>OY796861.1:11169840-21169840 GCA_963680765.1 Agrochola lychnidis | reverse complement strand
TAATGAGGAGCACAAAAAGAGTCGCGCGCATTTATTATATTTGAGTGTTTAATTATACAGGCTGGCAGGGACATCGACGCGAAACCATGTATTCAGTACATGATTCTGAACGCCCCTACGTTGTAAATTTTCGTCGGTTATAAAAAAATTGCTGTTTCATAGAAAAGTGCAATACCTACGCGGTCAAATGTATGGAACAGCAGACTTTTTTTTAAAATAATCAACGAAAAATATCAACGCCAGGGGGATTCAGAATCATGTACTGAATCCATGGTAACAGTTTTCGCGTCGATGTCCCTGCCACCCTGTATATTATATTAGGAGAGCAAAAGGGGAATTATTTGAGGTTCGATTACCTACCTACATGCCAAACAAAAATGAGGCACCGTTCATGGATGCGCGTGGATGTTACCGTGTAAATTTACGCCTCTGCACTCTTAGTACAGACGCCAGCACATCAAGCTACCCGAAACAGTTTCCCAATTAACTTTGAACCGTATACTTACTCGCGATAAAATTGAAAATCTATTAAATAAATTTGACAGATTGTGGTAGCTTGATGTGTTGGCGTCTGTACAACCACAACAGAAACTGGTTTTGTCGACGAAAGAATAGACAAAATGACAGATAACAATCACAGTCTGTCATTTTGTCTATTCTTCCGTCGACAAAACCCCGTTTCTATGGTTGTCTTGCTACGCGTGACGATATCAGCCACGTTATCTCCTTTCAGAATATGGATAGCTTGGGGACCATGCGTCATCTCTTGTAAATATGGATTTTATTAGCGCGCCTGTTATGTTTATGGATGGGTTTCTTGAAACTGCAATATAAGCATCCTGAGGCATCAGTAGTGGCAGGTAGACTGACCTGACCCAGAGAATATTCTAAAACAAGTTTATAAGCTATCGCATAGCTTTTATCGCGGGCTTTGAGCACGGCGACCGAATCAAGAAATTCCGTAACGAAAATAAAACCTAACACCCCCACTCCGCCTACCATGTCATGAGAACGTAATTTTTGTTTTTTGTCATCATCCCAAGTGTAGCGTTGACAAATAGGAAGTATGGAGGTTACAAATGCTATGCAATAGCTTTACCGCGGCAGGCCCCGAGTGCCACACGTTTTTTTCTAAATAAGTACATTGGAGTAACGCATGTCTAAGGAATTTAATAACAAAATTCTGTGCACACGACCCTTTTTTTTTCCGCAGGTATACGATACTATAGCGGCCGAGCACTGCAAGCAAGAATAGTCCTTCCAGTGTACATAATATGCGGTTCTTCGATAGTACATACCTAGGTACCTATTTATCTTTATATTTGGTAAGTAAGTAAAGCACCAGTCCACTGCCTCGTTGGCCTGGTGGTCGTAAGCGCTACCGCTGAGCATGAAGTCCTGGGTTCGATTCCCAAGTCGGGGGTAAAGTATTATTGGGTTTTTCCAACAGGAATGTCTGTAGGAACCCAGGTATGCGTAACCCCAGCAAAGTGTTGCGGCTTAGAGAAATGAGAGTATTACAGATAATTAGTTCATAGTTGCAATTTGTTCCAAGTATAGCAAAATTTGTTCAAGTTGTATTTTCGAATTTATTCGAGAAAAATGATTTTGCTGGGGTAACGTTACCCCAGCAAAATGTTTTTCAAAAAGGGCATTTAGCCTGGAACCAAGTACCTACATGAAAAGATAGCTTTTGATGAGTTGTAAATGTATACCAATAGCAAAATTTGTTCATCTTATAGTTTTTGAGATATTCAAGATTTTGCTGGGGTAACGTTTTGGGATTTTCAAAATCTCGAAAACTGTTCATCGCAGAAGTTTGAAAAAAATACCTGTTATAGGCCTTAATTTGTTCAAACATAAGTATTTCGATTCATCAACAAATATCGATGTAATTAATTGTTTTAAGAATCAGAAAAAATCGATTTACTCGTAAACTGGTACATTTACAAATAAATAAAAGGCAGTTACATATACCTATCATATACCCTTTTAAGGTGTACAAATCTGGATTAAAAAAACTACGCGATATGAAGTAAAGAGATTTCATCAAATTTCAAGCGGTGTTTCCTTGGCGATCGAATACACAGCTCTCTCTGAATACAAAACGATGGACTTTAGTGAACAAATTTGTTCATTTTGTTATAAAACATCCCTGAAAGTTTCAGCTTTAAATCTTGGATGGAATAAAAGTTACTTATTGAAAAAATAAGAAAGTGTCAGCAATTCTCTTATAAACCGACTTAATTACGGAGGCTACGAAAAAGCGACTGTTTCATACTTGAGCGTAACCATCTGAAAACGGTATAGTAGTAATTTTTTGGTGGTACAGTCGCATATAAAAGGATTATTGTAGTCGGTGGTTAAAAAAAATAGATGAGCATGATAAATTTTTAATCAAATAAATATTTTACAAAAATCGTATGCGATATAATTAGACTAAGAACAATCACAGATAGGTTGAGTATTTATAATACAAGTTGAAGTGTACCTACTTTTATCACTAGTCAAAAATACATATATCAGTTAAATACTTTTCAGTACAACTTCAAATCAGTTTGTTTCTTCGAAGAATGTTCCTCAATAATACGAGAATGTAATGTCTTTACCTATGTAATTAGAGTCAGCAATTCTCTTATAAACCGACTTAATTACAAGTCGGTTTATAAGAGAATTGCTGACACTTTCTTGTTTTTTGAATAACTTTTATTCCATCTAGGATTTAAAGCTGAAACTTTCAGGGATGTTTTATAACAAAATGAACAAATTTGTTCTCTATAGTCCATCGTTTTGTATTCAGAGGGAGCTGTGTATTCGATCGCCAAAGAAACACCGCTTGAAATTTTTATGAAATCTCTTTTATATCTTCATAACGCGTAAAGTTTTTTAATCCAAATTTGTACACCTTAAAAGAGTATATGATAGGTATATGTAACTGCTTTTTATTTGTTTGTAAATGTACTAGTTTACGAGTAAATCGATTTTTCTGATTCTTAAAAGCAATTAATTACATCGATATTTGTTGATGCATCGAAATACTTATGTTTGAACAAATTAAGGCCTATAACTGGTATTTTTTTCAAACTTCTGCGACGAACAGTTTTCGAGATTTTCAAAATCCCAAAATGTTACCCCAGCAAAATCTTGAATATCTCAATAAGATGAACAAATTTTGCTATTGGTATACATTTACAACTCATCAAAAGCTATCTTTTCATGTATGTACTTGGTTCCAGGCTAAATGCCTTTTTTTAAAATTTTGCTGGGGTAACGTTACTCCAGCAAAATTAGTTTTTCTCGAATAACTTCGAAAATACAACTTGAACAAATGTTGCTATACTTGAACAAATTGCAACTAACTATGAACTATCTGTAATACTCTCATTTCTCTAAGGCGCAACATTTTACTGGGGTTACCCATACCCTCTGCCCAACCCTTCGGGGAAACAAGGCGTGATGTTATGAAGTTAGGCGCCATGTCCACGGACGAGAGAATCGCAGTTCCAGACCCCGTCCCATCCTTGATGTCCTCCCTCCGGTTGACGCCCTAAGCCGAGGTTCGTACCCCACAGGGGGTGCCCTTAGCGAGCGTTCACCTAGTTTTAATTATCATAGTTGAATAACCCCTGGTTGGAGATTATAAGTGTAGTAGTTTAGACACCCACAGGAAAATCCGGTTAAGTAGTCATGATCTCAAGGTCAACTACGAGATGTCCTACCTAAAAAAGAGAATCGCAGCGATAGTCAAGCTGTGCCTTCAAATTATCGAGACTATCGCCGCGATTTTCTCGTTCATTCCCAGTCGCCGTAATCCGCGGGGATTGCCACCGGAGGCAAATGGGAATAAAAATCCCCAGTCGCCACCGGCGGTAACTGGGAAGTCATTGCCCCCACTTCAGTTTCGCTGTACATTGCTTTCTCCATCGTAGAGAATAAAAGGATGAGGCAACTTATGCTAAACTCTCGCCAGTGGGGCCGTGGAGACGACGCCTAAAGCATTGATCAATAGGATGCCATAAAAATTGAGACTACCGACACATCTGGCCGGATACCGGGAAAACAACACCTGTAATCACCGAAGGGATAGTCAAAGGTGTGTGAACATTTTTTTTTTTCAGTGTTTGATGATATTTTCAGCTAAAGTGTTATTCGCTCGAGACAGTCCTTGGCAATGCTCCTCGACTCACCCTCTTCCGCCTGAGGCTCCGCCACTGCGTCTGCGTCTGCGTTGTCTATAATTGATACACTTAAAAATTCAAATAATAAAGTAAAAACCACTTGGGAAAATTATTAACAATGAATCGGGTAAGTCGGTTAAACAAGAAAAACAACTCGAGATTATGGTCGACAATAAATTGGTTAATATAGCAGCCGACGTAGCTGAGGCATTTAATGAATTTTTTGCCAACATACCTATAACTACGACTCGCTCCTTAAATTCGTCCCCGTCTAAAGCTGAAAACCTTTTGCATAGCAGTGTGCCTAAATGTAGTAGCTTATTTAGCTTCGAGCATGTAACACCTCGTGATGTAGTTAATGTTTTTAACACACTCTAGTCTAAAAACACTGGTGATTACTGGGGCATCTCCATTAAACTTTTAAGTAATATAATAGACATGTAGCCCCCTTTCTAGCTGTTACTTTTAATAAATGTGTTGATTTAGGAACTTTTCCTGACCTCATGAAGAGTAGTAAAGTCATGCCATTATTTAAATCAGGTAATAAAAATGATGTTGGCAATTTCAGGCCTATTTCTATCTTACCAGCATTTAGCAAAATATTTGAAAAGTTAATACTCAAGCAGTTGCTAAGACATTTTAATTTAAATAGCCTCCTTCATAATGAACAATATGGCTTTACAAAAGGTCGTTCGACTACAGATGCGGGTGTTGCTCTGCTGTAACACATATTTAATGCATGGGAGAATTCGCAAAATGTTATTGGAGTTTTCTGTGATCTCTCCAAAGCCTTTGATTGCGTGCACCATGATACGCTTTTGCGTAAACTGCGTCATTACGGTGTGCAAAACGAAGCTCTAGACGTTATAAATTCTTATTTACATAATAGGTTCCAATGCGTAGATGTTAATGGTGTAAAATCTTCCGGGCTACCAGTTCAGTTAGGTGTACCTCAAGGCTCAATACTGGGTCCATTCTTGTTCTTAGTGTATATTAATGACTTACCATTCTATTTAAAGGGTAAATCAATCAGGTAGGGTCAATTTATTTTTATTTTATTTTATTGTTGACATAATCTACTCATTACAATGTTTTTGTTATGAGTTGTATTGCAATTTGTGGTTAGCTAGCGACCTCGACAGTTGATCACATTTTTTTTTTTTGCCTGAGCAACCAGCCGCAAGTTCGTCATGCTCCCTTAGATGTCACTGCTTGCGGTAGCGTCGGGGGTCGGGTTACTTCCTTCCCTCAAATATGGCGAGGGGGGTAATGGCTGATCTTTGCGTTATGCTCGTGAACGGGTGCTGCTTGTGGTGACTGGTCGTCTTGCTGATCATGGTTTTGTTATTGTAACTAGTAACTAACTGTTTATTTATTTTACCTCGATGGTCCTAGTTTATCATTTATACTACTTCCAATTATAGCTTTAAATAGCTTTATGTAAGCGGGCACGCCCTTTATGCCTGGAGGCTTTTATTTAGATACGAGTATTTAGTTCTGTTTTCGTTTAGTTTTATTTTTTATTTCTGCTTGAGTATAGTTCTCGATGTTTTTGGTTGGTATATTGGCGTGTGCTAGCTGACATATGGCGAATAATTTATTTATTTATGTTTTGTGTTGCATAATGAACTTACATTATGCATTTTGCATACTATTGTATAGAATCATTTTTTCTAACTTGAACAGACAGCTGTGCTGCTGGGGAGTTTGTTGCGCCAGTTCTTCTTCCCAGCTAAAGGCACTAGGAAGTGGTGAAGGGTGGGCGTTTTGGGGGACTGTCTTATGTAATTTTGACGTTCGAAAAGTGCTGATTCTCAGCCTAGTTTGAATAAATGACTTTTGAATTTTGAATTTTTTGAATTTTGATACAAGGATATTGTGGGATGCAGAAGTTCAATAAATGAAATAAAAGTTGCATATAATAAAGCTGTATATTGAATTGTAATAATAAAAGGTCTCGTCTGTACACATAACACATTTATACACGACAACTATCCGCTAAATCGTTATTAGAAGAAATATAATACCATATCCTAAAATACATGAATTACAACAGGCTTAATTATATAAACTAATAATACAATTATTGCATTTAACTAGTATCACCATTAAACGATTCGTTCAACCCAATTAAATATTTTAGTAAATAAATTCACAACATTAATTAATTTAAAATAAACAAATGATGCTATTTTTATAAAAATAATTTCACAACAAATACTTAACTTCTATTTATGGCAACATTTAAAAAACGCAATTTAAAATGCAAACACCTCATTAAACTGTAAAAATTGTAAGTGGCAATGATTACTAAACTATTATAGAATTAATTATGTTCCGTAACATCTAAGCTAAGCATTATAATACGCTACTTGGTCAGACGAAATATAGGTGTACAATTCACTGCAAGTTTACGACGATTTAGTTACAAAACTACAAAATTTGAGCTTTTCAAGGTCACAAATGTGGCCGAATAATGTAGATTAATCAATTTGAATGCTTCGAAAGTTACGATTATACTCCTAGCGGCCGCTAGCCCGCGAATATTGAGCTCCTACTTTAATTATAAACTGCCCTTACGTAAGGCTACATACATACTAGACTACAACCAATCTTTGTCGATATGTAACTGTTCATTTAATTGCGACCTGACTGACGAGGCTAAGGAAAAAAAATCACAACCCTTCAGCTAATTACGAACACACCATTTGGCACGTTCAGGCTATTACAATTCGTGTTTTAAATTATCACCGTGGACTAGCAACGATCGAATACGAAACGAATACTGATTAATGCTATATTAGAGGTTATAAAAACGTTATCCAGTCACATAGTTCTCTAAAGTTAATGGCGCTAAATTGGGGAAGTTGGAAACGCCGTGCTTCCCTTGAGGACAACCTCATTTTCTTCTCTTTACCCTGATACTAATCAAGGCAGCTCTATCGACCTAAAGAAGGCATGTGAACCATCCAAATCATCAGCCTTAATACTTGGCGCGAGATGCCTTGCGGTCATCGTTTCAACGTGATTACCAAAGGCAATAACTCCACCAACCCGCTTTCTATAATATAGAAATTGCCACTTACTGTTCATAAAACATTCCTCACTTCATATTACCCGAGTAAATCAGGTGACGGTGTCGTTCGGAACACATCAAATGTAGGCGACGTTGAACGAGCTAAGTCTGGACATGGTGTGTTGGTCCGGGTCATTGACTCGAATCGCTCTCTCATAGCGGCCACATGACCAGCTATAGGCACGACCTCTTTCTTTTCCTCTTTATCCATAACTTCGGGAGCTACGTCTTCATCTACAGTCGTCCTTTCGGGCAAGTCCAAATCAGACAGTAAAGACACTTCAGAAGACGCGGTATAGTACATTTCACTGATCGGTTCGCAAGCTGCGTTCGCGGGTTCTGTGTCGGAGGGAAACGTGTCCGTTTCGTCGGTAGGTGGCGACACGAGCGCGTCGCTCCAGCGCTCGGCCCGGTATGCTTCTATAGTTCTTATCGACACTTCGGAAGGACTGACCAGGTCCGTGTCGCATTCGACGACCTGCGCCACGTCAGCTTCCACATCCACCACACTGATGGTCTCGGCTACACTGACCGCATTACTACTTATCGTATCTTCTACTTCTACATTATCCTCTTCGGGCGAGTCATCCGCGACTTCATCGTAAGTGGATGTCCTCATCGTTTCACACAGCCTGTTTATAGCGTCGAAGACGTCCTTCAAGTCGCTGACGTCATCGGTAGGCATCATGGGTTCTTCGATGGGCAGGATGTCGGCGAGGTCGTTGTTGGGTTCCTGTACTGTGGCGGGCAGGAGGGTGGCGGCGAGCGCGTTGGCGGGGCACAGCAGCGCGTGCGCCACCGACAGCAGCGCGTGCGCCGGCGCCGCCGCCGGCACCAGGTGCGCCGTGCTGCCCGAGCGGCCCGGCGGGCCCGGCCGCGCGCGCGCCGCCGCGCTGGGGGCGGCCGCGGCGCACGGCCGGGGTTGCGCAGTAGTCGTGGTGGGTAGCGGCGCGGTAGAATGCGATGTCGGGGTCGCGATAGCGTGCGGTGTAGGGGTAGCGGTAGTCTGCGGTGTCGGGGTCGCGGTAGCCTGCGGTGTCGGGGGGGCGGGGGCCCCCCGGGCTCGCTAGCAGGCAGAGGAGGTGCGCGTCCAGCCCTCGAGCGGGACCGACAGCGGCGGCGGCGGCGCCTGCGCCTTGCTCACTGCCCGACACACAACTTATGTTAGTTAAAGCCAATTAGGACATAAGACATAGAGCCTAATACTAGGTACACACGCAGAGTCGCCGGCGACTAAAGTCACTGTGTATGTACCTAGCATAAGTTATCACCCGTTCTCTCAGAAAACATACTTCGTTCACAGATAGTTTTGAAGGACTAGACACACACACACAAAAGTCCAGATAATTTAAATATGAAACTGGAAACACCAACAAGAAATTAGAATAGCATGATTATGAAATTTAACAGTTTTGAAGGTGTTCGTCTAGACCCCCATTTCCCGAAAGAACAGATGCTAAATTCAGGTGTATTATACAGTTTATTAGTTTTTCATTTTCGCAGCATGTTTTAAAGGTAGTCACAAAATTCTAAACACATTTTCAGTATTATTTTTCTAAATATTTTCTAGGTATTAATAGCTACCTACAGAAATATGTTGAACATTTCAATGAGTAATTTTTTTAGGCCCCGAAACCAAGTCCTTATTCCATGCGAAATGCATAATCTTTGCCAGAGCAATGTGTCCTCTTTAATCAAATAAACATATTATTGCAATAATCAATCAGTATATTGATTTATTTTAGTTTATAATTTAATTCCTTTAATGCAAAGGTCGTTTATTTACCAAAAAGCACACATCACTTCGAAAAACAGCCCAGTACATCACCGCAGACAACAAATTACTACTAATGACTAGTTTAAAAAAAAAACAAATCTACAATACACTGGGCGTATTTAATTTTGGCATAGATTTTTCGTAAAGCAGTACGTATATTCACTAGGCGAGAAATCAATCAACCACCAACTCGATTTAGAGCTATAGCAGGCAACCGGTTGGTACCTTTCATTATTTTTCGCCAGTGTATCCCCTGAAATCTCAAACGCCACAAACTTAACAGCTACTTAAAATTGAGTAGCGTTTGAAAATTCGGCCGTTGATCATGCAAAGATTTTTAGGAAAATGTTCATGCAAAATGCCCCATGCAATGTTAAAACGACTATGTATGTATACATGAAGGATGGAAAACATGCTTGAAATAATAATTAGGAACTTACCCATTTGACATGCAGATCATATGGTTGTAGACCACAATCATACACTTTATTTAGTACCTTGGCTACAAGAAATAGTTCAGAATTTCATAATTAAAGAAACTAACAGATATATTTATGCTTGATTCCTACGAAGTTGGATAGAACAGGCTAGTCACATATTTCGTGTTTTCTAAAGGGTCTACTTTTGATAAATCCAGTATTTTCTATCTACTTAGTTGTAGAGGAAGTTATGCTTTACTATTACATTGAAAAAAAAAAAGTAAAATATGTTGAAGTAAAAATCTTATTATTTTTGTCAGAACATACTGAAATATATTTATTACATCGAATACTAATCTGTTGCAAAGAATTAAAAAAGTCTGTCAACTAATAAAAGAAGCTCTTTTTTTTAAGCAGTTATTCAGTTTTATACTTTCTTACTAAAAAAAGATAAACCTAATCGATTTATTACGAAAATCTAAGTTAAAAATTAACTACAGAACGAACGCCGACGTACACAAACAAGCATAACGACACAAATGTTAGGACAATAAAATACAGGACAACTGATTGGTAATTATTACTCTTTTATTATCGAAAAAATAATAATATTATAAATACTATGAGCGTCGTACACAGCACTATCACAATACCGGTTGCGTTTCAATACATAAAGCGTAACTGTAGGCCCGTCACTAAATTTCTTAACTGCGAAATTTAAAAATGTATGAAAATAATACGCACGCGACAAATTTTGTCGCTGCATTTACTCGCGCCGTAACGAAACCGTATGCGTTTTGTATAGTCATTATCTCGTTTCGGCGTGAGATAATGCGACAGCAAAATTTATCGCATGCTAATGTTAGCCGAGCTGAGCTCAAAGCTCCATTATTACTGTGAATATTTGCATGAATGAGGAGCGTTTTTCACCCGAACAAGCATTTTGAATCCCTGTGAATTTCGATTTTGGTCACCAAAAAGCCAACATCACTAGTTAGCAGTTAAGCAATTTACTGAACAGCTTTTGAGTGAAATAAAAATGGGCATGAAGCGATACAGGTACAATAATAGCATAAAAAATCTGCAGTAATGGCACCTCTCTATATAAAAAAAAGACAACATAGTTCTCGTCTCTATCCTTCCAACATTGCTACATCGTGCAAGCACTTGATACACGAAACAACCGATCCAATATGTATAAACTAAATTATAATATAATAATAAAAATATAATTAAATATAAATATGCTTAATGACTCAACACGATACATTGGTAGAAGTCCTAACGTACTACTCCACAAAAAAAACTTGACAACTTTCAATCGCGATTAAATATATTTTGAAGGATATTGGACGTTGATATTTTTAGGTTATACAACATGTAAAAAAAAACTGTCCGTTCCGTGAGGTCTATTTATGTGGTAATTTTCAAGAAAAAAAAAGCCCAATTTATTTTTTTTTTTCAATGGGGAATTTTACCGGTTTATTTACATGAGGCGCGAGTGGCCGTCGTTTAGCGGGTGTCTACAAGTCATAACAAACACCCCTGTTGAAACTTTTGCCCATTTTTAATGGATTTGGGGTAATTTTGGTACCAAAAAAGGGGAATTTTAAATAGCAATAAAATTTTATTTCTTAAAAAAATACCTTTTTTGTATTGGATCGGACAGGGTTTTTTTATACATATTATACAGAATATCAGGGACATCGACGCGAAAACAGAAACCATGGATTCAGTACATGATTCTGAACGCCCCTGCGTTGAAATTTTTCGTCGGTTATTAAAAAAAAACGCAGCTGTTTCATAGAAAAGTGCAATACCTACGCGGTCAAAATGTATGGAAAATGATTTTTTTTTTTTAAATAACCGACGAAAAATTTCAACGCAGGGGCGTTTAGAATCATGTACTGAATCCATGGTTTCAGTTTTCGCGTCGATGTCCCTGCCACCCCGTATAAATAAAATGTTTATATGAAATGAAAACTTCTTTAGGCGCGTTGAGCGATTTTTGGTAGGGGGGATAAGCTTATGGATTTACGTAACCGACTTGCTTGCGCCGTAGTGCGTTATTATAGAATATAGATGGCGCTAAAACCAGTTTGAAGTCATCACTTCTGTCAACATGCCTGTTTTTTTTTTCTAAAAGCATCTGCGGCCATAATTTTATTCCTCTAAGAGTAATTCATGTTTCCAGGAATGAAAGTTATTCTAGTTTATTTGGTGGAGTACTATTTATTTACTAAATAATGAAAAAAACACTCCGTGTATAAAATAAGAGGCTTACATAATATACGAATATAATTTGGTATTTAATCGAATGGTTTAATCGATAAGTGACAACGAATGATTTGCATTGGTATGTGGAGTGTGGTGAATCGAAATACTGACTCGACTTCTGAACACTTACATAATCTGTTCGGTCTGATTAGATTTAGATCTTGTCTTTTATCGGTCGACGGTATATCGACAGAGAGATAGTCAGTTATTCAAAGAATGTCAACTGAATCTCATATTTTACACTTATTTGAAATAAAAATTCGATTTCAAGATGACATTATTTTATTTTTCTACAAGGTGGGACAAAAATAATGTCATATTGTAAATTGGCTGCCATTTTGTTGAAAATGAAAAAAATTGGGTCCCGCTTTCACGAAAACATTATTAAAACTTTTGAAAATTTACACATTTGTTCTCGTTTTACGGCATTTTGAATTAATCTGGTTCCAATTTGGTGATTTCTTGTTCAATGTTGGCTTTCAATACTTGCAAGGTTTGTGGTTTCTTTTGGTAAAAGCAAGATTTCAAAAATCCTAAAGGATGGAGTCTGACGCCGTCAGATCTGGCGATTTGGCCGGCCAGTTCAGAAACGGGAGATTATACGGCCCGGAAATTGGTTTTTCAAAATCTCCGTCATTGCCTGAGCTGTCTATATCGCTCCATTGCATTATCAATTAATTCTCTATCTGTCTACAACATAAGTGTCAAATCACAATGACACTATGACGCCATTTGCAAAAATTAAGGCATAGTCACATTATGCCATTACTTTTGCCCCACCTTGTATATCCATCCACTCAACGCTAATGTCCTGATTGACCGATAAAAAAACAAGGTACACAGTCTATTTTCTTAATGTCCCTCGGGAATCATCGCATTTCCGAATATAAACGAATGCTAATTTCCATGTCCATCAATTATTAGATTTATCTTGTATAATAATTTGAATTCAGAACTAAGTACTTTATTGTTGTTTTGATTTCCGTGTGAACTATATAGAGCTGTAAAACTATTTTCGTGCCTGCGACTTTAGCAGCTTTCATCCCATTTATAAAATAAATTACATTATTATCAACTCTATATACTTCCAAGTCGATTGAGAGCGTCCGGTCTGCACCAAGTGCAAAGGGCAACTGATAGAAATCCGACGCCTGACGAAACACGAAGTTTGCCGAGGGACATTTAGAAAATAGTTATACCGTATTTAGCTTATCAAACATCTTGAAACGAATGGCAGCTTATCAAGTACCAGTTTAAAAGAAAATCCTATGAATCGTTTATATTACTCGGAAAGAAAGACCCATGTAGAATTACAGTGCAGTGTTTTAAGTAGTTATTTAAGTTAAGTCAGTATTTCAATAAAAAGTCACTCATTTGTTATGTTAGTAACATGGAACACTATGATATCAAATGTGAAATGTCCACGACCATGATTTTAAATATTGCATTAAAAACTACAACCAACCAAATTTACCAATGTGTTCCTGGAATGACATATTAAATGCGAAATTTTTGGAAAATAATCACTGTACTTTTTACTCAAATAAAATGTACTATAAAAAGAACAATTTTGGAAACATATTACTTGTAAGCATAGTTTAACTAGTCTAAACTACGATGTGCAGTGTCTAGCAAAGTATAGTTCAGTACAAATAAATATATAGCGCGCATTTGTGATTTATACCTTTGTAATATTTTACTGTGCAAAAGACACACTAAATTACTTACAATTCATACTTTTATCGATACTATTCCATTGTCGATAAATCTTCGATAAGAACCGTATACATTATAATTATTTTATTTATTACATTTATATTTAACTGGTAGACGGTCCTAGAAGTTTTCCTTGAAGTTTTCTATGTTCATTTATTTATTTGTTGTTTTATCTTAGGGTAGAAGCGAAAACATATCAACATAATAGGGATGTCCAAGTGTGAATCGATTTTAAATCAACAATTACGCGCTAATCTTTAATCCAATTTCAGTCTCCATAAAGACACTTAACCATACGTCATGCGGTCATGCACGTAAAAATAAACATTTTAATAACAAAAATAATACTTTATCATAATAATAATTATAACAATTTTAATCTTCGAGACGAAGTTCCGTAAAATATTCATGACTATAATAATTTTACTTAGATATTATGCTTGTCAATTTTGACTTGTACCTATGCACTTAAAAATAAGCCATAACTAGATATACTACGTTAATATAATATGACTAAGTAGAGCGTGCGTGTGCGTTTTGCTCTATAAATATCTAAAAAGAAAAAGATATCGATACTATTTGTAATCTTTGTTTTTAAGCAGTATCGATACTCGATCGGAAATATCGATGTTGAAATGCACATCTCTTTATTTATTTATTATAATTTTACTTATTTATTTGTAACATTTGCAAATATTGTCAATTAAAATCTGTACATTTATAAGTATTTGAATTTTTATTATTGTTAAAATTATGACATTATAATATTTATAATATGCCACGATGTGATTTGATCGCGTAATCGTAATTATTTGCTACGTATCAGCGAAATACTTCATTGACAAGTTAACACGTTCAAACAAAAACAAATGGAGCTGACAGCACCATTTGAACTCTTTATTAAATTGATCGAATCACCACTACTTTAGAAGTTTAGATAAACAGATTAAACTGTTTCTATCGAACATTCAACGCGCCACTACACCAACAAGAACTAACGAGCTATTTTGACTGATCGATCAAACAGAAATCCGCAACCAACCATTCAAAAAACAATTTTAATCGATGGTTCAAAACAATTTTGAGCGATGGTTCAAAAAAACTTTTGACCGACCGTTCAAAATACAAATTCCAGTGGCGCCGCCTTAGTATATTACCAAAAGTTCTCTACAACCGTTCACGCGTACTTACCGGCGACTGTGGCACTGCTGTAGCCCTTCGCGATGCGCATGAAAGGGTCCGGTTCAGGGAAGCGCGACGGATGTTGGAACAGGTCTGCGAAGCGAGCCTCCAGGTCTAGAGACCGCATGGACGAGCCGCGCACCGGGGGCTGGGGCGCCATGCCTTCGTCGCCGTTAATACTCTGGAAAAGTTAATAATAGATTAGATAGTTGGTTCAAAAGCTTGAGTTAATTGGCTAAAAAGTCTGGTGTCTTTTAGATACAAGTAGGTGAGCGTTAGAAGCTGCAAATTAAATTTTAAAAAATAAGCGAGCCTTACAATAGTCGCTTTAGATGTGTAACATCTGACATCTCACTTCAGTAATAAGCAACATTAAAGGGGCGGAGCCTTATCAAGGTCGTTTCTGACGGCCAACTCTAACACCGCGCGCGCTCATTGGTTAAATCAAATAGCGCGCGTTTCCCCGCTTCCTGTTACACACTTCCGTCCCTTTTCCCGAAATCACTCCCACAGATTGTAGGAAAGCGAGAGGAAAGACGATACAATTTTTTTTTTTGTAGCCTTTATTAATTAGAATACATTGTTTTAGTTTTGTCTGGTGGACCGACAACTACTTGGTGAATAAAGATTGCAGAACTCTGTCGGATGGCGAAAGTACAAGAGCGGTCGTTGGCGACGGTCGTGTGAGGTTTATGTTCAGTAACGGGCGCCTTGCGGCTGGGGCCTCGTGCTTGTAGTGGAGTAACTCACGGATTGTCGGTGGTGTGGCGGCGGCGGCGGCGGCTGGCTGGCGTGGCGGCTGGGCGGCGGCGGGGGCGGCGCGCCCGGGGGCGGGGGGGGCGCGCCGGGCGGCGGCGGCGGGCACACGCCGGGCGGGCGCAGGCCGCGCGGGGCGCGCAGGGTGCCTGGAAATGTCAACATGTCATTATTTAGAATTTCCAAGTATTGACTAATCCTGCCGAGTTCGCGGGAAAATCGGAAACCGTGACCCCTGGCAATACAGGCAACTAAAGGAACACAGGTGGGTTTTAATCAGTAAGTCTGACACGCCCTCCCGCTCCTCCCAGAGCGGGGGAAGTTATTTGATAATTTCCCACCAAAAAAAAAGGTATGGACTGATCGAAATGGCCCATTTTAATTTGAAGCTTTCGATAGGTCGATACCCCAGCAGTTAAGGGACGAACTGACGAGTAATCGTGGGTTCGAACTCCGCACTATTGACAGTCTTTTCCAAAAGTACCCCATCAAAATGTAAACAATTGGGTCAAAAAACGTCTATAGTGCGCGCCAAGAAAGAAGGCCCTTTGACGAGGCGCTAGTATCTATGCCATTGCATCACATTACATTAAAAAATGTAGTTCCAAAATTTTCCGCGGGCCTTTCTTCATAACGCGCACTGTACGATTTCATAATCTCAATTTTCATCGATCTTTTTCCAATTAGGTACAATTTGATCATGTTATTCAAACAATAACTATTGAAAAAAACCCGACTGCAAAAACACATAACTGAAAAGAGAAAAACAAGCATTATAATCTATAAAATTTTGGTATTGCAGGCGGGACAAACCAATAACCTGAAATGATGGTGTAAATTTTGTTTGTCCCGCCTGCAATACCAAAATTTTATAGATTATAATGCTTGTTTTTCTCTTTTCAGTTATGTGTTTTTGCAGTCGGGTTTTTTGTTTTTTAAATAACTTTTTTATTTCAAGCTTTTTAGTTTTATTAAAATAACTAGCTTTTGCCCGCGGCTTCGCCCGCGTAGATGTCGGAAAATATCCCACAGGAACGTGCTACCGGGATTCAGAGTATCCTATGTCCTAACCCAGGTCATGACCTATCCGTATGCCTATCATCTAAATCCGTTTAGCCATTACGGCATGAAAAGGTAACAGGCTGATAATAAATCTGTTTTAGGGTTCCGTACCTCAAAATGAAACATTAAAGCCCTTAAAGGATGACTTCAGTGTCTGTCAAGACCCTTTTTCTCAGGAACGCGTGGAGGCATCAAGTTGAAATAGATATTAAAAACTTAGATCTACGGTCTCTTGGAAGTGTAACGAAAATCAAATTTCCAAGTCAACGCAATAATGGGCACGCCACAACTGTGGGAATAAGTTCCCTCATTGAAGAGTGGCTAGAGAGGCACCACGGCGTCCATACCTTCCACCTGACGCAGGTTCTCACCAGACACGGTTGTTTCGGGAGATTTCTGTTTCGGATAAGGTGGGAGGAAACGCCCGGGTGAGACAATTGTGTGGATCGCCCGGAGGACACGGTGGAGCATACGGTGGAGGTCTGCCCGGCTTGGGCGGGGCACCGCCATGTCCTCGTGGAGACTATCGGCGGTGGTGATTTTTCGCGTCCGGCCCTGATCCAAGCCATGGTACGCTAGGGCCGATGCCTGCCAGGGTCGCGGAAAAGTCCGAAAGGGTTACCGTGGCCCCTGGCAATACACAGGCAACTGAAGGAACACGGGTGGGTTTTTGTCAGTATAAGCCTAACACGCTCTCCCGCTCCGCCCAGAGCGAGAGAAGTTATTTGATAACCCCAAAAAAAAAAAATTAACGATATAAAAATATTGCCATTTATGACGCATATTTTGACACTCGCAAATAACCAGTCTATTTGGTACTTCCCGTTGGTCCAGCAGCATGAAGTTTGGCGAGAAGTAAGGTCAAGTAAAGAGGATAATCCGAAAATTGGTAATTTATAGTTCTACATATAATGAACGGCAAAGTTAAGATTTTTCTGCAATCTGAGATTAAAAATTCAAAGGCCGTGTCTTGAAGTAACATTTAGTCTGTATTTAATTACTCTAATAAAAGTTCTTTTTCAATTGAAAAAGTCAACATTAACATTAATACATTACAACATAATATATTGTTATTCATTTTAAGTTTGTCCTTCAATCTAGATTTGGAAATCAAAATCGAAATTTGGGCAGCCGAGCAGGCACAGTTTTGAAACGGGACCCTCAGGGCACAAGTCCTACTCACACTTGACCGGTTTTTTTAACAAATTTTATATGATTCTAATTAAGTTTATATGATTCTAAATGCCTTTCTTAAAATACAAATTGTTCGTTTTACTATTATTGTCACCTACTATTTGTAGCACCTACTCTTGCCGCCATTGAACATATTAATACAGGACCTGTATGTTTGAAAAGTTAGTTTATGAATTTAAATTGGAATGGATTGGAATTTAAAGACTAAATGTTAATCCAAGATACGGACTATGACTATATTTCCAATCCCAAAAATCTCTTGAAAAGAAGACAAAAAAACAATATTACATGTGAATTTTAATATCATCCCCTATTTTACCCTCTTGAGGGATAATTTTTGAAAAACGCTGAAATACGTCATTCTTGATTTGTTACCAAAAGCACAAATTTAAATTTTCATAGCCCTAACTTAAGAAATGATAGGTTTCCCATACAAACTTTCATCCCCTTAGGTTTATTTTTGAGACAAAAAGTTGCTTATGTCCTTCTCCGGGATGCCATCTATCTCCTTGCCAAATTTTATCGAAACCCGGTCAGTGGTTTAGGCGTGAAAAGGTAACATACAGACAGACAGAGTTACATTCGAATTTATAATATTAGTATAGATGGATGAATTGATGATTGACTGCTTAGCTGCATAAAAGTATAGCGGATTGATAATCATTTAAAAGTTAAATCTGTAACTATCTGCTACATTCGGTCCTTATTCAGCCCAGTGAAGTATTGGAATAATTCAACTGTTGCATAGTATATTGTGTTCATTTGAATAATAGTAAGTACCTCATTTAAAATATTTTTCAACATACAAACGTGTACTTGTATTGTGTTCTATCTCCTCTCATTTCCTACGAAATGTATGGGAGTTATTTTTCAATTTCTGACTTTTCTCGTACTCAAACCTCAGTTGGCCCAATATAGTTTTTTGATCCTAATAATAAAATAATAAGAAATAGGATCGACTGGCATCAAAAAAGTTTTTGTGAAAATTGGCCATTTTCTTACTGACTGTAATTTTTTTTCAAAATCTGTGAATGCAGATCAAAATGTTTCAAAATGTTAAGGACAGTCTCCTAAGATCGTTTTCTTGTAGCGACAACGGTTAAGGTACCTGCCCTTATTGCTCCATCTCAAAATCCACCCTGTATATGCTATGATTGACTGCTTAGCTCCATAAAGGTACAAAAGGTTAAATCCATAACTATCTGCAATATTCTAACCTTTTGGCTAGTCTTTTTACAATTTGCGGTAAACTATATAAGAATACGAACATAATGCTATATTGCTCATCCCCCATAGCAAATAGCGTGATAATAATTTTTGAAAAATCTATTGTGACGTTTCCATTATTTAAATATAAAGTTTATTTATACCAATTTTTAAGTTAATTAAGCTACACAGTAAAATCCTTCATTGTAAAAATTAATAGCCTGTTTCACCCCATTAGGGGTAGATTTTCAAAAAACTCTGATATACGTTTTTATTTATTTTCAGTTTTAATTATAAATACTGAGTTTCGAGTTAATTAGACCGCTCGTTAAAATTCTTCCATACAAACTTTGATACCCCCCAATTCTCCTTTAGGGGGTGCTTTAGAAAAACTAAAAGTGGCAAACTTTATAATTTACATAGATAAGTATTCGGCTAAGTTTCAAGTTTATTAACTCAAGGAATAAGATTTTTCATACAAACAAAATCGCCCCTTTTCACCCTCTTAAAGATCGAATTTCCAAAAATTCGTTCTTCGCGGACGTCTACTAACTATAAATAAACTACCTTCCTACCAAATTCATCTTCATACGTCAAGCGGTTTTCGATTTTTCTTGATGACTGAGTGAGTGAATGAGTGAGTGAGTAAGTGAGTGACCTTTCGTTTTTATATATTTAGATTAGATATTAGCTTTTATTTGATACCAATAATGTTTTTTTTTCTATTTGCAGATGCAATATATAAATATTATATAGCCTATGACACTCCCACAATTAATACGAATCTAACGACACCTCACATATTAAAATCCATTAAGCCGTTTAGGCTACAGAGCGTGCCAAAGAAATAGACATACATACATACATACATACAAACATACATACATACATACTCTCGAAAAACATTACCCTCCTTCTGGGGCAGTCGGGTAAAAAGTTATGAGATATAAAGTTGAAACCGTCTAAATACAGATGAATATATTACTAATTCCCTTTTGTGAATGATTGCGTAAATTTTTTATCTAAACAGGGGTTGTTTATACTTTCATGAGATACGTTTGGAACGGACTATAAACCTATTCATAAATAGCAAAACAACATTTTACAAGGGATTAAAAGAAATAAAAAAAAAACAGTGTCTTACCAAAATGTGAAGCCGGATTTTTAGTACCAATAGGTGGATTTAAAGGTGCGGGTGGCAGGTTGAATGGTCGCCCTCCACCTGTTTGAGGCGACGACGGCGAAGTCGGAGGTGATCTGACGAAATCATAAAAGAACAGATTAAAATAAAGCTACAGAACCGTTTCAAATTGACGATTTCAAAATTGAAGATTTATTTATTTATTTAATAAAAAACGTGTGATACAGTCTGTTACAATACAACAATTTTACAATTTACGGATAATCAGTAAAAGAGTAACAATTGACAGAATTGAATCTTGCGTCCTAGCTAGGTTACATGGTAACCTGTATTAAGGATCGCCAGCCCGGTCCCCACAGAAGAAGCACAATTTTTTTATTTGGCAAATACCAATGTGACTTTTTCTTGCTCCTTGCGAGGAAAAATATCATAAAGAAAACCAGACTAGAGCGATCTGAAATCACCAAAATTCGGAGAACAAGCGTGGTGATTAAAACTCCTTCAATTCCTTCAAATGAGATTTTACCCTGCAAAGGGGTCAGTTCCTACTGACATTAAAGCTTGCTTGCAAATAATTAAATGCACAAAACATATTTATTAAAAACACAATTCTGTCTCTATCATCTTGAAACGATTGACAGAAACAAAGCGATGAGTAAACGTATTTAGCGATTGGTGGTGCAATCGGGCCAAAGAGTAGTCTTAGGCTTCCGGCACCGCGATAATCAACGCGTTGATGTCTTTTTAATGGTCACAAGCTGGTGTCGTCACAGTGTCGCGAAATCAACGGTTTAGTCCCATCTCGAAAATGCCCAACGCGCCTAAAGAAGATTTCACAAAAAAAAAAATTACATAGATATTTTTCGAGGAAACAACTACGCTTTCTTCACTGCACATACCTAGAATACAATCTTATTTAAACTTGACTCACCTAGGCACCCTCATACTCTGAGTCCTGCCCGCAATCTTCCCGTTAGTTATCAGCTTCTTAGGCGGAGGCGAAGGCCTGGTATCGTTGGTGGGCGCGGGGGCTAATTGCGGGGGCTTGGGGGCTAGGTTGGGCTTGCCGTGGCTAATTCTCGTGGGCCGCTCGCACAGGTCCGACGTGGATAGGGACGCCGCGGGAGCAGGGGATTGTGGCGCGGATGACAGAGAGGTCATGCTACCACCTGGAAAACGTAAATTTTACATTTATTAACTTTTTAATCATTTTTGCCAATATTTTTCCATCATCATCAGTCAGTCCAGTTAGATAGGTCCAACTTCAAAATAGAGGTCAATCGTGCAATCCGACTCGGCTGGGCAGCGTTCGGGAAGCTACGAACTATCTTCTCGTTTCATATACCACAGTGTCTCAAAACGAAAGTTTGTAACCAGTGCATATTGCCAGTAATGGCCTGTGGCACTGAAACGTGGGCGCTCACCTTTGAGCCTCATTAGAAGGCTGAAAGTCACCCAAGTGGCAAAGGAGAGGGTTATGCTTGGAGTTTCCCTACGTGATCGAATCAGAAATGAAGAGATCCGTAAGAGAACCGAGGTAACCGATACCCCGAAGAATTGCCAAACTTAGATGACAATGGGCAGGGCACATTACCCGCAGAACAGACGGCCGATGAGGCTGAAAGGTGAGTAGTGAACGCATACCGGAAGACGTAGCGTTAGAAGGCTTTCCATAAGGTGGACCGATGACCTGGTGAAGGCCGCAAGAATCCGCTGGATGCGACAAGCACAGAACCGGTCAAAGTGGCGGTGCTTGGGGGAGGCCTATGTCCAGCAGTGGACGTCTTTCGGCTGAATGATGATCACCATCATCATTATTTCAAAGTAGCTGAACATAGGTGTCCCCCTAGAACCGCCACAACGAAACATCCTGTTCTCGTATCCAGCGGATTGTATCTGCACCCGAACGTGGTTCACCACTTAAATTTAGCAATTCTTTGGGAATTGTCCATCACGCAGAAAAACTCCGAGCATTGACCTCTCCATTGAAAATGATGATTATGGCATGAATGATAAAATGAAAGAACACTTAGGTATTACACGGACGTAACGAAGAAATATTTGCAAAAAGTAGCAGTCTTCTTTTAAAACTTGTTTGGGGATTATAAGTACCATCCCGGAAAGCCATAACTAACCACCGTAAGGACTATTCTTCCTTGCAGCTCTCGGCCGCCATAAAACCGGGGGCGGCAACAGATGTGGTCATCGTTTGCACGGAATTTTGTTTTCAAAGTGGTTATTTATGGGCTTCCGCGATGATACCTAATGTTCACAGATAAAGATCTGCCCTAGAATGGGCATAGTCTAGTAACACATCATTATTATTTACCCAACACGCCCTGTCCAGTGGTATGCAGAGAGCTCTTGTTCCTGTGCAGTGTAGATGCGACATGGGGAGCGATTCCTTGGTCCGAAGTCTGTTGCTGAAGGTTGCTGATGCGTTCCAGTATGGAGTTCGTCGTTAGCACCGAATCTGATGAACTCTGCAACAAATAAGATAGAACTAAGTAACTATGAAGCCTCACATTAAGTGTTAACACTTGCATTACGAAAACCGCCCTTACCACTACGACATAAAGATGCTCTCACTGTCAAATTGTAGCCAGTGATTTGCGGTTATATGTACAAGATGAATAGTGTTTTAATTATTAACCGACTTCTAAAAGGAGGAGCACCATGTGGTGAAGTGGAACTGATGATGAAGACCACACAGATGACCACCGGAACAACTCAATACTAAGTATTCCACGGGTTGCGATTCGATTACTTTAATATGGTTTCCAAATAATTTACGCTCGTCACAATGCATATGGAGAAGTGGAGCTGATGGTGAAGTACCAGGAGAACTTCTCAACGATTAACGTCCCTACATCGAGAAAAGCAATATTTTGTAAAAGATTATGCGCAGTTGACATTTAGGCTATTGTAACTTAGATAAATTACAAACTGACCCACCCACTAAAAAGCGAGAAATAAAAACATTTTTAGAAAAAAAAAAACAACCGACTTCCAAAAAAACACTACAAAGTGAAAAATAACTTACAATTTCGGAAGTCAGTGTCTTTGGTTTAGTATTTTCGTTATTTGCCACCGACTTCCGAAATTTAAGTTATTTTTCACTTTATAGTGTTTTTTGGAAGTAGGTTGCTTTTTTTTTGTAAAAAAGGTTTCGGCAGTTACGAATAAACTAACGACATATTATTATAAGGTGTTAAGGAAAATAATTGTATTTATTTTAGAGTTTTGCGTTATTGACTGGTGTCACCGAACTTGATCAGTTCGGTTTCGGATAAAGGTGATAGGTATGACGCCGCAAAAATTATTCCATTCTATTAGTAACTCAACAATAGTATTCGCCTAGCATTTTCACTTACTGTGTTGGAATCAGTTTCTAACCTAACCAAAAATATCAGGGTTTCACATACATAGAGCGACCTTATTGCCTACAAGTGGGAAAGCGGTAACTAAGCGGAGATTTTTATTAATAAGCCTTTTTCCTTTAGTATCGATACTAACTCTGATCCAGTGATCAGATGAGATCATCTCTACCAATCATTGCAAATAGTATCATCTAATCTAAAAGCGTTATCCAGGAAAATTCAAAATCTATATTACTGCAGAAAAAAATACATCTGCATGGTTTAATTTATCGTTTTATTAAAATAGGTTTTTTACTTTTATTAATTTATTTATTTTTTGTATAGATTCTTTTCTACATATTTTGTGAATGTGAGAACGCTGCAGCTGTAGGCTTAGTGGATTGTAGATCTGTTGACCATTTTCTATTTTGTTAAGTACTTGGTACTTATTGAAAGACCTACACTGTCCTCTCATACCTAGAAACACTGTTATATGAAAGTATTGTAAAAGCCAATTATTTTTAAAAGAGTAACCGTGGAGTTTCTTGCCGGCTCTTCTCCATAGGAAACGACCAATTGGAACCGTGCACCTAGCTTCTGACGTTTCATATGTGAAATAAAATATTTTGATTTTGATTTTGAATGTGCCTCGCCTGGGTATCACGTACACATTGACATGACGCATACACCATATTAAAAACCTTTTACTAAACAATAGCTTTTTTATGTGTCATCATCAGCAACCGCATAAAAAACACAAGCTTACTTAGATATAGGTTCTTTATGACGTGCATTGGCAGAGGTCCAGAAACCCGCCACCACTAGCCACTCGTGTGCACGAAGTTCAAGTACAATAACTTATGTCTGCCTCTACATATAGTTGCTAACGTTAAAAACGATATCATCGGTCGTGAGCTTACGAGGTTGAAGGTCTCTAAAACGTATAAGGATAATGTGTTATCAGGAACAATAGATCGTTAGTTTCCGAAATAGTCGAGGTAGGTAGGTGAAAATATTTTTGGGGCCCCTAAAGATGGCTGGATAAACTGAACAGCGCATTCAAGCATCAAGACTGGCTGAAACGGTAATGATGAAAGCCTTTTCCGAAAATTCTGGGTTTGGCTTCTAATGTAACTCATCAATCTTTAAATGTATTTAAACGGTGAAGGGAAACATCGTGAGGAAACATGCCTGAGAGATATTTCTTGAAACCAAGTCAGAGGCCCATGGGCGGTATAAAAACTCTGATACCAGGTTAGTCACTAACCACAGGAAAAAAGAAAAAAAAGATCTGTATTTACACGAGGCAACTGCCATCAGGAATGTCGAGATGGCCCAGTGGTTAACGCTTCGCCTCTAATGCGACATGAACTAGGAAAGTACATATGGAAGTCACATTAGTACTTACTAATGTGACTTTTCCATTTATGTACTTTCCTAGTTTATCTTCGACATTGCTAACATCGGTAAAGGGAAACATCGTGAGGAAACCTGGACTTGATAGTTAATATCAGTCTGAAATCGCCAACCCTGTCTTGAGCACGCGTGGTGATCAATGCTCGTGCCTTCTGTGTATGAGAAGAGGCCTTTGTCCTGCAGTGGGACACTAATAGGCTGGTATTATTAACCTACAATAAGTTGTCAGTTCACATAAAGACAGTAGAAGTCAGTCAGCCTAATGCGGACTACGAATCGGCTAAAGCTGCGTGGGATATCTTGAAGTCAGACAGGGCAATGAACTGAAAAGGTGCGAACACAAAGGGCAGAGGAGCAAATATAATGATCCGATTTGGGAGACGTGTCTGTCTGTCTGGCGTACGTCAGATCCGATTTGGCCAATTTAGTTGAAATTACGCCTTGCAAAGTTTCAAGAAACAGCCAAGGCAGAGTTCATCGTTTAACATTATTGTCTCCTCGTTTATTCCATACGCCTGCGTTACTTTCGGAAATTTGCCCACGGGGACGTACTATCTGCATTATTAGAGGGGTTTGTGGCTAAGTTATAACAGCCGCACGGGTCGATCGATCAGGTTAAGCTATGCTTGCCGCGGTTTGTCCGTAGACGGGTAATCATCTTTGCATACCCCCTCCATGCCTCGGAAAGTACGTTAAGCCGTTAGTCCCGGCTGTCATTTGTAGATCTTTGACAGTTGTAACAGGTCGTTTTACCTAGGGGTATCGTGTTACCCAGTAACTGGGTTATGGAGATCAGAAAGACAGTCGCTCCATGTAAAATTCTGGTATTCAGCTGCATCCGATTAAACTGGAAGCCGACCCCGACATAGTTGGGGAAAAGCTAAGCAGATGATGATGTCCTACTCATGGTCCACTTGTGTGCCAAATTTCATCGAAATCCGTTCAGCCGTTAAGGCGTGAAAAGGTGATAGAGACACAAAGACAGATAAATTAGTATGGATAGAGGATAGTTTTGCTGACAACCACATAGCGACGCAAGAGTTCAAATCAACCTATTTATATAATTTCTAAGTAGTTACCCACAGACAGACCGTAACCGATATTTCGGACGCAATTTAGGTTTAAACTTAAACTGAATCATCCACAGCAATTACGCAAAAGGGAAATACATTAGCCACAACCGTCAAACCACAATTGTCACGCTATAAATAGGGATATACCGAAATGTAATCCTTGCAATCCACGAAGACGTGCCCCACTCTGCGATTACTGTACTGTAAGCTGAACTCTAGTACGGCGCGGAGCGGAGTGGGGCGCGTCTTCGTGGATTGCACTATCTATAGAGGTTATTGCGATGGACTGACTCGTTGGTATTATTGTCGTTAACGTTACTGCTGAACATGAGATCCTGGATTCGATTCCCTGCACGCGTAGCATGACAACCATAGAAACGGGTTTTCAAAGGGTAATCAAAAAAAAAAAAAATTATTTCACATAAACCTACAAGGGCACTTATGAAACGTCAGAAGCTAGGTGCACGGTTCCAATTGGTCGCTTCCTATGGAGAAGAGCCGGCAAGAAACTCCACGGTTACTCTTTTAAAAATAAACTTAACTTTTTGACGGAAGAATAGACAAAATGACAGATAAACAATCACAATCTGTCATTTTGTCTATTCTTCCGTCGACCAAACCCGTTTCTATAGTGGTCAAGAAGAATTTCTCAGTAGCTGCCCGGAGCTTAGATTTGTGTCCGGTTGAAGGCATAAGTCTCATGTAATAGGGGGCGCTTATTACATGAGACTTTACCTTAACTTGCGAAACGTGGGTGTACTATAGATACACCTCTGCCTTACCCTTCGGGAATTACAGGCGTAATGTTACGTTTTTGCGATGGTCCCGATTCGCAATAATATCGATTATGAGCAATTACGATGGTAAATAAACAATGTGCTGATATGATATTGTTATCAGCGCGTGAGTCAGAGCTTGCATGCAAAACTGTCCGCCCGACAAAACCTACCTACGTAAATGTGAAGAGGAAGCGTTACATGTGATAGCGGGTCCGCGGATTCTAAATTAAATTTAAAAAACATTGGTGCCGATTCCCTTGTTCACAAACTAAACTAAATTTAAGTTCAGTGCATCTTTTTCTTTCTATTTCATTAAGAAAAGGACAGAAGATAAATTTTAGTTTAGTCCTGTCAAATTAATCAGCGCTTGACGTAAATTGACGTAATTTTAGTAGGCAAATTTTTAATCACGTCTAAACTTGTATGGAGAGTGACAGGCGCCGATTAATTTGACAGGACTAAACTAAAATTTATCTTCTGTCCTTTTCATAATGAAATAGAAAGAAAAAGATGCACTGAACTTAAATTTAGTTTAGTTTGTGAACAAGGGAATCGCCACCATTGTCCGCCCTGTAGATTATTAAAAATAATTAAACACGCATTTTTTCTTTTTTTACATAATCAAAAGATTACGGCAATACATTGAGTTAAAATGTGCCATGACCTCACGAGTAGTGATGCGCCGGATATCCGTATCCGCGGATATCCGAGGAAGAAAAAAGATCTGTATCCGTTACTTTTTGGCGGATCTTGAACAGATCTTTTATATTAATACATTTCATTACGTATATGAAATTTTAAAGATATGTAGCAATGAAATACTGTCAATGCAAAATTGTTAAAAAAAAAATATAATTCAAGTAGAGCAAGTACCAGTAAATTAAGTTATAAGGAAGTAATTAAACTATCTTTGTAGTGAGATCAAACCTCTAATATTTGTGCTATGCTAATTTAAATAATTATGTGAGTTAACATCAATTAAAACTATGTTGTTTACAAGAACTTAAAAAATATATACGTCATAATTAATACCGAGTAATGGTAAATTGTATATCAAAAAGAGTAACTTGGCAGCTTTGTCCCACAAAAGTCAGTTACGATGAGGATCATAAATAATTCCTGCTGAACCTGAAGAAAGTTGAGATCCGTATCCGTATCCGTATTCGCGGATCTAGATCCTTATGATCCGTATCCGTATCCGCGGATCACATTTTTTTAACGATCTGGCACATCACTAGTCACGAGTATGTAGATTTTATAATTACTAGAGACGTACGACCGACCCCCACTCCCCAACTTTAATGCGTTTTATCTAAGTAATTTAATTTTAATATGATAAAACAAAAAATACGTGTCTAATATATTTTTATTATTTGACTGACGGACTAAATAGAATTTCTTTTTTTTTAACCTGGCATCATCCCTATGATGCTTTTGGATTCTTCTTCTTTTCGTGACGTCGTACTTTGATTTATATTGTCTGAATGGCCTTCTTTGGGTCATCAATTCTACATGTATTTGAATAGGGACATTTGTTTCTTGTTATGATAGATCGAGTAACTGAGATTATCGCAGTTGCATGACATTTTTATACTTACTCAAAATTAACGTTCGGTGCAATTTGACCAGTCAGCCCGTCTGATGACTGGCTAATACTGTTCCCACGACATGACCTATGATTTTTCGTACTGATACTAGAAGAGAAGCGCTTCTTGTCTATTCAGTTGGCTTGTTTCAGGTTCAGCAGGACTAACAAACACAGCAAAAAAAAGAATTATCTAATTTGGTGCAGTCGTTCGGAAGTTATGCGCGTACATAATATATTGACCCGTCAGACGTCCTGTTAAAATTTCAATTTAAATTTTTCGGCTGTTCCTTTGAGTTCTTCCAATTTTTTTTTTCTTAAACCACCCCTTTATTGAGGCAAACAAAACAAAAAAATAATTATTTAAATCAGTCAAGCCATTTTCGCAATAGATTTTTATAAATATAACATAACATCACGCCTTGTTTCCCCGAAGGGTTGGGCAGAGGTGTCCTTGTAACAGGTACACCCACATTTCGCCAGTTATGTTTAAGTCCCATGTAATAGGGGGCGAGCCTATTGCCATCAACCAAATATAATAGATTATAAAAATATAATTTGTAACGGGTGTAAAACTGTACTATGAGACTTATGTATGTGTACTCATTAATACAATTAAAGTTAAAATAAATCATGCTGGCGTGTTTTTCCGTCTCCGTTCACATTGTGAACAGCCAAAAAAATCTTAATGATTTTTTGGAACATAAACAACAAACATTAAAACGTCATACATTTTACATGACCGCGGATATACATCTCGACTGAAGATTCTAACTATTGTTTTGCACAACGTGGGAAGCCCAAATTAAACTTATTTATATCCTTATAAGGGAAGAAATCCCACAAAAAATACGACTTGTACATCATTATGCACATAGCGACTCGCCTGCTTGCGGTCGAACCTAACCTCGCCCTACCCTGCAACTAATTACCAATCCTAAACACAATCACACAAGACACGTTTTCCGGTGAATCATTTGCAGCAGTACCTATATAATGAATGAGTCAGTGATGACTCAAATGATTCCTTATTGACACGGTTTACAAGTGAAACTATACTAACACAGGTTACTTCATATCAAGGTCTTCTATGTGGTGATGATTCTGAATCACTACCTGTACCCTTTCGATATGACCTAGGGTTGCCGACATTTCTTCAGTGAAATATAGTATTTTTCAAAATAAGCTACAAAAAAAATATAGTACACTTAAAAAAAATAGGATAGTATTTTATGGAAAAACCTAAAAATAGACAAGGTACTTTTTTGCACTACTTGCATTAATTTTTTTTTTGTCTAAAATGACTTCATTATGTATAAATTAATGTAAATCAAAGGCTCATTTTTTATTAATGAGATACGCTTTTCTTTCTCCTCGCCATTTCAAATTCATAACCGAAAATATCCTGTGTGGCGGGATAAAAATAAAAACTTATTTTCAGTATTTTTTCAAATATGCTGCAATTTTTGACCTGTAGTTTTGTCAGTAAACTCACTACATTATTTTACTTTTGCAAAGATTTCATTTAATATTGTTATTTCAGAGTAGTAGAGTAGCGTTCACTTTTTTTTAAATGAAGAATTTGTTTGTTAGATTTCAGAGTTGAAAATATAGTATTTTTGCGTACTATTTCTTCAACAGAATATAGTACGCAGACTCGAAATATAGCACAATACTATATAATTATTATAGTACGGTTGGCAACCCTAATATGACCATTGGCCATTTACCCGGAACAGAAAACTTCCATACGGGAATGATAATTTATTGTACTTTGTTCTCCATTCAGTGAATGAGATGAATCAGAGATCGTAACGAGAAACAGCTGTAGGTTAAAAGGACTTAAGAATAAGTGTTTAAAACGTTGATTGAAATAATTACATTACTAAGACATGTGTGATTCAGGAAGTATTTGCGTTTTTCTTATCTAAATTGAATTAGTTTATCAAGTTCTTTAGATAGGCCAACCAACGCGTAATAAAATAGTTTTCCTCCACGTTCTTTTGATAAGAGCGTTGTGTGCATGTAATATTTCAGAAAATTGTTTCGGTTTAAAAATACTTTTTGGTAACACACATTAGCAATGACTTTCATTTTGACAGTTCAACAACATTCATTGCGTTATTTACATTGTTGAGCAGACAAATTTTTTGAACATATGAAGCAATGGATTAGCAATATCCTTCAAAACTCTCGGATTGTGATTGAAAATCTGTTACGGAATTTGGGTGCAGGTCCTTGTGAATCACAAAGTAGCTAGTAGTACAGTTTGACCGAAACCGCGTCTTAAAAATATGCACGGCGAGGCGGAGGGCACTGCAGGCCGCTCATTTGTCAACGCTCACTCCGCCGCTCATTCGTCAACGCTGTGCCCCGCCACGCCGCGTATTCCTAAGGCGCGGTGTACCGCGCAGAGTGGTCTCGGTCAAACTATAGTACCTATCAATGTGCGATTGCCAATTTTCTGAACAATTTACATACATACATACATAAACTCACGCCTTCTTCCCATGGGGGTAGGCAGAAACTACAGAACGCCACCTGCTACGATCCTTACATAGTCCTTTTGCCTCGTTTACGTTCATACATCTGGTCATACATGCACGCCGGTTGCGAATACTACGCACCTGGCCTTTCTGAAGAACATCAGCAATAAGGTCAGTATATGTCCTCCTAGGGCGTCCCCGCCCGGCCTTTCCCTTTACATCAGCCTTGTAAATACATTTTGTTAGTCGCCTTTCATTCATCCTCTCAACATGCCCAAACCATCTCAGCATACCCTTTTCAATTTTTGTCACTACATCTTCTTTTAAATCACACCGCTGTCTTATCACATCATTCCTCAGCCTGAACAATTTAATCCACAATAAACCACAAAAGTAACTTGAAACACAAAAGTGGCTTTTACATAAATGTAGGACGCATTTTTTTCAATGAACTCTTTAAATTCATTTCTCGTTACTAAATCCAGAAAAAACAATAACATGAAAACCTCCACACCAAACAACGAATTTCGGCGTGTAATATAAAATATCGTTAGTCAATATCGTACCAAAGCTCCGATTAACTCCGATATCGAATATTCGCAACTTCGGCAATGGAACCGTTTGGACGAACAAGGTGAACTGGCTTCTCGGACTTATGTAACGCCCTGTCCAATGTGTGTCGAGAGGCTGTTATCATACGTAAATAGGCACACAATGTTAATGACGACCGAAATTGCGACCCACGCTGCGGGCCGCAGAACTGGGTGTCTATAGATACATACTTCTTTATGACGAGATCCAAACTATTTTGTTCAGACGGCAATTCCTATGCATCTTTTGTTTCCTCACGCCATCACGTCTTCAATCCGTCACTTAGTAAATCTGCAAACATTTACTCTTTGTCTAGATCTCAAATATTGTGCAGGTCAAGTATTAAAATGCCCCTTTGTTTCACATTTTACGAAGCGAGATAGTCAAAAAGGGTAATGGACACGTTTTGAGATTCTCGTCACAATTCGTCACATCTCGTATCAAGATGAGCAGTTCCAATCTTAAAAGGGTTTATACTTAACATTAACAGAAGTAACTAAGGAGCCTTCGGAAGCTCCATGAGGAGAAACTACATGGTTGCCTCAAGAACAATCGTCTATGACGCAGAAAGAATTTAACTATTGGTAATTAAGAACTTACTTGTATGACCTAAAATGTAATGAGTATTTTTTCTAACGGTGTGAGAATACTCTGCTTAAACGTGTGACATTGTTTGGGTTAATGACTGTTTTCCTATATTGTTAGTCACATACCGCTAATACTAATGAATATCACGGAAAAACTTAACCAAAACAGAATAACTTATTGTAAGCCAAAATTATACAGTGTGAGTCTTCATAATGTGCACATATCGAAATGAGGGAATCTACGCTTAACTTTATCGACGGAACAAATGGTCAAATTTTTTTTTGTTTTTTTTTTAATTTTTTTGTTTAAATTTTTTTTTTATTCTCTTGGGCATCTTATTTATAAATTTTACAATTATTGTAAAAAAATATGAAAAGAATACAGATTTTTACTAAAAAAACATGTTTATTTTCAATTGAGGGTAGTTTTTTTCTCAATTTTAATTTTATGTGGACGCCTACTTACTTCCAATCATTATGGAGTTTGTTTCATCGCGATAGCTGATTCAGTTTAAAAGTTACTTTTGTTACAATTTTTTTTTAATTCCATAAAAAGTATAAAAAAATATTTAGATTTTTTTTAATATTTTTCCGTCGTTAAAATTAAGCATAGATTCCTTCATTTCGATATGTGCACATTATGAAGACTCATAATTACCTATGGCATTTTGAAATCCCAAACATGAAATTCATTGTAAAATATCAGGAAAACAGAAGCATAACCCAATTTACTGACAGGAACTTCAAAAGGAAAACCAACAAGATTCAATTTACGTTAAACGAAAATTAAATTTTCGTTCTCAACTTGGAAGTTACGAGAACTGTAAACAATTGAGGGATAAATGCAAATACTGTTATCAAAAGCAAATTGGAATAGCATTGTACTTGACCGAGCCACTGAAACACTTCACTTGAATTCGTTTCAACGTCATTTTACGTTAATATAAAATCATATTGACACAAACTATAAACTATATTTTATAGTTTCTGCCTACCCCATGGGAAGAATGCGTGAGTTTATTTATACAGGGCGTCCCAAAATTATGGGACATGAAGGGAAAGTACCTTAAATATCGTAGATAGGGTATTTTGCTGAAAGAAGACTTTATGTTATTTTTAAAAGTTAGTAATTCTGCATTCAAAGATTTTCTAAAAATTACTTGCCTCGTCTGGGAATCGAACCGACTTAAATGTAAAAAAAACACCCCTACTTTTATGATGCCAATCGAAAGAATGACCAAAAACTAATAACTCTTCTTAAGTAACATAGTATTTTAAAAGAAACGAACAACGTAAAATGTTTGAGTCAAATTTCAAGAAAGTTATTGATTGCAATATTATTGATCCGGCTCATAATAGTCGGAGAGCAGCAGATTTTCTAAATGAATGTTTTCCTACTTGGATTGGTACAAATGGACCGATTAGATGGCCGGCCAGATCCCCGGACCTTACACCATTAGATTTCTTCTTTTGGGGATACGTGAAAGATATGCTATACAAAAAGCAATACGAGACCGTGGGCGAGTTACAAACAGAATTGTGCCATATCATATCGAGTATTCACCATAAAATGATAAGAAAATCAACAGGCAGCGGACTCATTAAAACATTGGCGATTTGCGTAAGACAAGAGGGATCACATTTTGAGCATTTTATTAATTAATTTACAAAAAAATACCCACTTAATTGACTACGGCAGTTTTATGTATGTTTTTAATTTGATTAAAATTATTAATTTCACGCTGTTTCTTTCTTTTAAAATACTATGTTACTTAAGAAGAGTTATTATTTTTTGGCCATTCTTTCGATTGGCATCATAAAAGTAGGGGTGTTTTTTTTTACATTTAAGTCGGTTCGATTCCCAGACGAAGCAAGTAATTTTTTGAAAATCGTTGAATGCAGAATTACTAACTTTTAAAAATAACATAAAGTCTTCTTTCAGCAAAATACCCTATCAACGATATTTAAGGTACTTTCCCTTCATGTCCCATAATTTTGGGACGCCCTGTATACTTATGTATAATATGAGAGTAGCACATGCCATGGTCTAAATGTTCTATCGCCCTTCCTGGGGGAGGGGGGTTTATCTACCCAGGGGGCGCCACAACTATATTTTAAAGTATCGCCAAATCGCCAATAATGGAGACTATTTTAATGCAGGAATACTTACGTCAGTTTGACAGCTGTCACAAATACCAATATGCCGAAAGGTCATACCTACTCTTAATCCTTATTTTGTTCGCATACTATTGTGATTCACAATTCATTGATATTCACGGTCAGACATGACTACCTGTGACAAAGACTACCGAGGTAAAAATATTGCTAACTGCTCAGTGGGAGCCAAAAATATATTTAAAAGATTGCCACTCGTGGAGACTATTTTAATGCAGGGATGCTAAAGTCAGTTTGACAGCTGTCACAAATACCAATATGGCGAAAGGTCATTCTTACTCTTAATCCTTATTTTGATCGCATACTATTGTGATTCACAATTCATTGATATTCACGGTCAGACATGACTACCTGTGACAATGACTAAGGCTACATTTTTGTCTTTTTATTAAATTGTTCTAAGAAGTTGTTAGCTATGGAATTAATTAGTTATAAATATGAGACATAGGTGTACATAAACGTAACTTAGAAGTCCAACTTAACTAAATATTACAGCGTAAATCTTCGCAGACCGACAGAACTAAGAACAAAAAACCTGAAGAAGGCAATTGATGAAGACTATGTAAGAGGCGAATGCTACAATCTACTTAATAATTCATTCACTAGCAAACAGTGCACAGCCTAAACCGCTGAATCTAAATAGCTAGATCTATCTCAAGAGTTCCTTTTATAAAGGAAGTGAGCACTTACGAAGAATTTTTAGAAATTCATCGTATAATAGGGGATGAACGCTTGTATGGATGTTTCCAAATCCAAAAGAGCTTGTGTTGGAATTTTTTTAAAAGGGCCTTTGCATAGTAAAGGATTAGTAAAATATGATTCAATTGTTTAGAATCAAGGACCAAATACTAGACTAGGCCATGGCAGTTTCTTGTCTTATGATGATGTCATTATTATAATCGATGGTGTCGCAAATCTAAGTAATAAAGAAACTAGCAACAAACTCGGTGAGAAATAGAGTCCTATTCTTAGCTAGAGACCACACGGCCACGTCCTAAATAAACATGACGTTATTACTAGCTTTTATGACTAAAAGAAACGCATAGGTAGAATATTTGCCAAAATCCAAAGAACTATCAAACTGTGCCAAAAATGTACGCCTCAAAAAGATCGAAAATTGTACAAGTCTACGCCATGTAATGTGTCATCAACAGTTCCATAAGCTCCTCTTATGTAAATGAAATCAATCACGTCAAAGAAAGCATTCATAAAATATTTATATTTATTCGTCGATTGCATCACATAATACTCAAGTATTTTTAGCACTATAAACGTAGTATGGTAATACTTTTAAACCAGTATATAAAAAATTGCCTCTTCCTCATTTAATATTCCAGATGAACATCTGGCAAAGTATTTTATTTTCGCAACTCACGCTGTTTATAAGTGCATGATGGACCGGCTTTTAGCTGGCCACTCACAAATACAGCTTAAAAAACAACGAGCGCCCTTTGCCACGAAAAGTGACATTCAATTGCGCAGTTTAAAAATCGAATTTCAAAATGGCGCGTGACCTGTCGGCTGAAATTAACGATCTGCACCAGAGAAAACTTTCAATTTCATGTATAAATGTAAAACCAATAATACACACACAGAGCGATTTATCTGGCGTAATATTATCAAGCATTTTTCAGGCTTTATCATATTCTTATCTAATATTTACTTGACATTGATGTTACTTTACGGAACAAGGTGGCGAAATTTTTTGCTCCGGAGCTGAGCAACGTTCACGCGTCTTTACATCGGACTTCTGTCTATAAAGATTCGTTCAACCCGCCCAACCTTTGACTAGCTATTACCAGCGCCTTCATCTGCATTTCGCATACAATCTTGCGCCTCAGTTAGATAACAAGGGTTAAATTTGGCAAAACTCTTGTTCTACAACTCTACACCCTCTAAGGATCTTCTGAAATAAAAGTCATTCACGAAACTGTTTCATAGATTCCATTAGCTGCAAAACTAATCGCGCATGACATAACACAGTGATGGGTAGTAATCATTTTAGCAGCACCGATGCCCTATTTCTGTATCATATTGTTTTGAAACGCGGTCAAAGTGTAACGTCCAGAAAACTAATCAACGGAATAGTTTTATTATTATTTCAGTGCTACGTTACGTATATGGAATTCCGAGTTCTTTATAAACAAGGTTGTTATAAAACGTGATTAACTTCGTTTAATTACATGAGTGAATCTGAAACCTTTGGGGCTTCGTCACATTATCACAATGAATCTAATTAGTAGTAAGGTTCACTAATTACGTCAAATGAGCATGGTTCTGATTAAATAATGTTCCTAACTGGTTCGCTGAGCCAAAACACCTGCAAAAGAAAACTTCAAGTCTACTTATACGACTATCAGAATATTCGCTTCGAAACAGGCATCTGGTGGTATCCACTACGCCTTACCATCTCAACACTCTAATGACTTAATGAGACCAACAGAAAACCATCTACGTAGACTTAAAGCTGCTGAAGGTTCAAATTAACTCATTAATGAAACGCAATGCTATTCTAACGAAATTATTCAAGACTCTTTGCAACACTTTCCTTGTAGTAAACCTTGACACGAATACAGGAATGATATCGTCTAAAAAATTATCAATACCTTTATTGACTTTCCTTATGTCCACTAGCATGTTGGAATTAGTCATAGTCATATTTTTATCGAAATCCCCTTTGAAGTCCTGGAGTCTAAATACGTAACACACTTTAAATTACAATTAGAGGGTTTTTGAGAGATATTCTTTATCTATTGCTTCATAGGTTTAAAAAATTCGTCTGTTCAACAAAGTAAATAACGCAATGAACGTGGCTGAACTGTCAAAATGAAAAGCATTGCGATCGATTATCATTTTATGTGTTTTACGCAATTACCCCGGCGCTGTTTCTACTTACGCTAAACAAATTAAAATTGCCAGAAGATTCAAACATATCGTCCATATTGCTGCTAAAAATACTGCAATATCAACTAATAGGAAAAACTGTATGAAAAATAAATGAAAGCGTGCACATAATACGTGTTATTGATAATTATCAGATAATACTCGAGGCAGCTAACGGGCAAACCGATAACAATTCAATCTACTGATACTGTGGTTTTCTGTAATAGCTATAAAATAACGGAGCATTTTTCATGCATGCTGCATAGAAAGATCTAATTATTACAGTATTTTCTTACTAGCTGTGTGGTCTGCCGTTAATAATAGACTTAATGCTCGTCTCGCGGTTAACAAAGAGCAGAAAAACTATTACACACTTTTTATCATAGCAGTAATTCCTATCTGATTTTATCTTGCAAAAACCTTTGTATTGATTAGGGGACTACGCATGTCAGCTATTGTGTTTTTAATTTTTATCTTTTCTACGTTTTGTTGTAATAATCCAAAAACAATGTCCATTTGAATTCCAAAGTAATCTTAGTAACAACTCCCTTTGGTCTTCGAAGATTGAGTATCACTAAATTATTTAGCTCCTCCCAAATTACTGCTGCTCCCAATCTCCTCGGTACAAATCCTTTTCGCTAAAGAATAATACATTGAATGCGAACCACGCCCTATTTTCCCCGTTTGACCTCAGTAATCCCTTGCTTGTGCCGGAAACATTTTTGAATACATGACTGCATCATTTGGTACGTCCGGATAAACGCGTGTTCACATGTAGTCCTTTATGGAACAACTTTGATCGTAAAGTCTCACCGGATTAAAAGTTACAATGTTGGTTTGCACAATCACGCATCAAACTGACCTCCGCATTATCTTTAGGGAGAGAACTATGATACTGTCAGTACGGAACTACGGATAGACTTGCCAAATTACGAGCTCTAACTATATCTTACAGGATCGGGACTACCCAAGTTTTATTGGGTGTGTGATTATTTTGGGTTTACAGCACGATAGGTGTTGTCTCGGCATAAAGCCTGTTGTCTAACCCTGAACACGAGAAAAGTCTTACAAAGCGGGGTTATCTACTATAAAACAATTTACATTGTTTGTGTATGAGCTCAGATTCAGATGTTGTTTTTCAAATTGTATCCGATGCTGATTTTATTGGAGCTGTCAGTCATCTCACATATGCTCGCCAACTACCTACCTGCATTCCTATAAGAACAGTTGAAGACTACACTAGGAATCGTGTCAGCAATCTCTGATCCTAGAAAATATATTACGTCATGTCTGTAAAAACAGAACAACACAAGTTACGGACCACCCATGCTTTTGTCAAATAAGGCTCATTTTAGGACGCCTTTGTTCGCCTTAATGTCTTTCGGGTAATACAAAATCTCGTTATTAATATCCCAATGAATCATCATGAGATAAATCTATTATTTAATTAAAACAAGTATCACGTGTGAATGGAATTGTAACCCCACAATCTCGCCGACACCAACGCGACGGGGCCGCTATCTAAATAATTGACATGATTACTATTCTAAATAATTAGCACGGCGTCGGAATTAGATAGCCTGTAACCTTCGATGATGTTGATGACATTAAAACTATTAATTTTATAATTAAAAGGTTGAACTGAAACTTTACTATCAGTCTGCAGTTATTTTTTAGTTTTTATTTTCGCTTGAGTATAGATTTCAATGTTTTTGTTGGTATATTGGCGTGTGTTAGCTGACATAAAGCATATAACTTAATGTTTTGTGTTGCGTAATGTAAATTATTTTGCATACTATTGTTTAGAATCAAGTTTTTTTAACTGAACAGACAGCTGTGCTGCTGGGGAGTTTGTTGCGCCACTTCTTCTTCCCAGCTAAAGCACTAGGAAGTGGTGAAGGGTGGGCGTTTTGGAGGACTGTCTTATGTAATTTTGACGTTCGAATAGTGCGGATTCTCAGCCTAGTTTGAATAAATGATTTTGATTTTATCTTGAGTATTTTTTTATGTAAGTTATATTTACTAAACTGTGAAGATAAGTAATGATTTGTCTAACAAATAAGTATAACGTTGCAACTAACATGATTCCTAGTGCCAAAACACTACGATCTTTGAAACATCGCGTTATTTGGCACAAAGATGGTACTTCAATTAAAACTTTGTCGTAGTAACAGACTGCCAGCATATTGCAAGCAGTTAACACTATTCTATCGTCAATAAACAAAGCCTTGGAAAGGTAAGGTAGGCCACATATTTCGTACAATACAGTATCGGAAATCAGTATGAGGATATCCTTACAGTTTTACGTTTATCCTCTTTAATGCCAAGCTCAGCGGTAAGAAAAACTTTAGCAATAAATCCATACAAACTTCGATAGGGCTTGGAAACGATCGTCACAGCAATAAAACTGTTCTTAGCAAACATTCGATAAGTCCTTGACATTACCAGAAAGTTGTTTTCCATAAAAGGACAATCATTCAATACCAGTATTTTACGAATGTCTAGGTCTAATTAATGAGAAGACGAAGATTAATGGGAAGATTGGAAATACAAACGATTTAGTGCTAAAGTCAGCTCTATTTTTGAAAAGGATACGAAACAAAACTTTTTTATTGAATTAGTATTAGGTACTTTGCTGTTTGGAAGCTGTTATGTGCAACAAATGAACATGGATTACTCAGTAAAGGAAAAAAAAATCGTTGAGGGTAATTTTCAACCTATCTCCTCTCGTATTTGGTACAGTACCTCTAGCTAACTTAGAGTTGGACTAGCCTACACTGGCTTACACAACTGACAATGCGACCTACTGTACGATCTACACGAGAATTTAATGGTGGAGAAAAGACTAGCCGCCGGTCAGCAAGGTTTGGTAGCTCAGGTGACCTGCCAAAAGCATGACAGACGAAAATAAACTGTGGCACTCCGGGAGTGCCGACATAAGTGAAAACTTCGGCACCGCGATAATCAACGCGTTGATGTCTTTTACTCCACGCACCGCGGTAATCAACGTGTTGATGTCTTTTTAACACGCTTTTATTAGGTCGACCTGTATGTAACTAACTATGTAATGGAATCTAAGGTAACTAATTTAACCATCTTCCAAGGGTCGTAGCGTAATGAAAATTGGCAGCTGTATGTAGTTCTGATGACAATACAATAATATGGTACTGTCGAACTGATCTGATGAGGGAGCCGGAAGATATGAACTGGAACTTCATGATGGAAAATCGTATCATAGCTGTTTTGGATTCCTTAGAAGTCTTGTAATGAACTTTAACCACGATTAGGTTTCAAGGTCTGATGATGAAGCCGGAAGATAGGCACTGGCATTCCATGATGGAATATTGTTTTTACGTGCATTTATAAAAGCGTGTTTTTCTAGTGTTTTTTAAACTATTAATTTATTAATGGTCAAAGCTGGTGTCGTCAATGTCGCGAAATCAATGGTTTAGTCCCATCTCAAAAATGCCCAACGCGCCTAAAGAAGTTTTCACTTCAATTATGTAGGTATCTGTTACTAATGATAAAGTATCTGAATCACAGACGAAGTAGGAGACGGTCACTGGTATTAATCATTTTACAAGCTTGATGATTAATCCTCATGTCAAAGGCTACGTAAGCAGCGATAAACAGTATGATTAATTCTACTTTTACTTTCAAACAAATAACTACTATGTTAGCGTAAATATAATCTTTGCGGTTGAGAGTTTCACTGATTGTCTTCGTATTTTTTTTTTATTGTTGTTGACGTTTAACCGTATGACAATAATGTTTTAAGAATTTATCAATGATCGTATCAGAGAAAAACATTTTATTTATTTTGATTTCAATAGAAAAGTAATCTCTCTCATAACATGATGCCAACGATGTTCACTGTTTTTTCTACCCTGTGAAATCCCTTTTAATTTAGTTTGTAACGGCAAAATGATAAACCTCTGATATATTTATTTTTGTAAAAAGCATTATGACGAAACCATTCATACAACAATAAACGCGCATCTGTCGGGTATGATAAGCCTGATGTTTCATGTTATCAAGTTTATGAGCGCTTTGACCCTTCCTATCCGTGACAGAACAACAAGAGCAAGGTACTGGGTAGCCCTTTGACACTATAAAATCTTATCAGGAAAGATTTTCTCTTGCAAAGACAACAAAGGGTATTTGTTTTTATAAGAGACCAAATCTGCTCCGGAAAAATCCCAACGCAGCCTTAGCAATTAAAGAACAAAATCTGTTGATAGTAATCAAGTGCAAGCTCGATATGAACCAAAAGGTGTGCAAATAAAGTCCATCTTCCAATCTATCCAGATGTAGCCAGCAATCTGTATTGCCATGCAGTTAAGAATAAAGTTTGCGGTGGCGCATCGTGCGCACTGGCACAAAATAAACAAGTTACCAAATCCATTCGAAAACCTCCCACATGGCGTACTTTTTTTATTTTTTTATTGCGGCACGTGGCCGTCATCCCCGCTTAGGATATTTTTACATTCACAACACTTGCGTGGGTGGAAAATATTATTTTTATGCGGAGAAATATTCTTTGTTCTGTGTTCATTGCCAAGTGTCTATTAGTTACAGTTTTAGAATTTGTTGCACTTTCTGACCCAGTTTTTTTAGAACTGCAAGACTTTATCAGTATCTCTCTATCAAAATAATAATGCAAGCTTTAGGGCATTTAGGGCCCTTGAACTCGACGCCGCTACCTTCACTCATGTGCTACCACGTTATAAATAGAGCGCGTTCAGAACCTTTCTTTTGTCTTTAAGCCTTTTGTATCAGCAAAGGTTGTTCGGGGTGCTTATGATTAATTTATTTGGAGCTCCACTTGTTATTTATTCAGGAGAAGCTTAGTTAGTTAATGATTTCTTAGCCAGTTTTCGCCACTTGGACCAGTAATTATGTTACAGACCTTTGTAATTCGGCTTACGTTAATAAGAACACGAAAAGTGCCTTAACCTGAATTCTTGTTTAAAATTCATTAAAAATTGCTAGAAACATCTTCTCTAATAATATTTGACAACGCTGCGCAGCTAATTCTTAAGCACATTTAATCACGTATATTTTATGACGTAAGCAGCGTTCAAATATTATAACGACGAAGTTCTAAACTTTCTCCACGGGCCGACACGTCTGGTGATGTAAATAACAATTGAACAAGATACTTTGGTTTATTAAAACATTGTTTTTACGATACCCAATAAGGAAGATGCTATAGCCTCGGTATATTTTATTGGCAGCCGTTTGACGTCATCATAAGCCCCATGTTTGGGACAGAAAGGAGTTCATTCGTAATGGAGCTCCTTAAATTGTTTTTGTCAGATTGAGTTCCTTCGTGTTGACTTCGCTGAATGTTCGTAGAACCGTTCAAGATAAACAAATGACGATTCAATTAATCAATGAATCGAGGGTATCGCAGCATCAAGACGGTACCGCACAATACAAAGACCCATTTCAGGAAAGAATAATGCATGTTGACACATGCGGGGAAAGGTCTATTTAGAAAACCACGGAAGGGATAAGTGTGGGACCAATTCGACGATACGGAAGATGTTTTTAAGCGTCGCAATAAAAACAATGAATTAAGTTTCGAAATATTTTAGTCCACATTGGTATCAAGAACAATCGTTTTTACGAGCGTATTTAATACATTTTATTATATCGGGATTAGGCGAACTTTATTATGTTATATGCTTGTCTAATTAGTTAGCATTTTAGTGCATAGAATTTCATCTCCCTAGTCTTTGCATCAATAGATTCAAAATGGAAGCTAAAAAAGTTCCTAGGACCCTTACAAATCTGGATTAAAAGATTTCGCCTAAAGGAACCCATACCAGAAATGAGAGCAATTCGTTAGTGCGACTTACCAAAGGCATCATTTTGTGCGTAGGCGGCTGCGGAGGGGGCCCTCTAGTCCTGTTATCGCTGGGCTGTCTTCTAACCTGGGGTCTCACAGGGTGCTCTCTTGGTACTTCTCTATGCATTTCTCTAGAATGTTCCCGAGAATGCTCTCTAGAATGATCTGTCGTGCCTCTGTCACGCCCTGCCAATGCTTCTGACAATGCCGCTGATAATGCCCCGACGTTGCTCGTTGGGGCAGGAGGCATCGCTGGTCGGACTTTGTCTGGGGAAGACCTTTGTGGTGGTGGTTGGTGCGGCTGTGGTGGTGGTTGGTGCGGCTGTGGCGGTGGGAACCGCGGTGCATCGGTTTTGACTTGCCCATTGGGTGTGGAACCTGCGAAAGGTGTTTGGTTACTTCTCGTATTCAATCCTAGGATATGAAAGGTAGTTTAATTTTCGTCTTGTATGATATGCAGGGCACATAACTACTGACAAATTAATATTCTTTCTTCGCGAGTTTCAGACTCTGGCTACAGCTGTTCATAATGGTTTGGGCGCAATATTTATCTCTTAGTAGAGAATGAACTATCGCCACTAGTCTACAAAGTGTTATGTTATGATTCTCATTAACGCGTGGATGTGAAAAGAGGCGGTTTATTTTATTCTATTGTTTTTTTTTCACATTCATAGACCAGAATTGCTACTGGCTAGTCATAACACTATTCAAATGCCGTATTTAATGCGTTTCATGTATAAACGTGAATGTTTGTATGTAGATGTAACCCTGTCAGCTGTATCAGCTAGGAAACAGACATACCGACAGCAGTCTAGTGGGCTTATGGTGACCTTTTACGTACAGATCCCAAAAAATCTGGATAAAAATTGAGTATGGCTAAATATATGTATAAAGGCGAAAAAAAAATGGCTTAGATTAGCATCAACCTTGGCATGACTAACAAAATGGACTTAACCAGGATCAAAGTTTATCGTGTAAGACTAGACTGATGTTTGACGGGGTCCGCTAGGGCCAATGCCTGCCGGGGGTTCGAAGAAAACCGATCGGGAAATCGTGGCCCCCGGCTACAGGGCAACCGAAGGAACACGGGTGGGTTTTAGTCAGTAAGAGTCTGACACGCCCTCCCGCTCCACCCAGAGCGGGAGAAGTTATTTGATAATTTCCCACCCAAAAAAAAAAAGGCTAGACTGATGCGGCCACGGCCACAGCTGCCGCCGGCCGTACCGGACTTCTTTCGCCAAACGGTCTTGATGACGAAACTGGGTATCCTATATGCAACCCAGGATGTACTCCACCTCTGTACTCATCCAAATCCGTTCAGCCGTTACAACGAAATTGAGCAACAGACATACATTCAAACTTTCGCGTTTATAATGTTGGTGGCAAAAACTAATATGACATTGCGTGTCAATTATTTTTTCATTACATACTTAAATGATTTAAATAAAGTCTCTATTTGATGCACCTATTTCAACATACATACATAACATCACGCCTATAATCCCCGAAGGGTTAGGCAGAGGTGTACCTACAGTACACCTACATTTCGCCAGTTATGTTTAAGTCCCATGTAATAGGGGCGAGTCTATTGCCATATGCCCCTATTTCGGAACCCTGAAATTTAATCTGTAGTCAAACCTCATGACGAGTTTTGATTGGCTGTTTTCATTTCGGTCAACCAACACAGCAGCAAAACATTTACACTTACTGATTAGGCTTTTAAGAAGGTCTTTTTTGACCCCCGACGCAAAAAGAGGGGTGTTATAAGTTTGACCACTATGTATGTCTGTGGCACCTTAGCTCTTAAACGGGTGAATCGATTTAAATGTGTACTTTTTTATTGAATCCAGATTTTTTTGCGGTGGTTCTTAGACATGTTTTCTAGTTGATGAATGGATGTGAGTATCTTCCACAGGTCTGATCGATTTGAAATTTGGTATTCTGTTACTTCAATGATATTAGAAGAACATAGTAACCTTGAACTGATGCTGCAGCATCACCTGGAATTTACATGATACCCAACTCCCTTACTAACTTAGAGCACAGGTATCGTGTTTGGGCTCATTGGAATGGTCTCAATGAATAGGTTATAGATAGATGGTGAACAGGGTCTGGTGATGGAGTAATTAAGAGAAATGAGGAAATGTTTGAGTCGGGGGTTTTATAAATTTTTACTGTTAAAATTGTTATGTAATGCAATGACTATTAACTTTGATATTCCTCAAAAGTCACAGAACCTACATGCATAATATGACATAAATTGTTTACACATATTACATAATTATTATTCCTCTGAATTCCCTGACAATTCCCTCTATTTGGATCATACTATGATTTTATCAAATAAACATGTTATTTTCCTTTATGATCTGTTTGTGGTTTTATCATTTACTAGTTGCGCCCCGCGGTTTCACCCGCAGAAGTCTCGATCCCGTGAGAATATCCTATGTGTTAGTCCAGGTTATAAACTATCTGTGTACCAAATTTCATCCAAATCCGTTCAGCCATTTGAGCGTGAAGAAGAGACAAACATACACACACTCACAAACTTTCGCCTTTATAATATTAGTAGGATATTATAAGTAGGATTATAGTGTGATGTCAAAAATGGATACTTAGTCGTTAGTATTACCTATTATTAATAATTACCTACAGACGTAATAAAATCAGATCATGTCCCTAATTATAAATAACTTCCATAGTGACAAATGACAAAGAAATTACCTAATAAAATACTGAAGCCTTGACCTGAAAAGTATTACATTATGTTATGATTTATGAGACAACAAGGTAAACAAGTTATAAACAAACGAATCTCATTCCTCAAAATAAATATAATATAAATTGAAAAATTATATTTATTGTAACAGACTGTTACAATAAATATTAAAAAAAATAAAAAAAAATAAATGAATTATTGTTTATTTGAATCTATTTTTTTATTGCTATTATTTATTAGCTTATTATTTTCCGAGTGACTAATAACTTAAAAGTCGACTAAATGTTTGCAACAAATAAAATAACTTGCCAGCGATTAAATATTTTCGCGACTATTATATTATGTAAGGTTCAAAATTAAAGGTGTTATAAAAACTAAAAACTAGCAGCTGCGTTTAGGTAGCAAATAAACTATACCAGTCAAATAAAATATTAGGCGAGGAGCTATAAATAATGACTTGGCGACTAATAATGTTAGTAGGGTGGCAAAGATAATATATTACTAACTATTTCGTGCCGTCTAAAAACCCACTTTCAGGCTTCGCTTTGCGGGCAGCTCTAAATATTAAAACGAGTACAATAAAAATGAATAAGAGTTAATTATTAATATTTTTTTATCATAATTTCATGAAAACGGCGGAAGGTGCGATGGTTGGATACGAGTGTAGTGCGGGGTGGCGGGGTGCGTGCGGGTGCACGGCCAATAGCAAGCGGCGCGCCCACGCGACTTCTAGATTGTTTTTGTTTTCATTATTCGCCGGTAATGTGCATGTTAATGTTTAGTTTTGTTTATTTTGCGTAATATTTTAGTGAATTACCAGTATTTAGTGATTTATATGTGGAGATGAGTCAGTTAGAGTTAGCTGGACCAAGTCGTGAAATAAATTGTGATGAAGGAGTGCCGGATTACTATTCAAGTGGAGCAGAATCAGAGGTGATATGGTTACCCAATGGTCAAACCAAATCTCTGAAGACTTATTCCCAGAGACACACAACATTGAACTCAAAGAATGGACAGAAGGATATTGTTGGGCAAAGCAGAACATTAAAGACTTTAGCATCGGATTATACAAAATACGTTTATATAGTACCTAGTGAGAAAGCTAGGGCTACGGATATGGCATATAACGAAACATGGCATACATTTGATGAGTATAAAGAAAAAAACTTTGCGTTCTGGAAAGTTGTACTGCCAAGAACAGAATGGAAGAAAGGCATGTGCAATTGCCCTCAATTTTTTAAAATATATGTGTGTAAACATATAATAGGCCTCGCCATAAGGTTGAAACTAGCCACTCCGCCTGTAGAGGCCAAATTGATTGCAATTGGTCAAAAAAGAAAGCGAGGGCGTCCTGCCAAATCTAAACCTGCCCTAATAATACAATAATAATATATATTTTTTTATTTAATTGTTTCTAACTGCGTAACTTTTTATTGTGTAACTTTAATACTTAGGTATAACTACAGTCTTCTATGATTATTTAAAAATAAATAAAAGTAATTACTCTTTTTATTTTTTTAATTTATTCACCTAGAATTTTGAAAATAAAGGCCGCAAAATATTTTTTCTGCATGCCATTTTAGAGTTTATTTAAAGCTATTAAAAGTCACACTATGTATAATATAAGCTAGTTTATATTTATTCTTCATACAAACAATTTTAAATAGAATCTGATTTATATTATTTATGAATGCGCATTTTCTATTTTGTTTTCGCCATTAAGTTTCCGCTTAGATATTAATTCTGTTCCCAAAAGAAAAACTTGATGCTAGTTTAAATTAAAACGGAGCTTATTACTGATATATTAATATGCTACCTATTACTTATTACGATACTCCTTATTAGCTGCCAACCCATTATATATGGTACCCACTCTATTTTTTTTTTAAACCTATATTCATTTTACTTAGTTGCCGCATTAAATACATGCCTTATTTATTTATTGCAAGCATTAGCAGATGGACTTATGACCTGGACCCTAATTGCGTATTCTACATCATGTTCCTCATACCTCTATATATGTGAATTCAAGTTGTTCTCACTGTTGTTCAAAATGAAAAGGGAGCAATGGGAATGTAAGAAAGAACAGTTGGTTTTGATTAGCCAGCACCCTAATTCATATGTTCGAAAAATTTGTCTGCTCAAAAACGTAAATATGTAATGTTGTTGAACTGTCAAAATGAAATTGTTTGTGAAAAGAAACACACAATTATTTGAAAAACTATTTTCCACTAGAGAAACTCCATTGCATGCCCAATACGTAAATAAACTATGTCATCTAAAATGTAAGACCACATTGAAGCGAAAAAGTTTTTTTGGTATGGCACCTAAAGTTTTAAATAAAATTCTTGAGATGACATTATATAAGTTTAAAAAAAGCTCATATTAAATTATTTATTGACAAATGTTATTATACTTTAGTAGACAAATTTCTGAATGACCAATTATTATAATGATGCATTTTTTACCTATTGATAATAAGTATTATGACCATTTATTGATTTTATTGTATTTGATGTTTCTTTTTTTATCCTTTTCTTTTCATGTATTTAATTAATTTAAAATATTATTTTTTCTAAAGACATAATCTAATGACACCTAATGGGTCACTTATAAATTTGTATGTTCTAATTATGACAAAACATACGCACACTCCCTATTAATTTAAACGCCATGTTTCACAAATAAACTGATTGATTGACTGAAAGCCATTGCTACTGTTAGTGTGTTACGGAATTACCCTGCTTAAGGTTCTTTGTCTGGAGCAACACTGTTATTGAGACTCATACTTACAGACATACTACATAGAACATAGAGACTCATACTTTTACAATGTTTGTTAATATGTGAGCACCATGTGTCTATCACATAATTAATTTATCTGTCATTATTTCATTTTTAATTATATTTACCTATTGTGGTATCGTAATTTTATTCTAGGTGCATTGTATTTACATATAGTATACAAAATATTGTATGACATAAAGAATAATAACGGTGGAGTTTCTTGCCCATTCATCTCCATACGAAAACTACCTTTTGGAAGGGCCGACTAGAATCAATTTATTTTATTTTTATTTTGCTTATTTGGATTACATTTTTTGATTTTTGACTGAATATTTGTTTTAGTATGTTACGAAATGGCTTATTAAAGCATATTATAAAACCAAATGTCTGGTTAGAATATTCCAATATGTTACTATATAATTTTACACTACAACATCACATGCAAGCAGAGATCATTTGCACAAAAAGATATTCTCTCTAGATGCATTGATAACTTCACTTGTGTTCTACTGCAACTAGCTTCATTTTTCTGACTGAAAAATCAACTCAAAAGTGCCTGTAATTGGTTTATTTGAAATAAATGGTTTGAGTTTGAGTCAACCTCTCTGTTATAACCAGTGATCGGAGTAGTTAGATTGATTTTACGTACTCGCATCATGAATAGTCATAGAAATCATAACATGGATAAGCCTTTTTTCCAGGATTTCATTTTGGTACTTGAATCAAATATTGTAAAAGTAAGGATTTTTAAACTACTACATTAGAAATTTCGATAACCGTGCATCAGTAGGTTAGCAAAGAGGTAAGTTCTTTCGTCGCACGCACCACAGTAACTATTATTAATAGAATCCCACTTTACGTTCGCTACTTTTTACTCAAGTTTAGCCATACCATAGTTTTTTTACTATAAAAGGCCGATCACCTAAATACTATTAAAAATACAACATTTGAAATTCCTTAATAATTTCAAAATCCCAGAGGCATATCCATACTAATATATACATGCCAGTTCATTGACCTACTCCGATCACTGGTTATAACAAAACAGTAGTAGCAGTAGTTTAGGATAGAACTCTCCAAAATTAATTAAGTATCCACACCTTGTTCTTATAGTATTTAAACTTTGGTGATTAGCGACTCTTAAGCCAATAAATTTTTACTTATCACACAATTTGTAAAAGTGATTCCGATATCCTATTTACAGAATAAACAATTTCATTTCATATCATCATATTTGAATTTTATGTGAAAATGTTGAAAATTACAATATAGTAATAAACCAATTTACTGAATTTTTTTTGCTCAATTGCACAACGTCTGTGTAAAGTATTAAATTACTGCTTCATGTGTGTTAACAGTTGTACCTCCAAGATATGAAACTTGTAATACAGATAAGAGGACAGTAATCACTAATAACAATGAAACTGTCTTTTTCATGGCATAGTCTTACCTGCCAGTTTACCTGTAGACCTTAGCTTAGGCATTCCACCAGCAAACAGGCCACCCAGCCCGGGCGGAGCGCCACCGCCGCCATTCTGCAGGGGAGCCGCACTCCTCGCGCTGCCCCCACTCGGGGAGCCTCCACCGACATTTGACACTTTCCCAGGTATATACGGGCCACTTTTGTCCACTGTCTGTGTCTTTTTCAACTTTGCACCCTGCCTTATAGAACTTAATAACGCATTTCTATCATCAGCTCCACCACCCTTCGAGCTGCCTCCGAAAATAGGAGGAGGCGGCGGACCCGGAGGAGGCGGAGGTCCAGGCGGTGGCGGAGGCTTCGGTCCCATGACGACACAACACTAACAGACACTGTCGCTAAATGCCATCAGGCGCAACAGAATAAATTACAAACGTCGTGATACCATTCAATTCAGTATTCAAGTGAGGACCCTTGAAACCTTCACAAGTAGTCTCCGTAAACGTTCTTGCACGTGATGACAACACTTAATACACAATACGTCACTCTACACCAATACATATTAATTTACATAAAATAGTGAAGAACCTTGCCCCAAAAGATTAATCATTGTAGGAAGTACGTAGGCACTTTAATAGAAATTGTTTTTACTTGGTCTGGATTCACCTCGTCATAATAACCAACTGCTCTTAGTATTAGGGAACGTCGTTTATTATTCTTCTGAAGCTTAATTTATAGAATAGAAACGAGTTCAATTATATTTGCAAAACATGAACGACGACTACACACAATGCGCTAAAATCAACAGAATGAACCCAGTGGAGATTTTTGTAAAATTCGTTCACAAATGGCCGACTACTAGAACCAGGAGAGCTGTCAAAAAGTCAACAATTTTTTTAAAATATTACCATTGTAAAAAAAGAAAGGAATTTTAGTAAATTTTTTCAAGTATCCACAACATTTATCTCATACTTTTTTTAAATTAAAGCATCACGGTAAATAATTAAATATTTTTAATGAACGACAAATTAACTTAAGTTCATTTTCTCACGGTAAAATCAATAAGTAAAAGCAGGTCTAACTAATACAATGCGAGATCGCTATTTCGTTCATTATTTTGAACTAGCCCCCCCAACTGAAACTGGTGAATCTGGATGCATTGGAGTGTACAACACCAAATTAGAATCATAGCTAGCCTCACTACCTCCTTGTGTCATAGCCTCCAAGGCCAATCGTTCCAATTCTGCGCGTGCTTCAGCAGCTATTATTTCCCTTTGAGTATTTAACTCTTCTTTTTCCCGTAAGCGTGTGTCTTTGAGCTCCATATTTTCCCTAAACTTCACAAGAGCCGTCGACAAATACTTTACTGGATCTGCAGGCTGGTGTAGTAAAATGTCAGCAATACATACGCGTAACGCTGGACCGACTGTTTGTTTTAAATATTTAAAGTCTTCCGTCACATGCGCGTCATCAGGACATGGTTGAAAAATGTCCAGTTCACTGCGAATACGCACTAAGTTTCCTAAATCGTCGTTCTCGTACTCACTCAAATGACCTTCTTCCCGATAAATATGTTTGCCCTGGTCATTTATGTAATAGCGACCACAACGATCATAATAAAATACAGTTCCATTTTTTTCCTCTTTTACTTTTACTAATACTCCTGTTGTGTCCATCTTATATTCACTAGAAGAGGCACGAGCCTTATAAATTCTTTCCCTTGTTGTGGCTTCGATATAGTAACGCCCACAATCGTCATAGTAATAAATGTGATCTAAATCGTCTGAAATAGGTACTAACTCGCCATGTTCATTGGGTTGCAACAGAATCTCACCATCTTCTGGTGATATATATACTTTTCTACTGTGCTCATCAATATGAAAAGTGCCAAGTTCATCAGTAAATATATCTTTAGCTTCAGCAGCACCTAGGATGGAAATTACAGATTGGTGTCTTTTTCCACCAGAAACAGCTAAATCCCATAAATAACATAAATTCGTAACTAAGCGTTCACGACTTTCCAATGGAAGTACGTGACTAAACACTTTCATTTTATAAAAATCTGGACATTTACATTGTTCAATATCATCCTTTATTGTAATAACAGTAACGTTTTGAATGCTATCTAAAGTAATTTTTAATTTTTCGATTTCTTTTACTCTATTTTCCAGATATTTTTTCTGATGTATCAAAGCCATTACGGGAGCGCTAACCGATACATCTGCCAGTCCCTTAATAACTTCTTCCAGATCATTAATTTTGACCAATACTTTGCTAAGCTCAAGCTTGTGGTCAACACAACATCGCACCAAACTACTTATTGGTTTGCCATTCTTTTTTAATTGATTCAGCATTTCTGTAGTAGCTGGATTGGACTTGTTAGTTAGAAGATCATCAACGATTAGTTGTAGGGCTTTTGTCAAATTATTTTCTAAACTTGGTATATGCATATAATTACTCAATCTAATAGCCAACCCATCATAATTGTTATCTAACCAGGTAAGTAGTTCATCAATTGCTTGATGTACTTTGACATCAAATTCTTCAAAACAAACGTTATCTCTAAAACATGTTAGTTTATCTAAAAGGGCATCTGTTACATCTTTGTGCATCTCTTCTACTATTTCCAAATCGGTTAGGAGGTTAGCTTGGTTTTGATTGGGTAGATCACGTCGAAACTTCTCCATATAACTATGGTAGAACTTTAAACGATGGCCCATAGCATCTATAGTAAAACTAATAGATTGGTACACTTTATCCCTTGGGCAATTTTCTGAAAAGTCTTTTATAAATTGTTCTATTTCAGTTACCGCTCTTAACCATTGTAAATGAAATTCTACAATGGCATCGAGAAGGTGATTCTTATTTTCCTCTCGAAATGCTGCGCGAATAGAGCACAATGCATTAAATATTTGATCCGAGAAATCGTTTCTGGTAATAAATATTACTGCAGTCTCGTAAAATTCTTTAATTTGTGCTGAAATATCAGACAAAAATTCTAAATCCTCACTTGTTTCTAGCATAGTGATACAATAAATTAAAATATGTATAAAAATTGACACAAAAATCACAGAAATATTGTGATCAAAGGCACGTCAAAGTACATTATTGGTATAATACTCTTTGGTACAATTTTAATTTTGACATCCTGTTAATACTTCACATTTAATGGCAGTATTCTATGCAGGTTTATTTATGATAAACTCTTTTCCACGTCCAGAATAAATTATGTTCAAAACTATTATTATGTTGTAATTATTTATAGAGTTTGCTATTCGACTGCCTCTTTTAAAGCAAATTACTGTTTTATTTTTTATAGTGATCTAGATATTAAGCTAGGCGTCCATTATGGCAAGCCTGCCTTAACATGTACTGCGTCCATTGTACAGACGCCAGCACATCAAACTACTACAATCTGTCAAATTTATTTAATAGATTTTCAACTTTATCGCTGAAGTTTAAGGTTCAAAGTTGATTGGGAAAATTTGACAGTTTCGGGTAGCTTGATGTGCTGGCGTCTGTACAATAAAAGTTATAAAAACTAAAACCGAACTACGACAAAAAAACTAAATAGAGGTTTTTATATGGTTTATACAAGACATCACAGACACAGACAAACAAATTAAAAGTCCGGAGTCACACGTGTTATGGTATAAATCGAACCGATTACCTACATGTGACTCTACCCTTAACATAATTCCGAAAACAATTTTGCCTAATTTATTTCATTTTGACTGTTAAACAACATTCATTGCGTTATTTACGTTGTTGAGCAGATTTTTTTTCCAACTTATCAAGCAATTGATTAGCAATCTGTTTCAAATAGAAACAGATTGTGTTATAACAAGCAATTAGGGTACGGATTTATAATTTGTCTGTCTATGATGTCTTTTTTATATCTTTTTAATTGACTTTTTTGTCGTAGTTGGGTTTTAGTTTTCATAACTTAGTTTTTATATAAACTATTTTGGGATTCTAGTATAAATGTTTTTCATTCGATTCCCAACATGGCATCATTAACAATTTTTAACCCCCGACGAAAACAGAGGGGTGTTGTTAGTTTAACGTGTGTATCTGTCTGTGGCATCGTAGCTCCCAAACGGATGGACGGATTTAGATTTTCTTTTGTTTCGTTTGAAAGGTGACTTGCTCGAGAGTGTTCTAACTTCATAATTCAAGAAAATATATTAAGCCGTTTGAAGATTACCGGCTCTTTTCTAGTTGATGAATGGATGTGAGCATCTTCCACAGGTCTGATCGAGTCGAAATTTAGCATTCTGTTACTTCAATGATATTAGAATAACATAGTAACCCAAATCCCTCACCATCTTATAGCAGAGATATCGTCTTTGGGCTCATTGGAATAGTCTCAATGGATAGGTTATAGATAGATGGTAATCAGTGTCTGATGATGGAGTAGCCAAAATAAATGAGGGTAAATAAAAATAAACTTTACGACAGCATGCTATGGTAGAAAATATATTTTTATTTTACGCTTGTTTCTAAACATTACCTAAATTTTATTTAAACTTACAGGGCCAATACATTTTATTTAATTATTCTTTAAAGGATTTTGTTTGTGTCGGGGATTTTTTAATTTTAAGTTGATTTTTTTATTTCGTGACATAATGTCCTCTAGAGGGAGCCATATTCATATATCTTATGTGACGTTGCGTAATAATAGTAGTCTATGGTCACGTAGCCTTAAAGTTCTTTGTCAAATTATGATGACTATTAAAAGTTATGAGGGAACAGATGAACATACATACGTACAGACGCCAGCACATCAAACTACCCGAAACTATCTAATTTTCCCAATCAACTTTGAACCTTATTATTCAGCGATAAAGTTGAAAATCTATTAAATAAATTAGACAGATTGATTGTAGTAGCTTAAAGTGCTGGCGTCTGTACATACATTATTACATACATATCGGTCAAAATTATAACCCTCCATTTTGCTTCGCTGTAGTCGGGAAAAATAACATCACACTCACAGGCAGAGCCGGCTTTACCTATGGTGCAGGGTGTGCAGCGCACACGGGCGCAGGGCCTTAGGGGGCGCCGAGGATCGCTCGTGACAACTTTTTAATCAAATTCCAAACAAGACCAAAACATGTTCAGTAAAAAGGCAGTTTGTAGTTGGGGGCCCCCTACGCTAAATATGAACTTAGGATGCTAAAATGTAGAGCTCGCTCTTGCAACCTCAACATTCTCTTTTTTCTTAGATTTATCTATGTAAATCGACAATGTAATTCCTATTTACGTATGAATGATCAAAAGAAAAACTGACCTATCTGGGGCGAGGTGTTAAATTTTCGAGCTCGATTCGCTCGCTCTCGCATCCTACATTTTCAAACTATTTTTGTATAGGTCAACAAAGTAATTCCTGTTTCCCTATTTCTGTATCAATGGTCAAAAGAAAACCTAACCTATTTGAGGCAGTGTGCTAAATATTTCAACGTATGATTCCTGGGCGGGAACTCAATCCCCCATTAAGTTTCGCCGCCCCGGGCCCCCGACAGGTTTAGTCCGCCACTGCTATAGGGCGCCAAGGTATTGATTGCTGCACACGGGCGCTACATCCGCTAGAGCCGCCTCTGCTCACAGGCTAATTTTTGCCGATAGACGACGGGACGGCCAGGGTAAGACCGAATTGCAATTTAAAAATCCGTCTGCTTTACATTTTGTATGAAAGTGCGTCGTCTAGAGGTGCGGCGAGGAGCAGCGGATGGACGTCAAAATGTCAAATCAGCCAAGCAGATTTTTGCAGCCGTACTTGGTCTGAGGGGCTTGTGGCTAAGTAATAACAGCTGCACGGGTCGATCGATCAAGTTAAGCTACGCTTGCCGCGGTTGATCCGTGGATGGGTGACCATCTTTACATACCGAGACCCCCGTTGGTCCCGGCTGTCATTTGTAGATCTTTGACAGTCGTTACGGGTAGTCAGAAGCCCAAAAGTCTGACAACCAGTCTTACCAAGGGGTATTACCTAGTTACTAGGTTGTGGAGGTCAGATAGGCAGTCGCTCCATGTAAAATACTGGTATTCAGCTGCATCCGGTTAGACTGGAAGCCGACCCCAACATAGGTGGGAAAAGGCTAGGCAGATGATGATGACTAGGTCTAGCTTGTGTGTCATCAATGGAAATCTACAATAAACAATGTGAATGCAACCCTCTTCCGTCAAATGTAAAATAATCAAATCGTTTAATAAACTTCGTCAAGTCTTCTCGTAACGAGGAGTTATCAATGAATACCGTCATGGACGAGATAAAAAACATCACAAAAAGATACCAGCACGCGTAGCATGACCACCGTAGAAACGAGTTTTGTCGACGGAAGAGTAGACAAAATGACAGATAAACAATCACAATCTGTCATTTTGTCTATTCTTCCGTCGACAAAACTCGTTTCTACGGTGGTCATGCTACGCGTGCTGGAAAGACTGGAAAAGCATCCCAACAATCTGGCTGCCGCACTGAAAACAAGAAGTTACAGGAAAAGACTTAAAAGGAAAGTCGTTGTGTAGTCCACTCGCACTTGTGTGGACCCAAGCACGAATACGGAGTAGATGGCTCGCTAGAGTTACGCTCTTCCCCGCAATATTTACCTCCAACTCATCCGTTGTATGTAAAAACTGAGCGCGGATTGCCAAAGAAAAAAAAGAAGAAAAAAGTCTTCTCGTCGTCTATCCCGCAGCGATCGTCAACCAGTCGTCCTTCCATTATGACACAGTCGACCTAAAAGAGTCTGACGAGAGGACCATTAGGAACTAAATATTTTACGTAAAGACCTATCATGATAGCAGTACTATGCCGACAAGTGCCAGTTTTTTGTCTTTTGATTTGAGTCACCTATAAGCAGCGTTTTTTGTAGCAAATTTTATTTTAACCATTTTTTTTCCCATTCCAAGTGATCTAAGTGCGATAGTGGCTCCCTTGTTTTTAATTTGCTCTTTTTTATCAAGCTGTACGGTGCCGAAACGTGGACACTGACAAACGGCTGGTCCACAAATTAAAAAAAACGAGCGAGCCTTAGGATGTGTAACATCTAACATCTCACCTTGGTAATAAACAACATTACTGTGCGTTTGCACTGGCGAAACATTTACAACGAAACATGTTGGAATCTCTATTTTCTGTCAATTTTCCATACAAAGTTTGACAGGCACTAGAGATTTCAACATGTTTTGTTGTGATGTTTCGCCAGTGCGAACGCATAGTTAGGGTAACTATGCGTTAAGCCCATTTTCATTAGAGCAGAACTCGGTCGCCCAGGCCAGTTCATATAGGCGAACTAGACGACGGCCTAGGGCGCTCGTATCAGGGGGGCGGCAATCGGCGGCATCGAAATGAAAAAATAATACTATACATTTATTTTTTATTTACCTACAACTTGAAAATGCTCCCAATTTTTTTTACCCATTTTTCTACCAAAATGCGCTCATTGACATTTACGAAACCATCGGTACGGTTCATCTGAAAATCAAAAGCGAGTTGAGGCCAATCCATTGGTAAAAAATCGCAATTTCAAATTTATTGCTTCTCTTGTTGTATGTTATAATGTTTTGTTCAAAATTGATTTGACTATAGTTTAACCTCGATCGCTGTACCGATCGCGCCTGAGGGATATTTCTCGATGGCATGTGAAGCCAAGTCAGAGGCCCATGGGCGGCTTTAAAACTCTGTCACCAGGTTAGTCACTAACCACACGAAAAAGAAAGAAAATTATTTTGTTTTGTCACGAATTTTCTTAAAAGGGCGCCGTTCTAGCCTTTCGCTTAGGGCGCCAGGAATTCTCGGGCCGGCGCTGGCCCAGGCACTTTTTATAATCAACAATTTGGTTGATATTGCACAAGAAATAGCTGGGTGTATTTCTGAGCAAATCAAAGCTCAATCATGTACGACCAATAAGGCGCCCAGGGTCGGAGGTACGAGGTGGAGATTCCCAATCGGTCTCCAAATTTGTCGCCTCTAAAATCTGCCGCCCTAGGCTGGCCTGGCCTACTGGAGCCGTACTACGACGTGTTACTATGCGTTCGCACTGCCGAAACATCACAAGAAAACATGTTGAAATCTCTAGTGCCTGTCAAACTTGGTATGGAAAATTGACAGAAAATAGAGATTCCAACATGTTTCGCTGTAAATGTTTCGCCAGTGCGAACGCACAGTTAAAGCCATCATTGTTCCAGTGTGAGAGAGATGGAGCTATACAGCATAAATAGCACTGTTTCATTTTCACAGCGGAACAATAATGGCTATAACACGTCACAGTTATGCCCCTGGTAAATTCGCCACTGGTGGAAGGATTAGTAGTTGACGCAGTTTCATTAAAAATTACAAAGAACACTGATTTTTGCGTAGCGATCGATGCGATGCGGCTTGCCCGGCCGTCTAGTGGACGCCTAGCTTTTTAAGTGGATTTGAGCTTTCTGCCACACTCCAGTCTTCTTTCTCCTTTCTATCTGTATATTGAACCATATTCTACAGTCTACACTAGACTTTATTTTCCGTTTTCTACCAATACGAAGATTTTTAAAACTTAGAACTGGTAACCCTGTCCGCGTCTACGATTTGTTTCTGAAGAGGTCGTCGATGACTTTGCGATTATACAAAATTACAAAGAAAAAGTGTGTCCGTTGTAGTGCTATTTTACAGTTTATCTACGTTTTTTAGTGTAAGCATATAAATACACAACATGGCTGGAGCAATGTTATTCGAAAGATCGCGCGTCTCGTCGTCGACGAACAGAGACGACGACGTCCGCATGACCGACAAAATGGTTAGCACTGGCGAGGTTCCCGAAGATGACGAAGAAAACATAAGAGCCAAGGAGCAGGGGATCCTGAACCTCGGCGAAAAATACAAGAAGGAAGGCAAGGCTAAAGAACTAGCGGAACTGATCAAAGCTACTAGACCTTTCCTAAGCTTGATAAGTAAAGCGAAAGCAGCGAAACTGGTGCGTTCTCTTGTCGATTTCTTTCTGGATTTGGAAGCTGGCATTGGCATCGAAGTTCAGTTGTGTAAAGAGTGTATAGAATGGGCCAAGGAGGAGCGTCGTACGTTCTTGCGACAGTCTCTCGAAGCGAGGCTGATCGCGCTCTACTTCGACACGGGTATGTACACAGAAGCCCTGGACCTGGCCACGGCTTTGCTCAGAGAGCTCAAAAAGTTAGATGATAAAAACCTACTAGTTGAAGTGCTTCTTTTAGAAAGTAAAACTTATCATGCCCTTAGCAATCTACCTAAAGCCCGTGCCTCTCTGACATCGGGCAGAACGACCGCGAATGCTATATACTGTCCACCTAAAATGCAGGCTGCCCTTGATTTACAATCTGGTATACTCCATGCTGCTGATGAACGTGACTTCAAAACTGCTTACTCATACTTTTATGAAGCATTTGAAGGTTATGATGGTGCCGACAGCCCAAAAGCTTTAACTGCTTTGAAGTACATGCTATTGTCCAAGATCATGTTGAACAATGCTGAAGAAGTAGGATCAGTTTGTAGCACTAAGACTGCACTGAAGTATGCAGGTAAAGAATTAGAAGCAATGCGGGCTGTTGCTACTGCTTCCCATAAGAGGTCCTTGGCAGACTTCCAGGCGGCTCTCAAAACTTACAAACGTGAACTGGAAGAAGATGCAGTGGTAAGAGCTCACCTCGGGGCTTTGTATGACACAATGTTGGAGCAAAACCTTTGTCGCATTGTTGAACCATATATGCGAGTCCAAGTTGACCATGTAGCCCGTTGTATCCGTCTGCCTGTAGTACAAGTTGAGAAAAAACTTTCCCAGATGATTTTGGATAAGAAACTCAATGGTATCCTTGATCAAGGTGAAGGTGTTCTAATTGTGTTTGATGAGTCACCTCTTGAGAAAACCTATGAGACCGTCCTAGAGACGATTCATCACATGAGTAAGGTTGTTGATACTCTTTACCAGAAAGCAAAGAAACTCTCATAGACCCATCTGTAAATTTGTTGTAGCATTAAAAATAATAATGTATATCAAAATAACCATAAATTTTCAGTTTGAACTATTTGTAAATGGAACTATTTTTTGAATGAATTCCAAATTCCATTATTTGTACCACAATGTTGTAAGTGAAATAATTAATTACAGAAAATGTTTAAAAAAATGTAAAAAAAAAGTCTAGAAAATGGGGAATTGCTGCAACCCCAAAGTTGAGGGCTATGAGGTTCATTGTGTCAATCGGCACTCAAATACTACAAAAGATACGCATTTTGAATATACCTACTAATCTTTAATTTGATTTAACATTTCCTTTTTTAACATAAGCTAGTGAAAAATTATAATATTCTGTTTTATTGAGATAAATAAAAGGTGTTCTCCAAGTGGTTGTTTCCTTCACCTCACCACCCACTTAGCATGCATTTAGCAAGTCATGTTAACTTGTTGGCACACGCTGAAGTGAGTCACTGAATGCAAATACAGTTTCAATATAAACAAATGTGTGTATAACTAACACAAGATTTTCTTAACTGCAACCATGATTGCACTTGGGGATCTCGAGATCTAGTAACTTATAGGTTCCAGATTGTACTTGTTGTCAGACAAGGCAGGCAATTGACAAATGAGGGAGTTGAGACTGTCACAGTATTGCTCAACTGTCCCTATTATGCTAGCACTAGTAGCCATTTATGTTTGTAGCTTTACATTCCGAATGAGTGAGACACCTAGATAATTCTAGTAGGTACTAGTGGCAACCTCATTTTCCAAATGAAGCAGTGGTTTACATTGAACAGTAATAGTAGAAGGGCAACTAGCATGAGCACCCTTTATGGTGATTTGAGAACAGAGCAGCTGTTCTTTCAAAGCAATACTTAATAGGTACTGTAAAGTAATACATAACTCGTATAATATTTAATATGATAAATACAACTCCTCATTGGAGAAAATCAAACAAAATGATATTATTACATCAATTATTTATTTCTTAAAAACTGCACTGTTTCTGCCAATCTAAATTATCTACTTAAACAGTTTTAAATAACTGACAAATACATGTGAGTTTATTACCCGCATTAATTGTTCATACTTCCCTATTTACAATTTAAATTAAAACTAATGAGGTTTATCCGGATTGCATATTCTAAACTACTTATTTAAAACTTTTTTAAATATACCATCACAGATCACAAATTGTATTTAACAGATACTTACTGTAAAAATAAGATACAATACAATATCAACAAAATTATCCCCTTTTTACAGGGGATTTTAAAAACAGGCGAAAAGTGGCCTCACTATACAGGTTATACCAAGGGTATACCAAGTTTTTATCCAGTGCGCAAACTTTAACACGTAACTTTACTCATCATTATGAACAATTTTTACTATGGGACCAAACCTGAAATTGCGAAAAAAAAATCTGCTGTTCCCTACATTTTGACGAGTTTTGCGAACATAAATGTAGGGAACAGCTGATTTTTTTTTCGATGTCGGGTTTGGTCCCATAGTAAAAATTGTTCATAATGATGAGTAAAGTCACGTGTTAAAGTTTGCGCACTGGATAAAAACTTACCCTGTACATCTCTGCCTATCCTTTCGTGGAATACAGGTTTAATGATAAGTAACTAATGGATACAATCACTACATAGTATAAAACAAAGTCGCTTTCTACAGAGAAAGCGACTTTGTTTTATACTATGTAGTGATTGTATCCATTAGTTACTAGATTGTATCCGTTAGCCCTATGTCCCTATGTATGCTTAAATCTTTAAAACTACGCAACGGATTTTGATGCGGTTTTTTTTAATAGATAGAGTGATTGAAGAGGAAGGTTTATATGTATAATAACCCGGTTTATACCCGTGCGAAGCCGGGGCGGGTCGCTAGTTTAGAATAAAATATTGTTCCAAAAATCTTTTTTTCCGATGTTTCTGCGACGCAGTACAGAGTTGTTTTGATATACTTAGTACCGTTACATGACGTCATTTCTAGGTACGGTCGCCGGTCGGCAAGCCGGTGATATTTATCTTGTTTTATACTAATACGATAATGTTCCCACGTCAACGCATGTTTTTATTCTAAATAATTTTATTGCTCAAATAGCAAACTAAATCAATTTTTTTTATCAGATGGAACTTTTCGAAATCGAAAAAACAATCAAAATTTAACTTTTCTCAAATTGTGATGTTTTCTGATCTGTAAAACATATTTTAGTTGATTTGTATTTAGAATGCACGTACGCATTTACGTGAAGTTAGTGCAACTCAAAGGTCGTCCTATTCTTATTTTGATTGCGTCAACATAACCACACCGCCTACTGTTTTTAACATGGCAAAAAGGCGCAAATGCCGCTTTTATAGCTGTACTAGCTGCGCCCCGCGGTTTCACCCGCATAAGTCTCGATTCCGTGGGAAAAAAAAAAACTATCCTATGTTCTTTTCCAGGGCATCATCTATAATATGTGCCAAGTTTCATCCAAATCCGTTCAGGCGTTTTAGCGTGAAGGTGTAACAAACTTACTTTCGCATTTATAATCTTTATATATATAATTCTTCTGTGTGTGTATGTCACTGAACTTCTCTCAAACGACTGGACCGATTTTGATGAAATTTTTTGTGTGTGTTCAAGGGGATTTGGGAATGGTTTAGATTCACAATCGGACCCGATAGGTGGCGGTATTCGGTCAGGACAACGTCTGTCAGGTCCGCTAGTATTATATAAGGATAACATACAGGCATAGAGTAGAGCAAACGACTAACAGGCAAAAGTACTGTCACCTCTTTTTTCAAGTCATTATTAGGGCAATATTCCATTACTTTAGGCTGAAACTAAGTATAGCAAGACTTATAGATGTAAAACAACCGATTTAAAACGTTTTACTTAAATAAAATGTTGCGGTTTTAAACCCCAAATAAATCGTTTTAAACCCTTTTAAACGATTGAAAACTCGCCTACAAAAGTAAAGTACCCGGCGCGGCAGCCAGGCGCGTCCGTTTATGTATGTCCATGTGTGTGTAGGGTAGGCGAGCTGGCAACGGTTCGTCGAGTCACGAGTGACGACGTCAACGAGATTGCGAGAGTTTGGTTTTAAACCGAATCAAATTGATTATTTATATCGTTTGAAAACAATGAAAAAAAATTTTTTTTTACCAACACAGGGTTTTTAGGTACTCCTTTATATTCCTACCTCGGTAAAATCAAGAAAATCTAGTTATAATTAAGAAAAACAGTCATCAACACCAACCGAAAAATATGGTTTATTTCGGTTTTAAACGGATTTTTTCGTTTTAAATGGATTGGTGGTTTAATTGGTTTTAAACCGGCCTTACATCTATAAGCAAAGCCACAGTTTAACTCAAATTCCTATAAATTTTCAAAATGTAATTCCCGACGCCTGCATTATTTAGACACCCTTCACTCCCACGCATGATCTGAGTATGCGTAAGGATCTAAAGATTTCTATGTTTAGGGATAACCAATTAACGCAACGGCATCAAAACAAACTAGACTATCCTAACTGTGCGTTTGCACAGGCGAAACATTCACAACAAAACATGTTGAAATCTTTACTTTCTGTCAATGTTCCACGGGCGTAGCCAGGGGGAGGGTTTGGGGTTTCAAACCCCCCGAAAAGTTCAGATATTAATATTTATAGAATTAAAATAAGAACAGGCTTGCGGCATATTTCATATTTCACCTACATTAAAATATACGGTGGTTTGAATTCCTCCGCCACCGTCGATTATCGGATCGCATTCGGTAATCTTCGTATATTTTCGTGCCCTTTCGTATCCCACGCGCTGCGCGACAAGTTTGTTTTTACTGCTACCCCAGAAAGGACCTTTTTTGCACATCTTAATATTTTTCTAATATAAGGGTTATTTTATGTACTTTTAGTCGTTTTATTTTCTTGAACCCCCCCCCGATACTAAAACCTGGCTACGCCCATGCAATGTTCCATACAATGTTTGACAGGAACAGAGATTTCAACCTGTTTTGTTGTAAATGTTTCGCCAGTGCAAACGCACAATGAATTACACCAGCATAGCTATTCACAACTATTCGATTCACTTCCGTTACGAATCGAACATCAACCAATGTTATCGAAGGAGTCCTCTAAACGCTGTTTTCAAATCCGAAACCGGCATGCCTGAGAGATATTTCTCGACAGCATATGAAGCCAAGTCAGATGCCTATGGGCAGCTTTATGACTCTGACACCAGTACCCTAATTGCGTAATACAACACAATCTTTTTCGATTTGAAACAGATTACTAATCCATTGCTTCATAAGTTGGGAAAAAAGTCTGCTCAACAACGTAAATAACGCAATGAATGTTGTTGAACTGTCAAAATGAAACAAATTAGGCAAAATTGTTTATGAACATAAATTACGCTATTAGGGTACAGGTTAGTCACTAACCACACGAAAAAAAAAAGAATCCAAAACCCGAAGTTTTATTAGTATAAATTTTCTATAGTCGACCGCTTTTAGCTTCCGGGGGCACGGCAAATCATGACAGCCTGTGGAATGGTGGTGAATAGCTATGCTGAACTATACAGCACCATTTTTCATTAATACTAACACCAAATTAAAAAATAAACCAACTCAAAATGGCCCACAACTGTCAAGCTACATTATTCTTTCTATTAAACTCCTCAGTATCTTCTGGAACATTCCACCGAGGGTTCCAGAACGCAGGCGTCGGCTTCGTCTTGTCTGTCGGGTTGGTTACGCCTCGGTGGTGAGAACATTCGTTAATTTTCTTCGCTAACATTTCTGGATCGTTATTGTAGAGCTCGCCGAAGAACTGGAAAAAAATAATTTGTATGAATAATAAATGGGACTTAAGGCTAAAGAAGTGCAAAAATCCTCTCCACTTTCGTACATTTTCAATGAACCAACGTACAATACTGACAGTGGAGGTGTCAGGAAAGCATTCTCTCGGCTGTCGGAGTTTATTTTGTTCACATTTTTGACATATTTTCTACAAGTTCTGTACACAGTTAGGATACAAAACTTGTCAACTTCGAAAAGTCTACAACTTGTTTTAGAGCGTTCGCAGAAGGCATACAATCGGTAGCCAATTTTTGTAGGAGCTAAATGAAACAGTAGAGATAAAATGTTATTCTAAGTGATACGCACACTTCCTAAAAAAAGTCCAGTAGCACTCCGGGAGTGCCAACAGAAGTTAAAACTTGAACAAGATCGCCTTTGTGGAAAAAAAATGCTTGCATAGAACATTAATTCGTAACGTGATATAAATAACGATCACAATCCCGTGTACAGAAATGAGGTGTCGTCACGGTGTGGCAATCTGGCGAAATCAATGGTTTAGTCTCATCTCAATAATGCCTAACGTGCCTAAAGAAGTTTTCACTTCAAAAAAAGATACTTAGGTCAAAAACTGACCGATTGAACCCAAAAAGAGCATGCCGTGTGCGAGTGCACACGGAAGACAGTAGACACAACATGCAGAGAACAAGTCGTCATTAAAGTTGAGACTTGACCGCGCCTCCCGCCGCTTTTTCCGCCGCCCCGGCGCAGACCTCATACCGCTAAAGAGCCCCATAAATCGTCTACTGCGCAAGTCAAACCACGTGGTGTGTCAAGTCTCAACTTTAAGAGGAGGCTCCCTAAATGGTATGTTAATTTGCATTAATATAATTCTGAAAAAGTCACGCATACAGTCAAAATGGAACTTTAGTATATGATTTATTGGATCTTTTTCTTTCCATATAATAACGTAACGTTACGTAATTGGAACATTTTCGCTCGATTAATTTTTTATTCGAAAATCATGTCTTTTAAAGATTATTTGAAACAAAAACAAGATTACTCGGCTTTTATGTCTAAAATAATTATTGACAGTAAGAAAATATAATTTATTATTCAGATATAAGATATTTATTCGCTAGATCAATTATTACTTTAGTTATAAACGAAATAAGAATTGAGACTTACGACATTTAGTTCCGTGCTCAAATACGACCAAAGAGCGCACGCGATATTCAACTTTATTACTGATGTGTTAGCGTTTAGCACATAGTGGAGTGGTGGGGTGCATGGGGGCGGAGTTTGCGTGGAAATTGTCTTTGGAGTGCCTGGTCTTAATAGCACGACTTGTACATGTTTAATAGGATGATATAATCACGGGGTTAAACATGGCTGGCGAAATGTGGGTGTAGGTACTCTATAGTCTGCCGGGGTTGCGAAGAATACCGAAAGGGAAATCGTGGCCCCCGGCAACATGGCAACTGAAGGAACACGGGTGGGTTTTAGTCAGTAAGAGTCTGACACGCTCTCCCGCTCCGCCCAGAACGGGAGAAGTTATTTGATAAATTCACACCCAAAAAAGAAGGTACTCTATAGTACACACGGCTACACATCAAGCTATATATTTCCAGTATAAGCTGACCTCGCATTGTACGGAAATCCTATACAATGCGAGATCAACATAAACTGGAATGTATAGCTTGATGTGTAGCCGTGTGTATCTAGGTATATGGTCTATAGGTGAAGGCGTGATGTTATGTTGGCGTCATTAGAGAGGCCTATAGTCTATGGTAAACAGTGGACTGCTATGACCGACAATGATGTTTTCTTTTTGCCCGCAATATCTTATTCAAGGATGTGAATACACTTATCGCCATTGTGTTACATGCCGTCACCTCCTTCTGCGAAGCGGTAATGCTCGCGAAGGAGTAGGCGGAACGCGTGAGGGAGAGGCAAACTTCGCGCCCTCACGCCCCTAACCGCCGCAGGAGAAGACGCCCGGGGCGGGAATCGCGAGCCGATTTCCGGCAACCGTAGGCGCGGGCTTGCGGACGGTGAGCAATGGGTAGCTCGCCGTCCGATAAGGACCAAACCCAGGTCGACGGCGCGTTGTGTTCCACGCGCGCCTCAAAGAGATGTCAGCAGAATTGACGGGGTCCGCTAGGGCCAATGCCTGCCGGGGGTTCGAAGAAAACCGATAGGGACATCGTGGCCCCCGGCAACAGGGCAACCGAAGGAACACGGGTGGGTTTTAGTCAGTAAGAGTCTGACACGCCCTCCCGCTCCGCCCAGAGCGGGAGAAGTTATTTGATAATTTATCACCCCAAAAAAAAAAGGGTGGGTTTTCCTATATGCTTCCCAGCACGCTTAGCATGATCACAATAGAAACGGGTTTTGTCGACGGAAGAATAGACAAAATGACAGATTTGTATATCTGTTTATTTATCTTTTGTATAGATTTTTTATCTATTTTGTGAATGTGTGAACGCTGTACGCTTAGTGGACTTGTAGATCTGTTGACCATTTTCTATTTTGTTACTTGGTACTTGTTGAAAGACCTACACTGTCCTCCCATACCTAGTAAGTTATTTGAAAATATTTAAGTCAATTGATTTTAAAAGAGTAACCGTGGAGTTTCTTGCCGACACTTCTCCATAGGAAACGACCAATTGGAACCGTGCACCTAGCTTCTGACGTTTCATAAGTGCCCATGTAGGTTTATGTGAAATAAAATAATTTGAATTTGTAATTTTGTCGTTTCTATGGTTGCATGCTATGCGCGTTGAAGCATATAAAAAACTACCTCATCAATCAATCTGCCTAGCCTTTCCCCAACTATGTTGGAGTCGGCTTCCAGTCTAACCTGATGCAGCTGAATACCAGAATTTTACACAGAGCGACTGCATATCTGACCTCCACAACCCAGTCTCTATACCCCTTGGTAAGACTGGTTGTCAGACTTTCGGGCTTCTGACGACTCGTAACGACTGTCAAAGATCCACGAATGACTGTCGGGACCAACGGCTTAACGTGCTTTCCGAGGCACGGAGGAGTCTCGGTACGTAAAGATGGTCACTCATCCACGGACCAACCCCGGCAAGCGTAGCTTAACCTGCGGCTGTTATTACTTAGCCACGAGCTCCTTACTACCTTATACAATCAAACCTGGATAAGCGAGAGTTCAAGGGACCGCGATCTCTTTACCGCTTATAGAAGTTTCTAACTAACTCGAGTTTTTAGCTTATAGAGGTACAGGAGTGGTCTTTCTCACTAACTCGAGTTTCTAGCTTGTGGCCTTTCTCACTAATAGAGGTTGAGGCTGGTTAGGAAAGGTTGAGAGGAGCAAAAAAACAATGCTAGTTCGAAATTTAAGAATGAGTCATAAATAGCAGATGTTAAATTACACTCGGCTGTCGCTTATAAAGGTACAGGCAAGAAGCAGTCTTAGTTATAGAGGTCCACTAGTAAAAAACGCCTTTCTCTTATAGAGGTTTAAGAGTGTTAAAATTACGGGACCTGGCAATTACTCTCATTTATGGAGTTTTCTCGCTTACCCAGTTCTCACTTACCCAGGTTTGACTGTACTACCCTAAAAACTACCTATACCATAGTATGATAAATGTACTTTAGATTTGCGACCAATATTATCGTTGTCGGAGAATGGTGAGTTAATTTATTTTCTTTTACTACTTATTTTTAACTTATAGCAAGGTATAGCGATATTTTATATACAGAGCAGTGGTGGCCCAGTGGTATCGGCCGCGACTTACGTGTTGTAGGTCGTAGGTTCGAACCTTGACAGGCGCTTAACTTTGTAAATTATTTCATCACCACTGCTCTCAAAATGGTGAAGGAAAACATCGCGAGGAATACGGCATGTCCTAGAACCGAAAATTCGAAGACATGTGACATTTACCAACCCGCACTGGGCCCGCGTGGTGGATTACGGCCCACTCCCACTCACACAGAGGAGGCCTGTGTCCCAGCAGTGGGAACATTATAGGTTGATTATGATATAGCTATATCTTATATTTTTCGTGATAATCGCGCTGTATTCAGGGCCGGCCCGTTCATATAGGCGAACTTGGCGACGGCCTAGGGCGCTCGTATTAGGGGGGCGGCAATCGGCGGCATCGAAATTAAAAAATAATACTGTACATTAATTTTTATTTACCTACAACTTGAAAATACTCACAATCTTTTACCAATTTTTCTACCAAAATGCGCTCATGGACATTTACGAAACCATCGGTACGGAAATCAAAAGCGAGTTTAGTTGATAGCCTGAACTCGCTCCATTGCTAAAAAAAACGCGATTTCAAATTTATTGCTTATCGTATTGTATGTTATAGTGTTTTGTTCAAAATTGATTTGACTATTATAGTTTGACCGCGATCGTTGTATCGATCGCGCCTGAGAGATATTTCTCGACGGAATGTGAAGCCAAGTCAGAGGCCTATGGGCGGCTTTAAAACTCTGACACCAGTACCCTAATTGCGTAACTTGTTTTCGTAAACAATTTTGCCTAATTTGTTTAATTTTGCCAGTTCAACAACATTCATTGCGTTATTTACGTTGTTGAGCAGATTTTTTTTTCCCAACTTATGAAGCAATGGATTAGCAATCTGTTTCAAATCGAAACAGATTGTAATTGTGTTGTATTACGCAATTAGGGTACTGGTTAGTCACCAACCACACGAAAAAGAAAGAACAAGAATTTTCTTAAAAGGGCGCCGTTCCAGCCTTTCGCTTAGGGTGCCAGGAATTCTCGGGCCGGCGCTGGCTGTATTGCGCCGGGCAAAGTCTGACCATATGGCGGTACCTTCAATAGCACACTAATTTACTTACTTCCTTGCATTCCTCACAGCTCCATCCGGGTAACTGACGTTTCTCTGCTCTTGATTTTCTCCCCGGTTCATCGTACTCAATTTCAGCTAATTCTGGGATTTTTCTGTAAAAAAAGACTATTTTAGTCTTGCTGTACAAGTATGACTGTACTTTTGTTTATCTATGAAATGATGAATATAATATACGTTATCTAATGGTGATAAAACTTTATTAGGCTGATAAGATAGGGTCTTTTGCCAGCGCAGTTTTTTTTTCCAAGTTGGGTATGCTCTTGGCCTGCATCTCACCTGATGGTAAGTCATGATCAAGTCGAAGGTGGAAGCGAGCATTTTTTTTCAATATCAAACAAAAATATAGAATGAGAAACGTAATGAATGAACATTATTTTGCTGTTCGACTTCGAACTTTTGCAAATACTTTCACAGAAGCAGTTAGGGCGAGGATTCACTGACCGCGCTTTGATTTTACTTTGCTAAGTAACAAAGCGTTTCTGGGAATATGAAAATTATATCAATAACAATAAAGTTTATATTAGTATGAAACACTCGATCACATTTACTTAGAAGGAAATGAACATTATAAAAAAAAAATAGTGTTTCTATTGCCGCTATAACAACTAATAATAAAAATAAAGTTAACAATTAAAGAAACGTGTTTTTTGCTAAAAAAAATTACGGTGGTACGGAACCCTTTGTGTGCGAGTCCGACTCTCGCTTGGTCGGATTTTTCCATTTTTTGTGAGTATGTACTTACAAAACGGTGAAGGAAAACATCGTGAGGAAACCGGCATGTCCTAGAACCGTAAATTCGAAGACATGTGACATCTACCAACCCGCACTGGGCCCGCGTAGTGGATTACGGTCCACTCCCTCTCACAGAGAGGCCTGTGTCCCAGCAGTGGGAACATTTATAGGCTGATGATGATGATGTACTTACAAAAAATGGAAGCCTCAACTCACACACGAACTAATAAAATTACTTAAAAAAAATGAAAGGTTTAAGTTTCTTACCTTTTAACATTATCTAGAGCCTTCGTGTTAGCTTTAGATTCTTGGTGTAGTACAGACATGCTGGGCTGGATATCGTCATCGTCTTGCATATTCGTTACATTAATGTTCTCAGCTAGAGGCCTCTTTGTGGGGCTGAAATTTATTCCAAAATTTTAGTCTTTAAAATAGGGTGAAGGAGATGGGGGGCGTCGTTCAATGCAAACAAATAGAACAGGGCGAAAAAAGTACTATTGAACTCATGAATACAACTTGATGACTGCCTTCTTAGTCTAGGGCCCGCTTGCACCATAAATCGCTATATCGCGTATTTTAATCAAGATTCAACCTGACACTGACCTGCAAATTGCAAAAAAACGTAAAAAAACTGAATTTTGAGGGTACCTTAGCGCATTCACCTTAATAAGTTTACTGCATAAGGGGGCGTTCATTAATTGCATGAGGTAATTTTGGCGATTTTTCGACCCTCCCTTCCCCCATTGGTGAGATGTCGTGAGATTTGGCTCGACCCCCTCCCTCTCCCCCTAACCCCACGTGAGATTTTTCAAAATGGGAATCAGCTAGTACTTTACCCAGTGAAAGGAACTTCGTTCCCAACGGGTGTCCCACGACTCCTCTTATTTTAGTGTAGGATTTATCAAGCCATATTTTAGTGGAAAAACATGTATTACTTCATTTAAGTTTTCTTGCAATTTTACATTGTGTCTTGCGGGAAAAACAATTACGTGATATTTGCCGAGACCCCAGAGAGATTGGAGGAGATTCAGCTCGACCCCCTCCCCCCTAAACGCCTCATGTAATTAATGAACGACCCTTTACGTATTTAAAACATTGCTCTGTTACGTCAATAGTTTGAAGATGACCGAGACAGAATTATGTTATATGTTTAGCGCTAAACGTATTTAGTGATTTGTGGTGTAAGCGGGCCTAGGACTAGTACTCTACACTTGAATTTAGAATCTCAGATATTGTTTTGCAATCACAAGCTTATTAACCACAGTTTAAATTCCATTGCATCCAAAAGATTTTAAGGAACTTTTGCAACTAATGGTCACTCAAAAATCAACTTTGACTACATAACGCTAAAGTAGATAATTGACTAAGTGGCAATGAATGTAAATTGCTTCTGAATTAAAGCATAGTGGTCGCAAATCGCGAGCGAGATTGTGTTTGGAGTCTTAGGTAGGAGACCCGGGTCAGTCAAGTTTGATGGTGATCAGGAATTTCTTAATAATAACCTGATGGTTCACTCTACATTTTAGGTATGAAGCTACAAGTACGCAGTGGGCCCGTCTTGTCGGGCCAATTCAGTGAGTGTAACTTAGTCAGAAAATAAAGAGTTACGCAATACAAAGAGAGTCAGCTTCTAGGAGAATACAACTGTAGGTAATTAGCGCTGTGCGACCTGAATTGCACTTTATTGTGTCGTAACAAGAGTCGCATTTTATTTAAATGATTTTGCGGAGAGAACCATTTGTTTTAATATGTGCCAGAGTCTAGATTTGTGCATGAATAACAGCAACAATATTACATGGAACTTCCTTACATATTATAAAACAAAGTCCTACGCTGCGTCTGTCTGTCTGAACGCGATAAACTTAAAATATGCCTAGACATCATAATCATTTAACTGAATAGTTTAAAAGATATCACATAATTCAAAATTACGAGTAACAAAGTAATTATAGTTGACGGTAATGCGGGAGTAGCGGTAGGAGTCAATGACCTTTTCCTCGGCTATTAATTATGAAATAAAATCCCGGTAGTACGATCCCGTGGGATATTTTCCGACATCCACGCGGACGAAGCCGCGGGCAATAGCTAGTATAACATAAGGGCCATTTTACTTCCTGTTCTACCCCTTCGCATACAAGCTCAACTACAATTGTAAAGAAACAAAGCTCACCTGCATTCATTACCAACTCTGTGAATGTTCTCCAGCTGATCAACCTGATGTAACAGAGATATGCTGGACTGTGTCTCACAATACGTTTCGTCGTTAAACCGTTCTGCTTTCATGGGAGAATGTTTTACGAAGTTTTTGGGTAGTCTGTAATTTAATTAACGATATTGTACAGTCAACAAAATTAACATATAAAATTTAGAGGTGAGATATGGAAAAAAATAACAGTGGCACTCCGGGAGTGCCGTCAGAAGTGAAAACTTGAACAGGATCGCCTAAGTGGAAGAAAAATACTTACATAGAATATTGATCCGTAACGTTATGTAAATAAAGAGCACAATCGCGTTTACAAAATTGATGTGTCGGTAACGGTGTCGCGAGTTCAATTGTTTGTTCCCATCTCAAAAATGCCCAACTTGCCTAAAGAAGTTTTCACTTCAAAAATCTTTAGTTCCCGTTGGAACCAATGCCATAGCTTCAATGGGGTGTCACACCAATCAGCATGGTAATTGCTTTCATTTTGACGTTCAACAACATTCATTGCGTTATTTACGTTGTTGAGCAGACAAATTTTTCGAACTTACGAAGCAATGGATTAGCAATATCGTTCAAAAGTGTTATGCAATTAAGGTGCTGGCTAATCAAAACCAACTGGTCATTTTGTCATTGGTGCCGATTCCCTTGTTCACAAACTAAACTAAATTTAAGTTCAGTGCATCTTTTTCTTTCTGTTTCATTAAGAAAAGGACAGAAGATAAATTTTAGTTTAGTCCTGTCAAATTAATCAGCGCTTGACGTAAATTGACGTAATTTTAGTCAGCAAGTTTTTAATCACGTCTAAACTTGTATGGAGAGTGACAGGCGATGATTAATTTGACAGGACTAAACTAAAATTTATCTTCTGTCCTTTTCTTAATGAAATAGAAAGAAAAAGATGCATTGAACTTAAATTTAGTTTAGTTTGTGAACAAGGGAATCGGCACCAATGCCTCCTTTTGGTTTTGGGTATAAAGCAGTGAGAACAACTAGAATTCACCTATAGAGGTATGAGGAACAGGGTGTAAAGTTCACTCATCCTCCATAGAAAAGGGAGGATCCTCCGACAAGACGGGTGTTGTCTGGTGGACTACAACGATTGTTTTTTTTTATCTAGGGCATCTCGCAGTTTTGACCACTAAGGTCTTGGCTGCTTAACCGAACTTTCCTGTGGGTGCCTTAAGCTTCTATAACTCGACCAAGCTAAGTTTGCACCTCGCGTCGATTACGTCACACTGACGCTTAGGTACGGTCTGCAAAAAAAGGATTCGCTATGACTTTAAAAAATGCGTGTCGGCGACAAAGATGCTAACCGTACTGACGCGACAGGGCCATCGCGGGAAGGTAAGCGGGGAAGCGGGCGGGGCGCCGCATTCCAGCGAGGTGCAAACTTAGCTTGGTGGAGTTGTACACTTAAAGCCTCCAGCCAGTGGAAAAACTATTCTAAATTAAAGTTAAGCGAACGCTCGCTAAGGGCACCCCCTGTGGAGTACGAACCTCGGCTTAGGGCGTCGCTGGGGGGAGAACAGCAAAAAGGGACAGGCTGGATCAGTTAGATTTTCATCATGATTATTATGCGGGGTATTTAAAGCTACGTGCTCAGCTGCAACAACTGCTGGCACCTCGTTTTCGAGCAAGGGTCGGGGACGATTGATGTCGGGACGTTGTATGTGTAGCGGTTACACCGCCACATACGAACTACGCATCATAGACATGACGTCACACAAATCCTGCATCGCGCAGTTAGAGTTTACCGAGCGATCGACATACATACAAGATTTCAACTTCAAACCGATGGGCAGTTGCCTGCCAGACACAACACCCGTCTGGTCGGAGGATCCTCCCTTTTCTATGGTGGATGAGTGAACTTTACACCCTGTTCCTATACCTATACCACTAAATATATATACTCGACGCGCGGTAAACTTTGCTTGCGCGATGCAGGATTTTGCGTTACGTCAGTGTGATGAGTAGTTCGCTTGTGGCGTTGTAGATGCCGCTACACACCAACAAAGTATTTCGTAACAACTTTTGAATTAACTAGGATTATTTGATTTTCGTGGTAGTTTTTCAGCTATAAAAACCTTAAATTCTATTTACCTTTTAGGATTCAATAAGTTAATAGAATCCTCTTGAGTAAAAGTAACACTTTGGTTCATCTTAACATCTGTCATTAGTATATTTTCTGAGTTCTGTTCCTGTTTTATAACAGTTTGATTTTCTTTCTGATCAATTTTCTTAGGAGTTTTCTTTTCAGGTTTAATTTTCAAACTTAGCGCAGGTTTCTTGAATTTCATTGGACTTTCTTTAGACTTGAAGCTGTGGAGATAGAAAACCATATAAAAATAATATAATATTAGATATTCTCTATAAAAAGGTGGGGCAAAAGTAATCACCATTGTGGAAGACGCTATAAGTTTTGCAAATGGCGGCAAATGTCAATTTTGATTTGACATTTGTGAAGTAAACAGATGCAGAATACATGTCAATATGCCATGGAACGCTACACTCTTCAAAAACGCAGAATTATTTTTCTGGAAGCATTTCCGCGTCGTCTTATCTCTCGCTTTGGCGATTTGCACTGGCCAGATTTTTTTTGTGGGGTTACTTGAAGTCCCGGGTTTATGTAAACAAGCCTCAGACTCTTGAAGCCCTTAAAGAGAATATATGAGAGGAAAGCGAGAACCTATCGCCGGAAGTTCTGACACAAGTGATGGAAAATGCCAAAACGAGTCTGTATGGTCATCAATTCTGATGGTGGCCACTTGACAGATATCATTTTTATAAAATTCGCAAGTAGAACCAAAATTTTTCATTAAAAAAATACAGCAGAACAACAACGGGTGATTACTTTTGCCCAATCTGTTACTAATAATAAAGTTGAAGATTTTGTTTGTTTGTTTGAACGCACTAATCTCTAGAAATACCAGTCGGATTTGAAAAATTCTTTTTGCCGTTGATAGCCCAATTCTTGAGGAAGGTTTAGGCTTTAACATCACGCTACGAGCCGAGCCTATAGAGCCGAAAAAAAAAACAGAAGCAACGCTAAGCGAAAACGAAGTATTACTTTGCGGGCGGGCGACAGAAAGCGACACGGTGGCTATTAAAAGATAATTAACCAGGTAACCAACTATAGGCCGACCGCTTAAGAGGACGATAGCTGTCTTTTAATGATTTTATACTGAAGATGACGTCTAAACGAGTAGTGTTAGTGATTTGGAAAAAATATATGTTAAATTAGAGCATTTTCTTAATATTTTAATATAGGCATATTTTTGATTATTTATATTACATAGTGAAATTAATTTGTAAAGTTATGTCTAACGCGGATAAAAAACTGAGAATGACGCAAAATCCATCAAGCGTATTTTTCTGAAAACTTCACCATTTTAAAGATAATTAAATTACTGATCTTTTAGTATACGTGTTTTATTAAAATACCTTTTGTTTTACGTATAATAAATTAATAATGCGTCTAATTTGGGACTGCGCTTCTTGATGGGCGAGTCCTATTACTGGCTGGACGTACGACGCGTTGCGTGAGCTCAGTACAGAACACGCAAGCTAACCATTCAAGGTCACTGTCATATATCTGCGTCTTAACTGAGTCCGTTCCTGAGGTAGCTGCGCGGTGCGGGAGGGGTGGTGTCGTGATGCGAGAGCTCAGTGATTCGTCAACTTGTGACAACTGTCACCCCTCCCGCTCCGCGCACGGACTCAGTTAAGCGGTCGGTCTAGAGTAACTACTACTTATTTTAATGTTATGCATGCGCCTTTTGTCATTTTTTCTCACACTACACTTGGCATATTTGCGCAAATATTCGAGTTATTTCGTTAATACAAAATTAACTTAATTCCTGTAACATAGGGTATATTTTGTATTACCAAAATGTAAACATAAATCTGTCACTATTAAACAAAGTTCTATGGTGGATACTCATTTCTTTTGTTGACTGTACATGTGACAGCAGTATTAAATAAATAAGATGAAATTTACTTACTTAAAATTATTTGGTCCACTGGTAGGTGAAGGCAAAATGGTGTCGTCATTTTCTATTGATTCCTTCTTTATGAGAGGCTGTAACATAAAATAAAAACTTCCAGTATTGTTATGGGACTACATACACACCCTTTTTTACCCAACTACAGCGGAGCAAAAAGGAGGGTTATGATTTTGACTGATGTATGTATGTATGTTCATCTGTACTACATATAGAAGTGTGGAAGATAAAAATGGATTGCGCCGACCCCAATAGGGATGATGATTAAAAAAATATTTTTGTCCGTCTTGTAGATTATAAATAAAATATTGGACAAATCTTTTTCTTTTTTACGTTATCAAAAGATTACGGGGATACATTGAGTTAAAATGTGCCATGACGTCACGAGCATGTGGATTGTATGCTTACTTGTGACGTAGCGACCCTCACTCCTCAACTTTAATGCGTTTTATCTAAGTATTTTTTTATTAATATGATGAAGCAAAAAATACGTGTCTAATATTTTTTTATTATCTGAATGACGGACTTAATAGAATTTCTTTTTTTGACATCATCCCTGTTAAATTGGCACAAGAGCAAGAAAATGATGATGATTCTCTTTTCGTCAAACAACATAATTTGATAGAGGAAGACAAATGCAGATAGTAAGTGTTTGGCCTATCGACGGTTGAAAGCCTAATAGATCTAAGCGACATTTTGTAAAACTTGCAGGAGGATGGATTAGTTGTTTATTTTTTTAAATCATAATAAGATCTTATTATGATTGATTGATTTAAGTAAATAAAAGTCTATCAAATAGTTGTTTTTTTATGAATAAAAAAAAAAATACCGACCAAGTGCGTGTCGGACCACGCACAATGAAGAGTTCCTTAGTTGGGATGAATTTATCCCAAAAACAAACTTAACTTTGTAGTTGAAAAATATGTTCTCCCATACGGAATGTATGGGAAAACATGTTTTTGCAACTGCAAAGTTAAGTTGGTCGATTATTACTCGTTAACTTGTAAAGCCTACCTAGCTGTGATAGTTTTCCTTTTAATTTCGTTATATAAACTACTGTTGTGATTTTTTTCACACACCCAAAACCAACCATTTAGCCGGCAGGGGGGGGGGACACTTGACTCTAACAAAAATTAGCACTTTAAAGCTTAATATTTCGCAAACGCATCCCTAGATCCAAAAATGGTTTTCACAAACTCATAATGTTTTTAAAGGACCTTTCCAATGATACCCCTCACCATGGGTTAAAAAAATAAAAATAAAACATCACCACTTTACGTGTATGAGAGGTACTCTAAAAAAAAATGTTTTTCATAATTTTGTTTTACTACTTTGTCGACGTAATTAATATGTATACCTATGTCAAATTACAGCTTTCTAGTACAAAGGGTCTTGGAGCTAGACCGCGGACAGACAGACAGACAGACAGACGGACATGACGAAACTATAAGGGTTCCTTGTTTACTACGGAACCCTAAAAAAAAACTATGATCCGTCCAGGAGGACGAATCATAAAACTCAAACTCAAAGCATTTATTTCAAATAAACCAATTACAGGTACTTTTGAATTGTCAAGGGGTCGGTCAGTCAGAAAAATGAAGCTAGTTGCCCATTCCAAAGCGTAGTAGGTACCTATGGCGAAGAACGGGCAAGAAACTCCACGGACACTCTTTTAAATCAAAATATTGTTACAAAATATTGGTTACATCATTCGTGTTGAACTTATACATGTGAGAACAATGTAGAAAGACGTGCATGTTAAAAGCGTCTGTAATAAAAATATAATAACAATTCAAAAATTTAAATAAATTAAAATAAACCGTGGCAGCTAAGAGATGACCAGTCCCTACTGACGGCGCCCGTTCACGAACATGACGCATGGATCAGCACCAGGGTTGTAACGGATGTCATATAACGGATGCGGATGAGGATATCGAGATAATCGGGTTTGAGGATGCGGATGAGGATACGGATATTGGAAAATTCCTTATTGAGGATGAGGATGAGGGTGCGGATGTCGTACAAAAAATTGCCTTTGTTTTTTAAAGTATTTGTATTTTAGGTTGTAGGTAATCATTTGGTAGGTTACCGTAGCGTAATTCGCCTGTTACAAACTTCACTTCTACGAGCAAACAAAAAGTAAACAATAACACGTCACCCGCCACCCAGTAACTCAAATTGTGACATGTGACACCACAGTCGTACCACCACTGCCACGTACGGCCGATCGACTGTCAAAGGACAAGGACATTGTGAATTCAGCCAGTAGGAAGGCTTAACTCACTTATCGGCCCGCCCATTCAACTCGGCGCGAGTTTTTAAATTTACTATTTGTGCGAACAACGTAGGGTCACATCCTCATAGAAGTTATGAGGATGCGGATGAGGATGCGGAGCTTTTAAAATCAAAAGTTGAGGATGCGGATGTTTTGCGGATATCAAAATTTATGCGGCTGCTCCGCAGTTGCGGATGCGGATACGGATATCCGTTACATCCCTGATCAGCACCATTTAGCTCAACCATTTTGAAGGGAACTTAATGATCCAACACACACGCCACCATCAGCGAGACATTTGAGTGAGCATGACATACTCTCAGCCGCCAGGGCACATTCAAGTCAATGAAAGACGTACCCAGTAAATGGTAGCTTTATGGAATGTACAACATGGTCACAGTGCTCACACTAAAATTACAGGAGCAAGTTTTACAAAATTTCGCTTAGATCAATTAGCCTTTCAACCGTCGATATGGATATCAGATAACCACATAACCAACATGTTGGTTAACAACAGGGCAGATATCATGAATCAGTGTGAAGTGTTAACAACAAAAACAACTCTTACCGCTACTTTTCCTTCATTCTCATCTTTACTAGTTCTACATCCGCCACTAAACTCCGGTGAACTTGTAATATCTATAATATTGCTATCTGGCACTGTGACCAAGTTTAGCCGCGCTTGCCGCAGCCTGCCGCTCTTCTTGCCGCCCGGTGGTGTTGCGAAGGTTAGCTTTATAGATTTTGCTTCTGGAAGGCTGTCGGACCTATCAAATAAATTATTTTATAAATATCAGTACAATACTACCATAGTATAAGGATCCGTTTCTCGTAAGAAACCGGTCGAGATTTTGTTAAGTGTGCGTGCGGCGACGCATAGATACTATGGCCCCACACATACAAGCCGCGCGCAGTGCGTTTGTATGAAGATAGCTTATTACCTCTCCTTATACTATGGTACTACAGTAATTAATGACTGTGCTGTTGGTCTCGTGGTTGCAAACCGGACTGGTGAGCTGCTCTTGGGTTGGATTCCCAGGACAGTTAAAGTGTTATTGGGTATTTCCATTAGAATTTCTCAGTAATAGCGGGTGTTTGGAAGCATGTGATACCCCCGTGCCTCGGTGCGCACGTTAAGCCGTTGGTCCTGCGCCTGATCTCTCTCCGGTCGTGTCGGATTGCCGTCCCATCGGACTATGAGAGTGCGGGAATAGTGAATACACCTGTGCACTATAATATCTCCTGTGTAGATGGTTAGTCTCCGCTGAGATTGGCTGTCATGGCCGAAATTGGTCTGGCGGACTATACAGTAATAAATTAGTGTATGAAACAGTAGTACTTAGTTCTTATACTCATCAGTTCCGAGCTTATTTAATTTAAACTTATTTTCCTTAAAGGTAAGGAAAATAAGGAGGTTTCTGTTTAAGGAAAATAAAATGAGATAATAGATTTTTACAGGGGCGGGGCAAGATCAAAATTTGATGTGGGCGAGGTACATTTCGCGAGGCCCTCTGGTGCCGCAAGACGAAAAAAAAAATACAGTTGAACAGTTGTCAAATTTTTAGGTAGCTAAATGTCGAGTTATAGGATAGGAATTAAAAATATTGCGGTTCTGTGAAAACCATTTTTCTGCCGCTTTAACACGTTAAGTGCCGGGAACCCTTCTGGAGGGCTCATATTTATCGTTTTAGGACGAGTAAAATTTTCTCGACGCGTTCACGGCTTTTATGTAATGCATAAACCTTCGAGGTGCGAGGCCACTCGGACCGCGAGGCCGTGGGCGATGGCCCACGTCGCCCACGCCTTACGCCGCCTCTGGATTTTTAGTGGTATGAGGAACAGGGTGTAAAGTTCACTCATCCACCATAGAAAAGGGAGGATCCTCCGACCAGACGGGTGTTGTGTCTGGCGGGCAACTGCCCATCAGTTTGAAGTTGAAGTTTTGTATGTCGATCGCTCGGTAAACTCTAATTGCGCGATGCAGGATTTGTGTGACGTCATGTCTATGATGCGTAGTTCGTATGTGGCGGTGTAACCGCTACAGACTGATTTGTTGTTAGCAGTTGTACCGAGACTCCTCCGTGCCTCGAAAAGCACGTTAAGCCGTTGGTCCCGGCTGTCACTCGTGGATCTTTGACAGTTGTTATGGGTCGTCAGAAGCCCGGAAGTCTGACAACCAGTCTTACCAAGAGGTATAGGGGCTGGGTTGTGGAAGTATATAGGCAGATGCTCCATTTAAAATACTGGTATTCAGCTGCATCTAGTTAGACTGGAAGCCGACCCGAACATAGTTGGGAAAAAGGTTAGGCAGATTGATCGAATTCAGAGTTTGTATTTCTGCCTGGATCATGGCAATTGTGATATGACTGACTCTTAAATGGGAGTTACCTATTTCAGAATTGGCCATAATAATGTGCATTTCTTATTGAACTCTGCTTGTCCCTTTGAGGAATACAGACATGCTATGTTTGCATTACAAACAGTAGCTAAATATTTAATAATACATTTTGAATTTTACTTACCAATTATCCGGACACTTTTTCTTATCCCTAAAATCAGAAGAAGTTATCAAAGAGCTCTTAAGTTTTTTCGTCGGTATTATAGGACTGATACGTCCCGTCGTTGGTGTGCCTTCAATCTCAGATACAGACTCATCTCGGAAGGACAGATCCTCCAACGAAGAGTGAGCCTCTTTCTTTATGGTTATTGGTGATGTTTTCTTTTTAATATCCTTACACTTCATGTGATCCTGGTACAATGGCACAGGTGCTGGAGTTTCTCCGAATAGTATTTTGAATACTTCATCTAATATTTTCAAGTCTTTTGTTTCATTTAATCTAGTTAGTGTGGAAGCTGAAAAAGGAGAAATACAAATTTTTAATTAAAGCAATAACATAATATTACAGATGGCGCACTCCGCAGTTTATGTATAAAGTTGCAAGTACTCGGCAGGCTTGTTTTGTCGGGCCAATTCAGTGAGCGTAATATAGTCAGAATATATGAAAGTTACACAATAGAAAGAGAGGCAACTTCTATGTGAATACAATTGTAGGTAATTAGCATTGTACGAACTGAATTGCATTTTATTGTGTCGTAGCAAGAGTTGCTTTTTATTTAAATGATTTTGCGGAGTGAACCTTTATTTAAAAAAAAAAAAGGTTTGAACAGGCTTTTATTTTTTCACTTTATGTTATTGTATTGAGATTGCAGTGCTCCTTAATTTCCCATTCCTTATGAAAATATTGAATGTCTATCACTTACCCACTAATTGTATAATATTGTCTTTTGATTCAATAATCCTTTTTAGAGCCTCAGCACTACTGCAAGTGTTGCTACAAATGAAAGGGATTAATTAAATGAGTGAATGGGATTTTTTTTTGTGACAATACAGTAAACCCTCAAATAAAACAGTTTTTATTATTGTTATCTTCCACAAGGCAGGTAATAGAGAATAGACTTCCTGTGGTTTCCATCACCACTTACTATCATAAAATATCGTGAGATTGAGGTCATATGCCTATTGCTAATAAAAGAGACTCTTTCTGGAGAGATTTAAGCTAAAATATCTGAATTTTAATTAACATACCTGATACATTTTTCTTGTTGTTTAATAAATTGTGTCTTATAGCTTTCATAATCTATGTGAAGCTGCTCAAAGTCTAACAAAAGATCTGAAATGAAAAAAAAAAATATACAAAATTAGTACAGCCCTGTAGATTCGAGACAAAGAGAGAGGGATAGAGAAGTTCAAAATGTTTTTACCCACTTGGCATTATTAATTCAAGGCTAGAGTAACCAAAATAAACAAACTTGTGAGTTAAAAACAACCTTACCTTTGAAGTCCTGTAGGCTTTGAGATAATGTTTTTTCTAGGGCTAAAACTTTTGTATTACTAGAGAACACTGGTGAAAATGAATTCGTTATGTTGATCAAAGTCATTCTTACAAGATTTTTATAGAAAACAGATTTATCCAAATTTAGCGCCAAAAATAAATAGAGCAATTGTAGACGATTTGTTTATCGGGTGTGTGTGCAATACAGCAAGCGTTTTTAGCCTAAACCTGCATATTCTGCGTTTTTACTACTTTTATGTACGTAATAAGAAAACTTGTCATCTAAATTTCAAAAACACAATGATACTATACTAACTTTCTCAAATCACAAAACCACACAAAGCAAATCACTCATCGTCTTGTTCAAACTTGTCAATCTGCTGTTTCCTGTCATGTCAACTAATGTCAAGTGCCAAATGTCGTGTCATTTTAATCATTTTGTCAGTGTCAAACAAAACGCTCGGAAATTGAAACAAAGCGAAAAGTGGGAAAATTACTCTTGTCTGCCAGTTTTTCAGTGAGGACCAGACAAATATTTTGAGATTACTTGCTACTACAATATTGAGCCAGAACAGCTATAATATTTTTTACACATTTTTCGATGAAATCGAACAAATCAAGATTTGCAAAAACAAAAGTGTAAAAAACCGAACAACCTCACCTATTTTTAATCTGCGCTCTAAAGTCAGGCAAAGGAATAAAATGGATTACGTATACGTTGTTGATTTCTTGTGATTTGCTGGTGGCATTTGTTTATTGAGTGTTGTAAATGATTGAAAATACTAAATAATTGGTCAGTTTTTGAAATCCTTTTTATTTTAGAATATATACATCGAAATGAATAAACTTTTACCTAACTTATAGGTTTTATAAATAAGGACCTTTGCATCGTTGAAAAATGTAAAAAAAATTTGATGGCGCTCATTGGGGTTGTCAAAATTATTTGAAAATAATTATTTTGTATTTTAATTATTTGAAATATTTCCAACAGTAAGAATGGTGTTCTTTTTTCAGGTTATTATTTATGAAATTGGTTGATCTTTGAGCTATGGAGGCTGAAGATGATATGATCGTTTTGGTTGTTGTTGACGATGACGAGAAAGCGAACCCTTCCGAAAAGGATTTTCCGCCTTCTGAGCCTTCTGAAGCCTTTATAGAAGTGGATAATATAATTGAAACAGCTCAGAAACATGGAGAGTACATCACAATAAAGTTAGAAGCCGCAGACGATGAATACCAGTGTGATTATCTTGAAGATGGAATGACATCTGAGGTAAGCGCTTTTTATTATGTTAATAAACTGTAGCTAGATTTTTATCGTCAAATGTTACAGCAAAATTTAATTATATGCACTCATTTATTTAACAACCTAGCAATAGCCTTATTCAAAACAAAACACGAGCCTGTTGCTATGTTTCTAAACGGTTTGTAAGCTTATATTTCAGACTGGATCAAATCACCAACCACATGTCAAAGAAGAACCTGTAGAAGACGAAATAGAACAAGACAATGGTGATGAGGAATATTTTCCGGAAGACGAATACAACCCATCTCAACGCCCTGATACACACCGCTTTGCTATGCTAAAGCCGTGGCAGCAGCGGTCATTTGTAGCGGAACTGAGGGAACGGTATGAGGAATTGAGGGAGGATGAAGAGTTACTTGTCAATACATTGGGTAGAATTATGCGCACAGTGAAGCCTCCACCTCCACCACAGGATTTCTATATGATGAATGGTACAATGTTTGAGTAAGTATGGTTTTATTTCCTAATTTAATATCTCTGACTGATGATTTTTTAATAAAACAAATAACCTTTTCTAGCAAAAAGCTAGCTTCAGAATTTCCATATTTCTTATGTTTTATTTACAAAACAAAGTGCACATCTTTAAAAAAAACAAGCATGAATAATAAAGTCAAATCTTTAGTTTAAGGCCCGTATTACAGAACGTCACTCAATACTCAAGCATTACTTAAAACTAGTTTCAACCAATCAAATGGCTTGAATCTAGTTTTAAGTAATGCTTGAGTATTGAGTAACGTTCTGTAATACGGGCCTAAGTAAAAAAGGAACTAATCTAGTTTTCACAGTGGAACACAAAAAATTGTTCCCAATACAAATGTAAAATCTATTTTAATCTGCCAATAAGTAGTATACTTTACCCTTGTTTCCAGGTGTGCATATTGCGGATATCTGTTGGACACAATACCAGCGGCCGGTCGACATTTCCAGGAAAAACATGGACCACGATATTTAGTGTGCTATGCATGTGGTGTTGATTTTAGAAGGTAAGCTAATTTTGTCCAGAGCTTTATCAGAGACTTGATAAATTCCAAATGATATTCTAGGAAATTAAAACTTGGCCAGATACAGAGAAATCTGGACTGAGTCTAGGAAATCAAGTAGAAAAATATTGCAAGCTTAAATATCTATTGCGGGTATAGGATGGCGGATCATGTGTCATGCAAACAGACAGTGTTGTTGAGTGGTCAATACGACATTTACGTCTTCTCATGACATTATATTTGGCAGATGTTTGGTTTAAAATTACCATCAAAAATCTTTAATATTCAAATTAGTTTTAGAATCAGCACTTTTTTAACGTCAAAACTACATAAGACAGTCCCCCAAAACACCCGCCCTTTACCCCTTCCTAGTGCTTTAACTGGGAAGAAGTGGCACAACAAACTCCACAGTAAAAGTACTTGATACTATACAATCAAAACATAGAAAAAAAAAATAAGTTTAATAAAGTAAATAATCTAATAATCATATCACACAGAGTGTTACGGAATTATTATTTGTGGCAGCGAGTGTTACGGAATTACAATTGCGCTGCCACAAATAATACACAAATAATTATCGCTGAGAGCAAGTTTGGCTGTCACAGGAACTGTGAGGCCGTCAGTTTCTTTCTATGAGTAAACGATGATGCTCACTGTCATGCTTGGTTTGTATGGAAAATGTTGACAATAACGTGCCGAGACGTCTCTGTGCTCTGATCTAGTAAAATAGTACATTTCTATTGATTGTCAGGCACATTCCAATATCCTGTATATTGGAATGAGTAAAAAGACCCATATGGCCGTTATCCACGCATTCTGTACATCAACTATGTAAGTAACATTGAGCAAACGTTTCGCTGTAACCGGAAGGTTCCCAGGTATGGTACAGTAAGAGCCAATGCCTGCCGGGGGTTCGAAGAAAACCGATAGGGAAATCGTGGCCCCCGGCAACAGGGCAACCGAAGGAACACGGGTGGGTTTTAGTCAGTAAGAGTCTGACACGCCCTCCCGCTCCGCCCAGAGCGGGAGAAGTTATTTGATAATTTCCCACCCAAAAAAAAAAATGTATGGTACAGTATAAAAAATATCACAAATAGTACAAGTGACTCTCGACTTCGTTAAGTGTCTTTTTACACCCGTTATATAATTATATTCTTTTCTCTAACCTGCAGCACTACAAACCTGTATAAGCATGAGAAACGTTGCATCGCCCCGGATGCGGAGATAGTGTTGCGTGCGCGCGCCGTGTTCCTCGGCCGCAAGGGTCGCGGCCGACCTTTCCTCACGCTCAACAAGTTCTCTACTAAGCGAAATAAGTAAGTCCCATAATATTACAAACATAATGATAAATGATTTTAAAGGCTCGTGCAGACCAGCGCGACACGCGACGCGACACAAAGACACCGCTCGTCGCGCGACGAGCGGTGTCTTTGTGTCGCGTCGCGTGTCGCGCCTGTTGAAATGAGCCTTTATTTCTGTAAGTAGGTTTTGTACAAACACTTTTACACGTGAATCATATCTTAAGAACTAGATCAGTACCCTAATTGCGTAACATATGATCAGTCACAATCTGTTTCATTATACAAAACAAAAAAATGAAGCAATGGATTAGCAATATCCTTCTAAATGATTCAGTTGGTGATTCATCGTGTGTTACGCAATTAGGGTGCTGGTCGGCGTTTCCTATCCCACTACTCTGAGAAACACTGAAACAAACTCGGAGATCACATTCTCTTATAAATATTAACCATATAAAGTTCACCTGTCTAGCTCTCTCTACTAGCTTGCAAGCAAAATTTAAGTTGTGACTTATTGTAGGCTTTTGATTGTATTGATCATTAGAATTGGTCCAAAAACTACACCGTAATGTATATTAGGGTATTTAATTACGTAATAAAACTTTTTGACTGACCAAATTCAGAGAATTCTCTTAAGAGAATGTTATCTCCGAATAAGTAAAACTGCTATCACCACGGGTGTTCCGCAAGGTACAATTCTAGGTCCCCTTAACTTTTTAGTTTCATCGATACGTTTATTTGGTTCGGTGGTACACACGGCTACATATCCATTATATAACTATACATTTCCAGTATAAGCTGACCTCTCATTGTACGGAAATCCTATACAATGCGAGATCAGCTTATACTGAAAATATATGTATAGCTTGATATGTAGCCGTTTATGTACCTGCAAAGGACGAAATAAATGTATGATCTACAGATATCCAAAGAAAAGTATGGGCTTCGGGAATCATCGTCAATCTTCAGAAATACGAAACGCGCTATGATGGGAATAATTAATATACATAGAGCTGTTTCAACCATGAAAGTATTTACGTATTTTATTACAACGATTAGAAAATTATAGATTAACAACTCTATACAATTCCCAAAAAACTGTTCAAAACTTGAATGACAAATACCGATCGTTGACCGGAGTCGGTACCCCGAAAGAGAGAAAACTTCATACAAACGCACAATGATAGGTGCATTACTATAAATTGCGACCATACAAAACTTGAAACTTTGCCTCTTTGGGGAGATTAAACTGTGGCGCGATAGCGACGTTTGTGCTCATTCGGAAATACGAAGATTACTGAAACGCATACCTTTTCTGGTTCAACTGTACATAGAATTACCACTAAAACTTTAGGACTTCAATCTCTAACTAAATGAATGTATAAGGTCGAGGTTTCCCTGCTCGCTGTGCTCAGCGGTGTTCATAACTAAGAATAACCTGGAGTCTCATGAGAACTTGCATCGCGGCGAGCGGCCGTTCCGATGCCACGCCTGTCCCTGCGCTTATACTTCTTATTCTGCGCTGTCGGTAAGTACACCTCACGTATTATTTAATATTTCCTTCGTGGAAGTTGTTTGTGTTAATAAATTATTATTTTTGTTCTTTGTAACTAAAAATAATGTATTAATACGGTTCAGTATGGCTATACAACGTTAGTTTTTGTTTATACTAAACCTCTTAAGGGGTCATTGTACTCATCATTATGAACAACTTTCACTATGGGACCAATGCTGAAATCGCGGAAAAAAAATCAGCTGTTCCCTACATTTTGACGAGTTATGCGAACATAAATGTATGGAACAGCTGATTTTTTTTCGCGATTTCAGCGTTGGTCCCATAGTGAAAGTTGTTCATAATGATGAGTACAATGACCCCTTAAGAGGTTTAGTATAAACAAAAACTAAGCTTGTATAGTCAACCTCTTTGTTTCTTTACTAATCGCTGGTTAAATGTCAATAGGCCTGTGTCCAAAATTTTTTGTCGCCTTGTAGATTATTAAAAAATATTGAACACGTATTTTTTCTTTTTTGACGTTATCAAAAGATGGCGATACATTGAGTTAAAATGTGCCATGACGTCACGCCTTGCTAGATTTAATACTGCGGTGTGACGTAGCGAGCCCCCACTCCCCAACTTTAATGCGTGTTTTCTAAGTTATTTTCTAATTAATATGATAAAGCAAAAAAAAACGTGTAATATTTTTTTATTATGTGAAAGACGGACTAAATAGTTTTTTTTACCCAGGCAACTACCCTATTGTACTTCATCAAACGACAAGGTCTATTTGTTTTAATTTACTGGGAATTGTTGTCAAAAGTCATAAATCAATTACGAGGTCGACTATACAATGCTGATTATCATGTGTCTTCCCATATGTTTACTATACATTGCTTTTCAATCATCAATAGGAACGACGACAAAAAAAAAATTGTCCCTCATGTAGATTATTAAAAAATATTGGACACGTATTTTTGATGTGAAACATCTATAGCGGCGGGTCTGACCGACAGTGCCAATGCCAAGCCAACGCCAATGTTGCATATTACCTGTACAAAATAATTTAATACCCCTTGGTAAGACTGGTTGTCAGACTTTCGGGCTTCTGACGATCCATAACAACTGTCAAAGATCTACAAATGACAGTCGGGACCAACGGCTTAACGTCCTTTCCGAGACACGGAGGAGTCTCGGTATGTAAAGATGGCCTATCCACGGACCAACCCTGGCAAGCGTAGCTTAACCTGTTGGATCGACTCGTGCGGCTGTTATTACTTAGCCACGAGTTCCCACGACGTCACGAGTATGTAGATTTTATACTTGTGATTTAGCGACCCCCTCTCCCCAACTTTAATGCGTTTTATCTTAGTAATTTTTTATTCATATGATAAAGCCAAAAATACGTGTCTAATATTTTTTTATTATCTGTCTGTCGGACTAAATAAAATTTCTATTATATTTATAGCGTCACACTAAGAAGCACTCGGATGCCCAGTTTATCTGCGACCACTGCAGCCGCTCGTTCAAGATCAAGGCCGCGCTAGTTGCTCACATGGACACGCATAAACGTAAGTATCTCATACATTTAGCTAGTTAGACCGCAGGCTTTCAAATTACCCGTTCTTGGGTCACCATGAATCGGCAGAAAATAAGGTGGATTGCACAATTGAACTTTTACAATGGTTCCCAAAACCTCGATGTTTACGGACAAAAAATCATATATTCATTTATTTATTTATCCTCCCACTGGAATGCCACATAGCAATTACACCACAGGAAAAAAAATCAGTGGCACTTCGGTAATTCCGACAGAAGTGAAAACTTGAACAAGATCGCCTTGGTGGAAGAAAAATACTTGTATAGAACTTTAGTCCGTAACCTTATCTAAATAAAGAGCACAATCGCGTTTACTAAAATGAGGTGTCAGTAACGGTGTCGCGAGTTCAGTTGTTTTTTCCATCTCAAAAATGCTCAACGCGCTTAAGAAGTTTTCACTTAAAAAATTACTTCATGTGCTGCTTTCCATCCTTCCTTTGCGCGTTGGACATCGAACGGACGGCGATGGATCATGCTACGGATCATGGCACTCACGCTCACGCAGCGTCAAAACACTTCTTCATAGTTCCATAACTCCATCCATAAGTGAACTGTGTATAGCTTGTCCACTCTGAAATGACGCGCTAGGGATGCAACAAGTGCCAAAAAGTATCGATATTAAAAGTAAAAATCAATATCGATTTCGATATAAAAAAAAACAACCGACTTCAAAAAAAAACACTACAAAGTGAAAAATAACTTTAATTTCGGAAGTCGGTGTCTTTGGTTTTGAATTTTCGTTCTTTGTCACCGACTTCCGAAATTAAAGTTATTTTTCACTTTGTAGTGTTTTTTTTGAAGTCGGTTGTTTTTTTTTTGTAAAAAGTTTTTATTTTTCACTTTTTAGTTGTGATACCTACCCCACACAAATTCGAATACCACTACCTGCTATGTAAATAACAGTGACAGGAAGTTATCATAATATCATCCACATACTAAGTGAGGTAAAAATGCGTATTATTGAAGCTAACTCAAAAACTACCCAAGTAAAGTTAATAAAATTTATATGTGACCACCTCTGAAGTATGATCTACCAAACAAAAAAATAATCATCAAAATCAATTCATAATTGACGGAGTAATCGCGTAACAAACATACAAAAAAATAAAACATACAGTCGAATTGAGAACCTCCTCCTTTTGGAAGTCGGTTAAAAAAAAACGATATATCGATATTTTTGGCACTTGCATCGCTACCTGAAAATCACCGTGAAAAAAAATCTTTTCTTTCTTTATGAACTTCTATTGTGTTGGTTTTTACTATGTTAGCTTATTTATTTATTTATGCTCACTTGTTCATATTTTCTTTTTTTTCGAGCAAAACAATGAAAGTCACGCCACAGATAATTTAAAAAAAAGTGCGGCTCTGATTCCCAGCGGTTTTAGTAAGTTGCGACAACGATGTTGCTATTGGAAATATATGGAATTTGATACATTTTCGCTACTTGATATTTTATATCGATATATCGAACAAAAAATATATTATATTACAAAAGATTAATTTTTTCTGCAACCCTATGACGCGCCCCACTACCGCTATTACGCACACGGTAATGCGAATTTCTATGGGTAATGCGGTAGTGGGGCGCGTCATTTCAGAGTTGACAAGCTATACTGGCGTATGAAGACCAGTCGGTTGAAATTCTACTAACAACATTATCATTTCCCCGCCCTTGTTCCATATTACGTGGGGTTGGCGCAACACGTTTTTTCCTTCGCATTCTCCCGTCAACCGTCCCGCTATCATTCACTCTCTTTTCTTTCATATCATTCCTTACACCATCCATATTTTCTTTGGCCTTCCCCTCTTCAATATTCTAACAACAGAAAGGATGAATTTGTCACTCCTAATTTAATCTGCGTTCGCAATTTACTTGCCAAACATGTAAACAAACACGAGTTTTAGGAAAAACAACTGTAATGCCTACACATAAGATTCAGTTTGCGTTACAACTTCATATTTTTGACGACTTTTTCAACACTACTGGTCAGTCTAAAATCAACTTTATTTACATTTGCATAAAGTTGTTTTTTTAAGTTAAAGTAACATCAATTGGAAACAAGTTTATGAATTGACCTTATATTATGTTCACAGCAATTCGTAAATACGGGTGCGACGAGTGCATTCGTCGATTTGCTCAGAAGTCTGCGCTGATGCTGCACGTCAACAGAGTTCATAGGAACTTACCACCGCCCTGTGCTTGTCAGATATGCCCCAAGAGGTCAGTATCCAACATAACCTTAACCTTCGTTCCCACGGTCGACTTTTTACGCGACCGTATTTTTCCCGGAATCGATTTTCAACTCTCTGTATTGAGCTGAGCTTTGAGAATCCAACAAATCGGATCCCGGCGCATCATTAAAATGCACGTTGGATTTTCAACTGTCGGCGCTAAGCAGTGCGTTGAAAATCCAGTGCGCGAAAACAAATCGTCAAGTTGAAAAATCGCTCGCGCGTACGAGGTCTTACCTCGCGTCCTATTTAAGATCATCGCGCGACTACGCGATCGTCGCGTGCATATGTCACTTTTTATTCGGAAAACCGGAAAGCGTCCTTTTTAGGCGCGACCACGCGGCCTAAGGCCTCTGCCTCGAATCTTGCGGGCAGCGGGGCGGCGGCAGCGGCGCGGGAGCGGCAGGATCTAACGCGTAAAATCAAATGGAGCGGCCCTCGGCAACAGCGGCGCGGCGGCGGGCAACGAGCGGTACACTCCAGTCAAGCGGTGACCGCCCGCGCGTCTGCATTGCAATGATGTGCAATTTAAAATCGAGCGTTAGGAATAAATTTGAATCAAAAAGATGTTGTCACCGTTTCGTTCACGAATAAAAACAAATATCTCGACGACACAACCACGAACACAACACTACGCCGCTATAGTGCCGCGCAATCTGCCCGCTGGTTTCGAGAACGGGTCTGCGTTGCCCGCCCGCTCCCGCAGCGCCGCCGCCGCTGCCCCGCTGCCCGCAAGATTCGAGGCAGAAGCCTTATACATATTAGCTGTTTTATCTTGATTATTATTTAAGTTAAAAACCTATACGATGTGTTATTAGTTTTTTCTATTATTGAGGGGCTCGCGTTTGACCAATCTCATCTGATGATGTGGTCAATTATGTCTGGTTTCCTAATGCGTTTCCATGTCTTGACAGGCGGTGGATTGAACCAACATTGTAATTTCCAGATATCCCAGGATGTCTCTACTCAAAGCACACATGAAGCGGGCGCATGGAATGTCGATCATCACTCGCAAGGTGAGGTTACGAATTGTAATTTTATTTTAGTTCTTATTACAAGGTCGATAAGAGTCAGTATTCCCTGAAAATCTAGTGAAGGGTGTATCTGTTTATTGATAAATGATTTTATTTCTGTAAGTAGGTTTGTACAAACACTTTTACACGTCAATCATATTTTAAAACTAGATAAGGTCGGCGTTTCCTATCTGACTACTCTGAGAAGAAAGGCCGAAACAAACTCGGTCTCTTTTAAAGTCCAGAAATAATCTTGGTCAGATCATGTGAAGGCCATGTGTATTGGTGTCTGAAGTGGTCTTTAGAGGAAAGCACCACACAGATTGAGAGGGCCTGTCCAGTCAGTGCACGCATTTGTCAGTTATCGTGCAGCTCAACTCAGAATTTAAGGAGCTCAACGATTCGACGAACAATACCAAAAAAGGACATTTGGGTAGGCCACTTAAATTACTCAAACTGTCAGACCATGATTAGAAATAACTGAAAAAAAACTAAACTAAAAGGAATGACCCACATAGTCTTCACATTCACAATAATTTAATACCAACTCAACTATTAAAATATTAAAACCAACTCTCCTTTTTAGATGTTCTTCAAAACCCTGCCAACAATGACAGAGCTAGAAATAAAACAATCCAAAGTCATTCTAAAATATGATGAAAATGAAATGCTAGCATTCCCACCGCTACCGATCAAGACCGAACCAGCCACAAATGAAGAACTTAACTACGACCAAGATTATGCAGAAAATAGCAATGAAATGGACGAAGTAGAAACTAAACCTACAGAGGAAATATTAATGGATGACTTCATGCAATATGTGACACAAAGCGTTCAAGACACAGGTACAAATGTAGTCTATATACAAAATGGGGAAGTGGTAAATAGTATGGATTCTGAATATGTAACAAATACGGAAAATTTTATATTGGAAGTAGAAGCTATAGTTGATGGGCAGATAGTGGTAAAAAAATTGAGTGATGATAGGAATCCAGGTAGTTTTGTTGGAAATAGTCTTTAGTAGGATTATTGGCGGTGACCGAGGGAAGCGCAAACAAGAAGATTTTGTTATGACATTGAAAAATAAACTTTATCATAAGCGTTTTAAAGTACAATTTTGAATAGCTATGCCAAAATTAACGCAGCTATCAAACGAGTCTTCGGTCACTCTCGTGCGGGTTTGTTTGCACTTTATGATACCTGATAATAAAGTTTATAATTCAATGTCATCAGAAATTCCTTACCTTGTCTTCACTCCTCTTGATTTGCGCCGAGTCTTCTTTAGACTCAGCGCTACTACTAGTGACCTTTTTATTACTTCTTAGTCATGACCTAACTCATTTCTATTCAATTTTGTTTAAAGACGACATAATTTACTGATTACAGACCGTTCACTATAACTTGTCCCTTGCCGTCATGTTGGCACCATTGCTTGTCAAACTTAGTTTCAATTAGTGAAGTGCCTGATATCCGTATCCGCGGATATCCGAGGGAGAAAAAGATCTGTATCCTGTATTTGTATACATTTAATTACGTATACGTAATCAAATGTATTAATATAAAAGATCCGTTCAAGATCCGCCAAAAAGTAACGGATACAGATCTTTTTTCTTCGATATCCGCGGATATACGCAGATACCGGCAAATCACTAGTTTCAGTACACATTGAGTTCAAAATCGCGCGTCACGGGACAAGTTATAATGTAGTATTGATCGATAGAAACGGTTCAAGATGTTATAATAAGGTTGATTATAGTGAGATATTAAATTATTATAGTTCTTATTTGATTTAAAAAAATGCATGGGCAATGCTCTTTTCGAGAAGAGGTTTTGCCAATGAAACTTGTAGGTATAGAAACTGTAAGACTGAAATAGTTCTGTTAAACGTGTAGATAGATTTTAGAGTAATTATTTATTAAAGTGAAACTTTTATTACATCGTCTCAAACTTTTTCGTCTGTGTGTTGCATGTCGCGTGACGGTCGGCCGCGGAGTAGGGATAAAGTGAAAGGCGCTCGTCAGAGCAGCCAAGGCCAATATGGCGGCGCCTATAGAAGTTTCACTTTTACCGTGGTTTCATAAAACCTCAATCCTTTTTTTTATTCTTTTTGTAAATACAGCAAATTATACAGGATGTAAACATCGACGACCAAACTATTCCCATGGATTTAGTACATGATTCTAGACGCACAAACGTTGAATTTTTTTGTGAGTTATTTAAAAATAAAACAGGCCAAGTGCGTGTCAGACCACGCACAATGAAGGGTTCCGTAGTTGGGATGAATTTATCCCAAAAACAACATTGTAGTTAAAAAACTTGTTCACCCATACATCGATATACGCCATGCAAATGTAACTAAGCAATCGCAAAAAAAAAAGTGAAAAACATTCAAAATGAAGGATTTTCGGACTTTTTCCTGTACTTGTGTTCTGAGACCTTGCTTCTTGCCAAATTTCATGATTCCACGTCCTTTTGATTTATTTGCGAGTATCAAAATATGTCGCATAAATGGCCGTATTTTTTATTGCGTTGACTTAGACGCTTGATTTATTTAGAGTTCTAAGGAAACGTAGACCTACGTATTTGATATAAATTTCAACTTGATACCTCCACGCGTTCCTGAAAAAAAAAGCGACCAAGTGCGTGTCGGAATCGCCCATGAAGGGTTCCGTAGCAGCAAGTAACATAATATAAAAGTTCTTTAATTGAGTTGATTAAATGAAAGATAAATTGCGGTTTACGATTTATGACGTATAAAAAAAAACTACTTACTAGATCTCGTTCAAACCAATTTTCGGTGGAAGTTTACATTTTTTTTTATCATTCTCTTATTTTAGAAGTTACAGGGGGGGACACATTTTACCACTTTGGAAGTGTCTCTCGCGCAAACTATTCAGTTTAGAAAAAAATTATATTAGAAACCGCAATTACATTTTTGAAGACCTATCCATAGATACCCCACACGAATGGATTTGATGAAAAAAAAAATTTGAGTTTCAGTTCTAAGTATGGGGAACCCCTAAAATTTTGTTTTTTTTTTTTCAATTTTGTGCGAAAATCTTAATGCGGTTCACAGAATACATCTACTTAACAAGTTTCAACAGCATAGGTCTTATAGTTTCGGAAAAAAGTGGCTGTGACATACGGACGGACAGACAGACATGACGAATCCATAAGGGTTCCGTTTTTGCCATTTGGCCACGGAACCATAAAAAGGGTCTTGACAGACAACGAAGTGATCCTATAAGAGTTCCGTTTTTTTCTTTTTGAGGTACGGAACCCTAAAAACAGCACTGCCAATGATGAAGTTATAGGCCTCCTCTCTTTTTTGCATGCTTCCCTGTTCCCCAATTAACACATTTTGACAGTTTCTACGCTTTGGGTATAGAATTATGTGCTGAATTCATGGTAACAGTTTCCGCATCGATTTCCCTTACATCGTGACTAGCAGAATATATGCATAGGACAAAAAGCGTATCCAGAAATTGTTTTTAAGTGACTGGCCTCGTATGGTCTCCGCAAACGAACGAGTAGCGTTCACTATAAAAAAATACTGGCGTCGTACACACTGCTCCGGGTCACGCGAATTTTCGCGAGATATTTTTACTTCGGGACATTTGGCTCTCGTTTCCCGTTCGTTTCGTTGCAGTGTTTACGACGCCTAATTCTCATCGTACTCGAATATGTACAGCAAAAAATTTCAGTCGTATTAACGTATTAAAAGATAGAGAAATTTCGTTCGAAAATTCTAATACTTTTGTTGATTTTTAATAGTTTATTTTTTTGATAATATTTATTTTTATTGGGATTGTCGCTGATTGTGTTCGAAAGTGTTGAAGGGTGGGTTATTCACAGACTTGCAAGAGATGAATTAATTGGACCCTGTTAAGCAGAATAGATCCAACCAACATTTTGTTAGTTTTTGAGTAATTGCGATTTGAAATTAAGAAGTGTAAACAAAAATATCAGGCCAAGTTATAATCATCTGATAGTTTTTGTTAGGGCAATGTCATCAGACCGCCAGGATCTTTTGTGCGAATATAAAACTCGATGTGTAGATTCTCGTCATGTACGATTTCATAAAAATGGTTGGTTGTGTCTATTCTGCTTAACAGGGTCCAATTAAAGAAATTACCCATAGGAACAGAGCCTTATATGATTGAATTTTTTGGCATAATAATTATTTTGTTATTGTTTCCTAAGCCCTGAGTCTAATAATTGTGATTTTGTTAATAGGAACGGGATAGGAGTGATTTTAATTTATTGTTAAATAAAAATGCCAAAGTATTTTTAATACGAAAATGTGTTTTATTACGCACTTATTATTTCAACCAAATATGTTTACTCATCTATAGCATAATGCGTACACAATCGTAAGAAGACACCACGAATTTTTTTGTTATAATGCATCATTACATACTAGGAAAATACAAAAATATTAAGCGGTTTCTTGGTAAACAACTACTTGGGATACCTTAAAAATATGCGAAATGTACACATACTTAATGAAATGCACCATTTTATAATACGCTGTTCATTCATCTTGGTCATCAGCTAACACTCCAAGACCTTTGTTTTTGAGCTTCTAAAACACGTTTTCAATGTCGAATTGAGAACCTCCTCCTTTTTGAAGTTGGTAAATTATATTGTTCAAATAAATGCCTTGCAATCATGGATAGTTTTCGTTGCAAGTAAAAAGACAGACGAAGGCAAAATGGTCCACAACACCCCATACAAACCACCAAACTATAATATCGATGTTAAGAGGGTTTATCCTAAAAGTTGGCAACGTCGCACATAGATGTCAAATATTTCGCTGTTTTGATTAATTTAGCAAACTAGTTCCCTAGAATATTAATAATGAAATGCAATAATTAATATTGTAACACCGAATATTTAGTTTTAGATGTAAAAAAAATGGAAACTTTCCAAATGCCTTTTTTAAACCTAAAATTGTTACAACATCAAATTCAGTGTTATAATTGCAATTCATTATTAATATTCTAGTTCGCTAGTTAGCCACATTTCTTATTTACATACAGTAATATTGGCAAATTAATCAAAACAGCGAAATATTTGACATCTATTTGCGACGTTGCCCACTCTTTCAGAATAAACGCTCTTAATCTGCGATGAAACCTCTATTGATATGAATTACTTAACATATTGACATGCATTATATTTTTGATTATTACAAACATCTTTTAGAAGCCCCAAAAACTATACGGTAAAGTGTATGGGTGCATTGTTTAGAGCTAGAAAGCGCTTTTCCTCTATTCTCGACAACAACAATCACTTCGACCAACATTCACAAAAACTAACATCAAATCTTATCTTCACTCCACAATACTGATCATAGTTTTATCTTAACAATGGTCCAAAAATATCTAATAGCATTCCTAAACGATCGAGTAGAAAAATACTTTTAATTATGCCTCACAGAAATCTAGCTTCTTTGTTAATTTTCCCTCACTATCATCAAGATATAATTTCTTTTTTATATATTTAATTTCTCCTGTGTCATGTCGAATTGCGTCAAAGAATACATTGTGGGTCTAAGAGTGTTAATCTATACTACTGTGACAATCTCGATAAGTTTCGATTATCGCGTTGCATAATGTTCAGGATGAAAATATTACATCACTCTGTATAAAACTAAACATCGATATCGATAGATAGAGCGGAGACTTAAAGCATTTTTGTTAGAGATACGCTCCGACTATCGATATTCGATTGAAATCCACAGCATCGATATATCTAGACCTATTCTAGGGCTTTCTCCTAGAATACTGCTCCCAATCTTTCGTGTTTCACAAAATGGCGTGTATTGATAGCGTCAGTCGAAAAATTGCGTCCAGTATTATAGCAGTGATCTCTTATACCTTTCCACAGTAACTTGAACATTTTGTAACAATATGTCGACAAGGACTTAAGAAATGTTACTGCCTTGTTGATATACCATAATTATAACAACAATGTGCCAAGTAAGTCAACGAAAAAACAAGGCAGTTATTTTAACATGACATTTTTTGCGTGTTCCACACATAAATTCGTATACTCGTGAAATGATCACAAAAAAAAACAATATCCAGCTAAACCTAAAATGGTGGGGCGTCAAAATCAAAAGTATGAAAATGTCACAGATTCTATAAATCAATATTCTTCACATAATGCAGACCACACTGTCGAACATGTCTTTATACAAATGGGGTTTTTTATCTATCCGCTAGCACTCAGCCTCAAACATTTTCATTGAACATTGTGCATCAAAATCTTAACATTAACCCTATGATAACAGTTAACACGATTACATTAAACAGACAATATTGTGAACTTGTAATGCATTATCGTTTGACCTTATTTTTACGTTGAATTGAATATGTTTTTCTAAAAGACGTATCTGTCGTTAGTTTTTTTAGGAAATAGGACCTTATAGAATAAGGAAAAAAGGTCCACTTTTCCTCACCGTCTTTTTGTATTCTGTTTTATAGTTTGACCGAGATCGTTGTTGACTTAGATACGCGCGCGGCGAGACGGAGGGTAGTGCAGGCCGCTCATTCGTCAACGCTCACGACGTCCCTCCGCTCATTTGTCAACCCGGCCTCCCGCCTCGCCGCGCATTGCTAAGGCGCGGTGTGGTGGTCTCGATTAAACTATAGAACTAGAGGTCGTCTCCTTAAGAACACTTGTTGTTATCATTCACATGACTCTATAATTTAAATTGTAAAAACAAATCACTGGTCAAGGAACATGTTGCATGGTATTTTATAAAAATATGGCCCCTGCGTAAAGATGTGATTTTCATTTATTTTTTTGGCAAATAAATATACATAGATGGCGCAAGAAAATACAGTAATCTTTTTTCAAAATATGAGAAATATTCTAAATACAAAAACTACCCTCAAATACGTCTTTTGATGAACATAAAATGATATTAAAATTAGAATGTATCTTACATTCGATTATCCCACATTCTATGTAGCCAACTCTTGTTTGTTTTTTGTAAAAATAAGTATGTAATATAAAAACTCCGTCTGACTAACCTAATGATATCAAATTTTCAATAATAATATTTAATAATATGTGTAGAGTTATTAATATTTGCGAGTACATATTGCATTTCTAAATGTTGCCAATTTTGCATTATAGAGAAAATTAATAATCTTTTTTCTTATTTTAGTAACGATATTATTGAAATTATGGCGTAGTCAAATGTTTTATCAAAAGGTACAGTCAGGCAGAGCTTTTAAGGGCAGAGTCCACTCTTACCGCCTAGCAGGGCCAACATTGGCCGGATAACAATGATAATGATACATTATCCACAATGCCTGACTTATACTTCATTTGAAATAAGATTAGACATTTAAACAAACCTTTTTTACAGTCCCTTCAACCGATTTTGACTTCTATATCGTAGGCATAAGGATGGCATTAAAAGCAAACAAGTGGCTAATTGTTTGCTTGCTTGCAATAACAACTGTTTACTGCAGCTGCCATTTGTCATGCCACCAACGCAATAGAAGTCAAAATCGGTTGAACGGACTGTAAAAAAGGTTTGTTTAAATGTCTTATTTCAAATGGAGTTTAGTTTATAGAGGACTCTGAATGTTAAGATAGTTCTGGACAAATTTAGTGAAAATATTGCCTTTTTATAAGAAAATTCCATGATTTTGTACACAATACATAATAAGTCGTAATCGTTTTTGAGTATAATGTAAATATAAATATAATATTTGTTATATTATATCAAATAATATGGAACCCATTGTTTGTTTCACATTAAATATGTCCAGAAAAACACATTATTTCGATCAAACGAGCGTTCACTTACAGTTTGTATTATATTTATGTATATTACATTGTATATACTAGTGGCAGTTATCAACGCTCTTGATATCAACTGGTAGGTTAAAAGCTCACTAAGTTCATAGTTCACAAATGCTTTATTTTACACACATTTTATATATATATTTACTGAATAGTTTAAGGCCTTCAAATTGGTAAAGAAGGTTAAAGTATGGAAGATTGTAATGATTTTTGAGCTAATTAACTTAAGGCGGTATAAAAGAAATTAAAAAAACGAAAAATTGCTTCTTTTTTTCTAAATAAAGATTAAGTCGTGTGACGAATCGCCTAGTGAGCTTCCACACTTATGCGACGGCTAAGTCATACAATACAAAAAAGTACTTCCAATTACATCACTATTGAAGTCGGACGTTAAGTTAGTCGATTATAATTATTTATCGATTTCGGGAAATTAATCAGTGCGTATGAGTTTACGATCGATTGACATAGATGAATCATAGATAATCGAAGCTCATGCAATTTCTTACAATGATAAGTTTATACAATTATAAATGAAGTACCATGTGATTAAGATAAAATATACGGGTACAAGGTATCTAATTTATAATATTAAATGGAAACAATAAATGAATAATAAAACCGTCCGATGGCTAACTCACCGCGTTCGTTTATATAAAAATGAGCTCAGATTTCGTTTCCGACTACCAACGAATAAGTCAAACAAAAAATAATCAATTTAGAAAAAAACAAAATTGTGTAAAATATCCAAAGATAAACGAGGAATAGTCGAAAATGACACAATTACTAACTAAAAATCACTAAATCAGGCGCAAAGTAAAATAAAATGGAAATCATCTTCCCACAACACATTCAAGTTTCGACTAGGTTCCTCACAAAAAAATAAAACAAAATAAAAAGCAAATTGTACAGCTGAAATCATTAGGAACATACAACTGACATTATCTGAGCAACTTCTTGAAAGAATACGTTCAAGAAATTCAAAATTTCTATTACTAACATACTTATCACAGGTTAAAAGGGGACAAGAGAAAGTATTAGTGTTCTCTCAATACAGTAGATACGTAGCTACATAATATAAAAACTAAGACAACTTACGATGTACTGACGACCGCGCCGAGGCCACGGCGCGGCGCGAATCAAATCGTTTTTAAAAATTAATAATAAATTCTAAGCCCATTGCCCCTTACGTGGGGCGGTTGAGATCGATTACTTACATTTATAACAATATAACATTACGTTGACTGGCGGTGCCAAAGCGCTGAAGCCGATTAAAAGTAAAAGAGCACATAAGGCGATATCCTCACTGTGTTCACACGGACAGTCGCACGCGCAGCGCAAGCCGGTCAGCTTCAATCTCCCAATAATAATTAGTTGTGATAATAAAAATAATATGCAATCGAATCTGACCGATTTACTCGGCGACGTTAAATCTGTACAGCTTAGAAGCTTTAAAGATTGTCCCTCCACGCCAAAGGGTTTTATATCTAGTTGGTATCGTTTAAGTGAGCTTGACGCAAAGGGCCGACTGTTTCCGATCGATCCTTGGAGTAAGGCGAGCGTTCCGGTGCAACTCGCCTGCCACGTCATCACGAAGGCTCGATCTGGCGGCGGGAGTTCATCGTTGCTGGCCTATCGAGACCTTATGGCCGTAACCGAACACTCGTGGTGCATATCAGATGTTTGTGGGTAATTGACGCTTCGGAAAGTCTTTTTTGCAGTCGCGCCGGTTTGTGGGCTTCCATCGCTTGACCACCAATCGTATCACAACAGCACTGTAGTCACTGAGGCCTAATGTCCGGCCCGAAACACTCGTAGTCTGGCGCGCGGTCTGGGGGACCGCGCGCCTAGTCCCACCCGTTCTCTTTCACCATATGAGCCAGTTCTATTATGAACTTGCCCTCTTTGTATTTCTGACTTGATTCAAACGCGTGCTCCTGGAACAGAAGGGGACATTGTATTAGCAACAGACAGGATAAACACGTTTTAAAGTTTTGCATGAACTCACAATTTAAATGTCAGTGGCACCTGGCACGTGCCCTACCCTAAATGGATTTAGATCTGAATGCAGTTCAATAAAGATTAAAGAGGTAGAGGTGAGATCAATTGAAATGTTGTCTACGTGGAAGAACTAATGTTCAACTGACGAATGATTTTGTGGAATCAGAAATATTGATTCAAACCGTTGAATACGGAGAACAAATTATATTTTTGGAGGAATTGGTCAGAAATGTTGTAATGTCACTTTGCCTATGGCCCCCAACAGCATTTTTGACTGTGATTTTCAAATGGACTGTAATCATAGTTTGTTTTTCCGGAAGTTCAGGTGAAATTTCTTCATAGGCAAATATATCTATAGTAACAAACTTCACGGGCACGTTTAGGATTTTTGTACGTCTTAAGAAATCTTATCGAAATCGGATGTTCGAATGATGCGATTTGCGTTCGAGATGATCAATCGTTCGACACAACATGATAATACGGTTATTAGAGGGTTACTAAAGTCTTGTACCAATTAAAGATTAATTTGAACGTTCTACTTAATTAATTAATTAATAATTCCGATATCAGTTTGCTCTTCGAGGCTGACCTCAGATATGAAATTTTACTTTCATTAATACAACAGCTGCTAGTTAAAATGGAGGACTGCATTTACATTTTAAAACAGATTGGGCATGAAAATCGAGTTTATATAAGTTAAAATCAGTCTTTAGATTCTCGTCGACTATTTTGGGATTATAATTAAGGGCGAACAGAAAAAGAATTAGTTTTACAGACGATAGGCTCGTTACTCGGAGAAAAGTTTCTAAAGGGTTCTAGAATTACTTGTTTTTAGTTTAGAGTAGGTAATAGTTGGGCGAATTAGTAATTACTTTTAATTGCTTTCGATTATTGCTCGGTCGCTTCAGCTAAAATTGGACATAATAATAATTTGTGGCACATAACATTCTCCGAAGGGTTGGGCAGAGGTGTACCTATCGTACACACACATTTTGCCAGTTTTGTTTGAGTCCCATGTAACAGGGGGCGAGCCTATTGCTATCAACCGGGCACAAATTCAGACTCCGGGCTGCTACTGAGAAATTCCAGATGGAAAAAACCAATAACATTTTGCCCAACCCGGGAATCGAACTCAGGACCTCATGGTCAGCAGTAGCGCTTGCGACCACTAGACCCCTTGGCCACTAATTAACTGCCTTCAGTTAATTAGTAGCAATAACACGGAATATTGAAACGAGAAATAAAGAAATACCACTTGTTAGAATAAGTTATTTTTAGATAATCTTATGAACTTCCAGCTAAGTTATAAATATTAGCAGTATAATCAGCCTATAATGTTCCCACTGCTGGGACACAGGCCTCCTCTCTGTGAGAGGGAGTGGGCCGTGATCCACCACGCGGATCACATATCTTCGATTTTTTTGTTGTAAGACTTGCCGGTTTCCACTGAGCCACTGCTAGCTTAGGTATGAATTGTAAAAATCTAGGCATCCTTCATTTTTTTTTTTTTTTTTATTCTATTTTAATTTGGGACTTTTATAATCGCAATGCGTATGACAGTCCCATATCCTTCATTCCTCAGACCAAATAAAAATCCAAGACAGCGCTGCGAACAATACAGTGAAGCATGTCAAAACTACACCTCCGTTCTGTGCATACACGCTCACACGCACACATGTCCAACCATTTACAATAGAACTACACCTCACTAAGTGCACACATATTTACGAAAACAAATTCACGTTAATGTTGACAGCACTAAGTATGTCTTGGTTTTTTATTAGGTCCGAGTCTTCATCCCTATCATATATCACGAAGACTAACCTCTGATTGTTCCACTGAAAGGGAAAAGATTGTCTACGATTCATACAGATATGGATCGAGAAATGAGACCTCGAAGTCGTTTATCACAAAATTTCTCAAGTCTTGTCAAATGTATGGGCGAAGATTCACTGTTGTAGTTATGTCGCAGGGATATGACAGCAGGGGATGGACAGTAACACTGTCATTCGAAGTTTTTACCACAACCGATAGTTTTGACCAGGGCCGTCTTTACCCGGGGGTGCAAGGGGTGCGTAGCACCCGGGCGCAGGGTCTTGGAGGCGCAAGCGATCAAGTCGATCGATTTGTTTTGAAATCGAACGTAGATTTCAAAACAGACGACACGATATCATTAAGAAGTTTGTCAACTTAAAAGTCAGAAAAATTGAATTTGATGTTTCAAAATGTACCTCATTTTATTGTGGAGTAGTATTACTCACAGTAAGTGTGGAGTAGTAATAAAACTGGAACACAAATTTTTTTTTTTCCCCAGGCTGATTTTCGCACCCTGGCGCCCAATATGGTTAAGACGGCCCTGGTTTTAACCACTCCCATGTTAAAGTAAAAATGTAGGTACCTAACATATTTAAGTACCTACATTCATTTTCATTACTTTCATATGAGGGGCACGATCTTATGCAACGGTATTTGAGGATCGCTTTCACGGAATATTGGATGTCTGAGACCAACTGACGTAGCTTAAGGGCGTATATCCTAAAAGTAAGCAACGTCGCAAATAGCTGTCAAATATTTACCTGTTTTGATTAATTTGGCAATATTACTGTATGGAAATAAGAAATGTGGCTAACTAGGGAACTAGAATATTGATTATGAAATGCAATAATTATCGTTACACCGAATATTTAGTCTTAGATGTAAAAAAAGTATTTGGAAACTTTCCAAATGCATTTTTTACACCTAAAACGGTTACAATATCAAATTTAGTGTTTTAATTCCAATTCATTATTAATATTCGAGTTCGCTAGTTGGCCACATTTCATATTTCCATACAGTAATATTGCCAAAGAAATCAAAACAGCGAAATATTTGACATCTACTTGCGACGTTGCCCACTCTTTCAGAATAAACGCTCTTAAAAATCTTTTCGAGTTTAAACATATAGGGCGATTCGATAGAATCTTGGACGATTTAATATAATCATAGTATAACAGAATTTTTGGCTATAATCAGATTATCGAGCTATAGAGATCTTGGAAATGGGTTATCTCAAAAGATTCAACTTTTCACGTTTGATTTTCATGCTAAGAGATCTCATAACAGCTCGGGGAGCAGCTGTCCCTACGGAGTCTATATTCCATAAAGAAACCTTTACCAAGGAAAATTGTTAAGAAAATGAAGTGCAAAGAAAGAAAAATCCCAAGAGTGGCCTACAAAGTTTTCATGGCCAATAAAAAGGGGTGACATAGACACTTACATATTTCCATCCGAGCATCGTCTTGCAGCACTCGCAGTAGATGTCGGCGACGGCGTGCAGCCCTGTCAGTAGCACGCGCTCCTCCGCCGGACCGCAACCCACGTTTACACTGGAAAATTAGAGAAAAAACTATTTATACAAACTCGTAAAAGTAAAGGAAGAATGTCTATTTCATTTCTATAAAAAAAAACTTCAGGACATAAACGACAACTTTCATTCTTTTTCGAAATGTCAATATTTTTGTGTCTGTGCATTTGTATAAAATATTCGCGCCATTTTTCGCGTCACGTCAATATTTGCTTCCATTTTGGTTTATAAAGGCAAAATATTTGGCAGCAACGAATTTGCTTTTAAAATATCAAGTGTATTCTAAAAGCCTAAAATGTTTAGACGACCTAAACGTACAGTTATTTACAAACACTCCGTCTGTCTCAAGGATTTCCAGGTAAATATTTGTGAAAGACGTATCAGGTATTCGAACTCAATTGACCGTGACATTTATGAAGCACATGTGTTAGTCGTATTCTCACATTGTTATGGAAAAAAAAACAAAATCGCAATACCGTTGAAGGTGACACCGTATTGTACGTTTCAACGGAAAAATAGCTGAAGTTGCAGCAATGTACTCTATTGCACATAGCGAAGGACGCGCATAAGTTTCAATAATTTAGCAATAGAACCGTCAAATGCGAATATACCTAATCTCGGTGACGGCTTATTTGTTTACGAAACTCCCTTTAAACGCCATGGGATATGGCAAGTTAGCACTCGAAGGTAAATAATGCTAATACGAGTGTTGAAATCCTAGTAGCGTGCAGGTCGATCGCTTACATGAAATATGCATGACTAAAGTGTAATATATAAAGTGACGTTGATATTATTATACTCACACTGAATTGAAAAGGTACGCGCGCCCCTGGCTGCCTTGAAACGACTGGAACATAGAAACATAATTTCGTTAATGTTAAATCTTATTAAAATTAAGAACAGCAATGCAGCTGGAGAAGAAGAAATATATTCTTGTTGTGATAGCGTCAGTGGAAAATGATTAAGTACGGGCCTTAACAGTATAATTCGATTTTTCTAACTGTGCGCTTGGAGCAGTCAAAGTTGTAAGTTGTTAGTATTGAATTCACCCGCCCAGTTACCTCCTCAGTGCTCCAGTGTCCCGTCCGACCGACGCGCGTTATTCTGAAAGTTGGCAACGCCGCAAATAGATGTCAAATATTTCGCTGTTTTGATTAATTTGGCAATATTACTGTATGGAAATATGAAATGTGGCTAACTAGCGAACTAGAATATTAATAATGAATTGCAATTGGACGTAGTTTAGCAAAAAGGACTCAACCCACACTATGGTTAAAAATGAAAAAGGTCCTAAAGGAACCAACCTTTAGGTCCTTTTTAATTTTTGACCATAGTGTGGGTTGAGTCCTTTTTGCTAAACTACGTCCAATTATAACACTGAATTTGATGTTGTAATCGTTTTAGGTGTAACGATATTAATTATCGCATTTCATAATCATTATTTTAGTTCACTAGTTAGCCATATTTCTTATTTCCATACAGTAATATTGCCAAATTAATGAAAACAGGTAAATATTTAACAGCTATTTGCGACGTTGCCAACTTTTAGGATAAATGCTCTTATACTAAACTTTCTTGTTTTTCCTGCTTTTTACCCGACTACGGCAAAGCCAAAAGGAAGGGTTATGATTTTAGCAGTCTATGTATGTATGTTTGTATGTATATATGTTTGTATGTATGTTTGTTTTTACGTGTGTTCCACCGTAGCGCCTAAACTACTGTACCGATTTTGATAAATGAGGTATCAATAGATTCGTAATAATGGTCTGGGTGACATAGGCTATATAATTTTTTCCTAAATTTAATTTGGTGGACTTTACACGTAAATTTCTAACCTCGAAAAAAATTAAAATGGGATGATCATGACATGTTTGGTATCAAAAGAAAGGTCTTGACGAGCACATTACAAATATGCATATTTGTAAAGTAAATAAATATGTTTTAATCGTTAAAAACAAGCAAAAGTGAGACTGCGCTACGTAGTAGGTATCGCAAGATGTTACCAACGTGCAGTTAATCAAATCATAATAAATAGTAACGATTTGTTATTCCACTCTTATGAAGAAAAACAAGTACAACGAAATATTTATATTTTGGATTTCTTCGAAGCTCGATATCGATATATGGTGTTGGCGTTGAAATAAATCGCTCTATGGTTTCGTCCAAAGCACTATGCACTGCTATTGGAATTTAAAATAGGTTAATTACTGAACTATTGTATTACTCTTATTTACGTTTATCAAGTGTAAAAACGGAAAAGTATAAAATAAAAAAATAAAGTTTAATAAAAAACTGTAACCCGACTACGGAAAAATAAAAATGATCTAAAAAGTACGAAACAAGCAAATATTTCAGACAGAAATCAAGACATAGGTACAAAAATGGTCAAGGTAAAGCCGTCGTCGCATGCCATTATAATTCTGTAGGTGTTCCTGGCACCAACATGGTATACAGGCATGCGACCACGGCTTTACCTGGACCATTTTTGTACCTATGTCTTGATTTCTGTCTGAAATATTTGCTTGTTTCGTACTTTTTAGATCATTTTTATTTTTCCGTAGTCGGGTTACAGTTTTTTATTAAACTTTATTTTTTTGTTCTGTGTCGTCTCCACAGTTCTATCATAAATATTATTCGTTAAGTTGTAAGTGTTATTATATAAACCTACATACACTGTAATATTTTGACGTTGACAGGCGCATAGATAAAAAAATCGGGTTATATCAGCTTTTGAATGGCGGACTGTAGAAGTAATTCAGTCAATTGGTAGTTTTTAACCGACTTCAAAAAAGGAATAGTTTCTATGTTCGTCTGTATCTATGTTCATCGATTTTCTCTATGATTACTGGGTCGATTTACGTGTTTTTTTTTTTTCGTTTGGTAGAGGAAGCTCGTGCGGTGGTTCCTAATCAATTTTATTAACTTTGCTTAAGTAGTTTTTGAGTTAGCTTCAATAATACGTATTTTTTCCACTTAGTGTATGTTGATGATGTTATAATAACTTCCTGTCACTGATATTTACATAGCAAGTAGTATAAGGGTACGTACGACAGCTAAAAAACACAACCGACTTAAAAAAAACCACTACAAAGTGAAAAAAAGTCTGTGGCAAAAAACGGAAATTCAGAACCAGACACTGACTTCCGAAATTAAAGTAATTTTTCACTTCGTAGTGTTTTTTTTTGGAAGGGGGTTGTACCTGAAAAGATTTCCGGGAGTTTTTAAAATTGGTAATTTTATTAATTTAGAATTTTTGCCATTTTACGATGAAAATAGTTACGAAATAAATTAAACTAGAGAAAATTTCCTATATATTCTGCCTAACCCTTGCTTTTGTAAAATTAGTTAGCGTACGAGCGCCACAAAGACTCCTACTTCGAAACACGCGTTCTGGCCAAATAACTCATCTTCACACCACCATGAGGTAGAATAAGTGGCGCGTTTTTTTTTTGTGGTATCCCCGATTGGCCTAGTTTACATGTAATGTACTATTACAAAAGTTAGAGCATTCTCCTTCGTTTCGCTATCCTTGATAACATAAAATAAGACAAGATAATTTATTTTTGTTTTTATTGACCAGGTTTTGCGAGTTCATCGTCTTGAGTGTATATTCCACATGATCCGCCAGGAGGTACCCGGAAAGTTTTCCGGGAGTTATAAAAAATTCCAATTTTCACTTTGCCACCTCGTTTCTTTGCCGCTCGCGCCTCCATATTGGAAAATGGCGCCTAAAAGTCAAAGGTTTTGACAATATCTCCTTTCAGACTCATTTGTCATGGTAACGCGACGAGAGCGGCAAAAGATACGAGGTGGCAAAGTGAAAATTCAAAAAGAGCACGTGGATTTCCATAAAATCACCAATGTTCAAAACTCCTGGAGCTTTTTGAGCACCAAATTACAGTGCTAAAGCAAATTGAAAATTAATGGAATATAGCGAGCTTTTTCTTGAAGATACAGTTACCTATTTTATTAAAATTATTCTCAATTAAGTAGTGTATACTGATGGAGTGAAGGTAAACAATGAAAATTAACATGAATAATAATAATTTAAAGGATGTCATAAAAGTAGGGATGAGTGAAATGAGCGGGCCTAGTGTGTTGACCCAATTAATAAACATTACACCGAGTGGGCCACAAAGCACTTCATAAAAATGAAGATTAATTGCCACTGTTGATAATAATTTTAACAAAGAGTTCACGAGCTATTTTTGTTGGTGTCAATAACAGATTCCGGCAATGAATGCGCGAATTTGAATGTTTGTCTCATTGGTACATTTACGGAAATGACTCAGAAAACCAAAGTTACTGAGGTTTGGAACGAAACATTTAAAGATTAGTTAAAAAGCATGAGTTGTAAAGAAATAAGAAGGAAGCATGAAGAAAATGCCCCGAAGGCAAAAAAATAAAAAAAGCAGTAATTATCGTAAGTCAATAGTCAATCTCGTTACAAGGACCAGAACTTTGATATAATTTGGCTTGAACAAGGAACAGAACAGTTTTTAAAATCATTTACAGAAGATGGAACAAGGCTGCCAGTGATGATGATGATGAATACAAAATATTGGCAAATTTAAATGCTTGAAAAGGAAAGTTTGAAGATAATTTTTTTATTATTATTTATACCTTTGATATAAGCTCGTCATGGCTGGCCAAGTGCGCGCGGCAGTGTATACAGCTGTAGGTGCGGTGCGCCGGCGGCAGGTATGCCTGGAAGGTCTTCACGGGAGTGCGCGCGGCCGTGGCGCTGCCGCCGCCCTCGCCTGCCACCCCGGCTCGGTTAGTCACCCCGTCACGCATGAGTGCCTGCTAGCTACCAACACACACCGCCGTCAGCTTCAGCTACTGGCGGGCGCCCTAAGTGCACTATGAATGGCCGCCATGGAGATTGTGATGCGCTCTTTGTGATTCAGTTTTTAAGGTAGCTTTTTGGATATTTTTGCTGGATTTTAAATAGGGATCAGGTAGTTTTGAGTGGCAAGGTAAACCTTAGTGCTTTTTAAATTGCTTTTGATGATAGACATTTTAAGTATCAAAACATTTTACTGGGTAAATCTCTGTTTAGCTAAAGCTTCAGTAGCAAGAAGTGTGACTATAATTGGAACGAAAGTAGTTTTCTAGCATTGTAAAAGGTCATTGATTTCGGGAAGGTGAATATCGCTAAATGTATGCGCAGAAGTGTTAATTTTGCCACCACTCAAGATTTGGAACCAGTCCAAAAATATGACCATCGTATTGCAAAAGAAAATGCAATTTTCTGAAGGCTCTTATCTCTCATCAGCTGTTTCTCAAAGATCTTGCATAATAGTAAAACTATCCATGAAAGTGAATAATAATATTCCATTACTGGATATGTTAGAAGAGTGAGTAAAATTAAGTTTACCGAGGATAACTTAGCTTTAGATTTGTTCGGAGTTACCATGGTCACAGTTCTAACCTAATCTCGTTAAAGTATCTACTTCGGATAGCTCGGAATCAGATTAGAATTGTGACAGAGATACCGTTCTAGGGTGAACCAGAACACATTAACAACTGGAAACCTAGTTTCCTTATTGCGTAACTACGTACGTTCGTACTCGCAATGGTACTTGGAAAATTCGTCTTTAACGCAATAGATTTATTGTCGATATCGACAAATTGAAAATGGCCGGTCTATTCTGTTAAAATCTCATCGTAAAAATGTAGGTGAAGTGGGCTGTCGTTCCATCTGATGCTAGGGAGCTACACTATTGACTCACACTGCTCACTTCAAGTTCGCTTCACCTAAATTTTCAAGATGAGATTTTTACTAAATAGTTCGGCTCTTGTGTTACGCAACTGGGTTGCTGGTCACTAGACCTTGGAGATATTAAGTTATCCCGGATAAACCTAGAATCACTCAAACTTGTAACCGAGTCAAAAACTGATTTGGGTCGAATATAATCTCAATCGCGGCCATAGGAGTATAGTGCACGTGGGGCGAACAGTAACAGCACTCATGGGACAGTGTATTACATTGAATTCTAATTAGATTCGAACCATATAACTATGGCTACTCATTATATCTATATCTCTAACGTTAGGTCATAAAATTACGTGTGCTATGCCATCAGTCAGCTGCGTCTTAAGTCTATTAATAGGACGTCTGTTATCAACAAGATTATGTTGGGTACAAAATTTTGTATTGAGTTGTTTTGGACGAGATTTTTTATTGACTTTACAAGAAATAGGAGGTTATATGAGGGTCTTATTTTAACCTCAATGCGCCAGAATTTCTGCTTTAGTTTTTTCTCTTCAACAGCTGGTGATAATGGAACAAATGCAATGAAAACGGCTACCGAATAATTTCCCTCGGCTAAAATAGAGTGGTCCCTACTAGTTAAGTATGGGCAAAGTCATTAATTAGCTTTTAATTAACAGCTGTCTACATTGTTAATGGAGCTGTGAAGAAGTCTGGATTTGATTGTTGTTGGTGCCCATTTTGTTTTTACGTGACTTGTTTGCAATTAACAATTCTTTTGATTATCATTGATAGTGGAATTTCTTTATTCAGTTAGGTTTAAGTGAATCAAATATTCAGTAATACAGTGGGTTTTATAAATTCCGCCAGGCCCTAGATTAGACCCTAGATTCGTCTTTTGCAAACTGGGGATTTAAGGGGCTTCAAAACGAGGGTCGTATTCATATTTTAGTTATTTGGTTACATAGATTCTAAATTCCCTAACCTTTGTGTTCGCTATTTTCCTCAATGAAAGCTCTAGGATATCTATATTTTCGTCTTGATGGCATAGCACTTCATCTTACGTTATGTGAGTCAGGTGGAACTGTACAACGCTGGATCAACTATGGCTTCATGAGATTCCAAGCTGGAGTCGGGACACTGACTCCAAATGCCTAATTGCCAGAGCCAATTAGTGTTGTATAATCCTCATGTTGGTCAAGATTTCTAGTCTTTTCTCCTCCTAGATAAAGGCCAGCACCAGAATTGCATAAAACACTTGCAAATGCACCGTGTTTGGAAAATTCAACTTCTCCATGCCCAGATTAACAGATTGTGCAGTTGACAAAGGGCTCAAGAGTGTTAGAGGCACAGAGCACGAAATGGCCGCGAAGCGTCTCCGTGTTCTGTGGTCCTAATCAATTACGGTGCTGGTCTTCGGATCATAATAGCACAGTTTAGAAACAGACCTGCCTGGCGCGAGCAGCAAGCGCTCGCCGCCCACATCAGCCGGGAAGACCGTCGGTCACCTGCCGCGCGCGCCCTCGCACCGCGCCGCGCGCTCGCACTTTGATCCCGCCACCCTCTGTGGACAAAGAGAAAGAAATGGTTAGAATTTACAGGAGCTGGAATCATTTTGGTTAGGACGTCGTATATCTAGAGAGCATGAGCATTTGCAGTGGTGGAACAAAGCTGCCAATGATGATGGTGATGATATCTAGTGAGATTGCCACCTATGAACACCAAGATGTCTGCTTAAGTATACATATAGCTGAAGATACAACGTTTCAAGAATTGTCTTATGTGCTTACAGGTTGGTATAAAAAAAATCCGCAGTTTTAAACAAACGTGCAATACCTACGCGGTCAAAATGTTTGGAACAGCTAATTATTTTTTTAATTACCGATGAAACATTTCAACGCCGGGGAGTCCAGAATCATGTACCTACTGAATCCATGGTAACAGGACAACGTGTCGTGACATGATGTCGTGTCTTTCAGAGGTCGAATGCATACTGGAAAATACTCGAAATTATAATCGCTTCATTTAGCCAAGCTAAACCGCCAAGTTGCTCGGTGGCGCTCAAAGAATCGCCTTTGTGAAGCAGGCCTTACAAAAAGGAGGTCACTGGTCCCAAGGGAAGCCAGTCTTGAGCATCATTCTATGTGCTGTAACCGCATCGAATAGGCGTTATCAAATGACAAAATGATGCAATAAATAGTCAGTCACTTTTGTTGTTACCTAAAATACACTGAGATACTGCGCTGTCCATTAATATGTATTTACGTGATAGAATATTATTTTGGGACTTGGGACAATGTATTTCCAGATTCACTTTCTACTACCAAAATAATGCAATAAAACCTGCTGCAGTGCTAAAAATAACAGCAGGCAAAACAATATTAAATTGTTTCACTTGATGTTTTAAAAAGTGAAATTGGCGATATGCCAGCTTTTAAGCGAATTCCATATTTGTAATTGCATTAAGTACTTAAAAGCTTTAATGCCAAACGAAATGCAAAGTTATGCTAACCTCGATTAAAAGATTTTATTTAAATATATACATTTCTGAATCTAACTCCATTTAACGATTTTAATTGAATTCATCGATCGTCTGGAAGGTAAACGGTCAAATAGGTACAATTAATTCTATAAAACAATCACGTGCTTGAATGCTTTAAGCATAAGAATCATTACCTAACACTGATAGTGGCTCGAGCTCGAGTTTCGAGTATCGAGCATCGGAGCGACAAGGCCGTCGCGTTCTGCTCTGTAGTCGAGTCGAGCATTGACCAGCGGGTGAAGAACCCAGCTTGTCCATGGAACTGTATGACGCCTGTGAACAGACTTTTTTGTCTATGGTTTTGTAGAGGTTATGTCATTTGTAGAATCGACGACGCCTGAATCAGTACAAGTGTAAAAACGCTGATCAAATCAGTGATGGACTTGATTTTTGTTGCTAGGTAGAGATGGTCTATAAGTTTTTAAATTGTTTGCTCAATTTTATGCACTATGCAGTTAATGAACTATAGGTATACTCATGATGTTAAGAGCCAATCAAATAAAGCTTATATCACCGTTTATTTTTTAAACTGTAAATGGATGTTAAGGTTAATAGACATTCTCGATTGAGTGTTTCTTTACAAACAAACGTGATAAAAATGTTACTTACTTGTTCATATTGCAATCTTAGAATAATGTTATGCTCCAGTAATCATTTGATCACATTCTTAACCTTGTGATATTTAATCTTAATTCAAATTACCTAAATGAAATAGAAATAAACCTAAATACCTAAATGAAGAGATCCGCAGGAGAACCAAGGTAACCGATATAGCCCGAAGAATTGCCAAACTTAAGTGGTAATGGGCAGGGCACATTGCTTGCAGAACGGATGGCCGATGGGGTCGAAAGATTCTGGAGTGGCGACCACGTACCGGAAGACGTAGCGTTGGAAGGCATCCCACAAGATGGACCGATGACCTTGTGAAGGCCGCAGGAATCCGTTGGATGCGGAAAGCACAGAATCGGTCGAAGTGGCGGTGCTTGGGGGAGGCCTATGTCCAGCAGTGGACGTCTTTCGGCTGAAATGATGATGATGATGAAATGAAATAGTACCTATTAATAGTGAGGTAACGGAATGGGCCAGATGTTTTCAGTGGCGAAAGAGAGGACAAAATTGAAATGAACAGAAATTGACAATTTTCTGGACATTTTCCACTGTCTTTTCGTTTTCCAATCTGTTTAGAAAATAAACGATTTTCAAGAAGATGTACCTCTACAAAATTAAGTTAGATCTAAAAAACTTAGCAATAACTATCGAGGCAGACAGTAACGCAGAATTTATAAAAAAATATTATTTTCTTTTTTTTTTTTCTATTTTCCCCACTAAAAAACAATCCATCGATGCATCACCATTCCAACATAATTTATTCCATCCATCAACGTTTCAATAGGTCTTATTTACGATCATTGATTTTGATTGAAACACACTTATTTCGAATTTAGAATCTAGATTCAAATTCAGAGCAATGCTCTCGGTCTATTAGAAGCATGGCATTAGTATGTACTATATAGTATTAGAAGTTATCTAAGACATTTCTGTCCTGTGAAATGTGTAATTAATGACTAATGACTGGGTGCTTATGGCTGGTATCTAGTCATGTAAGCACTCAGTAAAGCATTATTGATCGGCTAATGACCCCCGAGCATCACTGACGATAAACTTGACCGAGAATGCACGCGGATACGACTTTGAAGAAGGATACAGCGTGAGTTTTTTAAAGAGTGATATTATAATTATGTTGTTTTTTGTGCATTCACTTAAGTAACTATTTTATTTATTACTAGCTTCTGCCCGCGACTTCGTTCGCGTGGCAGTCGATAAATTATATAACCCATGTTACTCACTGATAATGTAGCTTTCTATTGGTGAAAGATTTTTTTAAATTGGTTAAGTAGTTATTGAGTTTATCCATTACAAACAAACATACAAAAAAATATATATATCTTTATAATATTAGTTTAGGTTGACATTAATTTTAAGGATGGCAATATAGCTAAATATTATATAGTGTTACATGACTGATAGGTCCCTACTGCTGAGCTGTTGGTGGATTCATCACAAAATTTAGATTTTCTAGCGATTTAAAATTAGGTATAATACTTAGGTGTAATACCATCCGATCAGAGATTTTGACGGATAACTGCGACTTTGTTCGTGTCTTTTTATTACTCATAAAAAGACCCAACTTTTTTATAAATAAGCATATCGACGGTTGAAAGGCTAATTGATCTAAGCGACATATTATAAAACTTGCAGGAAGGAGGACGGATCAAAGATATTTTTTTTTTTTTTAAATCATAAAAAACAACTATTCGATAGACTTTTATTTATTTAAATCAATCAATCATAATAAGATCTTATTATGATTTAAAAAAATAACTAATCCGTCCTCCTGCAAGTTTAACAAAATGTCGCTTAGATCAATTAGCCTTTCAACCGTCGAATGATAAAAACGCAATTAGCGTAGCGTGCCGTACCTAATCGCAATGGCCATAACCATGGATTTTTATTACCATTTGGTATTTAGGTAGGTATATAAAATATGAATGAAAGAAAATTACCTATCGTAATAATAAAAACAAAACACAAGGATTATAATTTTATCATAATGTAGTTGGTGAAAATTACATAAGGATACCTTATTTTTAGCGATTTCCATTAGCATCGTATAAAAGTAACTTCTATTGCATTTAAGAATGTTTTATTTTAAGTTTCTGACCGAAAATTGATTTTTTGCCGAAAACGAAAACTATTTAGACATTAAAAAATATATATTAATATTTCCGCTGTACACTGAAATCTTTTTTGTTTTTTTTTACACCTCGGGAGAGAAGAAGCAAATATAGGCTTCTAAAAAAAAATTAAACACGATAATTCAATTTGAAGATAAAAAAAATCGTGTATTTCTTGTTGCAATGATTCACCTGATATTGCAGAGCTTTACGAAGTGGCTGAATGACGCGCGACAATTCACGAACTTCGGATTTTTGGCTTGGCCGAAACTTCTGGGTTATGGCCAAAAACGAACATTTGCCAGAATCATGATTTTTTGCCCGAAAATGGACGAAAAAAAACGAAGCTTCGATCGGTCACTAACTTTATGTAAGAACAAGTCCACTAAAAGGAATCTTAATATTCTCCTATACAATAACTGGCGATCCACGATAAAATAAATAGTTTTAAGAAATACAAAAAACAATCTTTATTTATTTTTGTATTTTTAATGTAAGTACAGAAATAAATGAGGTATAGATACTTTAAATGCGAGCGTTGTGTTTCAGAGAAATGTTTAATGCTCGGTTCCTATGAACGTAACGAATCGTTTTACTTACCAATGGTAACTTTTTTATTGCCAAACTGGGCATATAAATAGATTCGTAAGAACCACGATAAAATAAAAATAAAAACTTTTGAGAAAAACAAAAAACAATCTTTATTTATTTTTGTATTTTGACAGAAATAAATAAGGCATAGGTACTTTAAATACGAGCATTGTCGTGTTTCAGAGAAATATTTAATGCTCGGTTCCTGTAAAAGTAACGAATCGTTTTAACTTTTTATTGCCAAAATAGCTACTTCCATAAGGGAGAGTCTACTATGCAAAGTTATGAGGTATTTGCTTAATTATTGGTAAAGATACAAGAGTCTGAATTTTAACCAAAAACGGTCCGTAAATTATACGAATTGGCCAAAGTTAATGTTGTTCGACGATGTGTAACACTTCAGTGCTTCATAAATCCCAAGTGCTAATGCTATACGCCTCAAACAGTACCGTTTGTGCTACTTCCCAGGCAAATAAAAAACAAAAGGAAGTTATTATGGAAATATAATACTAGTATGGGAAATTATAACTGTTTATATTTTAGAATAGACAAGAGTAAGCCAACTTACCTACTTCTCATAATTATTGTGAGGCGATAAGGGATTATCTGGAGGAAAAACAGATTAATTAATAACTGACCCTAGGTGATCCACCGTCATACGTTGCAAAGATCGGGTACTGTATTTAGAAAAAAAAAAGATTAGGTTGTGTAGTGTACACACGGCTATGTATCAAGCTATACATTTCCAATATAAGCTGACCTTGTATTGTACGGAAATCCTATATAATGCGAGATCAGCATAAACTGGAAATGTATAGCTTGATGTGTAGCCGTGTGTACACTTGTGCTAATAAGTAAGCACATAGGTCAAAAAGTCTTCATGAAAACGGAATAGACAATTTTACTTTTGAATTTAGAACGAAATCAAGCTCCAGAGGAGGCACGTTATAAAATGTCATTGTTTTGTCTATGGTTTATGGTAATTAATTTTTATGACCTATAAACGAAATAAAATGTTTAATGTACACTAAAAATCTAATAAAAACAACTGTCTTCCTGTTTTAGAGAGAAGACAAAGGTGAAAAGAGACATAATATGGATACTTTATAAAACAATGTCATTGTGCCGTACTCATTACTATGTAGTTTACTTTTAACACTCATTCACCAGACAGGTTTATATTACCTATTTGAACACCGCGAGAATGAGTCTGGGTCAACGGATAAGTACATAAGGAAGTAGTCAATTTTACACAATTTTTTACAGGGGAGGATTTTACAACGTGACTTGATTAAGTTGAAAATTAGTAAGTATAATAAATCTTTATTTCCAGTTTACAACTTTACTTAAAAGCCACTTGGAATTATAAATTTATAAATTTGTCGTTTATATTGTAGGTTTATGCAGAGTTATACACCTCTGACATCCAAGCAATAATGAAACCGACAAAAACATTTTTTTTTTAAATTGTCCTCTTTGGTGGTTTGGTTGTGGTTTATGTTTTTTTTTATTATTTTATTAATCCATAAACTTGAATCTTGGCTAGAATACTCTAAATAAATAAAAGGACTAGTAGTCATTAATAATACCATTTAAAGGGGGTGTTGAACTCTATAGAAAAGGGAGGAACCTCCGGCCAGACGGTGTTCTGTCTGGTGGGCAACTGCCCAACGATTGATGTCGGGGAAGTTATATATATGCTGATCGCGCGGTAAACTCTGCGCGATTTTGTGTGACGTAGATGCCGTCACAGTCGCATCAGTATAAAGGGCTATAAAACCCAACCCGAGAATGGAAAGAAGTATCTTTCCGACCCAGATGACCCCATTACACTGCTCCAGGAGCAAAATAGGGCCACCAGTCCAGTGCACAAGAACAGACGCCTGCCGTCATTCCGACCTCGCCGCCGAGGTCCTTTGCGATCGCGACCGCGTCCCCGAGTCAATGAAACTCCCCCCCGACCCTTGCTCGAAAACGAAGTGCCAGCAGTTGTTGCAGCTGAGCACGTAGCTTTAAATAGCCCGCATAATAATCATGATGAAAATATAAGTTTGATCCAGCCTGTCCCTTCTTGCTGTCCTCCCCTCAGCGATGCCCTAAGCCGAGATTCGTACCCCACAGGGGGTGGGTGCCCTTGGCGAGCATTCGCTTAACTTTAATTTAGAATAGTTTAAATGCTCCACAGGAAAAGTCCGGTTAAGCAGCCAAGACCTTAGTGGTCAAAAGAAGCAGTTTATATTCTGCAACACGCAACGACCAACAAGTGGCACTCAAAACTTATCACGACCAGCTTCTGTCAGTTACTTGAGGTGACTGTCTTAAAATGGACTCGAACGGAACTGCAGCACGCTTAGCATGACAACAATAGAAACGGGTTTTGTCGACGGAAGAATAGACAAAATGACAGATAAACAATTACGATCTGTCATTTTGTCTATTCCTTCGTCGACAAACCCGTAGAAAGCCCGTTTCTATGGTTGGTTATAAAATTATACGTAAATAAAACAGAATTCAATTTACCGTAGGTGGGTCATACATAAATAGTTTGAATTTTATATAAAGTTTAACTTAAATACTTAAAAGTTATTCTTTCAATTTAAACGATTTTGCATTTTCAGTGCATTTGAATATTAGGCTAAAAAAACTGAAGACTAATCTAGTCCGACTTCAGGAAACAGTATTGTGTTTGATTTAACCTAAAATAATACATAACATAACGCAGATGATTCTAATAACATAATAAAAAAACATGCCTATAATATCATATCACGCTGGACCGCTGCCGCTGAAGGGTTATGCAGAGGTGTACCTATAGTAGGTACACCCACATTTCGCCAGTTATGTTTAAGTCCTATGTAATAGGTGGCGAGCTTATTGCCATCAACCGGGCACAAATCCAGACTCCGAGCTGCTACTAATTCGTGATGGAAAAACCCAATAACACTTTGCTCGACTTGGGAATCGAACACAGGACCTCATGCTCGGGAGTGCTTGCGAGCATTAGAACAACGAGGCGGTCCGATTCTAATTAAATAACAATAATATTATCATTTTGAAAACAAAAACGTATTATATTCCAAATGATTTGTGTCAATGTCAACATGAATCTCCAACATGGGTCTGCGCAGTTAGTGTGTAATCGTTTTATTTACGCGGCTTTTATTATCACTTGCCGGTGGTCACGATCGCTTCAATAATAAAAAGTTTATTTTGTATACAATTCTGTTATTGGCACCAAATATTGGGCCATGGTCTCTACTGTTTTAAGAAAAAAAATTGTGACTTTATCTTCAATAATAAATAACAAATTAGACAATCAATTTACAATAGCATGCTTAGTAGGGATTGCAGTCCCCTGCTGGACATTGTCCTCTTCTAAATTGGGACCTAATACAGAATAATGTCAGCTGTTAAGCTAAGCGTATGCTGAGACGCAGGTGACGTAGGTCTACGCAGCACAGGGCAGAGCAGATTTTGTAATGCATTACTGACAGCTGCGTACGCTGCAGCGCAGGCACGTGCGACGCAGACATGTGTCTGTCCTGCTCTGCGTCTCTTTGTCGAAACGGCACAGGCACAAGAGATTTCTGCACGACGCGTGCAGGTCGTCATTTGTTTTTTACCACTGATTCATAATATTTTGTTTAAATGACAGATTGTACTAGCTAGGACGCGAATGTGTCTGTGTAGCTGCGTCGCAGCATGCGCTCGCGGCCTACGTCTGCCTCACCTGCCCTACCCTGCAAAAATTATACTGTGCTGTGCTACGTCACCTGCGTCTCAGTATACGCTTAGCCTCGTGCATATATGTGGCCAATAAATCACAAGTCTTTGTTTCATTTGCTTACCAATATTGGCGCCAAGGTTTGACGATACGAGTTACTAGTATTACCTACTCATACAGAACACAAGATCTTCATAATTTATTATCCTTTATGAATCTCATCCACGTTTGAGTTCAATTAAAGATGATATATATAATGGAAGTAATGTATATCGAAGGTTAACTGCGTATGAAATGATCTAATTTAATCAAGAAGTAAGCTTTTGCAAGAATAGAGACGCCTCTTCTTCTGATGCAAATTAAATGAAACTGCGATCACCGCCTCCGAATTGTCGGGTCATAATCATGACGATTCGCCTTTGACTGATCATGATAGAAGATTAAGGCTAAGTTCACATGATCGCACGGCTCCGCGCAGAACTACTAACCGCGCGGTGCAACTACTAATCTTGCGCATGGGACGGAGCGCGCCGCGCTGTGCAGCGCGGTAGCGCGCGTTAATGTAAACGATAAACACTATTTAGTTTGATCTTGTACCACGCGGACGCGGTTAGTAGTTCCGCGCGGTACCACGCAGTCATATGAACTTGGTCTTATGTTGATCCTTTTTGTCCGTCATTGATAGAACAACCCGTACTAGAAGGATCCGGCCAGTCGGGGTCCGAGGTCAATGCCATGCGGCTAGTTGGCCGTTGCGACCAAGTGCGCGATTCGTATCGGTTTCTACAATTACCTAGTCGCTGCGACCACTGGTCGTGGTCGTGGCTGTCTAGTGCGCGAGGTCCCTAAGTCCCACAATAGAATCAAAACGTATTATTTCCGTTACTATAAAGAACGCACTCATTAAAAGTTGACCCAATTATTTTGTTTACCTCCGAAATCTAAATTTATAGGAGGTAAAAACATGAAGGCTCATTCCGCTAATGACTACAGCTCAGTTTCAATGTACGGATTAGCCGTTAAGCCTGACTATCTGAAATTTTGGAATAAATCCAGTTGACCTACATTTGTGTACCTACTTCGGCTTGGAAACTGGGTTGTTGCATACATACAACTTAAAAAGCTTGGAACTCGGAAAACAACGACTGGGTTTATCAAGTTCCTTCTGTTTTTGGACAAAACGTCAGTAGATTTGAATAAAGAAGATATCAGAACCGTGATAGGTGGGTGATAGGTCCCCAGTTTCTGAGAGTCTCATTATTAGTAAATATGCTGAAAAACGTGGGACAAGGGCAGGAATACGAAGATGATGATGATGATGCTGCAAAAACGTAATGATCCGATGATGTTCCGATTTATTAACAAAATAACATAATCGAATCATCACGCAAATATTTAAATCGTTCCATTGTGTGTGTCAGAGATGTCAAAACGAAAAAGAAACGTGATCATCTTTTGACGCGGTAGGGCGAATCTAACGATTTAAATCTTTGATCATGAGAACAACAGCTAGTCATCTCAACATGAGTTTTGACATCACAATCAATTGATAAAGCATTCAAAACCTGGGAATTCTCCAGTTTGAAAAATGTGCATTGTGTAGTTACAATCATCATCAGTCACCTTCAACATCGTTCAGCTGGTAACTAGTTACAATACCGTATTCCAATTACAGCCAGAACGGTCTGAAGTGTTTGTAATGTACCGCACTGATTGACACAGTTCGCGTTAACTGTGTCATTGTGTTCTTTTTGTGTTATACTTCGAATGGGTTGTTTGTTTAGGTTTCGTATGTTGTGGGAGAATTTTTTGTTGTTATTGTTACAATTATCATTAGTGGGCACTGTAAATTAACAATCGTTGGTACACTGGTTAGCAAGAAAACGAAAGACGTTGCACATACGCTAAAGATTTATATTTAAAGCAGACCTAAAAATGTCGAAACTAGTAAGATTGTTTTAGCTAGATTTATTGCAGGCAAATAGCGTTAAATTTGTGTATTTTATCAGAAATATAGTGCTCTTTGTAAAGAAAAATGTATATAGAATGATGCTATTACAGAAAATAAAACGTCTAGCAAAATGATAGATAACGGTCTGAAAGAAATAGATTGGATTATAAGAACTAGTCTAAGAACTTTACGATGCCATAAAACTGCGAAAGTGAAGAGTTTTGATTTCATTTTCGAGAATCTCATAACAGATCTATTTTATCGACAGAAAGATTTAAAAAATTCTTCGATGGCTTAAAGGAAGAAAATATTCTAGAATATACTTATGACGTAACTGAGGAAGATGAACAGACAGAGTCAATCAAAGATGGAAGCAAACAAGAACAGACGTTTAGAAGGAAAATATTTGCATTCATATAAAGAACAAATAGAGCATGCGTTATGCACTCAAAGGCTAGTCTATAGAATCATTTTCCCACAGATACCAAGATTCCAATTCTTGTCCATAAAAGGACTCAACAAGAATAACTAATGGCTGACTTCACCAATGAAATGAACGCGATCAGCACATTAGAACCGCGTTCAAGAGCAGCTGTCAGTGTCATCATTGTTGTGAAATATTGGCACTGACAGTTCTTGTGAACGCAGTTTAGATGTGCTTATCGCGTTCAGTTTCTTTGGTAAAATTGGCACTTATACATTACAAATCAATTTGCCATCCATCACAAATAGTGTTTTAATAGATTTTGTTCATACATCAGATGTTATTTATTCATTTTGCATGGTACGAACACGAGTTAGATTGGTGCTCGTCACGATCTGGATTTAGTCATAGTTAGGGCTTGGTTTCTTATGTTCATTGATTGGTGGTTGGTATAGGTAGTTCTTTGTTTGAATCTCTTGTGGTTAATTCAAGGATATATCGTTTAAATCATTCATATTCATCGAGGCAGTATAAATGTTAGGAAGGTTGGTGTAACCTCCTAATTAAAGTTTTCATCGCCTTGACATATCGGACTAAATAATGAAATAAGATTGCATTTTTAATTATTTATTGATTTGTCATAAAATTTTCTTTCTGCTTATACATCCTTATCATTATTTTGATATTTATTTTTGTTACTTGTTGCAAAGCGTGACCAGATGGCTGGCCTATTATTAAAACGTGGCAATGCTGCCAGCCTTTTGGGCACTTATCCTATTGACAGCGATGCGGACGAATTTTTTGATGCCCTATGATTATTCCCCCCCCCCTTTTTTTGTATACTTGTACATATTATTATTTTAAGTGTGATAGTTTTTAAATAATGTAAATACGTGTGTGTAAATAAAACTTGTTGCAGGCACATTTTTTTTAAAGTATCTTTTTTTTTTGCCTTCGTGTTGTCCCACTGCAAGGCAAATGTTTCCGTTTCTTCTTTCCACTCCTCTCTGTCTTGAGCTAGTGTAGACCAATCCTAACTAATAACTTATATTTAGTATATTTAGCGAGTGGCTTAGAATACCACTCGTAGAGGTTCTTAACACCTACTTCAACAATGTTACAATAAAAGCTCGTTCGAACTCAAGTGCTAGCACTGACCTCATAATTTATTTCCGTCTCATTAAATAATGTTCATTCACCTCTTAGGGCGAATTTCACCGATGAAACTGAACGCGATCAGCACGTCTAAACCGCGTTCAAGAACTGTCAGTGTCAACATTCCCCATTAATTTTGACATTGACAGCTCTTGAACTCGGTAAAATTCGCCCTTAGCTGTAGTCTCATTACTTTCATCACTATAATTCTTACTGCTGTCATTAACGTTACGCATATCCAACTTTGTTGAATTGTGTTGCAGTGGTTTCAAAATTGCATGTCTCATTAATATAGTCTCCCATAACTTTGTCTACAGGCTTAATTTAAAATAAATGCAAGATCTTTAGCTATGCTCCAAAACATTGTTAAGACCAAATACTGAACTTGATTTGATATAAAAACTTCTAAAGTCGTCTCAAGTTCATTTTTCTGAATGTTAAACGATATTTTTTGTATTGAAATGAGGCTAGCTTATAAATTAGGGATCGCAACAGTAATTACAGTACTTAATATTCTCTTGGAAGACTTACATTTGATTGGTAGAACACACGCTGTTGATTAAATCCCTACGGGTCGTGGAGGTCAAAGATAACTTACTTGCCATATTAAGGCTGAATATGCTGTTAAAACAAACGGTTATAAGGATTTTAAGAACCAATTTGACGAAGTGGGGGATTACTGACTCATCCAACATCCAGAGCGAGTGCGGTGCTTTTCTGATCAGACTTCAGTGTCCCATTTGCTGGGGTGTCGTTAGGACCCGTTTACTTGCACCTTTGATAACCTCAGCATCAGTGGTATTTTTTCAACGTGGTCACTTACTGGGTTCAAACAACAGAATTCAAATAAAAGCACCGTCAACATGAAAAGAAGAAATATAACCAGCTTGACGCCCATGACCGTGGGTAGAATTGGTACGCATTAGCACAAGATCTAGTTGAGGGCAAAAAAAAGGGAGTGCTACTCCAAAGGCTGCAATGAAATAAATTAATACCGATTTGAGTATTGTAGCTATTATTTCATTTAATTTACAATCACAATCGACACTAACAAATGTTCTTAATATTACTCAATATATCAACTTCAGAGTCCTTTATTTGATTGATAAAAGCTAATAATTCACCGTTGCCAGCTATTATCAGATTGATGCAGAAACAGTTTCGAAACTCAAGCACACGTGCACTATTTCGACATCTATGCCCTGTGTTTAGTATTTATGTGCGCCTATTTGAGCATTGAGCTTACAAATACTATTAATATAGAGTTCGATCGGCTCGACAGTCAGTTTCAATAGGCTTGTTACAGTTGCACGTAGGCGTTTTAGTGTACGTTTGATTTTATTGAATTGATTGTTAACTTGGTCTGTATTTGTTTTGAACTGTTTTGGGTAAATGTTGGTTTTGATTATAGCATAATTATCTGGTTATAACACTCTCCCATATGGAAACTTTCGCTAGATAGAAGAAGCACACGACCGGTCGTTGTGGCAATACTTGGTCACGAAGCCTATGTATAGCTTTAGACGTCTTTCGGGGCACTGATTATGATGTTGTTGATAGAATCTTTACTAACATCATTATAATCTTTATCATGTTCTTTGAAGGCAGAAGTCTGTGAAATTGTAAGTTATTCATTTATAATCGTGTCTTCATTATTTTTTTCGCTAATGGCTTTCCAAAATGATTAGAGGATAAAATTTTTGAAGTGAAAACTTCTTTAGGCGCGTTGGGCATTTTTGAGATGGCGACACCTCATTTTTGTATTTATTTATATTACGTTACGGATCAATGTTCTATGCAAGTATTGTTGTTCAAGTTTTCACTTCTGTCGGCACTCCCGGAGTGCCAGTTTTTTCTTTCTTTAATTCGATCAAACTTTTTGGTTTCTACAACAATGTATCTAGATTTTTATAAACCGTGGCTTCCACTGTCGATTGTACATTGTATTGCCGATTGTCTTCGTGTCGCAACTGCGGGCAGCATCGTATTGTTCGCAGACGTTGCTGCAACACCTTCAGGAGCATTTAGCTCCACAATGCATATTGTTCGCGTACTAACGACGCTTGGGAAATTATTACTTTACGTTTCGAGTTGCGACACTCCGTCCCTTGTTAATCAACTAATGAATGTTAGATAATTTAGTTTCATTTTTATTGTTTTGGTGACTTTCGTCTGTTATTGCTTTGTAGGTGTGTACAATTTTAGTTCAAGTGGAAGGAAAATTACATTTTAAAATTGTTTTACTCATAATTTGCTACAAAAGGAGGAGGAGGAAAGGAGTATGTCTGTTAGTATCGTATCAAGGAGTCTTGTCTGTAAGTCCATCAACAAAGATATTTACGGGCCCGCTCAAAAGTAGTTGATCTGTCAAAACAAGTGTCAAATTCAATTTTTCGAACGGGCAAATATGGGAGTGGGGACAATAATTGTCAAATCGTGTTGTCATTCATTCTTAGATCGGGTCCCGAACTAATCAATGTTCGTAAGTGATACGGAGTAGGAAAACCCTCGGAATCACGGATTTCGCGCTAAGGGAGACCGGACCCCCAGGTGGCGCTCTGTAGTTTCTGCCCCATGGGAAAAAGGCATGAGTTTATTTTACTTATGTGTTGCTAAAAATACATAAGGACTGATGTGCATTTGATCCTTGAGAAGAAAAAATTCAAGAAAGAAATTCTTATTAAAAGCGGTCTTTGACCTTTCCCAAGTTTTTGTTAAATTTTAAATTGTAATTAGATAGCTTAGTCATTTTCTATCTAGATTAGATTTCAATTAACTTTTTATGAACACTTTACGACTGAAGTTCAAATGGATTAAATTCTCGTTTTTTCGGTCCGTTCACTCCTAGGTACTCGTAACAATGGGCACGCCGCAATTGCGGCGATAAGACCCCTCTTTGAGGAGTGGCTAGAGAGGCGCCATGGCGTCCTCACCTTCCGCCTGACACAGGTGCTCACCGGACATGGCTGTTTCGGGAGGTACCTGTTCAGGATAAAGCGGGAGGAAACGCCCGGGTGTCATCACTGTGTGGATCGCCCGGAGGACACGGTGGAGCATACGGTGGAGGTCTGCCCGGCTTGGGCAGAGCATCGCCGTGTCCTCGTGGAAGCGATCGGCGGCGGTGATCTCTCGCGTCCGGCCCTGATTCGGGCCATGCTACGGAGCGAGAGGAAATGGCAGGCCGTCACCTCGTTCTGCGAAGCAGTAATGCTCGCGAAGGAGGAGACGGAGCGCGTGAGGGAGAGGCAAATTTCGCGCCCTCGCGCCCCTAACCGCCGCAGCAGGAGACGCCCTGGGCGTCGGGAGTCACGAGAGGATTTCCGGCCACCGTAGGCGCGGGCTTGCGGACGGTGAGCAATGGGTAGCTCGCCGTCCGATAAGGACCAAGCCCGGGTCGACGGCGCGTTGTGTTCCACGCGCGCCTCAAAGAGATGTCAGCAGAATTGACGGGGTCCGCTAGGGCCAATGCCTGCCGGGGGTTCGAAGAAAACCGATAGGGAAATCGTGGCCCCCTGGCAACACGGCAACTGAAGGAACACGGGTGGGTTTTAGTCAGTAAGAGTCTGACACGCCCTCCCGCTCCGCCCAGAGCGGGAGAAGTTATTTGATGATTTCCCACCCAAAAAAAAAAAAAAAAAAAGGTACTCGTAACAAAGGTCTAAATTCTGCGAAACACTCTAAAATATAAACACATTTTTAGGGTTCCATACCCACAGGGTGCCAACGGGACTCTATTACCAAGGAAAGAAAAGAAAGACAAGAAAGAAAAGAAAGAAAATAGGTACATTTATTATTTATTTTAAGCACCGGTGTCCGTCCGTCTGTCACAGGGTCTTATATTTTGAACCGTAATAGGTACCCAGGCACTTGAAATTTTCATAGTCTGAACTACTGTGGCCGCTATAACAACAAATAATAAAAATACCATACCATACAAGAAACGTGTTATTTTCGGTATTTGTGCTACGGAACCCTTTATGTGCGAATCTTTGACCACTTTTTTACTCATTTGTTTTTATAAATCGCTACGAGTAGGACATGGTAGTACACTTTGTTTAGTCTGGTTAACAATTAAATGTGGTTTACATTGTTGAAACGCTTGTAAATTACAAACAAACCCGTTTTTTTTTGTCCTGTTTATTAAATATCGCTTGACAAACATAATAAAGGTGGATGTTTTTCTTTGTTGTACAAATATTGAGTTAAGGTTCCTGCACACAGGCGCGACGCGAACGTAGTAGAACAATTTCTTTGAAAACTACATGGACATTGATTTTTTTATCAGTAACGCGTCGCACCGTCGCGTCTTGCCTGTCTGCGAGGGCCTTTAGTGAAAGAACGATGTTGCTGGTATGTTGAAGGAGTAAATTAGAGGTTATTTTTTAAATGAAACTGCAACTTTTTGCTTTATTAGATTACGGTATCGGTTAATATGTGTGCTTACGGTTTTTTCTTTTAATTACCGCGGATGCGCTCAGTTTTTATAATAGGTAGGTAATGCATAGTAATCATCATAAGTACGCCATACGCTAAGTTATTTTTGTTGGTATTTTATTTTTGACTTTTGAACTGTTTGAATACACATTTATGATAGGTATGTAGTTACTCAGAATTCCCAAAAACTTGATTATTTTTTACTTCTTCCGACAGTTTAAGCCTCGTGCAGACTAGCGCGACGCGACGGCGACGATCCGACGCGATCGCGGTAATTTTTCTACCGTGAATTTTTCTTATTCTGGGGCTACATTGTCGCGTTATCGCGAACTTTACTTCGTGCACTCTCTGTTGCTCAGCGAGACGTCGAGCGGTGTGCGAGTGAGAGCGCACGAAGTAAAAATCGCGATAACGCGACAATGTAGCCCCTGCATTAGAGTCGCGTCGCGCTGTCTCGTCGCGCTGTCTCGTCGCGCCTGTTTGAACGAGGCTTAAGAGGGTTTATCCTAAAAGTGGGCAACGTCGTAAATAGCTGTCAAATATTCACCTGTTTTGATTAATTTAGCAATATTACTGTATGGAATTAAGAAATATGGCTAACTAGGAAACTAAAATATTGATTATGAAATGCAATAATTAATATCGTAATACCGAATATTAAGTTTTAGATATAAAAAAAGTATTTGGAAACTTTCCAAATGCCCTTTTGACACCTAAAATTGTTACAACATCAAATTCAGTGTTATAATTGGAATTCATTATTAATATTCTAGTTCGCTAGTTAGCCACATTTCTTATTTCCATACAGTAATATTGCCAAATTAATCAAAACAGCGAAATATTTGACATCTATTTGCGACGTTGCCCACTTTCAGAATAAACTGTGGGAAGGAGTAAAAAATAATCTAGTTTTTTATTATTAAGAAGAACTCTGTCACAGCACGTTTAACAATTTCTCTGAAACATTACGTAATTTAATCCAGTATTGTTACTAGTTAGGTTAAGTTAAATTCTCATCACGTTTTGTCATAGCTATAATGTTTTTATTAAGGCTCGTCTAGACTTACTAACTGGCAGACTGATTAGTCATGAAACGACACGCTAATAATATATGGGGTGAGCTGAGGTAGTGGCTTCCAATACAGGGTAAGTTTTTGAAAAGGGAGGATCGTCCGACCAGACAGGTGTCGTGTCTGGCGGGCAACTGCGGGCATCTCGCAGTTTTGACAACTAAGGTCGTGGCTGCTTAACCGGATTTTCCTGTGGGTGCCATAAGCTTCTACACTTAGAGCCTCCAGCCAGGAGCTTTTTAAAACTATTCTAAATTAAAATTAAGCGAATGCTCGCTAAGGGCACCCCCTGTGGGGTACGGACCTCGGCTTAGAGCATCGCTGACGGGAGGACAGCTAGAGGGGACAGGCTGGATCAAATTTATATTATTATCATGATTATTATTCGGGGTATTTAAAGCTACGTGCTCAGCTGCAACAACTGCTGGCACCTCGTTTTCGAGCAAGGGTCGGGGGGGAGTTTCATTTACTCGGGGAGTCGGTCGCGATCGCAAAGGACCTCGGCGGCGAGGTCGGAATGACGGGGGGCGTATGTTTTTGTATACTGTACTGGCGGCCCTATTCTGCTCCTGGAGGAGTGTGATGGGGTCATCTGGGTCGGAGAGTACATGCCCAGGGCGGCGGGTCTTACTAATTCGGGATGGGGTATAATCGGCTGCCTCGACAACCAGAGGGCTGCGATGTCTGATAGCGGAGTCAAAGTAACGCTTGGCGAGGCGTTTGAGAAACTGGTGAATGGTTGGGATTTTACAATCGAGATGGAGGATCTGGTTTGGGACGAATGCCCAACGATTGCTGTCAGAAAGTTATATATATGTTGATCGCCCGGTAAACTTCGCTTGCGCGATGCAGGATTTGTGACGTCAGGTTTTTGATGCGTAGTTCGTATGTGGCGATGTAGATACCGCCATAGTAAAAAAATAATTACAGACGTATAATTTCACCGCATCGGGGGGTTCAGAATCACGTACTGAATCCATAGTAACAGGTTATGCGTCAATGACCCCCAGCCACTTGTATTTTTCCTTTGTGGGTTTCCCCTGCCACCCTGTATTAAGTGTATATCGGCAACAACTACATAAGCAACTTTGTAATCCTATATAAATAATATGCGATTACAAAGTTACTTATGCAGTTCGTATATCTAGAAAACGGGACTGAAATTGCGGTATATTTAAATTTTTCCTTGCTTTATAGGCTAAACACTAATTGTGTTCAAAATTTGAAGCTTGTGCGTCTGCTAGAAGTACCTTAGAATTTTGATGATCGGTGAGTGAGTGAGTGAGTGAGTGAGTCAGTATATCAGTGACAAAATTAAGCAACTTTGACCTGCAATCTTTCTTAAACTTCTGGTTCAAACTGAATGTTATTTAGGAATCTACCTAGTTATACTAAGCCCTCTTGGTCACAGAAAATTCAGGCTTCTAGCTTCATCCACAACGAAGTTACAGGGGGTTGAAATAGTCCTGAATGGCTTCGAGAAAAGATGGTACGGCTGTGCCTTTGTGTTTGTTTTGCTTGACTTGGCGGGGGCACTACCGTACCCCCCGAGAAAGAAAAAAATATTATGACGGACTAAACAGAATTTCTTTTTTTGACCCAGGCATCATCCCTATTGTTTATACAGCGTGTATCAGAAAGGTGTGGTCATATTTCAAGGGTGTGGAAGCCCATCAAACTGAACAACTTTTCCATGGGACCAAAGTCGACATGCGAAAATAATCAGCACCACACATTTCCAAAACAGGCTGTTTTTTAACCGACTTCCAAAAAGGAGGAGGTTATATGTTCGTCGCGTATGTTTGTTTTTTTTTTTTTGTTATGTATGTCCACCGATTTCTCCGTCAATTGTGGACCGATTTCGAAAATTCTTTTTTTGTTTGAAAGGGTATGCTCTCGAGGTGGTCCCATATAAATTTTATTAACTTTGCTTCGATAGTTTTTGAGTTAGCTTCAATAATACGTACTTTTTCCCGCTTAGTATGTAGATGATATGTTAAGTTTCTGTCATTGGTAGCAGGTAGTGATATTCGAATGTGTAGGTACCTATCACAACTAAAAAGTAAAAAATAAAAACTTTTTACAAAAAAAAACAACCGACCTCCAAAAAAAACACTACAAAGTGAAAAATTACTTTAATTTCGGAAGTCGGTGGCAAAAAACGAAAATACAAAACCCAAGACACCGACTTCCGAAATTAAAGTTATTTTTCACTTTGTAGTGCTTTTTTTTTTTTTTAACTGGTTTTCATGTTCTCCTTTTTCATTCATTATACGTACAAATCCCTCAAAAACCTTCATACTTACCTCTGACCTCAGGAACAGATATATTCTGACTCTTGCACCATACACAATTAAGTCGCATACACGCACAAAATAATTAGAAAATTATGTCAACAAATACAAACAGTTGCTGATAACAACGTCCTTGACGGGACGATAGTTTATCAGACATATCGGTCAACGGTACGTACAAACTTTGGCCTACTTATAATAGCGGATATTATTTTTATTTTTAGGATTTATTTACATTTTAATATGAGTAAACGCTATTGTATGTAAATCGGTGGGTAAAAATTACCGGTTCCTATAATTTATTTTCGGATTCGTTTATATTACCACTAGCTGCGCCCCGCGGTTTTACCCGCATCTGCATAAGTATCGATCGCGTGGGAATATCGGGATAAAAGATATCCTATGTTCTTTTCCAAGTCATGGTCTACCCATGTCCTAAATTTCATCTAAATCCATTGAGCCGTTTTAACGCGAAAGCGTAACAAACAAAATCACTTTCGTATTTATAAAATTAGTTAGGATACGTCGTGATTTTTTTATTTTTTTATGGCAGGTCTGTAAACGTTTGTAATGATAAAAGGGTCTTCTATACAGGGTGGTAGGGCGGCATATTAGTTTCAACACTTTAAACCAAGTAATTGCTTTGAGAACCTTTATGTCCTTTTCTTTTTCTTTTTTTCTGTAGTGCATCTCACAGCTGGTTCCGAAAACCGTGGCTGTTTAATCGGTCAATCCTGTGGTTTCCTTAAGCTACACTATATACTTAGGCACACATAAACTAAGCTAAAAAGCTTAGGATGAACGCTCGCTAAGGGCACCCCCTGTGGGGTACGAGCCTCGGCTTAGGGCGTTATCCGGAGGGGGGACATCAAAAGATGGGACGGGCTGGATCAAAAGGTTTTGATCATTATTATTAAACGGGGAATTTAAAGCTACGTGCACAGCTGCAACAACTGCTGGCACCTCGTTTTCGAGCAAGGGTCGGGGGGGAGTATTATTTACTCGGGGGCGCGGCGGTCGAGATCGCAAAGGACCTCGGCGGCGAGGTCGGAACCTTTATGTCTAAGTTTGTGAAGTATATATTCATATCCCACATAACAAAGTTCATAAAAGCAGCAAAAACACCGCAGGGTTATAAAGTCGAGTCAGGTGTATGTACGTACGATATAACCATCCGTACTTTCCAGACGAAGGGCCTCCATAAGGATTTCCCCACAAAAAGGGTAGACAACCCACTATCTCCACAGAAGTTCAATCACCGGAAACCAAGCAGCGACGCAAAAGACAAAACAAAGAAAAAAACAAATCCCAAGCACTATCTAATCGATATTTTATCGTTATAGGTTAAAGAATAACAACATAAACAATTACGCAGGTGATAATGACTGGAAAACACATTAGACGACGGCTTTCATATAAGAATGACCGATTTGTGATCATCGATAAAAATTATTTCTTTTATTATCTTTATTGAAGCAAATGTATTACGCTTTTACTTTTCTATTTACAGTTAAACTAGTTTTTAGGGTTCCGTACCAAAATGGTAAAAAGGAACCCTTATGGTGCGACTCGGTCTGTCTGTCCGTCTGTGGTATCAACTTGAAATTTGGAACAGTTTTAGATGACGTTTACCCAACTATTTTGCAAATAAGAAAGAAATAAAAATCTATATTAATTTTTTGCAACAGGGACTCAACGGGGGTCTTAAAAATTCGAAGTGGGGCTACTACTAGGGCATGTTGGGTATCATATGAAAGAGCGCTATTTGCGCATTCTAAAACATGTTTTTTTAGGCCGCATAGTTTTCGACTTGTGACGAAAAATTAAAAAAAAACCTTTCCTCCCCTTATCTCCGAAGTTTGCACAGAGAAAAATTAATTTCAGATTTTTCTCTGTGATATAAGTTTATGTAAAGATTACAGGAAAAATAATATGTCCCATAGTTTCTCGTTCTTACACTTAAGCATATTTTCACTAACACTTGGCTGCATCTAAATGTAATGCGTAGATATTAAGCAGTTAATAACCGTATAAAGAATTTACCAGCCACTAGGGCGATCAGTAAAGTTACGACACCGATTCCCTGATGGGTAATGCTTAGACAACTCTTGGTGCAGCACTCCATCGACAACAATCAATGACATCATGACATATTTTGAGGCGATCACTATCGACTGGGCGACATTAAGCGATTGCAATATTAACGTCAAGCCTATGAGAGAGATATTTCTCGACGGCATGTGAAGTCAAGTCAAAGGGCAATGGGCGGCACAAAAACTCTGACACCAGGTAAGTCACTAACCACACAAAAAGAAAGTATACCTTCAAGCCTGATTTACACAGTGCGATTCAATTGCTTATGGCATTATTACCATAAGTTGAAGCAAAAATAAAAGTTTACCATCTAATCAGTGTTTAGACTATGCAAGTCATTTGTTGCTTCAATTTTATTGTATGCCACAGGCAAGAAACTTGCATCGTGTAAATGAGACGTAAGTCTGTCTAGTGTTGGCTCATCCTTGGAAACCAGCTGATTGCATCAGTGACTGCCTGGACTTTGAACAGGATAGAGACGACTTGGCAACAGTGAGGGTTTGAATTGAATCAGTAATCTTTACATATACTTAATTTTAATCAATCTTATTCCAAGGCTTTTTACATGCAAATGCAACTATTGCAACAGGGTTCTGTATTTACGGGAAGAAGTCATGATCTGAGTGTTTTCGTACAATTAATAACCAATTAGCAATTTAGGGAGTAAAACCCCCTAAATTTCCTAGAAAAGGAAAACGTCGAACGTCTTGTAATCAAGTTAGTTGAGGACATAGAGTCTCCATTTGAGAATGACGTAAAGCAAGGAACAGGAGGATTGGCCCAAAAGAAGAAACGTAGAAGCTGCGAATAAAGATGATAATGTAGATGAAATCGTGCTTGTACTCTAAATAATGCACCAACATTTAGATGTTAATTCATTTGCAAGCCTAGAAAACACAAACATATTTTTTGTGTGACAGGCGTCGACATATAGTCTAGTAGTTGGCAAACGTCTGCCAAATGCTAAGATTAGTCAATTGACGTACAGTATCGGCACGCCCACGTACAATGAGGGACTAAAGGGATTACCTAGTCAGAAGATGGACAGCATCCACTATGTAAGAACTGTAACGTTATTCAACAGTTATCAATCAGTTCGCTATGTGTTGTGATTGTGAATACAGAGGAGTACGTGAGATGAACGCCAAGGATCATGCTCTTGAGATATGTGCTGCAATATCATTGTTTTCTCTCAATGCCAGCATATCGTCTTTTCCCTTTTCTGTTCTGAAGACCATAAAATTAGCGTCAGGTACAAAGTAAGAAAGAAGACTACAAAAACTGTTTATAGGCAAGGACTTGGGTCAGCCACTAATGATAATGAATATCTTCTCCCGATCAATAATGCTTGCAGTGCATTTGGTATATCCAGGAAGCATCACAGATCATTAATATATTATTTAAATGCATTGTAATGAAAATTTTCCTCTACCATTTGATAATTTATATTTATTGTAATTTATAATGTAAACTGCGGTCCCACGCTATATGAAGGTCACGGCTAGAAAGACTGATCATGCAAATTATATTAATACTAGTATTGTTATATGATACTATTTGTTTCCACAGTATGTAAATTAATAATGTTATTAATTTATAGAAGCTGGAAAAATACCTACATAGGAAACAACAGCGATTAGTTCAAACAGAGTAAAATGTAATGTAGAATTGATAACTTGGCTGGTTAATTGGCTATGGTGTTAAATAAAATGGAACACGAAAACGACAAGAATCGAAATGTTGCAATTGTAACGCAACCCAATACCGACATTGGTATTATTAAAGATGGTTTAAGCCATGGTGAAAGTAAACAGTATGATAACAGTAAAGAAAGGAAAATTAGCAACGAGGGGTATAAATCCGTAATGTAATGTAAGCGGGCACGCCTTTTATGTCTGGAGGCCTCCAGGCATAAAGTTTTGTTTACGTTTTATTATTTCTTTCTGCTTGAGTATAGTTTTCAATGTTTTTGTTGGTATATTGGCGTGTGCTAGCTGACATATCGTCCGCTTAAGTTCCAACACCCCGGAATTCAAATTTGTATCAGTGTTTTATTTTATTTATTTATATATATATGTACAGAATTTGACTCTTTTGCATGATTAGCTAAAGTGAATATAATACCTACATAAATAGCGGATAGCACATGGAAAATACCTTACTAAGAACAACAATAATGTAAATATTTACACACTTGTTTATTTATTTATACAATTTGAAAGTGTAAACGACTTCCGTTTGCTTTATTGTTTCTTTAATGATTTCAGAACATTGTTGTTTTATAGCCATTCCTACATATTTGCATGTTTTCCATTACGTATCTATCGATAGTTTGATAACAGGAGATTGTGAAAGTCTCCATTGCAATTTTCATATTTAATAGGACAAATAACATAATATCACAATTAATATGCTTCCGGATATAGCCATAGATGTATACAAGAAAAAAATTAATTAAGAAGTTGCAATAATGACCACGCTTGACCCAATAATTCTTGATCACAAACTGTCAATAGATATACTGGTGAAGACGGCCATAAGTATAAATGGCAGATACACCCGTAAACAGCAATTGATCTTGAAAGCCAAAATAACGCCAAGGTTGTTGGGGAAGATCATCTATGTTCCTAATTATAGCCGTCTTAATATAGACCAGGCGATCGCGAATTTGCTGCATCCAGATAAATTACTCTTGCAAAGTCATGTGCTACATTTTTGAAAGAGAAATGGCTATGATTTATGATTGTGCATTACTGGCTTTTATTAGGTTATCTTTTCTCCGAGATTTCGTAGCATATCTATCAAAATTTAGCTCAGCCTTAAGACATGAGACGTGATTTTAAAAGATACTATAAAATCGTGCCAATATATTTTATAGTAAGGAATTTTATAATATGAAGAATGTTAAAATAGTGTCAGTTGAATTTGGTATAGATGGTATCGAAGTTAATATAGAAAATAATATATCTGCTAATTGATTTTCATCCGCAACAGAAACTATTATGGGATAAGACTTATGCTGATCATCAATCATCATCAGTTACAATTTCATGAGCATACTTTCTTTGTTCAACTGCCAATCTGATGCCAAATGTAAGGGACACTTTAGTTCACTCGGTAGGTCGGGATCGGGACTACTCAGAACAATTTTTTTTTTGACTTTGACTTAGCTTGTTTGCATAATCAGCCTATAATGTTCCCACTGCTGGGACACAGGCCTCCTCACTTCGAGAAGGAATGGGTTGTAATCCACCACGCGGGCCCAGTGCGGGTTGGTAGATGTTACATGTCTTCGAATTTTTTGTTCTAGGACATACCGGTTTCCTCACGATGTTTTTCTTCGCCGTTTTACGAGCAGTGGTGATGAAATTATTTACACAAAGGAAAGCGCTTGCCTGGGTTCGAACCCAAGACCTACAAACTCGTAAGTCGGCGGTATTGCCACTGGGCTACCACTGCTTTATAGCTTGTTTACCTTCTTCATAATGACTTTCCTCATCATAAATCAAGAAATGTTCATTATATCATGTATTTACTAACAGTTATTGGCGTATACTTAAGTTCTATAAATGTCTATAAATGTCGTGTGTTTTCCATTTTATGGCAAATCGCAATTATGACAATTTGCCATTTATCGAGATCAGAAGTTAATTGCACCAGCAACGGTACGTACTACGTAATCGATGCAATCGAACGTGGTTTGACGTTGGAGTTGGACACAAAGAGAAAAGTTTATCAACTGTTTCGTATGAAGATGGGAGATCGTTGTTACTGGCTTCGTTCATACTCATCCCTTGTTTGAATTCGCCTGGTCCGTTGTACCCTTGCAGCTTGCAGGACAGGCATATAAAAAGCGAGCGAGTTCGAACTAGAGATGATTATGAACGAAGCCATTATTCCGTAGATTATTATCTCCATTCTCATCTCTATCAGATTTGATTATTATTGCTTTTGATTTATTATTTGATTTGTTGTAGGTACCTATAGATTTTCACAAATATTTACTAAGAAACAGTATTCAAATGTATACTAATAATTACGCCACTGAAAGATGTTTTCAACGTATTACCAACGTAAACATGATTTCCAGATAAAATATTGATAGCAAAAGTCTTAGCGTTATCGTAGATAGTGAACTTTCTCCAATACTTACAGATAACGTCGACGACAGAATTAAAAACATCCGTAGTCTGAAATGTTTATCTCTTACAAGTCACGATAACACACATACCACGCCAGTATTTCCTTTCCTATTTCCCTTCGTCTATTAATAACCCACCAGCAAATCCACTGTTTACCTGAACGACTTGATTTATATCTGTCGAAAACACCAAAGTAAATTCGCGATCCACGGTAGAGGCGGAAACGATATTTTTCTCCTGGTACTTCTTCGAAAGTTCGCCCGAACTCAGGTGTTTTGGTAAATATTTTCAACGGATTAATTCTGTTTATTTTGTCGATTAATACAGTTTTTCGTGTAATCGCACACGACGTATCGGCTCGGGTTCAGAGCGCAATTGCGTCAGATAAACACGCCTGAACAACAACTGATAAAGACAATATAGTCCTCGCTCTTATGCAACTAGATAACGTTGGCTGCGCATTAACTCTAGTACATACTAATATGATCCCTATACCTTCATTATACGGAACATAATCAGCTGGAACCGACGATAAACACTTTTACAGAGTAGAGCACGCTGGCTCACAGCTGTGTAATGTGTATGCCATTTACATAATCTGGCCGAAGCGAAACCGGCTGTGAGGATGATTGGTAATCAATTTTCAATCAAACTACAAAGTAATAGAGTACACTTTGTATTATTTGCTACAAAAGCATATGTTTCCTTTGATTAGTGAGTGCAAACAGTTGCAGAGTCGACATATAGAAACAACTTCCGCGGCAATAAGTGAGTTTCTTACTTGATTATTAGGTACATGACGATGGCTGGCATTTAAGATTTACCACACACATCTGTGAACCGAGGAAAATCATTTTAAATCACTATTTGCGTCGACTTCTTGATATTATACTACGTGCAAAATGACGCGGTTTGTTTACGTTTCAACATCATAAAAAATTGAGGAACATACAATTGTCAAACGTAAATCACGACATAAAATTCGAGAACGTGTTTTTCCCGGTCTTTCAAAAACATTGCACGATTTCCCACAATCATAACAACAATTTACAAAAGAAGTTGAAAATACCATTTTCAAACAAGATATACTAGAACTACTATACAACTGTGTCACTCACCTAAGTTTTATCAGAAACATTTTCCCACAGTCAAAAACAATATTTTCGCGCAGCAGTCACCGATGGCACACGTCTAGGAAGCAGAGAGACATCAACTATAATGAGGACACACGCGGAATAAATTAATGGAGATACGATCGTGCCGAGAATTGATACAATTGGAAGAAACAAGCTTGAAACATAATACGCATAGTATATGAATCTTTTAGCACACAGATTGAGTGCGACGCTCATGATATGTTTCGCTTTCTGTCTAATTTCAATTGGTCTACACCCTACAGCACCCTTTCCCCACCCTTTTCTTATTCTATTCCTTAGGTCTTGGGCTGTATCTCTTCTTACTTCTTAATCATCTTGTATGAATTAGACGAGAATTGGAAGATTATTATATTCTTAATCTGGTGCGGTTCGTAAAATAATTTTGTGATACTTCTACTCTCGGTAACTATGGTAAATATTATAGTGAAGCCAAATTAGGAAGGTAAAAGAGAGAAATTTTTTAAACTCAACACGAAGATGTGAATTATTAAACTTGAACAAAATAGGGAATATCAAGGCGTGCTTCGTCCAAACGCTATAACGTATGAACATACGAATCGATTATTATTTTGAATAACCGATTTTACGCGCCCGATCCGACACGGAAATAAAAACAAAGATATTTATAATGCACACGCGAAATGTCAATGAACGTAGGGCTGCAGCTTGTGCCAAGAATGCGCTAATTAAGACACACGTAAGAAACCGTTTCACGCCAATGTGTTGACCTATGGAAATATGCGAAGACGATAACGATTATGAATATTATCGATTTATTGGAAATTGGAATGTGCGGTCGTACTGGAGAAATTGAGAAACCAATTCCAATAGAAACTGTTATTAACGACATGGTTGATTAGGATGAAATATAAGCAAATGAACTGAATTCTAACATGCAAAATAAAGTAAATAAATTCACAACTGTTACTTTTAAAAATGAAAAGTTAACTAGGGACTTGAACCCACAAATCACTTATGAATTCACAAGAAAGGCAAAGCTCTTTTAAATTAAAGTCTTTACGACCGACTTTCATGCTATATTTAGCACCAAAACACATACACTTAAAATTATACCGTTTAAATCATCAAGAGTAACTCCGAGTTGGACGATCTGCGTATGTACGGCTTCCGGCTGAGAGTGAGTGTCATATGGATGGGCAGGCGCATCCTCCTGTGCACCACTAACAAGATACTTACTGCCATTATCAAGGACTTAGCGTCATGATTATGGCTACAACAAGACTCTAAAGTGGGGTTCTTCATTTAGAAGGCTCACGGTCTCGCCTGCCCAAAGCGAAGATGGTGGGGCGAGTTTGTCTCCTATACCGAAAGGACTGGCACTTATTTGCAATGAACAGAAGTTTGAAAAGGGAGATGGAGGCAAAGGCCTCCCATCTCCCTTTTCAAACTTCTGTCCCACTGCAGGATAAAGATCCTGCAGTGGGACGATATAGACTAAGATAGATGTCCTGGAGTGGATATTAACGGACTAATTGGCAAAGAATGCAGATTGATCAATAATTAAGGCAGAGCGCGTGCATTTTTTGGGCTGATCAAAAACCTGTCTAAGTATGTTTGCACACCGTTTATTATTCAATACAAATTGGCTATCGACGTAAACCGTCAGCCGATAAAAATATGATGGTTCTTAGACAAACTGCGCAGTGTAACAATTTGAGTAGATACAAAAAAACGTATGAAAATAGATTTCGCAATAACAATAATATTTTTATCATAATAATAAGAGAATGTATGCTTTTTTATTTGTATCCAAATATCTGCAGCGAACTATACGAATATTGTTTTTTTTATGGAAAACCAGTTTTTTGCCTGCGTGTTTTTCCTCCTAAATGTCTGAACTTATTCGGCTAATGGACTTAGTTTTAAAGTTATAAATAAACATTCATTGGCAATATTAATTGTCGATTTAGACACTACTGGCCTATATGACTGGTTGCTCAAAGTTTTGTGGCAATGGCTTCACGCTTGAACTGACTTCGTTAAATTAACGGTCAGTAAGTGGAAAACTTATAAATCCAATATGGCCGGTTTTAATCCTAAACCTATTCCTCTAACATGAGTCGTGCGTATTTAAACATGGAATCTTTATAGTTTCCTTATGTCCAGCCTGATTTATATTCCTTTCATTTTAATGTCTCTAAAAATTTTATATTATTATGCTAAATTATGGATCAAAAGAAAAACTCCTTTGAAATCAAAAGTGTTCCCGTCACAGTGGTAATTTGCAAAATTATGACAGCTGAGTTGTTTGGGCAATTAAATACTCATGTGTTTTTATTATGTTTATAACGGATTTAAATACGTAACTGTATAATTTGGAGACAAACGACCTTGTAACTGTGACCTCTAAGGTATTTAAATAATCAACTATTTCGTGTTTTGCAATATTTGTTTTCTACTTAGATAGGGTTGGGACCGATTGTAAATCTATTTTCATGGATCAAGCCATTTCAGAAATACGGAATGTAAAAAGTGATGGACTAAAAATTATGAAGCAAATAAGATGGATCATATATCCAGCACTTTACAGTGACAAGCTGCCACATGCTATTTTTGATTGACTGACTGACTGATTAAAAAGCACTTTGATACCAAGCCTTGCTTATCCTGTCGTCCTGCCAGTCAAACTGACTTCCTTTATGGCTTCATCCTGATCACCGTTTATGGACTTGACTTTGACGTTTGACAGCAGCAACAGGTGCAGATAATGTAGAATATTAAATGACAGGTAAATTACTTATTGATATATAAATATTACATACCTACACGCAATGAACGGAAAGCTGACAAAGATGAACATTAAAGAAGACAAAAATTTACACCACCGCAGAAGAGTTTGGGTTACAGCAGAGGACTGTTATAAAAGGCTGTTGATAATGATGATGATGAACAGGACAGCCGGGTAACTGCATACCACACTTACAGTAGCAATGGCTTTCATTTTGACAGTTCAAAGACATTCATTGCGTTATTCACGTTGTTGAATGAATGAATGAAATGCACCGATCCCAGCGTGGTTTAACCAGACTCGAATAAATCGCATGAACCCCAAGATTTGCACTAGCCCCTGGAGCCTCATGCTTCATGGGGGCTACAGAGGCCATTGCATATCAAGGAATAGACCGGGTGGCATGGCAATGGTAAGGAAGAACGTGGCCTTAGGATATGCAAAAATTTTCGAGCCATACCGGATATGCATAGGAGTGAGTAGGTAATGGACTAGTGGAGAGATGGGTGATATTTATCTATGGATGGGCATCTTTTAACGATGTCGCTGCCAAATTGGTTCATGTCCAGCATCACCGTTGAGCAGACAAATTTTTTGAACTTATGAAGCAATGGATTAGCAACATCCTTCAAAATCATTCAGATTGTGATCAAAGTGTGATACGCAGTTAGGGTGTAGGACAGGGGAAAAGGAAATTCAATGTATTACCTTCTTTACTCTTTACCTCTTTCATTATTATAGATTTTGTATCATTGTGCCCTTGTATCTAATACAATTTGAATTAATCTATCAATCATGGTTACTGATCCATCAATACGGAGAGGATTATGGCTCCCAAATTCGATTAATCCCTATTTTCGGCACATAGGACCGTAAATATTTGTATTCATATGTCTGCTGGCACGTTGTTTTGCTTACATGAGCAGAATATTAAGCACTCTTTTACTAAGGTTATATTATATTTGTGTGAATAAAGTTTTTATTTTTGCCCTTTTTCTTTTTGACTCAATCAACAGTTGTTTTATTATCATAGAATATCTGGATGACTTGTTGACATGTAGATGGATTTATCGCCCCCGAAAGCCCCTGCGTACTAAATTCCATGAAAATCGTTGGAGCCGTTTCCAAGATTCAGATTATATATATAAGTACATATATACAAGAACTGCTCGTTTAAAGGTATTAATTAGATGTAGGTAAGATTCAATGTTTTTCAGCTTTATTACTATTGTTTTAGTATCTTTAGCTCCTACTACTTTATTATTGTTGTTCTTGTTTGAGGTTTCTAAACATTTTGTAACTTTATTTAGTTTTTCAGATACATTTTATGTTGTCTGTGGAAAATATTTCGCGTCGCTAGTCTGTCAGCCATATGGCAATGTTCTGACACAAAGGCTTACGAAACTCAAAGTTTATTAAAATCATCTTACACTCAATTTGGTCCTAATCGAGCGTGAATGATTCCAGTAAGGTTAAGTTTTGCTAGAATTTAGAACACGGCGAAAATATTGTTGCTTTATGTTAGAAGTAGTAAATATTTGAACATAGAATAGAAGGATTGTGTGAGGAATGATATGAAAGAGAAGGGAGTGAATGATAGTGTGACGGTTGACAGGGGAGAGTGGAAAAGGAAAACGTGTTGCGCCGACCCCAAGTAACATGGGACAAGGGCAGGAAGATGATGATGAGAATAGAAGAATTTTATAATAAAACTTTTTAGTGTTTCATTTTTTTTTATTAATTAGCATCTCCTTTGATTCAGACCATAAAGATCTAGATTATTTTTTTTTGACAGCCAAGTTTAGGCCAAGATATAATCGGTTAGATACGGTAAGGTCTAAGTGGTAAGCCTCAGATTGATTAGGCTTAACGAGAATGTAGGCCCGAACTGAGATGCTCCAATTCCTTACGAGATGAGTTGATTACGGATTCTATTAGGCTTCTACGAGAAATTAGGACTACGTGAAATAACTAAATGATATGATAAAGGTATTTTAAGTAAACCTGAATTTCTGGTGACTTTTAATGAACAAGCTATTGCCTAGCCTAAACCTTATAGAACCTTACTCTCCTACCAATGAAGATAGTAGTCTAGTATAAACGTTCACTGCTGCAAATTACATTTGGCTTGACCCGAGTTCTAATTACCATGTCTACAACCAGAAATCTACCTACTAGACACTCTTTCTTCATTTGATTATCGTCAGAATGGCGTCTTAGGCCATATTCAGCAATATTTAGAACCATAATCGAAGGAAAAACAACCGTTTTTTGCTTTGTCTAACAAAGACAATAAAATATCATCGAGAACAACATTATGATAACTAACGCTAGCATAACACTGCCACAAATATCAATTGGCTAGGTTATTTATACTGAACTTTGTTAGTTCGTTGTCTGTCACATTACAAATGGATTTAGAAGGACCACTACGGGCTGAACTGGAGTAGCGACCGCGTATCGGAAGATATAGCTAGCGTTGGAAGGCCTCCCACAAGGTGGACCGATGACCTTGTGAAGGCCGCAGGAATCCGCTGGATGCGAGAAGCATAGAATCGGTCGAAGTGGCGGTGCTTGGGAAGGCCTATGTCCAGCAGTGGACGTCTTTCGGCTGAAATGATGAGGATGATGACAACGAACAATGCTTGAAGATAAGTTCACGAAAGCTAGCCGCTGACCCTCACATTAAAATACAGGTTGTTGTTCAGAAGGTGTTGGTGTTTATGAGATTTGTGTCTTTAATCGGAACCACGATATACATGAGAAATTTCGAGTGTGAGAAAGTGATCAGTTTCTTTTTAAAATATTGTCTGTAGAAAACAACGTTCTTGTTTTGATACATTGCGTCTATGGTGGTGCAGTTTTTCTCGTCAGCTTTATCGATTTTTGCCACACATCTGTACTATATCTGCAGAAGCTATATCTGCTGAAGTTGAAGAGTTTGTTTGTTTGTTTAAACGAGCTAATCTCTGGAACTACCAGTCAGATTATAAAAATTCTTTTTACATTTGATAGCTCAGTTCTTGAGGAAAGTTAAGGCTATTTAACATTACGCTACAACCCTTAGGAGTTGAGCAAAAAGATAAAAGTCGGGAGTCGAAATTTCACGCAGAAGCTAGTTTATTATAAAGTGGTAGATACAAGGTTCGTAGAATGGATGGGCTGTCATTTGTAGAGCTTTGACAGTTGTTACGGGTCGTCAGAAGCCCGAAAGTCTGACAACCAGTCTTACCAAGGGTTATCATGTTACCCAGTAACTGGGTTGTGGAGGTCAGATAGGCAGTCGCTCCATGTAAAATACTGGTATTCAGCAACATCCGGTTAAACTGGAAGCCGATCACAACATAGTTGGGAAAAGGCTCGGCAGATGATGAGATACAAGGATCTATTGGCGCGTGGCCAAAATCAAAACTAAGCCGACATTCGCACGGACGTAATAAAATCGCGGCGATTTTCCTGCACTGGATTTTCAACGCTGTGCTTAGCGCCGAGAGTTGAAAATCCAACAGTGTGTTTTTTCAACGCGCTGGGACGAGTATGCGTCCCAGTGCGTTGGAATCTCAACGCTCGGCTTAACATTAAGAGTTGAAAATCCAGTGCACGATAAAATCCCGCCGCGATTTTATTACGTCCGTGCAAACGTCGCCTAACGCCGCCATCTTGTTTTTTCCATTACATTTCTCAAAACTATTTCACGAATGTTTACGAATAGCCGCGGTCCCATGTCAAAGTCATTCGAGTGCCAATAGACCTTCATAGCAGTTTACCATCTGTTTCTACCTCTGTACTGGCCCTTGTCACGATATTCTGCAAACTCCTAACCTAATAAACTTTATTCGATTTCAGTAGACTCGTCCGACGAGTGTAAACATAAATGGCGACTCTATTAACATGGCCTCTTCACAAATAAAAACGAATTTGTGTTGCTAGAAGCTGTGACAGATAAATTGATATCTGTGACTAAAGGGCAGGCCACACTGAGAACCGGTCCATAGTTCGCCTTTTTTTTAGACTCGGCAGCTATATGAACAAAGCTTACGGGAGGCTACTTAAAAGTATTTTAATTTGCATTAATATTCTGAAACAGTCACGCATACAATCAAAATGGAACTTTAGTATGTGATTTATTGGATCTTTTTCTTTCCATGTACAAGACAGTTACGTAATTGTTACATTTTCGGTGGAATTTTTTTTTATTCCAAAATCATGTCTTTTTTTAAAGATTTCTCGGCTTTTATGTCTAAAATAAGTATTCACAGTAAGAAAATATGGTTTATCCAGCCACAAGATATTTTTTCTCTAGATCAATTATTACTTTAGTTATAAACGAAATAAGAATTGAGACTTACGCCATTTCGTTCCGTGCTCGAATACGATCAAAGAGCGCACGCGATATTCAACTTTATTACTGCTGTGTTAGCGTTTAGTACATAGTGGAGTGTCGGGTGGCATGGGGGCGGAGCTTGCGTGGAAATTGTCTTTAAAGTGCGGGGTCTTAATAAATTAATGTTAAATTGACAGGCAGCAGTATTGCAGTGGCAGTAGGCTCGCCCTGTATTACATGGGACTTAAACATAACTGGCGAAATGTGGGTGTACTATAGGTACACCTCTGCTTAACCCTTCGGGGATTACAGGAATGATGTTATGTTATTATGTATTTTATGTAAATTGACACCTGATATTACATTTAGTATCAATTTTGATGTCAATATCATTCTCATGCATTGTTTATATGTAGTTCTCCGAGATTAATGGTCTCTTGTCTTTAGCATGTAAATTTACACCTGGGGGCCTACCACCAGCTCATAAAGCAGTATTATTTTAATATTACTTCAGTGTGGGAAAGAGTTGAAGCTCTACAGGTCGTATAGCTCCATCTCTTTCTCCTACTGATGTAATATTAAAATAATACTGTTTATGAGCTGGTGGTAGACCCCCTGATATTACATTTAGTATCAAGTTTGATGACAATATCATTCACATGCATTGTTTATAGTTCTCTGAGATTAATGGTCTGGCCTGTCAATACAGGCAAAAAGGTGTAAAAGAAGCTTATTGCTTTTGTTAGTCGAAATGTGGGTGTAATATATGTTCACCTTTGTCTAACCCTTCGGAATTACAGTTGTGATATTGAGTTATGATCACCAGATTACTGCCGCACTCAGACACGGCACTTCATAATTTCGACAATGATTAATTTAAATAACCTTTCAGATATCGAGAGGTTATTGCGACAGGAACAGTCTATCTGCACTGAACTCATTTCTAGAATATTCAACAAATAATTACAGTTGTTTTTTTGTTTTATTTCCGTCTAAATATTTGTCTATTTTATTATCCTCGACCCGTAACTATAAGTCTATAATCCCAACTCTCAATTACGCGATAGCCCAGTTATATTAATCCTTATTTGCCAACACATTCGAATGTTGTGATAACGCAATCTGATACTATCACGGGACAATATCGTGATAGTGATAAGATATGAGGAAAGCCTTTCATTGTAATGATATTGAATAATTCTGTTTCGTAAAAAGTTATGCAGTTGGTTAGTGTGATATTGTTTTTGTCGGAAAAGGTGATAATGAAATGCTCAATACAAGAAATGGTAGAGAACTTGTTAACGAATATTCAACTAAAGAGAAACCCAGAAAAGAAAAGGATGTGTCGGAAATGAAAGTGTTCTAAACAGTTTTTGCAGTAATTGACATGGCCATATTATTGGCAGTGACTTGCAGAGATTGGTTTTGCAGATTGTATATCAGATTAGATGTCAAACTTACTGCTTCAAAAACGTTGGATCCTACAAAGGAATGTAAAACAACTACAGTATAAACATCGCTATAGTCATCGAACAAGTAAGAAAGAACATTCGCGGCAGCCTATATCAATAAAGGGTCACATCATGGTCGCGTCTTATCTCCATACTTTCCGTTTCTGGTCATATTCATAGCAATAACAGTAGGAAACCAGCAAACACAGATATCTTTGTGAAGGAAACCAATGTACCGTGCGGGTGGTCTTCCAAACGATTGGCCATTCATGCAATAGCGGTCCACAATGGCTTATACTGGTTCAATTTTGTCGTACATTGGCAGTTTAGTAAGAGTTTGAAATAGCATTGCCTATACAAACTTAGCGTTGGATAATAAATGTCTGTCACTGGCCCTTTGTATGCCAAAGCCATTAGACTCCAAGAAGGACGGATTCACCTTAAAGTTTTTATTTAAACTTGTGATGTGTATTTATAAATGTTGATTTAGTGTTTGGCGTGTTTGTGAGAAAGTATACAGAGATTATTGAATGTGTGGAGGTTGGGCAATGACCTGAATCTGAAGTTTTGTGGGTAGATATCAGCGGTTGAAAAAGGGTGTCAATTTAATCCGTGGGATGGCCTATTAATACAGCATCGCTTGTAGGATTTCAAGGTAACAAGGTCTGGATTTATCACATTTTTGCGTGTGCCATGCATGTAAAGCAAATTACTTAGGATAAGGGTGCAAAACAGCCCTTTCGATGTGACCTTAGCACCTCTACCATTAACCATTAAAGACTGCGCAGTGCCCCAACCTCAGAGAACCATAACAAAACAAAAGCACACGTTTCATGAGTCATCCAACAACTGCTCAATATAAATCGCTCTGAAACGTAATAACACAAAGTACAAAGAACTGTTACGCAGTAATTGTTAAAACTGTTATATCGTATGTTTACAGAAGTGATTATGAGTTATCTATCAGGCCACGTGTGAAGCTGAATGTGGAACATTGGCGAAATAGGACAAAGATAGCGATGTTGTATTTGTGACAGCACGAAAGAGATATAGAAAGATAAACTGGTGCAGGTCAAGTTAAAAAAAGAGAGACAGAAAGTACGATTGATAAAATATAAGTTAGAAGACAAAAATGGACAAAGTGGCATTCTATCCGCAATAACGATGCTGGAAAAGTTAAAAATGTAATGACTGGCATGCTGACCGCAAAGCTTATATCAATCCTGGGTAAAGTCGTTGTAGAAATACGAAATACTTTGAAAGCGATCCAATTGCTAGACAAATGCCCTCAGGTCCCTTTGGACCTGAGGGCAATTGTCTAGCAATTGGAAAAATCTAGCAAACATCTAAAAGCTGTAGTTTGGCCCTGAATTAAAGAATTCAGGGCCAAACTACAGCTTTTAGATGTTTTTGATCATCATTTTAGAGTATGCGACTGAACATGAACGAAAATCGACATCGATCGTTAAATTGTTGGATGGTCTTCTCCCATGCATGTCGGCGTCGGCACGAGCAAGGTTGGTAGAGCTGACGGGGTGACTGGCCAAGGTATGTCTAACGTAGTAATTGAGTATCGTCGTCAGTGGAAGATCTTTTAATGTATCTTTTAAAGTTTGATGTCACCAGCCACCATTGTGTATGTGCAATCTTGCAATAATTAAACCGTCTCTATACAGTACAGTAATAACATCTTTTTGGTTCAGTTTTTAAGGGCAATAAAACATTTAACGTCTGCGTAAACTTTGGGGTCAAGGTGATTCAAGGTTACTTTTTAAGACTTACTACAGGTTCGATTATTTAATCTTTCAGTCGTTTTGGTGGCATGGCTTTTTAACACTTTGGCGCATTGTTTCTTGTTTAGACCTTCTTTCTTTTTGCCTGCTATGTCTTTTGCCAAGAATATAGCACAACCCACGTGCAGTTGAGACGGCAAAATTAGCGGTAAAAGGCAAAACAAACCAGTTCTTACTATAAACTGACATTTAAATAATACCTGTATATATTCGGAGAGACTAGATTCCAGTACCGGTTATTAATTCCGTATCTACAACGTTTAAATAAAGTTAAAAAAAAACATTAAATTGGTAATTAGTAAAGTTAATAATTGTAATTTATCAGTGACGTATTTCTGACCAGTATTTAATCTGACCATTTAATCGTGTTATGTTATCAAAACAATAATCAGCCGATATTTGTTAAAAAAGCTGTTTTTTAGTATAAATACCTTATGGGCACTGATGCCAAGAGAAGTCAGAATTCTTGTTTCACGCAAAAATGTAATTACCTGAAAAAATAAAACAACGTAATTAGTACAGAAAACTTAAAATCCGAGACAATCTTAATAACAAAACAGTACAAAATCTTTCGTACTTAATATAGATTTTATGACAACGACTTAAAATCGAAAGTCGTTTACAGATGTGTCAGTTGGTCAGCTGATCGGATGACCACAAACAAATGTCCGTGAACCCTTTGTGACAGCTGTTATGGATTACAGCAAAGACATTGTTTCACAGAGGTTTTCTGTGAATCTATGGTTTTGCGAGAATATTATTATTTATGTTGGTTGTGGTTCAGTCGTCAATCGGTCGATGTAATTTTTTTTTAATGGTTTGACTTTGTTGGACTTGACACATTTTTCTTTGTTGAAAATAAATATACATCTGATTTTAGAATCGGACTATTGAACTCATAGTTCTGAAGGAGATAGGGTCATGTTTTAGTTGGTTATAATAATGTCATGATTATTTAGAAAAGTTTTGGCAGATAAAATAATATTTAGTCTATAGTAGGTAGTGGTGATTTAATAATTGTGTTTTTTTAATGAAACAAAACATAAGTAGGTACATAATTGAATAATGGCATCAAAGAGAAAGTGAAAGGACGATGTTCATTCGACTTTTTTCTGTTTACGGAGAATTTTTTTAAACAAAATTTATTTGATCAACACCGAATAAGTGTCAGCGAAAGTAGGAGTTCAAAGTAAGTAATTAATCAATCATAATGTTTAGAATAGATATCTATTAAAATTAAAAACTTATTTCACAGCAGACGACCGTCAATTACAATTCCATGCCTTTGAGATACAAATTGAATTTTGACAAAACATTTACACGATTTTTATTAAGAAAGTTCTCGAAATTAATTTGCATTACATTCACGTCAAGCATAAATAGCTTTCTAGAGCCCTTTGATCCATTTAAATGTGTTAGACAGATGGAATTATGAGAGTTTAGACTTCTAAGGGCAGCTAATTAGTAATGTCTTGGGTTGGAATAAATTTTAAATAAATTATTGTTATTAAAGTTCCAAATTATGAAATTACACAATAGAATTTATACAATTTATTTAAAATATAATTATTAATTCAGATATTTCTCGACTGCATGTGAAGCCAAGTAAGAAGCCCATGGGCGGCGTAAAAACTCTGACACCTGTACCCTAATTGCGTAATACAACACAATCACAATTTGTTTCGATTTGAAACAGATTTCTAATCCATTGCTTCATAAGTTGGAAAAAAAATCTGTTCAACAACGTAAATAACGCAATGAATGTTGTTGAAATGTCACAATGAAACAAATTTCGCGAAATTGTTTACGAAAATGAGTTACGCAATTAGGGTACAGGTTAGTCATTAACCACACGAAAAAGAGGAAAAAAGATTATTTTTAAATTTTTGGTTTTTGACGTTTTCTTTTACAGTGTCGACACTCGACATTATGGCATCTGCAAATAGATAATGTTTTTTTTTTGTTGAAAGAAATAATAAAATTATTATAATGATTATTTTTGTCTTTTAGGACTTGATAAAAAGCCCACAGTGCTGTGAACTTAATCAAATTCAAATCCGGACATTCGTGTACAGAAGTCATTACACCGTTTACACTTAGTTGACTACCTTCTTCACTTATCCGTCGTAAAGCGAAGGTTTTCATGTCCAGTCTGAATAATTTGAGTAAATAATAATGATCAGAGTTTATTGGTCGTCACTAAGGCTCCGGCTAGACTCACGACTGGCCAAACCGGTTAGCTTGTAGGTCTCGTAGTCTTCCGCCTTCTGCACGTGTACTGTAGTGTAATACCGATAGTACTATTACGAAATAATTACAACAAATTGAACAAATAGTACAATTTTATTGGACTTGTCTAACACTTGTAATAATTTATTGTTGCAATTATAATTTATGTAATAAACTAATAATGTTACTTGACGAGTTGATTGTGATTATTACATTTAGTGTTATAATTATGTATATCACTGTAGGTAATTATTATGTCATTAAAATAATTTATTAATTTGAAAGTGATGAAATGTATAAGTTAGATAATGTCACCATTACAACATCTTTTAGTGAAACATTGTGTCATCGTAGGTACATTCAGAAGGTAAATATTTAAGATTTAAAAAAACCTGGCATTTGCATGCATGCGGAACAAGACTTAATCACAAAACGGTGAAGGAAAACATCGTGAGGAAACCGGCATGTCCTAGAACCCAAAAGACATGTGACATCTACCAACCCGCACTGGGCCCGCGTGGTGGATTACGGCCCACTCTTTCTCACCGAGAGGAGGCCTGTGTCCCAGCAGTGGGAACATTATAGGCTGCATTTGCTACATAAAGTGTCACAGGACATAAAAACAGTTTGCGTTCAATGACTTGACGATATTACGTTCTTTGAGAGGAATTTTTCAGTGGAGAAAATCTCTTGATTCCTATACAAAAAGATAGAATGGGGCAAACAATGATTACTTTACTGAGAATGAACTAGCTACACTCATAACGTGTAACGGCTTCGGGCTATAAGGCTACAGACAGGGTTGGGCAGTATTTGAATTACTTGTAATTAAAATACAAATACGTATTTAGTATTTGTAATTCAATTGCTTCTTAAAAATGTAATTTGTAATTGATATTTCAAATACCTGACGCTGAGGTATTTTGTAGTTAGTATTTCAAATACTTATGGCTTCAAAATACATTTGAATATAAATACATTTAGCGATCTTATTAATGGGTGCGTTCTGCAAAAATTGCCCTCGATAACTTTCGTAAGCAAAATGGCGACCGCTAAATATGTCAATCTTTAAAGTTGGCAACACTGGGCTGTATTAGTTCTATTCTACTTACATAACCTAACACCTGACTGTATTTTGTATTTAAAATAAAAATAGTTAAAATACTGTATTTTGTATTTTATATTTCAAAAGGTACACGACTTAAAAATACTTTGTATTTCGTATTTTAAATACGTGCGAGATAATTTGCTCAGCTCTGGTCACAGACAACTTGACATTAACACCGATCCAAACGTATATCAGTAGGTCAGAGATGTCGTTTTAAGCATTGAAGGTTTAGTCCATGTCTGAAGGTTTAGTCAACCAATACAATCTTTACCCCCGACCATGTTGAACCCTTAAATGTTGTACGTCTTCTCATTGACATTGTAAAGTATTTCTACTGGAAGGTCAGGTTATTACCCTTATCCTCGCTTCGATCTGATGGAACCGTTTGGCTTTATAATTGGGATGATGACTAAAAAATATATATATTTTTGTCCGTTTTGTAGACTATTAAAAAATATTGTATTTTTTCTTTTTTACGTTATCAAAAGATTACGTCGATACATTGAGTTAAAATGTGCCATGACGTCACGAGCATGTAGATTTTATACTTACTTGTGACGTAGCGACCCCTACTCCCAAACTTTAATGCGTTTTATCTAAGTAATTTTTTATTAATATGATGATCTGACTGACGTACTAAATATTTTTTTTTTTTTTTTGACCCATCCATATTCTAAGAAATTTCAACTGACGTTGTGGTTTTTTCGATATAGCAAAATGCACGACCAGTTCGGTGAAGCCAGTCTCTAATTTCATCAAAAAGTAATTCTCTCAACAATTTATAAATATTAATAACAACGCGACCTTTCAAGGTTCTATTACACATTAATTATATTAATTTTATACGGCGCCAGATTTTAAAGTAGTATTATTGACCTTGGTAACGCTGTACTCGGTTTTTAAATTAGGGATCTGCTTATAAAATTTAGGAGGAACTGCTCGTGGCTAAGTAATAACTCGTGGTTAAGCTACGCTTGCCGGGGTCGATCCGTGGATGGGTGACTACCTTTACATACCGAGACTCCTCCGTGCCTCGAAACGTACGTGACACCTTTCATTCGGTTGTGACAAGTTTTGAGTCTCACTGGTTCGTTGCGTGTTGCAAAATATAAACTGCTTCCTTCCTTCCATTCTCGGGTCAAATACCTTATATTTTATAGCCCTTTCTACTGATGCGATTACTAACTGAAATTCATACTATTTAACTCAATCTTACTACAATAATAATCCGTAATAGTATCTTTAATAAAGTGGAGGGGCTCGTGGCTAAGTCAACACTAGCCGCACGAGTCAATCGACCAGGTTAAGCTACGCTTACCGAAGTCAGTCCGTGGATGGGTGACCATCTAACTAAACATAACGAGACCCTTCCTTGTCTCGGAAAGCACGTTAAGCCGTTTGTCCCGGCTGTCGTTCATGAATCTTTGACAATCGTAACGGGTCGTCAGAAGCCCGAAAGTCTGGAAACCAGTCTTACCAAGGGATATCGTATTGCCTAGTAACGGGGCTGTGGAGGTCAGATAGGCAGTCGCATCCGTTAGACTGGAAGCCGACCTCAACATAGTTGGGAAAAGGTTAGGCAGTTTGATCTGCTAATATAATTTGAAGATTTATATGTTCGGAGATGACATTAAATGCGTATCATTGCCCTACTTACGAAACAGTTGATGGAAGTTACGATCATACGATACAAAGTGATGATGTTTTTAAAAACATAAAAATACAAACGCATTTGTCTGTCAAAGTTGAATTTAATTCAGAAATCTACAAGAAACATTAGCCTATATCCGCTCGGAGTGAAAAAATAACACTAATGCTAATGAACTCTGAAGAAAATATGTGTTTATCGCAGCTGTAATCTCCAGGTCTTAAATTAGAACGTCTAGATTCAGGCCTTCCACACGATTTATCGGTCGCCAGTTGAATTAATATAGACATCGAAATTCACGACATGCGAGAAGAAGATAATGCCTTTTGTCAAAAGATGAGAAACTGGAAGGTAGAAAGGAAGATTATCGATAGAGTAAGAGGTAATGGATGGCTGAGAGTGGCCAAGAATCGAGCTGAGTAGGATGTGATAAGAGTGATCTGTGTCCAGTAGCAGACTGTTATATGAAGATGATGAGAAAGCATGGGTTTTCTAGGAAAATTTGGAAAGTGTGAGTCTCTTTAAACCTAGTACCATTCTTAAAAATGCATCTGCAAACAAAAAGCCATGTTGTGATAAATTGAGTCGTAAACAAGTCATCATGGACAGAGCACGATCAGCGAAAAAATTCACAGAATGCTTAGTATCTGTCGTTCAAACAATCCCACGCTTGATTTGCGACCGTAAACAGTTTTTGTAACAAACAGTGGGAGTTCCATTGAATTGATTCAGATAATTCAAACGTCGTAATTATTTGGGTTTAACGCCCTATCTTTAAATAAAAAAAGATCTTTTATTTAAGACTTTTTAAGTATATGCCGTTGGTTGTTCAAGTTAACATCAAGTTTGAAGATTAAGTTAATATTGTGAAATTAAATTTGAATGTTATCAAATATAAACAATTCAACTTGGCGATTAATCGAAATTACATACTACGAATTCAAAATGATAACGATGTTAGTAACTGATTTAATACAGGCAATGAATCTAATCGCTAATCAAATAATGATGATCCATTAAGATTTGGAACTATAAAAGCAAAACACGATACTTATAAAGTCAATAGTGAGAATAAATGTCCAGTCGTTAAAGAATAGTAGGAGCATCAATTTAGTTACGACCAACTAAATCCTAGGTTTAGAAACGCAGCACTGAATAAACATATTGAAAAATGGTTTTCGAATTCACTAGAAGTGGAATGAGTCAATATTAAGAGAGTTAACAACCTCGCGTAACTTTGAGGGTTAATAGGGTGTTATTCAAAGACTCAATTCCACGCATCCCTACTGATTTCGAATGGAGTACATTACTCCCACTTTGATATATCGCTGTATATGTAGGGTGAATGAATTCGAACAAACGCAGCAATCGATTGACGACACGACGCCGCGACGTTGACGGGTCATTGAATCGAATCGCCGGCTCTATGCAAATTTGCTGTTAGAGTAACATGATCGTGACGGTTTTTAGTTCACACACGTTTTATTATGCTTTGTGTGTTTATGAGTTGCCTTCACGTAATTAAGGCTTTCCATTTTCATCAGCAGAATCTGTGCTGACGAAATCTTGACGGAATGCATCTGCATTTGAATGTACTGTTTCTAGTCCAAGCTGTTTTGATGCAAACGATGTTAATTCTTCTTATTCAGTTTAGATAGTAGGTAAATGTTCTCAATCATTATCAATTGCTTTGTAAACATTTGGTTAAGAAACGGTACCCTAATTGCGTAACTTATTTTCGTGAACAATTTTGCCTAATTTGTTTCATTTTGACAGTTCAACAATATTCATTGCGTTATTTACGTTGTTGAGCAGATTTTTTTTTCAAACTTACGAAGCAATGGATTAGCAATCTGTTTCAAATCGAAACAGATTGTGATTGTGTTGTATTACGGAATTAGGGTACAGGTTCTTATAACTCATCATTCACTGTCATAAATCAATCAATATTTACCGCAAGAAGTCTGTTTTTTTCCTGATTATGAAAAAGGTGCAGAAGATAATAATTTATTCCGATACAATGACTTCAAACTGATATATAAACTTTTTTTCAAGACTTTTTTTATATAAACTGACATAACAAGATTCTTGTAGAAAAAACTTACCTACTCGTATTATTGTAAGTACCTAAGATACAATCTTACGTCAGTTTTCGTAACAACAGAGAAGAGCTTCGTGTTTGTCATTTTAAAAATAGACGTGTCTATTTATGGTGGGCGTCCCTTGGGCCAGATTCGAATAAGGTTGCCAATCGTCACTCTGGAAAATTTTGGGAACTCACTGGGAGTGAAGATAAATCGAATTTCAAACATTTTAGCCTGAAAATCGTATTTAATGTCAGACTAAAAGCAGTAAATGAGAATGAGAGAGAATTGAAGTTTTAATCTAATTTAATGTACAAAGCAATTGAGTATATCGAGTTAAGTAGCTGTGGAATATTGAAAAACTTTTCTTTGTTTAAACTTTATAGCAGAATCTTTAGCTAATGTTGTACGAACTACGAGTACAAACCAGTTACAGTGACCTATTGCGTTTTATCCAGCTCCAGTTGGACGTAGTGGAGACTACAAAATGGTATTTGTCAATATCAACGAATAAGAGGCGCTATCAGATTCTGAGTCCGTCCAGTTTATTCCAGATCTGTCAACCTTGTTTGAAGTACCGCCGGTTAGTGCCCCCGAAATCTTCCAGTCAACGGTGCTTATTCCTTGGTAATGTGGATGAATCATCAGATTTATATTTCGGACGTACTGAATAAAAATATACTGGAATTTATGTCGAATTGGGTTAGTGAATTGGGCTTTATTTTAAACGTCAATGGTGCCGATTCCCTTGTTCACAAACTAAACTAAATTTAAGTTCAGTGCATCTTTTTCTTTCTATTTCATTAAGAAAAAGACAGAAAATAAATTTTAGTTTAGTCCTGTCAAATTAATCAGCGCATGACGTAATTTGACGTAATTTTAGTAGGCAAGTTTTTAATCACGTTTAAACTTGTATGGAGTAGTGTCAGGCGTTGATTAATTTGACAGGACTAAACTAAAATTTATCTTCTGTCCTTTTCTAATGAAATAGAAAGAAAAAGATGCACTGAACTTAAATTTAGTTTCGTTTGTGAACAAGGGAATCGGCACCATTATCATAATTCATAGCGAAAGGTATGGTTATGTTTACTTTTGAAATTTTTGTCGATGAAGATGCAACATACTATTCGACTGCTAGCAGGTAGGTTAGTGATTATGTTAATGATAAGGAAGGATGAGTGTGCTAGCTTAGGCGTACGTTAGTTTCAATAAAGTTTCCATACATAAAAAAACATAACATAACATCACGCCTTGTTTCCCCGAAGGGTTGGGCAGAGGTGTACCTGTAGTAGGTACACCCACATTTCGCCAGTTATGTTTAAGTCCCATGTAATAGGGGGCGAGCCTATTGCCATCAACCGGGCACAAATCCAAACTCCGAGCTGCTACTGAGAAATTCCAGATAGAAAATCCAATAAACACTTTGCCCGACCCAGGAATCGAACCCAGGACCTCATGCTCAGCAGTAGCGCTTGCGACCACTAGACCGACGAGGCAGTCAGACATAAAAAAACATTTTTTTTTTAGTTACTGAACTGGGTAGAAACGTAAATAAAACAAAAGATCGTATCAATAACATAAAGAAAAAAAGAATGAATGATAATTACCTGCTCGTCAGCAAGTAGTAACAGACTATTATTTATTATTATGTAATAATATGTCAAGAATCTGTCGACGATGACATAAAAATAATGACAACGATATATTGTGTTACGTATAAATGGACTGTTGTTATAGTTGCATACAACGGTAACCTTCAACCACGTTGTTTGATGGTACCTGTCACCACAGAGAACGGAAGCAAAGAAGATCAACTAATATTTGGAAATGATGGACAAAATTACATACTTAAAAATCACACGCAGTTTATGCAGGTTCTGTGAAAGATGATATGGCTAGAAAAGTGGGTGAATACGGAGATGACGACTGATAGAGATGCATGGAGGGAGTATGTTGCGTCAATTTCAAATAAATTAGGTTAAGAACAGGATGTTAAGCAAAATCAAACTACTTACTGTTATCGTGTAAGTTCAGGAAATTTAGTTTTTCACCTGGTTATACCTATATATTATTTTTCTGTAATAATAAACCCCTTGTTACAACAACCGATAGATGACAAAATATATTCTGATTTTAATAACGAAAACGTATCCTCCATTATAGGTGATCAGGAATTACATAAGAATACATTAAGTTTTTATTCAATACTGAAGTGCTTCATTACATTTAATAACAAAGGCTGATGTACAACATTCGGTAGGTACATATAGTTTTTGTGTTCTTCATTAAAATAAGGATCAGGTTTAAGACAAAAAATAAAACAGACAGTCGGCAAAAAATATTGTAGACTACTTACTAATACAATCTATGGTTATATACTAATGTAAAATGAAGATAATAAACGAGAACAACAGTACTAAAGTAACCGAATAAAATAAATATAAGATGAAATCGTGAACTAAAACATTTGTCTCATATTTTATAATTCCTAAGCTCACCAAAACAGAGCTAAGTGGGATTGCGTAATTTACAAATTGTGGCAAGCGAACGTCTGGATTGCACGGTGACGAAAATTATATCAAGCAAACTGAATTAGTGTGCAACGAAGAACTCGAGATCCAAAGACACGAAGCAAAGGCGATTGCGAGACGAGACACTCGTAAAATAAACGCGCCATCTCCAATATTTGAGAAAAACTAACATCAAGCTACGTCTCGATAGTTGATGTAAATAAACATCTTGTACCTAAAGCATAAACCTAAAATTATTTGGAAAGGATCTAAACATTAAGCAAGGATAAGTAAAAAAAAATTGGGCACAATTCTATAAACCTGTAGATGATAAAACAAAAATGACAGCAAAAACTAACAAAAGAACGTTCAGAATTACCAAGTCTAGAAAATAAAGGAGGGAACTAAATACGGAGAGACAGAGCAGGTAAAAAATGAAACAAAAGGGAGTGTTCAGTAATGTATGTGTAGTCTGTCCACACTCCAAGGACTTGCTGGATATTATTACAGAAGTTAGCCGCCGGCTAGACAGGGCACAATAGCCGGACATTTAAAATCACCGAACGCTTCACCCGTCCCGCTTTATTGCTCAAACTTAGAAGTTAATATACACGTCGAGGAAGCAGTATATTATGAAAACTAAATTGAAAACTATCCAGACGATAACATTTTATGCTGGTGCTGCAAAAAATAAGGACCGCAATTTCGATGCAGACTGGGGAAAGGGAGATGTAGTTTCAAGTTTAATGCACGCATGTCTAGACGGGAGAATGCAGAGAGAATTTATTGTAACAATATTATGTAAGTACACCCCACTGTCTGGGCATAAACTACTTCAATATAGATTTTACGGTAAAATTAAATTGGCTATTCGCTGCTAGGTAATAAATGCATTTTATGTTGAAGTTTCGATATATTTTTACAGACTACCAATCATAACGTTCTGCGAACTTTTGATTCATCTACAAATTCTTGGGAACGCTTAGTACAGACAACAATGAAATAAATCGCACTGTTTACAGACAGCGTTCTAGTTAAAAGTGACGTAACAAGAGGCAAAACTGCAGTTTTTAGTAAAACTAAAATGAAACAGGATTTTAAGTAAGAGACATTAGTGTAGACTAACGAGACAAAAATTAAATTTTACTGCAGCACTGTTTGTACAGAACTGCGCAGGATTACAATAAGGACAGAGCATTTTCTCTGACTACAATGAAAATTTGAAATGGCACGTTTTAAAGATTTGAGACGCAATAGGAAAGAGTGAGTACGTAGTTACAACAAAGGGTTTCGGTATTTCAAGTCGCCTTCATGTAAATATTTTCCTTAAACTCATTGGATGGGAGCCAAAATTACCGAGACAAGTTTATACCATAAAATTGCTTTATTTAAGTGATTATTTCCCTGGCCTGCAGTGCAACGGTATATCTTGTACCCGTTACAATAATGAAGGACCGGTTACTCGAGCAGATTTCACTTTAATTACATGAATTTATGCAATTAGACCATTTGTGATCAATGTCAAGTGTACTTGTAATATTATAACAGTAAGGGTTTTGCACAAGACGATTTTCTGTGTTTATGTGATGTTGCAGTCGCTACATTTTACCGTTGCGACTCGTGTATTGCCTAACCCTGCAGAAAACCTGAGGAATCGATACACCGGAGATGATGCAGCGATTGTAGTGACATTCAGTTGCTATGTCAGCGATGAAGCTGCGTTCGAACAAAAACTCATCGTATGAGAACTCTTGAGTGGCAACTCGTAATTTTATCGAAGTAATAACAACTTCCTCATTGTATTGATAAGTTGACACAACACGGAGTAATCTGTTACATCATTAAGTCACAACATGATACAGCATGTCAGTGTGCCCCTTTGTCTGCCGTTTTTCATATCCAAGGTCATCTACAGTTGCAGGTAGAATATTAAAGTTTTGTCTGCAATTTCAAGCTCCATTATGGTTTGTCTGCGGTTTTATAGTTGAAATAAAGTTTTTATGAAATTGTGTGCAGTTCTAGGTAGTTTGTCTTGTCTTCTGTAGTTTGTGTATCAAGGTCGTTGAAATAACCTTGAGATCTACAAAGTTGAGGAATGAGAAAATTGGAAGAGAAACATGAAAAACGTCCCACAGTGACAAAGATCACAAAGATTCATATTCGCTTCCTGTTTTATGTGTCTGTGAACTAACCGACCGTCTGCCAAATGTTACTGCCAAATTACCGACTGTCTCCGCTCTGAAAGTCCCTTAGTAGTTTGCTGTAGGTACTCTAAGAGATCAGTAACTCAAAGAGAGTTCACTGTCTGAGAAGTTTTGTAAAATTTTACGAACTATGCGGTCTTAAAACTTTTTACGACTGATCACTTAGCTTTGAAGCAACCAAGTAATGGATCGTACACTAGTGACACTGACTACGTTTAGCTGTGTATCTGTCCCAGTAAGATGCTTATAGCCGTGATATAGTTATATCCCTAGGGATATAGCTATATACCGTAATATAGTTATATGAAAGCGGTTCGTATTTGTCGGAGTGCCCAAATTTGTTACTGCGACCAATTTCGATGTAGCGTAGTTGGTCATAGTTATAACCTGACCTATTTGGTTGGAGTGCCCTAATAGTTATATTTCTAGTATGACAGTCATGAACCGCTTTCATATAACTATATTACGGTATATAGCTATATATCTAGGAATATAATTATATCACGGTTATAACCATCGTACTGCGACATATCCACTACGTTAGCGCACCAACTGTGCTTCGGGCGTCTGCTTTGTATTTAGCCACCAGCACCACGGCGACAAAAAAGATGCGCGGAGCAAAACTATGTTGTTGTTCTATGTTATGGGGTTTGGTTTCCGCACTTAGTCCGTCAGGTGGACCATTGTGCGTGAGCAAAACTATATTTATTGCTGTAAATTGGTTCTAACAAACACGTAAAACTAGAAAAGGTCGGTGTTTCTTACCAGACTACTCTGAAAACGAACTCAAAGGTTTACAGTCTCTTTTGAAGATTATATTACAAACATGCAGATTAGTGTCTTGAGATGGTCTTATGAGGAAAGAACCACACAGATTTGAGTACACCTGTCCAGTCAGTGCACGCATTTGTCAGTAGTCGTGTAGCTCAATTACTCAGAACTTAATGTTGGTACGCAAAACATAGTGGATACCCAGCTTTACAGTATCTATGGTTGCACAATTTACTACAGTTAAGGAGAGTTAGGATCGACAGACAAGAGGCGATCTATCGTGTAGTCGTGCGTTTCGGTCGTTCTGCTGCAGTCACGAGTTTCAGTCCAAAGATAGCTGAGATTAGCTGTGTGGTTTATTTTATGGGCCTACAAATGCATTGAATATTTTGGCTGCAACGGACTTTGTAGCGTTCGGTAATGAATTTGTTTGTTGTGCTATTGCAGTGTGCTAAGAATAGGACCATTCTGGTTTTACGAATTTATTTCGTTAAGTAAATTTTGTGTTTCCAAAATAGCCTTTGTCTGAATGTCTTCTTTACAATTTAATGCTTTTCATGTGTGTAAGTAAGGATATCATTGAAATACATTAAAATTCACTTCCTATCAAGAGCCTCCTCATTTAATACGTATCTACGATGAGCTGTCATAACATCGTAAATATTGCAATGATCAACTACGACACAGAAAGACAAAGCACTGACAAACGTAAACACTACGAAGACTGTAATTAACAAAACGTCCTTATGACTCATAAACGTTAAGTAAATCACCTGTAACTTCATCAAAACGTTGCAAGAATCCATTGTTGCGCGAACTCTAGTTAATTACAAAAGATTTAGTGTTTACAAAGGCGCACACGTTCTTTGGATTAAAGCCAACAGCATAAGAAAACGTATAAAGTAACAAACAGAAACTTTCTCTGTGAACCAGAGTTTTCTTGACCAACAGTTTGTGGATCTTGAAAGATTGAAAGATGGTGTGGAGTCTGTTTATAGTAGTGAAGAATTTGAGTGAGTTGTTGAAGATGATGCAAATTTTCAAAAGCTAAGAAATGGTGACAAATCTTTTGGAGTCTATACTACCTACATCTTAGGCATGATAGGCATCCTGTGTTCGATACAAGTCTACATTAAGAGAACTGACCATTGGGTTTTTCTGTTAAGCAAATTGACAGTCAATTGGCAATAAGCCCTATAAATGGTTACCTACTCTTGGGAACAGTACTGCCATTAAATGATCTGACTACATTATTGTGCATGACATGAATAAATATGAGGCAGCTGTTCTCGGCTGTCTCTTTCAATTTGGATAATTCTTTCAATACTTAATCGATGCTTTATTAACTGCTAGAATGCAGATGAAGTCATTCGGAAATCTCTCCCAATTTTAAGAAGCTTTGCATTTTCAGAATAATCATGGATAGTCGTCAGTACTATTACAGATATTTTATTTCTTTCGTGTGTGGCTGACACAACACTAATTTCGTTGAGAGCATGATAAACTTACTGTAGTACCTAATAATAAAGTTGGTAGTGATTGTAATGGTGCCTGAAGTAGCTATACAAGTTTTACTACAGCTTCAGATCGTTTTAAGGTTCCTTACTAAAGTGCTAAAGAAACTTACTAAATGGGTGGAAAACAAGTGTACAGACTCTGATTTAAAGAGTCGTGGATAAAAGATATAGATCGTACAAATGTTTATTTTGACGGACAATTGAATTCGATACATTGAGCATTGAAAACACTGCCACATCCAGCTCTTCAAGTGTTGATATTAATTAATTAGAACCAGACGAAACTATACGCAGTACATTGTAGCAAACACGATAATAAATAATAACCCTTTTTACTTAATTGCTTTTTACAATGTCGATCTATGAAAATATGTTTTTCTTTCGCTCAGTTTTCATTATGTAAACATCAAAGTCGCTTCTAATGCGCAGTTTCGCATTACATATTTGTAAATATAAATACGTCTATTTTCCTCAACCGTACGACAATCAGCTGACAGTTTCGTATTAGTTCGTCTCAGTTCATAAAATTGTCATAAACAAACTGTTTTCGCCAAAAAAACGTTATAAACACACCCGATATTATAATATGTTCTTGAATATTATTCAAATACGCATTCAACTTTCACTCGAGATTATTTTTATCCGAGACGCGTATCAAAGCAATCACGGCTGCAAGAGGTCAACAGACGAGGACGAGATAAAATTCCTTTACTGCTCAAAACCTTTTAAAACTATGGATTTTACTCAACTAAGCGTTCGAAATTACTTTTAAAGAATTTAAAGCAGCTCTTGAATGAACAGGGCACAAAAGAATTATTTAACAATAGCGTATAGGCAAACGAAATGCTTTGTAAATTGTGTTAAATAGTAAAGAGTCTTTTAAAATAAACGTAAAAGAAAGTAGCACTAAGTTTGGCTTCATTACATGTAGATGTTTACCTGAAAAGGTCTTTAAAGACTTTGAAGAGCGAGCGATAAAACTAAGTATTTTACAACTTCTGTGCAATAAGCAAAGAGCGTAGGTACCTATTGATACAGAATGTTTCGAGGAACTGCATTGAAATGACAAATACTTCACTTATCTCTGTTATATTATGCACATAATTATTATAAGTGGCAAGTTAACGACTAGTAAATTATGCGATAAAAGTATAAATAAACAAAGGAGAACATTTCTTTTACGACCTCTTATTGACATTTACAGTAACATCGCTGTCATTCGACACAAGAAAGACTGAACCTAGTATAGTTCTGTTAAAAAGTTTGTTGACAAAAATGATATCATACCTTTGTTTACTACTAATAGTTTCTAACTGTAAGTTGACCGCATGTGTGCCATACGGTTCAGTTGACCGCAAAATTGAATCATCATGTCACTAGTGGGTAATTGTTTGTGTATGTGAGAAACTACGTACGGTGCAATAAGTTTACCGTTACCCAAGAGACGAGTTACCGGGCCACCAGACGACCATAAGATACCGCTACACGCCTTCTACGGCACCCGGCCAAATTATAACTGTATCTAGTCGCAACAGAAGCGGAGGATAAACGCAGTCGCAAGTTCGTTTTTAGTCGTTCGTGTGCAAGCATCTCATTTGCAGTGAAATCGTGCGGTGCCACAGTAATGACCATGTCGGTACTCACTTTCCAATCCTTGTCCTGACTGACATTTCGCGATGATCAATCGAGTGTGTATACGAGCACTGTATGCATTTATTGTTTTTCTATAAGACGACGTTATGAGCAATGCACACATTTGCATTGAAAGACGTCGATATGCATTGATATGTATCGATGAGTCCACTGATATTATGAATTCGCTACACTCCCGATATAAAATTATAATCTTTCTTTGAAGTACCAGTCCGCGAATGCCGTATATTACGTACAATGTCCGAGAAAAATAAAAGAAAACGAATTACCTTCTGGCACAGTGGCGAATGCGTAATTTTAGATGTGGTAAAAAATCTTCGGTACAAACGCTGACGGATCAGAGCTCCACAGCACAACACTTCACAGTAATAATGCGCAGAAGAGGAAAAATTCTTTAAAATAACTGCACTAAATTTAGCCGATATACGCGATAACACGATAGCTCTAAACAAAGTAAGTGTCGACGCGGCACACGTCCGTCGCGCACGAAGTCCACACGCGAATAGAACAGCTTGTTGAGTCGAGACTCGAGCACTCCGCTTGTCAACAAACAAAGAGGGCTCGATCGCGGGCCTTCTGCGCAGGCGCAACGACGCCACACGCACACAATACAACGCGTGTGAATGAACACGTAAACATTGAGTAGATTAGTAGATTTCGCTGTACTCAATTTCGTTATAAAATTGGAAGAGTCGCGCCCGACACTCCAAGCAAATTAAAACGGTTTGTGGAAAAGTTTAGAACCTTCCCAATTGCAAGGTTATCCGGGGGCGATTCTCTGAAAACTAAATTTCGATATAAGTCTGATGAGAGCGATTGTCGAAACGATGCGAACATGAGGCGGGTAAGAGCGCATTCAAACAATAACACGGGCCTTGCCTTATCGAGAACGCGATATGTCGATATGGCAGTAAAATAAAACGTAATTACAACCAGTCTAGACTCTTCGACAGCTGATTCCACATACATAATTATGGGTAGTTTAGTAGTTAGAAAAGTAAATCGTGAAAGGTCACGAATGAATGTTCTAATGTTGGCACGCGATACGTAAATAACTGAGTAGCCATGAACCTGAAGATGTGCGTTAGAAAGAAATTCGGTCCAAACGCGGGGGCGGGCGGGTAGGGATCATAGCTCGCGAGAAATAGTGCGGACAAATGGATAATGTTAGAGAGAGAGTATATTATTTTTTATAGATACAACGATGCACTGAAAAAAAATTACTTACAATGCAAGAGGGCGTTGAAAGGTTTAATTATGACGACTTCGACAGTGATCAGTTGACTCGACAATAGATATTTATGATTTTGGATAGAACAATGTATTATAGACTTTTTAGGGTTTCGTCTTTGATCATTTTGATTTGGAAGGTAAATAAATTATTAAGGGCGAATTTTACTGATGAAATTGAACGGGATTAGGACATCTAAAACGCGTTCGAGAATAGTGTTAATATTCCACAACAACGATGACGATGAGAGTTCTTGAGCACGGTTTAGAAGTACTAACCGCATTCAGTTACATCGGTGGAATTTGCTCTTAGGAAGTATCAAAAAAATTGGGACAGTTATATGTCTCAGAATTCTTGGTTTCCCTATCTCAATTGTCCTACAAATACCGTCGGATAAAACTGCGCACTACAAGTCAACGACACGTGTAAACATTAGGCTAACAATATTTGATCTAGTTAGTACAGACGTGAAGGACCACATCTTATTGTTTTGGAGGAGGCACTTTTTACCGGGGTTGGTCCTAAGTTCCATTTAACAGGACAAAATAGAAGAATGAAATTGGAATTATTTCTACAGTAACGTCGCGTCGACCCCATTGAAATTAAAACCCAAAGAATAATTTTAATGCCTTCAATTTTCCATAATATATTCAAGGGCGTAAGAATTGAAAATGATAATTTAATCATTATGATTGAATTAAGGACTAATTTCGAGGCTCGTAGACCCTACGACGTAGCGGTTCGTAGGACTATCGTAGAGGCTCGTAGGCCTATTGTAGACTCGTAGGCCTAGCGTAGCGGTTCGTAGGTCCGACACAGCGTCTCGAAGGACCGACAATCAGAATCGCAGAACCAATAATCAGACTCGAAATTCCGACGCAGTGTCTGGAAAGTGATTTAATCAAGTCAACGCACTCGAATGGATGGAGACGTATTTCAAGTTTCCAATCATTTGATAAATAGCCTTTCTTGCGTCAAAGTGACGCGAATTGTGAAACGCTATTTATTCAGTGAATTTATTTACTTATTTACATCATACGGGTGGTTTTTGTGACATATATTTTACGTATAATTTGATAATGGTGAAGGTGCCTTTCTCCGAATTTCGTGATTCTAAATAGAAGTTACAATGTAAAAATATTCATGTTCTGTGAATGTTAAAATAAGGTGAGTTTGTTTGACATATGGGCGAACTCCGTATACGGGGTAAAACCGCCTACGGTCGGCTACGGAACGGCTACCTTAAAACATGGAAAATTGAAACTTGGAAACACGTGTTACAAAGAATGTCCCAAATCCCAATACCAATATTTTTAGTGTCGAATGAAAGCACTGATTTTAATGACAAAAAAATGATTAGGTACTGTAAGCACCACGCTTGGCAGCGGTACCCGGGATCGTATTAAATCAAAGAATTCTTGAAGGGCGTAATTATATTTAATTCATTCGTATATTATATTGACAACACCAACGCGGCTGACGCCCTGAAGCTAGACTCTCATTTTTTCATCAACAAGTGAAAACCATATAAAAAATCCTAATTTAAACATATCTTGTCAGATTGTTCGGATGACGTACAGTGTTCTTGCCAGCCTGTACAGCATGAGGTTGCATCTCATGATAAAACCTCACAGTACACACGGCTACACATCAAGCTATACATTTCCAGTTTATGCTGATCTCGCATTGTAAAGGATTTCCGTACAATGTGAGGTTAGCTTATACTGGAATTGTATAGCTTGATGTGTAGCCGTGTGTACCTAAACATCGTGCCGTGCGTACATCTCTCAGGTTTGAAGTTGAGTGATGATAAAATTCAAGAACACACAGATATTGCTTAATATTCCACTCACTTCGTAAATGCAGCCATGACACATACAATGACATACATGCATTATCGTTGACAGATAACAAAGTACTACGTTGCACAAATTAGTATAAAGAAAATAATTTGTACGGAAAACATTGAAATCATGTATCGTTGCTCGAATATTTCCAAACGACCTTCAGCAAGGACAATGCCCAGTATTTAAAGAATCAATTCGTTTAAATTAAGAATCGATTTCAAATTAAGAATAACAAACGATTTTCGATTGACGTTCTCGAAATATTTTTAAATGGGATCGATATTGGGAGCGATAGTGCCTGACTAATGTTGTGTACGTCATTATTCTGATTATTAGAAATGTGTTATTCATACCTAAAGTGACGATTTATTTTTTGACTCAAAACGGGACATCGGTTTATTTATCTCAATTAGCAAGGCAGATTCATAAAGAAAACTCAATTTTGAGAATAGGTATCACTACCAGCCTAGGTTCTCAATGAAATAAAACACATTTTTTTTAACCAAAATTATTTAAGTAAGTACTGATGTATTACAAAATTTAAAAGTTAAGCAAGATTAATTTTATTTTGAGTAATATTTGTCAGCAGAACAAAGTTTTAATACAGCTGGTGATGATTTTATGTAAGAATAAAATTCTGGGCATGTTTTTTATATTCAACTATTAATTATCAACATCGCCATAAGGACCGGAACCAGCAGTGCTATTCTGTAAAAATCTCACCGTGATAACTTAGGTGAAGTGAGCTACTAAAAGTGTCAATCCTTAGCAACTGACAGCTCACTCCACGCTCACTTCACCTAAGACAACACGGTGAGATGGTTACAGAATAGCACTACTGTAACTGGGTTTTTCAGACGTCCACAATTTATTAATGAAAGAAAATGCTCTTTCTATTGGTACATTTGTGCCGGGAATACATAGAAAATATTCAATTAAAGTACAAAAGCTGTCATGCTTACGGTTGTTGGTGTGAAAATGTTTGAACAAACGCATAATTGTCGCGTTTCTGAAAACGGCACCATTTTGCGTCCCCAGGCTTTTGTTGGGGACACCGGGACGGAGAACCGAAAAAAGGGCCGGTCCCGTTCAAAACGGGACGTCTGGTCACTTTATTCATACCCATGTTTGAGTAATAGAAGACACAGATTAGTAGTGGTTTTAGTAAAGTACGGTAATCAATAATGTTACTAACGAGTCTCGTTTTCTATCCCAGAAAAAACAGCCTTCCAACAGTAGACTTATTTTGACATCACAAGCCGGAACTCCATAAAGTTACTTTATGAGACAAACTGGTTATCGCGAGCCTGATTTTTAAGGTGCATTTAAATGCAACCTGTTCTTTATCAATTAAATTATCAACGTTTAAGAACCTTTTTAACCAGCCCTCAAAACCTTTGATAATACTTAGTTAATTAATTCAGGTGTGACCTTGCGGAAATCCATTATAAAATACAATATCTAGACGTGGATATATTTAGTAAGCTGTTCCGTTTAGCTATTTCTGAAGAGCCATAAAAAAACCCTGTAAGAAATCGACACGTGTTTCACCTCTCAACGAGGCAACCTCAGGATGACGATTGACTTGTCGCGAACCCGAACATGGCGTGTTGCCACACCCAGCGCTGGTCGCAGAGTGAGATACTACTTGGGGTCTTTATAACACTTGTTTTTTTTTTTTTGTTTTGCAAGGAGGTCGCGACTGAAAACAGTTGAATATCGCTATTCCACACTATTATACCTCCGATTCGGAATTCTATTCAATTTGATTTGTTGTCGGCTTTAATTGGCTTTTGTTTTTCATGGAATCAATCATAGCAGCTAAATCAAGCACAGTTTGTTTATTATAAACTAACTGACCGTCACCGTGACGTGGAGAGCAGTGGTGGTCCAGTGGTAACGGCCGCGACTTACGAGTTATAGGTCGTAGGTTCGAACCCAGACAGGCGCATTACTTTGTATAAATTATTTCATCACCACTGCTCTCAAAACGGTGAAGGAAAACATCGTGAGGAAACCGGCATGTCCTAGAACCGAAAATTCGAAGACATGTGACATCCACCAACCCGCACTGGGCCCGCGTGGTGGATTACAGCCCACTCCCTCTCACAGAGAGGAGGCCTGTGTCCCAGCAGTGGGAACATTTATAGGCTGATGATGATGATGATGATGACCGTCACGCTTGTAATCCTTGAAGCGTTAGGCAGAGGTACCCACATTTCACCACTTATGTTTAAGTCCCATGTAATAGGGAGCGAGCCTTTTGCCATCAACCGAGCATAAATCCAGACTCCGAGCCGCTACAGAAAAATTGAAATTTTACCAGTTATTCTTTTCTCGCTTCTCAAGCAGTTTTACTGGTCAAAATCAAGCTTTCAGAAACCGAGCTTAGCCTTCCTAATCAACCATCATCATCATCTGTCTAGTTTTTTTCCCAACTATGTTGGGGTCGGCTTCCAGTCTAACCGGATGCAGCTGAATACCAGTATTTTATATGGCGCGACTGCCTATCTGACAACCGCAACCTAGTTACTGGGTAACACGATACCCCTTGATAAAACTAGTTGTCAGACTTTCGGGCTTCTGACGACCCGTAACAACTGTCAAAGATCTACAAATGACAGCCGGGACCTACGGCTTAGCGTGCTCAGCGTTCCTAATCAACCAACGTATAATATATTATTATGTGCGTGTTACATAATGTAAACAAAAACAATGTGTTTGGTATTGGTAAACAAGGTCAATACTTTTCCTTACGTAACATAAATGTAAGCCTATCATTATGAAGTTGAAGTGTTGTACAATTAGGGCCCGATCACACGTACCATAACCACACTGCAACGCTACCATGTGGACGAGCGATAATTTGTATGAAAATTAATAGTCCAACCTTTTTCATGACGCGACCCCCTTAATATGAAAATGCTTTTCGCGACCCCCTATTCTCCACTGTTTATAATTTGTATTTTATTATAATACAAATATCAAATACGTACAACATTTTTATTATTTTTTATAATGACGTATCGGCTAATTACATAATTAACAGACATATTACATCGCCAAACGGCTCCACAGAAAAGCGATACGATAGATTTGTGAGGACAGCGTATCCCACTCGCCTTCTAATTAAATCCTAAGTATATTTTAAGTGAATTTTATGTCGTATAATTGGTGGATTAATTACGTTTTAAAATGCAGCTATAGATGAGGCAAGTTTGGGAACCAACATAAAAGAAAATCTGTTGGAATTATCTAAAGCAACAAAACAAAGTTAAAACAATTTAAACTTTTTTTTCTTTTACAGAGGCCTTGCAACCACCTTATAGAGAAACCACACGTTGAAAAACTTTGGTTTAGTGAGTAGTCTATTCACACGGACCACATTTTGCCGTCAAAACACTTCAAGGCGACGTCGCAACCACAACGCGACGACACTGTCACAGCCGGAGTCGATCTGTCTACAAACACTACCCACAACCACAAGAAGGGCGCTACTCGCTGCGCAGTACCTCTCCCCTCACTCTGATCCATGAATTCATTACAGGGCAGCGACTCGCCACATGTTCCGAACCGCCATTAAGTTTGAATCGGGGTGTAACCACAACGCAATTACCAAAAGTTGCAGTGACACTATTCACACGTAACCACTGCTTGCCCACATTTTGTCGCTGTGATGTGGTGTGGTTGTGGTACGTGTGAATGGACCTTTAACTACGTCCCTTTCCTCTGTATTGTGAAGTCTGTCGCTGTCATTTACATCATTTGTTTACTTTTTAGACGTTTTTAAGTCTTTACCAGACTTGGCAGCTTATCGTACCAACTTTCTATTTATTAACGATGTCTTTTAATATTATGTAGATAAGGGTTGTACTTTCCGTCGTTAGGAAGCATAATGTCTCGACTTGTTTCTGGTTTTAAGCTTGGCAATTTGGGAGATACCAGCACCCTTAAGGTCAGCGCTCATTATAACAGCAGGAAAATAACTTGCTATTCAAGTTAGGATTTTAAAACAAATGACTTAAAGTCTATTTTACCATTGTTATTACAGAATAGTGGACGGCTCGACGGCCGCTCAATGCCCGTGAGTCGTCACACGTAAAATATACTTTATTGCTTTTGATTTAAAATCCTCACTTGAATGACAAGTTATTTGCCGTGTCGCGTTGGTGCTATTATGATAAGCGATGTCCTTAATTGCGTAACAAACAATCAATCACAATCTGAATCATTTTGAAGGATTTTGCTAATCCATTGCTTCATATGTTGGAAAAATTTCAACAACGTAAATAACGCAATGGATGTTGTTGAAATGTCAAAATGAAACTGTGATAGATCGTGAGTTACGCAATTAGGGTGCTGGTTGAGAGTCGCACATACCAGGGAAGCAGGTCAAAAAGGGAGGACGCATATACGCAGCCAGCTGTGGGTGGTACAAGGCAGCTAATGATGATAATGATAATGAATTTGGGATTTCATTTTTCAGCATCTTATAATCCTACTATCATCAATAGGGTTTGGCCCAATACACATAACTAGGTATCTAACTTATCGTGAAACAGGAATTCATTTTAAACACTCATTCTTAGCTATAAGATTCTGAAAAATGATTGAACAAACTAAGTACAGTATTTCTATTTTCTTAATGTCCCTCGGGAATCATCGCATTTCCGAATACAAACGAATGTTAAATGCCAAGTCTATCAATTATTAGATTTATAGTGTTTAATAATTTGAATTCAGAACTAAGTACTTACTTTATTGTTGTTTTGTTTTGATTTCCGTGTGAACTATATAGAGCTGTAAAACTATTGTCCCATATCTATCGTGCGTGTGACTTTTGCAGCTTTCCTCCCATTTATTAAAAATAAATTACATTAAATTAAAAGAGTATTAACAGCTCTATACATATACTTCCAAGTCGATTGAGAGCGTCCAGTCTACACCAAGTGCAAAGGGCAACTGCTAGAAATCTGACGACTGACGAAGTTTGCCGAGGGACATAAGACAATAGAAATACTGTACTTAAACCACTTTCAGTAGTCCATTAATCCACTTCAAAATTCAATTTCAGATACACCTAGGATACTACGAAATAAAAGATTACTGATACCGTTTTATGAGACGAATGATAAATATCGCAAAAAATATGAAAAATATATTAAGCGCGATACGGCTTGAAAGTGTCTCTATTAGCTGTCTGCGTGAAAATGCGTGAACTTAAGTAGAGCGTTTTACTTAGTATTTTAGTATAATAATAATGATATGCTCAAGTGAAGTGTCTGCGATCAATACACATAGGTAAGAATGCGGTAAATGTAACGTGTTTTAAACCAAATAAAAAGAGCAATTTTTGTTATAAAAGTAGTCTCAGAAATACTTCAAATGTTCTGTATTACTTTGCATCGAGAAATGCTTTATAAAAAACTTTAAAAATATTGTCGTTACAAACATTTTATGTATCAGCTACATGAAAATCGAAACGTGTTTTTACCAAAGAAACAATACTTTTTAAATAACATACATACTAGTACAAAATATAATAGAATTCTCTTTATTGTATGCACTAAACGAATTACAGATATAAATGTAGAAAAATTAGATAGCGTAACACAATGGGCTGTCTTATCGCTAAAAGCGATCTTTTTCTTTATTAAAATATTGGATATATCGACGCACAATTGATATTGATGAAATATTTTATAAATCGATTAATAGACGTTCTCACAAATCGGCGTTAGATTGATGGAAAAAAATACAATTACTCCAGTCCAAGGTAAATCCACTGACTAGTCTTCCATTCCCCGAAACAGTGTGACCTACGTCTAAAAAAGTTCTTAAAAGGTTTGTCCCACCCCCACGCTCCGTCGAACCGATGGAAATTCGGGGAAATCACCCATGAACAAATTAATTACATCAGCCAATGACGCAACGTTCGATATTTGAATATTTTTCGAATAACAGGCGAAGTCTGTAAAGGGTAACTGGGAATCACTGATTATCAGACAACCCAGTTTGCAGACTACCCAGAGAATAATATAGGTATTATGGAGAGTAGAATATTGCATTATTGACTTGAATGTGCCACGGCGGCTATGCTCACTCAGATGTCTCGCTGATGGTGGCGCGTGTGTTGGATCATTTAGCTCCCTTCAAAATGGTTGAGTTGAATGGTGTTTATCCATGCGTCATGTTCGTGAACGGGCGCCGTCAGTTAAGATTAGTCATCTCTATGGCGTATATTTAATTTATTTAAATTTTTGAATTGTTCTTTGTTTTATCTTTTTATTATGGACGCTTTTAACGTGCACGTCTTTCTACATTGTTGTCACATGTATAATTTCTACATGATGAATGATGTAACCAATATTTTGTAAAAAAATCATTTAAAAAAGTGTCCGTGGGATTTCTTGCTCGTTCTTCTCCATATGTACCTACTACGCTTTGGAATGGGCAACTAGCTTCATATTTCTCATTGACCGACTCCTTGACAGTTCAAAAGTGCTTGTAAATGGTTTAATTGAAATAAATGTTCTGGGTCTGAGTTTGAGTTATCAACGGCCATTTTAACAGAATATTTCGAACAACAAAAAATCTGGTCCTTCAGGACTTAACTTTCGAACTTGACCTATTCAAATTTGGTCCTAAGATCCGCAAGTCGTGACTTTACAACCATCTTCGTGAACTACTTACTAGAACGTTAAAACTGAAAATGTAAACGGATTTCCAAGTTTAGCTTTGGCACAAATTGTAACTGCTCAAGCAGACAGGATCATAAGCGCGATTTTATGTACTTATATAAAAACCTATGTGTCTCGAAGTCAAGGATAGAACGGAATATAATAACTATACGCCACTCCACATTATCCGAAGGCTTTGTAAAGGAATCTATCACACTACTCGCGATTAAAGTTAACCAAGAGTACCTAAATATCGATATATTTAAAAACATACTTTCAAAATTAAACATGCAATTCTTGCTCTATTCAACGAGGATATCTGAGCGTGTTTTGCCATCACGCTCATAGGATAATGTCACCATAATTCATCTTAAATTCAAGGTCGCTCAGCGAGCTATATGGAACCAGCTATGCTTGGAATCTCTCTGCAGGATAGAATCCGAAGTGATCTGGCTGAGAACCAAAGTTGTCGACATAGCTCACAGAATAAGCAAGCTGACATGGTCATATTAGCCGTAGGTAGAACTGATGACTGTTGGGGTTGACGTGTTCTTGAGTGGAGACCGCGAATCGGCAAACGTAAGGTAGGACGCCCTCAGGCTAGGTGGAGTGACGATCTTCGCAGGGTGGCTGGTAGCAGCTGGATGAGAGTTGCCGAGAATCGAACTGAATGGCGTGCAATTGGAGAGGCCTGTGTCCAACAGTGGACTGCTGTAGGGTGATAATTATGAATTCATCTTAAAGACCAGGCATTCTAAATTCTTCAGACCAGGAATTCTTCTATCGCGTGCGCTCTTTGTTCGTGTTCGACCACGAAACTAAATGCCGTAATTCCCAATTTTTATTTCGTTTATAACTAAAATAATAATTGATCTAGAGAAAAAATATCTTGTGGCTGGATAATAAACTATATTTTCTTACTGCGAATACTTATTTTAGATATAAAAGCTGAGTAATCTTGATTTTAATTAAAAAATCTTTATAAAAGACAAGAATTTAGAATAAAAATTTTATCGAGCAAAAATGTTACAATTACGAAACTATCTTGTACATGGAAACTTGTACTGTTTCAGAATATTAGTGCAAATTAACATACAACTTAGGGAGCCTCATTTTAATCAAGCGCCTGATATATATACTTGTGAGCGGAAAGACGGACAAATTGACAGACATGAAGAAATTATAAGGTTTCCATTTTCGACCCTAAAAATCTTCAGCTGATCATACGTGTATATATGACTGTGTAGGCGCGTCTTTACATCGAAGTGGTATTTTGCTTATACTTTGAAGCCTTTGCGTCAAAGTGCGTAACAATGTCGAGCAGTTTTTGCTTACAACATCAACGTTCCGTACGACAGTCCGTAAATAAGATATGGGTACGCTGGGAAAACTTCGCGATTTTCAAGAGATTTTTTTACATTCAAATAACTTTTAATAGATATTGCTGATGATAAAAGATGAAAACATCCTTAATATTATAAATGCGAAAGTAAGTTTGTTTGTTACGCCTTCACGCTAAAACGGCTGAACGGATTTGGATGAAATTTGGCACATATATAGATGATACCCTGGAAAAGAACATAGGATACTTTTTTTTTTCCCACGGTATCGAGACTTATGCGGGTGAAACCGCGGGGCGCAGCTAGTATTCTATATTTTTGGTAAACATACAGAGCATCTCTTAGTTTTACGGGAAGAGCGATTAATCTAGTTTTCTCAAAACACAGACCAGCATCCTAAATCCGTAACACACTTTCAATTACAATCCGCAAGATTTTGAAGGAAATTGCAAATCCACTGCTTTATGATTGAAATATTCGTTTGTTAAATAACGCATTGAATGTTGTTCAACTGTCAAAATGAAAGGCATTGCAACATATATGTTGTTTGGCAGAACGTTGAACATACGAAAATGGTGGATAGGTGGGGTCATCTGCTACTTACTCAGCCCTAATTTATTTGGCCCTGGCGCCCTGGATATTAAAAAAATTTTTTTTGCTTTCTTCTAGTTTCACAACTTTTTTAACTTTAAAGTGTAATTTTTATTTAAAAAATGGGTAAAACAGGCATTTTTTTTTTTAAATCTTTAATTTTGGCAGATTCTTATAACAGAAAGATGTAAAAAATACTTAAATCCTAATTTCAACCTGCATTAAAAAAAAATATCCAGGGTGCCAGGTCCAAATAAATTAGATCTGAGTAAGTAGCAGATGACCCCACCTATCCACCATTTTCGTATGTTCAACGTTCTGCTAAACATTCTGTATATGTAGGGAACAACTGATTTTTTTTTTCGCGATTTCAGCTTTGGTCCCATAGTCAAAGTTGTTTATAATGATGAGTACAATGACCTCTTAAGAGGAAGCCCATGAATCAAATTTTACCCTGTATAAAACACGTGTAATTTTGAATCACAGCTGACATGAATAAATAAATCACAATACGGATAAAAATGATATCAAAACAACGTCGAATCTTTCCTTGACAAGCTGTAACGAAGAATTACTAGGAAGGAAGCCCCCAATCAGTGCATCACACCTTGACCCGCGGTATCGGCTGGTAAGATCTGCTTGAGTCCTTGACACGGTAGCGTGCCAGTCAATTGTGCTGTTGCGTGTAATCTGATCGATCTGCCGTCATGTGTACTACGGAAATTGATGATTGAGATATTTTCATCGTGTTAAAAATACAATTTTTAACAGTTAACGTTTAAAAACCCCCGACACAAACATTTCCTCATTTCTCTTTCCTACTCCATCACCAGACCCTGTTCACCATCTATCTATAACCTATTCATTGAGCTCAAACACGATACCTGTGCTGTAAGTTGGTGAGGGAGTTGGGTATACTGTAAATTTCAGATGATGCTGCAGCATCAGTTCAAGGTTACTATGTTCTTCTAATATTATTGAAGTAACAGGATACCAAGTTTCAAATCGATCAGACCTGTGGAAGATACTCACATCCTTTCATCAACTAGAAAATAGCTGATATTCTTCGAACGGCTGAACCGATTTTGATAAAACATGTCTAAGAACCATCGCTAGAAAACCAGCTTTCAAATAAAAAAAACCGTATTCAAATCGGTTCACCCGTTAAAGAGCTACGGTGCCACAGACAGACACACACACACATAGCGGTCAAACTTATAACACCCCTCTTTTTGCGTCGGGGGTTGAAAATATTTTGTTGGCAGGGAAAGGAGAGATTTTGGGAGAGAGTGCAATAAAGTATCCCCAGTGGTAAACGCAAACGCAATTTGCCAGGCTGTTGACGAATTAATGAAGAAACAAACATTTTACATTTCAGGCCAAATATGGTGGGACTGAAAGAGCAGCGCAGGCGTTCTACTTTGTGTAAATAATTTCATCACCACTGCTTTCAAAACGGCGAAGGAAAACATCGTGAGGAAACCGGCATGTCCTAAAATCAAAAATTCGAAGACATGACATCTACCAACCAGCACTGGGCCCGCGTGGTAGATTACAGCCCACTCCCTCTCACAGAAAGGAGGCCTGTGTCCCAGCAGTGGGGACGTTATAGGCTGATTATGCTATGGTAGGACTGCCCCAAACTATCAGATAAATGGTCCTCCCAGTCACTACCTTATCCTTTAGCGAAAAGTCGTGGCTGAAAGGACCAGTGTTGAAATTCTCTCTTAATTTTCAGATTCTCTAGTATCCAAAACTGGCTTTTGTATTTCATTGAACTCAGCTATTACAGAATACATTATAATTTGTCTTGATTGTTTCCTCTGTAACAGACTCGTGTACCCTAATTGCGTAATGCACGATCAATCACAATTTGTTTCGATTTGAAGCAGATTGCTAATCCATTGCTTCATAAGCTGGAAAAAAAATCTGCTCAACAATGTAAATAATGCAATGAATGTTGTTGAACTGTCAAAATGAAACAAATTTGACACAATCGTTTACGAAAATATATTACTCAATTAGGGTACTGTTTGCCACACTCTAAACAAGGAACTTGTAAAAAACATGGTTTTAATATTGAGTCATTTGTCTGCTATTTTTCTTTATCTAATAGTTTATTAAATTTAGATAAAATTCTCCAAAGCTTTATCGTGATATCATCTGATATATACCAGGAATTGTGACATGGGAATTACTTTGAAGACACTTCCTTCTCGTTAGCATTTTCTTCCTAGAATTGTAACACTTAACAACAGGGAAAAAATTCATTTTTCGATCTTGGAAATCAAAACAAGAATGCGATCTAGAGTTATATGTTTGTCGCGTTTGTACTTTTAACAGTTAAGACCATACATACATGATTTTAAAGTATGAAAGATTTTTTACAAAACAGAAAACGCTTTCGTTTTATTACTAATTGAAAAATAAATATTAAAGAACCACAAACGTAAAAGAAGGTAAATAAAATACACACTGTAACCTGTTTGATGTTCTGAATTTATCGAAAATTTAGGACAAAACTCAGTTTCGAATTGAGAACAATAGAATCAACCGTTGGTTCCACACGCAAGAGGATTAGGTACCATTATACAAAATAACACTGGCAGCTATTATATTTTTTACGCGTTCGCTTTTCAAATACATAATTTAAAGACCGTTGGAGGCAAAAAGAGGTTTTAATTATACTTCATTCTCCCACAGTACAGTTTCGGAATTTCAAATTCTCGCGAAAACTATTAATCATGAAACAGTCACTAAATGGATCTATAAGTAAAAACTGGGGTATTTCGAGTGCAGAACTACACACTACAATCCACATTCATATCATATCGGTCACCAGTTGTATGTTATTATGACCACTTGACCTCATTGGTATGGTAAATTTTCATTCACAATTTATTTTTAGAGGTTAATTTGCATCGCGATAGCAAACTGCTAGTAATAGCTAACTAGGGTGACCAGATGTCCTGTATTTTATGGGTTATCCCGTATTTCATTCAAGCATGAATTTTTCATTGTCCCGTAATTTGGCGAAACCAATACGGGATAGTACATTGTCCCGTAATTTTATGATTCAATAGCATTTAATGATAAAAATACTTATTCGAATAATATTTATTTTCTCGCACATATTTGTTCTTTAGTTGATTAATTCACATTTTCTAATCCAAATAATTAACAAATTGAATATTTATGATTGTTTTAAGGATAATTCATAAATAAAATCAAAGTTTGTATGTATAGGTTATTTAGTTGATTATTTCACATTTTCTTTTCGAGATAATATATTTTTTTGTGTTTTTAATTTTTTACATTATTTTTTAAAGTCTTTCATTAAGAAATTTAGCAATTGTATGGGTTATTTAATTGTTTATGCCAAATTTAAGTAGTAAAAAAAGTATGTTGATTTTTAATAAACAACGGCCTGTCTTGTATTTTAACCTCGAGTCCCGTATTTTCAATGCACTTGTCCCGTAAAACCGGAAATCAGACCTGGTCACCCTATAGCTAACGGCCTTTTTTGCGTGCTTTTATTTTTGTTATATTATTATTTATTTTTTTATTCAAACGTAATGGACCATGTGTTCTATTTATACAATCTACTGTTAGTCGTGTAAATTAAACATCATGGATCATGTCTGAATTTTCTTACTGTTTTTCCGGTCAGTTCGGTTTTCTGCCCTCAAATTCAAAAGGGCAACCATTATTGATGTTTAAGCACTTTGGTCCAGTACCCTAATTGCGTAACTTATTTTCGTAAACGATACTGACAAATTTGTTTCATTTTGACAGTTCAACAACATTCATTGCGTTATTTACGTTGTTGAGCAGATTTTTTTCCAACTTATGAAGCAATGGATTAGCAATCTGTTTAAAATCGAAACCAATTGTGATTGATCGTGCATTACGCAATTAGGGTACTGGTCCTTAGGGACGTCTATATCGAGAGCTACGTCATATGAAACAGATTGGTTAGTTGCGTGATTGGTAAGTATGACCTTTATACTAATCACGTTGCGTAATAAAACCTGTTTTCGTGAAGCACTGTGTTTATAAATAACGGGCGGTGTTGATTGAGAAATCAATTAAGGAAATTAAAACCGAACTCGTAGCTTGGTTAATAAATCGGATTGTTATTGGACGGGGTTTTGAGCGAGAAATGAGCTGCTGCTGTTTTGAATTTTAAAGATATTTGGTGCATACCGGATGCGACTCTGGTGGAACAATTTCAATACTCAATACTCAATATCTTTATTGCTTTACCATAATGTGTACTTAGGTGGTAATTATATAATTTAGATCATTATGGACCCTGTAGGGCACAGCAAAAAGGGTAGGAGAGAGGAAGCCCTGTTTTAGGAGATCATTGTTTTTGTGGGAACAAGTTTTAACTTAGATAATAATCAAAGTCAGAAGATCGCGAATAAGATACTAACATTTCGCTTAACTATTATTATTTATGTTTTATCTGCAAAAAGTACTTAAATATTTTAGATTATTTTATTTACATTATTGTTTTTTACGAAAACTTCACGGAAATTGTTCTACAGGGGGCCTACCACCAGCTCATAAACCAGTATTATTTTAATATTACTTCAGTGTAGGAAAGAGATGAAGCTCTACAGGTCGTATAGCTCCATATCTTTCTCCCACTGAAGTAATATTAAAATAATACTGTTTATGACTGGTGGTAGGCCCCTTGCACGCGTAGCATGACCACCGTAGAAACGAGTTTTGTCGACGGAAGAATCGACAAAATGACAGATTGTGATTGTTTATCTGTCATTTTGTCTACTCTTCCGTCGACAAAACTCGTTTCTACGGTGGTCATGCTACGCGTGCTGGTGTCGCTTCGCGCCTGTCGGCGGGAGCGTTTCTCCAGAGATGGACTCGGCTGATTGATGAGATATTGCTAACAGAACAGTGTGCTGGGATACATTACTTGATTGATTGACACAGGTCAATGAAAGTATGCAAAGGTTGGGTAACAGAATTATGGTGACATACGAAGTAATTAATGACTAAACAAATGCCTATCGTTTTTATATTCATTTCGGTCTTTTGTTTCTATTAAAAGTCCATTAACTTGACAAGATTTTTATAGAAAAGCGGTTTTATAAGTTAGATAATTTATCAAAACGTTCTAAACGACGTACGACACGTAAACGTTCTACGTTATGTTGCCATTTTAAATATTATATTTGTATAAACATTTAGGACTAAGTATTGTATTTATTTTATTTTTGATTTGTTATTTCACTATATGCTGCACCGGTTGACGTCATCACGTCAGTGCCGGCTATCACTGAAAACCAGCGATGGGGCTCTGTCTCGCATGGGGTCGCATCATCATATTGAGCGATGGCCGTTTTACGTGGATGTGACGCATATTTTCCCTCAATTTGTTATTTACGTGTTTGTTTCATCTTTCTTTGCGTCATGTTTACTGCAAAAAAACGTATTTTCTTTCTTTTTTCTTTCTAAATAAATACATTGGCATAAAAAAGGTTAGTAGTGGGTGTGCGTGTGTGTAGTTCTTAGTCAACAATTTCTTTGAAAAAGCTTGAAACGAAACACTGATTAATAGTGTCCGAAGTAAAGTCAAATAAATAAACCTATTTTTACAACTTCATGATTGACAGCCAAATGGTTTAGTCAACAAGTTTGACGTTCAAAAGTGACTTTTATGTGCCTATCTATACTAATACATATTATAAAGAGGTAAAATTTGTTTGTTTGTTTGTATGTAGATGGAACTACCAGTCGGATTTGAAAAAATATTTTTGCATTAGGTAGCCCCATTCTTGAGGAAGGTTCCCGGACGAAATCGCGGGCAGAAGCTATAGTTTGACCAATACCTCTGTACCGCGCCTTAGAAAGGCGCGCGGCGAGACGGGGGAGCAGTGCAGGCCGCTAATTCGTCAAAGCTCTCGGCGCACGGCGTCCCGCCCGCCGCTCATTGGTCAACACTGCCCCCCGCCTCGCCGCGTATTCCTAAGGCGCGGTACAGCGGTATTGGTCAAACTATAGTTTGAAATAAATGATTTGACTTTGACTTTAAAGTTAAAAGAAAAGCTACGGTAGATTCTTTTTTCTATGCAAATAAAGAATAACGAATACTAATTCTATTTGTTTTGTTAAAGGCCTTTGCCGTGCTGCACGCATAGCATCACGCTTTCTATCTCTACGAAGAATAGACACAGCTCTTTCCATACAAAGTGACATTTCGTTTCTCCATTTTTGACTAATAACTTGATGTGTAGCCGTATGTACTTGACTCAAAATAGGTACTTTGACAAGTTTTTAATCTAAAAGAAAAGTGTTGGTCTTTGCATCCGAAATTCCAAGTTCATCCCTCGAAATATAAGAACTAGAGACAATTATTTTTTAAATTATTATTTTTTTTTCTTTTAATTTTATTTTAAGTAGTTTAAAAAAAAAAACCAAGTTTATTAATTAATTCACCATTATAAATAATTGTTTGCCTTACTTGGGTAGATACTGGACCCCACGACACAGGGAATCCCAGTGTGGGGCCCAGGAAATTTGTAAAAATCTAGCACCTAAGGCTATGTAATAATTAATGTCTGTAATTTTTATGGTGTACATAATAAAGAATATTCTATCTATCTATCTATCTATGTAATCTGTAACTCGTTTTTTTTTAATATTGTACCGTGTTATTGTGAACTAACTAAAGCTTTTTTACTTTACTTAAATTCAAATCAGATGTGGTAGGTAGCTGAAATCACCAAGTTTGTGAGTAATTACAAAATACACGTGTCCAGCTTTACTGTCAAAGTCAAAGTCAAATAATTTATTTTAATTAGGCACAAAAAGGCACTTTTGAACGTCAAAAACAAAAAAAATAGAATTGATTCTAGTTGCCCCTTCCAAAAGGTAGTTTTCGTATGGAGAAGAATGGGCAAGAAACTCCACCGTTACTCTTTTAAAATGTTTTACAATATTTTGTATACATTGATTATATAATTATATGTGAAGACGATGCACCTGGAATAATATTACTATACCACAATAGGTAAAAATAATTAAAAATGAAGCAATGACAGAAAAAATAATAATTATGTAATGGATACATGGTGTTCACATATTTACAAGCATTGTAAAAGTAGGTACCTATACGATATTCCTAAAAAATTACAAGTATACTAATTAGTCAGTGTGTGAGTAATCACAGAATGTAAAAAAGATAACAATAATGTTATAATATTTAATTACACAATTAAATTAGCAACCAGTTTGATTTTGTCTAGACTCTAAATTGTCCTATGGAGCTAGACCAGCATGCTTCCAAGCATTCTTATCTAGAATATAATCCTCTAATTTGTAATAAGCTTGTTTACAAAGAGTACTTTTAATGTGAGTTTTAAATTTTCTTTCAGTTAACTGTAATATATCACAAGGTATTTTGTTGTAACATTTAACACAGTACCCCATAAAAGATGTTTGTACTTTGGATAATCTGAAAAATGGTTGATCTATTTTATCTTTATTTCTAGTATTAAAATTATGTCTTTCACTTATTTTCTTAAAAAGATGCAGATTTTTCCTTACATACATAATATTTTCATAGATGAATTGGCAAGGTACCGTCATAATATTAATCTTTTTAAATAGTTCCCTGAGAGATTCGCGACGACATAGATTATAAATGGCTCTGACAGCCCTCTTTTGTAAAATAAAGATAGATTCAATGTCAGCAGCTCGACCCCACAGTAAAATGCCATATGACATAATGCTGTGAAAGTAGCTAAAATATACCAAACGTGCGGTTTCTATATCTGTTAACTGTCTTATCTTTCTAACAGCATAAGCGGCCGAGCTTAGCCGCCCCGCAAGAGATGTTACTGTGGACACTAATCAATTATGTCTGAAAAACTGACTACAAACTAGGACATAAATCACATCGGACTAAGCCTAATGACACGTCATTTTTAACCAAGGCACCAGAAATCCATGACTGATGTCACACGATCGACCACCGATATGTACCATTAGAGTCTGACATGCACGACATTCCGATTTGGAAATACAGTCAAACCTGAGTAAGTGAGAAAACTTTATAAATGAGAGTAATTCCCAGATCCCTTCATTTTAACCCTCTAAAACCCCTATAAGTGAGAAACAGAAACCTCTATAAGAGAAAGTCGCTTTGCACTCGTGGACCTCTATAATGAGACCGCTGCTAGCATGTACTTCTATAAGCGACAGTCGAGCGTTATTTAACATCTGCTATTTATGACTCATTTTTAAATTTCGTGGGACTAACATTGTGTAGCGGTTACACCGCCACATACGAACCACGCATCAAAGACATGACGTCACACAAATCCTGCATCGCGCAGTTAGAGTTTACCGAGCGATCGACATAGATACAAGATTTCAACTTCAAACCGATGGGGCAGTTGCCCGCCAGACACAACACCCGTCTGGTCGGAGGATCCTCCCTTTTTTATGGTGGATGAGTGAACTTTACACCCTGTTCCTCATGCCACTAAAATTGTTTTTGTTCCTCTCAACCTTTCCCAACCAGCCTTAACCTCTATAAGTGAGAAAGGCCACCCCTGGACCTCTATAAGAAACTCGAGCTAGTGAGAAACCTCTATAAGCAAAAAAGAGATCGCGTTCCCTTGAACTCTCGCTTATCCAGGTTCGACTGTAATATCTTTTGACCCCACGGTCAAATCTTATCTTTTGCCCGCTTGGAGAACGTACTACCAGGATACCTATCCGCGTCCTTAACTTCATAGGTAACAGACAGACCGACAGACCGACAAATAGACAATAGCTACTTTCGCATTTATAACATTTACACAGGATTTTTTTTTAACCAGTGCGCAAACTAAACACGTGACTTTACTCATCATTATGAACAACTTTTACTATGGGACCAAAACTAAAATTACGAAAAAAAAAAAATCTGCTGTTCCCTACATTTTGACGAGTTATGCAAACATAAATGTAGGGAACAACAGATATGTTTTTCGCGATTTCTGGTTTGGTCCCATAGTAAAAGTTGTTCATAATGATGAGTCAAGTCACGTGTAAAAGTTTGCGCACTGGTTAAAAACTTACCCTGTATGTATTCTAGCTTTTGGAGGTCGGAAATCAAAACACGGGAAATGACTACCGGAATAAAAAGTATCCTATGTCCTAACCCAGGCTATGGTCTACACACGTGCCAAATTTCATCCAAATCCGTTCACCCGTTTTAGCGTGAAAGCAAAACAAACGAACTCACTTTTGTACTTAATGTTAGTTAGGGTATGATAGTTAGGAGGATTGTTTTTAAAAAGATTTTCTACTCGGGTTGTCTCCCGGCATTTTTCCGTACAACTCCCGCCCTGAGGCCCTCAAGGAAAAGGAGGTCCAAATCCCCTGTTAATTAGTAACAAATACTGTATCCCATAGTACTGTGCTTAATAATGTAACTGTGTGTAGGTACTGCTGCTTGTTTCTGTATTATAGTCGACCGTAGGTTCAATTGAGGTAAGGGACAAAATACGATTTTTCAGGAGAGGCCGACAAAGTTTTTTTTCGGACTAAATCGCCCATAACTATTTTGTTATTAACCTTTTTCGGGTCTGATTTCACACATAAACTTGTATTTTAGTGCTCTATCTACATGTGTAACATTTATTTAAATGTGTTGGCTATTTAAGAAAATAGATGTCAGTTACAACAACGTATTTTGTTAGTAATGTCCCTTACTGACCAAGTATCTTGTAGTCCCGTCCCTTACATTAAATTGACCTCTACGTTGGATTCAATCAATTAATGAAAAAATACTGTAAAGGACTTGTTGAAAAAATTTATGAAAAAAATACAGTGTAAAGAGATTTGTGACAGAAAATGAAGTACACACTTTTGATGTACGGATATCTTAAATTAGGCCAGTTTTATTATGGTTTCTTAAAAAATAAACCATGTAATGGTGATTCGTTGATTGGGAAGACCCTTACCTTATTTGAAGTGGATTGGTGGCGATAATTACACCATTTCAAGTTCCTATATTGCATAGTTTTTCAGATACATTGTAATTATGGGGCTGATTCGAAAGGAGAACATTCACCGTCCATACATTTTTGGGCTAAATGTGAAAGTGCCGGCCAAATATAAAAATAGTTATATTCCGTTAGGACATGTTATTCTCTTCACTTTTCACAATGGGACCAAATCTGTAGGGCCGAATGGCAACAATTTCGTACACTGTAGTTATCTGGAGAATAACCCTAGAGACTTAGTTTCACAGTAAAAGATGATAACGGTAATGTTTACTGGCATAAAAAACTATTACTATAATTAGATTACTGTTATTCTTTTAACTAAAATATACTGAAAACAGTATTTTTCAAACTCGTATAACAGCGTAGGGAATGGTCCTACAGATTTGGTCCCATAGTGAAAAGTGAAGAGAATAACAAGTTCTAACGGAATATAACTTTTTTTTTTGTTTGGCACTTTCATAATTTAGCCCAAAATGAATGATCCAAAAATCATTAGGGTAAGGGACATTTTTCTTAAGCTAGAATTTTTTCATATTCACCATTCGATAGAGCGAAAAATTCTGAACAAAACTGTATACTCAACTCATTTTGGGTATTTTGTCCCTTACCTCAATTGAACCTACGGTCGACGAATATCGACGCTTGAAAGGCAATATTGACTAAGCGACATGGATTCCCATGTATTTATTATGTATGCTCATACCTAAGTACATCTAATTTATCGCAATATGCTTTTATATTTAAACATGATATAACATAACATCACGCCTTGTTTTCCCAAAGGGTTAGGCAGAGTTGTACCTACCTATAACACTCCCACATTTCGCCAGTTATGTTTAAGTCCCATGTAATATGGGGCGAGCCTATTGCCATCAACCGGGCACAAATCCAGACTCTCGCTGCTACTGAGACATTCCAGATGGAAAAACCCAATGACACTGCCCGACCTGGGAATGGAACCCAAGTCCTCACGCTTGCATTTATTATATGGTATGTACCTATGTAAGGGACTATTTATTTTTCAAACAAGGTATGGTAAAGTACCGTGTTTTGGGTTCCTTATCGGTCAGGTTTCGCACTTTGCTGGTGGCCCAAACGTGATATTTTTGAGAATTTATTCGAAGGCTAAACTGTTTTTAAAATGGTGTTTGTTCAACTTCGCGTTCATTGCCCTTTTGGAAAGTTCCGTAAGTAGCAGTTCACTTAAGAGTTAGGTATACTTATGAAGGTACACACGGCAGAGGCGGACTTAGCCCGTCAGAGGCCCGGGGCGGCAAAGCTGAATGAGGCCCCCCACCCCCAGCTTTAAAAAAAAATGTAGTTTTACAAGCTTTTTATTCAGTTCACATTTGTATGTATAAATAAGTCATCATCATCATTTCAACCGAAAGACGTCCACTGCTGGACATAGGCCTCCCCCAAACACCGCCACTTCGACCGATTCTGTGCTTTCCGCATCCAGCGGATTCCTGCGGCCTTCACAAGGTCATCGGTCCATCTTGTGGGAGGTCTTCCAACGTCGCTACGTCTTCCGGTACGTGGTCGCCACTCCAGAACCTTTCGACCCCATCGGCCATCCATTCTGCGAGCAATGTGCCCTGCCCATTGCCACTTAAGTTTGGCAATTCTTCGGGCTATGTCGGTTACCTTGGTTCTCCTGTATAAATAAGTATTTATGTTTATATCGTTAAAATCTGGCAAGTGAAATTTAAATTCGAATTTAATTATTTAGGCTAAATTTTTATTTTTTGTAGCGTGTTATATGTGTTTCCGTGCCTTCAATTTACTGAACTCTTCCTATCTTGATGAAATTATGTAGGTACTAAGCACATTTTTAAAGTCTTGTTTAGGATTTGATCAGAGGAACGCGGAGGCATTTGGGGGCCCCCCAAGACCGGAGGCCCGGGGCAGGCCGCCCCTTCCACCCCCCTGTTAGTCCGCCACTGACACACGGCTACACATCAAGCTATACATTTCCAGTTTATGCTGATAAAAAAAAAATAAAAAAAAATAAAATCTTTATTTGAACTTAGCCTAAAATAATATAACAATGGTATAGTAGAAAGAAGTACATACATTGAGAGGCTTATGCTAGGTAGTAATACATTGAAACCCTGACCTCTAAACTAGGTTATTACCTGTATCTTAGAAGATCAGTGTCCCTCCGCAACAATGTTACAGTCCAGAAATTTTACAGCTCTAGGTCAACTACGAAACATCGCAAAAAAAAATAATAATAATAATTAAAAAATAAAAATAAAATGAAGGGTATAATTTTACAATTCAAAAGAAGTGAAAGTATGGCGTTAATTTGTGATTGAGGTGCGTATGTGTGTGTTTTATGTAAGTGTTTGTGTATGAAAGTGAGTGTGTGTTGATCTCGCATTGTATAGGATTTCCGTACAATGCGAGGTCCGCTAATACTGGAAATGTATAGCTTGATGTATAGCCGTGTGTACCATGAGTACCTTCAGCTACTATGGGTATAAAAGCGCGTTTAAATTAAAAGCGAACAGACCTACGACTTCTATAGAATTTGAGTTATGTCACAGATACTTACAGATGGGTCACTCCGTTAAATCATTTAAATAAAAAGCGACTCTTGCTGCCACACAATAAAGTGCAATTTTGTACCCTAATTGCGTAACTTATTTTCATAAACAATTTTGCCTAATTTGTTTCATTTTGACAGTTTAACAACATTCATTGCGTTATTTACGTTGTTGAGTAGATTTTTTTTTCCAACTTATGAAGCAATGGATTAGCAATCTGTTTCAAATCGAAACAGATTGTGACTGTGTTGTATTACGCAATTTCCTGTAATGATAGCAGTGTTTGTGATAGATAAATAAATAACTAAATGGTGCTTTCCAAGAGCAAATGCATGAATTACTATAAAAAATACCCAAATCGCTTTAGGTTTGCCTGTAATATTTAAAGATTTCCATCGATTTCTCTAGGATGCCATCATCAGATCCTGATTTCCTTATCATGGTACCACCCTTGGAATATCTCCTTTCCAACAAAAAAAGAATCATCAAAATCGGTTCATAAACGACGAAGTTATCCGCGAACACACATAAAAAAATAAAAATATACGGTCGAATTGAGTAACCTCCTTTTTATGAAATCGGTTAAAAAAGGCACCATGTAGTAGTTTACATATCTAGTTACCGAAGCTTATTTAAAACCTAGTTATTCAAATAAGAGCAGAGTCAGGAATCAGCATAGTTACTAATAGACGAGTAAGTTGTAAGAAATAACATGATTTGTTGTTTATTTATTTTTTCATAGAATCGGAAATCACAGTCAAATATTTTCACAATGAAACATACTTGGCTTTCTTCCTAAACTCTTTAAGTAATTCTGTATTAGTCAACTCTTGCGAATTTCTATGACTCAGATATGAAAATGAAATGTGTTTGTCACTTTTTGTTTGGTTCTCGTGTTACGCTAAATGACTTCCATTATTTTATAAAATTGTGTTGGTGTTAGCCTCGTGACTAGGGTTACCATTTAGAAATTTGAAAACTCCTGACAAAAAGCCTGAAATTTAAATAAAAGTCCGGACATTTTAGTCATAAAATCCAATTATTGTTTGATCTCGTTAAGTCGATTGTTAAAGAAGATTTCTATTTGTATTTGTTTTTAGATTATAAGTTTTATTACTCGTATTCAATTTAAGCTTAAAAATCCGGACAAATTAAAGAGCCGGACAAAGCCCGGATAAAAGTCTAGAAGTCCGACATGTCCGAATAAATCCGGACGGATGGACTCGTGGCTAAGTAATAATATCCGCACGGGTCGATCCATCAGGTTAAGCTACGCTTGCCAGGGTTGGTCCGTGGATGGGTGACCATCTTTACATATCGAAACTCCTCCGTACCTTGGAAAGCACGTTAAGCCGTTGGTTCCGGCTGTCATTCGTAGATCGTTGACAGTCGTTACGGGTCGTCAGAAGCCCGAAAGACTGACAACCAGTCTTACCAAGGGGTATCGTATTACCCAGTTACTGGGTTGTGAAGGTCAGATAGGTAGTCGCTCCATGTAAAATACTGGTATTCGGCTGCATCCGGTTAGACTGGAAGCCGACCCCAACATAGGAAAAGGCTAGGCAGATTGATATTGCCCAAGAATTTGGTCACTTGATATCTGTAACTAAGACTCAAAAGACCGAACTAAAAAACTTGAGCCATGAATACGTACTACACTCGAGAGGGAAAAACTGCTTCACTTATGTGGATTACGTTCTGTTCTTGAGAACTTTCATTAAAAAACACCTGAGCTGTGCCGCCGCTGGAAATTACCCTTAATTTCTTTAATGGCTGTTCCGCGTGCACTAGTGCCTATAATTTTCTTTTCATCAAGTTTTTCTTCGTGAAGTTGATTTCTTATTTCAATTTACTTTGTATCGATACTACTTATGTTTTATGTATGTATGTAGTTGTTATATTTAAGTAAATGGTACACTACAGACTACCTGCAGTAATGACTCTCTTTGCTCCCGTAATTCATCCAAAGGTCTATGTTACCCCTTGTAAAATTTCTACATTTTGCAGCGCGACCTCTGCGGTTTCAACCAATTGTTTTTTTCTGGTGGCCATCAATTTTTTAACGAGGAGCTCGTGGCTAAATACTAACAGCCGCTCGGGTCGATCTGTCAGGTTAAGCTACGCTTGCCGGGGTTGGTACGGACCAACCTCGGAGTCTCGGTATGTAGAAATGGTCACCCATCCACGGGGATGGGTGACCATTTCTACATACCGAGACTCCTCTGTGCCTCGGAAAGCACGTTAAGCCGTTGGTCCCGGCTGTCATTCGTGGATCTTTGACAGTCGTTACGGGTCGTCAGAAGCTCGAAAGTCTGACAACCAGTCTTACCAAGGGGTATCGTATTACCCAGTTACTGGGTTGTGGAGGTCAGATAGGCAGTCGCTCCATGTAAAATACTGGTATTCAGCTGTATCCGGTTAGACTGGAAGCAGACCCCAATATAGTTGGGAAAAGGCTAGGCAGATTGATTTTTGGCCATCAATTTTTTATTCATAATTATATAATTTTCATATTTGATTAAAATCGTAAGCAAGGCTGTCAAACTTCTATAAAAAAGTTAATTCGCTGGAAAATATGAATATGAAAAAAGTCGATTTAATAAATTTTGAACTTTTCATTTTAAATTGTGCCAAGTAAATTTGATTAAATAGACTTTGGTTAAACGTTGTATTAAAGGGATATAGGAGAGCGGTCATTTGCAATCAAATTACCCCTGATGACCCCCCCTATGCCAATGTCAACAATTTTCGAGTAATTAGACTTCTTTTTATGTATGAAGTAAAGGTATAAAATGTGCCCAATAACCCTGATATACAGGGTTAATATAGTTATACGTCGGCAATACATTAAGGGGATGTAGGAGAGGTCATTTACAACCAAACGACGCCTTATGACTCCTATGCAAATGTCAACAATTTTCACGTAATTCGACATTTTAAATTTTTATTTCATACATTTTAAAATGTAAAATGTCAAATTACTCGAAAATGGTTAATAACCCTGTTTATGTATTAGTGAGGTAATAAAGAGCATTCTATCTTCCATCTTCAATACCTACTTTGCTTACAAATATTTCTGCTATCAATCTTTGCCTCTGAATTATCCGATGAACTAGATTAAAACATTCCTAGTTGCTGAAATTATTAAGAACTTCAACGATGAGGTTTCGAATAACTTTAGTTTAAAGTTTCTTTAAGGTATATTTATTTATTTGAAAACTGAAATTGAAGTATCTTTTGATTACAAATTGAAGTTAGAAGAAGAACAACAGCAATTTAAGAGGAATTCAGCGTTACTTAACTACTTTAGAATAATAATGAGATTTCTATGAAAATATATCGATTGCCGTAGTTTATTTTGGCTAATCGACAGACAAAGTTAAGCCTCGTGCACACTGGCTCGACTTTAACAAAACAATATCTAAGAAAACTTCACGGTAGAACAATAGGTCTGTGTCCAAAAATTTTTTTTGTCCATCTTGTAGATTATTAAAAAATATTGAACACATATTTTTTCTTTTTTGACGTAATCAAAAGATTACGGCGATACATTGAGTTAAAATGTGGCATGACGTCACGCCTTGCTAGATTTAATACAACGTTGTGACTTAGCGAGCCCTCACTCTCCAACTTTAATGCGTGTTTTCTAAATTATTTTTGATTAATATGATAAAGCAAAAAATACGTGTTTAATATTTTTAGGTATTATCTGAAAGACGGACGAAGAGTTTTTTGTTACCTATGCAACTACCGTATTACCGGTGTCGCGTCGCGATACGAGGCTTTATCGGTAGATTACTATTCACTTAGTACTAAATTACCTAAATAAACCGGTTCACGTTTTATTAATTCGAAAATCATTATCCAAAGTGTACTTTTGGTGATACATTTCTCATTAGTAATCTCCAAGGTAACAAAGTTAAAAACGTACTAAAAGATTTAAATTGAAAATTGATCCCCGACTTTACGAACAACTTTCGAACAAACTTTGCCTCGAAGTTTTTCCGAACGAAACAATGTAAAACAAACTTTAAACGAACGTACAAAACCACAAAATTCTAAATAAATATACGTTTAATCAACTCACCTCTTTGTGCGGCGGCGAAGCCAACAATCCGTTAGTGATTACACAGAACTACGAAGAAATGCACAAACTTTTTGGATGAGCGATATGTTCGCAGCACGCACGGGCAACCGGCGGGCGCGGGCAGGTAACGTTCACAACTGAGTGTGCACAGTCCACAGTGCAATGTGCAGCCAGAGGTCCTGCACTCCGGCTCCGTTACGATACCAGACTGTGGAGTCGACCAGACACATAAATTCAACAACCTTCGCGGTACCGTCGCCGCGACGGTTGCCCGTGGAAATTATGTAAATGTCTGTCTCACTGCGCTAATGTAGGAAAATATCACTTTTGCTTTTCGTTTTTACTTAAATTGTTTTGTTATTCATATTTTTTTTGTAAGTTATGCAGTTACAGTTCTTATAATTTATTTTTCTAAAGTTACGAGTTTGTAGACACACTATCGCACTGTCACACTATTGTTGTTAAACATTTTTACCACTTTTTCATTTTGTTATTTGTGTTTTGTGTTACACGAACTGTGTCCAAATAAATGTTTTTCTTTCTTTCTTTCTTTAGATGTGCGAATGAAAGCCTCATTGCAGATGCGTCTTCATTTAAAACCACAAAAATATGAAAATAATTATCTTCTTACAAAATTATGATTACTATTGAGCTTTTGGAATATGTCTGACTCGGCAAGTCTTTCAATTATAATTATTTCACTTACAGTGAAATACAGTTTAAAAATACTCGAGCATTTAAAAGTTATACTCAGCAATGTAGGTAATGTTGCTTGCTTTGTTGGTATCACAGAGTACTTTTAACTATTATCAAAATGTAATTATTGAAGCCGTTAGATAATTCATTATCTGTTACGATGCCTCATTGACGTGGATAAGAATTAAAATTCTATTGTGTCTCGTTAATGACAGTTGAAAAGTTAAAAGGGCTTGTAATTAAACTGAAGGCTTTATAATTAAGTTTACAAACAATTTGATGTACTTAACTTGTTGTTCTTTCACGTAAAAAAGCTTTAGCTAGGCCTCCTTTACTAAGTTACTAAAAGTCAATCTAATTCACTTCAGGGTCACTGATCGGTCTTAGTTTCGTTAGATTTAATTAGTTACAGTAAGAAAAAACAGCGTTTAAATTACACAGGCAAAAACAAAGATTTATTTTATTTTATATTAACAATATTAAATAACCTTAAAATTAAAAAGTCCGCAAACAGAATACAATTGAGAAACTCCAAGAAAATAAAACTAAGTACCTAGAACTTAAAGGCCAACTGCCGCAACCTGAAAAAAAACCCACAAACCCACAACTACGCTCACTTCCTTCCTATTCCATGTCCACTGCACAGTGCAGACGGGTTGCACTGTATTCGATCGGTGCAAGACAAAGCGATGTCAACGTCCCGTCGACGAACCAGCGGCGAGCGATGACCGCGCGGCGGAAACGATCCAGGTAGCATACCACGCGCGGGCAAAAACTTTCAGAATGTACCAGAAGGACCTAAAGTTAGGCGAGTAGTGCTTTAGTCCAAAAATAGTGAGGAATAAGCGACGGACTTCTTCGTGGCGAAAAAGATGCAGGTTGCAATCAGTAAAAAGTTTCAGAATGTATCGAAAAGTACCTACCAAAAGTTAGGCGAGTAGTGCTTTTACTCCAGAAATGGCCTTACAGTCCGGCCGTCGAGAGAATCCGTTCCTAAGCCGACGTTCACACGGACGTAATTAAATTAAATTAAATTCATTTAATTCAGACTAATTGATATGTCCATAAATTGTTAGTTACAAAGGTCTTAAAACTATGTTAGTGATCATTGATAATTAAATTCAAAATACGTTAAAAAAAAAAACCAAATACAAATAATTCACTCATGTCAAAAATCATGACAAAATAATAATCATGTCATTCATTAATTAATCACTCATGTCAAAAAAAAAAAAAATCTCGTCACGTGAAGTTGAATGAGCCTACCCAGCAATGCAGACTCTGGCCTCTCAGAGACCATCCTTAAATCCCATCCCATCCTTGAATTTTTTTTTTTTCACATCGTAAATAAAATCACACCTGGATTTTATCGCGTACTGGATTTTCAACTTTCGGTATTAAGTCGAGCGTTTAGAATCCAACGCGCTGGGACGCACTCTTGTCCCAGCGCGTTAAAAAAAGACACTTGGATTTTCAATTCACGGCGCTAAGCAGAGCGTTGAAAAACAATTCACGAAAAAATCGCAGCGATTTTACTACGTCCGTGCGCTCTTGAACGTCCGGACTGTAGTTGGAAATAGAAACAACGGATCTATATCGTTTTCACTCAGGCTTAAAAACCTACAGAATGGACAGAGGTGTATGTGCTCTTTTATAATTTCTAACGTGACGATATTATCGTCGACGTCCACGTCCATAAAATGTATGGATATACGTGCACGTTATAACGTTATCGTCGACGGAAATTTAAAAGAGCCTTCATATTATACAGATTAAGTTTTTATCCAGTGCGCAAACTTTAACACGTGAAATCGCGAAAAAAAAATCAGCTGTTCCTTACATTTTTGACGAGATATGCGAACATACATGTAGGGAACAGCAGATTTTTTTTTGTTTTTATGTTTGATCCCATAGTAAAAGTTGTTCATGATGATGAGTAAAGTCACGTGATCTTGTATAGACGCTTTTAAATTTCCGTCGACGAAAACGTTATAATGTGCACGTATTTCCATACTATTAGGGGCGACTAGAATCAATTCTATTATTTTGTAAATTTTGACATTCAAAAGTGCATATTTTTTTTATACATGTGCCTATTTTTTTTATTATTTTTTTAATAAACGTTGCCCCACACTAGGAATTTCTCCTGTATTGTGGGTGCGTTTACAAACATTTAAACTCACATACACAAACAGCCAGACCCGGAACAACTGCTTGTAGGTCAAACAAATATTTGTTCCGTGCGCGAATCGAACCCGCAACACGCAGTGCAGCAGTCAATCGCTTAACCACTGCGCCAACCGTGCCGTCAAAAACGTGTATTACGTGTGTAACGTGTACGTGTGTATTTGAAATAAATGATTTGACTTTCTCTATACATTTTACTTCCCTGTTATCGTGATGCTGTGACGTGAACGTGGACGTCCACGATAATATCGTTACGTTAGAAATAAAGAAAGTGCACAATGGATGGAGTTTATGGGAATCAAATTTTAGAAACAATAGTAGACAGTGATGATCGGTTAATGTAAAAGTTTAAAAACCTACTACAAGGACCAATATTGCAAGCCACTTAGTGCGGACTTATTTTATAGAGCAGTGGTGGCCCAGTGGTAACGGCCGCGACTTACGAATTGTAGGTCGTAGGTTCGAACCCAGGCAGGCGCTTTACTTTGTGTAAATTATTTCATCACCACTGCTCTCAAAACGGTGAAGGAAAACATCGTGAGGAAACCGGCATGTCCTAGAACCGAAAATTCGAAGACATGTGACATCTACCAACCCGCACTGGGCCCGCGTGGTGGATTACGGTCCACTCCCTCTCACAGAGAGGAGGCCTGTGTCCCAGCAGTGGGAACATTTATAGGCTGATGATGATGATAGTGCGGACTTCACCTATAAAATTAAACGCGATCAGCACGTCTAAGAGCCTCTGCACACCACGTTTTTTAAACGCGCCGTCGACGCGCGTTTGTAGCGATACAGACGCGATACGCACGCGAGTCAGACGCAGCCTGTAGACCTTCTGTAGGATAAAAGCGCGCCGTCGACGCGCGTTTCTAAAACGCGCGTCGACGGCGCGTTTAAAAAACGTAGTGTGCACAGGCCCTAAACCGCGTTCAAGAGATGTCAGTGTCAAAATTGTTATAGAATATTAACGCTGACAGCTCTCAAATATTAACAATGACAGTGAAATTCGTCCTTAATCGTATATCGATTGAAGTTTTCGTAGAAATCCAGATGGCAGAGGGTTTCAGTTCTTTCAGTACCTAGTACTTATCTATCCAATCGATACAATAATATGGTCGCTTGGGAGTCGGGGACTTCAATAAGGCTTCGATGAGGTTGAAACCTATTACCGTAACTATCGGGCAGTTCCCAATGGATGATCGTCTGACGGATGCGGCTATAGTGGTTAGGTACAAACCACAATGTGACTAGAAAAAGTTTTTCGTTCGGCCAATGCGAGAATTAAGATCGAGCAAAAAACGCCGAAAAAAAACACATTTCTTGCATGAAAACCCCCTTTAATTATTAACTTTATTATTTTTTTATTATTTGTTGATATAGCGGCAATTGAAATACACAATCTGTGAAAATTTCAACTGTCTACCTATTACGGTTCATAAGATACAATGTGCTGACAGACAGACGGACAGCGGAGACTTAGTAATATGGTTCCGTTTGGCACCCTTCGGGTACTGAACCCTAAAAAGGACCACAGGCGATGCCACAAGCCATAAAAAATAAAGCATGTCAGGAATCCATAATGTGAATTAGTAATAGGTAGGTACGTCACGACAGAAGACGTGACTATGCATTACAATTTAAAATTGCAAACATTTCATCTCCCATTGCAATTCGAAACTACGACAACAAAAAGCACAATGACCTTCCGTGAAATTTTAGATAGCAAAAACTCACTAAAAAGTTTTAATTCGTTTTCAGAACTATGCAAAGTTCAAACATGCTGTCAACAATCAGAATTTCAAATTTGAATTTCGAAGCACAAAAAAATAAATTGCGCATTCCTACGGCTTGACTCGTCAGTGCCATTAGCGAAAATTTCCAGCCAGCGATGGTTTTATTTCTCTGCTCTTTCATTGGTCCATAATACCGACCAACATGTAGAAAAACGTAACAGGTAAATTATAAAAAAATATGTCTAACCGTCAGTTTCGTTTAAGAACTCATCTGAAAAGTTTGGCGAGCCTGCGTGAAATGTTAACACGATTACATTACATTAATAATATTAGGAAAAACTTGGAAAGTAATTAGATTAGGTATTTTTTCCAAAGCTTTAATCAGCATGATCGCATAACATTGTTTGTTTTTTGTTGATAAATTATAATATTTAAGTGTAACTGGACTGTCTCGTTAATCTAGTGGTCGCAAGCGCTACTGCTGAACATGAGGTCCTGGGTTCGAATCCCGGGTTGGACAAAGTGTTAATGGGTTTTCCGATCTGGAATTTCTCAGTAGTAGAGTCTGGAGTTGTGCCCGGTTGATGACAATCGGCCCTAATTACAAGGGACTTAAACATAACTGGCGAAATGTGGGTGTACTATAAGTACACCTCTGCCCACCCTTCGGAGCAAGCGTGATGTTATGTTAGTGTTGGTTTTTAAAAATATTTCAGAAAATAATGTCAGTGCGTTATATAGATCAAAATCATCATCATCCTCAGTCTGGCTTCACCCAATTCTTGTAACAATTCTCATGCTCTTGTATTAGCCTCATCCAGGTTCTACCCGCGATGGCAACATTCTACATAGATCTCAGGCCTATAAGACTGAGGCCTCATTAGTGCATTGCGTTGCGTTATCGCAACGGATCAGCGCATTGTATGCCACACCTGCGTTGCGACAACGCACGACGTCGCCTGTTTCTAGTTTGCCCCTCTGTCCGTCATCGCACCGGAGCTCCGACAGCGCAGCGCATCATCCTCCCCCCGCTTCGTCTCTTGATCGTCGATCCGTCGAACGTCGCGTGCGACGACGCGACGCATACTTTGGCATGCAAGGCTCGGATACCGGTTAAATTTTCAAACCGTTATTATGTACTTGACGCAAAAATCTTTACATTCGGTTTCGTTCGTTTATACCGGTTTTGGAAGAGTCTTTAGACAAAGGTTTTTTCGGATTAAACGGTTTAGAGCAATATTTACCGGTTTTTTGTTTAGTTTCTTTTCAGCGCGGCATCCACACAGTAGTCACAAGTTGCAACGCCTTTACCGATATGCGGCTCGTCGAATAAACCGATTAATTTAGGTTAAAATAAAGTTCTTAAAACGTTCACGTTCTCAAGAAAAGTTCGGAAAAAAACCCAAATAAACCGGTATCAACCGGTATTTATTAAACCGGTTCCGTGCCTTGGTGGCATGTCACTAAAAATATATATATATAAAACGACGCAGCGTTGACGCTGCGACGACGCAACGCACGAATGAGGCCTAACTCTAAGTTGGAGTTCTTACTTCAATCTACCAATGTATGTAAAAACAACACGACCAGTCATTCATTCTTTTTTTGAGCCCTTGTGCATACAAACCACAACCTAAAGACCGAATAGGTACATTCACTTGCTAATGACAGCTGTCAGTTACCATAATAAATGAGCAAATTTTGTAAGCGCAGATATATTTGCTGAGGGACCCAACACCGAATTTATTCGATTTTTCTCACTTTGAAATAAAATGACATCAACAATATGAACGAGAATGGAGTTGACAGGAAAAATATTGAAATTGACAAGTTGCTTACTTCACGTAGAAAACTCCTTTCGGTTTCAGAAGAATTTCAAGCTGTGTAAGTGCTGCTGCGATTAAATTAATGTCACGTAAAGTTCTTTGATTTTAGTTCAAGTTAGTGACTTCTTTTAAAACCGGCTTTATTTTCACTTTTAGCCCACGTTCGCACGGACGTAATAAAATCGCGGCGATTTTTTTTCGTGCACTTGACTTTCAACGCTCTGCTTAGAGCCGAGAGTTGAAAATCCAACAGTGTGTTTTTTCAACGCGCTGAGACGAGAGTGCGTCCCAGCGTGTTGGATTCTCAACGCTCAGCTTAACACCGAGAGTTGAAAATCCAGTGCGCGATGTTATTACGTCCATGCGAACGTCAGCTTAGTCTAACGTTATTTCATTTATTCATACCTTTTCATTCAGAGACACGACCTGGACATACCTGTAACAGAAAAATAAGTTTTATTATCCTTCAACTTAGATCCAGAACAAATAAACATCAACACATAACCTAGAACTAGGAGCAAGCAAAAACTACAAAAAAGTTCTTAACAAATCGATCACATATTTATTTACATTCCTCTGGCACTATACATCAACAGGTCAACAATCCAAAGAATGAAAGTACATAATCCACGACATCCCCCGAAGTACCCCGAAGTCTTCCGAATTCTCTAAAGACTCGAGAGTGGATGGCCCAAGTGTTGGTATTCGATATCCTATCCATCCTATCCGTCCCGAGTGATCCCCGGGGGGTGGACAAATGGAATATAGCTACTTGCTAGTGTGTCGGGAGGAGAACTGTTTATTTTCGATCTGCGGAGTTTTACTTTGGAATTTATCTGAAAATGTAGCTTTGAGGAGAACTTTTCTGGGATAAGTGGTTAAAGGGAAATGATATGATTTTATTTGGCAATAATGCTTGGAAACTTATGTTAACTACTTAAAATTACAATCTAAAATTAGGTTTTTTCGATCTAGTCAAAATTGTAACCAGATTTTCCTTCGACATGCATTTATTTAAAGTAAAACCAATTTCATTCATACTAAAACAGCTGAGCTAACTAGGCACACTGCTGTACAAACAAACAGGCCTACAAAATTATTAAAAAAAAAAACAGTAGCACTCCCGGAGTGCCGAAAGAAGTGCAAACTTGAAAAAAAAATCGGCACCGCGGTAATCAACGCGTTGATGTCTTTTACTCCACGGTGTCGGTAAATTGCGTTAAGGTGTAGCGAAATCAATGGTTTAGTCCCATATCAAAAATGCCCAACGCGCCTAAAGAAGTTTTCACTTCAAAAAAGTTTTTATTACGACATTCTAACTGCATCAATGTTAGCAGAATACCGGTAGAAACTGTTGGCCGTGAGCGTCCTTGGTCTTATGTCAACAACGAAGCCAAAACGGTTACCATGGTAACGTATAATCAATCTTTTAACCCAAATCCGCCACCAACAGTTGCTATGGAAACCAGAAGTAGAACGTCTAATATCTAGACCTGAGAGTGTCTCAGGCCGCTCACCTAACCTTGTACATTCAACGCTTAAATATCGATGGCTGTACGTATAGTACTAGATATCTATGAAACTTCGCCCTGACACCGATATAGAATAACGAAACATAACCAAGACCGATTTGCAGTGGCAGGGCTGGTACACAGTGATTTACTCCAGCTTTTATTTATTTACGACTAGGAACTCGCCCCTGTTTCGCACGGTAATCATCATCTGCCTAGCCTTTTCCCAACTATGTTGGGGTCGGCTTCCAGTCTAACCGGATGCAGCTGAATACCAGTATTTTACATGGAGCGACTGCCTATCTGACCTCCACAACCTAGTGACTAGGTAACACGATACCCCTTGGTAAGACTGGTTGTCAGACTTTTTGGGCTTCTAACTACCCGTAACGACTGTCAAAGATCTACAAATGACAGCCGGGATCAACGGCTTAACGTGCTTTCCGAGGCACGGAGGGGACTTGGTATGTAAAGATGGTCCACGGACCAACCGCGGCAAGCGTAGCTTAACCTGATCGATCGACCCGAGCAGCTGTTATTACTTAGCCACACGCACGGTAATATGACTTGACAAAAATCGAGAATTCTTTAAAGGTATGTCCAAACATTGAGCGGCAAGAGCGCGGCAGCAACACGCGGCGTTTGCAGGACACATTTCTGCCGCGCTCTAGTTAGGACTATACCGACGAATGTTTGCGCGGCACATCTGAGACACACCGCGCACTTCAGTTGACAATATCAATCTGCCTAGCCTTTAATACGTCCAGACACAATTAGTGACGAATGTTTCTTAAAAATGTTTGTGCGCGGCAGGTAGACAGAAACGTTTGCACGCGGCAGTCGTCCAAACAAAGCGCGGTAGGCCGCGCGCGGCAGCCGCGCACGATTGCCGCTCAATGTTTGAACACACCTTAATAAATTAAAAATAAATGTATTATACACACAGATTTTCCCAAATAAATTCTCTTATTTATGGTAAAATATCTATAAATGTTACGTAGTTTAGAAAAATAACGCGGCTGCTCAGACAGACACGAAAACAGAGATTAATTAAATGATATGTCTTGAAACTTGGCATTATTTAATTAATAACAACTTTTTCAACGGTATAATTGGAGACCAATGATTTCAAGGTCATCGTTCTTTCTCTGAAAAAGACAATTTCGTGATGTATAACCATACCATGTCCTTAGAGAAACCATGGGATTTTTAATCCGACATTAAGGTTATTATAACAGTCAAAAGTTTTAAAAGCACATTTCCGTTAATTCCTGGAATCAATGGAATTATCTTTTGATTCCGGGAATTAACGAAAATATGCTTTTAAAACTTTGTATAATAATTGTACATTTAATAATAATTGCATTTTACTTAAATATTTTAACAGAATCTGTGTGATATAAAACGCTCGTAACGTCAGGAGTACAAAATTTAATCAATTATTCGCGATATAATCCATTCCATATAATCGGTTTTATTTTGCTGAACATAGAGAGGATTTCCACGAAAAATTGGGAGAATGTTTTAATGCTCAACATTAATTAGCAGATATAAATTTACAAAGGAGTATAAAAGCACATTGTACAGAATACTTCCCAGCTTTACATATTCATGGTGGTTCGTTTTTGAGATGTGGCGTTGGCAAAGAATACTCCGCATGCCATGGACCGCAAAGAGAACGAACATGTATTACTACTTTTTTTTTTTTAAAAAAACGTTGCCCCACACTAGGAATTTCTCCTGTGTTGTAGGTGCCTTTACAAACATTTAAAACTCACATACACAAACAGCCAGACCCGGAACAACTACTACTACTATTCTCGAACAACTACACATAAGAGATGAGACTATCCACGATCTGTTACCAAACGATTCTCGGTTACTTTGGTCACATTGCCTGTCGGGATAACCTTGAAAAGTTGGTGGTGATGGGCAAGGCAGATGGGAAAAGACCTTGCGGCCGGTCATCTAACTGCTGGTCAGAGCAAGTAATCGCCCTCACTGAACTCTCTGTTAGGACCGGCCTGAAGGAAGCGGAGAACCGAATGAAGTGGAAGAACATCATACATAAAGCCAAGGCCTTTCAGTGACACGACTTTCAGTAATGAAGTACGCGACCAAGGAGAGAGAAAAGTGGTTAAAAATTCTATCAAGCGAGTGAGGAGGGGTTCAAATAATCTTAAATATTCTGGGGCCTAAGTATACAGGGTGGCGGGACCTCGACGCAAAAACTGTTACCATGGATCCAGTACATGATGCGGAACACCCCGCGTTGAAATTTTTCGTCGGTAATTTTTTTTTAATCTGCTGTTTCATAGAAAAGTACAATACCTACGCGGGTCGATGTCCCTTCCACCCTATATTAATTTCGAAACGTTGCAATGGTCTTGCCATTGTGAGTTTTGTCAAATATTGTATAGCAAATCTGCCAAAAACTCACAACGGAGAGACGACTCCAATGGGCCCCCTGGTGCTTCGCTCCGGAAAAGACCACCAATTCTACATAGGTATTCTTGTTCTGAAGATATTTAAAACAATACATAAAATACTTTTGCTAAAGCTAACGTAGCAACCCTAAGTTCCATATTCGTATAAAGTCTAAAATTACACTTGATTAAATAAAAACGTGCATTGTGCCCATTTTAACTCCAAGCGTGATATAACTAAACAAAAACATTGTATTACACGAAAAGACTACAATAATACTGACGATAGGGTTTTACCTCGTCAGAACCACAATATAATATATGCATATAATCCATATTTATACTGTGTCAGAACTAACACGTCTGCCCGGTTCTGTCCCAAACACGGATATAGGAAATATCGTGGTCTTTCTGTACCGTGCAGATTTATGGGGCTTCTGCCAATTACGAGATTGAAATATCAGCATCATCAGCGCTAGTAATACAGAGTGAGTCTTTATAATGTGCACATTTCGAAATGACCTATTCTTAATTTTATCGACGGGTCAAATGATTTAAAAATCTTTTTTTATGATTTTCTTAAATTTTTTGTAACAAAACGGTGTAACTTTCAAACTTAATGATCTATCGCAATGAAACAAACTCCATAATGATTAGAAGTAATTAGGCGTCCTCATAAAATTAAAATTGTAGAAAAAACTACCCTCAATTGAAAATAATTATGTTTTTTTTAGCAAAAATCTGTTTTTTTTTTTCATACATTTTTACAATAATCTTAAAATTTATCAATAAGACAACAAACAGAATTCTTCTATCGCTCTCAGTATTGTCACCAAAACTACAACTTTTCGGACTTCTTTTTAGACTCAATTGTGCTATGCCATCCTCGGTGCTCCTTTGACATGCTAACTAAACAATACAAAGGACCAGAAAAAAATTAGGCACAATACACGGTGATTTTTAATTCATTGTTAACCTTTCTGGACGCGAAATTACTATGATTATGAACAAATTTCACTAAGAGACCAACACTGAAAAATCGAAAAAATATCTGCCGTTTCATACAAAAATGCAATATTTACACGATGAAAATGTATGAAACAGATGTTTTATTTTTTGCTATTTCGTAATTGGTCCCATAGTGAAAGTTGTTAATAATCATGAGTACTTTTAACTCCTGAAAGGTTAACAGTGAATTAAAAATCACCGTGTATATTGAAATATTGGAAAACCCGTCTGGAATATTAATCATCCATATATTCACGAATGTCATGTCAATTGTTTTTGCACCACGCCGACATCCGGCCGTTTGTCACGCTGCTAAATCATCGACTGTTCCGGCAGCTGGTGTGACTACTGTCACGGTGTCACGTATTATTTGTCACGTCGTGATAGCTAGTTTAATATGTCTTCATTATGTCTTCCTAGGTCACGCAGATGTTGGTCGTGTGGTAACAAAGTGGGTTAAATTGTAGAGGATATTGTTAATTGCAATTGAGCATGGCTAGTTGTCCGGTCAAAACGGATCGAAGGACCAATCCTCTACTTGTGGGCTAAACTATGTATATGTAGATCTGCTTTAGGGTGATATCTGGGTTTTAAACAGGTTCTATCCAAAATGAATCGAGAAACAAACAATCAAAACAAAATTATTGGAATTGTACCTAACGAAAAAAACTTTTTACAAAAAAAAAACGACTGTTATTTTTCAGTTTTTAGTTGTGGTACACACGGCTACACATCAAGTTATATATACATTTCCAGTATAAGCTGACCTCGCATTGTATGGATATCCTATACAATGCGATATCAGCATAAACTGGAAATGTATATAGTTTGATGTGTAGCCGTGTGTACCTACCTCAAACAAATTCGAATACCACCACCTGCTATGTAAATAACAATGACAGGAACTTATCATATCATCCATATACTAAGTGGGAAAATGAAGTCGGTAAAAATACGTATTATTGAACCCAACTCGAAAATTATCCAAGCAAAGTTAAAGAAAAATATATGGGACCACCTTGAGAGCATACCTTTTCAAATGAAAAAGAATTTTCACAATTATGGAATTGACGGAGAAATAGGTGGACATACATAAAACAAAAAAAAAACAAACATACGCTACGAAAATATAACCTCCTCTTTTTTGGAAGTCGGTTAATAAATAGCAAAACGGCTGAATTGACAAAAGAGTAGCTTTTAATTTAAAGAAAATACGACAGAAGAATTAAGTAAAAACCGACAATTCGTAAAAAGACAAAAGTTGAACAATATGACAAATTATATCAAGCATCAAAATGAAGTCTCCTCTGAAAATAACGAGTATCATAATATTTTACTAGCTACATTCTGTGGCGAGGAAATATGTCATTGTGCTCGTAACTTCAAAACTACAGATTGCGTTATTGAAGTCAGTCATAACAAGATTTAGCGAGAAATGGAACAATTCGCAGAAGAAGACGTAAAAGACTACTGTTGTTTGGTGTAAGCATTCCTAAAGTTTATTTTTGTTTTTATAAGGAGATCTAAAGAATTTATACAAATATCTTTCTTTAGTTGGAAGTTTGTATTCTGTGGAAATCACGAGCAACTAGTAAAACATAAGATTTCTGATAGAAAAGAATCGAAGTAAAAGGAGTATGTATGGATCGTAGTAGGTGGCGTTTTGCAGTGTCTGCCTACCCTGATGAGAAGAAGGCCGAGTTTATATATATGTAAATGCATGATGAAAGAAATGAGTAATCCAGATCGTACTAAAATAAACGAGGAAGAAGACAAACAATTTGATATAACATTACTTTACTACCAAGGAGTTACGAATACGTGTAAACATATAAATCTCTCGGTGCAGAAGTATTGGCTGTCGACACCACAAATTGCCAGTACAGATTTAGCAGTGAGCCAAAATGCATTACTGAGAGCAAATCTCGTAAATGGCGTCTTCATATCTACATCATCCGGATTTTCATTTCTGGTTTTTGTTAAGAGTAAAAGTTATGACTCTATTGACATAATTCAATGGAGTTAAGTGCATCTAACTGATGTTACTACTAAAGGAATGGATGGAAAGTAGCCTCCTCCGAACATGATTCTTCATGTGATCATCATTACGTTGAGACCGCTATAGCTTTCACGAGATTTCGATCATGTACAAGCATAAATTTAAACGTTTAAAAAACCCCCGACAAAAACATTTCCTCATTTCTCCTTCCTACTCCATCACCAGACCCTATTCACCATCTATCTATCTATAACCATTCCAATGATTCCAAACACGATACCTGTGCTGTAAGTTAGTAAGGGAGTTGGGTATCCTGCAAATTCCAGATGATGCTGCAGCATTAGTTCAAGGTTACTATGTTCTTCTAATATCATTGAAGTAACAGAATACCAAATTACAAATCAATCAGACCTGTGAAAGATGGACATCCATTCATCAAACAGAAAAGAGCTGATAATCTCCAAAAGGCTGAACCGATTTTCTTGAATTATAGATGAGAACACTCTCGATCAAGTCACCTTTCAAACAAAATAAACGAAAACACAATCGGTTCAGCCGTTTAGGAGCTACGATGGCGCAGGCAGATACAGACGTTAAACTTATAACACCCCTCTTTTTCCATCGGGGGTTAAAAATTATACTCCGGCATGGTTATTTAAACTCATGATTTAAAAAAAAACTGCTGTTTCATAGAAAAGTGCAATACCTACGCGGTCAAAATGTATGGAACAGCAGATATTTTTTTAAATAACTGACGAAAAATTTCAATGCAAGGGCGTTCAGAATCATGTACTGAATCCATCACAGCGGACAGAGCTCCGGCGGGATCTCATGGCGGAATGGAGAGTGCGATTGTCGCAACCCAGCGCTGGGCACGCCACAATTGCGGCGATAAGACCCCTCTTTGAGGAGTGGCTAGAGAGGCGCCACGGCGTCCTCACCTTCCGCCTGACACAGGTGCTCACCGGACACGGCTGTTTCGGGAGGTACCTGTTCAGGATAAAGCGGGAGGAAACGCCCGGGTGTCATCACTGTGTGGATCGCCCGGAGGACACGGTGGAGCATACGGTGGAGGTCTGCCCGGCTTGGGCAGAGCATCGCCGTGTCCTCGTGGAAGCGATCGGCGGCGGTGATCTCTCGCGTCCGGCCCTGATTCGGGCCATGCTACGGAGCGAGAGGAAATGGCAGGCCGTCACCTCGTTCTGCGAAGCAGTAATGCTCGCGAAGGAGGAGACGGAGCGCGTGAGGGAGAGGCAAATTTCGCGCCCTCGCGCCCCTAACCGCCGCAGCAGGAGACGCCCTGGGCGTCGGGAATCACGTGAAGATTTCCGGCCACCGTAGGCGCGGGCTTGCGGACGGTGAGCAATGGGTAGCTCGCCGTCCGATAAGGACCAAGCCCGGGTCGACGGCGCGTTGTGTTCCACGCGCGCCTCAAAGAGATGTCAGCAGAATTGACGGGGTCCGCTAGGGCCAATGCCTGCCGGGGGTTCGAAGAGAACCGATAGGGACATCGTGGCCCCCTGGCAACACGGCAACTGAAGGAACACGGGTGGGTTTTAGTCAGTAAGAGTCTGACACGCCCTCCCGCTCCGCCCAGAGCGGGAGAAGTTATTTGATGATTTCCCACCCAAAAAAAAAAAAAAAAAAATGGTATCAGTTTTCGCGTCGATGTCCCTGCCACCCCGTATACAATCACCCTTAAGTTCTCTTTATAAAAACACACTCCATATTTCCACATGTGTTGTGCATGTGTTACCATGGATTCAGTACATGATTCTGAACCCAGGGGGGTTTTCGCGTCGATGATGCCACCGTGTAAAGAATAGGCACTCTTTTATCAAAGTTAGGTAAACAACAAATTTTCTGTAACGGTTCAACTTTTCTTAATTTCTAGATGAACTTAAAACTAGTACAAGTTTAATCAGAGGATTGTTAAAGTTAGGGCCTGTTGCACCACCTCCGATTAGGTTTTCGTTAACTTACTTGGCAGATAATATCCTACAAATTCTGTTCCATTTTTGAATTTATTCGGTAAGTAGTGGCTATTCAGACATCGTGAAATAGGCCTTTAATCTTTTAAAGCCAGAGGTTAACTTCAAGGCAAACCTTGTACCAAGGAATGGTATAACTTCGCTACTGCAAATCTATTTCGGTATTGTAGGCAACCGTCAAGACTTGTAAATGGGAAAAATTATGTTTGCAGCTGAAACTATTCCAATTGCCACCATTAAAATAGTTGAATGAAATGGCAATATGGCTATTTTCAGTTGGCACATGAAACTTTTCAACTTTATCTGTAAGGTTGACAATGCATCGTAAATTTATTAGAACTTGCGGGTGTCAAACTGTGCTTATGCGCAAAATGCGCCTTCACATGAACCGTATATGTATCCTAGTAGTTGTTAATTGGGGTTTCTAGATCAGATCTTTGCGATCTGATCTAGAAGCCCCCAATTAACAATGTTCATCTATTCAAACAATATTTTGTATTCTGAATAATTATTTTACAAATACCTTCAGAAGTATACTTCACTGAATCTTGCATTGTAGTCAATATAATGTATTTAATTTATTTTAAATTGTTAAATTCAGTTTCTGATTCAACCTTTTAACTACAATTCTAGGAATCGTATCTCATAAAATGACTAAGTAATTTATAGTTACTTGTTGCTCCATTGCTAATAGCATTGAGTAGCTTATTCAGCAGACAATCAATATATCCTCCTTCACTTTTGTTAGTTTATGAAATAGACGTTTTGATTTGTCAACATAATCTGTTCCTTTTACAGCATTTAAATAAAAGCAATCAGGAAAAAATGTAGCATGTTGCATCCAAGGTTCATCGTAATACTCCCAATCTTTGATACCACCCCCACACGAAAAACACATAACTTTATCGTTTAAACCACTTCCACAGTAAAAAAAACCTGCATCGGCCATTTCCATCACCAATCTTCGTTTTGAATCTACTGTAGCCCAATAATGTCTGAATGAACATAATCGAATTTTATATTCATTATATAATTCATAACGTGGGGTGGAATAATTTTGAATCATTTTATGAGTCTTTATACGGGTATGTATGAAAGCAGAATGAAGTCTTGTATCTGGTGTTGTCAATTTATCAAGATATGCTGCGAGTCATACCTATGGGGGCAGAACTTACCTATTGACCTTTTTTTTGGTATCTTTAGAATATTACAGCACAGTTCGCTGTGGTATTCTGTTTCTAATGTATTTGTTATGAAATAAAACAAGAAACCTTTTACTCAAAAACCTTTATTCTGATTATATCGTTATGATATAAATAGCTATACAAATTACTTTCTAACTTATATTTTTTCAAGGCAGCCCTTGTCTTCTAAATTACTGTTAAAAATACTTTTATTATCAGTCCACCTTTTTAAACAAGTAACATTTTTTAAAGCACATACATTCGAATGATACACACAGCTAAATATATTACTAGACATTCTATAATCATCAAACAATTTCTCTAAACTAGGACAGTTCTTATCTTCTAAATTATATATTTTATCATGTTTTACAATGTTTCTTAGCCACGACACTTTTTCACATCCTTTAACATAAATGATTTTATCTTTCAGATAAGGTACAATATATTGCTCTAAGTTTAAGTATGGTATAAAACCCTCTCTCCAGAAAATTTTTCTGTTTCTTTGTATCCAATATACTTGCAATCTTTCTTTTTTTGTGAGCTTGTAAAATGGGTATGGTGGTTTGATTAATAATACCATAATTTGATTTCCGCATGCTACTGCTATTTCTTTCACGATGAACTCGTTACTTTCCGTCTTAAACCCTTGCACATCGACTATAGCGTTCATAATAATTTCTTTACAATACCACTTAAGGGTTTATATTCGAATAGACGATCGTTGATAATTAGACAATAGGCAGATGTATTTTCTGGTATATCTTCAGAACTTTCTATTTCTAGTCTCACATCTACAGCCCCAGTTTTCAAGGCTTCGTTCTGTCTTGAGCAATCAATTACAAATAAAGGAGCCTTTTCTTTAAATTCGTCCAAACCAAGCAATGGTTCAGACCGGGTGTTATAATAAGACTGACGAAATTTGGTGAACATTTCATATAATATATAATACTTATCTTCAGAAAATTTCGCATTCACCGATTCGTATGGATAATATTGAGAATTTAAAAAAAGAGTAACGTTAGTTAATTTACAGTGGTCAAATATTGAGCAGTCTTTACTTTTCATATTTTTTCTATTTGTCTGCAAACCAAAGATCACATACCTTGGTTTTTCGAGTTGTGAAGCAGTTTTAACAACCCAGGAATGCTTTGTAGTTCTAGGTAATAAAGGGTATTCGTACAAGTCCCAATTTCTGAAAGCTATTTGAATAGGACGATCCTTTTCTAAATGTTTAAGTAAAGTTAATCTTTCCCGATCTGAAACTTTTATATGAGGCATACGCCATTGCAGTCTCTCTATACTTACTTCAATGAAGTCATTATTATCAAGTATAACACTATTAAGATTTGAACTGCTTCTTTTAAGTATAAGTTCATGTTTACAGTTAATGATAATTTTATTATAATCTTCCGCAAATCCTAAAACTTTATTTAAAGGTATAAGGGCACTAAAAATACCATCATTATCTTTCATTCCGCTCAAATTCCAACCCCAAATAGCAGCAGCTTTACTTTCCCCCTGGTTCATTGACACATAAGATTTTAGAGTTGTAGAAATACCTGCATTTTTTATTCGGTCCATCTCTACACCGTTAATTTCATATCGAATGTCTTGAAATAGAAATGATATATGATTGTTGGTAAAATTAACAACCTTTCGTGTTAGTTTTCCTGCTCCATCTTTCGAAACCGTAGTGGCTCGACCTTCAATGTAAATGTAGCTAGCTGAAGGTAATACGTACAAATCTTGTTGATTTATGGGTATACGTATTTCATCATTTTCATTAAAACTGTTGCTATATGGATTATATGTATGAATTTCATAACTCACTACAGAGTTGTCGAATTGTGGTAAATCATTCACTTGAAGAATACTCATAATTTAAATCCTAAAGCTCGAAGAAACACTTTATTTTCTTTAGTAATTTTTTTTATAGTTCGTATAATATGTCTTCGTCTTTTGAAGATACGAGAACGAGTAAAACCATTAAGCTTGGCAGTTGATTTTATATTATAAACTATCATTTTTTTTTAATAAAATTTCTCAATTTAATTGACATTCATCTCTTGTGACAGATAAAGTCAAAGTGTTGTCTTATGTAGACGACACGTATCATTTAAACCTTTTAAGTGATGATTTGTTAAAACTTTGCTTTTTCCAAAACTCTTTAAGAAATTTAATGCATAAATGTCCGCAATTGAATAAGTTATTATTTTGCAAATTATTGTAATTATAATTAATATTGTTAGAACCTACATAGCAAACAAATTCTATTGGAGGTTTCAAGTTGCCGTAACTGTCAAAGTACTCAACATATTCATTTAAAATTACATAGGCTACCCAATGTGTACCAGAATTTTTAGAATTATCTAAATTTATGATTCCGCACTCTTTTAAAAACGGAGACTTCGGTAAGGTATCTCTCATAAACACTCCGCGAAAATATGGAACGTTTTTGGTAAAACGCATGATGTCTATATTAGTAAGAGCACGATTAGGTAGCCTATGATTTAGTTTTTTCCCTTTAAGTTTGTATATATTCCAAGTCCATTCTTGTAACGGTTTAGCCGCAGTCCGTTTCCAATACATACACCTTCCACATTATTACTATGTCTTTTCATTTCTTCTAACCGCTTTTTTGCAACTCTATATTCATTTATGGTTTTGACGATTCCAGCAATTCCGCTTGCAATACTGCCAGCAGCGGACAAACCAGCGAATATTGGTATTAAAGGTAGAACTCCTCCAGACTTAGGAATTGGTATTATACGTGGAATCCTGGCAGATGAATCATGATTCAATTCTCTAGCAGCAGCGTAGGCCAATTCTATTAGTTTTTTCCTACACTTCGGTTTTACTTTTTTAATGTATTTTTTAGTATTGGTTACTAAATTTTTAAAGGTTTTTTTGAGCCCAGCTCCAGAACTTACTTTTGTTAACATGATATTATTAACTAAATTGGCAGCAATTTTTTCTCCGGTGCTTGCATCGGAAGACAAAGCACGTTTTTTTGCCATTTTTAATAAAATTTTATCTGCTTTGTGCCGATCTTTCAAACTTTTCGAACTGTTGTATGCAATATCGTGATGTTTACAATATTCGTCTAACTTGTTTACACCTTTATCACCTCGAGCTAATCTTTCACGTAATTTAGTTCCTGGACCACAATAATTATATCCTGGCAAATGGAGCTCAAATGGTAAATTATTAATTAAATTATTTATAAGTCCTTCTCCTTTCATGTATACAAACAGAATGAGATCACTATCATAGACCGTGATGTTATATTGATAAACTACTCACGAAACATTGCTATCGTCAATCCAACTATTTTCGCATGATGATAACCCCAACCATTTCACGAAAACTTTTCTACCTTTTCGTTTTAAAACTTTTTCAACAAGGTAAATATCAGGATGTTTGGTTTTTTGTAATTCTTGATCGTAAAAGGCTCCTAAAATAGGTTGTTGTTTAACATCTTGTAATAAATATGTAACAGGATTTGTGTTTTGAACTTTACTGATCTTGAATATCTCTGTTGACCAATTAGGAGTGTAACCTTTTTCAAAACAACCTTTATGTTTACTAATTCGAACAAAATCGCCTGTTTTAAACTTAGGATATTTTGTTTTCGTTCGATTTTGATTGAAATATCTCTGTAGTACTTTAATTTTATTGCTATGATTTACTTGAGCAGGTGGTAAACCAATTGTTCTATGTATTGTATTATTATATCTAGTAATGGTTTTTGCAAGTGTCCCGTCAGTCCATTTATAATTCCCCTTGAAACTAAATTCCTTGAAAAGCTTACTCTTTATCGTCCTTATTAATCGTTCTACAATTGAGGCCTTTTTAGTCGAATAAGTACAGTAGTGATTGATAGAATTGTTTATTAATATTTTTTTTAAACTTTTATTGTAAAACTCTGTTCCAAGATCTGTTTGCAAGTTTCTAGGTATGCGTTTTTCTTGACTCAATAATGTAATAAAAGCTTCAGATACAGCTTCTTTGTTTTTTTGTTTAAGTGGAATAGCCCAAGCGTATTTAGAGAATCCATCAATGATAACCAAAATAAATTTTTTGTTGTTGTTGAATTTTGAGAAACTTTGCATAGGGAGCGTTCAAGTATTACGTAACGCAATTTGGGGGAGGGGGGTCTTCTGAAACGTTACGATGCGTTACAGGGGGGGAAGGGGGGTTTGAACTACGCGTTACGTAACATTGTTTTAACCCTTCAGAACGGTCGCGTAGATTTTTTTCTCACGCATTTTTTAAAACGTTTTTTTTTTCTCAAAATTTCAAATGGAATGACCACTTGTAAAATTTTTTGCCTTCCCAAAATTTCTTGCTTGCTTTACAGGATAGTGAATAATTTTTAATATTTTTTTTTTAAACTTAATCAAAAAAAAAAAATTATCAACAGCTTGTACTTTACGCCACATCATTGTGACTTTCAGGTAAAAATGGTTATTTGGTGGTGGTTACGTAATGTTTTACTAGGGGGAGGGGGGGATAAAGAAAACGTCACGGCGCGTTACATGGGGGGAGGGGAGTCAAAAATCTCGAAAAATTGCGTTACGTAATACTTGAACGCTCCCATATCCATTAAATCAGCTTGCCAGAGATCATCTATATCTTTTAATATTACATGCCTTCGAGGAAAATTTTTTCTTGCACTTCTATGGATTTCGTTTATAATGTCTCTTTTCACTTTGCTCATTCTCTTAACTGTCACTTCTGAATTACAAAATTATACTGATATTAAGTTTGTATGATGTGTCTTTTTATTATTTTATAACACCCGCTTCTTTTAACTCTTCAATAATTGATAAGATTTCGTTGTCGAGATTAGTATTACCTGCAGTTTTAGATGCGATCAAAAGTTTAAGCCTGTCCACTAATTCATTAGGATCATCCCAATAAACAAGCTCGGTATTTTTTTTATATTTTTTTAGATACGGCAGACCAGCACCTCGTTTTTGTTTAGATTTAACTTCTGTAGGTTCTTGTAAGCGTTTACTAGACTCGGGAAATAAAGGTTTGATCACTTGAGAATATTTTAGACCCTTATCACCTTTAACTTGACCTGCAGGGTCAAAGTCTCTTTTATGAGCATTAGTCGTGATGAGTATTTCTTTATAAACTAATTTATCTTTTAAATCAACCAAACTTAAATCAGGCTTCTTGCGAAGCAATAATTCTTTTAGACCAGGTGTTAATTTATACTGTTTATTAGCTACGCGCATAAAATACACTTTATCAGAGTTCTCGCGAGTGGTAGAAAAATGTACTATTGTATTTCCAATCATATGCTTATCGTTCTCACTACGTATGCCAAATGGTATATTCATATCATCGTATATTTCAAAGATATCTTCTTTTTCCAGCGACACATTATTAACTTTTTCTGATTCAAATGTGTTACCTTCTTCGTCTTCTGAATAAAACTTTTCTGATTCTGGTGATTCATTTTTGTACATATCATGTGATTTTTCACGCAAAAACATTTTTGAACCTAAGATACTAGTGTTTTTAGGTTGGTCGTCATAAGTATCTTCATTTTTTATTATAGAAATTTGCTTGTTACCTGCTATAGCATTAAGAGGGTCAGCAAGGGGTTTAAAAAAATATTTCAGATGAGTGTCAGTACTAAATTCATAATCTTTCATTTGTTTCACCTTTTTCCTTATAGCGTCCGCAGAGTTTATTAATTGATTTGTTATGTTATGGTCCATTATGCGACTTGTATGCAGAAGTATTTATGCTCAAATGATTATTTTTTGTTTTCATTCATGTTTTATATAACTATTAATCAAAATAAATAAAGTTGTCAAATGACTGTCTATATCTGCCTTTATTTAATTCACAATCCTTATTAATTGTTAAAAAATCATAAGGATGGATCCAGATTTTAGAACACATATCTCTGAACTTAGACCACTCCATATCAGAACTAACATGTTCATCATATATATGTTTCATGTTAATTTCATCTTGCTTGAAAATTATCAAAAAGTTAACATTGTCACGTAATAACTGCTTTGGTATTTTTGAATACGTTTGAGATAAATAAAAACAATCTATACTTCTATGTCTGCCCATCGTGAAATAATTTCGTATGTTAATTTGCTTTTCACAGACCACATCATCAAAAATGATAATAGAATTTGGTAATGCATCATTAGGATGAATAACTTCGTCGTCAAAGTTAAATATAAAAAGTTTTACATCGGGCACTCTTTCTAAGATCTGTTTTAGAAAACTATATTTTGGTTGAAAGCTAGTTTTGGAATACAAGTAAACATTTTTAAACTTTAAACCGTTTTTGTGAACTAACAAACTAATCATGACGTTAGTTTTTCCGCAATTCGAAGGACCACATATTATACATCTTATATTATTCGGCAGAAGAACACTATGCTTTGCGTGTAGCTTATTTTCCTTCACCTCAATATTTTTAACTTCTAACGAAACGGGTTGCTTGACCCACTTCATATTTGTATCTATCAGAAAAATAATATGTTCTAGTATTTATAATGCTTATCAGAAACGCTTAGTAATCATGATTCCATTAATTATTCAATGTAATTAACTAAATAAAGTAATTTTAAATTGAAAAGTGGATTATAATGCACTTACAAATAAGTAATACTCATTTTATAATATTGTATTTATTCAAAATATTGTGTCACAATGCCCCCATGGTAATGTATCTACTTGATTTGGTAGTATCTGTCTCTTGTCGTCACTTTTATTAATAACTACTTTATCTACCTCTTGGGAAAACAATACGTGTTTTATTGATTTAATAGTATTCATTTTGCATTTAAATTTTTTGTTACTCATTAATGCTTTATTATAATTACATAAGCGTAATCGCTTTGTTACATACTTGGTTACACCCTTAGCTTTCTTAATTTCTCCGTTTAAACTGTTTATGCAGTAAAGCTTAGCTCTAAGCCCAGTGAATTCAGTAATAATATCACCCCCAAGCTCATCCTTAAATAGGCCTGGTATTTGTGCGTTGACTCTAGGCATATGATAGCTATTGTTAACATCAAAATTACTAGTATCAAATTTCAGTATTTCTTCTTTCATATCTTGATATATATCTGGAGTCTTAATAAAATAAAGCAAACTGTCTGTATCTGTATAACAAAGCCTTGCTTTATTTTTATATTTATTTTTGATATAGTCATAGTGAAATTTGTACAAATGCTGTTTTGCATATTCCAAAACCGTAAAGCCAATATATATCGGCCTGTCAAGAAATATTTTATCTGGACTTAAATGAACAGCAACAAAGCTTTCTGAAAAAATGGTAATATTTTTTAAGTTAGGTTTCGCAATTAATTTCGCGGCACCGAGGCTTTTGTTTGTTTTGTTGTCTGTATCATTCCATGTCATCACTAATTTAATGTTAACTTGTTTTCGTCTATTTTCAATAGTTTTTCCAAATACAGCATTGTTCAGTAGTTTAAATAAGTTTTTTTCAAAAGGCGAAGATGAAGCTTGACGTAATTGAGTATTTAAGTCAATATATTTCTGTAAAAACTTTTCTTGCCTAAATGTTAGTATACGGTGAATCTTTTTTAGAACAAGCCCGTTTTTTATACATGCTTTTAAATGAACGTAATGTATGACATATTTACATTTATCATATAAGTTTGCAATCAATTTTGGGTTTTTGCTCCCAGGAGGAGTAAATTTTTCTGCTGCAAAAGGTAAATCACGATGAGCCTTATGTAAGTAGTCTGGATAAATCAAATCAACTTCTAAGATGTACCCATAATCTGAATCATCTGGTATGCTAGTTATATTAATTGTACATATTTCTTCAGGTGACAAAAATCGGAAACCAGATATTGGTAATTTTTTTGTCATTGCGTAACCGTACAGATTATTGCAGTCAAGATATATCAAATAAGTCGATGCTTCAGAGACATCAAAATTAGGTAAATATTTATTATTGGCTTTTGCATTACGAAGAGAACACTGTGCTAAGCCTCCTCGTATACCTTTTTCTACAAGCTCATAAATCTCTATATCATTAATTAATTCTAGCTGAACCTTTGTAAACAACAACATCGCGTCCCAGCTCAAGCTGGGTGCGGAGATATAATAAGCTGGATCAAGGTTATAATGCCGTAAACAAGTATCCCTAAATTTTTCAAATATATCACAAAGTAACAACACATCTGTTTTTAAATACAAATCTGTATATTCACCAAGAGATTTAATTCTAAAACTTTGCCATATTTTTTGTGCATGTCTATATTCATCATCGGTTATATGTTCACATTTTAAACTATTGTAAAAACATTCTTTGGGAGGAAGATGTTTTTGATCGTATTTCGAAAAAGAATCCATATAATCATAAGGATAAATGCCTTTTTGATGCAATAATTTCTCCAAGTTTGTTTCATGGAATTCATTTGATAAATTAATAAAGTCATTATCACTTAAATTTTTAGATAAGACATCCAAACTAGTATTAAGGAATTAGAAAGAATCAATAAATTTTATTTGAACTGGGTGTGAAATATTACTGTTTTTAATAATTTTCGTAACAGACATGTAGGTACTTTTCTTTAGTTTTCGGTATTATTTTAAAATCACCTTCATATTTTGCTAACTCTTTAATAAATAGATGACAATCATAACCTGCCAAGTTATGGAAAAATACCGGTACGAATGGGCACACCCGGTACATTAAATTGCAATGGGAGTGTGCAGCACCTCGGTATTGTGATGTTACATGATCATGATCTCTCACCTTGTCATCGAATAATAACTGTTTACATATATGGGTCAGGACCAAATTTTTGACGGATACAGACACACTGTGGTGTCCGACTCATAAATGACAAAACAATGCGTACTTTACGTGCCTTAAAATAATTTTGGACATTTTCTAGTAATATCTTAATATATTGTAAACAGTCTCATTCATCAAATAACAAAACATGAAGCGTAATTTCATAAAAAAATAAAAAATCCAAGCTCGGTGTTTTTTTACGCTATGTAAAATACGCATGTCCTTGCTTGACCACCTATGAATATTTTGCCGCTATTTTTTTTTTAACGTAAGCTAGCATTTATAGTTTAATATTATTAAAGCCTTATAAACACCAGTAATCGTTTTTATAAACAATACCACAATAACCATTGTTATTATAGTTTTTACAAGTAATTTTACATACATCCCAAAATTGTTTCCGTTGTAATACTCCTGTTGTGCGACACTATAATTTCGAAACCAACAAACGTGTGTGGAAGTTTCTTGATTATTTAGTATAGCAACATTGGCTTCAAGCTGGCAAGAAAATTTCGGATATAGGCTGCCATGTTTTTTTACTGTCATTTGATATTGTGTTTGTGTCGTCAGCGCGTGTCGTTAAGATTTCCCGACTTTAGGTAAGTAAAATTGTAATTTTTTTTACGATGTTCTAGAAATTGAATTATATTTATAAATCCGCTTTAACTTTATTGTTAAAAGGGATGCAAAAGTGTTCGATTAATGGTTAAATTTGTGAATTGTTGCATCTTTTAGGTCAGGTCGTGAATAATTTTCATTCCGTTGTGCGATTTGTGACACGAAATTGTGCGACGTGTCACAAGGGAAATTTCTAAAGCTGTGTTTACAATCATCCTAATCTGATTAATTACCTATGTATTATATGATTCCTATATATTATATTAGTAGTTTAAATATTTATACATTAATTTTAACTTTCTACGCCAAAGCCTATGAGGATAATGTATTAGTAGGTTCATTTACAAAAATCCTGTCTCTATTTTACCTGCTTTTTGTTTTTCTTTTGTTTTGCGTGGTTTCATGCGCATGTTAACTTGTCCAAGTTAGCAGTTAGTGTTGTTTTTTTTTAGACCGTGTACCTTTTTCTTTTCAGATGCCTTTATCATCCGCAGAAAGATGTCGCAAGTACCGCGAAAAACTAAAAAAAGAAAATACACAAAAATTTGAAGAAATGAAAAAGAAAAACTTGGATAGAACGAAAGCTAAAAACAAAAAATAGTCGATATGAGCGAAAATGAAAAACAATATAAACGTAAAAAAGTTAACGAAAACAAACTAGTGGTAATCGAACCTGAAAGAGTGCGTCGTCGCTATCGTAGCCAATTAGGGCGAGAAAATAAAAAACTAAAAGAAAAATTAGAAATTCTGTGGCAAAAAAATGAGAATTTAAGAAAAATATTAAAACGCTCAAGAAGCCGAGTTCAAAGACTGACTGTAGAGTTGGACAGGCTTACATCACAAAAGGAATCGAGAAAAAATATTATAAATCAGGCACAATCAGTTGAAATCGAGGAACTTCACTATCCAAATGAACTTACTCCTATGACCAAATCTAATATTTTCATTGAGAAAGAACTTCCAGATATTTCAGAGGAAGCTAAAGAGAGAGTTAAGCAAAGAATTTTACAGCAGAATGTTCTTGAAGAGTCCTTAAAAGAAACTTATAAACTTAGTAAATCATTCCAAGAAAGGAAAATGTTGAAGAAGCTCACAGAAACTGAAACAGGAAAGAAATATAGTGTCATGCAAAAAGGATCAGGAAGTACAGGGAAAAAGAAAGGAAACTCTGTAGTGAAAATCCTCGCCGATGTAAGGAATACGCCCGAAAATAGTAGGTATTTTGATTTTAAAACATCTGGAAAGCTCACAGAAATAGGTTTAAACTTTGATATAAGTTCAGAAAAAAAAACATCATCTAATAATAGTCAATCGGAGAAAGAAAATCATGAATTTATATCGTCACTGGAAAGCCAAAATTACTAACTGCCATATAAATAATATGGCGGTTAAGTAATTTTGCCTTTCCAGTGACGATATTATTTAAATCCTATTCCGTGCTATTCTGGAGTTAATGCCGCGATGAATCAAGAAGTGAAAAATAATGTTTTTTTTGATAAATGATGTTGTTTTAGTTAGATGCTACGTAAGAAAAATATGGTACTATATAGGATTTGTTCAGAAAATTCATAATGAAGATGATAAAACATTATTCACGATCTCCTTCCTGAAGACTGTAAAAGCTAAGCCCCTAAGCTAAAATTTTTTTTTACCAAAAATAGTTGATCTCAATGTTTATTACAAGCAGTTTGCTTGTTAAAAAAGTAAGAATATTGCAAGATTCCAAAGATTACTATTTAGTTGATGATTTTGACGAAGTTTATTTTGTTTAGCTATCATTTTATTTTCTAAATTTGATTTATTTTTAAATTTATTATCTCATTGGCAGTGGCAATTTTTTCTAATTTTAATGACCTCTACAGGTTAGGCGAAAAATCGTTCATCAAACGAAACAGGGCGATAGTTGGGATAAATAGCACCTATAATAAAAAAAAAATATTACTATTATTACTGCAAATTACCCCAACTATCACCCTGTTTCGTTTGATCTACGATGTTTCGCCCACCTGTACAATAAAGAATTTTTTTTTTTGTTTGCTAGGCACAGTGAATATTTTAAATTAAAGCAATATTATGTAAACCAATGACTGATTAGTTTATTAGTAAAGATTTTGTTGGTTATGTTTAAAATTCAAGTTTTGTGACATACTTAATGTGAGAAAAGCAAATGATAAATACAAAGTTTTTTTTAGTTTACTGGGTTATTGGTAAAACACAAACTTGCAGGGGGCCTACCACCAGCTCATAAGCAGTATTATTTTAATATTTGTTCAGTGGGAGAAAGAGATGGAGCTATGCGTCCTGTAGAGCTTCATCTCTTTCCCACACTGAAGTAATATTAAAATAATACTGCTTTATGAGCTGGTGGTAGGCTCCCAGGTCTGCATTACTAACATCATAAAGAACAATTTTTGTTTTATGAAATTTAAAAATTCAACATAAAAAAACCTGCTGATCCATCCATACATTTATGCTCGTTTATCTCGCCAGCTCAGCTGTTTTTTTGTTGTTGAATTTTTAAAAGTCAAAGAATAAAAGTTGTTGCTTATGATGTTAGTAGTTAAGTAAATACAGGCCAGCAAGGTTGTTAGCGTTTTACCAAACTGTTTTGGATTCTATTTGAAAGTTTTGATTTTGTGAGTTAATTTATTTGGATTGTACTACTTATTAAATATTTTTCGAAATATAATGAGATTTTTTTATTTATTCCACTTACCTACCTAAAATCTTACGACTATTTACACACACCCTAATAATTCTATTGTGCTACATTTATTTTCCAGTGTGACACATTCCGTTGTGATTTCCGTTTTGCAATTACGTCAAAAATTTGGTCCTGACCCATATGACATAAAGTGGCATTATTAAAGTTATTTTCTTGATCCATCGTTAAGGGCAACATTGGTTGTTTATTTGATAATATATGACAAATTTCTTCTACATCCCTTAGCAAATTTCGAACAAATATTTCAACACAATCTAGTCCTCTATATGTAACATATTTATTTAAATGACGATCATGTGAGCAACAAATATAATAACCAAAACTAGAAGGTTCGTGAACTTTGTACATACGAGTACTCTGTGTTATAAATTCGTTATGGTTTAATAGAATACTTTCAAAGTCTGCATATATAACGAAGTTAATTTTTTGCTGCCTTTCATAATTTTTGAATTTTAGAATAGTATTTTTCTCTGGTAGTGTAGTTAATATTTTGTTACACATGTGTGAGTTGTACTTTACTTCACTTGTGAAACATTGCAAACATAAATCACATAAATACATTTTACCTTTATGACGAGTGATTTGACGTTTAACCAGTCGTAAAAGACTTTTGATTAAGCAGTAGTGACCTTTACCATTTTTCTCAAAATACAACAAGTTCACATGATTGCGCTTTCTGGAATTAGTCACATATAAAGGACCAGTTACAATGTTTTTGTCTAATCCATAAATATTAACACTTAAGTCAGAATTTTTCTTTTCAAAATGTCTAATATCAGTGTGTGATGGTGGAAACGTCATATTATCTATATTCAGTACTGTGGAGTAATGCGGATATGAATTCGTTCTGCAAATATTACTCTTTTGTGGAAATAATGCTGCCACAATACTCCACAGGAAACAGTGATCATCGTTGTTCTGTATATTAATACAACTTTTTGAATGTTTCACTTCACTCGGTAACTCTATATACGAGCCACCTCTCAAAGGATTGTATTTGTTAATATTAATCTCTAGATGACTCATGAATAGACAAGTCCAACCAGATTCACAGTGTTTAAATTCAGATAATTTTCTTTGAAATGTATGTATCACATTTAAATATAATTCATTAATATCGGTACTGTGATGTATTGATACATACTTTGTATTAAATGATTTTAGCTCTTGCTCTCCTGACTTTGGTAGAACAAAGTAAGCAAAAAGTTCGAAGTTCACTTTAATACAAATATGTTTTACAATACAAACACTAATTAATTTCATGACATGTTCTTGATTATCCATTAGGAATGCCTCTGGTGTGAGGTACTCTTCTGATGGATTAAGTCGGTATGTAATTATTCTTTTTTTAAACGCCGTGGCAATTATATCAACATTCTCAAATTCAGATTTTAACAGGCAATTCGATTTATGAAAATTCGTTCTCAAGTGATATTGAAATTCGTTTTTAGGTATTTCAATTTGACAGTACATACAATTCAATAAATTATTAGGTCTTGCAATGGAAGGGCGTGTAACTGTAAACAAAGATACAACATAAACATTAATTATATGTATTTATTGTAAATAAAACTTATATTTCACAATACAAAATTATAATCATGTGAGTAAATATGCAAGTCAATAAATGATCTAGATAATGAATGAGTTAACATTAAATCAATACCTAGGTAACTAAAAGTACTATATGTAATTCGTAAGTAAGATACACAAAATAAAGGAATATCGTTAATGCACTATCCTGAATGCAGGCGTCCTTCCTGGTTAAGAAGGTTAATCTTTTCAAGCATTTTGAATGATCTGGGGCCTACCACCAACTCATAAAGCAGTATTATTTTAATATTACTTCAGTGTGGGAAAGAGATGAAGCTCTACAGGACGTATAGCTCTATCTCTTTTTCCCACTGAAGTAATATTAAAATAATACTGCTTTAGAGCTGGTGGTAGGCCTCCAGAACGTCATCGGTAACCAAACCTTTCTCGATGCGGGCAGTAAAAATCATAACTTGTTAAATGCCATAAAATTTCTCACAATTCAGAGAGTTAACCAGTACTGATTTACGGAAGCCTTAATTCAAGATAATGTAATAGCGGCATCATAAGTAAGATAATAATAATTAAAAAGGTATATTTTTACCAGTAATTACCTACGTCTAAATAGTCAGTAATAATTACTGATAAAGGTAGGAGGGCAATTGCGAAACTCTTTCCGGGTGGCAGTAATGAAGTTAGTTAGGTGCTGCCACGCGTCTGTGTTTTGATCGGTACGATTTTTCACGCAGACAATTGCATGGCGCCATCTATTTATGGGTTGCACCTTATTTATTTCGTCACAACTATAAACTTTCAACTCTACATAGTGTGTCCCCTGTTTATAATCGGATGTTTGACGCGAATGTCCATTGGCGAGTCTTCTACTAATGGAGGATAGTAGCTGCGGAATAGGTTTACCGGGGGCTGAAGACTGTTCCACAGCGTCGTCTTCACTGTCGCTCCCGAAGATATCATGAGCCGTTGCCTTCTTCGGAGCGATTGGCTTGATAACTGGTTTCTTCTTACCCCATGATGATGACTGCGTACACATAGGGGCAGGGCTCGCTCGTGATGTACTCGGTGCCGATGGTGAGCACGACGGGGAGGCCGCTAGCTTCCTTTTTTTTGATCTCTTCTCAGGTTCACGCAGCTGAACTTCTTCGTCGGATGGGAACAACGCTTCAGCATTTAGTTGATGGGACCTGAAAAATAAAATAGATATGATTAAAATTTCAATCAATAACGGGAGACTTGCATTTTGCAATCATTATGTTTACTTATTCTGTTCTGTAACATAATTTCATGAAAGAACTTCAATGTGAAAACTAACAACAATGGAAAACAAGAAAACTAAATTATATTAGGTAGTGGAGCATAATGTGACGAAAAAACAAACAGTCTTATTATAATGAGCCACATGTTTAAATTAGAGTTAATAGATAGAATATTTAACCGTTTCGTTTTCACTGAATTTATAATTATAATAATAACTAATCAGCTTGACATAAACCACTCCGATACAACGTCACTGAGATTCACATCCGAATGAATAGAAGATTATCTTATCAATACACTACATTATAGTAAAGAAAAAATAATGTATTAATAATTATAACTTACATTTTTTTAACGATGTAGTCCTCGATGTTGATATTGGCCGGCAGAGATATGTAATGATGCTCCAGGTGTCCACGTCCCGATTTAAATACCAACGAATCTACGTCATTTTTAATCCATAAAAGGAAAGTAAGACTTACTGAAAATCCTGAGTCAGATTTGTCGTTATTTGGAAAATGCTTAACTAGCGCTAACATAATTAAGTAGTTCAATTCTCAACCTTAAACATACGCAATAAAGATTTGCCGCTGTAAGAAAACACACATACTAGTCTTATACCCTGACTTTACTTTTGCATTAATATCATGATAAATGTATGAGAACATTGTCAACGAACAAACATACATTTGGATCTCTGTTATTAGTATTGAATTATTGTAAACAAAGCAGCGGCGGCGCCGATCCGTCGGGAGAGTCTTGTTACATCAAACCATTTCTGTGAAGTTCGGGAATGCCACAAAAAAATATTTGATTTTCAACCTTAAAAACATGCTTAAAAATATATATAAGTTGTTAAAATAAAGAAAAAAAATCAAATCAAATCGAATTATCAGTCAGGTTAGCAGGGTGGATATAAGGAACTGTTATGTCGGTAAGAAAATATTTTTATTATTGTTCAGATATGATTTATTAGATGTTACTTTTGTATATCTTATAGGTAATGCTTAATATTATTTTATACCTTTTGTGACATTAAATAGTAAAGACGTGAATGACATTATGGAGGACTGCATACTAGAAAATCAATGCATCATGCTATAATTATTAGAGTTTGTAATTAATATTCTTTTTTTTCCAGGATTCTCAAGATCTATTCATTTTCCCCCCAATGGAACCTCGGCTAGTGCAAAACGAGGTTGGCGAAGAATCGTCGAGGCGTTTGAATCTGAAGAGAAGGTCCAATGATGGAACGCATTACAGTTTTGTGAAGCGGCCTTTAAAAGGATCAAAGATAATCCGCATCGAAATTTACGATGCAAAAGATTTTGTCGATCGCGAAGAAAGTTCATGCAAATGCAAAGCCGATTTGTGCGTGCAACATGTTGTTAAACATACCATGATGGACGGTATATACCAATCAACCAAGGACCTCATAGCTAGGATCCAGGAAAATTTGGAAAGTGTTTTTTAATGAATAGATAGGTCGTAAATATTTACTTACCTAATACATATAGGTACTATATAATTATAAAAGACGCCTTAGTAAGTACGTGTAAATATTATGTAGTTACTTCATACTCATAGATAAAGTATTTACTACTTATACTAATTTGTCTAACAATACATTACAATAAACGCTAATTTAAAAAAATGCATTTTTATTTATTTAGTGGATACTAGCTATTGATTCTTATTATATAACTAGCGACCCGCCCCGGCTTCGCACGGGTATAAACCGGGTTATTATACATATAAACTTTCCTGTTCAATCACTCTATCTATTAAAAAAAACCGCATCAAAATCCGTTGCGTAGTTTTAAAGATTTAAGCATACATAGGGATATAGGGACAGAGAAAGCGACTTTGTTTTATACTATGTAGTGATATACCTATTACTGCGTTGGGATATAGCGGGTTCGATTCCCACTCAGGACAAACCTATCTAAACTTGTACTATCATAAATAGATATTGAAGAAAAAAATTGTTTAATACTAACACTAATCAGTAAGTGTGATGTAATAGAACATGATTTAATTACAAAGTTAAATGCATGCATACATATTCTGTTGGTAACGAAAGAATGCAGCCATCTTCCAGATCATGTTCACAGTTTCACGTATAGCACAAAGCCAAGCGACACACACACACACACACACTTACTAGTGTCCAGTCTATAGTATAAAACAAACACTGATCACTGCATGCATGATTCATTCATTCAATTCACATTCAGCATCGTACAACACATTTGTACCTTTGTTTGTATTTAAATAGATGTTACAAATTAAAAATATATTGTTTGAATAGATGAACAGTGTTAATTGGGGGCTTCTAGATCAGATCGCAAAGATCTGATCTAGAAACCCCAATTAACAACTACTTATCCTATACTATTCAACGAGCAGTATTTGTATATACATATATGTATTTTGTAATCACGCTCTCGAAAACGGCTCTAACGATTTCGATGAAAGTTGCAATATAGAGGTTTACGAGGGCGAAAAATCGATCTAGCTAGGTCTCATATTTGAAAAAAATGGTTTTTCCGTATTTTCACCCGAGCAGGGGGCCTACCATAAGCTCATAAAGCAGTATTATTTTAATATTACTTCAGTGTGGGAAAGAGATGAAGCTCTACAGGACGTATATAGCTCCATCTTTTTCTCCCACTGAAGTAAGATTAAAATAATACTGCTTTTGAGCTGGTGGTAGGCCCCCAGGGCTCGGTCGCCCAAAGTTTAGAACAAGATGGCATGGACATGGCAGCATGGAATTAGTAAGTACCTACTATCATGGCAGCATGGCATTAGTATGTACTATGCATGGATTAGTATGCACTATTCTACACTATTAAATAAGCATTCTATACTATACTATACGTAAAGATAGATCTAAGCCCTCCTATTCCCTGTACTTTTAACTCTGCCCGCCAACTTTATTGCATTAGTTGTGACCGGGGTATTTACAACAAAATTCGCTCTAGCGAGTCATATTAGGGCACACGCTAGGAAATAATTATTTCAAAGAGTTGCCGTTATCGAAATCTATAAGGAGGACTATATATATACAGGGTTATACGGTCGGCAATCCATTAAGGGGATGTAGGAGAGGTCATTTGCAATCAAATGACCCCTTTGCAAATGTCAACCATTTTCGAGTAATTTTATATTCTAAAAATGAATAAAATATAAAATGGATGGCCGACATATCCATGAAGGGGACCCCTTTGCAAATGTCAACCATTTTCGAGTAATTTTATATTTTATTCATTTTTAGAATATAAAATTACTCGAAAATGGTTAACATTTGCAAAGGGGTCATTTGGTTGCAAATGACCTCTCCTACATCCCCTTAATGGATTGCCGACCGTATAACCAATAACCCTGTGTACTATACTAGCTGTCGCCCGCGACTTCATCTGCGTGTGTTTTTATAAATACAAGAAAAATAAAAAAACATAGCCTATATCTTTCTCCAGGTCTCAGACTACCTACATAAATATCTGTCAAGTTTCATAACGATCGGTTTAGTAGTTTAGTAGTGAAAAGGTAACAGACAGACAAAGTTACTTTCGCATTCATAATATTAGTATGGACAGTATCGTTTCCGGTCCTTGGAGACCGGGTAAGCAACCCTGTTCGTCAATTAGTTCAATTACTTAAAGTAAAAGCTAGCATGATAACCACTAAATTGAAACATTGTTTTTAACATAATATGTAGGTACGAGTAAAAATAAATAATGTGATTGGAACAATAGTATAATAGGACTCACTAACGCTAGACGCCACCTAAATAAATGACTAAACTGCGTAAGCAATTTATTTGCCAAACATGTAAACAAACCAGAGTTATAAGAAAAACAACTTTAATGCCTACACATAAGGTTCAGTTTGCGCTACAACTTAATTTTTTTTGACTTTTGAAAAGTACTAGTCTGTCTAAAATCAACTTTATTTATAGTCCAATAAGTTAATGTTTGTTTAAGTGGAAATAACATCAATTGGACACAAGTTTATAAATAGACTTTACACATAATACTCACGCCTGCTTCCCATAGGGGTAGGCAGAAACTGCAGAACCCCACCTGCTACGATCCTTACATACTCCTAAATAAAACGGAAACAGATGAATTTCTATATAATTAATTCTTGCTTTATTTTAGTTGTTCCGTTTTACGGAACGTTCAATAAAAACTGTTAAATTATTCAAAGCTCGCGAAACGTTCCTTTTGGGTTTCGTTTATTTTTATTATCCTTTGATTATGAAAGACGAGAACAATCGTAATATATTTTAAAGGAATTTTATTGTGGAAACATGGAGTGTGTTTTTACCCGACTGCCCCAGAAGGAGGGTAATGTTTTTCGAGAGTATGTATGTATGTATGTATGTCTATTTCTTTGGCACGCTCTGTAGCCTAAACGGCTTGATGGATTTTAACATATGAGGTGTCGTTAGATTCGTCTTAATTGTGGGAGTGACATAGGCTATATAATATTTACATATTGCAAATACAAAAAAAGGAGGGGTAGGTTTAAAAAAAAATATTATTGGTAGGTATCAAATAAAAGCAAGTAATGAGTCGATCTATATTATTTTAATAAAACTAAAAAGCCTGAAATAAAAAAGAAATATTTAAAAAACAAAACACCCGACTGCAAAAATACATAACTGAAAAGAGAAAAACAAGCATTATAAATCTATAGAATTTTGGTATTGCAGGCGGGACAAACAAAATTTACACCATCATTTCAGGTTATTGGTTTGTCCCGCCTGCAATACCAAATTCTATAGATTTATAATGCTTGTTTTTCTCTTTTCAGTTATGTATTTTTGCAGTCGGGTTTTTTGTTTTTTAAAGAATTTTTTATAAAGAGAACTTAAGGTTGATTGTATATATATATCTGCCTAGCCTTTTCCCAACTATGCTGGGGTCGGCTTCTAGTTGGATACCAGTATTTTACATAGAGCGACTGGGCATCTGACCTCCACAACCCAATTACTGGGTAACACGATACTAGTTGGCAAGACTGGTGGTCAGACTATCGAGCTTCTAACTAACCGTAACGGCTGTCAAAGATTTCGGCTCTTAAGGTTGTATATGTTGATTTCATGAAATCATGACATTTGACACCTTTGCTAACTTATGGAGTTGTATTGCTGATTGTAATGATTATAATTGAGTAAAGCCATATTTGTTAAGGCCGCGAATCATATTTAGATCAACATAACACTGACCTGCAAATTGTAAAAAACGTAAGAAAATATGAATTTCGCGGGCTACCCTGACGCTTTCGCCTTAAATATCATTCATAAAGGTTCCAGCCAGGTGAGACGCGACGGTGCGACGCGAATTTGGTGGAACAATTTCTAAGAAAATTTCACGGAAATTGTTCTACCTGTGTCGTCGCGTCGCGCCTAGGGATATTATTCGTCCGGATTTGTCCGGACATGTCTGGCTTTTTGGCCCCCCATCCGGACTATGTCCGGCCTTCTCATTTGTCCGAATTTTTCGATTAAAGGGGATTTTCTTTAAAATGATAAATTTTCACTGAAAAAATAAGATTAAAAAGTTAAATATCCGGACTTTTTTGCAAATGTCAGGCTTTTTGTCAGGACTTTTCAAATTTCGAAATGGTATTAGTTGCGCCTTCGCAAAGTGGGAAAAAATTACTTTTTTGTTCAAAAATCTGCCTATACCACAACTTTTGACGTATCGCTGCCATTTTTTTTTACACTCCTGAGATAACACTCCTGATATCTCATTATCTGTCATGATGCCACATTGAGGTGGATAACAATTAAAATTCTATTGTGTCTCGTTAATGACAGTTGAAAGGATATCCACACTTTGGTGTCACTGCCACTTTCACAAAATGGAAATTTCTTTTAAAAAAAATCTAAAATACAATAAACGTGGATATATTTAGTAACCTGTTCCGCTTAGCTATTTCTAAAGAGCAAAAAAAAACTCCTGAAATAAATCGACACGTGTTTCACCTGCGAACTCGAACGGCGTGTTGCCACACCGAGCGCTGAGTGCAAACAAGTCCATCGTCATCCTGAGGATGCCTCGTTGAGAGGTGAAACACGTGTCGATTTATTTCAGGAGTTTTTTATGGCTCTTTAGAAATAGCTAAGCGGGACAGGTTACTAAATATCATCATCTGCCTAGCCTTTTCCCAACTATGTTGGGGTCGGCTTCCAGTCTAACCGGATGCAGCTGAATACCAGTATTTTACATGGAGCGACTGCCTGTCTGACCTCCACAACCTAGTGACTAGGTAACACGATACCCCTTGGTAAGACTGGTTGTCAGACTTTTTGGGCTTCTAACTACCCGTAACGACTGTCAAAGATCTACAAATGACAGCCAGGACCAACGGCTTAACGTGCTTTCCGAGGCACGGAGGGGACTTGGTATGTAAAGATGGTCACCCATCCACGGACCAACCGCGGCAAGCGTAGCTTAACCTGATCGATCGACCCGTGCAGCTGTTATTACTTAGCCACAAGCCCCGGACAGGTTACTAAATATATCCACGTCTATAGTATTTTATAATGGATTTCCGCAAGGTCACGCCTGAATCAATTAACTAAAAAAAATCTATTAAAAATCGGGAAATGAATCAAATTTTTTCAAAGAGACAATAAATTCATGACCAGGGACCTGAAAAACCCCTGGAAACTGAATTTGTTAAAATATTTTATTTAGAAATTGTTTTTTGCTTCATTTCCCGATTTTTTGAGGTTATCGTATTGAATTTTAAGTGACACACCAAAGTGTGATATCTCAGGAGTGTATAAAAAAAATGGCAGCGATACGTCAAAAATTGTGTTGTAGACAGATTTTGAACAAAAAAGTAATTTTTTTCCCACACGTCGCACCTGTCTCCTGGAGATTTCAAGAAATAATAAATGTCTTGTCACGTAGTGCATAACATGAGCAAATGCTGTCCATCTTAAATTCAAAGAACTCATCAATTAATCATCATGTTCTAAAGTGACATAGCTCATAACAATAAAAAAAAACATATTAAACCATTCTGCATTCGTAAAATAAAATATTTATAAAACCGAGACAAAATGATTTTACTAACTCAATCGCACCGAAGTCCATAACAGATCGGGATCGTTCGGGATTCGCAGAACACTCGTTAATAAAAAACAAAGAACTTTCTGACGTATTGTCTCTAATCAAGTGATTCACTCAATGATATTATGAATAGTGAGGGGACACACAACAGAAATGTGCAGAAGGACCAAAAGACCAATTGCGCAGTGGCTATGCGACGCTGATAGCGACACAAGAGCAGTGGCGGCCCATTGGTATCCACTGCTCTCAAAACGGTGAAGGTAAACATCGTGAGGAAATCGGCATGTCCTAGAACCAAAAATTCGATGACATGTGACATCTACCAACCCGCACTGGGCCCGCGTGGTGGATTACAGGCCACTCCCTCTCACCGAGAGGAGGCCTGTGTCCCAGCAATGGGAAAATTATAGGCTGATCATGCTCTTGATGATCTTGCGAAGGCTCGATATTTTTAACAAACAGCAATTCCCGCAATTATAAGAATGTTTGCATTCTAATCTCAATCACAATCTGTCAAAGTTTTATAGTGTTTACCTACATTTTTGACATTTGATTGTCGCCGAGATGAAACTGCGGCTGAATTTTGATCGTTTTTGTTTACGGCAAATTGGCCGTCAGTTCCTTTCAACTGTCATAAACGAGACACAATAGAATTTTAATTGTTATCCACCTCAATGAGGCGTCGTTAACAGATGATGAGTTATTACAAAAATAGACTGATGCTTTAGATACTTTCGTAGAACTTGTGACCAGGGACCGAAACCGGAATGATCAATACGGGTATTTTTCGGTAACATTTATATTTTGAAAGGGTACCTTAAATTGAATACAACCATTATTAATGCCGGTTACCGAAATAAAAATTAGGTACCTCTATCTTACACATGCCGTCAGCATTAGTCGAAGGGCGCGCATCGCTTGTGTGTGTGTAACCGGAATTAAAACGGTAACCGAAATAGAGGTAACATGTTTCTCCTTCTTGGATACCCAAATAGCGGTAACCTTAGTCGTAGAAGTAACCAAAATTCTTTGATACCTGTACCGTAATTTATAAAGGTTTTGGGTCCATGCTTGTGACTGCAACGGCACCCAAGATATAGAAAAAATCTCGAAACGCTGCAAAGACTGCGCAAGATAGTGTGGGACTGTATGTTCATTATTACAATGTATAGGCGAAATTTCATTCGTTTGTTTATTGACAGTGAATCACACAAACTTGTCCTTCTGTTTCTCTTATTCATAATAAAGGAGGCGAGGACCTCCTGCCCTTGAGAACTGTCTCGGGTGGCGGACCAAAGGACCGGCGCGGGCGGCTCGCGGCGGCGTGTTTATGGGTCAGCATCCGATTAACTAAACTGTTTGTTTTCCTGGAAACTTCTGATATGCATACCGGCTCTGTTCATAAAAACACAGTATATTTTGTTTTGACAAAATTCTCACTAAATCCGTTTTGAGAATAATTTCCTTGTTTGGGACATATAATGCTCTTTAGTTTAAAACAATTTTGCTTTAATGTTTGGAATGTCACTGTTACCTACTAATACCTACGTGGTCAAAATGTTTGCAACAACTTTTTTTTAATACGGACAAATTATTTCAACGTAGGGGTGTACAGAATGCGTCCGTCATGGTACGAAGCGAGAGGGCATGGCAGGCCGTCACCTTTCGGAGGAAGCGGAACGCATGAGGGAGAGGCAAATTTCGCGCCCTCACGTCCCTAACCGGCGCAGGAGAAGCCCATCGGGAGTCGCAGGTCGATTCCCGGCCACAGTAGGCGCGATCTTGTGGACGGTGAGCAATGGGTAGCTCGCCATCCGATAAGGACCAGGCCCGGGTCGACGGCGCGTTGTGTTCCATGTGTCCGCTAGGGCCGATGCCTGCCGGGGTTGCGAGTCTGTCCGAAAGGGTTACTGTGGCCCATGGCAACATACAGGCAACTGAAGGAACACGGGTGGGTATTAGTCAGTAAGAGTCGGACACGCTCCGCCCAGAGCGGGAGAAGTTATTTGATAATTTTCCACACAAAAAAAAATGGTGTCCAGAATCATGTACCTACTGAATCCCTGGTAACAGGGCGCATCGATGTCCCTGCCACCTTGTACACTCAAACGACACATTGTCTTACTTACAATTATTTCTCTCGCTATACACCTCAAAGTGGCAGTGAAGATAGCATGGGATATAAAGTTGTAATTACGTTAGAGAATTCTGCCGGAAGTCCTTCCAGAATTTACTTCGTACAGTGCATCTCCAAATATTGCAGAGCATTACAACCACCTGATACAGCAACTTAAGCTCCAAGGCTCTCATAAATAATATGCAGTATAGTAAGTTACTAGGACTCCGGTTCCTATGTACTGCTAAGGTTTCCAAGAGAATGCCAACGCTCCTAAATTAGGGCACACCACAAACTTAAAGCTTATTTAAACCGCTTGTAAAATAGACTTTAATATAATATCTAATGTACAAACTAATTAATGTAATTGAATGTAGAGCCAGCTGTCAAGCGAGCGTGAGTCGATTGGTCTAACAAACAGTTAAACGGAGGAGGCTCCCTAAATTATATGTCAATTTCAATCAAAATGGAACTGTAGTATATGATTTATTGGATCTTTTTTTTCGAAGAAGAAACTATTGTAATAATCTAAAATAAATTTAATTTGGTTTTATCGTATTTTAAACAAGAAAGTGTCATCTATAAAACCCTTTTTACGATTAGTTTGCTTTTATTTAATTACTTTAGCCCATGGAGTCGTGACCTATAGCTAGGTCTCATATCTGGGAAAATTAGTTTTCTCCGTATTTTCACCCGAGCAGAGCTCGATCGCCCAAAGTTTAGAACAAGATAATGAATAATGACATGGCAGCATGGAATGAGTAGGTACTATACATGGATTAGTATGAAATTTCCTACACTATTAAATGAGTATTCTCTATTTTCACCAGAGCAGAGCTCGGTCGCCCAGGTACTAAAGCAGTAATATAGCACATCATAATTTAATTTCCAGTTAGAGACATGAACGGTACATGAGGGACACGACGTGCGGCTACTTATTCAAATGTGCTGAATACATTTCTAGAGGAGCGGTTACTCAGATTTTATGAATACTTGAATGAAATGGGGAGACCTTGCAGTGGTTGTGCAATCCTGTACCCTAATTGCGTAATACAACACAATCTGTTTCGATTTGAAACAGATTGCTTCATAAGTTGGAAAAAAAATGTGCTCAACAACGTAAATAACGCAGTGAATGTTGTGGAACTGACAAAATGAAACAAATTAGGCAAAATTGTTTACGAAAATAAGTTGCGCAATTAGGGTACTGGTTGTTTGTTGGGTAATAGAGTTTATATAAGAAAAGGAACGATTACAAAAAAAAATATATATATATACATATCCGTCAACTAGATTATAAAAAAATATTGGACACGTATTTTTTAATTTTTTACGTAAAAAATTACCTATAGTGCCCGTGTTTATGTTAGACACCTAATTAGGAACCGTAAAAATCGGTAAAGTTATCAATTTTCCACATCTGGCTGCTTCCAAAATTGCGATAACACCCACCACTACAATCTTGGTTTACAATATTACAATAGACTGTTAGGGCAATAGCGCACTAGCGGCCAGGCTGCAGCGGCCAGGTCGCAGCGGCCTAGTCGCAGCGGTTAGGTCGCAGCGGCCAGCGAGATAGATACATAAAGCCGGGTCTCCTGCGCTTGTTTATTCGAAACATTACACAAAAAACCGTACACAAAAACATTTAGGGAATGTTTTCCATGCAGCTCGGAAAACAAAATCATCGTGTTTGCATACACAAATGTGTATGGCCACGCCTCTTTGTTTCGATGTTTTTGAGTAAAATAGCCATGGAGCACGCGCATCTGGCCGCACGCGGCCTGGGGCCCAAGTCTGCTATTTTTATAAATTTGTCATTCCAACACGATCCCATAGTCATTTTGCTAAAAGTTCGTAATCTGCTAAATTCATAATGGTCGATCATTGGTCGGTCAATGGTTTTGTAATAGAATTGTGTTATAATGGCATTGTCGTACAATACGATCAATGATACCGCCTAAGTCATTCATTTGTCATTATGTACGAGATTACCAATAAGCGCCATTTCTTGCAATGGAGTATCAGTGGCTGACCATTGGAAAGTCATAATGACGCCATTATATTAGTAGATTACCAAACTTGTCAAAATCAACAATTATGAAATCAATGATAGACCATTCTGACACTATTGTAATACCAGACTTGAGGCCCTGGTAGGATTGACAACGGAATCGACCTGGCCGCTAGTGCGTTTTTGCCCTTAGACACGTTTTAAACATAGTACACATCTAAGTGAATTCCCTAAGTGTGTAATTTCGACTGGATGGTTTCAAAATTGTTCAAGTGTAAAGACTGGAATGTTAATCTTGAACAAATCTCATTTGTGTGCTAAGTTATTCACTTTAATATAATTTATGTTCTCAAGGACATCACTTACATAAAAAAAGCGGCCAAGTGCGAGTCATACTCGCCCATGAAGGGTTCCGTAGCAGCAAGTAACATTGAATGAAAGGTAAATTGCGGTTTACGATTTATGACGTATTAAAAAAAAACTACTTGTTAGATCTCGTTCAAACCAATTTTCGGTGGAAGTTTACATATTTTTTTTAGTTTTATCATTCTCTTATTTTAGAAGTTACAGGGGGACACACATTTTACCACTTTGGAAGTGTCTCTCGCGCAAACTATTCAGTTTAGAAAAAAATGATATTAGAAACCTCAATATCATTTTTGAAGACCTTTCCATAGATACCCCACACGTATGGGATTGATGAAAAAATTTTTTTTGAGTTTCAGTTCTAAGTATGGGGAACTCCAAAATTATTGGTTTTTTTTCTATTTTTGTATGAAAATCTTAATGCGGTTCACAGAATACATCTACTTACCAAGTTTCAACAGCATAGCTCTTATAGTTTCGGAAAAAAGTGGCTGTGACATACGGACGGACAGACAGACAGACATGACGAATCTATAAGGGTTCCGTTTTTTGCCTTTGGCAACGGAACCCTAAAAAATAACTTTAGCATATTCAGGCACAGAACAACTTACTGTTATCGTTGAACTTGGCTGAATCTGAACATAGAAGGCTGGATAACCAAGTAAAGTCCGTTCACTAAGATGGACTGCATAATTGCTGCCAAAGACAGAAGTCTGAAATAAAAAGTTTTCAACTTATTCATTTATACCAGGGATAGGCCGAAATTCGGTTCACATTCGGTTCAACCGAATTTCGGCAGCTTGAACCGAACTTCGGCATTCGGCCAAAATTCGGTTCAGCTGCCGAACATTCGGCACAAGAAAAATAATACCTACTTGCACTATTTTGACTGAAATTTAATAGAATTAGAATATCACTGTAAAATAAAATTATGTTGTTTACTCACTCATGGTCATTTATTTTAGTTAGGAACATTGTAAATGTAAACCTTAAATTAAATCAGTTCTTATTAGTTTTGAAAATCTGTTCTTCTTATTAGGCCACGCGGTGGAAGCGCGGTGTGCGGGCGGGGTACATCTAGCAATAATTTAAGTAAATGCGTAAACAAGTCTCGACGACGTGTCACTCTCGAGAAAGCGCGCGAAATTGAACCGAATGTTCGGCTGAAGATCGGATTCGGTTCAAACCACATTCGGCCCATCTCTAATTTATACAAAAAAAAGCTGTACAGCATACTGCACACTTGGTCGACACTTTAGTGGCATGAGAAACAGGGTGTAAAGTTCACTCATCCACCATAGAAAAGGGAGGATCTTCCGACCAGACGGGTGTTGTGTCTGGTGGGCAAATGCCCGACGATTGAAGTCGGAATCTGTATGTCGATCGCACGGTAAACTCTAATTGCGCGATGTAGGATTTGTGTGACGTCATGTCTTTGATGAGTAGTTTGTATGTGGCGGTGTAACCGCTACAACATAATTACGCACAGACAGGCGGCAAAATATACACGGTGATTTTTAATTCAGTGTTAACCTTTCAGGAGATGAAAGAACTCATGATAATAAACAACTTTCACTATGGGACAAATTTATTTGGGGTGCTACACATTTTTTCGGGTCGGCATGATTTGGCACAGCCGGGCGGCAAAATCGAATATACACGGTGATTTTTAATTCACTATTAACCTTTCAGTGCGTGAAAGTTGCTCATGACTATGAACAACTTTCACTATATGACCAACTCTGAAATATCAAAAATATATCAGCTGTTTCGTACAAAAATTCAATATTTACCCATTAAAAATGTATAAAACAGATGTATTTTTCTTGCTATTTCGTGGTTGGTCCTATAGTGAACGTTGTTTATAATCATGAGTTCTTTCATCTCCTGAAAGAATAACAGTGAATTTAAAATTACCGTGTATATTCGATTTTGTCCCCGGCTGTGCCAAATCATGCCGACCCGAAAAAATGTGTAGCACCCCAAATAAATTTGGATGTAGTAAATAAGGCTATAAAGACAAGTTAACAATTCAGATGCCCAAAGTGAGAAATAGGCATAAACTACACTTACATCGGCTGTAAAAACAACCACTTTAGACAACTGTCATTGACATCAGACATCTTCAAGTTTTATAGCCAATTTGCTTTATAAATAAAACTGCATTAGACCACTAAAATTCTTCAAATAAATCTAGAAACCTCAACTACTGTGAACCTTCTTCAACTTATTATTTATTCAAAGGACTGTCTACTGATTCGTCTGTGCTCGTAAAAATGGATCTTCACAAACGCTCGCCTGCAGTGTGGTTGGCACTGGGTACCGGGAGATGAGAGCTTTCATTTTGAATAATAATAAAACCAGCCATTACTATCCCAATCCGGGACAAAGGCTTCTACTCAGAGAAGGCAGGCGCATTGATCACCATGCTTGCTTAAGATGGGTTGGCGACATCAGACTTATAGTAACCATAAGTCCAGGTTTTCTCACCGAGGTCGGTGTCGTGAAGAGCTCACGGCTAAGTAATAGCAGCCGCACGGGTCGATTCATGAGATTAAGCTACGCTTGCCGGGGCTTGATCTGTGGATGGGTTGACTATCTTTACATACCGAGACTCCTCCGTGCCTCGGAAAGCACGTTAAGCCGTTGGTCCCGGCTGTCATTCGTGGATCTTTGACAGTCGTTACGGGTCGTCAGAAGCTCGAAAGTCTGACAACCAGTCCTTACCAAGGGGTATCATATTACGCAGTTACTGGATTGTGGAGGTCAGATAGGCAGTCGCTCCATTTAAAATACTGGTATTTAGCTGCATCTGGTTAGTCAACATAGTTGGGAAAAGGCTAGGCAGATTGATTGAAATCCAAATTTCCTTACCATATTTTTCTTTCAACAAAGTATGTAGTGTAATGAACTCAGAAAGTACATAACAGTTGATAAAGTCACATTGGTACTTGCCCGGATTTGAACCCATCCATGAGAGGCGGGGCCTTAACCACTCACTGGGATATCACGACCTTTTTATGGTCTTACTAATAATGCCTTGTTATTTGCTAGAAACAAAAACATGACATAGACATATAAATTAAATTCTATTCTTTAAAAACGGCAAAAAACGAAAATACAAAACCCAAGACACCGACTTCCGAAATTAAAGTTATTTTTCACTTTGTATTGTGTTTTTTTGGAGCTCGGTGGTTTTTTTTTGTAAAAAAGTTTTTGTTTTTCACTTTTTAGTTGTGGTACCTACCCCACACACATTCGAATACCACTACCTGCTACCAGTGACAGGAACTTATCATATCATCTACATACTAAGTGGGAAAAAAATACGTATTTTATAGCTAATTCAAAAACTACCCAAGCAAAGTTACTTAATAAAATTTATATGGGACCAATTTGAGAGCATACACTTTCAAAAAAAAAAAAAGAATTTTCAAAATCGGTCCACAATTGACGGAGAAATCGATGGATATAAATAATAAAAAAAAAACAAACATACGCGACGAACATATAACCTCCTTTTTGGAAGTCTGTTAAAAAACTAGCAGCAACCCGTTTCAAGACTTTCGGGAGTAGTAAGATCTCCAACCTTGCAAGAGTTCGTACCAAGAATTTGTCTTCAACTAGACCAAGGTCAACTATTTCTCAAAAACCCTTTCATGTTTTAAAAGTTCTAAAACTCAAACTCAAAGCATTTATCTAAACTTCTAAACTAATATTACATGGAGAAAAGATTTGATTTTTGTATGTTTGTTTGTTTGTAATGGATAAACACAAAAACTACTAAACCAATTTAAAAAATTCTTACACCCATAGAAAGCTACATTATCAACGAGTAACATGGGCTATATATCGACTTCCACGTGAACGAAGTCGCGGGCAGAAGCTAGTTTCAAATAAACCAATTAGGTACAGGCACTTTTAAATTGTCAAGGGGTCGGTCAGAAAGATGAAGCTAGTTGCCCATTTCAAAGCGTAGTAGGAACCTATGGAGAAGAACAGGCGGACACTCTTTTAAATCAATACAGGGTAAGTTCGCAAACTTAAACACGTGTCACTCACCATTATTAACAATGATTATTATGGGACCAAACCTGAAATCGCAAAAAAAAGTTGTTCATAATGATTAGTGAAGTCACGTGTTTAAGTTTGCGCAACGGGTTATTTTTTTTCCTTTATCTGGTTACATCATTCATGTTGATATTATATATGTGAGAACGATGCAGAACGTTAAAAGCATCCGTTATAAAAAGAAAAAAAAACGTGTGGCACTCGGGGACTGCCGCGGTAAAGCTATTGCATAGCATTTGTAACCTCCATACTTCCTATTTGTCAACGCTACACTTGGGATCATGACAACATCACTTTGTCATGGGAAATGTCATTACATGGTAGGCGGAGTGGGGGTGTTAGGTTTTTTTCGTTACGGAATTTCTTGATTCGGTCGCCGCGCTCAAAGCCCGCGATAAAAGCTATGCAATAGCTTAAAAGAAAACAATAAAAAAAATTATTAAAATTAGCCGTGGCAGCTAAGAGATGACCAGTCGCTACTACTGATGGCGCGGCACCCGTTCACAAACCTGATAAAACTCACTAACAATATGGAACTCCTACATATCGTATATGTATATAAACAACACCAATATGTAAATTAAACATTCATACAAATTATATTGTTTACAGTTTCATGAAAAATACTCGTTGCACAAACCAGTGCAAAGATATCAATTGAATGCAAATATGTGAATATTCTTATGTTACGAAGTATTCATGTTTTGTGACCTTATTTTGTATTAAATTATATGTTGTTTTTCTGCACCTTGCCCTGGGTCGAGTTTTTGCATATAAATAAAAAAGTATTTTTGCATAATATTGTTGTGAAAAAATGTGTACCTAACCTAAGTACGTTAAAATCTGCGTGACCATTCATTTTGTGTAACTTTGCAAGAAAACATGTCTTTCCTCTCGCTTTCCTGCAACCTGTGGGAGTGATTTCGTGAAAAGGGACGGAAGTGTGTAACAGGAAACCGGGGAAGCGCGCGCTATTTGATTTGACCTATGAGCGCGCGCGGTGCTAGAGTTGGCCGTCAGATGGAGCCAACCCAATTTTCCGAGAGGTTGGTCCTGTCAGCCAAAATTTCAGATGTTACATACTGTAAGGCTCACTTGTTTTTTAAATTATATTTACGTAGATATATTTGTACGAAAAGAAATAATTTCCTTTACTTATATATTACGCCAGACATGTTGACATTTTTCAAAGAAAATCCTACTTCTACTTGGTCAGTCTGCCCGCAAAATTATAGTTTCATGACATATATTTTTAGCATCATGAATTCATGATCACCATTTAAGACAAACTATGTTCTTAATGTCCCTCGGCAAACTTCGTGTTTCGTCAGTCGTCGGATTTCTATCAGTTGCCCTTTGCACTTGGTGCAGACCGGACGCTCTCAATCGACTTGGAAGTATATAGAGTTGTTAATACTCTTTTAACTTAATGTAATTTATTTTAAAAATGGTAGGAAAGCCGCTAAAGTCGCAGGCACGACAGATAGGAAAATAGTTTCACAGCTCTATATAGTTCATACGGAAATCAAAACAAAACCAATAAAGTAATTAGTTCTGAATTCAAATTATTATACTCGATAAATCTAATAATTGATGGACATAGAAATTAGCATTCGTTTGTCTTCGGAAATCCGATGATACCCGACTTTACCCGAGGGACATTAAGATGATATAGAAATACTGTACCTAGTAAATTACGTGGTATCCATTCCCCTCTAACAGCAGAATTGCGTTTAAAAGCCACTCATAATAGAAACATATTAATTCCCCACTACCAAGAATCATTGCAAACTCAGATTTATGTTCTTATGCCAGCTGCAACCGTAGGTACTATTCGAAACAATACTCTGATGTCATCTAATACTGTATCAATATCAGCACAGCGGGGGTTCTCTCGACGGAGGTACACCCACCCACGTAGCTTCAATTATCTCTTTATTAGATGCAGTATTACCGTGATGGATGCACTTGTGGGGTAGGTTGTTGAACTCTGACTAGGAATTGTGGGTGCACCATTTGGCGAGATCAAAGATAAGCTGTACGAGGTGATTCGCTGAAAGGAGTATAAAAAGAAGCAAGTTGATTTACTGCTAGAAAAAGATTGCAACTTTGGAATTGTCTGAGCAACCGCTTCAACAAATCTGGGACTCAACATAGAACTTAAGCCTGGTCTACACGCTGCGATTTTAAGGGCTAATTTCACCAATGAAACTGAATGTGATCAGCATACTCTAAACGGTTATCAACCACTGCTAAGCCGCGCGCACTTTAGATGCGTTTTCGTACGAATTTCACTCGTGCGTACACGTACGAAGAAAGGGAGCGCGCAGACTGGGTGCGACTTAGTCGTACGTATAGTTCCGACGTGCAAAAACAATCCGAACTTGTTGGGGTTTGTTCTATTTGACGGAGAAAAACGTATCCAGTGAGCGCATTCAATTCGCACGACCATGGTCGTACGTGTACGCACGAGTGAAATTCGTACGAAAACGCATCCAAAGTGCGCGGCATAGTGTCATCATTGTGGTGGAATATTGACACTGACAGTTCTTGAACGCAGTTTAGATGTGCTGATTGCGTTCAGTTTCATTGGTGAAATTCACTCTTAATTGTCTGTGGCATTGCATTCTATAAGCTGAAGCAACAACCAAAGTTGCACCGTCTTCACAACGGTGGTTAAATGATTCAAGTCGTTTGTTGCTTGAGGCAAGAAACGTGCATCGTGTAAATGGGACTTTAAGGTGGAAGCGCTAAGATAGCCCGCGAAATTCAAATATTCTTACGTTTTTTTGCAATTTGCAGATCAGGAGAGTTATATTGATGATTATAATGATTATTATTCTGTAAATAAATACTTAGTTACGATCGCGAATCTTATTTTAATCAACATACAACCTAATATTGATCTGCGAATTGCAAAAACAAAAAAAAAACAGTGGCACTCCGGGAGTGCCGACAGAAGCGAAAACGTGAAAAAAAATCGGCACCGCGGTAATCAACGCGTTGATGTCTTTTAATCCACGGTGTCGATAAATTGCGTTACAGTGTCGCGAAATCAATGGGTTAGTCACTTCTCAAAAAAAAAAAAAATTCGTCCAAATATAATAAGTGTTGTATTAGACTTAATTTAATAGTTTCTCCAAATGTTATATTTTCTATTTTTTTAAGTCCTTCAAAAATTCATTTTTATTTTATTTTCAAAATTTTACCTATCATTAAGCTAACAAAGTTAAAACATTAACTTTATTGTGCATGCTGTGATCTCCTATAAGTGAAGGAGTACACCTACTTAATACCCGATGTTGCCCTTTAATTATGTGTCATGTATTGTGTACATCTTTTGTTGGAGATCGTAAATAAATAAATAGACATTAACTCTAGAATGTTATTTCAGAATTCAAAGAAACAAGTTCGAATGTATTGAGCAGTCGATTGAGTCTGTGAGACGATGTCATTCCAACTATATCGTTGCGATAGAAGACGCAATAACTGAAATTATTTGGAAAGGAAAATAAATCGAATGTTCAGTTACTCGTAGGTACTTAATAAGAAAGAAAAAACGTTTATTTGCGGTAAACATGACGCAAAAATGAGAAGAGGTTGGGGAAGCATGCGTCACATCCACGCAAATCGGCTATCGCTCAGCATTATGCTGCGACCCTATGCAAGACAGAGCCCCAGCGCTGGTTTTCAGCGACAGCCGGCGCCGACGTAATGACGTCGACCGGTGCAGCAAACAAATATTAAGACGCTGTACCAGTACAGCGTATTTAAAGAAAAATAATTTATTATAATTCAAATGTAATCCTTAATATTATAAATGCGAAAGTAAGTTTGTTACGCCTTCACTCTAAAACGGCAAAACGGATTTGGATGAAATTTGGTACATATATAGATGATGTCCTGGAAAAGAACGTAGGATACTTTTTTTTCCCACGGGATCGAGACTTATGCGGATGAAACCGCGGGGCGCAGCTAGTACAATAATAAAATAATCCTGCTTTACTTGAAGTCTAATAATAGCCGATTCCTATAATTTACGGCCCGTTATTGGTTAAAATTAAGACTCTTGTAGTCTTGTATCTTTTCCAAGTAATGAAGCAAAGGCCTCGTAGCTTTGCATAGAGACCTTCCCATATAGAAGTAGCTATCACAGGTAAAATAAATTAATAGTTTAAGAAACACTAGAAAAACACGCCTGTAACCTGATCGTGTTCAAAGTCCATTACGTGGCCTTTCTCACAAGTGCAAACACGACTATGATACGATATTCCATCTTGGAATGCCAGTGCCTATCTTCCGGCTTCATCATCAGACCTTGAAACCTAATCGTGGTCAAAGTTCATTACAAGACTTTTCTAAGAAATCCAAAACAGCTATGATACGATTTTCCATCATGAAGTTCCAGTTCATATCTTCCGGCTCCATCATCAGATCAGTTCGACAGTATCATATTATTGTATTGTCATCAGAACTACATGCAGCTGCCAATTTTCATTACGCTACGACCCTTGGAAGATGGTTAAATTAGTTACCTTAGATTCCATTACACAGTTAGTTACATACAGGTCGACCTAATAAAAGCGTGTTAATTAGCTTACGAATCTAATTAAATGCCCAGTTTGGCAATAAGAACAGCTACCATTGGAAAGCAAAACGATTCGTTATTGTATAAAGGAACCGAGCATTTAACTCACAAAGCTGCAAGATAACCCGACCAAAGGAACGTAGGCGTAAACATTGTTATGCAACATAATCAACACTATAAATAACCACTTTCTAAAGATAAAACCACGTGGACAAATCCAGTAAACACTTGAACCGAACCGGTTCATACAAAGGGAGTTGAAGCCGCGTTATGAAACGATTTGTTATTTACAATAGGGGATCTAAACTGACCTATAGTGCGTAGATTGGGGATTGGCCAGATACTCGGTAAGAATTGAATGTGGCACTAATAGCAATAAATATTTTACATGAATCCGGAACGAAGTGATCCGGCAGAGAACCAAAGTTATCGACATAGCTCACAGAATTAGCAAGCTGAAGTGGCAGTGGGCCGGCCATATTAGCCGTAGAACCGATGACCGTTGGGGTACACATGTTCTTGAGTGGAGACCGCGAATTGGCAAACGTAAGGTAGGACGCCCTCAGGCTAGGTAGAGTGACGATCTTCGCAGGGTGGCTGGTAGCAGTTGGATGAGAGTTGCCGAGAATCGAGCTGAATGGCGTGCAATTGGAGAGGCCTATGTCCAGCAGTGGACTGCTATAGGCTGATGATAATGATGATGAAACCCAATTTGTGACTCAAATTGAGCGACGTAGGTAAGTTTGCTTATAGGTGCATACTATTTAGCATTTATTTCGTCTAAGTCTAGCCCTAAAAGTCCCTTAAAGTTGGTCTAAAGGAACGATTTTTAGCTAGGCAGATTCATTGCATCCTATTAAAACTTTCTACATGAATGTGAATGGGTTTTATTATGATCCGAAAGTTGCTCAAGCCAACAAATAGCTCAAAAACAATCTAATATATATATAGTTTTGCAAGAATTTCTAACAAAAGCTAACAGAACTTTCCGAAAACATTTTAATTTAAATGTGAAAACAACATTTTTGACGATTGTGGACAAAAAGTTGATTTATTCGGCGCGCCCTATTACCGGCGTTGACAAGCAGACGGAGAGCAGACAACAAAGGAAATTCACGAAATATAGGAATACCCTACTACCGTATATTTTAGTAAACATTGTTACTAGTGGTGATCTTTTTCTACAATAAACGATGTCAGTCATGTCAGACCTTGAATAGCTGAGCTAGAACTTACAAGACTTTCTTCAAATCATCTGTTGATTCTTCGAAGTTACAGGTTGGTCATATCTGTAACTTCTTTCTAAGTTATAGGTATTTCAAATTTATCATTTTGCGAGCAGCTCGGAGTAAACATTTGCCAGAAATCTTAAACTCCAACAATGACTGCATGCATACCAATTTCTTAGTTTTTAGTGTATAACTCTGTGTGCTCAGTAACCTCTCTGCCAAAATCCCTACCAGGCATGCGTTGAACAACAAACCAACCTAAAATAGCAAAACACAACCTTTTACCTAAGACGCCATCCACTCCACAAGATTTGTCGGTGCTAACAATGCGTATGATTTATTCGTCGAGATTTACTTCCGACTACCGTTGCAGGCTGCAGATCCAAGATGGCGGCCACAGAGTGCAGACAACAAAGCGACGACGTGATTAATTGACGGGGCAGGGACCTCCACACCCCTATGTAGTTAGTGAAAAGGGAAAAAAACTAGACGAATTATTAGGAAACGGTTAAATTGAATTTTAAAGGTAGCTTTTTGGACACGCGCTCAGTAATGAGCACACAAATTTATTTGTGCAGGCATGATTCAGAAATTATTGCGTTGTTCAGACGGCGGTGGCGGTTAATTTGACAGTAATTGTACTATCTAACATTATGTCAGATTAGTTTGACTGTATTTGTACTTTCTTTCTTTCTGGTGGCGGTAAGTTTGACAGTAACTGACATAGTGATATCAGTTACTGTCAAACTTACCGCCACCGCCGCACAGTGGGCTGGGATTACAAGGTTGGGTCTTAAGAGATCAAATGTATTTTTTTGGTATCTAGGCATAAATTTAAAACGTTTTTATTCTTTGACTTTTTTTAATTTAACGAGTACTTTCGGAGATATAGCCATATCAAATTTGTATGAAGAGTCATGTTATTTTAGTTAAGCAATTTATTCCAATTAAATTGAAATTGAAAATAATGTATACTAAACGGCCTGAAAACCTCAATACATATTTAGTTCTTAAAAAAAAAACAATGTTCGACATTTTCCACCACCATAGGTAGGTATGACGTAATTTGTTTTGAGACTTATTTCCGGGAATCAAGGGATAAGAGTGCGCGAGCGCAACAACAAGTTATGACGTGTCGTAACGTGATTGGTGCAACGATAGGGTATCTACGGAATGTTCGGTTGCATTCAAACGTACTTCAGTGTTCTATTACCCACCATAATAGACGCACTACCCCCACACATTCATTACTTACTTATTTGTTATTTTGTATTTGTGAAAATGTTTGAAAATTTAGTGACAAACCTTGATCTTTTCGTTATTTTAAAAAATTGTGTAGTGAGATAAGGTCTACATTTTTAGTCGAATTAAGTGATGATCACGAAAAGACCTTAAAGTTGTTTTGTGCAAAATTTTGTTATAATTTAAATAGAAGATGGGAAAACGCTTATCGTAAAGAAAATATATTCAGAACTAAAAATATTGAATGGTTACAAGAAAACATAATATGGCCAGACTTTATTAAGTGTTTAATAGGCAGTAATGAAGATCAACCAGCACCGAGTACATCAACTCAGTATGTATCACCATCAAAAGTTTCTGTCGGTGTCTCCACCGAACAAAGCCCAAGAAAACCTTTTTGTGAATTAGCGCCTAAACAGAAAAAAAGACGTGCAGAAAACTTTCATTTATCTTCGGACGAAATAAAATATGCATATTTTGAGCAGTTGAAAGCGGATGGGAATGAGGAGGTTGCTAAAATACTAGAACATTTACTAAAGAATCCCCAAGATGTAAAAAAAGTTAAAAAGTGCATATCTGTGGTTAAGAAACAAAACCTGTGTTTTCTCCGGATGAGGCTTTAGGGTTATTTTTATCACTTAAGCTGACCAAGTGGCAATACAATACTTTAAGAAAAAGTGTTAACGAAAAAGACAGTAATATATTTCCATCTTATTATCAAGTGCAACATGCGAAACAGAAATGCTATCCACCAAAAGATGCTATTACAGTGACAGAAACCTCAGCTAAAATAAAGTTACAAGCTCTATTGGATATAACGACAACAAGAATAATGACGTCACTCGTCATAGATAGTGGTTGTAAAGAATTTACACTAATCAGTAAGTGGGGATTTGACGGTGCTTCTAATCAAGCCAATTACAAACAAAAAATGCAAACAGACGATGAACAAGAAAGTCAACTTGACGATTCAAGCATATTTATGGGTAAAAGAAAGAAAGAAAGAAAAAGAAGAAAGAAAATTCGTTTATTTGCGGTAAACATGACGCAAAGAAATAAAAAAAAAACACGTAAATCACAATTTGGGGGAAAATATGCGTCACATCCACGCAAAACGGCCATCGCTCAGCATAAAGCTGCGACCCCATGCGAGACAGAGCCCCAGCGCTGGTTTTCAGCGATAGCCGGCGCTGACGTGATGACGTCAACCGGTGCAGCATATAGTGAAATAACAAACCAAAAATAAAATAAATACAATACTAGTCCTAAATGTTAATACAAATATAATATTTAAAATGGCAACATTTCATGCCGTCGGCGACTCACGCGCCGCAGACTTATTACAATCTGTGCGCGTAGCTGTCAAAAAATATTTGCTTGACGTTTTGACATTACATGTACTGGTTACGTAATAATAATAACATGGCGCATTAGTAATGAATGTTATGATGCAAAGCATAACAAGAACAGTAACACAAGATGCATTAGATGAATGTGTAGCTGTGATTTTTGTAAATAATGTTTGTGAAAGTGTTGGAAGGTGTAGATGACAAACTCGGCGAATTTAAAGGAGATCAAGTAAGTGCAAGTAAAATAATTATATTTATCAACGAGATGGTAGGAGGGTAGTTTAGTGCCAATAAAATTAGTGTGCGGCGAACAAGTTATCTGGCAAAACGATTCACCAAATTCATCTTACTGGTGTCGTCCAATCTTTTTCGAATTTGTGAAAGAAAATAAAATAACGATATTGCGGGAAAAAAGTGCTATTGAGGAAGAGATTGTAAATTTAGTGAAAACAGAAGTTGGAGAAATAAAAATTTCACACTCTTTATTAATGACTATGATAGACGGAAAAGCAACATCAATTTTATGTGATAACTGATACTTCATCTCAGAGATAAGACATTTGTAAAGCCACTCCAACAGAGATGAATAATTTGCCCTTAATTGCATCAAAACCGACTGATCCAGATCTCTGTAAATACGGATTGTCATCATTGCATACCTGGATACGAATGATGGAATGCATTCTGCATATAGCCTACAGATTAACGATACAGACATGGACAGTAAAGGGAGACAACAAGTGCATCATGGAAAGAAGAAAGAAAGACATACAAGACGCTTTTAAAAATAGAATGGGACTTCTGATTGATGTTGTTAAACAAGGGCACGGCTCCACGAATGACGGAAATACTGCTAGAAGATTTTTTGCAAATCCAAACATGACTGCTGAGATAACTGGTGTTAGTGAAGAATTAATAAGGCGATTTGCAATCATTTTAGAGGCAATTTCATCAGGATACCACATTGACACAGCGAAATTTCACGAATATGCTCAAGTGACCATGCAACTGTATTTGGAATTATATAGCTGGTATTATATGCCTTCAAGTGTTCATAAAGTTCTTATGCATGGTGCAGCTATTATTGAAAGTTTTGGTCTAATACCAATTGGACAGCTATCTGAAGAAGCTGCTGAAGCTAGAAATAAAGACTTTCGTAGGTACCGCCAACACCATTCCAGGAAATGCAGTAGAAAAACTACAAATGAAGACATTTTAAATAATTTATTGACCAGCTCTGATCCACTCATCTCAGCGAAACGTCACAAACTTCGCAGAAAACATAAAACTTTGTCAGTAGAAGCACAAAGTTTATTAGTAATTGAACAAGCGGAAACATTTGATGATGACGAATACGAAAATTTTGCATTCGTTAATGTGGATACCCTTGACAGTGATTAAATTAAAACAGTGCAGTGGCCAGTAGTGATTGTGATTTTTACTTATTTATTTATTTATTTTATTAGTCCTTAGTGGATTAGGCCTAAAGGGGAGACCACTACATAAAAAAAACGCGCCTCGTTCTTAACCTCTATGGTGGTGTGGAATAGAAAACAAAATTTGAAATTGCGACCAAATCGCAGAAAATCGCAACCCGAGAATAGGCGCTAAAATAGGACAAATATACGTACTATGTATACGTAGAGTCAATTCTTTGAGAAAATTTGAGAATTTCGAGATTTTCACATTTTTTTCTTTTGCTACATACAAAAATTACTTTGGATATTTATAACTCCGAAAATACTAAGTTATCTGAACGACCTTCATAGAAATAATTACTTATAATCGATAGATAAATCCAACACAATATTTAAAATTTCAGAAAAAGAAACTTTTTTTTTTTAAATGCTAAGTCCTTTACCGGCCCGTTTCAGCCCACTGTGCGCCGCCTCTGTCTGAACAACGCATTGAATGGAACGACATAATTACTATAGAAAGAGGTATCTTTCTCTTTGACCCAAAGGTTGATTGATAAATAATGCCTTATGTCATAATTTCCGCCTTATGCACCACTCCTCATCATTATTATCTTGCGCTTGTCCACTTATTCCTACACATGCACGTTTTTATAGATTGTGCAATCCACGAAGACGCGCCCCACTCCGCAATTACTGTACTGTAAGCTGAACTCTAGTACGGCGCGGAGCGGAGTGGGGCGCGTCTTCGTGGATTGCACTATCTATAATTAATTAAATAATTATGACATGATCAGAAGCATTACTTATCTCATCATCTGTTACGACGCCTCATTGAGGTGGATAACAATTAAAATTCTATTGTGTCTCGTTAATGACAGTTGAAAGGTTATCATTAAATTCCTAAATAAAAGAAGACAGTCCACACCGTGTGTCAAGATCAAGAAGATGTAAAGCAATAAGCGCCAAGCTGGATAGCACATATTACCGCAAAACAGCTCAAACCCATTCATACAGTATAACACCCCTGCCAGACCAATAAACCTCTATTCACGTACATTTATGTCAACGTTACAGCATTATTGGCTGCACCGGTGCAGGGAGCAGGCAGACAACAAAGGGACCCGACGGATTCGCCGACCCCACGTGATTGGCTGGCTAGACACCCAGTTATTTGGAGGCGAGACAAGGTTATATAAAAGCCGTAAGAGTGTAATATAGTGGAGTGTTTAGGACGGTTAGAGTTCGAAATAGAACGTTTTTATGACAAAATTGTGCAAGATAAAGATAATTGGAAAAAAAAGTATAGCTCAATTGTAAAAAGAAATCGACTGCATTTTCGATCTTAAATCGGCGTGAAATCTCCGTGTATAGAAGACCTTAGAACATAGAAACAGAACAAGAGTAAGAACATTCCTTTCTTGACATTTTTGTATGGAAATACCAATGAATGCTTTGTCCTTGTTTAACTTTAAAAATAAAATTGATGGAGTGGGGATAGAATGTGTATTCGTTCGTTTGGTCTAGACCGACCTTTATAAAAACGACGACGGAACAATAAGTGCTCGTATACACACGAGCGGTACGCGAAAAAGGCAGAGACAACTGCAGCCGTCGACAAGACAGTGTCGACACAGTTGGAAACGAAGAAAACTTAGTTATATCATATATGACGTTATCGATAGTGCTATTTGCATTATTAATAGTACCTGGGCGACCGAGCTTTGCTCTGGTGAAAATAGAGAATGTTCATTTCTAATTATAGGAAAGTTCATGTTTTGTCGACAAACCCTAACATGACATGTTATTTATCTCGATTTTTGACAGTTCACGATATAATCAGTCATTTTGTCGTATTTAGTCGTCGTCGATTTTGACGACGATAGAGAGTAGACAAAAAGACAAAATTATGATACATAAAAAAACTCGAAAAAAAGGTGGCAGATTCATAGTCGTACTTATTGTAGACAATTTTTTTTTGTAATGTGGGTGTACACCGGTGTACTGTAGTGGAGTAGATGACTATTACTTTCAGTAATAACCAGTCGCTTTCTTTGTGATTAAATAAATAAATTAACGAAATCTCTGTTACAATAATGCGATCGTCGGCCCATTTGTCATTTGTGGTGATTATCTAATGAGTATGGGTACCACTAATTTTAATTTCTGTCATTTTGTGTTTTAATTTCAGCACGCCAAAGAAATCATTCAATTTTTATCGGTTAAATAGAAAACTAATCATTTATAATTAAATAAATAAATAATAAAAAACTAATCATAAATGATTAAATAAATAAATAATAAAAAACTAATCATAAATAATTAAATAATAAAAAAGTAATCATAAATAATTAAATAAATAAATATATTCAATAAAGTACATAATTCCATGCATAAAATTGAATGAATGAAACAGAACTTCAAGCCGATGTTGCTATCATAAAAATAATTTGTTTTTAATCATTTTTTCAACATCGGTTTATCGTCGCGCGATAAAAGAATGTCAAAGTGCCTTTTTCTAGTTAACTCGTCGTTTGCGGTCATGTTAGGGATTAGAATGACGTCAGAATCGTAGAAAAATTACGATAAAACGAGAAAAAGAGCGTTCTCGCGCTTGTCATGTTAGCACTGCAGAACGTGATTACAAATATTGCTCATTTAATAGTATAGGATAAATGATAAATGATTTTATTTCTGTAAGTAGGTTTGTACAAACACTTTTACACGTCAATAAACATGGAATACAGCATTAAGTGGACTAAGCTATGTTTGCACTGTAATTTACGAAATGATATCCATCTTAGTACTTAATTACATGAAAGAAAACAGAGCGTTCTGCAAATACTCTTGGTCATTTACCCACAAAAACGTTTCCGGCACTATTTTCCTCTATAACTTTTCCTCGCATTAGAGTACAGTACAGACACAAAATATTTGCTTCCACGCCCCTTTCCTTGTCCCATTAAGTTTCATCTAATGGAAACGAGCAACTCTTCGGGAAATTCTGTACGTAAAGCCCCATTTACACGATGCACGTTTCTTGGCTGTGGCATACAATAAAATTGAAGCAACAAATGTCTTGCATCGACCAAACATTGTTTAGACGGTCCAATTTTTATTGTTACTTCAACCTATGTGACGCGACGAGCTGGAAATACAAACGACCAGTGGTCCATGTTAATCCTGGATTGAAAGAGCTGAAAGTCATGGGGAGAGGCCTTTGCCCAGCAGTGGGACTGGGGGAAAATGCAGGCTAACAGTAACAGACAACCTACGGGGTGCCACAGGCAATTAAATAGAGCCGTGTATATCAGTACCCTAATTGCGTAATACATGATCAATCACAATTTGTTTTGATTTGAAACAGATTGCTAATCCATTGCTTCATAAGTTAAAAAAAAAATCTGCTCAACAACGTAAATAACGCAATGAATGTTGTTGAACTGTCAAAATGAAACAAATTAGTTATAATCGTTTACGAAAATAAGTTACGCTTAGGGTACAAGCTTAATGGTAAGTTCATTGCAGTGAAGTTTATTTGCTACGTCACAAGTCATCATCATCATCATCATTTCAGCCGAAAGACGTCCACAGCTGGACGTAAACCTCCCCCTAAGCACCGTCACTTTGAACGGTTTTATGCTTCCCGCATCCAGCGGATTCCTGCAGCCTTCACAAGGTCATCGGTCCACCTTGTGGGAGGCCTTCCAACGCTACGTCTTCCGGTACGCGATCGCCACTCCAGAACCTTTCGGCTCCATCGGCCATCTGTTCTACGAGCAAAATGCCCAGCCCACTGACACTTAAGTTTGGCAATCCAAAAAAGCACGTTGAAAAAAAAACCGGCACTCCGGGAGTGCCGACGGAAAGAGAAAACTTGAAAAAAATCGGCACGGAAATCAACGCGTTGATGTCTTTTACTCCACGCACCGCGGTAATCAACGCGTTGATGTCTTTTACTCCACACACCGCGGTAATCAACGCGTTGATGTCTTTTACTGCACGGTGTCGGTGGTAAATTGCATTACAGTGGTGCTGATTCTCTTGTACACCGAACTAAACTATCACTAAAATTCCTTACTTTTGACTATGAGAATCTCAAAGCTATTCTGCAAAGTAAATTCTCTAAATTTAAAAATAATTTTGACACATTTAAATCGAATTTGACAATCGCGACTCCACACGTGATACCTAACCACGTGAATCTTTTTAGAGCCGGAGGCGCGCTGGGGGGGCAGCCTCGACGTGTTTTATATGGATTTTTCAATTTTTGTATGGAAAATAAGAAAAAATATTACCTACATGTAGAGTGTTAGGGGTTTAAGGGGCTCATAAAGGGTGTCGAAATTTTCATTATTTTTGCGATTGAACACACCGTTTTCGAGATATAAGCAAAAGAAAAAAAAAAATTGTACTGTTTTTTCATCTGAAGTCGAGGTGTTGGTGTGAATCATGACATGACATGATCATGACAACCAATTTTATTCCACATGTTTTTAGTCGCGATTAAAAATAGTCATATTTAGTTAGAAAATCTAAGTTTTAGGTTAAAAACGTCAAATTCAGAATAGCAAAATTGCCATTTTCACTAAACTAATATCTCAGTGCCATCTTAGTGCTGTCAAACTAAAATTTAGTTAAGTTGTGTCGCTTTAGTCTATTTCAGAATGGGAAGTCGTCGTTTGACAGGAATAAACTAAATTTTGGTGATTTTTAGTTTAGTTTAGAGGCATTTGTGACAAGAGAATCGGCACCAATGTCGCGAAATCAATGGTTTAGTCCCATCTCAAAAATGCCCAACGCGCCTAAAGAAGTTTTCACTTCAAAAACAAGTAATGCTTGTTTTTTGACCACAGTACAGCGGTAGGTATATTTCAACTTGTATTTTTCCTGCAGACTTTCAATGCAACTGAACCTAATTTCCTTGTAAATAGATTACAATGTGTGTTTATGTATGTTTATTTATTTAATAATTATTATTCGACCTTCTTTTGTCTTCCTTCCTTCCCGGATACATGAATGTTAAATGTTTACCTGCAAACAAGAAAAATAATATTTAATTTTAAATACAAGATAAACTTGTTAGCCTAATGTGTTTTAGGAAACGAAAAGTTTATTTTGCTAAGGTAGGTGTAGGTACCTACACTTTTTACTCTTTGGATAATAATAAAATTGAGACGGAAGCCATGAAAAAGGCAGAAAGAGAAAGGAAATCTCTTTTAAAGCAAATCAAGTTTGTTCGGATATATCCTTTCTTTACGACTGTCTAAATCTATATATAAAAAATCTACCTTATATCTATATCTATACATATACATAGATATTATCGAAGTCAAAACTGTACATAGAATATTTAAAAAAAAAAACAATTGCTACGCTACGAAAATTAAGTTTTTGAATTTTTGTCCATTTGTCTGGACGTAGGTATGTTACGGATTGGCGCAAATAAGCCTGAACGGATGATGAAATCTGACATACAGATAGTTTATAACCTGTACCCTAATTGCTTAATACAACACAATCACAATCTGTTTCGATTTGAAACAGATTGCTAATCCATTGCTTCATAAGTTAGAAAAAAAAATCAGCTCAACAACGTAAATAACGCAATGAATGTTGTTGAACTGTCAAAATGAAACAAATTAGGCAAAATTGTTTACGAAAATAATTTATGCAATTAGGGTACAGGATTAACTCATAGGGTACTTTTAATCCCGGGTAGCACGTTCCCGTGGGATAGCAGGAGCTCGTGGCTAAGTAATAATAGCGGCACGGGTCGATCCATCAAGTTAAGCTATGCTTGCCGGCGTTGGTCCGTGGATGGGTGACCATCTTTACATACCAAGACTCCTCCGTGCCTCGCAAAGCACGTTAAGCCGTTGGTCCCGGCTGTCATTCGTGAATCTTTGACAGTCGTTACGGGTAGTTAGAAGCCCAAAAGTCAGGCAATCAGTCTTACCAAGGGGTATCGTGGTACCTAGTAACTTGGTTGTGGAGGTCAGATAGGCAGTCGCTCCATGTAAAATACTGGTATTCAGCTGCATCCGGTTAGACTGGAAGCCGACCCCAACATAGTTGGGAAAAGGCTAGGCAGATTAAGTACGTTCCCGTGGGATGTTTTCTGACTCTGACATTTAAGTGGCCTACCCAAATGTCCTTTTTTTTGGTATTGTTCGTCGAATCGTTGAGCTCCTTAAATTCTGAGTTGAGCTGCACGATAACTGACAAATGTGTGCACTGACTGGACAGGCCCTCTCAATCTGTGTGGTGCTTTCCTCAAAAGACCACTTCAGACACCAATCCACATGGCCTTCACATGATTTGACCAAAGTTATTTCTGGACTTTAAAAGAGACTGAGACCTCTGAGTTTGTTTCGGCCTTTCTTCTCAGAGTAGTCAGATAGGAAACGCCGACCTCATCTAGTTTTAAAATATGATTGACGTGTAAAAGTGTTTGTACAATCCTACTTACAGAAATAAAATCATTTATCCACGCGGGTGAAGCCGCGGGCAAAAGCTAGTTTACAAAAGATATATATCGATGTTAATACATATTATAAATTAAAGTCACTTTTCGTGTCTGGCTGTGTTTATTGTGCAATTTTCACCATCATTTAGACAATTTATTCCCGAAGGCTTGTGTATAATCAATCAGTACCTAATATTAAACTTACATTATAATAAAGAAATCTTGATGTTTTGTCAAGTAAACACAGCGAAGCAGGGGCAGGTCGCTAGCAAAAATAAAATTAAAAAAGAAACATAAATCACATCTCATCAGTATGCACGCAGTAGAGGACGAGTGCAACCGAAGTTCATGGCTGCTCATTCGATATTCAAATTACGTAAATTAAAACACCGCGACGCTTGCGCAACACAAAAGCTTCATTATTTATTCATTAAATAATCGCTCAAGGTTACAACAAAACAGTTAGCATAGAAAAAAATAATTGTAAGTATAATCGCTGTTGAAAGGCAATTTTTTTGAGCTGGTTATCCTTTCAACTGTCATTAACGAGACACAATAGAATTTTAATTGTTATCCACCTCAATGAGGCGTCGTAACAGATGATGAGTTAAGTGCATATCGACGGTTGAAAGGCTAATTGATCTAAACGACATTTTGTAAAACTTGCTCCTGCATATTTATAATCCGTCCTCCTGGACGGATCATAGTTATTTTTTTTGAATTATATAATTTATGTGTTTAAGTACACAAAACATATCAATCAATCTGCCTAACAATGTTGGGGTCGGCTTCCAGTCTTACCGGATGCAGCTGAATAGTATTTTATATGGAGCGACTGCCTATCTGACCTCCACAACCCAGTACCTAGATAATACGATACCCTTTGGTAAGACTGGTTGTCGGACTTTCGGGCTTCTGACGACCCGTAACGAGTATGTTCTATGTTATGGGGTTTGGTTTCCGCACTTAGTCCGTCAGGTGGACCATTGTGCGTGGGCCATGGCGGCCGTTTGGTGGTTATTCCAACCAGCCCACCTCCCTCGAAGTTAATTAAAACTCCTGGTCTGTTCAGAACGTCAGTGAAAGATCTGGGTGACCCGAGGGTTTCTGTTCTAATCTTAGCAACACCTGTGCATTCGAAGAGTACGTGCGCGACGGTTTCCTCAGCCTCCATGCACGCCCTGCACAGAGGACTGTCCGTTATGCCTATTGTGTGGAAGTGCTTGTTTAGCGAGCAGTGACCCGTGATGGTCCCCGTCATCAGGCGCAACGAGTATCAAAGAACTACGAATGACAGCCGGGACCAACGGCTTAACGTGCTTTCCGAGGCACGGAGGAGTCTCGATATGTAGAAATGGTCACCCATCCACGGACCAACCCTTAACCTGATGGATCGACCCGCGCGGCTGTTAGTACTTAGCCACGAGCTCCTCACAAAACATAGCGCTTATATTTCCCGAAGAAGAAGGTAACACCTTTCCTAACCTCCTGGGGACCGAATACGTGTGGGATTCACTCAGGTAGTCAGCGCCTGCGACAACTCGACCAACGAGGCAGTCACACTGCACTTTTATCGAACGTTAAACCTTTTTATTTATGATTGCAAACTAGCTCGAGTATAGATTTGCTATAAAGCGCGCGTCACACCGGAGGCGAATTGGCTCCTTGCCAGCGGCTGGTGGCAATATTTAGTACTCCAATTGGAGAGTTCGATTTAAGGCTCGTGCAGACTGGCGCGACGACGCGATACCGGTAATTGTAAAGTGAAGTTTTCAAAGATGTGTCTACGCTAGACGAGCCGAGTCGCACCGTTCTGGGCGTCGTGGTTCGCGGCGTCAACTGTGGACTTACAACGAACCTACAACAATCACTGGCCTCGAACTTAGTTTGAGCGCGATGCAAAGACAATAGGCCTGCGTCCAAAAACTTTTTTTTGCCGTCTTGTAGATTATTAAAAAATATTGAAAACGTATTTTTTATTTTTAGACGTAATCGAAAGATTACGGTGATACATTGAGTTAAAATGTGGCATGACGTCACGCCTTGCCAGATTTAATATTGAGTTGTGACGTAGCGAGACCCCACTCCCCAACTTTAATGCGTGGTTTTCTAAATTATTTTTGATTATATGATAAAGTAAAAATACGTGTCTAATATTTTTTATTATTTAAAAGAGTAAAAAAAATTTTGCAGCCGCCATCTTGGATTTATATTTCGACATCATATCGGCTTTTGCACCCTTGAAAACCATGAAAACGATACCCATGATGAAAAATGTGAAAATTTTCCAAGCCGCCATCTTGGATTTTCATTTTGACCAAATTCACACTTTCTCCCTCTTTCTCCAGTGCAGTGCAGTGTACTTGGGGCGATGTGTACAAATTTATCCCACGACACTATAATCACTTCACACTTTTCTTTTTTTCTACCGGCGTTCTCTCTCTCTCTTTATTTCTCTTTGAATTAGAAGAAGACAGTCGCAAGTATTAACACTTTTAAGCGTGACGATTTCTGAAAGTTTACAAGCCGCGTTAAAAAACTTCGTTCTAAAAATAGGTACCAATAATTCCATTTCTCACCAATCAGTTAACATTGCTTTCCATCCTTGATTAAAGTCGAAACGTTACAGGCCATTTAACAGACAAAAAGTGCTTTCAGGAGATCGACGGCGAATTGAATTTCGATAAATCGGAATGATTGATTGAATTCGGGCCGTAGCAAGAGTAAAGAATTAAGATTGTGAGGAGATAATTCAATTCATCAGCCCGAAAACGACTATTAGGTACTGAATATGGCCATTTCAATTAATGCTTCCATGTTGAACAAAGATTTAAATCGTTAGATGTGCCCTCACGGTAGCACGTCACACAAAAATTCTCCATACTGAAGAGTGACCACACACTATAATAATAGTGTTTCCATGATAATCGAGTAAGTCTCTGAGACATTGTGTGTGTCAGAGGCGTTTTAACGCGGTAGGGCGAATCTTACGATTTAAATCTTTGATGTTGAATTGAAAGTGATATTGCGATTTTTACCTTGGCAGAACGATTAGCGTTCGCCGTATATTATCATCGTGAAAAACAAAACAAATGAATAAATTGTCAGAATTAATAAGCAGTTCTGTCGCTTAGTGCACTTAGCGTAATAAGTACATATTGCATGCTTATGCAATAATGTACAGATGCACATGCCCACTTTTTATTCAACCTATAATTATGAAACAGAATTTGACATGCTTCCCTGGATGCTAATAGCACATGATATTCATGTGCTAATAGCATGTACCACCCTAATTGTGTAACACATTCCGAATGACAAGTCATGTCATTTTGACAGTTCAATAATATCCATTTCCTTGTTGTTGTCGTCGAGCTACGTCGGGCAGACGAATTTTTAAACATGGAAGAAGTTTAGCATTTTGTTGTTTTTTCCAAATTAAATATACAATATATATATATATATAAAACCTGTCCGATCCGAAAGGGGCAAAAGTAATAAAAATAACATAATTATTATTGAAAATAAAAAAGTTATTGCTATTTAAAAAATATTTCTTTAGTACCAAAATAAATATATCAATAAATTCATTAAAAATGACTTGTAGACACCCGTTAAATATGATAACCCGATAAAATAACCCATTGAAAAAAAAAAATACGTTTTTTTTAATTCTCTTGGAAAATTCCTCATTATAAATAGACTCTCAGTACGATACCTACATCATACATCTCAAAAAATTAGAATATTTCTCTTGTTATCCACTATTTACTATCACAAATGCTCACATATTTTTTTCACTTATCCACTAACACGTCAAAATGTCGTTTGCGTATCATTAGTCAACGCTAACCCACTTGATTGACATTACAACAGTACTCGCCATTAGTCTCCTACATGTGACATATTCCGTCTTATTACAAAAAACTGCTTAGGTACTGGTTTAAACCAAGACTTATAGGTCTAGGATTGTTACGGTAATAAAGATAGTACCAGACTCAAAAAGCGTTCTTATTACAAAACGAAGACTTTTCGAGGATCAATTAGTACCAAAGAAGGTTCATGGTTCAAATAATATCCACAGATAAGCAACAAAAATGGCATTCTTTCATTCGTTCACACAGGCTTTATTTGAAGCAACGTTCTGTTTCTCTAAATGTTGATAATATTAATATTTCTGCGAACAGTAGACCTCGCGAGCACAAACATTTTTACAACAATTAATATACCACAAAAGTTATTTACAACGGGATATTTACCATGTTTTTGTTTAAAATAAGATGTTTTGTTTAATATACCTATCCAACTTATATTTTATTATTAACATTGAAATAAGTTCTCCTTGATACATATTTCTTATAACGGAATGCATGGCTGATTAATTGTCAATGTCAACGATAAGATGTCACGTCAATTAAGTCATAATTTTATTGTTTGTTTACTTTGGCTATCTACATAAATTAAGTAATTTTACAAAAACAGAATGACTGAAATAACAATGCTATTATAAGTGAGCTGATGAATATCACAATAACATCAAGGGTTATCAAGATCGAGAAAAACAAGAAGTGTGGTTTTCGTAAAAAGTGCGGCACTGGGTACTGCACCAACGCTGCTGTACTTACATACAAACATCTATCGAAATTCATGAAGACTGGGCGAGAGGTGAAATGGTGATTCCTAAGCTCGCGGATAGCGCGCGATACATGACGTCGACTATTCGTGTGAACTTGTGAATATTGTGTATAATGTATTGTTTACGTGTAGTATTTTTTTAGTTATATAAGATTTACATTGAAAAAATTAAAATAAAAACATTTGAAATCTTTCGTTTTTTTTAAATGCTTTTGAAACAGTGCATCATGTTGGTGGTGCAATAATAATAGGCGAGTAGGTAGGTATATCATTTGTTTCTAGTGATAAAAGAACCTTTACATAAATACCTTACAGACTCATAAATAAATTCAGTGTACACCCAAGTATAAACAACAAAAACGTATTCACACCACACATGGGAGTTTAGTTTTGGTCATGCTTCTCTGTAACATCTAAACACAACTCCAGCCGGTCAAAATTCATGTGCTGACATCCATATAATACAACAAGGAATTACAATATATTACAAGCCCGCTGTACTGCCGTTCTGACCCGTGCCCGACAAACCCGCCTTGTGTGTGTGTTGAGCTTTACTGTGACATGGTTTGTTCGCGAGTTGAATCTAACTTATCTACGTAAAAAAGGGAACAAACAAAGACACCTGTGGCGAAAAACTACCATCACCTTCTCCTGAGGACTTGGAAATAATGATGATTGCTCCTCACGTCATTGAAGTTGTCTGGATCCTGGATTTGTGCTTGGTTGATGGCAATAGGCTCGCCCCCTATTACATGAGACAAACATAACTGGCGAAATGTGGGTGTACTATTTATATGGTAACCCCTAACCCCCCCCCCCTAACCCTGAAAACAGGCGTGATGTTAAATGACTACGATAGCAATGCAATGGTAAATAAAATTTCATATACAGTTCATATAACATTTAATTAAAATTGATCGATTTTAGATACTTTACATTATTTATGTAGGAAATGTGTCTGTGTGTGAATATGTGTCCATTCTATTGGCCCAATTACTGTAGGAAAATAAGCAATACAGCGGAATTTCCTAATGCTTTCCTCCTGTTTATTTGGAATAATAGGCATTTTATAAATCTTCGGGACATCCGTGACGAGTTTTTACATGTTTTGCTGAAAACTAGTTGAGACACACCATGTTGATCAGCTGTATCGTCTTGAATCTACGAATAAAACAATAATATTAGTATATTATTTGGATTTTGTCTAATGTTAGGTTAGTATTGACCAAGGTTAGGTACTTACATACTTAATGGCGAGCCCAGTTGCGTAATGCGCAAACCACTTGCACTTCAGGACTCAATGGCCATCCTCGAGGGTCGTGGGATAAATCCTCATGTAAAAAATCCACTAGTTTTTCTCCAAAACGTTTTGTGAACCTACACTTATTCTAAAATCTTCGTCACTCAATTCAAAAGGATTCACACGACGACGATGTCTGTAAAACTGCCGAGACATCTCCAGCATATCCAAATCTCCAAAATCCATCAAGATAACCATATTAATATCCATTTTTAACGATTTTTGTATTAATTGATACACAACAATAATCAACGCAAACGTCAAATAAATAAGTACCAAAGATAAACTAGGGGACTCGGCGGACTAACTTTAGTACCATAGATAGTTGAGGAACTATAGATAAACTTCATTTTATAATAACGTTTTATTTAGTCATGGAACTAAAGCTAGTACTTATCCCAGTACCAAATTTAGACCGTGTTTTGGAATAAGACGGTTAATGTCATAACGGGGTACCGTATTAACTGGCGTTAACTGAGCCTATGGTGACACGATGGGAATGCTAATGAGACAATAATAACAAGTGGTAGGAATTTTCTAAAATAAAAACAGTGGCACTCTGGGAGTGCCGACAGAAGTGAAAACTTGAAAAAAAAAAATCGACCCCGCGATAATCAGTGCGTTGATGTCTTTTACTCCACGCACCGTGGTTATCAACGCGTTGATGTCTTTTACTCCACGCACCGCGGTTATCAACGCGTTGATGTCTTTTACTACGCGGTGTCGGAAAATTACTTTACAGTGTCGCGAAATCAATGGTTTAGTCCCATCTCAAAACGCCCAACGCGCCTAAAGAAGTTTTCACTTCAAAAGAAAATAACAAAAACACTTATTTCTATTCGATAAATAGTGAAGAACAGCAAATAAAAGGAAAAAAAACTGCTGTTCTACTAAAAAGGCCAGCAATTCATAAAACAAAAGATTTTCTGAGCGACCATCTTACCTAGGTGTTTCCCGCGCACCCTGGATAGTGAGTTCTATACTGCGTTTGCAATTTCGTTTCCAAACGTGTAAGCAATTATGTGTTTTTTGAAGAAAAAATAACTTTAATACCCACACACAAAGTTCAGTTTACACTAGCATAAACATAAATTGAAAACAAGGAGACTACTACCATCATTGCTGACTCAACCCTTTCGAGATTTTTTTTTCACGTTATCATATCTTGTTATGTTCTAGAATTTCGGTTCTGGAGCAATTATAAAGGTGAGCAAAGCAGTTCGTAGAGGCAAAACGTTTTGTTATAACATTGTTCATTTATTTGCTCAGATACCGGTAATCTTAATGTTTCACAGTGAATTTTAAAACAGCTAAAATCCAGCTTTACATTTTAGCCAAATAACATTCGTAAACAGAGGGAAATAATAATTACAACCCGTAGTAAGCTGAACAATTCAGCGAATACGGTGTTAAAGCGCTGTTTGCTGCTGGAAATCAACTCGGCATCGGTTGGCCACTGAAGTGCGGTTGTTAAATTTACCGCATGAGAGTTTGATGTGATTTAATGCAAAGTTATTTATTTTATGTGAATGGAGGCTTTAGTTAATTTATATTTATGCGTTTTTACACATAACATACCATAAGGCTGCGTTTCCACCAGAGATGTGCTAGGCCGCTGAGCGGTGCGAGGATGCGTAGCGAGGCTGTGAAACGGTGCCCAGATGAGCGCTGCGAGGATGTGTAGCGTGCTCTTTTCAGATACGATTTCTCACTCGCATCCATACCTAACACCCATCCCTCACTTGTTTTGTACGTACAAAAACCTCGCACCGCTAAGCCGTTTCCACCGGAGCTGCGCTGAGCGAGGCTAGGTAAATGAAGCGATTCTATTGGTTCTTAACAAACACATCCCTCGTTACGCAGCCTAACGCCTGTAATCCCCGAAGGGTTAGGCAGAGTTATATCTATAGTACACTCAGATTTATGTTTAAGTCCCATGTAATAGGTAGGGGGCGAGCCTATTTTCATTAACCGGGCACAAATCCAGACTCCGAATACTACTGAGAAATTTCTGGTGGAAAAACCCAATAACACTTCAGCCGACCTGGCAATCGAAGCCAGGACCTCATACTCAGCAGTAGGGCTTGCGACCAATACACCAACGAGGCAGTAATGCGTTTTTATGACCATTAAGGCGACGATAACCGACTTTTAATGATTTTATACTGAAGATCACGTCTAAACGAGTAGTGTTAAAGATTAGGAAAAAATATATGTTAAATAAGAGCATTTTCTTTATAACTTAATATAGGAATTATTATGCATCTGCATCTTAATGCGTGGCTGATAGCAGCTGAATGAGAGTTGCCGAGAATGGAGTTGAATGGCGTACAATTGGGGAAGCCTATGTCCAGCAGTGGACTGCTGTAGGCCGATGGACATGATGATCATTAAGACGCTGATATATGCCAGCGACCTTGAGTGGTTAGCTTGCGTATTCTGTACCGAGCTCACGCAACGCGTCGTATGTCCAGCCAGTAAGTAATAGGACTCGCCTATCAAGGAGCGCTGTCCCAAATTAGATGCATTATTAATTTATTACACGTAAAACATAAGTTATTCTAATAAAACACGTATACTAAGTGATACATAATTAAATTATCTTTAAAATGGTGAAGGTTTCAGGAAAATACGCTTGATAGATTTTCCGTGATTCTCAGTTATTATCCGCGTTAGACATAACTTAAAATTACTCGAAAATGGTTGACATTGGCATAGGGGTCATCAGGGGTAATTTGGTTGCAAATGACCTCTCCTACATCCCCTTAACGGATTGCCGACGTATAACCGATAACCTTGTATATTATACCTACGTCTGTGACGGGCTAAATTGAGCTTGTACCTATAGGGCTGACACACGAGACAATATTTTACGTCTTTCCACTGTGGCACTAGAAAATGCACAATGATGCCGATTCCCTTGTTCACAAACTAAACTAAATTTAAGTTCAGTGCATCTTTTTCTTTCTATTTCATTAAGAAACTAAACTAAAATTTAGCTTCTGTCCTTGAAGCTAAATTTTAGTTTAGTCCTGTCAAATTAATCACCGCTTGACGTAAATTGACGTAATTTTACTAGGCAAGTTTTTAATGACGTCTAAACTTGTATGGAGTAGTGACAGGCGCTGATTAATTTGACAGGACTAAACTAAAATTTATCTTCTGTCCCTTTCTTAATGAAATAGAAAGAAAAAGATGTACTGAACTTATATTTAGTTTAGTTTGTGAACAAGGGAATCGGCATCAGTGTTAAGAAAAACTCTAATGCAACTGACAGTAACTGATTTATACTTGTAAACTTTAAAAATGAAAGGTTCAACCGATATGTAAATGCAACCTTTGAAAACAACAGCAACTTTGCCTGAAATTCAGTACAACACAATCTGTACAGTGGAGGAAATCTATATGAAAACGCATACAGATTCCCCCCCCCCCCCCCAAGAGACTGAAATTCTAGCTATTCATTGTGTTCTCAATAAAATTATTATCAAGCAAACACGGGACATGTCCTAAAAGTTTTAAATTCACGTTCTGAAAATTAGGGACATTTCGCGTCCCTAGCAGACGGGGTCAGCGACCTGTCTGTCCTTTGCGACTGAGATTTTACCTACAAACCATAGGCATAGAATAGATACGTACAGAAGGTATGCTTCGCACAAGGAAAACGCATTTTCGCTGTGTGTGACTATTCACACACTCACACACACATACCACGTACAGCGAGTGCACACGCGCTCGTGATTAGCATTTTGAGCAAGTCACTCAATTTGTAATTGGCACTATAAATTAGCAAACACAAGTACAATACGCGCCTTGAAAGATGAGACTTGACCGCGCCTCCCGTCGCTCTTTCAACCGCCCCGATGACGCCCAGGCGTAGACCCCATACCGCTAAAGAAACTCATAAATCGTCTACTGCGCAAATCAAACCCGTGGTGTGACAATGGCACGAACTTTATGTTTTCTTATTCATTTGTTTACATTTTCATTAGATACTTTTGAAACCGATAATAAACGTCTTTTTTTTGGGTGGAAAATTATCAAATAACTTCTCCCGCTCTGGGCGGAGCGTGTCAGACTCTTACTGACTAAAACCCACCCGTGTTCCTTCGGTTGCCCCGCCTGAGCGTGCGTTTTTGCTCGTTGTATGGAGTTGACCTTCTGTCCCTATCTACTCTGCGTCACGGGTCTATTAACAAAAGATTACATTAACGTACATCTGCAGACTTTTGAATTTCATTAAAACTAACTTGAAACAATTTTAATGTATTTGAAAAGTTGGATTTGAAATATTATAAAGCATTTTTCATTTGTTTTCAGATTTTTAAATGTTTTTGAGCGAAGTTTTTGGTGAATTACTTTTAGTGTCTTTGTTTTAATTAAACGCTTGATAGTGAAACAAGACATTGCACAGGATAAATAATTATGATTTTTAAGAACCCTAACCGATCTTTACACTTATATGTATAATTCTTCTGTAAATGTGTTTGTCACCTAAGTCCTAAACGGCTGGACCGATTTGGATGAAATTTTGTATGTATATTTGAGTGGGTCCCTGGATGGTTTGAAAATACAATTGGACCCGGTAGGGGGCGCGGTCGGACAGGACAACGTCTGTGGGGTCCGCTAGTATAAATTATAAATGCAAAAGTGTGTTTCTTTATTTGTTTGTTACGCTTTTACGCTAAAACGGCTGAACAGATTTGGATGAAATTTGGCACATGGGTAGACGATGACCTGTAGATGGACATAGGACCTGTAGATGGACTTTTCATCGCAGGATCGCAGACGAAGTCGCGGGCAACAGCTCGTTCAGTATAAATGTGCCAATCAAAAATATCTTTAAAACCTTTCAAATTATTTTTTCACACACTGTTTACAGCTAGGCGCGGGTAAGGTTTCTTCATCGACTTACTATCAAATAAATGATTTAATAACAGCTTTATCGATTAGGTTGAGCTATGATTGCTGCGGTTGATCCGTGGATGTGCGGCCATCTTTACATACCAAGACCCCTCCGTTTTTCAGAAAGCACGTTAAGCCGTTGGTCCCGGCTGTAATTTGTGGATCTTTGATAGTCGTTACGGGTCGTCAGAAGCCCGAAAGTCTGACATCCAGTCTTACCTAAAGGTATCGTATTATCCAGTAACTGGGTTGTGGAGGTCGGAGAGGCAGTCCCTCGAAGTAAGATACTGGTATATAGCTGCATCCGGTTAGACTGGAAGTCGACCCCAACAGTAAGGAAAAGGCTAGGCAGATGAAGAAATGATTTACAAAATATGAACTCGAAAATCACAATAAATATGACTGATATAAAAAAGTCATAAAAAACTGATATACGACTAAATGCACTTTACTGCAGAGCGTTAAGAATGCGGCGACGCAAGAATTGTCCATACAAACGTAGTACATAAATCATTTGCAATTTGAGTATATTTCCACCATATTATGATGATATTCGGATTGAGACAGTATTTATCTAGGCTCCTACGTCTTTTTATTTCCAAAAACTTACCTTTAAATGAAGTGTAAGCGAATTACATTTCGTACATTTTTACAGCGTAAATGACATGTTTTCATATTGTTTTTTCTATATTATAAACAACAATATTTGTAATATTGTTTCCGCAGAAGCATAGTTTATGTTATCAAGTTACAAATTATCGAAAAAAAAAAATGGAAATACATTAAAGTTTTCATTCATAATTGTTTGTTTTACGGAACACATCCAAATTTATCATAAATTTTCGAAAGCTAGTAGTACTATCGCGTCAAGCAATAATAAAATTGTCAAAGTGTGCGTGGTAGTATTGCTGACTGTAGGTGTATATCGCTCCGACAGGCACTTACACTAGCGCAACGTGCTTGGAATTGAATTTTGCAAACATCTCGATTTGTAGTTGCGAGCCTTGTCGCCGGCCTCTTAACATTATATAGTACCTTCGTATTTGCATTTTTATTGCGATGAAAGTAAGTACAACAATATTTTACCCATTTTAACTTCCGTAAAGTTACCTCTCAAGCAAAAATAAACATTAAGTTGCAGTAACAAGAAAATGGAGGAAAAACAAACTGCAACAAGAACTGGAAAGATGAAATCAAGAAGTTTGAAGTGATTCGCATTAAAATTTTGATTTATTCAAATCAGTACCCTAATTGCGTAATACAACACAATCACAATTTGTTTCGATTTGAAACAGATTGCTAATCCATTGTTTCATAAGTTGAAAAAAAATCTGCTCAATAACGTAAATGACGCAATGAATGTTGTTGAACTGTCAAAATGAAACAAATGAGGCAAAATTGTTTACGAAAATAAGTTACGCAATTAGGTTACTTGGTTACGATTGCCACTCACTGATGGAATGGATGCAAAAAATTCAAAATTGTAATATAACGTACCGCTACAATGGCGACGTTAATTTTACACACGAGTAGAGCTAGTGGCCAGTAATCATAAAACATATATAATAAGATAAAATAAATCGTAAATTGTAAAATTAAAATTTTCCAACGCTCGAAGGGGTTCGCACAGGGCTTTCTCTTTCCTTCAATTCGTGTACTCTTTGCACGATGTTATGATCCGCGAATAAAACTGTACCGTTTACTGTTACTGTTTTTAAAGAGGAGGCTCCATAAATTGTACGTTAATTTGCATTAATATTCTGAAACAGTCACGCATACAATGAACTTTAGTATGCTGATGACAATAGATGCATGCATTTTGTATTTATATAGTGGTACCGTCTATTATATTTATTTTTTATATCAGTCATTCGGACTTCCGAATGACTGATATGAGGCACTTGCCTTGTCGATATACTTTATCATATCAATAGTGATATATGGCTTGGAACATATTGTTACATAAAAAAGCCTTGTTTACACTACACTGGTGATGTAATGAAAAACACATGTTTATGACCCATAAACTAAGTTTTACACCTCTCATGACGTAAAAAAGCGCGTTATGATAATCTGTAATTTCACGTAAGATATCGCAAAATACTCCAAACACAAACAAATAATGATGGAAGAAATTAAAGAATTGCTAATAAATATCCAAGAAGACATGAAACAACAAAAAGCACAGATGATAGTTATGCAAGAGGAAATAACAAACACTTTCAATACCAAAGTCAATGAAAGATTGGAAAGTATCGAAATAAAGCAATCTTTTTTGGAAGAGAAAATTGAAGAGCAAAAAAGGAAAATAGACAATTTTGAAAGATACGCAAGGAGGAACAACCTAGTTTTCTTTGGTATCCCAGAAAAAATAGAAGGTGAAAAAAACATAATAGAAAACATCGTCGAAAAAATCAACAAAGCTTTGAATATCACATGCGACACTAACAGCATCGAAACTGCCAAACGATTGGGTAAAAAGGGTGAAACTGTCAGACCTATCCTAATTACATTTGCCACAACAAAAAAGAAAATACAGCTTCTTAAAAACAAAAAAACAATAGAAGGTAAATCCTATTATTTCAAAGAAGATTTTCCTAAAGATGTACTCAATAAGCGAAAGGAATTACAAGAACAACTTATAACAGCAAGAGAAAATGGAAAAAGAGCTATATTAAAATACGACAGATTAATTATCCTGGAACAAACTGAAAATAGGGAAAATATCCACAAAAACCTAGAAAAATCGAAAAATTTAAAAAGAAACATATCTGAATCCCCGGAAAATAACAGAGTCACTGTGTCTGCCCCAAACAAAATTCGCCCAATGAAGAATAACAAGACGGGTGATATAACAAACTTTCTTAGATCAAAACCTACAAATACCTAATAGTTACAACAACGAAGAAACATTAATTCCAAAAACTATTCAAAATAGCAACTAGCCAACCCTCTCCACCTCTTCACTCCCAACACGGCTGGTCCCCGTGGGAGTTGTAGACCAAAACCCTTCAGGGTTGAAAAATACCAATGAAGTAACTTTTAAAATGCAGTCAACAATTAATTAAAGTAATATATTAATCATAGCAACATAAACGTCAGAACGTTGTAGACTTATAGTCATTTGATAATGCTCATTGAGGAAATCTTTGATGGAATCACTGAAAAACCTAAGACAATAAAATTTTAAAAAAAAGATAAAGAAAGACTGCTGGTCATTTCTGGAGGAGGCCTTCACCTTCTACTATGAGGGGTTCTTGCTACAAAAACTGAAAAGCGGTAAATAAACTATAATAATAAAATGTAATAATAAAAAATATATAAAAAACAGATAGTAATTTAAGAATAGAAAGTAACTTAATATTATTGATTGATTAATTATACTACCTATAAATAAAATTTTATGAGATTGTTTATAATTAATGTAATATTTATGAATTGCGAATGTTATAATATTATGAATTACGATTGCATGCACTTTTTATATTAATTTTGTAATTTAATAAGCAAGAAATAAAAGGCTATTTTATTTTATTTTATCCCAAAATAAAAAAATAACCCTAAAAAATTAATAAGGTGCTATTATTTATTCAAAAATACCTATATGCACGTACGATTTTACAGAAAAAACACTCAAAGATCAGATTACAAAGGTCAGATTATATTGTAAAAAATATAATATAATACGACTAAAAATAAAATTTACAATAAGATAATGAGAAGAAGAAAAATGAGACTTACAGAATATTTTATGTACCTACCTATTTCATCTAAAACATTTTGGTTTTCTTAGAATTTAACACAAGAGCAAGTTCCAGTCTTCTGGCACTAGGCTAGGCCTTTCCCGCGGGAAGCTTTTCCATGAAATTACAATTAAAGCTTTAAGTAGAATACCTGTCACAATGAAATACAATAACTTTTATATCTCTCAGCGAAGAATGAACAAATAAAAACAGCACACGATGTGACACCAATCATTGTAAAAAACAAGGTTGGTATAGGATAGGGTTGCCAACCGTCCTGTTTTCCCATGACATGTCCTGCTTTTTGGGGTGTCCTGGATAGCTTTTAAGTAACGTCCTGGGTTTTTTAAAAGCATCGTGGTAAAGTTCTGTTTTTAAATTTCGCGCCTTCAACTTTACGTTTATTGGTCGGCCCCGTGCCCCGCGTTTGAAGGTAAAAGAAAAGTCATTTCTATGACCTTCTAACACGGGGCGCAGGGAATTTAAAAAATAAACATGTAACGTGCACTCTGCTTGTTGTCTTTTTCTCACTACTATTTTCGGGCACTAGAGCTCTCTCTATCTAACGGTTAGATAGAGAGCGCTCTAGTGCGCGAGAGTTTCATTGAACCTGTTTTCATTGCGTGTTGCTATTAAGAGCCCATACTACTTCAGCTCAAATTCACTTTTTATCGCGCTCGCACCATACTGCTCGCGGACTGAGTGAGAGCGAGACGGAGTGGGGTGCTAGCGGCTCCGAGGCGCCAATAATTCAAGTAATTTCTTTTTACGGCGAAAATTATTGTAATTCAAAAAAATAAACAACATAGTCGTTGCTTTATAGTTAGTTCAGTTATTTATGTAAAGTTTCATGATCTAATTTGAAGTATTTTTTTAATACCAGCGGTTTATTGTTCGGTTTGGAGGTAACTTTGGATGTTTTCTATCGAGGAAATTTTATGGAATCGTGTTTTCGTCTAACATAGTACTTAACATTAATCCTTAACTTTAACTATATTTATTTCAAAATTAATGCTGCAGTATTTTCGATATAACGAGGGATAATGCTAAGCCATTTGAGGTAGTATAGGCCCTTAACTACTGCTATTATACTGCGTCCTGTTTTTAATCCGAAATGTCCTAGTATTTTCATCTTCTAATACTGGTTTTCAAAATTTGGGGATGACAACCCTTTTTTTTGGGTGGGAAATTATCAAATAACTTCTCCCGCTCTGGGCGGAGCGGGAGGGCGTGTCAGACTCTTACTGACTAAAACCCACCCGTGTACCTTCAGTTGCCATGTTGCCAGGGGCCACGGTATCCCTTTCGAACTTCCCCACAACTCCGGCAGGCATCGGCCCTAGCGGACCCCGTCAGTTCTGGTTACATCTCTTTGAGGCGCGCGTGGAACACAACGCGCCGTCGACCCGGGCCTGGTTCTTATCGGACGGCGAGCTGGAATGACAACCCTAGTATAGGATCATTACTCACAAAGCATAGCGGGGCCATTGTGGAACCGCTCCTGATTGTATCCAGATCAATTTACAGCACTTCAGAGCACTATTGTTCACGGCTACATGATGCCCTACTAATGTCTATGATGACATGTTACATGCTCTAACAAAGAGGCTACTGCGGAGTATGTTTTAATAGAAGTAGCAATGAGGAAAATTTATTATTTTAGCTGCTAAAGAGTAGTTTTCCCGCTTGTCTATTGTGGCAAATTTTAGTAATGTCCGATGGTATCCCGACGTAGTAAATTCACTAAAATGTTATACATTCAATTCCGAGCTGGAAAAATAAGTCTATAAGTGCCAGTTAAATATTGTAAATACCTTTGCCTTTCCTATCTCCTTTATCAAACAGACAAACGTATTTTCACGAATACGTTAACAAACAAAGGTTTTCCTTCGAACATAACTTATTAGAAAAACGTACCAAAATGTATGAGTTAATTGACACAACAATTTGCATAACTTTTTTTTATACCCACATTTCGCCAGTTATGTTTAAGTCCCATGTAATAAGGGGGCGAGCCTATTAAATAAAAATGATATTATTATTATTATTTTAATGTCTCTGACATATCTCGGGACCCTAGGGTCCCGGACCTTTGGAAGGCGTACGAGGGGCCGAAGCCAACTAGCAGAGGTCCCTTAGACATTTTTAAATATTAAGGCACCAACCGAAGATTATCCCTGTATGCACTACGCAAGTGCACCCAAGGACAACCCCCGGCTGGTGCAGGACTATTGCAGAACATGGAAACAAAATATATTGGGGAATGGGTTTGGGTGGCTATAGTGGATTGGTTACCTAGAATTATGGAACAACTATGTCCCCTGCCTGATCAATATTATGGTATACACGGATAAAATGGCAGGGGGTGACTTTGCACACTCAATAATGGGCCCCCGAAAACTGTCGCTAGCACATAGTGACGTAGCGCCAAGAAGGCAACATGTCCTGAGGTGCTTGAGGAGTGGAGAGGTATCCACCGCTATCAGAACAATCCCAAAGCCCGGAAGATGGTCGAGATCCCCACCAGCACTAACTGGAATACTTCCTTCCTCCAAGCACGTTTGCTCTTGCGAATCTCCACTTAAGCCGGCCAATAAAGGCTAGAATGAGGTGGGAGCTCTGTTCCACGTCAGTGTTCACTCCAGCCGGTCAATAAAGGCAAGCCAGAGATAAGGAATAAGACTTCTCCCGGGAGATAGGGTCCGTGGGGTCGCTACTGCCCTGCGGGTTTCTGTATCTCTCTTGGTCTGGCTCCTCATCCTAGACCTTTTCCGGCAAAATAAACTCTACCGGCACAGACCTAGAGTTCGGAGTGTGCAAGCCCCACCACGAAGTCAACGTAGAGATACGGCGATCGGGCTTTTATACAGGCTGTTTTTATCCAGTGCGAAAACATTAACACGTGAAACGTGAGTAAAGTCACGTGTTTAAGTTTGCGCACTGCTTAAAAAAAAATCCTGTACTATCTGTTGAGCCAAGGTGTGTATCGCGTCAGTATGGATTACCTTGATTTAACATTCTCCTGTCCTTATCCCAATTAATTAGGGGTCTTCGCAACATGTATTTTTTTTCCATACTTCTCAGTTAGTCGTCATATCAGTAATCACCCCCTTTCTAGCGACCTCACTTTTCACACAGTCCATCGATCGTTTTTTTGGTTTTCCCCTACCCTTATAGCCATCCACATTCAAACTCAAAATTTTCCTCACGATGTGATTACCTTAACTAACAATCAATAATACCACAGATGTCTATTAATTGCAAGGAATAAATAAACAATTATTACACTCCCCCGCTGTGCAAACTTGCATATTTTATGTAATTGAGCCATTTACATACAAATAATTTGTAATGCAATAAAGCAATTGAATTACATTGGTTCAATATGTATTTATAGTTACGATTACGCGATTAGATTGTAATGTATCGCAAATTGATTGATATATTTATAGAGATAATAATTATGTGAAAATTGATATGTAAGTCTATGATGGTATATTTCTAGTATAAGCAGAATCATAAAAAAATGCAGTTTTATTTTCTTGAATAAATGAGGTCATGGTTTCGGCTTTCACCTTCAATCTCAAAAATCACCCTGTTTTTTTTTTAGTTCGGGCATCTCGTAGTTGACGTCTGAGATCATGACTATTTAACCGGGCTTTCCTGTGGGTGCCTTAAGCTGCTACACTTAAAACCTCCAGCCAGGGGTTTTTCAACTATGCTAATTAAAACTAGGTGAACGCTCGCTAAGGGCACCCCCTGTGGAGTACGAACCTCGGCTTTAACTTTTCTCTGACTGATTTTTGAGCTGCTATACATAATTTCGTTCTCCAGGTTATTTTCTAGGAGAATGTATACTTATGTATCGTGTAAGTGGTCACCGGAAAAGGCAACAATTTCGGTCATTTGCTTTTGGCAAAATCATGAAAGTTATAAGGCCCTAAGCAGCTGATATATCCCATTTAGCGACGAATGTAGTACGTAGATGCATTTTGATGGAAAAAAAGACGAGTCATCTATCTATGCGTCTAAATGCACGCTCATCCAGTTAGCGAGATTAACTGGGTCAGTTTTAATGGGGCCGTGTCACTGAAACCAGTTCAGTGCAGCATTTTATAATACACCCTTTTTGCTTTGAAAGCGAGACGCATCCGCAACCCGCCAAAAATACTTTTACGGAATGAAAAGCGTTTTTCATGCTCTGTTTTTTCTGTTACAGGCCGGGGTGAAATTCAGAAGGCAGATTTTCAAATGATAGGCAGTTTAAGAGGGTTTGTCAAAGTTGGCAACGTCGTAAATAGCTGTCAAATATTTACCTGTTTTGATTAATTTGGCAATATTACTGTATGGAATTAAGAAATATGGCTAACTAGGGAACTAAAATATTGATTTTGAAATGCAATAATTAATATCGTAACAACGAATATTTAGTTTTAGATGTAAGGAAGTATTTGGAAACTTTCCATATGCCTTTTTTACACCTAAAACGATTACAACATCAAATTCAGTGTTATAATTTTATTGCAATTAATTATTAATATTCTAGTTAGCCACATTTCTTATTTCCATACAGAAATATTGCCAAATTAATCAAAACAGTGAAATATTTGACATCTATTTGCGACGTTTCAAAAAATCAAAATCATAATATTTATTTCACATAAACCTACAAGGGCACTTATGAAACGTCAGAAGCTAGGTGCACGGTTCCAATTGGTCGCTTCCTATGGAGAAGAGCCGGCAAGAAACTCCACGGTTACTCTTTTCAAATTAAATTGTTTCTACAATGTTTTCAAATTACAGTGTTAATAGGTATGTGAGGACAGTGTAGGCCTATCAACAAGTACCAGGTACTTAGTAAAATAGAAAATGGTCCACAAGTCTACAGCCTAAAAACGTTGCCCACTTTCAAAAGAATAAACGTTCAAAGCAAATTTTATGTACCAGGGCATCATAGCAGAATAGGAAGTCGGCTTTTTATCAGCCAACAAGGTTGTTAATGATGATGATTTATGAGTAAGCGCTTATTTATTTGATCCTGAACCTAAATGAACCAAACAATGAATTATTGGGGTCTTTATCCTTGACATTTCGTTTTTCAGTTGACTCTTAGGGTTGACTCGTTGAATGTGTTGGTCAATGTCAAACGCCATTTTTAAAAATCGCATTATTTGCCAAAAAGGAAGCTTTAATATTGAACCGGAAACCGTCAAACCAACATCTGGAGCCTGTGTAAATATAATTCTAAATTAAAATCATAAAAACATTGCAATAAATGTTGGCAGACACGCTCGCGAATGGCGCGACCTATATTTAGCGGAGACTGTTGACCCGGTGCCCTCGCCCTGCATCTCTGTTGACGAAACTTATCGATATACTTTCTTCCGACCTATGCGAGCCTGGTACTTATTGATTTGACTCCGTCTTAAGATAGCTCTTTTGTTCTTTTCGATTTCTTTGTGTTAGCTCTTTGCTGTTTTTTTAAGAGTTGCCACTTGTCAAGAAAGTTTAGTACTAAGTTAAGATATCAATTTCCTGGATTTTCCCCTGAACAGTTTCACCTCTGAGTTCTATGGATTATTTGTAACGACGAGGATCCGAAAAGCAGAACGTTTTCCCTGATCTCCATGGATAATAAGAACTTACCTATCGGGCCATATACATTCATGAAAAATAGCAATTAAACCAGCCCTCGGACTCAGCCCTTCACTAAAGCATGAACTTTGCTATATTTTATTCCGCAGAAAGACAACAATATTCAGTTTTCACATTCATGAAGCAAGTACTCCTCATTGCATTGTCTTTGAGCCGGAGTAAACGAACTCCTTGCTAGTCTGCAACCCTCGTCCATTCGAGTCATGCAAAGATGAATGGACGTTTGACGCGACGGTGCTGGCTTTCACAATCAGCTTTTTATGTTTTAGAGAATAGTCTGTTGCAGTGTTTGTTGACCCCTGCATTTGAGCTAATTGAATGGGGAAACCTACCTAGCCAATGTATTTAGAAATACCTGAATAACTTGTATTTGAAAATGTACGGGATCTATCATCTAAAATACTGAAAAAGCTTTTAATAAAGAACCGTTTGCAAATGAGGCAAACTCAGTCTACATTACATTATTATTACTTGGGTTATTCAGTTTGAAATGCTATAAATGTTTTAAAATACGATCTCAAAACGTAAAATCTTTGATGGAGAGATCGATCTAACATTCCATCTACGTTTTACTGTGAAGTATATCCAGTGTTTAACGATTTTCAAAGGATGAAGTTGTAAAAATAAATCGAATGCAACTTAGTAGCTACCGAATTGCATAAAAGCATTGAACTAACAAATGCAAACGGAATTCATGCAATTTTTATCACCTTCTTTGTTGCATAATCCGATCACAGTTTGTCCGGAACGCCCGCAGCAGTCCTTGAGCTTGAAAACATACCTGTAACAAAAACAAAATGGCTTCGTTAATAATGGACGAACATTTCCCAAAATCCAACAACACTAATAACAGTCGAAACCGATATTTATTGAGCATTTGAGACTATCGTTGCCTTGTGAGCATCGTGTATAATGCAGGGCGGTTTATTTTGGTAGCCATCGGTACACAAGCAGTGCCTGTGACCCAGTTAACTGGCACATGACCCCAGTTGACCTCGCGGCCTAGGTCGCCGGCCCCGCCGCCCGCATCCCTCCTGCCACTTCCAGACCTATCTGCTCAAACCTCCACCCGTTCTTGTGATCCTGGTACTTTAGTCTGTTGGTACGACACAAATCTTTTACGGTTGCGAGGATTTTCTGAGGTAAACTTTTTTATTTCAGCTTGCTTTTTTGCATAAAGGATTTTCCAGATTCTCTATTAGATGAAATCATATTGTTTTCAGAATATGGCAAGATGTTTTCGTTTGAAACTAAAGCAACATACGGATTGCTTCAACTTTATTTTTAGTTTTGCAATATTTAAATAAATTTTTATCTTTTGTATTTTATTTCCTCAACGAGTTTTCCTTTTACAGCGCCTACAGTTTACGGGTAAAATTGCAAGTAATCTCTTTTACTTCCTTTAAGCATGAAGCATAATTAATATACCTTTAATGAAAAAAATACATAAACGACTGTATTTTCTATAAACGCTACAAACGTCGCCCCCTTTTCCAATTTATTCATATTACAATACCACTTAAATAATTTATCACTGCAAGAATATTTTCGTTGTTCCCCGAACCTTCTCAGTAACAAGCAAAGTGGTTCGCGAAACGTTCCGTTGCAAATCGCGTCCTAGTTTCCAGTACAACAGTACATTCTATTTTGTTTTAATACTTCTGTAAGCGATGATTACACAAGAGGAGTCCTCTAAGTAATTGACGGTAACAGTAAATCTCTTCATTAAAGTCGGACAGGCGAGGACGAAGGAGCATCGACCTGTATACTAGATAACTTCGACCCAGAGCAGTCGTATAACACCTAAATTGGAGTAATAAGACCCACCCTTTATATGCTAATTTTCTTTGTTATTCACAAGTTGGAGGTTCTAGTGGAAAGCGGTTTTATACGGCTGTGATCAGTCAGTAGCCGTGTTTCTACGTATCAAAGACTGAAATGACAACACACAACACAAAGCAGTACTTGCTATCCTTGATAAGTCCTTCTGTAAGGTAATTAGACTCAACATAAATAATACTAATTAAATAAACAAACGTATAATCAGGAATTAATACGGCGTTTACACAGAAGTATTTGCAAAACAGGAAATCTTCAACGAAACATTTTCCTGGTGAGATTGTAAGTTTATTTAGATTTAGAACGTTAATTTTAAATGTTCAGTCACCGACCGACTTCCTACATATTTATGTTAGCCTAGTACCCGTCTGGTAACCAACAATAAGATGAGTGGGAAATTGAGTAAAAAGTTCCCATGAATTAAAAAATTGTTTACGATTACGGTGTTCCAAATACGGCGGAATTACATAGCTGTGCCAAGACAGTTATTTCTTGTAGCTGATGACTAACATCCCTTATGTGTGCTGTAAACAGTAGGACAAAGAGCCGTACGCAGCAATTTATGAATCACTCGACTGGCCGAGAATACTGACGACCTTGTCATCGAGGACGGGTTATCAAACGTCTTTAAAGATTTTCCGAGCAGTGGTGAAAATTATTTCATCACCACTGCTTTCAAAACGGTGAACGAAAACATCGTGAAGGAACCAAAAATTCGAAGACGTGACATCTGCTAAACCGCACTGGCCCGCGTGGTGGATTACGGCCCACTCCTTCTCACAGAGAGTAGGCCAGCAGTGAGAACATTATAGGCTGATTTTTAAACCAGTAAACTGAACTGGAAACAAGGGCTTTCGATGACAATCATTATTTTATCTCGAAGATGTATGGACATCTTCGAGATAAAATAATGATGATTTTGGGATGCAAAATTTTGCTATGAATGGTCATAGCAAAATTTTGCCTCCCAAAATCATAATAACAGTCACAATTTGATTTCAAGCAATCTACATCCTGCGGCAGACTGCTATAGGCAGATCATGATGGACCAATCTCGACAGCAAACAAAAGATCAAGCATTCGGAAAATGAAGGGTAAAGTCTACCCATAAAAATACAAACTTTCGCTGTACGCTGTATTTACAAGTCTGGATTTCACTCGATATCTGTTACTGTGGTTACCTTATTCCTATACTATTAAACGAGCAATATTTGTATATTTATTTATAAGTATATATATTTTTATTCACGTTCTCGAAAACGGCCATAACGATTTCGATGAAAATTGCAATATAGGGGTTAACGGGGGCGAAAATTCGATCTAGCTGGGTCTCATATTTGGGAAATTTCGTTTTCTCTGTATTTTCACCCGAGGAGAGCTCGGTCGCCCAAAGTTTAGAACAAGATGGCTACCTTAGAATAATGACATGGCAGCATGGAATTAGTAAGTACCTACTATCATGGCAGCATGGAATTAATATTTACTATACGTGGAATTAGTATGAACTATCCCATACGCATTCTCTATTTTCACCAGAGCAGAGCTCGATCGCCCAAGTACTTGTCATTAAACTGCTGTTGTGATTCGTAGTCAACTTTTCTCTTAATTTGATTAACTTTATTCTATTTAACGTCACTGCCTAAAATGTCACAAAATACGGGGTGGCAGGGACATCGACGCGAAAACTGAAACCATGGATTCAGTACATGATTCTGAACCCCTTTTTTTTCATTTTTTTTTTTTTTTTTTGGGTGGGATATTATCAAATAACTTCTCCCGCTCTGGGCGGAGCGGGAGGGCGTGTCAGACTCTTACTGACTAAAACCCACCCGTGTTCCTTCAGTTGCCCTGTTGCCGGGGGCCACGATGTCCCTATCAGTTTTCTTCGAACCCCCGGCAGGCATTGGCCCTAGCGGACCCCGTCAATTCTGCTGACATCTCTTTGAGGCGCGCGTGGAACACAACGCGCAGTCGCCCCGGGCTTGGTCCTTATCGGACGGCGAGCTGCCCATTGCTCACCGTCCGCAAGCCCGCGCCTACGGTGGCCGGAAATCTGCCTGTGATTCCCGACGCCCAGGGCGTCTCCTCCTGCATTCTGAACCAAAAAAAAATCAGCTGTTCCATACATTTTGACCGCGTAGGTATTGCACTTTTCTATGAAACAGCTGATTTTTTCGCGTCGATGTCTCTGCCACCCTGTATAACACAATACCTATCATGTATATTATGAAAGAACACGTAAGGTAAATCAGTACCCTAATTGCGTAATACACGATAAATCACAATTTGTTTCGATTTGAAACAGATTACTAATACATTGCTTCATAAGTTGGAAAAAAAATCTGCTCAACAACGTAAATAGCGCAATGAATGTTGTTGAACTGTCATATTCGTAGAAAATAAGTTACGCAATTGGGATACAGACTAACCATTCTAGTATCACAAGCGTTTTATAAGAAAGCCATACAGATGAGACTCACGTAAGGATGTTATCGCCAGCTAAATTATTTATGTAACAACTACATAACAGCTGTCACACGTGCCTTTCACACCTGCATCGAAGCGCATCTTCCAAACATCTACGTCACACGTTCTATAAATAACCCTTTATTGCTCAAGTGGACAACAACGGGCAACAATGATACAAATTCCACTGTAGTGAGACAGGGACGTAATTGGAACGGGGTTTGATTTATGCATTTAGTTGCCAAGTGAATGGCGTCAAGAGATACGGAATCATACTTCGTAGTTTTCACTTCAAAATTAGGCGTACTTTGCGCTCTTTCTGAACAGTGAACGACAACGTCACGCTCGGGTCGGTGACGCTGAATCGGGTATATCTACTCGGCTCCGGCCGGTCGGTGACGCTGAATCGCGTATACTCGGCTCATATGAGTTTTCAATGCTATCGTGTCATGAATGTGGTCATAAGTACACACCCCCTTTTTTATGTATACGAATATTAATTGGTTATGTTTCTCTACTAATAGTTCAGAACAAAGCTGCATTTTTTTTTGTATGATTTGATACAAGAAACACATTAGCTCGTCCAGATTTTTTCCTTTCAAATGAAATTTATGACACACTAGCTGACCCAACAAACTTCGTTCTGCCTAACAGTCAATGATTGTGCATGTTTAGGATTTTAAAATTTCTACCCTACCTACCTACCGAGATATCAAAAAAGTCGATCCACACAAAATGTATGAGAACGTGAATTTTCTACATATTTTATTTTCGTATGTTTTTCCATATTTTTCCACCGTTTAAACCTTCCCTGGACTACGACAAACGTTTCAAAACCAAAATCAGCTAAATCGGCCCAGCCGTTCTCGAGTTTTAGCGAGACTAACGAACAGCAATTAATTTTATAAATATAGATAGATTATGTAGCACATGAATTATCAATTTTGACGTAAAACCAATCAACAATGTTATTCTTCTCTCATTGTATGAAATAGAATGAAAACAAAGAGTTTTAGAGTGATCAAACGAACGCTCGGTTTATCGTCAATCATCTAAAATTGATCGAAAATGTGCTCCTTTAAGGTAATTTATGAGATGTACTGTAAAGTGCAGACGGTATGGACTGCCATAAATGATCAATATTATTTATTAGCCAAACAACAGCCAACAGGATTATTCTCCGAGGATACAATTACTAACAATGGCAATGGAAAGAAGAAAATAATGCGTATGATTGATAAATGGATGAACCAGATTTTCAAATATGAATTGTGGTTATTGAAAGGCTTCCATTGAGGGTGAAACTTTTATATTTTCGTCGTTTATTTTATAACATAACGTGCCCATCGGGGCCTCTTTGCAAGCTCTTGTGTCACATTTGACAATCTGTCACACCTCTTGACAGGCCCGCCACGGAGGTCTGTAAGGACGGAGGAGTTCGTATACCGCTTTAGTATTATTTATTAATTGACGCCAAATTATATAACCTTCCTAAACATCAATTTAAAGCTACGAATGCCAAGAATTTCACCGTTCTAATGACAGGGCTACTGTCACAGACGGGTAACATTATATTTGATAGACAGCAGTGCGTCATAGACTTACTACGATTTCATCGAGTAATGATAGTTTTCTATTTCGGTTATAATGAAAGGTTAGTTCCAGTGAATTGTATATGTCACAATGACTATTGAAGCTACAACGCCCACAGAGCCTAAATAAGTGTAGTAAGTAGGTTTTCGTGTGCCGTCCTCCATTGTACGTTTTCTTCGTAGTTACGTTGTTAGAAACTATATTTATTGAAGATTTATTAGGTACCGTTTTACTCTGACGTATGAGTAACTTTTCCAAGAATTTCTTGTAACAATGTGGCATTGATGTGATGGCATTAAAAAAAAAACTAAGTAATGAATTTTGCAAATACTGCAATGAAAAGCGACAGTATTTGATTGAGTCCGAAATAACAAGGAGGTCAGAAAATCTGCTGAATAAACCGAAAAGTATAAGATGTGACATGAATTTGGTTCATAAAGGACTATTCCTCATTGATAAGTTACATGACACTAGTGCCGATTCCCTTGTTCACAAACTAAACTAAATTTAAGTTCAGTGCATCTTTTTCTTTCTATTTCATAAAGAAAAGGACAGAAGATAAATTTTAGTTTAGTCCTGTCAAATTAATCAGCGCTTGACGTAAATTGACGTAATTTTAGCAGGCAAGTTTTTAATCACGTCTAAACTTGTATGGAGACTGACAGGCGCTGATTAATTTGACAGGACTAAACTAAAATTTATCTTCTGTCCTTTTCATAATGAAATAGAAAGAAAAAGATGCACTGAACTTAAATTTAGTTTAGTTTGTGAACAAGGGAATCGGCACCACTGTCAATGCGGCCCTGTGTGTCAATATCCGAGTTAAGCGCATAATATCCGTTGAGAACTCATTACAGCTTCATGTTTGTTGCTCGTTTTATTAGTTCATATCCCTGGTATATTCAATATCATTCATTTAAACAGATTTTGTACTGTTTGATACGAATTTCATATGTTTACGCCAGAGTTACACGGTTCACTTTTGCTTTTCGTTTTCTCAAATTTGAATCATGTGAACATCAAAGTGATTTCATCCATTCGTTTTAATTAATAGTCTTATTAGTGCAAATATTATATTCATATTCTCAAGAACCTTTTGGTACTTATTTTTCTGTAAGTTTTTGAAGTGAAAACTTCTTTAGGGCGTCTTCTGTTGGGCATTTTTGAGATGGGGCTAAACCATTGATTTTGCAACACCATGACGACACCTTGTTTTTGTAAACGCGATTGTGCTCTTTATTATATTACATTACGGATCAATGTTCTATGCAAGTATTTTTACTTTAAAGATTTCGGAAGTATTATTTTTTGTAAACGCGATTGTGCTCTTTATTAAGGTAAGGTTACGGACCAATGTTCTATACAAGTATTTTTCTTCCACCAAGGCGATCTTGTTCAAGTTTTCACTTCCGTCGGCACTCACGGAGTGCCACCACTTCTTTTTTGAGTCCCTAAACTTGCTTCAATTCTCACGGCCTTTTTGCCTTTCGTCTATCAGTTTATTTGGACAAGAAAACATGATGAATCCTTGCTCGAAGATGAAGGCATATTGAAAGAAGTTGCTGGGTGCAAACGGGTTATTCAAAATCAAAAGTATTTTTTTTCAAATTAGGCTTTTTGAATGTCAAAATTACAAAAGACAGTTCCCAAAACGCCGTCCGTCACTACTTTCTAGTGCTTTAGCTGGGAAGAAGAAGTGGCGCAACAAATCCCCAGCAGCATAGCTGTCTGTTAAGCAGAAGAACTTAGATATTGCGAAGGCTATCTTACGGCTATTATCCGACAAGTCACACAAGAATTACTGACACCGCCAACCTGGTCAATATACCAGCCAGCTAATGTGATTGATAGCTAGACCCAGGGTAGAGCAAAGCATACCATAACAAACGCCAATCTATCCATCCATTACTCCAAAAACCTCATAAAACCATAGCATAAAATGTAAGTCAGTCATAATTGATGGACAAGGTACACATACTCAGCCAACTAACTAGATGCGTGTTCGTAATGGCGCTGCATAATATCCTGTAACGTTCATTACCAGTGGACATTACCTCTTGTTATTTGCTTGTCGTATGATGAAACATGGCTTGTTTACAAAGACTTTGTGTCTATACACGATATGTAGACATGAGACACGTGTTTGAGCAATTTGAAGGATATTTCGTTTATAAGTGAAACGGGGAGTACCAGGACATCAGAAGTAGTAGAGAGGTGGAGATAGAATTGAATAAGGAGAAAAACAAAAGAAGGTTGAACAAATCGAAGCCTAACCTGTTCAATAGAAAAGTGAAACGAGAAGTACTAGGACATCAGAAGTAATTGAGAGGTGGAGATAGAATTGAATAAGGAGAAAAACAAAAGAAGGTTGAACAAATCGAAGCTGAACCTGTTCAACAGAAAAAGTGAAACGAGGAGTACCAGGACATCTGAAGTAGTAGAGAGGAGGAGACAGAATTGAATACGGAGAAAAACAAAAGAAGGTTGAACAAATCAAAGCTGAACCTGTTCAATAGAAAATGGACTATGGACAACTAACTGCACAAGATCTGTGACGACGCTTAACGCTCAATAATCAGGAAGAACATGACAGGCGAAATGTGGGTGTAATAGGTGCACCTCTGCCTAAACCTTCGGGGAAAACAAGTAAGATGCGATGATAAGTTATGTGTTCTTCTGGAAGATGTATTTTAATGTAGTTATAGAAGAAGAGGGAGACATACCAGCTATAAAAACAGGTAAACAATTTCTGCATAGTAACAGTTGCAAATTATTTCCACATTTTCCAACCGACTGCAAATAGATTCCATCTCAATCAATTGATTGCTTAGCGTCCCAAATCAATTAGTTGATTGATAGTGCAACTACAGGTGGGTGTAAAGATCTGGGATACTCGGAATCGATCCCATTTAATCATTTAACTGTTTAAATTAATTTATTATCTTGCTCTAGAGGGACTTAAGGAAGGATATAAACTTATAAAGTTTATTGGCTGCTTTTTCGCAAAAGTAATTAAATGAGTTAGATTAGAGGATTAATACAGATCGGAGTTGGGCTTATTTAAACCAAAGTTTTTGCTTTATTGAATTCAAAATATATTTTTTACATATTTATCTGTTTTTTTTTTCCTTTTTCCTACATCTACATGTCGGATCCGGTCATTAGTACAGACACGAAACGAATCGCAAGTGCGCCACTGCACTGGCGACATTACGTGATTTACCCACACCAAGCGCGCTTCTATAGAGTCGTGATGCTTTAAGGCCACGGCGAGGCCCCGATTCAGACTCTGGTCGCATCGGAGTTAAGACGTCGCGGAACTGTAGTGCTATTCTGTAACCATCTCACCGTGTTATCTTAGGTGAAGTGAGCGTGGAGTGAGCTGTCAGTTGCTAAGGATTGACACTATTGGCAGCTCACTTTACCTAAGATATCACGGTGAGATTTTTACAGAATAGCACTACTGTTCTCGATTCGTTGTTCTCAGTTAGTGTTTTAATTGTAATTTGTGATAATTGTGTTAATTGTTGATATTAAAAACGCCGTCGCACCCAGTGTGTGTATAATTTAGCTAGTGTGATTAATTTGATAGTAAATTATAATGTGATCTGAACTGCAAACTGTTTTTCTATTGCGCATTAACCAACACTACCCACACTACGCCCACAGTAGTTAAAATATCGCTGATAATAACGAAAGTCACATACCCGTCTCCGACATATAAATAATTTGTCTAGAGTTTGAAATTGACAATTGTAATGATAATTAGATTAAATTCGGGGTGAGAGCCTGATGATCCATCACACAGGGTATCCGAGTATGGACGCCAGTCTCTCACCCAGGATCATATTTATGCACTGAAACTTTGTGAAGAGAAAAAAAAATAGCACTCTCTTTGCATTATTTGATGGCTTCATCGAATTCATACAGTAAATATTGCTTCATTATAGGTAGAAGTCATGGGTTTTAATTTGACACTTTATCTTTATCTAACTTTATATTTTACTGCCGCTACAAAATTATCGAGATTCGAGCAAGAGGATATCGAGGTTTTCATTTGTTGTTGGACAGCACTAAACATATTTTTCGGTAACGATACAATATCAATATAAAATAATTCCGACCTCAGTAACTCGTGAAGCAGAATGATCTCTAAAAAAATTACAGAAATACAAATATTTTACGTGGGATATAATTCAATCAAGTGTAATAATAGTAAAAAAAAAGCATATAAATATTTGTACAAGAAAGGCCGGACAAAGGTTAATACGCATCCAATGTCTGTTACAGACGATTTCTTTTTTATCGTATAACTAGCTGCACCCCGCGGTTTCACCCGCATAAAGGCTCTTACAAACAGGCGCAACACAAAGGCACCGCTCGTCGCGCGACGAGCGGTGCCTTTGTGTCGCGTCGCGTGTCACGCCTGTTGTCTGAGCCTTTAGTCTCGATCCCGTGGGAATATAGAGATAAAAAGCCCAATGTCCTAACCTAGGTCATGGTCTACCTATGTGCCAAATTCCATTTAAATCCGTTCAGCCATTTCAGCGTAACAAACAAATGAACAACCAGACAAACCCACTTTAGCATTTTTAATATTATTATTAGCAGTTGTTCGCGACTTCGTCTGCGATCGAAGAAGAAAAGTAGCTTATGTCCTCCAGGTCATAATCTACCTCTGTGCCAAATTTCATCCAAATCTGTTCAGCCGTTTTAGCGTGAAAGCGTAACAACTTTCGCATTTATAACATTAGTTAGGATAACAAAATTCACAATGTGTTCTATAAGATTAGATAAGTCTGTTGACATCTATCAGAAAATTTTCATGTAAAATGAGACAATATGGCGGCTATATTATATATCTATGTGTTAGCATTATTATCTGCCCAAACTTTTCCCAACTACTTTGGGGTCGGCTTCCAGTCTATCCGGACGCAGCTGAATACCAGTATTTTACATGGAGCGACTGCCTATCTGACCTCCACAATCTAGTTACTGGGTATCATGATACCGCTTGGTAAGACTGGTTGTCAGACTTTTGGGCTTCTGACTATCCGTAACGACTGTCAAAGATCTACGAATAACAGCTGGGACCAATAGCTTAACGTGCTTTCCGAGGCACGGCAGGGTCTCGATATTAAGGGATGATAATACCTATATAGAAATATATCTATAAAACCGTTATTGCTTGCTCCTTGATCGAAGGTTGTAAGAAAAACGTGTGGCACTCGGGGACTGCCGCGGTAAAGCTATTGCATAGCATTTGTAAGCTCCATACTTCCTATTTGTCAACGCTACACTTGGGATGATGACGTGATGACATAAAACAAAAATTACGTTCCCATGACAACATCACGTTGTCATGGGAACCGTCATTACATGGTAGGCGGAGTGGGGGGTGTTAGGTTTTTTTCGTTAAGGAATTTCTTGATTCGGTCGCCGCGCTCAAAGCCCGCGATAAAAGCTATGCAATAGCTTAAAAACTTTGAGAAGTTTAACTGGAGTTTTTCAACATACCATGAAGCAGAGAATTTTCCCGGACCATTATCGGTACAAACTTTTTCAAATACAGGTATCAGAAAATTCTAAAGTTTATATTCTGTAAGTCCACGTACGAACGGACGTAAAAATATCGCGGTGGGATTTTATCGCGCACTGGATTTTCAACTCTCGGTGTTAAACCGAGCGTTGAGAATTCAATAAAGTGCATCCCAGCGCGTCGAAAAATTCACTATTGGATTTTCAACTCTAGGTGATAAGCAGAGCGTTGAAAACCAGTGTGCGAAAAAATCCCGCCGCGATATATTTACGTCCGTAAGAACGTGGGCTAAGACTGCCTCATTGGTCTAGTGGTCGCAAGCGCTACTGCTGAGCATGAGGTCCTGGGTTCGATTCCCAGGTCGGCTAAAGTGTCATTAGGTTTTTCTTTCAGGGATTTTTCAGTAGCAAGCCGGAGTCTGTGTCTGGTTGATGGCAATAGGTTCGCCTCCTATTACATGGGACTTAAACATAACTAGCGAAATTTGGGTGTACATGCTAAGGTACACCTCTGCATAACCCTTCGGGGAATTACAGGCGTGATGTTATGTATCGTAAAAGAAAATTAAATAGATAGAAATTCCACAAAAATATTGTTAGAAATTAATCAAGCACGTTTATAAGTACCCATTATGGTTTGAAATAATTAAAACACTTGCATTTGTTTTTACAGGTGGGAACCCAATACAGCGATGTAGTCACAATGTCCACTGTGTGGCACAAGTCATACAGAGGACAATATGTTAAGTGTCACCCTCTGGAATTCCGCCAATGAGCATGTAAAGATATCCACTTGCAGAGAGACGCTGTAGAGTATCTTTATTGGAGTTTACTCATTAAGAAACGATTTTCATATTTAGCCCGCGGTATGAAAATTTTATGAGACCTGCACGGGTCGATCGATCAGGTAAAGCTACGCTTGGCGAGGTTGGTCCGTGGATGGGTGACTATCTTTACATACCAAGTCCCCTCCGTGCCTCGGAAAGCACGTTAAGCCGTGGTCCCGGCTGTCATTTGTAGATCTTTGACAGTCGTTACGGGTAGTTAGAAGCCCAAAAAGTCTGACAACCAGTCTTACCAAGGGGTATCGTGTTACCCCTAGTCACTCCATGTAAAATACTGGTATTCAGCTGCATCCGGTTAGACTGGAAGCCGACCCCAACATAGTTGGGAAAAGGCAGATGATGATGAAAATTTTATGACTAAAATCGAGCGTTAACTAAAAGTGAGGCGTTACGTTCCTTTGAATGACCGTATCTTTTTGTTCCGCGGGCCGATTTTCATGAACTAAACGTGACAAATGGTTTTAAGTTTAGACCTTTCATTTAAGATAAAATAAAATAAATATTTTTACAAACAAAAAGTGAGTTTTAAAGTTACGTAATTATGACAATTTAAATTTGCTAAAATTTCCTTCTAAACTAACTTTTAACACTGATAATGGATCAAAATAAGTATTTTAACACGAACCCAATTAGAATCTACCTGAGATCACAACATAATAACAATTTCTCACTGAAATCTAATTAGACATTTAAAAAAATTAGAAGTAAACTCCAGTGATGCGTCGGATATGACACACACTTTTTTGCCCGCCCCACTGGTGCAAATTTTAACAGGTTTGTACGGGCCACCGGGACTTTAAACAGCCTCTCTCGGCCCTTGCCGCAGCCAGCCCAAGGATTTTCCCAAGTATTTGAGGATTATTCAGCATACCAGAAAAAATCATAAAAACATATTTAACCAGTGTGAAATTGCGTCTTACCTCCAACTGGTGTGGATTCAATCAGAATAGGTAACTAACTACATTCATGTTTACTAGAAATATTCAAAGCATTTTATTTACGTCTCTACTGAAAAGTTATGTTGTTCTTGAAGTATTTTTGTAGGTGTGTAGTTTCTTTTGATTAATCATACCAATTAAGTAATTAACAATTTATACATCAAATGTAGCGCGTTTTTCTATTCCAATTACTCTATAGTCTATTCCCATTATTACTCACGAAACAATGGCAGTTCATTCAACTTTGAAAATAAAAAAGAAATAAGTGAACAATGTAATCTTAATAATCGATTTAAGCCCCGATGTTTATCACCGTGATTACCACAAATTTATATTAATTGTTCGAGATAATTACAGATGACTATGACAAATGGAAATATAATGTGAAAATGTACGTTGACCCTGCGAGTTCTGTGCCCGTGTGGTGGCAACTACATCGCCATGCGAACTACGCACCAAAGACCTGACGTCACACAAATCCTGCATCGCGTAATTAAAGTTTACCGCGCGAACGACATACATACGACTATTCAACAACAATCGATGGGCAGTTTCCCGTCAGACAGGACACCGGTCGGAGGATCCTGCCTTTTCTATAGAGGATGAGTGAACTTTACACCCTGTTCCTCATGCCTCTAAAGGCGTATAGCATGATAGCATAATCAGCTTATAATGTTCCCACTGCTGGGGCACAGGCTTTCTCTCAGTGAGAGAGTGGGCCATAATCCACCACGCGGGCCAAGTGCGGGTTGGTAGATGTCATGTCTTCGAATTTTTGGTTCTTACATTATTCCAGTCCAGAGGAGCTCGTGGCTAAGTAATAACGGCCGCACGGGTCGATCCAACAGGTTAAGCTACGCTTGCCGGGGTTGGTCCGTAGATTGATCATATTATTTTTTGCCTGAGCAATTGGTACCAAGTTCGTCATGCTCCCTTAGATCTCACTGCTTGCGGTAGCGTCAGGGGTCGGGTTGCCTCCTTCCCTCAAATATGGCGACGGGGGTAATGGCTGATCTTTGCGTTATGCTCGTGAACGGGTGCTGCTTGTGGTGACTGGTTGTCTTGTTGATCATGGTTTTGTTATTGTTACTAGTAATTAACTGTTCATTTATTTTACCTCGATGGTCCTAGTTTATCATTTATAACTTCCAATTACAGCTTTATGTAAGCGGGCACGCCCTTTATGCCTGGAGGCTTGTATTTAGATATTTAGTTCTGTTTGCGTTTAGTTTTTATTTTTTTAATAATGCTTGAGTATAATTCTCGATGTTTTTGGTTGGTATATTGGCGTGTGCTAGCTGACATATGGCCAATAATTTATCATTTGAATTATGTTTTGTGTTGCATAATGTAAGTTATTTTGCATACTATTTATTGTATATAATCTTTTTTTTTTCTTACTTGAACAGACAGCTATGCTGCTGGGGAGTTTGTTACGCCACTTCTTCTTCCCAGCTAAAGGCACTAGGAAGTGGTGAAGGGTGGGCGTTTTTGGGGGACTGTCTTATGTAATTTTGACGTTCGAAAAGTGCTGATTTTCAGCCTAATTTGAATAAATGACTTTTGAATTGAATTTTGAATTTGATGGGTGATCATCTTTACATACCGAGACTCCTCTGTGCCTCGGAAAGCACGTTAAGCCGTTGGTCCCGGCTGTCATTTGTAGATCTTTGACAGTTGTTACGGGTCGTTAGAAGCCCGAAAGTCTGACAACCAGTCTTACTAAGGGGTATCGTGTTACCCAGTACCTAACTGGGTTGTGGAGGTCAGATAGGCAGTCGCTCCATGTAAATTACTGGTAATCAGATGCATCTGGTTACTGGAAGCCGACTCCAACATAGTTGGATAAAGGCTAGGCAGATGACGTTGTTCCAGTCCAGTGCCTGCCTCGTTTGTCTAGTGGTTGAAAGTGCTACTGCTGAGTATGAGGGACTGGGTTCGATTCCTGGGTCTAGCAAAGTATTATTGGGTTTTACCATCTGGAATTTCTCAGTAGTGGCCCGGAGTCTGGATTTGTGCCCGGTTGATGGCAATAGGCTCGCCCCCTATTACATGGGACTTAAACATGGCTGGCGAAATATGGGTGTACTGTAGGAGTACCTCTGCCTAACCTTTCGAGGAATATAGGCGTAATTTTATGTTATGCAGACCAGTGAATCACTCTAGCACTGGACTGGACTGGATGTTATGCACTGATCCAGCTTTTGAATTGTAAAAGTTAAATCTCCGCAAGAAACCACAGGTACAAGTACGATTCAAGTAGAGCCGCAAATAACGAAAATACAAAACCAAAGACACCGACTTCCGAAATTTAAGTTATTTTTCACTTTGTAGTGGTTTTTTGGAAGTCGGTTGCTTTTTTTATAAAAAGTTTTTATTTTCTTTACAAGTATAAAACAGTTACGTAATTGGAACATTTTCGCTCGATCAATTTTTTTTATTTTTCTTTTGGTTATAAACGAAATAAGAATTGCGACTTACGACATTTATTAGTTCCGTGCTCGAACACGACCAAAGAGCGCACGCGATATTCAACTTTATTACTGATGTGTTAGCGTTTAGCACATAGTGGAGTGGTGGGGTGCATTGGGGCGGAGTTTACGTGGAAATTATCTTTGGGAGTGCCTGGTTTTAAGTTTGTATCGAACTCTACGTGACAGTTGACTGGCCGTTTACACGATTCCAGTGGCGCTGAATTCAGTCGTTGGACTGGAATGATAAAAGAATAATGTCTGATCAGTTTCCGTGTGAAAATTAAATAAAGAATTATAATTTTGGCCTTTTGCCGCCCTTGGCCTTCACTTGTGCGGAATTGTATTAAAATAGTTTCAGGATATTCTTTTATCGATAACATGGTGATTTATTTCCTGCTTACGATGGATTATTAGCCGAAGAAAATTGGTCTGATTTTCCTTTGTCATTAGTTGCTTGATTAGAACAGGAAAAGTCACAATGTGTTTGTTTTATTATGACGCAAATCGGGAGCAAAACAAACACAAAGGCAATTTTTTTTATAGGTATGCATCTCGTAGTTGACTTCTGAGATCATGACTACTTAACCGGGCTTTCCTGTGGGTGCCTTAAGCTACTACATTTAAAACCTCCAGCCAAGGGTATCTATGCTAATTAAAACTAGGTGAACGCTCGCTAAGGGCACCCCCTGTGGGGTACGAACCTCCGCTTAGGGCATCAATCGGAGGGAGGAAATCAAGGATGGGACGGGCTGGATCAAAGTTTTATCATGATTATTAGTCGGGGAATTTAAAGCTACGTGCTCAGCTGCAACAACTGCTGGCACCTCGTTATCGAGCAAGGGTCGGGGGCAGTATCATTTACTCGGGAACGCGGTCGCGATCGTAAAGGACCTCGGCGGCGAGATCGGAATGACGGGAGGCGTCTGTTTTTGTACACTGTGCTGGTTTCCCTACTGCTCTCCTAGAGGAGGGTAATGGGGTCGTCAGGGTCGGTAAGCACAAAGGCACAGCCTTACCATCTTTTTACGAAACCAATTCAGGACTTTTTTGACCCCCTGTAACTTCATTGTGGATGAAGCTAGAAGCCTGAATTTTCAGTGACCAAGAGGGCTTAGTATTACTAGGTATATTCCCAAATAACATTCAATTTAAACCAGTAGATTCAGAACTATTGCAGGTCAAAGTTAATTAATTTTGTCACTGACATACCGATCATCAAAATTTTAAGGTACTTCTAGCAGAGACACAAGCTTCAAATATTGAACGCAATTAGTATTTAGCCTATAAAGCAAGGAAAAATTTAAATATGCTGCAATTTCAGTCCCATTTTCTATATATACGAACTGCATGTTCATGCATGTTGTTGTCTGGCATTTTTGCTGAACTGGGCCTTTTTGGCGCAGCCGTGAGGCGCACTCTCCTGCTAATTTCTTACATCGCACTTTACACTGCTCATTTTTTTATCTGCTGTTAATTATATTGTGTGCTTTTTGGTCTGTGCTAAATAAATTTATTTTCTTTCTTTCTTTCATATGTAACTTTGTAATCGCATATTATTTATATAGGATTACAAAGTTACTTCTGCAGTTGTCAAAATTAAACTGCATTGAAATTGAATGAAGAAGCAACAATAATTAGGTAGGTATATAACAAACTTTGGGGTCTACCTACGATGCCGCAGATAGACACACTTATCCACACGTTTTATTAAACTGATGTATGTAGGTTCAGTATCAGGGTATACAAAAAGAAATGAGATCCCATCAAAAACATAACATGTAAAAAAATGCAAGTCTGGCAGCGCATTTCTACCGTAAAAAGATGTGAGATCTGACGTAAAACCAAGTCTATTTATTTATTCAGTACCTATCTATTTATCATCTTTATTTCTTTAATAAATATATTGACTTGGCCATCGCAAACGAAAATATAATCTACATTCTACATACAACAAAATCTACCTAATATTAGCACTGCGCTTTATTTAACTAAAAAAAATACAAAAAAAGAAAAAGATTTTTTTTTTCTTTATCTGTAACTTTGACATTAAAACAGACAAGTCAATTTTATTTATTTCTATTACAATATGTCTGTATGTCCACCATGTCTGAAAATTAAAACAGTGTATGGTTTTGATTGCACACAACTGCGCATATTTTACACGACTAAATATAGTGACTTCAGTCTCGACACATGTATACGTACGTAGAACAATATATTCATTAACAAATGTCGTGCAGTCCCTAATTGCGCCTTAAGTTTTAATGTCCAGCGCAACACCGCCGTTTATTTAACTTTCCTTATATCAATGTCAACAGTTAAACCTCTGTTTAGCATCCAATTTATCTTGACACTTTACAGTAGGACTATTATTGCTACCAGATCTTTTGGCGTCTGAATGACATTGACAAGGGGGCGCTGTTGGTAAACATTTGGGTAACTGTCACAGAAAATGTATTGAAAAAACAAGATGGCGTCGTTAGTTCCAATTTTGGCCACGCGCCAAAAAAATCCTTGAACCGTTGCCGTTGTACTCAAATATTTACTACTTAATTAATTAAATATTGTTGACTGTCAAATTCAATATTATTTATTATCACTCCTGTATTCACCGAAGGAATGCGCAGATGATGGTGCATAATACAGTGTGAATCTTTATAAGTAATGTGCACATATAGAAATGAGGGAATTATGGTTAATTTTATCGATGGAAACAATATTTAAAAAAAAAAAAAAATTTTATCGGTACGTAATGGTCTTATTGATAAATTTTACGATTATTGTAAAAATTGATGAAAAAAAAAACAGATTTTTGCTAAAAAAACATTTTTATTTTCAATTGAGGGTAGTTTTTTTTCCACAATTTTCATTTTATGAGGACGCCTAATTACTTACAATCATTATGGAGTTTGTTTCATTTAGTTTAAAAGTTACACCGTTTTGTTTACGCTCAAAGGGATCAAAGTATCGAACAAATTTTTTTAAAATACCATAAATAACATTTTTTCCGTCGATAAAATTAAGCATAGATTTCCCTCATTTCGATATGTGTACATTATAAAAACTCACACTGTATATGATACAACCTTATTTCGCCAGTTAGGTATGTTACCGTGTTAGTCCCATGTAGATTTTCCTACTAGAAAAACCCAATATCACTCTCCACTCGCTACCACGCTAAGGAGGCCCGCTTGCAGCCACTAAACCAACAAAGTAGGTAATTCCAACCGTGCTGGTCTCCAGTTCGCAGTAGGTCGTATCCACAGGCTGCTGCGTTACGGAAACCACGGTGAGCGCGTGGGTGCTGGCGCTCTCGTCTACTTGGCCGCCGTGATCGAGTTTTTTTTTTGTGTGGGAAATTATCAAGTAACTTCTAGGGCGTATCAGACTCTTAGGTACTGACTAAAACCCACCCGTGTTCCTTCGGTTGCCCTGTTGCCGGGGGCCACGATTTCCCTATCGGTTTTCTTCGCACCCCCGGCAGGCATCGGCCCTAGCGGACCCCGTCAATTCTGCTGACACCTCTTTGAGGCGCGCATGGAACACAATCGAGTATTTGGCTGCTGAGGTCTTCGAATTGGTCGGCAACGCCACGAGAGACAACAAGAAGACCAGAATCACCCCGCGTCATCTTCAATTGGCCATCCACAACGACGAGGGGTTGAACAAGCGGCTCTGCAGTGTGACGATCGCTCAAGGTGGTTTGCTGCCAAATATTCAGGCCCTGCTACTGCCCAAGAAGACCGAGAAGAAGGCTTAAACGTGACATCTGACTACTTAGTGGACGTTTATGAAAATCCAGATCCCATTTTCACTGCAGCTCTAGTTACATTAGGCGCTTAGTGCAAACATTGACACGTGCTACCATTATTATTTTACGTCGCTCTACTGTTTATCATGTAAACCCGTGTTTGTAAACAATTCGCGTGATATGTCAGACTGACGTACTTATTTTTGTGTAGCACGCGACTGTACTGCGATGTAAGGGATCAGATCGTTAGGGGCGTTCAAGCAACTCTGTCTGGAAGTGTATATACACCTGGATAGTCACAGATGTTTGTTTGCACCTTGTCTGTCTACGGGCTGAAGGTAATAGGGACGTGGTCTTTAGATCCAAATGTTCCGATTGCCAGCAACAAACTTATTAAACAGATTGGTGCCGATTCTCGTCACAAATGCCTCTAAATTAAACTAAAAATCACCAAAATTTAGTTTATTCCTGTCAAACGACGATTTCCCATTCTGAAATAGACTAAAGTGACACAACTTAACTATATTTTAGTTTGACAGCACTAAGATGGCTCTGAGATATTAGTTTAGTGAAAATGGCAATTTTGCTATTCTGAATTTGACGTTTTAACCTAAAATTTAGATTTTCTAACTAAATATGACTATTTTTAATCGCGACTAAAAACATGTGGAATAAAATTGGTTGTCATTAACTAAAATTCACACCAACACCTCGACTTCAGATGAAAAAACAGTACTGAATATTTTTTTTTCTTTTGCTTATATCTCGAAAACGGTGTGTCCAATCGCAAAAATAATGAAAATTTCGACACCCTTTATAAAAGCCTTAAACCCCTAACACTCTACATGTAGGTAATATTTTTTCTTATTTTCCACACAAAAAGTGAAAAATCCATATAAAACACGTCGAGGCTGCCCCCCCTGCGAGCCTCCGGCTCTAAAAAGATTCACGTGGTTAGGTATCACGTGTGGAGTCGCGGTTGTCAAATTCGATTTAGATGTGTCAAAATTATTTTTAAATTTAGAGAATTTATTTTGCAGAATAGCTTTGAGATTCTCATGGTCAAAAGTAAGGAATTTTAGCGATAGTTTAGTTAGTTTAGTTCGGTGTAAAGAGAATCGGCACCATTGACTAAGAAAACAGCACGGTAACAGCGTAAGAGTCACAATCCCAATGTCATTCATTTTGACAATACAACATTATTCATTGCGTTATTTAAGTTGTCGAGCAGTCGAATTTTTCATGGGTCATAAAAATCCGAATAACAGTAGAAGTTGTAAGTAGTCGCCATCTATGATACAAGCTATGAGCAATATAGTACTAGAATAGACGATTGAAATGATCTTAAATAAATTAAGACAAGAGATACAGTCGTAATTAAACACAAAGGTATACAAACAAAAACACTTCTCAAAAGAATGCAGGGAAATAAAAGTAGTTAAATTTCCATAATTTTTCAAGTTAATGCCGTTTTTAACATGAACTGTACATTTCAGCACGGAATAAATTGCCCATAATGTAGATGGCTTTTTAACCGACTTCCAAAAGGAGGAGGTTCTCAATTCGATTGTATGTTTTTTTTTTTTGTATGTTTGTTACGCGATTACAACGTCAATTATGAATTGATTTTGATGATTCTCTTCAGAGGTGGTCCCATATAAATTTTATTAACTTTGCTTGGGTAGTTTTTGAGTTAGCTTCAATAATACTTACGTATTTTTTCGTCACTTAGTATGTGGATGATATGATAACTTCCTATCACTGTTATTTACATAGCAGGTATTGGTATTCGAATTTGTGTGGGGTAGGTGTATCACAAGTAAAAAGTGAAAAATAAAAACTTTTTACAAAAAAAAAAAAACAACCGACTACAAAAAAACACTACAAAGTGAAAAATAACTTTAATTTCGGAAGTCGGTGACAAAGAACGAAAATTCAAAACCAAAGACACCGACGTCCGAAATTAAAGTTATTTTTCACTTTGTAGTGTTTTTTTGAAGTCGGTTGTTTTTTTTTGTAAAAAGTTTTTATTAGTTTTAGTAATCCAGTAAAAAAAAGTAAAGAGATCCAATCAAAGAGTATTTAATAACCCCAGCACGCCATTTCATACAACATTGCTGGAGCGTTGTAATGTTCCAAATTCAAAAAACGCGCCAGCAATGGACTTGATTTTCTTTGACCGCAAATTCGATACTTCGCGTGTTCTTTGTTCGAAAATAATGACAATATTTCCATGCATGTTTGAGAAAAAACACATGAACACCTACCACCCTCTGCGCAGCATCGCAAAGTAAACTAAGCTTAAGTACAACCATATTTTATATTAGTCCTCCCACACTGTTTTAGAGCGATAAGTACTAGCCTCTAAGGAGCTAAGTAAGACGAGGAGGAAAGGAACGCTTATGAAGCAGTTTACAAAGAAAGGCTTTGAAAACGAAAACGAAGCTGATTAGAGCTTATGAACGACCGCCTAGCTCTTGCAGCGAGTTACGTTTCTCAATTAGTGTGGAAATATGGGAAAAATGGTCCTTATTCTTGAAATTATATGAACTCTAAGGCAGGCCTGTGTCCAAATTAAAAAAAAAAATATTGAAGATAACGGCGATACATTGAGTTAAAATGTGGCATGACGTCACGCCTTGCTAGATTTAATACTGCGTTGTGACGTAGCGAAACCCCGCTCCCCAACTTTAATGCGTGTTTTCTAAGTTATTTTTGATTTATATGATAAAGCAAAAAATACGTGTCTAATATTTTTTTATTATCTGAAAGACGGACCTGAAGCAAGTTACTGCAATTTCTATTTTTTGCGTTGATGGAATACATAACCAGTTATGTATTCCAACACTTCTAAGTAATTTTATGGTAGTAGACACACACACATAGCGAGTTCCGAAAATGGAAGAAAGAAAATACGTTTATTTGCGGTAAACGTGACGCAAAAAAAAGAACACAATACACAAAAAGAACAAGTTGAAGGAAATATGCGTCACATCCACGGAAAACGGCCATCGCTCAGGATAATGCTGCGACCCTATGCGAGACAGAGCCACAGCGCTGGTTTTCAGCGACAGCTGGAAGTACGGATTTTCTTTGTAATTTTCCTACAAATAACATTGATAAGTCTGTTGTAAATATTGGCCAAATTTTTACGGACAACGAATGTTGCCAGACCTTCAAAGACACTTGAAAACCTAGCAATTATTCAAACGGTCTAAAAACAACTGCTGAACAAATTATAGCATTAAAAATCGCAACAATTATTCAAACTGTATGATGACGTTAGAGACTAAGCTACCCATCCCATAAATATTGCTTGATGAGAAGCGAAGAGAGCTAGCAACTAAAAACGAATTGACGATCAACGAGCAGTGCGCGATGGCGACGAGCGATTACTCGCCAATACACACGGCTACACATCAAGCTATACATTTCCACTTTATGCTCATCTCTTTATATGATTTCTGTACAATGCGAGGTCAGCTTATACTGGAAATTATAGCTTGATGTGTAGCCGTGTGTACGCGTATGAACCAAGCGTAAGTCTCTCGCCGACTGTTCACTGTTCGGCCCACCAAGCGAGCGTCTCTGGACGAGTACTCTCTTCGATAGCTATTGTCGCTGCCAAAAACGAGTATTCGTCTGCGGTGTGAACAGCCAGCGATCTTATTTTAAAAAAAATCTGCTGTTCCATACATTTTGACCGCGAAGGTATTGCACTTTTCTTTGAAATAGCAGTTTTTTAAAAATAACCGACGATCATGTACCATGGTAACAGTTTTCGCGTCGATGTCCCTGCATGCTGCATGCATCTTTTACTTACTCAGGACCTTACAACCCTTTGTGCGTTTCTTGAGCGAGAAAATGACAGCTAGTTGCTTCCTTTTCGGGCGGCGTTGCCTTAGATGTTATAAGTACACATGGCTACACATCAAGCTATACATTTCCAGTTTAAGCTGATCTCGCATTGTATAGAAATGGTTAGTCCAGCTTTAGCGTAGTACACACTAGTGATGTAACGAATATTTGCATTCGCATTCGCGAATATTCGCATATTTTTGCGTATTCGTATTCGCGAAATTATTGCGAATGTTTTTGCGTGTATAATTTTTTTAAGTAGGTAATAATAGTTGGTTAATATAAGAAAATCCAATTCCATTAATTTCTTCTGTTTTTTAATGCAATAAAAAGTAACTTAACCTCGTAATCACATTATCAGTCTTCTCTTTATCATTTGGTATCATTTATTTATTTACTATTACTATTCACACTGTAACCTCAAAATTCACTTGTTTTGTTTACGAAAACACCGGCGCGAGCGGAATGACACTTCAATCGGATGCGTTCGTATTAAATCGGCTATTCTCGGAACGAAAAACAGACGGAACGCACTTCGTTCGAACGGGACTACCGCTAAAATCATCAAGCCATAGACAAATGGCGCCAAATTTAAACAAAAACTGAATATTCGCATTCGCGAATGTTGACAGCAGATATTCGCATTCGCATTCGCGAATGTTGACAGCAGATATTCGCATTCGCATTCGCGAATGTCCAAAATATGACATTCGTTACATCACTAGTACACACGGCTACACATCAAGCTATACATTTCCAGTTTACACAGCAAGCTGGTTTCGCATTGTATAGGATTTCTGTACAATACGAGGTCAGCTTATACTGGAAATGTATAGCTTGATGTGTAGCCGTGTGTACTACGCTAAAGCTGGACTATAACTAAACCATTCCTGGAACCACTGAATAGCTTACCTGTTACTTATAGCGTAATAACTGCACTTTACGGCTGAAAATCAAAGGGTAAGACGATAAAGTTCAAGAGCGTTCAACTATTCATGAACGTAGCTAACCTTTGGGTAAGCTCGTCAAATACATACGTCTGTGAAACATTAAGTGGTACATGTTTTAAATACGTGACTGTGTTGGAGGTAATCTTACTTAGTAAATGGCTTAGTTTTGTTGCTAACGGAGTGTGAGATCAAATACTGTAAATTGTAATTGTGTAGTCGTTATTGGTTTACACTTTTGACAAGAATTCCCAGGAGTGAGGCCTCAGCCTAATTAGTGCGTTGCGTCATCGCAACGGATCTACACATGGTACACCTGCGTTGCGACGACGCACGACGCACAGTGGAAAAAAAAAAAGACTTTTTGTTCAAAAATCTGCCTACACCACAATTTTTGACGTATCGCTGCCATTTTTTTTTATACACTCCTGAGATGACACACCAAAGTGTGTCACTGCCACTTTTCCAAAATCGAAAATTCGTTTTTAAAAATTTTCTTTTAAAAATCGGGAAATTAATAAAAAAAAAATTTGGGCTGCCTTTTTATATCCGCCATTTTGAATTTTTATAAACAGACAATAAATTCATGACCAGGGGCCTGAAAAACCTCTGGAAACAGATTTTTGTTAAAATATTTATGTTATTGGGTTTTTCTATCTGGAATTTCTCAGTAGCAGTCCGAAGTCTGGATTTGTGCCCGGTTGATGGCGATAGGCTCGCCCCCTATTACATGGGACTTAAACATAACTGGCGAAATGTGGGTGTACCTACTACAGGTACACCTCTGCCCAACCTTTCGGGGAAACAAGGCGTGATATTATGTAATATTTTTTTTAGAAATTGTTTTTTGCTTCATTTCCCGATTTTTTGAGGTTATGGTATTAACTTTTAAGGAAAAGTAGCAGTGACACACCAAAGTGTGTTATCTCAGGAGTGTATAAAAAAAAAATGGCAGCGACACGTCAAAAATTGTGGTGTAGGCAGATTTTTGAAATAAAAAAAGTAAATTTTTTCCCACTGTGCGACGTCGCAACGAAGTGAAGGCACAGCGTGAGCATCACCGCGATTCTCTCGTCCATGGAAATGGCGCCTAGTCTAGAAATGTCATAATCATAGTGTAAACTCAAAGCATTTATTTCAATTAAACCATTTACAGGCACTTTTGAACTGTCAAAGAATCGGTCAGTTAGTCAGAAAGTTGAAGCTAGTTAGTCAGAAAGTTGAAGAAAGTTGAAGCTAGTTGCCCATTCCAAAACGTACACGTCACTTTCTTTCTTGAAAAAGTGTTTTCTTTTGTACATGGCACATTGAATTTTCTTAATATTCATGGACTTAATTATCATTTACCCAATTATGCTTTTCTGTGTTGTGCTATTTTTTTTGTGAGCACTAAATAAACGATGTATTTACTTATCCATCTATCTCAAAGACCTACCTAGAGCTTAAAGGCTCTAACAAACAGGCGCGACACAAAGACACCGCTCGTCGCGCGACGAGCGGTGCCTTTGTGTCGCGCCTGTTTGTAAGATCCTTTACTATTTATTTATTCCTTTTTATGAATGATTCTCACCAAAAAAGATACAAATCGGCCAGTGCGAGTCGGACTGGCACACGAAGGTTCCGTACTGTTAAGAACGAGCAAAAAAACGCCGAAAAAAAAACACGTTTCTTATATGGGGACTCTTTTAATTATTAACTTAATTTAATTTACTATGTGTTGTTATCCCGCCAATAGAAATACACAATTTGTGAAAATTTCAACTGTCTATCTATTACGGTTCATAAGATACAGGCCGCTGACAGACAGATGGACGTACGGAGGGAGAAGGGGCTTAGTAATAGGGTTCCGTGTGGCAACCTTCGGAAGATGTATTAAAGTCATGGGATATTCCTAGATATTCAAAACATTCCAACATCATAATATTCGACGAAATACAACCATTTACAGTAGCGCCCTGAGTAAATAAATGTACAATGCGTACTTCATATTAATCAAGTGGTGTGTTTAGCAGTTGTAACGATCTTTGTAAACACACTTCTAATTTTAACTCCTTATCATTTAAACTAATCATAGAGTCAATAAAGTGGAAGTAATCTAGTCTTGACAGTGCATTAAAAGACGATGGTGCATACTGCAAAGATAAAATGTATATGTCGGAGACGGGTATGTGACTTTCGTTATTATCAGCGATATTTTAACTACTGTGGGCGTAGTGTGGGTAGTGTTGGTTAATGCGCAATAGAAAAACAGTTTGCAGTTCAGATCACATTATAATTTACTTTCAAATTAATCACACTAGCTAAATTATACACACACTGGGTGCGACGGCGTTTATTAAAATCACCAATTAACAAAATGATCACAAATTACAACTAACACAATAACTGAGCACCAGGAATCGAGAACAGTTCCACGACGTCTTGACTCCAATGCGACCAGAGGCTCAATGCCCCTTCGCCTTGGCCTTAAAACATCACGACTCTGTAGATGCGCGCCTTTTTTGGTGTAGGTAAATCACTCTTGATGTCGCCAGTGGCGCGCTTGCGATTCGTTTCATGTCCGTACTAATGACCGGATCCGACATATACTTCTGTTTGTAGCTTAAGTAATAACAGCCCCACAGATCAATCCATCAGGTTAAGCTACGCTTGCCGGGGTTGGTCCGTGGATAGGTGACCATCTTTATATACCGAGATTCCTCCGTGTCAAGCACGTTAAGCCGTTGGTCCCGGCTGTCATTCGTGAATCTTTGACGGTCGTTACGGGTCGTCAGAAGCCCGAAAGTCTGACAACCAGTCTTACCAAGGGGTATCATATTACTTAGTTACTGGTTGTGGAGGTCAAATAGGCAGTCGCTCCATGTAAAATACTGGTATTCAGCTGCATCCGGTTAGACTGGAAGCCGACCCCAACATAGTTGGGAAAAGGCTAGGCAGATTGATTTGTTTGTAGCATAAGTTATACGCTAAGCTTACACCAGCACCCTAACTGCGTAACACACTTTCAATCACAATTTAAATTATTTTGAAGGATATTGCTTCTTTCTTTTTCCTGTGGTTAGTGACTAATTTGGTGTTGGATTAGTCACAGTTATTATGCCGCCTATGGGCCTCGGACTTGGCTTCACATGTCGTCGAGAAATATCTCTCAGGCATGGCTATCTTCAGTTACGATCACTTCTATTCCTAGTTCTAAGTCCTCAAATGTATATATGTATATATATATACTAGCTGACCCGGCAAACGTTGTTTTGCCATATAAATGTTTGGGGTGGACCACCCTTATCACTTAGGGGTATGAAAAATAGATTACAACCGATACTCACACCTACCGAATATACATATAAAATTTCATAAAAATCGATCAAGCCGTTTTGGAGGATTATGGCAACTAAAGGCTGTTTCAAAAAAGCCGGACACGCGACGCGACAAAAAAAAGGCACCGCTCATCGCGCGAAGAGCGGTGACTTTGTGTCGCGTCGCGTGTTGCGCTGGTCTGCTCAAGCCTTAACACTGTGACACGAGAATTTTATATATACCGGATGATTATTTTTACCGTCTCGAAATTTTTACTGGGTGTTCTACCCATGAATATAAACAACTTTCACTATGGGAGCAACTCTGAGTTGCTCCTAATTTCGAGACGGTAAAAAAAATCACTCGGTTTAGATTATATTTTTTTGCAATCACGTTCGCGAAAACGGCTCTAACGATTTCGATGAAAGTTGCAAAATAGGGATTTAAGGAGCGAAAAATCGATCTAGCTAGGTCTCATATCTGGGAAAATTCGTTTTCTCCGTATTTTCACTCGAGCAGAGCTCGGTCGCCCAAAGTTCAGAACAAGATGGCTACCTTAGAATAATGATATGGCAACATGGAATTAGTAAGTACCTACTATCATGGCAGCATGGAATTAGTATGAACTATCCTATACTATTAAATGAACATTCTCTATTTTCAAGAGAGCAGGGCTCGGGCGCCCAGGTACTAAAAGTATAATGTCCAGAAACGCCGCTATAAAAGCATTAATTACCAAACAACTCGCAATGTAAGCCAGATGACACGAGGCAGCCTAACTAGCATCCCGTTCCCTGATTGGCTAACGCTAGTCGGCTGCGGTCGTCTAATTGGCTTAAATCAGATCAGTGCGCTAGCGGATTGGTTAATAAGTTAAGGCAGCTTGCCGTACGTTATCTATCAAAAGGTTGCATGTTGCATAAATGTCAAATGGGTAAGCCTGTTAATGATACTATCGGTTTGCGTGGAAGGGCAGCTGATAAAATGTAGTGGTTGGATAAAAAATAAAGTATGAAGGGAAATTAATTAAGCTGAGTGCAAATGACCTTCTGGGGAAGCTTAGAATATGTGTTGGTATAACTTTATTGCATAGGAATAGGGTTGATGACTAATACCTATATTTTTAGGGTTCCGTACCTCAAAAGGTAAAAAACGGAACCCTTGGATCACTCGTGTGTCTGTCTGTCCGTCTGTCACAGCCAATTTGCTCCGAATCTAATGGACCGATTAAGTTGAAATTAGGTACACATGTATTTCTGTGACCCAACACGGACGTGTAACGTAAATAAATGAACTTTGAATATGGGGGTCATTTTTGGGGGGCAAATAAGAAAAAAAAAAACTATTTTATTGTGTGATACTTATCAAATGAAAGAACTTATTGCAAGGGTCTCAATTTTTTTAAAATTAATCTTAAAATAAACAGATTTAAAGATATTTAAGAAAATAGATGAAAATTGACCATTCCCCCCTTAGCTCCGAAACTACTGAGCCTAAAATTTTGGAAACAATACATTTCTTCCCTCATAGATTACAGGAAAACCTATAAGAAGTAGGTATATGATCTTAAAATAACATGGTAAATCTCTCAATATTGTGCGTACAAACTTACTTATATTTCAACTACAATTTTAAGTTTGTATTTGGTATAAATTCATCTCAATTACGGAACGTTTCGTTGTGCGTAGTCCGACACGCACTTGGCCGGTTTTTTACTGCAATCTCGCTTTCCTGCAGTCTGTGGGAGTGATTTCGTGAAAAGGGACGGAAGTGTGTAACAGGAAGCCGGAGAAGCCCGCGCTATTTGATTTGACCAATGAGCGCGCGCGGTGCTAGAGTTGGCCGTCAGATGTAAACTACCATTTTCCGAGAGGTTGTAAACAGGATGATGATGATGATGATGACGATGACGATGATGAATATTGTATATATCATATATTCGTCAGCCAAGATGTCGGATCTTACGCATCTTAAGGCTTGTGCAGACCAGCGCGACACGCGACGCGACACAAAGACACCGCTCGTCGCGCGACGAGCGGTGCCTTTGTGTCGCGCCTGTTTGAAAGAGCCTTTATGCCTCTACTGTAAGGCTCGCTCGTTTTTTTTTTCTAAAAATAACTGACGACTGATGTAGTGATGATGATGACTGACGGCGTCAGTTAGATTATTATTATTGGACAATTATTTTTTTTATTTTTTTACGTTTTCAAAAGATTAAGTACTATTAGTTGTGACGTAGCGAGCCACTCCTTAACTTTAATTTAATGCGTTTTATTTAAGTTTTTTTTTTTATTAATATGATAAAGCAAAAAATATGTGTCTAATATATTTTTATTATCTGACTGACGGACTCAATAGAATTTCTTATTTTTTACCAAGGCATTATTCCTATTGTTAGTTTAAAATAGTACTAAATGGCATAGATGTGAGTGAGATTACATTAATAAGCTGACAACAACACGAGCACTCAATCCATAGGTAATGCTTTTAGAACGGAAAGAAAGTTTAAGTACCAGTACCTAAATGTTTCACATTTTTTTAAACTATATTACGCCATTTATTCTAATAATTATTAGATAAGTCTGAAATCGTAAACCCGCCTTAAGCAAACATGGTGATCATGCATTCTCTGTATCAGAAGAGGTATTTGCCTTTCATTGGGACAGTAATAGGCTGGTTTATTATTATGACACTATTAGGTACGTATATCCTATCAAAAAACGCTTTTAATAAACACAAGAAAACGTCGATTCGAAAATAGAAATGCAGTAAAAATATCCGAACAACAAGATAATTAACATTTAAAATTATTGCATGTACTTATACTCCGTTTGAAATAAGATAGACATTTAAACAAACCTTTTTTACAGTCCGTTCAACCGATTTTGACTTCTATTGCGATGGCGGCATGACAAATGACAGCTGCAGTAAACAGTTGGTTTGTAACCACTTTTTTTGCTTTTAATGCCATCCTTTTGCCTACGGTATAGAAGTCAAAATCGGTTGAACGGACTGTAAAAAAGGTTTGTTTGTCTAATCTTATTTCAAACGGAGTATAGGTACGAATGCAATGTAACGGTACCTTAACCGAATCCAAGGTAAGATATGACGCACAGCTGCAGGTATATAGGCTGACAGATCCTGCCATTGTCAGACCCAGACTCATGGGCCAATGGCCCCTTAGGTTATGTTAGTAAACGACAACGTGCCCAAAGTCAAAGCATTTATTTGAATTAGATCATTTACGAGTACAGTACGACACAACTTCGATGTAGCATGAATTTAAAAATTTGCATTCTTCATTTAAATTTTACGAATGTATTTGTGGTTATATGACTTTACAAGTTATTGCGTTTGCGTAAAGATCATTTTCACCTAAAGTAGTAGTAAAATATCATGAGGAAACCGTCATACCTGAGCGATATTTCTCGACGGCATGTGAAGTCAAGTCAGACGCCCAAGGGCGTCTTTTTAAAAATCTGAGACCAGTACCCTAATTGCGTAACTTAATTTGTTTCATTTTGACAGTTCAACAACATTCATTGCACTATTTACGTTGTTGAGCAGATTTTTTTTTCCAACTCATGAAGCAATGGATTAGCAATCTGTTTCAAATCGAAACAGATTATGTTGTATTAAGCAATTAGGGTACAGGTTAGTCACTAACCACACAAAAAGAAGAAAAACGACAGTTGTCCGATTTTGACGATTCATTTTTCGACCTACAATTTAATTTCAACTTTTTTTTAGTGACTTTTGTGGACATGATAATTATTCAGATTGATTACAGTTGTAATAATAGCAATCATATAATTGCGTTTTATTAAAATAGGTTTTTTACTTTTATATATATATTTTTTTTGTTTAGATTCTTTTCTACATATTTTGTGAATGTGAGAACGCTGTAGGCTTAGTGGATTGTAGACCTGTTGACCATTTTCTATTTTGTTAAGTACTTGGTACTTATTGAAAGACCTACACTGTCCTGCCATACCTAGAAACACTGTTATATGAAAGTATTGTAAAAGCCAATTATTTTTAAAAGAGTAACCGTGGAGTTTCTTGCTGGCTCTTCTCCATAGGAAACGACCAATTGGAACCGTGCACCTAGCTTCTGACGTTTCATAAGTGCCCATGTAGGTTTATGTGAAATAAAATATTTTGATTTTGAAGCTATGCAAATGCAGCAACAAATCCATCAATCCGCGAAACATTTCAATATCGGTCCGTCCACCGAATCCAACTGTACATATCCAGGAAAAAAAAGCGGCCAAGCGCGAGTCGTACTCGCCCATGAAGGGTTCCGTAGCAGCAAGTAACACCGAATGAAAGGTAAATTGCGGTTTACGATTTATGACGTATTAAAAAAAAACTACTTGCTAGATCTCGTTCAAACCAATTTTCGGTGGAAGTTTACATAGTAATATACATCATATATTTTTTTAGTTTTATCATTCTCTTATTTTAGAAGTTACAGGGGGGGGGACACACATTTTACCACTTTGGAAGTGTCTCTCGCGCAAACTATTCAGTTTAGAAAAAAATTATATTAGAAACCTCAATATCATTTTTGAAGACCTATCCATAGATACCCCACACATATGGGATTGATGAAAAAAAAAATTTGAGTTTCAGTTCTAAGTATGGGGAACTCCAAAATTATTTGTTTTTTTTCTATTTTTATGTAAAAATCTTAATGCGGTTCACAGAATACATCTACTTACCAAGTTTCAACAGCGTAGCTCTTATAGTTTCGGAAAAAATTGGCTGTGACATACGGACGGACAGACAGACAGACAGACAGACAGACAGACATGACGAATCTATAAGGGTTCCGTTTTTTGCCATTTGGCAACGGAACCCTAAAAACGACCAACATGGCTGTCGTCGTATTTTGAAACATGTCGGAAAAGGGAACAAACCTTCGTCAGTTTCGCGGCCTACTTCCTACGTCCCGTGTTGAATTATACATCGTGTTTTGGCAAATATACAGAAATAAACAGAATTTTGTTGGCCGACTTAATGATAGATGGTTGTGAAGGAAGCAAGAAATTTGCATCCCAGTTGCATTAACTTTCTTTTTGAAGTGAAAACTTCTTTAAGCACGTTGGGCATTTTTGAGATGGGACTAAACCATTGATTTCGCGACAACATGACGACACCTCATTTTTGTAAACGCGATTGTGCTCTTTATTTCGATAAGGTTACGGACCAATGGTCTATACAAGTATTTTTCTTCCACCAAGGCGATCTTGTTCAAGTTTTCACTTCTGTCGGCACTCCTGACACCACTTTTTAGGGTTCCGTAGTAAACAAGGAACCCTTATAGTTTCGTCATGTCCGTCTGTCTGTCTGTCTGTCTCTCTGTCTGTCCGCGGTCTAGCTCCGAGACCCTTTGTACTAGAAAGCTGTAATTTGGCATAGGTATACATACGTAGGTCACGGCATAAGTCTTGTCGTATGAAAAAAGTATTTACTGTTTCTCGAAATATTTTCCACCACACTCAATACACTTTCTCATACGCAAGAACCAGTCATTAAACCAATGCTCCCATTTTTCTTTTTCAATGGAATCACATATTGTTTCCCAGGCTTCGATTAACTGCTCCTCCGAAGCAAACTTACGTCCTTTTAGTTGTGATTTTGCAAACGGAGCAAGACCAAAGTCGCATGGTGCCAAGTCAGGACTGTAAGGTGGATGGTCCAATACTCGGATACCAGTTTCTTGAAAAGTCTGTTGAGTTAGCTGGGCACGATGCGCTGGAGCGTTGTCGATATGAAGATACCACGAGTGCATAGGGGACTTTGGTCTGAGATTTTTCAACGCTGTAAATAACTGTGGCAAACAAACTTCAGTATACCAACGAGCTGTGACTGTCTTCTGCTTATCTAGCACAACATTGGCCACTAAACCCATTTTATGAAAAAAAGACACAATCATTCTTCTTCCGACCGAACGTGATTTTTTCACTTGTATAGGTTGATCTTCATCTTCGATGACCCATACCTTGTTTTGTGATTTAGATGGTACATCAAAAAAATACAGCCAGCTTTCGTCACCTGTGATGATTGAATTTACAGCACTGTGTTCTCCCGATTCGAAATCTTTCAACATTTTTTTGCACCAAATTACGCGTGCCTCTCGTTGAGCGTCGGTTAGCTCGTGGGGTGTCTACAGGGTACAAAGTTTTCTAACATTTAAATGGTTTGATATAATTCTTCCAATACGTCGTTCAGAGATCTTCAGGGTTTCAGCTAATTGTTTATAAGTTATTCGTCTATCTTTGGTTATAGCTTCTCTCACAAGTACAATGCTTTTTTCGGTCATGATTTCTGTCGGCCGGCCCGAACGAGGATCGTCTTCTAAATTAAACAGCCCACGCTTAAAATTTAAATACCGTCTCTCAATGGTTCTTAAGGACGGGCAATCCTTATCAAACACTTTCTTCAGTTCTTCTTCACACTGTTTAGTAGATAGTCCGCGGCGAAAGTTGTAGAAAATAATAGCGCGATATCCGACAGCTGGGAACAACTCCATAGCGATGTATTAAAAAAATCACTTAATAAATTGAGTCAATAGTTAACAGTCTATATTTTGTACTTAGAATAAACAAAGAGGGCACTTTGTAATAACGTAAACAAATCAACGCTGCGGTATGTTTAAATGCTTAACGACAAGACTTATGCCGTGACCTACGTATTAATTACGCCGACAAAGTGGTAAAACAAAATTATGAAAAACATTTTTTTTAGGGTACCTCCCATACACGTAAAGTGGCGATGTTTTATTTTTTATTTTTTTATCCCATAGTGTGGGATATCATTGGAAAGATCTTACAAAAACATTATGAGTTTGTGAAAACCATTTTTGGATTCAGGGATCCGTTTGCAAAATATTAAGCTTTAAAGTGCAAATTTTTGTTAGAGTCAAGTGTCCCCCCCCCCTGCCAGCTAAATGGTTGGTTTTGGATGTATGAAAAAAATCACAACAGTAGCTTACATAACGAAATTAAAAGGAAAACTATCACAGCTAAGTAGACTTTACTAGTTATCGAGTAATAATCGACCAAATTAACTTTGCAGTTGCAAAAACATGTTTTCCCATACATTCCGTATGGGAGAATATGTTTATCAACTACAAAGTTAAGTTTGTTTTTGGGATAAATTCATCCCAACTACGGAACCCTTCATTGTGCGTGGTCCGACACGCACTTGGCCGGTTTTTTTTTAACCTCAACGGGAAGCTCTTGCTTTCGAGTTGTTGTTGCTACAGCTTACTAGCTGTCTTATCCTTGGTTGAAATAAATTAATTTAATTTTCTTGGTAACAAGCTTGGAACTGTTTCTTTGAATTTCTATGATTAGATTATTTCATTACAATAATTTCAAGCTTAGGATCAATTCACATAATTCTGCGTCTCTATCGACTTATTAATTTGTTGACAAAGGATTCGAAACCAGAGAGCTATTGGTTATATCGATGATAAAATTTTAAAAGTAACTGCAGTAATTCCTTTCATTAATCGTTCTTCATTCACCATCAAACTTCTAGCAAATAAAAAAATAAAGTTTAAAAAACTCTAACCCGACTACAGGAAAATAAAAATGATCTAAAAAGTATGAAACAAGCAAATATTTCAGACAGAAATCAAGACATAGGTACAAAAATGGTCAAGGTAAAGCCGTGGTCGCATGCCTGTGTACCATGTTGGTGCTAAGAACACCTACAAAATTATAATGGCATGCGACGACGGCTTTATCTTGACCATTTTTGTACCTATGTCTTGATTTCTGTCTGAAATATTTGCTTGTTTCATACTTTTTAGATCATTTTTATTTTCCTGTAGTCGGGTTAGAGTTTTTTAAACTTTATTTTTTTATTTTATACTTTTCCGTTTTTACACTTGATAAACGTAAATAAGAGTAGAGTAATACAATAGTTCAGTAATTAACCTATTTTAAATTCCAATAGCAGTGCATAGTGCTTTGGACGAAACCATAGAGCGATTTATTTCGACGCCAACACCATATATCGATATCGAGCTTCGAAGAAATCCAAAATATAAAAATTTCGTTGTACTTCTTTTTCTTCATAAGAGTGGAATTACAAATCGGTACTTCTTATTAAGATTTGATTAACTGCACGTTGGTAACATCTTGCGATACTACGTAGCGCAGTCTCACTTTTGCTTGTTTTTAACGATTTAAACATATTTGTTTACTTTGAAAATATAATATTATATACATATTTGTAATGTGCTCATCAAGACCTTTCTTTTGATACCAAACATGTCATGATCATCACATTTTAATTTTTTTCGAGGTTAGAAATTTACGTGTAAAGTCCACCAAATTAAATTTAGGGAAAAATTATATAGCCTATGTCACCCGGACCATTATTACGAATCTATTGATACCTCATTCATCGAAATCGGTTTAGTAGTTTAGGCGCTACGGTGGAACACACGTAAAAACATACATACATACATACAAACATACATACATACAAACATACATACATAGACTGCTAAAATCATAACCCTTCCTTTTGGCTTTGCCGTAGTCGGGTAAAAATAAAAGGTATAGAGCAACGACTGATATTCATGCAGCAGTTCCATTATTTCACTTCTTTTTGGGGTTTCGTACCTCAAAAGGAAAAAACGGAACCCTTATAGGATCACTCGTGTGTCTGTCTGTCTGTTCGTCTGTCACAGCCAATTTTCTTCGAATCTAATGGACCGATTAAGGTGAAATTTGGTACATATTATGTATTTCTGTGACTCAAACATGGTCGTGTAACGTAAATAAATGAATTTTGAATATGGGGTCACTTTTGGGGGGCAAAAAGAAAATTAAAAACAAAAGTTTTGCAAACAATACAGTGTGACATATCAAATGAAACGGCTTCTTGAGAGGATTTCAAATATATTATTTTTTATAATTTTAAAATAAATACTTTTAAAGATATTTAAGAAATTGACCATTCCCCTTATCTCCGAAACTACAGGGCCAAAATTTTTGAAAAAAATAGGTAGAATGGTTTTTTACTCATAGATTACAGGAAAACCTATAAGAAGTCTATGGGTTTAAAATAACATGGTAAATCTCTCAATATTATACGTACAAACTTACATTTGCAGTTGGAATGATTACGAGAACATGTATTTTAATTTAACTACAATGTTAAATCTGTATTTGACATAAACTCATCCCAACTACGGAACCCTTTATTATAGTGCGTAGTCCGACACGCACTTGGTCGGTTTTTTTTGCTACATACTTCTTCTAAACCGAGCATTGATTCTGTTAACGAAGAAACTACCTAAAATAAAGTTCCTAACATTAAATTTTCGCCATAAAGGAAGAGCCTCAAACAATAAATTCTGGCAGCATCAAAACTTTTAGAATTTATCGCTGTCCAAAAACAAATAATTGAATAAACTTTCTCATTATAAATACCAACCTAACTAGAAAGGTGAACTATCTGTAAAATATCTAAGTTTCCGTAGGATCTGTAAAAGTTTCAATAAATGAGGTCTTTATGTCTGAACTTAAATAACTTAGTACCTTAATAGTAAAAATATTCTGGAAAGACGCGAGACGAATTTGTAATGATGAAGATAACCTAGGTAGGAGCATAATTCGAGGTAACTTTAAAAGTTTATTTAACCTAAATCTAGTTTCAATTTTACAATATAATCTTATGATAAAGTTATACTTTCGTTCTAGATTCTAAATGACTTTTTTGACTTGTCTAAATTGAATTGAGATCATGTTGACTATCAACTAACCGAGGATAATAAAAGCTGTGTGATCATTTTGAAATCAACTCAAATACAAGTATATGTATCCAGTACAGGTTAATCTAAGAAGCATAGTTAAATGCTTCTTGTATTAAATAAAAAAATAGATATAGATGGGTTTCGATAGACCAAGGAAACGCATGGATAACGTAAACGATGATATGGCTAGAAAAGTGGGTTAAAACTGAGATGGTGGCTGATAGAGGATGTTTAGAAGAAACCAGCGTGTAGTTCAAAAGCAACCCCAAGCAAGGAGCAGGCTGATGACTCAACAAAGCAATCCCAAGCAAGGAGCAGGCTGATGACCCAACAAAGTAACCCCAAACAAGGAGAAGGCTGATGACTCAACAAAGCAACCCCAAGCAAGGAGCAGGCTGATGACTCAACAAAGCAACCCCAAGCAAGAAGCAGGCTAATGACTCACAAAGCAAGCCCAAGCAAGGAGCGGGCTGATGATTCAACAAAGCAACCCCAAGCAAGGAGCAGGCTGATGACTCAACAAAGCAACCCCAAGCAAGGAGCAAGCTGATGACTCAACAAAGCAACCCCAAGCAAGAAGCAGGCTAATGACTCAACAAAGCAACCCCAAGCAAGGAGCAGGCTGATGATTCAACAAAGCAACCCCAAGCAAGGAGCAGGCTGATGACTCAACAAAGTAACCCCAAACAAGGAGAAGGCTGATAACTCAACAAAGCAACCCCAAGCAAGGAGCAGGCTGATGACTCAACAAAGCAACCCCAAGCAAGGAGCAGGCTGATGACTCAACAAAGCAACCCCAAGCAAGGAGCAGGCTGATGACTCAACAAAGCAACCCCAAGCAAGGAGCAGGCTGATGACTCAACAAAGCAACCCCAAGCAAGAAGCAGGCTAATGACTCAACAAAGCAAGCCCAAGCAAGGAGCGGGCTGATGATTCAACAAAGCAACCCCAAGCAAGGAGCAGGCTGATGACTCAACAAAGCAACCCCAAGCAAGGAGCAGGCTGATGACTCAACAAATTAACCCCAAGGAAGGAGCAGGCCGATAACTCAACAAAGCAACCCCAAGCAAGGAGCGGGCTGATGAGTCAACAAAGCAACCCCAAGCAAGGTTAAGGCTGATGACTCAACAAAGCAAACCCAAGCAAGGAGCAGGCTGATGACTCAACAAAGCAACCCCAAGCAAGGAGCAGGCTGATGACTCAACAAAGTAACCCCAAACAAGGAGAAGGCTGATGACTCAACAAAGCAACCCCAAGCAAGGAGCAGGCTGATGACTCAACAAAGCAACCCCAAGCAAGGAGCAGGCTGATGACTCAACAAAGCAACCCCAAGCAAGGAGCAGGCTGATGACTCAACAAAGCAACCCCAAGCAAGGAGCAGGCTGATGACTCAACAAAGCAACCCCAAGCAAGGAGCAGGCTAATGACTCAACAAAGCAACCCCAAGCAAGGAGCGGGCTGATGATTCAACAAAGCAACCCCAAGCAAGGAGCAGGCTGATGACTCAACAAAGCAACCCCAAGCAAGGAGCAGGGTGATAACTCAACAAAGCAACTCCAAGCAAGGAGCAGGCTGATGACTCAACAAAGCAACTCCAAGCAAGGAGCGGGCTGATGACTCAACAAAGCAACCCCAAGCAAGGAGCGGGCTGATGATTCAACAAAGCAACCCAAGCAAGGAGCAGGCTGGTGACTCAACAAAGCAACCCCAAGCAAGGAGCAGTCTGTGACTCAACAAAGCAACCCCAAGCAAGGAGCAGGCCGATAACTCAACAAAGCAACCCCAAGCAAGGAGCGGGCTGATGATTCAACAAAGCAACCCCAAGCAAGGAGCAGGCTGATGACTCAACAAAGCAACCCCAAGCAAGGAGCAGGCTGATGACTCAACAAAGCAACCCCAAGCAAGGAGCAGGCTGATGACTCAACAAAGCAACCCCAAGCAAGGAGCAGGCTGATGATTCAACAAAGCAACCCCAAGCAAGGAGCAGGCTGATGATTTAACAACTCAACGCCAAGCAAGGAGCAGGCTGGTGACTCAATAAAGCAACCGTAAGCAAGGAGTAGGCTGATGACTCACTAGTCCTGTTCCTTGCTTTGAGTTGCATGTTGAGTGTATTGTTTGTCATAGTGATGACGATGATACATATATACCTAACAATAATCTCTAATACAAAATAAGACATTCGCAATAAAAGGAACAACTACACGACCTAGAAACAACGCAACTTTTCAAACAAACATTTAGACGCTGCGTTTCACAATGTTTATACGCAAATGCAAATAGATACAGTGACGTGGATAATCCATCAGTTAACTGATGCGTCTAAATTGGGCCAGTTGGACCGTTGCGTGTTGAAATTCTGTCGAATACGGCTTTCGCTCCAGGCTTGCGACACCGCCTAAACGTGTGAAGTTCCCTTTAATCTGGTTATAGATTTCGTCATAGGAAGTTTGGACAGCTTGGAATAATAAATGGCGTAACATTTTGGCTGTAAATGGGTTAGTTGAAAAAATAGGAAGAGGATGTGTCTTTATTTAAAATTGAAGATCTAAAAGCGCATAAAATGGGCTGTGAAGAAAGAATATGCTATTTTTAGGTTGACGTCAAAAGTGACAGGTGATGGACGATATATTTTGGCGTTTTTATTGATAAAGACGAACACAAGACGACCCCAAGTAAGGAGCAGTCAAGACTGTGATGAAGATGAACTCTTTGAAAAATAATTCTATTCCAGGAGTGTGTTTTTCTTGGATGTTTTGTTTTTATTATTGATACGAGTATATCTGAAGTAATAGGGTTGCAGAGAATCATATAAACGTCAAATTTGGACGGTTTTCTAGGAAATTACTTAGACTTTTTTATATCGGTCAAAACTAAAATGAATTTCAGCTATTACCACGTGTACATCGTCAATTAAAATCGTGTATATTTTACTTTCACCTCAAGCCTCTCCTAATAATATAAATATCAGTCTTACAGATAACCTCAATCTAAAAGCTATTATACAAAACAGACACACACTGTGTCTATTTGCACATCTTTTGATAAACACCCATTCACTTAGCCGACGTTCGCACGGACGTAATAAAATCGCGGCGATTTTTTTCGTGTACTGGATTTTCAACGCTCTGCTTAGCGCCGACAGTTGAAAATCTAACCGTGTGTTTTTCAACGCGTTGGGACGAGAGTGCGCCCCAGCGCGTTGGTTTCTCAGCGCTCGGCTTAACACCGAGAGTTGAAAATCCAGTGCGCGATATAATCCCGCAGCGATTTTATTACGTCCGTGCGCACGTCGGCTAACTGGTACCTAACTACCTACTCTTTAATAGGGCTGCCTAAGTACTTCGAAAGGAAAGTATATCATTAATCGTACGTAACGATGTATGAAATGCTGTGGTAAAGTAAAACCATAGTATAAGGAGAGGAAGTAAGCTATCTTCATACAAACGCACCGCGCGCGGCTTGTATGTGTGGGGCCATAGTATCTATACGTCGCCGCACGCACACTTAACAAAATCTCGACCTGTTTCTCATGAGAAACAGGTCGAGATTTTGTTATCATGAGAAACAGGTCGAGATTTTGTTAAGTTTGCGTGCGGCGACGCATAGATACGATGGCGCACACATACAAGCCGCGCGCGGTGCGTTTGTATGAAGATAGCGTACTTCCTCTCCTTATACTATGGTAAAATGATTAGCCAATCAGAAAGGTGCGGTTAGTTAAAAAGTCTTAGTCGTAGAAGTTATGACTTGACCGATTTACTAGTAAGCACTGAAGAGTTCCACTATTCACCTCCTGGCTCCATCATTTCGATACGACAAAGTTGATGAAAATTACTTTGAAAGATTCCGTTACATAGAAGATACAGATCAAGCTAATAAAAGCGTGTTAAAAAAAAAACTTTACAAAAAAAAACTTTGTAGTGTTTTTTTTTTGAAGTAGGTTGTTTTATTTTTGTAAAAAGTTTTTATTTTTCAATTTTTTAGTTGTGGTACCTACCCCACACAAATTCGAATACCACTACCTGCTATGTAAATAACAGTGACAGGAAGTTATCATATCATCCACATACTAAGTGGGAAAAAATGCGTATTGTTGAAGCTAACTCAAAAACGAATCAAGCAAAGTTAATAAAATTTATATGGGACCACTTCTGAAGTATGATCTACCAAACAAAAAAGAATCATCAAAATCATAATTGGCGGAGTAATCGCGTAACAAACAAACAAAAAAAAAACATACATTCGAATTGAGAACCTCCTCCTTTTGGTCGGTCGGTTAAAAAGTTGCAACTGAATTGAATTTATTTATTTTATTTTATTTATTTGGGACAAAAAACAGGAATATTTCAAAATCAATTCGCTCCGAAATATATCCAGTGTAATTATATTACAAACGCGCTTCACTAAAATGCATTCCGCTTCTCAATTCCACAGCTTTACTATAAACAGGGTTATTAGTTATACGTCGGCAATCCTTTAAGGGGATGTAGAAGAGGTCATTTGCAACCAAATTACCCCTGATACCCCTATGCCAATGTCAACCACTTTCGAGTAATTTGACTTTTTTTTATTTATGTATGAAGTAAATGTCATGTAATGTAATAATGTATGGTCATCGCGAACGTTTGTACAAAATCGCTGTTTTTACCATGGATTCGATAGGTCGGGCTTTTTTCCTGAAATGAGGTACTCCTGCGTTTTATTTGGCGTCAATCTAATGAAATAATAAGAACCATCCTTACTCTAAAATAATTAATTTAATTCCGAATATAATTATTCAACCTCAAAATAGATACTAATACCCAAATGAATCTTGAAGTCGTTACCCCAATATCCTAATCTAAAACTGTTTAATATAAAAAAATGAGTTTTAATAAAAAACTGTAACCCGACTACGGGAAAATAAAAATGATCTAAAAAGTACGAAACAAGCAAAAATTTTGACAGAAATCAAGACATAGGTACAAAAATGGTCAAGGTAAAGCCGTGGTCGCATGCCTGTATACCATGTTGGTGCCAGGAACACCTACAAAATTATAATGGCATGCGACGACGGCTTTACCTTGACCATTTTTGTACCTATGTCTTGATTTCTGTCTAAATTTTTGCTTGTTTCGTACTTTTTAGATCATTTTTATTTTCCCGTAGTCGGGTTACAGTTTTTTATTAAACTTCATTATTTATTTTATACTTTTCCGTTTTTACACTTGATAAACGTAAATAAGAGTAATACAATAGTTCAGTAATTAACCTATTTTAAATTCCAATAGCAGTGCATAGTGCTTTCGACGAAACCATGGAGCGATTTATTTCGACGCCAACACCATATATCGATAGCGAGCTTCGAAGAAATCCAAAATATAAATATTTCGTTGTACTTGTTTTTCGTCATAGGAGTGGAATTACAAATCGTTACTATTTATTAAGATTTGATTAACTGCACGTTGGTATCATCTTGCGATACTACGTAGCACAGTCTCACTTTTGCTTGTTTTTAACATTTAAACATATTTATTTACTTTGAAAATATAATATTATATACATATTTGTAATGTGCTCGTCAAGACCTTTCTTAAGATACCAAACATGTCATGATCATCCTATTTTAATTTTTTTCGAGGTTAGAAATTTACGTGTAAAGTCCACCAAATTAAATTTAGGGAAAAATTATGTAGCCTATGTCACCCGGACCATTATTACGAATCTATTGATACCTCATTCATCAAAATCGGTTTAGTAGTTTAGGCGCTACGGTGGAACACACGTAAAAACAAACATACATACAAACATACATACATAGACTGCTAAAATCATAACCCTTCCTTTTGGCTTTGCCATAGTCGGGTAAAAACTACATATTTACAATATTTCAGGGATAAGGAAAATAATATGAAACACCAAGATAATTTGTCAGTCATTTGTATTTCTTTGCAAACATCAAATTCAATATTCTACACCATACCATCAAATCTCCTATTCCCGACATAATATCACTATTTAATCAGTATTCTAATATTTACCATGAAACTAATAGGTTACCTTAATTTACAGTAAATTTCCAACCAATACCATACCAATCTATCTTTTTACCGACACAGCCACCAAGCACATCTTACCGTCACGAGCGCCAGACCCAGAAGGTCGTTATTACCCCCATTTTCACATATCAAATCTTTGGGTGTTGCCAGTACAATATCCAACAATTACGTATTAATAAATTGAAACCTAACACTAAATAATCGAAGCCATTACGGAAGAAATGGAAATATCGTATCCAGGAATAAGAAGCAGTTAATTTAAGAGGGTTTATCCTAAGTTGGTTCCAACATAATTGGGAAAAGGCTAGACAGATGATGATGATCCTAAGTTGGCAATGTCGTCAATAGCTGTCAAATTTATTGTCAAACCTGTTTTGATTAATTTGGCAATATTACTGTATGGAATCAAGAAATGTGTCTAACTAGGGAACTAAAATATTGATTATGAAATGCAATAATTAATATAGTAACACTGAATAGGTATTTAGACGCAAAAAAAGTATTTGGATGCTTTCTAAATGCCTTTTTACACTAAAACGGTTACAACATCAAATTCAGTGTTATAATTGCAATTCATTATTAAAATTCTAGTTCGCTAGTTAGTCACATTTCTTATTTCCATACATTAATATTGCCAAATCAATCAAAACAGTGAAATATTTGACATCTATTTGCGACGTTGCCCACTTTCAGAATAAACGCTCTTAATTCTGCGATACCTAATACTGGAGCCGAATGCTGGCATCGACAATAGAACATTTATTTACAAAAAGAAAATCTGTGGAAGGCAATGACCCAGTGAGTACTGCATGGGGAAACTGTAGGAAATACGAGTATGTATTCTGTGTTGACATTGTTACGCAGATACGTAAACATCTGGCAACCCTGTGTATGTAGGACATCTAATCTGTGAGTTCCTCTTGCAACACAGTCAAGCTTGGTTACCACAGTTAGTTTACAAGTATGTAGTCGTAAAATTCGTGTGATTTAACAGCCGCGTGGGTGTAAACTGGCCGCTAGTTGCTACGCACGGTGACTATAGCTACAATGTAAGAGGTTGAATAATTTTAGACATAACTTACAAGTTATAAAGGAAAAGGCTCGGTTATCGTTTTCTTAGTTAATCATTGCACATTTAAACTAGGTACTCTATTTTCTTAATGTTCCTCGGGTATCATCGGATTTCCGAATACAAACGAATGCTAATTTCCATGTCTATCAATTATTAGATTTATCGTGTATAATAATTTGAATTCAGAACTAAGTACTTTAATTGTTGTTTTGTTTCGATTTCCGTGTGAACTATATAGAGCTGTAATAGTAGTTTATGAAACTGTTGCATAGTGAGGGGTATTAAAACATGAGTGTGTGTTTAAAAACAGAGCCGTAGGCGAGGATTTTAATAGTATCACACGAATGTTTTAATACCTAGTTATGTGCAGTTTCATACAATATCTACTCTCATACATTGGGATTGAACCTAATACTAAATAAAAGATCAAATTTAAAGATCAAGAATAAATTTGAAAAATCTCACGAAATTCAGTACAACAAAACAAATGAATGTCATCTGCAAGACTGCATACTTCTTTGCCCGTGCCATTCTTTGACAGTAATGTACCCATATTCAAAATTGTTTAGGAAGCCCGCTTCCTAAACAATTTTGAATATGGTACATCACTGTCGCGACCTGCAATAAGGGCATTGATGGTCGATCGTGTGGGCCGAGGCACACATACTTGAGTCCATCAATGCCTGGTTGCGGCCAAGGCTTGTGTAATGTGTAGTACTTTTTTCAAATAATGCGAAGAAATTCAAACGAAATATTATAAATTCCAGAATCAATGACGAACAACGATAATTGTTCTCGCGCCATTATGTTCATTTGTTTCTTCTTTAGTTTACAGCTCTATTTGCAAACCAAATCGAAATTTAAATAAAATCTGATGTTCGTTCCGTTTTATATAACACGACTTTATTTGGCCGCTAAACACGACAGATATGGATTTTCATACAAACTTTGACGGCCGGGCGCTCACACGTATTCGGCCAGTACAGCAATTTCGATTTATCTCGAAGAAGGTATACATAACATGTTTGAGAAAAGGTTTTTTATTTAAAATTCAACCTTAAACCCGCCTTCAGTCCTAAAGGGACACCCCAAATAAATTAAAGTCATAATTGACCAAAAAGGTGTGAACAATTTGAAAAGTCTTTGACACATTCAGCCTCCTTGCTGCAAAAACCGTAACATGAAAACAAAACAGCAGAAGTGTTGCCAGTTCATTATTCTGCCGGTGTCTTGGAGTGTAGGTATTATGTTTATGATGCAGTGGCCTGGCTGCAAACTTTAGATAGATAATCCCTCAAAGCCTGTTACGGAGGCTACGAGTATATCGACACTTATCGTCTTCTACCTTGACTGAGAGATTACAAGCGACGCGACGATGTTTAAGTGTTTTGATGTGAAATTGAATGGAAAAGTGGACAATATTTACGGAACGATACTTCGGTTTGTGGGAAAAGTGAACTCTCGTAACAAAGCTGTTTCCATTTAAGATTTCGAGCTATTTTAGCAATTTCCCAGGCTAGAAACTTTAGAAGCTCGGCTTCGTCTTCAAAGAATTCAGGATGCTCTCATCGACCGTCCGTGTATCCGAAAATACCAAAAAGAAAATGCATTCCCGTCCTGCTTCACTACGCAAATAACATTAAAAAAACCCTACAGCGTAATACATACTGAATGGAAAATGTAAAGGAAGACCATTACCCTTTGAAAAGAGAAACAAAAAGAATTCAGAGACACCGAATACTTTAAACCATTTTTTTTTTTGTGACTTGCTAAAAAATCTGCATTTGAATTCAGAATTCACAGTGCAGGGGAGCGTTACATGTTTAATCGTGGGTGTGTAGTGGGTATTACGCTGTTGTGTAGTCGCCATTTGTTTTGAATTTTTGGTGACAATTATTTCGACTATGTAACTTTGAAGTGAGTTTAATAATATTTGAATTTTTGAAGTGAAAACTTCTTTAGGCGCGTTGGGCATTTTTGAGAAGGGAAAAAACAATTGAACTCGCGACACCGTTACCGATACCTCATTTTCTGAACGCGATTGTGCTCTTTATTTATATAATGTTACGGATCAATGTTCCATGCAAGTATTTTTACTTTAAAGGTTTTGGAAGTATTTTTTTTTTTTTGTAATTGCGATTGTGCTCTTTATTTATAAAACGTTACTGATTAATGTTCCATGCAAGTATTTTTATTTTAAAGGTTTTGGAAGTATTTTTTTTTTTGTAAATGCGATTGTGCTCTTTATTTAGATAAGGTTACGGACCAATGTTCTATATAAGTATTTTTCTTCCACCAAAGCGATCTTGTTCAAGTTTTCACTTCTGTCGGTGCCACTGTTTTTGTTTTAGTATAGCCTTGGTTTATTTAGTAAGTAACCAACGTCAAAGGCTTGTCGGTTTCAGTTGTTACCCATTGTGCGCTTTTATCATTTCCAACGCGACGATGATATCGACTTTCGCAATCATATCATGGATGTCGTATTCCCGAGAGCAAGTAGGTAGCATTCCCGAAGGCGTTATTTGCTCAGTTCTCAGTAAGTATTTCTCAGATATTTCCGGCTGGAAATCGCAACGAAAATCACGTCTACAAAGTTTTATCTGATACAAAAATAAAGTTTGATTCACACTCGACTAGTCACGATGCGAGTGTCACTTGCTAGGTTATACATATACTGCCAGTAAATGACGTTGGCATGCTAGTCATACGTTGGCATGCCAGTCAAGCCGCGTTTGCGCATGATACTTAATTCTTTGAGTGGGCATCTGATAATTTTATCCAAAATAGTAGGTAGTAGGTACAAGGTTTGCACTTGAATCAAGTTTCTATAAATGTAATTCGTAAAGAACAATGGGAGTTCTATTGCAAACCATCTGGGGCAGTTGCATCTAGGTGTTAGTTCCCATATATTTGATGTAATCAACCCTATCTTGTATTGTATGACTTCCTAGAGCCATCGTAGAAAACGTTAAAAAAAACAGTGGCACTCCGGGAGTGCCGACAGAAGTGAAAACTTGAACAATTTTATTGTGCAGGAAATACTTTCTTTTTTGAAGTCGGTAAAGAAAATGTCAATCATGTCGTTGTCATTGTTATGTCTCTGTTTGGAATGTCAATGTCATTAATCCCAAAGAAAATGTATCGCGCGTTTATGTCTTTTTAATGGTCAAAAGCTGGTGTCGGTAACACTGTCGCGAGTTCAATTGTTTTTTCCCATGTCAAAAATGCCCAATGCGCGTAATGAAGTTTTCACTGAAAAAAAAAAAAACTCAAAATTGCTCAAAAAGATGCAAACTTGAAGTATAACTGGGCTAGCCACATCTGCCGCATGCCCAATGAGCTGTGGGCCAAAAACTGTCACTAAGTGGAGCCCTGAGACAGCTTTCTAGCTACAGACCCCGTAGAAGATAGCGGGACGAGCTCGACAAAACAAGAGACCAGTGGTCCACATTAGCCCTGGATCGCAAGCACTAGAACTCATGGGGAGAGTCCTTTGCCCAGCACTGGGATGATACAGGCTAACAATAACATAAAAAAAACCGGCCAAGTGCGTGTCAGACCACGCACAATGAAGGGTTCCGTAGTTGGGATGAATTTATCGCAAAATCAAACTTAACTTTGTTGTTGACGGAATGTATGGGAAAACATGTTTTTACAACTGCAAAGTTAAGTTGGTCGATTATTACTCGATAACTAGTAAAGCCTACTTAGCTGTGATAGTTTTCCTTTTAATTTCGTTATATAAACTACTGCTATGATTTTTTTTACCAGCCAAAACTAACCATTTAGCTGGCAGGGGGGGGGGACACTTGACTCTAACAAAAATTAGCACTTTAAAGCCTAATATTTTGCAAACGGATCCCTGAATCCAAAAATAGTTTTCACAAACTCATCATGTTTTTATAAGACCTTTCCAATGATACCCCACACTATGGGATAAAAAAAAATAAAAAATAAAACATCACCACTTTACGTGTACCCTAAAAAAAATGTTTTTCATAATTTTGTTTTACCACTTTGTCGGGTAATTAATATGTATACCTATGTCAAATTACAGCTTTCTAGTACTAAAGGTCTCGGAGCTAGACCGCGGACAGACAGACAGACGGACATGACGAAACTATAAGGGTTCCTTGTTTACTACGGAACCCTAAAAAACTAACAATCACAAACATTGCACTCACAATCGTTTCAAACAGTCTCCACTCCACCGTGTAGTTCCAGTTATAATTGGAATCGTTCTATTTTGTCATTTTCAAAGCCCAAATGAAACCGATTTCGATCGCCATTCAAGTAACATGATAAGCCAGTCAGTCAGTCTGAACGCAGACGTATATCGGTAATACAAATCGCTTTGACAAGTCTTCAGCCAGTCGAGTGATATGGAGGAATATCGTTCATTTTGAATTCCACTGTTGCTAAGTATAGAACTGTACCTTTCTGTTGCGTGTGTATAGTTTGTTTTTTTTTCCCGACTGCCCAGAAGGAAGGTAATGCTTTTTATAAATATACTAGCGACCCGCCGAGGATCGAGGTTAAGCTACGCTTGCCGCGGTTGGTCTTAATATACTATTACTCTTCCAATGTCTTCTTCATTTTGGGGATTTCCTATGCATCAACTGAAGTCTCTATCATCATACATATTACTCTTCCAGAAACAAATCCTTACTTAGGCACCTAAAGCGTAAGGAATTAAATACTGTCACATTTCTCTATTATAAAAATATTTTTCCTAACTTTCCCGTCGAAACCTCGACACCTTGAACAAAGAATGGCCCCAAGCCAACAATACGGCTTGTGGGGACAAGCCCTTGGCGGCTCGGCTGACAATGGGATAATACTGGCTGGTTATTATACTTGGCTGGAGACTTTACTAGTTTACTTTACTCGTCTGCTAGAAAGAAAAAAGCTAAAATTATCTTACTGAGTTTATGGTTACTTTGTATTTTATGGTACACTGCCAGTAGTGTACTTATCGTCTATGGTTTTCGTTGTCTGTTAGTTTGTCTATGGTTATCTTCATTTCTGGAGAGGAGCTCGTGGCTAAGTAATAACAGCCGCACGGATCGATCCATCAGGTTAAGCTACACTTGCCGGGGTTGGTCCGTGGATGGGTGACCATCTTTACATACTAAGACTCCTCCGTGTATCGGAAAGCACGCTAAGCCGTTGGTCCCGGCTGTCATTCGTGGATCTTTGGCAGTCGTTAAGTCTGACAACCAGTCTTACCAACAGTAGCGGAGCCGGGGGGGGCTAAGGGGCTCAATTCAGCTGCATCCGGTTGGACTGGAAGCCGATCCCAACATAGTCAGGAAAAGGCTTTGATGATTGATATATTGGTTATCTTCCCATCTGGCCGTTTATTGGTTCTTTTGAAATGAAATTTTCTTTTGAAGTTATAGTTTGTCAGATAAGGTTCATGTAATGGTAGGATTTCACACTTTTCTGCATTGGGTTAATTTATTAAAATACAATCATTGCCAGCAACATAAAGTCCACTTCTACCGGTGTTCCACCTATTATGATTAAAATCTATCTTTCCTCCCATCAAAATATTTCCACTCGTGGCCACCACGCGCTAAGACAAAACATCCATATGGAACAATAGAAGTAGATATAATCCACGCTCATAAAGGCAGGTACCGGTCTGTGACGTCATAAACACAGAATAAATAAATAACAGTATTATATCTCAGCAGTGATCTTGAAATTATTACCTACGGCCGCTCGGTGGATAAACCTTCCGCGTCTCGATACGGTTGCGTATTGATATACACTGAGATTTCGAAGCGCGTCGTTTTCTATGAAGATAGAATACTGTACTTATTTATACTGTGTCATAAGTCAGTCGTTGTGCAACAAGGTCAATTGTCAGTGACACGGGTCGTGCTAATGTCCTTTGTCTTAGTGTCTATGGGGTATTTTAAGGAGGGAGGGGGGGAGTAAGTGGTGCTTTGTTGATAAAGGCACGGTTATTAGCGAATATGACACGTTTAAGAAGAAAGAATGATGATTCCTGTATTGTTTTAATTGCAGAATGCATGAATCAATCGCTGCGTACTGTTGAGCCTATGATTATTATTATACTAGCTGCGCCCCGCGGTTTCACTCGCATAAGTCTCGATCCCGTGGGAAAAAAAAAATCCTATGTTCTTTTCCAGGGCATCATCTATTACCAAATTTCATCCAATAATATTAAGGATACTGTCTACCTACTGTAATGCTGCGGCCGCATCTGCGTCTATCTTGAGTTCGTGACGAAGCTTGGTACAGTGATACGATACACGCAGATGAGACCAACCATTATCGGCTATCGTCGCGATAGTTCGGACTGCGTAGCACTTAGCGCCTGGTACACAAGTGATTTAGCGCGCTAACGCTAATATGACCACCGCATTAGCGCGATAACAAAAACAGATTTCCACAATCAATCAATGCGTTGATGTATTTTACTCCACGCACCGATGTAATCAACGCGTTGATGTCTTTTACTCCACGGTGTCGGTAAATTGCGTTACAGTGTCGCGAAATCAATGGTTTAGTCCTATCTCAAAAATGCCCAACGCGCCTAAAGTATTTTTCAATTAAAAAAATTCTAACTCAAAGCATTTATTTCAAATACAGGTACTTTTGAATTGTCAAGGGGTCGGTCAGTCAGAAAGATGAAACTAGTTGCCCATTCCAAAGCGTAGTAGGTACCTATGGAGAAGAACGGGCAAGAAACTCCACGGACACTCTTTTAAATCAAAATACAACATGTAAAAATAACCCCTTACCCCCTTTTTTTTTTTGTGTGGGAAATTATCAAATAACTTCTCCCGCTCTGGGCGGAGCGGGAGGGCGTGTCACGCAATGGCCCTAGCGGACCCCGTCAATTCTGCTGACATCTCTTTGAGGCGCGCGTGGAACACAACGCGCCGTCGACCCGGGCTTGGTCCTTATCGGACGGCGAGCTACCCATTGCTCACCGTCCGCAAGCCCGCGCCTACGGTGGACGGAAATCGGCTCGCGATTCCCGCCCCGGGCGTCTCCTCCTGCGGCGGTTAGGGGCGTGAGGGCGCGAAATTTGCCTCTCCCTCACGCGTTCCGCCTCCTCCTTCGCGAGCATTACCGCTTCGCAGAAGGAGGTGACGGCCTGCCATTTCCTCTCGCTCCGTACCATGGCCTGAATCAGGGCCGGACGCGAGAAACCCCTTACCCCTTGATATTTTATTGTAAGATTTTAAATAGCACCCCATGAAGGATGAGTCTACTTTAGCCAGTCTGAAACCCGGTTGAACTATTTGGTCCCTATTTCTAGTCCTATAATTGTGTCTATCACCTCTTTTACTGAAAAGACTTAGATTTTTCCTTACGTACATGATATTTTCATAGATAAACAACAAGGTACCGCATACCGTCATGATGTTAAAATTCTTTAAACATTTCCCTTAGAGAATCGCGTCGAGGCCGTATATTAATTACTCTGATGGCTCTTTTCTGCAGAATAAAAATAGACTCGATATCTGCAGCCCGACCCCATAGTAAAATATCATAAGACACGATACTATGAAAGTAACTGAAATAGACTAGCCTCGCGGTATCTACATCAGTAAATTGGCGATTTTTTCTGACAGCATATGCTGCTCTTAGCCATCCTGCAAGAGATGTTAAGGGGACGATAACCGACTTTTAATGATTTTATACTAAAGATGACGTCTAAACGAGTAGTGTTAGTGATTTGAAAAAAATATATGTTAAATTAGAGTATTTTTTTAATATAGGCATATTTTTGATTATGTTAATATTACATTGTGAAATTAATTTGTAAAGTTATGTCTAACGCGGATAAAAAACTGAGAATGACGCAAAATTTATCAAGCGTATTTTTCTGAAAACTTCACCATTTTAAAGATAGTTAAATTATTATCTTTTAGTATACGTGTTTTATTAATATACCTTTTGTTTTACGTGTAATAAATTAATAATGTGTCTAATTTGGCACAGCGCCCCTTGATGGCGAGTCCTATTACTGGCTGGACGTACGACGCGTTGCGTGAGCTCAGTACAGAACACGCAAGCTAACCATTCAAGGTCACTATCATATATCTGCGTCTTAAATGAGGACCCCATTGCAACCGAGAGGGAGATGAGAGGACGTTGAGCCAAAAAAAAAAAAACAATATTTTTATTTTGTTTTGTTTATAGTTCGATGATACCCATCACTTTTGCGTCGTTTCGCAAGTTAATTTATTTTGACCCTGTAGTTTTGAGTCATTTGTTAACGGAGCAACATTTATAAGTAAAACAAAACACCACTTCCTTACTACTTACTATTTAAAAGTGACAGAACTATCTTACTAATAGCTTTGTAACAACATTTTGACTTGAAGTGGAAATGAATGGTTTCCTGTTACATAATTTAATTTGAAACTAGTAAAGAATTCATTAGAAATGTTACAGTGTCACAGGAACTGATATGATATCAGTTGGTACCGTCATCTAGTAGGCGTTCGGGAATTAATTACTTACTAGTATAGATACTAGGAATTTGTTGATTAGAGAAATGGTTGCGTAATAGGAACTTTACATATCTTCATAGATATCTGTACCCTAATTGCGTAACTTATTACCCGACTACGGCAAAGCCAAAAGGAAGGGTTATGATTTTAGCAGTCTATGTATGTATGTTTGTATGTATGTATGTTTGTATGTATGTATGTTTGTTTTTACGTGTGTTCCACCATAGCGCCTAAACTACTAAACCGATTTTGATGAATGAGGTATCAATAGATTCGTAATAATGGTCCGGGTGACATAGGCTATATAATTTTTCCCAAAATTTAATTTGGTGGACTTTACACGTAAATTTCTAACCTCGAAAAAAATTAAAATGGGATGATCATGACATGTTTGGTATCAAAAGAAAGGTCTTGACAAGCACATTACAAATATGTATATAATATTATATTTTCAAAGTAAATAAATATGTTTAAATCGTTAAAAACAAGCAAAAGTGAGACTGCGCTACGTAGTATTGCAAGATGTTACCAACGTGCAGTTAATCAAATCTTAATAAATAGAAACGATTTGTAATTCCACTCTTATGAAGAAAAACAAGTACAACGAAATATTTATATTTTGGATTTCTTCGAAGCTCGATATCGATATATGGTGTTGGCGTCGAAATAAATCGCTCTATGGTTTCGTCCAAAGCACTATGCACTGCTATTGGAATTTAAAATAGGTTAATTACTGAACTATTGTATTACTCTTATTTACGTTTATCAAGTGTAAAAACGGAAAAGTATAAAATAAAAAATAAAGTTTAATAAAAAACTGTAACCCGACTACCTACGGGAAAATGAAAATGATCTAAAAAGTACGAAACAAGCAAATATTTCAGACAGAAATCAAGACATAGGTTCAAAAATGGTCAAGGTAAAGCCGTCGTCGCATGCCATTATAATTTTGTAGGTGTTCCTGGCACCAACATGGTATATAGGCATGCGACCACGGCTTTACCTGGACCATTTTTGTACCTATGTCTTGATTTCTGTCTGAAATATTTGCTTGTTTCGTACTTTTTAGATCATTTTCATTTTCCCGTAGGTAGTCGGGTTACAGTTTTTTATTAAACTTTATTTTTTATTTTCGAAAACGATCATGACTAATTTGTTTCATTTTTAACCGACTTCCAAAAGGAGGAGGTTCTCAATTCGACTGTATGTTTTTATTTTTTTGTATGTGTGTTACGCGTTACTCCGTCAATTATGAATTGATTTTGATGATTCTTTTTTTGTTTGGTAGATCATACGTCAGAGGTGGTCCCATATAAATTTTATTAACTTTGCTTGGGTAGTTTTTGAGTTAGCTTCAATAATACGTATTTTTTCCTCACTTAGTATGTGGATGATATTATGATAACTTCCTGTCACTGTTATTTACATAGCAGGTAGTGGTATTCGAATTTGTGTGGGGTAGGTATCACAACTAAAAAGTGAAAAATAAAAACTTTTTACTAAAAAAAAAAAACAACAGACTTCAAAAAAACCAACACTACAAAGTGAAAAATAACTTTAATTTCGGAAGTCGGTGACAAAGAACGAAAATTAAAAACCAAAGACACCGACTTCCGAAATTAAAGTTATTCTTCACTTTGTAGTGTTTTTTTGAAGTCGGTTGTTTTTTTTTGTAAAACGTTTTTTGACAGTTCAACAACATTCATTGCGTTATTTACGTTGTTAAGCAGATTATTTTTTCCAACTCTTGAAGCAATGGATTAGCAATCTGTTTCAAATCGAAACAAATTGTGATTGATCGTGTATTACACAATTAAGGTACCTACTGATATATTTCAAACAAGTTTTCCATGAAAACACAGTCAAAAGTGTCATGGCATTACAGTTAATAACGTTATTACAATAGTAATATCAGTAATATTGAAATCTATACATGGAGCTATTAATATAAATTAGCTTTTCAGGGCCATGGTCATGCGGCAGGAAATGGCTGCTCTACGGAGCAAGTTTTCCACGTTGGAGGCCATTGTCCTGCGCCCCCCGTTGGCGGCAAGCCGGCCGGCCCCGGGCCAGCTAAGGGCGTTGTCGTACGCCGCCACTGCAGCTGCCACAGCCGGTCCAGCCTCGTCGGGGCCGACCAAAGGTGGGGCGGCTGCACAGGCGGCGAAGGCCCCAGCCAAGGCGGCGGGGGTCCCGGCCAAGGCGTCGGGGGCACCGGCCAAAGCGGCGAGTGCCCCAGTCAAGGCGGCAGAGGCCCCGGCCAGGGTAACCAGGGCCTCGGCTAAGGCGGCGAATCGGCCGCCCCCACCACCTTCTGAATCTCCTCCGGCCGACGCCGGATGGCAAGTAGCCGGGGAGAAGAAGAAGGCTGGTAAGGCGGCAAGGGCGGCCAAAAGGAAGGCGAGGCGGCAGCGGCGCAAGGAGCGAAGCGTCGCGGCTAGGCTCCGCGCCCCGAAGTCCGCAGCTGTAGTGATTACACTACAGCCGGAAGCGGCAAAGAAGGGCGTGTCCTACCAGCACGTGCTCGCCAAGGTGGATGCGGCGGTGGATCTGAAGGAGACCGCCAATGGCGTTCGGCTGAAGATCACCGCGACTGGGGCCAGGATGCTGGAGATCCCCGGTGCAAACAGCGGCCCGGCAGCGGACGCTCTGGCCAATAGGCTCAGGGCGTCCCTGGATCCGGACGAGGCCCGAGTGTCCAGGCCCACCAAACGCGCTGACTTGCGCATCCGGGGCCTGGACGACTGCGTGACGGCAGAAAAGGTGGTGGCCGCGGTCGCCAGGACTGGGGGGTGCTCTGCCGAGGAGGTGAGGGCGGGCACCATCCACCCTGACTCCACGGGGATGCGAGCCGTTACGGTGAGCTGCCCCGTGTCCGCGGCCAAGCTGATAGCCGGGGAGGGCCGAAGGCTTCTGGTGGGTTGGGTCTCCGCGCAGGTCAAACTGCTGGAGCCCAGACCTCTGAGGTGCTTCCGCTGCCGGGTGGGCGACCACGTGGGAGCGAAGTGCACCTCGGAGATAGACTGCAGCGACCACTGCTTCCGCTGTGGTCAGCCTGGTCATAAGGCCGGCTCGTGCAACGCCGCGCCGCACTGCATTGTATGTGCGGCGGCTGGCAAGCCGGCCGATCACCGGGCTGGGAGCAAGGCCTGCGCTCCACCCGCCAAAGCCAGAGGCAGGGGCAAGCCCTCCGCCACCGCCGTCACCGCCGCAGCCGCCGCCACTACTGCCGCCGCCGCTGCCGCCTCCACTGTCGTCGTCGCCGCCATTGCCGCCGCGGCGGTGCCCTCAGAGGGGGCTAGGGAGGGGGTTGAAATGGAGTGTCAATAACGGCCCCATTACGCCTCCTCCAGGCGAACATCAACCACTGCGCTGCCGCTCAGGATCTGTTGCTCCAGAGCATGGCGCAGTGGTCGATTAACATCGCCGTGGTCGCTGAGCCGTACTTTGTCCCGCCCAGGGATGACTGGGTGGAGGACCTGAGCGGCTCAGTGACCCTCATTTCGTCGGCCGCCGCTGGTACCCCGTCCCTCGAGTCTGTCAAGAGAGGACGGGGTTGCGTGGCAGCACGGTTCGGGGAGATTGTCGTGGTAGGGGTATACTTCTCCCCGAACCGAACTCTTGCCGAGTTCCACAACTCCCTTGTGGAGTTGAGAGTCGTCGTCGTCGGGTTCGGTTCCCTCCCCGTGTTCGTCCTCGGGGACTTCAATGCCAAAAATCTGGCTTGGGGTTCCCGCTTTACGGACACACGGGGCAGGATGGTGGAGGACTGGGCTCTGGAGACAGGCCTGGTCGTCCTAAACCGGGGTTCTGTCCCCACGTGTGTGCGGATGCGGGGCGAATCAGTGGTGGACATTTCGTTCGCCAGCCCCGCTCTGTCGCCGCGTGTAATCGACTGGCGCGTCATAGAGGAGGTGGAGACCTATTCCGATCACCGGTACATCCGGTTTGACGTCTCCGCCCAGACCTCGAGCGCGCCGGTCCGACAGGCCCCGAGTGGTCCGCGGTGGGCGCTGAAGCAGATGGACCGGGAGCTTCTCCTGGAAGCCTCGATCGTGCAGGCCTGGGTGTCATCACCGGACAGGCCTGCCGATATCAACGACGAGGCGGAGTGGTTCCGGGAGGCCATGTCCAATATATGCGACGTGGCAATGCCCCGGGTCCATCCTGGACGTGCTTCGCGCCAGCTGTACTGGTGGTCGCAAGAGCTGGAAGCTCTGCGCAGGGCGTGCGTAGCTGCGCGACGCCGGTACGCCAGGCACCGCAGGCTCCGTATCCGCCCTCCGGATACGGAAGCCATTGAGGCGGAGCTGTACGAGGGGTACAGAGCGGCGAAGACCGCCCTCCAAGCGGAGATCCTGCGGGCCAGAACACTGGCCCGCGAGGAGTTGCTGGAGTCTCTGAACAGAGACCCGTGGGGACGCCCATATAAGATGGTGCGGGAGAAGCTCCGCCCATGGGCTCCCCCGCTGACGCAGAGTCTCCGGCCCCAGCTTGTGGAGGACGTGGTGAGCGCTCTGTTCCCTTCAAGAGGGGAACATACGCCCCCGCCCATGGCTCCGCCTATTGCGGTGCCCGATGCGGACCACACCGCCGACGACGACGACGATGCTCCGGAGGTGACCGAGGTAGAGATGAGAGTGGCGGTACGCAAGATGAGTGCGAAGAATACCGCCCCAGGACCCGACGGCATTCCCGGAAAAGCCTGGGTCCTGGCCATGGGGACTCTCGGGCCTCGACTAAGGGGGCTCCTATGCGCATGCATGGAGAGGGGCCAGTTCCCACTTTGTTGGAAGACTGGGAAACTGGTCCTCATTAGGAAGCCGGGGCGCCCGGCGGACTCTCCGTCCGCCTATCGGCCCATTGTGCTGCTCGACGAGGTGGGCAAGCTCTTTGAAAGAGTCATTGCAGACCGCCTCGTCGGGCAGCTGGTGCGAGTGGGGCCGGATCTGGCGGAGAGCCAATTCGGTTTCCGCAGGGGGCGCTCTACGGTGGACGCCATCATGCGCGTGCGGGCCCTCACGACGGGGGATGCTGTGGCCCGGGGTGGGGTCGTCTTGGCGGTGTCTCTAGACATCGCCAATGCCTTTAACACCCTGCCCTGGAGTTGCATCAGGGAGGCACTTCGGTATCACCGGATGCCGACCTACCTCTGTCGTGTGGTCGAGGCCTATTTGACAGATAGGGCTGTCATCTACCCCGGTCACCAAGGAGAGTGGAACCGGCGAGAGATGTCGTGCGGTGTCCCACAGGGATCGGTCCTGGGGCCGCATCTGTGGGACATCGGATACGACTGGGTGCTGCGCGCCGATCTCCCTACTGGCGTCAGCGTCGTCTGTTACGCTGACGACACGCTGGTCCTGGCGCAGGGGAGGTCGTACCAGGCGGCGGCCGACTTAGCGACACGCGGGGTTGCGACAATCGTCGACAGAATCCGGCAGCTGGGACTCGAGGTGGCCCTGCACAAGTCCGAGGCCATGGGTTTCTATGGTCCTCGTAGTGCGCCACCGCCGGGTTCCCAGGTAATGGCGGGAGGGGTTCACATCGGCGTCGAGTCGACGATGAAGTATCTGGGACTCGTCCTCGACAGCCGGTGGAACTTCGTGGAGCATTTCCGACGTTTGGCTCCCAGACTGGACCGGGCCGGGGCTGCCTTGAGGCGGCTCCTGCCCAATCTGGGAGGTCCAAACGCCTCCTGCCGGAGGCTCTACGCGGGGGTCGTGCGGTCCATGGCCCTTTACGGGGCGCCGGTGTGGGCGCCTTCATTGAGGCGGCAGCCAGCCCGCCGGCTTAACGCGTCCCAAAGGGTCATGGCCATCCGGCTGGCCCGAGGATACCGCACGGTCTCCTGCGAGGCGGCGAGCCTCCTTGCCGGAGTACCGCCATGGGATCTGGAGGCAAAGGTCCTCGCGCACATATGGGAGTGGCGCGAGGAGGCGAAACGCCGGGGCTTAACACCGATGCCGCAAGAAGTTGCGGCGCAGCGGACGGAGCTCCGGCGGGATCTCATGGCGGAATGGAGAGTGCGATTGTCGCAACCCAGCGCTGGGCACGCCGCAATTGCGGCGATAAGACCCCTCTTTGAGGAGTGGCTAGAGAGGCGCCACGGCGTCCTCACCTTCCGCCTGACACAGGTGCTCACCGGACATGGCTGTTTCGGGAGGTACCTGTTCAGGATAAAGCGGGAGGAAACGCCCGGGTGTCATCACTGTGTGGATCGCCCGGAGGACACGGTGGAGCATACGGTGGAGGTCTGCCCGGCTTGGGCAGAGCATCGCCGTGTCCTCGTGGAAGCGATCGGCGGCGGTGATCTCTCGCGTCCGGCCCTGATTCGGGCCATGCTACGGAGCGAGAGGAAATGGCAGGCCGTCACCTCGTTCTGCGAAGCAGTAATGCTCGCGAAGGAGGAGACGGAGCGCGTGAGGGAAAGGCAAATTTCGCGCCCTCGCGCCCCTAACCGCCGCAGCAGGAGACGCCCTGGGCGTCGGGAGTCACGAGAGGATTTCCGGCCGCCGTAGGCGCGGGCTTGCGGACGGTGAGCAATGGGTAGCTCGCCGTCCGATAAGGACCAAGCCCGGGTCGACGGCGCGTTGTGTTCCACGCGCGCCTCAAAGAGATGTCAGCAGAATTGACGGGGTCCGCTAGGGCCAATGCCTGCCGGGGGTTCGAAGAAAACCGATAGGGAAATCGTGGCCCCCTGGCAACACGGCAACTGAAGGAACACGGGTGGGTTTTAGTCAGTAAGAGTCTGACACGCCCTCCCGCTCCGCCCAGAGCGGGAGAAGTTATTTGATAATTTCCCACCCAAAAAAAAAAAAAAAAAAAAAAAAGGGCCATGGTCATCGAAAGACCGATGACAATTCACGCTATTCTATAAAAAACAGTGGCACTCCGGGAGTACCGACAGAAGTGAAAACTTGAACAAGATCGCCTTAGTGGAAGAAAAATACTTGCATAGAACATTGATCCGTAACGTAATATAAATAAAGAGCACAATCGCGTTTACAAAAATGAGGTGTCGGTAACGGTGTCAAGAGTTCAATTGTTTTTCCCATTTCAAAAATGCCTAACGCGCCTCTAGAAGTTTTCACTTCAAAAACAAAACGAACTAAAAATATAATGAACCTGTTATATTCACTAAAGTCCGGCCGTCGACAGAATACGTTCCTGACATCTGTCAGGTGAACAATTTGTAGTAGTAATAAGAATCAAATTCGCAAAACACATTTATTCATTACTATGAAACTCACAAGTGTCAAGAACGCATTCTCTCGACGGACTGTAACTAGTCCTAAAATGTTCATTGACGATGCTGAGGTTCTAAGAACAAGAACTCCTGCAGAGCTATAATTATGAGCAACAATTTGTTGAGGGCTTGGGGTATTATGGTCCTAAGTTGGAATTACGGTCGATAATTTATTGTTACACTTCCCTAATATGCATGGGCAGACTTTATCTTCCCCTTAGGATCAAATATGAGATTCAAAAGTTTTCGCCAGTCTAGTTCTTCGTAACTAACTCATCATCATCATCATCATTTCAGCCGAAAGACGTCCACTACTGAACATAGGCCTCCCCCAAGCACCGCCACTTCGACCGATTCTGTGCTTTCCGCATCCAGCGGATTCCTGCGGCCTTCACAAGGTCATCGGTCCATCTTGTGGGAGGTCTTCCAACGCTACGTCTTCCGGTACGCGGTCGTCACTCCAGAACCTTTCGGCCCCATCGGCCATCGGTTCTGCGAGCAATGTCCATTGCCACTTAAGTTTGGCAATTCTTCGGGTTATGTCAGTTACCTTGGTTCTCCTGCGGATCTCCTCATTTCTGATTCGATCACGTAGGGAAACTCCAAGCATAGCCCTCTCCATTGCCCTTTGGGTGACTTTTAGCCTTCTGATGAGGCCCATTGTGAGCGACCACGTTTCAGTACCATTCATAACTAACTAATTATCATTTATTGCACTTTTGTGAAAGGTTCTATAGTTACTAACTTCCTCGTGCGAGGAAACATAAATTTAGATTCCAACTAGCGACCCGCCCCGGCTTCGCACGGGTATAAACCGGGTTATTATACATATAAACCTTCCTCTTCAATCACTCTATCTATTAAAAAAAATCGCATCAAAATCCGTTGCGTAGTTTTAAAGATTTAAGCATACATAGGGATATAGGGACAGAGAAAGCGACTTTGTTTTATACTATGTAGTGATTATCGCATAAGTAAACGAATATCCTAAAAATCATTGAAACGCCCAAATCTTTATATATATAATTCTTCTGTGAGTGTGTATGTCACTGAACTTCTCTCAAAAGACTGGACCGATTTTGATGAAATTTTTTGTGTGTGTTCAAGGGGATCTGGGAATGGTTTAGATTCACAATTTTGTCCGCTGGACAATGTTTTGACAGGACAACGTGTGTCGGGTCCGCTAGTAGGTACATAATATTTATGCATGGTGATGCCTGCAGATATACTTTGATGTTATTTCATAGTAGTTATTCATCTTATTGGTTGTATATGTCGGATCCGGTCATTAGTACGGACACGAAACGAATCGCAAGCGCACCACTGGCGACATCAAGAGTGATTTACCGACACCAAAAAAGGCGCGCTTCTACAGAGTCGTGATGTTTTAAGGCCAAGGCGAGGAGGGCATTGAGCCTCTGGTCGCATTGGAGTCAAGACGTCGCGGAACTGTTCTCGATTCCTGGTGCTCAGTTATTGTGTTAGTTGTAATTTGTGATCATTTTGTTAATTGGTGATTTTAATAAACGCTGTCGCACCCAGTGTGTGTATAATTTAGCTAGTGTCATTAATTTGATAGTAAATTATAATGTGATCAGAACTGCAAACTGTTTTTCTATTGCGCATTAACCAACACTACCCACACTACGCCCACAGTAGTTAAAATATCGCTGATAATAACGAAAATCACATACCCGTCTCCGACATATATTTATTAGAGATGCCACGAATACTCGCTATTATTCGGTATTCGGCAATACTCGTTTTTTTTTTGTTATTCGTCGAATACCGAATAATTAATAGTGTCTATTATTCGACATTCGGCGAATAGTTAGTGAACATCAGAATGACTGGCCAAAATGGCCGATCAGCTTTAAAATATTACTTAAATCTTATACCTATTTGCTAATATTTGATACTTTTGTCTGAATAATTGGTACCTAATTAATAACTGAGAAAATGAATTTAAAAAATGGGCAGTCATTCTGACGCCAGGATGACTGCCCACATTTAGAATCTCCACGTAAGGGCTCCAAAACTTCAATTCGCCTTTACAGAAATTTAGTACCTATTTTATATATTTTTTTCCACATTTTTAGGGCAAAGAATAAAGATTTTGTCACAGATTTTTTGTTTATTATGTTAACTGATTTACTAATAATACTACTAAAGAAACGGTCGGATTTTGATTAGCTCCGTCCCAACATTGAGTAATCGCGAATCAAACAGAGCTGTCCTTTCAAACTGCATCGTGCGCCCGCGCCTGCCTAACGTCATATGCACTAATAAGCTGGCCGATGCCAATTGGCTCAAACTCGTCCGCAAATTGAACGATAACCGATACCATAGCAACTGTGGCGTCTCCATTTGCACAATATGGTCTTCTAAGAACTGAAATACTTACCTACCTATTAAATGCGATATGGAGACTCATCCTTACGTATTATAAAACAAAGTCCCCCGTTTCAAACGGTTTTCACCAATGGACGGAGTGATTCATGCGGAAGGTTTTAGTGTATAATTCATTAATGTTTTTGTGTTGAATTTAGATTAAAATATGCCTTGACATCATATCATTTTAAATAATAGTTTAATAGTACATTACTGCCGCGGTCTATAATGACTACTTTGCTGGTCGCGCTGATGATGGCCGACAGCGCAGCGTAGCGCAGCTCCAGGCCGACACAGCGCGGTCATCGTGCAGCACTTGATGGACGAGTTGAGATAAAGGCTGAGGCCGTAGGTCGAGGCCTTTACAGCGAGGACAGCAAGGGCTGCAATGATGGCCAAGTTGGAAGGCCTAGAGCGTAGCTAGGCTAGCTCGAGGCAATCATAGCGTGACCAGCGAAGCAGTCATAGTGGGCCAAGGCTTGTATAGTGCTTTACTCAAAAATGCAAGTACCTAATCTAAATAAAACCAGCAAGTAATTTCAATAAAATATATAAGCTCATTTTTAGCAAAAAATTCACTAAATAAAAATAAAATTTTTGCTGAACCACGCTTTTGTTACTAAGTACTTTGTTTTTTTTTTAACAATGGTAGTTGGAACTATACAGCCAAATATGGAATAAAATCTTTTTGTACCTGTCTCTATAAATACAAACAGCTGTGTTTTAAATAAAATCTTTTTGCATTTGATTTTTTAAAACGTTGAAACGTCAAAATAGCGGCCGGCATGTTTTGCCGGCCTGTTAGAGCGACCAGCTTGAAAACTTTGCCGGCCGCTCCTTGAAACAGAACGGCAAGGTCGACTTTGCTCAAACAAGGTTGTCAAAATAATGACCACATTACATGCATTTTTGAGTAAAGGATATTACAGTTTCAAAATTACGCGGAACTACATAATTATGGTTGACGACAACGCGGGCGCAGCGGTATTAGTCAATGACATTTCCTCAGCTATTAGGTATGTAATCCCGGAAGTACGTTCCCGTGGGATATTTTTCGACATCCACGCGGGCAAAGCCGCGGGCAAAAGCGAGTGCCAAATAATAACAGCCCCACGGGTCGATCGTTATGTTACGCTTGCCGCGGCCGGTTCGTAGATGGGTGTCCAGACATTACATATCGAGACCCCTCCGAGCTTTCAGAGGAGCAACTGTCATTCGTACCTTTGACATTCGTTACGGGTAGTCAGAACCCCAAAAGTCTGACAGCCAGTCTTACGACGGGTATCGTGTTACCCAGTTAGGCTATGGAGGTCTGATAGGCAGTCGCTCAATGCAAAATACTGAAATTCGGCTGTATCCGGTTAGACTGGGAATCGACCATATCACTCAGACCCATAGATATATTTTAATAATACATCTATGCAGAAGCGGAAGGGGGGGGTTTGGCTAAGGGGCTCAAGCCCCCCCAAAAGCATCTGAGTTCTTACGTGACAAATCCTAAAGTGAACTTGATATAATTCTAATTAAACTTTTTAGCAAGTAGGTATTACTCTACCTAAGATACAATTGTCATCAATTATTTCTGTACTTAACATGTTTTGTTTATGTGACGAACTTTGAATCCGTGCGCCATTCATTCTGCCACTCACGCTGCCCGGTTTGGCCCCCATGTATATTCACCACCGAGATATCTCTGGTAATCTACAACCTAAGGAAGTCATTGAGGAATTTGCGAAAAATAATCCGAATTGTTATGTGTTAAGCAAATTAAAATATTGTGTGCTTTTTTGTGTTCACTTCGCTAAAACCTACCCTCAGCGGGGTCAAGTCCCAAACGACAATCCTGGATCCGCAACTGACAAGTTACATCGGCCGTATTGTACAGACAAACTATGTTCTTAATGTCCCTCAGCAAACCTCGTGTTTCGTCAGTCGTCGGATTTCTATCAGTTGCCCTTTGCACTTGGTGTAGACCGGACGCTCTCAATCGACTTGGAAGTATAAAGAGTTGTTAATACTCTTTTAACTTACACGACAGATAGGAAAACAGTTTTATCTACTCTCATAGCGTAATATTCGAATTATAAAATTCAAAACGAGTTTATATTGACACACTTTATAAACACATTACTGAAATTTAAAAATAGAATCATATTATAACATTTTTTCTCTAACAAAATAATACTATAAAACAATTTTTTTTCTATTAAGATACAGGGCTATTCCAAGAAGTTAATATCACCAAGGTGTTTCCATCAACTTTTGCATTGGAACGTTTAAACGGGAGACAGCAGCACCCGCTGTAGCGCATGTGCGGTGATGTGCTGGTGCAGTCCTTAGAAGGCTGCATACTTGTTTGCCCGTGTCAAAACGCGATTGTTCTATTTATCTTTGTTTTCGATTATTCCGAAAACAGAAAAATAGAACAATCGCGTAAAAATACCGTATGATTTGAATTCGGAGGTGAAATAAACTGATTAAGAATGCGGCGACGCATGAATTGTCCATACAAACGTAGTACATAAATCATTTGCAATTTGAGCATATTTCCACCATATTATGTTGATATTCGGATTGAAACAGTATTTATCTAGGCTCCTACCTCTTTTTATTTCCAAAAACTTACCTTTAAATGAAGTGTAAGCGAATTGCATTTCGTACATTTTTACAGCGTAAATAACATGTTTTCATATTGTTTTTTCTGTATTATAAACAACAATATTTGTAATATTGTTTCCGCAGAAGCATAGTTTATGTTATCATGTTACAAATTATCGAAAAAAAAAAATGGAAATACATTAAGTTTTCATTCATAATTTTTTGTTTTACGGAACACATCCAAATTTATCAGAAATTTTCGAAAGCTAGTAGTACTATCGCGTCAAGCAATAATTGTCAATGTGTGCGTGGTAGTATTGCTCACTGTAGGTGTATATCGCTCCGACAGGCACTCACACTAGCGCAACGTGCTTGGAATTGAATTTTGCAAACATCTCGATTTGTAGTTGCGAGCCGTGTCGCCGGCCTCTTAACTAACCAGTTTATTACCAAGATATTTCAGTTTTTCTTATCAATAAATAGGTAACATAATTATTGTAATCTTAAAAAAAAAAATTGGAAAACTGAAGGTCGTAATATACAGCGTGGCGCTTTAATGGTGACATTAATTTAACACACGCATACGGATAAGCGTTTTCTTTTTATGAAAATATTTTAATCTCATTAAACGTTATTATTTATCGATTTATTTTCATTTTTCTAAAATGGCATCTTGGTGCAAACTGTACTTAAAAACTGTAGCGCAGAGGTCATTTACCGGGATCACGGATCATAACAACGCATCAATGAAAATAAAACGAATAACGTGCAAAGAGAAGGCGAATTGAAGGAAAGGGAGAGTCTTATATTGGCGAGCGTTTGAAAATTTTAATTTTTCAATTAACGAATTATTTATTCTTAGTATATTTTTATGATTACTGGTCACTAGCCCTACCCGTGTGTTAAATTAATGTCGCCATTGTAGCGGCACGTTGTACAGTGACCTTAAAGGTGATGTTCTTCAGAAAGGTCAAGTGGTGCGTAGTAAAAAATAAAATTCATTTATTTCAAGTCCTAGACCCATATTAAAAACAAAAAACAATACACAAAATTTGACAATTTTATAAGTGTCACAGAAAAATGTCATATCAAATCAATTAATGTCAAAAGCACACAACAAAATAAAATTTGAATTAAATAGAACAATGAATTAAATTATATCAGAAATTATGTAAGTTATGTCAGAAGTTAAAATTTAAATTATAATATTCATAAAATATGCCTGCTACAACAGTGCCCAACGTAGGGGCAATCCAGTCGTTGAGCAATCATTGCCAGAAAAGTGTTGGAGCTAGCCCGCACCCTGCGCACCAAAGACGCGCACCGCTTGCGCATGGTGGCGTAGTACTCGCGACCGGCGCCGGCGTGTGTGTATGTATGACCAGATATATGAACGTAAACGAAGCAAAAGGAGTATGTAAGGATCTAGCAGGTGGCGTTCTGAAGTTTCTGCCTACCCCCATAGGAAGAAGCGTCAGTTTATTGTATGTGTGTGTATGTGAACCATTAGAACCCAGAGCATTGAGTAAATTATGCAAATTCCTGTTTGTTGCTGCAGCAACAGAGTAAAAAATTTACTATGATCGTAGATAAACACGCGAACCTTTGAATAAAGTAATTAAAACATAATTGTGGAGTCAGTCCAACTATCAGAAGTTATTTACGGGATATTTGAATTATAGTTTTTACAGTAGGTAACAGTAGATTTTTTTCTCACATTTTTGCCTGTTTAACTCAGCTTTACCTATTAATTTTCTACCGGTTTTGGACCATAGCGTAATAAGTACACACGGCTACGCATCAAGCTATAATTTGCATTTTTTTTTGCTGTACTTACAAAAAAAAAACCCGTCCGTCTGTTTCAGTTCTTTTGAAACGGACTAGGGAAAAAAAAATTCATGTTAATAAATAACTAGGAAGCTTGTCCAATATTTTAATTTAAGATAAATTCGGAAGTCAGTAGTTTTTTTTTTTTTTGTAAATTGTTTTTATTTTTCTCTTTTCAGTTGTGGTACCTACACCACACAAATTCGAATACCACTACCTGCTATGTAAATAAAAGTGAAAGGAAGTTATTATAACATCATCCACATAGACTAAGTGGGAAAAATACGTATTATTGAAGCTAACTACCGAAGCAAAGTTAATCACCACCGCGCGCAAGCTTCCTCTAACAAATGAAAGAAGAATTTTCAAAATCGGTCCACAAATGACGAAAATATCGATGAATATACGAGTACCTAAAAACAACAGTGGCACTCCGGGAGTGCCGACAGAAGTGAAAACTTTTGTGCAGGAAATATTTTTAATGAGATGTCGGTAATGGTAACGATAACAGTGTCGCGAGTTCAATTGTTTTTTCAAAAATGCCCAACGCGCCTAAAGATGTTTTCACTTCAAAAACGAAATGCATACAGACGAACATAAAACCCCTCCTTTTTTTAAGCCGGTTAAAAATAACGTCTTCGTGAAGTCTATTAAAAGTAACGTTATGTGTTCACCTAGATATGAATGTGGGAATATTATTTTTGGCTTTTAATATTATTAATAACATATAATTATTTATGTAACGGTGTTATTTATTTACTAATACCGAGCGAAGGCTTGTTCTCACACGAAACAAACGAGCATTGATCACAATTCACACTACGCTTAGTTGCTCTCTCAGTGTTGGCAATTTGAGGCTGTTTGTTGTTCCTTTGCCGAGACTCAACGGTTTCCGAAATTGAAAAATAGCCAAAACCAACATCGCCAAAACAAATGATTAAAAGCAAAAATCGGGCAGTGATATTAGGTTTTACCATCAGGAATATCTCAGTAGCAGTCCGGAATCTGGATTTATGCTCGGTTATTGTTTTTTTACGGTTTTGATTTTAAGAGAGCCCAGGTAGAGGTACACACCTCTGCCTAACTCTTCGGGGGCGTTGACCAGACTTCAGCGACTTCTTGCCATTCAACATGGATTCTTGGCAGCTTGGAAGTTAGTAAAATTCTGGCCAATCCCAGACATGGTTCATCACACAGGGTTAGTGGTTATGCGTCGGCAATCCGTTAAGATGTAGGAGAAGTAATTTGCAACCAAATTACCCCTAATGACCCCTATGCCATTTTCGAGTAATTTGACATTTTACATTTTTAGTTAATTTCAAATTACTCGAAAATGTAACGGTTGACACTGGGTATCGGGGGTAACTTGGTTGCAAATGACTTCTCCTATATCCCCTTAAAGGATTGCCGTCGTATAACCAACAGCCTTGTTTATACATATTATAAATTAAAGTCGCTTCTTATATCTGTCTGTGTGACTGCGTTGATCTACTAAAATCTAAACCACGCAGCGGATTTTGATGGTTTATTCCGGAAGGTTCATGTGCATAATATATTCTTATTATATTTTGTTCAGGCTCATTTTCGAAGGATATCTTTATTTAAGTATACAATGGTCTATCATGCGTCCGTCTCCCTTACTCATTTATTTGTCAGTCTTTGTTTGTTTTGTTTTGCAATTTTATGCACAATCACACTATTTTTGTACCTACATATTCGTTATTTTATTTATTTTTTTCATCTGACACAAATTTATTTTATTTACGTATGCATATACACGTTACATTATAAAGCTGATTTACATCCGTCACATCACACTTTCAGGTCCAGTTGAGAACCAGCGTCAGGCACTTATTGTTGTCTGGCATTTTTGCTGAACTGGGCCTTTTTTGGCGCAGCCGTGAGGCACACTCCCCTGCTAATTTCTTACATCGCACTTTGCACGATTTTTATTTTATTTTTTTATCTGCTGTTAATTATGTTGTGTGCTTTTTTGGTCTGTGCTAAATAAATGTATTTTCTTTCTTTCTTTCTATTAATCCACATAATAAAGAAATTACGATATTTTGTCAAGTCGTAAAAACTACTCACGACATCTCTTTTAAACCCATGAGTAGACACAAAAAGAATAATAAAAAATAAACTATATTCAGCCAGTGATTGACAACAAAAAAAAAAATAACCCTTCAAACTTCACGTGCCACCCATCAACGGTATAACAACCCTTTACACCCCGATTGACTTTCCCCTATCGCTGGCTGCATCTCCGCATCGTGACGTCATGCCCTACATAGCCGGTGCGGGTCAAATGAGTTGCAGCCCGGTATTTGGGTTACGGTAAGGTCGAAATCTATGCCTTCGTTTCTGTAACGATGAAAGTTCCCAACTTTCGCTCGGGTATTTTTGGAGGGTAGTTTTTGTTTGAGTGCATTTGTGTGATGAGAAAATGTATATAAATGTCTAGGTAAGTTCATTTGTTTTACTTTACTTATTATTAACGATTTCGGTTTTAGAAAACTACTTAATTAATTAGAGATTTTATTTTAGGGAACTTAGGGCTTGGACAATTAATGAAAGTATTAGCATAATTTGCTTAATGTTATAATTACCCAAGACCTAACCTGTCCTCGTTAATAACATTCTTCCGTACTACGCATTTTCTTTTTCATGACGATGGTATGTTTTCAACAACCCCAAATAAATATAAAAAATAAATACAATGGTATCTTTTCATTTCAAGCTTCGTTCTTCGTAGATCTAGTGAATACTCTTCTTCTAAATACAGCATCAGATGTACAAAATCGAAAAATGTTTCATCCCTCGGCAAAGATATGCCCTCAATAATTAATGACCCCCAAAATGGTAAAACATTTTTTCCCACAATTAGCATAACTTTGTTATGAAATTCTTTTCCTGGTCCATCCATTCACATCTTCGCTTATAAAACAGCTCGTTTTCATCTTCATTTATCACTTCTATTGCAACAGCGTTTATTGCAGATTCTTTTGAGACAGGCGCTACAAATTTTTTAAAAGAAACATTCATAATAATCATTGTGGCTAAAGGAAAGCTGTTGATTTTATTTTTCCTTTTAATCTTCTTTAGGAATTTATTTTGAGCGCTGATTTGTTTCACCCCCTTGAGTGTCTATGCGGGTAAGTGTTAAATAGAGGGGTGAACGTTGTATTTATTTCTCTCAGCCAAAATACTTTCATTACAGGGTTGGGTTAGTTTTTTTTTTCTACTTTAGCCCTGTCCTTTAGGGCCTAGATAGGCATTACGCTCTCTATGACATCGGAATAAAGACCCATTAACAATTGAACACGACTTCTTCTTTTTCCAAGTCACGCTTCATTTTTTGCAAGTTCTTCTACTCAATTTCACATAACCCTAATTGCGTAATACACGATCAATCACAATCTGAATCATTTTGAAAGAGATTGCTAATTCATAGTTTCATAAATGAAAAAAAAAAATATCCGCTCAACAACGTAAATAACGAAATTAAATTTAAAGTTATTGAACTGTCAAATGGAACAGTACCCTAATTGCGTAATACACGATCAATCACAATTTCAATCATTTTGAAAGAGATTGCTAATCCATTGCTTCGTAAATCGAAAAAAAAAATCTGCTCAACAATGTAAATAACGCAATGAATGTTGTTAAATTGTCAAAATTAAACAGATTGGTCTCGTTTACCGAAAATGTGTTGCGCATACAGATTTAGGTTACGCAATTAGATAGGTAGCTGGTTATATAGTGAAATAAGTAACCAAGGTAGGATTATTTTGGCTTTTCAGGCTTTTCACTTTTCAGGCACAGTTTTTAGAGTTCCGTACAAAAATGGTAAAAAGGTGGTTCCTTTTTATGGTGCGACTCTGTCTGTCCGTCTGTATGTCACAGCAGGATTATCAAGAACTACTAATGATATCAATTGAAATTTGGAATAGTTTGATATGACGTTTGCCCAACTATTTTGCAAAATAACAATTTTTTTTTTGCAGCAGGGACTGAACGGGGGTCTTAAAAATTCGAAGTGGGGCTACTAGGGCATGAGGGGCATCTTATGAAAGAACGCTATTTGCACATTCTCAAACATTTTTTTTTTCAGGCCGCATAGTTTTCGACTTTTGAAGAAAAATGTTAAAAATACCGTTCCAAGGGCGGAACGGTATTTTTAACATTTTTCTTCAAAAGTAAATCTCCGAAGTTTGCATAGAGAAAAATCTGAAATTATTCTATGTGATAGAAGTTTATGTAAAGATTACAGGAAAAATAAAACGATGTCCCAAGATAGCATACTTAAGGGGACGATAACCGACTTTTAATGATTTTATACTGAAGATGCCGTCTAAACGAGTAGTGTTAGTGATTTGGAAAGAATATAATGTTAAATTAGAGCACTTTCCTAATATTTTAATATAAGCATATTTTTGATTATGCTTATATTACATAGTGAAATTAATTTGTAAAGTTATGTCTAACACGGATTAAAAACTGAGAATGACGCAAAATCTATAGAGCGTATTTTTCTGAAAACTTCCCCATTTTAAAGAAAATTAAATTATTTATCTTTTAGTATACGTGTTTTATTAAAATAACTTTATTTTACGTGTATTAAATTAATAATGCGTCTAATTTGGGACAGCGCTCCTTGATGGGCGAGTCCTATTACTGGCTGGACGTACGACGCGTTGCTTGAGCTCAGTACAGAACACGCAAGCTAACCATTCAAGGTCACTGTCATATATCTGCGTCTTAAACTTCACTTAGCGTAGGTACTGTACATTAGTTTCACTGTCGGCCAAGAGATGGAGCTGACCTAAAACTGCAATATTCTACACAGCAGTGTGCAGTGTTAAAATTCTCTGACGAATATAGGCCTCGCCGAAGAAAACTTAAAATGGTACGGAACCCTCGGTGCGGAAAAAACCGACCAAGAGCGAGTCGGACTCACCGACTCGCTCTTGGCCGGTTTTTTTAAATGTTTCTTTCTCTAAGATCTGTCGGCACAAAACTAGCTATTCTTCAATAACTCATGTCAAGGTTTATGGATTAGCAAGTCAGCCAAGTCGGTGGCGGGGCCGACTGCCCAGTTGCGCAAGTAAGACGTCAGTAAGGGTACTTGCATAATAAAGAACCGGGTTTTTGGTAGGTACAGAACAGAGAATAAACAACCGCAGCTTGATCTATAGAAAGAAACAGTTATAATATTTTACCTGTTTCTTTATATGTGAGCACATTTAAAATAGCGCATCATAAATGAAGAGATCCGCCATAGCCCGAAGAATTTCCAAAGTTAAGTGGTAGTGGGCAGCCACAATGCTCGCAAAACAGATAGCCGATGGGGCCGAAGACGTAGCATTAGAAGGCCTCCCACAAGGTAGAACGATGACCTTGTGAAGACCGCAGGAATCTGCTGGATGCGGCCCAACTTGGGGGAGGCTTATGTCCACAGTACAGCAGTGGACGTCTTTCGGTTGAAATTATAAGTTTTTGATAGTTAATTGATTCAAGCGTGACCTTGCGGAAATCCATTATAAAATACAATAGACGTGGATATATTTAGTAACCTGTTCCGCCTACCTATTTCTAAAGATCCAAAAAAAACCCTAAAAGAAATCGACACGTGTTTCAACGAGGCATCGTCAGGTGACGATTGACTTGTCGTGAACCCGAACAGGGCGTGTTGCCACACCGAGCGCTGAACGCAGAGTGACTCAATTTCTTTCAGGGTTTTTTGGTTACTAAATATATCCACGTCTATTGTATTTTATAGTTTTGGCTGTGCCGAACAGGTTGGGTAGTTGCCTAGGTAAAAAAAAAGAAATTCTATTTAGTCCGACTTTCAAATAATAAAAAATATAAGGCACGTATTTTTTGCTTTATCATATTAATCAAAAATAACTGAGAAAACACGCATTAAAGTTAGGGAGTGGGGGCTCGCTACGTCACAACGTCGTATAAAATCTAGCAAGGCGTGACGTCATGCCACATTTTAACTCAATGTATCGCCGTAATCTTTTGATTACGTCAAAAAAGAAAAAATACGTGTTCAATATTTTTTAATAATCTACAAGGTGGATAAAAAAAAATTTTTGGACACAGGCCTATTGTAACTTTATGGAATGCAAATAAAGATATGAATATGTCTTTACCAAGAACCTGCGTCTTTATGCAAGCACCTTACCTTTAGTATCGATACAAGTAGAAAGCTTTTAAAATCGATAAGACTTTTTTACACTGCCCATAAAAACCTTATTTCACTCCAACCTACAAGAGTTTTAAACATTGGCAAAGGAAAGCTCTCAGACCGCTAGTTGAGTGTGTACTGGAAGATACAGCCACACAGGCCATTGTTTCAACTAGCCTTTACACTGCAAAGTCTTTGACTTGAGAAACTTGGTATTTTTTCGAGTTTTCTTTTAAAGGAAATGTGGGTTACGGCGGGTATGTATAAAAATGTAGGTATAAATGCATTGTAGCCCGCAAAATTCAAAATTTCGAACGTGTTTTTGTCAATTATTTGCTGTTTTTGTGTTTTGCTATGACGATTTGCAGCTAATATCAACCCCGATCTAGATTATTTTTGAGGCGGGCAAAAACTGCGGTCTGCCATCTGCCGCCAATCTTTTATGGGGATGTGCTAAGTGGGCCCGCGAAATTCAAATTTTCTCAAATTGTGAATTTTGTTTGCAACATAAAATTTTATCGATTGATAATGCCGCCAATCCAAAAGGGGCGCCAAAACTGTTGCGAAAAAGAAAAAAAACTGAAAGATTATAAGTGCTGCGCGTCTCACTTATTGCAAAATTGCGATGTGCTGGGTGGTGCACTTGTCTGCTACGCTTGAATTTGTTGCCCCCTGAAGTTGGCGCCCGGGGCACGGGCCCCGGTTTGCCCCCCTGGATCCAGGGCTGGTTAATATTATGTTGAGAGTGTTGAGACCTATTTACACATATACTCATGATTAAATTGATTTAGTTATTATTTTATAATAATTACCGCGTATTGAATTTTGATCAACATGCAACGTAAAATAGAGCTGCAATTTCCGAAAAAATATATACGAGGGCTACTTTGAAGGATGATCTTTAGTTTAAAGTTTCAAATAACCTGAACAAAAGGATTATTTTTACCCGACTGCGGCGAAGTCAAAAAAGGAGCGATTGTAAACCTCTTTTCCAAGTTATGTTGAAGGAGTTCGCTCCCAGTAAGTGAGACCGAGGAGGGTTGTAACAATTTTCACGCCAATGGACATATCTCAGCCAAAAGTAATCTTAGCTCTATGCAAGTTTTAGATACAAATAGCTGGTTCTATCCTCTATAGGGTTTTGATATAAAAGTAGAAAAACTTTTCTATATCTGATAAAAATTACATAAACTCAAATGAGTCATTATGTCTCAACTCTCCTAGTACCGAGGTAGGTTGTGACAGGACAGAGGTGCAGGTAAGTTGTGACACAGTTGGTTTTTAAGACGTAAAGGAAATAAAATAAAATTTAAATAGACAAATAAATGCAAAAAAAAAACATTAATCAAACTTTAATAAATTGTTAACTTTCAGCATCAGCACCCTAATTGCGTAATACATTTTCTACCAAAATCCGAGAGTATTGAAGGATATTGCTAATCCATTGCTCCATAATTAAAAAAAAATCGTCTGTTCAACAACGTAAATAACGCAATGGACGTTGGTAAAAATGAAACCCATTGCGATCAATCGTAAATTATCTTTCAAGGAGCAACTAACATCACCTTAAAGGCGAAGATAACCGATTTTTAATAATTTTATACTGAAGATCACGTCTAAACGAGTTGTGTTAATGATTTGGAAAAAATATGTACTTAATTTTCTTATAATAATTAATTTGTTATGTCTAACACGGATAAAAAACTGAGAATCACGCAAAATCTATCAAGCGTATTTTTCTGTAACCTTCACCATTTTAAAGATAATTTAATTATTGATCTTTAAGTATATCGTGTTTTATTAAAATACCTTAGGTAATAGGTAAATACGGCCTTGTATTCGCAACTCCACGTCAAAGCGCGTATTTTGCGTACGGGTGGGAAAATCGGTTATTCGATCCACCCCAGCTCCTCAAAGAAGGCCAGCAACACCTTGGTGTCACTGACAATCTCACGTAGGGTACCTGGGTTACCGAAGTACTTGGCCTTGTATGTGGCGACCACCGGGCAGTTTAACAGCACATGAGCTGCTGTCTAGTCGTCCTCCATGCAGGCTCTGCACAGCGGACTGTCTGTGACTCCTATGACATAGAACCTGTTTCGTGAGGCGGCCATCAATTATAGGGAATGCCTCCTTGGCCTGCCTGCACTCACCGTGGTCCAACCATAGTTTGTGATGTTGGGCCCTGGTCCGATTCCTTACCAGAGTGCGTAGGTACCCGAAGGGGAGTGACGCGATGGGTTCAGGCCCCACTAGTGCCATGCTCGACCCCCTTCTGGCAAGTTCGTCAGCTGCGTCGTTGCCCCGCGAGCCGCTGTGTCCTTTGATCCATTGAATGGTTATATTATTGAGGCTACCCACCTGGTTAAGGCGCTGGTGGCACTCGTATATCAGCCCAGAGTCAACACTGTGACTGTTTAGCACTTGCAGAACAGCCATGCTGTCTTGAGAGTATTCGTATCGAATGGTCCTTAACCTCCCTGGCCAAGATGGCTGAAGCGGCAAGAGATACACCTATGCATTCGGCCTGGAACACTGTGTTATGGACTCCCAATGGTGTGGCTATGATTTGTTGTGTGTGCTGTTGAAGTCCTCCGAGAAGATTCCAGCACCTGTGCCACTACCTGTTTTGGATACGTCGGTGAAGATTCGTAGTTCTTCGGGGTGCAAACCCTCGCATCGGCGATACTCGTGAAGTTGGATCCTGTATTTTTGATCGAAGATAAATTGTTGGGGTATCCGGTCATTTATGGCTTTCGTAATAGGGAACTCATTATTGAGTCCATCAAGCAGCGCGGTGTGTTGTGTCTCTCTTACCCCAAAAATTAATTGCATTAAGACGCACCGTCGCCATACCTTTTGTTTTATGTATGTATAATAGATTAATAATGCGTCTAATTTGGACGGGTGAGTCCTATTACTGGCTGGACGTGCGACGCGTTGCGTGAGCTCAGTACAGAACACGTAAGCTAACTACTCAAGGTCACTGGCATATCATCTGCGTCTCAAAAGTCACCAATACAACGACCTACAGCAGAATCTATTGTCCAATATCAATAACGAAACCTATAAAATCCAAAAAGTTATATTCATAAAATAAAACTGTTATTATGATTTGAGTACTTTAAGAGCTGATACAAATAAAATTACGATTTATTAGCAAGCCATTTTATGACTTATCATACATTTTTATACGTGTTATTTTCTCGTAAAATTCTGATTTTTCTTGCGTGTGTTTTACGGCGAATTTTTATTATGTTTACAATTATTATTGTTGGAGTACCTACTTACTCAAAGCTGTGGCGGCATCATTATCGCCACATGAAAATCGCATCACACTGAATTCACGCAAAATCCTGTATCGCGGCAAGCAGTTTACCGCGCGACTAGTATATCCAGGGTAGCATGAGACATCGACACGAAAACGGTTGCCATACATTCATTACATGGTTCTGAACACCCAGGCGTTGAAATTTTTCGTCGGTTATTTTAAAAAAAATCTGTTGTTTCATAGAAACGTGCAATAGCTATGCGGTCTAAATGTTTTTTCAAAAGTTCAAAATGATACAGATTATGATTGATCGTGTGTTACGCAATTAGGGTGCTGGTGTTAGAGTTTTAAAGTCACCCATGGGCCTCTGACTTGGCTTCACATACAGTCGAAAAATTATATCTTTCAGGCAGTCAGATTTTAATATCCTAGAATAGAAGCTTTCAACTTCGAAAATAACAACTTAGATAGGTACAGCGTTAAGAGTCAATAATACCTCAGCTCATATTAGGGATGTTAAAAAATAATCGATTTTTATTTAAATCGATTATTATTTTCTTATAATCGATTTTTTATTATCGATTTTTAAAGTAATATTAATCGATTTTTAATAAATCGATTATATAAATTGCGTGTTTAAATCGATTTTCAGAAACAGCTCGTATCTATGCGACAGATGAAAAAATCTTGCAGTATGTTTGAATTTTATAAACAATGCCATCTATGTGTTGGATGAAAACTCTCGTATTAAGTTCATACGTATAAGTTGGTTAAATAAAAACGGCGCCGTCTGTAGGTATTTTTTTATTTGGTTTATATTTTAGTTTTTGAGAGAATAAGTTTGTCATTTTGTTGGGATGCTCATCATTTCATTTTTATTAGAATAAATAAAACGTTTAATAGTACTAATTTTTTTATGAATAATGCTATTTGGTTTCCTAATTCCTTACCTTGAAATTTTAAAGGAACGTTGGTTTTGATTTTTAGTTTTGAATTGGTTATTTTTTAATTCATTTAATTTTATTTGATTTTTAATCTGATAAATTGTTAATATGAATTTCTTAGGGTTATTATTGGAATATGAAAAGCATGTACTTTAAAATAATACAAAAAAATCGATTTTTTCGCAGAAATCGATTATTTATTTTTATTAAAATCGATTTTTGGCAAATCGATTAATTTTGAATAAAGAAAAATCGATTTTTATTTAATCGATTCTTTTCCATTAATCTCACATCCCTAGCTCATATATCTCGCTCGCACACTACTGCTCGCGGACTGAGTGAGAGCGAGATTGAGCGGCGCGCGGCGGCAGGGAGACGGCTCCAAGGCGTCGATAGTTTAGGGACTTCATTTCTTTTTACGGTGAAACTAATGGTGATAAAAAAAGATAAAGATATATTTATTGCATAACTGTGTACATTAGTTATTATTTTAAACGTAAACATTTTTAGGCTCAACAGTCTACCCATGTCGGATATGCAATAGTATTATAAGGCAACAAGATATCAAATAAATTCCAAATAGATTAATAGATTACAAACAAATTACAAATAAATTACATAGATACGAACATTATTAAAATAACATAGTGGGTAGATTGCTTTCTATTTAGTTCAGTTATCTACTATGTAAAGTTTCATGATCTATTATGACGTTTTTTTTTAAATATTAGCGGTTTATTGTTCTGTTTGTAGGTAGCTTTATAATTTTTTCTGTCGATAAATTTTAATTCGTCAAATGAATCCTCAACTTTACCATATATTTATTGACAACGCACAGCATTAGTTTAATCTGTAAAGTGCTTGCATTGAATAACTTCTCTCTCAGAATAGAACGCAAACTCAATTAGCTTTAAGAATAGACTCTATTGAGCGTTACTGACAGAGTCAAAGTGCATATCTCTCTGATTTTCTAACAAAGAGTTATGATGGAGCCATTAGAGACGCGACACGACCGTGAAAGGTTGAATTTTTACCGAAATTTGTGATAGATTTTATCCTGTAACCCGTTTCACACCCGTTTAATTTAAAATTAATCGGATTATTTATAAATTACTGTATATCGTTTTTGCTTAGCGTTCTTTCTGACATTTTTTCTTTTTGCTCGTAGCGTGATGTTAAATAGCCTGTAACCTTCCTCATGAATGGACGTAGTTTAGCAAAAATGACTCAACCCACACTGTGGTCAAAAATGAAAAAGGTCCTAAAGGAACCAACCTTTAGGTCCTTTTTAATTTTTGACCATAGTGTGGGTTGAGTCCTTTTTGCTAATCACGTCCAATTTGGCTATCAAATGCAAATATTAATTTTTGAAGTGAAAACTCCTTTAGGCGCGTTGGGCATTTTTGAGATGGAAATAAATAATTGATTTCGCCACACTGCGACGGAATTTACCGACACCGTGGAGTAAAAGACATCAACGCGTTGATTACAGCGGTGCTGATTTTTGTTTCAAGTTTTCACTTCTGTCGGCACTCCCGGAGTGCCACTGTTTTTTTTAATCCGACTGGTAGTTCCAGAGATTAGCGCGTTCAAACAATAAAACAAACAAACTCTTCAGCTTTACTATATTACAGAATCAAGAACCAAATGATCTGAAGGTAAATGAAATAAAAGTGATCTTCACCAATTTCGAGACAGTGCAGAAGTTTGCTATCTGTTGAGCAGCTTTCCGAAAAAAAAAAAACAGTGGCACTCCGGGAGTGCCGATAGAAGTGAAAACTTGAACAAGATTGCCTTGGTGGATGAAAAATACTGGTTTAGAACATTGGTCCGAAACCTTATCTAAATTAAGAGCACAATCGCGTTTACAAAAATGAGATGTCGGTAACGGTGTCGCGAGTTCAATTGTTTTTTCCCATCTCAAAAATGCCCAATACGCCTAAAGAAGTTTTCACTTCAAAAAATCTTATTGTAACTATGCTGTAACTTAAATACCACTTTCATACATAAACTCACGCCTTTATCTCACGGGGGTAGACAGTAGGCAGAAACTTCAGAACGTCATCTGCTACGATCCTACATCCTTATGTTAGCACGCGTATTATGACAACCATAGAAACGGGTTTTGTCGACGGAAGAATAGACAAAATAAAAGAGAATGTAATTTTGTCTATTCTTCCGTCGACAAAACCCGTTTCTATTGTGTTCAAGCTAAGCGTGCAGGTGCGTAGTACTCGTAACCGGCGTGTACTAGCACCCTAATTGCGTAACACACGATCAATTACAATCAGTTTCATTTTAGAAAGAAAGATAATACGTTTATTTGCGGTAAACATGACGCAAAGAAAAAACAAAAAAGAACAAGTTGAGGGAAAATATGCGTCAAATCCACGGAAAGCGGCCATCGCTTAGCATAATGCTATGATCCTATGCCAGACATTTTGACAGTTCAACAACATTCATTGCGTTATTTACGTTGTTGATTAGACAATTTTTTCGAGGATATCAAGCAATGAATTTGTGGTATCCTTCAAAAAGATTCAGATTATGATTGATCGTGTGTTAGGCAATTAGGGGCGTAAACGAAGCAGAAGACCACTCACAACACAAGCAATTACTTACACAACCCCAAAACATAACATCAGACCATGTTGACATCGTAAAGGCCATGAAGACAAAGAGACGAGCTACTTTCACAAACTTTTTAACAAGCTGAAAGATAACATTTTCTTTTACAACGCTGTTCATTTTATCGCTCATCTCATCGCTCACTTCAAGGCCCACGGTAACGAGAGGTTCATCGACCATTGCTAAGATTATGAAAATCATGTAGATGTGAAATTCTCGCGCTAAATGCCAGGTAGGTAGGTACAGTTTCGGGCCGTGTGAAACGTTCAGCACGCTTAGCATGACTACAATAGAAACGAGTTTTATCGACGGAAGAATATACAAAATGACAGATAAACTCACAATCTGTCATTTTGTCTATTCTTCCGTCGACAAAACCCGTTTCTATGGTTGTCATGCTATGCGTGCAGCGCAGTCAGGATTGTGTCATCGCTTGCAGAAACGCAACACGATTTATTATTGAAAAAAAAAAAATTCAAAGAAAGAAAATCTGGGTCTATTTAGATTGCCATCGACACGCTAAGAAAAATTAAAAAATGTTTATTTAGCACATCCAACATATGTCATAGGTCCCCACAATATGAAAAAAACTTGCGGACCTTACAGTAGACGCATATTTCATGATGTGTAACATCTGACATCTCACCTTGGTAATAAACAATATTAAAGGGGCGGACCGTCGTCAAGGTCGTTTCTGACGGCCAACTCAGCACCGCACGCGCTCATAGGTCAAATCAAATAGCGCGCGCTTTCCCAGCTTCCTGCTACACACTTCCGTCCCTTTTCACTAAATTACTCCTACAGATTTTTACGGTGTACACAGATTGCACAAAGTTCTGTGCACAGATTGCATGAAAGCGACACAGTGTTCGTTAGACTCGCTAAAACTCGAGAACGGCTGGGCCGATTTAGCTGATTTTGGTTTTGAAATGTTTGTTTAGTCCAGGGAAGGTTTAAACGGTGAGAAAATATGGAAAAACTCACGAAAAAAAAAATATGAAGAAAATTCACGTTCTCATACATTTTGTGTAGGATCGGCTTTTTTGATATCTAGGTAGGTAGGGTAGGGTAGAGTGGGTAGGGTAGGGTGAGTTTAGGGTAGGTAGGGTGAGTTTAGGGTAGGTAGGGTGAGTTTAGGGTAGGTAGGGTGAGTTTAGGGTAGGTAGGGTAGGGTAGGGTGAGTTTAGGGTAGGTAGGGTAGGGTAGAAATATTAAAATCCTTAACTAAACATGCACATTCATTGACTGTTAGGCGGAACGAAGTTTGCTGGGTCAGCTAGTAAAGTCATAAAAAAGTACTATGCTATTTTCTCGCTTCAAGAAACGTACAATAGATATAATTTCTGTGTAAACAAAAGAGATGCATATATTAATAGCTGATCGCTGACTGTTCGCACCGCCGTCGAGGACTCGCTCCACTAGTTTGTCGCTGAGCGACAAGAGCTACTCGCTCAGCGATACTTGCTCAGCGATGCTCGCTTGGCGGTCAGAACTCACGCCGAGAGACCAAACAGCGGTAATTTCGCCCCGAGCGAGTAGTGCGAGTAATCGCCCGTCACACACGGACACTCGCTGATAGCCCAGCGACAAAACTATCGGAACTACACACTCGCTGCTCGCCAACTCATTTTCAGTTGCTAGCTCTACTCGCAACTCGTTAATCGCCGTCGGTGGGACAATTCCTAACTAATGCTCGGTTCCTATATACAAAAACGAACCGTTTAGCTTACCTTAGTGATTCCAATCCTATTTACAGAATAAACAACTAGGTACCAATGGTAGCATTTTTCTCGACGGTATCTGAAGCGTGCACAAAATGCATTCAATGAATTCGCTTCTATACGGCTTATTCTATGGCTTTATCTTACATTGTATGGCGATGGGTAAACGGGATAAAGATCTAGAATCTTAAATCTTGATATACTTACTTTAGTTTTTATACGATAAAGGTACACACACACGTGTTGTGCAAACATATCAACTCGGAAAGGGATCGTCACCGTATCGCCGCGGTTCGTGAGCTTGTCCCGAGGCGAGGCCATTACGTTACGATTCCGATTAGTGTGCGTTGCAGTAGGGAGTTTCATATAAACAATACTGACTGGCTCTAGCTGATACGGTGACGATCCCTTTACGAGTTGAAATGTGTGATATTTATTTCCTTTAGGTTTCAAGCAGCGGGGTAATTGCGTATTTCAATGGGTTTCATTTTGATTTGACAGTTCACCAACGTTCATTGCGATATTTACGTTGTTGAGCAGACGATTTTTTCATACCTTTGAAGCAATGGATTAGTTACATCCTTCAAAACTCTAGGATTGTGATTGAAAGTGTGTTACGCAATTAGGGTGCTGGTTGAGGCAATCAATTTAATCGTAACAACGTAAGGTATGTATTCTCAGGAGACGAAACGCCGGGGCTTAACTCCGATACCGCAAGGAATCGCGGCACAGCGGACAGAGGCGGGATCTACTGGCGTCACGGAGAGTGCGATTGTCGCAACCCAGCGCTGGGCACGCCACAATTGCGGCGATAAGACCCCTCTTTGAGGAGTGGCTTGAGAGGCGTCACGGCGTCTTCACCTTCCACCTGACGCAGGTCCTCACCGGACACGGCTGCTTCAGGAGGTTCCTGTTCAGGATAAGGCGGGAGGAAACGCCCGGGTGTCACCATTGTGTGAATCGGCCTGATGACATGGTGGAGCATACGGTGGAGGTCTGCCCGGCTTGGGCGGAGCATCGCCGTGTCCTCGTGGAGGCAATCGGCGGCGGTGATCTCTCGCGTCCGGCCCTGGTTCAGGCCATGGTACGGAGCGAGAGGAAATGGCAGGCCGTCATCACCTCCTTCTGCGAAGCGGTAATGCTCGCGAAGGAGGAGGCGGCACGCGCGAGGGAGAGGTAAATTTCGCGCCCTCATGCCCCTAACCGCCGCAGGAGGAGACGCCCGGGGCGGGAATTGCGAGCCGATTTCCGGCCACCGTAGGCGCGGGCTTGCGGACGGTGAGCAATGGGTAGCTCGCCGTCCGATAAGGACCAAGCCCGGGTCGACGGCGCGTTGTGTTTCACGCGCGCCTCAAAGAGATGTCAACAGAATTGACGGGGTCCGCTAGGGCCAATTTTTCGGATTCATGTGCATATTGTTTTTTCCACTTGCTTCAAAAACGGTGAAAGAAAACATCGTGAGGAAACCGGCATTCCTGAAAGACATTTCTCGAGGGCATTTGAAGCCAAGTCAGAGGCCCATGCGAGGCTTTATAACTCTGACACCAGTACCTTAATTGCGTAATACAACACAATCTGTTTCGATTTGAAACAGATTGCTAATCCATTGCTTCATAAGTTAGAAACAAAATTGCTCAACAACGTAAATAACGCAATGAATGTTGTTGAACTGTCAAAATGAAACAAATTAGGCAAAATTGTTTACGAAAATAACTTACGCAATTAGGGTACACACGGCTACACATCAAGCTATACATTTCCAGTATAAGCTGACCTCGTATTGTACGAAAATCCTATACAATGCGAGATCAGCATAAACTGGAAATGTGTAGCTTGATGTGTAGCCGTGTGTACAGGTTAGTCACACGAAAAGAAGAATAAATCATGACAAATAAGCATACAGCATTTTTATCGCTCAGGTTTCGATATTATATTGTTATGAAAATATTCTTCAAGCATATCGCATCGAAGCAGAATACACAAATTGCTGCAGTTTCCAACTTTTCGCAACTTTATGCTTCTTTATATTCCAAGCGACTTCTTCACTCGTATGGAAACTTGGTCACGATTCTGGCACCTACCAAACTTTACACTAAAATTATGGAAATAAAACTTTTGGAAGTCACAATAGAGGACTTCTAAAACTAACTATGCTTCATCAATAATGAGGTTGTGGTACAAAAAGGTCGTAGTAGAAAGACAATCTAATAAAAACTTTTTATCTTGTCTGGTACTTTCAACTTTGCAAGCAGACCAAGCAGTAACTATACTCCATTTGAAATAAGATTAGACAATTAACTAAACCTTTTTACAGTTCGTTCAACAGATTTTGACTTCTATTGCGTTGGTGGCATGACAAATGGCAGCTGCAGTAAACAGTTGGTATTGTAACCACTTTTTTGCTTTTAATGCCATCCTTATGCCTACGGTATAGAAGTCAAAATCGGTTGAACGGACTGTAAAAAAGGTTTGTTTAAATGTCTAATCTTATTTCAAATGGAATATAATTTCATGAGACATATACAATGTCGCCCATCGCCATGTGCCCGCCCGTATTTTTCTGAATATTCATGAAACGTTATCGAAAAATAACTTTAAAAAGGGGGGCTCCATCTTTAATATTTTTTCATGTTATTCAATGTTTTATGTTTTGAGTAGCGTTTGCCATATCTCCGATGTTATTGGCTCGATTTGGATTCTGTTTATTATTTCTAAAAGCTTATGTTATTTTATCGGATTAACTAACATTTATATTAAAATAAATAAATCTGACAATGGAATATTGAGGGCCTTCATCATCATCATCAGCCTATAAATGTTCCCACTGCTGGGACACAGGCCTCCTCTCTGTGAGAGGGAGTGGGCCGTAATCTACCACGCTGGCCCAGTGCGGGTTGGTAGATGTCACATGTCTTCGAATTTTCACGATGTTTTCCTTCACCGTTTTGAGAGCAGTGGTGATGAAATAATTTACACAAAGTAAAGCGCCTGTCTGGGTTCGAACCTACGACCTACAACTCGTAAGTCGCGACCGTTACCACTGGGCCACCACTGCCCTGCATGAGGGCCTTATACGAGGTTCATTATTTTCTTCGTATATGGCAATTAATATTCCAGCAAAAATAATACTTTTCTATTAATTTGTTGTAATATTGATTGTTTTGTAATAATGTTGTAGTAATTTATAAATTGTATTAATTAATTGAATCTGTAATCTGTTGTGAATTTCATATCGGTGTATTCCTGAAATAAATTATTTGAATTTGATTTAAAAAAAAAAACAAAAGTGTAAGTTAAGTTCATAAAATCACAAGGATTTTGAAAAAAAAAATACATGCAAAAATGAAAAAAAAAAAGGCAAGATAGACCCCCTTTTAAAGTTATTTTTTATGAATATTCAGAAAATGCGGGCGGGCACATGCCCATAGGCGACATTGTATAACAATGGATATATAACTAACAGTGCTTGGAAGTCTTGGAACATTCAAAACTACGAATCTAATCAGCACCCTAAATTGCGGAACACACTTTCAATCACAATCTCAATGATTTTGAAGGATAAGTATTGCTAATCGATTGCTTAATTTATGTTCGAAAAATTTGTCTGCTCAACTACGCAAATACCTAACCTAACACAATGAATTTAGTGTTGTTGAACTGTCAAAATGAAAGCCATTGCTACTGGTAATGTGTTATGCAATTACCCCGCTGGAGTCTAACCTATAAATTCTAAATATACTTTCTAAATCTGGCGATGTCTATAGGATGGGATACAGATACAGCGGAGACAGTCTTTTTCCAATCAAATCCGTTTTCCGCCTTTTACTTCCATGCTCAGTACACAATGTAGGATGGATTTAAAATTGGAACGTCAATTTCGCTTTGACATTTTCTGAACCTTTTTTGTTTTAAATCGACTTCAAAAAAAGCGGCCAAGTGCGAGTCGTACTCGCCCATGAAGTGTTCCGTAGCAGCAAGTAACGATAAGTTTACGATTTATGACGTATTAAAAAAAAACTACTTGCTAGATCTCGTTCAAACCAATTTTCGGTGGAAGTTTACATAGTAATGTACATCATATATTTTTTTTAGTTTTATTATTCTCTTATTTTAGAAGTTATAGGGGGGGACACACACATTTTACCACTTTGGAAGTGTCTCTCGCACAAACTATTCAGTTTAGAAAAAAATGATATTAGAAACCTCAATATCATTTTTGAAGACCTATCCATAGATACCCCACACGTATGGGATTGATGAAAAAAATTTTTTTGAGTTTCAGTTCTAAGTATGGGGAACTCCAAAATTATTTGTTTTTTTTCTATTTTTGTGTGAAAATCTTAATGCGGTTCACAGAATACATCTACTTACCAAGTTTCAACAGCATAGCTCTTATAGTTTCGGAAAAAAGTGGCTGTGACATACGGACGGACAGACAGACAGACAGACAGACAGACAGACAGACCGACAGACAGACAGACAGACAGACAGACATGACGAATCTATAAGGGTTCCGTTTTTTAACGGAACCCTAAAAAGGAGGTTTTCAGTTCGCCGGAATAATAATAATAATATATTTTTTTTAATGTATTTTCCTCGATTACTCGAAGACGGCTGGACCGATTTGAAAAATTCTTTTATTTGTTTGAAAGGGTATACTTTCTACTTGGTCTCATTGTCATTTGGTCACGATCTGATTATGGGATCTTGAAGAAATCGAAAGAACTCTTCAAATATAGGCACACCTATTATTATAGGTGTATAACTTTAATTTCGGAAGTCGATGGCAAAAACCTAAAATACTGATCCAAAGACACTGACTTCCGAAATTAAAGTTATTTTTCATTTTGTAGTTTGGAAGTCGGTTGCATTTATTGTAAAAAGTTTTTTTTAAAACATGTTTGGATACGGAAACTCTATGGTTCAATAACCTGTTCCTAGACGGATGCACAAAACCACCAAATCACAAATTCAAAGGCCAGATTGCTAAACCGCAACCAACGAAGCTGTAGGATCAGTCCAACGACATTTAATACTGACGCAGCAGAGCGAGGCACACACAATACTATCAAACAGAAATAGTGCCATACAGAAAAGGTTGTTGCACTTTCTACAACAGGTAACAATAAAAGTGTTTATTGTGGGTAATCTGAGATGAAATGCGTGCTTTCAAATGCTGGAGTAACTGCGGTTGCAGCTAACCACGGAACATTCATTGTGAATTCAAACATTTTACGGGACATTTAATTCGTGGGCGGGTCTAATTACTGTGGCGGAAGATCGCGGTGGCGAGTGCCTGATGCTATTGCAGAAAAACGTGGAGGGTTTGTTCATGCGTGAACGTTACAATAACGGTTTTTTAAACAGATTTAGCATACTTAGGACGAATTTCACCAATCAAATTGAACCAGCACATTTAAACCGCGTTTAAGAGCTGTCAGTGCCATAATTTTTGTGCAATATTGCCACATAGGCGCCATCTCCACATAGTCTCGCCGTGCCATCACGGCGATATCATCGCGGCGATAATTTGAAGGCACAGTGTGACTATCGCCGCGATTATCTTGTCCGTGACTGACAGATGGCGTCTGACAGCTCTTTAACGCGGTTTAAATGTGCTAATCGCTGTCAGTTTCATTGGTGAAATTGACAATTCATAGTTTTGTATAAGTCTGATGCATGGATGCACCTTGTAAAAAGTAAGTTAGGAACACTTAAAAGTATGGATATATTTTGTACTTAAGTATAACAGTAGAAGCATGTAAGAACCAAAATCTGAAAGAACAAAAGTCTAGATAGTTTTCAAAAGACAAAGATTATTTTATCGTGGCCCGAAAAAAGAAACTAGCTATTCACTTGTATCTGCGGGGTAATTGCGTAACACACTTACAGTAGCAATGGCTTTAATTCTGACAGTTCAACACAATTCATTGCGTTATTTACGTTGTTGAGCAGACAAATTTTTCGAACATATTATTATGAAGCAATGGATTAGCAATATCCTTCAAAATCATTCAGATTGTGATTGAAAGTGTGTTACAAAAAGTGCTGTTGTCGGCAACAAAAGATAACATAAAAGATAACTTTAAACCAACCACTTTCTAAACCACCACTCCTCAAAGTAAAAACATGTGATTTCTTTGACTCCTGCGCCTGAATGATGATGGCCTCTAAGGGCGAATTTCACCAATAAAACTGAACGCGACCAGCACATCTAAACCGAGTTCAAGACCTGTCAGAGTCAATGTTCCACAACAGTGATGACCAGAGATCGGAGTAGGTAGATTGATTTGGGATCAATGAACTGGCACGTATATATTAGTATGGATATGCCTCCGGGATTCCGGGATTTTGAAATTATTAAGATTTTTTAAGGAATTTCAAATGTTCTAATGTGTAGAATAAAGAATACATCAATATGAATAAGAAATGTTTAACCCTTTTGCTGTCTTTTTAATAGTATATAGGTGATCGGACTCCAAGAAAAGGATAGGTATACTATAAAAACAATATGATAATATATTATAAATATTTATCTATCGCATTCTATAAATTTCTGATGTAAGTTAGTAGTTTTAAAATCCTTACTTTAACAATATTTAATTCGATCCCGTAAGTACCAAAATGAAATCGCGGAAAAAAGGCTTATCCATGTCTATGACTATTCATGATGCGAGTACGTAAAATCAATCTACCTACTCCGATCACTGATGATGACACTGACAGCTCTTGAGATGTGCTGATCGCGTTTAGTTTTATTGGTGAAATTCGCCGGCTAAGAAGTAATAGTCCATAATATTAATACTTCATAGCTTCTCTTTCCTTTTGCTCTAAGGCCCCCATCTTCGATATTGTTACGTACAAAGTTGCTTCTTGCCAAGTTAAAGCTGGAAGTCTACCAAGATTAACGAAATTTTATTGTTTTGCTTAGTTATGGTTTTCGGTACCTTTGTGTTTTTGTTTCTTTAGTATTTTATTATTAAGCTATTGCATAGCTTTTATCGCGGGCGTTGAGCGCGGCGACCGAATCAAGAAATTCCGTAACGAAAATAAAACCTAACACCCCCCACTCCGCCTACCATGTAATGACGGTTCCCATGACAACGTGATGTTGTCATGGGAACGTAATTTTTGTTTTATGTCATCACGTCATCATCCCAAGTGTAGCGTTGACAAATAGGAAGTATGGAGGTTACAAATGCTATGCAATAGCTTTACCGCGGCAGTCCCCGAGTGCCACACGTTTTTTTTTTGTCTGTACATCTCTATTATGTATTTACAGGATATCATGTTTCGTGTGATTTGAGTTTCCAAAGTTAAGGCATTGTTACTAGCATCTTGTTACTAAGCATCCGCTGCCCGTCCGTCCGTCTGTCTGTCAGCGGGCAATATCTCATGGACCGTTATAGGTAGACAGTTGAAATTTTCAGACTGTGTATTTCTATTGCCGCTATAACAACTAATTATAACGTGTTTTCTCCTTACGGTACGGAACCCTTCGTGTGCGAGACCGACTCGCACTTAGCCGGTTTTTGAGGTGAAAACTTCTTTGAGGCGTTGGGCATTTTTTTGGAAAAAAACTATTGAACTCGCGACACCGTTACCGACACCCCATCTTTGTAAACGCGATTGTGCTCTTAATTTATATTACGTTACGGATCAATGTTCTATGCAAGTATTTTTACTTTAAAGTTTTGGAAGTATTTTTGTAAACGCGATTGTGCTCTTTATTTAGATAAGGTGACGAACCATTGTTCTATACAATTAGTTTTCTTCCACCAAGGCGATCTTGTTCAAGTTTTCACTTCTGTCGGCACTCCCGGAGTGCCACAGATTTTTTTCAATGCTGTGGTTATTGCTCTATTTTGTAATTGTAACTATTTGCAGAGTATTATATTTCTTTATTACAGCTCCATTGAACTGGTGAGTAAGGGGGCAATTAATGATAATTTTCAGACACTACGTAGACATTTATCATACAGCACGCGTAGCATGATAACCACAGAAACGGGTTTTGTCGACGGAAGAATAGACAAAATGACAGAGAATATAATTTTGTCTATTCTTCCGTCGACAAAACCCGTTTCTATTGTAGTCATGACTTATGCTAAGCGTGCAGGAAAACACTCGCTGTCTACATTTTTACTCCACCAAAGACTATTAATAAACCAAAACGGTAAACAAACAAACGAAATGTATCATTGTAATTATAATATATCACTGCTAGTTGCTACCCCAAATAAACTTATGTCGAAACTCCGGAGAGAGGCTAATACAAACTAATACCAAGCTATTACAAGTATTAATAGCTCGATGTGCAGTCAGGTGCAGTGCTACAGACAGAACTAGGTTACCTCCAGTGTTGCTAACCCTACCAAACTAAAGAATAGATCAACTATAAAAAAACAGTATACAGTAATTTCAGAATAGTAATTCTACCGTGTAGCTTAAGATAAAGAATAAAAGTTTGAAAATCCGAAAATGCATACCCCTCCAGCACTTACTTTTTTTTAAATTTTGGGTCAAACACAAGCACCCTAATTGCGTAACAAACTATCAATTACAATGATTTCGAAGGATAATGCTTCATATGTTTGAAAAATTTGTCTGCTCAACAACGTAAATAACGCAATAAATGTTGTTGAACTGTCATAATGAAAGCCATTGCTACTGTAGTGTGTTACGCTATTACCTCGTAGAGTCAGTAGACGGTAGACCTTGTTTGTACCCACAGTAAAAGCAAGAAACAAGCATTTTTGATTTTTTGCTTCAGGTGGCGCCTAAAGGCCTAAAGTACAAAAAATAGTAGAAATATGGACTAAAATCGAAAACAGGGATGCCATTGGAAAAAAGGCAGAACTACTGTTAAAACAATAGGGTTGACAACACTGCCTTAGCTCACTAATCTCATATAAAAGTGACAAGGAAGTGCGCTGACAGGTTGACATAATGGCTTTACCTATATAATGACGTCACAAGTCGGTGTATCTCATTACTGGCCGTTATGGAAGCCCGAGCGATGCATACTTATTATATGAGCTGGCTTCTGTAATATGCATTTGTTGGATCTTGTTTCTATGCCGATTAGTGGTAATCCCTCGGTAAACATTATGTAGGCCAGTAATTAACTACTATTGGTGTCAAAATTGAAATTTGGTTAGAAATTTGGTTTCCCCAGTAGCGTTCACTCTAACCATCTTAGTTTTATTGTCAAATATTGAGTTAATTTTTGAAAAGACTAGCAAATACTGTAATTACTAGGTATTCCTCATAAACTATGGTGGAGGGCGGGTGTTTTGGGGACATAGGCCTCCCCCAAACACCGCCACTTCGACCGGTTCTGTACTTCCCGCATCCAGCGGATTCCTGCAGCCTTCACCAGGTCATCGGTCCACCTTGTAGGCCGATGGTAGGCCTTTTAACGCTACGTCTTCCGGTACGCGGTCGCCATTCCAGAACCTTTCGGTACGTTAGTACTATTATATACTATTTATTCTGTGCTTTCGGCTCCATCAGGCATCTGTTCTACGAGCAATGTGCTCTGCCCATTGTCACTTAAGTTTGGCAATTCTTCGGGCTATGTCGGTTACTTTGGTTCTCCTGCGGATCTCTTCGTTTCTGATTCAATCACGTGGGGAAACTCCAAGCATAGCCCCTTTGGGTGACTTTAATATCATGCATGCACCAATATTTTGCAGTAGATTCATGCAAAATGTCGTCTATAGATATTTGGCTTTACTCTTCTCCTATTTCGTATCGTATAACCGTTATGTACTACAAATATAATCTATTTTTAACATGGGCCTTTAAAAGTTAAATCAGAGAGTTTTCAAAGCTCCAACCGAAAGTCTGCGTCTTGACCTTTGTCTTCGCAATATTGTCAACAGTCTGCATTTTATTAAATTTCGCATAGGACGTTGCGAGTCTTCGACAAATTCCAGTTCATCTCAGATATCGAGTAATGTTATTAGGATACACGCTCCGCAAGTGACACGTCAAAATTTGGCTAGTTAATTAGGCACATTTTCTTCGTCTTGTCTCTTTTTCGCTCCCGATAATTACGACATGCCGTCCTACTTCCACGTGTCATCTTAATAGTGTGACATTGTGCCGCTTTTGAACATCAAATGATGAGTAGGTAACCTATCTACATCGTTTTACTTATAATATCATTGGTGTAAAGTATAAACTGTTAAGGCATGTTCTACTTGACTGCAAAAGTCTGATAACAGCAAGACTAACGTAGTAAGTAGGTAATTACTTAGGTACATAATGAAACGACCAACTTCAGGAGTAAACGCGCGTATCATTTCACTTCAGACCGCGGCGAAGTGAACAAAGGATCTAACTTACCCGATGCATGCTCAAGTTAAGGCTGAGGCTTTGTTGGCTACATACTGTCTAGTTAAATAGACGATGGTGGTTTGTTACTAGACAATATAGAGTTTCAATTTGATGAGGATCTTCTCGTCAGTGCTACCTCGTCTAAAGCACGTAGACGACTCTCTGTAGATGGCTCTCTTAGACCATTGTGCCTCGTGTAACAAAGGTAGGTATGGACAATCAATTCTTCACTAGTACCGATAGTCTAGGTAGATATACAAGGTAGGGTTTCCAACCATACTGTTAAAATCAGTATTATACTGTTTTTCACTCTAAAATACTGTTTACTGTACAAAAATAAATATGCTGTTTCCACTGATATCCAAAGCTATACCTAAATACAATGTTTCATCTACTACATAGAACATCATGTATGCACGCGTAGCATGTCAACCATAGAAACGGCTTTTCTACGGGTTTTGTCGACGGAAGAATAGACAAAACGACAGATTGTGATTGTTTATCTGTCATTTTGTCTATTCCTCCGTCGACATAACCCGTTTCTATTGTGGTCATGCTAAGTGTGCTGGACATGGGCGCGGTAGTTCAGCTAGCCTTAATTTCAGAATTAGACTGTTAATGTCTCGAATTTTTGGGACATAGTAAATAGTTAATTGTCAGAATACCTTTTAAATATTACTATTATAGTTAGTTCTGCCACCTGAGTGTTCACAGAATGAGTGTTTTCAGTAATGAATACTAAGTGGTGGCACAAAAAAAATACATTTAATTACAAAATTGCTCCTCGTCTATCCGGTGAGGCTTACGAAACCTTTAAAATTCGTGCTAATTGATGAGTTGCGCGAGTTATGTTTTTATTAAAAACATACTTAAAATACTGTTTATTTTGGCCGAAATACTGTTTATTTTCCCACTTTCACCATAATATACTTTATTTCTTGTACAAGCTAGCGAAACTCCGCAAACTTAGATATCTAATTACGATAAAACAAAAATTAAAAATACATTCTTTTTTTGGTGTCAACGACCGCTGTAGTGTACTTCTACTTATAGTATGAGTGAATAATTGTTTTGTTTGTTTTAACGTGTTTATCGATACCCATCACGTCTGTAAAGTTACGCTAATTCATTTAATTTGACCCTGTTTAATAACAGCATGAGAATAGCTCATATCGTCATTATAGATTCGTCAGTCAGCACTTCAGCAGGGTAGTAGTGTGGCTAATTACCCAGGGGCTAAAGACACTCAATGTGCCTATATAGATTCTCAGTCAACAGCCCGTCAGACAGGATTAGGTTCTGGATGTTTTTTTTTTTATAACCAGCAGCACGCTTTACATGACCACAATAGAAACGGGTTTTGTCGCCAGAAGAATAGACAAAATGACAGATAATCACAATGTGTCATTTTGTCTATTCTTCCGTCGACAAAACCCGTAGAAAACCCGTTTCTATGGGTGTCACGCTACGCGTGCTGCAGTGGGTAACTTACCCAGTGGTAAGTTCAAAACTGAACTGACTTTAGTTTTACCAGGGGCACAATTTTAAAGAAAATAATCAAGATTATCCACAAATAATGCAAGGCAATCCTTCGATCTTATCATGAATCAGCTTCATAAAATTGTTTGATTACCTACGAACGTTTCGACTATCTTATGTAGAGAACTGTTAATAAAGCTCAAAACATGTTTTATTCATTCAAACGAGATTCGAATGAAGTCGCCCAGTGTGTTGAGGTCACAATAATTCAATACTTATCTAAAGCGCTTCAACAAATATTCATGCTTTTTGCGCGCATTTAGTGTTGTTGGCAAGGCCCCAGCTTTTCCTAAACGTGTAGTACCTACTACAGATACAATCTATACCGCTGGAAGGTTACAACGTAATTAGCGTTACCTGGTTTTTATCAAAAACTGCTTCATAAATATTAATTGATAGCCCTCGCGTGTTCTTTGATGTCATTCTTTGTGGACAAAATAATCCTTTGACCATTAACTTGCTTAGTAAAGGGGTTTACTCAAAAGAAAGCGTGTTTTGCAAACGGAAGGGTCGGACGGCACGGGTATAATGCAATGCAAGGCGCGCGCGCGGTACCCGTCCGACCAGTTGCTCGCTTCGCCCCGCGCTCCCCTCGCGAACAGCTGACAGCTCCGACAACAAAGAACATCAACCCAACCCACACAAACATAACACGCTACGCACGCACAATCACGACACATTATTATTATTTTCAACCGCACACGCGACTGTACCTATTGATTGAAGCCCTTCAACTACGCCAATAATTATAACGTTTATCAGTCGATGTTTTACAAAACAATACCAAATTGGTTCATTTTGAAGCCAAACACTCGACAAATCAAGGCCTTTCATCGAGCCCTGACGTCGCAATCTAATATTATTATAGCACAGCTACATGACAACGGGCTCAAGTATTGAGTAAACAGTGTTGACCATGAATACCAGGCCCTCCTACGTGAAAGGTGAATACATACGACCTAACAAAGGGCAACTTAGTACTTATGTATAACTTGCCTTTCTGTTCATCCAATACACGAAGGGCCGCGAGTTGTGGCACTCCGGTGAACAAGAGTCTCTTTACAAAACAAGATGGTCTGTTTATTATGATGATTTATCACGGCATCATTGTGCAAAACGCGATGGTCACTTATGTCGTAGTTTTTCACTGTTCGGTTGCCCCGAGTCTCTTTTCATCCAAATCAGTTGTCGTAAGTACTTTACGTGGTAAATGTTTACGATATATTACGTTTTATGTTTTATTTACATCACTATTTAGGGGCCTGCGAACGTGATAATCGTTGCACTGCCTGCGCACTTTATTTGCTGCGCTTCTGCGTCAACAAAACAGTCTCTCGGCACTCGATGTCGGGCGAAATCGCCGCCTCGTTCGGCGGAGGTCTGCCCTCTCGTTCGCTAGCTTAGGAAACCTCGCGGTTTTGTCCCACTCTCACATTTGACGTTTCGCCGGCTGGGTTGCAGCGTTTTAATTTCATAACAGAAGGTATTTCTCAGAAAATCATACCAAAACTATTCAGTTGTCATATTATTATTATTATGTTTCGTTCTGATCAAGTTAAAAGCTACTTCAGCTGGCATGATCAACTCTAATAAATACTTTTTATAAGCGCCTGCTAATATATTATAGCAAAGTCGCAACTATGCTTTTACTTGCATGTTCTGATATGACAGGAATCCAATCCAGTCAAATAGCGAGATAGAAATAAATACACATGATTATATTCTGAAACTAATGAAAAGCAGTTAGGTCACCACTTTACCAGACAAAACGTACAAATACCAAAACAGTAGAAGTGTGGGTAGCTTTCTTTTGACCTTTCACATTTCGTCATAGACGATTGCCAACTTCATAGACAACATTTTCCTAGTTTGAACTTTTTCGCAATCATTTTTAGAAAAAGGTCAACTGCCTTTGGAGCAGAATAATCTTCAGTTCGCACCAAGAATTGGGATATTACCTCAGCCAAAAATAAACTTACTACTTACTACCTGAAAAGAAACAAAACATGGAGAGCATACTTAGAGTTTATTAACAGTATCACAAAAATTACAATATTAAATATCTATGATTCCAGGTTGGCAGCAGTTATGTGTTCTTCTGCCAGAACTTGGCGGCGTTGCGAGGCGTCTTGCCTTTGCCAGAATTCTTCTTTGGCGCGGAATGGGTCTCGCTACCGCCGCCTGCAGCAGATTCGTCGTTTTCTGCTTGCGATTTCAAAGTTTTCTTTATGTACAGTATCTGAAAATGGATTGGGATATTTGTAAGATGTTTTATTACTGTACCTAATTTTATTTATAGAACTGTAGTGTTTCAATAGACTACAGTTTATTTTAAATTGTATGTATTTTCAGCATATTACAGTCACTGATTATAAGGAAAGCCATGGGAGGTACCTAGCAGTGAAATAACTGCTAATTCAATTTTGAAGGGTTTTCCAAAATAACAAACATCCGCCAGTTGCCCATAAACCAAAAAGAGGGATTTTTCTATTAGTTAGCCCAGTTTTGATCTCCATCTGGCCTAATTAGGAGCAAGGAGATCTAGAATGGAATGATCACGACATCAAAATGCACAAACCTCCTGCTCAATCGCTTGTTGATGCCTAATAGCCCTTGTCTTATGATGATTGGCCCTCTGTATGTGCCTATCAACTGAGCTGAGGACTTGCTCGCAAGCATTACACCAGTCTGCTAGAACATCGGCGATTGAAGAGGCGTCTTCGAGGCGCGCATCGCGACCCAAGGCGACGTCGACCTCTACTCGCTTGCATTCCTGATCCAACTTACCGTGGATTATGTCTGGAATGTGAAAGGTGTACGATAGAATAGTGATGATTTGAATTTTTTATATAAAAGAATAGGTAGTTAATTGATTCAGGCGTGACCTTGCGGAAATCCATTATAAAATACAATAGACGTGGATATATTTAATAACCTGTTCTGCTTAGCTATTTCTAAAGAGCCATAAAAAACCCTGAAAGAAATCGACACGTGTTTCACCTCTCAATGAGGCATCCTCAGGATGACAATTGACTTGTCGCGAACCCGAACACGGCGTGTTGCCACACCGAGCACTGAACGCAGAGGGTTTCTCAGCATTCAGCCCTCAGTGAAACACGTATCGATTTCTTTCAGGGCTTTTATGGCTCTTTAGAAATAGCTAAGCGGAACAGGTTACTAAATATATCCATGACTATTGTATTTTATCAAAGAATAATCATTTTCAAGCACCACAGTGAAGACAATTTCAGGGAGTTTCAAGACTGGCCTAGGACCGACATAATTGGCGCCAAGCCAGGACGCCAATGTATCAACAAGACGGGTCACGATCCTCAACAACGAGGGACGTATAAAGAAGAATAAAAATGTTATTCAGTTGGCCATTGATATTGTGCATAGACGGGAGAAGGCTGTTTTAATCCCGTTAGTTCAAAGAACATAAAAGTAAAAGAAATTGACAGGTTACTAATATTTTGATGAAATAAGTTACAAATAAAGTAAAATAAAGCTTAAATGCACTACAATATATCAGTTATTGGTGCCGATTCCCTTGTTCACAAACTAAACTAAATTTAAGTTCAGTGCATCTTTTTCTTTCTATTTCATAAAGAAAAGGACAGAAGATAAATTTTAGTTTAGTCCTGTCAAATTAATCAGCGCTTGACGTAAACTGACGTAATTTTAGTCGGCAAGTTTTTAATTACGTCTAAACTTGTATGGAGAGTGACAGGCGATGATTAATTTGACAGGACTAAACTAAAATTTATCTTCTGTTCTTTTCTTAATGAAATAGAAAGAAAAAGATGCACTGAACTTAAATTTAGTTTAGTTTGTGTACAAGGGAATCGGCACCATGCTCTTTTTCTCAAGCTATATTTTGAGCTACAAGGGAAACTAGGGGTCAGTTTTAAACTAGAAACAAATTAACATCAACTCACCTGCATAAATAGCTTCTATGATAAGATCCTCTAAATCCCTTACATTTTTTATATCTAATTCTTGCAGCAGTACACTATATGGGATACATTTCTCCTGTGTGGCTAGTGAAGCAATTGTCAGATGTTGCAACTTCTTGCATTGAGCTGGACTCAGTTCTAGGTAGTCAGACTTGTTCTCAAGATACTCCTTGTATGTGCCGTATGCAAATAGATTTAGAGTCTTCAGGTGAGTGGCATAGGGTCCAGTTTCCAACTGAAATGATACATTGGATAGTGGCATTAGTTTAAAAAATTTAAAGTGTTATGAAAAATATTTCAGAAAGGAAGATTTTTATGACATGTAGCTTTTGTTTTCTACTTGGAGGTACCTACACTATCTACTTAAAACTGAAAATAGTTCTTAGATAGTACCTTCAATATTCAGATTAGAATTATTGATTCACAGTCATCATTACAGATTTTACCGACAGGTTTCAATTCATTCGCAGAATTTGTACAGCATGGTACAGAAGATATGAAAAGAATGAATTCTAACCTCTTTTATATTCGGCATTTCAAGAAGTTCGCCGAATACATGAACACCTGGTGCTTCCAACACCTGTTTGATGAGTTCCGCACATGCTGATCCTTTGGCTCCTTTGGCTAACAACACGAACTGTTCCAAAGGATGGTTGTTGGAAAACGACAACAATGATGAAGGTTCATCTTTGTCCATTGACATAGGATTCATGGTGAATGTTTCAAGATGATTAACTTTCTTACGTAAGTTATACGGCTATCGGTTTCTAAAAGCACTAAGTAATTATTGCACAAACTTGATAAATAATTCCTTTTACTTATTTACGACTCGACGATTCATGAATTTACAATTTGTTAATGATTGAAGTCAGTGATTGTCAAATTCGACGATTTATTTTATTTTGACACATAGAGTTGCGTTTTGTTAATTTGTTCGCTTGGCATATGAGTACTTTTTCGGACCGGTATTTAGGTTCTTTTATAAGAAAAAATAACCTCCTAAAATATAATTTTCAAAGTTGTCATTATCGAAATGTACACTGTGATTCTATTTTCAGATAGTGTTTTTTTACGAAACTCAATTTTTCATTCTTACATTGTGTACAAACACAAACAAAACGTAGCAGTAGCTTAACCATAGATCTTTACTTTTATATTTTTCAAATTTTGGGAAAAATGTTTTACTTTAGTCACTTTTGCCATGGATTTTTCGTGTATGCATTATTTAAATATTATAAAATTATTAGGATTTCCTGGAAAATGACAGTAAAAATATAATTATTTGACAAAACCAAAGACGATTATTTTGGACAATAGATTGTATGACAATAGATTGTCATTGCTAAGGGAATGAGTTGAATTTACAACCCATAATTGACCATAAACAATAAAATGGCGTCCGGTTTTTTGTGTGTGCGATAAAATTATTGTTTTCATGAAATCATGAGATTTATCTAAGTTTTGGCTATATAATCATGTTTATTAGTATTTAAACACAAATATGAGTAGTTATAAAGTGTCTAATAAACTAAATCACGCATTGTTTGCTGAAAATAATGTGCGTGTCAATCCTGCTCATAGCGTCGTTGTCCTATGCCGCCTTTTATATTGAGTTGATTAGACTAATTTACGAAGATTTCTTCGTGTAGACTGGTGTTCGTCAGTCAATAAAAGCATCGTTAACTATGAATTTACATAGATAGTACGTTTTTGTCGGCATTGTGATCGATGAGTGCGTTGTGCGTTAGTAGTTGTGAAAGCGTACATACATGTTCGCAATGATAAAACTGTCATGAGGACTCTTGTTTACTATCAAATAGCGAATTTGTGTTAGTGAATTAGTTTTTGTAATTGTAATGAATTATATTTGTTGTTAAAAATGTGTATGCCAACTCCTAACAATGTTTCGGGCTTCGGTTACTCGTGGGGCTTCACGAGTTCTGCGGACCTTACGAAGGGTGAGGTGGAAACACCAAGTAGTCTGAGCTATACTTTGGGAAATACGGTATGTATAACAACGAAATTAACAATTTCGCTGTCCCATGAACCACATAAGACTCAGGGCAATTGTTTCAGTATTGACTATTTTGTGTCTGCTTTGCGGACAACGAAAGTGTTAAACTTTTAATGTCGCCCGAACTCCTGACAAAGTGACATATTTGCATAGTAATTAACTTTCACAGTACAATAGAACTCCTAATGTGTTTTAATGTAATCTATGTTCAACTAAAGTTATTTGTCACAGTCAAAGGAATTTAGTTCCAATTAGATATCGAAAAACCGCAATGTTTACATGTTATTGTTACATCATATTGTTCTTTTCCACTTAGAACATGAAACACAAACCATGCATGTACTTTATACATGAAATCTGGTTGACACTGACCCTTCTGTCCTTTATAATGAACTGTAATATAATATTCTGAAAACCTTTAACATTTATTGTAAAAATGTTTAAAAAAAATTGTTTAAATAACCTTATGGCTGACACATGCTGTGGTTATCTATTATTTTAGTGTGTTTTGTGATAATAAAGTTTAGAATAATTGAACACAGTTTTTATACAAGTGATTCATAGTTGGGCAGAAAAGAATGAAGTGCAATTTAACTTCTTTGATTACAAATTGTAAGCATATAAATTGTTACAAAAAGATGACTCTTCAACCAATAGTAGTACTTGTAAAGGGTATTTTTAAATGTACAGCATCCTTTGTTTTCCTCCAAGCAACCACAAAACTCATCAGTAAAGATAAGAAAGTAATGAGTAAATTGCATAGAGACAAATTAATTGGACTGTATTAGAATAAAATGTTATAAGAGTAGAATAAACTTAAATTGAAACTATACTAAGTTAAACTATGGATAACTGTCCATTTCTTTCTAGTTTAGACCATTCAGTGCTCCAGAGTTTTAAAATTGGATTTGACGCATTTGGTGCACATCTCAACTTGTACACCATGCTCAAATGGTGAACTTAGCAACTGGTGCACTTCTCATATGGCACACTTCGCAACTGGTGCACTTCTCAATTGGTGCACTTCGCAAAAGGAGTACTTTTAAGATGAGTGGAGATTTGGAAAAATTATCTAAAAATGAAAGAATCTTTGGTTTTGCGTAGGTAATTTTCTTAAAAATACAATTAACAAATAATTTTAAATTAACTCTACATAATCACTATAACATTTTTATTTTTTCAAAAATAAAAAAAACATCACTCGGAAATAAAGACATGATATAATATCATATTATATCAATAACCTTTATAATATTATAATTTAAACTGTACTTCTTTTAGTTATAGTTATTATTAATTAAATAAAAGCTTTAAATTAAATTACATTTTTTTAAATTACATAATCACTAATATAATAATTGGAGAAACGTGATCTTTTCTTATTATTTCTTGCTTTAAAAAAAAAATTATAGCTATTTACTTAATTAATAGTAACAATTACTAAGTAAGAAACAAAGGTTTATCTATATTACTAGCTGACCCCGGCAAACGTTGTTTTGCCAATTATTTGTTTGGGGTGGACAACCCTTATCACTTAGGGGTATGAAAAATAGATAGTAGCCGATTCTCAGACCTACTGAATATGCATATAAAATTTGGTAAAAATCAGTAAAGCCGTTTCGGAGGAGTAAGGTATCTAACATTTTGACACGAGAATTTTATATATAAGATTTATAACCTGTTTTTGAGAAATAGGTTATGATTTAATTTAAATTTAAAGATTCTTTCATTTTTAGACAATTTTTCCAAATCTCCACTCATCTTAAAAAGTGTTCCTTTTGCGAAGTGCACCAATTGAGAAGTGCACCAGTTGCGAAGTGTGCCATATGAGAAGTGCACCAGTTGCTAAGTTCACCATTTGAGCATGGTGTACAAGTTGAGATGTGCACCAAATGCGTCAAACCCTTAAAATTTCCCATAATTTAACAATTTTTGGAGATACTTCAGGGTTATACTTATTTCTAAAGAAATGTCTTCCGGTATACCTGTGATAGGAAAGTAGATAAAAAGAGATGTAGACAACGTTTGTAAGAGTAGAAGAGAAAGTAAAAAATAAAAATATTACCTTCATATTTAAAAGTTGCTTTACTTAACATTATACTTATACACCAATAAAACAACAATTTATTTCTTACAGGTTTCCCCAGAAACGACACTGACTGTTATGTCTCACAAGACACCGCAAGTGCAAGAAAAAGTGGGTGCAGTCACAGTAGCAGTGTCAAACGCCGGTGCACAACTGACGAGGGTGGTCACCACAGGCACACCGGTCTCTGGAAGACGGATGTTTGTAGTGAACGATGCCGCTGCACATACGTTGAACAGGGTTTCGCAGCAGAATCAGACCACTACTATACATAGTGAGTGTAAAGACCTATACTTCATTGGTTTAGGTAATTCTAAAGGTAAACAAGTAAAAAGGGTTTTTATACGTGACACTTGTTAACGTAATAAGTTTATAACCAAATTAAAGGAGATGTTTAATTTTCGGCCATAAAGTGTATGTTAATGAAAAAAAAGAAAAAAATTGAGGAAAAATATTCTTTCCTGTTTATTCCCCAGATTACTTCGGCACAAAAAATAATAGTTTAACAAATTATTGCCATATTCTATTCATCATGGCGTCGTCTTACTTGCATACTGCTTTCGTCCAGAAATCATGTTACATTTTAACATAATAATATCACGTAGATGTTATTTAAATAAATGCAAAAAGGCATATATTTCTGTAGGTACTATAATAAGATCTTTTATACAACTTTTTTGATTAATTAGAAAGTGTGATTAATCATTAAAAAAAAAACTGCTTTTGTGGTTTGTAGATTTGTAGGTACTTCTGGACGAAAATGGCTAGCTATCGATGGTCGTATTTCTCCTGACAAACGTCAAACATTTTCGGTTTTTATTTTGTGCCCAAAAAGTATTACATATTACGGAAAAGAACAGTCTTTATTATATTTAGGGGTTTGTTTCCCAGGTTTTCTAAAGTGTACATGTTATGGCCGGAGTCCCATACAAAAATGAAACGTCTCCTTTATGTTCCATTTTGACAATACTTACCTCTTTTATTAATATGTGTAAAATTTTATCATTTATTCTTAAACTACTCTTCATAGATATAACTGCTTGAGCACATATAATATTATATAATCTCTATTGTGAAGAACCCAAAAAGACAGGTTCTCTAAAACTTAAAAAAAATTACATTGAATTATAACGTTGCTAAATTGAAGAGCACAACTGTGATGTAGCATGACAACTGAAGTTACAACTATTACGTGTAATCTGTTAACCAGACGCCTTTGACAGCTCTCTCGTCATGTGGTTTCTTTTGTTTACCTTTAGATAACTACCTAAATCAACAGAGTGAGTATAGTTGTTTAATTAACATTTAAAAAATACAATAGACGTGGATATGGCTCGTGTTCGGGACAAGTCAATCGTCATCCTGAGGACGCCTCGTTGAGAGGTGAAACACGTGTTGATTTCTTCCAGATTTTATGACTCATTAGAAATAGATAAGCGGAACAGGTTACTAAATATATCCACGTCTACTGTATTTTATAATGGACTAGCGGACGTCACGCGGTTTCACCCGCGTAGTTCCCGTTCCCGTGGGGATAAAATATAGCCTATGTTACTCGCTGATCAATGTAGCTATCCATTGCTGAAAGAATTTTTCAAATCGGTCCAGTAGTTTTTAAGTTTATTAGTTACATATAAACATAAAATACAAATCTTTCCTCTTTATAATATTAGTATAGATTACACATTATATACCACCTGCAATTCAGTCGAATTAAATCCTAAGGAAGATAACAATACTGTACTGTTTTAAAAATTCTTTTAATTAAATCAGTTGATCCTTAGGACACTGGTTAGATTCTCTTTCGTTCTCCTGCCCTCAGCATTGAGTTATAAATCTGTTGATGCATGCATTCAAATTGCAAAGAAATTGTGGAACTTCTTAAGGCATCATCCTTCATCCATCCATTCTCCTTGTCTATTGAGATTTAAATTTTTCACAAAAATGTACCTATAGTCTGTTCTGAAAGTATCTGATCAAAATGTAAACAAATGTATCAGAAAACGCCGTCGAAGCGCAAACGTCGCGTGTTTATATAGAACGCGCGTATAAATAAAAAATTCCCGTGTGCATAGAACGTTAGGGCCTTATCTCACTGGCGTTTTGCTACGAGTTATCAGCGAGGCGATTATTCAACGCGCTCTCTGCGTGTGCGTAGCGAGCAAGCCACGTGTGCGCAACGTGTTCGCCGCGTTTTCGTAACGAGAGCGATTGACGTGAGTGTACAAGAGAGAGAGAGAGACAAGCGATTGTAAAATGTTGTGAAAACGCGGATAACATGTCGCGTAGTCGCGGCTAGCTCATTTCGCACCCGCGGAGAGCACGTTCACAAATCGCCTCGCTGTAAACACGGTGGCAAATCGTCAGTATGATAATACTTAGTTATCGCTCGAAAAAAAATAAAAATAAAATCACGCATGTATCATTTACAGCGAACTTAGCAGCTAAGCCGTTTATGACACCGATAGGTCCCATCCAGTTAACGGCGGAAGAATGCAACGAGATCTTGATGAAGCGGGCTCTTCAGGCTCAAGGCATCGCGACCCCGGTCATAGACGCTTCGCAACTCAACCACACGTTACTAAACGGTGGCTTGAAGAGTTTAGCAGAGGCGACTGCTCAGCAGACGCAGTCGGAAACGATTCAGACGACCACGGTACATCAGCATCATTTGTTACATACGAAACAGGAGCCTGGGACTACGAATAATTCGCCTAAAGTAAGTGTTTTCTGTATTTTTTTGTAAGGAGATATGATAACTTTGATAATGCTTGTACTTCATCAATATTGCATATGTAACAAAGGCCAAAATCGGCATGGATCCAGGGAGGATAGTGTCTCTAGTATTTTGGCTTTTTCGTTATCTTGCACAAAGTCAAGTTACGCCATGCTAACTGCTTACTAGGTAGCTGAAGCTGTTGAAAATTGTCCTACCTGTATCACAAGTTAGTAGATTTTGTTCAACTGTCTGTCCAACACATAAACCAGATGGGGCTGAACTCTTTGCTGTACATGGCATCTCCCTAATATAGGAGGTGAAGAATGCTTCGTATTTTGTGACTATTGCCGCCTTTGATTATGCCCACTCCCTGCAAACCTCCACTACACTACTCGCGAAGTTGCTTCGACGAAGTACTCGTCGAAGTTGACCGAAGTCCGACGTACGTGACTAGATACTCGTGCGAAGAACTACAGGACGCTTCGAGTCCTTTGACTCAGGTGCAAAAACCGACAACGATTGGAAGTCGCCCGAGGCGAGCGGAAGTTGCACGAAGAGAAACCGAAGTGCCCTTCAACACTCTCGTATTCGCTTAACTTCGATCAACTTCGTGAGTAGTGTAGTGCAGGCTTAAGCTTAATTGTCTGCGTCATTTACCAAGGATACTGCTAAGCACTTTAAACCGTACTACCTGTAACTTTGCCATTATCTAAAAACACAGTTATCAGATAATAACGTGTGGTTAGACGGTATATTCACAGACGGAGCTGATGAATACCAACTCGGTGATGACGACGGCGCCGCCCGCCGCGGTGAAGGAGCGCCCTTACGGCTGCGATGAGTGCGGCAAGTCCTTCCTGCTGAAACATCATCTCACGACGCATGCGAGAGTTCATACAGGTTCGTGAAAATCTGTTTTATTTTTGAAGTGAAAACTTCTTTAGGCGCGTTGGGCATTTTTGAGATGGGACTAAACCATTGATTTCGCGACACCATGACGACACCTCATTTTTGTAAACGCGATTGTGCTCTTACGGACCAATGTTCTGTAAAAGTATTTTTCTTCCACCAAGGCGATCTTGTTCAAATTTCACTTCTGTCGGCACTCCCGGAGTGCCACCACTTTAAAAAAAATGTAAATACTTCTTGCGCTCTTTCTGAACAGTGAACCAAACTGAACCGTCACGCTCGGTTCGGTGACGCTGAATCGGGTATACTCGGCTCCAGTCGTAAGTTTCACTCTTATCGTGTGGTCATAAGCACACATCCTCTTTTTATGTTTTGTGAGAAGAACTCTATGTATTTATGTTTATGGTTTTAGTTACGTGTTTTTTTCGGGGTTGTCTGAATAGTTTCCTACTCTAACAACATCGCGTGTGCAAGATGAGCTTATGAATGAGGGTCAGCGCAGAAAAAACGGTCATGGTCAGCAAAATATGCGCGAGCATGCTCGAACACGCCTTAAAGAATCATTTTTTGCACGCTACTTTGAACTTTATTCTAGTTGTGATTAAGTTCATTATCAAAATGAAAAAATGGTCGTGCATTTTGCTGCTTTGTTTGTGCTGATCCCAAGCCCTGTTTGAGTTTGATCCTAGCTAGGCCACTCTAAAATAAAGATGTTCGTAAAGATTAATCTAAAATTGCTTTCAAACCATGAAGGGTTTACATACCAATTCCAAAATACACAAATTTAATTAGCATACAGGAAAATTTTTACAAAAATAATACGTGCGGTGCGGGCGTTTTGTGTGATAAAATATGATTGACAAACATAAAATTATTTACACCGATAGTAGGTAATAAACCAAGCTCATTTGAATAGACCACTTAAAAAAAAAGTGATATCAAATGGTCAGTGTAGAACTGGTCATTTGATGTCACTTTGTTTTTTAGGATTTCTGGTGGGTCTGTTCAAACATAGGGCGTGCACTTGATTGGGTCAGCATGATTTATCATAGCGGGGCGAAAAAATATAATATATTTTTTTAATAAAAGGAGATGTTTTATTTTCGGCCATAAAGTGTACGTTAATGTAAAAAAAGGAAAAAATTCCACGAATTGAGGAAAAATATTCTTTCCTGTTTACTTCCCTGATTACTTCGGCACAAAAAATAATAGCTTAACAAATTATTGCCATATTCTATTCATCATGGCGTCGTTTTACTTGCATACTGCTTTTGTCCAGAAATCATGTTACATTTTAACAATAATATCACGTAGACGTCATTTAAATAAATATGAAAGGCATGTATTTCTGTACTATATTAAGATAGCTATCTTATAAAACTTTTTTGATTAATTAGAAAGTGTGATTCATTATAAAAATAAAAAAACTGCTTTTGTGGATTGTAGATTTGTAGGTACTTCTGGACGAAAATGGCTAGCTGTCGATGGTCGTATTTGTGCCCAAAAAGTATTAGTTATTATGGAAAAAACAGTCTTTATTGTATTTAGGGGTTCGTTTCCCAGGTTTTCTAAAGTGTAAATGTTATGGCCGGAGTCCCGTACAAAAATGAAACGTCTCCTTTGAAATTTTTAAAAAATATTACACATTTTTAATTTTTAGTAATATTATATTTAATATATTATAATTTAAATTTTTATTCATGTATTTTGTTAATCAATATATTATACAATATATATTCCATTTTTGCCGCCCGGCTGTACCGAATTATCACCTGAACAAGAGTCACACGAGAGCACACGCAGAGAGCACGCCTACAGTTTCAAGAATCTGGTTTTATACAAGACATACAGATTCGTTTATTAATACTTAATTAATTAAATTAACACCATTAATGTGACAACCACCATTACAAATGACAGTTTATTGACATCATAGTTAGCATAATTTTCTAGTTTAACGTCTTTCTTCCTCAAAGATAAGCTAAGGCAAGGCATATTTACACTCAATATATAATTTGTAACAAATGCTAAATAATGGTAATTGTGTTAGTTTAAAGGCAAAGTCCAAAAGTATAATTTGCTTGTGGGCCTATACAGGATTACCATGGATTTAGTACATGATTCTGAACCCACCTGCGTAGAAATTTTTCGTCGGTTATTAAAAAAAAAAATCGGTTGTTTCATAGAAAGTTGCAATACCTACGTGGTCAAAATGTATGGAACAGCAGATTAAAAAAAAAAAAATAACCGACGAAAAGTTTCAACGCGGCGGGGTTTAGAATAATGTACTGAATCCATGGTAACAGATTTCGCGTCGATGTCCCTGCCACCCTGTATATAATATTTCATTCAATTCCATCTATCTATGGCTGTCCTTAGGCTGGTCCGAAGTTAAGTCTGTTTCTCAACTATGATTCATCCAAACATACTATTTCCTGCAGTTTTCTTGCATTCTAAGAAATTGCCTACGCCATGTTGTTCACATTTCTGTATATTTAAATATCATATGTTTTTCTCTTGGTCTTGCTTAAGTTCTGTGGCCAATTTCTTCGAAATCGCTTAAGTATTTCAGCCGTCAGGAAGTGACAAACATACAAACACACTGTACTTAAATATTTTTGATGCATGATTTTTGTGCAGACGAATTTATATTTAGACAGAGTAATAAATACCCGTATTACTTTCGATGGACAGACACATCCAGCAACGACCTACTTATTTTTATGAGTTGACTAATATTATGTTGCTTTAAGAAGTGTGCCCGTGTCTTTTACGTTTGTGTATGTGCCGAACATCGAGATTTTATGTGGGCTGAAGGTCTTCCAGACTTTTTTGTTTAGCGATCGTATCATATCCTGTTGAATATACTTATCAGTACGTCTTTCCGGTTCATTAGTCAAATGATAGTTGATAGTTGGTTGGAGTCGCATTTTAATTAATATCTATTTCTGTACAAGGTTTATTAATTTATTGTGATTTTTCTCTAAAACTCAAACTCAAAGCATTTATTTCAAATAAACCAATTACACAGGTACTTTTGAATTGTCAAGGGGTCGGTCAGAAAGATGAAGCTAGTTGCCCATTCCAAAGCGTAGTAGGTACCTATGGAGAAGAACAGGCAAGAAATTCTCATTGTCGACCTAAATAGACATTGGTATCTTTTGGAATCGTTTTCCGTTTACTTTAATATAATCTATTTATTATTAACAGCCGCACTGGTCGATCCATCAGGTTAAGCTACGCTTGCCAGGGTTGGTCAGTGGATGGGTGACCATCTTTATATACCGAGACTCCTCCGTGCCTCGGAAAGCACGTTAATCCGTTGGTCTCGGCTGTCATTCGTGGATCTTTGACAGTCGATACGGGTCGTCAGAAGCCCGAAAGTCTGACAACCAGTCTTACCAAGGGGTATCGTATTACCCAGTTACTGAGTTGTGGAGGTCAGATAGGCAATCGCTCCATGTAAAATACTGGTATTCAGCTGCATCCGGTTAGCCTGGAAGCCGACCCCAACATAGTTGGAAAAAGGCTAGGCAGATGATGATGACTTTAATATAATCTTTTTGTCTGTGTTGGCGCCGACAAAGGTCGATATAATAATAACTGGTCAGACTTGCAATTCGCCTAAATGTCATGTTCCATTTTCGCTTAACAAAAAGCACGTTTCGCCTCTAAAACAACATTTATTACGGTGTGCTACTTCAGAGCATGAATGATTTCTCTGAATCCGTGTTGTCAAAGCAACATAGTTGTTATTGGCAAAGAAGCTAAAATGTTGCTGTAAAATGACGTGGTAATGAAAAACTATTTATGACATTTTACTGCAAAGCGATAAAGTTGATTAATTATAATTACCAGTTATATGACAAGTTTTATTAAGGCTTGTGCAGACCAGCGCGATATCGCGAGCGCGACACGGGTCGCGTTGCCTGTCGCGCCCGCGATATCGCGCTGGTCTGCACGAGCTTTTATTATTAGTCAATAAAATTTGCGAACATGTGTAGGATGTAGAGATATTCGATACTCAAAACTCGATCATTTATTGCATTCCACAATGTGTACAAAATAAATTAAGATGATGCTCCCTAAATTGTATGTTGCAAATTATTAATATTCTGAAACAGACACGCATTTAGTATATGATTCTTTGGACCTTTTTCTTTCCATGTACAAGACAGTTACTTAGTATTTCTACTTTCTTAATATCCCTCGGCAAACTTCGTGTTTCGTCAGTCGTCGGATTTCTATCAGGTGCCCTTTGCACTTGGTGCAGACCGGACGTGCTTAATCGACTTGCAAGTATATAGAGTTGTTAATACTCTTTTAACTTAATGTAATTTATTTAAAAATGGGAGGAAAGCTGCTAGTCGCAGGCAGGACAGATAGGAAAACAGTCTTACAGCTCTATATCACACGGAAATCAAAACAACAATAAAGTACTTAGTTCTGAATTCAAATTATTATACACGATAAATCTAATAATTGATGGACATGGAAATTATCATTCGTTTGTATATGCAAATGCGATGATTCCCAAGGGACATTAAGAAAATAGTAATACTGTAGGTACGTCATTGTAATATTTAGCCCATTTTTTTTTTTTCGGAAATCATTTGTATGATTTATTGGATCTTTTTCTTTCCGAATATAAGACAGTTACGTAATTGGAACATTTTCGCTCGATTCATTTTTTATTGGAAAATCATGTCTGTTTAAAAGATTAATTAAATAAAATCATGTCTGTTTAAAAGATTAATTAAATAAAGTCAATATTACTCGGATTTTATGTCTAAAATAATTTTCGCAGTAGGAAAATATACTTAATTATCCACAAGATTTTTTCTCTCTATTACTTTAGTTATAAACGAAATAAGAATTGAGACTTACGCCATTTCGTTCCGTGCTCGAACACGATCAAAGAGCGCACGCGATATTCAACTTTATTACTGATGCGTTAGCGTTTAGTACATAGTTGAGTGGCGGGGTGCAAGTGGGCGGGGTTTGCGTGGAAATTGTCTTTAGAGTGCCTGGTTTTAAATAATGAACGTGAAATATGAAACCACCTCCATTATACTCCAATTTACTATCATCAGCATCATAACATCACGCCTGTATTCCCCGAAGGATTAGGCAGAGGTGTACCTATAGTACACCCACATTTCGTCAGTTATGTTTAAGTCCCATGTAATAGGGGGCGAGCTTATTGTCATCAACTGGGCACAAATCCAGACCCCGGACTGTTACTGAGAAATTCCAGATAGAAAAACTCAACAACACTGCCCGAACTGAGAATCGCACCTAGGACCTCATGGTCAGCAGTCGCGTTTGCGACCACACGAGACCAACAAGGCAGTCCAAGTTACAACTTTGTACTTAACCAAAGACTCTAGATCAGTGGTCGACACCGCGGCTCGCGAGCGGCTCTTTGGGCTATAGAGTGTGGCTCTGTACAAATGTCGATGAGTGCGGGCGTAGATACGAACGGGGGTCGGGGTTTCGGTCATTAAGGAAGATATCAAGTTTCATTCATAATTCAAAATTTCGAAGATTTATTTCAGAAGTACTTACACCAAAAATTTGTAGTACCTTTCAAAGATTTCCAAGGTTAACTAGTTAATAAGTAAGATACGTTCGTCATATTATTATCAGTCAATATGATGATGATGATGATGAAGGCATCCTACTTCTTAGCAAGTTAATTTTAGGAAGCGTTGTGGAGTGAAAGAGGATGGGAGTTTTAAGGATTGGCTCTCATAAGAAATCTTAGTCGTTATAGTATTGATTTTTGGCTCTATTGACTAATGAGTTTGCCGACCACTGCTCTAGATGAATGCTAAAAAACAGCGTCTTGCCACCACTTACCACTAACTGCCATATCCAAAACGGCTTTAAGGGCTAATATTTACCAACTAAACTTCAGGATGCTCAGAAAGCAATATGTAACTGTCCATTCAGCCTATCGCAGACCACTGCTGGACATAAGTCTCTCCCAAGTTCAGGCACAACACCCGGTTCTCCATTTAACACTTCCGTGCCGTCCCCAAATCTTACTTACCAGTAGAGTACTTGCGGCGTTCCTATACGGGCAATATTTTTATTGCAACACGTAGCTACAACACTTTGGAGTATAGCTCAGCAATACTGACAACGTTTTTAGGGTATAAAATTTTATTGCAACACGTAGCTACAACACTTTGGAGTATAGCTCAGCAATACTGACAACGTTTTTAGGGTATAAAATGTATTAATTACAAAAAAAAACATAATAATGCCACCCTATTACTGTCCCACGGCTAAGGTCTCTTGTGATGAAGAGAAGGCGTTTGATCGACTATACTTCAGGATGCTCAGAAAGCAATATGTAGCTGTCCATTCAGTCTATCGCAGACCACTGCTGGACATAAGCCTCTCCCAAGTTCACCCATAACACCCAGTTCTCCATACATACTTCCCGTGTCGTCCCCAAATCTTACTAACCAGTAGAGTACTTGAGGCGTTCCTATACGGGCAATACTTTGCTGTAACACTTTCGAGGATGGCCCAGCAAGTATTTCTGGGCCAAATAACATTTTTAGTGCAAAAAGTCATAATATTACCACCCTATTACTGTCCCACAGCAAAAGTCTCTTCTAATGAAGAGAAGGCATGAACATTGATCACTATGCTTGCTCGAGGCAGGTTGGCGATTTGGAAAATGTATTGCCTGGCAATATTTCCACAACAGTGTGGGTGTTACTGCAAGTACTTGCAACAGTAGCCGGAGTGGCTGGGCCACACTGAAAATATTGCTGAGTATTGCAGTAATATTATAAGTATTGCCAGGCCCCACTTGATACATTGCTGGCAATGTTTTGCAGCCACACATTGCCGGGAAAATATGGCTCGTTTAGGAGCGCCTCTATAGTAGTCGCGAAGTGCACGTACCGATGCGGTTCGCTCTGTTTCAGGTGAGCGACCGCACGCGTGCGTTCACTGCGCCAAGACATTCGCGCACAAGCATTGCCTCAACACCCACCTCTTACTGCACTCTTCTAACCGCCCGTACCGCTGCCCCGAATGCAAGAAAACGTTCACGCTCAAACACCACCTCCTCACACACTCACGGGTAATAAATAATAATAATTATTTTTTCAAATTAACGTTTCATAGGTGAACGGCCGCATGTGTGCGCGCATTGTGGGAAAGCGTTCGCGAGGAAGCACTGTCTCAACACGCATTTGTTGCTGCATTCGGCCGAGAGGCCGTATAGGTGCCACGAGTGTAAGATGGCGTTTACGTTGAAACACCATCTTGTTACGCATTCGAGGGTGAGTTTCTTTTATTGATTAAAATGCATGGTAATCATCAGCTGTTTGAATCGTAACAATGTCAACAAGTCCAGTCCTATATATGAGCACATTATAAGCGTCTAACGTCGTACTTTAACTAACGTCATATTTACTGCGCCCTGCATTTGGTGGTTCTGACAGGAATCATAAATTTTTTGACATAAAAAGTATTGAATCAGTATTTCAGACATACAAACATCTTTACGACTTTATTGAATAGACAAGAGAACTCTTTATCGAGCCTTCTTGCAATGAAAAACCTCACATATTCCCCCAAAAACACCGTACTTCAACATCCTCAATTTCATTTCAGGTACATAGTAGAGAGCGTCCGTTCGTATGTAACGAGTGCGGCCGCGGGTTCCCTCTGAAGCGACACCTGGTGACGCACAGCAAGTACCACGCGGGCGAGCGGCCGTACGTCTGTAGCGATTGTGGCGAGAGCTTCGCGCAGAAGGTATGTTGTCAGGGCTAGACTTGAATTTAAGGTAGGACAGCTGTTGGTACAAGTAGGGCAGAAGTAAAAATTTTGATCTGATCTGGTCAATCGATTTTTGGCTTTCATGACTGATATTTGTAATGTGTGTCAGTTAATACTACTTAATTGTCGGGGGTGATATATAGAGATTTTATAAAGGAAGTTATTCTGACATAAATTATTATTTCTCCAATCATGTCCAAACACACCTACTCAATATAAAGTCTTTCCTTAAAACAACTGAATTCCCCCGACCCTTGCTCGAAAACGAGGTGCCAGCAGTTGTTGCAGCTGAGCACGTAGCTTTAAATACCCCGAATAATAATCATGATGATAATATAAATTTGATCCAGCCTGTCCCCTCTTGCTGTCCTCCCGTCAGCGATGCCCTAAGCCGAGGTCCGTACCCCACAGGGGGTGCCCTTAGCGAGCATTCGTTTAATTTTAATAGTTTAAAAAGCTCCTGGCTAGAGACTCTAAGTGTAGAAGCTTATGGCACCCACAGGAAAATCCGGTTAAGCAGCCACGACCTTAGTGGTCAAAACTGCGAGAAGCCATTTAAAAAAATAAAAATAAAACTGAATTCGAATAAGATTCAGAATGAATAATTATTTTATTGTGATTATAAGATGCCGTGGTTAATTCGGAATTGTTTAGATGTCATAACTTAGCTTCACAGTACTTTGCTTATTATTTATTAATTGATATATTATTAGATTAGTTGATTTTTTAAGGTGCATTGATATTTTAAGGTAAGGCGTTGTCCCCTCTTAGCTACGGTCCTGATTGTCGTAAATAATTTGGAGAAATTATTTATTTATTTATTTATTTATTTATTGACACCAAAAATATTAACACTACATAACAACCATATTGCTTAAAATAAATTTGTAGGCTATAATGAAAATAATACAACATAGGAGCATCTGCAGCCGAACTAGGTGAAAAACCTGTATCTCGGCATACAGCGCCAAACCTCTCTGATAATGGACTGGAAAAAATTTAGCCAAATTTAGTAAAGGTCTGAACATTGCGAGTTCAGGTTTAATCTGCTTAGAGTTCAGGTTAGTTATTCTTATAAGTAATGACTCAGGTTCCTACGACTTTCGTTCTCACATAAATTGGGTCTAAAAATACTGTTGAATTTCTGTGATCTATTCAAGGAATCTCGTGCAACTTAATTAACATTAAACAATAAAATAATATTATTCTGTAGTATACTAATCAAACATTCTGATGTTCCAGGAGCACCTAGTAATGCACAGTCGTTTCCACGGCTCCCTCTCCCCCTACGTGTGCCCGGACTGTGGCGTGACGTTTGCTCGCAAGTTCCAACTCGTGAATCACGGGCGAGTGCACGGGAGAGTGCCTCACGCGTGTCCCGTGTGCGGCAAGGAGTTTTTACAGAAGAGAACTCTAGTCGCGCATATGAAGTAAGTAAAATGCTTGTCAACTATCAACTCAGACATGCCTCTCCCATTTGCGCCACTTCGGCCGGATCGATGCCTCCTGCATCCAGCGGATTTCCGCGCCTTCACTGGGTCGTCAGTCGACCTTGTACCCATTGGTAGAGGGTTCTTCTGGGTGAAGACCCACGGGGCATAGCGACCACTTACAGACAAAAAAAAAATACCATATTGGTTTCTTCAGATCCAATCTTCGAATAACATTTTCCCTATTGTTCAATCTTTCAGAATACATACAGGGGAAGGTGCAGTTGCATGTTTAGAATGCGGCGAAGCCTTCAAATGCAAGTCAGAGTTGCAGCAACATTGCAAAATGACGCGGCACTGTCTACAATCCACGCAATCTCAACAACAGCAACAGCAGCAGCAGCAACAACAGCAACAGCAGCAGCAGCAACAACAACAGGTTAGATCATTGAATAATAAATAAATAAATTCATTTATTTCAGGTAAAAAAAAAAATAACAGCCATAGCCAAACAGAAATTAACAAATGAGATCCATAAAATAAAATACAATAAAATCAAACATCCATTTTTTTTTTTTTTTTTTTTTTAAATAAAATAAAATGAAAATAAATTATGTTGAATCGAAACAAAAAAGAAAAATCAAATAATATCAAAAATAAATACACATTTCATACAACAAGCACAGACAAAAACGAACACTCACACAGTAACAATCATAGCTGAAACTCAAATATTTTATTGCACTCATTTGAAAAGCATGAATTACATGGATTTTGTAATGATGCATATCCGGTAGCCTCGCAAATCCCTCCTTATTCTAAGGGCACGTCTTCCCTACCATTACTGCGCCCGCCGGTCTACTCCTTGATATGCAATGGCCTCTGTAGCACCATGAAGCATGAGGCTCCAGGGGGGCTTCGATTTATCGAGTCTGGTTAAACCACGCTGGGGTGCATTTCATTCATTCAAAAATCAATTTTTACTTTATTATTAAAATGACGATGATTAATTTTAATCATTGTCATTAACCTAAGGTTATTATTGATGTAATGATGTGTTGATAAGAATGATTAAAATCATGTATATTTTTGGGATAAAAATTATAGTTTATGTAAAAGCAATTATGATAGTGACACAGGTTATTTTCTGTTTTGAAAGGAAAAGAAAATAAAAGAAATTACATTATTGAACGAATGTTATTGTTGTTTCCTAAGGTCTGTAGCAGTTAGCGATCTTCATTTTGATCTTTACGGCGGTCCCCAAACTAGGCAAAAGATTGAAGGCACTATTTTTGTAAAATTTATTTATTTTTCCTTTGTACACTGTTGAGATGAGGGCAAAAGGGGGAAGATTGCAATAAATAGTTCTTTATAATGTCCAACAGCAACAACAAGCGCAACAACAAGCACAACAACAGGCGCAACAACAAGCACAACAACAAGCGCAGCAACAGCAGCAACAACAGCAGCAGCAACAACAACAGCAACAACAAGCAACTGTGATAAAACAAGATGAATTTAAACCGCAAATTGTACAGGTAAGCTTATCCTCCTGTATTCGAGATGCATATTAGTTTAATTTTTGTTTGCTTCAATTTAATGATGCGATTTTTCTCTTGTCTTTTGAAAACAAATTTCCACAAAAAACGTTGGTTTATTTTGGTATTGAAGTTGACCCTTACTAATCTCTCAAGACTTACCAACCCCAAAATGGAATGGAATCTTTTTTCATAAACTCATCATGAGGCATCACAATATTATTTCTATTCGACATTCTTCACAATATCATTTTCTTATCAGGTTATTGGTGCTGACGGTCAAATTGTATCGGAGAAGACGACGCCAGGATATGCGTGTCCAGAGTGTGGTTCCTGTTTCAATACTAAGGTTAGTACAATTTGATTAGCATGTAAATAGTACAATGGTTGGTTTTTTACCAATTTATTATTGGTCTTGAGCTGTCAAACAAATAAAACTAAACTGGAGAGGTCTATTTCCATTCAGGTCCGCTTGCATCACAAAGAACTAAAAATATATTTAGTGCTAATAGAATTCTGTACTAGAGTCAAGAATTTCAAACTAATGAAACGGTCTCATCGAGTCAGCGGTATGATAAGGGCCCGCCGCGCCGTGTAGATGACGTCACCACGTGAACAACGGAAGCTTATATGAGCGCCGCCGATAAAATTCTTTTGTAGTCAATTGTTCGAAGATGGCTCAGATAGAAAGATGTTTTAAATATGTTTAGCTCTAAATAAATGTATTTAGTAATTTATGATGCAAGCAGACGTTAATTGTAAACGTCTATACCAATGCGCCGGGAGCATCAGACGCGGTTGCAAACACTACATGTGTGAATAAAAACCTTAAAAAATCAAAAATCAGTCAATCAAACACCACATGGTCGTTGTTTGTGTTTTCTTATGGAGGCGGCGTCTGCAAGAGCGCGTTACCTTCAATGACATTACATGTATCGTGGTCCCTCCCCGCATATCTTTCGTATCGTAAAAGCTTCTGTTCCGCTGACACTCCTCGCGTCGCAAACATTTCCTGCTGAGATTAATATGATTTTTTATGCTTCCTTGAATAACGTCTGTTTTAACTTTATTATTCCAGGAGGCGCTGTCCCTGCACGTGCGCCTGCACGCGGGCGACCGCACGTGCGTGACGGACCTGTGCGCGCTCACGGCCGCGCTGCAGCCCGGCCTCGTCGCCGCCGCGCACACGCAGCACAGTACGACATACTCACTGTTACTGTAGCTATACTCTGTGTGACCGCACGTGCGTGACGGACCTGTGCGCGCTCACGGCCGCGCTGCAGCCCGGCCTCGTCGCCGCCGCGCACACGCAGCACAGTACGACATACTCACTGTTACTGTAGCTATACTCTGTGTGACCGCACGTGCGTGACGGACCTGTGCGCGCTCACGGCCGCGCTGCAGCCCGGCCTCGTCGCCGCCGCGCACACGCAGCACAGTACGACATACTCACTGTTACTGTAGCTATACTCTGTGTGACCGCACGTGCGTGACGGACCTGTGCGCGCTCACGGCCGCGCTGCAGCCCGGCCTCGTCGCCGCCGCGCACACGCAGCACAGTACGACATACTCACTGTTACTGTAGCTATACTCTGTGTGACCGCACGTGCGTGACGGACCTGTGCGCGCTCACGGCCGCGCTGCAGCCCGGCCTCGTCGCCGCCGCGCACACGCAGCACAGTACGACATACTCACTGTTACTGTAGCTATACTCTGTGTGACCGCACGTGCGTGACGGACCTGTGCGCGCTCACGGCCGCGCTGCAGCCCGGCCTCGTCGCCGCCGCGCACACGCAGCACAGTACGACATACTCACTGTTACTGTAGCTATACTCTGTGTGACCGCACGTGCGTGACGGACCTGTGCGCGCTCACGGCCGCGCTGCAGCCCGGCCTCGTCGCCGCCGCGCACACGCAGCACAGTACGACATACTCACTGTTACTGTAGCTATACTCTGTGTGACCGCACGTGCGTGACGGACCTGTGCGCGCTCACGGCCGCGCTGCAGCCCGGCCTCGTCGCCGCCGCGCACACGCAGCACAGTACGACATACTCACTGTTACTGTAGCTATACTCTGTGTGACCGCACGTGCGTGACGGACCTGTATTGACACAAGACTATTTTAAACTAATCTGATGAGACATTATTCACTTAGACCGACTAGAGAAGCTACTTGGATTCTCATTAAAAATGTCATACAATAAGTTTAGTTTGTTCACAAATCGCATTTACGACTTAGGCCACATTTACTACCACTAAGTGTACTTTGTGCTTTCCCCAGAACTTGTACCACTAAAACAACCCTTATTGCTACGAAATAGAAGCGTCATCACAAGAAACACACCTTCCGGTCTCCTCACACTTCTATGCTATCACCATACAGTTTATAATATACATTTGGGCTGGACTCATCAACATGTTACCAACAGAAGACGTCTACAGTACATAAGCTTCACCTGACTTGGGGACGTGGGATAGGTTGTTGTGGCGATGTTTGGAAGTTCCTAAAATTGCCATAACGACCTGTTCTGTGCTTCCCGCTCCCTGCGGATGCAGCAAGTCCACGTATTGGGCTGGATATTCACCATTCTGCGATCGCTGGATACTCGCCCTTTTGTGTTGGCACCGTACATCTTTTTTCTTCAGTACATCTCAATAAGCTCCCATCTCCGTGTGCACTTCTTTGTTTCATGTAATCAGTAATGTTTGTTATGTAAACTTTATCTTTTGTTCATTAATTAAAGGATATCATCAATAATTTTCAGGTTTCATAATTCCTGATCAGCCTAATATACAGATAATTTCGTCGAACTCTAACAATGTTGGGCATACGCAAGTAATAGCGGCGGTGAGTTTTTATTTTTAAATAAATAATTACCTATTAGTATTATTTTCAGCATTGATAACTAGATTATTCATAAAGTATAGCTTGATAAAACAAGCATGATATCGGGGTAGCAGCCCGGAGTCTGGATTTGTGCGCGGTTGATGGCAATAGGCTCGCGTCCTATTACATGGGACTTAAACATAACTGGCGAAATGTGGGTGTACTATAGGTACACCTCTGTCTAACCCTTCGGGGATTACAGGCGTGAGGTTATGTATAGCTTGATAAAAAAAGTAGCCAATGGAATAATTTTAACTAGTTTAATTAGAGCCAGTATCATTGTTATCTGCCTAGCTTTTTTCCAACTATGTTGGGGTCGGCTTCCAGTCTAACCGGATGCGGCTGAATACCAGTATTTTACATGGAGCGACTGCCTTTCTCACCTCCACAACCTACTTACTAGGTAACACGATACCCCTTGTGTAGACTGGTTGTCAGACTTTCGGAATTAGACCGTGTATCCTATATATATTTGTAATCATGTTCTCGAAAATGCCTCTAACGATTTCGATGAAAGTTGCAAGGGGTTTACGGGGGCGAAAAATCGATCTAGCTAGGTCTCATATCTGGGAAAATTAGTTTTCTCTATTTGCACCCGAGCAGAGCTTGGTCGCCCAGGTACTGTCAAATAAAATTAGTCGGCAAAACTCCTCCGATTATGGATAAAATAAAAAATAGGCGTATGTTGAGACGCAGGTCCACGCAGCGCAGGGTAGAGCAGATTTTGTAATGCATAAACGTACTGACAGCTGCGTACGCTGCGGCGCAGGCACGTGTGACGCAGACATGTGACGCAGAGCACTGCGTCTCGTGTTTTTTACCACTGATTTATAATTTTGTTGCAATCGTCTATTGTTTGTACTAGCTAGGACGCGAATGTGTCTGTGTAGCTGCGTCGTAGCATACGCTCGCGGCCTATGTCTGCCTCGCCTGCCCTACCCTGCAAAATCTGCACTGTGCTGTGCTGCGTCACCTGCGTCTCAGCATAAGCTTAGCTTATGTGTTTAGATATCGATAGCCATCACGTTTATCTAGCTAATTTAATTTGACTTTCTATAGAGCGTATTTGGAACTTAGATTGTATCTATACTATAAATAAATATTAATACCATGTTTCTTATTACATTGCAGAATCATCAAATAACGACTCCCAGACCGAAGGTTCACTTTTGTGGCGATTGTGGGAAAGGGTTTGCGGCTAAACATGGTTTATTGGCACATCAAAGAAGGTATGATACCAAAAATTTACATTATAGTCACGGTGAGTGACATCCCATCAGTGTTTTTCGAGGGTTTTCAAATATCTTTATATGCATTTCTGGTCAGAGACTGCTGTTAAAAGGTATTGGAGCTAATGTAATAGTATATACAGATGTTATACCAACCAAGCACTTCACAGTGAAAGGTCAGAAACTTCTCAAAAACTGTTGAAATGCGTAGCAAATTTTTTGGTTCAAATTGTTTTATTTTAAATTTCTTTATAGATTTCTGAAAAAATATAATTTGAGATTGGTCAAAGTCAAAGTCAAATCATTTATTTCAAATAGGCCCATGTATGGCACTTTTGAACGTCAAAAATTACAAAATAATAAAATTGATTCTAGTCGCCCCTTCCAAAAGGTAGTTTTCGTATGGAGAAGAATGGGCAAGAAACTCCACCGTTACTCTTTTAAAATGTTTTACAATATTGTTTGTATATGTACGTACATTTGTTAAATAATTATTATATGTGAAGACGATGCACCTAGAATAAAATTACTATACCACAATAGGTAAAAAGAATTAAAAATGAAGCAACGATAGATAATTTAATTTGTGATAGATACATGATTCTCACATATTTACAACCATTGTAAAAGTAGACGATTTTCCTAAAATTTTTCAATTAATAAGTCAGTGTGTAAGGAAGTAATCACAGAATGTAAAATCAATGTCATAAAACACAAAGTCATAAATTTTACAATTACATTAGCAACCAGTTTGATTTTGTCTTGATTCTAAATTGTCCTATGGAGCAGGACCAGCATGTTTCCAAGCACTCTTATCTTGGATATAATCCATATTACAAATATGCTTTGTAAACAAGCATATTTGTAATATGCTTGTTTACAAAGTGTACTTTTTATATGAGTTTAAAATTTTCTTTCATTTAATATGTCACAAGGTATTTTGTTGTAACATTTAACACAGTACCCCATAAAAGATGTATGTACTTTAGATAACCTGAAAAATGGTTGATCTAGTTTATCTTTATTTCTAGTATTAAAATTATGTCTATCACTTATTTTATTAAAGAGATGTGGATTTTTCCTTATATACATAATATTTCGGAACTCTATTGGCCTTTGGCTGCGTTAAATTAAATAAATAAGTCCATAACAAAGCCTCATTTCTTTCAGACATCCTGACGGCAGCTGTACATTACGTACCCATGTTTGCGATCAGTGTGGCAAGGCATTCTTCCAGAAGAACCACCTCATGCTGCATCAGAGACAACACATGGACCTGCCGCCCCGAAGTGTAAGCAAATACCCTAACCTTTACGCCTCTGCCCCCGCCAAGGTAAGCAGAGATGTATGCAGCAGATACACGGTGGAAGGAACATCATAACGAAAATACTTTTTTTAAATCATTGAAATTTTGCCAATTTGTTGGATCTAAAATCATGTGCTGAATTCATACTAGAAGTTTTCCTTATGATGTATCTTCCATCGTGTACAGCATCTGACCGTTAATATGGCACATCGGAGTTTATCTTTATCTCTCATACCCGTGTCTCTATGTCTCATACTCGTGTCTCTACCTCTCATAACCGTGTCTCTACCTCTCATAACCGTGTCTCTACCTCTAATAATCGTGTATTTACCTCTCATACCCGTGTCTTTACCTCTCATACCCGTGTCTTTACCTCTCATATCCGTGTCTTTACCTATCGTACCCGTGTCTTTACCTCTCATACGCGTGTTTTTACCTATCATACTCGTGTCTTTACCTTTCATACTAGAGTCTACCTCTCGTACCCGTGTCTTTACCTCTCATAACCCGTGTCTTTACCTCACATACCCGTGTCTTTCGATAGCTCAATGCGCCACATTAACGCCTGGATACTGTACTAAACTTAGGTTATTGGCTATAATATACCGGAAGGACGCATTGGTGGCCCAATGGTATCGGCCGCGACTTACGAGTTGTATGTCGTAGGCTTGAACCCAGGCGCTTTTCGTGTAAATTATTTCATCACCACTGTTCTCCAAATCGATGAATGAAAACATCGTGAGAAAACCGGCATGTCTTAGAACCAAAAATTTGGAGACATGTGTCATCTACCAACCCGCACTGGGACCGCGTGATGGATTACGGCCCACTCCCTCTCACAGAGAGGAGGCCTGTGTGGAACATTGAAGGTTGATTATGCTATACACCGAAATACCTAAATATCAAGTCGACTAAACTTAGGGTAAAGCATTAACCCATTGCCGAGTTGGTGGTCTTCTACCAGTTCAAGTAAACGTTTACGCCCTTCCTAAATATCCCTCAAAATAAATGCTTACTTATGAGTGCTTATCATTTGCCTGTGATTATGATAAATACATTATTAATCAAATTAAAGTCTAGCCACGCTAAGTCTGCATAAGTAAAAAAACGGCGGAATTTTAAAATCCATAGACGGCAACACCATCCTGTCCTACGAAAAAGAATTTGATACTCGTTTGTCTTTGATAGGTTATTTTGTTTACATTCTGATTTATTCCTGGTAAAGAATAGTCACTTTAGCATGATGCAGTGTGGATTTGATACAGTTTTGTCATCGTATGGAGGTAGAGCATAGGTACGACATAGTCTATTACACATAATAATCTATTATTCAAAAATCAAAAGGCAAAATATCAAAATCATTAGATCTACTTACAACCCCGAAATTGACATAAGTGACTGATGTAAAAGTATACCATATATAAAACTTTTTGGGGTTGCCCAGACTCTAAAATACAGGATGAATGCGGAATAAATTATTATTTTTTGTAATATGTGTTGTTATAATACGGTGCCCGCCTTTGTACATAGTGCACAAAGTTTAATTACACCGTCTGCGAACTATAGGCGCCGCCATATTGGCCTTGGCTGCTCTGACGAGCGCCTTTCACTTTATCCCTACTCCGCGGCCGACCGTCACGCGACATGCAACAGACAGACGAATAAATCACTGAAATTAGGTCTGATCGTAAAATTTACTTGCAGCAGAGTCAAGCCAACAACGCCGTAACGCAACAAGCCGCGCAACAGGCAGCGCAACAAGCCGCGCAACAAGCGCAACAGGTGCAACAACAAGTGGTGCAACAGCAAGTGCAACAACAGCAACAACACCAGCAACAGGTGCAACATCAGAACAGTCTGGAGTTGGACCAGCAGGACCATCAGCAGGCCACGCATATACAAGTTGTAAGTTCAGAATATAAATTAATATGATAAGGCGAAGAAGGAGCTCGTGACTAAGTAATAACAGCCGCACGTTTCGATTTATCAAGTTAAGTTACGCTTGCCGAGGTTAGCCCGTGGATGGGTCACCATCTTTACATACCGAGACTCCTCCGTGCCTCTGAAAGCACGTTAAGCCGTTGGTCCCGGCTGTCATTCGTGGATCTTTAACAGTCGTTACGGGTCGTCAGAAGCCCGAAAGTGACAACCAGTCTTACCAAGGGGTATCGTATCACACAGTAACTGGGTTGTGGAGGTCAGATAGGCAGTCGCTCCATATAAAATATTGGTATTCAGCTGCATTCGGTTAGACTGGCAGCCGACCTCAACATAGTTAGCCAATTTTTTTTTTAAGTGAAAACTTCTTTAGGCGCGTTGGGCATTTTTGAGATGGGAAAAAACAATTGGAACTCGCGACATCGTTACCGATATCTCATTTATGTAAACGCGATTGTGCTCTTTATTTAGATAAGATTACGGACCAATGTTCTAATACAAGTATTTTTCTTCCACCAAGGCGATCTTGTTCAAGTTTTCACTTCTGTCGGTACTCCCGGAGTGCCACTGTTTTTTTATTAAGACTGAATCTGTATGTAGTTCATATTATTATAATAAATTAAAGTCGATTTTCGTGTCTGTCTGTGTGACGACGTTGGTTTTTATCTACGCAACGGATTTTGATTCGGCTTCTACCATAATTTAGAGAATGTATACCGGAAGGTTTTATTTATTTATGTGTATAAAAACGTATAAAATAATTAAGCCATGTATTCACTGAGCAACAGTGTTTCGGATACACAGTTTCTGAAACATCACGTAGATGTTTCCGGAAACAATGTTTCGGAAACTGCCGTCCACACAGTCAGTTGCTTAGGTCATGTCGCCCGAGGAAGTAGTTTTGTTGTGTGGTGCCTACATTTTATTGCAGTTTAGTTTAAAAACAATTTCGTAGTCCCACACTACTGCCATGTTTATAAACAAATATTTCGACGCGTCCACACTCGCATGCATCTTTTGCGCAACTGATTTGTTTCTGTGCTGACGTCGCAAGTGGGGAGCACCGCAACATCCGATAAACATGTAGTGTTTACAAAAATAAAATTGTATGTTTCTGAAACACGTAGATTTTCTGAAACAGAGTTTATAATCAATTGTTTCTCAGTGAATACATGGCTTAAAGAAATCTCGATGTTTTGAAAGAGTGTCCGTGGAGTTTCTTGCCCGTTCTTCTCCATAGGTACCTACTACGCTTTGGAATGGGCAACTAGCTTCATACCTATTTCTGACTGACCGATTCCTTGACAATTCAAAAGTGCCTGTAAATGGTTTAATTGAAATAAATTATTTGAGTTTGAGTTTGTCAAGTCGTAAAAACCGAGCGCAGGGGCGGGTCGCCAGTAATATCCCTTGTAAGAGGCGGGTTGCTAGTAATATCCCTTGTAAATTATCTAGGATTGTGTATCACATAACATCACGCCTTGTTTCCCCGAAGGGTTAGTTAGGCAGGTGTATCCATAGTACACTCGCCAGTTATGTTTAAGTCCCATGTAATAGGGAGCCAGCCTGTTGACATTTGTGCTCATTCGGGCACAAATTGTGTATATCAAGTCAATCGCACCTACCTACTTTACCAATGTAAAGTCATATTTTAACAAAAAATATGACAGACTAGAGCAGTGGTGGCGCAGTTTATTACGATTGTTACGATTTGTAGGTCGTGGGTTCGATCCCAGACAGGCGCTTTACTTTGTGTAAATCATTTCATCACCACTGCTCTCAAAACTGTGAAGGAAAACATCGTGAGGAAACCGGCATGTCCTAGAAACGAAAATTTTATGATTGCTGACATCTACCAACCCGCACTGGGCCTGCTTGGTAGATTACAGCCCACTCCCTCTCACAGAGGAGGCCTGTGTCCCAGCAGTGGGAACATTATAGGCTGGTATATTTTAACTTAAGATCTTTTAATGCATGTGGCTTTTTACAATTTTTGACATCAATATTGTGATTGGTTTTTCCGGCTTCAAAGTTTGCTGAACCCTGGCCTAATCTAGTACTTAATAACGTCCAGATCAAGTTCGAAGGAGTCAATTGAAAATTCGAATGCCTGTAGATACGAATCGAGAAGAATAAGTAAGAATATAATTCAAATTCTTCTGTAATTAGTTGTGTTATTGGTAATTTTAAACTGTAGCAAAATGTATGAGTAGTCGTTTTATTTAGTTAAATTAGATATTTCATGGGATTATGTTATTATTGTATTGGGTCGTCAGAAGCCCGAAAGTCTGGCAACCAGTTTTACCAAGGTGTATCGTGTTACCCAGTAACTGGATTGTGGAGGTCAGATAGGCAGTCGCTCCATGTAAAATACTGGTATTCAGCTGCATCCGGTTAGACTGGAAGCCGACCCTAACAACATAGTGGCTAGGCTCATGTTATTATTGTAACGGAACATTTACAAAGTTATGAACGAAAGTCGATCGTAGTTATTTTGCTAAATTGTATGCTTATGTAGAAGTTACGAAACCGGAAACAATTTATTCCAACTCGCATTTAAGTAATTAAAGTATTAAGATTAGTTAATTGATTCAGGCGTGACCTTGCAGAAATCTATTATAAAATACAATAGACACTCGCACTCGTGTAGCGCTCGGTGTGGCAACACGCCTTGTTCGAGTTCGCGACAAGTCAATCGTCATCCTGAGGATGCCTCGTTGAGAGGTGAAACACGTGTCGATTTCTTTCAGGGTTTTTTATAGCTCTTTAGAAATAGCTAAGCGGAACAGGTTACTAAATATATCCACGTCTATTGTATTTTTTAATTAAAGTATTCATGTATAAACTAGTATGTACTTTGAATAGTAATAAAGCTCTTTGTGAAGGAATCCGTCCTAGACGGTTGCATTCCCATTTGAAGGCATCAGAATCTGCTATCCATACTTCAGGCTCAGAGTTGTATCAGGGATAGCAACGCACCTACGATGTCTCTGTTGCAACTACGCAAGGTACGCGGTCATACCAGAGACAAAAGTGAAAAGTCTTCTCAGAGAATGTTCCGGTGGCGGCTGCATCCACATACCAACAGATACGCCATCCTACTTCTCCGCCACACAATAACATAAAACGTATGTTTTAGGTAACGAACAGATCAGGTCAAGTAATCGGCAATCAGATCGTCGTGGGCTCGCTGGGCGGCACGAGGCGGCTGGTGACGCCGCTCCACATAGTCGGGAGGGACATCAAGCCGAACATCGCGCATCTCACGCACAAGCACCATGCGAGGCAACATACTACCAGGTATGTACTAATATACACAAAAGAGTTATCATATCACTGACCAAAATCACACAATGCAGATTTATTGTATAACTCTGGTTTTGCCAGCAAAACCAGGGCTGGGGCTCTGTCTCGCATGGGGTTGCAGCATTATGCTGAGCGATAGCCGTTTTGCGTGGATGTGACGCATATTTTCCCACAGTTTGTTATTTACGTGTTTTTTTTATCTATCTTGCGTCATGTCTACCGCAAATAAACATATTTTCTTTCTTTTTTACGTCCCTTTCGTATGATGTTTCCTTATAAGTGTGATGCAACTTTCAAATGCTTACCGTTTTATAGGACACCATAAAACTAAGCTATGGTTCTGACCTTCAAGAACACTCTTGATGCCCTTCGTTAAATAAAAAAAACACAAGTTTTTCACGGCATTTTGTAGTAGAAGAAGCTACAGTCACACATTGAAAATTTCAACTAGCCAAGTATTATGATGAAAAAAACTTTTTTACAAAAAAATTAACCGACGAAAGAAAAACTGAAAAACGTAAAATAAAAAAACTAAAACCCGACTACTGAAAAATCACGCTCTAAAAATTATGAAACAAGAAAATATTTCAGACAGAAATCAAGACATAGGTACAAAAATAGTCTAGGTAAAGCCGTGGTCGCATGCCATTATAATTTTTTAGGTGTACAGGCGTGCGACCACGGCTTTACCTTGACCATTTTTTCGTCGGTTAAAAAAGATACAGCCCTGTGACAGACAGACGACGTAGACTTAGTAATACGGTCCCGTTCGCACCCTGTGGCTGTGGGCACGGAATCCTGTTAATTTATAATGCAAAAGTTCAAAAGAAAAAGAGTTTTAAAGTTCTAAGATTTGGTATTATTTTCTGGGGGAATTGCAGCTCAAGAGAATGCATATTCAAGGCGCAAAAACGTTGCATTAGAGCGATGTGTGGTTTGAAGACCACAGACAGTTGTGAACCAAAGTTTAAGTCCCTAAATGTGCTTACATTTCCATCTTTGTATATTCTGGAAATGGCCTTATTTGTAAAGACCAATAAAAACCTATTTCCCACGATGTCAGAAACTAGAAAACGACCTATCAGAAACCAATACAAAAATTTATTACAAATCGAGTCCTGTAACACAGCTCTATTGAGAAAAAGTGTTATTTGTATGGGTCCTACTATATACAATAAATTGCCAGATGTAATGAAAAATGATACAATTAAAAACTTTAAAAAGAAATTAGTGGCCTTCCTAATAGAAAAATGTTATTATTCGATCAATGATTTTTTAATGGACAAAACTTGTTAATCAATATGGGACCTAATGTACATTTATTTTTAAATTTTATTCTATAATAACTAATAACATTTTAATTTGACATTTCCAATATTAATTAATGTATGTATAATTGTAATAATTCTAACTGTGACATTTTAATTTGTAATTTATTTTTTAAATGACCAGGCAGAATGTACATGGCTCACTCCTATCTACTCCACCTGTATTTTATGTAACCTACATTCATTGCAAATAAATGATTGATTGATTGATTGATTGAACAAGAAAATGAGCTCGGAAACGACAGTGCACATCAATATAAAAACAAAACTAACAAACCTTTATCACCCGCAGCGGTGACGCAAAAGAAGTCGGCGGCCTGGTCCTGTCAGCAGGTCGCACCGGCCTCATCAAGTACGAGATCTCCCTCCCTCCGCCCACGTCCGTGGTGCAAGTGCAACAGTTGGACTGAGTAAAGCGAGAACCAGACGATTCTATGGTCGTCTGGCTCAAGAAGTGATAGTGTGACACTCTAGTGATATGTGTGAAGAGTATGCTTGTACGGGCTAAGGGGGAAATTGTGCGTAGGAATGTGGTGTTTAGATGACAGGTCTAAGGTGTGTAATTGAATGCATTTTTTTTTATTGTGTGTGTTTTAAACCTACATGAACTGGGTAATGTGAGTTGATTGATTGATTTATTTAGAATCCTCCCTAAGGTAGATTCGCGGAAACGCATGTCCGAGAATCCACCCTTACCCAAGGTGGACGATGGAAATATTATAAATATTAAAATTCTTCTGTTATCGCTCCTGCAGCCCTGGGTAATCTGCAGTTATACCGACTACATACATAATTATGCTTATTTTATAATAATAGTCTTGTTGACCGAATTTCGGGCATGGCGACCAATCTCAGCGGAGACCAGCCTTCGGCGCGGCCGATATTGCAGCGCACAAGTGTGTGCAGACTCAGATGCACTCTCTCTTCCCTCACTCTCATAGTCCGATGGGACGGCAACCCGACACGACTTGAGACTGTCCTGATGATCTCGTGGTCGCAAGCGCGACTGCTGACTCCCAGGTCGGGTAGTGTTACTGGGTTTTTATTAGGAACTTCTCAGTAACAGCCCGGAGTTTGTAAGTTGTCGATGTGCTATCCCCCCCTCCCCTCCCGCACACTTGACTAGGATGTTTGGTTGGATACCAACCTATTCATCAAAAATAGACGAGAGGGTATTGTGGGTCAAATACAACACATGTTGTGTTTGACTACACATCCAGAGGGGAAACCAGAAGAAAATTAATATCAATATAACCATAGTCCACACTGGCTTACGGTGAATTCTTAGACAGATATTTAGGGATGGATAAACGGTATAACTCGGTTGGTTAATGTTACAACTAATATGAATACATACAGTGTCCTATTACTAGTTATTTGAAACCAAATCCAATATTGTGATCGGTATTGAAATGTGTATCCAATTATGCACCTTACACTAAGTATGCGATTACATTGGTAAATTTATGACGATAGGTAGAAAATACATTGTTTATGGCATTTATAAATTGTTCACTGCCATAAGTATAAACAAATTTCTATCAGTCCTAAATAGCTGTAGCTTTACCAAAGTAACCTTAGACAAAAGTATAGAAAAATCACTGCCATGTTATTTGTGATACAGGAATTGTAAAATAAATGTTGTAAATAGTTAATATTACCTTCAAAAGTCGAGAAACGCTAGTCTAAACTCTCATACTATTAGTTGGGTGGCCAACGTAAGTACAATTCGGCAGTTAGAGTTTCATTCAACTATAACATTGGTTTCGAAAATAAAAAGCAGAGACAAAAGTATTGCATAACTTGTAGATAATATTGAAGGGTTCAAAAACACCTTGAATGAAGTGCATGATTTTACAGACAAGTATGCACAGTGGAAGGTTACAAGATTATGATTAAGATTGATTTTCTCAATCAACTTTATACTGTATTGCCAAGCTCATAGAGATAAAATTTAAGGTCCGTTGGCAGGTTTGAGACCAATGTCCTGCTATTTTAATCTTTATAGAGTTAACAGTAAAGTTAAGTTTGTAATTTAGTATCATACAATCTGTTTTACTTTTCAAGTTGTGCAATACATTCTTTAACAGTGTTATTGTGGGGTTGAAGCACAAAAGTTCCAAGAATAATATCGTACAAGCATACTTGACACACAAAAAAATAAATATTGGTACATTTTGTATAGTGAAAAGAAACGGTGCGAGTGATCGCGAGTGTAAATACAGTGAACGTGCAATGAACAGCGCTGGGTTGTCATTGGATCATTTCGGTTACGACTACTGGTGCAGGTTTGATATTCACGGTTTTGGTATGTGTGAAAATTGGCCAGTTGATTTCCTTTTCTACTTGTGTAGAATAGAAGATTGTCGGAACTACTGAAGCTGATTGTTGCCCATAATGAAGTACAAATGCTAATGAACCTGATCAAGATTTTCGGTTAATCAGCTGTCAAAAATAATGTCTTCTTTTGTGTGGTTAGTGACTAACCTGCTGTCAGTTTTAAAGCCTCTGACTTGGCTTCACGTGCCGTCGAGAAATATCTCTCAGGCATGCCGGTTTCGTCACGATGGCGAATATAATGTAAACTCAACTAATCATAACTTTTGACAACAAATACAATGAGGGTTTTCAGGATACCAGTTGGCGCCACTTTGACAAGGGGTTTTCCATTTCTAAAATGAATATATATGAATATTTTCTCAGCCGTTATTGTCCCACTGCTGGGCAAAGGCCTCCCTACCCTCTTTCCACCTCTCTCTGTCTAGAGCTTCCAAGGACCAATCTTTCTCAACTGTCATTAACGAGACACAATAGAATTTTAATTGTTATCCACCTCAATGAGGCATCGTAACAGATAATGAGTTATAACAGTCACGACTAAAGAAAAGGCTTTGACAAATCTGACAGGTGGGACCTGTCGTTTCAGTGCTGCCAAAAATCCCTAAGGGGGAAGCGTCAGGGTAGTCCGCGAAATTCATTTTTTTTATAATTTGCATGTCAGTGGTAGGTTTTATGTTGATTAAAATATGATTCGTGGTCGTAACGAATATGGCTTTACTCAATTGTAATCATTACAATCAGCAATAGTGATTAAGAAGAAGATAAAGGTGTCAAATGTCATGAAATTTCATGACATTTGACACCTTTGCTAACTTATGGAGTTGTATTGCTGATTGTAATGAATAAAATTGAGTAAAGCCATATTTGTTTCGACCGCGAATCATTTAAATCAACATAAAACCTGACACTGACCTGCAAAATGCAAAAAACATAAGAAAATTTGAATTTCGCGGGCTACCCTGTCGCTTCCCCCCTAATATAATGCGTTTCATCTAGAGTTCCTTTGCTGTAATGTTGGCTCCACTATTAAACTTTAAAAACGGACCAATTACGTGGCGCCGTAGCGTACTCGTGTTCGTTCTACAAAAGTGCAGCCAACATGACGGCATAGGAACGTTGATGAATAATATAACATACTCTAGAATATTTTTTTAAGAAACAGGGTTTGCATAGTTGAATCTAGATGTCCTGTCATAGTAACGCTCAAAAGTTTTACATGAAACTTCTAATATTCACACATACCAAACCCAAAATATCCTTTGCCAACATATTGGACTAAAAAACTAAGCCTAAACTAAAAAAAAATATAATGCCAATAGATTGGAAAGCTTTATTTAATGTTTAGAGGTCTGCCTTACAATAGAGCCTTAATTTTATCGTTCTTTGTCATATAGATATAGAGAACACGGGAACTACTTAATTTCGATGGCAATAATGAAAACTGATTGATTCACTTGTGTATAAATAGTTTTAGTGAATGTTCTAAAATTTAGGACATTGGTGTGTAAAAAGACAAGGTATAGGAACCATGTTTTTGTGTATAATAGTCTAGTTCTAAGGGCAACTTACTATAGTTAGTAATTTCTTGTACATATCAAAGTTTTTACGACACAGCGGCGGATTTTGTAATAAAATGTACAATCTCTTTGTAGGTTCCAGCATTTAAGTTTTTGGTTATAGTTTGTTTCTTATTTATCAGTTATGTTACTGGTTATTGAAGAAAGTTTTGTTTAATATTATGTTTTTTTGTCCTAGTAAGCCAAATCCTTTGCCTTGTCAAAGGATTTATTATAATCATCTTTAATAAAATTAATTAAATCGATTAATTATTAAATTAATTAAATCGATTAATTATTAAATTTATTAAATCGATTAATTATTAAATTAATTAAATCGATTAATGATTAAATTAATTAACTAATTAATTATTATTTTAATTGATTAATTATTGATTATAATAAATCAATGAAGCCAAGTCCGATTCGTTGAACTATTGTTGTATACTTGTATCTGCGCACAAACGTTAGGGATTCATAAAAATATTGGTAAGTAGTCAAAAGTGCTAGTATTTTTAATTATTCCATTCATCATTCATTTATTATGCTGAAATTATTTAATGCCGATAACATTACTGATACATATGATTCAACCGTTCTTATATTTTAGGCGTCACGTCGAATAAGCTTTCTTTAAGTACATATAAATAATCAGTTATTTTCCTTTTTTTTTTTTGTAAAGTTATGGCAGTATGAGAGGCGTGTAATGTGCAATCAAAATTCAAGATTAGATAAATATAGATCTGAGTTTTTATTTTAAAATATTAAACGAACTCTTTTGATGTTACTTACAGTTCTGCCTATACTGGTTTTGTAGATTAGTATTGATTGCTATTTGCTAGGAACTGAGTTGGCCGAGTTGCATCATGAGTGGTCAAACGAAAATAGACTGCGGTTTAAGGTTCCGATTGTATTTGATGTATCACAGAACTAAAGATAACCCAAATTTTATTGGAAATAAATCGGGAGGGATAGTCATTTGAATTCTATTTTTATATTTTTGTAATGTGGAAATTGTTTCTATGTGTTTTGTTTGTAATAAACTTAGTTTTAGTCAGACACTGAAAACTGTACTTAATGGTTTGGAGGTCTTTAGTCAGAAAAAAATGGCGATTTCCTGGTGCTTTCCAATAAAAAATGGGTGCTAGTGATGCATGGTCTTCCATAACTGTTGGAACCGTAAACAACATTGCAATACCAGAAAACTGTAATAGAAATGTCTATTATTATTGGTATCTAAATTGAGTATCTAGTCTGTGATAGGGAATGTCTATTTCTGTCCGTAAAATGTCTTAACCCGCGTCCTATTTAAAAGCGATTGTCTCACGAATACACAATCGTTCGAACTTTTTGTCCTGAACGCATGGTCGTGCCGACAAACCGCACGTTCCAGTTTTCTGAATAAAAAGTGACATATGCACGCGTCCGATCGCGTATTAGCGTCACGATCGCTTTTAAATAGGACGCAGCCTTACGCCGGATGAATACCAGTTAAATTATATCTGGTAGATAGATTCAAATCTGGTAGATAGTGGCTACTTTGTTAAACAGGCCATTATCGTTATATTTTTTACTTGACTAATGCAAAAATTATCAAATTCGATTTATCTTTACTGAGATACTGAAATGATTTACTTACTTTTCCTATTTACTCGAATGCTTTTATTTTATAGGGTACTAGCTTTTCGTCAGCGGCTTCGCCCGCGTTATATCTTCATAAATTATAGCCAGTTATAATATAGCATTCTACTCAGTTCAGTAGTTTTTGAGTTTATTAATTACAAACAAAACTTTTCTCTTCATAATATTAGTTTAGATGATACGATATCTTGTCGGACATTATTCATAGACACTACGAGAATTTATCCACTAGAGAATTAGTCCGAAATATCGTTCATCATGGTGTCTGAACAATGCAAACTAAAATCAACAAACATGCATGACATTATGATGAAGTTATCTACAACTTGATGACTAAATGTATTACTTGTTAACTATTTCATCTGTTTTCACTACTCATAGTGGTGGCCCAGTGGTAACGGTCTCGACTTACGGGTCGTGGGTTCGAACCCAGACAGGCGCTTTTGTGTAAATAATTTCATCACCACTGCTCTCTCAAAAACGGTGAAGGAAAACATCGTGCGGAAACCGGCATGTCCTAGAACCGAAAATTCGAAGACATGTGACATCTACCAATACGCACTGGGCCCGCGTGGTAGATTACAGCCCACTCCCTCTCGAAGAGAGAAGGCCTGTGTCCCAGCAGTGGGAACATAGGCTAATTATAGTATTTCATCTCATAATCTTCCACTACCTTCTACATGACTTCCATTTAAGTAAATAATGTATCTATTTACCTTCCAAACAATGATTTATAAAAATAAATCCCACATATTACGGACAGAATTATGTTGAAGTCTGCTTAAAGTTTTTATGTACTCAGTATTATGTATAGAAAACAACAAGAAAAATAATCTGGCAACCCAGAGTGACTACTTCCACAAAATGTATGTTTTTTTTAAATATTTTAAATCTTGACAAGTTGTTTGCCATTAACTTACATGTAAATATTATAGTGGATATCTATAATTTTTATATTAAATGAGAATATACATACCGTAATCATGTTTTTGTATTATTTTATTATTGAAATAAGTATCTTACCTTACATCTCCCTTCAAAGTAAATGCATAGACTGGTGATAGGCAGCGATTTTTGGTTACTATACTATCAGATGATGACCAGCATGATTGGACTGCTCCTCTTCTATCAATTAGAGATGTAACGGAGGTAATGTTAGAGGAGGCGAAAAAAATCCTTTTGGCAATCAAAATTTAGAAGGGGTAAAATAGGTGTAAACAAAAACAAAATGCGCGTACCAACACACGTGATAGAAGAGAAACTTCTTTGAGAGTTATATTTTTTGCTCTCTCTCATGTAACGAAATTTGCCTAAACGTGATGCGTCTTTATAGGTAATGAGAAACGAAGTTCAATCATCCTCTATTGAAAAGGATCTTCCGACCAGAGGGGTGTCGTGTCTGGCGGGCAACTGCTCAACGATTGATGTCGGAAAGTTGTGTATGTATATGTTGATTGCGCGGTTTACCGCTCTTAGCGCGATGCAGAATTTGTATGACGTCCGGATTTTTGTGTGACGTCAGGTCTTTTAATGCTTAGTTCCCATGTGGCGATGTAGATGCCACACGTCCTTGAAATTTCACTCTAACTCTCGTCCAATTACCAAATCGCCACCCAAGAAGTTACACTTCAAAAAGTTGCCGCTTTGTCACCTTTGGGATTTCTTAGTGGTTCATAAATTAAACGAGCTAGAGCTTAACAGTTGGACCATAGTATAAAGACAGGTAGTAAGCTATCTTCATAGAAACGCCCCGCGTGCGGCTTGTATGTGTGGGGCCATACTGCCATAGTATCTATGCGTCGTCGCACGCACACTTAATAAAATCTCGACCGGTTTCTCACGAGAAATGGGACACTTGGTACCTACTGAACCTGGCGGTAGCGGAGACGGGAGTAAACATTTTAAACTTCGAGTTGATATCTCCACCCCATTAAAGGGTTTAGTTTTGGAACCGATTTTCTTTATTAGACCTCCGTTAAAAAACTTGCGGATGCGGATGCGAGGTACGAGGCGGAGGTGAAGTTCTGTTACAATCCTATTTTCGATCACACTACGGAGGCCTAATTAGTGCGTTGCGTTAGGTACGTTGCGTCGTCGCAGCGTCAACGCTGTGTCGTTTCACATATATTTTTTAGTGACATGCCACATTATGAGTTGCGTCGTCGCACGCGACGTTTCAACGAATCGACGAACGAGAGACGAAGTGGGGGAGGGTGATGCGCTACGCTGTCGGAGCAGCAGCTCAGGTGCGACGACGGACAGTGTTCCACTCACAGATTACAATTATATACATAGTTCCACTGCTAGAGGGGCAAACTAGACGTTGCAACGTCGTGCGTCGCCCTCTTGCGTTGCGACGTCACGTCGTGCGTCGTCGCAACGCAGGTGTGGCATACACTGCATAGATCCATTGCGACGATGCAACGCAACGCATTTATGAGGCCTCACTCTTACACCAAGTAGTCGAACTAAATTAGACCAACTAGTTCTTCAATAGAACAAAGAAATATTTTCGTGGTCTAAACGCCGTTCGTTGACTAAGAAATATGGACAGAAGAAAAAAATTACTGTGCCAATTTATATTACACGAAGGAATTTAAATATAATTTATATACACACACTCGGTTGGTATTCTACCTACATAATGTATTAAAATGATTCGTTTTCTTTTACGACCAAAGCCATGCTGGGAAATGTATCCGTGTTGAAAGCTAAAAATTTTAAATAAAGCCTAACCTATCACGTAGTCACTAGAATGACTTCGGCTTGACCTTTACGCCATTAAGCTGAGGGTTGAACATTTTCAAATATCCCTCGAGTTCCCAGGGGGCTCTAAAAAGAGGTCTTTTTACCGACGAAATAAGTTTCTGAAGTGTCCCACATTCTAGGGACGCTTGAGAAACATACATTTTTCAAAAAGTTCGACTCGTCCACGTTCTACCCACTAGGGTCCTATAAGGTTGGAGTATATTCAGTTGTCCAAATTGTTTCGTCCCTTTAGTACGTTTGGCGAGATTGCCAGCGTTTTATGAAGGATGGTAAATTGGCGCGCAGTGAATGTCTGCAGAGAATTGTAACTTGTACCTCACATACGTCGACATAACGTAGATTTTATGAATGCGATTGATTTTGTTGTGGAACTGATTCGATATTGGAATGTTCATTTTTGATTTAAGGAAAAAAATGCTACGTTTCCTTGAGATGCTGCTGAAAAAAGTTCCTGTTTATGTCAGGAGGGTGTAGGAAGATACAAAACTTTTACATCGGATCTGAACAACATACCTAGTACGTATGGCTATAAAGATACGTGTTAAATAAAAAAAACCTTATCATTTACAATATCTTTATACTATAAAGAGGTAAAATTTGTTTGTATGTTTGAGGTAGGTAATCTCTGGAATTACCTACCAGTTGCATTTGATTTTGCATTGGATAGCCCTATTCTTAAGGAAGGTTATAGGCTCGCGGACGAAGTCGCGGACAGAAGCTAGTAATCTATATAAATGTTGCCAAAATTGGGATAATGGCAAGACAATGATGATGTTGCCATTTAGGTGTAGGTACCTACGTTGATCGCTACTTCGGCAGCGTGTTATGAGGTACCTAGCTATTAACACCTGCTCAGCGCAACCCTTGGGGCATACAGGGGAGATGTTGATGTATGTAAATATGATATCTACAAACAGCAGTCCAGTGAGGCGTCCCGTAACCTCAATAAAAGATACCCAACGTCACTCGTCAAAGGAATCATCCGAAACTACGAAAATAAAGATCCGACCGATACAAGACGATTTTCTTGATTCAAGGAGATGTCGTAAGGGGTCAGAATAAACAGAAACCATGTTTTAGGCGAAGAAGTTTATTGTAGGATTATACGCAATGCAGGGATTAAGGATCTGGGATCGTGATCGAAGTCGTTATGGTTCTGGGGAGTGCAATTCTATTAGACGCTGGCGCTGGAGTCATGTGATATACTACCTACTCCATTATTGGAGTATTCTGTGTGAATTTTAATGAAAACCAAAAAGTGCACACGTTGGTAATGAAATGAAATGAAATTGTTTATTCTATAAATAGGATATCGGTATTTTACACGTCATAAAAAATAAAATAAAAATAAGCTTGATGAGTTCGGCGTTTCCTATCCGGTCACTCTGAGAAGAAAGGCCGAAACAAACTCAGAGGTCGCAGTCTCTTTTAAAGTCCAGACATAATCTCGGTCAGGCCATATGAGGACCATGTAGATTAGTGTCTGAAATTATATATTGAAGAAAGAACCACACAGATTTGAGTGGACCTGTCCAGTCAGTGTAAGCATAGTGGTAGTTATATGAGGCTCTATAGCCTAATAACTTTTCAATGGCAACTTCATGAAGATCAAGACTATTGAAAATATCGACACTGGAAATTTCAAATGTCGTAAATTTCCAGTGTCGATAGTGGTGCCGATTCCCTTGTTCACAAACTAAACTAAATTTAAGTTCAGTGCATCTTTTTCTTTCTATTTTATTAAGAAAAAGACAGAAGATAAATTTTAATTAAAATTAAAAAAAAAAAAATTAATTAAGTAATTAAATAACATTTTTTTTTTTTTTTTTTTTAGTTTAGTCCTGTCAAATTAATCAGCGCTTGACGTAAATTAACGTAATTTTAGTCGGCAAGTTTTTAATCACGTCTAAACTTGTATGAAGAGTGACAGGCGATGATTAATTTGACAGGACTAAACTAAAATTTATCTTCTGTCCTTTTCTTAATGAAATAGAAAGAAAAAGATGCACTGAATTTAAATTTAGTATAGTTTGTGAACAAGAGAATCGGCACCATTATCGCCCCTTTAATCATAAAACGAAATAACTCAAAATGGTGTTTTTTGGGAAAACGCATTTAAAGTGTCAAACTTTAAATGCGTCTTCCCAAAAAAACACAATTTTGAGTTATTTGAAGAATATGAAAGAAATGATTAAAGGGGCGTTATGATCTGTACCTAGGTTTTACTACCGTACCTATGACAACGACGGTGGAAATTTCAAATGTCGTAAAGGACATTGTATTCCCTGTCCCTTACAACATTTTAAATTTCCACCGTCGATAACATCATGTCTGTAATCCCCGAAGGGAAATGCAGAGCACCTTAGTATCTACACCCACATTACCCCGTTAATATAAATAGTTCGTTTTTAAAAGTGGATAGGTGGGTACACTAGGCTATATCCTAGTCTGCTTATTATTTAGTCACTCACCTACCTTTAAGCTAATCTCTAAGCCTAATTTAATTAGTCTCAAAGACTAAAATCAGAGATACTCTACGGCACCTCTTACTAACAAAATTACCCTTTCAAACAGCTGTTTAAAAGGGTAATTTTGTTAGTAAAGAGGACCCATTTAAAAATGCGGTTTATTTTCCCGACATTATCAGTGTCCAATGTCCTTAAAATATTAGCCGACTTATTTAAAATATCTCGGAATAATGGAGTTAGAACAAAGGAACATGAAGGACAAAACGTTTTGCTGTAGAATGTTTGAGAAATAAAGACAAAGGGATGACGGGTTGGTTTTGTCTTGATGTACGCGTCGAGGACAATCGTAATGAGTTTTGGCGAGCGATAGCGTAACCAGAAGGAAGGGTTTAGGGATGTCATAAATGCAGTAGATACCTATACTAAGTGAACGCAAATTGCGTTCACTGCCTATACTGCGTTCGCGATTTAGTTCCCAAACGTAAAATAATGTGTTTTTGGTTTTTGTTTTTGAGATTAATAACATTCATTTTCGTTTTTTAAATGTTAATCTGTTTTATTTTAATACTTTCAGCTCGTAAGTAAAAATGAGTAATTTTATAAGTTAAAAAAACTAAGAGAATATAGAATACAATAAGAGCGAGCGAAGCGAGCTAGAAAATTTTAGCACTCTACCTGTGATAGCACTCAGAGAACGCTGAAGTTGCCGGAATTCATAAATTAAAAAGTCAGAGTCGATAAAAATATAGTATTCAAACGTACTCTTATTGCTTTTTAACCGACTTCCAAAAGGAGGAGGTTTACAATTCGACTGTATGTTTTTTTTGTATGTTTGTTACGCGATTACTCCGTCAATTATGAATTGATTTTGATGATTCTTTTTAGGGTTCCGTTGCCAAATGGCAAAAAACGGAACCCTTATAGATTCGTCATGTCTGTCTGTCTGTCTGTCTGTCTGTCTGTCTGTCTATCTGTCTGTCTGTCTGTCTGTCTGTCTGTCCGTCCGTATGTCACAGCCACTTTTTTCCGAAACTATAAGAGCTATGCTGTTGAAACTTGGTAAATAGATGTATTCTGTGAACCGCATTAAGATTTTCACACAAAAATAGAAAAAAAACAAATAATTTTGGAGTTCCCCATACTTAGAACTGAAACTCAAAAAAAATTTTTTCATCTATCCCATACGTGTGGGGTATCTATGGATAGGTCTTCAAAAATGATATTGAGGTTTCTAATGTCATTTTTTTCTAAACTGAATAGTTTGAGCGAGAGACACTTCCAAAGTGGTAAAATGTGTGTCCCCCCCCCTGTAACTTCTAAAATAAGAGAATGATAAAACTAAAAAAAATATATGATGTACATTACCATGTAAACTTCCACCGAAAATTGGTTTGAACGAGATCTAGCAAGTAGTTTTTTTTTAATACGTCATAAATCGTAAAACGCAATTTACCTTTCATTCAATGTTACTTGCTGCCACGGAACCCTTCATGGGCGAGTACGACTCGCACTTGGCCGCTTTTTTTGTTTGATAGATCATACTTCAGAGGTGGTCCCATATAAATTTAATTAATTTTGCTTGGGTAGTTTTTGAGTTAGCTTCAATAATACGTATTTTTTCCTCACTTAGTATGTGGATGATATTATGATAACTTCCTGTCACTGTTATTTACATAGCAGGTAGTGGTATTTGAATTTGTGTGGGGTAGGTATCACAACTAAAAAGTGAAAAATAAAAACTTTTTACAAAAAAAAAACAACCGACTTCAAAAAAACACTACAAAGTGAAAAATAACTTTAATTTCGGAAGTCGGTGACAAAGAACGAAAATTAAAAACCAAAGACACCGACTTCCGAAATTAAAGTTATTTTTCACTTTGTAGTGTTTTTTTGAAGTCGGTTGTTTTTTTTTTGCAAAAAGTTTTTATTTTGTAGATTATAAAGTATACGCCTATGCGAAATAGTTTACAATTATCTGTAGTAGACTACGGGTCGATCTCTGAATTGAGATTCTGGTTTCTCACATTTCGGGGTTCCTCAAACCCCCCATGGCTCTGACTATAGGTACTTATTGGGATCGGATTCCCTTACCTTTAATATACAGGGTCGAAAAAAATTTGGTAACGAATCTCCTTAGACGTGATGAGTATCGATATCTAAACACAAAAATTTTTTGGGGTCAGCGACCGCTTGTAGTTTTTTTTGTACTACGGTAAGTTCCTACTGTTTGATTATTTATTTATCGCATGATTTCATTCACCATACCCCGAAGATTGGTCGGTAGGTACCTATACCTACCAGCGCTGCGACATTTGCCAGCCCATCCCATCCTTGATGTCCTCCCTCCGGTTGACGCCCTAAGCCGAGGTTCGTACCTAAATTAGCATAGTTTAATAACCCCTGGCTGGAGGTTTTAAGTGTATTAGCTTAAGGCACCCACAGGAAAGCCCGGTTAAGTAGTCATGATCTCAGAGGTCAACTACGAAATGCCCTAACTAAAAAAAAAAAGCTGTGACATTTATTTTTAAATGTCGCAGCATCGTGCGTGCTGAGATAGATGCCTTTTGGCCTCGTACAGGACTTTCTGCTTTTATTTTAATTTTACTGTGTTTTTTATTGTTGTTTTTTATTTATATTTTTATGAGTGTGTTTTATTTTAATTTGTGATTTCTGTGCGAGCCTCACTGTGTACTTTTTCTTTCTTTACCAAAACATTAATTAAATCTACTATATCTACGCCTCATCGTAAACGCTCAACTCAGCTTTCTCATCCAATTTACTTCGAACTGATCGCGTCTCCAGCAGCTCACATTTAGAACCGCTCGTCATCCATTAGGCAAAGCGCAGTTTTTGTGATTAATGACCTCACAAGATCGGTTGGAGTAGAAGATGCCGCCTTCATCCGCCTATTGTCGTATGATCCTTTTATTCACGAAGAAAGGACACATTAGGGGAGTCCCTAACTGAATGCGTTGTGATATATAAGTGAGCGTGCGATTTTTTTGGAGCCTGACGATGTTCTGGTCATTTATTTTTTGAAGGATTATATTATATAATTATACCTACCTTTTTAAGAATTATTTTCATTTCCGTCATCGACTCTATGGCCGTCTCATTACAAAACGAGTTTTAAATCAATACCAATTTAGGTACACAGGGTGTTGGGCAGACGGTTGAACATAAGAAAATGGTGGATCCGTGGGGCCGTATTTGACGCAGATGATTGCTAGAAAATTAAATACGAACCCATATACTACAAACAAATTAAAAATACATACCGAAAGTCCGACTTTGAACTGCGTTAAAAAAATAACTAAGAGTGATAGGGCAGTTCTAATTCTAAGAAAACATTCATGCCCTTTTTAACGGTGTGAAATATACACGATTTCTTTTAAAACAACTAGAATAATTCGCCAATTTTAACTGCCTGGGCCTTTTTTCACAGAACTCTACATTTGCGAAAAGTAAAATTAATTACTTACAAGGAAACATTTTTTTTACTTGTTAGATTCTACAATCATTCCAGATGAAAAATAAAAATTAAATGTTGCCAGTTCTGTTATTTTTAAATGAAATTATTGACGTTTGAAGTTTGAGCAACGACGAATTTCGAATAATTAAAAAAAAAGTCATTTAAAAAATCCGTTTGGCTTGGGTCTTGATAATGGGCCTAAACATGTAGCAGACGGCCCCACGGATCCGTCATTTTTGTATGATCAACCGTCTGTCTAACACCCTGTGAATGGTGGAGCGTCCTGCGCAAAATACATACGATACTGGATATTGCAGAAAATGCATTAGTCGAAATAGATTCTGCTACTCTGGGAAGACCAGAAGATTAATCTGACGATTTTACTTAGCTACCCATGCGTAAAATGTTGTTCAACAGTAAGATTAATTAATGCAACGTCCTCGGCATCCACCGGAACCACGAGTACCGCCGATTTCTAATCTATTTGTTTACATTTACTCCCGGTACATTTCGAGCATATTATCATACATCAATCCAGTACTACGTACATAATAGGTACGTACCTATAATTTAGCTCATTACCCAAGAAACGTCTTATTATAATGAATCCAATACACTGAGAATTAATAACCTCTCAGAATTTTATCTCATACATACGTTTTCTCTAACGAAGTTCAAGTAATAACTCATGCAGTGACAAGACGCCTTTATGAATTAATGTCGCTGCTAATATCCAGTCGCTGTGATGAAGATAGGAAAATGTTTCTTAGGTATCTTCACTACATAGTATAAAACAAAGTCGCTTTTTCTGTCCCTATATCCCTATGTATGCTTAAATCTTTAAAACTACGCAACGGATTTTGATGCGGTTTTTTTTAATAGATAGAGTGATTGAAAAGGAAGGTTTATATGTATAATAACCCGGTTTATACCCGTGCGAAGCCGGGGCGGGTCGCTAGTTCTTTATAAGGTGATTTATTTTGCATTTTAAATACAGAGTTATTGGTTATATCATAGTATAAAGAGAGGTAGTAAACTATCTTCATAGAAATGCACCGCGCGCGGCTTGTATGTGTGGGGCCATAGTATCTCGCACACTTAACAAAATCTCGACCGTTTTCTCACGAGAAACGGGTCGGGATTTTGTTAGGTGTGCGTGCGACGACGCATAGATACTACTCTATACACTATGGTTATATGTCAGAAATCCTTTAAGGGGATATAGGAGAGGTCATTTGCAATCAAATGACCCCTTGTGAATCCTATGCAAATGTCAACCATTTTCGAGATAAAATGTCAAATTACTCGAAAATGGTTGACATTTGCATTTGTAACAGCGTTGCCAGATTTTTTTCGGGCAATCCGGGATTTTGAACCCTTTTGGGTAAAAAAGCGGGATTCTTTCGTCGAAAGCGGGGACATCATAAGAAAACGTAAATTATATTATTATTTATTTGTATTATTTTTTACTACTTATCCTTTTATTTGTGTTTCAAATTAAGTTTACAATGATGATATAAAGCAGTAGAAAATGTATTTGAAATGAAAATGCGTTACCTACTTTACAATACTAATAAATAACTAATATCTATTAGTTTACCCTGTAAGGCAGTAAAATCTTCAGAGGAATATAATATTAAATAAGTTAAACATTACTTATGAATTATTTATTTATTTTTCTATCCCCGAAAACCGGGACTGAGTCTGTCCTGTGCGGGACATTTAATTTTGGGAAAAAAATCGGGACGTCTGGCAACGCTGATTTGTAACCAAATGACCTCTCCTACATCCTCATTGGATTGCCGATAATATTACCAATAATCTAAAGCGAGCCGTCCATCGCCAGCTAAACTAAGTTAGTTTAGCTCGCCAGTTTTTCATACACACGATGTATGAAAAACTGGCGGGCTACATTAATCGACCGACGGACGGCTTGCTTTAGCCTGTATTTTAATGAAAGTGAATCACCATACTCGATTCCTATTTTATTTAAATCTTGAATTTAGAACACATTTAATGACACTACGTTACGAAAGAGTTATCAGCATTATTAATGGCCAGTAAATTACGAACTCATTCGCATTTTAAACCTCTTTAACATACTCGAAAAGGCTCAAAACCACTAAACACACATCAGTTACATAGTTTTAGTTTTCCCGTTAACCATTTAACCCAAAAGTTTCAAACTGTTTGTAACAAATTGACTCTGTTTTTAACTTGACGTAAAGGAAACGAGGCTTTGTTTTAAGTGATTCACGGTTTAGTGAACAAACTTCAATGTTCATTGCTTTTTTCTGATAAATGAGATATGGTTTTTTTAAGAGCCCATACATAGTACTTACCTCAGCTCAAATTCACTTTTTATCTCGCTCACACTATACTGCTCGCGGACTGTACGAGCTATGCTGTACATGCAACTTGTCCACAATTTGTCGAAGTGGGGGATCACTAAACCATCCAACACCCAGTGCGAGTGCGGTGCTTCTGATCAGACCATGCCCCACTTGCTGCAGTGTCCTAGGTGCCCGTTCACCTGCACCTTGGACGACCTAAAGAATGCCACCGATGCCGCAATCAACGTGGCCACCTACTGGGCTCATATAATATAATATAAAATAATAAAATTACTTATAAAGAAGAGTACCATCGACACGATAAGAATACTTGTCCTACCTACTTACAGTGAAACGTTGCAGAATGTTTAATCCAACATTAATTGTACATTATTACATTAAAACATGTTCGTTTTAGTAGCAATAAAACCTTTATACTAAACGGTTGTTTACTCGTTCAATATATATAACATCCCAATACATAATATAATATAAACATAACATTTTCACTGTTGGGAGTTACGCCCCGACATTTGGTCCTTCGAGCCGGATGAGTGAGAATTTAGGTAATTTATTTTTACTGCGAAAATAATGGTAACTAATTTAAAAAAATAAAAACATAGTATCTGTTTTATATTTAGTTCAGTTATTATGCAAAGTCTCATTATCTAATTTGAAGTATTTTTTCAATACCACCGGTTTATTGTTCGGTTTGGCAGTAACTTTGGAGTTTTTTTTCTATAGAGAAAATTTTATGGAATTGTGTTTTCGTCAACTTTGTACTTAGCATTAATCCTCAACTTTACCATGTATTTGTTTCAAAATTAATGCTTATGTACAGCTTTAATTTATACTGAAAATACTTAAGCTACTAATTATTTATATTGGAACGAAGTTCCTTTCAGCGCACATACCACATAACGCGTAATATTAAATATTCCAATCTTATTGGGACTTATATGTTTGAGCCGTTTGGGGTTGAAACACTAGGGCCATGGGGTCCGAGTACCCACCTAGTTTTTCAAGACATCGCCAAGCGGCTGGTCGACTCTTCACGTGACCGCTGAGCCGAGGGCTGACCTATTCTTTGGTCAAAGAATCAGCATTGCCATACAACGTGGCAATGCTGTCAGCCTTTTGGGCACTTTTCCTATTGACAGCGTTGCGGACGAATTTTTTGATGCCTATGATTATTTCCCTGCAGTAAGTATTTTCGATATAACGCTGGATCATGCTAAGTAATTTGAGGTAGCATAGATTATCGTTTTTGAGTTGGAGCTAGGAATGTCTGATTGAATGCATAATTAGTATCTACTATTAATGATCATATCAACACGCCTGTAATTCCCGAAGGGTTGCACAGAGGTGTAGTTATAGTACACCCACATTTTGCCAGTACCTAATGTTTAAGACGCAGATATATGCCAGTGACCTTGAGTGGCAATTGTGTGTTCTGTATTGAGCTCACGCAACGCGTCGTACGTCCAGCCGGTAATAAGACTCGCTCATCAAGGAGCGCTGGCCCAAATTAGACGCATTATTAATTTATTATACATAAAATAAAAGGTATTTTAATAAAACACGTATAATAAAAGTGGTGCCGGACTGGTCCGTGTGGTGCCGGACTTAAAGAATAGCACTACCCTATTTCTTCCCATGGGTGTCGTAAAAGGCGACTAAGGGACTTACTAGAGAATGGGCAGCAGCGTTCTCTATGCATTTCTAACACCATACTGCGATCGCCAACCCGCCTGCCAAGCGTGGCGATTATGGCATACCCTCCCCCCAAAAATGAAAAGCACCAAAAAGAAACGGCCCCTAGTGCCCGGCGGCCCACCGGCCCTTGGCTACGGTAGCGGTCAAGGGCCTCCCACAAGATGGACCGATGATCTTGTGAAGGCCGCAGGAATCCGCTGGATGCGGAAAGCACAGAATCGGTCGAAGTGGCGGTGCTTGGGGGAGGCCTATGTCCAGCAGTGGACGTCTTTCGGCTGAAATAATAAAAGATAAATAATTAAATTATCTTTAAAATGGTGAAGATTTCAGAAAAATATGCTTGATAGATTTTGCATTATTCTCAGTTTTTTATCCGCGTTAGACATACCTTTACAAATTAATTTCTCTATATAATATAAACATAATCTTAAATATTCCTACAGTAAGTTATTAAAAAATGCTCTAATCTAACATATTTTTTCCAAATCATTAACACTACTCGTTTAGACGTGATCTTCAGTATAAAATAATTAAAAGTCGGTTATCTTCGCCTTAAAAGTCCCATGTAATAATAGGTGGCGAGCCTATTGCCATCAACCGGGCATAATTTCAAAATCGGGCTGCTACTGAGAGATTCCTAATGGAAAAACTCAATAACACTTTGTCCGACCCGGGGATCGAACCCAAGACCTCATGCTCAGCAATAGCGCACTCGACCAGTAGATCAATGAGGCAGGTATTATTTTAATGACCAATTTATTATTGAACTAGCTGCGCCCCGTGATTTCACCCGCATAAGTCTCGATCCTTTGGGAAAATCGGGATGAAAAGTCCTACATGTTAATTCAGGTTATAAATTATCTGTGTGCCAAATTTCATTCAAATCTGTTCAATAGTTTTTGTGTGAAAGAGATAAAAGAAATACATCCATCCATCCTCACAAACTTTCGCATTTATATTATTAAAATGATAAATGATTTTATTTCTGTAATGTTTGTACAAACACGGGGTTGGTCCGTGGATGGGTGAGTCACCTAGGGTGACCATCTTTCCATACCGAGACTCCTCCGTGCCTCGGAAAGCACGTTAAGCCGTTGGTCCTGGCTGTCATTCATGGATCTTTGACAGTCGTTACGGGTCGTCAGAAGCCCGAAAGCCTGACAACCAGTCTTCCAAGGGGTATCGTATTACCCAGTTACTGGGTTGTGGAGGTCAGATAGGCAGTCGCTCCATGTAAAATACTGGTATTCAGCTGCATCCGGTTAGACTGAAAGCCGACCCCAACATGGTTGGGAAAAGGCTAGGCAGATAGAAGGTTTGTACAAACACTTTTACACGTCGATCATATTTCAAAAACTAGATGAGGTCGGCGTTTCCTATCTGACTACTCTGAGAAGAAAGGCCAAAACAAACTCAGAGGTCACAGTCTCTTTTAAAGTCCAGATATAATCTTGGTCAGATCATGTGAAGGTCATGTGGATTGGTGGCTGAAGTGGCTGAAGTGGTCTTTAGAGGAAAGCACTACACAGATTGAGAGGGCCTGTCCAGTCAGTGCATGTATTTGTCAGTTATCGTGCAGCTCAACTCAGAATTTAAGGAGCTGAACGATTCGACGAAAAATACCGAAAAAAGGGATGATTAGTAATAATATTAGTTATATAATTTATATAAGTAGCTAAAGGCACTAGGAAGTGGTGAAGGGTGAGCGTTTTGGGGGACTGTCTTATGTAATTTTGACGTTCGAAAAGTGCTGATTCTCAGCCTAGTTTGAATAAATTACTTTTGAATTTTTTTGAATTTTGAATATAAGTTGGATAGGATTGAAACAAGCGGTAAGGTAGTTAGAGTACTAAATGAAAACCTTTTTTTTATATCTGTACTTATAATCTTTATTAATTTAGTAGTAGCACTTCATTTTATTCTTAGGACATTAACTTATCATTAGGTAGAACCTAATTACGTACTAAACAGAATGCTTATACAATGTCGCCCATGGGCATGTGACTGCCCGAATTTTTCTAAATATTCATGTTTTTTTTTTTCGAAAATAGACTTGTTTTTTAAATTTTCTTTTATATATTTTTTATTTTTAAAGTCTATTCGATGGACTTAAATTTGAGTTTTTTAAATAAATACTTACTGATTTTTTTTAGAAAAAAATTTCTTAATTTCCGTTTTTTTTTCTTATTCGACAAATTTTAATAAAAATGTTAGTTAGTCCGATAAAATAACTCATAAGCTTTTAGAAATAATAATCAGAATCCACATCGAGCCAATTATATAGGAGATTATGGCAAACGTTACTCAAAAAAAATAAATAATTGAATAGCATGAAAAATATTAAAGACACTCTTGATAGTTAATTTTCGATAATTTTTCACGAATATTCAGAAAAATACAGTCGGTCACATGCGGCCCTTATGCGACATTGTATATAAATCTTACTAAACAATAATAAAATACATTCTTAATAAGGAACTATAAATTAAACAATAACATTATTTTAAATACAATAATCTTATCTTGCATTACATTACAAAACAAGCACAAAAGATACTGAAATAATATAAATTTCAACGAAATATCTTTAACCCTTTCAAAGCTAAGATTCTCTTGACTAAGTAACCTAGAAACTTTAAGTTCTTTACTCGAGTAATTAATCTTTTGTTGCTTGTTTCAAATCTGTCTTAATCAGGACATCGCTGAACTGAATAAGGGTCGGCTTCCATTGAAGCGTAACATGATTAATTGACTCCCGAAATTACAAGTCGATTTTAGAGAAAAGGTGATTAGTGATGACTAAGCTTAATGCGACCAGGTTCATAGATTTCATATTCGATTTAATGGAAAGTAATTTTTTAAGATAAAACTGAGGGATATTATTAATAAATGACAGGTACCGCAATCCCTAAATACATTTGGCGCTGAACAAATTTCAAACATTATAGAGGTATGTTGACCAGGGTGTTAAGCGTCTTCTATAGAAAAGGGAGGATCCTCCGAACAGATGGGTATCGCGTTTGGTCGACGATTCTGCCCGACGATTATTGTCGGGACGTTGTATATATTATGCAAGTCGCGCGGTAAACATCGCTTGCGCGATCCAGGATTTTGGGTGACGTTCAGTGTGATACGTAGTTCGCTTGTGGCAATGTAGATGGCGCCACATCTTTGTGTTACTGACAATCGTTTGAAGATAACAGAGACTGAGTGTTGTTTTAAATACAGTAAGTTGACCAACAGACAGCGTTCTTGTTAACCCGCAATAGTATAGCATCCATACATGTTAAAGTAAATAAAAATCGAAAAAAATAATAAAAATAAGTTATGAAATATTCACAAAAAATATTAAATTGATACGTAAAAGAAACACACTTTGTACACGTCCACTTTTCTTTCAACGTGGAAAGACAAGTGCGACAAGTGCGCGTAAAAAACATTTTTTTTTTCGATTTTATATTTTTTTAGCAACTATGGACGCTATACAATACGGTAGTTGCCTAGGTAAAAAAAATAGACAGTAAAAAAATTTTTTTTTGCTTTATCATATTAATCAAAAATAACTTAGAAAACACGCATTAAAGTTGGGGAGTGGGGGCTCGCTACGTCACAACGCAGTATTAAATCTAGCAAGGCGTGACGTCATGCCACATTTTAACTCAATATATCGCCGTAATCTTTTGATTACGTCAAAAAAGAAAAAAATACGTGTTCAATATTTTTTAATAATATACAAGACAGACAAAAAAAAATTTTGGACACAAGCCTATTGCGGGTTAACGGAAACGCCCTCTGTTAGTCAACACACTGTATATCTATGTTTAGCGTTTTAAATGTATTTACTGATTGTTAGTGCTATCAATGAATTGATCCAAAGGCTATGAAGAAAATCATGGGAAAACCAGAAAAACAGGGCGACATTATAAAAGTAGGCGGAATCAAACCCAGTATTATCAGGCAAATTGAAAACTGAGAAAACTTAAATCGGCTCATTACAAAAAAAGATTTATATCGTCCCAACCCAAACCTTCGTGCTCGTTGTTGTATTATAAACTTTATTCAAAACATGGTAAAGTTCTTAATACAAAATTGCCAACCTAGACTCATGTTTGACATTAGTTTTTGTAATTAGAACTTTATTAACCTTGTAGAGAGAATAAAGTTCGAAATAAAAAAATGGTTCAGTGGTTTAAACCTGGGTCTAAAGATTTGTTTTAATAAATGCCGTTTAAGTGCCGGACATATTTTTTTGCTTTGAAAGGAATGTCTAACTAAAAAAAAAAAATCTGCGTCACTGGTCATGGGAGTACCCACGGTGGGGCAAGGTGGGTATCTGCCCCACCCTGTTCCCTGAATCGAAGCAAATAATTTGGTTTATTAAGTCGAAAGCTTCAGGGTAGCCCGCGAAATTCAAATTTTCTTACGTTTTTTGCAGTTTGCAGGTCAGTATCATGTTTTATGTTGATCTAAATATGATTCGCGGCCGTAACAAATATGGCTTTACTCAATTATAATCATTACAATCAGCAATAGTGATTAAGAAGAAAACAAAGGTGTCAAATGTCATGATTTCATGAAATCATGACATTTGACACCTTTGCTAATTTATGAAGTTGTATTGCTGATTGTAATGATTATAATTGAGTAAAGCCATATTTATTACGGCCGCGAATCATATTTTAATCAACAGAAAACCTGACACTGACCTGCAAAATGCAAAAAACGTAAGAAAATTTGAATTTCGCGGGCTACCCTTAAGAAACAAAATTAGTCATTCAGTTGGTAAAATTCAAAATAAAATCAAAAAAAAATTTAAAGATCAGATCAGAGATCAAAACAGTATCGATGAATCGAGCGGAGTTTTATCAAGAGAATTTCCTACTACTTATCGAGTTTATTTACTTCTGCCCCACCCATAAAAAAATGCTGGGTACGCGCATGTCACTGGTATTAAAAAGACGAAACTTAGATAGATAGATAAAACATTTATTTAGTGCACACAAAAGACACACATAAACACAATTAAATTACAACAAATTACATGGATATAAATAAAAACAAGATGCCAATGTACAAAAAAGAAAAACATAAGTATAGAAATGGAGTGACATTATGACATACTTCGGAATAATTAAATATATAAGGTGCGGTGTGCGTCTCAAGGTTGCACCAAATGGGAGTCCAACTCAGCATGTGTCAAACTTAAACCTAAGTTAACCCTAAAATATCACATTGAAATTCAAGCAGCGTTTTGGAATACGAAATAATAAGGCGGATGCAGTCTGTTGACTCCTACTGTGGCCATAGTGGGCAGCGGTCCGTGCCACTCTAGCCTGTACTTATCTAAGACCCTGGTGGTTAGTGAACCCAGCATATGACCGACTACTCCAGTACCTGAAAAGAAATTAAAATTTATTTGTTATTTATTTATTTAATACTTAATGCCATAGGCATTTTCTGCCAGTCAACCTTTGGGTGATGCAGAGACAAACAGTGGTAGGTGCAATTACAAAAATGAAAAAAAAAAAAAAAACAAAAACAATATTATTTTTTCATTTAAAATATATATTAAGCCGTTGGTCCCGGCTGTCATTCGTGGATCTCTGACAGTCGTTACGGGTCGTCAGAAGCCCGAAAGTCTGACAACCAGTCTTACCAAGGGGTATCGTATTACCCAGTTACTGGGTTGTGGAGGTCAGATAGGCAGTCGCTCCATGTAAAATACTGATATTCAGCTGCATCCGGTTAGACTGGAAGCCGACCCCAATATAGTTGGGAAAAGGCTAGGCAGAACGAACATTTAAAATATATATATATTTTTTTTTTTTTTGCCATAAGTGTTATTGGTGCCGATTCTCTTGTCACAAATGCCTCTAAACTAGACTAAAAATCACCAAAATTTAGTTTAATCCTGTCAAACGACGATTTCCCATTCTGAAATACACTAAAGTGACACAACTTAACTATATTTTAGTTTGACACAGTTTGATAGCACTAAGATGGTACTGAGATATTAGTTTAGTGAAAATGGCAATTTTGCTATTCTGAATTTGACGTTTTTCACCTAAAATTTAGATTTTCTAACTAAATCTAACTACTTTTAATCGCGACTAAAAACGTGTGGAATAAAATTGGTTGTCATGAACTTTAAATTCTGTGAATTTAAAGTTCATGACAACCAATTTCCAACACCTCGACTTTAGATGCAAAAACAGTACTGAATCTTTTTTTTTCTTTTGTTTATATCTCGAAAACGGTGTGTCCAATCGTAAGAATAATAAAAATTTCGACCCCCTTAATAAAATCCTTAAACCCCCAACACTACATGTAGGTAATAATTTTTCTTATTATCCATACAAAAAGTGAAAAATTCTATATAAAACACGTCGAGGCTGCCCCCCCTGCGCGTCTCCGGCTCTAAAAAGATTCACGTGGTTGGGTATCACGTGTGGAGTCGCGATTGTCAAATTCGATTAAGATGTGTCAAAATTATTTTTAAATTTAGAGAATTTATTTTGCAGAATAGCTTTGAGATTCTCATAGTCAAGTGTAAGGAATTTTAGTGACAGTTTAGTTAGTTTAGTTCGGTGTACAAGAGAATCGGCACCATTGTCAACTTAAGGCCTATTCAGATTTATACGATATTGCTGTCCGCCTTCTGGTTAGTCACTTTGGATCAGTATGGCTACTGAGCGCGAAAGCGACCGGCTTTCACCAGGTTATCAGGTCACCTTGTGGGAGGCCTTCCAACGCTACGTCTTCCGGTACGCGGTCGCCACTCCAGAACTTTCGGCCCCATCGGCCATCTGTTCAATGTGTCCTGCTAACTACCACTTAAGTTTTTCCACTTTACCACTTACCCATAAAACATTTAACAAAACCCTAGTTTTTACCCGACTACGGCGAAGCAAAAAGGAGGGTTATGATTTTGACCGGTATGTATGTACATATATTATGTATGTTCATCTGTTACCACATAACTTCTAAACTGCCTATCATAATTTGACAAATGAGGTATCATTGGAAGCGTTTTGATTGTCCGCTGGTAATAGGCTATGTGACGTCAAGAAAATATTTCAGACAGTAGTCAAGACATAGGTGCAAAAATGATCAAGGTAAAGCCTTGGTCGCATGCTTGTACACCTACAAAATTATAATGGCATGCGACCCACGGCTTTACCTTGATCATTCTTGTACCTATGTCTTGACTTCTGTCTGAAATATTTTAAAGTGAAACTTTTATTACATCGTCTCAAACTTTTTCGTCTGTGTGTTGCATGTTGCGTGACGGTCGGCCGCGGAGTAGGGATAAAGTGAAAGGCGCTCGTCAGAGCAGCCAAGGCCAATATGGCGGCGCCTATAGAAGTTTCACTTTTACCGTGGTTTCATAAAACCACACAATCCTTATTTTTTTCTTGTTTCATACCTTTTAGTCGGGTTTTAGTTTTTGAACTTACTTTTTATTATTAAGTTAATTTTAAAAATTAGTGAAGCTAACAAAATACCTGGGCAGGCTTCTCCAAACGGCAGGGATGCTAAAGGATGGGCTCTGGAAGCTTTCAGAGGCTCGGAACCTTTGCTGCACCATCGCTCAGGAACGAAGGCTTCTGCGCGACCCCATTGCTTCTCTGACTTACTGGTGATGCCGTGGGCCAAGACTATGTCCACCTGTGGAAGGAAATGGGGTGTTAGTTTGGTTGTAATGTCCAGAACAGTATCTATATCATCTGCCTAGTCTTTTCCCAACTACGTTGGGGTCGGCTTCCAGTTTAACCGGATGCAGTTGAATACCAGTATTTTACATGGATCGACTGCCTATCTGACCTCCACAACCCAGTTAGGTACTGGGTAACACGATATCCCTTGGTAAGACTGGTTGTCAGACTTTCGGGCTTCTGACGACCCATAACAACTGTCAAAGATCTACAAATGACAGCCGGGACCAACGGCTTAACGTGCTTTCCGAGGCACGGAGGAGTTTCGGTATGTAAAGATGGTCATCGATCCACGGACCTACCCCGGCAAGCGTAGCTTAACCTGTTGGATCGACCCGTGCGGCTGTTATTACTTAGCCACGAGCTCCTCAACAGAAGAGTATCTATATACCTACTAATAATAAAGCTGAATAGTTTGTTTGAAAGCGCTAATCTCTGCAACTATCAGTCGGATTTGAAATATTCTTTTTGCATAAATGATAGCCCAATTCTTGTGGAAGGTTAGAGGCTACGACCCTTAAGAATCGAGCAAGAAGAAAATAGTCTGAAATTACGCTAATCGAAAAATTAATAATAGCGCGAGCGGACGATGCGATGCGACGCGGTGGCTCGGGGAAAAAAAATTTCAAAGTGCAAAAGCTGGATCGGAAATAAAGTGTTATTGTATTTAACCTCCCGAATATATTTTCTGAAGGGATAGGCAGTGTAAAACCTCTTGCTAGTTATGTTTTTAAGGCAAATGTAATTACTCAGGAGGCAATTAAGCCCTCTCTGAGTCTTTTATTGGTCTCTGGGCTGCTAGTGAAAATTGTCTAATAATATTTTGCCCAACATGAAGCTCGAACACAATACTCCACGCTCAGTAGTGCCGATTCCCTTGTTCACAAACTAAACTAAAAAGTTCAGTGCATCTTTTTCTTTCTATTTTATTATGAAAAGGACAGAAAATAAATTTTGGTTTAGTCCTGTCAATTTAATCAGCGCCTGTCACTACTCCATACAAATTTAGACGTGATTAAAAACTTGTCTACTAAAATTATGTCAATTTACGTCAAGCGCTGATTAATTTGACAGGACTAAACTAAAATTTATCTTCTGTCCTTTTCTTAATGAAATAGAAAGAAAAAGATGCACTGAACTTAAATTTAGTTTAGTTTGTGAACAAGGGAATCGGCACCATTATGCCGTTCGATGTGGCGGCATTTACATCGCCACATGCGAACTACACATCAAAGACCTGACGTCACACAAATCTTGACGTCACACAAATCCTGCATCGCCCAATTAGAGTTTACCGCGCGAACACCATATATCTAACTTCCCTGACATCAATTCGCAGTTGCTTCTCATTTATGATAAAAAATTTGTTTGTTTTAAAACAAAAAAAATTGAGACTTGAGACTTTGAAACTGACTTCGAAGTGTCTTTTAGCTCGCATTGACTGTTTTACCCACCCACTAGAAGAAGCTTCTAAAAACTCATACTTAATGGCTCTGTATTAAAAATTCACACTTTTTCGATTATACCGAATGATTTTTCTTCTTATATACCGGGTCATTTTTTTACCGTCTCAAAATTTTTACAGGGTGTTTTACCCATGAATATAAACAACTTTCACTATAGGAGCAACACTGAAATCACGAAAAAAAAAATCTGCTGTTTATACAAAAGTTCAATACCTACTTGACCAAAATGTATGAAACAGCAGATTTTGTTTTCGTGATTTCAGAGTTGCTCCCATAGTGAAAATTGTTTATATTCATGGGAACAACCTGTAAAAATTTTGAGACGGTAAAAAAATCACCCAGTAGATAATAGAAAGAGACAAAGAAATTCACATGGACGGCATAACGCTTTTTCCTTACGTGACGATTTCTACCAGTCAATTCCTACCACGGAACTTCGTTTCAATTGAATTATTATAAAATACAATAGACGTGGATATATTTAGTAACTTCTTCCGCTTAGCTATTTCTGAAGAGTCATAAAAACCCTGAAAGAAATCGTTTCGAGAGACAATACCGCGTCTCTGCGTTCAGCCCTCGGTGTGGCAACACGCCGTATTCGGGTTCACGACAAGTCAATCGTCATTCTGAGAATGCCTCGTTGAGAGGTGAAACACGTGTCGATTTCTTTCAGGGTTTTTTATGGCTCTTCAGAAATAGCTAAGCGGAACAGGTTACTAAATATATCCACGTCTATTGTATTTTATAATGGACTAGCGACCCGCCCCGGCTTCGCACGGGTATAAACCGGGTTATTATACATATAAACCTTCCTCTTCAATCACTCTATCTATTAAAAAAAGCGGACAAGTGCGAGTCGTACTCGCCCATGAAGGGTTCCGTAGCAGCAAGTAACATTGAATGAAAGGTAAATTGCGGTTTACGATTTATGACGTATTAAAAAAAAAACTTGCTAGATCTCGTTCAAACCAATTTTCGGTGGAAGTTTACATGGTAATAAAATAAAAAAATAAAATAAAATAAAATAATCTTTATTTCGGACAAGGGACATCCATATATGGGTTAGTAAACAAAACAAAAAACTTATATCTATGTTAGTAAACTTATTATCTATTTTAAAACAAGGCTGTTGTTCGACATGCATCTTCGAACAACATCACCTAACAAAGGAGAATCGTACCTCCCGGCTATGGTCCTCAGGATGGAGTTGGAGCTCTCCCGCACTCTGCAGAGCAAAGAGGCAGATTTCCGTCTGACGATGGCGTGGAAGCCATCGACGCGGGCTTGTGCGAACATACCTGATGCACTGCAGAAACGGGGCAGCCCCATCAACATCCTGAACCCGTTATTATATTGGACCCGTAGAGCGCTGATAGCCTGCCGAGTATAGTTGGTCCACAGGCTGCACGTGTAGAATATTTGGCAATAAGCTTTAAAAAGCGTTATTTTTACTGCTCTGCTACAGCGTGCAAACCGGCGAGCCAACATGTTACACCGGACTGCCAGCGCCCTACGTTCCCTCTCAATATCTACTTGGTCATTAAGGTCGTCGGTTACATAATGCCCCAAGTACTTGAACTGGTACACTCGCACTAAGTCATTCCCATTAAGTTTAATCGAGGGCACATACTCAGGACATTTAGCACCGTCAGCCTTAAAGACCAAGAACTCACTTTTCTTGACATTGTAGACTAAGCCATGCTCGCGAGCATAGCGCTCACAACAACTAAGCAGCTCTCTAAGCGCCCTAACCGTAGGGCTCAGCAGCACCATATCGTCAGCGTAGCTGATGTTGTTGACACTGACGTCATCAATGCGACATCCGATTTTCTTGCTGCTGAGCTCAACGATTAGATCGTTCATGTAGAGGTTAAACAGTTTAGGTGATGTTATCCCTCCCTGTCTTACCCCGCACTCCAGCCCGTACGACACAGACAGCCCATCGGCCCATCTCACACTGTTCGTTTGGTTGTAATACCAATACTGGAAGATACGCAACAGCTCCGCTGGCACTTTTCTCTCCCGCAGCTTTTCCCACATTACCTCGTAAGAAACAAGGTCAAAGGCACGGGAGAGATCTAAAAAGCAAGCATACACTGGTGTTCGACGTTTTGTGTAGTATTGCACCGTATGTTTGAGGCCGAGAATCGCACTTTCAGTGCTAAGATCATTACGAAACCCAAACTGTGCGTCGTGTAATTTTAACAAGCTATCCAACCGTGCGTCCAGCTGACTGTCGAGTATCTTCGCGATAATAGTAGCCAGGGAGATGGGTCGATAGTTACACTTATCAGACACGTCGCCCGTTTTATTCTTAACAATAGGCACGACAATAGTTTGTAAGAGATCACAAGGAAGGTACGAGTGACACATACATAGCGAGTAAAACATAGCGAGCACTCTAGCTATGTGAGGACCGGCATGCTGCAAGTGCTCAATGCTTAGACCATCGTGACCCGGGGACTTTCCTCTCGTCATTTTCTTAATGGTGCTTGACACCTGTTTGGCTGAAAAACGAACCAAATCAGAATCACGACAGCATCCGTCATCGAGCACTCGCAACGAAGAGCCCAGCGGTGACTCCACTTTAAAGTGGTCCATAAACATGTTGGCGATGCTGTCCGGCTGATCGGCACCACCGACACTCACAGGAAGGCCAGGCTTAATATCAAACTTTTTGGTAGCCTTCCAGAACTTCTGAAAATTATTAGCTTTACGGAGAGAAGCTACAATATCAAGCTTAATTTGTTCTTGATGAGTTTGACACCACACTAGTTTGCTTTTAAACACCTTTCGTGTCAGGCACATGTCGTTGTAGACATCGCCAGAAGTTGGTTTATTGTACCATACCCATAGCTGATATTTAAGCCTCGCCCTCGCGTGGGCGTCTCGCACATGCTTGTTCCACCCAACAACACGGCCAACATGTCTATGAGTACGAGTTTCCACTTGGCTCTGTACCGCGGCCTCAGACAAAGTAGTAACAATACTTTCATACATCTTGTCAAGAATTACCCTATGTTCAGTATTATTACAATGTCTATTACTGCACAAACCAAATTCCCGAGGGTAATCAATCAGCTTTAACTTACTATTACATAGGTCATAGTACATGCTTATTTGGTCGTTATCCCTCTCACCCCAAATTACTCTGCTACGTGATGTTTTATAGTCTAATAACTTAGGTTTAATCCGATCTAACCTACACTCAACAAATATGGGACAGTGATCAGACCAGAACACATCGTGCACAATACCTATCTCAGTAACCGTTAACCAAGCAGACTGAGTGACAATTAAATGGTCAAGCCAACGCCTACAACTGTGCGCGTCACTGACAAAGGTGTAGCTACTTGACTCTAAACCTAATTTTTCAATGTCCGCACACCTCCACTTTTGTTCGTTACAGAATTCTAAGAGTTCACAACAAAATGACTCACCGGGGTGTGCGTTGAAATCGCCAAGTATGTACACTGTTTCAATGTTACTAGCTTCGACAATCGCACTCACTTCACTTAGACACTCTGTGAATTCTGTCAGATTTTCACTCGAGTCAGTCGGCATATAAACACTGAACACTAATATGCATCTGTCCCCGAGTGAAACTTTAATTGCCGTTAAACGCGCACTGAGACAGCTGATTACCGTCACTGATTCAAAGGCTCGCTTCCGCCACAGGATAGCAACTCCACCATACGGTCGCCCTCTTAATATTCCTGCTGAGGTGTCAACAGCTGACTTTCCTGTGTACTCGAATTCGCTATGAATTTGTCCAAGATAGGGTATATCATGTGGAAGCAGCCATGTTTCCTGGAGGGCAACTATGTCAGCTGACTGACACAGAAAATGAACTAATGTACATCATATTTTTTTTTTAGTTTTATCATTCTCTTATTTTAGAAGTTACAGGGGGGGGGGGACACACATTTTACCACTTTGGAAGTGTCTCTCGCTCAAACTATTCAGTTTAGAAAAAAATGATATTAGAAACCTCAATATCATTTTTGAAGACCTATCCATAGATACCCCACACGTATGGGATTGATGAAATTTTTTTTTTTGAGTTTCATTTCTAAGTATGGGGAACTCCAAAATTATTTGTTTTTTTTCTATTTTTGTGTGAAAATCTTAATGCGGTTCACAGAATACATCTACTTACCAAGTTTCAACAGCATAGCTCTTATAGTTTCGGAAAAAAGTGGCTGTGACATACGGACGGACAGACAGACAGACAGACAGACATGACGAATCTATAAGGGTTCCGTTTTTTGCCATTTGGCAACGGAACCCTAAAAACCGCATCAAAATCCGTTGCGTAGTTTTAAAGATTTAAGCATACATAGGGATATAGGGACAGAGAAAGCGACTTTGTTTTATACTATGTAGTGATTTCTGCAAGGTCACGCCTGAATCAATTATGGAATTATTATGATTAGCCTAGCTTTTTTAGCAACTTTGCGAACATCGACTTTCAAACTAGATGCATGAATAAATACTCTGTACTGATGTTCTCGGTGGTTCCCAGAATCAATTAATAATTGCTTTTCCAATTCAGAATTTCAGTTAAAAATTTAATATAAAACGACACAAAATCATTCCTAGAAACTCTGTTATCTTTCATAACAAAGAAAGCAGAAGAACCGTAATTTAGGGAACATTGTTTGAATGGCGGTCGCTCTGTTCGGGTGACACAGTTAGTGAAATTGCAGCGTTGTTCATTATGCATGGAGACGAAATACAGAGCTTGAAATAATAATGTTATTTTATTATGAAATAAAGGAGAATCTTCATCCTTTGTCGTGAGTAACTTAAAAACCCTGACGAATGAAATCAGTTGAGACCATTTCTTAGACAGCCAAAGTTGCACTTGCACTACATGAGGTAAAAATCATGACAAGTAAATAAAGTCTAGTAAGTGTAGTAGTAAAGGAGCTCGTGGCTAAATACTAACAGCCGCTCGGGTCGATCTGTCAGGTTAAGCTATGCTTGCCGGGGTTGGTCCGTGGATGGGTGACCATTTCTACATACTGAGACTCCTCCGTGCCTCGGAAAGCACGTTAAGCCGTTGGTCCCGGCTGTCATTCGTGGATCTTTGACAGTCGTTACGGGTCGTCAGAAGCCCGAAAGTCTGACAACCAGTCTTACCAAGGGGTATCGTATTACCCAGTTACTGGGTTGTGGAGGTCAGATAGGCAGTCGCTCCATGTAAAATACTGGTATTCAGCTGCATCCGGTTAGACTGGAAGCCGACCCCAATATAGTTAGGAAAAGGCTAGGCAGAACGAAGTAAATAAAGTCTTCAGAATGTAGTTACACTTTATAACTAGTCATCATAGAAGCTACCACTTTACCATGAAGCAGTTATTTCATTTTCAGCGTTAATTGACTTACTTCGCTAGAAGAAACATTAACCAAAGGCAATGTTTGGAGTTCCCTAATTGCGTAACATACGAGCAATCACAATCTGTTTCATTTTGACAGTTCAACAACATTCAATGCGTTATTTACGTTGTTGAGCAGACACATTTTTCGAACATATGAAGCAATGGATTAGCAATATCCTTCAAAATGATTCAGATTATGGTAGATCGTGTGTTACGCAATTAGCCGACGTTCGCACGGACGTAATAAAATCGCGGTGGGATTTTATCGCACACTGGATTTTCAACTCTCGGTGTGAAGCCGAGCGTTGAGAATCAAGTGCAAGAAAAAATATCGCCGCGATTTTATTACGTCCGTAGTAACGTCGGCGTAGGGTGCGGGTCCTGCTTGGACTGAGAGTAGGTACAGAAAGTCGATTGGTGAAACTTTACAAAAATTTGGAAACTATGCAACTCACCCCAGCAGGTATCTCATAACCACCAACAATGATGTCTTCCCTATTCCGTCTGACCACTCCTCCTGTTGCTGGGTGTAGCCTCATAGCTTCCCTCGCACAGGCAGCCACATAGGGCAGCTCTGAGCAATCAGCCCCGGCCTCCCTGGAGGCTATGGACCAGTGGACTTCGTCGTGGGCTCGTTGTTGGCGAGCCGCATGGAGGGAGAGCTGGTAAAACATGTTGATGGCTGTTTGGGCAAGCTGTTGGAGAAGAAGTGGGTTGGTTGAAGATCTGATAATGGAAGACTTAAAAGAGGAGGAAATACAACTAAGTAGGTATACAGGGTCAAATTAAATTAACTAGCAAATCTGGTTTTTAGGGTCCCATACCTAAAAATAAAAAACGGAACCCTTATCGTGTCTCTTTTTCCTTTTTAAGAAATACAGAAGTCGGTTCGACTTCTGTATTGAGGAGATAAAATGATCTTTAAATAATATAATTATATGGTATTTCTTAGATAGAATGTACAATTACATTTAAAAAAACATTCTTAGATCGTGATAAATATTCGTGCCTTCGATATACACACAGAATTCTCGCACATGAGTTTCCTAATAATTCGCCCCCCGGCAAAAAAAGTGTCATAACGTGTAATAACTGTTATTACATGTTATGACACTTTTTTTGCCGGGGGGCGAATTATAAAAATGAACATAAAAAAACCCATAGTTAACTTTACAGCTTGTTAGTAAAAAAATCGTAATGTGTGTATGAAACAAAGAAATATAAGAATCGTCTGTTTGGAAATTACGAAAAAAGGATTCAAATATTTATACCGCGATAAAAACCCAAATTGTAAAATTGTGAACCTATTATTTCTGAATTCAATCTGAAAATAAGCGATATTTAAGATAAGTAACTTACAGGATGAACTCCAGCCAGTAGAATGTCGGTAGCTAGTGGTAAGATCCGCCCCTGTAGCGGCCTCAGTTTGTCCAACAACGCCTGTTCAGGCCTCAGCTCACCCGAGTTCAGCGAGTCCAGTGCTTTCAGCAGGAAGTGTTCTGTGAGACTGGAGAAGTATTCAAATGAGTAGGTATAACTTACAATAATGAAAAGCCTACAGCAAACTCATTAATACTAAATTAAGTTAATCCTATCACTCTGTCTTCTCATAGAATCGCAAACAATCTAACATTCTTCCATTCATCAGCAAGCCAGTCCAATCCAGGGTTTGTCTTCACGAGCGCGTTGACTAGGGGAGGTGGATCGAGCTACAGTACGATCGAAATGAAACGATATATGGCTTGCATTATTGCATAGAGAGAGTTGTTCATTTAGAAGAGTAGAATCACCCCCCGTAGTTCAAGAATTACCAACGTAAGCAGATTTATTACAATTATTTACCCCAGCCTTCCCCTTGTCAGCAAAAGTAAGCAAAGCTCTTCCCTTCCCCTCCTACACTTACGTAAACATTGGTATGTGAATTTTTCTTTTAATGTAAGTATTCTGTTTTTTTTATTGATTCATGAATAGCAGTTATAATTCTAACAAGTGTAAATTTAGACAAGTGAATTTCACGCGGTAATTCCCCTACTCGGTTCTAAGCGAGTATCTAAACGTATTCATTATTTGTGGGAATCCCCGAATATGCGTTTCGTTTTCAAGCAATAGACAATGTGTGGGTTGCCATATGTGTAAAAATGTAAATAATTACTGCTGACGTAATCACCATCTAGACCCATCCCCACCCCCTATGTCATCAAAAATAAGCAAAACATAGACTCCCCGCCCCCCTATAGTGCTGACGTAATACTTGAACGGTCCCGTATAAACGTAATACTTGATGTGTCTATAATTACTGCTTTATTAATAGTCTGACCACGCTAAGTCTGCAATGGAATAAATGGGTAACCCCAAAAAGTTTTATTTATGGTATACTTTTACATCAGTCACTTATGTCAGTTTCGCGGTTGTAAGTTGATCCAATGATTTTGATATTTTGCCTTTTGATTTTTGCATAATAGATTATATGTAATAGACTATGTAGTACCTATGCTCTACCTCCGTTCAATGAAAAAACTGTATCAAATCCACACTGCATCGTGCTAAAGTGACTATTCTTTACCAGGAATAAATCAGAATATAAACAAAATAACCTATTAAAACAAAAATACAAAGTATCAAATTCTTTTTTCGTAGGACAGATGGTGTTGCCATCTATAGATTTTCAAATATCCACCGTTTTTAACCGACTTCCAAAAAGGAGGAGGTTATATGTTCGTCGCGTATGTTTGTTTTTTTTTTTTTTTTTATGTATGTCCACCGATTTCTCCGTCAATTGTGGACCGATTTTGAAAATTCTTTTTTTGTTTGAAAGGGCGTGCTCTCGAATTGGTCCCATATAAATTTTATTAACTTTGCTTCGATAGTTTTTGAGTTAGCTACAAAAAACGTATTTTTTTCCCACTTAGTATGTAGATGATATGATAAGTTTCTGTCACTGGTAGCAGGTAGTGGTATTCGAATGTGTGTGGGGTAGGTAAAAAGTGAAAAATAAAAACTTTTTACAAAAAAAAAACAACCGACCTCCAAAAAAAACACTACAAAGTGAAAAATAACTTTAATTTCGGAAGTCGGTGGCAAAAAACGAAACTACAAAACCCAAGACACCGACTTGCGAAATTAAAGTTATTTTTCACTTTGTAGTGTTTTTTTTGGAGGTTGGTTGTTTTTTTAACTTATGCAGACTTAGCGTGGCCAGTTATATTTTTAAAGATTCCCGGTACATTCAAACAGTAGCTTATCTTATTGTAAACTGTTATCAAATTATTTTAACTCGGTCGCCGTCAAAGTTTACTTAACTTATCGGAATATTCTATAAATAAAATGTCCTTGGCATTATGTTTATCTTTACAGACAGGATTATTAATTTTGTTGTTCAAGTAACCGATGTTAGTAAACACCATTTACAATTGGCAAACCGGTTTAAATTAATTTGAACGTAGTTTCGAACTGGACTACCTACAAGTGTACACCTACCAATCTGAGAGTTGAGAGAGATGGTACACACGGCTACACATCAAGCTATAAATTTCCAGTATAAGCTGACCTTGCATTGTACGGAAATCCTGTACAATGCGAGATCAGCATAAACTGGAAATGTATCTATAGCTTGATGTGTAGCCGTGTGTACGGTGCCTATACAGGGCGTCCCAAAACTATGGGACATGAAGGGAAAGTACTAGTGATGCAACGAATACGAATACGAATATTCGTATTCGCCGAATAGTAGACATTTACCGAATATTCGTATTCGGCGAATACTAATACGAATACTAATACGAATATTTAAAAATTAATATATTTGTACGCAAATCTAATTACTGGCAGACTTGGAAAAGGCGCGTCGTCGGCACGTAAAAATACGACGTGTGCAAGGGCCTTAACCGCAACGACAACGCGACGGGGGACTCCCCGGCCATAGTTTATACAGTGCCGCGGCCCGGGAGTTTTCCTATCATTACGAACCATGGACTGATTGATTCATTCATTCCCTTCATTTCATTTGTCAGTCGAAAGCACAAGTCAAGCAAGAGAGTATTGTTTTATTTATTTTCTGAGGTTGCTGCGAAGTGAAAGGAGTTGAAGTTGAATAGAAAATGTCTTCTCATAAACGAGATCAAAGTGACATATGGAAACACTTCGATAAATTACCAAATAAGTAGTTATATGATCTGTATTTCTTTTGTATGAACAAAAGGTAGGATAGTAAGTCCTAAGTAACTTAGACGAACGTTAGTAATAGCTGCGTCTATGTAGTACTAGACTATTAGTCTTTTATTACCATGGCGAGATATTCGTATTCGTATTCGCCGAATAGTAGGTTTGATATTCGTATTCGTATTCGTATTCGTAAAAGTAGTATTCGTTGCATCACTAGAAAGTACCTTAAATATCGTAGATAGGGTATTTTGCTGAAAGAAGACTTTATGTTATTTTTAAAAGTTAGGAATTCTGCATTCAAAGATTTTCTAAAAATTACTTGCCTCGTCTGGGAATCGAACCGACTTAAATGTAAAAAAAAAACACCCCTGCTTTTAAGATGCCAATCGAAAGAATGACCAAAAACTAATAACTCTTCTTAAGTGACATAATATTTTAAAAGAAACGAACAACGTAAAATGTTTGAGTCAAATTTCAAGAAAGTTATTGATTGCAATATTATCGATCCGGCTCATAATAGTCGGAGAGCAGCAGATTTTCTAAATGAATGTTTTCCTACTTGGATTGGTACGAATGGACCGATTAGATGGCCGGCCAGCTCTCCGGACTTTACACCATCAGATTTCTTCTTTTGGGGATACGTGAAAGATATGCTATATAAAAAGCGATACGAGAACCTGGGCGAGTTACAAACAGAATTGTGCCATATCATATCGAGTATTCACCATAAAATGATAAGAAAATCAACAGGCAGCGGACTCATTAAAAGATTGGCGATTTGCGTAAGACAAGAGGGATCACATATTGAGCATTTAATTAATGAATTTACAAAAAATACCCACTTAATTGACTACGGCAGTTTCATGTATGTTTTTAATTTGATTAAAATGATTAATTTCACGCTGTTCCTTTCTTTTAAAATACTATGTTACTTAAGAAGAGTTATTATTTTTTGGCCATTCTTTCGATTGGCATAATAAAGGCAGGAGTTTTTTTTTTTACATTTAAGTCGGTTCGATTCCCCGACGAGGCAAGTAATTTTTAGAAAATCTTTGAATGTAGAATTACTAACTTTTAAAAATAACAAAGTCTTCTTTCAGCAAAATACCCTATCTACGATATTTAAGGTACTTTTCCTTCATGTCCCATAATTTTGGGACGCCCTGTATACCTATCTGAGATTTCATTAATTTAGGTACCTACATGAGAGATCACGATGAGAGGGGCTTGTGGCTAAGTAATAACAGCCGCACGGGTCGATTGATCAGGTTAAGCTACGCTGGCCGCGGTTGGTCCGTGGATGGATGACCATGTTTACATATCAAGACTCCTCCGTGCCTCGGAAAGCACGTTAAGCCGTTGGACCCGGCTGTCATTTGAAGATCATTGACGGTCGTCACGCGTTGAGAATCCAACGCGCTGGGACGGCCTCTCGTCCCAGCGCGTTGAAAAACACACTGTTGGATTTTACAACTCTTGACGCTAAGCAGAGCGTTCAAAATCCAGTACACGAAAATAAATCGCCGCGATTTTATTACGTCCGTGCGTTCGTCGGCTTACGGGTCTCATTGGCCCGGCCATGATCATCAGTCGTGGCCGTTGTATAGAATAAAATAGAATAGAACATTATATTAAAATATCTTCAACAAGAAATATTAAGATTCTCCTTCTTTTATCCGCTTTGTGTAATAGTCTCATTTAGGTTATTTTTTATCCTAAATATCTTCCTATGACCTTGTTCTGGGTACCTAAAGTAAAAATACGGTAAGTACTCTATGCTAATTTCATTACGGCGCCGCTTTCAAAAACATCTGGTTTTTGTTGGGCTTATCATAACGGTGTATTTTAATTTGCATTTAAATCTTAATTAGGTCGTTTCTTCATATTAGTATATCAGTTATATTCATCAGTTATATCAGTTATATATCAGTTGTGTATTTAGTTGCATCACATTTTAATATTATTTTTCTTTAAGTATGCTGTACTGGTACAGCGTCTTAATATTTGTTTGCTGCACCGGTCGGCGTCATTACGTCGGCGCCGGCTGTCGCTGAAAACCAGCGCTGGGGCTCTGTCTTGCACAGCATAGCATAATGCTGAGCGATAGCCGATTTGAGTGGATGTGACGCATGCTTCCCCCAACTTTTTCTCATTTTTTAAAATGTAATATTTTTTTCATGCGTCATGTTTACCGCAAATAAACGTGTTTTCTTTCTTTCTTTTTTTTTCTTATATTTTAGGCAAAATAAAATCACGGGACAGCACTTTTAGGTATCTCAAAAGGACTCGTTTTAGCAGTATGTTAGATGCTGCTGTAATTTGTCTGTTGGCGAAAATGTCTGTATAGAGGCTTTTCAGACGTGGCTTTAGGTATTTTTCCATTTTTGTGAATGTGAGAACGTTGTAGGCCTACAAAGACACGCAGGTGATTGGATTTGTTGATCGTTTTCTATTTTGTTAAGTGCCAGGATGAAGACGGGAAGTGAGCTGTCATTCTAACTGATGCAAACGTGAAGTGAGCTGTTATTCTAACTGATGCAGACGTGAAGTGAGCTGTCATTCTAATTGATGCAGACGTGAAGTGAGCTGTCATTCTAATTGATGCAGACGTGAAGAGAGCTGTCATTCTAATTGATGCAGACGTGAAGTGAGCTGTCATTCTAATTGATGCAGACAAAGTCAAAGTCAAATAATTTATTTCAATTAGGCACAAAAAGGCACTTTTGAACGTCAAAAACAAAAAATAGAATTGATTCTAGTCGCCCCTTCCAAAAGGTAGTTTTCGTATGGAGAAGAATGGGTAAGAAACTCCACCTCTCTTTTAAAATATTTTACAATATTTTGTATACATTAATTATATAATTATATGTGAAGACGATACACCTGGAATAAGATAACTATACCACAATAGGTAAAAATAATTAAAAATGAAGCAATGACAGAAAAAATAATTATGTAATGGATACATGGTGTTCACATATTTACAAGCATTGTATTGTAGACGTGAAGTGAGCTGTCATTCTAATTGATGCAGACGTGAAGTGAGCTGTCATTCTAACTGATGCTAGCGATTAACACTATTGACAGCTCACTTCACTTAATTTAGATAAAAACATAAATTTTAAAGTATGCATGACATTTTGCTTTAGGGACCAGTCCAACAATGGACGACTTCCGGCTGATTGGATGATGATGATTCCTTAACACAATTTTTTTCTAAAAGTATTTAAAGAAACTCACCTAAAATGTCTGTCAAAGGCCTTGAGCGCACTGTTGAAGGTGGAACTCTCCGGGGTGAGAGTGCCCTCGCTCCGCACCAGGTAGCTTCCATCAGCGATGTCTCGACTGACGCGGACCAGACGTTCTGCTGGAGTTAACTCCTCGAGGGTACGCTTGGAGAGGGAGCAGAGGTCGTGGATCTCATCGTCTAAGGAGGTTTTTTCTGGTTTTCTAAGTAAAAAGAGACAAAGAAGATATTGGTGCCGATTCTCTTGTTCACAAACTAAACTAAATTTAAGTTCAATGCATCTTTTTCTTTCTATTTCATTAAGAAAAGGACAGAAGATAAATTTTAGTTTAGTCCTGTCAAAATAATCAGCGCTTGACGTAAATTGACGTAATTTTAGTCGGCAAGTTTTTAATCACGTCTAAACTTGTATGGAGAGTGACAGGCGCTGATTAATTTGACAGGACTAAACTAAAATTTATCTTCTGTCCTTTTCATAATGAAATAGAAAGAAAAAGATGCACTGAACTTAAATTTAGTTTAGTTTGTGAACAAGGGAATCGGCACCAATATGAAGATTTTTCTAAATGATAAACTACATTTTGTATATATACTATATAATTTGTTTGCTTGTAAGTTTGTATGTAGGGGATAATCTCTAGAACTACCAGTCGGATTTGAAAAATTATTTTTGCATTGGATAGCCCAGATTCTTGAGGAAGGTTATAGGCTCGCAGACGAAGTTAGTATTTGATATAGGTATAATAACGGCAAAACAAGAATTTCAAGAAATTAGTAATGCTTATCGAGAGCAAAGAAATATACGACAGTCATACAATGGCTTAACATGATCCTCCGTTATATCGAAAATACTGCAGCATTAATTTTGAAATAAATATATGTTAAAGTTAAGGATTAATGTTAAGTACTATGTTAGACGAAAACACGATTCCATAAAATTTTCTCGATAGAAAAAAATTCCAAAGTTACCTCCAAACCGAACAATAAACCGCTGGTATTCAAAAAATACTTCAAATTAGATCATGAAACTTTGCATAATAACTGAACTAACTATAAAGCAGCGACTATGTTTTTTATTTTTTTTAAATTACCTTTATTTTCGCCGTAAAAAGCAATTACCTAAATTATTGGCGCCTCGGAGCCGCTAGCACCCCACTCCGTCTCGTTCTCACTCAGTCCGCGAGCAGTATGGTGCGAGCGAGATAAAAAGTGAATTTGAGCTGAGGTTGTATAGGCTCTTAAGGCGACACGGCTCGCAACTAAAAATCGAGATGTTTGCAAAATTCAATTACAAGCATGTTGCGCTATTGTGAGTGCCTGTTGGAGCGATATACACCTACAGTGAGCAATACTACCACACTTACTCGTACATACACATGTACTTTCGATAATTTGTTACTTGATAACATAAACTATGCTTCTGTGGAAACAATATTACAAATATTTTTGTTTATAATACAGAAAAAACAATATGAAAACATGTCATTTACGCTGTAAAAATGTACGTAATGCAATTCGCTTACACTTCATTTAAAGGTAAGTTTTTGGAAATAAAAAGACGTAGGAGCCTAGATAAATACTGTCTCAATCCGAATATCAACATAATATGGTGGAAATATGTTCGAATTGCAAATGATTTATGTACTACGTTTGTATGGACAATTCATGCATCGCCGCATTCTTAAACAGACATATTGAACATTTTTTCATGCATGAATGGTTTAAAATGCCCAATCGTATCAATAGGTACACTTCTATCAAATTTAGCAAACCGTGTAAACATAAGCTAACATTGCAGAGGTATCAAAACCCATTCAATACAAATCTCATAACTAATCAGAAATCATTAATTATTCCATAATCGACCATGGCGATTATATAATAATTAATGATTTCAGATTTGAGTTTTGGGGAGAAGGCGGTATATTTATGGTCTTTAAGTTTATTATAGTTGTAGACTTATCAAGCAACTTACTGGTTATCAGCGGTAGGTATATGCACAGGTCCGTCGAGGCAGCCCAGTCGGATGCCGAAGATCATCATGCCGATAGTCTCGATGGCCCAGCGGTAGATCTCTGTCTCCAATTCATCGTTCAAAGCGTTCTCTGCATGACGTAAGTCTCCCAGTCTGTGAGAAAAGATGATACACCATAAATAAAAAGACATGTGGTTTCATAGATTTACAATGATAGAACATGTCTCACAGACATATTTAACAGCCTATAATGTTCCCACTGCTGGGACACAGGCCTCCTCTCTGTGAGAGGAAGTGGGCTGTAATCCACCACGCGGGCCCAGTGCGGGTTGGTAGATGTGTCGAATTCTTGGTTCGAATTTTTGGTTCTAGGACATTCCCGGTTTCCTCACGATTTCCTACTCAAAGTTGGTTAATACCATTTTTGTAATTGCAAACGTAGAGCATATAAACTCATAGACAATGTAGTAAAAGTAAGGATTTTGATTTTATTGTAATGACTGTTTAGAGGTATGAGTAACAGAGTGTAAAGTTCACTCATCCTCTATAGAAGAGGGAGGATCCTCCGACCAGACGGGTGTCGTGTCCGGCGGGCGTCTGCCCGACGAATGTATATAATGTCGATGGCGCGGTAAACTCTAACTGCGCGATGCAGGATTTGTGTGACGTTAAGATTTTTGTGTGACATCAGTAGTGCTATTCTGTAAAAATCACACCGTGATAACTTAGGTAAAGTGAGCTGCCAATAGTGTCAATCCTTAGCAGCTGACAGCTCACTCCACGCTCACTTCACCTAAGATAACACGGTGAGATGGTTACAGAATAGCACTGGTCTTTGATGCGTAGTTCGCATGTGGCGATGTAGATGCCACACGTACTTTAACACGGAACTAACCCAAAATACTCAGACAAAAATATTGACTAAGTACGAACGTAGTTTCTTTTTCTGCAAATAAGATTATGGTTTATCTAAGTGCGAAGTAATCTAAAAATTTGCAGATTTTTGATACATTAGGTACACATTTCGTCACGATCACGATGATTTAAATTATCTGATTGCTTTAATCATCAACATAAATGTCAGCAAGAATATTAAAATTTTCATTATCGTTGATTCGCGACCTCGCGGCTCAAGAATAGACTCCGTTTGAGAACATAGCTTGTCACGTAATTCTAAAATTCAAACTTAAATAAGTACCATTCATTTGTTTTTCTACATGGGAATTTAAAAAACGAACACGTGAATAAACAATAATAAATGAAACTGTTTTCTGTTTTGTCTAGGTCATGCATGCATTTGCACAGTTCATTCATCTCAGGAGTCAGGTGACTAACACAAATATGAATAAAAACTGGTTGTAGTCGATCAATGACCTAAGAACGATGTTTTATGTTTTGTTTTCTTTTATTATTTACCGTTTTTGGGTTAAATATTTTTATCTTTTGTTTGAAACGTTTGAGGAAGATCATTGTAATATTGTTTTTGTTGGTGTGCCTAAGATCAAGGTCATTTTGATTATTTATCGTCTAGTAGACAAACCATTTAAAATGTCAATTGCATTGACATTTTATTTTTATTCTGACCTTTTTAATTTGTACCTACTCATTCACATATTTTAATTGTATTGACATTTTACTCAGATGTATTTTGTGGGAGTATTGTGAATTTTTATTTTATTTTATGTAAGTAATATCTCGGTATTGCCAGAAATAAATGAATATAAAATAATAAAAAAATGCTTAGTCGAGAGTTACTAGGCAAAAAACGAATCTTTAAAACCATTGACAATGATAATAATTTTACCTTCTGGTGGTGTCAGCCGCGATTTCGTCGAAGGCCTGGTCGTAGCACTTCAACAAAGTCCCGTCTTGAAGGAGCGCGCGAATCGCAGCCCATATCGCTTTGGGTTCGTCACTGCAAAGAAAATTCTTGTAAATGAGAGTGAAAACTACACAACCACAAAAAAAAAAATTGTTTCATCAGTTAGTCAATCTAATTTTGCATCTTTTTGCATCCTTTTTATTTTCAAGTAAGCAGTGTTTTTTTAGAGACCAGTTAGTGCTATTCTGTAAAAATCTCACCGTGATATCTTGGTGAAGTGAGCTGCCAATAGTGTCAATCCTTAGCAACTGACAGCTCACTCCACGCTCACTTCACCTAAGATAACACGGTGAGATGGTTACAGAATAGCACTACAGTACCCTAATTGCGTAACTTATTTTCGTAAACAATTATGACTAATTTGTTTAATTTTGACAGTTCAACAACATTCATTGCGTTATTTACGTTGTTGAGCAGATTTATTTTTCTAACTTATGAAGCAATGGATTAGCAATCTGTTTCACATCGAAACAAATTGTGATTGATCGTGCATTAAGCTTAGGGTACAGAAAAGTATATTAGGGTTTTACATCTTGGAAGAGTCGTTTGACCATAAATGGACGGTGTTATCTCGAATTTTCAGTCAGAAAAAGGGATAAATAGTGAATTTTCTTTTTTTGTTGTTTTAGAACATGACTTTTTGGGGTTTATTTAAAACCTTGCTTAAAGTTAAGTCACGTATAAACGTCAACAATGTTTGGTTAAACAATCGTTAGTTATTACTTTGTAGTGGCATGAGGTTCACTCATCCATCATAGAAAAGGAAGGATCCTCCGACCAGACGGGTGTTGTGTCTGGCGGGCAACTGCCCATCGGTTTGAAGTTGAAATATTGTATATATCGACGGTTGAAAGGCTAATTGATCTAAGCGACATTTTGTAAAACTTGCTCCTGCAATTTTATGATTCGTCCACCTGGACGGATCATAGTTATTTGTTTTGAAAAAAAAAACATAAAAAAACAACCATTTGACAGACTTTTATTTACTTAAATCAATCAGTCATAATAAGATCTTATTATGATTTAAAAAAAAAACAACCAATCCATCCTCCTACAAGTTTTACAAAATGTCGCTTAGATCAATTAGCCTTCTTTCAACCGTCGTATGTTGATCGCTCGGTAAACTCTAACTGCGCGATGCAGGATTTGTGTGACGTCATGTCTATGATGTGTAGTTCGTATATGTTCGGTGTAACCGCTACAATTTAACTTGAAGCGACATTTATAAATAAACCCCTTCAGTGTCAAAACATATCCAGCGATATCAGTCGGAAATCCTCCTTATCAAAAACAATTCGGTAGTGTAATGCACCTCTAATCTAGTGATAAGTAAATGGACACTTTGAACAATAATACCGGTGATAAATGGGTCGGTATTACATTTATTGGTAGGAAACACGTTTGATTAGAGTGGTTCTCACGCCGTCTGAACGAAGTATACAATCATGCAATGGATGTCTGATATACCTATGCTAAAAAATTGTACTCAAGTACAAATGCTTATTGTAGGTAAATGTTTGACTTGGCTGATTCTTTTTTAGTGTAAGGCGACATGTCTTTAGATTTTCGAGACACGTTACTATAGTTAAAAGTGCATATTGAAATTGTTTATTCTGTAAATAAAATATCGGAATCACTTTTACACTTCATATAAAAAAAAAAAGATTGTGTGGTTTTATGAAACCACGGTAAAAGTGAAACTTCTATAGGCGCCGCCATATTGGCCTTGGCTGCTCTGACGAGCGCCTTTCACTTTATCCCTACTCCGCGGCCGACCGTCACGCGACATGCAACACACAGACGAAAAAGTTTGAGACGATGTAATAAAAGTTTCACTTTAAAAATAAAAGTAAGCTAGATGAGTTCGACGTTTCCTAACTGACTACTTTGAGAAGAAAGGCCGAAACAAACTCTATTGCGACGCGACTCTAACAAAACAATTTCTAAGAAAATTTCACGGTAGAACAATCATCGGTGTCGCGTTGCGCCGTCTCGTCGCGCCAGTCTGCACGAGGCTTTATTTGTTTGATCTCCGGTTTGGCTACACAAATATTTATCGTGACGATAGAAAAATCTTCTGAATTATTTAATTAATACAGGGTGGCAGGAACATCGATGCGAGAACTGTTACCATGGATTCAGTACAACATGATTCTGAACCCCCCTTTTTTTTGGTTGGGAAATTATCAAATAACTTCTCCCGCTCTGGGCGGAGCGGGAGGGTGTGTCAGACTCTTACTGACTAAAACCCACCCGTGTTCCTTCAGTTGCCTGTATGTTGCCAGGGGCCACGGTAACCCTTTCTGACAAACCCGCATCTAGCATTATTCTTCAAAATCATTCAGATTGTGATTGAAAGTCTGTTACGCATTTAGGGTGCAGGATGAATATTCCACAATATTTACTCCAGGGTCCTAGCTTGCTTGTATACATAGAGGCATAGTAAACATACCCGTGCACCGGACAATGGCCCACTCCCTTCCTATGTTGATACAGCGGAGATTTTTCGAAGCGAGGCGGTTCAGTTGCAGAACTTTCATATACCTGTAACAATACAAACACGTGTTTAAAACTTTGCTTTAAAGGAGGCTTGATTGAACAGTCCTTGGGTTGATACTGGCCATCAAACTGTCTTTTATTTTTCGAATATGGAAGTGTGAAATGTTTTTGAATATGGAAGTTCTGAGTGACTTTGTTGGTCTATGAAGGCTTAAGGTTTATCCACACACATCAGGGCCGTGCCTGGGCAAATAAATATATTCTATTCTATTTCGGGACGTCACAAGGCCGTTTCTAGGGTTACCATTTAGAAATTTGAAAAGTCCTGACAAAAAGTCTGACATTTCAATAAAAGTCCGGACATTTTAGTCACAAAATCCACTTATTGTTTGATCTCGTTAAGTTGACTGTTACAGAAGATTTATATTTTGTTTTTAGATGAATGAGAAGTTAATAAATATTAAAGACTTATTTGGTATTACATAAATAAGTTTTATTACTCGTATTCGTAGCGCTACTGTTGAGCATGAGGTTCTGGGTTCGATCCCCGGGTTGGGCAAAGTGTTATTGGGTTTTTCTATCAGAAATTTCTCAGTAGCAGTTCGGAGTCTGGATTTGTGCCCGGTTGATGGCAATAGGCTCGCCCCCTATTACATGGGACTTAAACATAACCGGCGAAATGTGGGTGTACCTGCTACAGGGACACCTCTGCCCAATCCTTCGGGGAAACAAGGCGTGATGTTATGTTACTCGTATTCCATCTAAGCCAGTCCGGACAAAAGTCTAGAAGTCCGGACATGTCCGGACAAATCTGGATGGATGGCAACCATAGAAATATAAAAAACAGGAGAAGTGGCATGGGGGCGTGTCTGTGTCCGCGCGTAATGATCAAAGTGCTCATTGCATACGAAAATGGCCGTCTCCGCGAACTAGTGTGCTTTCGGCCGTGATCGGGACAATTTATAAGAATGCCGTGTTGTTCAGTGGTTTCTTGTAAAAACCGAAGTCAAAACAAAAACTTTGTGAATCACTTACCATATGTAAGTACAAGTATTTTACTATATTTGTCTTTAAAATAATGAAAAACAACAAATCGTAAAATATTTCTTGCTTTTACTACGTTATTTTTGTTTCCAAATGTCACAGCGACTGTACTATTTTTGCACTACATACATTGCTCGTTAACCACTACCTAAATATGTCGCTCAGTGACTCAACAAGCAATGTAAAAATCACAAAACGATACTGTGGACTGCGGATGCATCGCGCAGTACGGCCGCTGTGTCTGGCGACGAGCTAGTGATGTGGTTGTGCAGATCCACTAACGTAGGCTATCGACAACAATGTCGTTTGGCGAATGAATTTATTGCTATTATACTTTATTTTTCAATTTGTTAACTGTTTTACCCGGGTGGAAGATCGATGGGAAATAATGTGTTTTATTATTTTGATTATTTTACAGCGTGGTAGAGAAATGCGTAACCAACGGTCGTAAAGTAAGTTAATAAAATTATAGGTGGAGTGTTTTGGATTTGAATTATCGCTGGTCTATTATGCCTTATACTCGTGCTATTTCCTTACTTTTTTATGGTTTTGGTATTTTACTTCCGTTAAAGTCTTCAAAAGCTTCGAATGCGTTATAGTAATCGGCATGGTTCAGATAATCACAGTGACTTTTGCTTAAAATAAGTCAACATATTCATGCTATTTATTTGTTATGCGTGGCAGTGTGTTTGTTTTCATATATTTAACTATTTCTTTACTACTAGGGTTTTTTATAACAAAACCCTATTGCCTGCTTATTGCATGGTAAGGTTTAAATGTAGCTGCTTAGCATAATATATAAATGATATAAATGTTTTTATTGTACTTTTTAGTTTCCCAAAAGATGCGAATTTAAAAAAGGAATGGATTGATGCCACATGCAGGCCACCTAACTGGTTCCCTACAAAAACTAGCACCATATGCTCGATTCACTTTGAAGCACAAATGTTCCAACCTCTAAAGAAAAATCGCAGGCTTTTTGAATAGGCAATCCCAAAATTAAGACTTCGCCAGATTTTTGCAGAAGTGAGTTAAATTTTATTGAAATACTGGAAGGTATTCTCCTTTTAGAGCATTCATAAAATCAGTCATTCAACTTTTCAGGATTCTGTAGCACCTATAACGCCGGGATGGTCCGATCAAAAGTGTAATGTAAGTAAACATCATCTTCTATTTCGCCTATGACTATGATAATTAAATTTTAAAACTTACCTTGAAAATAATTCTGACCTAGCTTGATTTTAAATCAAACATCTGAAAAATTGTTACATGGTATATTATTGAACATTGTGCGTTTTGTTCGTTTAGCCACCACAAGAATTGAATGTTTTGGACTTATCTGACCACTTAAAATCACCTAACGAGCAATCTGATGAGCCATCTCTAAAACGCATATGCCTTAATATTCAGCAAAAGGAAGAAGAAAGTCAGAAACCCCAAAACCAGGATATGGTAAGATTTTTTTTGGAATTAGAGTTTTACTTTAAAATAAACTATGTGAATGTAACACTATAATTTTATGTTCTTCTATTTTACAGAAACCAGCAGACGTTTTCGATAACATTCAAATAATAGAGACACCCCGAAAACGGAGAATGCGCATCGAAATTTCTCAGAAAGAAAACTTGATAAGAAAACAAAAATTTCAAATTAAACGACTACAAAAGAAAGCATGCCGGTATCGTAAAAAAATTAGTAATTTAAAAGATATTTTGAACAAAAGTTTGTGAATACAGACCAATCCGCACATTTAGAGAACCTCGGTGTGAATGATTTAATAGCTCGTTACGAAAGCACTACACTAAGTAATAAAAAAATAAAAACCAAGTATTCGCCAGCTCTTAGAACGTTTGCTTGTACCCTTCATTTTTACTCGCCGAAGGCGTACGAATATGTACGAAAAAAATTCCAGACTTGTTTACCTCACTCACGTACTATAAAAAAATGGTACGAATCAGTCGATGCGCAGCCAGGTTTTACACAGGAATCTTTTAAAGCTTTGAAGTGTAAGGCTCGTAATACTAAGTATAAATTGCTATGTAACTTAGTAATGGACGAAATGGCGATCAGGCAGCGTATTGAGTGGGATGGTAAAAAAATGCATGGTTATGTTGATATATGTAATAAGGGAACATCAGGCGACTACTTAGCAGAAGCTAAAGAGGCGCTTGTGTTTTTGGTTACAGCTATTAACGGAGCATTCAAAATACCAGTTGGGTATTTTCTTGTAGCCGGCGTTACAGGAGAACAGCGATCTAGTTTAGTAAGGCAGTGTTTAGAGTTGCTGGAAGAAACAGGCATTGAAGTAACTTCGCTGACCTTTGACGGTTGTCCAGCAAATGTTTCAATGGCCAAGGAACTCGGATGCTCACTAAACACAGAAAATATGAAATCATACTTTTATCATCCCCTGACAAATAAACCAATATTTATATTTCCCGATCCGTGTCATATGCTTAAATTATTAAGAAATGCGTTTGAAGCATATGGCATTATCGTCGACGATCTAGGCAGGCATATAAAATGGTGTCATTTGAAACAGCTAAATGAAATTCAAGAAAAGGAAAAATTGCATTTAGCAAATAAATTAAGGCGAGGACATATATTTTTTAAAAATCAGAAAATGAAAGTGCGATTAGCGTCCCAACTATTTAGTGAGAGTGTTGCCGATGCCTTGATGTTTTGTGCTGAACGTAACATGCCCAAATTTCGATCCGTTGATGGAACTGCTAACTTTTTAAAAATTATAAATAATCTTTTTGACATTTTAAATTCCAGAAATATGATGCAACTTAAATTAAAAAAACCGCTTTTTCCAGGTAATAAATTGCGAACATTTGAATTTCTTGATAGAACTGAAACTTATTTAAAATCCTTACAGTTAACAGATGGGTCGAAATTAGTGCAATCTAGTAGAAAAACTGGGTTTATAGGTTTTTTGGTGTGCATAAAAAGTTTAAAAGATATTTATATCCACCTTATTGAACAAGAAAAAAGACTGCAGTACCTACCAGCTTATAAAATAAGCCAAGATCATATAGAACTAATGTTTGGTCACATTCGCGCTCATGGTGGGTGTAACACTAACCCCACAGCCCGACAATTTCAAGCTATTTATAAAAAATTGTTGGTTAAATCCGAATTAAGAGACACAGACAAAGGTAATTGCACATCTCTTGAAGAAATATCTTTTTTAACATGCTCATCCGCTGTGCAACACATAAATGTAACTTTAGAACCACGTTATAACGATGAAAGTGTTGATGACGATATTGGTCAGCTATACGAGCAGGCACAATTTGACGAAGAAGTTAGTATGCTTGTCCAAGACTTGTCGGAGTTTGGCTCGCAGGCCATTTCTTACATTGCAGGCTTTGTAGTGCATAGTTTAATAAAAACTGTAAAATGTGAGACATGTACTGGTGCGCTACTTGCCGACAAATATGAAGAAACACATCATTTTATAAAGTATAAGGACAAAGGTGGGCTTATGTACCCATCTCCTGACGTCGTCATGATTTGTAAGAGAATGGAAATAATCATAAAAACAGCTTGTCTCAACAATAATAAATTAACAGTTAAAACTAAAAATGTCAAACAGGAACTCATGGCAAAGGCTTTGCCTCACTTCATAGGATTAGATCTCTTTGATAATATTAAGTTTCACCAATTTGAGCAGTCTCCGATGAATAATCACATAATATTTCTAATTAAAGCAGTCATGGAAAAATATATTAATTTAAGATTACACTATTTGACAAAAAATGCCACTCCAGTAATATCAAAGCGTCAAGTGCTGCACAAATACCTCCACTTTACAGGTCAGTGAGTAAACATAATAGCAGGGTTCAACAATATCTACTGTTTCAATAAACTATGACAGGTTAAACCAACGTAACTGGATTTTTTAATTGTTTGATTTTTTTGCTTATTATTTATTTTTATTATAATATTATCTGGACTTATCGTTTTTATTTATTTTATTTTCAGGACACCCAATTTTTTAAAGTATAACGACGGTGAAATATCAATATCTAATAACTACAAAAACATGGTTTTACAGGAGGAGAAAAATACGTTTAATTCCTATAGTTTTTGACCATTTGAAGTAAACATTAGTGAGTGAAAACCGCCAAAATATTAGTTATTAGATATTGATACTTCACTGTCGATAATATTAAATGGAAGAATCGATACCTTTCCGATTTAGTCAATCACTAGCGTATATGTAAAATAAATTGTTTTTGTACAGCACAACGATAGAAATGATGTTTTCGTGTGAGTGAGTTGTACGGTGCATGGTAAAAGCACGCTGTGTTTGATGGAATAAGGTTTATAATTGATTATGTAGTACGTTCTGATTTATGAATTGCAAGAGTGAGCGCAGCTTCGTATCTATTTGGTTTACTGATTGCGTGTGTAGTTGTGGCGACGTGGTGGGGACAAAGTGGAGACATTGGGTTTCGATACATTTTCAACTACCGGGCATATCTCCTTCTTTCTTATATCTATGATGGCAACCCTAGCCGTGACCCACAGAGCAGGCACTGAAACTCCGTCGCCGGCCCGGACACGGACGTGTGTGAACGAGTTCCTTATGTAGAGCTGTCAGTGTCAATTGACACAGCTTTTGAATGCGGTTTAGATGTACTGATCGCGTTCAGTTTCATAGGCGAAATTAGCCGACCGTAAAACTACTTACTTGGTAATATTGCTGTAGAAATCCAAGTGATATGGCTAATATTCTAGTTTTTCCCTGGTTTATGGTGCGTACTAGATACCTAACTTGAAATAGTCGAATGAAAAATATCGTGGCAAAAATTATGATAACCTACAACGTACCCACTGCTGGAACTCAGTGCTATTCTGTTAAAATCTCACCGTGAACGCTTAGGTGCAGTGAGCTGTCATTCCACCATAATTATGTTAGGGATTGACACTATTGACAGCTCACTTTCAAGCTCACTTCACTTAAACGTTCACGGTGGGATTTTTACAGAATAGCACTGCTGCTCTCTATGAGAGGGATTGGGTCAAATCCACCACGTGGGTACGGGTCGGTGGATGTCACATGTCTTCGATTTTTGAAGTGAAAACTTCTTTAGGCGCGAAACATTTTTGAGATGGGAAAAACAATGGAACTCGCGACACCGTTACCTACTGATACCTCATTTTTGTAAACTCGATTGTGCTCTTTGTTTATATTACGTTACGGATCAATGTTCTATGCAAGTATTTTTCTTCCACCAAGGCGATCTTGTTCAAGTTTTCACTTCTGTCGGCGCTCCCGGAGTGCCATCGTTTTTTTTTTGTTTCTAGGACATGCCATTTTCCTCGCGATTTTTTCCTTCACCGTTTTGAAAGCAGCGATGAAAAAAGTTTAAAAGAAATTAATGCCTGCCTGGGCTCACGACCTACGACACTAAAGTCGGGCCGTTACTAGAAAACTCGAAAGAGTTTAAAAATATTGTGGAGTATCTATCTATTGCTATTTTGAAACCACATGATAGTCGTCTTCAACCTACCACATAAGAAATGTAAAAAATGGGATTTCAGGATCTCCAGTAAAACTTAATGCTGCAGTACATACTCAGAATGCAGTACCTATACCTACTTAGGTACATAACGTAACTTCAATACAGTCTACAGGGTCCATTTTATCTAACGAAGCAATCGAAGCGTGCAAATGGTCCTTCGAGCCGGATACCTAATAAAATTATATAGTTACGGCGGACTCTTGCAATGCCTAGAAGAATCCTTATGAATATGATGATTTTCAATCAGTGGATTCCTGGAATTGCTTTCAAAGCTGAGGGTGTAACCCTTTGCTCTCTGTCTTTGTAATTTAATAAATAAATGAAACCTTTGTAAATTTTGCTTATACAGGAAGCTATCAAATATTCAAGGGGACTGCAAAATTACGGGTGCTACGCTTGCCATCTGTTCTGTCGACGTGGATCATTGTGTAGTATCACGTAGTATACCGTAATTTGGAAAGTAGATGAGTAAGTTAAACATTGGTTGTGAAAAAATTAAATATTAATTGAGACGCGTGTAGCACGTGTTAAGTCTTTGACCTTGAGTGAAGTGTTTAGGTCCGGCACGTAAAGAGTCCTTAGTATTCCTGTCACATGCAATTTGATATCGTTGCGTCGCCGGCGCCGATTCTATGGCGCCGAACAGGACTAAGTACGGAGAGAAATACTTTTTAACTGTTGAACTTCAATGCGTTTTTTTTATTTCAGAGGGACTAGCTAGTTCAACCTAACTTGATAGTCATTTGTCTACTGTATCTTTCTTATTAAAGTGAAACTTTTATTACATCGTCTCAAACTTTTTCGTCTGTGTGTTGCATGTCGCGTGACGGTCGGCCGCGGAGTAGGGATAAAGTGAAAGGCGCTCGTTAGAGCAGCCAAGGCCAATATGGCGGCGCTTATAGAAGTTTCACTTTTACAGTGGTTTCATAAAACCACACAATTCTTTTTCACTTTATAGTAGATTTTTTATTTAGGTAGGTATATTCAGTTTCCAACCGATTCTAAGGCGCCATCTTCACGGGCGAGAGAATCGCGACGATAGACTCGCTGTGCCATTAAATTCTCGCCGCGATTATATCGCCGAGTGGACATTGCTCCATATAGTTTCTAAAGAATTTGACGACACGGCGCGGCGTGACTATCGCCGCGATTCGCTCGCCCATGTAGATGTTGCCTAATTTTTTAGTACCTAAGTACTAAAACATCTCTGACAGGCCTACCTCTCCACATTCTTGGTGTAACATTGTTTCGCGAACATCTGTTCGAGGGAAGTAGGACTATTGTGTATATATACGGTATGACGGTAACACAAACATTACATACGGAACAATGACACATAAATCGAGATAAGTCAACACTTTAACCGCACGTGGTCACGGCGTGCAGCGGTCGGCCTGTCACACCGTTACGTAACTTTGTTGTCAATTTGTATTATTCGTAATCGTACGTGATGATAATGAGTAAAATATTGTGGTTATTTTTTTTGTTGTGTCTTGTGTATAGAACAAAACTAATTTGGTTTTTACAAGTTTTAGGTAAAGTCAGTTTGATAAGTGTCTACAGCGTAAAGTCTGCAGACAGACCTGAGACAAATTGTCATAAGTCAGTCTATCGCTGGACTTAGTGAAACTAATGTATGGGGCAATAACTTAAACAGAAAAAACTTGCAACTGAAACATTTTTAACTGTTTTTTTTTGGACTAGGCACAGCCTAAGATGTGAAATAAATCATAAGGTTAACAAGACATAGAAGTTTGAAGTCACGTGCTTCACAATCTGCTTAAAAACATGTATACTTAAACACAAAAATCTTATCCATGTACACAATTTGCAAGTAAATTGAGGTTACATTATCATTTGAATTTGACCCACATTATCGGGCACAAGCATAATTTAGTCGTAAAATTATATTTGTCAATAGATAACACGGTGTGAGAGAGTGATTCTATGCAAATGTCAACAAACCGGTAATGGGCTTTTCTTTATTTAGATTTGCTAAAATATGACATTTTGTTTGCTGCTGCCACATAATTTAAACATTTATACTGTGATATGATACTTGACCTAACATAATATTTAATTTAGCATAAGACGAGTTTATTTATTGTAAAAATGTCATGTCGTGTCGTGTCGTGTCGTGTCGTGTGTAGTCGTAAAATTTTAATTTATTTAGATTTTTGCACGAATGTGGTAAAATCAAATAGGTAGATAGACTTCCCGATAAACCTGTGACCTTTTTAAACAGCAGTACCTATTGTGGAATATTATTTTGCTTGAATGAAATGATTTAAAAAAAAATACCTTCCAAAATAGATGTGGAACGGGAAAGTCTTATTATAACTTTATTCGCTTTCCCAGAGAAGGCTTACACATCAGTTATATTTATTTATAATAAGCACACCAACAGTACTGTCACTTACAATTCAAATAATATATCATCTTAAATTGTCATTTCAGTAACCATGCAAATAACAGGTATGCAAGACATTACGAATCTGAATATAAAAGACAAAGGAGAATTTTTTTAAATGCGTCTAGTAGACCTAAATCAACACTATAAAACAAACCAATTTGAGCTACATGGCACTTTTATCCTCCTGCCGTCATAATACAGAAGTCGACGTCTCATGTCTCCTTCCACATATCTCTATAAGCCTGCATCGTATTCATCCCCTTTCTAGTCACATCATCTTTCTAGCCACATCAACTTTCTAGCCACATCAACTTTCTAGCCACATTATCTTTTTAGCTGCATCATCTTTTTAGCCTCATCATCTTTCTAGCCAGTGGTTCCCAAACTATGGATCGCGACCCACTGGTAGGTCGCGAGCGAATATGGGGTGGGCCTTGAAGAATTGATTTTCAGCTATTAAAACTAAATATCGAAATAAATTGGACGTATCATCATCGTCTCATTGCGATTAAAAGTAACTAAAATTGAAGTTGATGCTAAAGCTATAATGACAAAAAATAGGAAATAAATACATTTTTCTTATTGAAATAGCACTCCTTGTCCTTGTATTTAAGTAAGTATTAACATTTTCGATTGTAAATGAATGATTTTTTCTTATTTGAACAGACCTTCATTCCTATAGTTAAGTATGCCTCTTTTTTACCATGATAGCCAAGAGGTGAGTCCCGAGTTTGGAAGTTTTTGTTAAGAGGGTCGAGTTCCAGTCAACTTTGGGAACCACTGTTTTAGCCACATCATCTTTCTAGCCAGATCATCTTTTTAGCCACATCACCTTTCTAGCTACATCATCTTTCTAGCCACATCATCTTTCTAGCCACATCATCTTTCTAGCTACATCATCTTCCTAGCCACATCATCTTTCAGACAATCCGTCCACCATTTCTTCTCGTAAAGACAAGCAGCAATTAAACCAAAGCGTTTCATAGATTCGTTAAGAGTCAGTCCGTTGTGTTTAACTGTCCCGTTGATCTCGTGGTCACAAGCACAACTGCTGAGCATGGGCTTCTGGGTTCGATTCTCATGTCGGGCAAAGTGTTATTGGGTTTTCCACTAGGAATTTCTTAGCAACAGCCCGGAGTTTGAAAGTTGGCAGTGCTTCGGTAAGCACGTGAAGCCGTTGGTCCTGCCTCTCTCCGGTCGTGAAGGATTGCCGTTCCATCGTAATAGAGAGTAAGGAAAGAGTGAGTACAACTGTGTCTGCGCACACACTTGTGCACTATAATCTCTCCCGCGTAGATGGCTGGTCTCTGCTGAGATTGGCATTGCCGGAGTTCGGATTGAAGGCCTATTATGTGGTTCATGTTATCAGAGCGTGTTAAGTAATAATAAGTCTAGAGTCTAGACGGTTATGTAATTTGTCACCGGACTGACAATAACAATATCTCATCCGGAGTATCGCGTTGCATACAATTATAGGGACAATGAGTTGACATTGACAGACTGTTATATATATATTTTCTTACTCCTTTAGGCGCGTTGGGCATTTTTGAGATGGGAAAAAACAATTGAACTCGCGACACCGTTACCGACACCTTATTTTTGTAAACGCGATTGTGCTCTTTATTTAGATAAGGTTACGGACCAATGTTCTATACCAGTATTTTTCTTCTATAAAGGCGATCTTGTTCAAGATTTCACTTCTGTTGGCATTCCCGGAGTACCACTTTTTTTATTACTATACTTCGTGTCATGTATTCCATTGTGGGTAGGGTTCCAGGAAACACAGTAACTTAAGAATACGGGCCTTTTAACGGTTTGAAAATTGCTTAAATTGCAGTCTCATAAATTCATAACATTGAGAAATTCACATGAATTTTTATGACCACAGAGTTCGTGTGATTTTATTAGAGGGGCTTGTGGCTAAGTAACAACAGCTGCACAGGTTGATCGATCAGGTTAAGCTACGCTTGCCGCGGTTGGTCTGTGGATGGGTGACCATCTTTGCATACCAAGACTCCTCCGTGCCTCGGAAAGCACGTTAAGCCGTTGGTCCCGGCTGTCATTTGTAGATCTTTGACAGTTGTTACGGGTAGTTAGAAGCTCAAAAAGTCTGACAACCAGTCTTACCAAGGGGTATCGTGTTACCTAGTAACTAGGTTGTGGAGGTCAGATAGGCAGTCGCTCCATGTAAAATACTGGTATTCAGCTGCATCCGGTTAGACTGGAAGCCGACCCCAACATAGTTGGGAAAAGGCTAGGCAGATGATGGAGAGTTCCTGTGATTTTATGAAGTCACAATGTTCATGCTATTACTACTACTATTTTTCGATATTCAGCTACACATTTTAATACTTTCCTGAAACTTCGGTTTGCTTAAGAGAACGCAGCTGGCGGGTCTTTAGAATTTAATAAATCTTGGATCAAAAGCGGACTGGGAAACTCAACGTCAAAGACTCCAATATCATGACAAAGTAGGGATTCATAATTAGGCCAATAAACCTTTATTATTTATTAACGAGTTTAATGATAGATAAAATACAAAAATAGACATATAATATAATTATGTTTATCTTTAAACCCGGGATTATCAGTAATAATATAAAATAATCACAACGGATTTCAATTGTTCAACTTATATCTGTGCAATAAAATTAGATACGTATATTGTCCATACTTACAACGTGTTTCTTTGTAAATCATTAACGTCAGCTGATTTATATCTCATTGTTATTAGTCTTGTATTATATCGGGGATCTGTTAAGCTAATGTGATACTTATGCATTGTACTTTATAGCTTTATTGTTTACAGCAGCATTCGGTTCATGCATGATCTTTAAAGTTATAAGGAAATGATTAATAACATTTTTTTTTCTGACATTTTGTGGTAGGTATAGTTTGACTGATACCGCCGTACTGCGCATTAGGTATGTGCGCAGCGAGACAGGGGGGAGAAGTGCAGGCCGCTTATTCGTCAACGCTGCCCCCGCCTCGCTGCGTATTTCTGAGGTTCCGCAAAACGGGCCACCGACCATGGCCACCGGTGGTTTTCGCGCGCCAAGTTCTTGGGTATCGCGTAAATGAAGGTGGTCGGTGGCCACAAAAATTTGCAACACTCCTGCTGTACAGTCTCACGATAGATTCTAAGTGGCCGCCACCGGTGACATGTCGCGGACACTAAGTGGACGCCACTCGCTACATCGATTCCATACAAAACGTGTTAAAAATCATGTCAAAGTCAAATCATTTATTTCAAATAGGCCCATGTATGGCACTTTTGAACGTCAAAAATTACAAAATTGATTCTAGTCGCCCCTTCCAAAAGGTAGTTTTCGTATGGAGAAGAATGGGCAAGAAACTCTACCGTTACTCTTTTAAAATGTTTTACAATTGTTTGTATATGTACGTACATTAGTTAAATAATTATTATATGTGAAGACGATGCACCTAGAATAAAATTACTATACCACAATTGGTAAAAAGAATAAAAAATGAAGCAACGACAGATAATTTAATATGTGATAGATACATGGTGCTCACATATTTACAAACATTTCATGTAAACAGCTTGTCGCCAGCTACCGGTGGCTGTAGTCAGTGGCCCGTTTGCGCGGAGCATAAGGCGCGGTAATTTTTTTTTTTTTTTTTTTTTTCTGTTGGGCATCTCACAGCTGGTTCCGAAAACCGTAGCTGTTTAACCGGTCAATCCTGTGGTTGCCTTACACTCAAAGCCTCCAGCCAGGGCAGGCGCGGTAAAGCGATCCCGAACAATTTATAGCACAAACTTTTGCTCGCGGCTTCGTCCGCGTGGAGGTCGGAAGTTATCCCACAGGATAGTACTACCGCGATTAAAAGTATCCTATGTCCTAACCCTGGTCACGGTCTACCTGTGTGGCAGACATTGAAATCCGTTCAGTTTTTTTTCAAATTTCTAATATTAATAGTCCTTTTAGTATTAATAGGTCTCGGAGGAGCTCGTGGCTAAGTAATAACAGCCGCACGGGTCGATCAATCAGGTTAAGCTACGCTTGCCGGGGTTGGTCCGTGGATGGGTGACCATCTTTACATACCGAGACTCCGCCGTGCGTTAAGCCGTTGGTCCCGGCTGTCATTCATGGATCTTTGACAGTCGTTACGGGTCGTCAGAAGCTCGAGTCTGACAACTAGTCTTACCAAGGGGTATCGTATTACCAAGTTACTGGGTTGTGGAGGTCAGATAGGCAGTCGCTCCATGTAAAATACTGGTATTCCTGTATCCGGTTAGACTGGAAGCCGACCCCGACATAGTTGGGAAAAGGCTAGGTAGATTGATTGAGTATTAATAGATCTCCCTTTTGAGTTCTTACTTAGGACTTTAAAAGTTTCGTACTTATTTGCAGCTGCGAATTACGATAGCCGAGTTATTTTTTTTTTGTCTTTTTACAACTTTAGTGTAAATCCACCATTAATCCCACATATTCGTATCTAACGAGCTTAGTATCATTTGATTGACAAGTGATACGATATCAGTTCTCTATCACATCTGCATTTGATGACTGTCACAGAATAGCCACATTTCGCCAGTTATGTTCCATGCAAAAAGTTGGCAACGTCGCAAATAACTGTCAAATATTTACCTGTTTTGATTAATTTGGCAATATTACTGTATATAAATAAGAAATGTGGCTAACTAGTGAATTAGAATATTAATAATGAATTACAATTATAACACTTAATTTGATGTTGCGACCGTTTTAGGAGTAAAAAAAGCATTTGGAAAGTTTTCAAATACTTTTTTTTTACATCTAAAACTAAATATTCGGTGTTACGATATTAATTAATCGCATTTCATCATCAATATTTTAGTTCACTAGTTAGCCATATTTCATATTTCCATACAGTAATGTTGTCAAATTAATCAAAACAGCACAATATTTGATATCTATTTGGGTTTTTCCTTGAGATACCCGATCCTTGAGGGACCCGTCCTTTAGAGCCCCGATCCTTGAGAACCCCAATAAATTTGATAAAATGCCAATGTCGTTTAAAGTATAATTGCCAAAAAAGTGTTAAACTAACAAAAGTATTGATCAGTTGGAATTAAGTAATAACACAGTTGCTAATAAAGTAGCTCTTATTTCACCGCTTTTAGGTCCATAATTCAGCTTATAAAACACGCGTACGTTTTATTTTATTTTATTGTCTAAAGACATAGGCATGTCCGGAATGCAATAACCACTTTCCACCCAATCTATTTCTTGTCAAATTATGATTCCACTTAAACCCTCCAGAAGGTCCTTCCCCGAAATCTTTGTGTGATTCACTAAACTTTCTTATTATTTGCTTAGTGTTATTAGTAATTATTTCGCATGATTGAAAGAGATAGAAAAGTACATTGTTATGCATGCGTAAAAGAGACAGATTTATTGGTATATTTATTGGTTTAATGGTATATCTATTGTTTCATTATAACTATACTCCGTTTGAAATAAGATTAGACATTTAACTAAACCTTTTTTACAGTCCGTTCAACCGATTTTGACTTCTATTGCGATGGCGGCATGACAAATGACAGCTGCAGTAAATAGTTGGTTTGTAAGCACTTTTTTTGCTTTTAATGTCATCCTTATGCCTACGGTATAGAAGTCAAAATCGGTTGAACGGACTGTAAAAAAGGTATGTTTCTAATCTTATTTTAAACGGAGTATAGTTAGTGGCCAGGTAGATTTTTTAACAATGGGTCCACTTTTCTGGCTCGTCTTTAGTATTTCTAGGGATTTAAAATATGGAATAACATAAAATTATCAGTTTATCTCTAAACTAGGTTGCCTTGACCAAACTTAGGTACACATTATTTAATTAATGTGCTTTGAAGCACTTTTTGTATCGATGGTACACTAGCATGATAATGATAGCCATACATGGACCTATTTGAAATAAATGATTTGACTTTGACTTTTGACTTTGATGTCACATGTTTCTAATCTTAACTAATTTTATAAATACGAAAGCGAGTTTGTTTGTTACGCTTTCACGCTAAAACGGCTGAACAGATTTGTTTGGCACATGGGTAAACCATGCTCTGGGTTAGAACATAGGATACTTTTCATCCCTGTAGTACGTTTCCATTGGATAATTTCCGACATCCACGCAAGTGAAGCCGCGAGCAAAAGCTACTTTACCTTAAACTCGAGTTAAACACCTGAAAGCAATTTCACTATCATACATTTTTCATGTCTAGATTGGAAGTATTTTGATAGCCACATTTTCGGTAGTAATTTTGTTTCCTACATTTGGTACGATAGTCGATAATACTCGAATGTATCGTAGTGAGTATAATTGTAGTGACCTTTGCGTGCGTCATTTATATTACTGTTTTGTATTAATAGTTTGGTGATAATGGAAAAAAATATGTACTGGCTTTCTGGTAAGATGTCACATTTATTGCGATGGTTGTCCGTTGACTTTCCTTTGAAATGGTTCAAGATTACTTATGGTCTTAGATCCGATTTAGAGACTACCCTCACACCTCTGTTTAATGGATGAAAATTATAGTATGTTAGATAATAGTATATCGCGAGTGGGTAGGCTAAAAAATTCCCGGCCAAACTGTGATTAATTAAAAATCAAATAGTAGATTGTTATACGAGGGGCTAAAATAACCCATTCTATCGAGGTAGTTTTACTCCCGAGCTTTAGCAAGGGAGTCAATAGATACCGAGTTACAATGGCTTTTAGCGCCGTGTGTTACACTCTACTTTTCACTACGATTGCAAGAAAATAAAATTATCCAATACAATATTAAATAGTTTATATTATTTAAAAAATATACAATTTTAATTGAATTTTTAAGGAAACTTTTTATCCCGGTATGCGGTAGAAAAAGCTAGTTTTACATAAGAATAAAGACTTATTCGTTTATGTAGGCTCGTTGGTTACAGACAAAAATTACTTTTTCCTCTAGAGCAAGATATGCAATTTTTTCCCCGCTCTGGTACGCTACAATGACGGACTTTTTGAGCGAGAGGAGTGAAAAATTACTTTTTTATCGGATCTTCTACTATTACTTAGGTACAGTCTTTTGTTTTTCAAATAATAAAAATCTTAAATTCATTCGTTAACAGACAACGCACATTCTAAACTGCTCGGTGTAGATCCATGAAATTTTGCACTAGAGCACTCAATCTGCCTAGCCTTTTGCCAACATGTTGGGGTCGGCTTCCAGTTTAATCGGATGCAGCAGAGTACCAGTATTTTATACATGGAGCGATTGCCTATCTGACCTCCACAACCCAGTAACTGGGTAATACGATACCTCTTGGTAAGACTAGTTGTCAGACTTTCGGGCTTCTGACGACCCGTAACGACTGTCAAAGATCCACAAATGATAGCTGGGACCAACGGATTTACGTGCTTTCCGAGACACGGAGGAGTCTCGGTATGTAAAGATGGTCACCCATCCATGGACCAACCCTGGCAAGCGTAGCTTAACCTGTTGGATCGACTCGTGCGGCTGTTATTACTTTACCACGAACACAAGAGCAGTAAGGAAAGATTTTTAAAATTCATTCCTTATCCTTTCAACTGTCATTAACGAGACACAATAGAATTTTAATTGTTATCCACCTTAATGAGGCGTCGTAACAGATGATGGGCTAAAGGGGTTAAAGGTTGCCTAGAAGAGATCGCACAAAGCGATACGGCCTCCCATTGTATATTTTGTAGTGTTTGATTTATTTTTTGTTATGTATTTTTGGGGTGTACTATAAAGTATATATTATAAATAAATAAATAAGTTTGGGATGAAAGTGAATGTGGATTTTCGTAATTTTTTCCAATTCGATATCCCATCAGACGCACGACTTGTTAGTACATTTATATACTTATTTTGGTACATCACCGAAAAATATTAGTTTCTTTTCATTTGAAAAACCTGTCTCTTTATTTCGAAGTTAAACTTTTCTAGTTCAGAGACTTTTCTAAGTATTCCCAACGATGTATTAGTATAAAGTATTAGGTTGACCACATACATATGGAATTCCGTTTCGAAATATCGATTCAGAATTTCGAAGACAGCAAATCCATACAAAAGGCCGGCCACATACAGACGGAATTCCGTTTCGGAATTTCGAATCAGAGAAAATTTTGAACGGAGAACTACAGCAGGTACACACGGCTACATATCAAGCTATACATTTTCAGTATAAGTTGACCTCTCATTGTACCGAAATCCTATACAACGCGAGATCAGCTTATACTGGAAAATTATATATAGCTTGATATGTAGCTGTGTGTACGTGTGTAATAAATAGATCCTTGATTTTGTATGGATTTTCTGCCTTCGAAATTCCGAATCGATATTTCGAAATCGAATTTCGTTTCGGAATTCCGTATGTATGTGGCTGGCCCTAGTTTCTAGTTTCTGAAACTTTAATACATCTTGAGTGCTTCTAAAAGAAATATTTACTTTGAATCGGTTACGGTTGGACCAATCACAATTTAGAAGCAGGATTTAAAAGGCCAACGTGTAGAACCAATGGATGGTTTAAAAGATCGTGTAGGTGGTACGTGCTTTCGTGATACGGTTACCTACTGACTTGTAGCCGCATTTACAAGGAATGGGAGCTGATTGATAATTTAGAAATGGCCGGTAATATCATTTGAAAGAATTGGTAGTTGAGCAAATTAAAAGAGCATTGAAAAAACCCTCGGCAAAAGACAATATCCGGAGCACTCTAAGTTGTGTACGCCCTTCAATATTGAAAAAAAAAACGGGCTTTTCTTAAAAACCATTCTCGCTTAACTTACATTAAAGAACAGAAGAAGCATAAGACGCAGTGCTGACCTAGTGGCAAGAACCGACGAATTGTGGGTCGTAGGTTTGAACCCTGACAGGCGGTTTACTTTGTATTTTATCACCACTGCTCTAAAAAGAAAAGTAAAGCGGTGAAGGAAAACATCGTGAGGAAACCAAAAACCAACCACCAAACCAACCAAACCAAACCAAACCAACCAACCAACCACCCACCAACGAACCAACCAACCACCAACTATCCATCAACCAACCATTCACCAACGAACCAACCAACCAACCAACCACCAACCATCCACCAACCAACCACCAACCATGTATTAGACAAGACATATTAATGTCATCTACCAACTCACTCTGGGGCCACGTGGTGAATTACGGCCCGCTCCCTCTCACAGAGAGGAGGCCTGTGTCCCAGCAGTGGGAACTTTACAGGCTGATAATGCTGTGCTTAATTAAGCAATCAGAAACGTTATAGAGGATAACTATGCATACGTACCTATGCATATCTAGGGGCATCTAAGGCCGGGATCTATAAACGTTAGGTACTTATAAGCACGTGAGTACTTTTCTTAAAAAAATGGTCTAATTTAGCATATATTTTTTCCAAATCATTATTAACACTACTCGTTTAGACGTGATCTTCTGTATGATAGTAGAATAGTGATGTGATGTGTGTCTGTGTGTGTGTAGGGGTGTGTGTGTAGTAGTGTGTTTAATGATAATGATTTATTGAATCACTCAAGGCGACTGGCATTTAATGGCGTCTTAAGGCGTAGTGCGACAAACATCCAAACTTAGGCATTTTTTATTGAGCAGGATGACGCTCTCAACAACGTAAAATGATTATTGTAACTGTACCCCAGTTATGCGAATATGACAACATGATTCCACCAGCATAAGAAACAAATAATCGCAGATGATAAACAAATAAACAATAGGATATACAATGTCGCCCATCGGCATGTGCCCGCTCGAATTTTTTTGAATATTTATGAAAAATGTTCGAAAAATAACTTTTAAAGGAGGGGTCTATCTTTAATATTTTTCATGTTATACAATGTTTTATGTTTTGAGTAGCGTTTGCCACTCTCCGATGTTATTGACTCGATTTGGATTCTGTTTATTATTTCTAAAAGCTTATGAGTTATTTTATCGGATTAACTAATATTTTTATTAAAATTTATCAAATATGCAAAAAAAAAACAGAACTGAAAACATTTTTTTCAAAGAAAAAACAGTGTTTCAAAAAAAAAAAAACACAAGTGTAATGTAGTTCATAAAATCAAAGACGATTTTGAAAAAAAAAAATAGAAAAAATAAAAAAGTTTTATGGTTATTTTTCATGAACATTCAGACAAATGCAGAAGGGCACATTAGCAACATTGTATAAAAAAACCCGTCTCTTTCTCGGATTTGTAGTTTAAATGACAGTTTGTGCGACAGGACCAGGGGGCCTACCACCAGCTCATAAAGCAATATTATTTTAATATTACTTCAGTGTGGGAAAGAGATGAAGCTCTACAGGACGTATAGCTCCATCTCTTTATCCCAATGAAGTAATATTAAAATAGTACTGCTTTTGAGCTGGTGGTAGGCCCCCTGGAATGATGAACGTTTAGACAAAGTAGGTGCCTAGTACCTAACGTATATGGATCTCGGCTAATACATACATCACGTGCTTACTTGTGACGTAGGTTTGAATGTGAATATGTACCGTTTGGCAAGTGGCCTCGAATCCTGCCAAATTTTACGCGTCTGTTACAATATGAGAACTGTCTGTTTACTTTCTAACTTTGTATTATAGAAAGTACTAGCGACCAGCTCCTGCTTCGCAAGTTTTTTACGACTTAACAAAACATCGAGATTTCTTAGTTAAATGTAACTTTAATATTAACGTATTATACACATAAACCTTCCGGAATAAATTCTCTAACCGATGGTGAAAACCTCATCAAAATTTGTTGCGTGGTTTAGAAGAACAACGCGGTCATACAGACAAACGCGAAAAGCAATTTTTAACCGACTTCCAAAAGGAGGAGGTTCTCAATTCGACTGTGTGTTTTTTTTTTTTTGTATGTTTGTTACGCGATTACTCCGCCAATTATGAATTGATTTTGATGATTCTTTTTTGTTTGGTAGATCATACTCCATATAAATTTTATTAACTTTGCTTCGGTAGTTTTTGAGTTAGCTTCAATAATACGTATTTTTTCCCACATAGTATGTGGATGATATGATAACTTCCTGTCACTGTTATTTACATAGCAGGTAGTGGTATTCGAATTTGTGTGGGGTAGGTACCACAACTAAAAAGTGAAAAATAAAAACGTTTAACAAAAAAAAAACAACCGACTTCAAAAAAAAAACACTACAATGTGAAAAATAACTTTAATTTCGGAAGTCGGTGTCGTGAGTTTAAGTATGCATATAGGTATGTAAATAAATATGATTATTCAGACACGACTCAGGAAATTAAAGTTTTGAGGTTATGAGCAAAAAAATGCTACGATATGAGACGTAATGTAGACAGACAAGACGACTTGAAATGAGGTTAAAATGTTGAGAGCAATAAATCTGTCAACATTATGTTAGTCACGCGCAGACGAAGTGAAACTAATTAGTCTAGTTTTAAATAAATTTTGTCTAACGTAATAGAGAAAGTAAGTTGGTTTTATGAGGAATGTTTTTATTGTTTCGGCTTCACACGGAGGCACAGTATAAATAAGTAACAGTATTATGTCTTCATAGAAAACGGTCGAAACAACGCGGTTCGAAATCTCAGTGTATTGATTACGCTGTATGCAGCAGTCTGGATAGCACGGCAGTTACGCACGGACGCGGAACATTTATCTACCGAGCGGCCGTAGGTAATTATTTCAAGGTCACGGCCGAGATAATACTGTTACTTTATTGTACAGTGACAGAGGTGAAGTTGCTTTTAATCATCATTAACGGTCTCCCAAACACAAGATTTACAGAGCTAACATGAGATTTGAGAACAGATTTGAAATTAGAATAAGATTTCTATTAAGCATCTGCCCCAACGTCCGATTAACGAAAAGCTAGTAGAGCTAGCAACTAAAAAGAAGTAGTATTCTGTGGGATTCCCCCAGAATACTTGGTCACCCAAAGACAAAACCCCAAAACCAAAATCTTCGAAAACGAGCTTAATTTATATAGCACTAGCTTTTGCCCGCGACTTCGTCCGCGAGCCTATAACCTTCCTCAAAAATTCGGCTATCCAATGCAAAAATAATTTTTCAAATCCAGTTTCGGAGAAACTTACAAACAAACACACAAACAAACAAATTTTAACTCTTTATAATATTATTATGAATTATTATGTTCTTATTATTATATATTATATAGTTATTAGAACTAGTCTAGTGGTCGCAAGCGCTACTGCTGAGCATGAGGTCCTGGGTTCGATTCCCGGGTCGGGCAAAGTGTTATTGGGTTTTTCTATCTGGAATTTCTCAGTAGCAACCCGGAGTCTGGATTTGTGCCCGGTTGATGGCAATAGGCTCGCCCCCTATTACATGGGACTTAAACATAACTGGCGAAATGTGGGTATACCTACTACAGGTACACCTCTGCCCAACCCTTCGGGGAAACAAGGCGTGATGTTATGTTATTAGAAAAATAGTTGACACTCAAATTGGTAATATCAATACCCGAATAACAACTTTAATGCTATTTTTGTCGTACATATTTAATTTACATTTGCAAGCCAGTCATAGTTGTTGATAAAAATGATTCACGTGATCAAAACATGGATTCCTGAACTGCGCAATTGCTACAATAACAACTTAGCGCGTACAATATTAAGTAATTTCAATTAATTAAAGGTGTAATAAATATTACCTATGTTTTCCTGTATGTTTTACGACGTGGTGCCGATTAAACGGGTGCGGATTAAACGGGTGCGGAAGAAACGGGTGCGCAAGAAACGGGTGCGGATGAAACGGATACGGATTAAAGTGCCAGTGATACGTTTCTTACTGTAGATAAAGCCACTGATAGAATTGATTTTTTCTTTTTTTTTGCTCTTTAAGGTATTTTTCACAAAAATAACGCTACCAAAAATATTAATAATGGGCACACTAATCTTTTAAGTTACTTAACTGACATGTTTCGAGCTTTTGTGGATTAAATATTAGGAATGAAGCTGCCCCTAATTAAGAATGTTCTCAGCAGATTCCTGGGAGCAAGAGGCTACAATGAGCTATGGCCTTGTAGACTCTAATTTGTTGACCATTTTCTATTGTTAAGTACCTGGTACTTGTTGAGAGACCTACACTGTCCTCTGCAATGTTTAATATGAAAACATTGTAAAACCCAATTATTTTTAAAAGAGTAACCGTGGAGTTACTTGCCAGCTCTTCTCCATAGGAAACGACCAATTGGAACCGTGCACCTAGCTTCTGACGTTTCATAAGTGCCCTTGTAGGTTTAGTGAAATAAAATATTTTTATTTTGATGATGTCATTTTTGAGAACCAACTTTGCCGTGTAGGTGTAACAATGGACTGAAAAATATTCTCTGAATGACATAATAAGGTCTAAAAAACAATACCGCGCAGTTTGTCTGCATTCAGTGAGTCAGACTGCGTATAAATTAAAAGTGCAGCAAACATTATTGTGATCTACGGCGCTCTCAGAGTGCATGTGGTTGGAATTGATTAGAATTTATTTATCCTATCACACTATGCAGGGCCGGCCCGTTCATATAGGCGAACTAGGCGACGGCCTAGGGCGCCCGTATTAGGGGGGCGGCAATCAGCGTCATCGAAAAAAAAAAAAATATAAATTACATTTATTTTTTATAAAACTACAACTTGAAAATACTCCCAATTTTTTACCCATTTTTCTACCAGAATGCGCTCATAGACATTTACGAAACCATCGTACGGTTCATCTGGAAACCAAAAGCGAGTTGAGGCCAATCCATTACTAAACAAATTGCGATTTCAAATGTATTGCTTCTCTTTTTGTATGGTATAATATTTTGTTCAAAATTAATTTGACTATTATAGTTTGACCGCGATTAGGAGTGAGGCGTATTTATCGTAACAGGTAGAAATAACAGATATTAAAAAATAACAAATAACAATTGTTCCTAACAATATAACTTATCTGTTACTTAAAATAACAGACCCTCAAGAACTGTTACCGCGACTGTTACTGTTTTTCATTATAACAATCCCCACACTCCCAGAATGTTACTACGGCTTTTACTTACATACACACTCACACATAAGAAGAAATATTGCAAGGTTATCAATTTCTCTCTCTTCCTCATTAAGGAATGATCCTTACTGAAAAGAGAAACACCTATTATTTATTTCGAAACATGTTTACTTCTCACTCTTACTATAGCGGTTAAACTAAGTTAAAAAGAGAAACACTTAGTATTTATTATTCCTAAAAATACAGTTGGTGGTCTTACAAAAACAAACACCAAAAAGTGACTTCTAAATTAAGTCGTGTTATCTGTTACTGACCAGTTGCCATTATAAAAAAAACTTAAAACGAATAAAAAATAAAGAAGATATTCAATTGATATTTAAATACGTCGTCCGTACAAAAATAACAGCCTGTTATTTAATAACAGATATTTGGATCTGTTGTTTTTGTGTAACAGTAACAGTGATAACAGATATCGTGTTTAACCTGTTACAACCCATCTCTAACCGCGATCGCTGTACCGATCGCGCCTAAGAGATATTTCTCGACGTCATGTGAAGCGAAGTCAGAGGCCTATGGGCGGCTTTAAAACTCTGACACCAGGTCCCTAATTGCGTAACTTATTTTCGTAAACAATTTTACCTAATTTGTTTCATTTTGACAGTTCAACAACATTCATTGCGTTATTTACGTTGTTGAGCAGATTTTTTTTTCCAACTTTTGAAGCAATGGATTAGCAATATATTTCAAGTCGAAACAGATTGTGATTGTGTTGTATTACGCAATTAGGGTACTGGTTAGTCACTAACCACACGAAAAAGAAAGAACATTGTTTTATTTTGTCACGAATTTTCTTAAACAGCGCCCTGTTCCAGCCTTTCGCCTAGGGTGACAGGAATTCTCGGGGCGGCGCTGACACTATGTGCCTACCTCCTGTCTGCATTGAGTTTTATTTTATTTTGTATCCACATACGAAGTAAGTTCTGGGTGGTTCAAGGGGTATCGTATTACCCAGTTACTGGGTTGTGGAGGTCAGATAGGCAGTCGCTCCATGTAAAATACTAGTATTCAGCAGCATCCGGTTAGACTGGAAGCCGACCCCAACATACTTGGGAAAAGGCTAGGCAGATTGATACGAAGTAAGTTCTGTAAACCTCCATTTACAGTTAAGGCTTGTGCAGACCAGCGCGATATCGCGGGCGCGACAGGCAGCGCTACCAGTGTCGCGCCCGCGATATCGCGCTGGTCTGCACAAGCCTTCACGGGTCGCCCATTGCATGGTAAGTATAGTTTAATCAATTGATCTCTTACGTGATTTTTATCGCGTGCAGCAATGCCAATTCATTGTCTAAATTTCACTGACGCTTATTTTTTAAAACCTTAAGAAGTCCTTTTGGAAAGTCGATGACCAAATTGGTATATCCCAACACGAAGAGCTATGCCTCCAAATTTAACCGTCCGTTCAAGTGCTACATTTAAGTTACATGTAGATTTTCAAAACATCTTAGAAACATACCTCTCTCATCATCTCAGGATCGAAGACGTACAGCACTGGCCGTGTCCTGGACGCCTTCGCCAGTCGCACCAGATCGCCATACTTCTCGTGAAGACCTTCCAGCAACCCAAGACCTACGGTGTGGTGGTAGCTCCCTGTTGAAGAGAAAAGGATTTGGTTGAGATTTTTAGCTTCAGGAAAAAGCAAGTGTAAATTCTTAAAGCTAGGCGTACATTACTACCGCATCACATTTCATTAAAAGAAGCGCGGTGCGGCCCGCCTGTAGTGTGCAATGGATAATACTATAAAATGTATAGTAGTAATGTGGGAAGTTTTTTGCAATGTGATGCGGCCCGTCCAAATCTGCGTCAGCCTTAATAAGAACTACAAACATTAAAAGAAAAAACAGTGGCACCCCGGGAGTGCCGACAGAAGTGACAACTTGAACAAGATCGCCTTGGTGGAAGAAAAATACTTGTCTACATTGGTCCGTAACCCTATTTAAATAAAGAGCACAATCGCGTTTACAAAAAAAAAAACATACTGCCGAACATTGATGCGTAACATAATATAAATAAAGAGCACAATCGCGTTTACAAAAATGAGGTAACGGTGTCGCGAGTTCAATTGTTTTTCCCATCTCAAAAATGCCCAATGCGCCTAAAGAAGTTTTTACTTCAAAAAACTGCTCTCCATATCAGGCCGTATTTTTATTTCTCTATTAGGAAAGTATCAAAAGTTTTTTAGGCTTCAGAAAAGGTTTTTGACCTTAATAGAGGTCGTTGCTCTGTCGTTGATAGCTTCAGTACTTGAGTATTACTGGCCATGAAATATTTCAGCTGTCGTCAAAAAAATGTTTCTTAACCTGAAACGCAACCTCACAGAAGTGTTAATTTCTAAGACCTTGTTATAACGTCTGAAGATTGACGAAACTGTTTTAAGAAGTAAAATTTTTCTCACGTCTCCATAATAGTTGCTTACGTGTTCAAACGTGCAAATATTTGACGATAGGTACTGAGGTGCGAAAGTTACCCCACATAGAGTACCCATATCATGTAGTCGTTGAATTTATAAGTGTTATTCTCTGGCTCAAAATTCAAAAATTCAAAAGTCATTTATTCAAATTAGGCTGAGAATCAGCACTTTTCGAACGTCAAAATTACATAAGACAGTCCCCCAAAAACGCCCACCCTTCACCACTTCCTAGTGCCTTTAGCTGGGAAGAAGAAGTGGCGCAACAAACTCCTCAGCAGCACAGCTGTCTGTTCAAGTTAGAAAAAAAAAAGACTAAACAACACTATGCAAAAATGCAACACAAAACATTATTTTAATTAAGTATCAATTATTGGCCATATTTCAGCTAGCACACGCCAATATACCAACCAAAAACATCGAGAACTATACTCAAGCAGAATTAAAAAAATAAAATCTAAACGTAAAAAGAACTAAATATCTAAATAAAAGCCTCCAGGCATAAAGGGCGTACCCGCTTACATAAAGCTGTAACGGCTGAAAGTCTGAATTCATTAAGGTACTACAGGATAGTCCGTTTTAGCAATCGATTATCTCCTAAGTTGAATTGCGACATGCCCTACCTAAAGATGCAAAAGTTTTGTCCCTACACCTTTTGTGACTGATTTTCGAGATTAGCTACTTGAAAGTACCGCACTAGTCACAAATTTTCATTTGGTACCGTTTACGAGTTTACGCCATCTACTCGTATAATATATAGCTATATGAATCTATTAAGTGGCGTGAACGATATATAAACGGGAATGAAAGTAGGTCCAAGTTTATATTTGGAATAGACGGAGCGAAAGTACGTCTGAGATCAGTACTAGATTTATTGCTATTTGGGTCTATAAAGTTATATAAATGTTAGAAACATTGCATATACAATTCAGTACGAAGTGGGAAGTAAAATAAAAACAGTAGGTGCCTAGCTAGAATTCGTTTTGTGTTCACAAAAAATATGTGATCATAAATAATAGGAGTGAGAGTGAGACTGCTACAGCTGTAGTTTTTGTTTTGTCAACTTTGATGATTTTATAGTTTAGGACAGCAGAACAATCACAATCTGTTTCGATTTGAAACAGATTGCTAATCCACTGCTTCATAAGTTGGAAAAAAAAAACTACTCAACAACGTAAATAACGCAATGAATGTTGTTGAACTGTCAAAATGAAACAAATTAGTCATAAAATTTGTTTCCGAAAATAAGTCACGCAATTAGGGTACCGGTGAATAAGTTAAAAGACATAATGATCCTGCAATCAATCTGCTTAGCCTTTTCCCAACTATGTTAGGGTCGGCTTCCAGTCTAACCGCATACAGCTGAATACCAGTATTTTACATGGAGCGACTGCCTATCTGACCTCCACAACCTAGTACCTGGGTTGAAATCACAGATAGATATACCTAGATAACGCAAGAGCAACTACTTCGCGTGCCATTTTCGTGCCCAGCTTACGTACAATAATCGTAAGCTGCCACTTTCGCGCTCAGTCTGCATCGGTGCCACGCTTGTCGGAAGTCAGTTAAAAAATTGAAAATGGTTAATTACGCTGTTATAAATTGTAAAAACTGTGCAAATGCGAGGAGAAAAAATAAAAGAAACGTTTCCTAGTGCTTGTGACGTCATAGTAGGTAGACAAAAAATGGCATGCTTGGTTTTCATAGATCGTGATACTTGCGTTATCTAGGTCTATCTATATCTGTGGTTGAAACCGATACCCCTTGGTAAGACTGGTTGTCAGACTTTCGGGCTTCTGACGACCCGAAACGACTGTCAAAGATCCATGAATGACAGCCGGGACAAACGGCTGAACGTGCTTTCCGAGGCACGGAGGAGTCTTGGTATGTAGAAACGGTCACCCACCCACGGACCAACCCCGGCAAGCGTAGCTTAACCTGGTGGATCGACCCGTGCGGCTGTTAGTACTTAGTCACGAGCTCCACGAGACATAATGATTCTGCGATGGTGCATAATAATGCAGTGGTGGGAGCAGTGGTGGCCCAGTGGTAACGGCCGCGACTTACGAGTTGTAGGTCGTAGGTTCGAACCCAGACAGGCGCTTTACTTTGTGTAAAATTATTTCATCACCACTGCTCTCAAAACGGTGAAGGAAAACATCGTGAGGAAACCGGCATGTCCTAGAACCGAAAATTCGAAGACATGTGACATCTACCAACCCGCACTGGGCCCGCGTGATGGATTACGGCCCACTCCCTCTCACAGAGAGGAGGCCTGTGTCCCAGCAGTGGGAACATTTATAGGCTGATGATGATGATGATGATGTTTGACTACCTATTTTTGAGACGAGTCTTTGGAAGCAACGAAATATTTTAGAAATAAAAATTCCAAAGGCACAATTCTAGTGGTCGCAAACGCTACAGCTGAGGATAGGTTTTGGGTTCGATTCCCTGACGATGATGGATTCGTTATTCCATTTGGAATTTCTCAGTAGCAGCCCGAAGTCTGGATTTGTGCCCGGTTGATGGCAATAGGCTCGCCACCTATTACATGGGACTTAAACATAACTGGCGAAATGAAACTATAGGTACATTCTGACTATTTTCTTAATGTCCTTCGGAAATCACCGCATTTCCGAATACAAACGAATGCTAATTTCCATGTCCATCAATTATTAGATTTATCGCGTATAATAATTTGAATTCAGAACTAAGTAGGTACTTTATTGTTGTTTTGTTTTGATTTCTGTGTGAACTATATAGAGCTGTAAAACCATTTTCGTACCTGCGACTTTAGCAGCTTTCGTCTAATTTTTTAAATAAATTACATGAGTTAAAAGAGTGTTAACAACTCTAATTATACTTGGAAGTATCCAAGTCGATACAGAGCGTCCGGTCTGTACTGAGTGCAAAGGGCAACTGATAGAAATCCGACGACTGACGAAACACGAAGTTTGCCGGTGTACCACGGCTACACATCAAGCCATAAATTTCCAGTTTATGCTGATCTCGCATTCTATAGGATTTCCGTACAATGCAGGTCAGCTTATACTGGAAATGTATAGCTTGATGTGTAGTCGTGTGTACAACTCTGCCCAAGCCTTTAGGGAAAAAAGGCGTGATCTTTTATGTAATAAAAGTTCCAAAGTTACTGCTGTAGCGTTGTGAGCGGTCTCAACTATATTAGTCGAGTGATAACTAACCACATCACTACAAACGTGGCACATCACTAATTTCCTAAGGACACTCTGTCATTTCGACTGCCGCTTGCCTCCCTGAAGGGAGTGACCTTCAGGACTGTGTGCCCCGACCTAGGGTGAGTTCCACATTAGTGCTATTATATTAATTTAAGCTATTAATGAGCCATCAGTGAGCCGCCTGTGCTGACAGGCGATCTCCACACAGTTGCGTACTACTGACGTGTACTACCAGCAGTCTACGAGGGCCGTCCGACCTACTACGGTGCCTGTGCTGACCAGGCGCCCACATCTACCATGTGCTACCAAGGACGGTACCCTTATAAGTGTCCTAAGTGTGCGAGTGCTCAGACTCAGGTCAGGATCTTACCCACGACCTAGCCGTGTTACTACTTCTATATAAATTATATATATAAACCTATCTAGCAGTTTTATTACCTACAACTACTACCTAACCGTTAACGGCCTGCGCAGCCTACCCTGCGCAGCCCTAGCCGTTACACTGCCTAGAAGAAGATTCAATACACGAGCAATGCAACAAATCCACCTAAGCAAACGAGACTGTCTGATTGTTTTATTTACAAACATTAGTCGTGGCTTAGCTCGGTAATGAAATTTAATGTGAGTCATTCCTAGTGCGGCTGCGAAACTTACCGGACGTGTTGACGCGATTTATCGCAGTCTTTAGTTTAAACGAGCTTCATGTTTGGAATTAATTGAGTTTTTTTTTAAATGAATTTTCTTCTTATTTTTATACGTACAGAGAGATACCTATTACCTACCCCTTCATAATTTTCTTTTTGGAGTTAGCCTAACTTCGCACCGACGTAAAAATATCGCGGCGGGATTTTATCGCGCACTGGATTTTCAACTCTCGGTGTTGAGTCGAACGTTGAGAATCCAACAGAGTGCATACCAGCGTGTCTATAAGACACACTGTTGAATTTTCAACTCTCCGCGCTAAGCAGAGCGTTAAAAATCCAGTCTGCGAAAAAAAATTGGTTGTTTGTACAGTCGGTTTACGGATGATAATTTTATGTGATAACGTCACAAGCCGAACGCTTAGTGCCTCTCTATCGCTTGTTCCGCGCTCTCGCTTGCATGCTCAGCTCAGGCGAAACGTGACACTTTTTCATGCGTGCAGCCGGCGTTCATCGATTTATAAGACGTTGTCACGTCAAAAAACACGCCGTGGGAAAACATTGCCGCGGGAAAATATCGTGCCCGTGCGAACTTGAGCTTAAAATGGCTTAAATAGTATATTTGGATCTAATTAGTTCAGTTTTCGCCAAAAAGCTTCCTCTTGTCCTCAACCCAATTTTTTAGGGTCGACGCAGCATTTTTTGTTCCATACGATTCTATTAGCTCTCAAAGTCAAAGTCAAATAATTTATTTCAGTTAGGCAGAAAAAGGCACTTTTGAACGTCAAAATTTTCAAAAAAAGATTTCAAAAGAAATTCAAGATTCTAGTCGCCCCTTCCAAAAGGTAATTTTCGTATGGAGAAGAATAGGCAAGAAACTCCACCGTTACTCTTTTAAAATGTTTTACAATATTTTGTATACATTAATAAAATTATATAATTATATGTGAAGACGATGCACCTGGAATAAGATTACTATAGGTAAAAATAATTAAATATGAAGCAATGACAGAAAAAATAATTGTGCAATGGATAAATGGTGTTCACACATTTACAAGCATTGTAAAAGTAAAAATTACAAGTAATAAATACTAATATCTCATCTCAGAATGAACTTCCTTGTTAACCATTTATCATGTTTCACACAATTCATCCATCTTTTTAGGTCTGTCTCTTTCAGTGAGTCAGTTACAAATCAAAATGAACCTTATTTTAAAATCACTAAAATTGTTTGTCCTTGGTTTTCTCCCATTTGAAAGTCATTCACCCCGAAGGTAATTTGATTTGAGAAGGTCGACAGTCGCTTTTCCGATTGTTGATCTAAATTGCGTATTGAATTGTTTTGTAAAAGCTTTTTGAAACACTTATTGAATAAATTCTAGCAGTAAAATTATTTCTCGTAAAAATTGTTTTGAATTGTTTCTCTATTTTTCGGGTAGCATCACCAAAATTGACACCTAAAAAGTTTAGGTTACTTTAGGAACTGCCTATTCTATGCAAGTGAATTGTTGCTTACATAAAGCATTTCTTAAGAGCTGCCTAGTACTAGTATGACACAAGTGCAAATGGCGTAATACTGAGTAGTTGTTTATTTAAGCACTTATGCAAATTAATGATAAATCGAACGTAGTTCTAATTTGCAAATATGACGGAAGCTGGCGCGCCTGGCGACGCGACGCGCGACGGTCGTATGCGGCGCCTGCGCCCGCGCAAGCCACCGTAAAAGGATGCGAATACACAGTCGGGTTCCCATAAAACGGGTATTGGGTCCTGGTTTTATTTTTAGCCATAAAGTGATTGCTATGGGACGTTAATTGTTACTGCTTGCAATTAAGTGTATTCTGGATGTTGTTTTGAGTTGGTTGGCATTTAATTTGTTTAAGAACTTATCTGCCTGGCTGCTGCTATGAATACTTTAAGCACTTTCTGGCTGAACCTGTTCTTAGCCAATGAGAACTGCACCCAAATTGCGTCACACACTTTCAATCATAATCCGAAGGCACTGAATGTCGTCGAATTGTCAAAATTAAAGGCATTGCCATTGTAAACGTGTAATGTTACGTAATTACCTCCCTGGTAAGCAAAATCAATTAATTTGGCTGCAATTGGCAGGACAAAAATTCCAGAGAAAGAGACTATTCTAGAGCAGGTTATGCAAAAAATGCTTCCTTTTCTCATGGTGATTACTGCTTTTATTTTTAAATAAGTCCTGTTTAAGACTGGCCTTGTTGTGTGTTATTTTTAGAACGAAGATACCTTTTAATAGGCAAGGCTTAGGACGAAAAAATAGCTGCAGATTTTTTTTAAATTCTCTTTATGCAACATGTTAAAAAAACCGTGTCCGATCCGTGAGGGTGTTGTTAGGTATCGTACTGAGAGTCTTTATGTAGTAATTTTCAGGAAAATCGAAAAAAAAAAATCGTCAACATTTTTTTCAATGGAGAATTTACCAGCTTGTTTATTACATGGGGCGCGGGGCCGTCGTTTAGCGGGTGTCTTACAAGTCATATATCTTATGACCCCTGTTGAAAATTTGATCATTTTTTAGGGTTCCGTAGTAAACAAGGAACCCTTATAGTTTCGTCATGTCCGTCTGTCTGTCTGTCTGTCTGTCTGTCCGCGGTCTAGCTCCGAGACCCTTAGTACTATAAAGCTGTAATTTGACATAGGTATACATATTAATTACGTCGACAAAGTGATAAAACAAAATTATGAAAAACATTTTTTTTTAGGGTACCTCCCATACACGTAAAGTGGTGATGTTTTATTTTTTATTTTTTTATCCCATAGTGTGGAATATCATTGGAAAGGTCTTACAAAAAAATTATGAGTTTGTGAAAACCCTTTTTGGATTCAGGGATCCGTTTGCAAAATATTAAGCTTTAAAGTGCTAATTTTTGTTAGAGTCAAGTGTCCCCCCCCCTGTCAGCTAAATGGTTGGTTTTGGATGTATGAAAAAAATCACAGCAGTAGCTTATATAACGAAATTAAAAGGAAAACTATCACAACTAAGTAGGCTTTACTAGTTATCGAGTAATAATTGACCAACTTAACTTTGCAGTTGCAAAAACACGTTTTCCCATACATTCCGTATGGGAGAACATGTTTATCAACTAAAAAGTTAAGTTTGTTTTTGGGATAAATTCATCCCAACTACGGAACCCTTCATTGTGCGTGGTCCGACACGCACTTGGCCGGTTTAATAAATTTGGGGTAATTTTGGTACTAAACATGTGATTTTTAAATAGCAATTTTTTTAATATTATTATAATTATATTTTTTATTACGTTGAGGTAATTTTATTGCAGTACCTACCTATGAGCCCCTTTCGGATTGGACAGGTTTTTTTACATATTGTATTTATAGGGGTTTTTATAAAGGGCCTGTTTATTTAATAAAAGCCTAACTGGTTTCAATGCACATAATACTTGTATGTGCATGCAAATATAAGCGTCAATCATAATGTCGTAGCCAGTTGGCAATTATAGAGTGATTATACTAACAAGGTCGTAACCGCATCGTAGGTAATTATGTTATTACCACACAAGTGCGGTTTGTTGACTCCAAGTTACGCGTAAATAAAAACATTTGTATAAATAACTTAATAAACCCAAGGCTAAGTAAAACTTGTTTTAAGACAGAAATGATCGGATCTTTAAAATTCTAGTCTTTAAACAAATATTTAAGATCTGGTTTACCTATATACAGTGTTTTTTTTTTTTATTAACTGCTGCTAGCGGCTTCGATCGCGTGGAATCTAGTTATTTTTCTAAAATAAAAGTTAGCTTAGTAACACCTTATAAAAATCTATCTGCTAGTGAAAGTCCCGTCAAAATCGGTTCAGCCGTTTCGAGGATTAGCCGGAACAAACAGACAGATAGACAAAAATTTAAATAAATGTTTTTTTTTGTTACAAGTAGGTACATACTTTCATATTCATTTAGTAAAAAGCAGATAATTTGACATTACAAACAGATACTTCAATTATGTGGTAGAAAGGATGGTTGTTGATTACCGAAGTATTCGAGCTAGCTTGTCTTTTTAAGCACGTGTTTGGGACAAAAAAAACTCGTGTCGACTGTTGGTATGTACTTATGTAGGTAAATACATAATTGCATACTAAAAGTATAATTAAAATTAAATCAACAATATTTTCCTGTATAACATGATATCATTTTCATGTTAACAATTCAATTATTACAAGAAAAACAATACACGATCTACGGTTCCATGGTATTTGTTACTCCCAGCAAATGGAACACGGATATGGGTCATTATGGAGTCACAGGGGAAGAGTTATCTGTTGAACTAGTTTAAACTAGTAAATAGTTGTGAACTTTGAACTTGTGTTCACCTACACGTGGTGAAGTGATAAGAATTCTGCTATGCGAGTTTGTGGCGGGCTATACTATATTACTACTATACTATGATATGAACAATGTTTGTAGTGTTTTTTATTTACAAAAAAAAAAAACAACACTAGTGAAAACAAACACAAAAAAACATTATTGAAGTCGGTAGCAAAAAACGAAAATACTAAACCAAACACACTGACTTCCGGAAAAAAAGTAATTTTTCACTTTATAGTGTTTTTTTTCTTTTTTTGCTGTGGGGGTTCTCATACAAATTCGGTTTACATACATTAAAAAAAAATCATACAGACGTACAGTTACGAGCAAACGTATTCATACACTTAGCAAAATTCAAAATGATTTTCTCGTGGAATAACGACTGCAACTTGACATAAAGTCCTATGTAGTGTGGGACTGTGGGTTCCAAAATACTATATACCGAACAACATACAATTACAATCAATACAATAGGAGAAAATAACTCTAAAAAGTTGATAATTGCATACATTTTAGTGCTCGTGACTGTGACACAGAATCTCCTCGTTTTTAGAATTCGTTTAAAAGAAGAATTTGAATTTAGAATCATATCTTTCTTATGTGCCAGGGCTATTGGCTAACCCAGCCAGCAACATTTTCCATTCAATAAAACCTTTTCATTTCAAACTTGCATTTTATTCGACAGTAAAAAATACCTAGGTACACATGCTCGTAATTTTACTACGTAGTTTTCTATCTGGTATAATTTACCTGGTTTATATGTCAGCTTTGTTTAATGCTGCAAACTTGATAGGGGGCATTCCAGACAAGGCTTTTTATCAGATCAGAATGCGAACACATACTGATTCTGCGACTGTACAATGTAGGTCTAGCTTGCCAGCAATTTAACATTTATGCAATATCTACTACCTACACGGCTTCACACGGCCCACATGCTTCTAGATGCCTAGATACCTACCACATACCTATTTTATCTAATAACTGTAGGTATGATCTATTAAAATAGAAAAACTATAATTTATATTTAAAAAGTAGTTTCTGCCCTTGGCCCGCGTGGTGGTCGGAAATTATCCCAAGAGCGTTCTCTTGGGACACTTTTGGGATACTTATTGTCCCAGAAGTACCTACATACGTTTATGTAGGTACTTCTGGGACAAAAAGTATCCCATGTCCTAACCTAGATCATGGACTATTCGTGTGCCAAATTTCATCCAAATTCATTCAGCTGTTAAGGCGTGAACAAGTAACAGACAGATAGAATTACTTTCGCAATTAAAGTATAAAGTATAAACCTGCGCTCCGGGGTTTCACCCCCATAAGTCTGGATCCTTTAGGAATATCTGGATAGAAAGTATTCTATGTACTAACCTAGGCCATAAAAAGTACTCTTTGTAAACAAGCATATTACAAATTAGAGGATTATATCCTAGATAAGAACGCTTGGAAGCATGCTGGTTTAGCTCCTTAGGACAATTTAGAGTCTAGACAAAATCAAACTGGATGCTAATTTAAGTGTAATTAATTATTATAACATTTATTTTACATTCTGTGGTTACTTGAACTCACACACTGACTTATTAGTATTACTTGTAATTTTTTTAGGAATATCGTATAGGTACGTACTCTTACAATGCTTGTAAATATGTGAACACCATGTATCCATTACTTACATAATTATTTTTTCTGTCATTGCTTCATTTTTAATTATTTTTACCTATAGTAATCTTATTCCAGGTGCATCGTCTTTGGGCACGCCACAATTGCGGCGATAAGACCCCTCTTTGAGGAGTGGCTAGAGAGGCGCCACGGCGTCCTCACCTTCCGCCTGACACAGGTGCTCACCGGACATGGCTGTTTCGGGAGGTACCTGTTCAGGATAAAGCGGGAGGAAACGCCCGGGTGTCATCACTGTGTGGATCGCCCGGAGGACACGGTGGAGCATACGGTGGAGGTCTGCCCGGCTTGGGCAGAGCATCGCCGTGTCCTCGTGGAAGCGATCGGCGGCGGTGATCTCTCGCGTCCGGCCCTGATTCGGGCCATGCTACGGAGCGAGAGGAAATGGGAAGCCGTCACCTCGTTCTGCGAAGCAGTAATGCTCGCGAAGGAGGAGACGGAGCGCGTGAGGGAAAGGCAAATCTCGCGCCCTCGCGCCCCTAACCGCCGCAGCAGGAGACGCCCTGGGCGTCGGGAGTCACGAGAGGATTTCCGGCCACCGTAGGCGCGGGCTTGCGGACGGTGAGCAATGGGTAACTCGCCGTCCGATAAGGACCAAGCCCGGGTCGACGGCGCGTTGTGTTCCACGCGCGCCTCAAAGAGATGTCAGCAGAATTGACGGGGTCCGCTAGGGCCAATGCCTGCCGGGGGTTCGAAGAAAACCGATAGGGAAATCGTGGCCCCCTGGCAACACGGCAACTGAAGGAACACGGGTGGGTTTTAGTCAGTAAGAGTCTGACACGCCCTTCCGCTCCGCCCAGAGCGGGAGAAGTTATTTGATGATTTCCCACCCAAAAAAAAAAAAAAAAAAAAAAAGGTGCATCGTCTTCACTTATAATAATTATATAATTAATGAATACAACAAAATATTGTAAAACATTTTAAAAGAGTAACGGTGGAGTTTCTTGCCCATTCTTCTCCATATGAAGAATGGGCAATACTACCTTTTGGAAGAGGCGACTAGAATCAATTCTATATTTTGTAAATTTTGACGTTCAAAAGTGCCTTTTTGTGCCTAATTGAAATAAATTATTTGACTTTGATATGGTCTACCCATGAGCCAAATTTCACCCAAATCTGTTAAGCCGTTTTAGCGTGAAAGCGAAACAACAAACTCAATTTCGCATATTATTAGTTAGGATGAATGGATTGAATTCACTCACCAATCCTAGGCAGTACATGCGCCGAATGCCTCAGCATGGGCAAGGCGATGGGTCCCGGGATCTCGTTGAAAGGCCTGGCAGCAGCCATAGCCAGCTTCGGAGCGGCCACATTCCGTCGCTGTGGTGACGTCGACGTTTGCTGTGATGACGACCCGGCGATGTGCCGTCGTTGGCGGTTGAAACTGGAGACAAAATATGGTTGTTGTAGTCCAGAGTGTCTATCTGTATGCAGGCCTTTTAAGGGCTTGGGAATGTCAATAAAATATTGTAAAACCAGAGTCACAGTGGATACGCTCGATTGTGTGTTAGCATACCTCATATTCATAGAAACTGGCGAGAAGTGGTGCGAGGTGTGCGTATAGCTTTTAGTACCAGATGCCAATCATCTCCGAGCTGTGCCAGCGAAGTAACTTACAATTTTTTTATCTAATTGGTAAGTCTGCAGGTGTACAAGTGACTGTTAATTACTGCCTCCATCATTCCACTGGTCTAACCGCACAAATTTATGTTTGCTGTGGTGTTCGACATTACACTATGGTTATGCTGCGAAAACATTTCTTATCTACACTAATCTAATTAAATAACCGTTTTAGGTTACTATGAAGTTGCTATGACCAGGCCAGTCGCACTACGTATTTTGGGTATGCAGCTACAAGTCCGCGGCAGGCTCGACTTGTCGGGCCAATTCAATGGACGTAAGGGCGTGGGACGTAGTCAGAAGATATAAGAGTTACGCGATAAAAAGAGAGGCAACATCTAGGAGTTTTTTTTTTTGGACGGGAAATTATCAAATAACTTCTCCCACTCTGGGTGCAGCGGGAGGGCGTGTCACACTCTTACTGACTAAAACCCACCCGTGTTCCTTCAGTTGCCATGTTGCCAGGGGTCACGGTCTCCCTTTCGGACTTTCCCGCAAAGCGCTGTGCGACCTGAATTGCACTTTATTGTGTCTTAGAAAGAGTCGCTATTTATTTAAATGATTTTGTGGAGTGAATTTTCTGTACTTGTACTATTATGTATTCTGTGCTATGACTTGAATTAGAATCACAAGTATGTGTTATATTGCCACGGTTATGGCACCCCTACCTATCTATTAGACGTCTTTATTATTCAACTTAATTTTGTTATTACCGTTCATTTTTAGGTTAGAGTTAGTCATGCACTGATAATAAGCATACTCGTGATAAGATCATAACGTTTTAATTGATATCAGGGGATTCCGATTTTCCGCAGTGTCTTGTGTTTTTGACCTTTTTGATCCCTAGGAAATTAATTTCACTTGGCAAATGCAATTAAAAAGAAACCAATTGAAGTCAAACTTAAACCAATTGCTGGTTTAATTTTGACAGTTCAACAACATTCATTGCGTTATTTATTTTGTTGATGAAGCAATGCATTAGCAATAGCCTTCAAAATGATTCAGATTGTGATTGAAATTATGTTACGTAATTAGGGTGCTGATCTCTGTACTAACATACATTAATAGAACAGTCCCGTGACAACAGATTGAATAAATAATTTTCTTAAAAAGTAATTTATGGAATTAATCATCATCATCATCTGCCTAGCCTTTTCCCAACTATGTTGGGGTCGGCTTCCAGTCTAACCGGATGCAGCTGAATACCAGTATTTTACATGGAGCGACTGCCTATCTGACCTCCACAACTTAGTGACTAGGTAACACGATACCCCTTGGTAAGACTGGTTGTCAGACTTTTTGGGCTTCTAACTACCCGTAACGACTGTCAAAGATCTACAAATGACAGCCGGGACCAACGGCTTAACGTGCTTTCCGAGGCACGGAGGGGACTTGGTATGTCAAGATGGTCACCCATCCACGGACCAACCGCGGCAAGCGTAGCTTAACCTGATCGATCGACCCGTGCAGCTGTTATTACTTAGCCACAAGCCCCTAAAATAAATCAATGAATTAATCATATCTGTATAATAATAGTACATTATTGCAAAGGCCGTGAAATAGGCAATTGCAGGTCGAGTATGAGTTTGACTAATACGAGATAGGCAATTGCCATTTCTGCCGAAGCATATATAGTGCTTTTCTCAAAATAATGCAGGGAAATAAAAGTAGTTAAACCATAATTTTTCAAGTTAATGCCGTTTTTAACATGAACTGTACATTTCAGCATGGAATAAATAGCCCATAGTGTAGATGGCTTTTTAGTTTTAGCAATCTCATTAAAATACGCCAAAAATACTGTTTTGTAGAAAATGTTCACTTTTTTCTCGTTTTTCCAAATCATAAAATTTTCATATACCTACTTTCATGTATTTTTCTTTTGACTTCGCTGGAAGCAAGTTTTCCATTGTCAATTTGGCTTGTGATCTTAAATCTGGTGGAGTACAATCAATTTCCATTTCACTCTGAACCGTTGGAACTCATTTTAATTATTAAATTTATATTTATTATGTATGTAAATAACAAATCAAGACGAATTTTCATCTTTGCCACCAATTTTCTATTTACTATCTGTGCCGAAAGGCAAACGCATTTATGGCTATACAGCCACGTGAACGCAATTTGTACTAAGCAAAGAGACTTTGGTATGCCAAGAATGATAAAAGAGATCCAATCAAAGAGTATTTAATAACCCCAGCACGCCATTTCATACAACATTGCTGGAGCGTTGTAATGTTCCAAATTCAAAAAACGCGCCTGCAATGGATTTGATTTTCTTTGACCGTAAATTCGATATTTCGCGTGTTCTTTTTTGAAAATAATGACAATAGCCTATGAGAGTACCTATTTCCATGCATGAGATATGAGAATACCTATTTCCATGCATGTTTGAGAAAATAAAATTAAGTGACTGTTTGTTATTTCAAAATAACAGCTTTTTACTAAATGCATATATGAAAGAATATACGGTCCTACCTACTACGGAAAAAGAAACTATTTTTTGAAATTTTGTCTGTCTGTCTGTCTGTGGTCTGTCTCGGCTAATCTCCGAAACGGCTTAGCCGATTTTGATGCGACTTTCACTGGCAGATAGCTCTGATGCTATAAGAAGTAACTTAGGCTAATTTTATTTTCGTAAAGTAATTAGGGTCCACGCGGGTGAAGCCGCGGGTAGCAGCTTAAGTAAAATAACTATGGAAGATTCATATTCCTTCTCCAAAACTTAAACTATTCAAAGAAGAGACGAAGTTTTTGTACAAACGAAGCTGGACACAAAAGCGATACCTACTAATGAGAACGAAAAATTTTTGCTTGTGCATATTAAAAACTTGAGCGTTCATTAAAAGTTTACTATAGTTTCTTCATTATCTGTAGTTACAAGTTAGTTGTTCGTGACAGCTAAAAATAATAACGGTTTTTATATAATGAGGCCACCTCAAGACAATAGTAAAAAGGAATACATTTAAATTTTAAGCAGTTGCTCCATTTTAGTTTTTGTCTGGTCTTCGTAATTATATGTATGGTTTTATTTACATATTTTAATATTGTCCTATTGTAAATAAATTAAAATATTAACTTTTCCTTTGACCTATTATTAATATTCTTTGTAAGCTTAGTTGTTAACTTTATTGTTCATGCTGTGGTCTCCCATAAGTGAAGGAGTATACCTACTTAAGACGCAGATATATGACAGTGACCTTGAATGGTTAGCTTGTGTGTTCTGTACTGAGCTCATGCAACGCGTCGTATGTTCAGCCAGTAATAGAACTCGCCCATCAAGGAGCGCTGACCCAAATTAGACGCATTATTAATTTATTACACGTAAAAAAAAAAGAATTTTAATAAAACACGTTTACTAAACTATTAATAATTTAATTATCTTTAAAATGATGAAGTTTCAGAAAAATACGCTTGATAGATTTTGCATCATTCTCAGTTTTTTATCCGCGTTAGACATAAATTTACAAATTAATTTCACTATGTAATATAAACATAATCAACAATATGCCTATATTAAAATATTAAAAATATGCTTTAATTTAACATATATTTTTTTCAAATCACTAACACTACTCGTTTAGACGTCATCTTCAGTATAAAATCATTAAAAGTCAGTTATCGTCCCCTTAAGACGCAGAGTTGCAGATATATGACACTGACCTTGAGTAGTTAGCTTGCGTGTTCGGTACTGAGCTCACGTAACACATCATACGTCCAGCCAGTAATAGGACTCGCCCATCAAGGAGCGTTGTTCCAAATTAGACGCATTATTAATTTATTATATATAAAACAAAAGGTATTTTAATAAAACACTTATACTAAAAGATCAATAACTAAATTATCTTTAAAATGGTGAAGCAGAACAATACGTTTCATAGATTTTTATTTATTTATTTCATTTTGCGTGATTCTCAGTTTTTTATCCGCGTTAGACATAATTTTACAAATTAATTTCACTATGAAATAAACATAATCTAAAATATTCATAATATTAAGTTATTAAGAAAATGTTCTAATTTAACATTAAATGTTTTCCAAATCATTAACACTACTCGTTTAGACGTGATCTTCAGTATAAAATCATTAAAAGTCGGTTACCGTCGCCTTAATACTTGATGTTGCCTTTTATATTTATGTGTTATTTACTGTGTATATCTTTTGTTGGAGATCCTAAATCAATAAATCTATACTTATAATAATATTATGTAGAGGTAAAATTTGTTTGTTTGTAAGTTTGTATGTAGGGGGTAATCTCAGGAACTACCAGTCGGATTTGAAAAAATATTTTTGTATTGGATAACCCAATTCTTGAGGAAGATCGCGGACGAAGTCGCGGACAGAAAGAAGCTCGTAAATAAATAACCAAACAAACTGCAGATTCTAAAGCCCAACATTTTAAACAGATTGCAGCAAAGCAAATACTCATTCACTTATTAAAATGCGACCTTCAATAAAGCTGCCAAATGCACGTAACCGGGTAAACTGAATTGGGTCAATGTTCAAAATATGTCACCGACAGCGGTCTGCCAGTCTGCAAGCGATTGAATTAAAACAACCCGGTTTAATCAGTTCTTAAAATAAATGCAGTTTTGTACACTTAGTCACGTTTGTAAATATTGTCTGTTACGGATGCAGTTGCATTTTATATTGTTGGTCATCATCATTTCAGCCGAAAGACGTCCACTGCTGGACAGAGGCCTCCCAAGCACCACCACTTTCTCGCATCCAGTGGATTCCTGCGGCCTTCCTTGTGGGAGGCCGTCCAACGCCACATCTTCCGGTACGTAGTCTCCAGAATTTTTCGCCCCTATCGGCAATCTGTTCTGGGAGTAATGTGCCTTGCCCACTGCCACTTAAGTGGAGGCTCCCTAAATTGTATGTTAATCTGCATTAATATTCTGAAAAAGTCACGCATACAATCAAAATGGAACTTGATTTATTGAATGTTTTTCTTTCCATATATAAGACAGTTACGTAATTGGAACATTTTCGCTCGATCCATTTTTTATTCGAAAATCATGTCTTTTTTAAAGATTATTTGAAACAATAACAAGACTACTCGGCTTTTATGTCCAAAATAATTATTGATATTAAGAAAATATAAGATGTTTTTTTCTAGATCAATTATTACTTTAGTTACAAACGAAATAAGAATTGAGACTTACGCCATTTAGTTCCGTGCTCGAACACGACCAAAGAGCGCACGCGATATTCAACTTTATTACTGATGTGTTAGCGTTTAGTACATAGTGGATTGGTGGGGTGTATGGGGGCGGAGTTTGCGTAGAAAGAGTGCCTGGTGTTGTTTGGCAATTATTCGGGCTATGTCGGTTACCTTGGTTCTCCTGCGGATCTCTTCATTTCTGATTCAATAGAATCAGAAATGAATAGATCTGGTAATAACGTAGGGAAATGGCAAGCATACAGAAGAATAGCTCTCTTGTTAGTACTTTAATGCATTTATTTAAGCTAATGTCAAGTGGGTACTAAAGTATTCTAATGTTCTCCTGTTTTACAATATTTGGACCTAATCAGCTTTGGGTACTTAACTACATGATTACAGCTCCGGATCGTGTTTTTTTTAGGCGGGGTAAAAACTTCCCTCTGCTGCCCCCCGCCAATCCTTTAGGGTACCCCACTAAGGTATCCCGTAAAATTAAAATTTCTCGAAATGAAAATTTTGGCAGCAACATATTAATAAAAAAATTATCGATAAAAAAGAAAGTTTTTTATGTGCTGCGCGTCTCATTTATTGCAAACTTGCTGTGTGCACTTTTCTGCTACGCTTAGAATTTGTCGCCCCCTGAAGTTGGCACCCGGGGCACGGGGCCCGGATTGCCCTTCCCTAGATCCGGGGTTGACTAGTTATGAATCTACATATTTCATAACTAGTTAAGTACCTACTATGATAATCACGATTACCTATATTCAACTTTCAAATCTAGTTGTCTAGCAGACCTCCAAACTTCGGAAGTAGATAGGTACCTAGATAAAAATATATTAGTCTGTATATTGAATAGGAAGTAGATTAAATATCTATGTAAAAACCGAAGGCAGATACCTAGTAGATTAGATATTGACGATCTATAAAAGCCACAAAAAATTTGCTAAACTAGCTATTTAGTTTTTTTCTGCAAACAATTTAAAGCTACTATGCAAAACGGTCCGCAGAACCTTACCCTTATTGCGTAATACAACACAACCACAATCATTGCTAATACATTGCTTCATAAGTTGGAAAAAAAAATCTGCTCAACAACGTAAATAACGCAATGAATGTTGTTGAACTGTCAATATATGAAACAAATTAGGTAAAATTGTTTACAAAAATAAGTTACGCAATTAGGGTACAGGTCAATGGCCTATTAAAAGCTAATGTCTGAAATCTCCGCGCTAGACGCAAAAGGTGTTACAAGAACTAAAGATTCAGGGTCACGGGAATTTAGGTGAAATAATTGATCTGAAATGCCGTGCCTCGGAAAGCACGTTAAGCCGTTGATCCCGGCTGTCATTCGTGGATCTTTGACAGTCGTTACGGGTCGTCAGAAGCCCGAAAGTCTGACAACCATTCTTACCAAGGTATATCGTATTACTTGGTTACTGGGTTGTGGAGGTCAGATAGGCAGTCGCTCCATGTAAAATACTGGTATTCCGTTGTTAGACTGGAAGCCGACCCTAACATAGTTGGGAAAAGGCTAGGCAGATTAATTGAATTGATATGAAATGTACCAAGCATAATCAGCCTATAATGTTCCCACTGCTGGGACACAAGCCTCCTCTCGGTGAGAGGGAGTGGGCCGTAATCCACCACGCGGGCCCAGTTCGGGTTGGTAGATGTCACATGTCTTTGAATTTTCGGTTCTAGGACATGCCGGTTTCCTCACAATATTTTTCTTCCCCGTTTTGAGAGCAGTGGTGATGAAATAATTTACACAAAGTAATGCGCCTGTCTGAGTTACAACTACAAGTTGTTAAGTCGCGGCAGTTACCACTGGGCCACCAGAAATACACTCACGCAATCAATAATCATAATCTGCAGATTATTTTGACAAATATTAGTCTTTCTGCAACAGGACATGTTTATCAGGTTTACAGAAAAGTATTCCTTTTGACAACTTCCTGAACATTATATTAACTTAACTTTTCATCATCATCATCATCATCATCAGCCTATAAATGTTCCCACTGCTGGGACACAGGCAACTACAAGTTGTTAAGTCGCGGCAGTTACCACTGGGCCACCAGAAATACACTCGCGCAATCAATAATCATAATCTGCAGATTATTTTGACAAATATTAGTCTTTCTGCAACAGGACATGTTTATCAGGTTTACAGAAAAGTATTCCTTTTGACAACTTCCTGAACATTATATTAACTTAACTTTTCATCATCATCATCATCATCATCAGCCTATAAATGTTCCCACTGCTGGGACACAGGCCTCCTCTCTGTGAGAGGGAGTGGGCCGTAATCCACCACGCGGGCCCAGTGCGGGTTGGTAGATGTCACATGTCTTGGAATGTTTGGTTCTAGGACATGCCGGTTTCCTCACGATGTTTTCCTTCACCGTTTTGAGAGTAGTACTTAACTTTTATGCAAGCATATTTATTTATATCGTCGCCTCCATTTACGACGTGATTCTGTTTTGTTTTATTTTTCGGCAACCAGTTTTATTTCGTAACATCATTTGGTTCGTGTTTACCTTACAACGACTTCCTATATTGACCTTTATTTCCTCAACTTAAACTCTTTTTTTGTTCGCAAGGGTTTGTGACATAAGTCCTTTTGATTTAGTGAGAAATTTGCGAGAATGCGGCTGGAGCTGGAGTATTAAAACGAACTTGATACAAAACGCACCCACGTTCACAAGTTCAAGGGCAGTAAAGTACAGTCGCGATTGGAACACAATACTAGGTATCAATTAACGTTTATGTTGGTCATTATAGAAGGAATTTGAATAATTTTGGAGTTAAACCAGCGATGTACAACATTGTACAGCGATAGAATAGTTTTATGACGTAAGATTGCATTCAGATTTTGAATAAGGAAGGATTTTTGTTCTTTATTTAAAAGATTGATTACTTTTAAGAACAGGTTTTATTGTTGTGTCATTATTACGTCAGTTTTGAATTTGCATTGCTAATCGGTCTTTTGTTGTTTTGTTTAATAAAATCATGATGCCAGCAGTCTTGTATTCCTTATGTCTAGATCGCAATTACTTTCCGAGCATTAGAAAGTAAACAGTGTGATAAACTGGATTTGTGAAAGTATTTGCTTGGTTTTGCACTTCGGTTTTGCAGTGGCAATTTTTTAATTAACTACAATGCCAAACAAATTAAAAGTAGGAAGGAAATGATTGCTTCATTACTAAATTGCAATATAGCAGGCTATTCATAATAATAACATAATCAATTGAAAGGAAAAATCCATACTAATTATTAATATTATAAAGAGCTATTTGTTTTGTTTGTTTGTTTATATAATGTAGGGGGTAATCTCCGGAACCACCAGTCGGATATGAAAAAATATTTTTGCATTGGATAGCACAATTAGCTAGTAATGAATCATTTTAATTCTTAAATAAAGTAATACTTACTTTGAAAAAGTTTTGACAGTAGAGTCCGCGCTACCCACTCAAGTCCGATAGACGCAGCGACATTGGTCCAAATTGCATTTAAAAAAAAATAGTTCCACTGTTTTCCGCCATTAACCGTTTAACATTATGTATTATGAGTATTGCACTGCTTTGTTCTTGGTCAAACTGTTCAAATACAAGCTAATATTTTTAAATCGACAATGGAACTATAATTTTCGGCCAGTGTGCCAAGGTTTGTTACCAACCCATTGTTTATTTAAAATCTCTAAGGAGGTTCTCATACAGACAATGCAAGTCGGTGCACTGACATTATAATTAGTTTACGAAGGAAGGAGGTTGTATGCAATGATATTAAAAGTAAAAAGACGTAGGACATGGGTCACTTACTCAACATTCGATCTTCAAAAACGGCTCAATATCACACTATTAAATGACACGTGGAAGTAGGACGGCATGTAGTTATCTGGAGCAAAAAAGAGACAAGACGAAGAAAATGTAGCTTTTTGACGTGCCATTTGCGGAGCATGAATAACCTATTTACCACTTTTTTCTACTTTTTATCATTGGTTCTATGTGTAGTAAGTATGTAAATAACAAAGCACCAATGTCTACTACCATTGTCTCTCAAAGTTGAGCTGTTTTTTAATGAAATTTTAGTTCGGCGATTGTAGTCGAATTTTTGCGATACGAAACAGCAAGTTGCTGTACCAACATCATAATAACTAACTAACTGTATACCTGAAGAAAAAATCAATCTGCCTAGCCTTTTCCCAACTATGTTGGGGTCGGCTTCCAGTCTAACCGGATGTAGATGAATACCAGTATTTCACATGGAGGACTGCCTATCTGACCTCTACAACTCAGTAACTGGGTAATATGATACCCCTTGGTAAGACTGGCTGTCAGACTTTTGGGCTTCTGCCGACCCGTAACGACTGTCAAAGATCCACGAATGACAGCCGGGACCAACGGCTTAACGTGCTTTCCGAGGCACGGAGAAGTCTCGGTATGTTACAATGGTCACCCATCCACGGACCAACCCCGGCAAGCGTAGCTTCACCTGATGGATCGACCCGTGCGGCTGTTATTACTGAGCCACGAGCATTATAACAGAAGAGTTGTCCTAAAACTAGATCACAGAAGGGAAAAATTAAGCAAAAAATACTACAAAAAAAAAACAAATCGTAGGTAGGTACGATTTATTTTTTTGCTGTAGTATTTTTTGCTCAAGTGATATAACATTACATAATATCCTACCTACTCAGTATTCGGTACACCTACTAGGTACATAGGTGCGAAAAAACTTGTTTATCAAATCAGGTTTTGGAATTTAGACGCAAAAGAGAAACGTAAACACACAGCTAGGTAACTTATCCGCGAATTTTAAACAACTTTATAAAGGGTTAGGCAATTATGATGAGTTAGCGGGTTGAAGACAAAGAGCTAAGCATAGCATTTATACTTATGTGCAGACCGCAACTAGGGTTGCAAAATTACGTAATTTTACTGAAAACGTTGGTAAAATACGGGTATTTTACGGTAATTTATACAAATTACGGTAAAATTACCGGCGACTTATGAAGTTTTAAATTTTAATTTGTGCTGTCCTCTGCTCTGCCTCTGCACATAGATGATATTATTATAATCCATGACATGGTGAGATTCATATCTTAAATTCTTGACTTGAGAATTAAGTTTTAAGGATTTTTAATACGCATGAGTCGCATGAGACCAATTTTCTGTTTTTTTTTAAGTTCCAATACTGCTTATAAATATCTCTGACATTATACATACGTTAATAGTGAAGAAGTGACATAAGTATACATGATACATACAAACATATTCACTTCCGTATTTATAATGTTTTAGTGGGTATGACTTTATGAGTAGGTACGTTTAATATGTTTTTTACTGAAAATTACCATATTTTACCGTAAAATACCGTAAATTACGTAAAATAATATTTTTTTCCGTATTTTACCAGGGTAATTTTACCGTTTTACATCTCTAACCGCAACTATGATCAGTATTCAGACCAAATAAAAAAATCAAGACATACCGCTGTCAACAGTGACGTGAAGCCGGTTTCGTAAACATGTGTGCACTTAGTGAGGTGTAGTTTGATTGTAATTCCATTGTAAATGTGTGCGTGTGAGCGTGTTTGCACAGAGCAGTGTAGTCGTGTAGTTTTGGCATGTTTCACTGTATTTTTATATTAGTGAATACTTTTTATTAATATCCTTTGACAGCAGATTGCAGATTGTTTTTTTCTGTTATGGTTGAAACTATAAATAAAACAGGCCTGACCTAAAATTGGAACCTAAAATTGGAACCTTATATATTTAACAGTCTTACCACAAAAAACATAGACACGTCTTAGACACGTGTTTAGCAGTTGTTTAGCAAAAGTGATACCACAAAACATAGACACGTGTTAGACACGTGTTTAGCAGTTGTTTAGCAAAAGTGATACCACAAAACATAGACACGTCTTAGACACGTGTTTAGCAGTTGTTTAGCAAAAGTGATACCACAAAACCATGTTTAGCTGTTGTTTAGGGTTAGACATGCTTTAGACGTTGTTTAAATTTAAACAGCAACAACCCATTTAACCCATTTAACATGCGTTAAACCCTCGCCGGTCGCCATATTGCTTTCTCTCAGTATATAAATTGCAATGAATTACTTCGATTATGCTGATTTTAATGATTTTAACGACATAGAACTTATGGATGACTATCGTGATCAAGTGTACCGAATGCGAGTGAATCTTTGCGAACATTAAAATGAATTTATCTTTAGAAAACGGTACAGGTTCAGCAAAGATTTTAGAAAACAAAATTGTTGATCTAGTAAAAAATAATATTCCACATTATTTTCGTGGTAGGTGCTTAGATTCTCAAATTCAAGTTGCCTGTTTCTTACGGAACTGGGCCTGCCATCAGGTAATCGCCCTTTTGTTATTGTCTTTAGTTTTTGTCGTCATTACCGGTTGTCATTGTACAGCTGTGTGCCTTTTGGATTTTCGGTTTCGTTCCGTTCCGTTATTAGTGCACAAAAATATGTTTACATTTTTGCCTACTCCAGACGCATGGGCAACCAGTGGCGGACTTATTTAATTAAATAGTACTTATTTTAAATTTTCCAACTTAGTTATTCCGTATTACAAGTGAAACAAATAAATTTTGATAGGAAAGAGAAAGGCTCAACAAATGAAATCTGCTTAAAACGAAACGTTTCTTAGGGTTGCCAAGTTAAAACAAGGATACGTCAATTTAGACAGCGTTTTGCTAAACACATGTTAGACATGTATTTGTGGTAAGAAATTTTAAACACTTGTTTAGGCAGTGTTTATCCCTTAGACACTGTTTAAGTAATCACGTGTCTCGGAAAGCACGTTAAGCCGTTGGTCCCGGCTGTCATTCGTGGATCTTTGACAGTCGTTACGGGTCGTCAGAAGCTCGAAAGTCTGACAACCAGTCTTACCAAGGGGTATCGTATTATCCAGTTACTGGGTTGTGGAGGTCAGATAGGCAGTCGCTCCATGTAAAATACTGGTATTCAGATGCATCCGGTTAGACTGGAAGCCGACCCCAATATAGTTGGGAAAAGGCTAGGCAGATTTTTATTGACTTTCATTTACTTACATCTCCTGATCTCCTCGCCCGCATACCCACGCATATGAGACAATAAGACCTCTTCTGATAATGACCACGTAATGCCTTTAAAGCACATGTTGTTTTTATTATGCTATATAATAAGCGAAGGACGCAATAATGCGCCCTTTGGACTTTGACATAGATGATAATTTAGCATTTAATAAAAACAAGGTAAGTTGATAAACGTAATTGACGAATAAGCGGAATAAGCCATCCTGTCATTTTTAAAAGCTTTTATTTAGCTGCACTAGGATGTTAGTACGTATGAGCAGCTTGTGGCTAAGTAATAACACTCGCACGGCTTGATCGATCAGGTTAAGCTACGCTTGCCGCGGTTGGTCCGTTGATGGGTTAAGCCGTTGGTCTGACAACCAGTCTTAGCAAAGGGGATCGTATTACCCAGTTATTGGGTTGTGGAGGTATTGACCACTTTCTAAGGACCTATGAAGTTGAAACTTTGCATACTCGATCTGATAGTGAATAATTTGATGTTTCAGCCCGAAGCGTCTCCGTACGATACAATTCTGAAAACACGTATTTGTACGCATAGGCGTAAATTGGACTTGAGTCCGACTTATTAAGACACAGATATATGCCAGTGACCTTGAATGGTTAGCTTGCGAGTTCTGTACTGAGCTCACGCAATGCATCGTACGTCCAGCCAGTAATAGGACTCGCCCATCAAGGAGCGCTGTCCCAAATTTGATGCATTATTAATTTATTATACATAATACAAAAGGGATTGTAATAAAACGCGTATATTAAAAGATTAATCATTGACTGCCTCGTTGGTCTAGTGGTCGCAAGCGCTACTGCTGAGCATGAGGTCCTGAGTTCGATTCCCGGGTCGGGCAAAGTGTTATTGGGTTTTTCTATCTGAAATTTCTCAGTAGCAGCTCGGAGTCTGGATTTGTGCCCGGTTGATGGCAATAGACTCGCCCCCTATTACATGGAACTTGAACATAACTGGCGAAATGTGGGTGTACCTGCTACAGGTACACCTCTGCCCAACCCTTCGGGGAAACAAGGCGTGATGTTATGTTATGTTAATCATTAAATTATCTTTAAAATGATGAAGGTTTTAGAAAAATGCCCTTGATAGATTTTGCGTGACTCTCAGTTTTTAATTCGCGTTAGACATAACTTTACAAATTAATTTCTATATGTAATATAAACATAATTTAAAATATTCTTATATTAAGTTATTAAAAAATGCTCTAATTTAACACATATTTTTTCCAAATCATTAACACTACTCCTTTAGACGTGATCTTCAGTAAAATCCTTCAACTATTAAAAGTCGGTTATCATCGCCTTAATTCCTAATATTTAAATATAAACGCAGTCAGAAAGATCACTTAGTCAGGTATGTGTGACGAATCAACCAACAATTCTCGAGCTAACAATGTATTTGATCCCTATGGAGGACACAAGACACAATACATGCACTTTGGACTTCAGTCAAGCATGCCAATTCCGTATCAAATGAGTACCCATGTGGAACCGTTCAGTTTATGAGAAGAACCAATCATAGGAATATTAACACATAACATAACATAACATCACGCCTTGTTTCCCCGAAGGGTTGGGCAGAGGTGTCCCTGTAGCAGGTACACCCACATTTCGCCAGTTATGTTTAAGTCCCATGTAATAGGGGGCGAGCCTATTGCCATCAACCGGGCACAAATCCAGACTCCGAGCTGCTACTGAGAAATTTCAGATAGAAAAACCCAATAACACTTTGCCCGACCCGGGAATCGAACCCAGGACCTCATGCTCAGCAGTAGCGCTTGCGACCACTATACCAATATTGTTTCATACAAGTACAATAACTACATTGGAGCCTAGGTATATGATACAACATTGTATTGTATAGATAATAGAGGGGCTCGTGGCTAAGTAATAACAGCCGCACGGATCGATCGATTAGGTTAAGCTACACTTGCCTCGGTTGGTCCGTGGATGGGTGACTATCTTTACTTGCCAAGACCTCTCTGTGCTTCGGAAAGCACGTTAAGCCGTTGGTCCCGGCTGTTATTCGTGGATCTTTGACAAACGTTACGGGTAGTTAGAAGCCCAAAAGTCTGACAACCAGTCTTACCAAGGGGTATCGTGTTACCTGGTAACTGGGGTGTGGAGGTCAGACAGGCAGTCGCTCCATGTAAAATACTGGTATTCAGCTGCATTTAGTTAGACTGGAAGCCGACCCCAACATAGTTGGGAAAAGGTTAGGCAGATGATTGTATTGGATTGATAACGACCTCCACCCTAATTGCGTAACACAAGATCAATCATAATCTGAATCATTTTTAAGGATATTGCTACTTCATTGCTTCATATTTTCGAAAAATTTGTCAACAACGTAAATAACGTAATGAATATTGTTAAATAGGGATGCTGCCTGATGCCTGAGTTAAAAATGAAATTCTATTTAGTCCGTCAGTCAGATAATAAACAAATATTAGACACGTATTTTTTGCTCGTTCATACATCTGGTCATACACGCACGCCAGTTGCGAGTACTACGCACCTGGCCTTTCTGAAGAACATCACCAATATAAGGTCAGTAAATATCCTCCTAGGGCGTCCCCGCCCGGCCTTTCCCTTTACATCAGCCTTGTAAATACATTTTGTTAGTCGCCTTTCATTCATTCTCTCAACATGCCCAAACCATCTCAGCATACCCTTTTCAATTTTTGTCACTACATCTTCTTTTAAATCACACCGCTGTCTTATCACATCATCCTTAGCCTATCATTCATAGGCAAAAGGACTATGTAAGGATCGTAGCAGGTGGCGTTCTGTAGTTTCTGCCAACCCCCATGGGAAGAAGGCGTGAGTTTATGTATGTATGTATGTATTTTTTGCTTTATCGTAATAATAAAAAAAATACTTATCCTTTCAACTATCATTAATGAGACAGAATAGAATTTTAATTGTTATCCACCTCAATGAGGTGTCGTAACAGATGATGAGTTATATAAAACGCATTAAAGTTGGGGAGTTGGATGACTTGGCCTAGATAGACATACTTCTTCACAATTTCAAGAAGTGACCCGTCAACCATCAGTATTTATAATAGACTGTTAGCCGCTCATACCCAAGTACCTAGTAGGAGTCTATAAATTGGGACCGGTAGGACGCAATAGACTTTAATCAGACCGATTTCCCATTCAAATAAGCCAATTCAGTTGTAACGGTATTTTGAATGTGGGTGACGAATCAGTCATAATTTGAGCCGTAGTATCTAAATTGTAGAGAGTATCCATGAAATCGCTTGGATGGGAATAACATACTACCCGTGAAAGTTGAAAGTTATAACTGTCATAAAACATAGAGCGATAAGAAAAGTGATGTCAAAATAATGTGACTGATAAGGAAAGTAGTGTTAAAAAGTATGGCTGAATGAAGTAATGTAAAATGCTCTGTTCGTTTTTCGTATAATTAAAAAAGAAATATTGACTGCAATAGCATTTTTTAAACCCCGACGCAAAAAGAGGACCGCTATGTGTGTGTGTGGTCTTTGCCACCGTAGCTCTTAAACGGGTGAACCGATTTGAATGCGATTTTTTAAAATTTTGGAAGCAGGTTTTCTAGCGATGGTTCTTAGACATGTTTTATCAAAATCGGTTAAGCCGTTTGAAGATTATCAGCTCTTTTCTAGTTGATGAATGGATGTGAGTATCTTCCACAGGTCTGATCGATTTTAAATTTGGTATTCTGTTACTTTAATGATATTAGAAGAACATAGTAACCTTGAACTGATGCTGCTGCATCACCTGGAATTTGCTGAATACTCCTTTACCAACTTACAGCACAGTTATCGTGTGTGGGCTCATTGGAATGGTCTCAATGAATAGGTTATAGATAGGTGGTGAACAGGGTCTGGTGATGGAGTAGGAAAGAGAAATGAGAAAATGTTTGTGTCGGGGATTTTTTAAATTTTAACTGTTAAAATTGTACTTGTTTTGAAAAGTATGATTATTCTATACCTACATATTATTTTTTAAAATTAAAGTCTCTTATCGTGTCTGTCTGTCTGACCGCGTTGTTCTTCAAAACTGTGCAACGGATTTTGATGCGGTTTTCTTTTACTATCATTTAGAGAATTTATTCCGGAAGATTTATGTGCACCTACTAAAGAAATCTCGATGTAAAATAAAGAAGTAAAAACCATGCGATGCAGGGGCGATGCGATGTAAAGATATAAATATGGACACTAGTGACCTTAGTTTACATATTTCTATTTTTAAACAAAGGAACTAAAAATGTTTTTAACGAGACGATTGCTCTGAAAAGTCTTGAATAATCTCAAATCTCGCTGTTATCTTACAAAGGTCATCGGAGTGTTATTATTGTGGTGTTTTATTTTGAGAAAAATATTATCTTAATATTAACTTCTTTTTTTTTGGATTCCAAATTGTTGCCAGTTTGGAATTTGTTTGCTAAGGCGCCATCTCCACGGACGAGAGAATCGCGGCGATAATCACGCTGTGCCTTCAAATTATCGCCGCGATGATGTCGCCGTGTGGAGATGAATTCATAGAGTTCCTATTGAATTTGACGGCACGACGAGACTATCGCCGCGATTTCCTCGCCCGTGGAGATGGCGCCTTTAGAGTGGGTTCATTGTAATAGTGCAGCGGTTGGGAATCTAACTACAACATGATGTATGATCGTTTATTTTCTCAGTTACAAAATACTTCCTTATGCAATAGGTAACAACTTCCTATGTGAGCGGATAGCGGACATTTAACCATTATTTATAGATGCGGTTAATTACTTAATAAAAAAAACATCGTGTTTTCATTTTCGTGAAACTGCGTTCATCCGCTGTTTTGATAAACATTGGCGCATGTTTTACTATAACAGCTATTAAAAGACAAGACTTCTATGAAAATATCTAAATAATGTCATTACTTTTATTGTTACTAAAATAAAAAATTAAGAAAACTGTTATTATTTGCAAAAATAAAAAAGGTTCACTACAGGATTTTTATTTATTTGGATGAGTTAGCATTTTATTGGTTTTTTATTTTTTATTATTATTATTTTTTTTAGCCCACACTGTCCCACTGCTGAGCAAAGGCCTCACCCAAATTTTTTATTAATTATATTATATTTTTTATTAAATATTCCTACCTCACTTTTTGCAACTCACAAGTACGATTCCAGATGAAGGTGTAGTAACCAATATTATAGAAAGACATTAAATGCACCTTAACAACATCTTTTACGATTGTTGGAAACTGGATCTGATCTAAAATTGCATTCAGTAATAAAACTGAACTGAACAGAGCGTAATTACGCACAAGACGGTAACTTTATTTGGCATGAAGTATCTTATACGGCACTTGATTAATTTATTTTTAAGACTTTAAACTTAATTCAAATTTTATAAAAGATTTTTTTTTATTTAGAAAACGTAACCTACCTATCTTTTATGATAACTATTGTATAATTGGGAATTTTAATGAAATTATGTCAAGTGACCAAACTTTTCAGCGTAACGTATTGACAAAATTAAATTGAAATAAAAATAACAATGTCGGTAGAAATAAAATAATAAAATAACGCAAATAAATTAAAATAATAAACACAAAATTACTCACAGAGATTGGCGAATCAAAATAGTTGATTTAGACATTTTGAAACAAAACACTTTCACTCAACAAAAAGAAAAACAAACAAAAAAAAAATTGTTCCAAAAGTCACTTCACACGTTCGCTAACATTTTGTTAACACCGATAAAAACACAATTTTATTTTTTCAAACTTTTATTGACGAAGCACAGTGTTGTCGGATGCCCGAGCTAGTCGATAATGCATTCAGAGATCGTACAGCCGGCGTCTATACGATACTGGTTTGCGTAGTGATGTTCCGCAACGTCGATAAACTGTATATTTTTATGGAGTCATTGTACTTGCTTGTTGTACTTACGTTAGTGTAAAGACGTTTGAAGTTGTTGTAATGTAATTAGTAATTTTAAAACCTATTGTTTTGTGGTTTATTAGATAGTAATAAAAAGTTAGAGCTAAAGTGACATTTTGGATTATTTTACGAAGACATTCCGATTCTTATAATAAAGATTCATAATTTATTCAGAAATGCAAGATTTCAGTTTTCCTTAATTATTGAGCTATTGTTTATTATGTGAAATAAATCGGTAGGTACTTTTAATTAAGACTTTATTATTCTGATGCTAGAAAATTCAAAAGATGTGTTTATCAGTGCAACAACTGTAGGTGTACCAAAATTTTATCTAAAATTGTGAATTTGATTAATCATTACATGATTTCTTATCTGTCATTGTTAAGGTTTATTTTATAAATAATTGAAATTGACATCTTGAATTATTTATGTTATCATTAAAAATAATTTCACATTGGTGCCGATTCCCTTGTTCACAAACTAAACTAAATTTAAGTTCTGTGCATCTTTTTCTTTCTATTTCATTAAGAAAAGGACAGAAAATAAATTTTAGTTTAGTCCTCCTGTCAAATTAATCAGCGCTTGACGTAAATTGACGTAATTTTAGTCGGCAAGTTTTTAATCACGTCTAAACTTGTATGGAGAGTGACAGGTGATAATTAATTTGACAGGACTAAACTAAAATTTATCTTCTGTCCTTTTCTTAATGAAATAGAAAGAAAAAGATGCACTGAACTTAAATTTAGTTTAGTTTGTGAACAAGGGAATCGGCACCATTGTCTTTCAAAGTTGAATATTTTAACAACTGTGATTTGTAATTAAATACCAAAAAAAAAATTACAATGGCAGTCTTTTGTTAATATCGATAAATTTTATAGTAAAATAATGTTGTTAGCACAGCTCTGTACTGCGAATTCTGTGGGTCAGCTTTGTTTATTTCTGACTCAGCTGCTGTCTCTATACTACTTAATTATATTGTGTCTCGTATAAGATATCTTATTTCGCTAAGTATCTTGCTTTGTGTCAGAAAAATGTTGGGGTCATTTGCTTATCTTATCAGTCATTTGTTTTAGAGTAGGTACGTTGATAAATCCGTAGTAGCTATCTTAATGTTCTTCAATTCTGCTAGTGAATTTCGATAGTAAGAACAAGATTGTATCAATGAAGTGTCATTTTACATTATTTGTCAAATTAATCATTTGAAGTTATTTTTTCAGTGAACTGATGTGACAGATTATAAATTTTCAGTACAAAGTCAATGCTATTACAGCATGACTCAACTGATGTACGGGCGATATCGATATGTAAACAAAACTAGGTTGATAAACTCATCACTAACGTCTGACCTTTGTGTTGAATTTTGTTTACGATTGGTTCAGCCTTAGAATATCAAATAGAAAAATTCGTGACAAATCACCTGTATTCACGTGACGCCAAACATTTACATTTGGTTTATAACGGTAGCATGTGATACTTGAACATGCGTCTAGCGTAATTTGGGCGGTCAGCCCCGCTACCAAACCTTATATTAATTTTACTATGTCACGAGTTATTGTTAAATAATACCGATACGAGAAAAGGAGAACGGTACTATAAAATGAAAGGAACCCTACTGAGGAATTATAATTAATCAGTTCGTTGAATTAAACCCTAATATATAATTGGCTATTAAGTATCCGATTAGCTTGCCCCATATCCTATGTACATAATTAAATGAATACCACTTACGTAAACATTATCTGCACTATGCAGTGTTCCGTAAACGCACGTGCTTATAAAATATCGATATGTAAACAACGCGAGCGAGATATTCACATCACTACGGTACAAACTCTGCTCTCCATCTTTGTTTACGTCCAACTCGGCCATTGAACAATTGAATTCAAGGATGAAATCAATTTGTAAATTGCATAGAATCTGTATCATCAACATGTTGATCATTTCTTAGATAACGTTATTTCGAATTTGAACTAGATTGGGACAAAATATACCTTTTTGTACTTGTAAGTTCCTACATATCTAATTGCTCTACAGCAAATAATCCTCAACCCTCAAACCAAAACATAACGCTGTCAACAGTGAAGTGAAGCCGTTTTCGTAAACACGTGTGCTTTTAGTGAGGTGTAGTTCTATTGTAAACGGTTGTAAATGTGTGCGTGTGAGCGTGTATGCACAGATCGGAGGTGTAGTTTTGGCATGCTTCACTTTATTGTTCGCAGCGCTCTGTCTTGGTTTTTTATTTGGTCTGAGCCTCATAACTTCGTTGTTTATTTTTGGGCATTGTAATTTTGTGGGGGATCAAAAAGATGGCTTTTTGAAAGAAACAACAAAATAAACATTAGTCTTTCCAAGAATCAAAGCTTTTTTCTTTTAATTTTCATATCCTTGAGCCTTGAGCCAATTTCACTAGGTAACTAGGTTCCTAACCTACTTTTTCTGAAAGAACTTACCTAGGTATACTTCTTTTTAGTATTTCGAAGAACGCTCTGAACTTACACATTTTTTTAAAAAGTACATACCTATTTCGAGCGCTCACAAAATAAAAAATATGTTAGAAGCTAAGTACATAATAGGTAATTGACCATTTATACAGAGAATGCACTATGTGACCACAGTCAATAACACAGCTTTGGTTCTAAGAAACATGAGGTGTGTATGTGAGCCAGATCGCGTTCGTCGGTAGAAGAATTTTGGGAACGGAGCGCGTACGTGAGATTTCGAGCGTAGCAGCCGAGTTTGTACTTGTGCAAGTGAAAGTACCAGTTCTTATGATTAACTTGATGTCGCATAGATTATAACAGTTATTTTTATGATTCAATAATGAATACTGTGATTTTATCATGATTAAAAACTGTTTTAAATGCATCAATTATGAAGTTTGATGAATGATCCGTAAAATTTTGCATATAAAATATTGAAATGAATGGGTTGTAAAATGTAAGAAAGTCGTACATTATATTGACGCAGAAAACATCTTTGGCGTTTTAGAAAATAATCAATCATAGCAATGAAAGTTTTACCAAACAATAAAAACGTTCAATCATGCTTATACTTCAATGCAGGCTCACTGTTATTTAGTTCCATTAAATTTTTATTCAAACATCGACATTCGAACGTCCCTATTAAACAATCAATTTTTCAAATTTCGAATTCTTGTCATTATAATGGCGGTAATTTGTCAAACTGCCATCGATTAAAGAAAAGAAAAAAACACGACTCCCAATCAATAGACAAACCATTCCAGATTTTAATTCTCGAACACCATCCTCAGTGTTTATTTATTTGTTACCGTAGGTAAAGAAATACAGATCCTTTGTTTGGTGAACAGAACGCTATGTTATGCCAAGAGGCGTACAAATATGGTGTGCAAATCTAGCTGAGGATTACTAATTATTAATATTTGAAAATCATGCATAATTATAGTATTAAATTAGAAAATAAATTTAATCATTACATATTATTTAATACTCCAATTACGTCAGACCTAAATGAAGAATTATTAAAATGTCTAAAATCTATGTCAAAATAATTAAAAAGTCAAAATTATTTAATGTCAATATTAATAATTGTGATTGTGTTATTGTTGTGTTGTTGTTCGTGTATTGTAGCTGCATCCGGTTAGACTGGAAGCCGACCCCAACATAGTTGGGAAAAGGCTAGGCAGATGATGATTAATAATTGTAATTCTAAATTAATTCGTCATTTAAGTGTTCGTCAATAGTATAATATTACGTTTATCAATTAAGGTGAAAGCGTCAGGGTAGCCCGCGAAATTCAAATTTTCTTACGTTTTTTGCAATTTGCAGGTCAGTATCAGGTTGTATGTTGATCTAAATATGATTCACGGCCGTAACAAATGTGGCTTTACTCAGTTGTAATCATTACAATCAGCAATACAACTCCATAAGTTAGCAACTTCTCAACTTAAATTCCTTGTTTTTAGGGTTCCGTAGTAAACAAGGGACCCTTATAGTTTCGTCATGTCTGTCTGTCTGTCCGCGGTCTAGCTCCGAGACCCTTAGTACTAGAAAGCTGTAATTTGGCATAGGTATACATATTAATTACGCCAACAAAGTGATAAAACAAAATTTAAAAACATTTTTTTTTAGGGTACCTCCCATACTTACACGTAAAGTGGTGATATTTTTTTTTATCTCATGATGTGGGGTATCATTAGAAAGGTCCTTCAAAAACACTATCACAGCTAAGTAGGCTTTACAAGTTAACGAGTAATAATCGAGCAATTTAACTTTGCAGTTGCAAAAACATGTTTTCCCATACATTTCATATGGGAGAATTTGTTTATCAAGTACAAAGTTAAGTTTGTTTTTGGGATAAATTCATCCCAACTATGGAATCCTTTATTGTGCGTGATCCGACGCGCACTTGGCCGATTTTATTGTCAATGGTGTCGATTCCCTTGTTCACAAACTAAACTAAATTTAAGTTCAGTGCATCTTTTTCTTTCAATTTCGTTAAGAAAAGGACAGAAGATAAATTTTAGTTTAGTCCTGTCAAATTAATCAGCGCCTGTCACTACTCCATACAAGTTTAGACGTGATTAAAAACTTGCCGACTAAAATTACGTCAATTTACGTCAAGCGCTTATTAATTTGACAGGACTAAACTAAAATTTATATTCTGTCCTTATCTTAATGAAATAGAAAGAAAAAGATGCACTGAACTTAAATTTAGTTTAGTTTGTGAACAAGGGAATCGGCACCATTATTTAATACTCCAATTATGTCAGACCTAAATGAGGAATTATTAAAATGTAAAAAATCTATGTCAAAATAATTAAAAAATCAAAATTATTTAATGTCAATATTAATAATTGTAATTCTAAATTAATTCGTTATTTAAGTGTTCGTCAATAGTATAATATTACATTTATCAATTAAGGCGAAAGCGTCAGGATACGTTTTTTACGTTTTTTTGCAATTTGCAGGTCAGTATCAAGTTTTATGTTGATCTAAATTTATGATTTTAACTAATGTGGCTTTACTTAATTATAATCATTACAATCAGCAATACAACTCCATAAGTTAGCAACTTCTCAACTCAAATTCCCTGTTTTTATTGTCAGTATCTGTTCTTTAGGCAGGTTAGTTTTAGATCTATTGACTATCTGCCATGTGTTAGCGTTATTGAATAGAAACAAGTTGAAACAACACAGGTTACTTGTAATATTCGATACAGATATCAGTGGTGTCATTGGCCCTGCAAGGCTGCAACCAATGCAACACGCGTACGTGAGGTATCACCACGTACTAAGACCAGTTGTGCAGTAACCTCTACCTTGCGTCCTATTGTTTCATAGACTTTATGTTCCGAAATACAATACTTATAGCCTATTTTATTCATTTTTACTATAATGCTATTTTAAGGATAAATTAATGTATTTTTAGGGTCCCGTATCAAAATAGTAAAAAACTCAGTCTGTCTGTACGTCTGTCTGTCAAAGCTGGATATCTCAAGAACTACTAATGCTATCAACTCGGACTAAACGGGGGTCTTAAAAATTCGAAGTGGGGTTACTAAGGGCATGTGGAGTATCATATGAAAGAGCGCTATTTGCACTCTTGCGCTATTTCAAAATTTTTTTTTTAGGCCGCATAGTTTTCGACTTTTGACGAAAAATGTTTAAAAAATACCGTCCCCCCCTTATCTCCGAAGTTTGCATAGAGAAAAATCTGAAATTATTCTATAAAGATTACGGGAAAAATAAAACGATGTCTCTAAATAGCACACTTTTTCAGAAATCATCAATAAAAATTGCAGTAGTTCCACTATCGGTCAAGAGATGGCGCTGACCTAAAGCTGCAATATTCTACACCGCAGTGTGCAGTGTTAAAATTCTCTGACGAATATAGGCCTCGCCGATGAAAATTTTAAATGGTACGGAGCCCTCAGTGCGCGAGTCCGACTTGCTGTTGACCGGCTTTTTTAAATAGGCTTTGTCGTTAAAATACACTTTTGTAAACATTGACGGTCGTGTTCGTTGTTTTTAAAGACTGCAGCTATGTTTGATCATCATTAAAACTTGTAACAAAATAGATAATATGTAATGACAATGTCAGTAAATAAACGTCACGACTTACGAAAAGTAAACGATGAGTAAACGAATGACTTGACTTTCTTTATTTCTAAATGCTTTTGGGATATAAACTTACATTTTTCATATGAATATATCTATCATCAATTAAAAATTGTAAAAAAAAGGAAAATAAAACAAATCGAACAAGTGTGAGTTGTACTCGCACACGAAGGGTTCCGTACCACCGTAAAATTTTATTTTTATTTGTTATAATTCATTTTTTTAACACGTTTATTGTATGGGACTCATATTTATATTTATTGTTTGTTTTTATAGTGGCAATAGGAATACACAATCTCTGAAAATTTTAGGATACTCCCGTGTGGTAACGTTCCCGTTTGACAACGCTACTAGTGAAGCAACGAATACGAATACGAATATTCGTATTCGCCGAATAGTAGACATTCACCGAATATTCGTATTCGGCGAATACTAATACGAATATTTAAAAATTAATATGTTTGTACGCAAATCTAATTACTGGCAGACTTGGAAAACGCGCGTCGTCGGCACGTAAAAATACGACGTGTGCAAGGGCCTTAACCGCAACGACGACGCGACGGGGGACTCCCCGGCCATAGTTTATACAGTGCCTCGGCCCGGGAGTTTTCCTATCATTACGAACCATGGATTGATTGATTCATTCATTCCTTTCATTTCATTTGTCAGTCGAAAGCACAAGTCAAGCAAGAGAACTGTTTTATTTATTTTCTGAGGTTGCTGCGAAGTGAAAGAAGTTGAAGTTGAGTAGAAAATGTCTTCTCGTAAACGAGATCAAAGTGACATATGGAAACACTTTGATAAATTACCAAGTAAGTCGTTATATGGTCTGTATTTCTTTTGTATGAACAAAAGGTAGGATAGTAAGTCCTAAGTAACTTAGACGAACGTTAGTAATGGCTGCGTCTATGTAGTACTAGACTATTAGTTTTTTATTACCATGGCGAGATATTCGTATTCGTATTCGCCGAATAGTAGGTTTGATATTCGTATTCGTATTCGTAAAAGTAGTATTCGTTGCATCACTAAACGCTACATATTATGACACATTGGTTAGCAAATATTACTTAATTAATTCGGCACATTAGAACTTTTACTCTGACTGTACTTTAACGTGTGCTCAGGTACGTAATATCTACAAACATAGCCAATGTATATACAGGGTGTTTGGCAGAACGTTGAACATACGAAAATGGTGGATAGGTGGGGTCATCTGCTACTTACTCAGCCCTAATTTATTTGGCCCTGGCGCCCTGGATATTAAAAAAAATTTTTTTTGCTTTCTTCTAGTTTCACAACTTTCTTAACTTTAAAGTGTAATTTTTACTGAAAAAAATGGGTAAAACAGGCATTTTTTTTTTATCGTTAATATTGGCTGATTTTTATAACAGAAAGATGTAAAAATACTTAAATCCTAATTTCAACCTGCATTAAAAAAAATATCCAGGGGGCCAAGGCCAATTAAATTAGGGCTGAGTAAGTAGCAGATGACCCCACCTATCCACCATTTTCGTATGTTCAACGTTCTGCCAAACATCCTGTATATGTAGCGTTGCCAAACGAGAGTAACCCAAAATTTCAACTGTCTACCTATAACGGTTCATGAGATACAGCCCGCTGACAGACAGACGGACGGACAGCGGAGGCTTAGTAATAGGGTTCCGTTTGGCACCCTTTGGGTACAGAACATCAAAAGACAATTAAACATTGGTTCACACGTGGAAGACATGCGGCATTGTCGTGCTTCATTTCCAGATATTTAGCTAGTACTTGTACACCAATTAATTCTTATACAATAGATCGTATATTATCTTAAGTCCTAAATGTCCATACTTAATAGTGATAAACAGTGATCGGAGTAGGTAGATTGATTTTACGTACTCGCATCATGAATAGTCATAGAAATCAGAACATGGATAAGCTTTTTTTCCGGGATTTCATTTTGGTACTTACGGGATTGAATCAAATATAAACTACTACATTAGAAATTTATAGAATGCCATAGATAAACATTGAAAATATAATATATTATTATATTGTTTTTATAGTATACGTATCCTTTTCTTGGAGTCCGATCACCTATATACTATTAAAAAGACAGCATAACATTTTTTATTCATATTGATGTATTCTTTATTCTACACATTACAACATTTGAAATTCCTTAAAAAATCTTAATAATTTCAAAATCCCGGAATCCCGGAGGCATATTCATACTAATATTTACGTGCCAGTTCATTGACCCCAAATCAATCTACCTACTCCGATCACTGGTGATAAACAAAGAACGTAAGGATTCAGGATATTTGCAAAATTATTGTCGTTTGCAAACAAAAGGACATTAATTTACCTACGTAATCCTTTAGTTCTAAGAGGAGTACTTACTTATTAGCATAAGCATAATAAATTAGCCTATAATGTCGCCACTGTTGGGACACATGTCTCCTTACTGTGAGAGGGAGTGGGCCGTAATCCGCCACGCGGATTCAGCGCGGGTTGGTAGATGTCACATACATTATCTTCTAATTTTTGGTTCTAGGACATGCCAGTTTCCTCACGATGTTTTCATGCTCAAAATTTTTTGAATTTCGCATAATACACTTTAACAGCCGTTTATTTTAAAAAACAACTTTCCAGGGAATGCCGGCGATTTTTGCCGATATTGTAAGCCTTATAAAATAAAAACTATTTGTGATACATCTATAATTTTTTTTTATTTATGCATTGGTCTTATATATTTTTAGGATAGGAATAAAAAACATATGTAATTTTTTTTTTTAAATCTCAATTAAAAAATGGTGTTACAGTGAAAAATAAAAACCTCTGACATGTACTTTTTATCATTTTGAATGTACTTTGAAAAAAATGTGCGACGAAAAGTAGGTGTATTCAAACAAAAATAGACGTATTCTCGCGTTATCAGCGTGGGAGCGAGTGTGCCGCGGAACGCTAGATCGCTTGTCCCACCCAAACCCCGCAACTCCCATCCGTGAATCAACTATGTCTGAATAGTTTAAAATGTTACTTTACACGCCGATTATGTACCACTGACGTGGTTTTACAACAAATATAAGCCACTTCATGCCGTACTGAGTACGTGATCGGCGTCCTGATACGTTTTAACGATCACGTACTCAGTACGTGATCGGCTGTTAAACTGTTAATAAAATTTTCTTTTGATCATTTATCCAGAAATAGGAATTACTTTGTCAACCTATACAAAAAAGTTTGAAAAAAAAAAGATACAAGAGCGAGCGAAGCGGGCTCAAACATTTTAGCACCCCACCCCGGTTATTTAAGGTTTACTTTTGACTATTCGTATATGAATAGGAGTTACTTAATCGACTTACGCAGAGAAGTCTGAGAAAAAAGGGAATATAGGTTGCAAGAGCGAGCGAAGCGAGCTCGAAATTTTAACACCCTGCGTTTTATTTTTAACATGGCTACAAACTACCTTTTACTTATTGAACATATTTTAGTAAGTTCATCGTATACGGACCGTCTTTGAAATAATAAAGCTGTGACAATCGAATGGGCATAAATCAGATTGGACAGGTGTACTTTAAAAAGAGGTCTATAGGATGCAAGGATTTGGCTGAAAGGATGGTGGGCGATAATAGTCCCAGTTCCGCCAGCCACTAAGTGTGAATTACTTAAAAGAGCAAATAACACTGAATGTTTTTTATTATGACACTATCAAAATATATCTAAAGTATTTTTTATTGATGCGCCTTGGCCTGAGTAAAGGGAGAAGTAATGTCTTCTAAACTACAGTGGTTTTACCTGTAGCGGTAGTGGGACCAGCTCCCATATATTTTTGCCCACCATCCTTTTTATGCAGATTTAATATTAAGGTATACTCACCTACAAAAACTTTTTATTTCATTAAGAAAGATGAAGCTGCAGATCTCCGGTACCTAGACTGGACGTCCGTTATCCTCGGAAAGCCACTTACCGCCGTCTCACATTCCTTGGACTGCGTAAGGTCGTCTCCTTACAAACAGAGATGTTAAACAAGTAACGAATCTCAAGGGCAGCGTGTCCTAAGTTATTGTGTTGTAGTCAAAACGTTGCCCTTTGTATGTTAAAACAATAAGTTTATAAACATGCGTGGATGTTGGAGCACCTAGTTGTTTAATATTTTACAGTGACTCTGTTAGTTGGCTCGTTAGAAAGTAAAGTTGTAATATTTATGGGGCGCAAAGAACCCTATGCCCCTTTTCATCCCGGATCGATAGGGGGAGCCAGTGGTGTCTTAGCCCCAAGCAGAAGCATAATTTAACAGCCTATAATGTTCCCATTGCTGGGACTCAGGCCTTCTCTCTGAGAGAGGGAGTGCGCAGTAGCCCATCACGCGGGCACCGTGTGGTTTTTTGGAAGAAAATACATTGTCCTTTTTTGTTTTTGGTTTCTAGCCCTAAGATATCTGGATCTTAGGGCCAGAAACCAAACCATATAAAGACACATACATAGACTTAAGACACAGAGATTCTAATTTTTTTTTTTGCGTGGGAAATTATCAAATAACTTCTCCCGCTCTGGGTGGAGCGGGACGATGTTTCAGATTCTTACTGACTAAAACCCACCAGTGTTCTTTCAGTTGCCTGTATTGCCAGGGGCCACGGTAACCCTTTCGAACCCGCAACCCCGGCAGGCATTGGCCCTATCGGACCCCGTCAGTTCTGCTGACATCTCTTTGAGGCGCGCGTGGAACACAACGCGCCGTCGACCCGCGCCTGGTCCTTATCGGACGGCGAGCTACCCATTGCTCACCGTCTGCAAGCCCGCGCCTACGGTGGCCGGGAATCAGCCTGCGACTCTCGACGCTCAGGGCGTTTCCTGCGACTATTAGGGGCGTGAGGGCGCAAAATTTGCCTCTCCTTCACACGTTCCGCCTCCTCCTTCGCGAGTATTACTGCTTCGCAGAAGGAGGTGACGGCCTCCCATGTCCTCTCGCTCCGTACCATGGCCTGAACTAGTGCCGGACGCGAGAGATCACCGCTGCCGATGATCGCCTCCACGAAGACACGGTGATGCTCCGCCCAAGCCAGGCAGATCTCCACCGTATGCTCCATCGTGTCCTCCGGGCGATCCACACAATGTTGACACCTGGGCGTTTCCTCCCGCCTTATCCGGAACAGGAACCTCCCAAAACAACCGTGTCCGGTGAGGAACATAAACATACCTACAGTTTAAAAAAAGCAAAGTGAGAAATCTTAGACGACAATGCCCTGAAATAGGCAACATGCCAAGCATGGTGAATTTGAATAAACTCTCTGTAAGGCATTTAAAACGAGAGTTTTGCCCACCAGAAGGAAATACAGGCTGATATTAATAGTGACTGTACTGACTGACTTAATTTTTTCATCTATAACAAGAACAGATTAGCAAAAGCAGCCCTATAATGTTCCCACTGCTGGGACACAGGCCGCCTCTCAATGAGGACCACGCGGGCCCAGTGCGGGTTGGTATATGTCACATGTCGTCGAATTTTTGGTTCTAGGACATGCCGGTTTCCTCACGATATTTTCCTTCACCGTTTTACACGAATTTAAACCCCGCACTCACTATCATGGCCGCATAAGGCAGACAAAATGAGGGGCCCGCATTAGCGGGTCACTGTAGAGCCTCCGCGGGTGAGGGGCTACGCCTTGACCCCGCTCGCCACACCCCCTTGTGGGGGCGTCGCGACATCTCGATTCGAACCGTTTTGAGAGCAGTGGTGATGAAATAATTTACACAAAGTAAAGCGCCTATTTGGGTATGAACCTACAACGGCAGCAACTCGTAAGTCGCAGCCGATACTAATGGGCCACCACTGCTCTCATAAGAACATAATTATTAGGAGCAGTTAAACATTGAAATACAGCCATAATTAATATTAATTTACAACTGAGTACTAAGCGATATTGAATGAGCTTGAGAGATGAGATTTACAACAAGTTTGCAGGTACAATCACGAGCGTAAATACCTTACACTTACGCCAGAATCAAGGGCGTTTTTAAATAGTTACAAATTTTATAGTGTTCCAAATTCAAATTATTTTGTACCGTCAGGAGTTAGGTGCGTGGTTCAAATTGGTCGTTTTCATAGAGCCGGCACGGTTGCTCTTTAAAAATAATTGGCTTTTACAATGTTTTCAAATTACACTATTAATAGGTATGGGAGGACAGTGTAGATCTGTCAACAAGCCCAGTGCTTGTTGACAGATCTTGTTGCATTGTCGAAACCGTACTTTTAAAAGGTATTTTCTCAAAGTTGCAATTTTTATTTCACAAAAATACGATTTTGAATTTTGCATAACTGTAAGGTTTAATGCACGTGACTGTACATTGTTTGCGGTGGCTTCAAGTCTTGCTATTACTTACTAAGTTATTGAGAACCATGCCCTGAAGCACAGTATAAATAAGTAACAGTATTATGTCTTCATAGAAAACGGCCGAAACAACGTGCTTCGAAATCTCCGTACGCAATAGTATCCAGTGCGCGGCCGTTACGCACGGACGCGGAATTTTATCTACCGAGCGGCCGTAGGTAATTATTTCAAGGACACTGCTGAAATATAATACTGTTACTTTATTATGCTGTGCCTTAAGTACGCTTTCTAGAACTTCAAGTTGGAACGGTTTAGGTTCAAAGTTTGTTGAAGTAATCCATTGTACTTAAATAATTAATAATCCATCTTAGTATAAATTAGTCAGTACAGTGAACTACCTTTTAGCAATAGGTAAATAAGGGCTGAATGCATATTTTAAGGAGTCTGGATGAAAATGTTATTGACTTCCCAGACCCCAGTATCCTCCGCTTGACGCAAGTCCTCACCGGACACGCCTGTTTCGGGAGGTTCCTGTTCCGGATAAGGCGGGAGGAAACGCTCGGGTGTCACCATTGTGTGGATCGCTCAGAGGACCCGGTGGAGCATACGGTGGAGGTCTGCTCGGCTTGGGCGGAGCATCGCCGTGTCGTCGTGGAGGCGATCGGCGGCGGTGATCTCTCGCGACTGGCTCTGTTTCAGGCCATGGTACGGAGCGAGAGGGCATGGCAGGCCGTCACAACATAACATCATGCCTGTATTCCCCGAAAGTTTAGACAGAGGTGCTCCTATAGTACACCCACATTTCGCCAGTCATGTTGAAGTCCCATGTAATAAGAGGCGAGCCTATTGCCATCAACCGGGCACAAATCCAGACTCCGGGCTGCTACTGAGCAATTCCAGATGGAAAAACCCAATAACACTATGCCCGACTCGGGAATCGAACCCAGGACTTCATGCTCATATAGATTAAGGCTGCTTGTCCACTGGAGCGGAGCGAGCGGAGAAATGTGCCAATATTAACCAATAGAATCGAAACTCCGCTTCAAAGCTCCGCTGCTATTGGTTAATATTGGCACATTTCTCCGCTCCGCTGCCTCGCTTCGCTCTAGTGGACAGGCAGCCTAATATAGATAAAGATACGTACGACCAAAATTATAATCACATTTTCGTTGTAAAATCCTTGAGAACTTTAAACATGCTTCATGTAAAGATGTTAGGATAAAATATACCTACATGAACATCGGTAGAATTCGCTCACATTTTTGATTTGATCGGAATACCCTACGGCCCTTTTTTAGGGTTCCACATCAAAATTGGATGAACAGCTTATTTGTAGATGTTTGTCTCGATATGATATCTCAATCTCAATGTCAAAGGTTTTCTTTTCAGGGTTAATATGAAATGCTATTTATTTTGTTAAGACGCTGACAACAGCTAAACCGTGGTCACTGGCGGACTTCATAGAAAAGAAAGAGAAGCGCGATGGCGCAACGCAACTCTTGTAATTATTGCAAAATAAGAAGCAATTATCGATTTATTCAAAAATGAGTTGAGTAATCAAACATATGTTGATATTTTTAATACATATATTTTGGGATAGAACTCAAGGTAAAAGGTTTAGTTTACCGTTAATTTGTAAGGTGATTTTTTTTCAAAACATGTTTTGGTAACAACCAAGTTCTGAGAAATATGTTCAAGATTAACATAATTATGTTTTTTCCGCCACCACAAACTGTAGAGATGTGGCAATTTTTTTGTTTAAGTCAAGCCTACTTTTACCGTTTGCCTGTTGTCATCGCCTTAATAACAAATCTACGCCTTTGGTCCTTAGAGCCTTAGAGGCTTGCCTGCCTTTGCCGAGTTACTTATCAAGAAGTCACAACAAGTCGACCTAAGTAGAGATAGTGCCATCCATAAAGACGCGCCCCACTTTTCTTCCTAAACACGATTACTGTAAAGGCCTGAATTCCTCTTAAGCCTGCTCTCACCGTCGGCGGACGCATCCGCCGATGACATCGGACGTGTAGACGGGGGTATTTGCTCGTCTGTGGTAAGTATTCGTCTGCCACTAATCCGTTTGGTGTCGGTTTTTGTCACACGCAACAAAGGTTTTCAGCACGAGCGCCCGGCAGCGTGTTACCACACGTCTGACGACGCATCAATGTTAGCCGACGTTCGTACAGACGTAATAAAATCGCGGTGATTTTTTTTTGTGCACTGTATTTTCAACGCTCTGCTTAACGCCGAGAGTTGAAAACCCAACAGTGTGCTTTTTCAACGCGCTGGGGTGACAGTATGTCCCAGTGCGTTGGATTCTCAACGCTCGGGTTAACACCGAGAGATGAAAATCCGGTTCGCAAAAAAAATCCCTCCGCGATTTTATTACATCCGTGCGAACGTCGGCTTATCGGAGTTGCGAATGAAAGTACAAGCGTGCTTTTTGCAGTTTTTAATAACTCTAGTGCGATGCACACTTAAGCAGGCCTCCGTCAGTATATGTACTTGCGCGCTATAATTACCTACCGCCCGGCTGAGCGATGTCGGGCCGTTTGCGGACCTTATTCAGTGCGGTTTTCGCAAGCGAAGCGCACGCACGTTGTTCAATTTTACAACTGTACGCTTGAGCATTTAGGCACATTTTAGCATGCAGCGGTTGCTGACGCGACGGAGTAGGCTATTATAGCAGTAGGTATTGGAAATTTTCTACTGAGTGAACTATCTGTTACGTAGTAACTATTTAGTAATCTGTGACTTAAGTAGTAGTTAAGAGTACTAAATAAATAAATAGCTGCGGCAGCTACGGTCTCAATATCCATTTTTTTAATGTTGCGTGCGTGCAACTTGCGTCCGTCGAGTATTAACACAGACTGAACGACCTATGGACGTGTGGACGGCTCGTGCTGGTCCATCTGGTGATGCATCTGTCAATGTCCGCGGACGCGACTGTCGATGTGTAGAGCAAGCTTTACGCTGATGTCGGTCTCGTACGTCGGTCGCGCGTGCGTATATACATTGTATTCTATATAGCACCATACTGTGACGCTGACGACAGCGGCGCGTACGTACGTACGTTGCGTACGTGACCGACATCAGCGTTAGAGGAATTTAGGCCTAAGCTGTACTGTAAGTGATCAGGAAAGGAGCGCGTCTTCGTAGATGGCACCATACAGGAGTTTTTTTTTTTTTTTTTCTGGGTGGGAAATTATCAAATAACTTCTCCCGCTCTGGGCGGAGCGGGAGGGCGTGTCAGACTCTTACTGACTAAAACCCACCCGTGTTCCTTCGGTTGCCCTGTTGCCGGGGGCCACGATTTCCCGATCGATTCAAAAAAAAAAAAAATACAAAATTGCTTCCAAAATACTTCATAGTTTGTCATACACTTTTAAGATAATGTTTAAATTACAGTCCGTCGCTTCGAGAGTGCGTTCCTGACACCTGTCATTTGAACAATTCCTAGTAGTAATAAGGATCAAATTCGCAAAACACGAGTTGTTCCGGTCGCATCCCCTATAAACTTTATCATTTCGGTCTGATCCTCTTACTCTTTTTCACAGGTAAGTACAGTCAAGAGCAAGACTGTTGTTGTTCATGTAAAAATTATTTGTTTTTTTATTTGTATAACATTCATATTCGTCAGTATGAAACTGACAGGTGTTAAGAACGCATTTTCTCGACGCGACGGCCGGACTGTAAGTTTAAGTTTTTCGAGCCGAAAAGATGCAAAAAGAACCTTGTATTGACCACAATCATTTAGAATCACCGTCTACCAGCTCCAATCCCAGGTTCAATTCTTAGACTGGGCAGATTTGATTTTGGGTTTTTCCATCTGAAATTTCTCAGTAGCAGCCCGGAGTCTGGATTTGTGCCCGGTTGATGGCAATAGGCTCGCCCCCTAATTACATGGGACTTAACTGGCGAAATGTGGGTGTACTACAGGGTGTCTTAAACATAGTGGTCCAAAGGAAAATGTAAGTAAAGTGGAGGTAAAGTTAGGATATTCTCAACAGTTCAGAAAATTTTGCTTATTTAATAATTTTCAAGAAAAACTCTTTCACTTGGATTTTTCGACCTTGTGAACAAAATTTTCGACGTATCGAGTTCACTTGATAGTGTAGGTACAAGATTATGTTCCTATTTACGTTCGGTGTGGCTCTGCAATGCATCAGATTTTATTTTTATTGTCATTTCTAACTTAGCATTAATTTAGCGTTTACTCGGTGGTATTTTTTTTTTAAATCGGGGCTTAGTAAGTTTCGCAAAAGTTTTTAAATGATAGGTGACCATCTCTGCTTTTACCCCATTTGCATAACGGACCACTACGTTTGCGACATCCTGCCTACAGGGTGACAGTGACATCGACGCTAAAACTGTTGTGTTGAAATTATTCGTTGATTGACGGAAAATTTCAAGGCAGGGTTCAGAATCATGTACTGAATCCATGGTAACAGTTTTCGCGTCGATGTCCCTGATACCCTGTATTTACACCTCTGACTACCCCTTCGAGGAAACAAGGCGTGATGTTGTAATGTGTTCAACCAACACCAAGTCTATGCCCTCATCATCTCCAAAACAATACCCATAAAAAGTACTCCACAGTAAAACGCCAATCTCGAGCCACTCGCGCGGCTTTCAGATGAATTCATTGCGACACGACAAAGCTCTCATGATTACGTTCACTTCATCCAACTCTAGCTTATAATAAACTGAAGCCAATCTTTTTAAGCCCACTTCTACTCCATTCACTCGATTCTTATCTCTTTCGATCAGTCTGACTCGGATTTTTGGCGGTTTAAGACGTATTTATTGGTTATATTAATCTTAACTTTAAATATTTTGTTTGGGTTTTGGGTGTAGATTTTTAGTAGAAGCAATTTTGCATATGTTGATTAATTGGACAATAATTATACTGTCTGTCTTCCCTCCTAAAGTACTGGACTTTAACAGTGCCGGGAGCCCTCCTAGAGGGTTCACCTAGTCGCATATGGGATGCCGGATCCCTCGCGGACGGCTCATTTTAAATGCAAGTTTTTTTTGCGAATTCTGCTTTATAAACCGTGAAAATAAAATCTGATGTTTATTTTAACAAAATTTATGTGCGTTGGTTTTAAAATCCAAGAATTTTAAATAAATACAAAATTAATTTATTAAAACTCCACTTTTGCATTTTGAACTTCATCGTTTTTCTCATGGTGTATAACGTAATACATAAATTGGGAAAAAGTGCTGCATTCCGTCTGTATTTCTTCGTTTAAGCTCAACGGGGAAGCTTGACCTGCATCTAACCTGATGGTTACAAGACACAATAGGGCTAATTATATTATTAGCCGACGAAAAAAGGAAAAGTTTTTCAAATCTATATTTTTTAAAACAGTCTGTAAAACACTGCTGGCCAGTTTTGATTTTAAACCTGTAGAATAAAGTTGAGTTCGAAATTCAAATTGTGGTTGACGCCATCTTTTTATCTATTCTCCAAAGCGCCTAACATGCCAGTGTTCATCTGAACAAATATTTACCATAAAAATATAGAGATACGAACTTTTCTTTTATTTTTTCACGTAGGTTCATGTAAAACAGTATGTATATTTTTTCACTAGCCAATCAACAAGGCAAATATGAGTACCAAAACAAATATTTTTGTTTGTGTTGCTGCGGTCAGTAGGGATTGTGGAAAAATGCTTTAGAAAGATGGAAAAATCATAAATGGGTATTTATTTGGTTTTATTATTTGCTTAAGCAAAAATGTATTTGTAATAGACACAATACTTTCGATGCAGGTCCAATATTCAATAGAATTTTTTGACAGCAAACCCCGTTAGATAATTACTTAGGGGTTATTTTGATATACTTACCTAATTTTTTTTTTTACTTTTTGGCAGCACTTTGTTATGGTAATGGTGAGCCTAATTTAAGAGGAGGCTCCCTAAAGTGTATGTTAATTTGCATTAATATTCTGAAAAAGTCACGCATACAATCAAAATGGAACTTTAGTATGTGATTTATTGGGTCTTTTTCTTTCCATATATAAGACAGTTACGTAATTGGAACATTTTCGTTCGATTCATTTCTTATTCGAAAATCATGTCTTTTTTAAAGATTTATTTGAAACAAAAACAAGATTTCTCGGCTTAAATGTCTATTATCGACAGTAAGAAAATATAGTTTATTATTCAGATATAAAACATTTTTTCGCTAGATCAATTATAAATTTAGTTACAAACGAAATAAGAATTGAGACATTTCGTTCCGTGCTCGAATACAATCAAAGAGCTCACGCGATATTCAACTTTATTCCTGATGTGTTAGCGTTTAGCACATAGTGGAGTGGTGGGGTGCATGGGGGCGGAGTTTACGTGAAAATTATCTTTGGAGTGGCTGGTCTTAAACGGTGTCCTTTGAAAGAGTGGTAGTTTGAAATCAGCGTTTATTCCTAATTAACGGCCCGCCCCCACTTCGCACGGTTGAACAACTTGACAAAACATCAAGATTTGTTTTATTACAGGTCGTGTTCAGGCTTTACAAAAGGCCTTCAAAAAGTGGCAACATTTTATATGTGTTTTTACAATGGCAACATCACCATCGCTGTCAACTTCATAGTGACATTGTGACTTTATAATTTATCTGTGGCGACTTTCCCACCAATACTCTTAAGAAAAACTTGTAAGATTCTGTCGTCGTAAAATTAAATAATGCAAGCTGCAATTCTTGGGCTTTTTTTTGCACCGTTATGTCCCCATAGATATAACAGGCCGTCGAGAGACTGCGTTCCTGACACCTGTCAGTTGAACAATTTATAGTAGTAATAAGGATCAAATTCGCAAAACACATATTCGTTAGTATGAAACTGACAGGTGTCAAAAACGCGTTCTCTCGACGCCGATGGCCGGACTGTAAACCCACGAAGGATCTATGTACATTTTCATTTAGCTCTCCATTCAAATAAATAGGTAAAGCTACGTCTAAAGCTTTCCGTGGTGTATTGGCAGACGAAGATTGCGGTTCAAATTTCTAAGTACTTCTTGATAAAAGAAAAAGAAAGAGAAAGAAAATACATTAATTTAGCACAGACCAAAAAAGCACACAGTTTATTTAACAGGAGATAAAAAAATAAAAATCAAATAATAAGTCTAAAGAGCAATGTAAGAAATTAGCAGGAGAGTGTGCCTCACGGCTGCGCCAAAAAGGCCCAGTTCAGCAAAAATGCCAGACAACAATAAGTGCCTGACGCTGGTTTTCAACTGGACCTGAAAGTGTGATGTGACGGATGTAAATCAGTTAATTTTATAATGTAACGTGTATATGTATACTTAAATAAAATAAATTTGTGTCATATAAAAAAAAAACCGGCCAAGCGCGAGTCGTACTCGCCCATGAAGGGTTCCGTAGCAGCAAGTAACATTGAATGAAAGGTAAATTGCGGTTTACGATTTATGACGTATTAAAAAAAAACTACTTGTTAGATCTCGTTCAAACCAATTTTCAGTGGAAGTTTACATGGTAATGTACATCATATATTTTTTTTAGATTTATCATTCTCTTATTTTAGAAGTTACAGGGGGGGGACACACATTTTACCACTTTGGAAGTGTCTCTCGCGCAAACTATTCAGTTTAGAAAAAAATGATATTAGAAACCTCAATATCATTTTTGAAGACCTATCCATAGATACCCCACACGTATGGGAATAATGAAAAAATTTTTTTTGAGTTTCAGTTCTAAGTATGGGGAACTCCAAAATTATTTGTTTTTTTTTCTATTTTTATGTGAAAATCTTAATGCGGTTCACAGAATACATCTACTTACCAAGTTTCAACAGCGTAGCTCTTATAGTTTCGGAAAAAAGTGGCTGTGACATACGGACGGACAGACAGACAGACAGACATGACGAATCTATAAGGGTTCCGTTTTTGCCATTTGGCAACGGAACCCTAAAAATAACGAATATGTAGGTACAAAAATAGTGTGATTGTGCATAAAATTGCAAAACAAAACAAACAAAGACTGACAAATAAATGAGTAAGTGAGACGAATGCATGATAGACCATTGTATACTTAAATAAAGATATCCTTCGAAAATGAGCCTGAACAAAAAAACCTGGTACAGTAGGTACTAACGGTTATAGATTGGTTTGAAGACTCTCCGGTTACCAAATCGAAATTAAATGAAGTGCAAATTACTTTCCTAGATCTCCAACTACTTATAGATTTTAAATAAAATTTTAAACGAGTGAAAAGCATTTTGTAGTAAGTACTTAGTAAAAGCGACATTAATGTTCATTTCATCCCACTTTCGTAAGTGGCAAAACTGTTTTATATCAACTGATTCACATTGAAATATGTTTTTAAGACGTATACCTACATCTTGCATTGTAAACGCATTATTAGCAGTACTTATGGCCGGCCACATATCATACGAAATTCCGAAACGGAATTCCGTTTCGAAATATCGATTCAGAATTTCGAAGGCAGCAAATCCATAGAAAATAAAGGATCTATCACACATGTACAGTCGGTCTCCGTAAGAAATTTTCTCCGATTCAAAATTCCGAAACGGAATTCCGTCTGTATCGGAAAAAACCAGGGAACCTAAGTATCGATGTTGTTGTAATTTTAAATGACTTTATGATTGTTTTCCTGGTGCTTGCTCATCTTGTTTTCAGTTTATTATTCTTCACATGCTCTTTTAAAATAATAAAAATAAAATTAATATGTAATTGGTTATTATTGACATTTTTGATAAGATAAATGATTTCTTTTCTTATTTTTACTTGTTTGGATTGACATGCTTGTATTGTATCCATTTGACATAGTTAATATTGTAGCCAGTGAGTGATGTAAGATTATGACATTTTATATTTATTGTGATTCAAATGATTTGACATTATTCTGTAAAATTTGTAATTATGATAATATTTTCTAATATGATTAAAATGATATTAATTAATTGATTTGATTTGCATGCCCATGTGACGGCAGAACATGGAGAGCTAACTTTATGACAACATCTATGTACAAATTACCCATGTTTGCAAAGAAATAAATGATTTGATTTGAAATTCCGAATCGATATTTCGAAATGGAATTTCGTATGCATGTGGCACATAAATCGAACGCATAAATAAATAAAAACATTAGGGTTCAGGGTGAAGATAGCAGCTTCATAAATTGAATCGCTTTTGCGGTTCGTGGCTCAGTTAATGGACGTCAGATCTTGATGACAAAACAAGCGGGCACGTCGTCTCTTTAGAAAGATTCTAGAATGTTCTAGAAGCTCCGACTGGCCCTTTTTGGCCGAGAGGATTATGGCGGAAGCGGTTAGAAAAAGGTTCGCGTTATATGTTTCAATACCTGCTTGGATATAGGCTTTTTAAAGTTCTGTCTTGACATCAGTAACGTTTTCAAGACCTTCTTTCTTCAGCAAATATTGGCTACAAGCTGCGCCCCACAGTTTCACCGCCATAAGTTTCGATCCCGTGGGAATATTGGGATAAAAAGTATATTTTGTCCTCACCCAGGTCATGGTCTACCCATGTGCCAAATTTCATTGAAATCCGTTTAGTCGTTTTACTGTGAAAGCGTAACAAACAAATAAACTCACTTTCGCATTTACAATATTAGTTCGGATTAGGATTTAGTGTTACCTAGTCACTAGGTTGTGGAGGTCAGATAGGCAGTCGCTCCATGTAAAATACTGGTATTCAGCTGCATCCGGTTAGACTGGAAGCCGACCCCAACATAGTTGGGAAAAGGCTAGGCAGATGATGATTAGGATTTAGTGTTTATCTTAATAGACGTAACGTATTTTCAGAGATAGTAAAAGTTTTTACGATAAATACACATATTATAACATATTCTGTATTTCCCGTTAGGTAGAGGTGTACTACTCACATTTCGCCAGCACGCATATGATGGCAGAAGAATAGACAAAATGACAGGTGACAGATAAACAATCACAATATGTCATTTTGTCTATTCTTCCGTCGACAAAACCCTTTTCTATTGTGGTCATGCTAAGCGTGCTGCTTTGTTTAAGCAGCACTAGGTCAACGAGGCAGTCTAGGATTAATAAACCTATGAGAATTCAGTAAAAGTTCTAGGCAGAAAGTAAGACTGCATTTAAGATACAAACATGTCTACCTCAAGCCTCCTGCACGTGTTTTTCGAAACATTGCACAAAAACATCGCAAAAAAGAGGCGAGGCCATACACATTTGTGAATACAAAGACGATGTTTTTGTTTTCCGAGCTCCATGGAAAACATTCCCCTCGCGGGTGAAGAGGGGAAGGGTTTATTTCATTTTCAACCACTGCGCGCACCGTAGACATCTGTCACTGTCATCAACACACGTTTTGAGGTTATATTGTCTTGTGAATAGTTGTGAACAAGTTGTGATAAATTGACAATGGATTGGAATAGAGATAATTTTTAAGTACGTCTTTCTCGTTGGAACTCATTACGAAATCTACACAAAATGTATAGATGTGATCTAAAAATATTTTAATACGCAGGAGACAACTTGTGTATGAAAGAAAATGTTAATGTGTAAGGATTTTTGTGTAATGTTTTGAAAAAACACGCGCACGAGACCCGGCTTAAATTCTGTAAATAATCCTACACATGTCTTTAGCTGGGCACCCAATACGTTCAAAACTAGTATCGTCATTTCTATTTCCAGCGCCCTCTGGGAGGAAGTTGGCTGTTTCTTCAGAGCTGTCTCAAGTCACGACCTTTTAAGATTGTATTCAGGTTACAATGTGTAAAACCTTTGACTGTCTTTTTATTTTTAGTTAAACGTAGAATATTTCATGTTTTCATATTAAACACTACTACAATTTTAACACAAAATTGCAAATTCCTGGTGTGTATTTTAAAACATTATCTCACGCACATCATTATGGGAGGTAGCTGTCACTAATGTCAACGGTCTGTCACCGCGAATGGCGGGAAACAGTTGAAATTGAAGTGGTGATGGCATACAAACTCAACTCGAATCCTGTATGTGTTCGAGTTGTTCCACATCCACACAGTTTGAGCGTTTGTATTCTCGCTGAGAATTAGCCGTTTTAGAAGTCACAGCTTTTATTAGCATACTAAAAGTGTTCACAAAAACTGTCAAGAAAACGTAAGTAAGTACACCACCGATAAAGAAAATATTACAGCAATTTTTAAGTTATAAACCAACAAACGTGTCTTCACTGCGTAAAATACTGTACCATAAACGTTGGAGCCTACATTTTTCTTTTTTTATGACGCCATTTTTTCTTCGTACATCACAACGAATTTACAATATTCCGACATGTTCCTACAAAAGTAAAAAAGCGTTGAGAGTTTTAAAATAATTTATTCCAATCTTGTGTTTTTGCGTTCTTACATTATTCCTCGAGGAATGTGCGTCTTGAATTATTCGCTTTTTCATACGTTTGTGTCGTGTTTAGATTTTTTATTGTGGTGGATTGTTCCTGTTTCCTTTTTAGGGTTCCGTAGTCAACAAGGAATCCTTATAGTTTCGCCATGTCCATTCGTCTGTCTGTCCGCGACTTAGCTCAGAGACTAGAAAGCTGTAATTTGACATGGATATACAAATTAATCATGCCAACAAAGTGGTAAAATTAAATCTTGAAAATAATGTTTATTTTTTACGCTACACGTAAAGTTTGGATTATTTTTAAAAGGAAAACTATCACAGCTAAGTAGGCTGTACAAATTAACGAGTAGGTAATAGTCGACTAAATTACATTTGCAGTTGGAATGTGTTGTGTGTGTGTAATAATGTTTTTCAACTATAATGTTAAGTTTGTTCTTGGGATAAATTCATCCCAACTACGGAATCTTTCATTGTGCGTGGTCCGACACGCACTTGGCCGGTTTTTTATTTTGATATGGTAAGCACACAATTTTTGCAACTGTCTCTGAAAATGTAAATTTGTGGGGATGCTGCTATAATTTTTATCATGCATGATGCCAACTGCTATCGTCATATTCAGGACGCTAGACTGATGGCGTGGTTGGAGAGCAGGTTTGACTTTTTCAAAACTATTTTGAAGGATACATTCATGAATATGAAGGGTCTGAAAAAAGTTTATTTCTGGTTTGTATACTGCACCCATCTGACAAGGCGTACAGTAGTACTTACCTTTTTGAATGAAAATTCCTGCTGCTGCAGAAAAAGTCAGAGCCATGCGGGTCACCGATGAGGTGGACCGATCAAATTAAATCCGCAGTTGGAGGCCCTGTTAATAAATTCGCCAGATTGTCATTTAATTCAATTCAATTCAATTTATTTAATCAAGTAATCATGACTCATTTCTTAGTAAACTTATCCTATGGTAATAATTAAGGGTCCGTGGCTTAGGCCCCCAGTGGTCGAGGCACCTGTGGCCGACGCCCCCGATTCGATTAATTTAATACCTTTTATTTCTTGTGCTTTTTCACTTACTACAGTAAAGTCACAAAAGTGTTTCACCATAATAATAATAAAGCATTTTTCCTTGCTAAACAAAAGTTATCAAATAGCAGAGAGAATAGATCGCACTTAACCTTATTTTTCCTCATTTTTTCGTGAACGTATGGCCTTTGTATTAAGCCGCCCTATTGTTTCACTAGATTTCCAGAGATTCCCACTAAATAACACTGGAACTTAGAGATAATGAACTTATTTTTATTGCTGAATTTTTAAGACTACATCCGTACATACATGCAGTACAAGACCGAATCCAAGAAAGCCGGCCTACCTATTTACACATGAAATGATATCCTAAAACAGGATATGACTTATTTCGACAAGAAATCACTTTTGGATGGACATGGCTGAAGACCAAGATTAAATTAAGAAAACTGTTAGCGAGATTTACAAGAAACCTGAAACGGAACCAGCCTAGTGGCGTCGTCGTAAAAAGATGCCCATCCATAGATAAATATCACCCATCTCTCCACTATTCCATTGCTTACTCAAGGATGCATATCCGGTAGGCTCGAAAATTCCTCCTTATCCTAAGGGAACGTCTTCCCTACCATTACCTCGCCTCCCGGTCTACTCCTTGATATGCAATGGCCTCTGTAACCCCATGAAGCATGAGGCTCCAGCGGCTAGTGCAAATCTCGGGGTTTATTCGATTTATCGAGTCTGGTTAAACCACGCTGGGGTCGGTGCATTTCGTTCATTCATTCTGATTATTTAAAATCACAATCTTATTTTATTACATTTAAGACTGATTATTATAATTAAGTTCTTAAATGATTCTCTTGATTATATATAGGTGATGAAAACTATGATTTATATACAATTTTTTACTAGATTTCTTATTGAGATAAATAAATAAATAATGAAAAATAACTAAGACTTTCATTTTTCAAAATATACATCCAATATAAAGCATTTCTATGTTATAAATGTAATTATGATTTAATATTATACATAATATACTTACAATCAATATGAGTACTTACATTTATTATTTTTGAAAAACATGTTTGTGCCTGATAGTACATTTTATCAAAAAATGCTTTGAATTAAATTAATCGAATCGGGGGCGTCAGCCACAGGTGCCTCGACCACTGGGGGCCTAAGCCACGGACCCATAATTAAGACGATCTACGTTCTTTTTTTAGGTAGGGCATTTCGTAGTTGACCTCTGAGATCATGACTACTTAACCGGGCTTTCCTGTGGGTGCCTTAAGTTACTACACTTAAAACCTCCAGCCAGGGGTTATTCAACTATGCTAATGAAAACTAGGTGAACGCTCGCTAAGAGCACCCCCGGGGTACGAACCTCGGCTTAGGGCGTCAACCGGAGGTAGGACATCAAGGATGGTACGGGTTGGAAACAAATTCCTGTACAATATACATAGCGGCAGTACTGTCCGATGCTTCACCGCGGCTGCACCATTCCATGGGAAATGGCGCAGCAGCGATTCACGTACGGACAGTCCAGCCTGCTCGAAATTAGAGGATACTGTAGTTGCCGCCCCACACCCCACGCACCAGGGACGCACAGCGCTTACGTATTGTGGCAAAGTAACAATCCACATGTGCGTCCGCGAAAATCCCTGATGCGCTGCAGTAGCGTAGTATTTAATAGAACTAGATAGAGAGAGATCGTGGGGTGAGCAAAGACTACACCTGCGATTGGACACAATTTATCGTGATCACAACTGCTCTGTCAAGAGCGATGTGAAGAAGAGGAGAAAAGTTAGAGATACAACATTTTCCCTAAAAATAGAGTCTGGCCACGCTAAGTCTGCAATGGAATAAATGGGCAACCCCAAAAACTTTTACACATATATGGTATACTTTTACATCAGTCACTTATGTCAGTTTCGGGGTTGTAAGTAGATCTAATGATTTTGATATTTTGTCTTTTGATTTTTGCATAATAGATTATGTGTAATAGACTATGTCGTACCTATGCTCTACCTCCATACTATGACAAAACTGTATAAAATCCACACTGCATCGTGCTAAAGTGACTATTCTTTACCAGGAATAAATCAGGATATAAACAAAATAACCTATCAAAAACAAAAAGACAAACAAAGTATCAAATTCTTTTTTCGTAGGACAGGATTGTCCTACGAAAAAAGAATTTGATACTTTGTTTGTCTTTGTCCATCCACAATAGTTTCCGAGGATGAATGGATGTTACATAAAGTTTTATAACATCCAACTCGGAAACAGATGGCGGCGTTATAAAGCGATAATGAACGAAACTGTTCGTCATCCATCATCCACATAAGTTTATCCTTTAGTTTGTAGCCGCAGCTGCGATTTTAGATTAATTGTTCTGAAAAGTCTTGAAAAACAGTAAAATGAACCGTCGTTTACTAGGAACTATTTGTGAAAATAGCTCGTCGCATAACATCACGCCTGTAATCCCAGAAGGTGAAAGGCTGAGGTGAAACAGTATACCCAAATTTCGCCAGTTATGTTTAAGTCCCATGTAATAGGGGGTGAGCCTATTGCCATCAACCGGGCACAAATCCAGACTCCGGGGTGCTACTGAAATATTTCAGATGGAAAAACCATAACACCTTGGCCGACCCGGGAATCGAACCCGGGACCTCATGCTCAGCAGTCGCGATTGCAACCACTAGACCAACGGGGCATGACATTTAAATAGTTTATATAACTATAGTTTCAACTTTTCCAGCGACGAGAAAAAAAAATGTTTTAATAATCGCAGGATCAATTTATGTTCAACAACAAAACAAGTAGGTAATTCACGGCTAATGTTTTCATCTAATTTTTATTTCCTCAGTGTAGGCTTAAGGTTGGATTAAGGGCAACAGGAAAATTGAGTAATTTTCCTACTTATATGGGATGATAGCTGGTAATAGGTTTATAATTTACGAATAGTACCTGGGCGACCGAGCTCTGCTCTGGTAAAAATAGATAATACTCATTTAATAGTATAGGATAGTACCTACTAATTCCATGCTGCCATGATAGTAGGTACTTACTAATTCCATGCGACCATGTCATTATTCTTGTTCTAAACTCTGCTCAAGTGAAAATATGGAGAAAACGATTTTTTCTAGATATGAAACTTAGCTAGATCGATTTTTCGCCCCCGTAAACCCCTATATTGCAACTTTCATCGAAATCGTTAGAGCCGTTTTTGAGAATGTGGTTGCACAATATGTGCAACTCATATAAAGGTACCATTCCGTACCCGACCGCAAGAGGCAACTGCAGGCGACGTGTCGCCGCGACATGACTGGTTTCTATGAATTTCTTTGAAATACCTTCCGTAGCTAGCGACACGTCGTTGGCAGCTACGGGCGAGTGACAGGCGACACGTGGAGCCCGAGCGCAGACCAGTAGTGCCGCCAACGCTCGAGCGACCTTGTTTCTTAAACATGTTTTTTTTCTTCGAGATAAACTAAATATAAAAATCTTTTTACAAAAAAAAAACAACCGACTTAAAAAAAAAAAACAATACAAAGTGAAAAATAACTTTAATTTCGGAAGTCGGTGCCTTGGGTTTTGTATTTTCGTTTCTTGCCAACGACTTCCGAAATTAAAGTTATTTTTCACTTTGTAGTGTTTTTTTTTTTGAAGTCGGTTGTTTTTTTTTGTAAAAAGTTTTTATTTTTCACTGTTTAGTTGTGGTATCTACCCCACACACATTCGAATACCACTACCTGCTACCAGTGACAGGAACTTATCATGTCATCTACATACTAAGTGGGAAAAAAATACGTATTTTGTAGCTAACTCAAAAACTACCCAAGCAAAGTTAATAAAATTTATATGGGACCAATTTAAAAGCATACCCTTTCAAACAAAAAAATAATTTTCAAAATTGGTCCACAAATGACGGAGAAATCGGTGGAATAGTACATAAAAAAAAGAAAAAAAAAATACAAACATAGGTACGCTACGAATATATAACCTCCTCCTTTTTGGAAGTCGGTTTAAAACGGTACTGTGTTTTATTTAAACGACAATAATCTCTGAATCGCAGAACGGATGGCCGATGGGGTCGAAAGGTTCTGGAGTGGCGACCACGTACCGGAAGACGTAGCGTTGGAAGGCCTCCCACAAGATGGACCGATGACCTTGTGAAGGCCGCAGGAATCCGCTGGATGCGGAAAGCACAGAATCGGTCGAAATGGCGGTGCTTGGGGGAGGCCTATGTCCAGCAGTGGACGTCTTTCGGCTGAAATGATGATGATGATGATGAATCTCTGAATTCTTTTTCCGCGACATGTCGCCTGCAGTTGCCTCCTGCGGTCGGGTACGGAATCAAGACTGCAACGACATGACGCCGCGACGTGTTTTCGCGACATGACGCTGCGACACGTCGCCTGCAGTTGCCTCCTGTGGTCGTGTACAGAATGGTACCTTAACCCTACCAATAAGCAAGTGAAGCACAGCACTAAAACACACCTTCCTATTCAATTCAACATAGCAATTAACGTGATTACCTATTCCATTAACATTGTAAACAGGTGGCAATTAAAGTAATTACTGCAGATAACAGTCGGTTGGATTAACTAAATGTCTCATTCAGGAGAGTTTGTTGCCTCGAATAGGTGGTATTCAAAATCAGAGTAATTCATTTAGTTACCAGAAACACGACAAATAGGATGTTCATACATTAAAGATCTAAATCACTAAATTTACAACAAACATTTTGTGCATCTGGATATATTCGCTTTAGATCGCCAAAAATTTAGGAAATATTTAGTGAATAGTCTGCATTTGCGTGATGTGTAGCCTTTCTTGTTATTGTTGTTTGTTTTCCTAATTATTATAATCAAAAAATATTTGTTTTAGTTTAAGAAAAGTGCATTCTCCTTTTTTCTTCTTGTCTTCTTCTTTGTGTTTTTATAACTTTGTGTCTTCACTGTATCTTTAACCTATACTCCATTTGAAATAAGATTAGACATATAACTAAATCTTTTTTACAGTTCGTTCAATCGATTTTGACTTCTATTGCGTTGGTAGCATGACAAATGGCAGCTGCAATAAACATTGGTATGGTTACCACTTTTTTCGCTTTTAATGCCATCCTTATATCTACGGTATAGAAGTCAAAATCGGTTGAACGGACTGTAAAAAAGGTTTGTTTAAATGTCTAATCTTATTTCAAATGGAATATAGGAAATCTGTGGAAACGTCGTGGGTTGTACATTTACCCACTTCCAATTATTTTGTTATCTTAGATGTACATAACATTGTACAATTGTTGCACAATATACATTGTACAATTATTTGTTTTCCATAACAAAATAAATATTTGTTTTACCATCTGCATAGCCTTTTTCCCAAATACGTTGAGTTCAGTTTTCAGTCTAACCGGATGTATCTAAATACCAGTATTTTACATGGAGCGACCGCCTATCTGACCTCCACAATCTAGTAACTGGGTAATACGATACCCCTTGGTAAGAGTGATTGTTAAACTTTCGGGCTTCAGACGACCCGTAACGACTGTGAAAGATCCACGAATGACAGCCGGGACCAACGGCTTAACGTGCTTTCCGAGGCACGGAGGAGTCTCTGTAAGTAGAAATGGTCACCCATTGACGGCAACCCCGGCAAGCCTGAAGGATCGACCCGTGCAGTTGTCAGTACTTAGCCACGAGCTCCTTTTTTTTTTTTTTTTTTTTTTTTTTTCTCTGGGTGGGAAATTATCAAATAACTTCTCCCGCTCTGAGTGGAGCGGGAGGGCGTGTCAGACTCCTACTGACTAAAACCCACCCGTGTTCCTTCGGTTGCCCTGTTGCCGGGGGCCACGATTTCCCTATCGGTTTTTTTCGAACCCCCGGCAGACATTGACCCTAGCGGACCCCGCCAATTCTGCTGACATCTCTTTGAGGCGCGCGTGGAACACAACGCGCCGTCGACCCGGGCTTGGTCCTTATCGGACGGCGAGCTACCCATTGCTCACCGTCCGCAAGCCCGCGCCTACGGTGGCCGGAAATCGGCTCGCGATTCCCGCCCCGGGCGTCTCCTCCTATTGCGGCGGTTTGGGGCGTGAGGGCGCGAAGTTTGCCTCTCCCTCACGCGTTCCGCCTCCTCCTTCGCGAGCATTACCGCTTCGCAGAAGGAGGTGACGGTCTGCCATTTCCTCTCGCTCCGTACCATGGCCTGAACCAGGGCCGGACGCGAGAGATCACCGCCGCCGATCGCCTCTACGAGGACACGGCGTTGCTCTGCCCAAGCTGGGCAGATCTCCACCGTATGCTCCACCGTGTCCTCAGGCCGATCCACACAATGGTGACACCCGGGTGTTTCCTCCCGCCTTATCCTGAACAGGAACCTCCCGAAGCAGCCGTGTCCGGTGAGGACCTGTGTCAGGCGGAAGGTGAGAACGCCGTGGCGTCTCTCCAGCCACTCCTCAAAGAGGGGTCTTATCGCCGCGATTGTGGCGTGCCCAGCGCGGGGTTGCGACAATCGCACCCTCCATGACGCCATGAGATCCCGCCGGAGCTCTGTCCGCTGTGCCGCAATTTCTTGCGGCATCGGAGTTAAGCCCCGGCGTTTCGCCTCCTCGCGACACTCCCAGACGTGCGCGAGGACCTTTGCCTCCAGATCCCATGGCGGTAATCCGGCAAGGAGGCTCGCCGCCTCGCAGGAGACCGTGTGGTATCCTCGGGCCAGCCGGATGGCCATGACCCTCTGGGACGCGTTCAACCGGCGGGCTGGCCGCAGCCTCAATGAACGCGCCCACACCGGCGCCCCGTAAAGGGCCATGGACCGCACGATCCCCGCATAGAGCCTCCGGCAGGAGGCGTTTGGATACCCTAGATTGGGCAGGAGCCGCTTCAATGCAGCCCCGGCCCGCTCCAGTCTGGGAGCCAAACGTCGGAAGTGTTCTACGAAATTCCACCGGCTGTCGAGGACGAGTCCCAGATACTTCATCGTCGACTCGACACCGATGTGAACCCCTCCCGCCATTACCTGGGAACCCGACGGTGGCGCATTCCGAGGACCATGAAAACCCATGGCCTCAGACTTGTGTAGGGCCACCTCGAGTCCCAGCTGCCGGATCCTGTCAACGATTGTCGCAACCCCGCGTGTCGCTAAATCGGCCGCCGCCTGGTACGACCCCCCCTGCGCCAGGACAAGCGTGTCGTCAGCGTAACAAACGACGCTGACGCCGCTAGGGAGGTCGGCGCGCAGCACCCAGTCGTATCCGATGTCCCACAGATGCGGCCCCAGGACCGAACCCTGTGGGACACCGCACGACATCTCTTGCCGGTTCCACTCTCCTTGGTGACCGGGGTAGATGACGGCCCTGTCCGTCAGATAGGCCTCGACCACACGACAGAGGTAGGTCGGCATCCGGTGATACCGGAGTGCCTCCCTGATGCAACTCCAGGGCAGGGTGTTGAAGGCATTGGCGATGTCTAGAGACACCGCTAAGACGACCCCACCCCGGGCCACAGCATCCCCCGTCGTGAGCCACGAGCTCCTCACGTTAATGTCTTACCAAGGAGTATCGTATTACCTAGTTATTGGGTTGTAGAGGTCAGATAGGCAGTCGCTCCATGTAAAATACTGGTATTCAACTGCATCTGGTTAGTCAACATAGTTGGGAAAAGGCTAGGCAGATTGATTGAAGTTATAATTATTGTATTGTTACTTTTAGTAAAATATTAAAACACTTTTACCAATATAATAATAGTTATTTATGCAACTGTTGTATAATACCTAATTATGTACACTTGCTTAAAAGACAATATACACTCATGATATGAATCCTCAATAAAAGGTTCCGAAACCATTGGGTGTTTGTAATTCAAGATCAAGCATGTAAAAAAAACCCACGAAATTCAGTACAACAGCACGTATGTATGTCGCATGCAGCAGCATATCACCGCACATACGTGCAGCGGGTGCTGCTGTCCCCCGCTTAAACGTTGAAACGAGTTGCATAATGAAATTTAATACAACATTGTAACACTCATTTAGATGATATTATGGTTACAATGACACTGGCTGTTTTAATGTTGGCAATAAGCTGTTTCAGAAACTGTTATAGAGGATTTATAGCATGGGTGTAGATAAACACATTTGCAAAATTGAATAGATTATTATTACATTTTTTCGAAAGGAGATAACTAAATGGTCTCGTGTAAACAATCCATGCAATACTCTCATGTATCTGCGCAGTAGAGAAATGCCTCACTTTTTAACCGACTTCCAGAAGGAGGAGGTTCTCAATTCGATTGTATTTTGTTTTTTTTTTTTTTTGTATGTTTGTTACGCGATTACTCCGTCAATTATGAATTGATTTTGATGATTCTTTTTTTGTTTGGTAAATCATACTTCAGAGGTGGTCCCATATAAATTTTATTAACTTTGCTTGGGTGGTTTTTGAGTTAGCTTCAATAATACGTATTTTTTCGTCACTTAGTATGTGGATGATATGATAACTTTCTGTCACTGCATTGTATTTACATAGCAGGTATTGGTATTCGAATTTGTGTGGGGTAGGTGTATCACAACTGAAAAGTGAAAAATAAAAACTTTTTACAAAAAAAAAACAACCGACTTCAAAAAAACACTACAAAGTGAAAAATAACTTTAATTTCGGAAGTCGGTGACAAATAACGAAAATTCAAAACCAAAGACACCGACTTCCGAAATTAAAGTTATTTTTCACTTTGTAGTGTTTTTTTGAAGTCGGTTGTTTTTTTTTTGTAAAAAGTTTTTTTTAAATTGGACCTGAGTCTTTGTAAACAAAAACCCCTGTTCGCAATAAGCTCATGACAATTCTTGTATGACATAATCGTGGGCGAAATTTTGTAAGTGTAGACACGTGAATGCAATAATCGCATAGGCCATGTATCTAACACATTTTCATAAATGATTAAGACTAATTAGCACCCTAATTGCGAAATACACGATCAACCACAATCTGAATCGTTTTAACAAAGATTTCTAATCCATTGGTTCGTAAGTTCGATAAAAAACCGGCCAAGTGCGTGTCGGACTACGCACAATGAAGGGTTCCGTAGTTGAGATGAATTTATTTATCCCAAGAACAAACTTAACATTTATTTCAACTGCAAATCGTCGCTCGGCATCCAATACCGCGAATGTGTAATTTTTTACGTTTTTTTTCATTGCAGGATCACTTATTTGAACGTGTAGAAAAAATAAAAATCTAACACCTTTAAACGAGCAATTCTTGTATATATGTATATGTCACGGCTAAAACCCGAAATGCGGCTACACCTAGTTTTAGCCGGCTACAACTAGGTGCGGCTGGTAGCAGTTGGTTAAATTTAGTTGTAGCAAATGAAAATGGCTGAAAGGTAGGTTAGGTTAGAACTGTGACCACAGCCGAGCGAGCGAAGCGAGCGGTGCCGCGGTAGCGGCCGGCGAGTGCCAGGGTCCATTTAGGCAAGTTTAAAAAACTACTACCGGCCGTACTTAGTTGTAGCCGGCTAAAACTAGGTGTAGCCGCACTTCGGGTTTTAGCCGTAACATATATATTATATAACCTGAATCTCTGAAACGGCTCGAAGAATTTTTATGAAATTTAGTATGCAGGGGGTTTCGGGAGCGATAAATCGATCTAGCTAGATTTAATTTTTAGAAAACGTCGTTCAAAAAAAAATAGTCATCCATATATTTTTCTTTATTCAAGTAACAACGACTCATTGTGTTAGTAAACTTATGAACTTTAGCTTATTTTACCAGGTCACTCAGAAAGTTTTGCGACTAACAGTTTTTGTCTATGGGATACTGGCTGGCGCTCAGAAGCACCATATCGTCTGCAAAGCTAATATTATTTAGAAAGAAAGAAGAAAGAAAGAAAATTCGTTTATTTGCGGTAAACATGACGCAAAGAAAGATAAAAAACACGTAAAATAACAAATTGGGGGAAAATATGCGTCACATCCACTCAAAACGGCCATCGCTCAGCATAAAGCTGCGACCCCATGCAAGACAGAGCCCCAGCGCTGGTTTTCAGCGATAGCCGGCGCTGACGTGATGACGTCAACCGGTGCAGCATATAGTGAAATAACAAATCAAACATAAGATAAATACAATACTAGTCCTAAATGTTTATACAAATATAATATTTAAAATGGCAACATTTCGTGCCGTCGGCGACTCACGCGCCGCATACTTATTACAATCTGTGCAAAAAAAATAAAATCTGTGTAAAAATATTTGCTTGACGTTTTGACTTATTGGCTAATTATTACATGTACTCAGCACTGGTTACGTAATAATTATAACATGGCGTATTATGTAATGAATGTTATGATGCAAAGCAATATATGAACAAATAACACAGGATGTACTAGATGAATGTTTAGCTGTGGTTTTTGTGAACAGTGTTTGTAAAGTATTGGAAAGGTGTAGATGACAAAAACTCGGTGACTACAATAGGAGATCAAGTAAGTGCTAGTAAAACAAATTATATTTATCAACGAGATTGTATTAAATTTTATTACTATTAAAATAAATGAAATTAGATGAAATTTGTTTGGAGTTATATTTATACATTAAATTGAAAATTTTATTACTCTTAAAAATAAATGAAATTAGATTGGAATGAATAAATATATATATAAATATATATATCGTACACCACCCATTTGACAAGCCGTAGTGTGCCAGTTGATTAAATTGATTTAACCGTAGTTTACAGAAACACGGTGGCGTTCCTAAGCATATGGGATGAATGCAGTAGCGAAAAACAGACTCAAAAACAGCCTCACTGACAGAAGAGGGAATTCGAAGCAGGCCACGCCCTCCCACAGGAGATCCCAAACCAAGCATGCATGCCAAGACCCCTGAGGTACAGTGAACCAACACAAAAGTACATAAATGTTAAGATTTAACGGAAATTTGTTCATGTATGAGTAACCTTTTGTATAGGAATTTAAAGGATTGCATTTTTTCCAGGCGTCGCATTGGTGGTGGGAGATCGTTCCAACAGCGCGTAGCTGCAAACTTGAAACACCCTCTGAATGCTGTAGTTCTGTGCATTGGCACCGACAGTGGACTTACCATGGAACGCAGACCATACTTTAGGTAGTTTTGTTTCCATGTTAGTTTCTCATAGAGATAGTGTGGTTTATGGGTTGAAACAACACCAAACAACAAGTTGGCTAAGTGAAGCTTCCTCCTGGCCGCCATCTTTAATAATTTTAGTTGGTTAATATATGGAGTAACATGACTTCTTCGCGGGATGTTAACACAGAAACGAGCACATGCATTCTGGATACGTTGGATTACACGCTCCGTTCTTGAAAGCAGGCATGGTCCATAGACTGTGTCACAGTAATTTAACTTGGATAGAATGAGACTGTCAACAAGTTGCTTCCGTACTGGTATGCTTAGGTATTTACGTATTCCATATAAGACCTTTAATCTATAAAAACAAATAAATAATTTACACAAATACCATCTATACAGTGTGAGTCTTCATAATGTGCACATATCGAAATGAGGGAATCTATGCTTAATTTTACCGACGGAAAAATGGTCAATTTTTTTTTTATTTTTTTCTCTTGGTCATCTTATTCATAAATTTTACAATTATTGTAAAAATTGATGAAAAAATACAGATTTTTACTAAAAAAACATGTTTATTTTCAATTGAGGGTAGTTTTTTCTCAATTTTAATTTTATGTGGACGTCTACTTACTTCTAATCATTATGGAGTTTGTTTCATCACGATAGCTGATTCAGTTTAAAAGTTACACAGTTTTGTTATTTTTTTTAATAATTCCATAAAAGTATTTAAAAAAAAATTGATTTTTAAAATATTTTTTCTGTCGTTAAAATTAAGCATAGATTGCCTCATTTCGATATGTGCACATTATGAAGAATCACACTGTATAGCAACCCACTCTGGTGCTGCTGAGCTCGCCAATCCTGCCTCACCCCGCATTCCAACCTGTATGGCCTGGAAAAAGTTCCAGCCCATCGTACACTATTGATCTGGTTACCATAGGTACCATTATTTAAAAATGTTTTTAAGCTCCATTGGCAACCTATCCTTCTCCATCTTTCTCCACAATACGTCATAAGCAACCAGATCAAGTCTTGAATAAGTCGAGGAAGCTAGCATAAATCGGCGTCCCACGCTGTGTATAAGTGTATGTGACAGTATGCTTAAGACACAACACTGCACTTTCTGTTGAGAAACCACGCCGAAACCCGAATTAGTTGTCATGAACATTTACAGTTTTATTTATTTGTGTATAGCATAAGCAGACTGTCAAACACTTATGATATTGATATTAGGTATAGTAGCTAGAGAGATGGGCCTATTGGATGCCGAGCGACGAAATGTAAGTTTGTACGCACAATATTGAGAGATTTACCATGTTATTTTAAGACCATAGACTTCTTTTAGGTTTTCCTGTAATCTATGAGTAAAGAGCCATACAATGTATTTTTTTGAAAATTTTTGGTCCAGTAGTTTCGGAGATAAGGGGGGGGGAATGGTCAATTTTCAATTAATTTCTTAAATATCTTTAAAAATGTTTATTTTAAAATTATATAAAAAAAATATTTAAAATCCTCGCAATAAGTCCTTTCATTTGATATGTCACATGGTACTGTTAGCATAACTTTTTTTTTAAATTTTCTTGTTTGCCCCCCAAAAGTGACCCCTATATACAATTTTTTTTTATTTACGTTACACATTCGTGTTTGGGTCACAAAAATACATATGTGTACCAAATTTCAACTTAATCGGTCCATTAGATTCAGAGTAAATTGGCTGTGACAGACGGACAGACAGACAGACAGACAGACAGACAGACAGACAGACACACGAGTGATCCTATAAGGGTTCCGTTTTTTCCTTTTGAGGTACGGAACCCTAAAAATCAACTCAACAACGTAAATAACGCAATGAATGTTGTTGAACTATCAAAAGTAAACAGATTAATCTTAAGAGGGTTTATCCTAAAAGTTGGCAACGTCGTAAATAGCTATCAAATAATTACCTGTTTAGATTAATTTGGCAATATTACTGTATGGAATTAAGCAATGTGGCTAACTAGAGAACTAAAATATTGATTATGATATGCAATAATTAATATCGTAAAACCGAATATTTAGTTTTAGATGAAAAAAAAAGTATTTGAAAACTTTCCAAACGCCTTTTTGCCACCTTAAACGGTTACAACATCAAATTCAGTGTTATAATTGCAATTTATTATTATTATTCTAGTTCGCTAGTTAGCCACATTTCTTATTTCCATACAATAATATTGCCAAATTGTATGCTGTGCTGTCTTTTGTGTGCACTAAATAAACGATTTATCTATCTATCTATCTAAATTAATCAAAACAGCGAAATATTTGACATCTATTTGCAACGTTACCCACTTTCAGAATAAACGCTCTTTAATAATTTACGAAAATGTGTTACTTGGCAGAATAGTCGACATAGGCTTTGCTTGCTATTTATTAAAAATAGAATATAATAGAAAATATGTTTCATTTTGATAGTTCAACAAAATTAATTGTGTTATTAACGTTGTTGAGCAGATATTTTTTCGAAGATATGAAATCAAAATCAAAATCAAATCAAAATCAAAAGTCATTTATTCAAATTAGGCTGAGAACCAGCACTTTTCGAACGTCAAAATTACATAAGACAGTCCCCCAAAAACGCCCACCCTTCACCACTTCCTAGTGCCTTTAGCTGGGAAGAAGAAGTGGCGCAACAAACTCCCCAGCAGCACAGCTGTCTGTTCAAGTTAGAAAAAAATAAAAATGACTCTATACAATAGTATGCAAAATTATTATGCAACACAAAACATTATTTTAATTAAGTATAAATTATTGGCCATATGTTAGCTAGCACACGCCGATATACCAACCAAAAAACATCGAGAACTATACTCAAGCAGAATTAAAAAAATAAAAACTAAACGTAAAAAGAACTAAATATCTAAATAAAAGCCTCCAGGCATAAAGGGCGTGCCCGCTTACATAAAGCTGTAAATTGGAAGTTATAAATGATAAACTAGGACCATCGAGGTAAAATAAATGTACAGTTAATTACTAGTAACAATAACAAAACCATGATCAGCAAGACGACCAGTAACCACAAGCAGCACCCGTTCACGAGCATAACGCAAAGATCAGCCATTACCCCCCTCGCCATATTTGAGGGAAGGAGGCAACCCGACTCCCGACGCTACCGCAAGCATTGACATCTAAGGGAGCATGACGAACTTGCTGCCGGTTGCTCAGGTAAAAAATAATATAATCAATTGTCGAGGTCACTAGCCAACCACAAATTGCAATACAAACTCATAACAAACACATTGTAATGAGTAGATTATGTCATCAATAAAATAAAAATAAATAGACTCGTAAAAAAATAATTAAAAAATTGACTCATAAAGTCAAATAAAATAAAAAAATTATATAAACTTATATAAACTGTCAGTAGGTAAGTTAAATCTGGAGAAAGAACATAAACATTGTCTTGAGTTAATCACAGCGACCAACTATTCTTATCATTTAAGTAGTCGTTGATACAATAGTATGCCTTTGAACAAAGGTTGGATTTTACTTTATTTTTAAACGCATTAAAAGGCAAATCTAGCATAGAAGAGGGTAGCTTGTTATAAAAGGTTATACCAAGCCCAACAAATGAGTTATGAACCTTATGAAGCCGGTGAAAGGGAGCTCGTAGTTTGTCCTTATTTCTAGTGTTAACATTGTGAATATCACTGTTTTTAGTGTATAAGTGTATATTTTGCCTCATATATAAGATGTTGGCGAAAATGAATTGTGATGCCACCGTGAGAATACCAACATCTTTAAAAAAATCTCTTAGAGAAACTCTGGCACGTAGCTGGTAAATTGCTCGAACAGCTCGTTTTTGAAGAACAAATATATTTTGAATGTCAGCGGCTTTGCCCCACAGCAGAATACCATAGGACATAACGCTATGGAAATAACTAAAATAGACTAACCGAGCTGTATCAATGTCAGTGTATTGTCTTACTTTCCTGACAGCGTAGGCGGCCGAACTGAGCCTTCCCGCTAGGCTTGATATATGTGGGCCCCACTGAAGTTTGGCATCTACTGTTATGCCCAGAAAAACTGCCGAGTTCACAGTTTCAAGCACCTCTTTATCTAAGACGATGTTGGGTCCTAGATTTCTAACATTTGGTAGAGCGAACTTTACACATTTCGTTTTCTTGGCATTGAGAACTAGGTTATTTGTCGTAAACCAATCCGTAACCATTGAGAGTGCACTGTTTACGTCGTCAAAATCTTGTCTATTCCTGTCTACTTTAAAAATAAGAGAGGTATCATCTGCAAACAGTACAACGTTACAGATATCCTTTAAATAAAAAGGTAAGTCATTTATATACACTAAGAATAAGAATGGACCCAGTATTGAGCCTTGAGGTACACCTAACTGAACTGGTAGCCCGGAAGATTTCACACCATTAACATCTACACATTGGACCCTATTATGCAAATAAGAATTTATTACTTTAAGAGCTTCGTTTTGGACACCGTAATGACGTAGTTTACGCAAAAGTGTGTCATGGTGCACGCAATCAAAGGCTTTGGAGAGATCACAGAAAACACCAATAGCATTTTGCGAGTTCTCCCATGCGTTAAATATGTGTTTCATCAGAGCAACACCTGCATCTGTAGTCGAACGACCTTTTGTGAAACCATATTGTTCATCATGAAGAAGTCTGTTTAAATTAAAATGTCTTAGCAACTGCTTGAGTATTAACTTTTCAAATATTTTACTGAATGCAGGTAAGATAGAAATAGGCCTGAAATTGCCAACGTCATTTTTGTTACCCGATTTAAATAATGGTATGACTTTACTACTCTTCATGAGGTCAGGAAAAGTTCCTAAATCAACACATTTATTAAAAGTTACAGCTAAATATGGAGCTACTATGTCTATTATATTACTTAATAGTTTAATGGAGATACCCCAGTAATCACCAGTGTTTTTAGACTTAAGTGTGTTAAAAACATTAACTACATCACGAGGTGTTACATGCTCGAAGCTAAATAAGCTACTACATTTAGGCACACTGCTATGCAAAAGGTTTTCAGCTTTAGACGGGGACGAATTTAAGGAGCGAGTCGTAGTTATAGGTATGTTGGCAAAAAATTCATTAAATGCCTCAGCTACGTCGGCTGCTATATTAACTAATTTATTGTCGACCATAATCTCGAGTTGTTTTTCTTGTTTAACCGACTTACCGGTTTCATTGTTAATAATTTTCCAAGTGGTTTTTACTTTATTATTTGAATTTTTAATTGTATCGCCTAAAAATTTTGATTTTGCAAAAACACAAATATTTTTAAATAATTTTGAATAATTTTTGACATACTCTAAGAATGGAGTATCAAACCTATATTTTTTCAAACCATATAACTCGTATAGTGTCGCTCTACTTTTATAAATACCTGGAGTAGCCCATTGGTTAAAGCCAACAGAGGTGCTATTAATGTTAATAGTTTTGGTCTTGAAAGTAGATTGGTACTCTTTTTGCACAACATCAAAAAGGGCTCCATAGATTTCATTGGGATTTTCGTGTTCTACTATAGATGGTGTAATTCTATGAGCTATATTATTTTTAAACTTGCTGCAACGACTAGCTGTATAAGGCCTGCATTCTATTTTATGTGTTTTTTTTTGTAATTGCATAGGGAAGCTAGCTAGTAAGAGATTAGCAATCTCTTTCAAAATGATTCAGATTGTGATTGATCGTGTATTACGCAATTTGGGTGTTGGCGAGTCTCGCAGGCAAGATTCAAGCCTACTAGGCGAAGCTTGTATGGAAATTCGATAGTTGCCTGGGTAAAAAAAAAAAACGTGCGGCACTCGGGGACTGCCGCGGTAAATCTACTGCATAGCATTTGTAACCTCTATGACAACATCACGTTGTCATGGGAACCGTCATTACATGGTAGGCGGAGTGGGGGGTGTTAGGTTTTATTTTCGTTACGTTACGGAATTTCTTGATTCGGTTGCCGCGCTCAAAAAAAAAACTATTTAGTCCGTCTTTCAGATAATAAAAAAATATTAGACATGTATTTTTTGCTTTCTCATATTAAACAAAAATAACTTAGAAAACACGCATTAAAGTTGGGGAGTGGGGGCTCGCTACGTCACAACGTCGTATTAAATTTAGCAAGGCGTGACGTCATGCCACATTTTAACTCAATGTATCGCCGTAATCTTTTAATTACGTCAAAAAAGAAAAAACATGTGTTTAATATTTTTTAATAATTTACAAGGACAAAAAAAAAAACATTTTGGACACAGGCCTATTCTCGCTTCTCATCGGCCGAGAAATCGTCCTCGTGTAAATGAGTATTACCAGTGAATAGGATTAACCTAATGAGTGTATCCGACAGTGAGTGACTAATGTGTTAGAAGATCTAGATAAAGGCGGATTGATCAGGTGATATCTCGGTTGATTGATTGATTGACGCGTGTCTGTGGGTGTGAGGTTAATTAGCGGTTTTGTAGGTACCTACTATAAATATTGCCACAATTGTGTTCAATTTAATATTCTCCTCAGACGAAGTCTGCCCTCTGATGATATAGAATTTGACGGAACGATTATTATTAGGAGATAGGAGATGTTGCGTCACACTAATATTATCTTTTATATCTACAAGCTTAGTTTTTGTTTATAATAAACTTCTTAAGGGGTCATTGTATTCATCATTATGAACAACTTTCACTATGGGACCAATGCTGAAATCGCGACAAAAAATCAGCTGGTCCCTACATTTTGACGAGTTATGCGAACATAAATGTATGGAACAGCTGATTTTTTTTTCGCGTTTTCAGCGTTGGTCCTATAGTGAAAGTTGTTCATAATGATGAGTACAATGACTCCTTAAGAGGCCGGCGACACGGCTCGCAACTACAAATCGAGATATTTGCAAAATTCAATTCCAAGCACGTTGCGCTAGTGTGAGTGCCTGTCGGAGCGATATATACCTACAGTGAGCAATACTACTACGCACACATTGACAATTATTGCTTGACGCGATAGTACTACTAGATTTCGAAAATTTATGATAAATTTGGATGTGTTCCGTAATACAAAAAATTATGAATGAAAACTTAATGTAATTCCATTTTTTTTTCGATAATTTGTAACTTGATATCATAAACTATGCTTCTGCGGAAACAATATTACAAATATTGCTGTTCATAATACAGAAAAAACAATATGAAAATATGTCATTTACGTTGTAAAAATGTACGAAATGCAATTCGCTTACACTTCATTTAAAGGTAAGTTTTTGGAAATAAAAAGACGTAGGAGCCTAGATAAATACTGTCTCAATTCGAATATCAACATAATATGGTGGAAATATGCTCAAATTGCAAATGATTTATGTACTACGTTTGTATGGACAATTCATACGTCGCCGCATTCTTAAGAGGTTTAGTATAAACAAAAACTAACGTTGTATACTCCATTTGAAATAAGATTAGACATTTAAACAAACCTTTTTTACAGTCCGTTCAACCGATTTTGACTTCTATGCCGTAGACATAAGGATGGTATTAAAAGCAAAAAGTGGTTACAAAACCAATTGTTTACTGCAGCTGCCATTTGTCATACCACCAACGCAATAGAAGTCAATATCGGTTGAACGAACTGTATAAAAGGTTTATTTAAATGTCTAATCTTATTTCAAATGGAGTTTAGTCTGCGTGATTTTGTAAGTACAATTTTCACATGATAACCTAACCTAACTATTATTTTTATTCGCTCGAACTACATTAACAAGAATAGACTTACCTACACAAATTCACGTGGAAATTAAATACCAGAAGTTTTATTCTGAAAACATCACTTTGAAATTTGAACGGTGTCTCGTTGTAAATTCGCGATGATTTACTTGGCAAAGTAATATAAATGACTGACAAATTATCTTGGTGTTTCATATTATTTTACTTATCCCTGAAATATTGTAAATATGTAGTTTTACTAAACAGTTTTAGATTATGATATTGGGGTAACGACTTTAAGATTAATTTGGGTATTATAGGTGCCGATTCTCTTGTACACCGAACTAAACTAACTAAACTATCACTAAAATTCCTTACTTTTGACTATGAGAATCTCAAAGCTATTCTGCAAAATAAATTCTCTAAATTTAAAAATAATTTTGACACATCTAAATCGAATTTGACAATCGCGACTCCACACGTGATACATAACCACGTGAATCTTTTTAGAGCCGGAGGTGCGCAGGGGGGGCAGCCTCGACGTGTTTTATTTGGATTTTTTACTTTTTGTATGGAAAATAAGAAAAAATATTACCTACATGTAGAGTGTTAGGGGTTTAAGGGTCTTATAAAGGGTGTCGAAATTTTCATTATTTTTGCGATTGGACACACCGTTTTCGAGATATAAGGAAAAGAAAAAAAATATTCAGTACTGTTTTTTCATCTGAAGTCGAGGTGTTGGTGTGAATTTTGTTATGGGATCTCGCGGACGGCGGTAGCGAGCGGACGTGCCTACGGAGCGAGCGCTCACCCGAGCTGACTCACGCGCACGACTGATAAGCCACCGTCATTTATAAATGTGCGGAACGAAATATTCTACACGGACGCGAATTATAAAGTGAACTTTTTATAGTAAATAGTGGACTGTGAAGAACTCGGGGGGTCTCGTAACCCCCGGGAAACGTTAGAAATAGTGTGATAATTAGTGTAAGTGAAATTATAAAATCAAAAACAGTGAAAAATGTTTCCGAAGAATAACAATGTAGGTTCGGTAAATAACAGTGATATGGACACGGACCCGCTTAAATCGGGATCAGACAGCGAAACAGTTAAGGACAAAGTGAAATTAGTGAAAGTAGATTTATCTGACTTTAATAAAAACATAGTGCAGTGCTGGGAATGTGAAAGTACCTTCCAGATGGATACTCCCCTGTGGGGTATAAATCAAATGAACACTAAGAAGATTCAGTGCAAAGTATGTATGAAATTCTTTCTTATCAAAGCTGCGCTTAAAGCAGAGCCAAAATATAATAACGGCACACTAAAAATTGAATCTTCAGTAACAATTTATACGGCGGGATTAGAGACCGGCATGAAAAACATCCGCCCATGTATCAGCTGTAAAATAAAGAAGGAATTGACTACCATACCCATCGAGAGCTTCACATCCGAGGAGTGGTTCATCTGTAAGTGCGGCAAAAACCAGTGCGCAATCATTGAATTTGTTTCACAAAGCGAGCAACTGCCTTTGGCTGCCAGAAAATCAAAAAAAAAGAATAAACTCGGAAGCAAAGCGATTAAAAACATCGAAGCCCCCAGAACGCTTCTTGCCCCGAGTACCTATGTGAATGTGGGCCAGCCACTCCCGCAAGCGCCGTTGCAGGTGCACGGAGTGAGGTCAGAAATGAGCGGCGGCGCGCCGGACTCCACCACAATACAACAAGCTCCACCTACTCGAGCGGTACGAGTAAGAGACAGCGAGCGCGCATATGTGCCCGCTACAAACAAGGATGGGAACCACACCCGAGGCCAAACTACACAAATAAGCTCCCAGATCGAAGGCAAAGTACAGAGTACGCTGGACGCGTGGAAAATCTCAAGACCTGTTCGGCCGCCGCCTATCATAGACAAGTCTAAATTACAAAACCCAATGAGCGACAACAACTGCACTGCGCAAGGTAACCAAGCGACGTATCAACTGGTAACTAGAGGAGCCAAAAGACAGCGTACAGGTGCATCAAACTATACGACACCGACACAAAGAAACACCCATATCCCTAATATAATTATCAGGGATGAAAATGCAATTAAGAATCAAGACACATTAAAGAAAATCAGAGAATCAGTAGCGAAGAATAGCTCAACGCTTAACGTTATGAGAGGCCAAATAAAAATTAACCCGGATAATGCGACAGCGCGCGTGAACTTACTCACTGTGATTGAAGCTTGCGGAATAACCAGAGTGATTGCACCAAAACCGAAGGCCGACAGACAATCAGCGACCAAGATCGTGCTAAAAAATGAGACTTATGGAGAATCCACCGACACCATTGCTAACGAGATAGCAGACTGCATCGGCATTAAACCAACAGCAATCAAGCCACTCGGAAGAATAGGAAAAATACACCTACTCATTTTTGATGGCAAGCACAAATCGAGAGATCTCTTGGAGAACTTCAAAACCTCGGAAAGGAAATTTTTCTGCGCACCCTCCATCAAGGTCGAATCATTCAGAGAAAACCCGAAGCACATTGTACAGTGCAAGAAATGTTATGCATTCGATCACTCGAAACAATCGTGCTACGGCAAACAAGAGGAGCCACAGATAGTTATTACCACGCTAGAGGGTACCACAACGAAGGTTTGCAGAAATTGTAAAGGAGAAGATCACGGCGCGAACAACGCCAAATGCCCTGTGTTCAAAAAAGTGATAGCTAGGCAAATGGAACAAGCAGAGGCTAAGCAAACAAAGAGAGAGGAGAGAATTAAACGCTCAGTGGTAAGACTGGGTGTTAAATACGCAGATGTCACAAATACAAGGCTATTTCCAACTCTGCCACAAAAAGAATCAGCACAACCACAAACAGAACAAGTACCACCGACAATAGGCGGTCTCACACTAGAGGGCCTCTTTCAGATGCAGACACAAATGCAACAGACACTGATGATGCTGATGGACACTATAAATAGGATTCACTCGCATCTCAATGGCTAACCACGATAGTAAGAAAATACAAAACCTCAAAATCTTACACCTAAACACCCAAGGAGTAAGAAACAAATTAAAAGAAATAAAAGCACTAGTCGAGAAATATAGACCGGCTATAATTATATTGAACGAGTGCAAGATCGACTTTGAGACACAACAATATAATATAAAAGGATACGATAAACTCACCCACACATTAGAGAAACACTTAGCCACTGCCATGTATGTACAGAAGGGACTAAGGTGGGCTGAAACAGAAATCACCCCAGGCTGGCACGATGAAAACAAGAAGATAGAAGGCGTAGGCATCAAACTTTTCACTAACCACGCAACTGGACAATATATAAAGATCAAAGGAATCTATATCCAAATTCCAAACCAGCACCATGCTAGAGAAGAACTGGAGGAGACCCTAGCCGACGAGCCATCCATCATTATCGGCGATATGAATTTACGTATGCAAACCCTCGGCCACAGCAGGAACTCCGGCCTCGGCAACATTGTTAAAGAAGCAACAAAAGACGGAATCTGCTCGCTAAAACACGCCAACGCACCATCTAGACCTTTCAGCCAAGGTAACACCATCCTGGACCTGGCTATAATAACACACCAACAACTAGAAGCGCAGGCCAAACAGGTAGAGAGCGTTGGTTCGGATCACCTCCCTTGGTTGCTAACGGTGAAGATTGAACATGATATAGAGGAACATCTATCCCGTAACACAAAGAAAATCTATGAGAACGAGAAACTGAGAGCAGCATACCAACAGACGATGTGGGAAGGTCTCTGTGACCTTAACAAAGAAATCACAACAGAAGCCGATTGCGAGAAGTATGTCGAAACAATAGAAAATGCCGTTGTCGCAGCCCTCGACAATCACGCACCCCTTAAAAATTCAACAAGGCAGGAACGACTACCGAAAGAAATAAACGATAAGATAGACTTTCGAAACAAATTAAAACAAATTGTATGGCAAGCGAGACACTGCAGCCCCAGACTCCAATGCGAAACACGCACTCTTTACAACCACGCTAAGAGAGAAGCTGAAAAAGTTCTGAGAGAATACTCCGAAAAAGGCTGGCTCGACAAACTCCAAGATCCACGGGACAATAGGTCACAAATGTGGAGCATCCAACGAAACATGAAGAAGCCTATCGTTAAACTACCAAACATCACGGGATGCAGTACAGAAATAGAAACGATCGACAAGCTCACCGATACAGCAATAATTAAAGAGGCCAAAATAGCGAAAGACGATGAAGGGACTGAAAAGACGACACCGTTCCAACCACTCGATCCAACGTCAAAAAAAGAAGTTCAACTTGCACTGAACAGATTCAAAAACAAAAAGGCCCCTGGGCCAGACGGAATAAAAGCAGACGCTCTCAAACTTGGGGGAGAAGTGTTCATCGAGGCATTTGTGCCTCTTGCTAACTTTGTATTGTCCACAGGTTACTTCCCTAAGCGATGGAAAACTGGCGTGTGCATATTCCTGCACAAGGCCGGCAAAGATCACCGTCAGGCGTCATCGTACCGCCCCATCACACTGCTCAACATCATGGGCAAGCTGTGTGAACGACTGATCCTGAGAAGACTTACCACTACGGTCAACCGGCTGCAACCAACGTTCCAGCACGGCTTCACAAGTGCAAGAGGCACAGCAACCCAGATTCTACGTACCGGGAAAATAATCACTGATGCGTTAGCCACGGAAGACAGCGTCTCTATGATATCTACGGACCTATCGAAGGCCTTTGACTCGATCAACCACAGGGGCCTGATCAAGAAACTTCAGAATCAAGACGTTCCCAACAATATCATTAAAATAATTGAGAACTACCTCGAAGGCAGAAACTTGAGAGGTAGATTCAGAACTACCATAACCAAAGACAAACCGATACCTCACGGCGTGCCCCAAGGGTCGATCCTGGGACCAATAATCTTCAACTTGTACGTCCATGATATTTGGGATATACAAGACCACATCAAAGGTCTCAAACTCTCACAGTATGCGGATGATCTCTGTATACTCAACAGAGCCACGAACCCGGAACACGCGACTATGCGTGCTGAATGGGCAGCGGAAGCCATCGTAGACTACTACACGAGATGGGGGTTACAGTGTAATATAGAGAAAACAGAATGCATCATGTTCTCGAAAAAGAAAAAATATCGGCCAACGGTGAAACTGAAACAACAAACGTTGTACTATCAAAAGCAGATCAGATACCTCGGTGTCATCTTCGACAAACACATGAAGATGAACCAGCACACCGAAAAGGTCGTAAAGAAACTGAAACAAGTCAGAGGAGCCCTCGGCCCAATAATAGGATACGATGCGAAGACAGAACTAGACACGAAACTGGCCATCATTCAGACCTGCATTTTACCGCTGATGGACTACGGAGTGGTGCAACTACTTTCAAGGTATAGCGCAACGAACCTAAGCAAAATTGAACGCCAATACAGACTGGCACTGAAAAATGCCGCACAATTACCAAGACGAACACCCACGGAAGTGATCTGGGAGATGGCTGACATAGAAGCCTGGCACTTACGCGCCGAGGACCTTAACACCAAAATGTTGGAAAAAATTGGTAAATTACAAATAGAAGATCTTGAATCCCCTGGAGACGCCTACCAAGCGCACGGTGAATTTAACCCCCTCAGGGTTAATCACAGAATAGGCGATATAATGTATGACCCAAATAAAAAAGGATACAAGCGGTGGCCTACCGACAAAACGAAGACTCCGCGTCCCCTTAAAATAAAGTGAAAAATTATAATAATGTAAAATAATAATAATAAATAACAATATCTAATAATAAATAATAATAAGCAACAATAATAATAAGTAACAATACTAATAAATAACAATAATAATAAGTAACAATTATAATAAGTAACAATAATAATAAGTAATAATAAATAACAATAAATAGCCATAATTATAATGCCTCACTGAGACTGTATATATCTAATAAAATACGTAATCTGTTTGTATAATCTCACACATTGCGAATAAACAGAACACAGCAAACATAGATCCATTAGGACATAAGTTAGCTGACTCACCTCTGTACGGCCCACAAGCCACAGACATATTTTGTATAACACACAAAGTAGGCAAATAAATGTTATTCTGATTCTGATTCTGATTCTGATTCTGTTATGACAACCAATTTTATTCCACATGTTTTTAGTCGCGATTAAAAATAGTCATATTTAGTTAGAAAATCTAAATTTTAGGTTAAAAACGTCAAATTCAGAATAGCAAAATTGCCATTTTCACTAAACTAATATCTCAGTGCCATCTTAGTGCTGTCAAACTAAAATATAGATAAGTTGTGTCACTTTAGTCTATTTCAGAATGGGAAATCGTCGTTTGACAGGAATAAACTAAATTTTAGTGATTTTTAGTTTAGTTTAGAGGCATTTGTGACAAGAGAATCGACACCATTATCTTTTATATCTACAAGCTTAGTTTTTGTTTATAATAAACCTCTTAAGGGGTCATTGTACTTGTTGACGACCACAGCACCATCTACTGGCAACACATAGAACCAATCGATGAGACGAAGGCGGCGCACGGGGAAGGGGCAGACCACGGCGCGACACTAGCGACGCGCTACGGATTTTCACTGTCTTGGTGACACGCTAACGTACTCACGCAAATTGTAATTGCTAAATCTATTTAAACTGTAAAAATACTTATATCTATTGTAAAACGATATATTACACGTTATTAATAAGGAGCCTTGTGTCTGATTTATTCCACGACGCTGACACGACGACGACCTGACGCAGAAACCCCAACATATTTGGACCTTCGAGCCGAACGTTCATCAGAAGCAGCAAGCACCATCTTCAGCAACGGTCAGGTCAATCCACCCAATTTCCTTCCAAAGTCCTGTGCTCAGTTTGTGCTAATATCGTTATTTTTCGCAATATTCCAGTATTCGACTACGGTGCAAAATTGTGCGTCTACCTACATCGCTCAGGCACACGCCGGTCAACTGTAAGTACTTGATCTTTCTCTCTTGCAAACCACCAAAATGAGTAACAATAAGAGGCATTCAATAGTAGAAATAGAAAGTAGTGAAGATATCATTCGCGATTTAGTTAAAAAAAGAGGTACCGTTAAACGAAAATTAACTTTGTTTTCAAAATATGCGCAGTCCTTAGATGTTTCGCAAATAACGGACGTTCAAAAAGCAGAGTTAGAGGAGCGTTTTCAGGCCTTTAAATTGCTAATCGATCAATTTTCTATTATACAAGATGAATTAGATTCCATTGTGTCAGATAGTCAGTTGGACGGGGAACTACTAGAGAGAGAAACGTTTCAAAATCAGTTTTATGCTATTGTGGGCAGGGCTAAATGTATTTTAAAAGATACTTCCACTCAAAATGTTAGTGGTCAAAGTCGCACTTTTAATTGCATGAAGTTACCCACAATTTCATTACCGAAATTCGACGGTTCGTACGATCAATGGCTCGAGTTTCGCGATACTTACTTATCAATGATACACAATAGTGACAATCTAGATAATGTTCAGAAGTTCCACTACTTACGTTCAGTTCTTACAGGTGATGCACTACAAGTAGTTAAGGCACTGGAGTTTTCTTCCGACAACTATTTAGTTGCTTGGAGTCTTTTAGAGAATAGATATAACAATGATAATTTGCTAGTTAGTAATCACGTTAAAGCTTTATTCTATGCTCAAACGATGAATAAAGAATCAGCTTCTCAAATTCGTAAATTGATAGATACAGTTTTAAGAAACATTCGGGCGCTAAAAACGTTAGACGAACCTACAGATATGTGGGATACTTTGATTATCCACATAATAACTTCCAAGTTAGATTCTTCGACCGATCGCGAGTGGGAAAGTTATAAAAGTACCCTCCCGAAAATAGGAAAATTAAAGCTGTCTATATTAATGAAATTCCTCAAGGATCGTGCTGATTTTTTAGAATCGATTAGGCCTCAAAGCAAACAATCAGTAGACACTCACACAAAGAAACAGTCGGTCACCAAATCACACAGTCATGTTATTACACGCAAAGATAACAATAACAAAAAATCACCACGTTACAAATGCGCTCAGTGCGGTTCCAATCACCCGGTTTACTCGTGTGAAGATTTCCTTAATTTATCTCTTCAAGATAAACTAAATTTCATTGAGGAGAAAAGGTTATGTCGTAATTGTTTACGATCCGATCACGCAGTAAACGAGTGTTGGTATGGGCCGTGCAGGCATTGTAACAAAAAACACAACACCTTAATTCACACAGATGGTGTTGTAGATGCTCGTACATCATCAGCTGTTGCTCAAATCACGCAAAGAGTGCCACAGTCTGAGTCAAATGATACGAGTGCTTCACACATACAGATGCCGCTCACCACTTCTCACAAATCGCACACAATATACAAGGAAGATAATAATACCAAAGCACAATGTTTTTTAAATCCGGTATTATTATCGACCGCATTAGTGGAAATAGCGGACAAACATCATAACTATCACACAACGCGAGCTCTCCTCGATAATGGGAGCCAACATTGCTTCATATCTGAATCGCTTTGTAAAAAACTTAATCTTCCATTGATACAGTCCACTGTTCAAGTAATAGGGGTAGGGAACACTATTTCCCAATCCACGCAATCTTGTCGTATTCAGTTGCGATCCAAAACGAACACATATAACACGCACTTTAGTTGTTTAGTTTTGCCTCGTATTACGGCACAATTACCATCACTAGGAGGTAATTATCACATAGAAATACCAGGCAATGTTCAACTTGCCGATCCAGAATTCTATCTGTCTGGCGATATTAATTTATTGTTAGGGGCAGATAAGTTCTGGGACCTGCTTAGTGAAGGTCTGATACGGTTGCCGAATGGTCCATACTTACAAAACACACAACTTGGTTGGATCATATCGGGAACTGTACATAAAAAGGTTTCACGCGTTAACCTAAGTCATTGTAATTTCACGCAAACATTAGATTCAGAACTCAAACGATTTTGGGAACTGGAAGAAATAACTTCAACACACAAAAATCTCACTAAAGATGAAAGTGCATGCGAAAATTTATTCACAGATACGACTTTACGTGACGTTAAGGGCCGTTTTTCTGTGCGCATTCCCCTCAGTCAATCAGCTGATGTTTTACATGACACATTTTCTATGGCAAAAAACAGGTTTCTTGCACTCGAACGCAAACTAATTAGGAGCGCGCCGAGCTATAGAAAAATGTATAACGATTTTATGAGTGAATATTTAGGTCTGGGTCACATGAGTCGCATAACAGAATACTCTTCACCTTGTTATTTCTTACCACATCATGGTGTTTACAGGGAAAATAGTTCAACAACCAAACTTAGAGTTGTCTTTGACGCAAGTGCAAAGTCCACTTCGGGCAAATCATTAAACGACATACAACACATTGGGCCTACGTTACAAAATGATTTGTTTTCAATTTTACTCCGTTTTAGACAATTTAAATATGTAGCATGCGCCGACGTTGAGAAAATGTATCGGCAAATATTAGTTCAGCCTGATCAGAGAAATCTGCAACTAATACTTTGGAGGGAAGATCCATCTGAGCCGCTCGGTGTATTTCAACTTAACACCGTCACTTACGGGACGGCGTCTGCGCCGTATCTCAGTATTAGATGTTTAAAACAACTCGCGTTAGAATGTAAAGATGACGTCATCGCACAAGTAATTAATGACGACTTTTACGTTGACGATTTAATAACGGGACATCAGGATAAACAAAAGTTATTAGAAATATGCAGAGATGTCTCTGAAGTATTAGAATCAGGTTGTTTCTCCCTTAGAAAATGGATATTTAACTCAGAAATTCCACAAACAGAGTTACCGTCTACTTCTAAGGAATTCACACTAGGAGAAAACTGTCATACCAAAACACTAGGTATGGGATGGTTTTATTCATCCGATGAATTGTATTTTAGCACAAAATGTGATCATGACGTAACTCACACTACCAAACGCAATATTCTTTCAGTCATCGCGCAGATATATGATCCTTTAGGTTTACTTACACCAAATATAATAATAGCTAAAATTCTATTACAAAAGATGTGGCTATGTAAGATAGGGTGGGATGACGCAGTTCCTAACCATATACTAGTAGAATGGCAAAAATTCATTCATAAATTACCTAATTTAAAAGACATACGCATTCCACGTTATGTCATTGGAGAAAATACACACATTCTTGAGTTACATATATTTTGTGACGCCTCGCAAGACGCATACGGCGCCTGCGCATATGTACGCAGCTATACAGATGCACAGGTGATATCAGTCACGTTGTTATGTGCGAAAAGTAAGGTCGCTCCCGTTAAACCTGTTAGCGTGCCGCGCTTAGAACTATGTGGCGCGCTAGTAGCTGCAAAGTTGTTTACAAAAATTTGTAACTCATTAAGATTATCTTTTAATAACGTCTACTTTTGGTCAGACTCAACAATAGTTTTAGGATGGCTCAAAATGTCACCTAATTTATTAAAAACATTTGTGCAGAACCGCGTTGCACAGATTAATGAACTCACGGGCGATAAGCCGTGGCTTCATGTAGCCGGTAAACAAAATCCAGCTGATTTGTTATCGCGCGGTGTGCATCTAGATATACTTAAGACTTGTGAGTTGTGGTGGCGCGGACCGCCATTCCTAAAGGTTCCTAACACACAATGGGAACATGATATTAATTCTTATAATAATGTTAATAACGATGAATTACCTGAATTAAAATCACTTAAAACTTCATTACTCGTTCAAGTAAATTCTGATTCTTTTATATTCGATAGGTATTCATGTTATAATCGTTTGCGACGCGTAGTGGCGTACATTATGCGTTTCATGAACAATAGCCGCACAAAACTAAAAACAGAACGGCTCACAGGTTGCCTATCGATGGATGAATTAGATATTTCTATTAGAACTTTAACCCGAATAGCACAACAACAAGGCTCCGTGCCGCCGCACCGCACGAAATCACTGATTTTGATCAATTTTGTTTATTCGTTGTGAGAAAGGGGACGAGAATTTAAACAAAATTATTTGTGATTTGAAAAGTCCAATTCTTCGTCTTGTACATAGGGGAAAGGGATTTTTGAAATAAATTAAGGATTCGTGGGAAATCACTAAAATTCGCAACAAGTTTTCCAAAAAATGACGCGAGACTGACGTTTGATCGTTTCGTTAGAAGAAACTGCTTTTGATGTTGAAAATTAAAAAATATCATCAACATCATTATATGGTCTACTTGTACATAGGGGAACCACTTTTTTCAACTTTCATACAAAATATAGCAGAAAAAAAATGTTGAAATAACGTAACTTTCTCAAAACTTCAAGCCAAATAAATATTTTTTTCTAATACTTAGAAACACTTTTAAGAAATTTTAAAAATTATATATTAATTTTAAGTTAATTGTTTAATAGAATCTAAATTTTATTTTATAAATAAACAATTACTTCATTACGTAAATAAATGGCAAAGTGAACTATATAAACGATCGCGGAAAATCTATTCCGTCAGTAGCGAACGGGCCTTCCCAGCGTGAGGACGTATCACTTTGCGTCGCAGCACGCACACACGCACGTACGTGTCCGATGTTAACATATTCCAGAAATTGTACGTCGACTACCACATTTTGATCCGCATTTTATTTTAAAGTACTTTGCTTGTTTTTGAAGAACATTAAAATTTTGCATGCCTGGCAATAAATAAAATACCGGTGTACGTGTGTTCGTAATTCTTCTTATCCTAAACGGCTTGACTGATTTAGATGTTTTTTTTTTAAATTCTTTTTGTGTAACTTGGATGGTTCATAACTATAGTTGGACTCGCGTGGCGCTGTTGTCGCAGGACAACATCTGCCTGCTGGGTTCACTAGTTATATTTTGACTTTAGATTTCATAGTTTTGAATGATTTTTGGTAGGGGAAAAAGTTATGGGTTCGCGTCACCGATATGCCCGCGCCGATATGCTGTTGTAGCAATAAGTGAAGTATTTTTGGAACGAAGTTCTTTAACGCTACTGAAGACTACTTTAAGTCAAAATAAAGATCCAAGATGACGGCTGCGAACATTTAAAAATATTTCGTCATGGGTATCGTTTTCATAGTTTTCGAGGATGCTAAAGCTGATAGTGAGGTCAAAATATAAATCCAAGATGGCGGCTGTGACAATATTCAGATTTTTCGTCATAGGTGTCTTTTTCATAGTTTTTGAGGATTCTAAAGCAGATTTTGATGTCAAAACGTAAATCTAAGATGGCGGCTGCGAAAATTTTCACATTTCTTCATAACATCACGCTATCAATTTCAAAGTGTTGGGCCCTTTGAAATTGATGGCGTGATGTTATGAAGAAATCTCATTTCCGCAACGTTTTCGCGCAAGTGGGTTCGCGCAAGTGTCTTTCGCGAAAATGTCTTTCGCGCAAGTGTCTCAGATCCCTTTATGGATACTGGTGCCAATTCTCTTGTCACAAATTAATGCCTCAAAACTAGACTAAAAATCACCAAAGTTTCGTTCATTCCTGTCAAACGATGATTTCCTATCGTGAAATAATTTTAGAATATATTTTATTTTGACAGCACTAAGATGGCAATATGGTGCCGATTCTCTTGTATACCGAACTAAACTTACTAAACTATCACTAAAATTCCTTACTTTTGGCTATGAAAATCTTGAAGCTATTCTGCAACAAAAATTTTCTAAATTAAATTTAAATATATTTTGACACACTAAAATTATATTTGACAATCGCGAGTCCACGTGGTACTTATTTGCCCTACCCCGTGAATTTTTTTTAGAGCTGGAGGCGCACAGGAGGCAGCCTTGACGTTTTATATAGAATTTTTACTTTTTGTAAGGAAAATAAGAAAAAATATTACCTACATGTAGAGTGTCAGGGGTTTAAGGGTTTTATAAAGGGGATCGAAATTCTCATTATTTTTGCGATTGGACACACCGTTTTCGAGATATATGCAAAAGAAAAAAAAAAGATACAGTACTGTTTTTAGCACCTGAAGCGAGGTGTTGGTGTGAATTTTAGTTCAAGATAACTAATTTTATTCCGCACCTTTTTAATCGCGATTAAAAAAAGTCATATTTAGTTAGACATGGATGAAATCACCAAAATTTAGTTTATTCCTGTCAAACGACGATTTCCCATTCTGAAATAGACTAAACTGACACAAATTAACTATATTTTAGTTTGACAGCACTAAGATGGCACTGAGATATTAGTTTAGTGAAAATGGCAATTTTGCTATTCTGAATTTGACGTTTTTAACCTAAAATTTAGATTTTCTAACTAAATATGACTATTTTTTTATCGTGACTAAAAACATGTGGAATAAAATTGGTTGTCATGAACTAAAATTCACACCAACACCTCGACTTCAGATGAAAAAACAGTACTGATTTTTTTTTTTCTTTTGCTTATATCTCGAAAACGGTGTGTCCAATCGCAAAAATAATGAAAATTTCGACACCCTTTATAAAACCCTTAAACCCCTAACACTCTACAAGTAGGTAATATTTTTTCTTATTTTCCACACAAAAAGTGAAAAATCCATATAAAACACGTCGAGGCTGCCCCCCCTGCGCGCCTCCGTCTCTAAAAAGATTCACGTGGTTAGGTATCACGTGTGGAGTCGCGGTTGTCAAATTCGATTTAGATGTGTCAAAATTATTTTTAAATTTAGAGAATTTATTTTGCAGAATAGTTTTGAGATTCTCATAGTCAAAAATAAGGAATTTTAGTGATAGTTTAGTAAGTTTAGTTCGGTATACAAGAGAATCGGCACCAATAGCGAATTTTTCATTTTCACTAAATTAATAACTCATTCAGTTGCAAAAACTGTACTTTATCTTTTTTCTGTTCTTTTGCTTATATCTCGAAAATTGTGTCTTATCGCAAAAATAATGAAAATTTCGACCCCCTTTATGAAACCCATAAACCCATAAAACTCAACATGTAGGTAATAATTTTTCATGTTTTCCATACAAAAAGTATAAAATTCCATATAAAACAGAATTGTTATAAATATACTAAACGAATATACTTATTTCATAAGCGTACCTACGTACGAGTAACTTAACAAAATACCGTCTATAGGATCAAAACTGTTTAAGCGATCACTACGCTCGATGTTTAGGCGTGTGTGCGTGAACGGTGCACACAAACATAGCATCGCAAGAATTTACCTAAACTCTGTCGAGTGAAGTCACGGCCAGGAGCCTTAAAACAAAATCGTCAATTAAAATGCCCACGCAGTATTTCTAGTTTAAATGTTTTCTTAGATGAACACGATTTGATTAGAGTAGGAGGCAGACTATCATATTCAGACTCGTTCTCGTACGATAAAAAACATCCTTTGTTGTTGTGTGGTAAACACACATTGACTCGCCTTATATTTGAGCATCAACATAAATCATTATTACACGCAGGGCCTCAGTTATTACTGGCCACAATTCGTGATACTTGGTGGCCTATTAGAGGGCGTAACTTGGCTAAACAAGTGGTGCACACCTGTATGAGGTGCAAGCGTATGCGACCTAGACCATTAAACATACAAATGGGTAACTTACCTACCGAACGATTGGAGCCAGGGTATCCATTCATACGTAGTGGCGTGGATTATGCTGGGCCATTGTTCATGCTGAACCATGCCGGGAGGGGGGCAAAGTTAACGAAATGTTATATATGTCTCTTTGTATGTTTTACTACGCGCGCAATACATTTAGAATTGGTCACAAGTCTTACTACTAAAGCATATTTGCTGGCGTTGAAGCGTTTCATCTCTCGACGTGGTAAACCACTACAGATTTATTCTGACAATGGCACGACTTTTGTAGGAGCATTAAAGGAATTTTCAAAATTTTTAGATTCTTCAAAATCAGACATTATAGATTTTACTACTAACAATTCAATAGAATTCACATTTATTCCGCCGTACTCGCCTCATTTCGGTGGTTTGTGGGAGGCAGGGGTCAAGTCCTGTAAGTTTCATTTATGTCGCATTATAGGAAATGCTCATTTTGCATACGAAGAGTTGAGTACGATATTGGCACAAATTGAAGCAGTCCTCAACTCCCGACCTATGCACCCAATGTCCACAGATCCGAACGACCTTCTTCCTTTATGTCCTGCTCATTTCCTGATTGGCCGACCGCTCACCGCACCCGCCAGTCGGGACCTCACTGCGACGGCTACGCAGCGCCTGCCACGATATGATCGCGTGGAACAAATGAGACAGAACTTCTGGCAACGCTGGTCAACCGAATACATCTCTGAGCTCCAGAAGAGAACGAAGTGGCAACTCAACCAGGACACACTTGCCCGTGACACCCTCGTCCTAATCAAAGAGGACCACCTACCACCTTTGAAGTGGCGCCTTGGACGAGTGCTGCACACATTCACCGGCAAAGATGGCATCTCACGCGTAGCAACCATCAATACAGCGACGGGCGTCATTCGACGATCATACCCAAGAATTTGCCCGCTCCTGCATCCTGATGACAACCGAACGAGCAGCATCTCAGCTTCATTGGAACCTGATGTTTCCAAGGCCGCGGGCATGTTGACGACCACAGCACCATCTACTGGCAACACATAGAACCAATCGATGAGACGAAGGCGGCGCACGGGGAAGGGGCAGACCACGGCGCGACACTAGCGACGCGCTACGGATTTTCACTGTCTTGGTGACACGCTAACGTACTCACGCAAATTGTAATTGCTAAATCTATTTAAACTGTAAAAATACTTATATCTATTGTAAAACGATATATTACACGTTATTAATAAGGAGCCTTGTGTCTGATTTATTCCACGACGCTGACACGACGACGACCTGACGCAGAAACCCCAACAGTACTCATCATTATGAACAACTTTCACTATGGGACCAATGCTGAAATCGCGAAAAAAAAATCTGCTATTCCCTATATTTTGAGGAACTATGCGAACATAAATGTATGGAACAGCTGATTTTTTTTTCGCGTTTTCAGCGTTGGTCCCATAGTGAAAGTTGTTCATAATGATGAGTGCAATGACTCCTTAAGAGGTTTAGTATAAACAAAAACTAACGTTGTATACTCCATTTGAAATAAGATTAGACATTTAAACAAACCTTTTTTACAGTCCGTTTAACCGATTTTGACTTCTATGCCGTAGGCATAAGGATGGTATTAAAAGCAAAAAAGTGGTTACAAAACCAATTGTTTACTGCAGCTGCCATTTGTCATACCATCAACGCAATAGAAGTCAATATCGGTTGAACGAACTGTATGAAAGGTTTATTTAAATGTCTAATCTTATTTCAAATGGAGTTTAGTCTGCGTGATTTTGTAAGTACAATTTTCACATGATAACATTAACGAGAATAGAATAGACTTACCTACACAAATTCACGTGGAAATTAAATACCAGAAGTATTACCCTAAAAACATCACATTGTAATTTGAACGGTGTCTCGTTGTAAATCAGTTTGCTTTCGAATTGTGTGAGCTCACTTGAGTGAGATTCCAAGTGAACTTTACAGAATAGCAATACTGATCTGACCTGGGCCTCAAGTCTGCTATTACAATAGTGTCAGAATGGTCTATCATTGATTTCATAATTGTTGATTTTGACAAGTTTGGTAATCTACTAATATAATGGCGTCATTACGACTTTCGAATGGTCAGCCACTGACACTCCATTGAAAGAAATGGCACTTATTGGTAATCTCGTACATAATGACAAATGAATGACTGACTTAGGCGGTATCATTGGTCGTATTGTACGACAATGCCATTATAACACAATTCTATTACGAGACCATTGACCGACCAATGATCGACCATTATGAATTTAGCAGATTACGAACTTTTAGCAAAATGACAATGGGATCGTGTTGGAATGACGAATTTATAAAAATAGCAGACTTGGGCCCTGGGGAGTTTGTTGCGCCACTTCTTCTTCCCAGCTAAAGCACTAGGTAGTGGTGAAGGGTGGGCGTTTTTGAGGAACCTATATGTAATTTTGACGTTCGAAAAGTGCTGATTCACAGCCTATTTTGAATAATGACTTTTGAATTTGATTCTGATCCCTAACGCAATTGTTTGACTTCCTAGTTCAGGAAGTCAAACTACTGCACCACCTCATCTTTTTAGGGTTCCTTAGTCAACAAGGAACCCTTACAGTTTCGCAAGGTCCGTCTATCTGTTTGTCTGCGGCCAGTAATTTGGCATGGGTATGTGAAGTGGTAAAATGAAATCATGAAAAGGTTTTTCAGGGTACCTCCCCTACACTTTAAGTTTTTTTTTTTTTCTCGTCTGGTGTGGAATGTCGTTGGTCGTTCAAAAATATTGTGTGTGTATGAAAACAGTTTTTAGATTCAGGGATCCGTTTGCGAAATGTTAAACTTTAAAGTGCTAATCTTTGTGCACTGCAGACCCACCGTAGGTACCCCTGGCCGTACCTCTGGTGGTACGGTGGGTATTTTAAAGTTAAACGATACCACTGTGACTGTGACCGTAGTGCTGTGCTGATAGATACTAGGCGGACAGGAAATTGTAAAAGTTATCTCTATCTATCTGTTTTAATTTTTAGGATAGTAAATTAATTAAAAATAAAGAAACCTTTGATCCATTGAGTAATGAAATATTGAAGGAAAAGTGTAATTTGCGAGAAATTGTGGTTTCATCTGTGGAACCTATTGACCAATTATATGACAAGAAAATAAAAGATTTTAAAGACACGGGGATGAATTTTACAATTGGGAAATATCCTCGGTATGAAGGCGTGAAGCACTTTCTTAAAAACGCTAGGAACAAATCTGCACATGTGAGAGTTAAGTGTACCCGGCAAGCTAAATGGCTGTTTTTGGATATGTGACAAAATTCGCGGCAGCAGTATATGTATATAATGAATTTAAAAGGAAAACTATCATAACTAAGTAGGCTCTACAAGTTAACGAGTAATAAATCGACTAACTTACATTTGCAGTTGGAATATATGTTAAGTTTGTTCATGGAATAAATTCATACACACCTGGCCGATTTTTTTTAGAAAAACATTCAATTATTTAACAGGTGCGATCGAACAGTTTCTATTACCAAACTACGCTTAGGTATTCGTTGAAGTATATTGAGTGTACATAAATAACAGAAAGCAATATAAGGCAATCGTTCGCTAAACTATTCAGGTGTGCTGACATTATTGAAAACCGTTTTTCATGACTCACTGTATTGAATTTCGCGTCACAATCTTGACAATCGAATTGGTGGAGAAAATATTTCATCAATCTTACAATAAGTCATAAAAACGTGTCTGGTTCCCCGTCAGAAACGAAGTTCTTTCTCAAGTTTGATTTAAAACAAAAATATTTTTTTTACGGCCGCCATCTTGGATTTTCATTTTGACCTCACTATCGGCTTTTGCATCCTTGAAAACTATGAAAACGATACCTCTGATGAAAAATTTGAAAATTTTCAGAGCCGGATTTTCATTGACCAAATTCACACTTTCTCTCTCTCTCTCTCTCTCGCATGCAGTATACTCGGGCCCATGTGTACAATTTTATCCCACGACACTGTAATTATTTTACTCTTTTCTTTTGTTTTCTTCTGCCGGCGTTCTCTCTCTCTTTCTTTCTTTTTAAATTAAAAGAAGACAGTCGCAAGTATTAACACTTTTTAGCGTGACGATTTCTGAAAGTTTACAAGCCGCGTTAAAGAACTTCGTTCCAATATCTATTATATACATATTATGCTATGAAAGTAACTAAGCTCTCTGTAGGAGGGAGACATTACCACCATATACTTAATTCTGCCACTTTCACCCCTACGGTAGGGAGATGCCTGAATCAAAAAAAGAAATTCTATTAAGTCCATCAGTTAGATAATAAAAAAGTGGGGGTGTTAGGTTTTATTTTCGTTACGTTCAAGAAATTTACCGTATCAAGAAATTCCGTAACGTAACGAAAATAAAACCTAACACCCCCTGTTAGGTTTTATTTTCGTTACGTTACGGAATTTCTTGATTCGATCGCCGCGCTCAAAGCCCGCGATAAAAGCTATACAATAGCTTAAAAAAAATCTATTTAGTCCGTCTTTCAGATAATAAAAAAATATTAGACACGTATTTTTTGCTTTATAATATTAATAAAAAATGACTTAGATAAAACGCATTAAAGTTGGGGAGTGGGGGTCGCTTACGTCACAAGTAAGTATAAAATCTACATACTCGTGACGTCATGGCACATTTTAACTCAATGTATCGCCGTAATCTTTTGATTACAAAAAGAAAAAATACATGTCCAATATTTTTAACCGACTTCCAAGAAGGAAGAGGTTCTCAATTCGACTTATGTTTTTTTTTTGTATGTTTGTTACGCGATTACTCCGCCAATTATGAATTGATTTTGATGATTCTTTTTTTGTTTGGTAGTTCATACTTCAGAGGTATATATAAATTTGATTAACTTTGTTTGGGTAGTTTTTGAGTTACCTTTAATTTTAATTTCAATAACTTCGTATTTTTTCCCACTTAGTATGTGGATGATATGATAAGTTCCTGTCAGTTATTTACATAGCAGGTAGTGGTATTCGAATTTGTGTGGGGTAGGTACCACAACTAAAAACTGAAAAATAAAAACTTTTTACAAAAAAAAAAAAACAACCGACTTAAAAAAAACACTACTAAAAGTCAAAAATAACTTTAATTTCGGAAGTCGGTGACAAAGAACGAAAATTCAAAACCAAAGACACTTATCTATTTTTTGTCATTATCTCTATTAAACTGGCTCCACAAAACAGTAGCTTACTTAGTAGGATTTAAGAGGTTTTTCGTAATTTTTAAAGAAGGAAGCGACGTAAAATAATAATGTCGCTGTCTGTCAAAACTTCCAGATAAAAAAGAAAAAAAATGAGGTTAAGAGATCATTCCAACGACCCATCAACAGTAGAAATAAAGATTAAAACTGTCTCTCAACCTTAAAATATAAAGTTAAGAGTTTTAAAACAGCTTTATTACTACGACAGGCTATAAAATGGGCAGCAAGCTAGGGTATAGCGTTATGCTCATAACAGAAGTAAAGATGGCGACTAAAATCGACTGTACTTACTAAGTCTGCAGATGCCCGCAGTTTTTATTGCTAGATTTTATTTGTGGGGGCTTAGATTATGTTAAAGAGGAATGGTCATCGCCTTTAGGACTGATTCTACTGGATTTAGGTAATCTATGTGGGTTCTGGTATGTTATAACGTTGAAGAATAGGTGGAAGACTGCGAAAATCTCAGAATAGGTAAACAATCTAGGAAACAATCTTCAGTATTTTTACCCGACTACGGTGAAGTAAAAAGGAGGGTTATGATTTGGATCGGTATGTATGTATATTCATCTGTTACCTCATAACTTCTAAACTACCGATCATAATTTGACAAATGCTATGTGACGTCACATTAAATACAATATGGCGCCAACTAGAGGACATAAAACCATGAACAAAAAAAAAGTTTAATTGTGCCATGTTGTGTATTAAATGAAAGGGCTTGATGAGCACGTTACAAATATGTTTATATTTTGTCTAAGCAAATAAATATGTTTAAATTGTTAAAAACAAGCAAAAGTGAGACTGTGCTATGTACGGCGCGGTTGTAAAATTGATACCTATTATTTATACAATATAACCCAAACAAAAAAAATAATAATTAAAGCTGCTTTGCAAATAGTTTATCACAAAATTATAACCTCAAAATAATTTAAATATAAAGTAAGTTCAAAAACTAAAACCCGACTACTGAAAAATCACGCTCAAAAAGTATGAAACAAGAAAATATTTCAGACCGAAATCAAGACAGGTACAAAAATGGTCAAGGTAAAGCCGTGGTCGCATGCCTGTACACCTACAAAATTATAATGGTTTGATTTCTGTCTGAAATATTTTATTGTTAGAGTCTTCTGTTCCTCATTTCATACCTGTGGAGCTGTACTTTTAACGCAGAGATCGTACAGTGCCCTTCGCGTTCACTCGTGCAGTACAATAATGCTTTCAGTGTGTTGGTGGGGCCGCCTCGCTTCTGTAGCGCATCAGGGATGTTTGCGGAATTGCGTGTTGATTGCTTTTATGCATTAATGCGTAAAAGATATGCATCCTTGGTGCGTAGGTTGCCAGCCAGTTCTAACAGCATCCTGGGAGTTATTGCTGACAGGCTTTCTTTTTTTTTTTTGGGTGGGAAATTATCAAATAACTTCTCCCGCTCTGGGCGGAGCGGGAGGGCGTGTCAGACTCTTACTGACTAAAACCCATCCGTGTTCCTTCAGCTGCCATGTTGCCGGAGGGCCACGATGTCCCTATCGGTTTTCTTCGAACCCCCGGCAAGCATTGGCCCTAGCGGACCCCGTCAATTCTGCTGACATCTCTTTGAGGCGCGCGTGGAACACAACGCGCCGTCGACCCGGGCTTGGTCCTTATCGGACGGCGAGCTGCCCATTGCTCACCGTCCGCAAGCCCGCGCCCTGGACTGCTGTATTGTAAGTCGTTGCTCCAGTATCTCAGCTGGTATGCTGAAGCAGTGATTTTTTTTTGTGTCTTTGTGTAAATTATTGTTGTAATTGTATCACAAACATAGTTGTAAGTTTATTATTTTATTGTTGTAAACACTGTATGAGTCTCAAGGTTAAGTCTCAATAAAGAATTTAATAATTATTTACTTACCTTAATTTTTTTAAGTGAATACTTTTTAGGTGCTTTGGGCATCTTTGAGATGGGAAAAAACAATATTGAACTCGCGACACCGTTACCGACACCTCATTTTTGTAAACGCGATTGTGCTCTTTATTAATATTACGTTACGGATCAATGTTCAATGCAAGTATTTTTACTTTAAAGGTTCTGGAAGTATTTTTTTTTTGTGAACGCGATTGTTTTCCTTATTTAGATAATGTTACGGACCAATGTTCTATACAAGTATTTTTCTTCCACCAATGCGATCTTGTTCAAGTATTCACTTCTGTCGGCACTCCGGAGTGCCACTTTTTTTATTATCTCACAGGAACGTACTACTTATGTCTTAACCCAGGTATTCATATAAATCCGTTCGGCCACTGAGATGTGAAAAGGTAACAGACAGACTAACAGACAGAGTTACTTGTGCTTTTATTATATAACTAGCTGTTGCCAGTGACTTCGTTTGCGATACTAGATGAAAAGTAACCTATGTCCTTCTCCAGGTCAAGGTCTACCCATCTGCCAAATTAATTAACAAACATATAAACTCACCTTTGCATTTATAATATTTAATTAGGATTAGCAAGGAAGTACAGTTAGCAGTCTCTCCACTTATCCCTAAACGTATCATAAAACAACAGTAGCAAGTGAATTTCAAACAAAAATAATAATCCTAAAGTTAGCAAAAATCTATTCTTAAAAAAAATCTGTTTCTAAATCAAAATCAATTTGCTTAGCCTTTTTCCAACTATATGAAGGTCGGCTTCCAGTCTAACTGGATGCAGCTGAATATCTGTATTTTACATGGAGCGACTGCCTATCTGACCTCCACAACCTAGTATAGTTCGGGCAATCCACGAAGACGCGCCCCACTCCGCTCCGCGCCGTACTAGAGTTCAGCTTACAATACAGTATCGCGGAGTGGGGCGCGTCTTCGTGGATTGCACTATCTATAACTGGGTAATACGATACCCCTTGGTAAGACTGGTTTGTCAGACTTTTTGGCTTCTGACGACCCGTAACAGCTGTCAAAGATCCACGAATGACTGCCGGGACCAACGGCTTAACGTGCTTTCCGAGGCACGGAGGAGTCGCGGTATGTAAAGACCCATCGACGGGCCAAACCCGGCAAATGTAAATAAACCTGTTAGATCAACCCGTGCGGGTGTTATTACTTAACCACGAGCTCCAAATCATTAAAGCCTGTTACTTAATCATTAAATTTAATTATACTTGCATATCCAGCTCAGTCTAATCCACGGTCCTTTTTGAAGCGAAGATAGGAAAAGTTGCGTGTTTTGAGGGACAGACACGTTAATTAGGAATTACCACGGTTCGGTGCCCGATGGGCCCCTAGGGGCTTTATGTGACCTCAACACCCTCGTCTGGGCCCCTATCTGTCACGATGTTACACTGAATGATACGTTAACAGAAACTTTGTTGCTTTTTAGGATTCCGTACCTCAAGAGGAAAAAACGGAACCTTTATAGGATCACTCGTGTGTATCTGTCTGTCCGTCTGTCACAGCCAATTTGCTCCGAATCTAATGGACCGATTAAGTTGAAATTTGGTGCATATATGTGACCCAAACATGGACGTGTAACGTAAATAAAATAATTTTGAATATGGGGTAACTTTTGGGGGGTAAATAAGAAAAAAAAAGAAGTTTTTCAAACTGTACCGAGTGACATATCAAATGAAAGGGTTTGTTGCGAGAATCTCAAATATATTATTTTAAAAATTGTAAAATAAATAATATTAAAGACCCCTTATCTCCGAAAATACTGAGCCAAATTTTTTGAAAAAATACATAGAATGGTTGTACTCATAGATTACAGGTGAACCTATAAGAAGTCTGTGGTCTTAAAATAACATGGTAAATCTCTCAATATTGTGCGTACTAACTTACATTTGCACTTGGAGTGTATGGAAAAACATGGATTTCAACTAAGTACAATATTAAATTTGTATTTGAGATAAACTCATCCCAACTACGGAACCCTTTATTGTGCGTGGTCTGACACGCACTTGGCCTGTTTTTTGATACGTAAATTCAATTTGAAACCATTTTGTTTTATTAAGAATAATGAAGGTTGGAATTTCTTTTTTGATGTCTAAATTTTTGTGTTTTTGTTTATGGTCTTTTGTTTTATGAATGGTACTTACGTTAAGAGTCTGGATTGTTAATAAAAACTGAATTTTCAACCCTTGCTTTCTCTTTCTTTGTTATAAAAAGTGCTCTTCGTTTGGTTATTCTACTTCAATCGAATGGAGTTCAGAAAAGATTAAATCTTGCATTGCTGAAATTGGAGATATTATTTCTTTGCAAATATTGCAAGATATTACAAATAAAGAAAATACGCGAACCAATAAAACTAATATAGCTTTCATAAGTTCATACCCTTAAATGTCTCATATATGTCATTAGTGATTAAGTACAGTCTGTCTCATATTTAAGACAAGTCATAGTGCAAAACCATGTACATTCCACAGTGTAGAACTTAGTCAAACAATAATATCTAGAATTCTAGACTCAAACAATGTTAGATTTTAGTAAGTTTCGATATTAGCTTAGACTTGCTATTTTGTTTGACAGTCGAGATATTGCTTAATGTGTATTTGCACTTATTTCGATCTGTAATAAATATTTTGGGGCCATGGTCTATCGATGTGAAAAGTATTATTTTTCTTATGTTCATGACCAGGGGGCCTACCACTAGCTCATAAAGCAGTATTATTTTAGTATTACTTTAGTGTGGGAAAGAGATGAAGCTCTACAGGACGTATAACTCCATCTCTTTCTCCCACTGAAGTAATATTAAAATAATACTGCTTTTAAGCTGGTGGTAGGCCAAAAGGCCTCAGTTTCACTCCAGGTAAAAAATTATGTTTTTTTTGTTGGCGTGTTCTAGCTGAAATATGGCAAATAATTTAATTTAATGTTTTGTGTTGCGTAATGGAAATTATTTTACGTACTATTGTTTAGAATCAAGTTTTTCTAACTGAACAGACAGCTGTGTCACTGGGGAGTTTGTTGCGCCACTTCTTCTTCCCAGCTAAAGCACTAGGAAATGGTGAAGGGTGGGCGTTTTGGAGGACTGTCTTATGTAATTTTGAAGTTCGAAAAGTGCTGATTCTCAGCCTAGTTTGAATAAATGATTTTTGATTTTGATTTTATCGATGCAAAAAAAGGACATGGATTTTGCCAGTCTTTGTCATAAAGGTAAGATTTTTAAATTTACCTATTTCCTATCTTTATCTACACCCATGCTATAAAACCTCTGTAAAAGATTCTGAAACAGTTAGCTTATTGCCAACATTAAAACAGCCAGTGTCATAGTAACCATAATAATTATCATCCAAATGGGTGTTATAATGTCGTACAAAATTTAATTATGCAACTCATTTCAACGTTCAAGCGGGGGACAGCAGCACCCGCTGCACGCATGTGCGGTGATGTGCTGCTGCAGGCGACATTCATACGTGCAGTTGTACTGAATTTCGTGGGTTTTTTTTAATTCTTGATCTTGAATTACAAACACTCAATGGTTTCAAAACCTTTTATAGAGGATTCATATCATGGGTGTAGATAAAGTCTTGTATGCAACTGTACATTATTAGGTATTAAAACACTCATATGATACTATTATCAACTCTCATAGCGTAATATTCGAATTATGAACTTCAAAACGAGTTTATATTGACATACTTTATAAACAGAATACAGAAATTTAAAAATATAATCATATTATAACACTTTTTCTCTAACAAAATAATACTATAAAACAATTTTTTTTCTATTACAATACAGCGCTAATCCAAGAAGTTAATATCACCAAAGAGTTTCCATCAACTTTTGGCGGGGGACAGCAGCACCCGCTGTAGCGCATGTGCGGTGATGTGCTGGTGCAGGCGACATTCATTTGTTTTGTAGTACTTACTGAATTTCGAGCGATTTTTTAATTTATTCTTGATCTTTAACTTTGATCTTTTATTTAGTATTTGTTTCAATCCCAATGTTTGAGAGTAGATAAAGTAGTGTATGAAACTGCACATAACTAGGTATTAAAACATTCGTGTGATACTATTAAAAACCGAGCTGTTGTTTTAATACCCCTTATTATGCAACAGTTTCATAAACTACTATTATTTTATTATGAAGAGTTATATAAATAAACTGATTCAATAACGCAATATACAAATCTACTTTCTGCCAACAAAAAAGACGTAGCGCTGTTTGTCAGAATTGGTCCGAACGACCGCCTGAATAAAACTGACAGCTGTCATTCTGAGCTCGAGTAATTACCTGCCTGACAAATTAATTATCACAGTACCTACGTACTCAGCAAAGATAAATCGTCTTTTTTCTTCTTTCTGATGATTATCAGGCTTATTTAGATTGCTTTGTGGTGATTAAAGAGATTAATCGGTCTATTACGTTTAAACTGATGGGAAGTTGTCTGGAAAAGCAATAAGGGTTGAAGAAACGTGTTGTTAGCACGTCCATTTTAATTATTGCGCATCTAGATACGAAATTGTTAAGAAAATAATAAGTATAAGCTGTAAAACGTGACTTTTTCGTAATTTTTTTCCCCATAAAACACGAATGATTGTTACTGTAATTAATTTTTAAATTGTATTTTTTTGTAGTGGAGTGTATTTTTTCTACTAGGTACACACAGCTACACATCAAGCTATAAATTTCCAGTTTATGCTGATCTCGCATTGTATAGGATTTCCGTACAACGAGAGGTCAGATTATACTGGAAATATAGCTTGATGTGTAGCCGTGTGTACATATAAAATTGTGGTCTTTTGTTTTTGGTCTCACGTGTACAAGCCTGACATCAACACATCTACTTGATTTCACGCGTATGAGTACTTGCAGCAGGTTTTCCGGTATAGATTGCTGAGGCACAGTATAATAAACTTGAGACTTGAATACTGGTGAACAACAGAATTTAGAAGCGCGTCTTTTCGGCCGTTTCGTATGAAGATGTAATACTGCTTACTTCATTATACTGTGGCTGATGTTGATCTACGGAAAGAAACGGTTACAATGTTTTACTTATTGCTTTTATACGATCGGTATCGACTCGACTGCCTATCTGACCTCCACAACCCCGTTACTGAGTAATGCTGTATCCCTTGGTAAGACTTGTGGTCAGACTTACGGACTTCTGACTACTGGGAACCCACCTCTTTATGCAAGCATCCAATAGCCATAAATAAAACATCTTGATTCAGCAATCTCTTGATTAATTAGGGAATGTATCTATTTTGATACGAAAATTGGGTTTTTCTATTTCTATGGCCTCAGGTCCAATGGTTCTTGAAGAGCTTCAAATAATGAAAGGATCTTATGTTTTTGTTGTTATCTACATATATGCGAACTATGCCTCTTATTACGACATATAAAACCCTTACCTGAGTTTATTTATTTATTTATTTAGGTTAACCAACAATTGCTTACACCTATACATTTCTAACTTAATTACTAGGGTAACATTTACAAGTGCAACAATTAATTATAGGTTAACACCACATGCACAAAAAATAAAAACGGCTTTAAACAACATACTTATCAAGACATACATACATTATACATACAAAAAACAAAATTAAAATAATATAAAGAAGATTAACAACTCATTCAATCAAAATTACTGATTCAGATGATTCAAAAATGAAAATTTATGAATAAAATTAAAATGATTATGAATAAATAATAAAATTAAATGAAAAGAATAAACGGATTACGAGTGAAAATAATTGAAAACATGTATAAAATTAAATTAAATTTACATTGGATTATTTACAAAAGCTCGTACAAATTTATTAATATTGTCGTGGTGAACATCTACTATGTCACTGCGGCCATTGATGGTTTTGCACAATCTAGGTATTGGAGAATTCGCACCAAGCACAGACTTTCGAAGTGGGGGACATAGGGGTGTTATTTTATTCCTAGGATATCTAGAGGGCGCATGGAACCTAATAAGCTTTACTAAACTGGGGCAGTCGATCTTATTGTGCAACAGTTTGTAAACAAATAAGGCATCGGTTATATCTCCGCGATAACGATTGCATTTTGAAATGACATAAGCGGGTTTTGTAGGAGGGCAGACGCTTAGATTTCCCCTCACTAAAGGCTAAACGCCATACAAAACGTTTCTGTACCCTTTCCAGACGCAACATGTGAGTGGCATAGTGAGGTCTCCACACAACACTGCAATACTCCATAACACTGCGCACGAGACTGTAATATAACATTATTTTGGTGCTACTTTTACGAAAGCCTTTGGTGTTACGAAGTAGGAACCCTAACATTTTTGATGACTTTACCGCGCGACCAGCATAATTATGCAACATGTTAAAAAAAACCTGCCCGATCCGTGGGGATGTTGTTAGGTATTATACTGAGAGTCTGTTCATGTAGTTGTTTTTGTGGTGACATAATAAAAAATATTGTATCCATCTAAAAAAAATTCAAAAAAAAATTCAAAAAAAAAATTCGCCACGTTTTTTTCAATGGGGAATTTTGCGGCCGTCGTCGTTTAGTCATAACTTATGACCCCTGTTGAAAATTTGCTAATTTTTTATGGATTTGGGGTAATATTGGTATAAAAAATTTGAATTTTTAATAGTACTTAATAACTTTTATTTTCAATAATATTAAAGTTTTTTATTTCTTTTTGGTAATGGACAGGATTTTTTTACATATTGTTTATAACGTCCCGACATCAAACACGCGTCTGGTTGGACGATCCTCCCTATTTTATAGAGGATGAGTGAACTTTACACCTTGTTCCTCACACCTTTATATACACCGTGAAATTTGAATCACAGTTTTGCTAGAACAAACGTTATTCAGACCATGGTCTACTAACATTCTACAGCATCCAATAAAAAAAAACATAATTGGTTTTCGAAAAAACACAAAAAAGAAAGTTTAAAATGCCAAGATTATCTACTGCTTACAAAATTTCGTTTATGGAGGTACATTTCCCTGTAGACAATGCTGTGTCCCGTGCGTGGTGTCTGTGTTGTAGGGAGTAACGTTTTTTTTTATTGGATGCTGTAGAATGGTAGTAGACCATGGTTTGAATAACGTTTGTTCTAGCAAAACTGTGATTCAAATTTCACGGTGTATAGTTGTATTATTTAACATGTAGGTAGGTTATATAGTTTCTTAGTTTTCAGTGTTTAATAGTTTCTTGCTTTATTAGTAGATAGTCGGCCAAGAGGGTCCAGAAAAACTGACATTCAATCACCGATGATAACGACGATGGATTGGTCAAAAATAAAATATATTGGAATTATATTAAATAATTGTATATGAAAGAAAATAAATAATAATAAATATTTATTCAGTATTAAAAATTGGTAAAATATTAGAATTAGAATTTATTTATTTGTAAGAATGTAGTTTTACATAGTATGGTGTTAGTATTTTTGTTAGTTCTATACATTCTACCACAAAGTATATGGTGTACAAATATTCAGTTGTCAATCTTAAACTAAGTAGGTACAATATTAATTTTAAGATTTGTGATTTACAATAGGTCTATTTAGAATTTGTGTAGAACTCGTCGAATGCTGGCAGCGAGATGGGTGGACTTTTTCTTAATGAAAATTCGAAGTAATATGACAATATTTAATGACTTTTACTGAACAGTAAAGAATAAAGATAATTTAGAAATTCGACACACATCGACCGGTGTCGTCGACTCGTTTTCTCGAATGGCGGGGCGCACACCGCGCACTCTGCGCAGGTACCCCGCGCGCGCCGCTGCTACCGCTGCGTCGCCTCCCACGCCGTGCCGTATGCGTGTGTGTAGAGGCCTTGTGCACGCACACATGCAAGGCGTCAACAAGTTGCCCCCCTCGGCAAGGGACTGTGGCTTGTAGACACATCAGGTCGATCTTCAACTGGTAGCGGGCACAGTCGATTGAAGGCGCGCCGAAGAGTGCCCGATGTTGTCTTCACGTCTGCTACCCTGGTCACACCGTCGGAGCCCGGATACACGCTGGTTATTCGCCCGAGCAGCCATCTGTTTGGTGGCAGTCGATCATCCTTGACCAGCACCATCTCTCCAAGTCGCAGGTCTCTTCCTCCTTTGCACCATTTCTGTCGTTTTTGCAGTTCTGTAATGTATTCTTTGTAAAATCTATCCCAGAAATGGGTCTTCAACTGCTGAGTTCTCATATATCGTGAGAAAGTGCTCAACCTTGTAGTATCTTGTGCTGGAGGAGAGGGTAAAACAGTTAATGTTCGTCCAAGAAGGAAATGTGACGGTGTGAGGGCTACTAGGTCTGAAGGATCAGAGGATAATGGAGTTAGAGGCCTTGAGTTCAAGATAGCCTCTATCTGAGTAAGTACTGTGTTCATTTCCTCGTAAGTGAGGTTTGCAAGAGCAAGTATACGTTTTAAGTGATGTTTAACCGATTTCACGGCACCCTCAGCTAACCCATTAAAGTGTGGGCTATAGGCTGGTGAGAATTTAAAGTTTATAGATAAATTTGAAGCATGTGCACTTAAATAGTTTGCATTTAATTTTAAAAACCTAGCCAGTTCATTACATGCTCCTACGAAACATGTACCATTGTCCGAGAAGATGTTGACAGGTTTTCCTCTACGGGCAATAAATCTGTTTAGAGCAGAAATAAAGGTTTCGGAGCTGAGATCTGTCACAAGCTCTATGTGGACTGCTCTAACAGCCAAGCAAACAAAAATGCAAATATATGCCTTAATCAAATTACTACCTCTACCCTTTCGGTTCAAAATCATCACTGGTCCTGCATAATCTACTGCTGTGTTTATAAATGGGTAATCAGCATGTAGTCGCTGCTCAGGAAGGTTGCCCATTATTGGCTGTATGATCCTGCCTGAAAAACGACAACATGTAACACAGCTATGTACTGTTTTTCTAGAAAGATTTCTACCATTTAATGCCCAAAATTTATGACGAATGTTTGACAGCAGTAATTGTGGACCAGCATGCATGAGCAATTTGTGATAATATTTAAAAATAAGTACTGTGATGTGGTTAGATGCATGTAGCAATATGGGATGTTTAGTGTCATACCTATAATGTGAATTAGAGAGCCTACCTCCAACTCTAATGACATCATTAGAATCTAAGAATGGATTCAAATTAGTTAATTTATTTTTTAATGATAATTGTTGTTTATTTTTTAATAATTTATACTCCTGATGAAATGATTCATGTTGTGAAATTCTACATAATGTAATTAAAGACCGATTAAGTTCATGTAAAGTTAAAAACCCTATACGCTTGTTTTGTGAATAACGACAATTATATATAAATCTCAATATATAGGCTGTAATGCGCTGTAGCTTACTAAAATCGGAAAATCGGCTCACGAATTCAACTGGTTGTTGCTCTGAGACATTTAAATGACTTTGAACCTTGAATTCCGGCAAGTCATCTTCCTTAATGGTAGCTGGTGGGCCAGGCCAGTTCGACTCTGGTTCTGTTAAAAATGCAGGTCCTGACCACCATAAGCTATTGGATTCCAGACTGCGAGCATCTGCGCCGCGCGACCCTATATCAGCAGGGTTCAACTTTGTAGGTACATAACGCCAAGTACCTGGTTCTGTAAGAGACTTCAGTTCATGAATTCTGTTATAAACAAATGGTTTTAATAGATTGGGCTTGGAAGTATTAATCCAAGCTAATACAATGGTTGAGTCGCACCAGTAAGTGCAACTGTGAAGTCCCATTAATGAAGATTTTACCTTATCAGCTAAACGAGCTGCTGATAGAGCTCCACTCAATTCCAACCGTGGTACTGTCATTGGTTTCAGTGGAGCTACACGGCTCTTTGCAGTCACCAATTTCACTGTGACTTCATTATTTTGGGACACAGACCGTAGATAAATACAAGCACTGTAAGCTTGTGTTGATGCATCGCTAAAAGCATGCAGTTCACAAATGACAGGATAGTCACAGGTGACATGTCTTGGTATTCTTATTTTCCTAATGTCACCTAATGATTTAATAAACTTACACCAAGCTACTTGAATCTCACTTGAAACATTTTCATCCCATGTAATTTTTAATGTCCATAATTTTTGTAGAATGATTTTAGCTTGCAATATGCAAGGGTTAATGAGTCCAAGTGGATCAAATATTTGAGCCATGGTGGACAAGATTGTGCGTTTTGTGATGTGTTCATGTTGCTTAATGTCTGCTGAAAATAACAACACATCTTCTTTACAACCCCAAAGTAATCCTAACGTTTTTGAATACTCATGGTTACTTAAATTAAGTAATTCATCTTTGCTATTTTCACCTATAAGTTGTTGTATAATGTGTGAATTATTTGAATTCCATTTCCTTAAATGTAGTTGTCCGCTTTCTAGTTGGTTAATGACGCCTCTGCAGATGTCTATCAGCTCAGACATATCATTGTCCCCATAAATAAAATCATCAACATAAAATCCTTTAATGATAGCATCTGAAACGGACTTATCAGTGCATTCTTTTCCCAGCTGAACTAGACATCGGGTTGCAAGATATGGTGCAGATGCGGTACCATAAGTTACAGTGTTGAGTTTGTACTGTTTAAGCTGTTCGTCAGGTTCAAAACGCCATAGTATCTGTTGTAACATATGTTGGCTTTCAATTACCCTTACCATTCGATACATTTTTTCAACATCTGCAGTAACAACATGTTTAAACTGTCGGAATCTAATTAATATACTAATGAGGTCACTTTGTACTGTAGGGCCGACCATTTGAATATTGTTGAATGATAACCCTGATGAGGTTGCTGCAGATGCATCAAAAACAACTCTTAATTTTGTTGTTAAACTTGTTTCACGTAACACTCCATGATGTGGCATAATGTATGTGTATTCATCCTTATCTGGAGTTGTATTTTCAGTCATGTGACCTAACGATATATATTCCTTAATGAATTCAGCATATTGCTTTTTGAATAAAGGGTCACGCTTGAATCTACGTTCTAATGAGATGAACCTAGACAAGGCTTGTTCATATGAACTACCCAGCTGTTGAGGCGATTCTTTTAATGGAATTGTTACAATGAATCGACCATCATTTCCACGAGTAGTAGTTTGTATGAAATTATCTTCACATTCCTGTTCCTCTTTGGATACAGGTTTGTGCACTGTGACCGTTTCAAGTTCAAAGAATTTGGTTAATTGATCCTGAAGTTGATCATCATAATGTGTACTTGAATGATTGCAGTGGACTGTATCAATGCTATGTAGTAATGAGTGTGTGGGTCCAGATACCAACCATCCAAACTTTGTTTCACTTAATGTGGGCTTATTTTTACCTAATGAAATATTATTATTTAACAATACACTCCAAAATAAGTCCGCTCCAAGCAGTATGTCTACTTGTGACGGTGTGTGGAATAAAGGATCCGCTAATGTAATATTTTGGGGTATATCTAGCCCTTTATGGTTGACTTGTTTGCAAGGTAATGCTTGAGTAATGTGTGGAACCACAAAACAATTTATGCTCTCAGAATATGAACTAATGAGTGATGATATAACGACATCACATCTTTTAGATATGCAACTAGATTGACGATTTAACCCTTCAACTAATGTCGAGGTTGAACGAGTTGGTAATTTGAGTTTGTCACATAGGCTTTTTGTAATGAAGCTTGATGTGCTACCATTGTCTAATAATGCACGGACTCTGTGTTTCTGACCACTGTGATCAGTAATATTAATGGCAGCCGTTGACAGCAATATAACGCATTGGGGATTATGAGTGGCTGACAGAACCACATTATCTTGTGAGCTTGATGATAACTGTGTGTTTGACTGTGCTGTGCAGAGTACTACACTACTAGTATCCGGAGTAGGTTGTGTAGAAGTAGGTGGAGAATCAGTACTACCATTGTTTGTATCCTGTGTACTGGATGGCCCATTCAAATGCAACATGGTGTTGTGTCGTTTCTGACAATGGCTGCAGCCACCCATCTTGCACTTAAATGATTTATGACCATTACGTAAGCAGTTAAGGCACAGGTTAAGGGATCTTGCCTTTTGAATACGAGCTTCAATAGAAAGCGAATTAAAACTTGAGCATTTATAAATGGCATGGTTACCCTTACATAATGGACAACTATACGGTCTGTTATTGATTGAAGACTCCGAGTTGACAGTAAATGTCTTTTGCTTATTTGTACTGTCACCTTGTTTGGTACTGCCACTATGTCTTCCTTTCGAACCATTGTTATGAACCTCCACAATAGTTTCTAATAAATCTGCTCTATTCTTAAGAAATTTGTTAAAATCAGCAAGAGTGGCTAAGTCATCTAATGAATTACGGTAAGTTTCCCATTCGGGTAATTCCATGTAACGGGTGTTACAGTTCGTACATCTTTACTTGCCAAAAAAACACTAAATTAATAAGAAAACATGGCATGTTATGATGTTTCAGAACACCCTACCTAATGTGTAATTTTCGTAAAATGTATTGAAATTAAAATGTTTATTAGAAGTACAAAAATATGGAGCCATTTATCGTGTAACGGGCGTTACACGATTTGGTCTCTGTATACCAGATCGCCCGTGAAAAATGTGAAACTCTGCGAATTTTGTTAGTTTATATTTAAAAAAACGTATGTTAACTGAAATTAAATAACCACTTTATACTTTGGATAAGTGTAGTAAAAAAATATCTACAGATTTTTTTTTACTAGGAATTTGTAATTGTAACGGGTGTTACAGCTTGGTGTAACGGGTGTTACGCGTACGAATCCTCAACAATATTTGCAGTAATAAGTCTATTTTAAAGCATATATTTGGCTGTTATTTATGGTGAGAACAATTAAAACACAGTATTTAATAAATTTTCATGAATTTATTGTTTAAAACATCAACTGTTGACAAAAAACTGTAGTAACTGCGGTCCCCTCTTAGTTTTAGTTCGGGATTAGGCAATGTGCAGATGATGTTTGTAAATAGAACATCTGAAACATCATTTTCATTGCTAATGAATGTATTAGCGGTGGCTTTCTTACTCTACTACTCGGTTACTGAACTTTGACATACCGCAGCATACCTGAATTCTTTTTGCTTTCTGCCTTCAGCGACTATTCTTACTAGAACGAACACTCCCGGATTTATATCCCGGACCGATACACTGTTGCATGAGTCAGACTCGTCTTCAGAATCTGTATACACCTCATCATAGCGCAGTTTTTGTTTAATATTGAGAACTGCCCCTAGTATACCAAACTAGAACCTGGATGGCAGCAGATTCAGAGGAATTCTGCAAATAAGTCTTTCATCACTATTTATTTCTCTTTCTCCCTATTCCTTTGTAAATTTTCTCAGCCCGTGCTTTAGTGTCTTCTCTTATCTTGACAACAACTGGATTTGATTTAGATGTTCGCGCTATTGTAATAGAAACATGACGGACGCCCGCAAGTTACTGGCTACTTATTTCGCAACCTCATTTGGCTACGGTAGGTAGCCAGAGCTAAGTACCATGGATACCTAGCCAGAGACGTCGCCATGGCGTCCCAGTGTGTTAGCACTCTTAGGGATTGTCAATAAATCATAAGGCATCAGCAGTAAGTAGGTACATCAAGAACATTTTAGCGTATTTTCGGGACAAAAAGTAGATAGCTGGTATTAAAACTAGGTAAAAGTGTTAACAAAAACAGTCCCGTCATTTTTGGATGACTCCTCTGTGTTGAAAAGTATAAAACAATTCACCGAACCCGCTGTCATTATTTTATTGGTCCCAATAATATCATATCAAAAAGAGGTAACACCCGTTACCCGTAACGGGTGTTACATGATATTCCCCCCCAATATTTTATAAATAAATCAGCTAAACATAAAAACAAATGCAAATAAAAGTTGCTTGCAATCATAGCCTTACTTTCTCAAATGCATTTTACAATGCATGCAACAGGCTAGATGTTAAACAAACTTTTCCACTATTTACGTAACGGGCGTTACCAGGCAAGGGGACTGCTTTAAAAGCTGGTGAAAGTAATGAAAATACTGTACTTATTAAGTTATAATTCAAGTATCAACAGAAGAAAATATTTGTTCTCGAATGGCGGGTCGTGAGCTAACAATTCGACAGTTCTTCTTTTTTTTATAGCGTTTTCAAAATCGGAAAAAAATAACTACCTTTGATCAAGCCTAATGACCTGAGTTTAGTTGGAGAAAATTCGATAAAATCGAAAACTAGGCAGAAGTTTTAAAGTTTTTAATAAAATATAGGATCAGTAGATTCCCTTAAACTAAAAGTTGACAAAAAATTGTGAATTAAAAAAAAACACCTGCAGTAGCGTTTACCATGGAATTACCCATTCCCTACTTGTCACTGAATCCAATTTACTTGAGACTATGTGTATAATGAGCACATCCCAACCATCTGTGGGCAACTTAAGTGTTTTCAAAGCTCTTACGTTACGATTGATTGTGTCAATGATGTTGCGCAGAACTTTAAAGGATTCTTGCGTTCCATGTTCAATATTAATGATGGCTTGAACATGATTGTAAACTAGCAGCCGTCTATTATTATAGCGGTCACATAGTAGCTGCCATGCAACATCATAATTTTCATCGGAGAAGTCAAGAGAACTTATTATTAAAGCAGCACTATCCTTTAAAGCAGCTCGCAAATAATGGAATTTACTAATTCTCGGAATAGTGTCATTTAAATGTATTAATGAGACATACGTGTCATGGAACTCAAGCCAGTTGTGATATTGACCCGAAAAGGTAGGTAAATGTATTGTAGGAAGTTTAAGTTTTATCCCACCTTTATTTCCAGAAACAGTACTAGCACCTGTATCCGATCCATTGCCCGCAGAGGTCTCCTGCTTACTCAACAGCTCCTGGGCTACAGCAATCGCAGCATAGTACTGGATCTCGAAGGTTTCGCGTTCTTTATACTGGTCCTCTGGAATATCAGATACATTCTCTATGTCACTTTGTATACTATCATATTCAGGATATAACCCCTCTATTTTTGTTAACCTTATTTTTAATTCACTAATTTGTAATGTACTTAAAGTATCACAACTTGTTACTATTTCTAAATATGATTTAAATTGAGTTAATTTTGCTTTAAAGGTTCCACGTTTTTTAATTAATGATTTGTAATCCATGATTACAAAGTTCAAGACAAGCTACGAAATTCTTTAAAGTAAAAAGTGCAAGGTTATACTTAAATTGTATGTGCAAGGGAGCAGCGAGGGTGCAATGAAACAAGGGCAAACACCACCAAGCAAGCAAGCAAGCGAGTGCGACACGCCCCACGGCACACAAACATGCCACGTGGCTAGCTCAGCTGCCCAGCTGCCCAGGTAGCTCAGCCGCGGAAGGCAACAGCGACCACGTTTTCACAATGTAGGTACTGAGCTGTGAACACGAAATAATAAAATGAGTTTATGAACACAATAAATAACCTTGCTTATAGGGGCATAACAAGATACTAAAGGCCTGACAATGGGAATTATAAGAAACGAATAGAACACGTCGTAATATGACGAAGCGTGGGTTAGCCCAATGTTGAGTAGGGAATTTATAATGAGATGAGGATACACTTAGCACTCTGTTTCCACTAAAGGTTGGCACTATGATTCTTGAATTCCATCCATGATCTATTTTCCTTCCAAATAAATGATATTTCGCAGGACTCCACGTGTCGATGCTTGCGTAGTCCACGTAATGGCCGCCTCGTGCACAGTTTCTTTGTTCTTGTTGCGTTGCGTCGCCCGTAATCCGGTTCGTTTGGACCAAAATGTAGAACTCGTCGAATGCTGGCAGCGAGATGGGTGGACTTTTTCTTAATGAAAATTCGAAGTAATATGACAATATTTAATGACTTTTACTGAACAGTAAAGAATAAAGATAATTTAGAAATTCGACACACATCGACCGGTGTCGTCGACTCGTTTTCTCGAATGGCGGGGCGCACACCGCGCACTCTGCGCAGGTACCCCGCGCGCGCCGCTGCTACCGCTGCGTCGCCTCCCACGCCGTGCCGTATGCGTGTGTGTAGAGGCCTTGTGCACGCACACATGCAAGGCGTCAACAATTTGTATTATTATAATCAGGTAATTATTACTTTAAAATGTCAGAATTAAGTACAGTCATCTTGGATTTTTACAATAATCCATGTATTCACCAATGTCATAAAAGCAATGATCTAATAGCCAACTTGTCAGCTTTTTTTTGAACATGGGGATGGGAAGTTCCTTAAATGAATTAGGTAACTTGTTATACACCTGAATAGCATTAACATAAACATTCCTCCTAAACATTTGTAATCTACATTGAGGTATATTTAATTCGTGTTTGTACTTTTTCCTAGCAGTAGCCTTTTTGTGACTAACTTCTGATTGCATACGAAAATATTGCGGATATTGTTTCACTAGCATACATAGTTCTTTGATGTACATGCAGGGTAAAGGTAATATGTGTAGTTTTTTAAATAACGGTTTACAGCTGTCCAAAAACCAGACGCCAGATATTGCCCTAATACACTTCTTTTGTACCCGAATATTAACATAAAATCTTAGAAATAATTTACAAAGGTATAATAATGTTAGATGCCTGTACTAGGATAAACCTGTACCACAGGCGGCATGAGCTCACACTTTATGTTAAGTGTAGGACGATGAAATTCTTAACAATATTTAACATTAGAAGTCTTGAAATAATGACACCTAATTCATTATTTTATACCTAGTTTACTTAAATACTACCTTAAAGAAAGAAAAAAGAAAAAACGTGTGGCACTCGGGGACTGCCGCGGTAAAGCTATTGTATAGCATTTGTAACTTCCATGACAACATCACGTTGTCATGGGAACCGTCATTACATGGTAGGTGGACTGGGGGGTGTTAGGTTTTATTTTCGTTACGTTACGGAATTTCTTGATTCGGTCGCCACTCTCAAAGCCCGCGATAAAAGCTATGCAATGTCTTAAAAAATCTAAAATACGTAATTTCTTATTTAGTTTGCGTAAAATAGTTTCTTGCACTTTGAATGAAGCTACCGCAAAGCTTATGTCAATCCTGTTGAAAGTCATTGTAGAAATACGAAACGCTTTGAAACCGCTTGCCAGTTGTTTAGGCACTTTTTTTTTACTAGCGCTACTGCTGAGCATGAGGTCCTGGGTTCGATTCCCGGGTCGGGCAAGTGTTATTGGGTTTTTCTATCTGGAATTTCTCAGTAGTAGCCCGGAGTTTGGATTTGTGCCCGGTTGATAGCAATAGGCTCGCCCCCTATTACATGGGACTTAAAACATAACTGGCGAAATGTGGGTGTACCTGCTACAGGGACACCTCTGCCCAACCCTTCGGGGAAACAAGGCGTGATGTTATGTTATGTTATGTTGTTTTTTTTTAAAGTCAAAACTTCTTTATGCGCGTTGGGCATTTTTGAGATGGGAAAACACAATTGAACTCGCGACACCGTTACCGACACCTCATTTTTGTAAACGCGATTGTGCTCGTTATTTATATTAAGTTACGGATCAATGTTCTAAGCAAGTATTTTTACTTAAAAGGTTTTGGAAGTATTTTTTTAAATGTGTAAAGGAGTGCTACTTTTTTTTTGTACACGCGATTGTGCTCTTTATTTAGAGAAGATTACGGACCAATGTTCTATACATGTATTTTTCTTCCACCAAGGCGATCTTGTTCAAGTTTTCACTTCTGTCGGCACTCTCGGAATGTCACTGTTTTTTTTTTTTTGGTTGTGTAATTATCAAATAACTTTCCTGCTCTAGGTGGAGCGGGAGGGCGTGTCAGTACTGACCCACCCGTATTCCTTCAGTTGCCATGTTGCCAGGGGCTATGGTATCCCTTTCGGACATTCCCGCAACCCCGGCAGGCATCGGCCCTAGCAGATCCCGTCAGTTCAGCTGACATCGCTTTGAGGCGCGCGTGGAAAACAACGCGCTGTCGACCCGGCCCTAAAGTCTAATTAAATAATATCATTCTGCCTAGCCTTTTCCCAACCATGTTAGGGTCAGCTTCCAGTCAAACCGGATGGAGCTGAATACCAGTATTTTACATGGAGCGACCTATCTGACCTCCACAACCCAGTTCTTGGGTAACACAATACCCCTTGGTAAGACTGGTTGTCAGACTTTCGGGCTTCTGATGACCCGTAAAGACTGTCAAAGATCCACAAAAGACAGCTGGGACCAACGGCTTGCCGTGCTTTCCGTGGCACGAAGGGGTCTCGGTATGTTTTAAGATGGTCACCCATCCACGGACTGATCGCGGCAAGCTTAGCTTAACCTGATCGATTGACCCGTGCGGCTGTTATTACTTAGTCACGACCAGAGCTGCAAAAAAAAAAGTTTATTTAAATACTTCAATAACCTGCCAGGAGATTGAATATTTATTTTCGCTTTTAAAATGTCTCAATATTCTAAACTAATGAAACTTTTAAAGATTTATCAGTATTATTAGACATTTGACAGGCGCTAATGTTTAATCAGCCTAAACTTTAAAACGCTTTTACAGAAATAGACAGAAATGTAATTTTTTCATTATGTTTGACATCGTCGACATCTGATTCTGCATATTTTTATAGACATTTTAACGACGATTTAAGAGATGTCGCAAAAATGGCGGCCGACGGTTTAGGTTCAGCACAACCGCACTTTAGTGGTAAGTATTTGACATTGACCTTTCCTTTCCTTTCCTTTATGTCATGGCTATACCTAAGGGCGATTTTCGTAGTGAAAGTGTTGTCGTTCAGAATGATGAGTTTTACGAAAGAACAAAGTACAAATTGAGTTTCCTAATCTTATAAGTATAACAATTTTTTATGTTTTTTTAGAAAGCTTTTTCCTTGTTTTTTTACTTTTTAGGAGATAACTCCCTGGCTATATAGATTTACATAAGGTACCTACGCATTTGAGTTCATATTATTAGGCTACAGAAGCACATACATAGTAGGTACCAATTTATTCACGAAATTCTTTAGTCTTATCTTCTTCATTGCGTGTGGTTAATGACTGAGAAATATCTCTCAGGCATGCCAGTTTAAGCCCCGGCGTTTCGCCTCCTCGCGTCACTTCACCGTAAGCACGGGCTTGCGGACGGTTAGCGATGGATAGCTTGCCGTCCGATGAGGATCAGGCTCGAGTCGACAGCGCGTTGTGTTCCACGCGCGCCTCAAACAGATGTCAGCAGAATTGACGGGGTCCGCTAGGGCCGATGCCTGCCGGCGTTGCGAAGAAGTCCGAAAGGGAGATCGTGGCCCCCGGCAACATGGCAACTGAAGGAACACGGGTGGGTTTTAGTCAGTAAGAGTCTGACACGCCCTCCCGCTCCTCCCAGAGCGTGAAAAGTTATATGATAATTTTCCACCCAAAAAAGAATAAGAAAGGCATGCCGGTTTCCTCACGATGTTTTCCTTCACCGTTTTTGAAGCAAGTGATAATTATACAATACGCACATGAATCCGAAAAGTCAGAGGTGCGTGCTTCGAACTCTAGAACTATTATTTAGTCTTATGAAACTTCACTTAACATAAGAGTAGGTACAGTTTTATTGAGCTAACTGTAATTGTTATAGAGCTTTGCAGATTTTTTTGCAGTGATAAGAAGGCGCCATAGAGGCTTCGAGATCGTTTTGCAGTGAGAGTAACTCAACCCAGTTTAAGCATCACTCAGATATAAACAGTACCTTTTCTGCTAAGATATATCTTCACAACAGACTACAAAAAAACATATATAAAACTCACGCCTTCTTAAAATGGGGTAGGCAGAAACTACAGAACGCCATCTGCCACTATCCTTATAATAATAATAATAATAATCCATTTAATTCAGGCGACGCAGGCCCATAAATAAATACCTTAACCTAAACATACATATTTTTTAAAATTATAATAACAAATAACTATTGTACACGAAGTGATGACTGAGTCGGCGTCGTGTTGCGCTGCACGGTGTCGCGTAACCTTCCACGAAATCGTCGGTACGCCACACCTTTCGGCCAAAACTCTTCTTTCAAGAAGGTTTCTAGGTACTGAGTTGGAACCCGCACCACAAACGACTTGAAGTTTATGTTATGGCGCGACTCCAACTTCTCCACTCTCAATGTCCACTTACTCCACTTATGTCCTTATACTCCTTTCGCCTCGTTTACGTTCATACATCTGGTCAAACACGCACGCCGGTTGCGAGTACTACGCACCTGACCTTTCTGAAGTAATCTGAAGTAAGTAGTCATCACTAATCATTTCAGCGGAAAGACGTCCACTGCTGGACATAGGCCTCCCCCAAGCACCGCCACTTCGACCAGTTCTGTGCTTCCCGCATCCAGCGGATTCCTGCGGCCTTTCAAGATCATCGATCCACCTTGTGGGAGGCCTTCCAACGTTACGTTTTCCAGTATATACGCGGTCGCCACTCGAGAACCGTTCAGCCCATCGGCCATCTGTTTTGCAAGCAATGTGCCCTGCCCATTGCCACTTAAGTTTGGCAATTCTTCATCACCAATAAGGTAGGTACTACAAAAAAAGTTATATTTAAACACCTATATTTCGGAGACACTAAAACTTACAAAAGGATTGTAACATATCCTCGTGAGACGGGAGGCAGGCTTCGACCTTTATCGACAATTGTTATTAGAACAAAAAGTAAGTATAGCTGTTAGAAATGTGTGGAAAATGGTCGAGGGTCGACCTGTGAAAGTTATCGAGTTTATAAAATAATTTTGTCAAAAAAATAAAATCTTGTAGGATAGGTACATAAATACTAAGTCTAACGTTTTCTTTTTATTTAGGCTAGGAACCCGTAAAAGGTGCCAGGTGCAAGATAAGAAAGGTTTTATTATTCTGTAATCGCCTGGTGTGTTCTTTAGACAAGTAGTTACCTACTACCCACAAATCCTTAGAATGTCAAGAAACATTTCAATGTATAATCAGCCTATAATGTTCCGACTGCAGGGACACAGGCCTCCTCTTTCTGTGAGAGGGAGTGGGCTATAATCCACCACGTGGGCTCAGTGCGGGTTGGTAGATATCACATGTCTTAGAATTTTTCGGTTCTAGGACATGCCGGTTTCCTCACTATGTTTTCCTTCACCGTTTTGAGAGCAGTGGTAATGAATTAATTTTACACAAAGTAAAGTGCTTGCTCGGGTTCAAACACACGACATACAACTTGTAAGTCGCGGCCCTTATCATTGGGCCACCAATGTTGCCTATTTTCAATATAAGTTATCTCAAACACGTCGGTAACTAGCAGCCCGTTTCCTATTCTATAAATAGAAAGAAAATTGTAACATTGTAACAAAGATGGCCGTCTAGATGTCAGCACCCAGATGGCGTTAAAACATCGAACAACAACCCGAGCTGACGATCTACATCTATCAGATAAATTCGAGCATTTTTCTTAGGAAATTGTACGTTTTTCTTCCCACTTGGTTCCGTAGAAAAAACAGGGATCGTCTGTCAGTGAACCTTTTGCGGTCAATGTGTTTGGAAAAGGGTTGTATTATCGAGTTGTTTATGGGGGCAAGTTACAGAAAATATTATCCCTGTCGACAGATAATTGCTTATAATCGATTGGGATTATTATTTTACAATCCTGTTGATTTCAATCTAGGTAAAAAAAGGTAGTTAAATATAATTGTACTATTTAATGGATTACCTGGTTTTCCAAAACAAAAAGCTCATTTAGAATTCCTAGGGGATTTCCAGACGCAAGAAAAGGTACTAGGTACTCTTATCCTAGGATTGACCGCTTAAAGCGTGTGCAATTGATTTATTTAAGTAAACTTATTTCGATGTGACATATAAATAACGTTTGTGTTAGTAATGTAAGTTTAAAAGTAAGTTTATTTGTTGTACTTTCACGCTAAAACGGCAAAACGGATTTGGATAAAATTTAGCACATGGGTAGACCATGACCTGGCTTAGGACATAGGATACTTTTTTATCCCGATATTCCCACGGAATTGTGACTTATGAGGGTGACACCGCGGGGCGCCGCTGGTAAACAAATGAAGTTTTTTTTGTATATTTGTTACGCGCTTACTCCGCCAATTATGAATTGATTTTGATGATTATTTTTTGTTTGGTAGTTCATACTTCAGAGGTGGTTCAATATTAAATTTTATTAACTTTGCTTGGGTAGTTTTTGAGTTAGCTTCAATAATACGTATTTTTTCCCACTTTGTATGTTGATGATAAGTTCGTGGTATTGGTATTCGGATTCGAATTTGGGTACCACAACTAAGAAAAAAAAAGAAAAAATTTTGCAAAAAAAAAAAACAACCAATTACCAAAAAAAAAAAACAGTTTTTTTTGGAAGTCGTTTTTTTTTTTTTTTGTTAAAAGTTTTTTGCATATCCAAATAATACATTTTGTAGGATTTTTTTATAGGAACTACAGAATAGGTTGTTCTATAAAGTGGTTATTCAGAGTAAAAGTCAACTGAAGGACGCGAGTTACGAGTAGTGGTGAGTTATTTATAAAGCGCTACTTTTAAACCCAATTACATATTACTAGCTTTTGCCCGCGGCTTCGCACGCGCAAAGGTCGGAAAATATCCCACAGGAACGTACTACCGATATTCAGAGTACTTATCAAATGTCCTAACCCAGGTCATGGCCTATCCGTATACCATTCATCTAAATCTGTTCAGCCGTTACGGCATGAAAAGGTAACAAATAGATAGATAGGTAATAAATCTGTTTTAGGGTTCCGTATCTCAAAATGAAAAATGGAAACCCTTAAAGGATGACATCGTTGCCTGTCAAGATACTTTTTCTCAGAAACGCGTGGAAGTATCAAGTTGAAATAGATAGGTATTAAAAACTTAGGCTATGCGCGCACTACGGATTTTGATAGTTGCGGATAATATTTCGTGTTGTTCTATCTCCTCTCAGGCTCATTTTCTACGAAATGTATGGAAAGTTTTTTGCAATTTTTGAATTTTCTCGTACTTGAGTACGAGAAAAATCAAAAATTCGCCCTCCGTTGGCCCGATATATTTTTTTGACGCTAGTAATAATAAATAGGATCGACAGGCATCAAAAAAGTTTTTGTGAAAATTACCCATGTTCTTGCTGACTGTAGAATTTTTTCAAAATCTGTGAATGCAGATCAAAAAGTTAAGGACAGTCTCCTAAGACCGTTTTCTTGTAGCGACAACGGTTAAGGTACCTGCCCTTATTGTCCCATATCAACATCCACCCTGTATATGTTATGATTGACTACTTAGCTCCATAAAGGTATAGCGTGATGATAATGTTTTAAAAGGTTAAATCCGTAATTATCTGCAATATTCTAACCTTTTGGATAGTCTTTTTACAGTTTGCGGTAAACTATAGAAGAATACGAACATAATGCAATATTGCTCATCCCCCATAGCAAATAGCGTGATAATAATTTTTGAAAAGTCTATTGTGACGTTTCCATTATTTGACATAGATTATTTATACAAATTTTCAAGTTAATCAAGCCAAACAGTAAAATCCTCCCCTGTAAAAATAAATACCCCTTTTCACCCCGTCAGGGGTAGATTTTCAAAAAACCTTGATATACGTTTTTATTTGTTTTCAGTCTTAAGTATAAATACTGAGTTTTGAGTTAATCAGACCGCGCGTTAAAATTCTTCCATACAAACTATGACACCCCCCAATCCTCCCTTAGGGGGTAGTTTAGAAAAACTAAAAATGGCAAACTTTATAATTTACATAGATAAGTATTCGTGCCAAGTTTCAAGTTTATTAACTCAAGGAATAAAAAATTTCATACAAACAAAATCCCCCCTTTTCACCCCCTTAAAGGTCGATTTTCCAAAAACTCTTTCTTAGTGGATGCCTACGTTATATTATCTACCTGTGTGCCAAATTTCAGCCCAATCCGTTCAGTGGTTTGAGCTGTGCGTTGATATATCACCCAGTCAGTCAGTCAGTCAGTCAGTCAGTTTACCATTTTATATATACAGATTGATTTGACTTGTCCTTGGCGTCTTATGTAGGTATAGTACAATGGCACAAGCACGATACGTAATACTTTAGATGTATATGTCGGAGACGGGTATGCAACTCTTTCGTTATTATCAGCGATATTTTAACTACTGTGGGCGTAGTGTGGGTAGTGTTGGTTAATGCGCAATAGAAAAACAGTTTGCAGTTCTGATCACATTATAATTTACTATCAAATTAATCACACTAGCTAAATTATACACACACTTGGGTGCGACGGCGTTTATTAAAATCACCAATTAACACAATGATCACAAATTACAACTAACACAATAACTGAGCACCACGAATCGAGAATAGTTCCGCGAAGTCTTAACTCCGATGCGATCCGAGGCTGAATCTCCTCCTCGCCATGGCCATAAAACATCACGACTCTGTAGAAGCGCGCGCTTTACGTGTGGGTTGATCACGTCCTGTTGCCAGCGGCGCGCTTGCGATTCGTTTCATGTTCGTACTAATGACCGGATCCGACATAATATAGAAAGATGGATAGGATAGGATTACAGATATAATTTAGAAATTTTACAAGGGGTGACAGTAGGGTTGCCAACCGTACTATATAATAAAGTATCTTGCTATATTAGAGGCATAAATACTATGTTTCTAAAGAAAAAATATAGTAGGTGAAACTACTACCTACTTATATTTTTATTTCAATACAAATTTGCGCAATAGGGCCAATATTAACCCAATAAAATCAAAATTAATGGTATTTAGTAACCTTCATTCAGAGAGTTAAAATAAATATAAGTATTTCTTTTATAAATATGCATTGAAGAACAAAAATGTTTTTGAGACATACCTGCTATATTTTTTTTATTTTTTCGCCATCTACTATATTTTTATTTCTATATTTATTACATAATAGGAAGTAATTAGGTGTCCGCATAAAATGAAAATTGTTGAAAAAAAACTACCCTCAATTGAATATAAACATGTTTTTTTTAGCAAAAATCTGTTTTTTTTCTTAATTTTTTACAATAATCTTAAAATTTCTCACTAAGTCATTTAATTACGTGACTAAAAATAATAAAAATAAAAAATTATTTAGAATTTTTAAAATATTTTTCCTTCGATAAAATTAAGCATAGATTCCCGAATCTATGCTTAATTTTAGCAACGGATTTTGATGCGGTTTTGACTATCATTTATTAGTACATTACTGCCGCGGTCTATAATGACTACTTTGCTGGTCGCGCTGATGATGGCTGACAGCGCAGCGTAGCGCAGCTCCAGGCCGACACAGCGCGGTCAGCGTGCAGCACTTGATGGACGAGCTGAGATAAAGGCCGAGGCCGTAGGTCGAGGCCTTTACAGCGAGGACAGCAAGGGCTGCAATGATGGCCAAGCTGGAAGGCCTAGAGCGTAGCTAGGCTAGCTCGAGGCAATCATAGCGTGACCAGCGAAGCAGTCATAATGGGCCAAGGCTTGTATAGTGCTTTACTCAAAAATGCAAGTACCTAATCTAAATAAAACCAGCAAGTAAAGATTTAGATTTCCTACTGATTTTCCACTGCACAAATTTTTCAGATGCAAGCTTATATTTTTCCTTTGAGTTCCGCGGTATTAAATTTTCAACCACTAATTTAGCTTCATCTTTAATGTCTGGCGGTGTTAAACACATTGAATCGGAATAATTTTCGCTTTGAGAGATCATTTTTAGCGAAAAAGTCACTAAATAAAAATAAAATTTTCGCTGAACGGCGCTTTTGTTACTTCTTTGTTTTTTTTTTTTTTAACAATGTTAGTTGGAACTATACAGCCAAATATGGAATAAAATCTTTTTGTACCTATCTCTATAAATACAAACAGCTGTGTTTTAAATAAAATCTTTTTGCATTTGATTTTTTAAAACGTTGAAACGTCAAAATAGCGGCCAGCAATGTTTTGCCGGCCTGTTAGAGCGACCAGCAAAACTTTGTCGGCCGCTCCTTGAAACAGAACGGCAAGGTCGACTTTGCTCAAACAAGGTTGTCAAAATAATGACCACATTACATGCATTTTTGAGTAAAGAATTTATTTTGGAAGGTTAATATGTACCTATACTACATTAATACTAACATTATAATAAAGAAATCTGGATGTTTTATCAAGTCGTAAAAACCATGCGCTAGTATAATCTAATAAGGTGATTGATTCGTATTCTACTTGGGAAAACAGAGAAAAGCCGTCTTGTTAATCTTTGTAGATCTACCTACTTTTGACAAAACTTCTTTTGCTTTTATCTCCTTGCTAAAAGAAGTTCCTCGTCAGTAATATGTGCGTAAGAACATATCTGTCAAATAATAGAACGTTCTCGAGAGTTTAGAACAGCTGATGCTCACTTGTTTCAAAGTTTAGAACTTGCGAAGTGCCGCGGTTGTCCGCAATCAACATTGATACGCATTCTGTAAAATACATTTTCTCAAACATGCATGGAAATATTGTCATTATTTTCGAACAAAGAACACGCGAAGTATCGAATTTACGGTCAAAGAAAATCAAATCCATTGCAGGCGCGTTTTTTGAACTGAGAACATTACAACGCTCCAGCAATGTTGTATGAAATGGCGTGCTGGGGTTATTAAATACTCTTTGATTGGATCTCTTTTATCATTCTTAGCATACCAAAGTTCTCTTTGCTTAGTACAAATTGCGTTCACGTGGCTGTATAGCCTTAGATGCGTTTGCCTTTCGGTACAGATGATAAATAGAAAATTGGCGGCAAAGCTGAAAATTCGTCTTGATTTGTTATTTACTTATATAATAGATAATTAAAATGAGTTCCAACGGTTCAGAGAGTGAAATGGAGATTGATTGTACTCCACCAGATTTAAGATCAGAAGCCAAATTAGCAATGGAAAACCTGCTTCCGGCAAAGTCAAAAGAAAAATATATGAAAGTATATGAAAATTTTATGATTTGGAAAAACGAGAATAAAGTGAACATTGTCTACAAACTGTGTATTTTTGGCGTATTTTAATGAGATTACTAAAACTAAAAAGCCATCTACATTATGGGCAATTTATTCCATGCTGAAATGTATTACTATGAAAACTCATATCTGTCGTGTTATTTAAAAATGGAACGAACTTTTTACTTCAACAAATGGCAACCAAGGAGGTAACTTATCAAAGATTTTATTTAAATTTCGAACTGGCTTAGTAAATAGAGCTGTGTAAAGAAGAAACAAATGAACATATTGGCGCGTGAAAAATTTTCTTTGTTCGTCATTTATTCTGGAATTTATAATTTTATTAATTTATTACTTAGTTTGAATTTCCGTGCATTGTTTGACAAAACTTCTATAAAAACCTTGGCCGCAATCAGACATTGATGAAGTCACTGTATGTGTGCCTCGACTTCGCCTCGGTCCACATTTTCACGATCGTCAGTCTTTTTTTTTTAGGTAGGGCATCTCGTAGTTGACCTCTGAGATCATGACTACTTAACCGGGCTTTCCTGTGGGTGCCTTAAGCTACTACACTTAAAACCTTCAGCCAGGGGTTATTCAACTATGCTAATTAAAACTAGATGAACGCTCGCTAAGGGCACCCCCTGTGGGGTACGAACCTCGGCTTAGGGCGTCAATCGGAGGGAGGACATCGAAGATGGAACGGGCGGGCATCGTCCGTTGCTGGTCGCGACAGTAATGTACTGTATAATAATTTACATAAGAAACAGATCATTAGCAACTATTATATTGTTTCTGTTATGTGACTGCGTTTTTCTTCTAAACCACGCAACGGATATTGAAGCGAATTAAAGAGTTTATTCCGGAAGATTTAGTGTATAATACATTAAAATCTCCATATCTTGTCAAACCGTTAAAACCTCGCGAACCAGGGGCTGGTAACAGGATAAATATTACAAAGGTACTTAATCGAGTTTAATAGAACTTAGAAGAGACTGTCATGAGAGGACATTACTTAAAAGTACGTCTGGCCTGGTGAGTCCTGGCCAATCAGCCTTAGACTTACTGGCCAAACAAAAGTCATTTATTTGCCTGAATGTTGGTATTCAAAGTCATCTGCCTAGCCTTTTCCCAACTATGTTATGTCAGCTTCCAGTCTAACCGGATGCAGCTGAATACCAGTATTTTACATGGAGCGTCTGCCCGTCTGACCTCCACAACCTAGTTACTAGGTAACACGATACCCCTTGATTGTCAGACTTTTGGGGTTCTAACTACCCGTAACAACTGTCAAAGATCTACAAATGACAGCCGGGACCAACGGCTTAACGTGCTTTCTGAGACAGGGAGGAGTCTCGGTATGTAAAGATGGTCACCCATCCACGGACCAACCACGGCAAGCGTAGCTTAACCTGATCGATCGACTGTGTGGCTGTTATTACTTACCCATAAACCCCAATGTTACGATATGGCACGGTATTCAAAGTACGATCTCAAATTGTTGTACCACCAATTAAATTCTACCATGACATATTATGGTGCCACAGCAAGAACTTCTCTCGTAAAAGTCGTTAAAATTCGATTCTAGAGAAAAGAAAAAAAAAAAACAGTGGCACTCCGGGAGTGAAAAAAACTTGAAAAAAAAAATCGGCGCCGCGGTAATCAACGCGTTGATGTCTTTTTAATGGTCAAAAGCTGGTGTCGTCATAGTGTCGCGAAATAAATGGTTTAGTCTCATCTCAAAAATCAGCTCGTGGCTAAATAATAACAGCCGCACGGGTCGATCCGACAGGTTAAGCTACGCTTGCCGGGGTTGGTCCGTGGATGGGTGACCATCTTTCCATATCGAGACTCTTCCGTGTCTCGGAAAGCACGTTAAGCCGTTGATCCCGGCTGTCATTCGTGGATCTTTGACAGTCGTTACGGGTCGTTAGAAGCCCGAAAGTCTGACAAATAGTCTTCCAAGGGGTATCGTATTACCCAGTTACTGGGTTGTGGAAGTCAGATAGGCAGTCGCTCCATGTAAAATTCTGGTATTCAGCTGCATCCGGTTAGATTTGAAGCCAACCCCAACATAGTTGGGAAAAGGCTAGGCAGATAGATATAGTCCCATCTCAAAAATGCCCAACGCACCTAAAGAAGTTTACTCAAAAATGCGTGTAATGTGGTCATTATTTTGACAACCTTGTTTGAGCAAAGTCGACCTTGCCGTTCTGTTTCAAGGAGCGGCCGACAAAGTTTTGCTGGTCGCTCTAACAGGCCGGCAAAACATTGCCGGCTGCTATTTTGACGTTTCAACGTTTTAAAAAATCAAATGCAAAAAGATTTTATTTAAAACACAGCTGTTTGTATTTATAGATAGGTACAAAAAGATTTTATTCCATATTTGGCTGTATAGTTCCAACTACCATTGTTTAAAAAAAAAAAAACAAAGAAGTAACAAAAGCGCCGTTCAGCGAAAATTTTATTTATTGACTTTTTCGCTAAAAATGATTTCTCAAAGCGAAAATTATTCCGATTCAATGTGTTTAACACCGCCAGACATTAAAGATGAAGCTAAATTAGTGGTTGAAAATTTAATACCGCGGAACTCAAAGGAAAAATATAAGCTTGCATCTGAAAAATTTGTGCAGTGGAAAATCAGTAGGAAATCTAAATCTTTACTTGCTGGTTTTATTTAGATTAGGTACTTGCATTTTTGAGTAAAGCACTATACAAGCCTTGGCCCATTATGACTGCTTCGCTGGTCACGCTATGATTGCCTCGAGCTAGCCTAGCTACGCTCTAGGCCTTCCAGCTTGGCCATCATTGCAGCCCTTGCTGTCCTCGCTGTAAAGGCCTCGACCTACGGCCTCGGCCTTTATCTCAGCTCGTCCATCAAGTGCTGCACGCTGACCGCGCTGTGTCGGTCTGGAGCTGCGCTACGCTGCGCTGTCGGCCATCATCAGCGCGACCAGCAAAGTAGTCATTATAGACCGCGGCAGTAATGTACTATTATCTACTCTCATAGCGTAATATTCGAATTATGAACTTCAAAACGAGTTTATATTGACATTCTTTATAAACACAATACCGAAATTTAAAAATAGAATCATATTATAACACTTTTTCTCTAACAAAATAATACTATAAAACAATTTTTTTTCTATTACGATACAGCGCTAATCCAAGAAGTTAATATCACCAAAGAGTTTCCATCAACTTTTGGCGGGGGACAGCAGCACCCGCTGTAGCGCATGTGCGGTGATGTGCTGGTGCAGGCGACATTCATTTGTTTTGTAGTACTTACTGAATTTCGTGGGATTTTTAAATTTATTCTTGATCTTTAACTTTGATCTTTTATTTAGTATTTGTTCCAATCCCAATGTTTGAGAGTAGATAAAGTAGTGTATGAAACTGCACATAACTAGGTACTATGCAACAGTTTCATAAACTACTATTTCACTTCAAAAGCTCATTATAACACTATTCATTAGTCAGAGAAATACTTCCAGATAGTAACAAGAATAACTAAAACAACAGAATGCTGCATCACGGGGTGAGAGCTTGCTCTCATTAGCAGCTCTCCGAGTTGCAGGAATGTCGGCAATTATGCGGTTTTGGGACAAAGAGCGAGTCTGTACCTGGCGCAGGAGTGGTACAATTAGGAATTTACAACTTACTGCAACGCTAACAAAGAGATTTGCCTAATGAAGGCACTAATTGAAGTTATCTGTACACACATAAACATACGTACAAACTAATAAATGAAATTGAAGTGTCTGTTTGTAATATCAAAATCAAAATAACAGCTTTTTACTAAGTGCATGTGAAAGTATGTATGTTATAACAAAAAATCCACTTTAAAAATGTTTGTCTGTCTGTTTGGTCCGGTTTATGTCCGAAAAGGGTGGACCGATTTTGACGAGACTTTCAATGGCAGATAGCGCTGATATTATAAGGAGTAACTTAGACTATTTTTATTTTAGAAAAAAATTAGGGTCCACCCGGGCGAAGCCGCGCCCAGCAGCTAGATGCAAATATATTTGTTGCAAGTAATTTTACGAGTTTACCGCTGCAAACAAGAGCAAAAATCCAACTAATATTAAAAAAAATGTGAAAGTTTGTGTGTTTGTTACCCAATCACGCAAAAACGGCTGATAGGATTTGGATGAAATACATACGCGACTGAGTTTACCAATTTTACTCATAATTTTTGTAGTGAAACAATACAAACTGTATTTTTGTTTTAACAGCTAAAACAAATACAGTTTGTATTTGGATGACCAAATTATTCCGCAGACTACCGCCAGGTTATTCAATATCGCTGGTACGAATTTAATAATTAGTACCAGGTCGACCAAGCTCTATTCGGGTGAAAATAGATAAATATATCGTCCAGGTATACCAACGTTGTATCACATTCCCGAGGCTGTGAAAATAGACAAAACTAATTTTCCCAGATATGAAAACTAGCTAGATCGATTTTTCGCCCCCGTAAACCCCTATATTGCAACTTTCATCGAAATTGTTAGAGCCGATTTCGAGAAAGTCATCTGCCTAGCCTTTTCCCAACTATGTTGGGGTCGGCTTCCAGTCTAACCGGATGCAGCTGAATACCAGTATTTTACATGGAGCGACTACCTATCTGACCTCCACAACCCAGTAACTGGGTAATACGATACCCCTTGGTTGTCAGACTTTCGGGCTTCTGACGACCCGTAACGACTGTCAAAGATCCACGAATGACAGCCGGGACATACGGATTAACGTGCTTTCCGAGGCACGGAGGAGTCTCGGTATGTAAAGATGGTTACCAATCCACTGACCAACCCTGGCAAGCGTAGCTTAACCTGATGGATCAACCAGTGCGGCTGTTATTACTTAGCCACGAGCTCCTCGAGAAAGTAATTTTAAAAAAATATACAAATATTGCTTGCTCATTTTATAGTATAGGATAAGATATATACTAGTTGTGCCCCGCGGTTTCACCCACGTAAGTCTCGATTCTATACGAATATCGGGATAAAACGTATTCTATGTGTTAATCCAGGTTATAAAATATCTGTGTGCCAAATTTCATCCAAATTGGTCCAGCCGTTTGAGCGTGAAGAAGAGACAAACATACACACTCACAAACTTTCGCCTTTTTAATATTAGTGTGATATTGCATTTGAAGCTGGTTATCTGTGCTATTTCTTTATGTCCCATAGTCATTACGCATGCACTGAGGCAGACCTGATAAGTTTTGCGCCACTTCGATCGTTTTCGATGTTTTTACGAGCCCCAACTGGCTGATAAGTGCTCCCAACTTCGTTTGATCTTTAAAAGAAAAACTTTATTTTCTGCGAAGTTTTTTTGGATGGAGAGATTTTTCGATAAATTGATTACTAATGGATGGAACGGATGGAAGGTACTTAGGTTCGTTCTTCGGTTGAATCATGAACATTCAGCCTCTAAATCAATTTGCTGACTGACTATTGGTACTTTTTAACCGACTTCCAAAAAGGAGGAGGTTATATGTTCGTCGCGTATGTTTGTTTTTTTTTTTTTTATGTATGTCCACCGATTTCTCCGTCAATTGTGGACCGATTTCGAAAATTCTTTTTTTGTTTGAAAGGGTGTGCTCTGGAATTTGTCCCATATAAATTTATTAACTTTGATTTGATAGTTTTTGAGTTAGCTACAAAATACGTTTTTTCTTCCCACTTAGTATGTAGATCATATGATAAGTTTCTGTCACTGGTAGCAGGTAGTGGTATTCGAATGTGTGTGGGGTAGGTACCACAACTAAAAAGTGAAAAATAAAAACTTTTTACAAAAAAAAACAACCGACCTCCAAAAAAAAACACTACAAAGTGAAAAATAACTTTAATTTCGGAAGTCGGTGGCAAAAAACGAAAATACAAAACCCAAGACACCGACTTCCGAAATTAAAGTTATTTTTCACTTTGTAGTGTTTTTTTTGGAGGTTGGTTGTTTTTTTTTTATAATAACGAAATGAGCCAATTTTCACGTAGGTACGTGCCGTCTCTGTGGTCTAATAACATCTCCCGCTCTGGGCGGAGCGAGAGGGCGTCTCAAACTCTTACTGACTAAAACCGACCCGTGTTCCTTCAGTTGCCTGAGTGTTGCCACGGTATCCCTTTCGGACAAACCCGCAGCCCCGGCAGGCATTGGCCCTATCGGACCCCTTCGATTGTGCTGACATCTATTTGAGGCGCGCGTGGAACACAACGCGCCGTCGACCCGGGCCTGGTCCTATCAGACGGCGAGCTACCCATTGCTCAACGTCTGCAAGCCCGCGCCTACGGTAGCCGGGAATCAGCCTGGGATTCTCGACGCCCAGGGAGTCTCCTGTAGCGACTAGGGGCGCGAGGGCGCAAAATTAGCCTCTTCCTCACGCGTTCCGCCTCCTCCATCTTATCTAAGTCTGTCGTCATAGCAATAATGTTAACCACATTATTGTATTTCGGCAGTTAGAGGTAAGATAGCCAGTTCCTCTGTGGCTGAGGATTCCGGGTGAAGCTCGCTGCTTCGTTCAGCCTGACCATCACTTACCATCAGGTGAGATGCAAGCCAAGTGTTTCCCCGTTGAGGATAAAAACAAAAATCTAAGTATAGCTCGTGCTGTGAGAAAATAAAAGCTGTTAAAATTATATACAAAAAAAAAATACAATTTGAAATTACGTGTTTTCAGCTTTTCATTGTGAATATTAATAGTCAGTTTCAGGAAATGCCAGCACACTGAATTAACTACGAACAAACAATGGTATTCATTTGTGGTTTTTGTTCCACGAAAACAACAATTTTCATACGAAAATGAACCGCAAATGTGTAATTAATTGTTATTTCCAAACGTTACGGTTTGTGTTTGTTATTGTATTTTAGAGAGATGTGGTAGCCCTATAACGACCCGGACTTAGGGGTAACACTATCATATCTATGATCAAAGATATAATGAAATTGTACAATAGACATTTATTATGCGTATATCCCCCTAAAGGGGACACACTACCATACACTACATCAGGGGGTTACACTATCATATTATATCGTATACCTATCTACAAAGCTCACAAATTACCCATAATATGTCTATTTTACAATTTAATTATATCTTTGATCATAGATCTATGATTATAGATGTGATAGTGTAATACCACCCTTTTTTTTGGGTGGGAAATTATCAAATAACTTCTCCCGCTCTGGGCGGAGCGGGAGGGTGTGTCAGACTCTTACTGACTAAAACCCACCCGTGTTCCTTCAGTTGCCATGTTGCCGGGGGCCACGATTTCCCTTTCGGTTTTATTCACAACCCCGGAAGAAATCGGCCCTAGCGGACCCCGTCAATTCTGCTGGGACACATGCCTCCTCTCGGTGAGAGGGAGTGGGCCATCACGCGGGCCCAGTGCGGGTTGGTAGATGTCACATGTCTTCGAATTTTTTGGTTCTAGGACATGCCAGTTTCCGAACGATGTTTTCCTTCACCGTTTTGAGAGCAGTGGTGATGAAATTAAGTATACAAAGTAAAGCGCCTGTCTGGGTTCGAATCTACGACCTACAACTCGTAAGTCGGGGCCGTTACCACTGGGCCACCACTGCTCTTACATAACATTATGCTTGTACGTTATCTAGCAGAGGTGTACCGAAGTATACTCACATTTCGCCAGTTATGTTGAAGTCCTAGTTACTTTTACTTTTATACAAACTATCTTTACGCAAATTCTTATGACCCAAGTTCCATATTTCGTATACTAACTTTCAAAGCAGCATATTTTGCCTTCGGCAACCTTATCAACAGCTGTCCCAGTTTTGTAAGCTGTCCTCAGGGGGACGTGTATCTGGTATACTTCCTAATCTTCACGCTTGTCGCCCCAGGAGGGACACACCATGTGATAACTCTGATTTAAATAGGGGTCAAAATGGAATAAGGTTTTTACTTTAGGTGTATTTTGTTCTTTACATAGGAATGTATTTTGTTCTGAAATTGGATGGTGGAGGTGTGTTGATAGCAATCTCACGGAAATTTGTCTCCTGTCGAGTTACCAGCTGGGAATCTGAATCTGAAGATTTGTGGGTCACGGTCAATATCTCCTCTAATAATAACCCAAAAAAAATTGCAATATGTGCTGTGTATGTACCACCCCCTCCAAAACTTGATACGCAAACAAAGTTTCTTGATGGTGTGAGTAAAGTAATGATTCAGATTGACGGTGTGGTGGTTCTCGGTGATTTTAATCTAGGGGGAATTCAATGGAATAGTGATCCTAATTGTAATTACACAGTACCTAGCAATTTTAACAGCAGATTGGAATACTCTTTAGTTGATTTTTTTACTATTAATAATCTCTTCCAAGTTAACAATACTTGTAACTGTAACGGCAGAATTCTGGATTTAATCATGAGTAGCATTGAAGATGGGAAAATAAACCAACCCTCACACATCTTGAGTAGATTAGACCCGCACCATCCTTCACTTTTGTATTGTATTGAATCATCTGATTCTGCCTGGCTCCGTAATAACGACAACATGAATTTAAATTATTTTAAAGCAGATTATACAGCAATCTTAAGGGAACTAGGGAACACTGACTGGGAATCATTATTTTCTTCTTGTTGTACTCTTGATGACATGGTGTCTGTCTTCTATGAAACTGTTAATGCCGCGATAGAGAGCTATGTTCCGAGACGCTCACGTAAGCAGTGTAAATATCCTCGCTGGTTTTCCCCTTCACTTATTAAATTAATTGCTGAGAAGGACAAAATTAGGAAACGGTACCGTAAATTTAATAACCCGCGTGACAGCATAGAGTTTACAATACTGCGCGAACGATGTTCTAAATTATTTGATATCTGCCATAAAACATATAAACGTAAAATAGAACAGGCTGTGACTAAGAATGCTAAAGTGTTCTGGCAATTTATTAAGGAAAAGCGCAACAATAACTCCTCATATCCTGAACGTATGCATCTTAACGGAATTGTTGGTGAAAATGGTACCAATATTGCCAATCTATTTGCTTCTCACTTCTCCTCTGTATACCATGACGATTCCCAAGTATTAATCAATACTACCACAGCAATTAACGACTCTTTATCTTGCAACATTCAGTTTACTCCAAGGGAAATATTTGTTAAGCTGACTCAGCTTGATGCTAACAAAGGTGCAGGTCCTGATTCAATACATCCCTATTTTTTAAAACGGTGTGCCAATGTTCTGGCTGCACCTTTAGCTAAAATCTACAACCGCTCTCTTGCCGAAGGAATTTTTCCAGAAAAATGGAAGAAATCTAGAATTGTTCCAGTTTATAAGAAAGGCGACCAAGACAGCATTAAAAACTATAGACCCATTGCTATTCTTTCAACCTTGGGCAAAATTTTTGAATCACTCATTTATCCTTTTATATATCGACATGTTGGTAAGTTTATCTCAACTCATCAACATGGTTTTAGAAGTAGTCGTTCCATTGAGACTAATTTATCTTGTTTTATTTCTGATTTGTCAAAGGAAATTGATGGGGGATATCAAGTTGATGCGATATACACCGATTTTTCCAGTGCTTTTGATAAGGTACGAGTAAATCATCAACTATTATTGCAAAAGCTGGAATCTTATGGTATCCACGGTTCCCTTCTTAACTGGTTTAAATCATATTTGAGCGGAAGGAAACAAGTTGTTTCAGTCGGAGGTCATGACTCTGTTATGTATTATGCCAAATCTGGAGTACCACAGGGCTCGCACGTAGGTCCTCTACTTTTCATCATATTTGTCAACGATCTTGCGTCTCGTATTGGCTGCGACTTTTCTTTTTATGCTGATGATCTCAAAATCTATAAAAGAGTAGAGTCACCGACAGATGCCAGTCTACTTCAGCACGATCTTGATCAAATCAGTCTCTGGTGTAAATCTAACGGGATGACCTTGAATGCGGACAAATGTTTTTGCATCCGTTATGGCCGTAAATTACAGCCATTACTTTTCCCTTACATTATAAACAATACTACCTTGCAAGAAGTTTCTGAAATTCGTGACCTAGGCGTTATTATAGACCAGAAACTAAAATTCACCTCTCATATCTCAGAAATTGTAAAAAAATCGGCTCAAATGCTTGGTTTCATCAAAAAAAATGCAAAGCCTTTTGGGGTCAAAACTAAAATTATCCTTTACAATGCTCTAGTGCGTTCTCATCTAGAATTTGCCAGTATAGCATGGAATCCAGTGTACGCTGTACATTCGCAGCGTCTCGAGAATATCCAGCGTACGTTTACAAGGCATATTGCTTACGTATCCTCAGGAATTTCCCACAGATGTCCATATGAACAACGATTGACTTTCTTTCGCATTGAGTCGCTTCGGAACCGTCGTACTGTCCGTGACTTGGTCTTTCTTTTTAAAATTGTCAATGGTCAAATAGAATGTGAGCAATTGCTTGAACGTGTCATGTTGTCAGTCCCTTATAATCTTCCTAGACGACCGATATCCAGACTTTTCGAACCGCCCACCTGTAGAAATAACATTGGGAGACATTCGCCAACATCTAGAATGTGAATTAAATTCAACGAACTCAACACAAAACTACCTGATTTAGATGTATTCTTTGGTTCCCTGCCGCGATTCAAAACCCTCTTGCGCAGTCATTTAAACAATACTTAGTTAAGCTTATTTTATTTTCGTTAGTTATTTTATATTAAATGATATTTGTGTAGTTTTTTGTTCTGTTTTAGATTTAAGTCAAAGCTGTTTTTTTTAATGATTTTATTTTGTTTTCCATTTTAATTTTAATGAATATTTTAATTTTATGTAATGTAATTTGAGAAGGTTGCTTTGTTTTATGTGAATGTCGTGTACACCTGTAATTGGTATATATATAAGAGCCCATACTTGTTAACTTTAATATTTAATGTACAATATATATGCTGTTGGCGTACCTATTTTAAATAAAAAAAAAAAAATAAAAAAAAAAAAAAACCTACTCTTTTATTTACACATTTACATCTTCATTCGGTGGTTGGGTTGCTTTTAAATATACTCGTGTTCACTTTTTTGTTGCAAGGCCAAGTACTTAGGTAGATAAGTTTGGCATCAACATAAATGAGTTGTCTTATTATTCACATGGGCGTACCCAGAATTTTATAAGGGGTGAGGCAGAAGTAAAATAAACTCGATAAATATTAGGAATTTCTCACGATAAAATTCGATAACTAGGCATGCGCACTCGATTCATCGATACTGCATTGTTTTCGCGATTTAATTTTGAATATTAACAAATGGATAATTAATTTTGTTACATAATAAACCAAAATTTTTAGTTTCTAGTCAGGAACCAGGGGGGGCACATGCCCCACCTTGCCCCACCGTGGGTGCTCCCATGTGTACACACAAATATAAACAGAGAAGAAGAAAAGAACAGAAAAATAGAATGAAGAAAGAAAGAAAGAAAATACATTTATTTAGCACAGACAAAAAGGCACAAAACACAACATAATTATAACACAAGTAAAAATAAAAAAACCGGCCAAATGCGTGTCGGACCACACACAATGAAGGGATCCGTAGTTGGGATGAATTTATCCCAAAAACAAACTTAACTTTGTAGTTGATAAACATGTTCTCCCATACGGAATGTATGGGAAAATATGTTTTTGCAACTGCAAAGTTAAGTTGGTCAATTATTACTCGATAACTAGTAAAGCCTACTTAGCTGTGATAGTTTTTCTTTTAATTTCGTTATATAAACTACTGCTGTGATTTTTTTCACACATCCAAAACCAACCATTTAGCTGGCAGGGGGGGAGACACTTGACTCCAACAAAAATTAGCACTTTAAAGCTTAATATTTTGCAAACGAATCCCTGAATCCAAAAATAGTTTTAACAAACTCATAATATTTTTGTAAGACCTTTCCAATGATACCCCACACTATGGGATAAAAAAAATAAAAAATTAAACAACACCACTTTACGTGTATGGGAGGTACCCTAAAAAAAAATGTTTTTCATAATTTTGTTTTACCACTTTGTCGACGTAATTAATATGTATACCTATGTCAAATTACAGCTTTCTAGTACTAAGGGTCTCGGAGCTAGACCGCGGACAGACAGACAGACATGACGAAACTATAAGGGTTCCTTGTTTACTACGGAACCCTAAAAAGGAAACAAAAAACAAAGTGTAAAATAATAATTTAGCAGGAAAGTGTGTCTCGTGGCTGCGCCAAATAGGCCCAGTTCAGCAAAAATGCCAGACAACAGGTGTCTAACGCTAGTTTTCAACTGGACCTGAAGTGTGAGCTGACGGATGTAAATCAGTTGTATACGTACAAAGGTGATGCTTATTTCTCAAGAAATCTCTTCTAGCATACATGCGATAGGAAAGTAGATACAGACCGCGTGTAAGAGTAGAGAGAAAGTAAAATACAATCAAAAAACAGTTCACTTAATAAAATAAAATAAATAATATGAGAATAATTATTATACATAATTATATGTCGGAGACGGGTATGTGACTTTCGTTATTATCAGCGATATTTTAACTACTGTGGGCGTAGTGTGGGTAATGTTGGTTAATGCGCAATAGAAAAACAGTTTGTAGTTCAGATCACATTATAATTTACTATCAGATGAATCACACTAGCTAAATTATACACACACTGGGTGCGACGGCGTTTATTAAAATTACCAATTAACAAAATGATCACAAATTACAACTAACACAATAACTGAGCACCACGAATCGAGGTCAGTTCCGCGACGTCTTGACTCCAATGCGACCAAAGGCTGAATGTCCTCCTCGCCTTGGCCTTAAAACATCACGACTCTGTAGAAGCGCGCCTTTTTTGGTGTCCATAGATCTCTCTTGATGTCGCAAGTGGCGCGCTTGCGATTCGTTTCGTGTCCGTACTTAATGACCGGATCCGACCCATAGGTATATACTTCTAAAATAAATATCACGAAGATATTAATTTGTTAGTTGTTATTACCTATTTTTATTTTCTTAGTTATGGAAATAAATTCGAACCGAAATCGTCAGGACAACCTTTTTCAGAGTTCACGTGGACCAAGAGACAACTTTGGTAGACAAAGAAATAAGAAATACATCACGTTCTAGATAATCCTTGCAAATACAAAGACAGATTATGCATTTAAATTATAATTTGTAACCAAACACATAAATACAATGGTTATCAAGTAACTCAAGTTATCAGTAGCGATGCAAGCGGCCTGGCTGTGAACATAATTTATTGTTACAAGATTAGATGTTTTGCATAATATGTTTCTTATCGGGTTATAACATACCGTTTTATGTTTGGTTAAGTTAAACGGATTTATTGGTTGATATAAAATAATGATTACAATACTGTGGCGACATCTTCATCGCAATATGCATCACACTACGTCACGCAAAAATCCTGTATCGCTGTATCGTCCAAGCAGGGTTTACCGCGCGACTAGCATATATACAACGTCCCAACATCAATCGTTGGGCAGCTGCCCGTCAAATACGACACCCGTCTGGTCGGAGGATCCTCCCTTTTCTATAGATGATGAGTTCTCTGGAGTTCTTCGCTGTTCCTCACGCCTCTATAATACCTAAGTCATAGTGAAAAAGAAAAACAGTGGCACTCCGGGAGTGCCGACAGAAGTGAAAACTTGAAAAAAAAATCGGCATCGGTAATCAACGCGTTGATGTCTTTTTAGTGATCAAAAGCTGGTGTCGTCACAGTGTCGCGAAATCAATAGTTTAGTCCCATCTCAAAAATGCCCACTAAAGAAGTTTTTACTTAAAAAAAAAAGATAAAATCGTAGAAATACGAATACAATTTCGCACAAGACCATCATCCTCATTGATTAGCAACTTTGTTCCACCAGCAGGCTGCTCTGTAAAAGCCTCCTTTTCTCCCTTTTGTGCCATGCTTACCTGGTCTGCACAATACCATAATCATCATCAGCCTATAAATGTTCCCACTGCTGGGACACAGGCCTCCTCTCTGTGAGAGGGAGTGGGCCGTAATCTAACACGCGGACCCAATGCGGGTTGGTAGATGTCACATGTCTTCGAATTTTCGGTTCTAGGACATGCTGGTTTCCTCACGATGTTTTCCTTCACCGTTTTGAGAGCAGTGGTGATGAAATAATTTACATAAAGTAAAGTGCCTGTCTGGGTTCGAACCTACGACTTACAACTCGTAAGTCGCGGCCGTTACCACTGGGCCACTACTGCTTCACTGCACAATACTATAGCAACGTTGAAAGTCAACTTCTTTACATAAAAAAAGCTTAAAATGTCATACTAAAATAAAGTACATTTAAGATTTTAAGAGGCAGCCACATTTAAATAAAACTCAGACTTTAAAAAAACCCTTTTAGTGACAGATTGTGCGTCTCGAGCTCTCGAATTGGCGTAATCCGTAAGCCACAGTTACAGATTAAACCATTTCGGGAGACGACGTGACAAAGTAACTTTATTTATCAGTGTCTACCGCTTCAGGTGACGGGAACTGGCTTCAATCCACTTTGCTACTGATCAAAGAGTATGGTATACTTGACTTAGATAAGGGTATATACCTAGATATGTATTCGATACTTGTAGTAATAATTATATAGCGAGTGTTTTATCGATACTTATTTATGTTATAAATTAGTAGATATTTACAATAGGCCTGTGTGCAAAATTTTTTGAATGTCCGTCTTGTAGATTATTAAAAAATATTGAACACGTATTTTTTCTTTTTAGACGTAATCAAAAGATTACGGCGATACATTGAGTTAAAATGTGGCATGACGTCATGCCTTGCTAGATTTAATATTGAGTTGTGTCGTAGCGAGCCCCCACTCCCCAACTTTAATGCGTGTTTTCTAAGTTATTTTTGATTAATATGATAAAGCAAAAAATACGTGTCTAATATTTTTTTATTATCTGAAAGACGGATTAAATATAATTTCTTTTTTTTTTTGGGCATCTTCTGTATTAAGAATTAAATGTCATCGGATTACTTAGTTCGTTTTGATCCAACTTCTTATGATCTACAATTATTATTGACAGCACCTTTCCTAGAAAGAAAATGATATGCAATTCTTGAAATCACGCCTGTACCTATTACCCGAATGGTTGGACAGAGGTATACACCTCTGTGTATACCTCTGGTATGTCCTGTGTATTTTTAATATTTTTTCCATCGATAAAATTAAGCATAGATGCCCTCATTTCGATATGTGCACATTATAAAGACTCGCATTGTATACAATATTGTTAAAACAGGCCAGCTTGTATAAAACCCAACCACTTCTTCTTCTTTTCGTGTCAATGGTACTCTTCTTTATAATTATATTATTTTATATTATATTATACTAGCTTTTGCCCGCGGCTTCGCACGCGCAAAGGTCGGAAAATATCCCACAGGAACGTACTACCGATATTCAGAGTACTTATCAAATGTCCTAACCCAGGTCATGGCCTATCCGTATACCATTCATCTAAATCTGTTCAGCCGTTACGGCATGAAAAGGTAACAAATAGATAGATAGGTAATAAATCTGTTTTAGGGTTCCGTATCTCAAAATGAAAAATGGAAACCCTTAAAGGATGACATCGTTGCCTGTCAAGATACTTTTTCTCAGAAACGCGTGGAAGTATCAAGTTGAAATAGATAGGTATTAAAAACTTAGGCTATGCGCGCACTACGGATTTTGATAGTTGCGGATAATATTTCGTGTTGTTCTATCTCCTCTCAGGCTCATTTTCTACGAAATGTATGGAAAGTTTTTTGCAATTTTTGAATTTTCTCGTACTTGAGTACGAGAAAAATCAAAAATTCGCCCTCCGTTGGCCCGATATATTTTTTTGACGCTAGTAATAATAAATAGGATCGACAGGCATCAAAAAAGTTTTTGTGAAAATTACCCATGTTCTTGCTGACTGTACAATTTTTTCAAAATCTGTGAATGCAGATCAAAAAGTTAAGGACAGTCTCCTAAGACCGTTTTCTTGTAGCGACAACGGTTAAGGTACCTGCCCTTATTGTCCCATATCAACATCCACCCTGTATATGTTATGATTGACTACTTAGCTCCATAAAGGTATAGCGTGATGATAATGTTTTAAAAGGTTAAATCCGTAATTATCTGCAATATTCTAACCTTTTGGATAGTCTTTTTACAGTTTGCGGTAAACTATAGAAGAATACGAACATAATGCAATATTGCTCATCCCCCATAGCAAATAGCGTGATAATAATTTTTGAAAAGTCTATTGTGACGTTTCCATTATTTGACATAGATTATTTATACAAATTTTCAAGTTAATCAAGCCAAACAGTAAAATCCTCCCCTGTAAAAATAAATACCCCTTTTCACCCCGTCAGGGGTAGATTTTCAAAAAACCTTGATATACGTTTTTATTTGTTTTCAGTCTTAAGTATAAATACTGAGTTTTGAGTTAATCAGACCGCGCGTTAAAATTCTTCCATACAAACTATGACACCCCCCAATCCTCCCTTAGGGGGTAGTTTAGAAAAACTAAAAATGGCAAACTTTATAATTTACATAGATAAGTATTCGTGCCAAGTTTCAAGTTTATTAACTCAAGGAATAAAAAATTTCATACAAACAAAATCCCCCCTTTTCACCCCCTTAAAGGTCGATTTTCCAAAAACTCTTTCTTAGTGGATGCCTACGTTATATTATCTACCTGTGTGCCAAATTTCAGCCCAATCCGTTCAGTGGTTTGAGCTGTGCGTTGATATATCACCCAGTCAGTCAGTCAGTCAGTCAGTCAGTTTACCATTTTATATATACAGATGAGCCCAGTAGGTGGCCACGTTGATTGCGGCATCAGTGGCATTTTTTTGATCGTCCGAGGTGCAGGTGAACGGGCACAAAGGACACTCCAGCAAGTGGGGCATGGTCTGATCAGAAGCACCGCATTCGCACTGGGTGTTGGATGGTTTAGTGATCCCTAAAGCTGGTACACTTAAATCCAACCACGGCACATGTATATTAAAATCTCTTTTACTTAATTTTTCCTCTGCTACTTATAACTATTGTAAAGTGTATACTTAGGTATTCAAGAGGCAGACTATCCAAGTACAAATGTGTCATTTTTGATGTTTAGACAGACACCTAGACGTAGTACCTTCATACAATTATTTTCCCTAAAGTATTTATAGATGACAACTCAAAAGAAAATCCTTCATATTCATTGTCAAATACATTGTGTTTAGAATAACTATTATTTATAGTTTCAACACGTTCAAGTACAGGTAACTTATCAGTCACGTACCTTATTGCCTTAATTACCTGTACCTGTTAATACCTGCATACTTATAGGTGCGGTTAGTGAGAAAAGTCGATAAATAATGCTACTTTTATGCATCATATAAATTGACATAAAATTATTCAAAACAATTATTCAGTATTTCATAAATTTGCAAATATTCTTTAAATTTTACTTTTGTACCCACCGTTGCCAGACGTCCCGATTTTGGCGGGACGTCCCGATTTTTTGCCCAAAATTAAATGTCCCGCGTGGGACAGGCTCAGTTCCGATTTTCGGGGATAGAAAAATAAATAAATAATTCATAAGTAATGTATAACTTATTTAATATTATATTCCTCTGAAGATTTAACTGCCTTACAGGGCAAACTAATAGTTATTGGTTATTCTTATTAGTATAGTAAAGTAACGTATTTTCATTAAAATACATTTTCTACTGCTTTATATCATCATTGTAAACTTAATTTGAAACACAAATAAAAGGATAAGTAGTAAAAAATAATACAAATAAATAATAATAATAATTTAATTTTCGTTTTCTTATTATGTCCCGCTTTCGACGAAAGAATCCCGTTTTTTTTACTCAAAAGGGTTCAAAATCCTGGATTGCCCGAAAAAAATCTGGCAACGCTGTTTGTACCGTTAATTTTTATTAAATAGGTGCAGCTTTTGCCCGCGGCTTCGTCCGCGTAGATGTCAGAAAATATCCCACGGGAAGGTACTACCGGGATTGAAAGTACAGACGCCAGCACATCAAGCTACTACAATCTGTCAAATTTATTTAATAGATTTTCAACTTTATCGCTGATGTGTAAGGTACAAAGTTGATTGGGAAAATTTTACAGTTTCGGGTAGCTTGATGTGCTGGCGTCTGTACCCTATGCATTAATCCATGTATTAATTCCGTAATACATTGTTTTCTTAAAACACTGTTGGTTTACGCGGCGCACGCCGGTAAAGGTCCAAGTCGGCATGATTTTTTCAGAGATACCATAACATAACAACACGCCTTGTTTCCCCGAAGGGTTGGGCAGAGGTGTACCTGTAGCAGGTACACCCACATTTCGCCAGTTATGTTTTAAGTTCCATATAATAGGGGGCGAGCCTATTGCCATCAACCGGGCACAAATCCAGACTCCGGGCTGCTACCCAATAACACTTTGCCCGACCCGGGAATCGAACCCAGGACCTCATGTTCAGCAGTAGCGCTTGCGACCACTAGACCAACGAGGCAGTTTTTCAGAGATCTTCAACAATAATCGTCATATTTCAGCCAATTTACCTAAGACATTGGTGCCGATTCCCTTGTTCACAAACTAAACTAAATTTAAGTTCAGTGCATCTTTTTCTTTCTATTTCATTAAGAAAAGGACAGAAGATAAATTTTAGTTCAGTCCTGTCAAATTAATCAGCGCTTGACGTAAATTGACGTAATTTTAGTAGGCAAGTTTTTAATCACGTCTAAACTTGTATGGAGTAGTGACCGGCGCTGATTAATTTGACAGGACTAAACTAAAATTTATCTTCTGTCCTTTTCTTAATGAAATAGAAAGAAAAAGATGCACTGAACTTAAATTTAGTTTAGTTTGTGAACAAGGGAATCGGCACCATTGTCTTATAATATGATGTAGTGATTTAGGTAAATAATCCAAACTAATGTTAAAAATGCGAAAGTGAGTTTGTTTGTTACGCTTTCACGCTTAACGGCAGAACGGATTTGGGTAAAATTTGGCACATGAGTAGACCATGACCTGGGTTAGGACACAGGATACTTTTTATCCGGATATTTCTACGGAAACGAGACTTTTATGCGGGTGAAACCGCCGAGCGCAACTAGTTAAGGCGATTGACACACGGCACCGCGTACCGCCGCGGTAGGCGGTGAAGCGGATCTCATGTCGCATTGACCTCTAATAAATCCGTTGATGCCTAGCACACGTACACCGCCCGACCGCGCGGTCGAGGGTGCTCTCATCTCTCACGTCGCGGCGGTGTGCGGTGCCGTATGTTAATCGCCTAAGATATAAAATTATTTGATTTCAAGACGCTTTTATTAGCGTTGTGTTATTGAAGATACTGGGAAGAATGTTCTTTGAAAACGCATTAATCCCCAAAACTTTCAAAAGTAAATAACAGTTTAATCAGTTCACTAGTTTTAAAGACTTTTCACTCAAAGAAAACTTTCTCTATGATACGAAAGATTTATTACAAAGGTCAATTTTTTTATTATAAACCAAATATTTTCTTGAAAATTCTTCAAAGAAAAATGATAAAACTTTTCGAAGCGTCTCTGGCAGCTTGGAACCTACTTATTAAGAATCACAAAAAATAGTTTTTAATATAGGTGCTGTAATGTACTTTTTTGTACTATTTTTATTTTACTTTATTCAACATGCAAGAAACTCAAATAATCAGATTTCTCTTACTTCTGGATATCAGCCTCTTCTCCCCAAGTAAGGATTTGAATTTTTCTCAATCATTCTGACATTACAAGATTTCATTAATAATAAATAATAAAATGTTAATACATAGGTAACCAGTACCCTAATTGCGTAATGCAACACAATCACAATTTGTTTCGAATTGGGTGCCCCATTGCTTCCGGAGAACATCGGCTACACTTTTAGCCGATGCTGGGACTAACTTAACCACTAGGTATAAAAAGCCACGGTGGGTGTAAATCCAGCAAGGTGGCTGAAGGTTACATTGAAGATTCCATACAAAATAAAAGTAAAATTACCAACCAAATCGAAACATCTTTCTCAAGAGATGATCCGCAACCATCAACTTCTGCTGAAGAAAGCTTCATCCCGTCAAATTTTATCCATGACCAACAAATATCACAATCTCAAACTATTAACATACCCAAAAAACACCTGTCCCTAAAATTTTAAAATTGTTCTCATTTCATTATAAATTTTAACTAATAAAATGTTTTATTCTTGTAATGCCGGTTTTTTAACCGACTTCCAAAAAGGAGGAGGTTATATGTTCGTCGCGTATGTTTGTTTTTTTGTTTTTTTTTTTATGTATGTCCACCGATTTCTCCGTCAATTGTGGACCGATTTTGAAAATTATTTTTTTGTTTGAAAGGGTGTGCTCTCGAATTGGTCCCATATAAATTTTATTAACTTTGCTTTGATAGTTTTTGAGTTAGCTACAAAATACGTATTTTTTTCCCACTTAGTATGTAGATGATATGATAAGTTTCTGGCACTGGTAGCAGGTAGTGGTATTCGAATGTGTGTGGGGTAGGTACCACAACTAAAAAGTGAAAAATAAAAACTTTTTACAAAAAAAAAACAACCGACCTCCAAAAAAACACTACAAAGTGAAAAATAACTTTAATTTCGGAAGTCGGTGGCAAAAAACGAAAACACAAAACACAAGACACCGACTTCCGAAATTAAAGTTATTTTTCACTATGTAGTGTTTTTTTTGGAGGTCGGTTGTTTTTTTTTTTTTGTAAAAAGTTTTTTTTCTACTTACCTCACAATCGAGATGTAAAGCAGAGTAGTTAGCTCGGGTGTAAGCACCCTCGAACTATAGGCGCCCTCGCTGCGCTCGTGCGCCTAAATATCTCGGGCTGCAATTGATGCCTACAGCCCTTGGCTACTAATCTACTATTATAAATTTTTATTTTATACTTAAATAACAAGTATATTTTTGTACTATGATTTGGTGGTATTTTTATTTTTGTAACACATTCGAGTCCTTCTCAGGATTTATTTTTGTGCTTGTTTTGCTCACAGTTAGAAAATGAAAAAATGGACTTACTGATTTTTCGAATTGGGGCACCCAATTGAAACAGATTGCTAATCCATTGCTTCATAAGTTGGAAAAAAAATCTGCTCAACAACGTAAATAACGCAATTAATGTTGTTGAACTGTCAAAATTAAACAAATTAGGCAAAATTGTTTACGAAAATAAGTTACGCAATTAGGGTACAGTTATGAGCTATAATAATACATCCAAATATTTATTAACACACATACATACATACTTAATACCTATAATAATTACAGAAAATCTAATACAATTTTCTTCATCTATCATTTTTAGAAGGAAGTCACCCATTACAGCAATGACGTCACTTTTTCAAAAGAAAAAATGGCGCTGACGCAGGACGCTTAAAGATGTCGCAGTAAAAGAAAAATAAATTGCATCGCAAGGATTTTCTGAGAATTAGGGTCGGTAATGACAGAGATGTGTTGGTTAGCAAATGCAGGCTATTAATCAAGGGTGAGCGGCGTGAAAGTGGAAGATACTGGGGCTATGAAGCAAGAGATTTTGTGTCTTTTCAATGACGTTCAAGATTGTTGAAGTATGAGGAACAGGGTGTGAAGTTCACTCATCCTCTATAGAAAAAGGAGAATCATCCACGATTGATGTCGGAACGTTCTATACAATGTCGCCCATCGGCATGTGCCGCCCGTATTTTTCTAACTATTCATGAAAAATTATCGAAAAAAAAAAACCACCGACCTCCAAAAAAAAAACACTACAAAGTGAAAAATAACTTTAATTTCGGAAGTCGGTGTCTTGTGTTTTGTATTTTCGTTTTTTGCCACCGACTTCCGAAATTAAAGTTATTTTTCACTTTGTAGTGTTTTTTTTGGAGGTCGGTGGTTTTTTTTTGTAAAAAGTTTTTATTTTTCACTTTTTAGTTGTGGTACCTACCCCACACACATTCGAATACCACTACCTGCTACCAGTGACAGAAACTTATCATATCATCTACATAGCAAGTGGGAAAAAAATACGTATTTTGTAGCTAACTCAAAAACTATCAAAGCAAAGTTAATAAAATTTATATGGGACCAATTCGAGAGCACACCCTTTCAAACAAAAAAATAATTTTCAAAATCGGTCCACAATTGACGGAGAAATCGGTGGACATACATAAAAAAAAAAAAAACAAACATACGCGACGAACATATAACCTCCTCCTTTTTGGAAGTCGGTTAATAACTTTAAAACGGAGTCTATCTTTAATATTTTTCATGTTATTAAATTTTTTTATGTTTTGAGTAGCGTTTGCCATATTATCTCCAATGTTATTGGCTTGATTTGGATTCTGTTTATTAATTCTAAATTTTATGAGTTATTTTAACGGATTAACTAACATTTTTATTAAAATTTGTCGACTATGCAAAAAAAAAAAAAACCGAGGTAAAACATTTTTTTTTAAAAAACAGTGTTTTTTTTAAAAAAAAACCAGTGTAAGTACATAAAATCATAAGAGGATTTTGAAAAAAGAAAAAAAAAGTCAAGATTGACTAAAGTAGTAAGTTTCCTTTTAAGTTAGTTTTTGATAATTTTTCAAGAATATTCTGAAAAATGCGGGCGGCGCCCATGGGCGACATTGTATACTCTAGTGGCGCGGTAAGTTGCGCGATGCAGGATTTTGTGTGACGTCAGTGTGATGCGTACTTAGTTCGCATGGGGCGATGTAGATATCGATAAAAAAGTGCTCGTTCAATTGTTTTCCTGAGCATTTGCAAACATTAAACCCCTTAATCACTACATAGTATAAAACAAAGTCGCTTTCTCTGTCCCTATATCCCTATGTATGCTTAAATCTTTAAAACTACGCAACGGATTTTGATGCGGTTTTTTTTAATAGATAGAGTGGTTGAAGAGGAAGGTTTATATGTATAATAACCAGGTTTATGCCCGTGCGAAGCCGGGGCGGGTCGCTAGTAATTTAATAAACGCAGAAAAAAGTTATTCCAGTTTAACCTCGAAAAATTATCAAATTGGTTGCAACTTTAGTCCCTGTCTATTAATAAGGGGGTAAAATAACATAAAACTCGTGATGGAGAAGAACAACATAAAATTTTAGAAGCCTCACATTTCTTATTATTATTATTCCAAGAAGTATTTATTAATTGCATTTAACAAAACTACCTACTGGAAATTTTCAGGATTTTTTCAGTACCTAGTTAAACCAAGACTTATCAAAGGCAGAAAGACAGACTGACAGACTTATTTTTAGATATTTCCTTATCAATAATTACCAAAACATTCTTATAAATAGCTGTTTTCCTGGCTCTAAAAGGAGGCCGCGTATAAATTGCCCTCGCTGCAACTGACGCAAACGAAAAAAAAAAGTAAAACCTCTAGAGCCCTTCTTTTTCGTAGAATATAATTTATCATTAATTTTATTGCCATTATTGCAGTTAAATCGTTTGGATATTTTGTTTCTATCTAATTTATGGACGAGTCTAGGAGAAAGCATATTTTCGGTATGATTTAATCTAATCAACAAAAACTTTCGAGTTCTTTTTGAGTTTAAGAGTTTGTTAAGTAAGTTATAAAGATTATTTAAAGAAAAATAATATATTTATAACGTGTTAGTTTAGTAAAACGGTACTTCTTTTGAATTGAATATTTTGTAGCTGAACGTAATTAAATAAGAAAATTTAATTAACGGTGGCTCCGTTGAACTAAAAGTCCTCCAAGAATTTCAGTTTACTGCAAAATAAACTGCCTTTTTAGGGTTCCGTAGTAAACAAGGAACTCTTATAGTTTCGTCATGTCCGTCTGTCTTTCTGTCTGTCTGTCTGTCCGCGGTCTAGCTCCGAGACCCTTAGTACTAGAAAACTGTAATTTGGCATAGGTATATATTTTAATTACGTCGACAAAGTGGTAAAATAAAATTATGAAAAACATTTTTTTTTAGGGTACCTCCCGTGATGTTATTTTTTTTTCTTTTTTTAACCCATAGTGAGGGGTATCATTGGAAAGGTCCTTTAAAAACATTGGGAGTTTGTAAAACCATTTTTGGATTCAGGGATCTGTTTGCGAAATATTAAGCTTTAAAGTGCTAATTTTTGTTAGAGTCAAGTGTCCCCCCCCCCTGCCGGCTAAATGGTTGGTTTTGGGTGTGTGAAAAAATCACAGCAGTAGTTTATATAACGAAATTAAAATGAAAACTATCATCACAGCTAACTAGGCTCTACAAGTTAACGAGTAATAATCGACCAACTTAACTTTGCAGTTGCAAAAACATGTTTTCCCATACATTCCGTATGGGAGAACATATTTTTCAACTACAAATTTAAGTTTGTTTTTGGGATAAATTCATCCCAACTACGGAACCCTTCATTGTGCGTGGTCCGACACGCACTTAGCCGGTTTTTTTGCCTAGCACAATCAATTTCTAGGCAAATTGATTGTGCTCGGCAAAAAAAGGTTGTTTTCATTTTCCCAACTACATTGGGGTCGGCTTCCAGTCTAACCGGTTGCAGCTGAATACCAGTATTTACATGGAACGATTGTCTATCTGACCTCCACAACCCAGTTACTGGGTAAGATTGGTTGATAGGCTTTATGGTTTCTGCCTGCCCGTAATGGCTGTCAAAGATCCGCGAATGACAACCGTTTTAGCCATGATTAATTTTAGCGAAGCATGTGTGGTCTGACTATGAATGATAGGCTGAGGAATGATGTGATAAGACAGCGGTGTGATTTAAAAGGAGATGTAGTAACAAAAAATTAAAAAGGTATGCTGAGATGGTTTGGGCATGTTGAGAGGATGAATGAAAGGCGACTAACAAAATGTATTTACAAGGCTGATGTTAAGGGAAAGGCCGGGCGGGGACGCCCTAGGAGGACATATACTGACCTTATTGGTGATGTGACCTTATTGGAGAGCAGTGGTGGTCCAGTGGTAACGGCCGCGACTTACGAGTTGTACGTCGTAGGTTCGTACCCAGACAGGCGCTTTACTTTGTGTAAATTATTTCATCACCACTGCTCTCAAAATGGTGAAGGAAAACATCGTGAGGAAATCGGCATGTCCTAGAACCGAAAATTCGAAGACATGTGACATCTACCAACCCGCACTGGGCCCGCGTGGTGGATTACGGTCCACTCTCTCTCACAGAGAGGAGGTATGTGTCCCAGCAGTGGGAACATTATAGGCTGATGATGATGATGATTGGTGATGTTCTTCAGAAAGGCTAGGTGCGTAGTACTCGCAACCGGCGTGCGTGTATGACCAGATGTATGAACGTAAACGAGGCAAAACGAGTATGTAAGGATCGTAGCAGATGACGTTCTGTAGTTTCTGCCTAACCCTCATGGGAGGAAGGCGTGATGTAATTTTATTCGAGGACAATTCCAAAATCATAACTTGAAGCGGTAAAAACAGTCAAATAAAACAATATTGTCCCCCGAAACACACTGTGTTCTTACATTAAGAGGTGTATCGCAATATGTTGGAATACAAATAGGGTACAGTTTTATAAAGTAGGGACGAAACAGTTGGGAACTGAACCCACAGGGTCAATAGAAACGGGATCTAACTTTTGGGTTGGAGGAAAATATTTATTTTTGGTTTAACTACATAATATACATAATATCTCGCCTTGTTTTCCCGAAGGGTTAGGCAGAGGTGTACTTAAAGTGCCTACACACAAATTTTGCTAGTTATGTTTAAGTCCCATGTAATAGGGAGCGAGCCTATTGCCATCAACTGCGCACAAGTCCAGACTGCGGGCTGCTATTGAGTCATTCTTGAGAAATTGGTTTAAAAATAATCTCTAAAAAGTACAAAGTTTCACTTAATAGGTATTTTGAAACTAGTTGACGATTTTAATGCACTTCTCCCCATCATCGTCCTTATAAATTTTTGGCAAAGTTTTTAGTAGATGCAGTAACTCTATCTTTTCACGCCATAACGGCTGAACGGATTTAGATGAAATTTGGCACTCGGATAGACCATGACCAGCGGGGTGACTACGTAACACATGTACAGTAGCAATGGTTTCCGTTTTGACAGTTCAACAACATTCATTGCATTAGTTACGTTGTTGAGCAGGCAAATTTTTCGATCTTAAGAAGCAATGGATTAGCAATATCCTTCAAAATCATTCAGATTGTGACACACATTGACAGAATACTTTTTCGCCCCTTATCGCACTGATAACGGTAGCACTATATAAGTGGGTTTGACGGGCGATAAGGTTCAGTCTGCGCTCAGCGCTTGGTGTGGCAACACGCCGTGTTCGGGTTGGCAACAAGTCCATCGTCATCCTGAGGATGCCTCGTTGAGAGGTGAAATATGTGTCGATTTCTTTCAGGAGTTGTTTATGGGTCTTTAGAAATAGCTAAGCGGAACAGGTTACTAAATATATCCACGTCTATTGTATTTTAGGATAGTTTTTTATCAGTACGTTCCCGTGGGACAATTTCCGACATTCAAGCGGGTGAAGCCGCGGGTAAAAGCTAGTCTTTGCTTGCTTGTCTGTGCTGGCCTCAACCAGGTTCAACCTGCGATGGTCACAATGTCGTCCGCCCATCTCGCCGCCGGACGACCGACACTTCGTCTTCCAGGCCTTGGACGCCACTCGGTCACTATTTATTTATTAAGCACGGCACACCAACGATATGTTATTTACTAAGATAGTAACAATAGGTAAGCCCGGGTCGACGGCGCGTTGTGTTCCACGCGCGCCTCAAGGAGATGTCAGCAGAATTGACGGGGTCCGCTAGGGCCAATGCCTGCCGGGGGTTCGAAGAAAACCGATAGGGACATCGTGGCCCCCGGCAATAGGGCAACCGAAGGAACACGGGTGGGTTTTAGTCAGTAAGAGTCTGACACGCCCTCCCGCTCCACCCAGAGCGGGAGAAGTTATTTGATAATTTCCCACCCAAAAAAAAGGTATCACGAGTCTTGAGTACTGTGTAAATACGAGTACATCACTTATAGGCATGCACAACATTCTTATTAAAAAGTGAATAAAAATTCGACAAATTATTAAATCATTAAAATATTAACATTTACATTAATTTGATATATAATAAAATTACGAAATAAGATTAGATTGTAAAATAATAATAAATTAATATGTACACTTCGTTACATTGCATGAGAACAAACAACAACAAAAAAAAAACACGTTATAATACTCGCTCATAAAGTAACAATTGGTATTGTTACTTTATGAGCGAGTATTATAACGTGTTTTTTTTTTTACATTGCATGAGAACAAACAACAACAAAAAAAAAAACACGTTATAATACTCGCTCATAAAGTAACAATACCAAATATGGAATAAAATAAAACATAAATCGTTGGTCTAATTAAAATCCAAATGAAATGAAGTTGTTATTAAATTTGATTACATTACTATATTAAAATTAGTATAAATATATAATATAAACATATACAGCGTGGCGCTTTAATGGTGACATTAATTTAACACACGTATACGGATTAGCGTTTTATTTTTATGGAGATATTTTATTTTAATTAAATGTTATTATTTATTGATTTATTTTAAATTTTGTAAAATAGCATCTTGGTGCAATCACTACTTAACAACTGTAGCGCAAAGGTCATTTACCGGGATCACGGATCATAACATCGTATCAATGAAAATAAAACGAATAACGTGCAAAGAGAAGGCGAATTGAAGGAAAGGGAGAACCCTATGTCGGCGAGCGTTTGAAAATTTTAATTTTTTAATGAACGAATTATTTTTTCTTATTACATTTTTATGATTACTGACCACTAGCCCTACCCGTGTGTTAAATTAATGTCGCCATTGTAGCGTCACGTTTTATATGATGTCACTATGCATCAATCTACTTTAATCTTGACTAGAATTAAGTTTATAAAAAGTACTAACCATTTTTTATTTTTTATTTATGAATCAATGCGTAAACGCTGGTTTAACATTCGACCGTTTTTGTACGGGGTCAATAAATCAACTAGAGAAATAAATTACTGACCACGTTGCAAACACAATTTCGAAAAAAACGTTTCTATTCAAGCCTGTAGGGCAGCAAAAAATCAGAACGTAGGCATATAATTCTGTGCACATAGTAATTTGATTGTACCCTCGTCATTACGGGTCTATCTCGACCCGATCTGGGGCGACTTTGTTAGCCGAATTTAAACGCTATTCAGTTCTAAAGGCCGCATCATACAATCAGGGTGCGGGACGAAATAAAATTCCTATTTTTGGCACATTTTATTTGGAGAGAATGTAAAGCTACCAATCAATACAATGTGCACATGTATATAGCAAAAAACACAACACCATAAGTGTTGTTTTTTTTTGGGTTCCGTAGTAAACAAGGAACCCTTAGTTTCGTCATGTCCGTCTGTCTGTCTGTCCGTCTATCTGTCTGTCTGTCTGTCTGTCCGCGGTCTAGGGTCTAGCTCCGAGATCCTTAGTACCAGAAAGCTGTTATATGGCATAGGTATACATATTAATTACACCGACAAAGTGGTAAAACATAATTATGAAAAACATTTTTTTTTAGGGTACCTCTCCTACACGTAAAGTGGTAATGTTTTTTTTTTAACCCGTAGTGTGGGGTATCATTGTAAAGGTCATTTAAAAACATTATGACATGAGTTTGTGAAAACCATTTTTTTGGATTCAAGGATCCGTTTGCGAAATATTAAGCTTTAAAGTGCTAATTTTTGTTAGAGTCAAGTGTACCCCCCTGCCAGCTAAATGGTTGGTTTTGGATGTGTGAAAAAAATCACAGCAGTAGTTTATATAACAAAATTAAAAGAAAAACTATCACAGCTAAGTAGGCTCTACAAGTTAACGAGTAATAATCGGCCAACTTAACTTTGCAGTTGCAAAAACATGTTACACAACAACAGTTAAGTTTGTTTTTGGGATAAATTCACCCCAACTACGGAACCCTTCATTGTGCGTGGTCCGACATGCATTTGGCCGGTTTTTTCCATTCTAGATTTGCAAACAGTATTACCCCCATTAATTGAATAGTCAGTCGTTGTCACTGGCTGCCTATGAACGCCTGGACCACGAATGCAAAAATCTGTGCAAGTACAGTAGCACCCAAAAGTTAGTAGACATTTTTCCACTTCAGCTGATGATGTAAAATTCTAATTTCAAATGTTTGAACTGTACACTATAACGTTTTTATTAACTTATATAATCATAATATGGCAGTTGAAGTGGAAAGATGTTTACTAACTTTTGGAGGGCATTGTATACTATGCGATATAGGTGCAACCTACTCGTATATTATATTTTAAAAAAATAGTGCATCCATAATACACTATCGCTTTCATGGGCGATTTCTTTTACAAGGAGCTAGACTATTTTCACATTGAATGGTACTTTTATACAAAAAGTCCCTATTATCGAACGTCTAATGTTATGGCATGGTGTGGTCGAGCCCTTAGTCCGCAAATGTTTGGCAATACTTAGAAGGTTTTTGTGTTAACTTTCTATGAATAAAGATATTTGAAAAAATCTCCTGCCATTAGATTTCTCCGATGATATTGCTTTTCATTGTAACCTTTTATTTTTTTTGTCAGTTGACCGCTTTTCTCTAAGGTTCTTCTTTTTCGGCAATGAAATAACCCATAGTGAGGGGTATCATTGGAAAGGTCCTTTAAAAACATTGGGAGTTTGTAAAACCATTTTTGGATTCAGGGATCTGTTTGCGAAATATTAAGCTTTAAAGTGCTAATTTTTGTTAGAGTCAAGTGTCCCCCCCCCCTGCCGGCTAAATGGTTGGTTTTGGGTGTGTGAAAAAATCACAGCAGTAGTTTATATAACGAAATTAAAATGAAAACTATCATCACAGCTAACTAGGCTCTACAAGTTAACGAGTAATAATCGACCAACTTAACTTTGCAGTTGCAAAAACATGTTTTCCCATACATTCCGTATGGGAGAACATATTTTTCAACTACAAAGTTAAGTTTGTTTTTGGGATAAATTCATCCCAACTACGGAACCCTTCATTGTGCGTGGTCCGACACGCACTTAGCCGGTTTTTTTGCCTAGCACAATCAATTTCTAGGCAAATTGATTGTGCTCGGCAAAAAAAGGTTGTTTTCATTTTCCCAACTACATTGGGGTCGGCTTCCAGTCTAACCGGTTGCAGCTGAATACCAGTATTTACATGGAACGATTGTCTATCTGACCTCCACAACCCAGTTACTGGGTAAGATTGGTTGATAGGCTTTATGGTTTCTGCCTGCCCGTAATGGCTGTCAAAGATCCGCGAATGACAACCGTTTTAGCCATGATTAATTTTAGCGAAGCATGTGTGGTCTGACTATGAATGATAGGCTGAGGAATGATGTGATAAGACAGCGGTGTGATTTAAAAGGAGATGTAGTAACAAAAAATTAAAAAGGTATGCTGAGATGGTTTGGGCATGTTGAGAGGATGAATGAAAGGCGACTAACAAAATGTATTTACAAGGCTGATGTTAAGGGAAAGGCCGGGCGGGGACGCCCTAGGAGGACATATACTGACCTTATTGGTGATGTGACCTTATTGGAGAGCAGTGGTGGTCCAGTGGTAACGGCCGCGACTTACGAGTTGTACGTCGTAGGTTCGTACCCAGACAGGCGCTTTACTTTGTGTAAATTATTTCATCACCACTGCTCTCAAAATGGTGAAGGAAAACATCGTGAGGAAATCGGCATGTCCTAGAACCGAAAATTCGAAGACATGTGACATCTACCAACCCGCACTGGGCCCGCGTGGTGGATTACGGTCCACTCTCTCTCACAGAGAGGAGGTATGTGTCCCAGCAGTGGGAACATTATAGGCTGATGATGATGATGATTGGTGATGTTCTTCAGAAAGGCTAGGTGCGTAGTACTTGCAACCGGCGTGCGTGTATGACCAGATGTATGAACGTAAACGAGGCAAAACGAGTATGTAAGGATCGTAGCAGATGACGTTCTGTAGTTTCTGCCTAACCCTCATGGGAGGAAGGCGTGATGTAATTTTATTCGAGGACAATTCCAAAATCATAACTTGAAGCGGTAAAAACAGTCAAATAAAACAATATTGTCCCCCGAAACACACTGTGTTCTTACATTAAGAGGTGTATCGCAATATGTTGGAATACAAATAGGGTACAGTTTTATAAAGTAGGGACGAAACAGTTGGGAACTGAACCCACAGGGTCAATAGAAACGGGATCTAACTTTTGGGTTGGAGGAAAATATTTATTTTTGGTTTAACTACATAATATACATAATATCTCGCCTTGTTTTCCCGAAGGGTTAGGCAGAGGTGTACTTAAAGTGCCTACACACAAATTTCGCTAGTTATGTTTAAGTCCCATGTAATAGGGAGCGAGCCTATTGCCATCAACTGCGCACAAGTCCAGACTGCGGGCTGCTATTGAGTCATTCTTGAGAAATTGGTTTAAAAATAATCTCTAAAAAGTACAAAGTTTCACTTAATAGGTATTTTGAAACTAGTTGACGATTTTAATGCACTTCTCCCCATCATCGTCCTTATAAATTTTTGGCAAAGTTTTTAGTAGATGCAGTAACTCTATCTTTTCACGCCATAACGGCTGAACGGATTTAGATGAAATTTGGCACTCGGATAGACCATGACCAGCGGGGTGACTACGTAACACATGTACAGTAGCAATGGCTTCCGTTTTGACAGTTCAACAACATTCATTGCATTAGTTACGTTGTTGAGCAGGCAAATTTTTCGATCTTAAGAAGCAATGGATTAGCAATATCCTTCAAAATCATTCAGATTGTGACAAACATTGACAGAATACTTTTTCGCCCCTTATCGCACTGATAACGGTAGCACTATATAAGTGGGTTTGACGGGCGATAAGGTTCAGTCTGCGCTCAGCGCTTGGTGTGGCAACACACCGTGTTCGGGTTGGCAACAAGTCCATCGTCATCCTGAGGATGCCTCGTTGAGAGGTGAAATATGTGTCGATTTCTTTCAGGAGTTGTTTATGGGTCTTTAGAAATAGCTAAGCGGAACAGGTTACTAAATATATCCACGTCTATTGTATTTTAGGATAGTTTTTTATCAGTACGTTCCCGTGGGACAATTTCCGACATTCAAGCGGGTGAAGCCGCGGGTAAAAGCTAGTCTTTGCTTGTTTGTCTGTGCTGGCCTCAACCAGGTTCAACCTGCGATGGTCACAATGTCGTCCGCCCATCTCGCCGCCGGACGACCGACACTTCGTCTTCCAGGCCTTGGACGCCACTCGGTCACTATTTATTTATTAAGCACGGCACACCAACGATATGTTATTTACTAAGATAGTAACAATAGGTAAGCCCGGGTCGACGGCGCGTTGTGTTCCACGCGCGCCTCAAGGAGATGTCAGCAGAATTGACGGGGTCCGCTAGGGCCAATGCCTGCCGGGGGTTCGAAGAAAACTGATAGGGACATCGTGGCCCCCGGCAATAGGGCAACCGAAGGAACACGGGTGGGTTTTAGTCAGTAAGAGTCTGACACGCCCTCCCGCTCCACCCAGAGCGGGAGAAGTTATTTGATAATTTCTCACCCAAAAAAAAGGTATCACGAGTCTTGAGTACTGTGTAAATACGAGTACATCACTTATAGGCATGCACAACATTCTTATTAAAAAGTGAATAAAAATTCGACAAATTATTAAATCATTAAAATATTAACATTTACATTAATTTGATATATAATAAAATTACGAAATAAGATTAGATTGTAAAATAATAATAAATTAATAGGTACACTTCGTTACATTGCATGAGAACAAACAACAACAAAAAAAAAACACGTTATAATACTCGCTCATAAAGTAACAATTGGTATTGTTACTTTATGAGCGAGTATTATAACGTGTTTTTTTTTTACATTGCATGAGAACAAACAACAACAAAAAAAAAACACGTTATAATACTCGCTCATAAAGTAACAATACCAAATATGGAATAAAATAAAACATAAATCGTTGGTCTAATTAAAATCCAAATGAAATGAAGTTGTTATTAAATTTGATTACATTACTATATTAAAATTAGTATAAATATATAATATAAACATATACAGCGTGGCGCTTTAATGGTGACATTAATTTAACACACGTATACGGATTAGCGTTTTATTTTTATGGAGATATTTTATTTTAATTAAATGTTATTATTTATTGATTTATTTTAAATTTTGTAAAATAGCATCTTGGTGCAATCACTACTTAACAACTGTAGCGCAAAGGTCATTTACCGGGATCACGGATCATAACATCGTATCAATGAAAATAAAACGAATAACGTGCAAAGAGAAGGCGAATTGAAGGAAAGGGAGAACCCTATGTCGGCGAGCGTTTGAAAATTTTAATTTTTTAATGAACGAATTATTTTTTCTTATTACATTTTTATGATTACTGACCACTAGCCCTACCCGTGTGTTAAATTAATGTCGCCATTGTAGCGTCACGTTTTATATGATGTCACTATGCATCAATCTACTTTAATCTTGACTAGAATTAAGTTTATAAAAAGTACTAACCATTTTTTATTTTTTATTTATGAATCAATGCGTAAACGCTGGTTTAACATTCGACCGTTTTTGTACGGGGTCAATAAATCAACTAGAGAAATAAATTACTGACCACGTTGCAAACACAATTTCGAAAAAAACGTTTCTATTCAAGCCTGTAGGGCAGCAAAAAATCAGAACGTAGGCATATAATTCTGTGCACATAGTAATTTGATTGTACCCTCGTCATTACGGGTCTATCTCGACCCGATCTGGGGCGACTTTGTTAGCCGAATTTAAACGCTATTCAGTTCTAAAGGCCGCATCATACAATCAGGGTGCGGGACGAAATAAAATTCCTATTTTTGGCACATTTTATTTGGAGAGAATGTAAAGCTACCAATCAATACAATGTGCACATGTATATAGCAAAAAACACAACACCATAAGTGTTGTTTTTTTTTGGGTTCCGTAGTAAACAAGGAACCCTTAGTTTCGTCATGTCCGTCTGTCTGTCTGTCCGTCTATCTGTCTGTCTGTCTGTCTGTCCGCGGTCTAGGGTCTAGCTCCGAGATCCTTAGTACCAGAAAGCTGTTATTTGGCATAGGTATACATATTAATTACACCGACAAAGTGGTAAAACATAATTATGAAAAACATTTTTTTTTAGGGTACCTCTCCTACACGTAAAGTGGTAATGTTTTTTTTTTAACCCGTAGTGTGGGGTATCATTGTAAAGGTCATTTAAAAACATTATGACATGAGTTTGTGAAAACCATTTTTTTGGATTCAAGGATCCGTTTGCGAAATATTAAGCTTTAAAGTGCTAATTTTTGTTAGAGTCAAGTGTACCCCCCTGCCAGCTAAATGGTTGGTTTTGGATGTGTGAAAAAAATCACAGCAGTAGTTTATATAACAAAATTAAAAGAAAAACTATCACAGCTAAGTAGGCTCTACAAGTTAACGAGTAATAATCGGCCAACTTAACTTTGCAGTTGCAAAAACATGTTACACAACAACACTTAAGTTTGTTTTTGGGATAAATTCATCCCAACTACGGAACCCTTCATTGTTCGTGGTCCGACACGCACTTGGCTGGTTTTTCTATTCTAGATTTGCAAACAGTATTACCCCCATTAATTGAATAGTCAGTGGTTGTCACTGGCTGCCTATGAACACCTGGACCACGAATGCGAAAATCTATACACGTACAGTGCTGTCCAAAAGTTAGTAGATATTTTTCCACTTCAGCTGATGATTTAAAATTCTAATTTCAAATGTTTGAACTGTACACTATAACGTTTTTATTGACTTATATAATCATAATATGGCAGTAGAAGTGGAAAGATGTTTACTAACTTTTGGAGGGCATTGTATACTATGCGATATAGGTGTAACCTACTCGTATATTATATTTAAAAAAAATAGTGCATCCATAATACACTATCGCTTTCATGGGCGATTTCTTTTACAAGGAGCTAGACTATTTTCACATTGAATGGTACTTTTATACAAAAAGTCCCTATTATCGGACGTCTAATGTTATGGCAACAGCATGGTGTGGTCGAGCCCTTAGTCCGCAAATGTTTGGCAATACTTAGAAGGCTTTTTGTGTTAACTGTCTATGAATAAAGATAATATTTGAAAAAATCTCCTGCCATTAGATTTCTCCGATAATATTGCTTTTCATTGTAACCTTTTATTTTTTTTGTTAGTTGACCGCTTTTCTCTAAGATTCTTCTTTTTCGGCAATGAAATAACATTATTTTTTATTAATGCTAAATTATCATTCATTAATTTCGCTGTTAAATATGTATTACAAGAATTTATAAGCACTTTTCATCGTGATTATGCATACCTTATATAGCGTAGGATTGAAAATCTAAAATAAAGAATAATGAGAATAGAGTGTGATTGTGGGAGTGCGTGTGTGTAGGTATGTGAGTGTGTGTGAGTGTGTGTCTGTGTAACTGTGCGTTTGCACTGGCGTAACATTTACAACGAAACATGTTGTAATCTCTATTTTCTGTCAATTTTCCATACAAAATTTGACAGGCACTAGAGATTTCAACATGTTTTGTTGTGATGTTTCGATGTGATGTAAGAAGAATGAATTAAATAAAAAATACCAAAATTGGCACAACTTAATTATCTAAACGTACTCAAAACAAAACCCCTAACCAGTCAATGATTGGTTCTCAAAAGATTTACACCAGTTGGCATTCTATCCGCGAAATATGTAGTAACAGTTGCCACTAAAATAAATTACTTGAAGTCAAGTAATAAATTACTTGAAACACACCAGTGGACCACTAGTTTATTTTCTCATAACATTGGAGCTTCAAATGTAATCCTCTGTTTAAGCTCTCGTATGGAGCTGTTCGCAGATTAAGGTTTTGATTTATATGTGTTGCTAGTAGAGCAAATAATAGGCAGTGGCGGATTAACCACGTAGCAAGAGTAGCAATTGCTACGGGCCCCGCACAAAAGGGGGCCCCGTGTATCCAAACCCGTCCACCTCCGCCTGTGCGTATGAAACTTAGATGTGATAGGTATATTGAATTTACTTAATGTCACAAAAACGTGATATGTAATTAACACCTTTTCCGACTAAGACAATCCACGTCAGACAATCTGTAATACTTACAATTTTTTACATATTTCTAAAAGTTGATGGCAAATAAACGTATTGAGTATTGTATAAAAAAAAATTACCACTTTATACTTAAGAACCCATAGCAGAACAAGGGCCCCTCAATAAAATTTGCTACGGGCCCCGCGCTTGCTTAATCCGGCACTGATAATAGGTAGTAACTACGCTTTTCATTAAAGCACGTTGTAAAAGGATTTTGTTGAGAGATAGTAGCGCAATTAATTAAGAACTAGCATTTAATATTTAAATGTTGCCAATACTGGGAATTTCTGCGGTAGATATAGTCAAAGGTAAGCTGTGGTTACCTGTAATTGAGTGTGCGTTACAGGATAATGTAATTAAACTAAGTTTTACTATTGTAAAAAGATAATTTGTAATGTAACTCGTTGGTAATCCTTAAATAAATAAATAAATAAATAAAGGCAGTGCTTTCCACAGTTTGTTTTATTAAGGTTCCATACCCAAGGGTGCCAAACAGAACCCTATTACTTAACCTCCGCTGTATGTCTGTCTGTCAGCGGGCTTGTATCTCATGAACCGTAATAGGTAGAAAGTTGAAATTTACACATATTGTGTATTTCTAATGCCGCTATAACAACTAATAAAAATTATTAAAGGGAGTGATCAATTTGGCAATATTACTGTATGGAAATATGGCTAACTAGTAAACTAAAATATTGATTTTGAAATGCCAAATATTTAGTTTTAGATACATCTAAAACTAAATATTTAAAAAAGTAATTTGGATGCATTCCAAATGCCTTTTTTACACCTTAAACAGTTACAACATCAAATTCAGTGTTATAATTGCAATAGTTTACTAGTTAGCGATATTTCATATTTCCATACAGTGATATTGCCACATTAAATCAAAACAGGTAAATAATTGACAGCTATTTGCGACGTTCCAAATTTTTAGAATGAACGCTCTTAAGGGGACGATAACCGACTTTTAATGGTTTTATACTGAAGATGACGTCTAAACGAGTACTGTTAGTAATTTAGAAAAAATATATGTTAAATTAGAGCATTTTTTAAATATTTTAATATAGGCATATTTTTGATTATGTTTACATTACATAGTGAAATTAATTTGTAAAGTTATGTCTAATGTGGATAAAAAACTGAGAATGACGCAAAATCTATCGAGCGTATTTTTCTGAAAACTTCACCATTTTAAAGATAATTAAATTATTAATCTTTTAGTATACTTGTTTTATTAAAATACTTTTTGTTGTACGTGTAATAAATTAATAATGCGTCTAATTTGGGACAGCGCACCTTGATGGGCGAGTCCTATTACTGGCTGGACGTACGACGCGTTGCTTGAGCTCAGTACAAAACACGCAAGCTAACCATTTAAGGTCACTGTCATATATCTGCGTCTTAAGGCCCGGACTCCACCAAAGCGGAGATGTGCGGAGGTGTCTGAAGCGGAGCCGAGAAGAGATGTTTTTTCAGCTAGGGTGTATCCACCGAAGCTGTACTGGCTAGACTGGAGCGGAGATGTGTGTTATCTAAAGCAGAGATGTGTGCTGACTAGAGCGGAACTGTTACAGCGCCGCTCACTGCACGCCGCTCACATCTCTTCTCATCTCCGTTGCGCTCCGTCGCCAGCTTGCAAGGCACAGCTCACATCTCCGCTTCGATCGCACCATACAAATATTATACATCTCCGCTCAGTGGTCTGCACTGAATCTAAGTGAAGACGAGATGTATGAATAACGAAATTCTATTGGTTGTTTATAAAACACATCTCCTCTCCTCTCGTCTCATCTCCGCTTTGGTGGAGCGCGGGCCTGATGCACCAGTATAATAAAAAAACATTTAAATTAATTAATAAAAACCGATTTGTTATTGGAACGCAACTGACTAATTTAACACTTAATCGACTTATATGTGTGTATTATAGATTACATCATGATTTATGGAGGGTGACTTCAGTCCAATAATTGAAAAATGCAAGGTCTGTGCACATAATCGAATTCATGTTTGATTTGTTACAACGCACCAAACATAAACACACATAATTATGGAATGTAAACTAATTAGTTATTCTCTTTCAACGTCTACGTGCTAACAACATTACGTTTGCATATATACATTTAAACTGATTTGTGAAACCATTGCTGATATTTTGAGCTAATATTGCATCCAAAATAGTACTTAATAACTGACTGCGCCCCGCAGTTTCACCCGCATAAGTGTCGATCCCGATAAATATCGAATAATATTAATAGCCCTTTTTTTTGATTTGGGTGGGAAATTATCAAATATCTTCTCCCGCTCTGGGCGGAGTGGGAGGGCGTGTCAGACTCTTACTGACTAAAACCCACCCGTGTTCCTTCGGTTGCCCTGTTGCCGGGGGCCACGATTTCCCTATCGGTTTTCTTCGAACCCCCGGCAGGCATTGGCCCTAGCGGACCCTGTCAATTCTGCTGACATCTCTTTGAGGCGCGCGTGGAACACAACGCGCCGTCGACCCGGGCTTGGTTCTTATCGGACGGCGAGCTACCCATTGCTCACCGTCCGCAAGCCCGCGCCTACGGTGGCCGGAAATCGGCTCGCGATTCCCGCCCCGGGCGTCTCCTCCTATTGCGGCGGTTTGGGGCGTGAGGGCGCGAAGTTTGCCTCTCCCTCACGCGTTCCGCCTCCTCCTTCGCGAGCATTACCGCTTCGCAGAAGGAGGTGACGGCCTGCCATTTCCTCTCGCTCCGTACCATGGCCTGAACCAGGGCCGGACGCGAGAGATCACCGCCGCCATATATATTAAAATTTAGATCCTCGGAAGGTCGAAGCGGTCCAATCCCCCGCTCCGTGTGCCGTTTGCTCCGAATAACTACAGGCAGAACTCATTCCTTGTGCGTGCAAGCAGAAACTTTAATAGGGTATGTGTACAGCATGACTTCGATCCGTTTACAACAATTTTATCTGTGGCCAGAAAGAGCTTGAGCCTTAACTTTTTCACCTGATGCGTGATATTGCTTAGATTATGTTAGTGTCAGTAGCCTAATTTTACCACATTTGTTGTTGTATTGTATTATATTAGTATTCTTATGTATAGTTTTGTATAGCTTTGACGGTTTATTGTTTTCGTTGGCAGTACTGTGTTGTTCACAGATTTCTTTTATTATAATTCTGTTAATTATATGTGAAGACTTGTAATTGGCTGTCAGTCATATTTTCAAGCTAGTAGTCTGTTTTGTTTAGCTGTAAGTCTTCCAAAGGAAATAAATAAATAAATATCGGGATAAAAGTATCCTATGTCCTTGTCCAGGTCATGGTCTACTCATGTGCCAAATTTTATCGAAATCCGTTAAGCTGTTTTAGCGTGAAAGCGTAACAAACAAATTAACTCACTTTCGTGTTTATCATATTAGTTGGGATTTACTCATTGAAAAGTTACATTTTAGCGTTGAACTAACCTCCGATGTTTATGGTTGGAATTAAGATTTAGCCAAGCGGAAGATAGTGTCCATAGAGACACAGTAACCCTTTATCTATATAGCATATATCTTCAGTGACGGTCTAACTAATCTCCAAACAAGCCATTTCGCATGTCGCTTCAACGCGCGGTTGAGGCAAAATTACCAAACTGCTCAACGTAGAGTTTGTTAATAGGTATTATAATATACTGGATGATTTTTTTACCGTCTCGAAATTTTTACAGGGTGTTCTACCCATGAATGTAAACTTCTTTCACTATGGGAGCAACTCTGAGATCACGAAAAAAAAAAATCTGCTGTTTCATACATTTTGGTCAAGTAGGTATTGTACTTTTATATAAACATCTGATTTTTTTTTCGTGATTTCAGAGTTGCTGCCATAATGAAAGTACTTATATTCCTGGGTAGAACACCCTGCAAAAATTTCGAGACGGTAAAAAAAATCAACCGGTATATAGTCTGACTATTTTCTTAATGTCCCTCGGGAATCATCGCCTTTCTGAATACAAACGAATGCTTATTTCCATGTCCATCAATTATTAGACTTATCGTGTATAATAATTTGAATTCAGAACTAAGTAATTTATTGTTCACAAAAGGTCGTTCGACTACAGATGCAGGTGTTGCTCTGATGAAACACATATTTAACGCATGGGAGAACTCGCAAAATGCTATTGGAGTTTTCTGTGATCTCTCCAAAGCCTTTGATTGCGTGCACCATGACACACTTTTGCGTAAACTACGTCATTACGGTGTCCAAAACGAAGCTCTTAAAGTAATAAATTCTTATTTGCATAATAGGGTCCAATGTGTAGATGTTAATGGTGTGAAATCTTCCGGGCTATCAGTTCAGTTAGGTGTACCTCAAGGCTCAATACTGGGTCCATTCTTATTCTTAGTGTATATAAATGACTTACCTTTTTATGTAAAGGATATCTGTAACGTTGTACTGTTTGCAGATGATACCTCTCTTATTTTTAAAGTAGACAGGAATATACAAGATTTTGACGACGTAAACAGTGCACTCTCAATGGTTACGGATTGGTTTACGACAAATAACCTAGTTCTCAATGCCAAGAAAACGAAATGTGTAAAGTTCGCTCTATCTAATGTTAGAAATCTAGGACCCAACATCGTCTTAGATAAAGAGGTGCTTGAAACTGTGAACTCGGCAGTTTTTCTGGGCATAACAGTAGATGCCAAACTTCAGTGGGGCCCACATATATCAAGCCTAGCGGGAAGGCTCAGTTCGGCCGCCTACGCTGTCAGGAAAGTAAGACAATACACTGACATTGATACAGCTCGGTTAGTCTATTTTAGTTATTTCCATAGCGTTATGTCCTATGGTATTCTGCTGTGGGGCAAAGCCGCTGACATTCAAAATATATTTGTTCTTCAAAAACGAGCTGTTCGAGCAATTTACCAGCTACGTGCCAGAGTTTCTCTAAGAGATTTTTTTAAAGATGTTGGTATTCTCACGGTGGCATCACAATTCATTTTCGCCAACATCTTATATATTAGGCAAAATATACACTTATACACTAAAAACAGTGATATTCACAATGTTAACACTAGAAATAAGGACAAACTACGAGCTCCCTTTCACCGGCTTCATAAGGTTCATAACTCATTTGTTGGGCTTGGTATAACCTTTTATAACAAGCTACCCTCTTCTATGCTAGATTTGCCTTTTAATGCGTTTAAAAATAAAGTAAAATCCAACCTTTGTTCAAAGGTATACTATTGTATCAACGACTACTTAAATGATAAGAATAGTTGGTCGCTGTGATTAACTCAAGACAATGTTTATGTTCTTTCTCCAGATTTAACTCACCTACTGACAGTTTATATAAGTTTATATAATTTTTTTTTATTTGACTTTATGAGTCAATTTTTTAATTATTTTTTACGTGTCTATTTATTTTTATTTTATTGTTGACATAATCTACTCATTACAATGTTTTTGTTATGAGTTTGTATTGCAATTTGTGGTTGGCTAGTGACCTCGACAATTGATCATATTATTTTTTACCTGAGCAACCGGCAGCAAGTTCGTCATGCTCCCTTAGATGTCAATGCTTGCGGTAGCGTCGGGAGTCGGGTTGCCTCCTTCCCTCAAATATGGCGAGGGGGGTAATGGCTGATCTTTGCGTTTTAATACTGTTTTAAACTTTCTTTGCTTTTTCCTGTTTTTTTTTTTTGTTTTTGAAAACTGTGTGCCTTAACCTGTGTCAAATAAATTTATTTTCTTTCTTTCTTTTCTTTCTTTCTTTATGCTCGTGAACGGGTGCTGCTTGTGGTGACTGGTCGTCTTGCTGATCATGGTTTTGTTATTGTTACTAGTAATTAACTGTATATTTATTTTGCCTCGATGGTCCTAGTTTATCATTTATAACTTCCAATTTACAGCTTTATGTAAGCGGGCACGCCTTTTGTGCCTGGAGGCTTTTATTTAGATATTTAGTTCTTTTTACGTTTAGTTTTTATTTTTTAATTTTGCTTGAGTATAGTTCTCGATGTTTTTGGTTGGTATATTGGCGTGTGCTAGCTGACATATGGCCAATAATTTATACTTAATTAAAATAATTTTTTGTGTTGCATAATAATTTTGCATACTATTGTATAGAGTCATTTTTATTTTTTTCTAACTTGAACAGACAGCTGTGCTGCTGGGGAGTTTGTTGCGCCACTTCTTCTTCCCAGCTAAAGGCACTAGGAAGTGGTGAAGGGTGGGCGTTTTTGGGGGACTGTCTTATGTAATTTTGACGTTCGAAAAGTGCTGGTTCTCAGCCTAATTTGAATAAATGACTTTTGAATTGAATTTTGAATTGAATTTGAGTTGTTTTGTTTTGTTTTGATTTCCGTGTGAATTATATAGAGCTGTAAAGCTATTTTCGTGACTGCGACTTTAGTAGCTTTTTTCCATTTTTTTTATTTAAATAAATTATTTAATGTTAAAAGAGTATCAACAACTCTGTATACTTTCAAGTCGATTGAGAGCGTCCGATCTGCACCAAGTACAAAGGACAACTGATAGAAATCGACGACTGACGAAACACGAAGTTTGCTCAGGGACATTAAGAAAATAGTTATTCTGTACAGAGTTATTGGATAAATGTCTGGGGTACCCAATTGATGCTGCCCACTGTACCTACCTAATCTCGCTCATAAAGTTATTTTTTGAAATTACTCATAATAATAATTGCGGTATCTTATCATTGTCTACCATCGCGTGACGTTGCCACATTGCTCTCGATTTCTCTAAGTTCTTTCAATTCTCCATTTCCTCTGGGATCTCATGTCTGCGTACTATTCAGTAGATGAGCCAACCCCCCTTTGACCTATGAATCGTGTGCAAGATTTTAACGGAATGTCGTCACACCGCAATTAGTACTAAATTAAATTTTAATTAAATTAAATTAAATATTTGTTTATTTATGGCAACTAGGCCCAACCGTTAGTAACATTGTTCTTAAAAACTATTGTTAGTAAACAAAAATAAAAAGAAAATTGTAAGGCAGCTGTGGGGTCTTCTGACCAGCACCTCCACAGCGTGCGACAACCAAGGCGCGTCGTACTTTTCTGTCAACATATTTATAGTAGTCAGTCTCTAGTATTAAAAAAAATGTATCAGGCCACTATACTGCCGAAGAATCGAAAGTAGGAAAATATTGTGAAGAAATCGGTGTGTCCTAGAACCGAAAATTTTAAGACCTCGTGGCCGCACTAATTTGGTAAATGAGGCGCCCCTGACGCGGGCAATTCGCTCCCTTAACCTTGTAGCAGAGAAATTAGATATATTTGCTTGTACACGGAGTGAATTCACAAGGATAATATTGTTTGTAATAAGTTTTACAAAATAAGTTGTTATTATTAAGTTTGCTTCACTATTGCATTGGGTTTTGCCTGTAAAAATAGTTGTAAGTGATTATATAAATAAATAAATAAAAATAAAAAAAAGACATAAATGATAAATGATTTTATTTCTGTAAGTAGGTTTGTACAAACACTTTTACACGTCAATCATATTTTAAAAACTAGATGAGGTCGATACCTATATGTCGGACTCTAACAAAAATTAGCACTTTAAAGCTTAATATTTCGCAAACGGATCCTTGAATCCAAAAATGGTTTTCACAAACTCACAATGTTTTTGAAGGATGCGGAGGAGCTAGACCGCGGATAGATAGACAGACAGACGGACATGATGAAACTATAAGGGTTCCTTGTTTACTACGGAACCCTAAAAAGGGCATTTTTTCCTAACCAAAACTTCGGTGTAACAAAGGCCCCGAAGTGAATGAACAGCCGGATGTCGATGCCGGAACGAATGTGTTCATTTAACTTGCGCTTGGCAAAAGAGTGAACGTTTTAGCTTGCTAATGATCCGTGTAAGACGTCTTAGTCCTAATGAGAGTACAAAGGTGATAAAAAATCTCATTGTGAATTACGTAGAAATGATTCAACATGATTACACATAAGGCATTGAGTGTCCTTTGTGCAGCTTTTACGTGTGTTTAAACACACGTAAAAACTAAAAAAAAACATTAAATAATTAAAAATATAATGAAATTTTTCGTCGGTTATTTAAAAAAAAAATCAGCTGTTTCATAGAAAAGTGCAATACCTACGCGGTCAAAATGTATGGAACAGCTGATTTTTTTAAAATAACCGACGAAAAATTTCAACGCAGGGAGTTCAGAATCATGTACTGAATCCATGGTTTCAGTTTTCGCATCGATGTCCCTGCCACCCCGTATAGTTGCTAGCCAAGTATTTATATTGCTTCTCAAATTAAGGCGATGTGTTTTTTGTTTTTTTGCTCACACCATAAATTATTATTACATGTGAGGATCTATACGTGAGGATTTGTAATTGGCTCTCTGGTGACTATAGTCTCCTTTTTGTCTGTTTTTATTAGCTGTAAGTCCTCCATGTATAAAATAAATAAACTAAGAAACAAAAAGCTACCGTTTTTTCCTTCACTCTGTAACGGCTAGGGCTGCGCAGGGTAGGCTGCGCAGGCCGTTAACGGTTAGGTAGAAATTAGAGGTAGAATAACAGAAACAGCTGAATAGGTTTATAGATATAATTATAATTTAAATAGGTAGTAGAACACGGCTAGGTTGTGGGTAAGATTCTGACCTGAGTCTGAGCACTCTCACACCTAGGATAGACAGGAAGGGTACCGTCCTTGGTAGCATATGGTAGATGTGGGCGCCTGGTCAGCACAGGCACCGTAGTAGGCCGGACGGCCCTAGCACGTAGTAGTACACGTCAGTAGCCCTGGAGATCGCCTGTCAGTACAGGCTCGCCGCGGTAGGCCGCAGGTAGGTAGACATTGGGCACATGTGGTAGGTCGCCTGTCAGCACAGGCGCGCGGCGGTAGGCCGCAGGTAGGCAGGCCTTCGTCAGCGTGCAATCTGAGCCCGTACAGAGAGCCCCTAGGTCGGGGCACACAGTCCTGAGGGTCAGTCCCTTCCGGGAGGCAAGCGGCAGTCGAAATGCCAGAGTATCCTTAGGAAATTAGTGTTGTGCCACGTTTGTAGTGATGTGGTTAGTTACTTACTAATTGATCACTCGACTAATATAGTTGAGACCGCTCACAACGCTACAACTCAAACTACGGTGTGAAAAAGGACACAAAATGAATGAAGGCATACTTACACAGGCGGGTGCCGAAACGAATGTATTCATTTAACCTAAGCTCACGCTTGGCAAAAGAGTGAATGGTTTAGTCTGCCTAATAATAAGCAGTGGTGGGGTTATCTGTCTTAATGAGGGTAAAGAGGTCCTACTCATTACTGTTGTGTTAGCAAAAACAGCCAGTGCTGAAAGATATGATTGGTGTTTTTGTTTCTGTGTTCCAAGTAGAAACTTGAATGGGGTAGGAAAAGTGTTACTTTTAAGATATACGTAAAAATATCGAGGCGAGGTTTTCTCGCGCACTGGATTTTCAACGCTCTGCTTAGCACCGATAGTTGAAAATCCAACAGTGTGTTTTTTCGACAGGCTGGGATGCACTCTGTTGAATTCTCAACGCTCGGCTTAACACCGAGAGTTGAAAATCCGGTGCACGGTAAATTCCCGCCGCGATATTTTTACGTCCGTGCTAACGTGGGTTTAATAATGGTTTCATGGGTACTAAAAGATCGGTGTTTTTGCCCAAAAGTAGATACTGTCTGACATCGCTGTCATTATCAATTTGTAACGTAACCACGAGTCACTTGTAAACTGTCCTTCCAAATATTCGACGTACCGTAGTTTCCTCTTTTCCTCCCGACTAGGGTTACCATATAGAAATCTGAAAAGCCCTAACAAGAAGTCTGACATTTCAATAAAAGTCCGGATATTTTAGTCACAAAATCCAATTATTGTTTGATCTCGATAAGTTGATTGTTAAAGAAGATTTATATTATGTTTTTGGCTGAATGAGAAGTTAATAAATATTAAAGACTTATTTGGTATTATTTAAATAAATTTTATTACTCGTATTCCATCTAAGCCAAAAAATCCGGACAAATTAAAGAGCCGGTTAAAGTCCGGACAAAATTCTAGAAATCCGGACATGTCCGGACAAATCCGGACGGATGGTAACCCTACTCCCGACCGAATTTCGGTCACTGTGGCCAATCTTAACGGAGATTAGCCACCAGGTACGTAGGAGATATTACAGTGCACAATTCGTCACCAACACCGCAAAGGGGCAAACCTCAAATAAGAAAATTGTACAGGAGAGCCAAAAACGTTTTTTTTCTCCCGATGATGCGCTTATTTTGATGATATTTAAAAAAAAAAATATAATAATCAAAAAAATCAAATGCGAAGGTGTACTATGGAAACAGTACTACAAAATTAATACAAATATAACAATTTACAATGCCAGGTTTTCCGAGGAAAAGTCGAGAAAAAATATACGCCTTTTCGTCACGCCTCTTTATCACCAAGGCATACCGTCTATCTAATATTCTCTTAGAGTTACGTCTCGATGCATTATGATAATATGCGTTGTTTTAAATAAAAAACTATACTCAATACAATCAAAAATATGTATTCTAAGTTATTATAATGAGATCACAAACTTGTTGCGTTATTCATATTTTTAAAACACACCAAATTACTTAATAAGTTCGATTTCTTCGTCACTAAACCTGTGTATTATGGTATTCATCAAATAAAAACCATTTGGTATTTAAAACACTGTTTCATATAAATCGTTAATCTAGACAAAGGTAACAAAACAAATACAATCAATAAACAATATTTCTCTCTCTTTCTATCTATAATCAGAAATCAAACAGTCCGGAGTTATTTTGATCAGAAAGACAGTAAGTCATATTACTTTGATCAGAAGGACAGTTGGTAATATTACTATCGTCATTCGTCTGAATTTCTATTTCAGTTTCAGGTGATTTTTTATGGTCACTTTTGGTAATATGACTATTGTCGTTCGTCTGAATTTCCATTTCAACTTCAGGTGCTTTTTTTATTGTCACTTCTAATATTGAGCATAGAAATAGGAACATTATCCTCAGAGCATTCTGACCCATGTCGCCGCTATAAGGCGAACTTCGAGTTTCGTCTTTTCGTAAAATTTCCCTACAACTGATTTTGAGATACGCCGTCAATCTTTTTTCGTTTCTATTAGTATTAGAGCTTCGCCCTTTTGTGAAGACATAGAGCTCGACAAATGGAGCATTTTTGTATACTAAACTAATTTTTGACCGTTTGTATGAGGTTCGCCCCTTTGCAGTGTTGGCGACGAATTAGTGTGTTTGCGCACAAGTGCATTCTCTGTTCCTGTTTACTTTCTGATTCCGATGGGACGGCAATCCGACTCGACCGGGGAGAGATCAGGCGCAGGGCCAACGGCTTTACGTGCTTCTCGAGGCACGGGGGTGACACACCACTAACTTCCAATCTCCAGGCTGCTACTGAGCTGCCGGGGTTGCGAATAAAACCGAAAGGGAAATCGTGGCCCCCCGGCAACTTGGCAACTGAAGGAACACGGTGTGTTTTAATCAGTCTGACACGCCCACCCGCTCCGTCCAGAGCGGAAGAAGTTATTTGTTAATTTCACACCCAAAAAAAAAGCCTGCTACTGAGAAATAATATAACATAACATAACCCCTTGTTTTCCCGAAGGGTTGTGCAGAGGTGTACCTATAATACAATGTGAGTCTTTATAATGTGCACATATTGAAATGAGGGAATTTATGCTTAATTTTACCGACGGAAAAAATATTTAAAAAAATCTAAATATATTTTTTTAAATTAAGAAATGGTCTTATTCAGAAATGCTAAAAAAACATGTTTATTTTCAATTGAGGGTAGTTTTTTTCACATTTTATGAGTACGCCTAATTACTTCCAATCATTATGGAGTTTGTTTCATCGCGGTAGATTATTTAGTTTAAAAGTTACACCATTTTCTTTACACTCAAAGCAGCGAACAATTTTTTTTAAATTCATAATAATTTATTTTTTTACTTACACTGTACCTACACCCACATTTCGCCAGTTATGTTTAAGTCCCTCGTAATAGAAGGCGAGCCTATTGCTATCAACTGGGCACAAATCCAGACTCCAGGCTGCTACCGAGAAATTCCATATAGAAAAACCCAACAGCACTTTGCTCAACCTAGGAATCGAAACCAGGACCTCATGCTCGGCAGTAGCACTTGACACCACTAGACCAACGAGGCAGTTTACTGAGAAAATTTAAATGGAAAAACTAAATAACATTTTGCCCAACCTGGGAATCGCATACAGGACCGTGCACGCTCAGCAGTCGCGCTTGTGACCACGAGACCAACCGGAGAGCCGTTCTTAGTTCGTAGTTTCGTTTCAGCCGAATGTTTTATGACAATTTTTTGCCGGCGTCTGCGTCTCTTTACTTGTCTCAACGATGCCTAGAATATCACAGACACTAAAGGCATAGACAAGTAACTGATGTTACGTCGGGTGTAGACACGCGGACTACATACATTTTATAATGTATTTTACACATCTATTTTTTTATTTTATTTAGCATTTATTTCTGTATCTATCTATCCGTGACATTACTGCGGGCCCTATCAGAATACCAGTGCTGCGACATTTATTTTTTAAATGTCGCAGCATATGCTGAGATAGGAGCCTTTTGGCCTCGTACAGGACTTTCTGCTTTTATTTTCATTTCGCTTTGTTTTTTTTTTAATATTTTTTTTTGAATGAGTGTGTTTTAGTTTAATTTGTGATTTCCTGTGCGAGTCTCAATAAATACTTTTTATTTTTTTCTTTCTTTCATTATACTGCTCGCTATAGCATTCTTTAGTATACAATATTTTCTTGTTTGTACTCGGCAAATGCTAAACAACCATGCATTAGCGTAATAGTGTTCTCCGAAAAGTTATGAAACATTTATAGGTACACGAGTACTGTTGTCTTTCTAATAATCGTATGAAGGTTCAGTTGTAGGTACGAAGGTAGAAAAATATTAGATTGTTGGTTTGTCGACTATAAATATAGGGTTTATCAATAGGGACCGGATATATTCGAATTGAAATAAAAACACATTAATTGTTTACAATTTTATTAACTTTTTTGAAGGCTTATACAGGGTGTCAGGGACATCGACGCGAAAACTGTTACCATGGATTCAGTACATGATTCTGAACCCCCTGCGTCCAAATTTTTGCAATACCTACGCGGTCAAAATTTTTGGAACAGCTGATTTAAAAATAAAAAATCGACGAAAATTTCCTGAATCCATGGTAATGTCACCGTATAATTATGAACTTCGTTAGTTTATAATCTATCAGTATTATTTCCGGTAAATTATAAACTGTCGAAAAATTGTGAACTGCAACGAACCGTTTACAATTTAACGCATTATTTTTCGCTAGTTTATAATCTTTCCATGGAAAACCGACAAATTGTGAACTGGTATTAAACTTGCCTGCCTGGCTGCAAGCAACTTGGAAGTAGCGCTCGCCGGCCGCTGCCGCGGAACCGCTCGCTTCGCTCGCTCGGCTCGCGCGTGGTTGGTCACAGTTCTAACTTAACCTAACCCATTTCACCCAGTTCACAATTTTTCGACAGTTTATAATCTAACGGAAATAATTCCGACAGATTATGAACTAACGGTTCTCACAATCTTACGGTGACAGTAACAATTTTCGCGTCGATGTCCCTGCCACCCTGTAATTTGGCATTAAATATGGAACACTATGTTATTTAAATTACCACTTTGGCTTTGTATGGTAGCTTGAATATCAGAGGTTCAGTTTTCCATCGCTTTTTGACAAAACGGCACCTATATCTCATTGATGACGCATGTGATGTTAATACTCTTTAAGTCTTCGACAGTTCTGGGCTTGTTCACCACTGATTTTACATAACCCCACAAAAAATTATCAAGGGTCGTTAAATCTCATGATCTTGGAGGCCATGTCTTGTCCCCGAATCTTGAGAACAGGAACCCGTTAAATTTCTCTTTCAAACAAAACATTTGACGAATTGAACTGCCATTTGATACAATACAGTTTAATCATTTCAACGCACTGTTCAACTGTATAGCGACTCATTTTGATAAATGCTGAACATTTAATTAGGTACTCATTTTAAAAAAAATTGCGCCAATAGACAATCTAATATGGCTGCCATCAGCTGTCAAAGGTACCTTGTCCCTATTGAAAAACCCTGTAGGTACTTTAGGAACAATGTCCAGGTCCAAATTTAAAATATTGAGTTGTGGAGTTACTGCTCATACTCATCAGCGTCACGTGGCAACTGTAAAGGTAACTGCAGCTTTAGCATTAGCTTCAATAATACGTATTTTTTCCTATTTAGTATGTGGATATGATAAGTTCCTATCACTGGTAGCAGGTAGTGGTATTCGAATTTGTTGGGGTAGGTACCACAACTATAAAGTGAAAAAAAAAATACAAAAAAAAAACAACCAACTTACAAAAAAAAAAAACAAAAAACACTACAAAGTTTCTGAAGTTATTTTTCACTTTGTAGTGTTTTTTTTGGAAGTCGGTTGTTTTTTTTTGTTAATTTCTCTAACGTATAGAGATTAGATTCAAGTTCAGTTCTAATCAATTCACATAAAACGTTTTTATCTCCTTCGTAAAATCGCTACCGTTTTCCACCATCGCTCATCACGCACACCACACTCAAATACATTCAAGAGGGCAAACGTTTCATGATTAAAATATGAATATTGATTCTCTAAGTAATGTCGCGTTTTCAACCGCCATTTACGTCAATTCCACGAACTGGCACGGACTCGAACCTCGTACAGGCAACCGCACTTGCAACGTAACAATTTGATTCAAACAGCGCCTTTATGTCGTATCAGCAGCCCGGTTTTCATCGTTAAAGTGTTACTACTAAATGTGGTTGAGTGTACTCTGTGGTTTACTTTTAGAAATAGGTAGTCATTTAGCTAACTTCGGTACTTGATTAAAAATGGCCGATAAGTACCTATGTACCTACTAATTTAATTTCGGATATTTAATAAGATTCGTTATTTTAGTTAAAGGTTTATTTTTCTTGTAGTTTTTTAGTCTTTTTTATTCGTGTTGTTAGACAGAGTGGTGTCAGAGTTTTTATGCCGCCCATGGGCCTCTGACTTGGCTTCATAAGCCGTCGAGAAATATCTCTAAGGCATGCCGGTTTCCTCACAATGTTATCCTTCGCCGTTTTTGAAGCAAGTGATAATTATACAAAACGCAGATAAATCGAAAAAAAAATGCGTAGTTTAGTAAAAAAATCTTTAGTATTTTTTAGGAATGTCTATGGATTCTTGTCGATGGTCTATCTTGCTGTTTAGTTTCGCTAACATTTTGATATCAATCAGTAGTCGGCTACCTAAGAAGTCAGGCTTTACATGCACCCGTATCTCGGGCTCGGGGCAGGTAAAAATGTAAAATAAATACCATAGTTTTTTTTTTTGTAATTGTTATTTTTAATCTTTTGACGTAATTATAACATTTTACAATTTGACAATTTTATATTTGACGTTTTATTTTTTATACGATTCTGACATTTTATAATTTTTTGTCGATTTTAATTATAATATTTAACGAGTTGTTGAATGTTTAAATTTAATTACCTAATCACCAATTTATTTTGGGTTTTTATCTGTTTAGAATTTTAAATAGTTTATGATTTAAATGTATTAGTGTAAAACTATGGACTAGAATTATGTCTGAAATAAATAAATAATTTAATTAAAAAACAAAACAGGAAGTTACATTCTTAATTATACTAGCGGGCTGTAAGTTACCCCTTTCGAGTCTCCGCTAAGAATAGAAAGGCCCATCTTTTCCTACTTTAGTTATGACCAAGGGTTAAAAGATACTTAAGTTAGCTACAGGCTCACTAACATTTCTTTAAAGAGAACTTACTTTAGTACTGGTAAAGGTACACTTACTCAATACCTCGTTACGAAGAAAGGGTGTTCATAGGTACCTACCAGAACCGAGCCTTATTAAGGCGACACTAAACGACTTTTAATGATTTTATACTGAAGATCACGTCTAAACGAATAGTCTTAACTAATGATGTGGAAAAAATATTTATTAAATAAGAGCATTTTCTTAATAAAAAATAAAAAAACTTTATTTCAGACCTTAATCCATATGATGTTAATAATACACACTACTTATAAGCTATGCTAGTAACAAACGAAAAACAACATTTAATTCATATATCTGCTGCACTCACCAGACGCACCGGGTATATGTACATGTATACGTACCCAATGCGCCATAATGGTGCAGCATGGCTTATTACTAATGACCTTCAGAATGTCACTGCCGCTCCCACGCACTCTGCGCATCATAGAAGCAGTCTTCTTACGCAAAATGGTACTGATTAATAATAGTCTGAGTATATTTTAGATTATGTTTCTATTCCATAATGTAATTAGTTTGTAAAGTTATGTCTAACGCGGATAAAAAACTGAGAATCACGCAAAAACTATCAAATGTATTTTTCTTAAACCTTCAGCATTTTAAAGATAATTTAGTTGTTGTTGTATACGTGTTTTATTAAAATACCTTTTGATTTATGTATAATAAATTAATAATGCGTCCAATTTGGGACAGCGCTCCTTGATGGGGGAGTCCTATTGCTGGCTGGATGAACGACGCGTTGCGTGAGCTCAGCACAGAACACGCAAGCTAACCACTCAAGGCCGCTGGCATATATTAGCATCTTAAATGAGATGTCACACCACTATTTGTTTTGTAACTTCAAACGAGGCTTGGAAACAAGATATAAAGCGAAAATAGTTCATGTTTTATCACACTGGAGCGTTATCACACTGACGATTTGACAGCGTGTTTCCAGCGAGACGATTTGTGAACATGCTCTCCGTGGGTGCGAAGTGAGCTAGCTGCGACTAAGCGACGTATACGCCGCGTTTTCACAATATTTTACACTCGCTTGTCTCGCGCTCTCTTGTACACTCGTCACGCAAACGCGGCAAACACGTTGCGTTCAGGTGACGTGCTCGCTACGCTTACGCAGCGAGCGCGTTGAATATTCTCCTCGCTGATAACTCGCTCGTCTAACGTTGAAATCCTAAACTGCACGTTTGTAGATTAATGATTGCAGTTGTTCATATTTTGCAGGCAGGACGACATAGCTGCCGATTATTCTATACAATGTGAGTATTTAAAATGTGCACATATCAAAATGAGGGAATCTATGCTTAATTTTACTGACGGAAAAAAAAATAAAAAAAATCGTCGGAGCGTCTTATTGAGAAATTATACGATTATTGTAAAAAATTATGAAAAATTTTTTGCTAAATTTTCAATTGAAAGTAGTTTTTTTCACTACTTTTATTTTATGGTGACGCCTAATTACTTCCAATCATTATGGAGTTTGTTTCATCGCGATATATCATTTAGTTTAAAAGTTACACCATTTTGTTGAAAAAATTCCATAAAAATATTAAAAAATATTTAGATATTTTTTTCAATATTTTTTCCGTCCACAAAATTAAGCATATATTCCCTCATTTCGATATGTGTACATTATAAAGACTCACACTGTATATTATTATGTACTTTCGAAGAAACGCATATCTGTACACTGTAAGGACTATTTTTGCTTGCAACGCTCGGCCACTATAGTATAGCTTACCTACGAAAAAAAGGGTCGTATGCACGGGATTTTGTTTACAAATTGATTTGATAATGCGTTACCTCGGTGGTACATCATTGCCTGCTCCTTCGGGGAATGCAAGCTCAATGTTATGAGCAAGAAAACAGTATATCATTACGAGCTCTTCCTACAAATTTAACAGTTTTTAATACTGAATTATAATTTATGAAAACCTGGGTTCCCCTTAGTCCCCAATTCCTTCAAGCCTCGCAGGAACTCGTCCAATTATCTCGTGTAACAATTCTCGAGAAGTTCCCTATGATTTTATATTGCCTATACTAATATTGGCATTGCGAAACGTTCAATTTCTAAAAGGAATATGTTACTTTGAGTACGTTTCTTATTATCTTTATTTGATGTATATGTGTGTCTATTAGTTTAAGGTTTTTTTTCTGTTTCTGATATCGAGGATTATGTAGAGAGGATTTTTGAAGTGAATACTTCTTTAGGCACGTTGGGCATTTTTGAGATGGGAAAATACAATTGAACTCGCGACACCGTTACCGACACCTCATTTTTGTGAACGCGATTGTGCTCTTTATTTATATAAGGTTACGGATCAATGTTCTGTACAAGTATTTTTCTTCCACCAAGGCGATCTTGTTCAAGTTTTCACTCTTGTCGGCACTCCCGGAGTGCCCCTGTTTTTTTTTTTAGTTTTCACCCACGTTTTTATTTTGGGTTTGGCGGACTAGTTTTGACTTAGTAACAATATCTTATAAATTTCGCTGAACACGACATTTGCATTTTGTGCAGTAAGTTATTGAAATCAATGGCGGAAAATCAATTGCAAAAAGCGACCAAATGCGAGTTGGACTCGCACAAGAAAGTTCCGTACCACCGAACAATATTTAACTAAAAACATGAGCAAAAAACGCCGAAAAAATCGGGCGGACGGACAGCGGAGCCTTAGGCATCGTTCACACCAAACGTATTGTCCGCCGCCGACTGTGAGTATGCTCACTGTCTGCCCCAGTGTGAACGTGGATTCAGTCTGCAGTACGCGTTCTCACCAAGCCGACAAAACGCTACAGGCGCTTCAATCTAATACGCTGTTACGTTCGGCAACGTAGCCAATCCGCGTCCGCCGTGCATAGACGCGTAGTACAATAATCGGCCACCGAGAGTCAGCGACAACGCACTACGTAATAGCGTATAGTCGGTTCGGTGTGAACAAGAAGTTAAATATATATTGAAAAGCGATAAACTGCGTAACGCGTGCTCACAGTCAGCGGCGGAAAATACGTTTGGTGTGAACGATCACTTAGGTTAAAGGTTCCGTTGACACCCTTAGGATCCGCAACCCTAACCCTGTTCCGTCTAGTAAATGGGACACTCAATACCCACTTAAAATCAACTTAACAGCTCCAATATCCGACACTCAAATCAGCGAGGTTCAAAATTTAGTCTTTGTTTCCTTTGTTCTAAAGTTTTTCATTACAAAAGAACTAAAACTGATCAAAATTGAGGTCTCGTCGTCTAGACGTTCACCCCTGGTCACATAGTTACGTTAATTGCAAACAATGGAACTTTACTTCTGAGAATAGCAAGCTACAGAAGTTTTTGGTTAGAAGTAATCATAATTGAAGTCTTAACTTTCTATTAGAGATGGGTTGTAACAATTTATCACTGTTACTGTTACACAAAAATTACAGATCCAAATATCTGATATCGCCCGGGTGTCGTCACTGTGTGGATCGCCCGGAGGACACGGTGGAGCATACGGTGGAGGTCTGCCCGGCTTGGGCAGGGCATCGCCGTGTCCTCATGGAAGCGATCGGCGGCGGTGATCTCTCGCGTCCGGCCCTGATTCGGGCCATGCTACGGAGCGAGAGGAAATGGGAGGCCGTCACCTCCTTCTGCGAAGCAGTAATGCTCGCGAAGGAGGAGACGGAGCGCGTGAGGGAGAGGCAAATTTCGCGCCCTCGCGCCCCTAACCGCCGCAGGAGGAGACGCCCTGGACGTCGGAAATCACAGGCAGATTTCCGGCCACCGTAGGCGCGGGCTTGCGGACGGTGAGCAATGGGCAGCTCGCCGTCCGATAAGGACCAAGCCAGGGTCGACGGCGCGTTGTGTTCCACTCGCGCCTCAAAGAGATGTCAGCAGAATTGGCGGATTCCGCTAGGGCCAATGCCTGCCGGGGGTTCGAAGAAAACCGATATGGACATCGTGGCCCCCTGGCAACACGGCAACTGAAGGAACGCGGGTGGGTTTTAGTCAGTAAGAGTCTGACACGCCCTCCCGCTCCGCCCAGAGCGGGAGAAGTTATTTGATAACTTCCCACCCAAAAAAAAAAATATATATATCTGACATCAAATGACAGCCTGTACGGACGATAAATACGTAGGTATTTGAATATCAATTGAATATCTTCTTTATTATCAAACCGGGCATCGCTCAGAAAATTGCTAAGTTTTTTTTTTTTGTTTAAAAACAATACTAAAATATGTTCTACTTCAGAGTTTATTTCTGGTTTATTGCAAACAATAAAAAAAATAGATTCACTCTTAATATTCAAGATTGATGTGCCGCTGTTTTTTCTTAAAACAGTTTTATGATGTGTGAATCGGTATCGCTACTCAAATCTATTATTGTTATATTTCTGTTGATAGCTATCAAAGATATAGGGGCATAGATTTTGTTTATACTGATGATGATGGCAACAAAAAGTAAGTAGTACTTAGTGTTTACTTATAAGCACAATATTTTTTGCATGCCAAATGGTAGAATGTATCTGGAATGAAACATTATTTCAAAACAACTCATACATTCTATGCAATTTTCTACTATATTCTATTCTTTGAAACGCTGCTATTTTTGTTAAAATCATATAACGTAAATAATATACGCCTAGAAAAGAAAAGAAAGATTTTCAAAAATCTTTCTTTTCTTTTCTAGGCGTAACATCATCATCGTGTGTAACATCAATCCTCTCACTTTCCTGCAATCTGTGGAAGTGATATCGTGAAGAGGGACGGAAGTGTGTGACAGGAAGCCGGGGAAGCGCGCGCTATTTGATTTGATCAATGAGCGCACGCGGTGCTAGAGTTGGCCGTTTATTCTGCACAAATAAAACGTATATCTATCTTCTATAATAATAAAATGGAATGCTGTTCGTTGGTAAGCGTATGACTTGAGAACGGCTGGACCGGTTTAGCTATTTTTTTATTTTAAATTGTTCGTAATAGTTCGAATTAGGTTTTCATAGTAAGATAAATTTGAAAAGTCTCCAGGAAAATGTTCAAATTCGGAAAAACTGAACGTCCTTTTTTCTATAGGATTCTTGTACGAATTATATTCAGGACAAGACAACGTCTAGTCTACTTACTTACTTTTATAAGTCATCAGTATAAACAAAATCTATGCCCCTATATCTTTGATAGCTAGTTATAAAATAAACATAAAATCCGTCCGTCTCTGTGTCCGTTATAACTTAAGAAGTATACTGCGATATTTTACGTATTTTTGAAGTGAAAACTTCTTAAGGCGCGTTGGGCATTTTTGAGGTAGGAAAAAACAATTGAACTCGCGACGCCGTTACCGACACTTCATTTTTGTAAACGCGATTGTGCTCTTTATTTATATTACATTACGGATCAATGTTCTATGCAAGTATTTTTACTTTAAAGGTAAGGTTTTTTAATGCCTTATTCCCACTTCTTCAGGCCACGTAAGAAATCAATGATGTTTTATGTAAAGTGATGGAAACTGATTTCTTGTTTGTATTGTTTTTTATTCTGCAAAAACCTGAATCGGTTCCCGGGGCTTTCAAAGCGAACGCCGCGTTTCTAAGCAAAACGGTGGAAAATCATATAAAAGAAAATACCTATTCAGAATAATTATATTGACAAGATGGATCCATTACCCAGACATTTCAATCTATTTCAATGATAGCTGAGTCGCATCGTTAATTTACTTTGAATAAAGCGTATGACACATGTCACTTTACGAAATACGGTTAGCAAAAATGGCAGATGGATTCGAGACTGAAGGCGATGAAAATGGACTGTACTTAAACTAAACTCAAAAGCACACAAGCTAAAACTAAAGTTCAGTGTGATAAAAAAACTAAAAAAAGGAAGAGGGAGGACGGAAGGAGGAAGGAGGAGGATTTTAGTGGGAAATGAAACATCCTATCCTATTATAAATGTGAAAGTTTGTATGTTTGGATACTTTTAACTCAATTATGCAAAAACGGCTGAACAGATTTGGATGAAATTTGGCACACAGACAGTTTTTAACTTGGATTGACATAAAATATACCTTTTATTTCGGTAGGTAGTACGTTTCCGTGGGATAATTTCCGACTTTCACGCGGGCGAAAGCTAGTATTACATATATTGAAAAGTCAAACCAAATCTTTTGGCAGATACAAATAGAAGAAAAAAAAACAAAAGAACAAAATTCTAGTAAAAAATATAAAAAATCTCCTAATAAAACATAATAAAAAATCTTCTAATAAAAGTTTACGTCAACCAAAGAGTTTGTAACAGAGCCTTTTCTATAAACTTTCTATGAACCATCTTTTCAACTTATTATTTTTATGAAAGGCCTAAAATCGGTCCTTATTACATAAGTTTTTTCTAATCTAAAGCTAGGGTAATTCCGGGGGAGATGGCCCTAGTAACTTTAAGACTATTGTGAAGGAATTATGATGAATAAAACAATAAATTAATTTAGAATATAAACTTTATTTATTACTCTTATAAACATTAACGATAAATCACTTTAAAGAACGCAAACAATGTAATTCTAAACTTTAAAAAATACTAGGACTGACCATCTCTCCTAGTGTCCGGGGGTGATGGCCATAGTGATCGGAGGGAGATGGCCAGTACTTTTTTTGCCTTTACCTTTGCCCTTGAGATCTTTTAACTCTTTTTTTTCTTATTATCGCAGTAAGAACACATGTCCTCAAACTCGGTGCAGTTTTCATATACTCAGAACATGCAAATATTGCATTGTATCCGATCTTCAGCTAATTGTGTCCATTTACAATTATCACTACAACAAGGTTTTGTAACACTTCTTCTTTCTTCTTAGCGTATTTTAGGCAATCTAAATTGTTTTGGACCAGAATTTGGCTACGAGTCTTGCGCCTGTAGTAGCGTTTAATCAAAAGCAGGACGCTATTAAGTGTCCTATGGTTTGTGACGATTTTTCGTTCAAAAACAAGAACTCTGGAAAGCTATTGTTTTTGTTCCAAAGGAGTTTGCTATCTCTTCTATCCGTATGTCCCCAAGAATGAGCCTCACTTGTATGGAACCGTTGTCATTTACACCCGCTGCTCACAATGAATTATTAATTCCAATAGGAATGTTGCCTCGCACAAAATAATATTATTTGTGAAGCTATGATGTGAAAACTTGCGTGAGTTTGTCAATCTCTGTTTGATAATCATGTTTATTTTGTGGGAAAGGTTTATGTTTTGGGAAAAATAGCTGCCATTGGTACTTAATATATGTATTGAAAAATAATAAACTGTGTTAACTTGGCATATCTAATAGTTGGTACACTGATCTTTCAAGGTAATTCAATGCAAATGGTAAAATTTTGACAGAGGAGATTAGACAAAATGTAAACGAACAGTATTTCTATTTTCTTAGTATCTCTCGGGAATCATCGCATTTCCGAATACAAACGATCCATCAATTATTAGATTTATCGTGTATAATAATTTGAATTCAGCACTAAGTACTTTACTGTTGTTTTGTTTTGATTTTCGTGTGAACTATATAGAGCTGTAAAACTATTTTCCTATCTGTCATGCCTGCGACTTTAGCAGCTTTCCAACAATTTTTAAAATAAATTACATTAATTAAAAGAGTATTAAAAACTCTATATACATACTTCCAAGTCGATTGAGAGCGTCCGGTCTACACCAAATGCAAAGGGCAACTGATAGAAATCCGACGACTGACGAAACACGAGGTTTGCCGAGGGACATTAAGAACATAGTTGTCCTGCACCTAGTTATGTAAAGTTATAAATATAACATAACAATGTGTTTTGCATCAAATCTACACCTAGTAAAGTTACAGTTTTTTTTTTTTTCAAATCAAAGTATTTACTCGAGTACAGAGTTACTGAGTAAGTATTCTAACAAGAACACAATACGTGTGAAAAACGTGTCTAATTATCGTGAAAATGCGAACATTTAAGTATGTCTTGGAACTGCTTCACGTAACTTAATGGAATACTTACTCAGACGGAATAAGCACTTAAGATACGCCATATGTTATTCGAATCTAATTTCGTAGGCTTTGGGGAAAGAAAATGTAACAGCTGTTTGATCTTTAGTGTTTTATTTTTGTTGGGGCTCGAGTTTAACTGAAGAAGGTGCGAGATAGGGTGACCAGATGTCCCGTATTTTACGGGATGTCCCGTATTTCAGGCACGATTTTTTCATGGTCCCGTAATTTTACGAAACCAATACGGGACAGTACATTGTCACGTAATTTTATGATTCAATGGCATATACTTGTGTGAATTAATATTTATAATTGTTTTAAGGGTATTTCATTGAGAAAGTCAGAATTTGTTTCTAAATGTTATTTAGTTGATTAATCCACATTTTCTTTTCAAAATAATTAACAAATTGTTGATTTATGATTGTTTTAAGGGTAATTCATAAAGAATATACGTCCAATATACGTCAAATATCCGCTATCATTTTTGACGTTTCTTGAAACTCTCAAAACATTGAAGCGCCGTCAGGTTTTTTAGTTGATTATTTCACATTTTACTTTCCAGATATTATAAAAAAAATGTGTTTTTAAATATTTAATATTGTTTTTTAAAGTTTTTCATTAAGAAATTTAGCATTGTATGGGTTATAAAAAAAAACGAATGTTGATTTTTTTTATAAAAAACTGCCTGCTTCGTATTTTAACCTCGAATCCCGTATTTTCAATGCAGTTGTCCCGTAAAACCGGAAATCAGATCTGGTCACCCTAGTGCGAGATGTCATTAAAATAGGATTTGTCTTTTGAACGGTAAAAGACACATTACATAACATCACGCTTGCCATCTCCGAAGGGATAGGCAGAGGTAGTGGCAATCATGTCATTTGGTTTAAATTGGTCCTTATTTTTATTATATTATTTATCTTTTATATAGATTCTGTTCTTTTAGATTTTGTAAATGTGAGAACGTTGTAGGCTGTAGACTTGTGGACCATTTTCTATTTTACTAAGTACCTGGTACTTGTTGATAGGCCTACACTGTCCTCTCAAACCTATTAACACTGTAATTTGAAAACATTGTAAAAACCATTTATTTTTATAAGAGTAACCGTGGAGTTTCTTGCCGGCTCTTCTCCATAGGAAACGACTAATTGGAACCGTGCACCTAGTTTCTGACGTTTCATAAGTGCCCATGTAGGTTTATGTAAAATAAAAATAAATGAATTTGAATTTGAGAGGTGTAGGGGAGCGGGGGGCTGGTTGTAACAATTTGTCGCTTCTTGGCTATGAAAGCTTACTTGTTTCGTATTTATGAAATCTAGTAGTACTACTCCAATTAACAACTATTCAACTATCGATCCCAAATAAACTTTTGATCAAACCTGTAACGAATTTTGGTAAAAACGGCTTTGAAAAAAAACTGACGAGTGTTACAACTTACCCCGTGATTGGGGCTAGTTGAAACAGGCTTGGGGCAAATTGTAAAATTAGGAATTGAAAACCACTTTTATACTTTATAAAGATTTATTTGGCATATTTAGCATAACAAACTTTACAAACGCTAAAACAGGCTTAGACACTTTAAGTCAAATTTTTAATCTAAGTAAAAGAAAATATTCAAAAATAAACAAATATGTAACATGTTCTTTATTTAGTTAAACTATTCAGGCATTTTAGGCTTACAGCCATTTGTAATCTCAACTGCTTCAATAATCAGACTTTTGATTCATTAAGGGCCTGTTTCACCACCTACGAGTAGGTTCTCGTTAATTTACTTGGCAGATAATATCCTACAAATTCTGTTCCATTTTTGCATTTATTCGGTAAGTAGTGGCTATTTGGACATCGTGAAATAGGCCCTTAGCGTTATAAACTTTAGGTACGTTATAACAAACTTAGACTTTTAAGTTTTATTCTTAATCTAATAGGAAAATAATCAAATATTGTCAAAAACATGGTCTTTCTTAAATTATAAAGGAACTTTAGGCTCACAGCTATTAACAAAATATCAATTTCTTAAATAATTAGTCTTTTGATTGACGTATCAATCAAGTTCAACAAAAAAGTATTCAAAACATGAAAAGAAGGAATTTAAATACGCCCCGCGTAAATCATAGAACTTATAAGTAACAAGTTACAACTTGCCCCGTAAAAGTGTTACAACATACCCCACTGCGAGGTACTTTGAAATAACCTCTATTAAAAAAAAAGTCGCCTACTTGGTGTGAAATAACATTTAGATTAACTAAAACAAGCAAGTCATTTCTTATAAACAGTATCCGCTTTTATAACAAGTTGCCAAAGTCTGTGACAGAACTTAGCGATGGGAAGTTCAAAACCCACATCAAACGTGTCCTTATCAAGAAAGCATATTATAAAATTAAAGACTATGTTGAAGATAAGGAAGTTTGGCAATTCCTTCTGCACATGTGGCTTCCCTGGTACCTCATTAACGGCATAAATAAGTAAGTAAGTAACTGCTCCCAAATTACCATGTTTATTTAAATCTTTTTTTTTTGTTTTTACATTCGTCCTTGACATATTTATTATTCTATTATTTGACATTATATACCTAAGATTTAATTTCAACTCTTTTTTTAGTGACTTGTGGACATGATAATTACTCAGATTGATTACAGTTGTAACAGCAATCATATAATTGCGTTTTATTAAAATAGGTTTTTTTTTTACTTTTATTAATTAATTTATTTTTTGTATAGATTCTTTTCTACATATTTTGTGAATGTGAGAACGCTGTAGGCTTAGTGGATTGTAGACCTGTTGACCATTTTCTATCTTGTTAAGTACTTGGTACTTATTGAAAGACCTACACTGTCGTCCCATACCTAGAAACACTGTTATATGAAAGTATTGTAAAAGCCAATTATTTTTAAAAGAGTAACCGTGGAGTTTCTTGCCGGCTCTTCTCCATAGGAAACGACCAATTGGAACCGTGCACCTAGCTTCTGACGTTTCATAAGTGCCCATGTAGGTTTATGTGAAATAAAATATTTTGATTTCGATTAAATATAGTTAAATTAAACAAATGCTTAGTGTATTTGTATAAATCAACAACTGCGAAACAACTTGAAATCTACGATAATCAATTTTGTATAAACAAAAAAAAGGCCATTACCTGGCTTAATCAGAGCGCCTGCACAACACCGCTTCCTGCGCCCGTCCGGCGGGGTACTGATCTCGCTTATACGATAGAAGGGGTATTACGTAGTAGGTTAGGTTGAAAGTCAAACGAATATTCTTCTATTATGTAGATAAAAAATGCTTGTTACTACTTGCCTCTGTTACAACTAGCCCCCCGCTCCCCTACCTTTAGAATACCCACATGTCGCCAGTTATGTTGTTAGTCCCATGTACTATGGAGCGAGCCTATACCATCAACCTGATACAAATCCAGACTCTGGGCTGCTAAGGAGAAATTTTAGTTGGAAAATCTCAATTACGCTTTGTCTGACCTATACAGGGTGTCAGGGACATCGACGCGAAAACTTTTACCATGGGTTCAGTACGTGATTCTAAACCCCCTGCGTTGAAATTTTTCGTCGGTTATTTTAAAAAAATCTGCTGTTTCACAGAAAAGTGCAATACCTACGTGGTCAAAATGTATGGAACAGCAGATTTTTTTTTAAATAACCGACTAAAAATTTCAACGCATAAGGCTTCAGAATCATGTACTTAATCCATGGTAACAGTATTTGCGTCGATGTCCCTGCCACCCTGTATGAATCGAACTCAAGACTGTACGTTCAGCTGTAATGCTTGCAGTATTTTTTCAAGGCTGGGCTATTTTGCATAAAGATAAAAAAGATAAAGATATAGATCATTTATTTGTCCAAAACATGAGTATACACACACATGGCATGCAAGATGTTACAATTAAATTTTACCACAGTCATGTTTTGCCTTAACGGCGTACAAATATAAGTAGGTAGGTACATTTAATTAAATAATTATAAATTTATCCACCATTCAAATAATTAATAGTCCAAATTAGAATTTAAAAAATTAAAATGTATTACAGAATAGAGTAAACGACTCATAATGTTTAATAAAATTAGTCAATTTAATGTCAAAGTAATTAGGAATGCACAATTATAAGAATTAGATTAATTTATCATTCAGAAATTCGTCAGTGCTGTAGTAGGCTTATATAACAGATAGATAATAACATCTGCCTTTTTGTTACTGAAAATACATCATCATGTTATTCCAGGTGCATCGTCTTCACATCTAATTATGAAATTAATGTATACAAAATATTGTAAAACATTTTAAAAGAGTAACCAACGGTGGAGTTTATTGCCCATTTTTCTCCATACGAAAACTACCTTTTGGAAGGGGCGACTAGAATAAATTCAATTTTTTGTTTTTGACGTTCAAAAGTGCCTTTTTGTGCCTAATTGAAATAAATTATTTGACTTTGACTTTTACAGCGATCGTTTTTCATCGTGTATTTTATCATCGCATACTTTATCATCCTACTACAAATATTCTGCTTCTAGTTTTCAAGATTGACCAAAACACGTCCCTTTAGATATCCTAATATAAAAAAGTCAGAACCTGTAGCAAAATCCTCTGTGATCAAATTCATTACACGTAATTATTTGTTAAAAAATTGGGTTGTTTTTCAATACGTTTAATAACTTCAGGATAAAATTTAAATTCAAATTTCATTAATTCAAACTAGGCTAAGAATCAGCACTTTTCGAACGTCAAAATTATATAAGACAGTCCCCCAAAACGCCAACCCTTCACCACTTCCTAGTGCCTTCAGTAATGATTAATGGAGTACCATTATCAGGAGTGCACTCATTCAAGTACCTTGGGCATGTTTTGACCACTAACCTCAAAGGCGATGACGGTATTGAGAGATAGCGGAGGGAGCTGTCGGTCAGAGCTAATATGCATTTGCCGTATTTTAACTAAATAATGGATATCAAATTAGAATAGTGACAGAAAAATAACCATATCCAAGCTAGCCACCTATAGAGATGGATTAAACCAATAGAGAAATGATTTTTTTATTAAACACGTAGGAGGCCAAAATAGCCCTCATTCAGCATAAGGCCATGTTATAAGGCTTTATACAACAAAAACTCTACCTCAACGTAAAAACCCGAGTCCACCATAAAAACCTATGAATTATAACCACACAAAACCGCCTGTAGACCTCACGTTCACCAGATTTACGATCTATCCTTCGAACAAATCCGCGATCGTGCCATCAAAGTGCTTTTACTGAGCCCAGATAGACTCGTAAACATTATAGTCGAGTCTGGCAGGAAAGTCATAAAAAATTAAGCACTTATGCACATACTGAGGTACTTACTACACACCAAAAATCATTGTACAATATGGTACACTAAAACTTATGCGCTTCGGCAAACATCGTCTATCTTCGTAAATTCGTATTTCAAAAGATGATGTTATGTCGGACGGGCAAATTCGGGAACACGAAGATTGCCGAAGCACATAACAATAAGCATACTTTTGTAAGATCCTCAACAGAGACGGAATGTCATACCACGAAGTTGAAGAGACTGGTTGCAAATGGATCATCAGCTGTGGCATGCTTTTTATCACAATACCAATAAGATTGAATTCTACTCGGTTTGCATTTAAATTCTTATTTGATTTGTTGCTGTCGGATGGTCGCAGTTCGTCGTGATTACACGTCTTTCCTTCGTTACGGTCACTATGATCGAAATGCCACTTATAGTCAAGTATTTTTCATCTACCACAAAATGAAGGTCTCGTTCACACCAAAACGTAAAGCCCGCCGTCAACTGTGAGCGTCAAATTTAAAACATATTGCCGTCGAGAGACTGGATTGGCGTCCGACATAATACGTTTTGGTGTAAACGCGGACTATGGCAAGCCACTGGCTGACGATTATCAAAACAAAAGCAGAGGGGCTGGTGATGAAAAGAACTCACGTGTCAGTAGAGTATAGAGTAGTGTCAGTAATATTACAGAGTAGTATCAGTATTAGTAAATAGTATATTATTGTCAAATGCCCATGTGACACCCACTCTCATGAAGATCGGAGACGCTACGCTCGAAGTTGTGGACGAGTACGTTTACCTAGGACAAACTGTCCAGCTAGGTAGGTACAACTTCGAGAAAGAGGTCAATCGTCGAATCCGACTCGGCTGGGCAGCGTTCGGGAAGCTACGCAATATCTTTTCGTCCCACATACCACAGTGTCTCAAGACGAAAGTCTTTGACCAGTGCGTGTTGCCAGTGATGACCTATGGTACTGAAACGTGGTCGCTCACAATGGGCCTTATCAGAAGGCTAAAAGTCACCCAAAGGGCAATGGAGAGGGCTATGCTTGGAGTTTCCCTACGTGATCGGATTAGAAATGAAGAGATCCGCAGGCGAACCAAGGTAACCGACATAGCCCGAAGAATTGTCAAACTTAAGTGGCAATGGGCTGGGCACATTGCTCGCAGAACGTTTGGCCGATGGGGCCGAAAGGTTCTGGAGTGGTGACCGCGTACCGGAAGACGTAGCGTTGGAAGGCCTCCCACAAGATGGACCGATGACCTTGTGAAGGCCGCAGCAATCCGCTGTATGCGGAGAGCACAGAATTGGTCGAAGTGGAGGTGCTTGGGGGAGGCCTATGTCCAGCAGTGGACGTCTTTCGGCTGAAATGATGATGATGATGAATGACATTATTGTCGCGGCCTGCAACAAAGGCATTGATGGACGATCGTAAAAATGTGGACCGAGGCGAAGCCACACACATACGTGAATCCAGCAATGGCCGCGGCTTGTATAGTACTTTTCTCAAATAATACGCGGAAATTCAAACTAAGTAAATTAATTATAAATTCCAAAATCAATGTTGAACAACGATAATTTTTCACGCGTCAGTATGTCCATATTTTTTTCTTCTTACAGTTCTATATTTGCAAGCCAAATCGCAATTTAAATAAAATCATCGATAAGTTACCTCCTTGGTTGCCATGCATTGAAGTAAAAAGTTCGTTCCATTTTTAAATAACCCGACAAATATGAGTTGTCATAGTAATTTATTTGGCTGCTAAACACGACATGGATTTTAATACAAACATCGCCGGGCGGGCGCCCGCATGTATTCGGCCAGTACAGCCATTTCGATTTATCTCAAAGAAGGTTGTCAAAATAATGCTCGAATTTCCAATCATGTTTGAGAAAACGTTTTATAAGAGTAACCGTGGAGTTTCTTGTCGGCTCTTTTCTATATAAAATGACCAACTGGAACCGTGCACTTAGCTTCTGATTTTTCTGAAGTGCCCATTTACGTTTATGTGAAATAAAATATTTTGAATTTGTTTATTTTATTTTAAGAATATAATAATTTTATTTGTGTCATTTTGAAAGCATACCAAAACTTTTTATTATAAACTAGCGACCCGCTCCTGCTTCCCACGGTTTTTACGACTTGACTTCGAGATTTCTTAGGTAAACGTAACTTTAATATTAACGTATTATACGTATAACCTTCCCGAATAAATTCTCTAAACGATGGTGAAAACCTCATCAAAATTTTATTGCGTGGATTAGAAGAACAACGCGGACATACAGACAAACGCAAAAAGCGACTTTGTTTTATAATATGTATAGATACGATATTTATCACAATACCAATTAAATGTTATTTAAAGTTATTATTGTTATTCAAAGTATTTACACAATAAATACGCTAATAGATTTAAAATAATAACTTTTAAATAATAAAATTTGCTATTTTGAATTTATTCCACAGACAACATTCTGTCATTCTTCAGCACTCCAGTTCTTCTTTACTCTATGCTTCGATCTGGCTACAGATAGCTAATGTCTGGGAGGTGGATAACTATAAAGTTTTATTTCTAGTCATATAAAAATGTTTTACGACTCATTTTATTGCGTCCGATGCAGTCTGTGTATAGCGAGAATTATAAATCGATTTGAGATTGCTGAAATCGTTTTGTTCAAGAATTTATGGAAAAAGATTTCAGTACAATTGAGCTTGGATATTTTCCCCAAGATAAGTCAGTAACCACACGAAAAAGAAAGACTGGCTATTGACTGCTACTTTTTTTTTTTTTGCGTCGTTAGTTGTCAAATAACTTCTCCCGCTCTGGGCGGAGAGGGAGGGCGCATCAGACTCTTATTGACTAAAACCCCACTCTGTTCCTTCAGTTGTCATGTTGCCAGGGGCCACAGTATCCCTTTCGAACTTTCCGGCGACCCCGGCAGGATTGACCGCTACTTAGTTGTCTATTCGACACCTTTATTAGAGGTTTCATGTCCTTTTGTGTATCACAAATTTAATATTACGTTTGCATCCTAACGATGTAATAAATGCAAAAGTGAGTTTGTTTGTTTGTTACGCATTCACGCTAAAACGGCTGAATAGATTTGGATAAAATTTAGCACAAGGGTAGACCATGACCTGGATTAGGGTATAGGATACTTTTATCCCGAGATTCTCATGGGATCGAGACTTACGTGGGTGAAACCGCGGGGTGGAACTAGTACGTATATAAAAATAACTTTTAATTTTTTTTTGGTTTGAAATTATCAAATAACTTCTCCCGCTCTGGGCGGAGCGGGAGGGCGTGTCAGACTCTTACTGACTAAAATCCACGCGTGTGCCTTCAGTTGCCATGTTGCCGGGGTCCACGGTATCCCTTTCGGACTTCCTCGCGACTCCGGCAGGCATCGGCCTTAGCGGAACCCGTCAGTTGTGCTGACATCTCTTTGAGGCGCGCGTGGAACACAACGCGCCGTCGACCCGGGCCTGGTCCTTATCGGACGGCGAGCTACCCATTGTTTACCGTCCGCAAGCCCGCTCACCGTCCGTACGTACATTAAAATACCTCATTTCGTGATGATAAGATTAGCAAGCCTGCTAAATTGTAAGCGGAGCTTACGGTTCAAAGTTCGCCCACAAATTCAATACTTATCATCTTCTTCTTCTTCGTATCGCTCTTGACAGAGCGGTCGTGCTCACAATGAACTATGTCTAATCGCAGGTGTAGTCGTTGCCCGCCTCACGATCTTCCTCCATCTGGTTCTGTTACATGACAGTCTGGCGCATTCATTAACAGGGCCTCCAACAGCGGATTTTATTTGATCGGTCCACGTCATTGGTGACCTCCCGCGTGGCCTATTACCTTCCACTCTGCCCTGCACCACTAGACGCTCTATGGAGTCATTATTCCGCCTGGAGACATGACCAAAAAACTTTAGTATTCGAGCCTGTACTAGTGCTAATAGACGCTGTTTGATACCGAGTTCTTGGAGTATGGAGACGTTTGTGCGGAATTCTGTCCATGATACCCCAAGCATTTTTGCCTATCATTTACCTATCATCACTTGCGAATAATTATTTGAAGATGTTTTATTCACCTGCAGTAAACCCTAACCCGAGAGATAAGGGAGAGCAGCCTGTGGGCTAGATATACGCAAAGATCGTTCAACGCTCTCCGCGTTCAGTATAATAACGCGTTTAGGATGCTGGTGGGGCTGCCCCGCTTCTGTAGTGCATCGGGGATGTTCGCAGATGCGCATGTAGATTTTTTTTTAACAACCATGTTCCGAGGTGCGTAGTGTGTGTACCCGCTCCAACACAGTATCCTAAGCATGATTTCAAGTCATCCAGATTGTGTTTTCTTGGGTCGCTGTTTTGCCATCTCACATGGGTTGCCACAACGGTGATCCACTACTATTTGTGTCAGTTCTTACTTTATATTTAATTCATAAAACCTAACTTGGTTTCCGTACGTCTTTTTCGGGTGACCACTGAAAATCAGCGCTGTGCTGTGGGTCCCCATAGCACAGCATCATGCTGGGTGGAAACCTTCTTGTCACAGTCATGACGTGCCAGCAGCTGCCGAATTTTTCTGTTTTGTGCTCGTGATTATATTTAAATCTATTTTATTGTTCTCTTGTTTTATGCACGTGTTTCTGTGACAAAAATACTTATTTTTCTTTCTTTCTTTCTACTAATATAGTTGTAAGTCTTATTTATTTAGGATCTCCAACAAAAGATGTACACAATACATGACACATAATTAAAGGGCAACATCGGGTATTAAATAGGTGTACTCCTTCACTTATAGGAGACCACAGCATGCACAATAAAGATAAAAACTAAGTTAACAAAGTTAAAACATTAATAAAAGGTAAAATTGTGAAAATAAAATAAAATAAAATGAATTTTTGAAGGACTTAAAAAAAGAAAATATAACATTTGGAGAAACTATTAAATTAAGTCTAATAAGCACTTACTATATTTGGACAGAGACTCGCAGATGTCTAAGTTCGTTGTTTTAGCTAACGTGTTGTATTGCCTACAAAGTCTTGGTACAGCGGCGTAATGACCGAGGTTAGTTTTTGAGCCAGGAATGTGAAATAAATTGTATGTGTTATGCCTGGGAATTCGAGTCGGAATTTTAATCTCTAATGAGCTCAACAGTTCACTGCAATCTATCATTCCACTCAAGATCTTGTGAAGAATGATGCAGTCCAGTTTCTTCCTACGACTGGCTAGTGTATCCATGTTATAGTGTTTCAACCGGTCGGTGTAGCTAGTGAGTTGTTTAGCCAAGTGATCTTCATAGCACAGATGGTAAAGGAACCGCTTTTGGACGCTCTCCAATCGTTTGGAGTAAACTTCGTAATGCGGATTCCATACTACGGAACTGTACTCTAGGATTGGACGGACTAAAGTGTTGAAAAGCTTTATCTTAGTAGCGGGCCTTTTAAATTCCTTACTATTACGTAAAACAAATCCCAGTATCTTGAAAGATCTTGAGACAATATTCAGGATATGCACATCGAACTTTAACGCTTGATCGAGTTGAACACCCAGGTCGCGAATTTTGCTCAGTTTCTGTACCTCAACTCCCTCTATGTAGTATTTGTTCTCAAGCACTTTTTTATTACGAGTGAACTGGATGTAGTGACATTTACTTATATTTAAAACCATTTTGTTTAATTTGCACCATTCTACAAGTCTGTTGATGTCGTCTTGCAGCATTTTGGAGTCTAAGTTACTCTGAATTGGCTTCATTATCTTTAAATCGTCCGCAAACAAATAGACACGGGAATGTTTGAAGCAATCCGTTATGTCATTAATAAAAACATTAAAAAGAATCGGCCCCAAATGCGATCCTTGCGGGATTCCAGAGGTTGCTAGGTAGCTTTTAGAGAAATGACCGTTCACTACCACTTTTGATTCTCTCTTCTCCAGGTAAGATTTAAACCACCCTATCAACGTTCCACCCACACCCAGTTGAGCCAATTTATTAATAAGAAGGCAGTGGTCTACTTTATCGAATGCCTTGCTAAAATCAGTATAGATTGCATCCACTGGAATACGATTGTCAAGACACTTAGACAAAGCCGACGTAAAACATAGTAGGTTAGTGTTGGTTGATCTAGATTTAACGAAACCATGCTGATATTCAGTAATATGTTCTTTAAGGTACCACATCAGATGTTTGCTAACAAGTTTTTCGAATACTTTTCCAAATGTAACTAGTAATGAGATTGGTCTATAATTAGCTACTAAATGCTTTTCTCCAGATTTAAATATGGGTATGACGAGAGCTTCTTTCCATGTGTCCGGGAAGATACCATCGTGTAAAGATCTACTAAAGATTAATTGTAGGGGCAATACTAAGGCCTTTGCACAGCTTTTAATAAATATAGGAGGAATACCATCACTACCCGCGCCTTTAGTCTCATCTAAACCAATCAATTCACGGTACAATTCGTTGCTATCAAATTCCAAATTACACAGTGCTGCAGACGTGAGAGAACAACCAGTGTTAGTGAGATTTGGACTATCTGTAGGGGCGTTAAAGGTACTAGCGAAATTTTCACGAAACATGTCGCAGACATCGCTTCCACCTGATGCGATTTTGTTGTTATAAGACATTTGTGCCGGATATGTACTGCTACCTTTTCTTTTATTTTTTATGAAAGACCAGAAAGATTTTGGGTTTTTTGTTATATTGTTTTCGATATTAGAGATATATTTCTTGTAGCATGTAGAACTTAGAACATTACATTCATCCCGTAATCTCTCAAAGTGCTCCTGGTCTAATGGATTTTTGTACTTTTTAAAACGAACGTGGTATTTATACTTTTCTCTTAAAAGTCTTATAAGATTCCGTGAGTACCAAGGTGGATATTTATCGCTGGCTGTTTTTTTCATAGGTATACATTCAGCGATGGTATGTCTTAATAAGTTATAAAAAACGTCCACCATTTCGTTTACAGATGAACAGTTTTTGAACTCACTTTCCCATTCTATTGCTAATAAATAACGTTGAACGTTTTCATAATCTGCTCGAGGAAAGTTAGGTTTTTGCACATTTTTAGTTTCTAGAAAACGCTCTGCTGGCACTGGTAGACTAAACTCAAGTGGGGGGTGTAAAGGGTCCTCTTTCGATAAACTGTGGTTACAACGGGTGATGTTCGTTATGTAGATGTTACTGAGTATTAAATCTAATATTTTAGACTTGTTGTTTAATATATTACCTACTGTATTGATTTAGGCCATTCAAAGTCAAGAACTCGGAGAGTATAGCATTTAAATCAGAGTTGCTGGGTTCTGGGTATAGGTATATGGGGTCATTATTAGTAAGCCATCTAATATTAGCGAGATTAAAGTCTCCTAAAATCAAAATATGTTCATTATTATTAAATAATTTATGAACGTTTTTGGTAAACAACTCCAGTGTATCTCGATGAATCGGTGGTGGTAGGTAAACTCCGCCAACATACAATTTATTGTTATTTTTTTTTGATGAACTGATATCAACACTTATCCATAAATCTTCAATATCGCCCTCATAGTGGGATAATCTACACGATTTGAAAGTTTTCAAAACAGCAATCAAAACCCCTCCGCCATCTTTACGCGTCTTATATCTACTTGACTCACGATCGCGCCTATAAACCACATATCTATCGTCGAACAACTCAGAATCATAGACACCGCTGTTCAACCAAGTCTCTGTAAGCACCACAATGTCATAATTATGTATAGATATGTTATGGTAAAAGTTAATAGTTTTGGTTTTTAAGCCTCGTACATTTTGATAGTACACTTGAAGTGGACAACTGAATGTAACTATATAATAACAACAGAAACATGCTCCATATGACATTAGTTAATAAAATTATACTAAGGATTTTATCTTATCTAGGCTATTGATAATTATTCTTTGTGAAGACTCGTCTTTTTTCATGAAGACTTTGCTATCCCGAACCCAAATAAACTTGAAACCAAGTTCTTTGCCGCGGATCCGAGCAGCGGCATGGATAGCTTTATTTGCAGCAGAAAGATGTTCCGTGACGTAAATGGGTTGAGGTTTCTCCGCTGCGATACCCAGGTGACTAGTGTTCAGTTTCTCTTGGTTATTGTTTCTGTTATATTTCATTGAGGCGGCAAGGAAACTGTCACGCAGACGAGGACTACTAAATTTGACTAGAATAGAACGTGGCCTGATGCTTTGAGTGTCTTTCTTAGCAATTCTTGTACAGTGTAATATGTCGGGGTCTTTAATATCACAACTAATCACCTTACCCAGTTGCAGCACGGTGGTAACTAGATTTTCAGCCTTGTTTTCTGGTACGCACTGAAGCTCGACGTTGGCGGACCTGGAATTTTGCTCTACCAAGTTTAGACGCTGACTAAGTTGTTGGATAGCATCCCGAAAGCCACAATGGTCTTTTTCCAGCTTCTGTATTCTATCAGATTTATCTTCTAGCATGACCTTCATTTCTTCGTACTTTTCGTTATAAAAAGAAAGTGACTCGTTGAAACCTGCGACCAACTCGTTAATTTTTTTGAACTGATCGGATACTAAATCTTTAAGCGCACTTTGTATTTCTTGCTTAATAATTTCACGCAACGTACCTCTCGAAAACTCCATTATGGTGTCATCATTTACTTGAACTGGTGAGTGGCTATGTGACTGTTTAGACTTATTGCGAACAGTGACATTGGTACCCTGTGGGGATAGCGATCTCGGGGACCGCTCCGTGGTCGGGCTCACAAGTCTCGTCGGTCTGGCAGGTGTGTTTGTATTATCGTCCTTAGGTTGTTTACTTACGCAGCTAGGACACTTCCAGGTTGATTTTTTTTTTATGCTCATGCTTTTAAACACCGTATCGCGAACATTAGCACACAATAATTCATACCATTGGTGGCAAATAGAGCATTGCAAGCATTCTTTGCAGTTAAGGCTGGGCCCTGACCAAGAGACCTTGAGCAATCGGTCCCTCTTTGCCGCACCTCACCTCTACAATACTTCGTAAAATATTACTAGCGCCATCTGGCGAACAACTTACGAATCACTTCACTCAGTTTAGTCAATTATAAACCTTATTCCATGAATCACAGCGTACATTTACCATGCACCGCACAACTTACTCACACTAAAACATCATTCACTATTGTTTAACTTTGCAGAAACGATTTATTTTACTACGCTAGTGATTGACTAAATCGGAAAGTTATCGATTCTCCCAATAATTATAGTATTAAAAATTTTGGGAGTTCCTGAAAATACAATATATAAAAACGATAAACATTATAATAACGTGATATAAATAAACAAAATACGTAACAAAAAAAATAATAATAAGTAAGTTAAAAATTTAAACAAAATGAGGAAATCAAAATTACTAAAACAAGATTTCACATTAGTCTTCCAACCGGGCTACGGTTGACAAATTGAACAATAAACTTTAACAGCAATTTATATTCATACGACAATCGACATTCTTGTCGATAGCCTACGTTAGTGGATCTGCACAACCACATCACTATCTCGTCACAAGATACAGCGGCCGTACTACGCGATGATGATTAGACATTTAAACAAACCTTTTTTACAGTCCGTTCAACCGATTTTGACTTCTATACCGTAGGCATAAGGATGGCATTAAAAGCAAAAAAGTGGTTACAATACCAATGTTTACTGCAGCTGCCATTTGTCATGCTTCCAACGCAATAGAAGTCAAAATTGGTTGAACGAACTGTAAAAAAGGTATAGTTAAATGTCTAATCTTATTTCAAATGGAGTATAGGTAGTGGTTAAGAAGCAATGTACCTATTTTCTGCAAAAATAGTATAGTGGCTGTGATATAGAAAACAAAAATAACGTAGTAAAGGCAAGAAATATTATACGATTTTTTGTTTTTGGTTTTCAACACAAATATAGTAACTACTTGTGCTGATACATGATAAGCGGTTCTGTTTATAAAATTTCTAGTTTGGCTTCGATTTTTATTACCTTTCAACTGTCATTAACGAGACACAATAGAATTTTAATTGTTATCCACTTCAATGAGGCATCGTAACAGATAATGAGATAAGAAACCACTGCACAACACGGCATTCACAAATGTTGTCACGATCGGATATATTTTGAAAGGGAACATGCGTATTTTTTTGTAAACGCGATTGTGCTCCTTATTTATATTACGTTACGGATCAATGTTCTATGCAAGTATTTTTACTTTATAGGTTTTGGAAGTTTTTTTTGTAAACGCGATTGTGCTCTTTATTTATATAACATTAGAGACCAATATTCTATGCAAGTATTTTTCTTCTACCAAGGCTTGGAAGTTGGAAGTATCCTTTTTTGCATACGCGATTTTACTCCTTATTTGTATGAATTTACGAATCTATTTTCGATTCAAAAAGAAAATACTTAAAAGTATTTCGAGCTCTGGGTTTTGGCGCTGGTGTTTAAAGGTGGACGTACTTGGAAGCCCTGGTGTTCGATTTTGTAAGTACGACCCATGTCTAGAGTCGAAAGCGCACTAGTTCGCGTAGACGACCATTTGACTATGACATGAAAAAAAAAAAATGTCAAAAATAAAAAAAAATGCAGCCGCCATCTTGGATTTTGATTTTGACCAAATTTATTCAATTTTCTTGCATTTGTGTGTTTACAAAACAGTAGCATCTTTTCGCAAAACTCTGTAGTTCTAAATACAAACATTTCCTTTCGCAGTAAATAAACTAACAAAAAAAAGGATAGTTTACGACAGGCAATAAATATGGGGCGCCAACAGCCAACATTTGGTCTGACCCGCCGCTATAGATGTTTCACATCTGATAATGTGACTGTGTGCACTTTTTCGATCACGTGACCGACGCGGTAACGAACGATACGTGTTTCCCCCTCGAGACCTTGCGGCATACTGAATCTCGGTTCGGGATGTATGAGTTACACTGGTAAATATGCCCATATTTTAGGATAAAATCTGAATAAAATCAGAATTTGGCCTTTTCAAAAAAAAATTTGTTACAAAATGTTCGTTATTAAATTGTCTATCCATTAGTGTTAGTAGCAAAATTAAATAATGTTTACTTTACGAGGAGACGCATGTTATCAATCGTTATTTCTCATTTTTATGGTTTCGTTGGAAGGAGATTTAATGAAATATACAAGCAATTAAAAAAAAAAAAAATTGTACAGTTTTGGAATCAAGAATATGTAGAAATTTAATGTATTTTTATTAAGTTGATATTACTTTTTGAATAACAGGTAGATAGCTCCTAAAAACTGCACAAAAAACAGCTAGCGCGGCGTTTTGGTCAGGGAGGCGCCTTAAAATCATTCAAACAACCAGCGCAGTTTTTTTTTGTACATTTTTGTCAATACAATTCAAAAAGTCGGTTATAATAATAAAGCGCTTTCAGCAAATCACAGAGCATGCGGCGTCTAGCGGTGCCAAGTAGATTACAGCGATGGAATACTTAAAGCGCTGAGCGGCGTTGGAGTGTGGCTCGCTTGAAAACTCGCGACCGAAAGGTCGTAAGCGCCGTAGAATAGGCGTCACTTACGCGTTTTAGTCAACAGTGATTAGAAATCAAAACAGCACTAATAGATTTGAACCGGCTAGTTTTAAAGTAATGTTTTATGTTATTTATCCGAGTTATTTCACTATAAATACTTAGTCACTGCACTTATTTAATGTTTATTTACGTGTAACACTAAAGTTAATAATAACTCTTAGACTAAAAAGAATCAAATTTTAAGCGGAACGAACGGTAATGCTTGTTACTTAGTTGAATGCGTTGAGGGTATATGTGGTATTATTAATCATTTGTGAGTCATATGATACTTGAATAAAGACAATTAAATTCTATAAAAGCCATGTTTTGGTGGATTACGGACCATTCTCTCTCACAAGCAGAAAACTTGAGTACCAGCAGTGGGAATATTGTAGATTGATTATGTAATCAGTCAACCCAGCCTATCAGTTCACTACTGAAAATTTTCCCAATTACTCGTTGGTAAAAAAAAAACCAGTCAAGAGCGAGTCGATCTCGCACACAGAGGGTTCCATACCATTTTCATTGGCGAGGCCTTTATTCGTCAGAGAACTAAACACTGCACACTGCCATGTATAATGTTGTAGCTTTAGGTTAGCGCCATCTTTTGGCAGATAGTGGAACTAATGTAATTTTAAGTTGATGATTTCTGAAAAAGTGTACTATTTAGAAACATCGTTTTACTTTCCTGTAATCTTTACATACACTTCTATCAAATAGATTAATTTCAGGTTTTTCTCTATGCAAACTTCAGAGATAAGGGGAATGTTATTTCTTATTTTTCGTTAAAAGCCGAAAACTACGCGGCCTAAAAAAAAGTTTTTGAGAATGCGTAAATAGCGCTATTTCATATGATACCCCATATGTGCTAGTAGCTCCCATTTCGAATTTTTAAGTTCAGTACAAGTTGCAAAAAAATAAACTTTTTTATTTGTAAAATAGTTGGGCAAACGTCAACTAAAACTATTCTAAATTTCAAGTTGATAGCATTAGTAGTTCTTGAGATATCCAGCTGTGACAGACAGACGGACAGACAGTCTGAGTCGCACCACGAAGGTTCCTTTTTATCATTTTGGTACGGAACCCTAAAAACAACATAATAACAAAAAAAAAAGTCACTTCGTTATTTGCTAAAAAAGTATTTATCTGTTAACTTAAAGTGTTCAAAAACATTCATTACTTTCCAATCAGAAAGTTAAATAATACAGTTATCACAGATTGGAGTCGTACAATTTAAACTGACGAGATTGATAAAATATCTGATTTTCACGTGAATTTGTTAAGGCATGGTTCACACTATTTTGTTATTTAACTTTTTTTCGTTTTTGAAGCAGTCAATCGTTTCAACGTTAGATAAACTAGTAGTTCTGCGAACAATAGACCTCGCGAGCACAAACTTTTTTGCAACGACCTTTAGCTAGTCGCGTCAAAATAATCACACTGTTAGTCGCGTGCGGATTCCAGAGTTTTTTGAAATATTTGTTAAATTAGAAATTTCGAATTTCGAAATTTCTTTTTCACTGTGAAAAAGAAACATAAAATAAGTGCAAATATTTATTTTATAAAGGAACTTTTAAGTAAAACATCTTATCAAAAATATAAGGCTTCTAGAAAAAAATATAAATTTAATCTATAAAAAAAAAAAAAATCTTAGGTATGAAATCGTTTAATCGGTCAATTGATCAGGTTAAGCTACGCTTGCCGCGGTTGGTCCGCGGATGGATGACCATCTTCAAGACCCCTCCGTGCCTCGGAAAGCACGTTAAGCCGTTGGTCCCGGCTGTCATTTGTAGATCTTTAACAGTCGTTACGGGTAGTTAGAAGCCCAAAATTCTGGCAACCAGTCTACCAAGGGGTATCGTGTTACCTAGTAACTATGTTGTGGAGGTCAGATGCTTATCTGACCTCCACAAGTGACTGCCTAGTCACTTCATGTAAAATACTGATATTCAGTTGCATCCGGTTAGACTGGAAGCCGACCCCAACATAGTCGGGAAAAGGCTAGGCAGATGATGAGTAAAGCAAAAAACGCGCAGTCGACGCGCGTTACATGGAACGTGCGTATAAAAAACGCCGTGTTAATAGGCTTTTAGAATTTCTACGTAAGTATGAGAAAGATATACCAGCAGTACCTACTTCCCCGGACAAAATCTTTTATAAGAAGCTATTCTCAAAAGATTTTTATTACATCATAAAGTTTTCTGCAACGTTTAAAATCAAATAAATGGTCTCTGCATCCACATGGTGTCATCTAAACTAGACACACCAAATACAAATATTGGCACTTTTCCAATTAAACTCTTATTTGAGATCTAAAACTTATATCAAGTCCTCAGTGTGTACGATTCTTAACATCTACAGATAAAGCGTAGGATACAAAATTGAAAAAGTTTTAATTGTTTCCACGATTGGCGATGTGCGCCATTCGATTCGATAATCACTTCTGATAACTTACTTTATATATTTTTTATGTAATTTATTACTTCTGTTATACGAAAGTTTGATCTTTCAACCTTCTTTTATTAACAACTGGGTTTTGCCTGCGGCTTCGCCGCCGTGGTGGTCGGGAATTATCCCACGGGGATAAAAAATAAAACCGAGATAAAAGTATCCTATGTCCTAACCCAGGTCATAGTCTACCCGTGTGCCAAATCCGTTCAGCCGTTTTAGCGTGGAAGCGTAACAAACAAATTCACTTTAGAAATTATTAGGATTGTAATTTATTAATAGTTAGGATGTTTACAGGTCCTTCATTGATTTCATAAGCTTGAGAAAATAACTTGTTAATGGTTCAATATAATTTGCAAGACATCACTTTTTAGGGTTCCGTACCCGAAGGGTACCAAACGGAACCTTATTACTATTAAGCCTCCGCTGTCCATCCGTCCATCTGTCTGTCAGTGGGCTGTATCTCATGAATCGTAATAGGTAGACAGTTGACATTTTCACAGATTGTGTATTTGATTGCCTCGTTGGTCTAGTGATCGCAAGCGCTACTGCGGAGTGTGAGGTCTTGGGTTCGATTCCCGGGTCAGGCAAAGTGTTATTGGGTTTTTCCATCTGGAATTTCTCAGTCCAGAGTCTGAATTTCTGCCCGGTTGATGGCAATAGGCTAGCCCCTTATTACATGGGACTTAAACATAGCTGGCGAAATGTGGGTGTACTATAGGTACACCTCTGTCTAACCCTTCGGGGATTACAGGCGTGATGTTATGTTATGTGTATTTCTATTGTCGCTATAACAACAAATATTAAAAATTAAATAACGTAAGTAATTAAAGGAAACATTACAAGAAACGTTTTTTTTTACTTTTTTTGCTTGATCTTAATACGGTACAGAACCCTTCGGGGGCGAGTTGAACTCGCACTTGGCCAGTTTTTTTTTAAATTATGTGTATGAATCACTCTGTGCCTACAGTGTAAATACCATTTTGCGTAGTATGGCGCATCTTAATGCCAGGTTATTTTAAAAACATTATTGTGCTAAGCTTTGTGTTTTAAATTCTGGAAAATATGTAATGCAAACTGGTGTATTCTCTTCTCTTTTTTTCTCTTTTCAATCGCTCTCTCACTGCTGAGAATCGTGACTCCGTATCAAATGATCAACAGTATTTTTCCATCTGTTACGATCAGTGGCCTGAGCTTCAAGTCTGCTATTACAATAGTGTCAGAATGGTCTATCATTGATTTCATAATTGTTGATTTTGACAAGTTTGGTAATCTACTAATATAATGGCGTCATTATGACTTTCCAATGGTCAGCCACTGATACTCCATTGAAAGAAATGGCACTTATTTGTAATCTCGTAAATAATGACAAATGAATGACTGACTTAGGCGGTATCATTGATCGTATTGTACGACAATGCCATTATAACACAATTCTATTACGAGACCATTGACCGACCAATGATCGACCATTATGAATTTAGCAGATTACGAACTTTTAGCAAAATGACAATGGGATCGTGTTGGAATAACGAATTTATAAAAATAGCAGACTTGGGCCCTTCGTGGAGTGCGGCGCTGATAGATATCGTCAAATTTTCGGATGATCCGACCACCATTTTAGGTTTCAGCCTATAGGTATTTTCCCCTCTGGTGTATTATTTAGGTATATCAAAAATTCTTGTAAAAATTACTTAGTTAACCCCCAATATTCAAAGGGGACTTAAGATTCAGGCGCCAGCGCTTTCTATTAGAGAACCCGTTCAGACGTGACTGGCCGAATTTTCAAAAGACAACTCAATTTTAGAGCTGTCTTTGAAAATTCGGCTATATCTTAGTCAAAGCAAACAAAAAAAAACAAGCCAAGTACGTATCGGACCACGCACTATGAAAGGTTCCGTAGTTGGGATGAATTTATCTCAAAAACAAACTTAATTTTATAGTTGAAAATCATGTTCTCCCGTACATCGATATACATCACGGTCAATTCGCAAAAAAAAAAAATGTTTATGATTAAACCACAAATTAACGAGTTACGGACTTTTTCTTTACTTGTGCTGTGAGACCTTGCTTCCTGGCAAATTTCATAATTCTAGGTCAACGGAAAGTACCCAGTAGGTTTTGATTTATTTGCTAGTATCAAAATATAACACCTAAATGGCCGTATTTTATTATTGCGTTGACATAAAAGGTTGATTTTTTTAGAGATTCAAGGGACCATAGACTTACGTATTTAATATTAATTTCAACTTGACATCTCCACGCGTTCCTGAGAAAAAGGGTCTTGACAGACAGACATCAAAGTGATCCTATTAGGGTTCCGTTTTTCCTTTTGAGGTACGGAACCCTAATAAGACTCAACAAAATACACATCAGGCATAATCGTTCCTCTGCTGATAACCTATCAAAATATTGATCTGTCGAACTAAAGTGGCATTTATGACATTAGTCATAAGTGCCACTTTAGTTTATTAACCCCACAAAAAGACCTTAGTCTAACACTCGTCCACTGCATAGTCGTTTACCGGTCACCACAACATGCAATATTTAATGTGTACGGTCAACCACAAGTCACTTGAATAACAAACAACGCCCTTACTGCTCCAATATAGCATAATCAGCCTATAATGTCCCCACTGCTGGGACACAGGCCTCCTCTCTTCGAGAGGCAGTGGGCTGTAATCTACCACGCGGGCCCAGTGCGGATTGGTAGATGTCACATCATGTCTTCGAATTTTTCTAGGATATGCCAGTTTCCACACGATGTTTTCCTGCACCGTTTTGAGAGCAGTGGTGATGAAATGATTTACACAAAGTAAAGCGTCTGCCAGAGTTTAAACCCATGACCTACAACTCGTAAGTCGCGGCTGTTACCACTGGGCCACCACTGCTCTGAACATAGACGTGGTGGAAATCTCAAATTGTTCCCATGTCCGTGCGGTTGACGATATAAACTCTTTCATTAAACATGGGGTGCTACACCACATGCAGCCAGTAATTGGATGGGTGGGCCACTAATTACCTACTACTAACTTTAAGCTGCAGGAATCCGCTGGATGTGGGAAGCATAAAATCGGTCGAAGTGGTGGTGCTTGGGGGAGGCCTATGTCCAGCAGTGGACGTCTTTTGGCTGAAATGAATGAATGATTAATGAACTTTTATGTTCTGTCCCTGCCCTGCAGTTTTCGGGAAATAAAATTTTCATCAATTTAGTTCCAACAGAACTGCCCTTCGTTTTGTAGAAAAAACCAATTGCGTTAGACGAAGGCTAGGTATTCTATATCTGAAGAAATTGCAAGCGCAATGGTTTCAGGCAAATTGATCTGCTTTCCTACAATCTTTTGCATCGGGAAAAACTTGAAAAAGGCTCTGGTACAGTCGGCCTCGGAATTGCTTACCTGCCCTAAGGTTGAATGTCACTTGCACGTCATAAAACCACAAGGTCTTTTTGTCTATGTGACAGTTAGATAGTTCCAACCTTAGATAGGTGTTAATGTTCTGGGAATTGCTGTCAAAAGTGCTAAAGCAATCATGGGATCGACTATACATTAATCCGAGCCACCACATACTTCTCACCGAAGCATAAAAAGAGGTTATGACCACACGATAGAAACGAAAACTCACGACTAAAGCCGAATATATACGATTCAGGCCCAAGAAGAGCAGTGATAGGTGTGACCATCAGACTGCCAAGACATAGGTCTCCAGTTCGAACCCAAGGTACGATCCTCAGACTTTCGGATTCATGTGCGTATTGTATAATTATCACTTGCTACAAAAACGGTGAAAGAAAACATCGTGAGGAAACCGGCATGCCTGAGAGATATTTGTCGACGGTATGTGAAGCCATGTTAGAGGCCCATGGGCGGCTTTACTGCTCTGACACCAGTCACTAACCACACGAAAAAAGGAAGAAGCGTCAGCGTCACCAACAGACTGGTGCCGAGTATACCCGATTCAGCGCCGAGAATACGCGATTCAGCGCTGACTGGAGCCGAGTATACCCGATTCACCGTCACCGACCTAAGCGTAATGGTTCAATTTCGTTCACTGTTCAAAAAGAGCGCAAACTGCGTCTAAAGAAGTTTTTATCACTTCAATAAAACAACGAGACACGTTCTTAAGCCTCTCAAATATCGACTATCATAAAAACCCTTTGATCAAATGGCCTCAGCTCGATTTGACGGCGTATGCGCGATAATATCCGTTTTATGTCCCTGCCCTACTGAACGAGGCTCATTTATAAAACATTCAAAGGTGCTTCCACAGAAGATTAGCTTTAGGTTTTATAGTTCCAACGAGGAGTATGAATCGTAAATTATATTTCTACTTCAGACACCAATCTACATGAGATTGGTAGAAATAAAATTTCGATATGACGAACTATGTACACTTTGCGAGCTCTCTCGCAGATAGGGTTACCAGGCCTAAAAATGCAAAATCCTGTCTGACATGTTTAAAAATACTGATTTTGAAAAAAAAGTCCGTTCACGCACCTGTATTAAATAAAAATCATAGTATTTAAGTACGTTTTTATTTGCTTATATTATTCAGACCCATATTTTTGGTTGCTAGCAACCGCATGCAAAAAGTTGTTTTTTCCAGCTATTTCGCAATAAAATTGTTCATATGTTACGTTTTTATATATGGCTCTCACTGACTCCACGAAAGTCTGTTTCTCTCTTGGTCCACTGAGAAGTCATGAGAGAAAAGACTCTCTCCACATTAGCGATGTGTGGCAAAATATTAAAGAAATATTGACAAATCTTCAGAAATTCTGAAACTCTTGCGCTGTCGTTAATTGTATTAAAAAAGATGCATTTGCGGTGTGCTTGCGTTCCGGAACTTCCGGGCTCAGTGCGTGCGGCACCCATCGCTTCAGCGGGCGGGAGGACATGCAAGTATGACAAAAATCCGGTCTGACGTAAAATCCGGGCGGAGTCCGGTCTAACACGTAAAAATCTGGTCTAGACCGGCTTTATCCGGTCAGATGGTAACCCTACTCGCAGACCGCTCGACGTCTCACTGGGTAAAATTGAGAGCCCGCGAAGTCTAGCTCGCTTTATCGCGATAATGTAGCCGTGGAATTATGGCGAAATTCACCAATGAATCTGAATGACATCAGCATCTAAACCACGTTTAAGAACTGCCAGTGTCATCATTGTTGTGGAATATTGACAGCTGAACTGAAAAGCGTCGTTTTTGAACAAACATAACATCACTCCTGTATTCCCCGAAGGATTGGGCAGAGGTGTACCTATACACACATTTCGCCAGTTATGTTTAAGTCCCATGTAATAGGGGGCGAGCCTATTATTATTATTTATTTCGTTTATTCATTTTGATTCTTATTCATTTACATTTTTAAATATTTCTTAAAATGAAAAGGATAAAAAACAACATTTAATTATTAAAAAAAACAGTGACACTCTGGGAGTGCCGACAGAAGTGAAGACTTGAAAAAAAATCGCTACCGTGGTAATCGACGCGTTGATGGCTTTTACTTCACGCACCGCGGTAATCAACACGTTGATGTCTTTTTAATGGTCAAAAGCTGGTGTCGGAACAGTGTCGCGAAATCAATGGTTTAGTACCATCTCAAAAATGCCCAACGCGCATAAAGAAGTTTTCACTTTGAAATAGAGGTCCGCTGGTGTCGAGAGCAGGGTCCAATCCAAGCTACACAGGAACCTCCTCACAATGCGAGCCGTATCGAGGAGTACTGCCTGAATCGGGCCCTTGATCCAAGCGCCTAACAAGAGCCTCGAGAGATGTTGGTCGAGGCTTTCAGCCATCAGGCCAGCATTGGCCGTAATGAAAATCGGAAAAATGATAGCCGAGCTCATACTCCACATGTCGACAACCTCGTGTGCTAAGTCGAGATATTAGTATTGTACGGTGAAACCATACACTATCGACAACTAAGCATTTTTACATAACGTTATAAATTCATACCAATTTAGCAATTAGTACTCGATTAGCGGTCATTGCGTGTGCTCCCTCGCTCCTTTATATTATATAGTCTTTGGTCCGTTAAATACATTTATTTTTACCTTAAACGCAGCAGTATCATTCATTGACTATCTTCCTAACTTCTACAAGTATTTATTATTCAACAACTTTTACTACATTTTACATTGAACCTCAATGATATTTTAACATGTTTTTAATAACAAGTTAAGACAATCAAAAATCATATATTTTAAGACCCATCTTCACCAGCTCAAATAACCACAAATAATCAATATCCCCAGACAGATTACAACACAAAAATAAACAGATATCAAATGTTTTTCTTAGATTACAGTTCAGGGATTTGTTGGATTCAAAAGTTTATTTTAAGAAACATTAATTTCCTTTTGTAGTGAGCGTTGATCGAAGTTCGAGCGGAGAAAGATTTGCTGATTGAAAAGTTGCTGTCTCAGGAAGGAAATAGGATACTGTGCTGCCGTGATTGAGTGATAATCTGTAGGATAAATTGATGTTTAGATATTGTATTTTTGAAGTGAAAACTTTTTTAGGCGCGTTTGGCATTTTTGAGATGGGACTAAACCATTGATTTCGCGACGCTGTAACGACACAATATTTTTGTAAACGCGATTATGCTCTTTATTTATATTATGTTACGGATCAATGTTCTATGCAAGTATTTTCATTTTAAAGGTTTTGTAAACGCGATTGTGCTCTTTATTTAGATAAGGTTACTGACCAATGTTGTTTCACCAAGGCGATCTTGTTCAAGTTTTCACTTCTGTCGGCACTCCCGGAGTGCCACTTTTTTGTTTGTGGTTAGTAACTAGGTGCTAGATTTCCATTCACATTATAAACTTCAACCTCCCATCTGATCAGCATAGCTATTGTGCATAGTACCCAGGCGACTGAGCTCTGCTCTGGTGAAAATAGAGAATGCTCATTTAATTATACAGGAAAAATCATAATAATCCATGTATAGTACCTACTTATTCCATGCTGCCATGATAGTAGGTACTTACTAATTCCATGCAGCCATGTCAATAATACCCGACCGCAGGAGTCAATTGCAGGCGACATGTCGCGGTAACATGTTGCGGCGTCATGCTACTGCAGTCATGATTCCGAACCCGACCGCAGGCGGCAACTGCCCGTATTCCACTTGGTAGATAGAAGATAGAAAAACGTGACTATCGCTCGAGCGTTGGCGGCACTACTGATCTGCGGTCGGACTGCACGTGTCGCCTGTCACTCGCCCGTAGCTGCCAACGACGTGTCGCTAGTTACGGAAGGTATTTCATAGAAATTCATAGAAAACAATCGTGTCGCGGCGACACGTCGTCTGCAGTTGCCTCCTGCGGTCGGATACGGAATGGTACCTTAACTGTTTTAATGCAAATATAGGTCCAAAGTTTTCGTGCTAGTAGAGGGGATTTTATTTCTGCATACTGACTGGCCGGCTTTAAAATATCTGATCTATTTTCATAACCTTCCCACCTTCGATGTATATCTACTTTATATCGAATTGAGCTGATCCAGTTTCTAAATTTGCGAACTTAGTTGGGGACTGTTACAATAATACAAAAACTCCTTCCTTTCTGCGGGAGTGCTTTTCGTACGCCCGTCCTTCTGATGTGCCTTGCAGGTCGCATCTTAGAAACCTCCTTAAGTCCCCTCCCCACTCCACTGATTTCTACTCCTACTCCTTCACTGTGCACGCGGTGCGGTTGTGGAATTCACTTCCGCCAGACGACATTAGGGGCTGTCAAACTGTTGCAGTATTTAAAAGAAGAGTGAAAGAACACTACCTTTCCACTTCGTCATAGTTGCGGAGGTATTTATTTTGTATTTTATGTATATATTTTTATTACATTATATTAGTATTATTTATTTTAGAAGTATGTATGTTTGTATGTATGTAAGTAAGTATATTTTCATGTTATTAGTTTTATTTAATTAAGTGAATTGTTTTGTTTTTATGTATTTTACTTTCTCTTTACTCTTCCACACGGTGTCTACATCTCTTTTTATCCTCTGTCCTATCGCAGGTATGCTGGAAGAGATTTCATTAGAAATAAGCATCACCTTTGTACGTAGTTTCTGTTCCTTTTGTCTTGTCTATGTATTATTTGTGTGTATATAAATGGTTAAATAAATAAAATAGTAAAAAGTCTGAATTCTGAACTACTCTATTTCTCACATTATTATTGAAAATGAGGAGGAGAACAAGTACCAATGTGACTTTTACAATTCATATGTACTTTCTACATCACTAACATCTGCGAGAGAAAACATCGTGATGAAACCTGGACTTATAAATAATAACATAACATAACATCACGCCTTGTTTCCCCGAAGGGTTGGGCAGAGGTGTCTCTGTAGCAGGTACGCCCACATTTTGCCAGTTATGTTTAAGTCCCATGTAATAGGGGGCGAGCCTATTGCCATCAACCGGGCACAAATCCAGACTCCGGGCTGCTACTGAGAAATTCCAGATAGAAAAACCCAATAACACTTTGCCCGACCCGGGAATCGAACCCAGGACCTCATGCTCAGCAGTAGCGCTTGCGACCACTAGACCACGAGGCAGTTAGTTAATATTAGTCTGAAATCACCAATCCGCCTTGAGCAAGCGTGGTGATCAATGCTCGTGCCTTCTCTGTATGACAACAGTCCTTTGCCCTGCATTGGGACAATAATTTGCTGGACTGCTAGATTACGATCCAGCAGTCCAGCAAATTGCTACGGCATTCGTAGCCATATGCTACGCGTCGTAGCATGTCGTAGCACGCGTAGCTTGTAGCACTTCTGGTGTTTTCTCGCACTTTTCAGCTGCCTTCCCATCGGGTTGCCAGGGTATCGTCTGTGCTGGAGACTCCCTGAAACACATTTTTAAGAGTCTTTATTGGTTTGCCGCCATTGTTAGAAAAAGATGTGCATCCCTGACGTCACGTGTTCGCGGCAGCACCAACAGCAGTGCTATTCTGTAAAAATCTCACCGTGATAACTTAGGTGAAGTAAGCTGCCAATAGTGTCAATCCTTACTAACTGACAGCGCACTCCACGTTCACTTCACCTAAGATAACACGGTGAGATGGTTACAGAATAGCACTACAGTATTCTCAGTGTGTTCGCAGATCGGTGGGATTCCCCGATGTTGTGGAGGTGGATTCCACGCTCCACGATTAATTTTAATTTTATGTAAAATTGTTACTAACTCTATGGGCTCTGTCTGAAATAAAAGTATTCTATTCTATTATCTCAAATTCCTTAGCATGTTCATTCGTTATGTCGAAAATACTGCAGCATTAATAGATTTTGAAATTAATGTGAAAGTTTGTATGTTTGTGTGTTTGGATGTTTGTTACTCAATTACGCAAAAACGGCTGAACGGATTTGGATGAAATTTGGTACACAGATAGTTTATAACCTGAATTAACACATATAATAGGTACTTTTTATCCCGGTCGTACATTGGGGTAATTTCCGTAGGATAATTTCCGACCTGCACGTGGGCAAAAGCTACTTTTGAAATAAATATTCAAATTTTGTTACATTTTTTGCAATTTGCAGGTCAGTATCATGTTGTATGTTGAAGTAAATATAATTCGCGGCCGCGATTCGAAATCATGGCATTTGACACCTTTGCTAACTTATGGAGTTGTATTGCTGATTGTAACGATTATAATTGAGTAAAACCATATTTGTTACGCCCGCGAATCATATTTTAATCAACATAAAACCTGACACTGACCTGCAAAATGCAAAAAACCTAAGATTGAATTTCGCGGGCTACCCTGACGCTTCCCCCTTAAGTACTATGGTTGACGAACACACGAATTCATAAAATTTCCTTGACAGAAAAAAATTACAAAGTTACCTTCAAACCGAAAAATAAACAGCTAGTATAAAAAAAGACTTCAAATAAGATCATCAAACTTTGCATAATAACAACTAAATATCTAGCAGATACTATGTTTTTTATTCTAATTTAATTGACCGCCCATTGTGTCACCCAATGTAAAATTTCTACATTATTTTCACCGTAAAAATAAATTACCTAAACTATCGGCGCCTTGGAGCCTTCTCCCCTCTGCTCATTCTTGAAATGAAATGAAATGAAATTGTTTATTCTGTAAATAAGATATCGGAATCACTTTTACACGTCATATAAAAAAATATTAAAAATAAGCTAGATGAGTTCGGCGTTTCCTATCTGACTACTCTGAGAAGAAAGGCCGAAACAAACTCAGAGGTCGCAGTCTCTTTTAAAGTCCAGACATAATCTTGCTCTTATTTAGTCCACGAGCTACGCACTCGCACACTACTGTGTGCGAGCGAGATAAAGAGTGAACTTGAATAGAGGTATTATGGACTCTTAGACTCTCCCTGGATTCCAAGTATTGTTTCTTTTATTTTATGTTTGTTACCTATTTATTATTTACAAATGACTGAACCCGACTTGATTTATTTCCGTTCGTCTTTTTCGGGTGACCACTGAAAATCAGCGCTGTGCTGTGTCCCCCATAGCACTGCATCATGCTGAGTGGAAGCCTTCTTGTCACAGTCATGACATGCAGCTGCCGACTATTTCTGTTTTATACTCATGTTTGCTTGTGTACTTACTAAGTTATACCTATTTTGTCTTCTGCTTACCTACTCTTGTCTTTGTATGCACGTGTTTCTGTGACAAATAAATCTATTTTTCTTTCTAAAGTTTATGGAAAGTAAGAAAACATACCAAGTGTGTTAGGTATATACACATACACACCCACACATTACATACCCCTACATTGTATTCGATTATAAAGTTATCTGGTTAAGGTGAGGTAAGGTAACTAAGTTAGACTAGATTCTAGACACGAATGGATACAAGACACAGGTGTTCCAGACTTAGCTCAGTTAAAATATTCAATTTGGACACAGATTGCTTTCTATATTAAATTCTACACAAAATTTATTTGTTTATTGCATTTATATTGTAAATCAACGGTTGAAAGGCTAATTGATCTAAGCGACATTTTGTAAAACTTGCTCCTGCAAATTTATAATTCGTCCTCCTGGACGGATCATAGTTATTATTTTTGAAAAAAAAAAAACATAAAAAAACAACTATTTAATAGATTTTTATTTCTTATTTTATTTTTAAGATCTTATTATGATTAAAAAAAAACAACCAATCCATCCTCCTGCAAGTTTTACAAAAGGCCGCTTAGATCAATTAGCCTTTCAACCGTCGAAATAAAAAAGGAAATTAGGGCAAATGTTAGCAATGCTAATGTTGGGCAATATATGTGTAGCTATTATAAGTGATATACCAATACAATACTTAAGAATTCTTGGATTCCTTTTATTGGAAGAACGAAAAATTGATGCAAAGACTCATAAAAAGGCTGTGTGGGATATGAGATATGACGAAGTAGAAAGATAGTGTTCTTTCACTCTTCTTTTAAATGTTTCAACAGTTTGACAGTCCCTAATGTCAGGTGGAAGTGAATTCCACCACCGCACTGCGTGCACAGTGAAGGAGTTGGATTAGAAGTCAGTTGAGTGGAGAGGAGATTTAAGGAGGTTTCTAAGATGCGATCTGCAAGGGGTCGGTGTATAGGGGGCGAGCCTTTTGACATCAACCAGGCACAAATCCAAACCCCGGGCTGCTACTGAGAAACTCCAGATGGAAAAACTTTTTCAAAACTTTCAGGAATCAGACCCAGGACCTCATACTCAGCAGTAGCGCTTGCGACCACTAGACCAACAAGGCAGTAAATACACATATACATTTTTATGTAAGTAAAAAAAACCAGTTCAGTTTCAAAGTTAGGTGGACCCTTTCAGAATACCAACGCTGTGGCGTTTTTAATTTTTTATCAACACAACACACACATAACATCACGCCTTGTTTCCCCGAAGAGTTGAGCAGAGGTATCCTTGTAGCAGGTACACCCACATTTCGTCAGTTATGTTTAAGTCCCATGTAATAGGGGGCGAGCCTATTGCCAACAACCGGGCAAATTTCTGTGCTTTTCCCAATTTTTTTTTTTTTTTAATTCAGAGAGTTGGAGTCACAGTTGGAACGTAGCAAACGAAATCAAACTTTGCAAATCAAAAGCAAAGAGCACGATTTCAGTTAGAGAGAACTAGCAGAGTTTTTCAGTGAATTTCCTCTTACTTTGGCCACAGTCAAAGTTAATTTTCTTTACTTTCTTGTAAGTTTCTTGTGCATGCAAGACTTTTATAGAACTTATAAATAATGACGTAATACATTTTCTTTTTGCTACTGGAAAAGTGTGCAAAAGTAAATGTAATCCTTTTATAATAATAATATAATGAGTGCGAAAGTAACTGTCTGTCTGTCTGTTACCTTATCACACCTTAACGGCTGAACGGATTTCGATAAAATGGCACACAAGTAGACCTGGGTTAAGACATACATAAAATCACGCCTTCTTCCCATTGGGGTAGGCAGAAACTACAGAACGCCACCTGCTACGATCCTTACATGCTCCTTTTGCCTCGTTTACGTTCATACATCTGGTCACACACGCACGCCGGTTGCGAGTACTACGCACCTGTCCTTTCTGAAGAACATCACCAATAAGGTCAGTATAAGTCCTCCTAGGGCGTCCCCTCCGGGGTTTCCACTCACATCTGCTTTGTAAATACCTTTTGTTAGTCGCCTTTCATTCATCCTCTCAGCATGCCCAAACCATCTAAGCATACTCTACAACAATGACGTGTGTTAAAACATATCATACTTTTTTTCCGGTAATACGTTCTCGTGAGACACTTAATATATTATACATGTGAAAGTCTACTGTCTGTCTGTTACCTTTTTACTGGAACAATTTCCGCTTTCCACGCGGCCGAAACCCAAAAGCTTGTACAGAATATTTTACATTTGATTTTATTTGTCATTTTCAAAATTATAGCTATCACTAAAGTATTGCAGCACACATCATGCTACATCGCTTGATGTGGCGAAGTTTCCCAATGTTAAATTCGCTTAGCAACAGTATTCAGAACTTTACCGAATAAAGCGTAAGCGGAAAAGAAAATGCCATTTAAGATACATATTTGTACAAAAACTTTTTCGTCATGATAAACAGAACTTTGTACGTCATGTCAAACTTTTGTCACGTTCGAGAAAAGTTTTAGGATGTATGTCTCTCGAGTTGTTCTTGAATATCCCAGTTTTAGGTGAATACAAGGTCAAATAAAATTAGCTGGCCAAACTTTGCAGGCGTAACTGCTATCGGTATCGATATCTAAACGCGATAAAAACCCTTTTTCAGATTATCTAAAGTACATACATCTCTTACGGGGTTACTATGTTAAATGTTACAACAAAATACCTTGTGATATATTGCAATTAGATGAAAGAAAATTTTAAACTCATATTTAAACTACACTTTGTAAACAAGCATCCTATTACAAATAAGAGGATTATATATCCAGGATAAGAATGCTTAGAAACAAGCTAGTCCTGCTCCATAGAATAATCTAGAATCTAGAGAAAATCAAACTGGTTTCTAATTTAATTGTATAGTTTATTATTTTTTGGGTTCCGTACTTCAAAAGGTAAAAAATGGAACCCTTATAAGATCACTCTCTTGTCCGTCTGTCCATGTGTCATCACCGATTTTCTCAGGAACGGGTGGACTTAGCAAGTTGACATTTATACCAGATACTGAGGTCTATAGTCCCTATCTATACTTTTAATATATAAAGCTGAAGAGTTTGTTTGTTTGTTTGCTTGCTTGAACGAGCAAATCTCAGGAACTTATGTCGAGAAAAGCTATAGGCTATATATCATTACGCTAAGATCAATAGGAGCGGAGCACCAATGAAGAATGTTTAAAAATCGGGGATTTTTTTTTTCCTTTTTAGAGTTTCCGCTGCGAGAGTTCCTGAGATTAGCGCGTTCAAGCAAACAAACAAACAAACTCTTCAGTTTTATATGTTATGTATATGTATAAATTTCTAGGGAATTTGTAGGATAGATTACGACCGATTCTCAGACTCATAAAAATCGATCAAGCCGTTTCGGAGGGGTATGGCAACTAACACTGTGACACGATAATTTTATATATATAGATCACGCATGACCATTTACATCACATGACATCTCATCTCTCTTTTATTTTTACATCCTCATTTTTAGGGTTCCGTAGTAAACAAGGAACCCTTATAGTTTCGTCATGTCCGTCTGTCTGTCTGTCTGTCTGTCCGCGGTCTAGCTCCGAGACCCTAAGTACTAGAAAACTGTAATTTGGCATAGGTATATATTTTAATTACGCCGACAAAGTAGTAAAATAAAATTATGAAAAACATTTTTTTTAGGGTACCTCTCATACACGTAAAGTGGTGATGTTATTTTTTTTCTTTTTTTAACCCATAGTGAGGGGTATCATTGGAAAGGTTCATTAAAAACATTGTGAGTTTGTGAAAACCATTTTTGGATTCAGGGATTCGTTTGCGAAATATTAAGCTTTAAAGTGCTAATTTTTGTTAGAGTCAAGTGTCCCCCCCTCCTGCTGTCTAAATGGGTGGTTTTGGGTGTGTGAAAAAAATCACAACAGTAGTTTATATAACGAAATTAAAAGGAAAACTATCACAGCTAAGTAGACTTTACAAGTTAACGAGTAATAATCGACCAACTTAACTTTGCAGTTGCAAAAACTTGTTTTCCCATACATTCCGTATGGGAGAACATATTTTTCAACTACAAAGTTAAGTTTGTTTTTGGGATTAATTCATCCCAACTACGGAACCCTTCATTGTGCGTGGTCCGACACGCACTTGGCCGGTTTTTTTTTTCTTATTTCTCTCTCTCTTGTCATCTCATGACTCATGATCATATATGATTACTTTATTGTGTTCTTTTTATTTTTAACCGACTTCAAACAAAGGAGGAGGTTCTCAGTTCGTCGGAATCTTTTCTTTTTTATGTATGTTCCCCGATTACTCGAAGATGGCTCGACTGATTTGAAAAATTCTTTTTTGTTTGAAAGGGTTGTTGAAAGTTGAAAGGGGTGTTTATTCTTTCTAGTTGGTCCCATTGTTATTTGATAACGATCTGATGATGGGATCTTGGAGAAATCGAGAGAACTCTTCAAATGTTATAGACACATCTATAGCGATTTGGGTATTTTTATAGTAACTCGTACATTTGCTCTCAGAAAGCACCATTAGTTTAAGTGGAACGTTGTACTTTTTGTAAAAAAGATTTTTTGAATTTACGTTTTTATGAGTGTGTATGTGTAGTTTAATTTGTGATTTCCGAGTCTCAATAAAAACTTTTTTTTTTGTGCGTCTGTCACAACGGTTTTTTTATAATAACTGAGCCAATGTTCTAAGGCGTAAGGTATCATGTGTAAGTTTATTGCGCAAATTGGTTAGTCACACATAAAATAATAAGTCACATATTGCGCCTCATTATTAGGTATTTTCCTCCCTGTGAAGGTTTTACCACGCTTAAATTCTGAACAATCTCAATAAGTAACCGTTTAGTTTCTGATGGCCTTACATAGTATTACGGCAGCCTCATATTATTTAGGAATTCATTACACCGGAGCACAAAAAAAAAAACCAAAAACTGGCCAAGTGCTTGCACACGAAGGGTTCCGTACCACCGTACAATATTTAGCATAAAACGCCGAAAAAAAAAAAAGTTTCTTGTATGACACCATTTAATTTTTAACTTTGTATTATTTTTTGTTATAGCGGCAATAAAAATACACAATCTGTGAAAATTTCAACTGTCTACCTATCACGGTTCATGAGATACAACTCGCTGACAGGTAGAGGGACCCACAGCGGAGGCTTAGTGTTAGGGTTCCGTTTAGCACCCTTCGGGTACAGAACCCTAAAAACAAAAACTAGTTATCACTTTAGATAAAAATTCTTAGAAGGGGTGACAATTTACATAAACATAAACATAACATCACGCCTATAATCCCCGAAGGGCTAGGCAGAGGTGTATCCATAGTACACCCACAGACAATGACGTGACAATTTATTATGTATTTAATGTGTTCAGTTAGCAGAATAATGGAGTCACGTAATTGAAATATATAATGTAGGTACTCCCTCTCAGTTAAAGTTTGGAAAGTTGTTTGAATAATATCACTATACTCCATAGGTTTAGGTAGTTAAAAAAAGGTAAACAAATCGTAAAAAGAGTTTTTATAGATGACACTTTCTTGTTAAAAAAACAATAACACCAAATTAAATTTATTTTAGTTTTTTACTATAGTTTCCTCTTTTATTAATGTATGTTAAACTTTATCGTTTATTCTTCACTACTTTTCGTAGATGTAACTGTTTGAGCACAATTTTTTTTGGTCTGATTTATAAGATTTTGTAGGTAATCTGTCTATTGTAAAGAGCCGAATTTCTAAACGTCAACGAAATATAATGTTGCTAAATTGAAGAGTTCAACTGTGACGTAGCATAACAACTGAAGTGACAGGTATTACGTTTAGTCGGTTACTTGACAGCTGTCTCGTCACGTGGTTTTTTTTGTTTACCTTTTTTTAACCACCTAAACCTATGGAGTATAGGTACTTGTCTAGACTGGTACCTAGGGATATGTAGTGGCAATTTCAGTGAAAATCAGATGTTCTAAATTTCAAAAACTAAGACTGTATAAACTTTTTCGAACTATAGGAGCATTCACCTACACTTCACCACAATTCACATACACATTCACCACCATTCACCACACACCCTTTGACTGCTTTGTTGCTCTGCAAGTCGCATCGCGGTAACTCGTAGCATGGTCTAAACAACTTCTAGTTAAAGCAATGGCACGTAAAATTTCATCGGAGAGACAACCAGATGGCGAGTGGTAATCTGGGTCTTTGAAGTGATAATGATTTCTGTATACTCTGTGACATCACTGCGGGCCCTATCAGAATACCAGCGCTGCGACATTTGATTTTTTAAATGTCGCACCATATGCTGAGATAGGAGCCTTTTGGCCTCGTACAGGACTCTCTGCTTTTATTTTTAATTTTACTTTGTTTTTTTATTAATGTTTTTAATGAAGGTGTTTAGTTTAATTTGTGATTTCCTGTGCGAGTCTCAATAAATATTTTTTCTTTCTTTCTTTCTAATACCGAACCCCCCCATACCGTCTGAATGGACCCCCAACAGACGGTGGCGGAGATATGGGGGATGGGGGCAATTTTATTTTTTGACATGCCATTCAAAATTTAAGCTCTATTTATCTAATTTGCTATCTAATTTGCAAGGAATTTGTGTGTATCAATGTCATCCAGTTGCCCCCCCCGGCATTGTTATAATTAAAATAATGTCTTACGCTGTTCATCATTCTTGAAACTCCTTACCGATGATTTATCACCGAAAATGAGGGAGAATTTTATCAAAACCAGATGGCATTAATCAATGATATTATAAGTAAATTTACTTGTAATATCATTGGCATTAATACACACAAATTCCTTGCAAATAATAAAGCTTAAATTTTGAATGCCATTTCCAAAAAAAAAAACGTTTGCCCCCATCCCCCATATCTCCACCCCCGTCCATCTGGGGTCCATTCAGACGGTACGGGGGGTTCGGTATCACTTCAAGACCCAGATTACCACTCGCCATCCGGTTGCCTCTCCGATGAAATTTTACGTGCCATCATTGCCTTGAATATTCTTTAATTTGTTTTCTCTGCAGTGCTTGTAGCAAGACGCGTGTCGCTTGAGCGAGTAGCTCGTGGCCACGGGGTGAGTACTCACGATACGTCACCACACCACACCCCTCCCGCACCGCGTAGCTACCTCAGGCATCGTCTCACTTAAGCTGTAGGCCTGTAGTTATCCAAAAAAAAGTTTACGATCACTTCCAAGGTAAGATATTTCGAAAGCAATATTCTAGGTCGTACCCACTCGTGTTTTAGGTACTTAACCTTGACATTTTACTTCAATACCTTTAAAATATAACACGCACAGAAGTTCTGAACAAAGTTGTGCCAAGTTATAAATCTTGAACAGCTTTAATGTGCCGAATCCGGACTGTTTATCATTTGCAGAAAACGCGTCGTTATCGGTCGCTTTGCGATTATAATTTTTTGTGGGTAAGCAGAAGGAGAGCTCTTAGGGACACAAACAAACAGCAGGGGTGCGTGAGACGAGATTACTTCCTCACACACTGACTTATTAATTACAATTTTTTTTTGGAAAATCGTCTACTTTTACAATGTTTGTAAATATGTGAGCACAATGTATCTATCACATATTAAATTATCTATCGTTGCTTCATTTTTAATTCTTTTTACCTATTGTGGTATAGTAATTTTATTCTAGGTGCATCGTGTTCACATATAATTATTTAACTAATGTACGTACCTATACAAACGCTTGCTCATTCTTCTCCATACGGAAACTACCTTTTGGAAGGGGCGACTAGAATCAATTTTATTATTTTGTAAATTTTGACATTCAAAAGTGCCATACATGGGCCTATTTGAAATAAATGATTTGACTTGACTTGACGTAGGGGTGCGAATGCAATACAATACGTACGTATCGGTACGTAGGAGCTGCAAAGTATTAAGTACGGTCAAGGAGAAATTCCTTTCCTACATAGCGGGCGTATGTCACCTTTGACTTTTTATCCAAAATGTTGGCAATAACATAGTCGAAAAAATTATAGCTAAGGTGCAAGTAAAAATGAACCTTATGGTGCTTAATATATTCATACATTTTATATCGATCGCTTCTTATCAGTGGGTTTTTTCATAATCAATTATCAAAATGTACTTGACAATATTTTCATGAAAAGCGATGGTGAATTTTATAAGATCTATCATTAAATTCAATTGATTTAACAAAATTGGGCCCGTTTGTCTTTCTAAGTTTGTCTGCCAATACCCATTTTATCAGAATAGAATAGTTCTTGATTTGCACAGAAAGTAGGTACAAGTTACAGATGTTAAGTTTAAAATGATCGTTGTACTAACAACCTTAACTTAAGGCATGCAAACAGTTTAAGTTATAATGATAAAGACTCCCTTAATACAATATTATTAACACATTCAATCAAATCAATACAAGCTTATCATGTCAAGATGAAATTCAGTAAGTAATTTGAAATAAGCAATACAATAGATAATGTCAAATTTAATCAAATGGGATTATAATTTCGTCAAGTTTGAGGTCAACACAGTTAAATTAAAATGATTTAGTACAAGTCAGGAGGACAGAGATGTCATGTTATCAATTTAAATTCTTATCGGTCAAAAAATTGCCAATTGAGTAATAACATTTATTAATTAATAAATCTGACAATCAGAATTTGGTTCGTTTCATTCCTTTTGCTAATAAAAACTTTGAAAATTGAATGTGAATGCATTTTGCTCCTATTAAAATGTTGGCAAAAAGAGACGCGATAAAATATTGTGAATTTTGTGGCATAGAGAATGTGCAGTAAAGTGTGAATTGACTATAAATTATGAAAATAAATCTAAAATGTTAAAGTTATGATCGTAATAAATTGGTACGATCGGAAATGTGTGTCAGAATAATTGAAATTCGGTTGGTTTTAAATTATTATCTACTCAATAATGCATGATTTGTATGGTTCTTGAGAGGAGAAGACCGACTCCTCGTCACACGGGCTAGATCATAAGAAATTGCACCAAGAGGATGGGTGACTAGCCTTCTCCCGTCTGCCAATAAAAAGAATCTGCAATCATGTTATAGTACCTGGGCGACCGAGCTCTGCTCTGGTGAAAATAGAGAATGCTCATTTAATAGTATACGTAGGATAGTTTATACTAATCCATGCTACCATGATAGAAGCTGCCATGTCATTATTCTAATGTAATTTTTCTCATGTCATGTTGTTCTAAACGTTGGGCGACCGAGCTCTGCTCGGATGAAAATACGGAGAAAACGATTTTTTCCAGATATGAGACCTAGCTAGATCAATTTTTCGCCCCCGTAAACCCCTATATTGTAACATTCATCGAAATTGTTAGAGCCATTTTCGAGAACGTGAGTACAAATATTGCTCGTTTAATAAAATAAAAAAAATCAAAATCAAAATATTTTATTTCACATAAACCTACAAGGGCACTTATGAAACGTCAGAAGCTAGGTGCACGGTTCCAATTGGTCGCTTCCTATGGAGAAGAGCCGGCAAGATACTCCACGGTTACTCTTTGAATAGTATAGGATTAAACGACCACAGAGTGACCACAGAGTAGACAATAACATTCTAATCAAAGAAAAACAAGGCTACATATTAAAAAGTACATATTTAATCTAACAAATCAAGCCGCCAAGAAAGCGTGGTTATTAAGACCCATTTGACTGGTAATTACTGTGGTCATTGTGTGGGGAGACCCAAGTTCATTAGTAGACAAGTATACGTTTACGGACTGTTATTCTCAATCCCGCAAAATAAACAGCTCTTATCTCTACATAGTTGTAGGAAGATTCCATTAACCGTTCAATATGGCCGCCATTTAACAAAAAGACGGCAAATCATCGGCACCTTGTAATTGATTTTCAGAGAATTGCCGCGCTCCGTCACGGAATAACCAGAAATAAAATCTAAGCTTTCAGTTTCATCTTGTTATTTGTACGGAAAAGTGGAAATGAGGGTTGGTCAATGTTTGAAAGAAAGAAAGAAAGAAAAATTATTTATTGGTACTCGCGCAGGAGATCACAAATTAAGCTTATCATAAAGCAACTACTTAATAAACATAAATAAATAAAAAAAAAACAAAGTAAAATTAGAATAAAAGCAGAAATTCCTGTACGAGATCAAAAGGCTCCTATCTCAGCATGATGTTGTGACATTTAAAAATAAGTGTCGCAGCGCTGGTATTCTGATAGGCTGGTATTTTGAAATGCAGTCTATCTTTATTGGTTTGAAGATTAAAACAAAGATTAACATTGATCTTTAAAACAGCACATTTGATTGTTTAGAAAAATTCTATATACTAACAAAACGATTCCCGACATTATCGCAGTTTTCTTTTTGTTTATCCTGTACCGTCCCACTTCTGGGCACAGGGCTCCCCAAGTCTTTCCAATATCGCAGTTGGTAATAAAAAAATACATTTCGAACACACTTTTTTCTTAAAAGATGTAAAGATTTTTAAGGGATATTTTAATAGATGTATAGATAGACAATAATTCAAACGAGAAAACGTGTGATTTTAAGAATCTATGTCATTCAAAAATGCTCTTGTATAAGTAGCATCATAAAATAAAATAGACGTGGATATATTTAGTAACCTGTTCCGCTTAGCTATTTCTAAAGAGCCATAAAAATCCTGTAAGAAATCGACACGTGTTTCACCTCTCAACGAGGCATCCTCAGGATGACGATTGACTTGTCGTGAACTCGAACACGGCGTGTTGCCACACCGAGCGCTGAACGTAGAGCGCTCTGCGTTCGTCGATTTCTTTCAGGAGTTTTTATGGCTCTTTAGAAATAGTTAAACGGAACAGGTTACTAAATATATCCACATCTATTGTATTTTATAATGGATTTCCGCAAGGTCACGCCTCAATCAATTAACTATGTAGCATCATACAAAATCTTTATGATCTCTGACGAAATTTTTTTTTATATGCAGATTATATGATGAAGCTTGCGTGCCCAGAAGATGCCTGTTCACTCTTGCTTTGAAGGTAGAAGAGTTATATGTGGAAGGGAACACAGACGCTGGCAGAGAGTTCCACACTTTGGCTGTGCGCATTATAAATGTAGAGGAGAAGCGTTGAGTATGACTGCACTGGATCAACCAAGTGCAGATGGTACCCTGCAACACGTCTAGTATTTCCCGGTTTAGTGATCAGCGTGTCCTATGACAGGTCCACTCAAATCTGTGTAGTTCTTTCCTCAAAAGACCATTTCAGACACTAATTTACATGGTCCTCATATGGCCTGACCAAGATTATGTCTGGACTTTAAAAGAGACTGCGACCTCTGAGTTTGTTTCGGCCTTTCTTCTCAGAGTAGTTAGATAGGAAACGCCGAACTCATCTAGATTATTTTTTTATGATGTGCAAAAGTGGTATCCTATTTACAGAATAAACAATTTCATTTCCTCTTCCAAATCATAGGTGCCTAAAAGGTTTCGGTAAACTCTAGTTAATTAACTAACACAATGATCAGGCAAACTAACACCTAACCTAACTACACCTACTAACTTACACCTTTGAACACAATATTGAGTCCATACAAAGTTAGCGGGCACCTGACAAGCTTCCTGATTCTGGTTCAAAGTTTACACATAGTTCCAAGTGTTCCTAGTCCAGTATGTCAGACTCCACTGACGGACGGTGGAATAACATGTGTCTTGTCAAATAAGTTATCACTAACTAGGAAGCAGGGAGTTTGTGTATAGGATGTGTAGTTGTGTTTACGTAACAATTCTATTGACCTTCAATCTTGTTAATGTCCTAAATAAAATATTTTTCATTCTTTTCTTTATTGTTAGTCATGAGAAGTTATAGGCAAGACAAAATATAGGTATTTCTCAGAAATAGCGTTGCGGAATCCACTTCTATATACGTAAAACCATGCGCAAAAGATGCGATTCCATGGTGCGCAAGGTGTGGAGCAGCTCCAACAGTATCCTAAGCATGATTTCAAGTCGCCTAGACTGTGTTTTCGTGGGTCGCTGTTGTGGCATCTCACATGGGTTTTCACAGCGGTGATTCACTACTATTTGTGTCAGTTTTTTGTAATATAGTTGTAAGTGTTAAATATTTCATATTTGTTTTTTTTAGGTCATATTTGTGAGTCATACGATACTTGAATAAAGATAATTCTATTCTATTCTATATTTTTTATTAATAGTGAATCCTTTTACTTTCTAAAATGTATCATTTGTTTTTATTTTTGGAACTGAAATGTTTGAATAAGTTCCACTCTTACGGTTACCTGACTTAGAGCAAGCAAGCATGCAAGGGACTTAACTTTCAAATCTATGACAGTTGTTTGTTGTCACTCTAAAATGTATGAGTATGAGTCTCTGTCATAAAACGAGAAATTTTCTTTAAAATGAAATAGAATATCATTTATTCTGAGTATATGGTACATTAAGATATTAATATTAAAGAGCTTCACATATACTACCGTTGCCGGTGTAGGAATATTAAAATTAAATGTGTCTAATTATAAATTATTTTTCTGAAACATGCTTGGAAATTCAAACATTATTTTGACAAACTTCTTCAAGATAAATCGAAATTGACTTTAAGTCAATTTCAAATAGAACCAAGAATTCGAAGACATGTACAATTGTGCATAGATAATACACTTAAATACGGACATGTGACATCTACCAACCCGCACTGTACCCGCGTGGTAGATTACAACCCACTCCCTCTCGAAGAAAGGAGGCCTGTGTCCCCGATTATGCTTATGCCTGGCCGGCGATGTTTGCATGAAAATCCATAACTGTCGTGTTATTTAAAAATGGAACTAATTTTTTACTTCAACACATGGCAACCAAGGAGGTAACTTATCAAAGATTTTATTTAAATTTCGATTTGGCTTGCAAGTAGAGCTGTTTATACTTAAGAAAAAAACGTCGGGGACTGCCGCGGTAAAGCTAATGCATAGCATTTGTAACCACCATACTTCCTATTTGTCAACGCTACACTTGGTATGATGACGTGATGACATAAAACAAAAATTACGTTCCCATGACAACATCATCTTATCATGGGAACCGTCATTACATGGTAGGCGGAGTGGGGGGTGTTAGGTTTTATTTTCGTTACGTTATGGAATTTCTTGATTCGGTCCCCGCGCTCAAAGCCCGCGATAAAAGCTATGCAATAGCTTAAAAACAAATGAACATATTGGCACGAGAAAAATTCTCGTAGTTCGTCATTGATTCTGGAATTTATTAATAATTTACTTAGTTTGAATTGCCGCGCATTGTTTGAGAAAAGTACTAAACAAGCCTTTGCAGAGTTGCAGGTCATATCGCAGGCCGCGACAGTAATGTACTCAGTCCTATTAATATCCTCTTTCATGTAATTATAAATTAGTTTGAAATGCTATTTTAAGGAAATATGTAAAAAAGAACTTTCTTGTTTCAAAAAAAGTAAACAGAAACCAGAGTATATAGAGTGAGGCCACACGGGCGTTGCCGGTGCGGTGCGTCATCTCACCGCTATGATATCAACGCAGCGAGTGCCACACGGGCAATGTGGTGTCGCAACGCAACTCCGCTTTCTACGACGTTGCAGCGGCTCGGTGTTGGGTGTGTCAGTACTAGAGATGTGATGGAGGTTGTTTTACTGGAACCGGAGTCGTAGGTTTTAAATTTGATTGATTGGAGTCGGAACCGGAGTCGGAACCGGAGTCGGAACCGGAGTCGGAACCGGAGACGGAGTTGGAACCGGAATCGGAGTCGGAGGTGGAGGTAGAAGAAAGATGTGTTGGTAAAACAAAACTGACACTGCGAGAGCGAGCGTGTAAAAAAAATGCCAGTGGCACTCCGGGAGTGCCGTCAGAAGTGAAAACTTGAACAAGATCGCCTTGGTGGAAGAAACATACTTGTATAGAACACTGGTCCGTAACCTTATCTAAATAAAGAGCACAATCACGTTTACAAAAAAAAAAACTTCCGAAACCTTTAAAGTAAAATTACTTGCATAGAACATTGATCCATAATTTAATATAAATAAAGAGCACAATCGCATTTACAAAACATTTAAAGTAAAAAACTTGCATAGAACATTGATCCGTAACGTAACATAAATAAAGAGCACAATCGCGTTTACAAAAATGAGGTGTTGTAATGGTGCCGCGAAATCAATGGTTTAGTCCCATCTCAAAAATGTCCAATGCGCCTAAAGAAGTTTTCACTTCAAAACCCCGGGCGACAAGTTAAAACTTGTTTGTACGTGCTCTAGTCACGTGCATCCTTGCGTTTCAATCTTCGGTATAAACTTTGATTCAAAATTATTGAAGTCTGAGGTGCAAAATTAATCGGAAGTGTCGAACTTTCGGAGTCGGAATCGAAGCTCCGTAACAACTCAGTACCCTAATTGCATAATACAACACAATCACAATCTGTTTCGTTTTGAAACAGATTGCTAATCCATTGATTCATAAGTTGGAAAAAAAATCTGCTCAACATCGTAAATAACGCAATGAATATCGTTGAACTGTCAAAATGAAACAAATTAGGCATAATTGTTTTCGACAATAAGGTACGCAGTTAGGGTAGGTACTGGTCAGTACAAGCAACATTGTGCTGCACTGTGATGTTGCTGCAACGCTTGGCATCCCACCGTAACATCCTTTCCTGCTTCGTTTCTCTGGTCTCCTTGTCCGTTGAGCATGCGTTGCATCGCTGCACCGTGTGGCATGCCACTGTGAATTGTATGCAGGATGATGCATCATCACCGCTCAGGCATCGCAACACACCGGCAACGCATCGTGTGGCTTTGCTCTTACTAGTGAAAATGACATAAAACTCTTAAATCCAGAAAAATCTTCGTAAATAACGAAGCTGAAATAATTTCATCATCATCATTTCAGCCGAAAGACGTCCACTGCTGGACATAGGCCTCCCAAGCACCGCCACTTCGACCGATTCTGTGCTTTCCGCATCCAGCGGATTCCTGCGGCCTTCACAAGGTTATCGGTTCATCTTGTGGGAGGCCTTCCAACGCTACGTCTTCCGGTACGTGGTCGCCACTCCAGAACCTTTCGACCCCATCGACCATCCATTCTGCGAGCAATGCCACAGCCACTTGCCATTGCCACTTTCATAAACATATTTCAGTTAAATACTTATACTGTCTCATACTAGACAAGTTTAATTAATCAAAAGTTTGGCGGTCGCTGCTACCATTAACAGCTTTTATGACCGGCGGTTTAAGTTTTATCACTATTTTTTATTAATCTGGGATTACTAAGCTTAGATTGGCGAACTCATCTTTTCCCTAAGGGCGCAGGATAGTAAAAAGTTGAATTACTTATACAGTGAAAGTAGTGGTGAGTCTGCTTCAATTTTTTTTAGTATACGATTTGAGTCTGGCGCGGATTGTTTAAAAAATCGTTAAAAATAAACAATAGTGTTCGAAAAACCTTATAATCAATATGGCGTATGTTTTTTTTTTAAACAGAGGCTTTTTGTAGTCCCATTCCTATTTCTATTAAGTCTGTTTCCATAATTTGTTTAAAACACTATTTTCGACTATATAACCGACCTTTCTGTACCGTTCAATACACTAACATATAGAAACGCAGTAATCCATTCTTCAAACATGTCAAAACAGTGTACACTTTATAAAATATTAACGTGGTCATTAATCCACGCTACTAGTGTGGTGCAACCGAGTGTTACAGCCTGCATCATTTATGAATTTATCGATAAAAGTATGGCGGACCATTCATCGATAAATATCGATTGTTTTTTTTTGTGGTAATGACTTTTTGTGAATGTCTTGGTGACAGTTACCTAGTCGATGTCCTAAAAATGATTTATAATAAAGTTCATACAAATTCCATGTATGGATGTTAATGGAACGAAGGAGCCTGGATCTCATAACACAGGGAATCCTAGTGTGAGGTCTAGGAATTCTCGGCGGCGGTGATCTCTCGCGTCCGGCCCTGGTTCAGGCCATGGTATGGAGCGAGAGGAAATGGCAGGCCGTCACCTCCTTCTGCGAAGCGGTAATGCTCGCGAAGGAGGAGGCGGAACGCGTGAGGGAGAGGCAAATTTCGCGCCCTCACGCCCCTAACCGCCGCAATAGAAGGAGACGCCCGGTGCGGGAATCGCGAGCCGATTTCCGGCCACCGTAGGCGCGGGCTTGCGGACGGTGAGCAATGGGTAGCTCGCCGTCCGATAAGGACCAAGACCGGGTCGAAGGCGCGTTGTGTTCCACGCGCGCCTCAAAGAGATATCAGCAGAATTGACGGGGTCCGCTAGGGCCAATGCCTGCCGGGGGTTCGAAGAAAACCGATAGGGAAATCGTGGCCCCCGGCAACAGGGCAACCGAAGGAACACGGGTGGGTTCTAGTCAGTAAGAGTCTAACACGCCCTCCCGATCCGCCCAGAGCGGGAGAAGTTATTTGATAATTTCCCACCCAAAAAAAAAAGGTCAATTAAAATAGACAGTTAAAATTTTCACACATTGTGTATTTCTATTGTTACTATATTATTTTAGTTTTTTTAAAATTAATCTGCTCGATCATAATACGGTACGGAACCATTTCTGTTCCAGTTTTTTAATACTTCGTGTGATATTTCAGCAGCCTCTACCGGAAAGGTAAACAGCTATGGGGCATGTGATGCGGAGAAATCAAGAACATTTCATAAAGAGAGTTTTGGGTATTAATATTTTTGAATCCTTTTTTTTATCGTACAACCATCGTTCCATTTCTAAGTTGTACTGCTAATTAAGGCTTTTTAAGGTCAACCTGAGGCAATATAATTTAATACATATTCAATCAATTTCAACCAATCAATCAATTCAATTTTTATTTTTTGCAATATTGCCAAATTCAGCAAGTTTGGCAACTTTTGCTAATGATCGTACACAAGCTATTACTGCAAAGAGAGATGCTACTCATCTTGAGAAAAACCGGCCAAGTGCTAGTTGGACTCGCGCACGAAGGGTTCAGTACCATTATCTATGAAAACGGCAAAAAAATCATGTTGTATGAAATATTTATTTTATTCTGTTTTTTTAGTATTTGTTGTTATCATCATCATTATTATCAACCTATAATGATGTTCCCACTGCTGGGACACAGGCCTCCTCTCTGTGAGAGGGAGTGGGCCGTAATCCACCACGGGGGCCCAGTGCGGGTTGGTAGATGTCTTCGAATTTCTGGTTTCCTCACGATATTTCAGTGGTGATGAAATAATTTGCACAAAGTAAAGCGCCTGTCTGTGTTCGAACCTACGACCTATAAATCCTAAGTCGCGGCCGTTACCACTAGGCCACCACTGCTCACTGTGTTGTTATAGCGGCAACAGAAATATATCATCTGTGAAAACTTCAACTGTCTAACTATCACGGTTCATGAGATACAGCCTGGTGACAGACGGACAGATAGACAGACGGACGGACAGCGGAGTAGTAATAGGGTCCCGTTTTACCCTTTGGGTACGGAACCTTAAAAACTGGGTTAGTTACCACACCTAACGAAAAGAAAGGAGGTCATTTATTCCATTATCTGTGTCGAACTACAACGCTTTGTGTAACCTTATCAAACTTCCGAACAGAGAGAATCCATTAGTAATTTGAATCAGTGGTATACGATACTCCTAGTTAGGACGAACCCTGTAATATTTCTCCATAGACTTTGACCGGCTTTGTCTACATCAGTATTCGGATTTCGATTCTAATATTCACTCTGCCTTCATCCCTAGGCTTGTAATTTAATTCCCTACCTTTGATCAAGGATAACGAAAAAGTATGTGGCAAAGATTTAAAGGGAGAGTGACATTTAAAAAAATCATTTTTACTTAATTTTAGTGACAGATGAAGAAAAGGATAAATTCCCTTTTTAAAATTAAGAAAAAAGAAATTAAACAAGTGGTGGCACTCCGGAAGTGCCGACAGAAGTGAAACTTGAACAAGATCGTCTTCATCATCATCAGCCTATAGCAGTTCACTGCTGGACATAGGCCTCTCCAATTGCACGCCATTCAGCTCGATTCTCGGCAACTCTCATCCAGCTGCTACCAGCCACCTTTCGAAGATCGTCACTCCACCTAGCCTGAGGGCGTCCTACCTTACGTTTGCCAATTCGCGGTCTCCACTCAAGAACACGTATACCCCAACGGTCATCGGTTCTACGGCTGATATGGCCGGCCCACTGCCACTTCAGCTTGCTAATTCTGTGAGCTATGTCGATAACTTTGGTTCTCTGCCGGATCACTTCGTTCCGGATTCGATCCCTCAGAGAGACTCCAAGCATAGCCCGCTCCATGGCTCGCTGAGCAATCTTAAATTTATGGACCAGCCGTACCGTGAGTGTCCACGTTTCGGCTCCGTAAGTCATAACAGGCAGGACGCACTGATTGAAGACCTTCGTCTTTAGGCTCTGTGGAATACGCGACGAGAAGACTCGACGAAGTTTCCCAAACTCTGCCCAGCCCAGCTGAATTCTTCTGTTAGCCTCCCTCTCAAAGTTGTTCTTACCAAACTGCAGAGTTTGCCCGAGGTAAACGTATTCTCGAACAACCTCGAGAGCACCGCCATTGACAGCAATCGGCCCCGGAGTGACGTGTTCGTTGAACATAACCTGGGTTTTGTCCAAGTTCATCCGGAGACCAATGCGCACAGAAGAATTAACTAGGCCGTCCAGCATCTGCTGCAAGTCATGCAGCGATTCGGCCAGTATGACGACGTCATCTGCAAATCTCAAGTGTGAGATGTATTCGCCGTTGATGTTAATGCCGAGCAAAAACGCATTTAATAAAATGCACTCCTGGAGTGCCGACAGAAGTGAAAACTTGAACAAGATCGTCTTGGTGGAAGAAAAATACTTACATAGAACATTGATCCGTAACTTAATATAAATAAAGAGCACAATCGCGTTTACAAAACCTTTTGAGTAAAAATACTGGCATTGAACATTGATCCGTAACTTAATATAAAGAACACAATCGCGTTTACAAAAATTAGGTGTCGTCATGGTGTCGCGAAATAAATGGTTTAGTCCCATCTCAAAAATGCCCAACGCGCCTAAAGAAGTTTCACTTTCAAAAAGCATCCCTGTCAGACAATTAAAAAAAAAATTATAGCTTGTTCCAAATTTAAATTAAAATAAACCCACGTTTGTGCCATCCGACCAGTCGCACGATCTACGGTCTCTACGCCAGTGCTACGTCGTAGGCCGGCGTAGCCACACGCTGCGCTCCGTAGCCGCGCGCTACGATATTAGATACGAAAAATTCTGTGTAGTAACGTGGTTTAAAAAAAGTTTAAAATTAAGTTCGGTATTTTTTAATAATAGTTAAGTGGAGTTTAGTTGAAAAGTTGAAAAATAAAAACTTTTTAGTTGTGGGTAACTTAAATGGTTCAACTAAAATGAGTGTGGAATTTTTGAATTTACTGAAGTATGAAGCGAAGATTGAAAGTGACAGTAAATGTAAGTGGATATTTACTATTTATTTAAATTTGTGAGCTCGAGTTATTTAAACAATAGATACTCAATATATTATTTCAAACTTTAAATCATAATAAATAGGGTCGATTTTTACAAAAATAATTTCGGAACTGCAGCATAGCAACAATATTACACAATTATTTTTCCAATACTTTAATCAACTTTACTTGTATTAATTTCAACAATTTCGGTTACCGATCCTTGTCGAAAACCAACGTAATTTAACACGCACAATTTACCATAATATATAAAAGCACGCAATGTTATAATAAATTTCTATTCATTATTACGGTATATAAAACTTTTATGGTTCAATTTATTTCTACGTGAACCCCCTTGACTTTGCAACAAAAAGCTATTACATAATATATTAACAATAAGTCAATTAATCTTACGGAATTAGTTTTGATAGCAGTGATAGCCTTGTGGTGTGACCGTCGGACTGCCAAGTCATAGGTCTCAAGTTCGAACCCAAGGCGCGCACCTCTGACTTTTCGAATTCATGTGTGTATTGTATAATTATCACTTGCTTCAAAAATGGTGAAGGAAAACATCGTGAGGAAACCGGCATGCCTGAGAAATATTTCTCAACGGTATGTGAAGTCAAGTCAGAGGTCTATGGGCGGCTTTAAAACTCTGACACCAGTTTAGTCACTAACCACACAAAAAGAAAGAAGACGGTAAAAATTGTATTTAAAAAGTATCTCACAGTTAAACTTCCAAGATACCTAATTATTGAAGTGAAAACTTCTTTAGGCGCGTTGGGCATTTTTGAGATGAGAAAAAACAATTGAACTCGCGACACTGTTACCGACACCGGCTTTTGACCATTAAAAAGACATCAACGCGCGATACATTTTCTTTGGGATTAATGACATTCCAAACATTGAGACATGACAAGGACATGATTGACATTTCCCTTTTTTACCGACTTCAAAAAAGAAAAGTATTTCCTGTACAACAAAATTGTTCAACTTTTCACTTCTGTCGGCACTCCCGGAGTGCCACTGTTTTTTTATGGATAGAACTGATGGATAGACAGATCTGATAGCTTAGCCTTGTTGGTCTAGTGGTCACAAGCACTACTGCTGAGCGTGAGGTCCAGGGTTTCATTTTTATTAGGTTTTTCTATTACTAAGGAAATTCTAAGTTGCAGTCCGTGTCTGGATAATATGTGCCCGATTGATGGCAATAGGCGCGCCCCCTTTTACTTGGGACTTAAACATAACTGGCGATATGTAGGTGTACTGTAGGTACACCTCTGCCTAACCCTTTGGGGATTATAGGCGTGATATTATGTTTTGTATGCACAAGCAGCGCCCTACGGTTTCATCCGCATAAGTCTCGATCCCGTGGGAATATCGGGATGAAAAGTATTCTATGTGTTAATCTAGGTTATAAACTATCGGTATGTCAAATTTCAGCCAAATCCGTTCAGTAGTTTTTGCGTGAAAGAATAACAAACATCCATCCATCCTCACAAACTTTCACATTTACAATATTAGTAAGACTAGCGACCCGACCCTGTTTCGCATGGTATTTACGACTTAAAAAAAAAGAATGAAAATAAGTTTATTTGCAGTAAACATAAAGCAAAGAAAGATAAAAAAAACATATAAATAACAAATTGGGGTAAAATATGCGAAATTCACGAAAAACGGCCATCGCTCAGCATAATGCTGCGACCCCATGCGAGACAGAGCCCCAGCGCTGGTTTTCAGCGAAAGCCGGCGCTGACGTGATGACGTCAACCAGTGCAGCATATAGTGAAATAACAAATCAAAAATAAATACAATACTTAGTCCTAAATGTTACATATTAATGCAAGTTGAATATTAATGTATCATACACATAAACCTTCCGGAATAAATTCTCTAAACGATGGTGAAAACCTCATCTAAATCTGTTGCGAGGGTTAGAAGAACAACGCGGACATACAGACAAACACGAAAAGCGTCTTTAATTTATAATATCAAGTCAGAGGCCCATGGGCAGTTTTAAAACTCTGACACCAGGTTAATTGCATCTCACGAAAAAAAAACGAAGATTATAATACTACTGCCTTAAGGTGAGTACTGACCGGTGTTACGGGTTTGTAATGTAACATGTTACAAAGCGAGCATTCGTGCAGTCAGTACGTGGAAACGAGCACGAACACGCGAGCAGAGAGCCGCTCGTTGCTCGATTCGAGTGCTTCGCCTGCCGTCGGTTTTTTTGCGAATCCCTTTGAGTGTTACGCGGTTCAGTCAGTACCTACGCCCGCGACAAGTCGTCACGAGCGCACGTGCCACAAGCGTCGATTTGTTATTGTGTTTAGAATCTGGAGCGCGGGCGAGTAAAGAGTTCGAAACGAGCATGGTACACGGATTTTAGGACACGGCGTAACGTAACATGCTCGCTGCGAATGGTACATTATGGCCTGTAACACCGGTCAGTACCCACCTTTAAATTACTCGTGTAAGATCCTATTTCTTTCATTATTTGTTACAATGTTGAAATGGTGTTAGATATCACTTTACTAAAGGAAGAGAGTTTTGTAATATAAACATGTTGGAACGACTTGACATTTTCAAATGAAGCGACGTCTTTATTTAGGTTTCGTTCTGTTTGTTTGGCATTTAAGTGACTCATGGTAGGTTCGTCAGAAATAGGTACAGTACAAATATCTTCTTAATGTCCTTCGGCAAACCTCGTGTTTCGTCAGTCATCAGATTTCTATCAGTTGCCTTTGCACTTGGTGCAGACCGGACGCTCTCAACCGACTTGGAAGTATACGGAGTTGTTAATACTCTTTTAAATTAATGTAATTTATTTTAAAAATGGTAGGAAAGCTGCTAAAGCTGCAGGCACAACATATATATAGGAAAATAGTTTTACAACTATATATAGTTAACACGAAAATCAAAACAAAACAACAATAAAGTACGTAGTTCTGAATTCAAATTTTTATACAAGATAAATCTAATAATTGATGGTCATGGAAATTAGCATTCATTTGTATTCGGAAATGCGATGAGTCCCGAGTGACATTAAGAAAATAGAAATACTGTAAGTGTCTCATGGTAGGATCGTCAGAAATAGGTAGTTCGCTTACCTCAACAGTTTTACAACTTATAGATTCTTGAGACTCCTCTGTTAGTGGCTGTAGGTATGTGTATTCCAATTTCTAAGTAGGATTAGGTTATAATCATGATTAAGCATGTTTACCTTATAATCGCCACGAAAATGTCTTCTTATTAATTTTAAATTAAAACCAATGACCTGATTGTTGTGAATCTTTTGTGTTTTGATACTGTAATCTCTAAAAAGTGTGATACTCAAATTGGTAGTCGAAACTGTCTCTCCTAAATACAGATTACTCAGTGATCTAGCTAGGAGAGCAGCGCTTGTTCCAAAAATTAATTGTACCTGCACCATGTAATTAATAATGTATACTTTGTAAGACCCTCATGTATTACAAAATCTTTATGTTCTTAAATAAATTATTATTATTATTTGAATGAAAACCAACCACACCGAAATTAACCTAAAATACCATAAGATAAATGATCTTACATCATCATTTACCTAGCCTTTTTCCAACTATGTTGAGGTCGGCTTCCAATCTAACTGGATGCAACTGAATATCAGTATTTTACATGGAGCGCCTATCTGACCTCCACAACCCAGTTACTAGGTAACACGATATCTCATGGTAAGATTGGATATCAGACTTTCGGGTTTCCGACTACCCGTAACGACTGTCAAAAGATCTACAAACGACAGCCCGGACCAACAGCTTAACGTGCTTTCCGAGGCACGAGGGTCTTGATATGTAATGGATGGTCATCCATCCACGGACCAACCTCGGCAAGCGTAGCTTAACCATCAATCGACCGCGGCTGTCATTATTTAATCACCAGCTCCAAAAAATAAAAAGATCCTACATAAAAACCCAAATTAAAATTAAAGTAAAAATACTTGCATAGAACATTGATCCGTAACGTAATATAAATAAAGAGCACAATCGCATTTAAAAAATGAGGCGTCGGTAATGGTATCGCGAGTCCAATTGTTTTTTCTCATATCAAAAATGCCCAACACGCCTAAAGAAGTTTTCACTTCAAAAATCAATATCATTTAATAATTCCCAGAAATTATATCGATGTCAGCTGTCTGAACAAATGCTTATGAAATCGAAGAGAAGCCCAATAGCCTTTCCGATGTATGTTTTATTCAGAACTAATCGATATACCTATAAGCTTTAGAATCGATTTAAACACAACCTCGGCTATTGATATGTTCACATCTGTCAAACCCATCAACCTAAATGGAATTTTGTAAAGGTCCATTAATGTTTTAGTAGGTAACATTGATTTGTATAAATGTTGGTAAGTTCGAACTTATAAAGTTCATGAAGTTTACTAAGAAACATAAAATAACATCACGCCATGTTTCCCCGAAGAGTTCGGCATTTTTTTTTAGTTAGGGCATCTCGTAGTTGACCTCTGAGATCATGACTACTTAACCGGGCTTTCCTGTGGGTGCCTTAAGCTACTACACTTAAAACCTCCAGCCAGGGGTTAGTCAACAATGCTAATTAAAACTAGGTGAACGCTCGCTAAGGGCACCCCCTGTGGGGTACGAACCTCGGCTTAGGGCGTCAACCGGAGGGAGGACATCAAGGATGTGACGGGCTGTAAGAGTTCGGCAGAGGTGCATCTGTAGTACACCCACATTTTGTCAAGGTTTGTGTCGTTGTACGTAGCAAGGTGTCGGTGTTTTGAGGAGAAACAAATGTTTATGTTGAACACTATTTATTGACTCACTCTCAAACTGTTCTTAATGTTAAAATGTTAATGAAATGTTTGAATATACCCGGCTAACGCGGTAGACAAAAGTGCACTAAATCTAATGTAAAATAATAAGTAATATAAAATTAGGTCAACGCGTCACGCCGATATTGCTAAGGTGTTCGGTGAAAAAGCCGAACAGTATATTTTAGTCCCATGTAATAGGGGGCGAGCCTATTGCCATCAACCGGGCACAAATCTAGTCTCCGGGCTGCTACTGAGAAATTCCAGATAGAAAAACCCAATAACACTTTGCCTGACGCGGGAATCGAACCCAGGACCTCATGCTCAGCAGTAGCGCTTGCAACCCCTAGACCAAAGAGGGAATCCTGATAACTTTTTTCACTTCTGTATTTTGAAAATAGTTAGATAGATAGAATACTCTTTATTATGTATATTGTACACCATAAAAATTACAGACATTAATTTAGAAATTTTACATTAGGTAACACAATGAGCGGTCTTATCGCTAAAAGCAATCTTTAAGACGCAGATATATGACAGTGACCTTGAATGGTTAGCTTGCGTGTTCTGTACTGAGCTCACGCAACGCGTCGTACGTCCAGCCAGTAATAGGACTCGCCCATCAAGGAGCGCTGTCCCAAATTAGACGCATTATTAATTTATTACACGTAAAACGTGGTATTATAATAAAACACGTATACTAAAAGATCAATAATTTAATTATCTTTTAAATGGTGAAGTTTTCAGAAAAATACGCTTGATGGATTTTGCGTCATTCTCAGTTTTTTATCCGCGTTAGACATAACTTTACAAATTAATTTCACTATGTAAAATAAACATAATCATAATTCGGGCAATTTATGTTGGTCATCAATTTGAAAAACAATTAATGTCCCTGCCTGTTCATAAATCAAAAATAGCAGTTTAGATCTTGGTTACTATAGCAACTTTTGTGAGTATTTCTCCTCATCTCCAAGTCTCGGATAAAAAGACACATATTTTCCTTTGAAACTTATAATTTTGAACTAAATATAAATCGTAAGATGTTTTAGACTCAAAGACGAGATTTTATAATGTTATTACACTAAACATTTCTCTCTGAAGTTCTTTTAAATTCAACGAAAGGACGAGTGCCTCTTACTTATTCAAATTATTAAAGTAGGTACGTAATCTTCTTTTCTAAACATTTAATAATTTACTGTGTTAGAGAAGTGGTGGCCCAGTGGGAACGGCCCCGACTTACGAGTTGGAGGTCGTGGGTTCGAACCCAAACAGGCGCTTTACTTTGTGTAAATAATTTCATCACCACTGCTCTCAAAACGGTGAAGGAAAACATCGTGAGGAAACCGGCATGTCCTAGTACCAAAAATTAAAAAATATGTGCATCTACCAACCCGCATTGGGCCTGCGTGGTAGATTGTGCCTATTCCCTCTCGTAGAGAGAAGCATGTGTCCCAGCAGTGGGAACATTATACTTAGGCTGATTATAATATATGCATATGTGTAGTCTCGTAATCTCAAAATAGCATATTATAAAGTCACCTGCAATGAAGGCCTTGAAAGTACTTAGCAATCGCTTTCAAAGCATTTTGTATTTCTGCAACGACGCGACGGATTGACAGAGGCTTATGTCAGTCCCATATATTTTTGACTTTTCCTTAATCTTTATCGCTGATAGAATGATCCTCAGGACGCGTCTGTGTACTCAGAAAAAGCTTTGAAACTTCTTGATAGATAATGATGCAGTTTTCTCTACTATCGTGAAAACTTCTCGAGGGAGGTTTAAAACTATAATTTCACCATAAGTAAAATTTCTATGTTTATAACAGCTGTAACTAGGGACTGGCCCCGGCTGCAATTTACATGTGAAGACGGTGTGACGTGTGTGAAAGACATGTTGTGCACAAGTTCTGACCAGTAACTTTAGAAAAGTACTAGGCTTGCATGAATTAAGGATAATATTTAAATAATTTTTTGTTTACATGGTGTTTGGCAGAACGTTGAACATACGAAAATGGTGGATAGGTGGGGTCATCTGCTACTTACTCAGCTCTAATTTATTTGGCCCTGGCCCCCTGGTTTTTTTTTTTAACGCAAGTTGAAATTAAGATTTAAGTATTTTTTACATCTTTCTGTAAGTTTGAGGACTTATAACTTTTTTTCTAGCTAACATCTGAATAAAGCAATAATTTGCCAACATTAAAGATTAAAAAAAAAACATAAATATTGCCTGTTTTACCCATTTTTCATAAAATTACACTTTAAAGTTAAGAAAGTGGTGAAAATAGAAGAAACCAAAAAAAAAAATTAATAAAATATCCAGGGGGCGAGGGCCAAATAAATTAGGGCTGAGTAAGTAGCAGATGACCCCACCTATCCACCATTTCCGTATGTTCAACGTTCTGCCAAACACCCTGTATATTTACATAATATATAGCATAGACTGTAAAGTACATTAGTCCAGATGGATATAGGTCCATCTGGAATAATGTACTTTTCAAATGAAGAAACAATTTTTCAAATAGGAGCTGTGGTTACGGAGATTACTCTCCATATATTACTCTTTCTTTATAATATTATTAATATAGATTCGTATGGTGTACCTAATGAAGAGTAAGGTGAGTGGGGGCAACATGAAAAACGGGGTAACACAAAAAGTCGTCCATAGCGCCAGATTCTGTGCAGTTTTAGCAGTGATGGCAACATTGTTAAGACCGCTATTTTGTTACGTTGCACACCTCAGTCACACACACACACCTTAGTGAGTAGTTTTTGTGAAAAATGCAAATGTCTGCACATCGACTTTTACGCAAGTTAATCGAGATTTTTAATCTTACCCCGTGTCCTGTAACTTTAATTACGTGGTAGGTATGAGTGTTTTATTGGAATATCTACTTATTATTTGTAATTCTTAGTTGTGTTATAACATCTAAATATGGTTATTTTTCTTATTTTAGGATTTATTTCAATTTTCCGTCTTTACCCATCAATATTTGACGGGGTAAGATAAACATTTAAAAGACAAAGATGAAAGAAAGATGCGAAATTTTGTTTTGTATCTTCATAGTAGGATAAAGTAAAGGGTAAAGGATTTATTTGCCTGATACTCATGTTTTATTGTCAGTATAACCTTATCCAAGTAAAGTGGAAAGTTTGAGAACCTCTACTTTCAATGTTCCTCCGGTGGGGTAAGATAGATATGTAGTTTTTTTAAATCGTTTTATCTTTGTTAACGAAAGGTATTCGGATACTATAGACAGTTGAGAGTTTTAAGGGCACTTCAAACTTTAGACTAATGAACACCAACAACGTCTGATAATCATTTGAACGATTTTAGAAACTATTTCGATCTTTCCCCATCACCCTTTCATTTTCCCCCTGTTTCAGTTTCATGATAAAAATATTTTACTTAATTTTTTTCTGCTTTTTAACAGATTTAGCAGGATGTTATCAATGTGATGGAAAAATACACTTTTTGCTCTTTACTCACTACAAAGATTTTTTTTGCATATACTAATATGTACTGTTCTACAAGACTTCAAATACAACACTGCTCATCTCATCAAAAAATCGTTCGATCTTGCCCCCACTCACCTTAATATATTCTATTCTAACGATCCATAAGTATATTAATTACTTGATTAGGGTCTGTGATAATTAGAACATTATCTCGTCATGTCGCGCCTACGTTTTATCATAATTAGTACGCCTAAATAATACATCACCATTACTTACGAAATATCTATGTCGCCGTATTATTACATCATTGTAAGTAGAAAAAACAAATGATTGAACTTTCAGTAACAATTGGTTACTGGTTAGAAAGAAAGAAAGTAAGAAAGAAAAATAGGTTTATTTGTCACAGAAACACGTGCATACATAAAAGACAAGAGTAATCAGAAAACAACAAAATAATGTACATAATAAATCACGAGCATAAAACAGAAATAGTCGGCAGCTGCACGTCATGACTGTGACAAGATGGCTTCCACTCAGCTGATCTTCAGTGGTCACCCGAAAAAGAAGTACGGAAATCAAGCCAGGTCCAGTGATTTGTGTAATAAATAGGTAGGTAACAAAATAAAATAAACAGTACTTGGAATACCTATATGACAATTATACGACGAATTAGGTGAATAAATATTATTAAATAACATAAAAAGTAAGTAAAGTAAGTCAGCGTTTACACTAGAAGACAAACTTGTATGAGAGAGGCTGAGGCAAGTAATAATCAAACTATTGTACTTACCAACTATCAGTGCGTACAACAGAGTAAGGCCAAACTCGTCGTGTGTCTTCTGAATTTTTCAGAGAACTTTGATTATGAGACAGTTTTTCGAGAGTGCGCGCCATCATTGTTCTCATTTTGCGGTAGACACAGTCTTGACTCAGATCTGCGTACAGCCATAAATAAATGTTCTAAATCGCTTAAAATTTGCGAGCAAATTCGTAAATAAGCTGGCAGTATCATCACAGCGTTAATGTTTTCCCACTGTTTGTCTTATTTGATTTAGTATATTCATGTATGTTTATTTATTTCTGCTTATTTTTATATACATAAATGTATATTGTATTTATAGTTTGTAATAGGTATACACAGCGTGGCGGTATAATGGCGACATTAATTTTACACACGTATACGGTTTCGCATTTTCGTTTTATGTAGATATTTTAATTTCATTAAACTTTATTATTTATTGATTTATTTTCAATTTTCTAAAATAGCATCTTGGAGCAACCTGTACTTAAAGAACTGTAGCGCAGAGATCATTTGCCCGGGTCGCGGATAACATCGCATCAATGAAATTAAAATGAGTAACGTGCAAACAGAAGGTGAATTGAAGGAAAGAGAGAGCCCTATGTGGGCGAGGGTTTAAAACATTTTAATAATTTAATAATAATAATTTTATTGAATCAAATAAAAGTGTTAACATATAGTATCATCTGTAGGTACACTTGACTTATGCTAGTTAACAAAACAGGTAGGTGTTGCAACCAGCACCCTTACTAAGTTATAAAATAACTTGTACAGTTTCACAAAAGAAATTGTAGGCAGAACAAGTGTTTTTTTTTTTAAAACTAGTTAACATAAAAACATAATTGCAGAAATCAGAAATTACAATCTATCTTACATTTGGATTATTTGTGTTTGTGTATGTGTGTGTGGGTGTGTGTGTGCGTGCGTGTGTGTAATGATAATGGTGTGTGTTGTGTCAGTGCAGAATGTGTTATGTTCTCGGTTGAAGGGTTCAGGGTGGATTATTATCAGAGAAAAGCAAGCGTTCTGTATCCAGGTAGTTGTTTGTAAGTAGAAAGTTTGTCACAGATTTCTTAAGGGACGAGGGACGATTTAAATTTTTCCATTGATGAATTATTTTATCTTACCTTTTATATTTTTTTATGATTACTGGTCAATTGCCCTACCCATGTGTTAAATTAATGTCGCCATTATAGCGGCACGTTGTATGTATTTTGATATTTGAATATTTTATTATTCCTCAATTTTTCGTAATTGCACCTACCACAGTTTGTCTCTACATCACCCAAAGGTTGACTGGTAGAAAATGCCTATGGCATTAAGTCCGCCTCTATAAATTTGTGTGCTTGAAGTATTAGCTTATAATTAAGCCTTTTCTTTTATCGTATCCCACTTATTTTTCAATTGAACATACCTACTTCCCAAATATTTAAATCGTAATGTCCATATAAGGTCAATGAAAGGATGCCACGAATGCCTTCATGAGCGAAACGTTTCCCATATTATGTCATCCGGAAGGCATCCGCTTTTTCATTCGCCTTTTCCATAAAGGTCAGTGCACATCGGCAGAGGGCAGGACAGAGTATTTTAAATTTACTATTGTATGGAATCAAGTTTTCCTAAGTGAACAGTCAGCTGTGCTGCTGGGGAGTTTGTTATGCCACTTCTTCTTCCCAGCTAACACTAGGAAGTGGTGAAGGGTGGGCGTTTTGGAGGACTGTCTTATGTAATTTTGACGTTCAAAAAGTGCTGATTCTCAGCCTAATTTGAATAAATTACTAATGATTTTGATTTTCACTAACGTAAATTCGTACGTATCTAATGGTAACAAGATATAGATTCCAAAGCTCTGAGACCGATCACGGAGCATCAAATGGTATTTCTTTCTGTGGTATTGAAGAGCGTGCTGGCTGGAGGATACCACGACGGGATGCAAAGGCATCTGAAGGTATGCGCTGGAATCCGCTAGCATACGACCGCGGGAGAGAGGCAGTGCAAGCAGGGTGTGAACTCCGCATTTCCCCCGTGGCATACGACGGGATGCCACGGAATGCTCTTCGGCAAATCCTCCTCAATGCCGTCTTCCACCGTTCGCCGGTCTTAAGAAAGTGAACTCTGAAAGTTCAGGTTACTTTTCAACGTCGAAAATAGCTTTCAACTCTATAGTGCAATAAAATATTTATTACGAGCTGTTGCCGCAACTTCATCTGGGATCTAGGATGAAAAGTAGCTTATGTTCTTCTCCAAGTCCCAGGATACCTATCTGCTAAATTTCATAACGATCCGTTCAGCCGTTCAGCGTAACAAACTCACTTTCGCAGTAGCTTTTGTCAGCGGCTTCGCCCACGTGCATCTCGGAAATTATCCCACGGGCACGTATTACCGGGATGAAAAGTATTCTGTCTTATTCCAGCTCATGGTCTACTCGTGTGCCAAATTTCATACAAATCCGTTCAGCCGTTTTTGCGTTAACTTTCGCATTTATAATATTGGTTAGGATTGCGCACGACGACTTTTTATGTGCCGCGGTATATGACACTTGAAAGCGCAGCACTAAAGTCTATTTTCTAATCTCGTACACTAATTTTTCATTTCAAGAGATTGTTGTTTTTTAAATGTCGAATTTGACATTTGCACCTGTCAAATTAGTCTACAAGATTAACAAACAGACTTTAGTTGCGTTTACAGCGCGTTTTCTGTTCCGTTATACGCGCGTCACTGGCAAGTAAAAAAGTCGTCGTGTGTACAGGCCTTATGCCGCAATAACCAGGCCATGGTCAGGCCAGCATCCACATCCAACAATCCTTCTCTGGAGGGTGATAACAGCAATATCCGACCGAATGTGGTAATAAGCAATATAACTGACTTGGAAACGCATTTCTCTCATTGTAAGTCGACGAGGGGATGAGAATTAATATCGAACTGTTTGAAATGGAATTGTAAATGAAAGTTATATGATTTTTATCTGTTACATCTAAAACAAATAAATAAAATTAAAGTGTCTGTTTGTAATGTCAAAATAACAGCTTTTTAGTAAATAAGAAAGAATTTATAGGGTACTTATAACTTTTTTTTTAAGATACAGTGTGAGTCTTTATAATGTGCAAATATCGGAATTAGGGATCGACGTGGATAAAATTAAGCATAGATAGCATAGATCATTTCGATATGTGCACATTGTAAAGACTCTTCCGGCCAGGGTTGTAACGGATGTCGTATAACGGATGAGGATGCGGATGAGGATGTCGAGATATTCGGGTTTGAGGATGCGGATGAGGATACGGATATTGGAAAATTCCTTATTGAGGATGCGGATGAGAGTGCGGATGCAGATATCGTATGAATAATAGCCCTTGTTTTGACACCTTTTTTTTTTTTGATTGGGAAATTATCAAATAACTTCTTCCGCTCTGGGTGGAGCAGGAGGGCGTGTCAGACTCTTACTGACTAAAACCCACCCGTGTTCCTTCAGTTGCCATGTTGCCGGGGGCCACGATTTTGTTTTGACACCTAACACCACAATCATGCCACCACTGTCACGTGCGGCCGGTCGTCTGTCATAGGACAGGGACACTCCGAATTCAGGCAATAGGAACGCGTCACTCACACTCCGGCCCGCACATTTAGTTCGGAGCGAGTTTAAAAAATTCACTATTTGAGCGAACAACGTAGGTAGGGTCACATCCTCATAGAAATTATGAGGATGCGGAGCTTTTAAAATCAAAACTTGAGGAAGCGGATGTTTTGCGGATATTAAAATTTATGCTGATGTCCGTTACATCCCTGCTTCCGGCTAATCTCCGAAACGTCTGGACCGATTTTTACTGGACTTTCACTAGCGGTAGTTGGTGTTATAGGGAGTAACTTAGGCTACTTTTATTTTAGAAAAATAATTAGGGATCACGCGGGCGAAGCCGCGGGCAGCAGCTAGTTATTAATAAAATAAAGAGCGTGTTTAGAAATAATTTACAAAATAAAACTTGTGTCAAGTTTAAACATATAAATTTAAATAGGATACTACATGAAGAGACTCAAAAATAATTATGTAATTGGCGAAATGTGGGTGTACTGTAGGTACACCTCTACCCTACCCTTCGGGGAATACACGAGTGCTGTTATGTTGTTGTTTAAACACATGTTTGTTTGGTGTAATAAATATGAGAAAAGGTATGGGACGTATTACATTTTATAAGGACGCTCGATTTTATAAGGAAGGAGGAGCTTGTGGCTAAGTAATATCAGCCGCACATGTCGATCGATCAGGTTAAGCTACGCTTGCCGCGGTTGTTTCGTGAGATGGGTGACCATCTTTACATACCAAGACTCTTCCGTGCCTCGGAAGGCACGTTAAGCTGTTGGTCCAGGCTGTTTCCTGGATCGTGGGTGGGCGTTTTGGGGGACTGTCTTATGTAATTTTGACGTTCAAAAAGTGCTGATTCTCAGCCTAGTTTGAATAAATGACTTTTGATTTGATTTGATTTGGTCTTTGACAGTCGTTACGGGTCATCAGAAGCTCGAAAGTCTGACAACCAGTCTTCCCAAGGAGTATCGTCTTACCCAGTTATTGGGTTGTGGGTTGGTCTGTGGATGAGTGACCATCTTTACATACCGAGACTCCTCCGTGCCTCGGAAATCACGTTGAGCCGTTGGTCCCGGCTGTCATTTGTAGATCTTTGACAGTCGTTACTGGTAGTTGGAAGCCCAAAAGTCTGACAACCAGTCTTACCAATGGGTATCGTGTTACCTAGTAACTTGGTTGTGGACGTCAGATAGGCAGTTGCTCTATGTAAAATACTGATATTCAGCTGACTTTAGTGACGTTGATATGCTTTCTAATATTTCATATTTACTGGAAAGAAGTAAATTAGGTATACCTACCTATCTTCTTTTTCTTAGTGTGTCGATGGCAATCTAATTAGACTCGGTCCAGAATTCGGCTACGTGTTTGGCGCCATCACTAGCGTCCATCAGTACCTGTGCAGCTGACAGGATATACAGGACATGATACATCGTTTGTGGAGTAGTACCACATATACATTCCAAGTCTTCTATAAATCTCCACCTACTTACTTAAAGTACATCCACATTTTGCAAGTTATGTTTAAGTTTAATACAGGCGTGATGTGTTTGTGGATTAAGTAAATGAGATGTACATAGGTAAGCAAACTTCTTTTGCAATGCAAGTGCTCGAAAAGAGCGTTTTCCAAGCAGCCTAACTGCGGAAAGTGCCACTCTTTCGCACTAGTGCTTTTTACTTTTCAGTATTAAATAAAATAAATAATTTTATTTTTTACTCCGTCGCGGTCGTCAGCCCGACAATGAGTTTATTATTTGAGAAAAGTTTTACAAATTAGATGATGATGATGAAGTTGATGATGACGATGGCGATGATGATAACGATAGCGATGGCGATGACAATGGTCAAAGTTAAGGTCATGGCGATGGCAATGGTCAAAGTCAAAGTGAAAATCAATAGTCAAAGTCAGTCAAAGTCAAATTCAAAGTCATGGTAATGATGATGGCGATGGCGATGATGATGATGAATAGTGTATAATTATCTATACTAATATTTATGTTATTCTTGTGTTATTCTTTAAATAATTAACACGCAAACACAGAATACATAATGACACAAGCATGTGTTAATGCGCGGGTAGTTAGAAGCCCAAAAAGTCTGACAACCAGTCTTACCAAGGGGGTATCGTGTTACCTAGTCACTAGGTTATGGAGGTCAGATAGGCAGTCGCTCCATGTAAAATACTGGTATTCAGCTGCATCCGGTTAGACTGGAAGCCGACCCCAACATAGTTGAGAAAGGCTAGGCAGATGTTGATGATGATGTGTTAAATGCAATATTTTCGTAAGCTATTCTTGTAAAGTCCTACTCAATTATTAAGTTGATATTTTTAAATAAACAGCTGCCCAGCCTAAAAGTAAATTTATACCAACGCTAAATTTAATTTAATTGTAATAAACTAACTTTCTAATTGCTCATGAAGGCTCATTTTGAAAACAAATTATTCTATTACATTAGGTCTCAAGCGGCATTTTATACCTAAAATATTATAATATATCACGCCTTAATTCCCCGAAGGGTATGCCAGAAGTATACGTGTACCTATAGTAGGCTATACACCCACATTTCGCCAGTTATGTTTAAGTCCCATGTAATAGGGTGCGAAGCTATTGCCATTAAAAAAACACAAATCCAGACTCCGGGCTGACACAAGTGATCCTATAAGAGTTCCGATTTTCATTCGGACGTACGGAACCCTAAAAATACTGCCTTTTTTTTTTTTTTTTTGGGTGGGAAATTATCAAATAACTTCTCCCGCTCTGGGCGGAGCGGGAGGGCGTGTCAGACTCTTACTGACTAAAACCCTCCCGTGTTCCTTCGGTTGCCCTGTTGCCGGGGGCCACGATTTCCCGATCGGTTTTCTTCGAACCCCCGGCAGGCATTGGCCCTAGTGGACCCCTTCAATTCTGCTGACATCTCTTTGAGGCGCGCGTGGAACACAACGCGCCGTCGACCCGGGCTTGGTCCTTATCGGACAGCGAGCTACCCATTGCTCACCGTCCGCAAGCCCGCGCCTACGGTGGCCGGAAATCGGCTCGCGATTCCCGCCCCGGGCGTCTCCTCCTGCGGCGGTTAGGGGCGTGAGGGCGCGAAATTTGCCTCTCCCTCACGCGTTCCGCCTCCTCCTTCGCGAGCATTACCGCTTCGCAGAAGGAGGTGACGGCCTGCCATTTCCTCTCGCTCCGTACCATGGCCTGAACCAGGGCCGGACGCAAGAGATCACCGCCGCCGATCGCCTCTACGAGAACACGGCGTTGCCCCGCCCAAGCCGGGCAGACCTCCACCGTATGCTCCACCGTGTCCTCAGGCCGATCCACACAATGGTGACACCCGGGTGTTTCCTCCCGCCTTATCCTGAACAGGAACCTCCCGAAGCAGCCGTGTCCGGTGAGGACCTGCGTCAGGCGGAAGGTGAGAACGCCGTGGCGTCTCTCCAGCCACTCCTCAAAGACGGGTCTTATCGCCGCGATTGTGGCGTGCCCAGCGCGGGGTTGCGACAATCGCACCCTCCATGACGCCATGAGATCCCGCCGGAGCTCTGTCTGCTGTGCCGCAATTTCTTGCGGCATCGGGGTTAAAAATACTGCCTGCTGGTGAGTTTGTTGCGCCACTTCTTCTTACCAGCTAAAGCACTAGGAAGTGGTGGGCATTTTCGGAGGACTGTCTTATGTAATTTCGACGTTCGAAAAGTGCTGATCCTCAGCATAGTTTTAATAAATGACTTTTGAATTAGAATTTAAAAATTTGAACTGACTTAGGATGTGATGTGAATAGGTCCTACATGGCAAGTATGTGAAACATTGCATATTATTAATATATTTTATTTTCTTGAGCAGTGGTGGCCCAGTGATAACGGCCGCGACTTACGGAGAGCAGTGGTGGCCCAGTGGTAACGGCCGCGACTTACGAGTTGTAGGTCGTGGGTTCGAACCCAGACAGGCGCTTTACTTTGTGTAAATTATTTCATCACCACTGCTCTCAAAACGGTGAAGGAAAACATCGTGAGGAAACCGGCATGTCCTAGAACCGAAAATTCGATGACATGCCCGCACCCCGCACTGGGCCCGCGTGGTGGATTACGGCCCACTCCCTCTCACAGAGAGGAGGCCTGTGTCCCAGCAGTGTGTGCAGTGTTCTTAAGATTAGTAAATATAAGCTAAATACTGAAAAAAATACTCACATTGCATATTTACCCTTAAGGTCATAGTACACTATTTTAACCTATATTAACTCTAGTTAGTATAAGTGTACGACAGTGATTTGAAAGAGCGGAGCGTTGTAACACACGCATTGTTTGCTTAAAAGGACGCTCTGAACATGTTTAAATGTAATGTAATTTTCTGTTTATCACAATAAACTATTTTGTATTTTGACGTGATAACGATGAACGCCGGCTGCACGCACGAAAAAGTGTCACGTTCCGCCTGAGCCGAGCGTGCAAGCAAGAGCGCGGAACAAGCGATAGAGAGGCACGATCGGCTTAAGCATTCGGCTTGTGACGTTATCACGTAAAATTATCGACCGTATACCGACTTTTTTTGTAATATCTTCATCATTGTCATCGTTATCGGTAGCTTTGTTCCACTCACTGCTGAGTACATCCTTCTTTTTGTGTCATGCTTCCCTGGTCTGTGCCAGGAGTCTCATTCAGGTCTTCCCCGCGATCTTCAGTAGTTTATCCACCCAGTCGGTCTGCCAACGTTCCTTCTACCGTCTCTCGGCAACAATTCCGTTAGGGCTCTACTCCACCTGCCAGCACCTAATATCTTACATAAGAAAATACAACAGACGTGAATATATTTAGTAACCTGTTCCACTAAGCTATTTGAAATTCGAGTGTCACTTGCGTTCTGCGCTCGGTGTGGCAACACGCCGTGTTCGGGTTCGCGACAAGTCAATCGTCATCCTGAGGATGCCTCGTTGAGAGGTGAAGCACGTGTCGATTTCTTTCAGGAGTTTTTTATGGCTCTTTAGAAACGTCTATTGTATTTTATCATTAACAATTTACAATTAACTACCTTACATAAGTTAAATAAATGTGTTAAATATATTCTCATTCATATTTTGTGTTTACAGTTCTCTTTAAGCACTGAAAAGAAAAGCTTTTAAAAATAACATAAAAACTTTCGTACTTACACACAAATAAATTGAAAGAAATCTAACAGTATTGCTCATTTCGCAACTTCTAAAACTTTTGTATGAGTATTAGTTCTCAACATGTTTCAAGCACTTTCTAGATCTCTCCGAAATCACGTGACCAGAATATTTGTTCCCAAGTCGTATCCCCAAACGGTTTGAAAGTTTAGCAAAGTTTTATAGAAAAAATCTGCGATATACGTGTGAAATAAGGACTAAAGTTAACCGAGGTTTCGTAAAAAGTAAAGGAATACAGAAAAACAAACTTCTTGTCTTTTAAGTAAGGTATTATAAACTTTAACGATCTCTACATTACGCATTTCTCTACATAGTGAAATTAATTTGTAAAGTTATGTCTAAAACTGAGAATCACGCAAAATTTATCAAGCGAATTTTTTTATAACCTTCACCATTTTAAAGATAATTTAATTATTGATCTTTTAGTACACGTGTTTTATTAAAATACCTTTTGTTTTATGTATAATAAATTAATAATGCGTCTAATTTGGGATAGCACTCCTTGATGGGCGAGTCCTATTACTGGCTGGACGTACGACGCGTTGCGTGAGCTCAGTACAGAACACGCAAGCTAACCACTCAAGGTCACTGTCATTTATATTTGCGTTAGAGCGTTTATTCTGAAAGTGGGCAACGGCGCAAATAGTTAACAAATATTTCGCTGTTTTGATTAATTTGGCAATATTACTCTGTATGGAAATAAGAAATGTGGCTAACTAGTTCCCTAGAATATTAATAATGAATTGCAATTATGACACTGAATTTGATGTTGTAAGTATTTTAGGTGTATAGAAGGCATTTGGAAAGTTTCCAAATACTTTTTTACATCTATAACTAAATATTTGGTATTACGATATTAATTATTGCATTTCATAATCAATATTTTAGTTCCCTAGTTAGCCACATTTCTTAATTCCATACAGTAATATTGCTAAATTAATCGAAACAGGTAAATATTTGACAGCTACACGACGTTGCTAACTTTTAGGATAAACCCTCTTAAGCTACACTTGCCGCGGTCAAAACTACAAAAGTTTGACAGCCAGTTTTACTAAGGAGTATTGTGTTACCCCAGGAGGATCATGTTACCCGTGGAGGTCAGATAGGCAGTCGCTTCATATAAAATACTGGTTTTCAGGGGCATGAAAGCCGACCCGAACATAAGGGAAAAGTTTAGGCTTATGGATTGAGGTTTGCAAATATCTTTGAGCATGTGAGACTTTTGTTCATAAACAGAAAGAAAGAAAGAAAATTCGTTTATTTGCGGTAAACATGACGCAAAGAAAGATTAAAAAAAAACACGTAAATAACAAATTGGGGGAGAATATGAGTCACATCCACGCAAAACGGCCATCGCAGCATAAAGCTGCGACCCCATGCGAGACAGAGCCCAAGCGCTGGTTTTCAGCGATAGCCGGCGCTGACGTGATGACGTCAACCGGTGCAGCATATAGTGAAATAACAAATCAAACATGTTAATCTTAAAATAATTTAAACTCGTTAACATTATAACACAATAAAGGCAAATATGACGAAACAAAACTCTCCCATATGTGACTACAGAACTCCGAAAACCTAGTACAATGCTTATAGACCCATAATACGGCAATATCGGCCTTTATGTCACCGAAGTAACGTCAAACAACCGCGCCTGTGTTGATTCTACTTTTTGTCACTTTACCAAACTTTTTCGAGTCGGTTTTATTGAAAAGGGATAGCTTATGCGGAATTCAGTATTGATGATTTGTTATTTATGGAGGAGCTCTTGGCTAAGTAGTAAGAGCCGCACGGGTCAATCTATCAGGTTAAGTTACACTTACCGGGGTTGGTCCGTGGATGGGTGACCATCTTTATATACCGAGACTCTTCCGTGCCTCGGAAGGCACGTTAAGCCGTTGGTCTCGGCTGTCTTTCGTGGATCTTTGACAGTCGTTACGAGTCGTCAGAAGCAAGGCTCGGATACCGGTTAAATTTTCAAACCGTTATTACGTAATTGACGCAAAAACCTTTACATTCGGTTTCGTTCGTATATACCGGTTTTTATAAAAATGGTTTTGGAGGAGATTTTACATAAAAGTTTTTTCGGATTAAACGGTTTAGAGCAATATTAACCGGTTTTTTGTTTAGTTTTTATTCAGCGTGGCATCCTCACAAGTAATCACAAGTTGCAACGCGTTTACCAACATGCCACTCGTCGAATAAACCGGTTAATTTAGGTTAAAATAAAGTTCTTAAAACGTTCACGTTCTTAAGAAAAGTTCGGAGTAAAACTCAAATAAACTGGTTCTAACCGGTATTTTTTAAAAAGGTTCCAAGCCTTGGTCAGAAGCCCGAAAGTCTGACAACCAGTCTTCCGAAGGAGTATCGTCTTACCCAGTTATTCGGTTGTGGAGGTCAGATAGGCAGTCGCTCCATGTAAAATACTGGTATTCAGCTGCATCCGGTTAGACTGGAAGCTGACCCCAACATGGTTGGGAAAAGCCAAGGTAGATTGCTTGATTTGTGATTTATGTCTCCAAAGAATACGCTACCTTTCCACCCATAAGTGTTTAAAAGGTGATTAAGTTTTTACCCTATCTAGCATAATCATAATCAGCCTACAATTTTCCCACTGCTGGGACACAGGCCTCCTCTCGGTGAGAAGTGGTCCGTAATTCACCACGCGGGCCCAGTGCGGGTTATGAGTTGTCACATGTCTTCGAATTTTTGGTTCTAGGACATGTCGGTTTCCTCACAATGTTTTCCTTCTCCGTTTTGAGAGCAGTGGTGATGAAATAATTTATACAAAGTAAAGAGCCTATGATGGATCAAACCAAACCAAACTTATAAGTCGCGGCCGTTACCATTGCTACCAGTTTTTATCCGGCAGTGGGATTATGACCGTATAGTCAGAGATCGGGTGTAAGAGAAACGCAGGTGCTTAAGAATGACACTATAATTACACGAATCACATATGTTTAAATGTAACAAAACTTTTGAGTTAAAGCGCGCGCACATTCGCTCGCTGATGGGTAGCTTACTTGGTGAACTGACGATTACAATCAGAACTTATTGGAGCTTGTGCGAGCGCCCTTAGATGGGCGGCTGGGTAACTCTCTGGGTTGCCATGGTAGCATTTACATACTGCCGCACGCTATAACCGAGGTTTTTTTGAATTCTTTACAAAAAAAAGGGGGAAAGGCTGTAAGCTAAATCGAAAGTTGGTTATTTAACAATCGATTGTTTATCACAGCTTAATGCTATTCAAATAGATTAAATTGTCCACTAGGTTTGAATATGCTAAAGAACGTCCTCACCGTGAGCATTCCCTTCACTAATTTGTTTTGAAAACATCCGTTGCACGAGCTTTGTTACGCGGCGAACATTCATTCGTGCTCGTTGTTGGTACCGTCCATAATGCAAGCATAATCAACCTATAATGTTCCCAGTGCTGGGATACAAGCTTCCCTTTTCTGTGAGAGGGAGTGGACCATAATCCACCACGCGGGCCTTGTGCGGGTTGGTGAGTAATTAATAATTATTTATGCAACTGTTGTATAATAAGGGGTATTAAAACACGAATGTGGGATAATAGTATCACATAAGTGTTTTAATACCTAATTATGTACAGTTGCATACAAGACCTTATCTACACCCATGATATGAATCCTCTATAAAAGGTTTTGAAACCATAGGGTGTTGTACAGTGTTGTAAGAACTCTGTATAAATTAATGGAAAGTTTAATTGTTGAGTATCTAATACAAACAAACTAAGGGATTGAAAAAGCAAAGGAGTTGCATAATGAAATTTAATACAACATTATAACACTCGTTTGGATGATATTATGGTTACTATGATACTGGTTGTTTTAAAGTTGGCAATAAGCCAACAGTTTCAGAAACTTTTTTGCAGGATTTATGGTATGGGTGTAGATAAATTGTATTATGCATATTATTATCATTATAAGACTAGGGAGACATTGCTACAATGATATTAATAGTATTTAATAGTAATAATAGTAGTATTCTGGTTAATAATTCCTGTTTAGGTATGCTTGAAGTGCAACGGATTCTTATAAAACTCATGACCTTTCGGCTCGCCTGTTAGGTTAGTGCCGTTTATACTTATGCCTCATATCATAAGTATATGCAATATAACTACAGTATTTCTATTTTCTTAATGTCCCTCGGGTATCATCGGATTTCCGAATACAAACGAATGTTAATTTCCATGTCCATCAATTATTAGATTTATCGTGTATAATAATTTGAATTCAGAACTAAGTAGGTACTTTATTGTTGTTTTGTTTTGATTTCCGTGTGAACTACATATATGGAACTGTAAAACTGATTTCCTATCTGTCGTGCCTGCGACTTTAGCGGCTTTTCTCCCATTTTTAGGGTTCCGTTGCCAAATGGCAAAAAACGGAACCCTTATAGATTCGTCATGTCTGTCTGTCTGTCTGTCTGTCTGTCTGTCTATCTGTCTGTCTGTCTGTCTGTCTGTCTGTCTGTCTGTCTGTCCGTCCGTATGTCACAGCCACTTTTTTCCGAAACTATAAGAGCTACGCTGTTGAAACTTGGTAAGTAGATGTATTCTGTGAACCGCATTAAGATTTTCACATAAAAATAGAAAAAAAACAAATAATTTTGGAGTTCCCCATACTTAGAACTGAAACTCAAAAAAATTTTTTTCATCAATCCCATACGTGTGGGGTATCTATGGATAGGTCTTCAAAAATGATATTGAGGTTTCTAACATCATTTTTTTCTAAACTGAATAGTTTGCGCGAGAGACACTTCCAAAGTGGTAAAATGTGTGTCCCCCCCCTGTAACTTCTAAAATAAGAGAATGATAAAACTAAAAAAAATATATGATGTACATTACCATGTAAACTTCCACCGAAAATTGGTTTGAACGAGATCGAACAACTAGTTTTTTTTTAATACGTCATAAATCGTAAACCGCAATTTACCTTTCATTCAATGTTACTTGCTGCTACGGAACCCTTTATGGGCGAGTACGACTCGCTCTTGGCCGGTTTTTTTAAAATAAATTACATTAAGTTAAAAGAGTATTAACAACTCTATATTCCAAGACGATTGAGAGCGTCTGGTCTACACCAAGTACAAAGGGCAACTAATAGAAATCCAACGACTGACGAAACACGAGGTTGGCCGAGGGACATTAAGAACATAGTTTGTCTGTATAATAATATCAACTTTGAGTTGAATCAATAGACAGCTGAAGCTAGGCAGTACGTTCTCAGGCTTTAAACAAACTTAACATGACATCATAATATCTAGATTTCCTAGTATTTACCTTAGTCTGAAGGCTTCTAGTGTTTGTTTCTACGATTTGAATCATTGATTTGTTTGTTGAGGTTGAGGTAGGCTTCTAGTTATTCTGACAGTATTTAAGGTATTTGTATTTCGATATTGTAGGTACATTATTAAGCTATTGCATAGCTTTTATCGCGGGCTTTGAGCGCGGCGACCGAATCAAGAAATTTCGTAACGTAACGAAAATAAAACCTAACACCCCCCACTCCGCCTACCATGTAATGACGGTTCTCATGACAACGTGATGTTGTCATGGGAACGTAATTTTTGTTTTATGTCATCACGTCATCATCCCAAGTGTAGCGTTGACAAATAGGAAGTATGGTTACAAATGCTATGCAATAGCTTTACCGCGGCAGTCCCCGAGTGCCACACTTTTTTTTTTATTTGGATATTGACGTGTGTTAGCTGACATTTAACTAAATTATAACAGACACACGGGTCGATCGATGACCGTAGATGGGTGATCATCTATTACATACCACCAAGACCCCCTCCATGCCTCGGAAAGCACGTTAAGCCGTTGGTCCTGGTTGTCATTTGTAGATCTTTGACAGTCATTACGGGTAGTCAATAGCCCGAAAGTTTGACAACCAGTCTTACCAAGGTGAGGGACATCTGTCCTCATGTAAAATACTGGTATTCAGCTGCATCCGGTTAGACTGGAAGCCGACCCCAATATAATTGGGAAAAGGCTAGGTTGATGATGATAGCTGACATTTAACTAAAGAAGTACTTATGGATCGTCGCGTCGTAACATTACGATTTTAAATAGAAAGAAAGAAAGAAAATAATTTTATTTAGCACAGACTCAAAGACACAACACAACATATTATACTACAAGTAAAAAAACAAAAAACGTGTGGCACTCGGGGACTGCCGCGGTAAAGCTATTGCATAGCATTTGTAACCTCCATACTTCCTATTTGTCAACGCTACACTTGGGATGATGACGTGATGACATAAAACAAAAATGACGTTCCCATGACAACCTCACGTTGTCATGGGAACCGTCATTACATGTTAGGCGGAGTGGGGGGTGTTAGGTTTTATTTTCGTTACGTTACGGAATTTCTTGATTCGGTCGCCGCGCTCAAAGCCCGCGATAAAAGCTATGCAATAGCTTAAAAGGTGTTAAAGGTTTAAAAAAATATTACTTATAATAAGAGATCCTATTACTTAAATGTTTTCAATAGTATTTTCTCCCGGGTGAGGGCAATGGTTCTTGTAACACTGGTTAACCACACCTAGCACAAGTGTCAGGGACTTCACACAATATGTAACCACTTTCTTAAGTAATAAAGATTATTGTTAAATACCATAACATCTTAATGTCCCGAGAAGCTTCTGGCTCAGTAATAACAGCTGCACGGATCAATCCATCAGGTTAAGCTACGCTTGCCCGGTTGGTCGTTGATGGGTGGCGAGACGCAGTTGCACGTTGATCCCGGCTGTCATTCATGAATCTTTGACAGTCGTTACGGGTCGTCAGAAGCCCGAAAGTCTGACAACCAGTCTTACCAATGGGTATCGTATTACCCAGTTACTGGATTGTGGAGGTCAGATAGGCAGTCGCTACATGTAAAATACTGGTATTCAGCTGCATGAAAGCCGACCTCAACATAGGGAAAAGGCTAGGCAGATTGATTTTGATTGAACATCCTAATGTCAAATGCCAAAAACCTCGTCTCGCCAAAAATGCCAAGGAATTATCACTATGGTTTCTCAGTACCTGTAGGTAATTCCAAACCGTTATATAAAGCAAAAACTCTCTCAGAAACTTAGTTAGGAAAAAGAGTGTAACTTTCGCGGCCTGTTCTCGTTTGAGGTCAACTAGCATTGCGTTGTGCGGAGTAGTTCCTAAATAGGACTAACTTCTACTAACTTCTAAGTGAAACACAAATAATACAGGTAGTTTTTGTATCAATATTGTTTAAGTACCCGGGCCACCGAGCTCTGCTCTGGTGAAAATAGAGAATTCTCATTTAATAGTAGGAAAGTTTATACTAATTCCATGCTCCCGTATTTATAGTGTATTATCTATGTTCTATGCTACCATGTCATTATTCTAAGGTAGCCATCTTGTTCAAAACTTTGGGCGACTGCTCGGGTGAAAATACGGAGAAAATGAATTTTCCCAGATATGAGACCTAGCTAGATCAATTTTTCGCCCCCTATATTGCAATTTTCATCGAAATCGTTAGAGCCGTTTTCGAGAATGTGATTACAAATATATATACATGTCGGAGATGGTTTTTAATTAAAATTGTGGGTAGTCAACAGAGTTTGGTATGATTTGTTTTTCTTACCATTCATTTATGTGATTTTCACTATCAATTATTGTCTAATAAATTGGACATAATTTATTAAGTACTCGGTGTACTCACTAAGTGATTTTGGCAACTTATTTCGATAGTTGTAACCAATGGTTTTGTTCAAAACAATTATTGACAGGTTACTTTAATTTTTAAATGATTTACGTTGTCAATTCACTATTGTTTATTTACGACAATTATTATTGTATTATTTGATTACTTTTTAATGTAAGTCTTATTAGATTTACCACATTTTAGTGTTTTGTATCAAGTAAACACGTGACGCACTACCGCGCGTCATCGGACAGAGTTGTCATAGTGGGATTGTAAGGTGGGGCATCGTCTTATAAAAGAGCGTGCACTCTGTAGGCGAGTCAGTCGATCCATAGTATTGGAGTTGATCCATAGTATTGGAGTCGATCCATAGACTACTATTAGAGTCGTCAGTCGATCTTCGGATGCGAATCTATAAAGAGCCCCTGCTCCCGACAAAACTGTCGGTTTACCTGGTACAGCACTGCTGTATATTCACATAGCTGTATTGGCTTGCTGATAGCGAGTAATACACTTTGTCATTGTCATTGGGTGGCTTGGCCACTATACGAACTATAAGACCTTAAAAGTCTGTTCGATTATTACTACCTATTCACCTACTTTATCTTGTTACTAATTACCATTTGTGTATTGTGTTTTACCTTATTATGGTGTAACTAGTACCTACTATAATAAATACCCTGTAATTGTTTATACACTCTTGTTTATCCCAATAAAATGGGAACTCCAAACCCTGACGAAATACCTCTCGGCACTCCTGATCCTACATCAGAAGTGGGATTAGGTTTAGCCCAGGAATCGTAAGGTGTTGGTGATCCATGGCGAGCAATGTTGAGAGCTTCAGAACCATAATATGGCTCAGTTAATTGAAGCAGTTAAGACGCACTCGTTCCGTCTATTGTAATTCGCTTGCCCGATTTTGATCCAGACCTACCTGATTCCTATGCTCAATCTTGTTACCTGGACAGACTTTAAGAGTCTCTTCCTCTCTCGTTATAACGTTTCGGAAACTGTTGCCGCCACTGTCTTTGTTACAGCCGATGGCTAATTTGAATATTTGGCTATGCCATTTGGTTTACGAAATGCTCCTATTGTTTTCTAACGTGCTGTAATTAATGCATTTGTGATGGTGACCCATCAAACCTGGGTATAACTAAAAGCTGAATACGATAAAGCCCGATATGGAGACTTTGTACTTGTTGCTAATGAGGGATGAAACAAGATCCTAAAATTTTATGGTGATAGATATTTGTTAATATCTTTGAGTACCAATAGAATTTACAAATATGCCCATGATTGTGTATTGTGTACGAAAATTGCCTGAATGTCCAGTTACTGTTAATGATGATGTCAATGTTGACACTGATGATGATTCATCTGCTGACTCACATACTATAGCTGAATTGATGAAATGTCTATGTTGACTCTTGTTTATCTTGACGCTTATTTGGATGTCTATGTTGACTCCTGGATTTGGACGTTGAAATTTGACGCTTATGCGGGTTGTCTATGTTGACGCCTATGCGGGTTGTCTATTCGACTCCCAAATTACTTGTCAAATCCCATGGTGTGATTTTGGCTGGGAGACTATGTCTCTACTTTAATTGAGCTATTGTCTGCAGCAGTATGGTCATTTTGAATGGTTGCAATTTGATTTGACTAAATCAGGATTTTTCTTTTCAACATACCTTCTGTTATGGCTTTTGTTTGTCAGAAAGGCCGATCGATATTCACCAAGTGATTTTTTTCTCAGGATTACACGAGGCCGTGTAGAACGTCAGTTCTGGCCGTGTCGGAGATGGTTTTTAATTAAAATTGTGGGTAGTCAACAGAGTTTGGTATGATTTGTTTTTCTTACCATTCATTTATGTGATTTTCACTATCAATTATTGTCTAATAAATTGGACATAATTTATTAAGTACTCGGTGTACTCACTAAGTGATTTTGGCAACTTATTTCGATAGTTGTAACCAATGGTTTTGTTCAAAACAATTATTGACATGTTACTTTAATTTTTAAATGATTTACGTTGTCAATTCACTATTGTTTATTTACGACAATTATTATTGTATTATTTGATTACTTTTTAATGTAAGTCTTATTAGATTTACCACATTTTAGTGTTTTGTATCAAGTAAACACGTGACGCACTACCGCGCGTCATCGGACAGAGTTGTCATAGTGGGATTGTAAGGTGGGGCATCGTCTTATAAAAGAGCGTGCACTCTGTAGGCGAGTCAGTCGATCCATAGTATTGGAGTTGATCCATAGTATTGGAGTCGATCCATAGACTACTATTAGAGTCGTCAGTCGATCTTCGGATGCGAATCTATAAAGAGCCCCTGCTCCCGACAAAACTGTCGGTTTACCTGGTACAGCACTGCTGTATATTCACATAGCTGTATTGGCTTGCTGATAGCGAGTAATACACTTTGTCATTGTCATTGGGTGGCTTGGCCACTATACGAACTATAAGACCTTAAAAGTCTGTTCGATTATTACTACCTATTCACCTACTTTATCTTGTTACTAATTACCATTTGTGTATTGTGTTTTACCTTATTATGGTGTAACTAGTACCTACTATAATAAATACCCTGTAATTGTTTATACACTCTTGTTTATCCCAATAAAATGGGAACTCCAAACCCTGACGAAATACCTCTCGGCACTCCTGATCCTACATACATATAAATACAAAAATTGCTCATTTAATGGTATAGAATGTGTCCTGGTCTGTCTCAATATACAATTCATACAAAAATGCCATAGAAAAAAGGTCGTTTAGTTTTTTCCGAATTCGGTAACTTTCCGGGAATCTTTTCCAATTTTCCTTTCCTTCAAAACCTAATTGAGACTATTACAAATACTTTAAAACAAAAAATTGCCGAATCGGTCAAGCCATTCTCAAGTGATGCGTTTACAAACGAACAGCATTTCATTTATTTATATAGACTAGCTGACCCGATATATTGTTCTGTTCAAACAATAATTCATACAAAATTCCCATAGATAAATGCACTTTCAATTTTCCCGAATTTTCCAATTTTCTCGGCAACTTTTCAAATTTCAGAACTTGATTCGGACCATTACGAACATTTTAAAACAAAAATTTGACAAATCGGTCCAGCCAGTGTGTGTGCTTACCAACGAGCAGCATTTCATTTATTTATTTATTTAAATAGATTACTTAGCTATTAGAAACCCGATATGATAAGTTGTCACCACTTTCTATGGATATCTTTAATACTAGGCATCGCTGGTGCTTTACTTGGCAAGAGAAATAATAGTGGTGTTTAGCTATATTTCACCAGACGAACTTCTTCACAAAAAGCCGTCCTACTTCTCTATGCCAATGCCAATTTCTTGAATAAGGACTTTGGAATGACTTGTACAATGAGCAGTCAATGAGGAAATTGCTATAAGGTTGGCACGATTGGCAGAGGGGATGTCCGTTCCTCCTGACGTAATCTTTATGCGCTTACTTGTATGTTCGTAGTTAACATTATAGTCCAAAAGAATAAAAACATTTTGGGGTTTATTTATAAAAGTGATGTTCAAATATCAAAAATGTATGGTTAAACAGTCGCTAATCATTACTTAACTTTAAGCAACGCTTATAAATCTCGAAACTGTCTCTCCTAAATACGAATTACTCAGTGATCTAGCCAGGAGAGCAGCGTTTCTGCTAACAATTCATTGTACACTATGTAATTAATAATGCATACTTTGTAAGTCCCTCGTGTACTACAAAACCTTTACGTGCCTAAACAAATGATTAAATTATAGTCTCTCTTCAGTGTTTATGTGCGCAGTCCTAATTTAATATTTAATGTAATAGTTCAGACGATTGTATCCAGACATTTTGAATTTTTTAAACAAGAGACTAATGGTACCAAACTGTAGGTCTGTCCCATTTAAATGACCAGCACTGTATCATCATCATCATCAGCCTATAGCAGTCCACTGCTGTTCCAATTGCACGCTATTCAGCTCGATTCTCGGCAACTCTCGTCCAGCTGCTGCCAGTCACCCTGCGAAGATCGTCGCCTGAGGGCGTCCTACATTAAGTTTGCCAATTCGCGGTCTCCACTCAAGACACTTGTATCCCAACGGTCATCGGTTCTACGGCTGATATGGCCAGCCCACTGCTACTTCAGCTTGCTTATTCTTCGATAACTTTGTTTCTCTACCGGATCACCTCGTTCTGGATTCGATCCCTCAGAGAGACTCCAAGCATAGCCCGCTTCATGGCTCGCTGAGCAACCTTGAATTTATGGATCAGCCATACCGTGAGTGTCCACGTTTCGGCTCCGTAGGTCATAACAGGCAGCACACCTGCCTGCCCCGCCTTTCGCCTTCGTCTTTGTCTCTGTGGAATACGCGGCGAGAAGACTCCATGAAGTTTCCCGAACGCTGTCCAGCCCAGCTGAATTCTTCTGTTAACCTCTCTCTCAAAGTTATTCTTACAAAACTACAGAGTTTGCCCGAGGTAAACGTGTTCTCGAACAACCTCGAAAGCATTGCCATTGACAGCAATCGGCTCCGGAGTGACACGTTCGTTGAACATAACCTGGGTTTTGTCCAAGTTCATCTGGAGACCCATGCGTACAGAAGAATTAGCTAGGCACTGTATGCCGAAAAGCTATCTTGAAGGTCAAAATATTATGCCCTACGTTTCTTAGATCTGTAACCAACCCTTGGCGTCGACGTTTTATTGTTCCGGACTCAGTTATGATACATTTCAGTACTTTAAGTACGGTTCCGACCATTTTCTGTACTTTATATTCATGGTTATGTGGATACAAGCTATTATGGGATTATTGGCCCGTGACCGTTGTTTAAATATTGTGTTCTACATTTAAATGTTGATCGGTCTTTTGTTCAATGTTGGTTTTTAAAAGACTGGTTGGTTCTATTATGATTTTTAAAGTGGTAATTTCTTTAGGCGCGTTGGGCATTTTTGAGATGGGAAAAACAATTAAACTCGCGACACCATTACCGATAGGTATATCATTTTTGTAAACGCGATTGTGCTCTTTATTTATATTACGTTACGGATCAATGTTCTATGCAAGTATTTTTAATTTAAAGGTTTTGGAAGTATATTTTTTTGTAAACGCGATTGTGCTCTTTATTTATATTACGTTACGGATCAATGTTCTGTGCAAGTATTTTTAATTTAAAGGTTTTGGAAGTATTTTTTTTTTGTAAACGCGATTGTGCTCTTTATTTAAAAAAAAGGTTAAGGACCAATGTTCTATACAAGTATTTTTCTTCCACCAAGGCGATCTTGTTCAAGTTTTCACTTCTATCGGCACTCCAGGAGTGCATTTTTTAATGATGTGTTTTTGTCTTATAATTATTATTTTTAAGCTGCACCATGCTATAATTTCTCCTATAACATATCTCACATGTGTAATCAACCAGACTCGAACCATACAAATATTTACTCTATCCAAAAATCTAAATCGGGAAATAAATGCCACTCTATAAAATCCTCGATTTCAAATTCAAAACGAACCATTTATCAATTAAACATATGACTAGATTTTACGGAAAATATCACAAACAGAAACTATTACCAAAATGGAACTGTCACAAACATGATAAATCTACTCGCTTGATGTGACCAAATACAAATAAAAAATGGCTGACAACCGAATGAAAAATTAAACGACTGCGAATCCCGAGATTCGATGAAAGGAATCGAATCGTTTATCTGCGATGGAATATTGAGAGATTGAATTTGAAGTAAGTGTCGCTCAATTTGTACCTTGAAAGATAGCTATGTAGATAGATATTAGAAGTTGTGTTCTTATCTATTAGTTAACAAATAATGTGAGAACTGTTCGTAAAAATAAATGACAGTACTCCATCGATCACTAGATGCAGTACTCTAATTTTAATTAATAAGATTACTGTCATTTATTATTATGAATTACTTTACTTTTTACACTTGAGGAGCTCGTGGCTAAATACTAACAGCCACTCGGGTCGATCTGTCAGGTTAAGCTGAGCTTGCCGGGGTTGGTCCGTGGATGGGTGACCATTTCTACATACCGAGACTCCTCCGTGCCTCGGAAAGCACGTTAAGCCGTTGGTCCCGGCTGTCATTCGTGGATCTTTGACAGTCGTTACGGTTCGTCAGAAGCTCGAAAGTCTGACAACCAGTCTTACCAAGGGGTATCGTATTACCCAGTTACTGGGTTGTGGAGGTCAGATAGGCAGTCGCTCCATGTAAAATACTGGTATTCAGCTGTATCCGGTTAGACTGGAAGCCGACCCCAATATAGTTGGGAAAAGGCTAGGCAGATTGACTTTACTTTTTACTTTTATTTATATGTGATATATTATTATAAATAAAATATGTAAATAGGTAAGTGTGTGCCTGTTAGAGGGTCATTTTAAGTTCTGGGCACAAGGATGCGAATCCCGCGCGGGACGCGGGACGGACTGTACTACTGAACTTCGAAGTTTAAAATACCGATGTACCGTATTCGTGAAGTTTAAAATTACGATTTACGTGAGTCAGAATGTACGCTATGACGATTCTACTTTATTGAGAATGGTCATAATCACGATGTACGTAACTTCGAAAGTTTGCTATGACGAACTACTTGAGAATATTCATAATCGCGATGTACGGAACTTCAAAAATTTGCTATAACGAATTACCTAATTGAGAATGTTCATCAGCGCGATGTACGAAACTTCAAAATCTTGCTATGACGAATTGTTAAATACCGAATGTTTACCATCGACATTCTGAGCGAGTATTTCGCTTTTATGTGAGTAGATGTAAGGATCCTTATAACCATACACATAAATCCGAAATACTCATACATTCTGACTCACGTAATCGTAATTTAAAACTTTTTGTATATAGTACATCGGTATTTTAAACTTCGAAATTCAGTAGTACAGTCCGCGGGACGCGACTGCACGGGTCGATTTTTTTAATTTTAATTAACGTTTGAACGTCTCACACAAGTTAGTTGATAGGCGAAAGCGAAATGTCCCGCATCCCGCGAGGGATTCGCTTTAGTTTCCCCAGAGTTTTATAAAAGACCACCTTCTTTTTACCTGCAATTTCGTCCACGTGAAACTTGTCCCCCCGACTCACCCCGTCACTTAGTGTTCTTTCTGACTTTTTCTTTTTGCTTAGCTCCTAAGGGTGTAAGGATCCCAGAGTGATGTTCAATTAGCTCTAAGCCTTCTTCAAGAATCGGGCTATCAAACAAAAAATAATATTTCATATCCAACTGGCAGTTCCCGAGATTAGGGCATTCAAACAAACAACAAAAAAACAGTGACACTCCGGGAGTGCCGACAGAAGTGGAAACTTGAAAAAAAAATCGGCACCGAGGTAATCAACGCGTTGATGTCTTTTAACAGTGTCGCTAAATCAATGTTTTAGTCCCATCTCAAAAATGAGAAAGAAGTTTTCACTTCAAAAAACTCTAGCTTTATTATTAGTAAAGATTCATTCAGTGTGTGAGCTTGGGTTATCCTTTTGCAAAAGTACTAAGTTCTAGAAGAGTAGGTAAACAAGTTGAGTTAGTTTCAGGCATTAAAAGTGTCTTCATAATCGTATTTACATTCAAATGAAGATGAATAAATCTTGAAGGATCTCGTATGTTAAATCTGTTTACTTATGCAACCTTGAGCAAATCATCAATTCTGTTCGTTACCTTGGAAAGAGACATGCTGAGCCATTTATCATATCATTTTATGTATACTATCACATACTGAAAGGGTAAGTAAGTGCAGAAAGATTGGAATAATACAGACAAATGTATGAATTACTTAGAGTAATTACTTAGAGACATTCACTTTGTTTTATTGATGCCATAATATACTTTTTAATTTATAAACTTTAAAAAGGAGGAGGTTATAATGTTCCTCTGTATTTTCTTCGATATTTTCGTCAATTGTGGACCGATTTTGAAAATTCTTTTTTCATTTGGTAGAGGAAGCTTGCGGAGTAGTTCTATTTTTATTTATTTAATTATCTTGTGTACTTTCTGAGTTAGCATCGATAATACGTACTTAATCCAATTTGTCTATCTTGATGATGTTATAATACTTCCTGTCACTGTTGTTTACATAGCTAGTAGTGGTTTATGAATTGGTGTGGGGTAGGTACCATAACTAAAATTAAAAACTATTTTACAAAAAAAACGACCGACTTCCAAAAAAAAAACAATACAACGACACCGACTAGAGTGTTAGCGTTACTTTTAATTTTGTAGTGTTTTTTTTTTAAGTTGTTTGCTTTTATTGTAATAAAAGGCCGAGTTTCATACTGTGGTGACATGCCTATTGATCAATGATAATTTATACTTTTCATAAGAAAAGGTTTTAACCCTGCAGAGATGTTTTTAGGGTACCAAGTTACGTACCAAAACAGTAAAAAGGAACCCTTATGGTGAGACTCAATCTGTCTGTTCATCTGTCACAGCTGGATATCTCAAAAACTACTAATGCTATCAAATTGTTTGAAATGGTTTTAGATGACGATTGCCCAACTTTTTGCAAATAAGAAAGCAATTTTTTTTTTTGCAACAGGGTCTCATCGGGGTTCTTAAAAATTTGATGTGCTACTAGATAGGCTACTAGGGCATGTGGGGGGATATCATATGAAAAAGCGCTATTTGCACATTCTCAAAAATTTTTTTTTTAGGCCGCATAGTTTTCGACTTTTGACGAAAAATGTAAAAAAATATACCATCCCTCCCTTATCTCCGAAATTTGAATAGAGAAAAATCTGAAATTATTCTCCGTGATAGAAGTTTATGTAAAAATTACAGGAAAAATAAAACGATGTCTCTAAATAGCACACTTTTTCAGATATCATCAACAAAAATTACATTAGTTCCACTATCGGTCAAGCGATGGCGCTGACCTAAAACTGCAATATTCTACCGCAGTGTTAAAATTCTCTGATGCTGGGGCTACATCAACGATGGTGTGGCCCCAGTATGACGAATATAGGCCTCGCTGATGAAAATTTAAAATGGTACAAAACCCTCGGTGCGCGAGTCCGACTAGCTCTTGTTTTCGTAAAAAAATAATTTGTACCCATTGCGGGTCTGTTTGTCCCATTTTGAGGACAGCCTCAAATAATTATTGTGATAGTAAGCGACACATGAGATCTACTCAGAAGATACCTTCATTCTCATATTAAAAGGTTAACGGGTCGGTTATTTTAGGTAAGACCTATGAATACCCACATATGCCCAAAATAAGGCCTTGGAACACCAGAATGGCTCGGAAACAATGCTCGGTATTGACTATCTATTCTTAGCAGGCACTGTATATTGAATATAGATCGGAACATGGCTACCGATACTTCGGTACAATGAACGAATGTCAGGGAATTTAGGCAGGGTGATTGGTGATCGAAATATGTTCGGAGTGGACGATAGTACTATCATTTTCCTGGCAGGCGCTGTAGGCCTAGAACGAACGCGCGAAAAAATATAACGTAACATTCAACATCATCATCATCATCATTTCAGCCGAAAGACGTCCACTGCTGGACATAGGCCTCCCCCAAGCACCGCCACTTCGACCGATTCTATGCTTTCCGCATCCAACGGATACCTGCGGCCTTCACAAGGTCATCGGTCTATCTTGTGGGAGGCCTTCAACGCTACGTCTTCCGGTACGCGGTCGCCACTCCAGAACCTTTCGACCCCATCGGCCATCCGTTCTGCGAGCAATGTGCCCTGCCCATTGCCACTTAAGTTTGGCAATTCTTCGGGCTATGTCGGTTACCTTGGTTCGCCTGCGTATCTCTTCATTTCAACATGATTTAAGTAATTTAATACTTTACAAAGTAAATAATTATGTGATTTTGTATATAATATTAATTAATATTAAGTAGTTATGTAGTCTTCGAAACGACACTTTTGTTAGCAGCATTAAATTTGTAAAATGCTATTTTTCTGTTAATGATTTTCTAAATGACACTGACTTATTTACTGAATGATTTAATGTAATTTAATTTGACCTAATTATGACATTGTTTCGATTTATTTAATTTTATTTGTATTGTAGATATAAAAAACAATACTACATGAATCTACCACGCCGACTATTGTTTAAACTGTAATACCTCAAAAATAATTTAACAATGTCATCATTGCATTTCATTTTATTCACAAATTTTATTATGATGTTGCATGCCTATTATAAGGTAGATTGTACAAGGATCAATATTTTAACTGTCACATCTTATTTACTGTACCTACAATCGGGTTCTCTACTTGAAATCGAATGTCGTAATATCGAATAATACTTGCTCGAAAACGTTAACTCGATAGTACTTGACATCGAATGCAAATACGAAACGTGAAGTAGCCATTCAATGTGAATATTATGGTACCTATTTTAAATTAACAACTTAAATTTTGCAATACTTACAATAGCAAAAAGGAAAGATGGAATTGTCTTCTCATATCTACTAAGAAAACGGACAATAAAGTTATAAAATTATCTGCTGAAAACGCTATTTGAAAAATATCGCTGTAACGAATTCGCGTCACGTTTTCTTGTTTGCAAAATTCACACGTGACCTGAGCTAGGATATCCGTATTATGTGATAGAAAAGAGGTGGATGTGACAATTTGTTGAGTCTAGCGGTAGTAGTTGAGTAACTTATTGAGACAACGAATAAACAGTGGTTCCTAACCCAGGAATTTATTTTGAAAAGAGTACTTGAGGTAGTGGTATTCGAATTTGTGTAGGGTAGGTACCACAACTAATAAGAGAAAAATATAAACTTTTTACAAAACAAAACAACTGATTTCCAAAAAAAAAAACACTACAAAGTGAAAAATAACTTTCATATCGGAAGTCGGTGTCAAAAGACGAACATTCAAAACCAAAGACACTGACTTCCGAAATTAAAGTTATTTTTCACTTTTAGGGTTTTTTTTTGTATAGTCGACTTCACCATTTATTTAATCGTTTACAAACATTGCTAATTAGAGGTTTTATTTTTTTATAATAGTGCTCCATAGTATTCTACCATCACATGAGCATGCAAATAGTATTTAATTACCACAAAAAAAGACATTACAGTTTTAAATATCAATTAAGAAATAATACAAAATACAAGTTAATGTCAAATCGTTTGAATTGCAGTAAAAATTTCATATCAATACAAAAATGACAAATATTATCAAAGTTGCAGTAAAAAAAAAACAGTGGCACTCCGGTGGTGCTGACAGAAGTGAAAACTTGAACAATAAAAATAAAAAAATCCAAAACCTTTTAAGTAAAACTACTTGCATAGAACATTGATCCGTAATGTAATATCAATAAAGAGCACAATCGCGTTTACAAAAATGAGGTGTCGGTAACGGTGTCACGAGTACAATTGTGTTTTCCCATCTCAAAAATGCCAAACGCGCCTAAAGAAGTTTTCACTATAAAAATATTATAATAACTTCGTAATTACTTTACCACCCTAAGGTCCACTTGCACGTCATAAAACGACAAGGTCAGACAAATATACAACTATTTGTCTGAAGTTTCATGAAATTCGCGAATTACTGTCAAAAGTGTCGTTGACGTCTGTTTGTTCGCCTATCGGCATTACGTTTCGGAACCTATTTGCTGGATTTTGGCTCAATACTGAAAGCTTTCAGTATTTAACGTCTATCAATATAAATTCTCATTCGACATCATTTTTCCCTTTTCAATAAAACAAAAAAAAAAACGACGCCCTTGTCCAGATGACAACGATAAAAGCCCACATTGTCAACATTCTACTTTATTAAGCTAATGGATGTCGTAGCTTTAAAAATCCTTTTTACAACATTATGGAAAGTATTTTGACAAAAAAATAAATGTCATGCATACTGTGTATTACTCTAGATGGTAAGGGCAACAACACATTGCATAAGACGTGGCAAAAAAGCAATGTTTAAGTAATCGAGTACTCTCAGACAGCATGGCTGTTCTGCAAGCGCTAAACAGTCACACTGTTGACTCTGGGCTGATATACGAGTACCACCAGCGCCTTAACCAGGTGGGTAGCCTCAATAATATAACCATTCAATGGATCAAAGGACACAGCGGCTCGCGGGGCAACGACGCAGCTGACGAACCTGCCAGAAGGGGGTCGAGCATGGCACCAGTGGGTACCTACGCACTCTGGTAAGGAAACGAACCAGGGCCCAACATCACAAACTATGGTTGGACCACGGTGAGTGCAGGCAGGCCAAGGAGGCACTCCCTATAATTGATGGCCGCCTCGCGAAACAGGTTCTCCGACTAACGAAACAGCAGCTGCGTACAATTACAGCGTCTGTAACTGGCCATGGGTCATTTAATAAACACCTCTATGTCATAGGAGTCACAGACAGTCTGCTGTGCAGAGCTTGCATGGAGAACGATGAGACAGCAGCCAATATGCTGTTAAACTGCCCTGTGTTCGCCACATACAGGACAAAGTACTTCGGTAACCCAGGTACCCTACGTGAGATTGTCAGTGACACCAAGGCGTTGCTGGCCTTCTTTGAGGAGCTGGGGAGGATCGAATAACCGATTTTCCCAACCGTACGCAAAGGACGCGCTTTGACGTGAAGTTGCGGATACTAGCCCGTATTACCTATTACCTATTATTACCTACACACAGTCACATACAAATCTTTATATATCTTCTAACATACCGTCTTATTTTTGCATTGAAAAGAAAAACAATTAGACAGTATTTTTTTATTTTGAGTTATTTTGCACATACTAGGTATAGTAAAACTGTCGTGAAAGTCAAAATGTTAAAAAAAATTCAGAGTAGCTCTCATTCGCCAAGTGTGCAGAGTATAACGTGTGATAAAGAACTGCGTTCTAATGATCAAAAGATAATCATACAAAAGTGACTTATTTGGTTACCTACTAATAGTAACAATACACATAGAAATATATATTGAAGTGAAAACTTCTTTAGGCGCGTTGGGCATTTTTGAGATAGGAAAAAACAATTGAATTCGCGACACCGTTACCGACACCTCATTTTTGTAAACGCGATTGTACTCTTTATTTATTTTACGTTACGGATCAATGTTCTATGCAAGTATTTTTACTTTAAAGGTTTTGGAAGTTTTTTTTTTGTACACGCCATTGCGCTGTTTATTTAGGTAAGGTTACGGACCAATGCTCTATAAAAGTATTTTTCTTCCACCAAGGTGATCTTGTTTAAGTTTTCACCTCTGTCGGCACTCCCGGAGTACCACTGTTTTTTTTTATATTATTACACTGTGGTTTCCTATCTATGATGCGTATAATATATCCTTATCGAGAAATCCACAAAAACAGATCGCGCAACCGCGGGACGTCCTGTGTGGCTAATCCCTTAGGCTTTTTATTCGTTTGCGGACCGACACAGGGTCTGAGTGCGACCGTGAAGGGTCAGCTAGTGGAAAATTAGCTACCTCGTCCCTCTGCGTCCTGTTTATAACATAGATGTGTATGAAGATAGCATGAAAACTAATTTTGTGAAATTAAATGACATATTGCGAAATAGTCGAAACTTCTATTAAAACCCCTGAAAGCTATTGTGAGTCGTGAAATATTAACGCCAAATTATGTTTATGTTATTACAGGATAGCAAAAACTATTGAATTGAGAAATATTGTAATAATGATTAAGCGCGGATTTCACAAATTAAACTGAACGCGATCAACACTTCTAAACCGCGTTTAAGAGGGAACAAGGCCTGCGAGAAAAATAGGTTTTTGAAGAAACTATTGCCATCGTCTTACCTCAAGTCTGCCCCCGTAGAGTGCGATAGGGACAGCTGCAGCTCAAACCGATTTTATTACAAAAATTTTGACCAGATCAACGTTTTGTATTCCCCTGTTTTCTCTTCTAAAACCGAGTCGATTCAATGAAATTTTAAGAAAAAGTATGTCTGGGTTCCTATCATTTTCTAATATGTTAAAAACTTTTCGAATTTGTCTGGTAGTTCTCAAATCACGGCGGTAAAAATGGGTTATTTTTGTAATTTTTGAAGGATCATATTTTCTTTACCATTAAGTTGCTGAAAAAATAGGAAATAACAGGGACTTGTCTACAGGAGACCTTCATTTTATGAAAAAAAAAAAATTGCTGTAGAGGCATAATTCAGGAAGAAAAAAAAAAGGGTTATACATTTGTATGGATCGCAATCTTTGTTCATCTTAAGATCTGTCAATGTCAATATTCCAAAACAAATTTGACACTGACAGCTCTCGAACGCGGTTTAGACCAATCAAACTGAATGCGCTTTGCTGAACGCGTTCAAATTTGTGAAATTCGCCCTAAGTAAGCTTGTCTATAAATTCTAAATTCAAAATGGCTTAGGTACTGTTTTTTGGCCAGACAGTTTATCTGACTGTTAACGATTGATTACTGCAAAAGTGAGTGGATTTGCTTCGATGCCGAAGTTGCAAAGCTAGATAAGCCTATTGTGTGAGAATGCTTTGTCGATCGTCTGGATCTTAATTGTTTCACAGACAATTACGGGGCTGGCTGAGCAGTCTTGTATTTGAGTATACAGAGCGGTTCAATATTGCTAGTTCTGTTCAAACAAGAACAATAAACTCTCTTAGTATAACTGTTGAAGAATTTTGTAAAATAATAGGAAGTTTTGGAAGAACAAATGTTACGTGGTTTTTTTTGGATTTTAGTTGTAGTAACAGACGCCAGCACATCAAGCTACCCGAAACTGTCAAATTTTCCCAATCAACTTTGAACCTTATTCTTCAGCAATAAAGTTGAAAATCTATTAAATAAATTTGACAGATTGTAGTAGCCTAATGTGCTGGCGTCTGTACGTCTCTTTGTTCATTTAAAGGGTGTGTAGTTTGTGTTAATATTAAGTTTACATCATAACATCACGCCTTGTTTCCCCGAAGGTTTGGGCAGAGGTGTCCCTGTAGCAGGTACACCCACATTTCGCCAGTTAAGTCTCATGTAATAAGGGGCGAGCTTATTGCCATCAACCGGGCACAAATCCAGACTCCGAGCCACTGAGATATTTCAGATAGAAAAACCCAATAACACTTTGCCCGACCCGGGAATCGAACCCAGGACCTCATGCTCAGCAGTAGCGCTTGCGACCACTAACGAGGCAATCAATGTTAAGTTTATTATTAAATTATCACTTGCTTATTGTATAAATTATTACTTACTTCAAAAACGGTGAAGGAAAACATCGTGAGGAAACCGGTACCTCAGAGATATTTCTCGACGGTATGTGAAGCCAAGTCAGAGGCTATTTTCCAACTATAATTAGCCCACAATCAATTATGGTCCCAGTAAAAGAATAGGAATTAACTGACATCCAAGAAATCCGATATCAACATTGAAAGTTCCGAATTTATCATCTGTTTAAAATCGAATTAGGGAACTAATCATTCAAAATGAAGGCTTCCGACATTTCGGCTTTAACTGGATCGGCGAAATTCGAACACTGACGTATCTGTAGGTAGACATTTATCTAATGCAAAATCCAATAATTGGGTATTTTCAGGCGCTGAAAATGTAATTCACCAACAAAGAAAATGTGTAGGTAGCTGCCAATTTTTAACCGACTTCCAAAAAGGAGGAGGTTATATGTCCGTCGCGTATGTTGGTTTTTTTTTTTATGTATGTCCACCGATTTCTCCGTCAATTGTGGACCGATTTTGAAAATTCTTTTTTTGTTTAAAAGGGTGTGCTCTGGATTTGGTCCCATATAAATTTTATTAACTTTGCTTGGATAGTTTTTGAGTTAGCTACAAAATAGGTTTTTTTTTTCCACTTAGTATATAGATGATATGATAAGTTTCTGTCACTGGTAGCAGGTGGTGGTATTTGAATGTGTGTGGGGTAGGTACCACAACTAAAAAGTGAAAAATAAAAACTTTTTACAAAAAAAAAAACAACTGACCTCCAAAAAAAAACACTACAAAGTGAAAAATAACTTTAATTTCGGAAGTCGGTGGCAAAAAACGAAAATACAAAACCCAAGACACCGACTTCCGAAATTAAAGTTATTTTTCACTTTGTAGTGTTTTTTTTTGGAGGTCGGTTGTTTTTTTTTTTGTAAAAACTTTTTTTTATTTATTGCCGAATTACGACATTTTCAGCATCTGAAAATACCTACAGTTACTTTACTTTTCAACGCTGAGAATCCAACAGAGTGCATCCCTGTGAAAGGATCCCGCCGCGATATTTTTACGTCCGTGGGAACGTGGGTTTACTGTTACAAAAACTTTTTACAAAAAAAAAACAACCGACCTCCAAAAAAAAAACACTGCAAAGTGAAAAATAACTTTAATTTCGGAAGTCGGTGTCTTGGGTTTTGTATTTTCGTTTTTTGCCACCGACTTCCGAAATTAAAGTTATTTTTTACTTTGTAGTGTTTTTTTTTTGGAGGTCGGTTGTTTTTTTTGTAAAAAGTTTTTATTTTTCACTTTTTAGTTGTGGTACCTACCCCACACACATTCGAATACCACTACCTGCTACCAGTGACAGAAACTTATCATATCATCTACATACTAAGTGGGAAAAAAATACGTATTTTGTAGCTAACTCAAAATCTATCCAAGCAAAGTTAATAAAATTTATATGGGATCAATTCGAGAGCACACCCTTTCAAACAAAAAAAGAATTTTCAAAATCGGTCCACAATTGACGGAGAAATCGGTGGACATACATAAAAAAAAAAAAAAAACAAACATACGCGACGAACATATAACCTCCTCCTTTTTGGAAGTTTGTTAAAAATGGCTGATTACAATCTGGCACTAGTTTGCTTAGTAATCACATCGTTATTGCTCTTCAATTATCAGCTATTGTACTAGATACCAACATTGCCTTTAGTGGAAATCCTACACTATTGTCACTAGTTCCATCTTCGGCCTCCTTGTTAATATAGGGCCCATTTAGCCCAAGTAACGTTGACTTAAGCCAGACCCAAAATATTAGGTTTCTCCATCATAATGAGACTGTTAATATTAGCACTGCTGTTATCTTTAATTAGTGTGTAGTTTCTTCCTAACCTTACATAGAAATAATGAGGAAAATGTTCATGAATATGACCATAAACCCCGTCCACCGCCATGTAAGCTAAGTTAGTTTGCACTTAGTTTAGTTTAGCTTCCCAGTTTTTAGGATTCTGTAGTAAACAAGGAACCCTTATAGTTTCGCCATGTTCGTCTGTCTGTTTGTCTGCGGTCTAGCTCCGAGACTCTTAGTAATAGAATCACGCCGACAAAGTGGTAAAAAAAAAAAAAAAAACGTGTGGCACTCGGGGACTGCCGCGGTAAAGCTATTGCATAGCATTTGTAACCACCATACTTCCTATTTGTCAACGCTACACTTGGGATGATGACGTGATGACATAAACATCACGTTGTCATGGGAACCGTCATTACATGGTAGGCAGAGTGGAGGGTGTTAGGTTTTTTTCGTTACGGAATTTCTTGATTCAGTCGCCGCGCTCAAAGCCCGCGATAAAAGCTATGCTTAAAATAACTTAAAATAGCTTAAAATTATGAAAAATATATTTTGTGACAAAAATAAAATACGATACATTTTAGCCGAAAGACGTCTTTAGTGGTATGAGGAACAGGGTGTAAAGTTCACTCATCCTCTATAGAAAAGGGAGGATCTTCCGACCAGACGGGTGTTGTGTCTGGCGGGCAACTGCCTAACGGTTTGAAGTCGGAATCTTGTATACTATATGTTGATCGCTCGGTAAACTCTAATTGCGAGATGCAGGATTTGTGTGACGTCATGTCTTTTTGATGCGTAGTTCGTATGTGGCGGTGTAACAAATAAACGTCCACTGCTGGACATAGGCCTCCCCCAAGCACCGCCACTGCGACTGGTTCTATGCCTCCCGCATCCAGCGGATTCCTGCAGCTGTCACAAGGTCATCGGTCCACCTTGTAGAAAACTACGTCTTCCGGTACGCGGTCGTCACTCCAGAACTTTTCAGCCCCATCGACCATCTGTTCTGCGTGCAATGTGCCCTGCCCATTAAATACGATCTAACTTTTACAAATCTGGGACATTCCTTGAAAATTATATTTATCAACACTGTCGACACCTCCGATTTTTCTTCATAAATTATTTAGCTAAATTCCACTTAGATCGAGACGGAAGTAATTATTTTCCTCCAACTGACTTACTCACCTCATTAACCTGTGTATTGATCGTATCATTATTATTGAGGACTACTTATATCCTAAGTAGTCCTCACTTAATAGATAATGGAAATTTCAAACAGCACTTAATGTAAACCAATAAAATAATTATTAACGTTACTATTGTCTATTTCCGGTATTTAGATATTAATTGAGTTTAGCGGCTGTGTCGGTGTGAACCTAATGCACTGCATTGTTTCAAAATTAATCTGCCCAGGGATTTGTTTCAAGGTTTCGGTCGGTTTATCCAATTGAGTGAATTTAGTTTGAAAATTAAGTAGATTATTGAGGATTTTGAGTTGGAATATACGTGTGTGATTTTTGAGTGACATGAGTCGATTTCTAATGGGTTCGGAATTGGTAAAGGTTAATATGGGGTGGAAAATAATATATCTGGTTTTATTCAACAACTAGCTTTTGCCCGTGGCTTCGCCCTTCGCCTTCGTGGATGTCGGAAAATATCCCATGGGAACGTACTACCGAGATTTCATACCTAATAACAGAGGAAAACGTCATTGACTCCTACCGCTGCGCCCGCGTAATTTTGAAACTGTGGTATCTTTTAAACAATTCATTTAAATGATTTGATTTAATTTAAATTAAATGCCCAATTTAAATAAAAAAAAAATTTTTGATAAGGATTAATACTATACCGGTCAAAAAAGCTTCGGAAATAATTAAATTTTTATCAAATTCTGAAAGATAAAAATGGTTACTGTGGGTCATCCTTAAAAGATAGACATATGCCATCGTGGACTTTTTGTTTAACTTTTTAAGGTAAATAATACCGTAGAACATAAATTTGATGCATCTTTTTCGGTTAACGCAGCGCACGCCAGTAAAGCTCCCAGTCGGCATGATTTATTCCGACTTCTTCAACAATATTCGTCATATTTCAGCCAATTTACACAAATCCTTAATGAATTATACACTAAAACCTTCCGCATGAATCACTCCGTCCATTGGTGAAAACCGTTTGACAATCCGTTTGGTAGTTTTTGAGTTTATCGCGTTCAGACAGACAGACAGACGCGGCGGGGGACTTTGTTTTATAATATGTAAGGATTGATTTCATTTGCAACATACTACAACAATTTTATTAAATGTTCAGGTTTAAGACAATTGCTAAGACTCAACCGCAATCTAAGACCTGAACATAAAGTTCAATGACCGTCGTCGGATTGCCAAGCCATAGGTCTCGAGTTCGAACCCAAAGCACACACCTCAGACTTTCCGGATTCATGGGCGTATTGTATAATTATCACTTGCTTCAAAAACGGTGAAGGAAAACATCGTGAGGAAACTGGCATGCCTGAGAGATATTTCTCGATAGCACGTGAAGTGAAGTCAGAGGCCCATGGGCGGCTTTAAAACTCTGACATCAGATTATTTACTAACCACACGAAAAGAAGAAAAAGTTTGGTATAATTTTACTCCGTTAAATAGTCAGTTTCAAAGCTCACTTAACTACAACCAGCCCATAACAAAAGCGAAATACTAACACTTCCAAAGTCCCCCACAGTTTAGCAAAGCACCCCAACATGGCTGCGGGTTAGTGCAAATGCATTAAATGCCCCATTAGTTCCATTCATAATTGCACCGGTAGGTACGAATGTATTGCAGCCAATTATCTGCTTTTAGAATACAAATTGTGCAAATTGGGTGGGAGAAGGTGAATCAAAGTGGATGTGGATTTTACATGAAATTGAGCTCGGAATTTTGGGTGCAAATTATGTCTAATGCAGATTGATACTAATTTCAAATTAGCTGCTAATTAAAATTCGTTGCACGGTAGTACAATAAACAGCCTGGCATTATACTTAGATATTATAATAACATTTAGAGGAGTACACACTGAAGGTAACTTAGATTTATACATATAGGGAATGATTTGTCGGCGGTAATCCATTACTCACTTTTATATAAAATGTGTTCAAAAATACATCGACGTAATAAGCTATTTATCAATTATCTGTCGAGGTTATTAATTATTACAATAATATTACCAAACCGTATTTATGTAATAACTTTTATTTGTATCAAAAATGCATTTCGTGCATAAAACACATAAAATTTTGTTCATTTTTGAGTAAAAATTCAAATCCTACATTCTTAACTTATCTGGGATTAATAATTGATAACAGATTCAACTGGAGTTGTCCAGGTGGAATCTGTTTGCGGCAACTTACGTGCGATTCTCACCAAGTTTTCCATTATAAAGCGCAAAATACCGTACAAAACCCTCCTTCAAATGTACACAGCTCTTGCTGAGTCAATAGTCTCCTATGGACTCACCAGTTACGGATGCACATTTAAAACTTATCTGGATAAAATACATAATTTGCAAACACGTTTGCTGAAACTTGTAGTACCAAACTATGTAAAAAATAAATACCAAGAAAATTACACGGGGTTATTTAAATATTGCAAAGTATTACCTGTTCTGGCGCGCGCTGAGTATCTGTTTCTCATAGAACATTTTGATAACAGTGATATTCAAATTCCAGTTAAATATGACGTGAATACACGACAAGCCAAATCTAAATCATTTCAAGTGCCACGCAAAAATAACTTTTATGGCAGGCGTACAGCTTCTTTTACAATACCCAATTTACTAAACAAAATACCTGTAGACATCAGAGAATAGTACTCAATGAATAGTAAAAATATAAAGCGTAAGTTGAATGAACTCGATTATAATTAACTATTAAAAGCGCGTTGATCAAATCTCAGGCCATGGCATGCTGCGGACGATGAGCAATGGGTAGCTCGCCGTCCGATAAGGACCAAGCCCGGGTCGACGGCGCGTTGTGTTCCACGCGCGCCTCAAAGAGATTTCAGCAGAATTGACGGGCTCCGCTAGGGCCAATGCCTGCCGGGGGTTCGAAGAAAACCGATAGGGACATCGTGGCCCCCGGCAACAGGGCAACCGAAGGAACACGGGTGGGTTTTAGTCAGTAAGAGTCTGACACGCCCTCCCGCTCCGCCCAGAGCGGGAGAAGTTATTTGATCATTTTCCACCCAAAAAAAAAAAGGCCATGGCATGCTAAGATAGACCCCAGAGGTCTAATTGTGTGCTTTTTTGAAGTGTAAGGAACACGTAATTTATAAAAAAAAAAAATAACTTACCATTTTCATAGTATTTAAATTAAAAACCATGAGACTGCCTGTTCGTTGGACTCTTAAAGCAGAGAGCATTGACTTCATACTTATAACATTGACACATAAAAATCCACGAATATAGGTTCACGATCCACAAATATTAGGTTGCAAAATTAGACACACACTTTCCGGACATCCAACAAAGTCTGTCTTTGGTCTAGCGAATTTCATTAGGAGCATACCATACGGAATTGCTCGTGTCCTAAATGGAAATATATGTCGGTATCAAGCTAATAAACGGGGGTACACTTAGAAGAATATATGAGGCTTATTAGGGGACTGTGGTCTCTCAGCTTGAATGAATGTGTCGCTTGAACTTTGTTTAATTTTTCTTTATAAAGCACGTGTTTTTTGTTGCTGTTGTTTTCTTGTTTTTTTTTTTTTGAAGTGAAAACTTCTTTAGGCACGTTGGGCATTTTTGAGATGGGACTAAATGACGACACCTCAATTTTGTTAACTCGATTGTGCTCTTTATTTATATTACATTGCGGATCAATGTTCTATGCAAGTATTTTTACTTTAAAGGTTTTGTATACGTGATTGTGCTCTTTATTTATATTACGTTACGGATCAATGTTCTATGCAAGTATTTTAACTTTAAAGGTTTCAGAAGTTTTTTTTTTTTGTAAACGCGATTGTGCTCTTTATTTAGACAAGGTTACAGACCAATGTTCTATACAAGTATTTTTCGTCCACCAAGGCGATCTTGTTCAAGTTTTTACTTCTGTCGGCACTCCCGGAGTGCAACCACTTTTTTTTAATAAACGTGTCGTAGTTTGGTTTTCTTTAATCTTCCGTAATTACTAGGTAGAGTTAAAAATCTTGCCAGCTTTTGTTTGTTATAAGTTTATAACCGACTAGCTTCGCCAGCGGCTTCTTCCACTTGATATCTTTAAAAATACTCCTCGCAACAAGCCCTTTCATTTGATATGTCACACGGTAGAGTTTGCAAAACTTTTCTTTAACTTTCTTATTTGCTTCCCTAAAGTGACCCCCAAAAGTGATATTCAAAATTCATTTATTTACGCACGTTCGTGTTAAGGTCACAGAAGAGGAGCTCGTGGCTAAATACTAACAGTCGCTCGGGTCGATCTGTCAGGTTAAGCTACGCTTGCCGGGGTTGATCCGTGGATGGGTGACCATTTCTACATACCGAGACTCCTCCGTGCCTCGGAAAGCACGTTAAGCTGTAGATCCCGGCTGTCATTCGTGGATCTTTGATAGTTGTTACGGGTCGTCAGAAGCCCGAAAGTCTGACAACCAGTCTTACCAAGGGTATCGTACTACCCAGTTACTGGGTTGTGGAGGTCAGATAGGCAGTCGCTCCATGTAAAATACTGGTATTCAGCTGCATCCGGTTAGACTGGAAGCCGACCCCAATATAGTTGGGAAAAGGCTAGGCAGATTGATTATTTTTGCAGACTACAATAGTCTATAGTGTTAGTAACAAAAAGCTTAGCTCATGTTAGTACTTAATAACTAAAACAGAACGGGTCCGGTTTGCAAGCGCCCACACTAGCGGGCTGTCTGCTTGGGTAGCTATTGATTGCAGGATAGTGTTACGATAGTATTGCGTACTAAATTTAGTTATGACTTTTATGAGGTAAACAACTTCTAATAAAAACTTTATTAGAAGTAGTTCTTTATTTGCGATAGCGGTTTTCATTTTCTTGCGATAGTTATTATAATTGGGTCATTGCATTTTTCTTTCTATTTGTTCAATTCTCTTTTCTTTGTTACTTTTTTATTACCTAATAAAATCTTCTATTTCTTGACTTTTTCTAGTTCAGTTTCTTTTGTTTGAGTGCATCATCTGCCTAGCCTTTTCCCAGGCTCTTTACTTTATGTAAATAATTTCATCACCACTGCTCTCAAAACGGTGAAGGAAAACATCGTGAGGAAACCGGCATGTCTTAGAACCAAAAATTCGAAGATATGTGACATCCACCAACCCGTACTGGACCCGTGTGGGTAGATTATCCTGTCCCAGCAGTGGGAACTTTAAAGGCTGATTATGCTTAAGCTATTCTAACGGAAGAAAAGAGTTTTAAGCCACTTAAATTTCGACCCTATTTTTACCGGACCTTAGTAATAGTAAAGAAGAATAAGGTGTCTATGACCATTGTGAAGGATTTTCCAATTACATAAGAAGGTATTGTAAATATGTCACGGCTAAAACCCGAAGTGCGGCAATACCTAGTTTTAGCCGGCTACAACTAGCCGGTAGCAGTTGGTTCAATTTAGTTGTAGCAAATGAAAATGGCTGAAAGGTAGGTTAGGTTAGAACTATGACCACAGTAACACACCGCACGAGCCGAGCGAGCGAAGCGGGCGGTGCTGCGGCAGCGGCCGGTAAATGCCAGGGTCCATGTAGGCAAGTTTAACTAACTGCAGCTACCGGCCGCACGTAGTTGTAGCCGGTTTTAAACTAGGTATAGCCGCACTTCGGGTTTTAGCCGTAACATTTAATAATAACACTCTGGGAATGTTTGAAACCAAACATAAAGCGGTACTACGCTTTATGCTGAAATGAACCTTTTTGGCGCAGCCGTGAGGCACATACTATTGTTTTTAAAACATTTTTTATTTTTATTTTCACTGTGTTATTTGTGTTTCACGAACTGTGTCCAAATAAATGTTTTTCTTTCTTTCTTTTCTTTCTTTCTTTCTTTATGTCAACATTGACATAGTAGTAGGTACCTAGTGTACCCAAGTACGTAATTTTCTAGACTATATAGTGTATGTTTTAGAGCAATGTATACTGTGATGTTGATGTGTTTTATTTAAATAGTGTTATTGTTATGTCTTGTTTGTATTCTCCCATTATAACAAAGACACTGTTAGTATTTATTTGTGCGCTGGTTTTGTAAGAAAATATAACAGAATTGTTGGTAAATTTTAAAGAATTGAATATTTGCTTTTGTTGTGGTTTTATAGCTACAATCGATTTCTGAATCACTGACAGTTAAATTTTGTGACCGCAAGAAAAACAACAGTCAACAGTTTTGTGTTTGTTTTTAATATCTCACACGATTTTCCATAACACTTTTGACATTGGCAGAATGGTCGACACGGGATCGTGGTCACATCATGGTCACTGTATCGTGTAACATATCGAATGAAAGGACTTGTTACGAGGATTTCAATTTTTTTTTTTTTAAATAATTTTAACATAAACAAATTTAAAGATATTTAAGAAAATAGATGAAAATTGACCATTCCCGCCCTTATCTCCAGAACTACAGAACTTAAAATTTTGTAAAAAATACAGAAAATGGTTCTTCACTCTTAGATTACAGAAAAACCTATAAGAAGTCTATGGTCTTAAGATAACATGGTAAATCTCTCAATATTGTGCGTACAAACTTATATTTGAATGTATGGGAGAACATATGTATTTCAACTACAATGTTAACTTTGTATTTGGGATAAATTCATCCCAACTACGAAACCCTTCATAGTGCGTGGTCCGACACGTACTTGGCCCGTTTTTTTTCTAGCCTGCGCTGTCCCTTTCCTGGCCAAAGGCCTTTCTTCACTTTTTCCATCTTTAGCGAGCCCGCGCGTCTTCCTTCCATTTTTGCATTATCTATCTGCCCTTTTATAAACCACGTTTCATACGTTGACAGACTTCAATGGAAAACCCATGTACTTTCTATAAAAAATATAAAATCCTAATTGCAGTACGTATTTGCAACTCAATCGTTCAAATGCATCGAGTGGCATCCATTATCCGAATGAGATCATAACGAGGCAGCTCGATTCCAATCGTTGTTTGATCGCTTCATATTGGCTGAATCGATTGTAAGCGAATAACAATCGGATGAGATAGGGCAAGGCGGTAGTGGATTATGATAGTTTTCAATTAAATTAATTGCGGTTATAATAATAAGAGACGTATTTTTGATGAAAATTGTTCTTGAACCACGATGAAATACCATAACATAGTACGATGGTTTTGTAATATACATTTTTTGTTTCATAAACTATGTTAAAAAATATTTTTACAAAAAATACAACCGACTTCCAAACTACAAAGTGAAAAATAACATTAATTTCGGAAGTCGGTGTCTTTGGATCAGTATTTTAGTTTTTTGCCACCGAATCCCGAAATTAAAGTTATTGTTCACTTTGTAGTTTGGAAGTCGGTTGTATTTTTTGCAAAAAGTTTTCTTTTTCACTTTTTAGTGGTTTGGTTACAATACCCTAATGTTAACTGCTCGTCACCATTTACAAAATATTGCTCTTCCCAATGCAGGGACTTTAATTGTTGAGGAGTTCTCCAGGTACTTCACCATCATCTCCACTGCACCATATGACTTGTGACGAGCATCAATTGCTTACCAAGCATTTTAAAGTAATCGAATGGCAACCCGTGAAATACATAATTATTGAGTAGTTCGGGTAGCCGTCTGTGTCCTTCATCATCAGTTCCATTTTATCAAATGGTGCTTTTCGAGAGCAAAATACACGAGTTACTATAAAAAATACCCAAATCGCTATAGGTGTGCCTATAATACCTATTTGAAGAGTTCCCTCGATAAAAAATGGTCTTAAACCTAAAATTATGCTGTAGTGTGATCCTTACAAATTCTTGAAACAATAACCAAATGCAATGAAGGAATTGTTTCGTCTTGAACGTACTGTTCTAATGTTTCAACAAGCTACCTACAAATAGATCATTAACCCTTTCATAATAAATTTAACCCCGTTAGGCCCTTTATACACGGCACGGTTTCTTTACGGTACGGGGTATAAACCGCGCCGTAGAAAAAACGTGTCTGTCAACAAGCTTCCATAGTGATCCATACAACACTGACGACTGTGCCTACACACGGCCACAGATTAATACAGAGGGGAGGGGATACTCTGCAAAATCATTTGAATAAAAAGCGACTCTTGCTACGACACAATAAAGTATAATTCAGGTCGCATAGCGCTAATTACCTACAGTTATATTCACCTATAAGTTGCCTCTCTTTCTATCGCGTAACTCTTATTATATCTTCTGACTACGTTACACTCACTGAATTGGCCCGACAAGACGGGCCCGCCGCGTACTTGTAGTTTCATATATAAACTGCGGAGTGTCCCATTTGTATTCACCTGTGACACGGCGTACAAACCGCACCGTAGAAAAAACGTATCTGTCAACAAGCTTCCATAGAGTTTCATACAACACTGACGACCGTGCCTACACACGGCGAATAAACTGCATGACCAGTATAAATTTTATACCGATATTCCAACGGAATTAAAACTTATGCGGGTGAAACTGCGGGGCACAGCTAGTCTACCATAAGTACTTACCTAGTTACTTATTACCCACAACTGGCTACATTCCTAAACTTAATAGTTAGCGCATGGTAATCAAGTTATAACCGCTGTGTTATTAGAGCCAATTTCAGCGCTTCAGACATTTTAGTACCTATATGCCTCGTTGGGACATATAGATAATTACTTTATTGAGTGCGTTTGGTTATCGGGATAGTAGTAGTATTCTAGTAATGGTATCTACAGTTCGATTCAAATTTAATAGCGGCTCGGATGTTTGCTACTCGCTGCGCGGTACCCCACCCCTCACCCCCGCCGACTCATGAATTCGTTACTGCGCAGCGACTCGCCTCATGTTCCAAGCCGCCTGAGGCTTAAGTAGAGTATTGTATGAGTCATATGAGTAGGTATTTTGATTAATAGACTCTAAGTAAGTTTTGTATCGGTTTTCACCCTTCAACTGGTATTGGTTGTACAACCACTCTTGTCAAAATTTGTTGACTGATTGTCTATGCAACTAAGCGGCCTATCTCTTTCGTCCTTGTGGTATAGTAAACACGAAAGACAGAGCTAACAATAAAATACGCTATCTTACTAACATTTTAAACGTCAAAACGAACGCATGGCAGCCGAAAATTACTTAAGGACGTTGCAAAAAAAATTGCAAAAAGCCGTAAAAGTTGCGATCTTATATTTTTGTATTTTATGCTCAATTTAATCATAAAAATAGAACTACTTTTAATATGGAGGTAATTTAAAATAGTTTTTATTAAAAAAAAACTGTGGAAGAAAAAAGATTTTTCTAAAATACTAATATGATGTACCTAACATGAAGGGGCATTATGGAGGGCCCAATTTTTCAATTTGTTTTCATCTTTTATGTTTTCACACAAAGTGCTAAATAACGTTACTCTTTAAAAAAATACTAAGTGTCTGTCAATCTTCTAAAGTGTTTTTATACTTCGTGAAAATGTGATAGGGTTTCTTGACAGTAAATTCTCAAATGTGTCCCAAAGATCTATGAATTTTGAGAGTAAACCTTAAGTGATGCTAAAGTAGAGTTTGACAAATTCTCAACTTCAAATTCTAAACTCAGAAACCGGCTGTAAGTTACGCCTTGTAAGCTTCATGATCATCATCATCATCATCAGCCTACAGCAGTCTACTGTTGGACATAAGCCTCTCCAATTGCACGCCATTCAGCTCGATTCTCGGCAACTCTTATCCAGCTGCTAAGCTTACCCTCTCAATAACTGTACCTACTAGATTTCGTACTTCGGAGTCTTAATTTTAAAACGTTCGTAAGTCTGTTTGTTGTTATGACACATAAATCGATGGTGACGGAGTTGCGTTTGAGAATTTAGCTGATACGCAAAACGAGATGAATATTTTTTTTTAAGTTTAAATAATTCCACAACGCTTAGGTACATTTGAATCTTAAATGCAAAGTCGTTCGACATTTTTATTGAGCTTTTTTTGCTTTCAATGTGAACGTTTCTTTTATAGTCAAGTCTTTGAAATAAACTGCTATGTTCTCAGATAAAGTAAAATACAAAACATTTTGTGGTTTATAGCATTTTCAAAACAGCCGCTACACCAAATGCTTTTAAAGATTTTTTACAGTTTTCTTTATAACTGGATGTAAATAAGTATTTTTCAATCAATTCAAACGATTGTTTTTTTTTATGTATATGCCGATTCTTTTTATTACATTGCTACTATTAAAAAAAGCATTACAAACGATACACTTATGTAGAGTACTTGTTCAAAAATAGCTTTTCAAAAAACAATACGAAAGTCATAATAATCAGCCTATAATTTTCCCACTGCTGGGACATAGGCCTCCTCTCTGCGTGAGGAAGTGAGCCATAATCCACCACGCGAGCCCAGTGCGGGTTGGTAGATGTCACATGTCTTCGAATTTGTAGTTCTACTAGGACATGCTGGTTTCCTCACGATGTTTTCCTTCACCGTTTTGAGAGGAGTGGTGATGAAATAATTTAGGCAAAGTAAAGCGCCTACTTCGAATCGACTTAAAGTATAAATTAGGTATGATAAGACTTATGAAGGCAAAATGGAGCCAGTCAATGGACACTACTTTAATTAAATACAATACGTCTAAGACAGTAAATTGATACAGGCGTGAACTTGCGGAAATCCATTATAAAATACAATAGACGTGGACATATTTAATAAACTGTTCCGCTTATCTATTTCTAAAGAACCATAAAAACCCTGAAACAAACCGACACGTGTTTCACCTCTCAACGAAGCATCCTCAGGATGACGATGGACTTATCGCGGATCCGAACACGGCGTGTTACCACACCGAGCGCTGAACGCAGAGTTCACTCGCGTGTTCTCGTTTTACTATCAACAGGTTACTAAATATATCCAAGTCTATTGTATTTTACAATACGTCTCTATAGACGAGACTCCATCAATGTTCGGTGAAGCGTGCGGTATTACCATCACTAAACGCTTACAGTTCCTATATTATCAAGTAGAGCAACATTTTCATAAGAATACAAGACTAGTAAGTTTTTCATAAGTTATAAGTTCGATTAACTTACTTATTGTAAGTTTTGAAAGAAGTCCGAATAGTAGGTTATTAGCCTACTGCTTGAATAAGTAATATCTGTTGTTCGTAGCTCGACGACCAGAATATACTTAAGTTTGAAATTTAACACGAATATACATATTTAAATGCGAGAGTGAGGACCGGAAATTTTACATTTAATCTTTTTCTCTTTTATCGACACTAACTGTAAAACAATCTTCCTAGCCTTTTCCCAACCATGTCCGGGTCAGCTTGCAGTCTTACCGGATGCAGCTGAATATCAGTTCGACACTAACTGTAAATCAATCTGCCTAGCTTTTGCCCAACCATGTTCGAGTCAGTTTGCAGTCTAACCGGATGCAGCTGAATACCAGTTCGACACTAACTGTAAATCAATATGCCTAGCCTTTTCCCAACCATGTTCGGGTCAGCTTGCAGTCTAACCGGATGCAGCTGAATACCAGTTCGACACTAACTGTAAATTAATCTGCCTAGCCTTTTCCCATGTTGGGGTCAGCTTGCAGTCTAATCGAATACTAGTATTTTACATGGAACGACTGCTTATCTGACCTCTACAACCCAGTAACTGGATAATACGATACCCTTTCGTAAAACTGGTTGTCAGACTTTCGAGCTTCTGACTACCCGTAACGACTTTCAAAGATCCACGAATAACAGCCGGGACCAACGGCTTAACGTGCTTTCCAAGGCACGGAGTAGTCTTGACTGTAAATATGGTCACCCATCCTCGGACTAACCCCGGCAAACATAGCTTACTGATCGACCCGTGCGGCTGTTATTACTTCGCCTTTAATTGTAATATACTTTTTTTAAATATACCTCAAGGCATGGTAGGTACAAATATTAGGGAGCCAGCAACTTGGTAGTAGGGCTGACTGATCAGGGTGCGCCAAGTATAAACACGTAAGAGTTACTTTAATGCACCCTATTTCTTAAAAATTGGGTGCATTTAAGTAGCATTCACGACTTTTGCTTTAGAGCAGACATGAATGCATAATCATATATGCATGCATAGCATAATCGGCCCATAATGTTCCCACTGCTGGGATAAAGGCCATAAGAGAAGGAGTCGGCCGCAATCCACCACGCGGACCCAATACGGGTTGGTATTTATGTTACATGTCTTCAAATTTTTGTTTCTAGGACATGTATGGTTTTCTCACGATGTTTTCCTTCACCGTATTGAGAGCAGTAGTGATGAAATAATTTACACAAAGTAAAGCGCCTGTCTGGGTTCGAACCTACAACTCGTAAGTCACGACCGTTACCATTGGGCCACCACTGCTCTCCAAAAATGAATGAAAATGTAGCGGTTACACCGCCACATACAAACTACGCATCAAAGACGTGACGTCACACAAATCCTGCATCGCGCAATTAGAGTTTACCGTGCGATCGACATATATACAAGATTCCGACTTTAACCGTCGGGCAACTGCCCGCCAGACACAACACCCGTCTGGTCGGAGGATCCTCCCTTTTTTATGGTGGATGAGTGAACTTTACATCCTGTTCTTCATACCACTAAAAATTGACCAATTGACCCAGAGACGATAATAATAACTAAGTAAAATACTTAAGCCTAACATTGACCACTAGAAAATATCTAAGCCACAATTAAAAGTAGGATTTCATGCTAAATAAACTATCGCATGTTAAAAAAAAAAACAGTAGACGTGGATATATTTAGTAACGTGTTCTGCTTAGCTATTTCTAAAGAGCCATATAAAACCCTGAAAGAAATCGATACATATTTCACCTCTCAACGAGGCATCCTCAGGATGACGATTTACTTGAGCGCTGAACGCAGAGACCTCCATGGAGAGTCTCTGCGTTCAGCGCTCGGTGTGGCAACACGCCGTGTTCGGGTTCACGATAAGTCAATCGTCATCCTGAGGATGCCTCGTTGAGAGGTTAACCACGTGTCGATTTCTTTCAGGGTTTTTTATGGCTCTTTAGAAATAACTAAGCGGAACAGGTTACTAAATATATCCACGTCTATTGTATTTTATAATGGATTTCCGCAAGGTCACGCCTGAATCAATTAACCATCGATCACATGTTATTGTAAAACCTCGTGAAAGTTTCAATGTACCTATTACGGACATCAAAGAGAGGGTTGTCAGCTTGCGAAAGACCGTTGTTTTAAAGCTCGGACTTGCTAAAACCCCGTCATGTGGAAAAGCCTGGCTTTCATAGACGCTTATTTTATTACTGAAATAGTTTAAAGGGAACACATTTTGAAACTATTAACATAAAACTGGTACTTATACTAATCTACCATAGTTTCTAAGCTATTGCATAGCTTTTATCGCGGGCTTTGAGCGCGGCGACCGAATCAAGAAATTCCGTAACGTAACGAAAATAAAACCTAACACCCCCACTCCGCCTACCATGTAATGACGGTTCCCATGACAACGTGATGTTGTCATGGGAGACGTGATGTTGTCATGGAGGTTACAAATGCTATGCAATAGCTTAACCGCGGCAGACCCTGAGTGCCACACGTTTTTTTTTTAATGATGGTCTTTAAAAGTTTTAAACAAGTTTTTTTTTGTCTTGTTCATTATTCGAAATTTACATTGTGATTTTGTGACTTTTTGAATTTTATTTTTTAAAAATCATCTGAAATACCGAATCTAAATAAAATAACGATGCGGGAGAGTGATTCTATTTTTTAGATATGCCAGATAAATTGACTTTTTCACAAAAAGCAAAGACTTTTTGTGAATACCTACTTAAAAAGTTTTGAGTGTGCACTCGAAATTTTTTGACTTAAATTTTGCATTAAGAGTTTTTGTCGGTAAAAAATAAAAGTTCTAAATATCTTCTTCTGCTAGGATCAATGCGTGTTTAGTATTATTAAGTTACATATGCACCTTTAGCATAATAACTAATTTTATTTATTCTTTCGTTTAAAGAACCTACATAGGTTCTTAAAACGAAAAGTGTTAAAAAAAATCCCTGAAATTAAATTTAAAAGTTAATATCACTAAATAAACTGCCAACACAATAAAGAAAGAAAAGAAAGAAAGGAAAGAAAGGAAAGAAAGGAAAGAAAGAAAAGAAAGAAAGAAAAATTGTTTATTCTGCACAAACAAAAGACAACAAGCAATAGTTATGTGTTTGTTGCATTGACGCTATATTTCACTAAAATAAATAACCTTGCGATCACTCTTGAACTTTAGTAAATCAGTACCTATCCTAAAGATACCTTGTCACGCATTTTAACAATACTTCATTACCGTCATCAATCATAAATAGGTTAACTATATTTTTAAGGACTCATAAACTTTATGCGAACCAACATAAAATATAGTTCATAAACCTTTGCGATGGAAATCTCAACCTTGTAATAATTTGTATAAGGTTCAGTGTTGGTAGAGTAACGTTGGCCAATGGTATTTATTTTGATTGGAGTATTGTCATTTGATGATAGCAGGTTTGGTTCCAATAATGTTTCGTAGATTAGTGAGTTTTATCGGTTATGTGTAGTGACACCAAGAGTTCTGATTTTGTGGGACTGAGAATCAAACGTTTGTCAATTCTATCAATGAAGTAGTAGTATTTACTAATTTCTAAAGATGGTAAATTCATCAGCGTCCAAAAAATAATTTATGTAAAATATGAAACATAAATAATATGAAAAAAAAAAATCTTAAGAAAATACAATTAGTAAGACTTTAGATAGAAAAGATAAAGAAGAAGAGAAGAAGAAAAAGAATAAGACTCAGAAATCAGTCATAGCATAGCCATCGTCGTATTCATTTTCTGATAACAATAAGTGCCCCCAATATCCTCTGAAGCTATGCCATGATTGTAGCGGTGGTTGGAGTTGTCGTCTATATTCCTTCACATTCAAAAGAAATCACTCCTTTTTACTGTCTTTTTTTGGGGCCATCAATCGCATTTATTGTAGTTACTAAAAAAAAAACATTTTTTTTTTGAGTAAACTTTACAGACGTGATGGGTATTGATATCCAAACAAAATAAAACAAAAAAAGGATTGTGTGGTTTTATGAAACCACGGTAAAAGTGAAACTTTTAAGCGAACTATAGGCGCCGCCATATTGGCCTTGGCTGCTCTGACGAGCGACTTTCACTTTATCCCTACTCCGCGGCCGACCGTTACGCGACATGCAACACACAGACGAAAAAGTTTGAGACGATGTAATAAAAGTTTCACTTTAAAAAATAGTGGTGGCACTCCGAGAGTGCCGACAGAAGTAAAAACTTGAACAAGATCGCCTTGGTGGAAGAAAAATACTTGTATAGAACATTGGTCCGTAACCTTATCTAAAGCACAATCGCATTTACAAAAAAAATTATACTCCCGAAACCTTTAAAGTAAAAATACTTGCATAGAACATTGATCTGTAACGTAATATAAATAAAGAGCACAATCACGTTTACAAAACCTTTAAAGTAAAAATACTTGTATAGAACATTGATCCGTAACTTAATATAAATAAAGTGCACAATCGCGTTTACAAAATTGAGGTGTCGTCATGGCTTCGCGAAATCAATGGTTTAGTCCCATCTCAAAAATGCCCAACGCGCCTAAAGAAGTTTTAACTTCAAAAACAGTTTTACTCAACTTATACTTCAAGTAACAACACTACCACCGGGCGCTGACCCAAAAAAAATCATCAATTACTTTTTATTTGTTGTGTCTAGCTGTCGATACCCAAAACGTCTACAGAGTTTCGCCAGATATTTTAATTTGACCCTGCATTGATCGAGTAATTCTTTCTTTATTAAATTTATTAAATTTTATATTTGACCGGCAGCGCAGCGGTCAGAGTCCTCGGACTCTGACCGCTGCGCTGCCGGTCAAAGTCCTCGAATTTTCGCGTTGTTCGTATACACCGTGATATTTTAGTCGTCTTATAAAAGCAGCCCACTTCATGTATCCAATGACTACTAAACATTCAATAATTAAAAATTATATACACCGTGATTTTAGTCGTCTATGTACCCGACATAAAATAGAAACAAAATTTTATTTGGGACACGCTCAGGAAATACAAACAGTAATAAAAATAAAATAAAAAATAAGAAAGGAGTATTTTAAACTAACAAACTAACAACAAAAATAAAAACGACCTGTGCGAAGCCAAAACGGCCCCATCTCAGCATAATACTGCGATATTTAAAAAAAAAAAAATTCTGCAGCGCTGGTATTCTGATAGGGCCCACTGTGTATACAGTGTGAGTCTTCATAATGTGCACATATCGAAATGAGAGAATCTATGCTTAATTTTATCGACGGAAAAAATGGTCAATTTTTTTTTTTTTGTTTTTTTTATTATTCTCTTGGGCATCTTATTTATACATTTTACAATTATTGTAATAATTGATAAAAAAATACAGATTTTTACTAAAAAAACATGTTTATTTTCAATTGAGGGTAGTTTTTTTTTTCTCAATTTTAATTTTATGTGGACGCCTACTTACTTCCAATCATTATGGAGTTTGTTTCATCGCGATAGCTGCTTCAGTTTAAAAGTTACACAGTTTTGTTACAATTTTTTTTAATTCCATAAAAAGTATTAAAAAAATATTTAGATTTTTAAAATATTTTTTCTGTCGTTAAAATGAAGCATAGATTCCCTCATTCCGATATGTGCACATTATGAAGACTCACACTGTATAATACCTCTAGGAGCAATACAAAATTGTTACGATAAATCTATTTTTTTAAATGAATGTGTATCATATTTTCTAATTAAAAAGGCCAATCCTAAAATAAAAACAGGCCATGTAGCCACGTTACTGTTCAATGTTGGCGTGACTAGCCTACATGATAGTTTCAAAGGCCCCACTAATGATGATTTGAAGATGGCTTACAGTAGAATTGCGCGGTTTATTACCAGAGACGTGTGGTGTAGTAAATTATGGTCGTAAGTGTGGTTCTATTATAATGTAGATGTTTTATTGTTAATGGCGTTTGATTCAGCCTGGCTGGACAAAGCTTCTATATGTAAAGAATGTATATTGGATAACCTTGAAATAGCATAATATTATAATAGACCTTATCTATGATCGTTAAAAAAATACAAAAATAAATTAAGATTTTTTTGAAAAAAATACTGTGCACTTCTAGTCACATTATTTACTGCTTCTTTGTCAGCATAGTCAACGTATAATATTACAACAACAAATAATACATAGAATTCATTCATTTTCAATAATGTAAAATAAGGTAAAAAAGTTAGATAAATATCTTAAGCCTACCTAAGATATTTGTCTAACTTTTTTTACCTTATTTTATGAGTTTAATAGACATTATGACCGTTCTAAAAAAAATACAAAAAAATATGTAATATTCCAAGTAGTATAGGTAGGTAAAAAATTGAGAGATTTAATGTGAGAGACGGAGAAAGATAGAGAGTGATATCTTTCTTCTCTCTCATGTAACGAAATGTGCCAAAACGTGAGGCGTCCTTGAAATTGTAATCTCAATACTGGTCCAATTCATCTCGAATCGCCGCCTAAGAAGTTTCACTTTAAAAGTTAAAAACATAATTATTTTCTATAGCCTTTCTCCAACTAAGTATATTAGGGTCGGTTTCTAGTCTAACCAGATGCAGCTGAATACCAGTAACTATTTTACATGGAGCGACCGCCTATCTGACCTCCACAACTCAGTAACTGGGTAACACAATACCCCTTTGTAAGACTGTAGTTGAACTTTTAGTAAACGTTACCATATTTTAATTTAATCCCAGCTCAGCAAGTAAGTAAGTTATGGCGTCACGGCAAAATCTCTTAAGAATCTCTCTGGATTAGACGCTTCTTGCTTTAGGCATACATTTTCAACCAAATACTTACTTATGCAGATGTTTTCGCAAATATCCACTTTACTTTTTAACCGACTTCCAAAAAGGAGGAGGTTATATGTTCGTCGCGTATGTTTTTTTTTTTATTTGGTTCACCGATTTCTCCGTCAATTGTGGACCGATTTTGAAAATATTTTTTTTGTTTGAAAGGTTGAGCTCTCAAATTGATCCCATATAAATTGTATTAACTTTGCTTGAATAGTTTTTGAGTTAGCTACAAAATACGTATTTTTTTCACACTTAGTATGTTGATGATATGATAAGTTTCTGTCACTGGTAGCAGGTAGTGGTATTCGAATGTGTGTGGGGTAGGTACCACAACTAAAAAGTGAAAAATAAAAAACTTTTTACAAAAAAAAACAACCGACCTCCAAAAAAAAACACTACAAAGTGAAAAATTACTTTAATTTCGGAAGTCGGTGGCAAAAAACGAAAATACAAAACCTAAGACACCGACTTCCGAAATTAAAGTTATTTTTCACTTTGTAGTGTTTTTTTTTTTGGAGGTCGGTTGTTATTTTGTTTAAGACAGTATCTTCTTCTTTTCGTGTGGTTAGTGACTAAACTGGTGTCAGAGTTTTAAAGCCGCCCATGGGCCTCTGACTTGACTTCACATGCCGTCGAGAAATATCTCTCAGGCATGCCGGTTTCCTCACGATGTTTTCCTTTGTTTTTTTTTGAAGCAAGTGATAATTATACAATACGCACATGAATCCGAAAAGTCAGAGGTGTGTGCCTTGGGTTCGAACTCGAGACCTATAACTTGGCAGTCTGACGGTCACACCAGCCGGTCGCCAGTGGTGCCGATTCCCTTGTTCACAAACTAAACTAAATTTAAGTTCAGTGCATCTTTTTCTTACGAAAATGACAGAAGATAAATTTTAGTTTAGTCCTGTCAAATTAATCAGCGCCTGCCATACAAGTTTAGACGTGATTAAAAACTTGCCTACTAAAATAACGTCAATTTACGTCAAGCGCTGATTAATTTGACAGGACTAAACTAAAATTTATCTTCTGTTCTTTTCTTAATGAAATAGAAAGAAAAAGATGCACTGAACTTAAATTTAGTTTAGTTTGTGAACAAGGGAATCGGCACCAGTATCTATTTATTGGATCTATAACAGAGGCTACACAATAACATGAAAGCTTATAAGAACAGGGACAATTACTGCGCTTCCAATTATAGGAAACCTTATCGTTCATTTATCAAGGAACAAGGACGAAAATTAATCAGTACTAAGGAAAACAAACCTAAACGCAAAATGATAAGGTAGGTAATGTCATATACCATCTAAACAACCAATTGCTCAGCTCAAAGTATTCAAATAAATAATGAAACACACAGACGAACAGCCAATTAGTTCGCGGCTTCACGCGTTCAATCAAAGTCATCTGGGTTTTGCGGCATTGTCCTACTGGTTTCACCGCCTGTGACATCTGTTTGTGGGTAAACAGCGGTTTGACAGTCCTAGCTTTTTGTTACGCTGCATTTTTTCGTACTGTGGCTTGTTTAAAGTTCGGGATTGTTGAATGGTGAAAATATTTTTGTTGGCGCTGGTTCCTCTACCAATCATCATCATCATCATCAGCCTATAATGTTCCCACTGCTGGGACACAGGCCTCCTCTCTGTGGGAGGGAGTGGGCCATAATCCACCACGCGGGCCCAGTGCGAGTTGGTATATGTCACATGTCTTCGAATTTTCTGTTCTAGGACATGCCGGTTTCCTCACGATGTTTTCCTTCACCGTTTTGAGAGCAGTGGTGATGAAATAATTTACACAAAGTAAAGCGCCTGTCTGGGTTCGAACCTATGACCTACAACTCATAAGTCGCGGCCGTGACCACTGGGTTTACCACTACCAATACTTATTTGTATCGGGAATAATATTAGTTTAGAAAATGCTCACATCAAAAATTTTGGTTCAAAACATGTGCACGATTTATCAACAAAGTTTACTGAAAATTTACAGTTACGTGGAAATAACACATTTATTATTAACATGTATGTAATCCCCAAAGTTCTTATTAGGCAGAAGTGTACCTACACCCACATTTCGCCAGTAATTCGATAATCAATAGCGTGACCACAAATCCAGACGACCATGACACAAAATAAATAGATTTACCTATCAATTTTAATTTGTTGAAGTGAAAACTTCTTTAGGCGCGTTGGGCATTTTTGAGATGGGAAAAAACAATTGAACTCACGACACACTGTAAACGCGATTGTGCTCTTTATTTATATTACGTTACGGATCAATGTTCTATGCAAGTATTTTTACTTTAAAGGTTTGAAAGTATTTTTTTTTTTTGTAAACTCGATTGTGCTCTTTATTTAGATTAGGTTACGAACCAATTCTATTCAATTATTTTTCTTCCACCAAGGCGATCTTGTTCAAGTTTTCACTTCTGTCGGCACTATCAGAATACCAATTTTTTTTATTGTTCTCGCATGTATAATTTCAACATGAAAGATGTAACCAATTTTTTGTAACATGTTTTTCATTTAAAAGAGTGTCCGTGGAGTTTCTTGCCCGTTCTTCTCCATAGGTACCTACTACGCTTTGGAATGGGCAACTAGCTTCATATTTCTGGCTGACCGGCTCTTTGACAGTTCAAAAGTGCCTGTAAATGGTTTAATTGAAATAAATGCTTTGAGTTTGAGTTTTAAAAACGTCTTGCAACTCACAGATACATTAGCTATGGTATTTTGCATCCAGATGATAATAGAATGCAAAGTATGTGCTAAAAACTTAGGAACTAATGTTGGTAACAAAAGTTACAACCTAAGTTTTCAACCAACACTGAACAAGATGTTCTTAGCTCTTAGCCTGTCTGCGGTAAATCTTAGATTATATTAGCATTTCAGTGTTTTCGTACTAAAACTAACTTTAGTATAAAGTTAAGCAAGTAACTGCAAACTAAATCTCTGAACTAGGATAACTAACCAAGGTATTAAATTAAAACTTGAAACTTAGGCAACCGACCCACCGCTAGCAACTAAAAAAATTAAGTTTAAAAAACTGTAACCCGACTACGGAAAAATAAAAGTGATATAAAAAGTAAGAAACAAGAAAATATTTTAAGATAGAAATCAAGACGTAGGGACAAAACCGGCCAAGTGCATGTCGGTCCACGCACAACGAAGGGTTCCGTAGTTGGGATAAATTTATCCTAAAAACAAACTTAACTTTGTAGTTGAAAAATATGTTCTCCCATACGAAATGTATGGGAAAACATGTTTTTGCAACTGCAAAGTTGAGTTGGTCGATTATTACTCGTTATCTTGTAAAGCATACTTAGCTGTGATAGTTTTCCTTTTAATTTCGTTATTTATATAACGAAATTAAATTAAACCAACCATTTAGCTGGCAGGGGCGGTGGGACATTTGACTCTAACAAAAATTAGCACTTTAAAGCTTAATATTTCGCAAACGGATCCCTGAATCCAAAAATGGTTTTCACAAACTCCAATGTTTTTGAAGGACCTTTCCTATGATACCCCTCACCATGGGTTAAAAAAAAAATCACCGCTTTACGTGTAGGAGAGGTACCCTAAAAAAATGATTTTCATAATTTTGTTTTACCACTTTGTCGATGTAATTAATATGTATACCTATGCCAAATTACAGCTTTCTAGTACTAAGGGTTTCGGAGATAGACCGCGGACAGACGAAACTATAAGGGTTCCTTGTTTACTACGGAACCCTAAAAATGGTCAAGATAAAGCCGTCGTCGCATGCTGTTATAATTTTGTAGGTGATCCTGGCATCCACATGGTATACAGGCATGTGACCACGGCTTTATCTTGAATATTTTTGTACCTTTGTCATTATTTCTGTGTCATATTGCTTCGTAATTTTTAGATCACTTTTATTTTTTCCGTGGTCAGGTTACAGTTTTTTAATCTTTATTTTCTATTTTATACTTTTCCGTTTTGACGGTTGATAAACGTTGCGACAACGTAAATAAGAGTAATATAATAATAGGTCAGTAATAAATAATTTAATCATGCTTTTTATTGTATAATAGGTATTAATTTTACAGCCGCGCCGTACGTAACGCAGTCTCGCTTTTGCTCGATTTTTTTAACCAAATTAAGTATATTACTTACTTACTTAGACAATATGGTATACAGGGTGACTGGTAATTTGACGTATTCCTTCTAGGACGTGATAGTGTGTGAATATTTACCTGTAAAGTCCACCATATTTAATTTAGAGAGAATTTATATAGCCTATGTCACCCGGACTATTATTTTTACGAATCTATTGATACCTTATTCATCAAAATCGGTTCAGTAGTTTAGGCGCTACGGTGGAACACACGTAAATATAAACTTCCTTCTTTTTGGCTTGGCCGTAAAACGAATTGGCGGGCAACGAGCAGCGAGTGCCCGACGGTGCGCCGCCGCCGTCGTGCCGTAGTGCTGCCGTGTCCAGCGACAAGCTTCTATAGTAATCCATACAACACTGTCGACCGTGCTCACATGCGGCTCAACCGTAGGTTTTCATGGTAAAACCGTAGTTTTTCACTGCAAGAAAAACGTATGTGTACAAAGGGACTTATGCGTCTTGCTAATATAATATGATGAGTTTTAAACAAGGATTATGCTAGCTTAGTTACGTCAACCGCAGGCAGATGTAAGTGCCAACGACCGTAAGAGGCAGGAAATTAATGCTATTAACACCTACAAATATTGACAAGTTGTGGGCTGAGACAAAAATACTGGTTCTTCCGTCTTACATCAACATAAACATCACGACTGTAATCTCCGAAGGGCTAGGCAAAGGTGTAGATACCTATAATACACTCTCATTACGCCGTCATGTTTTTAAATCCTATGTTATAGGGGGCAAGCCTATTGCCACAAACCGTTATTCTGTCTATTTTATCGTCCTGTACTATTAAACGAGCAATATTTGTAATATATGTCGGATCCGGTCATTAGTACGGACACGAAACGAATCGCAAGCGCGCCGCTGGCGACAAAACGTGATCTACCCACACCTAAAGCGCGCGCTTCTATAGAGTCGTGATGTTTTAAGGCCACGGCGAGGAGGGATTCAGCCTCGGATCGCATCGGAGTCAAGACGTCGCCGAACTGTTCTCGATTCGTTGTGCTCAGTTATTGTGTTAGTTGTAAATGATAAATGATAAATGATAAATGATTTTATTTCTGTAAGTAGGTTTGTACAAACACTTTTACACGTCAATCATATTTTAAAAACTAGATGAAGTCGGCGTTTCCTATCTGACTACTCCGAGAAGAAAGGCCGAAACAAACTCAGAGGTCACAGTCTCTTTTAAAGTCCAGACATAATCTTGGTCAGATCATGTGAAGGCCATGTGGATTGGTGTCTGAAGTGGTCTTTATAGGAAAGCACCACACAGATTGAGAGGGCCTGTCCAGTCAGTGCACGCATTTGTCAGTTATCGTGTAGCTCAACTCAGAATTTAAGGAGCTCAACGATTCGACGAACAATACCAAAAAAAGGACATTTGTGTAGGCCACATAAATTACTCAAACTGTCAGACCATGATTAAAACTAACTGAGAAAAAATTAAAAACAAAACAAAAGGAATGACCCATATAGTCTTCACATTCACAATAATTAAAATAATATAATACTTTAAAAGTAAATATTCATGTCATTGTATATGTATATAAAAATCATTAATGTCAATGTGTATATAAAAAAAAAAAATCCGGAAATGATCTTGGTCAGAGCATTTCATTTGAGGACCATGTAGATTTGTGTCTGAAATGGTCTTTTGAGGAAAGAACCATACAGATTTGAGTGGACCTGTCCAGTCAGTGCACGCATTTGTCAGTAATCGTGCAGCTCAACTCAGAACTTAAAAGGAGCTCAACGATGCGACGAACAATACCAAAGAAAGGACATTTAGGTAGGCCGCATAAAGTACTCAAAACTGCCAGATTATCATTAAAAACTAACTGAGAAAAAATAAATAAATATATATACATGAACTACATAGTCCTCACATTCACAACAATTAAAATAATAATAATGTTATACTTAACAAAGTAAATATTCATGTCATTGTGTATATAATTTTAAAGTTTGCAAAAAAAAAACAAATTTCAAAAGTAAAAAATAAAAATAATAATTGGAGCAGCTCAATCCCAAGCCTTTTTGTCCTCAATGTAATCTTTAACGGTATAAAATGCTTTCTGGCACAACTTACGTTTAATGAATGATTTGAATTTATTAAGGCTTAGATCTTGTACGTGGCTTGGAAGTTTATTATAAAAGCGTATACATTGACATCTGAACGATCCACCTATTTTTTTGAGCCTTGTTGTGGGTACAACAAATTTGTGTTTGTTCCTAGTATTTATGTTATGGATATCACTGTATTTTTTAAACAATTTTATATTTTTATGGGCATATAAAAGATTATCAAAAATATACTGAGAAGGCACAGTCATTATATTAATCTCCTTAAATTTATCTCTGAGAGAGTGTCTCGGACTTAATTTATAAATTGATCGAACAGCTCTTTTCTGCAAAACAAAAATAGTCTGAATGTCGGCGGCATTTCCCCACAACAGAATACCGTACGACATTACACTATGAAAATAGCTAAAGTACACTAAACGGGCTGTCTCTATGTCAGTCAAATTACGAATTTTTCTAACAGCATATGCTGCGGAGCTAAGCTTGTAATTTGTGATCATTGTGTTAATTGGTGATTTTAATAAACGCCGTCGCACCCAGTGTGTGTATAATTAAGCTAGTGTGATTAATTTGATAGTAAATTATAATGTGATCTGAATTGCAAACTGTTTTTCTATTGCGCATTAACCAACACTACCCACACTACGCCCACAGTAAATATCGCTGATAATAACGAAAGAGTGACATACCCGTCTCCGACATATATATCAATTTCCTCCTGGGTTTGATTCCCAGGTCGGGCAAAGTTTTATTGGGTTTTTCTATCTGGAATTTCTCAGTAGCAGCCCGGAGTCTGGATTTGTGCCCGGTTGATGGCAATAGGCTCGCCCCCTATTACATGGGACTTAAACATAACTGGCGAAATGTGGGTGTACCTGCTACAGGTACTTCTCTGCCCAACCCTTCGGGGAAACAAAGCGTGATGTTATGTGTTATATATAAATTTATTTTCACGTTCTCGAAAACGGCTCTAACGATTTCGATGAAAGTTGCAATATATGGGTTTACGGGGGCAAAAAATCGATCTAGCTAGGTCTCATATCTGGGAAAATTCTTTTTCTGCGTATTTTCACCCGAGCAGAGCTCGGTTGCCCAAAGTTTAGAACAAGATAGCTACCTTAGAATAATGACATGACAGCATCGAATTAGAAGTATCTACTATCATGGCAGCATGGAATTAGTAAGTACCTATTATCATGGCAACATAGAATTAGTATAATATTATATACTATAACATACCTATGGGGTATATACTATACCTATGGGGTATCACGCGACATTTGAAGAGTTAAATGAGCATTCTCAATTTCATCAGAGCAGAGCTCAGTCGCCCTGGTACTAATTATAAAATTACTTAATTCAAATGTTAATACATTCACATAAAATTATGTAACCATCAGAGCTGACCTCCTTTTTTAATCGCAAAAAAATGTAACATATTTGTTTCATTAGATTTTTTCGGTATAATAAATTGCAAAGGCATTTTATAAATTCTTTACTTACGAATTAAGTACCACAAAAGGCCGTGCTTCAAGGTTTTTGCCTAATTGGATGTTTTTATTAAATACTAGCTGCGCCCCGCGGTTTTACCCGCATAAGTCTCGATCCAGTGGGGAAAAAAAAAAGTATCCTATGTTCTTTTCCAGGGCATCTTCTATATATGTGCCAAATTTCATCCAAATTCGTTCAGCCGTTTTAGCGTGAAGGCGTAACAAACAAACTTACTTTCGCATTTATAATATTAAGGATTATAACATCACGCCAGTATTTCCCCGAAGGGTTGGGTTGAGGAGTACTTACAGTATACCTGTATTTTGCCAGTAAATTTTTGAGTCCCATGTAATAGGGGGCGAGCTTATTGCGGACTCCGGGCTGCTACTGAGAAATTTCAGGCGGAAAAACCTAATAACACTTTGCCCGACCCGGGAATTGAACCCAGGACCTCGTGCTCAGCAGTAACGCTTCCGACCACTGGATCAGGGACGGCGGGTGGTCCGCGCCGTGACAGATTTACGACCGCACTTGAATAAACAAAAGCATCGGGTTTCATAATAACGTCTATAGTGTTTTGTTTATGTTTTTTGCTACTCGAATAGATTAGAGATACATTGTAAATGGTTACAGTCTTTGTTATCAACGTTTACTAATCTTTATTACCCGTTTTTTTTGTGTTTTCTATGTTCTAATGTTTTTACGATTTCTAATAAAACTACCGTACCAATTCACACGAAATTTTTCAGGGTACATTATGGATAGATAAGTTATCTAATAAAAGCGTTTTCAGAGACAAATTTTTTTTCAAAAAAATTCAAAAAATCTAGGTTTTTGCTGATCTAGAATTTCTAGTGCTTTCATAACTTTCTCCGTACCAAAAAAATATTTTTTATTTGTATTTTTTTGTTTTTTTTTTTAAAAACCCTGAAAAATTTATTATAGAAAAGAAATAAAACACTTACCGATCAGATCCATACAGAAAACTCACAAAATATCACAACTTTCACTTTCACGAGAACTTTCTCCTTCACGTTTGTTTACACTTTTTTTGGTTGGGTCAAAATAGGTATAATCTAATGTTATTTAGTGCGAATATTATCTAAAACGATGTAATATTTACTTCAAAATGAAAATATCACCACTTTCCGACGATTTACACACTAAAACCATTAAAAAACGAATTATTACTGCGAACGCGCGCATCCCGGGAGTGACGTTTTACTGTCATTTTGACCGCGCGGGAATGTCATTTTCAACATTTTTTTATAGTGTTGCCCATTTATATTTTTGCTTTTAGTCGATTTATTTGACAAGAATATCTATCTGACCATAGACTGCAAAAAATTTCAAACAAAAATATTGATTACAGCGAATACAGATGGAGTTGTCAGTCGTGTGGTGACTTTGTAGCGTATTGGCAACAATGGTCCCCTAACGGTTAAATACTTATTTTAAAATATATTGTTGGCAGCTGCTGGTGGCCATTGGCTGAGACGGAAAGAAGCTCTTCGGGCGAAGAGAGGTCGACATGCTCCACATAAAGTTAGAGCGAGAAGACAGATAGGTGAGTTCAGTTTTGCTATTATTTTATTAATAAAAATAGCTGCTATCGGTCCAGCCGTTTCGGAGATTAGCCGGAAAAAACAGACAGACAAAAAAAATTGTTTTTTTGTTTTAAGTACCATTTATACCTACTTTCATAATTACGCATTTAGTAAAAACCTGTTATTTTGACGTTTCAAACAGACACTTAAATTTTATTTATTTCCATGTATATCTTAATTGAAGGAAGACTCTAAGTATGTGTGAGATCCTTTTTGAACTCTCAAGTTTAGACTATTGAGAAACTTTTAATTGGCGTAAACGTAAATATATAAATTTAATTTTACGGTAAACAAGAGCAGACGCGAAAATATTTTTTTTTATTTCGCTCATTATTTTTAAGTTATTGCATAGCTTTTATCGCGGGCTTTGAGCACGGCGACCGAATCGAGAAATTCCGTAACGTAACTAAAATAAAACCTAACACCCTCCACTCCGCCTACCATGTAATGACGGTTCCCATGACAACATCACGTTGTCATGGGAAACGTGATGTTGTCATGGGAACGTAATTTTTGTTTTATGTCATCACGTCATCATCCCAAGTGTAGCGTTGACAAATAGGAAGTATGGATGTTACAAATGCTATGCAATACCTTTACCGTAGCAGTACCCGAGTGCCACACGTCTTTTTTTTATTTCTATTTTAAACGTCAATATTTAATATCGAAAAAGTTGACTCATCTCAAATATAAACAAACAGTAGTTAATATTGTTATAGCGTGAATTTTGTAAATTATTACATACCAAATACAGCGAAACAAACTTCATTTATATGTCTTAACACTTACGTTATTTACCTGAAACAATTTATTTTTTATAAAGTCAAACAACATCTATGCTCTGAAATCTACAGTAAAATTAAATTTTCTACGCCTTTCAAAATGCTTACCAATATGAAATATTCTCAGTATATCAAATATTTTCTAAGATTGTTCGACGCATTTTCTTCAATGGGTGCTTTGATGTGCACTGAAGTGTAAAATATCACCACAGCAATGGTTTGCAACTTTAAAAGTATTTCGATTGAAAAAGATTGTTGGACGTATTCGACGTATAAGATATGATTTTTTTTTTTTTTTGTAAAACATGAGTACATAATTATATGTACAATAGATTTGTGTGGTCTTAAAATATTCCCATCCAGTAACAGGATCTACATGTTTTGCCATTTATGGCGTAAAAAAATAGAGAAGAAAGTGTATATTTTCCTTTTTTCTATGATTTTGACTTTACGTTCTTTGGCCAAAGAATTAGCATTGCCATTCAACGTGGCAATGCTGCCAGTCTTCTGGGCACGTTTCCGGATGACAGCGATGCGGACGAATACTTCGACGCCTAAGTGTCGTTTTGTTTTTATTATTTTTATTTATACAGATAGTTAGTTAGTCTTTTAATTTAGTACCTAATGTAAATAGTTAGCTGTGTTAAAACTGTAAAATAATAAAATAATTTACAAAGATCCGTCCTAACTAAAGTATATCTCCAAGGTCACAATTTTATTCTTAATAAGCATTGTACCTAAATCGATTTTCTAGAAATAGGTACAAGGTTACATCTTCGCTCCATAAAACTTCATATAAATTGCTCATGCATAAAATACACCCTGTGAATGCAATTTAGTATAATATCATGGAAATGGGTACCATCTCGCATGTCACTGCAACACACATTGAACGATGTACGATATATACAGTATGTCATACAAGTATGACGTGTCACAGGCATTTAGAATAATCAGTAATATGATTATTACTAATTATTCTAAATGCCTAATGAAAGTTCAGACGCAGTGTGTCTGCGTTCAGCGCAAGTCAATCGTCATCCTGATGATGCCTCGATGAGAGATGAAACACGTGTCGATTTCTTCCAGGAGTTTTTTATGGCTCTTTAGAAAAAGCTAAGCGGAACAGGTTACTAAATATATTTATAGTGAATTTCCACAAGGTCACGCCTGAATCAATTAACTATGAGAAAATTGTTGTATATCTATTTTTGCCTACGTTTACTTAAGAGCTAGATTCTTAACCCGGATTCACAATGTCACACTAGACTAACGTGTCGTAATGCCAATGGCTTAGCCAATCAAATGAATCTTATCAGGAGATCATCGTTTCACTACGAGATTTGATTGAATAAAATTGGGACAGAAGGCGTCACGACAAGACCACAACACAGTTACCTGAACTAAAACCCAAACTCAAAGCAATTATTTCAGTTAAACAAATTACAGGTACTTTTGAATTGTCAAGGAGGACAGTAAAAAAAAAACAATGGCACTTCGGGAGTGCCGACAGAAGTGAAAACTTGAAAAATTATCGGCGCCGCGGCCAGTATCATTGATTGCGTTGATGTCTTTTACTCCACGGTGTCGGTAACAGGTCGCGAAATCAATGGTTTAGTCCCGTCTCAAAAATGCTCAACGCACCTAAAGAAGTTTTCACTTCAATAGTTGAAGCTAGTTGTCCATTCCAAAGCGTAGTAAGTTTCTATGGAGAGGAATGGGCAAAAGACTCCTTGGACACTCTTTTAAATCAAAATATTGCTTACTCTCGGCTCTATTTAATCTGACTTTATTCAAAATGTCTGCATCTTATAATTATGTAGATTTATACGTTTATGCAGAGAGCTAGCAAGCTTCCTAGCTGATGTTCATGTGGTTGTTACGACGTTATAAATATTAAACTATGTGCACTTGCGTCTACAGACTCTTTTAAACGCAACTTTGTATAGTTTATGAGGTACTATCGTTATATTGCTCTTTTTTAAGAGCGCGAAACGAGGAAAGTAGATTTATTTCTTCAATAAGGATGTTTTTCTAAATGTTTTGTTCCAAATGTCGTGTCTGTAATATTACAAAAAATATTTTAGAGGTATGAGGAATAGGGTGTAAAGTTCACTCATCCTCTATAGAAAAGGGAGGATTCTCCGACCAGACGGGTGTTGTGTCTGGCGGGCAACTGCCCGACGGTTTATGTCGGATAGTCTTATTATGTCGTTCGCGCGGTAAAGTCTAACTGCGCGATCCAGGATTTGTGTGACGTCATGTCTTTTTGAAGCGTAGTTCGTATGTGGCGGTGTAACCGCTACAAAAACAAGAGTGGTAGATTGACGTGGATTGGTTATCTCAGTGTCGCTAAAGAAAACCAGAGTATTATACGGTATTTACCTTTTTCCTGAAAGAATAGAAAGAAGATGGCGTCATCTTCCGGGATAGTTCTAGTCAAAATGTGAATCGGACACACCTTAAAAAATTCCATAAATCTCATATTCAGACTCCCCACAGACAGGCGGTGTTCTACCACCGGTAGAATAATTTCCGTAAAGTTTTCCTCCAGATTGCTGCGCCGCGCCGTTGCGTCGCGCCTTTTTGTGGGAACCTTTAAGATACCCAGCGGAGAAAGAGTGGTAGATTATTTGCCTTGAAGGAAGAATTGAATAGCGCTAAACACAATTCACAATTCGAAGTAGGTATTATTCGAACCTACTCGTTTAATCGAGATTATCGAGTGCCTACCTAACATAAATTGCACAGCCGTTCAATAATACGTCGAAGGCTATAAATTACGCGCACACGTCAGCACATCTGTGCTAACCTGCGTCAATTACGACCCTTGTGAGTATAATGAGCTCCTTAAAAATGACGTTTCTCGATCAATGGGATTCTTAAGGGAAGTCAGCCCTTAAGAATCTGTAGAGCGAGAAACATCGTTTTATACTTATTAATGTTGATTCATGTTATAAGATTAGCTATTAATATTAGTGACTAAGGATTTTTGTAAGTAAGTTATGTACGTCGTTCGTTATGTCATCTGTTTTTAACACGCTTTTATTAAGTCGACCTGTATGTAACTATGTAATGGAATCTAAGGTAACTAATTTAACCATCTTCCAAGGGTCGTAGCGTAATGAAAATTGGCAGCTGTATCTAGTTCTGATGACAATACAATAATATGGTACTGTCGAACTGATCTGATGATGGAGCCGGAAGATATGAACTGGAACTTCATAATGGAAAATCGTATCATAGCTGTTTTGGATTTCTTAGAAAAGTCTTGTAATGAACTTTGACCACGATTAGGTTTCAAGGTCTGATGATGAAGCCGGAAGATAGGCACTGGCATTCCATGATAGAATATCGTATCATAGTCGTGTTTGCACTTGTGAGAAAGGCCAGGTAATGGACTTTGAACACGATCATGACCACGATTAGGTTTTTGTTTTTACGTGCATTTATAAAAGCGTGTTTTTGTAGTGTTTTTAGGCTGATATTAAATTAAGCTTAGGACAAAGCGATGATGAATGATATCTCCGTTCAAATCTGGAGCTCGTCGGAAAATCCCAAAGCATGAGAATAAAGTAAAAACATTACAAGCGTGACTTTTGAGCGTGGGCCTCTTCCTGGGTACGATACAGAGGTCGGGATTTCCCTGTAGGGAAATTCTGAGTATCAGCCCGGAATTCCGGGATACCCCTCGAGCACATTGTGCTAATACATTTTTTTTCCATCTGCGATCAGCCATTGGCTATAATCAGATCCGTTGGTTAATACGATGTTGTGGCAATTGGAGTTTGACGCATCCTGTGACATGTCTCCTCATCAAAATTTCTATTTAAGCACTACTTAAATTGAGGCTACTCGTTTCCTTTTTAGGCGGAATATGGAGTTTTTATGGTCCAACAGGGTAACAGCAAGTTGGTTTTTGTGTCGCTCGAGATGCATGATCTTTCCAAATCTTCCTTAATTAATGGGATTTGAAGGTATTCATGGACTTCACTGTTCTTTGTGAACCATTATCGTCTTTAGTGCTTTGTTTTGGAAACGTTGTAGGATTTCTATGTTTGAGTCGCTGGCCGACCCCCAAAGCTCTATGCCGTATGCCCATACAGGTTTTAGTATGCATTTGTAGATGAGGAGTTCCTTTTCAAGACTTAGTGAGGACTGCCAACCTATAAGCCAGTAAATGTCTGCTAGTTTTCTGTTTGCCTGGTCTCTTTTGTTCTTAATATGTTTACGCCAGGTGTACTTAATAACTGGGGAAATGTGGAATAAGTACACCTTAGCTCCCTTTTAAGGAGTACTGGTGTGATTTTCCGAATCCGACGAATAAAATGTAAACTAGCCACAATGTCGCTAACGTGTTCGGCCATCAATCACGTCTAATTGATCGGCCTCCGAGTTTGTATGTCCCGCGATATGACCGTGCAATTTATGACTTGTGTCGTTTCAATGGATCGTATATGCTTACCTTTACGTCAGATAAAGCTGGTGCGGCATTTCATCTGCGAAAATTAATTTAATAGGTAGGTACTAGGCTTAGAGCGAGTTATATTTAGTTCCGCTTAACTATTCCTAAAGAGCCATAGAAACCCAGTAAAAAAAAAGTGAAAAAAAAAACTTTTTTACAAAAAACACAACCGACTTCCAAACTACAAAGTGAAAAATAACTTTAATTTCGGAAGTCGGTGTCTTTGGATCAGTATTTTAGTTTTTTGACACCGACTTCCGAAATTAAAGTTATTTTTCACTTTGTAGTTTGGAAGTCGGTTGTGTTTTTTGTAAAAAAGTTCTTTTTTCACTTTTTAGTGGATTGGTTTCTAAGTCACAATAGCCTTATGTCAACTGCTCATCAAAAATACCCAAATCGCTATAGATGTGCCTTTAATATTTGAAGAGTTCCCTCGATTTCTCCAAGATCCCATCATCAGATCGTGATCAAATGACAATGGGACCAACTTGAAAGACCCTTTCAAACAAAAAAAGAATTTTTCAAATCGGTCCAGCCGTCTTTGAGTAATCGGGGAACATACATTAAAAAAAAAAAAATCCCGACGAATTGAGAACCTCCTCCTTTTTTTTGAAGTCGGTTAAAAACCCACACGTGTTTCACCTCTCAACGATGCATCCTCAGGATGATGATTGACTTGCCGCGAACTTTTTATGCAAAATCTCTGATAATCAGATTCTATAGATTTGTTTATTTATAATGCTTACGGGGATGGTGAAATCAAACTGTCACTACCAGTCTACGTCATCGAACAGTTTTGTATACTAAAAGTTTATGTAAGTCGCTTAGTATGCGTATTGAAATTGGAGCTCACTGACCGATTTGTCAATTTTATTGAGTTTTTTGTTTACAAGCCAGAACCGAATGGAATAATCTCTTTGCTCGTCGAACAGAATAGAACGCAAGAATAAAACTGAAACTTGTAATCAAGACACAAAGCTATATGGGTACTTATCTTGGGCAAAACCGTGACACGCAGCTACATTCTAATATCAGCTTTCAAAGACGTAATAAAGATTAAACATCAAAGGAAGTACCAAATTCCTGTACGTTTGAATAAGTACCAATATCTAGTGGAAAGCAGTACCGCTATGTTCCTTTTTGAAGCGAAGCTGCGTAAGTGAAAGTATTTCGTAGACGCGCTACGAAATTTGCTGGCGGCATTCTACGAGTATTCTTGTTGAATGAAGAATTAGCATTCGTGATTTAAAAACTGTTTCTCAACTCAAATATTGAGTGAAAGAGCATTACCTCTCCTCTCAACTGTGAGCATTTATATACTTATAGTATGTATGTTCATATATTTAAGCTTTATGTATTTATTTAAGTATATTTTAAATATCTTGACTGCCTCGTTGGTCTAGTGGTCGCAAGCGCCACTGGTGAACATGAGGTCCTGGGTTCGATCCCCGGGTCGGGTATAGTGTTATTGGGTTTTTATATCTGCAATTTCTCAGCAGCAGCCCGGAGTCTGGATTTGTGCCCGGTTGATGGCAATAGGCTCGCCCCCTATTACTAACTTAAATGTAACTGGCGAAATGTGGGTGTACTGTAGGAGCACCTCTGCACAAGGCGCGATGTTATGTTATGTGTTTTTTAAATATTTTAGTTTAAGACTTCGCATATCCATATTCTCTCTTCTTCTTCTCACACACTATTGTCTACATTTCTTTCTCATTTCTCCTTTCGCAGATCTGCTGGAAGAAATTTCTTAAGAAATAAGCAGTACCTTTGTACGCTAAATTATAATTATGTCGTTTTACTATGTATTTTGTTTCCTTTTTTATTTCTATCTTTTATTTGTATTATAATTATGTTGTGTTGTGTGCCTTTTTATCTGTGCTAAATAAATGTATTTTCTTTCTTTCTTTTCTTTCTATTTTACTGTGTGTACATCACTACATAGTATAAAACAAAGTCCCTTTCTCTGTCCCTATATCCCTATGTATGCTTAAATCTTTAAAACTACGCAACGGATTTTGATGCGGTTTTTTTTAATAGATAGAGTGATTGAAGAGGAAGGTTTATATGTATAATAACCCGGTTTATACCCGTGCGAAGCCGGGGCGGGTCGCTAGTAAATAATAAAATAAATAAGTAAGAATGTAAACTGTGTCAATGCAAAGCGCGAGATCCCGCCGCGCGATTTCGCTTGGTGACACTACTTCCCGAGCTCATTGCTGCCGGCCACTGTCAGTCGCTGCCCTCTCAGTGTTCTATGAATTGAGCCTTATTATCCCTAGGGCTCTAAACTAAAAAAATCGGCCAAGTGCGAGTCGGACCACGCATAATGAAGGGTTCCGTAGTTGGGATGAATTTATCCCAAAAACAAACTTTACTTACTGAAAAACATGTTCTCCCATACGGAATGTATGGGAAAACATGTTTTTGCAACTGCAATTATAAGTTGGTCGATTATTACTCGTTAACTTGTAGAGCCTACTTAGCTGTGATAGTTTTCTTTTTAATTTCGTTACATAAACTACTGCCGTGATTTTTTCACATATCCAAAACCGACCATTTAGCTGGCAGGGGGGGGGGATACTTCACTCTAACAAAAATTTGCACTTTGAAGCTTAATATTTCGCAAACGGATCCCTGAATCTAAAAATGGTTTTCACACACTTACAATGTTTTTAAACGACCTTTCCAATGATACCTCACACCAAGGGCCAGAAAAAAAACATCTCCTCTTTACGTGTAGGGGAGGTACCCTAAAAAAAAAATCACAATTTTATTTTACCACTTTGTCGGAGTAATTATATACATGTCAAATTACAGCTTTCTAGTACTAAGAGTCTCGGATCTAGACTGCGGACGGACAGACAGACAGACGGACATGGCGAAACTATGAGGGTTCCTTGTTTACTACGGAACCCTAAAAAGGGACATAAAATCCGACGTTAATACATGTCATAACATTAATCTTTAATTCCCAAAACACAACAAAATATATGAAGCCAAAACATGTATTGTAAGCTCAGCCTTATTTTAACCCAATCCCGTTTATATACGGTTCAATTAACTCTGTTAATAAAGTAGTACACACATGAGTGAACAAATTGGCTGGTAACGCGTTTGTTGGCAACTTCCATCTGATGTGGTCTCCTGAGAGTCTGCACTAAGCTTTATCGCCTCTGTGAGTAGGTTTATGGTTTATACAAGGAGAACATTTTACGTGTTATATATAGCTCGTAAGCAGTAACTTTTGTGGAAAATCGGTATACAATGACATTTCTTAAATATCTATGTGTTTTAAATTGCAAGAACTTGTGGCTAAGTACGCTACGCTTGCCGGGGTTGGTCTGTGGATGAGTGACCATCTTTACATACCGAGACTCCTCCGTGCCTCGGAAAGCACGTTAAGCCGTTGGTCTCGGCTGTCATTCGTGAATCTTTGACAGTCGTTACGGGTCGTCAGAAGTCCGAAAGTTTGACAACCAGTCTTACCATGGGGTACCGTATTACACAGTTACTGGGTTGTGGAGGTCAGATAGACAGTCGCTCCATGTAAAATACTGGTATTCAGCTGCATCCGGTTAGACTGGAAGCCGACCCCAACGTAGTTGGGAAAAAGGCTAGGCAGATTGATTGATGTATTTTAAATTGAACAAATCAAGTTTTATTTAAACAAAAGTTTTGGAGATGTCATCAAATCTAGGCTTCCGTCATCTCTTTGATGTTTTGTGGTAGTTTATTATTCAGAATATCCTCGGATTCACAATATTATTGTTAATTAAAGCGACACGTACCGACTTTTAATGATTTTATACTAAAGATAAACAAGTAGTGTTAATGATTTGGAAAAAATATATATTAAATTAGAGCAATTCTTTAATAACTTAATCTGTGAATATTTAATATTATGTTTGTCGGACACGGGTATGTGACTTTCGTTATTATCAGCGATATTTTAACTACTGTGGGCGTAGTGTGCGTAGTGTTGGTTAATGCGCAATAGAAAAACAGTTTGCAGTTCAGATCACATTATAATTTACTATCAAATTAATCACACTAGCTAAATTATACACACACTGGGTGCGACGGCATTTATTAAAATCACCAATTAACAAATTACAACTAACACAATAACTGAGCACCACGAATCGAGAACAGTTCCGCGACGTCTTGACTCCGATGCGACCAGAGGCTGAATGCCCTCCTCGCCGTGGCCTTAAAACATCACGACTCTGTAGAAGCGCCCCTTTTTTGGTGTAGGTAGATCACTCTTGATGTCGCCAGTGGCGCGCTTGCGATTCGTTTCATGTCCGTACTAATGACCGGATCCAACATGTTTATATTACATAGTGCAATTAATTTGTAAAGTTGTGTATAACGTGGATAAAAACTGAGAATCACGCAAAAACTATCAAACGTATTTTTTTGAAACCTGAACATTTTAAAGATAATTTAATTATTTATCTATTAGTATACGTGTTTTATTAAAACACCTATTGATTTTACGTACTTATAATAAATTAATAATGTGTCTAGTTTGGGACAGCGCTCCTTGATGGGGCGAGTCCTATTACTGGCTGGACGTACGACGCGTTGCGTGAGCTTATCACAGAACACGCAAGCTAACCACTTAAGGCCGCTGGTATAAATCTCACGAACTGTCTAACTGTGATATAAAAAGTTCCGAGTGACTGAACAACTTAAGGCGGTATCGATCACCAAGCGAATAGTTTTGAGGGTCCCACAATCCCACAACTAAGATCCCACACTCGTTAGGCAGTCTTTACACCGTCAATGCCAAATCACTCTGATCTTAGCGTAAAGGTATGAATTCAAACAACGCTGCATGCGGCAGCGCTGCCGCAGCAGTGCTGCCGCGTCATTACTGGTCCTCTTACATTTTCAATAGGTTTAGGTATATGAGACTATAGCTGCGCCCCGCGGTTTCACCCGCATAAGTCTTGATCCCGTGGAAATATCGGGATAAACCGTTCTCTCTATGTGCCAAATTTCATCCAAATCCGTTAAGCCGTTTTAATGTAAAAGCGTAACAAACAAATATATAAAAATTCAAATCTTTTCTTTTTGTAATATTAGTTTAGATATTCCGAGCACGGCAGCAATGCTGCGCGATATTGCTGCGTCACAGTGCTGCCGTGCACGGAATATAGTCTCATTTAAACCTGTTGAAAAATTGTGAAGACTAATAGTGACGCGTCACAGAACAGTAGTGATGCGGCAGCAGTGCTGTGTTGCAGCATTGTTCGGCCTACCACGCACTGTGAATTTTATCCGCGCGGTTTATATTTAGTGCACGGCATTACAACGAGCGCGAATTTTTTATCGCCAGTGCCTGTAGATACTTAAGATACCATGTGTTACAGAATGAAGATAAAAATTTCGTACGATTTTTACTTGCAGTGCGTGCTAGACCTAAGATTCAAACGTTCTTTTTATGAGATAAAAATGATCAATTCAATTTAAAATATTTTATTTACCTACCTACATGGGCACTTATGAAACGTCAAAAGCTAGGGTCATGGTTCCAATTGATCGTTTCCTATGGAGAAGAGCCGGCAAGAAACTCCACGGTTACTCTTTTAAAAATAATTGGCTTTTACAATGATTTCAAGTGATAGTGTTACTAGGTATGGTAGGACAGTCTAGGTCTTTTAATAAGTACCAGGTACTTAACAAAATAGAAAATGGTCAACAGATCTACAGTCCACTAAGCCTACAGCGTATCTCATATTCACAAAATAGAAAAGAATCAATACAAAAGATTTAGATTTATTTATTTAAAAACACAACTATCATCACAGGCTTACGAGTAGGTACCTTATACAATAGTGTAGTTACAGTTACATTTAAGATTAGAGTTACAATTATATAATTATAAACAACAAAGAGTAATTTCACAAAATGTGGCCCGTGTGTATTCACTCAGAGTACAATTGAAGCAGTCAATCTGTTGTGACACCATATTTAAATTAAACGCAATTACATGATTGCTATTACAACTGTAATAAATCTGAATAATTATCATGTCCACAAAAGTCATTAATAAAGAGTTGAAATTAAATCGTAGGTAGGTATTTCTCGCGATTTTTACACGCAGTGCGGGCTAGGCCTTTTTTTTTTTTGGGTGGGAAATTATCAAATAACTTCTCCCGCTCTGGGCGGAGCGAGAGGACGTGTCAGACTCTTACTGACTAAAACCCACTCGTGTTCCTTCAGTTGCCATGTTGCTTTAAGTTGCCACGATTAAGATTCAAACGTGTAGTGCTTTTTAAGAGCTGTGGCTTAAGTACCATTACTCGAAACTTTATCATGCGATCCTTGATTTTTACCCGACTGCCCCAGAAGGAGGGTAATGTTTTTCGAGAGTATGTATGTATGTTTGTATGTATGTATGTATGTCTATTTCTTTGGCACGCTCTGTAGCCTAAACGGCTTGATGGATTTTAACATGTGAGGTGTCGTTAGATTTGTATTAATTGTGGAAGTGTCATAGGCTATATAATATTTATTTATTGCATCTGCAAATAGAAAAAAAGGGAGGGGTAGGTTTAAAAAAAACAATATTGGTATCAAATAAAAGCTAATATCTAATCTAAATATATAAAAACAAAAGGTCACTCACTCACTCACTCACTCACTCATTCACTCACTCATTCACTCACTCAGTCATCAAGAAAAATCGAAAACCGCTTGACGTATGAAGATGAAATTTGGTAGGAAGGTAGTTTATAGTTAGTAGACGTCCGCTAAGAACGGATTTTTGGAAATTCGACCTTTAAGAGGGTGAAAAGGGGGGATTTTGTTTGTATGAAAAATCTTATTCCTTGAGTTAATAAACTTGAAACTTAGCCGAATACTTATCTATGTAAATTATAAGGTTTGCCACTTTTAGTTTTTCTCAAGCACCCCCTAAAGAAGGATTGGGGGGTATCAAAGTTTGTATGGAAGAATTTTAACGAGCGGTCTAATTAACTCGAAACTCAGTATTTATAATTAAAACTAAAAATAAATAAAAACGTATATCAGGGTTTTTTGGAAAACTACCCCTAATGGGGTGAAACGGGGTATTAATTTTTACAATGGAGGATTTTACTTGTAGCTTAATTAACTTAAAAATTGGTATAAATAAATTTTATAGTCAAATAATGGAAACATCACAATAGATTTTTCAAAAATTATTATCACGCTATTTGCTATGGGGGATGAGCAATATAGCATTATGTTCGTATTCTTATATAGTTTACCGCAAATTGTAAAAAGACTAGCCAAAAGGTTAGAATATTGCAGATAGTTACAGATTTAACCTTTTGTACCTTTATGGAGCTAAGCAGTCAATCATAGCATATACAGGGTGGATTTTGACTCGCGCACATTTGGGAGTGGCGCGAGGAGGCGAAACGCCAGGGCTTAACTCCGATGCCGCAAGAAGTCGCGGCACAGCGGACAGAGCTCCGGCGGGATCTCATGGCGGAATGGAGAGTGCGATTGTCGCAACCCAGCGCTGGGCACGCCACAATTGCGGCGATAAGACCCCTCTTTGAGGAGTGGCTAGAGAGGCGCCACGGCGTCCTCACCTTCCGCCTGACACAGGTGCTCACCGGACATGGCTGTTTCGGGAGGTACCTGTTCAGGATAAAGCGGGAGGAAACGCCCGGGTGTCATCACTGTGTGGATCGCCCGGAGGACACGGTGGAGCATACGGTGGAGGTCTGCCCAGCTTGGGCAGAGCATCGCCGTGTCCTTGTGGAAGCGATCGGCGGCGGTGATCTCTCGCGTCCGGCCCTGATTCGGGCCATGCTACGGAGCGAGAGGAAATGGCAGGCCGTCACCTCGTTCTGCGAAGCAGTAATGCTCGCGAAGGAGGAGACGGAGCGCGTGAGGGAGAGGCAAATTTCGCGCCCTCGCGCCCCTAACCGCCGCAGGAGGAGACGCCCTGGGCGTCGGGAATCACGAGAAGATTTCCGGCCACCGTAGGCGCGGGCTTGCGGACAGTGAGCAATGGGTAGCTCGCCGTCCGATAAGGACCAGGCCCGGGTCGACGGCGCGTTGTGTTCCACGCGCGCCTCAAAGAGATGTCAGCAGAATTGACGGGGTCCGCTAGGGCCAATGCCTGCCGGGGGTTCGAAGAAAACCGATAGGGACATCGTGGCCCCCTGGCAACACGGCAACTAAAGGAACACGGGTGGGTTTTAGTCAGTAAGAGTCTGACACGCCCTCCCGCTCCGCCCAGAGCGGGAGAAGTTATTTGATGATTTCCCACCCAAAAAAAAAAAAAAAAAGGGTGGATTTTGAGATGGAGCAATAAGGGCAGGTACCTTAACCGTTGTCGCTACAAGAAAACGGTCTTAGGAGGCTGTCCTTAACATTTTGATCTGCATTCACAGATTTAAAAAAAAAATACAGTCAGTAAGAAAATGGCCAATTTTCACAAAAACTTTTTTGATGCCAGTCGATCCTATTTCTTATTATTTATTATTAGGATCAAAAAACTATATTGGGTCAACTGAGGTTTGAGTGCGAGAAAAGTCAGAAATTGAAAAATAACTCCCAAACATTTCGTAGGAAATGAGAGGAGATAGAACACAATACAAGTATACCTTTGTATGTTGAAAAATATTTTTAATGAGGTACTTATTATTATTCAAATGAACACAATATACTATGCAACAGTTGAATTATTCCAATACTTACCTGGGCTGAATAAGGACCGAATGTAGCAGATAGTTACAGATTTAACTTTTAAATGATTATCAATCCGCTATACTTTTATGTAGCTAAGCAGTCAATCATCAATTCATCCATCTATACTAATATTATAAATTCGAAAGTAACTCTGTCTGTCTGTCTGTCTGTATGTTACCTTTTCACGCCTAAACCACTGACCGGGTTTCGATAAAATTTGGCAAGGAGGTAGATGGCATCCCGGAGAAGGACATAAGCAACTCTTTGTCTCAAAAATAAACCTAAGGGGATGAAAGTTTGTATGGGAAACCTATCATTTCTTAAGTTAGGGCTATGAAAATTTAAATTTGTGCTTTTGGTAACAAATCAAAAACGACGTATTTCAGCGTTTTTCAAAAATTATCCCTCAAGAGCGTAAAATAGGGGATGATATTAAAATTCACATGTAATATTGTTTTTTTGTCTTCTTTTCAAGAGATGTTTGGGATTGGAAATATAGTCCGTATCTTGGATTAACATTTAATCTTTATTAAAAGTTATTACAATTTAAATTCATAAACTAACTTTTCAAACATGCAGGTCTTGTTGTTCAATGGCGGCAAGAGTAGGTACTACAAATCAATGGTGATAATAATAGTAAAACGAACATTTTGTATTTTAAGAAAGGCATTTAGAATCATATAAACTTAATTAGAATCATATAAAATTTGTTAAAAAAACCGGTCAAGTGTGAGTAGGACTTGTGTCCTGAGGGTCCCGTTTCAAAGCTGTGCCTGCTCGGCTGCCCGAATTTCCAAATCTGGATTGAAGGACAAACTTAAAATGAATAACAACATATTATGTTGTAATGTATTAATGTTAATGTTGTTCTTTTTCAATTGAAAAAGAACTTTTATTAGAGTAATTAAATACAGACTAAATGTTACTTCAAGACACGGCCTTTGAATTTTTAATCTCAGATTGCAGAAAAAACTTAACTTTGCCGTTCATTATAGAACTATAAATTACCAATTTTCGGATTATCCTCTTTACTTGACCTTACTTCTCGCCAAACTTCATGCTGCTGGACCAACGGGAAGTACCAAATAGACTGGTTTATTTGCGAGTGTTAAAATATGCGGCATAAATGGCTATATTTTTTATATCGTTAACTTTTTTTTTGGGTGGGAAATTATCAAATAACTTCTCTCGCTCTGGGCGGAGCGGGAGAGCGTGTTAGGCTTATACTGACAAAAACCCACCCGTGTTCCTTCAGTTGCCTGTGTGTTGCCAGGGGCCACGGTAACCCTTTCGGACTTTCCCGCGACCCTGGCAGGCATCGGCCCTAGCGTACCATGGCTTGGACTAGGGCCGGACGAGAAAAATCATCACCGCCGATCGTCTCCACGAGGACATGGCGGTGCCCCGCCCAAGCCGGGCAGACCTCCACCGTATGCTCCACCGTGTCCTCCGGGCGATCCACACAATGGTCTCACCCGGGCGTTTCCTCCCACCTTATCCGAAACAGGAATCTCCCGAAACAACCGTGTTCGGTGAGAACCTGCGTCAGGTGGAAAGTATGGATGCCGTGGCGCCTCTCTAGCCACTCTTCAATGAGGGAACTTATTGCCACAGTTGTGGCGTGCCCATTATTACGTTGACTTGGAAATTTGATTTTCGTTACACTTCCAAGAGACCGTAGATCTAAGTTTTTAATATTTATTTCAACTTGATGCCTCCACGCGTTCCTGAGAAAAAGGGTCTTGACAGACACTGAAGTCATCCTTTAAGGGCTTTAATGTTTCATTTTGAGGGACGGAACCCTAAAACAGATTTATTATCAGCCTGTTACCTTTTCATGCCGTAACGGCTAAACGGATTTAGATGATAGGCATACGGATAGGCCATGACTTGAATTAGGACATAGGATACTCTGAATCCCGGTAGCACGTTCCTGTGGGATATTTTCCGACATCCACGCGGGCGAAGCCGCGGGCAAAAGCTAGTTATTTTAATAAAACTAAAGAGCTTGAAATAAAAAAAGTTATTTAAAAAACAAAAAACCCGACTGCAAAAACACATAACTGAAATGAGAAAAACAAGCATTATAATCTATAGAATTTTGGTATTGCAGGCGGGACAAACAAAATTTACACCATCATTTCAGGTTATTGGTTTGTCCCGCCTGCAATACCAAAATTCTATAGATTATAATGCTTGTTTTTCTCTTTTCAGTTATGTGTTTTTGCAGTCGGGTTTTTTGTTTTTTTCAAATTGAAATCCTAGATTAGCTTAGTGATTAGTTTTGTGTATCCTTACACCCACATAATAATAGAAATCAATGAAACTTTGTTCATTATTTTGGTGAAATCAAACGTTAAAATAAACCGAGGTTTTAATAAAGTTTCGGATGATTTAGGATTTAGACCTTCGGAATTAATGAGAATTTGTTCATACATATATTTTCAATAATTTACGCGTGATTGAGTTTAAGATAATAACTACCTATATTGGAAACAAAACTTTATATAATAACAATTGTGTTGTGATTTATTTGGTCCAGGAAAACTTTTGTTATTAATGTTATACTTATATTAGGAAACAGTGAAGCGGCTTCGCCCGTGTGGAGGTCGAAAATTATCCAACGGAAACGTACGCTCCGGATAAAATTAGCCTAGGTCGTAACCCAGGTCATGGTCTACCCATGAGCCAATTTAATTTAAATCTGTTCAGCCGTTTTAGCGTGAAAGCGGAACAAACAAACTCACTTTCGCATTAATAATATTAGGATAATATTAGTTATGATGGTTTATTTATATTCTAAAAGTAAATTCCACGTTTACTTTAGGTATCTGCTTATTAAAATGAAATAGTTAGAGCAGCAATAAAAAACTATACTTTGACAAATAAAGATACCCATTTATCAATAAAAAATCATGTCTTTATTAGACCGTTCGGATTCAGAGGAAATCTCGTTAAATACCGATTAGTGGTTTTTGCTTTCCAATCGTGAATTCGTGATAAAAAGTAGGTACTTACTTATTTCTCATGTCGTCTTTACACACACTTTGTTTTTGAAGTGAAAACTTCTTTAGGCGCGTTGGGCGTTTTTGAGATAGGAAATAACAATTGAACTCGCGACACCGTAACCGACACCTCATTTTTTTTAACGCGATTGTGCTCTTTATTTATATTACGTTATGGATCAATGTTATATGCAAGTATTTTTACTTTAAAGATTTTGGAAGTATTTTTTTTTGTAAACGCGATTGTGCTCTTTATTTGGATAAGGTTACGGACCACTGTTTTTTTTTCTGATTTGTCATTATCCTTTCTATGCTGGGATTGGCCGTCGACTGCTTTTGTCCGCGGTTCGCCTGCGTGGAGGCCAGAAATTATCTCATGGGAACGTACTACCGGGACAAAAGTTTTATCGTATGTACTACTAGATCGCGGACTATACGCGTGACAAATTTCATTTTCATATTCAACCGTTAACAAACAGACAGACAGAATTACTTTCGCAAAAAAGCCATGTACAATCCGTGAGGGTGTTGTTAGATATCGTACTGAGAGTCTATTTATGTGGAAATTTTCGGGAAGAAAAAAAAATCGACACCTTTTTTCAATGTGGTATTTTACCGGGTGATTACATGTGGCGCGGGCGGCTGTTGTTTAGCGGGTGTCTACAAGTCATAACTTATGACCCCTGTTGATTTGCTAATTTTTTATGGATTTGGGGTAATTTTGTTACTATAAATGTGAATCTTAACACGTTGACTGTCCCGTCTATTTTGGGTAATTTCGTGGTACGTCCAATGGGTTTTTTTACCCACGACGGAACGGAGACGGTATATGCGTTTGGGGTGAGAGGATGTTTGTGCAAATCCATGTTGCCATTTTCTCCAAAACTACAAGTCCGATTTTGATACAGTTTACAGTTATTATAAACAGTTTTAAATATTTTACGTTCCAAAGAAGGGGCTGATATGTCGATGACTGCGTAATTATATAGGAGGCCAAAATTTCAGTGTAAATTACATGTATATAATGCATGGACGTTTCAACTAGATTTTTGTGGATCACATAAACCAACATTACAACCAATGATGCAAGAAGAAAGGCTACACAAGTCATAACTGAGTATCTTCCTTGCAAAAAAGTGTTTTGCCTAACATGTTTCAATGAAGCTCATTAAAGTTTTGTTCTTCAAATTAAGAAGTCCATAAAAAAAACATCAAAAAATCGACGGGACATTTGAGTTTTATTTTTGCCAATTTATTGTTCATACGTCCCTAGAAAATCAAAGTCCTAGGTTCAGTTGCCTTTGGCTATTGCATTACGTGTAATGCACGAGCGTCACAGCCGGACCTAAAATGCATTACATGTAATGCACGGACAGTCCAACGTGTTAAATAGCAATAACTTTTTTATTTTCAGTAATCATAAGAATTGTATTACTTTTTGTTAGTATTTTTGAAGTACCTATGTGCCCCTTTCGGATTGGACAAGGTATATATATGTCACCGCATAATTATGAACTTTGTTAGTTTATAATCTATCGGTATTATTTCCGTTAAATTATAAACTGTCGAAAAATTGTGAACTGTAACGAACCATTTACAATTTAACGCATTATTTTTCGCTAGTTTATAATTTTTCCATGGCAAACCGACAAATTGTGAACTGGTAACGCACCTTGCGCTAATATTAAATAGCCTGCCTGGCTGCAAGCAACTTGGAAGTAGCACTCGCCGGCCGCTGCCGCGGCACCGCTCACTTCGCTCGTTCGGCTCGCGGGCGGTTGGTCACAGTTCTAACCTAACCTAACCCATTTCACCCAGTTCACAATTTTTCGACAGTTTATAATCTAACGGAAATAATTCCGACAGATTATAAACTAACGGTTCTTACAAACTTACGGTGACACATATATTCTATAAAATATCGAACTCTGTATTATAAGTCTCATGTATTACCTACTCATTGTTCGCAATAATTCAGTCTAACTAACCATGTAGTGTCCACCCACTGTATTAGAGGCTCCAGTAAACTAATTGATAGCCGCGGCCCCCGGGACGGGTGTCGGCCCTGTACTTACTTGATGAGTAAAACACAGTACGACTACGTATAGACATAATAAATTATAGGTCACTTCCTATATGCCTATAGACAAGGGGTTCCCAAACTTTTTCAATTCGCGGTGTACTTACAGATTTTAGTACTTTTTCTCGGCGCCCTAGCTTGTCTAAATAAAGTACAATGATATTAAAAACAAAAAAAAAGCATCTACATTATAAGGCTTAGTTTTATATTTATATTGACACTCAAAAATACATTTATTAAATATTTAGGAAAAATTGGAAATAAAATACAATGGCGACTTAGTCAATGTGAGCTTGGTGATCTTCACATATTTTTGAAGTGAAAACTTCTTTAGGCGCGTTGGGCATTTTTGAGATAGGACTAAACCATTTATTTCGCGACTTGTTACCGACACCGTGGAGTAAAAGACATCAACGCGTTGATTGCCACGGTGCGTGGAGTAAAAGACACAACGCGTTGATTACCGTGGTGCCGATTTTTTTTCAAGTTTTCCTTTCTGTCGGCACCCCCAGATTGCCACTGTTTTTTTTTCAAAGCGTGAGATAAGGCTTGCCATCGCTACTCTAATTTCTTAATCTTTGAGCGATATTTGCCCTTTATTACAGCTACAGTTTAAAATCCAGTTTCACATAAATAAGATGTTGTAAAGCTCTAAGAATTCAATAAGAATTCTAAGAGCTTTTGAATTTAAAGTTGAATATTTATTTTGGTTCGTTATCCAAAACTCTCTCTCTCTGTCTCTGTCTTGGTTCTGGAGTGGCGACCGCGTTCCGGAAGACGTAGCGTTGGAAGGCCTCCCACAAGATGGACCGATGACCTTGTGAAGGCCGCAGGAATGTGCTGGATGCGGGAAGTACAGAATCGGTCGAAGTGGAGGTGCTTGGGGGAGGCCTATGTCCAGCAGTGGACGTCTTTCGGCTGAAATGATGATGATGATGATCCAAGACTCCACCAAATCGGAACACTGGAATCTTGGTCACAAGAGAATTCAATGAGGCTCTTTCCTGTATACGACGCACCGAGGCACCGCGGCACACACTTTGGGAATCCTTGCTATAGACAATGAAATTCTCTGTTCAAGGACGGAGCTCACAGTGTCGACTTTCCGAGAACCAAAAATATAGTAGAAATGCATATAATGTCACAGGCCTCCACTCTATGAGAGGAAGTGGGCTGTAATCCACTACGCGGGCCCAGTGCGGGTTGGTGGATGTCACATGTCTTTGAATTTTTTGTTCTAGGACATGCCGGTTTTGTCACGATGTTTTTCTTCACCGTTTTGAGAGCAGTGGTGATGAAATAATTTACATAAAGTAAAGCGCTTGCCTGGGTACGAACATACGTCATACAACTCGTACCTAAGTCGCGGCCGTTACCACTGCTCTTACAGTTGTAGAAAATATCGACCTTCAAATTGTACTACAAGGTTCAATTAATTTTATTGGTGAAACTTCACGAGATGGGTATTGAAATCGATATTCAATATATGTTTTTACAAAAATAAATATTCCCAAGCTCATATTTTCGAGTAACTACACTGCTGGCGGCTGGAGACCTAATCAGTTGTTTTCTTTTAATTCCATTGATTCCTACAAAAAAAAAAAAAAAATACATAACTAACTAAACTTGGGATGTATATTCTACCTAATGGGTTGAAAACGTTTACACGCAATTCACCATGTTATGTTGGGAGACAGGGAGACAGTATTCAAACTCAGCGGTCGAGCAAAGACTAGTTTATTGTACATCGTTCACATCTATTTCTCCTGCCTACCTTCACATGCATTATTATAATATTGAACAATCATTCATATTGATTTACATATACCTACAACCCCCTTATTAATTAATTCGAATCAAGTTTGACATGCTATTATTTTGTAAGGATAATTATTTACATATTTTCATTTTAGGTTCTTTAACAATAAAGAGAGAAAATAAAAATAAAACACTATTCACTTAATTTGAACAACATGATATAGATACACAATTACACACATTTAAATCTATTTTAATTGTGACAATATTTATGATGATTGATTACAATAATTTAACAATATAATAATTTAACAATACAATAATTTAACAATGTAATAATTTAACAATATAATAATTTAACAATATAATAATTTAACAATATAATAATTTAACATTCACTGTATTAATTGATATTATAATTACTTACATACTAAATTACATGCGTATATTCCCCTTATTATGTTTATAAATCATTTTTTTTTTTTTACTTTATTAAAAAACATGCAGTATACGAATAAATAGTAACTTTTTTTATTTATTTTTATTTATAAATCTTACAAAATCTTTCATACTGTTGTTACATTTCCATAAGTTAATTAATCAATACATATATATGTTTTAAATCAGCGGCTTGACATTTGAGTGCTTCAGGTAGATTGTCCCCAGCGATCAGGAGGTTTCACTGTCCTGCCAGAACGAGTTTTATAATAATTAGTGGTACAGCTGTTTTGGTCTACGTGTGTTGTTGTTGGAGCACTGGAGCCGCTGTATGACTCATCTACGGGCATGGCACGATTTTGCAGGCTGTCTATATTTATATCGTCATATGTATTTCTACAGTCTTCATGCGGTTGTTCGTTATTACGCCTATCTGAATCAATGATTATATGTTTTCTATTTCGTCTTAAGATCTGTCCTGTATTCATTCGTATTAAATATGATCGGTTGGCTAACAAACGTTGAATAACTCCATTAGTCCAATGGTTATGCATTTTTATTTTGACTTTTTGATTTATGATTAGTGGTTTTAGCCTTTTTGATCCTTTATCAAAATATTGTTTCTGCTTTAGTTGTCGATTCTCTAATTTATTTGACACATTCCCCTGCAATTTTGGTTGAAGAAGACGTGGAGAACACGGAATTATACTTCGTAATTTTCTGTTATATAACAGCTCGGCAGGTGAACTTAACTCATTACTTATGGTATTCAAATATTCTAACAATCCTAAACTGAAGTCGGTATTTTGAAAGGTTGTCTTTTTCATCATGTTTTTTATTGTCTGGACCGCTCTTTCGACCTGTCCATTTGATTGTGGGTACCTAGGAGAAGACGTCATGTGTTGAAAACTCCAGTTCAACGAAAACTCTTTAAACAAATTTGAAGAAAATTCCGGGCCGTTATCTGACATAACTATTTGTGGTATTCCATGACGTCTAAATAGACTTTTTAATTGCTTGATTACCTCTGAAGATGTGGTCGAACACAACTCAACAACTTCTATGAACTTACTGTAATAATCTACTACTATCAAATATGATTTAGTACCGTAGTGGAAGATGTCAGTGCCTATTTTGTACCAAGCTCTGTCGGGAATGTCATGCGGAATTAACGGTTCTTTTGTGTTATCTTTTCTATATGTTAAACAGGCTTGACAGTGTGATAAGTAATCTTGTAATTGTGAATTCATATTTGGCCAATACATGATTTCTCTAGCCCTAAGCTTACACTTCTCTATACCCAAGTGCCCTATATGTATTTTTTGTAACATTGTTTTACGCATACAGTTTGGTATAATGATTCTATTGCCTTTCCATATTAGTCCATAATTCACTGTTAACTCATCCCTGCTATCCCAATAAGGTTTTAATTCATTACTAATTTCACTTTTATGCATAGGCCATCCTTTTTTTATTATTTTTTTCAATCCCTGCATTTCGTTATCTTCCCTAGTACATTTTTGTATTTCTAAAAAATGTGAGTCTGTTAGAGGATTCATCGTTGTTATGGCACACACTTGTGCTTGTGCTTCGAGGTGATCGCGCGTTGTGATGTTATCGGTATGTGGCAACGCCGCTCGTGATAATGCGTCCGCTATGTATAGATATTTACCTGGTTTATATATTAGCGTGAATGAATATGGTTGAAGTCGCATTAACATTCTCTGTAGGCGTGCTGGTGCATTCACCAACGGCTTGTTAATAATACTCACTAATGGCTTGTGATCTGTTTCTATCGTCACATCGTTACGGCCATATATATAGGTATAGAATCGCTCGCATGCAAATACACAGGCATATAATTCCTTTTCGATCTGAGCATAATTCTGTTCAGTTTTAGTTAACGATTTCGAAGCGTAACATACGGGATAGTTTTCCTGCATTAAACAGGCACCTAAACCATTTTTACTCGCGTCTACTGAAATAACTATGGGTTTCTCGAGTGTGTAATATCTTAACACAGGTGGACTAATTAACTGTTTTTTTAACATTTCGAAACATTGTTCATGTGTATGGTCCCAGTGCCAAGCTACGTCTTTTTTTAATAACTCCCGAAGAATAGATGTCTTTTCAGAAAAATTTGGAATGAAATTACTAACATAGGTTATCATACCTAAAAATTTTTCAACATCTTTTACATTTTGTGGCTTTGACATATTTTTAATAGCCAGTACCTGTGACTCATCGGGGCTGATGCCGTCTTTTGTTATTTTATGGCCTAAGTACGTTAGCTCACTTAAACCTATTTTACATTTACTTTTATTTAATTTTATGTTTATTTCCTTACACCGTTTTAAGACTGCACGCAATCTCTGATCGTGTATTTCCTTTGTTTCGGCGTAAATAAGAAGGTCATCAATAAACAATATCACACCCTCTATATCATCGAAATGTTCGTATAAACGTTTATGGAATATTTCTGACGCCGATGATATACCGTATGGCATTCTTAAAAATTTAAACCTTCCAAAAATTGTGTTAAATGTACAGAGATCTGTACTGGCCGGATGTAAATTCACATGCCAAAATCCCTGTTTAGCATCTAATGTACTAAAATATTTGGCACCAGAAAGATTGGCGGTTATTTCTTCAAGAGTAGGCAGCTTAAAATGTTCCCGCTTTATTGCTTTATTTAAGTCACGCGGGTCTAAACAAATACGGAGATCTCCGTTAGGCTTTTTTACAACCGTCATGCTATTTACCCAATCTGTGGGTCCCTCAACTTTTGCAATAATACCCTGATTTTTCATTTCTATCAGTTTTTCTTTTACTTGTTCTTTTAACGCAATAGGTAACTTTCGTGGAGCATGAACTACAGGTTTGTACCCATCTTTTAATTGTATTTCATATGTACCTGGAAAACAACCCATTCCTGTAAATATATCAGGAAACTCATCCAATATATTTGCACATCTTTTATCTGTCTGTTTTATACTCATTACTCTTTTCAATAATTTTAGTTCATCACAAGAACTCCTACCTAAAATGGGAGGTGAGTTAGTGTCTACAACTATAAACTGTAAAATGTATGTATTATTTTTATATTGTACTTTAAGATAACATTTACCAATGACTTTAATCTGACTACCTGAATAACCCTGTAACTTAATTGTAGTATGGACTAATTCATCTTTCGATAGTTTAATTTTGGTAAGATATTTGTTTGGCAAGATATTAACGTCGGCTCCAGTGTCCAGTTTAAAATTGACATGTTTTTTTCCAATACATAATGCTACCGTCCACTCATTACTAGAACAACTACCAATAGCGTGAATTACCTGATCGCTGGAGTCTTCTCGTACCTCGTACACACGGCACATTCTTGAATAATGGTTCATTTTTCTACACTGGCTACATCGTTGACCATACGCTGGGCATTTATATTTGTCATGGCTTTTCCCACATTTTCCACAAACTGCACGTGATCTTCGACGAGCTTCTCCTGGTTGATCGCGTGCGTGTCCACTTGATCTCTGCCCATCTCTCTGGTCACGATCCTGATGGAAGGTCCTGGCATCACCACCACTGGAACCGGATGAACGTCATTTCTTATGACGCGGCGCCGAGCTCCTTGCATAGTGAACATCTTTTTCTTCCTTTTCTTTGTTTGTAACAGCATGTACATGATGATTTTGATCCTGATTCTCATTTTTTATATTTTTCGCTTGAGCTCGAGATACCTCCGCTAATTTACAGATATCTATAGCTTTAGGTAAGGTCAAATCTGGTTCTCTTAACAGTCTTTCTCTGAGTCCGCTGTCTCTAATTCCACAAATCATCTTATCACGCACCAACTCACTGCATAAATCTTTGAACTCGCACTTTGCTGCTACTTTATTCAGTTCAAATGCGTATTGTTCTATTGACTCTAAATCTCGTTGGTCACGGGTAAAAAATGTATGCCTTTCTATCGTTATATTCTTTCGTGGCAAGAAAAATGCGTCGAAGTCGTTTAGCAAGTCTTCTATAGTTTCGTACTCGCGTGTAAATTGTTCATATACCTCACGACATTTTTCTCCAATAATATGTAACAAGATGTTGATTTGCACAATTTTTTCTTTACGATGTAGTTCACAAGCTTCATAATATATCTTGAACGCCTTTTTCCATTTTTCCCATTCCTTGCTTAAATTTCCCGATGTTACATTTGCAATGTCATTTTCAAAAACGAACGGTTTCGGCGATTGCAAAATGGACTCCATTGTAGATACTTATGCTTCGTTTTCAATATAATGTTTGTTTCTTCGAATGATTCGGAATCACTGCTATTTATTAACGTTTTCCTTTTATTTCACTTCTGTCTAATTTAGGTTTTTTAAAATGACTAAATTATTTAGCTACCGGCTGCGCCATGTTATGTTGGGAGACAGGGAGACAGTATTCAAACTCAGCGGTCGAGCAAAGACTAGTTTATTGTACATCGTTCACATCTATTTCTCCTGCCTACCTTCACATGCATTATTATAATATTGAACAATCATTCATATTGATTTACATATACCTACAGTTCCAGTGAAAAAATCAGATCCCTTTTACGATCTCATCAACCGTACATTTACTTGCAAACGCAGTAACCTACTTGGATGTCGTGCGTCACAAATATTATGCTATAATTATAACGTTGTAAGCAATTCACATCGAGTCAGATAATAATTGTGGAACTAACCACTAGTCAAGAGAAGGAATCGCTACCATTTTAATTTGTTAACCTTACACATTTGAATATAACTTTAAACTCAACTTGTGGTTCTTTCTGTGGACTCCATAACTAAACCATCATTAACAAAGTGATAATGTATTGTGCCTACAACTATGGATTCCTCAAACCTAAAGGCCAATTCTAGTACTTAAAAAAAAATTCAGAGCACGATCTTATAGCAGCGACAAACTATCTAAAAAAAAACAGTGGCACTCTGGGAGTGCCAACAGAAGTGAAAACTTGAACAATTTAAAAAATACTTCCAAATCCTTTAAAGTAAAAATATTTGCACAGAAAATTGATCCGTAACGTAATATTGATAAAGAGCACAATCGCGTTTACAAAAATGAGGAGTCGGTAACGGTGGCGGAGTCCAATTGTTTTTTCCCATCTCAAAAATGCCTAACGCGCCTAAAAAAGTTTTCACTTCAATAACTTGTCATAAGTAAAGTAGTGGTTTTCTTTAACAGATTGAGAATGAGAATTAAATGAAATAAGAATACAAACGTTCATAAAATACGAGAATAGGCCTGTGTCCAATTTTTTTTTTTTTTTATATTTTTTATTATTTGAAAGACGGACTAAATAGAATTTCTTTTTTTTTACCTAGGAAACTACCCTATTGTCCATCTGGTGGGATACAGGAATCCTTTACCCTTCAAAGATACAGTTAAAGAACAATATCAACCAAATATTGACTTTAATATTCTCTTTAACAAACCCGTCACCATGGATATGACCGTAACACATGCTTCCTATACAAAATATGGCCGACCATCGATCTGTGACGTCACCTCCAAAGTGTTATTGATTTAGTACATAATACGGTGGCGTACTACCTACTAAATTATTTCGTACGGCAGTCTGTTTGTTCATCTGTCTGTGTTTTGACGGCTTTAAGTGTTTGAGCTGTAGGAATCTAAACAAGTGTTTTATTAAGTTGTTTGTCGAGGGCTATACTAATAAGTACCAAATGGCGAAGAAACTCGCAACAAAATTGTAGGTTGTCTAAATTATCTATTTTGACAACTAAAGCTCTGCAAATCAAATCTCAATCTATCAATCTCAATCTATCAATCGCAATCTATCAATCGAAATCTATCAATCTCAATCTATCAATCTCAATCTATCAATTTCAATCTATCAATCTCAATCTATCAATCTCAATCTATCAAATCAAAAGTACCAATGCATGTAGAACTACAAGTTTACAGAAGGCTTTCGAATTGAGAAGGGGCTTTAGCTCGTGACGGATAAACACTCCCTCGTTAGTCGCTACTGCTGAGCATGAGGTCCTGTGTTCGATTCCCGGGTCGAGCAAAGTGTTACTGGGGGAATTTCCCAGTAGCAGCTCAACATCAGGATCTGTACCCGGTTGATGGCAATAGGCTCGCCCCCATAATATGGGACTTAAACATAACTGGCGAAATGTAAGTTTACTATATGGACAGCTCTGCCTAACCCTTCGGGAATTATAGGCGTGATTTTATGTAAGCAGCTAAATAAACCCAAAAGCGTGGCCCCGACCTATGAATATACAAATCCAAGAATTATAAAAATCCACAAATTACCAACCGGGATTATTCAGGTACACATATTCATAGTCTTGGGTTTTGTATTTTCGTTTTTTGCCACCGACTTCCGAAATTAAAGTTATTTTTCACTTTGTAGTGTTTTTTTTTGGAAGTCGGTTGTTTTTTTTGTAAAAAGTTTTTATTTTTCACTTTTTAGTTGTGGTACTTACCCCACACACATTCGAATACCACTACCTGCTACCAGTGACAGGAACTTAACATATCATCTACATACTAAGTGGGAAAAAAATACGTATTTTGTAGCTTACTCAAAAACTATCCAAGCAAAGTTAATAAAATTAGATGGGACCAATTTGAGAGCATACCCTTTCAAACAAAAAAAAAGAATTTTCAAAATCGGTCCACAAATGACGGAGAAACCGGCGGACATACATAAAAAAAAAAACATACGCCACGAACATATAACCTCCTTCTTTTTCAAAGTCTGTTAAAAATACAGTTGTATCCATAATATATAATATTTAATAGTATTTACAATACGTACCATCATAGTTTTATAACCAAATAGTCTTTGATTAGCGAGCAGTGTCCCGTGATGGTCCCCGTCACCAGGCGCAGGCCGTTTCTGTCCAGGCGTAATAAACGCCTGGTTAGCCTGCTATCCAGGGATGGCATAGCTTCCTTGGACTGTCGTTCCCGGTGTCGAGGTCCACCAGTACTCTGCTTGTGTGAGGGTGAACTCCTGTAGCCACCTGCGTATTTGGTTGAAAGGGATTGCTACGATAGATTCGGGTCCACAGACTGCCGTGCGTTAGTCTCACAAAATCTCGAAAATGGTTCGACCGATTGTGATAAAATTTTGGTAATATGTGGAGAACGCGCCGGAAAACGTTCCTAACGAAAAAAAAACAAAAAAAAACTGACTTCCAAAAAAAAAAAAACTACAAAGTGAAAAATAACTTTAATTTCGGGAGTCGGTGTCTTGGGTTTTGTATTCTCGTTTTTTGGCACACTTCCGAAATTAAAGTTATTTTTCACATTGTAGTGTTTTTTTTTTTTGGAAGTCGGTTGATTTATTTTGTAAAAAGTTTTTGTTTTTCACTTTCGAATACCACTACCTGCTATGTAAATAACAGTGACAGGAACTTAACATATCATTCACATACTAAGTGGCAAAAAATACATAGTATTGAAGATAACTCAAAAACTACCCAAGCAAAGTTAATAAAATTTATATGGGACCAATTTGAGAGCATACCCTTTCAAACAAAAAAGAATTTTCAAAATCGGTCCACAAATGACGGAGAAATCAGTGGACATACATAAAAAAAAAACGTACTCTACGAATATATAACCTCCTTTTTCGAAGTCGGTTAAAAATGTATTGCAACGCATTAGCTAGTAAACAATAATGTGAACCTATTTTTCCCAATGCAGAGCTTCTCGTACAGAGAAGGCACGCTTCATCACCACGCTTTCTCAAGCTTGTATTGGCCAGTTCAGACTTTTGTTGATCATCTATTGACCTCGGCCAATGAGTTTCCTTTTTTTTTAAATATTTAGCGAATATATTGTCGGTATATTTACAGCTTACCAGCGAACCGCATTACACAGACCGTTGCGCTCAATTAACTCCCGGGGCATGTGGGGTAATGAAGTCACTGATACCTACTAGCTTTTTTTTTTAAATGTACCCATTAGAAGGAAAGAAAAATCGTTTATTTGTGGTAAATATGATGCAAAGAAAGAACAGAAGACGAAAATAACAATTTGGGGCGAAAATATGCGCCACATCCTCGCAAAACGGCCATTGCTTAGCATAATGCTACGACCCCATGCGAGACAGAGCCACAGCGCTGGTTTTCAGTAACAGCCTGCTTTGACGTGATGACGTCAGCCGGTGCAGCATATACCTAGTGAAATAACAAAATAAGAAATAAAAAATTAAATAAATACAAATACTTAATCCTAAATGTTTATATAAATATAATATTTAAAATGGCAACATTGAAAAATAAATATAATCAGGTGTTGTTACCAGACAACAATCAAGTTATTTTTTATTTTTACCTTTAAATTAAATCCTCTCATCATCTGCCCAGTCTTGTTACCCAACTATGTTGGGGTCGGCTTCCAGTCTAACCGGATGCAACTGTATACCAGTATTTTACATGGAGCGACTACCTATCTGACCTCCACAGCCCAGTTTCTGGGTAACACGATACCCCTTAGTAAGACTGGTTGTCGACGACAAACGACTGACAAAGATCCACGAATGACAGCCGGGACCAACGGCTAAACGTACTTTCCGAGGCACGGAGGTATCTCGGTATAGTAATGGATGGTCATCCATCTACGGGCCGTACTCGGCAAGCGTTGCTTAACCTTGAAGGTCGATCCGTGCGGCTGATATTATATAGCCACGAGCCCCTATTAAATTCTCTATGAACTTAAAAATAAGTTTTGAAATGTGGGTGCTGCCTTTCCTCATTCCTGCTTTCATGCTCCTTCGGAGAAATACAGGTGCTGCCATCAGAAAATAAATATATTTTCTTCCCCAAATTGTACATAGATTAGTAGCAGCATTTTCCTATCTATAACAACAACAAACTTCTTTCACAGTATGAATTAGTAACTGTATATCTTCATAGAAAACGGCCGAAACGACATGCTTTGAAATCTTAGTGTATATCAATCAGTACGCAACACTATCGAGTGCGCGGCAGTTACGCACGGACGCGGAAGGTTTATCTACCGAGCGATCGTAGGTAATTATTTCAAGGTTACTGCTGAGACATAATACTGTTACTTTATTATACTGTGCTCCTATGAACAATGATAGCGGTAGTGCTTGACGCAGTGCATAAATCGTGGTAGATTATAAATGGCTATAATTTATTATGTCATTGGAGTTGTGTTTGGACCTATCCATAGTCCATAGCAATATTATAAATGGGAGAGTATACTCTGTCTGTCTGTTACCATTTTATTCCGATAGTCCGTAGGAAAAGTCCACGTTAACGAAGCCGTGAACAAAAGATAGTCTATCTAAACTAATAAAAGAGAAAATATTTGATTTTTTGTATGTTTGTTTGTTTGTTACGCTTTCACGCTAAAACGGCTGAACGGATTTGGATGAAATTTGGCACATGGGTAGACCACCTTGGTTAGGACAAAGGATAGTTTTTATCCCGATATTCGCACGGGATCGAGACTTATACGGGTGAAACCGCAGGGCGCAGCTTTTATTAAATTAAAATTATAAATATCATAATCGCAATTAGGGTTTCTAAGATCTCCTCACGTTGATAGAATAATAAATGAATAGAGTTACTTTTCCTCGACAGACTTTACTTCAGCAAAGTACGGAGCTCTTAAAGTTATTAGCGGTGTACATTGTCACTTGAACTAAAACTTTTAATTAGTAGGTACTTTTTGAATCACAATTAGGCTGTCACAGGCTTAATTAACACATAAACTGGTGCTGCGAGTGTTGCTATGATAATTCATTCAGTTCTCGAGTAAACTAAGTAGAGAAGTTGTTTTCAGTGAGAAGAACATAAGTGTGATTTCATTTTCTTCTATCTTCTGTTTTAACATAAAACATAATCGGAATAGTACTTCCAAAACAAAAATCTGCTGTTCCCCCCTACATTTATGTTCGCAAAACTCGTCAAATATGTAGGGAACAGCTGATTTTCTTTTCGCGATTTCAGGTTCGGCCCCTTAATAAAAGTTGTTCATAATGATGAGTAAAGTCACCTGTCAAAGTTTGCGCACTGGATAAAAACTTATCCTGTACATTTATATATGTCGTGGCCTGCAGGGCTAACATGACAAGCGCGAGAACGCTCTTTTTCTCGTTTTATCGTAATTTGTCTACAATTCTGACGTCATTCTAATCCCTAACATGACCACAAACGACGAGTAAATTAGAAAAAGGCACTTTGACACTCCTTTATCGCGCGACGATAAACCGATGTTGCAAATTATTAAAAACAAATTATTTTTATGATAGTAACATCGGCTTGAAGTTCTGTTTCATTCATTCAATTTTATGCATGGAATTATGTACTTTATTGAATAAACGTCTCTCTCTCTTAATTATTTTCTTAATTATTATTATTTATTTATTTATGATTATTTTTTTGTGTAACCGACTTTTTGATTAAAATTAAATGATTTCTTTAAATACAAAATGACGGAAATTAAAATTAGTGTCATCTATACTTATTAGATAATCACCACAAATGACAAATGGGCCGACTATCGCAATTTGACAAATCGAAGTTTATTATTATAACAGAGATTTCGTTAATTAATTAATTAATTTATTTAATCACCATAATTGGAAAAGCGACTGGTTATTATTGAAAGTAATAGTCATCTACGTGATAAAGACACATTAAAAAAAATATTGTCTACAATAAGTACGACTGTGAATCTGCCACCTTTTTTTCGAGTTTTTTTATGTATCATAATTTTGTCTTTTTGTCTACTCTTTATCGTCGTCAAAATCGACGACGACTAAATACGACAAAATGACTGATTATATCGTGTTGAACTGTCAAAAATCGAGATAAATAACGTGTCATGTTAGGGTTTGTCGACAAAACATCAAGTTTGACAGAACGAGTCGAGTATTTTGTATGGCGTAGCTGTCAGAAAACGATAAAACTACAGAAATAGACAAAAATTTGTCGCGCGATAGTGGATATATGTCGCGTGTGTCATGTTAGGCCTGCAGATCTTAGAATTGAAATAGAACATCGACCGCTGGCCACATCATGATGTGGTCTGGCTAGATCATTGAATACTCAACGTTTGACGATATGCACAGTTAAACGCACGACTACTTCATGATGTGGCCAAACATTAGTGATCATATCGTAAAATAATTGGATTATCCACCGGTAGAGGCGTTGATGTCGCTTTGTTTTTGTTGTGCATCATGGCGGCGAACGATCATTCGATTGAAAAAGCAATTATAAATATGCAAATGGAAGATAAAAGTGCAGTGAAGTATCGTTATTATAACAAGCTACGTGACTTTTATGAAATTCACTCGAAAAACGAGCGCAACCTTAAAAAAGCGGCCAAGTGCGAGTTGTACTCGCCCATGAAGGGTTCCGTAGCAGCAAGTAACATTGAATGAAAGGTAAATTGCGGTTTACGATTTATGACGTATTAAAAAAAAAAACTACTTGCTAGATCTCGTTCAAACCAATTTTCGGTGAAAGTTTACATAGTAATGTACATCATATATTTTTTTTAGTTTTATCATTCTCTTATTTTAGAAGTTACAGGGGGGACGACACACATTTTACCACTTTGGAAGTGTTTCTCGCGCAAACTATTCAGTTTAGAAAAAAATGATATTAGAAACCTCAATATCATTTTTAAAGACCTATCCATAGATACCCCACACGTATGGGATTGATGAAAAAAAGAATTTTGAGTTTCAGTTCTAAGTATGGGGAACTCCAAAATTATTTGTTTTTTTTCTATTTTTGTGTAAAAATCTTAATGCGGTTCACAGAATACATCTACTTACCAAGTTTCAACAGCATAGCTCTTATAGTTTCGGAAAAAAGTGGCTGTGACATACGGACGGACAGACAGACAGACAGACATGACGAATCTATAAGGGTTCCATTTCTTGCCATATGGCAACGGAACCCTAAAAACCATGTAGTTTGGAACGTATTCCACAGGTTAGTATTTAACTATATTCTAATCTTAGTAATTGTTATTTTTCTTCTGGAATGAAAGCTATTTAAAATGTTTTATTTATCCATTGAGCCAGATTACTAAAATTTAATGAATGCCAGTAATATTTGCATGGATGGTTACTTAGTGATATGGCCAAACGTCGACTGACATATCGTTAAACGTTGAAACACAACCAATTCATGAAATAGTCGATCATTTCATGAAATTATCAATTCTAAGATCTGGCCACGACATACTCGTATATATATACTAGCTGACCCTGCAAACGTTGTTTTGCCATATAAATGTTTGGGTGGACCATCTTTATCACTAACTACCTGCCCTACCTGCCCTACCTGCCCTACCTGCCCTACCTGCCCTACCTGCCCTACCTGCCCTACCTGCCCTACCTGCCCTACCTGCCCTACCTGCCCTACCTACCCTACCTACCCTACCTACCCTATCTTTCAAGTTGGGTCAAACTGCACACGGTGTGCAAATTTGATTAAAATCGGTTAAGTAGTTTAGGAGTCCATCGCGAACAAACAACGTGACACGTAATTTATATATATTAAGAAGATAAGAAGATTAGAGATATATTATGTGGTTTCCATACTGTATTAGGTATGTCCGTTTTTCTACCTACCGCCATAGTAAACACAACTAACTACACAGTATACAAACTACCTTATCCAACTGCGGTTCACACACTAGATTTTGCAGCCCGGCTTAATTATCTGAGCAAAGATTAAACGACTGTTTATGACGCAAAAGCTTAGCTTCAAGCTTCAGATTGTGTAGTTATTAACTGGATTATATACTGCCAAGATACCAGAGGGAAATGTATTAATTGGAAACGTATTTACTGTCGTATTTGCTTTGTTTTGTAACTAGGTAAATGGTGGCGCGGATTATTAGATCGGAAATGTGTGGACGGTACAAAGCAACAGCAAATTATCCAGACTAACGCAAAAGGCAGTATAATTGTTTAATCAATGTTTTCGCCGCCACAAGTTGGATGAGGGGGATGTACCAAAAAGAAAACTGTTAAAATAGGCACTGAGCTGTTGCCTTCAGTCCCAGCAGCATCGTTAAAGCCCACCTTTTAAGCTATTGCATAGCTTTTATCGCGGGCTTTGAGCGCGGCGACCGAATCAAGAAATTCCGTAACGTAACGAAAATAAAAATCTAACACCCCACTCCGCCTACCATGTAATGACGGTTCCCATGACAACGTGATGTCGTCATGGGAAACGTGATGTTGTCATAGGAACGTAATTTTTGTTTTATGTCATCACATTATCATCCCAAGAGTAGCGTTGACAAATAGGAAGTATGGAGGTTACAAATGCTATGCAATAGCTTTACCGCGGCAGTCCCCGAGTGCCACACGTTTTTTTTTAAATAAATTTTTGTTTTCGCGGGAAACCTTCAAAAGGCGCCCGGGTTTTGGGGATAAGACCGGGGAGTGTGGGATTTTTGCCTCACTAAAACCACCCCGGTGGTCACCATCTGCACATGGAAGGGGCACCGTTACCTCTCAAAAGACCAATCCGGAACCCCCTCTGTGCAGCGCCTGTTGGGGCACATCTCTGGGGAGACTGTTAAGGGGTCTCCCCGAAACCTGACTGTGCAAGGCAGCACGTGACCACTGTGCGCCGTCTACCCTGAGATCACTCAGTGGGCGGACAGAGTCCCTACTCTAAGCGCCCGTGATCCCTAATTTTTTCGGCGTGTTAGGCGTCGAGGCGGTTGCCTCCCCGACGCCTTCTTCTACGAGCGGGATCAGCCCTCTCACGATCCCGCTCGGCAGCCTCCTTCTGTACCATGCAGCCTCCTTCTGTCAAAGCCTACCTGTCGTTAAAGCCTACCTACTCGTAAGGATCTTCCACATTTTCACAAGTTTCGAAGAAAAACATCACACTTTAAAAAAAAAAAAAAATTTGTTTGCTAATAGTGCAAACGATATTGTGGAAAGCGTAAAAGCTAAAAAAAATGCCAAGCTACACACGTTTTAAAATAACTGCCAGACAAAAACGGCACTACCACAGAAGTGACATACATTGTCCGTACCGTACCGCACGACAAGCCAGGCCGTCCCATCCTTGATGTCCTCCCTCCGATTGACGCCCTAAGCTGAGGTTCGTACCCCACAGGGGGTGCCCTTAGCGAGCGTTCACCTAGTTTTCATTAGCATAGTTGAATAACCCCTGGCTGGGAGGTTTTAAGTGTAGTAGGTTAAGGCACCCACAGGAAAGCCCGGTTAAGTAATGAGATCTCAGAGGTCAACTACGAGATGCCACACCTAAAAAAAAAAACGTGTGGCACTCGGGGACTGCCACGGTAAAGCTATTGCATAGCATTTGTAACCTCTATGACAACATCACATTGTCATGGGAACCGTCATTACATGGTAGGCGGGGTGGGGGGTGTTAGGTTTTATTTTCGTTACGTTACGGAATTTCTTGATTCGGTCGCCGCGCTCAAAGCCCGCGATAAAAGCTATGCAATAGCATAAAAAAAACCGCACAACAAGGACGTGAATAGTCCTTCCTTTTTAAAACTTGTTTTTTTCATATTTCCGTCGATTTTACAGATTTTTTCGATTATCACATTTTACTTTGTCTTCTTTGAAATTACATTATTTGTTCGGTCATTTCTAATATTAGTCATGGTCCCTATTCACGGAAACACATAACATAACATCACGCCTCTATTTCCCTGAAGAGTAAGACAGAGGTGTACCTATAGTACACCCACATTCCGCCAGTTAAGTCCCATGTAATAGGGGGCGAGTCTATTTGCCATCAACTGGACATAAATCCAGACTCCGAGCTGCTACTGAGAAATTAATGGAGAGTTTATAATAAGTATTTTGTACCAAATAAACGTTCGATACTGTACGGTACCTACATTATGAAACAATCAATAAATGCCTGCCTCATGAAATGTAGACTTAATTAAAAATCAATAACAACTTAGTCACGCGTTTTCACGCCAAACTTTTTATGTCCCTATCCGTAAATTATTTCAATATCAACCTTAACTGCTTTGAAATAAAATTGAAACTTTAAAAAAATGCTTTAAAAATTCAATTAACATTACCAAAATTCTGAAAAAGCCAATACTTAGCTGTACCAACGGTTTCAGCCGCATACAATTTTCCAAGATGAATGTGTGTATTTTCTATTCACTTGTCTTATTTCTTAAACAAATATGGCGTCCTGTATTTTGATTTGAGGAACAAAAATGGGATAAATGGTTGATTCGAAGCAGATTTTGATGACCTAGGTACCGTAAAGTCGTTCATAAGTAAATACGCTGTAGTTATAACAATTTCGCACTATTTACCGTTAACATTTAATAACATAAAAGCAGATGAATAAAAATGAGATATTGTTCAATTAGTCTAAATGCATCGCAATTGGCTTGCTCTCTGACATTTGGCGCAGCACATGCATTGTTGTTAGGAGCCAAACTGGCGCCTAAGGTTATGCCTTTTTTGCCAAACATTCTGGCACAAATTCCTCAGTAAATGTGCCAACATTCACAATTTATAATGGCTTTGATTATGAGAAATGATTCATTTGCAACGTTGTCAGTGCATTTTGCAGTGGCCAGTAGCAGTGCCAAACTCCTTTCTGCACAGTGACCCCGTGTTCACGAGCTACACGCTCAAGCGACATGCGCCTTGCGACAGCCATTATCGAGAAAACAAAAGAAAGAAGTTTTTTAGAGCATGCCACGTGTTGAAAAATAGTTCGATTAACTGTTTATGGCTGTTTTGTGTTCGAAAACTATTTTTTTTGTTGTTTTTCGAATAATTTGGTCGAATAGAGATTCTGTAATTAAAAAAGTGTTGCAGATTTACCGCGACGCGAGTTTTGAAGCGACGGACGGACAAAATTCGAGCGTGCGTGTCGCTTGACACAAGTCGCATCGCTCGTGGTCGTGAACCCGGCCTTTTTTTTTTGTGGGAAATTATCAAATAACTTCTCCCGCTCTGGGCGGAGCGGGAGGGCGTGTCAGACTCTTACTGACTAAAACCCACCCGTGTTCCTTCGGTTGCCCTGTTGCCGGGGGCCACGATTTCCCTATCGGTTTTCTTCGAACCCCCGGCAGGCATTGGCCCTAACGGACCCCGTCAATTCTGCTGACATCTTTTTGAGGCGCGCGTGGAACACAACGCGCCGTCGACCCGGGCTTGGTCCTTATCGGACGGCGAACTACCCATTGCTTACCGTCCGCAAGCCCGCGCCTACGGTGGCCGGAAATCGGCTCGCGATTCCCGCCCCGGGCGTCTCCTTCTATTGCGGCGGTTAGGGGCGTGAGGGCGCGAAATTTGCCTCTCCCTCACGCGTTCCGCCTCCTCCTTCGCGAGCATTACCGCTTCGCAGAAGGAGATGACGGCCTGCCATTTCCTCTCGCTCCGTACCATGGCCTGAACCAAGGCCGGACGCGAGAGATCACCGCCGCCGATCGCCTCTACGAGGACACGGCGTTGCTCCGCCCAAGCCGGGCAGACCTCCACCGTATGCTCCACCGTGTCCTCAGGCCGATCCACACAATGGTGACACCCGGGTGTTTCCTCCCGCCTTATCCTGTACAGGAACCTCCCGAAGCAGCCGTGTCCGGTGAGGACCTGCATCAGGCGGAAGGTGAGGACGCCGTGGCGCCAGCCACTCCTCAAAGAGGGGTCTTATCGCCGCAATTGTGGCATGCCCAGCGCGGGGTTGCGACAATCGCACTCTCTATGACGCCATGAGATCCCGCCGGAGCTCTGTCCGCTGTGCCGCGATTTCTTGCGGCTCGTGAACCCGGCCTTAGGCCTAAAACAACTTTGCACTATCCATTGCTGCATCTGTATGCAAGAGGAATACTAAAGTGTTTGGTATATTCTCAGTGAACGATGTAATTTTGGGCCACTTCGTGCCACGCATAATTTTGTTGCACTACATGGAGATGGCGTGGCTTCGCCGATATTTGTGTTTCGCTGCCACAAAGCAGTCCTAAAACACATCTGTTTCGGGACTAATTTTGTGGAACATTTAACTGTAAACTGGGTAGGTTATTTTTGGAAAAACACCAGTAACTTTGATCAGTAGACATATTTTGTATAAAGTTTAAAATCCAACTTAGAAAAGCTTCAAATCGAAACAATCCTCAATTAAAACAATTTTCTAAATAATTATGTTTTACCGAAATAATAATTATTGTCGATATTATCACAAATTGTAACAGCTTCATGTGTTTCGTCTACACAGTAATTAAAATAATAGTCTGTCTCTATATTTAACATAGGTAAATGAAACGTAGGTAACGACTTTACATGGTGCCGTATAAATCGTCTATAGGCATATTAAGTATTTACTAGACTTCTGCTCGCGACTCCGTCGTCGCGCAAGCCAAAAGATTTCCTATGACACTCGTCAATAGTAAAGCTTTTTCAGTGAAAGAATTTAAGAAATTTTATGAGTTGTTTCAGAGATTACCTCCCGCATCCAAAATCCTTTTTGTCTGTGCTGCTGAATGGGTCGCACATACCTTGTTTGTTAGCTTGAAATGATAAGTCACGGATAGCCAAAGATGGAGTTTATTGAATATTTTAACTAACACGTAACTAGATATGAATTTTCGTGATCGTGTACTATCGCGTTACACTATAATTTGTACAAGGTGACGGAAAGTGCTGATCTATGCAATGCGCGCGTGCCATGTACGAGTACATTAAATAACTGTGTGGTGCTGGGTAGTTTGTTGCGCCACTTCTTCTTCCCAGCTAAAGGCACTAGGAAGTGGTGAAGGGTGGGCATTTTTGGGGGACTGTCTTAAGTAATTTTTACGTTCGAAAAGTGCTGATTCTCAGCCTAGTTTGTATAAATGACTTATCTTTATATATATAATTCTTCTGTGAGTGTGTATGTCACTGAACTCCTCCTAAAAGGCTGCACCGATTTTGTAGATTTTTTTTGTGTGTGTTTTAGTGGATCCCTGGATGGTTTAGATTCACAATCGGACCCGATAGGTGGCGGTATTCGGTCAGGACAACGTCTGTCAGGTCCGCTAGTCTTTATATATAATTCTTCCGTACGTGTATTTGTCACCTAACTCTTCCTAAAGGGCTGAACCGATTTGGATGAAATTTTTTGTGTATATTTGAGTAGGTCCCTGGATAGTTTGAAAATACAATTGGACCCGGTAGATGGGGCTGTACGGACAGGTCAACGTCTGTCAGGTCCACTAGTAATATTATAAGTGTAAAAAAGCCTGTTTCTATAGCATTAAAGAACAATACATCCATCGTCATCGTTAGGGAATTCGTGACGTAATGAAGTCGTTACTGTAATTAATTTTGTACAACGAAAACTTTTCCGGGCCAATTAATTCCCCACTGATTAGGAAAGGCATAGCCAATTAGTTGGTATTTTTGCGTGTAATGAATTGTACTTTTGAATCTATCAAACATTTCATTACGCATAATGTAGTTACAGCGTAGTTATTACGTTAATTGTTAGACATTTTTAGTAAAACCATTAAAATTAATTAGATCATAAATATTATCTTCCGACTCAGCTGGGCAGCATTCGGGAAGCTACGCAATATCTTTTCGTCCCACATACAACAGTGTCTCAAGACAAAACTCTTTGACCAGTGCGTGTTGCCAGTGATGACCTATGGTACTAAAACGTGGTCGCTCACAATGTGCCTTATCAGAAGGCTAAAAGTCACCCAAAGGGCAATGGAGAGGGCTATGCTTGGAGTTTCCCTACGTGATCGAATCAGAAATGAAGAGATCCGCAGGAGAACCAAGGTAACCGACATAGCCCGAAAAATTGCTAAACTTAAGTGGCAATGGGCAGGGCACATTGCTCTCAGAACGGATGGCCGATGGGGTCGAAAGGTTCTGGAGTGGTGACCACGTATCGGAAGACGTAGCGTTGGAAGGCCTCCCACAAGATGGACCGATGACCTTGTGAAGACCGCAGGAATCCGTTGGATGCGGAAAGCACAGAATCGGTCGAAGTCGCGGTGCTTGGGGGAGGCCTATGTCTAGCAGTGGACGTCTTTCGGCTGAAATGATGATGATGATGAATATTATTTTGACATTTCTTGGGACCCTGGGGTCTCAGACCTTTGAAAAGCGAACGAGGGGCCGAAGCCAACTCGCAGAAATGAGGCATCAACCGACAATTATCCCTGTTCGCACTATGCAAGTGCACCCAAGGAAAACCCCCGGTTGGTGTAGGACTGTTGTAGGATATAGAAACAAAGATATTGGGTTACCTAGAACTATTTATTTATTGTTTTTTTATTTAAAATAAAATGGCCAAAGCCAATTAAATTAGTTAAAGACAAAAGATTATTAAGGTACACATTACTAAGGTACAGTAAACAATAGTACATTACTGCCGCGGTCTATAATGACTACTTTGCTGGTCGCGCTGATGATGGCCGACAGCGCAGCGTAGCGCAGCTCCAGCACGCGTAGCATGACCACCGTAGAAACGAGTTTTGTCGACGGAAGAATAGACAAAATAACAGATTGTGATTGTTTATCAGTCATTTTGTCTATTCTTCCGTCGACTAAACTCGTTTCTACGGTGGTCATGCTACGTGTGCAGGCCGACACAGCGCGGTCAGCGTGCAGCACTTGATGGACGAGCTGAGAAAAAGGCCGAGGCCGTAGGTCGAGGTCTTTACAGCGAGGACAGCAAGGGCTGCAATGATGGCTAAGCTGGAAGGCCCAGAGCGTAGCTAGGCTAGCTCGAGGCAATCATAGCGTGACCAGCGAAGCAGTCATAGTGGGCCAAGGCTTGTATAGTGCTTTACTCAAAAATGCAAGTACCTAATTTAAATAAAACCAGCAAGTAATTTCAATAAAATATATCGCTTTTGTTACTTCTTCGTTTTTTTTTTTTAACAATGGTAGTTGGAACTATACAGCCAAATATGGAATAAAATCTTATTGTACCTATCTCTATAAATACAAAAAGCTGTGTTTTAAATAAAATCTTTTTGCATTTGATTTTTTAAAACGTTGAAACGTCAAAATAGCGGCCGGCAATGTTTTGCCGGCCTGTTAGAGCGACTAGCAAAACTTTGCCGGCCGCTCCTTGAAACAGAACGGCAAGGTCAACTTTGCTCAAACAAGGTTGTCAAAATAATGACTACATTACATGCATTTTTGAGTAAAAGTTTCTAAAGTTGCAGACACGACAGATAGGAAAATAGTTTTACAGCTCTATGTAGTTCACACGAAAATCAAAACAAAACAACAATAAAGTACTTAGTTCTGAATTCAAATCATTATACAAGATAAATCTAATAATTGATGGACATGGAAATTAGCATTCGTTTATATTCGGAAATGCGATGATTCCCGAAGGACAACGAATGAAGCAAGAAACGTTGACATGTTGGTAAATGCAGGAAGCGTTTTAAACACTATTTTCTTTTACTTGAGCGTTTACCATAAAATATTATTCATGCTGGAAACTAAAATTATATAATACTAACTTACATAATAACGCGAGGTTCGTTCTTTAAAAATAAATTGGCCATAATTCTCAGGCGGAAGCATGTGTCAAAATACAGTTCTTTATATACGGGGCGGGCATATAAAGGGTGATTTACACTGTGTTAGGTAGTGAAGCCAGGAAAATGTAGGTACGAGTAGGTACTAGATATTTTATGATAACTGTTAGTTTGAGTTAGGTTAATGATGAGACTGGCTGGTCAGAAACAAAACGGATTTATTTGAAAACTAGGATTTAACATGACATGACATTATTACTACTGACAGTGTGGTGATTGGAATTATGAAGTGATAATAATATTTTCATAGTTTTACGTCAATATTGGAAGGAATGACAGTAATATTAATGTCATTATTTATTTATTTATTGGTCTAACTACAATTGTTACACTTCTCAAGCAATTGCAAAAACACAAGCCAACACGCCAACTGCACAATATTAAGCCATAGACATAGCATGCAAAAACATTATTAGGTACATCATAGAAAACAAAAACAATAGGTGTGTAAGTACAGAAATGACACATGATTGTTACGCAATTTATTTTTTTAAGTGAAAGCTTCTTCAGTCGCATTGGACATTTTTGAGATGGGACTAAACAATTGATTTCGCGACACCGTGACGACACCTCATTTTTGTAAACGCGATTGTGCTCTTTATTTATGTTACGTTACGGATAAATGTTCTATGCAAGTATTTTTACTTTAAAGGTTTTGTAAACGTGATTATGCTCTTTATTTATATTAAGTTACGGATCAATGTTCTATGCAAGTATTTTTACTTTAAAGGTTTCGGAAGTATTATTTTTTGTAAATGCGATTGTGCTCTTTATTTAGATAGGGTTACTAACTAATGTTCTATACAAGTATTTTTCTTCCACCAAGGCGATTTTGTGCAAGTTTTCACTTCTGTCGGCACTCCCGAAGTGCCACCACTTTTTTTTTATTAATAAGGCAGTAATTTATAATAGTTGGGGTATTATTACTGATAGTGTCTGGACCCCTATTTGATAAACATTAAAAAATAACAGACCACAGTGGTAAAACGAACTTATGGCGCTTGAAAGACATTGACACTGGGGGCGTTGCTGGTTACATTTGTGTTTTTTTTGTGAAATTGTGTTGAAAAAACAAGATGGCGGCTTTAGTTCCAATTTTGACCTCACGCTTAAAGATCCTCGTACAGATCAAGGTACAGACAGACGCCAGCACATCAAGCTACCTGAAACTGTCAAATTTTCCCAATCAATTTTGAACCTTACACTTCAGCGATAAAGTTGAAAATCTATTAAATAAATTTGACAGATTGAAGTAGCCTGATGTGCTGGCGTCTGTACATATAAACATACAGATAAAGAAAAACAATATTTCAATTAACTTGTACGTGTGTGTGTTTGTGTGTGTAGACAGTCAAAGAGTAATAAGTATAGCTATCTTTTACTAACACAGTATAAAAAAATGTAGCGATATGATTACTTTTTTGTCAATTCCAGGTAAAGCAAATACGAAATTAATATTTAAAAGTGCCTTTGTACGGAATGTTTCTTTCAAAATTATTGGAAGCTCTTTTATGTTTTTTTTCTTAGGTACAGGCAACCACACAATGGTAACACTTGCAATAAAGAAGACATGAAGCAATCAACAGCAAATTGTTACCATTTATGTGCGGTTGACCGTACCTATACCTGTTCATAAAGCAAAGCAATAATTTCAGCTTAATTTTACCGAAACGTTACAGAATGTCAACAATGTGAACCTACCCTTAAATTGAACATGCAAGACAGCAAATTATGCAAAACATTTGAACTTAGAAAGTAACGCAATTAGAAGTCTTGCATGCTTACTTGTGCCGGTGTGGCGTACCATATCAGTGTAATATGTACCAATTAGAGCCAATGTGGTGTGTTGGTGGAATAAGTTGGCTTTGAAGTATTTTAATTTTAAGCTTGAAATAATAGAAAGAAAGAAAAGAAAAATATTTTATTTTTGGCACGCACAGGAAATAAAACAGTGAGATGTGAATTATGAAAACTAAAATGACCAGTGCGAGGCTAAAAAGGCTCCTCTCAGCATAATGCAGTGATATTAAAAAAAAAAAGTGTGCTGTCGGGGGATCCCCCATCAGGAACGAAGTTCTTTCTCACGTATGATTTAACAAAAACAAAGTTTCTGCAGCCGCCATCTTGCATTTATATTTTGACCTCATATCTGCTCTAGCATCCTCGAAAACTATGAAAACGACACCCATGATGATTTTTTTTTTTAATTTTCACAGCCGCCATCTTGGATTTACATTTCGATCCCACTATTGGCTTTAATACCCTCGAAAACCATGAAAACGATACACAAAATGTTTTTTTTTTTTTAATTTTAGAGCCGCCATATTGGATTTACATTTTGACCTCACTGTCGGCTTTAGCACCATCGAAAACTATGAAAACGATACCCATGACGAAAAATGTTTGCAGCTACTTATCTTGGATTTTCATTTTAACCAAATTCGCTGTTGCACTTTTCTATGAAACTTCATGATTTAAAAAAAAATTAAACCGACGAAAAATTTCAACACAGGGAGGTTCAGAATCGTGTACTGAATCCATGGTAACAGTTTTCGCGTCGATGTATCCCATCCTGTATATCAATTATATTATTATTAACAAAATATATTACTTTTAGGGGCTTGTGGCTAAGTAATAACAGCTGCACGGGTCGATCGATCAGGTTAAGCTACGCTTGCCGTGGTTGGTCCGTGGATGGGTGACCATCTTTACATACCAAGTCCCCTCCGTGCCTCGGAAAGTACGTTAAGCCGTTGGTCCCGGCTGTCATTTGTAGATCTTTGACAGTCGTTACGGGTAGTTAGAAGCCCAAAAAGTCTGACAACCAGTCTTACCAAGGGGTATCGTGTTACCTAGTCACTAGGTTGTAGAGGTCAGATAGGCAGTCGCTCCATGTAAAATACTGGTATTCAGCTGCATCCGGTTAGACTGGAAGCCGACCCCAACATAGTTGAGAAAAGGCTAGGCAGATGATGATATTACTTTTTTTTCCAATTTATTGCTATGGTGTCCCACTAGGGGATTAAAAATAGTAGGTAAGGGTAGTTAAAATCGGTGTGATAATTTTCATCATTGTCGTCTGCCTAGCTTTTTAGTCGGCTTCTTGTCTGAAACTGAATACAAATATTTTACATGGAGTGACTGCATATCTGACCTCACGATACCTCTTGGTCAGTCTAGCTGTCAGGCTTTCTGGCTTTTGACTAATCGCAACGACTGTTAAGGATCTATGAATGTCAGCAGGGACCAACGACTTAACGTGCTTTCCGAGGTACGGAGGGATCTCGGTATTAAATTTTTCCACATTCTTTAGTTACTCACCTGAAATCAATACATCAAGGTAATAAGTCCTTCGAACCACTAATAAATTCGTAAATTATGTTAATTAGTAGCAATACATTCAGCGTGACCTTTCTGAACTAATACATTACGTTTTCGTGAGCCACATACATAGAGTTCTTTATTGGGAATAATTATACTCTTCGGTACGTTGCCTCGAAAGGTTTTTATCAGTGGGGAATACAACTGTACACAGAAGTTATAGCACGTGGAAAAAACAGGACTAATGCCGATATTTTGTTTTTACAATACAGTTAACTGTTACCCGCGACTTCGTCCGCGTGGAATTCTAGAAGTTAATTTTATTTATTTGTCGGATCCGGTCATTAGTACGGCCACGAAACGAATCGCAAGCGCACCGCTGGTGACAGGACGTGATCTACACATACCTAAAGTGCACGCTTCTACAGAGTCGTGATGTTTTAAGGCCACGGCGAGGGGGGATTCAGCCTCGGATCGCATCGGAGTTAAGACGTCGCGGAACTGTTCTCGATCCATGGTGCTCAGTTATTGTGTTAGTTGTAATTTGTGATCATTGTGTTAATTGGTGATTTTAATAAACGCCGTCGCACCCAGTGTGTGTATAATTTAGCTAGTGTGATTAATTTGATAGTAAATTATAATGTGATCTGAACTGCAAACTGTTTTTCTATTGCGTATTAACCAACACTATTTACACTACGCCCACAGTAGTTAAAATATCGCTGATAATAACGAAAGAGTGACATATCTGTCCCTGACATATTTATATAGCTTCCAATCAAAGTCCCTTCAAAATCGGTCCAACCGTTTCGGAGATTAGCCGGAACAAACAGAAAGACAGACAGACAGATAGACAGATTTAAAAAAATATGTTTTTGTTGTATGTACCATATATACTTTCATATGCATTTAGTATAAAGTTTTTATTTTGACATTAGAAACAGACACTTCAATTTTATTTGTATAGTAGATGTAAGATGTATAGATACAGGTTTCAAGGGTTTTAGTTTTTTTGCACGGAACTCTAAGTCGTTTCCGAAAACAAAAGTAGCCTGCGTTATTCCTTATAACATCAGGTATTTCCAATGAAAGTCCTGTCAGAATCGGACCAGCCGATTCGGAGATTAGCCGGAACAAACAGACAGACAGACAAAAAATCTAAAAATTGTGTTTTGTACTGTATTTAATTTCATACGCATTAAGAGGCCGGCGACACGGCTCGCAACTACAAATCGAGATGTTTGCAAAATTCAATTCCAAGCACATCGCGCTAGTGTGAGTGCCTTTTTTTTTTTTTTTTTTTGGGTGGGAAATTATCAAATAACTTCTCCCGCTCTGGGCGGAGCGGGAGGGCGTGTCAGACTCTTACTGACTAAAACCCACCCGTGTTCCTTCGGTTGCCCTGTTGCCGGGGGCCACGATTTCCCGATCGGTTTTCTTCGAACCCCCGGCAGGCATTGGCCCTAGTGGACCCCGTCAATTCTGCTGACATCTCTTTGAGGCGCGCTTGGAACACAACGCGCCGTCGACCCGGGCTTGGTCCTTATCGGACGGCGAGCTACCCATTGCTCACCGTCCGCAAGCCCGCGCCTACGGTGGCCGGAAATCGGCTCGCGATTCTCGCCCCGGGCGTCTCCTCCTGCGGCGGTTAGGGGCGTGAGGGCGCGAAATTAGCCTCTCCCTCACGCGTTCCGCCTCCTCCTTCGCGAGCATTACCGCTTCGCAGAAGGAGGTGACGGCCTGCCATTTCCTCTCGCTCCGTACCATGGCCTGAACCAGGGCCGGACGCGAGAGATCACCGCCGCCGATCGCCTCTACGAGAACACGGCGTTGCTCCGCCCAAGCCGGGCAGACCTCCACCGTATGCTCCACCGTGTCCTCAGGCCGATCCACACAATGGTGACACCCGGGTGTTTCCTCCCGCCTTATCCTGAACAGGAACCTCCCGAAGCAGCCGTGTCCGGTGAGGACCTGCGTCAGGCGGAAGGTGAGAACGCCGGGGCGTCTCTCCAGCCACTCCTCAAAGACGGGTCTTATCGCCGCGATTGTGGCGTGCCCAGCGTGGGGTTGCGACAATCGCACCCTCCATGACGCCATGAGATCCCGCCGGAGCTCTGTCCGCTGTGCCGTAATTTCTTGCGGCATCGGGGTTAAGCCCCGGCGTTTCGCCTCCTCGCGACACTCCCAGACGTGCGCGAGGACCTTTGCCTCCAGATCCCATGGTGGTAATCCGGCAAGGAGGCTCGCCGCCTCGCAGGAGACCGTGCGGTATCCTCGGGCCAGCCGGATGGCTATGACCCTCTGGGACGCGTTCAACCGGCGGGCTGGCCGCAGCCTCAATGAACGCGCCCACACCGGTGCCCCGTAAAGGGCCATGGACCGCACGATCCCCGCATAGAGCCTCCGGCAGGAGGCGTTTGGATCCCCTAGATTGGGCAGGAGCCGCTTCAATGCAGCCCCGGCCCGCTCGAGTCTGGGAGCCAAACGTCGGAAATGTTCTACGAAGTTCCACCGGCTGTCGAGGACGAGTCCCAGATACTTCATCGTCGACTCGACACCGATGTGAACCCCTCCCGTCATTACCTGGGAACCCGACGGTGGCGCATTCCGAGGACCATGAAAACCCATGGCCTCAGACTTGTGCAGGGCCACCTCGAGTCCCAGCTGCCGGATCCTGTCAACGATTGTCGCAACCCCGCGTGTCGCTAAATCGGCCGCCGCCTGGTACGACCCCCCCTGCGCCAGGACAAGCGTGTCGTCAGCGTAACAAACGACGCTGACGCCGCTAGGGTAGTGTGAGTGCCTGTCGGAGCGATATACACCTACAGTGAGCAATACTACTACGCACACATTGACAATTATTGCTTGACGCGATAGTACTACTAGCTTTCGAAAATTTATGAAAAATTAGGATGTGTTCCGTAATACAAAAAATTATGAATGAAAGGCTATGACTATGTGACTATGTAAGGATCGTAGCAGGTGGCGTTCTGTAGTTTCTGCCTACCCCCATGGGAAGAAGGCGTGAGTTTATGTATGTATGTATGAATGAAAACTTAATGCATTTCCATTTTTTTTTTTCGATAATTTGTAACTTGATAACATAAACTATGCTTCTGCGGAAACAATATTACAAATATTGTTGTTTATAATACAGAAAAAACAATATGAAAACATGTAATTTACGCCGTAAAAATGTACGAAATGCAATTCGCTCACACTTCATTTAAAGGTAAGTTTTTGGAAATAAAAAGACGTAGGAGCCTAGATAAATACTGTTTCAATCCGAATATCAACATAATATGGTGGAAATATGCTCAAATTGCAAATGATTTATGAACTACGTTTGTATGGACAATTCATGCGTCACCGCATTCTTAAGTAAAAAGCAGTTATTTTAACATTACAAACAAATACTTAAATTTTATTTATTTGTAATATATGTATAGATTTCACACAAATGCTTACCAACAACGCCCCCCTGTTAAAAGGAGGCTCCCTAAATTGTATGTTAATTTGCATCAAAATGGAACTTATGATTTATTGGATCTTTTTCTTTCCGTCAGTTACGTCCGTCAGTTCCGTCAGTTACGCAATTGGAACATTTTCGCTTGATTCATTTTTTATTCGAAAATCATCTCTTTTTAAAAGATTATTTGAAACAAAAACAAGATTACTTGGCTTTTATGTCTTAAATAATTATTGACAGTAAGAAAATATAGTTTATTTTCCAAATATGAGATATTTTTTCTCTAGATCAATTATATTACTTTAGTTATAAACGAAATAAGAATTGTGACTTACGACATTTCGTTCCGTGCTCGAACACGACCAAAGAGCGCACGCAATATTCAACTTTATTACTGATGTGTTAGCGTTTAGCACATATTGGAGTGGTGGGATGCATGGGGGGCGGAGTTTGCGTGGAAATTGTCTTTGGAGTGCCTGGTCTTAAATATGACGCGGGGTATAATGTCAAGAGAAGAGCCATGGTTTGTTAGAAATTTTTGAATGATAATGGAGATGGTTTGTACACTATCCTAAATGTGCAAAAGTGAATTAAAACCTACACTGTTAAAATGTCGGTCTGTTTCCCACAGTAATATCGTCATTGAATTTGTACTGTTACAGACTTATTTCACACCTATAGCCAACGCGTTAAGAACTGAGTCGTCGGGCCATAAATCATAGTTGTTAGTCTGCTTCGCTCGCACTTATAGAGCTTATGGAGCAGGTAGCAACAAGGCATTGCACTTATTGCTACTGACATTTATGGCCCGATGACTCAGTTCATAACGCGAGTACTATAGTTGCTAAAACCTTGCACTACTGTGATTTTTTTTTTCAGTTTATCTAAGAACTACTGATGCTGATGGAAAAGATCGTTATTAAATGCGAACTTATTAGAAAATGCCGCTACGCAAGTTCCGCAACGAGCAAGTACACACGGCTACAGATCAAACTATAAATTTCCAGTATAAGCTGACCTCGCATTGTACGGAAATCCTATAGAATGCGAGATCAGCATATACTGGAAATGTATAGCTTGATGTGTTGCTATGTGTACCTAATTTTATGCCAAGTTTCAATTTGCTGCCCGGCGGCACTACGTTCTACCTATAACTTTCCCTACACTTCCTAAGTAGGTAACTTGATTAAAATATCTTCGAATGTTCGTGTTTCCTCATTGGTGTAGGCTGTACGTAGTCTTTTAACCAGTTAGGGAACAGTAACAGCTGTATGGCAGTATAAAACTAAGTTTAAAGAAGTCGGTATTTACTTAATAAAACGTTGGCAACAAGGAATATAAAGTTGGAAAATAATAAAATTGTTAATTGATTCAAGCGTGACCTTGCGGAAATCCATTATAAAATACAATAGACGTGGATATATTTAGTAACCTGTACCGCTTAGCTATTTCTGAAGAGCCATAAAAAACTCCTGAAAGAAATCGACACGTGATTCACCTCTCAAGCTCAGTGGTCGGTGTGGCAACACGCCGTGTTCGGGTTCGCAACAAGTCCATCGTCATCTTGAGGATGCCTCGTTGAGAGGTGAAACGTGTGTCGATTTCTTTCAGGAGTTTTTTATGGCTTTTTAGAAATAGCTAAGCGGAACAGGTTACTAAATAAATATCCACGTCTATTGTATTTCATAATAATAGAATTCATTGTACCTATCAAACACAATGACTCCGCTGTAGAACAGTTTTCATTCCAACTTACCTTACATGTGAACGTCGAGGCAATTCAGCTGTTAGACAATACAAATATAGTGCGAAGACTAAAACAACAAAACCATTTGAGTTAGTGTAGAGTATAAAATGTAGAAATAATAGTGACAATGACACACATATAACACATGAACAAAGTGTTTTTATTATTTTATCTAGGTACACCCATTCTATAAAAACCTCTATAAAAGTTTCTGAAACAGTTAGCTTAGTGGCAACATTATAACAGCCAGTGCCATAGTAACCATTACATCATCCAAACGAGTGTTATAATATTGTACAAAATTTCATTATGCAACTCGTTTCAATGTTCAAACGCGGGACAGCAGCACCCGCTGTACGCATGTGTGTGATGTGCTGCTGCAGGCGATATACATACGTGGACTTGTACTGAATTTCGTGGGAATTTCTTTATTCTTGATCTTGAATTACAAACACCCATGGTTTCAGAAACTTTTATAGAGGATTCATATCATGGGTGTAGATAAAGTCTTGTATGCAACTGTTATAATTTAACCCACATTCGTGTTTTAATACCCCTTATTATACAACAGTTGCATAAATAACTAATATCAGACTCTAAGAAAGTGAAACGGACTTGAGTAAAATTATCACGCAAAAAATTAAGTTAGATTAAAATTGCTTATTAGTCTTAAAGGCTAGATTGTAATTGATTATTAAGAACCTTATTCTTTCTAGGGGCTTGTGGCTAAGTAATAAAAGCAGCACGGGTCGATCGATCAGGTTAAGCTACGCTTGCCGCGGTTGATCCGTGGATGGGTGATCATCTTTACATACCAAGGCTCTGTGCCTCGGAAAGCACGTTAAGCCGTTGGTCCCGGCTGTCATTTGTAGATCTTTGACAGTCGTTACGTGTAGTTAGAAGCCCAAAAGTCTGACAACCCAGTCTTATCAAGGGGTATCGTGTTACCTAGTCACTAGGTTGTGGAGGTCAGATAGGCAGTCGCTCCATGTAAAATACTGGTATTCAGCTGCGTCCGGTTAGACTGGAAGCCGACCCCAACATAGTTGGGAAAAGGCTAGGCAGATGATGATTCTTTCTAATAAAGAATAAAAAAACAAAACGTGGGGCACTCGGGGACTGCCGCGGTAAAGCTATTGCATAGCATTTGTAACCTCCATACTTCCTATTTGTCAACGCTACACTTGGGATGATGACGTGATGACATAAAACAAAAATTACGTTCCCATGACAACATCACGTTGTCATGGGAACCGTCATTGCATGGTAGGCGGAGTGGGGAGTGTTACTTTTTTTTCTTTACGGAATTTCTTGATTCGGTCGCCGCGCTCAAAGCCCGCGATAAAAGCTATGCAATAGCTTAATAAAAAAAACAACTTACATAGTTTAATCCCCGAAGAGTTAGGTAGAGGTGTACCTATGTTACATCTACATTTCGCCAGATATGTTTAAATCGCATATAATAGACTCCATTAGATCAACGAGGCAGGTTTTTCTCGTTAAAATAATATTGGTAGATAATGGTGTCGATTCCCTTGTTCACAACCTAAACTAAATTTAAGTTCAGTGCATCTTTTTCTTTCTATTTCACTAAGAAAAGGACAGAGGATAAATTTTAGTTTAGTCCTGTCAAATTAATCAGCGCCTGTCACTCTCCATACAAGTTTAGACGTGATTAAAAACTTGCCGACTAAAATTACGTTAATTTACGTTAAGCGCTGATTAATTTGACAGGACTAAACTAAAATTTATCTTCTGTCCTTTTCTTAATGAAATAGAAAGAAAAAGATGCACTGAACTTAAATTTAGTTTAGTTTGTGAACAAGGGAATCGGCACCAGTGCCATTAAAGAAGACGCGGCCTACTCTGCTCCGCTCAGTATTACAGCCCCACTCCGCGCATACTGTTCTGTAAAGTACAGCTTACAGTACAGTAATCGCGGAGAAGGGCGCATCTTCGAGGATGAAAACATTTTACGTCTTATTAATAAGTCTATGCTTACAGTACCAATGCCTTTCATTTTGACAGATCAACAACATTCATTGCGTTATTTACGTTGTTGAGCAGATACATTTTTCGAACCTATGAAGTAATAGATCAGTAATATCCTTCATCAATATATACTGGTTATAGGCGTAGAACTTCTATTAAAAACTTAATCTAAAAAACTTATTTTCACTGCGTAAAATGAATGTTGCTAGCATGCATTTTACGTATTTCCTCGTTTAGAAGGTCAACATAAATAGAACTGAAAAAACCGCCCAAGTGCGTGTTGGACCACGCACAATGAAGGGTTCCGTAGTTGGGATGAATTTATCCCAAAAACAAACTTAACTTTGTAGTTGAAAAATATGTTCTCCCATACGGAATGTATGGGAAAACATGTTTTTACAACTGCAAAGTTAAGTTGGTCGATTATTACTCGTTAACTTGTAGAGCTTACTTAGCTGTAATAGTTTTTCTTTTAATTTTGTTATATAACCTACTGCTGTGATTTTTTTCACAAATCTAAAATCAACCATTTAGCTGGCAGGGGGGGGGACACTTGACTCTAACAAAAATTAGCACTTTAAAGCTTAATATTTCGCAAACGAATCCCTGAATCCAAAAATGGTTTTCGCAAACTCACAATATTTTTAAAAGACCTTTTCAATGATACCCCACAACATACGATAAAAATAAAAAATAAAACATCACCACTTTACGTGTAGGAGAGGTACCCTAAAAAAAAATGTTTTTCATGATTTTGTTTTACTACTTTGTTGGCGTAATTAATATGTATACCTGTGCCAAATTACAGCTTTCTAGTACTAAGGGTCTCGGAGCTAGACCGCGGACAGACAGACAGACAGACGGACATGACGAAACTATAACGGTTCCTTGTTTACTACGGAACCCTAAAAAGAAACTAGAAATATAATCCAAGAAAATCATAATTACAACCTTTTAGTCGAGGTCAAAGCCAGGGTTAAAACCCTCACACTACCATAATTGCTGTGGTTATCCAATTAAATAGTTCGATTAAAAACCTTTTTATAATAATCACCAACCATCATTTTCTAATGTACTGGACATCATTTCACCAGAACGAAACATAATAATTATGTAGGTAGATATCATTGTAAACATAATGGGCTTGTGACTAAGCATTGGGTCGATCGACAAGTAGTGCTATTCTGTAACCATCTCACCGTGTTATCTTAGGTGAAGTGAGCGTGGAGTAAGCTGTCAGTTGCTAAGGATTGACACTATGGGCAGCTCATTTCACCTAAGTTATCACGGTGAGATATTTACAGAATAGCACTACAGGTTAAGCTACGCTTGCCAAGACTCCTCCGTGCCTCGGAAAGCACGTTAAGCCGTTGTTCCCGGCTGTCATTCGTGGTTCTTTGACAGTCGTTACGGATCGTCAGAAGCCCGAAAGTCTGAGAACCAGTCTTACCAAGGGGTATCGTATTATGCAGTAACTGGATTGTGGAGGTTAGATAGGCAGTCGCTCCATGTAAAATACTGGTATTCAGTTGCATCCGGTTAGACTTTGAAGGGCTAGGCAAATGATGACAGATGATGAATTGTAAACTGTTTATGGGTTTTTTATACGTCAGGCTTTTTTAAGCTCGTTTTCAAATACAAATCATAAAATATAGTTCTATTATTTTACATGTCTAAGTAGTCATATCTAGTCAGAAGTGATCTTTGTAATGTTAAAGTCTGTCGCAGACAGGTGCGACGCGACAATGCAACGCGATTCTGGTAGAACATTTTCCATGAAATTTTCATAGAAATAGTTCTACTAGAGTCGTGTCGCGGCTGTCTGCGGGAGTGTTAAGATGGCACATAATCCCGCATTAGGTTTGCTTTTGTAAAAAACATGGGCCTTCCAACTCCTACAACTTACTAAAACCCTATAGTGAATGGAAATAAGTATTTATTTCCGGGTAGGTACCACTTTTTCAGAATGGGCGCAATAATAGCCATGCAATTGTTGTGCGTCTAAAAGATCCCACGATCCAAGAAAATCCCCGTATAGGTACAAATACTATAGTTTGGTACTCTTTCTAATAAAAAAGTGATCTTTATAAAGAGCTTGTATTTAATTGACCCTCTTATAATGCCCATTGTGCGGTCCTCAAAAATTACAGAACACTCTAATATTTTTGCGTTTCTTTTTGTGAACCTTCAATCATTCCTATTTAAGGTTCCTTAAAATACTAACTTTTATAGAGGTATGAGGAACAGGGTGTAAAGTTCACTCATCCTCTGTAGAAAATGGAGAAACCTCCGACCAGTCGGGTGTCGTGTCTGGCGGGCAACTGCCCAACGATTGTTTTTTTTTTTTTGTGACTACGGCAACTCGCAGTTTTGACCACTAAGATCATGGCTACTTAACCGGATTTTCCTGTGAGCAAGACTCGGAACCGGTTTCAGAAACACAGGTTAAAACCGGTTTATTTGGGTTTTACTATTAACTTCTCTTAAGAATGTGAACTTTTTAAGAACTTTATTTTAACCTAAATTAACCGGTTTATTCGACGAGCGGCATGTTAGTTAACGCGTTGCAACTTGTGGTTACTTGTGAGGATGCCACGCTGAATAAAATCTAGACAAAAAACCGGTTAATATTGCTCTGAACCGATTAATCCAAAAAAAAACCTTTATGTAAAGACTCCTCCAAAACTGGTTTATAAAAAGCGGTTTTTACGAACGAAACCGGATGTAAAGGTTCTTGCGTTAAGTACATAATAACGGTTAAAACTAAATCTAAAAAAAGGCTAAAACTAGACCTAATCCAAAAATGTTTCTACTCGGTAAAAGAATATTTAGATTCTAACTTAAAATAACGATTTTCTCTCAAGTACAAAAGTGACGATCTGTCCTATACAAACAATAAGATTTAGCTTATCCTATTTGACTTTATATAAAATTATAATTCGTACTATTTGAAAGGGATGACATTAATATTGCTGAATAATTGTATTAAATTCTTATACTCTTTATTTCATTTTAAAACATACTATTTACATTTTTAAATATTCTTATAAAAATAATTTAAAAAAACATTTAAAAATATAAAAAATAGTATTAAATTTCCTTTATTTCATTAAAATACTTATAAATTACATTTTTAAATATGAGAATTTAAAAAATATAAGAACATTTAAAAATATAAAAAATAGTAGCCCACCGGTATCGGGAACAGGGTCCAAGCTACCGGCGGTCAGGGCTCCAGAGAGAGGAACCTCCTGACAATGCAAGCCGTGTCCAGGAGTACCGCTTTCTGAATCAAGCCCTTGATCCAGCTGCCCAACGAGAGCCTCCTTAGGTGTTGGTCGAGGCTCTTGGCAATTAAGCCATTGGCTGATACGACTATCGGCACAATGATCGCTGAGTCCACATCCCACATGTCGACAATCTCGTGAGCCAAGTCAAGATACTTGATTTGTTTGTCTTTCTCGGCTTTCACGAGGTTCCCGTCATGCGGGACTGTTATGTCAATAATCATTGTGCGCCGCTCTACTCGATCCACCACCACTATATCAGGTTTATTGGCAACAATAGTCCTGTCAGTGATGATGGATCGATCCCAGTACAATGTGATATTTCCATTTTCGAGAACTGGGTCGGGCACATACCTGTAGTATGGCACTTCCGATTCCACAAGGCCGTATTTCAGAGCAAGTTGCTGATGGATAATCCTGGCTACAATGTTGTGTCTATGCAAGTACTCTTCGTTAGCTAGACGAGAACACCCGGAGATAATGTGTCGGATTGATTCTCCCGGACGGTGGCATGCACGACAGATGTCAACCGTGCCATCCTTCACAATAAATCTCCGGTAATTGTTCGTCATGATAACTTCATCCATAATTGCACAGATAAAACCTTCGGTCTCCCCGAAGAGGTCACCAAAACGTAGCCAGGTCACAGACGCCAGTAAATCTACATCGGGTCCATGTAGGGCCCGGAAAAAGCGTCCGTGAAGCTCCTTACTCTGCCATACCTCCCTGCGATCGTTAGTGTCAAGCACTACAGGCTTGCGCCAGTTCTCTTTAGCCAAGGAGAGCGGGGTAAGACCCTTGTCCACCGCGACCACATCTCGATGCATCCTCATGTCGGCTTCTAAGAAATATTCTCTAAGACTGCATATCTCGCGATTGTGGAGGGTCTTAGCGTTTAAAAAGCCTCGACCTCCACACTTTCGCGGGATATACAGTCTCATTATCGAAGACCGTGGGTGATGCATTCGATATGCAGTCAGCAGCGTACGGACCCTCCTATCCAGGGCGTCTAGTTCGGTCTGAGTCCATTTGAGTATGCCGAAAGAGTACATCAAAACCGGCATGACCCAACCGTTGAAGGCGCGCACCTTGTTTCCGCCTGATAGAAGACTATTAAATACTTTCTTCAGGCTGCCAAAGAAGCGCTCCTTCAACGATTGCTTCATGTCAGTAACATTGATGCCCAACGCTTCCGACATACCCAAATACTTATAGGTTTCGGATGCGGAGAGGGCTCTAAGGTTTGTGGAATCCGAGAGTTGGGTTCCCACGGATTCCACAATCTTCCCTCGCTTTACATGCATGACCGCACATTTGTCCACACCAAATTCCATCCTGATGGCGCTACTGAAAGTTTCAGTTACTTTCAGTAGCTCCATCAGTTGCAAATTGTTGGGGGCAAAAAGTTTTAGGTCATCCATGTAGAGGAGGTGAGATATAACCTGACCACCTCTCCTCAACCGATAGCCAAGACCTGAATCCTCCAGCAGTGTGCTCAGGGGATTCAGGGCTAAGCAGAACCAGAGCGGACTCAAACTGTCTCCCTGGAATATACCTCGCTCAATCCTTATCGGCTCACTATTCCTCTGGATATTTCGACATCCTGGATAGCGAAGGACCGTCCTCCATTGCCTCATACACGACATCAGGAAGGTGCGCAGAGTTGTATCTACCTTATACAACTCCAGCACCCTCATGAGCCATGTATGTGGCACCGAGTCATAGGCCTTCTTGTAGTCTATCCAGCATGTTGACAGATCCTTTCGGGAACGGCGAACTTGTTGGCTAATGGCCATATCAATGAGGAGTTGCTCCTTAGTACCGCGGGACCCATTCCTACATCCATTTTGAGAGGCAGACATGATGTAGTTGGTGTCTATATGTTTGGTGATTTTAGCTCTCAAAATGGATGTAAGAACTTTATAGACCGTCGGTAAACACGTGATCGGCCTATAATTCTTGGGTTCCGCGGTGCTACCAGATTTATGGAGCAGGTGGGTAACTCCTGTCGTTAGGAACTGGGGTAGCGACCCAGACTCTAAAGCAGTCTGGTACTGAGCCGCCAAGCGAGCGTGCGATCTTACAAACCATTTAATCCAGAAATTGTGCAGCCCGTCCGGCCCTGGAGACTTCCAGTTAGGCAACGGACGGACTGCACGAGCCACATCTTGGGGGCAGATAGTAATGGCCCCCATTTCTGGTATTGGATCGCAGGCTCGCTCGACTTCCCGAGTCCAATCTCCTTCGGTGTAACTGACAGGCACTGACCAAATGCTGCGCCAGAAAGAGCACATGGCATCATCGTCTGGCAGATGCGTGTCAGCCACACCTTGGTTCGGTTGCTCCCAAGCCCTATAAACCCACCTTTCATCGTTCTGGAAGGTGCGATTCTGAGTGTATCGATCTACTCGCCGCTTGTATCTACGAATACGGTTTGCCCATGCATACACTTTCTGCTTCAGGGAGTCGATGCGCTCTGTGACACGAGACATATAGCCCTCAGGGCTGATATCAGTCCCTGAGAACGCCCGCCTCACAAAGCGCATCACTCTAGGGCGAGTATTGCCCTCCCTGAAGCAGATTAGTTTGCCGATGAGCGCTCTGGCCTCACCAATACGGCGCTCAATTCTGCACTGCCAAGCTGGTACGGCTGGTTTTGGTCGTGTAGCTCTAGAACTATTAGCAAATTTAACGTGAGCTACACGACATGCCGCTACAGCCGCGCAGTACAAAATTGAGTGAGTATCAGTGAGGTCTTCGCAGTCATCAAAATAGTTTGATAACTGCGAATCCAGAACCGCCACCAGCGCCCTATTTTTGTTATGCATGGGCAAACGAGGTAAGCGTGGCCTAAGTTCGGGCGACATATATCGATATTCCTGAATCGCACCTTCCAAAGCACTCCTCAATTCCTCATTGCATTGGGTACTTACGATTGTAGCCCTGTCGTCACTCCCCTCGTCAGCTTGGCTTGTGTTGGACCATGGTGTTACTACAACAGTCTGCGACGGGAGAGCAACGACATGGCTACTCTGCATTTCAACTCGTAGGCGATCAAGTGCAGTGTCGTCCAGCATATGATTGCGCTGGATGACCCGCACCTGATCCGATAGTCGTTGTGCCGAAACGTTGACAGCTGGCTCAAGCACCTGAAAAAGAGTGTATTAAATTTATTATTATTGACATTTATTTTTGACATAACTATAATTTCTCTATTTAATTGTGCTAATATAAAAGAAAATAATTAAGTAATAATAATGTTTGATGTATGCTAATTAAAGATGATGAGAGCAGGCGAATGAAAATTGCAATGCTTGTAAAAGGCTGCTAAGTCATAAGTACTAACATACATTAACACCTACATTGTACACTTAGTTCGCAATAAACGTTTTTGACTTTGACTTTGACGGTTTGAAAATTTAACCGGTATCCGAGCCTTGCCTGTGAGTGACCCAACGATTGATGTCGGGATGTTGAATATATTTTATAGTCGTCGCACGGTAAATCTTGCTTGAGGAGTGTGAAGCGTGGTTAACATGTGGTCATATATATGTCACCACACTTTAAAGGATCAGTTAAAAATATTTCCCTTTATGAAGGTTCCGTTTTTCTTTTAAGGTTGGAACCCTAAATATACAAAACAAAAACGCCAATCAAACGCGTCAAACTCACTTTGTCTGTACTCAAGGCTATTCAGTCCTGAGGGTGACTTAGGGTCAATCGATACACACAGCCCTAGGCAACCATTAAAATGGACATATCTACAAAATGTCAGTATCGTAACGTTTCTGTAACGTTTTATTAAAGATCTTTAATTATTTATTCGTTCTAATAGTCGATAATTTACATTAATAGCTGGTAAAGTAAAATGACCTTGTAAGGGCAACGAACTTGGTGATAGTGAAGGCTGTAGTAAAAGCTTTTTGGTTAGTTAAATTGCTTACCCGATGACCTTGTGACGGCCGCAGGAATCCGCTGGATGCGGGAAGCACAGAACCGTACCCTAATTGCGTAACTTATTTTCGTAAACAATTTTGCCTAATTTGTTTCATTTTGACGGTTTAACAACATTCATTGCGTTATTTACGTTGTTGAGCAGATTTTTTTTTCCAATTTATGAAGCAATGGATTAGCAATCTGTTTAAAATCGAAACAGATTGTGATTGTATTGTATTACACAATTAGGGTACCGGTCGAAGTTGCGGTGCTTGGGGGAGGCGGAGGCGTATGTCCAGCTGTGGACGTCTTTCGGCTGAAATGATGATGATGATTTAGGTAAAACTATTCTTACATAATTTGTTTTGTCGTATTTGTAGGGTTGCCAATGTGTACCTAGAGATTCTTAATTAAAGATATGATTTTCAGAAACGGACACTTATTCCACTTTGGATCAACACGGTTTTTCTATATTTTTATTGGGCTGGTAACAACAAATTCTACACATGACTTAAATAGTTTCTTTGCTTGCTATGCTTTCTTTTATCAAAGTACATAATTAATTCCAATACGTCACAACATAAGAATGCGGTTTTGGAACATGGTTATATTTATTATTTTACATACATACATAACATCACGCCTAGTTTCCCCGAAGGGTTGGGCAGAGATGTCCCTGTAGCAGGTACACCCACATTTCGCCAGTTATGTTTAAGTCCCATGTAATAGTGGGCGAGCCTATTGCCATCAACCGGGCACAAATCCAGACTCCGAGCTGCTACTGAGAAATTTCTGATAGAAAAACTCAATAACACTTTGTCCAACCCGGGAATCGAACCCAGGACCTCAGGCTCAGCAGTAGCGCTTGCTACCACTAGACCAACGAGGCAGTCAGTTTATTAATTTATTTATCTTATGTATAGGTTCTTTTCATTTAGATTTTGTGAATGTAAGAACGTTGTAGGCTGTAGACTTGTAGACCATTTTCTATTTTTCTAAGTTCCTGGTACTTGTTAATAAGCCTACACTGTCCTCTCACACCAACACTGTAATTTGAAAACATTGTAAAAACCATTTATTTTTAAAAGAGTAACCGTGGAGTTTCTTGCCGGCTCTTCTCCATAGGAAACGACCAATTGGAACCGTGCACCTAGCTTCTGACGTTTCATAAGTACCCTTGTAGGTTTATGTGAAATAAAATATTTTGAATTGAATTGATTTCGCAATTTCGGTAAAAGCAGAAAAACTGCAATAATTGGTAATTGGAAAGTACCTCCTCAATACTATTATATCCAATCAAATTATTCGCATCATTCTGTTATTTTAGGTTATGCAAACATTTTCAGATTTTGGAAGCATCAAAAGAACATAACATCACGCCTTGTTTCCCTGAAGGGTTGGGCAGAGGTGTCCCTGTAGCAGGTTGTAGCAGGTACACCCATATTTCGCCAGTTATGTTTAAGTCCCATGTAATAGGGGCAAGCCTATTGCCATCAACCGGGCACAAATCCAGACTTCGGGCTGCTACTGAGAAATTCCTGATAGAAAAACCTAATGACACTTTAGCCGACCTGGGAATCGAACCCAGGACCTCATGCTCAGCAGTAGCGCTTGCGACCACCAGACCAACGAGGCAGTCGAGGCATCAAAACTCTTCAGACGTGTAAGAACGCCACAAAACCCCCGAATCCGTACAGATTAAGGGCCAAGATAAATAAACTGGAATATAAAAAATAAACAATGCCCTATAAATCGTTGTGGAGTATAAATCAAATAGTATCATGGATGTCGAGGGGTACGTTATCGACATGTTCGAGTTACCTTTAAATTATCGGGATTTGCTCTGTTGTGACAAGTGCTCTTGTAAAGATACACTATTGGTGTAAAAGTACAGGTTTTTGAAGTACAGTGAGGCCGTGATCTATAAACATTACTCAGCTTGACTAAGACATGTTCCCGTCTCTATCTATCTATGTTCTATGTTATGGGGTTTGGTTTCCGCACTTAGTCCGTCAGGTGGACCATTGTGCGTGGGCCATGGCGGCCGTTTGGTGGTTATTCCAACCAGCCCACCTCCCTCCAGAAGTTAATCAAAACTCCTAGTTTGTTCAGAACATCTGTAAAAGATCTGGGTGACCCGAGGGTTTCTGTTCTAATCTGAGTGACGCCTGTGCATTCGAAGAGCACGTGCGCGACGGTTTCCTCAGCCTCCATGCATGCCCTGCATAGAGGGCTGTCCGTTATGCCTATTGTGTGGAAGTGCTTGTTTAGCGAGCAGTGTCCCGTGATGGTTCCCGACACCAGTCGCAGGCCGTTCCTGTCCAGGCGTAATAAACGCCTGGTTAGCCTGCTATCCAGGGATGGCATAGCTTCCTTGGACTGCCTACAGCCCGGTGTCGAGGTCCACCAGTACTCCGCTTGTGTGAGGGTGAACTCCTGTAGCCACCTGCGTATTTGGTTGAAAGGGATTGGTACGATAGGTTCGAGTCCACAGACTGCCGTGCCAGAACCTCTTCTAGCAAGTTCGTCAGCTGCGTCGTTACCTAGCGAACCGCTGTGTCCTTTTATCCATTGTAGCGTCACCGTGTTGCGACTAGATACCGTTACTTGTTCTAGTGCATTGTGACATTCTAGTATTAACTTCGAGGTAATATATTTTTTCTTCAAGGATTGGAGAACTGAGGCGCTGTCAGAGAGTTCCCGTCTCTATCGTGCACTTGTAGTTTGACAATTGGGTAACAGTGACAGAATTAAAGCTTAGCATAAGTATGTGCTAAGTAACGTTTATAGATCTCGGCCTGAGTACAGTACAGTATTTATATTTTCTTAATGTCCCTCGGCAATCATCGCATTTCCGAACACAAACGAAAGTTAATTTCCATGTTCATCAATTATTAGATTTATCGTGTATAATAATTTGAATTCAAAACTAAATACTTTGCTACTTTGCCTAATGTCTTAAATATATTTAGCGTTAAACACATTGAGTAATTTGTGGTGCAAGCGGCAAGTCCTTTTTTTTGGATGGGAAATTATCAAATAACTTCTCCCGCTCTGGGTGGAGCGAGAGGGCGTGTCAGACTCTTACTACCTAAAACCCACCCGTGTTCCTTCGGTTGCCCTGTTGCCACGATGTCCCTATCGGTTTTCTACAAACCCTCGGCAGGCATTGGCCCTAGCGGACCCCGTCAATTCTGCTGACATCTCCTTGAGGCGCGCGTAGAACACAACGCGCCGTCGACCCGGCCTTGGTCCTTATCGGACGGCGAGCTACCCAAGCGGCAAGCCCTATTGAGCTTAGTGCCTGATATCAGATAAATATTACGAAACTTTTAACTACTATAAACTTACTACCTACTTAAACTGCCTGTCTATTAAACTTTCATACAATAATGACTAACGAGATAGTACAGTAGGGAACTTTAACAGTTTGCGGAACTCCTGCAAAATATCCGTGAATAAAACTTTTTGATTACTCCTCACACACCTCGCATTTCGTTGTACAGTTCCGAAGTAAACTTTGAACAACAAACTTCTATTGAAACTTGACTTGTGCAGTTTGATTTATTACCAAAACCTACGAGAATTGAAATGAAGAAAAGTTTTTTTTTTTAAGTAAAAACTTCTTAAGGCGCGTTGGGCATTTTTGAGATGGGAAAAAACGATTTAACTCGCGACACTGTTACCGTTACCGACACCTCATTAAAAGTATTTCCTGCACAATAAAATTGTTCAAGTTTTCACTTCTGTCGGCACTCCCGGAGTGCCACTGTTTTATACTTTTCCGTTTTAACGCTTGATAAACGTTACGACAGCAAGTATAATACAATAGGTCAGTAATTAACCTATTTTTTAAAATTCCTATAGCAGTGCATAGTGCTTTGAACGAAACCATAGTGCGATTTATCTTTTACAAAATATTGTATATGTACCAAATTATTGTACATCATATTATTTATTTTAATTAGGTATTTTACTTAACGTTTTGATTTGCTAGATTTGATTTTTAGACACTTATGTAAATGAATGTCGTATTATATGAACACTAGCTCGGCCCGCGGTTTCACCCGTATAAGTCTCGATCCTGAGGGAATATCGGGATAAAAACATATCCTATGTCCTTACCCAGGTCATGGTCTACCCATATGCTAATTTCATTCCAATCCGTTTAGCCGTTTTAGCTTGAAAGCGTAACAAACAAACAAACTCACTTTCGCGTTTTTTTATTTTACTAACCTGGTCTGTCCCATTCCTGGGCAAAGACCTCCCTTCACTCCTTCCACCTTTTGCGAGCCCTCGCGTTCAATTTATAATATTAGTTAGGATTAAATAAAACCGATTAAAAAAAAACTGTGGCACTCCGGGAATGCCGACAGAAGTGAAAACATGAACTGTTCTAAAAAAATACTTCCAAAACCTTTAAACTAAAAATACTTGAATAGAACATTGATCCGTAACGTAATATAAATAAAGAGCACAATCGTGTTAACAAAAATGAGGTGTCGGTAACGGTGTCGTGAGTTCAATTGTTTTTTCCCATCTCAAAAATGCCCAACGCGCCTAAAGAAGTTTTCATTACAAAAATAATTGTAACAAAAAAACAACCGTTGGCCAATCAAAAACGAATGCATGATCATCTTGCAGTCCAGTATATTGGTTCTAAACAGCTCACGGGAGGTCGGGTCTACACTAAACACCATCTTCATACCACCAAAAATCTAAGGACAATGAATTTGATAAGCGCCTAATATCGTCGTGGTCAAATAGAGGTCACTGACACAGGCGAGAGATTACAAAACCCAAATGAAGAGGGTCGGGCACGTGCCTCCCAAACCGCTTTGCGTTCTGAATATTCTAGTTTTCCATCTTTTATACCTACTTGGGTCCTTCCGCCCTAATCTTAATATATTATTATGCACATGTCTTTTTCTTCCAAGCATCACTTTTAGCTTCCATCTCTGAAGTCAATCCCGTTCTAGCCATATCATCATCATCATCATCAGCCTATAAATGTTCCCACTGCTGGGACACAGGCCTCCTCTCTGTGAGAGGGAGTGGGCCATAATCCACCACGCGGGCCCAGTGCGGGTTGGTAGATGTCACATGTCTTCGAATTCTCGGTTCTAGGACATGTCGGTTTCCTCACGATGTTTTCCTTCACCGTTTTGAGAGCAGTGGTGATGAAATAATTTACACAAGTAAAGCGCCTGTCTGGGTTCGAACCTACGACCTACAACTCGTAAGTTGCGGCCGTTACCACTGAGCCACCACTGCTCATATCAACTTTCTCACAATTCATTCATAGTTTCTATGGTCTATCCCTGATCTAAGATCTGCAGAGGAACGTCCTGCACTCATCTGTTTAATGAATTAAAAGTATTTTATATCAAATTTAGTGTGTTAAAAAATATATCGCGAGTAGGTTGCCTAAAAAGTTCCTGGCCTGATTATAATTAATTACAATTTCGCCCATCGGCATGTGGCCCATATTTTTCTGAATAGATTCATGAAAAGTTATCGAAAAATAACTTTTTTATGTTTTGAGTAGCGTTTGCCATATCTCCGATGTAATCTGTGATGGTGATGTGGCTCGATTTGGATTCTGTTTATTATTTCTAAAAGCTTATGAGTTATTTTATCGGACTAACTAACAGTTTTATAAAAAATTGTCGACTATGCAAAAAAAACGGGAGATGAAACACAAGTGTAAGTTTATAAAATCATAGGGGTTTTTTTTTTAAGCTATTGCATAACTTTTATCGCGGACTTTGAGCGCGGCGACCGAATCAAGAAATTCCGTAACGAAAATAAAACCGTAACGAAAATAAAATCTAACACCCCCCACTCCGCCTACCATGTAATGACGGTTCCCATGACAACGTGATGTTGTCATGAGAAACGTGATGTTGTCATGGGAACGTAATTTTTGTTTTATGTCATCACTTCATCATCCCAAGTGTAGCGTTGACAAATAGGAAGTATGGAGGTTACAAATGCCATACAATAGCTTTACCGCGACAGTCCCCGAGTGCCACCCGTTTTTTTTGTTCACTGCTTTCTTAGGAAACCAAAGCTTTTCTGCCCAATCTTCCTCAACACGACCGAAACATCCTTTTTCACGACCGTCAAGGGAAATGGATCCATTCGTTCCATGGATAAACGACATATAATACCCGAGCTACAAATTCTATAAACATTGATTGCTGAGACTTAGGTACTCATAAAATAGGAAAGTGATCACTTACATATTCAAGTATGAAAGGATTGGACGACATATAAAAGTAATTTGATATAGTGCGTGATAAATGATAATTTTGTAACCCAACGGTTACAGTAGATATTTTGTGGATGTCCAAAATGGTAACACAAATTGCGGAATTGAGTTATGTATAAAACAGAATGTTACTACGAGCTTAATGAAGAACGTAACAGATTTTTGGTTAAATTTTTTCATTCTGCATAGCCTATCTATCAACTATGTTAGGATCGACTTCCAGTCTTGCCAGATGTAGTTAAATATCAGTATTTTACATGGACCGACTGCTTAAATTCAAAATTCAAACGTCAAAATTACATAAGACAGTCCCCAAAAACGCCCACCCTTCACCACTTCCTAGTGCTTTAGCTGGGAACAAGTGGCGCAACAAACTTCCCAGCAGCACAGCTGTATGTTCAGTTAGAAAACTTGATTCTATACAATAGTAGGTACTTATGCAAAATAATTTACATTACTCAACCCAAAACATTAAATAATAGTACATTATTGCAGAGGCCGGGAAATAGGCAATTGCGGGTCGAGTACGAGTTTGAAGGCCGAGCCGCAGGCAAGGACTTCATTAATACGAGACAGGCAATTGCCATTTCCGCCGAGGCATATATTTTGCTTTTCTCAAAAGAATGCAGGGAAATAAAAGTAATTAAATTTCCATAATTTTTTAAGTTAATGCCGTTTTGACGTGACAACGTCTTATAAATTGGTTTGCCGGGTGACACTTCAAGAAACTGCGTTACGCTTCGCTCACGTTATGCGCTCACAATGAGAGCGAGTGAGAGGCACGCGTCCCTTCCACTCGGGCATGGTTAGCCCGCCTAAGAGCGAGAGAGACAGACATAAAAAGTGAAAGGCATTTATTTAAAATTAATATGAAATTCAGTGCGAGATTCTTTGTATAAATTAATGTTTTAAATATAATTCTTTGTATAAATAAATGTTTGAAATTGTTACTATTATTTCATCCTTCTTCCTACTATACGAATGAATATTCACATTAAAATTATTTTACCACTCAAAGTCGTTGTCACGTAAAACTTTCGCCCGTATACCGACTTTACAGGCAACCAATTTTTTTAACATGAACTTGTACATTTCAGCATGGAATAAATTACCCATAATATGAATGGCTTTTTAGTTTTAGCAATCTCATAAAAATACGCCAAAAATACTGTTTCGGAGAAAATGTTCACTTTTTTCTCGTTTTTCCAAATCATAAAATTTTCATATACTTTCATGTATTTATCTTTTGACATCGCTGGAAGCAGGTTTTCCATTGACAATTTGAAAAAAAAAATCTGATCTTAAATCTGGTGGAGTACAATCAATCTCCATTTCACTCTCTGAACCGTTGGAACTCATTTTAAATTTATTTATAGTATGTAAATAACAAATCAAGACGAATTTTCAGCTTTGCCGCCAATTTTCTATTTATCATGTGTGCCGAAAGGCAAACGCATTTATGGCGCATTTACAGCCACGTGAACGCAATTTGTACTAAGCAAAGAGACTTACTTTGGTTTGGTTTGGTATAAAGGAGATCCAATCAAAGAGTATTTAATAACCCCAGCACGCCGTTTCTTACAACATTGCTGGAGCGTTGTAATGTTCCAAATTCAAAAAAAGCGGCCAAGTGCGAGTCGTACTCGCCCATGAAGGGTTCCGTAGCAGCAAGTAACGATAAGTTTACGATTTATGACGTATTAAAAAAAAACTACTTGCTAGATCTCGTTCAAACCAATTTTCGGTGGAAGTTTACATAGTAATGTACATCATATATTTTTTTTAGTTTTATTATTCTCTTATTTTAGAAGTTACGGGGGGGGGGGACACACATTTTACCACTTTGGAAGTGTCTCTCGCACAAACTATTCAGTTTAGAAAAAAATGATATTAGAAACCTCAATATCATTTTTGAAGACCTATCCATAGATACCCCACACGTATGGGATTCATGAAAAAAAATTTTTTGAGTTTCAGTTCTAAGTATGGGGAACTCCAAAATTATTTGTTTTTTTTCTAGTTTTGTGTGTAAATCTTAATGCGGTTCACAGAATACATCTACTTACCAAGTTTCAACAGCATAGCTCTTATAGTTTCGGAAAAAAGTGGCTGTGACATACGGACGGACAGACAGACAGACAGACAGACAGACAGACAGACAGACAGACAGACATGACGAATCTATAAGGGTTCCGTTTTTTAACGGAACCCTAAAAACGCGCCTGCAATGGATTTGATTTTCTTTGACCGTAAATTCGATACTTCGCGTGTTCTTTTTTCGAAAATAATGACAATATTTCCATGCATGTTTGAGAAAAATTATTTGTTTACCTATCAGCAAGCACACGCCAATAGACTAACAAAAAAAAACCGGTCAAGAGCGAGTCGGACTCGCGCACCAAGGCCCGAGTGTTCCGTACCATTTAAAATTTTCATCGGCGAGGCCTTTATTCGTCATGCTTGGGCCACACCAACGGGAAACGCCGTTAATTATCACGATGATGGACCTTAACCCGTCGGAATAAAGTTTATCATCGCGATAATTAACGGCATTTCTCGTTGGTGTGGCCCCAGCATCAGAGAATTTTAATACTGCACACTGCCGTGTAGAATAATGCAGTTTTAGGTCAGCGCCATCTCTCGACCGATAGTAGAACTAGTGTAATTTAAGTTGATGATTTCTGAAAAAATGTGCTATTTAGAGACATCGTTTTATCACAGAATAATTCCAGATTTTTCTCTATGCAAACTTCGGAGATACTTACGATATTTTTTTAAACATTTTTCGTCAAAAGTCAAAAACTATGCGACCTAAAAAAAAATTGATAATGTGCAAATAGCGCTCTTTCATATGATACATGCCCTGGTAGCCCCACTTCGAATTAAAAAGACCGTGAGACGAGACCGTTCAGTGTGAAAAGAAGTGTTGCAAAATCTGCTGTCCTATACATTTTGACCGCGTAGGTATTGCACTTTTCTATGAAACAGCAGATATTTTTTTTATTACCGACGAAAAATTTCTACGCAGGGGATTCAGAATCATGTACTGAATCCATGGTAAAAGTTTTCGTGGTATATGTAAATAATGGACGAGCGGGCAATCAAATTTCCCCGCAATGACACTCAGGACACTATTCGAGCTGCCCCGGACCCTCTGCAGAAGCGACGCGGTACGCTTACGTCTGATTGCTGCGAAGCCATCAGTGTGCGCATCAAAAGACGTTCTTTTTTTTTTTCTGTGCTTTTAAGCAAGATACGCTACAGTGAAATCTTCTTCATCTATTTTCCCGGCTTCCTCCTCAATCTTCCCCATACTTGAGCTTGATAAAGCTTGCATACGCATTCATACGATACTAAAGATAAAAATACCTGCCTTACGTTAAATCACGTCTCTACGTGACGTATTATCTCGCGATGTGCACAGAATGGGACACAGAGGGGGACAGGGAACAGGAGGGAGGCTTTTACATGGGGGCGGATAAAAACTCTGTGAGTGATGGATGCTTTGGCGCGAATTAGATAAAAAAATGGACCTTGATATGCTTTTAGGGAGCAGATGTGATGTGCGATATACTCTCTTCATACGTAGGTACTGTATTACTATTTTCTTAATGTCCCTCGGCAAACTTCGTGTTTCGTCAATCGTCGGATTTCTATCAGTTGCTCTTTGCTTGGTGCAGATCGGACGCTCTCAATCGACTTGGAAGTATACAGAGTTGTTAATACTTTTTAACTTAATGTAATTTATTTAAAAAATGGTAGGAAAGCTGCTAAAGTCCCAGGCACGATAGAAAGGAAAATAATTTTACAACTCTATATAGTTCACACGGAAATCAAAACAAAATAACAATAAAGTACCTAATTCTGAATTCAAATTATTATACACGATAAATCTAATAATTGATGCACATGGAAATTAGTGTTCGTTTGTATTCGGAAATCCGATGATACCCGAACAACATTAAGAAAATAGAAATATAATATTCACACTAATATTTTGTGAATGGTACGGAAAATACGCCTCAGAATAATTATGAGTAAAACTGGGTTTCAGTGTTTCCAGAATGTAGATACGAATATTTTTACCAATGAAATCAATCATAAGTAATTTATTCAAATTAGGCTTAATATCAGCAGTTTTGAAACATCACAAATACATGAAATTATTATCAAGACAAATTAAAATAAATTATAATAATAAATTAAATAATTTTACCTCGACCCACTCGAACTCGAACTGCCTCGTTGGTGCCAGTGGTCGCAAGTGCTGAGCATGAGGTCCTGAGTTCGATTCCCGGGTCGGGCAAAGTGTTATTGGGTTTTTCTATTTGAAATTTCTCAGTAGCAACTCGGAGTCTGGATTCGTGCCCGGTTGATGGCAATAGGTAATAGGTTACATGGGACTTAAACATAACTGGCGAAATGTGGGTGTACCTGCTACAGGGACACCTCTATCCAACCCTTCGGGGAAACAAGGCGTGATGTTATGTTATGTAAATTATTTTGATATCTGTCTGTATAATTAAAATGTTGCTCCCATATAATATTCTTTATTGACATTTTTATTGAAATTTATTACCTATTGTATATGAAATTGAGACTAAATATACTACCTATTTGTTTATATGTCATCTTAATTTATTGAAATTTTATTATTATTATTAACTGTTAGTGTTTGGCATGAAATTTTGACATTGTACTCATTGTGTTATTTTTATTTTTTTTAATGTGACATTTAATTACTAAAACAATTTTATATGCCTTCTGGCGGGACGTAGTATGGACCAACAATTATTTGTAAAACGTCTGTGTATTTTTTGCTAAATGTTCAAAAAATCATAAATGAATTAAATTGAATAAGACAATCAACAAATGATGATCAATGATCAACGTTGATGGATGGAGCGGGAGAAGAAGACCAAAGAAAAGATGGAAGGATTGTGTGAGGAATGATATTAAAGAGAAGGGAGTGAATGATAGCGTGACGGTTGACAGGGGTGAGGGGAAAGAGAAAACGTGTTGCGCCGACCCCAAGTAACATGGGACAAGGGCAGAAAGATGATGAAGACAATCCCTCAAAACGCCCGCCCTTTGACACTTCCTAGTGCTTTAACTGGGAAGAAGAAGTGGCGCAACAAACTCCCCAGCAGCACAGCTGCCTGTTCAGTTAGAAGAACTTGATTCTATACAATACCAAAGAGATAACTTGATTCACAGCATCTTTATACAGCTAAAAAACAGTGGCACTCCGGGAGTGCCGACAGAAGTGAATATTTGAACAAGATTGCCTTGGTGGAAGAAAAATACTTATATAGAACATGAGTCCGTAACCTTATCTAAATAAAGAGCACAATCGCATTTACAAAAATGAGGTGTTGGTAACGGTGTCGCGAGTTCAATTGTTTTTTCCCATCTCAAAAATTCCCAACGCGCCTAAAGAAGTTTTCACTTCAATAATTTATCTTATAATTAATTAATTGTCAAGCCGCAAAGCCGACTAACATACCGGGTATTGTAGGGATTTGAACAAAAACGGAGGACCCTTTTAAATATTTAACATTTTGAAGCCCAAATTACTCGTTCGTATATATGCCTATTTCATGTCTATCGTGACATAATCTAATATTTATAACATTCAAATTCAAATGCTATTTCGTAACCCGATTACGATTAGTGCCTAGTTCCTAAGTAAGTATTAACTTATCAATCAATCAATCTGCCTAGCCTTTTCCCAACTATATTGAGGTCGGCTTCCATTCTAACCGGATGCAGCTGAATACCAGTATTTTCAATGTAGCGACTGTCTATCTGACATCCACAACCCAGTTACTAGGTAACACAATACCCCTTGGTAAGACTGGTTGTCAGACTTTTGGGCTTCTAACTACCCGTAACGACTGTCAAAGATCTACGAATGATAGCCGGGACCAACAGCTTAATGTGTTAATGTCATGATGGTCACCCATCCACAAACCGTAACCGTAACTTAACCTTCGATCGACCCATGCGATTGTTATCACGCCACGAGCCCGCCCAAATATATAACTTAGCAATATAACAATATAATTCATAAGATTGCGTGATTTCTAGGCTAGTTAATTGATTCAGGCGTGACCTTGCGGAAATCCATTATTAAATACAATAAACGTTGATATATTTAGTAACCTGTTCCGCTTATCTATTCCTAAAGAGCCATAAAAAACCCTGTAAGGTCTTACAGGGGTGTTCCGCTTATATATTCCTAAAGAGCCATATAAATCCCTGTAAGGTCTTACAGGGGTGTTCCGCTTATCTATTCCTAAAGAGCCATAAAAAACCTGTAAGACCTACAGGGTTTTTTATGGCTCTTTAGGAATAGATAAGCGGAACAGGTACTAAATATATCAACGTATAGGATATCTCAGAAATAACACAGTTAACCTTCAAACCTTATTTATTGTTCTCACAACTTATTGTTATCAAAACTTATTTCTTAAAACTAATCCCCACGGTACAACGATACCACGACTGCTCGCTATCAAGTCCCATCAAAAAGTACCCGATCTCTGCCAAGTCACCGCAACCGTCGCCACCAGTGTGGCCAGTGCAAATCAATTCAATCTCCCGATTTTATTTCAATACGCATTTCCGCCATCAGTATGGCCAGTACAAAATTTTTAACCATAGATCGACTCGATTTGTAGATTTTCAATCGTACAGTTTTAGTCAAATTAATAAAACCTTACAAACGTCTATTGTATTTTTTTGATTTCTAGGCCTAAACTTACGAGTTTCGCCAAGTTCCTAATAAAAGGAACTCGTTAAACGATTTACGCGTTTATAAGTCCTTACTGCGGAGTACTTACGTCGACCTTGAAAGGGAATACTGGCGTAAAGTTATATATCGTACCATATATCGACGGCCCCCACGTATACTATCGAATTTACAAAAAAGCCATTTTCGTTTTATTGCACTAATAGCAAGTAGAGATAAAGATGTATGATATTATATAAAAATTATGTACTAATTTTTATACCCTCAATTTTTTTTCAATGGAACAAAATCGAAAGTACATAAACTGAACACATTAAAACATCGAACTTGCCACTTTCGATATTATACGTGGTGCGCGGACGCGACACGAAACTACCTGTTTCAGTGTTACCCGAAATTACGAGCCGAATCTCATATCGAATTTAGTCTTATGTTACCTGGACTTAAGCAATGTAACAAAGAAAACAATCGAAAGTACGACATTCAATAGTTTACTAGAAATTGTTGCAGCAGAACAGTATCGAAACGGGCACATCCGATATTAGACTAGAATATTTTGTCATAAAAAACTATTGAAATTGGCATATTCGGTAAAAAAGTAACCAGTATCGAATGTGTAATATTAGAAAAAGTATAATAATTATCAAAAACTATAGTAGACAGTATAAAACGGTCAAATTTTTCACTTTAGATACATCGGTAATATAAAATTTTCGAATTTCGTGTTCGACAAAAATCTAAATCTAAACTTAGAATCGCTCTCCTGTAAAGTAGAGGTTTTGCAGCTTCGATACTTTACGTGGTGGCCGTATCCACCAGACCGTATTTCGGCCTTGGCGGCCAATCTCAACGGAGACCAGCCTTTGGCGCGGGAGATATTATAGTGCAGGCGTGTGTGCGCAGACACAGGTGCACTCTCTCTACCCTCACTCTCATAGTCCGATGGGACGGCAATCCGACACGACCGGAGAGAGATCAGGCACAGGACCAACGGCTTAGCGTGCTTTCCGAGGCACGGGGGCATCACACCGCCAACTTCCTAACTCCGGACTATTACTAAGACATGTCGTACTATACACCGTATACCAGGCAGGGTTGGAAGAATGAGTAGATATTATTCGAAAGTGCTGAGCAGTGATGGTAGCCCAATAGAAACGGCCACGTCTTACGAATTGTATATCGTAGGTTCAAAACCCAGGCAGGCATTTTACTTTTTGAAAATTATTTCATCACCAGTGCTCTCAAACCGGTGAAGGAAAACATCGTCAGGAAACCGGCATGTCCTAGAACTAAAACATGTGGCACTGGGCCTGCGTGGTGGATTACGGCCTGTTCCCTCTCATAGAGAGGAGGCCTGTGTCCCAGCAGTGAGAACATTATAGGCTGATAATGGTATTCAACAGTGACGATAAAATCGGATATATTGCACACAACCCGTGGCTGCAGTCTTCTGTAACGGCGTAGTAGAATAACATTATTCTTATAAATAAAACATTTTATTTATTTTTTTAATATCAAACTGATAAATTACATGGAAATTAAAAATATAGGTCTAAATAATATAGGTCTATGATCAACGGCAAAATAAACGAATACATTTTTTTTTTGTCTGGCATCTTGCAGGTCAACCTAGTAGGTTGTCGGCTGCTTAACCGGACTTTACTGTGGCTGCCTCAATAAATTAAGGCCTCCAGCCAGGGCATAAAACTTAGAAACTATAACCGACTACACGCTAAAGGCACCTCCTGTGAGGTACGGACCTCGGCTTAGGGCGTCGCTCGTGGAGGACAGCAAGGGACAGGCTGGATCGGATTAGTGGACGAGTCCACGCAAGCTTCCTCCTTTCATAGGCGTGGCTGCACTGGAGGGGAGTGTCCGGTGTTGTCATCTAACATTATTACTTATATAAAAATTGCTCATAGAGAAGTCCATGAACAGTGCCCAAACTCAATAATCAAAGCCACGACATAGAGCTTAATAACCGATCTTGGAACCCACAAAACAGAGAAAAAGCGGTTCATCATTCTCTCAATTTCTATATAAATACTAGCTGACCCTGCAAACGTTGTTTTGCCATATAAATGTTTGGGTTGGACCATCTTTATCACTTACTACCCTACCTACCCAACCGAAATTATCATCAAAAATCTTGCAAGCCTAATACTTTTTGTTAGGAATTATGGCATAAAACCGGGATATCATAAATGCATGATTTATAAAAACATTATTTTTCTTCTTATCTTTTTTTTTCCTAAATTAAGATGTAAGCTATCCTATCTTTCAAGTTAGATCAAACTGCACACGGTGTGCAAAGGAGATGTCCGCTTTTTGTAGGGACGTTGGTTTTTTATTCCGAGAAAAATCTAACAAGCATCAAACTACATCTAAATAAAAACGACAAAATATGGAACTAGGAACCACTGAAATAATATTTTTAGACCCCTCCATTTAAGAGAAAAATTATAAACTATTTAAAGTACAAATATTTTATTTGTTGATGGCAACTATGACAAATATGATATAAATTGACACATGGTACAGTCATTACTGTCAATCAATTGACAGTGATGACAGTAACATGTGTCAATTTTGACAAGTTTACTATTTTATGGAGTGTGTTCACTATATTATCCTAGATAATTAGAAAGGTTTGTTCGTTTTACGAGTAAATTCTTACTAAAATATAAAATGATTTTTATCATTATTGGAGGTCTTTAAAAATGTATGATATAGTTAGAAACATTAGTTTTTGGGATGTCTATCCAAATATATTTAACTTATCCTGGTTAGAATGATTGAATAATAAAAAACCATTTCAGGACATGTCCTTTGATTAAAATCGGTTAAGTAGTTTAGGAGTCCATCGCGGACAAACAACGTGACACGTAATTTATACATATTAATATAATTGACCTCAAACAATATCCTATCTTTGTTACAGATACTATAACGTCCATAACTGAGGAGCCCGACTTGACAGACAACCCCTCGACCAGGAGAAGTCAGCCTCACTCGTCGCGCATCTCCGCCGGTGAGAGCGGTAACTAGCTTCCACTAGTCGATATAGATTAGCTCACACCACACCATCATCTTCATCACTCATCATGGCTTCACCATTATATTCGACCATAGCTACTGTTTACAGGGTTATTTGTATGTCAGCAATCCGTTAAGGGGGTGTAGGAGAAGTCATTTGCAACCAAATGACCCCTGATGACCCCTATGCCAATGTCAACCATTTTCGAGCAATTTGACATCTTCTCTCTTATCTCCGGCCAGTACTTACTTAATATGGAATAAAGTCAAAGTCAAAGTCAAAGTCAAATCATTTATTTCAAATAGGCCCATGCATGGCACTTTTGAACGTCAAAAATTACAAAATAATAAAATTGATTCTAGTCGCCCCTTCCAAAAGGTAGTTTTCGTATGGAGAAGAATGGGCAAGAAACTCCACCGTTACTCTTTTAAAATGTTTTACAATATTGTTTGTATATGTACGTACATTTGTTAAATAATTATTATATGTGAAGACGATGCACCTAGAATAAAATTACTATACCACAATAGGTAAAAAAATTAAAAATGAAGCAACGATAGATAATTTAATTTGTGACAGATACATGGTTCTCACATATTTACAAACATTGTAAAAGTAGACGATTTTCCTAAAATGTTACAATTAATAAGTCAGTGTGTAAGGAAGTAATCACAGAATGTAAAATCAATGTCATACTTAAAACACAAAGTAATAAATTTTACAATTAAATTAGCAACCAGTTTGATTTTGTCTTGATTCTAAATTGTCCTATGGAGCAGGACCAGCATGTTTCCAAGCACTCTTATCTTGGATATAATCCTCTAATTTGTAATATGCTTGTTTATAAAGTGTACTTTTTATATGAGTTTTAAATTTTCTTTCATTTAATTGCAATATGTCACAAGGTATTTTGTTGTAACATTTAACACAGTACCCCATAAAAGATGTATGTACTTTAGATAACCTGAAAAATGGTTGATCTAGTTTATATTTATTTCGAGTATTAAAATTATGTCTATCACTTATTTTATTAAAGAGATGTGGATTTTTCCTTACATACATAATATTTTCATAAATGAATTGGCAAGGTACCGTCATAATATTAATCCTTTTAAAAAGTTCCCTGAGAGATTCGCGGCGACGTAGATTATAAATGGCTCTGACAGCTCTCTTTTGCAAAATAAAGATGGATTCAATGTCAGCAGCCCGACCCCACAGTAAAATGCCATATGACATAATGCTGTGGAAGTAGCTAAAATAGACCAAACGCGCGGTTTCTACATCTGTTAACTGTCTTATCTTTCTAACAGCATAAGCGGCCGAGCTTAACCGCCCCGCAAGAGATGTTATATGAGGTCCCCATTGTAATTTCTCGTCTAGCGTGATTCCCAGGAAAACCGTTTGATTAATAAATTCCAGTTTTTCTCCATTCAATATGATGTCACATTCGCTACTTTTAACATTAGGTAATTTAAATCTAATGCATTTGGTTTTTTTTTTATTAAGTACCAGATTATTTACCGTAAACCAATCTTGGACTTGCAGAATAGAGCTATTCACGTCGTCAAGATTTTGTGATTGTCGGTTTATTTTAAAGATTAATGATGTGTCATCTGCAAATAACACCATCTTCGGTTGATTTTGAAGTATTTGGGGTAAATCATTAATGTAAACTAAAAAGAGGAATGGACCCAATATCGAACCTTGAGGAACGCCCATTGCCATTTCAGACCCTAATGAGTTTACGCCGTTTACCTGAACTTTAACCTTTCTATCTTTCAGGTATGATCTAAGTAAATCAAGAGCTGTATTCCTAATCCCATAGTGTTCTAGTTTCAGCAGAAGTGTCTCATGGTCTACACAATCGAACGCCTTCGAGAGGTCGCAAAAGATTCCAATGGCATCTTGTGCTTCTTCCCAGGCCTTAAAAATGTTCTTTATTAGGGTGACACCGGCGTCAGTAGTACAACGCCCTTTGGTGAAACCGTACTGTTGTTCATGAAAGATGGAATTTTTATTAAAGTGACGTAACATTTGATTGAGCATCAACTTTTCAAACACCTTACTGAGAACTGGTAGAATTGACACAGGCCTATAATTGTTGGGTTCTTTACTATCACCGGATTTGAACAATGGAACTACTTTACTGTGTTTCATGAGATCCGGAAAGACTCCTTGGTCTACACTGGTATTAAATATGTAAGCTAAATAGGGCGCAATGGTTTCGATAATAGATCTACAGACTTTTACAGACATTCCCCAGAGATCTTCTGTTGATTTAATTTTAAGATCTTTAAAAGCTTTTATAACAGCCTGGGGGTTTGTATGCTGAAACCTAAACTCCAAAGGGCATGCCTTCACATTCTGTCTAAGTAAGGCAGCAGAAAGCGCGGGTGAGGAATTTAAAGCTTCAGTAGTTTTAAGAGGAATATTAGCAAAAAAGTTTTCAAATTCTTGAGCTATTTCTATATCTGAGTTAATGGGGCCATGTGCAGTCTCTAAATTAAATTCAGTATTTCGCTGTTTTTTCCTACCCGTTTCATTATTTATTACTTGCCAGGTAGTTTTTATTTTATCATCAGCTGATTTTATTTTATTGCTAATATGCAGAGCTTTGGCTATTTTGCAAACACTTTTAAAAGTTTTTGAATATTTTGCAACATACTTATGAAAGTTTGTATTATCCATATGTTGCTTTAAGCCATAAAGTTCAAATAGTTTTTCCCTGCTTTTACGAATACCTGGAGTCGCCCAATCACTAAATAAGAACTTTGTGTAAATACTTTTAGTCTTTAGTGGAAAAGTGTCATTAAATTGCGTGTTTAATAGTGAAAAGAACTCGGCGTAGAACTCATTTGGGTCACCTGTATTATTAAAACTCTGAACACATAATTTATTGGCCAAAGAATTATTTAATTTCTCTAAACTTTTACATGTAATTGGCCTAAACCTTATTTGAATTTTTTGTAAAGGTATGTAGGAGCAAAATGTTATTGTTTGTCCACTGTGATCTGATGGCAACTTATTTACAATTTGTTTGTGTAAGTAATCACAATTACAAAAAATATTGTCTATACAAGTGGCAGAAGAAGCTGTCACTCGGGTTGGTTCAATAAAAACATTTGACAAATCAAATGACCTAAAAAGACTTAATAATCTGACAGTATTCGAGTTATTTTCTAATAAGTTAATATTAAAATCACCACATATGATTATTGACTTACTACTAGTACTAAGTTTCTTTAATACATCTTCCATTACAGAATCAAACACGGATAGATTCTGGTAACTTGGAGGTCTGTATACGCATACTATAACATGCTTATCAAGCTCAACACAGGACAATTCAATGTTGTGTTCAACAGACAGTCCAATAATGTCTTTTCTTTCTTTCGATTTAATGGAATTTTTTATTAATATTAATGACCCGCCATGTATCATACATTTTCGGCTGAAATGGCTGACTACACAATAATTTTCATAATTAATTGACATCACTTCATGATCTTTTAACCAATGCTCTGTTAAACAAATTACATCAAACTTGGTATTTTCTAAAAACAATTCTATTTCCAGTAATTTGGAAGAGCAACCTTGGATATTTTGATTGAATAATTTTAAAGTATGTTGCCCCCCCTTTGGTTTTTTATTATTATTTTTATGTAAAATATTGCCAGAAGATACCTTTTTATTATTCTCTAATAATAATTGGTTAATTGAAGGGGTAACTTCTGTTGTCTTACTGCCTAGTTTAAAGAAATATCCGGAGTGACCTCCACAACTACAACTGAAGAATCTAAAATGCCCGTATGAGTTCCAGCAGGAAGGGAATACCCTATCTGACTGGTAGTGGCCTCCAAGTATGTTGGCACTGTAGGTGGATCCTCCTTCGTACATGGTAATACATAATTATTCACTATGTTGTTAGTATAACTAGACAACACAGATTCGTCACTAATACTACACTGAGTTATATTACCTATAACCTCATTAATATTATGTGCTATCAACATAGCAATCATATGTCTACATTCCCAAGACAGAGATAAAGTTCTCTGAGTTAACTTAAAACCACTAACAAATTTGTTAGTGTCAAAATACAATAATTTGTCACTATGACAACATGTCAGCCTATGAATAGTATTATTCAACTTAAAAATATAGTTGTTTTCATCATATGATAAAGTATCAGAATAAGGAAACGCACACAACATCAGCTTTCCTACATTTAATTTTAATAAGGTGTCCACACCATCCACTATGTCCTTTCTGGTAACACCAGTACTATTACCTAATAATAAAACCATTGTAGAATAATTATCTAGGTTTGTATTTACAATTCTTGTTATCATCTGTTTAAAACTTATGTTATGATAGCTATGATTAGTAAAACTATGGCTAAGGTAATTGAATAAAATTTTCCCAAAGCCTGAACCTAATTCGTCACAAAAAAATATTGATTTATTTTTTTGTGACTTAACACAAGTCTCTGCTGGAAGAGCCAACACCTGATGGGGCAAGTTAGGCTGAGGCTGACGAGGTAGTGGTTGGTTTACACGGCTGCATGAGAGGTTATTGGTCAGAGACTCATACATCTCAGCATTGCACTTCACCAAATCCAGTAGTTCCCCAGCCTCAAGCAAGCGGTCACTTACTTGCTGTTGTGAAGTCTCATATTTTTTAAAAATATCCTTCAGCAAGTGCTCCTTGTGTAGTATATCATTATAGAGGAGCTGGATATCAGTGTCATATTTTTCCCTACATTGATCTAACTCAATAGTACAATTATTTAAACTTTTTGATAAGACAACACGTTCCTTTCTAAGTGAAAGATTTAATTTTAAGAGATTTTGTTTTTTGTTTGCTCTCTGTGACCGTTTAATTAATTTCTTGATTTTAATGTATTTTTTTAATTTATTATGACTCACAACAATAGGACATAATGGTATGGTGTCATCACCAGTCAAATCTATCGTTACAGCTGGCTCACACACTGATTTTAACTTACTACCTACTAACTCACTAAATAGATTACTGGTGCTAGCGACCTGTTTGCTGACCTTGATGCACTCTGAGAGAGATAGGGCGTTTTGGGCTTCACACAATTTTTGTTCAAGTTCTGTAATTCTATTCAAAGCAAGTTCGTGGGTATCACTGCACTCTTGAAACGTTGACACTAGATATTGTAGTTGACTGTGCTGGTCGGTTAAGTCCATGTGTTGTATGTGTAGCTGAGACAGTTCATTTTTGAGGGAGGTGTTCTTTAAATTAATGTTTACCACTTCCACTTCACTGTCTTCTCTTTCCTGGAGCAGCTGTTGGCATGTGGCTTTAGAAGCCTCGAGCTCCGTCAAGGTAACTCTTAATTTTGCTTCCAAATCCCTGATTGTAGCACTGCGGGTCATCATTTTCTTTGCAATGTCAGTGGCCTGGAATGTGTAAAGTTATGCAGCTAAATAACAAAGTAAGAAAAGATGTTCTAATATTTAGATTAATAGGAGGTAGAAGAGAAAAAAAAAAAAAAGATTTAAATTAATTTAAAATTAGGTAATGAATTGTTAACAAATAGAAATTACAGTATTAGCTGAAGTTAATAAGAAATTAGATGGGAATGTTAAACAAAGTGAAGTTTTAAAGAATACACTGCTTTTATATCAGGACACAATAAAAAAAATAAAAATAAAAAATTTGGTTTAATAGTCTGAATAAATAATAATCAGTAGGTAAGGCCTAATGAGCTTATATTTGTATAGTAAATTAGGTAGTGTTTATTGTCTGAGCGAATGTTTTCGTCATCGATTTTGCTTCCACTAGTTGTCAAGCAAAAGGAGACATAAACCGTGCCAGTGTGTGATGGACGTTGCTCAGAAACCTGAGCAGTATTTTGTGATGTTCTGCGGACTGTAAATATGATGTAAAATAACATAAATAAAACAAAATACTCCCCGGGATTGATGATAATTTGAAATCCGTCACCGTTGGGTTGGTCGAGTTGACAGCCGGTTTATTATCCTTTTTGTGCGAAGTTCACGCGACAAAAAACACTGTATATTCACTGATTAGACTACTTAATAACTAGTTACGACTATATTACTCTAATTTAACATAATTAAACACTTTTTATTAATTTTCTAAATTAATTACTCTAGAGATCGTTTTTTTGACGACCGGCTACCAGTGTTGCCAGTTCTTTTTTATATTTTCTGTATTCCAATTTAACGATTATGGGGTATTTATTTGTTAAAAAACGACCCCATAAAACATCCAATGGGCGATCTATAGGCGCTTTCTACGATATCTTCCCTTCCAGGAAACCTCGGAATGGACAATGATTTTCTGAACATAAAATGGTGTCTTTGATGCAAATAAAAAGTATCTAGATACAATATACTATAATATTTACCTACACATATATACAGGCTGTTTGGCAGAACGTTGAACATACGAAAATGGTGGATAGGTGGGGTCATCTGCTACTTACTCAGCCCTAATTTATTTGGCCCTGGCTCCATGGATATTTAAAACAAAAAAAAATTGTTTTCTTCTCGTTACACAGATATTATTGATTTAATCTTTAATGTTGGCAGATTCTTTAAAATTATTGCTTTATTCAGATGTTAGCTAGAAAAAAAGTTATGAGTCCTCAAACTTACAGAAATATGTAAAAAAAACTAAAAATCTTAATTTCAACTTGCATTAAAAAAAAATATCCAGGGGGCCAGGGCCAAATATATTAGGGCTGAGTAAGTAGCAGATGACCCCACCTATCCACCATTTCCGTATGTTCAACGTTCTGCCAAACACCTTGTATACTTATAGATACTAAAACAGTAATACAACGAATTATTCAAATCCTAAAGCAGGCACGCTGGTTTAGCATTTTGCAGACGAAAATAACATACACACCACACATACACGAAACATAACATTCGCCTATTAATTTTCTGTATTCCATTACAAAGGCATAGTTTACGGCCAACTATGCCCAAATACCTGCCCAATAACTTGCCTAATTTTACGGCTGCTCCGTTCCGCTCTGAATACGACACGGTTTGGTATTTAGTAGTCTCACGACACTCCTAGACGACATTAGGCATTGACACTTCAAACGCCTTTATTGAGTTGTAGCTTAGATTTATTCGTTTTTCTTTGGAAGTATTCCAATCAGAGGTAGTAAGAATACTAGATGGAACGGGTACCTTTTTTGTGTATGTCTCGTGACAGCTCACAAATGTCATCTTAGGAGGTGACCGACCGACTACGTGGTGGCCGATTTCCGGCCACCGTAGGCGCGGGCTTGCGGACGGTGAGGACCAAGCCCGGGTCAACGGCGCGTTGTGTTCCACGTGCGCCTCAAAGAGATGTCAGCAAAATTGACGGGGTCCGCTAGGGCCAATGCCTGCCGGGGCTGCGAATATGGGCCGAAAGGGAAATCGTGGCCCCTGGCAACAGGGCAACCGAAGGAACACGGGTGGGTTTTAGTCAGTAAGTCTGATAGTCTCCCGCTCCACCCAGAGCGGGAGAAGTTATTTGATAATTTCCTACCCAAAAAGGAAAAAAAAAGGAGGTCATACTATTTCTACGCAACTAATTAAATCAACAGGGTCAAATTAAATAAAGTACCTGGGCGACCGAGCTCTGCTCTGGTGGAAATAGAGAATGCTCATTTAATAGTATAGGATAGTTCATACTAATTCCATGCTGCCACGATAGTAGGTACTTGCTAATTCCATGCTGCCATGTCATTATTCTAAGGTAGCCATCTTGTTCTAAACTTTGGGCGACCGAGCTCTGCCTAGGTGAAAATACGGAGAAAACGATTTTTCCTAGATATGAAACCTAGCTAGGTCGATTTTTCGCCCCCGTAAACCCCTATATTGGAACTTTCATCGAAATCGTTAAAGCCGTTTTCGAGAACGTGATTACAAATAAATATACATAAATATAAACAAATACATACACACACATACACAACATCACGCCTTGTTTCCCCGAAGGGTTAGGCAGAGGTTTACCCATAGGACACCCACATTTCGCCAGTTATGTTTAAGTCCCATGTAATAGGGGGCGAGCCTATTGCCATCAACCGGGCACAAATCCAGGCTTTCGGCTGCTACTGAGAAATTCCAGATGGAAAAACACAATTATTCAATAATTGAATCCAAGTTTTGCCATTCATTCCAATTCAAAAATAAAAAATAAAATGACCTACAATAATTATAATTGTATGCCATATAATGGAAATCACACGCGTGTAAACATTTGCATGCAATTCTTGAATGGAAATAATTGAACATGCGGCATGCGATTATTGCCCTTGAAAGTTCCAGAAACTTGCATCGTGTAGGGCTTTATTTGCCTTAAAACTATCATCTTCAATTATTAAATAATTATTTACTATTTTAGTATTTTAATTTTAAATTTTAATCCAAGTTTTTTATAAAATTTATTAAATCTTAATTATATTTATAAAATTTTATTAGTATGAATATTTCTAATATAGCTCTTTGTGGGATTCCCTTTTTTAAATGGGCCTTTAATAAAGACATTATTTTATAAAATAAACATGGAACCAAGTCACAAAATGCGCACATACCTATTTTTTTGTTTTTTTTTAGGTGGGAATTTATCAAATAACTTCTTCCGCTCTAGGTGGAACGGGGAGGGCGTGTCAGACTCTTACTGACTAAAACCCACCCGTGTTTCTTCGGTTGCCCTGTTGCCGCGGGTCACGATTTCCCTATCGGTTTTCTTCGAACCCCCGGCAGGCCAGTGCCAAAGAGATGTCAGCAGAATTGACGGGGTCCGCTAGGACCAGTGCCCTAGCTGACCCCGTCAATTCTGCTGACATCTCTTTGAGGCGCGCGTGGAACACAACGCGCTGTCGACCCGGGCTTGGTCCTTATCGGACGGCGAGCTACCCATTGCTCACCGTTCGCAAGCCCGCGCCTACGGTGGCCGGAAATCGGCATGCAATTCCCGCCCCGGGCGTCTTCTCCTATTGCGGCGGTTAGGGGCGTGAGGGCGCGAAATTTGCCTCTCCCTCACGCGTTCCGCCTCCTCCTTCGCGAGCATTACCGCTTCGCAGAAGGAGGTGACGGCCTGCCATTTCCTCTCGCTCCGTACCATGGCCCGAACCAGGGCCGGACGCGAGAGATCACCGCCGCCGATCGCCTCTACGAGAACACGGCCTTTAATAAAGACGTTATTTTATAAAATAAACATGGAACCAAGTCACAAAATGCGCACATACCTTACACTCAAACCAATATATTTTTCATGAAGAATACATTTTGTCTCGTAGTATCAAGCGAATGTACCAGTGTACCAAGGTGACAAAATATTTCACTTTACAATAAAATACTATAAATATCTGAATAGCTTTTTATTGTTCTGTTACCAAAGACCTTCGTGGCCATAAATAACGATAAATTTATGGCCACTGCATGCTATGTTTATAGCCGATGCATGTCACACAAGTTCTAGATGTTGGATTAGAGCGTGGTTGGGAACTTGACACATAAATTGTTTTAAAATTATATGTGGGGTACAACTTACCAACATTGAAAAATTTATACATTTTTATAACACATATTCTGTGAATGTGCGACTGCTTTTTAAAACACGATGGACATTCATTGTTACACGAAAGGAAACTGAAAGCTGATAACGGAGAAATCAATCAGAAAAATTGCTTTCTGATCTGAAATATCTTTTATCTACCCCTATAAAACCTCTATAAAAGTTTCTGGAACAGTTAGCTTATTGGCGACATTATAGCAGCCAGTGTCATAGTAACCATTACATTATCCAAACGAGTGTTATAATGTTGTACTAAATTTCATTACGCAACTCGTTTCAACATTGAAACGAGTTGCAGTCCCCCGTTTGAACGTTGTACGTATGTGTGTGTGATGTACTGCTGCAGGAGACATTCATTTGTTTTGTTGTACTGAATTATATGGGATTTTAAATTTATTCTTGATCTTGAATTACAAACACCCTATGGTTTCAGAAACTTTTATAGAGGATTCATATCATGGGTGTAGATAAAGTATTGTATGCAACTGTTATTATTAGGTATTAAAACACTCATGTGATATTATTATCACACGAGGTGAAGCCGAGAAACCCACATTCGTGTTTTAATACCCCTTATTATACAAAAATTGCATAAATAACTATTACCAGCGACATCATCACCTGTTTAATCTAGTCTTAACGCTTTCGACTCCACCCACTTTTTATAGAACTCATACGACATGCCACCATACATGTCTTGTCGCTATAAATAGTTTCCACCCTTTTAATTTTTTTGTAAATATTTGTAACAGGGAACAAAAAAGAAAATGCTTGGATTTCAAACCAACGCATATACTAAAAAACTATTTTAATTTCACGATATACATATAATTCAGTATTCGCTAAGAAAAACCTACATTTAATGTGAGCCCTCCGCGAGAGCTCCCGGCATCCCATATGCGACTAGGGAAACCCTCCAAGAGGGCTCACGGCACTGAACGTGTTAAATATTGTTTCATATAAAACAAAGACTCGCAAACAGGTCAACAGCCACCCTAATTAATATTGATTCCTAGAACACCAGAGATTTTCTGAAGTGTAGCCAGCGTTAAAGAAACAAATAAAACACCTCAGTTATGTATATCTCCAGTTTTCTGACTCTATCTCCAGTTGTCTGACATGTAATGTTTTACAGAATGGAGCGGTGCAACGGGCGGCCCTCCTGCAGAAGTGGTGCTGCGGCTACACCCTCCTTCGTCCACGTCGCGAGTCAATGCCTCCCTAGCTGACATCGGTGAGTAGCACAGACTTCGTAAACAATACAGCCAACTACTTAGCGGGGTTCTATTGAGTAGATATTATAGCCGAAACCGCGAGATGAGGTGCATTAAAGGTCTATGTAACGCGATCCGATTTTAAGCCAGTGTCTTTTGCGACATTTTAATAAAGCATCTTGCGTTATTGCCCTGTGGTATTGCGTTTTATCTGTCAATATTCCCCATTGACGGGTTAAGACTCCGTGGACGAAAAAACCCTCTTTTGTCAATTACTTATCTAATAATGGGAAAGCTTGAAATAATTGGAAGATTAAATCTATCTGACTATAAAAGTACAGTTTTCGTGGCGCTAAACTATTCGTGTCATTCACAGAACCTGTTGATAGTTGTACTTTTCCGCTCTCGAAAATATGGTATCACCTTTGATTTACTGAATGAAGATATTGTATTGTATAATTAAAACAAAAATTTGGTTTTATCTCAAAGATAGGTGAAGGCTAATTAATGTATGATTTTTAAATTTCTTGATATGGTTTGCTAAAATAATAGGAAAAAATAAATTACAGACTGGATTTAAAAAAAAAAAGTTTTTTCAAAATTATTTTTCTGCTAAATTTTGTATGGAAGTTGCAAAAGTGATTCAGCCCCATGCAAGTAGACCATGTTGACGATATTTTTAATTAACAAAATTAAAAGTGGTTTCTTGTAACCAAATGATCAAACTTCAGTCCCACGTCATTTTTCGAAAAACTTGTTACGAATATTAGTGATTTTTCATGAACACTTAATTTATTGTAAAAATCCCTTTCAGCATGCAAATCATAGAACTCGACTTTTCAAATCACAAATAATTTTGTTTGGATTATTTTCCCTTTCTCACAACCAATAAACAAAATTGATCAAAATCAGTCGATTTCGTGCCCGGCCCCTTAACTTGCACCTGACACTTCGCGGCCTCCTTAGTAGGTGTGTGTAAAATTGCACGCGTCCGTACAACTTTATTATTCGCATTGCGATAATATCGATCGTTAAAATGTACTTATCTGTGGTAAAAACAAATTCTCTAAAGAGACTCTTAGTATAAATTAATTATAGCGTATCTCCCTTGCAGATGACGCGTTAATTTTTTTGAAAGAAACTTTTGATGAAACTGTCCACTAGGCATTGTTGTTAGGTCTATTTAAAGTCAGTGATCTGCTAAGGTTGACCTGCTTTACGGCGGAACAGGCTGCTATTTCAGATATTCTATATTGATCTTAGCCCGAAACCTTCCTAATTTTAGGTCTGAAAAGCTGAAAAAGAGGCCTGTAAGGAAGCCACTAAATATATTTATGAGACTGCTTTAGAATTTCCCTACAAAAATATGCTTAAAATATAAAAATATTGGTCTCAAAACGTCTAAATTTAGTTTTCAGTAGTATAATATCTGAGGTCAAACACATACTGGGCTGAAACAATGTTTTCTGGGTTAACCGTGTAGACGTCAGCCTGTCACTTTACGGTTTGTGGATAGAAATCGAATCAATAACGTGCTTGAGTTCACTTAGTTATAGATATTTTCAGATACATTATGATGTTCACGATGTACCTACGTAGAAGCAAGATTTTGAATTATTTCTTCTTAGCAAAGCTTTATTTACAGCGTAATTCACCTAAAATCTGATAGGTCTTTTTCTTAGCATATCTATGGCAATTTATATACAGGGTGTCAGGGAAATCGACGCGAAAAATGTTACCATGGATTCAGTACATGATTCTGAACACGCGTTGAAATTTTTCGTGCATACATTTTGACCGCGTAGGTATTGCACTTTTCTATGGAACAGCAGATTTTTTTTCAATAACCGACGAATAATTTCAACTCAGGAGTTTCAGAATCATGTACTGAATCCATGGTAACAGTTTTCGCGTCGATGGACCTGCCACCCTGTAAAGTCAGCCTGGAATTTGGCCACGAGTTTGGCACCTCCAGTAGCTTCCATCAGCTCCTGCATCATGCAGGTAACAAGGCACGCTGGATACAATATTAAGGGTTAGGGTATTATCTCATAGGTAATTTATTTATGTAAACACAAAACAATAAAAAAATAAAGATAGAAGAGCATATAGGTACTGCTTATTTCACTAGAAAATTCTTCCAGCAGACCTGCGACAGAAGAGTTGGATGAGAGACGTAGAAGAAGTAGAATAGAATATCGGCTTAAAATAAACATAGATACCTACATATAAATAATATACTTACACATAGGTATACAACATGTAAAAAAAACCCTGTCCAATCCGTGAGGGTGTTGTTAGATATTGAGAGTCTATTCATGTGGTAAATATCAAGAAAAACGGAAAAAAAAATCGTTAAATTTTTTTTCTTTAGGGAATTTTACCTCGTGATTACATAGGGTGCGCGGCCATCGTTTAACAGGCGTTGTAGCAGGTGTTGAAATTTTGCAAATTTTTAATGGATTTGGGGTAATTTTGCTACTAAAAATGTGATTTTAAATAGCAATAACTTTTTATTTTCAATAATAATAAGATTTTTCACTATTTTTAAGTAATGTTATTGCAGTACCTAGCCTACCCTTTCGGATCGAACATTGTTTTTTTACATATTGTATAAATAATGGTAATGTTAAAGTGTGAATTCAGCGTTAGCACCAATCGTAAATACTTACATAATATATTTTTATAGTCAATCTCATAGCAAAAACTGTTTTTAGTACCTACAGGTACAAAAATTAACGCATGTTAACTTAATTAATTCTACATCTTGTTAATATTGGGGGCCTAAAACGGCCGATTCAGAAATAAAAATAAAAATCTAAAAACTGTAAATAAAAATTTTTCGATAAAATTACGGTCTTCATTTTTTCATGCGGAAATATTTACACCAAATATGATTCTGATATGAATTGAATATGATTCACCTAAAATATATGTCACCATAGAGGAATTGCTGGGAATTCAGAAAATTAATTGCATTTAGAGGAATTGCTTAATGTGGCCGTTTTAGACCCGTTGGACTCCATTAGACCCGCAAATATAGTGCCGCATTTTTATTCAAACTAAATCGAAATAAATTAAAAATCGACTACAGACTACTCCTCCCCCTTTACACTCTACCCATAGAGAGTGCCTATTCCAAATTCAAACACAAAGGGAGACTGATGGAATTGATTGGTACACAATAGCTGTCATGGCCGGTTTGCATCAACTTACTAACTCAGTCCTTTGTCTTTGTTATTTGACGATTGTTTATCATTCATTTTAGAAGCCCACTCCATGTTGCGTTAGTTTGCAGTCTCAAGACTTTAAGGGCTGATTTTTCAATCCTCAGATAAATCGTTAAATAGTTGTCTAGCGTATAAAATTATCTGGCTGTTTATCAGGCGAATAAATATTTTCAATTTTTAATCTGGGGTCTTTGTTAACGAACTTCACACTATCATGTGCAAGCGAGATGAACAGATACAGTATTCAACGTGTTAGATAAGAATAGAAACAAAACGTATGTTTGACATTTTGACGAGAATTCTTATCTTTTGTTTAGATCCACAGATGGTCAGCCACAAAAGGCGACCTTTTTTTTTGTTGTTGTTTGTAGCTAAGTTGATAGGAGTAGGCAAGTATTTACCTAAAATGGATCAGTTATAAAGAAATTTGCTATGTGTTAACTGTTTTCGACTTGGTACTAAAAGTTGAGTCTAGTGGTTTAAAATAGTTAAATAATGTCGTCTCGAAAACGTAAGTAAATTAATATATTTCGAGACATTTAAAAAAATCTATCGTCAGTTGAATCAATAAAATCCATGTTTTCAACAATACAAAAGCACGAAAACACGCAGAGGCAAAGCAAATTAAAACCCCAAACATAACAAACGTCAAAACATCATTTATTCCCTAGAATAAGGTACTAACTGAAGCTTGAAGGGATAGATAACTTTATTCCTCCGTTTCGGGCTTTGTTCGTCAGATACTGACTACCTGACTATTGAAAAATCCAGAATCATGCTATCTGTGGAATAAACGCTATTTGATTCTTTATCTGAGGATTGAAAAATCGGCCCTAAGTCAATTAAATTAATGTCTTTGCATAGTGTAGTGTAAAGCTATGTCCAAGTGCTCTGCTGTCCTTTCTTTAAATCATGTTTTAATACATAAACGTGGAACTTGTTATTTGCGTTTTCCAAATTGTTTTGAACTACGTGATATACCTATCTACTTATCCCAAGTTCTGTGTGTAAAACTACGGGTACCACGTACGAAGATAAACACTACTGACCTCCTCTTATCGTTTAATTCGTGCGGGTGCTATCTATGTGCGGTGTGCTCCTCTCCTACATGATATGCCAGTGATGTACAAATGTATCAAAGCACCAAAGTAACCATCACAAATGGCGATACATAAATGGCAGTCAGCCCCACTATCGTTTTAAGGTGGTTTTACACCGGCTAGGTGAAGCGTGGATGGGATGAGCGAGAATTGAAATTTGTATGGCAAAATTTATATCCACGCCCTGCCCATCTTTGGTGAAAAAGGTCTAGATGCGCGAGGATGTGCGAAGCGAGAATTGAAATATTTTTTAGTACAATATCGAACTTTATTGTTGTAAGAATTGAGTGTTTATTTACATTGAAAATCGGACATGTAAATCGCGCACCGGCTATCGAGCACCCGCACGGTCTCTCTCCGTCAATCGTGCACCCGCACGGTCTCTCTCCGTCAAGCGCTGACTCGCGATTGTCTCGCGCTGGCACGCGCTAGCTCGCTCCAACCATTGCGAAACATCGCTGCATACTATATTCTCGGCTGGGTGGCGCGCGAGACACGGCTGACCGGCCGGCGCGTGATAACGCGAGCCCGCGCTAGATAGCGATGGCCGGCGCGTGACATCGCGAGCCGGCGCGAGGCAGCGTTGACCATCGCGAGACGGCGCGGTATAGCGATGGACATCTTTCGGTGTAAAAGGGTTAGCGTGATTTCAATTCTCGCCCATCCCATCCACGCTCCGCCTTTCCGGTATACTGATTGACTTATAATATACTAGCTGTGCCCCGCGGTTTCACTCGCATAAGTCTCGATCGCGTGGGAAAAAAAAAGAATCCTATGTTCTTTTCCAGGGCATCATCAATATATGTGCCAAATTTTATCCAAATCCGTTCAGCCGTTTTAGCGTGAAGGCGACAACAAACTTACTTTCGCATTTATAATATTAAGGATTATATAGTTAGGATTATACACAGCACAAGCTGTTCAATAATCTGTTCCAAAGCTTTTTGCCAAAAGTGTAAACAAACTCTGTTCAGGTTAAATTCTTACTCAGTCACTCACTAACGGGAATTAGTAACACATTCAACTGAATCGAGAAGTGTTCAACTTCGTATCTCACCACTATTTCCAACAATTATTGTTTGACTTAACTTTCATGCTGGTAGAACAGAAGGATATTATGATAATTATGTCATTTCTCCAACAGATGGCAGCGGTGTCGTGGTGAGAGCAGAAGAAGCCCTCATAGTAGCCTTCGTCCTCCTACTATGGGTGGCCGCCATAGCACTGTTCTTCAATCGTTGGGGCAAGATCAGGTGCGTCTATAAACTGTACGTAGTATTATTTTGTTTTATTTTATTGCACTATAGTGAGAAAAGCTGAGCACAGAATTTGTATCAGATTTAATGACTACTAGCTGACCAATACAATACAATACAACAGGGTAGACGGCTCGATCGTCGGATGATGATCTCCTAAAACAGGGCTTCCTCTCTCCTACCCTTTTTACCGTGCCCAACAGGGTCCACATTGATCTAAATTATATAATTACCACCTAAGTACACATTATGGTAAAGCAATAAAGATATTGAGTAAGGTCTCTCCACACATATCAGAGCCGTGCCCGGGACGTGACAGGGCTGTCATACACAAGGCAGGTCCTGAAGCTCCGTCACCAGCCCGGACACGGACGTGTGTGAACTAGTTCATATAAAATTACACACCGTTATTTTTTTGAGCCCCTGACGGAGCACGGTCCGTCCGCGTCCCGGGCACAAAACCGATGAAACTGAACACGATCAGCCAGCCCCGGATCTAATGTTTTTGAGGCGGGACAATAACTGCCGTCTGCCGCCCCCGCCAATCTTTTATGGAGATGCGCTAAGTTAGCCCCCGCGAAATCAAAATTTTCTCAAAATGAAAATTTTGGCAGCAACATAATTAATCAAATTGTATTGATCGATAATGTGCCAATTCAAAAACTGTCGTAAAAAAGAAAAAAATAGAAAGATTATAAATGTGCTGCGCGTCTCATTTATTGCAAAGTTGCTGTGTGCTGGGTGGTGCACATGTCTGCTACGCTTGAATTTGTCGCCCCTTAAACATGGCGCCCGGGCCACGGGCCCCGGCTTGCCTCCCCCTAGATCCGGGGCTACGATCAGCACATCTAAACCGCGTTCACGAGCTGTCAGTGTCAATATTCCGTAACAATGATGACACTGACAGCTATTGAACGTAAAGTCCCCGTCACGAGAAGCTATAAATTTTGTAAACACAAATTCAGGGGTTTGCAATCTTTGGGTAAAATAAAATAAAAACAGTTTTGTACTATTTTTTTCCAGGGATATAATTATATTAACACACACATTTAATTACAAACAAACAATATAACCTAATCCGCGAAAACACCACAAACAAACAGACGCATTCGAAACTCGAAAGACAGCAGAGACAACGTCAGCGTGAACTTACTTCAAAATCGTGGCCCAAATGTTTACGTTCCATGAATCAGATGCGTTCCAGTACCACAAAACCTTAGACGACAGCGCTTCATATCGCTAAAATATAACCCGATCAAGTGAAAATGCTCATTAATTTCGTATAACACATACGTTACTTTGACTTCATTGAATTTGGGATTATTTGTTGTTGATTAAATTGTCGCTACGTAACTTGGTAGAAGTTCTTTATTTACAAAAATTATAGCTTCTCGTGACGGGGACTTTAGTTTAGATGTGCTATTGGCGGTCAGTTTTATTAGTGAATTTCGCCCTTAAGGGCCTATACTACCTCAAATGGCTTAGCATGATCGTCCGTTATATCGAAAATACTGCAGCATTAATTTTGAAATAAATATATGTCAAAGTTAAGGATTAATGTTAAGTACTATGTTAGTCGAAAACACGATTCCATAAAATTTTCTCGATAGAAAAAATTTCCAAAGTTACCTCCAAACCGAACAATAAACCGCTGGTATTAAAAAAATACTTTAAATTAGATCATGAAACTTTGCATAATAACTAAACTAACTATAAAGCAGCGACTATGTTTTTATTTTTTTTAAATTACCATTGTTTTCACCGTAAAAAGCAATTACCTAAATTATTGGCGCCGCGGAGCAGCTAGCACCCCACTCCGTCTCGCTCTCACTCAGTCCGCGAGCAGTATGGTGCGAGCGAGATAAAAAGTGAATTTGAGCTGAGGTGGTACAGGCTCTTAATTACCTACTAATGCTCGGTTCATGTAAAAAAGAGAATCGTTTTCCTTACAATGCATTTTTTATAGCCAAACTGGGCATATAAATAGACTAGCAGCGCCCCGAGGTTTCACCCGCATAAGTCTCGATCCCGTGGGAATTTCGAAATAAAAAGTATCTTATGTGTTAATCTAGGTAATAAACTATCTGTGTTCTAAATTTCATCCAAATCCGATTAGTAGTTTTTGCGTGAAAGAGTAACAAACATCCATCCATCCTCACAAACTTTCGCATTTTTAATATTACTAGCTGCGCCCTGCGGTTTCACCCGCATAAGTCTCGATCACGTGGGAAAAAAAAAAGTATTCTATGTTCTTTTCCAGGGCATCATCTATATATGTGACAAATTTCATCCAAATCCGTACAGCCGTTTTAGCGTGAAGGCGTAACAAACAAACTTACTTTCGCATTTATAATATTAAGGATTAGTAGGAGTAGGATTGGATTCATAAGCAAATTTTACCTGTGATAGCTACTTTCATATGGGAGGGTCTACTATGCAAAGCTATGAAGTACTTTGCTTCATTATTGGTAAAGATACAAGTCTTAATTATAAACAATAAAGGTCCGTAAATTTTAGGAATCAGTCATAAGATCCTGCGTTTGTCTAACTACCGGCGAAATCCATCGATGTTTGAGCATTTAAGTTTGTGGCGGCATGCACGGCGACGTGGCGGCCGACCACGGAAGATGGAACCGCCACCACGTGCGGGGGAAATAAGCCACGCCCATCAAACTACTATTTATTTTCAAGGTAGGGCCTTAAGACGTCGATATATGCCAGTGGCCTTGAGTGGTTAGCTTACGTGTTCTGCGCTGAGCTCACGCAACGCGTCGTATGTCCAGCCAGTAATAGACTCGCCCATCAAGGAGCGGTGTACCAAATTAGACGCATTATTAATTTATTATACATAAATCAAAAGGTATTTTAATAAAACACGTATACTAGAAGATAAATAATTAAATTATCTTTAAAATGGTGAAGGTTTCAGAAAAATACGCTTGACAGTATTTGTGTGATTCTCAGTTTTTTATCCGCGTTAGACATAACTTTACAAATTAATTACACTATGTAATATAAACATAATCTAAAATATTTACAAACTAAGTTATTAAGAAAATACTTTTATTTAACATATATTTTTTCCAAATCATTAACACTGCTCGTTTAGACGTGATCTTCAGTATAAAATTATTTAAAGTCACTTAGTGTCGCCTTAATTTGGTATGCTAGTAATTATGAATTAAAAGTTAGTCAAAATAATTTAAAAAAGTATGTACGCTTATCTGAGCTCAGCTTCTATTCAATAGTTGTACTTAGGTAAACTTCTTATCGACTCTGTTTACTCATAGACTCAAAGTTAGTTACTTACTTAAGTGAGCTAAATCTGACAGCCGTCCAACTTTGTTTTTAAAGCCAAAGTTCAGAAGCATTAAGGGGAATACAGGAGCTAAACGCAAGTATTATAATGCCTCAAAAAAATATTCAAAATTCAAAATATTTTATTTACATGTGCACATGAAACGTCAGAAACTAAGTGTATGGTTCCAATTGGTCGTTTTCTATGGAGAAGAGCCGGCAAGAAACTCCACGGTTAATAGCCTAGTAGTATTGGCCTAATATTATAATCACGAAAACGAATCACTGCAGTTAACAAAAAAATATATATGAAAAATATAAATCAGAAAAATATATTATATTGTGTTATTGTTATTATAAAGTCTTTGACCAGTGCGTGTTGCCAGTGATGACCTATGGTACTGAAATGTGGTCGCTCACAATGGGCCTTATCAGAAGGCTAAAAGTCACCCAAAGGGCAATGGAGAGGGCTATGCTTGGAGTTTCCCTACGTGATCGAATCAGAAATGAAGAGATCCGCAGGAGAACCAAGGTAACCGACATAGCCCGAAGAATTGCCAAACTTAAGTGGCAATGGGCAGGGCACATTGCTCGCAGAACGGATGGCCGATGGGGTCGAAAGGTTCTGGAGTGGCGACCACGTACCGGAAGACGTAGCGTTGGAAGGCCTCCCACAAGATAGACCGATGACCTTGTGAAGGCCGCAGGAATCCGCTGGATGCGGAAAGCACAGAATCGGTCGAAGTGGCGGTGCTTGGGGGAGGCCTATGTCCAGCAGTGGACGTCTTTCGGCTGAAATGATGATTGTTATTGTGTGTTGAAAATATAATACAACTAATTTGATACGATAGAAAAAAGTCACAAAGATACCTCTGAAAATTTATTTAAACGATTAAAAACCATATTAAATTTACATGCAATCATTCAGATTTTTGTCAAATTATTCTACAAGATTTTTGTAAATAAATAGATGCTTTATATTTTGCAATAAATTACCACCGTGTTGTGTCATCGCGCTTATCTTCCATTTCTGTGAATATTTTGAAGCTCTTTTTACTATTGCCGATAATATTTATGGCTCCACATTTTTTATAGCAACAGAATTTGCATTCCCACAGTGACCGCGCTTTAGCTACTGTAAGCCCCTTAACTTTGAAAAACAGTTCAAAGTTAATGTAGTCTGTAGGTAAAGAGATCAAAGGCGAAACCTTCACTGATAAGTACATTTAACTAGCGACCCTCCCGATGCTTCGCATGGTTTTTATGACAAAACCTCGGGATTTCTATAATATATATGTAAGTATAATATTAATGTACCGCTACGATGGCGACATTAATTTAATACACGGTAGGGCTAGTGGCCAGTAATCATATTTTTAAAGTGAAACGTTTATTACATCGTCTCAAACTTTTTCGTCTGTGTGTTGCATGTCGCGTGACGGTCGGCCGCGGAATATGGATAAAGTGAAAGGCTTTCGTCAGAGCAGCCAAGGCCAATATGGCGGCGCCTATAGTTCGCTTAAAAGTTTCACTTTTACCGTGGTTTCATAAAACCACACAATTTTTTTTTAATAAGACTTACTTCCGCCCGCGTCTTCGTTCGTGAGCCTATAACCTTCCTCAAGAATTGGGCTATACAATGCAAAAATATTTTTTCAAATCTGACTGGTAGTTCCAGAGATTAACCTCTACACAACAAACTTACAAACAAATAAATTTTACCTCTTTGTAATATTATTATATATATTAATATTATTATATATATTATGTATTAATATTAATAAAATAATTCACTAGAAATAAAAGAATTAACTGCCTCAATGGTCTAGTGGTCGCAAGCGCTACTGCTAAGCATGAGGTCCTGGGTTCGATTCCCAGGTCGGGCAAAGTGATATTGGATTTTTCCTTAAGGAATTTCTCAGTACCAGTCCGGAGTCTAGATTTGTGCCCGGTTGATGGCAATAGGCTCGCCCCCTATTACATGGGACTTAAACATAACTGGCGTAATGTGGGTGTATCTACGATGTACAATGTAATAAAATAAATCAAAATAGAAAAATTTAAATTTTCACACGCTCGCCGACATAGCGGGCTTTCTCTTTCCTTCAATAGGCCAGTGTCCAAAAATTTCATTTTTTGTCCGTCTTGTAGATTATTAAAAAATATTGAACACGTATTTTTTCTTTTTTGACGTAATCAAAAGATTACGGCGATACATTGAGTTAAAATGTGGCATGACGTCACGCCTTGCTAGATTTTATACGACGTTGTGACGTAACGAGCCCCCACTCCCCAACTTTAATGCGTGTTTTCTAAGTTATTTTTGATTAATATGATAAAGCAAAAAATACGTGTCTAATATTTTTTTATTATCTAAAAGACGGACTAAATAGTTTTTTTTTTTTTACCTAGGCAACTACCCAATTCGCCTACTCTTTGCACGTTATTCGTTTTAATTTCATTGATGCGATGCTATGATCGATGATCCCGGCAATACTTTGCACGTTGGTTGCTCCAAGATGCTATTTAAGAAAAATTTATTTTTCGACGCCATATTTTAGGTTGTGAATAGTTTTAGTTAAGTTAGGATATAATTTTGTGATTTTTATTAATTTATTAGGTATAAATTGTTATTTACGTACATATTATTTTAATTCTGAATATTAATATATTATGTTAACAATATATTTTAAAATAAACTAACCTTGATAAGGTTTCAAAAAATTTCGTTTAAAAAAATTTCAACACAGTTATCTATCTAATACCTTTAAACGAGCAATTCTTGTATATATAATCTGAATCTCGGAAAAGGCTCCAACGATTTTCATGAAATTTTGTATGCAGGGGGGACGATAAATCGATCTATCTAGGTTTCAATCATAGAAAACGTGGTTAAAAAAAATAAAGATGTCAGGTCATCCATAGATATTGAACCTAATTCGTTCCCAGTGCCCATAAAAAAGTTAATAACACTTTTCTTCCAAGTTTTATACCTTTTAGACCTTTCAGAAAGTGGACACAAAAACCTAATTCACTTATACAGGCTTTGTCGTAAGCTGTAGTAAATAGTTTGATCAAAATATTGCTGAAAAGGTTATTCTTTGTTAGGTAGGCAACAAAAGGAGTTTTAAGAATTCTGATTTCAGTATAGATAGCTTTTTAGAGCAATCGTTAAAGATAAATATGGGTTAGGTTAAGCCGATAATCAGCGTGCCTCAGAAAGCATGTTAAGCCGTTGGTCCTGGCTGTCATTCGTGGATCTTTGACAGTCGTTACGGGTCGTCAGGAGCCCGAAAGTCTCACAACCAGTCTTGCCAAGGGGGATTGGTATTACCCAGTTACTGGATTGTGGAGGTCAGATAGGCAGTCGCTCCATGTAAAATAGTGGTATTCAGCTGCATCCGGTTAGACTGGAAGCCGACCCTAATATATAGTTAAGAAAAGGCTAGGCAGATTGATTTTTATAAGCATAATCAGCGTAAAATGTCTATACTAAGACTGCCTCGTTGGTCTAGTGGTAGCAAGCGCTACTGCTGAGCATGAGGTTCTGGGTTCGATTCCCGGGTCGGGCAAAGTCTTATTGTAGCAGTTCGGAGTCTGGATTTGTGCCCGGTTGATGGCAATAGGCTCGCCCCCTATTACATGGGACTTAAAAACATAACTGGCGAAATGTGGGTGTACCTGCTACAGGGACACCTCTGCCCAACCCTTCGGAGAAACAAGGCGTGATGTTATGTTAATCAGCCTATAATGTTCCTACTGCTGGGACACGCCTCCTCTCTGTGAGAAGGAGTGGGCTGTAATCCACCACGCGGGCCCAGTACAGGTTAGCGGATGTCACATGTCTTCGAAGTTTTGGTTCTAGGACATGAGACGGTTTCCTCACGATGTTTTCCTTTACCGTTTTGAGAGCAGCATATTCAACCAAAATGTTGCCACTGCTGGGATACGAAGTTGGGGTTAGGTTAAGTTAGGTATCATTCTGTAATCATTTTGATAAGGTATTATCGATTGCTCTCAGTGTTTATGGTACAACATTCCAAGTCCCAAACATGTTTTTCAAAAAAAAAAAAACGTGTGGCACTCGGGAACTGCCGCGGTAAAGCTATTGCATAGCATTTGTAACCTCCATACTTCCTATTTATCAACGCTACACTTGGGATGATGACATAAAACAAAAATTACGTTCCCATGATAACATCACGTTGCCATGGGAACCGTCATTACATGGTAGGCGGAGTGGGGGGTGTTAGATAGATAGAATATTCTTTATTATGTACAGCATAAAAATTACAGACATTAATATAGAAATTTTACATTAGGTGACACAATGGGCGGTCTTATCGCTAAAAGCGATCTTTTACAGGTGTTAGGTTTTATTTTCGTTACGTTACGGAATTTCTTGATTCGGTCGCCGCGCTCAAAGCCCGCGATAAAAGCTATGCAATAGCTTAAACCTGAAAATACCTAACCAAATTATTATTATTTCCTTAAAGTTTTACTCAAATAAATATTGTTTCTCTTAGAATGCTGGAGCCGTATCAGCCGAAGTTCCAACAGGCGCATCGACAGAGTTGTGCTTTAGCTGAGAACTCCGTTGTGGTGCCTCCTCATGTGAGTTTCTATTCTTGTTTGCATGCTTGCACTAATTTAAAGTAGGTAATTGATAAATAAATATCTAAAATATAATACAGTTGAGGGGTAGAGATATTTTTCCAAAAAATTTATACCTGCTCCCACTTTTCAAAAACAAAAAGTTAGTTACCTACTTAGAATTCGACACAAACTCGATACAATCATTTAAGTTCTAGTAAAATACAATCGTACAACAAATGTGATATTTTAAGAACATTAATAGTCTTTTTGATAAACTTGCAAAATCATGTGTAGAGTCCACGCCACCACTCAAGTCCGGCGGAAAATTGTAGAACTAAATTTAAAAAAATGCAATTTGAAGCAATGACAAACACTATCGCCGCGGATTTAAGTGATGGCGCGGATTTATTGATATATGTGATTTTGCATTTTGCAAGTGATATAAAAGCAACAATGGATGTTATTTTGCAGGCAGTACATCGCAAACCTTTTCTATTACAGCAAACTGCAGAAAGTGAATGCCTAAATTATAATGATATTGTAAGGTATTTCTCGCTCCTAATTAGTGAACACGCAATGCAAACTCATTTCGAATGATCACTGATTTTAAATTGTCATGAGACAGTCGTATCATTTTTGGTGGACTGCACTTTCTAGAAGTATGAGCATAAAGTGTTCCGCAGACAGGCGCGACCCGACTGTAGTAGAACAGTTTCTATGAAATTATTCCACCAAAATCGCGTCGCACCGTCGCATCGCGCCTGTCTGTGGGAGCTTCTTCTTTTTTGTGAGAGGGAGAGGGTCGTAACTTACCCCGCGGACCCAGTGTGGGTGGTGCCCACTTCCTAGTTAGTAAAACTAAAAACATAGATAACAATAATATAGAAACAGAAAATGCAGTCCACTAAACGAATAAAACATATAATGAAACTTTGGCATTGATACTTGATGTTAAAGTTCTTCACAAGCACTTTCCCTAACCACCTTAGGATTGGCTTGGTAAGATTTTTTCTAGTAATGAACATAGATCGGAATAGGCAGTGCAATTTCATAAAATAATACATTGACATGACATAAAAGTGACCTACTAATATTTCTAAATTAAAAATACGCAAAAAACTAGTTATCATAGAAATACTATCCACATTATTATTGCAACCATTTTGACGTCAACTTTTAGCTTGACGTAATATTGGCGACTGATAAAAGCGTATTCTAGAGTGAAAGAGATAATAAGTCCCAGAATCCCGCAGGTGCATCAATAACGTTATCTAGAGTGATCCAGACTGCGGTCGATTCATCGATTGACGTCGAATTGACAAAAAATGTGTCAAAATATATGCCATGTCTCAAAATATATCACAATGTCATCCGTCAACCCCAGTCTGTTTGTGACATAAGGTCCTGATAAATCATGCGTCATATTCGTCGATTGTTATATTGCACTTCCTATCCGAACTAATATGGTAATAAAACACTGCTTTGTACAGCACCGAGCATCACTGTCACGCGGCTGTGTGTCATACGACTGCGGGGCATCATTCCCATCTTATCAACCATGCGGGTACCTGTCCCATAGACCGCGGCAGGTAAGGACAAACAAAATTATCAGACAACTATCAAAAACTGAATTTGAGAAGCAAAAATGTAACTTTAAATGAGACACTGTTTGAAAAATTGAGCTTAGGATGTTTATATCACAAATAAAAAGGAGTCAGATAATGATTTTGAGTAGCAAACAACAGTCAAGCTTGGATAGACAACACCAAGTTTTATATCATTAGCCGTGTTCTGTGTCATAAGTAGATCTAGAAAATTTCCTTAAAACGGAAAACTAAACGCACGTTTCACCTTTGTTTGGCAAAAAACTAATGCAGCATTGTTTTCACTTCTTTCCATCTTCTAGAACTCGGTCTTCGTAGGTAGCATGGGTATGGGCGGAATGGCGCTCATCCCTGAGAGTCCTCCAAGGCGGTCTCGCTCAGCAGCTGACATCCCAGCCCTCATCACACCTTCAGAAATGTCCCACCACACGCCTAGGTCTTCAAGAGCAGCCAGTTTACACAGCGCAGTAGATATAAGGGTAGCTCATTCTCCCAGAACTTCAAGAGCTGCTAGTCTACATTCAGCTGTGGATATGCCTCCAGGGTCTGTCCAAGTACATGTCAGAGGGTCAGGTTCAAACTTGAATAGACCAAGAAGTCCAAGACGGCTGACGATAACTAACGTGTAATTTAAGGAGATAATGAGATTCTAAATGTCTACGGTTTCAAGGACCAATATGTATTTTAATCTATAACAATCAAGATGGGTAATGTGTTATTATTGTTTCTTACGTGGATTTCGAGCGGTATTCAATATTTTTCACGATAACGCTTGAAAGATTTTTCATAAATTAAAAGGAAAGACTTTGATTCTCGAAATGATAAATCTAATTTTAATTCAGAATAATTTTCTTCAAATATTTATTCTTTCTAAACGCATTGAAACGTAGCTTTAAATGGACTTTGAAAATAATAACATTGAATTTAATAAAGTTTTGAATGCTTTGATATGCTTTCATTGAACTTTTGTGGTGTGAGATTCGAAAGGTACCAATTAATTATTGAGGATAGAGATAAGTTTATTGATAACTTTCTATATTTCCAGTAGCTTAGTCTTCTTCTCTTCTCTTCATCATATCTATTGTATACATACTAGAAGCTAAAATAGTGCGTTAAGCGCAAATCTTAGACGTGTGGTGCTATTATAAGTATCAGAACTATTGATTTTGTTAACAATTTCATTGTTAGAAATGTTTAGATTTATTTTGTTGTCGACATTTTTGTTCGTTTCGATTATAATTAAATGACTTGCTTGAATTGCCTCTATATCTCTTCCATTGATTTTTCAATCAAATTGCTTACCTCAATACGGAACTAGAGTATATTTTACGTACTTTTTTAGAAAAATAATTTGATTAATTTCATTTAATTTATATACTATGAATAATTTGGCCCTGTCGAGTACGTCCTTTGTGTCTACGCTAATATCCTAAGCAAACTTATTAATTTTAGATAAGGTTGATATTAATAAATTCTGCTCAAATTATTCTGTAATATCATTCTCATCTTAGTTGGCGATAACAAATTGCTTTTATTAAAAGCTGATGCCACATTAAAGATTTTGTTATTACTAGATTGCATCGTATACATTTTTCTAACATAATACATTTTTCGAGTGTTAACTAGTTGTTTTTATTAATATCAATCCTTTCTATATAAATTTTAGATACATCTCTTGCTCGAGTATTCTAAATAATGTAGTAATATATTTTAATGGCCAAATACTGTTATAACTTTGTACATATTAGCTTTAAATTGTAAATTATTTCGTCTTCTATTACTACACTTTCGGGTATAATATTAAATGTAGCTTAACCATCCAATTTGATATACAAAGCCTTGTTGTTAACTATCATAATAATGATTACATTTTATATACGCTTGCTTTGTTAATAATAAACGGAGCGAAAGTTCATAGGGCATAAAATACATTAACTCTAAAACACTAACGTTATTTAGGTCTGAAAGTATTGATTAAAATAAAAATCTGGACATTCCTCAAACATTTCAGTAGTTGTTCTAATGAGGTTACCCGAAAGTGACGTAAGAGAGCTAAGTTACGTAAGGGCTATTAAATTTAATAATGATACAATAGAAAGAACCTTCACAATAGTAAACAACCACATTGTACATCAATTTGAATACAAAATGCCGCTTAAAAGGAGCACTACCATGAGTTTAAATATTATAGATGTAACAACTGTTTTAAAACTCGATAGAAAGATGGCAAGGTTTCTGACCAACTAACTAATAGACTGAATTTGAAATCTATTTAACTAATTGAATAAATGCTTTGTATCTCTATGTCAGTTAACTAATCGTTTTACTTAGCTTGTTATGAATAACATAGTGGTAAACTGCTTCATTTTAAATATTTTCATAAACTTTCCTCAGGAATAGTTTCAATTCTCGATCAAATCTCACATCGTCTATATAAACAAACTCATGGTAGTACCCGACAGAATCGATACCAAAATCTATCTTTAGATATCGAGACGTTTGTCATTCTACCCCAAATACTGTTTAAATTAACATGTACATAGCTGATTAAGGTAAAAATATATTTTATGATACTATACCTAACCCTGTAACGACAAAATCAATTACAATATTATGTAAATATTTAAAGAACTCACAAATCAATCGTGCCTGCGATGTGCTCGCGTGTAAAGAAAAGTATTTTGTGCCATTCGACAATCAAAGGCAGATGTAGATGTAAACTAAAATTATTCTAATACATTCATTGTTATCAAAATCGTATAAGGTTTTCACATTCCGTCCGAGTTCGACGTTATTTAGCCTTGTTATTGGTTTTTAGGCTTTATCTTCTCATTTCATTTGTTAATTCTTAGAACATTTTGTTTATAAATTCCATCTTGTCATGAATTTATATAATTGTTTCTTCATTTCCCTTCACGTCTCTGTCAGATTGCTCCACCACGATTTGTGCCATACAGTTGTCAGGTAATTCGATAGATCTTCAATGTTTAAGCGAAGCGATGGATATAAGTCTCCTGCAGTTATGCCGTTTTAGTCGGTCCCGGTGTGCAGTCTGTCTTAACTGCCAAATACCTCCGACAGACTTCAATATGCTTTGTTGAATCTTCTGTGCTGTTGTTAATCAAGAACGATGGAAATTCTGCATGATTTATGATCTTTCAACATAATAAGGTGATTTCTATTGATAATGAGATGAAATTGATGATATTGATTATGCAAATAAATGATTTTATTCGATTTGAATATTTAATGTTTCACCATCCTCCCGGCTTGTTTTCTTAAGCGTATCCGAAAATGATGTTTTCGGTATGTTTTGAAATTATTATAAAACGTTTGCATCTTTACACATCACAATTTAAAGTTTTAGCAATTTTGATCCAAAACGACGATACAACCTACTTATGACATACGTTCGCAGTCACCTACAAAATTTCGACTAGCGTCGTAAAGAAATACCAAGTTTTATTACCAGCTCTTCCTCGAAAAGTTTTTAATCCACCTGAGTAGAGTATTTCTATAAATTTAATGAAGTCTCAAGTTTCTGTCGTCACTTGACCTGGCATACATTCTAAATTCGGAGCCCTAGCAGTAGTTACTAAAATAAAACTGACCTTTAAAATTTTCCCAACTGTAACTCTGTGACCCGACAATTTTCCATTTTGTTGCAAAAGGTCGCGTTAATTGCGTTTTGAATAATTGAAATTGATGAAAACTTTTAGGAAAGGTGAAGTTATGAATAAGTTTTGCTTCTTACATCATTTTATTTACTCCTTCAACGTCTTTTATCTCAGTTATCTAAGGGACGTTTATAAAAGAAATAACTATATTTTAATATTCTTCATTATTCTAGTCAGCCATTAGAGTTTCTAATTGAAACAATTATTTCTTTACACAAATTATATTACAATTTTTATTTTTTTCTGTTTCAAGCATGTAGGTACTTAATTGTTTGCGTTCATTGCATACCTTTAGCAAAGTTGCTTTTTTCAAACATGGTATTTGACCGTTGAAGAATGTAAATCCCGTGGAGAATTCTACTCACTGTACTGTTAAATTTTTTAGCCAGCAAAAAGGTTGGTATTCTTAAGTACATGACCATTATTGGTTCAGTTTTTTTTTTGGTTTACCAAAATTAAACATTCTCGGAAAATTCAGAATTTCTTCTTGATTATATTTTTGCTTTCATTGTTTTCGGTTTCGGACGTTTTCGTCCCAGAACTCCAGTCGTGACCTTATTGAGCCTTTAATTACTCGATTCGAAGTTTGCTGTTAACATGAAGCCTTGGGAGTGAATTTATTTAATACAAATTTTCATCGCAAATTACGCAATGTTTGTGAAATCGAAGTTTTAATCACTCCAAAAAGAAAAGCTAAACAGAATGATGCATGATGTTCATGTATCGTCTATAGAAAATTACTTCATTTTCATTAGCTTTCATGCATCATTTATCAAAAAGAGTACCCCTGAATTCTGCCAGCCTTTCATTTTGCGACGGACTCTGGTTTCAATACGCGTACGCTATTTCAACAGTATCTTATTTTGTATCAGCTTATCTTACTCTCCATTTATCGTATTGTAACGAGCCAAACATCGGACCAGATTCGATATCTATACGAGAAACTTTGGAACTAGTCACAAATTTCGTGCATGCATTGTTGAGTCAAATGTTAAGCCATTATTTTGTTCAAAAACTGCACAATTTGTACCGACTTTTAGTTCGAAGGGGATATCAAATCTTTTGTACAATTCGTTGAATGTGCTACTTTCCGTCAATATTTAGGTCATTGCAATTTTTCATTCGGTTAAATGCTGCTTTCGTTCAAACCAATGAATATGTAATGATGTTTGTTGTTTGGGAATGTGTTATTGTACACAATGCATTAAGGAATGGTGTTTTGATGAGCGACTTTCTAATCTGTTGACTTTAAGGGTTAAATTTCGAATTCTGTATTTGTTCTTAAGCTCAAATGCTTTTGGAAAACACAGTGAAGGTTTTAAATCACATTTTTTATCAACCAGGGACTGAAGTTTTAAATCATGATTATAGATTCGAATTAAGATTCGAATCGATTCGTATTGATGTTGATTTATAGAAAGAATTTGTTTTTTTTTGTGAGTAAACAACAGCAATAATAGTTATGTGGACACATTGATAACTTTTTGTATATGTGCTAAGTTTCTTGATGATTGATTTATGATGCCAAGTAAGGTATTTCGTGCCCTAGACGACCATGACCACGACTGCGACCAGATAAACTATAGAAACCGATATGAGTCGCGCACTTGGTCGCAACGGCCAACTAGCCGCACATCATACAATACCCCTAGACGGCCACACCTGGCCAGAGTCGTGGTCGTCTAGTGTGCAAGTTTAAGTTGAGTTAGGTATGTTTTTTGGACATATTAAAACTAATACACCAAATCTCTAGATAAGTTCGCGCCTTTCCAACCATGTATCAAATTAATATTAAGTTATACCTACTATTTAAGACTTGTACTAGAATATAAAGCAGTGACACGAAATAAAAGGATTTTAATAAAAACCTCTTCAAATACCAACTCGTTTTATTTTCAGACAACCTTTTCATGACCACTGCTTTTCGTTTACAGGAATTTAATTTAGTCCTTTGAGAGATTACGACCTGCGCAGGAACCAAGTAATGTTTATTATGATCTCTAAATTATGTTACGTCTACAATTCGATCTGTGTGATTCGGTGATGTGATTGTTTACACTATACAGATATGAGGAACAGGGTGACAAGTTCTTTATCCTCATCTTCATCTAGGTGTCATCTAGTGGGCAACTGCCCGATGACTGATGTCGGGACGTTGTTGATATATGCTAGTCGCGCGGTAAACTTTGCTTGCGCATTGTAGGATTTAGCGTGACGTCAGAGTGATGCGTAGTTTGCATTATAGCGATGTAAATGCTACCGCAACATAAATCTCAAACGCAGGAGGAGTGAGAGGGGCAAGGGTGGACGAATAGACGTAAGCTCGAGTACAGAGAGACGTAAGCGCGGGGACAACGAGCCGTAAGCGAGGAAACTGCACTTTGACCAGCACCGCACCGCAGTTCCCCAGCTTGTCCCGAGGCGAGGCGATTACGTTACGATTCTAATTAGTGTGCGTTGCAGTAGGGAGTTTCATACAAAGAATACTGAATGACTCGAGTTGATACGGTGACGATCCCTTTCTGAGTTGATATGTGTGCTATTTCCTTAACAGTGAATTATGTCGAAATAAGTACGTTCCTATCATGATGTGTGGGTTGAAGTTCTTAAGACGTCTAAAACATAACGTAGACCTACCTGTCTGGCTGATATTAGGTACCTGGACATTTTGAGCACGACCTCATTAAAAAAGCTACAGGGAAGGTTCATGAATATTGTCAAGATAATCACAATTGGCAAAAGCATTGTTAATGGAGTATTAGCAGACACTCTACAGACTCTATCTTTTTCTTAACCAATTCTCACCCAAAGGAAATAGGAATACCCATTTTTTTTGTAAATAACAAAACTAGAAACCTCTGCCACTACTTCCTAACATCCTTTATTACACGTAGGACGTATCCAAAAAGTATCTAACGTGTATAACCCAATTTTTATAACTGTGCGCCTGTCAAAATATTACAGTGTATGTGGTTTTGAAAATAACATTATTAACTTAACGAATAATACGACATAACTTTACTGTGGAGACGACACAAGTTAGTTAATTGATTCAGGCGTAACCTTGCGGACATCCATTATAAAATACAATAGACGTGGATTTATTTAGTAACCTGTTCCGTTTAGCTTTTTCTAAAGGGCCATAAAAAACCCTGAAAGAAATCGACACATGTTTCACCTCTCAACGAGGCATCCTCAGGATGACGATTGACTTGTCGCGAACTCGAACATGGCGTGTTGCCACACCGAGCGCTACAGTTGAAGCAGTGTAGGGTTGCAATAAATAAGCAAACACAGCTTACGGAAAAGAATAAATATATTGTCCAAAGGTTAGAGGTTCACAGGACACAGATACACAATAGAAGGCGAAATGAAGAGCACAGAAAGAAAGCGATAGGCACAGTTAAAATATAAGCACGTCTAGGCATAAGACTTCACCAAGACACTGGATAAAGTTAATACGACTACGAGATGGTATTGCCGAATGTTCACCGGGTACGGGAGAAGGCAACATGCGCTTACGACCGGTGGCGATTCTCGACTGATGTCTGCGAGCGAGTGCCGCGAGTGTGAAAGAGATAGATAGACAAGGCGCAAGCGCCCGCTCTGGTAACCGGTCCGCATTCCACAAAACTACATAAAAAATATCTACTAACAAAATTATCTGTTTGTACAGATGTATTAATTTTTAATTTGTACTAAAGCGAAAGTTATATAATGTTAGGTTGTAATTAAGTTTTTAGCTATATACATATATAAGATTTAGGTGCATATATTTGGATGATGTATAATTTAAGTGTAAATATTACTTTTTGTTTATACAATACTGACTTATTTTAATAAATACATCATATAATTTAAATAAATAATTAATTGAAGAAGTAGCTCCGCTACACAGTCTGCATTCAGCGCTCCACTGTAATACTTGCAAAGAACATTGATCCATAACGTAAAAAAAAAAACACAATCGCGTAAACAAAAATTAGATGTCGGTAACGGTGTCGCGAGTTCAATTGTTTTTTCCCATCTCAAAATGCCCAACGCGCCTAAAGAAGTTTTCACTTCAAAAAAATAACTGACGAAAAATTTCAACGCAGGTAGTCTTCAGAATCATGATTATACTGAATGGTAACATATTTCGCGTCAGTGTCCCTGCCACCCTGTATATGTGTACACAGTTTCAATGCTATTCTGTCGGTAACGGTGTCGCGAGTTCAATTGTTTTTTCCCATCTTAAAATGCCCAACGCGCCTAAAGAAGTTTTCACTTCAAAAAAATAACTGACGAAAAATTTCAACGCAGGTGGTTTTCAGAATCATGATTATACTGAATGGTAACATATTTCGCGTCAGCGTCCCTGCCACCCTGTGTATGTATATACAGTTTCAATGCTATTCGTCAGTAATGGGTAAACAAACCGAACCTACTTATTTATTTATTAGACTTTAAGCCTAGCCTCTGCGTATGTAGTTCAATGCAGCCATTTAATATTTATGATGCTAGTTAACTTCAGTTTATTATTTGAAGAGCTGTGGTGGTCCAGCGGCCCCGGCTTACGAGTTGTAGGTCGTAAGTTCGACCATGCAGGCGCTTTACTTTTTGTAAATAATTTTATCACCACAGCTCTCAAAACGGTGAATGAAAACCATCGTGAGGAAACCGGCATTTCCTAGAACCAAAAATTTAAAGGCCTTCTCTCTTCGAGAGGAAGTGAGCTGTACCTCTTCCTCTCCAAGAGAGGAGGACCTGGACCTGGAGACCAGGACTCACGCCTTCTTCCTACACGGGGTACCTGCTACGATCGATTATTGGCGATGTTCTTCAGAAAGGCCAGGTGCGTAGTACTCACAACCAACGTACGTGTATGACCAGTGGCCCTAGTGTGAGTTTCTTTTAACCATCTCGACTTTACGCATCGACCGCGTTCGGTGCTCCGATTGGCTCTTCACTGGCCTTCACTGATGAAGGGACAATCGGAGTGCCGAACGCGGTCGATGTGTAAAGTCGAGATGGTTTAATAGAAACTCACACTAGTGCCTCAGATGTATGAACGTAAACGATGCCAAGGGATAGACAACGTACAGCTTAAATTAATACCTATAGCTTTAAGTGTTCCTCAAGAAGTGCACAGATGCACTAAGAAAGGGTTTTTTCTATAATAAAAGCCTCAACAGTTCAACTGGTTTAGTATTGAACTTTTCGCCAACGCGCTGTTAGGAAGACGACCGCTCACTGCAGGCACGCCACTGGTGAGGTAACAGCTTGTTGTTCATGCAACCCTTACTAGCTGGTAGCTCAACGTCCACGCGCCAACGGCTAGTTGTCAGCTTACAGAAGGAATGGTGCGCAGGCGACAGGGAGACAGCCGTGCAAACGGGCTGCGCGAGGACCGCGCGTGGCCGTGAGGCGTCACCGCGCGGACGGTGAGGTGCCGCGCCAGCGTTTCTTAGACTTGAAGCGCGCTGTAGGCGCCACGTGTGACGGCTCACGGGCCGCGGACTGCCCACGAGCTGTCCACTATTCTGTATAGCCATCGTAAATAAAATAGACTTTAATGCATTTGATTTAAAATCCTAACTTGAATGAAAAGTTATTTGCCGTGTCGGAGCGATACTTTTATAATGAGTGGGCTATTTTAAGCTGGTACTCTATAGCCACCATCCTGGAGCATCGCTCGTTCCCTAACCTTATTGCTGGGATATAATATGTATGTCTTTTTTTGTTGGAAAATTATACAACCAAATAACATAAAATAAATCTCTAAATGTCAACTCAACGCCCAAAATCCACCATAACAATAAGGGAGAATCTTCAAGAAACCCCATTTCCTCTAAATCCTTCTAACACAAGTATCTGGTGCAGGCGTCGTATCTTCCATTTGACCTACTCTTATTAGCCGTCACGATGGACTGTAGCGTGTCAAGGGCACCAGTGCCGAGATATCGCTTCCCCCTAAAGCCGGCTTTACACTGAACAACATCTTGCAACATTGCGGTATACTATATTGCCGCATGTTTTCCAAAAGCTCGCCCATAAAACAAGACGGCAGGGTTGGCGAAGAATCTATAACTGCTAAGGTAGTCGCTGCTGTGCTAGGATTTGGGTAGGCAATATTCTCACATGGAAAATATTAATAGTTACTAGGTGGTTCCCGAATAGGTACTATTCAATCAATCAAGAGCAGTGGTGGCCCAGTTGCAACGGTCGTGGGTTCGAATCCTTACAGGCGCTTTACTTTGTGTACATTATTTCATCACCACTGCTCTCAAAACGGTGAAGGAAAACATCGTGAGGAAACCGGCATGTCCTAGAACCAAAAATTCAAAAACATGTGACATCTACCAACCTGCACTGGGCCCGCGTGGTGGATTACGGCCCACTCCCTCTCACAGAGAGGAGGCCTGTATCCCAGCAGTGGGAACATTATAAGCTTTTTTTATTGGATGGGAAATTATCAAATAACCTCTCCCGCTCTGGGCGGAGTGGGAGGGCGTGTCAGACTTACTAACTAAAACCCCACCCGTGTTCCTTCAGTTGCCATGTTGCCGAGGCTGATTATGTTAATCAATAAAAAAATAGTGTCAAAACGAAAAATCTATTTCTGTTTATTTCGTGTAATTAATCCTCCTTAAGCTCTATAGGATGAAAGATTTATGCGTCAAGACGGCACAGCCATGATACGCATTCGTGAGCACAATGTTGCTTCAGTGTTAACCCGGCTTTATTTTTCATATAGTGTGCTCTGTGGTTTGAAGTATTTGCGAGAAAACAAGAAAGTGGGAAGTTGAGGACTCGATTTCAGACACTAATACGTAGTTTTATTGTTTCGTATTGCGAATTGAATCACGCGTTTACTGAATGGAATTGAAACTCTTGTTTGTCGTTGTCGAAGAAGTGCTGCAAATTCTTTTAGATTTTAATGCGTTTGTAAACAAAAGTTTTCACGTTCTAGGTAAATAATTGGAATTTTCCATTCTCTTGCAGATTTTTAATCTGTGGATAACTTACAGAACAACACCAGATTTATCCTGTGACAAAAACAAATACGCTTCTTATATATTTACACTTTGGCATCTCGTAATAAAACGCTTCTGCATCCAAAGATCGCTATGAATTCGGAAGGAAGTCAGTTATTTCGTTCGGGGCTCGAGAAAAAATAGCAAAATATTTGGGTAAGTGAACTGGAAGGATAACTGCGTATTTGTCATCATTGCTTTATTTTCCTTCAACCAATCTTACTTTCGAGGATTTATGGGCAATTGTCTTGATTTGAAGAATAATAAAGGGTATGAATTTCTTTGGGCAACGCATAAAAATAAAGGTTTTGATAGCGGAGAAATAAATAGAAAGTAATTAATCTATATAAATAAAAATGAAATGCTCTGCGTTGATAAGCGCATCGCTTGAGCATAGCTGGAGCGATTTGGCTATTTTTTGTTTATAAATGTTCGTAATAGTCCGAATTAGATTTTTGTTAAAAACATATGAAAAGATGTTTTATAATATTTTTGTATTATTTTATTTTATGCCTAATTGAAATAAATTTGACTTTGACGAAATTACTTAACTTAGCAAAAGGACATTAAAAGCCGACCATAATTCTGTTACCTACATTCAAACAGTCCGGCCGTCGAGAGAATGTGTTCCTGACACCAGTTGGACAATTTCTAGTAGTAATAAGGATCAAATTCGCAAAAAAAAAAAACTAAATATTTGCACGGCTGAAATGCTGAATATAGTGAAACCCATAGAACTTAAGAACTTATGTTGGGTACCTATTTATTCTTGCAAATAAATATATCATTCATTCATTCATTCATTCATGCATTCATTAATTCATGCATTCATTAATTCATGCATTCATTCATTCGTTCGTTCATTCATTCAAAACATATATTCGTAAGTATGAAACTGACAGGTGTCACGAACGCATTTTTCCGACGGTTAACTGTAGTGTCGTTTATATAATTATCAAATATCAAAGGCAATTCAAGTCTTTGAAGTCCAGTTTATCATAAAATAGTTTCTATAAATGGCTCGCCTTTTCTATACATATGCAAATTAAGTTATGATAATTTATATACACAAAAGACCAGACTTACTATGAATGATTCATATGAGGATAAGTTACTACGCTATTTCGGCGCTTATTTACATAAAGGGTTGAAAATAAAATTAAGGTTCATAGATCCATAGTCTATGAGAGCTCGTGGCTAAGTACTAACAGCCGCACGGGGTGATCCATCAGGTCAGGCTACACTTGCCAGGGTTGTTCCGTGTGTGGGTGACCATTTCTACATACTGAGACTCCTCCGTGCCTCGGAAAGCACGTCAAGCCGTTGGTCCCGGCTGTCATTCGTGGATCTTTGACAGTCGTTACGGGTCGTCAGAAGTCCGAAAGTCTGACAACCAGTTCAGTCCAATTTTCTCAAAACCATCAATGTTATTATCCATAAACATCGCTGATGCACTCAGTGCATTATTATACGGAACGCGTAGGTCGCTGTATGCCCGCTGAGTAAAGTAAAAATACAATATTGCAATATTGTTGCAATATTTCAGTAGAATTAATTGCTACAGCTATAGGTTATGCTATACAATGAATAAGATAGCATCTAAATTGTAGCTTCAGCCTTCAAACGATATAAGACGTATCCGCAGCTTAAACTTTGGCGTACACTGATCGAATGAAGTGATATTTTTTTACTTGTGGCGCCATCTACATCGCGACATGCGAACTACGCATCACGCTGACGTCACAAAAAATCCTGCATCGCGTAAGTATTGTTTACCACGCGACCAGCCTAAATATAACCTCCCGACATCAATCTTAAGGCAGTAGTAGCCCACCAGAAGCAACACTGTCTTGTTGGAGGATCCTCCCTTTTCTATGGAGGATGAGTGAACTTTACACCCTGTTCCTCATACCTCTATATACTGAAAAATATGTATGTGTTTTAACACCATAGGGATCAGTTTGACTGTCAAGCGAGCATGCGGCTGAGGTCTTTCTGAACATACTTTCAGAACAGTTTTCTTATGTCTCTTGTAGGGAAAATGGCTGAAATACTGTGACTTCAGGATTTAATGGCGTACCCAAAAACCGGTATGCGACACGTTAACGTTTTACAATTTGAGTTCAACTACACTGACGAGTAATATAAAGAAGCCACTAACTTATCATGAAATATTTCCGAAACCACGCAAGATATCTTCAAGTGTATTTAGATTTTTCGGGCACTTTGCAAGTGGTTTTTTAGGGTTCCATAGCCAAATGGCAAAAAATGGAACCCTTATGGATTCGTCTTGTCTGTCTGTCTGTCTGCCTGCCTGTCCGTATGCCACAGCCACTTTTTTCCGAAACTATAAGAGCTATGCTGTTGAAACTTGGTAAGTAGATGTATTCTGTAAACCGCATTAAGATTTTCATACAATAATAGAAAAAAACAAAAAAAATTGGGGGTTCCCCATACTTAAAACTGAAACACGAAATTTTTTTTTCATCAAACCCATACGTGTGGGGTATTTATGGATAGGTCTTTAAAATGATATTGAGGTTTCTAATATAATTTTTTTAAATAGTTTGCGCGAGAGACACTTCCAAAGTAGTTAAATGTGTGTGTAACTTCTAAAATAAGAGAATGATAAAACTAAAAAATATATGATGTACATTACCATGTAAACTTCTACCGAAAATTGGTTTGAACGAGATCTAGCAAGTAGTTTTTTTTTTTAATACGTCATAAATCATAAACCGCAATTTACCTTTCATTCAATGTTACTTGCTGCTACGGAACCTTTCATGGGCGAGTCCGACTCGCACTTGACCGCTTTATTATATTGCTTGTCAGTGTATTTTGATGACTTGCCAATGTTCTTTGATTCTTAAGTTGGACTTAAATATAATACAACGGAACTGTACTTGCAACCAGAAATTATGATATACAGCTTAAAATCACCCAAGAGTTGGCAATTCGTTTATTAATTTCTTGCTGGTTATATTTAGATGACTTTAGAGATTACAGACGGTACAGTAAATTGCTAGAATTCAGAGTTAAGTCCCTTTGTTACAAAGGAAGGCTTTATACCAGCGCACGGCACGCAACAGGGTCACTTTGACCACAGCATAATAAAGTAACAGTATTATATCTCAATAATGACCTTAAAACAATTACCTACGGCCACTCGGCAGATTACACTTCCGCGTCCGTGCGTAACTGCCGCGCACTCGATACTGTTGCGAACTGATTTACACTGAGATTTCGAAGCGCGTCGTTTCGGTCGTTTTCTATGAATACTGTTACTTATTTATACTGTGCTTTGACTATACAATTGTCAATAGTTAGTACTACAGTGTGAGAATAAAGGACGCTACAGCAGACAGATAAATGCTTTGACGTGTAAAGTGAAAACCGTGCTCTAAGTACGCCAGGATACTAATGAAGAAAATCAATCAATCTGCCTAGCCTTTTCCCAGCTATGTTGGGGTCGGCTTCCAGTCTAACCGGATGCTGCTGAATACCAGTATTTTACAGGGAGCGACTACCTATCTGACCTCCACAACCTAGTGACTAGGTAACACGATACCCCTTGGTAAGACTGGTTGTCAGACTTTCGGATTTCTGACTGTCAAAGATCCACGAATGACAGCCGGGACCAACGGCTTAACGTGCTTTCCGAGACACGAAGGAATCTCCGTATGTAGAAATGGTCACCCATCCACGGACCAACCCCGGCAAGCGTAGCTTAACCTGATGGATCGACCCGTGCAGCTGTTAGTACTTAGCCATGAGCTCCTCCGAATGAAGAAAATATAATTATGAATCTTGACGAGCGTCAATGCCTATACGTATTTGTATTTTGGCTAATACAGAGGCCCTAGCAAGAACGTTAACGTAACGTAAACGTAACGTAACGTAACGTAAACGAAACGTAACGTAAACGTAACGTAAACGTAACGTAAACGTAACGTAAACGTATCGTAAACGTAAGCGTAACGTAAACGTAACGTAAACTCCAAAGATTATTGTTTCAAAAATACATCCAACAATTCAACTATACTATAGCATTTTGGTTTAAATTTTGCAACAACCACAATTAGTATCACCCATTGATATGAATAAAGTCTTAAAACTAAGTATTATGTTTGAAACGAGTATTTTAATTTTTAGGGTCCCGTTCTAAAATGGTAAAAAGGAACCCTTATGATGCGACTCAGTCTGTCTGTCCGTCTGTCTGTCTGTCACATATCGATATCTCAAGAACTACTAATGCTATTAACTTTAAATTTGGAATGGTTTTAGATGACGTTTGCCAAACTATTTTTCAAATCAGATAGTTTTTTTTTGCAACATGAACTGAAGGGATTCTTAAAAATTCGAAGTGGGGCTACTAGGGATGTCATTAGAGATGTAAATTGAAAAAAAAAAACAGAATGTTTTTTTTTTTCTCCATCTTGAAAAAAAACGAAAAAAAACTTGACTTCGTTGTTTTTTTTTTTCTACATTTGGTTTTTTTTTTTCAGAAAAAGTGAAACACTATAACTAAAGTGGAATAAAACACTAAATTTGATTGTTTTGTTTTTATTCAAGTCAAATTATGTTTAAATCAATGGGTAACATTATTATGAGAGAGACACTCTCTCAGAAATAAATTTAAGGAGATTAATTATAATGACTGTGCCTTCTCAGTATATTTTTGATAATCTTTTATATGCCCATAAAAATATAAAATTTTTAAAAAAATACAGTGATATCCATAACATAAATACTAGGAACAAACACAAATTTGTTGTACCCTCAACAAGGCTCAAAAAAATAGGTGGATCGTTCAGATGTCAATGTATACGCTTTTATAATAAACTTCCAAGCCACGTACAAGATCTAAGCCTTAATAAATTCAAATCATTCATTAAACGTAAGTTGTGCCAGAAAGCTTTTTATACCGTTAAAGATTACATTGAAGACAAAAAGGCTTGGGATTGAGCTGCTCCAATTATTATTTTTATTTTTTACTTTTGAAATTTGTTTTTTTTTGCAAACTTTAAAATTATATACACAATGACATGAATATTTACTTTGTTAAGTATAACATTATTATTATTTTAATTGTTGTGAATGTGAGGACTATGTAGTTCATGTATATATATTTATTTATTTTTTCTCAGTTAGTTTTTAATGATAATCTGGCAGTTTTGAGTACTTTATGCGGCCTACCTAAATGTCCTTTCTTTGGTATTGTTCGTCGCATCGTTGAGCTCCTTTTAAGTTCTGAGTTGAACTGCACGATTACTGACAAATGCGTGCACTGACTGGACAGGTCCACTCAAATCTGTATGGTTCTTTCCTCAAAAGACCATTTCAGACACAAATCTACATGGTCCTCAAATGAAATGCTCTGACCAAGATCATTTCCGGTTTTTTTTTTTTTTATATACACATTGACATTAATGATTTTTATATACATATACAATGACGTGAATATTTACTTTTAAAGTATTATATTATTTTAATTATTGTGAATGTGAAGACTATATGGGTCATTCCTTTTGTTTTGTTTTTAATTTTTTCTCAGTTAGTTTTAATCATGGTCTGACAGTTTGAGTAATTTATGTGGCCTACACAAATGTCCTTTTTTTGGTATTGTTCGTCGAATCGTTGAGCTCCTTAAATTCTGAGTTGAGCTACACGATAACTGACAAATGCGTGCACTGACTGGACAGGCCCTCTCAATCTGTGTGGTGCTTTCCTATAAAGACCACTTCAGACACCAATCCACATGGCCTTCACATGATCTGACCAAGATTATGTCTGGACTTTAAAAGAGACTGTGACCTCTGAGTTTGTTTCGGCCTTTCTTCTCGGAGTAGTCAGATAGGAAACGCCGACTTCATCTAGTTTTTAAAATATGATTGACGTGTAAAAGTGTTTGTACAAACCTACTTACAGAAATAAAATCATTTATCATTTATCATTATCATTTATGAACTTAAAAAATATTTAATGTGTTACACTCATCTGTATCAGTATCAGTAGCTACGGTTACGCTTGTTTTATCAGCATCGGAATAACGTTCTGTGTCTGTATTTGTTTCATCTGATTCTGAATCAACGACTATACTATCAGGGACTCTATTACCTTCTGCTTGTGTTAATATTGTTGATGATTGTACTGATTGCAATCTTAAATTGTGCGCAATGTACACTATTTTTCTAGCCCTGTCATTTGTCAGTCTATTACGTTTCTTGGTATGAATGTCGCTGTACGTACTAAATGTTCTTTCGCACGCAGCTGATGTAATAGGAAGAGAGAGAAACTTGATGGCTACTTTAGACAAAGCAGTTGATTTGCAAAGTCCTGCCCACCAAGCAATGGGATTCAATTTGTTCACCGATGACCACAAAAAAGTCTTAGAAAAAAACTTTTGTTTTGCTATGTAATTTGCAAGCTCTGCCAGTACTATATCCTCTTCGATATCTGGTATCTTTATAACAGCATTATAAATTTGTTCTACAGCAGCCGTTTCTTCTTCTGGAGTCAGATCGCATCCTTTAAAATGAGGATCCAATAGGTTCGCGATTTTATGAACGTCATATATAGCGTATGCCTTTCTATTTTTGAGTATTTCTCTGACTTTTTTTTCCTCGGATTTTAACAGGGGGCTCTTGTCCAACATGTCTTCCACATTGACTTCATTTTTTTTATTTAAACTTAAAACATGAGACATCTGTGGAGTATCACTTTCTACAATTGTAATAGTGTCTAATATTGGTTTCAATAAATTGTAGAATCCAGTAACATTATCCCAAAAGTCATCGCTCAACATATTTACTTTTAATGTTTCCACTTTATTTATAACATCTGAAAGACTCTCATCAATCGCCATGGTTTTAATAGTTTGTTTGTTTTCTTTTAAACTCTCTAAGCAGGAGACTAGAGATCCCCAGCGCATTTTAACTGGAAGCTTAAGACTTAATTTGACGCCAGTGGTCAACTGCTTTTCTATGAAAGCTATGTTAAGCTTGTGAGAGTTCTTTGTAGCCTTGACACAAGCTGTTGCATCGGCTATGAGGGTCTTTAAAGTTGGCAAAGTATTCATATCAGTAAATATTAATTGGAGGGAGTGTGCTAGGCACCCGTAGGTAAATAAGTTTGTCCGTGCGTACTTCGTTTCGAGTAGTCTCCAAGCTGCCTTCATATTAGCAGCATTGTCAGTTACAACGCCAAATACCTTTGAGGTCCTATTTCATCAATGATACAACTCATTTCTTGAGCCATGAATTCTGCAGTGTGACATGATCTTCCTATCTGTAAAACCTTGTAAAGAAAAGCTTTCGGCGTCGTAACAACAAAATTTACGATAGGTTCATTTCTAATGTTGCTCCAGCCATCCACAGCCAATGCAACAGAATCAGCAGAAGCAATTGTCTCTACTAACAACGCAGACACATTCTTGTACTCATTTTCCAATAACTGGCCTGACAACATGTATCTAGAAGGTAGTTTATATGCTGGCCGAAGAAACGAAAACAATGTCCTCCAATGAGAATTTTCTACCACACTGAGAGGTGATCTGCTCGCAAAAATTGCCCTGCTGAGAAGCTCATCTGCCTTGTCTTAATCTTCTGGATTCATGTTGTCTATAAAAGCTGCAATACCTGGTGTCTTTAACTTTTTTCAAGCATAGATATACTGGCAATGCTGGATACTTCTAAAAAGAAAAGACAGTGCGGTAAGGAACACTATAAATCACTACAACATAGTTATTTGATAATAAATACATATAGGTATGGACTACGAAGCGGCAGTTTTTTTAATAATATAATTTTTAAGTTTCAACAAATGCTTTGTCATATAGAGCTCGGACTTTTAACTCGGAGTTCCGTAGTTCGAGTCAAGAAGCAAGTACAATCAAAAGAGTTGATCATGTGCGGATTAATTTGAATTTAATTATCAAAAAAAAGTGAGAAAACAGAAAAATACCAAAAAAAAATGTACTTACGCTGTGGAACTTGTGTGGTTGTCTTCATATATTTATCTTTTACAAAGTCTGGGCATTTTTTACAGACTTCTAGATACTTTGACATTCTTGTGCCGTTTTTCGTAAGACGTTTTGAGCAGAATGCACATTCTACTTTAGGTACTTTGGAAGTGGAAACAACATTATTAAAAAGATTTGCCACGACTGATGTCTTCGACCTGAACCAACTCGTTTCGGCATATTTACAAATATAACCAAAAAGTACTACTATAAAATTACTCAATACGAGTTTAATATTTACTTAACACTCACACAGAACACTCAACAAAAACGAACTCTCACTGTCTCAAGCTTTCTGCAGTCTGCACGCAAATCAACCAAAACATAAACCAAACGAGGATTAGGGAAATCCCCGTCCGTAAATGTAGTTTATATTTGGTGTTGCCAATTATGTTAAAGACACGTATGTACTATTTAACAAAAAAACAATTGGTATTTTCTTATTGAACAAAAAAAATTAAAATAATATCAACTCGTATACGATAACCGCCTTACCATATTTTTATTTTCCTACTCATGAAAAAAACCTGCTTCAGAAAAAATACTGTTTTTTTTCATGTTTTTTTAAACGTTTATTTCATCTCAGAAAAAAAACCGTTTTTTTACAAGTCTAGCCGTATCATATGAAAGAGCGCTATTTACACAATTTTTTTTTTGGGCTGCTTCTTTTTCGACTTTTGACCTTTTGATTAAAAAAAAATACCGTTCCCCTTATCTCCGAAGTTTGCATAGAGTAAAATCTGAAATTTTTCTATGTGATAGAAGTTTAAGTAAAGATTACAGGAAAAATAAAACGATGTCTTTAAATAGCACACGTTTTCAGAAATCATCAACAAAAATTACATTATTTCCACTATCAGTCAAGAGATGGCGCTGACCTAAAACTGCAATATTCTACACCGCAGTGTGCAGTGTTAATATTTTCTGACGAATATAGGCCTCGCCGATGAAAATTTAAAACGGGAATTTCGACTCGCTCTTGACCGGATTTTTTTTAATCGTTCGTGTATACGTTATGTTTACTCCGCGCGTTCGTGCTAGGCCCACATAATCAACGAATACCAGTCACTCGCGCTACCTACCAACCTGCTGACTAGCAAATATATAACTACGGGACCTAATAACCCGTGTCGACACGAGAAAAAAAGATGTTAAATAAGTTCGTGATATTAAACTCCACCTTTTCAATGTACGTTAGTCCTTCCACTAAATCTTATTCGAGGCTTCAGCTCAAGTAAATCGTCCACAAGGGAACTATAACTCGCCCACTTTCAACACAACCGTGCTATTGTATATTTTTCACTTTATGCCGATATAAACAGGTCAGGTTTATGCGGTTCACTTGCGTATTTTTGGTATCGATATTACGTCAGTTTATAGATGTATTTACCAGCGTTTTATGAGACTGTATTGTGCCTTATAAGTTATGATTTTTTATGGAAAAATCGGCTGTCTATTTTGATGCTCACAATATTTATTATTCTTTGACGTCTTGCCTTGGGTATTTAGTTTTTAACCATCGCACTAACGTTTTATCCAAAATGTGGGTAACCAATTTACCAGCTTCCAAGGAAAGCTGATAGAGGCAGAAATTATTTGCAGATGACAGAATATTTAACGCAAAATGTCGTCGTCGTAGTTTTTTCCATGACATTTTCCGTTTATGTACGAAAATGACTATCCAGAGACCACTTTTCTCAAACAGGCTTTTGTAAAACCTAGCTTTATCCGGGTAAAAACCGGGACAATTTATTTAAATCATATTTCGGACTCGCCTAAAAATGGTAATGGTAACTTGAACCGGATAATCCTAAGAGTACCCGTTTCTTACATTGCCCTTAATAGAAACCGATTTATGAATCTTAGGATTTATAGGGTCGTTCTGACAACGATGTGTTCTATCGATACTCTATCGATATTATGTCGACGTTATATCGATATTACGTCGCCATAAACACAAGTTTTATCGTCGTCCGTATCATATGCCTTTTTGAGAGCCGTCTTTTTGTTTAGTGGTGGTTCTTCAGTTTTTATCGAAGATAGGAGGATAAAAATGGGAATACCCTAGTTATTAGGAGACTTTACTTCAATTTATTAAGGTTAATATTTTTTAGGTGGCTGTTATAAAACATCTACTAAAAACGAAGGAATTTATTAACCGTCAGACACGTTTTCTACGCATATAGCATAGTATAAAGAGAGGTAGTAAGCTATCTTCATTCAAACGCACCACGCGCGGCTGCTGGCAAATCGTCAGTTTGATAACGCTCTAAAGTAAGAGAAAAGGACAGTAGCAATTGCCATACGCAGTTGTTATGACACTATATGCATAGTATAAAAAGAGGTAGTAAGCTATCTTCATACAAACGCACCACGCGCGGCTTGTATGAAAATCTCGACCGGTTTCTCACGAGAAACGGGTCGAGATTTTGTTAAGTGTGCGTGCGGCGACGCATAGATACTATGGCCCTACACATACCTACAAGCCGCGCGCGGTGCTATGTATGAAGATAGCTTACTACCTCTCTTTATACTATGTATATAGTGTCATAACAACTGCGTTCGGCAATCGCTACTGTCCTTTTCTCTTACTTTAGAGCGTTATCAAACTGACGATTTGCCAGCATGTTTCCAGCAAAAGCGATTTGTGAATGTGCTCGCCGTAGGTGCGAAGTGAAGTAGCCGCGATTACGCGACATGTTCTGCATTTTTACAATTTTATACACTCACTTATCTCGCTCTCTCTTGTGAGCTTATTTTTAATCTCATATTTTCAACAATTGCTTGATTATTTTCTGTACATTGTTCTTACATATAGAAGCAACAAGAATAACGTACCCAGGATTTTGTAATATCTATATTTAAAAGAGTGTCCTTGGAGATTCTTGCCCGTTCTTCTCCATAGAGATCTACCTTTTGGAATGGGCTATTAGCTTCAACTTTCTGACAAACTGACCAATTCTTTGATAATTCAAAAGTGCCTGTAAACGGTTTAATTGAAATAAATGCTTTGAGTGATTTTTGAGTTTGAGTGAGTGTCACGGCAATCGCTGCCGTTACGCAAACGTGGCGAACACGTTACGCACTCACAGCGAGCGCGTTAAGCAATTGCCTGGCTGGAAACACGCTCGCGAATCGCCAGTGTGATATGCCCCTTAGTCCGGATGGAAACTTTAATGAGATCGCAGCTAAAGACCAACATTCCACCCAGTAGGACCAACGACTTCTAGGATCGTTGATCTGGACTGCTTGCGAAGAGTGAACGCAATTTGGGAGATGGTATGTTTAGTGCTACCTACACAAGCAACGATAACTTATCTAAATTGACATTTTCTTCCATCTTTTTTCAGTTTCTCAGGCCCTGTCCTAACCGAAAGCAACTGTCGTGCAAGTACGCGACGTCGCGCTCGTTTATATGACACACTCGCGCGATCAATCAAGTAGCATAATATCGACGGTTGAAAGGCTAATTGATCTAAGCGACATTTTGTAAAACTTGCTCCTGCAATTTTATGATTCGTCCTCCTGGACGGATCATAGTTATTTTTTTTTCTTGAAAAATTTTTCATAAAAAACAACTATTTGATAGACTTTTATTTACTTAAATCAATAATAATAAGATCTTATTGTGATTTAAAGAAATAACCAATCCATCCTACTGCAAGTTTTACCAAATTTCGCTTAGATCAATTAGTCTTTCAACCGTCGATATGTACGTCATTATTCGGGTAAATGATCGCGTAATCACGTATTCGTGCGACATTTGCTTCCAGTTAGGACGCAGGGTTGCAGTTTCTAAATCTTTACATACATACATAGGTACATAAAATATACTCACGCCTTCTTCCCATGGGGGTAGGCAGAAACTATAGAACGCCACCTGCTACGATCCTTACATGCTCCTTTTTAGGGTTCCGTTGCCAAATGGCAAAAAACGGAACCCTTATAGATTCGTCATATCTGTCTGTCTGTCTGTCTGTCTGTCCGTCCGTATGTCACAGCCACTTTTTTCCGAAACTATAAGAGCTATGCTGTTGAAACTTGATAAGTAGATGTATTCTGTGAACCGCATTAAGATTTTTACACAAAAATAAAAAAATACAAATAATTTTGGAGTTCCCCATACATAGAACTGAAACTAAAAAAAAATTTTTTCATCCATTCCATACATCTTTGAATAGATCTTCAAAAATGATATTGAGGTTTCTAATATCATTTTTTTCTAAACTGAATAGTTTACGCGAGAGACACTTCCAAAGTGGTAAAATGTGTGTCCCCCCCCTGTAACTTCTAAAATAAGAGAATGATAAAACTAAAAAAAATATATGATGTACATTACCATGTAAACTTCCACCGAAAATTGGTTTGAACGAGATCTAGCAAGTAGTTTTTTTTTAATACGTCATAAATCGTAAACCGCAATTTACCTTTCATTCAATGTTACTTGCTGCTACGGAACCCTTCATGGGCGAGTACGACTCGCACTTGGCCGCTTTTTTTCTTCATTTACGTTCATACATCTCAATTTTTACGTAGGTAAAATAAAAAATGAAAATCTGGAATCACATGGTAGGTAAAGTAAGGAACCAAACGACCCATAAATAAAATAAATTCCTTTATTACCAACATCTGTGAACATTCAAGCCTGGCGATCGCTACGGATCATAAAAACGGAAAAGGCGTTTAATCTAACACCCTATTTGCGAATCCCCATTGCAATAAATAAAATTATCCCAAACAACGCGGTTGAAATTAACGGGATCCCGTGCAATCCCGAGCTTTCGGGATTACGAGATAACTGATGGACTCGTAGGTACTGAAGAACGCTTTGAATTTTTTTTTAGGGTTCCGTACCTCAAAAGGAAAAAACGGAAGCCTTATAGGATCACTTCGTTGTCCGTCCGTCAGTCTGTCAAGACCCTTTTTCTCAGGAACGCGTGGAGGTATCAAGTTGAAATTAATATCAAATACGTAGATCTATTTTCCCTTGGCGCTCTAAAAAAAATCAAGCTTTGAAGTCAACGTAATAAAAAAATACAGCCATTTATATGACATATTTTGAAACTCACCAATAAATCAAAACCTACAGGGTACTTCCCGTTGACTTAGAATCATGAAATTTGGCAGGAAGCAAGGTCTCACAGCACAAGTAAAGTAAAAAGTCCGAAAATTGTTAATTTGTAGTTTCATCACATCAAAAATGCGATTATAAACTTACATTTGCAGTTAGAGAATTGACCGTGACGTATTTATATCGATGTATGGGAGAACATGTTTCTAAACTACTAAGTTTGTTCTTGGGATAAATTCATCCTAACTACGGAACCTTTCATAGTGCGTGGTCCGACACGCACTTTGCCGGATTTTCCTTTTTATTTTGCTCTGGTGTTGATTTCAGGGTAATGTTGCGGTATCCATTGTTGAAATGGTTGAGGTCTGTCTACTAGAATTTCTTTATTTAAGTACTAAAGCCTTCTTATAGTATTTATAAAGCCATTAGCGAGCTAAATTCTTCTATTGTGGGGCTATAATGGCCAAAACCGCATTTAAAGCCAAAATACGGACTTTGAAAACTTGCACTTAATTTAGTAAAATCTTATTTAAATGATAGACAACAGCAAGTGCAAATAAACGGTATCAATTCACAAGGTTTAAAAGTAAAAATCGGTGTGCCACAAGGCTCGATATTGGGTCCATTCCTCTTCTTAGTATATATTAATGATCTACTCCATTTATTAAAAAATCAACCACAAATGGTGTTATTTGCTGACGATACTTCTTTAATTTTTAACCGACTTCCAAAAGGAGGAGGTTTACAATTCGACTGTATGTTTTTTTTTTGTATGTTTGTTACGCGATTACTCCGTCAATTATGAATTGATTTTGATGATTCTTTTTTTGTTTGGTAGATCATACTTCAGAGGTGGTCCCATATAAATTTTATTAACTTTGCTTGGGTAGTTTTTGAGTTAGCTTCAATAATACGTATTTTTTCCTCACTTAGTATGTGGATGATATTATGATAACTTCCTGTCACTGTTATTTACATAGCAGGTAGTGGTATTCGAATTTGTGTGGGGTAGGTATCACAACTAAAAAGTGAAAACAAAGCGGCCAAGTGCGAGTCGTACTCGCCCATGAAGGGTTCCGTAGCAGCAAGTAACATTGAATGAAAGGTAAATTGCGGTTTACGATTTATGACGTATTAAAAAAACTACTTGCTAGATCTCGTTCAAACCAATTTTCCGTGGAAGTTTACATGGTAATGTACATCATATATTTTTTTTAGTTTTTATCATTCTCTTATTTTAGAAGTTACGGGGGACACACATTTTACCACTTTGGAAGTGTCTCTCGCGCAAACTATTCAGTTTAGAAAAAAATGATATTAGAAACCTCAATATCATTTTTGAAGACCTATCCACAAATACCCCGCACGTATGGGATTGATGAAAAAAATTATAGTTTCGGAAAAAAGTGGCTGTGATATACGGACGGACAGACAGACAGACAGACATGACGAATCTATAAGGGTTCCGTTTTTTGCCATTTGGCAACGGAACCCTAATAAAAACTTTTTACAAAAAAAAACAACCGACTTCAAAAAAACACTACAAAGTGAAAAATAACTTTAATTTCGGAAGTCGGTGACAAAGAACGAAAATTAAAAACCAAAGACACCGACTTCCGAAATTAAAGTTATTTTTCACTTTGTAGTGTTTTTTTTGAAGTCGGTTGTTTTTTTTTTTTAAGGTAGATAGACGTGCTACAAATTTTAACGATGTAAATAACGCCCTACTGCAGGTCCAAAATTGGTTCACTGCTAATAATTTAGTATTAAATGAAAAAAAAACCAAGTGCATAAAATTTTCTTTACCAAATGTCAAAAGCAGTGATTGTGAGATACTATTGAATCAAGAGAAACTAGAATTCGTTGATAAAACTATTTTCCTATGGATCACGCTCGACTCAAGGCTGCAATGGGGTCCTCATTTAACATCTCTTGCAGGACGGCTAAGTTCAGCAGCATATGCTGTCAGAAAAATCCGTCAGTTTACTGATGTAGATACCGCGAGGCTAGTATATTTCAGCTACTTTCACAGTATCATGTCTTACGGTATTTTACTGTGGGGACGGGCTGCAGACATCGAGTCTATTTTTATTCTCCAGAAAAGAGCGATCAGAGCCATATATTGTCTCCGCAGGCGCGATTCTCTAAGGAAACTGTTTAAGGATATTAACATCATGACGGTACCTTGTCAATATATCTATGAAAACATCATGTACGTAAGAAAGAATTTACATCTTTTTAGCAAAAGAGGTGATAGACATAATTATAGTACTAGAAATAGGGACCTATTAGTTCAACCAGGTTTCAGACTGGCTAAAGTAGATTCATCTTTCATGGGATACTGTTTAAAATGTTACAATAAAATTCCTCCCCACATACTTCAACTGAATGAGACGAAATTCAAATCTTGTATAAAACGCACACTATGCAGGCAGGCATATTATACGTTGGGGGATTACATCACTGATAAAAATGCTTGGCTCAATGCTGGTCCTGCTCCACAACCACAACTAATTGATTAACATTTGCAAATACTGTTGGAGCTGCTGAAGATTGTAAGACCATCTTTGCATTGTATAAACTCAATCTCTTTTGTATTATATAATTGCATAGCACACTATGTGAGCACTATGTACTAAAGAGTTACCATTTACCGGGTAATATGTCTTGCATTGACTTGAATGTGCCCTGGCGGCTGTGAGTATGTCATGCTCACTCAAATGTTTCGCTGATGGTGGCGCGTGTGTTGGATCATTTAGCTCCCTTCAAAATGGTTGAGCTGAATGGTGCTAATCCATGCGTCATGTTCGTGAACGGGCGCCGTCAGTTGGGACTGGTCATCTCTTAGCTGCCATGGCTTATTTTTAATTTTTTGAATTGTTCTTTTTTTATCTTTTTATTACGGACGCTTCTAACGTGCACGTCTTTCTACATTGTTCTCACATGTATAATTTCAACATGAATGATGTAACCAATATTTTGTAACAATTTTTTATTTAAAAGAGTGTCCGTGGAGTTTCTTGCCCGTTCTTCTCCATAGGTACCTACTACGCTTTGGAATGGGCAACTAGCTTCATACCTATTTGACTGACCGATTTCTTGACAATTCAAAAGTGCCTGTAAATGGTTTAATTGAAATAAATGATTTGAGTTTGGGTTTGAATAAATAACTAACGTAATTTTTTCTAATTTATTTTTAATTATTTTTACATAACATAACATCACACTTGTATTCCCCAAAGGGTTAGGCAGAAGTGTATCTACAGTATTATGTTTATTTATAAAAAATTGTATTCTTCTTTTCGTGTGGTCAGTGACTAATCTGATGTCAGAACTTGCTTTTATATGCCGTCGAGAAATATCTCTCAGGCATGCCGGTTCCTCACGATGTTTTCCTTTACTGTTTTTGAAGCAAGTGATAATTATATAATACGCACATGAATCCGAAATATCAGAGGTGCGTGTCTTGGGTTTGAATTCCAGACCTATGACGTGCAGTCTGGCGGTCACACTAGGCTACCACTGCTCTTAAATCTGTATTAACAAAAACAAACAGTATTTCTATTTTCTTAATGTCCCTCGGGTATCATCGGATTTCCGAATACAAACGAATGCTTATTCCCATGTCCATCAATATTAGATTTATCGTGTATAATAATTTGAATTCAGAACTAAGTACTTTATAGTTGTTTTGTTTTGATTTCCGCGTGAACTATATAGAGCTGTAAAACTATTTTCCTATCTGTCGTGCCTGCGACTTTAGCGGCTTTCCTCCCATTTTTTTAATAAATTACATTAAGTTAAAAGAGTGTTAACAACTCTATATACTTCCAAGTCGATTGAGAGCGTCAGGTCTGCACCAAGTGCAAAGGGCAACTGATAGAAATCCCACAACTGACGAAACACGAGGTTTTCCGAGGGACATTAAGAACATAGTTTGTCTGTACATAGAGTTTGCCAAACTGCATTTGTCGAAAACACATGTTTCTTTACTAAAATATTAAACGTTTTTCTTTAAAACTATAATAATATAATACTAACTACTGGCAGTTTAAATAAAAGCAACAACCGTCAAACAACACATGCGACATTGACCATACCGTAAACGAAATCCAAATTGTTCAAAATAATAAAAATTGAAGAGCGAAACCCAGACGCAATAGTGCGTAAATAAAGAAAGAAAAAAATAAAAAAATCCCCATTGAGTGCAAGGGTTGGAGTTATCGGAGCTATCGCGACACATTGCCCCGCTACTCGGATTGCTTTTATAGCTCATAAACCCTTAAAGCTGTCGCAGACAGGCGCGACACGACGTTGCGACGCGACTCTGGTAGAACAATTTCAATGAAATTTTTGTAGGATTATTTATTGGTGGTGCAATTTTACAATGAAAGAAAAGACTTGTTGAATATAAAGTCATCATCATCATCAGCCTATAAATGTTCCCACTGCAGGGACGCAGGCCCCCTCTCTGTGAGAGGGAGTGGGCCGTAATCCACCACGCGGGCCCAGTGCGAGTTGGTAGATGTCACATGTCTTCGAATTTTCGGTTCTAGGACATGCCGGTAATATAAAGTATAATGTTCTAAAATAAATCACGGTTACAAGTTTTACCCATACGGAAGTGACAGAGAGAGAGAGAGAGCAGAGCCATCAGTGACAAAAATGTGAACTAACAGAGGTTGCGTTCAATGAGTTCACAAATATTTAATAGTTTTCATAGAAATTGTTCTACTAGAGTCGCCCGTGCTCGGTCCAAAGAATCAACGAGTGGTGGTTTGCGGTTGTCCGGCGCACTCTGGAAGTTAGCCGAGCTACCTACCAATTTGCTGACTAAGTCAACACACACCGAAAGAGCGGCGAAGGGCAGCGAAGCGGAGCGCAGTTTCAGTGTCATATGAATTTTAACTTTATTTTTATTACTGTAATACTCATTATCGCATGAGAAACTCGAACGAGTCGCGCGGATGCCCGCGGCGCTGCGGGGATTCCGGCGAATTCCATAAACGGGCGCCTTCTCTACCGAGCGGGTCGCTGCGCTTCGCTGCCCTTCGCCGCTCTTTCAGTGTGAGTTGACCCTAACAAATATTTTTAGTAAGTTCTATAGTATCTAGGGACTTGTGTCGACACAAGAAAAAAGAAGTTAAGTAAGTATGAAATAGTTTCACTTGAGTCGCGTCGCGCTGTCGCGTCCAGTAAAACAATTTCTATGAAAACTTCATGGAACTTCATGGAGTCGTGTCGCGCCTGTCTGCGGGAGCCTAAAAGTACTTTGATTGGCTTCGTTTAGGTCCTTTTAATAAAAAGGGTTTTTCGCTTTCCCCGCAACGGGTTTCGACAAATGAAGGCCAACTTTTGAGTGTTTATTTTCAATGTTGTGTTTATTCGGACAAAAAGGGCAGTGATTGAGAAGTATTTTTGCTTTCGATTTTATTTGGGGATAGGTACTATCGAAGAAACGTATATCTGTATACTTTAAGGACTATTCTTGCTTGTAGCTCTCGGCCGCTATAGTATCGCCTACCTACGAAAAAAAAGGGTCGTGTGCACAGGATTTTGTTTTCAAATTGCTTAGATATGCGTTACCCCGATGGTACATACTGATATTTATTGTTTGTTTATGTATTTATTATTTCAATTGCTACACTACGTTTATTTATGACATGAAATGATATTTATTGCTGTAGTAGCTTTTGCCAGCAGCTTCGCCCGCGTGGATGTCGGAAATTATCCCACGGAAACATACTACCAGGATAAAAAGTATTGTATATCCTAACCCAGGTCATGGTCTACCCATGTGCCAAATTTCATCCAAATCCGTTCAGCCGTTCTAGCGTGAAAACAAACAAACTCACTTTCGCATTTATAATATTAAAACACAACGAAAACTGTTATGGACGAACTGTGAAATTGCGAAAAAAATCAGCTGTTCCATACAGTTTAGAACAGTAGGTATTAAACTTTATTATGAAACAGCTAAACCGTAATGTTCATTCTCATTCAACCTCATTACCAAAGCCCTAACATGTGTAGATAATACAGGTAGAAATTCTAAATATAGCGTCTACCAATTATTTTATTGTCATTTCTAAATACTTCCCATTACATGAAGAGCCTTGTAATTACGAATGAATTCCGGAACACAACGGCACCTAATACTTTATTACATGACTTGGCAAAAGTGACCCATGTCATGTCCCAAATTAATTGACGTAACACGGGTGTATGATGAGAGGTGTTCATAGTATGACTGACAATTTATTTAGTCTCTTAGGCGAAAGTAGGGTAAAGCGTGATATTCTATTTTTTGTGGGTGTTTTGTGGTGGCATGGTTTTGCTTAAATTGTAGGAGAACTACATAATTCGTGTAGTCGGATATAAAGTGATAAAGATAGTGAGATAGATAAATAAATCATTTATTTAGTGCACACAAAAGACAGCACAACATACAATAGCACGATTAAATAATAACTAATTAGCTATTAGGAAATAGCCGCAAGGTGACAATACACCGTTAAATTTGAATCACAGTTTTGCTAGAACAAATGTTGTTCAGACCATGGTCTAATACAATTCTACAGCATCCAATAAAAAAAAAAACATAATTGGTTTTTCAAAAAACACAAAAAAGACAAAGTTTATAATTTCAAGATTATCGTTACTCCCTACGACACAGACACCACGCACGGGACACAGCATTGTCTACAGGGAAATGTACCTCCATAAATGAAATTTAGTAAGCAGTAGGTAATCTTGACATTTTAAACTTTGTTTTTTGTGTTTTATCAAAAACCAAGTATGTTTATTTATTTTTTTTTGAATACTGTGGAATGGTAGTAGACCATGGTCTGAACAACGTTTGTTCTAGAAAAACTGTGATTCAAATTTCATGGTGTATGCAAACAAACAAAAAAAATAAAAGGAAGAAAACAAGACATTGTTATGACACTATTGGCTATGACACAATGTAAAATAATGGATCAACGAACATAAAAAGTGCGGTGTGCGTCTCAAGGTTGCACCAAATGGGAGTCCAGCTCAGCATGTGCCATGCATACCTTGACGCTGATATTCTGCTGAATCCCTGCAGTGACATACGCACGTCGAGTAGATGAGATAAATATGCGAGTTATTGGTGTTGTGGAAAGGGGAATGTGCGGACTGAAAATGTAATTCTATACCCGCAATTTAAATAATGTAATGTATTCTAAAGTAAAGTTTAGTATTTCGAAACGTTCCCGTTCTATGATAATTGTTTATTTGATTACTTGATTATTTAAATGCATAAATGTATATTGTATGTATGGTGTTCTATACGTTATTCGACAGGTTAAGCTACGCTTGCCGGGGTTGGTCCGTGGATGGGTGACCATCTTTACATACCGAGACTCCTCCGTGCCTCGGAAACCACGTTAAGCCGTTGGTCCCGGCTGTCATTCGTGGATCTTTGACAGTCGTTACAGGTCGTCAGAAGCCCGAAAGTCTGACAACCAGTCTTACCAAGGGGTATCGTATTACCCAGTTACTGGGTTATGGAAGTCAGATAGGCAGTCGCTCCATGTAAAATACTGGTATTCAGCTGCATCCAGTTAGAATGGAAGCCGACCCCAACATAGTTGGGAAAAGGCTAGGCAGATAGATAGATAGGTAGGTGTTCTATGCCTTAATCCAGGACATGGTCAATCTGTATGGAAATTAAACCCAAAACAGTAAAGCCGTTTTAAATGCGTAATTGAGTTACATCTTCATGAGTAAATCTGAAAGTATCTCAAGGAATTAAAAGTATAAATACAGAATACAGAGGAATCTCGTGGAAGTGATCTGAAATATTCCCGATGTGGTCAGTTAAGAATAGGTGTGGCCGCCCAGACTAAAATTGTTATGTGAGGTATGTGACAAATCTTTGTTGCATAATATTCCGTGTGATATCAAAATCAATCTGCCTAGCCCTTTCCCAATTATATTGGGGTCGACTTCCAGTCTAACCGGATGCAGCTGAATACCAGTATTTTACAAGGAGCGACTTCCTATCTGACCTCCACAACCCAATAACTAGGTAATACGATACCCCTTGGTAAGACTGATTGTCAGACTTTCGGGCTTCTGACGACCCGTAACGACTGTCAAAGATCCACGAATGACAGCCGGGACCAACGGCTTAACGTGTTTTCCGAGGCACGGAGGAGTCTCGGTATGTAGAAATGGTCACCCATCCACGGACCAACCCCGGCAAGCGTAGCTTAACCTGATGGATCCACCCGTGCAGCTCTTATTACTTAGCCACGACTACTTAGCTCCTCCAATATTCTGTGTGATATAATGTTATTATTTCAAATTCATATTTGCAAATAAGTATAATTCAGTCTTAAATTATTATTTATCTATTTATTTAACAAACACATTTTACATTTAATTTGATGCAATCGTAAACTCATTGGAGTTTTACCGTGCACCAAAATCATCGACGATATAATTTAGAGAATTAAGTTTTAATTCTCATCATCGACGATATAATTTAGAGAATAAAAACATAACTCCATTATAAGCGAAAAAGTTCTCTATTACTAATGAGCAAACATCGAAACAATTCACTATTTATGCAAAACCTCTGCAAACCCACTTACAATATCACAAGGCCCACTTAAAATACAACTTTTACTCCCAGTACAATCGTACTGGGAGAAATACAATTTAAATTGAATCTTGTTATTAATAAATTTATTCCAATTTTATCCTAATTCTATCGAATTTTATCTCAATTCTATGTAAGTTTGTTTAATTTTATCTAATTTTGCCTAATTTTGTCTAATTTTATTTAATGTTATCTAATTTTGTCTAATTTTATTTAATGTTATCTAATTTTGTCTAATTTTATTTAATGTTATCTAATTTTGTCTAATTTTATTTAATGTTATCTAATTATGTCTAATTTAGTTTAATTTAATTTCATCAAATGTTTTCTAGTTTTATGTAATTTAACCTAATTTTATTTTATAAACGTATGTGTACTAGTAGGTATTCACCGATAACTTGTATGTGTGGTGCAAACTATAAATATAAGTTGGTTAATAATAAATAATTAAACATTGTTTCACAACAGACCATTAACATGGAGCTATACCATCCATCAGAAACATAAATTCAGTAATAGCAAGTTACCGTGCGTTCGCAAGCAAATAAAGTTATGTACACGCGGCACATGAAGCTATAGACTTCCAGTATAAGCTGACCTCGCATTGTATAGGATTTCTCCTATACAATGCGAGATAGCATAAACTGGAAATGTGTAGCTTTTACCTACGAAAAATTACTCAGCGCATACAGCGCTTCACTTTTCTACCTTTCATCCTGAAAGGTAGAAAAGTGAAGCGCTGTATGCGCTGAGTAATTTTTAGAGCGCTTTTTAATTTTTGTTTACCAACGCCAAAGGGTGACATTTTGTGTGGTTATTAATAAACTTTGAAACTGCACTTTTTTTGAGTTTACTCCTTAAGAATCGACTTACATATATGGCCCCCGGTATGGACATTTTATGAAGAGTGAAATTTATACAAGCGTAACACTCTTTTCATTCGTAAATAACACGGATTAAAATTTCGCAATTTCGTTATGCTTTCATTTAACATATATTTTTTCCAAATAATTAATACTACTCGTTTAGACGTGGTCAACGATAACTGACTTTAATGATTTAATACTGAAGTATCAAATCATTAAAAGTCGGTTATCGTTACCTTAAGGTGACGCTAGTCGGTTATTCTTCCATACAAACGTAGTACCTATGGTGATTACTCGTCTGTTTGACGGTGTACGTTAAAAATTAAAAATTGTATCAATTTGTCTCGTCATTATCTAGCCCAGTACGGAAGCAGAATTGAAAAAAAAAATAGGTTTGCAAGTTATGAGCGTCGAAACTTCCATAGTTCAATACTGATTTTAACTCATCTTTGAGCGTAAATAAATAACCTATGTAGTATGAAAATGGCAAAATAGAAACAGTACAGGGATAGATAATTTATTCAAAATTTCAAAAAAAGGCTAGGCAGATTGACATCTAGTAGTTTTTCCATAATATCTATATGCCCAAAGGTCTGTTCATGAAATTTTACGCGCTCGTTTTCGTTATCAATCATCGTCTATTTCACTAAATAAATATATAAATAAATAAATAAAAACTAGATAAATAAATAACTATACCAAATAGCAAGCATATTAGCCACGACACCAACAAGTTCGAGCAGTCGACTAGTGCAGCCTTAAGGAGTAAACTCCAGTCGAGCGTCAGAGCTGACACGCACACACTTTTTTACTTCTGTAAAAATATTCTGAAACTTGAATTTCTTTTGAAAATTATAGAAAGAAAATTAAAGTAAGAGAAAATGTTATATTTCCGTAGAAAAATGTGCATTGAATTTTTTTATATGAGAGATTTATTAAAAATAATAATTAGGTATTGTGCGTTTTAACTATGTCGGATCCGGTCATTAGTACGGACACGAAACAAATCGCAAGCGCGCCACTGGTGACATCAAGAGTGATTTACCGACACCAAAAAAGGCGCGCTTTTACAGAGTCGTGATGTTTGATGGCCAAGGCGAGGAGGGCATTCAGTCTCTGGTCGCATTGGAGTCAAGACGTCGCGGAACTGTTCTCGATTCGCGGTGCTCAGTTATTGTGTTAGTTGTAATTTGTGATCATTTTGTTAATTGGTGATTTTAATAATCGCCGTCGCACCCAGTGTGTGTAAAATTTAGCTAGTGTGATTCATTTGATAGTAAATTATAATGTGATCTGAACTGCAAACTGTTTTTCTATTGCACATTAACCAACACTACCCACACTACGCCCACAGTAGTTAAAATATCGCTGATAATAACGAAAGTCACATACCCGTCTCCGACAACTATATGTATAGTTATGATTTGAGTACCTAAGTGATTCAATATAAGAGTGGACAAGGTTACAGTTTGTCAAATAATGTTTTTATTATAAGCAGTCTACCACATAGATAACGCAAAACACTTATGGGAAACATGAATGGAAGGATCCCCGAGAAAAAAATATTTCAAAGAGCCATTACAGCGCCATAAGCAATACCATCAACCCGCATATGTTGCGCATATCTAACCATATCTTAATGTAATAAGATAGTATGGCAATCGAGACCCTTTCGCTTACGAAATAAAACAGTTTATCCATTGGATAATTATTCTCATCGAGAACAATTTATAAATTCTGTGGTACCAACATTTTAGTTGTAAATATATTCGGCCCTAAAAGCTTTTTAAAACTACTTAATGTTTGTTTAGGGCTTTGAGCCTATAGGGTTTTGAATTTATCTATCTACTTGTAAAAATAGACGAGAACTAAAATAATAAGTTTTAATTATTATAAAAAATCGATGTCGGTGATGCGTCACGAGATAAAGTTCTTTTTTTTTAAACCCCCAGTGCTTCTAAAATACGACAAATTAAATTACTTTCTTATAAGGAAAAGATATCAACTGAAAAATTATAATTCAGAAAAAAGAGAAAAATATGGAAAAGTGATGTAAGGACATCCTTAATGCCTTTTACAAGTCGCCGTCTCGTTGAGTGAGATCCGAGGTACAACAAAAAGGATACAGAAGGCTTGCTCCATACAACGAGTACAAAATAAAAATAGACATAAGCACAAATACAATTTCGCCCATCGGCACGTGACCGCCCGTATTTTTCTGAATATTCATGAAAAATTGTCGAAAAATAACTTTAATATTTTATTTTTAATTATTTTCATGTTATTAAATTTTTTTATGTTTTGAGTAGCGTTTGCCATATCTCCGATGTTATTGGCTCGATTTGGATTCTGTTTATTATTTCTAAAAGCTTATGAGTTACTTTATCGGATTAAGTAACATTTTTAATGAAATTTTTCGACTATGCAAAAAAAAACGCAAACATTATTTCTAAAAAAAGTGTTTTAAAAAAAATTGCGTTTTTTTTTTTAAAGAATAATTTTTTTTTTTAAACACAAGTGTTAGTTCATAAAAATCATTCACAGATTTCGAAAAAAGATTATTTTTTTTTTTTTTTTCGAAAAAATGTCAAGATTTTTAAAGTTATTTTTCGAAAAAAAAACATGAATACCTATTCTGAAAAATTCGGGCGGGCACATGCCCATGGGCGACATTGTGTACGCGTACGCATAGCAATCTTAAACGAATGCCAGTCGCCAGTGCACTTCAGTCAGCCTATTCTGTAAAAATCTCACCAGGAAAACTTAGGTCAAGTGAGATTGAAGCGAGCTGTTATGACACCCTGCCTGGCGCTAGGGATTTACACTTTTGACCGCTCATTTAAAACTGATCTATACCTACATACAAATAAATAAAATTGAAGTGTCCGTTTGTTATGGAAAAATAACAGCTTTTTACCAAATGCATATGAAAGTATAATTATTATACGGTACTTATAACATTTTTTTATTTGTGTCTGTTTGTCCCGGCTTATCACCGAAACGGCTGGGTCGATTTTGACAGAACTTTCATTGGCGGATAGCTAATAAGGAGTACCGTAGGCTACTTTTATTTTAGCAAAAAAATATCCACACGGGCGAAGTCGCGGGCAGCAGCCAGGTGCACTAAAATTTTCACTGAGTGATTTTTACAGAATAGATCGGCTGGTTTGTACACACGGCTACACATCAAGCTATAATATTCTAGTATAAGCTGACCTCTCATTGTAAAGAAATTGTATACAATGAGAGATCAGCTTATATGAGGACATGTATAGCTTATGTGTAGCCGTGTGTACGTGAGCCGTGTCCATTTGTGCGCGCGTTTTCGGCTGTTGTATGGACCTGGCCTTCTGAACCTATCAATTTTTTGTTTTTCGTCTTAAAGCCTCTTTGAAGGATTAAGGAAGCGTTTTCACTTGATTTGACCTTGTTGATCTTCAAAGTGACACTCACTTTGATTCCAGATTACTTGAAATGCTTGATTTTAAAGAGTAAGCCCACGTAGGCACGGGCGCTTTTTTAACACGACGTTTTTTTTTACCGTACTCTGGTTTTTTAACTCTAGCGTCGAGCAGTGTTGAAAGTCCAACAGAACACATCCTAGCGCGTTAAAAAACGCCCATTTTCCCGGCTTCCTGTTACACACTTCCGTCCCTTTTCACGAAATCACTCCCACAGATTGTAGGAAAGCGAGAGGAAAGATGTTACACATAAAAAAGTTACAACAAAGATATTATTTTCCTCTGAAACTCATACTATATTTCTTTAGCCAAATCCTGATTATTAATTATTCACCCAGCTTTATCCTACTTATTACCGAGTAAACGTTATATTTCATCCCCATTCCCCCAATTTGTTACCTCCAGTCCTTATTACTGATTCAATTCGAGTAGGTAATCGGACTGCGTTTGGGCGACTTAGGCATCTGTCCCACCGCACACCGCGCCGACGAGGAAGCGACTATCGACAGCAATTTTATTTATTGAAGTGAAAACTTCTTTAGGCGCGTTGGGCATTTTTGAGATGGGGAAAAAATAATTGAACTCGCGACACCGTTACCAACACCAGGCTGCGGTCACGAAACAAGGGGCCAGGAGCGATGGCTAAGCGGGGTGGTGGTGATGGAACAATTTTGTACCGTCGCCCTTAGAAAAAACATGGATCGGATAATTATGTCGTTGTCGAGTTATAAGCTCTATAATGGACAGACATACAAAAAGACTGCATTTTTGAGATGGGACTAAACCATTGATTTCGCGACACCATGACGATACCTCATTTTTGCAAACGCGATTGTGCTCTTTATTTAGACAAGGTTATGGACCAATGTTCCATTCAAGTATTTTTCTTCCACCAAGGCGATCTTGTTCATGTTTACACTTCTGTCGGCACTCCCGGAGTGCCACTGTTTTTTTTTTTTATTTATTTAGTACTTTAAGCACACAAATGTACAGAGGCGGACTTGATGCCATAGGCATTTTCTACCAGTCAACCTTTGGGTGATGCAAAGAGTAACAGTGGTAGGTGCAATATCGAAAATTGTGGAATAAATACGATCATACGATACAGTACGATTACGATACGATTGTGTGATTTTCTCGCTCAAGAAACGTAAAAATATTTAAGGTCCCGTTTAAGTAAAAGAGATACTAATATTAACAGCTCAGATCAAATAAAAAACCAAGACAGAGCGCTGTCAATAGTGACCTGAGACCGGTTTCGTAAACATGTGTGCACTTAGTGAGGTGTAGTTTCATTGTAGTTTAATTGTAATTGGTTGTAAATGTGTGCGTGTGAGCGTGTATGTGTAATGTTGGCATCATTCACTGTATTTTCGCAGCACTCTGTTTTGGTTTTTTATTTCGTCGGAGAGAGCTATCAAAGAGAGTACTCGCTCAGCGACGCGACCGTGATGTTTTCTTAGAAAAAGTTTTGTTAGATGCCACGCTCAATTGTCAGGTAGAACACTCGCTAAGAGACTCATTGTATACGACGGTTGGTACTTGTTGCAAACTACGATGTCAGACGCTTGGTACATACGCATATCAGTGAGTAATCGCTCGTCACCGTCGCGCACTCGCTGCTCGTTGCTCGCTAACTCGTTTTTAGTTGCTGGCTCTACTCGTTTCTCGTTAAGGGGACGATAACCGACTTTTAATGATTTTATACTGAAGATGACGTCTAAACGAGTAGTGTTAGTGATTTGGAAAAAATATGTGTTAAATTAGAGCATTTTCATAATATTTTAATATAGGCATATTTTTGATTATGTTTATATTACATAATGAAATTAATTTGTAAAGTTATGTCTAACGCGGATAAAAAACCGAGAATGACGCAAAATCTATCGAGCGTATTTTTCTGAAAACTTCACCATTTTAAAGATAATTAAATTATTGATCTTTTAGTATACTTGTTTAGTAGTCACTAGGTTGTGGAGGTCAGATAGGCAGTCGCTCCATGTAAAATACTGGTATTCAGCTGCATCCGGTTAGGTTGGAAGCCGACCCCAACATAGTTGGGAAAAGGCTAGGCAGATGATGATGAGTATACTTGTTTTATTATTAAAATACTTTTTGTTTTACGTGTAATAAATTAATAATGCGTCTAATTTGGGACAGCGCCCCTTGATGGGCGAGTCCTATTACTGGCTGGACGTACGACGCGTTGCGTGAGCTCAGTACAGAACACGCAAGCTAACAATTCAAGGTCACTGTCATATATCTGCGTCTTAATTGCCGGCGGTGGGACAGGTGCTTTAGGATGAAACTTCCCCCGTTCATGAGGAACGATATTTTATTATTGAAATGTAACATTTTGATGTATTTAAGATTGAACTGTGATTCAAATAGGGAAATGCATTTGTCTTGAAATTTTAGAGTTACGAAAGAATATGGTTTGTTTTCGATAATCGTTCCTATTATTAGTTATTTGCTTGAAATAATAGAAAAATATTAAAGAATTTGTTAGTTTATGACATTATATATATTCGTAATTCGTTGTGAAAGTTTTTCATTTGCCAAATTTTATTCTAAAAAGCAACTGACGGTACCTAGAATATTCTCATAATGTATGATCTTAAAAATATTTTATTTAAATGAATATTAAATAAGGTTAAAAGATTTTGCTTTTTATTTTAAATGTTTGATGATTACTAAAAACATTTGCATTCACTTAGAATGTTTTAATAAAGTGCTTGGTAATGGTTTGCTCATTTAATTTTATAATACACATTTTCATAAAAGGGTTTGAAACCTAAAATAAATATTCCTAAAAAAGCTTTCATTATTACTCAGTATTTAAAATGGCTCCATCACCATCTATATGTCGCGGATGGATTGTCGTTGCCGTTGTTTTACAAAACCGCTCATTTATGTAAAACAGCGGATTCGACAGTCCACCTGTGACATATAGTTAACGATAAAGGACAATGTTTAGAGATTTTCCACAATTGAAAAATTTCTATAGATGAACTTTAACACGCATATAAATGCGGTCAACGGTTAAAGGTTATTTTAAACAGTTTGAAATGAAACGTCAGATTTTAGTTCTAAATTTTGTCGCTCGTGGCTCTGTGTGTGGTAATAGGTAATACGGGCTGGTATCCGCAACTCCACGTCAAAGCGCGTATTTTGCGTACGGGTGGGAAAATCTGTTATTCGATCCACCCTAGCTCCTCAAAGAAGGCCAGCAACGCCTTGGTGTCACTGACAATCTCACTTAGAGTACCTGGGTTACCGAAGTACTTGGCCCTGTATGTGGCGACCACGGGGCAGTTTAACAGCACATGGGCTGCTGTCTCGTCGTCCTCCATGCAAGCTCTACACAGCGGACTGTCTGTAACTCCTATGACAAAGAGGTGTTTATTAAATGACCCATGGCCAGTTAAAGCTGCTGTAACTGTACGCAGCTGCTGTTTCGTTAGTCGGAGAACCTGTTTCGTGAGGCGGCCATCAATTATAGGGAGTGCCTCCTTGGCCTGCCTGCATTCACCGTGGTCCAACCAAAGTTTGTAATGTTGATCCCTGGTTCTTTTCTTTATCAGAGTGCGTAGGTACCCGAAGGGGAGTGGCGCAATGGGTTCAGGCCCCACTGATGCCATGCTCGACCCCCTTCTGGCAAGTTCGTCGGCTGCGTCATTGCCCCGCGAACAGCTGTGTCCCTTGATTGGTTATATTATTGAGGCTACCCACCTGGTTAAGGCGCTGGTGGCACTCGTATATTAACCCAGAGTCAACAGTGTGAGCTCTGTGTGTGATAACAACAATAATGACCGGGAATCGAACCCAGGACAGGCTCAGCAGCGCTTCATCATCATCATCATTTCAGCCGAAAGACGTCCAATGCTGGACATAGGCCTCCCCCAAGCACCGCCACTTTAACCGATTCTGTGCTTTCCCCATCCAGCGGATTCCTGCGACCTTCACAAGGTCATCGGTCCATCTTGTGGAAGGCCTTTCAACGCTATGTCTTCCGGTACGTGGTTGCCACTCCACAACCTTTCGACCCCATCGGTCATCCGTTCTGCGAGCAAAAGCAGCAGCAGCGCTTGCGACTATGAGACTAACGAGGCAGTCAAGTAAGGGTGGTAACTATAATAATTAATAAGTATCAAGGTAGTTCATTAATTCAGGTGTGACCTAGCGGAAATCCATTAATTATAAAATACAATAGAACGCCGTGTTCGGGTTCGCAACAAGTCAGTCGTCATCCTAAGGATGTCTCGTTGAGAAGTGAAACACGTGTCGATTTCTTACAGGGTTTATTAAGACTCTTTAGGAATAGTTAAGCGGAATAGGTTAATTGTATTTTTTAATTAAAAATAAAAAAGAATTCGATCAACTCAGATCAATTGAACTCAGTTCACAGTAACGAGAAAATACAAAAAAAAAATCAGTTGGACAAAATTAATGTTTACAGAAACGGAATCGAAAACAATTTAAATACTGTCATTTGTTTTTAACAGTTCTGTTACTTGTTTCAAATTTTACCTTTATTTACAACTTCATGTCAGTTAATCGGTTCACAGTCCAATGAACCATATGTGGTCTGGGCCTCAAGTCTGCTATTACAATAGTGTCAGAATGGTCTATCATTGATTTCATAATTGTTGATTTTGATAAGTTTGGTAATCTACTAATATAATGGCGTCATTATGACTTTCCAATGATCAGCCACTGACACTCCATTGAAAGAAATGGCACTTATTGGTAATCTCGTACATAATGACAAATGAATGACTGACTTAGGTGGTATCATTGGTCGTATTGTACGACAATGCCATTATAACACAATTCTATTACGAGACCATTGACCGACCAATGATCGACCATTATGAATTTAGCAGATTACGAACTTTTAGCAAAATGACAATGGGATCGTGTTGGAATGACGAATTTATAAAAATAGCAGACTTGGGCCCTTGTTCAATTGTTTTAACTATTGTGTCTGCATATGGGACAGTGAACCTGTTAATCCAAGAAACAGCTGTCTGCTGAAATCATTGATTTTGCGTCCATGAAGTATGTCTAAGTTATGATCCATATATAATTCAAAATTCAAAATATTTTGTTTCACATAAATCTAACATGGGCACTTATGAAACGTCAGAAGCTAGGTGCACAGTTCCAACTGGTCGTTTCCTATGGAGAAGAGCCGGCAAGAAACTCCACGGTTGCTCTTTAAAAAACTCCACGGTTGCTCTTTAAAAAATAATTAAGGTATGGGAGGACAGTATAGGTCTTTCAACAAGTACCAGGTACTAAACAAAATAGAAAATGGTCAACAAATCTATAGTTCACTAAAAAGATAAATAAAGCATAATTTTTATTGCTTTAAACGCATAAGTATAAAGGTCTTCGACATATTTTTTTGGGTTTAAAGATTAATTGTTTGAGCAATATATTCATAATCTTTACTTAATTTAATCTGGCGAAACATCAAAATTTCTTTATTACATGTAATGTTAATATTAATATATTATGCACTTATACTCTCCAGAATAAATTCTCTAAATTATGGTTTAAACCACATCAAAATCCATTCCGTAATTTAAAATAACAACGCCGTCACATAGACAGACACGAAGAGCTTTAACTGGCGACGTGACTTGTCGCCGCGACATACTAGTTTCTATGTATTTCTATGAAATATCGTCCGTACCTAGCGACACGTAGATTTAATAGAAATACATTGAAACCAGTAGAGTCGCGGTGATATGTCGCCTGCTGCTGCTGCCTGCAGTTGGCTACGGACTTTTACCTTAATTTATATACCTATACATAATATAAGTAACAAGATAATTACCCTGTATCTTAATGTATGACCTGATAGAAGGTACAATGTTCTATGTTAAAGGGTTTGGTTTCTGCACTTAGTCCGTAAGGTGGACCATTGTGCGTGGGCCATGGCGGCCGTTTGGTGGTTATTCCAACCAGACCACCCTCCAGAAGCTAATTAAATCTCCTGGTCTGTTCAGAACATCTGTGTAGGATCTGGGTGACCCGAGGGTTTCTGTTCTAATCTGGGTGACGCCTGTGCATTCAATGAGCACGTGCGCTACGGTTTCCTCAGCCTCCATGCACGCCCTGCACAGAGGACTGTCCGTTATGCCTATTGTATGGAAGTGTTTGTTTAATTTTAGAAGGTACAATCCCTTTTAATAATAATGTAATGCCTTTTTCCTATACAAAATTTTCCTTTACTGTACTCTAAAAAAAACATCAAATCAAATCATTTATTTCGGAAAACATCCATATTGTATTAGTATTAGAACTTACAAAAATATGTTAGTAGAACTAAAATCAAAAACAATATTACAATAAAACCAAAAATTTTAATTAAAATCAATATCAAAATTAAATTAGAAAAAAAATATACAATCAAAACAAAATTAAATCAACATCAAATCAGAATTAAATTAACATTAATTAAAATTTAATCAAATTAAAATTGAAGCAAAATTATGTCAAAATTAAATTAATCTAAAACATCTACATCAATAGATAAAATATAGATAGATAGAATATTCTTTATTATGTACACCATAAAAATTACAGACATTAATATAGAAATTTTACATTGGGTGACACAATGGGCGGTCTTATCGCTAAAAGCGATCTTTTACAGACAACCTTTGGATGGATTTAAATGGAAAAGGAGAGACAATACTGCAGGTAGTCAGTGGTGTACCATTTACATATACAACAGAATACACAGATACATAAAGCATATAATTACCTATATATGTATATTAGACAGATATACATAAAATTATAAACATGAAACAAGAGCAAGGAACTATATGTAATGACGATGTTTAAGGAGAGAGAAAGTGTTTTTTTACCAGAATTTTAAAAGTGGACAAAGATTGAGCACGCCTTATCGACACGGGCAAGGCATTCCATAACCGTACTGCTTGAACCTTAAAAGATTTGTCATAAAAGCCGGTGGAATGCATCGGCATCTCTAGTCTCAAATTTTCCGATGACCTCAGATATCTATTATGTGTGTCATGAAGGAACTTGAAACGTTCTTTAAGATAAGAGGGGGCTTTAGGATTGAACAGAATACTGTAGAGCTGAAATAAGATATGAGCATTCCGTCGAAGACGTATGGGAAGCCACTTGAGCTTTGAGAATATCAATTTAAATATCTTTCCTCAGCACCGGGCCCGCAGCTATGTCTGCGGGACCAGTGCATCAGAAAAGGGCAGTGTGGCCTCTCCACAATAACCTTCAGGATGCTATTGGAGCTTCCACGTATCCTACGCATTAGGGATGCCGTTCTTTTGGGCATGATAGCCTCAAAACTATCATGCCTGCCTCGACAAACATGCCCGACGTACTACAGAACCATGGAAGCCCCAGCAACACCCGAAAAGCATTATTGTACTGAACACAGAGGGCGTTGTAGGCATATATAGCGTGCCTTATTTTCTATCTCGACCTTTCGACTTCCTACTAGTACCTAAATACTTCCCACAACCTTCATTCATAATTGGTGAGACCTATGACGAAGCCAAAAAGGCTACCTACTACATATAGTCAAAAATAGTTCTGTACATGTTTATAATGCTAAAGTTCATAGACTTTAACGATTGTGACATTTGAGTGACTTGTCACTCGATTGAATATGTATTAGTACCTGCTCGACCGAGCTCTGCTCGGGTGGAAATAGAGGTCTCATATTATATGGGAAAATTCGTTTTCTCCGTATTTTCACCCGAGCTGAGCTCGGTCGCCCATAGTTTAGGACAAGATGGCTACCTTAAAATAATGACATGGCAGCATGGAATTAGTAAGTACCCACTATCATGGCAGCATGGAATAAGCCAAAGAGTCGCATGCGATTCGCGAGCCGCGGTTTTCTAACCACTGATCCATACAATTCTATGCGGGCCAAAATTGTATATTAAATCAAAATGTTAAATATGATATATTATTCTCAAAGTAAACTCTGGCTAAGACCCAACAATTCATCTTAAAGTAAACTCATAAATACTCATATGCCGTCATGTAATATTTATTGAAACAATATGACATCACGCCTCGTTTCCACGATGGTGTAGGCAAAGGTGTACCTATATTAGGAAAACTCACTTTTCGCCAGTTATGTTTAAGGGGACGATAACTGACTTTTAATGATTTTATACTGAAGATGACGTCTAAATGAGTAGTGTTAGTGATTTAAAAAAAATATATGTTAAATTAGGGCATTTTTTTAATATTTTAATATAGGCATTGTAAGGCGATAGATGGCGCTCGAGATCCGTCATGAAGTTGACAACTGCGAAGATAGCAACGCGCGGGCGGCTCGCCTAGCTGGCATGTTGCACCGAGGCTTGCATTCTCTTTTTCTGGCGGACACCGACGGCTTAGCACGTACCTAACATTTTCTTGTACTGCATAAGTGTATTTTTAATTAAATATTTTATACCTATTTTACTTTGTTTTTCTGAGCTCTTACAGCATATTTTTGATTATGTTTATGTTACATAGTGAAATTAATTTGTAAAGTTATGTCTAACGCATCAAGAATATTTTTCTGAAAACTTCACCATTTTAAAGATAGTTAAATTATTGATCTTTTAGTATACGTGTTTTATTAAAATACCTTTTTTTTACGTGTAATAAATTAATAATGCGTCTAATTTGGGACTGCGCTTCTTGATGGGCGAGTCCTATTACTGGCTGGACGTACGACGCGTTGCGTGAGCTCAGTACAAAATACGCAAGCTAACCTTTCAAGGTCACTATCATATATCTGCGTCCTAAGTCCTATGTAATACCAGCCAGAAGTCCAGACTCCGGCAATAACACTTTTTCTTACCTAGAAATCGAACCCAGGACCTCATGCTCCGCAGTACCACACTAGGCAATTGCAAAACAAAATGTCGACAAATATGCAAAGATGTAGGTAACGATAAATAATTCATCTTATTTTATGATTCCGCATTGCTCAAGACATAAATATGAAAATTCAATTAGGTAGTTAATCCTACCCTGCTTTTGTTGAAAAGGGTTAATAGGGGAACGTAATAAGTATTAACTTTATGATAAATTCAAAGAGGAAATGAAAGAGTCAGAGTTTCCCACGAAAAAAGAATAGGCTCTTAAGACAACGCGTGCATATGTTTTTTTTTCCAGTTTCACACTTACTCTCTTGCAATCCTAAATAATAAAATAAATGTGAAAGTGTGTTTATTTGTTATGCTGGGGCTGCACCTGCACCTATCATGACGAAGCTTCGCACAGTGATACGATACACGCAGATGTGACCAACCATTATCGGCTATCATCGCGATAGTTCGGGCTACGTAGCACTTATCGCTCGGGTGGCGGTACATAAAAGGGTTTTAGCGTGCTAATTAGCGTGGCGCGTGGTCGGACTAGCGTCAGTCATTTCGACTGTTGTTTCCGAACTGCGTAGACGCTGTTGAAATAATAGAAATCCATTTTTGATTATTGCACGATCATCATCTGCCTAGCCTTTTCCCAACCATGTTGGGGTCGGCTTCCAGTGTAACCGGATGCAGCTGAATACCAGCACGATAATTCGTCAAAATTATGAAGCTGCTATGTGACTACCGCATTAACGCGATAACTTTTTTGCGAGTAAATATACAACGTTTCGGCACGATTGCTTTGTCACGATAGTCGCAGGTGCGGCCCCAGCATTATGCTTTTACGCTAAAATGACTAAACGGATTTGGATGAAATTTGGCATATGGGTAGACGATGACTTGGAAAAGGACATAGGCTACTTTTCATCCGGGATTGCAGACAAAGTCGCGGGCAACAGCTAGTTTATGATAATTCTAAGCAGTTTCGTGACTGACCGATTGACTGGCAATCCATAGCCTAAATCACAAAAGACATATTGAGAAACATTCTAATTAGAGGTTATTGGATGCAAAAACTTCCTTACACTTTCGATTTTTTCATAATTGTAATGCTGGGGCCGCATCTACGTCTATCATGACAATGCAATGCATGCCGAAGCTTCGTATAATGCGGTAGTCACATTAGCGGCTTCATAATTTCAACGAATTATCGTGCATGAATTATTGCACGATAATTCATTGAAATTATGAAGACGCTCTCCGCTTAAAGATGGCCTTCTATTATTTCGACAGAGCGTCTACTCAGTCCGGAAAAAAAAGTCGAAATGACCAACGCTACTCCGACCACGCGCCACACTTATTATCTACCGCCACCGGGCGATAAGTGCTACAAAGCCCAAACTATCGCGACGATAACCGATAATGGTTGATCACATCTGCGTGTATCGTATCACTGTACGAAGCTTTGTCACGATAGACGCAGATGCAGCCCCAGCATGAGCAAAATAAAGTAAAACATAAAACTTCAAAACAAACGGTTAGATGTGTAAAGATAACAAATGTGTGTAAGCTCACATAAATCATAGTTACATAATAAATACCTCTGGTACAGTAAGTCTGTAGGTACTCAATGATTTAAGACAACGTCCCCGAAGTAGATAACGTTCGTATACGTTTGCGTACCAATGAGCGAACATTACACATTCATACTGCGTACTTGGTGCCGCAGCCGATTCGTGGCTATCTGTCTAACGCCTCCACTGGGACATTCCAAGATATATTCCTTTTGTTCGACTACATCTTAAAATTGAACGTTTTTTTCTTGGCTTTAGCTTGTAAGAGTGAGTTTGGAACGGTTTTTTATGTGAGTACTGGCAGCGCCCCGCGGTTTCACCGCATAAGTCTCGGTTCCGTGGAAATATCGGGATAAAAGTATTTTTTGTGGTAATCCAAGTTATAAACTATCTGTGTGCCAAATTTCATACGAATCCGTTCAGTAGTTTTTGCGTGAAGAGTAACAAACATCCATCCATCCTCACAAACTTTCGCATTTATAATATTATATATAGACTAGCTTTTGCCCGCGACTTCGTCCGCGTAGAAGTCGAAAATGGTTCTAATAGGATTTTTAATTGGTTTTTTACGTTATTAATTTTGTTAGAACATAATATAAATTATTATGTTCAAATGTTTGAATACTTATAAAATATAACAATCTTTATTATAGTGTAGGGATTTAAAGGTTAAATAACTATAAGTATTATTATTATACACAACAAATCAAACACAGATATTTTTACAATTAAAACTAAAAAGAGTATTTGCTTATGTTTTTAAGTGAGTTCAAATTTCAACCTTTTTTGAATAAAATCGGATTGAGTTTTCAAATATGTGTCAAAATAAAATGTAATTTAAATTAAAGCTTCGAAGCAAATCACTACCAGAATAACTTTCTACCCCTTTTTAACCCCGTTAGGGGATGAATTTCAATAAATTAGGAAACATGTCTTCCATCAATTCTGTTAAAAAAGGTTTAGGCAAAATTTGAAGCAGATTGGACCAAGGAATCACGTTGTCCCATACAAACTTTGTCCTCCTTTTTCACCCCTTTAGGGGTAGAATTTCAGAAAATCTTTTCTTATCGAATGCCTACGTCATTCACAAAGAACGTCACAAAGAACACACCCTCTAAGTTTCAGGTCTCTATAATCAGCGGTTTAGGCTGTGCGTTGATCCGTCAGTCAGTCATTCAGGACAAAGCATTTTATATGTATAGATATAGATAGAACAAGATAGATAGATAATATAGTATAAGTAAGTAAGATATAAGTATTACTTTATCAGGTAACTTTCCGTGCAAAGATTAGAAAAAAAAACAAAATGTTTTTATCATGTCTCATAACATCAAATTGTATGCAGTTTGATGTTATGAGACATGATAAAAACATTTTGTTTTTACGGGAGACACGGCTTATGAGCCGTGTCTCCCGCGCGTGTTTTTTGAAACACTACATAAAAAACTTTACACATTAACATTTGTTTTCATACACAAGTTGTCTCCTGCTTATTAAATGAGTTCCGACGAGGAAGAAGTACTTAAAAAGTATCTCTATTCCAATCCATCGTCAATTTATCACAACTTGTTCATATTCACAAGACAATATAACCTCAAAACCTGTGTTGAATGACAGTGACAGACGTCCATGGTGCGCGCGGTGTTTAAAAATGAAACAAACCCTTCCCCTCTTCACCCTCGCGGGGAATGTTTTCCATGCAGCTCCGAAAACGAAAACATCGTGTTTGCATACACAAATGCAAACACGATTTTGATGTTTTTGTTTCGATGTTTTTGTGTAATGTTTCGAAAAACACGCGCACACGGCTTAACAGAGTTACAGGTAATCCCAGTAAGCTATAAAATATACCTACTTATTGGGGCTGACTCTCTATTAAGAATGCGGCGACGCATGAATTGTCCATACAAACGTAGTACATAAATCATTTGCAATTTGAGCATATTTCCAACATATTATGTTGATATTTGGATTGAGACAGTATTTATCTAGGCTCTTACGTCTTTTTATTTCCAAAAACTTACCTTTAAATGAAGTGTAAGCGAATTGCATTTCGTACATTTTTACAGCGTAAATTACATGTTTTCATATTGTTTTTTCTGTATTATAAACAACAATATTTGTAATATTGTTTCTGCAGAAGCATAGTTTATGTTATCAAGTTATAATTTATCAAAATAAATGGAAATACATTAAGTTTTCATTCATAACTTTTTGTATTACGGAACACATCCAAATTTATCATAAATTTTCGAAAGCTAGTAGTAATACTATCGCGTCAAGCAATAATTGTCAATGTGTGCGTGGTAGTATTGCTCACTGTAGGTGTATATCGCTCCGACAGGCACTCACACTAGCGCAACGTGCTTGGAATTGAATTTTGCAAACATCTCGATTTGTAGTTGCGAGTCGTGTCGCCAGCCTCTTAGTAAGGGATTACTCGAACTTCTATCCTGAGAATCACTACCATACCGTGCTTTATTCATCTATGTACCTATTTCTATATTTTCTGTATTTCGAATAAAAGGCTACAGATAGCGAAATATTATTTCTACAAGGTTTGTAACGGTTGTAATTTCTCTACAAAAATAACCTTAAAACCATACACAGCCATATATTATAACAAATCTCCAACAACTCGATCTTATCTGTCAGCTTCGAATGACATACCACATTTTTTCCGAACTTTCTTTCCTGGAACTTCACGCGTAACCCGACACGGCACGGGCAGTGAGCCAGCGAGTTTTAAAACCACAGATAATAAGCTGTCATCATGATGGATGGTGGAACCTTAGATCACATGGAAACGCTTTTAAGGAGATAATGGGGAGAATGTTTGAAGATTGTTTAGAGATTCAAGATTTACAATCACGTAAAGGAAAAGAAAGAAAGAAAATAAGTAATATTTGGTGTTTTTGTGATGTTCACGTTTTGTTTTATTCTAAAAATACAACTAACAAAAATAAACATGAAAGATGCTTTTTTTTTTGACTAAATAAAACGTGTCAGACTCTTACTGAGTAAAACCCACCCATGTTCCTTCTATTGCCTGTATGTTGCCAGGGGCCACGGTAACCCTTTCGGACTTTCCCGCAACCCCGGCAGGCATCGGACCTAGCGGACCCCTTCTTTGAGGCGCGCGTGGAACACAACGCGCCGTCGACCCGGGCCTGGGCCTGATCCTATCATTCCACCTGATGTAGGGACTGACACTATATTGACAGTTCACTTCACCTAAATTTTCACGGTGAGATTTTTACTAAATAGACCGGTTAATATCTTTTGGTTTCGGGAATTAGGGCTAGTGCGCACTGCAGTGCGGTGGAATGCGGTGCGTTATTTCTGCCGTACGGTATAACACAGTCACGGGTCCGTGCAAAGGCGGTGAAAAAAATTCGTGTTTTTCCATTCAAGTCTCACTCAGCTAAAGTTTAAAAGTCATCCTGATGAACCACTATACATTGACTATTTGCTTATATTTATTTTTGCACAAAAAAAAAGAGTACCCATACGGTTTTGGGTGCATCCCTTGACGGCCTTAAGACCAGTTAAGACCAGGCACTCCAAAGACAATTTCCACGCAAACTCTCTCTCTATCAGTAATAAAGTTGAATATCGCGTGCGCTCTTTGGTCGTGTTCGAGTCATCATCATCATCATCAGCCTATAAATGTTCCCACTGCTGGGACACAGGCCTCCTCTCTGTGAGAGGGAGTGGGCCGTAATCCACCACGCGGGCCCAGTGCGGGTTGGTAGATGTCACATGTCTTCGAATTTTTGGTTCTAGGACATGCCGGTTTCCTCACGATGTTTTCCTTCACCGTTTGGGAGCAGTGGTGATGAAATAATTTACACAAAGTAAAGCGCCTGTCTGGGTTCGAACTTACGACTTACAACTCGTAAGTCGCGGCTGTTACCACTGGTGTTCGAGTACGGAACTAAATGTCGTAAGTCTCAATTCTTATTTCGTTTATAACTAAAGTAATAATATTGATCTTGAGAAAAAATATCTTATATTTTGATAATAAACTATATTTGCTTATTGTCAATAATTATTTTAGACATAAAAGCAGAGTAATCTTGTTTATGTTTCAAATAATCTTTAAAAAGACATGATTTTCGAATAAAAAATGAATCGAGGGAAAATTTTCCAATTACGTAACTGTCTTATATTCGGAAAGAAAAAGATCCAATAAATCATAGTCTAAAGTTCCATTTTGATTGTATGCGTACCTTTTTTAGAATATGAATGCAAATTAACATTAAATTTAGGGAGTCTCCTCTTAAGGTCTTTTTTTTCGTAAGATACAGGCGTATCCAAATAAAAAATCGGGTATTACTGCTTGGTTGGTGTCTTGGTGCGTTTTTTTCACTGCAGTGCGTACTACTTCATATATCTCTCTATGCAATACAAAAATACGTGCGGTGCAAAAATACTTGCCCACTGTGAATAACCGCTTGCTTTTTTTTCATAGCAGTACGCGCATTTATGACATTCCATACTTCACAGATTATGCAGTAAAAATGCACAGCAGTGTACGCTAGGCCTTAGATAGGTAGTTTCCAGTAAACACATGGTTGGTCAAGTTTTAAGTTATAATGTAGTTCCTGCTGGGGCTGCAAATATGGGCCGACAGGGAAATCGTGGCCCCCGGCAACAGGGCAACCGAAGGAACACGGGTGGGTTTTAATCAGTAAGAGTCTGACATCCCTCCACTCAGAGCGGGAGAAGTTATTTGATAATTTCCCACAAAAAAAAAAAGTTATAATGTAGTTATGTCGTGCGATGAAGGTGTTCATATCCATACTGTCCATTGGCTCCAAATTCGATACAAAAAGCATCACTTTTTTTGTAGTTCAAGTCCACTCTAAGTTATGACATTTATGACCTAAATTGCTTATACATGTTGCCCTTAAAAGCAAATAACACTATGATGTTTGAAGATAAGTAAACTTTAAACTCTTTTGTGGCGTTGCGGCGAAACGAAGCCCACTATTAAATTACTCATGTTATTAGTTACAAATCACTCACGCGATACGGTGATTAGCTACATATTCATCGAAAATTAAAACTGAAAAACTGTACCTGTATCACAGTATAAACAAGTAACAGTATTATATGTTCATAGAAAACGGCCGAAACAACGCCAATCGAAATTAAAATTCGAAATCTCAGTGTATCAGTACGCAACAGTCTCGACTGTGAAGCAGTTATGCAAGGACGCGGAAGGTTTATCTAGCGAGCGGTCGTAGGTCACTGCCGAAATATAATTATAAACATAAAAAGAAAAGAAAGTACAGACGCCAAGCACTTCAAGCTACTACAGTCTATCAAATTTATTTAATAGATTTTCAACTTTATCGTTGAAGCATAAGGTTCAAAGTTGATTGGGAAAATTTTACAGTTTCGGGTAGCTTAATGTGCTGGCGTCTGTACCTATATAAAAATAATAAATGTATTTGAAACCTTTTCAAACATTTACTGCCTAGATCTTATAACTGTGGTGCCCGAGTGTAATACCAAGAGGAAAATGTGAAAAGCAGTCCAAAAAATTAGTCCTTTTACAAATTCGTCATTCTAATTTACATTTTATAACAATACTTTAAGAGTTAAATTGCAATGCCATATTAACGGCTTAACGTAAAAAATATATTGTTAATGTGCTTCTTAAAACCCTTGGCTCTTTCTTGCTACGAGCAAAGAACCCAACTCTAGAATTTTTCTAGTGCCGAAACCAATCGCTCAGCCGTTGTACAAATCGGATTGTCTCCGCCAATTGGGCCTGGTAAATGAAAATAGATTCCACTTTCTATAAAAAAAACTATGCCACAGAAAAATAAATAATATCTACTACGTATAGAAATGAAATTACTGCACCAAACACTTTCAAAATTTGCCCATAGAACCGAGGTGTTAGAAATTCCCAGATTCACTTTTATGCTTCTTATGCTACATTTTTAGGGTTCCGTACCCAAAGGGTAAAACGGGACCCTATTACTAAGACTCTGCTGTCCGTCCGTCTGTTTGTCTGTCCGTCTGTCACCAGGTTATAGTTAGACATTCAGTTTGCATTACCAGTGGCACTAAAAATATTAACATCCAAAGGTACATTTCCTGAACCATGTGTTTACATTTTTATCAGTTAATTTTGGACCAGATCATAGTAGTAATTTATTGCACTTTTTAAAGGTTCCATAGTTAACCAGGAACCCCTATAGTTTCATCATGTCCGTCTGTCTGTCTGTCTATCCACGGTTTAGCTACGAGACTCTTAGTACTAGAAAGCTGGAATTTAGTATAGTGGAGATGTTTTTTTTATCCCATGGTGTGGGTATCATTGGGAAAGTCCTTCAAAAACATTGTAGGCATGTTAAAACCATTTTTGGATTCAGGGATGCGTTTGCGAACTATTAAGCTTTAAAGTACTAATTTTTGTTAGAGTCAAGTGTGTCCCCCTGCCAGCTAAATGGTTGATTTTGGATGTGTGAAAAAAATCACAGCAGTAGTTTATATAACGAAATTAAAAGGAAAACTATCACAGCTAAGATGGCACTACAAGTTAACGAGTAATAATCGACCAACTTACTCGTATATTAGCAGTTTGCAAAAACATTTTTTCCCATTTCATATGGGAGAACATGTCTTTCAACTACAAAGTAAAGTTTGTTTTTGGGATAAATTCATCCCAACTACGGAACCTTTCATTGTGCGTAGTCCGACACGCACTTGGCCAGTTTTTACAATAATGATCAACGCAATATAAAATAATCTAAAAGTCGTCTAAAACTACTTTGTCTTTTCTTACGACACAAATGATTTTATCTAAGGCGACCATTTATCTTTTTACAAAAGGTAATCCGTTTGGACAACTATTAAAGTCATGTGGAACGTGGTACTGTCACATATTTTACCAACCGCATAGAAGAGGGAATGTGTCTGAAATTTTGGTCCTTAGACCCAAACCCAAAACCTCCACTCCAATAACCGGTCTTTCAACTTTTTTTTTATTAATTTATTTAATGATATTATAATACAGAGGTGTTACTTAATTCTAATCTCGCCAAACTTTTACGTTTGATGGCGAGAGGCGCTCTTTTACATAACAATGCACCACCTTACGCACATACCTACTACTTATATTTATTAACAATGTTTTTAATTTTATCTGCTATCTTGTATAATGATTTTTAATTTTGTCTTAAGTGATCCTTTACTAATTTTAACTTTTTCTCTTAATAAATCTAGTTTGTTAAACACTTTAGGTACCAAATACTTAGATGTTCTTTTACCATAATAGTTTGTTATCTGTGGTTGAACCAATTTGTTCTCTCTAACCCTACGTGTGTTGTACTTGTTGTTAACATTAACTTTATACTCTTCACTATAATAATATTTCAGACCTACCAAATAATCTTCTTTTTTATCTATATTTTTTATCTACGGGTAAAACTTTACAGATGGGAAATAGCTTATCATACTCTTTGTTGCACTTATCTTTAACATTTTTACTGACTAGAAACTTTATCAGTCTTATTTGTATGTCTTTAACATCTCTTAAATATGTAATAAAGGTCCGCCTGTACACAAGGAGTCCATAGCTTAACAACGAGTCGGCAAGTGCAAAATAAACAATTCTTAACGTCTGTTTGTTCAATACATGTTTTAATTGGTAAAACTTACTTAGCACCGATCTTAGCCTATTGCAAATGTCATTTACGTGTAATTTCCAGTTAAAGTTCTTATCTATTGTTAGACCTAAATATTTAAATTTATCTACGTACTCCAATTTTGCACAGTTACAATTACATTTATTTCTATGCAAACATTCGTATGTATGTCCCATCACTGTGAGATACTCATTATTTACAGATTTAGCATTTTGATTATATGGCGAGTGTATATGCATACATTTAGTTTTTGAGAGATTTAATAATATTCCATTGTCGTGTGCCCATTTTTTAATATTTTCAAAGTCACCTTGAATACACGTTTGTACCTCAGCCATATCTTTGGAAGCGTAAACAAGACACATATCGTCAGCGTACATGAACACCTCACAATTACGTACGACATTTGATACACTATTCACATGCATTATATATCCTACAGGGCCGTACACAACTAGCAGCCTACAAAGACATTTAAAATTACATTTTGAAGGTAAAGCAGTTACTTCAACGAACCACAAGAAGACAAACAAAATGGAAGTCTGAAATGAAAGGAAAGCGTCTCTTTGTAAATTTAAAGCGGTTAGCCTCTTGTGGATGTTTTCTTGTAAAACTCATTTTGACTAAATTCTTTTGGAGAAAAGAGAATAGGAGCTGTTATTATATTTCAATTAGGTTTTATTTTTGAGGTTTATTTAAACCCGGTATTCATCATCATTTATTTATTCATTAACAATTAACATTGTGTTGAACATTACATATTATAAAATTATCACATGCAGAAATAATACATTTAAAGCCTAATTAAAATTGAAATGAAAAGTTAGTTCAAAAGTCAAATTAATTTAAAATATGACAATTAACAAATAAAATGTCAAATTAATTAATAGCAAATATAAAGTCAAATTAATTTAAAATATGTCAACAATTAAATACAATGTCAAAATAAATACCAAATATCATGTAAAATTCAATGTCAAAAAAAAATAAAAAATAATTGAGAGTATAACTTCATCAAGGTCCTAGTAATGAGTAAATAAATTATTTTATAGCTTGTTCACTGCTATTATTATAGTTAAATATTTTTATCATTTATACAGGTATATTTTTTCTGAAATTACCGTTCATAAGCGGCTTAATGAATCGCTACGTTTGTAATGGGCTGGTTTTAAATAACAGTCCGTGTTAATTATTTTTGAAAAATATTACAATTATCAACATAAAATTCTCGTGTCACAATGTTAGTTGCCATACTCCTCCGAAACAGCTTGATCGATTTTTATGAAATTTTATATGTATATTTGGTAGGTCTGAGAATCGGTCGTAATCTATTTTTCATACCCCTAAGTGATAAGGGTGGTCCACCCCAAACATTTATGTGGCAAAACAACGTTTGCCGGGTCAACTAGTTATACATATAATCCAACACTAACTACATATATGTTGCACATAATCTTATGACTGCGACAAAAGTTAAGTTATATGGAGACATCTTGAGACTTTTAATTATTCACATTCCAGTTGAGTTGGGAGAGTTTTGAATGTGCTACAATACAGTTTTAACTACTTAAGGGGACGATAACCGACTTTTAATTTCTCCTTTTAAGTTCTGAGTTGAGCTGCACAATTACTGACAAATGCGTGCACTGACTGGACAGGTCCACTCAAATCTGTATGATTCTTTCCTCAAAAGATCATTTCAGACACAAAACTACATGGTCCTCATATGAAATGCTCTGACCAAGATTATTTCTGGTTATTTTTTTATTTTATTATATACACATTGACATTAATGATTTTTATATACAATGACATGAATATTTACTTTTAAAGTATTATATTATTTTAATTATTGTGAATGTGAAGACTATATGGGTTACCTTTTTGTTTTGTTTTTAATTTTTTTCTCAGTTAGTTTTAATCATGGTCTGACAGTTTGAGTAATTTATGTGGCCTACACAAATGTCCTTTTTTTGGTATTGTTCGTCGAATCGTTGAGCTCCTTAAATTCTGAGTTGAGCTACACGATAAATGACAAATGCGTGCACTGACTGGACAGACCCTCTCAATCTGTGTGATGCTTTCCTCTAAAGACCACTTCAGACACCAATCCACATGGCCTTCACATGATCTGACTAAGATTATGTCTGGACTTTAAAAGAGACTGTGACCTCTGAGTTTGTTTCGGCCTTTCTTCTCAGAGTAGTCAGATAGGAAACGCCGACCTCATCTAGTTTTTAAAATATGATTGACGTGTAAAAGTGTTTGTACAAACCTACTTACAGAAATAAAATCATTTATCATTTAATGATTTTATACTGAAGATGACGTCTAAACGAGTAGTGTTAGTGATTTGAAAAAAATATATGTTAATTTAGAGCATTTTTTAAATATTTTAATATAGGCATATTTTTGATTATGTTTATATTACATAGTGAAATTAATTTGTAAAGTTATGTCTAGAGCGGATAAAAAACTGAGAATGACGCAAAATCTATCAAGCGTATTTTTCTAAAAACATCACCATTTTAAAGATAATTAAATTATTAATTTTTAAGTATACGTGTTTTATTAAAATACCTTTTGTTTTACGTGTATTAAATTAATAATGCGTTTAATTTGGGACAGCGCTCCTTGATGGGCGAGTCCTATTACTGGGTGGACGTACGACGCGTTGCATGAGCTCAGTACAGAACACGCAAGCTAACCATTCAAGGTCACTGTCATATATCTGCGTCTTAACTTGTGACTTCGAGTGAACTCTTTTTGCTGTCTTCACAAAGGCAGGTTCTAAATTATTTATTGCGTCCGTTCCTCTTTGAGAGATTGTTAATACTTGGCAAACTGTTTTGTCTCTGTTAGGTACAATTAGACAATATATCTGGCAAAGATTTTGATCACCTTTTTCGATGCGCAAGCGGTGCGCGTCTGTGGTACGCAGAGTGCGGGGCAGCCCCAACACCGTCCTGGTGATGATTGCCAACAGACTGGATTGCTTACATCCGGCAGCAGACATATTGTTACTGTGTGAGTTTTCGTTTTTGTCTGTGCTTGTTATGTATGTAATATGTATTTATTTTTGATATTATTTGATTTAATTTAATTTGATTAATTCTGTTTTCATTTCTTTAATTGATTTCGATTTAACATAATTTATTTTAATTTTATTTTGTTTTAATTGATCTTGGATTTTATTGTATTTTATTTTATTGATCTTATTTATTAATTTGTGTTTGGCTATGGGTGTTATTTTTTACCTGAAATGAAAAGAATTTATTATTATTTTTATATATTTTAATAAATCTCGGGACCATGGATCCCGGTCCTTAGGAAGGCGTACGAGGGGCCGAAGCCAACTCGCAGAGGCCCCTTAGACATTAATAAGTGTTGAGGCACCAACCGACGATTATCCCTGTGTGCACCATACAAGTGCCCCCAAGGACAACCTCCGGTTGGTGTAGGACTATTGCAGAACATGGAAACAAAACATATTGGGCTATGGATTTGGGTGGCTAAAGACTATGGCCCCTGCCTGATCAATCTTTTAAATGCATATATTTATATATGCATATAAATAAATATTATTATTCTTTAGGTATCGCATGTGAGTGGTAACAAAGGATAACTTCAAGAGGTTACTTTGGGTAGCAAGTTGGACATACGAAACGAATTGTGATCACCAATTTGCTTACCAAATAAGGATTTTAGGATTCCCACGATTTCAGTAGGTATGGGTATGTTTTGTGGTCGCAAGCGCTACTGATGATCTCATATCCTAAGTTCGATACTTGGGTCGGGCAAAATGTTAGTGGGTTTTTTCATCGGCGGCTATTTCATGGGAATTAAACATCACTGTTGAAATGTGGGTGTACTCCTTCTTCTTTTTGTGTAGTTAGTGACTAACCTGGTATCAGAGTGTTAAAAGCCGCCCATGGGCCTCTGACTTGGCTTCACATGCCGTCGAGAAATATCTCTCAGGCATGCCGGTTTCCTCACGATGTTTTTCTTCACCATTTTTTAAGCAAGTGGTAATTATACAATACGCACATGAATCTGAAAAGTCAGAGGTGCGTGCCTTGGGTTCGAACTCGAGACTTATGATTTGTCAGTCTGACGGTCAGTGCCATAATTAGCCTTTTATGTGCCCGGTGCGGGCTGCTATAACCGCGCCCTTGAAATATTTTCTAATCAGAACCGGTTCTGACAATAAAATGGATTGTCTATAAAAATAAATCTATCATCCTAAAACTAAGTTTTTGTAAACTTAATTTTAAGTATGTACTTGGTAAAGTTGAGGGGCTTGTGGCTAAGTAATAATAGCTGCACGGGTCGATCGATCAGGTTAAGCTACGCTTGCCGCGGTTGGTCTGTGGATGGGTGACCATCTTTACATACCAAGACCCCTCCGTGCCTCGGAAAGCACGTTAAGTCGTTGGTCCCGGCTGTCATTTGTAGATCTTTGACAGTCGTTACGGGTAGTTAGAAGCCCAAAAAGTCTGACAACCAGTCTTGCCAAGGGGTATCGTGTTACCCAGGTACTGGGTTGTGGAGGTCAGATAGGCAGTCGCTCCATGTAAAATACGGTATTCAGCTGCATCCGGTTAGACTAGAAGCCGACCCCAACATAGTTGGGAAAAGGCAAGGCAGATAATGACTTGGTAAAATTTTAAATAAGGAAGTTTAAATAAATTGCGTTTATAAATTAGGTGAAAAAACGTTTATTCGAAAACATTTTTCAAAATTCACAATTGGACAATACACAAATTACACCAAATACTGATCAGTACAGATAGTAAAGATTCAAGACAAACCGTAAACCTTACTTACAGATTTACTTTAAGCGCTTTCTTCATTGCCAAGTCCTTGATTACATTGTCATACGACAGGAGCCGTGCTACGTCGCTTGGCCCGATAATCTTTTTTGGCCCATCGTCGAGCGTAGGTATGTCTTAATCAATTTGAGCTTACTGAACGATCTTTCACAGGAAGCTACAGTCACTAGCATTGTAAAAAAAATCTTTATAGCGACTACTACATTGGGAAACATTGAAGACATAGACTTGACTGACGTTCACAAATATGTAATAGGTATTGTTAGTGGCCCTGGTCTGGTCATTTCTGCGCCCCTCCATGTTCTGCGCCCTGTGTCTCGGCACTGCTGACGGTCACACCACTAAGCTATCACTACTCTACTACTCTGTGTACTATAGGTACACCTCTGCTTAACCCTTCGGGGAATATAGGGGTGATGTCATATGAGTGGTCTGTTCACATAACAAACCTTTGCAAAACACGCTAAAATCAGTCCCAATAAATGTCTAACCGACCTCTAACCTCAATCATCCCTAACACGCCAGTAATTCGACCCAAACATGTTGTTTTTAAAAACGTAATTAAACCCGACACTGGCATCCTCCATTAAAATGATAAAAGCTAAACCATCTTCAATCTCCTGACAGCTAATTAAGCCATTATCTTTTTTCCGCTTACTCAGCTTCCTGAGAAACAACTTTGGGTTTTAACGTGACGGTACAAAGCACAAAATAGCATCAGCAAAAATATAGCGCGGGTAAAATTTCCACTTAATTTAATTAGACAACGTTTCTGTGAAAATCACATTTTCATTCGTGCGCTTGTTTCGGCTGACGCTAAATGAATATGACTATGCAAAATGATGAATGTGCTAAATATCACAGAAATACGAGGTAAAATATTTGGCACGGAAGTTACACAATTCATCATCATCTGCCTAGCCTTTTCCCAACTATGTTGGGGTCGGCTTCCAGTCTAACCGGATGCAGCTGAATACCAGTATTTTACATGGAGCGACTGCCCATCTGACCTCCACAACCTAGTGACTAGGTGACCCTTTGGTAAGACTGGTTGTCAGACTTTTTGGGCTTCTAACTACCCGTAACGACTGTCAAAGATCTACAAATGACAGCCGAGACCAACGGCTTAACGTGCTTTCCGAGGCACGGAGGGGACTTGGTATGTAAAGATGGTCACCCATCCACGGACCAACCGCGGCAAGCGTAGCTTAACCTGATCGATCGACCCGTGCAGCTGTTATTACTTAGCCACAAGCCCCTAGCCCACAAGATACACAATTGAACCTGATTAATAATGTATCTACCGACATACCTATTTTGCAATTTATGAGTTTTCCTAGAACTGCTTAAGAATATTACATTTTCGCACATAAAGGCAACAATAGGAAAGTATCTACATTGGTTTTTAACTGTAGGATTATAATCAGCCTCGTTGGTCTAGTGGTCGCAAGCGCTACTGCTGAGCATGAGGTCCTGGGTTCGATTCCCGGGTCGGGCAATGTGATATTGGGTTTTTCTACCTGAAATTTCTCAGTAGCAGCTCGGAGTCTGGATTTGTGCCCGGTTGATGGCAATAGGCTCGCCCCCTATTACATGGGACTTAAACATAACTGGCGAAATGTGGGTGTACCTGCTACAGGGACACCTCTGCCCAACCCTTCGGGGAAACAAGGCGTGATGTTATGTTATGATTATAATCAGAACAATAACAAGTACAATTTTAACAATTTTTTTTTTTTTAAACCCTTGACACAAACGTTTTCTCTTTTCTCCTTCCTACTCCATCACCAGACCCTGTTCATCATCTATCTGTAACCTATTTATTGCGACCATTCCAATGAGCCCAAACACGATACCTGTGCTGTAAGTTGGTAATGGAATTTGGTATCCTGCAAATTCCAGGTGATGCTGCAGCATCAGAAATTAAAGAATTTTCTAATTCAAAAAGCATATTATAGTATTTCCGAGTTTTTAACAGACAAAGTATTGATATAGTGTTATTTTTTTTTTTTTATGTTTGTTTTGTTCATTACTAATGTTATTTTATTAATCTGACTTGTGTGACATAATATGTAGATTTTTATTCCTAATTACTTTGACTTTTGACTTGCTAATTTTGTTTTATTATAATTTCTATGACGAGTTGATGACACTATTCTGCAGTATTTATTATAATTTGATTGATTAAGTTTTAATTTAATAAATGTTAATTGCTTTGAATAATGGACAAATTTATAACTATTTGATGTTTAATTAATAAAAATAACCAACGTGTTTATATTTGTACGCCGTTAAGGCAAAACATGACTGTGCTATAATCTTATGTAACATCTTGCATGCCATGTGTGTATACTTATGTTTTGGACAAATAAATGATCTTATCTTATCTTATCTTATCTCAGTTCAAGGTTACTATGTTCTTCTAATATCATTGAAGTAACAGAATACCAAATTTCAAATCGATCAGACCTGTGGAAGATATATCCATTCATCAACTAGAAAAGAGCTGATAATCTTCAAACGGCTAAACTGATTTTGAAAAACATATCAAAATTCAAAATAATTTATTTTCAGGAATACACCCATGTGAAATTCACGACAGATTACAAATTCAATTAATTAATACAATTTATAACAACAACAACAATTTATATCTAAGAACCATCGCTAGAAAACCTGCTTTCAAATAAGAAAACCGCATTCAAATCGGTTCATCCGTTTTAGAGCTACGGTGCCACAGACAGACACACATAACGGTCAAACTTATAACACCCCTTTTTTTGCGTCGGGGGTTAAAAAAGGAAAGAAAAAAAAAAGGAAAAAGGAGAGAATCTAACAACGAATCAATTTTAACGCTTCCCCCTTAAAACCTAAGCCAAATATTTTTTGATATTCGGAGAGCTCATGACCAAAAGAGGTGCCATCATCATCAGCCTATAAATGTTCCCACTGCACGGACACAGGCCACCTCTCTGTGAGAGGGAGTAAGCCGTAATCCACCAGGCGGGCCCAGTGTGGGTTGGTAGATGTCACATGTCTTCGAATTTTCGGTTCTAGGACATGCCGGTTTCTTCACGATGTTTTCCTTCACCGTTTTGAGAAGACATCATGAGGAAAGAGGTACCATAAAGAATATGAATGAGAAAACAAAAAAATCCGCGAAATTTCACGGGTATTCTTGGTAATAAAGAAAGGTTAATAATGATTGAAATTTAAAAATTCATAACTGATGTCTGCCTAGCCTTTTCCCAACTATGTTGGGGTCGGCTTCCAGTCTAACCGGATGCAGCTGAATACCAGTATTTTACATGGAGCGACTGCCTATCCGACCTCCACAACCTAGTGACTAGGTAACACGATACCCCTTGGTAAGACTGGTTGTCAGACTTTTGGGCTTCTAACTACCCGTAACGACTGTCAAAGATCTACAAATAACAGCCGGGACCAACGGCTTAACGTGCTTTCCGAGGCACGGAGGGGACTTGGTATGTAAAGATGGTCACCCATCCACGGACCAACCGGGGCAAGCGTAGCTTAACCTGATCGATCGACCCGTGCAGCTGTTATTACTTAGCCACAAGCCCCTCCAAAAAAATTCATATCTAAACCTACCAAATTTATAGACCTCTCATTACTACTTACGCACCAAACAAGCACGTTTGTATTACTCTATTTATTTTCCCGCAGAAGGTTTTATTTTCCTTTTAGTTTTCCAAAACTTATTTTCTTTGACCATTTTCACGAACTGCTAAAAACCTAGGTAATAAGTAGGCTCTCCGTATCTTGTAACAGAGAACACGTCAGCTAACAACTAACACAATTAGGACTTCAGAATAGTGGTAACAAAAACTTGTTGTACAAACATGGAGGAAGTTTCGGTATCAGTTATAGTTCTTAGATGAAGCTTTCAGCCAATTGAAGGGGATACGTGAGAAATACTTGCTCTGAAATTGTGGAAGTTTTTGTGATGGCGTGAGATATGTATTTGAAAATTGATATATGTAAGGCTGGTTTCACAGCGGGAGACCCGTGCGGGCCGCCCGTACGGGCTCCCGGAACGGAGACACACGTGAAGCGCTATAACTTTGTTTCACAGTGACGCGGATTGGTCCCTACGCGACTCGCTCCGGGTAAAGCCCGTACAACGCTAGCAACCGTATCGTACTAACTCTCTCGTTTCAGAGCACTGCAGGCGCTACCCGTACGGGTCTCCCGTGTGTGGGCGGCACGCACGGCTCTCTCGGACAGCTGTGAAACCAGCCTTAATCTATAAATATGACATAAATTATAAATTAAGGTCACTTGTTGTGTGTCTGCGATCGCGACCGCCGCGCCCCCGAGTAAATAATACTCCCCCCCGACCCTTGCTCGAAAACGAGGTGCCAGCAGTTGTTGCAGCTGTGCACGTAGCTTTAAATTTCCCGATTAATAATAATGATCAAAACCCTTTGATCCAGCCCGTCCCATCTTTTGATGTCCTCCCTCCGGATAACGCCCTAAGCCGAGGCTCGTACCCCACAGGGGGTGCCCTTAGTGAGCGTTTATCCTAAGCTCTTTAGCTTAGTTTATGTGTGCCCTGGCTGGAGGCTTTGAGTGTAGTCGTTTAAGGCAACCACAGGAGTGACCGGTTAAACAGCCACGGTTTTCGGAACCAGCTGTGAGATGCCCTACAGAAAAAAAAAAAAAGTACTAACTCCCTCTCGTTTCAGAGCACTGCGGGCGCTACCCGTACGGGCCTCCCGTGTGCAGGCGGCACGCACGGCTCTCTTGGACAGCTGTGAAACCAGCCTTAATCTATACATATGACATCACTACATAGTATAAAACAAAGTCGCTTTATCTGTCCCTATATCCCTATGTATGCTTAAATCTTTAAAACTACGCAACGGATTTTGATGCGGTTTTTTTTAATAGATAAAACGATTGAAGAGGAAGTTTTATATGTATAATAACCCGGTTTATACCCGTGCGAAGCCGGGGCGGGTCGCTAGTAAATTATAAATTAAGGTCACTTGTCGTGTGTCTGTATGACCGCGTTGTTCTTCTAAACTACGCAACGGGTTTTGATGCGGTTTTCAGTATAATTTCAAGAATTTATTCTGGAAGGTTTATGTTTATAAAATATTTATATTAATGTTACTTAAAATAAAGAAACCTCGATGTTTTGCCAAGTCGTAAAGACTGTGCGGACTAATAATAAAAAGAGAAAATATTACATTTTTTGTATATTTGTTTGTTTGTAATGAATAAACTCAAAAACTACTGGACCGATTTTTAAAAAAACAGTGGCACTCCGGCAGTGCCGATAGAAGTGAAAATTTGAAAAAAAATCGGCACCGCTGTAATCAACGCGTTGATGTCTTTTGCTCCACGGTGTCGGTAACAGGTCGCGAAATCTATGGTTTAGTCCCATCTCAAAAACGCCCAACGCACCTAATGATTTTTTTATTTCAAAAATTCTTTCACCAGTAGAATGCTATATTATCACTGAGTAACATAGGCTATAATTTATAAAGATATCACGCGGGTGAAGCCGCTATAATTTGCCTTAATCCAGGATATGACATACCTTGAATTTATTCTAGGTACAGATATTTCAAATACATTAAAAAACTGAGTCATTGCTGAGTCACACTATTTAGAGCCTACTGCCAGACTTTCTACGCGTGTAGCCTGTGGTTTAGATATCCGCAGAAGCCGCTCAGTACCCTACGTGTCTAATATAACAGTGGATTTAGGGCTGGCCCGCTTTTGTAGTGCCTCCGGTATGTTTGCGAAGGCCAGGGTAGACGGCTTTCATGTCATCGACTGCAAGCGGCTCGCGTCGTTACTAAACAGAGTCCGGGGTAGCACTAACAGCATCCTACAGGTCATTGCGGATAAACAGGACTCAAATATCCTGAAAACATTTATTTGTGTTCACATTTTGTAACTGTAGTACTTGTAATTATTATGAACATGGTCTGAAATAAAGGATTCATTTATTGCAGGAAACTGTGCCTTTATAAAATCAAAAGAAAGAATGTTGGTTTAAATTAGTACACTAAGGACAAAATTCTGCAGCCAGATTAAGCGAATCCATTTAGTTTTTTCATGCTAATTTGAACGTGAAAGTACTACACAGTGCTCTAGCAGCTGGCCAGGATTGCAAGTTGTAAAAATTAAATAACATGAGAGAAATACCGTATTGTTGAGGTTAGAATTTCCAAGTTATTGCGCGAAGTTGTTTTCTAGCAATTGCACCTTGTATTAATAAGGTGTTATTTCTGTGAAACTTTAGTGATATGAGGAACAGGGTGTAAAGTTCACTCATCCACCATAGAAAAGAAAGGATCCTCCGACCAGACGGGTGTTGTGTCTGGCGGGCAACTGCCCGACGGTTTGAAGTTGAAATCTTGTATAAATTTCGATCGCTCGGTAAACTCTAACTGCGCGATGCAGGATTTGTGTGACGTCATGTCTATGATGCGTAGTTTGTATTTGGTGGTGTAACTGCTACAAAATAACTCATTACAAGTTCTATAATTACTGTACAACCCACAACTTGTAATGAATTGTAGAAGGCTAAATAATAACAGCCGTACTGATCGATCTTCAAGGTTAAGCAACGCTTGCCGAGGTCAGTCCGTGGATGGGCGACTATCCATTACATACCGAGACACGGAGAGGTTTGACGAGAGAATGCCTGCATGCCAGTGAATGCCCAGCAGTGGGAACATTATTGGCTGATTATGCATGCATGCATTAATTATACACTATTCTTTCTTTTACATTACCATACAATATGAATTACAATTTTTCCTACCTCAATAGCTAAAAAATGCATTGGAGAGAATATGGAGGGAATCCAAATTAAAATGGGTTAACAAGAGATGCTTCCACATTCTACCTCAAAGCTTTGTTCTTTTACTTTGTTACTTTCAAATAAAAATGCAGGTGGATTTACTTATTTCAGTATACCTAACTTTACTACTTTCTGAGTAAAATATTTTCTGGTGTAAATGCTGCAGGGGGAGCAAGAGCACAACGCGACTTTAATAACAATTTTTCAGAAAAAATCACGGTACAATAACTACCGATGTCGCGTCGCGCGATAAGTCACGCCTTAATGTGGTAGTCTGAACGAGCCTTAATGTGGTATATGCACTGGATGGCTTATTATAAATTATGAACCTCCATAATTACCTACTATGTGTAGGTAATTATGGAGGTTCATAATTAATAAAAAAAACGCAGTCTCTTTGTATGTCTGTCCAGTATAGAGCTTATAACTCGACAACGACAAAATTATCCGATCCATATTTTTCTAAAGGGCCTACTACTTCACCACCGTTTTGCCTGCGCAGGCCGGTTTGTAAACGGAACACCGTGCGTGTGGTTGGTAAAACTCGCCGATTTATACACGGTGTTCCGTGTACAAATCGGGCTGCGCAGGCAAAACTGTGGTGAAGCTTGTGCGTGTGGTAGGCCCATAAGATTGCAGGCACGAAACCAGCGGCGAGGAGCGACGGTCGAGCGGGACGATGGCGACGGTACAAAATTGTTCTATCGCCACCGCTTGCCATCGCTCCTCGACCCTGGTTTCGTGCCCACAGCCTAAATGTCTCGCTACGGATAATTTGGCCCCTCGTGTACGGCGGCCCGCCTACCGCTGACTTTGAGGGAGGCCTATGTCCAGCAGTGGACATCTTTGGACTGAAATGATGATGATGAATCACCAAACTGTTCGTACTGAATGAACGGTCGTTGCGCAACAAAAGCTCGCGCAACGAATGTATGTAAAACAAATTCGTGGAGCGAATGCTTGTAGTAAGTACAAAGACCGATGGCCGCCATTTAACGGTCATGAAAATTATGGCAGCGGGGTTTGACTAGCGGGGTTTACAATTGTAATAGCAATCATGTAATTGCGTTTTAAAAACAGGTTTTTATTTTTATTAATTTATTAACTTTTGTATAGATTCTTTTCTATTTTGTGAATGTGAGAACGCTGTAGGCTCAGTGGACTGTAGATCTGTTGACCATTTTCTATTTTGTTAAGTACCTGGTAATTATTGAAAGACCTACACTGTCCTCCCATACCTAGTAACACTGTTATTTGAAAGTATTGTAAAAGCCAATTATTTTTAAAGGAGTAATCGTGGAGTTTCTTGCCGGCTCTTCTCCATAGGAAACGACCAATTGGAATCGTGCACCTAGCTTCTGACATTTCATAAGTGCCCATGTAGGTTTATGTGAAATAAAATATTTTGTATTTGAATTTACAGGCCACTCACGTTGTGATATACATGCACGAAATTGAACTTGCACAAGTATACATTACCTTGTGTGGGATGAATTAGCAAAAGTGTTCGAGCCATTCGGTGTCACGCAGACGTGTGAAATTCTAAACTCGTTATTTCAAAAAACTTTCTTTAGGAAAACATACCAACTTACTTTCACAAATAATGTTTCCGTGACGTCATTCACCGGAAAAATTGCCGACGCTATGTGGCGGCCACCGCTCTTCTAGAAAACCGTAGTTTTACACAAATAACAAAAACATTTTCAATTTATCCTAATAATATTTCATCCTAAGTTCTAGAATATACAACAAGCTTCAAAAAAATTAACAGTAAATAATCTTAACCATTTTGAATTAAAAATAAAATTGTTAGATTTGCTCTTAAATCTAAACTATTGCGATACAGAGGAACTCAATAATTCTTCGAATTAACGTCTAAAATATTTTTTTTACTTAGTATACCACACTCTCTCTCACTCACTCACGTGTCAATCCCACTAAAGAACACTGCCCGTGTTCTTTAGTGGGATTGACACGTTTTACAAAATATTTATAATTGCGTAATAATTCTGATATTAACATATTAATTGAGTGGATTTAATGGGTAATTGTGTGTGAGTGTGTAACTATGGGTTTAAACTGATTTGTTGGTGGGGGTGTGTGTGTGCGTGTATGTGTGTGAGTGAGTGAGAGAGAGTGTGGTATACTAAATATTTTGTAAAACGTGTCAATCCCACTAAAGAACACGGGCAGTGTTCTTTAGTGGGATTGACACGTTTTACAAAATATTTATAATTGCAAAATATTTATAAGATAAAGGATTTTCCTAGTTTGAAGGGCAGGGCTTTTACTCTTTGTAATAGCCATACCATCCCATTATTTAAACAACACTGATGTTTCCTAGGCAAAGTTTTAGTAAATAAATGATTACTTACTTACTTACTTTTGTTCAAACAAAACAAAAGACACAAGTTCTATAGAAAACACAGCAATACACTGTCGTGTCATATAGCAATATAGAAGAGGAAATAGATCTGTGTGACGCCATTACTGTGAAACACAATATCTTACGGGTAACAGGGAAGGTACATGAGAGATTGATTTTCTATATTATGTTAACGGACGAATTGTTCTGATTGTTAGGGGATCGGAAGTGGTAGTTTATCTGTAGAAGTTTTTGCTAAGTATGGTTGTTATAAGGTTTTATAGAGGTATAAGGAACAGGGTGTAAAGTTCACTAATCCTTCATAGAAAAGGGAGGATCCTCCGATCAGACGGGTGTCGTGTCTGGTGGCTACTGCCCGACGAGTGACATAGACAAAAAACATAAGACTGATTTTAATCGATATGAAATTGATAATCATTTTTTTTGGTTATTCAGTAATTAATGATGTTTTATTTAAATTAAATGCACTATATTGTATAAAAGTATAAATAATGCATTTAATTACTTTGAATTAACTATATTACCTAGTGCTACCTAGTGGGTAGGTTTTCTTTTTGTAGTTGTGTAATCCATTACTTTAATCGATAATCTCACAAAAACTGTCTTTATCATATTTATCCGTTTCCAGATGGAGAATTGAGCAGATTTTTGAAATTCAAGAATAAAAAATATGACTAATTTTTTAGATCACATCTCAACTTATTACATTTAGGCCCACCGTTTCCCATCTCCCTTTCAACTAAATTAGTCCAGTAGATTCGGAGCGAGATGGCTGTGACAGACGGACACGAGTAATCTAAGGTTTCCGTTTTTTGCTTTTGAGGTACGGAACCCAAAAATGTCATAAATTCATAAAAATATTGAACCTAAAATAATTGCGCTCGGGAACTCAAGACCCACTATTTTAAGTTAATATTCATAGTAGGTCCAAACCCAACTGCAATTAAATATTTGGGTATTTATTTACTAGAGAGATGGAAAACAAAGAAAATACATTAAATCCTTCCCATACCATTACTTTCTTACATTTAAGTTTTTTGACGATTTTATTCCGTTTTCAGAGATTTAAACCAGATTGTCGCTGTAGAAGCAAAAATAAGAATAAACATTGTCTGTACTGAACATCTCAATTTTTATTTATTTTTATTATAATTCTAGAATTGTCGGTCGCAGGTGGCCGGTAGATATATTTATTTTTATGTACCAGACAAAGTTATTGCACCAGTGCAATACTAGAGCCAAGATAAAACTAAGCATTGACAAATTAGGAACTATGTAAAGTGCAATTTTATGGTTATAAAAATGGTTCAACAGTACCTTTAGTTTACCATTTTGAACCGAGTCGTCGTGTCATAAATCTTTTTTGTCATCAATCTCGTTTGCACTACTTAGCTTACGGAGCGCGCTAGTGATGTGGGTTGGAGTGATTCTTTTTTTACTGATTTTTATGACCCGATGACTCAGTTCAAAACGGCGCAACTGTATGGGGCAGCACAGATAACACACTTTTTGTGCGATCGAGTCTGTGGTATCTTATTCGTAATGTGAGCTACGGAATAAAGATTCAAGTTAATGGCTCCTGTATTTAAATTTTAAACTGATAGAAATTATTATCGAGCGACACATCTTATAAAAAATAACCTGCATGAGGAAAAACATCGGGGGCAAATAAGAGATTATGTGCGCCACAGACTCCATCGGACAAAAAGTGTGTCGTCTGCGCTGCACCTTAAGCGTAGTTTCAATTCTACCAGGTAGGACATTACAATATTGTTCCTACACAATGTTGCCGATTTCCTTGTCCACAAACTAAAGTAAATTTAAGTACAGTGCATCTTTTTCTTTCTATTTCATTAAGAAAAGGACAGAAGATAAATTTTAGTTGAGTCCTGTCAAATTAATCAGCGCTTGACGTAAATTGACGTAATTTTAGTAGGCAAGTTTTTAATCACGTCTAAACTTGTATGTAGTAGTGACAGGCGCTGATTAATTTGACAGGACTAAACTAAAATTTATCTTCTGTCCTTTTCTTAATGAAATAGAAAGTAAAAGATGCACTGAACTTAAATTTAGTTTAGTTTGTGAACAAGGGAATTGGCACCATTGTGTGACTAACAAACGTCTTTTAAACTACCTATCGATGTTTTTCAAAAGTTAAAGCCCTTCTCTAACTACAACTGTGGGTGCGCAATGTGGAACACTATGAGTGCTATTCGCACTGGCACTCTAATGGAATGCCTTGAAATTTCGGGTCTTGGCTCATAAAAAGTGTCTGTAAACACAAGAAGAGAAACGTATTGGCAATATTTTTATTAAGAAAAGCAAAATAACAATAGCTACAGTGAGAAAATTGCCCAGCATCAACAGATTAGTACATACGTCAACCAATACACAGATCATTACGAACCGACACCAGTTTTCTCGTTCAATACTAAACATCCTTACATATTATAAAACAAAGTCCCCCGCCGCGTCTGTCTGTCTGTCTGAACGCGATAAACTCAAAAACCACCGAACGGATTTTCAAATGGTTTTCACCAATGGACGGAGTGATTCATGCGAAAGGTTTTTGTGTATAATTCATTAAGGTTTTGTATAAATTGGCTGAAATTTGACGATTATTGTTGAAGAAGTCGGAAAAAATCATGCCGACTGGGAGCTTTAATGGCGTGCGCCGCGGAAATCATAAAAGTTACGTAAAATTTATGTTTTACAGGATTGTTCATCTTAAAAAATTCAAAAAAAAGTCTAGGATGGCATATGTCTATCTTTTAAGGATGACCCACAGTAACCATTATTATAATCCAGAATTTGATAAAAATTTCATTATTATTTCCGAAGCCATTTTGACCAGTATTATATTTATCCCCATCCAATAAAATATGTAATTTAAATTGAGCATTTAATTTAGTTTCAAATATGCCTTGACATGAAATCTCGATGGTACGTTCCCATGGGATATTTTCCGACATCCACGCGGGCGAAGCCGCGGGCAAAAGCTAGTCACAAATAATTACAAATTTCAATCTGCCTAGCCTTTTCCCAACTATATTGGGGTCGGCTTCCAGTCTATCCGTATGCAGCTGAATACCAGTATTTTACATGGAGCGACTGCCTATCTGACCTCCACAACCCGCAGCAACTGGGTAATACAATACCCCCTGATAAGACTGGTTGTCAGACTGTCGGGCTTCTGACGACCCGTAACGACTGTCAAAGATAAAGATCCACGAATGACAGCCGGGACCAACGGGTTAACGTGCCGAGGCACGGAGGAGACAATGGAAATAATTACAGGTTTAAACCTAATGAACACACTGTAATTAAGATATTCAACCGATTCTAACCGTATTTAATATTAATGCGAGTTAATTAACCGTATGTAACCGCATAAGCTCATCATGATTCAATCACAATATAATTAGGACGGAATTTAATTATTGGCGGGCTGCCAAAGGGTCTACTGTTATGGTAAAAGTGGTAAGTAACTTTGCAGAATTTTTACAATAATTACAGAGCGTTGAATGAGTTGGGTTGGCGATGCGGAATACTATGACGCGTTTCAATTCGTTATTTGGACATATTTTTAAACGGTTTTAGGTTATCATATTGTTCTTTCTTATTAGTAAGTTAATAAACTTCGTAGAAAAATGATTTTCTAATGTTAAGATATGCAGAATTTTGATATTTATGTTATTGAATGAAAAAAATGGGTGAAAATAACAAAACTTGTTTTTAGTGTAAACATGCTTGTTTTACTATAAACCAAATTCTTATAAGTCGTATAAGAATCAATAGGAAATATTGTACAGATTACAAAACAGTCATAGTTTTATATGGGTTTCATAGTAAAATGGCGAGAAATCGGGGTTTAAACGCAAGCAGTTCCAAAAGGGGCGGGGCCACGCCAAGGTCAAGGGCAGACATTTTTTTTTTGCGTTTGACAGCTGTCTGTTGAAAGGAAATTACAACAAAGTAATCCCCGAAAGGTTAGACAGAGGTGTACCAATAGTACCACCCGCATTTCCCCAGTTATGTTTAAGTCCCATGTAATAGGGGGCGAGCCTATTGCCAAATAATAATGTTGGATCATTCAGTTCCCTACAAAATGGTTGAGCTGGATGGTGCTGATCCACGCGTCATGTTCGTGAACGGGCGCCGTCAGTTGAGACTGGTCATCTCTTATCTGCCAGGGCTTATTTTTATTCTTATATTTTTCAATTGTTTTGATTATTTTTTGTACATTGTTCTCACATATAGAAGCAACCAGAATAATGTACCCAGAATTTTGTAATATCTATATTTAAAAGAATGGCCTTGGAGTTTCTTGCCCGTTCTTCTCCATAGAGATCTACGTTTTGGAATGGGCAACTAGCTTCAACTTTCTGACTAACTGACCGATTCTTTGACAGTTCAAAAGTGCCTATAAATGGTTTAATTGAAATAAATACTTTGAGTTTGAGTTTGAATAACCGAGCACAAGACTACGGGCTGCTACTAAGAAATTTCAGATTTAACAACTCAATAATACTTATCTCGACTTGGGACTCGAACCCAGGCCTTCATGGTCAGCAGTAGCGCTTGCGAATACTAAATCAACGAGGTAGTTCCATGGTTTATAGTATTAGTGCTCAGGGCGACGACGCCATCGTCGCGCCGCCACAGCGCCGCCACCGCGCCAATAGAAGTCAAATAGAAGGTTTTGGCGCGGTTGCGGCACACTTTAACTTTGCCGCTTGTCGCATTTGGCCGCTTTTATGAACTCAACTGTCATTAATGAGACACAATAGAATTTTAATAGTTATCGATCTCCAGGAGAGCTCTCGATAGCCAAGGGTTGGTTTCATATCGATATGCGTCGCGTTTGTAATGTTTCACCAACCGATTAAACATGACACTGTATTTTTGACGCTGATTGTAGTACATACCCATACTCCGTTTGAAATAAGATTAGACATTTAAACAAACCTTTTTTACAGTCCGTTCAACCGATTTTGACTTCTATTGCGTAAGCATAAGGATGGCATTAAAAGCAAAAAAAGTGGTTACAAACCAACTGTTTACTGCAGCTGCCATTTGTCATGCCACCAACGCAATAGAAGTCAAAATCGGTTGAACGGACTGTAAAAATGTTTAGTTAAATGTCTAATCTTATTTCAAATGGAGTATAGCTGCGGCGGCGTACTTTGATTTTGCCACTTTCTGTACATTTATAATATGCAAGCACAAACTTCTTTTTTTTAGTTGAACTCAACATGTTATCATGCTACACGTGAGATCATCATCATCATCATCAGCCTATAAATGTTCCCACTGCTGGGACATAGGCCTCCTCTCTGTGAGAGGGAGTGGGCCGTAATCCACCACGCGGGCCCATTGCGGGTTGGTAGACGTCACATGTCTTACGAATTTTCAGTTCTAGGACATGTCGGTTTCCTCACGATGTTTTCCTTCACCGTTTTGAGAGCAGTGGTGATGAAATAATTTACACAAAGTAAAGCGCCTGTCTGGGTTCGAACCTACGACTTACAACTTGTAAGTCGCGGCCGTTACCACTGGGCCACCACTGCTGACACGTGTGATAGTAGAAATGTTTAAAAAAAAACTAAAAATGTAGAGGGATATGGCAAAATCAAGCAGAGACGGCGCGGCGGCGGCGCTTCGACGTTTAGGCCTGAATTCCCCTTACGCTGATGTCGGTCGCGTACAGTTGGTCACGTACGCAACGTACGTACGTACGCGCCGCTGACGTCAGCGTCGCAGTATTTATTTATTTATTTCAAATTCAAGTAATATAGTACATCAAAAATAAAAACATTTCTTATAGAATCTTATACTAACAAAAATTCGACAAGACATCTGTGCTTGAACTAGATAAATAAATATCTGTATCTCAGACAACAGCGCTCATTCCCAAAATATACATTTAAAAGCTTACAAGTTTAAATTTGTTATAGTTATAGACATATTTCGTTATTTTTAGAACAACTAGTAGCAAATAAAGTAAAAAGAAAAAAAAAGTAAAAATTAAGTAAAGTGGAGTGTGGAGGAGACCTCCTTTTGTGTCGAATATAGATGAGTGAGTGTGTGTAGAAGTATGGTGCGACATAGAACACAATGTATATACGCACGCGCGACCAACGTACGTGACTGACATCAGCGTTAGAGGAATTCAGGCCTAAGTCTACATGGTTACGCGAAGCAGTGTCGGTGCGGCTGTGGTGCCGTCTACACAAGCCCTTATGGCAAAATAATGTGAACGCGATAAATGAGATTTAAGTTTACACATTTCATGCGACATATTTTAAAGTGTGGAGTAATGAATGCAACTACGGTAGAAAGACTGTCGTATATGAGGGGACTGAACTCTATAGCTCTATACCTAAAGTAATTAAGGTGTCGAAATAACTCCCAACTTTTAAATGGCAATTAAAGCACCACCTGAATAATGTATGAATTGTAAGTTTTTACCGTTTTTATAACTTTTAGTTTATTACCAAGCGAAACCGTCGCTTATTTTAATTATTATGTTTTTCCTCATAGGAATGAACAATTGTATACTTTTTGATCGATTTCTTTTTTTCTTAAACCGTAATGTAACATTTTCCTTATTTTTTTTTTTACTGTTTACATTCTGTTTCAACTCCGTTGTTTTATTAATTAATCTATTGACCGCTTGGTTTTATATTAACTGCTGTGCCCTCAGCGCCCAGTCCAAATAGAAAAATCGACAATTTGTAAATTTATTTATAACAAATAAATATATATAACATAAATAAAACATTTGTCGTATTAATCAGACTGGGGTGGTCAATAGGTTAATAAAGTAATCACACGTAACCATTCAAAAATCTTATCTCATCAGAAACCTAAATTAAACATTAAAGATACATCATGCTTGATGCATCTAACATCTTAAAAGAGTTAAGAGGTCACTAAGTCCATCCCAGGAATTGGCTATCCGTTCATACTCACTGATCACTTGAAGAAAAACTCGCTTAAAAATTCAACTGACCGAGCCGTAACTCACTTTTTAAAACCCACGAATCAATCTCTAAAGTGGGTGCCAAAGCCATAAATACACCATTCCATCTGAGGAAGTGATTGAAATATATGGGGATTATACAGCGCATTTCCCGACGCCTTCCAAACTTTTAGAAAAACCTTTTTGCGAAATAGATTCCGGTTTGCGAGTCTTGCCTTAGAATTTTTATTTTTCGTTACACCATACGCGATCTTGTTAGTGAGTTGTTGAGTAATAAGACCCTAATAACTTTAGTTACAACTGGCTGGTTATAATTTTTGCTCCAGTTTTCGATCTTCGAATTCTTTGAAAGAAGGAAACATACTGTTTCAAATATAGAACGTTCGACGTTTGTTGTTATTACATACCTACGTCACTACAAGAAATATCGCCTAAGCGTTCTCAAATAAAGAACAATATTGTTTTTAAATTGAACTGGCAATGCTCGGTCTCACAAGTACTTAAAAAAATTGGGGAATCCGGGAGAGTTGAATCACCTTTTACTTTAACAAGTATAAAATTGTAATTATGACTTGAAACTTGACAAGTCATGAACGAATGCAAAGCTCTGACAGATAGGTACAGTTCGTGCCACTAAAGATGAGACTTGAGACACCACGTGGTTTGACTTGCGCAGTTATTGATTTATGGGTCTCTTTAGCGGTATGAGATCTGCGCCAGGGCATCACCGGAGCGAGGGCGCGGGAGGCGCGGTCTAGTCTCATCTTTCGTGGCATGTTTTGTACTACTTTCCAATATCAAAGTTTATGCAACTACAGGCTAGGTATTGTATAAATATGCAATATAAATATATAACTTGAGCTAAAGATGTTTTTTAAGAAAAATCGATTTGTGGTTCAAATATCCTCGACGCATGGGATAGTTGACCATAGTAAATTATGTTTTTACCAAAACCTTATTTTTTCTGCTTACTCTCAAACGGGTATAATGGCAGCCAATAATATCATCGCGCTTGAGACAAACAATGAACGATCATGCTGCCACCTGCCAGCAAACCCGATACATACATTGATTTTTTAAATGATTCAGGCGTTGTGGATCTCTCTCTCTCTGCCCTGACTGGGCAAGTCTCTCAGTTTTTCCCTACTTACAACCAGTTCCTAAACCTCAATCGGGTCCTACAAGGCTAATTCCTTACTAGTAATTTACGCTTCCGAAATATAGAAGTTGTATGAAATAAGTTAGTGGACCTTTGACAAAAGAACCAGGCTTTTCGATCGTAAATAATTTATTGGCGTGTTCCTAAGATTTTTGCCAAGTATGTCGGGGTCAGGTTGAACCTTTACCTAAAAATTCAATTGATTTTAAGTGGGTTAAGAGGGCAACTATCCGAATATTTTGACTACCACGATACTTTTTATGATACTACGATATTATATTTAAAAAGACAAAATAATTATGTATCGAAGAATAAAAGCAACCAATAATAAAAAAAGAAGTAAAAACCATTTAAAAATAAGCTTTTAATGAACTAAAAGTACTCAATAAAACTTACGTAAACATAGAATGACTGATGTTTTGTTACGTAACTATACTCCGTTTGAAATAAGATTAGACATTTGAACAAACCTTTTTTACAGTCCGTTCAACCGATTTTGACTTCTATACCGTAGGCATAAGGATGGCATTAAAAGCAAAAAAAGTGGTTACAAACCAACTGTTTACTGCAGCTGCCATTTGACATGCCACCATCGCAATAGAAGTCAAAATCGGTTGAACGGACTGTAAAAAAGGTTTAGTTAAATGTCTAATCTTATTTCAAACGGAGTATAAGTATGAATGTGTTTATTTGTCTAAAATTGTATGACCTGTTTACATAACTGACATATTGTTTTAAATTGATATTATTATTTCTTTTAATGTAATCTATTGGCATGCCACCTTAATTGTAATTACTTATTTGTGTTAATTTTGTACGTCATAAATATTGGCAAAACATAGTGCGCATATTTTAGACTATACTATCTGTAACCATACCTATGTTTAACAAAATAAATTATTGATTGATTGATTGAGAATTTTAATATTTTTTTAAAAGCTTGAGGCTTATCTTAAAGTGTAAGGAGGTTCGTTCACGCCTCAAACTTTTAAGGAAATATTAATGTTCTATGTTTACTTTTTTTATTATTGGCTATTTTTATTCTAAGATACTTAATTTATTTTCTCTTTTTCTTATCCTGGGTGCAGAATTAGGTCATGCATCATAAGAATGCATTGGTGCCGATTCCCTTGTTCACAAACTAAACTAAATTTAACTTCAGTGCATCTTTTTCTTTCTATTTCATTAAAAAAAGGACAGAAGATAAATGTTAGTTTAGTCCTGTCAAATTAATCAGCGCCTGTCACTACTCCATACAAGTTTAGACGTGATTAAAAACTTGCCAACTAAAATTACATCAATTCACGTCAAGCGCTGATTAATTTGACAGGACTAAACTAAATTTTATCTTCTGTCCTTTTCTTAATGAAATAGAAAGAAAAAGATGCACTAAACTTAAATTTAGTTTAGTCTGTGAACAAGGGAATCGGCACCAGTGTCTTTGAAACTGAATCAACTAGTAAAGTTTCAACTAGGATAAGAGGAAGTGGATTTAATTCAGCTTGCAACATTGACCCAAACATACTAATTAACTAACAAGGCAAGTTAAATAAAAGCTTGTAATAATAAAATTATACAGTTCGACTAAACAGTGCTAAGTAAACCAAAGACTTGTGAAGGTTTTTCAAATGCGAGCCACGTTCAGTTTTGTTGCAGGTATTCAGTGATTAGTATGCATTGGATACATTCAAGTTTTCTTATTAAAGTTTTGTATTAAGAATTTCCGTGTCTTTAATAGATGAATCGTAAATAATATTATAGATGCAAAAGTGTTACGCTTTCACGCTAAAATGACTGAACAGATTTAGATTAAATTTGTAACATGGATAGATCATGACCTGGGTTAGGAGATAGGGTACTTTTTATTCCGATATTCCCACGGGATTGAGACATATGCGGGTAAAGCCGCGGGGCACAGCTAGTATGTTATAAATTTTATTCTTTATGTTGCTACTTGCTTAACCAAATAGGAATTTTAGGAACAAAGATTTTTTTTTTATCAAAACGGAGCTGGAGTAACAATCAAAACATCGTGAATTGTTCTGTCGATTACAAGCTATAAAAAATGCAAAAAATATGCCGATAAAATTTCACTTTTTTACACTTTTGTCCAATAATGGGCGTGAACCTGCTCCATAAATAAATGACCTACAATAAAGTGGGCGTAATTAAGCCCACAACTCAAATACCTTTGAGAAGAATGATAGCTACCGATATCGACTTCATGCCTTCGGAAGGTATGTGGTATCATAATCGGTAGCATAATCAATAATGTTCCCACTGTTGGGACACTTAGGCCTCCCCACTGTGAGAGGGAGTGAGCCATAATCCACCACGCGGCCCCAGTGTGGATCAGCGGATGTCAAATCTCTTCGAATTTTTTATCCTAGGACATACCGGTTTCCTCACGATGTTTTCCTTCACCGTTTTGAGAGCAGTGGTGATGAAATAATTTACAAAAAGTAAACTGCCTGTTTGGGATCGAACTCTCGATAACTCGTAAGTCGCAGCCCCATTACCACTAAGCTAACACTGCTCGGTAGCATATAATTTTACTTCGTTGCAATAATAAGCACAGCTATCTATTTGTTAGACTAAAGAAAACAAAATCTGACAGTATAAAAGGTGTAAAATGACACTTGACGAAGCCAAAAGCCGAAGCCTTTTTGCTGTGTTACTGAATCCATGGTAACAGTTTTCGCGTTGATGTCCCTGTCACCCTGTATTTATCCTACTCCATTCAAGGCTAATTAAACAAATACGTTGTATAGCGAATCTAAAAATAGCGAAAGCAGATTATGTTCCAGTTCAAAAATGTTGAGAATACTTCCAACCACCCACGGTTCTAGTGGGCAGAAATTCAGAAATATGAAGTGCTTGAGTTCCCTAACATTCTTTATTAAACTCGCCTCATCATTAGAACTTTATACATGTTACGAGCGCTAAATATTCCACACATTTTACAACTTTTAAAAGTGATTTTCTCCTACTGTTTCGATTGTAATTTTATGTTATTACGAACATGGTATTTTAGGAACCATATTAGTAGGAAATAGGTCTTATCTAAAAGTTGTAATCGAATCCACGAGACATGTAGGAGAGGCCAGTACCCTAATTGCGTAACTTATTTTCGTAAACAATTTTGCCTAATTTGTTTCATTATGACAGTTCAACAACATTCATTGCGTAATTTACGTTGTTGAGCAGATTTTTTTTTCCAACTTATGAAGCAATGGATTAGCAATCTGTTTAAAATCGAAACAGATTGTGTTGTATTACGCAATTAGGGTAGGTACAGGTGTCTCTTTCGTTATTATCAGCCATATTTAAACCACTGTGGGCGTACTGTGGGTAGTGTTGGTTATTGCGCAATAAAAAAAACCGTTTGCAGTTCAGATAGATAGATAGAATATTCTTTATTATGTACACCATAAAAATTACAGACATTAATATAGATATTTTACATTGGGTGACACAATGGGCGGTCTAATTTACTATCAAATTAATCACACTAGCAATTCACACACTGTAGGTACACGACACAACTATACGGAACGCGCGACAGTTTCTAAACGTGTTCACTGCTTGACCGCCACCGATGAACTCCGCTCAGCTCCGGCTCCGACCGGTCCGAGCGTTATATTGTAGACTCTGTCGAATGCCGCTAGGCGGTGCTGGTGTCCCGATTAGTCAACTTAGTGACGTATTTTCGACAAATCTCTGCTTAATATACATATAAAGTTGAAGAGTTTGTTTGTTTGTTTGCTTGAACGCGCTAATATCAGAAACTACAGATCCGATTTGATCACCGATTTTTTCAGTGTTAGATGGCCCATTTATCGAGGAAAGCTATAGGCTATATATCATCACGCTAAGACCAATAGGAGCGGAGCACCAATGAAGAATGTTTCAAAATCGGGATATATTTTTTTTCCTTTTGAGAGCTTCTGCTGCGTGCGCTGCGTAAACGGTTAAAGTTTCGCAAAAATTATGTATGACAGAATTATTCCCCTTTAAAAGTTCTAAAAAAAGTCCGCGGCAGCATATGTCTATCTTTTAAGTTTGGCTCACTATAACCTTTTTTATGCCAACCAAATTTGTTCTAAAATAATGCATTATTTGCGAAGGTGTTTTTATAAACATGATATTAATCCTTATCCAAATAAATACGCCAAAAGTAACTATTCCACGCGGACGAAGTCGCGGGCAGAAGCTAGTATATTATATTAGTGCTTGTGACTGTGTCTACTTAAACAGGGTAGCCGGAAAAGTGACGTCCAAAGGTAAGATACCTTTTATTGAGGGGCATCCGAATCACCCCCAAGTATGTTCCGAATGGGTAGCTCGCTGTCCGATAAGGACCAAGCCCGGGTCGACGGCGCGTTGTGTTCCACGCGCGCCTCAAAGAGATGTCAGCAGAATTGACGGGGTCCACTAGGGCCAATGCCTGCCGGGGGTTCGAAGAAAACCGATCGGGAAATCGTGGCCCCCGGCAACAGGGCAACCGAAGGAACACGGGTGGGTTTTAGTCAGTAAGAGTCTGACACGCCCTCCCGCTCCGCCCAGAGCGGGAGAAGTTATTTGATAATTTCCCACCCAAAAAAAAAAAAAAAAAAGTATGTTCCGAAATTATTTGTTGTTTCGGAGATAGCTTTGCCTCGAAAATAAAAAGGAGTGACGAGAAACTTTTTGCTGTGTTCCTGCATCATTGACCATTGGCATGTCTTTAAAGAGATTTGAATAAACGGGTTTTGACCGAATTTCATCATCATCATCATCATCAGCCTATAAATGTTCAATGTTAATGTGGCCTCCTCTCTGTGAGAGGGAGTGGGCCGTAATCTACCACGCGGGCCCAGTGCAGGTTGGTAGATGTCACATGTCTTCGAATTTTCAGTTCTAGGACATGCCAGTTTCCTCACGATGTTTTCCTTCACCGTTTTGAGAGCAGTGGTGATGAAATAATTTACACAAAGTAAAGCGCCTGTCTAGGTTCGAACCTATGACCTACAACTCGTAAGTCGCGGCCGTTACCACTGGGCCACCACTGCTTTTATCTGACCGAATTTATTTGACAGCAAATAGCTTAAAATTTGAATTCGTTTTCAAGTGGCGTACCTCGCTGCTTCCCTTTTTCCTTTGAAGTAATTTTCATCCCGAAAAATTAAAAACTTAAAACGTAGCTTCTCGGCCATAACTAATTCATTATGCTATCCCAGTAATAAATAATGTTAGTAGAATATACTTGAAAACAAAACACTCATCGTAGTCATAATGAAATTCCTTAGGGTTTGGCATAACTTGCCCGCCTAAGGCTTCCCAGTCTTTTGTTAGCGGCAGAATGTTTGCCTAAGCAATGTCAGGAGATCTCATAATACAAATATGTCTGTCTCTTGTGGCTTGCCAATGAGGTGGTTAGAAAGCAGGAAAACTTGCGTGATGTAGTTATTTCTAGTTCCTTTTTTGGGAAATGTTTTATTTTCTTTCCGATATGATTGTGTTAACAAATATTGTGGACAAGCTTATTTTTCTCCCAGCATTTTTATTGTACAGGAAATACTTTCTTTTTTGAAATTGGTAAAAAAGGGAAATGTCAATCATGTCGTTGTCATGTCTCAATGTTTGGAATTTCATTAATCTCAAAGAAAATGTATCGCGCGTTGATGTCTTTTTAATGGTCAAAAGCTGGTGTTGGTAACAGTGTCGCGAGTTCAATTGTTTTTTCCCATCTCAGAAATGCTCAACGGACTTCAAAAAGTTTTCACTTTAATAAAATAATGATTAACAAACAGATGTACTGCTGAGGAGTTAGTTGCGCCACTTCTTCTTCCCAGCTAAAACTTTAGGAAATGGTGAAGGGCGGGCGTTATAGGGGACTGTCTTATGTAATTTTGACGAACAAAAAGTGTTGATTCTCACCCTATTTTGAATAAATGACATTTTATTTATATTTTTAACGGACTTCCAAAAGGAGGAGGTTCTCAATTCGATTGTATGTTGTTTTTTTTTAACCGACTTCCAAAAGGAGGAGGTTCTCAATTCGATTGTATGTTGTTTTTTTTTTGTATGTTTGTTACGCAATAACTCCGTCAAATTATGAATTGATTTTGATGATTCTTTTTTTGTTTGGTAGATCATACTTCAGAGGTGGTCCCATATAAATTTTATTAACTTTGCTTGGGTGGTTTTTGAGTTAGCTTCAATAATACGTATTTTTTCGTCACTTAGTATGTGGATGATATGATAACTTTCTGTCACTTTTATTTACATAGCAGGTATTGGTATTCGAATTTGTGTGCGGTAGGTGTATCACAACTAAAAAGTGAAAAATAAAAACTTTTTACAAAAAAAAGGTTTCACGACCGTCTTTTCTTCCGAAATACGAATCTCATCTTATCAAGATTTTGAGGGTACTTTTTTGTCGTGTGGGCGCTTCAACATAAATAAATGACTCGGGAAAATCCGCCAAATCTTGGAGATCATACTTAATGTCTATCAATCAAGAATAATTGGCTTTAGTGTGATACATTTTTCTTTGATACCGTGTTTTTGAGAAGTAGGTCGAATATCGATTCTTGGAACAGTTGCCGAAAAAGTCGTGAACCAATCTTGGGGAGAACAAATATTTCCTTTTTTTTTCTGGGCCTGATTTAGGAATCGATCACGATCATATTAGCAAAAAAAAACACATTTTTTCAAACATGCTTGGAAATTCGGACATTATTTTGACAACCTTCTTCGAGATAAATCGAAATTGCTGTACTGGTCACAAGCGAGCGCCCGGCCAGCAATATTACTATAAAAATCCATATCTCTCGTGTTATTTAAAAATGGAACTAACTTTTTACTTCATCACATGGCAACCAAGGAGGTTACTTTTCCAAAGATTTTATTTAAATTTGGAACTGCGTAGCAAATAGAGCTGTTTAGTAAAGAATAAACAAATGAACGTATTGGCGCGTGAAATAATTGATTCGGCCGCGACAGCAATGTACTATTATTGCTGCACCGAGCAATGTTGCTATCTTGCAAATAAATGTGCAAATCAAAGTGAATTTATCTAACAAAAATTGAGAAAACTGGTGAACCCTTAGCTTGGAGAAAACACTTCTTTTTTTTACTGTGACTAATTATTATCAGAAAAAATAATCCACTTTTTTCGTATGACCCAGTAACTGGGTTGTGGACGTCAGATAGGTAGTCGCTCCATTTAAAATACTGGTATTTAGCTGCTAAATTGGAAACCGACCCCAACATAGTTGGAAAAAGGCTAGGCAGATGATGAATCCACTTTTTTAACCGTATAGTTCGGAAGCGCCCCTGCCGGCTCAGTAGTGGGTCCAATTGGACCCCAGAATTACCACATACGACACCCTTAATTGATTATGTAAATATTTATTATACTACCCATTAAATCTTATGAATGTGCGAGTAGTTGTTAATTGGGGTTTCTAGATCAGATCTTTGCGATCTGATCTAGAAGCCCCCAATTAACACTGTTCATCTATTCAAACAATATATTTTTAATTTGTAACATCTATTTAAATACAAACAAAGGTACAAATGTGTTGTACGATGCTGAATGTGAATTGAATGAATGAATCATGCATGCAGTGATCAGTGTTTGTTTTATACTATAGACTGGACACTAGTAAGTGTGTGTGTGTGTGTGTGTCGCTTGGCTTTGTGCTATACGTGAAACTGTGAACATGATCTGGAAGATGGCTGCATTCTTTCGTTACCAACAGAATATGTATGCATGCATTTAACTTTGTAATTAAATCATGTTCTATTACATCACACCTACTGATTAGTGTTAGTATTAAACAATTTTTTTCTTCAATATCTATTTATGATAGTACAAGTTTAGATAGGTTTGTCCTGAGTGGGAATCGAACCCGCTATATCCCAACGCAGTAATAGGTATATCACTACATAGTATAAAACAAAGTCGCTTTCTCTGTCCCTATATCCCTATGTATGCTTAAATCTTTAAAACTACGCAACGGATTTTGATGCGGTTTTTTTTAATAGATAGAGTGATTGAACAGGAAAGTTTATATGTATAATAACCCGGTTTATACCCGTGCGAAGCCGGGGCGGGTCGCTAGTTATATAATAAGAATCAATAGCTAGTATCCACTAAATAAATAAAAATGCATTTTTTTAAATTAGCGTTTATTGTAATGTATTGTTAGACAAATTAGTATAAGTAGTAAATACTTTATCTATGAGTATGAAGTAACTACATAATATTTACACGTACTTACTAAGGCGTCTTTTATAATTATATAGTACCTATATGTATTAGGTAAGTAAATATTTACGACCTATCTATTCATTAAAAAACACTTTCCAAATTTTCCTGGATCCTAGCTATGAGGTCCTTGGTTGATTGGTATATACCGTCCATCATGGTATGTTTAACAACATGTTGCACGCACAAATCGGCTTTGCATTTGCATGAACTTTCTTCGCGATCGACAAAATCTTTTGCATCGTAAATTTCGATGCGGATTATCTTTGATCCTTTTAAAGGCCGCTTCACAAAACTGTATCATTGGACCTTCTCTTCAGATTCAAACGCCTCGACGATTCTTCGCCAACCTCGTTTTGCACTAGCCGAGGTTCCATTGGGGGGAAAATGAATAGATCTTGAGAATCCTGGAAAAAAAAGAATATTAATTACAAACTCTAATAATTATAGCATGATGCATTGATTTTCTAGTATGCAGTCCTCCATAATGTCATTCACGTCTTTACTATTTAATGTCACAAAAGGTATAAAATAATATTAAGCATTACCTATAAGATATACAAAAGTAACATCTAATAAATCATATCTGAACAATAATAAAAATATTTTCTTACCGACATAACAGTTCCTTATATCCACCCTGCTAACCTGACTGATAATTCGATTTGATTTGATTTTTTTTCTTTATTTTAACAACTTATATATATTTTTAAGCATGTTTTTAAGGTTGAAAATCAAATATTTTTTTGTGGCATTCCCGAACTTCACAGAAATGGTTTGATGTAACAAGACTCTCCCGACGGATCGGCGCCGCCGCTGCTTTGTTTACAATAATTCAATACTAATAACAGAGATCCAAATGTATGTTTGTTCGTTGACAATGTTCTCATACATTTATCATGATATTAATGCAAAAGTAAAGTCAGGGTATAAGACTAGTATGTGTGTTTTCTTACAGCGGCAAATCTTTATTGCGTATGTTTAAGGTTGAGAATTGAACTACTTAATTATGTTAGCGCTAGTTAAGCATTTTCCAAATAACGACAAATCTGACTCAGGATTTTCAGTAAGTCTTACTTTCCTTTTATGGATTAAAAATGACGTAGATTCGTTGGTATTTAAATCGGGACGTGGACACCTGGAGCATCATTACATATCTCTGCCGGCCAATATCAACATCGAGGACTACATCGTTAAAAAAATGTAAGTTATAATTATTAATACATTATTTTTTCTTTACTATAATGTAGTGTATTGATAAGATAATCTTCTATTCATTCGGATGTGAATCTCAGTGACGTTGTATCGGAGTGGTTTATGTCAAGCTGATTAGTTATTATTATAATTATAAATTCAGTGAAAACGAAACGGTTAAATATTCTATCTATTAACTCTAATTTAAACATGTGGCTCATTATAATAAGACTGTTTGTTTTTTCGTCACATTATGCTCCACTACCTAATATAATTTAGTTTTCTTGTTTTCCATTGTTGTTAGTTTTCACATTGAAGTTCTTTCATGAAATTATGTTACAGAACAGAATAAGTAAACATAATGATTGCAAAATGCAAGTCTCCCGTTATTGATTGAAATTTTAATCATATCTATTTTATTTTTCAGGTCCCATCAACTAAATGCTGAAGCGTTGTTCCCATCCGACGAAGAAGTTCAGCTGCGTGAACCTGAGAAGAGATCAAAAAAAAGGAAGCTAGCGGCCTCCCCGTCGTGCTCACCATCGGCACCGAGTACATCACGAGCGAGCCCTGCCCCTATGTGTACGCAGTCATCATCATGGGGTAAGAAGAAACCAGTTATCAAGCCAATCGCTCCGAAGAAGGCAACGGCTCATGATATCTTCGGGAGCGACAGTGAAGACGACGCTGTGGAACAGTCTTCAGCCCCCGGTAAACCTATTCCGCAGCTACTATCCTCCATTAGTAGAAGACTCGCCAATGGACATTCGCGTCAAACATCCGATTATAAACAGGGGACACACTATGTAGAGTTGAAAGTTTATAGTTGTGACGAAATAAATAAGGTGCAACCCATAAATAGATGGCGCCATGCAATTGTCTGCGTGAAAAATCGTACCGATCAAAACACAGACGCGTGGCAGCACCTAACTAACTTCATTACTGCCACCCGGAAAGAGTTTCGCAATTGCCCTCCTACCTTTATCAGTAATTATTACTGACTATTTAGACGTAGGTAATTACTGGTAAAAATATACCTTTTTAATTATTATTATCTTACTTATGATGCCGCTATTACATTATCTTGAATTAAGGCTTCCGTAAATCAGTACTGGTTAACTCTCTGAATTGTGAGAAATTTTATGGCATTTAACAAGTTATGATTTTTACTGCCCGCATCGAGAAAGGTTTGGTTACCGATGACGTTCTGGAGGCCTACCACCAGCTCTAAAGCAGTATTATTTTAATATTACTTCAGTGGGAAAAAGAGATAGAGCTATACGTCCTGTAGAGCTTCATCTCTTTCCCACACTGAAGTAATATTAAAATAATACTGCTTTATGAGTTGGTGGTAGGCCCCAGATCATTCAAAATGCTTGAAAAGATTAACCTTCTTAACCAGGAAGGACGCCTGCATTCAGGATAGTGCATTAACGATATTCCTTTATTTTGTGTATCTTACTTACGAATTACATATAGTACTTTTAGTTACCTAGGTATTGATTTAATGTTAACTCATTCATTATCTAGATCATTTATTGACTTGCATATTTACTCACATGATTATAATTTTGTATTGTGAAATATAAGTTTTATTTACAATAAATACATATAATTAATGTTTATGTTGTATCTTTGTTTACAGTTACACGCCCTTCCATTGCAAGACCTAATAATTTATTGAATTGTATGTACTGTCAAATTGAAATACCTAAAAACGAATTTCAATATCACTTGAGAACGAATTTTCATAAATCGAATTGCCTGTTAAAATCTGAATTTGAGAATGTTGATATAATTGCCACGGCGTTTAAAAAAAGAATAATTACATACCGACTTAATCCATCAGAAGAGTACCTCACACCAGAGGCATTCCTAATGGAAAATCAAGAACATGTCATGAAATTAATTAGTGTTTGTATTGTAAAACATATTTGTATTAAAGTGAACTTCGAACTTTTTGCTTACTTTGTTCTACCAAAGTCAGGAGAGCAAGAGCTAAAATCATTTAATACAAAGTATGTATCAATACATCACAGTACCGATATTAATGAATTATATTTAAATGTGATACATACATTTCAAAGAAAATTATCTGAATTTAAACACTGTGAATCTGGTTGGACTTGTCTATTCATGAGTCATCTAGAGATTAATATTAACAAATACAATCCTTTGAGAGGTGGCTCGTATATAGAGTTACCGAGTGAAGTGAAACATTCAAAAAGTTGTATTAATATACAGAACAACGATGATCACTGTTTCCTGTGGAGTATTGTGGCAGCATTATTTCCACAAAAGAGTAATATTTGCAGAACGAATTCATATCCGCATTACTCCACAGTACTGAATATAGATAATATGACGTTTCCACCATCACACACTGATATTAGACATTTTGAAAAGAAAAATTCTGACTTAAGTGTTAATATTTATGGATTAGACAAAAACATTGTAACTGGTCCTTTATATGTGACTAATTCCAGAAAGCGCAATCATGTGAACTTGTTGTATTTTGAGAAAAATGGTAAAGGTCACTACTGCTTAATCAAAAGTCTTTTACGACTGGTTAAACGTCAAATCACTCGTCATAAAGGTAAAATGTATTTATGTGATTTATGTTTGCAATGTTTCACAAGTGAAGTAAAGTACAACTCACACATGTGTAACAAAATATTAACTACACTACCAGAGAAAAATACTATTCTAAAATTCAAAAATTATGAAAGGCAGCAAAAAATTAACTTCGTTATATATGCAGACTTTGAAAGTATTCTATTAAACCATAACGAATTTATAACACAGAGTACTCGTATGTACAAAGTTCACGAACCTTCTAGTTTTGGTTATTATATTTGTTGCTCACATGATCGTCATTTAAATAAATATGTTACATATAGAGGACTAGATTGTGTTGAAATATTTGTTCGAAATTTGCTAAGGGATGTAGAAGAAATTTGTCATATATTATCAAATAAACAACCAATGTTGCCCTTAACGATGGATCAAGAAAATAACTTTAATAATGCCACTTTATGTCATATATGTAAACAGTTATTATTCGATGACAAGGTGAGAGATCATGATCATGTAACATCACAATACCGAGGTGCTGCACACTCCCATTGCAATTTAATGTACCGGGTGTGCCCATTCGTACCGGTATTTTTCCATAACTTGGCAGGTTATGATTGTCATCTATTTATTAAAGAGTTAGCAAAATATGAAGGTGATTTTAAAATAATACCGAAAACTAAAGAAAAGTACATGTCTGTTACGAAAATTATTAAAAACAGTAATATTTCACACCCAGTTCAAATAAAATTTATTGATTCTTTCCAATTCCTTAATACTAGTTTGGATGTCTTATCTAAAAATTTAAGTGATAATGACTTTATTAATTTATCAAATGAATTCCATGAAACAAACTTGGAGAAATTATTGCATCAAAAAGGCATTTATCCTTATGATTATATGGATTCTTTTTCGAAATACGATCAAAAACATCTTCCTCCCAAAGAATGTTTTTACAATAGTTTAAAATGTGAACATATAACCGATGATGAATATAGACATGCACAAAAAATATGGCAAAGTTTTAGAATTAAATCTCTTGGTGAATATACAGATTTGTATTTAAAAACAGATGTGTTGTTACTTTGTGATATATTTGAAAAATTTAGGGATACTTGTTTACGGCATTATAACCTTGATCCAGCTTATTATATCTCCGCACCCAGCTTGAGCTGGGACGCGATGTTGTTGTTTACAAAGGTTCAGCTAGAATTAATTAATGATATAGAGATTTATGAGCTTGTAGAAAAAGGTATACGAGGAGGCTTAGCACAGTGTTCTCTTCGTAATGCAAAAGCCAATAATAAATATTTACCTAATTTTGATGTCTCTGAAGCATCGACTTATTTGATATATCTTGACTGCAATAATCTGTACGGTTACGCAATGACAAAAAAATTACCAATATCTGGTTTCCGATTTTTGTCACCTGAAGAAATATGTACAATTAATATAACTAGCATACCAGATGATTCAGATTATGGGTACATCTTAGAAGTTGATTTGATTTATCCAGACTACATACATAAGGCTCATCGTGATTTACCTTTTGCAGCAGAAAAATTTACTCCTCCTGGGAGCAAAAACCCAAAATTGATTGCAAACTTATATGATAAATGTAAATATGTCATACATTACGTTCATTTAAAAGCATGTATAAAAAACGGGCTTGTTCTAAAAAAGATTCACCGTATACTAACATTTAGGCAAGAAAAGTTTTTACAGAAATATATTGACTTAAATACTCAATTACGTCAAGCTTCATCTTCGCCTTTTGAAAAAAACTTATTTAAACTACTGAACAATGCTGTATTTGGAAAAACTATTGAAAATAGACGAAAACAAGTTAACATTAAATTAGTGATGACATGGAATGATACAGACAACAAAACAAACAAAAGCCTCGGTGCCGCGAAATTAATTGCGAAACCTAACTTAAAAAATATTACCATTTTTTCAGAAAGCTTTGTTGCTGTTCATTTAAGTCCAGATAAAATATTTCTTGACAGGCCGATATATATTGGCTTTACGGTTTTGGAATATGCAAAACAGCATTTGTACAAATTTCACTATGACTATATCAAAAATAAATATAAAAATAAAGCAAGGCTTTGTTATACAGATACAGACAGTTTGCTTTATTTTATTAAGACTCCAGATATATATCAAGATATGAAAGAAGAAATACTGAAATTTGATACTAGTAATTTTGATGTTAACAATAGCTATCATATGCCTAGAGTCAACGCACAAATACCAGGCCTATTTAAGGATGAGCTTGGGGGTGATATTATTACTGAATTCACTGGGCTTAGAGCTAAGCTTTACTGCATAAACAGTTTAAACGGAGAAATTAAGAAAGCTAAGGGTGTAACCAAGTATGTAACAAAGCGATTACGCTTATGTAATTATAATAAAGCATTAATGAGTAACAAAAAATTTAAATGCAAAATGAATACTATTAAATCAATAAAACACGTATTGTTTTCCCAAGAGGTAGATAAAGTAGTTATTAATAAAAGTGACGACAAGAGACAGATACTACCAAATCAAGTAGATACATTACCATGGGGGCATTGTGACACAATATTTTGAATAAATACAATATTAGAAAATGAGTATTACTTATTTGTAAGTGCATTATAATCCACTTTTCAATTTAAAATTACTTTATTCAGTTAATTACATTGAATAATTAATGGAATCATGATTACTAAGCGTTTCTGATAAGCATTATAAATACTAGAACATATTATTTTTCTGATAGATACAAATATGAAGTGGGTCAAGCAACCCGTTTCGTTAGAAGTTAAAAATATTGAGGTGAAGGAAAATAAGCTACACGCAAAGCATAGTGTTCTTCTGCCGAATAATATAAGATGTATAATATGTGGTCCTTCGAATTGCGGAAAAACTAACGTCATGATTAGTTTGTTAGTTCACAAAAACGGTTTAAAGTTTAAAAATGTTTACTTGTATTCCAAAACTAGCTTTCAACCAAAATATAGTTTTCTAAAACAGATCTTAGAAAGAGTGCCCGATGTAAAACTTTTTATATTTAACTTTGACGACGAAGTTATTCATCCTAATGATGCATTACCAAATTCTATTATCATTTTTGATGATGTGGTCTGTGAAAAGCAAATTAACATACGAAATTATTTCACGATGGGCAGACATAGAAGTATAGATTGTTTTTATTTATCTCAAACGTATTCAAAAATACCAAAGCAGTTATTACGTGACAATGTTAACTTTTTGATAATTTTCAAGCAAGATGAAATTAACATGAAACATATATATGATGAACATGTTAGTTCTGATATGGAGTGGTCTAAGTTCAGAGATATGTGTTCTAAAATCTGGATCCATCCTTATGATTTTTTAACAATTAATAAGGATTGTGAATTAAATAAAGGCAGATATAGACAGTCATTTGACAACTTTATTTATTTTGATTAATAGTTATATAAAACATGAATGAAAACAAAAAATAATCATTTGAGCATAAATACTTCTGCATACAAGTCGCATAATGGACCATAACATAACAAATCAATTAATAAACTCTGCGGACGCTATAAGGAAAAAGGTGAAACAAATGAAAGATTATGAATTTAGTACTGACACTCATCTGAAATATTTTTTTAAACCCCTTGCTGACCCTCTTAATGCTATAGCAGGTAACAAGCAAATTTCTATAATAAAAAATGAAGATACTTATGACGACCAACCTAAAAACACTAGTATCTTAGGTTCAAAAATGTTTTTGCGTGAAAAATCACATGATATGTACAAAAATGAATCACCAGAATCAGAAAAGTTTTATTCAGAAGACGAAGAAGGTAACACATTTGAATCAGAAAAAGTTAATAATGTGTCGCTGGAAAAAGAAGATATCTTTGAAATATACGATGATATGAATATACCATTTGGCATACGTAGTGAGAACGATAAGCATATGATTGGAAATACAATAGTACATTTTTCTACCACTCGCGAGAACTCTGATAAAGTGTATTTTATGCGCGTAGCTAATAAACAGTATAAATTAACACCTGGTCTAAAAGAATTATTGCTTCGCAAGAAGCCTGATTTAAGTTTGGTTGATTTAAAAGATAAATTAGTTTATAAAGAAATACTCATCACGACTAATGCTCATAAAAGAGACTTTGACCCTGCAGGTCAAGTTAAAGGTGATAAGGGTCTAAAATATTCTCAAGTGATCAAACCTTTATTTCCCGAGTCTAGTAAACGCTTACAAGAACCTACAGAAGTTAAATCTAAACAAAAACGAGGTGCTGGTCTGCCGTATCTAAAAAAATATAAAAAAAATACCGAGCTTGTTTATTGGGATGATCCTAATGAATTAGTGGACAGGCTTAAACTTTTGATCGCATCTAAAACTGCAGGTAATACTAATCTCGACAACGAAATCTTATCAATTATTGAAGAGTTAAAAGAAGCGGGTGTTATAAAATAATAAAAAGACACATCATACAAACTTAATATCAGTATAATTTTGTAATTCAGAAGTGACAGTTAAGAGAATGAGCAAAGTGAAAAGAGACATTATAAACGAAATCCATAGAAGTGCAAGAAAAAATTTTCCTCGAAGGCATGTAATATTAAAAGATATAGATGATCTCTGGCAAGCTGATTTAATGGATATGCAAAGTTTCTCAAAATTCAACAACAACAAAAAATTTATTTTGGTTATCATTGATGGATTCTCTAAATACGCTTGGGCTATTCCACTTAAACAAAAAAACAAAGAAGCTGTATCTGAAGCTTTTATTACATTATTGAGTCAAGAAAAACGCATACCTAGAAACTTGCAAACAGATCTTGGAACAGAGTTTTACAATAAAAGTTTAAAAAAAATATTAATAAACAATTCTATCAATCACTACTGTACTTATTCGACTAAAAAGGCCTCAATTGTAGAACGATTAATAAGGACGATAAAGAGTAAGCTTTTCAAGGAATTTAGTTTCAAGGGGAATTATAAATGGACTGACGGGACACTTGCAAAAACCATTACTAGATATAATAATACAATACATAGAACAATTGGTTTACCACCTGCTCAAGTAAATCATAGCAATAAAATTAAAGTACTACAGAGATATTTCAATCAAAATCGAACGAAAACAAAATATCCTAAGTTTAAAACAGGCGATTTTGTTCGAATTAGTAAACATAAAGGTTGTTTTGAAAAAGGTTACACTCCTAATTGGTCAACAGAGATATTCAAGATCAGTAAAGTTCAAAACACAAATCCTGTTACATATTTATTACAAGATGTTAAACAACAACCTATTTTAGGAGCCTTTTACGATCAAGAATTACAAAAAACCAAACATCCTGATATTTACCTTGTTGAAAAAGTTTTAAAACGAAAAGGTAGAAAAGTTTTCGTGAAATGGTTGGGGTTATCATCATGCGAAAATAGTTGGATTGACGATAGCAATGTTTCGTGAGTAGTTTATCAATATAACATCACGGTCTATGATAGTGATCTCATTCTGTTTGTATACATGAAAGGAGAAGGACTTATAAATAATTTAATTAATAATTTACCATTTGAGCTCCATTTGCCAGGATATAATTATTGTGGTCCAGGAACTAAATTACGTGAAAGATTAGCTCGAGGTGATAAAGGTGTAAACAAGTTAGACGAATATTGTAAACATCACGATATTGCATACAACAGTTCGAAAAGTTTGAAAGATCGGCACAAAGCAGATAAAATTTTATTAAAAATGGCAAAAAAACGTGCTTTGTCTTCCGATGCAAGCACCGGAGAAAAAATTGCTGCCAATTTAGTTAATAATATCATGTTAACAAAAGTAAGTTCTGGAGCTGGGCTCAAAAAAACCTTTAAAAATTTAGTAACCAATACTAAAAAATACATTAAAAAAGTAAAACCGAAGTGTAGGAAAAAACTAATAGAATTGGCCTACGCTGCTGCTAGAGAATTGAATCATGATTCATCTGCCAGGATTCCACGTATAATACCAATTCCTAAGTCTGGAGGAGTTCTACCTTTAATACCAATATTCGCTGGTTTGTCCGCTGCTGGCAGTATTGCAAGCGGAATTGCTGGAATCGTCAAAACCATAAATGAATATAGAGTTGCAAAAAAGCGGTTAGAAGAAATGAAAAGACATAGTAATAATGTGGAAGGTGTATGTATTGGAAACGGACTGCGGCTAAACCGTTACAAGAATGGACTTGGAATATATACAAACTTAAAGGGAAAAAACTAAATCATAGGCTACCTAATCGTGCTCTTACTAATATAGACATCATGCGTTTTACCAAAAACGTTCCATATTTTCGCGGAGTGTTTATGAGAGATACCTTACCGAAGTCTCCGTTTTTAAAAGAGTGCGGAATCATAAATTTAGATAATTCTAAAAATTCTGGTACACATTGGGTAGCCTATGTAATTTTAAATGAATATGTTGAGTACTTTGACAGTTACGGCAACTTGAAACCTCCAATAGAATTTGTTTGCTATGTAGGTTCTAACAATATTAATTATAATTACAATAATTTGCAAAATAATAACTTATTCAATTGCGGACATTTATGCATTAAATTTCTTAAAGAGTTTTGGAAAAAGCAAAGTTTTAACAAATCATCACTTAAAAGGTTTAAATGATACGTGTCGTCTACATAAGACAACACTTTGACTTTATCTGTCACAAGAGATGAATGTCAATTAAATTGAGAAATTTTATTAAAAAAAATGATAGTTTATAATATAAAATCAACTGCCAAGCTTAATGGTTTTACTCGTTCTCGTATCTTCAAAAGACGAAGACATATTATACGAACTATAAAAAAAATTACTAAAGAAAATAAAGTGTTTCTTCGAGCTTTAGGATTTAAATTATGAGTATTCTTCAAGTGAATGATTTACCACAATTCGACAACTCTGTAGTGAGTTATGAAATTCATACATATAATCCATATAGCAACAGTTTTAATGAAAATGATGAAATACGTATACCCATAAATCAACAAGATTTGTACGTATTACCTTCAGCTAGCTACATTTACATTGAAGGTCGAGCCACTACGGTTTCGAAAGATGGAGCAGGAAAACTAACACGAAAGGTTGTTAATTTTACCAACAATCATATATCATTTCTATTTCAAGACATTCGATATGAAATTAACGGTGTAGAGATGGACCGAATAAAAAATGCAGGTATTTCTACAACTCTAAAATCTTATGTGTCAATGAACCAGGGGGAAAGTAAAGCTGCTGCTATTTGGGGTTGGAATTTGAGCGGAATGAAAGATAATGATGGTATTTTTAGTGCCCTTATACCTTTAAATAAAGTTTTAGGATTTGCGGAAGATTATAATAAAATTATCATTAACTGTAAACATGAACTTATACTTAAAAGAAGCAGTTCAAATCTTAATAGTGTTATACTTGATAATAATGACTTCATTGAAGTAAGTATAGAGAGACTGCAATGGCGTATGCCTCATATAAAAGTTTCAGATCGGGAAAGATTAACTTTACTTAAACATTTAGAAAAGGATCGTCCTATTCAAATAGCTTTCAGAAATTGGGACTTGTACGAATACCCTTTATTACCTAGAACTACAAAGCATTCCTGGGTTGTTAAAACTGCTTCACAACTCGAAAAACCAAGGTATGTGATCTTTGGTTTGCAGACAAATAGAAAAAATATGAAAAGTAAAGACTGCTCAATATTTGACCACTGTAAATTAACTAACGTTACTCTTTTTTTAAATTCTCAATATTATCCATACGAATCGGTGAATGCGAAATTTTCTGAAGATAAGTATTATATATTATATGAAATGTTCACCAAATTTCGTCAGTCTTATTATAACACCCGGTCTGAACCATTGCTTGGTTTGGACGAATTTAAAGAAAAGGCTCCTTTATTTGTAATTGATTGCTCAAGACAGAACGAAGCCTTGAAAACTGGGGCTGTAGATGTGAGACTAGAAATAGAAAGTTCTGAAGATATACCAGAAAATACATCTGCCTATTGTCTAATTATCAACGATCGTCTATTCGAATATAAACCCTTAAGTGGTATTGTAAAGAAATTATTATGAACGCTATAGTCGATGTGCAAGGGTTTAAGACGGAAAGTAACGAGTTCATCGTGAAAGAAATAGCAGTAGCATGCGGAAATCAAATTATGGTATTATTAATCAAACCACCATACCCATTTTACAAGCTCACAAAAAAAGAAAGATTGCAAGTATATTGGATACAAAGAAACAGAAAAATTTTCTGGAGAGAGGGTTTTATACCATACTTAAACTTAGAGCAATATATTGTACCTTATCTGAAAGATAAAATCATTTATGTTAAAGGATGTGAAAAAGTGTCGTGGCTAAGAAACATTGTAAAACATGATAAAATATATAATTTAGAAGATAAGAACTGTCCTAGTTTAGAGAAATTGTTTGATGATTATAGAATGTCTAGTAATATATTTAGCTGTGTGTATCATTCGAATGTATGTGCTTTAAAAAATGTTACTTGTTTAAAAAGGTGGACTGATAATAAAAGTATTTTTAACAGTAATTTAGAAGACAAGGGCTGCCTTGAAAAAATATAAGTTAGAAAGTAATTTGTATAGCTATTTATATCATAACGATATAATCAGAATAAAGGTTTTTGAGTAAAAGGTTTCTTGTTTTATTTCATAACAAATACATTAGAAACAGAATACCACAGCGAACTGTGCTGTAATATTCTAAAGATACCAAAAAAAAGGTCAATAGGTAAGTTCTGCCCCCATAGGTATGACTCGCAGCATATCTTGATAAATTGACAACACCAGATACAAGACTTCATTCTGCTTTCATACATACCCGTATAAAGACTCATAAAATGATTCAAAATTATTCCACCCCACGTTATGAATTATATAATGAATATAAAATTCGATTATGTTCATTCAGACATTATTGGGCTACAGTAGATTCAAAACGAAGATTGGTGATGGAAATGGCCGATGCAGGTTTTTTTTACTGTGGAAGTGGTTTAAACGATAAAGTTATGTGTTTTTCGTGTGGGGGTGGTATCAAAGATTGGGAGTATTACGATGAACCTTGGATGCAACATGCTACATTTTTTCCTGATTGCTTTTATTTAAATGCTGTAAAAGGAACAGATTATGTTGACAAATCAAAACGTCTATTTCATAAACTAACAAAAGTGAAGGAGGATATATTGATTGTCTGCTGAATAAGCTACTCAATGCTATTAGCAATGGAGCAACAAGTAACTATAAATTACTTAGTCATTTTATGAGATACGATTCCTAGAATTGTAGTTAAAAGGTTGAATCAGAAACTGAATTTAACAATTTAAAATAAATTAAATACATTATATTGACTACAATGCAAGATTCAGTGAAGTATACTTCTGAAGGTATTTGTAAAATAATTATTCAGAATACAAAATATTGTTTGAATAGATGAACATTGTTAATTGGGGGCTTCTAGATCAGATCGCAAAGATCTGATCTAGAAACCCCAATTAACAACTACTTGTGCGTTAATTAATGTTGCAGGGAACAACGTTTATATCTAGCAAACAAATGTTACTGGTTGTTCTTCGGGAACCAGACATATTTCCGCGTTCTTGCTTCCGGAAAAACCGGGGTACTAAAGCTTGAGTGACCCAAATCACTGGAAATCTTATGACACTACAACATAAGGGTATTTTGGCGATCACATCGGTCACGCACAGGAAGTAACATTGCGTCACTTCCGCGTAAACTACAGATCTATCATCACGCCACGATGAAAAGGAAGTGGCCAGTAAAGTGGCTTTTTATATGTGCGCTCGTAAAAGTGTGAGCCATGAAAAATGTGAGAGATTTATTTGTAAATTTTTATTTTTTTATGGAAGTGGATTGAAGCGTTAAGCTATAAATTGTACTGGATTTAGATTTGGATAACATTTTTGGAAGGAATTAAAATAAAACTAGCTGCGCCCCGCGGTTTCACCCGCATAAGTCTCGATCCCGTGGGAAAAAAAAAAGTATCCTATGTTCTTTTCCAGGGCATCATCTATATATGTGCCAAATTTCATCCAAATCCGTTCAGCCGTTTTAGCGTGAAGGCGTAACAAACAAACTTACTTTCGCATTTATAATATTAAGGATTATATTATAATAGTTAGGATAAGTAGTCGTAAAATGAAGTACGGGAAAAGGAAATTTTGACCTTTTTAAATGTCATGTAGTGCCTCTGAAAGTCTGACAACCAATCTTCCAAAGGGTATCGTATTACCCAGTTACTGGGTTGTGGAGGTCAGATAGGCAGTCGCTCCATGTAAAATACTGGTATTCAGCTGCATCCGGTTAGACTGGAAGCCGACCCCAACATAGTTGGGAAAAGACTAGGCAGATAGATAGTAGTGCCTCTGAATATTTACTAAGTACTGTAGACACTTCGCATGACTGCGGTACTGGGATGATGTTAAATGAAAGGTTTCTTGGTTTAAAAACCATAAATATATTCAATTCAATAGTATATTTTATATTACTAGTTGCTTGATCAACAGCCTCCTCGAGACTCTCTGACTTTTCTTCAACAAAGAAATACTATTCTAATCTTATTTATGTGCGTGTGGTGTGAGGGCCACTTTGTAAAAACTCTTTGAAAATGTGCTTAGGATTTAGTGAACATTCCCAAAGAATTGTGAAAGTTGGAATCAGATTTTGTGAAAGTCAAATAACCGAGTTATAGACTGTAAAGTTGGGCCCTCAGTTCTCACATAGAGGATTGAGGGCCCACCTGAACCTGATAAACTATGGACACTACTGAAAAAGTCTTTATGCCAAAATCTAAGCTAATGCCAAACAAAATTTGTGAAAACAAGATATTATCGCAAAACACTGTCCTACTTTGTATATCTTCGTACAAAATGGGCCCTCAATTCTCATACACGTAAAAGTTTACTACGCAAATAAAATGAAATCATTAACTTAAAGCTACTGTTTGAAATCCTATATGCTACTAAATAAATTGTGAAAATTTGTGAAAGCAAGAACAGGTCACTACTTTTTGTTGTTTGAAAGTTATGACCTTGATAAAATTCGGGCCCTCAGTCCTCCATTTATTTTGTTTTCGTTTTATTACGCTTATCGTATGAAATATAAGACAAATACAAAATTGTCTCTTTTAGTGAAAAAAATTGTGCAACAAATTGGTGTCATTTGTTACAAATAAGAATAATCATAAAACTACAAATCTTCATAGATACCGAAATCAACTATTTTTAATTGTGTATGTGAGTAGGGTGACAATAATTTCTTTTTACCCTCTTTTTATATACTTTGTTAGTGGCGATTCTGAGGGATATTTTAGTTCCTTCTGCTGTTGAAAGTAATCATACCTCAGAAACTATTTTATTGTTTCCATATATGTACAATAGTTGTAATATTTAATATCAAATGAAAAAAATCATGTGAATGTCATATGAAAGATATGATTAACTTTTTCAACTCTGGATATTAATCTCAGAGCAGGGTTGTAACGGATGTCATATAACGGATGAGGTAACGGATGTCATATAACGGATGCGGATGCGGATGAGGATATCGAGATAATCGGGTTTGAGGATGCGGATGAGGGTGCGGATGCGGATATCGTAAAAAATAGCCCTTGTTTTTTATAGTATTTATATTATCTGCGTGTGGTGTGAGGGCCACTTTGTTAAAACTCTTTGAAAATGTGCTTAGGATTTAGTGAACATTCCCAAAGAATTGTGAAAGTTGGAATCAGATTTTGTGAAAGTCAAATAACCGAGTTATGGACTGTAAAGTTGGGCCCTCAGTTCTCACATAGAGGATTGAGGGCCCACCTGAACCTGATAAACTATGGACACTACAGAAAAAGTCTTTATGCCAAAATCTAAGCTAATGCCAAACAAAATTTGTGAAAACAAGATATTATCGCAAAACACTGTCCTACTTTGTATATCTTTGTACAAAATGGGCCCTCAATTCTCATACACGTAAAAGTTTACTACGCAAATAAAATGAAATCATTAACTTACAGCTACTGTTTGAAATCCTATATGCTACTAAATAAATTGTGAAAATTTGTGAAAGCAAGAACAGGTCACCACTTTTTGTTATTTGAAAGTTACGACCTTGATAAAATTCGGGCCCCCAGTCCTCCATTTATTTTGTTTTCGTTTTATTACGCTTATCGTATGAAATATAAGACAAATACAAAATTGTCTCTTTTTGTGAAAAAAATTGTGCAACAAATTCGATACCAGAAAGAAATTAAAATACCCTTTATTGTATAAGAAAATCGAGTTTTGTTTTTACTCTCTGAATTAGGAAATTGGGTGACCACAATTTCTTTTAGATTGCAGTAGAGATTAGTAAATGTAGTGTCATAGGTTTTAATAAACTTTCTTTGATTTTTCGCATAGCATTTGAAATTACTATTAATTAATACATGACATTTGTAATGACCAATACCTACTATCAGCGAAAGGTGGAGGCTCGAATTCAATTGCTTCGACAAGTTCGTACACCTTTGATTTTATTCTTAGAGTGTGTGGTATATCCTGCAGGCAATACTCACAAGTACCGTTTAAATCAAATGCAATGACGAAATGTAATTCGTAGTTGATTGCTACTTTAGAACCACAAGTAAGACAAGACTTCTCAAGACAAGATTTCAAGAAATCTGATTCCAACTTTCACAATTCTTTGGGAATGTTCACTAAATCCTAAGCACATTTTCAAAGAGTTTTAACAAAGTGCTCACACCACACGCAGATATCTTATTTTAAATATATTCTGTCAGATTGTTCGGATGTAGTGCTGCTTTCTCACCAGGCTGCACATCATGAGGTTGCTTCCTGCATAAAACCTTACAGTACCTATGTTTTTTTTTCATCTTTTGTTGTTTTTATCACACCAAAATCATCAACTCAGCCTACTGCAAATGTAATTCTCCCGCTCGAAACAAATTTCTTCTAATTTTACTGCCTCTAAACTAAGATTTTCTCATCTTCATCTAATTCTATCATCAATTCCTCGAATTACTTTGTTATCTCATCATCTGTTACGACGCCTCATTGAGGTGGATAACAATTAAAATTCTATTGTGTCTCGTTAATGACAGTTGAAAGGCTATCAACTAAGCATATACCCGCCTAAGTTGCAATCGTTTTCATTCAACTATCTACGTGTGAAATCCTTAATCCGATATTAAGTAAGAGCTTCCAAACACGTGAAACTAGGCTCTGGTTAAGCCGTTTGCTAACATGAATCCTGACTGTTGACAATTATTGTAGTGACAGTTCGATAGTGGATGTAGTCTGATTGTAATTATGGCACTTCACATCGCTATTCGTGTTCGCGTATTCCTCTTATTTGCTCAAATACGACGATTTGAAGTTACTCTGTTTGCCTATATTTGCCTATTTTCACGAATAAAGCTTCGGCCAAACCTGAGAGACCACAACACGGGAGGCGGGAAGCGAAGCGGGAGCATCTACCGCGCGGCGGACGCTGCTCGTGTTGTTATATGGCGCCTTGCACACCTACGCGACCGTAACGCGGGAACACCGCGTCCGCGTCGGCAAAGCGGTAGTAAGCGGGAAGCACGCGTCTTGCGGTCAGACGTGTGTACAGATCATTACATTATTACGGACGTCTTATTATTGTATACGTATATAAACTCCACGATGACAGACGATAATAATATAGAGATGTTTATCGAAAAAGTAAGAGAGCATACTCTTCTATACGATCTGAAAAATCCTGGATATAAAAATACACGTAAAAATGATAAAATATGGGACTCAATCGGACAGACTCTAATGAGTCGGCAAGAGTCAGACTAATGTTAAATATGAGACTGACATAACACAACAATTTAGGTGCTATAGATGTGCGGCTGTGACTATTCACTAAATAAAGTTCGCTGTTGGCGCTGTAGTCGCGCAGGTGTGCACTATAATTCCCGCGTTGGTTTCGCTCCCGCGTCCCGCGTTGTAGTCGCTCAGGTTTGGCCGAAGCTTAAACCCGAATACACGAACACTCGTATCCGCCGCTTTTCGGTTTTTGATCAAAGGACTGCGAATATACCGAATAATTCGTTTACCGTCCACACATGGCTTGCTCAGTAGAGTGCGGTGTTTTACGTATACATAACATGTATTGGTAATTAACACAGAGGAAATAACAAGTCGCTGCTGTCGTCAACACGTTCGTCTTTGCGTTCAGATTAGCAAAAATATACATACATAAACTCACGCCTTCTTCCCATGAGGGTAGGCAGAAACTACAGAACGCCACCTGCTACGATCCTTACATAGTCCTTTTGCCTCGTTTACGTTCATACTTCTGGTCATACACGCACGCCGGTTGCGAGTACTACGCACCTGCGGTTGGTTGCAGCAAAAATATAGCAAAAATATTCTTGAATGTTCGGCATATTCGCTGTTCATAACGATGTGTGGACGCTGTGTTCAAGTTATTCGGACTTCTACACTCTATAGCCGAATAAAACACAGTTAAAAACGCGAATACTGAACAGCGATGTGAAGTGCCACATAATGTCCTACAACAAAAGTTTCTGAGAACAAGTGTAGGACAACATGATTTGATATCGCAATATCTAATGAGAATACCTGGAACCAATCGTCAAAGAAATTTCAACGACGGAAACAAGGGCAGCCAGTTCCAGCTTACCCACAAATATTTTCCGCCGATACACTAGGACGTCTTTACACAATAATAAAAATATACAACAATAGAAATATTTATTAACAATAACATAACGCCTTGTTTCCCCGAAGGGTTGGGCAGAGGTGTCCCTGTAGCAGGTAATATAGTATTCTAGTTTGAATTGAATGACAGGACAACGTCTGTCGAGTCAGCTAGTTATTTATAAATATATACTTTCTTACTGCCGAGACGTCACTTAATAACAACTAATCATTTACTTTAAATGGCCAGCATAATAATATTCAAACCCTGTACTAAGATAAGTTGGTCATCATCATCAAAATCACCCAATAACGTTCCCATTGCTGAGACACAGGTCTCCTTTCGGTGAGAGGGAATGGGCCGTAATCCACCACGCGAGCTTATGCGGATTGGTAGATATCACATGTCTTCTAATTTTTGGTTCTAGGACATGCCGGTTTCCTCGCGATGTTTTCCTTCACCGTTTTGAGAGCAGTGGTGATGAAATAATTTACACAAAGTAAAACGCCTGTCTGGGTTCGAACCGACCGACATATAACTCGTAAGTCGCAGCCGTTACCACTGGGCCACCACTGCTCAATTGGTTAATTAAAAATTATTTTAAATGACCTATGAGTAAATTACTCACTAACACAAATAATAACCCAGCAAAAATTCTTTTTCCAACGTCTTAAATTATCACTTTAAGTACCAGGAGTTCATAACTACGTGGGCGACTAATTTCAACTTGAAACGCGTGGTTACCTGAAACCTAACTGCTGGACGCTGGTCGTTAGTGCTACTTTCCTCCTAGTTTCCAGCACAAAATGTAGGATATTAATAATGTCAGGAATACCACTACTTTGAAATAATTACCTGAGATAGCTAGTATAAATTTACATTACGTTATAAAAAGGAATGGAAAGTCTTAAAAAATTATGGTCTGAAGAACAAAGCTATGTAAAGTTTTTGAAGACTGATAATTTGATTTCATTTTTGAATGATAATTTTTGAATATTTTTTTTTTATGTTTAACTGTTTTTTACTACTTATTCATTCTATTTTTTGTATATGGGTATTTTGCCTGAAATAAAACACTATTTATTTAAATTAAATCACCCATAGATATAAATCAAGTCTTAAAACGAAGTAAATATTTTATGCGAAACAAGTATTTTCAATTTATATGTTACTTACGTTAACTCCGCACGTTTGCGGTAGGCCCACCGGAATCGAATATACACAAGAGTAAGCCTAGCACCTACTTAAATCAGCAATCTATGAAATAGCTTCCAAAATTGCACCTGTCGGTTTTATTAAATAAGCCCCTGTGCTTTCTAATAGGGATGATGCCTGAGTAAAAAAAAGAAATTCTATGTAGTCCGTCAGTAAGATAATAAAAAAAATTAAGACACGTATTTTTTGCTTTCTCATATTAATAAAAAAATACTTAAATAAACACGCATTAAAGTTGGGAAGTGGAGGTCGCTACGTCACAAATATAAAATCTACATGCTCGTGACGTCATGGCACATTTTAACTCAATGTATCGCCGTAATCTTTTGATTACGTCAAAATAGAAAAATACGTGTTCAATATTTTTTAATAATCTATCTGACGGACTAACTAATTAATTTTAGTCATTATCCTTATTTATTATTGCATTTTTTTTTAACAGAATATAAAATCAAATTCAAAAATAAAAATTCAAAGAAGTTTCTGCAATACTATTCGAAACAAAATATAAAAGGACGCCATAGCAACTACTTCAGCATTGATAAAACTGAACATAGCCCAACTTGCACTTTACAAACTCATTCAAGTCCATGCTGATTACATCTGACAAGATGTCACAAAACCTTTGAAGTGGATAATCTTTTAACAAATGAATATTAATTTGAATAGAGCACTTTATTGTAAACTTATAATTAACTATTTTGCCTGCGATGGACAGGCTCTTAAACAAAATCTGAACACTTTTAAGTTTACCTAAGTTAGGTGAACTTTAAATAGACTTATCGATGTCATATTTGTCGAGGAGCTCGTGGCTAAATAATAACAGCCGCACGGGTCGATCCATCAGGTTAAACTACACTTGCCGGGGTTGATCCATGGATGGGTGACCATCTTTACATACCGAGACTCCTCCGTGCCTCGGAATGCACGTTAAGCCGTTGATCCTGGCTGTCATTCGAGGATCTTTGACAGTCGTTACTGGTCGTCAGAAGCCCGAACCAGTCTTACCAAGGAGTATTGTATTACTCAATTACTGGGTTATGAAGGTCAGATAGGCAGTCGCTCCGTGTAATATACTGGTATTCAGCTGTATTCGGTTAGACTGGAAGCTGACCCTAACATAGTTGGGAAAAGGCCTGGCAGATTGATTTTACTCGATGTCATATTTATATTCTAACTAGCTTCTGCTCGCGACTTCGTCCGCGTGAAATTTCGGCCCCCGACCCACCGCGTCGCATCCTATCGCCCGCCCGCGCTATTTCATCGTTTTTGCTTAGCGTTCTTTCTGACTTTTTTTCTTATTGCTCAGCTCCTAAAGGTCATAGCGTGACGTTACATAACCTATAACCTTCCTCAATAATTGGGCTATCCAATGCAATAAGATTTTTTTTAATCCGACTGGTAGTTCCGGAGATTACCCCTTACATACAAACTTTACAAACAAACAAATTTTACCTAATTATAGTATAGACAAGCGAGTACCAGCGCAGTTTTTACGACTTGACAAACATCGAGATTTCTCAAGTAGGCCGCTGCAAGCACAATCTAGCAAAAGGGGGATAATGGATCCCACAGATATCCAGTGCGAATGCGGTGCTTCTGACCAAACCATGTCCCATATGCTGGAGTGTCCAGTGTCCACACAACTGCACTTCTGAGGACCTAAAATGCACCGACACTTTTCACATTACAAAAAAGATTAATAATAATCCTTGTAAATATAGAAGATACCGACAGTTGCAAACCTCATTTCCAAGAAAATAAAATACTTACCCTCCCTTGCCCATACATTCTAGAAATATGCAAATTCGTTCGAAATTACCAGCACTTTTACACGATAAGAGAAGACATACAGTCTAAATATACATTACGCCATAAAAATAAGTTAAACTTACCTGGTTCTAAGTTAAAAATGCACTCAACAAGTACACTAGTCATGTCAATTAAAATATATAATAAATTACCAGAATTAATAAAAAATGAATATAAATTGAATATATTTATAAACAAATTAAAACTATTCCTATTATCTAAATGCTATTATGATATCAATGATTATTTAAATGACAAATTTTAATTTACTAGTTTTATAAAATAATTACAATAAATAGGTACTAAATAAGTAAAAAAATTAAAAGCCCTCTTCCTCTCTCCTACTTTTGCTGTGCCCGACAGGGTCCACAATGATCATATTATTTTGTTAAACCTACCACCTAAGTTCACATGTGGAAGTAATAAATATATTGAGTATTAAAAAATGCCACTGATTGCCGATTGGCGTTGGAGTTCGTTTAACATACCTAATACATGTTTTACCATCAACTCGAAAAGAAGAAGATCGAGATTTCTTAGTTAGTACTTACTTAGTACACAAACCTTCCGGAATTCTCTAAATGATGGTGAAAACCGCATCAAAATCCGTTGCGCAGTTTAGAAGAACAAAGCGGTCACACAGACAGACACGATTAAGCGACTATAATTTATAATATTCTTCTTTTCGTGTAGTTAGAGTCTAACCTGGAGTCAGAGTTTTAAAGCCGCCCATGGACCTCCAACTTGGCTTCACATGCCGTCGAGAAATATCCCTCAGGCATCCGGTCTCCTCACGATGTTTTCCTTCACCGTTTTTGAAGCAAGTGATAATTATACAATACTCACGTGAATCCGAAAAGTCAGAGGCGCGTGCGGTTCGAACTCGAGACCTATGACTTGGCAGTCCGACGGTCACACCACTATGCTATCACTGCTCTCAATTTATAATAATAAGTATAGATGTATATATAAAAAATATTGGAACCTGATGTGTCTAGGAGTTATTGGATTATAATGTAAAATTGCAATAAAATAGGTAGATCAGAAAAACTGAGTGCTTTGAAGATTTTATTATTTTTTGTCAAAAAGTCTTCTTCTCTCAATTTTGTTTTTTTAGGGTTCCGTACCTCAAAACGATAAAAACGGATCCCTTATAGGATCACTCGTGTGTCTGTCTGTCGGTCTGTCTGTCCGTCTGTCACAGCCAATTTGCTCCGAATCTAATGGACCGATTAAGTTAAAATTTGGTAAAGATATGTATTTCTGTGACCTAAACACGAACGTATAACGTAAATAAATGTATTTTTGTTTAAATATAGGGGTCACTTTTGAGGGGCAAAAAATAAAAAATTTAAAAAAAGTTTTGCTAACAGTACCTACCGTGTGACATATCAAACGAAAGGGCTTGTTGCGAGGATCTTAAACATATGTTTTATATAATTTTAAAATAAATACTTTTAAAGATATTTAATAAATTCGATGAAAATTGACCATTCCCCCCTTATCTCCGAAACTTCTGGACCTAAACTTTTGAAAAAATTACAGAGAATGGTTCTTTACTCATAGATTACAGGAAAACCTATAAGAAGTCCATGGTCTTAAAATAACATGGTAAATCTCTCAATATTATGCGTACAAAGTTACATTTGCAGTTGGAATGTATGGGAGAACATGTATTTCAACTACAATGTTAAGTTTGTATTTAGGATAAATTCATGCCAACTACGGAACCCTTCATTGTGCGTAGTCTGACACGCACTTGGCTGGTTTTTTCAGTATAATTATGTTATTTTTCTTTTTCATATTACATTAGGCCTCTTGAATTTGTTATTTTGTAAAGTATGGAAAGCTTTTTTGTTTGCATATTATATTTTTTAAATAAATTGGACTTATAGCTTCTATTTTGTGATTCTTTTTACATTTTACACGGCGCTTAATACTGGCAACTGTGACGTAACGTTTACCTCTTTGGAGGTAAATGTAAGTCACAAATTAAAATTAAAATAGATAATAAAATAATTAAAATTAAATTAAGAATAAATTAGGTTAAGGGCCGGTTTCGTAGGACGTCGGATGCTCGGGATAAGCGGGGTCAGGTTGACAAACGGGTAGGCAGGCACGGAGACAGGTAGGCAGATAGGCAGACAGGGAGTGTGGAGGAGGCGAGCTGTGGCGTCAAAATACGTTTTGTAAACATTTGGAAAAGCTTTTTCGTTTTCATATTATATTTTTTTTAATAAATTCGACTTATAGCTTCTATTCTGTGATTCTTTTTACATTTTACACTGTGCTTAATACTGGCAACGCTAAAATGTGCTTCGGTGGTTAAATAAATGTTTGTTTGTATCTTCCAGGAATACTTAAAGGATTAGGTATCTAGGTACGGACCAAAAGGTAAGTAATTAAACTAATGTATTCAATCAAATTGCAATCAGACTTGGATTAGTCTATCTGATCCTAAGGATTAGTTAGGTTAGATTAGTAATATTTAGGTAAGCTATAAAGGTCAGGTTATGTAATCGTAATTAATATAGTGTAATCCTTTTTGCTGTCCTTTCCCTATGACATACTAGAGCTTCTTCAGATAAAGAGGATGATGCCTGGGTCTAAAAAAAACTATTTAGTCTGTCAATCGGCTAATAAAAAAATATTTGACACGTGTGTTTTGCTTGATCATATCCTTAATATTATAAATGCGAAAGTAAGTTTGTTTGTACCCCTTCACGCTAAAACGGCTGAACGGATTTGGATGAAATTTGGCACATATATAGATGATGCCCTGAAAAAGAACATAGGATACTTTTTTTTTCCCACGCGATTGAGACTTATGCGGGTGAAACCGCGGGGCGCAGCTAGTTATTAATAAAAAACCACTTAGATAAAAATGTCTTTAAAAAAAATGCTTTTATACTATACAAAATATACGTTGTTTAAATAATCATGCATTGTCACGAGAACCAAACACGTATGCCAAATTTCAGCCCGATTGCTTTAGTGGAAGTGGGTGAAATATTAATTGCAATATGCCAGGACATTCATACAAGTGAAGTTAAATAAAAGCTTTTAACAAAAATGCATTAAAGTTGGGGAGCAAAGGTCGCTACGTCACAAGTAAGTATAAAATCTACATATTCGTGACGTCATGGCCCGTTTTAATCTAACGTATCGCTGTAATCTTTTGATCAAGTAAAAAAAGAAAAAATACGTGCCCAATATTTTTTAATAATCTGCCGGACGAACAAAAAAATTAATTTTAACAGAATATAAAATAAAAAAATTTAGATATTGGGAACTGTAGGTGCTGCCTGTAGTAGTACGAGCTACGTTTGACTTAGGTTCATAAGGAAGATGAATACAAAACGAAAATTATGAGAAATAATAATTTGCCTTTGGCAACATCATTCCAACTGTTTTCACCTTATCAAGCGGTCTGACAAATCACTACAAAACATTAACGTATTGTTTATTATAGAACTAACCGTGTGCCCAAAGGAATTTCCCAAAAAAAATGTCGAATAAAAATCACTCCATCTGCACCAAATAGGCAAACCAGTAGGTACTTATCACATTCGCTCTAACGCATTTACATATTTCATAAATCAAAAACCAACAGCAAAACAGTCAAGAAAAATATCATCCCCGAAAGGGGGCGAGACAGGGATCATTTATAACTGACAGTTCTGCGGTAAGTGACGATGCAACGATTGATAGTCCGAGTCGATTCGGACCGAGAGTGCCCCTCGATCTTATCTGTCAGCTTGGCTAAAGAAACGCGGTGTTAAGGCACTGTCCTGGGTGGGAGATGCAAAGCGATGATATTATGTGAACTGGAGCCTATTTAGTAATACCGACAGACGATAGGTAAAAAAAAAAATCTATTTAGTTTGTCTTTCAAATAATAAAAAAATATTAGACACGTATTTTTTGGTTTATCAGATTAATCAAAAATAACTTAGAAAACACGCATTAAAGTTGGGGAGTGGGGGCTCGCTACGTCACAACGCAGTATTAAATCTAGCAAGGCGTGGTGTCATGCCACATTTTAACTCAATGTATCGCCGTATTCTTTTGATTACGTCAAAAAAGAAAAAATATGTGTTCAATATTTTTTAATAATCTACAAGATGGATTTTTTTTAATATTAAATTAAATAAACACAAAATAAAAAATTATGAGTTTTTTTAACGCTATTCGAAGCTAAATGAAATAAAATTAATCAACGGAACCTTAAAATGTAACTGCAATGGCGTCGTTTACCACTGACTGTAGATACACAGGGTTATTGATTATACGTCGGCAATCCGTTAAGGGGATGTAGGAGAAGTTATTTGCAACCAAATTACCCTGATGACCCCTATGCCAATGTCAACCATTTTCGAGTAATTTGACATTTTATATTTTAAAATGTATGAAGTAAAATATAAAATGTCAAATTACGCAAATATTGTTCATTTGCATAGGAGTCAATCGGCGTCATTTGGTTGTAAATGACGCCTCCTACATACCCTTAATGTATTACCGACGTATAACCATTAACCCTGTATACCAGGGTTATTGGTAACATTTTACATTTTTATTTCATACATTTTAAAATATAAAATGTTTAATTACTTGAAAATGGTTACGTATAACCATTAACCCTGTATATCAGGGTTATTTTTGCATTTTTACTTTATTAATTAAAAAAGTCAGATTACTCGAAAATGGTTGACATTGGCATAGGGGCCATCAGGGGTAATTTGGTTGCAAATGACCTCTCCTACATCCCCTTAACGGATTGCCGACGTATATCCAATAACCCTGTATTCTTACCAAGTTACTAGGAATTTCGCCATTTCATATAAGAGTAGGAACTTTTTAACCGTCTTCAAAAAATGAGGAGGGTCTATATTCGTCTGTATGTATTTTTTTATTACATTCATCGATATTTTCATCAATTATGCACCGATTTTGAAAAAAAATAAGTTCGTTTGTCCCGTAGTAGTTTTTGAGTTAGCTTCAATAATACGTATCTAATCCACTTTGTGTGTTAATCCTGTCCTACTATCCTTATTAATATAATGCAAAATTTGTGCGGATGGATGGATGGAAGTTTGTTACTCTTACACGCAAAAACTGCTAAATGCATTTGGATGAAATTTGGCACACAGATAGTTTATAACCTGGATTAACATATAGGATACTTTTTATCCCGATATTCCCACAGAATCGAGATTTATACGGGTGAAACCACGGGGCGCTGCAAGTGATGTTATAAAACTTCTTGTCACTATTGTTTACATAGCAAATAGTTGTTTACAAATTTGTGTGGGGTAAGTACCTACAAAAAACAGTGAAAAAAAAAAGATTATTGTAAAAAAGTTTTTACATTTTCTTTTTTGCCGCATCGCATTCAGTTTTCAGCTGGGACAGAGGATAAACTGTCCACATCATTTCAGAAAGTGATTTACATCGACACTTAAAAAGGGACTCTTTTCTATAAGTGAACACATTTTGAGAAATCTCAAGATTTTATGCTTGAAATACTCCTGCGGGTTCAATTTTGTTTTATTTATTTCTTTCGGGTTGTTCACATTTTCATGTTTTATATTAGGGTGCCTATGTATGTATTTTTAAGCTATTGCATAGCTTTTATCGCGGGCTTTGAGCGCGGCGACCGAATCAAGAAATTCCGTAACGAAAATAAAACCTAACCCCCCCACTCCGCCTACCATGTAATGGGAACGTAATTTTTGTTTTATGTCATCATCCGTCATCATCCCAAGTGTAGCGTTGACAAATAGGAAGTATGGAGGTTACAAATGCTATGCAATAGAATTACCGCGGCAGTCCCCGAGTGCCACACGTTTTTTTTATTCGATATATCGATAGTCACGCCTTGGGTACCCACATTTCGACTCGTATGGGATGTCAGCAAACGGCAAGACGTTTTCTTATGACGTCACCGCCTCTCTGCCATACGATGGCCACATTTTTTAGGTCATTTGCCTACTGATGAGTAGGTATACACACATTGGTAGATGGTATTCCATCTACCAATGTGTCATGTAACCTTATATTGTGTCTGACTTCATTCGCGGTATATCCACTATCTCTGCATTACAAAAGGCAGGAATTATATAATTAACGTTTTATAAATCTATTACACAATTTCCAATTACCACAAGACTTATTACGAAAACCGAAGATACGATAAATGAAGAGATCCGTAGGAGAACGAAAGGAAGATGGGGTCGAAAGGAGAACCTTTCGACCCCATCTGCCATCCGTTCTGCGAGCAATGTGCCCTGCCCATTGCCACTTAAGTTTGGCAATTCTTCGGGCTATGTCGGTTACCTTGGTTCTCCTACGGATCTCTTCCAGAAGGAGTGGCAACCGCGTACCGGAAGACGTAGCGTTGGAAAGCCTCCCACAAGATGGACCGATGACCTTGTGAAAGCAGGAATCCGCTGGATACGGGAAGCAGAGAATCGGTCGAAATGGCGGTACTTGGGGGAGGCCTATGTCCAGCAGTGGACGTCTTTCGGCTGAAATGATGATGATGAAAACTTGCTAATAATGCCTCCTTATCTTATCGCCTGCCAGATACACGTTCCATTTTCAAACTTATGCACTCACCACGCATTTGAATTAGCCTCAAGCCCTCTAATGCAAATTAATAGACCTTCTCACATAGAGGTAGATACAAGAACTCTGATACTAACAGTTAATTATCTCTTAATTAATTAACTTAGCTTTATAATCTTAGAACGTATTTAAAAGCTGTCTAAAAGCTAAGGGCTCATATTAGGTGTTACATCTGATACTCTTTGTAACGAAAGGCATTAATTAGCCAGCCTTGAAAGTGGAGGGAAAAATGCTTTTACATTTTGAGAGTGTAAAACTTTGTTTTATTATCCATTTACACTTATTATTTATTTGGCAAAATTTAATTATGCAGACACGGAAAAACTACTAGAAATTTTAAAATATAATTTATATCTACCTACACTAATTTAAGTCTCTTCCTTTACCAAATTAATAATACTTTATCTACTTTAATATTTATTCGTTAATTTATTTAAACATAATATATCTTACATAATCTAATTTTAAAATAATATACCCAAATAGTTACTGTTAAACTCATTGAAAATATTATATCTTCTTTTTAGGGTTCCGTAGTAAACAAGGAACCCTTATAGTTTCGTCATGTGTCTGTCCGCGGTCTAGCTCTGAGACCCTTCGTACTAGAAAACTGTAATTTGGCATAGGTATACATATTAATTACGCCGACAAAGTGGTAAAACAAAATTATGAAAATCATTTATTTTAGGGTACCTCTCATACACGTAAAGTGGTGATGTTTTTTTTTCTTTTTTTAACTCATGGTGAGGGGTATTATTAGAAAGGTCCTTTAAAAACATTGTAAGTTTGTGAAAACCATTTTTGGATTCAGGGATCCGTTTGCGAAATATTAAGCTTTAAAATGCTAATTTTTTTTAGAGTCAAGTATCCCTCTGCCGGCTAAATGGTTGGTTTTGGGTGCGTGAAAAAAATCACAACAGTAGTTTATATAACGAAATTAAAAGGAAAACTATCACAACTAAGTAGGCTCTACAAGTTAACGAGTAATAATTGACCAACTTAACTTTGCAGTTGCAAAAACATGTTTTCCCATACATTCCGTATGGGAGAACATATTTTTCAACTACAAAGTTAAGTTTGTTTTTGGGATAAATTCATCCCAACTACGGAACCCTTCATTGTGGGTGTTCCGACACGCACTTGGCCGGTTTTTAATTTAGCTTCTGATAAATGTATTGTTGTCTTCTTTTTAAATGTTTGATGTAAATTGATGGCCTGAAACACAGGTTTTCATAAATCAAGATCAGACATTACAGTTAGAATAAAAAAAAATCCACTGTAATTAATGTTAATCATAATTTTACTTTATACTTGAATAAATTTTATTTATTATTTTTATTTTTAACATAATTCTGAAAACATAGTACCAAATAAGTGTGTTTTTCTTTTTCATGAAAAAGTAAATAGATTTTTTTGTTTACTTTTACAGTGATTAATATCAGCACCTTAATTGCGTAAACACGATAAATTACAATCTGAATCGTTTTAAAACAGATTTCTAATTCATTACTTCATAAGTTAGAAAAAAAATCTGCTCAACAACGTAAATAATGCAATGAATGTTGTTGAACTGTCAAAATGAAGAATGTGTTACGAAATTAGTTAGCTGGTCAGTGTTCATAATATAGCAGTGATAGCCTAGTGGTGTAACCGTCGGAATGCCAAGTCATAGGTCTCGAGTTCGAACCCAAGACTGATTTTCGGATTCATGTGCGTATTGTATAATTATCACTTGCTTAAAAAATGGTGAAGGAAAACATCGTAAAGAAACCGGGATGCCTGAGAGATATTTCTCGACGGCATGTGAAGTCAAGTCAGAGGCCCATGGGCGGCTTTAAAACTTGGACACCAGGTTAATCACTAACTATACGAAAAGAAGAAGTATTTATAATGAACCTACTTCATCCTATAAAATCATATGCATGTTATTTAATTTCTGCAATTTTTTCTGACACGAATAATTTCATTCTAACCGTCCCAACATTTAGATAACTACAATTTGATTCAAATAACCCTCTTAATAAAGGATCTCCAGAACGAAGAAGAGATCCTATCCGCTACAGTCTTCAGAATTCCGTTGCAGCTGCCACGCATTCTGCAGATCAGGGATACAGTTTTCTTGCGGATGACGGCACGAAAGCCATCAGTGCGATACTGAACAAACATCCCCGATGCACTACAGAAGCGAGGCAGCCCCAACATCATCCTGAAGATGTTATTATACTGGACATTCAGCTATCTTTTGGTGTGGCTGACCCACAGATTTCCCGTATAATAGTATATTATGCAATTAGTGAATTAAGGACGGATTTAAAGCGAGGGCCATAGATGAACCACGAGCAAGTGAAGGATTCTAACGATTGAATCACGACCGTTCATGATGATTGAATCATGAGCGTAGCGAGTGATTCATGGCTTTCGATATAAATCCGTTTTATGCAAGAGTTGCATACTATACTTTATACCATGACTACTAGAAAAAGAAAGATTTAAGCGAAATAGACATTTAAGAAAAAAGAAAGGTTAAATTAATTTTAATGCACATTAAAATTGGAACAATTTCTAAAATTAAGAGTAATTTTCTTATTTTTCTGTCGATGGTTAGAACTTTCTGCTGGAGGAAACTCAGGGGTATCTTTGGACGTTGAAGGTCTTCTTCATCACTTCAATCGATTTATTATTAAGTTACACTAAACTTTGTGTTCGTACAACTTACAGTATTCAAAATAGCGCCAATTTACTAATGACAGCAAAGAACACAAAACAGTTTTTATTCTAATGCTAAACTCCTTGTCGAAAATGTCGACCAATCAAATCTCGAGGAGTTATTTGCACAAGGAGTTTGTATGTTGAGTATTCTTTGCACAAGGATTTCTAATCGAGTATTTTTTCGCAAGGAGGTTGTATAGCATTGAGATGGAGGTCGAATAATATTGGTGTGTTCTAAATTCAAACACCAAAATAGTGATTAGTATTCACTGTTTTCAGTGAATAAAATAAGCTTTTTAGAGGGGGAATGGTATAAAATAATAATTTATGCCACTTAACCATCTTTATAATATAATAAACCCATTTTCTCTACTTCGCCTCTGTATCACTCTATGACATAATATTTTCTTAGGTTTCCTAAAGGTTACTTACTACACATAGTGCCGACGGCACGGACCGCCCGACTTTTGCCAAGCGGCAGCACTCCTTTGACTGACGGCTCCTTTGTGCGGCAAGCCGGGCGCGTGTGTAGGAGCCTTAATTGTTATTGTAACATTATAAACCCATTTTCCCTTCTTCCTCTCTGTATTTATAACACAATAGCCCACTTACAATACTCAGAATCCTAAACAAACTGCGAGAGGCTTTGTCAGTCACTGTGACAGTTTACGAGGCGACATTATCTAAATATTACTCAGTAGGTACAGTCATGAGCACTAATATGTACCTTTCTTTTTTTTCCGTGGAGAAATCCTCATGGATACCCTCCGTCTTGGGAGAACGGAGGGTTATGTCGGACTCGTACCGACTAAAACCCTACTGTTCCGTCTACTACCATGTGTCGGGGGCCCGGGATATACTTGTACATTTTCCGCACCTCCGACTGTTATCACCCCGCCATGACTAACGGGCCCCATGACCCAGTGCGGCCGACCCCACGACTGCACGTTCTCTCATGAAGGCTCACATGCGATGGGAACACTGCGTGCCCCCTCTCCAGTCCTGACTGTTCGGGCGACGACACAGCCTCAATTTTGCCGCCCGCAGGCCCCTCCTTATGGTGGCTGGAGATCGTTATGCAACTAATATATATCTACATAAACACTTAACAACTTTTAAAAGTGATTTTTTCCTTCTGTATTGATTGTAATTCTATGTTCAAATTAATTCCATTTATTTGCCACAATGTATGTTTACAATGTATGATCTTAAAAATGTAATGGCTCCTTTACATTCTATCATAAAATATGGTGTGCAAATATTTAATTTTATCCTGCACAATTATTTTGATTAATTTTTTAAATCTAGCTCGTGGATTACGATTTTATTAAACAAATGAATTAATTGATGTCAATTATACCTTGTCAGTTCAAGAGATAAAGTTTATATACCTAATGTCAGATTAAGAATTATAAAATAATTGTAAATTGTAATTGATAATGATCTTGTAATCGTTATTCCAAAATCGCTTTAAATTTTTGCTAAATGTATATATAATTGTGCTCGAGACTGTACTCGATTATAACGACTCGATTATTTATGTTATATTGTTCGTGACATTTTGTTACAGACCTTTTAAGGAGGTAATGAGCTGTTGAGGAATGGTAATTTTTTTGTTATTTTTTATTATATTATTACGAGTATTTTGTGCATTTTGCTCGTCGTTAGTGCTAGTATTTTTCAGACTTAGGTAGTGGCATGCATAATCAGCCTATAATGTTCCCACTGCTGGGACACAGGCCTCCTCTCTTCTAGAGGGAGTGGGCCGTAATCTACTACGTGGGCCCAGTGCGGGTTGATATATCTGCCGTCCTTACGAAAAGTGCAATAACTAGGTTAAACCTGATTTCGAGAAAAACGCGACGCCAACACTATACATGGTATTTAAATATATCTGCTTATAAGTGAGTTTTCAACGCTGGTGTTTTTGTATTTGGTGGGGACTTATTAGATTAGCAAGATTATGCAATAAAACGATTTTTGTAAAAAGTGTCTCTTACTAGGTTTTGAAATGGGACAGCCGGCTCCCTGGTAGGAGTACCTCCGTAGGTAGTTCATAATGATAATGATTTGGAGAGACTTCTCTTTGATCGAGAAATTTTTACAAAAGAGATTTATTTTGTAACGCAGTCAAATGTGTGTTGAACATTTTAATAATATGTAAATTTATATGTAGGTGAAGCAGCGACTGTAGATCTCTCAATAGGCCTGTGTCAAAAAAAAAAATTTTTTCGTCTTGTAGTTTATTAAAAAACATTGAACACGTACTTTTTCTTTTCTGACGTAATCAAAAGATTACGGCGATACATTGAGTTAAAATTTAGCATGACGTCACGCCTTGCTAGATTTAATACTGAGTTGTGAAATAGAGAGCCCCCACTCCCCAACTTTAATGGTGTTTTCTAAAGCAAAAAATACGAGTCTAATATTTTTTTTATTATCTGTCGGACGGACTAAATAGAATTTCTTTATTATTATGTTGTGTTCAGTCACGTGTTAACGTAATTCTAAGCTGCAAATTCTAAATTAGCAATGAACAACATTTAGTAGTTTTTTACAAGCCGCAAGTACGTTGTTCATTTCAAAAACACACACAGATTATGGATTCATAAAATTATCCCCAAACATGTACACATTCGACATTCGATATCCAACATCCGAGATCCATTCTTCATAAAACCCGCTTATTAAGCGTCGCTCCACAGCCCGCCGCAGCATTGTCGCCCGGCCACTTGGTCACGTATTGCCTCCAGTGGGATCACGTGCGACTCTTAATTACTATCCACTTACTAAACTTACTTAGCTTGATTTAAGTTCCGAGGTCAGTGGTACACTTTACTGTTTTTTTATAAGGGAATTCAGTGATTTTGGTTAAGAAAGACGTAGAATGTTGATCAAGTCTTTATGTCAGATGGAAGAATAATGTTTAACTACACCCATACTATAAATCCTCTATAAAAGTTTCTGAAACAGTTAGCTTATTGCCAATATTAAAACAGCCAGTGTAAATAGTAACCATAATATCATCCAAATGAGTGTTATAACGTTGTACTTATGCAACTCGAATTTAAAAAAAAAGAACATTGTCAAGCACGCGAGTTTCACTACCACGGCGCCGTAATTAAAAAAAAAACTTATAGGTTATTCGAATTCACGTCGTATGCCGCCATTTTTGTTCGATAATAGTATTGCACATATTTTAAAGTGAAAACTTCTTTAGGCGCGTTGGGCATTTTTGATTTCGCGACACTGTTACGACACCAGCTTTTGACTAAGTTTTCACTTCTGTCGGCACTCCCGGAGTGTTCTTACTTTGTTTTTTACAAAAATGAGTGATACAAGCTTTGATAACACACCACCAGATATTTCTAATGTAGCAAAAGACATTTCTAAACAATTATTACTAGAAAAGTCTAGAAAACAATATTGTACAACGCCCTATGGTTTCAGAACCTTTTATAGAGGATTCATAATATCATGGGTGTAGATAAAGATAAAGTCTGCAACTGTACATAATTAGGTGTCATACAACAGTTGTATAAATAACTATTAAATGTCTTCTAGAAACCGTCTTTTAATCTTAAATTTAAAATAAATTGTGTGACGTAAAACAAAATGAATGATAACAAGTTTCAATACAGTAATAACTTGAAAGCAATTGCATAAAGACAATTTTATATTTCCTAAAAATGCAATTCATTCTTCATATTTACGAGCATCTCTCTCTGCATTGAATTGTGAATTTTTTATGTTCTTACCTATTTCATATACAAAACTCCTTTTAACATATTATTACAATATCTACGTGGAAAATTACAAAAACATTATTAGATGACATTTATGATAACATTTATGAAACTATCGAAGACGTATAATATTGGTTTGTTTAGGTAGGTGGGGTACCTACATCACAAATATGTGTTTGACGCGACAAAAACAGACCACGCTGGAAAAGCCGTATTTATCATCTAAAATCATGAAATACAGTACCCGATGAGATTCCACATCGACAAAAATTACGAACAAACTTTCATCCCCTGTTTAAGAGGAGGCTAAATGGTATGTTAATTTGCATTAATATTCTGAAAAAGTCACGCATACAATCAAAATAGAACTTTAGTATATGATTTATTGGATGTTTTTCTTTCCAAATATAAGACAGTTACGTAATTGGAACATTTTCGCTCGATTCATTTTTTATTCGAAAATCATGTCTTTTTCAAAGATTATTTGAAACAAAAACAAGTTTATCTGGCTTTTATTTATCTAGATCAATTATTACTTTAGATAAAAACGAAATAAGAATTGAGGCTTACGACATTTAGTTCCCGACCAAAGAGCGCAAGCGATGTTCAACTTTATTACTGATGTGTTAGCGTTTAGCACATAATGGAGTGATGGGGTGCATGGGGGCGGAGTTTGCGTGGAAATTACGTTTGGAGTGCCTGGTCTTAACCCCTTATCTATTTTCAAAAATGTCATGCTTCTATACTCAGCGACCTAGCGATACAGCCAGGCTATACGTTGTCTGTCAGTAAACGAAGTTAAGATTTTTATTAGGTAAATATCTAAAACAGACAGTAAGCCAGTGGTGGTCCAGTGGTAATGGCCACGACTTCCGAGTTGTAGGTGGTAGGCTCGAACCCAAACAGGCGCTTTACTTTGTGTAAATTATTTCATCACCACTGCTCTCCGAACGGTGAAGCTAAACATCGTAACAAAATATTCGATGTGACATCTTCCAACCCACACTGGGCCCGCGTGGTGGATTACGGCTCACTCCCTCTCACAAAGAGGAGGCCTGTGTCCCAGCAGTGGGAACATTATAGGCTGATTATGCTATGCCTATGCTATCTAAGACAGTCGACACGAAAATCTAAAATTCATAAATTCCTGAAGCCAGCAAAACCATTTTATAGACACTAACTACTTTAATCTAACCTCACGCCTCGCAAACCGACAACATATAACATCATCCCGGTGCTAACCCGGAGTCTGGTGTGGCTCGTCTAAATTTCGCCCCGTGCTCAAAGTGGGGCTTTGTTTGTCGTGGAGAGTGCTCAACTGTGAGGCTGTCGTGTCATCTGGCCCTGTGTCGAAAAACAATGGGGATATATGTAGAGGGAGTTTGGGCAACGAGGCTGTAGTTTAGTAGAAATATAAATGACAGTTAAAGCTTCCATATTCTAAGCCAAGCCACATCAGGCGTGGTGATGAAGAATTATTTACTTTTGTGAACAACAATTTCCCAGACTTTTCAGGTAACTTTTAGAAAAAAAAAAACTGTAAATAATTCCTGAAATCAGATATTAAACCAGATTTAAAATTGCGATGGTCTGATTTATAAGTCTAAAGAACAGGCAATGACTACAATAAATCGATCAATATTGACCCAAAAAACCATTGTGGAAAAAACTCGTCTTTCAAGCCACAAGTCAGTTCAAACATAAATTGTAATTATGCCATAATTAAATGAAAGAAAGAGACTCGCACCTGAAATCAAAACTAAAACATACTCATAAAAACATAAATTAAAAAAAAAAATAAAGTGAAATTAAAATAAAAGCAGAAAGTCCTGTACGAGGCCAAAAAGCTCCTATCTCAGCATGATGCTGCGACATTTAAAAATCGCAGCGCTGGTATTCAGGGTGATGTTACGGATAGATAGGAATAGAAAAAAAAAAAAAATTATGTGTGAAATACATCACTACATAGTATAAAACAAAGTCGCTTTCTCTGTCCCTATATCTCTATGTATGCTTAAATCTTTGAAACTACGCAACGGATTTTGATGCGATTTTTTTTTAATAGATAGAGTGATTGAAGAGGAAGGTTTATGTGTATAATAACCCGGTTTATACCCGTGCGAAGCCGGGGCGGGTCGCTAGTTAAAAAGTAAAATGTATCTATGTAGGTAGTCCGTGTGTCTGCACCCGACGTAACATCAGTTACTTGTCTATGCCTTCAGTGTCTGTGAAAATGAGATAATATAATGGAAATGTATTCGGTAATCTTGGCTTTCCAAGTTCAATTCTTCACCAGCTTATAGATGTCTCGCTCACAATCTTCTAAGTCAGTATGTCACGACTTCCGACAAGCACCCAGCCGGCCGCACTAACAAAGGCGTCAGCTAAGACTTGTAAGTGCATTCCTCAAATAACAATGACGTCATGTCACCACGTCATATATGGCTGACGTAGACATGGTTGCGTTCGATATTGTACTTTATTGACTAGAATTAAGGTGGGTTTTGCGATGACAGAATAATTAACCACGACTTGCAGGGAATGAAAATTTGATGAGAAAATTTTCGTGTAAACTTTGAGTCAGCATGGTTGCTTTTTTTGACAACCTTCGTGGGGTGGTTGGTAACAAACAGTGGCTGCTTATGATATTTTTTTTTAAAGAGGTGTCTCATTTTACAATTCCATATTGGTATTATTGCTTTAGAGCAGATATTTCAATAGTCAGATAACTTTTATCTAAAAATAAAATATACAGTAATTTGACAACAGATTTTGTAAAAAAAATATGTCAAACTGTCATATTTAATCTTCAAATAAATGATATCTGACTATTGAAAAATCAGAAACAACATAAAGATACTTTGTACTCAAAATTATAATTTACTAGCTTTTGCCCGCGGCTTCGCCCGCGTGGATGTCGGAAAATATTTCACGGGAACCTACTACCGAGCAGTATTACATACCTAATAATCCAGGAAAAAGTTATTGCCTCCTACCGCTGCGCTCCAACCATAATTATTTTGTTACGCGTAATTTTGAATCTGTGATATCTTTTAAACTATTCATTTAAATTATATAATGTCAAGATATATTTTAATCTCAATTAAATGCCCAATTTAAATGACATATTTTATTAGATAAGGATTAATATGATACCGGTCAATATAGCTTCGGAAATAACAATGGAATTTTTATCAAATTCTGAAAGATAATAATGGTTACTGTGGGTCATCCTTAGAAGATAGACATATGCCATTGCGTACTTTTTTGTTGAACTTTTTAAGATGTAGAACATAAATTTGATGTATCTGTAACGGTTTACGCAGCGCGATTTTTTCCGACATCTTCGATAATAATCGTCATATTTCAGCCAATTAGCACAAAACCTTAATAAATTATACATTAAAACCTTCCGCAAGAATCACTCCGTCCATTGGTTAAAACCGTTTGAAAATCCGTTCGGTAGTTTTTGAGATAATCGCGTTCAGACAGACAGGCAGACAGACGCGGCGGGGGTCTTTGTTTTATAATATGTAAGGATGTTGTATCTCTATGCATTTTACTATGTGTACATAAATAGTAAAATGAAAGTTCTCTCGGTTTGCTATAAACAATAACGATTCATTTTACTTACCAGTGGTAGTTTTTTATTGCCAAACTGGGCTTAAACAAGGTAGAGACGACATTACGACAGTAAATTAAACTACGTATATTTAATGACATTCTTAGTCTGCATACAATTCAATCAAATATATCCAATAGTTTAGTCACTATAGCTAGTCAAAGATTGGCAAAACCCATCGTCGGCACATCACTACTATTTAGTTTGTTTGAAAACATCACTTTTTTAATTTCGATGCTAGGATTTATTTGATGGTTCCAAAATACTCTTATGCATTAGTATTGCCAGTGTTTTCATTTACTGTCGTATTGTTGTCTCCACATAGTATACAGGGTGACTGGATCTGGACACGCCATAGCAAATTTGCATATAGAGGAGATTATTTACTAATTATTGAACCATAATTTCCCTATCTAAAGTTTTATAGTTTGGGATATATGTCAATTTTTATAGTTTATTGAGATTTTTCCAAAAAAAAAAAATATTTTGCATTATTTTAGTAGTTTTTTTTATTATTTGTTGGTAGTCATAAACATTGATGATTAAAATACCTCGGAACTTTCCTCAAACTAGGGTTAAAAAATAAGATAGTAAGCAATTTAAAAAAAAATAACTAAAAGATATCTTTGCGATCAAGGGAAAGTAAGGTCTAATAATTAGCAAATGACCTCCTCTATATGCGAATTTTTCTATGGCGAGTCTAGATCCAGTCACCCTGTATAGATTCGTAAGGTAATTTTGCCTGTGATAGCTACTTCCATATGTGAGAGTCTACTATGCAAAGCTATAAGGTATTTGCTTCATTACTGTTAAAGATACAAGAGTTTTAAATTTAACCAATAACGATCCGTAAATTATAGGAATTGGCCATTAAAAGATTTCCATTCCATATTAATTATTAAACCACTTTGCACCCCACTTCAAAGTTACAGCTTCTGAGAAATTGAACTTGTTTCCAGCAACTACAACAGAACCGTTAAGTACTTTTAACAGGTCAATTAAACTAGTTGATAGTGTAATAAATATTGTAGGAAACGAACCGACCCGCTGTAAAGCGCCAGCTTATTACTACTGCAACTTTGTTACACTTTGTACAAAGTTTTAGGGTTTGTGGGAAGTAGGAAAAACATATTTTGAAGTGGTCTTCGAAAATGCGTGTGAATATGCATAAGTATGCAATGCAACTAGAAATTAGGCAAATAAGAACCACATATTAATCTTCGAATCGCACAACACTTGCAATGCACTCGAACATAACACTTAACATAATGCTTTTGAAGTTTATAGCTCGTGGTTAAGTAATAACAGCCGCACGGGTCGATTCATCAGGTAAAGCCACGCTTGGCGGGGTTGGTCCGTGGATGGGTGACCATCTTTACATACCGAGACTCCTTCGTGCCTCGGAAAGCACGTTAAGCCGTTGGCCCCGGCTGTCATTCGTGGATCTTTGACAGTCGTTACGGGTCGTCAGAAGCCCGAAAGTCTGACAACAAGACTCGTAGGGGGGGGGGAGGGATCTCCAAAGGGTATCGTATTACCCAGTTACTGGATTATAGAGGTCAGATAGGCAGTCGCTCCATGTAAAATACTGGTATTCAGCTGCATCCGGTTAGACTGGAAGTTGACCCCAATATAGTTGGGAAAAGACTATGCAGATTGATTGAATCCAACTTTAAAATTACATGAATAACAACTTATTCCTAATCTTAACTAATATTAAAAAGAGAAAGGTCTGATTTTTTTATGTTTATTTGTTTGTTTGCAATGAATAAACTCAAAAACTCCTGAACCGATTTTTAACTAGATATAACTTATAAAGATATCACGCGGGCGAAGCCGCTGATGGAAAATAGTTAATAAATAATAAAAATAACAATTTTATGTCCTAATTTTAATTAAAACTAATAACAAACTAAAACATGGCGTCGATAAATACATCCGCATCGTTGTCGATTGGTAATGTAAGTAATAAAAGTTAACCTACCCAAGAAACTGGTGGCATTGCCACATTGTATGGCAAGGCTTATTTCAATATCATGCACAATATAGTACATACAATTTTAATTCTAAATAAAACAACTCAATCAAAATAAGTAAACTTTCAAAGTTAAAATATCGAAATGAAAATTTATAGCAGTGGCACTCGAAAAGACACATTACAAAGAAATATCACAATTGTATTTTCACAGGCAATTTGAAGTTCACCAAAACTTTTCGTAGAAAGACAAAACTGCAAAATACTCTTGCTATAGTAACTTTTACCTCACCTAACTTTCCATTGATAAGTTTCCAAGCAATTCACCACAAGGTTTGGTGGACTTCAGATCCTAATATTGTAGTATTATACGGTCGAAACGTAAACAGAGCGTTACTTAATACTCACATAAGCCTGTATTTATTGATAGAATCCGAAGCACAATCAATTAGGACCAAAACGTCTTGATACTTCTACAGGGCACTACTTTCTGAAAGTAAACAAAAAAAAAACGTGTGGCACTCGGGGACTGCCGCGGTAAAGCTATTGCATAGCATTTGTAACCTCCATACTTCCTATTTGTCATGACAACATCACGTTGTCATGGGAACCGTCATTACATGGTAGGTGGAGTGGGGGGTGTTAGGTTTTATTTTCGTTACGTTACGGAAATTCTTGATTCGGTCGTCGCGCTCAAAGCCCGCGATAAAAGCTATGCAATAGCTTAAAACGGCCGAGTCTTACAGTAGTCGCATATGATGTGTAACATCTAACATCTTGGCTGACGTATATATGATATAAACAATATTCATCATCATCATCATCCTCGTCATACTGTTTACTACCTCTTGGAAAATGGATTGGTATCACATGACGGTCAACTCTAGCACCGCGCGCACTCATTGGTGAAATCAAATAGCGCGCGCTTCCCCGGCCTCCTGTTACACACTTTCGTCCCTTTTCACAAAATCACTCCCACAGATTCTCGCCGTAAGTGAATATACGTTCTTTCCACAGATTGCAGGAAAGTGAGAGAAAAGATGTTACACATAAAAAAAAGTTCTGGAAAAAATAAAAATAGATGTATATCATTGCTGTAGAGCTCTTTGAAGAAGCCAACCGGAGAAGTTTTCATACCAATTTCTGTTGTAATCAACGTTACTATGTTCCATTTTGAAGGGTAATTAATGGGTGCCACTGACGCCGGAGCCGCACTGGCCGCATTGATCGCAAGTGTGTGTATACGAATGAATACCACACTTGCGCCGCGTCGCCACTGTCGCCGGACCGGAACCGCGTGTACACTAGCATTGATGCCGAGTTAAATAGTAAAGCAACGATCACTGTTGTAAAGCATTGCCAACTAAACATGCTGCCCGGCGCCGATGCAGTTCCGGCATCATATACAGGAAGCCTAATTCATGTACGTAAGGCTCAATTCACAATGAAATGGCAGCGGCCGGCAGCGACGCGACGAGCAGTTTTAATGACAAGGCATTATAAACTTTATGTGCAATACTAAAAAATATAGATTAGAATAGAAAGCGCCACGCGGGGCCTCGCGGTGGCTCGTGTAGTCTCGCGGCAGCGCGAGCCGACAGCAGCCGCAATTCTATCAAGCGTATCTATATTTTTTGGTTATTGCACATAAAGTTTATAATGCCTTGTCATTAAAACTGTTCGTCGCGTCGCTGCCGGCCGCTGCCATTTCATTGTGAATTGAGCCTTACGTACATGAATTAGGCTTGCTGTATATGATGCTCGCCGCGTCGCTGCCGGCCGGTTCATATACAAATGTGAATTGAGCTTGACATTTTAGTTTTGTTTCTGGAATGTCAATGCCTCTCATATTGCAAAAATCTGTAGGTGGCAGTGTCCACTTATCGTCAAGTGAGTCGCCGGCTTATTTTCCACCCAAACATTAAAAACTTTATTTTCTAGCTCCCTTCATTATAAAAAATCATACAAAATATCACTCAGTTCAGTACTTTTGTTCTTTATTTTTCGTGTGGTTAGTGGCTAACCTGGTGTCAGAGTTTTAAAGCCACCGTAGGCCTTTTTTTTCGTAAATTCTGCTGACATCTCTTTGAGGCGCGCGTGGAACACAACGCGCCGTCGACCCGGGCCTGGTTCTTATCGGGCGGCGAGCTATCCATTGCTCACCGTCCACAAGCCCGCGCCTACAGTGGCCGGAAGTCGGCTCGCGATTCCCGACGCCCAGAGCGTCTCCTCCTGCGGCGGTTAGGGATGTGAGAGCGCAAATTTTGCCTCTCCCTCACGCGTTCCACCTCCTCCTTCGCGAGCATTACTGCTTCGCAGAAGGTGACGGCCTCACATTTCCTCTCGCTCCGTACCATGGCCCGAATCAGGGCCGGGTCAACGTAGGCCTCTGACTAAGCTTCACATGCCGTCGAGAAATATCTCTCAGGCATGCCGATTTCATCACGATGTTTTCCTTCACCGTTTTTGAACCTACTTTTCTTTCAATTCTCTATTTCGTCAAGTATCAAGATAAGTCGGTCAATGTATACTCTATTCAGCCTTCCGTGTTATCGCGTTATGCCGAACATATTTTTGCCCATGACATGAAAACCTTTCCCGTGTCATGATTACTTAACTTCTACAAATAAACATTCGGTTGCTATGGTAACTATGTATTGATGTTACTAACGAACACTTGTTTTACGATTTTCTTTTCTCTGATATTCAGTAAAGGAAATGGAATTAAAATACTCCTTTATTATATCCAGCACGTGTACCATAATAGAAGCGGGTTTTGTCGACAAAATGACAGATTCACAATGACAATCTGTCATTTTGTCTTGTCGACAAAACCCGTTTGGTGGGTCCCGGCCAGGTGGGTAGACGACTTACAGAAGATCGTGGAGAAGACTGGATGAGACTCACACAGACCAGGGAAGCATGGCACAAAAAGGAGAAGGCCTGTACTCAGCAGAGGGTGGGACAAGGCGGTCAATAATGATGATGATGATATGATATCCAAGTTCAATTGTGTCTTTTAACTTATAGTACGCAACAGCCTTTAAGAAGGTATACATTTCAGAAGGTTGTCATATTATTTCACTTGTCTAACAGATCTGTTGTCCTAGTACAGTCAGCGTCATTATGTGCTATCCCCTCAAGTTTTAAAATGTTACACTGCTACAACATTGAATTCGTTACGAATAATCTAAAGAATACTCCAAAAAGAGTTCTTTGTTTCGACTTGGATTCGAACCATCGCATTACCGAACGTCGTCATAACTAGCCAGCGAGTCCCTGTGAATTGCGATGCAATTGTTATCTACTATCGTCCGAGTCACTTAATCTTTAGGTCTCTGTCTAATCGATAGATGTTATATTTTGAGGGTATCCATTAAAGTTTTCTATATAAAATTGATACATACCCTCAAGTTATAACTACAACGTATGATGCATACGTTCACTTAAAACAGACTTATTTATTTCTGGCGCTTCCTATTTTATACGTCATTTTTCTAGGGACCCGTTTGTGTCAGTTGGCAAAATATGTCGCGGGTCTCAAACCATAGGGGCGTATCCACAAAACCGTTACTTTTCAGGAGAGACAAAAAACTGAATAACTTTTTTTGTGATTGAGCCAGCTTGTTGTGTTTTTGCATGTGGCCATATATTTACAGTTCAGTTCATATGGGATGCTTGATTTTAAGGTATTTCCTCTATAACACCAGCTTTTGGTTCTTACGTCTATTTGGCATGACGGAAATACGGTAAAACTCCATCAAAATTTCCCCAAAAATGCTTGGAATTTATGGACGTAAAACTTTTTTCCTTAAATTATTAATAATTATACCAATATTTATTTGAACTTAGTTGGTGATTTAAAATATTGCAATTTAGGAATGAAAAACCATCAAAATTAATGTTATTTCTGTGATTTTAATAATTTATACGCCTGTCTGGCTTGTCATTAATAATGAGAGGTGTTTGAATTCTAAGTGGAAGTATAGACCATTTTTGTTCTACAATGTAGAAAAAAAAGAACAAATGGTAGTAATTACAATTTTTTCGGTGTGAATAAAAATAAGAACAAAAAATAAGCATATAAAAATGTAAAAAAATCATAAATCTGAACAAAATTATTTTAAATGATATAAAAACAAACACAAAATTGAGCTCATTATTGATTGATACATTATCACAATCACCGAAAATTGGCCGTGGCAACACACAAAACCCGTAAACTCTGGACGGACGAGAAGATCACCGAACTCGAGGAAGAATTGAGCAGGTTACGATCGGGTATTTGGGTTATCTGAAGTCCGAAGAGAGGGGGAGGACTCGATAATCCTCAAATCCGGGAACCTACTCTATTTCCGGGAGGGGCGATCAGCAGTCTCAAGGTAATGGCGGGTTTATCATTCATAAGTCCTTTGTAAGCAACGTGCTGAAGATAGGGAGTGTGTCGACCAGGGTGGCGTACTTTATACTCAGAATATTAGCAAGATATTCGTTGAAGGTAATACAGGTTTTAGCCCCGACCTCGTCACACCCCGACGATGAGGTGGAGACCATGTATGAGAAAATTTTCAGAGCCATGTTTGCCTCTAAAACTCACTTCACCGTTGTTATGGAGGACTTCAATGAAAAACTGGGCAAACGAGACAATTATGAACTACGAGTGAGTCAATTTGGAGTTGGACATCGGAACCACCGGGGTCACCTACTGGCCAATTTTATGGACAATGAAGGCCTCTTTATAAGAAACCCCTTCTTCAGAAAGTATGATGCAACTAAGAAGAAGAAAGAAGACAGATACATCATTATGTCGACGAAGAAGCAAACATTTAATAATGTCTCTGTCATCAATGCGCTGAAAACCGGAAGTGATCACCGCATAGTAAGAATTGCAAATAGTACATTGAATCTAAATATCAAGCTGGAAAGATCTCGACTGATGAAGTTTACGCTCCGTCCAGCACCGATCCAAATCCAAAACCCCGAGAGCTCAAACTTCAGAATCGTTTCAAGTGCTTAGGGAGCTCCATGGACGATTATAACGATGGGTTCGTGAAAACTGTTCATACGGTTGGGTCTAAGATTTTCAAGACCCGTCGTAAAAATAGAAACAAGAAGCTCTCTTAATCTACTTTACAGCTCATGGAGGAGAGACGTGAGATGATCCTGCAGTCTTCAGACGTTGCGTGCATCTACCGGTAGCTCAATGGATGGATCTGTAAGTTCTTGAAAAGCGACCTTTGGTGCTTTAATACTGGTATTAAAGACGCGATAAAGAGTGGAACAAGAGCTTTAAGTTATTTGCAAGAGATATGTATATTAGAGAGAGCCAGCTCATGAAAATCTTCGAGAAAGCGGTCAATCGTCGACTCCGACTTCGTTGTCCGACTCGGCTGGGGAGCGTTCGGGAAGCTGCGTTATATCTTCTCGTTTCATATACCACAGTATCTTAAGAGTCTTAGACCAGTGCGTGTTGCCAGTGATGACCTATGGCCAGTGCCATAGGTCATCACTGGCAACACGCACTCACGCGTCACGTTTCAGTAAACGTGACGCTCAAAATGGGCCTCAATAGAAGGCTGAAAATCAGCTTAAGAGCAGAGGAGTAAGCTATGCTTCGAGTTTCCCTACGTGATCGAATCAGAAATGAAGAGATCTGTAGGAGAATCAAAGTAACCGACATAGCCTGCAAAATTGCCAAACTTAAGTGGCAGTGGGCGAACAGATGGCCGATAGGACCCACGAAAGATAATTAATTCAGCATTAAAATTGACGTCTACTCCATATGGCAGCTCACTGCAGAATGACCGTGTTGGGTATTCTTGATATGACTAAACGTCCACATTTTGACGAAATCTTGAGACAGCAATACTAAAATGTGTAGATGTGTGTACATACGTCTGCAAATGATGACTAAATATCTTCAGGATCATGTTGAAATGGACAGTCGATGCGCATAAGTCCCTATGGCCCGACACAATTCCCTTAGATCATAGCAAAATTGAAGGTCGTACGTGCGTACGTCTTTGTGGCACGTTAAAACTGCCCCAAAAAGTAATAATTGTTGCTCTTACGTCTACTATACGGCTATATGGCCTAAAAATAATTGAAGATTGTCTAGCTTACGATAAATAATGTTTTGTTATTAATTCCAAAAGTAATTAATATTAAATTACAAGAAAAATTGAGGTTACGTATCGCATATAGTAGAATCCAATGGCATTAAAAACGAAAAATCGCATTTTTGCATGTACGCCCCTATGGTTTGAGACCCGCGATGTATGCATACTGTAAATTATCAAATCAAATTGTAAAATATACTCTATATCTTTGTAGTAAAATAAGATCAAAGTTTAGTTAAATAATAGCAATAATAAATATTATTAAATGATTATTAAAGTATTTTATTTTTGTGAATTTTTTAATTATTCATAAATGTAATTTATAATATAATAAACTAATAATATAATAAACTAAACCAAAATAGAAAAATGTAATAAAAAAAATATAATGAATGACAATAAGCACATTTCATTCCGAGGATTTGAACTGCCTATCTTAAGCACGGCACCTCCGGTCTATTTAGATGTTGAACAACTTATTGTAAATTTTAACCCTGTTCACTAAAACAATACATTCGTAATAATAAAATGTTTTTGCAAAATACAAAAAGTAACTTGGGCCTATCATAGATTTGAACGCACATGTCTTTTGGGGGGGTAACTATTTAATGGAGCTGTCTGTACCAATATCTACATACCGACGCCTTAGAATAAAAACCTCGTAAGTGTAAAAGAAGTAACTTTTTAGGAAGAAAAAACTGCTTGCTGTAAATTTTTGTACGACATCTTTAACGCAACCAAGAAACATCGATTTTTCGAATTATGTTATGTAGGTACTCGCAAGAAACCTTGCCACCCTATAAATCTTCCCGGACACCTAACAAGGGAAAACCCAGCTCTTTTCCTAACACGTAAGTGAAAAACTAATCTTACAAACAAGTATAGACATAAAGACGAAACGCGATCACTTGGTCACAGTATAAATAAGTAACAGTATTATATCTCAGCAGTGACCTTGAAATAATTACCGACGGCCGCTCGGCAGATAAACATTCCACGTCCTGTACTGTTGCGTACTGCTTACACTGTGATTTCGAAGCGCTTCGTGTCTGTCGTTTTCTATGAAGATATATTTTTTTTTTTAGGTAGGGCAGCTCGTAGTTAACCTCTGAGATCATGACTACTTAACTGGGCTTTCCTGTGGGTGCCTTAAGCTACTACGCTTAAAACCTCCAGCCAGGGGTTATTCAAAAAACTAGGTGAACGCTCGCTAAGGGCACCCCCTGTGGGGTACGAACCTCGGCTTAGGGCGTCAACCAGAGGGAGGACATCAAGGATGGGACGGCCTGAGAAGATATAATAAATACTATTACTTATAATGTACATAATATCTACCACTACAATGTGTTTTGTTATCATTCATTCATTCATTCATTTCAGCCGAAAGACGTACACTGCTGAACATAGGCCTCCCCCAAGCACCGCCACTTCGACCGATTCTGTGCTTTCCGCATCCAGCAGATTTGTTATATTAAGTCGTAATTATATTAATTTTAGAAAAAAATTATGGAAGTAATGCCAATGACCACGTCACCACGTTTCCTCTTAAAGACCTTTGTCCTTTATCAAAACCCTGGAACCTGGAAACATGGAATAATGTCATGAGGTTACTAAATTGCTACCTAGTAGTCCTCTAGCAAATCAGAGAGTGCCAGAATCGTAAAGTACTAAGCTTCTGAAATCTACGGGAATTACCACTGGAATTCGTAATAGGTTGCGTAACCGTGATTTACCTAAGCATTGTTTTTAACCGACTTAAAAAAAGGAAAAAAAAAGAAAAACATTTTAGTAATTTATGCATAAAATGCATATGCTCTTTGCCAAGAATAAAAATACACAAGCTACGCACTATGAAATCTTTTAGAGCCGAAGTTTGTCGATAGAATCACTTGAAAATCAAAATATTTTTAACCGACTTACAAAAAAGTCTTTAATTTCGGAAGGCGTAGCAAAAAACGAAAATTCAAAACCAAAGAAGTAATTTTTCACTTTGTAGCGTTTTTTTGGAAGCGGTTGTTATTATTTTTTGTAAAAAGATTTTTATTTCACATAAACCTACATGGGCACTTATGAAACGTCAGAAACTAGGTGCATAGTTCCAAATTGGTCGTTTCCTATGGAGAAGAGCCGGCAAGAAACTACATGGTTACTACTCTATTAAAAATAATTAGCTTTTACAATGTTTTCAAATTACAGTGTTAATAGGCCTGTTAACAAGTACCAGGTAGGTACTTAACAAAATAGATAATGGTCTACAAGTTTACAGCCTACCAAGCCTACAACGTTCTCACATTCACAAAAATATATAAAAGATAAATAGAGTAATAACAAAAAAAGTGGTGGAACTCCGGGAGTGCCGACAGAAGTGAAAACTTGAACAAGGATCGCCTTGGTGGAAGAAAAATACTTGTATAGAACATTGGTCCGTAACATAATATAAATAAAGAGCACAATCGCGTCTATAAAAAATGAGGTGCGTTACAGTGTCGCGAAATCAATGGTTTAGTTTCATCTCAAAAATGCCGAACGCGCCTATAGAAGTTTTCACTTCAATAAAAACCTATTTAAACCAAATGACTTGATTACTAGGAACTCCCCCCGACCCTTGCTCGAAAACGAGGTGCCAGCAGTTGTTGCAGCTGAGCACGTAGCTTTAAATACCCCGCTTAATAATTATGATGAAAACCCAAGTTTAATCCAGCCTGTCCCTTCTTGCTGTCCTCCCCTCAGCGATGCCCTAAGCCGAGGTTCGTACCCCACAGAGGGTGCCCTTAGCGAGCATTCGCTTAATTTTAATTTAAAATAGTATAAAAAGCTCCTGGCTGGAGGCTCTAAGTGTAATAGCTTAAGGCACCCACAGGAAAATCCGGTTAAGCAGCCAAGACCTTAGTGGTCAAAAACTGCGAGATGCCAATTAAAAAAAAAAATACTAGGAACTGTGAGAGGCTGATAAAAATTACCTTAATATGTTATAACCTGAAAAGTCGGCGATTGGTCATGAATATGATAATTCAATTCAGTCATGCCCGTTTAATAGCGATATCCTACTTTTTAGGGTTCCGTAGTAAACAAGGAACCCTTATAGTTTCGTCATGTCCGTCTGTCTGTCTGTCCGTCTGTCTGTCTGTCTGTCCGCGGTCTAGCTCCGAGACCCTTAGTACTAGAAAGCTGTAATTTGGCATAGGTATACATATTAATTACGTCGACAAAGTGGTAAAACAAAATTATGAAAAACATATTTTTTTTGGTACCTCTACACGTAAAGTGGTGATGTTTTTTATTTTTTTTATACCCATGGTGTGGGGTATCATTAGAAAGGTCCTTAAAAACATTGTGAGTTTTTGAAAACCATTTTTGGATTCAAGGATCCGTTTGCGAAATATTAAACTTTAAAGTGCAAATTTTTGTTAGAGTCAAGTGTCCCCCCCCTTGCCAGCTAAATGGTTGGTTGAGGATGTGTGAAAAAAATCACAGCAGTAGTTTATATAACGAAATTAAAAGAAAAACTATCACAGCTAAGTAGGCTTTACTAGTTATCGAGTAATAATCGACCAACTTAACTTTGCAGTTGCAAAAACATGTTTTCCCAAACATTCCGTATGGGAGAACATATTTTTCAACTACAAAATTAAGTTTGTTTTTGGGATAAATTCATCCCAACTACGGAACCCTTCATTGTGCGTGGTCCGACATGCACTTGGCCGGTTTTTAACTTTATAATCGCGTAGGTTTGTAAAGATGAATGTATGGATGGATGGATGTATTTTACTCTTTCACGCAAAAACTACTGAACTGATTTGGATGAAATTTGGCACACAGATAATTTACAGCCTGGATTAACATATAGGATACTTTTTATCTCGATATTCCCACGGGATGGAGACTTATGCGGGTGAAACCGCGGGGTGGTGCTAGTCCACATTAAAGATTAAAAACCTTTCCTAAACCATATTTCGTGGAACAATATCGTAAGGTTACTAAATTGCTACCTAGTAGTCCTCTAGCAAATCAGAGGGTGCAATAAAGTACTAAGCTTCTAAAATTTAAGGGAATTACAGGAACAGTGGAACTGTGGATTGGCGAAAATTAAGATGAATGTTAAAACCGTTATTGTTCTGAGCCCAGTCGAATCATATTGAAACGTGAATGAAGTAAAGTTTCCCTCCTTATTGCAAAATGCTTTTACTTTTTGGTTTTAATTTCGAATAATTATTTAATGCAGACTCGATCCAGATCCCGATCCAGAGGAGCTGGTGGCAAAATAATAACAGCCGCACGGGTCGATCCATCAGGTTAAGCTACGCTTGCCGGAGTTGGTCCGTGGATGGGTGACCATCTTTACATACCGAGACTCCTCCGAAAAGCAAGCTCGGAAAGCACGTTAAGCCGTTGGTCCCGGCTGTCATTCGTGAATCTTTGACAGTCGTCAGAAGCCTGAAAGTCTGACAACCAGTCTTACCAAGGGGTATCGTATTACCCAGTTACTGATTTGTGGAGGTCAGATAGGCAATCGCTCCAAGTAAAATACTGGTATTCAGCTGCATCCGGTTAGACTGGAAGCCGACCCCAACATAGTTGAGAAAAAGCTAAGCAGATTGATTTATTTAATGCAGACCAACCCACACTGGGCCCGCGTGGGAGATTGTAGCCCATTCCCTCTCACCAAATAGAGGCCTGTGTCCCAGCAGTGGGAACATTATAGGCCGATTATGATTGATTTAATGCAGTTTCAACCTACATTTACACCATCTCCATTGAGATTGGCTGCCATAGCCGAAAAACGGTCTGGAGAACTATAAGTATACAATGTGTAAGCCCCAATTAAGTAGCATCTTCTTACCTCATCCCTCCGTTCTGTGATGGAATTAGAAACACATCAATTAAACGCCTATCGCACAGTCCATAGTGTTGTAACAGCCTGTGTACAAAAAAAAAAAACGTGTGGCACTCGGGGACTGCCGCGGTAAAGCTATTGCATAGCATTTGTAACCTCCATACTTCCTATTTGTCAACGCTACACTTGGGATGATGACGTGATGACATAAAACAAAAATTACGTTCCCATGACAACATCACGTTGTTATGGGAACCGTCATTACATGGTAGGCGGAGTGGGGGGGTGTTAGGTTTTATTTTCGTTACGTTACTGAATTTCTTGATTCGGTCGCCGCGCTCAAAGCCCGCGATAAAAGCTATGCAATACCTTAAAAAAAAAATTTTGCATCTTGTATATTATTAAAAAATATTGAATAGGTACGTATTTTTTTCTTTTTTGACGTATTTAAAGATTACGGTGATACATTGAGTTAAAATGTGGCATGACGTCACGCCGTGCTAGATTTAATACTGCGTTGTGACGTAGCGAACTCCCACTCCCTAACTTTAATGCGTGTTTTCTAAGTTATTTTTGATTAATATGATAGAGCAAAAATTAGGAGGAGCTTGAGGAGCTCGTGGCTAAGTAATAACAGCCACACAGGTCGATCCAACAGGTTAAGCTACGCTTTCCAGGGTTGGTCCGTGGATGGGTGACCATCTTTACATACCGAGACTCCTCCGTGCCTCAGAAAGCACGTTAAGCCGTTGGTCCCGGCTGTCATTTGTAGATCTTTGACAGTTGTTACGGGTCGTCAGAAGCCCGAAAGTCTGACAACTAGTGTTACCAAGGGGTATCGTATTACCTAGTACCTAACTGGGTTGTGGAGGTCAGATAGGCAGTCGCTCCATGTAAAATACTGGTTTTCAGCTGCATCCGGTTAGACTGGAAGCCGACCCCAACATAGTTGGGAAAAGGCTAGGCAGATGATGATGATGATAGAGCAAAAAATACGTGTCTAATATATTTTTATTATATAAAAGACGAACTAAATAGAATTACTTGTTTTTATACCTAGTCAACTACTGTATTCAACCACCCGATACAAAAACTTTGCGAGTTCCACATAGAAAAATAAGCAAGTCTATCCTAAACCCGGAACCCGAAAACTCCGCCCAATACCCAGTAATTATGCAAAATAACACAAACAATACATTACCATACAAAAGGCTTACGCAGTCACCAATACATTTTAACAGCAACACTTAATTAAAGCTTGGTTTTGACACAAAATTGTTAGGTCCAGAAGGTCAGCTCTATTGAAGGAGCAAAAGTGCGCGCACACTTAGCCTGAGATCAAATTAGTTTGTAAAACTCCACAGTTGGCATAGATGTCGATATCTAACAAAGATAAAACAAAAAAAACAGTATCACTCCGGGAATGCCGACAGAAGTGAAAACATGAACAAAAAAAAAACAACTTCAAAAACTTTTAAAGTAAAAATACTTGCATAGAACATTGATCCGTAACATAATTTAAATAATGAGCACAATAACGTTTACAAAAATGAGGTGTCGGTAACGGTGTCGCGAGTTCAATTGTTTTTTCCCAGCTCAAAAATGTCCAACACGCCTAAAGAAGTTTTCACTTCAAAAATCATACTTCAAATAACTACCAGCCATCGTTAGCCCCAAAAACATATATTATCATCAAAGCATATTTTTTGTTTCACTACTTCTTTTAATTGGCCCTTATATAAAACGAGAATCAGAGTTTACTCAAGCTAAGTACAGTAAGCGTTTCATACGAATGTGAACTTTTAAGCCTCCTTTTAATGTTTTTCTTTGGTATTGTTCGTAGAATCGTTGAGCTCCCTAAATTCTGAGCTGAGCTGCACGATAACTGACAAATGCGTGCACTGACTGGACTGGCCCTCTCAATCTGTGTGGTGCTTTCCTCAAAAAACCACTTCAGACACCAATCTAGATTGGCTTCACATGATCTGACCAAGACTATGTCCGGACTTAAAAGAGATTGTGACTGAGTTTCTTCAGCCTTTCTTCTCAGAGTAGTCAGATAGGAAACGCCGACCTCATCTAGTTTTTAAAATATGATTGACGTGTAAAAGTGTTTGTACAAACCTACTTACAGAAATAAAATCATTTATCGTTTACCTACGGGTTTGTGAGCTTGTTGTACAGAGCTTGCCTTCTGTTACTATCTTTTTTGTGGTTTTAAACCAGTCTTTGGCACCCTGACAGTGTTGGCTTAGGTTAGCTTTGATGTCACTATAGCCTGATCTAGCGTAATCTAGCGCACTCGAGCACAGATTAGCGCAGCATTGAAGTTTAACAGATTAGGAGATTATGCGGGCCATTCACAAGATTTGTTCGGACTTACTGCTCGATAGCAAAAAGAGGGGTCTTATAAGTTTGCCCGCTATGTGACGCACTCTTAAACGGGTGAACCGATTTGAATGCGGTTTTTTAAAATTTGAAAGCAGGTTTATTTGCGATGGTTCTTAGACATGTTTTATCAACAATCGTTTCAGCCGTTTCAAGATTATCAGCTCTTTTCTAGTTGATTAATAGATGTATCTTCCGCAGGTCTGATCGATTTTAAATTTGGTATTCTGTTACTTCAATGATATTAGAAGAACACAGAAACCTTGAACTGATGCTGCAGCATCACCTGGAATTTACAGGATACCCAACTCCCTTACCAACTTACAGCACAGGTATCGTGTTTGGACTCATTGGAATGGTCTCAATGAATAGGTTATAGATAGGGTGTGGTGGTGGAGTAGGAGAAAGAAATATTTGTTTCGGGGGTTTTTAAATTTTAGCTGTTATAATTACACTTGGTTAATTAGGTAATTCTTTGACAAGTAAATGCTTGTGCTTGTAGCTAATTTTTATATGCAAGGGTTCCTTTTGGGAAACAAAAGATCTGAATTTTTTAGTGAAAACAGAATTGCAAATACTTAATTTAAAGCTTCATCCCTGCTATATTATTAAAATTACAATAAGTGCCTTAAAAGTATTCTTTTGGCGTAAGTAATTATAATGTAGAATATAAGATGATTTTGTCCGCATATATATTATGATCCGTATAAAAAGAATTCTTGATTTGATTGCGATTTCGATTCTAGCTTATAATTAATTAATTATTATTAAAAAACATAGAGAAGCTCGTCGTAAAGTACTAACTGCTGCTCGGGTCGATCTGTCAGGTTAAGCTACGCTTGCCGGGGTTGGTCCGTAGATGGGTGACCATTTCTACATACCGAGACTCCTCCGTGCCTCGGAAAGCACGTTAAGCCGTTGGTCCCGGCTGTCATTCGTGGATCTTCGACAGTCGTTACGGGTCGTCAGAAGCCCGAAAGTCTGACAACCAGTCTAACCAAGGGGTATCGTATTACCCAGTTACTGGGTTGTGGAGGTCAGATATGCAGTCGCTCCATGTAAAATACTGGTATTCAGCTGCATCCGCTTAGACTGGAAGCCGACCCCAATATAGTTGGGAAAAGGCTAGGCAGATTGATTTTTTATTATTTAAAAATCATCGTATTTCCAGTTAATCAAACAATAATATTTGTGTCCATTAAATTAAAATTATTATCTTACTAGCTTTTGCCTGCGCCTTCGCCCGCTTGTATATCTGAAATTTTCCCACGGGAACCTACTACCGGTATAAAAATTTCTTGTTTCCGAACTCAGGTCATGGTCTACCCATGTGGCAAATTTCATTTAAATCCGTTCAGCTGTTTTAGCGTGAAAGCGTAACAAACAAACTCTTTATAATATCAGTTAGAATTAAACATAACCTATAACTTGAGTTTAAAGCTTAGCCGATTACCAACTCATGTAGTTATTTTCAATATACATTATAATGCTTATAAATACAATAGTACCTGGGCAACTGAGCTCTGCTCTGGTAAAAATAGAGAATGCTCATTTAATAGTATATGATAGTACCTACTAATTCCATGCTGCCATGTCATTATTCTAAGGTAGCCATCTTGTTCTAAACTTTGGGCGACCGAGCTCTGCTCGGGTGAAAATACGGAGAAAACGAATTTTCCCAGATATTAAACCTGGCTAGATCAATTTCGAAATCGTTAGAGCCAATTTCAAAAACGTGATTAGAAATAGTATAGGATAGGATAGGATATAACACAACTACATAACTATTTGTTTAACTCGTGCAGTATATCAGTTATAACTTTTAGGGTTCCGTACCAAAATGGTAAAAAGGAACTTATGTTACTGTCTGTCCGTCTGTCTGTCACAGCTGGATTTCTCAAGAACTACAAATGTTATCAACATGAAACTTGGAACAGTTTTAGATGACGTTTAGCCAACTGTTTAGCAATTAACAAAAAAATAAAATTACATATATTTTTTTTGCAACAGGGACTGAACGGATGTCTTAAAAATTCGAAGTGGGGCTACTAGGGCATGTGGGATATCATATAAAAGAGTGCTATTTGCACATTCTCAAACTTTGTTTTATTTTTGTTAGGCCGCATAGTTTTCGAGTTTTGACGAAAAATTTAAAAAAAATACCGCTCCCCCCCTTATCTCCAAACTTTGCATAGAGAAAAAAATCAAAAATTACTCTGTGTGATAGAAGTTTGTGTAAAGATTACAGGAAAGATAAAACGATGTCTCTAAATAGCACACTTTTTCAGAAATCATCAACTTAAATCACATTGGTTCCACTATCGGTCAAGAGATGGCGCTGACCTAAAACTGCAATATTCTACGCGGCAGTCTGCAGTGTTAAAATTCTCTGACGAATAATGGCCTCGCCGATGAAAATTTAAAATAGTATGGAACCCTCGGTGCGCGATTCCGACTCGCTCTTGACCAGTTTTTATGTACAATGCATACATTTTGGGATTTGCCAGTATGAAACATTATTGTGTATCTGTTGGCTTTTGTTCACGGTTGTAAAATATTTACTCTCTCGAATGCTTTATTGTGGTTTGCAGTATGCAAATGAATTGCTTGTAGAAGGTCAAAAGCAAAGTTGCTATGGCCAAATACAATGTCTTGTATTTAATCGAACCACAAATAATTCCCATTCTGCTGTCTTAAAATATTATTGACACTCTAAAATAATGCATGTGCTTCTTTTTGTGAACCTCTAATAATAGGCCTGTGTCCAAAAAAATACATTTTGTCCGTCTTGTAGATTAAAAAAAAATATTGAACACGTATTTTTATTTTAAGACGTCATCAAAAAATTACGGTGATACATTGAGTTAAAATATGGCATGACGTCACGCCTGGCTAGATTTTATACTGAGTTGTGACGTAGCGAGCCCCCACTCCCCAATTTTAATGGTGTTTTCTAAGTTATTTTTTATTAATATGATAAAGCAAAAAATACGTGTCTAATATTTTTTTATTATCTGAAAGACGGACTAAATAGAATTTCTTTTTTTTAATTAGGCAACATCCCTATTCCTATATTTTAGGATCCTAAAAATATTAAATATGATGCGTTTACGTGACGACGCACTTAGTAGTTATAGGAAAACGAAAGCCGATTCAAAAAAAAAAATTACAAAGAGCTAAACACTTAGTGATTAGTTCATTGTACAATGAAAAAATTGCGTATTTTAAGCACAACATAAATAATAAAATAAAAAACCCTAAACTATTATGGAAAAATCTAAAATCCACCACATCGCCCTATAAGCCTGACAAGACCTACCGTCGCATTTTACAGATCCTGACCTAATTAATAATAACTTCTTAATTGTTCCCGGTAACCCAGTGGCAAGCATATCACTTATGCAATATTATGAAAGTCATAGACATGGTGAAAAATTTTTCGCAATCACTCCAGTGGAAGAGAACGACATCTCTCGCATTATCTCCAACCTTAAAAGTAACGCTGAAGCGAAGCTTACGACAGCATTACTCTGAATATGATTAACATGACTCTGCCACACACGTTAACTGTTGTAACGGACATAATAAACCGCTCTATAGTGACGTCTACGTTCCCCGATCAATGGAAAATTGCCTCTGTTAGGCCCTTGCCAAAAAACTCAAATCCATCTACATTAAAAGACCTACGCCCTATAAGTATATTACCAGGTCTATCCAAAGTATTAGAAAAAATCATAAGCCGCCAATTAACACTTTTTTGGAACAAAATAACGTTCTACCTGATTTACAATCTGATTTCAGAAAACAGCGCAGTACATCTACTGCTTTACTGGATGTTACTGATAATATATTATCTGCCCAAGATAGGGGAATGTGCTCATTACTGGTTTTACTCGATTTTTCGCGTGCATTTGATGCAATAAATATCCCGCTATTACTATCGAAATTAAATTATTATGATTTCGACCCCAGCGCTTTGCAATGGTTTCGCAGCTATCTAAGTAATAGGGAACAGCTTGTTGACTTGCGTTTGGGGGACGGTACTACCCTTAGATCGACACTTACTTCTGTAGAAAGGGAAGTCCCGCAGGGCTCTATTTTGGGCCCGATTTTATTTATTTTGTACTGTGCGGACATTATAAAATGTCTCCAGAGATGCAAGTACCATATATACGCCGACGATGTCCAACTGTATATATCCTTTAGGCCAGATGCGTACGATAGTGCCGTTAAGGATCTTAACGATGATCTTCAAAGAATCGCCGCCTGGTCTGAGGATAACTGTCTGTCGTTAAATCCAACAAAAACTAAATATATGGTATTTGGCACAAGACAGCAGTTGGCTCGACTACCTGTAACTTTTGACTTAAAACTTATGGGCGAACCAATTGAGCGAGTGTATAAAGCGCGGAATCTAGGTGTTATAATGGACAAAGACCTTCGTTTTGAGAAACACGTAGCGGACTCGGTTAGAAACTGTTTTTATCGTCTAAAAGTTCTATATAATATGAGGCCTTATTTATCCAAAAGACTGCGAGAACAGCTAGTGGAAACCCTGGTTCTGTCTAGGTTGAATTACGCTGACACGGTTTACGGCCCGCGACTATTAGCTCGTACAGATCGCCTCATCCAAAGGGTACAAAACGCTTGTGCTCGGTTCTGCTACAATATTCCTCGCAGAAGCCATGTCACACCTTTCCTTAACAAGCACTTTTCTCTGAAAATGAAGTCCAGACGCAAACTACACTTGGCTTGCCTTCTGTTCGGTGTAGTTAAGTATCAGAAACCGGACTACTTATTCAATAAACTGAGTTGGGTTACTAGTAGACGGGAATGCGGGAGAAGGCAATGCTCACAACAACTCTCGACTCAGTCTCAAGGTACAGCCGCTTTCAGAGGCAGCTTTCGTTATGCGACTTCCAAAGTATGGAATAACCTGCCACTACCGATTAGGATAATTAATACGATTGATACTTTTAGACGACGCTTACGGCAGTACCTCATAGAAGCGCAACGGAAGTTGGATATGGTCACCCTGAATGTCTCAATTATATGATGCATGTACCTACCCCTACCACTTGAGTATTGAGTATGTGTCTGTGTGCTGTTATACTGTACAGTTTAATTGCTGGGAATTGTCTGGCTCATGCTGAGGTTCGGCTCGGCTCACCGGCTCACGTTCCGTCTAGCCTCGGGCCGGAAGTTCTTGTTGCATTTATAAATTATGACAATGTGTTGGAACATGGGGGTCTTTCATCGTTCAAAACAGGTTTTTTGTTCAGGCTCATTTTCGAAGCATATCTTTATTTAAGTATACAATGGTCTATCATGCGTCCGTCTCACATACTCATTTATTTATCAGTCTTTTTTTGTTTTGTTTTGCAATTTTATGCACAATCACACTATTTTTGTACCTACATATTCGTTATTTTATTTATTTTTTTATCTGACACAAATTTATTTTATTTAAGTATACACACTTGTACATAATACCTATTAAAACAAAATATAGTATACATATACACGTTACAATATAAAACTGATTTACATCCGTCACATCACACTTTCAGGTGCAGTTGAAAACCAGCGTCAGGCACTTATTGTTGTCTGGCATTTTTGCTGAACTGGGCCTTTTTGGCGCAGCCGTGAGGCACACTCCCGTGCTAATTTCTTATATCGCTCTTTACACTTATTGTTTGATTTTTATTTTTATTTTTATCTGCTATTAATCATGTTGTGTGCTTTTTTGGTCTGTGCTAAATAAATGTATTTTCTTTCTTCTTTCTTTCTTTCTAAATAGCCAAGTTGGTAGCAGTTACTTAGCTGTTTAGTATTTTTAGGTAGGTACCGGTTGGTCACCGTCACCGATCACAGTTCTAACCTAACCCATTTGGTCCGGGTGCCATAACTTAGTTACTGCGACCAATTTAGGTCGCACGTGGTTGGTCACAGTTCTAACCTTACCCAACCAGTTTGATCGGGGTATCCAAGCTTAGTCAATGCGACCAACTGGGGCAAAAAGACTAGAAAGTTAAAAAGAGTATAATGTTTATAGATATAAAGGCACATTCGACTTATCAAATAAATAAAATGTACCGGCGGCATATCAGCTCAATTAGGTACAAACATGTTCTTAATGTCCTTCGGCAAACCTCGTGTTTCGTTTCGTCAGTCGTCGAATTTCTAACAGGCAACTGTTAGAAATCCGACGACTGACGAACTGACTCTTGCACTTGGTGCAGACCGGACGCTCTCAATCGACTTGGAAGAATATAGAGTTGTTAATACTCATTTAACTAATGTAATTTATTTAAAAAATATTAGGAAAGCTGCTTAAGTCACAGGCACGACAGATAGGAAAATAGTTTTACAGCTCTATATAGTTCACACGAAAATCAAAACAACAATAAAGTACTTAGTTCTGAATTCAAATTATTATACAAGATAAATCTAATAATTAAAAAAAAATAAAAAAATAAAAATAAAAATTGTTTATTGGTAAAAACAAGTAGAGGTCTAAACAATTTTTTTGATTGGATCGTCCTTTTAGGCAGATAGTGCCTGTATTAGGAGAATCCGCTCTTCCATAGCAAGACGTATTATGTAAATAGCAAATTGTATAATGTTTTTGCTAAAACTACATAAATTAACATTAATTTAAATCAAATGTGTGTATGTGTGTGTATGTGGGGTGTAAGCATGTGTGTGAGTATTGTGAGTGAGAGTGTAGCCTGTAGGTATGACTGAGAGTACATGAGTGTGAGGATGTGTATGTGTCAAGGTTTCAGAAGTGTTTCGGTATCATTGTAGGTAAGCTTTTGTATCCATTCCATAATATTTTTTTTACTGTCATAGTAGTTTTTGGGATAAATATAGATGTATTTATTGATTTTATTATATAGCGCAGCAGATCGTTTACTAAATTGCATACTGGCAAGCAAAGTCCTTGTCCTAGGGATATTTAATATTATATCTTTCCTTCTTTTACTCAATATACCAGCATCATAGGAAAGAGACTTATGTTTTTTTAATATTATTTGTGTAATGTAAAGTTTCCTGACTGAGAGCAAGTTACTAATTCGAAATAGGTCTTCAGTAGGATATCTCTTTTTTAACCGACTTCCAAAAAGGAGGAGGTTATATGTTCGTCGCGTATGTTTGTTTTTTTTTTTTTTTTTATGTATGTCCACCGATTTCTCCGTCAATTGTGGACCGATTTTGAAAATTCTTTTTTTGTTTGAAAGGGTGTGCTCTGGAATTGGTCCCATATAAATTTTATTAACTTTGCTTGGATAGTTTTTGAGTTAGCTACAAAATACGTTTTTTTTTCCCACTTATTATGTAGATGATATGATAAGTTTCTGTCACTGGTAGCAGGTAGTGGTATTCGAATGTGTGTGGGGTAGGTACCACAACTAAAAAGTGAAATATAAAAACTTTTTACAAAAAAAAACAACCGACCTCCAAAAAAAAACACTACAAAGTGAAAAATAACTTTAATTTCGGAAGTCGGTGGCAAAAAACGAAAATACAACACCCAAGACACCGACTTCCGAAATTAAAGTTATTTTTCACTTTGTAGTGTTTTTTTTTGGAGGTCGGTTGTTTTTTTTGTAAAAAGTTTTTTTTTGAAGTACATACACTTGATAAGAGCACGTTGTGCCCTTTCCACCGCTAGAAATTTTGTTTTAGCTGCACCACCCCAGACAGGTATACAATAGGAAAGTACTGACTGGACTAGCGCAACGTAAATCATCTTAAGAAAATCTTTTGGATGGCCTGAATGATTACCGGCAGTCTTAGGAACGACGTGTCTAAGAGTCCTGAACATCCAGCTTAATTTCCTGACTCTATTGGCAACCTGCTCAATGTGTGGGTACCATGATAGTCTCTGGTCCACGATAACTCCTAGGTACTTAATATGTGGTACTTTGTTGATTGTTGAGCAGCTACAACTATTGCGATTACTGCTATTGCAAGTATGAATTTTAGTATTAAAATCTTCCTCTGGTTGTGAACGTTGGCAGACACTAAAGCAAACGTAATTTGTTTTTGTGATGTTTAATGTAAGCAAATTAACTGTCAACCACTTTGCGATGTTAGCCAAGCCTGTCTCAGTACTAAGTTTAACATTCTGCCATGTATCACCAGTGAAGACTACAGCAGTATCATCCGCGTAAGAGAACACTTGTGCGTTTGCAACATTTATATTACAAAGTTCATTGACGTAAATAAGGAACAATGTAGGTCCCAATACGCTTCCTTGAGGGACGCCGTATGACATTTTTGCGTCTTCACTGGTGTACTGACCCACTTTAACCCTCTGCTTCCTGTTTCCGAGATAATCCCTGAATAGGCTTAGAGGCACCCCGCGAACTCCAATACATTCCAGCTTTCTCACAAGGATTGGGACAGAGACGGTGTCAAAGGCTTTTTTTAGATCTAAGAATGCAGTTATACATTTTTTACCTTTGTCAAGCTGTTCGGTTATATGAGTACTTAGTGCAGTAACTGCATCTTCAGTGGAAATCCCTCGACGAAAACCAAATTGTGACTCTGATAGTACGTTGAAATCTTTTAGGTATGTTAAAAGTCTTATATTGATAAGTTTTTCAATTATTTTTGATATGGAGGGTAATACAGATATGGGCCTGAAGTTAGATACATCGTCTCTGTCTCCACCTTTGAACACTGGCGTAATAATAGCCAGCTTTAAGGAAGTCGGGAATATGCCTTCACCAAAGCAAAGATTAGCAAGATGAGAAATTATGGGAACAACCTCTTTTCTTATATATTTTAGAAATACAGTAGAAACATTATCCCAACCAGACGCACTGTCAGATTTGAGACTCATTAGGACATGATTCACTTCATCATCGTCAGTGTCTAACATTACGAAGGAGTTGGGTTGAGTTTGTTGTAAACAGAGGTCATTTTGATCACAGTTTAAAGTTGGCTGGATTTTTTTAGCAAGGCTCTTACCAATGTTTGCGAAATATTCATTAATATAGTTAACCGATTCTAAAGGAGTAGATTTTATATCAAGTAAGCCTGTATTGCAATTGTTAGGTTTATTTGTGAATGTTATAGTTTTAATGTTTTTCCAAAGTAATTTATTGTTAGCAACTGATTTAGTAATTAATTCTCTTTCATATTTTCGTTTTAATTTTTTTATAATATTATTACAGTGATTTCTATATCTAGTGTATGTTATTTTTAATATGTCGTTGTATGGATCTTTTTTATTATCTTTTTGAAGCTTATTACGATTTTTAATACAACGTAAAATTCCTTGGGTTATCCATGGTTTTATAATGCGTTTACTGTTAGGGATTTTAGTAAGAATAGTATTTTCATTGATGGCATCCATTAGTTTGTTTATTAGTAGGTTAGTTAGAGTTTCAGGATCATTACAAAAAAGTAAGTCTGCTAGATTACTTTCTTGTACGTGCTTAAGTGCTTGTTCAAAATCCACAGTTGATCTAGTTTTGTTAACTAATGGGGTATTTTTTAATTTTGATAGGGATAGAAGTGTAGTGTAGTGATCTGTTATACTAGTGTGTAAGATAGCGATGGATGCTGAGATTTTTTGTTTGTTTATTTTAAGCATAAAATGGTCTAAACAGTTTCTATTCCTGGTAGGTAGAGTGTGTCCTGGTAAAATTCCGTACAGGGATAGCGTGTCAAGGTAACTAGTTCTGTTTCTGTGTTCACAAGAAGATTCTATATCTTTAGGTCTAATGTTTATATTAATGTCTCCCGCTGTAATAATATTTTTTGCAGTTTGTAGAGTATCTAGATGGGAACTTAAGGAATTGATAAAAGCCTCAGTGTTTACGTTTGAAGGGGATCTATAAATGCATAATACATTATTATTCAGTATGTCCAGCTGCAAACAAGACGCCTGAGATAATTTTATTTCCTTAACTTTAGATTTTAGATTATTTTTTATATAGACAACTACCCCATCGTTTTGGTTCAACTGGTGGGACGTATTATAGGACGAGTAATTATTGAGATGAGGGATAATTTTTCCAGGAGTAAGTCGACATTCAGTTAGTATAATAACATCGGTTTCGAACTTAAAATTCGAAAGAGTAAGTATGAAATCGTCAAAGTTACAAAAAATACTCCTTATATTTTGAGCGACAACGGTAAAGTCATTTTTTTTTATATTTATGTGTTTAACTAACTCCGAACAGTCACATTCAATACTGCGCGCAATTTCAATGCTATCTATCTCATTAAGGGTTTGCAATGATTCACCCATTAAATACATTTATCGATAGAAAGGACGTGCCATCAAGTTGTATTATTGTTATTATAAAAGTATTATGGTTTTTATTAGTTTTATACAGAATTAGAAACCGTTTTTTTTTAGTGTATTTAAGTGTGGAATGAATGCTGCTGGTACGTTTTTGAGTAGGTATAAGTAAGTGGATGTGTGTTGTGCGTGCAAGTAAATAATTATCGTCATTAATACAAACGCAAAATACGTTTGTAGTAATGAAACAACAAGCTGAGTAAGTATATAAGTAATATTTTTGTGAGTGGTGATTGTTTTTGTGATATAAAGAAAAGGTGTAAATACAAACAAAGAGAAAAGTTCGCGGAAAAATTACATGGTAACAAAACAGTAGTGATCTTAGCAAAGTACTTAAAGTAGGCAAATACATAAAAAAACAGAAAAATAATAACATGATATCCTCCCGTAGTAACCAACTAAGACTTATTAAGAAATCGATATATCTTAGTCACTTTCTGATTTTCAGCTGATGAATCTGTTGCTCATTTCTAACAGTTATGGTCGGTGAATGTTCGTCTTTCTTTAATAAAACTTTCCCATAAGCGGTCCAGCAAAATTTAAATTCACCAGATTTGGTTAAGTCTCGAGCAAGGAAATGCAGGCGGGAACCCTTCGAAGTAAGATGCTCAGAGAGGAAGATAGGAGTATCTTCCTGCGATTTAAATCCTAGATGCTTACAGCATAACTTGGATTTAAACTTAATAATAAATGCCTTACCCATTTTCATAATTTGCGACTTAATTAGGGTCGAGCCAGTTTCAACAATTATTGGTGTGTTAATTATCTCACTGTTCTTCGCACGTGTTCTATAGATGTCTTTTATATCGTGTTTTGAGAGAGTGCAGTCTAGGTTTTTAGCGAGAGACGTAGCCATTTCAATCAGGTCTTCTTTAGTTTCGTTTGCTCTTCTAGGTACATTCTTTATTACAAAATTGGTCTTCTGATTGCTGATCTGCATCATTTCAAGTTTATCCTCTAGAACTTTGATGTAATTTTTGTCTTCTTTAGCCTGGCTTTCTAGTTGCTCAATTTTCTTTCTAAAGTCTTCATTTTGGGCAGTAAGATAAGCAATTGAGCTCTCTATTTTGTTATTAGATTTTTGGATTTCGTTTAGTGTAGTAGTAATGCGCCGCGTCTCTTGCTCATGTTTTTCGGAGAAGAGGCCCAGCATCTTTCTAATCTCTTCCTTAAACTCCCCTAACTGCATATCAAAGGAGTCTTCCATGTCATCTCGGCTTCTCTTCATCCGCTGGAACACATAGTTTGGGGGTGTATTTAGCCCTGACTGGTTAACGTCCGTTTCCGATAGCGACTTGTTCATTTTTGACGCCATAAGTATTAGGATACCAGGAATATAAAGATATAATTATGTAATTAGCGCTGCTTAATGAGTGGGCGGGCCAGGCGCGGTGCGTCGTCCAGTTGCGTGATATATAGGTGTGGCCAGTGCACAGACCAAGATGGCGAACGTGCGTTAGCGCACGGGGGTGGGATCAGCTACGGTGAACCAGGTACTAGGCGCACAGGTACAACAGTGTTGTACGTAGCGTTTGACAACGTAGTTCCGATACCTCCACAATGTTATGCACTCCTATTTTTTTAAACGGAATTTAAGTAGAAAACTTTTAAATAATATTTATAATAATAACAACAGCACTGAGAACACGTTAGCACCTTACGGCGGTCCGGGGGAAGATTAAATTGATGGACATGGAAATTTGTATTCGTCTGTATTCGGAAATGCGATGATTCCCGAAGCACATTAAGAAAATAGAAATACGGTACATAGAGGTAACTTTTGTAAATGTTGTCGGTTAAACACTGAAATAATTGAACAAACCCTACCTAATTTAACTAAATTAAACAATTTCGAGCGTTAATTAAAATACGTATTCATGAGTGAGTTTAAATTACAAACACTTTAAAACTCGAATATTTTGTCACATTACCAAAAGTTTATCTACCAAAAAGCTCTGCTTTACCAACATTGTTCTTGATAAGGCACAGGTCTCACAGAGAGCGAGTAGCGTGCTTTTTAAAGCTTACACCTATAGCTCTAGAACAGCTATACTCAACCTGCGGCCCGCCGGGCCTTTGTTATTGGCCCATCTGAAGTTACAAACTTATTGTAAACCATTCTAAATTTCGCGCCCATCAGAGAATGGTTGTTTCAGAACGGGAATGTTGAAATTACGTTTTAATTAAGACCTAAATAATTTTTGCTTGCGGCCCTCGACACAATGCCTGAAACGTGTTTGTGGCCCCTATAAAAAAAGGTTGAGTATGGCTGCTCTAGAACATGTACATTACACGTACGCCAAATTCACGCCTACCAGAATCGAAAGAAACTATGTTCATGAACGTAATCTAATCGTAGTAATCGTGATCTGTCCATGAATAAATGTTCCTACCTTTGTCTTGAATAAAGCGAGTCTTTTTCGCTCGAATATTCGTGCAAAATAAATAGAAGCTATAGTAACCATTCAAATCTAAAATGCTGATTTGCGTTTTCTGCTCAACGTCAGTCTCGAAACAATTCAATACAGGTAAATTAATCATTAGTAACCAGGACAAGTGGTAAGTTAACAATACGTCAAGAAAAATCTCTCATGTATATTCTATTTGGTATAACGTAAGAAATAACACTGTGCTAAATCTGCTGTCGCTTAATTGCTATCCACGGTTCATACTGCAGAAGACATACATGGAGATCGTGACCACCCTCAGCATTGAAGGAATGACGAAGAAGGAGAAGAAGAAATTTATATCAATTCACCCCCAACATTATTTTTTCCTAACTCGCTCCCGCTCCGCGTACGATGAGGCTTGCGACTAATTATCTCATAAACAAGAGCGTATACAGAAAGTTGAGCGCTTTAATACGACATGGTTCTACAATAGCTTTGTATGGAACTTCAAAGTACCTATCTACCCACCTCTACCACTAGATTTTGCAGCACAAAGTTTAATAAGAGAGAGAAGTAATTAATTGCATTCATTTAATTATGCTTTTTACGTGCTCGTGTGTATATGTAGGTACTTTTATGCAGGTATTGTTCTTAAAAGAATAAAATATAGGTATTTGAACAATTGTAATTATTCTTTATGAACAGTGATAGGCTAATGGTGTGACCGTCAAACTGCCAAGTCATAGGTCTCGAGTTCGAACCCAAAGCACGCACCTCTGACTTTTCGAATTCATGTGCGTATTGTATAATTATCAGTTGCTTCAAAAACGGTGAAGGAAAACATCGCGAAGAAACCGGCCTGAGAGATATTTCTCGACGTCATGTGAAGCCAAGTCAGCGGCCCATGGGCGGTTTTAAAACTCTGACACCAAGTTAGTCACTAACCATATGAAAAAGGAAGTAAAGTAAAATAAAGGGGCAAAAACGGAAGATGGGCTAGAGAAGTAACAGAATGGCATATCAGAGAAGGAAAAAGGAAAAGAGGAAGATAATTTCAAAGATGGAATGACGCATGAGAACTACTGCGGGAGGGACATGGAGGAGAAAATCTCACGACCGTGAGCTATGGAAAGGCCTGGGGGCGGCTTATGCTAAAGAGTAAAGCAGTCTGGAGAATTCTGATGTCTAAACCTATTAAATAAATTGTAACACTAGTTTTAAGATTGCTAATTATAAAGGCTATTTGAATAATTCTTCTATGGGTGGCGCAAAATCCTATACTATTAAATGAGCAATTTTTGTTTATATATAAATGTATATATATTTGTAATCACGTTCTCGAAAACGGGTCTAACGATTTCGATGAAAATTGTAATATAGGGGTTTACGCGGGCGAAAAATCGATCTATAGCTAGGTCTAAAATTCGTTTTCTCCGGAATTTTCGCACGAGCAGAGCTCGGTCGCCCAAAGTTTAGAACAAGACTACCTTAGAATAATGACATGGCAGCATGGAATTAGTAAGTACCTACTATCATGGCAGCATGTAATTAGTATGAACTTGCCTATACTATTAGAGCAGAGCTTGGTCGACCAGGTACAGACATGATGATTGGTGTCTTTGAGAATCAAGAATGAGATCAAAAAATAAGTTGAGCAATTTTTACCATCGCTTTTACCAACGAATTTTGATTTCTTCATACAAAATGCAGTTTTTTTTTTTCCTCTTTGTGTTTATTGTATCGATGTAGCTTGAATAATTAGTAGGTAATTCTGAAGCATACTTATGCATTTGCTGAAAATACTAGAACAGTAAATGTAACCACCCGGTATATCCACAAAGCACACTAGAGCTTAAAGTATCCATTGCACAAAGTGCTCCCCCAGACAGAGGCATCAGTACCTACTCAGTGGTAGGTATTACACATTGTTTCATTTCGCGACGTATTCATGCAGAAAACTGTAGTTTCGCCAAACATTTTATTTAGAACATACTACAGTGAATTGCGGACTGTCACGCGATCTAGTACATAACGCTGTGGAAAAATATTATGGGGATAAAATTGTTTTCTGGGCATTTGTGGATAGGGTTATTGCACTTTAGTAAATGGAAGTATGTATGTTTAAACTGTTGGTGATATATTTACAATATGCGTAAACTGAGTGAGCGCTAAGATATACAAAATAAAGCCTTTAGTGATTTTTCATCGGCGATCTGCAGCTGGATACTGCAGACCGCCGATCTTGTGCAAAATGTATTTAGGTTAAGTACCTAAATAAAAAAACTTTTTACAAAAAAAAACAACCGACCTCCAAAAAAACACTACAAAGTGAAAAATAACTTTAATTTCGGAAGTCGGTGTCTTGGGTTTTGTATTTTCGTTTTTTGCCACCGTGTTTTTTTTGGAGGTCGGTTGTTTTTTTTTGTAAAAAGTTTTTATTTTTCACTTTTTAGTTGTGGTACCTACCCCACACACATGCGAATACCACTACCTGCTACCAGTGACAGAAACTTATATATCATCTACATACAAAGTGGGAAAAAAATACGTATTTTGTAGCTAACTCAAAAACTATCCAAGCAAAGTTAATAAAATTTATATGGGACCAATTCGAGAGCACACCCTTTTAAACAAAAAAAGAATTTTTAAAATCGGTCCACAATTGACGGAGAAATCGGTGGACATACATAAAAAAAAAAAAAAAACAAACATTCGCGACGAACATATAACCTCCTCCTTTTTGGAAGTCGGTTAAAAATTCTCATAAAGAAATCAGACTTTTAAGAATCACCGACTGTTGAAAGCCCCATCTAAATTCAAAATGAATGATCAGTATTAAAAATGTTTGATTAATGAAAATGATAAATGTCTGGTTACCTACGGAAAAGTGAGTGCGACAGGATTTTAAGCACAGTGATTGAGATATAATAGTAAATAAAATAAATAAATAATGTTTAATAATGTTTATAAAAAATAAATTTAAAAAAAGTAAAAGTTGAGCACAGTAGTAGATATACTAAAATTATACATAATTGCTTGTGAAAGATAAAAGGCTACAAAATTATATATGACAAAAAATAAACCCTGTCTCTCAAACTAGGAGGCCTGTATCTTAAGAGACAGTGTTCGGCAAGATGGTTGCGTAAATTAAGTTGTACCCTTTAAAAGTGAAAGTGAAATATATTCAAGATAAGAAAATAAGAACATAAAAACGAATCTGTTTCTACTTTCCAGTCTCACAAATTGTAAACATACTTTTAATTAATAAAAGAACAGTACCAGGACGTTTACAATTTCCATACCTTAATGACTTCGGGAAATGACCCCGAATGTTTTCACCTTTATTTAAAACGGGCAGTCAGGGGTCAATTTTCAACATAATTATTACTGTTCCGCTCGATTGCAGAATTCAATGTTAAGTGGTTTCAATTCAATTGAACTGTATCGGTATGAACGTTTTGAGGGGTCAATTAACAACATAAATATTACCGCTCCGCTCGATTGCAGAATTCAGTGTTAATTGGTTTCAATTCAATTGAACTGTTGGTTTCGGTATGAACATTTTCATTATATTTTCAATTGGTTTCGTTGCTAGGAAAGCAAATAATTGATGATTGCCTTTATTGTGTGATGATTTAATTAACTGTTTTATTTTCAGAACTATGCAATAAAATTATATTATAGTACTTTACCAAAACTATGAAATATTCGTAGGTACCTACGTAACAATGGAAGTATCAGTAGTAATCAGTGTTTTTAAAGTTTTTTTAAGTTTAAGGAGTTAGTAGGCAAAGTCTCGTACTTAACTAATATGAGAGAATTCTTACTTGAACTATGGAGAAGTTAAAGTTTTTAACAAAGTTCTACAACTTTCTTAATTCTACCGCTTTTTTTTTCTCTTTCATACCTACGCTCTTTTTTAGGGTTCCGTAGTCAACAAGGAACCCTTACAGTTTCGCCATGTCCGTCTGTCTGTCTGTCTGTCTGTCCGCGGTCTAGCTCCAAGACTGTTAGTACTAGAAAGTTGTAATTTGGCATGGGTATACATATTAATCATGCCGACAAAGTGGTAAAATAAAATTATGAAAAAAAAATTTTTACGGTACCTCCCCTAGACGTAAAGTGGGGATGTTTTTTATTTCTATCCCTTGGTGTGGGGTATCATTGGAAAGGTCTTTCAAAAACATTGGAAATGTGTTAAAACCATTTTTGAATTCAGAGAATCGTTTGCGAAATATTAAGCTTTAAAGTGCAAATTTTTGTTAGAGTCAAGTGGTTTTAGATAATTATGTGAAAAAATTCACGGCAGTAGCTTATATAACGAATTTAAAAGGAAAACTATCACAGCTGAGTAGGTTTTACAAGTTAACGAGTAATAATCGACCAACTTAGATTTGTGGTTATAAAAACATGTTCTCCCATACATTCCGTATGTTTTTTTTTTTCAACTACAAAGTTAAGTTTTTTCTTGGGATAAATTCATCCCAACTACAGAACCTTACATTGTGCGTGGTCCGACATGCACTTGGTCGGTTTTTTTTTTCTTAAAGTGTTTCCGACACTTTCAGACTTCTAATTTCACAACCTGCAAAGAAATCGCAAAACTCACTATTTAAACATTCTTCACAAGTTTCAACCCTTAATCTCAAATCCCCTAAAATACAGAGTATATACAGGGTAGCAGGGACGGGCATCGACGCTAAAACTGTTACCATGGATTCACAACACGATTCTCAACCGCCCTGCGTTTAAATTTTTCGTCGGTTATTTTAAAAAAAATCCGGCGCGTTGTGTTCCACGCGCACCTCAAAGAGATGTCAGCAAAACTGACGGGGTCCGTTAAGGCCAATGCCTGCCGGGGGTGCGGAAAAGTCCGAAAGGGATACCGTGGCCCTTGGCAACATGGCAACTGAAGGAACACGGGTGGGTTTTAGTCAGTAAGAGTCTGACACGCCCTCCCGCTCCACCGAAAGCGGGAGAAGTTATTTGACAATCTCCCACCCAAAAAAAAAAAACGTGTGGCACTCGGGGACTGCCGCGGTAAAGCTATTGCATAGCATTTGTAACCTCCATACTTCCTATTTGTCAACGCTACACTTGGGATGATGACGTGATGACATAAAACAAAAATTACGTTCCCGTTGTCATGGGAACCGTCATTACATGGTAGGCGGTGTGGGGGGTGTTAGGTTTTAGTTTCGTTACGGAATTTCTTGATTCGGTCGCCGCGCTCAAAGCCCGCGATAAAAGCTATGCAATAGCTTAAAAATGGGGGTTCAGGATCATGTACTGAATTCATGGTAAAAGTTTTCGCGTCGATGTCCCTGCCACCCTGTACACTCCATTTGAAATAAGATTAGACATTTAAACAAACCTTTTTACAGTCCGTTCAACCGATTTTGAATTCTATACGGTAGGTATAAGGATGGAATTAAAAGCAAAAAAGTGGTTACAATACCAACTGTTTACTGCAGTTGCCATTTGTCATGCCACCAACATAATAGAAGTTAAAATCGGTTGAACGGACTGTAGAAAAGGTTTATTTATAAATGTTTAATCTTATTTCAAATGGAATATAGTTGCCTCAAGATACCTCGAATTGCATCAATAAACATCTTCCTTAGCCTAGAAACCACAGATATTTATGTAAGCAGTATAGGAAGCCATACACTCCCCCGTATCGAATTCAGTCTTATTTTCAGAATTGTGCTTTTAAATTATATCTTCGAGCTTCCAAAACCATGAAATACTCGTATATAACAAATGCATCTTGACATCAGTATTTTTAAGGAGTAGACAAACTATCGTTATTTTTTACCTATTCAATAAAGTTTTAACAAAGTCCGTACCTGTTATTTCATTCATTCACATTCACATTCTTAAAAAACTTTTTACAAAAAAAACAACCGACTTCAAAAAAAAGCACTACAAAGTGAAAAGTAACTTTAATTTCGGAAGTCGGTGTCTTGGGTTTTGTATTTTCGTTTTTTGCCACCGACTTCCGAAATTAAAGTTATTTTTCACTTTGTAGTGTTTTTTTTTGGAGGTCGGTTGTTTTTTTTTTGTAAAAGTTTTTATTTTTCACTTTTTTGTTGTGGTACCTACCCCATACACACTCGAATACCACTACCTGCTACCAGTGACAGGAACTTATCATATCATCTACATACTAAGTGGGATTTTTTTTGTAGCTAACTCAAAAACTACCCAATCATCATCTGCCTAGCCTTTTCCCAACTATGTTGGGGTCAGCTTCCAGTCTAACCGGATGCAGCTGAATACCAGTATTTTACATGGAGCGACTGCCTATCTGACCTCCACTAGACTAGGTAACACGATACCCCTTGGTAAGACTGGTTGTCAGACTTTTTGGGCTTCTAACTACCCGTAACGACTGTCAAAGATCTACAAATGACAGCCGGGACCAACGGCTTAACGTGCTTTCCGAGGCACGGAGGGGACTTGATATGTAAAGATGGACACCCATCCACGGACCAACCGCGGCAAGCGTAGCTTAACCTGATCGATCGACCCGTGCAGCTGTTATTACTTAGCCACAAGCCCCTACCCAACCAAAGTTAATAAAATATATATGGGACCAATTCGAAAGCATACCCTTTTAAACAAAAAAAGAATTTTCAAAATCGGTCCACAAATGACGGAGAAAAAAAAATATCACTGCCTCCACAAAGTACCTACTTACCTACCTACGCTGTTTTTACCTTGAAGTGTTTCCGACACTTTCCGACTTCTAATTTTGCAACCTGCCAAAAATACTGACAACTCACTATTTAAACATTCTAAACAGGATTCAACCCTTAAATTCTCTAAGCCCCTAAAAGACAGAGTATCTAGTTGCTTCAAGATATCATAAATTAACATCTTCCCCAGCCCAAAAACTACAGATATTTATGAAAGCAATAGGAAGTCTGACGCTTCTCTCCGTAACGACTTCAGGGACCAACTGTAGTGGGTGAAATAGGGATTTAGGGGTGAAATAGGGTTGTAGAGATTGTTGGGGGTTGAAATTAACGCCTTCCGCGATGAGAGAGGGTTTATCTCAACCGCTTTATTTTGTGGCTTTGGGAATAAGAAGCCGCGGGTTTCTTTTAATCGTTTTAGTACGTACTTTTTTCGGAAAAAGAAATGTTGCTTAATAAATTATGGGAATTTTATGGTTTTTTAAAAGGAAAGATAACTAAAGGATTTATAATAAAATTAACAGATTCTTACTACGTAAAAGAACGAGTAAAAAAAAACAGCGAAGGAAAGATTAAAAATTCATAGGAAGGGATTTTTCTCGAGTTTACCGTTTCAAACTCAAATCATTTATTTCAAATAGGCCCTTTTAAGGCACTTTTGAACGTCAAAATTTATAAAAAAATAGAATTGATTCTAGTCGCCTCTTCCAAAAAGTAGTTTTCATATGGATAAGAATGGGCAAGAAACTCCACCGTTACTCTTTTAAAATGTTTTACAATATTTTGTATAGGTACATTAGTTATATAATTAATAGTGAAGACAATGCACGTAGAATAAAATTACTTTACCACAAAAGGTAAAAAAGAAGCAAGGACAGATAAATTAATTATGTGATATATACATGGTGCTCACATATTTACAAACATTGTAAAAGTGAACATTTTCCAAAAAAAATATAATTTCTAAGTCAGTGTGTGAGGAAGCTTAAAAACTTTTAAACTGTCAATCCTGCAATCCTACATAATACATTGTAACATCACGCCTGTTTTCCCCAAAGGGTTAGACAGAAGCGTACCTACAGTACACTTATATTTTGCCAGTTATGTTTAAGTCCCATGTAATAGGGGACGAGTCTATTGCCAACAACCACCAACAACAACGCCGGCTGTCACTGAAAACCAGCGCTGGGGCTCTGTCTCGCATAGGGTCGCAGCATTATTCAAATTCAAATTCAATCGTTTTATTTCGGACTAAAGGATCCATATAGTGTTAGTAAAAACTTAGCCTATGTTAGTAAACTCGATAATTTAAAAAACAATAATCATTAATTGGCTACATGGACATGTGCACGCACATGTCTTCTAGCCCAGAGCCTGATAAATGGTCCATCAACCTTGTCCGCCAGTGTAGCTAAAATACTGTAAGGGCTACCCCTGAATCGCCGCAACATTGATGCACACCGCTTGCGCATGATGGCATGAAAGTCATCTATTCGCGCTTCTGCAAACATGCCCGATGCACTGCTGATTATGCTGAGCGATGGCCGTTTTACGTGGATGTGACGCATATTTTTCCCTAACTTGTGCTTTTTGATATGATAAGATAATTTATTTGCGTAAAACATGGTATACATAGATGTTATTAAAGCATATAAGATCATACATGTTTTGCTTAAAAATTAAAGCATGCAAACTTCAACGAATAAACAAAATTGAATTTACAAACATTATAATTTATGTTCAAAAAAATTCTTAATGTTATAAAAAATATTTTCATTCAGCCATTTATATAATTTAATTTTGAATAATCTGCAATTTAATATTTTTAATACATTAGGTAATTTATTATAAACACGTACACACATAGCCAGACAGCTTTTATTATATTTTGCTAACCTAGGGAGCTCATCTAGTACAAGTCAGTATTGATCACGGCGACTTCGAGAACTTATTTCCTCTGCTGTTTTGAACAATTCTTTATATTTCCTTACAAACATACATATTTCAAACAAATATAATGAAGGTAACGGTAGCAAACCAAGCCTTTTAAATATTGGTTGACATGATTCATCAGATGGAATCCCGTATATGACTCGTAAAAATTTTTTTTGGGCGACAAATGCTCTATTGTGGTCAGTACTATTTCCCCACTATTTTTGTGTTTGTGTACTTTCTTTGCGTCATGTTTACCGCAAATAAACGTATTTTCTTCCTTTCTTTCTTTGACTGAGAAATAAGACTTCCAGTTGGAAAAATACACTACACAAGCTGATATTATTTGTTTTTACACCTACTGTCAGATACTAAAATCAGACCTCAAATTAGCCGAGAAACTTGTGGAGATCGTGATAAGAGATCACGACCTCCACAAATTTTTCGACTAATTTTCACAGCTTAAAACACTCGACAAAACTTTACAAAATATGTTAATTAACAGTAACGTATTTCAGTGTGTTACAACCCCAAATTAAATTCGTATGGGTGAACAACTCTGGGCAGTTTAACGGCTGATGTAAATTAGTCCGGAAAGGGATTAGTTTGCCACAGATTAACCGTTTACAGGATTAATTACTATAAATCGGTTTCAATTTCGAGTTGTTTGGTATTTAGTGTTGAGGAAATTTGTGTTCGGTTTACATGTTATCATCGCGGCTGTGTTCCCCACAGGGTTAGTCAGAGGTGTACTGTACATCCACATTTTACCAATCATGTTCATAAATCAATCGTTTATTTTAATTGCATTCACACTCATTTTATTCTAAACTTTTATGTCAAATAATTGTGAAATGTCATTTGATCTAATATGGGTTTCACCAGAATTAAATGATTTTATTTAGTAGACACATGTAACTGATTACAAATGTCGAATTGCTACTGAGATGTTTTTACTGGATTTGACTGATCGTTTCATAATTTTTAATCCTACTTCCTAATTAATTTAAAAAATTAGGTTAATAATATATAGCAGGAGCAACTCTGAAATCACGAAAAAAAAAATCAGCTGTTTATACAAAAGTTCAATACCTACTTGACCAAAATGTATGAAACAGCTGATTTTTTTTTTCGTGATCTCAGAGTTGCTCCCATAGTGAAAGTTGTTTACATTCAAGGGTAGAACACTCTGTAAAAATTTCGAGACGGTAAAAAAAATCACCCGGTATAATAATATGATATTATATACATATATTTGTTAATCAATCACGCAAAAACTACTGAATGGATTTGAATGAAATTTGGCACACAGACAGTTTATAATCTGGATTAACATATAGATATTTTTTATCTCGATATTCCCACGGGATCGAGACTTATGCGAGTGAAACCATGGAGCGCAGCTAGTTCATATATATTTTACACGATAATTTAACCCAAACAAGATTAAGTGCTTGTTAAGTAGGTTACTTGTAATAGCTAGCTATTACAAGTAAGTTACAGTGGCTTTGCAGGGTAGGCTGCGCAGGCCGTTAACTAATAGGTAGAAGCTTAGTTAGATAATAAATTGAAACAACCGGATAGGTTAATACATATATTTTAGGTAAGTAATAGTAACACGGTTCGGTCGCGGGTAAGGTCACTCTGAGTCCTGAGCATTCGCACACATTAGGAAGGGTACCGTTCTTGGAAGCACGTGGTAGATGTGGGGGCTTGCTCAGCACAGCAGAGGTGGCGTAAGGCGTGGGCGACGTGGGCTACCGCCTACGGCCTCGCGGTCCGAGGGGCCTCGCACCTCGAAGGTTGAAGGTAGGAAGGCATTGCATAAAAGCCGTGAACGCGTCGAAAAAATTCGCCCTAAAACGATAAATATATTGACATGAGCCCTGCAGGATGACGCGTTAAAGCTTAATATTACGCAAATGGATCCCTGAATAGAAAAATGGTTTTCACATAGAACGCAATATTTTTGAACGGCCTATCCTATAACTCGACCTATATAAAATTTGACAACTGTTCAACTGTTCTTTTTTTTTCGTCTTCTTGTGCCACCAGAGGTCCTCGCGAAATGTACCTCGACCACATTAAATTTTGATCTTGCCCCGCCACTGCTGCACAGGCTCAGCAATAGGCAGTGTGGCTACAGGTAGCGGCGTCGGTAGCACGTGGGGACGTGGAGCACAGGCTCCGTAGAGAGCTTGTGGCGGTAGACCGCAGGTAGACAGGCCTTCGCCAGACCTCAGTAGCGTGCGTGGCTAGTGCACAGCACAGCTACGCGTCAGAAGTAGGAAGCGTGCAGGGGGGTCCTGCCCTCAGCCCGTACGGAGAGCCCCTAGGTCGGGGCACACAGAAGATGAACCACTGGTAACTGCTAGTGGCCGGTAGTATCCGCTAGTAGTGGATATCAGCTTCAGAATAACTTAGAAAGACTCTAGTAAATTGAACCTTTTAACGAAAACTCGTCTCATACGTGGTAAAAATTTAGAGGTACTACCACGCTGAGTACTTAGAATTTAAATCAATGACGAGTGTTTCTGAAAAGTATATCATTGGCTTTAATGATATAATATGTAAGTTAAACGTGGCAAAAGTGGAAGCCTTTGGGTCTAACCTTTGTGCAGTAGTGGAGAAGCATAGCTTGATAAAATAAAAACTGTGGCACTCCGGGAATGCCGACAGAAGTGAAAACTTGAACAAAATCGCCTTGATGGAAGAAAAATACTTGCGGTCCGTAACCTTATCTAAATAAAGAGCACAATTGCGTTTACAAAAATGAGGTGTTGGTAACGGTGTCGCGAGTTCAATTGTTTTTTCCCATCTCAAAAATGCCCAACGCGCCTAAAGAAGTTTTCACTTCAAAAAACTTATTTTACATCCTGCTTTTGAAACTTTAGTTAAAAACTTGTCCTTTCAATAAAAATTTCATACTCACTAAAAGATAAATAATTTTCAATAATATTCAATCTTAACTAAATCTGTATGCACTGCTAATCAGCACTAACAAAAAATTCTTAAACTAACTCACAAACTCCTACTTCATTAACGAACAAGCTTTATCCCTTAATTTGATTATTAAAGTTAAGTCGTTCGTAATTCGCAGTTCTTGATTAAAACTGATTAAGATGCTACTTCAAGTTTGTTGCAGTTAATATTAAATTAATTACTGATTATCTTAAACTTTGGGTATTCGAAAAGGGGAGCCGACACGGTGCAATAATTTATTATCTCTGTTGGAGAGTTTGAGTTTTTAACTTTAGTGAGAATTTCCTTCCCCTTTTTTTTTTGTGGGAAATTATCAAATAACTTCTCCCGCTCTGGGCGGAGCGGGAGGACGTGTCAGACTATTACTGATTAAACCCACCCGTGTTCCTTCAGTTGCCATGTTGCCGGGGGCCACGATTCCCCTTAAAATTGCGTAGGGGCTGGTCAGACAGAGGTGGTCACGGTATATCAAACCACGCATAAAAGTATCCATACCTTGAAGATAACAAATCCTGAGGGCGTAAACAAGTGGAAATTACTTTCAAAGCGTTTCGCTGCTGGGGAGTTTGTTGCGCCACTTCTTCTTCCCAACTAAAGGCACTAGGAAGTGGTGAAGGGTGGGCGTTTTTGGGGGACTGTCTTATGTAATTTTGACGTTCGAAAAGTGCTGATTCTCAGCCTAGTTTGAATAAATGACTTTTAAATTTTGAATTTTTGTATTTCTATAGCACAAGATTAACATAAACTTCGCGGTAGCTATATGTCAGTCCCATACATTTTTACTTTTCTATCATGTCACTTCATCTAGGCATTCTGGTGATGTCTATATATATAAATAAAAAGTTATAAAACCTAAACCCAACTACGACAAAAAAGTCATCTAAAAAGATATAAACAAGACATCACAGACAGACAAATTAAAAATCTGGAGTCACATATCTGTTAGGACATAAATCGACCAGTAGTGCTATTCTGTAAAAATCTCAGCGTGATAACTTAGGTGAAGTAAGCTGCCAATAGTGTCAATCCTTAGCAACTGACAGCTCACTCCACGCTCACTTCACCTAAGATAACACAGTGAGATGGTTACAGAATAGCACTACAGATTACGTGTGACTCTGGAATTTTAATTTGTCTGTCTGTGATGTGTTATGTGATTTGTCTAACATAGCCTATAACCAGCGGACGATCAAGACGCTTCCAACGATACCTCATTTGACAAATTATGATGAGTGGTTTAGAAGTTATCAGGGAACAAATTACCTACATACACACAGGTCAAAATCATAACCCTCCTTTCTGCTTCGCAGTAGTCGGGTAAAAATCAATGTTTGTTTGTTTGTCCTCTAAGGACTCCGAAAGGGCTGGACCGATTTTGATGAAATTTTGGTAGGGTGTTTAGAGGAGGCCGGCGAGGATTTCTGGGCTAAAAATCTATATTAAAAAAGCTGCGCGAATTCCATAATGTATAAATATTTTTACTTTGTAATGATAAACCCACACCATTCCGTAAAGTTGTTTCAAACTGTTAATTCGTAATTCTAAATATCAACCAAACTATTTTCATTTTATCAGTAACAACTCTATTATCAGTAATATCAAGCAATATATTTAATTAACACTGCAGCGGTAGTACAAAAGCGTGCCTCAAACACAATAACATTGAACGTTATAATTACTGAACTACCCGCATTCATTGCAGAACAATAGTCTTGTTCAAAGCCAATGTCGGTGTTGTTAGACTGTTATAGTTGTTCTGAATATGTGGGTGTTGTGGTAGGTCTGGTTGAAATGAGGTTTAATTGAAAGGGAATTGAAATTATGATGACGAAATTGAACACTTAGAATTAAATATGGCTTTTGGCCAGAATTTATCTCTTTACTATGATCAAATTTAAACTATCAGTGTAGGTACTTAACTAATTCTTATATAACAAAAAAAATACTGGTCATTCTACCCAACAAAGTGTTGGACACACATTTCACTTAACTAATAATATTATCTTCTTCGATTATTTGAATTGTATGTCTAGATAGAGTGTCGAGGAGCTTGTAACTAAGTAATAACAGCCGCACGGATCAATCAGGTTAAGCTACGCTTGCCGGGGTTGGTCCGTGGATGGGTGACCATCTTAACATACTGAGACTCCTCCGTGCCTCGGAAAGCACTTTAAGCCGTTGGTCCCGGCTGTCATTCGTGAATCTTTGACAGTCGTCAGAAGCCCGAAAGTCTGATAACCAGTCTTACCAAGGGGTATCGTATTATCCAATTACTGGGTTGTGGAGGTCAGATAGGCAATCGCTCCATGTAAAATACTGGTATTCAGCTGCATTTGGTTAGACTGGAAGCCGACCCCAATATAGCTGGGAAAAGGCTCAACAGATTGATTGTCTATAGATAGAGTGTCGCGCTGCAAAAGAACTAAAACAAACAGGCCAACTTTTTTTATGCTAGTGTGCGTGACAGCTACAACTTACACTCGCGCCACGTCTTTGTGCTTTTATAGTGTGCGTGCATTTAGCGGCTAACAGTTGGACGCTATTTTTTTCGACGAAGTCACAGCTTGGACTGTCTATCTAGATTTATTTATATCTTTTGCTATCTTCTTATTGCTTACAGAACTAGAAAGAAACTGATTTTTTCTTAAATTGCTAAACTTCTTTTAGTAAAAACCTTCTTAACTACATAATTATTCTGATCATTATCATCATCATCATTTCAGCCGAAAAACGTCCACTGCTCGACATGAGCCTCCACTAAGCACCGCCAATTCGATCGATTCTGTTCTTCCCGCATCCAGCGGATTCCTTAACAAGATCATCGATCCATCTTGTGGGAGGCCTTCCAACACTACGTCTTCCGGTACACGGTCGCCACTCCAGAACCTTTCGGCCACATCGGCCATCCGTTCTGCGAGCAATGTACCCTGCCCACTGCCACTTAAGTTTGGCAATTCTTCAGGCTATGTTGGTTACCTCGGTTCACCTGCGGATCTCTGATTATACATCCTGTCAATGTCAGAGGTTGCACACATTTTCTAAGCTACCTACCAGTAAAATTGAGGCTGTTTTGCACACTGAAATCTAGAGAACAATCTCGAACAATGGTACCTACCCAGAGTAGACTGGTACACAAACTAAATGCATTGTAACAATCCACGCATTCTGTAATTTACGGATAGTGTACCTGCTGTGATTTATGGCATGAAATATTATGCTGGATACAGTTCTGTGGGAATTTTATAGCTTCAATATAACAGAATTTTCAATATAGTTCTACGGAACTACGGAAGTAAATCATTAGGTAAAGAAAAAGTAAGAGAGTCATATAATCGATATAAACTTTGACTAAGATATATTCATGTCGGAGATGGGTATGTGACTCATTCGTTATTATCAGCGATATTTTAACTACTGTAGGCGTACTGTGGGTAGTGTTGGTTAATGCGCAATAGAAAAACCGTTTGCAGTTCAGATCACATTATAATTTACTATCAAATTAATCACACTAGCAATACACACACTGGGTGCGATATACGGCGTTTATTAAAATCACAAATTAACACAATAACTGAGCATAACGAATCGAGAACAGTTCCGCGACGTCTTAACTCCGATACGAACAGAGACTGAATCCTCCTCACCGTGGCCTTAAAACATCACGACTCTGTAGAAGCGCGCTTTAGGTGTCGACAGATCACGTGATGCCGCCAATAGCGCGCTTGCGATTCATTTCGTGTCCGTTCTAATGACCGGTCATCCGACATACATATATTGGTCGACAGAACAATAGCTAACAGTGTGAAGTTATCGCCACCTACAGACATAAGTAACACCAAGGACTGTGTTATCGATGTTCAAAGACCTGCGAACTACGCATCGCAATAACGTCACCCAAAATCCTGCATCACGCAAGCAAGGTTTACCGCGCGACTTGCAGCATTATATACAACGTCCCGATATCGATTAATGGGCAGTTGCCCACCGTCGGAAGATCGTCCCTTTTCTTTGAAAGATGATTAAACTTTACACCCTGTTCTTCATACCTCTACAGACTTAATAAAAAGTCTTATACTTTGCACTTTTACAGACACTTAATTGCTTTTACGAACTATGTTACAAAGAGCTACAACTGGAAAATATCAAGAGTATTAGTATCAACTATCTTTTGCTTAAACTTTAATAAGTATAAGTAAAAGATAGTTGATATTTTCATACTCTTAGAAGGTTAGAAGGTTTATTTTCTAGTGTAAAGAAACCTTCATCATTATTAGGTATGTTGAAACTGTTAGTACTTCCCGACACTTGTCCCTAAAGGTTTATTAGACAACCAGCGTCAGACAGTATCTCTCTGGTATTTATGTTGAAATGAACCTTTTTGGCGCAGCCGTGACACATACACTATAAAGGTACAATTCCGTAGCCGACTGAAAACTTCTTTAGGCGCGTTGGCCATTTTTGAAATGGGAAAAAACAATTGAACTCGCGACACCGTTACCGACAACTCATTTTTGTAAACGCGATTGTGCTCTTTATTTATATAGAGTTACAGATTTCTGTTACAGAGTTCTATGCAAGTATTTTTACTTTAAAGGTTTTGGAAGTATTTTTCTTTTGTAAACGCGATTGTGTTCTTTATTTACATAAGGTTACGGACCAATACAAGTATTTTTCTTCCATTTTTTTTTTTTTTTGTTTTTTTTTATTTTGTGTATCACGAACTGTGTCCAATTAAACGTTATTCTTTCGTTCTTTCTATTCACCTCTTTACCAGTGACTTATTTAAATAGAAAAGGCCACATTTTTTTCAAAGAATTCCATTCTACTCCTACTTACCTGGAAAAACGTAGCACAAAACCACACAAACCATCTGACACATGAAATCCTGAAACGATTCTTATTTAAGATTCCCCACATACTTGAGCCACATAAAGGAAAATGAATGTATTTTCTCAGGAATTTTCAGCACCTCGCCGTAAAATATGCAAATGCAATGCACTACAGCAGCGGTCGGCAACACGCGGCCCGTGGACCTCTTACTTGCGGCCCGTGAATGTTTTGTAAATAAGTTATAAATAACGCGCAAACGTTTTCAATTGTAAATTAAATAAAAAATAAATATGCTTTTCGTCTCACAGATGAGCATTTGAGAGCCATTCTATGAATTACAACTACAAATTTGACAGCTAACATACAAGAAATAGCCTCCCAAATGCAACCTCAGACATCACACTGAAATTTGTATAACATTAGTTAACTATTTAGGTACTTTATAGTTTTCTTTTCAGAATGATTTACGGTGGTTATTTTTCTAGCTATAAATCCCAAACATATGAACATAATGTAAGTATAACGTGTACAAATTAAACTCCGTATGTTTTAACAATTTTTAATAGCATTTTATTTTTTCTATAGGATTATGACCAATTATACGTAGGTAGGTATATTGGGCTTCCAGGGTGAATATCACAAATGCGGCCCGCCTTTAGTTTATTTTGCCACCTTGTGGCCCTTACCTGCCAAAAGGTTGGCGACCGCTGCACTACAGTGTTCGTCTAAAAATTCTAGTATTTCAAGCGGAAAACCTCGTGTTTAAATGAAAAGGCTACAAACGTTGTGCAAAGGAATGAATTTCCGGACGACGAAATTACGGAATGACAAGGGATCGTGTTAGTAGCTAGGGTTGTTACCTAACAATGTATATTTAGGTCTATGTACACGTAATTATGTAGAATCTAGTTAATGTTTCTTTATGTGATTATGAAGCTTTTATATAAATATGTGTGCCCATAACAGTCTTCTCCTAATTATTACGTGACAGAGAGGTTTGTGATAAATACAACGTTTACTTGACATGTTGTACATGCGACTTAAACATTATAACTGGCATAAAATGTGGGGGTAACAATTTAAATATCTCGGCCATATTGTAACAGCGGGCATCAAAGATGATCTCGATGTAGAAAGGGAACGAAGAGCATTGGCGGTTCGATGCAACATGCTTGGCCGTAGATTTGCTCGTTGCACGTGTGAAGTCAAATTGACGCTTTTTAGGGTTCCGTAGTAAACAAGGAACCCTTATAGTATCGTCATGTCCGTCTGTCTGTTCGTCTGTCTGTCTGTCCGCGGCTTAGCTCAGAGACGCTTAGTACTAGAAAGCTGTAATTTGGCATGGGTATACATATTAATCACGCCAAAAAAGTGGTAAAATAAAATTATGAAAAAAAATTTTTTTCAGGTACCTCCCCTAGACGTAAAGTGAGAATGATTTTTTTTCTCTCTCAATAATCCCATAGTATGGGGTGTCGTTGAAAAGATCGTTTAAAAATATTGTGAGTTTGGCAAGACTATTTTTGGATTTAGGAATCCGTTTTCGAAACATTAAGCTTTAAAGTGCTAATTTTTGTTAGAGTCATGTGTCCCCCCCCCCTGCAAGCGTAATGGTTGGTTTTGGGTATGTGAAAAAATTCACAGCAGTAGCATATATAACGAAATTAAAAGGAAAACTATCACAGCTAAGTAGGCTTTCCAACTTAACGAGTAATAATCGACCAACTTACCTTTGCGGTTGCAAAAACATGTTCTCCCATACAAAATGTTTGGGAGGACATGTTTTTCAACTACAAAGTTAAATTTGTTCTTGGGATAAATTCATCCCAACTATAGAACCCTTCATTGTGCGTGATCTGACACGCACTTGGCCGGTTTTTAAAGCATATTGTCAGACATTTTACACGTGCAGCCTCTGGACAAGTTGTACGCAGTAAGCCATCAATGTTCTTCGAGTTCAATACAACAATGCATTCAGGATGCTGTTGGGGCTGCCACGCTTCTGCAGTGCGTCGGGAATGTTTGCTGATGCGCACACTGAGGGATTCGCAGCGATCAGACGTAAGCGTGCCGCGTCGCTGCTGCAGAGGTTCCGGGGCAGCTCGAACAGTCTCCTGAATGTCATTGAGGGAAAATTTGATTGCCCGCTCGTCCATTATTTGTCCAACCTGCATGTTTACTAACATAATTATTAAGGTTAATGTTTACTAACGAATTATGTATGGATTATTCCAAAATAAAATGATTATTATATTGTTATTATTATAAGTAGGTACACCTCTGCTCAGCCCTTCGCGAAAACCAGGCGTGATGTTATATTATATTAGAACAACAATATGCATAACACTAACTATGGTTTTAAATCATTAATTTCATTACATTTTCTACACTAAAGGCAATGAAAATATACGTAGTACATTACTGCCGCGGCCTGCAAAAGGGGCATTGAGGCATTAATGGACGAACGTGAAAAGGGCCGAAGCAAAGCCGAGTCACATACACATACGTGTTTATTTTTTACTTTAAACGGCTCTTTTTCCAAGCCTATTCGAAATTTAAATAAAATCATTGATAAATTACCTCCTTGGTTGTCATGTGTCGAAGTAAAAAGTTCATTCGATTTTCAAAATTACGCAACAGATAAGAGTTGTATGTTTTTGACCAGTACACCATTTTCGATTTATCTCGAAGAAGATTGTCAAAATAATGCTCGAATATCCAAGCATGTTTGAGAAAACAATATTTACAAATAGATTCCGGTTGCTTTATAAGGAAAAACTTCGTGAAAAGGATTGCATTTCAACCACAAAGCATGAAAAGATCAGATAAAATGGAATAAGAGATCCGAGCCTGGAACCTCGCCAGACAAACGTACGTAAATGTATCTAGGCAAGAGAAAATAATATAAAATTTAATTTCAACGGAAAATCTCACCTATTTTGTTTTGAGAAACTTCTTTCGACAAACGTAGACAAAATAGTCAACTGTAAAATATTTTTGAAGTAAAATCTTCTTTAGGCGCGTTGGGCATTTTTGAGATGGGAAAAAACAATAGAAATCGCGACACCGTTACCGACACCTCATTTTTGTAAACGCGATTGTGCTCTTTATTTATATTACGTTACGGATCAGTGTTCTATGTAAGTATTTTTATTTTAAAGGTTTTGGAAGTATTTTTTTTTTTTCTGTAAACGCGATTGTGCTCTTTATTTAGATAAGGTTACGAACCAATGTTCTATACAAGTATTTTTCTTCCACCAAGGCGATCTTGTTCAAGTTTTCACTTCTTTTTTTATATTTTTATTCTTGTTCACTTTAAGAACGCAAATAGAAACTTGTACATAATTTACTAGTTTCCGCCAGCGGCTTCGCCTGCGTGATATCTTTATAAATTATAGCCTATGTTACTCATTGATAATATAGCATTCTACTGATGAAAGAATGTTTTAAATCGGTCCAGTAGTTTTTGAGTTTATTCACTACAAACAAACATACAAAAAATCAAATCTTTCTTCTTTATAATATTAGTTTAGATAATATTTGAAAGTGGTAAAGTGAGTTTGTATGTAGGGGTAATTTCTGGAACTACCAGTCGGATTTAAAATTTTTTTTTTGCATTGGATAACCCAATTCTTGAGGAAGGTGGCTCGTGGACGAAGTCGCGGGCGGAAGCTAGTATTTTATATGGAACGACTACCTATCTGACCTTCAGAACCTAGTTACTGGGTAACACGATACCCCTTGGTTAAGACTGGTTGTCAGACTTTCGGGCTTCTGACTCCCCGTAACTGTCAAAGATCTACGAATGACAGCCGGGACTAACGGCTTAACGTACTTTCCCAGTCACGATATGTAATGAATGGACACCCATCCAAAAACCGACTGCGGCAAGTATGGCTTAACCTTCGATCGACCTGTGCGGTCATACCATTTAACTACGCCCTTTTTTTTTTGGGTGGGAAATTATCAAATAACTTCTCCCGCTCCGCCCAGAGCGGGAACACGGGTGGGTTTTAGTCAGTAAGAGTCTGCTCTTACTGACTAAAACCCACCCGTGTTCCTTCAGTTGCCATGTTGCCGGGGGGCCACGATGTCCCTATCGGTTTTCTTCGAACCCCCGGCAGGCATTGGCCCTAGCGGACCCCGTCAATTCTGCTGACATCTCTTTGAGGCGCGCGTGGAACACAACGCGCCGTCGACCCGGGCTTGGTCCTTATCGGACGGCGAGCTACCCATTGCTCACCGTCCGCAAGCCCGCGCCTACGGTGGCCGGAAATCTTTTTGTGATTCCCGACGCCCAGGGCGTCTCCTCCTGCGGCGGTTAGGGGCGCGAGGACGCGAAATTTGCCTCTCCCTCACGCGCTCCGTCTCCTCCTTCGCGAGCATTACTGCTTCGCAGAAGGAGGTGACGGCCTCCCATTTCCTCTCGCTCCGTAGCATGGCCCGAATCAGAGCCGGACGCGAGTTATCACCGCCGCCGATCGCTTCCACGAGGACACAGCGATGCCCTGCCCAAGCCGGGCAGACTTCCACCGCATGCTCCACCGTGTCCTCCGGGCGATCATTCAACTACGCCCTAACCTTAATAAACAATATGACACTGCATAAAGTCAACGAACGTTCGCATGATGAACAAAAGTTAACAAAATTGAAATTCTCTTATACACGCCATAATTATTATGATCACTGACGCCATATACCTAATATCATTGTTATTGAACGATGCTCAATGCCTGGATATACAATCAACATTTACTATCAACACTCTATCTATATGAATTTCGGATGAAAAATTCTTACCTTTTACCACAGATGAATACAGATGGTCCGCTCCGCAAAATCATTTAAATAAAAAGCGACTCTTGCTACGACACAATAAAGTGCAATTCAGGTCGCCCAGCGTTAATTACCTACAATTATGTTCACGTTGAAGTTGCCTCTCTTTCTATCGCGTAACTCTTATATCTTCTGACTACGTTACACTCACTGAATTGGCCCGACAAGGGCCTGCCGTGTACTTGTATTTTTAACCGACTTCCAAAAAGTAGTTAGTAGGTAAGTAGTAGTTATATGTTCGTCGCGTATGTTTGTTTTTTTTTTATGTATGTCCACCGATTTCTCCGTCAATTGTAGACCGATTTTAAAAATTCTTTTTTTGTTTGAAAGGGTATGCTCTCGAGGTGGTCCCATATAAATTTATTAACTTTGCTTTGATAGTTTTTGAGTTAGCTTCAATAATACGTACTTTTTTCCCACTTAATATATGGATGACATGATAAGTTCCTGTCACCGTTGTTTACATAGCAGGTAGTGGTTTTAGAACAACTACAAAGTGAAAAATAACTTTAATTTCGGAAGTCGGTGTCTTTGGTTTTGAATTTTCGTTTTTTGTCACCGACTTCCGAAATTAAAGTTATTTTTCACTTTGTAGTGTTTTTTGGAAGTCGGTTGTTTTTTTTTTGTAAAAAGTTTTTCATACCTAATATGCGAAGTGAACCATATTTATCTGTGCTTTCACTATCAACATTCATTTTACGTGGGCATATTCTGCTTGTTGTAAAGTTCGATTAAGTAATTTTGAGGTCCAAAGTTGTGAAGGAGTTGTGAGTGGTCAAAAGGCCACTTGCTTAATAAAGTTCTTATGAATCAGATCCTTCAAGAACCTTTTAATTTAATAGGTACCGATACGGTAGGTACTCAATCAGCTGGCGTTTATAAAAAAAAAAGTGGTGGCACTCCGGGAGTGCCGACAGAAGTGAAAACTTGGACAAAATCGCCTTGGTGGAAGAAAAATACTTGCATAGAACATTGGTCCGTAACCTTATCTAAATAAAGAGCACAATCGCGTTTACAAAAACTTTAAAGTAAAAATACTTGCATAGAACATTGATCCGTAACCTTATCTAAATAAAGAGCACAATCGTGTTTAAAAAAATTAGTTGTCGTCATGGTGTCCCGAAATCAATGGTTTAGTCCCATCTCAAAAATGCCCAACGTGCCTAAAGAAGTTTTTACTTCAATATTAGTTGTTGCCACATAGTTGCATGATATAAGGACTCCTACTCAAAAAAAACATATTAGATTTCCAACTACATTACCGTAAAAAAATAGTTATCTATAAACTATAGTAAGTGATGCTGATCCACCACTGTTCGGCAGAGTTCGGGTAACTTCGGAAAACCCCAGAAGGCAGTGCGAAATAACACCTGCATCGTATATTTCACGGGAAAATCTTTCCGACAAGTTTGTTCACCTTTTTAACTGACAGGGTGACCATATTTAATGTTCCTTTTCCCTTTTTCTTAGCACTTGCAAAGTCTTATCATTTAAAGTACCTTGAAAAATGTTTTAAGGTCTAATTTTATGTTCGCCCAGACAAATGACTTACTTCGTTGAACTTGCGTACATTATAGACATAGGAATAAAAGTAACACTTTTGGTCCTTGTGTTCTTGGTTACAAAATAAATCCTCCAAATCATTAAATGCTTTCTTTTGCGAAGAAAAATGATTTTTAAAAATCAGTGATAGTGACTGGGAGTGCCGCCAGAAGTGAAAACTTGAACAATTTAAAAAAATACTTCCAAAACCTTTAAAGTAAAAATACTTGCATAGAACATTGATCCGTAACTTAATATAAATAAAGAGCACAATCGCGTTCACAAAAAATGAAGTGTCGGTAACGGTGTCGCGAGTTCAATTCTTTTTTCCCATCTCAAAAATGTCCAATGCACCAACAAAATATGTATTGTTGTATGTGTTTCATGAGTGGCCTATGTCCAGCAACGGACGTCTTTCGGCTGAAATGATGATGATGTATTTCAAGACCCAAAAGTATTAATAAAAAAAGTTATACTGATACTTTGATCAGTGTGGAGCCCAATCTTTAGAAAAATACTACAAGATGGACTCTTTACCAACTCCTCAATCTATACAGCGTTTGAAGTCTGATACGGTTGTAAAATATGTATGGTATTATCATAAATTTTCGAAAGCTAGTAGTACTATCGCGTCAAGCAATAATTGTCAATGTGTGCGTGGTAGTATTGCTCACTGTAGGTGTATATCGCTCCGACAGGCACGTCTATATACCTACATTTTACAACCGTATCAGGCTTCAAACGCTTTTTCCGTGCTCATTTTAATAATTCCTTAGCTTTCAACAATACTCTTTTGGACTTAATCAATCATAAACATTCAACGCGATTTTCATCCCAATTAAAATCATATTATTTATTCACCAAGAAGTTTGCAAAGAAAACTTTTAAAATGACAAAAACAACTCTTATCTGTGGTCCAAACTTTTTAAGTCCATTGTGAAAAGTAGGTATTATTTTCGTTCCTCATTTTCTTTTTTTGAACTCGATTATTTTTATTCGCTCAAGTCTTTGCTAAGTTCATCGTTGTGCTCTGAATGTAAATCAGTTTTCTTTTGAATTAAAAATGTTATTGTGTTGTCGTTACGAGAGAGGAAAAACATAAATCTTAGACTGCTCAAAACAGCTATAAGAATATTAAAGTCGTGTTTTTGAGTTCCTTTTGAAACGCAGTCTGTCTGAGCAAAAGAAAATGTAGTTACGAAGCGGGCAACCTTACTGTAATTTAATATTTGTAGATTTTTCTTAGTTTTTACTCTGGCTTGCGGTTGTCTCACTACAAGACTAAAGCCTTTGTCATGTAGAAAAAAAACAAACTTTGGACTACGTTTACAGGGGCGGGGCAAGAGCAAAATTTGATGTGGGCGAGGTATATTTCGCGAGGCCCTCTGGTGGCACAAGAAGACGAAAAAAAAAACAGTTAAACAGTTGTCAAATTTTTTGGTATAGGTCGAGTTATAGGATAGGCCGTTCAAAAATACTACGAGTTTTTGAAAACTTTATATTCAGGGATCCGTTTACGTAATATTTAGCTGTAACACTTTTTTTTTGTGCCAGGAGCCCTCATATTTATCATTTTCGTACGAGTATATTTTTATCGACGCGTTCACGGCTTTTATGTAATGCATAAACCTTCGAGGTGCGAGGCCCCTCGGACTGCGAGGCCGTAGGCGGTGGCCCACGTCGCCCACGCCTTAAGCCGCCTCTGTACGTTTACTTATTGCGATTGTATTCCAGATTATCTCTAAATGTTTTCTTTTAACGTCTGCTATCAGTGGTACAATTCATGATTGCAAATACAAAAGTCACATTGGTCACTAACATCGTGCCAGGTTTAGCACCTGCAACCCGAAAACACAACATTCAAAACGGGTTTTTCAACTTCTAACGGGTTTTCCAACTTCTAACGGGTTTTGTAACTTCTAACGGGTTTTTTAACTTCTAATGGGTTTTCCAACTTCTAACGGGTTTTGCAACTTCTAACGGGGTTGTCAACTTCTAAAGTTATCACGACATTAAATGAGGACGAATTAATTAGACAGTCAAGTTGAGTAGACAATGTCACCCGTTAAATGCTCAAAGTAAAAAAAATCGTATAAAAATTATAAAAGTGGAAGTATTTGATATACCTACTTAACTTTAGGTTCTTTTAAATCAAATTTATTTTTATTTTATTGCTTTTGTATTATAAATGCTGAAACGCCGACGTCTCCCCTCGCGGAAGTGGGCGCTAATTATTATTATTATACTTTATTTATCGGACAACAACGATCCAGCGTGTTAGTAAACAATAAAATAACTTATTACTAGTGTTAGTACAGTACAATAGAGAGAAGAAGATGAAGATAGAATAATTATTAGTATTGTGAAAAGGACATCTCCAAATTAATGTTCAGCGATTGTCCTTCTTACAAAATTTGCTAATGGCTGCAACACAGTTTTTTTTTTTTTAACTAATGTAGCTGAAAATTGTAAACGCGTTTTTATTCCAATTAAATATTTGATTTATAAAGGCTTAGCAACTAAATATATACACAGCATTAACCCATAGTTTTTGACATAATGATCTCGCATGTATCAAAATTATTGGAAATCATGGCAAAGCAATAACACGAGCAAGCCTTAAAGTAATCGCATCTGACATCTTTGCTGACAGTACCAACCTCTTGGAAAATGGGTTGGTACCTTCTGACGGCCAACTCTAGCACCGCGCGCGCTCATTGGTCAAATCAAATAGCGCGCGCTTCCCCGGCTTCCTGTTACACACTTCAGTCCCTTTTCACGAAATCACAGATGTTACACATAAAAAAGTAGTTTCCAAAAGATGGTAAACCTACCTTTCCACCCTCGCTAAAGTATTTAGGAAGAAAAATAGCTAAGTACGTCGTCAGCAGTAAGTTGTGCCGCAAATCCCCGCGGTGACGAGGGATTTATTTTGACAACGCGATCGGTAAGTATTGGGACTTTTTGTGAGCCATCACTGTATATTTGGGCGTAAAAAGGGAGGAACCATTGACAAGAATCTTAATAAATAAACGGCGATTCTGTTGCTAGATTTTGATACTTATTACTAAAATTTGCCAAATATATTTATTATCACTAGTGTTTAAGATGTGTTTAAATGATGTAATATAAATGATTTTTATTTATAAATGTCCCAGCATCATGCTGAGATAGGAGCCTTTTGGCTTCTTATAGGACTTTCTGATTTAATTATTACTTTGTTTTTTTTATATTTTGGTTTTTTATTTATGTTTTTTTGAGTGTGTTTTTAATTTGTGATCTCCTGTGCGAGTCTCAATAAATACTTTTTATTTCTTTCTTTCATGTCTGTGTTGCTTTTTCATCATTATCATCATTTCCGCCGAAAGACGTCCACTGCTGGACATAGGCCTCCCCCAAGCACCGCCACTTCGACCGATTCTGTGCTTTCCGCATCCAGCGGATTCCTGCGGCCTTCACAAGGTCATCGGTCCATCTTGTGGGAGCGATGTGTATGCGCTTGCTACTCACACATAGTTCGTATATTGTGAATGTGTGAGTGGACCCATGTCAGTTCAGCAATAAACCAGCGTTCAATGAAGACACTCGTTTCATTATCTCCGCACCCTCAGTTAGAAACATATCAGGGAGGCCTTCCAACTCTACGTCTTCCGGTACGTGGTCGCCACTCCAGAACAGAGTTGCTTTTTGTCGTATTGTTATTTTTTTCAAACATCTTCATTATTAAATAACTCTACTCAATTTAGATAGGTACTCTTCCTATATATTTTACAGTAAAAAGAGCATTCGATTCATATAATTTTTGCATGAATAATAATTTTTACATAAGTTACATTTAAATAATTCGAAAACAAATGAACAGCAAAGGCAAATTCCCAACTATTCGCGATGCTCACTGCTGCATCAGAGTCGATTGTTCTAAATACAACTCGGTTAATAATAGGCGTGTGTATAGAACAATAGTCCCAACGACTGAATTGTTCTAAATAAAGAACAACGGTCCAATAACAGTCTAGTAATCAATAAAACCATGACGAAAAACCTCTCTACGTTTTTAAAATGAAAAATGGAGAACACTTTTTGCTTGCAGAATTGTTGCGGTGGGCGATGCTGGCTGTTTAGTTTTTAGAGAACATTATAAATGTCCCTTTTTGCTATTATAAGCGATGCACCACTTAAAAACGCAGCAGTATTCGTAGAAAAAACTGGTCATAAATCACTACTACGCATTAATTACGTAGTAAGCAAAAACAAATGACCTTTATTATCTCAATGAGAAAACTAGCAAACTGAAAGTCCAAAATATTGAAGTACAAATTATGTTTGTAAATATTTTCATTTTCTCACCAGTCTGTCCAACCAATGTAACACGGAAACAATTGTATGAAACTAGCTTGCCAAATGTTATGTTCAAACGGATACAACTCGGTTCGGAGACATGGAAGTAAAATAGTACTGAGCTAACTCAATGTGACGGCATTGAAAAATTGAAGGATCAACGTTTTGTTTTGTTGGTGTTTTGTTTTGTTAATGGAAATTTATTATGGCGGCTGTACTCTCCTGTCCGAGTGCTCTCGCTAAGTCTCGCAAAAAAGTCTCGATCGAGGTGCTTCAGCCCAAGTGCGGCCATGTATACTCTCAAAGGATGGACGCAGACATTCAACACGTCTTCTCTATCAATCGGCGAAGCTACACTAGAGAAACGAGAATGTACAGCGATACACTCGCAACTGCTGCGAGATCCTTTGACTCAAGCACAAAAAACCGACACGGGACGGACAACGAGCGAGGAAAGCCGAGACACATCGAGGTAGGCCGAGCGCTCTCATATTCATCACATTCTCGTACTCGGCCTATCACGGTGTGCCTCAGTGAGGAGTGTACAGCTACCATTATATGGCAGAAAAACAAAAAAAGATGATACTGTCAACAATAGGAATTTGGCACGCATTTTGCAATCTGCGCTTCAATCTTTTCACAGTTATTTTACTTCTGTTTTTGCATCACTGTCAAAATCAGAGTGACCCTTATTCTTGTTGCAAAAAGGTTGCTGTTGGGTTTCTGCTTGCTTGAGTTGCTGTCGGTCGTAAAATGACTGGGAAAGGGCTGTAAGCATCATTGCTTGTTTTACGTGTGGAATGAAAATTTAAATTCTATGGTTTAAATGTTTTTTAAATACTCGTACATTAAATTGTTTCGATTCAGAATCACTGATTCTTTGGAAGGACAGTTCATCTGTTCTCAAGTTTCGTTAAAAGTAATCATTAATTAAAATATCGAATAGTATTCAGTCGCAAAACCTGATTGTCGTTTCAGGCTTACTGCCAGAGTCTGTACACGAGCAATCTATGGCAATTACACCAAAAGGTCGCTGGATGTCCTGCGGGTCCAGTACAACAATGGTTTCAGGATGTTGTTGGGCTTCCTCGCTACTGCAGCGCTTCGGAAATGCGCTGCTTCACTACTGAGAAGAGTGAGAGACAGTCACAACAGCATCCTGAGAACTGTAGCGGAGAGCTTTAGCTCTCTAATTGTAAAGCAGTTTTTGTAGAAGGTGATTGGTACTGGACTCTGTTCCGAAATAAAAATCAATATTATATTATTACTAGCTGACCCCGGCAAACGTTGTTTTGCCAATTATTTGTTTGAGGTGGACAACCCTTCAAATCAAATCAAATCAAATCAAATCAAATCATTTATTTGCATAACACAGGTTCAGAGGATGTTACAGAATGGTTCTTAAGGCTCACTGTATTATAACCATGTCAGGTGTGCAAATACATTAGGAACATTATGACATAATAAAATTATTCTTATTCAGTTTTCTTATTAAATTACATTGTCATTAAAAATATACATAGAAAGTCAATTTCATTTCACATTATATTATAACTGAACTAATAAATTATAACAGTAATGTCAAGCAAATTAATGTCATAGTAATTGTAATTATTATTATATTAAATTGAACAAATATTTGCTATAGGTAATCAAAATGCAATATCTTTATCTTCTAAGTAGTCTTTTACATTATAATAACACTTTTTAATTAGGAATGTGTATAACTTCTTCTTAAATAGATGAGTAGGTAACTTCTTAATGTCATCGGGTAATTTATTATAAATCAGTGATGCCATACAAATAATACTTTTATTGAGTAATGCCGTTTTCCCATACGGTATTTCTACTTCTAACCTTTTTTTGTCACGTAATTGTCTATAATAGCTTTTAGAAGCAGTCTTATAATAGCTTGGATTTGATTTTACAAAAAGATTTAATTCGTATATGTACAAGGAAGGTAATGTTAGAATTTTTAAATTTGTAAAATAATGTTGGCAACTTGTAGTACTATCCAGGTGGCACATTGCTCGGATGCATTTCTTTTGGGCTTTGAATACATATTCCTTGTTTACCGAGTTGCCCCAGAATATTATACCATATCTTAATATAGGTGCAACGAGTCCGTGATATGCCGTTAAAACGGCTTCTTTGTTGACAATTTTGGACAATTTGTAGAGGGCGAATGAGGATTTATTAATTCTTTTACAGAGACCATCTACATGTGTTTTCCATGACAAATTGCAATCTATATCAATTCCCAGAAATTTGGTATTTGTTACAGAATGTACTATCTGTCCATCGTTATTAACATTCATATTTTTAGGTTGAGTTCTTTGACAAAAGTGCATTATTTTTGTTTTGTCCATATTTATTTTAAGATTATTGTTTATTAACCATTTAATTATTGTATTTAATATTTGATTGATTTCATCTTCATAATCATCTGGTTTGTCACATTTTATTATTACTGTGCTATCGTCGGCAAACAGTACCATTGGTTGTTTGACGTGTCTAGGGAGATCATTAATATATGTTAGGAAGAATAAGGGACCCAAAACAGTACCTTGTGGAACTCCAAATTCTATAGTTCTAGCGTGGGATCTATATTTGATCTCATTTCGTGTTCTCTGGCATATTCGTGTAATTTCTGTTACTTGTTTTCTGTTGGAAATATATGATGAAATGAGATCGAGCGCTTTACCTCTTATGCCGTACATGTTTAATTTTTGGAGCAATACTTTGTGGTCAACACAGTCAAATGCTTTGCTCATGTCCATGAAGATAGCACATATTGGATTTTTTTTGTCCATATCAGTCAAAACAATTTTAATTAAGTCATAAATAGCAATGTTAATAGATTTGCCCTTGCGAAATCCTTTTTGTTCGTTGACCAAAATATTATATTTTTCTAAAAAGTTGTATAGTCGACTATATATAATTTTTTCAAATAATTTTGAGAAGATGGGGATCAAAGCTATTGGCCTATAATTTCCCATATTTTGTTTGTCATCTTTTTTGTAGAGTGGAATAACAACAGATGTTTTAAGTTTTTCTGGGTAAATTCCAGTGGAAATGCATAGATTTATTATGTGGCTTAAATGAGTAGCAAGAGATTGTGACACATGCTTTATAACTTTGGTACAAATACCGTCATAACCCACGCTCTGGGTATTTTTTAATTGCTTTATTTCTCTATCAATCTCCATTGGAGTTGTAGGGTTAAAAAAAATTGAATTTACGTTAGAGTTAATGTTGTGATTCGAGGGTGCTTTATTATTTTTAGAATTAGTTGCATTTCTTGTTTTTGATACTTGGTCGATAAAGTAGTCATTAAAACTATTCGCAATTGATGTAGGATCTCTAATTTTGATATTATCTCTTAATATTTCCGTAATAGGTTCTTTGGGGAAGTTAAATTTAGAATTATTTATAATTGACCATGTGGCTTTTGATTTGTTTTGCGTAGTATTTATGTGATGGTTATTTTGTGACTTCTGTGTTAGGTTTATAATTTTTTTAAACTTAGCAGCGTATTGTTTAAAAATATGTTTGTTTGTTTTCGTTGGAAGGGCCCTATACTGCCATAGTAATTTTCTTTTTATTTTGCTACATATTTTGATTCCTTTTGAAATCCATTTAGATTTTTTATTTAAAGTTTTCGTTATTGTTTTGTAAGGAAAACATAAATTATAGAAACATAAGAACAGTTCTAAAAACCGATCATAAGCTTCGTTAGGGTCATTTGTCAGATAAATGTCAGCAAAGGTCAAATTGTTCATACAGTTATAAAACTTTATGAGGTTTTCCTTACTATAATCACGTCTTCTAATACGCCACGATTTTATCACGCAGGTTTTTTTAACCGGGAAATGTAATAATTGGGCTGTATGGTCCGATAATCCAAATTCAATTATATCACTTTTGCATCTATGAGCATTGTGAGCAAAATTGTCAATGCAAGTGTTACTGATAAGTCTAGTGGGATTTTTAATTTCTAGTTTCAAGTTATGGCTTTCCAGAACATTTTCGAAGTCTAGAGTTTGTCGGTTCCTTTTTAATATATTGATATTAAAATCTCCGCATAGCACAATTTTCTTATGAGTGTTATCGCAAATTTGGCATAATAACTTTTCTAAATTATTATAAAATACAGTAATACATGAGTTTGGCACTCTATAAATACAAACTATTATCAGATTATGTTCCGTTAGTTCTATAGCACTATATTCTATGATACCTTTAATCGAATGTTTATTATTTATTACTGTATATTGATGTCCAATTCTAGTTAATATACAGGCACCTCCCCTGTTAGCATCTCTTGAAAAACTAGCTGCCAAGCGAAAGTTGGGTAAATTAATTGTAGCCTCCTGTCCTGGCGTCATAAAATGTTCAGTAATACATATTGCGTCAATGGGTGTATTCTTTAGTTCCAATTCCTCTAAGTGTACCGCCAAAATGTCAGATTTGTTTATAAGACCTGCAATATTTTGGTGTAGTATGCGAATATTATTATAAAAGAAAAAACTGCGAGCTTTGTTCATTTTTGTCACTAGTTACGTAAGGGAATAACTCCAAGTCAATTTTAATCCTATTCATTATCTTTTTAAATATGAATCGTAATCCAGCGTTATTTAATATACCTGATTTATTTGAAAACATGTCAAATTCAAATGTAAGATCATAATTAGTATCAAAATAGTATGCGTATTTATGATAGTGGATGTCCATATAGAGTAGGTTATTAAACATCTCAACCTTATAGTTATATATAGGCGCTCCTCGTACATACGTAGGAGTGCATATTATTATATTTGTGTGGGTTATCTGTACCAAACTTTCGTTAATAACGTTTACTAAATCAATGAAGTTATTGCTATATTTAATGTCACTGTCTCCCAATAAAATTATACAATAATCATTCATACTAAAGTCTCTCAATTTTGATTCTATGTCAGCTAATAGTTGGTTTATTTTTGAGTTTGGTAATGAGTAACTACAGAATTTAAAATCTTTAGAAAAACTTTCTTCTATAGCTTGTAGTTTATCTCTTTGTACGCTATTACTTAATACACACAGTTTTCTATGTTTGGTTTCGTTATGAACGCTCGTTCTTGTAAGTTTTTTGTCCGGTGTTGAATTTTTCATCGGCGGCGCCAATTTTATATCACTAGGCGATATATCCAATTTTGGCATCAGATTTTTAGTAATCGGTGTGTTAGTCGGCTGTGCCTTTTCCAAATTATTCTTCACCTGTGTGCATGTTGATGACTTATTATATTTCTGTCCCGTCTCTCCTGAATGGTCCATCAACGGTGTGCATGTTATTTCCTTATTATGTAGTTGATTGCGTTTTTCTGGTGTATACTGTAAGCATGCACTTTCTCTGTTGCTGTCATGAATTTTATTTCGTTTAGTTTTTCTAATCGATGTTTTAGGGGAATTCTCTGTGAAGTCTAGTTTTTTGTATACATTTATAATTTTTTGGCATTTTAACAACTCACATTTCAAGTTTCTGTTTTCTTCGTTTAATGAATCGATTTCATTATTAGCAGACTGTAGATCACCTGTTAGTTGATTTATTTGTGTTTGGAGCACTTCACAACATGAGTGATTTACAACATCCAGGGATGTGCTTGGAATACTCGTAATTGTTGAGTCAAATATGTGAGAATTAGATAAATCGGTAAATGATCTCGATTTACATAGATTGGTAGGAATCCTTTTTCTATGCGTTATGTTATTGTGAGAATCCATTCTAATAAAACCCAAATCTATTTTAAAATTCCCAATTGGTATAATTTCTTCCGGGTGGCAATACCATGTTTTGTGAAAGAAAGAACAATTTTGGTAATTGAAATTTGGAATTCACAAAAAGCGCATACCACGTTTGCTGGGGTTCGAACTTGCGTTCAACCGATTAGATGTAAGGTGTCGACTGTCGTGCCACCGAACCAAATCGTCATAGATATTTGAGGTGAAATAGGCCTTAGTATTAAAAAGATCTAAGTTTTAAACGAAATTAGACGGTTATAAATGAGTCATTTGGTTCGTTTTTTTTCCACTGTTCAACACTTTAGTCGCTTTGTCTTTGTTTGATAAGTGAAGGTTTTTACACTTTTTTATTGCACTTTTGTATTGTGTGTGTATTAGAAAATGTTTATTCATTGATTTACAATAGGATCACTGTTCTATATTACACTGCACTTGATTGTCAAACTTTATTCATTGTTTATATAAAGTTTTTTCACTTCGATTTTTAGGATGGATGTTGTTCGATTTTTCCAAAGATAATACTTTCACTTATTGATTGTAACAAAAAAAAAAGTCCTCAAAAAGAAAAGTTTACATTTTTTTTTTGCAATTTATGTCACGGAGCGGATTTGATCGCACAGCGCGGCGCGGACGTGGGTAGTCAATTCCCTTATCACTTAGGGGTATCAAAAATAGATAGTAGCCGATTCTCAGACCTACTGAATATGCATATAAAATTTGGTAAAAATCAGTAAAGCCGTTTCGGAGGAGTAAGGTAACTAACATTGTGACACGAGAATTCTATATATAAGAGTATATTAACATACAAAACTGAAAATAATTTAGTAGTAACAGTCATTCTGTGGTTCCTAGTCAGAGTTTATGTAGGTATACAGTTCAACAAAATGTTGTACAAAATTTTACGACTTCCACGCATTTCAGCTTTGGTAACCGACCGAATGTTGAACACACTGCAAGCTAATTCATAATTTCATCACGCGCAAATCAAGTTGCGGTGCAGTTGTAGTTAAGTTCAAGTTTGAGTGCTAAAACGTATTCTAGTAATCTTTGAACTGCACGAATGCGCTCGGGAGACGTCAAGAACTTGACACGAGCATATCTGACAGCGGTAGAGAATATGAAAACCGATATTTTGATCTGAATTTCTTTAGTTACGTGAATTACCCTACTGGATTTCGACAGGGTTAAATACAAATGACATTCACACTATATTACCCTGTTGTCAGAAGTTCTACATTTACAAATACCTTCACAAACAATATGCTTTATCCAGAAATCCGGGAGTAAATATTGGTTTCCTTCTATCCTCTAACAGGAACCGTTTGGGACAAATATTTGTAAGTAATTGCAAATATTTGATCTGCTCCCTGTAAGAAAGGAATGGTGACAATCCAAATAGGATGTCACGACATTTGGGTCACCAAAATTTAATTATGAACGCCTACTAAATTAGGCCTATTTACCTGCTGAATTTATGCTTATATCCAGCACCTGAAAAGAAGCATTAGAATCCTAAATCTCGAAGCATTAGAATCCTAAATCTCGATCTTAAAAAAAAAACTATTAACTGTACTATATTTATTTTTCACTTTTTAGTTGTGGTACTTACCTACCCCACACAAATTTGAAAACCACTACCTGCTACCTAGATAATAGTGACAGGAACTTATCATATCATCCACATACTAAGTGGGAAAATGGTACGTATTATTGAAGCTAACTCAAAAACTATGCAAGCAAAGTTAATAAAATTTATATGGGAACACTTCGAGAGCATACCCTTTCAAACAAAAAAGAATTTTCAAAATCGGTCCATAATTAACCGAGAAATCGGTGGACATACATAAAAAAACGAACATATAACCTCCTCCTTTTTTGGAAGTCGGTAAATAAACACTGAAAATAAAAAGCTGCGATACAGTACCCACATAAACACAACACTTTCTTCTTAACCCAAAATACAAAAAATCACTTAAAATATGGGTCGTAAATCTTAGCCACACTTCAGCCACGTAGGTGTTTACTACAGCCTCAATAAATATAAAGAACTACGTAGAAAAAATACTCCTACAGAACCCTCTCTCTGTCGTTAATTTAAAACATTTCTGCTCACCCATGCTCAAAGGGTGTTAGATAAGAAAGCACGCTTCATAAACTTTATGCCTTGAAAAATGATGGTTCTATCACATGGGTCAATTCTCGTGAAATTCTTTTTACTAGCAAATCGTATCAGAACCTTTATCTGTAGTAAAGGATACGTGGGTACAAGGAATAGATATGAGCAGAAGTCTCACATATGTTTTGATATTTTATTTCAGAAAAAATATTTGTGCGTTGAATGACTCTAGAGCAGCCTACCTCGTGTAAAAGCCAACCTAGTAACAATGCTAGCTAAAACAAACTTACTTACACAACATCAAAACCAATTGAATTTAATCGAATATCACAGATGAATACCCCATATTTTAGATACCTATGTAGCTACAAGTGCGTGGCGAGCTCGACTTGCTGGGCCAATTCAGTGAATGTAACGTAGTCAGAAGTTCTAAGAGTTACGCGATAGAAAGAGAGGCAACTTCTAAGTGAATATAACTGTAGGTAGCACTGTGCGACCAGAATTGCACTTTATTGTGTCGTAGCAAAGAGTCGCTTTTTATTTAAACGATTTTGCGGAGTGAATCATCTGTATTCATTTGTGCAAATACTCAAACTGTGCAGTACTATCATACTGCATAGGTTAAAACAAATGGACCTATTTAATACCTACCTTTAAAGCTACAGAATAGTACTAACCAATCGCTTGCACAGACGTAATCTGAAGTGCAGCCAGCCAGTTATAGATAAGGCTCTATTGATCGAAGGATTAGATAAATGATGACAATGAATAAGCAGTTGGGTCAACTGTAAGTGAAAACTGTAACCTTGTCAATTCAAGGTTACAGTTTTTACCCGGTTTTAAGAATGCGGCGACGCATGAATTGTCCATACAAACGTAGTACATAAATCATTTGCAATTTGAGCATATTTCCACCATATTATGTTGACATTCGGATTGACACAGTATTTATCTAGGCTCCTTTTTATTTCCAAAAAACTTACCTTTAAATGAAGTGTAAGCGAATTGCATTTCGTACATTTTTACAACGTAAATGACATGTTTTCATATTGTTTTTTCTGTATTATAAACAACAATATTTGTAATATTGTTTCCGCAGAAGCATAGTTTATGTTATCAAGTTACAAATTATCGAAAAAAAAAAATGGAAATTCATTAAGTTTTCATTGATAATTTTTTGTATTACGGAACACATCCAAATTTATCATAAATTTTCGAAAGCTAGTAGTACTATCGCGTCAAGCAATAATTGTCAATGTGTGCGTGGTAGTATTGCTCACTGTAGGGGTATATCGATCCGACAGGCACTTACACTGGCGCAACGTGCTTGGAATTGAATTTTGCAAACATCTTGATTTGTAGTTGCGAGCCGTGTCGCCAGCCTCTTAAAATCTATATATGTATATAACTTAACCTTTAGTTATGCAATTAATAGGTAAGATATTTAAGGATTCACTCTATACATCATACATTTTAGAAACATGATTACTTGTAGTTTCCTCTATTAATAGGTAATTAGCAATTAATAGGTAAGATCTTTAAGGATTCACTCTATACATCATACACTTTAGAAACATGATTACTTGTAGTTTCCTCTATAGAAAAAAATCCAGAGTAATAATCTCTAAAAAACAAAATAAATTCGTAGTTCATCATCAGTTTTTAGGTCATCAGTTTTTTAAAAAAATAATAACAAAACTACATGTTTTCGATAACGTATACATTTTACATTTTCATAATGTGCAGGTATTTGTTTTAATAGTACGAAGGAAATACCAAAATTAGCGCGCGAACCGCCCATTCTTTATCCTGCTCTATCCCATTCATTAGCGGCAATTAAATAGTCCGTATATTAAAATTACAACTATCTTCCATCGCTGTTCACTCTCGTTTTTTGTATACGTGTTTCTGTTTCAAATAAACCTATTTTTCTTCTCCTTTTCTTTAATTATTTATCTGTCGACAACAATAATTATTATTTCTCGGACTGTACATACAAAATGAAACTTCTGTATTATCTATTCCATGTCTAAAGTCGTGTTGGTTAGATGCGGACGTTCGAGCTCTGTCGATAAAATCGGTCAGTAAAATCGACCAATTTGCTGGCTTTGACCAATATACCGAATCTCTTTTGACGTAGATACTGTACTCGCTTTTGCCACTGTTCGACTATTTCAATTCTGTTAGAATTGCTGGTGGGTAAAACGTTAAGCAAATCAGATGGGAGGATCTGAACATTTTGTACTTTTTGGTAGAATTGGCTAGTTTCATTTAAATTGTTGGAGTTCTTTTTATTACCCTACTGCTCCGAAGGAGGCTGTTTTTCGAAAGTATGTATGTATGTATGTTTATTTCTTTGACACGCTCTGTAGCCTAAACGGCTTGATGGATTGAGGTGTCGTTAGATTCGTCTTAATTGTGGAAATATCATAGGCTATATAGTCTTTATATATTACATCTGCAAATACAAAAAAGGATGGGTTAGGTTTATGAAAAAAAAACAAAACATCAATGGTATCAAATACAAATAAAAGCTAGTAATGAGTCAATTCCAAATATATATATTAATAAAACTAAAAAGTTTTAAATAATTTGCTTTTTTGTGACGTATTTGAACAACCATTGGGCTAGATACGTTAATGTACCCAATATATAATGTTTACAGAAGAGAACTATAGAGTATTATCGTACAGTAGCAGAAAAAACCGGCCGAGAGCATGTGGGACCACGCATAATGAAGGTATCCGTAGTTAAGATGAACTTATCCCAAGGACAAACTTAACATTGTAGTTGAAAAACATGTTCTCCCATACATTCCAACTGCAAATGTAAGTTTGTACGCACAATATTGGGAGATTTACCATGTTATTTTAAGACCATAGACTTCTTATAGGTTTTCCTGTAATCTATAAGTATAGAACTATTTTCTGTATTTTTTTCAAAATTTTACGCTGTGTATTGTCAATTTTCATCTATTTTCTTAAATATCTCTAAAATTATTAATTTGAAATAATAAAAAAAAAATATTGAAGTCCTCACAACAAGCCCTTTTATTTGATATGTCACATGGTACAGTTAGCAAAACTTTTTTTTTTTATTATAAATTTTCCCCCGAAAAGTGACCCCATATTCATAATTCATTTATATACGTTACACGTCCATGTTTGGGGCACAAAAGTTCATATGTGTACCAAATTTCAACTAAATTGGTCTAGTAGATTCGTAGTAAATTGGCTGTGGCAGACGGACAGACACCCAGCCAGCCAGACACACGAGTGATCCTATAAGGGTTCCATTTTTTCCTTTTTATTAGGTACGGAACCCTAAAACTAATGTTGTAATAGTTGTTATGTGATAGACTTTTGACCATCTAAGAACATTTACAGAGTGTAAAAAAAACAACCGACCTCCAAAAAAAACACTACAAAGTGAAAAATAACTTTAATTTCGGAAGTCGGTGTCTTGGGTTTTGTATTTTCGTTTTTTGCCACCGACTTCCGAAATTAAAGTTATTTTTCACTTTGTAGTGTTTTTTTTGGAGGTCGGTTGTTTTTTTTTGTAAAAAGTTTTTATTTTTCACTTTTTAGTTGTGGTACCTATACCACACATATTCGAATACCACTACCTGCTATCAGTGACAGAAACTTATCATATCATCTACATACTAAGTGGGAAAAAAATACGTATTTTGTAGCTAACTCAAAAACTATCCAAGCAAAGTTAATAAAATTTATATGGGTCCAATTCGAGAGCACACCCTTTCAAACAAAAAAAGAATTTTCAAAATCGGTCCACAATTGACGGAGAAATCGGTGGACATACATAAAAAAAAAAAAAACAAACATACGCGACGAACATATAACCTCCTCCTTTTTGGAAGTCGGTTAAAAATAAACAGTATTTCTTGTTGGCCCAAAGGTTTCAAGGTGCGACATTCTCATTACTAACCCAAGTCTAGACTTGTGCTCGGTACATGGAAATAAGCTCGTCCCTATTACAAAACTTCTGATTAAATGTAGAAAACATCTCTGACTACTCCTTCGGGAAATACTGGTCTTATTTTATGTATGAAAAATAAACAAAATGTAACTCAAAAGCGAGTATACGTAATAAAATATCTGAAAACATCGCTAACGATATAACGAGCATTTCCCGCGCAGTAATTTCCCAACATGGCGGAATGATTCCCACCAAATGTATTGGAAAAGCGCATTCTATTGGTCTATGTGAAATGTCTCGGAAGGAAAATTTATCTTTACGCGTGTTTATTTTATAGGATCGTACATAAAACTAAGGTTAGTTTTTTGCGAAGGCTAGACACAACTATGTTGTACATACCTACCCAGGTCCGTCTTAACCATATTGGGCGCGAAAATCAGCCTGGGGAAAAAAAAAAATTGTGTTCGTTTTATTACTACTCCACACTTACTGTGAGTAATACTACTCCACAATAAAATGAGGTACATTTTGAAACATCAAATTAAATTTTTAAAAACGAAAAACTTCTTAATGATATCGTGTCGTCTGTTTTGAAATCTACGTTCGATTTCAAAACAAATAATAATAATAATGTCTAAGGGAAATGTAATAGGCCCCCTCTGCGAGTTGGCTTCGGCCCCTCGTACGCCTTCCAAAGGACCGGGATCCATGGTCCCGAGATTTGTTAAAATATAGAAAAATAATAATAATAAAGTTTATTGTTCTTCTCTCACATAGAATTTTACAAAACAATTTAAAAAACAAACAAACAAAACATTAGCGATAATTGTTGTGATCTATGCGAGAGACTGGTTTCTGTACTAGGAGACCTGTATGACAGATTACCAGCCTCTCCAGACAAATCGATCGACTCGATCGCTTGCGCCCCCAAGACCCTGCGCCCGGGTGCTACGCACCCCTTGCACCCCCGGGTACTACGCACCCCTTGCACCCTCGGGTAAAGACGGCCCTGTAACCTACCTATAAAGATAGTGCCATCCACGTAGATGCACCCTACTCTGCGATTTTATACAGTAAAGCTCTACTTTAGTACGGAGCGGAGCGGAGTGGGGCGTCTTCGTGAATGGTACTACCCATACCTATTGAAGATACTTTGTGGAGCTAATAACAGTTACGAAGAGCTAATAGTATCAGTTAGTGTCCGACCGAAAGTTCGGTTTCGGTTTCGGTCGAGTTTCGGTTTCGGCGGCAAACCTGCCAAAACTACGACCGAAATCGAAACTGCATTCGGGAGTTCTCGCGCTGTGATTGGTCATCATCATCATCATCATCAGCCTATAGCAGTCCACTGCTGGACATAGGCCACTCCAATTGCACGCCATTCAGCTCGATTCTCGGCAACTCTCATCCAGCTGCTACCAGCCACCCTTCGAAGATCGTCACTCCACCTAGCCTGAGGGCGTCCTACCTTACGTTTGCCAATTCGCGGTCTCCACTCAAGAACACGTGTACCCCAACGATCATCGGTTCTACGGCTGATATGGCCGGCCCACTGCCACTTCAGCTTGCTAATTCTGTGAGCTATGTCGATAACTTTGGTTCTCTGCCGGATCACTTCGTTCCGGATTCGATCCCTCAGAGAGACTCCAAGCATAGCCCGCTCCATGGCTCGCTGAGCAACCTTAAATTTATGAACCAGCCGTACAGTGAGTGTCCACGTTTCGGCTCCGTAGGTCATAACAGGCAGGACGCACTGATTGAAGACCTTCGTCTTTAGGCTCAGTGGAATACGCGACGAGAAGACTCGACGAAGTTTTCCAAATGCTGCCCAGCCCAGCTGAATTCTTCTGTTAGCCTCCCTCTCAAAGTTGTTCTTACCAAACTGCAGAGTTTGCCCGAGGTAAACGTATTCTCGAACAACCTCGAGAGTACCGCCATTGACAGCAATCGGCCCCGGAGTGACGTGTTCGTTGAACATAACCTGGGTTTTGTCCAAGTTCATCCGGAGACCAATGCGTACAGAAGAATTAACTAGGCCGTCCAGCATCTGCTGCAAGTCATGCAGCGATTCGGCCAATATGACGATGTCATCTGCAAATCTCAAGTGGGAGATGTATTCGCCGTTGATGTTAATGCCACGCCCTTCCCAGTTCAGCGTCTTAAACACATCCTCCAATGCGTTAGAGAACAATTTCGGGGAAATGACATCCCCTTGTCTCACCCCTCGACGCAAGGGGATATGTTCAGTACGCTGATCCTGAATTTGGACGGTCATTGTCGCGTTTTCATAAAGACATCTCAGCACTTGGATGTATCGCCAGTCGACTTGGCATCGCTGCAGAGACTCCAAAACAGACCAGGTCTCGACAGAGTCAAAAGCCTTCTCATAGTCCACAAACGCAAGACACAGTGGCCGATTATACTCATCGGACTTCTGTATAATTTGCCGCACTGTGTGAATGTGGTCTATGGTGCTGTATCCTCCTCGAAACCCAGCCTGCTCCGGTGGCTGAAACTCGTCGAGTCTTCTCGCTAGACGATTCGTAACGACTCTTGAAAACAACTTATATACGTGGCTAAGGAGCGAAATGGGTCTGTAATTCTTTAAAAGAGTCTTATCACCCTTCTTAAAGAAGAGAACGACCACACTCTCTCGCCACGCTTCTGGAGTTCTCCCAGAGAACAGGACAGAGTTGAAGAGCTCCCGAAGCTCTTTCAGTACAGGTCTTCCTCCAGCTTTCAGGAGCTCGGTCGTTATCCCGTCCTCACCAGGGGCTTTTCCATTTTTAAGTTGTTTAAGAGCCGCCTCGATTTCATCTTGGCTGACTTCTGGCAGGTCTTCCGTGTAATGGCGTGTTAAGGTGGCTCTGGAATCCTCATTTTCGGGATCAGGTCGAGATGCGTGCGATGCGTACAACTGGCCGTAGAAGTTTTCTACTTCCAAAAGGATCTCCGGCTTCGAAACGACGATATCCCCACTGGGTTTGGTCAACTTCGTCAGGTGGCTCCTCCCGAGTGACTGGACGAACACCTTCGACCCCCGATTTTGCTCAATCGCTTTCTCTATAGAGCGCGTATTGGAGCGTCGGAGGTCGCGTCGTACCAGTGTTCTTATATTTTTATTAAGTGCCCGTTGTTCTGACGAAGTGATAGGTGGGTTTTCACGTCGTTCCGTCATGAGCTCCAGAGTCTCTTTCGAAAGTTTGGACTTCTTGCCCTTACGCCGCATTTTACAAAAACGCGTGCCTTCCTCCCTGAGGATATCCGCCACTTGGTCGAGTGCCTGGTCAACGTCATTTGTGGTTTCCACGGCAGCAAATCGGTTCTCCAGGTTTGATTGGAACGCTTCAGATCCCAGCATGGTTTGGAGCATGTTTGGACGGAGCCTAGACCTCATCAAACGAGTTCGCTCGAGCTTAAAGTTGATATTCAGAGAGCCTCGGACAAGTCTGTGATCACTGCCGGTGTTGAACCTGTTGATCACCGAGACGTCCCTGAATATATGCTTCTTGTCCGCTATGATGAAGTCTATCTCATTTTTCGTCATAGTATCGGGGCTTCGCCACGTCCACTTCCTTTGGAGCTGTTTCTTAAAGAAGGAGTTCATCATGAAAAGCCCCTCCTTCTCAAGGAAGTTGACAAGCATTTGCCCCCTATGATTTCTGCTGCCAAACCCATAAGATCCTACTACCGATTCGCTGCAATTCTGTACTCCCACTTTAGCATTAAAATCCCCCATGAGAACATTGTAGTGGGCCTTAGTGGTGGAATGCAAGGCCTTGGAGATATCCTCAAACATTTCCTCCACTTCGTCATCCGAGTGTGCCGAGGTCGGTGCGTAAACCTGAATAACCTTGAGGCTATACCTCTTGGTTAACTTCACTACAAGGTACGCTACCCTGTTCGAGACACTGGAGACTTCTACAACGTTGTCACAAAGGGATTTGTTTACCAGGAACCCGACTCCGCCTTGGGATAGTTGGTTTCCCTCTCGAAAATACAAAAGGTGGCCCGATTCAAGGGTTATTGTGTCCTCTCCCTCTCTTCGGACTTCACTTAAGCCAAGAATATGCCACTTTATTTTTCCGAGCTCTTCTTCTAGCTGCACTAGGTGTTCGTCGAGCCGTAACGTGCGTCCGTTGTACGTTGCCAAGGTCAGTTGGGTTTGGCGGCCATTCGTAACCCGGGGATTCTTCGCACCCCCTACCTTACCGTTACCGTGATTGCCGCCAAAATCAGGAATAGCAAGGCGGCCGGGAACTGGAGGCCGTGGTTGAATTTGACTTGCCATTTGGAGGGTTTGCCCATAATCGCCACGCTGGGCATGCGGGTTGGCGATCGCAGATCGCAGCTTCTCGCACTAGTGACGCTGCTGCCCGTCACTAGTCTGCGCCATTTAGCTGCGAAATTTTATTTAGAATGGTTATACCGCCATTTGTCGGTTGTCAGAGCCTCGTTAGTTATACAGCAGGGTGCACCACGAGCAGGTGAGGTTGACTTGGGGCACTGAGATGGTAAGTGTGCCCCCTTACACCCCAATTGGCCATGGTGATTGGTCATGGTGTTAAATTCCATTCAAGCGAGTAAACGACGAAGACATTTTGCCGCGTCCACGTGTCTTATCATATCGTGACTGGCTTGTGTTTGCAGTTTGTTGTGAGTTTTCGTGTGATTTTAGTGATTTATTTTGAATTCGGTAAGTTTTATTACGTAATATAGCACAAGAATAGATAGTAAACATAAAAAATAATTCATTAAGTATAACAAACTTTTAGGGGTATGAGGAACAGGGTGTAAAGTTCACTCATCCACCATGAAAAGGGCCTCCGACCAGACGGGTGTAGTCTGGCAGGCAACTGCCCAACAGTTTGAAGTTGAAATCTTGTATCCATGTCGATCGCTCGGTAAACTCTAATTACGCGATGCAGTATTTGTGTGACGTCATGTCTATGATGCATAGTTCGTATGTGGTGGTGTAACCGCTACAAACTAATACATAGATTATCGTTTTCTTTATTTTTCCCTCAAAACATGATCCTTGTAAGGAAGTTTCAGTTTCGGCCGAAACTGAGACAGTTGCCGAAATTCGGTTTCGGTTTCGGTCGTAAAAACCAGTTTCGGTCGGACACCAGTATCAGCCTGTAATCAGTTTAGCTGTGAGGCAAAAACCTCTTTACTTTATCAATATCATAATCTTAGTTTAATTTAGGTGGGCTTTGCTTTTACAAAATTAAAACCGTAATAATTGTAACATGACAATTAAAATCATATTTTAGAAATTATAATAATAAAATGCACTACCCTGTGCTACCTTTTAACTTGTAATATATTGACCATTACAAATAATACCATCAATAAGCGTTTATATAAACCTCGTTATGACCTCCTATTTGTCATCCACATACCATTGGTCAATTCAACAAACCCGCGGGAACTATTAAGGTATGATTCCGAACAACGCCGCCCGCGGCATTGCACCCGCGTCACTAATATGAGATTACATTCCGAGCACGGCAGCCATGTCACGCAGTAATGTAGCGCAGCATTGCTGCCGTGCTCGGAATATAATCTCATATAAACCCATAGAAAATGTATGGGGACCAGTAGTGACCAGGCAACAAAGCCGTGCGCGGCGTCGTTTGGAAGTCAAAATAGGCCTGAGTCTAATTTTTTTTTTGTCCGTCTTGTAGCTTATAAAAAAATATTGAACATGTATTTTTCTTTTCTGACGTTATCAAAAGATTACGGCGATACATTGAGTTAAAATGTGGCATGACGTCACGCCTTGCTAGATTTAAGGGCGGCCAACCCGTCATACTTTTCATACAAACGCTCGTACGTGATTATGGCGTTGTAACACATCTTTCTTTAATTCTTTTATTTTAAGAGGTATCTTGTGCACTATATCTAGGTTTCTATGAAAGCAAAAAATCAAATTTGGCGAAACAAATTCAATATAAGCCTCCAAAAATCTGCTTTTTTGCACAAATTTTACCAGAATTTTGACCATTCATAATGTACTCATAAATTGTAAAATTAAAGAAAACATCGTCATGGAAACCTTGCACATGTAATGGAAATTCTAAATGACAAACATTTATTTCGCAAACTTGTAAGGCGTATTCAAAAACACGTATTTCCTGAAACAAGTTATTTTTCGCACAATGTTATCGCGTTCTCACTTGCTTGTTAGCAATTCTCACTTGCGCTGGATGAAACAACAAGCTTTTCGACCATACTCGCGTTGACGATAGACGGACCGGGATGGACCCTCTTAATACTGCGTTGTGACGTAGCGAGCCCCCATTCCCCAACTTTAATGCGTGTTTTCTAAGTTATTTTTGATTAATATGATAAAGCAAAAAATACGTGTCTAATATTTTTTTATTATCTGAAAGACAGACTAAATAGAATTTCTTTTTTTACCTAGGCAACTACCCTATTCAAAAGTCATTTATTTATTCAAAGTAGGCTGAAAATCAGCACTTTTCGAACGTCAAAATTACATAAAACAGTCCCCCAAAAACGCCCAACCTTCACCATATTATTTAATCATACCTTTACTCAAAATATCTTGAACAATAGGCGTCCAAAATGCAGCATCTATTCCTCTCAACCACAATACAGCATTAAACATGCAAAAACAAATAAATCTATTTACTGGCACATGAATACGTGTTCACGCTTCAATTACTGGCATAGAATGGGAACCTCCAAATCCCACTGGCGCAGCCACACGCAGAATAAAATTTGAGATCAATATAGAAATGCTCCTATAGCCGCAAAAATATTCGACAAAACCTTGTATCTAACCCATATTTCTAAGTTTGCATCATCATCATCTGCCTAGCCTTTTCCCAACTATGTTGGGGTCTGCTTCCAGTCTAACCGGATACAGCTGAATACCAGTATTTTACATGGAGCGACTGCCTGTCTGACCTCCACAACCCAGTAACTGGGTAATATGATACCCCTTGGTAAGACTGGTTATCAGACTTTCGGGCTTCTGACGACCCGCAACGACTGTCAAAAATCCACGAATGACAGCTGGGACCAACGTCTAAAGATGGTCACCCATCCACGGACCAACCCCAGCAAGCGTAGCTTAGCCTGGTGGATCGACCCGTGTAGCTATTATTACGTAGCCACGAGCTCCTATATATCTAAGTTTGCAAAAAAAATAAAACATCACGCCTTCAACTCCGAAGGGTTAGACAGTAGTGCACCCACATTTCGCCAGTTATGTTTAAATCCCATGTCATAGGGGGCCAGCTTATTACCATCAACCGGGCACACATCCAGACTCCAGGTTGCTACTGAGTAATTCCAGATGGAAAAACCCAATAACACTGCCCGACCCGGGAATCGAATCCAAAACCTCATGCTTAGCAATCGCGCTTGCAACCACTAGACTAACGAGGCTTCATAAACCTGCTCCAATATTCATTAGTTAAAATGAATTATCCATTTCAATTGCATTAATTGAACAGTATCCAGAAAGGCTGCATTTATCTAACTAGTTACAGTATCCTGAAAATCTTTCAATAATAATGACATTACATTCAAGTAATATCATTACTACTGACAGTGTGGTGATTGGAATAATGATATTAATTATATTATTTTCATAGTTTTACGTCAATATCTATCTACACTTAATATATAAAGCTGAAAAGTTTGTTTGTTTGCTTGAACGCGCTAATCTCAGGAACTGCTGGTCCGATTTGAATTCTTGCAGTGTTAGATAGCCCATTTATCGAGGAAGGTTATAGGCTATATGTCATCACGCTAAGACCAATAGAAACGGAGCACCAATGAAGAATGTTTCAAAATCTGGGTTTTTTTTCCTTTTGAGAGCTTTCGCTGCGTACGCTGCGTAAATGGTTAAAATTTCGCAAAAATTATGTACGACAGAATTGTTCCCCTTTAAAAGTTCTAAAAAAATTCCACGACAGCATATGTCTATCACTATAACCTTTTTTATGCTAATCAAATTTGTTCTAAAATAATGCATTTTTTCGAAGATGTTTTTAAACATGATTTTAATCCCTATCTGTATATATAAAATGGTAAACTGACTGACTGACTGACTGACTGACTGGGTGATATATCAACACACAGCCCAAACCACTGGTCCTAGAGACATGAAACTTGGAGGGTGTGTTCTTTGTGATGAGTAAGTATCCACTAAGAAAGGATTTTTGGGAATTCCACCCCTAAAGGGGTAAAATAGGGGATGGAAGTTTATATGAAAGTCCGTCAGTTTTGAAGTTAGGATCTTAAAATTTTGCGTTTAGGCTGACAATTGAAAATTAATTTATAGGTATCTCAGCATTTTTGATAATTCTACCCCCGAAGGGTTAAAAAAGGGGATGAAGTTGAAAAGTCCTTAATTTTCGAATTTAAATCACTAAATTTGCTATCTACGCTTATTGTTAGAAGCTATCGCAACGGTGTTGTTAGAATTTAAATTCAAAAGGGGGATAAAATTTTGTTTTTAATTAAAGTTCCTTATTTTTTTAAGTTAAAATTACTAATATTTCGGTTTATGGTTGGAAACTAACACAACGTAAATCGTTGTTTATTTTTTATTTATTGAAGTTGTTCATTCGCTATTTCTAACTTTACAGTATTCTACATGGAGCGACTGCCTATCTGACCTCCACAATGCAGTTACTCGGTAATACGATACCCCTTTGTAAGAATAGTTGTTAGACTTTCGGGCTTCTGACTTCCCGTAACGACTGTCAATGATCCACGAATGACAGCCGGGACCAACTGCTTAGCGTGCTTTCCGAGGCACAGACGGGTCTCTGCATGTAAAGATGGTCACCCATCCACAGACCAACCGCGGAAAGTGTAGCTTAACCTGATCGATCGACCTGTGCGGCTGTTATTATTTACCCACCCCATCCCCTTCTCCGGGAGATTATACAAAATTTGAACAAAATCTATCCGGTAGTTTTTGCGTCATACTTTCAGAACAACAGACAGAAAGAAAGTTGCCCGGAAGCTCGATAGATGGCGGTAGTGGAAAAAATAGAAGTAGCTATGGTTTCGTTACCGCGCGTTGTATATGTACCCTAGCGCACCTTCGGTATGATTTTGTACCAGATGAATAAAATAAAATTTCGAAGAAGATAAAATCATAAGATAAATTATCACAAAAGAGGGGTCGAAGCCTTGAATAGGAGTTTGCAGGACATACGAAATAATAAAAACATAATGGGTGGTATGACGGTGTTGCTGGCAGGAGATTTTCGCCAGACTTTACCGGTAGTGCCCAAAGGAACGCGCGCAGATGAGATCAAAGCATGCATCAAAAGATCTTTCTTATGGCCTTCAATTAAAGTGCTGAAACTTACTCGCAACATGAGAGTACATCTCAGAGGTGAAGTTTCTGCCGGCAGATTTGCTGATCTTCTTCTTCAAATCGGAAACGGAAACTTTCCACAAATAGATGGGTTGATACAAATACCAAATGAACTATGTACTGTGGTATCAACAGTTAAGGGACTTATAGATAAAATTTATCCTGATGTTAAAAATATTAAAGACAAACCGATGGAGTGGTTATGCGAAAAAGCCATTTTTGACTCCTAAAAACGACCAAGCCGCTGCGATAAACGAAATGTTGATAAATACATTCGAAGGTAAAGAAATTATTTACAACTCTGTTGACACCATGGTCGATATGGACGAGTCGGTTAATTATCCTGTAGAATTTTTAAACTCTCTTAATCCGCCGGGTCTTCCGTGTCACAGACTTAAGTTGCGTGTAGGTGCTCCTGTCATGTTGCTTCGAAATATACGGCCTCCAAAATTGTGCAATGAAACTAGACTCCAAGTAACAGCTCTCCGCTGCAATGTTATTGAGGCCAAAATACTAACTGGATCTGCCAGAGGAGAAACAGTCTTCGTGCCGCGTATACCATTGATACCAAATGACCTTCTGTTTGAATTTAAAAGATTGCAGTTCCCAATCAAGATTTGTTTCGCGATGACTATTAATAAGTCACAGGGACAAACTCTGAAATTTGCTGTAGTTAATTTGCGGCAAGACTGTTTCTCCCACGGCCAATTTTATGTGGCTTGCTCACGTGTTAGCTCTCCAACTAGCCTGGTTGTTTTAGTGCCCGCTTCCGAATTAGTGAAAAACATTGTATATAGAGAAATACTGTGAAGGATCTAAATCCTTCACAGTATTTCTCTATATTATACAATGTTACAGTTGTTATTTCTGTACAGTATTCTTTATATCACACGTAATGGAGGACAATTAGCTATGAACAAAGCTCTATTGTTATTGTTATAATAATTCATAATTATAAAGAATTTATATTCTACGCAGACGAACTAAAATAAAATAGTAACGAAGTCAAACCTTACATTGAATATTCGAGTCTGATGCCGAAAATATAGTTTTTAGAATTTTGGTCTGTTTGTATGTATGTTCCGGTTTGCATAAAAACGGATGAACGGATTTGGATAATATTTGGCACACAGATAGTTTATAACCCGGATTAACATATAGGTTATTTTTTAATCCCGGTAGTACGTTCACGTCGGATATTTTTCGACATCCACGCGGGCGAAGCCGCGGGCAAAAGCTAGTCCAAATATATATGTTATTCATCACAAGTATTTAATTTAAAACAAAATTGCCCTTCACATCATTAAATTTCAATTAATGTCTTAGGAGATATCGCAGTTTTAAAATAACATCGCAGCAAAATAATGATCAAGTACTGCGCGCATTTATCATGTGCAAGGCACATCATAAATGCGCGGGCAGTCATGAGGGGGAAGGGCGGTGGCCCCAGTCTCATTCAACCTTCTACGTAAACGAAGTCGAGGGTTAAAGTTAGCGTTAGCCCAAAGTAACTATTCCACGCGGACGAAGTCGCGGGCAGAAGCTAGTTAGAAGGAACAACAGTAACATTAATGTCATTATTATTGATAATGGACCTCTATTAATTTTGATTTCAATAGAACATCTGCTGGAATCAAGATTCAATACCTACTATTTGTCCGGTCCATTTGCTCCATCATTACCCAGAATTCGTTCCTTTCACATAGTTGCGTTGCTGTGAAAGGAAACACGTTTTTTGTGATAGAAAAACATGTAATACATGAGACATGGGGAATCAAAAAATATTGCAATAAGTTTATATTTTTTATGAGTTTTGTAAGTTTTCAGATGGTGTGATTTATTATTTGAGTGATTTAGATAAGGTCGTGTTTGCTCAGAAATGTTGGCTTGTAAGCTTTCACAAAATACGGTTTACGAAACTTTTTATAGGAATGTGCAGTCTCGTGGTGTTTCCTAATTTATTGCAGGGATAAATTCACATATGAGAAAAAATAAAGAAAGAAAACTTGTTTATTCTGCACAAACAAAACGCACATTTTAAAAAACTGGACAAAATACACACAAGACAAAAGTAGCCAAAAGCCTCGTATTCAATCCGTAAAAAAGTTAGATATGTGTGGTGGCGTGTGTCGGGAAACTCTCCAAAAGTAAGTTCTTTTAGGTTACGAAATATATTAAATATACAAAATAATAAATATAAAGGCCTTGTGAAGGCCGCAGGAATCCGCTGGATGCGGAAAGCACAGAATCGGTCGAAGTGGAGGTGCTTGAGGGTGGCCTATGTCCAGCAGTGGACGTCTTTCGGCTGAAATGATAATGATGAAATATAAAATAATATAATAAAATAAAAATATATAAAATATATATTACAGTTAAATAATATATAATAAATTTATTTGACTGCCTCGTTGGTCACCGACCACTACCCAAGCGCTACTGCTGAGCATGAGGTCCTGGGTTCAATTCCCGGGTCGGGCAAAGTGTTATTGGGTTTTTCTATCTGGAATTTCTCAGTAACAGCACGAAGTCTGGATTTGTGCCCGGTTGATGGCAATAGGCTCGCCCCCTATTACATGGGACTTATAACTGGCGAAATGTGGGCGTACCTAATACAGGTGCCCAACCCTTCGGAGAAACAAGGCGTGAGGTTATGTTATGTGTGTTGAAATATATTTGTGTCCGTTCCCACCGAATTTAGGTAAAGAAAGACGATGACAGTAGTTGGTGACGTGGGAAGCGCGGTGTCGTAATGCGATCGGTGACTTTGTCGGTAAGATGTGCTGAGCTTGCAGGTTGGCCTCGTAACCGTTTTGACAATATTGTTCATAGTAACTTTAACACACATACACATAGTCTCCACTCTCAAATTCGTACCTCGAGCCCCAAGATACAGACTAACTGTTTAGTTTGGGGCTCACTGGTAAATAATATATTGTAACCTAGCTATAGGTAGGTAATATTTTAAGTTATACTCAAATCAAAAAAATACAATAGACGTGGATATATTTAGTAACCTGTTCCGCTTAGAGCCATAAAAAACTCCTGAAAGAAAACGACACGTGTTTTACCTCTCAACGAGGCATCCTCAGGATGACGATGGACTTGTTGTGAACTCGAACACGGCGTGTTGCCACACCGAGCGCTGAGTGCAGATAATAAAAAAATATTAGACACGTATTTTTTTTATGGCTCTTTAGAAACAGCTAAGCGGAACAGGTTGCTAAATATATCCACGTCTATTGTATTTTATAATGGATTTCCACAAGGTCACGCCTTAATCAATTAACTATCTTATACTCAAATCGTCTCAACTTGCTGTTAACCTGTGAACCTGCTTACTGTAATACCTAGACAACAAATATTTTCTATTCTATTTCTATAAAGTTAAAAAAATCACCAATTAAAAGGAGTAGCGTTAGCGAAGTGAACCTTGAAAAACATTTTACAAAAAATACTAGATAATTTCAGGTAATTTTAATAAAACTCATTGAAGCTTTAAACAATGAATTAGAAAAGTAAAATATTTTTAGACGATAAAATGGTCACCTTATTTTAATTCCACGCCAAAACAAGGTGACTGTACTGTGGTTCTATTTTCTTTATGTCCCTCGGCAAACTTCGTGTTTCGTCAGTTGTCGGATTTGCCTTTTGTACTTGGTGCAGACCGGACGCTCTCAATCGACTTGTAAGTATACAGAGATGTTAATATTCTTTTAACTTAATGTAAGTTCTTAAAAAATGGGAGGAAAGCTGCTAAAGTCGCAGGCACGACAGATAGGAAAATAGTTTTACAGCTCTATGTAGTTCACACGGAAACCAAAACAATACAACAAAAAACTTTTTTACAAAAAAAAACAACTGACTTCCAAAAAACCACTACAAATAGAAAAATAACTTAAATTTCGGAAGTCGGTGTCTTTGGTCTTGTATTTTCGTTATTTGCCACCGACTTCCGAAATTGAAGTTATTTTTCAATTTGTAGTGGTTTTTTAGAAGTCGGTTGATTTTTTTGTAAAACAAAAAATATTTCTCGCTTTTTAGTGGGTTAATTTGTAATTTATCTAAGTTACATTAGCCTAATGCCAACTGCTCATCACTTTTTACAAAATATTGCTTTTTCCGATGCAGGGATATTCATCGTTGAGGAATTCTCCTGGTACTTCACCATCAGCTCGACTTCTCCATATGCTTTGTGACGAGCATAAATTGCATTGCAACCATATTAAGGTAATCGAATCGCAACCCGTGAAATACTTATTATTGAGTAGTTCCGGTGGCTATTTGTGGTCTTCATCATCAGTTCCACTTACCCAAATGGTGCTTTCCAATAGTAACTGCACGAGTTACTATAAAAAATACCCAAATCGCTATAGGTTTGCCTATAATATTTGAAGAGTTCCCTCGATTTCTCTGGGAAGCCATCATCAGATCCTGGTTTCCTTATACCTTTTACTTTTTTTTGTTGGATATCTCTTTTCCAACAAAAAAGAATCATCAAAATCGGTTCATAAACGACGAAGTTATCCGCGAACACAAATAAAAAAAATATATATGTATATACGGTTGAATTGAGAAACCTCCTTTTTTTGAAGTCGGTTAATAAAATACTTAGTTCTGAATTCAAATTATTATACACGATAAATCTAATAATTGATAGACATGGAAATTAGCATTCGTTTGTATTCGGAAATCCGATGATACCCGAGGGACATTTAGAAAATAGAAATACTGTTCATAGTTATGACTATCCCAACACCATTTTGATACCAATATAATACCCACATACCTTATTGAACAGAACACGGAACCAATCAGATTAGAAAGGACCATATTACCCTCGGATAGTTCCAATTTATCACCCATCCTACAGATAGGCCATCAGATACCACGGTCCCATGCCATTGTCCGCCAATTAATGGCTCCCATGTGATGGTTCGAATACAAAATGTATTACCGATATCTTAATGTTATTGGAATTTTAGTAACAACGTTGTGTCGGTGGTAGTTAATTTGGAATTGTTTGGTACGGTACAAATAAGTACAGATGGGACACTCTGTAAAATCATTTAAATAAAATAAAAACGTATACTTCCTATTTGTCAACGCTACACTTGGGATGATGACGTGATGACATAAAACAAAAAAACCGGCCAAGCGCGAGTCGTACTCGCCCATGAAGGGTTCCGTAGCAGCAAGTAACATTGAATGAAAGGTAAATTGCGGTTTACGATTTATGACGTATTAAAAAAAAACTACTTGTTAGATCTCGTTCAAACCAATTTTCGGTGGAAGTTTACATGGTAATGTACATCATATTTTTTTTTAGTTTTATCATTCTCTTATTTTAGAAGTTACAGGGGGGGGGACACACATTTTACCACTTTGGAAGTGTCTCTCACGCAAACTATTCAGTTTAGAAAAAAATGATTTTAGAAACCTCAATATCATTTTTGAAGACCTATCCATAGATACCCCACACGTATGGGATTGATGAAAAAAATTTTTTTGAGTTTCAGTTCTAAGTATGGGGAACTCCAAAATTATTTGTTTTTTTTCTATTTTTATGTAAAAATCTTAATGCGGTTCACAGAATACATCTACTTACCAAGTTTCAACAGCGTAGCTCTTATAGTTTCGGAAAAAAGTGGCTGTGACATACGGACGGACAGACAGACAGACAGACAGACAGACAGACAGACATGACGAATCTATAAGGGTTCCGTTTTTTGCCATTTGGCAACGGAACCCTAAAAATGACGTTCCCATGACAACGTGATGACCGGGGTTCAACTGACTACCTAATGAAAGAAGAACATAGGTGGCACAAACAATTTAATTTCAAAATCTAAATACAAACTAACACCTTAACAACTACAAATCTTCATCGGAAACGAAAAACTAACAAAATCTTTAACGGAAAATTAACCATAACAATGAATAAAAATTTTTACAAAAAAAAACAACCGACCTCCAAAAAAAACACTACAAAGTGAAAAATAACTTTAATTTCGGAAGTCGGTGTCTTGTGTTTTGTATTTTCGTTTTTTGCCACCGACTTCCGAAATTAAAGTTATTTTTCACTTTTTAGTTGTGGTACCTACCTCACACATATTCGAATACCACTACCTGCTACCAGTGACAGAAACTTATCATATCATCTACATACTAAGTAGGAAAAAAATACGTATTTTGTAGCTAACTCAAAAAGTATCCAAGCAAAGTTAATAAAATTTATATGGGACCAATTTGAGAGCACACCCTTTCAAACAAAAAAAGAATTTTCAAAATCGGTCCACAATTGACGGAGAAATCGGTGGACGTAAATAAAAAAAAAATAAAAAAACAAACATACGCGACGAACATATAACCTCCTCCTTTTTGGAAGTCGGTTAAAAAGAAATCCCTGTGGCCAGGATCGAACCCGAGGACAAGAAATGTCGATCCACCGTTGTGCTTCGAGACCGATCGGTTTCTTATTGACCGTGGAGAATATGTGGAACCGTCATTATATGGTAGGCGGAGTGGGAGGTGTTAGGTTTTATTTTCGTTACGTTACGGAATTTCTTGATTCGGTCGCCGCGCTCAAAGCCCGCGATGAAAGCTATGCGATAGCTTAAAAAACGTGTGTGGTCGGGGGACCCCCGTCAGGAACGAAGTTCCTTCTCACGTATGATTTAAAACAAAAATAATATTTTTGTAGCGGCCATCTTGGAATTTCATTTTGACCTTCATTTTCTCTCCCTCCGGCATGCAGTGTATTCGGGCTGATGTGTACAATTTTATCCCACGACACTGTAATCACTTTACTTTTTTCTTTTCTTTTTTTTCTGCCGGCGTTCTCTCTCTCTCTCTTTTTCTTTCTCTTTGAATTAGACGAAGACAGTTGCAAGTATTTATCGCACTTTTTAGCGTGACGATTTTCAGCTGAAAGTTTACAAGCCGCATAAAACAACTTCGTTCCAAAAAGTGACTCTTGCTACGACACAATAAAGTGCAATTCAGGTCGCACAGCGCTAATTACCTACAGTTATATTCACCTAGAAGTTGCCTCTCTTTCTATCGCGTAACTCTTATATCTTCTGAGTACGTGACGCCCACTAAATTCGACAAGTCGAGCCCGCCGCGTACCTACTTCTAGCTTCATACCTAAAATTCGGAGTGTCTCATCTGTATTCATCTGTGGGTACGTGAACAATAGTAGATTATTATACGAGGGGCTAAAATAACCCATTCTATCGAGATAGTTTTATTCCCAAGCTTTAGCGAGGAAGTAAATAGAAACCGAGTTATAATGTGTTTTAACGCCGTGTATACACTCTACGTTTCACAACGATTGCGAGAAAATTAAATAATCCAACACTATTAAATATGTTATTTAAAAAATATACAATTTGTTCAATCTGAATTTTTAAGGAAACTTTTTATCCCGGTTTGCGGTAGTAAAAAGCTAGTTTTACATATGAATAAAGACTTTTTAATTTTTGTAGGCTCGTTGGTCATAGGACAGACAAAAATTACTTTTTCCCCTAGAGCAAGATATGATATTTTTTCCCCGCTCTGGTACTCTACAATGATGGCCTTTTTGAGCAAGAGGAGTGAAAAGATATTTGTATAACGGCTTATAAACATGTCATATTTTTATTTTTACTTAAGTAAGTTATGTAGGTAACTGTTAATTTTAACATCATCACGCCTTGTTTTCCAGAAGGGTTGGACAGAGGTATTCCTAATAATACACACACACTTCGCCAGTTATATTTAAGTCCCATGTAATAGGGGGCGAGCCTATTGCCATCAATCGGGCACAAAACCAGACTCCGAGCTGCTACTGAGAAATTCTAGATAGAAAACCCCATTAACACTTTGCCCGACCTGGGAATCGAACCCAGGACCTCATGCTCAGCAGTAGCGACCACTAGACCATCGAGGCAGCGTCTTATCTGTGAAATAAAAAAACTTTTTACAAAAAAAAACGACTTCCAACAAAAACACTACAAAGTGAAAAATAACTTTAATTTCGAAAGTCGGTGTCTTTGGTTTCGAATTTTAGTTTTTGCCACCGATTTCCGAAATTATACACGTATTATTAAAGCTAACTCAAAAACTACCCAAGCAAAGTAATACAATTTATATGGGACCACTTCTAAAGTATGACCTACCAAACAAAAAAGAATCATCAAAATCAATTCATCATTTTATTAGCGGAAGAAAAAAAAAACATGCAGTCGATTTGAGAACCTCCTTCTTTTGGAAGTCGGTTAAAAAAGTGGCCTAGTTCTTATCTATAATGCGGTTTAAAAAATATTTTCATTATGTTTACTGATTCTAATAAGTTCAACAGTGTTCATAATAGGCCCTTAAACTGGAAAGGGAAGCTAACGGCTAGTTGACTTATTATCCTCACTTTTCATACCAAACTAAATCCAAGGCCAAGCAAGGAATTTCTATTTAGGACCAAAGGAATTTCAATTTCAAGGACTGGGCTTCGTAGCTGTGTGAACACAGCTACGGCTGTGCTACGATGCTACGGCGTAGCATCTGCTACGTGACCGTAGCTTCGTACTTCTAATTTGATGTAATGTATGCTACGCTGTGTAGAATGGCTGGGGTCAAGAACGATTTAATCTTATTACCTAGCATCGGCACGAACAGTATTCAATGTTACAAGAAAAAATAAAGAATGGTATGCCTGCTATTAGTAAGCGGTTATTTTTGTATTTTAGGGTTCCGTAGTAAACAAGGAATCCTTATAGTTTCGTCATGTCCGTCTGTCTGTCTGTCCGCGGTCTAGCTCCAAGACCCTTTGTACTAGAAAGCTGTAATTTGGCATAGATATACATATTAATTACGCCGACAAAGTGGTAAAACAAAATTATGAAAAACATTTTTTTTAGGGTACCTCTCATACACGTAAAGTGATGATGTTTTATTTTTTTAACCCATATTGAGGCGTATCATTGGAAAGGTCCTTTAAAAACATTATGAGTTTGTGAAAACCATTTTTGGATCTAGGGATCCGTTTGCAAAATATTAAGCCCTGCCGGCTAAATGGTTGGTTTTGGGTGCGTGAAAAAAATCACAATAGTTTATATAACGAAATTAAAAGGAAAACTATCACAGCTAAGTAGGCTTTACAAGTTAACGAGTAACAATCGACTAACTTAACTTTGCAGTTGCAAAAACATGGGAGAACATATTTTTCAACTACAAAGTTAAGTTTGTTTTTGGGATAAATTCATCCCAACTACGGAACCCTTCATTGTGCGTGGTCCGACACGCACTTGGCCGGTTTTTTTTTTAAATATTGAAAACGTATGAGCCCGGTTGAAATAATAGGATCACTTTAATAATAGTTTTATTTCTTTCGTCATTGGGCCATAAATCATTTGTAAAAACACTAATCACGTCCTCACAAGAAAAGTATTTGCCGACCGCATCTAGTATTAAAATATTATTATTTCCTTTTAACCTGCTTTTAAAAACCAGTTTATAGAAACAAATATCATATAACAAAGTAAAATAAAAAAAGAATTACGTACCCTTAAAACCTTACTGATCCACTAAAATCCCAAATACACTAACGGATAACTCCCCCCCAAATATCCACTAGATAATAATATCAAGTATCCAAGTCTTACCCTTGTTTGACCCTCGATATTTTATTCAAAACTCGCTACTTCATTAAGAACCCTTTACTTGAAAACCGTTCGGTTACTTGAAACTTTAATGCGCTGCTTGGGGACCTCAAAGGGACCTGTTATCCTGTGAATAGAATGATAGTAGGTATAAAATAGATAAGATGACCTATGGTACTGAAACGTGGTTGCTCACAATGGGCCTTATCAGAAGGCTAAAAGTCATCCAAAGGGCAATGGAGAGGGCTATGCTTGGAGTTTCCCTACGTGATCGAATCAGAAATGAAGAGATCCGCAGATGAACCAAGGTAACCGACATAGCCCGAAGAATTACCAAACTTAAGTGGCAGTGGACAGGACACATTGATCGCAGAACGGATGGCCGATGGGGCCAAAAGGTTCGGAGTGGTGACCGCGTACCGGAAGACGTAGCGTTGGAAGGCCTCCCACAAGATGGACCGATGACCTTGTGAAGGCCGCAGGAATCCGTTGGATGCGGAAAGCACAGCATCGGACGAAGTGGCGGTGCTTGGGAGAAGCCCATGTCCAGCAGTGGACGTCTTTCGGCTGAAATGATGATAAAATAGATTAAATTGGAGTGTGGTAGTGTAAAATTAGAAGCAATGCAGTGGCCCAACCGCGACTTACGAGTTGTAGGTGACAGAAACCATGCCTTCTGTATATTGCATGCTCGCTTGCATGCTCGCTTGCATGCTGCATGCATGGTGTATGCTTGTTTGAAAAATATTACGTCAGCAATTGCTGTATTAATTTTTCGTTACTATTTTATTCGGTCGTTTCTTTATTTGTATTCGCATATAAATTGTCGGAAAATTAGTATTTGTAGCATTCAATTTCATATTTTGAGAACACTCATTTAAAAAAAAATCGGAGCTTTTATTACTACCCATTTTATTAAGAGTCGGTGCAATAATTATGTCATATTATTCCATACTTATCTATTAGTCGTCAGCAATTAATGGTCATCTCGGGAGTCACCCTCTTTTTATCCAAGCCTTAGATTCTTTATAAAATAAAGTAAGTCTAAAAGATAACGTAATTTTATCCCATCCTTGCTTACATAACAAAATACAAGCGCGCCTTTACAAGCCCATTTATTATCTTAAAAAATTCAAAAGAAAACATTACTTGAAAACCGGAAAATATGTCCCGTATTCCTTTTCTTTTTAAAGCCGAGCGACTTGGCAGTAAGAAGAATGTTTCGCTGAAAAATGTGTTGAAGAAACCAAGTTTGGCGAAATAACAATTTTGTATTTTCGTCCTATCTAGAATTTAAGCTCTGGTCACACTGAGGCGAAACCCGCGCGGGATGCGGGACGCGACTATAATAAATAAATAAATAATATATCTTTATTTCAGACCGAAATTAGTCCATAAGTTGTTAGTGGTTAGTAACAGATTGTGCTTACATACTATGTTAGTGTTGTTAGCAATATAATTAATTCGTTAACACAAACCTAATGCTATTTTTACTATGCGCGTCTTGCAAGATATTGCTCTTGACTGACTTCTTATGGCTCTGATATTTGACATTAAACTTCAATAAAGCAATTCATAATTTGTGACCATTTTACGAATCTCCATACAAAACTGTCAAACAGATGAATTGGATAATTATGAATTGCTAGCAGATAATAATATGAACAGTTTGTGACCATTTTACGATTTATAATATGAATCAAAATGTTATCATAAAGCGGCCGTTTTAAGCCTCCAGATTAGCGCAGTGCTTTGGTTCCCCCATAGCACAGCATCATGCTGAGTGGAAGCCTGTTCTGTGCTCGTGATTATTATAGACATATAGTGTTATTTTTTATTTATCTTTATTATTCGAGTTAACTTATCTTTTTATATGCACGTGTTTCTGTGACAAACAAACTAATTTTTTTCTTTCTTTCTATCAAGTTAGTTGACACGATCGGCGAGAGCGGGTTCCTCCCACATCCCGCGCGGGATTTGCTTTAATTTGGCCAGAGCTTTAAGGTATTTAATTTTTCACAATTCCGTTCCTTCGCCTCAAGCTTTCATTTCTATTGTTTAAACTGTGTGAGACGCTTTCCACAACGTTTTCGGGTTTAATTTTATATTTTTCTTGTTTTAACCTTTCGTCTCTGTCATCATCATCATCATCATCAGCCTATAGCAGTCCACTGCTGGACATAGGCCTCTCCAATTGCACGCCATTCAGCTCGATTCTCGGCAACTCTCATCCAGCTGCTACCAGCCACCCTTCGAAGATCGTCACTCCACCTAGCCTGAGGGCGTCCTACCTTACGTTTGCCAATTCGCGGTCTCCACTCAAGAACACGTATACCCCAACGGTCATCGGTTCTACGGCTGATATGGCCGGCCCACTGCCACTTCAGCTTGCTAATTCTGTGAGCTATGTCGATAACTTTGGTTCTCTGCCGGATCACTTCGTTCCGAATTCGATCCCTCAGAGAGACTCCAAGCATAGCCCGCTCCATGGCTCGCTGAGCAACCTTAAATTTATGGATCAGCCGTACCGTGAGTGTCCACGTTTCGGCTCCGTAAGTCATAACAGGCAGGACGCACTGATTGAAGACCTTCGTCTTTAGGCTCTGTGGAATACGCGACGAGAAGACTCGACGAAGTTTCCCAAACGCTGCCCAGCCCAGCTGAATTCTTCTGTTAGCCTCCCTCTCAAAGTTATTCTTACCAAACTGCAGAGTTTGCCCGAGGTAAACGTTTTCTCGAACAACCTCGAGAGCACCGCCATTGACAGCAATCGGCCCCGGAGTGACGTGTTCGTTGAACATAACCTGGGTTTTGTCCAAGTTCATCCGGAGACCAATGCGCACAGAAGAATTAACTAGGCTGTGCAGCATCTGCTGCAAGTCATGCAGCGATTCGGCCAGTATGACGATGTCATCTGCAAATCTCAAGTGTGAGATGTATTCGCCGTTGATGTTAATGCCACGCCCTTCCCAGTTCAGCGTCTTAAACACATCCTCCAATGCGTTAGAGAACAATTTTGGGGATATGTCATCCCCTTGTCTCACCCCTCGACGCAGGGGGATACGTTCAGTACGCTGATCCTGAATTTGGACGGTCATTGTCGCGTTTTCATACAAACATCTCAGCACTTGGATGTATCGCCAGTCGACTTGGCATCGCTGCAGAGACTCCAAAACAGACCAGGTCTCGACAGAGTCAAAAGCCTTCTCATAGTCCACAAACGCAAGGACACAGTGGCCGATTATACTCATCGGACTTCTGTATAATTTGCCGCACTGTGTGAATGTGGTCTATGGTGCTGTATCCTCCTCGAAACCCAGCCTGCTCCGGTGGCTGAAACTCGTCGAGTCTTCTCGCTAGACGATTCGTAACGACTCTTGAAAACAACTTATATACGTGGCTAAGGAGCGAAATGGGTCTGTAATTCTTCAAAAGAGTCTTGTCACCTTTCTTAAAGAAGAGAACGACCACACTCTCTCGCCACGCTTCTGGAGTTCTCCCAGAGAACAGGACAGAGTTGAAGAGCTCCCGAAGCTCTTTCAGTACAGGACTTCCTCCAGCTTTCAGGAGCTCGGTCGTTATCCCGTCCTCACCAGGGGCTTTTCCATTTTTAAGCTGTTTAAGAGCCGCCTCGATTTCGTCTTGGCTGACTTCTGGCAAGTCTTCCGTGAAATGGCGGGTTAAGGTGGCTCTGGAATCCTCATTTTCGGGATCAGGTCGAGATGCGTGCGATGCGTACAACTGGCCGTAGAAGTTTTCTACTTCCAAAAGGATCTCCGGCTTCGAAACGACGATATCCCCACTGGGTTTGGTCAACTTCGTCAGGTGGCTCCTCCCGAGTGACTGGACGAACACCTTCGACCCCCGATTTTGCTCAATCGCTTTCTCTATAGAGCGCGTATTGGAGCGTCGGAGGTCGCGTCGTACCAGTGTTCTTATGTTGTTGTTGAGTGCCCGTTGTTCTGACGAAGTGATAGGTGGATTTTCACGTCGTTCCGTCATAAGCTCCAGAGTCTCCTTTGAAAGTTTTGACTTCTTGCCCGTACGCCGCATTTTACAAAAACGCGTGCCTTCCTCCCTGAGGATTTCCGCCACTTGGTCGAGTGCCTGGTCAATGTCCTTTGTGGTTTCCACGGCAGCAAATCGGTTCTCCAAGTTTGATTGGAACGCTTCAGATCCCAGCATGGTTTGGAGCATGTTTGGACGGAGCCTAGACCTCATCAAACGAGTTCGCTCGAGCTTAAAGTTGATATTCAGAGAGCCTCGGACAAGTCTGTGATCACTGCCGGTGTTGAACCTGTTGATCACCGAGACGTCCCTGAATATATGCTTCTTATCCGCTATGATGAAGTCTATCTCATTTTTCGTCATAGTATCGGGGCTTCGCCACGTCCACTTCCTTTGGAGCTGTTTCTTAAAGAAGGAGTTCATCATGAAAAGCCCCTCCTTCTCTAGGAAGTTGACAAGCATTTGCCCCCTATGATTTCTGCTGCCAAACCCATAAGATCCTACTACCGATTCACTGCAATTCTGTACTCCCACTTTAGCATTAAAATCCCCCATGAGAACATTGTAGTGGGCCCTAGTGGTGGAATGCAAGGCCTTGGAGATATCCTCAAACATTTCCTCCACTTCGTCATCCGAGTGTGCCGAGGTCGGTGCGTAAACCTGAATAACCTTGAGGCTATACCTCTCGGTTAACTTCACTACAAGGTACGCTACCCTGTTCGAGACACTGGAGACTTCTACAACGTTGTCACAAAGGGATTTGTTTACCAGGAACCCGACTCCGCCTTGGGATAGTTGGTTCCCCTCTCGAAAATACAAAAGGTGGCCCGATTCAAGGGTTATTGTGTCCTCTCCCTCTCTTCGGACTTCACTTAAGCCAACAATATGCCACTTTATTTTTCCAAGCTCTTCTTCTAGCTGCACTAGGTGTTCGTCGAGCCGTAACGTGCGTCCGTTGTACGTTGCCAAGGTCAGTTGGGTTTGGCGGCCATTCGTAACCCGGGGATTCTTCGCACCCCCTACCTTACCGTTACCGTGATTGCCGCCAAAATCAGGAATAGCAAGGCGGCCGGGAACTGGAGGCCGTGGTTGAATTTGACTTGCCATTTGGAGGGTTTGCCCATAATCGCCACGCTGGGCATGCGGGTTGGCGATCGCAGATCGCAGCTTCTCGCACTAGTGACGCTGCTGCCCGTCACTAGTCTGCGCCATTTAGCTGCGAAATTTTATTTAGAATGGTTATACCGCCATTTGTCGGTTGTCAGAGCCTCGTTAGTTTAAGCAACTTAAGATCAAAATTACCGAAGATCTGTGGGGCATGTCTACTAAAGTTTGTCAATCAATTATTGAGACAATTGCACCCTATTTAGCTTTAATATTTAATTTGTGTGTAGATCAAGGGATATTCCCGGATTTAATGAAATACAGTAAAGTTATTCCACTTTTCAAATCCGGGGACAGCAAAGACACTAATAATTATAGGCCCGTATCAGTTTTGCCGGTTTTCAGCAAGGTGTTTGAAAAAGTAATGTTAAATCAAATGCTCAATCATTTTAATCGTAATAACATCCTACACGATCAACAGTATGGTTTCACCAAAGGACGTTGCACAACCGACGCCGGTGTCACCTTATTGAAACACATCTTTAATGCATGGGAAGAGGCACAAGATGCAATAGGCATCTTTTGCGACCTATCCAAGGCATTTGATTGCGTGGATCACGAAACACTGCTCTTGAAACTTGAGCATTACGGTCTGGATAAACTTGCGCTGAGCTTAGTAAAATCATATTTGAATGATAGACTGCAGCAAGTTCAAATAAACGGTGTAAATTCATTGGGTTTAAAAGTCAAAATGGGTGTACCACAGGGCTCGATATTGGGTCCATTCCTCTTTTTAGTATATATAAATGATTTACCAAATTTACTGAAAAATCGACCACAAATGGTGTTATTTGCTGATGACACATCACTGATTTTTAAAGTAGACAGACGTGCACAGGAGCTTGACGACGTAAATAACGCTATGGTTACGGTCCATAATTGGTTTACTGTAAATAATTTGGTATTAAATGAGAAGAAAACTAAATGCATAAGATTCGCGTTACCGAATGTTAGAAGTAGTGAATGTCACGTTGTATTGAATAAGGAGACACTAGAATTCGTCGAAAAGACAGTTTTCCTGGGGATAACGCTTGACTCCAAACTACAGTGGGGTCCTCACTTAACATCACTTGCAGGGCGGTTAAGTTCAGCCGCTTACGCTGTTTGGAAAATCCGCCAACTAACAGACGTGGATACCGCGAGACTGGTCTATTTTAGTTATTTTCATAGCATCATGTCTTACGGTATTTTGCTGTGGGGACGGGCTGCAGATATTGATTCTATCTTTATTCTGCAAAAGAGGGCCGTCAGAGCCATCTACAACCTCCGCAGACGCGAATCTCTAAGGGAATTGTTCAAGAAAATTAACATCATGACGGTACCTTGTCAGTATATATATGAAAACATTATGTATGTTCGAAAAAATCTACACCTTTTTAGTAAGATAAGTGACAGGCATAATTTTAACACTAGAAATAGGAATAAATTAGATCAACCACGTTTTAGATTGTCTAAAGTTCACACTTCTTTTATGGGGTACTGTGTAAAATGTTATAATAAAATACCACTCGATATTCTTCAACTAAATGAGAAGAAATTTAAAACATGCATTAAACGCACACTATGTAGACAAGCATATTATAAGTTGGATGATTATATCGTAGATAAAAATGCTTGGCTTAATGCTGGTCCTGCTCCACAGCCACTTGGGCTCACTAGTTAAAATTTTAATATTTGGAAGAGTTGCTTTCCCTTTTCTTTTTTTAATTTTGTTTTTGACATTACGAACTTAAATGTTTATTTTTTTATCTTACCAAGTAAATAAAAATGCTTGGCTCAATGCTGGTCCTGCTCCACAACCACAACTAATTGATTAACATTTGCAAATACTGTTGGAGCTGCTGAAGATTGTAAGACCATCTTTGCATTGTATAAACTCAATCTCTTTTGTATTATATAATTGCATAGCACACTATGTGAGCACTATGTACTAAAGAGTTACTATTTACCGGGTAATATGTCTTGCATTGACTTGAATGTGCCCTGGCGGCTGTGAGTATGTCATGCTCACTCAAATGTTTCGCTGATGGTGGCGCGTGTGTTGGATCATTTAGCTCCCTTCAAAATGGTTGAGCTGAATGGTGCTAATCCATGCGTCATGTTCGTGAACGGGCGCCGTCAGTTGGGACTGGTTATCTCTTAGCTGCCAGGGCTTATTTTTAATTTTTTTGAATTGTTCTTTTTTATCTTTTTATTACGGACGCTTCTCATGTGCACGTCTTTCTACATTGTTTTCACATGTATAATTTCAACATGAATGATGTAACCAATATTTTGTAACAATTTTTTATTTAAAAGAGTGTCCGTGGAGTTTCTTGCCCGTTCTTCTCCATAGGTACCTACTACGCTTTGGAATGGGCAACTAGCTTCATACCTATTTCTGACTGACCGATTCCTTGACAATTCAAAAGTGCCTGTAAATGGTTTAATTGAAATAAATGATTTGAGTTTGAGTTTGAGTTATTCAGCAGGGTGCACCACGAGCAGGTGAGGTTGACTTGGGGCACTGAGATGGTAGTGTGCCCCCTTACACCCCCGTCTCTGTGGGGTGATTAATTCCAGTGTGGGCTACGGGCCGTGTTTTTTTTGGAAAACTGGAGTGCCGAAAATTTTAAATGATGAATAAGTAATATTTGAGTATGTTGTAGGTGGTAGGAGGAGACGTAAATAAAATACTTAAGTATACAGGATTATTGGTTAAATTTCGGCAATCCATTAAGGGGATGTAGGAGAGGTCATTTGTAACCAAATGACGCCTTTTGACTCCTATGCAAATGTCAACAATTTTCGAGTCATTTGACATTTATATTTCATACATTTTAAAATATAAAACGTGAATTTACTCGAAAATGGTTGACATTGGCATAGGGGTCATCGGGGTAATTTGGTTGTAAATGACCTCTCCTACATCCCCTAAACGGATTGCCCACGTATAACCCTTATACGTATAACCTTGTATATTATTCTGTTTCGTGATATAGTTCAGATTCAAAAACATAAGTGGTTTTGGGAGAGACATCAATCTAGCCGCTTGCAAATAGGTTAGGTAAAGTCTATGATTATTTTACATTAATATGGGGTATCTTTGGTTAGTTTAATCTAACTATGTAATAGAGTATGTGGATTATCCTACAAGACAATTCTGTTGTCGATTATTTTTCAAGAACGAGTGTCGCATTGACTACACGACCTTGGGAAAACGTCAAGAATTTGCCCACGTTCGCACGGACGTAAAAATATCGCAGCGGGATTTTTTCTCACTGGATTTTTAACGCTCTGCTTAACACCGAGAGTTGAAAATCCAGTGCGCGATAAAATCCCGCCGCGATATTTTTACGTCCGTGCGCACGTGGGCTTACTCTCAATTATAATATTGAATATGAGTTTTCAGGATCGGCAATTAACATGCTGTAAGATGTAATAAAAAGCAAACTGAAAAGGAAATACCAACTACCCGTCGTCCCGGGATTGGCTGTTTTCACATTGGACGATAACAATAACGACACGATATCGTCGGACTGGTAGTTTCATACAATTACTATCACACTGTGTCAGTGTAGTCAACGGTATCGTCGCCGACATTGAGGCTAAGCGTATGCTGAGACGCAGGTGACGTAGGTTCATGCAGCGCAGGGCAGAGCAGATTTTGTAATGCATTAACGTACTAACAGCTGCGTACGCTGCGGCGCAGGCACGTGCGACACAGACATGTGTCTGACCTGCTCTGCGTCTCATTGTAGAGCCGGCACAGATTTCTGCGCGACGCGTGCAGATCGTCACTTGTTTTTCGTAGTAAACAAGGAACCCTTATAGTTTCGTCATGTCCGTCTGTCTGTCCGTTTGTCTGTCTGTCTGTCTGTCCGCGGTCTAGCTCCGAGACCCTTAGTACTAGAAAGCTGTAATTTGGCATGAATATACATATTAATTACGCCGACAAAGTAATAAAACAAAATTATAAAAAACATGTTTTTTAGGGTACCTCTCATACACGTAAAGTGGTGATGTTTTTTTTTTGTTTTTTTTAACCCATGGTGTTGGGTATCATTGGAAAGGTCCTTTACCATTTTTGGATTCAGGGACCCGTTTGCGAAATATTAAGCTTTAAAGTGCTAATTTTTGTTAGAGTCAAGTGTCCCCCCCCCCCTCTGCCAGCTAAATGGTTGGTTTTGTATATGTAAAAAAAATCACAACAGTAGTTATATATAACGAAATTAAAAGGAAAACTATCACAGATAAGTAATCTTTACAAGTTAACGAGTAATAATCGACCAACTTAACTTTGCAGTTGTAAAAACATGTTTTCCAATACATTCCGTATGCGAGAACATGTTTTTCAACTACAAAGTTAAGTTTGTTTTTGTGATAAATTCATTCCAGCTACGGAACCCTTCATTGTGTGTGGTCCGACACGCACTTGGCCGGTTTTTTTTTACCACTGATTCATAATTTTGTTTCAATGACAGATTGTTTGTACTAGCTAGGACGCAAGTGTATCTGTGTAGCTGCGTCGCAGCATGTGCTCGCGGCCTACGTCTGCCTCGCCTGCCCTACCCTGCAAAATCTGTACTGTGCTGTGCTGCGTCACCTGCGTCTCAGCATACGCCTGATATCGGCGGACGACACAGTGCACTTGTTCACTGCTGCCATTACCAGGAATACACTATTACACTTTTGGAATCGCGTGATGAGGTAAGCTTTTACTGGCACAACGCGATTATTTGGGACCACTGTGGCATACCGCATGATAGTGATGTAACGAATATTCGCATTCGCGAATATTAGCATATTTTTGCATATTCGCATTCGCATTCGCATTCGCGAAATTATTGCGAATGTTTTTGCGTGTATAATTTTTTTAAGTATAGGTAATAATAGTTGGTTAATATAAGAAAATCCAATTAAATTAATTTCTTATGTTTTAAATGCAATAAAAAGTAACTTAACCTCGTAATCACATTATAAGTCTTTTCTTTATCATTAGGTTTTATTTATTTATTTACTACTAGCTGCGCCCCGCGGTTTCACCCGCATAAGTCTCGATCCGGATCTCGGAGAGCAGTGGTGGCCCAGTGGTAACAGCCGCGACTTACGAGTTGTAGGTCGTAGGTTCGATCCCAGACAGGCGCTTTACTTTGTGTAAATTATTTCATCACCACTGCTCTCAAAACGGTGAAGGAAAACATCGTGAGGAAACCGAAATGTCCTAGAACCGAAAATTCGAAGACATGTGACATCTACCAACACGTACTGGGCCCGCGTGGTGAATTACGGCCCACTCCCTCTCACAAAGAGGAGGTCTGTGTCCCAGCAGTAGGAACATTATAGGCTGATGATGAAGTCTCGATATCATGGGAAAAAAAAAAGTATCCTATGTTCTTTTCCAGGGCATTGTCTATATATGTGCCAAATTTCATCCAAATCCGTTCAGCCGTTTTAGCGTGAAGGCGTAACAAACAAACTTGCTTTCGCATTTATAATATTAAGGATTACTATTCACACTGTAACCTCAAAACTCACTTGTTTTGTTTACGAAATACCGGCGCGAGCGGAATGACACTTCAATCGCATGCGTTCGTATTAACTCGGCTATTCTCGGAACGAAAAACAGACGGAACGCACTTCGTTCGAACGGGACTGCCGCTAAAGTCACCAAGCAATAGACAAATGGCGCCAAATTTAAACAAAAACTGAATATTCGCATTCGCATTCGCGAATGTTGACAGCAGATATTCGCATTCGCATTCGCGAATGTCCAAAATATGACATTCGTGACATCACTACCGCATGATAATAAGCTGTTGGTTACATCTTGTCATATACCGATATCGTCCCGATATTGTCGGCCGATATCGTTGTCGTCCGAACTGACGATATGTCGGTGTCATTACCGTACGCAGTGTGAAAACGGCCATTATTCCTAATCATCAATCCGGTTCCAATGAAAAATCAGCCCGTAGCTGTAGATGTTAAAGATCAGCCAATTAGCAAAATGGCTAGTGTTTATTCAGGCAAAGTTAATTGGACAATTCGTTATTGAACTGTTCCAATTAATAAGAGTTATTGAGGCTATTTGATTGCTGAATGATTTTATTAATGTCTGGTAAACATTATTTGGTATTCTATTGTAATCTAGATTAATGGTTGTCGTTATTCACACCAGCCAATTTATTCTGTAAAAGCATCACAATGGAAACTTAAATGAAGTGAGATTGATATGACCTGTCAATATTGTCAATCCCCTAGCATTACGTGGAATGACATGACAGTTTACTTCACCTGTTTTCACGGTGAGACTTACAGAATAGACAGTATAGTCTGGTTGTGGCACTAAACTAATATAATCGCTACCCTAAATGAACTATGTCATTATTTGTTATCTTAATAGTAGTTGTAAGAACTCTCCTCCTCCTGTACTAGGGTCCTCTAGGTCAGCGATTCCTAAAGTGGGTTCCACGGAACCCAAGGGTTCCGTAGAAAGGTCACAAGGGTTCCGCGAATACGAAGTTTAAAATAATCAATACTAATATAATAATGCTGAAGAGTTTGTTTATTTGAATGGTTTGTTTTTTTGAACGCGCAGATCTCTGAAATTACAAATCTGATTTGAAAAAATCTTTTTGCATTTGATAGCCCAGGAAGGTAATAGGCTATTTTACATCACGCTACGGCCTTAAAGAGCCGAATAAAAAGAAGAAAATGAAATAGGTAATAGCGCGCGAAAATGTGGCAGTTATTTTCTGTATATTGTGGTGTCTTACGACTTCCACACGAACGAAGTTGCGGGCAGAAGCTTATTAATAAAACAGCCTGCCTCGTTGGTCTAGTGGTCGCAAGCGCTACTGCTGAGCATAAGGTCCTGGGTTCGATACCCGGGTCGGGCACAGTGTTATTAGGTTTTTCTATCTGAAATTTCTCAGTAGCAGCTCGGAGTCTGGATTTGTGCCCGGTTGATGGCAATAGGCTCGCCCCCTATTACATGGGACATAAAAACATAACTGGCGAAATGTGGGTGTACCTGCTACAGGGACACCTCTGCCCAACCCTTCGGGGAAACAAAGCGTGATGTTATGTTATTAAAAAAAGTTTAATTCTTTAGGAAAAAAGTCATTTTCTGCGAAAAAAATCCTATTAAAAAATTCTCATCGGGATTATATTTGGTTATTAGAAATATTGTGTGAAAAGTCCATTGCGACAACAAGAGCAAAAAGAAAAATTGCTGTGGAACATCTCGTAAAGGATTAATTTTACGTAAATTTATGTTACTACAAATTTATTCCTTATTATTTATTATCTTTGAGTGTAAGGTTCCATAAAATGAAAGGGATTTGTCAAGTGATCCGTATCCTTAAAAGTTTAGGAACCGCTGCTCTAAGTACCCTAGTACCAACAGGTATCAAACTTTGTGATACCCACTTTTTTAATAATTTTTTTTACAATTTTTTTTTAAATATAATTGATGAAAGTATAGACCCTGCACTATAATAATAAGCAGTCTGGCACATAGACGTGTCACGTCACTTGACAAGAGTGTATGGGGCGCTCTCTTGTTTTTCCATCTATCAAGTGCTAACATTATCAGATACATACCTTTTAAATAAATTAGTATTACAAAGTTAATTGCCCTTGTTTTCATTCTATCAGGTTATGGGCCCAGAATATGTCCTGTAATTCAGCATTAAAAATCATACATTTAGCACGCTCTATTAATGTCCTATTCATTCTTTCGCTGAGACCGTTTTGTTCAGGAGTGTAAGGATTAGATGTCTGGTGCCATATTCCATAGTTCTTCAGATAGGCTTAAAATTTTTTATTTTTGTATTCGGTACCATTGTCGCTTCTTAGAATTTTTATTTTTTTATTTGTTTAATTTTCTACTCTATTCTTAAATTCCACAAATTTTTCAAAAACTTCGCCTTTACTTTTAATAAAATATACATGTACACGACGGGAAAAGTCGTCGATAAAGGTTACAAAATACCTGGCACCTCCAATAGAAACATTTTTCATCGGTCCACATACATCACTGTGAATGAGCCCTAGCAGTTCCGTTGCACGCGAGCCCTCGCTTCGATATGGTTGCCTGGTTTGCTTGCCCTCGAGACAAGTTATACAAATACTATCTTCCTTTTTCGGTGACAGCTTTACCCCTTCTGTACATTTAGGTAATTTAATAATGTCTGACAAATTTAAGTGACCCATCCTTTGATGCCACAAGTAAGTATCATAATCAGCCTTCGCCATCATTGCTTGAATTTCTACATTTATTGTAGATTTTAACTGATAAGTATCATTAATGAGATTTGCTTTTGCAACTAATTTATTATTTTGATTGTAAATTTCACAACCAACCTCATTAAATTGAATTTTGCATCCATTAGCAATTATCTTATTTACTGACAGCAAATTCGTTTTTAATTCTGGTACATATAAAACTTTTCTCACCTGTATTTTCTCGGTGCTATCATCATTTGTATTCACTTTTATAGATACATTACCACAGCATTCAACTTTCAATACCTTATTGTCGGCAATTCTTATATTCTGTACAGGTGGAGCCGTGACATCGCTGAGCCAATCCCGGTGCATGGTCATGTGCATGGAGGCGCCAGAGTCAACATACCAGTTCACAGAATCAGTCGTTGTGGATGCTGAAAACGCTGCTGCAAATCCTGTATTGTTATCAGTTTTAGCGTTGTTCTTCTTGAACCAACATTTTTTACCGAGATGCCCATACTTGTTACAATTAAAGCACCTTGTGCCTTTTTTAGGTTTTTGCTGATTATTTTTAGGCTGAGTTTTATTTGTGTTTGTATAAAGTGCGGTAGTGTCTGATGTTTTAACCTCTTGTAACAGTTTATTCTTTACTAAATCAGCACTAATCATCATACCTGAACTTTCTAGCCCCATAATCATTGGTTTGTACATATCAGGCAAACCTGCCAGCATCAGAGTACCTAACCACTCATCATCTACATGAAATTTTATATTTCTTAACTTGTGTGCCGCTGACATTATTTTATTAACATACTCTTCCACAGATACGCTATTATCCAAATTAGTATTTATTAGTTCTTTTAATAAACCAACTTTTCGACATAGTCCACTGTCTTCAAAAGCCCTTGCTAAACTTTCCCAAACCTGTTTAGCATTTACTGCCTCTTGGATGTGTACATATAATATCAGGTTAATTAATAATATTAACTTCGATTTGGCTTTGATATCTTTCTTCATTGAGTTGGGTTCAGTGGATACTGGTTCGTTGAAAATGCAGTCATAAAGTCTTCATGTTGTAAGTAGGCTTTAACTGCAAAACTCCAACTTGCCCAATTATCTCTGCCAGTGAGTTTCTCAATTGACATCAATGAATTATTATTAGCCATATAAAGTATTTACCTTAAAATCTGAAATAAGCTGAAACGGAGCCGGTAAAAAAGTGACGAACACGTATTTTTTACTTTGACTTTTTCACTTTTAAAATACTGTTCAGATTATAAAAATAACACTATACGGCAGGTACGGGACGGCCCATAACCTGATAGAATGGGCTGAAGTAGTAGCCACAGCCGCCTATATTGTCAACCGTTCACCAGCTCGTGCTTTATCCGATGTGACCCCACATGAAATGTGGACTGGAGAGAAGCCTAATTTGAGTCATATGAGGATTTTTGGGTGTCACGTGATGGTTCATATCCCTAAAGAAAACAGAACAAAGCTTGACGTCAAGTCACGTAAGTTGATATTTGTAGGGTACAGTGATTCCGCTAAGGGCTACCGATTCATAGACCCTGAAACAAAAAAAGGAATTATAAGTAGAGATGTTGTATTCTTAGAAGCTACGGTAAAGAGAAACAAAGTTATTAACGTACAAGGAAAGGAAGAAAATATAAAAGAGAAGGAAATTTGTCCAGACAAAAAGGAGAATAAACTGGAGAAAAATAATATAATAAAGGAAAGCGAAACAGTAGACTTACCCTTTTCTGAAGATCATGATGAATCTGGAAAGGAAAATATAGAAGAAACAAATGAAACACAGTTTACCTCTCAAATCCTTGAAATTTCTTCTGATGACTCCGCTCTATTTGAAGATGTTCATGATGAAACATACTTACCTGATGAATCACTGGAATCTCCGCCACAACTTAACATGACTCTAAGACCACGTCCACACCGTACAGAAAGACATCAGAATAATGATGCTACATCATTTATATGTATGAACGGTGAGTCAACTATGAGTTTATTAAATAGCGATCCACAGAACCTTGAAGAAGCTCTCAACAGTGACAAGGCTGATGAATGGAAAAGAGCTATGAAGGAAGAACATCAGTCATTAATAAATAACAACACTTGGACACCAGTAAACTTACCAGAAGGAAAAGTAGCAATTCCCTGTAAGTGGGTTTTTAAAACAAAAATAGATGAAACCGGGTTTGTAACTCGTTACAAAGCTAGACTTGTAATTAAAGGATACAAACAAGTAAAAGGTATTGATTATCAAGAAAAATATGCTCCAGTAGTCCGTTATTGTTCAGTAAGATATTTAATTGGCATGGCTGCTAAATATGATCTCAAAATTCACCAAATGGACGCAGTTACTGCTTTTTTGCAGGGAGATATTGATAAAGAAATTTATATGATTGCACCACCCGGCTATGAAGAACAAAATAAAGTATGTCGATTGAACAAGGCTATATACGGCCTGAAACAAGCAAGCAGACAGTGGAATAAAAAATTAAATGCCGTATTGATAGAAATAGGGATGACTCGTTCCAAAGTAGATCCTTGTATATACCATCGCATAATAAATGAAAAGGATATACTTTTCATAGCAGTATATGTCGATGATTTGTTGTATTTTTATAATAATGAAGAAACTTCTCAGATTATAAAAAATAAGTTAAAAGAGAAATTCAATATGAAGGATATGGGGACCGCTAAGCAATGTATTGGATTTAGAATTTCTCACAATACAACTGAACATGAAATCTCCATAGATCAGTCGATATATATAAAAAAGATACTCACCCGCTTTGAAATGCAAAACTGTAAGCCAATATGGACACCTACTGATGCGAATGTGAAGTTGAAAAAAGCTGAAACTCAAAATGAAATCCTAAAGAATATACCATATCAAGAAATAATTGGTTGCCTACTGTACTTATCACAAGGAACCAGGCCCGATATCACGTATATAGTAAATTCTTTGAGCAGATTTAATAATCAACCAACGGGTGAACATTGGGCAGCTCTGAAACGGGTTTTGAGGTACCTGAAAGGTAAATGATAAATGATTTTATTTCTGTAAGTAGGTTTGTACAAACACTTTTACACGTCAATCATATTTTAAAAACTAGATGAGGTCGGCGTTTCCTATCTGACTACTCTGAGAAGAAAGGCCGAAACAAACTCAGAGGTCACAGTCTCTTTTAAAGTCCAGACATAATCTTGATCAGATCATGTGAAGGCCATGTGGATTGGTGTCTGAAGTGGTCTTTAGAGGAAAGCATCACACAGATTGAGAGGGTCTGTCCAGTCAGTGCACGCATTTGTCATTTATCGTGTAGCTCAACTCAGAATTTAAGGAGCTCAACGATTCGACGAACAATACCAAAAAAAGGACATTTGTGTAGGCCACATAAATTACTCAAACTGTCAGACCATGATTAAAACTAACTGAGAAAAAATTAAAAACAAAACAAAAAGGAATGACCCATATAGTCTTCACATTCACAATAATTAAAATAATATAATACTTTAAAAGTAAATATTCATGTCATTGTATATATAAAAATCATTAATGTCATAGTGTATATAATAAAATAAAAAAAAACCCAGAAATAATCTTGGTAAGAGCATTTCATATGAGGACCATGTAGATTTGTGTCTGAAATGATCTTTTGAGGAAAGAACCATACAGATTTGAGTGGACCTGTCCAGTCAGTGCACGCATTTGTCAGTAATTGTGCAGCTCAACTCAGAACTTAAAAGGAGCTCAACGATTTGACGAACAATACCAAAGAAAGGACATTTGGGTAGGCCGCATAAAGTACTCAAAACTGCCAGATTATCATTAGTAGTAACTGAGAAACAGGTACAATTAATATGAAACTTACTTTCAAGAGAAATATGAATGAAAATATTTATGGCTATTGTGATGCAGACTGGGCAAATGATGTAGAAGACCGAAGGTCCTGCACAGGCTATATATTTTTATTTCAAAGAGCAGCCATAAGCTGGAAGTCAAAGAAACAGCAAACTGTAGCACTATCCAGCACAGAGGCTGAATATATGTCAATGGCTTCTGCAATACAAGAAGCACTTTATTTAAAACAGCTGGAAGAAGAGTTCTTACCCAAACTGAAAGGTATGCCAATCACATTTTTCTGTGATAACCAAAGTGCTCTTAGTCTTTCAGGTAACGCCATGTACCATCCACGAAGCAAACATATTGATGTTCGTTACCACTTTGTTCGAGAGAAGATTGCTGCTAATCAAGTTGCTGTTCGATATCGATCAACTAAAGACATGATCGCCGATGTTTTAACAAAAGGGCTCCATCGTCCGAAGCATGAAGTTTTCACCACATCAATGGGTTTAACTTCGAAGCGTTTGCGTTCAGGAGAGGATGATGAAAGTATGGACCCTGCACTATAATAATAAGCAGTCTGGCACATAGACGTGTCACGTCACTTGACAAGAGTGTATGGGGCGCTCTCTTGTTTTTCCATCTATCAAGTGCTAACATTATCAGATACATACCTTATAAATAAATTAGTATTACAAAGTTAATTGCCCTTGTTTTCATTCTATCAATAATTCAAGAGGAATACGAGACAACTTTTCCTGTAACTTTTTCGATAAGTACCTACTTATTTACCTACTTATATCCCGAAGAGCTTACGATGATATTGAATTAAATATGAGTAACCTACTTGCTACTAACAATAAGTATTACTTTAACACACACCTTATTAGCGTTAATTATTATTAACATGACCAGTAACAACTAATCGCTTTTAGTGTTAATAGCGTGAAGGCGGAAATTATAATCTCCCCTAATAGGCACTCCTAAGCGCTTTTAAGATACAAACTGTCCTGTATAATCAATTAACCCTTCCCAAATTAGACCATTAGGATACCTCTCCGAAGTTGCGTCTCGACACCCAATTTCCGGAATTCCTGATCCTACAATATTGTATAAGTAGGTTCAACCGCCACCAGTCATCTGGCACTTTACTTTCGGAATAGGGTGCGGGTCACAGGAAGTTTTGCCACAGTGACTTGGCGTTTGGTTACAAAATAGTTTTAGGTAAAGTTAAAAAAACATTATGATCTAGCCTAGGCTCAATATAGGTTCAAAACAAACATTTGAAAGCTCGTTTAGTCCCTCCTTCACTAACACCAAAATTACTACGTTAAAACTCGATTATTTCTACGTAAAATAATCACAAACTGAATAATAAAACACATAAAATTTACTTCACCTTAATCACACTTACAACTAACAAAGCTTACCTTGTCAGCGATTATACATAATGACCCGAAATTCCTTTTTTACCGCTACATAACCGGGCACTCATTAAAATGTTTTTGAAATAAATTCTCGCCGTAACCCTGGGGCCACTGGGCATTCTACGAAACGACCCATTACGCCCCTGCATGGACCATTTGCCGTAAAACTGAACTGTTTCACCCCAAAAGTTTCACTTTACTTACTTTTGAAAATGTTTTTAGTTTTTCCGACTAAACTGCTGTTTGAGTAGACTTTAATTCTGTTATAAAAAATTTAAACAGATTTTACATAAGGGATGTGGCCAAAAGTTGAGTCAGAGCAGTATTTTTCATAGTAAATTGGTTTCGTTACACTTAATATGAAATACCAAAATACATGCCTCTAGGCAATATGGAAACCGTTATTTATAAAACCCTTTTGCGTTTTCTTTTTCAACCAAGGTTTATTTGTAATATGAAAATTCTTAAACGTATATTAATAAATCCGAGGCAGTAATTATGAAAATACTTTAAGAACGAGCGCGTGTATCGTTTCAACTTAAACGGCTTCCTACTTCAATTCACATTTTCTTCACTATTAATTAACTTCTACTATTAATACTATCTAGTCTAAGAAAGTGTTATATATCAGGGGTTATTAAAACACTAGTGTGAGTAGATCTAAATATCACACGAGTGTTTTAATACCTAGTTATGTGCCGTTTCATACACTACTTTATCTAAAGTCACGCAATTTCATCAAAAACAAAATAAATAATATAGTAATTATGGCGTCCAAATCCAACATTCTACCACAGGGGTAAGAGGAACACGGGTAGGTTTTAGAAGTAAGAGTCTGATACGCCCTCCCGCTCCACCCAGAGCGGGAGAAGTTATTTAATAATTTCACACCTCTCCCTCTCGAACTTTGCCTCTCCCTCACGCGTTCCGCCTCCTCCTTCGCGGGCATTACCGCTTTGCAGAAGGAGGTGACGGCCTGCCATTTCCTATCGCTCCGTACCATGGCCTGAACCAGGGCCGGACGCGAGAGATCACCGCCGCCGATCGCCTCTACGAGGACACAGCGTTGCTCTGCCCAAGCCGGGCAGACCTCCACCGTATGCTCCACCTGCCGTGTCCTCAGGCCGATCCACACAATGGTGACACCCGGGTGTTTCCTCCCGCCTTATCCTGAACAGGAACCTCCCGAAGCAGCCGTGTCCGGTGAGGACCTGCGTCAGGCGGCAGGTGAGGACGCCGTGGCGTCTCTCAAGCCACTCCTCAAAGAGGGGTCTTATCGCCGCAATTGTAGCGTGCCCATGACGCTTCCCCCTTAAGATACTATTTATAATTTCATAACTATAACTTTACGTTAGGAGATTAGATATACAAGGTTACTGATTATATGTCAGCAATCCATTTAAGGGTTTGTAGGAGAGGTTATTTACAACCAAATGACCCCTTTTGACTCCTATCCAATTGCCAACAATTTCGAGTCATTTGACTCATTTTAAGTTTATTTCATTCATTTTAAAATATAAAATGTGAAATTACTCGAAAATGGTTGACAATGGCATAGGGGTCATGAGGGGTAGTTTGGTTGGACCTCTCCTACATCCTCTTAACGACCAATGACCCTGTTTAAACATAATGGTATCTCTCATGCAATAAAAGAAAACCAAACCATCATCTCTTCCCTGGTCCGTTCGAAATTCAAAACTTTGATCTTAGATTGATTTCGTACTTTTTTATCTATTCCATTTTCAAATTCCATATTATAAAATGAAATGTCACGGAACGGAACGTTATTCGAAAATAATAAAAATATACGTCATCTTCAAGATTTTCAGACATCATAATTTGCGAACTGAATAATAAATGATCGTGAAAAATGTCCAACATAAGTCGCTCTATCAAGTACTAATTGTGTATGCATAGGGAGACCTGACTACCTATTACTGGGGCCAGGGACCGCGGGCCTTATTTTCTCATTGAAATGACGGCCTGACGGATCTTTTTTGGTTTTATTTCGTATTTTTTACTTTATTACATAACATGGAAGAAGCTCACTGAATTCTAATGAGGGTGGTGAGTATTAAATATTTTCGTAGGGCGACGCGTTTTTTGTTAGAATTTTAAGAGAAGATTTTATATATAAATATTTCACATTTCATTTCAGGAACTTTTTCATTTTGTTTCATAAATAATCACAGCATCTGACCCTGACCAATAACTTTGTAAGGTCACCCGTAAACAAAAATATTATTTAACTTGTTTTATAAAACTTACATTACAGAGACTTTGGACAGAAAGTTTACAGCCAAAGCATTTTTCTCCCATTTTCTTCAAACAAAAGCTAGTTGTATTTCAAATTCGATTTATACAAATGTGAATATGTACTAGATTGTGAAATAAATTGTATTTCCCACCGCTCAATTTAGTTAGATTCAGAAATACTGAAGAAACTGAAACAAGATTGGATTCACTGTCATTCTAGAATAATATTACATAGAAATTTTAGGTTAGATTTTCTTTTATAAAATCTCTGTCAACAAATCTGGCTCTGGATATACAAAGCTAATATGTAAAGTAATGAAATCTTTCTGGGTAAAAATAAATTAAATCAATGCTCTCCCAAGCGTTGATTCTATAAGAATATTCTCTGTGATTTTTATGCATTTAGTTCTTAAAAATACGTTGAATAGCTCGCTTCGTTATTAAAAGCCAGGACACAAAAAAATCAGTGGCACTCCGGGAGTGCCGACAGAAGTGAAATCTTCAAAAAAAAATTCGGCACCGCGGTAATCAACGCGTTGATGTCTTTTACTCCACGGTGTCGGTAAATTGCGTTACAGTGTCGCGAAATCAATGGTTTAGTCCCATCTCAAAAATGCCCAACGCGCCTAAAGAAGTTTTCACTTCAATAAAATAATGCCATTAGTCAAATTTAAATCATACAGAACACATTATGGCGGTCCTGCACATAATATTTCGCCTTACAACCTTAAATGCGCTGAATTATACTACTCTGAGCTCCTTATTAAAGCAGTTTTCCGACTATTTTTCAGAATAAACTGCAGTCTAATGGATTGGAATGATTTTATAACCATAATCCACAGGTAAAGTAGAATTTAATGCGTTACGTACGTTTTCTATTACTACCTTTTTATAATAACCTCAAAAGAAGAAATAAGCAAACTAGAATATGTGCTTTACCGCCTCATTTTCACAGACACAAAAGACAAGCATCTACTCACAGCAAACAAAACAGTTGCACTCAATTTTCCAGTTATGAAAACAAACAGATAGGTAATAAAAGCAACTGTGTTTACGAGTATATCCGAAATTAAATTAGAAGGGTTCTTCGTCTAACTGAGTTAACTATTTGGTAAAGTTGTTACAAGTTTGTGTGTGTAGATACTGTAGGTTGTGACCACAGCCTTGAAAGGGAGAGGCGACACTTGCTAACTAAGCCGAACTACTATCTATCAATGACGTTACACTTTACAAGAGGTTTACCATATGTGTAACCCGCTTAAGGAATGAAAAGTTTTAGTACGTACATAGAGCGGCAGTGCGACCCTAGACATAATGGGTAAAAGATTTGCGTTCAAACTTTTTGCTGTCACATTAGAGCTAAGTGTCCGTCATTTTTTATTTCCGTTTCCCGCCAAAAGTTTGACAGCTGTCATAATGGAATGTCAAGGCAACTTTATTGTTCCGTTATTCTTATAAAATTCTTTTCAAACACATATGTTTTACTATTCCACATGTATTCGGTATGAAAGGCTAGCAATATTTTCTACGCAGATATTGACTCCGTGCCAAAATATTGTGACCACTAAACCAAGGCACGGCAGGTGTACCAAATTGAGAGTGCACTTTTTCACATTTGTCTATTTCAGCACTTTTTCTCGGAAGTTATTGCAGTGTTACCAGCCTTGCCTCTAGTTTTACTAAATTTATTGAGTTTTTAAACTGGTTTCGACACGGATAAATTCTGTGCAGTGGAGGGAAAAAATTAAGCGAGGAAAATAGTTTTAACGGATCACATCATTTCGCCGCCCCCGCAGAATAAACGCGTAAGTGCTATTGAAGCGGTTTAGATGTTAATCCATATTCGTTATGTATAGGTCAAAATACATCACCTTAATTTTTTCCAGATTTTTACATCAATTATTTACGAAGTTACATACACACGATATACCGTAACATAATGTTATAATTCTGACCTTGATGATATAAAAACTTAATTACCTATTAGTACATTATCAGAATTTTTTCGACTGCACCAGAATAAACGCGTAATAGCCCATTAACGGTATCACTGTACTGCGAAAAACGCAGGTAATATTACATTGCAAAACAAAAAAAAACAATAGTTGATAAGAAAAAATAATTCAAAGTAGCATTAACGTTAAAAAGAAACTAAAACATTTCTGTAAAATGTTTTTTTATCAATGAATCAAAAACAGTACCTGTTTAACACTTAACATTAATTAGTTATCTACAAAAAAAAATATCTTTTAAACGACGTAAAAAACAAACTTCTATTCGGTGTAGTCATAAAGTTATAGATCAATTTAGGTTTTTTATTTTTCCTGTAAAATTGACTTTTTACACTTGCGCGTTTATTCTGCGGGGGCGGCGATTTTATAGATGCTTGTTGCTAGATATGGTTAGGTAAATCATATACGATACGATATAAACACGTACAGTCAGCGGTAAAAATCAATGAACACTTCAGTTTTTTAAATCTTGATTATTGAACTAAATATTTAATTAAAATTTAAAGAATATTAACTCTTAGCTATTATATACAAACACGCATAAATTCACGCCTTCTTCCCATGAGGCTCGGCAGAAACTACAGAACGCCACCTCCGACGATCCTTACATACTCCTTTTGCCTCGTTTACTATACCTATATATATTATATAGTACGTGGTCGACCGAGCTCTGCTCTGGTGAAAATAGAGAATTCACATTTAATAGTATATGAAAGTTCATACTAATTCCATGTAAGTATAGTACATACTAATTCCATGCTGCCATGATAGTAAGTACTTACTAATTCCATGCTGCAATCTCATTATTCTAAAGTAGTCATCTTGTTCTAAACTTTGAGCGACCGGAAGCCTTCTTGTTACATGTCGTGATTTATTATGTACTTTTTTTTGTTTTCTGATTACTCTTGTCTTTTATGTATGCACGTGTTTCTGTGACAAATAAACCTATTTTTCTTTCTTTCTTTCTTTACTAGTGCATTTCTGGGCAATAATGCGCCGTAAAAGGTTTTTCTTTTTTTTCCTTATCATTAAGAATGAGGCACTATAATTTGATCTTGTCGCTCCATCTGTCACCTACTTGTATCAAGTATTTATAAGGTTTTCAATATACGCAGTGCCTTTCAAAGCTCAACATTCTTAATAATTGTAGTTCGAATTGTCTGAATAAATGAATACTTAATGATTTTACTATAGTTAAAACATTTTGCTGCATTAAAAATGCTAGTAGGTACGGTAAGGCACAAGTGGATAACACTACTTTTTCATATAATTAGGAACTTTGTTTTCCAGCCATTTATCCTATCTTATATACTGTTAAACGAGCAATGTTTGTATATATATACAAATGTAATCGCGTTCTCGAAAACGGCTCTACCGATCTCGATGAAAGTTGAAATATAGGGGTTTACGGGAGTGAAAAATCGATGTAGTTAGGTCTCATATCTGGGAAAATTTGTTTTCTCCGTATTTTTACCCGAGCAGAGGTCGATCGCCCAAAGTTTAGAACAGGTTAATGAATAATGACATGGCAGCATGGAATTAGTAAGTACCTATTATCATGTCAGTATGGAATTAGTATGAACTATCCTATACTATTAAATGAGCATTCTCTATTTTCACCAGAGCAGAGCCCGGTCGCCCATGTACTAAAATAATTAATAACGGTCATTGAGAAACGCAATTGTTGAAAATTCCTTAGTATACCTATTAAATTTAATTAAAATGATAATTACACCATTATAAAAGCCTACAGAAACCTAACAAAACACTTCGTATTTGTATAAACGAACTATTACATTTTGAAGTGAAAACATCTTTAGGCGCGTTGGGCATTTTGAGATGGGAAAAAATAATTGAACTCGCGACACCGTTACCGACACCTTAGTTTTGTAAACGCGATTGTACTCTTTATTCATATTATATTACGCATCAATATTCTATGCACGTATTTTTTTTTACTTTAAAGGTTTTGTAAGTAATTTTTTTTTTTGTAAACGCGATTGTGCTCTTTATTTAGATAAGGTTACGGACCAATGTTCTATACAAGTATTTTTCTTCCACCAAGGCGATCTTGTTCAAGTTTATTTTTTTTAATTGTTCAAGTTTTCACTTCTGTCGGCAATCCCGGAGTGTCATTGTTTATTTTTATTAACGGACTATTACAATAATAATTCAAATAACAGCTTAGTTAACTACAGAAGAAATAATATGGTGGCCATTTTAACCAGTTTTCGACGCAATATATATTATTTATACGTCTTTGACATTTCTCGGGACCCAGGGGTCCCGGACCTTTGGAAGGCGTACGAGGGGCCGAAGCCAACTCACAGAGGCCCCTTAGACGTTTTTAATGAAATGAGGTACCAACCGACGATTATCCCTGTTCGCACTATGCAAGTGCAGCCAAAGACAACCCCCGGTTGGTGTAGGACTATTGTAAGATATGGAAACAAAGATATCGGACTATGGGTTTGGGTTGCTAAAGTGGACTGGTCACCTGGAACTATGGAAGGACTATGGCCCCTACCTGATCTATGTTTTATATGCTTTAACCAGTTTTCGACGCAATATATATTATCGTTAGCGAATTACAATTGAGTGATTAAAACATCAAACAGTTTTGAAATTAATTTTCACATCGGTCGTGCCAATTTCAGATCGTAGTTGCTGAATTATTTAACGAAATGAGTGGTTTAAAATGATAACTGAATACAAAGTAAGGTTCAAATAATTGAAGGGTTATGAAGATATAGAGGTAGAAGTACAAATTACTAGACTTAGTGGTGGTAACTAATTTACAAATATGTATGTGTGTGAAAGTTACTGATGGTAAATAATACCTACGAAAAGACAATGCAAAATTTTTACGGTGACTAATGTCTGGTGACTTTAAAAAAAAATGGCTTTTATCTTATAATTCTCGTGTCACAATGTTAGTTACCTTACTCCTCCGAAACGGCTTTACTGATTTTTACCAAATTTTATATGCATATTCGGTAGGTCTGAGAATCCGCTACTATCTATTTTTCATACCCCTAAGTGATAAGGGTTGTCCACCCCAAACAAATAATTGGCAAAACAACCTGAGGATGCCTCGTTGAGAGGTGAAACACGTGTCGATTTATTTCAGGAGTTTTTTATGGCTCTTTAGAAATAGGTAAGCGGAACAGGTTACTAAATATATCCATGTCTATTGGATTCTTTTATACTCAAAGGATTTGTTGTCTCCTTCAACGATAATTATGAAACAATGCAACTCTCTCAGAACTCTTTTTCATTACACAAAGTTACATTCACATAATAAGGTGTTGGTTATAAAAACCCCGATAGTGGACCACAGATTACACTCCGCCCACACGCTGCAATCTCGTTTCTTCCTCATCCTACTTTTACAACATTCCCGGGAATTTCAGGCAATTTTCCTGTTATTTGTGGATTGACTGTGTTCTTGGAAATAGTATGATTGCTATTAAGGAGAACATTTTTATTTCCCGGATGACAATCTCGTTTTCTCGGAAGTGTACAGAAATTACTTAATATAACCGGCCAAGTGCGTGTCGGACAATGAAGGGTTCCATAGTTGGGATGAATTTATCCCAAATACAAATTTAACATTGTAGTTGAAAAACATCTTCTCCCGCATACATTACAACTGCAAATGTAAATTTGTAAGCACAATATTGAGAGATTTACCATGTTATTTTAAGACCATAGACTTCTTATAGGTTTTCCTGTAATTCATGAGTAAAGAACCATTTCCTGTATTGTTTTAAAATTTTTAGGGTCAGTAGTTTCGGAGATAAAGGGGAAATGGTAAATTTTCAGTTGTTTTCTTAAATATCTTTAAATGTATTTATTTTAAAATTGTAAAAAAAATATATTTGATATCCTCGCAACAAGCCTTTTCATTTGATATGTCACACGGTACAGTTTTCAAAACTTTTTAAAATTTTCTTATTTGCTCCCTAAAAGTGACCCCCATATTCAAAATTGATTTAAGTATTTACGTTACACGTCCATGTTTGGGTCACAGAAATATATATGTGTACCAAAGTGGTCCAGTAGATTTGGAGCAAATTGGCTGTGACAGACGGACAGACAGGACTAGGATTTCAGTTTTGTTCCTTTTGAGGTACGAAACCCTAAAAAGAAATGATCTAATATAATGAAAAGGAAATTGATATCGGAGGAACAAAAAACAATCTCTTTTTTCTTTGTATTCATTTTACACAATGGTAAATTGAACAACTACGCCGCGCGCCGTCGCACGATGCGTGGCGTAGCGTAACGCTACGCAGCCTGCTACGGCGTAGTTCGCCATTTGCTACGCCGTAGCTTGCAACGAGCTACGATCACCGCGACTGCTTCACGTTTTTGTGCAAAAATTTTAACTTGTCACTGTCAATCAAACAAACCGGCCAAGTGCGAGTCGGACTCGCGCACCGAGGGTTCCGTACAAACCGCGTTCATGAGAAAAGGGGTAGTAAGTTTAAAATGATTAAAAATATTTTTATTATCTGATGTAACTAAAAATGTATGCTTTCCGCAATTTTGCCTTTATCTGTGCTATAAGACGGTGCTTCGTACCAAATTTCAAGATTCTTAGTTCACGGAAAGAGGTTTTGATTCCCTTGCAAGTGTCGAAAATTTGCAGCATAAACGGCTGTATCTTTTGATTGCGTTGGCTTAGAAGTTTGATTTTTCCACAGCTCCAAGGAACAGTAGATTTCAGCTTGATACCTCCACGCGTTCCTGAGAAAATGGGTCTTGACAGACAGACAAGCGGACAACAAAGTGATCCTATAAGGGTTCGGTTTTTTTCCTTTTGAGGTACGGAACCCTAAAAATTATTGAAGTATTTGCAAACCTCAATTTTTCATTCCAAATCGGTCCAGATTCCAAATACACCTTAAATAACTATAGGTAGCTACAACTTGCTTGCAACAAAATAACTATGCTCTCGAGATGATGCCATATACGCCCTTCATAGTTATATGCAAATACAAGGAGAGAAAAGAACATTCTCATCTCAAACAATTTGCTGGTTTGAAGATAACTTTCTCTATGAAGAGTTCCGTGATAATTATATTGCAACCTTGGAACTTTGTATTTAACTTTCACACTATTTCAGGAGCAAAATAAACACAAGAATGCTTTTTAGGGTTCCGTAGTAAACAAGGAACTCTTATAGTTTCGTCATGTCCGTCTGTCTGCCTGTCCGCGGTCTAGATCCGAGACCCTTAGTACTAGAAAACTGTAATTTGGCATAGATATACATATTAATTACGCCGACAAAGTGGTAAAACAAAATTATGAAAAACATTTTTTTTTACGGTACCTCTCCTACACGTAAAGTGGTGATGTTTTTTTAACCCATGGTGTGAGATATCATTTGAAAGGTCCTTCAAAAACATTATGAGTTTGTGAAACCATTTTTGGATTCAGGGATCCGTTTGCGAAATATTAAGCTTTAAAGTGCTAATTTTTGTTAGTGTCCTCCCCCCCGCCAGCTAAATGGTTGGTTGTGGATGTGTGAAAAAAATCACAGCAGTAGTTTATATAACGAAATTAAAAGAAAAACTATCACAGCTAAGTAGGCTCTACAAGTTATCGAGTAATAATCGACCAACTTAACTTTGCAGTTGCAAAAACATATTTTCCCATACATTCCGTATGGGAGAACATATTTTTCAACTACAAAGTTAAGTTTGTTTTTGGTATAAATTCATTTCAACTACGGAACCTTCATTGTGCATGGTCCGACACGCACTTGGCCGATTTTTGTTGTTTATTTTCCCCTGTCCAAGTAAAGAATGAAACCAAGGGCAATGCTTCTAAAACTAGACACTGTAAAAGATCATAAACATCAAGTATGATTAACATTGAAGGTTGAACGAACGAACCTTCAAATCCTATGTAATATTATAAATGCGAAAGTGAGTTTGTTTGTTTGTTACGCTTTCATGCTAAAACGACTGAACAGATTTGGATGAAATTTAGCACATGGGTAGACCAATTCCTGGATTAGGACATAAAATACTTTTTATCCCGATATTCCCACGGGATCATAACTTATGTAGGTGAAACCGCGGGGCGCAGCTGGTACTAAATATCTCTAAAGGCCCTATCAGAATACCAGCGCCGCGGTATTTATTAAAATATCGCAGCATTATGCTGAGATATGGGCCTTTTTTGGCCTCGCACAGGTCGTTACTATTTTTTGTTAGTTTGTTAGTTTAAAATGCTATTTTCTTATTTTTTAATTTAATTTTATTTTTTATTTCTGTCTATATTTCCTGTGCGTGTCCCAAATAAAATATTTTTCTTTCTTTTTCTTTCTTTCTTTCTAAAGTAACAGTCTTGGAAAAGGGTATATCAAATACAGTAAGTAGCTAAGTAGTTATTTCTTCATTGACCACTAAAGGGAATGCAAACCCTCTTTTTATAAACCCTTCAAAGCATTTTACGACTTCCGCAAAGGGGAAGAATTGCCTTATTTTCCAGAAACCGTTTAACAAATTACTTAACCGAATTTCCCTCCATTACAGCAAAAATAAATAAAAGAAAAATTCGTGAAACCATACTTTAAATGAAATTAACGTCCATTGCGGGTCCAGACCGGCTATTTAAAGGAATAGGTAGGTACTGGTGCCGATTCCCTTGTTCACAAACTAAACTAAATTTAAGTTCAGTGCATCTTTTTCTTTCTATTTCATTAAGAAAAGGACAGAAGATAAATTTTAGTTTAGTCCTGTCAAATTAATCAGCGCCTGTCAGTCTCCATACAAGTTTAGACGTGATTAAAAACTTGCCAACTAAAATTACGTTAATTTACGTCAAGCGCTGATTAATTTGACAGGACTAAACTAAAATTTATCTTCTGTCCTTTTCTTAATGAAATAGAAAGAAAAAGATGCATTGAACTTAAATTTAGTTAAGTTTGTAAACAAGGGAATTGGCACCAATGTCAGCTAACTTACAACTACATGTAAACAATTTTGTGTGTGTAGATATGCACCTAAATGTGGGTCCACACTTGTATCATCGTGAATGTTAAAATCAGGCGTATCGTATCGAGTATTCGTATCCTAAGTTTGGACGCCCATTTCCACCACATCGTATCTCTCACCGTATCATGCCACAGTCATGCCAAAAGCCATGTCCACACTTAGTGTTCGATTACAGTGGCGCGGGGCGGGCAGCGGGAGCGGGTGGCGGGTCAAGCGGAAAACGCACATTTCCATGGATGAACACAGTAGCAGCAGGGCGATTGAGCAGTCCGGACGTACCTATCTCGTGCAATATTGGAAATAATAATAATAATGTCAGATTATTTGGAAGCTAGTGCTCATATAATGCTATATATCTTTAACAAACTCAGCATCAAGTTCTAGACAAAACAATTGCTCTACAGTGAGGGCTAGAGCAGTACGAAGTGACTTTACTGATTACTTTAATAATTATAACAATGAAAATAACGAATAAAAGTTAATTACCATCAGAATCTCCACTTATTGTCTTTATTTCTTCCCATAGTTTTTAATTACTTGTCGATTCGAATGATTTGAATCACTAGAATTCCACAAAGGTGGCTGAGCTAACACGGCACTTATTAAATGTTCAGTCGTCAGCAGCATATCCGAACAAATCAAGCGGGAAACGCAAATTGACTTGCGTCCACCCGCCCCGCTCGCGACACCCGCTTGTCCCGGTGCGATTCCCGCTCACCCGCCCCGCCCGCTCCTGGTGCACCTTAGTCAAAAACTATGTGTTTGCGTTACCCGCCAGCGGATTCCGCTGCCCGCCCCACTGCCACTGTAATTTCACACTTACGACACTGTGTCTTGTCAGCGTGTCGTCATATGAAGACGCTCAATTATTCCTACGATCCTCGTATCAAAATCTCCCGTTCGTCGTATCTTTTCATTCAGTCAACAAAAAACCGCTTCGAGATGGATCACGGTGTATCATGTATCAAAATGACAGACGTATCGTGACACAGTATCAAAATGCGTCCATACTACGATCGTGATACACTTATCCGATACGACATGTATCAGATACGGATACATACGGATCGGGATGTATCAAGCTACGGCGTGTAACATGATCGCGTATCAATTTGCGTCCACACTAGCGAAAATGATACACGTCGATGCTACGCGTCGGAGATCTGATATACTATGGATACACTAAAATGATACAAGTGTGGACCCACCGAGATTGATATAGAACAGTGGTTCTTAACCTTTTAGTGGTAAGGGACCATTTGCCAAAATTTCGATCTTGCCATGGACCACCAATGAACAGTAAATTTAAATGAATGAATCGTTGTTCTATTTATAAATAAAAGATGCATAACAGTATTTTTTTTTACGAAAATGTTATACTGCAGAAATATTTGTATAATAGAAGTATATTATTTTAATGCGATTTTTGTGACTGCATACTCTTTAGTAACTTCTGAATTCTTAGTTCAGTGCCGCTTAAAGCCAAACGGATGTCGGCACTGTTTTTAATTGATTATCAGAAGCACCGAAAACTTCTGCTCGCATAGAAATGTCGATGAAAACAAAGTTAGGTACCGTATAGAAATTTCTCGATTCTCGAATCTTTGGGAAAAAGTTGTCTTCTCAAAAAATCTTCAAGATATAAGTTACTATCGTATTGCATCTCAATCACTTCTTCTTGATATTAATCAGAAACCCCAGAAACTTTTAACAATGAAAGGATTGCGGATCAGTTTCCGAATACCTTTGTTCTCGTAGTCAGGAAAATAGCGATTGAATTCACTTTAAGATTTTCAAATGGAGTGTAATTTTCTTTTGTATTTCTTCAATACGCGTCGATGTGTCGACTCGTTGCCACTTCGTTGATCTTTTTAGGATGGCTACACGGACCACTTCGGTTGGGTCCAGGGACCACCCGTGGTCCGCGGACCACCGGTTAAGAACCACTGATATAGAAGAATTGACTGCTTAGCACTTCAAGCTTAAAAAGTTGGCAGTGTACTGGAAAGATGAATATTCTTGTCTGTCGGCATACCAAATAGTTTGTCCAACTGTAAGTCTTGTACATGATTTATAAGGGATTTCGGAAATTTATTAAACGGAGTTTGTTTTTTAGATAGTGCTATTGGTACGATATTGTTTTTCTAAACACTATCGCTCTAATAGATAGATAACTTTCTCGAGTCAACAGCTATTGATAGTTTAACTAAGAAAAATACATTAGACGTGGATATATTTAGTAACCTGTTCTGCTTAGCTATTTCTAAAGAGCCATAAAAAAACTCCTGAAAGAAATCGACACGTGTTTTACCTCTCAACGAGGCATCCTCAGAATGACGATGGACTTGTTGCGAACTCGAACACGGCGTGTTGCCACACCGAGCGCTGAGTGCTGACAAGTTACTAAATATATCCACGTCTATTGTATTTTATAATGGATTTCCGCAAGGTCACGCCTGAATCAATTAATTAGTTTATCTAAGGACCTCAGCAACAGTGGATTAGCCACTTACTGTAAAGCCATTCTATTCCACTTTCTTCTCATAAATCTATCTCAAAATTCCCTATTCAAAATTAATAAATAATAAAGTAACCCACAACCCAACCCTCCAACGCGCGAGCTTACCTGACCGGAACAAGTGCCGTGCTGCTATTGACACGTCTATTACAGTACACGCCGGGCAACGTGTTCCGTTCACGTGGATTCGTCACGTGATTTATTTTAAGCCCAAGTCGGAACGGGCGATGTTTCCCCGCGGCGATTTTTTTTACACACTGAATTTTCAACACACTGCTCATAGCACGAGCGTTCAAAATCCAACAGTGTGTTTTTTTGACGCGCTAGGATGAAATTTGCTGGATTTTCAATGCTCGGCTTAACTCCGAGAGTTGAAAATTCAGTGTGTGATAAAATTCCTCCGCGAAATTTTTACGCCCGCGGGAATGGGGCTTAAGTTAACCCTGACATGTTCCGATGTATTGGCAAATTTGGTGGAGTAAATGGACTGTGATGACGGGTTATATTTAGGTGGGGACAACGATTGAGGAAAAATATATTGGAATGTTTTTATTATTAATAACTGATGAAAAAGCGCTTTGGAGTAAGCTGTGGAAAAATATTTTGGAAAATATTAAATTACCACCGAATTTGTGATTTTATCTTTGCCTATTGTGGCGGGCAGTGGTGTGGCAGATAACACAAAAAAAAATATGTTTACGCTGTGCGCGAGGAGTCGTGGACCAGTGGTAACGGCCCCGACTTTCAAGTTGTGGGTCGTATAATTTCATCACCACTACTCCCAAAACGGTGAAGGAAAACATCGCTCCTATGGGCGCTTTTTCATGTCTCGCTGATGGTGGCGAGTGTGTTGGATCATTCGGTTCCCTACAAAATAGTTTAGCTGAAGGGTGCTGATCCACGCGTCATGTTCGTGAACGGGCGCCGTCAGTTGAGACTGGTTATCTCTTATCTGCCAGGGCTTATTTTTAAATCTTATATTTTCAATTGCTTTTGATTATTTTTTGTACATTGTTCTCGTATAGAAGCAACAAGAACGATGTGCCCAGGATTTGTAATATCTATGTTTAAAAGAGTATTCTTGGAGTTTCTTGCCCGTTCTTCTCCATAGAGATCTACGTTTTGGAATGGGCAACTAGCTTGAACTTTCCGACTAACAGACCGACTCTTCAACAATTGAAAAGTGGATGTAAATGGTTTAATTGAAATAAATGCTTTAAGTTTGAGTTCGTGAGGAAACCATGTCCTAGAACCAAAAATTCAAAGACATGTGACATCTACTAACCCGCACTGGGCCAGCGTGGTATTACAGCCTATTCCCTCTCGAAGAGAGAAGGCCGTTGTCCCAGCAGTGGGAACATTATAGACTGGTTATGCTATGCGCTATCAGATTCCATTCGACTCTGCGTGGAATCGTACATATTGCATATCTCTATTTATGCAAACCGTTGATAGCTTATAGTGGGGAAAAAATTGTCTTTTGATATACAAAGCACTACAAAAAATAACTAAGATAATTTACCTGTGATTGTTTTAACAGTTCACCTCTTAAAATATTCCAAGTTTGTTGGTATTATTTTTGAAGTTTAGACTCTATAATTCAGGTGATAGGTAAGTTTAACAGACGCTTTAGACCGTACCTTATATCAAATCTATTTATTTGCTAGAATTTGGTACCTACAATAGATATCATAGACACTTTGGTTTCAGCATATCATGCCATGATATGGCGTGCAAATTCACGTGGTGTGCAATACTTATCCTCACACTTGTAGATAAATAAGTATCACCACTCGTAGGTACTCGTGAAGGTTTTTTCCGCTAAGCCGTCCGTCCGTCTGTCCGTCTATCTGTCAGCAGGCTGTATCTCATGAACCGTAATAGATGACAGTTCAAAATTTCACAGATTATGTAATTCAATTGCCGCTATAACAACAAATAATAAAAATAAAATACAAGAACTAAAGTATTAAAAAAATTGTAGTATTCAATATTGTACGGTGTGCGAGTTCAACTCGCACTTGTCTGGTTTTTTTTATTTCCATACCCCACCAAAAAACCGAGGCTCTGAAACAACCCACCGTAAATCTCCCTGTAATACTTCGAATATAAACTGCTAGCATTTTACAAAAATAAATACTTACAAAGGCATTTTACAACTGGGTCAAAGCGTGAACAGTATCGCATAGTCCTGCGGCTTCGTGTGACGACGTGGCTTACTTCCTACATTACACCGCGACAGGGACATTTGTCTCCACAAAAATATACAAAGAAACAAAATGCGGTTACTTCCTCCATTGTTTTAGCAAATTTTATTGCTGTTTTATGGGGAAAGTTTGGTTTTTGGGCATATTGTAAGGAATGAAATATCAAACTGAAGACATAAGTTTTTACACAATTCAGGGTTTTCCTTTACTTGTATATTATTATGTAAACATACTTCGACCACAAGTATAATGTTTACTTAATAAATATGCCTCCTTGATAACCAGTGATCGGAGTAGGTAGATTGATTTGCGGTCAATGAACTGGCACGTATATTAGTATGGATATGCCTCCGGGATTCCGGGATTTTTAAATTATTAAGATTTTTTTAAGGAATTTCTAATGTTGTAATATGTAGAATAAAGAATATATCAATATAAATAAGAAATGTTTAACCCTTTTGCTGTCTTTTTAATAGTATATAGGTGATCGGACTCCAAGAAAAGGATAGGTATAGGTACTATAAAAATAATATAATACTATCGCATTCTATAAATTTCTAATGTAGTATTTTAAAAATCCTTACTATATTTGATTCAATCCCGTAAGTACCAAAATGAAATCCCGGAAAAAAGGCTTATCCATGTTATGATTTCTATGACTATTCATGATTCGAGTACGTAAAATCAATCTACCTACTCCGATCACTGTTGATAACACAATACCAAGATAACGTATATATTCTTCGTTCGTGTCATATTCTTTGTGTTTAACAAAGAAAAATTGAGGATTATATTCAGCAAAGACCTGGAAAATATATCCTTTTTATAAGAACAAGGTTAAGCTAGGGTTATAAATTCTAAAGCTTACGCTAGGTACACACGCAGCAACTTTAATCTTAAAAATTGTACGTCCACACACAGATTTTGACATCACTAGCTCGCACGATTACGTTCTGACAAAGGGCTCTGATTGGATAAGTCCACTCAAATCTGTGTGGTTCTTTCCTCAAAAGACCATTTCAGACACTAATCTACATGGTCCTCATATGGCCTGACCAAGATTATGTCTGGACTTTAAAAATACTTTGACTTCTGAGTTTGTTTCACTATTTCTTCTCAGGGATTGTCAAATAAGAAATATCGACTCCATCTAGCATTTTTTTTTACAAATGACTATCTGACATCAATCGTTGGGCAGTTGCCCGCCAGACACGACACCCGTCCGGGCGGAAAATCCTCCCTTTTCTACAGAGGTTGAGTGAACTTTACACGCTGTTCCTCATACCTCTAAAGACTTACTACGGTTTCAGAAGAAGTGTACCTATATTAAATGAGTTCTAAAACTCAATATTTTACTGACAATATAAAAATCAGAACAATATGCAAACTACCGTTTGGATGCCACAAACTTACTAACAACTTTAATATTAGCCATATTTTTCAGAACATAATAAAAGAATTGGCCATATGCCAGACACGCCAAACTATTCAAACAATTGTTTTGTAACAGCCAAGAATTCCCATTAGGTATTTTAATATTTCAGCAGAACATTAATAAGATATTCGCCAAAATGAATGTTTTATGAGCCTACCCTCTAAATCCTCAAGCCGTTTTTACTGAAAGATCAATCCTTTGAGCCGGTAAATCCTCAAACTTGAACGAAGACCGCAGGACCAAATTTACCTTCGACTTATCAAGAAATCCTTGTCTTCCTAATTACTCCCAAGATGGTGTTAATTTGCGTCAACCGTTTAATCACGCGTTTACCCGGACCTTAGGACCAGGACCTAATAAACTGAGAGACGAAACTAATAAGTCAGTAACGTTTCTCTAGGGATATAATGAGGTTTAGGAAGGACCAAAGTGGGTGAGAATATCGAAGCTTAGATTAATCAAGTCACAGTTGGAGTATGCTTTCTAAACATGTCACGTTTTCACGTCCTGTCCTTTCCACAAAGGACGAGATTACCAGTAGGTACTTTATTATGACGTGAAATTTTCTTCGCCCGTGAACACATTTCCGTTTCAAAGGACATAACAGAAAATGGTACCTACTTACTTTAAATTAAAACTCCGATTATGCGATTACCGCAGATTTATCCCGTGTCATTTTTATAACGAACGCAGACATGTTCATGATCACTTAATTTGATAAAAAAATCTCTAGCCAAAAGAAATATCTATCTTTTCTAAACACGTAGTGGAAAAAGAAAAAAATTGGTCTTTGGTAAAATACAAAACGTGGATATATTGAGTAACCTGTTCCGCTTAGCTATTTCTAAAGAGAAATAAAAAACCCTGAAAGAAATCGACACGTGTTTCACCTCTCAACAAGGCTTCCTCAGGATGACGATTGACTTGTCGCAAACCCGAATACGGCGTGTTGCCACACCGAGCGCTGAACGCAAAGACAACGAGATCGACGTCGAGGTTTTTATAATGGATTTCCGCAAGGTCACGCCTGAATCAATTAACTATCTTGGTCTTTAGTTTTTCACTTGGTCTTCACTTTCAATAATATAATTAACTATAGCTTAAGTACAACAAGAAATATTACACGTGCCAAATAATATTAAATTACTACAACACACATCTAATAGCTAGGTAGTAAGTTCCCTAATTACTTTATTACGTGAATTACCAACTGAAAATACTTCCTATACAAAATTCAAATTCACAAAATTGAGTTCGAAACTCCTAACGTATATCGTAAGAAAAGTTTGTAGGAATCTTTTGGTTGTTAGCCTTATTATAGACTTTATACTGCTTCAGAAGCTTGTTATACTTCAAGAGCGCTCCGGATTTGAGTTCCGTTTATAATGTATTTCGAGTGTAGGAAAATGTTTGCATTCCTTTGAAAAGAAAGATTTAAGTGGTACTGTCGTGAAGTTTCATATATCTTCTTTAGTATTTTGTTGAAGTAAAAACTTCTTTAGGCGCGTTGGGCATTTTTGAGATGGGACTACTAAACCATTGATTTCGCGACACCATGACGACACCTCATTTTTGTAAACGCGATTGTGCTCTTTATTTATGTTACGTTACGGATCAATGTTCTATGCAAGTATTTTTACTTTAAAGGTTTTGTAAACGCGATTGTGCTCTTTATTTATATTCCGTTACGGATCAATGTTCTATGCAAGTGTTTTTAATTCAAAGGTTTCGGAAGTGTTATTTTCTGTAAACACGATTGTGCTCTTTATTTAGATAAGGTTACGGACCAATGTTCTATACAAGTATTTTTCTTCCACCAAGGCGATCTTGTTCAAGTCACTTCTGTCGGCACTCCCGAAGTACCACCACTTTTTTTTATTGATTCTTGTCACTTGCTGGACTTTCAGAGTACTTCTAAGACATTTGTGAGACGGTTTTTTGAATCAACCGTGATTCGGACCTTACATCGATTTTACATTGAAAAACCCAACGGACATGATACTCTTACAAAAATGTCTTCCTCGACAAAAATGTCTTCCTCAGTATTAATACTAAACCCGAAATACTGGTGTAGGTACTTATTGTTAACTATCTTCATTATAAAACAAAACCCGAGTCTGAAACTCGATCTATTCAAAATAGCTGGAGGGGAAAGGCGCCTAATTTGTTCTAGAATATACCGCCATTTAATTAAAAAGCATTTTCCAAGCTCAGTATTCGATTTCCTTTGTACAAACTTAATATAAAAGGTATTTTGTACAACATTTTTTCCTTCTCAACGAAAGAGGGAAAAATTAAGAATAAATAAATTAGCTTTCGGCTTCTTTTTAAACCTTTACGAAAACGAAACGAAAGGAAACATAATCCGATTTTTCTTCATCTCTAAAAGTATAAAAAACAAGCAAAAATAATAAAATTGACAAACAAAATTCGCAATTAGGAAAACAAATGCAATGTGAACAAAAGAAATGAGATTTCCAGCCATTTCTCAGCATAATGTTATAGCATTTCAATTGCAGAATCCGAACGATGTTCGGGATATTTTTGGCTTCAGCACCTTCAGCAGTGCGGATTTGAGACCTACCTACCAGCTACTTATTTTCAGATGCCGCAAACGAATTTCTGATTGTTTTTTTGAAGTGAAAACTTCTTTTGGTGCGTTGGGCAATTTTGAGATGGGAAAATCAATTGAACTCGCGACACCGTTACCTACATCTCATTTTTGCAAATGCGATTGTGCTCTTTATTTATATTACATTACGGATCAATGTTCTATGCAAGTATCTTTACTGCAAAGGTTTTGGAAGTTTTTTTTTTTTGTAAACTCTATTGTGCTCTTTATTTAGATAAATAAGGTTACGGACCAATGTTCTATACAAGTGCCACTGTTTTTATTTTAATATAGTCCCATTTCTTGCCCTAAAAATAAAGAGAATTTTAATTTCAACATTTCAGCATCTTGTTATTTAATAAAGCTAATTTGACTAAAGTAGAATTTTGAAATAGAAAATACTTACGGACATATTTGGGAAGACATCTACAGAATGTTGTTGCCTTAGATTTAATAATGAAATTGTAACTTTTGACGTCCAAAATACTACTGTAACAATCGGTATTTCAATAAAATTGTGACAAATGTTCTTCCATTATTGTCTTTTGATTTTAGGACAAAAAGAGAAAAAATCATTTGAACTAATAAAAGTTATTAAGTATTCAAATACAACAGTCTCTGGGTTTGTCTGTCTGTAACTCATATACAGGTAAGCTAGTTGAACTTTGACTTGAATGTGCTCTGGCGGCTGAGAGTATGTCATGCTCACTCTAATGTCTCGCTGATGGTGGCGTGTGTGTTGGATCACTTAGCTCCCTTCAAAATGGTTGAGCTGAATGGTGCTAAACCATGCGTCATGTTCGTGAACGGGCGCTGTCAATAGGGACTGGTCATCTCTTAGCTGCCACGGCTTATTTTAATTTAATTTTTGAATTGTTTTATTTTTTTTACGGACGCTTTTAACGTTCTGCATCGTTCTCACATGTATAACTTCAACATGAATGATGTACCAATATTTTTGTAACCATATTTTGATTTAAAAGAGTGTCCGTGGAGTTTCTTGCCCGTTCTTCTCCATAGGTACCTACTACGCTTTGGAACGGGCAACTAGCTTCATCTTTCTGACTGGCCGATCCCTTGACAATTCAAAAGTGCCTGTAATTGGTTTATTTGAAATAAATGCTTTGAGTTTGAGTTTGAAATATTTTCTCAAAATACGTGTTACCATGGCCTCTATCATGATAAATAATAAAAAGAAGGTAGGTATACCCACTATAATCAAAATCATTTACTCAAATCAGGCTGAGAATCAGCACTTTTTAAACGTCAAAAATTACTTATGACAGTCCCCCAAAACGCCCACCCTGCACCGCTTCCTAGTGCATTAGCTGGGAAGAAGAAGTGGCGCAACAAACTCCCCAGTAGTTATAATAGTAATAGATTTGGTGCCACGGAAAGTTTAGCACTCGAGGCCGACTCTTATTTAGCCGGTATTCTTTTTACTTTCTGTGCGAATGAACTCACACACTGACTTATTAGTATTACTTGTAATTCTTTTAGGAATATCGTATACAGTGTGATTCTTTATAATGTGCACATATCGAAACGAGGGAATCTATGCTTAATTTTACCGACGGAAAAAATAAAAAAACATGTTTTTTTAGCAAAAGCTAAAAAAAAACATGTTTATTTTCAATTGAGGGTAGTTTTTTTTCACAATTTTCATTTTATAAGGACGTCTAATTACTTCCAATCATTATGGAGTTTGTTTCATTACAATAGATGATTTATTTTAAAAGTTACATCGTTTTGTTACTTTTTTTTTAAATTCCATAAAAAGTTTTTTTTTTTTATATTTTTTCTATCTTTAAAATTAAACATAGATTTCCTCATTTCGATATGTGCACATTATAAAGAATCGCACTGTATGTATCTACTTTTACAATGCTTATAAATATGTGAACACCATGTATCCATTAAATAATTATTTTTTCTGTCATTGCTTCATTTTTAATAATTTTTACCTATTGTGGTATAGTATTCTTATTCCAAGTGCATCGTCTTCGCATATAATTATAGAATTAATGTATGCAAAATATTTTAAAACATTTTAAAAGAGTAACGGTGGAGTTTCTTGCTCATTCTTCTCCATATGAAAACTACCTTTTGGAAGGGGCGACTAGAATCAATTATATTTTTTGTCAATTTTGACGTTCAAAAGTGCCTTTTATGTGCCTAATTGAAATAAATTATTTGACTTTGACTGAAATCAAAACAAGTTTTTTTTTTAATTGCAACGTTGTCTCTGACTGAGCGATCGATTTGTTTTCCAATTATCACCGCGAAATGGTCATCTGTCACTGACAAGCGACAATCGAGTCGTATTCCGCCTTTATTTTTTTTTTAATGTCCGATTCGTTGTAATTATCACGGAGTCAATAAATTGAAGGCAATTTACAGTGCAGTCATTTTAATTTTAGAGAGAAAATAATGTTTTTTTTTGTGAGTAAATATGTTTTTGAAAGAAAGAATGAAAATTGCGTTTATTGGCATTAAGATAGAAAAATACACCTTAAAACTATAAAAACAGAAAACAATGATAATAATGCCAAAAGGGCCTCAGCTCAGCATAATGTCAGATGGCAACGCAAAGTGTACCACCTGACGCTGATTTTCAGCTGCAACCACAGAGTACTTTTATGCTGCAACCCACGAGTGTCATACGCTAGAATAATAGTAAACGTAAACACAAATAAGGAAGTGTCAGTCCGTTTTAATAAATAAATTATAGTAATATAAGATAAGATAATATAAAAAAGCTCATACTAAATCAAATAAATATTGTTTATTTGTATTTGTAGATTGCACAATGTTCTCTTAGGCTACATACCTACCTACCACTGTGAGGAGTATTTTCTTATACGTGTTGTCTTATTTGCATAATCAGCCTATAATGTTCCCACTGCTGGGACACAGGCCTCCTCTCTGTGAGAGGGAGTGGGCCGTAATCCACCACGCGGGCCCAGTGCGGGTTGGTAGATGTCACATGTCTTCGAATTTTCTGTTCTAGGACATGCCGGTTTCGTCACGATGTTTTCCTTCACCGTTTGGAGAGCAGGGTGATGAAATTATTTGTACACAAAGTAAAGCGCCTGCCTTCAAACCTACTCCAAATCTGTGGTTCGAACCCACGACCTGCAACTCGTGTCTTATTGGTAAACAATTAAAATAGAATTCAATTTTGATTCAATAAACCAGCGGGATAATTGCATATCACACTGCAGAGTTCAATATAATAACATTTTCAGGGCACTGTTGCGGCTCCCGCGTTCTTGTAGTGCTTCAGGCATGTTTGCTGACGCGCATATACAGGGTTACTGGTAACTCGACGTATTCCTTGCAGGACGTCATAGTAGGGTTAAAATGCAACAAATTAAGCCACCAAATGTTCTACCGAAATTCAGTAGTTTTTGAATTAGTTAAGAGTTTTAGTTTTTTTATGAAAAATCCCAGATTAAATCATTTGAAACCAATTTAAAAATGATTTACGGCGCGACTGTACTGAAATTTAAGTTATTATCATAGTTGACGCCGTAGCAGACCTTTGTTAATAATTAAAAGTTCAATAATGCCTAAAACTTTGGCAAATATCACTAACCAAACATTTAATTTTTTGTAATTTTTGCTATTACTTCATAAAAAATGTAGTCTAGTGCAAAAAAAAAATGCTACACCTGGTGTAAAAATTACTAAGAAAATATCCTTGTCTTATCACCTATCCAAAAAGGTATGAAAGTTAATACAAAATCATGGACTACATTATGAAAATCGTTTTTGATTTAGTACAGGCGTGCGTTTCACAAAAAGGTGATTATTCGAAAAATCAAAAACAAAATCGTGAACATTATTATTTTGTTTAATCAATATTAAAAACTTTAATTACACACATTTCACACGTCTTGTTCGATGTGCTGCCCTCGGTTTCGAATACATGTTCTTATTCGCTTCCTTACTTCGGTTTTTGTTATTCTTGATGTGATTGTTGCCCTCATCTGGTCCGCCGCATTTGTAATTCTCTCTCTTAGTTCTTCAATTGAATTTACTGGGGTCACATAAACTAGATCTTTCATATGACCCCAGACGTAAAAGTCTAGCGGCGTCAGATCAGGGCTTCGTGCAGGCCACGGAATCGGCCCACCGCGCCCTATCCATCGGTTTGGATAGTTTTCATCCAGCAATTGTCGAATTGTGATTCGGAAGTGGGCTGGACATCCGTCATGTTGGTAAATCATGTTTGCTCTTCTTTCTTCCGGTACATCCGTGAGCAGTGCTGATAAATGATTTCTGAGGAAATCTTCATAAAGTTCCCCATTTAGTGTTCGGGGTAAAAAATGTGGGCCAATTAATTTGTCGTCAATAATACCCATCCAAACATTAAGCGAGAACCTTCGCTGGGATGCGGTTGGTTTCAGTTTTTTAGGGTTTGCTTCTGCTTTCGGTGCCCAGTAATGTAAGTTGTGGTAATTTGTGATACCATCACGATCAAAACATGACTCATTGGTCCACAGAATGTTTTTTTAAAAAGTTTTCGCTGTCGGCGTCGGCACTTAGCATAAAACGACAAAATTCAAGCCATCTCGGCGGATCTCCATCTTCTAATGACTGGACTGGTTGGTAATGGTATGGATGTCGGCCTGACAAGTGAACTACGGACCAGACTTTCCACTGTGACATACCAAGCTCACGCGCTACGATGTTTGTCGATGTGTTAGGATCGTCAATAAAACGTTGAAGAATAAGCTCCTCGTCCTCAGCCGTGTATCTCCGGGAACGACCAGTGTCAACTTGCCTGCTTCTTTGGACGCTGCCAGTTTCAGATATTCGCCGATAAGTCGATCCAAAGACACTAACGTGGGGGAGTCGGCGGTTGGGAAAGCGAAGTTGATATTCTCGCCGCGCCTCAGCAGCGTTACCGTCACAAAGTCCGTAACAGTACATTATGTCAGCGTATTCAGGATTAGAATATGCAGCCATAGTCAGCGCTTATGAAGGCACAGCACAGCACAAGAGCAAGATACGCAGCAACAGTTAGGGAAATAGCCAGTAACAAAACACGAGCTTGCGCGACGTTGAGTTGAAACTAACTAACGCTGACGACCAAATTTTGCAAAATCGCACCCCCTGTCATGCCGAGAGAACAATAGCGACCAATGACAAAGCTCCCCGAGTGTTTGGAGTTCAAGCGCAGGTAAAAACTACGAATAATACGAATACGAAACAATAGGTTGACCGTCTCGCAATTTTACCTGCCCCCCATAAAACTCTTCTCTTCCCTGGCACACATGCAAAAGTATTGACAATCATACCTTTCTGAATAACTGATAAGACAAGGATATTTTCCTAGTAATTTGTACACCAGGTGTAGTATTTTTTTTTTGCACTAGACTACATTTTTTATGAAGTAATAGCAAAAATTACAAAAAATTAAATGTTTGGTTAGTGATATTTGCCAAAGTTTTAGGCATTATTGAACTTTTAATTATTAACAAAGGTCTGCTACGGCGTCAACTATGATAATAATTTAAATTTCAGTATAGTCGCGCCGTAAATCATTTTTAAATTGGTTTCAAATGATTTAATCTCGGATTTTTCATAAAAAACTAAAACTCTTAACTAATTCAAAAACTACTGAATTTCGGTAGAACATTTGGTGGCTTAATTTGTTGCATTTTAACCCTACTATGACGTCCTGCAAGGAATACGTCGAGTTACCAGTAACCCTGTAGATGATTTCTCGGTAATTATGCGAAAGAAAAGCGCGTCAGTCTGGAAAAATGTGCGGGGGAGTAGCAACAGTATCCTGAAAATGATAGCAGATAGGTTAAACGTGGCTGTGTTCAAACGATTCATCAATCTGCATGTGAGAGGTGCGGGTTGATGAATCGAAATTATGTTTTCACTTTTACTTCTCTTCTCTCTTATTATTTTTCTCCTTTGTTAATCTTATTGCATAAGTTTTCAATTGTATTTCCTCCCGGGAGAGGGCACTGGCTCTTGTAACACAGGTTAACCACCTAGTACAAGTGTCAGGGACTTCACACATTTTGTAACCACTTCGTATGTAATAAAGATTATTATTATTACTTCTGTAATTACTAACATACTTTTTAAGCTTTTTGTAACTAACACTATGAGCCTTGGTTGTCTATGAATAAAATTTATATTTTTTTTTTTACAGTTGCAATGGCTTTCATTTTGACAGTTCAACAACATTCATTGCGTTATTTACGTTGTTGAGCAGACAAATTTTTCTAACATAAGAAACAATGGATTAGCAATATCCTTCAAAATCATTCAGATTGTATTAATAAAACAGTATAACTTACTAACTACTTAACTAATAATAAAATTTATCACATTAAACACTAGTGCTCTTCCTCCTCTCTCCTACTTGATCTCTGCTGTGCCCGACAGAGTCCAAAATTGTGACTAATATCATTATTTCCCTACCAACTGTATACATTATGGTACGCAATAAAGAATTAATAATTGAGAAAAGACCTAGCTAGGTATATATTTCATTAAAGTATGATTTCAAAAATACTATGCTCGTTACACTATAAAACTCAGTTCAATATGTAGGTACAATTGAATCTTGGATAAATGTTAGGTATTTATTTTCGTGACTGTAAGCCCACGTTCGCACAGACGTAATAAAATCGCGGTGATTTTTTTTCGTGCACTTGATTTTCAACGCTCTGCTTAGCGCCGAGAGTTGAAAATCCAACAGTGTGTTTTTTCAACGCGCTGGGACGAGAGTGCGTCCCAGCGCGTTGGATTCTCAATGCTCGGCTTAACACCAAGAGTTGAAAATCTAGTGCACGATAAAATCCCGCCGCGATTTTATTACGTCCGTGCGAACGTCGGCTAAGTGTCCTATTTGAAAAATGACACGTAGGTAGAATAAGGACAAATCCTACACTGTATGTTATATGGGGATACTGAGATATAGGAACTAGGAAGATTTTATCTATTACTTAGTTTGTATTCTGCTGACCTTTGTAGGTATCCACTATAGCAGATGGTTTGTACTTTACCCGTGTAGATACCTGTATGGAGACCCAATAGGTGTTCACTTATGTAGAGTGTATCGGGGGACAGCTAATCTCTTAACGCCGGGAACCAACCAGCTCGACTATACCTACCTACTTGAAAAGGTAAGACTAGGTAGAAACTGATGGAACATTTAACAAATCGAAGTTTATTAAGTACAAGTGTGTAAAAAACTTATAACTAATTTGATAAAAATAACAAAATTATTTATTTATTTGCTCTCATACACATAACACATTTTACAGTATTTACTGTCGGTTTTTGTACATGAATCCTGTCAGGGCACTGCAAAGAACAATGATGGTTTGCTGTTGAGTTTGTAAACAATTGTCATAAATTTAGTCAAAACTTATAAAAATACAACTCAGAAATAAAAGTAAAATAAAAATACATGTCAAGACGTCGATATGATTTCAATTAATATAAACAGTAATAAACAATATAAAATCAAACACAATAACACACATTGTCATATTTAGTCAGATTAATTTAGAATAAAATAATAATAAGGAATAGGTTAAATTAAATACAAACTTAACCAAAACTATTTACAAACTGAACTAAGCGTCGAAAAATTCATCCGCATCGCTGTCGACTGGTAATGTACCCAAGAGACTGGCCGCATTGCCACGTCGTATGGCAATGCTTAGCCTCTGGCCAAGGTAAAAACCAGCCCTTGGGTCACGGGAAGTGTCAAATAGCCGTTTTGAGATGTCACGGAAGAGGCCATGGGCACTCGGACAATCCCAAACGGCTCGAAAATATAGTTACCAATGAGGTTATTATACTTACGCCACTTGACGTTTTCTGCAGCCGCAGTAGCATGATGGAACATTAATTTTTAACCGACTTCCAAAAGGAGGAGGTTCTCAATTCGACTGTATGTTTTTTGTTTGTATGTTTGTTACGCGATTACTCCGCCAATTATGAATTGATTTTGATGATTCTTTTTTTGTTTGGTAGATCATACTTCAGAGGTGGTCCCATATAAATTTTATTAACTTTGCTTGGGTAGTTTTTGAGTTAGCTTCAATAATACGTATTTTTTCCCACATAGTATGTGGATGATATTATGATAACTTCCTGTCACTTATTTACATAGCAGGTAGTGGTATTCGAATTTGTGTGGGGTAGGTACCACAACTAAAATGTGAAAAATAAAAACTTTTACAAAAAAAAACAACCGACTTAAAAAAAAAAACACTATAAAGTGAAAAATAACTTTAATTTTGAAAAAAAAAGACACCCACTTTTTGAAGTCGGTTGTTTTTTTTTTTTTGGAAAAGTTTTTATTATTTAATATCTTTATTTCAGACGTATGTATAAAATACAGTCCATATTTTCTACAGAGATAGCGTTAGTAAGGGTTGTTAGTAGTACACAGTAAACAAGACAAATTACACAATAATCATACTTCCTATTTCTATGCAGGTGTACACTTGCCCAGTACACAGTAAAAGGACTGTCGATTTTGCACGCTGACGTTCTGAGGACAGTGTTGGTGCTACCACAGACCCTGCTTATCATCGATGCTGTTATTTTCTTTATGATGGCAAAGAAGTCATCGATGGATGCCTCCGCAAACATTGCGGAAGCACTGCAGTACCGGGGTTTTCTCAACACTGTCCTCAGAGGGTTACATTAACATCTAAGGTCTAAGGACAAACTTCAAAAACAGACAGAGGCTGGGAGCATCTTTATAAATAGAAAATCAAAAATAAATCTTCATAATTAATGTGCAATAAAATTAAATAAGACAAACCTGTGTGGAGTGCAAAGCACTGTGGAGTGGTCCTTAGCATAATCAGCCAATAAATGTTCCCACTCTTGGGACATAAGTCTCCTCTCTTCGAGAGGGAGTGGGCCGTAATCACGCAGGCCCAGTGCGGGTTGGTCAATGTCACGTGTCTTCGAATTTTTGGTTCTAGGACATGCCTATTTCTTCACGATGTTTTGAGCGATCCTTACTTGTGATGATCACCTACTGCAAAATCTGTGTCAAAATTAATCATATTAAAATCATCGCTGTTCAAATTATTTTCACAACAGCATCCGATGAGGTTCGTTCAAGAGTCCACTTATAACATAAACGTTGACAAACGGGCTGTTGAGCAAACAAACGCACTGTGGACAGACCTCTTAATATCGTACATTAAAATTTCATTATAAACTCCCGTAGGCGTAGTAAGTACCTACTGAAAACTAGCCATAGCGTGGAAAGTCAATTAACAATTTTATTGAGGGGTCTAAGTGCAAATCCGCCACTGTCCATTAAAAAATAAAATGTGTTTTTTTGCGTCTGGTGACACTTAATCACATTATCTATGGTTCTGTAAATTCAGTTACAGTCAAAACCACCTCTATCACATACAAAAAGACAGAAAAAGTAACAAGTGAGATTCAAAACCTACACTATCCAGTTGTGAATTGAAAGATTTATTAAGCCACGGAACGTTTTTTAACTGCTGTGAACATTTTTAGAAACTGGATAGAGGCGGATTTGCACTTAGACCCCTCAATTGGGGAAAATTCCTGGAATCTCCATGATTGGTGAAAGGATTGATGATTTTATTGTACCTACAAACTGTAAAAAATTTAACCACAATTTCTAGTAGTAATAAGGATCAAATTCGCAAAACACATTCGTTATTATGAAATTGACAGCTGTCAAGAATTAATCCTCTCGACGGCCGGACTGTATGAGAAAGTACCGAAATGCCAAAGAACCGGTCGATACAAATTATTGTTTTTCAAAAAAAAAAACAAGCTAAATATCTTTGTGTCTTTAACAAATAACATTAACATTTTATTAAAACAAAACGTAATAGAGACCAAATATAAGTTAACAAACCATTTAATCACATTTAAAACTAATAAAAGTTAACGTTCTTAAAAAATAAAACATCAAACCTAAATAGTCTATGAAAAAAATAATTAAAATCGCATTAGGTCTCGTAGCAAGATCGGACGACAAAAGTTATTAGCATTTCCATTGTCCCAACTGAGTTAATTAAAAATAAAAACATCGTGAAGCTTACAAGTGCAAATCGTACGCGCACGCAAAAGGTTCCGTACCACCGTAAAATATTTTCCATTATTAAGATCGAGCAAAAATGCCGAAAATAAACGCGTTTCTTGTATGGATAATTTCATTAAAGTAAAATTACATAATTTTTATTATTTATTGTTATAGTGGCCATAATAGTACACACTCTGAAAATTTCAAGTGTCTACCTATTACGGTTCAAAAGATACAGGTCTGTAACAGACGGACGGACGAACGGAGCGTTGCCTTAGTCCTGTTGGCACCCTTCGATTACGGGACCCTAGAAACAAAGTGAAGCTTATAAACAAATTGTTATTACAAACAAATCTTATAAGGCTTATGTGCCTGAATAAATACGGTTACTGCTATGAAAACCGTAATTAAACTTTATTGTTTGGTTTTGAATTTGTACAAATGGTTTACGTGCCGACTGCACAGAAAAAAAAATCCGCTGTACCCTGGGTACAGCAGTACAGCAGATTTTTTTCTTCTGTTGGCATGAAACAAACAAGTTGTTTTAAAACAAGTATTTTAAACAGCTTGTTGCAGTGTTTAAAATATTTAGAAATAAAACAATGTTTTTTATTAAGTGTTTAAAATTACAGTATAAAACATTAAAAACAATGTTTTAAACAGTAAGAAAAAAAACAAGGTTTTAAATTGCGAATGTATGGAAATAAATCAAAAGTTATACATTTTTAGGACTTGAAATAGCTCGAAAGAAAATTAAAAAGGTTAGATAGTTTTAAACACTTCGTCACTTGTCGAAAAGAGGTTATTCCCCGCAATAATTTTGGGGACTTCCCCATGTTTAAATACACTTTTAGATAAGGTACAGTACCGACCAAAAGTCCATAGGCAATCTCACAAAGCAATAGACTGACGCTTCGGTTTGACTTACGACCTTCTTCTATAAGTTGTTACAATACTGTAGGCACGCACATTACACACACACACTCACTTTGTCTGCAACCAACCAATGACTAGTTCGATAAATCATTCGCTTTTTGTTTCATTCGTCTTATTCACATAAATATTAAAATTTAGCAGGTAGACCACAGAAAACTAACTAAATTATTTCGATTTCTGTGGGGTAGAAAGATGCAGTTCGTTACGAATATTCACTTAATAGATCTTTGTGGGTTCATAGAAAATGTTGGTGACGAGTATTTAGCGCAGTGTTGTGGTTATTATTTTTAAAAAGCAAATATTGAAGGGATATCAATAGCGCTGCGTAAAAGTGCGTTCTAATGAAACCGGACTAGTGTGAGTGTTATCATTTAAATATTTCATATTTTACTAAACATAAATCTTAATCAAGGGTATAATAAATGGGCGCGTTCATTGAGGCTGCGGCCAGCCCGCCGGTTGAACGCGTCCCAGAGGGTCATGGCCATCCGGCTGGCCCGAGGATACCGCACGGTCTCCTGCGAGGCGGCGAGCCTCCTTGCCGGATTACCGCCATGGGATCTGGAGGCAAAGGTCCTCGCGCACATCTGGGACTGGCGCGAGGAGGCGAAACGCCGGGGCTTAGCTCCGATGCCGCAGGAAATCGCGGCACAGCGGACAGAGCTCCGGCGGGATCTCATGGCGTCATGGAGAGTGCGATTGTCGCAACCCCGTACTGGGCACGCCACAATTGCGGCGATAAGACCCCTCTTTGAGGAGTGGCTTGAGAGACGCCACGGCGTCCTCACCTTCCGCCTGACGCAGGTCCTCACCGGACACGGCTGCTTCGGGAGGTTCCTGTTCAGGATAAGGCGGGAGGAAACACCCGGGTGTCACCATTGTGTGGATCGGCCTGAGGACATGGTAACACGGTGGAGCATACGGTGGAGGTCTGCCCGGCTTGGGCGGAGCAACGCCGTGTCCTCGTAGAGGCGATCGGCGGCGGTGATCTCTCGCGTCCGGCCCTGGTTCAGGCCATGGTACGGAGCGAGAGGAAATGGCAGGCCGTCACCTCCTTCTGCGAAGCGGTAATGCTCGCGAAGGAGGAGGCGGAACGCGTGAGGGAGAGGCAAAGTTCGCGCCCTCACGCCCCTAACCACCGCAGGAGGAGACGCCCGGGGCGGGAATCGCGAGCCGATTTCCGGCCACCGTAGGCGCGGGCTTGCGGACGGTGAGCAATGGGTAGCTCGCCGTCCGATAAGGACCAAGCCCGGGTCGACGGCGCGTTGTGTTCCACGCGCGCCTCAAAGAGATGTCAGCAGAATTGACGGGGTCCGCTAGGGCCAGTGCCTGCCGGGGGTTCGAAGAAAACCGATAGGGAAATCGTGGCCCCCGGCAACAGGGCAACCGAAGGAACACGGGTGGGTTTTAGTCAGTAAGAGTCTGACACGCCCTCCCGCTCCACCCAGAGCGGGAGAAGTTATTTGATAATTACCCAAAAAAAAAAAAGGGTATAATAAATACAATGCTATTCTTTGTTCTAGAGAAATACTGTGAGAGTGAGAGATATGAGGAAGGGGCTTATTATCGAGTAGCAGCGACGTCAAATGGTGAATGATTATGAAACAAATGGTTTCATACTCGTACCAACGAGATATTTTGCTGAATTATTAAACACGTCATTATGAACCGTTCGCCGTGCACTCTGAAGGCTTGCATCACTGAAGATCAGCTAGAAAACTGTTTTTGTCTTTAAAATATTGATCATACCAACTTAATAAACAACACATTCGTTATTGCATGAATTTATGGTAACGAATTTTTTAAGCACCTTTCAATATGGTGTTTGTCGTATTTCTTGCAGATAGACCGAAAAAGTTTAAGACTATTTTAGTAATATTATTATTTTAGGATTAAAATTTGAGGTTTAGTTTCAATCTTCTTTTCGTAAAGAAAATGAATACTTAAGCTATAACCTCAATACCATCCAATATAATAAAACCAAATAAAATGTAAAATAATGACTTAATGTAAACTGCCTATACTTAACCTTAAAATCACCTATTTTGTCAGTAGTTTTTTTTTTACATTTTGAGTAGTCTAATATTCTTATTTATTGCTTAATTATTTCGACCATGATCAAAGCTTTATATTTATGGTGAAAAAAATCCATTTAAAATTGAAAACATTTCAAAATTTAAATATGTCAAAATAATACCAATTGCTTCAAAGTTTCTAGACATCTATTTCACATCTTATTCAGCTGAAGTAATGATAAATAATTGTAACAGTTTGTTAATTATATAAGTAAAATAAATATAACAAATAAATATTTTTTAATTTTTTTATCACATATCATGCATTTTTATTCTAAACCCTTTATTGCAATAACAACATTAATAAAAGGCAGCAATATTTAAAAATATTATAATTGCAAAAGAAAAATAACAATATTTGCAAAAACAGCGCTGTGATTTACGAGATTAGAACCTTAGCCATCTTGAAAACAAGACCAACGCTTAACGCCTTCTGCTATTTACACATTTAACTTTCGTTCGAATTTTAGAAATGCCATTAAACTGGCCAAGGTCACGCGCATAATGCGTGTGTATCTAACAAAAGTGACGGAAATATATTTTTGTTTCGTATGCGGCGCGAACCGTGACGATACGACAGTGTGTAAGTGCAAAACTGCGTTCTCTGTGGTGTGTGTACCGTGTTGCTTACACATGCATGTGCGGACTACACCGCGTGTTCATAGCAATACGACTCTTAGCGTGTCTATCCACTGTTGAACTCTTACTGTACATCTAAGAACGAAAATCGAAATTCGCATAAAAATCACTAGAATTATCAATTACACATACTTACGTTCGTACGAAATTTGTTTTATCGATATCTTTCATTTAATAACGTCCTGTAAAACAAATACATCCCAGCAGTCCGCTGCTGAGTCACAGGTGCTATTCGGACGGGTGCTCCAAGTGGACTACTTCCAAAAATTAATATTCTGAAGTGAAAATACATTTAGGCGCGTTGGGCATTTTTGAGATGGGACTGATGAAACCATTGATTTCGCGACCTGTTACCGACACCGTGGAGTAAAAGACATCAACGCGTTGATTACCGCGATGCATGGAGTAAAAGACATCAACGCATTGATTACCGCGGTGCCGATTTTTTTTCAAGTTTTCACTTCTGTTGGCACTCCCGGAGTGCCACTGTTTTTTTATTTTTTTTATTATTATTAAAAATAAAAAAGTTATTGCTATTTTAAATTTACATTTTTAGTACCAAAATTACCCCAAATCCATTAAAAATTAGCAAATTTTCAACAGGGGTCATAAGTTATGACATGCAGGCACCCGCTAAATGACACGGCCGCCCGCGCCCCATGTAAATAAACCGGTAAAATTCCCCATTACATTTTTTTTTCATTTATCCTGAAAATTACCACAAAAATAGACTCTTATTACGATACCTAACCTACCTAACACCCTCACGGATCGAACAGTTTTTTTACATGTTGTATTATATTCTGTCCTGTTTTAATTTGGTTCCGCTAAAAGAGATTAGGGAAATGTACAGTCAGCTGCAGAGAAATCTCACCCCCTAGCAATGTATTTTTACATTGCTAGGGGGTGAGATTTCTCTGCAGCTGACTGTACCTACAAAATAATTGTTTTATTGGTGCCATTAATTTTGTGTAGGTAATTCGGAAGTTTCGCCAGTAGTTTGTAGATTACTGAAATAATTTAGCTTTCAATGTTTAAATATCTTTGTTCGTTTTCCTCAATTATTTAACGTAAATACAACAGGTACGGAAATTGTATACTTTGTGCCGATTCGCAAAACATTCTGAGACTTAATGGTAGAAATAGATAATGTTATAATTTCCGTTCTTTATTCGTTCTCATAGAGCAAATAAAAGGTACCTAAGTCCAACATGGAAATTGTACCTAGATACTTTAAATAGCTCTATCATAAGCGAACAAAGCTTCTTTCTTATGCTGTGGTCCCACGGTCCGCTTTCTCACATGCCAGAACGTGTTGGGCAGGCCGACAGGCCATGGGAACCGTCGCTCGATCCGATAAGGCCTACGGTGAGAATGCTCCACACGGGTCGCGACTGGCGAGGCAGCGACAGGCCTTGACAGACCGTGGGACCGTGGCTTTATATGTTGTGCGAGATGACAATACTGAATACAGAATAGCAGCCTTTTTCTTTGGGTGGGGAAATATCAAATAGCTTCTCCCACTCTGGGCGGAGCGAAAGGGCGTGTCAGACTCTTACTGACTAAAACCCACCCGCGTTTCTTCAGTTGCCATGTTGCCAGGGGCCACGGTATTTCGGACTTTCCCGCAACCCCGGCAGGTATCGGCCCTAGCGGACGCCGTCAGTTCTGCTGACATCTCTTTGAGGCGCGCGTGGAACACAACGCGCCGTTGACCCGGGCCTGGACCTTAGGTATCGGACGGCGAGCTATCCTTTGCTCACCGTCCATAGAATAACAGCTTGTAGTCTGGATTTGTGCCCAATTGATGGCAATAGGCTCACCGCCTATTACATGGGACTTAAACATAATAATTGGCGAAATGTGGGTGTACACACGGCTACACATCAAGCTATACAATTCCAGTTTATGCTGATCTCGCATCATATAGGATTTCCATACAATGCGAGGTCAGCTTATACTGGAAATGTATAGCTTGATGTGTAGCCGCGTATACTATAAGTTCGTTCACGATGACGATGTCACGTTCGTGATGATAAGTGTTGACTATATAAGAACGTGCATTCTGAAAGTGGGTAATGTCGCAAATAATGGTCAAATATTTCGCTGTTTTGATTAATTTGGCAATATTAGGTACTGGTGCTGATTCCCTTGTTCACAAACTAAACTAAATTTAAGTTCAGTGCATCTTTTTCTATTATTTTATTAAGAAAAGGACAGATGATAAATTTTAGTTTAGTCCTGTCAAATTAATCAGCGCTTGACGTAAATTGACGTAATTTTAGTCGGCAAGTTTTTAATCACGTCTAAACTTGTATGGAGAGTGACAGGCGTTGATTAATTTAACAGTACTAAACTAAAATTTATCATCTGTCCTTTTCTTAATAAAATAATAGAAAAAGATGCACTGAACTTAAATTTAGTTTAGTTTGTGAACAAGGAAATCGGCACCACTGTATGGAAATATTAAATGAGGCTAACTAGTGAACTAAAACATTGATTACTAGCTTCTGACCGCGGCTTCGCCCGCATGGATGTCGGAAAATATCCCACGCAAACATACTACCGGGATTAAAAATATCTAGTAAATCCTATGTGTTAATCCAGTACCCTAATTACGTAATGCAACCAATCACAATTTGTTTCGATTTGAAACAGATTGCTAATCCATTGCTTCATAAGTTGGAAAAAAAATCTGCTCAGCAACGTAAATAACGCAATGAATGTTGTTGAACTGTCAAAATGAAACAAATTAGGCAAAATTGTTTACAAAAATAAGTTACGCAATTAGGGTACAGGTTGTAAACTTACGAAACTATTTGGTTGGATAAGGATTAATATCGTGATACGAATATCATCTTTCGATTCTACCCGTGTTTTGATTGACTAATTTGAACAAAAAACGAGTATTGTGACTTAACTATAATAGTCAGACAAATAGCCTCCCTGACTTTTTTGTGGGTACCTACTACAAACATGTAGTATATTATTTTTAACCGACTTCCAAAAAGGTGGAGGTTATATGTTCGTCGCGTATGTTTGTTTTTTTTTTTTGTTGTTTTTATATATGTCCACCGATTTCTCCGTCAATTGTGGACCGATTTTGAGAATTCTTTTTTTGTTTGAAAGGGTGTGCTCTCGAATTGGTCCCATATAAATTTTATTAACTTTGCTTGGACAGTTTTTGAGTTAGCTACAAAATACGTATTTTTTTCCCACTTAGTATGTAGATGATATGATAAGTTTCTGTCACTGGTAGCAGGTAGTGGTATTCGAATGTGTGTGGGGTAGGTACCACAACTAAAAAGTGAAAAATAAAAACTTTTTACAAAAAAAAACAACCGACCTCCAAAAAAAAACACTACAAAGTGAAAAATAACTTTAATTTCGGAAGTCGGTGGCAAAAAACGAAAATACAAAACCCAAGACACCGACTTCCGAAATTAAAGTTATTTTTCACTTTGTAGTGTTTTTATTGGAGGTCGGTTGTTTTTTTTGTAAAAAGTTTTAAGTAATAGTTTTCGCAGCGCATGCCAAATAATTACTATAATAGGCAAATTTTTGATATCTTGGGTTACATTATTGCAATTTTCGTAGCGATTTCCGTTTAAAAAAAATTAAATACTAACCGCTGTAATGCAGCTTTCTATCTATAGGTGAAATAATCGGTGATTATAATCGGTTAAGTATTTTCTGAGTTTATCCATACAAACAATAATACAAACATACAAAAAACTATTTTTTTCTCTTATAATATTAGTTTAGATAGATAAAATGCAATAATTAATAACGTAAGTAAAAAAGTACCTATTTAGAAACTTTCCAAATGCCTTTTACAGATAAAACGGTTACAATATCAAATTCAGTGTTATAATTTCAATTCATTATTAACATTCTAGTTCACTAGTTAGCGATATTTCATAATTTCATACAGTAGTATTTACAAATGAATTAAAACAGGTAAATAATAGACAACTATTTGCGACATTGCCAAGAATAAACGCTCTTAAATCAACGAAAATTATACCAAATAAAAAATCTACGTACTTAAGTACCTAAGTAGGTACTTACCTGCTACCACTTTTGTGTCATGTATTTTTATGAAAACATAAAAATAATCACGCCTGTCAAAATACAATCCGTTTTAAATGAGGTATTTAAAATTCTGGAGCACAGACAGACAGATTGAAAAGGTTTATTGGATTATAAATATGTTTTATTATGAAAATCTGAATTTTTATCTTGAATGTCGCGTTTAGAGTGTAAATAAATGTTTGTGGTCATAGGCTACCAGAGATAAACCAGAAGAAACAAAATTAAAAGGTTTGGGATTTGTAACCTTATTCATAATCAGTTTATTATGTTCCCGGTGCTGGGACGCAGGCCTTACAGCCCACTTTCTCTTGAAGAGAGGACTCTTCAAGAGAAAGTGGGCTGTAAGGTGTAACTCACCACACGGGCCCAGTAGAATGTCACATCATGCCGATTTCCTTACGATGTTTTCCATCACTATTTTGGATTGCAAGGCCAGGCATTCACAAAGTTAGGCGGAGCATCGCCGTGTCCTCGTGGATGTGATCGGCGGCGGTGATCTCTCGCGTCCGGCCCTGATTCGGGCCATGGTACGGGCTATGGTACGGAGCGAGAGGAAATGGGAGGCCGTCACCTCCTTCTGCGAAGCACTAATGCTCGCGAAGGAGGAGGCGGAACGCGTGAGGGAGAGACAAAATTCGCGGCCCCTGGCCGCCGCAGGAGTAGACGCCCTGGGCTTCGAAAATCGCAGGGCGATTTCCGGCCACCGTAGGTGCGGGCTTGCGGACGGTGAGCAATGGGTAGCTCGCCGTCCGATAAGGACCAAGCCCGGGTCGACGGCGCGTTGTGTTCCACGCGCGCCTCAAAGAGATGTCAGCAGAATTGACGGGGCCCGCTAGGGCCGATGCCTGCCGGGGTGCGAAGAAAACCGACAGGGAGATCGTGGCCCCCGGCAACAGGGCAACCGAAGGAACACGCGTGGGTTTTAGTCAGTCAGAGTCTGACACGCCCTCCTGCTCCGCCCAGAGCGGGAGAAGTTATTTGATAATTTCCCAACCAAAAAAAAAAGGTATTCACAAAGTGACTACTCGTAGCGAATTTACTCGGCAATTTATTATAGTTGCATCAACATGTAAGTATATGTAGATAATACTAGATATAAGTATGAGTTCTAAGTCAGGTGTCAGGTGATTACTGGCACAAATGGCTGACTGACTGGATTCAGAAGACGAAGGACCATTTTGTTATGGTGTTCTTGCGATTGGTAAACTAGGTACCTGCTCGTAGGTAATTCTTACCAATGACTTTAAAAGAGACTGCGACCTCTGAGTTTGTTTCGGCCTTTCTTCTCAGAGTAGTCAGGTAGGAAACGCCGAACTCCTCTAGCTTATTTTTAATTTTTGAAGTGAAAACTTCTTTAGGCGCGCTGGCCATTTTTGAGATGGGACTAACCATTGATTTCGCGAAACCATGACGACACCTCGTTTTTATAAACGCGATTGTGCTCTTTATTTATAATACGTTACGTATCAATATTCTATGCAAATATTTTTACTTTAAAGGTTTCGGAAGTACTTTTTTTTGTGAACGCGATTGTGCTCTTTATTTAGATAAGGTTTCGGACCAATGTTCTATACAAGTATTTTTCTTCCACCAAGGCGATCTTGTTCAAGTTTTCACTTCTATCGGCACTCCCGGAGTGCCACCATTTTTTTTTTAACATGTCGTATAAAAAAAATTCCGATATCCTATTTACATAATAAACAATTTAATTTAATTCCAAACAATTTAATTTCTTTTCATTTGACTGCTACGAAAGGTGGTCAAAATACAAAAAAAATCGTTATGAAATTACCTCCAAGCCACCAGTTTTATGAAGGTTTTATAAATGCCTTAAGCTCGGTCCTTGTAGGTAATTACTAAAGTTATGAAAAATACTGATCCTTTGAACTCAGCATAATGGGCACTTACGATGCTAGGACGTTCAAAAAAATTTATTCCTAACTTCTGACAAAGCTACCGAAGGTAGATTGGTATAAAAAATACCTAGACTGAAATTAATGAAGTAAGGAAAATTCATTCCCTTTCTTCATTTCGTAACTCTTTTTATTACAATAACATTTCGTCGCTTATATTACAACACCGCGAACATGCATTTTTTCCGTTATTCACTTTTGAATGTCATTGGATAGAGAAAAAAATGACGCGTTGATTGCACCAATCGCATTCAAGGTAACTCGCCAATCACAGGCTAGAATTCAAAATTTGTATCACCGCGAATGCCGGTGATTGGCTAGTTTGGCATAAACACCGCGAATGTGCATCAGTCGCCATACATTCTTTGCGACGGAGGTTTGGGTAAGCGTAATTTTAATGTTTTTATCAGACTTTTCGAATTATTTGGAAGTAAAAGTGCTTTAAGTGATATTAAATATATTGGTTAATAGTAATTGAATATAAAATATATCAAAATTTGTTGTTTTGTATTAGTACATTATTTTTAAAGTCACACTTTCTCATTCGCGATGTTCTATTGCAACTTTTTTTCATATTCGCGGTGTTTACAGGTTCAACTACAGACAAAACATGAGCAGTGCATTCAACGCATCGTCAGATAGTGAGGATGATACAGAAATCGAGGAGCTGTGTAAATTAGCAAATATTAAATACAAGAAACCTAGTAACCATAAACCTACTTTAAGCATGGTTCCTCTGCAAAGCAGTACACAGGCCGAAAACACTACCAGACAACTTTTAACTCAGCAGCCAGAAAATAGCATACAAGTGGTTACGAATGATGATTATAGTGACGTTATCAATATGGAAAATATCGAGATGATAGGTGATTTTAGTGTGGTTGAGCCTACAAAGGAAAACGGAATTGTTTCGAACTGGCAGAATAACATCGTTCTTTTAGAAGAGCCAACCCCTAGTACCAGCAAACCAAAACAAACGCCTAAGATAACCATACTACAAGACATCTTATTACCACCTGAAAAAATATTTCACGGCGAACCTCAAAGTCAGAGGAAGAGACAAAATAAAGTTAGTAAAAATTCAAAGAAGTGGCAAAGAGAGTTCAATAAGAAGTTGAGAGAAGAAGGAAAGTCATATTTAGGCTACAGGCGTGATAGGAAAGTTGACCAGTACAATCCTAATTTCAAGGTTTTACATGACACTTTCAAACCAGCTAAAGATATGGGTCCTCGCTGCAAATCCGCTGTTTGCCAAAAATCTAAGTTCCGTGGATGTCATGATATTGTACTCGGACGGATGTTGCGCTCAAAACAGAAATAGCTACCTCAGCAATGCTTTATTTAGAGTAGCACTAGAACAAAACATAGAGGTCACTCAAAAGTTTTTAGTCAAAGGGCACACTCAAATGGAGTGCGACTCAGTTCATAGCTCCATAGAGTCGAAACTTAAGGGTCAAGAGATTTATCTGCCGAGCCAATATTCTGCGCTGACTAAGGCTGCCAGAGTTCACCCAAAACCTTACAAAGCCATTTCCTTAGACTATGGATTTTTCACAGATTTTTCAAAACCTCAAGATCAAATCTACAAGTATATAAGGCCTGGCAGAAAAGCTGGAGATTCAACAGTTACTGACATCAATGTACTTATCTACAAACCCGATGGAATCATTTGGTACAAGTTGAATTTCGACGAAAGTGGCAGCACCTACAAGAGCTTAAGAGTGTGATACCTAGTGATTGCCATGGTTTTTATGACTCTTTACCTCATTAGTTGCTTTTAAGAATTATATTTTTCAGATTGGGTAACTACCGACCCTATTTTCTTTTTATGATTGTAGTTTTTGTTATGCGTATTATTTTGTGTTATGGTTTTTGGAGATATTTTTTGGTTTATAATTTTATGTCATAACTTTGTTACAAAGATTAATGTTCAAAGTAGTATAGTTTAATGAAGACTGATTATTAAGTTCCTATAATGAACACCGCCTATGTGCTAAAAAATGCCATATTTAAGAAGGCAACAGCGCCAAAGTGTAATTTTTACTTAATTAATAAGGATATAACTATTTTGTGCATTTAATTATTTGTAGAATAGCTAATAAATGATCCTTAAGAAACAATCCGATTTTTATTTATTGTTAATTATTAATAATTCAGTTTTTTGTTTCTCTGGTAAAGTTAAGAAAAAGGCATATTCGCGGTGTTGTAATATAAGCGACGATTTGTACCTACAGTCTGTGATGAAATCGAAATGAATTCGTTTCTGCTCGCCATAAACAAAATAAATCGCACTCTGTATTCACACAGGCTTTCCCTGTTATTTTTTCTTGTTTGCACACCTTGAGCGTTTTGATAGATTTTCTGAATTTACTTTTGTTCTTTGTTTTCCATTGCTCCCATTTATATTTACTCAAATATACGAATTTGTCGGTGAAATGATAAAAATGTCTGAACCTTTCTATAAAAAACGAAGGAGGTAGGTACCTATTCCTGTTACACTTACGTAAGTACAAAAACTTAGTTAGGAATTTATTATTTTGGTAGATACCTACCTACTTTCTAAAAGTGTGTTGCTTAAGCACTGGAAAATTGGTGACACATAAAAAAATGAATTGGGTCAAGAACAAGGCACAAGCACGGTCCATTCTGCCCACATATTGATAAAGTGGCCATAGACATCAATTTTTTTTGTGAAGAAAAAAACCTCTTCAGAAGTGCAAACCTGGCAAAGTTGGCAACTTGCCAAGAACTCGCATTGTAAGTATCTAAGTATACCGAATGTTTGTTTACACATCAAATGTTCCCTCGTAATTGTTATGACTGTTGTTATTGCTGGATGATAGAATGGAATTATTAGGAAGTATTTTCTTTGTACTGACTACTGTCCTTCTCATGCCACAGAGTAGGAAATATAGGTACAGGATGGAAATTAAATACGGTCCCTTGAGGCACTTAGGTATCTGTTCAAATCATTCATAGCAATTTTATTCTTTATTTAAAATAATTTATAGATTTAAGAATAGGTATGTATTCAAAGATTTTTTTAAAGTCGAACTTGCTGCAACTGGGAATCGAACCGAGGGATGCGCTAAGGTAGCCCGCGAAATACTAATTTTCTTACGTTTTTTGCATTTTGCAGGTCAGTGTCAGGTTTTATGTTGATTAAAATATAGATACCGGACCAGTGTCCATATGATTCGTGGCCGTCACCAATATGGCTTTACTCAATTATAGCCATATTTATTACGGCCGCGAATCATATTTAGATCAACATACAACATGATACTGACCAGCAAATTGCAAAAAACGTAAGAAAATTTGTATTTCACGGGCTACCCTGACGCTTTCGCCTTAAAGATGGACCCAGTGCAAGTAAAACCTGCGCGTTTATAATTATTCCTTACCACCAAAGTTTTTAAGTTTACAAATCTTTTATTTTCTTTACACGTTCTTGCTTCTAAGTCCATGCGGTGCTAAGAAACCGCACGGAAGAATAAAATGAATGATAACATTTAAATCTTAGCACAGAGATTTATCACCCCGCAAATCATGATAGCACCGGTTATAACGTTAAGATCTTGAGTAGCACAGGTGCAGGTAAGTATTTTTATGTTTCTGAACATAAAATGTTAAATGGTTATTGGCCGATAGGTACAGACGCCAGCACATCAAGCTACCCGAAACTGTCAAATTTTCCCAATCAACTTTGAAACTTAGCCATCAGCGATAAAGTTGTTAATCTATTAAATAAATTTGACAGTTTGTAGTAGCTTGATGTGCTGGCGTCTGTACCTACAGAAAAATTCAGTAAGTACGGGTATACAATCATATCTACATTATTTCCCTAAATAATAAAAAAGTATCTTTTCAGACCCCATTACGACACTGGCCTCACTTTGATGAAGTCTATTCCTCTCCTTTGAAACATCAAAATAGTCACGAGCACGACCATAACGTACTGCACCAAAACCCTATAAAGATTTTTTATCTCTAAACAGGCAAAGAAACGGCTCGAATCTTGCTTTTATGAGCCTATATTGTTATATTAGTAATAAAGTTAAGCACAGACACCCGAATGAGAGAAACGAGTAGACGAAAATACAGTTCAGTCACATTTTACGGTTTATTAGGCTATAAAAGGTAAGTAAAGGCCCTTATGCCTAACAAGCGGCCTTCTAACGACCAACGAATAAGAGGGTCATAAACAGTAAGACTATAAGAATTAAATAAAGAATTTTATTCAACGGTCTACATGATAAGCCGCTTGAATTAATTGGAATCTTTTTAATTTTAATGTTATAGCCTGCCCCCACACTTCACTCAAACGTCATAGCCTCCATATTATTATACTCTTTGGTCACAGCTAAATGAGAGGCCCAAAAGATGGAAGACAAGAAACACTAAAGACTGGATATAGATCTGTAATTCACAAGATCCCAATTTTTTTTATTACGGGTTATTTTTAAACTAAGTCTGTATTTTACATGCATGACTTCGTATCTCTTTATATAAATGATAACTTTAGTTAAAAAAAGGCTTTTTCGGTTATCATTCTTGTGAAAGAGAAACTGTAAAACGAAACGTTGCAAACTGTTATTTCGTCGTGACACTGACAGTGACGGTAGCGTCAGCTGTTTTGTACACGTCAAAACAATCTATGAAAACAACGTTTATTTTTGTTTGTCCTACTTTTGCTTTTAGCGTTTTTAAAGTAGAATATAGTGTAATAAAGTATAAAATATAGGTTAACTACACTTTTCTTACGATAAAGTATCAGTTCTCAGTCATGAGTGAAGGTAACAAAGCTTCTCTTCGTATAGACTGGTTCGACGGCACGTTGATAGAAGATGCAAGACCAAATACCTCGGCTACCTCTGAATTTGCTGACGAAGACCAACCAGAACCGAAGCCAGAGACCAAACCCCATTTCACCGAGAAAAAACCAATCGGTTTCAAACGACTTCTGGACATTTCTACATTACAACCTCCAATTTTAAATTTAGAAGTATCCCATAGACCTGGGTTCTGGAATCTACTGGATGAAGACGAGCTCAAAGGTGATTTTATAGTTTTAATTGTGAGAATACTGGCCAATGTGTACAAGACCTTGGAGCCAGGAGAAAATTCAAAAATAGTAAAGATGCTGAGAACTCGGTTTCAGAATTCAAACTTTTTGGTGAATATAAAAAACTTTTTGGATGAGTTACCAAGCGTTCGCATTGTTGAAAAAAGGTTGAATTCTCAATTATGGGATGATGCTGAAGGGTTCTATGTCAGTATCCTGAATCTCTGTGAAGGTATCATAAACTGTGAGAGAGATAATTTGGAGTTTATGAAAGAAATATTAGATTTGTTGGAAATAACAGAAGTCAGTGCTTTTGGTGTGCGAGAAGAGCACACTGAAAGATTCAGTAATGAATTGTTTGTAAGAATTGAACAGTTAAAGAACAAGGCAATGAAATTGCTAAAGGATGAAGTAAGTACTGACATCATGCAATAATACTTCTATAAATATTATAAAACAAAGTCGCTTTTCGCGTTTGTCTGTATGTCCGCGTTGTTCTTCTAAAATACGCAGCGGATTTTGATGAGGTTTTCAAAATAATTTAGAGAATATATTCCGGAAGGTTTACGTATATACTACATTAATATTAAACTTATCAATAATTATGAAATTTCGATGTTTTGTCAAATCGTAAAAACCTTGAGAAGCAGGAGCGGGTCACTAGTTTTTAATAAAAAATATTTTAGGTATGTGAAAAAGCTTTGTCAAATTGAACACAATGTTGTTATTTTATTAGTTGATTTTTAATATCCCACTAAAATCTTTGATATGATAAATATGAGAAAACTAGTCTAAAACGACAATAAAAAAAAATTGTCTCTTTTCAGGACCCAGATGAACTCGAAGATGAAATCACCCCACCACCAGCAACTACAAACCCAGACAAGAATTACTTTAAAAACCTTAACATTTTTCCCACACAAGACGACTTACTAACCCCCAACAAGATTCCCATACAACCGAACATAATCAATGGAGCGTACCCAAGCGTAGAAGATTATTTAGACATACAGTTCAAATTGTTACGAGAGGATTGCTTCGGACCATTACGAGAAGGAATATGTTGGTACACATTATGTAAAAAATCTTTGAATATTTATTACGGGTTTGTATAAAATTCAGGTTTTTATTACAGGTAAATATATGCAGAATCCGAGTAAGAGACGGCATGAGAATATTAGGTAAGTGTTTCAATTATTTAAAAAAATATATTAACTATGATAGTATAATGTATTTTGAGCCTTATCCTTAGACCGGTACAGTACTTTTCAGAATCACTTCTATATTTGTTAGTAACAATGTAAACTTATAAAACTATTAGTGTTAGTAAAATTTATTCTGAAGCTGCGTGTGGCACACCGATCCCGGGGTTTGCTTACTTGACTGCGTGCAGTCGTATCCACCACCCCAAGATTGGAGAGTCACACCTATCAGCCAACGCTCTAAGAATGGTGTTGGGGCTGCCGCGAACACGGCGTAGCAGAGATGCGCATCTCTTGCGCATGATGGCCGAAAAACTATCAACGTTCCCGTCGGCAAACATGCCGGACGCGCTACAAAAACGCGGCAGCCCCATCAACACCCGGAACGTGTTGCTATAGCAAAGAACTTAAACCCCACATTATAAAACTTCAACCTAAATCTAGACTTCTGATGCTAAGTTTTTTAGTGTCTAATTAAATTCCTTCAAAAGCTCTTTATGACACCCCACTGTGGTTAAGAAAATACTCTTTATATTATGCATACAAAAAATATAAATTATAAAAATCATAAATTATTTTTACCATTATAATAGGCCTGTGTCCAAAAAAATGTTTTTGGTCCGTCTTGTAGATTATTAAAAAATATTGAACACGTATTTTTTCTTTTTTGACGTAATCTAATTTGACTTCAAATGTGGCATGACGTCACGCCTTGCTAAATTTTATACAACGTTGTGACGTAGCAAGCCCCCACTCCTCAACTTTAATGCGTTTTTTCTAAGTTATTTTTTATTAATATGACAAAGCAAAAAATACGTATCTAAATATTTTTTTATTATTATCTGAAAGACGGACTAAATAGAATTTTTTTTTTTTTACCTTTGCAACTACCCTATTCCAGAGTATACCCAAAAGTACGTATTCTCCGCAACTACGTAAGTAACAACAGAGTGGGCCACCTAATAGACATTGCTTGGAAGGAAAGAGCCACCCAGGGTGTGGTCGACAGCAAGAAATATGCGTACAACAAGCAACTCATGTTTGGATCTCTGCTACTCTTTACCAGTGATAATTTTGAAACAATATTGTGCGCTACTGTACTGGATTCTAATTTGAGTCTGCTTAGTGAAGGATATGTGAGTATATTTTTTTGTTTTTTTTTAAACATAAAAATGCTATTAATCTTAATTTTTTGTCCAAGATATTATCTTCGTTAATCGAAAACGTCCCTTGTTGATTTTAGTAATAGAAATTTAAAAAAAACTGGTACTCCGGGAGTGCCGACAGAAGCGAAAACTTGAACAAGATCGCCTTCGATCGATTGATCCATAACGTAATTTAAATAAAGAACACAATCGCGTTTAAAAAAATGAGGTATCGGTAACGGTGTCGCGAGTTCAATTGTTTTTTCCCATCTCAAAAGTCCCTACGCGCCTAAAGAAGTTTTCAGTTCAAAAAATCTTCTTCACCAGGCTTTTTAGGCCAGAGGCCAAAGTAGTCACAGGGACCGCCATAGCCTATGATTATTCTTAAGCAGCATAAAACTTGATAAAGAACCGTAGAAACAACAAGAGCTTCAATAGTGGGACTAAAAATAAACTTTATTTGCGAAGGAATAGAGTATATTTTGTATTGACTCATATTTATGTCACGACTATAATTTCAGGTAGCAGTATCATTTCAAAACCCGACATCAAAGAGTATATTCTCTGAAGCATACCTGATGGTAGAAAGTGAAGTATTCTTCGAACCTTATCACAGAGTCCTAAAAGTGCTGCAAGAGTCTAGACTGGATGATATACCCATGAGAAGATATATTGTGGATGTTCAGGTCTGTACCTATACAATAGAATTAAAGCTTTAATGGCTAGAAAATAAGGTTAAAATTCATACTAGCTAAATACACTATTTTGTCCGCCGACCCGTAGTAATAAAGAAAATATATTTATTTAGCACAGACGAAAAGGCACACAATAAGATAATCTTTTAGCAATTATTGTTTTAACCAAATTGCTCTTTGTCCTATCAACAATGTCGATCTTTCTTACAAATAAAAGTAATGGTACTCCAGGAGTGCCGACAGAAGTGAAAACTTGAATAAGATCGTCTTGGTAGAAGAAAAATACTTGTGTAGAACATTGGTCTGTAACCTTATATAAATAAAGAGCACAAACGCTTTTACAAAAAAAAACTTCCGAAACCTTTAAAGTAAAAATACTTGCATAGAACATTGATCCGTAACGTATTATAAATAAAGAGCACAATCGCGTTTACAAAACCTTTAAAGTAAAAATACTTGCATAGAACATTGATCCGTAATGTAATATAAATAAAGAGCACAATCGCGTTTACAAAAATGAGGTGTCGTCACAGTGTCGCGAAATCAATGCCTAACGCGCCTAAAAAGTTTTCACTTCAAAAAGGTTTATTGTAGAAACTTGTACAACTTTTACAGTAAATCTTACATAGGGACCTCCTTTTAAGTAAAAAACATAGGAGATCCCGCTCTGCAATGATAAAATTATGAAATGGTAAAAGTGATGTACAAAAAGAAAATAGAATTTAAACAAAAAAATTACAAGTAAAACTCAAACTAAAACTCCTTTAATAAATAATTAAATTATATATTTTTTAATTACAGAAAGAAACAAACGCACCTGCTTACTTATCGTCAGAAACAATATACACAGTGCCTTTCGAAACTGAAGACCTACCGTTCCCAGTATTAGATACTGACCAATGGCCTGACCCAGTATTTGGACTCGACAACTCCCAACTAAAAGCCTTCAAATTCGCCTTAACACGAGAATTTGCAGTTATCCAAGGCCCTCCAGGAACAGGAAAAACGTACATAGGGATCAAAATCGCAGCTACGATACTAAGAAATTTGTCCCTAGAAGGAACACCAATGCTTGTCATCTGCTACACGAATCACGCCCTTGATCAATTTCTTGAAGGTATCCTTGGTATTACTAACAGTATTGTACGACTAGGCAGCCAGAGTAAAAGTCCTCTATTAGAATATTATACCTTACACAACTTAAGAACGAAAATCAAATCGAAATACTCTTATCTCTATGCAAGTAAAAGGAATGAGTTAGAAAAGATTTTCAAAGAGATGACAGAACTACAGAGCGAGATAGAGAAGTGTGAGAAGGAGATAGTTTCTTACGCTTATTTGAAGCCGTACCTCAGAATAGGTAAGAAGAGTTACGAACTTAGAAGTTCTACAGAAGACAGCATTCTTAATTGGCTATTTGGCTGGTTCGAAGGAGAAACACAAATTGCCAGAATATCAGAAAGCGAGAAAGAGTCGGATCTAGAAGATTGGGAGAAGTTGGAAGAAATGGATGTCACAGACGACATACAAACGTGTTTTTCTGAAAAATGGGCGCTAAGAGAAATAGACTCTATGCTAAATAGTATTAGATACGTAAATGATGTGACGGACAATCATTTAGAGGCCAAACAGATGACTGACAAGTTCAAAACAGAGATCAGTAGAGTTAGCAAGAGATTGGAATGTTTTAAGGTAAGATTTCTTGAATATTACTAAGTTTTTATTTCTCTCAAAAGTTTTTGAATTCTGGTCCTTCATTACTAGAAGGACCAGAATTGAAAAACTGTTGACAACCTAATTAAGAGTGCCATAGACAACGGCGCCGGTGCTGTTTCTCAAATCCGCGATTAAGAACCAACGGTAAGAAACAAATAGAGGTTTCTAATCTACCCTTTCGTTCCCAATACATTAAAATTATCAAATAACTTCTCCCGCTCTGGGTGGAGGGCGTATCAGATTTACTGACTAAAACCCACCCGTGTTCCTTCAGTTGCCATGTTGCCGGGGGCCACAGTATCCCTTTCGGACTTTTCCGCAACCCCGGCTCGTTCCCAATACCTATAGGCTAGATTCCAAAACTACTTTTTCTAAAATAAAGAGTTTCCTATTAGCTAGTTAATATTTGGCACGTAAATACAATAAAGGTTCATCTATCCCCGCCGTAAGTAATTTTTGGAAGATACAAAGCTTTTTTTTCGTTAACGGTTTGTAAAAGTTCCTTTTAATTACACTTCTCGCAGGACTTCTTCATTGGTAACTTTTTCAAGTCCTTATAAGATCGTCATCGTGCGTCTGTGCTCCCACATCTCAAAATTACGGATTTCATTCAGTAAACTGATTAATCACGGATTTAAACACAAATGATAAATGATTGTATTTCTGTAAGGTTTGTACAAACACTTTTACACGTCAAACTACTATGAGAAGAAAGGCCGAAACAAACTCAGAGATCACAGTCTCTTTTAAAGTGCGGACATAATCTTGGTCAAATCAGACAAGAATCTTAATAAGTATAATAGGTACGATTCCATCATAAAACTTGTTAAAAACTTCTAACTTGCAGTTTTTATCCATGTAGGAGTGTCAGGAGCCTCGATAGATGGCGTTGGCGTCGAATTAAAAGTCGCTATGGTTTTGTTACCGAAGTCGATAAGGTGGCGATATTTTAGTAACAACTTGTCCAATTTCGTCCTGAAGTATGAAACTTCATTTACAATTTTTTTAAAGATTCTGTCTTGGTATCCAAGGTCGAACTTTATATTAGCATTATTTACTTGTGAAAACTGGAAGTCATAAGCTCATGCATGATAGATCAAAATTGATCTGAGGCATAATATTACTGATGATGGTTTTGTCCGGAATTAAAACACTAAAACTAAAAGTTAAATACAATTGTTTTAAGGAACTTTTGATTTGCCTTGTAATATGTAAAGTCTATTCAAATCCTTGTTTCCAATTGATTATTTTACGTTATTTCCACTTAAACAAATTTATGTAAATTAAGTTGATTTCAGAATGATCAGTACTATTGAAAAAGTCATAAAAATATGTAAAGCTGTAGCATAAACTGAACTTTGTGTATCGATGTTAAAGTTGTTTTTTCCAAAAACATATATTTATTTACATGTTTGGAAAGTAAATCGCGAACGCAGTATATAAGTTATATTGTAAATGACTGATTAAAACTATTTTTAAGTAGGTGTCTATTATCAATATAAATTAATATATGCGGTGCGATAGAATGAAATGTAGAAATGGGTTTTCGTTTTTTATGGAACTCTTGTGCAATATTTCATGCTTCTATACCCAGCGGTCCAGGCTGTGTTGTTTGTCAGTGAGTGAAATTAATATTTTAAAGTAGATGTTTCTTACAGAAATACAGAACACTTCAAAGCAAAAAAGAAGAATATAAACTGGAGGAAATTGAAGATCTGTACAGTTTGAAACCAGAACAAAGATGGCGGCTGTACTATTCCGCCGTTGAGTTGCTGAAGAACGAATTGATAGGCAAAATGAACGGATTACTGGTGAGGAATAAAATAGACATTCTAGGCATCTACCTTGAACTCTAAGAGTTCTAAAGTAATGCATTTACAGATGCCTTCATCGATGTATTTTCTCTTTTGGTCTGTCAGATTCTTACGTCCCTATAAGATGCACATCTAGTTTCTAACAACCGACTTAAAAAAAAACACTAGTGAAAAAATCTGTCTAGTCTTTTCCCAACTATGTTGGGGTCGGCTTCCAGTCTAACCGGATGCAGCTGAATACCAGTATTTTACATAGAGCGACTGCCTATCTGACCTCCTTGTGGAGGTCAGATAGGCAGTCGCTGTATAATGCGCGCCCAGTCACTGGATAATACGATACCCCTTGGTAAGACTGGTTGTCAGACTTTCGGGCTTCTGACTACCCGTAACGACTGTCAAAGATCTACAAATGACAGCCGGGACCAACGGCTTAACGTGTTTTCCGAGGCACGGAGGAGTCTCGATATGTAAAGATGGTCACCCATCCACGGACCAACCCCGGCAAGCGTAGCTTAACCTGATGGATCGACTCGTGCGGTTGTCATTACTTAGCCACGAGCTCCTTCTAACTACATATACTCCATTTGAAATAAGATTAGACATTTAACTAAACCTTTTTTACAGTCCGTTCAACCGATTTTGACTTCTATTGCGTTGGTGGCATGACAAATGGCAGCTACAGTAAACAGTTGGTTTGTAACCACTTTTTTTGCTTTTAATGCCATCCTTATGCTTACGCAATAGAAGTCAAAATCGGTTGAACGGACTGTAAAAAAGGTTTGTTTAAATGTCTAATCTTATTTCAAACGGAGTATAGTGAAAAAAAATTTAAGTTTTTTTTTTTACACAATGAAAAATAACTTTAATTTCGGAAGTCGGTGTATCGGTGTTTGAATTTTTGTTTTTTGCCACCGACTTCGGAAATTAAAGTTGTCAAATTGTAGTTTTTTTTTTTAAGACGGTTGTTTTTTTTGTAAAAAGTTTTTACGTGTCACTTTTTATTGGTGGTACCTACCCCACCACAAATTCAAATACTACTACAGTACGATACAACTTAGATGTAGCATGAATTTGAAAAAATTTGCTTTCATTCATTTAAATTTTACAACGTATTTGGTTATTGCGTTTGCGTAAAGATCATTTTCACCGAAAGTAGTAATAAAGATTGATGATTTTGAAGGCGCATTCAGTTCGGACGGTGATCGGTTTTTCGAATTTTGCCGATGCTACATCTAAGTTGTGTTGTACCCTGCTATGTAAATAACAGTAACAGGAACTTATTATAACATCATCCACATTGGCTAAATGGAAAAAAATACGTATTGCTGAAGCTAACTCAAAAACTACCCAAACATAAAAAATAAAATTGATATAGAGCCACCGCGCAAGCTTTCTAAAAATCGGTCCACAATTGACAAAAATATCGATGGACATACATAAAAATAGCATACAGATGAACATAGAACCTCCTCCTTTTTACCCACGACGGAACGGAGACGGTATATGCGTTTGGGGTGAGAGGATGTTTGTGCAAATCCATGTTGCCATTTTTCTCCAAAACCATTAGTCTGATTGTGATGCAGTTTTCAGTTATAGATTCAGGTTTAATTGGTGAATGTTCTTAGATAGGTGTTACGGTGACAACTCACCAGGGGGCGCTGCAGCAAACATTGTTTGTGCAAATCCATGTTGCCATTTTTCTCCAAAACTGCTAGTCCGATTTTGATGCAGTTTTCAGTTATGGGTTCGGGTTTAATTGATGCATGTTCTAAGATAGGTGTTACGGTGATAATTCACCAGGGGGCGCTGCAGTAAACATTTGTTTGTGCAAAACCAAAACTACTAGTCCGGTTTTGATGCAGTTTGTGGTTGATTAGTGAGGGTTCTTAAATAGATGTTACGGTAGTAACTCACTAGAGGGCGCTGCAGTAATATATTTTATATTAGTTACTACATATTAAAGACATTTAAATTTTATCCTTTTTCAATTACTTTTTAACCGTCGTGGGTTTTTTCAAAATTTGTAATTTTGCTTTTATCTTGTTACATAAAAAAACACCATAATATTAATGAAAGTTTATTCTAAAATCAAAGGACCAGCACAACACGGCAAGCCAGGAGCTGAATGAAGTAGCCACGCTAATTGACGGTGAAGTGATGAAGACTGTCAGGGTAGTAGGAGTTACTACCAGCACGGCAGCTAGGAGACACGACCTCATGAGGAAACTGAACTCACCTATAGGTATAGTAGATGTTGATATTATGAGCAATGTATGGGAGAAAAGACCAAAAAAATAAAAATAAAACAATGTTGTAAAAAGTTTCTTTGTGTGCTGTACGTTTAGTGACGAAACTCCCGTGTGCTTCGATCAACAAATAGTAGGTACTAGATTTCCGATGAGCGCATCAAAAATGGCCGGCAAAACAAGACCACAAATGATGTTGTGATCTTCAGCATCATAGTTTTTTCAACCTTATTGCTTAGAAATTATGTACTACTTTTCCATAAATATTTTTGTTCTTATTTTAAAAATACGTTTACTTTCAATCGAAGTAGTAAATATATTGCAAACGATAATAAACTTTATGTTTGAATGTTAAGGTTTATAATCTAGTGCGGTTGTTGATCGAACGCCGTTTGACATCTTTGAAAATCTCTACGTGTCTTTGTATTAGGTACGTCCAACGACCAAAGACAAACGTAAAAAGCCTATTGTGCTTATAATGTTACTGGCACCCTACTAAATGAGGGTAAAAATAAATTATCTAGCGAGACATCGCTGATAGACGGGTATCGAATTATCAAAATTGTTAGTAACTACAGCTGCTCCGGATCAACGGCCATGGGACGCATGAATTATGAGAAATAATGAGTTCTGAAAGATTAACTTTTTTGTTTTATCATAATTTGAAATCGATGCCCGTCATGTCATACGCGTATCGCGTACTGGAAGACGTAGCATTGGAAAGCCTCCCACAAGATGGACCGAAGGCCGCAAGAATCCGCTAGATGCGGAGAGCACAGAACCGGTCGAAGTGGCGGTGCTTGGGAGAGGCCTATGTCCAGCAGTGGACGTCTTTCGGCTGAAATAATGATAATGGCCCGTCGATCTGTGGAATTTCTCCAATTAATTTAGTTTGACCCTGTATACAATTTGATTGCTTGTTTCAGCTGCATAGTTGGGAAAAGGCTAAGCAAATGATGATACAGTTTGACTGCTAATCATTTAAAATTTGCTTTCAGTGATAGTCGAAGAAGCAGCAGAAGTATTGGAAGCGCATATCGTAGCGTCTTTAACTCATCAGTGTCAACATCTCATATTAATAGGTAAGAAGATAGATTTGTACTATTACATGTTTGAAAGGAAAGGCAGATAGAGGAGTACGCCCATATTTTGCCAGTTATGTTCAAGTCCCATGTAATACGGCAGTAGCGGATCCAGGGGGATACCCCAAAACCATCTGAGTTCTTCTGTGACAAATCTTAAAGTGAACCTGATATAATTTTTATTAAACTTTTTAAATTGAATTGTCATCAATTATCCTTAACTTAATAGGTACCTTTATGTTTTCGAGTTTTTTACCCGACTGCCCCAGAAGGAGGGTAATGTTTTTCGAGAGTATGTATGTATGTATGTATGTTTGTATGTATGTATGTATGTATGTCTATTTCTTTGGCACGCTCTGTAGCCTAAACGGCTTGATGGATTTTAACATGTGAGGTGTCGTTAGATTTGTATTAATTGTAGGAGTGTCATAGGCTATATAATATTTATATATTGCATCTGCAAATAGAAAAAAAGGGAGGGGTAGGTTTAAAAAATAACATTATTGGTATCAAATAAAAGCTAATATCTAATCTAAATATATAAAAACGAAAGGTCACTCACTCACTCACTCAGTCATCAAGAAAAATCGAAAACCGCTTGACGTATGAAGATGAAATTTGGTAGGAAGGTAGTTTATAGGTAGTAACGGATTTTTGGAAATTCGATCTTTAAGAGGGTGAAAAGGGGGGATTTTGTTTGTATGAAAAATCTTATTCCTTGAGTTAATAAACTTGAAACTTAGCCGAATACTTATCTATGTAAATTATAAAGTTTGCCACTTTTAGTTTTTCTAAAGCACCCCCTAAAGGAGGATTGGGGGGTATCGAAGTTTGTATGGAAGAATTTTAACGAGCGGTCTAATTAACTCGAAACTCAGTATTTATAATTAAAACTAAAAATAGATAAAAACGTATATCAGGGTTTTTTGAAAATCTACCCCTAATGGGGTGAAACGGGGTATTAATTTTTACAATGGAGGATTTTACTGTGTCGCTTAATTAACTTAAAAATTGGTATAAATAAACTTTATAGTCAAATAATGGAAACGTCACAATAGATTTTTCAAAAATTATTATCACGCTATTTGTTATGGGGGATGAGCAATATAGCATTATGTTCGTATTCTTATATAGTTTACCGCAAATTGTAAAAAGACTAGCCAAAAGGTTAGAATATTGCAGATAGTTACGGATTTATCCTTTTGTACCTTTATGGAGCTAAGCAGTCAATCATAGCATATATATACAGGGTGGATTTTGAGATGAAGCAATAAGGGCAGGTACCTTAACCATTGTCGCTACAAGAAAACGGTCTTAGGAGACTGTCCTTAACATTTTGAAACATTTTGATCTGCATTCACAGATTTTGAAAAATTTTACAGTCAGTAAGAAAATGGCCAATTTTCACAAAAACTTTTCTGATGCCAGTCGATCCTATTTCTTATTATTTATTATTAGGATCAAAAAACTATATTGGGCCAACTGAGGTTTGAGTACGAGAAAAGTCAGAAATTGAAAAATAACTCCCATACATTTCGTAGGAAATGAGAGGAGATAGAACACAATACAAGTATACCTTTGTATGTTGAAAAATATTTTTAATGAGGTACTTACTATTATTCAAATGAACACAATATACTATGCAACAGTTGAATTATTCCAATACTTCACTGGGCTGAATAAGGACCGAATGTAGCAGATAGTTACAGATTTAACTTTTAAATGATTATCAAGCAAACATCAATTCATTCATCCATACTAATATTATAAATTCGAAAGTAACTCTGTCTGTCTGTCTGTCTGTATGTTACCTTTTCACGCCTAAACCACTGACCGGGTTTCGATAAAATTTGGCAAGGAGATAGATGGCATCCCGGAAAAGGACATAAGCAACTTTTTGTCTCAAAAATAAACCTAAGGGGATGAAAGTTTGTATGGGAAATCTATCATTTCTTAAGTTAGGGCTATGAAAATTTAAATTTGTGCTTTTGGTAACAAATCAAGAATGACGTATTTCAGCGTTTTTCAAAAATTATCCCTCAAGAGGGTAAAATAGGGGATGATATTAAAATTCACATGTAATATTGTTTTTTTGTCTTCTTTTCAAGAGATTTTTGGGATTGGAAATATAGTCATAGTCCGTATCTTGGATTAACATTTAGTCTTTATTAAAAGTTATTACAATTTAAATTCATAAACTAACTTTTCAAACATGCAGGTCCTGTATTAATATGTTCAATGGCGGCAAGAGTAGGTACTACAAATCAATGGTGACAGTAATAGTAAAACGCACAATTTGTATTTTAAGAAAGGCATTTAGAATCATATAAACTTAATTAGAATAATATAAAATTTGTTAAAAAAAACCGGTCAAGTGTGAGTCGGGCTTGTGCCCTGAGGGTCCCGTTTCAAAGCTGTGCCTGCTCGGCTGCCCGAATTTCCAAATCTGGATTGAAGGACAAACTTAAAATCAATAACAACATATTATGTTGTAATGTATTAATGTTAATGTTGTTCTTTTTCAATTGAAAAAGAACTTTTATTAGAGTAATTAAATACAGACTAAATGTTACTTCAAGACACGGCCTTTGAATTTTTAATCTCAGATTGTAGAAAAAACTTAACTTTACCGTTCATTATAGAACTATAAATTACCAATTTTCGGATTATCCTCTTTACTTGACCTTACTTCTCGCCAAACTTCATGCTGCTGGACCAACGGGAAGTACCAAATAGACTGGTTTATTTGCGAGTGTCAAAGTGTGCGGCATAAATGGCTCTGGGCGGAGCGGGAGAGCGTGTTAGGCTTATACTGACAAAAACCCACCCGTGTTCCTTCAGTTGCCTGTGTGTTGCCAGGGGCCACGGTAACCCTTTCGGACTTTCCCGCGACCCTGGCAGGTATCGGCCCTAGCGTACCATGGCTTGGACCAGGGCCGGACGCGAAAAATCACCACCGCCGGTCGTCTCCACGAGGACATGGCGGTGCCCCGCCCAAACCGGGCAGACCTTCACCGTATGCTCCAACGTGTTCTCCGGGCGATCCACACAATGGTCTCACCCGGGCGTTTCCTCCCACCTTATCCGAAACAGGAATCTCCCGAAACAACCGTGTTCGGTGAGAACCTGCGTCAGGTGGAAGGTATGGACGCCGTGGCGCCTCTCTATCCACTCTTCAATGAGGGAACTTATTGCCACAGTTGTGGCGTACCCATTATTGCGTTGACTTGGAAATTTGATTTTTGTTACACTTCCAAGAGACCGTAGATCTAAGTTTTTAATATCTATTTCAACTTGATGCCTCCACGCGTTCCTGAGAAAAAGGGTCTTGACAGACACTGAAGTCATCCTTTAAGGGCTTTAATGTTTCATTTTGAGGTACGGAACCCTAAAACAGATTTATTATCAGCCTGTTACCTTTTCATGCCGTAACGGCTAAACGGATTTAGATGATAGGCATACGGATAGGCCATGACCTGGGTTAGGACATAGGATACTCTGAATCCCGGTAGCACGTTCCTGTGGGATATTTTCCGACATCCACGCGGGCGAAGCTGCGGGCAAAAGCTAGTTATTTTAATAAAACTAAAAAGCTTGAAATAAAAAAGTTATTTAAAAATCAAAAAACCCGACTGCAAAAACACATAACTGAAAAGAGAAGAACAAGCATTATAATCTATAGAATTTTGGTATTGCAGGCGGGACAAACAAAATTTACACCATCATTTCAGGTTATTGGTTTGTCCCGCCTGCAATACCAAAATTCTATAGATTATAATGCTTGTTCTTCTCTTTTCAGTTATGTGTTTTTGCAGTCGGGTTTTTTGTTTTTTAATTTGAAGTGAAAACTTCTTTAGGCGCGTTGGGCATTTTTGAGATGGGAAAAAACAAGTGAACTCGCGATTTAATTAGGTTTTTATTTTTATTATTTTATTTATATTTTAAATAGATTCTTTTCTATTTTGTGAATGTGAGAACCTTGAAAGCCTAGTTGACTGTAGATTTGTTGTCAATTTTCTATTTTGTTAAGTACCTGGTAGTTTTTGAAATGCCAACACTTTCCTCCCATACCTATTAACACTGTTATTTGAAAATATTGTAAAAGTCAATTATTTTTAAAAGAGTAACCGTGGAGTTTCTTGCCGGCTCTTCTCCATAGGAAGCGACCAATTGGAACCGTGCACCTAGCTTCTGACGTTTCATAAGTGCCCATGTAGGTTTATGTGAAATAAAATATTTTGAATATGAATTCCCGAATTTTTAAGAACGAGACTGGTGTTAGAATGTGAACATTCTAACACCAGTCTCAATATGTCAAAAATACGCCTAAGGCTGCCTGTCCACTGGAGCGGAGTGAGACAGCGGAGCGGAGAAATGTGCCAATATTAACCAATAGGAGCGGAGTTTAGATTCTATTGGTTAATGTTGGCACATTTCTCCAGCAGCCTAACTTCCCTAAATTTTTGACATTAATTTTATTGTCGCTGGGATGAGATTACAGGAATTACAGGAATTGGATCCACGACAGTAGCTCATTATTAATCTAGTAAATTTCACTAGTGATCGCCAAACCAGGTGATGCCTATAACTCGGGCAACAAAATGAAAAAGAGTAATCTAAAATTACCCTTCTTCTTATAGGTGACCACAAACAGCTACGGCCAACAGCAGCTCACTACAAGCTTGCCAAAGACTACAACCTCGAAATATCTCTCTTCGAACGAATGATACGCAACGGGATCCACGCGCGTACTCTCACTACGCAACGCAGAATGAGTCCTAACTTCGTAGAGTTGATAGTTCCTGTGATATACGATAAGTTGGAATCTCATTCTAGTGTGACATCGTATCCTGATGTGAGAGGAATGCAAGACAATTTGTTCTTCTATTCTCATGACGTTTATGAAGATTCTGAGGTAATTAATAAAAAGTAATTTACACGTTATCTTGCACGGACAGTCAGTGAAAAAGTCGATTAACTCTTTAGTTTTTTAAATCTATGTTCTATGTTAAAGGATTTGGTTTCCGCACTTAGTCCGTAAGGTGGACCATTGTGCGTGATCTTTTTATCAAGGTAAATATTCATTAAAAATGGAGTAGAAATAAATTTAACGAATATTAATTCTTAGCTAATATTATAAAATGCTGAAATACAATGTATCAAATACTTTTATATCAACTTTGATCATGTGTAAAAGTTGCAGTGTAAACTTTTGTCGCTGACCGTACTGTACTACGCACGATAGAATGAGTGCAAACTTCTTGCTGCTAAAAATAAATTCTTAGTATAAACCTTATTTCAATGACATAAAAAGTCACATAATGCGCATAAGTGATTTGCAACGACTATAGTATGGTCGACAGCACGTCAGTTGTAAAACTTGAATACGAAAACCACCCTTACTGCTAAGAATTAAAGGCACTGTCAAAGTCAAACTGTTACCTTGTATGTGCGGTTGTCTGTACCTAAATGATTTTATTCACAGTTGTGTTTTATTTTACGTTTATTGAATTTTTAGGGCATGGAAGACAGTTGGAGCCACAGGAACACATTCGAAGCTAGATGGTGTGTTGCTCTAGCGGAATACCTTCTAAAAATGAAGTACAGTGCTGACGAGATTACTATACTTAGTACTTATAATGGACAAGTGAACCTACTAAGAGATGTGAGTACCTAAAACTGTTTTTCATTACTCATACTCGAAAAGTAGTGTTTGTTTGATCCGAGTGGCGGGTGGAAGACTCTGCTCCCCATCCTTGGGCGGGACTCATAGTAATTGCTTCCCTCTCTAGGGCGGGAATTAATTTAAAAAAATAGAACTAATTGTGGTTAGGTAGTCGGTTACGAAAAATTTTATAATCAAGAAAAATAACGAATAAAATAAAAATGCTGCGGTCCAGTGTCTGTATAAACGGCCAGTGTGAATTAAAAAAATACTTACTAAGCGGGATGGCCCGCGGCGGTGACGCGGTGTGTTAAAATTTAAATAGGTACTACTCATGTTAATAGTATCAATAAATAGAAAAACTACTGTTTTTTACTTTCTTTACATTAGAAATGAAAATTAAGTGTTTAACACGGGTGAAAATCATCAATTCCTACTCGGACTCATATGGGAATTGATTCCTTTCGACCTTTGTATAACAATCTACTATTTTCTATTTTAGCAACTTTAAAACCAATTGGCAGGAGCGTGGTTCGAACTTAAACCCGCGACCTTAAGTGAAACGTGCCATTGCTTATATCACAGTTCCACTACGAGCTAAGAGAGTAAATTAAACGGATTTAAATTTTAATCAAAAAACTTAGTAGTAAAGTATAAAGCCTCGTATCCACTAGACAATGACACGCAACACGTGACGCTCAACATGTTCGGAAACGTGTGCGACATTGCCAGCTGGCGGTTTCCGTGCAACATGCAGTTGAGCATCAAATGTCTCCGAGTAGAGTCGTAACGCGCAAAAATGTCCGTAATGTGGTGTAACGAACAAGTGCTTAAATTAATTGAACTGTACCAAAACCATGAATGTTTATAGATACTGCTGCTACTTCTTTTTGATGCATTTTTCGATAAAATTATAACCACCGCCGCTGAAATCAACACTGGTTCCTCTGGCGACATGTCGGCGATTGATCATGCGTAGACAGACAACGTTGCTAAACAAAAGTTCCGCTCTAACTTTCAACATGTTGTGCAACATTTTGCGCGCCAAATGTAGTGTGTCTAGTGGATACGAGGCTTAACCTGCACAACTATTGAATTCTAGATTGCAAATGGGATATTTTCAAATAATACTAACTTGTATCTTATTCCATTTACAGATGACGAAAAAGCACGACACCCTTCGGGACGTCAGAGTAACGGCCGTTGACAACTACCAAGGCGAAGAGAATAGGATAGTCATATTGTCGCTTGTAAGGAGTAACAGAGACAACAAGATCGGGTTCTTGTCCGCCACCAATAGGATATGTGTTGCTTTGTCGAGAGCTAAAGAAGGTAAGCTGAGCTATTATACTTTACTAGAATTTACAAAAACATAGGCCGTCTCATTACAAAACTAGTTTCGACATCGATTGCGTCTAGCTAAAAGTTCTTAAGGCGTAAGCGTCAGCTCGCGAAATTCAAAGGACATGAATTTTATAAAATATTTATTTTTATTATTTAAGTATTCTGACCAGGATAAGTTAAATACATTTGTATAGACATCCCAAGAACTAGTGGTTTAGACTACATCATACATTTTTAAAGACCTCCAATTTTCAGAAAAGTCTGTTTTTATTTTACTATGAATTGACTCCTAAAACGAATAAACCTTTCTAATTATCAAGGATAATAAAGTGAACACACTCCAAAAAAAAACGTGTCAATATTCAACGTGACACATGTGTCAATTTATGTCATATTTGACAGATTAATAGAATCATCTGTCAATTAATACATTTTCGGTGTGTGAATGGTGTCATTTGGATTGCCACCAACAAATAAAATATGTGCACTAACATTACATAGTTTATAATTTTTCTCTTAAATGGAGGGGCTAAAAATATTATTTCAGTGGTTCGTAGTTCAATTTTTTTGTCGCTTTTATTTAGGTGTAGTTTGATGCTGGTTAGATTTTTCTCGGAATAAAAAAGCAACGTCCATACAAAAAGCGGACTTCTCCTTTCCTTACTTTTTTTGCAATTTGTAGGTCAGTATCAGGTTGTATGTTGATCTAAATATGATTCGCGGCCGTAAATTAGCGCATATCCCCCTTAATACTACTGCACGGTTGGCGCAGTGGTTAAGCGATTGACTGCTGAGCTTGCGTGTCGCGGGTTCGATTCCCGCACGGAACAAATATTTGTATCACCTACAAGTAGTTGTTCCGGGTCTGGCTGTTTGTGTATGTGTTTAAATGTTTGTAAAACGCACCCACAATACAGGAGAAATTCCTAGTGTGGGGCAACGTTTTTATAAAATATAATAATAATAATAATAAGAGAGGAGCGCTTTGGAGGATGCTTTTCGGGAGTACCGTTCTATTCCACCTGGACTTAGACCAAAATTACCTCGTTTGCCCATGCACAAGAAAAACAAGGCGCTGGTGTGTACTCTAGACTCGCTGTTGTCAAACTGTTTTGACGGCAGCAAAGACCTCGCCGATACCCACTCGATCTTGTACTGTGCAGCTGTGGCGGCATGTCGTGTAGCTCAAGTTAAATTTGCCAACAGTGACAGAGCTCCACGACCAAAACCAGCTATACCAGCTTGGCAGTGCAGGATTGAGCGTCGTATCGGTGAGGCTAGAGTACTCATCGGCAAGCTAATCTGCTTCAGGGAGGGCAATACTCGCCCTAGAGTGATGCGCTTTGTGAAGCGGGCGTTCTCGGGAACTGATATTAGTTCTCGAGATTATTTGACCCGCGTCACAGAGCGTATCGACTTCCTGAAGCAGAAGATCTGTGCATGGGCAAATCGTATTCGACGGTACAGGCGGAGAGTGGAGCGGTACACTCAGAATCGCACATTCCAGAGCGATGAAAGGTGGGTTTACAGGGCTTGGGAGCGACTGGACAAAAGTGTGATTGACATGCGCCTACCGGATGATGACGCCATGTGCTCGTTCTGGCGAAGCATCTGGTCGACGCCTGTCAATCACACCGAAGGAGACTGGACTAGGAAGATCGAAAGAGCGTGCGAACAAATACCAGAAATGGGGGCACTCACCATCAGCCCCCAAGATGTAGCTCGTGCAGTCCGTCCGTTACCTAACTGGAAATCACCAGGGCCGGACGGGCTGCACAATTTTTGGATAAAATGGTTCCAAAGGTCGCACGCTCGTTTGGCATCCCAGTTCCAGTCAGCTTTAGAGTCAGGGTCGCTGCCCCAGTTCCTAACGACAGGAATAACCCACCTGCTCCATAAATCAGGTAGTACTGCGGAACCCAAAAATTATAGACCGATCACTTGTCTACCGACGGTCTATAAAGTTTTTACATCCATTTTGAGAGCTAAAATTAACAAACATATAGACACCAACTCCATCATGTCTGCCTCTCAAAATGGATGTAGGAACGGGTCCCGCGGTACTAAGGAGCTACTCCTCATCGATATGGCCATTAGCCAGCAGGTTCGTCGTTCCCGAAGGGATCTGTCGACATGTTGGATAGATTATAAGAAGGCCTACGACTCGGTGCCACATACATGGCTCATGAGGGTGCTGGAGTTGTATAAAGTAGATGCAACTCTACGCACCTTCCTGATGTCATGTATGGGGCAATGGAGGACGGTGCTTCGCTATCCAGGATGTCGACATACTCTGAGGAATAGCGAACCGATAAGGATCGAGCGAGGTATATTCCAGGGTGACAGTTTGAGTCCACTTTGGTTCTGCCTAGCCTTGAATCCTCTAAGCACACTGCTGGAGGATTCAGGGCTGGGCTATCGATTGAGAAGAGGTGGTCAGGTTATATCTCACCTCCTTTACATGGATGACTTGAAACTCTTTGCCCCCAACAATTTGCAACTGCTGGAGCTACTGAAGGCAACCGAATCTTTCAGTAGTGCCATCAGGATGGAATTTGGTGTGGACAAATGTGCGGTCATGCATGTAAAACGAGGGGAGATTGTGGAATCCGTGGAAACCTACCTCTCGGATTCCATACACCTAAGATCCCTCTCCTCAATCGAAACCTACAAGTATTTGGGTATGTCGGAAGCGTTAGGTATCAACGCTGCTGACATGAAGCAATCGCTGAAGGAGCGCTTCTTTAGCCGCCTGAATAAAGTATTAAATAGTCTTTTATCAGGCGGAAATAAGGTGCGCGCCTTCAACGGTTGGGTCATGCCGGTTTTGATGTACTCTTTCGGCATACTCAAATGGACTCAGACGGAACTTGACGCCCTGGATAGGAGGGTCCGCACACTGCTGACCGCAAATCGAATGCATCACCCACGTTCATCGGTGATGAGACTGTATATCCCGCGGAAGTGCGGAGGTCGAGGCTTCTTAAATGCTAAGACCCTGCACAACCGTGAGGTATGCAGTCTCAGGGAATACTTCCTAGAAACCGACGTGGGGATGCACCGAGATGTCGTCTCAGTGGACAAGGGCCTTACCCCGCTATCCTTGGGTAACGAGAACTGGCGCAAACCTATCGTATTAGATACTAATGACCGCAAGGAGGTATGGCAGAGCAAAGAGCTTCACGGGCGCTTTTACCGGGCCTTACATGGGCCAGATGTAGACCTGCTAGCGTCCGTATCCTGGTTGCGATTCGGTGACCTCTTTGGGGAAACCGAAGGTTTTGTCTTTGCGATTATGGACGAAGTTATGATGACAAACAACTACCGGAAATATATTGTGAAGGACGGCACGGTTGACATCTGTCAGGCATGCCACCGTCCCGGCGAATCAATCCGACACATTATTTCTGGCTGTTCTCGTCTGGCTAACGGAGAGTACTTGCATAGGCACAACCTTGTAGCCAGGATTATCCACCAGCAACTTGCTCTGAAATACAGTCTTGTGGAATCGGAAGTACCGTACTATAGATATGTGCCCGACCCAGTCCTCGAAAACGGCAATATCACGTTGTATTGGGATCGATCTATCATCACTGACAGGACTATTGTTGCCAATAAGCCAGACATAGTGGTGATAGATCGATTAGAGCGTCGCACAATGATTATTGATATAGCGGTCCCGCATGACGAGAACCTCGTGAAAGCTGAAAAAGATAAACAGATTAAGTATCTTGACCTGGCTCACGAGGTTGTCGACTTGTGGGATGTGGATACAGCAATCATTGTGCCGATAGTCGTGACGGCCAATGGCATAATAGCCAAGAGCCTCGACCAACAGCTGAGAAGGCTCTCGTTAGGCAGCTGGATCAAGGGCTTGATCCAGAAAACGGTACTCCTGGACACGGCGCGTATTGTTAGGAGGTTCCTCTCTCAGGAGCCCTGACCACCGGTAGCTTGGACCCTGTTCCCGATACCGGTGGGCTACTATTTTTTATATTTTTAAATGTTTATTTTTTTTTGTTTTCTTATGAATATTTAAAAATGTAAATAATATGTTTAGAAACGAAATAAAGGAGAATAATAATAATCCCACCGTCGTATCTCTACGTTGACGTCGTGGTGGGGCTTGCGCGCTCCGAACTCTAGGCCTGTGCCGGTAGAGTTTACTTTGCCGGAACAGGTCTGGGATTAGGAGCCAGACCAAGAGAGATACAAAAACCCGCAGGGCAGCATGTGGCGAGCTGTTGGGCAGTAGCGACCCCACGGACCCTATCTCCCGGGAGAAGTCTTGTTCCTCACCTCTGGCTTGCCTTTATTGGCCGGCTGGAGTGAACACTAACGAGGAACAGAGCTCCCGCCTCATTCTTGCCTTAATTGGCCGGCTTGAGTGGAGATTCGCAAGAGCAAACGTGCTCGGAGGAAGGAAGTATTCCAGTAAGATGCTGGTAGGGATCTTGACCGTACTTCCGGGATTGTCCTGATAGCCGTGGAATACCTCTCCACTCCTCATAAGCACCTCAGGACGTGTTGCCCCCTTGTCGCTACGACACTATGTGCTAGCGACCGTTTTCGGGGGCCCATTATTGAGCGTGCAAGTCACCCCCTGCCATTTTATCCGTGTACATTTAAACATTGATCAGGCAGGGGCCATAGTCCTTCCATAGCTCCAGGTAACCAGTCCACTTAAGCCACCCAAAGCCATAGTCCAATATCTTTGTTTCCATATTCTGCAATAGTCCCACACCAACCGGGGGTTGTCCTTGGGTGCCCTTGCATAGTGCGAACAGGGATAATCGTCGGTTGGTGCCTCAATACTCAAAAATGTCTAAGGGGCCTCTGCGAGTTGGCTTCGGCCCCTCGTATGCCTTCCAAAGGTCCGGGACCCCAGGGTCCCGAGATATGTCAAAGACATTTACAAATATAATAATAATACAAATTTGGCAACTTACACACGGTTCTTAAGTCAGTTTTTTATTAAGAACTTTACTGAAGTCGGTATAAAGTTCAAAATACAATGACTGGTTTCGAGTAATTAGAACTCGTTTTGTAATAAGACGGAGGATGTCTCCTCATAGATCTCGTAATTTTTAAAACCAATTTTATCATAAATTAGACCGATTATAAAAATTGATCCTTTATCTTCCTATTACCAATTCTTACAGGCATGTACATCTTTGGCAACATGAATGTTCTTAAATCAGCCAGCAGTATTTGGAGGCAAATAAACAACAAACTAATAGAACAAAAAGCAATCGGAAGAAGACTTACTTTGATATGTGAAGATCACAACGATAATACTCTTGATGTAAGTACACAGCCAGGTCGTCAGAAGCCCGAAAGTCTGACAACCAGTCTTACCAAGGAGTATCGTATTGCCCAGTTACTGGGTTGTGGAGGTCAGATAGGCAATCGCTTCATGTAAAATACTGGTATTCGGCTGCATCCGGTTAGACTGGAAGCCAACCCCAAAATAGTTGGGAAAAGGCTAGGCAGACTGTAAGTACACAGCCAGCCATTTTCACCCTTGCTTAAGAGACTCTTATTTTCTAGTAATAACATGGTCCCTTGAAACTGAGCATTAGAGATAATTAAAATGCAATAGACGGTATAAAAAGACGATTGCATGGTGCTTGCGATGACCCTCGGAGGCGACACTATGACAAAGATTTGTCCAGTTCCAAGGCAACAAAGCTACGCTTGACTCGCAAGCTTATAGAAATAACCTTTTTTCTTCTCCAAATATGGTCCTAAGAGACGACTACAATGTGTGACTGAAACTGGCATGGCCACCATCAGGGATTTTAATTTTGATAATACAAAAAATTTGTCGCCGTCCATACATTTTTGGGCTAAATGTGAAAGTAAAAAAAACAAAAAAATATATATATATTCCGTTAGAACATGTTATTCTCTTCACTTTTCACTATGGGACCAAATCTGTAGGGCCATTCCCTACGCTGTTATACGAGTTTGATAAATCTAAAACCAGTTAATACTAGTGATACCTACGATTGATACCTATTTTAACAAGCTAATACTGGAAAAAAAAAACTTTATTTCGCATAATGTAGTTATGTGGAGAATAACCCTAGAGCCTAGTTTCACAGTAAAAGATGATAACTGTAATGTTTACTAGCATAAAAAGCTATTACTATTATCAGATTACTATTATTCTCTCTAAAACATACTGAAAACAGTATTTTTCAAACTCGTATAACAGCGCAGGGAATGGCCCTACAGATTTGGTCCCGTAGTGAAAAGTGAAAAGAATTACATGTTCTAACGGAATATAATTTTTTTATTGTTTGGCCGGCACTTTCATAATTTAGTCCAAAATGAATTTTCTCCTTTGTCGCCCATTTGTAAGAAAATTTAAATCCCTGATGGTGGTCATGCCAGTGTCAGTCACACGACTACAATACGGCCGATATAGCTTGCCAGGTCTGAACATAGGCACTACGAACTTTCGCGCATGTTTTCTCACTCACACTTGCCTCATGTCACCATTTGGATCCTAAAAACCGGTCAACAGCGAATCGGACTCGCGCACCGAGGATTCCGTACCATTTAAAATTTTCATCGGCGAATTTTGACACTACGGTGTAGAATATTGCAGGTTTAGGTCAGCGCCATCTCTTGACCGATAGTGGAACTAATGTAATTTTTGTTGATGATTTTTGATAAAGTGTGCTATTTAGAGACATCATTTTATTTTTCCTGTAATCTTTACATAAACTTCTATACATACATACATACATAAACTCACGCCTTCTTCCCATGGGGGTAGGCAGAAACTACAGAACGCCACCTGCTACGATCCTTACATAGTCCTTTTGCCTCGTTTACGTTCATACATCTGGTCATACACGCACGCCGGTTGCGATAAACTTCTATCACATATAATAATTTCAGATTTTTCTCTATGCAAACTTCGGTCGGATATAATAAGGGGGGAAACGGTATTTTTTTTTTTAATTTTTCGGCAAAAGTCGAAAACATGTCAAACAAAAAATGTTTGCAAATAGCACTCTTTCATAATATATGATACCCCACATGCCCTATTAGCCCCACTTCGAATTTTTACGACACCCGTTCAGTCCCTATCGCAAAAAAAAAACTTTCTTATTTCCAAAATAATTGGGCAAACGTCATCTAAAACTATTCCAAACTTCATGTTGATAGCATTAGTAGTTCTTGTCTTGGGATATCCAGCTGTGACAGACAGACTCAGTCGCACCATAAGGGTTCCTTTTTAACATTTTGTACGGAACCCTAAAAATGTTATTGCGCAGCCTTCTGCGCGATGTTCGGAACTGCCAAGTTATATCGGCCGTATTGTAAGTTATGTGAGTTACAATGTAATGAACTGAAATGGCATTCATTTATCAATTTCATTACACTGCAATAGCCTTGCTCACGGCTGCGAAGGCCATACTGTATTGGTAAAACTAGAATCTTTGCAAGTTCAAAGACGAAGAAACTGGTGTCAGTTTTAAAGCCACCCATGGGCCACTGACTTGGCTTCACATGCCATCGAGAAATATCTCTCAGCCGTGCCTGTTTCCTTCACCCGTTTTGAAGCAAGTGATAATTATACAATGCGCACGTGAGTCCGCAAAGTCAGAGTTGCGTGCCTTGGGTTCGAACTCGAGACCTGCTATAGTCAAAAACCGCTTTTTCAAAGTTAATTTATGTTATCAAAATGTTTGCATTTTCAATCTCAGATTATCTCGAGACACCAATCTGCTCACCCAACAGAATGAAACATCTTTTTGGAGCTTATTTTGTAATTGACTGCGAAGGTATAGCGCTACAAGAATATTTTGTCGCGTGGCCAAGATCGGAATTAACGGCGCCATCTTGTTTTTAGGGTTCCGTACCCAAAGGGTAAAACGGGACCCTATTACTAAGGCCGCATTCCGAGTTACGCTAAAAGTGATAATATCGCGAATCCGACCTAATTTAATAGTCACAAAATATAAGGGCTATTGAGTAATAATTGTGACTGTAAAATTTGGTCGGATTCGCGATATTATCACTTTTAACGTAACTCGGAATGCAGGGTAAGACTACGCTGTCCGTCCGTCTGTCTGTCTGTCACCAGGCTATATCTCATGAACCGTGATAGTTAGACAGTTGAAATTTTCACAGATAATGTATTTCTGTTGCCGCTATAATAACAAATACTAAAAAAACCGAATAAAATTAATATTTAAGGGGGCTCCCATACAACAGACATGATTTTTTTTCCGTTTTTATAGATAATGGTACGGAACCCTTCGTGCGCGAGTCCGACTCGCACTTGGGTCGATTTTTTTTTAATACATTTCACAAATTTTTCTTACCAACAGCGCCCCTCTGTCATCCGAGAGCCAAAATACCCTTGAAGGAATAGTTGTGAAAGTGCATTCATTATAACTTGTCCCGTGACGCGATTGGTGAATTTTGCAGTCATGTCTTTGGTAGTACTGTTCTGTCAGTCGCCATTTAGAACTTTATAAGGCTTAAATTCCTCTTACGCTGATGACGGTCGCGTACGTCAGTCGCGCGTGCGTATATACATTGTTCTATATAGCGCCATACTGCGACGCTGACGTCAGCGGCGCGTACGTACGTACATTTCGTATGCGACCGACCGTACGCGACTGACATCAGCGTAAGAGGAATTCAGGCCTTAGTATTGAAACTAAGACTGCAAAATTCAGTGCTACCAATCGCGTTGGGGAAAGCACTGTAAGCTGCCATTTCTATACTTGTTCACAGATTGAAAATGTGGAAGAATTTGACAGCTGTCTGTCAGGATCGTGTTTGAGGATTTGTGATATGAAATGAAGAACAATAAGGTTAACATTATTTTTTATTTAACATTGTGAATTTTAATACTTACTACAATTGTTGTTATAATAAATAAATAGTTTTATGAATCGTTTTGGTGCTAATCGAAGCTGTATTTTTATTGACATTTCTATTATTGGTATGTTTCGAGCAAGCACTGCCATATAACTTTACAAAAATATTGTATTTATAATTTAAAATAAAATCATGAATATCTGAACCAGCAGAATACATATTTACCTACTTATAAGTAAGTGAGGGAGGCGACTTTGAGTATAATGATATTTAGCTATACCACACGCCAGCAGCCGGCCATCGTAGTCTTATAACGTGCGACTAGGACGGCAAATATTTAGTACAGGATTTGAAAAACTGTTCTGAGTGTTGTTATCTCGCTCCCGCGTTTTAACGTCTGCGACTGCCACGGACGCTGGCGTATACTCTAATATTCATGAAATGGACATCTATTCTTTGTTCTTGTCGCCTTCCCCGAAGAAGTAATCTAGAAACCGCTACAGTTTACATATTTTATGACGTCACAATTATGGAATGATATATCTACCCTATTACATATTCAGAAGCAAAGCTCTTTTGTTTCTGCACTAATTCTGGACACTAGCGAGATATTACTTATTTTATAGAATGTTGCATTTTCTAAAATGATCACTTGCGGAGAAAAGACCAAGCGAACTCCACTAATCAGAAAATTCTCGAACTAAGCACAGGCCAATATTGGAGAAAATAAAATAAATTGCATGTGCAGCACCTTATACGAGATTGAAGTGAACTTTCTTAAAAAATAAAGAATAAGAGAGATTTAGTGTGAGAGACAGAGAGAGGTATATCTTTCTTCTCTCTCATGTAATGAAATGTGCCTAAACGTGACGCGTCCTTGAAATTTCACTCTCAATACAGATGGGGCACTCCGCAAAATCATTTAAATAAAAAGCGACTCTTGCTACGACACAATAAAGTGCAATTCAGGTCGCACAGCGCTAATTACCGACAGTTATATTCACCTAGAAGTTGCCTCTCTTTCTATCGCGTATCTCTTATATCTTCCGACTACGTTACGCTCACTGAATTCAACAAGTCGAGCCCGCCGCGTACCTTGTAGCTTCATACCTAAAATGCGGAGTGTCCCATTTGTATTCATATGTGCTCTCAATTCACGTCCTATTATAGAAGTGAAGTATCACTTTAAAAAAAAAAAACAAATCATTAGGCGTACGTTAAACGTGTCGCGAGTCAAACTCAAATGAATACACTTAACCGCCTAGAAATAAATTAAAAGTTAATTAGAATAAAACCACACTGTTTCGTCATTTTGTCCTGATCATGTTATTGCATTGTGATCGGCAGACAATAGAATTGAAAGTATTTACGTAGTCATTTCATGTCGGTTTTTACCTCGTTTCTGAACCCACCCCCAAATAAAAAATACATTTTAATCTCTTGCTAAAAAGGTAAAGTAAAATATTACCCATCATTATGCCCATACCGAATATACAATATGTAAAAAAGACCTATCCGATCCGAAAGGGGCACATAGGTACAGCAATGAAATTACCAAAAAGTTTATTTTATTTTATTATTTTTTTAAAATAAAAAAGTTATTGCTATTTAAAATTCACATTTTTAGTACCAAAATTACCCTAAATCCATTAAAAAATTTGAAAAGGGGTCATTGTGACTTGTAGACACTAAACGACAGCCGCCCGCGCCCCATGTGACCAGGTATAAATTCCCCATTGAAAATAAATGTGACAATTTTTTTTCTCTTTTCCTGAAAATTACTACATAAATAGTCTCAGTACCTCACAGATCAGACAGGGGTTTTTTTACATGTTGTAGATACTTACAATTTCACCCCAATAGTTTGTGAGTGAAAGCTGGCAGCGTTCATCCGGAAAGTAGAACCAAAAAAAATAGGCAAAAAAACTGGTATTAGCGCCATCTATATTCTATAGTACCGCACTACGGCACGAGCATGTCGGTGACGCGAATCCAAAAGTTTATCCCCTACCAAAAATCACTTAACGCGCCTAAAGCAATTGTCACTTAAAAAAACGTAATATTTTGTTCAAAATTTCAATCAAATATAATGTCATTCTTGAACCTAATTGACAAGAAGCATCGATGTAAATACCTAACTGATCTACATCAACTTATCTTTCAAATAGCTCTGATAACAGCATTCTTTATTCTACTATCCAATTTCAATTTCTCATTGTACAAAAATATCGTCGATATTTAATCTACCTACCATAGACATTCTTTTGCCCACGTCGCACAACCTTATGACCTTATAGGCTTACAAATGAAATGTTAAATAAATTAAACAAAACTTTGGGTACGGATTAGCATCGAATTACAACTGCAATAGCTCTAAAAATCCTTACAAGGATAAGAACTGCATTTTTTGATCGAGAACATTTTTTTTTAAACATATTTTTTATTTTTATTATTCATAGGATCTAATCCTAAGTGATCAACAAGGACCAAACTTGTTCTAATATTTGTGACGTAAACAGCATTTTCACTAAGATGTGGTTTTACATTAATTTGTTCATATTTATCGCGAAGCATATACAGTGTGAGTCTTTATAATGTGCACATATCGAAATGAGGGAATCTGCTTAATTTTATCGATGGAAGAAATATTAAAAAAAATCTAAATATTTTTTATGGAATTTTTAAACAAAACAGTGTAACTTTTAAACTCCATAATGATAGGAAGTAATTAGGCGTCCTCATAAAATGAAAATTGTGAAAAAAAAAACTACTCTCAATTGAAAATAAACATGTTTTTTTTAGCAATTATTTTTTTTCATAAGCGCCCTTGCCCATTACCTTTTAAAAAAATATTTATAAAAAAAAATAGATTTATTAAAATGTATTTTCCGTCAATAAAATTAAGTATAGATTGGGATCATTTCGATATCTACACATTATAAAGTCACGCACTGTATATTAGCCAATATTTTGACTGGTACAAGTACCTTAATTTTTTTTATCATCAATTATTTTAAATCTCAATATATCTTATGCGGTGTGGCCGCATAAGATATATTGAGAACAGTATACATTTCACTCGATTTCATAGAATACTAAACCTACAAATAAATAAGACCCGAAGTAAAGCTTGTCATCTCTGAAATAACGCGCCCCACTACCACATTTTACGCACACGGTAATGAAGTAATGCGGTGACGTACGCACGGACGTAATAAAATCGCGGCGATTTTTTTTCGTGCACTACATTTTCAACTCTCTGCTTAGCGCCGAGAGTTGAAAATGTAGTGCACGTATTACGTCCCTGCGAACGTCGGCTTTGAGTGGACAAACTATACGTACAATCCAAAAAATTTAAGTTGATTTTACAACTCCCGTTGTACTTTGGTGAAAGCAACCCCACCCCGACACCTAACTTAGGTACTTAACGAAAAGTATTTTTTTAACTTCAGGAGCTTTAATTGGCATTTTTTGATAAGGAAAAATGCCTCACATTCTTTTTGATTTGGTATTAAATTATTTTTAAGGGATGGAATTTCAATACCTCTGCAAGTATTTTAGTAAAAGCCAAACAAATTACATTTACTCATCCTGAAGTTAAAAGTAGGGTTTTACATCAAGAACAAGCCTTCAGAAATACTTCAATACTACAGTTCTACAACTGTACCTAACTACAGTGCATTTACACATCACATAAAATATCACATTAGCAATACAGCTAGATTAAACTAATATTCCTCAATGAATTCTTCCACAATATTCGCTATTTTGTCAGCAGACTCTAGATGGATATGATGCGTTCCTTCAACCTCCACTAACCGCACATCAGCCGTACGCCTCATCTTTTCTACCACATCCAAATAATAATCTATCTTCTCCCATCTTTGTCCAGGTAACGCGCGAATATTTAGAACTTTACACTTCATCTTAGCAGCATATTCCAAAGCTGTTTCTATAGACATCATCGCTAGACCAGAGACTTTCAATCTGGGATCCCTCCTGAAGAAATAACCATTCCTTTTCAAATGCGCAGGAACGGGCATCATTCCTCGCTTCATCAGAATCTTACAATTCTCCCTTGAAATCGACCCTTTGTACGCGTCACAGACAATATCAATCATTTCTTCGTAGTCATAACAAGGAGTCTTATCTATTGGCAAGTTCTCGTATTGCAGGACTTTGTCGATACTCTGCCCTGTCGCTTTCACCATAGAAGCTGGTTCTCTAACAGCTGGGCTGGCGATATCGATGCATATGATTTTCTCGACATCATCTGGGAAGGAAGCCGCGTACATAAAACTGAGTGCGCCTCCGAGGGAGTGTCCCATCAGAGTAATTTTGCTCCATTCGAAGTGTTGAACAATTCTTCTTAAAAGGACGATTCCGTCCCAGAAGATGTAGTACAGCATACCGGTTGGGTAGTGCGTTGATAGTCCGTGTCCTGGCAAGTCTATGCAAAGGACTGAAGTAGTGACTGGTAGGAGTGGGATCAGATTGTCCCACGTGCCTGCGTTGTCCTGCCAGCCGTGGATAGCGATGATTGGTTGCTTGTCCCGAGGGCCCCACCATCGCCCCGCGACGTGACCCCATGGAACTGTTATTTCGATTTCTTCTACCTTGTAGCCTGGCGGCAGTACTGGAAACAAGAAGAAAGAACCACTTATTAATTCTGCATTTAAGAACAGTACTAGACTATGACACGTGCCCTTGAACGTTTTAATAGGACGGCGAACCCACGGTCAATACAGTCTAAAAGTTATTCATTAGTTTGGGTAAAAGGCGTACATAAGGATCAAACTTCACCACGTCGCTACAAGTTTTATTTTATACAAAAATGTACTGTTTGAAGTCGGCTTATTGGTCGATTCGCACGCATGGCACTCCCCCGAAACGGGCGAATCGACCAATAAGCCGACGTAGGCACGGACGTAATAAAATCGCGGCGGGATTTTATCGCGCACTGGATTTTCAACTCTCGGTGTTAAGCCGAGCGTAGAGAATCCAACGCCCTGACGTACTCTCGTCCCAGCGCGTTGAAAAAATACGCTATTGGATTTTCAACTCTCGGCGCTAAGCAAAGCGTTGAAAATCCAGTGCACGAAAAAAATCGCCGCTATTTTATTACGTCCGTGCGAACATCGGCTATAGTCCGTGCAATCTACGAAGACGCGCCCCACTCCGCTCCGCGTCGTACTAAAGTTCAGCTTACAGTACAGTAATCGCGGAGTGGGGCGCGTCTTCGTGGATTGCACGGACTATAAGCCTTGATGTAACTATTCGACACGTATAAAACTTACTATATTATTTCTGTAAAAAATAAAGAAGTTATTTAGAAATAGACAACACTACGGCAATGATGAAAAGATTTTTTATCGCAAAACGGAATCATAGCATAGATTAAATACACTACAATACGTAAGAAACGTAAGTGCTTATCATCACCGGTAATCGGCTAATCTTCTTTATTACCCGATGGAGTATTAAAGTTCCTTATAGTTTAATAAAGACACATGTTGTGTCGTATGCCGTCTCGTGTTCTAAGATAAACGTGAACAGGTCGCCAAATGTCGCCCCCGTATAACTAATTAAAATGATTGCTTGCACGCTATTCAAAAGGGACAAGACTGTCATTTTTGTTTGTAATTGAAGTGAAAACTTCAATTGATTTCGCGACACTGTAACGGAATTTACCGACACCGTGGAGTAAATGACATCAACGCGTTGATTACCGCGGTGCCGATTTTTTTCAAGTTTTCACTTCTGTCGGCACTCCCGGAGTGCCACTGTTTTTTTTTTAAACACGAAAACGTTATTTTGTATCATGTAATGTAAACCCATTGAATATTGTGATAAGGACTACTTACTCAGTGCTTCAAGTTACTGTAAAAAAAACATTATTTTATTAGAGATTTATATGTGAAATAAGACAAAGACCTTGACTATAAATTAATAGACGTTATACTTTTGTGGGAAACAGAACGGAGGATTTTTACTTAAATTATATTTTTTTGAAATAATTAGCACTTTTTTACTCCAAGCATTATTAATTGTTAGTATTTTTTTAAAGACTTAGCCGACCCATATTTTATGAATAATCATTGATATATTTTCCCAGGAAATCATTACCAGTTAAATTATTAATAATTTATACATCCATTGTTCTTAGATTCATAAAATTATTTAACATCTCAAGGCAATTAAACTAATATATTCTATTTAAAATCATAAAAAAGACGCGTGTCAGATCATGACTTGTGCTAAAACGATAACTCCAATGGACTTTGGTCCTATATGATCAAGTTAAATATCTCTAATACACACAAATGATAAGATTATACTTAGATTTGACTCACTGTTTGAATGATTTTGCAAAATTTGTTACGTGTTATGGTTATTTTTTCCTTTATTTCATACAGTACAAGGTGGCGGACACATCGACGCGAAAACTTACCATGGATTCAGTAAGTACATGATTCTGAACCACTGCGTTGAATTTTTTTGTCGGTTATTAAAACCTGTTCCATACATTTTGACCGCGTAGGTATTTCAGTTTTCTATGAAACAGCAGTTTTTTTTACCGACGAATGGTTTCAACGCAGGAGGGGTTCAGAATCTTGAACTGAATTCATGGTAACAGTTTTCGCGTCAATGTCCCTGCCACCCTGTATTTTTACACGCTATGTTTATTGATGATGTCACAGATGATGTTAAGAATTCTCATCTTGTGCTCGGTCAATAATTATTGTCATAAAAATAGTTGATGTGTTAGGTAATCTTTTATTATTGTGTACAGTTTTATAAATAATCATTGTCTTTACGATGAGATTAAACGTCATGTAAATTGGATAAGATTAAATATTACATAGCAAGTTTCGTAATGTATAAAACTGCTAGATGGTGAAGATAATAGTATCTCTTTATATAAGCACTGCCACAGATTAATAATACAGATAGTTCACTCCGTATTTTAGGTATGAAGCTCTGGTAGGCGGCGGGCTCGACTTGTCGGGCCAATTCAGATACGCGATAGAAAGAGAGGCTGCCTGCTAGGTGAATATAACTGTAGGTAATTAGCAGTGATCGGAGTAGGTAGATTGATTTTACGTACTCGCATCATGAATAGTCATAGAAATCATAACATGGATAAGCCTTTTTCCGGGATTTAATTTTGGTACTTACGGGATTGAATCAAATATTGTTAAAGTGAGGATTTTTAAACTACTACGTTAGAAATTTATAGAATGCGATAGATAAACATTTGAAATATATTATTATATGGTTTTTATAGTATACCTATCCTTTTCTTGGAGTCCGATCACCTATATACTATTAAAAAGACAGGAAAAGGGTTAAAAATTTCTTATTCATATTGATGTATTCCTTATTCTACACATTATAAAATTTGAAATTCCTTAAAAAATCTTAATAATTTCAAACTCCCGGAACCCCGGAGGCATATCCATACTAATATATGTATATGTGCCAGTTCATTGACCCCAAATCGAATCTTACCTACTCCGATCACTGGTACTTAGCATTGTGCGACCTGAATTGTACTTTATTGTGTCGCAAGAGTTGCTTTTTATTTTAATTGATTTTGCGGAGTTAACCATCTGTATTAATCTATGGCACTGCATAATAACGTTTCTTTACTCTGTGACAACAACGAGTAGGTACACACGGCTACACATCAAGCTATACATTTCCAGTATAAGCTAACCTCGCATTGTACGGAAATCCTTTACAATGCAAGATCAGCATAAACTGGAAATGTATAAGCTTGATGTGTAGCCGTGTGTACCTAAGCGTTTCAACAATTTGTTCAGAAAAATACAGTATTCTCTGCGCTACAATACCATAGCATGACTAATAGGTACATAATCAAATCACACGTTGATCAGGCATCATAGGCATGACAATTATTTCCTCCATGTAGCTATTTTCATTACCTACAAGTAGCATTATCATTTTAAATGATAGTAATCGAGCAGACTTGATGTCGCGGATCGTAGGACAATAAAACGTTTGTAATGATAAAGGGAAAATTCGGTGTGATTTTGGCTATCGCGGTAACAAGGAAAGATAACCGTTTATTAAACACGACATGTTTCATAATTGAGAATGTACTAACTGCAAACTGTGCAAAGATCAATTTTTCCGACATGATCGAAGGACCAAAAAAGTAAGTAAATAAAGATCTAGGGAAAATCTGGCGATTTTAATTAACATGGTAACAAGCAATGTTAACCGTTTACCTACTCAACATGTCATATTTTTTAACACGAATAATATCGCGTATCCGATTAAATTTAATAGTCACAAAATATAAGGGATATTGAGTAATAATTGTGACTTTGGACTTTGGTCGGATTCGCGATATTATCACTTTTAACGTAACACGGAATGCGGCCATCGTTCAAAGGTCGAAAATTAATTTTTACATGACTTGCCAATTTTTTTTATTTTATCGAAATGTCATATTTTTAACACGAGTAAATGTTCAAAGTGCGAAGATTAATTTTTACGACATGACTTGCCAATTTTTTTTTATTTTGTCGAAATTCCTATTACTACAACCATAGAAATATAAAAAACAGGAGAAGTGGCATGGGGGCGTGTCTGTGTCCGCGCGTAATGATCAAAGTGCTCATTGCATACGAAAATGGCCGTCTCCGCGAACTAGTGTGCTTTCGGCCGTGATCGGGACAATTTATAAGAATGCCGTGTTGTTCAGTGGTTTCTTGTAAAAACCGAAGTCAAAACAAAAACTTTGTGAATCATAGAATCACTTACCATATGTAAGTACAAGTATTTTACTATATTTGTCTTTAAAATAATGAAAAACAACAAATCGTAAAATATTTCTTGCTTTTACTACGTTATTTTTGTTTCCAAATGTCACAGCGATTGTACTATTTTTGCACTACATACATTGCTCGTTAACCACTACCTAAATATGTCGCTCAGTGACTCAACAAGCAATGTAAAAATCACAAAACGATACTGTGGACTGCGGATGCATCGCGCAGTACGGCCGCTGTGTCTGGCGACGAGCTAGTGATGTGGTTGTGCAGATCCACTAACGTAGGCTATCGACAACAATGTCGTTTGGCGAATGAATTTATTGCTATTATACTTTATTCTTCAATTTGTTAACTGTTTTACCCGGGTGGAAGATCGATGTAAAATAATGTGTTTTACTATTTTGATTATTTTACAGCGTGGTAGAGAAATGTGTAACCAACGGTCGTAAAGTAAGTTAATAAAATTATAGGTGGAGTGTTTTGGATTTGAATTATCGCTGGTCTATTATGCCTTATACTCGTGCTATTTCCTTACTTTTTTATGGTTTGGTTAATTCCTATAGTTTTTGACCATTTGAAGTAAACATTAGTAAGTGAAAACCGCCAAAATATTAGTTATTAGATATTGATACTTCACTGTCGATAATATTAAATGGAAGAATCGATACCTTTCCGATTTAGTCAATCACTAGCGTATATGTAAAATAAATTGTTTTTGTACAGCACAACGATAGAAATGATGTTTTCGTGTGAGTGAGTTATACGGTGCATGGTAAATGCACGCTGTGTTTGATGGAATAAGGTTTATAATTGATTATGTAGTACGTTCTGATTTATGAATTGCAAGAGTGAGCGCAGCTTCGTATCTATTTGGTTTACTGATCTGCATGTGTAGTTGTGGCGACTAGTGGCGAGGTAGTGGGGACAAAGTGGAGACATTGGGTTTCGATACATTTTCAACTACCGGGCATATCTCCTTCTTTCTTATATCTATGACTACAACCATGACGCCATTGCAGGTGGTTTGAATGTATTTGGCGGGATTTACCATAACCAAAGGTGTTTTTATTTATGCTATTGAAATCCAGTGGCATCGGACATTGTGACATCGAGGAGACACATCAATCAATTATGTCAAGTTAAATGTAAAACCGCGTTATTGCAAAAAAGTTTTTTTGGTATTGCCCCACTCATATATAATAAAGTACCTAATATTATAAAAAATATGACAACATTAAAATTTAAAAGGGCGCTAAACGAATTTTTAATTATGAAAACTTATTATACGATTGACGATTTTCTTAATGATGATTCACTAACTAATTGACATACTACTACCCTGATTGACATAATTATTGGTTCGCTTACTTAGTCTTATTTTATATTTTTTATTGCTATGACCACACTGACATTTTTATTTAATTTTTTATAATTCCAATGATCTGCATATTTCTATTTTTTATTTGGAATTGTAAACCTTTGCATGCCCACGTGACGGTAAAATATGGAGAACTTTATTATAAAAACACCTATGTACTATACCCATTTTTGCAAAAAAATAAATGATTTGATTTGATTTGACATAGACAAGCCTAGATCTAGCGATGACGTAGGTACCTACTTAATTTGAAATTAGTTCTATTTTGCTCTACACCTACAACCAACAATTGAATCCTATACTTGTCTACAGAATTACATTTCACTGTATGGTAATATTACAACAGCACACAATTATCACATACAATTATCTTGCGTAAATCAAGATTGAAGGTCGCATATTGTTTGGGCTGCTATCCAAAAGTTCTGGGAAGTTTCAAGTGCCATTTAGAGAATTTTCACGGTTTTGGTGTGGGTCACAGGCCTCTTGTCTGTGAGAGGAAGTGGGCCGTAATCCACCACGCGGGCCCAGTGCGGGTTGGTAGATGTCACATGTCTTCGAATTTTCGGTTCTAGGACATGGCGGTTTCCTCACGATGTTTTCCTTCACCGATTTGAGAGCAGTGGTGATGAAATAATTTACACAAAGTAAAGCGCCTGTCTGGGTTCGAACCTACGACCTACAACTCGTAAGTCGCAGCCGTTACCACTGGGCCACCACTGCTCATCAAAAGTATAACTCATCATCTGTTACGACGCCTCATTGACACAAGAATATTAGTCTTGTGTCATTGAGGTGGATAACAATTAAAATTCTATTGTGTCTCGTTAATGACAGTCGAAAGGTAGTAAGTAAGTATATTAGAGTCGTCTCAAGTTGACTCAGAATTAGTCAGATCATCAGATGTGATGGAGTATGAGTATTTTACCTGGAATTATTGGCAATATGTAGAATCCGAAGTTTGAGGGGCTCGGGGCTAATTAATAACAGCCGCACGGGTTGAACGAAAGTTAAGGTACGCTTGCTGAGGTCGGTCCGTGGATGGGTAACCATCCATTACAAACCGAAACCCCTCCGTGCCTCGGAAAGCACGTTGACGCAGCTGTCATTCGTATATCTTTCTTTGACAATCGGTAGTTCGGTACGATTAGTCGGAAACTCGAAAATCTGACAACCAGTCTTACCAAGGGATAGGTGTCGTGTTACCCAGTGAGTACCTATCTGAGGCAGAAGTTTTTTTTTTTTTTTTATCTATGGCCTCTCGCAGTTTTGACCACTAAGGTCTTGGCTGCTTATCCGGACTTTTCTGTGGATGCCTTAAGCTACTACACTTAAAGCATCCAGCCAGGGGCAAAAACTATTTAAATTAAAGTTAAGCGAACGCTCGCTAAGGGCTCCTCCTGTGGGGTACCACACTGTGTAATTTTACTTCAATTGCGGTCACCTATATTTTATCCCTTCATCCTATATATCCAGCCAAGAACTAAAACTTCTGGGAAGAAACCATGACTTGATTATGTTTAGTTTAGAAGTTATTTGAAACCTTGAGAAAACTCCATGGAAACCATAGATATGCATTATTTCGTCTCAAATATATGATTTAGCAATTGTTATAGATGAGGTCTTAAAAAGGACTGTTATATTTACTAGATCAGTGGTTTTATTTATTTTTAATAATCGTAAATAGAAGGAAAAATCTGGTTTTTTCAAAAAATTATAAATATTTTTATTTATTTAGTCTCATTGTATCCGCATTTCTTTTTAACATGAATAGTTTTATATTATAATAAGCTATATTATTTAAAAAAATCAGATATGGATAATGCGGGACTTCCGAGTTATTTAATTTTTTGTTTTGAGGTTAGGGCTGTCACCCATGTACTTTATAACTATTCTTGGATAAGTTTGACTGGCAATTTACTATCTGTCTTGATGTCAAATGAAATATAATGGTTTTCTTTGGTGTAAAATTAAGTATTTTAAGTTGGACTCTTGTCACGTAAGATTTGAAAAGTAGAATAGGAAAAAGCTATTAAAGGGTATTCTACATTCTTTTTAATGATACGTTACACATTATCATCGATGTTTTAATCATGTTTTATGTAATTTCTTCGATGAAGGACATCATGTGATATTGGGAAGGGGTCCGCCCTCGTCAAGCGCATTGCTAAAACCCAATATCTTTACATGATGTCTGGAGAAGCGGGGGTGAGGCGTCATGGAGCCGTTAAAGACCCATGGCGCTGCATTGCCTCCGCAGGACCTGACCCATTCTGTGGGGGGATGTTCTTCCGGGCCTCGACCGGGGGACTTAATGCTAGGGGGGCATGAGGGCGCCAACCCTTATGTTGGTCAGCGAGTGGCAGACTATCATTCTACCGAGAATGAAAACAGTAGCGCAGCAATGCGTACTACGTATACGATGAGACCTCAAAACGAGTCAACTTCAATGGTATATCCATTGAAGTTGACTCGTCTTGAGGTCTTAAAAATATTGGAATCAAATGCTTGGTCGCAAGACCCGAAAATTCGACCAATAGATTTGGATGTTACTCAGCGAACCGAAATTGTCATGAACGCCATTTACCCGAAAGGCATTCCTGATATTATCAGCAATAGCGTAATAGCTTAAAAAAGGTTCAAAATACACTGACAAAATTCTTAAGCAAATGTGAAAAGAAGTACAAGGATTGTCACAGAAAGCAGTCACATTTTATAAAGAAAAACAATATTTGGCTTTCGACTACCTTTGATTTCGGAGTAACGAGCATAAATTACTTGACAACCATATTAAAGTAATCGAATCGCAACCCGTGGAATACTTAGTATTGACTATTGAGAAGTTCCGGTGGCCATCTGTGGTCTTCATAATCAGTTCCACTTCACCAAATGATGCTTTTCAAGAGCAACTGCACGAGGTACTATAAAAAATACCCAAATTACTAAAGGTATGCTTATAATATTTGAAGAGTTCCCTCGATTTCTCTAGGATGCCATTATCAGATCCTGGCTTTCTTATCATGGTACTACCCTTGGGATAGGTATCTCCTTTCCAAAAAAAAAAAGAATCATCAAAATCGGTTCATAAACGACGAAGTTATCCGCCAACACACATAAAAAAAAATTAAAAATCGATCGAATTGAGTAACCTCCTCCTTTTTTTGAAGTCGGTTAATTAACGACTTAAACATTAACAATTTGATTTAATAATACATCTTTCTATTTGAATAAAATAAAATAATTAAATAGGTATATGCGATTTGACAACCCTATTTCCATAGAAATTCTATGGAAACTTTAGAAATTTGATATTTCCGAAGTCCCACTGCTAACTTATTTGCTTTTTATTTTGTGTTATTAATAACTATATTATGCATGCTCAGAATTAAAATCAGATACGGAATCGATAGGAATACGGAGAAAACCGCAATTTAGTGAAAAAAGAAAAAAAAACGATTTCTCTTTGTACATCGTAGATACAATACCTAAACTTTGTATGGAGTTAGATATTGTATTGCTACTGTAATGAAACAATGATCTATGTAAATCATATTATTATTTTGAAATGTACAAATAAAAACAGTTTTTTGCTGACGTCAGCATAAGTTTAAATAACTTCTAAACTAAACATAATAAAGTCACGGTTTCTTCCCAGAAGTTTTAGTTCTTCGCAGGATATATAGGATGAAGGGATAAAATATAGGTGACCGCAATTGAAGCAAAATTACACAGTGTGGGTACGAACCTCGGCTTAGGGCGTCGCTGGGGGGAGGACAGAAAGAAGGGACAGGCTGGATCAAACTTAGATTTTCATCATGATTATTAGGCGGGGTATTTAAAGCTACGTGCTCAGCTGCAACAACTGCTGGCACCTCGTTTTCGAGCAAGGATCGGGGAGTATCATTTCCTCGGGGACGCGGTCGCGATCTCAAAGGACCTCGGCGAGGTCGGAATGACTGAGGCAGATGAAGTATCCAAACTTTATACCAGTTGTACGGTTTCCGGGTCTCTACCCGTAACTAATGATCTTGAACAACGGTTATTTACTTACATAAAAAGGGTAATGAATAATAAATGTTCCTAATAGCACAGTTTAATAAAAACTTTTTACAAAAAAAAAAAACAACCGACCTCCAAAAAAAAAACACTACAAAGTGAAAAATAACTTTAATTTCGGAAGTCGGTGTCTTGGGTTTTGTATTTTCGTTTTTTGCCACCGACTTCCGAAATTAAAGTTATTTTTCACTTTGTAGTGTTTTTTTTTTTGAAGGTCGAGTGTTTTTTTTTTTGTAAAAAGTTTTTATTTTTCACTTTTTAGTTGTGGTACCTACCACACACATATTCGAATACCACTACCTGCTACCAGTGACAGAAACTTATCATATCATCTACATACTAAGTAGGAAAAAAATACGTATTTTGTAGCTAACTCAAAAAGTATCCAAGCAAAGTTAATAAAATTTATATGGGACCAATTCGAGAGCACACCCTTTCAAACAAAAAAAGAATTTTCAAAATCGGTCCACAATTGACGGAGAAATCGGTGGACATACAAAAAAAAAATAAACAAAAACAAACATACGCGACGGACATATAACCTCCTCCTTTTTGGAAGTCGGTTAAAAATAACAGTATTACGTCTCGGCAGTGACCTTGAAATAATTACCTACGGCCTAATTACCTAATAATAATTACCTAGATAAACCTTCCGCGTCCATACGTAGCTGCCGCGCACTCGAGACTGTTGCCAGTATACACTGAGATTTCGAAGGGCATCGTTTCACCCGTTTTCTATGAAGACGTAATTTACTGTTACTCATTTATACTGTGCTAATGGCACTGTCATCGCATACCAAAGCCACGCGGGGCGCACGATTTCACTGTTTTCTTTTTAACCTGTGACTATGCAATCAGTCCGAATTTTTCTGGATTTGACTGATTGCAAAGTCCAAGTCGATAACCTAAGCTAACCCAATTAGTAGCCGAGAAATAATAAAAAAAACAAGCGAGCCTTACATGTGATGTGTAATATCTGACATCTCACCTTGGTAATAAGAAACATTAGAGGGGCCTTGTCAAGGTCGTTTCTGACAGCCAACTCAAGCACCGCGCGCGCTCATTGATCAAATAGCGCGCGCTTCCCCGGCTTCCTGTTACACACTTTCGTCCCTTTTCATGAATCACTCCCACAGATTTGATTATTTAGATTTTGATTGCAGGAAAGCGAGGAAAGATATTACACATCTAAAAGCCGAACTTTTTCTACAAACTCAATGTGCTATATTTACAGTCGGATAGGTACCTACACCGGTCATTCACCTGATGTTCATAGCCATACTACCTACTTTGTTATTATTTTTTGTACTTTACGGCTATGTAGATCTTGAACGCAAAATAACGGTACCTATTTTAGAAATAGTTGCTTTGTACACTAACTTGGCTACTTTTCTAGACTCATCAAGATAGATTTATTATTCATTTTTCATTTAGATAGGTACTCTTTATTCACACGAAAAATCCCAATAATATGTTAAAGTATTTCATAATCAGCTTATAATGTTCCCACTGCTGGGACACAGGCCTCCTCTCGGTGAGAAGGAGTGGGCCGTAATCAACCACGCGGACCCAGTGCGGGTTGGTGGATACCGCATGTCTTCGAATTTTTGGTTCTAGGACATGCCGGTTTCCTAACGATGTTTTTCTTCACCGTTTTGAGAGCAGTGGTGATGAAATAATTTACACAGAGTAAAGCGCCTGTAAGGTTTCGAACCTGGGAATTCGTAAGTCGCAGGCGTTACCACTTTTCACTTTTTACCTCGATGGTCCTAATTTATTACAGCTTTATGTAAGCGGGCACGCCCTTTATGCCTGGAGGCTTTTATTTAGATATTTAGTTCTGTTTAAGTACGTTTAGTTTTGATTTTTTTATTTCTGCTTGAGTAATTCTCGATGTTTTTGGTTGCTATATTGCTGTGTGCTAGCTGACATATGGCCAATAATTTATACTTAATTAAAATAATGTTTTATGTTACATAATAATTTTGCATACTATTGTATAGTCATTTTTTTTTTTCTAACTTGAACAGACAGCTGTGCTGCTGGGGAGTTTGTTGCGCCACTTCTTCTTCCCAGCTAAAGGCACTAGGAAGTGGTGAAGGGTGGGAGTTTTTAGGGGACTGTCTTATGTAATTTCGACGTTCGAAAAGTGCCGATGCTCAGCCTAGTTTGAATAAATAAATGACTTTGAATTTTGTGAGCACTGAAGTATTTGAGCTTCCTGTGTACCTATAGTTAGACCAACTATTCATATTGGAAATATGAAATGAAATGATATTCATAGATTAGAAAATCTTGGCAAACACTACAACACTCAACAGAAATGGACTTTGTACTTGTCCATGACCATTGCAATTACATGAATCATAGAGAAAATCTATGAATTAATATGTATGAATTACATATTTAGATATTATGAATAATTCATAATATGAAAATCTATGAATTTATTGAATGAATTGAATTATTCGTTATTATGGAATTTATATTAAGAGTTATATAACACTGCAAGTTGTTGAAAGCTTTGCATATACGAAAAAACGAATAAGCTGCAAAATACGTAAAGAAAAACATGCAAAAGGTAAAAAGTAGGTACTTATTCTAGTTCAAATTACTGGCGCATTTTTGTTCAGAAAACATTCTAGTCTGGTCGATGATTAAATATACATTCGAATTTTGAATAGGTAAGTAATTCGATGTTCCAATTCAGTGACATCAACTCATTCTTAGGAACCGCACCGATGACGTACCTACATAGGTAGATGCAGACGAAGTTAGGTACTTAAAATGAGCTGTTAAACCTGTTCAGATTAGATTTTTTTTGCAATTGCTCACTAAAATGTGTAGGTAACAGATTCATCTGTATTTAAAAGGTTTCAACTTTGTATCTCACCACTTTTCCCAACAATTCCTTTGAAAATCATTGATGAAAAATGAGGTTATAAAATTAACCTCAATAATTGACAAATGAAAACCAGCTTTAATGGGATTTAAAATCAGTACCCTAATTGCGTAACTTATTTTCGTAAACAATTTCGCAAAATTTGTTTCATTTTGACATTTCAACAACATTCATTGCGTTATTTACGTTGTTGAGCAGATTTTGTTTTCCAACTTATGAAGCAATGGATTAGAAATCTGTTTCAAATCGAAACAAATTGTGATTGTGTTGTATTACGCAATTAGGGTACAGAATTTCGGGTTTAAGTATTGAAATAATCAAATCAAAGCACTCAATTTGTAAGTGGCACTACAAATTGGCATCCACAGGGCACAGGTACATTTTATGATCCATTTGTTTATATTTTAATCAGATACTTTTGTAACAGACTATACAATGATTTGAATATATTTAAATTAAGTACTTTTTGTAGACATTAATTACCCTGTCTGACCTTGCCTATACAAGACACGTTTTAAAATTACAGCTACAAAAGGTATTTTACCTGCTCTTAAGAACATCGTTCATTGGTTTTTATTTGAATTGTATATTATTTTGGTCCTTCGAGTCACCTTTAATTTATTACACTTATACATATTGTTTAAGTGTAATAAGTCTAAGTCATAAATAAAATGATAGTGGCCTGATTCTAAATGTTGAATTCAAATCTGACTCAAAACTTGAATATTATTGAATGTTTTTTTTTTTTTTACAAAATTATCCATTGTTTTAATTTAACTACCATTAAAACAAGTGTTTTTTTATTCAGATTTTATTACTCATTGTTGTGACAGTTTTATGACTAAGTTTATTATGTTTTTTGTTCCCAAACAAAATCATAAATCAGTTAAGAATCAATGATGATTTAAAAATCTCTCTCTTAAATCTTTTTGTTTTTCATATTTTTGTCTAGGTACAACCTGACACTGCCCTGTAAATTGCAAAAAACGTAAGGAAATTTGAATATTGCAGGCTACCTTGGCGCATCCCCCATAAGGCTCTTTTAACACACTGAAGCAAAATATAATGCAAACAGCACAACAACGTGCCTCTACATAATGCTTTTTCAATATTCGTATTTTTTTATTAATCCCATTCTCAACATACTAGATTAGATGGCAAAAAGTGAAATAATATGATTATTTTGCATCAATAACTTACGTTTTTTACCACATTTAAGAAATACCTATCACTTGAAATACTAAGGTATGATTCTAATCACTCCAGTCACCTCCAAACATTAAAAGCAAGCAAAAGAATAATTTTAAGTACAATGACTTTTATGTAAATAAGCTTAATGTCTAGGAGCAACAAAATAAAAAAATGTATTGGCATTGACCTTAACTTTGCTTTATTGCTTAAATCATTTGGTCATGCGAAATATAATTAGGTATATCATCTTAACTCACAACACTAATGTTTAGGTCAGTACATTTATACAGATTAAGTTGCTATTTAAAGGACTTTTTAAACTTGGCTTTAAATAACATTTAAAAGAGTGATTGTATAAATAGTCAAGTTATTACCGTCATTTATTTGATGTCCATTCACTCGTGTTTCTGCCATCCTGCAGTCTTTATCTTCAAAAACGATATCAGTAATAAATCACTTGTGTGATCAGTTGATCACGTTAACAAAAGAGTAGATTATCCTCACTCGCGAATTCCAGTTCCTGGTAATGCGGACAATAATGAAGGATAGGCTATCATTTATTATTATGTACGGAATTAAATAATACTAGAAATACATTCAAATAAACTTTCCGACTAGGGAAGGTGACCGTATACGTGAGTTCACCTAAGGTTAGGATAATGAACTATACATACACACTACAAACACAGACTGCCGCAGTCTTATGAAACGAAAGAAGAACAAATTATCGATTACACAAATATTTCCCTTGAAAATGATGAAACTGGAAGTCGACGAGCAAGCTAAGAATGAAAAAAATCAAATGTCACATGTCAGTTTGACAGTGGCAGGTAAACTTTTTATTTGAAGATTAGTCAAATACTAGGCTCTTGAGACCATGTTGCCTTTAAAATGTTTTGATAATTTTGTTTCGTGTAACAGAGTCTTCAGAACAATGAGCTGTTCTTTCTGTCTTTCAAATTGTAGACTGAAATAGACTTAAGTTCGATTTTTGTTAAAGACTGGAGGCGTACCATAGAACTAACCTGATCAGAGTTGAAAACCAACTCGGGCTTGATCTTCCTGCCTGAAAAACCTCAGAGATAGCACTTCTAGCACTGATCTAATATGATAATGTTAACACACACTTTACTATAATTTACACAATATCACATCACAAGTGCCTGTATGTAATGAAAACAGACTTAGTTCTCTTGGGAGCATCACCTTTAAACCACTTTCTCCCATAAAAGGCTTATAGGATAGCACATTGTCTGGACGAAATATCGGATTCCAATTTTTTTCAGAGAGCCTTCTCCCACAGTTTTCTTCTAATAACATCTTTGGCAAATACATGGGGCCCCGTATTTTTGCAATAAACAGCTGCGCAACTGAGCTCAATAATTAATATGCGTAAAAGAAGTCGCTTGTTTTACAAAAAATGTATGGCTAGCTGTCAAATTATAAGACGCTGGAGATCAGCGCCATTTGAAGTGAGCAAGTGGCAGTTTTTTTCCCTATTGTAAATTTTAATAAAATAATTATGTAATAATTATTTGGGAGACAGTTATAGCGTAAAATACTGGTTTACAAGTTTTTTATTAGAAACTGTAAGCATTCCTGTTGCACTATATAGTACAGACGCCAGCACATCAAGCTACCCGAAACTGTCAAATTTTCCCAATCAACTTTGAACACTTCAGCGATAAAGTTGGAATCCAAATAAAGACAGATTGTAGTAGCTTGAAGTGCTGACGTCTGTACGTACTAATTCCATGCTTCAGAGACATCTGATTGGATAAACATTCATTCTATCCTTCATTCATTATGGTGACCTGTCAACAAAAAGTGTCAGCGTCAGAAACAAGAAAAGCGAATAGATTTCCAGACAATCAAGACTACGTTGGCAAAAATTATTTATAATGGCAGACAAAAGGAAAACCAAAAAACGTAAAGAGGTAAGATAGATGTACTATTCACAAATACCACTCGCTTAAGATTACTCAATTACACTTCATCGTTGTTGTTTTTATTCTAAGTTTCCATATTGCGGATGCGGCGTGTGGATTTTTCCCGATTGCAACAGATTTTTCTCTTACTTTTCTGGATCTTTGTTATCCTTATGTGTGAAACTGAACTTCAGCGACCTAAAATGGCTATTTTACGTCAAAGTTTCACCGTTTCCCGTGGTATTTACCGAATGACGCATCCATTTCGATTTTATGTTTAGTTCATTGCCTGGCTGAAAACCAACGGGTTTTGTGCGTAGTTCTTCAAGATCAGCGTCATTGTATGAGCGCAGTGTCAGCTATTTTTGGGAATCCTTTGTTTAATGTGCTATGTACCAAATAACCAGATGATACCATCATGTTTGTCATGTCAAAGACCTTAATATCATGATGACAGGTAAAAAAAAAGTACAAAGTAATTTTTAATTTCTTTCACCTGTGCCTTAGTATTTTGTAAAAGTCTTTAAAAATTAAAAAATGATCCTTATTGTTTATTGGACAACCATTTAGATAAAGTTTTGCATGCATTCGCTTATTAATTGTCTTTTTGTTTACAGCGAAAAAAGGTTTGATTAATTTTATTTTTTACACTTGCACAGTTGATTACACCAATTTGAACATTATTTAAATGTTTTTAGTCACCGTATTTAAGGTTTTGCTGGCAAATACAAATAGTCACTGTCGAGTAATATTTGTTTTTATGTTTATTTAACGCACAACACATTTGCACAGGTGTGAAAATAATTGTTTCAATAATTCTTCTTTTAGTCATATGCCTTCAATGTCAGTTCAAGAATTAAGAATCCTTTTTAGTTTTCATTATATCTTGGATCCATTTTTATTTATATCTTTTTATTTATTCCTTCATATTTTTGCTATCCTACCTTTCTATGGATATAAATATATTTCTCACTATGTTATATTAATTAGAGTATTCTCTCTGCTAATTTACATTGAGGATGTCACAAGAACATAAGAGTAACACTTAGCACTTTGGGGTAATTAGCATCTAATTCATAAACAATTTATTTCTAATGTTTGCTCTTCTCAAGATACAAAGTATATTTTAATAACAGCACCATACTCTTATTAATTGTATTAATTAATTATTATTATTAATTGTATTGAGCTCGTGGCTAAGTAATAACAGCTACATGGGTTGATTCATCCGGTTAAGCTATGCTTGCCGGGGTTGGTCTGTGGATGGGTGACCATCTTTACATACCGAGACACTTCCGTGCTTCGGAAAACACCTTAAGCCGTTGGTCCCGGCTGTCATTCATGGATCTTTGACAGTCGTGATGGGTCGTCAGAAGCCCGAGAGTCTGACAACCAGTCTTACCAAGGGGTATCGTATTACCCAGTTACTGGGTTGTGGAGGTCAGATAGGCAGTCGCTCCATGTAAAATACTGGTATTCAGCTGCATCTGGTTAGACTGAAAGTCGACCCCAATATAGTTGGGAAAAGGCTAGGCAGATTGATTTTGACTCTTATTAATTATAGTTAAAAGTGCATTTTCTTTGATAGTGCTGAGTTTCTTTAACATGTGAAAGAAACTCAGTATTTGTAATCTTCAATTATTTTTTCTCACCTGATTGTAAGTGATGATCAGGCCAAAGGTGGAAGCGAGCTTCACCCGGAATCCTCAACCACTGAGGAACCTATAACTACCGAAACAACAATGATGTTAACATTGTTGTTATGGCAACACATTTAGATAAGATGGTGGTAGCTAGCCAGGCGGACTTATAAAGACCCTACCACCAACTAAACCGAGTAAACATTTTTGGCCCGCTGGGAATCGAAACCGGGACCTCTGAGTCTGAGACAGGTGGTCTTACCACTATTCCGCAGAGGCAGTTTCATGGTTCCTCCTCCATGATCACTATATTCCTGCAATTATAAGGTACTCTTCTATAAACTCTATATAGACAGAACTCGCATCTTTTTTCAATTAAATTTACTTCAGTGAATGCAGTTTAATCAAGTATTTAGTATCTCTAAATCATTGTATCTGTTGTACACAGAACAGTTTTGTTTTGAGTAAAACAGTTTCTTTGGTAATTTCGACTTTGAAATCCTCATTAAAAAGTCAAACAAATGTAACATTGGAAAGAAACTATTAATCTAATTTTTAATTAAATGTTACTCTAAAGATAATTCTGTTATCTCGGCTAACAATTTATATGATTATAGCACTGCTATGAGATATGTACTTATGAGATTATTAAGAAAATAAGTACCTAGGGCTGCCCAATTGTTTGGCCAAAGAATTAGCATCGCCATAAAACATGGCAATGTTGCCAGACTTTCGGGTACTTTTCCATTTGACAGCGATGCGGATGAATTTTTTTATGCCTGTTTCTTTTCTCTCTTTTTTTATTTACATGTACACATTATTATTTCAACTCTGTTAGCTTATATATTGTATTCCGAAATAAACTTAATTATCTGTACTTTTCTACCCATATTTGCAAATAAATTAGTACCTAATAAGTAATAATTAAAAAAAATATTAACAAAAAAAATCTCAAGTGCACCCCACTCACGGTGTTATTAAAAAAATAACAATATGGACTGTTAATCAATCTGCCTAGCCTTTTCCCAACTATGTGGGGGTCGGCTTCCAGTCTAATTGGATGCAGCTGAATACCAGTAAAACCCTTGGTAAACCTTTCGGGTTTCTGACGACCCGTAACGACAGACTGTCAAAGATCCACGAATGACAGTCGGAACCAACGGCTTAACGTGCTTTCCGAGGCATGGAGGAGTCTCGGTACGTAAAGATGGTCTATCCACGGACCAACCCCAGCAAGCGTAGCTTAATTTGATGGATCGACCCGTGCTGCTATCATTACTTAGCCATGAGCTCTTCCAATATGGACTGTACTCGTATAGACGAAATTTTTCATTCTAATTAAATCTTAAGATAATAATATTTCTCTTATTATGATACCCTTATCACAGCAATAATAATTTAGGACTCAAACAATGAAATGTTATGTAAACTTCTAATATGTTTTTATTCAACACTGCTCCGCGAGTGTTCTAAATATGTGCCGTCGTATTAATGCGGATAAATTAGTTCCGCACAGATCTAGGAACGAAAGATTAGTGTAGATTGTATTGAATTCAACGTTTTATTGAATTATTATGTTTGAATTGATGACGTGATTTAAATTTTCTGGTAGTTTGAAAGGTCTGCCTTTGAAATTGCAGCCACGGTCCGCAACGTTTTGGCAATTCCCTTGAAGTTGCAATATGCTCAAGTGTCTATGGCGGTCACGGCTTGCCACCGAGTACTTCTCGGGGGACCCCCCTACAGTAATATGAATAAACAACAGCCTTAAATATGATCACAAATTTCTGATACACGCTGTATCCTAAAACGTCATCAATTACTTAGAATGATAAATTCTTTCTGTAAAGTAATAAGATCTGTATCAAACTCTTATTTTTAATAAGATATTGGTACAGATCGCGGTCACACCATCGCCCCGAATGTGACCATATTGACCGCAATTCGTACCTACGTCACACTAAATTCCATTTTATAGGAACCTAATACATGATTCAGAATTTAAATACGGGAATTTACCTCAAAGTGCAAAGTCCACTACCGATATATACCGTTATATTCGATAAAGTTCTGTTAACACCTCGGTAAACGAGAAAAACCGAACATATTCTAGAATGCGTATGCGCTTCTAATCTGTTTGTCAAGCGTGTCTGATTATAGCAACAAATCATTGAACGTTCACGTTTGTAGACTGGTGTGAATTTTTGACGTAAGCGAAAACTATCTTTAGAATTTCCTCTTGATTTTATGTGCTACAGCAGCATCCTCGTGCCAGGGCCGTCTTTAACATAGGAGGCTCTTGGCTCTTTAGGATAAAGAGGCTCCTATGGAGAATGCAGGATGCAAGGGCGAGCGAAACGGGCTTGAAAGTGCTCCCCGCTGCGGTTAGGTTAGGTTTTTTTTACCATTGACTGACTTGACTGCCTCATTGGTCTAGTGGTCGCATGTGCTACTGCTGAGCATGAAGTCCTGGGTTCGATTCGGGCAAAGTGTTATTGGGTTTTTCTATCTGAAATTTCTCAGTAGCAGCTCGGAGTCTGGATTTGTGTCCGGTTGATGGTGTAGCGGTTACACCGCCACATACGAACTGCGCATCATAGACATGACATCACACAAATCCTGCATCGCGCAGTTAGAGTTTACCGAGCGATCGACATACATACAAGATTTCAACTTCAAACCAAAAGGCAATTGCCCGCCAGACACAACACCCGTCTGGTCGGAGGATCCTCCCTTTTCTATGGTGGATGAGTGCACTTTACACCCTGTTCCTCATGCCCCTAAATGCATTAGGCTCGCCTCCTATTAAATGGGACTTAAACATAACTGGCGAAATGTGGGTGTACCTGCTACAGGGACACCTCTGCCCAGCCCTTCGGGGAAACAAGGCGTGATGTTATGTTCTTTGGACCATTCTTTACTTTGTCGACTTATGCAAAAACGTTTGAAAACTGAAAATGTAGGATGTGAGCTGGGATAATTTAGGTTTTCTTTTGACAACCTCTAGCTACGACGTTGGCAGGAACTAGGGGTCCCATGGATCGTGGAGCCCTGGGCACATTCCCAGAGTGGCCAATGAAAAGACGACCCTGCCTCCTGCCCTTATCCCAATTGGGGTCGGGCAGCATGTCTTTTCCTTCCATCCATTTCTATTGCCTGGTTTATACGAAGGCAGTGGCTGGACTCTGTGACTAGAAATTTCGAACTCATAGTCATTGGGTTCATGTAGACGAGATCAGGCGGGGAAGCTACTGGGCCCGAAAATAGACTGGTAAGTTCATCAACTGGACTGACTTGACTAGGTTGAAATTATAGTATCTACACAAGACCAGTTGCAAGTCAGCGCTGGACTGACTTACTGTGCTGTCACATTACTGGGCAGCCGTCATGTCATTAAACCCCTTTTCGTGTTGTGTGAGTCTCTCTAACTTTAAATAAATGAGGAACCATTGCTTGATTTTCTTTTGTTTTTTCGAAATGTGACGAGCACTGGAGTCAAATTGCCATTAAGAGGGCTTATACTAAAAGTTGGCAACGTCGCAAATAGCTGTCAAATATTTACCTGTTTTGATTAATTTGGCAATATTACTGTATGGAAATAAGAAATGTGGCTAACTAGTTCCCTAGAATATTAATAATGAATTGCAATTATAACACTGAATTTGATGTTGTAACCGTTTTAGGTGTAAAAAAGGCACTTGAAATGTTTCCAAATGCTTTTTTTATACCTAAAACTAAATATTCGGTGTTACAATATTAATTATTGCATTTCATAATCAATATTTTAGTGCACTAGTTAGCCACATTTCATGTTTCCATACAGTAATATTGCCAAATTAATCAAAACAGGTAAATATTTGACAGCTATTTGCGACGTTGCCAACTTTTAGTATAAGCCCTCTTAAGCATAATGCAATTTGATATAATGGCAATTGTTAAAGTTGAAATTACTTTACAATACGCCTGACCACGCTCAATTGACTATGAATATCAAGATGATTCTGTCCCGTCCGTCCGATCGGTTCTGCTCATTTCAAACTGTGCTTTTCTACCGGGTGCTAAATTGGAAATGAAGCCAATAATGTGCTTCGGGGATCCCTTCGTTTTATTAATATCAGGTCCTATTGTCATCTTTATCCCGTATCGACTTGCCGTGTCTTCTCTCTATTGTTCGATTCATAATCATCTGATCCATACTGAGCTACTTTTTGAAAGAAAATATTGATTGATATTATCAGATATTTCATCATGCTATATCATCTCTATTCACGCAGTTCACCAATCTACGACTTTTTCATAATATTTCATCAGACACGATCGGTACCCTAATTGCGTAACTTATTTTCGTAAACAACCATGACTAATTTGTTTCAGTTTGACAGTTCAACAGCATTCATTGCGTTATTTACGTTGTTGAGCTGATTTTTTTTTTACAACTTATGAAAAAATGGATTAGCAATATGTTTCAAATCGAAACAAATTGTGATTGATCGTGCATTACGCAATTAGGGTACTGGTCTTTGCACCTTCAATATGCAACTGAGGCATCTCATTCCTGGGCACGCCACAATCGCGGCGATAAGACCCGTCTTTGAGGAGTGGCTGGAGAGACGCCACGGCGTTCTCACCTTCCGCCTGACGCAGGTCCTCACCGGACACGGCTGCTTCGGGAGGTTCCTGTTCAGGATAAGGCGGGAGGAAACACCCGGGTGTCACCATTGTGTGGATCGGCCTGAGGACACGGTGGAGCATACGGTGGAGGTCTGCCCGGCTTGGGCGGAGCAACGCCGTGTTCTCGTAGAGGCGATCGGCGGCGGTGATCTCTCGCGACCGGCCCTGGTTCAGGCCATGGTACGGAGCGAGAGGAAATGGCAGGCCGTCACCTCCTTCTGCGAAGCGGTAATGCTCGCGAAGGAGGAGGCGGAACGCGTGAGGGAGAGGCAAATTTCGCGCCCTCACGCCCCTAACCGCCGCAATAGAAGGAGACGCCCGGGGCGGGAATCGCGAGCCGATTTCCGGCCACCGTAGGCGCGGGCTTGCGGACGGTGAGCAATGGGTAGCTCGCCGTCCGATAAGGACCAAGCCCGGGTCGACGGCGCGTTGTGTTCCACGCGCGCCTCAAAGAGATGTCAGCAGAATTGACGGGGTCCGCTAGGGCCAATGCCTGCCGGGGGTTCGAAGAAAACCGATCGGGAAATCGTGGCCCCCGGCAACAGGGCAACCGAAGGAACACGGGTGGGTTTTAGTCAGTAAGAGTCTGACACGCCCTCCCGCTCCGCCCAGAGCGGGAGAAGTTATTTGATAATTTCCCACCCAAAAAAAAAAAAAAAAAAAAAAAAGGCATCTCATTCCAGTGCAGATATATGCACAAGGTGTCCATTACATCAATCGATTATGCCTATTATTACAGTAGTCTAAAATAACAACTGCTATAGAATTTCTCTCAGAGGTAGTCGAGAAACGTGCGAATTTGTCCAAGGAAACACGCAAACGCTATGGTGTCCCATACTATTTTACAGAAAGATCAGCTGTTCCCTAAATTTTGTCGAGTTAATTCTATAATATAGAAAATTAACTCGACAAAATTTGGTCACACCTTTCTGATAGGTGTGATCAAATTTAAGGGCATGATATGGACCATCAAACTGAACAACTCTTTCCATGGGACCAACATCGTAATAGCGAAAAAAATATCAGCTGTCCCATTCATTTGTCTTACTGATACATGCTGTCTAAGGAGCGGCTGTTTTTTTTTTTGCGATTTCATACTTGGTTCCTTAGTAACACTGTTCATAACGATTGAAATTGACATGAAATTGTGATACCCAAATTTAGATTAACTAAAACAAGCAAGTCATTTCTTATAAACAGTATCCGCTTTTATAACAAGTTGCCAAAGTCTGTGACAGAACTTAGCGATGGGAAGTTCAAAACCCACATCAAACGTGTCCTTATCAAGAAAGCATATTATAAAATTAAAGACTATGTTGAAGATAAGGAAGTTTGGCAATAATTCCTTCTGCACATGTGGCTTCCCTGGTACCTCATTAATGGCATAAATAAGTAAGAGTCTATTAACTGCTCCCAAATTAACATGTTTATTTAAATCTTTATTTATTTTTAATTTTTTTTTGTTTTTACATTCGTCCTTGACATATTTATTATTCTATTATTTGACATTATATACCTACGATTTAATTTGAACTTTTTTTTTTTTTTGTCACTTTTGTGGACATGATAATTACTCAGATTGATTACAGTTGTAACAGCAATCATATAATTGCGTTTTATTAAAATAGGTTTTTTTTTACTTTTATTAATCTATTTATTTTTTGTATAGATTCTTTTCTACATATTTTGTGAATGTGAGAACGCTGTAGGCTTAGTGGATTGTAGACCTGTTGACCATTTTCTATTTTGTTAAGTACTTGGTACTTATTGAAAGACCTACACTGTCCTCCCATACCTAGAAACACTGTTATATGAAAGTATTGTAAAAGCCAATTATTTTTAAAAGAGTAACCGTGGAGTTTCTTGCCGGCTCTTCTCCATAGGAAACGACCAATTGGAACCGTGCACCTAGCTTCTGACGTTTCATAAGTGCCCATGTAGGTTTATGTGAAATAAAAATATTTTGATTTTGATTTTGATTAATTTTCAGATTTTTCAATTAAACTTTGGTGACCCACTTAAAATTCGCGATTACCATACTTTTCTAGATAACTCCACATATTTCTAATGTCTTATTTTATTTTTACAATCGGCCAGCTATATTTTCCGTTTAATTTGTTCCATAGGCGTGTGGCCCACTTTCACCGGTTCTGCTATAGCCTCACTATAACTGTCACTATGCTTTATATTGTGCGTTGTGCGGTTGTGTTGTGTAGCTATGAGAGAATTTGTGAGTATATATTTCTAATGTTAGTGATATTTTGTGCAAATTTGCAAAAATGTTGATCTTGTGAAGTAAGGAATGTGACGCAACGGTAAAATGCGTTCCATTTATGTCAAGTTTGTGTTAAGTGATTGTGAATACATGTGGTTCTGGCGTGATTTTCTAAAATTTAACGGTTTTTTTAAATAGCCTATCAACCAGGACCTAAATGTTAGAAATAGTTGAATATTTAATCTAACCTATCAAAATCTGTATGTCCATTTTTGTGTGGTTAAACCGGTATATTGCTTCAACTTGGTACAACTATTTCATCATTTTTCCTGCTGAAAATTACGTATTAAAAGCTACCAACACATCATTAAACTCCACCTAATCTTCAAAAGTTCAAACGTAATTTAAACTAGGTCACATGCTCAAACTTCCATTAAACTATCGCCCATCATTCATTCACTATCTTCCTGTAACACATTACTTGTAGGTATAATCTAGATAAACACCATTTACTAGGTCATTAACAAGGCCAAAGTCACGGCCACGCTAAACCCGACGGCTATAGTCCGACAAACATATTTGTGAATGGAATGGCGGCGCTGCTAGTCAAGGGAGCTGTCAAAAACCTGTCAAATCCAGTACATTTCATGTTAGTTCCTCATTTCACCACATGCATTAGTGTGTTTGTCTATATGACGAGGCAGTGACGTCGGTAGCGTTGTTTTTCGCGCCATTTGTGTATCTGTTAAGATGTTTACACCTGTTGTTTATGTTCGATGGAAAGAACTAGATTTTATCGGAAAACTAACAATTGATTTAATTATATGAAACATGAGACGCAGGAATGAATCAATCGGTGTGGAATTTTGCCCCTCATTAGTCATCATATATTTAATCAATTTCATTCTGATTTGACCATGATGATCAAGTTTCCTTCATCATCAGCCTATAAATGTTCCCACTGCTGGGACACAGGCCTCCTCTCTGTGAGAGGGAGTGGGCCGTAATCCACCACGCGGGTCCAGTGCGGGTTGGTAGATGTCACATGTCTTCGAATGTTTGGTTCTAGGACATGCCGGTTTCCTCACGATGTTTTCCTTCACCGTTTTGAGAGCAGTGGTGATGAAATAATTTACACAAAGTAAAGCGCCTGTCTGGGTTCGAACCTACGACCTACAACTCGTAAGTCGCGGCCGTTACCACTGGGCCACCACTGCTCTTATCCCAGATTTTCCTTATCCCAGATTATTTAGGGTCGATGTTTCTTTTGACTGCAATCCATTGCTGAGCTAAGTTCTCTTCCAAGTTGCGTCACCCATTCGATAGTCTTCCTAACAGCCTTTCTGATAGCCTTCCAAAGAATGGATTACTATAACATTAACTCTTCTCATTGGCTAATAATTCCTCATCTCTGGATTTCGCTGGCATTTTCCATTTGGCTTCTATTTTACGCAAATTAATAATGATTTGTTATTAAGTATGTCTACACGTGCAGTACTTACGTGTTAGGTTCAAAGGTTATGCTCATTATGGAGGATAAATCGCGAAGTGTGTATATCTTACATTTGTAACGGAGAAAGCTGAATTGCAGCTTTTCCTGAAGTGGAAGACAGATTAGGAGATGAAATCACCAAAGTTAATGAAAATAAAAACTGGCACTCCGGGAGTGCCGACAGAAGCAAAAACTTGAAAAAAAATCGGCACCGCGCTAATCAACCCGTTGATGTCTTTTACTCCACGGTGTCGGTAAATTGCGTCACAGTGTCGCGAAACCAATGGTTTAGTCCCATCTCAAAAATGCCCAACGCGCCTAAAGAAGTTTTCACTTCAAAAAGTTAGGACTTACTTACAAACAATACACCGTTATATAAACTCACACCTTTTTCCCATGGGCGTAGGCAGAAGCAATGGTAACCTGTGACGTCACTTTCAATTTCACAGCTGAAATTGCTGATTCTTTTCATATATTTTCCAAATACAAAGTAGACTTCAAGGACATCCGATTTTTTTAAATTGTTTGTTAATAATGGAACAGTTGTAAGTGATTGAATCAAGAAACAACCATCTAACTGCGTACGCGCAGAGCGGTACAATTACAGTTAGAGAACAAAGGACGCGAAGCGTTCTGAAAGGGAAAGTTTTGCCTTAAGGTCAAGTTGGGTTAGGTCTTGATTACTGTATACTTATTCTCGGAGTCTTGGTGAAGCTTCAATTAATATAATTATTTAATTCAAGCAACAATACTCATAGTATTAGGTTAGCTACATCAGTAACTGGTGCAATAAAATAATCCTTACTAGTATGTCTTACTAACTGGAGGTTTACTAAAGCGTCAAAGATGACAAAAAAATATATTTTGTAAAAATATTAATTTTGCTCAATATTTGATTTCGATTTGATTATAAGTTTTAGACTATTGTATCTAAACAACAAGATAGATTGACAGTGCGATATTGGAAAAATTGTGGTGTCTCTTCCATAAAAGCTGCTTAATGAAGAGTTGAAGTAAAAGATTATTAGGCACATAGCCAGTAAGCAAGTTGGAAGCTGGGCTGACCTCCCGTGGTGCTCCTGTTCCCAGTCCCACTGCTGGGACACAAGTCTCCTCTCTTTGAGAGGGAGTGGGCCACAATCCACCACGCAGGCCCAGTGCGGGTTGGGCACGCCACAATTGCGGCAATAAGACCCCTCTTTGAGGAGTGGCTAGAGAGACGCCACGGCGTCCTCACCTTCCGCCTGACGCAGGTCCTCACCGGGCACAGCTATATCGGGAGGTTCATGTTTAGGTTAAGGCGGGAGGAAACGCCTGGGTGTCACCATTGTGTGGATCGCCCGGAGGACACTGTAGAGCATACGGTGGAGGTCTGCCCGGCTTGAGTGGAGCATCGCCGTGTCCTCGTGGAGGCGATCGGCGGCGATGATCTCTCGCGTCCGGCCCTGGTTAGGCCATGGTACGGAGCGAGAGGAAATGGGAGGCCGTCACCTCCTGCGAAGCGGTAATGCTCGTGAAGAAGGAGGCGGAACGCGTGAGGAAGAGGCAAACTTCGCGCCCTCACGCCCCTAACCGCCGTCGGAGGAGACACCCTGGCCGTCGGGAATCGCTGGCCGATTTCCGACCACCGTAGGCGCGGGCTTTCGGACGGTGAGCAATGGGTAGCTCGCCGTCCGATAAGGACCAGGCCCGGGTCGACGGCGCATTGTTCCACGCGCGCCTCAAAAAGATGTCAGCAGAATTCACGGGGTCCGCTAGGGCCGATGCCTGCCGGGGTTGCGAAGAAAACCGAAAGGGAGATCGGGGCCCCCGGCAACAGGGCAACCCAAGGAACACGGGTGGGTTTTAGTCAGTAAGAGTCTGACACGCCCTCCCGCTCCGCCCAGAGCGGGAGAAGTTATTTGAAAATTTCCAACCCAAAAAAAAATTAGATGTTTTCCTTCACCATTTTGAGAACAGTGGTGATGAAATAATTTACACATAGCTGTGCTCCTGACTTGAAATATCGCCACTCGTGGAGGTTATTTTAACTGAATGATTAAAACATACTTACTGTGATATATTACATGTGCTAAATCTATTTTACAGTTGCCCTTGGCATAGTAGGACTCTTTTAACGAACTACATTTATTACTATGACGTCAGACCTTACCCATCGTCGTTACGATAATACACAATACCTTCATTGTTTGTTGTTGTCAAATAATAGATCTACATCATTGTCTGTGGCTGATGAATGTCGAAATGATAAAGGAAAATTATTGGAAAAGATTTTCAGTACCAGGAACTATACCAAGGAATAGAGGCACTAAAAGAGTCAAAAATAAAAACATCCTATCAATGTTCAATAATGTGTACGGGATGAGGGTTGCAGAATATTTAGTACCTTTTTTCCTTAATGAACTGCCAGAAGACTTACAAACGTTATACAAAGCGAATTCGAAAAGTTATAAATACAAATCCAAACGTTTCCTTCTGCCGCGGTTGCGAAGAAGTCCGAAAGGGAGATCGTGGCCCCCGGCAACATGGCAACCGAAGGAACACGGGTGGGTTTTAGTCAGTAAGTCTGACACGCCCTCCCGCTTCGCCGGGAGAAGTTATTTGATGATTTACCCAAAAAAAAAAAAGTTCCTTACACAAAATTTCTCCTAATGTATTTATATATTAATGTACCCATAAATTATTATCATCATTTTAAAAATATTGTATCATTGTAATATTTTTGTAAAATTTATTTGAACGGCTCGTCGCACACAGATAAACCCTGAAAGGTTTTCGTTGTGAGGCTAAAACCAAAATGTAATATAGGTGAAATGTTTTAGAAATAAATAATAATTTTATTTTACTTAAGGACTCCTTGTGCTTACGGAATTTTCTCGGGAAATTCTACCACCTTACTTACTTTTCACTAAAAGCACGCGGTTGGATTCTCAACTGTTAGTGAAAACGGGCTGTATTCTTTTATAGAGGCATTCATTTAAAGTCATGCACTAGCCATGAAACGCACCTATAAAAAATGCATTGATTGACGTAAGCTATCGATCGCTCATGTGAATGTCATTTCTAAATATTTTATGGTCGCTTCGGTTCATTGGTGATTGCCATTTTGCCTCCACTGCCATTGAACTTGAGATTGTATTGTCAATATTTGAAGATTATGTTTATTGCCGTTAGCTCTATGTCTTACTGCGGGGCAAAGGCTTCACCCTTGTCCTTCCGAACCTCTTTTTTTGGGTTCCATGAATATGCCTACTTTTGCATAAAATATTCTTTATTTTGGACACCATATAAATTACAAATAATTATAAATTTAGAAAATTACAAAAGACTGCTGGCACAAAGGGCGGTCTTATCGCTAAAAGCGATTTTAATTTTTTATTAAATTTTTACTGTGCTTTTACCTCAATCAATGAATTTAAAACACACTAATATAAAGTTTATCCCATTTCCAGGAGTTTGGAGACGTGCCGGAATCGGAGAAGGCGACAAGCGAGGAGTACTCCGTCGCCAAGTGGCTCAAGGCTAACGTGCCCACAAAGAAGACTAAGTTCTTAAACCATCACGTGGAATATTTCACTGGTAAGTCCTTGAACCAAACATTTGAAGACATGTTCTATCTACCAACACTGACTGGCCGCAGTGGACTAGACTCCTTTTCGCAGATAGGAGGCCTGAGACTCTTCAGTATTTGTAAGATCATTAAAGCCACAATTCATTTTCATATAAAAAAGTGCGGTGCGGTGCCTGTAGTGTGCGTTGCTTCATAGAAAACGTATGAAGAGAATTTTTGCAGAGCGTTTCGTTACGACACGGCCCGCCCCAATCTGCGCTGGCATTTATCCTACTGGCATGCCAGTGCCTGTGGCCCACCTGTTATTTACAGTACCTTCGATTATGTAGGGAACGCACCATGCAGGGCATATACGCGTTGGCAGTTGTGATAAGTGACTTTTTGCTGGCTAAGCCTCAGAATTTAAGAAATGTAATGTTATTGCACTAAATACTGCATCGCAAAGAGCAGATTGCAATCTAAATTCTCGGTATATGAAATGGCTTTAACCCCAAAACACGCCTACCAAAAAATAAGACTATATTTAAAATGGAAATATTTATACAATTTCCAACATGTCGGTGGCGTGTTGCCAAGCTACGTAGCTGCATTTCCTTTTTGCTACGCCGTGTGTTCTCGCTCCGAAGAGCCGAACTTCCGCTGTAATAAAACAAACCTTTTAACATTGAAAGAATTTCGACGGGTTTCTATTATTAATTTTTATAAGTTTATTTTTATCGATGTGTTTTGAAAAAAGAGTAGGTTAATCTCTCTGTGGTACTGTGGGTGTCGTAAAAGGCGACTGTAGGTTTGTTTATATCGAGTGGATAAGCAGGGTCCTTCTGTTTGCTAATAACAGCATACTTCGATCTCCAGCACGCGTAGCATGACGACCATAGAAACGGGCTTTGTCGACGGAAGAATAGACAAAACGACAGATTGTGATCTGTCATTTTGTCTATTCTTCCGTCGACAAAACCCGTTTATTTTGTGCAGAGCAGGCTCAGGAGCTTTTGTGACCCAATAATATCGGTTCCGAGTTGTTAATCATGGGTTTGAACCCAGGCAGGCGGTATGCACTTTATACCATTTAATTCCAAACCACACACAGCTCCCAAAACGGTGAATGAAAATATCGTGACGAAACCGGAATGTCATAGAACCAAATATTCAAAGACATGTGACATCCTCCAACCTCTGCGCGCTTGGTGGATTACGAGAGAGATCTGTTTCCCAGCAGTGGGAACGATATAGGCCGATCATACTGACCTTCGATCACAAAACCGTCTTGATGGTAATAGGGAAGATGCCCGAGTCAAAAAAAATAAAACTAATTAGTCCGTCAGTCAGATAATAAAAAAATATTAGATGTTTTTTTTGCTTCATCATATTAATAAAAAAATACTTTGGTAAAACGCATTAAAGTTGGGAAGTGGGGGTCGCTACGTCACAAGTATATAAAATCTACATACTTGTGATGTCATGGCACATTTTAACTTGATGTATAGCCGAAATCTTTTGATAACGTAAATAAAGAAAAAATACGTGTCTAATATTTTTTAATAATCTACATGACGGATAATTTTTTTTTTTTTTATTTGTCATCAGCCCTATTAGTGGAATCGTAGATACGTAGAATCATTATAAAAATTTGAAAAGAACAATAATTTATGAGGCAATTTTTTCCTACATCAAAACAAATCTATTTTTATGGAATAATGCGCGATCAATTGAACATTTGGACGTCCGACCTTTGCCGCAGTCACGGTCATGGTCAGTTCACTCGTGAGTCGCGACCGCGGCTGCTTTAAAGGGCACGAGACATCGATTTAATGAACAGTTAACTTATTTTTAACTTTGAGTATTAGCTATTCTGTGGTATTTGTCGAGCCCTTTGTGAAAGAGCTTGCTCGGGGAAGTAAGTTACCACGATAGGGATGCCCGTGCAATAATCCTGCGAACGAATTTTTTTTTTGTCTGTCTTGTAGACTTTAAAAAAATATTGAACACGTATTTTTTCATTTTTGACGTAATCAAAAGATTACGGCGATAAATTGAGTTAAAATGTGGCATGACGTCACGCCTTGCTAGATTTAATACTGAGTTGTGACGTAGCGAGCTCCCACTCCCCAACTTTAATGCGTGTTTTCTAAATTATTTTTGATTAATATGATAAAGCAAAAAATACGTGTCTAATATTTTTTTATTATCTGAAAGACGGACTAAATAGAATTTCTTTTTTTTTTACCTAGGCAACTACCGCATTACTGCCACAATAAATCTGTCTACCCTTTTCCCAACTTTGTTGGGGTCGGCTTCCAGTCTAACCGGATGCAGATGAATTCCAGAATTTTAAATGGAGCGACTGCTTATCTGGTTTCCACAACCCAGTTACTTGGTAAAACGACACCCCTTGGTAAGATTGGTTGTCAGACTATCGGGCTTCTGACGACCCGTAACGACTGTCAAAGATCCAAGAATGACAGCCGGAACCAACGGCTTAACGTGCTTTCCAAGGCATGGAGGAGTCTTGGTATGTAAAGATGATCACCCATCCACGAACCAACCCCAGCAAGCGTAGCTTAACCTGATGGATCGACGCGTGTTGCTATCATTACTTAGCCACGAGCTCCTCCAATATGGACTGTATAGACGACATTTTTAATTCTACTAACCAACTTTGTTGGGGTCGGCTTCCAGTCTAACCGGATGCAGTTGAATTCCAGAATTTTAAATGGAGCGACTGCTTATCTGGTTTCCACAACCCAGTCACTTGGTAAAACGACACCCCTTGGTAAGACTGGTTGTTAGACTATCGGGCTTCTGACGACCCGTTACGACTGTCAAAGATCCAAGAATGAAAGATCCGCGTTTGAAAAGTATGGGTGCCAATGGTATTACAGTCATATGACTCCCCCAAGCACCGCCACTTTAGGGGAAGGGGGGGTTATGCCATAATCGCCACGCTTGGCTTGGCAGGCGGGTTGGAGAACGCAGTATGGTGTTGAAAATGCATAGAGAACGCTGCATTCCATTCTCCAGTATGTCCGTTAGTCGCCTTTTACGACACCCACGTAAATAAATATGTAGGGTGGTGCTATTCTTTAAGTTCACACGTGTTTGTCACTAAAAAATATTAACTAAATTCCGTATTACAAGTAGTATTAAATTGAAGAGATACATGAGTTCTACCAAACATTATGTACCGTTTGGATTTCTAAGTCTCAATAACTTTTTTTCCCCAAGTTTTATAGGTTTTCTGTCATACAATGAAATGATACACTTTTCAAGTACTTTCATTTGATACATAGATGGGAATGCTACAAGGGTAGGGCAATTTTGCCCAATGTTCTTCAAAATTATTTTTCTTCCTATGTTTACTTCTAAGCGTAAATTACCTATTCAGGTTCAGGAATGTAGGTCAGTACGGTTGTCGTAGGCATTTTATCACCTATAGTAACAGGTTTCTACCTAATGTCGGGTCAATGACCCTCAGCTATTACAATACCTCGAAAGATTGATTGAAGTCGATAGTGGAAATTTAATCTGAAATCAATTTAGCAAATTTATAGCATGTAATGTACACTACATTACATGTAATAAACTTGCTAAGACTCCTTGTCCGGGTAGGTAGGTAGGTATACATATTTTTCAGACTGACTTTACAAATATGTATGGAGGAGCTCGTGGCGAGGTACTAACAGCCGCTCGGGTCGATCTTTCAGGTTAAGCTACGCTTGCCGGGGTTGGTCCGTGGATGGGTGACCATTTCTACATACCGAGACTCCTCCGTGCCTCGGAAAGCACGTTAAGCCGTTGGTCCCGGCTGTCATTCGCGGATCTTTGACAGTCGTTACGGGTCGTCAGAAGCCCGAAAGTCTGACAACCAGTCTTACCAACGGGTATCATTTTACCCAGTTACTGAGTTGTGGAGGTCAGATAGGCAGTCGCTCCATGTAAAATACTGGTATTCAGCTGCATCTGATTAGATTGGAAGCCGAACCCAAAATAGTTGGGAAAAGGCTAGGCAGATATATATACTTCACAAATATATATCTACGTGGACCCTGAGCTATTATTTTATCTACCAACAACCTTTGTTCCATAATAAAGAAAGAAAGAAAGAAAAACATTTATTTGGACACAGTTCTTGAAACACAAATAACAAAGTGATAATAATGTTTTTACAACAGTGTGTGCTTCACGGCTGCGCCAATAAGGTTCATTTCAGCAGTAATGCCAGACAGATGCTGTCTGACGCTGGTTTTGGTATAATATTGTATCAACGTATAAGGTACACACGGCTACACATCAAGCTATACATTCCAGTTTATGCTGATCTCATATTGTATAGGATTTCCGTACAATGCGAGGTCAGCTTACACTGGATATGTATAGCTTGATGTGTAGCCGTGTGTACAAAACATGGTACCTACCCGGTACAATAATGCCACAATACCTTCTACACGGTTCAAATACCTACTCTTTATTCGTTCTTCGTGACTTGTATCGAAACAAATGTATTTCAAACATTTTATTCCATTCTAAAAATGATAATAATTGTTGGCTCTTCGGCTTTAGGAAAAATCAGAGAGGGAAATGAAACGTAAGTGACAAAACTTCAACAAAGATCATTTCCTACGTGTGACCTACTTAGAATAAAGGTTATCAGTTGTTCAACCAAATGTTTATAAAACATGCATAAGCTTAAAATATGACTCACACTTATACTTATCAATAAGATTTTGCTGAAAACTATAGAAACTCGCAATTGTAAGGGCAGTCAGACCTAAGTTAGAAGGTTGAACAAAGAAGTCACAAAACATTTTGGGACACTGTCATTGTGCGTACATCTAAGGAGTGGTTGTCGCTTTCGGAGTCGTCAGTTTCTTGATAGCTATGTCACCGTATGATTATGAACTTCGGTAGTTTATAATCTATCCATGGTAAACCGACAAATTGTGAACTGCTATCAAACTTGTTTGCGACGTAACGCACCTTGCGCTAATCGTAAATAGCCTGCCTAGCTGCGAGCAACTTTGAAGTAGCGCGCGATTTGTTGTCAAAGATAAATTTAGAACCTACCATTAAAGATATAAATCAATCTGCAATCTGCCTAGCCTTTTCCCAAGTATGTTGGGGTCGGCTTCCAGTCTTAACACCAGTACTTGGAGCGACTGCCTTATCTGACCTCCACAACCCAGTAACTGGGTAAAACGACACCCCTTGGTAAGACTGGTTGTCAGACTATCGGGCTTCTGACGACCCGTAACGACTGTTAAAGATCCAAGAATGACAGCCGGGACCAACGGCTTAACGTGATTTACGAGGCACGGAGGAGTCTCGGTATGTTAAGATAGTCACCCATGCACGGACTGACCGCAGAGAGCGTAGTTTCACGAGCCCTCACTAAAAAATATGTTTGTTATAATAAAAATCTTAATGCTTATTTTACAGGCACAAAAGCAGTAGATGCGCTGCTGACATCAAAATGGGCGACCGGCAAAAACCCAGTGTTCTCAACCAGGCACGAAGTCACAGACTACCTACACACAATGTTGTTACACAAATTGTTTCACAGAGCTAAAAAGGTATGTGTCCAACTTGAATTATTAATTATAGTCCTGCACGATATTAAAATCTACACCAGTGGTTCCCAAAGTTGATGAAACCACGACCCACCTAACAAAAACTTCCAAATTCGGATCTCACGTCGTGGAGAAAAAAAGAGGCATAACTATATGAATGATGGACTATTCAAATAAGAAAAAAGAACAGTGGCACTAGAGTGCCGACAGAAGTGATAACTAAAAAAAAATACTTCCAAGACCTTTAAAGTAAAAATACTTGCATAGAACATTGGTCCGTAACGTAATATAAATAAAGAGCACAATCGCGTTTACAAAAATAAGGTGTCGGTAACGGTGTCGCGAGTTCAATTCGACCGTAGCAATTAACATTGTCGGATCTACATTTTTGCAATTTTTATTATATTGCATTTTTTTTAAAATAAATTATAAAAATGCACCCTCAAAGACCTTTAATGCAATAAAATAAAAATCGCAAAAATGTAGATCCGACAATGTTAATTGCTACGGTCGAATTATTTTTCCCATCTCAAAAATGCACAACGCGCCTAAAGAAGTTTTCACTTCAAAAACATTCAGTTACAACCGAACATTTTATAAATACAAGGAGTGCTTTTCAATGAGAAGGATGTATTTGTTTCAAATTTTTGTCATTATAGATTTAGCATCCACTTCAATTTTAGTTACTTTTAATCGTCATGAGTTTGATACGTCCAATTTATTTCGGTATTTAGTTTTAATAATTAAAAAAAAAGTTAAAACCCACCAAAGGGTCGCGACCATAGTTTGGGAACCACTGCTCTACACAGTCGACGTCGCGACTCTGTGCCTTGATCAACTTAAACGCTTTGGTTGCAACAAGTTCAGAGTGATCGATGATTGCGGAGAAGCTACGTAAAGAAGCACGTAGACTCATCATCATCATCAGCCTATAATGTTCCCACTGCTGGGACACAGGCCTCCTCTCTGTGAGAGGGAGTGGGCCGTAATCCACCACGCGGGCCCAGTGCGGGTTGGTAGATGTCACATGTTTTCGAATTTTCGGTTCTAGTGCCGGTTTCCTCACGATGTTTTCCTTCACCGTTTAGAGAGCAGTGGTGATGAAATAATTTACACAAGGTAAAGCGTCTGTCTGGGTTCGAACCTACGACGTACAACTCGTAAGTCGCGGCCGTTACCACTGGGCCACCACTGCTAAGGTATAATATCCATCAATATTGATCTTGGAGGTATCAAAAAATCTCATAAGAAAAAGAACGTCGACCAAAAAAGTATACCGTTCAATCGTTCATGTTAATTTAAAAAAAATATATAATTAAAAACATTGCTTCTTGAACTATGTAATCTACAAAGTTTAATGTCTGGCCTTGGAAACAAGTTTGACGGAAATAATGATAAGACGGATAATGATGCAAAACACATGTTTAGGCATTAATTTGGGTAATACAACTGTCTGATAACAGCCAACCACGTGTCCAATTCGACACGTATGTATGAACTACAGTATTTCTATTTTCTTAATTTCCCTCGGGAATCATCACATTTCCGAATACAAACGAATGCTAATTTCCATGTCCATCAATTATTAGATTTATCGTGCATAATAATTTGAATACAGAACTAAGTACTTTATTGTTGTTTTGTTTTGATTTCCGTGTGAACTATATAGAGCTGTAAAACTATTGTCCTAACTGTCGTGCCTGCGACTTTAGCAGCTTTCTTCCCATATTTAAAAATAAATTACATTAAGTTTAAAGAGTATTAACAACTCTATATATATATACGTCCAAGTCGATTGAGAGCGTCCGGTCTGCACCAAGTGCAAAGGGCAACAGATTGAAATCAGACGAGTGGCGAAACACGAAGTTTACCGAGGGACATTAAGAAAATAGAAATACTGTAATATCATTTTGATTGCTGCGCCACAGTATTTTACTTTTGTGGCTATCTTCGTTTTCCTTTGTAAATTGTAAACTTAAATTGTTCCAAATAAAACTTTTATTCTTTATTCTTTATCATTGGAACTGCAATATATTTACATATCCTCACTGGAAAGGCAAAAGGCAAAAATGATAAAGCGCCATTTGCCTAAATGGCGCTTTAGCATTTTCTCCTTTCCAGTGATGATATGGTGATCTATCCTATGTTCATATATGTTGACATTAGTATCTAAACCAAATAAAATGGGAGAGGGCGTTGACTTCTGACGTACAGGTACAGTAGGGTACAGGTAGTTCAGGAGTTGAGAGGCTTCAAACAAGTTTCTGTAACCTATTTTATCAATAAAGAATTATCTTATTAGGGCTTCCAAACAAATATACAACATTTTATAGGTGTATGTATGTATTGTCCACGCATTTCTCCGAAACTATTAATCGTATTATGACCATTTTTGATTGGCTTTTACCTTTACTTCAACTTAGGGAAAAGTGCAAGTTTCATCAAAATCGGTTCAGTAGTTTTCAAGATATGGTCTATCTAATATATGAAAGTGTGATGGCTTATTGATACGAGCTACGGGTGTAGGAAACAACTTTGGTCAACCACAACTAAAAAGTGAAAACTAAAAAAAAAAACGATTTCGAAAAAAATACACTAAATATTGAAAAATAATTTTAATTTCGGAAGTCGGTGGCCAAAAACGAAAATACAGAACCAAAGACACCGTCTTCCGAAATTATAGTTATTTTTCACTTATTTGTGTTTTTTTTTAAGTCTGTAGTTTTTTTTGTTATCTAGGGTTAAGGCCGTTTAAAATCGTTCATTCTTGGATGAATAATAATATAATCCTATGTGTTATGATTTATTAATATGATGAAATAACAATAGTTATGTATATCTTTTCCTTATTCCGCGTTCTTTTTTTTTACAAAATTACCTGTTTATTATGTGCGGGGTGTTTTTTGTCCATATGATAATATCCTACTAAGTTCAAATTAGGGGTGCATCCGATACCGATATATCGGTGATATTTTGATTTTTCCGATTCATCGGTATCGACGATATTTATTTATTTAACGATATACCGATACATTTCACGCGTTTAAAAATCCTAAGTAAACGTGTATAGAAGATTGGCGCAAGAGTTCTGTCTCATCCGAGAGACTGTTTTCTACATTCAAACGGACTAACGAAATCGCCTTGTTTCGCATAACTTGAGAAAGATTTGAAAAAAAAAAAATTGTTAAATTATTATATTAACTGAGAATATTTTTGTGATTGTAAATTTATTAAATATTATTTAATAATTTTGGTTTTTCTAATAGTCAGTCCTTAGTTAACCATCCATATCGGTATCGCCAATACGTATTCATAAATATCGGTATCGGTATCGCTTCGGCCAAAATACGTATCGATGCATCCCTAGTTCAAATAGTCATATCGCCTTTACAAAATCTGCCTTATTTGCTATTCCAGTCATAATGAAATAGTAGATTGTTACACGAGGGGCTAAAATAACCCATTGTAACGAGGTAGTGGGTTATAATGTGTGTTACAATGGGTTTTAGCGCCGTGTGTTACACTCTACTTTTCACTACGATTGTGAGAAAATAAAATAATCCAATACAATATTAAATAGTTTATTTTATTTAAATGTAAAATACATACGGAAAAAATATCTCGTTAAATATCCATTTAACGAGATGTTTTTTTCCGGCAACTTAATTTCAGTCCTCTGTGAAGATGTTCTTACTAGATGATGACATTTTCACTGTTGTAAATTATATTACGGTCACCAATTAAATTTGTAATTAGAGTAAAATTCTAAAGATTTCGCGCCAATGCCTTTTTTATTTCTTCTGTAGCCGCAACGCAATGCACGCATTCTACCGAAGAGATAGTCGCATTTAGTTCCATTTTCAAAAGTAAAATGTTCTTTTTTGTCAACCAGCAATAAGTCGAGTCCATAATCATGATTATTCTAAATAAGAATAAAGACTTTTTCGTTTTTCAAGGCTCATTGGAACAGACAAAAATTAAAAAGAAATTACTTTTGCCCTAGAGCAAAAAATGCTATTTTTCCCCACTCTGGTACGCTACAATAACAAACTTTTTGAGTAAGAGGAGTGAAAAATCATATTCTTTATACCAATAATATCTGAAACTAAATACTAAAATCATGTTTTTTTTTTCATATATTTCAGGTTCCTGTGACCGAACAAGAGTTGAAAGGGAAATCTAAGAAGAAGGAATTGGAGAAATCAAGTAAAAGTGGAGATGAGAAAGATGGAGAGAAGAGTCAGGCTAGTGCCTGTGAAGGAAAGGTAAGAACATAATAGCAACAAGGAAATTTTTATAAAAACCGGCCAAGTGCGTGTCGGACCACGCACAATGAAGGGTTGCGTAGTTGGGATGAATTTATCCCAAAAACAAACTTAACTTTGTAGTTGAAAAATATGTTCTCCCATACGGAATGTATGGAAAAACATGTTTTTGCAACTGCAAAGTTAAGTTGGTCGATTATTACTCGTTAACCTGTAGAGCCTACTTAGCTGTGATAGTTTTCCTTTTTATTTCGTTATATCAGCTACTGTTGTGATTTTTTTCATACACCCAAAACCAACCATTTAGCCGGCAGGGGGGGGGGGACACTTGACTCTAACAAAAATTAGCACTTTAAAGCTTAATATTTCGCAAACGAATCCCTGAATCCAAAAATGGTTTTCACAAACTCACAATATTTTTGAAGGACCTTTCCAATGATACACATCACCACGGGGTAAAAAAATAAAAAAATAAACATTACCACTTTACGTGTATGAGAGGTACCCTAAAAAAAAATGTATTTTATAATTTTGTTTTACCACTTTGTCGGCGTAATTAATATGTATACCTATGCCAACTTACAACTTTCTAGTACTAAGGGTCTCGGAGCTAGACCGCGGACAGACAGACAGACAGACGGACATGACGAAACTATAAGGGTTCCTTGTTTACTACGGAACCCTAAAAAGCAGTGTTTTCTCAGGATTACTGATAACACTTTCATACAGTTGCCGTAAATTCGCAAGGTCATGGCAACAAAAAAATTGACACTTTTATTGCATGTCATTATTCTATGATTATAACCATAATTTATTTTTGAACATGTCTGCTAAGAAAAACAAGCGAAAACGAATTCTGCGCATCTACGATTCTTGCCAAGTTACGTGCTACCTTTAAGATCTAAATTAACTTTTACCAACAGATTGTGTCGTGCTTTCGATTGGATAACAATAATTTGACCTAATTATCCCAAAGAAAAGTTCGTTCGAATTCGTCAAGTACTTTCTGCATTCAGTTGATGCAAAATGCCTTCCAAAAATATCGGTGTCCCTTTAGTATTTATTGTCTAAACTAATATTATAAAAAGAAAAAATTAGATTGTCTGTATGTATGTTTGTTAGGTACGCTTTCACGCTAAAACAGCTGAACGGATCTGGATGAAATTTGGCACATGGGTAGATTATGACTTGGGTTAGGACATAGGATACTTTTTATCCCGATCTCCCCACGCGATCGAGACTTATGCGGGTGAAACCGCGGGGCGCAGCTAGTTAGGATAAAAACAAAGATTAAACGTCCTGAGTAACTCCTCAGTCAATATGAAAAGATCTTTGAAAGTCCTCAGTTCTAACATTTGAAACCATCATCAATGTATTTCCTTCTAATGGTATATTAGGGACCGTTCAAGTATTATGTAAGCACTATAGGGGGGCGGGAGGGTCTATGCTTTGCTTATTTTTGATGACATTTGGGGTGGGGGTCTTGATGGTGACTACGTCAGTAGTAATTATTTACTTTTTTACACAAATGGCAACCCACACATTGTCTATGCTTGAAAACGAAACGCATATTCGGGGATTCCCACAAATAACGAATACGTTTAGGTACTCGCTTAGAACCGAGTAGGGAAATTACCGCGTGCTATTCACTTGTCTAAATTTACACTTGTTAGAATTATAACTGATGCTCATGAATCAATAAAAAAAACCAAATACATTAAAAGAAAAATGCATATACCAATGTTTACGTAAGCATGGGAGGAGGGGGGTAAGAGCTTTGCTTACTTTTGCTGACAAGGAGGAGGCGGGGGTAAATAATTGTAATAAATCTGCCCACGTAAAACTTGAACGGCCCCATTAATCGCATCTTTTGCATATTATTACAAAACTATAAAAACATTTCTATTTGTCGTTTTCCAGGACTCAAAAGACGTAAAAGAAAAAGAAAAGAAGAAACGCAAGATACGTCTGGAGATGCACATGGACCAGGTGTTCCTAGACACCCTGGACGCCTACGTGTGGATATACGACCCCAAGCCGTGGTACTACTGGCTGTGTGGCATAATGGTGGTCGTGGGAACGATCACTGTGTGCATGTTCCCGCTGTGGCCGGCTACTTTCAGGTAACTTGACATAGCGGAATTTTCCGAGAATAAATACTATATTGTGTCGTAAAAGGTGAAAATGGATTAATAATTGCCGTGTTTTGAACAATCGACGACGGTTTAAAATACCGTTATGACTAGACATGTGTTGTTTTCCTAATTGAAGATGTAGCCAAGCTTTTTAACCCACAGACGTATCAATTAATGTCAGTATTATTAAAACAAATAATTAGAGATGGGCCGAATGTGGTTTGAACCGAATCCGAACTTCGGTTCAATTTCGCGCGCTTTCTCGAGAGCAACACGTCGTGACTTGTTTACGCATTTACTTCAATTATTGCTAGATGTACCCCGCCCGCACACCGCGCTTCCCACGCGTGGCTTAATAAGAAGAACAGATTTTCAAGACTAATAAGAACTGATTTAATTTAAGGTTTACATTTACAATGTTCCTAACTAAAATAAATGACCATGAGTGAGTAAAAAACATAATTTAATTTTACAGTAATGCTATTCTAATTCTATTAAATTTCAGTCAAAATAGTGCAAGTAGGTATTATTTTTCTTGTGCCGAATGTTCGGCATCTGAACCGAATTTCGGCCGAATGCCGAAGCTCGGTTCAAGCTGCCGAAATTCGGTTGAACCGAATTTCGCCCCATCCCTGCAAATAATGATTATGCTCTTATATCTATCCAAAAACATGCCTTAGACTATAAGGCAGGATCTATTGCATATTTTTGGCAAATAGTGCTTCTGAAATCGCAGTGTGCGAGCGGTGATTCCCGTAATAAATTATGATCGTTGCAAAATCAGCCTATAACGTTCCCACTGCTGGGACACAGGCCGCTCTGTGAGAGGGAGTGGGCCGTAATCCACCACGCGGGCCCAGTGCGGGTTGGTAGATGTCACATGTCTTGGAATTTTTGGTTCTAGGACATGCCGGTTTCCTCACGATGTTTTCCTTCACCGTTTTGAAAGCAGTGGTGATGAAATAATTGACACAGAGTAAAGCGCCTGTCTATAACTCGTAAGTCGGGGTCGCTACCACTGGGTCACCACTGGTCACTATTATCGTTAAGTCTCTGCTAAATACTGCTTTTGAGCTGCAGTAAAACAAATTATACTTGCTGCTGATCTTAATCTTTTTTTTTTACTAGGGCAACTTGCAGTTTTGACCATTAAGGTCTTGGCTGCTTAACCGGGCTTTCCTGTGGGTGCCTTAAGCTTCTATACTTAAAGCCTCCAGCCAGGGGCAAAAACTATTCTAAATTTAAATTAAGCGAGTGCTCGCTAAGGGCACCCCTTGTGGGGAACGAACCTCGGCTTAGGGCATCGCTGGGGGGAGGACAGCAAGAAGGGACAGGCTGGATCAAAGTTAGATTTTCATCATGATTATTATGCGGGGTATTTAAAGCTACGTGCTCAGCTGCAACAACTGCTGGCACCTCGTTATCGAGCAAGGGTCGGGGGGGGTATCATTTACTCGGGGACGCGGTCGCTATCGGAAAGGACCTCGGCGGCGAGGTCGGAATAACGGGAGGCGTCTGTGTTTGTGTACTGTACTTGTTGGGAATCGAACCCAACACAACACCTTGCACGCGGTCTGCATGCGCAGGCATCGTGATCAGCGCGTCATCGGGTAGCTGAGGTGCGGCGCGGCGGCGGCACGGCTCGGCCCGGCGACCACTCGCTTCCACGGACTCCACCGCGACGGACGACATTCCTCTCTTGTATAATTATTAACTGTTTGTCCGGGATTTTATAGTTTGTACTTAATAAGACGGCATTAAACCTTTGCCTAAAAATACAGTCCACTCTTTCATTGCTCCACGCGCTAACAGTACTGGTGCCCCTATTTTTCTCCTGGAGGAGTGTTATGGGGTCATCTGGGTCGGAGAGGACCATAATCATCCTCTCCTCATAAGTAAATATTGCCGATATTTATTTATTCTCTTTTTCTCATTGCAGAAAGGGCGTATACTACCTAAGTATCGCAGCCGCCGCCTTCCTAGTGACAATCATAGGCCTGACCATCCTGCGGGTGGTGGTGTTCTGTCTCGTGTGGGTGCTCACCCTGTCGCGACACCATCTGTGGCTGTTGCCCAACCTCACTGAGGACGTCGGCTTCTTTGCGTCGTTCTGGCCGCTGTACAAAGTGAGTCATATTAATAACTAGCTGCGCCCCGCGGTTTCACCCGCATAAGTCTCGATCCCGTGGAAAAAAAAAAGTATCCTATGTTCTTTTCCAGGGTATCATCTATATATGTGCCAAATTTCATCCAAATCCGTTCAGCCGTTTTAGCGTGAAGGCGTAACAAACAAACTTACTTTCGCATTTATAATATTAAGGATTAATTATTATGAGCAGAATAAACAAGCTAAAATGGCTATGAACGGGCCATGTTCTGCCTAGCCTTTTCCCAATTATATTGGGGTCAGCTTCCAGTCTAACCGGATGCAGCTGAATACCAGTATTTTACATGGAGCGACTGCCTATTAGACCTCCACAACCCAGTAACTGGATAATACGATACCCTTGGTAAGACTGGTTGTCAGAATTTCAGGCTTCTGACGACCCGTAACGACTGTCAAAGATCCACGAATCACAGCCGGGACCAACGGCTTAACGTGCTTTCCGAGACACGGAGGAATCTCCGTATGTAGAAATGATCACCCATTCACGGACCAACCCCGGCAAGCGTAGCTTAACCTAACAGATCGACCCGAGCGGCTTTTAGTACTTAGCCACGAGCCATATTAGCCGCAAAATCGGTATATTTTTATCTTGTCTGTCCGTCTGACACAGCCTCGTAAAATCAAGTTTTCAAGCAATTAAACTCGCATTCTCAAGTTGTTGTTTTTTGTGAACTGCATACATAATTTTTACTTGAAATTTTCTTGACCGTTTTAATTCAAGTAAATAAATAATATGTGGAGGAGCTCATGACTAAGTAATAACAGCCGCACAGGTCGATCCATCAGGTTAAGCGACACTTGCCGGAGTTGTTCCGTGGATGGTGACCATCTTTTACATACCGAGACTCTTCCCTCTTCTTCTCTCTTCTCTTTCTTAATTTGTGAGAGATTTATATGTAATTCATCAATTTTGTTTTTTTTATTGTTGTCTGATCTGTAACAATCTATTAAATTCGATTATGGCTAATAATGATCGTAATAGCTGTATCTATATTACTATTTAATTCAAACCTAATATTTTGCATGCCGTAAGGTAAAATGTATCGGGACACTTAATAAATATTCCAACTTATATGTATACCTACATTATCAGCAAATAAATGATTTCTTTCTTTCTTTCTTTCTTTCTTTCCGAGCCTCGGAAAGCATGTTAAGCCGTTGGTCCCGGCTGTCATTCGTGAATATGGTCGTCAGGATCCCGAAAGTCTGACAACCAGTCTTACCAAGAGGTATCGTATTACCCAGTTACTGAGTTGTGGAGGTCAGATAGGCAGTCGCTTCATGTAAAATACTGGTATTCAGCTGCGTCCGGTTAAACTGGAAGCCGACCTCAACATAGTTGGTAAAAGGCTAGGCAGATTGATTTAAATAATATGTGAAAATATACAATTTCTAACTCACTCTCATAATATTACAGTACGAGTACCGCCCCGGTTCCGACGCCGATAAAGCATCGAAGAACAAGAAGAAGCGCAAGAAAGACAAGCTGTCTGATGATGAGGGGGAGAAGACGCCGCTACTAGAGGAGAAGCAAGAGGAGGAGCCGCGCGTAGAACAAGTCGAGACCAGCGAGGAAACCGCTGTGGAGGCCAAGTGAGTATACGTCTTAAACATAAACTGTCTGATGATCAGTGATCGGAGTAGGTAGATTGATTTTACGTACTCGCATCATGAATAGTCATAGAAATCATAACATGGATAAGCCTTTTTTCCGGGATTTCATTTTGGTACTTAAGGGATTGATTCAAATATTCTTAAAGTAAGGATTTTTAAACTACTACATTAGAAATTTATAGAATGCGATAGATAAACATTTAAAATATATTATCATATTATTTTTATAGTATACCTATCCTTTTCTTGGAGTCCGATCACCTATATACTATTAAAAAGAAAGCAAAAGGGTTAAACATTTCTTATTCGTATTGATGTATTCTGTATTCTACACATTACAACATTTGAAATTCCTTAAAAAATCTTAATAATTTCAAAATCCCAGAATCCCGGAGGCATATCCATACTAATATATACGTGCCAGTTCATTGACCCCAAATAATTTACCTACTCCGATCTCTGCTGATGATGTAGAGGAGAACACGTCGCTACGAGAGAAGAAGGAAGTAAGAAGAGAAGTCGCGCGAAAAATGTGCACGTAGTTCTGGTTAGAGAATGTTATTTCGATGGTGAGATCTCAAAACATTTTTCGAGATTCAATCTCGTCGGAGAATTCGACCGTATTGGTCGAGATTACGAACGAGACTACACGTGCAATATTTTGTGCGTGATGCGTATGTGCTGGTTTGTTGCGCATTATTTTAAAAAGTAGGCGAAATCTCGAGTTGCCAATCTAGATTCGAGATTGCAAAACTAGCTTTTGCTAGTCCATTCTACAGGAACCGTGCATTTTTTCGTAGTATGTCACTCTCTGCCTCATAAAAAACCTTTATGCAAAAAATCACATCGATCCGTTGCTCAGTTTTTGCGTGAAGGAAAAACAAACAAGCTCAACGTCATCTTTGTATAATTTTGCAAAAATGTCAAGATCAATTATTTTTATGGCATTCAAAACCCTTTGAACTCACCCAATATCTTCTATTCCAGGTCCGAACAAGACACATCAACACCACCAGTCGACAAGCAATCGGAATCCGAATCGGAGAACAGCCAGCGTTCGTCAACGGACCGAGACTTTGAAATCGTAGAGCCGGCTGACGTCGAGCCAGACAAGGAGGATAACGCGTAAGAGGGAGAGGGGAATACAGAGTTCAGTGTGGGTGCGTTTGTATGGATGAACAGGGGAAAAGCTACGCAAAACTGCGCTAAATTTGAGATATTCGAAATGTTGTCTTGACAGGAAAATGTTAGGGAATCAATAGAGTTGTTATTTCTATCGGCCTTATTTCAAAATTAAATTTATCTTGAGACCATCGAGCCATTTTTGTATTTCGAACCTTATTCCGACTACGTTAAAGTTCTTAGTACAAAGACTAAAGTTGTCAAAAAATAAAAGCCCGTTTTGACATCGCGACGTAACTTGGTGAAGTTACCATACGACTCGGCACTCGATACTCACGATAAATCGATTCAAGTTTGTATGAGTATTTGATCGATTTGATTATGTATTGTAAAGTGCATTGGATTAAAGTACTAATTATAATTTTGTATTTAGAATTTTAGAAGTTTACCTCAGTCGAAATCGGGTTCGAAATACAAAATCTGGGTTTTTGTATTTCGACTAACCTTGGACTAATGTTAGAGCTGATTTCGTAATGAGACTTTGAGTTTCTGTGGACTTAAAAATGACCTTTCCTTTATTCACAAGAATAATTTTGTAGCCATTTTGAAGACAAGGTGTGTGTGCGCAGTAGATAGGTTAAAAAGTGCGCAGAGAAGGGAAATATTTCTTTAACCGTCTTAAAAAAAGAAGGAGGTTATTTCATTCGTCATTTTAGCAACGCACGCGTATCTTTTTGCGAATTGTAAATTTGCAACTACATAAATATCTATACGTAAATTGATTTAAATGCATACGTATTACGTATTTAATGTATTCAATATTTAAATTGTGTCTTCCATACTCGCATACAATAATATGACGTAGTAACATAATTATGTAGTAGATTTATGAAAAAAATATGAACATAATATCTTCCAATTTTAAGTTTTTGTAGTTCATCCCATTTTGTGTACACTATATCCATACATATATTTTTCATCACTTTTTGGGTATATTTCAGTCTCGAATAACACAAGTCTCGTGCCAGAGAATCTATAATCCTACCTATTTGGCTCGTTTTCCTTGCATTTATTAGGTAAATATAAATTTTGTAAATAATTTTTTGTTCTTATTATTTACCATATACTACTATATGTAAAATTATGATATTTTAGTCTTTCTACATACTTATTTAGTTCGGTTTCTATTACTTTACAAAAGCTGGTCACTCGTAAAAAATAGTGGGCAAAAGAAAATTCTGGTTTAGTATACTACCATTTTTGATAAGAACAGTTTTGATAATAGAAACCGGACATCTTAAGAAGTTTTTTTTATCTAAAAGTAAACTCTGGCACCTACATTTCATCCATTTTGTTTTATAAAAACAATAACTAACATATTTTAATATTCTATTCTACCCTACAAGGGCCTTATAAAATGGAATCCATACAAAACTACCCACACGCAGCTCTAAATATCTGAGACTGTAGACAGTTAGGTTATATTAGGTTTAAATTCCGAGTATTTCCATATGGGTATTGTCACTTATTCAATGTTATAAGATTTGTGCGACATAAGGTGTGGTACAAACTTGATCGGATCATTAATCGGCACAGCCGGGCGGTAAAATCGAACACGTGTTCGGGAAAAGGTAAAAATCGCACGAGCCGAGTTAAACCCGAATATATTTAGTAATTGCTTCGGGTCAGCTTTATTGTTTGTTTAACAAATACTGCCGAATCGAATGTGCCGACCAGGATCCTAATTCCGTAACACACGATCGATCGAAATCTGAATCATTTTGAAGGATATTGCTAATCCATTGTTTTATAAGTTCGAAAAAAATATCAGTAAATAACGCAATGAATGTTGTTGAACTGTCAAAATGAAATAGATTGAGATTGATCGTTGTGTTACGCAAATTAAGGTGCAGAACAAGTCTGTAGCGCGCTTTACGCATTTGGTTAGTGATAAAAAACTAGCTAAAGTTTCACTAATATTGGGGACTAAGTCCAATTTGAATACCATATGAAAGGTTATACCAAATATTCTATTCAGAGATCTGAAGTGAAACAAAATTAAAATTACGTTGATATCGACTGATTTTGTTAACTACCGCAAAACAGTTCGATTTAATAATAATATTTATTAATAATAAATTATAATGTAGTAGTTATTACAGCTTATAATATCAACGCAAGCTCAAAATTATAATTTTAGTTTATTTTGCGTGTTAACAAAATCAGTTTATATCTATTTAAAACTCGATTTACATAATATAATTCTTGTTTCGCTCTCTCGATGTAAATGTACTGAGAACGAATGGGAAATGTGAAAAGAGGATTGACAAATCGAAGGGAAGTTTGTGACGTAATAATAAATTGATTTTAGACGAATTATTTTGACTTCTCCCGATTACCGACCGAAGATTGCCGAAGCTAGAGTTTGTGTCCTTTTAAATAGCGAATTTTTCCACTCAAGTTTGCCTCTCAACTTACGTTTTCAACTCAGGCGCAAAATTATCGAAGGAAGACGGAATCCCTCGAGTATGACGTATGCTCTTGTTCGGCAAACTTCGGTAATCTTCGGCTCGTATAAGAGAGAACTGCGCCGCAATCTGTGCAATTATGCTTTATTTTGCATACATTTTATTGATGTTTGTTATGTCCATCGGGTTTTGTGATTCGGACCGATTATGACGGATTGATATACGAAAATGATCTTTATCGTAGTTGTTTTAAAGTTATTTTTGATTAAATAGCTCGTTTTTATCACTCGTGCAAATCTTTTTCCTTAGTTCATCATTACAATACATTCCGATTCTTATCAACATTACATAATCATCATATTTCTACAATATCTTCCTTGTTCACAACTATTTTCCCATACATATCAACACTGATAATATAAAATTCAAACAACAAAAACGACTTTAGTGTTGGGACATCACTCGTCCGTAAATATGGCATATATGAGCTCGGCTTTATAGACTGACATCTCTGTCTCTTATAGTCAGTCTCAAAAAGCTGTATTAGAAGTGTCTCACACTCAGAGGTCCCGGGTTCGATTCTCAGTGGGGGCAAAATTTTCTGCTCGGTTTGGTTGGTGTTAAGGCTTGTTCTAAGTCCGTCTGGCTAGCTACCTCCATCTTATCTAGTCTGTCGCTATAATAACAATGTTAACAGCATGGTTGTGTTTCGGCAGTTAGAGGTAAGATAGCCAGTTCCTCTGTGGTTGAAGATTCCGGGTGAAGCTCGCTTCCACCTTCGGCCTGATCATCACTTACCATCAGGTGAGATTCAGGCCAAGAGCTACCCGGTTCATCCAAGTATATACAAGCCATGTCACCTCATCATAAATTATTTTTATTTTAACACTTGATAAATTATTTTCGTGTATCAAACCGGTCTATCCGGCTCTTTAATATTTTGGTGCTGTCTACAAAATGAATAATTAATATTTATTTCGCGAAGCAAATACGCGACATTTTCGATTTTTGTGCATTTTTTTCACAAATACATGTGTTTTTGTAAATACGCTGGCACTCGTAAGAAGATCTAGTGATGTAATGTATCATGTTAATCAACGGTATTTCAATAAAATGATACTCTTTTTATTTGGGTTTTAATTATTTATTAACATAAAACAGCTTACACATAATTGAACCTTTTAAATTTGTACATTATTGGTCTTAGAGATAGTAAAAATATGACATACAAATAGACATAAAAATAAAATTAGGATAAAAATTCAGTTTATAAGTTGCCACGTTTTTCTTGTTCCAATTCAATAGATTCAAAGAGTGTCTTGAAATTTCCGGCGCCAAAACCCTGCAAAAATAAAACATTTATAAAATCTGAAATAAAATTTGGCAAAAGGAAGAAAAGAGTTCTTAGGCGATTAACACACTGTCACGCACCACGCAGCGTAGCGCGTGAATGCGTGTTTTAACGTTGCTTGTAAGTATCTCCGTTTGTATAGAAAACACGCACAGTCCAACACACAGAAAATGCATCCACGCGCGTTCATTCAGTTCGTTGACACGCAACATGCAGCGTGATGCGGTGCAGTGTGATAATCGCCTTACTCTCGTTGCCAAGATCTGACGCAACACCTGTGTTTGTCATGTCAAAATTTTCTGCTCTATGACATCCCTAGGAATATGATTTTCGTTCTACGTATTGTGTACACTTCTATTTGGTATTTTGCTGCACGGGTCGATCGATCAGGTTAAGCTAAGCTACGCTTGCTGAGCTTGATGGGTGACCATCTTTACATACCAAGACGAGGGGTCTTGGTATGTAAAGATGGTCACCCATCAAGTGCTTCGTAAAGCACGTTAAGCCTTTGGTCCCGGCTGTCATTTGTACATCTTTGACAGTCGTTACAGGAGAAGCCCAAGTCTAACAATCAGTCTTACCAAGGGGTATCGTGTTACCTAGTAACTAGGTTGTGGAGGTCAGATAGGCAGTCGCTCCATGTAAAATACTGCCGACCCTAATATAGTTGGGAAGAGGTTAGGCAGATGATGAAACTCACATTATGATTCCTCCTCTGTATAACCTCCAAGAACAGCGTAGGTCTATCTTGAGTGTTCTTGGTAAAGATCTGCAGCAGATAACCGTCGTCATCATAGTCTATGAGAATGTTGAGTCGCTCTAACGCGTCTATGCTCTCGGCTACCTTGACCTTGCTTTGCTGAAGGCGCTCGCGAATGAGTTTGTAGTACTTTGAAGGGATGGAGAGGAATTCCACGCCGCGGGCTCGGAGTTTCTCGATCTGTGGGAAAGAAATAGTTTAACAAACAAATCGTTGTTCTATACACGGTGATTTTAATTCACTGTTAACCTTTCCGGGCGTGAAAGTACTCATGATTATGAGCAACTTGCACTATGAGACCAACTCTGAAATATCTAAAAAATATCAGTTGTTTCATACAAACAGATGTATATTTTTTTGATACTGCGTTGGTCCCATAGTAGAAGTTGTTTTTAATCATGACTACTTGCATCTCCTGAAAGGTTAACAGTGAATTAAAAATCATCGTGTATAGTCTAAACTGCCCCATCCAGTATTGTGCATGGTATTTTTCTGAGCAGCACACAATGGTTTGATTCGATACCGAAAAATGCACGAGCTTTTTGTTCTTTTGCAGCAGACTGAAATGTAGAAGAGCCAATGAATGAGCCACAATGGCTCGGGATACATAGGCCATCCATCCATCATCGGGATTTTGGGAGTGTAACCACAGATGAATGAAATGGTTCACTCCGCATTTTATGTATGAAGCTACAAGTACGCGGCGGGCCCGTCTTGTCGGGCCAATTTAGTGAGTGTAACGTAGTCAGAAGATATAAGAGTTACGCGATAGAAAGAGAGGCAACTACTAGGTGAATATAACTGTAGGTAATTAGCGCTGTGCGACCTGAATTGCACTTTATTGTGTCGTGACAAAAGTCGCTTTTTATTTAAATGATTTTGCGAGGTAAACCATCTGTATTGATGCAATTTACTGTGTCACTAACTGGTCCAGCAAAATCAATATCATGATAAGTCAATAATGCCGGTCACTGCGCGCCGATAGAAACAAAAAAATTGTTATTCGTGAAGACCAATATTTCTGAAGATATCTGCATGTTTAGCATGACCACAATAGAATGGGTTTTGTCGGCGCAAGAATAGACAAAATGACAGATAAACAATCACATCTGACATTTTGTCTTTTCTTCCGTCGACAAAACCCGTAGAAAACCCATTTCTATGATTGTCATTCTACGCGTGCTGATGTCTGTCAGTGGTCGGTCAAAAGAGCATACTTACAGCAGTAATAATATCCTCAGTATTAATAGCAATGTGCTGCACGCCGGCTCCTCCGTGGTACTCCACGTACTCTTGGATCTGGCTCTTTCTCTTGCCGGCTGCTGGCTCATTGATGGGCATCTTCACTGTCTCCTCGTAGTTGGCCATCACTATGGAGCGGAGGGCTGAGTATTCGGTGCAGACTTGCTTGTCATCTACTGACCAGAACCTAGGGAAAAATAAGAGGGAACTTAATTATTATGTGTGGTGTACCTTAGTTAATTTGACAATACCTAGGCGACCGAGCTCTGCTCTGGTGAAAATTAGTACAGGAAAGTACATACTAATTCCATGCTGCGATGATAGTAGGTACTTACTAATTCCATGCTGCCATATCATTATTCTAAGGTAGCCATCTTTAAACCTTGAGCGACCGAGCTCTGCTCGGGTGAAAATATGGAGAAAACGAATTTTCTCAGATATGAGACCTAGCTAGATCGATTTTTCGCCTCCAAAAACACCTGTATTGCAACTTTCATCGAAATCGTTAGAACCGTTTTCCAAAACGTGATTACATATAAATATATACAAAGGCTGGCGTCCATCATATAAAAGTTTTACCCGGAGTTGGTAATTTTCGCAGGAATTATAGTTTCTTCTATTATAATGGGCTATTCGTTTAATTTTAAATTTATACATCGGAATCGCCATCATTCCGCTAAGCTTTTAGATATCTACTTTTTTGTACTGGTCTTTTCACGGCAGTAAAGTTAAATCAAGTGAGATTGTACAGAATTACTTCAAAAAATAAAACTAGTTGGATTTCTTATGGGTTCTTACCTGTGGAACTGTAGACATCTTTCATACCACGAGGCAGCTTCTTCCATACCACCATCAGGCTGGTTGCCAACAACGTGGTCTATGAAGTTGATCTCCACTTTTGGTCTATTGCAGAAAAACAAATGAAAAATTTAAACATTTGAAATAGACGTGGGAAGGCTTCAGAGTTTTGACTCGTCAAGTCTACATAAATGATAACTTACAGGAATTTGTTGATAGGATCTTTATCCAGGAGCTGATATCCTGGCAGGAAGGGTCCCCGATATTTGGATCTGTCCACTAATGTGTGAGTGTTGTCTCCGTACTGTCGACAAAAATAATTAAACCAAATTGCATTAAAAAACCTCAAGTGGGCAGTTGGAAGATTATCTAGATTTTAAGAGCGGAAGTGGGAACAAATCCAGCCTCCTGTATGCAACTGATAAATTCTTGATTGGAAAACCCGTTATCACTGACTAGCTTTGGAATCGAACCACGGATCCTACGCTCAGCAGTGCGACCATAAAACTATTGAGGTAGTAAGTACTAATTCTAAGTTAGTATTAAACATCCTGTTTCAGGTTTCAAAGACTTATATTATTCAGCCCCGGATCTAGGAGGCGGCAAACCGGGGCCCGTGCCTCGGGCGCCAACTTCAAGGGGGCAACAAATTCAAGCGTTGCAGACAAGTGCACCACCCAGTACACCGCAACTTTGTAATAAATGAGACGCACAGCACATTATAATCTTTCTAAGCATTTATTTCTTTTTTATAACAATTTTGGCACCCCTGTTGGATTGGCGTATTATCGATCGATACAATTTGATTAAATATATTGCTGCCAAAATTTTAATTTGAGAAAATTTTAATTTCGCGGGCTAATACGTTTGCGTATCCCTTATAAAGGATTGGCAGGGGGCGGCTTACGGCAGTTTTTGCCCCGCCTCAAAAAAATTGTTGATTCGGGGCTGCTATTATTCAAATATGTATTATTACGGGGTATTATTAAGAAGATCGATCGATCAGACTTTTCGGATTCATGTGCGTATTGTATTGTACCACTTGCTTCAAAAACGGTGAAGGAAAACATCGTGAGAAAACCGGCATGCCAGAGAGACATTTCTTGTCGGAATGTGAAGCCAAGTCAGAGGCCCATGGGCGGCTTTAAAACTCTGACACAAGTACCTACCTTAATTGCATAATACACGATCAATCACAATTTGATTCGATTTGAAACAAATTGCTAAGCCATTGCTTCATAAGTTGGAAAAAACAATCTACTCAACAACATAAATAACGCAATGAATGTTGTTGAACTGTCAAAATGAAACAAATTAGTCATAATCGTTTACGAAAATCATCATCTGCCTAGCCTTTTCCCAATTATGTTGGGGTCGGCTTCCAGCCTAACCGGATGCAGCTGAATACCAGTATTTTACATGGAGCGACTGCTTATCTGACCTCCACAACCTAATTACTAGGTAACACGATACCCCTTGGTAAGACTGGTAGTCAGACTTTTTGGGCTTCTGACTACCTGTAACGACTGTTAAAGATCTACAAATGACAGCCGGGACCAACGGCTTAACGTGCTTTCCGAGGCACGGAGGGGTCTTGTTATATAAAGATGGTCACCCATCCACAGACCAACCGCGGCAAGCGTAGCTTAACCTGGTCGATCGTTTACGAAAATAAGTTACGCAATTAGGGTACAGGTTAGTCACTATACCACACGAAAAAAAGAAGATAGGAAAAGTTAGGTAACTATTTGTTAAACATCCTTTTTCAGGTTTTAAAGACTGTATAGATTTGTAGGTAGGTATCTACCTACTTAATGTTCAATTATTATAATTATAGGAAGCAAGAAGAGATTGCTTACCGTCTTAATAGTAGCCATCCTGACGACTCCATACTCGTCTTCCTCTTGCCACAAGTCCTTGATGACCACAGCGCCCTGTTTCCTTGCGTACTCCAGGATGAAGTCCAGGTTCTCCACATGGAAGGCGACGTCCTTCACAAAGTCGCCGTGGTATGCGACTTCGTTTGCGAAGTCGGATTCTTCGGGCTGGTATTGAGCTTGGAATACGAATATTATCTGTAGAAAGAAAATAATGGTTTTTAACAAACTTGAAAAAAAAATGGGGGTAGGCAGAAACTACAGAACGCCACCTGCTACGATCCTTACATATTCCTTTTGCCTCGTTTACGTTCATACCCCCATGGGAAGAAGGCGTGAGTTTATGTATGTATGTATGTATGAAAAAATAATTCATTCACAATAATTAAAATAATATAATACTTTAAAAGGACTCCGCTACGGAATGTCGAAGTTTGAAATGTCGACGTATGTTAGTTCTAAAGTACAGGATCTCGATGTACGCCAGTTCGAAAGTTCACTGGAGCGAAGTATGCAAGGCCGACGTATCGTTAGTTAGAAAGCATACGAAGTATGAAATGCCTCCGTACTGTTAGTTAATAAAAAGCATACGAGTGCAATAGGACTATTCGCACTCGTATGCTTTCTAAGTTAGATATCGACACTGTCGCTATTGGAACAATTGTAATAGGTAATAAACAAAACACATTCATAAATAGATATATCTTTAAATTATTAAAAAGAAAGAAACAAATTAAACCAGAACCAAACAAAAAAAATGCGCTTGGAGCATTACATAACGTTATTAAAAACACCATTTAGATTAAATACCTATGTGTTAAAGTATCAGTAAGTAATTTAATTTATTTCAGTTTTGTATATCAAATTAAATCTTCATATACGCTATGTACGCAAGACCACTTATGTATTCTTTTAAATCTACGTTATCCTTCTTTAATAACTGTTCTCTGATTTTTAGGATATAGCATGATTTTTTGTATTTACGTTTCTTTATATTAGCATTAATTCTTTCAATCTCCAACATTGTATTTTTTTGTTCTTTTTGCAATTCTTTCATCGATTTATAGATATTGAATTTTTTCCTGTTCAGCAAATTATTCCAACGATTATGCCAATTTTCAATATTGTTTTGGGTAGTTGGGATATCAGCGTTCACACAATCTATTACGGACCATATCTGAGGCGGAAATCTTCTGAATATTATGTTCATGGAGTTTATAAACGTGTAACTAATCGAGAGAAGGTGTCAACACTGAAATTACAGCTGAAGAAGTCGGCCCCAAGATTTCCGCCTCAGATATGGTCCGTAATAGATTGTGTGAACGCTGATATCCCAACTACCCAAAACAATATTGAAAATTGGCATAATCGTTGGAATAATTTGCTGAACAGGAAAAAATTCAATATCTATAAATCGATGAAAAAATTGCAAAAAGAACAAAAAAATACAATGTTGGAGATTGAAAGAATTAATGCTAATATAAAGAAACGTAAATACAAAAAATCATGCTATATCCTAAAAATCAGAGAACAGTTATTAAAGAAGGATAACGTAGATTTAAAAGAATACATAAGTGGTCTTGCGTACATAGCGTATATGAAGATTTAATTTGATATACAAAACTGAAATAAATTAAATTACTTACTGATACTTTAACACATAGGTATTTAATCTAAATGGTGTTTTTAATAACGTTATGTAATGCTCCAAGCGCATTTTTTTTGTTTGGTTCTGGTTTAATTTGTTTCTTTCTTTTTAATAATTTAAAGATATATCTATTTATGAATGTGTTTTGTTTATTACCTATTACAATTGTTCCAATAGCGACAGTGTCGATATCTAACTTAGAAAGCATACGAGTGCGAATAGTCCTATTGCACTCGTATGCTTTTTATTAACTAACAGTACGGAGGCATTTCATACTTCGTATGCTTTCTAACTAACGATACGTCGGCCTTGCATACTTCGCTCCAGTGAACTTTCGAACTGGCGTACATCGAGATCCTGTACTTTAGAACTAACATACGTCGACATTTCAAACTTCGACATTCCGTAGCGGAGTCTAAAAGGACTCCGCTACGGAATGTCGAAGTTTGAAATGTCGACGTATGTTAGTTCTAAAGTACAGGATCTCGATGTACGCCAGTTCGAAAGTTCACTGGAGCGAAGTATGCAAGGCCGACGTATCGTTAGTTAGAAAGCATACGAAGTATGAAATGCCTCCGTACTGTTAGTTAATAAAAAGCATACGAGTGCAATAGGACTATTCGCACTCGTATGCTTTCTAAGTTAGATATCGACACTGTCGCTATTGGAACAATTGTAATAGGTAATAAACAAAACACATTCATAAATAGATATATCTTTAAATTATTAAAAAGAAAGAAACAAATTAAACCAGAACCAAACAAAAAAAATGCGCTTGGAGCATTACATAACGTTATTAAAAACACCATTTAGATTAAATACCTATGTGTTAAAGTATCAGTAAGTAATTTAATTTATTTCAGTTTTGTATATCAAATTAAATCTTCATATACGCTATGTACGCAAGACCACTTATGTATTCTTTTAAATCTACGTTATCCTTCTTTAATAACTGTTCTCTGATTTTTAGGATATAGCATGATTTTTTGTATTTACGTTTCTTTATATTAGCATTAATTCTTTCAATCTCCAACATTGTATTTTTTTGTTCTTTTTGCAATTCTTTCATCGATTTATAGATATTGAATTTTTTCCTGTTCAGCAAATTATTCCAACGATTATGCCAATTTTCAATATTGTTTTGGGTAGTTGGGATATCAGCGTTCACACAATCTATTACGGACCATATCTGAGGCGGAAATCTTCTGAATATTATGTTCATGGAGTTTATAAACGTGTAACTAATCGAGAGAAGGTGTCAACACTGAAATTACAGCTGAAGAAGTCGGCCCCAAGATTTCCGCCTCAGATATGGTCCGTAATAGATTGTGTGAACGCTGATATCCCAACTACCCAAAACAATATTGAAAATTGGCATAATCGTTGGAATAATTTGCTGAACAGGAAAAAATTCAATATCTATAAATCGATGAAAAAATTGCAAAAAGAACAAAAAAATACAATGTTGGAGATTGAAAGAATTAATGCTAATATAAAGAAACGTAAATACAAAAAATCATGCTATATCCTAAAAATCAGAGAACAGTTATTAAAGAAGGATAACGTAGATTTAAAAGAATACATAAGTGGTCTTGCGTACATAGCGTATATGAAGATTTAATTTGATATACAAAACTGAAATAAATTAAATTACTTACTGATACTTTAACACATAGGTATTTAATCTAAATGGTGTTTTTAATAACGTTATGTAATGCTCCAAGCGCATTTTTTTTGTTTGGTTCTGGTTTAATTTGTTTCTTTCTTTTTAATAATTTAAAGATATATCTATTTATGAATGTGTTTTGTTTATTACCTATTACAATTGTTCCAATAGCGACAGTGTCGATATCTAACTTAGAAAGCATACGAGTGCGAATAGTCCTATTGCACTCGTATGCTTTTTATTAACTAACAGTACGGAGGCATTTCATACTTCGTATGCTTTCTAACTAACGATACGTCGGCCTTGCATACTTCGCTCCAGTGAACTTTCGAACTGGCGTACATCGAGATCCTGTACTTTAGAACTAACATACGTCGACATTTCAAACTTCGACATTCCGTAGCGGAGTCACATGAACTACATAGTCCTCACATTCACAACAATTAAAATAATAATAATGTTATACTTAACAAAGTAAATATTCATGTCATTGTGTATATAATTTTAAAGTTTGCAAAAAAAACAAAGTTCCAAAAGTAAAAAATAATAATTGGAGCAGCTCAATCCCAAGCCTTTTTTATCCTCAATGTAATCTTTAACGGTATAAAAAGCTTTCTGGCACAACTTACGTTTAATGAATGATTTGAATTTATTAAGGCTTAGATCTTGTACGTGGCTTGGAAGTTTATTATAAAAGCGTATACATTGACATCTGAACGATCCACTTATTTTTTTGAGCCTTGTTGTGGGTACAACAAATTTGTGTTTGTTCCTAGTATTATTTTATGTAGGTAGAGGTAGGTACACCGATTTCTTTTTAGCTGTAGGTACCATAAAAAAAAAACAGAAAAAATTACCGATTTAAAAAAAAACACTACCAAATTTCGGAAGTCGGTGGCAATTAAAAAAGTGAAATAAAACTTATATACCTACACCGACTTCACGTAATATCCGTCCCTCGAAATCTGGTTCCTTTCTTAAAATAAACTCATAAATTTCTTTGTCTGCCATTCGCATTTTTGAAGTGAAAACTTCTTTAGGCGCGTTGGGCATTTTTGAGATGGGACTAAACCATTGATTTCGCGACACTGTTAAGACACCAACTTTGGACCATTAATAAGACATCAACGCACGATACATTATTTCCTGCACAATAAAATTGTTTAAGTTTTCACTTCTGTCGGCACTCCCGGAGTGCCACTGTTTTTTTTTATTTTAAATTCCTAGTAGGTTTGTAATAGGTACCGAAAAATATCAAGCTCATTACTAAACCTAAATCCAAAACCTGTAATTTTTTTCCTTTATTCAGTTGCATGTTCTTAACCTCGATCTCGCGTGGTTACGATGAAACGAGTGTGTGCAGAAGATGCCTGTTCACTTTTGCATTGAAAGCTTTGAGACTTTTTACAATCTATAATACGCTCTATCTTCAAACAACGCAAATAATATACAAAACACAATCAAGATATTATTTTATAAATAATAACCAGTATTTCGCAGTAACAAATACCGATAGAGGCTCGTCTAATCATAATACTCGTTTACCTTATTCATTCTGACGGCGTAAGAAGCTGTTTTTCTCGAACCAGTCTCCAATCCGCTGTATGCTAGAGGTTCGAAGCCGAATCGCGTTACATAGTAGCTGGCAGCCTGTGACATAATCGAGAATAAAAATATTAATAAAAAAAAAACAAAAATTAAAACTGCATACATTAATCGAACTGCATTGATCGATACTGGCGATTGACAGAATATCAGACTGTATTTGAAGAGAACACTGATTTAATTAATAAATTTATTAAACTTATAAAACCAAGAAGTGTGTAAGAAATAAACCCTAATTGCGTAATACACAATCGATCACAATTTGTTTCGACTTGAAACAGATTGCTAATCCATTGCTTTATAAATTGGAAAAAAAAATCTGCTCAACAACGTAAATAACGCAATGAATGTTATTGAACTGTCAAAATGAAACAGATTAGTCTTTATCATTTACGAAAATAATTTACGCAATTAGGTTACATGGTCCGCCCTTTTGGTACGGAGCCCTAAAAAATATGGTAGAAAACTCACTTGTTTTGCGTTAGACACCCAAAATGTGAGATGATCGAAAGCTAGGAACCGCCCAGCTTCAGGTTTTTTACCCTTGTCTGTGTAGGAAGTCTGAAAAAGAAATATAATAAATATAAGTGAAAACTTCTTTAGGTGCGTTGGGCATTTTTGAGATGGGAAAAAACAATTGAACTCGCGACACCATTACCGACACCTCATTTTTGTAAACGCGATTGTGCTCTTTATTTAGAAAAGGTTACGGACCAATGTTCTATACAAGTATTTTTCTTTCTGCACAATAAAATTGTTCAAGTTTTCACTTCTGCCGGCACTCCCGGATTGCCACGGTTTTTATTTAAAAAAAAATTGTTTGTTCAAGCAACTCCACCATGGCCATCAAAATCTCTAATTATACCTATTTTAATTAGATCTATGTTGCCCATGGTGGACTTGCTAAACTTTTTGAACTCGAAACTTTTCAAAGTAGGTGCCTACCTACTGTAAAATTCTAAAATGTTCTATATTGTTCTACGAGAAAAATCATATGATGTAGTAGTGGACTGCGATAGGCTCAGTTTAATGATAAATTCAAGTTATTTGTACCATAGTTTACTGGGCAAATTCGAAAAATAGTTTTAATCTAAAGATATGTAAACTAGAGACAATTTTCTACTTACCATTGTAATTCCAACAATAAAACAAAAATGTAAATATCTGTCGACACTAAAATGTGAGTGTAGTATTGTATCAAGAACTGTATTAAAACTAAAATGTAGCAGAACCAACCGGTGCTTTTATTGAAGCGAGAAAATATCGACTCCATAATGTAGTTTTACAAGAAAACAAGACGAAGTAAGGATGTGTTTACATGGGGTCGAATATTTTCTGTAACGCACGGTCAAATAGAGGAGACTGTGATATTAAGGTAGTGTAATACTGAACTGTTATTTAAAGAGTTTTAAGGAGATCAAAACCTCTGAATTTTAGGTAGAAATTACGTAGCTTTTTTAAATGTAATTTTACGCATTTTCTACGCAGTTTACAGTTACAATTACATTAAAATGTATGTACACCCACTACGTCCTAACTAGTAGGAGCTAATAGGACGCCGATTTCTGTTTGTTTGTAGTTTCTATAGGCAGAAAATTGGTATATTGTTAGACCCTTGGACTACCTCTAGACTCTCCTTAAACATTTAAGAAGGTTAAGGGAGAAGAAAGTGGATAGGTACTAGAAGTCATCCAATAAACTCCCTGCTTTCCCCCTTTCCCTGCTTGCTGCTGCTTTTAGATGTATAACATTGAAGATTGGGATAATATTATCCTCAGTGTGAACAAGAGCTAAGTTTACATTACCGACGTACGGTCGCATAGTCTCCAACTTGTCGCGGGCGAGCCTCCGTCGCACAGTGCTACCAAAATTTTATTGTAGACAAAATTCGATGATCAAAGTTACCCACCTTTAAAAGAACACGATTTTCCCAGATTTCCAATAGATAAATATTTTGTTTGAATTTTCTGAATGACGATACAAATATTAAAATTTTAATGCAAAATAGTACTAAAACTCTAGGTATTTAGTAACTAGTGGCATTGAAACATAGCCTAGTAATGAATATAACTTTTTCGGAAATTATGAAACAATTATTGAAACTATGTATAATTGTATAAGTCACCCCCAGATTATTCATTCTTGGCTTGTGGCTTAGTAATAACAGCCGCACGGGCCTATCAATCAGGTTAAGCTACGCTTGCCGCGGTTGGTCCGTGGATGGGTAACTATCTTCACTTACCAAGATCCCTCCGTGCCTCAGAAAACACGTTAAGCCGTTGGTCTCTGCTGTCATTTGTAGATCTTTGACAGTCGTTACGGGTAGTTAGAAGCCCAAAAGTCAGGCAATCAGTCTTACCAAGGGGTATCGTGGTACCTAGTAACTTGGTTGTGGAGGTCAGATAGGCAGTCGCTCCATGTAAAATACTGGTATTCAGCTGCATCCGGTTAGACTGGAAGCCGACCCCAACGTAGTTGGAAAAAGGCTAGGCAGATTATGATGACAGTCATCATCATTCTCCTACACTTATCCCAATTTATTAAGGGTCCCGGTACGTAACATGTATTTTTCTTCCATACTTTTCTCTACGCGGCGCGGCAGGGGGGGGGACAACTTTGTTTTATAATTTATAAGCCGTAAGGATAAGGATATGTATGTTGTGTGATGCAGTATGGCAGTTTAAATAACTGCCCTGGCGAAACATTTACAACGAAACAAAGTACAAAGTTTGATAGAGATTTTAACATGTTTTGTTGTGATGTTTCGCCAGTGCGAACGCATAGAAATCCATTCTTACTCATGAAAATGAACAACTTTTGCTAACGGACCAATTCTGAAATTGAGTACACTACATTTCCTTAACACGTTCAGTGCCGGAAGCCCTCTTGGAGGGCTCACCTAGTCACTCGCAAATGGGATGCCAGGAGCTCACGCGGTGGGCTCATTTTAAATGTAAGTTTTTCTTTGTGAATACAGCATTTTTAACTTAATGCCGTTGACCGTCCGCGGTGGTTAACTTTAGCGCAAACGTAATGCCGGTAACCCTTTCAGAGGGTTCACTTAATAAACCAATATATATGGCGGCATGGCGTATGAGTTCTATAAAAAGTCGAAAGTGTTAAAATAGGTCCTTAAGTCCTTTCTTTTACCTGTCATATTATTTGGTAGGAGTGTGCAAGTTGTGCATTCTTAGGACACAGCGTAACAAAACAAAGTATGACGTTATTTGTTTACAACAACAACAAACAGGAACCTTGTTTACCATTCTCTTACTGCATACCACAAAACAGAATATATTTACATACCTAGTTATAAACTTACTATTTTGTCCACAAGTTAAGCCCACTGCGCAAATCATGCGATCAACAAAATGCAAATGTGATTGGATATAGAAAACTGGATTTCGAAGCAAGTTAAGCACAGAGGCGGGGTGAAGCGTCATCACTTTATGAGTAGCCTAGTTACCTACTGAGACAGAGGAGCTTACCGTTGGTTAATTGACAGGAAAATTGAGGGTTTTCTTAGGAAAATGCATTGTTTTTTTATAAGGGGTGGTGTTTAGGAGGCAGATTTCCCAGGCTAGGTGGAAATTGGTTAAAAATCTGTAACAGTTAAACTTTAAATTTCAAGAAAAATAAGTTTTTAAATTACACAAAGTTATTTACTGAAGTAAAAGGAAGTGGTGATATTCTTCAGAAAGGCCAGGTGCGTAGTACTCGCAACCGGCGTGCGTGTATGACCAGATGTATGAACGTAAACGAGGCAAAAGGACTATGTAAGGATCGTAGCAGGTGGCGTTCTGTAGTTTCTGTCTACCGCTATGGGAAGAAGGCGTAAGTTTATATATGTATGTATGTAAAAGGAAGTTATTATTTATTGTGGAAAATTTGAACGTTACTACTAAAGTGGCTCTAGAGCCACTTTAGTAGTAACGTTCAAATTTTCACCTGCAGGATAAAGCAACTAGTTGCTTTATCCTGCAGGTGAAAATTTCAAACGCAAAATTTTTATTCGATACCAATGTTCAGTGATACTTTAACTGTTAGTCTAGTCTAAGAACTTGGAAAAAATTATATTCGTTACAAAAGCTAAGGGCAAGATCAGATTGTGATTAATATTTTTCAAAAAAAAAAATTGATCTCTTATTAAATTGTTACCGTGTCTTGGGCATCATCCTTATCAAAAATAATTTACAATATTTCCTATATACGGTTAACCAACAAAATATATAGCATGAACAACGACTTAATCTAACTGTAGAATATATTTTCTATGGCAGCAGTCTCTACCCCACGTTAGTAGCAGTTAGAGTCCGGTACGGGTCGGTCGGCCATTTTAAATATCAGACACTCATTCTATATTACAAAATGTTGTGCAATCGATTTTATTTTATGATTCTAGAATTTTCCATGACATTTAAAAAGTTAAAAAAATATAAAAATATGTTGTGGCGTAGATTTTAATGGGTTTGTTGCTATGGGTGTATATTTGAAAAAGTTAGCAATCAGACAGATGCCTAATTACTGTCACTATATTAAAATATACAAAGTGTTATTGTCCAAGTAAATACAACTAACTATATACAGAGGAAAAAAAAAAATATAGGAACAAATCATTGGGCATCAAAAAATTCAACCACATCGCTGTCAGTGGGAAAGGTGCCCAAAAGGCTGGCAGCATTGCCACGTTGTATGGCAATGCTAATTCTTTGGCCTAAAAATTGGCCAAACTGTCACTGTAGATTGAGACAATTTTTTATTAGATTAAAAAATCACGCTCTAAAAAGTATGAAACAAGAAAATATTTCAGACAGAAATCAAGACATAGGTACAAAAATGGTAAAGGTAAAAAGCCTTGGTTGCATGCCTGTACACCTACAAAATTATAATGGCTTGCGATCACGGCTTTACCTTGACCATTTTTGTACCTATGTCTTGATTTCTGTCTGAAATATTTTACAGCCACGCCGTACGTAGCAGTCTCACTTTTGCTTGTTTTTAACTATTTAAACATATTTATTTACTATAATATGATATATCTACAAATTTGTAATGTGCTCGTCAAGCCCTTTCATTTGATAACCAACATGGCACAAGAAAAAAATAAAAAATGTTTAGTTCATGAATTTATGTCCTCTAGAGGGCGCCATATTGCATTTAATGTGACGTCACATAGCCTTTATCCAGCGGACGATCAAGACGCTTCCAATGATACCTAGTTTGTCAAATTATGATCGGGAGTTTAGAAGTTATGAGGTAACAGATGATCATACATATACATACATAAAACAACGAATTTAGACATCTGCGAGTCTCTGACCAAATATAATAAGTGTTTATTAGACTTAATTTAATAGTTTCTCTAAATGTTATTTTTTTTTAATGTTCTTCAAAAATTCATTTTATTTTCAAAATTTTACCTTTTATTAATGTTTTAACTTTGTTAGCTTAGTTTTTGACTTTATTGTGCAAGCTGTGATCTTCTATAAGTGAAGGAGTACACCTACTTAATACCCGATGTTGCCCTTTAATTATATGTCATGTATTGTGTACCTACATCTTTTGTTGGAGATCCTAAATAAATAAATACCGGACAAAATCATAACCCTCCTTTTTGCTTCGCCGTAGTCGGGTAAAAAATAAATACTCATTTCCTTTTGAAATGATTCATCCATGGAGTTTTTTGTTCGTTATTCTCCATAGGAATCTACTACGCTTTGGAATGGGCTTCAGTAGCTTCAAACTTCTGACAAACCGACTCCTTGACAGTTCAAAAGTGCCTGTAATTGCAATAAATGCTTTGAATTTTGAGTTTGAATCAAATCCCTTTGATGTCAGTGGAAAGAAACAGTTGAATTAAATAAAACTCTTGTCTTCATAACAAATATCTTTATTTATCTAAATTTATTTTATTGGTAGACAAAAAAATTACAAAGAAAAGGTTTTAGTTTTAATTCTAAAATGTTACATAAGGTTACTAAATGTCACGGCTAAAACCCGAAGTGATATTAAATTTAATTGTAACTAATGAAAATGGATGAAAGGTAGGTTAGGTTAGAGCTATGACCACATAACACACCGCACGACCCGAGCGAGCGAAGCGAGCGGTGCCGCGGCAGAGGCCGGCAAGTGCCAGGCAAGTTTAACCAACTGCTACCGGCCGCACCTAGTTGTAGCCGGCTAAAACCAGGTGTAGCCGTATTTCGGATTTTAGCCGTAACATATCTACGTGTATTGTATGTTACATTACTTAGAAGCAAATTAATTTAATTTTCCCCCTTTCGTTTCTTGCTATGTTTCTCCTTTTCTAATCAAAATTTTAAAAAGGATTTTGTTTCCATAAATAGAGTATTTACTGCTATATACAATGATATTGTACTTCTACAAAAATCTAAAAAAAAAACTTTAAATATCAAGCTGCATCGTTCTTCTCCGCTTCTTCAGTGTGGTCGTTCTTGGTTGCCTTGCTCTCCAACAGTTCAATCGCTTCGAACACCCACTTGTAGTTCATGGCACCGAAACCCTGAAAATGTAACAAATTCAAAATTCAAAAGTCATTTATTCAAACTAGGCTGAGAATCAGCTCTTTTCGAACGTCAAAAGTACATGAAACAGTCCCCCAAAAACGCCCACCCTTCACCACTTCCTAGTGCCTTTAACTGGGAAGAATAAGTGGCGCAAAAAACTCCCCAGCAGCACAGCTGTCTGTTCAAGTTAGAAAAAAAAATGATTCTATCCATATAGACAGTTTATTAATAAAAAAATAAAGTTTAAAAAACTGTAACCCGACTACGGGAAAATAAAAATGATCTAAAAAGTACGAAACAAGCAAATATTTCAGACAGAAATTAAGACATAGGTACAAAAATGGTCAAGGTAAAGCCGTGGTCGCATGCCTGTGTACCATGTTGGTGCCAAGAACACCTACAAAATTATAATGGCATGCGACGACGGCTTTACCTTGACCATTTTTGTACCTATGTCTTAATTTCTGTCTGAAATATTTGCTTGTTTCGTACTTTTTAGATCATTTTTATTTTCCCGTAGTCGGGTTACAGTTTTTTAAACTTTATTTTTTTATTTTATACTTTTCCGTTTTTACACTTGATAAACGTAAATAAGAGTAGAGTAATACAATAGTTCAGTAATTAACCTATTTTAAATTCCAACAGCAGTGCATAGTGCTTTGGACGAAACCACAGAGTGATTAATTTCGACGCCAACACCATATATCGATATCGAGCTTCGAAGAAATCCAAAATATAAATATTTCGTTGTACTTCTTTTTCTTCATAAGTGTGGAATTACAAATCGGTACTACTTATTAAGATTTGATTAACTGCACGTTGGTAACATCTTGCGATACTACGTAGCGCAGTCTCACTTTTGCTTGTTTTTAACGATTTAAACATATTTGTTTACTTTGAAAATATAATATTATATACATATTTATAATGTGCTCGTCAAGACCTTTCTCTTGATACCAAACATGTCATGATCATCCCATTTTAATTTTTTTCGAGGTTAGAAATTTACGTGTAAAGTCCATCAAATTAAATTTAGGGAAAAATTATATAGTCTATGTCACCCGGACCATTATTACGAATCTATTGATACCTCATTCATCAAAATCGGTTTAGTAGTTTAGGCGCTACGGTGGAACACACGTAAAAACAAACATACATACATATATACATACATACAAACATACATACATAGACTGCTAAAATCATTACCCTTCCTTTTGGCTTTGCCGTAGTCGGGTAAAAACTACTATTATTAGAAGTCTGGTGCAAAAGATTATTTTTAACCCTTTCTAGCTATGGTTGAATACTGTTTTCGGGTAGAATTGGTTGTGTAATGAAATAAGCAAACCGGTCTTTTCAACCTAAACCAATATAGAATACAACAATACAACCTACACCATAATAGAACGGCACTTATGCAGAAAAGTGTCTTTTGCATGGCTCCAAAAATTTATAATAAACTATCAAAAAGCTGAAACCAGTCATGTGTCTCAGCGTTCAGAAAGAAAGTTATAAATGTTCTAGCTGATAAAGCTTATTACAATTTAAATGAGTTAATTTTATTTGTTGTTTAAAAATCTCTCATCTAAAAGATGAGAGATTTTGATCATGTTCAATTTATTATTTTTAATGATCTATATTATCAAGAAAATTTTAAATAATTAGACTTTGATAGACATTGGTGCCGATTCCCTTGTTCACAAACTAAACTAAATTTAAGTTCAGTGCATCTTTTTCTTTCTATTTCATTAAGAAAAGGACAGAAGATACATTTTTGTTTAGTCCTGTCAAATTAATCAGCGCTTGACGTAAATTGACGTAATTTTTAACCGACTTCAAAAAAAGGAGCAGGTTCTCAATTCGTCGGGATATTTTTTATGTATGTTCCCCGATTACTCGAAGACGGCTGGACCGATTTGAAAAATTCTTTTTTTGTTCGAAAGGGTATACTTTCAAGTTGGTCCCATTGTCATTTGGTTACGATCTGATGATGGGATCTTGGAGAAATCGAGGGAACTCTTCAAATATTAAAGGCACATCTGCGATTTGGGTATTTTTGATGAGCAGTTGACATAAGGCTATTGTAACTTAGATAAATTACAAAGCAACCCACTAAAAAGTGAAAAAAAAAACTTTTTTACAAAAAACACAACCGACTTCCAAACTACAAAGTGAAAAATAACTTTAATTTCGGAAGTCGGTGTCAAAAAACTAAAATACTGATCTGATCCAAAGACACCGACTTCCGAAATTAAAGTTATTTTTCACTTTGTAGTTTGGAAGTCGGTTGTGTTTTTTTTTTTAAGTTTTTTAGTTGGCAAGATTTAATCACGTCTAAACTTGTATGAAGTAGTGATAGGCGCTGATTAATTTGACAGGACTAAACTAAAATTTATCTTCTGTCCTTTTCTTAATAAAATAGAAAGAAAAAGATGCACTGAACTTAAATTTAGTTTAGTTTGTGAACAAGGGAATCAGCACCAATATACTTTATTTTTTATTAATATTTGCATGTCATTGTTGGTGATCTGTTTTTTATCTCTACATACTTTTAACATCTCTTGCATGCTGACAATTTGTATTGTATGTATTGTACTCATGTTTGAAACTTTGAACAAATAAATGATTATCTCGTCTTATCAATCCTTTTTAGGGTTCCGTACCCAAAGGGTTAAATGGGACCCTATTAGTAAGACTCCGCTGTCCGTCCGTTTGTCTGTCTGTCCGTCTGTCACCAGGCTATATCTCATGAACCGTGATAATTAGACAGTTGGAATTTTCACAGAAAATGTATTTCTGTTGCCGCTATAACAACAAATACTAAAAAACAGAACAAAATAAATATTTAAGGGGGCTCCCATTCAACATACATGATTTTTTGCCGTTTTTATTGATAATGGTACGGAACCCTTCGTGCGCGAGTCCGACTCGCACTTGGCCGGTTTTTTATTTCTACTTTTAACAGTTTTAACATCTCTTGAATGCTGACAATTTAACAAATAAATGATTATCTCGTCTTATCAACCCTTTTTTAACTAATTTTCTAAATAAAAATATTTCTTTTTGCCAACATATTTTTATTTTTTGTTGACTGTACGTACTGTGACTAAAGTTACAAACCCTGTGATTCCTTCTCTGAATTATTTCAATGAACAGCGTCGGTCGCGCCTGCAGATGCTTCGTGAACCCCTGCAGCATATAGCCTCGTTCGTCGAAGTCGATCAGAATGGATCCCTCCTGCAACGCTTCGATGCTCTCGGCGACTTTGACTGAGCTGTGCTTCAGTTTCTCTCTGATCAAGTCGTAGTACGTCGGGGGCATTCCCAGTATGTCAGCGCCACGGGCTTTTAGGTTTCGCATCTGTGGGTTAAAAATTTAAGATTTAAGCTACGCTTGCTGAGGTTGGTCTGTGGATGGGTGACCATCTTAACATACCGAGACTCCCCCGTGCCTCGGAAAGCACGCCATTGGTCCCGGCTATTATTCGTGGATCTTTAACAGTCGTTACGGGTCGTCAGAAGCTCGAAAGTCTGACAACCAGTCTTAAGGCTCGTGCAGACCAGTGCGATATCGCGGGCGCGACACGGGTCGCGATGGTCTGTACGAGCCTTTACCAAGGGGTATCGTATTACCCAGTTACTGGGTTGTGGAGGTCAGATAGGCAGTCGCTCTATGTAAAATACGGTATTCAGCTGCATCCGGTTAGACTGGAAGCCGACCCCAACATAGTAGGGAACAGGCTAGCCAGATTTATTGATCGGTGGGTTAAAAATAAATATTATTGCAGGCTACATGCGTAGGCTCAACATTGCTTGTGTACAGTGTGTCCTAATACAGGCAAGCCAGTACGTAGGTTGTGTTCTGAATTCCTGATTTCGATTTCCGGCAGGGTAGGGCAAAGCGTTAAATTAGTGGGTTTTTGAAACGAAGTTCCATAACGCGGCTTACGCTAGGAGTTTACTGGTACTTGGTAGAAATGGTCATGTAAGAAAAAGTGCTATGCTCCATGCGACTTTCTCTCTCTTTCTTTCTATTATACAGGGTGGCAGGGACGTCGACGCGAAAACTGTTACCATGGGTTCAGTACATCTCATAGTCCGTAAACCGACTTTACAGACAACCATTTTTTTGATTTGGTCTTAGGTGGTAAAATATAAATTCGGATAGATGGATATTAATCTTACTTACGGACAAACATACCTTACTAGTGAAATTTATTTAAATAAAATTTATTCACCTTCCTTTGCCCATTTTTTGGGGTAATTAGGCGTGTTGTTATTTATTATTTTAGGTGACCAACTAGAAAAAAGAACTCACTGTAGCAACAATATCATCGGTGTACAGAGCAATATGCTCAACTCCTGAGGCTCCTAGATTCTTCAAAAACTCAGTGGCTTTGCTTGTCCTCAACCCTTTTGCTGCTTCGTTCATGGACAGCTGAAAAATACATACAAAATAATAGATATTCTAAGGATTGATGCTAGATAGCTTGAATCCAATACCTAAAACTTCGGTTTCCCGTGCCTATCAATATTATTTAAAAGAAACGTTGTTTTAAAACACTGATCCATTCTTGATGGTAGCATAATATTATCATTTCGATTCTTGACACTTTGGCAGAGACTCAATCTGTACGATCACACCGTAATTTTAGAACCTTGGCAAGTCTCTGTAGCTAGAAGCACAGAACATATCCATACTGGAAATTTCAAATTTTGGGGAAAAAAATATCAGCGGTATAATGGCTGCCTATATGGATGATATTTTTTACCCGGCAATAGAGCATTGTTTAAAGTTAAATGTGGGCCGATCCCGGCGGCACTGCAATGCCGGGCCGACCCGCGACGGGAGTGGAGCGAGCCCCGAACATCCCGTCAGCTTACAAAAATCAGTTTAATATACTGGTCCCTCAGTGAGGGAACTTTCAGATATTAAGCTGAAAAGAACAGATACTACACTTTGATCTTAGCCAAAAGGCCGAGAAGCGATACCGAAACGCCGAAAATCGGGGAGGGTCATTCAATCGCAGAGAATCTTAACACCGCCATTCAGAAATTCGCGTCATCGGCACAACGCCATCCATTGGTCACGTGTGGTACTACTATCTTAGATAGTCAGTATCTCCTCTACAAATTAAACGAAACAACACTCACGAGAACGTTTTCATCCTTGTTGATTACCGATGCGGACTTGATGCAGGAATACTGAGTAATATCATGTTTGTAGTCAACACACCAGAATCTGGTAATTAAGAAAAAACACTTTTCAAAAGACAAGCCAGGCATAAATGAAATAAGAACGATGCTCTCATTTATAGTTACTTGTATTCTTGTAGACACATCACTTAGTACCTAATTTAAACAATTTCATAGCACGTTTGGTTTTTTCGGTTCTCACCTGTGCATGTTGAGATTTTTTTCATACCACGTCCATGAATCCTCAAGTGTACCGTCAGCCACATTGCCTTCTACGTGGTCTATGAACATCAGATTAGTGCCAGGCCTAGAAATAACACATCAATACTATAAAATAATTATCAATATGTCATTTCATACGTTATTCGTAAAAAAAAGCGTTTCATAACATTAACTACCTTTAAAACAGCGCCATCTAGTTTCAACTTTTGCAAACGGTTAATGAATGAATTAATGTAACCACATTTGAAGCGATCTCCTATTCCTATTCATGACGTTGTGAAACGGCAGTATTAGAGGGTTAACAATAATAAAGTGTTTTGCGTTCATTGTTGTTTTCATTAACAATTCTCACGACATGTTGCGAACTTACTTACCTACATACTTATTTTTAAACTGTGATTATGTGGAAGGTGAAATTGGATCACCTAAAATACTTACCTACCTACTTTATAGTAGAAATTCTAAAGTTTATTAAAGGAACCTAGGTAATTTTACTGATGCTTGTATTGTTAATGACGAAAAATACTTTTAAATTGAAATAATATATAAATAATAAAGTTTTTACGTAGGAATGAAAATAAACAAACGAAATGCAAAATTAATTACAAAACATCAAAAATATTAATTATTTTAATTATTAAATTAATAATAATTTACTTAAATATGTAGATACTTACAATGATTTGTTTAAGATATCATCTTCCAAAGGTTCATATCCTGGCAATAGTATTCCTTTATACTTGCTTCGGTCAATGAGAGTGTGTGTGTTGTCTCCATACTGAAAATAACTTTTTATTGAGTAAAGGCCAATGGAGAGGGCTATGCTTGGAGATTCCCTACGTGATCGAATCAGAAATGAAGAGATCCGCAGGAGAACCCAGGTAACCGACACAGCCCGAAGAATTGCCAAACTTAAGTGGCAATGGGCACTTGGGCACATTGCTCGCAGAACGGATGGCCGATGGGGCCGAAAGGTTCTGGCGTGGCGACCACGTACCGGAAGACGTAGCGTTGGAAGGCCTCCCACAAGATGGACCGATGACCTTGTGAAGGCCGCAGGAATCCGCTGGAAAGCACAGAATCGGTCGAAGTGGCGGTGCTTGGGGGAGGCCTATGTCCATCAGTGGACGGCTTTCGGCTGAAATGATGATGAAAGGCCAGCGCCGGATTTAAGGCGGGGAAACAGGGGCCATGGCCCCGGGCCTACGCAATTTGATTGTTTTTACAATAAACACTCGAAAACCAAAATTTCAGAGCAACATTTCCAAATGTCGAAACGTTGAGAATGTACACACGGCTACACATCAAGCTATACATTTCCAGTTTATGTTGATCTCGCATTGTATAGGATTTCCGTACAATGCGAGGTCAGCTTATACTGGAATTTTAGACTGATGTGTAGTCGTGTGTATCTACTTGGTTTTGATGGTGTCGAACTGCACTGGAGAACGCTCATTTTCGAAGATGAAAAGTATAAAAAATATACTTCGGACTACAATGACACAGAACCGCCTATCCGCCTATCAAAGTTATCTGTACTGAGTATTGAAAGTCATTAAGGGGACGATAACCGACTTTTAATGATTTTACTACTGAAGATGACGTCTAAACGAGTAGAGATAGTGATTTGGAAAAAATATATGTTAAATAAGAGCATTTTCCTAATATTTTAATATAGGCATATTTTTGATTATGTTTATATTACATAGTGAAATTAATTTGTAAAGTTATGTCTAACGCGGATTAAAAACTGAGAATGACGCAAAATCTATCGAGCGTATTGTTCTGAAAACTTCACCATTTTAAAGATAATTAAATTATTAATCTTTTAGTATACGGGTTTTATTAAAATACCTTTTGTTTTACGTGTAATAAATTAATAATGCGTCTAATTTGGGACAGCGCTCCTTGATGGGCGAGTCCTATTACTGGCTGGACGTACGACGCATTGCTTGAGCTTAGTACAGAACACGCAAGCTAACCATTCAAGGTCACTGTCATATATCTGCGTCTTAACTCCGAGAACTGGATTTCACCGAAATTATCAATGATTTTTCGAAGAAAAAAGCTCGCACTTTCATTCGCCTAACATTTATCTTTTTTTTATGGTAATTATATTTTCAGTATTATGAATAAATGATTGAAAACTGTGTGTGTGTGTGTCATTCGACAGTTCCAAAAAAAAAAAATCGGTGTCTCCACACTTTTAAATTCAGTCCTGATTAAGACCACAAAAATCGAATAAACCCAATAGATTAAACCATTTCTTGAAGAACCTAATTAAGTATTTACTATTGCGTAAAGGACATGAAGTATCACAATCATCACAACAAACTCTCCATTGGACAGTTCGTTTTAAAAACAGTCAGCGAAAAAAGTTGAACACTTTAGTTTTTTTAAAATAGAGTGGCAGGGTCATCGACGCGAAAACTTTTACCATGGCTTCAGTAAGTACATGATTCTGAACCCCTCTACGTTGAAATATTTCGTCGGTTATTTAAAAAAAAATCTTCATAGAAAAGAGCAATACCTAAATACCTATGCGGTCAAAATGTTTTTTTTTTTAATAACCGACCAAACTTTTGGTAACAATTTTTGCGTCGATGTCCCTGCCACCCTGTATGTAGATCTAAAATTTTAGATGGGGTAAAACCGGGCAAATTTTACGTCGTTTCCGTTTGCAATTAAAACCGTAAAGTAAAATACGTGCTGAAACACAATATACTTATCGAATAATTTTGTGTCAAATCTTCTTGACAAAAAAAACAACCGACTTACAAGATAATACACTACAAAGTGAAAAATAACTTTCTTAGCGGACGAAGTCATGGGCAGAAGTTAGTTACCACTATAGGACCCTCAGACCAAATAAAAAACCAAGACAGTATGTCAACAGTGACTTGAAGCCGGTTACGTAAACATGTGTGCACTTAGTGAGGTGTAGTTTGATTGTAAATGATTGTACATGTGTGCGTGTGAGCGTGTATGCACAAAGCGGAGGTGTAGTTTTTGCATGCTTCACTGTATTGTTCGCAGCGCTCTGTCTTGGTTTTTTATTTGGTCTGAGACATGAACAAACGCTTAAAAGCTTGGCACTTATCCTACGAAATCCACTTTCGTCGCTGACCTATACCCTAATTGCGTAACTTATTTTCGTAAACAATTTCGCGAAATTTGTTTCATTTTGACATTTCAACAACATTCATTGCGTTATTTGCGCTGTTGAACAGATTTTTTTTTTCCAACCCGTTCGGGGACCATCGTATCCAATACGCTACAAAGTCACCACACGACTTACAACTCCATTTGTATTCGCTGTAATCAATATTTTTGTTTGAAATTTTTTGCAGTCTATGGTCAGATAGATATTCTTGTCAAAAAAATCGACTAAAAGCAAAAATATAAATGGGCAACACTATAAAAAAATGTTGAAAATGACATTCCCGCGCGGTCAAAATGACAGTAAAAAGTCACTCCCGGGATGCGCGCGTTCGCAGTAATAATTCGTTTTTTAATGGTTTTAGTGTGTAAATCGTCGGAAAGTGGTGATATTTTCATTTTGAAGTAAATATTACATCGTTTTAGATAATATTCGCACTAAATAACATTAGATTATACCTATTTTGACCCAACCAAAAAAAGTGTAAACAAACGTGAAGGAGAAAGTTCTCGTGAAAGTGAAAGTTGTGATATTTTGTGAGTTTTCTGTATGGATCTGATCGGTAAGTGTTTTATTTCTTTTCTATATTTCATTTTCCAACGTTTTAGAAAAAAATTAGACCAAAATATAAATAAAAAATATTTTTTTGGTACGGAGAAAGTTATGAAAGCACTAGAAATTCTAGATCACCTAGAAACCTAGATTTTTTGAAATTTTTTGAAAAAAATTAGGTCTCTGAAAACGCTTTTATTAGATAACTTATCTATCCATAATGTACCCTGAAAAATTTCGTGTGAATTGGTACGGTAGTTTTATTAGAAATCGTAAAAACATTAGAACATGGAAAACAAAAAAAAAACGGGTAATAAAGATTAGTAAACGTTGATAACAAAGACTGTAACCATTTACAATGTATCTCTAATCTATTCGAGTAGCAAAAAACATAAACAAAACACTATAGACGTTATTATGAAACCCGATGCTTTTGTTTATTCAAGTGCGGTCGTAAATCTGTCACGGCGCAGACCACCCACCGCGCCTGAGCGGTTAAGAAGCAATGGATTAGAAATCTGTTTCAAATTGAAATAAATTGTGATTATGTTGTATTACGCAATTAGGGTACCGAACGGTCAACCTAATTTAAGTCTTCATTTTTGTATATCTACTCTTAGTACTTAATAATATTTTAACCCTTACCGTCCTCAACACAGCGTATCTCACAACCCCAAGTGTGTCCTGCTCCTCGGTCACATCCTTGACGATCTCTGCTCCACCCTCCTTAGCCCTTCGGACCAGCTCGTCGAGGTCATGCACTTCAAAAGCCACATCCTTCACGAAGTCGCCATGGGCTATTATATCCTTGGTTAACTCGCCTTCGGGAGTAGTGGGTGACTCGAATATTATGGTGATCTGTTTCAAAGGAGTGAGGAAAGAAGTTTAGGTAGGTAATTAATAAATTAGTTACTTTGTAAAGGCTTGTGCAGACCAGCGCGACACGCGACGCGACACAACGCGGTGCCTTTGTGTCGCGTCGCGTGTCACGCCTGTTTGAAAGAGCCTTAAGTTGGGCATGCAATTACAAAAGCGTAATATTATAAATGCGAAAGTGAGTTTGTTTGTTTGTTACGCTTTCAAGCTAAAACGGCTGAACAGATTTGGATGAAATCCGGCACAGGGGTAGACCATGACCTGGGGTAGGACATAGGATACTTTTTATCCCGATTTTACCACGGGATCGGGACTTATGCGGGTGAAACCGCGGGGCGCAGCTGCCAGCTAGTGTGTTTATAAAATTAAAATGTCAAGTTTCAATGTCGCCTAGTGTTAGTGAACACGTAGTGTGTAGAGCTGCCACCTCTCCGGGTTTGACCTGGAGTCTACGGGTTTGCATGGTGCATGTCCGGGCTACGGGTTTAACATCGATATCTCCGGGTCAGATGGAACGGGAAGCGACAAACGGTCATCCATCACACACCGGGCGCACGGCGCGGATTGCGTGTGCGTGCATGCGTGAGTGACAGTCTGAAATTTGTGGACAGACGAGCGAAACTGCTTATCAGTGGACATGGCGAAGGCCGAATTAATTGTAAAGATTAATTACAATATGAATTGCCAAGAATTTTTGAAGTTTTTGAAGAAACCTGAGCAAGAAGAAATGCTGAAACAATCCCGGCAGAATAAAAAATATAGTTTTAAGTGTCAAGCTAGTTCAAGTCAGCCTAGCATTAGCTAGGTAATTTATATTTTAAAAAACATTACCAATAGTCATTTACCCTTACTTTGTACCTACCTTAATTAATTAAATACTTAAAACTTGAATTTATTTTTTTATTTTAATAAAATAAAAACTGTATTTCTAAAATCTCCGGGTCTACTGTTTTTGAAAGGTGGCAGCCCTAGTAGTGTGTTAAAACTGTTAAAAGAGTGTCCACTAGTATCTAGCAATACCTACTGAAAAGTAGGCACAATACGCGCCATGAAATCATGATGAGACTTGAACGCGCCTCCCGTTCGATGATGCCCGGCGCAGACCTCATACCGCTAAAGAGACCCATAAATCGTCTACTGCACAAGTCAAACCAAGTGTATGAAGTCTCGATCATCTTTAAGGTTGAACTAGTCGCGGGCTCGAACTCATTGGTGGACTTGGTCAAAAAGCACGCTGTGTCACCTGGCATCGTGTCCCACAGAGATAGTATCAGTGATGAGCAGTTAGACGCTGGTCTACATGCACAAACTCTAGTTCGCACGCACATAAACACCGTTCAGAACGATTTTAGTAAAACGAGCGCGTAAAAAATTACGAAAAGTCCTTTGGAAGGTGGAGTTTTATGAAAAAACTACTGCATAAATCAATTACGAATAAAGTTTATTATAATCTTCGACAATTGAGCTTTGTCGGAATGAGCTTTGTTTTGGAGATTTTATTCTTATTTTATTACTTATTTACTCCCAAAGTTGCGTTAAAATTAGCAGGAAAAACGAATCTTTGTTGGCTCATAACTTTTTAATTGCTTTTTTTTACTATTCTTATTCTTTACAGACAAAATTAATAATAAGACAAAACGATTTCATGTTTTACTTTGGATGTACAATGTGTAACAGTGAAGTAAAACCCCCCCGAAATTTGTATGGAAAAAGTATCGGCTAGTTGCGCCTTAATGGCATGAACTGTAACTAAGTACGTCGACCGCACTTGAACCATAGAATATCTATTCTATGCCTGCACCCTCGGTAGTTTGTATTTCTATTAACTTTACTGACTAGTTTTTTGGGTTGGGAAAGTATCAAATAATTTCTCCCGCTCTGGGCGGAACGGGAGGGCGTGTCAGACTCTTACAGACTAAAACCCACTCGTGTTTCTTCAGTTGCCATATTGCCAGGGCCACGGTATCCCTTTCGGACTTTCCCGCGACCCCGACAGGCATCGGCCCTAGCGGACCCTGTCAGTTCTGCTGACATCTCTATGAGGCGCGCGTGGAACACAACGCGCCGTCGACCCGGGCCTGGTCCTTATCGGACGGCAAGCTACCCATTGCTCACCATCCGCACCAATACCATAGTATAAAGAGAGGAAGTACGCTATCTTCATACAAACGCACCGCGCGCGGCTTGTATGTGTGCGCGGCTTGTATCTATGCGTCGCCGCACGCACACTTAACAAAATCTCGGCTGTTTTAGAGTGCGCCAGTCGGGGCTAACGCCGCACAAGGTTTGCACGTCGCGGCTTTTTGGCACTGCTAAATGTATGAAAAATGAGTGATAATCGCAGGAGAAATTATTGCTGTGCGTTTGGGTGTCTAAATAATTATTCATCGATTCCAAAGTTGTCTCTGTTCAGATTACCTACTGAACAGAAAAGGTAACCAAGTCGCATATAATTTTTACTTGATGATGAGATACCTACTTACTTATTTTTTGTTGTATTAGATAACTATCAGACAGACGAAGTAGGCAGGCCTATTTCCCCACTAAAATGTATTAGGTACCTACTTTTGATCTGTCAATTGATATACCGCTAATGCTTTGTTTACGTTTAGTCATGCCGATTTCTCAGTATTGTAGGTATAGTAAAGTAACTGAGTACTTACAGTTATACCAGTTCGTTTTTATATCATCTTTTATACCATGTTTTTAAGCAAATAAATATTATTCTATTCTATTTTAAAATCGTAATTTCAAATATTTGACGAATTGTGAATCAGATAAATAGAGCAAAGTTCGAATCGTAACCATTCGTAACAGAAAATATAAACCGTAAATATAACTTTGTCATTCATACAAACACTATGAACATCATCGTTTAGGTAAAACCGACCTCACAAACCCTGAACCCAGACAACACGTAAGTAAAAACCGGCCAAGTGCGTGTCGGACTACGCACAATGAAGGGTTCCGTAGTTGGGATGAATTTATCCTTAGAACAAACTTACCTTTGTAGTTGAGAAACATGTGTTTTTGCAACCGCAAATGTAAGTTGGTCGATTATTACTCGTTAACTTGTAAAGCCTACTTAGCTGTGATAGTTTTCCTTTTAATTTCGTTATATATGCTACTGCCGTGAATTTTTTCACATACCCAAAACCAACCATTAAACTTGTAAGGCATTTAACTTGACAAAAATTAGCACTTTAAAGCTTAATATTTCGAAAACGGATTCCTTAATCCAAAAATGGTCTTCGCAAACTCACAATATTTTTGAACGACCTTTCCAACGACACCCCACACTATGGGATTATTGAGAGAAAAAAAAAAACATCACGTTCATCAAAAAACTTTACGTCTAGGGGAGGTACCTGAAAAAAAATATTTTTCATGATTTTATTTTACCACTGTCGACGTGATTAATATGTATACCCATGCCAAATTACAGCTTTCTAGTACTAAGCGTCCCTGAGCTAAGCCGCGGACAGACAGACAGACGGACATAACGAAACTATAAGGGTTCCTTGTTTACTACGGAACCCTAAAAATAGAACTTCCCGGCCCTTGCCAATTTCTAGGTACTGAATTAAAATTTAGCTAAAAGTGACAACCCTGAGACAGGCAAGTATGGTAGGCAATTATATCGCGGATTGAGCCGGAGATAGCCTACTAGAACTCTTTATACTATGCCAATACTGTACACCTAGGATTGGAAAAGGAGACGTTTCATTTTTGTATGGGACTCCGGCCATAACATGTACACTTCAGAAAACCTGGGAAACGAACTCCTAAATACAATGAAGACTGTTTTTTTCCATAATATCTAATACTTTTTGGGCACAAAATAAAAACCGAAAATGTTTGACGTTTGTCAGGAGAAATACGATTATCGACAGCTAGCCATTTTCGTCCAGAAGTACCTACAAATCTACAATCCACAAAAGCAGTTTTTTATTTTTATGATGAATCATACTTACTAATTAATCAAAAAAGTTGTATAAGATAGCTATCTTACTGTAGTACAGAAATACACGCCTTTCATATTTATTTGAATAACGTCTACATGATATTATTTTGTTAAAATGTAACATGATTTCTGGACGAAAGCAGTATGCAAGTAAAACGACGCCATGATGAATAAAATATGGCAATAATTTGTTAAACTATTATTTTTTGTGCCGAAGTAATCAGAGGAATAAACAGGAAAGAATATTTTTCCTCAATTCGTGGAATTTTTTCTTTTTTTTTCATTAACGTACACTTTATGGCCGAAAATGAAACATCTCCTTTTGAACTGGTGGGGGACAAAAATAATAAGCTATTCTCGTATACCTCATGCTAACATGAGAAAGACTATGTTATGGTACCTACCATAAACTGAAACATACCTGGTTCAATCTCACAGCATAGGACTGCACTGGTCGTGATTCTGTCGCTTCACGTACTGCCAAAGGCTTGAAGCCAAGTCGTGTTACGAAATAATTTGAAGCCTAGAAACATAAAATATCCTGTAAGTTATTTCAACGCCTATTACATTAGCTGAACTTGAACCAGCACCCTTATTGCGCAACACACTTTCAATCACAATCTGAATGATTAAATTTTGAAGGATAATGCTAATCCATTGCTTCATAAGTTCGAAAAATTTGTCTGCTCAACAACGCCAACGTAAATAACGCAATGAATGTTTTTGAACTGTCAAAATGAAAGCCATTGCTACTGTAAGTGCACGCAATTAGCTTGGAGTTCAGCACACTAAACGAACAAAATTCCGTGTTACTTAACGGCTGACCTAAAATTCATTGGCATCCTTCTAGCTATAGATAGTACCATCCACGAAGACGCGCCAACTTTAGGGGGCGACAAATTCAAGCGTAGCAGACAAGTGCACGAGCAGTGGTGGCCCAGTGGTAACGGCCGCGACTTACGAGTTGTAGGTCGTAGGTACGAACCCAGACAGGCGCTTTTCTTTGTGTAAATTATTTCATCACCACTGCTCTCAAAACGGTGAAGGAAAACATCGTGAGGAAACCGGCATGTCCTAGAACCGAAAATTCGAAGATATTTGACATCTACCAACCCGCACTGGGCCCGCGTGGTGGATTACGGCCCACTCCCTCTCACAGAGAGGAGGCCTGTGTCCCAGCAGTGGGAACATTAATAGGCTGATGATGATGATGATGAGACAAGTGCACCACCCAGCACACAGCAAGTTTGCAATAAATGAGACGCGCAGAACATTTATAATCTTTATATCGTTTTTCTTTTTCACAATAGTTTTGACGCCCCTGTTGAATTGGCGCATTATCGATCGATACAATTTGATTATAATGTTGCTAACAAAATTTTAATTTTGAGATAAAAATTATTTCGCGGTATCTAACTTAACGCATCCCCATAAAAGATTGGCGGGGGGCGGCAGACGGCAATTTTTGCCCCGCCTCAAAAAAAATCTAGATCCGGGGCTGCACCATTGTAAAAGTTGTTCATACTCATGAGTAGGTAGGTACTTGGTATTGGTATCACCCCGTCAAAGAATCCCTACGAACACAAGGTTAGTTGATATTATATAATAATGTTTGTTTATACTTACAGTTTTAGCATTCGCCACCCAAAACACGAGATGATCGAAGTTCAAAACATGGCCTTCTGCTCGTTTATGATTATTGTCCCCTTGGGTCATTTTGCTCTGAAACAAATGCAGGCGCTTACTTTTAATTTTAATTTTTTCGTTACTCTTTTATTTATTAAACGGACCGAAGTAAATAGCACACTTTTGGAAGAATGACAACCGTTATGCATACCGATTTTGCTTTAAATTCATTTTATATACAAGTTATTGGTACAAGTACCTAAATTAATTATAGAATACAAATCTAGGTTGAATTACCTTCGAGACCACACTATATTATTGATTTATATTATTAATATTTCTTATATAGAAACATATTCTGTTTGTCGGCTTATTTATTGAAGTGAAAACTTCTTTAGGTGCGTTGGGCATGGGACTAAACAATTGATTTCGCGACACTGTTACGACACCAGCTTTTGACCATTCAAAAGACATCAACGCGTTGATTGCCGCGGTGATTTTTTTTCAAGTTTTAGCTTCTGTCGGCACTCCCGGAGTGCCACTGTTTTTTTTTTCGGCTCCGTTTCGACCACTGTTTTTCCTGATGTTCAGTGATAATGTTGTCGATGATAGTAGAAACGAAAGTAGGTGTAGACTAGAAGTAACCTATTCACTCAAGACATGAAATGTCGCAGGTTTTTTTGACAGAAAACTCCACTCCTCAGGAATTTCGACTTCTCAGCGGTAGGTAATTTAACAAAAACGTTTAAAAAAAAAACTAAATCGTTTAATTGTAAAATCTTCCATACTCGTCGTCACACGTTTCAAATTTTTCGTTGTAGATCAATTTATGATGAATGAAAAATTAGGTACACACGGCTCTACACATCAAGCTAAACATATCCAGTTTATGCTGATCTCGTATTGCATAGGATTTCCGTACAATGCGAGGTCAGCTTATACTGGAAATGCATAGCTTGATGTGTAGCTGTATGTACCTAGTACCTTTTTTAACCGGACAATGATATCAATACTGGCAAGCAACGCCTGTAGCAAAACCAAGCTGGACACGATACGTGAGAAGAATAAATAAATTGACCCTAGGGCAATTAGGAGTTATATTTGCGCAGCGTATAATTAATTATTCTATATCTATAAGCATACTATGGAAGTATAAACCTGTTGTATACCTTGAGAAAGAGTTAAATCGATTGAACAGTTGACTTTGAACCTACTGATGATTATTTTATATTATTTACTTGTTGACCGACAGACGTTTTCTTGTTCAAATTTCAATAGTTCATACGAAAATCCCAGAGATATAAGAATGTTCAGATTTTCACGAATTTGTATATTTTTCGGGAAACTTAAAAATTTTCTTTCCGTAAAAACTTAATTCGGACGTAAAAACCAAATTAATCAAGTGTCAGAATTTCGCAGTTTTTTTCACAAGGTATTCAGGGTTGCAAACTTGAATATAAACTACTTTCAAGGGACCTAACAACATATGAAAAAATCGGCCAAGTGCGTGTTGAACTACGCACAATGAAGGGTTCCGTAGTTGGGATGAATTTATTTCAAATACTAACTTAACATTGTAGTTGAAATACATGTTCTCCCATACATTCCAACTGCAAAAGTAGATAAGTTTGTACGCACAATATTGAGAGATTAACGATTAATGTTATTTTAAAACCAATAAGAAGTCTATTTCTTACAGGTTTTCCTGTAATCTATATGTAAAGAACTATTCTACGTATTTTCTTCAAAAATTTTGACTGATTGGTTTCGGAGGTAAGGGGGAATGGTTAATTTTCATCGATTTTCTTAAATATCTTTAAAAGTATTTATTTTTAAATCATAAAAAAAATATTTTTGAGATCCTCGCAAGAAGCCGTTTCATTTGATATGTCACACCGTCAAGGCTTGTGCAGACCAGCGCGATATCGCGGGCGCGACAGGCAGCGCTACCAGTGTCGCGCCCGCGATATCGCGCTGGTCTGCACAAGCCTTCACACGGTACTGTTTGCAAAACTTTTGTTTTTAATTTTCTTATTTACCCCCTAAAAGAAACCCCCTTTTCAAAATTCATTTATTTACGTTACACGTCCGTGTTTGAGTCACAGAAATACATATGTGTGCCAAATTTCAACTTAATCGGTCTATTGGATTCGGAGGAAATTGGCTGTGATAGACGGACAGACAGACAGACACACGAGTGATCCTATAAGGGTTCCGTTTTATCCTTTTATTTATTATTATTTATATAAGAGGTACGGAACCCTAAAAATCATAGTTACATGCGCGTTTGCTATATTTGATGTTGTTATTGACTGGGCTAACAAGTTTATGACCCCTTTCAATTTCATTATGATGCCCAAATACCTTTATTTTAAAGCCTATTTTTTTTATGTTACATTTGACAAAATGGCATCTCACGGCCGCCATGTCTATTTTTAAGCTAGGGCTTTGAGCGCGGCGACCGAATCAAGAAATTCCGTAACGAAAATAAAACCTAACACCCCCCACTCCGCCTACCATGTAATGACGGTTCCCATGACAACGTGATGTTGTCATGGGAACGTAATTTTTGTTTTATGTCATCACGTCATCATCCCAAGTGTAGCGTTGACAAATAGGAAGTATGGAGGTTACAAATTAGTGGTGGTTAATAAAACGGATAGCGCCAAAAAATAACACGATATGTGTACAAAGCATCTAGCGTTTGCTAGATCGACTTCAGACTTCGCGCTAGAAATATATTACTTCAACAAACTAAACGTTTAAAAGTCTAAACGTGCACAGCGGAGCCAGAATGGGACAGCAATAAAGTTTTATAGTCTGGCACAGCGCGTCTGGTGAACTCGGCAGTCGGCCCGCGTCGTCTGTTATTTTGCAAAATAAATTTCTCTAAATTTAAAAATAATTTTGATACAAGTAAATCGAATTTGACAATCGCGACTCCACACGTGATACTAACCACGTGAATCTTTTTAGAGCCAAAGGCGCGCAGGGGGGCGGTCTCGACGTGTTTTATATGGAATTTTTCACTTTTTGTATGGAAAATAAGGAAAAATATTACCTACATGTAGAGTGTAAGGGGGTTTAAGGGCTTTAAAAAGGAGGTCGACATTTTCATTCTTTTTGCGATTGGATACACCGTTTTCGAGATATAAACAAAAGAAAAAAAAAGAAATAGTACTGTTTTTGCACCTGAAGTCTGAGGTGTTGGTGTGAATTTAAAGTTCATGACAACCAATTTTATTCCACACGTTTTTTTTGTAAATCGCGATTAGTAATGGTCAGATTTAGTTGGACAATCAAAATTTTTACACTTTTCACATAAATGTTCATTGATTTCTAATGCTTCATGAGAAAAATATTACATTCTTTCGTGTATAGCGCGTTGTGAGATTACATTCACCGCGCAACATTAAGTCCATCTAGCGTGTTGGCAAATAAAATGACAACGTCTCTGGATTGAGACTGTGGACGAGTTTTGTAACAACGTGTTATAATGATAGCGTATAAAATAACGCGCTAGAAAAATATATTTCATAGTCTATAACACGTCTATAGTTTCTAGCGGATTTGAACATCACTATTACAAATGCTATGCAATAGCTTTACCGCGGCAGTCCCCGAGTGCCACACGTTTTATTATTAGAAACGTCACCGACAGGGGGCAACACAATACGTCAATCAATAAAATACATTCAGCCGCTTGAATAAATTATCCTTTATCCATGGTATCTACCTAAATACATGCCTACATAATATGCAAAGATACACACGAAAAACATAACCCTTCTTTGTAGTAGGGCAAAAATAATAGAGAATTTTGCCCAGTATACAGGGTGTCAGGGACATCGACGCGAAAACTGAAACCATGGATTCAGTACATGATTCTGAACCCCCCTGCGTTGAAATATGTCGTCGGTTATTTAAAAAAGAAAATCAGCTGTTTCATAGAAAAGTGCAATACCTACGCGGTCAAAATGTATAGAACAGCTGATTTTTTTTTAAATAACCGACTAAAAATTTCAACGCATGGGGGTTCAGAATCATGTACTGAATCCATGGTTTCAGTTTACGTGTCGATGCCCTGTCTCCCTGTATCTATCGACAATTAAAATGGGTAGCATTTACCTGTTCGATTGATAACCACCTTGACTGATAACTAACACACAAATGGCTTTTTTTAGAAGATTCTGCTAATTTATAAGATTTCTGCTGCACTATTTGCTTATGAATTTTTAACATTTAATTGCCACAATTCCACAAATATGAATAATATTGGATTAATTAAGAATGACTTGTTTTGATTTTTTCTTCGTAAACATGGTTTTATAATGCGTTTATCGTAATAGCAATAGAGTCCAAAATCCTATGACTAAGTGTATATTTAGAGTAAGATCCTTCATAGATAAGATGCGATCTTTTTCTCAAAGCGGTCGTTATAGTTTTAAATGTCGAAATGTTTCCGTTAAATAATTGCTATTTCGAAGGCAATCATATTTTCCTATGACAAGTTCGGTAGCAAGTTTTTTATTGACATAGATAGCTAGTAGGTATTTGTGTGGGTTTTTGAACTAAACACAAAGCCAACGTTGCACGGACGTAATAAAATCGGGGCGGGATTTTCAACTCTCAACGCTAAGCAGAGCGTTGAAAATCAAGTGCAGGAAAAAAAATCGCGGCGATTTTATTACGTCCATGCAAATGTGGGCAAACATAGCACAGTACAGTCAAACTTTAATCTCTAAAGTTTTCTTGCAAACCGAGAATCTTCATCTTTTTTTTGTTATAGAATTTTCCGTACTTACTCTATTCTTTGTAAAACAGCTAGCTTTGGATACATTAACAGTACCTGTTTCTGTTAAAAGGCTCATTTTTCAATAATCAGACAAGTTTCTATCTTTCTCTTTCTGAGGAATAAATATGGCGATTTGACAGCTTTTCTATAAAACATGTCAATTACTGACATTTTTATTCCGTACTTAATAAACATTATCCGAATAGTGTAAAATCAACCCTAAGCGTAGGAGTACTAAGTTCCATTTCTGGTCGGGCAGTCGTGACTGCTTAGCGTAGGTTCTTCCTGGGTTCGATTCCCGGTTCGGGCTGTCACGTGACTGCTTACAATGCGGTCCTGGATTCGATTCCCTGGTCGGGTAATTTAGTGAGGTTTTCCGTAAGAAAGTTCTCTTTTTACCATTCCCCCTCTAAAAAGCTCATTTAATTAACTGAAAACAATGAATAAAAATCACTCTTAATCACTATTTTGGTGTTTGAATTTAGAACACATCAATATAATCGACCTCCATCGTAATGCTATACAACCGCCTTGCGAAAAAATACTCGATACAAACTCTTTGTGCTAAGAATACTCGACATACAAACTCCTTGTACAAATAACTCGTCGAGATTTGATTGGTCGACATTTTCGACAAGGAATTTAGCATTAGAATAAAAACTGTTTCGTGTTCTTTGCTGTCATTAGTAAATTGGCGCTATTTTGAATACTGTAAGTTGTACGAACACAGTTTAGTGTTACCTACTTAATAATAAATCTATTGAAAATGCATTCAAGTGATGAAGATGTGTTAACACCTGAGTTTTCGCTTAAATCTTTCTTTTTCTCGTAGTCATGGTATAAAATATAGTATGCAACTCTTGAATAAAACGGATTTATACCGAGGGCCATGAACCACTCGCGTCGCTCAGGATTCTAACACTTGAATCACTCGCTTCGCTCGGGATTCAATCATCATGTATCACTCCCTACGGTCGTGATTCAGTCGTTAGAATCCTTCACTTGTTCGTGATTCATCTATGGCCCTCGCCTTAAATCCATCCTTTATACATTAATTGCATATTTATACTATTATTACCCACGCCTAGTTGAATATAGGGAAATGCATGGAACTGGCAATGTGTGTGAATGTAAAGGGTTTACTGTAGGTGTAGACTATGATGTTAGATATATTTTAGGTTTTGAACAAAAACAACAGCATCCAGTAATAAAATAATTTCATTTTATTTCATTTATTTTTACACATACATTATATTTACATAGACTGCAGATATATTTATTACATTATGGAGTATTTTGTTTATTTGCACCTATGTATATTTTATAAGAGTAGGTAAGGCACCTTAGGGAAGCTTCATTTATTTGACAATCTCTGTCGTATGGTCGAGAAAGAAATATTTATGTAACTAAAATGGGTATCTAACGCACGGGGATATTATGCTTATTGCATTGAACTGGTCCTATTATAAAAACGGTTCGTTTGGTTTGACCGGTACCGCTTACCGCGTCTTAAGTATGTGCGCGGCGAGATGGGGGCAGTGCAGGCCGTGCACCCGTCAACGCTCACGGGGTCCAGTCGGTCAAACTTTAACGATTCTTGAAGAGTAAAGGATATTTAATATACAGTAAAATATATTCTATGATTGAAAAGAGGTTTAAAGAGACTGAATACAGTATGTATCAGAAAGGTGTGGTCATATTTAAAAGTGTGGTAGGGACCATCAAACTGAACAACATTGTCCATGAGACCAACATCGTAATTGAGTTTTTTTTTTTTTAATTTCTGACTCATGCTGTATGCGAAAAACATTGTAAAGGATATGTTTGCAATAGGCAATTATTTAAATAAATATTTAGGTACTCAAAAACATTTTTTTTTTTGTAATACATTGAGGTACCTAGTCTTAAGTAAAGGCAGTTTGGAGAGAGCTATATTAGATACATAAGGGGTATTTATTATGACTGTGTGTGCGTTAGATAAAACCTAAAATAAATTCCAAAATGTATATTCCCAAATCATACGCTAAATATTTACACATAAAAAACATAATTTTCCAAAATATAACATTACCTTACAGTAATCGACCATAAGTGAAATCTATTTAGAGTTTACATAAAAATGTACACAGTATAGTATATGCTAAAAATCAGATAAAAAAGACTAGGAAATACTCCAAATGGATTTCACATTCAGAAACTGTCCTTAACAACATTATAACAGGTAACAAACTTAACATTATATTTACAAAAATACAAATCATTTACATTTTACATAGAAGGAAATGCATGCAGAAATTATAATGTGATAATTTTATTGATAATATAAATAACTAAACAAAAATTGTCTACATTTTTTGTGAATAATATTGCAGTTTACACTAATTTTTTTTTATATAAAAATTGATTCAGTTATTACATGATTTTAATTTTTCCAAATCTAATTTGACATTACTTAAGTGCATAAAACACGAAAAATAGGCAGTTCATTACAATGTATTTTTGAACACAGACTTAAAAATGCCCCAAAAATTCGATGTTCATAAAGTGCTTTTACAATAATTGACATACTTTTACAAGATGGTAATTCTTTTAACACATCATGGCTTGAATGGTAATTTTGGTAATTCATTTCACTCTCTTGGTAACTCACATTCGTTACAAAAGTTACCGGCTTACAACTAAAAAGATACATTTACAAAGATATAGAGGAACACAAAGCTCTTAAAAGAAATTTAATTATTATAAAATTAAATATACAATGTGGTAAATTTGGTATACCCGCGGGTCGTTCCGTGTAGTGGGGGATTTAATTGTATAAATCTGAGATCAATTTTACGAAATTAGATTCATAAAAATTATGCCCGTTTCGCCACTTTTTTATACGATGGTTTTACGTACACTGCGTTTTGACAGACCAATAAAGTCTTTTTCTTACTGTTTACTTGGTTTCCACCAAACGAGCTAATGCTCAGTTTGTGTAAACAGGCTTAGGGCATTCATGCGTTGGTCTAGCCATTCTAAAATCCTCGTAATTAAATATCTGATTACAAATAAAGCACTATATAATGTAATGTTCAATGCTAATTCGAGCCAACGCTTATAATTATTGACTTTGGCAGCAAAACGCAGCATTTTGTAGTCGTACGAAAGCTTCTAATAATAGTGACGGGAGGCGATCAGTCGTTTTTAAAACCTAAACATACATACAAACCAATTTACACTCACTCAAATGTTACTTCAATCTATTTTGTATTCAGGAATTATGCACAACCTGTGTAGTGATATTTTTTGTCTATCATTCTTACATATACTCGGATGGTATCATTGTATTGATTTTTGTGGTTGAAACATCGTGAGAAAACCGGCATGCCTCAGAGATATTTCTTGACCGCATCTGAAGCCAAGTCCTGCCCATGGGCGACATAAAACTCTGACACCAGGTTAGTCACCTTACCACACGAAAAAGATAAGATTGACTTTTGTGTAAAATTTCCAATTCCAAACTTAGGCCTTAAATACGGCAATGAAAATACTATATATAATCTTTAAACTGGCCATAAAAAGCTAAGCTACAAGGGCCAATGGTCTATGTAGAAATCGAATCGAATTTTCATTGCCGATAAAAGGTCATGCATGTATATGCAAAAATCTTTGTGACCAGATAAAAAATCCAGTACACTCCCGTTCCAAATTCGTCATTTAAATACAAATACATTTTTAAAAGCTTCATCTTCGCACAGCTAATTAACCACAATAATAACTTCAGAAAACTACTTTTTGCCAAGCAATTATTTCCAAAAATAAAAAGAGTTGCCAGCTTTTAAAAACGCATTTTGCACAAAAATTTCACCTCTGTTTTTTCTTTCACAACACTCAAAGTCCGTCCATTTCACGGCACAACCCGCCTAAGAGATTCTTCCTCGTTCTATCTACCGTTGGATATCACAGAGTTGCTGACTGTCGACCAGTTGGGCCCTTTCGACCGCGACCAAGCACCCACCGGGTGTGACCAGGAGAGGGGCTGAGGGCGTCCCTACCCACACCTTTTTGACGTCATCTGTTACATGTTGAGCTAGTGGTGACATGTAGCCGCCTCTGAAAAAAGGAAAATGAACTAATTAGTTTCATAGTTTAGCCAGTGGAGGATACTGGAGAATGTCGTTTACCTTAATCTATATCTATACAAATAAATACAATTGAAGGGTCTGTTTGTAATGTCAAAATAACAGCTTTTTACTAAATGCATAAAAAAGTAGATACGGTACATACAACAAAAACATAATTTTTTACATTTTTTGTCTGTCAGTCTGTCTGCTTGTCTGTTTGTTCCGGCTAATCTCCGAAACGACTGGACCGATTTTGACGGGACTTTCACTGGAAGATAGCTGATGTTTATAAGGAGTAATTTAGGCTATTGTTTTTTAGAAACAGAATTAGAGTTCCGCGTAAAAAGATTAACCCCCTTGAAATCTGTATCAAAACGTCTTTTAAACATTTTGTAATATCAAAATAACAGCTTTTTACTAAATGCTTAAGAAAGTATATTTTTAACATATTTGTCTGTCGGTCTGTCTGTCAGTTGCCGGGACTTTACCGGTAGCTATACAAATAAATAAAATTGATGTATAGAATTTAACGCGGACGAAGTCGCGGGTAACAGCTAGTTAATAATAAAGCTGAAGAGTTTGTTTGTTTGTTTAAACGCGCTAATCTCTGGAACTACCAGATTCGTCGGATTTGAAAAAATATTTTTGCATTTGATAGCCCAATTCTTGAAGAAGGTTATAGACTATTTAATATCACGCTACGACCCTTAGGAACCGAGCAAAAAGAAAAAAGGCAGAAAGAACGCTAAGCGATAACGAAGTTATAGCAGGGGCGGGCAAGGCTGATACGCGGTGGTTCGGTGATCGAAAATTCACGCAGACGAAGTCGCGGGCAGAAGCTAGTTAAAAAACTTGAACAATTTAAAAAAAAATACTTCCAAAACCTTTAAAGTAAAAATATTTTCATAGAACATTGATCCGTAACGTAATATAAACAAAGAGCACAATCGCGTTTACAAAAATGAGGTGTCGGTAACGGTGTCGCGAGTTCTTTTCCATCTCAAAAATGCCCAACGAAGAAAGAAGTCTTCACTTCAAAAAATATAAAGTAACACTAAGCAGAAACAATATTACTGACTAATCTACAAGCTACAGTGTGTACCAGTGATTACAGCTGTTTGAAATCAGTCATCTGCCTAGCCTTTTCCCAACTACAGTTGGGGTCAGCTTCCAGTCTAACCGGATGCAGCTAAATACTTTACCAGTACTTTACATGAAGCGACTGCCTATCTGACCTCCACAACCCAGTTACTGGGTAACACACACACAGCAGCACACGCAGCGTTCCAGATTAATAGGTACCGCTATCCGATACGATCTGAATTACGGTACCACCTCTGATAAAACAGGCTGACTAGAATAAAAGCTCTAAGAAGCCAATACATTTATCACTTTTGACTGCCAGTTACATAACAACACGTTTGTATACCAGGAAGGGTAACCCGAAGGAGTATAGAACCTCCACTAGTAACGTTTAAGTAAAAGAAAAGAAAGAAAGAAAATTCGTTTATTTGCGGTAAACATGACGCAAAGAAAGATAAAAAACACGTAAATAACAAATTGGGGGAAAATGTGCGTTACATCCACGCAAAACGGCCATCGCTAAGCATAAAGCTACGACCCCATGCGAGATAGAGCCCCAGCGCTGGTTTTCAGCGATAAGTCTTACGTATAGGGGGCGAGCCTATAAAAATAAAAATAAATATTTTATCTGGGACACGCACAGGAAATACAAACAGTAATAAAAAATAAAAATAAAAAAGGAGCATTTTAAAATAACTAACAACAAAAATTAAAACGACCTGTGCGAGGCCAAAAAGGCACCTAACTCAGCATAATACTGCGATATAAAAAAAATACCACAGCGCTGGGATTCTAATAGGGCCCGCCATAAATCAGGCATAAATCCAGAATCCTGGCTGCTACTGTGAATTTGCTAAAGGAACCAAATAACGTTACCCAACCTGGGAATTTAACCCACGACTCATGTCTTTTTTTTTGGGTGGGAAAGTATCAAATAACTTCTCCCGCTCTGGGCGGAGCGGGAGGGCGTGTCAGACTCTTACTGACTAAAACCCACCCGTGTTCCTTCGCTTGTCCTGTTGCCGGGGGCCACGATCTCCCTTTCGGTTTTCTTCGCAACCCCGGCAGGCATCGGCCCTAGCGGACCCCGTCAAACGACTCATGCCTAAACAGTCGCGTTTGCTACCATTAGACACACGAAACAGTCGAAACATTAAATACTCATTATCTTTCTGCAGGTCTGCCACTCTCGCTTCAAAGAACAGCACCATCAGCTGTCACCAGCTAGAAAATCTAGCATACACACCTAAGTTTCCTATCAGCATGCAGCAGAGCGTCTGCCTTCAACAGCCGCACCGCCACAGCTACCAAGAGGAACAAGATCAGCGCCCCGCAGACTGGCACGGCGATGGTGGCCGCTTTGAACCACACCTCGCCATTGTAGTTGGCGCCACGTTCGCTGGCCACTGTCTGGCCTTCTGAAAGTAAGGAGAAATTGGGGTTTAGAAATGTGTAAATAAGAACTTTTGGAGCATTCAACTGTTAGGAGATTAAATCATTTGAAAAATTATTAAACTCATACAACGCCACATATTTTCTCAAATCTCAAATTCTTTATTGGCTACCATCTACTAGTATAAAGAGGAAAGATTTGCATGTTTATATTTTTTATGTAACGAATACACTTAAAAACTACTGGACCGATTTGTAAAATTCTTTCAGCAATGGATAGCTACATTATCAGCGAGTAACATAGGCTATATTTTATTCCCGTACTCCCACGGGAACGGCAACTACGCGGGTGAAACTGCGTGACGTCCGCTAGTAATGTATGTAGTTGGTAGGGAAATAATTATATTAGTCACAATTATGAACCCTGTCGGGCACAGCATAGATCAAGCAGGAGAGAGAAGGAAGAGCACTGGTCGTGCATTATCCTCTATACATAGTAGCAATCAGTTTATGGACCCGGCTTTATTTAAGCAATTTTAGAAAATAATCTTGTGAAAACGAAAAATGTTAGAAAAGAAGCTGAGGAGAATCTTGCAGACATTTTCTTTTCATTGTTTCGTTTCAATTCATTGTCATATCATATAGTGGAACATTCAACAATACGTTCAAACATATTGTAATTTAAAACAGATTGAGGAAATTATAGTAACTTTGTATCCTATTTAATATCTTGCGTGTCAATAACTAAACTTACACAATTTAATATCATTAACAAACCAATTCAATGCCCTTAATCTGTATTACAAATCATTACAATTGCCTCAAAGTACTGAACACCAAGTAACATATCTTGTAGCCGGAATGACAAACCGATGTCCACCGTCAGAGCACAAACTTAGCACATTTATCAACGCCCACCCTACAATGATGTTATCTTCAGCAGCTATAACAGGAACGTTATCAATAAAATATACAGACGAGCAAAGAGATTGGTATACAGGCTGCTAAAGATGTGTGTGTGAGTGAGTGTGATGAATGATGAGGAATGAAACGCATGTCACTGAAGGGCTTGCTACACGGCAGCCAACCGCGTCCCCCACCGAGGTGACCTTGGTCGGCGACAGGCAGAGCTGTTTGAAATTTCGTCGTAAACCACCAACTCCACGGTTGTAAACCATCAAGGTCACTTCTGTTGGGATGCGGTTGGCTGCCGTGTAGCAAGCCCTTAAAAGAGTGATGGATGGAGAGGGAGAGGAAGACTAAAGAAGGGATGCATGAATTGTGTGAGAGATAATATTAGAGACAAGGCAGTCAATGATAGCGTGACAGGGGAGAATGGACGAAAAAAACGTGTGGCGCTAATGTAACATAAGACAAGGGCAGGAAGACGACTGCTGAAGTCTTTTACATTACTCTTATAGGTGTGTTTTAAGCGTAAAAGTAACAACGCACACAATTATTTTTGGCAGTGTAGAGGAGAGATATATATTTTTGCCTGTGATACCAAACTATTTGTTCTACTGTACTACAAAACTGCGAATTGTAACATTAATTTTGTTGCAATCGGTTTCTGAGAAAATGCGTAGACTATGTTGGAGTGACAGAAGTTTTATTTTGTACGATTTATTGCAGTTCAGATAACTTCATTACAAATACAATGTTATTTTTGGATCGGTTCCGTAATCAATCAAGTCGGCCTATCATGGCGCCTCTTGCTTCTGTCTGTAAACTTAGAATATCTATGCTGTTTTATCAGTTGTGTCCACGTTGTGTCAATCATCATTAAAAGCGGTTGTCAACCTAGCAGTCTCTTGAGGATATACTTGACCGCTCAGACCAAATAATAAAACCATGACATAGCGCTGTCAACAGTGACGTGAGGCCGGTTTCTTAAAATAAAGAAAAAATATATTTTATTTGGGACATGCACAGGAAATACAAACAGTAATAAAAATATTAAAAAAATTGTCATAACAAAGGAGCATTTTAAACTAACAAACAAAAATAATAACAATCTGTGCGAGGCCAAAAAGGCTCCTATCTCAGCATAATGCTGCGATATTTAAAAAATAAATAAACACCGCAGCGCTGGACACACCTACGGACATAATAAACATGACTGTGTGCGTGTGTGACGTGTGGTATGATTATGTGTGCGTGTAAGCGTGTATGCACAGTGTACGGAGGTGTAGTTTTGGCATGCTTCACTGTATTGTTCGCAGCGCTATGTCTTTTTTTAAGGTTCCGTAGTAAACAAGGAACCCTTATAGTTTCGTCATGTCCGTCTGTCTGTCTGTCCGCGGTCTAGCTCCAAGACCCTTTGTACTAGAAAGCTGTAATTTGGCATAGGTATACATATTAATTACGTCGACAAAGTGGTAAAACAAAATTATGAAAACGATTTTTTTTAGAGTACCTCTCATACACGTAAAGTGGTGATGTTTTATTTTTTTTAACCCATGGTGAGGGGTATCATTGGAAAGGTCCTTTAAAAACATTATGAGTTTGTGAAAACCATTTTTGGATCTAGGGATGCGTTTGCGAAATATTAAGCTTTAAAGTGCTAATTTTTGTTAGAGTCAAGTGTCCCCCCCCCTGCCGGCTAAATGGTTAGTTTTGGGTGTGTGAAAAAAATCACAACAGAAGTTTATATAACGAAATTAAAAGGAAAACTATCACAGCTAAGTAGGCTTTACCAGTTAACGAGTAATAATCGACCAACTTAACTTTGCAGTTGCAAAAACATGTTTTCCCATACATTCCGTATGGGAGAACATATTTTTCAACTACAAAGTTAAGTTTATTTTTGGGATAAATTCATCCCAACTACGGAACCCTTCATTGTGCGTGATCCGACATGCACTTGGTCGGTTTTTTTTTTATTTGGTCTGAAACTGACCATTTTAAGATTTTGTAAATTACTACAATTTGACTTTCCTATCTCAACAGTGCAATTTATGTTAATGGATGTTTCAGCACAAATCACCCAACTTGGCAAAAAACTAGCGTTCCGCGTTATGTATAATTCATTGACCATTATCAGATTTACAGTTAAAATTGTGAAGATTGCGCTGTATCATTACATACCGTTATTACTTCAATTTTATTAGCCCACACACGAAAATTTTGGACGTAAACAGTAGATACTAATTTGCGATATTATGCAGTGATAAAAACTCAAGGAGTTTGCGGGCAAACTCGATGGCAGTGAGTCAGAAAATAGGCTTTGCTGTCTATGAAAAAGACTTAGGTTTGAGTAGGTATCAAGTATCAAGCTATACATCTTTCAGCTGATTAGTTTAAAAAAAAATATATAGCAACCACTAGTTTACTAGCTAAACCTATCGATGAAGATCAATCCTTTCGTAACATCGATCAAAGAAACGTTGTTGAAAACAATAATTCTCCATCATAATCAATTCATTATTTTCAAGGAACATTCGTCACCGCTCAGTCAGTTTTTACATATCATAGCACAAACTGAATGATCACATGCAGTTTACGCATTTCGTAAACGCAACGCAAGCCACAACACTTCCAGTAAAACTACTGTTATGTCTGCATGATATTGATCACACGCAGGTTCGTATAGTAGACTACCAGGAACACAACGTACTCACTTTATTAGATCCAATGGATTGAGTATAGAGTGTCATAATGGCATTCTTTTCGACAATTGATATGGCTGCTATTGTTCTAAATGTCTTGTAGGCAGTTTTTATCTCGTATTGCATGCCCTTTAGAATTGATATGTACGTTTAATTACCAGGAAGGTGGCAAGTGCGAATTAATAACGTCAGGAGACTTCCTAGAAAGTAGTAGACACAACATTTTAATATTGGTCAAAATGTGTGCTGAATTAAGACATTTGCATTGACAAGATGAACAAACATATTCAAACAGGACGATAAATATCTAGACTAATGCGATCGAAATCGTGAGAATTGATACTAACCAAAATACTACCTAATAGACGCAAAAAAAGAAACACCGTTATCTGAAGACAGCATTCCTAAATTCCGAGACCATGGGAACGAAATTTAAACAAAACAGAACAGCATTCTACAAGTCAAGTCTATCAACGATCCATGAACAGTCAACTTATAATTTCATCAAAATTGATATTCAATTGTTTTAACAATCGATCAATCACTCGATAAACGCGACAATTTTCACACTTTCGCCTGTCGACACGATTGGCGATTCATACGCCCGTGACGAATCGATAAATACATAGAGTGACTCTCGTAAATAAATAAACATGAGTGGAACTCGACTTTTCATTTCACAGTTTGGTTACAATTTTTGCTTGATATAGATCTGAGATGGTAGGTAATTGTTGCTTTTCTAAGTCATATGAGCATAACATTGAAGGCATAAAGAGAATTAAAATTAGAGTCATAACATAACACAAACAAACTTGAAAACATATAAGTTGATTTTAAAATGCCTACGTAAGCTCTTATATGCATCGCTCACCATCTCTACGTTTATATATCCATTCTTGACGAAACAAACAATAACTAAGAATAGCAAACAATGCTAGAAGAAAATATACTTGTCAATTCATAAGCTCAGGCGTTTGTTTGATCATAGGTCATCATCATTATGACTAATCATGATCAATAACAATTATATATAATAGTCCGATATCTTTGTTTCCATATCTTACAATAGTCCTACACCAACCGGGGGTTGTCCTTGGCTGCACTTGCATAGTGCGAACAGGGATAATCGTCGGTTGGTACCTGAGTTCATTAAAAACGTCTAAGGGGCCTCTGCGAGTTGGCTTCGGCCCCTCGTACTTCTTCCAAAGGTCCGGGACCCCTGGGTCCCGAGAAATGTCAAAGACATATAATAAACATCTTAGTAAGACAAAACCCTAGATAATTAGTATCAATGAATACCACTCCAGAATTTGCTGACGATCATATGCTTGTATATGCCCTAGCACAATATTGAATTACACAAGTGATCTCATTTGTTTCGTTCATTAATAGTTATTCATATCAACCCGTTGATACTGCAGAACAAGAGGCTCTTAAGATACGTAATGAAAAATATCCTATTAAGCGCCGCGATTGGCAAACGGATTAGTTATCTTACAAAAAGATGCTCATCTGCTTGACATAGCTACAAAAGTTCAGTAGTCGAATACCAAAGAAAGCTATCCTTTGTATAGCAGCAAAAATCACTCCTAAGATGCGGTCACCGAAACAGGTCCCTGGCTATTTATAACAGGCGATTAACAGTTTATTACGGCACGGACAGAAGTAAACTTAAAGTCTCTAGCTATAAGATTTAGTTCAGCTTGTCACAACAAAAGTTAATTCCAACAAAGGAATATAAGCTGAAACAATTGCGCATCGCAATCATGGCCCCGGGCGAAATCCATTATGGCAAGGAAACTAGCCCAGATCTGTAATACTAATCTTCTACACATTATTATTATTATAACATTCAAAATATTTGTCTGCAGATTCAATTATTTTCACTCGTAGGACGTCATTCGACTATATTTGAAATTATCTTGATGTTACTTATTCATAGAGATTCTGTCAAGTAAATCTTCAAGAACTCAATCTAATACCTTAAATTCCTAACATACTAAAAAATAAAGTAACTAAAACCTGGCGTGGGCGAAATCGCGTGCAGATCTTAGCATCCATTATAGTTACACTATTAATACAAACCCCGAGGCGTTAGGAGGGAAAATTTATACCGCATTACAATTTGTTGAATAATCAAACGATGTTGCGTGGACTGCACTTGATTAGGCCAACGCTGGGGGCGAGGATTTAAATCGTACCGATCCCAAATGTCGTGGCAACAGAGTTAATGAAGATTAAGAGGATCCTTTAGTTTGATATGATGAATAGGTTTAATCTGAAATTGCAATCGATGATACGGAATTGGTGCAATCAGGAGAGGAATTCCGAGGAATGTTTAGTGTAATTAACGTTGAAGAGAATACAGTTTGAAAAACAAAAAAAATCTCAGTCTCTGTAGTAGAACATAAGGATGTAGATAACTTATTTGATTTCGAAATTGTTGATCTAACACTGACACATCATTGCATTACAAATGAAATAGCTTCTGCTATAAGTGGACAAATAATTGATTTCTATTTTTAGTGTGCTAAATTTAGATATACGGAGCCCTGGCGGCTGTTTTTAGTTGAAACAGGAGACATTGAACCGTCTCAAGTAATCTCAATTCAAAACAATTGCGATACCAGTCATAAGATTGCGCCAAACAACGATTAATTACTCAATATTCTGAAACAAGCAATATCTGCTGCACTTGAAAATCAGTAAACCTCTGACGTAATGCTGCAAGTACAGTCCAAGAGCTGACTCACGCGCTGTTTACTTTAGATACGAACTCCGCTAGAATAATATCTTTGTTCGAGGAAACTGTTGCGGGATGAATTTCATTGAAATTACAACATGTTTGAGTAAACGCGGTGAGAACTGAGAATGTTTACAATATAATATGCGAAGATGAGGTGAAAACGTCTTGGAAAATTGTGTAGGATTATGAAGGAAAAGCATTGTATGGAAGTTACGAGAAACTATGTATGGAAAATGATCAAGTTGTGGTATGTAATCTTGTAAATGTTAGAGAATCTGACGTGCGATTTTCTTTATGACTACACAAAAAGACGGTGTCAATTAATGGATTGAAGGAGGCAGTGATTGATTGATAGTCAAGTTTTCTGATTCTTAAGTCGCGAGAAAACTTTTAATTATCCTATAAACAGTAGTTTACTATGTCGTAATCTTAAACAGAATTTAAATAAGGCGCTATATACATCTTTATGATATCGTAAACAAGTCATTTAATACATAATAAATAATGAATGACAAACGGTAGGAGAAATCGTTGCTCAACAAACTACCTGTGATTTAATACCGGCTCAAATTGAAATATACATAGAACCAACATTATCACTTTTAATAGCTTGTCAATTCAAAGAATTGAATTATTAATTGTGTCCCTAAGGTATACACATACTTGGAACTGAAAGCTCTGCAATTTTGCGACTACTGCTCAACATTTAACATTTTATTTTTGATTGAAGACAATCATTGCTATTTTACTCTTCTTGACTTTCCTAGGCTATATACATGGGGAACCGACTTAAACACTAATATTAACATAATTAGGAAAAACTAAAATTTTATCAGCCTAGGGTAATTTAGGTTCAGTCACATATATGTATATCGCAGGTAGAGTGTATGATTCATCATTATACGAATGACGCCGTTTGTAAAAAGCGGAATCATACAAATTGCCTGCGATATATGTTATGTGGCAGGGACATCGACGCGAAAACTGTTACCATGGATTCAGTACATGATTCTGAAACCCGCAGCGTCGAAATTTTTCGTCGGTTAAAAATATAATCAGCTGTTTCATAGAAAAGTGCAATACCTACGCGGTCAAAATGTATGGAATAGCTATGTTTTTTTGTTTTCGCGGTGTTTGGCTTCTCCATTCGTCAGATTTCTCATTTCTACTGTATATAATGTACCATTCCTGAAATCTAATAAAACTTCTACATTATTTGTCATATACAATAGTTTATTTGCTGTGTTTTTACGAACACAATAATTTGCATAAACGTGTAACGAAAGCACTACTGCAATGTTTTATACAAAGAATAATAACATTAAATAACATATACGCGAAGAGTCCTGCGCACGCGACACTAAATTGTCTGCGTTGAATCTGTGCTCACCTTTAGGACTTGTTCAATTCTGTTTGACACGGAATTACTGCAACTGGTTTGGATATAATCTGCCTGCGAATGTGAAGTCGCTCTTTGAGTCAATCAATTTTATATTCAAAGTTCTGAGACATCAAAAATTCTTGAGAGAGATATTATGAGATTTTCTTGTTTGTTTGCCAAAGGAAAAATCTGTATATCATCCGATTCTTATGCTTTGTCCACTTGGTAGTTTATCTTTATGACTTTATCTTTCCTTACTTCTGTATCATTGTCAGAGTCTTTCTTATTTATATATGCTATTTCTAGCTTAGCTAAGTCGCTCTATTCTAACACCTAACCTGCTCAATAATTCACAAATTATTAAGAGTTTACTTTTCCTTGAGCCCATGAAGATTTTAACTTCTAAACAGCCTGTTTGTCTTGTTATACAGGCTGATTATATTTATTTATTCATCATGTTTGCTTGAATACGTTGTTCGATACAATTTACGACTGCAATAATATTGTATCAATATAATTGGATTGGCGGCAGTGTTTAGATAGTATTTATGTTTGTTGTTCGTTGTACTGATAGGTTTTCGTATAAATTTATTGTTTGAAAGTTGTATTGTTACGGTTATATTGGAACGAATTAAATAGTACAGTTTTACGGTTAGTTATGTTAGGTTTACGGCCTTCCTCATTGGTATTTTGTTTGTTATTACTAGATGTGTGTTGTGTTACTTCTGTAATTCTATTGTTCTTAATTCATTTCGTACAGTCGTAGAGCCGCACGGGTCAATCCATCAGGTTAAGCTATGCTTGCCGGGGTTGGTCCGTGGATGGGTGACCATCTTTACATACCGAGACTCCTCCCTGCCTCGGAAAGCACGTTAAGCCGTTGGTCCCGGCTGTCATTCGTGGATCTTTGACAGTCGTTACGGGTCGTCAGAAGCCCGAAAGCTGACAACCAGTCTTACCAAGGGGTATCGTATTACCCAGTAACTGGGTTGTGGAGGTCCGATAGGCAGTTGCTCCATGTAAAATACTGGTATTCAGCTGCATCCGGTTAGACTGGAAGCCGACCCCAACATCCTTGGGAAAAGGCTAGGCAGATGATGGCAGTCGTACTAAGTATAGGAAATCTAATAATCGTTAAATTTAAAGTATGTACGAGTTTGGAATTTGTGCTCGATGGTGGCAATAGGCTCGCCCCCTATAACATGGAACTTATAACTGGCGAAATGTGGGAGTACTATATGGGTACACCTCTGCCTTACCCTTCGGGGAAACGAGGCGTAATGTTATGTTATATACGAAAGCCTGTTCTCAACCGGTAATCATTTCTCCAATTTAAAACACAGACTTCACCAACCTATTGACCAACCCTTTATATCCCATAATGAAACTCCTGATTAACGTACTCGTATTCCTAAAAAAAGTGCACAAATACTTTACGATTCATTCATTTCAATTACATTACGGCAGGATACAAAGGCTGCCGTTTATATCTTCCAATTGTTCTTTATTATCTTCAACCTGTTTCGAATTCACCTGCCTTCAGAATGTAAAAGCGACGTAGCTTATTCATTATCCTACTGGCTCAACTTCAACGTTTTGCAGTTGCGTAAGAATTTACTATGTGCCCTATATAGACTGTGGTCTGATCTGGTAGACCTGCTACTAGTAAACGTGTGTTAGGTATCGATTGCCTACAATCAATGGATACTGTTGCATAAGTATTCCGTTACACTGGATCTTAATCGATTCCTATGTTGTTATTACGTATGCAATCTTCTAAATGCAGGTTTGTTATAGTCTCGAATATCATTTAGATAAGCGTAATCGATTCTGCAGAGTTATGAATAGGGACATAGAGAAAACAGTGTCTATTCAATAATAATGTTGGTTATCTATGAATTCCATCTTTGTATACGTGTTTTGGATCATAACATTACAGTGTAGTCTTAGGATTATACATTGCCACCACTTTATCGCTTCATTGGCGCCAAGTCGATATAAGCATGTACATTACAGTTTTAAAGGTCTTGAATTTAATCTTTAGGATCTTTATTGAGAACTGAGGAAATTACTGTTTGATTAAATAACTTGTTTTGATCGGACATTGCTGGAAGACCAGTCAGATTCAAACTCAACTTATTCATTTCAAATAAACCAATTACAGGCACTTTTGAATTGTCAAGGGGTCGGTCAGTCAGAAAGATGAAGCTAGTTGCCCATTCCAAAGCGTAGTAGGTTCTTAATGAGAAGAACGGGCAAGAAACTCCACGGACACTCTTAATCAAAATATTGGTTACATTATTCATGTTGAAATTATACATGTGAGAACAATATACGTGCACGTTAAAAGCGTCCGTAATAAATAAATAAAAATAATTCACGAATTTAAATATATTAAAATAAGCCATGTCAGCTAAAAGACGACCAGTCCCTACTGACAGCGCCCGTTCACGGACATGACGCGTGGATCAGCACCATTCAGCTCAACCATTTTGAAGGGAGCTTAATGATCCAACACACGCCACCCCCAGCGAGACATTTGAGTGAGCAAGACATAGTCACACACACAGTTGTTTACTAGTTCACTGTGTTTAGCTAAAAGCATTTTGGAGATTTCAAGATAATAATGAGAAAGTAATTTGTAAGGAACCAAGAGCTGATACGCAACTAGATGGTCGTAATAAAACTAAGTTAGATACAAACAAAGATTGAAAAGCAACAGAACTTACCAAATTCATTACTAGTAAGGTTGAGTCTCGCTCTAGCCAGGGGACTATCTTCATGATTGCAGAGGTCCCTGAAGCAACACAGCAGTAAGGAGTGTTCTGACGACGGTGGTGGACCTCCAGACCCTGGCGAGTTCTGGCATCGGGATAACGCTTCTTCTTCCCTGGAAACAGTAGAAAATAACATGAGATTTTTGGTGAAATTGGAGAAATGAGTTGGTCTGTTCAGTCGAATTGAGTTACAATAGAAGTTGATCATTTTCATGGGAAAATGATTAAAGAGAAATATAGCAAACAAATCCTTTTAGTCCATCATTATCATTGATAGCCTTTTTCATCTACTGCTAAGTAATCTGAGTAAAGGCTTCCCCTCTTCCTTTTAACCCATAATAATCACAATTGCAAATGAACAGACATTCTCGATAGTTTTATGGAAGAACTAACAACTGTTCCAGTATGTTTTAAAACTAACAATAAATCAGCTGATATGAACATTGAACATCCTTCCATAGATCAAACCCGTTCCTTGCTCCCGTCTTTCACCAGTCCCCACAAAAAGAGGTTGTCTCAACAAACGAGTTATGAACAAAGAAAATAATAAAGCTTATCGTTATTGAATTCAGAACTTGAACATTAAATGGTGAATTTTTTGCTGAATACAAATTCATTTCGAGTTCACTTGATTCAATGGTATTGAGGCAAAAAGTACTGTGGTTAGCCTCGGCCTGTACTTACTTGTTAATTTATTGCGTTGATAAGGAAAAAAAGCTGCAATTCGTGTCCTTACGTTGGGCCAATTAATTGATTGACATTCTAGTTCTCAATGAATTAAGGTTGTAATTGAATGAAGACCACATAGGTCGATATGGTGATGCAAGCTTGTGAAGAAACATTAAGCCTTTTTTAAATCAATACGAATAAAAGCAGCCATCTTTAAATCACGTAACAAATGTCCTCGCGTTCTCAGTGTGATCCACATCAAGACAGAGTAAGTCATGACATTACGCACCTCCCATATTGTTGACTTGCGCAAGAGTTTAAAGTGCCAACTGGGTATGCCAACTGATCGATACGATCATTTTGTTTTGTTGCATTTTGATTCAGAGCTTCGAGGACTTGATGGACTTGGGTTTTATTTTATTATCTGAATCAGCTTGTCAGGTTGAACTAAAAACGACAGAGGGCACGACGGGATGACGGCTTCTAGGTTATATGCATAGAGTTAAGAAAATTTATTTAGACCAGATAATGAATGGATATACCGTATCATTTTAAATGAGACAGTTGACCTATGACAAATCACAAAAGAATTCGTCGTCAAAAATGCACGATGATAAATGAATACATTTACATGAGATTAATGTAGCTTTTCATTAACAAAGTAATAATTATAATAAAAAATGCACACAAAATAACATATTAAGTTGATAATCGGGATGAATAGTAAACGATTAGATTTGTAGCTATTTTAAATAAAGTCTGTTAATGATTCAACCGCTAATGACTTAAGACTAAACGGTGGAACTTTTATCAAAAGGAATATTAGCTGTCGTCAAGTGTTTTGTGGATGTTAAAAGGCTGATAATGAACAAGGAGGTTGAAAGATCAGGGATGACAACAGATAAAAGGATGTTTTTGAAGAATTTAAAGCTATTCTCACATAACACTAAGGTGCCGTGCGCAATGACGAAAAACAATATTAAAATACACATAACATAACATCACGCCGTTTCCCCGAAGGGTTGGGCACAGGTGTACCTATAGTACACCCAGATTTCGCCAGTTATTGTAGGGGGCGAGCCTATTGCTTGAATCCGGGCTGCTACTGAGAAATTCCCAATTTAAATAAAAGAATATGATGATGATAATGAATATTAAAATGTAGGTGCATAAATATTCAAGTGTACGGTTGACCACTGTCCAAAACACCTTATCATCATTTACCATCAAATTCTCACGTAATATGCAGAACGCACACAAATTCCGATTTAAGTCAACATTTTTCAAAGGTTTTTAGAAAAAAGACATGAAGATTTATGTATTTTAGCATCTTGGCGTGGACAGCGCAGCCAGATAATAACGTTGCGTCGATGGAATACAAATCATTAGTTTACTGGTTGGACTTTAGTTGACTTGGTGCTTTTGTTGGTCAACGCACGCACACATACAAACAATACTTTACAAAGGGTTCGGAAGGAAGTAAGGGGGGGACTGGCTGACGATGACCACTTACTGGTTGTATAAAACGATGGCTGCGTATGTGTGGGTTAGGTAGCTGATGCATATGGGTAGTAATTCTTTATCAGAGAATTCAAACCTCTGTCGCAAACAAATCACGGCCGATGTTCTCACGGAGTCACCAAAAATTTACATAAAATTAAAATTTACCAGTACTTAAGCACATTTCTTTTGAATATTGAAGAGACATTTGATGTATTAGGGTGAGCATTTAACATACAAAACGGCTTCTTGTTTGAATAAATCTCGCGTGTTTGAACTCTGGCCTTTTTCAATTTACAAGCTCTTGGAATTTCTAATCTTGTATATAATTTTACTTTATGTTTATCGTTTGAGAGTTTACAGGGCAAGGGTATTGAGTTCTCTGATAAAAGCGAGTACATCGGTGAGAATTGACGTTTGAGTGGATAAGGTTTGTGTTCTAGTAATGGTTATGTTAACATAGAAACTTGATATGTAAACTGAGAACAGTTTATTGAAATAATAGGCGATACAAATGTTGAATTGAAACGATTGTTGTATTAGCTAATAACACTGAAACTGCTGCTTGCATTTCAATGAAACAAATCACTGAACATACTGAAGCGCTTTAACAGAACATTATCTAGACTTCTTAACTGAATTAAGGAAGCCAATCATAAACATGAGTTTCTAATAAATATGCTCAATGTCGAACAGGCCCTTAAGAAAACATGTTTCGAAGTAACATGTAGTCGCTAACAGCCTTTAATAAAAATGAACATTAACAGCCTCATCTTAATGAGCATCTTTACAACTCAGCATAACTGTCACTTCGTCACTATCAAATTTCGCTCAATTTTCTTTCCGATGACTATAAGCTTCGTCTATTTTAATTAAGAAGATGTTCCGTTTCTCACGGGAACGAACAAGAATTTTATTTGAAGAATTTCATCAATTTGAATAATTTAAATGATTGGACGAGGAGAGCTTTGTTTTGCCGATTGGAAACCTATTTGCAGAAACGATTATATACTCGTAGGTCCAATTAAAATTTTGTAAAACTGGTGGAGTTATTCAAGTTTTGGTTGATTAAACTGTTATGTAAGGCTGCCAGGTGTTTACGTGATTATTTTTTATCGTATCTTCTTTAGGTTGTGTTATTGATAGCATAACTTGATGGTGTAACAATGGTTATGGCATTGTTTATGCCGTAATGTTTTGCTGCACCCATTGTAATATAAACCGCGGAAGTGCTGTAAAATTTTCATGCTTTACGAATAGCAGGAAAGCGTTACTATTAGAAACTGTATTAGATAAAATGTGGTGTCTTATATCACTGGATCAGGAGAGTTCACCTAAAGATTCGAGGCCGAAACATTCGGGGATTTCTTATCAAGTTTGTGGTGTTAGATTATTTAGTCTAAGATTTTTATTTTTAGTCTAAGATTATCAAGAATGTCCCTTATTTATCGTTTCTGCAAATAGGTGATGTGGCGTAAATAATGGATAACCCTGAAACTGTCGATTGGCCAGATTATCATCTATCATTTACCCCACTTATATCGCTAAATACACATGGATGTCTGTAATTTTTATGGTGTACATAAAAAAGAATATTCTATCTATCTATCTCTTACAAAATCAGCTGCCATTTCTACAATTGGTAATTTTTTCTAGTTTTGTTTTTTTTAATGTCACTCCTGAATATTTGTATTATTAGATCAGTATCATGATTTGTTATTACATTCTAAGATAATTACTGCAAAAAATACTTATTCTCAAATTTTAACATTTTTTCTATGGAATTATGCAATTTTGGGCCCATGTATCGAAACAAAAATGTACTACACTGCGGTGGCATAAATGGGGTAAATGATAGATAATAATCTGGCCGATCGACAGTTTCAGGGTTATCCATTATTTACGCCACAACCTGTATCTGGCCATTCACAGCCTGCAAGAAAAATAAATTAATGGCCAATGGCTATTAGAAAAACAAACTACAAGCGACAATTAACACAAGATTTTAAATTCAAAGCCACAGCTTCTAGCTCAACTATGCATATGTATTCATACGGAAAACCCGTACATTGTTTCCCGTCAGCCAATCACTAAGCATTGCTTAGACGTTCGTAAGTATACAAATAAGGATTTCGGATGCCTGTTCGAAAACTAATCTTATGCAAATCTACGTCTAGGTCATTCAGACAATCAGGCATTACTGCATGTTTGTATTTGTCTAAATTAATTTTTGGTCTGTCTGCAACAGCCTTAAAGGAAATCAATTGGTAGGGCATGAGACATGGAAGGATGAGGGACATTTCGTGAGATGGCTCTAGCTATAATAAGGGGTAAGCAAGGCCAAAGAAATGAGGGATGGATAACATGAAATGGCTCAAAAGGGGGTGGATATTGAGATTATAGCTGATATAAATGTAAGGAACAAGGAGACAAATAAATTGAGAGAAGAGCAGGAAGGTGATGATGTCTGAGTCAGCTGAAAGGGTGACAGACAGACATTGGAAACTACTTAGAATTTGTCGAAATGTTTCACCGTTCACTATCAAGCGATTGACTTCAGTCGCTTAGCTGATATTAAGGTATGGTGATTTTTTAATGTAATCCCCCCTCAAAACACCTCGTGATGACTGAACACGAGATGGGTCTTTAAGGGATATTTTGTATATACTATGCGCAAATGGACAGAAACTACATTTTAGAGAAATAAAACAAAAAATTCTGTAGTTAGGATAAAATACTAAGACCCATTTTTTAAATCTAGGATCTTAAAATGTTTTCATTTTCTTGTCACTTTTTTAAGTGTTATTCTTCCATGACACCAAGGCACTTCACTTTATTTAGCCCTTCTTGCCTTCTATGTATCCTCTCATAAAATAATTCTAAGCGATAAAAAACCGATAAAACAGCCGTACTAGTTTACGGCTACCCGTTTGCGGGTACATAAACTAACGTTTTAATTCAAAGAATAAATTAAACACTTTCTTCACAACGCGAATATCATCTACATACATTTCACGCTCTTATAACGACGTTGATAAGAAAAAAACGAATAGAAGTGTAAAATTTGTAAATGATTAACACAATTCATCTTAGTTAATAGACATTAGTAATGATGTAAACTAATTAGCAGTCAGCTGAATTCAGATAGCAACTAAAACATTACATGGAGATAAGGTACCGGGCAAATATAATGAGTAGAACTATAAATAAATACAATCAGTTGAAAGCCAATTAAGATTTAATCTCACAGCGCATCGTGGACTTGTTTTTGGATCGGATTTTCTTTTTAATGAATGCAATATTAACTGAAGATATAGGAAGAAAGTTGTTGATGATTTTAGAGCTGCCTAATTAAGATTACAGCTACGATGCCGCCAAAGGGAAAGACGGTGAGAAGAAATTTAATAAACAACTAAAGACTAGCTTTGTTAAGGTAAATAATTAGTTACTTATTCTCGAACCAATGAAAGCATAATAAGGAAGGTTAAAGTTTGAATAAATAATTCTGAATCAACTCAAATCATCTACTGTTCTCGAAGAAACCTTATCTATACCAATTATAGTAATGTCACATTGATATCCATTTAACAAACGAGAGTTAAACAACAAATAAACAAATAAGTATAAATTACGTATTTAGAAGTAGATAACAATATAATCTGTTGTAATAGTGCAAATAGCTGAAACAAAGAACAAGTTGAGATAAGATACAAAATTGTTGACATGCAACTGACCCATCTAGATTATTCCATACCGAAGTCAATGATTGCAGTTATTGACGATAAAAAAGCTGATTCTAAGAACAAAGCCTAGAGGAGACATTCCTCACATTCATCAATATTTCCTATCAAATTTGAACTTTATTGGTCAAAGATAGGGTGTGATTTTGTAAGGAAGTATACAGCATAGTCCGGGTCGGCGTCCGCGCAGCACTATCTAACCTGACCCGCGCCTCAACCCCAACAGAGTCACCCTTATCTTAACAAACGAGGACATCAAACCGACATCACTCAACAGCACTTTATATACACAATAAACAAGTCAAACGAGAATTAATTACCGATAAAATAAGCGAATATCAATTTGAATTCTATGGAAATCTTAACGAAGCGGACAAGGCGATCGTTAGCGAAGATAATGGCAGAGATTGCCAAAAAGGAGCAAAAATTATTTAAAGTAAATAAAAATGGGCATGCGGCAGACAGAAACCGGTTCGGTGAACGCGGCCCGGGCCGATCCGAATAAGATAATCAACTGAGCGGGTAATTTCAGTGTATAAAAACATAGTGGAGTCCGGCATGCCTTCGCCGGTATAATTAATAAACCGAGGTGAACATACCGAGCGCCATATAAAAAAGATACGACGATTACTTAATGTTCTACTGTTGTTAAATAAACAGAGGCATTTATTGATGGAAATGATGTTCACGTTATCCTTTTCTATGAATAGGTTGAAGAAACATAAGAAGCAGATGCTTTGATCTTAGTAGAAAGGGCTAACACAGCTTTCCATTTATGAATAAATACCAACGGTACAATCTCATCTATTCATACGAACACTGATTCCGCAAATACTCAAGTCCCAACGTCGTCAATCAAATCTCTAATTGTGTCGTTACGTTACATCTATGATCATGATGAAAGCGGCAGTCATTTCGAAACCATAGACAAATTGATTGAAGAGACTCGTACGCAACGATAGAGCCCAGAGCCCATACACTAACATGATAAGCAGTATTGATGGATGACAATGCACCTCACATGATGACTAACAAAAGAATAATTAATTCCTCGATGAAATTCAAAAAGGTACTGCCGCCGTATCTTAGGAAATGTATCGTAATTACTTTCTAAATAGATGAGAAAATGTCAATAGATAGGATTAAGATTGTGATAAATTATTGGTGGATGAGAGTGAGTAATGTATTGTAGATTTAGTCCAAATAAATGAAGAATGGGAAGTAGAATCGATCGCTGTATGAAGTGTTTTATCTAGTAATGTAAGTATTTATATTTAATCCAAAGGCAGAAATAGAAAGGGAGGACCCAGGTGAAACAAAAGAAGAGACCAGACCTGAAAAGGACATTTGTTTGAAATACCAAACAATTCTCAAGTAGATACAAGAGATAAAAAGCAAAGTGACAATGATTTAAGTGAGACCTGTATGCAAATTACAGTAGCAAGTAAATTAATACTACCTAGATCTTTGTCAACGACTTAATGTAATTTTACACCGGCTTTAGTTATCAAATAAATTTCAGTTAATGCATTGCGCGGGAGCAAGCCAACGACCAATTTGTTAAATCATGTACCTTTTTGTAAAGGGTTGACATTTAAGCGATGGGCAGCATACTAATTAGAATCGCAATTAGAAATGATAAAATCTCCGGTCCCTCTTTAGGAATGTTGTTGGAACGTTCTTTTAACTTTTTATCGACGACATCTTGTTAAATGTCGAAATCGACGGACGAATCTTGAATTAAATTTACAACATTAGTAGAAATTAATTTTATATCCAATGCGACATTATAATTATCAATTTGATTCGTGGTTGCTAAATTATTGTGGAATTGAACATTACTTTATGATTAGATCGTGAAAAGTTATGACTAAAAATTAGTTTTTGATAAACTTGACCGAAGATGATGACCCTAGTATTGTTCAAAAACATGTTTATCTTTATTGGCAAGGCTACTCAGTATTGCGCACACAGATTATGGTTCAAATCTAGAATTTTCCGTCGTACTCTCGAATAAATATAATATCATCAGGATAATGTTCTGCGTATAATATGGTACACAAATCATTATTTTATTTCAGTATGTTACACTAATACAAAGTTATGTAGATGCTATAGATAGAAGACGGATAGATAATGGAATAGACAGATATGCAAATGCGACAGTAAATTGCAAAATATTGTGAAATGAAGAAAGGAAATATTGATAAACAAAGCAATATATCAGAAGGTAAAACAAAAGTAAACGAATCAACAAAAGAAACAGGTGTTCATGGCGCTCACAATATACACAGCTGTAAAGTTGAACTATAAAGCAACGTCAATTTCGAGCGAAGATTTTTCTGACTAGAACTGGTAGCAGCCAAAGCGAACTTAACAATCCTATAGTAGAATAGTTTCAAATAAGTTTTATTAAGAAACTAAAATTAAATTTGCGATACATTTGAGGATAATTTTATTGTGCTATATCGTTTTGTTTCTTTTTTCTCTCATTCAACCCGATCTATTGTCTGCCAACTCCCAGTAGATTCCAACGTATCCGTTGTTTATCATCAATAATTAAACATACAATGCATACGTGTCAGCCAAATGATGCAGGCATCCATGTCTGGCGTGGTGCGTGCGTCGAGGCGCGGGCAGTTCACTGTAGCATCCCCCGCTGCGCGCAGACCGGCACATGTACCCCGTACCCACGCACTGTGCCGTGTTGCAGTAACATCTCACTCCTGCGTCACCATCGTTTGAATCTGGAACGAAGAAAAAAATTGTTAGCAAAGAGTTAGGTTGGCTATAAATGAAAAGAAAGTTGCCAGTGATGTCATTTGTTTTCTTTTTTCAAATACGTAAGTATTAAAAGTTGGACGTGAACACTGTTGAGCAAATAGACTTTTCAGTGCGCATATTGTTTTAAAATAACAAACGCTGAAATAATACCATTTTGCAACAAAGAACAATTGAAATGTGATGCATTAGACATTTTTCAATTTTATTTCATAGCCTGTAATATCAACAGTCATTACGGAAAAGTAAACAGTAGTAAATACTAATATAAACAATGGAAGGTGAAAGAAAATATTCACGTGTATTTTAAAGGAGAATTCTATTCATAAAATTGAAAATATATTAAGTGTAAACCGATAAATTGAAACAGGAAACGGTTATTGCGAATGCAAAAGGAAATGCATTATAGGCAGTGTATCCAATCAGAAGTATCGACACCGTGGCGCCTTGTGGTGTCGTAAACTTTGATGGCGTTCGATTTGCCGTGCCTACGTCCTTACCTATAAATTCTAGGATTTTACCGTCATGGACGCATTCATCCGTCATTTCATACTTTACAGAAATCTAAACATTAAAATCACAAAAGAATTTTAAAACAACATTCTTGTATCCGACTACTGTATTCCTGAAAGCGTCGCGGTGAATCATACAAACGTTTTCGACTAGAAAAAACTTCCCTTTCATCTTAAATGGTAACCCATCGACGACAAGCCGATGAACCGGTAAAAATAACATACAGCTGGTTCGTGGCGCGTATCGTGTATGAATAATGCGCATGTCATACTCTACGGGCCCCTACATAAATATCCTCTCAAACGGCCAGCCTCCAACCGCATTCAATGTAAATGCTTCGACTCCAGACGATGAAACAAAACCAAATTAATTTCAGAGGGACGCCGCTTTATTTGCTCTCGACAACGACGGAGGAAAACTTAAGGAAGACCCCCCTTGATGTCCGGCATCTTTAGGATATCTTTTTCGTTCACAGAATCGTGTATTTTTTAACCCTAATATTTGAATGATTAGTGAGTTGTCCGATGCCCAGGCGCATCGACGGGACATCGATTAAGAATCTCTATAAAAACGATACTAACCGACAACGTCCAGCTAATCACGTTTTAAAGGGGTCATTAAATTATTGAAATAAACGAACAGATTTATTATTCCCTAAACGTCGCCGTCCAATGATTCGAAAAAGTTCAGTAAAAAGGTAATGAGTCGGTCGTCTCCGAATTCACAAAGAAATTGCAGAATTCCGTCCGTGCTCAAACCGGCAGATGAAGTAGCGAGCGAATGCGAAACCGCAATAAATAAAACAATTAAAGAATAAAATACCAACGTAAAAAAGCAAAAGGGTTGCGCGCCGTTAATAGCTAAACCTTTGGAGCAGCAGCAGGGGAAATTGGAAACTTTTAATAGCGAACTTTAATAGCTTTTGCACGCAGAATTGCTTCCATTAATTGCACTTTGCAGCGCGCAATGCATTTATTATGAAATCGAGATTCTATTACGGTCGTTAATTTTATGTTGTTTGTCTTTTAGTTTCACGATATAGACTATTTTATAGTTCATTTGTAAGATGGTATTTCATTCTTGATGAACCTTTATGCATTTGTACTTAAAACAACTCATCACCTCTCATTAGCAGCCATCAATGCATCGAACATTATGTTAGACGGCATGCCATCAGACCGGCTTTACAATCAATTTCGAGTCAAAAACGAAGGCACAAATAGAACACTGAAGGATAAGGTAAATAAAAAACAAATAAACAAAAGAGAGAAGGGTCCCGGCATGTTATTTGGTATTGATAAATGGCCCTCCGGAGATGTGGGAGAAAAGGATGGAGCGGGGCCAGAACGAGATAGCTTTACTAATGATCATGAAGGCAGGATGCATTCAAAGATAAAAGAAAGTGCTTCTTATCTTTTCCCAAGTTTGGTTTTTTAATGTACAAAAGCAGCTTTATAGGAATTGTTAAGTGCATAGGCGCCAATTCTTCACGGTGCATTGAGTCAGAAAGCGGCGCTTCACGGTTGCAAGGTTTTGTTTGGACATCCGAGCTTTTACGGAGGGTCTAGCGCAATCGGTCACCCTCTGTCACGTGGCACGGTAAACGAGGTGTTAATTTCCTAGTTTCCTCTTTGTTTGCCAGACTAATTGAGAACCGTAAAAGGGATTTTTGGGATGCTTGAAATAAGTGGAATGCACTTAACGAAGAAGCTTTTTATGAAAGCCGATCTAACAAACAGAAAAATCTTTTGGAATCGGTTCGAATCAAAGTGTTTCTGAATGCATTTGCGATAAAGACTTATTTAAAAGAGCAAGTATTTAACATTGGAGCGATCGCATCGCGAATTCGCGACTCGGGAGCCGGTTTGGGTAAATCGCGATTGAAATGTTCTCGTCGCGAGCCGCTGCGGTGGAACAGATCTTCATAATAAGATAACGTTAACCCCGCTTCGTTTGCCACGTACGTCCCTTCAATTTCATTACAGATGGTCGCAACGAGACGTCTATTCGAAGTATCAAGTTCCAAGCCCATTTCTTCAGTACATTTCGCTCATTTCAGATCAGAGATTCAATTTAGATCTGCCGCTTTAGATAGTGCTAAACTTAACTCTCAACAGAAATAATCCGCTATTTCAGTCAGTTTATCAGCGAAGGTCCGAAGGAAGTGGTTTTACAGTTTTATTGATGTTCAGTTTACTGGAATTAAATGATGGATACCGATAACTTTCACAGCACCAGAAATCGATGGGAATCTTCAAGTTTTTATTAGCTCTTCGTTGTTAGATTGTAATTAGTAAGCATTAGACGTTTATGACTGAGATGCTTTGGGTAGACGTAATTAAACATACAGTTTCTGTTAAAAATATAGGAATGGGCCTCTGATGGTAATAGCGTCTAACTAATGTTGCGACAACGGCTTTCTCCTGGCGTTCACACGCTGTCCGACTCCGTTTTATCTAGTACTTTATTACGTTAATAATGATTGTGGCGCGAGCCGCAGCCGGTTTCTCTGCTATTCAGATTGGAGCTAACATAACAGGCTTTATGCTGATTGGATGACGCGGAAAAAGCAAGGCTGCTTTGCGGCCTTGTTGTCGCATTCCGATGTCCGCTATTTGAAACTATTTATTGGCTGTCAATTTGGACCGTTTGATTTGTGACCACCGACGTGACCGCACGGGCCGCGGCCATCGCACTAACAACTATTCTCTATTCAACAACTATTAATATGACGAGACGCCGTCAGCGTCGTAAGTATAGGTGGTGCAGTGGCTTGGAATGCTAAACAGGCGCTCGAGGCAAAGTGTAATAACTATGGACATAGTTAATTTATATTAGAAGAAGATTCCGGTTTATCATTTTGCATCAGCGGTCGCGATCGAATCACGACTCATCCTCTAATTGCACTCGCTGAATTATCTTCCGTAATGGATGTCCTCGTCGGTGCGTAATTATCCAATGCGGCGCCAGTAATCTGGCCGGGCCGCGGGCAATTTCCATCGGAATGCGAGTCGAGAGAGGCCTGACTGTGGGTCGAGTAGCGTTTCTGCAGCTATCTCGTGCCGAGATCGAACCTCTAAAGCCGCTTAATGCTGCTGCACCTTGACAAATCGCACCGATAATCTCGCGTTCCAAATCGAGAGATTCACGAGCTTTCCGAAGAGCGTGCTCTTCTGAAGGCGGTTTAGAGAGCATTTTATCAAAGATAGCGGTACCTCGATACACAACGTTGAATAGTGTCGACGAACTAGCGATAAATAAAACGTTATTATAGAGAGCGGTACGCGGCGCTAAGGACCTATCTGTTGCAGCCTGAGCGCGATCACTTCCTCGGAAAATTGCTCATTGGCACGTTAGCCGACGCACCGGCTCGTTCGTGTTTACTACTAAATACAATTCACCTGACAGCCATTTATTATAGTTTAGTTCCTTGTTGAGTTTACATGGTGATGTAATTCGATAGAGTCATTCGATTAACATTAGCTTAGAATAACTCTTGGGGTCCGTGTTGCTTTCGCATAGATATAATGTAAATGAGCTCGACGATCGGTCTCGGATTTCGGACGGTTGTGTTTCGTTTCTAATCTTTATTACAATGGTGTAGAGATGTCAATCGGTCGATAGTTGTGCTGAGTCTAAGTATAGGAACGACGTTTATCAGTCATTCGGTACACGTCCCGCCGCTGTCGAGGTTATCGAGGCGCTTTCACGCCACTCGAATAACATTTGAATAATGAAATGCGTTCGTCGAACTCCTAAAAGTGCAAAACGAAGCTAGCGCCAACACAAGCGTAACGTGCCACCTGTTCGCCGATGAATCCGAGTATTCATCGCCTCGTTAAGTCACAATGGACCACAGAAGGCCGACTACCTGAACTTTTTTCTCTCTTTATCGAATCCTCACAAGCAAGACCTTTATCCGTTTCGAATGGGCTTCGATAACCGCGGTGCCCCGATTCGATTGTGTAGGCGACGTAAATGTCACAACGACAATGCTCATCGTTTAGAGCCCTCGACTCGGGACGATTGTCGTCTTAAATCATAACAGCTCTCAATCATCTGGTAGCCCATTAGGTGAACGCGTGCCGACTTACCGTAAACATTTCAACTCTTTGTGTGCATTCCCATACGGTAGTGTAAGAGTTTTCATTAGAGATTTACCGTTTAAATTTATTGTGTAAACATCGGTGGATGTTTGTCGCAGTGTCAACAATTTGGGACAGGTGTTTAGCGACATAGGTGGTAAGGTGACAAGTGAAGTTTTTACATGTTGCAACAGCGGTGTTGTTTTAAAACTGACGTGTGAAAATGTTAACACCTTCGCTGTAGGGAGCGATCGGTTCGTTGACTTGCTACATATAATGCAAGACGAGATTGAAACGTAACACAAAAAGCTTAATCAATATTTCAACAGCGGCCGCATTCCGCACTTATCCGAGCAGCGCTTGGCTTTCGATTTAATTAGATCGTGAAAAAAGCTATATGAGATGTTATCTCGCGTTGTAACAAGACATTTCTTGTTTTGAGCTCGCGTGTATGGAAAATTATTGCAGCCACTAATGTTGTGCACACGACGTTATAAATTATGCATATTAAATATGTATTTATGCATATCGGCGGCGCTTTCAGTCACATTTCCTTACTTCACGCCACTTCGTAAGCTGCTGTTACCTTAACATTTACAAACATCAAAGGGCTATTTGTGTTCGCAGAACTTATGAGGTAATCATAGACATTCGTAACTCAAGAGCCGAGAATTTCGCAAAATTACAACACACATCATAAAATCAGTTTCCAGCTGCGTGTGTTTAGGTTAATTTCAGAGATTACTTGATGGATTTTAGTTTGGCTTTCGACACCACTAAGAGCGTGACTAACTATAAGATTATTATTATGCACGAGTTGCAAGATGGAGAAAGTAATTCAAAAGTCCATTTGAAAAGCATGGACCTGCTTTCAGGTACTATTATGTATCAGATGTTGGAAGAAATAGAACTTGTAGAAGAACAGGGGTTGCGAATTCGCTTATAATCTGGAAGGGAGTGTGCAGGGAGAAATAATTGGCGTCGTTTCATTGATTTGGGTTTCTAGGACTGTTTTCGAGGCTCCCTGCAATTCTAGATACATGGTGATGGGGTGATACAGCTTTCACAACTGCAAAAGGCAGCTGCGAAGGGCTGGATGCGGAAGGCGAAGAACAGGCTACGATAAGCCAACTTGATAGACGGCACATAGAGGAAGCACTAGGTCTAGCAAAACACATGAGTTCTGTAACGGGTTATTATATCATATCTGAAATGGAATGCGTTTGGAGAATTTCTCCGGATCGCCGGTGGCGCGGTGAAAGAAGTAGGGGCCGGAATGCGGTCGTGCGTTCTGTGTTGGGACGCGGAATTCACACCGTTACCACTTGTACTCGTTAATCACTAGTGCTAGTTGCGAATGGTTTTGATGCGAGATTAGAATAAAATATGGTGTGTTTTTTTAAGAGATCCGTTTGGAAGTATCTGTGGAGTTTCAAGCCCGTTCTTAGGACATAGGACTGACAATTTCCAAATGATTGGTCTTTTATAGTCCTGAAATAACATCATGGAAACCTTCATCATATATTCCTTTGTACATTCACACAGTGAATGTAGAATAGGAGGGTTTGGTCGAAGACTGAATGGTGTATCGTATCTCTCAGGAGGTCTTCAGTAATGGACTGCTTAGACAAGACTGATTTGATCGGTGAAAGGTTCAAGTGATTCTTGCACTAAAAGATCATGAATACCTTACCAAATTCTCGCATAGCAACAAAACAACTGACAGTCTAATTTTATGTCTAACCAAAACTCATCAACTTTATTTCAAACAATTTGAACGCCGCTCATATAAAATTCAGTACCTACTATTAACTGATTTATTACCATACGGGGGCATAGCAACTGGTTCATAGTGATTCATAGTCCTGTTTGTTATTCCACACATGTCAACTTCATGATTTGACGTGCTTTTTGCACCAGCCCGTATATTTTATGCTGGCAGTGGCGGCATCTGAATATACAGTGGTATTTATATGGTACGTCAAGGATTATAACTCCTTGTGTTGTGGATGCAAATTTGTTAGACAGTTGGTTTTGTCCAGGATATTCATATTCTTGGAATAGTAATGAAATAACAACAGGCTTTAGATTTTCCTCATTATCTATACCTTGATCTACCAACGGATCTTCTATTCAAAACGACTAAACTCAGTGTTTAGTTTAGATTTATCGCGTTTCTAAGTTCAAAATGGCTCTTCTAACGTCCTATGCAGGACAAATGCACGATCAATATTGTTTTTCGATGTTATTGGCAATGTGTCGTGGTAAATTAGTTCCCTTTTTTGGCAAACCTATTCGACTACGTTGGCTCTTTTTCAAATTTCCCTAATAAACATGGTCTTTATTATAGCGTGTTCAACTTTGTTTTTCCCGCAATTATCTCGTCGAAAACTCGTAATTAACTAGAATAAAAACCAGTAGTAGTTGCGGTATTTTCATTTGTCTCGGCTACCTAGCCGCGACGCAAGAGTAGCAACTAAACAGTTACACATGACTTACACGACATATCAAGTTACAGCGGCTTTAATATTATCTTTAAGATAGATTTTCGTGAAAATTATACCTTTGGACGTAGTAAATTGTTTATGATAGAGATCAGGCATCGTTTTTGAATGAGGAGCCCACCGGGCATGCTTGAGAAGACTGGATTTTGAAGGCGTTGGACTGGGTGAATGACTTAACATTATTTTGATTGGAATGACAAGGAGTGTGGTACCTCTCTTCCTGTCAATAGGTATATTGGTAGGATATAGAATCCACGAGTAAGGATTTCTTTCTTTATCGTGTGTGACTAACCTGGTGTCAGAGTTTTTATGCCGCGCATGGGCCTCTGACTTGACTTCACAAGTCGTAGAGAAATATCTCTCAGGCCGGTTTCTTCACGATGTTTTCCTTCACCGTTTTTGAAGCAAGTGATAATTATAACTGCCTCGTTGGTCTAGTGGTCGCAAGCGCTACTGCTGAGCATGAGGTCCTGGGTTCGATTCCCGGGTCGGGCAAAGTGTTATTGGGTTTTTCTATCTGAAATTTCTCAGTAGCAGCTCGGAGTCTGGATTTGTGCCCGGTTGATGGCAATAGGCTCGCCCCTATTACATGGGACTTAAACATAACTGGCGAAATGTGGGTGTACCTGTTACAGGGACACCTCTGCCCAACCCTTCGGGGAAACAAGGCGTGATGTTATGTTATGTTGATAATTATATACAATACGCACATGAATCCGAAAAGTCAGATGTGCGTGCCTTGGTTTTGAACTCAAGATTTATTAAGACTGAAAAATGATATAGCTAAACAGACCACCGTGTACTCTCACTAGTCACCGGGTACTCTCTGGCACAAATTTTTGGAATGTGCCAACCACAACCGAAACTTTCTAATCCAATCTAATGCCGCAGCCCGCAGTCTCATTGTAAGTCAACTGCACTCTTGAATTGAATACACTATTCTGCTACCACTGCATTTTACAAAGAACATTTCCCAAAATTCTAAGGTAATCCTAACAGACTGAACAATTCAATCGCCCTGATCAATGACTGACAGAGTACCGGCAACATTTACAACATATTTAAGTGCTTTATAGAAACACTACATAAATTATTACAGCTATTTATAAATGGTTTATAAACGCCTAGTGCGTTCAGTTAGCGGTGCGTTCAAAGGAATGCATAGCGATCGAGCATTGGGCATGCTCTGTATGTATGCAAAGGCAAGAGATCATTATTTAAATGCTGATGAACTGTAATGTACGAATATGTAACATGAGAGACCTTATTGACTGTGCCTCGGAAAGCACGTTAAGCCCCTGGTCTCGGCTGTCATTCGTAGATTTTTGACAGTTGTTACGGGTAGTTAGAAGCACATATCTGACAACTAGGGACACAGTATCGAATAGAAAGTATCGATACTGTACTCATGAGAAGTATCGACAAAAAAATATCATACTCATAAAAGTATCGAAACAAAAGTATCGATACTTCAAGGTATCGAGTACTTTTCTTTGGGCCTAATGCGCATAGAGCATAGGTCAATATCAGTCAGTAAATAACGTCAGTTTAACTTCAGTAGGGCAGGACATGACAAAACAAATGACAACGGTGAACGAGTGAGTGAATGAGTGATTGAATAGTGTAGTAAATGAATGAAGAAAAGGTTAGGAATTTAACTGTGAACGGAAGGAACGATTTCGAGCAAAGATCGATGTAATGTTTTAGAAGGTTTAGAACGAGTGAACTAGATGGCGTTGCCATAATCACAAACATAAGCCGTAAAGTCGCAAGTTTTAAATGGGTAATTTCTAAGATTACCCATTTAAAACTTAATTTCTTATTCGATACGATACCTGCCAAAAAGTACTCATTGAGTAAAAGTGTCGAATGCAAAGTATCGAGTACAAAAGTATCGGTATCGAATGGAAATGTATTCGATACCACAAAGTATCGATACTTTTCTCGTGTCCCTACTACTGACAACCAGTCTTAATAAGGGGTATCGTAATACCCAGTCATTGGGTTGTGCAGGTCAGATAGGCAGTCGCTCCATGTAAAATACTGGTATTCAGCTGCATCCGATTAGACTTGAAGCCGACCCCAATATAGTTGGGAAAAGGCTTAGGCAGATTGATTGAGAAACCTTCGTTAGACTGTTCCCAGGTCGGGTAGTGTCTTTTTCCATCAGGAATTCTCAGGAGCAGCCCGGAGTGCCCGGTTGATTGCAATAGGCTCGCCCCCTATTACATGGGACTTTAACATAACTGGCGTTTGAGTGTATAACAGGTACACCTCTGCCTAACCCTTCGGGTATTATAGTTGTGATGTTATGTGTTTCGTGTTAAGATTGTTAATGGCCTACGAAAGTTTAAGTGGCGTTTTGATTTATTATAAAGTAATTAAACGGTGTCGTGCGTTGTCTTCATGAAAATGTCAGGAAAACTTTATGATAGTTTCTCAGAACTAGTTTGTGTTGAAGGAGTTGTAAATTAAGCGCTTCTAAAGCTTTTGATTTATATTTTTACGTCATTAAAGTGTGCCGTACGGAATCGTGCGCTCGTGCTTCTATGAAAGAGCGAATTTCACGCGCAGTGTAATGTTTTTTTTCAACATACAGCGTGCTCATTATCATCATCAGCCTATAGCAGTCCACTGCTGGACATAGGCCTCTCCAATTGCACGCCATTCAGCTCGATTCTCGGCAACTCTCATTCTGCTGCTACCAGCGTGCTCAGCCCAAACAAAAAACCAATACATAGCGCTGTCAACAGTGACGTGAAGGTTTCGTAAACATGTGTGCACTTAGTGAGGTGTAGTTTGATTGTAAATGGGTGCGTGTGAGCGTGTATGCACAGAGCGGAGGTGTAGTTTTGGTATGCGTCACTGTATTGTTCGCAGCGCTATGTCTTTTTTTTATTTGGTCTGAGTGAGATCGTGATGCTGCTACTGATAAATTTATGTACACTAATAAAGAGAAAAGATTTTTATTTTTAATTAATACTAGCTTTTGCCCGCGGCTTCGCCGGCGTGGATGTCGGAAAATATCCCACGGGAACGTACTACCGAGATTTCATACCTAATAAATAACAGAGGAAAACGTCATTGACTCCTACCACTGCGCCCGGGTAATTTTGAAACTGTGATATCTTTTAAACTATTCATTTAATTAAATGATTTGATTTGAAGGCATATTTTAATCTAAATTAAATGCCCAATTTTTTTTTTTTTTATAAGTATTAATACTATACCGGTCAAAAAAGCTTCGGAAATAACAATTAAATTTTTATCAAATTCTGAAAGATAAAAATGGTTCTTGTGGGTCATTCTTAGAAGATAGACATATGTGGACTTTCTTGTTGAACTTTTTAAGGTGAATAATACGGTAGAACATAAATTTGATGTATCTTTTCCGTTAACGCAGCGCACGCCAGTAAAGCTCCCAGTCGGCATGATTTTTTCCGACTTCTTCAACAATAATCGTCATATTTCAGCTAATTTACACAAAACCTTAATGAATTATACACTAAAACCTTCCGCATGAATCACTCCGTCCATTGGTGAAAACCGTTTGACAATCCGTAAGGTAGTTTTTGAGTTTTTCGCGTTCAGACGGACAGACAGACAGACGCGGCGGGGGACTTTGTTTTATAATAATGTAAGGAAACTTAAAAACTACGGGATCGATGTTAAGATTTATTTCACCAGTAGAATGCTATATTGTTATTTGTTACTGAGAAACTAGGCTTTAATTTATAAAGACATCACGCGGGCGAAGCAGTTTTCGCGTCAATGTCACCCTGTATATGTCGTTCGCACGGTAAACTTTAGTTGCGCGATGCAGGATTTGTGTGACGTCAAGTCTTTGATGCGTAGTTCCCATGTGGCGATGTAGATGCCGCCACAATACATTACCTTGCCATGTAATCTTGTCTAAGTTTTAATAAAAAAACTTTATTTTCTGTCGCTTTATGGCTTCCGCAAAAAGGCGCGACGCGATGCGATTCTGGACACACGGCTACACATCAAGCTATACAAAACCAGTTTATGTTGATCTCGCATTTTATAGGATTTCTGTACAATGCGAGGTCAGTTTATATTGGAAATGTTTAGCTTGATGTGTAGCCGTGTGTACTTAGAATAATTTCTATAAAGTTTTCATAGAAATTGTTGTACACACGGCTACACATCAAGCTATACAAAACCATTTTATGTTGATCTCGCATTATACATATAGGATTTCCATACAATGCGAGGTCAGTTTATACTGGAAATGTTTAGCTTGATGTGTAGCCGTGTGTACTAGAGTCGCGTCGTGCTGTCCCGTTGCGCCTGTCCGCTCAGCCTTTAGTCGCATCCCTGCATTTTTATCAAATGTTTTTTTTTTTTAACATTAACCATTCCTTCGAAAAATAACGAATATTACGCAGCATTTTTGTTCAACATAATTAATTAAGTTAATATCAATACTTGTGTCAATTTGTACCAAGAAAACGTGATCAAGCAATCGATCATCGCAAAAATCGATATCATTAATCGTTCACATTACAAACTCGAGACCTCCATTTTGCTCGTTCCAACAGCGTTCAAAATTCATTTATTAAGTCTTCGAAACGATTAATGAAGCTTAATACAATATTTTGTGGAATTCTACTTTATTTATAGCGGATTAGAAAATTACAAAGTAAATCTATCGTTGATATAGGTAAAAATTTTGAATTTTGAACTTTATCACATCGGAATAAGGTGTTCTGTTCAGTTTTGTAAAGCGTAAATTTTTCTAGGTGGAGAGGTCGGTGGCCACATGTTATGCAGTTATATTTTGAAACATGTTATTTATCTTTAAACTGTTTATTAGTTTTGTTAAGAACGTGACAATCGATAACTAATTCGATTATGATAATACAAGCTTCAGGCGTTTCCTCGTCATTTTAATTCTGAAGTTAATTTAAACTTTGACAAATTGGTCAAAATTTTACGTAGGTTTTGAGTTATTTGATGTAACCAGAAAGAAGATGAGTTAAGTAAATTATTGTTTTCATAATTAAATAGTCAAATCGTTAATTAACTCTCTGTGGCTTAAAGGCAAGACGTATAAATTAGTAAAATAATAAATGGCAATTCGTATTCGATATTCAAAATAGTTTCGCGTTTAAAAGAAATAAATTTTAAAAAGAAATGTTAGCTACCTATTCCAATTTCAAATTCTAGACTTTCTACTGACGTCACAAGGTCGCTAGTCGTCCTCGGTGGAGCCAGGTCAAAAGCCTGGCAGCATTCTGATACATGACACGATGACGTCATCAATACCAGCATGGCAACAGTAAAATTGCGGCCATTTTATTTAGAAAAACATTTTAGTAGCATGTTCGTATCGTAAACCAGTCTTTTTATTACTACTTTCCTATAGAATTTTATCTCGAAGTAATTACATTACCATACCAACTGATTAATTAATTTAATTAGCAGACGGACTAAGGTTTCTAAGAAAATTTCTAATATCTTTTGTTTGAGTTATAATTTCGAGTTTTGAAAGAAATTCTATGTCAATTTTCTTTTGGGAGTAACTGTTCTTTTTTTTTGTTTAATTAATTAATAATTTTTGTCGACTTCTTTATAGTTTTTAGTGAGAAAAGTGTTTACAAAGACGAGGGTATGTTTTCATTTAATGCAGAAAATACCACAAAAGAACCAGTTACAACAGTCATTTAAAGAAAGCGAGGATATAAGTGAGAATGTTTAGAAGATTTCAATGAAGAAAATCTTCAAATTCATGCAAAGCTAACACAATTATTGCAGTTACTCAAAAGAGTATCAAAAATATTTCCTACCAAAAATTTCTACTAACATCTGTCATCATGTCATCAACCTCCGCCACAAACTCACAGACAAGCCCCAGTCTACATCTAGACAGTACTACATCATCGCCTAAACTTAGAAAACTAAAACTACTCAAAAGTAGTTCTCAGCGACGGAGAATTAACACAATCAGCGGTGGCCATAAAAAGAGCGTCTGCACCGCTAACTAGCTCAAACATACACAAGTATATGTATGTACTTACAAACGAGGGACTTAACTACTGCCACTCGGTAGAAACAAACAACATCTCGGGATATAACTACTAATATTTAAACAGACGATAGTGCATCGGTTGGTGCGAGGTAAAAGCGGTAGCGGGAGCGGATTGAAGAGAAGCGAGAGTGACGCCTGTAAAGTTGTAAAGTGTTTGTCGTACTGAATGTTCTTGAAGTGTGTATTTTGAAGGAGTTTTTTAAAAGAAGTTTGACCAACGGTTTACTTAGGTAACGTTAACCAAACTCTTGGCTAAAACAGGCAATGTTTACCATTTTCACTAGGGATGAATCGAAAGATTGGTTTTCCCACCCATACGCAAAATATGCGCCTGGATGTGAAGTTGCGGACACCAGTCCGTTATACTAACATTTTCACCAAAGAAGGAAGATTAAAGAAACGAAGCTATGTATAACCATAGCTTGAGGACCCTATGGCTTGGACCCTAACCGTGGAGTTTCTTGCCGGCTCTTCTCCACTGAAAACGACCATTTGGAACCGTGCACCTAGCTTCTGACTTTTCATAAGTGCCCATGTAGGTAAGGTTTATGTGAAATTTTTTAATTTGCTTGAATCCTGAAACTCTTCAAGAATAATTGTAGTTTCGTTTTCACTGTTACTTTAAAAGAAAGAAAATAAATTGGTTTCATGGAGTGATATTAAAATCGCTGTACGCGCATGACTTATACGCCCGCCCAAGTGAAACGTGCAGTGTACACGGTTTAAAGAGGCGCCGATGACGGCGATGTGTGGTCCCGGTGCCGGACACGGCGGGGCACCAGTACCGAATATTGTTTTTATTAACTAATAACTTTTATTGCTCAACAGCGAGGAACGCATTTCAAATTAAAAAACCTTCGATTATAAAGTACTGAGGAGTTGAAGACGAGAACCGTTTTTTTTTTTAAATTTCGTGTCGAGATCTTATCGAAGCCTGTCATGATTAAAAATGCAAGCGAATGAAAATAATTAATCCCTCTCAAAGTCTCAATGCCAAATTTATTTTCGTAAGCCGCATTCATATTATATCAAACACGATTCAGAAAATTTTAATCAAGCCCAGTTAGAGCTAACTAAAATAATATCTCCGTACCTACTGACCGCAAAAAAATCTCACAATTATGTTCCACGCCTTGTAAAATACTCCACCACAAATTGTTTGAACTAAAAAGAAATCGGTCTCCATAATAAGCATCTGTTTGCTCGAAGAAAATTGTAGTGCAATCTTGCGCAATCATTGGGGGAGCTTTGAGCTCCAACCGCGTTCGGGTGAAATCGGCAATTATCGGACGAAACGATTATTTGCCGAAGGGACGCCGAACACGACCGTTGTCGTGCCGACAGAACCGCCCCAGGCAAAAGCTTTTGAAGATTTGTTTTATTTAACAAATGAATGATTACTTTAATAACGTGTGGTCGGAGTTTGAGTGAGGATGAAAGTAGACCGCAGGATAGAGAGGCTAAGGATGCAAAGCAGACAGCTATGTTTAATTCTAGCTTAGCATCTGAAGGAGAGATTTTAGACGATGAATATACAAACAAACAAATAAATAAACAAACTCGCATAGCTGACTAAATACTTAAGAGAAAGACAAACCAACCCATGTAGATAGAACAACGTTTCGCATCTTCACTTAATAAATAAACATAAGTACCAATAGTGTTTGAGTATTAGCCATTTTGAGAATTAGTCCATTTTTTTTGTCCTTCGGGTAGATTATTAAAAAATATTGGACACGTATTTTTTTCTTTTTTTAGGTAATCAAAAGATTACGGCGATACATTGAGTTAAAATTTGCCATGACGTCACGAGTTTGTATATTCACTTGTAACGTAGCGACCCCCACTCCCCAAATTTAATGCGTTTTATTTAAGTCATTTTTTATTAATATGATAAAGCAAAAAATACATGTCTAATATTTTTTTATTATCTGACTGACAGACTAAATATAATTTCTTTTTTTTACCCAGGCATCATCCATATTGGGCATTCTGCTTCTAAATCGTAATGAGAAACCGAAAACACAAGTGAGACAACTCATATTTAATTTATTAAAAACTCAATTAACCCTTCCCTTTCATCATAAAAAACTAAATATTAATATGGGAAAAAAATGACACACGCATGTGAGAAAACACACGTCGTACACCCAGACGAGTCGATTACCAATAATGTTGATGAAATATGTGATTATTTGAAACTGGAGACATTAGTCGTCGTACAGGCGCCATGACAGAGAGCCATTTTAGTTTATTTCCAACTGATTAGTCTCGTCGAGCTTTGAGAAATCGAGTAACTGCTAACGACTGAAATTACTAAACTGCCTAGTTTACTACAATTACCGGTTCTGTCGGCAGATCTCAAGCAATTTTACTGCAAAAGCTGTACTCTAAACAATAACTATCGTGAGACTAGTTTAGTCTATTTCTTGGAAATTCTTGCGTTCTTTCGTTGAGTTAGAGCGCTAACACACTGGGACGCCATGGCGACGTCGCCGTCGCGTCGCCAATTCGTATATATAACAATTCGTATTGAAATGTATGACAGTTGACTCACTTGGCTACGGTCTAGCGACGTCGCCAATTTGGAAGCTTGGGCACGACCGACCGGCCCCTACGTGGAGACTGGATACTCTGGCGGCGCGTAGCCAAGTGGCCAGTATTTTGTATGTAAGTAAGTTACGCCTCCCTCACTCAGTGGCCAACTATTCACCAGGGCCTCAAGTCTGCTATTACAATAGTGTCAGAATGGTCTATCATTGATCTCATAATTGTTGATTTTGACAAGTTTGGTAATCTACTAATACAATGGCGTTATTATGACTTTCCAATGGTCAGCCACTGACACTCCATTTGAAAGAAATGGCACTTATTGGTAATCTCGTACATAATGAATGATAAATTAATGACTGACTTAGGCGGTATCATTGGTCGTATTTTACGACAATGCCATTATAACACAATTCTATTACGAGACCGTTGACCGACTAATGATCGACCATTATGAATTTAGCAGATTACGAACTTTTAGCAAAATGACAATGGATCGTGTTGGAATGACGAATTTATAAAAATAGCAGACTTGGGCCCCAGGACGGACGCTCTTATTTGGCAACCCCATTTGGCTATGGTAGGTAGCCAGAGGTAGCCATGGATACGTAGCCAGCGACGTCGCCATGGCGTCCCAGTGTGTTAGCGCTCTTATAGTTTTCAATAATTTGTTACAGTGTACGTGCAGTGTGGTGCAGTCTAGTCCTTTAAAGTAATGCACTTTTCTTGGAAATGTGACTGTTTTAATGATCTTCGAAACGTTTTAGAAATTGTATTGCTTAATTATACAGAGCAAGAAAATAATAAAACCATCCGAGTAAATTAAATTAAACTTCGCATCTAATGAGAGCTGTGGTGGCCTAGTGGTAACGACAAGCTGTAGATCGTAGGTTCGAACCCAAGCAGGCGCTTTACTTTGTGTAGATAATTTCATCACCACTGCTTTCCAAACGGTGAAGGAAAACATTGTGAGGAAACCGGCATGTATTAAGAATTGATAGAATTGAAAATTCGAAGACATGTGACATCTACCAACCCGCACTGGGCCCGCGTGGTAGGTTACAGCCCTCTCGAAGAGGCCTGTGTCCCAGCAGTGGGAAAATTACAGACTGACTATGATTATGCTTTTAATAGAATAATGATAATTCTTCAAACGAGGAGAAAAAAATACGAATAACAGTATATGAAGTAAATACTCAACCACATAATTTAGGTTTCCCGATGCAAGAACTTACAAATTGCAACTACAATTTTATTATAGACCTGACATAATATAACAAGCAACTTACAGCTCAAGTCGATAGTAATATTCTGCACAACATTGCTTATTATTATTTTTTTAGGTTGTGCATCTCGTAGTTGACCTCTGAGATCATGACTATTTAGTTAACCAGGCTTTCCTGTGGGTGCCTTAAGCTTAAAACCTCCAGCCAGGGGTTATTCAACTATGCTAATTAAAACTAGGTGAACGCTCGCTAAGGGCACCCCCTGTGGGGTACGGGTTTGACGCATTTGGTGCACATCTCAACTTGTACACCATGCTCAAATGGTGAACTTAGCAACTGGTGCACTTCTCATATGGCACACTTCGCAACTGGTGCACTTCTCAATTGGTGCACTTCGCAAAAGGAGCACTTTTTAAGATGAGTGGAGATTTGGAAAAATTGTCTAAAAATAAAAGAATCTTTGGTTTTGCGTAGGTAATTTTCTTAAAAATACAATCAACAAAATAATTTTAAATTAACTCTACATAATCACTATAACATTTTTATTTTTTCAAAAATAAAAAAGTCATTCTGAAATAATAAAAATATAATTACCTATGTAAGAAAAAATTTGATTTACAGCAAAAAGTTATCATGATAAAGACATGATATAATATCATATTATATCAATAACTAATAATAATGTTTCTTACTTAGTAATTGTTACTATTAATTAAGTAAATAGCTATAAAAAAAGGTCACGTTTCTCCAATTAGTAAATAAGTGATTATGTAATTTAATTTAAAAAATGTAATTTAATTTTAAGCTTTTATTTAATTAATAATAATAACTATAAAAGAAGTACAGTTTAAATTATAATATTATAAAGGTTATTGATATAATATGATATTCTATCATGTCTTTATTATGATAACTTTTTGCTGTAAATCACATTTTTTCTTACATAATTATATTTTTATTATTTCCGAGTGACTTTTTTATTTTTGAAAAAATAAAAATGTTATAGTGATTATGTAGAGTTAATTTAAAATTATTTTGTTGATTGTACTTTTAGGAAAATTACCTACGCAAAACCAAAGATTCTTTCATTTTTAGACAATTTTTCCAAATCTCCACTCATCTTAAAAAGTGCTCCTTTTGCGAAGTGCACCAATTGAGAAGTGCACCAGTTGCGAAGTGTGCCATATGAGAAGTGCACCAGTTGCTAAGTTCACCATTTGAGCATGGTGTACAAGTTGAGATGTGCACCAAATGCGTCAAACCCTGGGGTACGAACCTCGGCTTAGGGCGTCAACCGGAGGGAGGACATCAAGAATGGGACGGACTGGATCAAAGTTTTGATCATGATTATTAGTCGGGGAATTTAAAGCTACGTGCTCACCTGCAACAACTGCTGGCACCTCGTTATCGAGCAAGGATCGGGGTGCTTATTTTTATACAGCGCCGTTATACAGTGTGAGTCTTTATAACGTGCACATATCGAAATGAGGGAAATCTACGCTTAATTTTATCGTAGAAAAATAATCTATTTATTTAAAAGTTTTCTTTGTTTTATTTTTTAATTACGTTATTGGTGCGTCTTATTTAGAAATTTTACGATTATTGTAAAAATTGCTGAAAAAAAAAACGTATTTTTGCTAAAAAAAACGTGTTTATTTTCAATTGAGGCAAGTTTTTTCCACAATTATCATTTAATCAGGACGCCTAATTAATACTTCCAATCATTATGGAGTTTGTCTCATAGCGATAGATCATTTAGTTTAAAAGTTACGCCGTTTTGTTTAAAAAATTCATAAAAAATATCTAGATTTATTAAAATATCTTTTCCCTCGATAAAATTATATTCACACTGTAGAGTAATTTCAATACATAATGCGACTTTATCATTACTTGCGTCATTATAGTACTTATAGGATATTTTTAATAACAAAATGGTTATTTTTTGCGGTTACTCTATCAACTTTGTTCTGTTTTTATTTATAACAATGAATCATAGACTGCTATTAGGTTCTATAAGTCATTTGGAGGATATATAAAGGATGTTGAATAAAAAACATAATAATTACTGTTATTTCTTAAACAAACAATACGGTAAATATACCTTGTGACTGTACAATTTAGGAATAATTGAGGAATGCTAGTGTAGTTCCGGTTTCGGCCGAAAATAAATATATTCATTCTCGGTTTCGGCTCCCGGCTAGGAGAAAGGAAAAATTAATGTTCTGCCAAATAACGGTGATTGGAGACTTAATAAGAACTGTATTGCTTTGAATAAAATTCCGCTATTTTTCATAAAAGAATAGCCGAGTTCAACGGACTGCAATTATTTTGCAGTTCAGTGTATTTATAGCAGGATTTCGTTATAAATGCATATATTTTATGAAAACTGAAGCGCTTTTAAATGTATCTACATTATAATATGAAAGTAATATTAGAAAATAATATAACATTATATTAATAGACCGCATTAACGCAGCAGCTAAGAATGAAGTATTACCAGTTTACGTCGGCATTTTCTGAAGCAAGTGGATATAATCATGGATTTTTATTTATACCTACTAATTATATGCGAGCAAAGCAGCTGCAGCATCGAATCAATTACGCATCATTTCACGATAAATTAACTTGGTACCGGTACAGGTGATATTTACCATCGAGACTGGCGCCATGAAGACAGCTGAACGCGTATTACGCACCGGTCCAAGGCCCACATACGTACAAGCTTGCGACAGCTTATTTCCAACGGATGCAAGTTCACAGACAATTACCTCGAAAAATGCAACCCTACTTATTTTTAGGAAATGACATAAAATCGTTCACAGGCTCGTCTTCTAAGCCATTAGGCAACAGACCTATGATTTGACGGACTAACGAAGGAGCCGTAAAATTCCTCCTATAATCACCGTGGACCGCTCCCAAAGCGCGGGAGGGGGGTTGATTACAGGGTAACCGCCCACTGCCGGCCGCGGGAATCCGACCGCGACGAACAACGAAATGTCTTAAAACAATAATACACTGTCGGGACTTTATACCCTTTTATAAATCGTCGAGGACCAGAATAAGGTTGTTAGCGCATTCATCTGAACAGTGACGTGTAACTTTTGAATTATAGACGGACACGATTTCGCTTAGCTCTATAATTGTAAGGGCTTCTAATATTCGATGATTGCGTGCCGCATCGTTGCGTGTTCGTTTTTATGTATTTCATTATTCTTTGTCTAGCTAGTGTTCGTGGAACTGGACTCTAGGTAGCAATCAAGAATAAATTCGGTATTTTATTTGCCATTTAATTAATTAGGTAGAGATAATCTTATTTTAACCGTTGCATTAGAAACATTCCTGAGTGAAATAAAATGAGAATATTAATGGATATTGCTGTAACAGTGCTTTCTATTATGCATTCTAAAACATCTTTAATTCCTTTTAGAATTTGCTGTTTGTGTAAGGATTTCAGCTTTTATAGCCGTGGAAATAAGGTTGATATTGCAGGGTGTGAAGGTAACTAGGCATTATTTATAGGTAAACGGCCAATTCCCCCGGAACGCTTCGCTAATTGACATTAAATGGTAGTCGTTTGTCATTCGTGTTCTTGAGTTGGTATCGTCACGTAACTGAGGATTAAACTAAAAGCTAGTCTTTTTTTAACACTGTATTTAATCATTAGTTATAGCGTGGAAAGATTGCTTGGCTTCTGACAACACACACGTGATAAATTGATAATAGACCTTTAGGAGTACCAAAACGAAAATATTAATTGTTTCATAATTTTTATTATAAAAAACAATGAACTACAATGCATTCCATTCGAAATTTTAGTTTTTGTAACTATTCTATTCTCCCAAACTTCCCTATAATTTTCGGCCAATTTAGCATCACCCAACCTTTAGAGAGGGCCGCGTGTTTGATACCAATTTTTGGCCTCGGTCTCAAATTGGGTTTTAATCGACGGATGTAGGTCGACAATAATTTCTAGTCGAGAAATGATAATTCGAAAACATATGGTTGGGACGACGATTATTATAATGTGAAGGCGGAAAATAGGGTCTCAGATATCGTTATGCGGTTCTATAATGACAGATGCAGACCTGTCACTTTACTTTTTATTGCGCGTTAAGCATGTGGCTTAATTATACAGTACGGCCAATAATTGAGGTTGATTTTTTATACTTGTAATTCCTGTATTAAGTGCTTATGGATGAGGTAAATGTACCCTTCAATAATATTAATTAACTTCATGTAAATTCATTTTATTATAATTTCCTTTCTAAGAATGAATATTTTCAAAATGTAAAACACATTGCGTATGCGAAAACATGGACGTTAATTAACTGAACGTTTGAAGCTGTAAATATTAATTAACTAAGTGCAAACTACTTAACACCAATGGGAAAATTATTACCAAGAGAATTGGTATCTGAATAAGTATCACGTTTCATCAGCAACATGTTTTAGGGAAGTTTAAATGGTAGCAAGATATTTGATAACGTTTCCTCGAACATAGTAATTCATTTCTATCCTTCGACATTTATGTATTTACACGTAGAGAAGAGCTTTTTCTTGGGAAAAATTGTAGCGTGTACTTCCATGCGTTTGTTCTCGTACCTCTTTCATCTTTTTTATTAAGAAGAGTTACGAGTGTAATTTTGCGATCAGGATTCAAGGTAATATTTTCTCACATCCTGATAATTATTTTTCCAGCCTACATAAATACATACATTTGCTCCCAGTCTGTACGTTTGTACAGATGATTAATGCATGTGATAGCACATACGACCACAGATAAAAGATACGACCACGACAAAGGGAATCCCAGTATATTTTAGAAATATTTATTCATTACGACAAAGCAATACGACTTATTTTGTATGCGTGCTTGCTTAAAATAGCTAGATAAATAATAGAGTGTTAGCACACGAACACTGTTCAAATATATAATTATAATAATCTAAGATATAGCTTACAATCTTACTATGATTGAATTAAAGCCCGCTGTTCGCGTGGGTGGCAAAAAATAGCCCATCTTTGTTTTAATGGCCGCTAGCTACACATTTTAGATGATTAGCCTATTAATTTCATATAAAACTATTAATATATTCGTGTAATTGATGATCGTTGGTGATAGCAGTTAGTTAAGGTTCAGTGAGAAAGTGTGAATTTGTTGCCTTAAGCAAATTCACACTGTGAATGTTTTGATGGTGTCGTTAATTTATTTGGCTTGGTAGATTTATATTATTTATTTATTTACTTAAGGATTAAGTTATGCCTAAATTCACTGTTTTATTTGAGGAAACCTTTCCGAAAATGTTGAGGATGAAAAAAAACTGGATTATGAAAAGGCAGAGGTAAAATGTAAGGTTTAGATTTTAAAACGTTTATTATTAAAAATTATGTCAACATTATGTAAGTATTTATAGCAGTCCTAAAAATGTCATTCTTAATTGATTTAATAGTACCAACGTAGCCAAAATGTCTAGGATGTTTTTCTCAGAGAATCTCTCCTTAACCAAGCCGAGCAAACATAATTTTTATTCATAAGCTTATTTATTTATACGAGAAAGATGGATTTATAGAACACATTAGACACCATGAGAAATAAATAAACTTAAATTAATTAGAACTGTCTCCCCATGATATATTGTTATAGAACTTTGCATTTTTATTATAGTATGAAATGAAGCAAGATTTGATAATCGGTATCAATTTGTTACCAGAATTTAATCTGTTGCCCATCTCTAGTGTGACATTTAATTGGGTTGGGTACCGTTAAATATAATAATTAGCTACGAGAAATTAATGTCTACCTTGAAACTAAAGTATCAAATGATAGAATTTCACTTTTTACAGTCCTATTTAGCTCCTGAAAGATGTGATAGATTCGCAAAGATTTTGAGATTAAACCTATATAATTTACAAGACAGAGACAAGACAGAGGAGCAGTGGTGGTCCAGTGGTAACGGCCGCGACTTACGAGTTGTAGGTCGTAGGTTCGAGCCCAGGCAGGCGCTTTACTTTGTGTAAATTATTTCATCACCACTGCTTTCAAAACGGTGAAGGAAAACATCGTGACGAAACCGACATGTCCTAGAACCGAAAATTCAAAGACATGTGACATCTGCCAACCCGCACTGGGCCCGCGTGGTGGATTACGGCCCACTCCCCTCACAGAGAGGAGGCATGTGTCCCAGTAGTGGGAAAATTTATAGGCTGATGATGATGAATTTACAAGACTAATGGACAAGTTCGTGATTTGAACTCAACAAAAATATCGAACCGGACCGTCCAACGACTGAGTCGTCTCTTTCAAATCAATTAAGGGCGAAGTCCGTTCGTAAAGAAAGGATCATAAAAACAATTCAGAGGCCTCTAATTGTCCCGTCTGTCTGTCTGTACTAATGAACACATGTTGATAGACCACTCGGCTATAATAAAAGATATAGTGAACGTTTAAGTTTTAAAATCGACCACAATTAGGAGTTTAAACGAACTCTTTATGATCGGAAACGTTAAATGAACTTGATTTCCGTACAAGACTTGTTATAAAATAATAAATTTTGTAACGACATGTTTTTGACTGTATGTTTTAGTATCAACAACCGTCTATAAAGTTGATTGTGGAGACGTTTAATTGAAATAAAACAACTTTATTTTTTTTTACGAGGAACTATTCAAAACTTTCTAATTCCTGCATGAATTACTTGAAAGACTTGCTAATCGCTATCAAAATTAATTCAACACCAAAATAAAGAATGCACAACGAACCATTCCAAAACTTTCCTTAAAAGTGCATCTACGAGTAAAATCATTTTCCGAAAATATTTTTATTAGGCCGAAACCGATCATCGTCATACCGAAATCGAAACTTTTAACGATGAGATAATGTCAAACTAAAGACTGTTACTATCCATACGTTAAGTCATCGTAAAACACAATTTTCACAGGCATATGTTCAGTTAAGAGTACTAAAGCGCTAAGTGTCTGTCGCAAGCGCTACTGAATGCGTTAGCCGCTGCGCAGTGACAGACAAACAGATGGATTTACGAGCGTCCTATTGACCTCAGATTAAAACTGTTAGTTCGGTTTTTGAGTCGCCCAGCCAAGATAACAGAACGAGGTAATAAATTATGTTTAGTACTTACGCAAGCTAGCAAACTTTAATAATCATATTTCAGACAGACCAGTTCTGACGGGCGAACCTTATAAGGTATTTTATCGACTGGAAAAGTGGATATAGTAAACATTATTTTAGAAATTACAGATAATTATTACTAATTTATTGCACAAGCATGTGGGGCGTACATACGGCTACACATGAAGCTATAAATTTCCAGTATAAGCTGACCTCGCATTTTACGGAAATCCTATGCAGTGCGAGATCAGCAAAAACTGGAAAATTATAGCTTGATGTGTAGCCGTGTGTACATAGGTAGCCATATTTAAAAAGCAATTTATCTTTAAGCCGAAACCGACACTTTGCTTATCAGGTCTCGACTAATTTGGTCACCTCTATTTCAAACTATTTTGCAGTGAAAAATTAAATGAATATTTACTGTATATTTTTACAATTTCAAATACACAATACATTTTAAAACACCCATATAAAATTATTAGCCGATTAAGCGCGCGGCGGGCGGTTCATTCCTGGAACGCGTAAATAAAATGCGTAAACAATGGGAATTAGAATCAATATGCGCACGCGCATACTCAAGAGCTGTATGAGTCATTTTACATTAAGCGCCGTGATATAACATAACACTATAAGTACTGAAAACCGACCAAGATCAAACAGCATTATTAAATATAATATGCTATTTATTACTGGCGATTGTCAGCAGATTTGCTTCAAACGGATGCCGATTTTGACAATGAGTAATATCTTTGCGTTAAATAAGAATGATACATTAAATTATCATTAATTAAACTAAGCAATTGTTATTATGCTAACAAGAGCGTTCAATGAACTTTGATCAAAATTAAAAATACGCTTGAATTAGTAAGAATTGTCGTAGACATTACGAGGTGCTATAATTCCTCATGATATTACCTATTGTGTGAATCTTAAATGCACACACAAACAATTATTAACGATATTTAAACTTTCTATCATTCAAAGTGACTCATCGTTCAGCAAACTGCATGCAACTAAAAAGTGTGAAATATGGGAGTAATAAATAAAAAGTAATTGTACACTTGTCACGATTTGTTACTAAAACCTACGCACTGTTATTTGTAAAGTACACCGCTTGCAATAATGGTCGCTAAAATATATCACCAATAAAACTAGACTATTAACAATATTTACACCTAGTATTCAATATTTGTCGCCTAAAACATTAATTGTGATCATTATTTCTAACTAAACGCGGAGGCGCCAACGAATTTAGTACAAATCAAACACTATTTCCATTATCAATAAACAAAATTCAATTAAACACGAATAGATTAAATAAATCATAAGTAAATATTAATTTACTTGACAAATAGAAATCACGTTTCTATCGCAAAATTCTATTTCGCAAAGTTTACTAGTGCTGCGCATTCAATTTGCAAATAAACATCGATAAAGATCTTAGAGATCGCGTTTTGGCATGTCATTGATGCGATAGCGATCATTATAAGCGACAGTGGCGCCAAAAACGGTCGTGCAATGAGGTCACCGGTGGCGTCGAGCCAAGTGCATATAAAACGAGTCACGGCCCGCCGAGCTCCGACGCCAATGACTGAAGTTTTTATCGATACTTTGATAACTATACCTAATTATAAAAGCGAACATAAATTAAAATTAGAAGTCTAACGTTAGCGCGCCAAACAAACCTTGGATTTTGTTTAATGAAATGTAATTGATTTAAGTGAAGTTATTGTAAACATCTCACGGATATTTCAATACAACGTAACTCAAATACTTGTGGGAATAATGGCTCGGTTCCAAAACAAATTTTGCCACAGTGTATTAGCGTACCAGCTAATAACTTTTCACCTCCGCATTTCTGTGACAACATTGATGCATTGAAAGATTATCAAGATGGTTTTATTGCATTCATATTGTCAATAATTAGATTTTAAAATTAATCATGTGAACTAAAACCTATCGCAGTGGCAGACGGCCAAAGAACAGTGGCGCCAACGTTGCGGACAATTACAGATATAGGAGCTGCGTAATATGAGCAGCAAAATAAAACTGTGATGATTAATGCTACACCACTGTACTAATGACCGTCATAAAGTACGTATGTATGACGGAAAATAGTAAGTATTTACAATTTAAATTGTGAAATATTAAATGTTCCTGTTTATCATCATAAAAAATTATTGCTTGTAGATAAATTGTAAACGCGTAAGATAAAAACTGCAGTTTTATTTATAATGTCTCGCCGGCTTGTGAAAAAATTATTACGTCGCGCGTCGGTTAGTGAAAAAGACAATAGTGATGGGCGTGTAGTGTTGCTAATCGTCGATCGAGACAGGCGCCGTGCCGCAGCCCTGGAATGAGGTCGGCAGGCGACAAGCCAAGCGCGACCAACCGACTGCATTATGTATCGATAAATGCACAATCCCTACAAATAACTATCAATGTTTAATGCCTTTATAGCGCCAAATGCATGTCACATTATTTCTCTTTCTATTTAATGTTTCTATTCAACTATGAATCTCATGGTCTACTTTGAAAACAACGCCACCGCCGGCTGCCATTTAACTTCGAACACATAGCATAACATAAATAGAACATGCTACTCGATATGTCAATAATATTGTCACCGAAACTAGCAACAAGGTATTGTGTTCAGTCGAAATCGTTCGATTATTATGACTGGCGGGTTTATCGACACAATATGGAACGCCACTAGCGGATGCGCGGCGCCTCGCGCGGTGGCGCCGGAGTTTCGCAAACAATGCACCGTGTCCTTTCCACTGTCGCTTTGAAAAAAAGCCGATTGTTAATTGTTATGCTAATAAATGATGGTAATCATCCATTTTTGCATGTACACAAAAACTTATTGTGAGATGCAACAGAACGCGGTAAATTATAAGCTCATTGTGATTTATAAGCTTGTGCACAACAACAATGGAAAATGACAAAGAGCCTATTGTATGTTGTGTTTTTGCATACATGTTTTAAAACCTGACAGTTTTTGTAATTTGTGAACCTAAGCAAAAGCATATATCAAGAAAAAAATATGTTATGACGAACACCTGTGACGAAAAAGGATTAAGGAGTCTGAATTGGAAAGATAGTATCAAATCAGATGAGATAGGAGATTGGCATAAATAATCGATTGTCAGGTTATTGTACTGTACTTTACCTAGTCGGACAGACATCCTTGTGATAAGACGGCCATGACGCTTACCTGAAAATAAAAGAAAGTTTTTATGAAAAACAGATAAAAAATAAAGAGAAAGCATTGTCATATTAACTTGTCATCACTATTTTGTTGATCAGTCTATGTACTATCGAAGAAACGCATATCTGTACACTGTAAGGACTATTCTTGCTTGCAGCGCTCGGCCGCTATAGTAACGCTTACCTACGAAAAAAAAGTTTCGTATGCACGGGATTTTGTTTTCAAATTGGTTAGATATGCGTTACCCCGATCACGGAAAGCCAAAACTTGCCACCGTAAGGACTATTCTTCCTTGCATCATTCGGCCGCTATAGAACCGGAGCGGTACTAGATGTGGTCATCCTGTGCACGGGATTTTGTTTTCAAAATGTTTAGTAATCGGGTTTCCACGATGGTACTTGTGACCCCTTTAGAAAGGACATATTTCCAAGAACATAATATCGACAATCTAGATTATTTCCTGAAACTGGGCTCAAATAACTTAGCACTATTCCCACAATGATATCATTAAAGTGAAATATTAGCTCGCGCAGCGGAGCGTAAACGTGATAATTATGATAAGATTTACAGGCATGCCAGCTATTGGTAATAAGAACTTGGTATTATAGGATCCTTTAATGAAGGGAGAATATTAAAATCAGTCTGCCTAGCCTTTTCTTTATCAATTTTTTCCAGCAAGCAGCTGAATACCAGTAGTTTAAATAGAGCGATTATCTATCTGATCTCCACAACACAGTTACTGGATAACAGGATACTCAAGACTGGTTGTTAAACTTTTGAGCTTCTGGCTACCCCTAATGACTTGCAAAGATCCGAGGCACGGAGACATCTCATGCAAAGCCTTGGTGAAAAGATTTGCCAGCCAGTACAGGTAGGTAGCAGGCATGACCGTCCAGGGTAGGTACCATCGGGGTAACGCATATCTAAGCAATTTGAAAGCAAAATCCTGTGCACATAAACTTTTTTTTTTCGTAGGTAAGCGATACTATAGTGACCGAGCGCTGCAAGCAAGAATAGTCCTCAGTGTACAGATTTGCGTTTCTTCGATAGTACACTAGGTAGGTACTGTGAGGACTTATCATTGGAATTCAACCTCACACATTATGCAGGCTGGCAAGAACACTCTATGGTATCCGAACATTCGAACATTATATATTTAAATTAGGATTTTCGTATGGTGTGCATTTGTCAATGTAAGAAAAACTAGTTTAGCCCCTGGCGTCGGTCGCGTAATATTGTCCCTAGCTTTATACTATTGGTTTAATTATAGTCTGTTTCTTCAAAAGTCTTTAATTTATCACACTATACACGATTCCGAGTGCCGCAGCCAAGCGAGGTGCTTACAGTACACACGGCTACACATCAAGCTATACATTTTCAGTATTTATAAGCTGACCTCGCATTGTACGGAAATCCTACACTATGCGAGATCAACATAAACTGGAAGTATATAGCTTGATGTGTAGCCATGTGTTACATTGGATGTCCCTCTCCGGTCGTGTCGGATTGCCGTCCCATCGGACTATGAGAGTGAGGGAAGAGAGTGCACCTGTGTCTGCGCACACACTTGTGTACTATAATATCTCCCGCACCGAAGACTAGTCTCCGTTGAGATTGGCCGCCATGGCCGAAATACGATCTGCAGGACTATGCATCGGATGTCAATTTTATAACATCTGTAGTATTTTTTTCCTGCCTGTATTAAGGTGTTCCCTAATAGTACACCCACATTTCGCCAGTTATGTTTAAGTCCCATGTAATAGAGGGCGAGGCGAGCCTATTGCCATCAACCAGGCACAAATCCAGGCTCCGGGCTGCTACTGGGAAATTCCAAATAAAAAGAAAAACCCGACTTAGGAACCGAATCCAAGGCTTGCGACCGCTAGACCCAACGAGGCAGGTTATCGTAATTGTGTCAATAAATAGTCTAAAAGGACCAGTTTCATAAAAAGTTGTTCTATGTATGCATAGAACAAGTTTTTTTAATTTTCTTTATCCGTATTTATAATAATTACCTAAGCCTCTATAATAGACAAGATTAAATATCTCGTAAATTGCTGTAGGTAAATCCTCTGTATAATTATGCGAAAATTATAGTTATTTATTATACGATGAGTAAGTTGACTTGTAACTCGTAAAGATATAGTTATATTCTTGAATAATTTCAAATGTCAACAGGAGTATAAAATATATTTACAGTTTTACGTAACTTCAACGCAAATAGGTCATGTTGGTACAATATCATTATGTACTTAAGTAAGAAATTGGGTTTACGGCTAAACAGTTTTGATCTGTTTAAGTATGATTCTTTAGCTAATAAAGCTGTTTGAGTTGTAATAATACAGGCTGGCAGGGACATCGACGCGAAAACTGTTACCACTGTAAAGGCTCTTTCAAACAGGCGCGACACGCGACGTGACACAAAGACACCGCTCGTCGCGCGACGAGCGGTGCCCTTGTGTCGCGCTGGTCTGCACAAGCCTTAACTGTTGTTTGTTGTGTGTGTTTTTTTTTTTTATCTGCTTTTCCATATATTTTGACCGCGTACGTAGGTACACTTTTCTATGAAACAGCAGATATTTTTTTTAAATAACAGACGAACAATTTCAACGCAGGGGGGTTCAGAACCATGTACTGAATCCATGGTTTCCGTTTTCGCGTCGATGTCCCTGCCACCCTGTATAAATATAGTTTTTCGTATTTTTAGTGACTAAACTGGGGTCAGAGTTTTAAAGCCGCCCAGGGGCCTCTAACTTGGCTTCACATGACGTCGAGAAATATCTCTCAGGCATGTCGGTTTCCTCACGATGTTTTCCTTCACCGTTTTTGAAGCAAGTGATAATCCTTAATATTATAAATCCGAAAGTAAGTTTGTTTGTTACGCCTTCACGCTAAAACGGCTGAACGGATTTGGATGAAATTTGGCACATATATAGATGACGCCCTGGAAAAGAACATAGGATACTTTTTTTTCCCACGGGATCGAGACTTATGCGGGTGAAACCGCGGGGCGCAGCTATCCTTAATATTATAAATGCGAAAGTAAGTTTGTTTGTTACGCCTTCACGCTAAAACGGCTGAACGGATTTGGATGAAATTTGGCACATATATAGATGATGCCCTGGAAAAGAACATAGAATACTTTTTTTTCCCACGGGATCGAGACTTATGCGGGTGAAACCGCGGGGCGCAGCTATCCTTAACATTATAAATGCGAAAGTAAGTTTGTTTGTTACGCCTTCACGCTAAAACGGCTGAACGGATTTGGATGAAATTTGGCACATATATAGATGATGCCCTGGAAAAGAACATAGAATACTTTTTTTTCCCACGGGATCGAGACTTATGCGGGTGAAACCGCGGGGCGCAGCTATCCTTAATATTATAAATGCGAAAGTAAGTTTGTTTGTTACGCCTTCACGCTAAAACGGCTGAACGGATTTGGATGAAATTTGGCACATATATAGATGATGCCCTGGAAAAGAACATAGAATACTTTTTTTTCCCACGGGATCGAGACTTATGCGGGTGAAACCGCGGGGCGCAGCTATCCTTAATATTATAAATGCGAAAGTAAGTTTGTTTGTTACGCCTTCACGCTAAAACGGCTGAACGGATTTGGATGAAATTTGGCACATATATAGATGACGCCCTGGAAAAGAACATAGGATACTTTTTTTTCCGACGGGATCGAGACTTATGCGGGTGAAACCGCGGGGCGCAGCTAGTTAGGTATAAAATACGCACATGAATCCAAAAATTCAGAGGGTCTTGGGTTCGAACTCGAGACCTATGATTTGAGAGAGAGTTTGACGTTCGTTTTAAAACATGTGTATTCACGTCTTACGGTTAATAAATACATCAATAATGATATCTGTATCTACATTATTTTTTATTTCCAAATCGCAGGGCAATATATTTTTTTCCCTAGGATTTCTCCTGTATCAAACTGTCATACATACGAACATTATTATTATTTGATCACTAGTGTAGGTATTAGGGATGTCAGTAATAGTTTAGATGGCGCCGTTCGTCTACTTGGGGTGCTAAATGAAGGGGCAAATAAAAATGAGATCAGCCCACCCCTATGTTGAATCACTGAATGTAAATTCTGAAGGACTATGAAAAAAGCAAGATCTTTTTAATTTACATAAAGTGCTATTTTATTCACTCGAATTTTTGTTTTTTTTAGTTACGACATTAAGTCCCAATTGCACCACAAATCACTACATGCGTTTAGTGCTAAACATATTTATAGCATAATTCTATTTACCAACGATGTTTAAGGGCCGCTTGCACAACAAATCTCTACATGCGTTTAGGGCGAAACATATTTTAGTCTTAAATAATGTAAGAGGCTTTTATCCACAGTCATGTCAACCTCATCATTTAAATTTTAAACATAATTTTGTGTCTGTCACCTTCAAATGATTGACAGAAACTGAACGATTGCACCACGGATCTCTACATGCATTTAGCGCTAAACATATTCAAATAAATTAAATAAATCATTTGCATAAAAAACATAATTCTGTCTCTGTCACCTTCAATTAATGATTGACAGAAACTGAACGATGTTTAAAGCCCGATTGTACCACAAATAACTAGATAGCATAAATACGTTTTCCTCTAAACGAATTTAAAACATCGCACTGTTTCTGCATTTAGTGATTTGTGGTGCAACTGAGCCTTATTAAATTCTTTTAGTGCTAAACTGTACCCTAATTGCGTAATACACGATCAATCATAATTTGTTTCGATTTGAAACAGATTGCTAATCCATTGCTTCATAAATTGGAAAAAAAAAATCTGCTTAGCAACGTAAATAACGCAATGAATGTTGTTGTACTGTCAAAATGAAACAAATTAGGCAAAATTGTTTACGAAAATAAGTTACGCAATAGAGGTACTGGTGCTAGCGAGACTGACATTAGATCGCAACAAGATTATTGAAAATTTTGCACGAGAATTAGCTCTTTCGACTCACAATCGCGGCTAACATAGGTACTACAGTGCACATAGTAACTTTTGACTGTCTGTACTATTGCCAAATACCAAACAGTGCTTTGGCACCACTAGTACCTACTGTTCAATCCAAAATGTGTAGATTGATGCGTCATTCAGTCTTCCGAAGTAACTATTATATTTCATCTTTCAGTGTTTTCGAATGCTGGCAACAAAACTCTTGTTACATAATGATTTACCTGTGAAAGTTCAAGCAAATTATTTTCGTAAACAATTATGACAAATTTGTTTCATTTTGACAGTTCAACAACATTCATTGCGTTATTTACGTTGTTGAGTTTGTTTTTTTTTCCAAGTTATGAAGCAATGGATTAGCAATCTGTTTTAAATCGAAACAAATTGCGAGTGATCGTGTATTACGCAATTAGGGTACTGTCTTTTGGATTTGTTGGAAAAGATGACTTTTGTTAATAAAATTCATTTTCTCTGTTATTGTGAAGGTTTCTACGTAGCCTAGTAAGTATTAAAATAGAAATACAGTGAAAACCGTTTATAACGACTTCGAAGGGACCTTCGGATAGCGGTTGTTATAGCCGATAGTCGTTATAACCAAAAACTATGTTAAGTAAACAAAAATGTTGGGACCTCAAAATTTCGTCGTAATAACCGGTATGACGTTTTAAGCGAAGTCGTTATAAACGGTTTTCACTGTATTAGAAAAAAACTGTAACAGAAACATATAATACAAAACGTAACACCGTCTACCAATTTCCATGTAAAAACAAATGTGGTGTGGTGTGGTGTGGTGTAGGAACATACTGTATACAAAAGTGATGCGTACGCGCAAGTAGCAGTTATGTTTATTGTTGCAGCCGGCATAATATAAAACTTATAAACAACGATCCGATTTACAAGCCACTGTCTGTTATAAATAAACATAATATGACTGGTAGTGGGGGCAAACAAAACTCTTGAATGAATTCATTAATTATTATTTTTTCCTGACATTTATATATATATTTTTTTTTTTGTTAAAAAGTTAATTCTATGCGGATTATTAGCGCAAAAATTCAGGTATGCATATCAAATTATTATGTAGTTTTATTAGAATTTATTTATCAAGGCTATTATGTAAAACAGATTAATAAAAAAAAAACAAGTGTTCACTTACATTTGACCTTACAAAATAAGGAAAACTATGATATTTATTTTAATATTAGTCGTACATTTTTCCTACCTATTCTTTTTAATTAGAGGAATATACTTCTGTAGGTCCTTATTTACTTTTAATATCAATGGAAATAATAACCAATAATAAAATTCTGCCTAAAGTTATAGAAAATGTCAAAATATGCACCAATTTGCTGACGCTACTAAACTTTTTCAGTTTACATCCACATCTGTCGCCACGCGCCGCTTACGCATGCAACATAACCAATCACAGACGATCCCCTCCCCCCTCTTAACCCACATAGATGAAGGCAATTAAAGAGCAACGGTTCCATACTTGAAAGGTCAAGTTACACTGGCGATACAAGACCCCAGTTTTGGTGTAACGCCGCCTCCCGTCTCTAGAATGTTCTATTTGAAGGCGATATCCCACCGAGTCTAAAAATATAGGGCTATTTATTCTTGAAAACTTATTTAGTATGATAGTTTTCGACTACCAAAGATTTCTCGTTCGAAAAACTCATATTATCATCACTTTCTATGGGTGTCAATTTGTTCTTTTCTCCGTTGATGAATGAGTCAGTTTGCATTACAGACTTATCTAAGTTTAAATCGTAAAATCTAAGGTTTAATAATTAATCTCGGATATCAGAAATTCAATTAATCAAAACAACGTGTTGAAATTAACGCTGCGATAGTGACAGGCAATAATTTCTACCTCCCAAGGAAACTGGATTACATAACACTGTTCGTTTTCCAAAGCTATAGATCAAAACAAACAATGTTTGAAACAAAACAAGTACAAGTCTATGTAAACTAATTTAGGTCACAAGGTTGGCTTAGCAAAATATGGGCGCCAGTTCGAGGCCAACAGTTGTGAGCTGCGGTTAATCGTGCAAACGCGTGTGAACACATTTTACAACAATCTTCTCTACTCCCCATCATAATTTGATGAGATTATAATTGAGAGAATTTCACCCGAGTTTCCCACAGTAAAATATAGTCACGCGATATTTAATTTAACGAAACGCGGCAACACGACGCCACGCTGCGCCCACGCCTTCGCAAGCTTCTGCCAATCGCAAATAAGAAATATAAACGACAACAATAGTCGCAAACTAGAGAATTACGCGGGTCGTATATATAAAATACGAATAAATTACGGCTTTAATGAATAAATTATGAGTACAACGTGGTGCGCCGCGGGAAAAAATAGCGCTCTAAGTGCGGCGCCGGCGCCAGCGGCGGCGCAAGGATAAGCCTTGCACGCGCACACCTCATCCGCAAATAACCTGAGTAAACAGACAAGAATATACCTTAATGCACAAACATAAAGCTCTAATTAACACAAGTAACTGTTGGAAATACGACATTGCAAGACAAACGACGGATTCTGAATGCGTTCATGCGACCGTAGCGAGTCATTACGATACTTTGAAAGTGTTACTCTATAAAAACAAACCAAACTACACTCTAATCCTGTGATATAAAGTCTCTATCGCAATTGATTACGTACTCGGAAATGTGTTCTATCCTTGTCTTCGAGCTTAGAAGGAAGTGAGTTGGAAGGAGTAAAAAATATATCCGCGAGAGCAGCGTTCCCGTTCGTTTTGACACGTTACATGAAGCAAGCGAAGTGATAAATATCTTAGTCCGGACAGATGCCCTGGCTAGTACGTAAATTCAATTTAATGCAACTCCCAGCGACAACGCGGAAGCCGAGCTGGCTTTAGATACGAACATAAAGTAGGCGTGTGAGAAGTTGAGAACCGACAGTCGAGCACCCAAATCTTGTGGACAAACCACTTGAAAACTCCACTACAGATGAACAAAAGATACTTAAAAGTATACTTACACAAAACTAAACAAACACATTAGAAGATGTCCTGGGAAAATTTTTAGTTACAAGCCGTTGCAATGTAACTTTGTTTGAGTTTAAATATTTAAATCAGCATCAGGTGCGGTTGAAAGACGAAAAACATAAATTCCGATTCGATAACAGATGTTGGCCAGCCGTCGACCATACTTGATGTAAACGTTCATTATTTCAAGCATAACGCTTTATGTAACCTCAAATAATCCGAGGAGTCAGCTAACAAAACAAAAAATGATGTAATTTTTATCGGGCAGGAAAGAAATCTCCGACTCACAATGAAATCGTAAGACAAATAAGCGACCGTACCGGTGTTATCAAATAGAGCCCACGCTCATAATCTCGAAGGTGCCCAAACCTCTTAAGTGCCATCCTGCGGCCGATTTTTATTATCTCGGGTCTTGAGGCACCGCTATCTTTGGATGTTGTCCTTATTCCATAAAAACTACAAAACCTTATCAACGTACACGAACCTCGACTTAAAGCGGTCCCTATTTTTACTCATTCGACGAAGCTTTTAACCGTATCGGAGCGGTCCCAACCCCGCCGAGATTTATAACCGTCTGGTTCGATTTACAGGTCGGCGGAAGTCTACATTAGGTAACGGAAACCTGTGAGTGCTCCCAATAAGTAATTTTAGATGGTAAAAGCCGAGCGACATTGCAATCGAGAGCTACTTCGAGATAATTGAAGTGGAGGGCGTTATCGTCGTCGAGCATAAAATGAGAGTTCAAACGCATCCTTTAAATGTTCCCTTTTAGCCAGGATAAAAACAGAAACAATTATTATTGGAAGATAAAAGCTGCACCTCTTAGTCATATCTTTTGTATAAATAGTTCACGATGCAATTAGAGACCAAAAAAGTAGGCAACACTAATTTAGAATTTTATGAGAACCGTTCCAATTGGTTGCTCTTAACTTGATTGAAGATAGCGTGGCCGAGCTCTTGAAGTTCCATTAGGGGTAATGAGTGTCCAAGGAATGTCAAGTGACACTGTATGATGGAGTGGCGTGAGGAGCGCCGCTGACAGGTACACGGTGAGTCAGCGACAAACATAGCACAAAGAGCCAACAAAGGGAACGAAACAATGTGGATGAAATGCCGTAAGATACTTTAAAACATTAATGTGGTGAAACACCAGTTGTAAGTCTTATTATAGCGGTTCTAAAGATATACGCAACAATATTTGCAGCGACAACGGTGAGCTCGTGTAGGCAGGTAAGCAATTAACAAGTCGAGTAAAGCATAGAAATTGGCGGCAACAGTAAATGGAGATAATTTACTAGATCTAGTACTAAGCTTTCGAGACTCGGTGGGCTATTAATCACTTACACCGACACGCTAATGGCGAGTACACTGTAATTAACTTCCCGACCACACGAAGCAGATCCAGAAACAATATTTCAAATGGACGTAAGGCCACTTGAGAAAGGCAAAAAGTTCCAGGTAGATTTTATGTTTAGAAATTGCTTTGGAAAAAATCGCCACCCTTGTTTGGCAAATATGCGCAGGTAGAGTGTACCTGTTGGGACTCGTAGAGAACAAAAGGGGCTCCTAGAGGCGTCAGAGTTAATGGCAGTATGATACAGTGTGGGCGACTAAGTCAATTAGGCCATCCGTCGCCGCCATTCCCGGAATGTCGCCGACAAATGACTGAATACGATAAGACGCTAAGACAAGAGCGTCTGAGAGTCCTTTTTGCCCTTTTTGCTCGCGCCCACCTTTGCCGTTTCTGATAACAGCACCTTTTCTTAATTGAGTTTCTGTGTCCAGTGATTCTTTATCACCGAATCCCATTAAGGGCTTGACATGGGCCAGTAAGTTTATCGGTACAATTAAGTGCGCATAATCTCGCGTCTGGAAACAAGAGTTTTTATTATTGTCGAATTATTCTTGAGTTGATAACATTATGAATTGAAGTACAATTTTATTGCTTTGTCGTGGCGAAGTCATGAGAGGTGATAAACCACGCAATAAAATCTAATAATATACGCATTAACATATCGTGATTTGAGAATTGAACATTCTCTCCAAATCTGTTGGCTTCCTGAGAATATTCGTATCTGTGTCGACAAAGCCGTAAGGTGTGTCGTGAACAGCATTCACATGCAATTGATATTTCTGTCGATAGCCGTGCATCCGCTGCGTAATTGATAAAATGAAACAACAAATGGTGTTTTAGCATTGACTTCTGAACAACAGCAGCGTATAGCAGCCGTAAAAGTGAGATAACGCTATGACTCACGAGTGCAAGTGCTTTCGTCCCGTGAATAACATCCTCTATGCTTAGTATGTCGTGGTGTTCCACATTTCCGTTATTCTTTTTGATTCTGATTTTCCAGATGCCACCGCTCTGTAGTCACGGCTTGAATCTTGATCTCGTTTTGGAACTGAAATCATTTGATGTTTTTGGCTCACATTCAAGAGCATCAGTATTTTTAATTCGAATAGTGTACTTCGATTATACAATTGTTTAAATAAACGAAACATTCATTTGGGTTTTTGGTTTGTAGTTTTAATGAATGTTGTTGTAAAATGTTCGTGAGATAGGAAGAGTTGTGGGGGGAATGTAACAGGTAATACTTAAAGTAATTATAGAAGGTAATAAACCTTCTTGCGGCTATATTGTTGCTGGGTATTGAAGATGCAATCTGCGTAGTCACTGGCATTTGACCCGGGACTATTGCGTTCATAAAGATATTAATTTATTTTCTATTAGATTTTGTAATCGGTTTTCTCGTACCGATCGAGGTAAATTGTACATGATTAAATTACCAATTAAACTTGCTTTATGGTTTGTGTATTCTTGTGTTGGGTGATTGATTTGCGCTTTTTAGAGATTTGTATTCATTGCTTAGATAAAGATAAAGATCATTTATTTGTCCAAAACATGAGTATACACACACATGGCATGCAAGATGTTACAATTAAATTTTACCACAGTCATGTTTTGCCTTAACGTCGTACAAATATAAGTAGGTAGGTACATTTAATTAAGTAATTATAAATATATATATTAAATAATTATAAATATATATATTTACATATATATATATTATTGCTTACATTTATCATAATTTCGAGATTTCTTGTCTTCTCTAGAGGAATTTCAGATTTGTCTTTTCTTTGTTTGTCTGTTGGCTCAAGATTCTTGAAGTTTCTTGCCCAAGTATTATTATTATAATTATGTAGGTTACTTACCTAATGGCGTCAAACTCAGGAAATCCTAGTGCAGGGCAATGGCGCATGGCGGAGCGTTGTGTTATTATTTATTAATAATAACTTATGATACCTTCATAATGTAATAAGTATCACAGTCACGCAACCATTTTCAAGATTGTAGACAGCTGTTGTACTATTATAATGGGCCGAGACAGCGATTATGCTAATAATGGATACTATACGGAATTATATAAACGGCATTAAGTATTACTAGAGGTATTTGTGATTATTGCTCGAATTTGTAGTTTTTTTAGGGGAATTAATTTTATAATGGCATCCACCTCTTGATATGATCGGCTTCTTTAGACACAAGCAGTGATTAATCAGTAAACTCAACTCACCTAATTAAAAGTACGTACAGTACGACACAACTTAGATGTAGCATCGGCAAAATTCGTAACACCGATCATCTGAACTGAGTGCGCCTTCAAAATCACCAATATTTATTACTGCTTTAGGTAAAAATGATCTTTACGCAAACGTAAAATTAAAATGATTGAATGCAAATTTTCAAAATGCTACATCTAAGTGTGTCGCAGCAAGAATTTGACGTCATATTTGAAACAGGACCTCAACCAAAAGTGACGTTAAAAATCTTCTTCAAGTGGACGACACTAGTCTTTGACCACACAAAAACCAAACTTGAACACTCAAAAACTGGCCCCATATTTATTTGTTCAACACACTATGAAACAATAGTTACAAGAAGTTTCTGCTTCGTCAGCGCCAGCGCATTAAAATATTTATAGGGGCCCGCTCCCACTCGGCCCTTTCATTGTTTTTTCTATCGGATCAAATAAGGCTGTTGTTATTATAATTGAAACTGCATCGCTTTCTATTTGAACGAAGTTCTTGTCTCTGGATGTTTTTTTTTTTGGGTGACGTTTTGAACGTCTGTGGTCTAATCGGGCCACGATTATCTTTAAAATGTTAATTGAAATTCCTTAAATCATTATTACATCTTCTAATAACTTCAGTTAATCGTTATTTCTGTAATTATTAGCCGCATAATTTACAATATCATCGATGTCTAAATAGTTATTGGCATTGATTTGCATAATATTCATTCAAAAAAAAACTTGAATATTTTAACAATCTCATCATTGCTATTTTCTCAGCAGGATATGATGTTTTGCATCTATAATACCACATTTAGAACTTAATATATTTATTATGGCGCTGTTAAAGTCTGCCGTCAAAGAAACCAACGCTATAAGAATTCTGAAGTTGTTTACTAATATATTTTCTTGAGAGAAAGTCCCGTTACTTGTATGAAATTGTATTAAATGCAATTTTGACATCAATAAACTGGTAGTATTTGCATACCGGGCGTCATTGACGTGAGCCGGGCGGCGCCACAGAATAATATCTATTGACACCGCGCCGTAAAGGTACGTTATGTACCTTTAACACAGCAGTATCGGTATATAAGGTGACTCTCGGACGTATACGGAATGTTGTCTATTTGTTCAAGTGGCATCTGCCGCATATATTTACATATGGACATAGTACATGAAGTTTGCTTTAGCTAATGTTTGCAAATACGCGACTTGTTTGATTTGAAATTAGGTAGCGCCATTGTTAATCTTATTTGGAATTAGCTTAATGTTTGAACACGTTTTATTAACGCAATATTTAAATTAACTACAGGATTATGCTTGGCTCGTTATCATTTTAGGTAGGTACGTTCTGTTTTGAACCACGATTAAACATGCAGGATAATTTTATCGCTTTAAAACACACTAACTCAACGTTTCCGACTAGCAGTTGAGAATGCACATTTCCTCTGACACAAATATTTTTAAGTTATTAACAAAATTGCATAGATTACGGAGCTATTTCCCAATATGTACGGTTGAACGATTAAGAGGTAAACATATGGACAATTATACAAATCGCGAAATAATTAAATGCAAATATCGTCCGGCGCCTCGCCTACATGCTCTTGGCTACTGCATTAACAGACAGACAAACATACAGGCGTGGGTGTACTCGTAATTGTAAAAGGGAAAATCGTCCGCACAATGGGCTCTTTCAACTAGCCTCATTGGACAAATAAGATTACCAAACTAGTTTTTGTAAATACGCGATCTCTGTCGTCTACTAAAATAAAAAAATATTTAAAGGTACAGGTTTTCAACTCTTAAGTCCGAGTAATTGCCACACACGGAGTTGTAAACTGTAGGAATGCAATAAAATATATTGTAGGTAATATTAAATTCAACATCAGTGTTACGTAAGATCGGCAAATCGTATATTTTTTCGACCAAAATAACAATCACTTATTTTTCCTGTTATGTCTCGAACTAGATATAAAATGACTACAAAGTTATGCTTGACAGTGCAAAAGATAGGTTTACAAAAAAACCTTGTATTACGGTATTTCAGCATTCAGCAGCGAATCTCGTAGATCAAGAACTTTCACAAAAACAAGAACATAACCCCAGTCAGGCAGGAAAAGTTATATCAGCTTTTTTTGATCCAGACATACTGACAAATATTTGTTCAAAACGACTCGTCCAATTTGCAAGCTACCAAATAAGTCAGTTTGTCGACAACCAGCTTAATAACGAAGACCCCTGCAATCCTGATCCTATGTGTATTAAAGGGGCCTTTTAAAACTGGCCACATGATCTACAAGTCCCCTATAAGGCAAGACATCTGTGTAAATTGCCGGCGTACACGCATGTTCGATAAAACGAATCATAACTTCAAAATCGTGTCAATCTAATTAATGCACCTTATCAATTAACGGTTTGTTCATTATATTTGACACATAAAAGATTACCAGTTTATTGGTATTTTTACACATAATTAATGTAGGTGTGGATTTGACAGGTCAGAAACGTGTTAATTCTACAACTACTTACAAACCAGAATTTGATTGGCTACCCACATAGGTATGTTGAAGATTTTCAAGGTTTAATGTTTATAGAAACATCATAAATTTGAGAATTTGGAAATTGAATGTTGTTTTGGTGTTGAGATAGACACTGCTTACGTTCTCGCTTAAGTAATTGAAGTTATGTGCGTTCGAAATGGATAACTAAATGCCTGTGGCAAGCCGTTATTGCTTTGTTATACCCATAATACTATAATCTTAAGAGGGAACAGAGCCTGCGAGGAATTCGAAAAATTGTTTTTTGAAGAAACTATTGCCGTGTCTTACCTCAAGTCTGCCCCTGTAGAGTGCGATAGGGACAGCTGCAGCACGCGTAGCATGGCCACCGTAGAAACGAGTTTTGTCGACGGAAGAATAGACAAAATGACAGATTGTGATTGTTTATCTGTCATTTTGTCTATTCTTCCGTCGACAAAACTCGTTTCTACGGTGGTTATGCTACGCGTGCAGCTCAGACCGATTAAATCACAAAATTTTTGACGAGATCAACGTTTCTTATTCCCCTGTTTTCTCCTCGAAATCTGAGCCGATTCAATAATTTTTTACATTAAAATTTTAAGAAAGACTATGTCTATGTTCCTATCATTTTCTTTTATGTTAAAAACTTTTCGAATTTGTCTGGTAGTCCTGGTAAAAATGGGGGATTTTTTTAATTTTTGGAGGGTCAAATTTTCTTTACCAATAAGTTGCTGAAAAAAGGAAATAACAGGGACGTGCCTACAGCAGACCTTGATCTTGTGAAAAAAAAAATTGCTCTAGAGGAAATATTCAGGAAGAAAAAAGGGAATACATTTGTATGAAAAATCGCAGGCCCTGTTCCCTCTTAATAGTGCTAAGATGTTCGTCAATCTACAAGATGAGATCAAATCTGAAAAAATAATATTCCGCACTGAATTTCCCGGAAAATCTTGGCAAAATAGTTCAGATAACTTTTTCGCGGAAAATCGTTGCCTTGTGCGCAAAGTATTACTAATTTTACGCGGAATCTGAACTGAATCTGTCAACGATAAGACATCGCTTTGCACGTACGCTTTTAAGATAAAGTAAATAGTTCAATAAAATAAAAGATTTGACAGCATCCGCGTAGCCAGGGGTAGGAGATTAGGAGTATTGACATCGAAACCAAATCTATAATTTTGGCCTGGTGATAACTTTTACAGTACTAGAGAGGATCTATGGTAGAGATGCCGAGAATAGTTGTTATAGCGAATGGTCGAATACCGATTAATCGCCATTCCCTATGGTGAATAGTCGAATACTCGCCATTATTACTCGACATAAAAAAAGGAATATAAGTTTGTTTATTCTCAAATAATAATATCGTTTATTTATTTTCTGAGGCAGGTTTGATTTATGATAAAAAGCGCAACCGACTTGATTCCAGTCGTGTACTGCACCTCGGACGGGGTGCTCTAAGTGGACTACTTCCCTCAATCTGCCCTTTTTGGACTTTAAATATTAAATAATTAATTAAGTAGGTACTTAAGCCTAACTAATTAACTTCAACATGACTGATTTTTGGCAAACTTTTTATATTAATGATAATCACACTAAGTGTGTTTTGCTTTTAAAGATTAATAAAAGTTTAATTATTTTTAAGTCTATAGTTATTCTGTTCATTAAAAGTAAATTTTTATTTAGAGACAACTATTCGCCGAATGTCGAATAATAGACACTATTATTCGGTATTCGACGAATAACAAAATAAAAAAATCGAGTAATGATGAATACCGAATAATAGCGAGTATTCGCGGCATCTCTAATCTATGGATATTTTTGCACCGTCCTTTAATTACCCAAGATACCGCTATCGAAAAACCTGCGCCAAAAAATGGCCGAAATCGAATCCTACCAACCCTTGTCAAACAGTCATGAATCTCCCAAACAAACGATATGTAAACACAAAATTTGCGGTATTTGCTCCAGTTCCCCCACACCTCTATACACTTTCATTGAATAATGGCCGGCCACCCACGGGAGTAATAAATATTTATAACGGAGTATTTCGAAGAATGTGATACTTCCGTACGAACGAGCCAAGCGCATACAAGCTGAGTACATGTAGTGATGATGAGAATATTCGCACAACAACCGAAATTGACACTGATATTACATTGGGTAACGATGGGATTCCATTTTGAAACAGCACAGAACAAGACATGCATCGGTATGAAGTTAAAGAAAAAAAGGACAAGACAAGTACAATATTACTTTCAAAACAAGAGACAGCTGCCAAAAGCACACATCCTACACGATGCGAAAAAAAACTGGGATAAGATTCGTCGATTATTTCTAGAAAGGCTTAAGAAAGTTTATTCTATCCAGGGCGGCTTAGAAAAATATGCCCGTTTACTACTCATAATACCAAGATATCTTATAACAATTTCTGGCAAATGTTTTTACTATGGGTTCAGTTCTGCTAAAAGTTTTTAGCAACAAAACACAAACAAAAAATCTTTCAACGAATTCAAAACTCAACACGCAAGTCTCAACAACTCAACTCCTTGTGTACTTAGTACCGGTTTCTAGTCACTCCTATCCGTTCGACAAGGTTTATTTTTAATACTCTAATTGATATTCAATAATGAGGGACCACCAAGTTGCGCCGGCGCAATAAATCACACGTCAAGGAAGGCCATGTTGCTTGCTGACTTGCTAACTACTTTGCATTGCTAGTTGACGGCACATCGATCAAGCTCAGCTGAGCACAGAACAGACAACGGTATAAAATATTTGAGATGTCTGATAACAAAGTACTTGATTCAGCTTTAAATTTCCTTTTGAAGACGATATTAGGTTGCTATAAGTCAAAAATTCAGAGGACATAATATTTTGAATTTCTCGACGTTCATATTTATCAAATTGGAAATAGAACCATTACATCTACAGGGAACGCTGAATCATTCTTGTAATACCAATTATATCAACTTGATAGATATAAAATCGAAGCATACTAGAGCGTCTGTCAGTTTTAAAACTAGTTACTTAAAGTCTAGACAGTAGTCAGTGTCTAGACACCCATATGTGGTAGACCTTTGATGTATAAGTAGGTAACGTATTTGTATCCTATGTATTTACATAACCTTACATTCAATCACACTTGTGATGCTTGACAGGAACCTACAGCAGTTTGGAACAGTGTCAAAGCAATACTTGAAACCGCGTACGGAATAATTATATGCGGAAAAGAAAAATTCTAGAAACATTACTTCGGAAGGCACGTCTAAAGGCTTTTGTGGCATGGTGATTCGACAAAGTAACTGCACATAACATTGTTTAATGTTAGTAAACAACAAAAGCAAATAACGCCAAAATGTTTGCTTATAAACTTGAATTGAGTAGAACATAAAGTTGCAGCTGCGATGTGAAATTTGACGTCAGAGAAAGCAATATACTCTGCTGAACGTCGAAACGAATGTCTGAAAGGTGCGTCATGTAATACTTCTTTTAATAGACTTGTGTTTATGAGTAAATAGTTTTATAGCTAAGGCTTTGCGTTGAAGTGTGTTATATAGTCACCTTCGTCGGCGAGTGGCAAAGTCGCCACACGCATACATATGGCCTGCTTAGCAAGTGCATTGCAACAACACCGTGACATGTTGGATGAATGCTCTATTTGCACGGCCCTGACAGCCGTCGACTTAATGTTTCCATTGCACTTATACTAGAATGTCAATTTTCTTTTATGTTGAGTGTTAAGTAATTCTCAGAAAAACCGCGTCTAATTACAAATCACGAAAGCGGACATCATAAAACAAACATTAATAAAAGTAATTTTAATTATGGAGTGAATTAATTATTATACGGGCAGCGACGCATGACGTTCGTGCAACGTCGCGGTTGGAGTGTGAATGGCTGAAAACCGCGGATTGTCGGCGCAGGCGCCGTTGGCGCCATACTTCCGGCATGTAGCGGAAGTCAGCTGCAACTGTCGTTCGTTATGCACTACTAGCCCTGTTGTATTTCAACCCGTATCAGTTTACCTGTTTAATTTGTCGGCTACTGGTCACAATATTGGCTAACAAAACTTGCTTACACCTGTGTGACTGCTATTGTATTCAGTCATAAATAAATTTACATCAAATTTTAAAACAAAATTACAGTAGGCGGCCCATTTTTGAAATGAACATCAAGGGGCTGATGGAATGACCATAATGGTGAAGTGACGTTTTGTTCCGCCTCAGTGTTCACAGCCAAAACTAAATATAGAGCAAAGATTCACTTGTTCAAAATTACTTCATGAGAAAAATCTTTTAAGTATTCTGATGCAGTCATTCGCGGAAGACTCTTGGCCCCATTAAATTTCGAGTAACAATTCTTTGTTGGCTTGTCGTATGACGCATACAGTACACACGCATCTATTTCATATAGCAAAAAAAACTCGCTAGCGCCATTGTTTGACCAAGTATTAAAGACCTAATAAACAGAATTAGCTTTTGTGTGCATTTAACTGTAATAAATTAAGTACATATTTAATTGACTAAGGCGAACCCAAAGGCTATGCTGTTGGCAGAGTAGAGATTAAGCGGCATATATTTAAAGCCTGTCTGAGATTTATACCGTATAAAAGCGTAAAGTATCTTTCAGATCAAAAAAGGTCTTCTTGGGAAGCCTATAGACGCGAACTTCACGATTTTGGAGGAGAACCAAATAACTTCAAAAGAACGAATTCGTCATCACTCATCATCCATAACTTTTTGCAACCCAATGCAGAGGAAAATCCTCCTTCATCCATATTTCAATAGGTTTACATGAAACTGTTGTTTACTGCCACGCATGAGCACAGTAGAACCGGGTTTTGTCGACGGAAGAATAGACAATGTGTCATTTTGTCTATTCTTCCGTCGACAAAACCCGTTTCTATGTGGTTCCCGGTTGTCATGCTACGCGAGCTGTTTTCTGCTCATAAATTCATAGTTCGCAATTATACCATAAGGAATCCAAATACAACAGTTTGATTACACAATTAACGAGCGTTGCAAATGTCTGCCGATTGGACGTGGATTGTTTCATTTAGCTACGCTAAAGTTTTTTGTCCATTCATAGGCGCAGAGCGGAGAGAACAAGCCATGACTGAGTGGAGAATTTCTGATTTCTTTGACCTTGATTTTGTATTGATTTTTGATTGCGGTGTGAATGAGGTAAGTAATCTTCAGTCTTTGGAGGTTATTCTTGGACAATGGCCTCTCTCAAGAGCTGTCCTTCATATTTGTCTTCATCAACAGTTGTTTTAGATTCAGTTGTCTGCGCCATGGCATGTCTATGAGTTATTAAAGCGCAACAGACATCTTTGACTTTTTGAGATTCATTTTCGAGGTTCTCCAATTTTAATTTCATGTTATTTGCTTGCAATCCTTACTTTCTTATAGTGACTGTACTATACTTTTAGCCTTGTGTAGGATCACATGTCTCACATAATACTAGTAAAAGACACCTTCCTTTATATAAACGTATTATTGAAATCCTTCGAACGGTCTTCCCTTTAGTGTCCAACCTTTGACTCTAACTGTTGCTTCATCGCTCTGGATCATCGTCCATGCCGCGTAATCTAAAACTATGGGTGACTAATTCTTTGTTTCTGAGACGTGACTCATCTAGATTATGTCCCCTAGCAACCCGTTTATCTCGAACATCTTTACTCGCAACTTATCTCAAGCAAATAAACATAAAAATACCCTGCACAATTTAAATACGCAGGTGCATTTAATACCATCTGTCTACGCTCCCTATTGACGAATGTTACATAAAGACAGCAATAAAAAGCTTTGCTTATGACATCCCGAGGGCTCAGTAGGCCCTCTGTGTCCCCCTTTAGAAATGAAACCTACCTTAGCTGTAACAAGTAAGGTTCAGAATCGGATGTGGTTCGTTTATCAAGTGATCACCACGTCTAGTATTTTGGCGCCAGACAACGGTTAAACGGTCTCAACTACCCTTCGTCTGCTATGAGCAATAGTTAGTTAATTGTACTTTGACATGCACCAGAATTTTCGGGGGTCGTGACGTCATTTCACCTTATGATGCGTTTTGATGATGCTTACCTGAAAACAAACAAAACAAGTTTTTGAGATTTTGAAATTAAGACCTTACAAAAAAGAAGAGGCAGATAGAGAGAGGAGGGGATGAGAGGAGAGAGGAGTTTTGGAGTCCTTTGTTCTTATTTAAAAGTAACGTCGGGGAACAGTAAATGCGAATGATGGGAACCTTTTTTGTAACGGCAGTTCTAAAAGGAAGGATCCGTTAATGGAAGCGCAAGTGTTCCCTCTATATAAGTATTTATTACACCGTCTACGTGCTTAAAGACATGTAAGCATTATCAAGGCTCCCTTATGAAGGAACAAGTGCTGTACGTTTACTAATCGTAGTTGCAAGTTCAAGTCGCAGATTCTCAAATTTACTTTTGGTCTTTCAAAAAATGCAAGATTCATCGTCGGTGTATGGATTGAATAAAACCAAAAATACCAATAACAAATTCTTTAGATTTTTTCAAAAGCCTTCCATTTACGAAGTAAGGATGTTCTTTTCCATCTCAGATGAAAACGAAGCCATTTACTTCCATCTCAAGTCCTAACAAACTCGTCCAAACATCTTTGGTTTTACGTCACATCCATAGTTTACCCGAAGCAAACCACTTGAGTCCCAAATCCGTGCTTTACAAAAAGTCGAGCATGTGGCGGCGCGCCGGGAGACGGGCGCCGCTGACGTCATGGGAATCCACCCGTGAATTACTAATGAGTCGCCCTGGGGGCCGTGGAATAGATAGGGCACAGAAGTTCCTTACAAAGTGTGGCGTAACGTGCTTTTTCCGTGGCACGGAGGGGTCTCGATATATACATAATAGCTTAGTCACCCATCCACGAACCGACCACGGCAAGCATAGCTTAACCTTCGATCAACCCGCACGGCTGTTATTATTTAGCCACGAACCTAAAAAGGTGTAGCTAGTAACGCAGTTTAAAGATATCCATGACAATCCTTCTGCTGTGACAGCCCGCCATAACGTGACAGTGACAGTTGACATAAACATACATAGTATACATTACACAAAGGTAGCGAGGTAAGAAACCCATAGACACAGGATACAAGACGAAATGAAGTTTAGTGCATTCGGGGTTCAAGAGAGTTCCTGGTCCTCCAAGAACATTTGGGTTTTCGTGATATAAGACTAAAGGAATTGTGACTACTGGTTTTCTCACTCTTTTTTTCTTACTTCACTTTCATGTTTTTTTGGCCAGCAAGGCAAACCAAGTCAAGGCTCCTACAAACAGGCGCGACACAAAGGCACCGCTCAGTCAGTCTTCAGGACAAAAATGTCAAAGCATTTTAGGAAAAGACGTTCGTAGTGTGACGTTGTGGGTAGTGGGTGTATCTCTAGATCTCGAAATCGACCGAAATCTCGGGATTTCGGGGTGGGTCTTCGGCATTTTCTTGCTTTGTGTGAACCATGCGTTGTCCTGCGACATTTTGTTGTGTCTATTGCCCTTAATTACCAATGGGACATTGCTTTTCTAGCTGATAGCGACATTTTTAAATGCTGGATAGTTTAATGCATTTATTTAACGTAAGTAAGTGAATAATTAGACCCCGATACTTTTGTGAAAACGTTGAACTTACATCACCCATTTTTACGAGAATTTTTAGAAGAATTTTATTGCAGTTTTCTGAAGTTTTGAGATGACAACTTGACCAACTTGTTGAAACTTTGAATAACTGCCAATTTCTTTAAGTGAGATTTTTACCTTACTTAACTACTTCTTTCCAGACATTATTGTAGACAAAATATGTAAATAATCAGTCTTAATTAGTTCTTTTCTCAAAGGTTTTTTTTCTCAATAATGGTTGACGCTTAAAGCCATTTTAAAACAGCGTTAAAAGCTATTAACCTCGCAACGCTTATTGTAAGACCACAATGGTCCGTAAAACGCAGAAACTTCCTTTCTACTTTCATTAAACGGTACACACATTTCGCATACAACCTTTTTTTCAACCACTGAACTGGATTGTTAATTAATGATGCGAGAATTCTTTTCATAGACGTATAATAATAATTATCGAAAATTCAGCAAATCTGCATTATCGGTACCGTAATTGCGCAATTTTGCCCAATTTGTTTCATTTCGACAGTTTAACAACATTCATTGCGTTATTTACGTTGTTGGGCAGATATTTTTTTCCAACTTATGAAGCAATGGATTAGCAATCTGTTTCAAATCGAAACAGATTGTGATTGTTTTGTATTACGCAATTAGGGTACTGGTTTAGTTTACGGAGCGTTCAAAATTCAAATGTAAGCATCGATTACCAAATTCAAATTTTGAATGAAGATGAATGAATGCAAACTCGGCAAAGCGTTCGTTGGGCGCCATATTGGTTTTCTCTCCAATTTGTGCTATTGGTTGCTTGTCTTGATGCTCCCGTATCTACGTCTAGATAATTATAATAAAATAGTTAGGTACGAAGTCAAAACTGTGCTTTGAAAGTGAAAAAAGTAATTGCTACGTGTGGCGAACGAGTCTGATGCCGAAAATAATTTTGTCTGGATGAATGTTCACACAGATAGTTTATAACCTAGATTCTAGTTAAACATATTAAAACTGCTTATTACGATCTATTTCATGACGATTTTACGGTAGACGCATCGCTTTCACTGTAATGAACGACATGGAAGCGTGTAATCAGCAGTAACGTCACAATGTTGCAAGTTATGCCTGTTTTAATGCAATGATTGCATGCATTGACTGACGATGACGTTGACGTCAGTCGTAAGAATCCATTCAAACATTGGAACTAAATTATTAAGTATGTTGCTGTTCTTGTGTGAGCTTCTGCTACAAATATACAGTTCGTGCCACTAAAGATGCAGGCTCTTTACTTTGTGTAAACAATTTTCATAACCACTGTTTTCAAAACGGTGAAGGAAAACATTGTGAGGAAACCGGTATGTCCTAGAACTAAAAACTCGAAGACATGTGACATATACCAACCCGCACTGGGCCCGCGTGGTAGATTACAGCCCACTCCCTCTCGAAAAGAGGAGGCCTGTGCTCCAGCATTGAGAACAATTAAGCTGATAATGCTATAAAGGCAGTTTAAATAAACAGAAATTTAAATTCCTTGATTGTAAAGTTATTACTTTTTGTCTAGACAAAGTGCATGACAAAACCAGATCAACAATATAATCATTTCTTGATTATTCCTCCTTATCACAAAATACCTAATATTATATTATCATAGCGACCCACCCCTGCATCGTCGTACAGTTTTTGTATATATTATATATATATTTTTTATCTTATATATTTTTAGTTTAGTAATAAGTTTTTATACTTGTCTTAGTAAAAAGTAGTAATAATAAAGTCAGTTTAATATTAATGTATTATACACAAACCTTCCGGAATAAATTCTCTCAATGATGGTAAAAACTGCATCAAATTCCGCTGAGTAGTTTCGAAGAACAAAGCGGTCACACAGACAGACACGACAAGCGACTTGTAATTTATAATTATTTTATTTTCTATGTAGTGCATTCAACCGATTCGGATGGCGCCAAGTCTGCCCCTTATCTGATCTATCGATACCTTATCGATTTAATGACGACATCAACTGTCAATCCCGCGTACATTGGTGATACATAATCGCAAATATGACGATGTTATCATGCAATATTGAAGTTGAAAATGTGATAATCTAGGGCATCCGTTTTCACTGGAAGACGACCTCAACCTATTTATTTTTTTATGTTATTAGGTGGCAAACTAGAAGAGTCCTAAAAATGTTACTGGGTGCTTTTATAACCGACTTCAAAAAAAGGTTTCTCAATTCGCCCGTATAATATATTTCTTTTTTAATGTGTGTTCGCGGATAACTTCGTCGTTTATGAACCGATTTTGATGACTCTTTTTTTGTTGGAAAGGAGATATCCCAAGGGTGGTACCATGATAAGGAAACCAGGATCTGATGATGGCATGTCAGAGTAATCGAGGGAACTCTTCAAATATTATAGGCAAACTTGTAGCGATTTGAGTATTTTTTATAGTAACTCGTGCAATTGCTCTTGGAAAGCACCATTTGGTTAAGTGGAACTGATGATGAAGACCACAAATAGCCACCGGAACTACTCAATTATAAGTATTTCACGGGTTGCGATTCGATTACTTTAATATGGTTACAATGCAATTTATGCTCGTCACAGTGCATATGGAGAAGTGGAGCTGATGGTGAAGTACCAGGAGAACTCCTCAACGATGAACGTCCCTGCATCGGGAAAAGCAATACTTTGTAAAAGGTGATGATCAGTTGGTATTAGGCTAATGTAACTTAGATAAATTACAAACTAACCCACTAAAACTTTTGTACAAAAAAACAACCCGACTTCCAAAAAACTACTACAAAGTGAAAAATAACTTAAAAACTTACAAAACCAAAGACACCGACTTCCGAAATTTAAAGTTATTTTTCACTTTGTAGTGGTATTTTGGAAGTCGGTTGTTTTTTTTTAAGTTCGTCGTTCCATCTAGCTGGGGGCGTCCCACACTACGCTTGCCGATACGCGGCAAAGACGGCGGCGGATACTATTGGGGAAAGTCAAGGATTGTGCATTTAGAACTTGGTGTTTATGAACGATATACATGTATATAAGTACCTATACTCCATTTGAAATAAGATTAGACATTTAACTAAACCTTTTTTACAGTTCGTTCAATCGATTTTGACTTCTATTGCGTTGGTGGCATGACAAATGGCAGCGGCAGTAAACATTGGTATTGTAACCACTTTTTTTGCTTTAATGCCATCCTTATGCCTACGGTATAGAAGTCGAAATCGGTTGAACGGACTGTGAAAAAGGTTTGTTTAAATGTCTAATCTTATTTCAAATGGAATATAGGTATTCAATATACCAATACTCAGCAATTTTACACTTAACTTTATCAGCAATCCAGTGGTCTTCGCTAATCCTTATTAAAAATGCGAAAGCGATTTTGTTTGTTTGTTACGCTTTCACGCTAAAATGGCTAAACGGATTTGGGTGAAATTTTGCACATGGGTAGACTATGACCTGGGTTAGGATATAGAATACTTTTTATCCTGATATTCCCAAGGGATCGAGACTTATGCGGGTGAAACCGCGGGGCGCAATTAGTAAAACCATAAAATGACACCAGCGTTTTGCTAATAAAGGATTTTAGATTAGATTAGCGCATACTTTTGTAATGAATCCAATCAATTTGTGTGTAAATATTTGTTTTTATTGTGCAATAGGTACTTATGAGGACACACCTTTTTAGGGTTCCGTAGTAAACAAGGAACCCTTATAGTTTCGTCATGTCCGTCTGTCTGTCTGTCTGTCTGTCCGCGGTCTAGCTCTGAGACCCTTAGTACTAGAAAACTGTAATTTGGCATAGGTATACATATTAATTACGCCGACAAAGTGGTAAAACAAAATTATGAAAAACATTTTATTTTAGGGTACCTCTCATACACGTAAAGTGGTGATGTTTTTTTTTTCTCTTTTTTTAACCCATGGTGAGGGGTATCATTGGAAAGGTCCTTCAAAAATATTGGGAGTTTGTGAAAACCATTTTTGGATTCAGGGATTCGTTTGCGAAATATTAAGCTTTAAAGTGCTAATTTTTGTTAGAGTCAAGTGTCCCCCCCCCCTGCCGGCTAAATGGTTGGTTTTGGGTGCGTGAAAAAAATCACAACAGTAGTTTATATAACAGAATTAAAAGGAAAACTATCACAGCTAAGTAGGCTTTACAAGTTAACGAGTAATAATCGACCAACTTAACGATGCAGTTGCAAAAACATGTTTTCCCATACATTCCGTATGGAAAAGAAAAAGAAAGAAAGAAAATAAATTTATTTGACACAGGTTGGGAGAACATATTTTTTCAACTACAAAGTTAAGTTTGTTTTTGGGATAAATTTATCCCAACTACGGAACCCTTCATTGTGCGTGGTCCGACACGCACTTGGCTGGTTTTTTTAATTATGATGTTGCACGGTGCAACCTCATAATTCTTTAGGGTGCAACTTGCACCCTAAAGAACCCCAGGGGCAAAGGACTCACCATCTTTCTAAGCTTTTTTTGTTGCCTTTTGTAGCCAACCCAACAGTGGGTGCAGAAAAATGATCATGGTCAACTTACTCCTGGGTAAGTCTCCTTTATTTCCTGTCTTTATCCACTGACTCCTCATAGGCGGAGCTCGTGGCTAAGTAATAACAGCCGCATGGGTCGATTCATCATGTTAAGCTATGCTTGCCGGGGTTGGTCCATGGATGGGTGACCATCTTTACATACCGAGACTCCTCCGTGCCTCGGAAAGCACGTTAAGCCGTTGGTCCCGGCTGTCATTCATGGATCTTTGACAGTCGTTACGGGTCGCCAGAAGCTCGAAAGTCTGACTACCAGACTTAACAAGGGTTATCGTATTACCCATGTTACTGGGTCAGATAGGCAGTCTAGTAATTAACTACATTTATTTTTACCTCGATGGTCCTAGTTTATCATTTATAACTTCCAATTTACAGCTTTATGTAAGCGGGCACGCCCTTTGTGCCTGGAGGCTTTTATTTAGATATTTAGTTCTGTTTACGTTTAGTTTTTATTTTTTTAATTCTGCTTGAGTATAGTTCTCGATGTTTTTGGTTGGTATATTGGCGTGTGCTAGCTGACATATGGCCAATAATTTATACTTAATTAAATAATGTTTTGTGTTGCATAATAATTTTGCATACTATTGTATAGAGTCATTTTTATTTTTTTCTAACTTGAACAGACAGCTGTGCTGCTGGGGAGTTTGTTGCGCCACTTCTTCTTCCCAGCTAAAGGCACTAGGAAGTGGTGAAGGGTGGGCGTTTCTGGGGGACTGTCTTATGTAATTTTGACGTTCGAAAAGTGCTGATTCTCAGCCTAATTTGAATAAATGACTTTTGAATTTTGAGTCGACCCCAACATGTTGGGAAAAGTCTAAGCAGATTATTTTGATCCACTGACCCCTCATCCAGGTGTTTCCTGCATCTTTGACGAATAAGCTCAACGCCTTTCGCAGTCCAGGTATGATGAACAGGATCTTGCCCCAACGACAATGCCTGTCTTCAGGTATCGTTGGTATTACAGGTGCAATATAATACTAGGTAGGTATTGGGCACATGAGACGGTTCCACGCGATCGCGGTGCGGCGCCGGCGCCGGCGAGCGTCGGGTCACGCACACTTATCGCCATAGCAACGAAACGATTATCGATACTGTAATCGAGTACAATAAGATAGATTTGATAACTCTACTTGAGAATCGGTTGTATGTGGATGATAAGTGCAGTTACCTAGTTATCGTACGAACCTACAGCTTAAGAATAGGCTGGTCCAAGTCAGAGTATGATTTAAGGGCTTGCTACACGGCTGCCAACAGGTGGTTTACAACCGTGTAGTTGGTGGTTTACGACCAAATTTCAAACAGCTCTGCTTGTCGCCAACCAAAGTCACCTCTGTCGGGGACGCGGTTGGCAGCTGCGTAGCAAGCCCTTTAGCCGACGTTCGCACGGACGTAATAAAATCGCGACGATTTTTTTTCGTGCACTGGTTTTTCAACGCTCTGCTTAGCGCCGAGAGTTGAAAATCCAACAGTGTGTTTTTTCAACGCGCTGGGACGAGAGTACGTCCTAGCCCGTTGGATTCTCAACGTTCGGCTTAACACCGAGAGTTGAGCGATAAATCCCGCCGCGATTTTATTACGTCCGTGCGTACGTCGGTTTACTTTCTGACTGGCTTGCTTGTCCCACTATCCCAAGTGGAGGTTCTTTCTGAGGTCTGTTTTTCTCAAGTTGGATCTTCAAGTAGTTCCTTTTTTTTGTTTTTGGGGTGGGCAATTATAAAATAACTTCTCCCGCTCTGGGCGGAGCGCAGAGAGCGAGTCAGACTCTTACTGACTAAACCCATCCGTGTTCCTTCAGTTGCCTGTATGTTGCCAGGGGGCCACGGTAACCTTTTCGGATAAACCCGCAACCCCGGCAGTCCAGTGACTGTCGGGGTTGCGGGTTTTTTAAAGAGTTCCTGACGGTACGATATACGACAACCGTTTCATGTGAAATTACGTCATTCAGTGGCATCTGAAAAAGGTAGGTAGCTGGTGGACCATTAACACAGTACAGTTTAGCTTCTACCCGCGACTTCGTCAGCGTGAAATTTCATGTTCCCCAACCCACCGCGTCACATCGCATCGCCCTTTGTCAAGAACGAAAGAAAAAAAGTCAGAAAGAACGCGGCTTCTAAGGATCGTAGCGTGATTTGAAATAAGAATAACCTTCCCCAAGAATTGACTACCAAAGACAAAAATAAATTTTCAAATCCGACCGATGATTCCAGAGATTAGCGCGTTCAACCACAAACTCTTCAGTTTTATTTTTAGTTGGTACCTATATAGATGACTAGGGACAAGACTGTCCTCCTTCCAACTAAAATGTGTATTACCCGAATACCATACCCATTACTTACATAAGAAGCAAAGACATAAAGAAAAGCTTCTAAATTACCTTCTCCACTTAACAACACGTCTTTACCGGGACCAATGAACGAATGAAACAATGCGTATTGTTTAGCCATTGTTTTGAATTTAGAAGCCACTCGAAATATCTTTAGTGTCTACGGTTCCATTATGAAGTAAACGATCCTTTCTCAGGTAAGACAGAGACAATTAAAAAGCTGTCAAGTATCTATGGAGTGGTGAGGAAAGAATGGAACGAACTTTGCGAAGGATTTGTGATACGTTTCTAATGAACGGAATTAGGGTTACCATCCGTCCGGATTTGTCCGGACATGTCCGGCTTTTGGGACCTAACTAAGTCCGGCCTTCTCATTTGTCCGGACTTTTCGATTTACGAGGATTTTCTTTGAAAAAGATATGATTACTGAAAAAAATAAGATTAAAAAGTTAAATGTCCGGACTTTTTTGCAAATGTCAGGCTTTTTGTCAGGACTTTTTAAATTTCGAAATGGTAACCCTAAACGGAATAATGAAGCATTAGTTAAATGACCTGTTTTCATTAAAGTTAGGTAGGTAGGTAGTCTGTTTTTAGACTTTGCATGCATAGATACATACAACTAGCTTGGTATGATAACCTAGTAACTGGAGTAGATAATTAGCTAAGTGAATGCGAATTAGACAATCATATAGGTACATAGAGTAGGTAGGTTAGTAATAATGAGCGACCGCTAACGTAAACAAATTAGAACACTATTATGTAAGTATTTACTTAAATTAATAAAAACTTACAAGTACCGAAGTCCGCTCGTTATTAAGTTTATTACATAATAAATCTATTTATTAACACTCATTTGATATAAATAATAAAAAGTAATAAGTTACACTTATTCGTGAACTTGCAAGATAACGCTTGAACCGGCAAAAGAGTGATTTTAAAATAAAACTTTTAGTTCATTATTTTAATTACGAAGCGTTTTTTGTTCACACAAATTATTGTAGGTACTTCGTTAAGGGTTTTTTATAGGGAGGGTTTTGTATCTTATAAATAAACGAGTTTCAACATTCTTATTTGAAGAATAAAAATAAAATGTATAAATCCCCGAATAGACGTAATATCTAGCAATGTTTTTACCTGACAATCCGAGGTCGGTGGATTCCGATGAAGCCTCGCTAGATGCTGCTGACAACTGGTACAAAACCAACAGAAAACACACGCAAACATTAACTAACGCCATCGCCGTGTCAATTACTTCTTATTGTTACAATTAAACACTATACAGTCACCATAACGACTATCATAAACAGGCTAAACCATTCTTAAGGCACTCATCTCAAGTCATCACCAAAATATCTGGACTACTACTAAAAATATCACTAAGATTACTATTATTACGTTATATTTATCACAGTTACTGTTTTTTACACATGGATATTATCACTTTAACGTTTGTTTGTGGCACTATACTTTAATATTGTATAACGCACGTGAATTTTATGAAAAATATTGAACACGCGTTCACAAATGTCAACAACGCACGAGCGCAGCCCACTCACAATGGCGACCGAAGCTCGACTGAATGAATGAAAGGAACGATGCGATGAGCGAGCAAGCAGATCGGTTCGTCGGTAAGTAGGGATGTGACAAAATTATTAGATTATCGACTCGAGTTTTCAGGTTTAATTTCTTTACAATTTATTTTACTGCAGTTTTTGCGGTTATGAAAATTTATTAAAATTCATTTAGTTTGATTAACTAACACTGTTTGGATAATTTGAGATCTATGACAGCGTTTTTATTTTGAATATAATCGTTTCGCTCATTTGTTACTTAATATTTATACATTATCCAGATTAAAAAAAAATACCGGCCAATTGGGTGTATGACCACGCACAATGAAGGGTTCCGTTGTTGGAATGAATTTATCCCAAAACGAACTTAACATTGTAGTTGAAAAAAAATCATGTTCTCTCATGCATCACGGTCAATTCTGCAACTGCAAATGTAAGTCTGTAATCGCATTTTTTTTTAATGATTTTGTCACTTTTCCTTTATTTGTACTGTGAGACCTTGCTTCTTACCAAATTTCATGATTCTAGGTCAGGAAATATGTCACATAAATGGCCGTATTCTTTTATTGCGTTGATTTAAAAGCATGATTTGTATAGATCTCCAAGGAACTGTAGACCTACGTATTTGATGTTAATTTCAACTTGATACCTTCCCGCGTTCCTGAGAAAAAGTGTGTTTACAGACTGACAAATCGACAACGAAGTAATCCCCGTGTGTGAGTCAGTGAGTGGATTCGGTTTTTTCTCCTTTTGATCTACGGAACCCAAAAAAAAAACATTTTTCTTTCTTTAATTTCATTCTTAGAACTGACTTTCGTCCTTTCCTAATACAGTACGATATTTCATGCAGAAATAAGTAATACCTACTATGAATATACGACTCACCGATAGTCGATAAATTATTATACCAACACTTATTGTCTCATGTGGAAGAAAGCGTGCATTAGTACTGTCATTTGAATTCGAAACGTTTTAAACCATAATTGATTGGATTAAGATGCATATTCGTATACAGAAATATGTAAATAAAGCTGAAAATAATTGCACTTCACAGGCGCCAGTTTTTGCTGTCGGTCGGCGCTAGAGTAGCCGGGGCCGCGTGGCGCGGATTCTTTGTATTTACTTACAGAAAAAAAAAGATAAGAAAAGAAAAGAACTGCAACTTTCTACGACAATAAAATGATAATTGCTAGTAAATTGTTAGTTTAATGTTTTTAACTAGGTTTTTAACCGACTTCCAAAAAGGAGGAGGTTATATGTTCGTCGCGTATGTTTGTTTTTTTTTTTTTTTTATGTATGTCCACCGATTTCTCCGTCAATTGTGGACCGATTTTGAAAATTCTTTTTTTGTTTGAAAGGGTGTGCTCTGGAATTGGTCCCATATAAATTTTATTAACTTTGCTTGGATAGTTTTTGAGTTAGCTACAAAATACGTTTTTTTTCCCACTTATTATGTAGATGATATGATAAGTTTCTGTCACTGGTAGCAGGTAGTGGTATTCGAATGTGTGTGGGGTAGGTACCACAACTAAAAAGTGAAAAATAAAAACTTTTTACAAAAAAAAAACAACCGACCTCCAAAAAAAACACTACAAAGTGAAAAATAACTTTAATTTCGAAAGTCGGTAGCAAAAAACGAAAATACAAAACCCAAGACACCGACTTCCGAAATTAAAGTTATTTTTCACTTTGTAGTGTTTTTTTTGGAGGTCGGTTGTTTTTTTTTTTTGTAAAAAGTTTTTGTTTCTGAAAACATTGGGTGGTTAAAAGTTAAAAACTAACAGTCAATTATGTAGGGAAGTACTAGGGTTGCCAACCATACTGTTTTTCACTCGAAAATACTGTTTACTGTTAAAAAAAAAAGTACCTATATGAATATACTGTTTTCACTAATAGCCAGAGTAATACCTAAATAAAAAGTTTCATCATGTACTTACTACGTTCATGCATGCTACTGGGTATGGGCGCGGTGGTTCAGTGTCTCGAATTTCCGGGACATATTAAATAGATAATTATTACAAAAATATTAAAATACCTTTTAGTTTAGTTAGTTCTGACACCTCAGTATTCACAGAATGAGTGTTATCAGTGCATGATGAATGCTAAGTTCATAGAAAGGGACCATAGAAATACAGCTTTAATACATTTAAGTAACAAAAAAATGCTCCTTGTCTATTTGCCGAGGCTTACGAAGCCTTCAAAATTGGTGCTAAATTTTTGACTTGCGCGAGTAGCACTAATAAATCTATTTTTTTTATTTTTTATTAAAGTACTGTTTGTTTTCCCGAGATACTGTTTATTTTCCCACTTTGACCATAATAACTATACTTTATTTAAGTATTTATTGTACAGACGCCAGCACATCAGGCTACTACAATCTGTCAAATTTATTTAATAGGTTTTCAACTTTATCGCTGAAGTTTAAGGTTTAAAGTTGATTGAGAAAATTTGACAGTTTTGGGTAGCTTGATGTGCTGGCGTCTGTACAAAAAGTTGGCAACCCTAGTACTTAAGTACCTACCTAGTGTACCTACCTGTAAGTACTTCTTATCATACATTTTTGCTAAATACCTAAAAAAAAGATAGTTACCTCCACTATAATATATGTAACTATAACTATAATAAGTACTTACTTATATCGTTTTGGATACTTTGAAAGTGAGCAGTTAGTTACATTTATACCTAGAACACCTACCGACATTAGGTAAGTACCTACTATTGATGTTGCCCTAAAACAATAAGCACCTACTCATCTACCAATTTGTTGCTAAAAATAAAATAAATACGACGCTTAATATTTTTTCGGCAGTTAATTACCCTAATCAGCCCTAATGTCAATCATATTCTTTATTTCCCTGTCATCAATAAAGACCAAATAAAGGTATGACACACAATAAATAAACCGGTGCACGCATTCAAAAAAGGAACGCGATCTAAAGCCGCGCACATACAAGGTGGAAAAAACAACGAATCTCATACAACGATGCCTTTGTTTGAGGGCGGAATGTGCAGCAATAGGCCCCGTTGTAAGCCTTGCCTTAGGGCTGACAGCTGTCATTAGAGTAGGTATTGTGAATATATTCAATTTAACATAATATTATTTAACATTTTTTTATTATTATTAAATTATTAATATTTAAATCTATTGTGTTTTATTTTATTGTTCTACTTCAGTAATTTTCTTTTTTTATGTACGTGTTTCTGTGACAAATAAACTTTTTTTTTTCTTTTTTAAACTGAAACTAGCTTCTGCCCGCGACTTCGTTCGGACCTTAAATAGGGTTGACAGGCGTAAGTAAGATAATCTCATGCGTCAACGTTATTTAAGGTCCGTGCATATTAATAACTCTTAACTCTTTCTCCTGCTCGTAACATGTTACAAATCTTTATATTATCTTCAAGCTGTCAACGTTTAGGGCAGTCAGCAGAGCTTCAAGTGACTACACTCAGACAGACGGACTTTAAATTAAGTAAAGATTTTCTGAATAAATTCTAGGTATATAAATAAGTACCTGTACTAGCTTTTTGCCCGCGGCTTCGCCTGTGTGGATGTCGCAAAATATCCCACAGGAACGTAGTAGAGGCTTAAAAGTATCCTATGTGTTAATCCAGGTTATAAACTATCTGTGTGCGAAATTCCTTCCAAATCCGTTCAGCCGTTTTTGCGTGATTGAGTATTAAACATACAAATATACAAACTTTGACAATTACAATATTAAGACGCAGATATATGACAGTGACCTTGAATGGTTAGCTTGCGTGTTCTTTACTGAGCTCACGCAACGCGTCGTACGTCCAGCCATCTAGCCAGTAATAGGACTCGCTCATCAAGGAGCGCTGTCCCAAATTAGACGCATTATTAATTTATTACACGTAAAACAAAAAGTATTTTAATAAACCATGTATACTAAAAGATCAATAATTTAATTATCTTTAAAATGGTGAAGTTTAGAGAAAAATAAGCAAAAATATGCCTATATTAAAATATTTAAAAAATGCTTTTATTTAACATATATTTTTTCCAAATCTCTAACACTACTTGTTGAGACGTCATCTTCAGTATAAAATCATTAAAAGTCAGTTATCGTCCCCTTAATAACTCTTGACTCTTTCTCCTGCTCGTAACATGTTACAAATACACAAACGTTTTGAATTTATAACATCCGATACACTGCAAGGGTTTAACTCATAAGTTCATAACAATTACATTATCTTCAAGCTGTCAACGTTTACCTGTACTAGCTTTTTGCCCGCGGCTTCGCCTGTGTGGATGTCGCAAAATATCCCATAGGAACGTAGTAGAGGCTTAAAAGTATCCTATGTGTTAATCCAGGTTATAAACTATCTGTGTGCCAAATTTCATCCAAATCCGTTCAGCCGTTTTTGCGTGATTGAGTAACAAACATCCAAATATACAAACTTTGACAATTACAATATTAAGTACCTAGGACAGTTAGGATTCTTAAGAATATTACTGAAACTTCATTGGCCAAACGAAATAGTGGAGTAAGAATTTAGAATATAAAATTCTACTAATACTAGCTCTGCCCCCGTTTTTCGTTATTTTTAATATCTAAATTATTTAGATATAAAAAAAAGAAAAATGCTCCATAACGGACTTGATATAAGGATCACAGTACTGTAAAAAAAGTCTTAACAACAGTAACACGACTTACTGTAATTGTCACAACGGGGGCAGAGCTGCGCCCCGTGATTTTACCCGCATAAGTCTCGATCCTGTGGGAATATCGGGATAAAGTATCCTATGTCCTATACCCAGGTCATGGTCTATCCATGTGCCAAATTTCAACCAAATCCCTTCAACCGTTTTAGCGTGAGAGCGTAAAAAACAAACACATAACAAATCAAATCTTTTCTTTTTATAATATTAGTTTTTATATATCATCTAATAGGCCTGTGTACAAAATTTTGTTTTGTCCGTCTTGTAGATTATTAAAAAATATTGAACACGTATTTTTTCTTTTTAGACTTAATCATAGAGATGTGTCCCTCACTCATGAGGTGCCTCGTTTGAGGTACTCGTGATCGCAAATTGAAAGAGTTACTCGAATTTCAACATTGAACCACCTCACTCGTTCCCTCATTAAAAATTTTGACATTGATATTATTGACGCGAGTACTCGCGAGTGAGTAGAGTATTGAGTGATTGAGTGAGCTATAGAATGAGTGAGGTGAGGTCTCGTAATTTTGAAAACACAGTAAACATTACAGCAGCTATTACTATGAACTCTAAAAACATCAACATTAGATTGGTAATCAAGTGTCATTGATTCGTTTATTTTGACGATCAAAAATTTATGAGCGAAAGAAAGTTATGTGTATGAGGGAGACGTAAAAATCGGAATCGTGAGTACTTATGAGTCGACGGACCCGTCCGCCCCGCTGCCTCGGACTATCAGCTGAATTCGGCTGAGTTCGGCTCGAGCTCAGCTCGTGAGGTGAATATGCCGACGAACGACTCCTCGCCTCAAATGAGGGGTACCTCGTGAGGACCTCGCGAGGTAAAATGAGGTACTCCCTCAACCTCATTTAAAAATGATGAGTTACCCATCACTACTTAATCAAAAGATTACGGCGATACATTGAGTTAAAATGTGGCATGACGTCACGCCATGCTAGATTTAATACTGCGTTGTGACGTAGCGAGCCCCCACTCCTCAACTTTAATGCGTGTTTTCTAAGTTATTTTTGATTAATATGAAAAAGCAAAAAATACGTGTCTAATATTTTTTTATTATCTGAAAGACGGACTAAATAGAATTTCTTTTTTTTACCTAGGCAACTATCCTATTATATATTATAATAAATTAATAATATATTTTATTATTAGTATAGACAATGTCGTTGAAAAAGACAGAATAATTTTAATTATTATCTCCTCGAAACTGAGTTAGGTGAAACAAAATATATTTTGTTAACTCTCACATAAGGCACTACATTTTAAAGACAAAAGCATTTTTCAAGCTTCTCATTGTAAAAGTTAATTACCTGATAGAAATTCTCGGAAGGCCATCTTTTTTATTTGGGCCAGCGAATGAGCGATTTGTGGAGCTTATGGCTAAGTAATAATAGCCGCACAGTCGATCCATTAGGTTAAGCTATGCTTGTAGCTTGCCGGGATTGGTCCGTGGATGGGTGACCATCTTTACATACCGAGACTCCTCCGTGTCTCGGAAAGCACGTTAGCCGTTGTTCCCGGCTGTCATTCTTGGATCTTTGACAGTCGTTACAGCACGCGTAGCATGACCACCGTAGAAACAAGTTTTGTCGACGGAAGAATAGACAAAATGACAGATTGTGATTGTTTATCTGTCATTTTGTCTATTCTTCCGTCGACAAAACTCGTTTCTACGGTGGTCATGCTACGGGTGCAGGTCGTCAGAAGCCCGAAAGTCTGACAACCAGTCTTACCAGGGGGTATCGTCTAGTTACTTGGTTGTGGAGGTCAGATAGGCAGTCGCTCCATGTAAAATACTGGTATTCTTCTAAATCCGGTTAGACTGGAAGCCGATCCCAAAATTGTTGGGAAAAGGCAGAGACAATGAACCGTAGGGCATGTATTTCGAACGAAAGTGCTTGTTGAAGTATGGTTGCAAGCAGTGTTTATTACTTTTCTATAAAGTCCATCATTGACTTCTTAAAAAGTTTCTACTAAGGTACAGACGCCAGCACATCAGGCTACTACAATCTGTCAAATTTATTTAATAGATTTTCAACTTTATCGCTGAAGCATAAGGTTCAAAGTTGATTGGGAAAATTTGACAGTTTCGGGTAGCTTGATGTGCTAGCGTCTGTACTTACTACTTAAAACTTTCCCTTATCTACATATTATGTACATACGGAATTCCGTTTCGAGATATCGATTTGGAATTTCGAAGGAAGCAAATCCGTACAAAATCTATCACACACGTACAGTTTCTCCGTTTGAAATTTTCTTCCGAATTCCAAAACGTAAAATTCCGTATGTTTGTGGCCGGTCTAAATCGCTTCCGATCTCGCTTCTATTACCTACCGCTGCTTTCATGGCCACAACAGATGGCGCCGAGCCCCAACCCTTATCGAATCAAGATAACATAAAAAAAGTCGCCGCTGAACAAACAATACCAAGTCCTAATGCTTGGGAGGTGAAATAAACTGACAGACAGACTACTATTTGTTTTAATTTTAAGTTCCGTAAATTTTAATATTATCTGCTGACAGGTGACAGAAGTAGACTGTAGCTTTATGTGTTTGGTTGGATAAATTTGCCGCCGACAAATTTTTAGTCGACGCCCACCTCTATCTAGGCCTAAAAGTAGGTACCATTTTAAAAGAGCTTCCTTTGAAATTATTTGGGGACAGTCCTTGATTTATGGCTTTCGCACCTGAGACTGAAAAACTAGACTTGCCGTCGCATTACCCCCCATCCCATCTCAATACCATGACAATGGCATAACATAACATTCCATCGCAATCCGAAGGCTTTTCAAGGAAATTCATAATCCATTGCTTGATGTAAGACGTCTGCTTGATAAGGTAATTAATCAAAATTTTAATCAAACTTCAGACCAAATAAAAAACCAAGACAGGGCTGCGAACAATACAGTGAAGTATGCTCAAACTACACCTCCGCTCTGTGCATACACGCTCACACGCACACATTTACAATCAAACTACACCTCACTAAGTGCACACAGGTTTACGAAACCGGCCTCACTTCACTGTTAACAGCGCTATGTCTTGGTTTTTTATTTGGTTTGAGATTCAAACTAGGCTGAGAATCAGCACTTTTCGAACGTCAAAATTACGTAACACAGCCCCCAAAACGCCCATTCTTCACCACTTCCTACTTCCTAGTGCTTTAGCTGGGAAGAAGAAGTGGTGCAACAAACTTGCCAAAAACGGGTTAAGTCGACGGAAGAGTAGACAAAACAAAATGACAGCACGCGTAGCATGACCACCGTAGAAACGAGTTTTGTCGACGGAAGAATAGACAAAATGACAGATTGTGATTGTTTATCCGTCATTTTGTCTACTCTTCCTTCGACAAAACTCGTTTCTACGGTGGTCATGCTACGCGTGCAGATTGTGAATCTGTCATTTTGTTTATTCTTCAATCGTCAAAACTCGTTTCTATTGTGGTCATGCATCATGCTACACTCGCTGCACAGCTGTCTATTCAGTACAAATTGTTGTTATTAAAATGAATGTGCAATGGAGTTGTGAGTGTACTTGTTTACTAGGTACCTATCCTGTGGTATCTCATTTCTAGTTTTTTAGCATGTTTTATCTCCGTTTCAGCCTTAATTTGCTTCTTGGAGTTCGTAGGCTAACAATGAGTCGATAAGCAATGCGGCTAGCTCTATATCAAAACCCTGTAAGCAGGGCTTTACATACCGGTAAAATTTTCGTAACGTTACCTTCATTTTACAGAGTTACCGTTAATATTAAAATAACGTTAATAGATTTAACGGTATTTATGCAAATTTTTATCGTTAATATATAATAACGTTAATTCTATTTTAACGTTATTATTAAACGGTTAAACTTGTGGAATTAGCGATGCCTGAGGCGCGCGGAGGGCCGCCCCCCGCGCGCTGCGCTGAGGTCGTACCGATCAAAACGTTGCCAGATTCTTACGCATGAGAAGTGCTGGTGGCAATGATAAATGATAATAATATTTATCCAATATCAAGATGAGAGTTGTTTTAAACATGCAGGATTTAATAGTCTACCACGCCGCCGCAGCGTGGCGTGTCGATTATAGTCACTGACTGCCACAGCACAGTGGGCTGAAAATAGACATAGACTTAGGGATCAACTTTTTTCGACTGAAATGGATTTAGGTATTACGATACCTAAACGGATTTCTTTCTTATTGATCAATTTAATGCTATTTCAGTTTTTCAATATACAATTTCGTTACTTTATATCACTTGGTTGAAAAAATGTATGGACAATACATATTTGTCCATATTTTTTTTATAAAAAGGATATATTTCGACTTTGGTACAAGTGCCCTTAATTTCCTTTGGCACGATTAATGCCCCTTATTTTTCTGCATTTATTTACATATCGCATAGTGCGAGCACGCCTAATTCGTGCGATCTTGGGAGAAAAAAAATAAAATGTGTTTTTAGAATATAAAAAAAGGTTTTAATCTATTTATAATTGACATTAGATATTTAATGGTTATAAATAAATTATGAACAGAAATGTAATAGCTACCGCTTAAGAGGCCTGCGAACATGGCTCGCAACTACAAGTCGAGTTGTTTGCAAAATTCAATTCCAAGCACGTTGCGCTAGTGTGAATGCCTGTCGGAGCGATATACACCGACAGTGAGCAATACTACCACGCACACATTGAAAATTATTGCTTGACGCGACAGCACTACCAGCTTTCGAAAATTTATGATAAATTTGGATGTGTTCCGTAATACCAAAAATGATGAATGAAAACTTAATATTTTTCCCTTATTTTTTCAAAAATTTGTAACTTGATAATACAGTGTGAGTCTTTATAATCTGCACATACTGAATCGAGGGAATCTTTGCTTAATTTTATCGACGGAAAAAATGATAAAAAAATTCTAAATATTTTATTGACATTTTTAATGGATTTTTTATTTATTTTTTCGTTTCTGTGACTCCAGTGTATACAAAGCGGTGTAACTTTTTAACTCGATGTTTTATCACGATGAAACAAACTCCATAATGATTGGAAGTAATTAGGTGTCCGCATTAAATGAAAATTGTGTAAAAGAACTGCCACCAATTAAAAATAAACACGTTTTTCCCTCAAAAATCTGATTTTTTTTCATCAATTTTTGCAATAATCGTAAAATTTCTCAATAAGATGCCCCGATTACCTTCATTTTTTATTACTTTAAATTATTCCTCATCGTATTAGCTACCTAATAATAAAAATTGTATGCTTTTAGCTCAGACAAAACACTTTCTATCAAGTGTTAAAGATGGCACTTCGAACGCGCTATTTTTGTTCTCTTAAGGATGATTTATTTGGGTTCAATGAATGAAAAAGAGTTCAATTAAAACATTTATTATTTTAAAGAAAATTTAATGCATTAGGTTCTCAAAATGTCCACCTCGTTGTTGTAGGCACAAAGCCGCGCGAACTAAAATTTGTTGTGTCGCTCTCCTTATCATTTCGGGATCATTGCGAATATCATTTGCACAGTTAATTATGCGATCACGCAAATCGACCTCACTGTTGATGGGAGTACTGTAGACGCGTTGCTTCATGGTCCCCCACAGGAAGTAATCAAGGGGCGTTAAATCGGGTGAACGCGCAGGCCACCCTACAGGTCCTAGTCGTCCAATCCATTTATCACGATAATTTTCGTTTAAAAATGATCTCACATTTGTGGCATAATGGGCAGGGCATCCGTCCATCTGCAGAAACATCCTTCGACGCAAAGACAGTGGTACATCTTCCAATAACTCAGGTAGATCGTCAGTCAACAAACTTAAAAATCTTTCACTGTTCAAAGTTCTCGGCAGTATGACTGGTCCAATCAACATGTTATCGATAAGACCAGCCCAAACATTTATTGAAAATCTTACTTGAAAAGTCGATGAACGTTTCAATTTCGGGTTTTGACCTCCAGGGCACCATCTGTGTAAATTTCTACAGTTAGTAATACAATCTCTGGTAAATGTTGATTCGTCCATCCATAGTATGGTTTTCGGAAAGTTTGGGTTTGCTCTGGTATTTCTTTGAATCCAGGTGGACATCACACACCTTGGACGCCAATCTACGTCTTCATGTAGATGTTGCACTCTTTGGTAGTGGTAAGGGTGCAATCCTTCTTTCTTTAAAATACGCCACGCTGATTTTTGTGATATTCCGTGACGAAGAGCCAGTCGTCTAGTACTTATGGATGGATCAGCAAACAAATCGCTCAGTACTGCTTGTTCCAGAACCACATCAATAATTATTTGAGGCGGCTCGCGACGATCTCTACTTGATTCAAGTCCAGTGATCGACAATCTTCTGTGAACTTCCTGGAAGTTGCGGGCAGATGGCACTGGTTGCCTGTTAGGAAACGCAGCTATGTAAGCTGCGCGCGCAGCTCTGGCACTTCCTCGTCCCATCCCATAGTAAAAATGAATGTCGGCAATGTGTGCCGGGGAGAATTCACTTAAGCGCGGCATCACGTAGCAGCGAACGAAAGTCACGAAACTCAGGTAGCAGTGAATGAAAGTAACGAAACACATGTAGCAGCGGCGAATAATTCGGAGCGACTGCCTGTCTGTCATCCCTTCTGGTCCCTTCAGCTGGCCCTACCTCCCCGCACCCCGACCCGCGCACATTCTCAACAAAAAAGGACGTCTACCTGCTAAACAATTAGTGCGTAGCCGTGCTCTAGGCCTTTCTTTGGCTGTTGATAAGAAATGATGGGATTGAGTTAAACCCTTGCAATTTTTACTATTGGATAGCTAATACGATGAAGAATAATTTAAAGTAATAAAAAATGAAGGTAATCGGGGCATCTTATTGAGAAATTTTACGATTATTGCAAAAATTGATGAAAAAAAATCAGATTTTTGCGGAAAAAACGTGTTAATTTTTAATTGGTGGCAGTTTTTTACACAATTTTCATTTAATGCGGACACCTAATTACTTCCAATCATTATGGAGTTTGTTTCATCGTGATAAAACATCGAGTTAAAAAGTTACACCGTTTTGTATACACTGGAGTCACAGAAGCGAAAAAATAAATAAAAAATCCATTAAAAATTTCAATAAAATATTTAGAATTTTTTTATCATTTTTTCCGTCGATATAATTAAGCAAAGATTCCCTCGATTCAGTATGTGCAGATTATAAAGACTCACACTGTATAAGCTATGCTTCTGCAGAAACAATATTATAAATATTGTTGTTTATAGTACAGAAAAAACAATAGGAAGACATGTCATTTATGCTGTAAAAATGTGCGAAATTAAATTCGTTTAAGCTTCATTTTAGAAAAGTTTTTTTGAAAAAAAAGAAGATGTAGGAGCCTAGATAAACACCGTCTAAATCCGAATAACAACATATTATGCTGAAAATATGCCCAAATTTCAAAAGATTTAGGTATTACGTTTGTATGGACAATTCATGCCGCGCTTATTAAAAACATAACAAATTTTAATGTTTTTTTTTTTGTAATTTAATAACAAAGATGGTTAAAAAATGAGATTCTAGTTCTAGTTCTATTACTGAGATAATAAGATCTCATTAACTAACTCCCACCTTTCCTACATAGTTTTTCGAGCCTTAAGTATATTTTTTTAAAGAGTGATTAAAAATCTATTTTTCTAAAATGGAACAAGTGAATTTAATTCATAACCTTGACTTGTATGTTGTTTTAAAGCAGTCTGGCAAGTTGGGTAACTACCTTGCATTGCTACAAACTGTTGTGTCTCAGTTCAGTTTAACTCTTTCGCAAGAAGACAGTGATATTTTTAAGGAATTTTTTCGAAAATTCAGCCAGACTGTCATAAAAAGATGGAAGAATGCCAAAGGAAACTCTGAAACATTTAAGAAACAATACGGAGAGTGATTGGCGCTTACAGTGGATTGGCTATGTTGTGTTGTTCCGCAACAAGCTGCAGAAGATGCCATTACAGAGTATCAAGCACCTTCAACCAGCCAATTTGTATCTGTTGGAATACTAACTAAGCGTTTTAGTCCTCGTAAACCATTTGTAGAATTGTGTACTAAACAGAAAAAACGGAGGATTGAAGAACAGAATCAACAAGACAGTGACGAACTAGCTTACGCTACAGTAAGCAAAATAAAGAAAGATGGCAAAGAAAATTTGACTGAAGTCATTGATTATTTTCTGAAAAATCCTGAAGAGGTAGCAACATTTTCGCAACTAATTAAAACTCAGAAGCACCAGAAATGTACTATTAATCTGAAGAAAGCGCTTGGATTGCCACTATCACTTAAAATGTTGAAGTGGCAATACATTATATTGCGAGAATCTATAATCCGCGAGGGTGCATCTGAAATTTATATCGTATTATAGGCTTAAATTAATGTTACCCTCCAAAGGAAGCATTTAGTTTAACATATACAATGGCCAAACTATCCCTTCAAGCTCTTCTTGACATAGCTGTGCAACGTATACTCAGAAGTCTACCAGACAAGCCACCTCACCAGTCCTTAAATTTATTGTCAAAATGGGGTTTCGATGGGTCATCAAACCAAAGTAGATATAAACAAAAAATGGAAGAAGAAAAGACTGATGAAACCACTTTTATAACGACTTTAGTTCCCTCAAAACTAACTGCTGTAGTTGGAAAGGAAGTAATAATATGGGAAAATCCTAAGCCGTGCACTACACTATACTGTTGACCTATCCAATTCATATTCGTCAAAAAAGTGAGTTGGTAGTCAAAGATGAAATGACTAAAATGGAAGCAGAAATAAAAAATTTAAGCCCATCCAAATGTGTTGATGGCATTGAAGTTGAACACAATCTCGTCATGACGATGACTGATGGAAAAATACGCATGTATCTATTAGAAGCTCACTCCAGTGCTGTGTGTTACTTGTATTTGGCGAAACCATCTCGGATGAACAATCTCGATGCAGCATTACGTAAAGAAGTGTCATCTGATATGATCAAGTTTGGTTTGTCACCTTTGCATACTCAAATTAATAACATGGTCTTTTGCACATAGCATAAAACAAGACGTAAAAACTTGGTCTATCAAAGGAGAAGACAACAAATACGTAATGAAGCAGAGGAAGAAATAGATACAAGAGAGATTTCGAGAGGAGTTAGAACTTCTGATAGATATCGCAAAGCAGGGATCAGGGACAACAAATGATGGAAATACAGCATTACAATTCTTCGAATTTCCTGAAAAAACGCCAGCTATTACTGATTTGGATGAAGAAATAGTGCGCAGATTTGCAGTTATTTTACAAGCAATTACATTAGGTGAAAACATAGATGTCGAAAAATTTCGAGCTTAAACCCGTACAACCGCAGAGAGATACCTACAATTCTATCATTAGTACTATATGTCAGCAACAGTACATAAATTGTTGATTCACGGAGCTGATATCATGAAAAACTCCATTGTACCGATTGGAAATCTGTCTGAAAAAGCATCTGAATCGCGTAACAAAAACTTTCGCAAATACAAAGAGCACCATTTACATAAAATAAATGGGACGAGCACGAATGAGGATATGATGAAGATAATGTTTCTGACTTCAGATCCTTACGTTTCTGCAACACGGCCAATAATGCATCGTGCTCAACATAAAACAAAGATGAGGGAAGAAACCTTGGATCTTTTAATTGTTGAGCCGAAGCAACAGATAGATATTGAGTTCTGTGACATAGATGTAATTAATTATGACACAGAGTCTGATGAATCTGATATAGATGTTTAGGATGCTTGTAGCTTGGGGGCAAATCTATGTGCTCTGCGCAAGAAGGATGGCGGCATTCGTCCCATTGCCGTAGGGTCCACCTACCGCCGTATCGCAGCCAAAATTTGTTGTGCTTTCTACAATGAAACACTGGCCAGCAAATTTCAGCTCCTACAGCTGGGCTTCGGGTCTAAAGGGGGCTGTGAGTCTGCTGTACATGCCTCAATAGCGATAAAGGTGAGGTCATCCTCAAGGTTGACATAAAGAATGCCTTCAATTCCGTAAATAAGGACACCTTGTTGACAGAAGTTCAAAAAGAAATACCCAAAATTTACAGTTGTCTCTATCAACAGGCACCCCTCCAAATTACTTTATAAAAATAACCTTTTGGAATCAGCCGTTGGATTTCAACAGGGTGACCCTCTTGGGCGAGTCATTTTTAGTTTGGCAATAAATCCAATTATTCGACAACTAAATTCTAAATTCAACGTATGCTATTTGGATAATGGAACCCTAGGAGCTGATGTAGACACAGTACATTAAAAGATTTAACTTTTTTAAAGAAAAAATCAGTTCCATTGGCCTAGAACTTAACCTTTCAAAATGTGAAATTTATCTTCCCCAAACGACTGACAGACAGACTATCATAGCAAAATTTTATACTGTAGCACCAAATATCAAAATTACGGAAAGAAACTCTCTTCACTCTTCACAATTCGATACTGCTGCTTTGGACCAAAATTTACTTATAGCTTCCGTTCCTCCCATCTATGGAAGCATCCACAACTTTTAGAAAAAGGTAGACCACATAATTAGAAACACTTTAACATCAATTCTAAATGTGGCTCTGGACGACCGAGCGTGGCAGCAAGCCACACTTCCCATTCGCCTGGGTGGTCTCGGTGTCCGAAAAATTTCAAGTATAAGTTTACCGGCGTTCCTCTTCTCGGTCCACAGTACCAATAAATTAACCAGGAAAATTTTATCATCCTCACTGGCCGATTTTGAGGTACGGTACGTCAAAATCGCCCAGTGGATAAAATTTGCCTTACCGATGCGTTGAACGCTTGGAAAATGGCTTGTCTCAATACGGATCTGCCCGACAACCCGTCTTTCCAGAGACGATGGGACGTGCCGCTCTGCAGTATTATACACCCTGTTAAACACGTCACCTAATACTGTTGAGTGCGCCCGTCTGCTGGCTGTGGGAGAATGGGAATCAGGCTTGTGGCTTCAGGTGCTCCCGTCATCCACCATAGGCACTGTGATGGATGACTCATCGTTTCGGCTCGCTACGTGTGTCCGCTTGGATGTACCTTATGTTGCTCCGCATCGGTGTCTGTGCGGTGACGCTGTTGATAGTCTCGGGCACCATGGCTTGTCCTGCTGCAGGAGCGGAGGTCGCATAGCACGGCACGCCAGCATCAACGACATTATTCGTCGAGCCCTTGTCACCGCCGGCGTACCAGCGGTATTAGAACCTAACAGCTTGGTACGTGACGATGGGAAGAGACCAGACGGGATGACGTTGTTGCCTTGGAAGGTGGGTAGGCCTCTGGTGTGGGACGCAACCTGTGTCGACACCCTTGCGTCATCTCATGTTCCTAGCACGGCGGGCTGTGCTGGCGCCACTGCTGCAGCTGCTGAGACCCTCAAGCGGCGCAAATACTGTAACCTTATGGGTAACTACAGCTTTGAGCCGTTTGGGGCGAAACGCTCGGATCATGGGGCCCGAGTGCGCGTCTCTTTTTTAAGGAAATTTCTCGTCGATTGATCGACATTTCACGTGACCAGAGGGTTGGCTCGTTCTTTGGCCAAAGAATTAGCATTGCCATTCAACGTGGCAATGCTGCCAGTCTTCTGGGCACGTTTCCGGATGACAGCGATACGGACGAATACTTCGAAGCCTAAGCTTTGTTTTTTATTTTTATTTATACAGATAGTTAGTCTTTTATTTAATTTAGTACCTAGTGTAAATAGTTATGTTAAAAACTGTAAAGTTATGTTAACAATTCTTTTTGAAAAGAAATAAATTTAATCTTGCAGCTTTAATTATGTTTTTTTATTTGTTTAAATATTTTCAATTTTTTTTTATAAAAGCTTGTAATGAGTCAATATGTATTATTTTAATAAAACTAAAAAGCTTGAAATAAAAAAAAAAAACAAAAACCTCGACTGCAAAAACTCATAACTGAAAAAAGAAAAACAAGCATTATAAATCTATAGAATTTTGGTATAGCAGGCGGGACAAACAAAATTTACACCATCATTTCAGGTTATTGGTTTGTCCCGCCTGCTAGATAGGTACCAAAATTTTATAGATTTATAATGCTTGTTTTTCTCTTTTCAGTTATGTGTTTTTGCAGTCGAGTTTTTTTGTTTTTTAAATAATTTTTAATTGTGAGTCCGTCACGTTCACATTTTTTTTGTATTTTAATGCATGTTTTATAAAACAATGCAAGGAAGGGTATCAATATAGGAAGTAATATTAGATACTCAGGGCATTAGATCTCATTATAATTATCTAACTACTCTCACTAAATTACAAAAATCTTTAGAAAATTACCATGTACCTTAAAAATAGTTGATTTCTATTCCATTTATGTTCATATAATTTTATATAATCATTTAGTACCTAATGTCAATTATAAACAGGTTAAAACCTTTTTTATATTCTAAAAACACATTTTATTTTCTTCTTCCAAAATCTAACGCGTGCACGCATTGTACGATATGTCAAAAAATGCAGAAAAATAAGGGATATAAATAAGAAAATTAGGGGCACTTGTACCAAAGTTGAAATATATCCTTTTACATATTTGTCCATACATCTTTTTCAACCAAGTGCAACAGTGTATCTAAAGTAATCCAATGCTAAGCGAGCGCACACAATGTTAACCTACAGAACGGCAACGCTGCTAAATCAAGGTTATATTTTACGTTAGTTATCGTTTTTACGTTAATGTTAATTAACGTTATATTACTGGTAATGTTATCAAGTATCGTTACTTTTTTTGTAACGTTAGTAAGGTATCACATTGAAATTAACGTTACATAACGGTTATTATTTTGTTATTTGGTAACGTTAACAAGCCCTGCCTGTAAGTGCTTCAAACGAAATTTTCCAGGAGAGCTTAAAGCAGTACTTACACTACTTCATATTCATTTATTACCTTCCTTATTGTATAAAATATCTTACAAAAGGCTTAAAGCTGGGTACAAAAAAATGGACCCTGTTGGCAATAGGATAAAATTAAAATGTAAAAATTTACAAAAACTGGCCAAGTGCGTATTTAAGATCGAGTAAAAAACGCCGAAAAAAAAAATGCTTCTTGTACCCTGTCATTTGTTATATTACTTACTTTTTTTATTTTTTTATTATGAGTAATGTTGTTATCGGCAATAGAAATACACAATCTGTGAAAATTTAACCTATACTCCATTTGAAATAAGATTATACATTTAAATAAACCTTTTTTACAGTCCGTTCAACCGATTTTGATTTCTATATGCATAAGCATAAGGATGGCATTAAAAGCAAAAAAGTGGTTACAATACCAACTGTTTACTGCAGCTGCCATTTGTCATGTCACCAACGCAATAGAAGTCAAAATCGGTTGAACAGACTGTAAAAAAGTTTTTTAAATGTCTAATCTTATTTCAAATGGAGTATAGTTATCTAGTATATACCTATTACAGTACATGAGATACAGCCTGCTGACACACAGACGGACAGCGGAGGCTTAGTAACTAATAGGTTTAGGTCCGTTTGGCACCCTAAAAAGCAATAAGTATTAAAACTAAACTTGGTTTTGATTGATTAAAATCACCATTATTGCTATGATTTTACCACAGATGTTTTTAAAATTTGATGGGGCTGGCCTTACTATGAAAGAAAGTAGGTACTTAAGTAAAGATTATGTGAAAAAACTTTAATTTTTTCATTTGTCCCTTAGTGGGTTTTGACAAAGGGCAGCCGATTGTTTTAACTATAAGTACTCTTATCGGGTGAGCACGGACTTGTCTTGACAAGTTGTAACTTGACATAATTCTGTTCGGACTCTGAACTACGTAACGTTTCATTTTTGATATATTGTTAGTCATGTTTATTTTTATAGGTACCTACTTACTGTAGAAGTGTAGAGTCTGTAACGTTACATGGTTTAGTATGAAACCTCCGTCCGCGAGTTTATTATAAAGAAATGGCATGAATATGTGACAAGCATTGATTTGTAGGTACCTATTAGAAGGAAGAAAAATGTTGACAGTCGCTCTCATTACTCCCTTAATACCAGGGATGGGCCGAAATTCGGTTCACATTCGGTTTAACTGAATTTCGGCAGCTTGAACCGAACTTTGGCATTCGGCCGAAATTCGGTTCAGATGCCGAACATTCGGCACAAGAAAAATAATACCTACTTGCACTATTTTTACTGAAATTTAATAGAATTAGAATAGTATTACTTACTGTAAAATAAAATTATGTCTTTTACTCACTCGTGGTCATTTATTTTAGTTAGGAACATTGTAAATGTAAACCTAAAATTAAATCAGTTCTTATTAGTCTTGAAAATCGCACACGGGGGAAGCGCGGTGTGCGGGCAGGGTATCTACATCTAGCAATAATTGAAGTAAACGCGTAAACAAGTCACGACGTGTCGCTCTCGAGAAAGCGCGCGAAACTGAACCGAAGTTCGGCCGAACTTTTCATTTTAACCGAAAGTTCGGCCGAAGTTCGGATTCGGTACAAACCACATTCTGCCCATCTCTACTTATTACATGCACCACAGAGTACATTTTACAAGCACATTGGCGGAATTCCGGAGGGGTCCTCTTGTATCTCAAAATATGATACTGTTTGCCGATGACAGTACAGCTGTTGTAAAGTGTAAAGGCCTATTCAGACCTAAGCGGTATTCGCTACCGTCTGCGGCAGAGAAAACCCAATGGATATGCGGTAATATTACTGTTCAGACCTAAGCGGTATTCGCTACCGTCTGCGGCAGAGAAAACCCAGTGGGTATGCGGTAATATTACTGTTCAGACCTAAGCGGTATTCGCTACCGTCTGCGGCAGAGAAAACCCAATGGGTATGCGGTAATATTACTGTTCAGACCTAAGCGGTATTCGCTACCGTCTGCGGCAGAGAAAACCCAGTGGGTATGCGGTAATATTACTGTTCAGACCTAAGCGGTATTCGCTACCGTCTGCGGCAGAGAAAACCCAATGGGTATGCGGTAATATTACTGTTCAGACCTAAGCGGTATTCGCTACCGTCTGCGGCAGAGAAAACCCAATGGGTATGCGGTAATATTACTGTTCAGACCTAAGCGGTATTCGCTACCGTCTGCGGCAGAGAAAACCCAATGGGTATGCGGTAATATTACTGTTCAGACCTAAGCGGTATTCGCTACCGTCTGCGGCAGAGAAAACCCAATGGGTATGCGGTAATATTACTGTTCAGACCTAAGCGGTATTCGCTACCGTCTGCGGCAGAGAAAACCCAGTGGGTATGCGGTAATATTACTGTTCAGACCTAAGCGGTATTCGCTACCGTCTGCGGCAGAGAAAACCCAGTGGGTATGCGGTAATATTACTGTTCAGACCTAAGCGGTATTCGCTACCGTCTGCGGCAGAGAAAACCCAGTGGGTATGCGGTAATATTACTGTTCAGACCTAAGCGGTATTCGCTACCGTCTGCGGCAGAGAAAACCCAATGGGTATGCGGTAATATTACTGTTCAGACCTAAGCGGTATTCGCTACCGTCTGCGGCAGAGAAAACCCAATGGGTATGCGGTAATATTACTGTTCAGACCTAAGCGGTATTCGCTACCGTCTGCGGCAGAGAAAACCCAATGGGTATGCGGTAATATTACTGTTCAGACCTAAGCGGTATTCGCTACCGTCTGCGGCAGAGAAAACCCAATGGGTATGCGGTAATATTACTGTTCAGACCTAAGCGGTATTCGCTACCGTCTGCGGCAGAGAAAACCCAGTGGGTATGCGGTAATATTACTGTTCAGACCTAAGCGGTATTCGCTACCGTCTGCGGCAGAGAAAACCCAGTGGGTATGCGGTAATATTACTGTTCAGACCTAAGCGGTATTCGCTACCGTCTGCGGCAGAGAAAACCCAGTGGGTATGCGGTAATATTAACCTAAGCGGTATTCGCTACCGTCGCTCTAGCCGCGGTACTTGATACTAAATACCTGAGCGAAACCCGCGCGGTATGTACCTCTACCCACAGCGGCAGCGAATATCGCTCAGGTCGCTCTAGCCGTGGTACTTGATACTAAATACCTGAGCGAAACCCGCGCGGTATGAACCTCTACCCACAGCGGCAGCGAATATCGCTCAGGTTTGAATAGGCCTTTAGTACTAACTAATCCTGTCTATTACGAAAGTGATATTAATGATTGCCTAAGTAGAATTATTAACTGGCTTACTAGCAATAACCTAGTCATTAATTTAAACAAAACAAAAGTAATGTACTTTCATCAAAGGTGTGAAAAACCTCCAATTCACATTGCATATGATAAGTACAAAATAGAAGATACAAACGAGGCTAAATTTTTAGGTATAAAGATTGATAGTAAACTAACATGGAAACCACATTTGTCTAAAATTAAATAAATCTGCATATCGACGGTTGAAAGGCTAATTGATCTAAGCGACATTTTGTAAAACTTGCAGGAGGACGGATCATAGTTTTTTTTTTTTAATTAATAAAAAAAACAACTATTTGATAGACTTTTATTTACTTAAATCAATCAATTATAATAAGATCTTAGTATGATTAAAAAAATAACTAATCCGTCCTACCACAAGTTTTACAAAATGTCGCTTAGATCAATTAGCCTTTCAACCGTCGATATGCACTATTTCAGCTGTCAAAAAAAGTTAATACACAAACACTTTTGATAGCGTATCACGGATTGGTTGCATCAGTTCTAAGATTTGGTGTTATTGTTTGGGGGCAATCTACTGAAAGAGATACTGTTTTTTAACAGACTTCAAAAAAAGGAGGTTACCTTCTCGAACACTGGGGGCCTACCACCAGCTCATAAACAGTATTATTTTAATATTACTTCAGTGTGGGAAAGAGATGAAGCTCTACAGGACGTATAGCTCTATCTCTTTCTCCCACTGAAGTAATATTAAAATAATACTGTTTATGAGCTGGTGGTAGGCCCCCTGAGCGTTGAACGATATGGCGGATGTTATTATGATTAAATCATGAAATGACCAGGTAGATCACGATGGCCATTTCTACGATCGGACCACGACATACATATAAAATACAGGTCACAAATCGACTTCCAAAATCAAAATGAAAAGAAGAAGTCCCTTTTTAACCGACTTCAAAAAAAGTAGGTTTCTCAATTCGACCGTATATATATTTTTTTGTTATTTGTGTTCGCGGATAACTTCGTCGTTTATGAACTGATTTTGATGATTCTTTTTTTGTTAGTGTAGCGGTTACACCGCCACATACAAACTACGCATCAAAGACATGACGTCACACAAATCTTGTATCGCGCAGTTAGAGTTTACCGAGCGATCGACATACATACAAGATTTCAACTTCAAACCGATGGGCAGTTGCCCGCCAGACACAACATCCGTCTGGTCGGAGGATCCTCCCTTTTCTATGGTGGATGAGTGAACTTTACACCCTGTTCCTCATACCACTAAATTGGTGACCCCGACGTGATGATGTAGCGGTTACACCGCCACATACAAACTACGCATCAAAGACATGACGTCACACAAATCTTGTATCGCGCAGTTAGAGTTTACCGAGCGATCGACATACATACAAGATTTCAACTTCAAACCGATGGGCAGTTGCCCGCCAGACACAACACCCGTCTGGTCGGAGGATCCTCCCTTTTCTATGGTGGATGAGTGAACTTTACACCCTGTTCCTCGTACCACTAAATTAGAAAGGAGATATCCCAAGATAAGGAAACCAGCATCTGATGATGGCATCCTAGAAAAAATGAGGGAACTCTTCAAATATTATAAGCACACCTATAGCAATTTGGGTATTTTTTATAGTAACTCGTGCAGTTGCTTTCGGAAAGAATCATTTGGTGAAGTAGAACTGATGATGAAGACCACAGATGGCCACTGGAACTTCTCAATAGTCAATACTAAGTACTCCACGGGTTGCGATTCGATTACTTTAATATGGTTGCCAAGTAATTTATGCTCGTCACAATGCATATGGAGAAGTGGAGCTGATGGTAAAGTACCAGGAGAACTCCTCAAAGATTAACGTCCCAGCATCGGGAAAAGCAATATTTTGTAAAAGGTGATGAGCAGTTGACATTAGGCTATTGTAACTTAGATGAATTACAAACTGACCCACTAAAACGCAAGACATACCTATTAAAAAAAAAAAAACCGACTTCCACAAAAACACTACAAAGTGAAAAATAACTTAAATTTCGGAAGTCGGTGGCAAATAACGAAAATGTTACTCTTTCAGATACTAACAAAATAATCCTGCGACTGTCTGAACAAATGGTAGTGAGCATAAAGTGTTGGGACAATTTTCAAAGTTGTTAAAAATTACTTTAAAGTGTTCTTTATTATGTATAGTTTTGCTAACTGGTAAAGCATGTCGTGTACTATCTAAATTACTACAAAAAAATACGATCTTTAGGGTTTATTTATAACTTTTCGAGCATGAACTGCTAAAATTTGGAAATTGGGACACGAATGGTGATGAGATTTGAGGAACGTTTATGAATATAACTTATTTGTTTATAACAATAGGAATATGTTATGGCCATCTGTATATAGTGCTGGAACTATGTTTTACGTGTAATAAACAAAAACATAATTTAAATCTCACTAAGTAGTTATTTGGGGAGGGCCGCGTAATATGCATATGTTCAAAGAATCACCCATATGTTGAGGACAATGATAATTAATTTAGTTATTTACTTCTGTAAACAACGAAGGTAAATTTAAATAAAAAAAGAATAAGTATCTAAATGATATTTTTATTTGAGTTAAAGTATCACAATCAACTAATATAAATGAACGTCAAAATAAGTACAACAAAAACCAACTTCTATAAACTTGATCGCTTTATTCAGATAGATTTTGTAAATTATAAATTAAAAGTTAATCGCCGTAGGATCGTAAAAACCGTTAGTTCATATTCATAACCCGACTATAATGAACTATAAACTCACGGTTTTCACAATCATACGGTGACTGAATTAAAGAAGCTTAACAAAAATAAATTAAACATGGTCATTGATTTTCACAATATTAATACTTATAAACATTTTTAAAGAACAAAACGAAAAGGTAAAAATTCCAATTCAAACCTTGGAAAAGAATCACTTTGAATATGATCAAAATAATGAAAAAAGATTATTAATTTTATTATATAACTCGTTAATTTTTTTTCTTTCGCACCTTGTTTCCGCCTGAAAGAAGACTAATTAATGCCTTTTTCAGGCGAAAAAACAGCGCTCCTTCAACGATTGCTTCGTGTCAGCAACGTTGATGCCTAACGCTTCCGACATACCCAAATACCAATACGTGTTATTTTTCGGATGAAGAGAGGGATCTAAAGTACAGTAGTGCTATTCTGTAAAAATCTCACCGTGATATCTTAGGTGAAGTTAGCTGCCAATAGTGTCAATCCTTAGCAACTGACAGCTCACTCCACGCTTACTTCACTTAAGATAACACGGTGAGATGGTTACAGAATAGCACTACTGCAGTGCTATTCTGTTAAAATCTCACCGTGAACGTTTAGGTGGAGTGAGCGTGAAGTGAGTTGTCATTCCGCCATATGCTAGGGATTGACACTATTGACAGCTTACTTTCAAGCTCACTTCACCTAAGCGCCCACGGTGAGATTTTTACAGAATAGCACTGTTGGTCGTATTTTCAACCGATCTGGACGAAACTTGGTATACAGGTTTTACGACTTTATAGATTTTATTCGTCGTCGGGGATTTTTGATTGGAGGGGTACTTCCACCAAAAAGGGGCAAAAGGGGGTTTAATGGAAATTTCCACCTTATGTGATCCGCTATCTAATTGCGTATGTAACACGTTTTCGTAAATGATTAAGACTAATCTATTTCATTTTGACAGTTCAACAACATTCATTGGGTTATTTACGTTGTTGAGCAGTTTTTTTAAAACTTATTTAGCAATGGAATGGCAATCTGTTTCAAATTCAGGTTATTATTGATCGTGTATTACGTAATTAAGGTGCTGATTTCGATGGTTCATTATTATTTGAAAGGTAGTACTTTCAGTTGGTCTTATAAAAATTTGGTGAAGATGTGATGAGGGTCTTCGGTGTGATGAGCAGAATAGCTCCCCAAAATGCAGTGAATTGCTTATTTTTATATTTCTACCAGTAGAATCGGCCCTTTTACTACTACATACAGACTGATGGAGCACCTCGGACCACCTTCTCATCACAAAACTAGAGAATTATGAAAATTATTTTTAGAGAATTATGAAAATTGTTTTCAGAATTCTCTAAAACGTTTTACAATAAGGTCACTAGATGGCGATACTGTGCACCGCTAGATCGCGCTGTCGTTGTCGCTCGCCAAATGATTAGGTCCCGTCGAACATTTTATGTGACTGAGTTTTGTTAGGTGTAAAGTAGCTTCAAAAGTAAAGTCTCGTGTTTAACCGATAGTAGTTGGTTAGTTGTGGATTAGTTTATTTCTGTTTAATTATCGTCTTACAACACAAAATACATATTAATCATCTTTTGATTTTATTATTTATTTTTCCTTTATTAAATGTTTTTGTCAAAGGTATACATATAAGTCACGCCGACTTAGTGGTAAAATAAAATAATGGAAAAAACATTTTTCGGGTTCCTCCTCTGCACGTAAAGAGGGGATAGTTTTTTTCTCATCTATCCCATGGTGAGGGGTGTCATTGGAATGGATCAAAAATATTGTGCGTGTGTGAAAACCATTTTTGGATCCGTTTGCGAAATATTAAGCTTTAAAGTGCTTATTCGTAGAGAGTCAAGTGTCCCCTCTCCCTGCCAGCTAAATGGTTGAATAGTAGTATATGTAATGAAATTAAATGGAAAACTATCACAGCTAAGTAGGCTTTAAGTGAGGGCACGAAATTTGCCTCTCCCTCACGCGTTCCACCTCCTCCTTCGCGAGCATTACTGCTTTGCAGAAGGAGGTACGGCCTCCCATTTCCTCTCGCTCCGTACCATGGCCTGAACCAGGGCCGGCCGCGAGAGATCACCGCCGCCGATCGCCTCCACGAGGCCACGGCGATGCTCCGCCCAAGCCGGGCAAACCTCCACCGTATGCTCCACCGTGTCCTCTGGGCGATCCACACAATGGTGACATCCGGGCGTTTCCTCCCGTCTTATCCTGAACAGGAACCTCCCGAAACAGCCGTGTCCGGTGAGGACCTGCGTTAGGCGGAAGGTAAGGACGCAATGGCGCCTCTCTAGCCACTCTCCTCAAAGAGGAGACTTACTGCCGCAATTGTGGCATGCCCAAAGTGCCTCAGCTGCCGGCGCCGTTTGCTGAATTGGCTGCCAGCGCTGAGTTTGTAAAAAAAACCGGAAAAAATTTAGTTGCCAATATGGCAATTATTGGAGTAGATAGGCGGGGCAGGCATAATTAGAAAAAAACATGTATATTTCCATAATCAATGATTTCCATATTCCAGTAATCAAGTACTACCCGGAACCGAAACGAACCAAAAACGACTAGAATGAGTAGAAAAAAATACTTTAGTTAGGCTTAGTTAGTTTGGAGTTCTGAATACTAGAAGGGTTTCCATAAACGCCGCGCCGCCGCTGCCGGTGTCCATATAAGAGCCGGCGCGCGGCCAATGTTTTGAATCTCGGCTACCGGCAGTAATGTCATGCCGGTTCCCAATGGCGTTTTTTTTTGGGAGCTGGTGCCGGCAGCGGCAGCCATGGCACTTCCTAATTTATTTCTGTTACAAGAAGTTGGCAGCCCTAAGTCATAGTTCCAATTAACTTTTCGTTTTAAAACTTCTGATAGGAAAAACTATAAACTATGATTGAATACATGTTTAAACGTACAAAATAAAGGGAAAATTTTGCTTTATATTTGATCCTAGAAGAAAGTAAGTTATTCTTGTTTTTGATTTTATTAAGTTCCTGAAGTAAACGAAGAATATTATGTAGTTAAGACAGGATGGGGTAGTATGTTGTGTACATACAATAAAGAGACAGAATCCTATCCATCTAGATACTAGATTTCTTCATATCGGCCCACAGGAAATATCCTGTTGAACTTTGGTTTGCGTATTCCCGAAAGAGACTATAAAATATTTTACTCAAAAATGCATGTAATGTGGTCATTATTTTGACAACCTTGTTTGAGCAAAGTCGACCTTGCCGTTCTGTTTCAAGGAGCGGCCGGCAAAGTTTTGCTGGTCGCTCTAACAGGCCGGCAAAACATTGTCGGCCGCTATTTTGACGTTTCAACGTTTTAAAAAATCAAATGCAAAAAGGTTTTATTTAAAACACAGCTGTTTGTATTTACAGAGATAGGTACAAACAGATTTTATTCCATATTTGGCTGTATAGTTCCAACTACCATTGTTAAAAAAAAATAAAAAAATTAAAGAAGTAGAAGCGAAAATTTTATTTTTATTTAGTGACTTTTTTGCTAAAAATGAGCTCTCAAAGCGAAAATTATTCCGATTCAATGTGTTTAACACCGCCAGACATTAAAGATGAAGCTAAATTACTGGTTGAAAATTTAATACCGCGAAACTCGAAGGAAAAATATAAGCTTGCATATGAAAAATTTGTACAGTGGAAAATCAGTAGGAAATCTAAATCTTTACTTGCTGGTTTTATTTGGGTAGTATTTAAACGCAAATCAAAAAATATCCTTTTTCTACCCAATAAGATTCCGAATTCCCATCAAAATTACTGATTGCACAGCAAAATATTCAACTCAAAATATCACTAAACACACTACAATTTATTTTCGCAGCGTACAGCGATTTTTCCTAAAGCAAAAGCTTTTTCATCAATGCATAGCTAATAATCTTAATGCACATTATACATGTTAACTCTTTTTCTTTTAAATATAGCTTCTATTTTTATATTATGTACAGCAGTTTTTCTAAATAAAACAGCATTTTATTAGTCACAGTCGTCTTATTATTTATTAATTACCACATAATGAGATCAGCAAAAAAAAATATAAAATTAGATACAAAATTGTAATTTATTGAATTATTAAAGCGGGTCTTGCTTTCGCGGGGCGTCCACGCTTCCTTTTTTGCCCAATAGGCACATTTTTAGCTTCTGCAAGTGGCGCCACGTACTTGAGTCGGATCGCAAGTCCGATGATATGCTTGCACATGAAGTTCTTAAAAAAATGCGCTATCTCTATCTTACTCGCTCGCGCCACTCTGCACTCCAGTGACGAAAAAGCGCGCGAAGCCGCCAACCTTTTATTCAGTTAATTTGTTCTGCTTTTAGAAATAATGCAATGTAAAAGGATTTTTTTGTTATAATAATCATTAAATTTGCCGAGCATGGCTTCTTGAAAATTAAGACAAATATGATGAACAGGTTTTGTTGTACTTACTGGTTAATATGCGACTGGGATAGTTATTTTGCTATGAAATATGGAAAATTTGCTGTGCAGTCAGTATTTATGCTATGTATGTAGTATTTTTGTACAAAAATAAATTTAACAGTATTGCATTATGAGGAAAAAAGTAATGTTATATTGATGTATAATTTCGTTTTATCTGCAGTTTGAGTTTTGTTAAACATTTAGTTTATTTGTAGTGAAGTAAGTTATTAGATGTAAATAAGAATATAAATGATGAGTATGTATTGATAGGCGATTATTTATTTGATATGCAATTTATAATATCCCGTTTTATTTAGATTAGGTACTTGCATTTTTGAGTAAAGCACTATACAAGCCTTGGCCCATTATGACTGCTTCGATGGTCACGCTATGATTGCCTCGAGCTAGCCTAGCTACGCTCTAGGCCTTCCAGCTTGGCCATCATTGCAGCCCTTGCTGTCCTCGCTGTAAAGGCCTCGACCTACGGCCTCGGCCTTTATCTCAGCTCGTCCATCAAGTGCTGCACGCTGACCGCGCTGTGTCGGCCTGGAGCTGCGCTACGCTGCGCTGTCGGCCATCATTAGCGCGACCAGCAAAGTAGTCATTATAGACCGCGGCAGTAATGTACTATTACTCAAAAATGCATGTAATGTGGTCATTATTTTGACAACCTTGTTTGAGCAAAGTCGACCTTGCCGTTCTGTTTCAAGGAGCGGCCGGCAATGTTTTGCTGGTCGCTCTAACAGGCCGGCAAAACATTGCCGGCCGCTATTTTGACGTTTCAACGTTTTGAAAAATCAAATGCAAAAAGATTTTATTTAAAACACAGCTGTTTGTATTTATAGAGATAGGTACAAAAAGATTTTATTCCATATTTGGCTGTATAGTTCCAACTACCATTGTTAAAAAAAAAAAACAAACAAGTAACAAAAGCGCGGTTCAGCGAAAATTTTATTTTTATTTAGTGACTTTTTGCTAAAAATGAGCTCTCAAAGCGAAAATTCTTCCGATTCAATGTGTTTAACACCGCCAGACATTAAAGATGAAGCTAAATTAGTGGTTGAAAATTTAATACCGCGAAACTCAAAGGAAAAATATAAGCTTGCATATGAAAAATTTGTGCAGTGGAAAATCAGTAGGAAATTTAAATCTTTACTTGCTGGTTTTACTTAGATTAGGTACTTGCATTTTTGAGTAAAGCACTATACAAGCCTTGGCCCACTATGACTGCTTCGCTGGTCACGCTATGATTGCTTCGAGCTAGCCTAGCTACGCTCTAGGCCTTCCAGCTTGGCCATCATTGCAGCCCTTACTGTCCTCGCTGTAAAGGCCTCGACTTACGCCCTCGGCCTTTATCTCAGCTCGTCCATCAAGTGCTGCACGCTGACCGCGCTGTGTCGGCCTGGAGCTGCGCGACGCTGCGCTGTCGGCCATCATCAGCGCGACCAGCAAAGTAGTCATTATAGACCGCATCAGTAATGTATCTGGGGTTTTCAAAAGTTGACATCAACGTCCAAGGGTATGTAAAATAAAAGTTATAAAAACAAGAATCGAACCTATAAGTTAAAATTCGCAATAGAAAAACATCATGTGCTGCTTTTTTTTTCCAGTGATTCTGGTGATCTCCACAGTATTAACATTATGCTCAGTGATGGTCACAGGCGGGCGCTGGCCGAATCCTGATAAAGACCCATTGGTGTACATCGCAAACCCAATAGAAGCCGAAATGCCCGGCCACTGGGTCCCACTCAGCATCGTCAAAGTTATTCTAGAAAAAAAACATTCAACGACCACTCTTCCAGTGAAAAAGCCTAAACAGCCAGCTAAACAGGATGACACCGTGACAAGCAAGCCACCTAAACGTATCATAGATTGGAAGTACTCCCCGGGGGCGACATCCGGTCCCCCAATACCCCTGGTGGTGGTACCCCGGTGGGAACATCCACCGATCTCCTTGGAAGTGGAACCCCTATTGCCCCCGCCTCCAAAATCTCCGTATACATTCCCACGCATCACAAAAACCTCACCCTCCCCAACCTCACTTAACACCATTCCTGAAAATGCTGCTGTTGGAACTGTTACCTCAGGGGCAATGGATTCAGGAGAACACATTGATGATGGTGTTAAAAAAAAAAAACCACCTGACAATAATGGAGTAATTGATAATGGTGAAACCATCTCCACGGAGATCAATAGCCAACTGGATACGGATGTCATCACTGATTCAGAGGAGCTTTTAACGACGACAGAATTGACCATAGTATCGAGCGAAGAAAAAATCTCAAAACCGAAAAGAAATCCAGTAAGACCGGGGGACAGTCACGTTGACATGCCAATGTGATGTGAAAACGAGGGTCTACGACTAATTTGTTTGGTTTTATTAATTCTCAAATAACATTTTTGTTTAGACATTAAAATTATTTTTACCCGAGTACGGCAAAGTCAAAAGGAAGGGTTATGATATTAGTAGTTTATGTATGTATATAATTATGTATGTATGATGTATGTGAGTATGTTTTTATTGTTCCACCGTAAACTACGGAACCGATTTCGATGACTGAGGTATCAATAGATTCGTAATAATAGTTCGGGTGACGTTGAAGTTGTTCATATAAATTCTCCCAAAATTTAAAGTGGTGGACTTTACACGTAAATTTCTGACCGCGATTTTTTTAAATGTTTGTAAAATATTGGTATTCAGCTGCATCGGGTTAGACTGGAAGCTGACCTCAACATAGTTGGGAAAAGACTAGGCAGATTGATACACACATCACAATTTAAATGAAAACAATAGGGTTTCAGGGTGAAGAACAGGTTTCGTAAATTATACCTTGGTGCGCTGCACATCTGACGGATGTCAGACGACTTTTGTTAAAAAAGGTGCGCGCTGTTTTTCACACAGCTTCTAGAACATTCTAGCTATAAGCTGCACCCTTATTGGACAAGTGGATTGTGGCGGGAGCGGTTCGAAATAACTTCGCGTTATATCCTCCCCCTTTTGAGCAGGTTATGAGCCCATGCCTGGTCAGACAAAGTAAGGAACGCACGCATTCTCGCCCTTTTGACCGGGCTATATCCTTATGACTGGTCAAACGAAAAAACAAAACAAAAATAACCTTAATCGACAAGCGGACTTTACGAGGGTAGCGAACTACAGATTCAGAACATTCACCCGCCCTAGAATGATATCGGCGCAAGTCTGACATGTGATACTTTCCGATGATCTCGTTGGTCCCATCCTTATTGTAAGCCAAAAGGTAAGTCGTAGGGCTTACTTTCTTAACGATTTCATATGGACCGTCACGCTTAGGGACGAACTTCGAGGTAACACCTTTAGCGGCGTTACTGAGAACATGGGTCGTCATCAACACCAAGTACCCTTCTTCAAAAGTCTCCGCCTTATAGTACGATTCTTGTCGGCTTGAGACTTTCTCACATCTTGATGGTGATCTAACCGCTCTATAGCTGTGGTGATGGTGGTAGCCAGTTTACGCAGATACGGCGTTATTTGGGGCACTATATTCTCGGCTTCAATAATAATAAATCCGTAACCGCAACTAAAGGTTAAGGAGTTCGCGACCGAACGTGAGGTATGCAGGTGTTTGCTCTGTTGAGCTAGTGAGAGAGTTCTTAAAAGAAAAGTGGGCAAAAGTAATAAATACCTCAGGCTAGCGGTCATGATGACCTTCAATTATTATGGCGAGCTGGGCCTTCAAGTCCCTGTTTTTTTTTTTCTTTCTACTGGATTAGCTTCTGGGTGGTACAAGGGCACAAGGTTTTGCTTTACCCCCAAAACGAACATGGCCTTCTGCATAACGTCAGCCACAAACTGCACTCCGTTATCAGAGATAAATTTCCTAGGTACATCATATGGCATAAATACCTCGTTTACAAGAGATTAAGCGCAGATCTCAGACGTAGCTTCAGTGAGAGCAAATAGCTCTACCTACTTACTAGCCGTGTTCTCCCCAACCAACACACTGGTAGAAATTGCAGTATATTTTATAACTTTAAGTTGTATAATAGCGGCATAAGAGTTCAAGAAGCAGTTTTTAGTTGCATATTTGCTTCCGATAACGTCTGTAGCTATAAAAGTAACTATGAGTGGCAGTAATGGAACCAAATACTACCCTTGCCATTATAATAGTTCATTCTAGCGCCCATTTATTACTTACTTTTGTAACAGAGCGTTAAAAAAGGCATTTGGTTACTGAAAGCTGCTGACGGCATTCTCTTGTAACTGTTAAACGTCGCTTAACTGCATAAAATAGTTAATTGTAGCCTAATTAAAGCAGCTGTATAAGAGTTGAAATAACCACTGTTATTCTTCTTAAAGTTCTGGTAATAGAGGTAATAAGAACACTTATGCAGACTCAAGTTCCATCAAGTCAAATAAATATTACTAAAGCATACTTTGAACTTTAGAAATAGGAGCAATGCTCCCTAAGTGGTATAATAGAGTAAACCTGCACCGTTGAAAAGCTCGAATCGAATCGTTTTTTGGTCGCCGTCTCTGTGTAACCATATATTTCATATCTTATAGAAGCCCAAATATAAGTCAAGTTTCATAAATACGGGTTCCGCAGGTTGATATTATTTAACTAATAATGGTGATGACTCCGTTATTGATGAGAGGTGAGTGGTAGTATAATATGTTATAATGCGCATGAAATCATTAGGTAAATTTTATTTAGTCACTTATATTTTCAACTAAATCATGTACACTATTTTATGATAAAACACTAGTTCTTACACATAATTCCAGTCATATTGTGTATTTTTAGGAGTTCAACGGAGACAAACACAAAATGATAAGTCAAGTTTCATAAATACGGGCGATTTGCGAATATCACATTTTGATTATTTACAGTTTTCACGATACTGTCTCAATTTTGGATCACTTGCAATGCAGCTACTTCCGGTTTAAAATCTGTATTCAAGTATACTGCTCCATCGGCAGCATACAAGTAAACAGTTTCAGAATTTTGCATTTATGGAACAGAAACAACTGTAACTTGCAAAAAAAAAAACGACTGTTATAACACTGTAATAATAATCTATTACAGTGTTATAACAGGTACGCGGTCAGATTATTTCCTCCATCTGTAGCCCCATAGTATGAGCGCATGACGTTTTCATTGATGGAGCGTGTTCATCTCATGCGCTGCACACTTCCGCCGGGAGCTGGGACCCTATCAGAGACCGGTGGGGTTCAAGGTCCTAAGCCGTCCGGCGGCCGGCGTCCTCCCCGTTGACGAGCAGGTGGTGATGTCGTGGGCGGAGAGAAATACTCGTCGCTCGAGCTCGACGTAACTACCGCAGCCGGTGTTGTTACAGCATTCACAATGGGGCTGGGTACCGGTGGCGGCGAGGCGGAGCTGAGCGACGAGTCCGGAGGTGATGGGAGTGCTTTACGGGCGGCGGATCGTGTCAACATTTGTCTTGATTTCTTTCATTTCTGTTTGGTTTTATCGGACGGAGGTGACATGACAGCTGATGTCACCTCCTTTCGGCAGTTTTTGGTTCATCTATTTTGTTCTTTTTTTAAATTAATGGGGTTTCAGGTTTGTTTCTGGATTATTTTCTACACTTATAAACTATTAAACTGCGTGTATACTAGATACTACGTCGAAATATTAAATAAGGTGAAAGTGAAACATCAGAAAATAAATTTTTTGACTTTGGTGTTGCCAGTATTTAATATCAACCACTTGGGTTCTTCTGCACAAAAACTCATTATAACCCGATACCTTAATGTAGGTAGGTACAGGAAAGCCCCCAAAAATAAAATGGCATACTGAAAATAATCAGAAAAAATAACTAGATACCTAAGAATCTAGCTGTTAGTAGTAATGTAGCTATATTAGACTTTTTACGATTAATAGTATGATGTTACTTATTTTAATGAGGAATTTCATTTATTCAATCACACGTTACAGATCTCCAAACCAAACGAAACACATCACATTAGTACTTATGCCTGCAAAAAGGGCAAAATTGCAGCCGTTTTTACGATTCCAACTGCAGTAAAGAAATAAAGATCTCTTGGAACTTTAAAAGAGTTAAAATATGTACTTTAACCCGCATAACTGAAGTTTTAGGTTAGGACCTGCGGGATAAAGCTGCACAACATGGACGCCATGTTTCAAAGATTTTTTTTTATTTTCTAAATCTTGCAAGTAGCAAGATTTAGAGATTACCCGATGTATTTCAGCGAATGTTTTTTTCACATTTACAAATGATATAAATAAGAGGAGCTCGTGGCTAAGTACTAACAGCCTCACGGGTCGATCCATCAAGTTAAGCTACGCTTTGCTAGGGTTGGTCCGTAGATGGGTGATCATTTCTATATACCGATACTCCTTCGTGCCTCGGAAAACACGTTAAGCCGTTGGTCCCGGCTGTCGTTCGTGGATCTTTGACAGTCGTTACGAGTCGTCATAAACCCGAAAGCTGACAACCAGTCTTACCAAGGGGTATCGTATTACCTAGTTACTGGGTTGTGGAGGTCAGATAGGCAGTCGCTCCATGTAAAATACTGGTATTCAGCTGCATCCGGTTAGACAGGAAGCCGACCCTAACATAGTTGGGAAAAGGCTAGATAGATTGATTTTTGACAAATATATGATATATATTGTAGATAGCAATACATATTATATTAAAAAACACAATTTCATTAGAAAAATGTATGAAATTTTCACATTTTGATGTTATCATGAAGGCGCTTCAAAATTACTCGAAGAACGTCATATACATGCACAGTAAACTTGGAAGCGTTCTTAGCCACTGACATAATATCACGAAACAGCAATGCATGTAATTTAAACTTTACAAATAATATTTTAATGATGGCGCTGATGGTTGTTTTAGAATGTTATTTTACGAACACATTGAAAATACTGATCTGGAATTTCATAAAGTTTATTCATTCGATCACTCGCTTTCACAAAATTAGCGGCATAAGAGCGTTAGTATGGCGTTAATAATTCGTTGCAACTCTTGAGGATCTTTTGTGCCACTGTTGTGCAGTTGAAATGGAACTGGGAGCTACATAAAATTGTGCCCAAAATGGTGCTAGAGTTGCTACATTAGGCCTGCAGAGCACGCTCTAGCACTTGTTCTTAGCACCTTAGGGAATAATCCGATTCGCTCCAAAGCTTTTATGTAGTTTGGGGATCTATAATTAAAACCCACCTTTGGAAACCTTGAGATCCCTTAGGCAAAGCCCAAAAAGATCCACAGCAATGACTTCAAACCTTTGAGCTGACGCTGGAGTCTGTAGCAGACCAGCTGGTTTGACATTCGAGGGCTTGTAGCGATGGCATTCTTTACAAGTCAAGTACCCCATAACAAACTGTCTTATACCTGCGAAGTAATATCTCTAAGAGATACGATGTAATGTTCGGTCAGCACCTCCATGAGCAGCAGTAGGTGCGTCTGGCATTCGAACACTACTTTACTTCTCAAACTCAGTGGTACAACAAGTTGTGGCTCCTCAGGGTCAACTTCCGGAACATGACGGCTCTACCGTTACGCCTCGACTTAAGTAATAGTCTCTCTCGGCCCACCGGTTAAATCATAATTTACAATTGAATTTGTTTTTGTGTAAAGCAAACATTGCAGCATTCGCTTAGCATTACTCAGCAGATTCGATTGAAAACGCCTAACGTTTTGTAATAGCAATCTCATTTCTTACTGCTTAAAGCTCCCGTGTCCGCTTCGCAACTTATTGCTAATCGTTTAGTATCAGGAACTTTCGCTTAACTAGTAATACCTTTTTTATTTTTTAGGAGCTCGTGGCTAAGTAATAACAGCCGCTCGGGTCGATCTGTCAGGTTAAGCTACGCTTGCCGGGGTTAGTCCGTGGATGGGTGACCATTTCTACATACCGAAACTCCTCCGTGCCTCGGAAAGCACGTTAAGCCGTTGGTTCCGGCTGTCATTCGTGGATCTTTGACAGTCGTTACGGGTCGTCAGAAACCTGAAAGTCTGACAACCAGTCTTACCAAGGGGTATCGTATTACCCAGTTACTGGGTTGTAGAGGTCAGATTGGCAGTCGTTCCATGTAAAATACTGGTATTCAGCTGCATCCGGTTAGACTGGAAGCCGACCCCAATATAGTTGGGAAAAGGCTATCCAGAACAACCTTTTTTATTTTTGTAAAATTTTTCTTACTGCAATTGCTAAATTTTCATTGTCATGGCTGACATGACCTTCAATTAAAGCCAAGCTAATGAAATTTACTTACATTTAAGTTACTTCTTATTTAAATATTTCTAAGTCTTGCGAAAAGTTTAGTGAGGTACAAGTCATCGAAATCGAATATCGTCTTAATATATTTGAAAGTACGAGAAATATGATGCATTACAGCATGAATTAGAAGCGTTGGTGGATGACCCCAGCGAGCAATATGCGGAACGGGAAGAGTTAGAGAAGCTGTACTACGGCTTGTTGGCTTCTTCGACACGTCAGCTGATCAGCGGCGGAAGAAAGCTTCTTGAGGGGGACTCCGCAGCGAGGTGGATTCTTGTATTGCTAGTACACAAACACGATTCAATACGTTTACCCAAAATTGATTTACCCAAGTTTTCAGGCAGCTATTATGATTGGCTGGAATTTAGAGACACCTTTGTTTTTATAGTATATAACAACAACGCCTTAGATAAAATCAACAATTTTTTTTTTCATAAATTAACTTTCAAAGGGTTTTTCTTTCTATTTTTAATATTTTTCATGTTATTAAATTTTTATTTTTTGCCATATCTCCGATATTCCTAGCTCGATTTGGATTTTGTTTATTATTTCAAAAAGCTTATGAGTTATTTTATTGGATTAGCTATTATTTTTTATTAAAATTTATCGACTATGAAAAATAGACTCCGAAATATTTTATTTCAAATTTCGTTGTTCCGATTTTCAAAAGTTCGAATTTCGTAATACCTAAGAATTATAATGTCTATTATTAAAATCCACGAAATTTATTTTACCGAAAGTCGGAAATGCGATTTTCATACGTTCGAAGAATCAAATGCTCGATAGGTTCTCGGTCCGAAAAACGATATTCCGATTTTCAATACTTCGAATAAACTGCTAAAATTAGGATTCTGATTCAATTAGTAAAATATTCAGTTATGCATATAAATTCAAAATCTATAAGTAAAATTTGAAAACGTCTACTTTTTATTAATATTTGTGTATTGATAAAAAAAAAATGTGTTTTCTTTTTCTCCTTACACAGGAATTCTAGATATATACAATACAGGTGAAGCAAGCGGTGGAGGTCTGCCCGGCTTGGGCAGAGCATCGCCGTGTCCTTATGGAGGCGATCGGCGGCGGTGATCTCTCGCATCCGGCCCGTTTTTTTAGTTTTTTTTTTTATTTCAGTTTGTTTATTATACAAGTGTTATTTTGGTATTTCTCGTGTTTATATAAAAGTTGGGACAGGGGGCCGATTGGAGCTGGAATCTTCAGCGTTGAGCATTTTCTGGGCGTAGATGTGTGTTGCGGGCAAGAAGAAAAAGTCTGAAATTGATTTCGGGGTTATATTTGAATTTATTAAAATTGACGAAACGAAACGTTAGACAGTTTCTAGGCACTTGTTGTCCGTACGATGTCCGATGGTCAAGAGAGCTGCTCCACGCCGCTGTAGCGCAGTGTTGCCAACTCCAAAAGTTCAAATTATCGACTTCCCATGTCAAAATTATCGTATTTTGGACAAAATTATCGTACAAAAGAAAACTCAAAAATAAAAACCCTAAATTCAAATTAAATAGCAAATTGCTAACAAAAGATGGATAATTTTATACTAGAGTCAAAGGGGAAGCATATGCCAAGTTTCACCAGTAGTGGTGCCAGCTCAGCACAAACCTTAAACAAGCTTACTCATAGTTTTTAATTCAAATTTTTGTGTTTTCACTGTAAAATAAAATAAAAAACTAAAGAGGGAAAACGAGAGAGATACTTACTTGTTGTTATTGGCACACTTGACAATAGACATTGACATTTTTTGCGTATTTAACAAATACGTTTTGATAATGGAACTGAATTTTTATTTCAGCAAATCACAAAATTATCGTACGTTAGACATTTACTATCGTACATCGTACCATAGGCCAAATTATCGTACGCCCCCATAATTATCGTACGGGTTGGCAACACTGCTGTAGCGCCCTCTTCGACTCGCACGAACGTTAGGCTCTAGACTCTGTCGAAGCGCACTAACTTCACACTTTCGTTTCGTTGTAAATTGACATCCCATACTCATGATCCTTCCGATACGGCCATCCTGCTGGACACTGTAAAGAAAAATACTCGCAAAGTATCACATAGCTCGGTCACTCCTGACCTAATTAGCTAAAGCCAAAAACACAATGAAAGAAATCTGTTGGAATCTCAAATCTTTATTTCTTAAGGTTTAAAAAAACAAGTCACTCCCGGACATTTTGGTGTCCCACGAAACCCCATATTTACCAGACTTGAATGCCTACCGCGTTCTCATGGACTACTGTCTCCAGCAGACACCGATTTCTACTGAGCTACGGCTACAAATCAACCTCTGATCCAAAATATCATCACACAAGCTTAATCTCTTCTCTCCGTTTCATCAACAATACTTTCACTCTACTCTCCCTCAAATTCGTCAATCTCCTGGCATGCGCCTTAGTCTATCATGAGCGTACTTGTAAGTGCGCCTGGAGTTTATTTATTATTTATTTAATACTTCAAGCACAGAAATGTACAGAGGCGGACTTAATGCCACAGGCATTTTCTACCAGTCAAGTCTTTCAGGGTATAACGGCCTCCTTCTAGAAACTATATAACCTGAAATGGGCCCTTATACTTCGGGTCCAGTTTCGTTTGGATACGCTCTTCATTTTGACTCAAAACAAGGTCCCGAACCAAAAATTTATTGAGTTTTGCCTTTATTCGGTTGAATCTTTGCTTTTCATAAAACACTGCGTTTTCTATGTTACGAACCGTCTGCTCTCTAACTGCTTCTAATTCTACCTCAGTCTCTATGTCATCATTCGCCATTAACGACAATGGACGTGATAACATGCCAATGAGAAGCTCTAATGGACTTGCTTTTGTGGTACGATTTACTGAACAGTTAATTGCTGATTGGATTTCGCATAATGTATCTTGCCATGAACGACTATCACTAGTTTCGACTGTAGTTAACATAGACTTTAGAACCGATATAACTCGTTCGACCTGCCCATTTGCTCGAGAAGAGCTCTTTGCAATCAAGTGTAAGTTATGTTACTAGAACTACAAAAGTCCGTAAACTCTTTACTCACGAAACATCGTCCTTGATCCGCGATTATGCGCGTCGGTGCACCGAATACGGCTACGCTATCTATTATAGCTTCGATACTGCTTTTAGTGTCAATATTAACCGTGTGAAACAATAAAACGTATTTGGTAAATGCGTCTATTAAGATTGCGGCGACGCATGAATTGTCCATACAAACGCAGTACATAAATCATTTGCAATTTGAGCATATTTCCACCATATTATGTTGATATTCAGATTGAGACAGTATTTATCTAGGCTCCTACGTCTGTTTATTTCCAAAAACTTACCTGAAGTGTAAGCGAATTGCATTTCGTACATTTTTACAGCGTAAATGACATGTTTTCATATTGTTTTTTCTGTATTATAAACAACAATATTTGTAATATTGTTTCCGCAGAAGCATAGTTTATGTTATCAAGTTACAAATTTTAGAAAAAAAATGGAAATACATTAAGTTTTCATTCATAATTTTTTATATTACGGAACACATCCTTATTTATTTTTCCTTATTTAATATATTTATCCTTAATATATTTATCCTTATTTAATTTTCGAAAGCTAGTAGTACTATCGCGTCAAGCAATAATTGTCAATGTGTGCGTGGTAGTATTGCTCACTGTAGGTGTATATCGCTCCGACAGGCACTCACACTAGCGCAACGTGCTTGGAATTGAATTTTACAAACATCTCGATTTGTAATTGCGAGCCGTGTCGCCGGCCTCTTAAAACAAAGACGTATTCTTTTATGTCATTCTTTCCGCTTAATTTTCCAGTGGCATCAATGTGTACAGTGTGCCATGGTGTGCTTAATTTAGGGATAGGATATAATTCTGCCTGTATTTTGCCCGAGTATGATTTAGAAACTTTGCACGTTACGCAATTTTCGATAATTTTTTTTAACGTTTCGCGCCATACCATCAAACCAATAGAAATCATAGAGTTTCTCTAAAATTTTATCTTAACCTAGGTGGACAAGTGAATCATTAAAATTACTGACAACAGCTCGTCTCAACGCTCTAGGAAGAATAGGTAAACATCTAGTACGCCCATTCCGTTGAATTTTACGATTTAGAATACCCGTACGAATTTAGTAAGACTGCGATGTCATTACTTAATTGACCATTACTCAAATCTGAAATTATCTTAGAAATTTCACTATCTCGCTTCTGCTCAGCAAGAAGCCAGTTACCAGAAAGTTCTGTTAGATTAATACACCTTCGCGCTACTTTACATAACCCTAGTTTAGATACTTCTGAATTATGGAGGTCTGCATTATCTGACTCTACATTGGTGGAAAAAATATTTACATCAATTGGTAAATGATTACGTCACAGGAAATCTGCATGTGCCATGTCTTTACCTTTTGTAACAAACATTGCAAATAGGCCCACCATCTGTGAACTCGCGGCGTCAGATCAATTTTTTTATGTGACGACTTTAATAAGTTGGTCTCTCACTAGTGTGAACTGTCGACCGTGTAAGTATTGACGAAATTGTTTGATTGCGTTTACAGTCGTAAACGCAATCAAACAATTTCGTCAATACTTATGAATTTGAAACTTGGGCAGTCGCCCAAGTTTCAAATTCATAAATGGTATACCTTGATTCCGCAGATGTGGTCCTTTTGCTGAAATATGCTACTAAATACTCTACGTTTGTCTTCAACTATTTCGAACAATATAGCACCATATACTTCTGAGCTTGCGTTTGTGAAACTCAGCAGGATATGGAGGATCGTATATCATTAAAACTGGGTCTTTTGTTAAAAATGAAATTATTTCCTGTCTAATATCTTCATGATGTTGTTGCCATACAAAAGAAATATTTCCGGAGGTTAATTTATAAAGTGGACCTGACAGAGTTGGGGACAAACTGGCGAAAACAAGTCGCTAAGCCTATAAACTGTCTTAACTGGGTAACTGATTTGGGTGGGGGCAGAGCCGACAGTGTTTCCACCTTTCTACGATTTGGTCTAATCTCTCCTGAATTAACTTCATAACCCAAAAATTCGACCTTTGTCTTCAAAAAGGAGCACTTTTTAAAATTTAAAGAAAAGCCTGCTTTAGTTAATGTTTGAAGTACCATGTTAAGTTGCTCAATGCATTCCTCAATCGTTTGTGACGTTATCAAGATATCGGCGACGTAAAGAATGATGTACGTATTCGACAAATTACCTAAAACCTGTACTATCGCTCGCTGGAAAACTGATATCGCGTTTTTAAGGCTAAATGGCATAGCCAAATATTCGTACTGGCCGTCAGGTGTTCTAAAAGCCGTTCACTGTATAGCCTCTTCAGATTTAATTGGAATTAAATGAAATCCTTATGCACAGTCAAGTTTTGAAAAAAATCGCACGCCATGTAATCGAGATATTTGATCCGAAATGAGGGGCAAGGGACATCGGTTTGGTACCGTGAAACCACGCTGGCTTACCGCATGGTTAACCTACATATCGAGGACATAGAAAGTCCAAGAAGGCGACTCCAGACTTCTAGAAAGGTAAGGCGCTGCATCCTGTGTCCTTCTCTTATTCCTGTTTCTCCATACCAAAAAATTTCCTCATTCCAAGTCAATGTATGCTGCTACATAAAGTTTATTACAGTCCATAAAACCGCCGATTCTCATAGCAAGGCTTTGAATCACCGCTTTAGGCTTTTAGAAGCCTGGAAAGAGCTGTTTAGACAGTTCTATCCATTTTATGGTAAATTCCCCGCTCTCTCTCATGTTAGCGTTTAAAGGTTTTACAATTAGCTCACGGCGCTTATAGATACCTACTAAACGATTTGCAATAAGTTGCGAAGTGGGCACGGGAGCCCATAAGCAGTACATATGAAATGAGATTGCTATTACAAATACGTTAGGCGTTTTCAATCGAATCTGCTGGGTAATGCTAAGCGAATGATGCAATGTTTGCTTTACACAAAAAACAAATTACATTAAATTCAATTCAAAATATATCAATAATGTAAATCGTAAATATGATTTAACCGGTGGGCCGAGAGAAGCTATTAAGTCGAGGCGTACCTATTCTACGGAGCCGAAACGTGGACACTCTCGGTACGACTGGTCCATAAATTTAAGGTTGCTCAGCGAGCCATGGAGCGGGCTATGCTTGGAGTCTCTCTGAGGGATCGAATCCGGAACGAAGTGATCCGGCAGAGAACCAAAGTTATCGACATAGCTCACAGAATTAGCAAGCTGAAGTGGCAGTGGGCCGGCCATATCAGCCGTAGAACCGATGATCGTTGGGGTACACGTGTTCTTGAGTGGAGACCGCGAATTGGCAAACGTAAGGTAGGACGCCCTCAGGCTAGGTGGAGTGACGATCTTCGAAGGGTGGCTGGTAGCAGCTGGATGAGAGTTGCCGAGAATCGAGCTGAATGGCGTGCAATTGGAGAGGCCTATGTCCAGCAGTGGACTGCTATAGGCTGATGATGATGATGATGTACCTATTCTACCGTTATGTTGCGGAAGTTGAATCTGAGGAGCCGCAACTTGTTATACCAGTGAGTTTGAGAAGTGAAGTAGTGAAGCGCACCTACTGCTGCTCATGGAGGCATTGACCGAACATTACATCGTATCTCTCAGAGATATTACTTCCCAGGTATAAGACAGTTGGGCGGGAATCGCGAGCCGATTTCCGGCCACCGTAGGCGCGGGCTTGCGGACGGTGAGCAATGGGTAGCTCGCTGTCCGATAAGGACCAAGCCCGGGTCGACGGCGCGTTGTGTTCCACGCGCGCCTCAAAGAGATGTCAGCAGAATTGAAGGGGTCCACTAGGGCCAATGCCTGCCGGGGGTTCGAAGAAAACCGATCGGGAAATCGTGGCCCCCGGCAACAGGGCAACCGAAGGAACACGGGTGGGTTTTAGTCAGTAAGAGTCTGACACGCCCTCCCGCTCCGCCCAGAGCGGGAGAAGTTATTTGATAATTTCCCACCCAAAAAAAAAAAAAAAAAAAAAGGTATAAGACAGTTTGTTACGGGGTTCTTGACAAAGTGCCAACGCTACAAGCCCTCGAATGTCAAACCAGCTTATCTGCTACAGACTCCAGTGTCAGCTCAAAGGTTTGAAGTCATTGCAGTGGATCTTTTTGGGCATTTGCCCAATTTATCTCAAGTTGAAAGGTGGATTTTAATTATAGAGGACACGGCTAGTAAGTGGGTCGAGCTATTTGCCCTCACTGAAGCTGAGTCTGAGATGTGCACTAAAACTCTTGTAAACGAGGTATTTATGCGATATGGTGTACCTAGGAGAATGATCTCTGTTATCGGAGTGCAATTTGTGGCTGACGTTATGCAAAAGGCCATGTCCATTTTGGGGGTAAAGCAAAACCTTGTGCCCTTGTTCCACCCAGAGACTGATCTAGTAGAGAGAAAAAACAAGGTCTTGAAGGTTCAGCTCGCCATATTAATTGAAGGTCATCATGACCGCTGGCTTGAGGTATTACTTTTTGTCCGCTTTTCTTTTAACAGCTCTCTCACTAGCTCAACAGAGCAAACACCTGCATATCTCAGATTCGGTTGCGAACTCCGTTCACCTTTAGCTGCGGTTACGGATTTATGAGCAATCATTGAGGTCGAGAATATCGTGCCACAAATAACGTCGTATCTGCGTAAACTGGCTATCACCATCACCACAGCTAATGAGCGGTTAGAGCACCGTCAAGATGTGAGAAAGTCTCAAGCCGACAAGAATTGTACTAAGGCGGAGACTTTTGTAGAAGACTTGGTGTTAATGACGACCCATGTTCTCAGTAACTGTGGTGAACTTCTTAGTCACCACCACAGAGTAATTTTTAATATAGGCAGTCGCCACATACAGACTCATTAGAAGAGTCTGTGCTTGTTTGAAGTTGTTATATTATTATCCTTATTTGTGTACAAAAAAGTTGAATAAAGCCAACATTTGGCTGTAATCACTATTGTTATATTAAAACAATTAATAACAATAACGTCGCTAAAGGTGTTACCTCGAAGTTCGTCCATAAGTGGGACGGTCCATACGAAATCGTTAAGAAACTAAGCCCTTTTTTTTTTTTTTTTTTTTTGGGTGGGAAATCATCAAATAACTTCTCCCGCTCTGGGCGGAGCGGGAGGGCGTGTCAGACTCTTACTGACTAAAACCCACCCGTGTTCCTTCAGTTGCCGTGTTGCCAGGGGGCCACGATTTCCCTATCGGTTTTCTTCGAACCCCCGGCAGGCATTGGCCCTAGCGGACCCCGTCAATTCTGCTGACATCTCTTTGAGGCGCGCGTGGAACACAACGCGCCGTCGACCCGGGCTTGGTCCTTATCGGACGGCGAGCTACCCATTGCTCACCGTCCGCAAGCCCGCGCCTACGGTGGCCGGAAATCCTCTCGTGACTCCCGACGCCCAGGGCGTCTCCTGCTGCGGCGGTTAGGGGCGCGAGGGCGCGAAATTTGCCTCTCCCTCACGCGCTCCGTCTCCTCCTTCGCGAGCATTACTGCTTCGCAGAACGAGGTGACGGCCTGCCATTTCCTCTCGCTCCGTAGCATGGCCCGAATCAGGGCCGGACGCGAGAGATCACCGCCGCCGATCGCTTCCACGAGGACACGGCGATGCTCTGCCCAAGCCGGGCAGACTTCCACCGTATGCTCCACCGTGTCCTCCGGGCGATCCACACAGTGATGACACCCGGGCGTTTCCTCCCGCTTTATCCTGAACAGGTACCTCCCGAAACAGCCGTGTCCGGTGAGCACCTGTGTCAGGCGGAAGGTGAGGACGCCGTGGCGCCTCTCTAGCCACTCCTCAAAGAGGGGTCTTATCGCCGCAATTGCGGTGTGCCCAGCGCTGGGTTGCGACAATCGCACTCTCCATTCCGCCATGAGATCCCGCCGGAGCTCTGTCCGCTGTGCCGCAACTTCTTGCGGCAGAAAGTAAGCCCTACGACTTACCTTTTGGCTTATAATAAGGATGGAACCAAGGAGATCATCGGAAAGTATCACATGTCAGACTTGCGCCGATATCATTCTAGGGCGGGTGAATGTCCTGAACCTGTAGTTTTTAAGCGACGCAGAAGTTACCCTCGTAAAGTCCGCTGGTCGATTAAGGTTGTTTTTTGTTTTGTTTTTACCGGTCATGACTTCATGAGGATATAATCCGGTCCAAAGGGGAATAATGCGTGCGTTCCTTACTTTGTTTGACCAGCCATGGGCTCATAACCTGCTCAAAAGGGGGAGGATATAACGTGAAGTTATTTCGAACCGCTCCCGCCACAATCCACTTGTCCAATAAGGGTGCAGCTTATAGCTAGAATGTTCTAGAAGCTGTGTGAAAAACAGCGCGCACCTTTTTTAACAAAAGTCGTCTGACATCCGTCAGATGTGCAGCGCACCAAGGTATAATTTACGAAACCTGTTCTTCACCCTGAAACCCTATTGTTTTCATTTAAATTGTGATGTGTATACATAATTATTACATTGTGGTAGGTATCTATGGTATCTATGTTATGTATGTTAAAATATTTATTTACTTATTAAATAATTATGATATACATAAATACATATTTGTAATGTGTTCGTCAAGACCTCTCTTTTGATACCGAACATGTTATTACTATCCCGATAATTTTTAGCGCTACTGCTGAGCATGAGATCTTGGGTTCGATCCCCGGGTCGGACAAAGTGTTATTGGATTTTTTTATCTGAAATTTCTCAGTAGCAGCCCGGAGTCTGGATTTGTGCCCGGTTGATGGCAATAGGCTCGCCCCCTATTACATGGGACTTAAACATAACTGGCGAAATGTGGGTGTACCTACTGCAGGTACACCTCTGCCCAACTCTCCGGGGAAAACAGGCGTGATGTTATGTTATGTTAATAAATTTTTTACGTGGTCTTAGATTTACGTGTAAAGTCCACTATATTAAATTTTAGGAGAATTTATATAACTATACGGACCATTATTACGAATCTATGAATACCTCATTCATCAAAATCGGTTCAGTAGTTTAGGCGCTACGGTGGAACACACGTAAATACAAACATACTCACATACTTACATACATGGACTGCTAAAATCATAACCCCACCTTATGACTGCCGTAGTCGTGTAAAATTTATTATATTGAGATAAAAAAAAAATTGAGAATTAATAAAACCAAACAAATTGGTCTTACACCCTCGTTTTCACATTGGGCCGTTATTGTGAAAGTCTTTGGGTTTTTTATATGGTTTGCGTGTGGTCGGTTCTGGGACCTCTGATGACTCCGTCTTAACATCAACCGCCGCTCCGCTGGAGTTCGGGTTCTCGGGGGTGTCATTACTACCAATGACTCCATTATTTTCAGTTTCTTTACTTTTATTGTCATTATTTTCACTGGATTTTATAGAATCAGGGTTACTTCCACTTGCGTTACCAGAGTTATCACCTCCTGCATTATTTGGGTTAGCAGTAGGACCAGGATCCCTAGTAGGAGTGTTTTTAGGTGAGGTTGAGGAGGGTGAGGCTGGGGAGGGTGGGGTTTTTGTGAGGCGTGGGAATGTATGCGGAGGTTTTGGAAGCGGGGAGAACGAGGTACGCTTCACCAGGGGTTCGTCCAGGTTCGGTTCCTCAGTGTCCGTCACTGGGGAATCGGGTGTCGCCCCCGGGGAGGGCTTCCAATCTATGATAGGTTTAGGTGGCTTGCTTGTCACGGTATCATCCTTTTTAGCTGGCTGTTCAGGTTTTTTCACTGGAAGGTTCATTTTAAAATTCCCATGAGTAGTTAAGTGTTTTTTTTGTAGAATAACTTTGACGATGCTGAGTGGGACCCAGTGGCCGGGCATTTCGGCTTCTATTGGGTTTGCGATGTACACCAATGGGTCTTTATCAGGATTTGGCCAGCGCCCGCCTGTGACCATCACTGAGCATAATGTTAATGCTGTGGAGATCACCAGAATCACTGGAAAAAAAAGCAACACATGAAGTTTTCTATTGCAAATTTTAAATTATAGGTACCTAGTTGAGTTTTAGTTTTTATAATTTTTATTTTTTTTACCCTCGGACGGTGATGTCAACTGCCGAAAACCTCAGAAAATTGGCACAATATTGCAAAGTCTCTTTCGGGAATACGCAAACCAACAGCCAACCAAGTTCAACAGGATATTTCCTGTGGGCCGATATGAAGAAATCTAGTATCTAGATAGAAAGTATTCTATCTCTTTATTGTATCTACAGACGCCAGCACATCAAGCTACCCGAAACTGTCAAGTTTTCCCAATCAACTTTGAACCTTAAACTTCAGCGATAAAGTTGAAAATTTATTAAATAAATTTGACAGATTGTAGTAGCCTGATGTGCTGGCGTCTGTACACAACACACTACCCCGTCCTGTCTTATTTACATAACATTCTTTGTTTACTTCAGGAACTTAATAAAAACAAGTAACTTACTTTCTTCTAAGTCTGGATAATATATGAAGCAAAATTTTCTCTTTATGTTGTACGTTTAAACATGTGTTTAATCATAGTTTATAGTTTTCCTATCAGAAGTTTTAAAACAAAAAGGTAATTGGACTATGACTTAGGGCTGCCAACTTTTTGTACAAGAAATAAATTATATTATGGTTAAAGTGGGAAAATAAACAGGTTTTCGAAAAAAAATAACAGTATCTTGGATTTTTTTTACAGTATTTTAAGTATGTTTTCAAAGTTATGGTAGGTAATTGTTTAGTGTATCTATTTAAATACATAATTAATTAATGCTACTCGCGTAACTTATCAATTTAGCACCTATTTTGAAGGCTTCGTTGCATCGTTGCGTCGAGCAATTTTTATATGAAATATACTCGTATGTCTATATTTCTCGTCCCATCACTTGGCAATCATCACTGAAACCACTCATTCTGTGAATACTCAGCACATGGCAGAAATTACTATCATACTAGTATTTAAAAGGTAATCTGTTAGGTAACAGCAGTGCCGGATTAACTACGTAGCAAGAGTAGCAATTGCTACGAGCCCCGCGCAATAGGGGGCCCCGCATATCCAAACCTCCGCCTGTGCGTAATTTTTTAAAGTGAAACCTATTAAAAATATTGAATTTACTTGATATCACAAAAACGTGATACGTTACACCTTTTTCGATTAAGACAATCCACGTTAGACAAAAGGGTTGAGGGGGTGCGTGGGTGTAGGTACCTGCTACAGGCACACTTCTGCCCAACTCTTCAGGGAAACAAGGCGTGATGTTATGTACAATCCACGTTAGACAAAAGTGGATGGCAAATAAACGTATTGTATTGTTTTTTTTTTGTTTTTACCACTTTACGCTTATGAACCCATAGCAGATCAAGGGCCCCTCGATAAAACTTGCTACGGGCCCCGCGCTTCCGTAATCCGGCACTGGGTAACAGTAACAGTTATTTATTATGTTCCGAAAATTCGAGACGTTTCATTCTTTAATGAAGGTTAGCTGAACCACCGCGCCCATGATGCATGATGTTCTACGTAGTAGATTACACTTTTTAAAAGCTTTTATTTAACTTGCAATGTATGTATGTATGTTCGGGTGGACTCTTGCAACTCAATTTTGAAGCAGATATCTTCAACCGATTGAGCTGAAATTTTGTATACACGTTTAGTTTGGATGACAATACACGATAAGTTATGTGACGTCATTTTAAATCCAATATGGCGGACCATCCAAGATGGCGGAATAGTTATTTTTAATGCATTTCTACAATATGGATATCAAATGAAAGGGCTTGTTGAGAGTAAGTAATTCGAAAAATAATGTGACGTCATTCTAAATCCAATATGGCGGACCATCCAAGATGGCGGAATAGTTATTTTTATGCATTTCTACAATATGGGTATCAAATGAAAGGGCTTGTTGAAAGTAACTCGAAAAATAATGTGACGTTATTCTAAATCCAATATGGCGGAACATCCAAGATGGCGGAATAGTTATTTTTATACACTTCTGCAATATGGGTATCAAATGAAAGGGCTTGCCGAGAATAATTAGAAAAATATTCTGATATCACTCTTAATCCAATATGGCGGACTTTTGAAGTTTTTTATGTTTTCCTATATAGTATGGGTATTAAATGAAAGAGTTCGCTGAGAATAAAAATGCAGGTTAAAAAAAGATGGTGATTATAAGCTCCGTTGCTCTAATCCACCTGAAATTTGGTGTAGAGACCTCGATTACCTACTAGTAGATACTAAAAAACCAGCGATAATTAAAAAGTAAAAATTATATTATAAGCAAAAAACCTTTTTAAAAAAAGCTTTTATTTAAATGCTCTAAAAAGAAGAAAATAAAATTTTAATTTATAACCTCATTATACACAATTTGTATGATAATAAAAGCTTGTCGCGAGGTTTGCGTTAGTACCTATAAGTGTGATCGCGCGACAAGCTTTTATGATCATATAAATTGTGTATAATGAGGTTATAAGTTGATAGTTAAAATTTTAAAAGAATATTTTATTTTCTTCTTTTTAGAGCATTTAAATAAAAGCTTTTTTTTAAAAGGTTTTTTTGCTTATAATATATTATTTATGTAAGTATAGCTCTGAAAATTAGTATGTTCATATACATAATTTTTGTTGATCAGTAAATAGTATTTTAGAGTGACAAACAGTATAATACTGTTTTTAACAGTATGGTTGGCAACCCTACATGATAGCTGATTAGAATTTTTCATCAAGCAGTTTCGAATGTACCAGTAACTTTACATTCTCCACTAAAATGTCTTAAAAAATAAAACAAATTTCATAATTATTATACACGTGTAATGTGCACATAGGGTGACAATCAATAATAACAATAAAATATTCAGTCTTTATAAGGGTCATCGGTCAAGACGACCTTTGGCTTCCGCCACATTGAAGTCAATATCTCTTAAGCCTTCCAGCTCGTCTTCGGATGGCGGGAAAACACAATCCAAGTCAACATATAACTGCTTTTGAGCTGTCAATTTGTCCACGATTTCGGAGAAAGTTGGCCTGTCTGTGGGAGTTTCGGACCAGCATTCGACCATCAGCTGATAGAGCCTGGGCGAGGCTCGGGCTGGCTTCGGGAGACGGCCACCTCCGGCCAGGAATGGAGGTACATGGTGGTTACTGAGCTCGGCGTATGGGAAGCCTCCTGAAATATAAGTTAAAGTGAAATTAGAATTATTTAAGACTAGTAGTTCTGCGAACAGCAGACCTCAAGAGCATAAACTTATTTGCAATAAATAATATTTAATACACCACTAAAGTTATATACCTAGACAACATTTAAAAAAACCCGATTGCAGCTGGGCACTAAAAACCGGTCAAGTGTAATGATTAATATGTATTTTGTGTGGCAAGGCGATAATTAAACAGAAATAAACTATACTCCATTTGAAATAAGATTAGACATTTAACTAAACCTTTTTTACAGTCCGTTCAACTAATTTTGACTTCTATTGCGTTGGCGGCATGACAAACGGCAGCTGCAGTAAACAGTTGGTTTGTGACCACTTTTTTTGCTTTTAATGCCATCCTTATGCCTACGGTATAGAAGTCAAAATCGGTTGAACGGACTGTAAAAAAGGTTTGTTTAAATGTCTAATCTAATTTCAAACGGAGTATAATCAACTACTATCGGTTATACACGAGACTTTAATTTTGAAGCCACTTTACACCTAACAAAACTAAGTCACACAAAATGTTTGACGGGACCTAATTATTTGGCGATCGACAACGACAGCACGATCTAGCGGTGCACAGTATCGCCATCTAGTGACCTTACTGTATTTTTTTTTAGAGAATTCTGAAAATTATTTTCAGAATGCCCAGGGAGTCGCGACCCACACGTTGAAAAACAGGGGTATTCGCACCAACTTTGAAACGCACCAAATGAAGCGAATACTTTTGGTGCGCTTTATTTGGTGCGTTTCAAAGTTGGTGCGCTTAGAGGAATACTGCGACAAACACTGCACTAGACCATTGCTTAGCGTTGCATAAAAAACATCTTCTTCACAATTTTCGTCGATATAGTGACAACGGAGCACAACAACAGCTAGTGTGCTTCATGACTGTGATACATTTGGACAGACGGACATGATGACGAAATTATAAAGGCTCGCGTAACCAGGCGCGACATGACGGTGCAATGCGACTCCGGTCAGAGCCTGGCCACGACTTTTGGCGGCGCGGCAAAGTCGTAGCATCTCAATCATTCGCCCATACATGTTCAAGCCGCGCCTCGCGCCGTGCGCCGCTGCCTTTTCACTCGCGTTGCCGCTGCGTGCGGAGCCTCGTGGCATGCTTCATACATTTTGGTATATTTGTTTTTACCGCTTGCCGCCCCGCGCTAAGATACCGCTGATAGCGGCAAGGTCGAGGCTAGGCCGTTTGTTTGTAAGTTTTCTTAGAAATTGTTTTACTAGTTACGTCGCCTTTATTAAAGAGCCGTATGTTTTTTACCATTTGCCCACGGAACTCTGTTCCATAAATTTTTAACCGACTTCCAAAAAGGAGGAGGTTATATGTTCGTCGCGTATGTTTGTTTTTTTTTCTTGTTTTTTTTTTTATGTATGTCCACCGATTTCTCCGTCAATTGTGGACCGATTTTGAAAATTATTTTTTTGTTTGAAAGGGTGTGCTCTCGAATTGGTCCCATATAAATTTTATTAACTTTGCTTTGATAGTTTTTGAGTTAGCTACAAAATACGTATTTTTTTCCCACTTGCTATGTAGATGATATAATAAGTTTCTGTCACTGGTAGCAGGTAGTGGTATTCGAATGTGTGTGGGGTAGGTACCACAACTAAAAAGTGAAAAATAAAAACTTTTTACAAAAAAAAAACAACTGACCTCGGAAGTCGGTGTCTTGTGTTTTGTATTTTCGTTTTTTGCCACCGACTTCCGAAATTAAAGTTATTTTTCACTTTGTAGTGTTCTTTTTGGAGGTCGGTTGTTTTTTTTTTGTAAAAAGTTTTGATCATGTAAGTATTGCACTTTTGCATGGAACAGCAGATTTTTAGGGTGCTGTAGCCAACTGGTAAAAAAGGAAACCATATAATTTAGTCATGTCCGTGTTTCTTCTTTCCGTCAGTCCGTCTATCTCGAAGTCACATAATCTATTACTATTTTCACTAAATCGATGGAAATAGGAAGAAGGTGCTCATATTCACGAGTACCTACTACACTTCCTTAAAGTAGGTATGACCCTTCATTTACCTGCCTTTTTTGTATACAAAATCTTACCTGTGTTACGCAAACGGATAGATAACGAAATGTGTATCCTTACATATTATAAAACAAAGTCCCCCGCCGCGTCTGTCTGTCTGAACGCGATAAACTCAAAAATTACCGAACGGATTTTCAAACGGTTTTCACCAATGGACGGAGTGATTCATGCGGAAGGTGTATAATTCATTAAAAGTTTTGTGTAAATTGGCTGAAATTTGACGATTATTCTTGAAGATGTCGGAAAAAATCATGCCGACTGGGAACTTTATTGGCGTGCGCTGCGTAACCCGCAAAAGATATATAAAATGTATGCTCCACAGTATTGTTCATCTTAAAAAGTTCAACAAAAAAGTCCCTGATGGCATATGTCTATCTTCTAAGGATGACCCACAATAACCATTTTTATCTTTCAGAATTTGATAAAAATTTCATTGTTATTTCCGAAGCTATTTTGACCGATATTGCATTAATTCTTATCTAATAAACTATCTTACTTAAATTGAGCATTTAATTTAGATTAAAATATGCTGTAACATAATTTCATTTAAATAAATGGTTTAAAAGATATCACAGATTCAAAATTACGCGTGACAAAATAATTATGGTTGACGAGAACGCGGGCGCAGCGGTAGGAGTCAATGACCTTTTCCTCGGCTATTAGGTATGTAATCCCGGTAGTACGTCCCTGTGGGATATTTTCCGACATCCACGCGGGCCAAGCCGCGGGCAAAAGCTAGTATTATATAACCGGAAGTCAGAAAGTGTTTCCGGTGATTGAAAAGTTGTGTGGAAATCTGTTGTCATGATATGTGATGCAGGGGAATAAGAAAAATATCGTGAGGAAAGTTTTGAGTACCAATATGGATGGCTATAAGAGAAGAATAAGAGAGGGGAAAACCAAAGAAATGATGAATGGACTTTGTGAAAGAGGATTTGGCTAGAAATGGAGTAGCTACCGAGATAAATAAATAGGATAAGTGAGGATGATGTTGACAATCTTACCTAAAGTGGCAATCTCCCACAGTAGCACCGCGAATGCCCATACATCGCTGGCCCCGCAGTACTGGGAATGTAGGATAGCTTCAGGAGCTAGCCACCGTAGTGGTACCGGCCGAGACCTCGTGTGTACGTATACACCGGACCGAGAGAGACCGAAGTCGGCCACTTTAAGAAGACCAGCCCCGTCGACCAAGATGTTACGGGCTGCCAGGTCTCTGAAAATTGTTCAAGGTTTGCAGTTAGATTTGGATTTTCCATTAAGTTCGCAAGGGCGATTTTTTAATGAGACTATTTATTTATCGTACACTGGATTTTCAACTCTTGGCGCATTGAGAATCCAACAGTGTAACCCAGGCGAGCGTCTATATTTTTTAACCGACTTCAAAAAAAGGAGGAGGTTCTCAATTCGTCGGGATATTTTTTTGATTTTTTTTTATGTATGTTCCCCGATTACTCGAAGACGGTTGTACCGATTTGAAAAATTATTTTTTTGTTTGAAAGGGTTTACTTTCAAGTTGGTCCCATTGTCATTTGATCACGATCTGATGGTGGAATCTTGGAGAAATCGAGGGAACTCTTCAAATATTAAAGGCACATCTATAGCGATTTGGGTATTTTTGATCAGCAGTTGACATAAGACTATTGTAACTTAGATAAATTACAAACCAACTCACTAAAAATGAAAAAAAGAAACTTTTTACAAAAAATACAACCGACTTCCAAACTACAAAGTGAAAAATAACTTTAATTTCGGAAGTCGGTGTCAAAAAACTAAAATACTGATCTGATCCAAAGACACCGACTTCCGAAATTAAAGTTATTTTTCACTTTGTAGTTTGGAAGTCGGTTGTATTTTTTGTAAAAAAGTTTTTTTTGTTATCCTTAACATGCATGGGAAGAGCCAACCGTTATTGCTTTTTCTGTGATTTCACTATAAGTACCATTGTTTAGCAGTGCTCAGAATACACCTTCTCTCCAATAAGTATTCATCGATATAGTGTAAATAGTCTTCGACTAAAATACCTATCCGTGTAACATTCGGATGGCGGTAGGGCAGACGCACAAACGGATCGGATAGTAAAAAGTAATATTTATAAATAAATAAATAAATCCTTTATTTCAGACCATGTCCATCAGCGACTGATCAAGAGTTCTAACCGCCCTAGGCAAATTATGAGGACGCGCCCCCGCCAGGTGTGTTAAGTACGGACGGCCTAAAAACTAGTAGGTTAGTGAGTAGAGTAATATTGTGAAAATTTTAACATGGTTCTTACTACCTATAAAAGTTTTCAGATCGATCTGCAAGCGAAACTAACGTCGTTCTTTAATCTGCATGACATTCAACATTAGGGTGCATTTAGTTTTAGTGTTTTTTCTCGGTCTGGTTGAAATATGTAGGGTAGATGCAATGATGATTAGTGCATGCGAAGACGCGATTTCAGCCCCCCCCCCTCCGATCCTCGCGCCCTAGGCTGCAGCCTAATTAGCCTAAGGGTTAATCAGGCCCTGATGTCCATAATAATTACAAGTAAGGTTACAAAATGTGAACACGAATAAAAATTTTCAGGATATTTGAATCCTGTATATCCGCAATGACCTGTAGGATGCTGTAGTGTTACCCCGGACTCTGCTTAATAACGACGCGAGCCGTTTGCGCACGATGGCATGAAAGCCGTCTACCCTGGCCTCCGCAAACACGGGGCAGCCCTAACAACATCCTAAATCTATTGTTATATTGGACACGTAGGGCATTGAGCGGCCTCTGCGGATACCTAAACCACAAGCTGCACGTGTTTAACGTCTGACAGTAGGCTCTAAATAGTATGACTTTAACTTGGTCACTACAACGTGCAAACCTGCGGGCCAGCATATTACTTCTGACCACCAATGCCCTACGTTCTCTTTCTATGTCAACTTGGTTGTCAATGCCCTCGGTAACGTAATGTCCGAGGTATTTGAACTGTCTGGAGGTGTTTGTTTATGAGTTGGAAAGAGAAAGACTATAGTGTTGAAGTAGGATCGATTTGTTTTTGCTATACTCTTATTTTAATGGTAGTTGCCATATTGATGTTATCTACTCTGCTAGAACTGCCAAGCGTGATATGCTTTTTCACTACATCGGTATTTTCTGGCATAATCTATGACAGTTACGTAATATCATTAGTAACTATTACCTGATTGAGCTTCAGCTAATTCCGTGTACCTCCTAATTTTTAATTTAATTTAATATCTTTATTTCAGACGTACAATACTTCCAAAAAGGAGGAGGTTATATGTTCGTCGCGTATTTTTTTTTTTCTGTGTCTTCCGATTTCTCCGTCAATTGTGGACCGATTTTGGGTCTCTCGAATTGGTCCCATATAAATTAACTTTGCTTGGATAGTTTTTGAGTTAGCTACAAAATACGTATTTTTTTCCCACTTAGTATGTAGATGATATGATAAGTTTCTGTCACTGGTAGCAGGTAGTGGTATTCAAATGTGTGTGGGGTAGGTACCACAATTAAAAATTGAAAAATAAAAACTTTTTACAAAAAAAAAAACAACCGACCTCAAAAAAAAAAACACTACAAAGTGAAAAATAACTTTAATTTCAGAAGTCGGTGGCAAAAAACGAAAATACAAAACCCAAGACACCGACTTCCGAAATTAAAGTTATTTTTCACTTTGTTGTGTTTTTTTTTGGAGGTCGGTTGTTTTTGTTTTGTAAAAAGTTTTCTACATAGCTAGCGTTAGTAAGGGTTGTTAGTAGTACACAAAAAATACATAAAAAGGTGTTAGTAATTTGTTAGTAAACAAGACAAGTTACATCATAATCCTATTTCCTATTTCTGTGCAGGTGTACACCTGCCCAGTACACAGTAAAAGGACTGTCGATCTTGCACGCTGACGTTCTGAGGACAGTGTTGGTGCTCCCACGGACCCTGCTCATCATCGATGCTGTTATTTTCTTTATGATGGCAAAGAAGTCATCGATGGATGCCTCCGCAAACATTGCGGAAGCACTGCAGTACCGGGGTTTTCTCAACACTGCTCTCAGAGCGTCGTTGTACTGGGGGCCTACCACCAGCTCAAAAGCAATATTATTTTAATATTACTTCAGTGGGAGAAAGAGATGGAGCTATACGTCCTGTAGAGCTTCATCTCTTTCCCACACTGAAGTAATAATAAATAATACTGCTTTATGAGCTTGTGGTAGGCCTCCAGAACACGCAGGGCATTGTAAGCCCGCCGCGTATATTTGATCCACAGACTGCACGTGTAAAAAGACTGACAGAAGGCTCTGAAAAGTAACAGTTTTACATCTGTGGTACATCGTGCGAATCCAACATTATTGCAGCGGACTGCCAGCGCCCTCCTTTCCCTCTCTAGGTCTTCATCCTCGTGTAGCCGATCTGTCAGCATGTGACCCAAATATTTAACTTTAGACACCCTCACGAGTGCTGACCTACCGATCTTAATTGGCGGCACGTTAGGGGGAGCGTTGTCTCCTGCTTTGTATATCATGAGAACACTCTTACTAGCATTATATTTGAGTCCATGTGACAGGGCATAATCTTCACAAATACCCAGAAGTCTCCTAAGCCCACTAACTGACAGGCTCAACAGAACCATGTCGTCTGCAAAACTAATATTATTGACCATTTTTCCATTAATTGAGCAGCCGACCATGGCTCCGTTGAGCCTAATCAATCGCTTGCGGACAATTTGTTTTACTCGCGATAAGGAGTCTGCTACTGGATTTTCGGAACCATCGATGTGTTTAAATATGATAGGTTAGACTGGAATCTGACCCTGGCATAGTTGGGAAAAGGCTAGCCAGATGATGATACAGTTCCAAAGTAATTCTGTTTGAAATATTATCTGAGTTAATTAAATTGTATTCAGAGAAAACAAGATTCGTTCCCGGACATATTTAGGTCTTACTGTAAAGTAAACTCTGGTACCGTTGTTATAGAATTGAAATTTTTGGTAAGTCGGATGATTCCCTAACCTTGAGGTTTGTCGGCTCTTAGCAACGGTTGCTAGGTAACACCGAAAGCTGGATGTTCACTGTTCAGCTACAACCGAATTCTGCCAACATTTATACGATAAAGTTTACATAACCGACTTAATTTGTCAAAGAGATCAGTGAACGGCCCTGTTAGGACAAAACGCTGTAATCTGTAAAACATCAATTTGAGAAAAACGGGTTTAAAAGTTTACATCTCAGTGAAGTGCAGTTTATACAGTGAAATGTATTATTGAGTTTTCTTGGTAATGAAAACCATTATTGAACTGTAGATTGAACCCGTACCAAGCTTACATCGCGTAGATTATTTTATTTTGTACTAGCGGACGTCACGCGGTTTCACCCACGTAGTTCCCGTTCCCATGGGAGTACGGGGATAAAATATAGCCTATGTTACTCGCTGATAAAGTAGCTATCCATTGCTGAAAGAATTTCAAATCGGTCCAGTAGTTTTTAAGTTTATTCGTTACATACAAAAATACAAATCTTTCCTCTTTATAATATTAGTAAAGACCATAAAATAATGTAACCCGGTTTGCAATGTTTTGTCATAACAGGGCCGTGAAACTAAAGTATTAACATTCTTCACGAAATAACTTATACTCCGTTTGAAATAAGATTAGACATTTAAACAAACCTTTTTTACAGTCTGTTCAACCGATTTTGTCTTCTATGCCGTAGGCATAAGGATGGCATTAAAAGCAAAAAAAGTGGTTACAAACCAACAGTTTACTGCAGCTGTTATTAGTCATGCCACCAACGCAATAGAAGTCAAAATCGGTTGAACGGACTGTAAAAAAGGTTTAGTTAAATGTCTAATCTTATTTTAAACGGAGTATAGGTAAGATAAGATCTTATTAGGTATTTGGTAGAACAAGAAAAATACCTAAACGTAATTGATATTAATTAATTACGGATGAACGGCAAAAGTACCTAATCGCAATTGATAAGGTTTTTATTCGAAATTAATAACAGATTGGAAACGCCTACGCGAAAAAAGTATTTACATATCAGGCTAACATATATATTATGACGGCACGGTTGGCGCAGTGGTAAAGCTATTGACTGCTGTGCTGTGTGTCGCGGGTTCGATTCCCGCACGGAACAAATATTTGTATGACCTACAAGTAATTGTTCCGGGTCTGGCTGTTTGTGTATGTGAGTTTAAATGTTTGTAAAGCACCCACAATACAGGAGAAATTCCTAGTGTGGGGCAACGTTTAAAATAAATAATAATAATTATATATATATTTGTACATATATATTGCTATAACACTATTGTCAGGAGTAGTAGCCAATTTTCTTCACGATGAATACGGAATTATTTCGTACCTATTGCTCTTTAAGATCGAAAATAATCTTGAATAAAAAATAGGAGGACCTACTCCAATATATATGTCACCCATGGGCATGTGCCCGACCGTATTTTCGTGAATACATATTCATGAAAAATGATCGAAAAATAACTTTACAAGGGGGTCTATCTTTAATATTTTTCATGTTATTAAATTTTTTATGTTTTGATTAGCGTATGCAATATGTCCGATGTTATTGGTTCGATTTGGATTCTGTTTATTATTTCTAAAAGTTTAAGAATTATTTTATTGGATTAATTAACATTTTAATAAAAAATTGTCGACTATGCAAAAAAAAAAAACGGAGGTGAAAACATTTTTTTCTAAAAAAAAAACTGTTTATTTAAAAAACACAAGTGTAAGTTCATAAAATCATAGGATTTTGAAAATAGAAAACTTGAGAAAATGAAAAAAAAAGTATTGTGTGGTTTTATGAAACCACGGTAAAAGTGAAACTTTTAAGCGAACTATAGGCGCCGCCATATTGGCCTTGGCTGCTTTGATGAGCGCCTTTCACTTTATCCCTACTCCGCGGCCGACCGTCACGCGACATGCAACACACAGACGAAAAAGTTTGAGACGATGTAATAAAAGTTTCACTTTAAAAAAAAAGAATTACAGTACAGACCCCCCATAAAAAGTTATTTTTCGATCATTTTTCATGGCATTCAGAAAAATACGGGCGGCATTGTATTTATTCATATATTTCAACTATAGATCTCCCGAAAATCGGGTTCCAATTACATATAAACGGTTGAATAGAAATCATCGGCAGCTATCCAAATAATGATATTTTCATTCAATGATCAGAATATTCCATTGTTGAATTTTATTTAACAAAATACAAATAAAGGCAACAATGTGAGATGGAATAACATCAAACAGGATTATTTGGTTTGTAATCGGAGTGCCAAACTGTAGCGGTTTACGTTTTAAATTAAATATATCAGGGGCTCGGGCGCCCCGGGAAAATGGCTGTTGACGGGCAGAGTTCGCGGAAAAGGTCGGTATTTTCCTCGTATCGTAACCGACCTGCGCGTTGGATGTTTTGAATGCCTACGTCACGCACGTCTCATATATTGAGGCTGTTCAATAATTTGTTGGCAACATGTGGCCTTTTTAGGGTTCCGTACCACAAAAGGAAAAACTATCTGTCTGTCCGTCTGTCACAGCCAATTTGATCCAATTCTAATGGACCAATTAAGTTGAAATTTGTTTCACATATGTATGAGTTTCTTGCCCGTTCTTCTCCATAGATACGTACTATAATTTAAAATGGGCAACTAGCTTCATCTTTCTGACTGACCGACCCCTTGACAATTCAAAAGTGCCTGTAATTGGTTTATTTGAAATAAATGCTTTGAGTTTGAGTATTTCTGTGACCCAAACACGAACGTGTAACGTAAATAAATGAATTTCAAATGTAGGGGCAAAAAAGAAAAAAAAAAGTTATGCTAACAGTACCGTGTGACATATCAAATGAAAGGACTTGTTACGAGGATCTTAAACATAGTTTCATATAGTTTTAAAATAAATGCTTTTAAAGATATTTAAGAAATTCGATGAAAATTGACCCCTTAGCTCCAAAACTACTGGACCTAAAATTTTGAAAAAAATATATAGTATGGCTCTTTACTCATAGATTACAGGAAAACCTATAAGAAGTCTATGGTCTAAAAAAAATAGGTAAATCTCTCAATATTGTGCGTACAGACTTACATTTGCAGTTGGAATGTTTGGGAGAACATATATTTCAACTACAATGTTAAGTTTGTATTTGGGATAAATTCATCCCAACTACGGAACTCTTCATTGTGCGTAGTCCGACATGCACTTGGCCGGTTTTGTTATGTAAATATAGTGATATATTTAGTTTAAGTGTAGTATTAAGCATAAATTATGTTTATAGTTTTGGGAAACGATAAAATCGTTTTTCAGTAGGTACATCTTGCTTTCAGTGCAGACACAGAACACTTGAAAGAATTTTCTAAATGAAATCAGCGGTGGGTACCTACATTAATTCAGTAATATTCTCTATATGAAACACAATCCTGTAACTTGACTTTGAACTTTTAAGGCAATTTTTCTGAAATAGTTTCAAGCGCTACTGCTGAGCTTGAGGTCTTGGGTTCGATTCCCGGGTCGGGCAAAGTGTTATTGGGTTTTTCTATCTGAAATTTCTCAGTAGCAGCTCAGAGTCTGGATTTGTGCCCGGTTGATGGCAATAGTTTTCTTTACTAAATACTTTCGTAAAAACGTTTTATGATGGTTAATCACTGCCGTTGTTTATAATTAAACTTTGTTTCAAATTCTCATAAACCTATCGATCGAGGTCCTCTATCTATAGTTTTAATTAAAATTATAAACACTGTACCTATAGGTTACCTACCAGGGATATTAAGGAACTCCGTAACCGTAACCGAAAATATCGGATATTCGAAATTAAAATCTATCCGTAACCGAATCCTATATAAAAGTTTCGGATAATTTCGGATAGGGACGGAGTCTAAATGAGACTCGATATGTCAGGTTTTTCTGCGCGGCCGAGCCGACACACTAGCCGCGCGCGTCCTTTGTATGTTTTTTTTATTTGATAATTGTGTTTTACTTTTACAATTTCTTAAAAAAAACCGTAACCGAAACTATCTGAAAGTAACGGATGATCTGAAATAATTTCATATCCGTAACCGTATCCGAAACTGGTATAATAAAATTTATATATCCGTATCCGTACCTATCCAGATCCGAAACATATTCATAACATCCCTAATACCTACCCATGACGATTAGGTACATTGTTTTTAAGAAAGCCCAAAGCTTTCTTCATTATCACTGTCAACAAGGTTAGCATGACCACAATAGAAACGGGCTTTGTCGACGGAAGAATAGACAAAATGACAGATTGTGATTGTTTATCTGTCATTTTCTATTCTTCCGTCGATAAAACCCTCAGAAAACTCCTTTCTATGGTTGACACGCTACGCGTGTTGCAAGAAGAGAGAAATAATAAACAAGTACATAAAGTATAAGTTATTTGTGAAGGAGCTCGTCCGGGCTATCACCCTTCCCTATTTCAGCCTCCAAGCAACCTTGCTCTGTTCGTGTTAATTGGGTGCCGGTCGATATAATTACATACATACACATGAGATATTTCAGCTTTATCTCTGGGTTGGCAACTAGATTAGTTGCCATCGTCCATCATCGATGCCAAGGAATTGCACATGAGTGAAGAAAAACAAAAGTAAATAGCTCATACTTATTTGTACACATGTATACATAAACTCACACCTTCTTTCCATGGGGGTAAGCAAAAACTACAGAACGCCACCTGCTACGATTCTTGCATGCGTAGAACGACAACCATAGAAACGGTTTTTTTACGAGTTTTGTCGACGGAAGAATAGACAAAATAACAGATTGTGATTGTTTATCTGTCATTTTGTCTATTCTTCCGTCGACAAAATCCGTTTCTATTGTGGTCATGCTAAGCGTGCTGGTCATACACGCACGCCCGCCGGTTGTGGGTACTTATTTGTACTCAATCAATCTGCCTAGCCTTTTCCCAGCTATGTTGGGGTCGGCTTCCAGTCTAACCGGATGCAGTTGAATACCTACCCGTATTTTACATGGAGCGACTGCCTATCTGACCTCCACAACCCAGTAACTGGGTAATACGACACTGGATACTGGGTATTTTGTACTCTTACAAAATAAATACCAAAATAATGTTTCTTTATTTTCTTTTTTATTACTTATAATCACTATTTGTTATAAAACAAAGTCTCCCCGCCGTGTCTGTCTGTCTGAACGCGATTAGTATTCTCAAAAACTCCCAAAAAAAATTTCATACGGTTTTCACCAATGGACGAAGTGATTCTTGAGGACGATTTAGGTGATATTTTATTAATGTTTCGTGTAAATTGGCTGAAATATGTTGAAAACTTACCTATGTGTTATCCCTCTCTCCTCCAAGTGGCTCATTCCAAGTGCGACTTGCAGCGCATATTCCCGCATAGTACCGCCGTCTAGTTGCAGAGCAGGTTCAGCTACATAATGGTCCTTTTTCTTTTTACAGTCTATATACAATTTGCAATCACCCTCCGAAAGAGCAGGGTCCGAATCACTGAAGTTCGTGTACTCAGCTGTGAAACAAAAATATCGAGATATAACGTTACATAACATTATGGCTGGTGTTCTCTGGAGGAGGCCTTTACCCTCACTACTTGAGAGGTTAATGCATGCTATTTTTATTAACATTTAATTTTAATTAATAATTCAACGATTTTTATAAATATTTTCAATCTAATTTAATTTATACTTTTTTTTAACTATTATTACTATGACTGTTATTATTATAATTTTAATTACCATAGGAAAACATTAATAAACAATTATGGAATAATAGCAAAAACTACTTTGTATTACATACATAATACTTGTAGAAAAATAATAATTTAAAACAAAATGTTAAAAATGTTAATCTTAATCTTGTCTTCTTTCTAATGCATGAAATAAAAGGCTTTTTATTTTATTTATTTTATAACATTATGGCTGTATTCTTGGCTTGTGTAAGCAGAGATGTACACGTAGTTCATCCATATTTCGCTAGTTATGTGTGATTCCCATTTAATAGGAGGCGAGCTAATTACCATCGACTGGGCAGAGACCCAGACTCCAGGGAGCTCCTGAGAAATTCCATTTGATAATACTTTGCCCAATCTGGGGATCGAATCCAGGAGCCTACATTGAGTAGTCGCGCTTGTGACCACTGGATAACTTGAAGACACCAACCAACCAACCTTGCTGTTCTGTAAAAATCTCACCGTGAACGTTTAGGTGAAGTGAACTTGAAAGTGAGCTGTCAACAGTGTCAATCTCTAGTATATGGTGGAATGACAGCTCACTTAAGCTCACTTCACCTTAGCGTTCACGGTGAGATTTTAACAGAATAGCACTGCAGATTGTCAATAGTATTCCTAACAGATTATTATTTCAAGATCGACATTGATAAACAAACGTTGAAATTAGAATATACAATGTGTGTGTTAAATAAATTTTATCCGAAAATGTAGATATACACCCACATTTTCAGTAATTGTTTGAATAAAAGCTCCTGATAAAATATTTTGATTGAAAGGCTTCACGAATAAATATTGCTCACAGAAAATGAACAGGCGTTTTGAATAGAATAGAAAATTATATTATTTTACTAGCTGGACCCTGCGGTTTTACCCACGAAAGTCTCGATCCCGTGGGAATATTAGGATAAAAAGTCCTAACCCAGGTCATGATCTACCCATGTGGCAAATTTTATCCAAATCTGTTCAGCCGTTTTAGCCTGAAAGCGTAAGAAACAAACAAAGTCACTTTCGCATTAATATTACAGTCAGGATTGTTGCTGCAGGTCCAAAATTGAATGAGTTGAGATTTTTAATGTTGGCCAACTTTATTGGTTAACCACCTGTTGAAAAACTAATCCTAAACCTGAGCGAAAAAAAATTTTTTTTTGAGAAGAATACTTCTTTAGGCGCGCTGTTCATTTTTGAGATGGGACTAAACCATTGATTTCGCGAACTATTACCGACACCGTGGAGTAAAAGACATCAACGAGTTGATTACCGTAGTGCGTGCAGTAAAAGACAAGTACCGCGGTGCCGATTTTTTTCAAGTTTTCACTTCTGTCGGCACTCCCGGAGTGCCACTGTTTTTTTTTTATATAACTGTATAATTATGCTCCGGTTTTTACTATCAATTAATGGATAAGTTCCGTTGACTTTTCTTTGAGTTTTAGAGACAAATCATTCAAATGAATTGGAACCGGCAACGAAATAAATCAGAAAGAACGGCAGAGGGGTGTGTTTTTCATAGTTTCTACGTTTTACGTAGTATCCAGTAGGAGACAGAATACAGGGGGCCTACCACCAGCTCAAAAGCAGTATTATTTTAATATTACTTCAGTGGGAGAAAGAGATGGAGCTATACGTCCTGTAGAGCTTCATCTCTTTACCACACTGAAGTAATATTAAAATAATACTACTTTATGAGCTTGTGGTAGGCCCCCTGGTCATAGGCATAAGGAAGGGTAATGATAGAAACTTACAATCTGCTTCAGACGGCCTTCCCTGTGAGCTGTCAATTCTCCTAGTAACATCGGAGACCTGACTGTCTTTCCGCCTCCCCCTCGCTGCCCGCAGGAGTGACAGCAGGTCCCCTCGTGGTGCATGTTCCAACAGGGCTATAAGCGGGGCCCGTCTCGTACAACACGCTACCAAACGGATCACGTGTTTGTGTGAGCCGACGTGTTTGAGCATCACGATCTCACGGAGGAAATCTTGAACTTCTTCTTCTGACACGTTTTCTGTGGAAGAGAAGAGATGAGGGTTACTTATAGAAGGTAGGGTTTTTGGTGGTAGATTCAGGTCACTGGCTAAAGTAAAAGAGTTCAACTTTGATCTAACCAATTAATTCGAGTTGAAAGATTTATTTTGTTTTAATTCTGTGAGTGTTATGTAATATTCTGATCTAGAGATTATTTACATAACAAATTAATTTTATCAAAATTGAAAGATCAACGTGGTAAACAACGGAAAAACGGAGAAGCCACATTTGTAACGAATTTAAGAGCGCGGAACTAAGTATGTGTGCTAAATTCAAAACAGAGCATTAAGACATACTTACCTACCTAACCTTTAATTACATAGGCGTTTAAAAACAGTTGGTCGATTTATTTTTATCTTTGATACTAGGCTCGCGTTTGATCGCTTTCAGCTCACCAGCCGATCTATTCTATAAAAATAAATAAAGAAAATAATTGTATTTGACCCACGTTGAGGCACACAAAAACAAACAACAGAAAAATCTTAAAATAGTATTGCGTCGGCTACGCCAAATAGGCCCAGTTCAGCATAAATGTCAGGCAACTAGTGCCTGACGCTGGTTTTCACCTGGACCACCGTGAAATCTTAAGTGAAGAATCGGTGAAGTGAGCTGTCAAAACTGTCAATCCCAGCATGATGGAATGACAGCTCACTTCACCGATGTTACGAGTAGCACGGTGAGATGTTTACAGAATAAACCGGCTGATGTTAAGTGATACCTGAATGCGAATCTAAGAATTGGTTATTGGCAAGCTTCAATCAAAAATTGGATTGAAATATCCAACATAGATGACAAAAACAATTTTTTTTTGGCATTAAACTGCGAATACACTAGGGATCAAAATGTCCCCCAACATGACGTGCAACGCTCAACCTACGTGACGTTGCAAAGTTGCCCTGTGTCCTGCAACATGCTGCGCAACATCTTGAGACGCATTTACGTGACGTAGAATATGTTGCTAGCTCGGAGCTCTGAGAGTGTGCGCACGAGTTGCGCGTCAGTAATGCGCTATTTCTCGCTGAGTCACTTAAAATATTAATTATTTTTCTCGTTGTAGTAAGTAACTCCGCATCCACCACCTCTTTTTAACCGACTTCCAAAAAGGAGGAAGTTATATGTTCGTCGCGTTTGTTTTTTTTTTTTTATGTATGTCCTCCGATTTCTCCGTCAATTATTGTGGACCGATTTTGAAGATTCTTTTTTTGTTTGAAAGGGTGTGCTCTCGAATTGGTCCCATATAAATTTTATTAACTTTGCTTGGATAGTTTTTGAGTTAGCTACAAAATACGTATTTTTTTTCCCACTTAGTATGTGGATGATATGATAAGTTTCTGTCACTGGTAGCAGGTAGTGGTATTCGAATGTGTGTGGGGTAGGTACCACAGCTAAAAAGTGAAAAATAAAAACTTTTTTCAAAAAAAAACAACCGACCTCCAACAAAACATTACAAAGTGAAAAATAACTTTAATTTCGGAAGTCGGTGGCAAAAAACGAAAATACAAAACCCAAGACACCGACTTCCGAAATTAAAGTTATTTTTCACTTTGTAGTGTTTTTTTTGGAAGTCGGTTGTTTTTTTTTTTTTCGATTACATTTCGCTAAACTGCTCATCGAATTCGACTCAGCTGGGCCCAAAGCTAGGCAATATCTTCTCGTCCCAAATACCGCAGTGTCTCAAGACGAAAGTCTTTGACCAGTGCGTGTTGTCACTGAAACGTGGTCGCTCACAATGGGCCACCAGAGCAATTAGAAAGCTAAAAGTCACCAGAGCGATTAAGAGGGCTATGCTTGGAGTTTCCCTACGTGATCTAATCAGAAATTAAGAGATCCGCAGGAGAACCAAGGTAAACGACGTAGCCCGAAGAATTGCCAAACTTCGGTGGCAATGGGCAGGGCACATTGTTCGCAGAAGAGATGGCCGATGGGGCCGAAAGATCCGAAAGACATAGCGTTCAAAAGCCTCCTACAAGGTGGACACAATAATAATAATAGGAGGTAAAATTTGTGAGTCTGTACCTATGTAGGGGGTAATTTTCGGACTGATCCGGTTCCAAAAAGTCTTTCACTAATAGGAAGTTGCAGTATTGCTGAGTGTCATAGGGTATATTTTATGTTAAGATAGTTAATTGATTCAGGAGTGACCTTGCGGAAATCCATTATAAAATACAATAGACGTGGATATATTTAGTAACCTGTTCCGCTCAGCTATTTCTAAAGAGCCATAAAAAACCCTGAAATAAATCGACACGTGTTTCACCTCTTAACGAGGCATCCTCAGGATGACGATTGACTTGTCGTGAACCTGAACATGGCGTGTTGCCACACCGAGCGCTGAACGCACAGACTGTCTCTGCGTTAAGAGGAGGCTCCCTAAATTGTATGTTAATTTGCATTAATGTTCTAAAAAAGTCACGCATACAATCAAAATTGAACTTTTATTGGATCTGTTTCTTTCCGAATGTAAGACAGTTACGTAATTGGAACATTTTCACTCGATTCATGTTTTATTCGAAAATCATGTCTTTTTTTAACATTATTTGAAAAAAAAAAACAAGATTACTCGGCTTTTATATTTAAAACAATTATTGACAGTATCTAAGAAAATATGGTTTAATAACCAAATATAAGATATCTTTTCTCTAGATCAATTTATTACTTTAGTTATAAACGAAATAAGAATTGAGACTTACGACATTTAGTTCCGTGCTCGAACACGATCAAAGAACGCACGCGATATTCAACTTTATTACTGATGGGTTAGCGTTTAGCACATAGTGGAGTGGTGGGGTGCATGGGGGCGGAGTTTGCGTGGAAATTGTGTTTGGAGTGCCTGGTCTTAAAACAAGAAATTTCACGCAGACGAAGTCGCGCGCAGAAGCTGTCTTTCATAATTCTGGTTTCCGCAAACAATTTGAGTAAAATTACACGTTACATTATTCTATAATATTAGCTAAGAAATAACTTGAAACAGTTCAAGAGTGCATCCATGAATATTACCGTTTACGGACTTTCATTTCCTAGACGTGTTTATGTAATCAACAAAATAATTTAGCATGCGAAATTAACTAAGCAATTTGCTTGGCTTTGCCGAAAAATAGTGTTGTGACTGCGATAATGACTCAACTTTTGACAGTTGACAATTTTTTTTTTTAATTCTTTATTTTCCAGTTGACTATTGTAGAGTATGTTATTAGAGCGTAGTCATTATGTAGACGCTATGGAATTGTTGTGTTTTTTTTTTGCATAGAAATTTTGTGTTAAACAATGAAAACTGTTTAGAATGCGGAAAAAAGAGGTAAACATCCGAAAAAATAAATTGCCTTGCGATGACGTGATTCTTTTCAAAATTCAAAAAAATAAAGTTTAATAAAAAACTGTAACCCGACTACGGGAAAATAAAAATGATCTAAAAAGTACGAAACAAGCAAATATTTCAGACAGAAATCAAGATATAGGTACAAAAATGGTCAAGGTAAAGCCGTGGTCGCATGCCTGTATATCATGTTGGTGCCAGGAACACCTACAAAATTATAATAGCATGCAACGACGGCTTTACCTTGACCTTTTTTGTACCTATGTCTTGATTTCTGTCTGAAATATTTGCTTGTTTCGTACTTTTTAAATCATTTTTATTTTCCCGTAGTCGGGTTACAGTTTTTTATTAAACTTTATTTTTTTATTTTATACTTTTCCGTTTTTACACTTGATAAACGTAAATAAGAGTAGAGTAATACAATAGTTCAGTAATTAACCTATTTTAAATTCCAATAGCAGTGCATAGTGCTTTGGACAAAACTATAGAACGATTTATTTCGACGCCAACACCATATATCGATATCGAGCTTTGAAGAAATCCAAAATATAAATATTTCGTTGTACTTGTTTTTCTTCATAAGAGTGGAATAACAAATCGGGACTACTTATTAAGATTTGATTAACTGCACTTTGGTAACATCTTGCGATACTACGTAGCGCAGTCTCACTTTTGCTTGTTTTTAACGATTTAAACATATTTGTTTACTTTGAAAATTTAATATTATATACATATTTGTAATGTGCTCGTCAAGACCTTTCTTTTGATATCAAACATGTCATGATCATCCCATTTTTATTTTTTCGAGGTTAGAAATTTACGTGTGAAGTCCACCAAATTAAATTTAGGGAAAAATTATATAGCCTATGTTACCCGGACCATTATTACAAATCTATTGATACTTCATTCATCAAAATCGGTTTAGTAGTTTAGGCGCTACGGTGGAACACACGTAAAAACAAACATACATACATACATACAAACATACATACATAGATTGCTAAAATAACCCTTCCTTTTGGCTTTGCCGTAGTCGGGTAAAAAGGAGTTTCTTGTTCTTTTCTTTTATTGAAAGTAAACGATATATCACGTATCGTGTCCTACTACTTTTTACCCGACTACGGCAAAGCCAAAAGGAAGGGTTATGATTTTAGCAGTCTATGTATGTATGTATGTGTATGTATGTATGTTTGTATGTATGTATGTATGTATGTATGTTTGTTTTTACGTGTGTTCCACCGTAGCGCCTAAACTACTAAACCGATTTTGATGAATGAGGTATCAATAGATTCGTAATAATGGTCCGGGTGACATAGGCTATATAATTTTTCCCTAAATTTAATTTGGTGGACTTTACACGTAAATTTCTAACCTCGAAAAAAATTAAAATGGGATGATCATGACATGTTTGGTATTAAATGAAAGGTCTTGACGAGCACATTACAAATATGTATATAATATTATATTTTCAAAGTAAACAAATATATTTAAATCGTTAAAAACAAGCAAAAGTGAGACTGCGCTACGTAGTATCGCAAGATGTTACCAACGTGCAGTTAATCAAATCTTAATAAGTAGTACCGATTTGTAATTCCACTCTTATGAAGAAAAACAAGTACAACGAAATATTTATATTTTAAATTTCTTCGAAGCTCGATATCGTTATATGGTGTTGGCGTCGAAATAAATCGCTCTATGGTTTCGTTCAAAGCACTATGCACTGCTATCGGAATTTAAAATAGGTTAATTACTGAACTATTGTATTACTCTACTCTTATTTACGTTTATCAAGTGTAAAAACGGAAAAGTATAAAATAAAAAAAATAAAGTTTAAAAAACTGTAACCCGACTACGGGAAAATAAAAATGATCTAAAAAGTACGAAACAAGCAAATATTTCAGACAGAAATCAAGACATAGGTACAAAAATGGTCAAGGTAAAGCCGTCGTCGCATGCCATTATAATTTTGTAGGTGTTCTTGACACCAACATGGTATACAGGCATGCGACCACGGCTTTACCTTGACCATTTTTGTACCTATGTCTTGATTTCTGACTGAAATATTTGCTTGTTTCGTACTTTTTAGATCATTTTTATTTTCCCGTAGTCGGGTTACAGTTTTTTAAACTTTATTTTTTTTATACCTACTGGTAGGTATAGTCAAATGCACGTCAATATAACTATTTGTCAATGACAGCGCATTTAGTTCAACTGTACTGAACTTGTGTTGAGGTTTACTTACCCGTACTTCTAATATGGAAGTATTTCACAATTTCAATCGATACGAAACTACACAGTATTTACAAAGTAAACATACTGAAGTTTTATAGAGAGCGCTTGACACACCTCGCCATGTTTACAAGTAGTGCCGGTAGTATACACTTTATATGACAGATGGCGCCACTTATTGCTGTTGTCGGGGCATTTACATCAAACGGTTTTACGATCTATTTGTAAACTAAAGTGCTGCTTTGTACGATTTTACGACTTGACAAAACATCGAGATTTCTTTATTATTTGTAAATTTAATATAAAATATGTAATACACACAAATCTTACGGAATAAATTCTTTAAGTGATGGTGAAAACCTTTTCAAAATTCGTTGCGTAGTTTAGAAGAACAACGGGGTAACACAGACAGACATGAAAAGCAACTTTAATTTATAATACCTATGCATATTCACTCATGTAGGTAAGCTCTTTCTTTTATTTGTTTTAAGTTAAGATTGTATGGAAAGAAAGAAATAAAGAAAGAAAATACGTTTATTTGCAGTAAACATGACGCAAAGAAAGAACAAATACACAAAAAACTTTTTACGAAAAAAAAAAACAACCGACCTCCAAAAAAAACACTACAAAGTGAAAAATAACTTTAATTTCGGAAGTCGGTGTCTTGGGTTTTGTATTTTCGTTTTTTGACACCGACTTCCGAAATTAAAGTTATTTTTCACTTTGTAGTGTTTTTTTTTGGAGGTCGGTTGTTTTTTTTGTAAAAAGTTTTTATTTTTCACTTTTTAGTTGTGGTACCTACCCCACACACATTCGATACCACTACCTGCTACCAGTGACAGAAACTTATCATATCATCTACATACTAAGTGGGAAAAAAATACGTATTTTGTGGCTAACTCAAAAACTATCCAAGCAAAGTTAATAAAATTTATATGAGACCAATTCGAGAGCACACCCTTTCAAACAAAAAAAGAATTTTCAAAATCGGTCCACAATTGACGGAGAAATCGGTGGACATACATGAAAAAAAAAAAACAAACATACGTGACGAACATATAACCTACTCCTTTTTGGAAGTTGGTTAAAAAGAACATATGACATGTATATGAACATGGACATAAGAATTGTAGATGTTGTTATATTTTATGAAGTTAGGGTATGGGAGGCCGTCATCTCCTTCTGCGAAGCAGTAATGCTCGCAAAGGAGGAGGCGGCACGCGTGAGGGAGAGGCGTATTTCGCGCCCTCACGCCCTTAACCGCCGCAGTAGACGCCCTGGGCGTCAGGAATCGCAGGCTGATTCCCGGCTACCGTAGGCGCGGGCTTGCGGACGGTGAGCAATGGGTAGCTCGCCGTCCTATAAAATCAGGCCCGGGTCGACGGCGCGTTGTGTTACACGCGCGCCTCAAAGAGATGTCAGCACAACTGAAGGAGTCCGCTAGGGCCGATGCCTGCCGGGGTTGCAGATTTCTCCAAAAGGGTTACCGTGGCCCCTGGCAACATACAGGCAACTGAAGGAACACGCCCACCCGTGTTAGGCATTAAGAGTCTGACACGCCCTCCCGCTTCGCCCAGAGCGGGAGAAGTTATTTGATAATTTACCACGGTCCAAAAAAAAAGGCATGGGTAGGCGTTGGTCAAAGGTTTAGGTAAAGGTGTACCTATATTAATAATCCAATGTAAAAGGGGGCGAGCCTATTGTCATCAATCGAGTACAAATCCAGACTATGGGAAAAACTCAATAACACTTCGCCCGACCTGGGTATCCAATCCAAGACCTTATTCTTAGCAGTAGCGCTTGCGACCACTAGACCAACGACAACTCTGTTAACCACAAAAAACAATGACATCACACTCGAGCTTATGAATTAAGGCTGGTTTCAGAGCTGTCCGGGAGACCCGTGCGAGCTGCCCGTACAGGCTCCCGGAACGGAGACACACGTGAGAGGCGCTAGAACATTGTTTCACAGCGACGCGGATTGATCCGTACGCGACCCGCTCCGGGTAGAGCCCGTACAACGCTAGCAACCGTATCGTACTAACTCCCTCGTTTCAGAGCACTGCGGGTGCTACCCGTACGGGTCTCCTGTGTGCGGGCGGCCCGTGCGGTTCTCCCGGACAGCTGTGAAACCAGCTTAAAGTTAGATTCACATTGACACGACTTCCCGTATGTTGTCCACAAGTTTTTCTGTTAAAGAGTAGCAGCAGAAAGATTTCTCATAGTTCCAAAAGGTGTTACAAATATTATTTTAAATGGCAGTATTTATATTTAAAGTGTAAACAACACGGTGGTGGAATTTTAAGTGTTTGTCAATAATTTTCCTCAAATATTTACGGTAAACACCGTACCTACTGTGTTTGTACACAAATCACGTCGTCTTTCATTATGTCTGTAGAAAGAGAGAAATGACAAATATCGCCCGGTTCCTTTGACCAGTTGTTTAACAAATATCAATAGTAGTTTGTTAAATATCTTCGGTGCAATCTCAAAGAAAAATCTGTATTGTCTCAAGTGCCTTTAATTGCATAGCACCTAAAACCTTCAAACCAGAATATAGCACCGTTCTTTTGGGGCAGAAATCTATACTAATATAATAAAGCTGAAAAATTTGTTGGTTTTATGGTGGCATCTACATTGCCACATGTGAACTACGCATCAAAGAAATGACGTCACACAAAAATCCTAACGTCACACAAATCCTGCATCGTGCCAATAGGCTAAGCGTATGCTAAGACGCAGGTGATGCAGGTCCACGCAGCGAAGGGCAGAGCAGTAATGCATGAACGTACTGATAGCTGCATACGCTGCGGCGCAGGCACGTGCGACGCGTGTCCTGCTCTGCGTCTCCTTGTAGAGCCGGCACAGATTTCTGCGCGACGCGTGCAGGTCGTCACTTGTTTTTTTACCACTGATTCATAATTTTGTTTCAATTACAGATTGTTTGTATTAGGTAGGACGCAAATGTGTCTGTAACTGCGTCGTAGCATACGCTCGCGGCCTATGTCTGCCTCGCTTGCCCTACCCTGCAAAATCTGTACTGTGCTGTGCTGCGTCACCTGCGTCTCAGCATACGCTTAGCCTTAGAGTTTACCGCGCGATCGACATAATACAAGATCCCGACTTCAATCGTTGGGCAGTTGCCCGTCCGACACGTCACCCGTCTGGTTCGAGGATTCTTCCTTTTCTATAGAAGATGAGTGAACTTTACACCCTGTTCTTCATACCTCTAAAGTTTTTTTTTGTTTGATCGCGCTAAGCTCTGGAACTACAATTGGATTTGAAAAATTCGTTTGCATTTGATTGCCTACTTCTTGAGAAATAATTTTACATCACGCTAAGACCCTTAGGAGCAGAGCAAAAAGCAAACACCAGATGGAATGCCAAGCGAAAACGAAGTAACAGCGCTAGTAGGCGATGCGATGTGACGCGGCGGCCGAGGGAGTTTTACAAAAATGTAGCTGTTCTGTGGCAGTATATCTACCTATTATGTATCTTACGACTTCCACGCGAATGACGGCGCGGTAAGAAGCTAGTGGAATATTTGGTGATAGTACTTCCCCGGTGCACACAGTAACTGGGGACAAGCTATAAAAAGCTGTAAAAAGGGTAAGGGATTACCAGAGGTGTGCACATTATTAAGCTCCCTTCTACTTTTGGGTAACTTATCTAGGTATATATTTCGCAGATGAATTTTCAAATCGGCTGTTTTACAAAACCGTTACATGTTTTACAAAACTGTTAAGTACATGTTTTACAAAACAGCTCCGTTATGTAAAACAGCTGAACGACGTTTAGTGGGTTTTCATAATTGCATAAACGTTTTCCATTTATCATTAGAGAACGTGATAGAGAATTTATTCAGGAATGTTTACATGTATGACATATTTAATATTTAACTTCGACATAGCACAGAAATCTCGGTGTTTTAACTTGTCGCCTCTGCACCCATGCGAAATAATGGGAGCCAAGAAATAAACACTTTTTACGAATAAGTGCCGTCCTACTTCTATGCAGACAGAGCTGACTTTGATCACGCCTGTGTCTGGGTAATTTATCGTCCATTCGCGAAAATAACTTATTATTATTTCTGACAAATATTACTGTTTCCAGAATAAAAGATGCCAATGTCAATATTTTATACCGTATGAATGAAAGTTTTAAAGTTTAAGTACACATTATTAGCACAGTACAAAATAATAAGTAACAGTATTATGTCTTCATAGAAAACGGCTGAGTCGACGCGCTTCAATCTCAGTGTATGTACGCAACACTCGAGTGCGCGGCAGTGACGCACGGACGCGGAAGATTTATCTACCGAGCGGTCGTAGGTAATTATTTCAAGGTCACTGCCGAGACATAAAACTGTTACTTTATTATACTGTGATATTGGTGCTCGTGACTGTTCAACCTGCTTTCGTCCATACTGTCTAGAAATAGTAGATACCTTAAAAGTAATAGCTATTTTCAAGTTTACCTGTAAGCATCTTAGCAGCAACTGTAATAGTCTCTCCTCCTGGCATGTCGAGTTGAGCAGCATGCACCCTGCCGAATGCTCCACTACCAATGAGGGGACCAAGGTGCACCCGGGATCTGCTCACCTCCCATTCATCACCACCTTCTTCTTCAATCTGTAGCAATAATAGGGATAATTTATCTGTCAGTAAGAAATGGTTAATGAATACCGCTACAAGGTTATTTTGGCGCCAAAATTGGAAGTAACGCCGCCATCTTGTTTCTTTCACAAATGTTTACCAACGACGCCATGTGTCAAAAATGTTAAAATATCCTATTCTATTATATTTTTAATATGGCAAGCAAAGCCGATGTCGACCATTCTGCCAATGTCTAAAGTGAGTTGGAAAAGCAAGTGTGTGTCGAGATATTTGTTTTTTTTAACCGACTTCCAAAAGGAGGAGGTTCTCAATTCGACTGTATGTTTTTTTTTTGTATGTTTGTTACGCGATTACTCCGCCAATTATGAATTGATTTTGATGATTCCTTTTTTGTTTGGTAGATCATACTTCAGAGGTGGTCCCATACAAATTTTATTAACTTTGCTGGGTTAGTTTTTGAGTTAGCTTCAATAATACGTATTTTTTCCCACATAGTATGTGGATGATATTATGATAACTTCCTGTCACTGTTATTTACATAGCAGGTATTCGAATTTGTGTGGGGTAGGCACCACAACTAAAAAGTGAAAAATAAAAACTTTTTACAAAAAAAAAACAACCGACTTCAAAAAAAAAACACTACAAAGTGAAAAATAACTTTAATTTCAGAAGTCGGTGTCTTTGGTTTTCAATTCAAAAGTTTTTTTTTATAAATTGAATAATAAAAAGCTTCGATGATATACCATGTTTTTCCTTCCCGTAGGTAGTGAGTGGTGATGTCAAAATATCCTTGTAGCACTCTTCCTACAATGAACTATGCACAGTAAGGGAAATTAATGCCTTATCAAATTGAGACCCCACGTCAATGTGCCGTGTTATAACCATTTCTATTGGCGTGTGCTAGCTGACATATGGCCAATAATTTATACTTAATTAAAATAATGTTTTGTGTTGCATAATAATTTTCCATAGTGTAATTTTTTTTTTTCTAACTTGAACAGACAGCTGTGCTGCTGGGGAGTTTGTTGCGCCACTTCTTCTTCCCAGCTAAAGGCACTAGGAAGTGGTGAAGGGTGGGCGTTTTTGGGGGACTGTCTTATGTAATTTTGACGTTCGAAAAGTGCTGATTCTCAGCCTAATTTGAATAAATGACTTTTGAATTTTGAATTTTCATACAATTCTTAAAGAATGACAGTTGTGATTTGAATATACGGACAATTTATGTTGTAATCAATTTGATAAACAATTCACCCTGACTTTTTAGAAATTTTTATTTTTAGTTCTAAAATTTACCAACAGTCTTGGTTGGAAAATTCAATCAATCAACCAAGGAAATTTAGGAAATCAAATCTAGAAATGAAGGTTAAAAGCAGTGGCGAGAAAATTAGATTTCCTTTTGTGGAAGGTAAGTTCATTATAAAATATCTACGGAGGTTTATATCAGGCGGAACACCGACCAATAAAAAGTGGAAAACAAGAAGGCTTACATAGTATTTTAGTAACAAAAAAATAATCCACCACGCGGGCCCAGTGCGGGTTGGTAGATGTCACATGTCTTCGAATTTTTGGTTCTAGGACATGCCGGTTTCCTCGTGATGTTTACCTTCACTGTTTTGAGAGCAATAAGAACTTGCAGGGTTGGATATAAAGATTGGTATAAATGATTGAAAATCTTTAAAAAACGATGTGTTTCTTTTTCAAGCATACCTGTATTATATTATAAATATAAATTATACATAATTTTACCTCAAATTCCTTTTGTGTGTACAATGGACTCTCTTCCATCTGGCCTCGCACCGGAATTTCATTATTTCTGCTGACAAAAAAGGCTTAATTTAATATTTTGACTCTTTTCGCTTTTAAAAATGTATCTCTTTTAACGGTCGTGTAGTTGTTCTCAAGGTATTTAAAATGTGTCATCAACAGTAAGAGCACGTAGCTTTAAATTCCCCGACTAATAATCATGATCAAAACTTTGATCCAGCCCGTCCCATCCTTGATGTTCTCCCTTCGGTTAACGCCCTAAGCGAGGTTCGTACCCCACAGGGGGTGCCTTTAGCGAGCGATCACCTAGTTTTAATTAGCATAGTTGAATAACCCCTGGCTGGAGGTTTTAAGTGTAGTAGCTTAAGGCACCCACAGGAAAGCCCGGTTAAGTAGTCATGATCTCAGAGGTCAACTACGAGATGCCCTAGATACAAAAAAACCAACAGTAAGACATGGAGCACAGCGACATGCGACAGCTCGGCGACTAGACGCAACGACAGACTGCGGCCAACAATTTTTCATATAGTTTGTTTAAAGCTTCGCACACTTGGCGTCGAGTTACAGAGTCGCAACGACAGGCTAGGGGAGACGCATGCTCTCACTACTTGTCGTAGCATCTAGACGCACGGTGCCCTTTCCGACCCAGATGACCCCATATCACTCCTCTAGGAGAAGAATAGGGCCACCAGTACAGTGCACAAACTCAGACGCCTCATGTTATTCCGACCTCCTCGCCGAGGTTCTTTGCGATCGCGATCGCGTCCCCGAGTAAATGAAACTCCTCCCCGACCCTTTCTCGAAAACGAGGTGCCAGCAGTTGTTGCAGCTGAGCATGTAGCTTTAAATACCCTGCATAATAATCATGATGAAAATCTAAGTTTAATCCAGCCTGTCCCTTCTTGCTGTCCTCCCCCCAGCGACGCCCTAAGCCGAGGTTCGTACCCCACAAGGGGTGCCCTTAGCGAGCACTCGCTTAATTTTAATTTAGAATAGTTTATGCCCCTGGCTGGAGGCTACGACCGACTCTCTCGAATTCTCAAAGAGTGTGATCGTTTCTCATTAATCGCAGAAGCAAACGACAGCTCTGCGTGTAGTCGCAGCGACAAGATATAGATGCCAACGTCAACTCTGCGTCTTGTTGCAGCAACTAGACGCAGCGACAAGACGCACAGTTTGCGCTGGCACTAAAGGAGAAGGGCTAAAGCAATAATATTAATAATGAAAGGACAAGCTTTGTGCCACCATAAAATATTGGACCGGATGAAAAGGGTTCAAACGAGAGCCTATTTGTAATAAAAAAAACTGGCCAAGTGAGTGTCGGATCAAGCACAATTTAGGGTTTCGTAGTTGGGATGAATTTATCCCAAGAACAAACTTGACATGTAATGGAAAAACATGTTCTCCCATACATTCTAACTGAAAATGTAAGTTTGTATGCATAATATTGTGAGATTTACCATGTTATTTTAAGATCATAGGCTTCTTATAGGTTTTCCTGTACTTAATCTATGAGTGAAGAACCATTTTCTGTAGTTTAAAAAAAATTGGAATGGTAAATTTTCCTCTATTTTCTTAAATATCTTTAAAAAATATATTACAAAATTAATGAAAATAAATAAATGAGATCATTACAAAAAGTCCTTTCATTTGAAATGTCAGACGATACAGTTTGTAAATCTTTATATTTTTATTATCCAATTTGCCCCCTAAAAGTGACCCCCATATTCAAAATTCATTTATTTACGTTACACGTCCGTGTTTGGGTCACAAAAAAAAAAAAAAAAAATAATTGAATTGAATAAATTAAATTGGTTCAGTAGATTCGAAACAAATTAGTTGTGACAGACGGACAGACAGACTCACGAGTGATCCTATAAGGGTTCCGTTTTTTCCTTTTGAGGTACCGAACCCTAAACAAGAAATGGAGGGCTTTGTTCTATAAAACATTTGCAGGATTCTCAGATATGTTTGGGTGGCAATGGATAAGATTTCCTTACGACAGGAAAAGTTAGAGAATTGTTCATAAGAAGGTATCCTAGGATTTTTAGTAGAATGTAAGTCTAAGAAATGAAAAAAGTTCAAGGTTTTACAAGATTCCTGGGTTCATTTTATCTTAATTAAACCGTCTGTACAGAAACGATATCATTTTAATTAATTGAGAAATACCTAAGTAAAAGTTAATCGCCTTACTTCAAACAATAGAATGTACTAACAAAATTAATTATATTTTCGTCTTCACTAATTTGAATACACCAAATCTTATTGTTAAGAGTCCATAATACCAAAGTTCAAATTCAGTCTTTATCTCGCTTGCATAGTACTGCTCGTAGACTGAGTGAGAGCAAGACTGACCGGCGGGGAGAAGGCTCTAAGGCGCCGATAGTTTAGGTAATTTAATTTTACGGTGAAAATAGAAATAACGTAAAAAAACGTAGCATCTGCTTTATATTTAGATAGATAGATAGATAGAATATTCTTTACTATGTACACCATCAAAATTACAGACATTAATTTAGAAATTTTACATTGAGTGATACAATGGGCGGTCTTATCGCCGAAAGCGATCTAGTAGTAGTAGTTCAGTTATTAATTACTAGCTGCGCCCCGCGGTTTCACCGCATAAGTCTCGATCCCGTGGGAAAAAAAAAAGAATCCTATGTTCTTTTCCAGGGCATCATCTATATATGTGCCAAATTTCATCCAAATCCGTTCAGCCGTTTTAGCGTGAAGGCGTAACAAACAAACTTACTTTCGCATTTATAATATTAAGGATTATACAAAGTATCATGATCTAATTTGAAGTATTTTTTTAATACTAGCAGTTTCTGTTCGGTTTGGAGGTAAATTTGTAATTTTTTTGTATAGAGAAAATTTAATGGTCGTTTTTTCGAGTGTTTTTGTCAAACATAGTACTTAACAATCATTAATCCTCAACATTACCATATTTTTGTTTCAAAATAATACTGCAGTATTTTCGATATACCGGAGCATCATCAATTTGACGATTATAGACTCTTAAGAGTATTCTATGGAGTAATAATGTTTAGTAGCTATGTAAAACAGATTGGTGTCTGTTTGTTTCGTTATAAAAATCTCATGGGGCTAGTGTAGGTATTGCGTCACTATGGAGCAAGAGGTACCGAATCTAACTCTTCACGCAATAATGCGTGGTAGTGTTGGGATTTCCGTTAATTTTATTTGTCGATGACTTAATAAATATCGATAGTTTAATGTTTGGGATTGGAATGTGTTTTACATTTAGAGAACATTTGAGAACTTTCTGAATGATAAAACTGTAAGTTAGGAGTTAATACTTAAGATCTGTCTGTTGCACCAAGACACTATGCATAGAATAGAATATATTTATTGTAAAACATAAGTATACATCAAATAATATGTGCAGGGTATAAAATAACAGGTAGATCTGCGTGTTTTGCCATTTATGGGGTACAAAACAACATATTTCAACAATAAAAGTGGCTTTACGAAATTATCAATGACCATAGAATGGCAGCAGTGATAGCCTTGTGGTCTGACCGTCGGACTGCCAAGTCATAGGTCTCGAGTTCGAACCCAAGGCACGCACCTCTGACTTTCGGATTCATGTGCGTATTGTATAATTATCACTTGCTTCAAAAACGGTGAAGGAAAGTAAGGAAACCGGCATGCCTGAGCGATATTTCTCGACGGCATGTGAAGCCAAGTAAGAAGCCTATGGGCGGCTTTAAAACTCTGACACCAGGTTAGTCACTAACCACATGAAAAGAAGAACATCAGTTCAATTGCTTTATGTTTCATAAGTAGATTTAATAATTGATGGAAGCCTTGTACGCTAATGAAATAGCCAATACAGTTTTCAATATTTAATATTAACCTATTTTTGATAAGTCAATAAAAACATTACGACAGCATTATTTATCTAGCTTTTATTACTTTACACACATCATTACTAATCAAGCCATAATTACATCCAATAATGACATCAATTAGGCTCAATAAAAGTTACGTAAAATTGCGTGCCGTCAACCAGAAATATCGATAAAAGAAAATTACCTTTACATCACTAGAGGGTCATATGTCGTAGGTCGACTCTTGCGCGTATATGGATACTCGCAGTGACGTAATATTTACGTAAATTAAATCTACGTCCGCATGCGTATTTTGTACAAACTTTCATAAGGAATTTGGTAAAAGAATATTTCTTCTAAAATACTGCGGAAAAATCTATTTTGAGCTGTAAATGTAACTTTGTTAGGTGTCAAAGGATTTGGCTAATGGTTTTGAAGTGTTTTTTTTAATTTGAACCTTATTTCAAGGAAACTACGGCGTAGAATATGTTGTACAGACGAATGTCTTTGCAAGACAGATGAAATTAATGTTTTCTAGTAAGTTCACCAATTTGTTATCTTCATTGAGTTAAAATAAATTGCTAAACACGAACTTTATTAAAATTCCGATAGTTTGTTATTAGTATTTTGTTATTTACCGGTTTTTGAAGTGAAAACTTCTTTAGGCGCGTTCGGCATTTTTAAGATGGGGAAAAAATAATTGAACTCGCGACACTGTTACCGTTACCTCATTAATTTTAGCTTTTGACCATTAAAAAGACATCAACGCGCGATATATTTTCTTTGGGATTAATGACATTCCAAACATTGAGACATGACAATAACGACATAATTGACATTTCCCTTTTTTTTACCAACTTCTAAAAAAGAAATGTATTTCTTGCACAGTTAAATTGTTCAAGTTTTCACTTCTGTCGGCACTCCCGGAATGCCACTGTTTTTTTGTTTGAAATATACGTAGAAGGTAACTTTTTCCAAAAAAAAACAACTGACTTCTTTTTGGAAGTCGGTTGTTTTTATTTTAAACAGTTACTCCAACTACACTGCGATTGATAAACCCAAAAAAATCAATCAAATGTGTTTGTACAAACCTACTTACAGAAATAAAATCAAAATCAATCTCTCTAGTCTTTTCCCAAGTCTATCGAGGTCGGCTTGCAGTCTAACCGGATGCATCTGGATACCAGTATTTTACATGGAGCGACTGCCTATCTGACCTCCATAACCCAGTTACTGGGTAACACGATAACCCTTGGAAAGATTGATTGTCAGAGTTTTGGGTTTCTGACTACCCGTGACGATTATCAAAGATCTACGAATGATAACAGGCACGGAGGGGTCTCAATATGTAATAGATGGTCACCCATCCACGAACTGACCGCGGCAAGCGTAGCTTAAGAGGGCGTAGTACAACGGTACACTAGCGTCACTCCTTTAAAAAAGACATTATCTCGTGACTGAGAAGGAATTTTGAAAAACGGCTAATAAGAACCCTCGGTAAGTGTATCTAGAATTTTCTAATACCTTTTATAAAGTTTTATATTGAGACACGAAGCAACAACATTCCTGTAGATTGACAGGAATGTGGCCGCTTTTCTTTAGATCGATCGTTGTACGCCCTCTTAAGAATGCGGCGACGCATGAATTGTCCATACAAACGTAGTACATAAATCATTTGCAATTTGAGCATATTTCCACCATATGATGTTGATATTCGGATTGAGACAGTATTTATCTAGGCTCCTACGTCTTTTTATTTCCAAAAACTTACCTTTAAATGAAGTGTAAGCGAATTGCATTTCGTACATTTTTACAGCGTAAATGACGTGTTTTCATATTGTTTTTTCTGTATTATAAACAACAATATATGTAATATTGTTTCCGCAGAAGCATAGTTTATGTTAGCAAGTTACAAATTATCCAAAAAAAATATGGAAATACATTAAGTTTTCATTCATAATTTTTTGTATTACGGAACACATCCAAATTTATCATAAATTTTCGAAAGCTAGTAGTACTATCGCGTCAAGCGAAAATTGTTAATGTGTGCGTGGTAGTATTGCTCACTGTAGGTGTATATCGCTCCGACAGGCACTCACACTAGCGCAACGTGCTTGGAATTGAATTTTGTAAACATCTTGATTTGTAGTTGCGAACCGTGTCGCCGGCCTCTTAAGCTTCGACCGACCCGCGTGACGGCGCGGCTGTTATTATTATTATGATTTAGCTTCGAGCAGAAAAAAAACATTTATCATTAATGCCTCGCAGGTTCTACCACAAAATTCACACGCTTCACACATTTAATTACCCTTTTACATATTATTATAAAGGACCCAAATCCATCTACTTTACATTACATTCAAATAAATTATAATTAATGCAGATTCAGCTCTCATAATACCTAAAAGGGAGAAGCAGATACCTGCTTAGAATATTAAACAGCGGTGCCTAAGTAAGGTCTGTCAAATTAAAAATGGATGGTCATATTATGCGATGGTTCGACAGTGAGCGATTTGTGGATAGAAATATATTGCAGCACGCGTAGCATGACCACCGTAGAAACGAGTTTTGTCGACGGAAGAATAGACAAAATGACAGATAAACAATCACAATCTGTCATTTTGTCTATTCTTCCGTCGACAAAACTCGTTTCTACGGTGGTCATGCTACGCGTGCTGTACATGTAATCTCGTGGCTGTTCTCACCTCAGAAAGCACGTAAAGCCGTAGGTCCCGGCTGTTATTCAAAGATCTTTGACAGCTGATGGAGTCAAAAAGTCTGACAGCCAGTCTTACCAAGGGGTATCTCTTTACCCAGTAGCTAGGTTGTGGAGGTCAGATAGGCAGTCTCTCCATGTAAAATACTACTATTCAGCTGCATCTGGTTAGACTTGAAGCTGACCCCAACATAAATAGTTGGGAAAAGGTTAGGCAGATCTTTATTATTGAGCGTTTTGGGGAACTGTCTTAAGTAACGTTCAAGAGGCATTGGTGCCGATTCCCTTGTTCACAAACTAAACTAAATTTAAGTTCCGTGCAACTTTTTCTTTCTATTTCACAAAGAAAAGGATAGAAGACAAATTTTAGTTTAGTCCTGTCAAATTAATGCAGGCAGGAAGACACAATTATTATCACAAACTGCCGATCATATGTAACTGAGAAAACATTGAAGTGAAGCTTGAAGTGAGCTGTCATCTCACCTGATGCTGGATTGGCTCTTTTTACCTGACTACGGCGAAGCAAAAAGGAGGGTTATGATTTTGACCGGTATGTATGTATGTATGTTCATCTGTTACCTCATTACTTCTAAACTACCGATCATAATTTGACAAATAAGGTATCATTGGAAGCGTCTGGATCGTCCGCTGGTTATAGGCTCTATGACGTCACATTAAATGCAATATGGCGCCCTCTAGAGGACATAAAGTCATGAACAATAAAAATTTGGTTTTGCCATATTGGGTATCAAATGAAAGGGTTTGACGAGCACATTACAAACATTTATAATTATACTATATTTTCTAAGTAAATAATTGTTTAAATTGATAACAAAAACAAGCAAAAGTGAAACTGTGAGCTGTAAAATTAAACAATAAAACTCAAAAAAATAAAAACTAGCTGCTCTGCAAATACTTTATCACGAAATTATAACCCCAAAAGAATAGGAATAAAAGTAAGTACATAAACTTAAACCCGACTGCTGAAAAATCACGCTCTAAAAAGTATGAAACATGAAAATATTTCGGACATAGGTACAAAAATGGTCAAGGTAAAGTCGTAGTCGTATGCCTGTACACCTACAAAATTGTAATGGCATGCGATCACGGCTTTACCTTGACCATTTTGTCAGCTCACTTTACCTACATTCCCTCCCCTAACAAAGAAGCGACGTGCCGACAGAGTCAGAGCTGTAAGACTGAGCGCTACAGGTTAGCGTTGGTTGGTCGCCACTTCAACCACATCAGCTGTAAACTTTACAATGACATAAATACAAAATGTAATATTTACCCTATGACTAAAAGTCTATTGAAGAGAAAAGTGACTGACTGGCTTAGATCCTTGTCTTATGAAGAAACTGAGCAACTCGTGGCATCATAATCACGGTAAACATACACACACACACATACACACACTTCACCCCACCTCCACTCTACATACTTATACTACATATTAACTTCCACATAGAGTATATTCTCTTTTTATTCAATTCCTTTTATTTTTATTTATTTTTTGTAATTATTTAATTAACTTTCTTTGGGAAGTCTGGAACAATGTCTTTGTGTATATAATTTTAAGAGTTGGGCGTTGATGGCTGCGCCACAGTATTTTACTTTTGTGGCTATCTTCGTTTTCCTATGTAAATTGTAAACTTAAGTTGTTCCAAATAAAGCTTTTATTCTTTTTATTTTAAGCTTTTTATACATTTTTACGGTCAGCTTTTTACAGAAAGACTTGCGTCGTAACTCCTTAGTTGATCATTAGAATGGGTTAACCGTATTCTTGACGAGACAACAAGACGAAAATAAACTACATAAGAGGAGACATCATCTTTTGAATATTCGTCGTACGCCTTAAATCTGCCGTCATCCGCTGATTTGTATGCAGCTACGTTCGCGATCTAAGTTTCCGAGATGAAAGTGAAACTAATGAAGAAATGTTACTAACTGGGGCTATAAACGGGGCAGCCTACGACTATTTAATCCTTAGTCAGTAGCCCAGTTCTCTTTCTATCAAATTGCATCATAAATTGGTTAGCAATAAACAGGCAGTGACTCACTTTTGCCTATGTGAGGATAATAGTGCGATAATTTCGAATTTCCTGGTTGACTTTAGAGTCTATGAAGAAACATATACATACAGTATTTCTATTTTCTTAATATCCCCCGGGAATCATCGCATTTCCGAATACAAACGAATCCTGATTTCCATGTCCATCAATTATTAGATTTATCTTGTATAATAATTTGAATTCAAAACTAAGTACTTAATGTTGTTTTGTTTTGATTTCCGTGTGAACTATTTAGAGCTGTAAAACTATTTTTCTATCTGTCGTGTCTGTGACTTTAGCAGCTTTCCTACCACTTTTTAAAATAAATTACATTAATTAAAAGAGTATTAACAACTCTATGTACTTCCAAGTCGATTGAGAGCGTCTGGTCTGCACCAAGTGCAAAGGGCAACTGATAAAAATCCGACGACTGACGAAATACCTACGAGGTTTGCCGAGGGACATTAAGAACATATTTGTACTGTACACTTTTAACGATTGATTTGTATGCAAGCACCAAGAACATTACTAATCATTCGTCTGAACGAAGTATAGATTACGTTGCATCACCTTTACCAATTACGAGTCGTCTACTAACCATAGGTTAAAAGAAATAGTAACTAACTGATTGCATAACTGCTCCAAACCCAGACCAGTCTGTGAATCCTTGTATTCCATGTCCATTTACGCGACCGGTCGGTGGAACTATCTAGATCAGTATCGATAGCTCGTCGCCACTCACTTGCCCTTTGACTCAACACATCGCGGTTTAAATAGATCGTTTAAGGGATAAGGGTACAGCGTTTCGCAGAAACAGTGGTGTACATACATACATACATAAACTCACGCCTTCTTCCCATGGGGGTAGGCAGAAACTACAGAACGCCACCTGCTACGATCCTTACATAGTCCTTTTGCCTCGTTTACGTTCATACATCTGGTCATACACGCACGCCGGTTGCGAGTACTACGCACCTGGCCTTTCTGAAGAACATCACCAATAAGGTCAGTATATGTCCTCCTAGGGCGTCCCCGCCCGGCCTTTCCCTTTACATCAGCCTTGTGGTGTAGTGTCCTTTAAAACATTTATTTAAATGTACCGTTAGTAAAATTTGGTGTTTAGCAAATTGACTATTAACTTTAGTCTTCGACGATGGATCGTCGTCTGCTTAGCCTTTTTCCAACTGTGTTAGGGTCGGCTTCTAGTCTAACCAGATGCAGCTCAATGGAGCGACATTGATCTGACCTCCAGAATCCCTGTATCTTAGACTATAGATAGTCAAAGTAAATTGTCCGTAAGACACTACAATATGTAGTGGGTACCACGGCAAATTGCAATTGCAATTATATTTTTTATGTCACCGAGTTTTATACTTACCCATATTTGCAAAATAAATATCTTATCTTATGTTATCTAATACATAATAGTACAAGTACAGAAGATTCACTGAAATGAAATGAAATTGTTTATTCTGTAAATAGGATATCGGAATCACTTTTACACCTCATATAATTTTTTTATTGAAAATAAGCTAGATGAGTTCGGCGTTTCCTATCTGACTACTCTGAGAAGAAAGGCCGAAACAAACTCAGAGGTTGGCAGTCTCTTTTAAAGTCCAGACATAAAGCACCTGCCTGGGTTCGAACCCACGACTAACAACTCATAAGTCGGGGCCGATACCACTAGGCCACTACTTCTCTTCTTCAAATTCTGTTAAATATCTTCGCTTTAATCATTACCACTGCTGTCTAATGCAACTATCCTAATCTCTAATATATTATATACAGTCCCCTTCACCGTATCCGGCGACAGCGACCCAGACTAATTTTCTTTTCTTTCGTGAGCTCTCTGATGACTAGCAAAACCAAATTTGGTCTTGAAAACCCGGTCACACCGTGTACAGAAGAGTTGATCAGCATCGTTGTATGTGTACGTATAGGTAGGGACACGGTATCGAATAGAAAGTATCGAAACAAAAGTATCGATACTTCAAGGTATCGAGTACTTTTCTTAGGGCCTAATGCGCATAGAGCATAGGTCAATATCAGTCAGTAAATAACGTCAGTTTAACTTCAGTAGGGCAAGACATGAAAAAACAAATGACAACGGTGAATGAGTGAGTGAATGATTAGTGTAGAATGAAGGAAAGGTTAGGAATTTAACTGTGAACGGAAAGAACAATTTCGAGCAAAGATCGATGTAATGTTTTAGAAGGTTCAGAACGAGTGAACTAGATGGCGTTGCCATAACCATAAACATAAGCCGTAAGGTCGCAAGTTTTAAATGGGTAATTTCTAAGATTACCCATTTAAAACCTAATTTCTTATTCGATACGATACCTGCCAAAAAGTACTCATTGAGTAAAAGTATTGATTGCAAAGTATCGAGTACAAAAGTATTGCTATCGAATGGAAATGTACTCGATACCACAAAGTATCGATACTTTTTTCGTGTCCCTAGGTACGTATAGGAAGGCTTTGGGCTACAGAGGAGTACTGCCACTTTGAAACATCTCTCATACATTTGCTACACAAAATTCATATCAGCTTACAAATTGTACCACGGACAAGTGACAGCGAGATTACGCATGCGGAGTCGTGAACGCGAGAATCAGATGCGTCGGCGCAGCTTCTTAACCATTTTAGGTGAACGCTTACTTTAAGGGCAATCGTTTCGTAATAGTTTAGCTTTGTTTGTGAAAGGCTATGATTTCTTCATTAAGAACGGATTTGAGAGGATTTCTAGTGAGTTCGTAAAAGTGATTTGTTTTGATGGTTATTTGGGACTGACGTATATTGAAATGTTTTTATTTTTATTGACTTGATTGGCCAATCAATTAAAGATTAAATTGTTTAGACTGAGTAGTAAGAAGTGGGAAAAGACTTGACAGGTATTGGAAAAGTCTATATAATAAATGTATAGGTTCTGTAACTAATTGAAGTAGCTAAAAATTTTGGTTGATAAAATTAAATCATTTTATTAGTTTCTGCTCGAAAACCACATTTTTAAATACACATATCTGAGTAGTCATCTCTTATGAGTCACACATCTGTGTAAAGATTTCGGCAGTTCCTGAGAAAAACAAAATTCGGCTTATTGGTGATTTGCCAGAAACGGGCGAATTGACACTTTTCAATATTTTTATTTATCTTGAGGCGATTCGCCTACAAATAAATATACATCGTGCGAATCGCCTCAAGAAAAAATAATATTATTTAAAAGTGTCAATTCGCCCGTTTCGGGCTGCGATATTTAAAAAAAAATACCGCGCCGCTGGTATTCTGATAGGGCCCACTGTGATGCCCACGGACTCACCTACGATTATGACATATTTCGAAAGTACTTAAAACACTTATAATGCATTAGGTTTTATGTCTGTAATAATGTTGTTTGTACAAGTCGTTAATGCGAAGATCACGAATATTAGTCGTTTTCCTAAGTCGAAAGGCACGATTAATCTCAGAATATGGCATTCAATCTTATGAAGCCAAGTGTCACAAAAATTGTGAAATTGAGGAGAATTAAAAGTGGGTAAATCCTATACTGTTAACGAGCAATATTTGTATATATATTTATACTCACGTTCTCGAAAACAGCTTAACGATTTCGATGAAAATTGCAATAGGTGAAAAATCGATCTAGGTCTCATATTTGGGAAAATTCGTTTTCTCCGTATTTTTACCCGAGCAGAGCTCGGTCGCCCAAAGTTTAGAATAAGATAATGAATAATGACAAGAGAATAATGACATTAGAATAATGACATCGCAGCATGGAATAAGTAGGTACTATACATGGATTAGTATGAACTTTCCTATACTATTAAATGAGCATTGGTGCCGATTCCCTTGTTCACAAACTAAACTAAATTTAAGTTCAGTGCATCTTTTTCTTTCTATTTCATTATGAAAAGGACAGAAGATGAATTTTAGTTTAGTCCTGTCAAATTAATCAGCGCTTGACGTAAATTGACGTAATTTTAGTTGGCAATTTTTTAATCACGTCTAAACTTGTATGGAGACTGACAGGCGCTGATTAATTTGACAGGACTAAACTAAAATTTACCTTCTGTCCTTTTCTTAATGAAATAGAAAGAAAAAGATGCACTTAACTTAAATTTAGTTTAGTTTGTGAACAAGGGAATCGGCACCAATCTCTATTTTCACCTGAGCAGAGCTCGGTCGACCACGTACTCTACAGTGTGATTCTTTATAATGTGTACATATCGAAATCTATGCTTCATTTTATCGAGGTTTTTTTTTTGTTTTTATATAAAAAATTGTAAAAAGAAAATTTTTTTTCTTCTCTAAACAGCAGTATCGTTGAAAATATTAAACTGTTGCAAAAGCCAGGTTTTTCATAGGTTACGAAGGTGATACGGTAGCGCTTTCAATATAACCAGAAACACGACATATCACGAACGATGGAACAGGTCGAACGATTTCCATCAAGCGCAGGTTACTTCACTATCACTACTGTATTTCTATTTTCTTAATGTTCCTCGACAAACTTCGTGTTTCGTCAGTTGTCGGATTTTTATCAGTTGCCCCTTACACTTGGTGCAGACCGGACGCTCTCAATCGACTTGGAAGTATAAAGAGTTGTTAATACTCTTTAAACTTAAATAAATTTATTGAATAAATGGGAGGAAAGCTGCTAAAGTCGCAGGCACGACAGATAGGAAATTAGGAAAAAAAAATAGATTTACAGCTCTATATAGTTCATACAGAAATCAAAACAAAAAACAATAAAGTACATAGTTCTGAATTCAATTTATTGTACACGATAAATCTAATATTGATGGACATGGAAATTAGCATTCGTTTGTATTCGGAAATCCGATGATACCCGAGGGACATTAAGAAAATAGAAATACTGTACATTATTATTAAACAAAGTCCCCCGCCGCGTCTGTCTGTCTGAACGCGATAAACTCAAAAACTACCGAACGGATTTCCATACGTTTTTCACCAATTTACGGAGTTACTCATGATGAAGTTTTCATATCATTAAAGTTTTTGGCTGAAATATGACGATGATTGTTGAAGATGTCGGAATAAATACTAAGCGCCAACCTACCAACCCGCACTAGGCCCGCGTGGTGGATTACGGCCCACTCCTTCTCACAGAAAGGAGGCCTGTGTCCCAGCAGTGGGAACATTATAGGCTGATTATTCCATGGTGATCGTCTACGAATACAAAAAAAGGAAGATGTTTTATTTTACTCTGACTGAATATTTATGCTTAAATTAATTTATATTATAGTAATAACAATGGAATTCTGGCTCGCACCCTATTACATGGGACTTAAACAAAACTGGCGAAATGTGGGTGTATATAGGTACACCTCTGCCTAACCCTTCGGGGAAACAAGGCGTGATGTTATGTTATGTTAGTAATAATTTAATAAAACTAAACTCGTAATTTGAATTAATAACATAAAGTCAATAGGCTCTAGAAATCAGAGAATCCTTCCACATAGTCAAACAAATTATAAATAACATGACACATATATATATATCTATGTACATACCTAATTGTTAGTTAATTGTTAATTAATATGTAGTGGCACCGAGTTGCCGTGTCTGGCCATACCGCTGTTAAACCCGCGATGATTTGTGTGGTATGTTTAAATTGTAATCATGTAAACTACTTTTTTGAATAATAAACAACGATAAAAAAACTTTTTACAAAAAAAAAAAACAACCGACTTCCAAAAAACACTACAAAGTGAAAAATAACTTTAATTTCGGAAGTCGGTGTCTTTGGTTTTGAATTTTCGTTTTTTAAAATTAAAAATTAAAATTCATTTATTTCAGGCAAAACCCATATTACATCAAATAAAAACTATACTGCAACACACAATCTAACAAAACCAACATAATAAAAATAATGTCAATGCAATTAAAATAGGTACACATTATAAAGATCACAGAATTCAAATAAAAATAAAATGTCAAATTCAATTAAAATAAACGAATAAGTAATACAAATTATAGGGTCACAGAATTGAAATTAAAATGATATGTCAAATTACACAGAATTAATCACAGAATTAACCGACCCACCGACTTCCGAAATTAAAGTTATTTTTCACTTTGTAGTGTTTTTTGGAAGTCGGTTGTTTATTTTTTTTTGGAAAAAGTTTTTATTATTCACTTTTTAGTTGTGGTACCTACCCCACACAAATTAGGAAACCACTACCTGCTATGTAAATAATAGTGACAGAAATTATCATATCATCCACATATTAAGTGGGAAAAAAGTACGTATTATTGAAGCTAACTCAAAAACTATCAAAGCCAAGTTAATAAAATTTATATGGAACGACCTCGAAAGCATACCCTTTCAAGCAAAAAAATAATTTTCAAAATCGGTCCACACTTGACGGAGAAATCGGTGGACATACATAAAAAAAACAAAAAATAAATAAAAACAAACATACGCGACGAACATATAACCTCCTCCTTTTTAGAAGTCGGTTAAAAAACAAGAAAACACAATAAAAAACACGAACTAAGAACCTCTTCCTTTTTTTGAAGTCGGTTAAAAATTCATGGAATTCCTTGACTAATAAAGTGTGAATGAAATCGTCTTATTACTTGAGATATCGAACGTTACGTCGAAAGCTTTCTATAGGGACAAAACATGTGTATATGTTAATAAAAAGCGGTCAAGTGTGAGTCAGACTTGTACACGAAGAAGGGTTCTGTACCACCGTACGATATTTAAGACAACTTAAAAAAAAATATTTTTCACTCCTCTTGCTCAAAAAGGCTGTCATTGTAGAGTACCAGAGCGGGGAAAAAATAGCATGTCTTGCTCTAGGGGAAAAAGTAATTTCTTTTTAATTTTTGTCTGTTCCAACGAGCCTTGAAAAACGAAAAAGTCTTTATTCTTATGTAGAATAATCATGATTATGGACTCGACTCATTACTGGTTCACAAAAAAGAAGAACATTTTATTTTTGAAAATGGATCTAAATGCGGCTATCTCTTCGGTAGAATGCGTGCATTGCGTTGCGGCTCCAGAAGAAATAAGAAAGGCATTGGCGCGAAATCTTTAGAATTTTTCTCTAATTACGAATTGAATTGGTGACCGTAATAATTTACAACGGTGAAAATGTCATCATCCAGTGAGAATATCTTCACAGAGGACTGAAATTAAGTTGCCAGAAAAAAACATCTCGTTAAATATCCAGAATTGTACAAATTGTACATTTAAATAAAATAGGTTTAATATTGTATTGAATTATTTTATTTTCTCGCAATCGTAGTGAAAAGTAGAGTGTAACACACGGCGCTAAAACCCATTATAACTTGGTTTCTATTTACTCCCTCGCTCGGGAGCAAAACTACCTCGTTACAATGAGTTATTTAAGCCCCTCGTATAACAATCTACTATAGTTAATAAAAACACGTTTCTTGTTAGGGGGATTTTTAAAAGCGAAAATTTCTTTAGGCACGTTGGACATTTTTGAGATGGGAAAAAGAATTGAGCTCGCGACACCGTTATCGACACCTCGTTTTTGTAAACGCGATTGTGCTCTTTATTTAATTACGTTACGGATCAATGTTCTATGCAAGCATTTTTTCTTTAATGGTTTTGGAAGTATTTTTTTTTTTGTAAACGCGATTGTACTCTTTATTTAGATAAGGTTACGGATCAATGTTCTATACAAGTATTTTTCTTCCACCGAGGTGATTTTGTTTACGTTTTCACTTCTGTCGACACTCCCGGAGTTTTACTTTATTTTATTTTTACTATTACAGCAGCCATATAAGTTCACATTCTGTGAAAATTTCAAGTGTCTACCTATTACGGTTAAAAATACAACCCTGTGACAAATGGATGGACAACGGAGCCTTTTTAGTAGGGTCGCGTTGGCACTCTTTGGGTACGGAACCCTAAAAATGAGAAATTATAAGGCAATGAGAAATTGTACGATAATGTCGAATCCGTCATATGAAAGGCTTTTGTGGTATGACGCAACGCTCCAGTGGGTTTCCCTCGGTTGTAGAGTCACCATGTAAATTGAAGGACAGATTAATATAAATTGTTTTTCATCCCTCTTGCTCAAAAAGTCTGTCATTTTAGCGTACTAGAGCGGGGAAAAAATAGGATATCTTGCTCTAGGTGAAAAAGTAATTTTTGCCTGTAACCAACGAGCCTACAAAAAAGAAAGTCTTTATTCTTATGTAAAACTAGCTTTTTACTACCGCATACCGGGATAAAAAGTTTCCTTAAAAATTCATAGTGAACAAATTGTGTAATTTTTTAAATAAAATAAACTATTTAATTTGGATTGGATTATTTTACTTTCCCGCAATCGAAGTGAAAAGCTGAGTGTAACACACGGCGCTAAAACCCATTCCAGCTCGGTTCTTATTTACTCCCTTGCTAAAGCTCGGGAGTAAACTACCTCGATAAAATGGGTTATTTTAGCCCCTCGTATAAAAATGTACCATAACGTTTTTTACGTTTATTTAATTTACGCAAAATATGGCATATTGTATTCGCCGGGACAGAGGGTTGCTATCAATCGAGTATAGTTATAATAAACGTCTTCTTTCGTTGAGCTCGTGGTTGCACGCATAACTACTGAGCATGATGGTCCTGGGTTTGATTCCCAAGTCATGCAAACTGTTATTTCGTTTAACTATCAGGAATTGATCAGTAGTAGCCCGGAGTCTGGATTTGTGCCCAGTTGATGGCAATAGGCTCGCCCCCTATTACATGGGACTTAACTGGCAAAATGTTGGTGCACTACAGGTACACTACAAAACAGGCCTTTTTTGTGATAGAGCACTTGATTTTATATCAGAGCGAAAGCTTTTCCTTTACAAGAGAAATGAAAGAACAACACGAACTTAAGGGGGAAGCGTCAGGGTAGCCCGCGAAATTCAAATTTTCTTACGTTTTTCGCATTTTGCACGTCAGTGTTAGGTTTTATGTTGATTAAAATATGATTCGCGGTCGTAACAAATATGGCTTAACTCAGTTATAATCATTACAATCAGCAATTGTGATTAAGAAGAAGATAAAGGTGTCAAATGTCATGATTTCATGAAATTTATTGATGATTGTAATGATTATAATTGAGTAAAGCCATATTTGTTACGGCCGCGAATCATATTTTAATCAACATAAAACGTCACACTGACCTGCAAAATACAAAAAACGTAATAAAATTTGAATTTCGCGGGCTACCCTGACGTTTCCCCCTTAATTTACTACGAGAACCTATTTTAGTTCGAGCACGTTTCAAAAATCCTGAAGGTTTAAATAAAGTAGCAACTCTTGTAAAAGGCAAAATCGCAAAATAATTGTCGCTAAAAATGTGATGAAAATGGGACAGATGTATCTCGACTGTGTAAAAAAAAGGTGAAATAATTACTACACGTTTTTAGAGGTAGATATTCTCGATATTATATTGGTATTTGCTAATAACTTTATTGACAACTAGCAGCGACCCGCACCCGCATAAGTCTCGAACCCTTAAGAATATCGGGATAAAAAATATTCCATGTATTATACAGGTTGTAATCTATCTGTGTGCTAAATTTCATCCAAATCCGTTTATTAGTTTTTGCGTGAAATAATAACAAACATCCATCCATCCTCATAAACTTTCGCGTTTATAATATTAGTAGGACATAAAACAGTAAATTAATCTAGGTATATTATATAGGAATAAATAAAAACGTTATCAAAGGAAACTATGTATTTGCTCAAGTAATTAGGTCTTGTTATTTTTGTGAAGGAGGAGGAGGAACACGTGAGGGAGAGGCAAAGTTCGCGCCCTCACACCCCTAACCGCCGAAGGAGACGTCGGGAGTCGCAGTCCGATTCCCGGCCACCGTAGGCGCGGGCTTATGCGCAGTGAGCAATGGGTAGCTCGCCGTCCGATAAAGATCAGACCCGGGTCGACGGCGCGTTGTGTTCCACGCGCGCCTCAACAAGATGTCAGCAGAAGTTTGCTAGGGCCGATGCCTGCAGGGGTTGCGAAGAAGTTCGAAAGGGAAATTGTGGCCCCCGGCAACATGGCAACTGAAAGAACACGGGTGGGTTTTAGTCAGTAAGAGTCTGACACGCCCTCCCGCTCCACTCAGAGCAGGAGAAGTTATTTGATAATTTCCCACCCAAAAAAGTAAAAAGGTCTTGTTATTTTAAGCTATAGGTAGGTAACTAGCAGACATATTTATTAAAAATACGACGCAAGACAGATCAAAGTCAAAGTGAAATCATTTACTTCTTCAATCATAATTATTCATATATCAATATTAGTACCTACCTGGGCGAACGAGCTCTGCTCTGGTAAAAATAGAGAATGCTCATTTAACAGTCCAGGATAGTAGTACCTAGTAACTCCATACTGCCATGGTAGTAGGTACTTACTTAATTCCATGCGGCCATGATCATTATTCTAATGTCAATAATGTCGTCATTATTCATTATCTTGTTCTTAACTTTGGACGACCGAGCTCTGCTCGGGTGAAAATACGGAGGAAACTAATTTTCCCAGATATGAGACCTAGCTAGATTGATTTTTCGCCCCATGTAAACCCCAATATTGCAACTTTCATCGAAAATATATATAGAAACAAATATATATATATAGGTACAAATATTGCTCGTTTAATAGCATAGGATTATTTTTGAAAGTCAAGAGTGCTAACGAAGGAAAGAGAATAGTCAATTTATTTTCTAGAAGTATGGTCACCCTACTCACAGCATCGATATTTATCGAGCGTATTATTTGTCGTCATTACTTTCAATGTAAATGCTCGACACCCTGTTGAACTTATCAACAGGTTTCTGTCAAATATTATGGAAATCGATATTCGAAACGCCGCGTTCGACCGTCGATGTGGACACACCCTTACACTGTTTGTCCACCGCACCGTGAACGGGACATCAACGAGAAACGAGATTGAGCGGCCATAGTGAGCCGACGTTCACACGGACGTAATAAAATCATTCGCACTGGATTTTCAACTCTCGATGTTAAGCCGAGCGTTGAGAATCCAACGCGCTGGAACGCACTCTCGTCACAGCGCGTTAAAAACACACTGTTGGATTTTCAACTCTCGGCGCTAAGCAGAGAGTTGAAAATCTAGTGCATGAGAAAAGATTGCCGCGATTTTATTACATCCGTGCGTACGTCGGCTAAATGTACAGTCGCTATTTCGGCGTCGCGATGTCATATCGTTCTCGTTGACGTCCCGTTCGCGGTGCGGTGGACAAACGACTTTAATCTGGACGTTTATAGTATTGTATTTACGATTGCGGTGACCTGGGTCATAAACTTTCTGGGGTATTTAAGATTCGTACTTACAAGTGTGAGGACTTTTTGGATTTCTTATTATCGCTTGGAGTCGATAAATGGAAATCGATAAAGGGTGTCGAGAGATCGTTTTGGGAGTGCCTGACATATGGTTCTTATTGTTACATTCAACGAATTTGGAAAGAATGAGGTTTGGGGCGTCCATTAAGTAACCTACAGCATGATAGTAGCCCATGATGCCATATGAGTCGCGTTTTTGAGGATTGAAGTAACATTCATTTGTTTTTTGGCTTATTTTGAATTTCGGGATGGTGTAGTAACATTGCTGTAATGATTAATTATATACTAATATGTGCTATTGTAGCGGTTACACCGCCACATATGAACTACGCATCAAAGACATGACGTCACACAAATCCTGCATCGCGGAGTTTACCGTGCGATCGACATATACAGCGTGGCGCTTTAATGGTGACATTAATTTAACATACGTATACGGATAAGCGTTTTCGTTTTATGGAGATATTTTAATTTCGTTAAATGTTATTATTTATTGATTTATTTTCAATTTTCTAAAATAGCATCTTGGTGCAATCACTACTTAACAACTGTAGCGCAGAGGTCATCTACCGGGATCACGAATCATAACACCGTATCAATGAAAATAAAACCAATAACGTGCAAAGAAAAGGCGAATTGAAGGAAAGGGAGAGCCCTATGTCGGCAAGCTTTAGAAAATTTTAATTTTTCAATTAACGAATAATTTTTTCTTATTATATTTTTATGATTACTGGCCACTAGCCCTACCCGTGTGTTAAATTAATGTCGCCATTGTAGCGGCACGTTGTATACACGATTCCGACTTCAACCGTCGGGCATTTGCTCGCCAGACACAACACCCGTCTGGTCGGAGGATCCTCCCTTTTCTGTGGTGGATGAGTGAACTTTACACCCTGTTCCTCATACCACTAAACTATTATTATTAAGTCAACCATTTATGATGGGGATCGGAACTGTTTCTCCTAAACACAGGTTATTTTGTGACCTATCTAACAGGCTAACTAGATTATGATACTTTATACTCGTGCTTTATATATTACCTTGCCACGTAATCTAGTCCTAATTAAACAATGAATCTTTATGATTAAAATCTTTATTACCTATTGCTTTATTTATTACCTTTAGATAAATTAGTAATAGTAAATTCTACCCTCATTCAAGTATTTAATCATAAGGTGAGCTTATTAATGTATTTACAGAGCACAAATCTAGATCTCGACTATAAATATGTAATTAAAAATTTATTACTAGAAAAGCTAGACAACCTGGCCTAATAATTAGACTCTGGACCTCAAGCCAGTAGCGGCGCTTGCTAATTAGAAGTCAGTCTTATTATTTTTAGAGTGTCAATTGCAATTATTATGGAACAGCTATAAGTTTTGCATTATCTGTGACAGCCAGCAATAGTCAATTTTGCATTATCTGTGACAGCCAGCAATAGTGAATTTTGCATTATCTGTGACAGCCAGCAATAGTCAATTTCTTGCCTTATCTTATATTATTCGCTCACTGCTTTATTTGTATCAATACCTCTTATATTACAGGAGTATATTCGTTGATTAATATTATTTATTTTCTCTATTTACTTCAAAAAACACTGCACAGCTAAATTGACAGCCGATTGCATCGCAGAATCGCGCCATAGATAATACACTCCCGCGCCGCGTCCCTTCGCTTGTCATAGATTGTAATAGTCCATACCTGACAAGTGATGCGGAGGTTGGAACGTCACGTTAGGCATGCGTCGATTCTTCTATGGTTTTGATTTTTGTTATTTCTATCGAATTAGTTATAAGTTATTTACACACTTGTACATAATACCTATGTTAATGTTTAATAAAATGACAAAAATAAACTTCTGCGTACACCATAAAATTCTTAATTCGAGTAACAAAGAATCATAAAATACTTACAAAAAAAAACTAATTCAAAATGAAAATAAAATCAAAATTCAAAATCAAATAAAACTACCACCCAACCCTACTTACCCCGGTTTACTTTGCCTGACCTGGGAATCGAATCCAGTACCTCAGTAGCGCTTGCGACCACTAGATCAACGAGGAAGTCAACCAGATGGAAAGTCAGTTTTAATAATGTTACTAAATACCATGTCATAGTGTTGCAACAATTTCTACTCTCAATTTCCTTCCCAAGTCCTGCAACAGTCATCGCCCTTACATAAACTGTCAATTTAGTAGCGTGTTCGCCTGCTACGTGATACTCTACACTCAGATAGACGCTGGACTTTCATCGTGACTAAGCCTTTACGTCATCCTGGGTTATTGGAACAACAATAAGGATGTGGAGTGTTTACTCGAAACTTGTTGCGAATGAAGCTATGCGTGTTGAAGGGCCTGAGAATCTGTTGTTGTATAATCTTGTTCGGCTGTATGAATCATTTTGGAATTAGATATTCAGTAGGTACCCGAATTGCGTAATACAACACAACCACAATCTGTTTTGATTTGAAACAGATTACTAATCCATTGCTTCATAAGTTGGAAAAAAAAACTGCTCTATAACGTAAATAACGCAATGAATGTTGTTGAACTGTCAAAATGAAACAAATTAGGCAAAATCGTTTACGAAATAATGTTACGCAATTAGGGTACTGGTTGACTTGCGAGTTGTAGGTCACTCCCCGACTTTGAATGCCCCGAATGTGAAGGTTTTTGGGGTATTTCCCACCTCTCGTATGCAAAATGCGGAGAGCACTAATGGCCTAGTGGTAACGGCCCCGATTTACGAGTGTAGGTTATGGGTTTGAACCCAGGCAGGCGCTTTGTTTTGTATAAATAATTTCATTACCACTGCTCTCAAAACGGTGAAGGAAAACATCGTGAGGAAACCGGCAAGTCCTAGAACCAAAAACTCGAAGACATGTGACATCTACCAACCCGTACTTGGCCCGCGTGGTGGATTACAGCTCACTCCCACTCGAAGAGAGGAGACCTGTGTCCCAGCAGTGGGAACATTGTAGGCTGATTATGCTAATAGTATTTGGCTTATCATAAATTATTATCTGCAACTCGTAAAAGTGGTTACAATATAGTTGAGCCTTTTTAGAAATCAAAGTTAGCCAGCCCATTTTATTAACAATCATGTACAATTATTTTTTTACCTTATTGTAACTAAAAGTTTCCGGTAAGCTTTTCAATAAACAAAGATCAGACTAAAAGAAATAGCACACATATCAACTCGGAAAGGGATTGTCACCTTATCAACTCGAGCCATTCAGTATTCTTTGTATGAAACTCCCTACTGCAACGCACACTAATCGGAATCGTAACGTGATCGCGTCGCCTCGGGACAAGCTCACGAACTGCGGCGATACGGTGACGATCCCTGTCCGAGTTGATATGTGTACTGTGACCTTTAATTAACCCACCTTATATTGGTACAATATACTCGATTTTCAATGAAGCCAACATCAACAGTATCAATATCTTGAGGGAAAGTGACGATAAAATACTAATAATAAAATGAACAGCAATATAAAAGAGACATTATTAAATAATTATCGCGTGCCATATAATAATAAAAGTCAACTTGATAAGACATTACGATACAAAGTTCCTTCAATTAATAAAGCCAGCCAATCCGGAAGGTTCGCTCGTAAAGGGGCTATTCCACTAGGCTGAATTCAGTCATTTGAATTCAGTCGTCTTTTTAGGAAGAGTGTACAGAACAAGCTTTAGCCTAAATATTCCCAATATTTAGGCTAAAACGAGCCGTCCACCGCCAGCTAAATTAAGTTAGTTTAAGGTTAGTTTAGCTTAGCTCGCCGGTTTTTCATAACATAACATAACATCACGCCTTGTTTCCCCGAAGGGTTGGGCAGAGGTGTCCTTGTAACAGGTACACCCACATTTCGCCAGTTATGTTTAAGTCCCATGTAATAGGGGGCGAGCCTATTGCCGTCAACCGGGCACAAATCCAGACTCCGAGCTGCTACTGAGAAATTTCAGATAGAAAAACCCAATAACACTTTGCCCGGCCCGGGAATCGAACCCAGGACCTCATACTCAGCAGTAGCGCTTGCGACCACTAGACAAACGAGGCAGTCCGGTTTTTCATTGTGTGAAAAACGGGTGAGCTAAACTAAATTAACTTAGTTTAGCTGGCGGTGGACGGCTCGCATAAGGCTTGTTCTGTACACACTCCACTAAATTTATAGTCGTTTATTTAGTTTAAATTAGTTACCATGCGAATTAAAGTACGACAGAGACGGAGGTTTTACGACCTTTCTTTTTTCTATTACATTAGTTTACATTGTACATAAAGACATACATTTTAATGGTATGAAATTTTATCAATTTGCGAAAATACAAAATATGGATAATTATGGTGCATCGTTACAAGTTGACTAATCGTTACACTATTATCGAGTTGAAATATTATTTTATGAGTCTTTTTACCAGTTTGTTTGAATTTAGACGACTGAATTAAGCCCAGTGGAATATCCCCTTAAGTCAGCCAATCCGGAAGGTTCGCTTGTTACGTGGAAATCCGGTGACAAGCACACGCGAAGCATTGTTGATCTTGTCACATGAACTGGGGACATTCATCTTGATAAATATACACGCACACAGAGAACGGAACGTGGTATAGATGGGTGTGTGTGTGATGTATTTGTGTGAGATGTTGGGTGCAAGCAAAGGGAGAGTCGAATGTAGAACATGTTTTTGGTCGTGTAGATTTAGAATGATGTTCTGATAAGCCTTTGTTGATGTTGTGCGATTGTAGATGCTAATGTCTAACTGTTGAATGTTACAGACTGATCATGATGAAGCCTTATTTATTCATTGATATATATTCATTATTAACTCTTATGATTGATGACTCATTAAATAGATTTTTCCATAATTAATAAAAGTGGTCTGAGTTCCAGTACGACCTGAATTTACAGTCGTTGCATAAGGACACTAACAACACCAAGACAATGGAACTTGCGATCATAGAGATGCATTTGAAAGTCAATGGCACCCTAAACCATTAGAATTGGAAAACAGCAAAGCAATGGTGAGAAAAGTAGGTAAGTAACTATCATCTTAGCATGTCTATGGCAAAAATAACCCGTAAAAAATAGGATCTATAATATTAAATGAGCAATTTTTATAAATCATCATCATCATCAGCCCATAAATGTTCCCACTGCTGGGACACAGGCGTGAGGCTGTGAGAGGGAGTTGGCCGTAATCCACCACGCTGGCCCAGTGCGGGTTGGTAAATGTCACATGTCTTCGAATTTTCGGTTCTAGGACATGCCGGTTTCCTCACGATGTTTTCCTTCACCGTTTTGAGAGCAGTGGTGATGAAATAATTTACACAAAGTAAAGCGCCTGTTTGGGTTCGAACCTACGACCTACAACTCGTAAGTCGCGGCCGCTACCACTGGGCCACCACTGCTACCACCACTTATATATGTATTTGTAATCACGTTCTCGAAAACGGCTCTAACGATTTCGATGAAAGTTGCAATATAGGGGTTTATGGGGGCGAAAATTTGATCTAGCTAGGTCTCATATCTCGGAAAATTCGTTTTGTCTATTTTCACAGCCTCGGGAATGTGATACAACGTTAGTATGCCTGGGTGATATGTTTGTCTATTTTACCCGAGCAGAGCTCGGTCGACCAGTTACTAGTTTCTTAAATAATATATAATATAATCTTTATTGACATAGAAGTATGTTACATAATTATATGGAAACCCTGACTCCTGCGCTAGGTTGTAACCTGTGTTACAGGAATCAGTGTCTTCTCCCAGTAGTTTTACACAAAAATTATGCAATAAGATTTAACAATTTTACATCATACAATATCTGCTTAAGGCGTATAAATGTGTGTGTGTGTGTATGGTGGGGTGTGTGTGTGTGTGTGTATGGTTGCGTGTGTGTGAGTGTGGTGGGTATCGTGGTATTTATATATTTATCTTGCATGTTTATAATGGGAAGCGCAAATTGCAGGGTTTATGTTATTAAGTTTTCTGTCTGTATGTAATCTAGTGTTTGTAGAAAGGTGTTTATGACCATGATGATGGCTCAGACCAAATAAAAAACCAAGACATAGCGTTATCAACAGTGACGTGAAGCCAGTTTCGTAAACATGTGTGCACTTAGTGAGGTGTAGTTTGATTATAGTTTAATTGTAAATGTGTGCGTGTGAGCGTGTATGCACAGTGTATGGAGGTGTAGTTTTGGCATGCTTCACTGTATTGTTTGCAGCGCTGTCTTGGTTTTTTATTTGGTCTAAGGATGATGGTTGGTGCCTATGATATAATGGTAGTACTTCTTATTTAACCATGATGATGGCTGGTAGTACTTATGATATGATGCTAGTACTTCTTACTTGACCATGATAGTGGTTGGTAGTTCCTATGATATGATGGTAGTACTTTTTACTTGACCATGATGATGGTTAGTACCTATAATATGATGCTAGTACTTGACTATGATAGTGGCTGGTAGTACCTATGATATGATGCTAGTACTTCTTACTTGAGCATGATGATGGTTAGTACCTATGATATGATGGTAGTACTTCTTACTTGAGCATGATGATGGTTAGTACCTATGATATAATGGTAGTATTTCCCCCAAACGAGCTCTTTCAAAAGAATCTCTTCAACATCTACTTATTAGTTGTTACAATACTTCGAGTTTCATAATTAATAAACGCAAATTCTTATATTAATTTGACCGCAAGAGGTCAGTGTTATCATTTTAACTCGTTTGTTTAGATTAAGAAATATTATTTAAATTAAATTCTCATTTAGAAACGACCCGAAATGGTGAAAGAAACCATTTGCTTCTTGGCTTGTTAATTTTTTTATTGAAATTAGTTTCTTACAAATGCAAATTTTGGTCTACTGTTGTATGTCTTACAAATAATTTGCATAGGTTTTTTCATTACTTTCAATTCTTAAGTATGGTATATTAAGTTAGTGTAGTAGTAGTGGTATAGTATTCCGGTATATGGTTTTTTTTTGGCGATTTAAAAGTTTCTAAGTTAACCATAGAGACTTATGCGAGTGAAACCGCGGGACGTAGCTACGTCCCGCGGTTTCACTCGCATAAGTCTCGATCTCGTGGGAATATTGGAATAAAAATTATTTTATGTCCTAACCTAGGTCATGGTCTATCCATCTGCCAAATTTCATCTAAATCCGTTCAGCCGTTTTAGCGTCAAAGCATAACAAACAAACAAACATACATTTATCTTTGTAATATTAGTTTACATTAATTTCGTTTTTTTTTTACACATTCAATATAATTTTAAATATTTTTATAAAAATCATTAAAAAATATTTAAAAATTGTGGCCCATCGGCATTAGGAACAGGGTCCAGGCTGCCGGTAGTCAGGGCTATAAAGAGAGGAATCTCTTCACTCAGATTAATTCAATTATTATATTTTCTTGTTTGGAGCAAAATGGTCAAAAATATCTTAAAAGATATAAAAAGCTGTTTAGCTCTAAAAACGTAGCACTCCATCAGACTCTATTTCGCTAGGTTTATAATTAGTTACTGAGTACTAAAATTTCCAAACAAGGCGGCTTGTAATTTTCACAATGTGATCAAACCTTCGTTAATAAATAAAGAGAAAAAAAAAACCTTGTAATTTTTTTTTTATAGTAATTAACTAATTATAGTAACAAAGGATAATTGTGTAATAAGGCACTAGGAAGTGGTTAAAGGGTGGGCGTTGGACTGTTAAGACAGTCCCCAAAAACGCCCACCCTCGAATTTTGACGTTCGAAAAGTGCTGATTCTTAGCCTAGTTTGAATAAATGACTTTTGAATTTTGAAAATTTAGCAACCATCGCAATGTTATTTTAGTCTTACCTCAGATTAAAAGCTTACAAAGGACTGTCTTATAAGACCAGGATTATAATTAACATGCTTTGTTTCAGCCGGGTTTTCAGAGGCCAATTACCGAGAGAAAATGTTTCTAGAAGTCAACCATAATATTATGAAAATTCGACATAAATATTTAGACAATACTACTCAGGCAATCTCTCAAATAATTTATTTAAAAAATTACAAAACAAATCGTGTAACAAAATGGACCCATCTGCATCTGATTAACACAAATTAATATAATTAATTGCATTAGACAATAAACTTAAAACTGTGTGAGTGTATGTTAATGATCTCTAAATCATTTGCATTAAATTTACATTATTAATAGTGTATTCAATAAAGAATAATTCGTTTCATTTCTAAATTTAAAATTAGATAAGTATATTTTTACGTATGTTGCGGATTGGAGCAAAAACGGCTGAACAGATTTGGATCAAATTTGGCACACAGATAGTTTATTACCTGGATTAACACATAGAGGGTACTTTTAATTCTGGTAGAACGTTCCCGTGGGATATTCTCCGATATCCACGCGGACGAAACCGCGGGCAAACGCTAGTCTATATTAAGACTAAGAGCAAACTAAAGGGCTTGCTACACGGCTGCCAACCGCGTCCCAACAGAGGTGACCTTAGTGGTTTACATCCGTGTGGTTTTTGGTTTACAACCAAATTTCAAACAGCTCTGCTTGTGACCAACCAAGGTCTCTATCGGGGACGCGGTTGGCAGCCGTGTAGCAAACACTTAAATTTTGTTTAAAAAAGTTAGAATGTGATGGTATTTGGGGTATTTCCCACCTCGCGTAAGCAAAATGCGGAGAGCACTGATGACCCGACTTATAACGAGTTGTAACTTAGGTCGTGGGTTCGAACCGTTGCGTTTTACTTTTTGTAAATAATTTCATCACCACTGCTCTCAAAACAGTGAAGGAAAATATCGTGAGGGAACCGACATGTCCTAGAACCAAAAATTTTAAGACATGTGATATCCGCCAACCCGCACTGGGCCCGCGTGGTAGATAGGAGGCGCGAGAGGAGGCCTGTGTCCCAGCAGTGGGAACATTATAAGCTGATTATGCTTTTAATAGCCAGTTAACTGTATCTGAGTTCTTCTCCTTAAGAAACGACCAATTGGAACCGTGCACTTAGCTTCTGACGTTTCAGTAATGTGTCTCAGCAGTCGAAACATAGGCTGCTTATGTAAGCAAAATGACCAAATAAAATTTCTTAGTGCGTACAATCTTTGATGTAATAACAACATTGGCATGTATGTGTGTGTCACCTAGCCTAGACCACCAAAATAGACATTAAAGTGCCTGCTACACGTTTGCTAACTACGTCCCCGATAGAGGTGACCCTGGTTGTCGACCGGCAGAGCTGTTTGAAATTTGGTCGTAAACCACCATCTACCATCTATCTGTGTAAAGTTATTACACAATTGACGACTTCCTTAGTGATGAATCACTGACTGAACATGTTAATATTCCTTTTGATATATTTTATTTTTGATTACTGCTGCCTTGTTAACATTTGACATTAATTTTTATTATGTAGGCATTGTTGTAATTTCCTAATTGTTATTTCAAATTATAACGTCTTTAAATTTGTGTACATTAATTTATGATTTGCATGCCCATGTGACGGTAGAACTTGGAGGAATTTCTTAATGAAACATCAATGTAATAATTACTCATGTTTGCAAAGTAATAAATGATTTGATTTCATCATCATTATTTCAGCCGAAAGACGTCCACTGCTGAACATAGGCCTCCCCCAAGCACCGCCACTTCGACCGATTCTGTGCTTTCCGCATCCAGCGGATTCCTGCGGCCTTCATAAGGACATCGGTCCATCTTGTGGATGGCCTTCCAACGCTACACACATTTGATTTACACGGTTGAAAAACCACCAAGGTCACCTCTGTCGGGACCCGGTTGCCGACCATGCAGCAGGCACTTTACAGAAAAAAATTGAAGGAATGTCATTCTGTCCACAGACTATATGCTTAGAGGTATGAAAGTATCATAATGACGGGTCAAAAGCAGGTCAGATGCAACTGCAGAGATCTGCTTACGCAACTATGAAACTAGACGCAAAATAAGAATTTCCTGCTTGCAAAATTTTAGATTTGTAAAGTATGGCAGTGTGTACGTACGTATGTCGTAATGAATTTACATACCAATACAAAACAACTTTTAATTCTAGTAATGTTAATTTTTTTCAAGTATTAAACGTAGTATTTAGAAACTTAGTTCTTATTCAAAATACGAGTTAAGAAAGTCTCTTTAAGCTTGTCAAACACGATTTATGCGAAATTGTATCTGTATGTCTGTTACATTTTTGCGTTTAAACCACTGAACCGGTTTGGACGAAATTTGGCATAGAGCTTGGATCCGAGACAACAATATTATGTTGGAAACTCCATTTATATTTAAAGTGAATAGCTTTTTTTTTTCGATTTTATGTATTTTGTTTTCTATTCTACTCTTTTCTTTATAAATAAGCATCACCTTTTTACGTATTTTTCTGTTCCTTTCTTCTTGTCTGTTTATATGTGTGTATATAAACTGATAAATAAATAAGAAACGCCGATGAAATCGCGATAAAAGAGCTAATAAATAAGATATCAAATAACTACCGAATAATTTTATTTTTATTAACATGATTATCCTTTATATTCTAAATTAGTAAATTATCTTAGCTATGTTTAAACAACTAACTATTATAATATATTATGTACAAGTATGTAAAGGAAAAATAAAATAAATGGAAGAGCTCATTGTCATTGGATGTCAAAAAATTCGTTCGCATCGCTGTCAACGGGAAGTGTCCAAAATTGAGCCAGCCCTCAAATAATTTATTATTAAGTTACAAAAATTTTGATTTATTAATATGCAGGTAATGCAATATTGCAACTGTTTATTGTTCCTAAATAAATTAAAGAAAAATATAACCCACATAAATATGTCATGTTCTAAACATTTTTTTTTTACCTCATCATCTACCCAACCTTTTCCCAACTATGTTGGGGTCGGCTTCCAGCCTAACCGGATGCAGCTGAATACCAGTATTTTGCATGGAGCGACTGCTTATCTGACCTCCACAACCCAGTTACTAGGTAATACAATACCCTAGACTGGTTGTCAGACTTTTTGGGCTTTACTACCCATAACAACTGTCAAAGATCTACAAATGGCAGCTGAGACCAACGGCTTAACGTGCTTTCAGAGGCACGGAGGGGTCTTGGTATGTAAAGATGGTCACCCATCCACGGACCAACCACGGCAACCCTAGCTTAACCTGATCGATCGACCCATGCGGCTGTTATTATTTAGCTTGTCCTTATTTTTTCTTGTTTTTTAGCTTTTGTTTTTTTCTGTTGTTTTTTTTACCTGATTTTAGAATAATAATAATATAATAATAATATGTTTATTTGAAATAAAAAGTACACAGATACAGGTTGACACTTAATTACACGTGGAAATAGCTTGTTACAAAATATTGAACAACATGGGGGTCACCCCATGCTAGGAAAAACCTGTGTTACAGGGGTCATCCATTCGTCCATTATGGATGTTATAAAATTTACATACAATTTAGTAATGTGCACTTATGTAAAAAATAAAAATAAACTAGACTAATTGATTTTGGGGATAAGAAAACGGGGGAAGAAAGTAAAGAAAAAAGGTAAAATAAAAAGAAGAGATCTTTTCCCTTTTCCATGCCGCTCTTTGTTAATTACCGCTAGGAATGCTAAGTGTAGTCTGTAACTAACTTGTCCACTTTCTACGCGTCGGCTTATCAATCTTCAAACGTAATAAAACACTTATCAACTTTATAAAATCTCTTTTCTGTTTCTCCGTGAGATGGAAACTAAACGCTTATGTCAAATGATGGCACGTTATGTATAAGCCGATAGTAAATAATATCTAACTATATATGTACAAACAAATAAATAAAATTGAAGAGTCTGTTTATAATGTCAAAATAACAGCATTTTACTAAATGCATAATGAAAGTAAACAGTGTGAGTCCTTATAATGTGCACATATTGAAATGAGGGAATCTATGCTTAGTTATATTGACGGAAAAAATATTTATAAATATAATATACTTAAATGGCAATGGGCAGGGCACATTGCTCGCAGAACGGATGGCCGATGGGGTCGAAAGGTTCTGGAGTGGCGACCACGTACCGGAAGACGTAGCGTTGGAAGGCCTCCCACAAGATGGACCGATGACCTTGTGAAGGCCGCAGGAATCCGCTGGATGCGGAAAGCACAGAATCGGTCGAAGTGGCGGTGCTTGGGGGAGGCCTATGTCCAGCAGTGGACGTCTTTCGGCTGAAATGATGATGATGATGATGATATAATATAATATATAAATGTTTGTACTCACGTTCTCGAAAACGAGTCTAACGATTTCGATGAAAGTTGCAATATAGGGGTAGCGAAAAGCGTAGCGTCGATCTAGCTAGATCTCATATCTGGGAAAATTCGTTTTCCCGTATTTTTACCCGAGCAGAGCTCGGTCGCCAAAAGTTTGACATGAGAATAATGATATTACAATAATGACATGGCAGCATGGAATTAGTAAGTACCTACTATCATGGCAGCGTGGAATTAGTATGTACTATATATGGGATTAGTATGAACTATCCTATACTATTAAATGAGCATTCTCTATTTTCACCAGAGCAGAGCACGGTCGCCCTAGTATTTAATATTTAACTTACATATTATAAAGAAATCTCAATGTTTTGTCAAGTCGTAACCCGTGCGAAGCAGCGACGGGTCGCTAGTATCTTTCTTATATATAAAATTCTCGTGTCACAATGTTAGTTACCTTACTCCTCCGAAACGTCTTTACTGATTTTTACCAAATTTTATATGCATATTCAGTAGGTCTGAGAATCAGCTACTATCTATTTTTCATACCCCTAAGTGATAAGGGTTGTAAACCCCAAACAAATAATTGGCAAAACAACGTTTGCCGGGGTCAGCTAGTAATAATATATAACAATCTTGTGGTGTCTTTATGTTGTTGTGAATTATATCCCTGTTCAAAGCTATATTGTTAGGTTACCACAACAAATAGGTGTTTACGTATAACTTCTCCCGCTCTGGTCGGAGCAGGAGGGCGTGTCAGACTCTTACTGACTAAAACCCACCCGTGTTCCTTCAGTTGCCTGTATTGCCAGGACGCGTAGCATGACCACCGTAGAAACGAGTTTTGTCGACGGAAGAATAGACAAAATGATAGATTGTGATTGTTTATCTGTCATTTTGTCTAGTCTTCCGTCGACAAAACCCGTTTCTACGGTGGTCATGCTACGCGTGCAGGGGCCCCGGTAACCTTTTCGGGCAAAACCGCAACCCCGGCAGGCTCATCTAAGATTCGTTTCTAAGAATATCATCGATAATTTGCTTCATTAGTATATTATCATCATCATTTCAGCCGAAAGACGTCCACTGCTAGACATAGGCCTCCCCCAAGCACCGCCACTTCGACCGATTCTATGCTTCTGGCACAGGCGTCACCCAGATTAGAACAGAAACCCTCGGGTCACCCAGATCGTTTACAGATGTTCTGAACAAACCAGGAGTTTTGATTAACTTCTGGAGGGAGGTGGGCTGGTTGGAATAACCACCAAACGGCCGCCATGGCCCACGCACAATGGTCCACTTGACGGACTAAGTGCGGAAACCAAACCCCATAACATAGAACATAGAACATGCTTCTGGCATCCAGCGGATTCCTGCGGCCTTCATTAGTAAATGATTGAGTTAATTTTCTATTAATTAAGATTCTAGTACGAACAGCTCAGTGTATTTAGGAAACTGATCTTTGATCCTAGGTGCAGTAAACCTTTCCCTTCCTAAGATTTAGGGGATCATTACACAATGGGTCATAAATGAGCCAATTAGTTACAATATTTTTGTTATTTCGTACATATTACAATTAAATAGGATGGAGAATTTTGACACACAAAACATATTGTAACGGCTAGGGCTGCGCAGGGTAGGCTGCGCAGGCCGTTAACGGTTTAGGTAGTAGTTTGTAAAACAGCTAGACAAGTTAATACATATATTTTTTACACTAGTATGTAAAATGTACACGGCTGGGTTAAAACTACAACAGTAATCTACTTATTACTGAAATCTGATCTGTTGCTTGCTAGCATAACTACTAAACTATTATCTGTGATATTAACTAATGACATTATGGGAATTCTAATGACTATTAATTCTACCTAATAATAAAATATAAAAATATAACTAAAACAATTATCTAAAACTTAAAATAAATTATAACTATCCTTAACATATGCTGCGCTGGCGCTATTTTAGGGAATGCTGTTGATCCCAAGGGATGTCTATTTTTTATTGCATAGCAGGTCCCTATTATAACTACCCTTAGCTTTTGTGTTGTCTATCTGTTACCTAAATGCCCAAAGTACATACTAAAATAATTCAATAATGACTTTGGCATTCTAACTACATGTGTATACATATCTACCAACTACACCTACAAGTACACACTGAACTCACCTACCTATACTTACCTATAGCCAGTTAAATATCTACTACACCTCATGTCTACTCACATGTAGGAATACTACTATACACTGTACTACCTACTAATAGAACACTACTGACTGAGATACACTTGCTCTTACACTTGTGTATTTCTTTGCTTGCTGTCTGTAAATCTTGAGTGACCTATGACTAAATAGTTCACTCATGGGTGCTGAGTATGGTTCCAGTCTTTGCTGTTACTGGACTGGATACAGACTTGTGCTAAGGATTAGACAGCAAGTGGGAAGTGGTAGTTCTAGCGGATTTTGTATAGGTAAAATCCTCTCTCTGCACCCGGGGTACTGTAGCGTTGTGTGAGGTCTCAACCGTAATTAATCACAATTAGTAAGTTACTAACCACACATCACTAGAAACGTGGCACAACACTAATTTCCTAAGGACGCTCTGCCATTTCGACTTCCGCTGGCTTACATAAAGGAAGGTATTCTTTGATTATTAGGATTACTCGTGCCCCACGTTGGGCGCCACTGTAACGGCTAGGGCTGCGCAGGGTAGGCTGCGCAGGCCGTTAACGGTTTAGGTAGTAGTTAGTAAAACAGCTAGACAAGTTAATACATATATTTTTTACACTAGTATGGCCCGGCTAGCTCAGTCGGTAGAGCATGAGCATACTAGTGTAAAAAATATATGTATTAACTTGTCTAGCTGTTTTACTAACTACTACCTAAACCGTTAACGGCCTGCGCAGCCTACCCTGCGCAGCCCTAGCCGTTACAGTGGCGCCCAACGTGGGGCACGAGTAATCCTAATAATCAAGGAATACCTTCCTTTATGTAAGCCAGCGGAAGTCGAAATGGCAGAGCGTCCTTAGGAAATTAGTGTTGTGCCACGTTTCTAGTGATGTGTGGTTAGTAACTTACTAATTGTGATTAATTACGGTTGAGACCTCACACAACGCTACAATATTTAACATCACTCCTGAACCGATTTGGCTATTTTTAACCAACTTTTAAAAAGAAAGGAGGAGAATTATTGGAACTGCAATATATTCACATAATGATAAGGTATGTACGTTTGTCCTCGCATTTCTTTGATATTATTTATCAGATCGTGACCACTTTTTTATTGGCTTACATTCACTTCAACTTAGGGAACAGTGCAAGTTTAATCAAAATGCGTTCAGCAGTTTTCAAGATATGGACTAATACGTATAAGTGTGACGGCCTGGCTTATTGATACGAGATACGGGTTTGGTGTAAAAGGGAAAACATCTCAAAACTCTGGTCAACCATAACTAAAAAGAGAAAAATACAAAAAAAAAAACGACTTTCAAAAACATGCACTAGAAAATGAAAAATAACTTTAATTTCGGAAGTTGAAAAAACGAAAATACAGAACCAAAGATACCGACTTCCGAAATTAATTATATTTTTCCCTTTTTTTTTGGAAGTCGGTTTTTTTTCGTAAAAAGTTTTTTATTTGTTTTAAAATATTCCCAATAGTCCTAATTAGGTTTTATGGAAAGAAAAATTGGAAAAGTTTCCCGGAAAATTCTGGGAAACCTGAACGACGTTGACCTGTCCTTTCGTCGAGAAAGGACAGGCCAACGTCTGTCGGGTCAGCTAATAAATAATAAAGATTATAAAGATTTTGCCCTTCCAAAATTACTGATTCTCAGCCTATTATTTGAATAAAGGAATTTTGATTTTAACCAATATCAATCTTGCTGTCTGGCCAATTTTTCTAAATAGGTATACGACTCTTAAATCACGTGCCAACACGAGAGATAGATAGTGTAAATTGAATTAGAAAAGGTTAGGTTCACTGACATTTAAGAACTAAACTGTTGTTAATTCGATAAGCTGTGAAATTATTGCGCTTGTACAGTAATTTATTAGCTGTTATTACCTGTGATTAAGACATTTCAAGGAAAATGTAAGCAGTTGTGCTTTATGTCCTTTTTGGTATTTTTGTGCTTATCAAAATCGAAGAAGATCTTAGTTAATAGATTCAGGCGTGACCTTGCGGAAATCCATTATAAAATACAATAGACGTGGATATATTTAGTAACCGAATAGGTTAGCTATTTTTAAACAGTTATAAAAAATCCTGAAAGAAATCGACACGTGTTTCACCTCTCAACGAGGCATCCTCAGGATGACGATTGGCTTGTCGCGAACCCGAACACGGCGTGTTGCCACACCGAGCGCTGAACGCAGAGACATCTTGTAGAGACTCTAGGCTGGTTACTCAATATATCCACGTCTATTGTAGTTTTTTTAAGAATATCTTATTAGTACTTATGTCTAGAGAATTGTGTAAAGACAAATATTTGTCTTCATCATTTGTGATTGGCTTTGTCGGGTTTATGATAAACTAACTGACCCAACGGACGTTGTCCTGTCGAATTTTCAATAATCCTAACAAAAATCACAGAGAAAAGGACGTTCAGTTGTAAGAAATATTTTCATGTTTTTAAGCTATTGCATAGCTTTTATCGCGGGCTTTGAGTGCGGCGACCGAATCAAGAAATTCCGTAACGAAAATAAAACCTAACACCCCCCACTCCGCCTACCATGTAATGACGGTTCCCATGACAACGTGATGTTGTCATGGGAAACGTGATGTTGTCATGGGAACGTAATTTTTGTTTTATGTCATCACGTCATCATCCCAAGTGTAGCGTTGACAAATAGGAAGTATGGAGGTTACAAATGCTATGCAATAGCTTTACCGCGGCAGTCCCCGAGTGCCACACTTTTTTTTTCTTTTCATAAAAATCAATTCGGACTATTACAAACATTATAAATAAAAAAATCGCCAAAGCTGAAATCGCGAAAAAAAAATCTGCTGTTCCCTACATTTATACAGTGTGAGTCTTTATAATCTGCACATACTGAATCGAGGGAATCTTTGCTTAATTTTATCGACGGAAAAAATGATAAAAAAATTCTAAATATTTTATTGACATTTTTAATGGATTTTTTATTTATTTTTTCGTTTCTGTGACTCCAGTGTATACAAAGCGGTGTAACTTTTTAACTCGATGTTTTATCACGATGAAACAAACTCCATAATGATTGGAAGTAATTAGGTGTCCGCATTAAATGAAAATTGTGTAAAAGAACTGCCACCAATTAAAAATAAACACGTTTTTCCCTCAAAAATCTGATTTTTTTTCATCAATTTTTGCAATAATCGTAAAATTTCTCAATAAGATGCCCCGATTACCTTCATTTTTTATTACTTTAAATTATTCCTCATCGTATTAGCTACCTAATAATAAAAATTGTATGCTTTTAGCTCAGACAAAACACTTTCTATCAAGTGTTAAAGATGGCACTTCGAACGCGCTATTTTTGTTCTCTTAAGGATGATTTATTTGGGTTCAATGAATGAAAAAGAGTTCAATTAAAACATTTATTGTTTTAAAGAAAATTTAATGCATTAGGTTCTCAAAATGTCCACCTCGTTGTTGTAGGCACAAAGCCGCGCGAACTAAAATTTGTTGTGTCGCTCTCCTTATCATTTCGGGATCATTGCGAATATCATTTGCACAGTTAATTATGCGATCACGCAAATCGACCTCACTGTTGATGGGAGTACTGTAGACGCGTTGCTTCATGGTCCCCCACAGGAAGTAATCAAGGGGCGTTAAATCGGGTGAACGCGCAGGCCACCCTACAGGTCCTAGTCGTCCAATCCATTTATCACGATAATTTTCGTTTAAAAATGATCTCACATTTGTGGCATAATGGGCAGGGCATCCGTCCATCTGCAGAAACATCCTTCGACGCAAAGACAGTGGTACATCTTCCAATAACTCAGGTAGATCGTCAGTCAACAAACTTAAAAATCTTTCACTGTTCAAAGTTCTCGGCAGTATGACTGGTCCAATCAACATGTTATCGATAAGACCAGCCCAAACATTTATTGAAAATCTTACTTGAAAAGTCGATGAACGTTTCAATTTCGGGTTTTGACCTCCAGGGCACCATCTGTGTAAATTTCTACAGTTAGTAATACCATCTCTGGTAAATGTTGATTCGTCCATCCATAGTATGGTTTTCGGAAAGTTTGGGTTTGCTCTGGTATTTCTTTGAATCCAGGTGGACATCACACACCTTGGACGCCAATCTACGTCTTCATGTAGATGTTGCACTCTTTGGTAGTGGTAAGGGTGCAATCCTTCTTTCTTTAAAATACGCCACGCTGATTTTTATGATATTCCGTGACGAAGAGCCAGTCGTCTAGTACTTATGGATGGATCAGCAAACAAATCGCTCAGTACTGCTTGTTCCAGAACCACATCAATAATTATTTGAGGCGGCTCGCGACGATCTCTACTTGATTCAAGTCCAGTGATCGACAATCTTCTGTGAACTTCCTGGAAGTTGCGGGCAGATGGCACTGGTTGCCTGTTAGGAAACGCAGCTATGTAAGCTGCGCGCGCAGCTCTGGCACTTCCTCGTCCCATCCCATAGTAAAAATGAATGTCGGCAATGTGTGCCGGGGAGAATTCACTTAAGCGCGGCATCACGTAGCAGCGAACGAAAGTCACGAAACTCAGGTAGCAGTGAATGAAAGTAACGAAACACATGTAGCAGCGGCGAATAATTCGGAGCGACTGCCTGTCTGTCATCCCTTCTGGTCCCTTCAGCTGGCCCTACCTCCCCGCACCCCGACCCGCGCACATTCTCAACAAAAAAGGACGTCTACCTGCTAAACAATTAGTGCGTAGCCGTGCTCTAGGCCTTTCTTTGGCTGTTGATAAGAAATGATGGGATTGAGTTAAACCCTTGCAATTTTTACTATTGGATAGCTAATACGATGAAGAATAATTTAAAGTAATAAAAAATGAAGGTAATCGGGGCATCTTATTGAGAAATTTTACGATTATTGCAAAAATTGATGAAAAAAAATCAGATTTTTGCGGAAAAAACGTGTTAATTTTTAATTGGTGGCAGTTTTTTACACAATTTTCATTTAATGCGGACACCTAATTACTTCCAATCATTATGGAGTTTGTTTCATCGTGATAAAACATCGAGTTAAAAAGTTACACCATTTTGTATACACTGGAGTCACAGAAGCGAAAAAATAAATAAAAAATCCATTAAAAATTTCAATAAAATATTTAGAATTTTTTTATCATTTTTTCCGTCGATATAATTAAGCAAAGATTCCCTCGATTCAGTATGTGCAGATTATAAAGACTCACACTGTATTCGCATATCTCGTCAATATGTAGGGAACAGCTGATTTTTTTTTCGCGTGTTCAGCTTTGGTCCCATAGTGAAAGTTGTTCATAATGATTTATTTATTTATTTAAATCACAATTATAACACCTTTACAGATTCATCCAAGGCGATGTTATAAGTCACAAAATATACACAAATTTCCAAATTAATAACCTGTAAGCAGAATTTCAATGAATTATATAATATACTGTAATATAACAATTATTCTAAACATGACAACTTTTATTCTGTCAAACGTCTTTCAATTATTATTTGTGCCGTTCGAATGAATTGCGGCAGGTTTTGCGCAAATATACTCAATATCTTTATTGCTTTACCATAATGTGTACTTAGGTGGTAATTATATAATTTAGATCATTATGGACCCTGCAGGGCACAGCAAAAAGGTTAGGAGAGAGGAAGCCCTGTTTTAGGAGATCATTGTTTTTGTGGGAACAAGTTTTAACATACATATATATAATCAAAGTCAGGATATATCCTCCGATACCGTAATAACACTAATAATACGTGTGGCTTGTGACATAGGGGCAATACAATGACCCCTTAAGAGGTTTAATATGAACAAAACTAAGCTTGTATATATAGATTACTCTTAGCTTTTTGTATGCACGTGCTTCTGTGACAAACAATCCTATAGAAATGCTCTAGAAATGCTTCCCTCTTGTGTATTGGGCCTCAATATTCCTTACCTGCTGAACGTTGAGGAAAGTCATAATTGGTTATTATCACAATCAAGGAACCATACCACCCACCATCCTATATTCAATAATTTTCCCTACTCGCCATTTGTGAATAGATTAGGGTTGCCTTTACATTAATGAATATCTGTCAAAAACCTTTTCAAATTTTAATGATGCTTTCAGTTTTTATGAAGCAATGTCCTATTAAATTTTACGCTTCTCAAATATAATACGGTTTGACGTATGGTACTCTAAAGTCAAATGCAAAAAACATTATAATTTCGAGGCGTTTTGTGACCATTATTACATTTTGATGTGCAATTTCACAATAAATGATGATCTTTTACTTTAAATGACCTAAAAAATCTTCGATGTGTTGTCATTTTGTAAACGAGGTCATACTTTCAGTGTTATTTTTAAGTTTCGGGGCCTTGAATGGTGGTAATGCCTTAATGTATCGATTTTTTATTCAAAACCAATATTGGTAAATGGAAGTCAAGGGTAGGAGCTCGTGGCTAAGTAATAACAGCCGCACGGGTTGATCCATCAGGTTAAGCTACGCTTGCCGGGGTTGGTCAGTAGATGGATGACCATTTTTACATACCGAGACTCATCCGTGCCTCGGAAAGCACATTAAGCCGTTGGTACCGGCTGTCATTCGTGGATTTTTTACAGTCATTACGGGTAGTTAGAAGCCCGAAAGTCTGACAACCAGTCTTACCAAGGATAGAAAGAGAGGCAGCTTAGATGAATATAATTACTGTAGATAACTAACGCTGTGCGACCTGAATTGCACTTCATTGTGTTGTTGAAAGAGTCGCTTTTTAGGGTTCCGTAGTAAACAAGGAACCCTTATAGTTTCGTCATGTCCGTCTGTCTGTCTATCCGCGGTCTAGCTCCGAGACCCTTAGTACTAGAAAGCTGTAATTTGGCATAGGTATACATATTAATTACGCCGACAAAGTGGTAAAAGAAAATTATGAAAAACATTTTTTTTTATGATACCTCTCCTACACGGAAAGTGGTGATGTTTTTTTTTAACCCATGGTGTGGGGTATCATTGGAAAGGCCCTTTAAAAATATTGCGAGTTTGTGAAAATTATTTTTGGATTCAGGGATCCGCTTGTGAAATATTAAGCTTTAAAGTGCTAATTTTTATTAGAGTCAAGTGTCCCCCCGCCTGCCAGCTAAATGGTTGGTATTGGATGTGTGAAAAAAATCACAGCAGTAGTTTATATAACGACATTAAAAGGAAAACTATCACAGCTAAGTAGGCTTTACAAGTTAACGAGTAATAATCGACCAACTTAACTTTGCAGTTGCAAAAACATGTTCTGCCATACGGAATGTATGTACCACAAAGTTAAGTTTGTTTTTGGGACAAATTCATCTCAACTACGGAACCCTTCATTGTGCGTGGTCTGACACGCACTTGGCCGGTTTTTTTATTTAAATGATTTTGCGGAGTATCCCATCTGAATTAATCTGTGCTTAAATTGACATGTTTCTGTCACTTGTTTATGTTTCTGTCATGTTTACCATAGTTAACGGTCACTCAAAATTGAATTGTGAATTCGAACATTGGGTAGGTATATCGATTTAAGGCGACGATAACCGACTTTTAATCTTAAAATTTAGATCCACTTCACCTGAAATAGGTGGTCTAAGCTGGAGGTCACTTCTCCGCTCCTTAGAAACCCTCAAATTATTACCAAGACACGATCAACATGGAGAAGGTATCCTAGGAAGTATGTTTACAATCAATCTACCTAGCCTTTTCCTAACTATGTTGGGGTCGGCTTCAAGTCTAACCGGATGCAGCTGAATATCAATATTTAACATCAAGCGACTGCCTATCTGACCTCTACAATTTAATAACTAGGTAATACGATACCACTTGGTAAAACTGATTGTCTGACTTTCGGGCTTCTGACGACCCGTAACCACTGTCAATGAGCCACGAATGACAGCCGGGACCAACGGGGCACGGAGGGGTCTCGGTATGTAAAGATGGTTTACAATGAAATGACCAATTATTGATAGGTTGACTGCGTCATCTACATAAAAGTTACGTAACCCCAGTCAGCGGGGTTCAATATAAATAAACGTCGAGTACTAATACTTTATCTGTTACTATTAAGACTTTATCTGGTACTAAGGCTATTAATAAAGCCGAGGCTAAAGGCGATTATGGCCGTATTGACAGGCTGTTAGTCTATGGCATAGAGCGGTTAAATAGATAGAGTTGTCTATTCCTCACTACACATGACGTCATTAGGTAGGTAGGTATCTAGTAATACAGGGTGTCAGGGACATCGACGTGAAAACTGAAACCATGGATTCAGTACATGATTCTGAACCCCCTGCGTTGAAATTTTTCGTCGGTTATTTAAAAAAAATCTGCTGTTCCATACATTTTGACCGCGTAGGTATTGCACTTTTCTATGAAACAGCAGATTTTTTTTAAGCTATTGCATAGCTTTTATCACGGGCTTTGAGCGCGGCGACCGAATCAAGAAATTCCGTAACGAAAATAAAACCTAACACCCCCCACTCCGCCTACCATGTAGTGACGGTTCCCATGACAACGTGATGTTGTCATGGGAAACGTGATGTTGTCATGGGAACGTAATTTTTGTTTTATGTCATCACGTCATCATCCCAAGTGTAGCGTTGACAAATAGGAAGTATGGAGGTTACAAAAGCTACGCAATAGCTTTACCGCGGCAGTCCCCGAGTGCCACACGTTTTTTTTTTAAACCGATGAAAAAACTCAACGCAGGGGGGTTCAAAATCATGTACTGAATCCATGATTTCAGTTTTCGCGTCGATGTCCCTGCCACCCCGTATAAAGTCATCTTGCCGTGTCAGTTAGTTTGAAAACGCTAATCTCAAAAATGGCTGACGGGATATAGCCAATTCAGTGAGAAGGTTTTTTTTTATCAAGGTGAGTAATTTAGTGACAGCTGAGGTAACTATTCCTAACTAACAGCATTTTCTTTAGATGAACAATTTTCCGCGTATTACATCCCAAGTGCTATAATAATTACTCAACAATGGTTTCGGTTTTAAATAATTTTCAGAATGCGTTGTCTTACTTCTAAAACCTATTGACATCTGAATACTTAGGTACAGTACGACACAACTTAGAGCCTATGCACACCACGTTTTTTAAACGCGCCGTCGACGCGCGTTTGTAGCGATACAGACGCGATACGCACGCGAGTCACACTCAGCCCAAACTGCTCTGTAGGATAAAAGCGCGCCGTCGACCCGCGTTTCTAAAATTCGCGTTGACGGCGCGTTTAAAAAACGTGGTGTGCACATGCCCTTAGATGTAGCATCGGCAAACTTCGTAAAACCAATCACCATCTGAACTGAGTGCGCCTTCAAAATCACCAATATTTATTACTGCTTTAAATGAAAATGATCTTTACGCAAACGCAATAACCAAATACATTCGAAAATCAAAATTGAAATGAATGAATGAAAATTTTCAAATTTATGCTAAATCTAAGTTGTGTCGTACTGTAGGTACTTATTTTATGGGATTTCTATTGATTTTATGGACTCTGTGGTCGTAATTAACGAGGTACAAACTACAAACTTCCAGTATCACCTCTGGCCTGCAATTGACTTTATACACGCGGGTTGATAGCCGTTTACTAAATCATGTTATATGATAAGGAGGATAAGGAGCTTGCATGAAGCTCCTTATCTATTGAAGCTATGAGAATGTAGGCCTATATTTTTGTGGAATTTCTGATCTGTTGAAAATGACAATAAGGGCCTTATAACATTGGCGATTTGCGAGCGTGTTTCCAGCTAGGCGATTGTTGAACGCTCTCACTGCGTGTTCGTAGCGCGCACACCGGAACGAGAGCGATTGACGTTAGTGTACAAGAGAGAGTGAGACAAGCGAAAGTACAATCATTGTGAAAATGCGGAGATCACGTCGCGTAGTCGCGGCTTGATCGCTTGGCACGGAAGCGCGTTCTCAAAATGCCTCGCTGGAAACACGGTAGCACATCGTCAATGTGACGCTCTAAGACCGCTTGCACCATAAATCGCTAAACACGTTTAGCGCAATAATAATTAAAAAAAAATATATCATACTATTTCTGTCAAGCGTTTAAAGAGGATAGAGACATAATGATGTGATAAATAATATTATTTAGTGATTTGTGAAATGTGCGTATTTGAATTTTTTTATTTTATTCAAGTTCGAGGATGGCTTTCTATACATATTTTGCGATCCATTTCTACTATAGAAAGTATTGTGACGTTGGAAACTGTTCCAGTATTTTACTTTAAAAGTGTAAGAAAACATTTGGTTAAGACGATTTAAAAACCGTCATTGTCATTCCGTCTTTAGCCGAAGAAATTTCTTCTTTGACAGTTTCTCAATTCATTTAAGTGACGTATTTCACCCTTTTGCCATTGGAGATCGTCATTTGTCTAATGACCTGCCAAAAAAGGAACAATCTTTTAAACAGCCAGAAATTCTACGACATTAATTAAGAATCAAGAACAAAGGTTCAATCAACGTACCTACTTGAACCCTTCGTGACGTAATAATTAATAGCTAGGCCGATAAGGCTTTGTATCAAAACAAAATAATTCAAAATGTAGTAACATTGACCTTGGGTTGATTGAAACAAGAAAATATTGTGACCTTGACTTGTAGGCAACATAATTTACAAATAGTTACAAAACATGACCTTGGAAAGGGCGTTTATTTAAATCAGATTCTTGTGTTCGATTTTTAAATACAAGCTGTTTAGACCATCGTTTGTTGGTTACGTAACTTGACTTTTAGTTTTGTGGAATGTCTGTGTCGTCGGCACAAAGTTTACATCATCATAATCAGCCTATAATGTTCCCACTGCTGGGACACAGGCCTCCTCTCTTCGAGAGGGACTGGGCTATAATCTACCACGCGGGTCCAGTGTGGGTTGGTAGATGTCACATGTCTTTGAATTTTTGATTCCAGGAAATGCTGGTTTCCTCACGATGTTTTCCTTTACCGTTTAGAGAGCAGTGGTGATGAAATTATTTACACAAAGTAAAGCGCCTGCCTGGGTTCGAATCCATGACGAACTCGTAAGTCGGGGCCGTTACCGGGCCACCACTGCTTCTGGTGGAGGCTCTTTAAGTGAAAACTTCTTTAGGCGCGTTGGGCATTTTTGAAATGGGAAAAAACAATTGAACTCGCGACACTGTTACCGACACCAGCTTTTGACCATTAAAAAGATATCAACGCGTGATACATTTTCTTTGGAATTAATGACATTCCAAACATTGAGACATGATAACGACATGATTGACATTTCGCTTTTTTTACCGACTTCAAAAAAGAAAAGTATTTAGTATTAAAATAATAATATAAATAGTATAATGTAGTAGTAAAATTGTTCAAGTTTTCACTTCAGTCGGTACTCCTGGAATGCCACTGTTTTTTGACGTGATAACGTCTTATAAATCGATTAACGCCGGCTGCACGCACGAAAAAGTGTCACGTTCCGCCTGAGCCGAGCGTGCAAGCGAGAGCGCGGAACAAGCGATAGAGAGGCACGATCGGCCTTAGCGAACGGCTAGTGACGTCATCACGTAAAATTATAGTCCGTAAACCGACTATATAGAAAACCATTTTTTTTTTAGTACCTATTTACTATCATCCATCAAGAATTTCTCAGAAGCAGCCCGGAGTCTATATTTTTTTCCCGGTTGATGCCAAACTCGCCCCCTATTAAATGGCACTTTAACATAACTGGCGAAATGAGGGTATACTATTGATAGATAGATAAATTGTTTATTTAGTGCACACAAAAGACAGCACAACATACAATAGCACGATTAAATAACTAATTAGCTATTAGGAAATAGCCGCAAGGTGACAATTTACAAGCAGAACACCATGTATCCATTACATAATTATTTTTTCTGTCATTGCTTCATTTTTAATTATTTTTACTTATTGTGGTATAGTAATCTTATTCCAGGTGCATCGTCTTCACATATAATTATATAAAATATTGTAAAACATTTTAAAAGAGTAACGGTGGAGTTTCTTGCCCATTCTTCTCCATACGAAAACTACCTTTTGGAAGGGGCGACTAGAATCAATTCTATTTTTTGTTTTTTGACGTTCAAAAGTGCCTTTTTTGTGCCTAATTGAAATAAACTATTTGACTTTGACAGATAAAATAAATAAAATGAAGAAAACAAGACATTGTGATGGCACTATTGGCTGTAACAATGTAAAATAATGGATCGATGAACATAAAGAGTGCGGTGTGCGTCTCAAGGTTGCACCAAATGGGAGTCCAGCTCAGCATGTGCCAGGCAAATATACCTGACACTGACATTCTGCTGAATCCCTGCAGTGACATACGGACGTCGAGTCATCAACATCATCATCATCATCAGCCTACAGCAGTCCACTGCTGGACATAGGCCTCTCCAATTGCACGTCATTCAGCTCGATTCTCGGCAACTCTCATCCAGCTGCTACCAGGCACCCTTCGCAGATCGTCACTCCACCTAGCCTGAGGGCGTCCTACCTTACGTTTGTCAATTCGCGGTCTCCACTCAAGAACACGTGTACCCCAACGGTCATCGGTTCTACGGCTGATATGGCCGGCCCACTGCCACTTCAGCTTGCTAATTCTGTGAGCTATGTCGATAACTTTGGTTCTCTGCCAGATCACTTCGTTCCGGACGTCGAGTAGATGAGATAAACATGCGATTGAATACACCTCTGCCGAAACCTTCGAGGAATAGATGCGTGAAGTTATGTTATATGTAATAGGCAGTATACTCGGCGATAAACTTAAATGCTGTAAACAGTTCATTGATTTCCAACCTTTCACCTTTTATTTTACTGCGCTGGCGCTAGAAAATGGCTACAATTTGTGCTTTAGGTGGAGCCATCTATACTAATATTATAAAGAGGTAAAATTTGTTAGTATGTTAAGTTTGAATGTAGGGGGTAATCTCCGGAACTACCAGTCGGATTTGAAAAATTATTTTTGCATTGGATAGTCCAATTCTTGAGGAAGGTTATAGGCTCATGGACGAAGTCGCCGGCAGAAGCTAGTTTTTAATTAATAAAACAAGTAAAACAAACCTCAATTTATGTAACAAGAAAACTTGACCCCTGTCTTCCTTACCAGTCTACGCTAATTGATTCCTTATTATCACATTCACTGAAGAAATCGCATGTCACAGCAATATGCTGAGCGATGGCCGTTTTGCGTGGATGTGACGCATATTCTTCCCCGTTCTTTCTTGTGTTTTTTTTTTTTGCGTCATGTTAACCGCAAATAAATGTATTTTCTATAATTACATAAGTACTAGCTTCCGCCAGCAGCTTCGCCCGAGTGTTATTTTTATAAATTATAGCCTATAGAACTCAGGAATAATGTAGCTTTGTACTAAAGAAAGATTTTATAGAATTGGATCATTTGTTCCTGAGATTACCCCTACATACAAACTTACAAACTTGATTTTTCGTCTTCATAATATTAGTATAGAATAATATATTAGTATAGATTATAATTAATATCTAAATGACTTTTTTTGAACGTTTTCTAAAAATGAAACCTAGCTAGATCAATTTATCGTCCTCGAAACCCCCTGAATACTAAATTTCATGAAAATCGTTGGAGCCGTTTCCGAGATTCGGATTATATATACACTAGCTGACCCTGCAAACGTTGTTTTGCCATATAAATGTTTGGGGTGGACCATCTTTATCACTTACTACCCTACCTGCCCTACCTGCCCTACCTGCCCTACCTGCCCTACCTGCCCTACCTGCCCTACCTGCCCTACCTGCCCTACCTGCCCTACCTGCCCTACCTGCCCTACCTGCCTTACCTATCCTATCTTTCAAGTTGGATCAAACTGCACACGGTGTGCAAATTTGATTAAAATCGGTTGAGTAGTTTAGGAGTCCATCGCGGACAAACAACGTGACACGTAATTTATATATATTAAGATGAATTGCTTGTGTAAAGGTATTAGATAATAGGTAAGTAGTATAGAATAAACTTGAGAGTCCTACCGAGCTGACTTCAGAAGATTCACGTAAACATATTATCCAACATGGCCACTTAGTATAATCAGCGATTACTTCCACACTACAAGTTTTTGCGCTGGCCTCAGACCCTAGAATGACATAATGTGAAAGGTTATAACTTTTCCCGGTAGGTACCATTGGCTGTGCGATTAATGGTCGACGTAACGAAGGGTTCCGGGTTCATAGCCTGACTGTTACTAATTTATGGGGAACGGGAGATTGTGGTTCGTGTGAAATGAATGTAATTATTTTTAATAGCGTCTACTTTGTTGTTTCAAATAAATAGATTTGTTACGGTTGATTACGTACGTAGCTCACTTATTTAACGTCGCATCTGTTATTGGCTAGACAAAGGTGGGTACTAAACACATTAATAATTATCTTTTCATGCTGTTTAAGCGCACATTCGCACGGACGTAATAAAATCGCGGCAATTTTTTTTCGTGTACTTGATTTTCGACGCTCTGATTAGCGTCGAGAGTTGAAAATCGAACAGTGTGTTTTTTCAACGCGCTGGGACGTGAGTGCGTCCCAGCGTATTGGATTCTCAACGCTCGGCTTAACATGCAGGGTTGAAAAACAGTGCGCTATAAAATCCCGCCGCGATTTTGTTACGTCCGTGCGAATGTACTTCGCCAAATGAAAATGTCGTCAGGAAAGTTTTGAGTATGTATGTGGATGGCTATAAGAGTAGGGGAAGACCAAAGAAACGATGGATTGAGTGTGTGAAATATGAAATAGCTGGAAAGAAAGTGACTATCGAGGTGACCACTGATAGAGAAGTATATGCCCGACCACTAAATGGCTTCGTCCACACTCATCCCCAGTTCGAACTCGCCCAGTTCGTATATATCTAACTACATGTATGTATATCTAGAAGGCGCAAAAGTACCGATGGTAAGAAAAGTGCTACAGTCCCCGTCACGAGAAGCTATAAATTTTATTATGATTACATAATCATACTTTAGTATGATTTTATTCAGTCATATATAATACGCGGTACCTATTAAATTAACAGTAGGTAGGTAGGTACTAATAGTAAAAAAAACCATTTATTTCAGGTACCACATAACCCATATTAGAAAGCATTTTTAAATTAAATTATTCAATAATAAATACAAAATCACACATAAATAAAAACAAACGAATAAATATAATATAAATACACCATCAACACACAAATTAGATAAATTCAAATTACGTTCAATCATTTAATCATAATTAATTAATTAGCTCTTAATCATTTCAGTAGTCTTATTAGTGCTTTTTCAATATTTATAAAATAGATTCGACATTAATAAACAGTCTGTCTAAACAATAATTCAATTCAATTATTGTAAAATTTCTAGGAATGCAATAGTTAATAATTAATAACTGCATATTTTCACCGAATCTAAGTAGGCCATTTTGTTAAAAAAATATATAGAAAAAAGATCAAGACTGCCAAAGTAAAATTAATACGTGATCAGTATTTATTATTTAGACGAAGAATATTTATTTTCTACATCGTAGCACTTTTCCAACAAACCGTACCGTTGCAGCTGATAGGCATATAAAAAGCGAGCGAGTTTGAACTGGGGATGAGTATGGATGAAGCCAAATAAATTGGGATAAGAGCAGAATAATGATGATGCTGTGTAATACCTTGTTTTAACAGCAAATTGCAATACTTATGTTTAATTTTTTGTATCGAATCTATACAATAAGTAACTGATATCAAACCTGTATTAGATTTCCCCAATATTTGGGCAATGATGTGTACTTTCTCTTTTTCTTTTGTTGTGTGATTTTTCTTTTCCTTTCTTATTTATTATTTAATTTTTTATTAATATTTTTATTTATAAAATATTTTTTCTTTCTTTCTTTCCTTCTTTATTTATTTCTGTCTACTGAGAAATTTCTGATGGAAAACCCCAAAATATTGTAAACATATTTAGCTAAAGCAATTAAATATTTTTGCTACCCAAATAGCTTACTAATAAATATTAGTTACATAGCCAAAAAGTTTCTAAGTAAGTAACCCGAAAACGATGACACTTCAATTCACCTTTCACATTGCTCATGAACTGCGCACACGCAGCAGTGACATCGAAAATGACAAGCATTTTCTTATTTACTTTCAAATAAATGCATAGTTATGTTAATGAATGCTTCTTAAAGCAAGTACTTGGCTATTACTAAAAATATCTTCGTACTTACCGTGAAGTATGACAGGATTTTAAATTAATATGTTTCTAGATAAGTCTAGATATTTTTTTAGCTAGTAATGGTGGATTAATTAAAAGCAATTGGTTAGTAATTAATTTGTATTTAAGATATGTTACCGACCTCGATCAAGTACGACCTAATAACTAGACGATGTAAGACTTGCCGGAGATTGCATTTTTATGTAGAAGTAGAAATAATTGAAGAGCAATTATTATGTTCTTATAAATTAATAGCTTCCGCTTGCAACGTCGCCGTCGTCCGCGTGAAATTTCTTGTTATAACATAAAATATATCATACTAGCTTTTGCCCGCGGCTTCGCCCAAGTGGATGTCGGAATATCTCCTACGGATACTACCGGGATTAAAAGTACCCTATATGTTAATCCAGGTTATAAAGTTTCTGTGTGCTAAATTTCATCCAAATCCGTTCAGTCATTTTTGCGCTAATCCAGAACATATATCTAGACAAACAGATAATCGGACAAAAATTATTCGTTACTATTTTATTTTTGTTTCCATTAGTGAAAGAATTTTCGGAATCGGATCAGTAGTTCCGAAGATTACCCCCTACATACAAACACAAATTTTACGTCTTTAGAGGTATGAGGAACAGGTTGTAAAGTTCACTCATCATCGATAGAAAAGGGAGGATCCTCCGACCAGATGGGTGTTGTGTCTGGTAGACAACTGCCCAACGATTAATGTCGGATAGTCTTATATATGTCGTTCGCGCGGTAAACTCTAATTGCGCGGTTCAGGATTCGTGTGACGTCAGGATTTTGTGTGACGTCAGGTCTTTGATGCGTAGTTCGCATGTGGCGTTGTAGATGCCGCCACAGTTCTTTATAATATGTACATACATAAACTCACGCCTTCTTCCCATGGGGACAGGCAGAAACTACAGTACGCTCCCTGCTACGATCCTTACATACTCCTTGTGCCTCGTTTACGTTCATACATCTGGTCATACACGCACGCCGGTTGCGAGTACTACGCACCTGGCCTTTCTGAAGAACATCACCAATAAGGTCACTATATGTCCTCCTAGGGCGTCCCTTCCCGGCGTTTCCACTCACATCTGCCTTGTAAATACATTTTGTTAGTCGCCTTTCATTCATCCTCTCAACATGACCAAACCATCTCAGCAACATGATCATACCTTCTTATAAATCACATCGGTATCTTATCACATCATTCCTCAGTCTATAATTCATAGTCAGACCACACAATCATGCTTCACAAGGATCGCATCCGAGTTTATAATATCTATTAGTATAGATTAAAATGAAGTCCTAAAAAGACTTCCGTTCGAGTCTGAATTTTGTCAGATGATTCCGAAATAAATGCGTGAGTAAAATCGAAAACGTATTCATTAACAAAAATGTCTCACGAAAATAATAATAAAAAAGAAAACGAGCCTTAATAAAAAAAAAACAAGATCACTAAAACACAAGTAAGATGTCCGTGGGAATTCCCGAGATTCATTATCACATATTACATAACATCGTCCATAAAAAGAACAAAAATTAATGAAACTGCAACTATTGTCCAGTGAAGACCAAAAGCGGAACAAAAGGATGGCGTTATGCAATAATTTTAAACGAAGTCAGAACCAAGACTGCCGAGGGCGTACTCTATATGCTCAATCATTATTTTGAAATTTTTGACTGATGATTAATTTGCAAACAATACGGAAAATACTGACCACGTGCTCGTCGTACTTTCGTAAATGAGTTCCGTACCGTTTTTACTCATTGATTCGGTACGTTTTATACGTACTTACAGAGTTGCTAATAAACTAAAATACTAAATATTCTTAACAAATTATATAACAATTAATCACGACATTTTTTTTAAATCTTGGATAATTGGTTGATATGTTCGACTTTCTTTATTTTCGCACAATCTACTCTTTTTAATGTCATGATTTAAAAAAAAAAACTGAGCGACTCTTTATTTGATAAGGGATCTCGCGCATAAACGGTCACGACTACGACCAGTAGTCGCATCGACCAGGTAAACTAACAAACAAACTCACTTTCGCATTTATAATATTATGCGCTCCGTGATTTCATCCACATAAGTCTCGATCCCGTGAGAATATCGGGATAAAAAGTATTTTCTGTCCTAATCTAGACCATGGTCTACCCATGTGCCAAATTTCATCCAAATCCGTTCACCCATTTAAGCGTGAAAGCGTGACAAACAAACAAACTCATTTTCGCATAAATAAATTGTACTAATGCGAAAGTGAGTTTGTTTGTTTCTTTTTTAGTATCATCATCAACATTTCAGCCGAAAGACGTCCACTGCTGGACATAGACCTCCCCCAAGCACCTCCACTTCGACCGATTCTGTGCTTTCCGCATCCAGCGGATTCCTGCGGCCTTCACAAGGTCATCGGTACATCTTGTGTAAATAATCCTAATTATTAATTAGGATTATTTTATACTATAGAATAATTGTTTGTGACCAACAGGCGAATGAACATCTAAATAATTCCATAAGGTTTCCGTTATGCTTCTTCTCTACGGACCCCTAAAAATGAGTGAGTGAGTTATGTACTGTAGTCATTATTGAACAAAAGACGTTGTGTAGCTATTGTATTGAATTACAACAGGTTATTGAGTTACTGAACATTTCACAGAGGCATTGGTCACTCGTAATTGTGAAACTTTTCATTTGTGACTGCTTTTGTAAAAACATTAGTATGTAAAACAGAGTGTTCCTAATTAGTTGCAAATGTCTAAATAGGCTTCACAAACGAACAATTCGTTAGGCTTTTGGGATTTTTGTATACATTTTGTTTTGTTGCTGTGTCAAATAGGAACAACGTAATACTTAGGACGGGTTTCACCAATATAATTGAACGCGACCAGCACATCTAAACCACGATCAAGAACTGTCAATGTCATTAATATAATATTAATAATTATATAGAAATGAAGAGATCCGCAGAAGAACCAAGGTAACCGACATAGCCTGAAGAATTGCCAAACTTAAGTGGCAATGGGCAGGGCACATTGCTCGCAGAACGGATGGCCGATGGGGCCGAAAGGTTCTGGAGTGGCGACTACGTACCGCAAGACGTAGTGTTGGAAGGCCTCCCACAAGATGGACCGATGACCTTGTGAAGGCCGCAGGAATCCGCTGGATGCGGAAAGCACAAAATTGGTTGAAGTGGCGATGCTTGGGGTAGGCCTATGGTCTTTCGGCTGAAATGATGATGATGATGATGAAAAAAAAAAAATATATATTTTTGTTTTTAATAATAATTATTATAATTAATATTTACAAAATATTGTAAAACATTTTAAAAGAGTAACGGTGGAGTTTCTTGCCCATTCTTCTCCATACGAAAACTACCTTTTGGAAGGGGCGACTAGAATTAATTCTATTTTTGTAAATTTTGACGTTCAAAAGTGCCTTTTTGTGCCTAATTGAAATAAATTATTTGACTTTGACTTTGAATTATTGTTATGGAATTTTTGACACTGACAGCTGTCAAACTCAGTTTAGATGTGCTAAACAGATGTGCAGTTTATGTGAAACTACACTTAGGTGAAATTGGCACTTAGTAGTCAAATGGTTAATCTGTGTTTAAGCTATATATTTTTTTGTAGATTATTGCCAGATTTCTAAGTGTAGGTATTAAAGAATTTCTCCTCTTGCATACGAATAGCAACATTTTATCGGAAAACTAGGCTAATTTCATCCGAGAAGGTAAGTATAGATGTTTGCGAAATTTTATTACCTAAACCCTGCTATGCATTTAAAACCAATATAAACCAGTAAATGTTCGGATCGGTCGTAAAACGGTTATTACCCGTGTATACAAATACAGATACAGGTGACAGACGTATGTCAACATACGACGCTTTTTCCGCACATTAGATAGCATTGTCCTAGAGCTATTAACATAATTACTTAATACATGAACACAATGCTTTTAATTCTAGCTCGGCATTCGTATGCATGCGTAGTATCGCAACCTATTAATCTGATAATTATATATTTTGACTTAAAGACTGAGCATTCTGAATTAATGAGAGTCGCCATTAGAATCGAGGAAAGCCTACGACCTTATGTAACTGCCTCGTTGGTCTAGTGGTCGCAAGTGCCCGAGAATCCGGGTACCCGGGTACCCGGATTCGATTCTCGGGTTGGGTAAAATATTATAAGGTTTCGCATCTAGAATTTCTCAGCAGCAGCCCGCCCGGAGTCTGGATTTGTACCCAATTGATGGCAATAGGCTCGCCCCCTATTACATGGGACTTAACTGGCGAAATGTGGGTGTACTAACGGCACACCTCTGCTAACCCTTCCGAGAAATACAGGCGTGATGTTATGATATGTATGTTAAATCAGAAGATCAATAATGAATTAATGATACAGCCTTAATAATCAGAGAAGCACAGATTAAAAGGAATTGGTAAATGGCGAGACGATTGCGAGCCAATAATTAATAACATGTTCCGTTCTTTATAATATTATCGTGATCTCCTGTCTCAAATAGCTTTCCTCAAGTTATCATTTCCGGGATGATAGATATTGGTGCCGATTCCCTTGTTCACAAACTAAACAAAATTTAAGTTCAATGCATCTTTTTCTTTCAATTTCATTAAGAAAAGGACAGAAGATAAATTTTAGATTAGTCCTGTCAAATTAATCAGCGTTTGACGTAAATTGACGTAATTTTAGTCGGCAAGTTTTTAATCACGTCTAAACTTGTATGGCGAGTGACAGGCGCTGATTAATTTGACAGGACTAAACTAAAATTTATCTTCTGTCCTTTTCATAATGAAATAGAAAGAAAAAGATGCACTGAACTTAAATTTAGTTTAGTTTGTGAACAAGGGAATCGGCACTAATGTTCATCTAAATGATACTTAAATTTAGGGATGCAAGAAGTGGCAAAAAGAAACGACATATAAAAAAATATCGATTTCGATTTAACGTAAAAAAAAAAAACATTTATCGGTGAAATTTAAAAAACTATATTTGTACTTTATAAAATTCTATTGTGTTTGTGTTTTATGCATATAAATACCAAACAAGGAACAGAATTTCTGATGTACTTGGGTACAATCATTAATTAATAAAAACAAGTTTACTTTTTTACGGCTCTAAATTCCAGTGGTTTTAGTCGGTGGCAACAACGGTGCTTCTATTGGAAATATATCGTATTTGATACGTTTTCGATACTTGAAATTTTATATCGGTATATCGAAATAACAGATATTGTCAAAAATATCGATATATCGAACAAAAGATATCGGTGTATCGATACATCGATATTTTTTCTACAAGCCTACTTCAATTCTAAATGTACTAAAAGTACCTGGTGCCTGGTGAAGCCTGATGGCTTGTATTCTAGTTGACCCAGCAAAATACTCAACTTCAATAAATTAATATAGAAACTAAAGTTCACTGACATTAACAAAAGTCAATTGTAAATGAATTCCGCAAAGATGGAAACAAGATAAATGAAATAATTCCCAGCGATGACATAATGAATGTAAGATTGCGTTTAATTTTAACGATTTCTTTGTTTTAATGGAATTATGCTCAAGTGACGGTTACGTATATATTTTGCATGAGTCAGTGCAAAAAATCAGGTAATTAGGCGATGTCTGTAGCATGATAGCGTGCAAAAACTGTCTTTGTAAGAACTGTCTGACGGAATTACGTAGTACACTGTTGTTTCACACATTCGATAAGCTCTATAAAACAGATAGGTTTCGTGTTTCAGGATCTACTTTTCAGATAAAATTGGTAACTTTTGAAGGAGACTTTAAAGCGATGACTCAAAAAAATTACTTAAAAAAATTTTGTTATTTTAAGTAAAAAATACCTGATACTTTTGTTTTTTATATATAAAAAAAAAACATCGGCACTCCAGGAGTGCCAACAGAAGTGAAAATTTGAACAATTTAAAAACATACTTCCAAAAGCTTTAAAAGTAAAATTACTTGCATAGAACATTGGTTCGTAACGTAATATAAATAAAGAGCACAATCGCGTTTACAAAAATGAGGTGTCGGTAACGGTGTCGCGAGTTTAATTGTTTTTCCCATCTGGCATAACCTACAATCTATACTATATAATTGGAATACATAACGGATATCGAATTCAGCAACTTCCACAATAATTTATTTGACTTTGAACTCAATTACTTGTTTCTTCTGCTACAAAACCAAACTCATCAGGATCAAAGCCAATGCTACCGTTGATATGACGTTTAATACTGTCACTACCACAAACCCACAACCACAAAGATTCATTGCTATGTACGAAACGCTAACGACCTCATAAACCACAAATAAACATGTATGATGTAGTACTATGGGTATTGTATGGAACTAGCGAAAGTACTGGCGCGAGTTCACTCTCACTATCGAGACGGGCCGCAGACTTGTAAACACACACAATTTTGAGATCCGCGTCGAATCACATACAACTTTCATTCTTAACTTATGATCACAGAGTTTAAATTCAAATGCAGATATAATAAAAATAATTAAATTATCATAAATAGCTAATAATATTTACATTCTTGGTGATCTCTCGAATAAGTCTGGTCCGCGGTTTCATTCATTGAATGTTTTTGTCGAAATTGTACTCGAGTTGTTTTTTTAATAAAAAAGAACCAAGAGAAAGTAATAAAAAGAAATTGAGACCGCCCAAGTATCGATGGATAAATAAAAAGTTTAATGATACTGATTCAATTTTTTTTAAGATAAGGGGATATAAATGTCTTTAAATGGCGATTCGAGATATTTTGTTTGTATATTTTTTTTTGTACTGGTTTTTATTAAAAGTACAAGTTTTAAGCGCGAGGTCGTAGACATAATAACACTGTGACTCATTCGAGTATAGTGTTTTTTTTATTAAACTGGATTTATACATTCTTGACCTATTTAGTGATGTAATATGTTCGGATATTTACGCAAATCTTTCTAGTTTACAAACAAAGTGACACACGGTGTCTACGTTTACTTTGTTTCCCTTTTTTCCTATAGCAGGTATGTTGTAAGTATTTTTCTATTCTTTTCTTGTCTGTTTATACAGGGTGGCAGGAACATCGACGCGAAAACTTATACCATGGATTCAGTACATGGTTACCCCCAGCGTTTAAATTTTTCGTCAGTTATTTAAAAAGAAATCAGCTGTTTCATAGAAAAGTGCAATACCTACGTGGTCAAAATGTATGGAACAACTGTTCTTTTTTAAAATAAACGACGAGAAATTTTAACGCAGGGGGTTCAGAATCCACCGTAGGCGTGGGCTTGCGGACGGTAAGCAATGGGTAGCTCGCCGTCCGATAAGGACCAGGCCCGGGTCGACGGCGCGTTGTGTTCCACACGTGCCTCAAAGAGATGTCAGCAGAATTGACGGGGTCCGCTAGGGCCAATGCCTGCCGGGGGTTCGAAGAAAACCGATAGGGAAATCGTGGCCCCCTGGCAACACGGCAACTGAAGGAACACGGGTGGGTTTTAGTCAGTAAGAGTCTGACACGCCCTCCCACTCCGCCCAGAGCGGGAGAAGTTATTTGATGATTTCCCACCCAAAAAAAAAAGAGGTTTCAGAATCATGTACTGAATCCATGGTAACAGTTTTCGCGTCGATATCCCTGCCGCCCTGTATTATAATAATATTGATTTTTATTTCGGAACAGAGTTCATAGTGTGTTAGTAACATAATATAAAAATAACTTATTACCTAGTGTTAGTACCAATCACCCTCTGCACAAACTGCTTTACAATTGGAGAGCTAAAGCTCTCCGCTACAGTTCTCAGGATGCTGTTGTGACTGTCACTCACTCAGTAGTGAAGCAGTTTTTTTGCGAACAATCGTATGGAAACCGTCAGTACGGGCTTGCGCAAACATTTCCGAAGCGCTGCAGTAGTGAGGAAGTCCCAACAACATCCTGAAACCATTGTTGTACTGAACGCGCAGGACATCCAGCGACCTTTTCGTGTAATTGACCCCTCTGGCAATAAGCCTTGAAATTATGTATGTACATAAACAGTTAAATAAAAAAAAAACAGTAGCACTCCGGGAGTGTCGACAGAAGTGAAAACTTGAACAATTTTACTGTGCATGAAATACTTTTCTTTTTGAAGTCGGTAAAAAAGGGAAATGTCAGTCATGTCGTTGTCATGTCTCAATGTTTGGAATGTCATTAATCCCAAAGAAAATGTATCGCGCGTTGATGTCTTTTTAATGGTCAAAAGCTGGTTTCGGTAACAGTGTCGCGAGATCAATTGTTTTTTCCCCATCTCAAAAATGCCCAACGCGCCTAAAGAAGTTTCCACTTCAATAAAATAATATTTATTTTCAGTTAATTCTTTCACTAGTTTCATACGCATTTTACAAATATCTGTAGTTTTAATTTCATCATCATCATCATTTCAGCCGAAAGACGTCCACTGCTGGACATAGGCCTCCCCCAAGCACCTCCACTTCGACCGATTCTGTTCTTTCCGCATCCAGCGGATTCCTGCGGGCTTCACAAGGTCATCGGTCCATCTTGTGGGAGTTTAGTTGAGTTGTCTTAATTTTAATTTAGTCATCTCAAATTTGTTCAGTCTTCAATCTAATTTACAACATGTCAATCAGCTGTAATGTAGCACGTGGTAAATTGTTACCTCAGTAAAGTGATTTATTACACCCAGCTGACTACTGCAACTTACTGGTTGACAAATAGCGAGATCTATGTTAATGATGCAGTTTTGTTCAGACCTGCTTGCTGGTTTTGTTCAGACAGTATTTCTTTTTTTTTGCAGGAGATTATTTTAAACAGTAGGTACCCCAAAAGTAGCTTTCTTGAACTCAAGGAGCTTTCTTACTCAAGGAGCTTTCTTACTCAAGGAGCTTTTTTACTCAAGGAGCTTTCTTGAACATATTTTCTTCTATTTTTACCATTTCTTAAAATTTATATGGATATACTATAAACACGTTAGTTAAGAAAAAAAAATATGTATTTGTAACCCTAGCGATTATTTTCACTTTCACTGTCCTGTAGCTAATCCATGAACAGCGTTGTGGGCTGCAATATTGTCTGTATTTTTTAAGTATTTCTTGTTCCTATGTTTTATATTGTAGCTGTTTGTTGTTCCTTTTGTATAAAAAGAAAAAAAAAAAGAAAATAAAAAGCAGAAACACAAGTTATCAAAATTAAAACTTTAAAATATTAGGCCTTACATTAAAATAATGAAAAATAAATCATAATGAACACAAATAATAAAATAAATAAATAAATCAATGAATCAATCTGCCTAGCCTTTTTTCAACTATGTTGGAGTATGCAGCATGAGGATGCAGCTGAATACCAGTATTTTACATGGAGCGACTGCCTATCTGACCTCCACAACCCAGTAACTGGATAATACGATACCCCTTGGTAAGACTGGTTTTCAGACTTTCGGGCTTCTGAAGACCCGTAACAACTGTCAAAGATTCACGAATGACAGCCGGGACCAACGGCTTAACGTGCTTTCCGAGGCACGGAGGAGTCTCGGTATGTAAAGATGGTCACCCATCTACGGACCAACCTCGGCAAGCGTAGCTTAACTTGATGGATTGATCCGTGTGGCTGTTATTACTTACCCACAAGCTCTTCAATAATTAATGAATCAATCAGTAATAATTCAATTTCAATTGTAATTCGAATATTCATATCCCACAGAAAACCTGAAGCACTTAATTATCTAATCTGAAAGGCCTCTAATTCCAAAAAGCAAATACATATTTTTAAGATTCCAAACAGTCACATAGAATGAAATGCAAAATACAAACCTCTCTTCCAACAACCATAGTTAAAATAAAATTCCTAAACTTCGTGATCGATGAGAAACGAAATATCCAAGTCGTTTATCGTCGATCATCAGTTGCGTCATGATCGATGGATCTATCGACGCAGGCGTGACTGAGTGTAGTAGGTTTACGACAAGAGCCGAGAGCTATGCCTAATAGGACTGTGATATAATGCTTAATGTAAAACGGTCTTGACCGGTTGCCACAGAGTAGGGAATACAGTTAGACTGTTTTGTTTGTTATTCTATTTTTTACAACTACAAGAAGCCCCTGGGTAGATCTGAAGGTGAAGACTAAAGAAAATAGCACACATATCAACTCGGAAAGGGATCGACACCATATCCACTCGAGCCATTCAGTATTGTTTGTATGAAACTCCCTACTGCAACGCACACTAATCGGAATCGTATCGTAATCGCCTCGCCTCGGGACAAGCTGACGAACCGCGGCGATCCGGTGACGATCCCTTTCCGAGTTGATATGTGTGCTATAACCTTTCTGAGTATTAGTTGGGCTCAATTTCAGTATAAAAATAACCTAGGTGTATTGTCACTCCTGAGCAGAATAAGAGGCAGTCACAATAGTATCCTGTAGGCTGTGGCGGCAGATACTTCCTCCACCATAATAAGGCAATTTGTGAGAAGACTCATACCATAGTTAGACCATTACCATTTCTTATTGTGTCTAGATGTTGGGTGGTCTTCACAAATTCGTCTTTAGTTTTAAGTTACTAACAATTTATGGATCTTTTGGCTATCTGAAATAAAATGATTTTATTTATTTTTATTTATTGTTTTTTTTTTATTTAGCTCATTGCTTTGGTGGCAACTCTTTGTGAAACAACTTTACGACCAATAAGGGCTTGTATTGTTTGTGAAATTATTTTAATTAATGTATTTTACTAAATTGTCTTTTATTCTAGGAAACAAGCATGGATCACAAATAGGAAGCTCGGGCAGCAGAAGGATTTACCGCCACCATCAATGTAGTATCTTTTAAATTTCTACGAACTTATTCTTACCAGACCTTCCTTATGGATTATTTTTATTCTCATAATCACATGTCTCATCCACCTTGTGGGACGTCTTTCAAAAATACGTCTTCCGGTACGCGGTCACCAATCCAGAACTTTTGGCCACATCGGCGATCGGTTCTGCGAGCAATGCCTACTGGCACTTAAGTTGATCGTCCGATGACCTGGTGAAGACCGCATGAATCCGCTGGATGCGAGAAGCATAGAATCGGTCGAAGTGGCGGTGCTTGGGGGAGGCCTATGTCCAGCAGTGGACGTCTTTTGGGTGAAATGATGTCCATGATGAATCACATGTATCGACATACAAATCCTCCTTCACACAAACACATGCACTTGTCCCACTGCAACTAAATATACTGTGACCAATTGGAACAGTCATGGTGATTAATGAGCAGCATCCGGCGGTTGCGACTGCGACTGCTCGCATTACATAGTGGCATAATTATTGCACGTAAATTATGCAATAATTCTGCAATTATGATCGATTGTCTTTCGTTAGATTAGAATACTTATTTGAATATACTGTGTCCCTAATTAACTATTTCCGTGGTTAAGAGATAGTAGATAAGGGCTAACTACCCCTTATCTACTATCTCTTCTCTATTCAGATCAATCATAATGTACGAAAACATTTTCCTGATATCTTAGGTTATTAGGTTATTTTTTCAGAGCAAACAGGACTATATTTTTTATTCCGATTCGACGAGAAAAGATTCGACGAAAATATTTTTTAGTTTTCTTTCTTTTCTTTGATAAAAAAAAATGTGTTATGAATCAGTTTTATTTTATTTTATTTATTATGGGACAATAAACACAATACTTAAAAAAATGTTTACAAATAAATCGGATTTTAAATCGGTAATTTCGAACTCGAACGTTTTTTTCAGATTCTTATGCTGTAACGTTTTCTTTCGCATCGACTCTTATTAAAATCAACCTGAAAAATTGATCACCCTACAATAAAACGAATATCTACTTACCAAGTTAGTTTTCTTTCAAATATCTAAAGATATACAGTATTAAATGAAATTGTTTATTATCTAAACAGGATATCGGAATCACTTTTACACGTAATATTAATTAAAAAAAACTAGCTAGATGGAGTCGACATTTCCTATCTGACTACCCCTTAGAAGAAATGGCGAAACAAAGTCGTATCAGTTCTAATCAAGTTGCAATCTACCTACCATTTTATAGCCTATAAAATCAGACTATTAGCAAAATTACAGTCCACACTCTGTTTCACGACCTATTTCGTGATATCATGCAAGCAGGAGTTGGTAATAGGGCAATTAATCCATAAAATATGACTGATGAAATGGGTCTAAGCTAACTAGACAAAGAAAGAAAGAAAGAAAATAAATTTATTTGACCCAGGACAAAAACAAAAAAAACACAGAGAAAGCTTAAAACAGTATTGTGTGCCTCACGGCTGCGGCAAATAGGCCCAGGTCAGCATAAATGCTAGACAACTGTGCCTGACGCTGGTTTTCAACTGAACCTACTAGACACGAAAAGAAAGATTCGATGAAAAAGGGTGCCCAAATAGCTTTAAAGTGCCAATGTTTGAAACGTTGTGTATTCTATTTTTTTCTTTATGGCAATTGGTGCCGATGCCAACAATTCGGCCAATGTCAATGTGTTATGGAGAGTCGTGTGGGGAACAAAAAAGACAATTTAAAATTGAATTCAATTTGAAACTTGTTGACGAGTATTGCCTACTAGGTTTTAAGTTGTGCGTGGTAAAACCGGGCAGTGCAAATTAAAATGACAGTGACATCAATTCTTGAAAATAATTTTTGATTTAAGACTACGTCATCGTTTACACCTGCGAGGTATGAACGTAATTTGAGAGATTTATAAAATTATTTAAGCTGAAGTGTAAAAAAACTGACTTTGCCATCCATTTACCTACACATTAATTATTTATGTTTCTGGACTATGCCATCGTTTGCACTTTATCTGTGACATTTCAATAAATTTTAAAGACGCTGCAAATTGCACGTCAATAAATCTCAACAAATTAAAATGAAGTGACACTTATATGAACTTACTAATCTGGATTATGGTGGGGCTACATCATCTATTACACTCAATTTGTGAGATTTCAACCAATTTTAAAGACACTGCAAATTGCAATCTTAAAAAATCACAACAAAATATAAAAAAATCTGACATTGACATCAATTTTAGAAACACGCATTTAGCAATGCGATCATCGTTTACATCTCGCGACCCTATTCTGACAGACCAGTTAACATTAGTGACACTAACAGGTCTCGGTCAGGTCATACAAGTCCCATAAAAGTCCATACAATCCTAACTAAAGCAGCAAAAAAACAAATGAGCATATAATTAAAGTAATTGCAGAGTTTATAAATGAAATGTTTTTGTAAATCGCTGCATGAGAAGTAAAAGATTGTTGATCTCATGGCATTTGGTAATATCATGGGAAGTAAGATACGGATTATGTCTTTCCGTGAGAAAATACCGAAATCTAAAATCCGATCTTGGATCTTGAAGAGAGAGGGGGACATAGGCTGTATGGTGTATTGTACAGACAAAAAAAATACGTTTGACAAGAAAACATTGACGGTAATGTATTTATTTGACCAATCAATTTTATGAACATTGTCAATGCTACTGATATAGAAATATATAAAAATGCAAATGATCAAAATTACGATAAATAAATCAGGCTTATTTAAGAAATTTTCGAAATCGAACTTTCGAACCGAATTCTTCGTCTCGATAATAATCCTCGTCATCAATTTTGTTCAAATATTTACGTATAAGTTGGACATCTGACCAGTCACCTCTTAATATTGGCACGTTCACTTTCCACACAATATGATGCAGCCTCTATAATGACTTGCCCAAACACGGCGCGGGCGCACACGGAAGTTGCGAAAGTCACCATATGTTATAAATATTCAACTAAAACATGTTTTCGTTCCGTGTCATCATTCTTGTGTAATATTTTAAATATCCTCGCATAAATCGCCTTTTTGCGTTCGAGTGGCTCGTTACTATCCCTAATACTGTTGCGATTATGTCAGAAGATGCTACCATTAACTATGATGACGTCAGAAGTTGTGTTAGCTGGTACTTGAGGCTAAAAGGGAAAATATGAGAATACACCCAAATGTCAAGGTTTACGCAACGGCATTGTGAAGAACTGCAATAGGTGTGTGTTACGTAATGAAATATTTAGCGAAACTCTCTTATTTTCTATATAGATGTTGCAAACAGCTTCTTTTAGTGCATGATGCAACTGAGGTCATGCTGTCCCGCTGTTGCGCAACATCGCCCACTTTGGAGAAAACACCACTTTCTACCATACACCTGTTTATGTAGCGTGTTAATAGTACTGACATGTTAAAATGTGTGTTTTGTAGGTGAATGGCATTTTTAATTTTAATTTTAAGCTCGGATGGAGCTGTGTTTGTTGGTTTAACCTTGCTGTGTGTCTTGAGTGTATGGTGTTGTTGTAAAGGGATATATGAAGAATAGATGAGAATAAAAGTAGTAACTTTTTTTAAAAACTTTTTATGCAAAAATAAGAATTTATAATACAACTAAAATTATAGTACATTAAAATTACTATTTACATAAATACATTTAGGCACCGTAATTTTTTCTCTACTTATAACTAGGTTTGTCGCCGGCAGAGCAGGTATCACAATTGCGCGCGCCCGTTGCGCCGATTAGTAAGGGCCGGACTGGCCGGGGGGGCCGTACGATGAGCTGACACCGCCGCCGGAGCCGCCGTGACCGCCGCCGATGGAGCCTCCGTGACCACCACCGATGGAGCCACCGTGACCGCCGCCGATGCCGATACCACCGCCGATAGAACCACCGCCGATACCGCCGCCAATGCTACCGCCGCCGAGACCGCCGCCGAGACCGCCGCCGAGACCACCGCCGAGACCGCCGCCGAGACCACCTCCGATACCACCACCGATACCAGAGCCGCCTCCAATGCCACCACCGTCCTTCTGGGTCTTGTACTTGATGAAGTAAACCTCGGGCTTTGAGGGCTGAGTGGGAGCTGCGGTGGGGATGGTGATGTCGGGCTGCTCGTCGGGTTTCTTGACCAACACGTAGACGAGGGTCTTCTCTTCGTTCTGAGCCTGAGCGGGGATGATGGGCGCGACAGGTGCGGGAGGAGCGGGGGCCTTGATGAAGATGATCTTGTAGTGCTTCTGGGGAATACCGCCGCCGCTCACGATCTGGGGACGCTGTTCTTCAGGTTCTGGGGGTGGGACATGGACGTAGATGTGCTTCTGCACAATAGCGCCGCCGCCGAAGCCAGCGCCGCCGCCGAAACCGGCGCCGCCGCCGAAGCCGGAGCCTCCTCCGAAGCCGGAGCCTCCGCCGAAACCGCCGCCGCCGCCGCCGCCGCCGGATGAGAATCCACCGGAGAATCCTCCAGAGGAGAATCCTCCTGAGGAGAAGCCGCCGCCGCCGCCGCCACCGCCGAGGCCTCCGAAGCTGCTGGAGCTCAGACCACCAGAAGAGAATCCTCCGTGGCCGCCACCAATGCCGCCTCCGAGACCACCGAGACCGCCATGTCCACCGCCGCCGCCTCCAGGCGCGCTGTAACTGTATCCCGCCTCGGGCCTAGCCGAGCCGAGTGCCGCAACGGCAGCTAATACCTGCGGCAGAAAATTCACTTTTAAACAACACTTTTACAAACATTTTTATCGATTGCTCGGCTGTATTGATCGATGGTGATCATCGAGAGATGAACTCGATGAATAGAGCCGAGCGATCGGAGCACTAAACAATCCAATGAGGAAGCACAGTGCGTGGTCACAGGAGCGGGGGTCAATGCACAGGTCACAAGTCACTTTCACTGCACGAATACCTACCAAGAACGCTTTCATGTTGACTCACGGAGGTGTCGTTGTTGTGTGATGCTCTGTACCAGCGACCGTTGGTTTATATACTGGTGGATCGGCGACGCCTCTCTCCCGGGCTCTTCCTAACATTCGGCCTTCGGGCCATACGAGAATTATGATTTTAATGACACCCGTCCAATTCTTCTTTGGTGAAAACAATGTGGATCTTGTACGGCTATTGGACACTTTCACAGGCTCGTCTATGGTAATAATTGATATGTCAACGGAGAATTCGATGTGACATATTAATTTGCTATTGTTGTTGATGTCTCCTATTGTTCAAGCTTATCTGTAAAGTGTTAAATATTCCGTAGAACATTTTATTTAGCACTTGTCTCATCTCAGAGGTAACATTCATTCATTCATTCAACTTTTTCTTTAGGTAAAATCTTTGGATTAGTTCTTTGATTACGGAACGAGATAGTTTCCTTGTTTTAAAAGTTTTTGTGTCACTGAGATTACTTCGAGTTTCTTGTGGGTCTGATCTGCATACATTACGGCTCATTACGTTCTTTATAAATTGTGATCGGTAGGTAGTATTTCTAATGAATGTTTCCGATGCCAAAGTAATAATTATTATATTATCATTAAAAGAATGAAACACGTAAAAGGTACGTAAGACTTTTAAAAAAGAAAAAAAAAATTGACAAAATATTATATACCTACGACCTACCTACAAAACGAAAACACTTAATTTTTTCATCGTCGTGATAACACTATTATAAATAATTATTCACTTTCCACTTAATAACAAGGTTCAAAATAAATATTTTCTTATCAAATCATGTCTAACTAAACAGTTAGAAAAACATTTCAAGTTGTGTATTATTTTGAAAATACACACACACATTTTAATATTGGATGGAAACTAAAAGGTATTTGCAGGACCTTTATACTCTTGTAGGTTAAAATGTAGGTCAATCAGGATTTCAGGACTTAAGTCACGATAAAATGCGGATACAGTAAAAAAATCCAGGCGGAAAATCTTTTAGGGAAAATCTCAGTAGTCTAGTTTATGTTTGCAATAAAATTAGGTCAAACAAATTATGAAAACTTTAAATTAATTAATATTATTCTCATTCCAATCCCTTCAGGACAAAGTAAACGCCAAAATATATCTCCATCTCAAAAACAGCTGGACCAATTCCAGTGAAACTTTTCCGAAACGATAGCATCAGTGAATGTCATAGGTCAAGTTATTGCGATATGACATAACGCAGACATCGCAATAACAATAAAAAACAACTATCTCTATGGAACACTAGCATAACTTGCTGTTACAAATACGTTTACATTTTAAGTTTTATGACTCCAGTTTTTATTAGACCATACTATTTTATTACATCGCGATAATTTTCATTAATTTCACCTACATTATATCTGCCTAACCTTTTCCCAACTATCTTGGAGTCAGCTTCCAGTCTTACTGGGAGCAGTTGTTTACTAGTATTGTACATGGAAGGCTCCATATCTATCTGACCTAATTAATTATATCCATACCTTTTTTCATTGATAAACTTAAGGGATGTAGGGATAACTCTATTGAATATTTGCCACATTGAGGTTGTGTTTTTAAAACCTACTTTCAAAAGCATTTAGATCAGTAACAGCTATGTATCTGTAGGTCATGGGAATTGAACCTGCTACCTGAAGTTCTCAAACGTTTAGCCACTGCGCCATGGCGCCAACCAATACGTCATCATTACTTTAACCTACAGATAGTTTGACATTAAAAGGGCTTATACAAAAATTTGGCAACGTCGCAAATCGATGTCAAATATTTTGCTGTTTTGATTAATTTGGCAATATTACTGTATGGAAATATGAAATATGGCTAACTAGCGCACTAGAATATTAATAATGAATTGCAATTATAACACTGAATTTGATGTTGTAACCGTTTTAGGTGTAAAAGAGGCATTTGGAAAGTTTCCAAATACTTTTTTATATCTAAAACTAAATTCTCGGTGTTACGATATTAATTATTGCATTTTATGATCAATATTTTAGTTCACTAACTTAGCCACATTTCATATTTCCATACAGTAATATTGCCAAATTAATCAAAACAAGTAAATATTTGACAGCTATTTGCGACGTTGCCAAATTTTTGTATAAGCCCTTTTAAGATTTGTATCTGTATCCCAAAATACAGAAGAAATCCTAATGACGTTTTTTTTAATAAGATTGCAACATAAGACCTTGCAAATTGACATTGTTTACGAATTTAAGGCATTGTAACACATATCAGCATTCTGTCACTATAATTGGCATTACTTTTAAGAAAACTATTAATAAATTACTCCTTGAATACAGGGTCTTTGTCACTTGTAGAAATGTTGTCATTAATATTTTTAACATTTAATTATTTTCTCTCTCAACAAATTATATAATATCACGACTGATTTCCACGTTTAAGTCCCATGTAATATAGAATAGAATAGATTTTTTCTTTATTAGAGTAACCAAGACTCAACAAGATTGTTAGTAAAACTTACCAATATGTAAAGCACATACACTAAACTAAAACAAAAAAAACAATTCAAGAAATAACGGTCGGACACCGTTGTGACATCCCATGAGAGACGGCACAACAGTGACCCATGGATTCACAGTCCAGGCGACTCGCAACCATGCTTAAGACACTGTTGGAGCTGCCCCACACCCAGCGCACCAGGGAAGCGCACCTTTTACGCATTGTTGTGTAAAAGCAATCTACATGCGCATATGCGGACATCCCTGACGCACTACAGAAACGGGGCAGCCCCACCAGTATTCTATGGCAGTATATGGGGGGGCGAGCCTATTGCCATCAACCAGGGACAGATCCGGGCTTCTACTGAAAAAATTTTTTTCTCTCTTCAGTCTACAATTAAATCATAGACCATGCTTGTATGACCAGTTGTATGAGTGTAACCGAAGCAAAAGGATTATGTAAGGATCGTAGCAGATTGTTTTTGTAATTTCTGCCTACCCCTACAGGATGAAGGCGTGAGTTTATGTGTGTATGTATGTGGAACAAGACATGCAAAGAGTGATATTTTTGCCGTGGGAAAAAAATTCAACAAGTAAAACATTAACAGTTAAAATGTAAAAAAATACCCCGACACAAACATTTCCACATTTCTCTTTCCTACTCCATCATCAGACCCTGTTCACCACCAACACGATATCTGTGCTGTAAGTTGGTAAAAGAGTTGGGTATCCTGCAAATTCCAGGTGATGCTGCAGCATCAGTTCAAGGTTACTATGTTCTTCTAACATCATTGAAGTAACAGAATACCAAATTTCAAATCGATCCGACCTGTAGAAGATACTCACATCCATAAACTAGAAAAGAGCTGATAATCTTCAAACGGCTGAACTGATTTTGATAAAACATGTCTAAGAATCATCGCTAGAAAACCTGCTTTCAGATAAAAAAATCGCATTCAAATCGGTTCACCCGTTTAAGAGCTACCGTGCCACAGATAGACACACAAACTTATAACACCCCTCTTTTTGCGTCGGGGGTTCTAAAGAATTTTACTGATAAAATCTGTCTCCATCCAAAAGGTGCTCTATCATCACAATAGGGTAGTTTCCTAGGTAAAAAAATTAAAATTCTATTTAGTCCATCTTTCAGATAATAAAAAAATATTAGACACGTATTTTTTGCTTTATCATATTAATCAAAAATAACTTAGAAAACACGCATTAAAGTTGGGGAGTGGGGGCTCGCTACGTCACAACTCAGTATTAAATGTAGTACGGCGTGACGTCATGCCACATTTTAACTCAATGTATCGCCGTAATCATTTGATTACGTCAAAAAATAAAAAATACGAGTTCAATATTTTTTAATTTTCTGAAAGACGGACTAAAAAAAAAATTTGGACACAGGCCTATTGTGTTATTCATTACCTCTACTTATCTCCTTTATGTAAAGTCATGAAGATATAATGACCCGACCTGCCTTTCCAAGTTATTGACTTTCTCATTTCTTATGTGTTCCGGTCATGTAACAGGCAGTATATATTTTATGTATAGCTTTGCATATGAGCCGGCTACTGTTTTACGAACTACGAAGGTAGGTAATGTTTTTCTTGGTAGTCTATGTATGGTGCGGTTGCGGTAAAAATGATGCCACCCATCTTCATGGGTGGCATCATTTTTACCGCCAAAAACCCAAAAAGCATCTAATTACCTTCGTAATTAGATGCTTTTTGGCATGGCGTCATGTTCGTGAATGGGCGCCGTCAATTGAGACTGGTCATCTCTTACCTGCCAGGGCTTATTTTTAATCTTATATTTTCAATTGCTTTTGTACATTGTTCTCACATATAGAAGCAACAAGAATAATGTATCCAGGATTTTGTAATATCAATATTTAAAGGAGTGTCTTTGGAGTTTCTTGCCCGTTCTTCTCCATAGAAATCTACGTTTTGGAATGGACAACTAACTTCAACTTTCTGACTAACTGACCGATTCTTTGACAATTCAACAGTGCCTGTAAATGGTTTAATTGAAATAAATGCTTTTGAGTTTGATAAAATCATAGACTGTTTTCGGAAGACTATTCTCATTCTTTTTGTCGAAGAATTTAAAAGAAGATTCAAGGTTTTTTCAAGAAGATAGGCAGAACGATTCTTCCTGTAGCATTTTATCGCCAACTCGATTGCCAACCATGTTTATTATTTCAATAACCAAAGTATACTACTATCTTACATACAAAAACAGGAACAATGGTAAATCAGAAGATCGTATATGTCAGCCTGTAAATTATACTGACTGCCACGTTTGTCTACTACTGAGCATGAGGTCCTGGTTTCAACTCCTGGGTCGAATAAAGTGTTATTGGGTTTTCCATCTAGATTTCTTAGTAGCAGCCCGGAATCGGGATTATGATTATCTCCCTATTTTATGGGACTTAAACACAACTGAAATGTGGGTGTACTATGGGTACATCTCTGCCTAATCCTCCGGGGATTACAGGCGTGATGTTATGTGCTACTCAGAGACAAAGATTCCATTTTATACAGGAGTAGGATCGAGCATTCCACGTTCAGTATAAAACCCGGAAAAATTCTTCTTACAAAAACCTTTATTACTATAAGGCTGCGTTTTCACCAGAGATGTGCGAGGTACCTGAGCGGTGCGAGGATGCGTAACGAAGCTGTCAAACGATGTGAGTGTTTCCACCAGAGATGTGCTAGATTGCTGAATGGTACGAGGCTGTGAAATGGTGCGCTGATGAGCGCTGTGAGGATGTGTAGCGGGCTCTTTTCAGATACGATTTCTCATTCGCGTCTATCCCTAACACACACCCCTCGTACACATCCTTCGCAACCATCCCTCGCTTGTTTTGTACATACAAAAACCTCGCACCACTAAGCCGTTTTTGACCGGAGCTGCGCTGAGCGAGGCTAGGTAAATGAAGCGATTCTATTGGTTCTTAAGGTTGAACTAGTCGCGGGCTCGAACTCATTGGTGGGCTTGGTCAAAAAGCACGCTGTGTCACCTGGCATCGTATCCGACAGAGATAGTATCAGTGATGAGCAGTTAGACGCTGGTCTACATGCACAAACTCTAGTTCGCACGCACACAAACACCGTTCAGAACGATTTTAGTAAAACGAGCGCGTAAAAAACACGAAAAGTCCTTTGGAAGGTGGAGTTTTATGAAAAAACTACTGCATAAATCAATTACGAATAAAGTTTATAATAATCTTCGACAATTGAGCTTTGTCGGAACGAGCTTTGTTTTGGAGATTTTATACTTCTTTTATTACTTATTTACTCCCAAAGTTGCGTTAAAATTAGCAGGAAAAACGAATCTTTGTTGGCTCATAACTTTTTAATTGCTTTTTTTTTGCTATTCTGCTTCTGTACAGACAAAATTAATAATAAGACGAAACGATTTCATGTTTTACTTTGGATGTACAATGTGTAACAGTGGAGTAAAACCCCCCGAAATTTGTATGGAAAAAGTATCGGCTAGTTGCGCCTTAACAAACCCGCGACAAACATCTCTTGCAGACACGCAGCCTTATGGTGGTCTATACCACATAAAACTGTCCCATACCCAGTTCATTCTCATAACAATACCATATTACGTTAATAACAGTCTGTAATTAGCGTTGGGCATAGACTCATTGTCTATGGTCGCCATTAATAATCCCATTGTCAATCTACACTGTTACCGATGCAGTGAGGCAATCTTTTGATTACTTTCACTTGGTAATCTTATCTTATATCTTGTTTGACGTGCTAAGTATGGGTTGGAGATGTCGATGTTTGTGATATAGCCTTAGGGGATATGTGTCGTATGACGATGGATTAATGACCTTTCGTGTGGGTCAAATTATTTTGACAAATAGAATGATATAGTAAAAGTTTCTATATGATGATTTTTCTAAGGGATGCAACTGTCTTCATCTAAGGTATCAAAAAGTTTGGCGTTGAGAATCTGGTAAGGACAAGTGTCCGGAAAGCGTCTAAAGCATCTTCATTTGTCGAGGTTTTTGAAAGCAGCAGCACACATCTAGTCACAGTTTTTCTTGAAACAACAACATGTTACAAATCATATCTAGAACTAAGAAATCAGTCGTTCCAATTAACAGTTAATATATGTAAATACCATAATGCTATTAGTTTATATCTAATTGAAGCATCACTTTCGCTATCCATAAAGTATCATAATAGCTCATACAAGCTGAGTAACAGGAAAAAGGTAAAAGTATTTAATTAAAATACGATTCCAAGTCAAATTGTCATAAATCGCCATGTGAGAGGATTTCTCAGTGACGTAACGACCGTCGACCTCGCGATGTAAAATTAAAAGAGAATGCGATTATGATTTGATAAAACCGCAGAGATTTGCACTATAACATTGTGAAACGGTACAATTTGAAGAATACTGTGTGAATAAAATAAAAGGAAACATATCGGTGAAGCTCAGTCGGGTGTGGGCTGTGTTGGTAGTCAGATCTCTACATTTACTTTTTACACAACTTCGACACATTGTGGGTACTCTCTTATAGTCTGCGTAGGTGGTTAGCAAAACTTTAGGGAAGTGTCAAAGTCACAGGAAGGGTTGAAGGGCACAGCTGCATTTCAGTGGTGATCCCGGAACCCCTCCAAATGTGCTGACGACCGATGTCATACTAGGACTACTAAAGGAATCTACCCCTCTACATTCTAAAATACAATAGACGATGAAATATTTAGTAACCTGTTCCGCTTTATTGTTCCTAAAGAGCCATAAAAAGCCTGTAAGAAATCGACACGTGTTTCACCTCTCAACGAGGCATCCTCACGATTGACTTATCGCGAACCCGAACACGGCGTGTTGCTACAACGAGCGCTGGACACCGAACAGGGATTCAGGGATTTCTAACATTGTTTTTACGGCTCTTTAAGAATAGTTAAGCTTAACAGGTTACTAAATATTTACAATCAACGTCTTTTGTATTTTATAATGGATTTCCGCAAGGTTTTTTTTTTATAACTTCTTCCGCTCTGGGCGGAGCTGCGTGTCAGACTCTTACTGACTAAAACCCACCCGTGTTCCTTCAGTTGCCCTGTTGCCGGGGGCCACGATCTCCCTTTCGGTTTTCTTTCTTTGCATCCCCGGCAGGCATCGGCCCTAACGGACCCCGTCAATTCTGCTGACATCATCTCTTTGAGGCGCGCGTGGAACACAACGCGCCGTCGACCCGGGCCTGGTTCTTATCGGACGGCGAGCTACCCATTGGCCTTTGTATATATGTACATCAGTAGGTGCAGATTTTCACGCCTGAATCAGTTAACTACCTCTACATTCTGGCAAAAATTAGGCCATCTCTTGGGTATTAAAGGAGTAGTGCCATAGAAGAAGAAAGTATTCATATGGTAGTGCGTAAAAAAGAGTCGAGAAGTCTTATTGATATTACCATCATTACGGTAATTTCACCGCTCCTATGATATTTCATTGAAGGGCTTTTTATAAATGGACGTTAATGTCGAGGTCGGTCCGTAGATGGGTGACCATCCATTACATACCTCGGTGCTTAACGTGCTTTCCGAGACACTGAAGGGTCTCGACCCTTCAGTGTCACTGAAGGGTCTCGACCCTTCAGTGTCTCGGAAAGCACGTTAAGCAGCCGGTCCCGGCTGTCATTCGTATATCTTTGACAGTTTACCTGTAGTCAAAATGTAGGGCATAATGTTATTAGAAGTTTAGAGGGGGCTTAGAAATACCCAAGTTTATACCTACAAGCAAGCACTCTTGCACTTATAGTAGGCACTCAACCTGTAGAGCCGCTAAATACTTAGATATGTAAACAGAACGCAACTACTGAAATCAAACCGTCGTGAGAGATACTTCATGAGTTTCAAGATGAATTGAGTAATCGTAGCCAACGGGCCTATTTTATTACGTATTGTTATGCAATATTCTAATAATACATATACTTCCCAAAGCCCGGTTCCCATGTGAGCTATACAGGCTGTGTGCAGACCTAAGTCAAGTACTTGTAGCTCTGTCTATGAAAATCAGACAGTTTTGTTAAGTCAAGACAGTTATGTTACATCTGTTTTGGCCCCATACAAAGCTGTTCTATCTACAACTGACCATACAGTTTTGGCACTGATGTTCATAACCTCTTAAACTTTATAGCTTTACGTGGTGCTAAAGCTCGTTGGGGACGAAACTCAGGGTCCAAATAGTTCGGGTTCATGTAGGCTATACCTATTCTGTAACGGAATGTTCCAAGGGCCTGTTGGACTGACCTAATTTTAGCCATCCAACCAGGTGATTCGCCTGAATTCACTGGTCTAATATTAGTTTTTCTTGAGGCGATTCGTACGAAGATAATTTATTTGTACGTGAATCGTCAACTCCAAAAATCGATTCGCCTACAAATAAATTAATTTCGTGCGAATCGCCTCAAGAAATAAATTATATTCCTTTATTAATTATATAGTTTCGGGCGAGTAAAGCCTCGCAACCTGGCAACAAATAAATAAGTTTTCTTTTTCCATTGTTTTCGCGATATAATTTAATTTATTATCAGGAGGTGGAAATTATTTACAGATTCCTAAGATTGTTACGGACCGTAGACCATATGGAAATTGGACAAATCATTTTAAAGCAACAAGATGGCAAAAACTTTTTGGCAGAAAGCAAAAAAGAAATCGATTTCATTTTAAAACATCATTAAAATAGTTAGAGATTATAAATTAAATTATATATTCATGTAATCAAATTAATAATGTATGTCCATAATTATGATAGCCTAAAGGCTATTAAAAAGGAGACAGTCATGTTATCAATAATGCACGTACAAAACTATAAAAAAAAACCGCATTGTATGAGTGGAATGATTGATGAAAATGTTGGTGAAAGAAGAAAAAAAAACACGTTTTACAACGACATTCAAATGATAAACAAGATCCTTCATAATTAACTTACTTTTACAAAATTATTATTTTATTATTTGTCAGCCAGTTGTTAAGTCCCATGTAATAGGGGGCGAGCCTATTGCCATCAACCACAAATCCAGACTCCGGGCTGCTACCGAGCAATTCAAGATGGAAAACCCAATATATCACTTTGCCGGACCCTACATTCGAACCCAAGACCTCATGCTCAGCAAAAATGTTGAACTATAGGTGCGACTCGAACCCTTCGGGGATTACAGGCGTCATGTAATGTGTGTTATTTCTCAGCTTTTTTATGACTTTGGACCCACTAATCGAAGAGAATATGATTAAAAAAAAACACTACAAAGTGAAAAATAACTTTAATTTCGGAAGTCGGTGTCTTTGGTTTTGAATTTTCGTTCTTTGTCACCGACTTCCGAAATTAAAGTTATTTTTCACTTTGTAGTGTTTTTTTGAAGTCGGTTGTTTTTTTTTTGTAAAAAGTTTTTATTTTTCACTTTTTAGTTGTGATACACCTACCCCACACAAATTCGAATACCAATACCTGCTATGTACCTAAATAACAGTGACAGGAAGTTATCATATCATCCACATAATAAGTGATGAAAAAATACGTATTATTGAAGCTAACTCAAAAACTACCCAAGCAAAGTTAATAAAATTTATATGGGACCACTTCTGAAGTATGATCTACCAAACAAAAAAAGAATCATCAAAATCAATTCATAATTGACGGAGTAATCGCGTAACAAACATACAAAAAAAAAAAACATACAATCGAATTGAGAACCTCCTCCTTTTGGAAGTCGGTTAAAAACCAGATTGGTTGCAAACATTTTAGCTGAGCGGAGTTTATAGCTGTAATAACAGCCGCACGGGTCAATTCATAAGCTAACGCTACGCGGTTAAGCTACGCTTGCCGGGGTTGGTCTGTGGATAGGTGACCATCTTTACACATCGAGACTCCTCCGTGCCTCGTCCCGGCTGTCATGGGTGGATCTTTGACAGTCGTTACGGGTCGTCAGAAGTCCAAGAGTCTGATAAACAGTCTTACCCAGTTACTGGGTTGTGGAGGTCAGATAGGCAGTCGCTCCATGTAAAATACTGGTATTCAGCTTCATCCGGTTAGACTGGAAGTCGACCCCAATATAGTTGGGAAAAGGCTAGGCAGATTGATTGCTAAAATTTTCTGTTCTAAGTCAATCCTCCAGCAAGACCATTCTTTTGCAAGGAAGTATAGAAACCAAACAAACAGGTCCGTGATAAGGCCTATCGCACTATAAAGATCAGAATACTGGGTCGTGAAGAAGATGGATGAAAAAAAATTGCATGCAGCGGAGATGAGAATGTTGAGATGGATGTGTGGAGTAACGAAAATGGATAAAATAAGGAATGTGTATATAAGAGGAAGTTTGAAAGTGGCGTTAGTGACAGAAAAGTTGAAAGGATGATGTGATAAGGAGGGAGGAAACGCATGTGACCAAGGGAGTGATGAATATACATGTTGATGGATGGAGAGGAAGAGGAATGATATGAAAGAGAAGGGAGTGAATGATAGCGTGACAGTGTTGACAGGGAGAATGGAAAAAGTAAACGAGTTGCGCCGATCACAAATAACATGAAACAAGGGAAATGATGATACAAACGCTTCAATTTCAGTCTTAATGGTTTACCATTAAGACTGAAATTTAGATCAAGAGGCTGACCTAGAAGGGCATAATATTAGCCAAAGATGGTCACAATATACAGTGCGAGTCTTTATAATGTGCACATATTGAAATGAGGGAATCGGAATCTATGCTTAATTTAATCAATGGAAAATATATTTTAAAAAATCGAAATATTTTTATGGAATTTTTAAAAAATTTGTTCGCTACTTTAACTCCAATGTAAACAAAACGGTGTAACTTTTAAACTCAATGATCTGTCGCAATGAAACAAACTTCATAATGATTGGAAGTAATTAGGCGTCCTCATAAAATGAAAATAATGGAAAAAAACTACTTTCAATTGACAATAAACATTTTTTTTTTGCAAAAATCTGTTTTTGAACTGAAAACTTCTTTAGGCGCGTTGGGCATTTTTGAGATGGGACTAAACCATTGATTTCGCGACACCATGACGACACCTCAATTTTGTAAACGCGATTGTGCTGTTTATTTATATTACGTTACGGATCAATCTTCTATGCAAGTATTTTTACTTTAAAGGTTTCGGAAGTATTTTTTTTTTTGTAAACGCGACTGTGCTCTTTATTTTGATAAGGTTACGGACCAGTGTTCTATACAAGTATTTTTCTTACACCAAGGCGATCTTGTTCAAGTTTTCACTTCTGTCGGCACTCCCGGAGTGCCACCACTTTTATTTTTTTCGTAAATTTTTACAATAAACGTAAAATTTCTCAATAAGACGCTCATTACGTAACTTTAAAATAAAAATAAATCTTAGTTTTTTTTAAATATTTTTCAGTTGATAAAATCAAACATAGATTCTTATTTCGATATGTGCATATTATAAAGACTCACACTGTATAGGTAGATACTCGATTCTCTCCCGAAGTCCGGCTTCCTTGTGTGTTAGTCGTCCCTACATCTTACAGCGGCGTCCAACATGTGTTTGCCGATACATAGCCTCTTATTTACTTATTATGTAACAGTTACTTTGTCACATCGGTTTAAGCGACATGTCCAATGGTTTACTAGTGTACAGGTTAAACAACTTCCTTTCAAGCTAACCTTTTAGTTAAATAAGTGTGTTACGTGTAACTGCTACCGGAGTTAACGTTATTTTCTATTTTTACGTTTGCTTACTAAACGTTCACAGTTGATTTGCTAGTAGGTACTTAAGAGGGTTTATCCTAAAAGTTGGCAACGTCGTAAATAGCTGTCAAATATTTACCTGTTTTGATTAATTTGGCAATATTACTGTATGGAATTAAGAAATGTGTCTAACTAGGGAACTAAAATATTGATTATGAAATGCAATCATTAATACAGTAACACCGAATATGTAGTTTTAGATGTAAAAAAAGTATTTGGAAACTTTCCAAATGCCTTTTTTACACCTAAAACGGTTACAACATCAAATTCAGTGTTATCATTGCAATTCATTATAAATATTCTAGTTCGCTAGTTAGCCACATTTCTTATTTCCATACAGTAATATTGCCAAATTAATCAAAACAGCGAAATATTTGACATTTATTTGCGACGTTGCCCTCTTTTAGAATAAACGCTCTATGGGTATGAGATTATTTTTGAATGCTCAACAATCTATTCATATACCTATGACCTACCTTACCTACCTTCATCTTGATATCCATACTTACACACTTATTATCACTATCCTGCCCTAATATTTTTTTTTTGTTTACATAGGTACATGAAAAAATAACTTTGTCTGTTATTTTTTCACGCTTTAAGGGTGAACGGATTTCGATAAACACACACACATTTGGCACACATGTAGACCATGGCCTGGGTTAGGATCGAGAATACTTTCTATCTCAGAAGTACGATCCCGTAGGATACTTTCCGTCCTCCACGCGGGTGAAGCAGCGAGCAAAAGCAAGTGTACCTATAAGTTGATGAACTTGAAATAAATCGTGTAGGGCATATCGCATATCTTCGCATATCATTTATTTGCGCATCAGTCGCTTCTAACGTGGTTGCCCTTACACTACCGCAGAGAGCAAAGGGCGCTGACTACCTTGTTTTCATTTCTTGACTCTCCCTCTTCCCCTAGTTATCTAGCCCCGCACTTTCAATACATTTGCGCCAACCACAATAGAAATCTACGTTCATCTCACAATTGTCTTCTTCAATGTCCCACCCACCGCACTGACTTCATTCACTCTTCCTTCTTCATTCAGTCTATCTCTCTGTGGAATGCGCTCCCCCAGGAAATCAGGATGGCGACCAACCGATTATCTTTCAAAGGTAAAGTTCGCGAGTACATTCGCAAGAAGCTGGCAGTATCATCACAATGGTAATGTTTTTCCATTGTTTGTCTTATTTGTTTTAGTATTTTTATGTATTTATTTTTGTTTATATTTATATATAATTGGGAGTACACATTTGTGTATATCTTTATATTTAAATAATTATTTTTTCTTCAATTCTCGCTATTGCACCTACCACTGTTTGTCTCTGCATCACCCAAAGGTTGACACGTAGAAAATGCCTTTGACATGAATTACATGTACATTTGTGTGCTTGAAGTATAAATAAATGAATAAATATTGATAAATCTGTATCATCCCAAAAGTATTTTACAGAATAACTTACTTTGTAAGAACTCGTTAAAATATTAAGTCGTGTTCCTTATATCATCAGTTACAAGAAAATGAGGAGTTTTCTTTAGAAAAACATGACTAAAATATGAGAGAGAAATATTTTTACATATTATTTCGAATACAGTTGAACGGGGGCGGAATAATAATGATGCCTACGTATGGGTATTTTGGGTTTCTACAACCTGTTGCTTAAAGGGAGCTGGGGTTGGTGGCTAAATAGAAAACGCTGTACGGGACGAGGTTGGTCCTTGGTGACTATTCCTTACATATACGACCCCATCGTGCCTCGGAAAGCACGTTAAACTGTTGGTCCCGGCTGTCATTTATAGATCTTTGACAGTCGTTACGGCTAGTCAGAAAACCGAAAGTCTGACAACCAGTTTTACCAAGGGGTATCGTTGCATGTGAAATACTGGTATTCAGCTGCATCCGGTTAGACTGGAAGCCGACCCCAACATAGATGGGAAAAGGCTACGCAGATGGTTTTACATTAGATCTCACATCTTTTTCCGGTAAAAGAACTGCGTTACGAGACTTAATTCTTTTTACATGTTAGGTTTTTTAGGTATGTGATTTATATTTCACCAAGTACCCATTAAGTAAATACTAACTTCTCGTTTGATTTCATAATTATGTAAATTGTTAAGCTATTGCATAGCTTTTATCGCGGGCTTTGAGCGCGGCGACCGAATCAAGAAATTCCGTAACGAAAATAAAACCTAACACCCCCCACTCCGCTTACCATGTAATGACGGTTCCCATGACAACGTGATGTTGTCATGGGAACGTAATTTTTGTTTTATGTCATCACGTCATCATCCCAAGTGTAGCGTTGACAAATAGGAAGTATGGAGGTTACAAATGCTATGCAATAGCTTTACCGCGGCAGTCCCCGAGTGCCACACGTTTTTATTTTATTTAATTTAATATAAACTTAACGTATTAAATAGGAACAAAATGTAACAGTTGATTTATTTGATTTGTAATTTTTATACATAATATATTATTATTAACGATGAAATTCTCGTTTTATTATTTTCCCCAATGATTGGTCTTTTCGAGAATTAGGTATTTATAGAATTAGCCATTATGAGAATTAGTCCAATAAAGACTCAGTTGCCATTTTGAAAATTGGGCATTCTGCGCCTATTGATTTGAGTTGAAACAAGGGCGAAATATTAATGAATCTACCTATGTAGTGGGTTCCAGAACCTGTTGCTGACCGATTGTTATTATACCAACCTGTTGCTGCTTTTGTTTCACGCTCTTTCATTCGACTGCCAACCCCCATTTGTTGAACTACATTCGGTAATAATTAAGCGTAATTTACTGGATTTGATTTGTTGAGCTTCGTTCTACAACATGTAAAAGAAACCCTGCCCGATTCGTGAAGGTGTTGTTAGGTATCGTACTGAGACTCTATTTATGTCGTAATTTTCGAGAAAAAAGAAAAAAAATCACCCCAATTTTTATCAATGAAGAATTTTACCATGTTATTTATTACATGGGGCGCGGGCGGCCATCGTTTAGCGGGTTACAAGTCATAACTTATGACATCTGTTAATTTTTTTTTAATTTTTAATGAATTTGGGGTAATTTTGCTATTCAAAATGTGAATTTGAAATAGGAATAACTTTTTATTTTTAATAATAATAAAAATAAAAAACTTTTTGGTAATGTTATTGCAGTACCTATGCGCACCTTTCGGATTGGGTAGGGTTTTTTTACATATTATATAGGGTGGCCAATTCGTAAGTACCTACACAACTTTAAATTAAGATTATTTTTATTACAAAAGAAAATTACCAGATATTTTACCATAATTTTTTGTATAAAACTATCTACCAAATCTCCAACTTTTTGTTGGTTTAAAATGCAGCTTTTCATCGTGTTTTTCAAGTCTGAATTTCAGGATGGAAAACTATGATTCCGAATTATGAACAAGACTTATGAACTTACGAACGTCAAAAGGTTATTATTAATTTTTAATTTAACACTATTTATAGCATCTAATTATTAATAAATAGAGATCGTAAAATAAACATCAGCTGTTGAACATGACCTTTTCATAAATTATATACTGCACTAATTAGAGAATTATAAAATAAACAAGCAGAAACGAAATACATAATTTTAATGAACCAAATTAAAATAAAGCGGCACAAAACTTTTCATACCTACACAAAATTTTAATTAACCATTGATTTTGAAACTCAATTAACTCCGTGAAAGTTAAAACCTGAAGGATTTAATAACGTAGTGAATATAGCCGCAGATACATTCTGTCAAAATCTCATCGTGAAAACTAAGGTGAAGTTAGCTGTCAATAGTTTAAATCCCTAAAGTTCGATTTTAATCCTAGAGACTAATTTGACAGGAGCAAATGTCAAACTCCAAATTGAAAAAAAAAAAGACAACAATCACTTGAAATGTTAAATTAGTCTCTGGGATTTAAAAACGAATTTTAACATTAGTTGGATAGCTTACTTAGGTTTACTAGGGTTTCGACCAAACTTTGTTACCTAGTTGTAACTTTTAATTTTTTTACAGTTTTGCCATACAAATCTGTCAGGTGATTTTTTTTAATTGACGGGATCCGCTAGGGCCGATGCCTGCCGGGGTTGCGAATAAAACCGATAGGGAAATCGTGGCCCCGGCAACAGGGCAACCGAAGGAACATGGGTGGGTTTTAGTCAGTAAGAGTCTGACACTCCCGCTCCGTTTAGAGCGGGATAAGTTATTTGATAATTTCCCACCCAACAAAAAAAAAAGGATAGCTACAAAACTTTGGTCGAATTAACCCAGAGTTAGTAAGTAATACTTATACATAATTATGTATGTGAAGTTATTTCATTTAAAAATTGTAAAATGTTTATGATCTTTGAACTCGGACGCTTGACCTTAATAATGGTGTTGCATCGAACGATACGAGATGATGACCTGTCATAACAGTCGAGTCTTCGCGTCTGTGATTGGTCAAGAAGAGATGCGTATTGTGATGTCATGGTTTGGTTACCCTTGAGCCCTATAAACTTGATAATTACAAGTTACAATTTACAAATTTGTAACACGCACTTGTAAAATACAAGTGCATTTACCACAAGCCACACAATTGTAACGGAAAAACCTTACAAATATGTAAATTGTAGTGAAAAGTCCACACGATAACTGACAAATGCGTGCACTGACTGGACAGGCCCTCTCAATCTGTGTGGTGCTTTCCTCAAAAGACCACTTCAGACACCAATTCACATGGCCTTCACATGATCTGACCAAGATTATGTCTGGACTTTAAAAGAGACTGAGACCTCTGAGTTTGTTTCGGCCTTTCTTCTCAGAGTAGTCAGATAGGAAACGCCGACCTCATCTAGTTTTAAAATAACCTACTAAACCCTACCTACTAATAATAATACCACTACTACTACTACTAATAGTAATAACCTACTTATAGAAATAAAATCATTTATCATTTACAATCACATAAGTACTAGCTGACCTGGCAAACGTTGTTTTGCCATATAAATTATTTATGTTTGGGGTGGACCACCCTTATCACTTAGGGGTATGAAAAATAGATAACGATCGATTCTCAGACCTACCAAGTATACATATAAAATTTCATAAAAATTGATCAAGCCGTTTCGGAGGAGTATGGCAACTAACATTGTGACACGAAAATTTAAATATATAGATATATTTGTAATTTCTGTGTTACGCATTTTTTTCCACAATTTTATAAAATCGTAGAATTGTAGACTTGTAAATATAACCTAACCTAACTAACATAGCTGGAACTGAATAACCCCGGGATAGATTTTGATGTGCCTTGGCCTGAGTAAAGGGAAAAGTAATGTCTTCAAAACTAAGGTGGTTTTAACTGTGGCGGCAGTGGGACCAGCTCCCATATATTTTTGCCCACTATCCTTTGGCACACGGATAAACCATGACCTGGATTAGGATATTTTTTATCTACGTTCCCGTGAGATAAATTTCGACCTCCATACGGACGAAGCCAATGGCAAAATATTGTAATATGTTACTTTGGATTTTGTTATAGGGAATTGAATGAAATGGAGACTGGCCTATGAAATGTTGAATTGAAATAGGAGGACGTCTGTCTGTATGTAGGTATAAATCTTTCCTGGAGGTCATGTCAATGGGGCATGGATATTTTCTGCCGTCGGGAACACAGAGGGTGTACTCTCATTATTGTAAAACCCCAAATTACCTAGGTAGTACTGCTTATAAATATACTATGTAAATATTTGTCAAAGACTAAAATGTCAAATGATATCTTACCATGTGCAGTGCAACTAATAACTATCACATACAATGATTATTAGTCCTAAATTGTTGTATATTATGATGTGTGAACGCAGCCATAGCTGCGATTGGTTGATATGTGACACAACTATCAGGATGACATAAGCCCCAGCCTGTTGTCATTTGGAGTTGTCAAATAAAGCGTCAGTGCGTAAATCACTTCCACGCGTATTACTTTCTTTCTACCTATAAACATAACAGAACTTATTTGTGGATCTCCAATATAATTTTCAGATATGTTAACTGATAATTTAATTGCTATAATCTTTAAGGCGCAACTAGCCGATACTTTTTCCATACAAATTTCGGGGGGGTTTTACTCCACTGTTACACATTGTACATCCAAAGTAAAACATGAAATCGTTTTGTCTTATTATTAATTTTGTCTGTACAGAAGCAGAATAGTAAAAAAAAAGCAATTAAAAAGTTATGAGCCAACAAAGATTCGTTTTTTCTGCTAATTTTAATGCAAATTTGGGAGTAAATAAGTAATAAAAGAAGTATAAAATCTCCAAAACAAAGCTCGTTAAGACCGCCCATTGTGTCACCCAATGTAAAATTTCAATATTAATGTCTGTAATTTTTATGGTGTACATAATAAAGAATATTCTATCTATCTATCTCGTTCCGACAAAGCTCCATTGTCGAAAATTATAATAAACTTTATTCGTAATTGATTTATGCAGTAGTTTTTTCATAAAACTCCACCTTCTAAAGGACTTTTCGTAATTTTTTACGCGCTCGTTTTTACTAAAATCGTTCTGAACGGTGTTTGTGTGCGTGCGAACTAGAGTTTGTGCATGTAGACCAGCGTCTAACTGCTCATCACTGATACTATCTCTGTCGGACACGATGCCAGGTGAGATAGCGTGCTTTTTGACTAAGCCCACCAATGAGTTCGAACCCGCGACTAGTTCAACCTTAAACCCATAAATTAATCACGAAGGTTACTTGCACTTACTTTTAATTGGCCTCCAGCAATGTTCTTACATCTAAACAAACCGCTCGAGAGAGGCCGAGCCCGTTCGCTCATTCGCTGTCATGTCCACCGATATAGCTGACAGGTAATCGTTATTTATTACAACTGTTTACAAAGTACTTATAATATATTCTCACTATACATCGTGCTTGTATTTTCTGTATGCTACACCCCCATTTCTTTAGTTATATGTAGGTTATAAGTTATAGGGGGCAAGTCTGTTGCCATCAACAGAATTTCATCGAACCCATGACCTCATGCTTAGTAGTCGCGTTTGCGACCTCTAGACAAATGAGGCAGTAACCATTAATTGACTTGAATTCCAGAGTAATGGTTAATTGATTCAGGGGTGATCTTGCGGAAATCATACTAATATTATAAAGGGGAAAGTTTGTGAGTGTGTGTGTGTGTATGTTTGTCTCTTATTCACGCTAAAACGGCTGAACGCATTTTGATGAAATTTGGCACACATATAGTTTATAACCTGGATTAATATATAGGATACTTTTTATCCCGATATTCCCACGGAATCGAGACTTATGCGGGTGAAACCGCGAGGCGCAGCTAGTCCATTATAAAACCATCCATCCATTATAACCTGTACCACTTAACTATTCTTAAAGAGCCGTAAAAAACCCTATAAGAAATCAACACGTGTTTCACCTCTCAACGAGGCATCCTCAGGATGACGATTGACTTGTCGCGAACCCGAACACAGCTTGTTGCCACACCGAGCGCTGGTCGCAGAGTGAAAACCTGAGACTAGCGTAACAGCTGTTCCGCTGTTGCGGGTTACTAAATAAATAACAAACTATTGGTTTTTTTTTCAGAGTAATCACGATTCCAGATTGCAGAGAATTTTAATATTATAAATTGGATCGGACTCAGGACTCCAAGTGTAGCAATCGCGTTTGATGCTTCCACTAGTCAGACCCATCATCTGCCTAGCCTTTTCCCAACTATGTTGGGGTCGACTTCTAGTCTAACCGGACGCAGCTGAATATCAGTATTTTACATAGAGCAACTGTCTATCTGACCTCCACAACCCAGTTACTGGGTAATACGATATCCGTTAGTAAGACACTTTCGAACTTCTGACCACCCGTAACGACTGTCAAAGATCTACAAATGACAGCCGAGACCAACCAACGGTTTAACGTACTTTCCGAGGCATGGAGGATGTTCAACCGTGAACAAGCAACAACAGCATCGCACCGTCAGCGCTAAGAAGTGACCTACTGAGATCTTCGCTTCATCGGCTCGGTACATACAAACACACATCTAATTAAGTATCAATGTGTATGGACCATAAAATTAGTATATAATTAAGTTAATTACTGTAATAAACTAGTCATCAAGCTGAAGTCGAGTGTGATTTATCCCCTATACTTCCTTACTGTGGCCAAGACACCTTTAGCCATCATCGATCCTATGAGTCTGTGGGATCGGCAGTAAGAAAACCATTTCTTGTGTACAATTCACGACGACACAAACCCTTATTCCTTCCCAAATTCCGTCTGTAACGAGTCCGTAACGCCATCATAATATTATGGCTACCATATAAGGTAAAACCCCATCTCAATTCTATATATATTTCCTAGACAGTCGTATACAATTACAGTCATCTAACATTTATTTCCTCCTTTTAAACCTGACTATCCATTTCACTCGAGTATTGAGATGATCATAATCTGAACAATCAGAATGCTGGACGGCTCTGTTACGTATATATAAGACTATTACCTAATGTATAGATCATGTTAATAGCGGTTATGTGTGCTGACTAAGATTGTGTGTCATTTAAAATATTTCTTTCCATCTGGTTGGTTAATTGAGCTGATGTTGAGATGTTGTTACATATTAAACTCGAACACTATACTATTACAATATTCATCATTCTTTAAAGAAGTTGTTCGCAATTTCTATAAAGAAAAAAAAAATTGTTGTAAAAGGTAACTGACACGTAGATAGATAGACAGACAGACAGACAGTTACGTGAGAGACTAGGTTGTAACGTGGGCGCCATATTGAATAAAAAATATAAAATCTCCCTTAATAGTCAGACTATCTCTAGACCAAAACCACCATTTCTCCTCGAGAATTTTTTATTATTCTAAACCCCTTAAAAACCGGCACAGTGCGTGTCGGATCACGAACAATGAAGGGTTCTGTAGTTGGGATGAATTTATGCCAAATACAAAATTAACATTGTACAGACGCCAGCACTTCAAGCTACTACAATCTGTCAAATTTATTTAATAGATTTTCAACTTTATCTCTGAAGTATAAGGTTCAAAGTTGATTGGGAAAATTTGACAGTTTCGGGTATCTTGATGTGCTGGCGTCTGTACTTGAAAAGCATATTCTCCCGTACATTCTAACTGCAAATGTACGCACAGTGTTCAAAGATTTATCATGTCAATTTTAAGACCATAGACTTCTTATAGATTTTTCTGTAATCTATGAGTAAAGAATAATTCTTTGTATTTTTTTTCAATATTTAAGGCTCATTAGTTTCGGAAATAAAGGAAGGGAATAGTCAATTTTCTTCTATTTACTTAAATATCTTTGAATATAATTTAAAATAACAAAAAATATATTTAAAATCCTCGCAATTCGCCCTTTCATTTGATATGCCACACGATAAAGATAGAAAACTTTTTTAATTTTCTCATTTGCCCCCCAAAAGTGGGCCCTCATATTCAAAATTTATTTATGTAAATAAATAAATTTTAATAAATTAATTAATAAATTTTGTCTAACGTAAGTTAGACGTCCGTGTTTGGGTCACAGAAATACATATGTGTACAAAATTTCGGTATATTAGATTCGGAGCAAATTGGTTGTGACAGACGGACAGACAAACAGACACACGAGTGATCCAAAAGGGTTCCGTTTTTTGCTTTTGAGGTACGGAACCCTAAAAACGCCCTAAGTTAAGCAAATCTTACTAGGTGATCGATGTGTAACAACCTAGTGATGGGGCAAGAATGAATCATTCATATAAATAGCAGAATCGGATGTCATCATGTAAGGCAAAGTGCATGCCATCAGCAAAGCAGCCTTACCTTATATGTACTAATTAGGCTTAGCAGTACTCGAATCATCCCACGAGCCTTAGATAAACTGAATATATACATTTATATCGCGATGCTTTTTAGAATGGTAAAAATGTGGAGTGCGGCCGTCGATGTTACTAGAAATTATGGATATGAAGTGGGTACAAATATACTTATGTATGGGCTCGATACATAATTATATAAATGTACTCAGTACATTTTTGGTGTGGAGTGTCTGTTGTAAGAATGTTTTAGTTTACTGGTTAAGACTATTTAGTAACACACACACATTGCTTAGTAGGACACTGAGTTGGTATTTTTTTGGTGATCATACTTTTGCTCAATTCCTTTTTAAGTTTTCACGAGAAAATGTAAAATATATGCCTACTGAAAAGTTGAAGACGTTAAGCAAATAGCAAAAATCCAAATCAAATGTTCAAAAGTCAAAAGTCATTTATTCAAACTAGGCTGAAAATCAGCACTTTTCGAACGTCAAAATTACATAAGACAGTCCCCCAAAAACGCCCACCCTTCACCACTTCCTAGTACTTTAGCTGGGAAGAAGAAGTGGCGCAACAAACTCCCCAGCAGAGTGGCATAGTGGAGTGGAGTAGAGTAGAAGTGTACTAGTTCAGTTAGATGGACTAACCGACTAACAACCTGAACAGCGCGCGGCGAGTGGCAGGCGGTGGCAGGGGCAGACGGAAGATAACTTTAGAGACATCCAGCAGTGTGTCCAATGGGATACAGGCCTCTCTCAAGATGATGAGATAAAGCCTCTAGGAAGCTATGTTACATCCTAGCATTGCACACGAAATATGCTGATGCTCTTATAAAACCACATTCAATCTGCCTAGCCTTTTTCCAACTATGTTGGCGTTGGCTTCCATTATAACTAAATGCTACTGAATATTAGTATTTTATATGGAGCGACTGCCTATCTGACCTCCACAACCCAGTAACTAGATAATACGATACCTCTTGGCAATACTGTTTGTCAGACTTTCGGGCTTCTGACGACCCGTAATGACTGTCAAAGATCCATGAATGACAGCCGGGACCAACAGCTTAACGTGCTTTCCGAGGCACGGAGGAGTCTCGGTATGTAGAAATGGTCACTCGTCCACAGATCAACCCAGGAAAGCGTAGCTCAACCTGATGGATCAACCCGTGCGGCTGTTAGTACTTAGCCACGAGCTCCTTTCTCCTTCTCTTATAAAACCACACTGCGTGAAATAAATACCAATCTCAATCGCTTTATGGACAAACTGTGGGAGTATTAGCACTGCCTAATCGAAACACATGTGTTTACGTTCTGCCCATATCTTTCACAGTTATATAATGTCGATCACATCCGTATATAGGACCGATTATGGAAATCTGTACCTACATTGTATCGTTCGACGAAATTGTTCGACTGGAAATAATCCAATGTTGAGCTTGAAGATTGTTGTGCTTCTGTAATGTGAAATTATTCAATTGAAACTAACTTGTTTCCAATTGGAAACAAGTTAGTTTATAATTTTATTATTACGATCGTATAAGAAAATCCAACAGAAATGTAAAAAAATAAACAATATAAACTCATTGATCTTTACGAAGAGATGAATGAAGGGCATGAACTTACAATTGTCAGTGAAATGGTTATTAGTACCAAAATAGAACTCTTCTCCCTCTGATTCTGCGAAAATTATTGAACACGCCTTGTTTCCCCGAAGGGTTGGGCAGAGGTGTACCTGTAGCACACCCACATTTCGCCAGTTATGTTTAAGTCCCAAGTAATAGGGAAGAAAAATTGAAATTTCCATTTAAATTTTTGCGTACATTTCGTAAATCAAAATCATAAAAAAATAGACAATCCCTTCCATAATAATCACAACTAATATTATAAATGTGAAACTGAGTTTGTTTGTTACGCTTTCACGCTAAAACGGCTGAACAGATTTGGATATCTTTGGGTATCCGTCTGTTATCTTTTGACGCCATAACGGCTGAACGGATTTGTACGAAATTTGGCACACTGATAAACCATGACCTGGATTAGGACATAGGATACTTTATATCCTAGTTGTAGTTTCCCGTGGAATAATTTACGACCACCACGGCGAGTAACGCTGCGGACGAAATCTAGTTTATTTATAATCAAGTACTAAATCTAAAAGAATTACATAAATCTCGTAAGTTAGCACGGTGTGAACCAATCTCGAGTCGAGGAACCATCGCCATCGAACCATTCCTATCACAGAAACAATAACAATCATTGTATTAGCATGCATTTGCATGTTCACAATCGTTCCCATCCGTGTTGCCAGCCCACAAAAACTTATTACGTTACATTACGCGATGGCTTAGAGAAACTTCAAAAGTGAGTAATAGACGAAATAGGTACAACATACTATGAGTTAATCTTCTATTTCTATCAGATTTCTATGCGCAAGCGCACCCCGTCATACGTGATAGTTCATTCAAAGTGCGTACGATTCGCGGTAGGCCTACGGAGATCAAATTAGCGTTGGGTGTTGCCAGCATATAAATTTGACATTACGTCACTAGTAATCGGAACTCTGTAAGGAGTTTATGGTTGTGAATTGGAACCTCTGATGTGGGTTTGAATTGTTTTCTCAAGTTAAACAAGGATGTTGAAATAATTAGAGCAAGGTTGCTTTCAAGTATCAATATTTTTCGCTAGAGAATGTTTTTTTTGGTTTAATAAAATATTTTTAAAGCAATGACATCTTAACCTGTTTCATAACCAAAAACGGTATCATAAAATCATTCCGTGTTTTCACAATAACAAGGTTTCTTAAAATATTTGACCTAAATAATATTATGTAACCTTGTAAAAACCAGAAAGCATTACTAATATTTTGGATCAAATAGATATATTGCAAATTGGCGAATATTTCACGAAATCTTTTTTTTTATTATCATATAAAATCTAACAAGAGGTTTAATAATAACAGCTACACGGGTCGATCCATCAGGTTAAGCTATGCTTGCCGAGGTTGGTTCGTGGATGGGTGACCATGCACGTTAAGCCGTTGGTCCCGGCTGTCATTCATGGATCTTTGACAGTCGTTACGGTTCGTCTGAAGCCCGAAAGTCTGACAACCAGTCTTACCAAGGGGTATCGTATTACCCAGTAACTGGATTGTGGAGGTCCGATAGGCCGTCGCTCCATGTAAAATACTGGTTTTCAGCTGCATCTGTTCGGTTAGACTGGTAGCCGACCCCGACAAAATTGGGAAAAAGGGTAGGCAGATTGATATAAAATCTAATAATATTGAAATAACTCTAATAATATAGTTAACTCAACTTCTCTGTCAAATACCAACTCCAAAATATAAAAAATACTTCACAAAATCCATAGTCTGTTTTAACTTTATAAAAATATTGACTATTATGATAACCTCGAATTTTGTATGCGCAAAATTCCCAAGCCTAGTTGTTACAACATTTCGTATAATAACTTGGGTAAACTTTGGAATAACATCGGGTCAAATCTCAGGAGAAATTCCTATCGAGCAAAATTAAACTAATACAACTTTCCAGAACATTAAAAGACATTGAGGTCCTTTCGGGGTTGGCGTATAAAATTGTTGAACATTAATTTCTGTTGATGTAATAATGTTGACCGAAGTTACCAACATAGCTTGCAGAGTAAACAAGCTGAAGTGGCAGTGGATTTGCCAATGGCCGGTGGAGCAGACGAGTCCTGGAGTGGAAACGCATTTTAGCAAGCGTAGTGTGGGACGCCACCCAGCTAGATAGACCGATATCTTTAAGAAGGTGGTACAGAGGGACAAACTGGAGGTGGAAGACGGAGGACAGGGTGTTGTGGTGCAGCCTAGAGGAGGCCTATGTCCAGCCTCCACGAATAGCGAAACTTTTTAATGTACCATTGGCGTACGTGGATAGACAGCCTCGCTATCACCTTGCTGACTGGCATGAACAACCTATACTCATACCATAACAGTACTTGGGCGACCGAGCTCTGCTCTGGTGAAAATAGAGAATGCTCATTTAATAATATAGGATAGTACTTACTAATTCCATGCTGCCATGATCATTATTCTAATGTCATGTCATTATTCATTATCTTGTTCTATTTATTTATTTATATTTAATAAATAAATAAATCTTGTTCTAAACTTTGGGCGACCGAGCTCTGAAAATACGGAGGAAACTAGTTTTCCCAGATATGAGACCTAGCTAGATCGATTTTTCGCCCCCGTAAACGCCTATATTGCAATTTTCATCGAAATCGTTAGAGTCGATTTCGAGAACATGAATAGGTACAAATATTGAAATAAATATTGCTCGTTTAATAGTATAGGATAGGATAACATAACATCATGCGTGTATTTCCCGAAGTGTTCGGCAGAGGTGTCCTTATATTAAGTACCCCCACATTTCACCAGTTATGTTTAAGTCCCATGTAATAGGGGGCGAGCCTATTGCCATTCTGATATCGTTCGTGTTAATATGAGGAAGACTCTGTGTTTGTGTTTTCAGCGAAAACGAATAGGTTTTTTAATGGTGAAGAAGTTTATCCCCCGAAGATGGCAGCGGTTAGAAAATTTTACGAAGGTCAAGGAATATTGCTGTTGCTCGTTGTTGTGCATCATGTTTAGAATGCTAATGTTAACTATTCTATATATAAACAAAACAGCTCATTTTGAGTAAATGGGTTCAAGTTTTAACAATGTTATTGAAATTAGAGCTCCATTATGTATGCGTAAAGCACAAGTTCTTTCAATAAGCAGAATGAGGCATGTGCATTGATTGTGTACTGTATGCTCAGGCACGTGGCTTGCTCATGTAAGTAATTCTGTTTTTTTTACTAGCTAGTCTGTTTGTTCAATCAGTATGTAGTAGTATTAATAAATAAATAAAAAAATAAAAATAAAAATCGTTTATTTTCAGGAGTCGACGGCCCATAACGTGTTAGTAATCAGTACAAACTTAAAAACTATGTTAGTAGTAACACTTAAACACACATGAGTACAAAAATAAAAACACAAATACACAATAAAAATACAGCCAAGATAAGAGGAGGAAGATTCATCAAGTCCCATGTCTGACATGCAGTTTGATAAATCTATCCATTGTAGGCCCTTCTAGCCTTTCTGCAAACACCTTCAGAATGCTATTGCTGCTTTCCCTCAAGCTGCGTATCACTGATGCCACTTTTTTGCGCATGATCGCGAAATAATCGTCAGTGTGCGCATCCGCGAACATCCCTGACGCACTACAGTAAGGTGGAAGCCTCAACAGCGCCCTGAAGGCGTTATTATATTGAATGCGCAGTGCGCTGTCTGCTTTTTGGGTATGATTAGCCCACAGACTGCTGGTGTAAAATATTTGACAAAACGCCTTAAATTATTAGGTCTACCTTTTTTTTCCGTGGAGAAATCCTCATGGATACCCTCCGTCTGGGAAGAATGGAGGGTTATGTCGGACTCCTACTGACTAAAACTCCTTAGTTCCTTCTATAGTATCGTGACTCAGGGGGCCCGGGAGATACTTGTACATTCGCTGCACCCTCGACTGGTATCAGCCCGTTATGCCTGACGGGCCCCATCACCAAGTGCGGCCGATCCCATGACCGCACGTCCTCTCTCGCATGCCACCTCTTTGAGCCCTACTGCTTGAACGACGACACAGCCCCAATTTTGAAAGAAAAGAAAGAAAGAAAATATGTTTATTTGCGGTAAACATGACGCAAAGAAAGATAAAAAAACACGGTAAATAACAAATTGGGGGAAAATATGCGTCACATCCACGCAAAACGGCCGTCGCTCAGCATAATGCTGCGACCCCATGCGAGACAGAGCCACAGCGCTGGTTTTCAGCGATAGCCAGCGCTGACGTGATGACGTCAACCGATGCAGCATATTGTATTGAAATTTCGCCTCCCGCAGGCTCCTCCTTATAGTGGCCGGAGATCATTAACCGCCCTTCGGCGCCTGGCTGCTCTTACGTAATAGAGACCTATTACTATTAACCTAAGCATCTATTTCCGAACGTAAATAAAGATTCTCATTTTCTTTCTCTCAAGGACTAAGTACTAAGGGTACTCAAAATATTTGTAAGTACTGGTAGGTACAAACTTGAGGAGTGACTGAGTGACTAAAGAGTGCTTGATTGAACCCCAACGAATTCCAGAATCTTTGATTAGAATTTGATTAAACAATCTAGCTAAGTATATTTGATAACTACTCAATTAATCCGATCGTCAAGTGTTATTAGTTTCATTGATAAACAGTTATTCGAACGAAGTTCTTTAACGCGGCTTGCGGTAGGAGTAAACGGGCAGAAATTATCACGCGAAATAGCGTTCATACTTGCAACTGTCTTCTTCTAATTCGATAGACAGAGAGAGAGAGGAAAGTGTCAATTTGGTCAAAATGAAAATCCAAGATGCGGAAATGTTTATATTTTTCGCCATGGGTGTCGTTTTCATAGTTTTCGAGACTGCTAAAGTTGATAGTGAGATCAAAATGTAAATCCAAGATGGCGGCTGCGAAAATTTGTTTTTGTTTTAAATCGTACGTGGAACTTTTGGCCTTGACGGGGCCCCCCGATCGCACATGGTTTTTAATGAGGGATCTCAATGTGGTTTACAGGATGATGTAAAAAGGGATTTAAGTATTCTTTAAACGAGGCTACCATTGTGTTTTCTAGTTAGTGCTCTTTGAGGCACTGGAGATGAATTTAATTTAATTTATTTATTTCAAATTCAAGTAATTATATAGTACATCAAAAATAAAAACATTTCTTAAAGAATCTTATACTAACAAAAATTCGACAAGACATCTGTGCCTGAACTAGATAAATAAATATCTGTATCTCAGACAACAGCGCTCATTCCCAAAATATACATTTAAAAGCTAACAAGTTTAAATTTGTTATAGTTATAAACATATTTCGTTATTTTTAGAACAACTAGTAGCAAATAAAGTAAAAAGTAAAAATTAAGTAAAGTGGAGTGTGGAGTAGACCTCCTTATGCGTCGAATGTAGATGAATGAGTGTGTGTAGGAGGGTGAGTATGCGAACTTAGTGTGGTACAATTAATAGGTTTTCAGTTTCGTCATAGGTCAGCTTATGAATGTACTCAAACACTTTATGCTTACAACTTCTGCTATTTAAGGCAAGAATGCCAACGATTCTATCAATCCTGCTATAAAGGTATGGACCCAAGAAGCAGAATGAGTAAAGAACGATCACCCATCAACTTTCTGACCTCAACAAACGTAACTTAACCTTACCTATCGATCCGTGTGTGAGTTATTAAAGACACTCAAGCACAGATTTCAAATTGACGGATGGTTATTGATTTCTGCATAAAATTTGCATGTCTGACATCACACCGGAACATTTTCAACTAGAAAAAAACTAGTTTCTACAAATCATAGGAAATTGAACTCTCCCAAAAATGGGCAACGATCGAACGTTGCGCAACTTTTGAGCTGCTAACTATTCGATTGCGCGTGAGCAACGCAATGGTACCCATTATAATTGCCTTCTAATTCCAAGTTGCTTCATATTTGTATGTTTGTTTGACGTATACAACGATGTATGATTTTGTATGGATTGGAGCATATTTATAATTGCTTTGATGGTGTAGCAATTATATAATTAGACGATTGCTTTCATGTATCAATCATATATTTATTTATTAAATCTCCCTTACAACTACCATTACATAACAGTACCCTAATTACGTAACTTATTTTCGTAAACGATTTTGTCTAATTTGTTTCATTTTGACAGTTCAACCACATTCATTGCGTTATTTACGTTGTTGAGCCGTATTTTTAAGCTATTGCGTAGCTTTTATCGCGGGCTTTGAGCGCGGCGACCGAATCAAGAAATTCTGTAACGTAACGAAAATAAAACCTAACACCCCCCACTCCGCTTACCATGTAATGACGGTTCCCATGACAACGTGATGTTGTCATGGGAAACGTGATGTTGTCATGGGAACGTAATTTTTGTTTTATGTCATCACGTCATCATCCCAAGTGTAGCGTTGACAAATAGGAAGTATGGAGGTTACAAATGCTATGCAATAGCTTTACCGCGGCAGTCCCCGAGTGCCACTCGTTTTTTATTTTTCCAACTTATGAACCAATGGATTAGCAATCTGTTTAAAATCGAAATAGGTTGTGGTTGATCGTGTATTACGTAATTAGGGTACAGGTGTGTGAACCCATTTCGACAGTGCGGTAATTTTACAAATCTATACTAACTTATTTGTTGTTGGCGTTTGTCATTTTGGAGGATAAATTCTGTGCTTCATGCGGGAAGCACAGAATTTATCCTCCGTCAGGGACGACAACCCCCTTCATGGACGAAGTACGATTCTTCAAGTACGATTTAAAATAAAAACAATATTTTTGCAGCCGCCGTCTTGGATTTACATTTTGATCTTACTATGGACTTTAGTACCCTCGAAAACAATGAAAACGACACCCATGACGAAAAATATGAACATTTCCGCAGCCGCCATCTTAGATTTTCATTTTGACCGAATTGACACTTTCCTCTCTCTCTCGTTTGGGGGAAAGCCTGTGTCCAGCAATGGTCGTCTTTCGGCTGAAATGTCGATGATGATGATACTAACTTATTTACAATTTAAAAATAATACAAAGGCCTAAAATAAGGTTCTAAAAAGTAGTAGGAACTTTGACACAATACCATTATATACAGAATAAACGATACAATAACATACCACTTATACTAATGTATATTATAAAATATATAACCGTAATAATCATGGCTAGCTATACATACAGATAAACTTTTTTACTTGTAACGAACGTGGACAGAAATTGCCAATTTAGCCAACCATTAATAAAATTGTTGAGGAGCTAGAGAGAAGAAAGAAAAACTTTTTATTACACAAGTACATAAAAAAATAATAAGTATTTGTTGCTTCATTGATCCAATACTATATAAAGAGGGAGTAGAAAAGTTCTTGGAAGTCGAATTTCGACTTTAGATCACTCCCACTTGTAACATATACAAGTACAATTTTAACAGTTAAAATTTAAAAAACCCCCGGCACAAACATTTCCTCATTTCTCTTTCCTACTCCATCACCAGACCCTGTTCACCACCAACACGATACCTGTGCTGTAAGTTGGTAAGGGAGTAGGGTATCCTGCAAGTTCCAGGTAATGCTGCAGCATCAGTTCAAGTTTATTATGTTCTTCTATTATCATTGAAGTAACAGAATACCAGATTTCAAATCAATCAGACCTGTGGAAGATAATCGCATCCATTCATAAACTAAAAAAGCTGAAGAGCTGATAATCTTCAAACGGCTGAACTAATTTTGATAAAACATGTCTAAAAACCATCGCTAAAAAACCTAATTTCAAATTAAAAAAACCGCATTCAAATCGGTTCTCCCGTTTAAGAGCTACGGTGCCACAGACAGACACACACATAGCAGTCAAACTTATAACACCCTCTTTTTGCGTCGGGGGTTAAAAACAACAGTGTTTATCCGTTATCAAGAGAATATCTATTCGTTTTATGAGAGAATCGCGTCCTGGCATGCAAAAGTCGACTCTACATGAAATAAATCTCCTGACTTCCTAAGCCCAAATTCGCACGGACGTAAAAATATCGCGGCGGGATTTTATCGCGCACTGGATTTTCAACTGTCGGTGTTAAACCAAGCGTTGAGAATTCCACAGGGTCCCAGGGCGTCGAAAAAACACACTGTTTGATTTTCAACTATCAGCGCTAAGCAGAGAGTTGAAAATTCAGTGTGCGAAGAAATCCCGCCGCGATATTTTTACGTCCGTGCGAATATGGGCTAATATCTACAAGAACAAGAACAGTATTACTATCTTAAAACCCTTTAGTAATCTCTATACACATCTGGGTTACAATAGAAGAAAATTAAAAGCCTTAACCGCTTGACAACACTCGCTTTACTGACCTGCATGTTATCTGTGTGGGAATCAGTAACTTCACATCAGAAGACAATGCTAACCTATATATATTAGACAAAACGTTGCGTGTTTTTTAAAAGTGATTACACACATACGCGTAAGTACTTAAAATAAACGTTTTGGTAACTTATGTTGCCATGTAATCTTGCGGTAAATGTAATTTAATGCTGTACTTGAAATTTATCAAGGTTTTATTAAGTTACAACTTGATTTTTCCTGGGCCCGAAGCCCCATACAAATTGTATCATGTCCTTGAAAGGTTTGATGGCCTAGCGTTCGCATAATGTCGTTTCAGCTTTTGCAGGAGTCTTACAAAACTACCTATTGTATAACGTAAATTATTTAAAAAACTAGTTATTATAGTATAGGTTTCATACGTGTTCATAGGCCATTTTTAACAATGTCCTTTCACCTCATTAAAAAATAAATAAAATAAAAATAAAATTGTAAGTAGAAAAAAACCGAGATAGTAATTTAGTATTCTGTAGTCAGCACTTAAGTTTGTACGCTCAACTGGTGCCTAATGAGTCGACAAAAATTTCACATTCAAATTGCAATGTCATGATTTGCGAAAGGTCAAAAAGAAAGGTGTTCCATTCATCATTATTTAATTTTATACTGTGATTTACTGTGATGAACTTGCGAATTGGAAATTTCTTTAGATAGCATGGTAATCACAGCTCTAATAGAAATTAGGTTGTTGTCTATAATTTGGTTTCACTTATCAGAAATGTCTCTATTTCTCGTGTAAACCTTCGTGCCGTGTTCAAAACATTTTGCAATCAGGAAGATTGATAGCTGGACTGACCTTTCTAAGTCCTGCGAACGTCATAAATAATATCTGCACTCCTGGATTGAAAGTTTAAGTTAAGATAGGTAGCGTAAGCACAATCAGCCTAAAAACTCCCCAATTTTAAAATATCCGTACTTGACTTAATTTGGTAGTATTTTTTTGGGCCAAGCAAAACGAAAGTAACTTAAAAAAAAGGAGGAGGTTCTCAATTCATCGGAAGTCGGTGGCAAATAACGAAAATACAAAACCAGACACCGACTTCCGAAATTAAAGTATTTTTCACTTTGAAGCGTTTGGAAGTCGGTTGTTTTTTTGAAGTGAAAACTTCTTTAGGCGCGTTGGACATTTTTGAGACGAGACTAAACCATTGATTTCGCGACCTGTTACCGACACCGTGGAGTAAAAGACATCAACGCGTTGATTACCGCGGTGTCGATTTTTTTCAAGTTTTCACTTCTGTCGGCACTCTCGGAGTGCTTGTTTTTTTTTTTTATCGTCGTTTTTCCTAAATCATTCAATTAATAAACCACTATAACATCTTCAACAACTTTATTCTGTTGTTTCCTTTTCCAGAAACATCTTAAAACGAAAGGCAGACGCCCAGACGCATCGATAAATCCTCAACATCTCAGCATTGCGTGCTGCCTTCTAAACATTCGATTATAGCCGCTTCGAAACCTAACTCAATATTGCAAAGCATGTCATAATAATTACACGCGTTTAATGTTCTATGTCTTCTTATCGCGTGTCAGGCGTGAAATTGAAGTTATTAAAGCAAATATTTTTAGAATTTATTTGTAGATTCCCTTGAAGTGTTGAATAGTTTTGTCTACATATAAAGAAAATACATTTATTTAGTACAGACCAAAAAAGCACACAATATTGTAATTAACAGCAGCATATAAAGAAGGGCTCTGCTGTCCGTCTGTCTATCACAGGGCTATATCTTTTGAAGGCTCTGCAGACAGGCGTGACGCGACTCTGACGAACTAACTATTTCTATGAAAGCCTATCTGCTTGAAACGTAATAGTTACTTACTCTTAAAATTTTCACAGAGTGTGTACTAGTATGACCGTACACACGTGTGTTATCGTGTTAAGGTATCGCTACTCATTACGTTTGTGAAGTTTATTTAAAAAAAAAACAAAAAAAAACTGATATTTCAACTACACTGCGGGTGATGACCCCAATAAAAATCTTCAACTCTTTTTTATTTTGTGGTGTTTTGCAGAGTTTTGCCAGCTAACTTAATTTGAACCTGTAGGTACGGAAAATACAAAAGCGCATGCGTTGCAACTAAACCAGTATTAGCAGACGAAGACGCAACCATTTAGCTAAGCGTATGCTAAGACGCACGTGACGCAGGTCCACGCAGCGCAGAGCAGAGCAGATTTTGTAATGTATGAACGTACTGACAGCTGCGTAAGCTGCGGCGCAGGGACGTGCGACGCAGACATGTGTCTGTCCTGCTCTGCGTCTCGTAGTAGAACCGGCACAGATTTTTGTGCGACGCGTGCGGGTCGTCACGTATTTTTAACTACTGATTCATAATTTTGTTGCAATGACAACTCTCATATTTATTGTTTGTACTAGCTAGGATGCGAATATGTCTGTGTAGCTGCGTCGCAGCATACGCTCGCGGCCTATGTCTGCCTTGCCAGCCCTACCCTGCAAAATCTGTACTGTGCTGTGCTGCGTCACCTGCATCTCAGCACACGCTTAGTCTTATATTTAATAGCAGTAGACTATAATACGCTGAGTGATTGATTCAAACCTCTCCATCTAGTAAGTAACCAACATTATCGCGAAAATCGATTTCCAAGAAAGCAAGTCTTAGAACTTCACGAAGATTGATGAACATATAAACTCAAACGCAAGCATCATACTCTAATAGGCCAAACTATACTGCGTTCGCGATTAATTTTCCAAACACGTACACAAGTATATCTGGAAAATTTATTTAATACCATAAAGACATACACATAAAGTTCAGTTTGCGCTCAACTTCAAACACTTTTATAAATTTTTCAATGGTATGGTTTTCAATATTACCTAGTCATTTTAAATTTCACTTTATTTGCACCGACATACAGTTACTATTCGTTAAAGAAAACACATCAATATGGAAGCAAGGATTTGAAAAGACTTTACATGTTTCATCACAGCCTTAAGGTGATATATTGAAAAAAATGGGCTTTTTCTTTATCGTGTAACTTTTAAAGTATTTGGAATAAGGATTTAACATTTTGGTGTAAAATTTTTGACTATATGATCTAGTATCCTGAAAAAGGAATACACGATACAATGAAATTTTCTCGATACAAAAAAATTGCAAAGGTTCTATCTATTTTTATCTTTTTTGAGTATCATGGCGCAACACTTATGAGTTATTCAATGGAATTTACTTTAAAACATAGAGAGTAAGAGTTTCGAGTTTTAAGAAAAGCAGTTTTTTTTTAAATAATACTTTTCATTTACAAAAGACGGTATTTCGTTTTGGCACATACGTTGTTTTATTCCGAGCGGACACACATTATCGTCATCTCTTCTTTCGCCTATCAAAAGTATTGTCATCACTCTCGTTCATTCGTAGATCAGTCGCCCGATGGGGCTCATCGACGAAGAATCTATGTCATTTTTTTGCAAATCGGTGCGATCAAATTTACGTGATCTAAAGAATTTTGTTTACAGAAAAAGTTAGTACTTCAGCAAGTTAAAGTAATTATTGAATGCAATTAGTGTTGAATAGGTATTTAGACTGTGTGTGTGTATTCTTGTGAGTCATGTGAACAATATAACATTATTTTTCTGATATGATTTCGTGGTGACATTTAAATAATTTATAAATACAGGAAGAAATACAAAACCAAAACTGAACATTACCTGCAAGGTTTGGAGTGCACAGGGCTATCAATGAACTCATTTTATAGGAATTCAGTAGCAATAAGATGATGATAATAGTGAGTCGAATTCTCCACCTTCACTAAAGCATAACCAACACAATCTATTCCCGCCTTGTACAGTATTATTATGTAAGTATTTTATTTTCTAAGAACATCTGTTTTTATACCTACAACTTATAATAATCTTTTGTCTAAAGAAATAGGCTAAATTATATGATTCGTTTTTAGGTTTGAAATACGTCAACAGTACATCAATATGTCAAGTACTGTCACTACGAATGATAGATCACAAAAAAGATATGGAGTCACATTTGAATTGTGACAAAAGGAGTTTTTACCCGACTACGGCAAAACCAGAGGAGGGTTATGATTTTAACATGCTATGTAGGTATGTATGTATGTAACAGGCTTTCAAATGCAAAATCAAATTCAAATCCGACTAATAGTTCCAGAGATTAACGCGTTCAAACAAACTCTTCAGCTTTATTATTAGTACTAGCTTTCCCTTCATAATATTAAGTTTATATTAATTATTAATACATAATTATCAACTAATACTATAAATGCGAAAGTGAGTTTATTTCTTTGTTACGCTTTCACGCTAAAACGGCTGAACAGATTTAGATGAAATTTGGCACATGGGTAGACCTAAGAAAAAAAGGGTCATTTGCACAGGATTTTGTTTTCAAATTGCTTAGATATGCATTACCCCGATGGTACGTGCGTAGCTTTAAAAAGTACCTTAATTATTAATAGTTAGACTAGGAAAATTTCACAAAGATAGCTTAATGAGAAAAAAAATTGTGCTCTAATTTTACCAAAACATCTCTGAAATGCGTTTAGTATTTAAATTGTACACATTGAGACGTGACCTTCGGTACATGTGTTTTATTTTTAATTCTTTTTTTTTACTTTCGCTGTTGACATGCGTAGGCCTTCACAACTTGTATTGTCATTACCAAAAGCCATCATAATCTGCCTATAGGCATGGGGCATGGGGTATAGTCTTGTATCTACAGTATCAAGACATCTTTCAGTCATTGATCGCTACGTCAAAAATGTTGTTCACAGGGTCTAAAAATCCAAGTGAAAGTGTAGTTTCTTGAAATGCGAAATTTTCTAAACTGTTGAGAATATCTCAACTTTAAAAATTTTAAATGTTATGTGACCTGCACCTCCACTTTACCCTATTTGCCTTTGGATCACTACGTTTTAGACAATCTATCTACAAAGTGGATTTTTGAGATGGGGCAATAAGGGCAACTACCTTAACCGTTGTTGCTACAGGAAAACGGTCTTAGAAGACTGTCTTTAACTTTTGAGACATTTTGATCTGCATTCACAGATTTTGAAAAAATATTACAGTCAGCAAGAAAATGGGCAGTTTTCACAAAAACTTTTTTTGATGCCAATCGATCCTGTTTCTTTTATCCTTTCAACTGTCATTAACGAGACACAATAGAATTTTAATTGTTATCCACCTCAATGAGGCGTCGTAACAGATGATGATGGAACAAAAAAGTTTAGTGGACCAACTGAGGTTTGAGTACCTACTAGAAAAGTCAGAAATTGCAAAAAACTTTTCCCATACATTTTGTGTGTGGGAATCAGGGATGTAACGGATATCCGTATCCGCATCCGCAACTGCGGAGCATCCGCATAAATTTTGATATCCGCAAAACATCCGCATCCTCAACTTTTGATTTTAAAAGCTCCGCATCCTCATCCGCATCCTCATAACTTCTATGAGGATGTGACCCTACGTTGTTCGCACAAATAGTGATTTTTTTTAAACTCGCACCGAGCTGAATGGCCCACCCATTCGAGTCGGCGCGAGTTTTTAAAAACACGCGACGCGACACAAAGACACCGCTCGTCGCGCGACGAGTGGCGACGGAGTCTTTGTGTGGCGCCTGTTTGAAAGAGCTTTTACGCGTTCCTATTGGCTGAATTCGCAATGTCTTAGTCCTATGAGTCTATGACAGACGATCGGCCGCACGATACGACACATGTCTAAGGGTGAGTCGTTACGTGATTTTCGTGAAACGTAACGTAACTAGTGTCTTCGAGGACGTCACCGTCACCGTCATTTTTCAAATTCTATTCGGTGATTCACAACGGTGATTTTATAGAATCATTACTGTTTTTTGCGAAACGAAAATATAAATGATTACCTACGTAATACGTTACATATCACAAGCTTTAAGTTTTTGGAACGAATAAGTTTTTGTAGCTACATTATGCAGTTACATTATTAACGTAATACTAAAGTTATTACGCGCGAAAGAAATATATTTAAGTGTGACTCGAAACTAGTTATTCGGCTACATGCCCCGTAGCCAGTTATTGTAACTAGTGACGTTAAATAACGCCCATACCTACACATGTCACAGTTTGAGTTACTGGGTGACAGGTGATGTGTTATTGTTTACTTTTTGTTTGCTCGTAGAAGTCGGTAGAAGTGAAGTTTTTAGCAGGTGAATTACGCTACAGTAACCTACCAAATGATTACGTACAACCTAAAATACAAATATAAATACTTTAAAAAAACAAGGGCTATTTTTTGTACGACATCCGCACCCTCATCCGCATCCTCAATAAGAAATTTTCCAATATCCGTATCCTCATCCGCATCCTCAAACCCGATTATCTCGATATCCTCATCCGCATCCTCATCCGTTATATGACATCCATTACAACCCTGGTGGGAATGTCACCCTGTAAACAATAAATATTTTTGCTGATAATTAAATATTTTGTATTATTTGTCTACTCCATAGTTCGCTATATGCAAAATTTCATAGATCTAGATAAATTATCGTTACTTAACACGCACTTTTTTCTTAGATATGTTTCCGTCTTTATCATGCACTTTTAGTATGACAGTTGTGCGACAGTGACAAGAATAATGCTTAGCCAAAGCCCATGCTAAGTAACTAACGTTTTCAAATTCCGGTCAGTTATTTCGTTAGTTCCACTTTTTGCTGCTGGTTCAGATACGTTTGTGGCAGCGCGACGATGTGGCGGCCAACCATCGAATATAGAACCGCCACTCCCCGCGTGCGGGGGCAATAAGCCACGCCCATCAAACTATTCTTTATTTTCAAAATAGGCCCTTAAGTTTACAACACAAATGTAATGTAATCCACTTAATATATGTTGTATACAGACGCCTATGTTATAAGATTATGATGTAATATATTGAATTTCAAGCCAATAATATGTAACGAATCCGGTAACTTGTGAGATGTGAACTAAGAAGGTAGATACTGGGCTTAGGTCTAGAGAAATGTGGGTTTCCATTGTACGTTTGATTAAGATTCTTTATTAAAGTGAAACTTTTATTACATCGTCTCAAACTTTTTCGTCTGTGTGTTGCATGTCGCATGACGGTCGGCCGCGGAGTAGGGATAAAGGGAAAGGTGCTCGTCAGAGCAGTCAAGGCCAATATGGCGGCGCCTATAGTTCGCTTAAAAGTTTCATTTTTACCGTGGTTTCATAAAACCACACAATCCTTTTTTTTAGGGTTCTCTTTTTTTCCGTTTGAGGTACGGGAATGTGGTTATAGGATGATTTCGTTGTTCGTCTGTCTGTCTGTCAGTCAGTCTGTCAAAACTAATTTTCTCAGGACCACGTGGAGGTGTCAAATTGAAATTAATATCAAATACGTAGATCTATGGCGCCTATGAGCTCTAAAAAAGACAAGCTTCTAAGTACACGCAATAAAAAAATACGGCCATTTATTTTACATATTTTGATACTCGCAAATAAATCAAAACCTACGGGTACTTTTCGTTGACATAGAATCATGAAATTGTTAATTTGTAGTTTTATCACTTTTTTTTTGCTATTACAAACTTAAATTTGCATTTGGAGAATTGACCGTGACGATCGATGTATGAGAGAACATGTTTTCCTATCCTTTTCCCAACTATGTTGGGGTCGGCTTTCAGTCTAACCAGATGCAGCTGAATACCAGTATTTTACATGGAGCGACTGCCTATCTGACCTCCACAACCGAGTTACTACGTAACACGATACCCCTTGGTAAGACTGGTTGTTAGACTTGGGCTTCTAACTACCCGTAACGACTGTCAAAGATCTACAAATGACAGCCGGGACCAATGGCTTAACGTGCTTTTCAAGGCACGGAGGGGTCTTGGTATGTAAACCGCAGCAAGCGTAGCTTAACCTGATCGATCGATTTTTTTGTCTACTGTATAGTTTAATTCATAATCAGATTCGTTGTTTAATGTACTCGATATCAAGGTAAATATGAAAGCATAGAAAATATTACCAAGGCTTCAGGAAAATGTGTAAATTGAGCGTCAATCACTCATGTCGAAATTAAATACATATTCCCTTTTGACACGAACAAATCGACGGCCCCCACGAATACTATCGAAATAACAAAAATGCCATTTTCGTTTTATTGCACTAATAGCAAGTAGAGATAAAGATGTATGATTTTATATAAAAATTATGTACTAATTTTTATACCCTCAATTGTTTTTTAATTGAACAAAATCGAAATTGGCATATTCGGTAAAAAGTAACCAGCAGTAACCAAGTAAACTATTGAATGTGTAATATTAAAAAAATGTATAATAATTATCAAAAACTATAGTAGACAGTATAAAACGGTCAAATTTTCAACTTTAGGTACATTGGTAATATAAAATTAAAATAAAATTATATAAAATTATAATATAAAATTATAATATAAATTATAATATAAAATTTAGTTCGACAAAAATCTAAATCTTAACTTAGAATCGCTCTCCTGTAAAGTAGAGGTTTTGCAGTTTCGATACTTTACGTGGTGGCCGTCGAAATGCTCAAAAACAATAAGCCCCTACATAAAAGGAATTTCGTATGTATTGAAGAAAGTGAGTATTAAATGTCAACTGTGTATGGTCAATGGAAAATAATTAAATAGCCAACTTTCTTCGGGACGTGAAATTTTTTATTTCAAGTGTTGTTGGCAAGTCAATGGTAGCCAATTAGCGTACCGAGTCGAGTGTCTGAGCGACCTTTAGGCTGGTTACAGATACGCCGATCGAAAGTCTGTAATGCCCTTTTCTTTAGATCGAATTTCAAACTGGCTATAAAGATCGGTGGCCAGTAAATAGATTAAACTGGGTTTTACAAAAAGTTCCTTCCCATCCTTATTTCTGTAAGAATCTGGAATATGCTTCGATTACTAAATCTAATTAGGCATGGGATCTGTTTATAATTTAAAGTTTTGACAGCTAATAAAATTAATATTATTTATGAACAGTTAGGGAAATCAATTGTTACGCAAATTGACACCCCACGTCAATTTGCCGTGTTATAGTCATTTCCATTTTAAGCCTTGTGCAGACTGGCGCGACGTGTTGGCACGACGCAACACCGGTAATTGTTCTAACGTGAAGTTTTATCATGCTGGGGCCACACCAACGGGAAACGCCGTTAATTATCGCGATGATGGACGTTAACCCGTAGGAATAAAATCCATCATCGCGATAATCAATGGCGTTTTCCGTTGGTGTGGCCCCGGCATTAGAAATTGTGTTGTTCGAGTCGCGACGCGCCTGTATGCACGGGGCTTTAACAGTCAAAGAATGACAGTTGTGATTTGAATATTTGTTCAATTTAAATTGGTTGTCGATTTGTCTAATTATATTTTTTTAGACCTATTTTTTTTAAGTCACTCCTTTAATTGCCTTCTATCCAAACTAAAATGAGATATCAGCAGAAATTTACTTAAGGTTCATTAGTAAAATGTATTGCTAGAACCGATGAGTTTGTAGCTACCTTTATATGTATAAACTATTACTCTACGCACATAATATGACGTCGTGCGTAATATTTAAAGCACGTTTTGAAGAATTCTCAATAACAGCGCAAGCAAATGCTACCAAATATTACCTAACATACCTCTAAACTAAATAGAAAGCAGAATTTTTTGCACCTCCTAACATTTGTCATGTTTATCTAGATTTTTTGTCGTATCTATTATTCATTGTTCTTAGTTTCCTAGACTATAAATTTCTTTTAAATTGTAATTATAGAGTCATTAATTTACTTTTGCTGTCGAGTTTATCATGCATTTATATCGTTTACTTATAACTATTGAGATCAACTATTAATTTACATACATTGATGAACAAAAATTGACAATCGTCACATGCTGTGATTCAATCATGGGCTTGTTTCAGACACCATCTACTACCGAAGTAAATAAATAGAACACGAATTTCTGTCAAATTAATACGAGTCAGATAAGTTGCCCGGAGCTTACCAAGGAGTATAGTGTTACCCAGTATCTGGGTTGAGGAGGTCAGATAGACAGTCGCTCCATATAAAATACTGGTATTCAGCTACATCCGGTTAGACTGGAAGCCGTCCCCAACATAGTTGGAAAAAGGCTAGGCAGATATAAGTCTACCGGAGCTTATTCTATCCGAATGTGACATTCGCCTTAAGTAAAAAAAAATAGATTTTTAAATTAAAATTTTTTTTGGGGGAGGCCTATGTTCAGCAGTGGACGTCTTTGGGCTGAAATGATGATGATGATGAAAAAAAATTATGGCACAAAAGAACACAATTTTGAAATGCAAACAATGGTTTTAGAATTTGAAGTTGGTGATTCCTTCAATGTAGCCCGCGAAATACTTTCATACGTTTTTACAAAGAAATAAATTTCGCGGGCATTTCACCTTTAGTAGGAATGCTAAAGTAGAGTTTGACAAGTTCCCAAATAAAAATTCTCAAACCAAAAACCGGGTGTAAATAGTTTATATTTCGGAAATGACTCAAATTCCTTTTCACCGTTAACTTTTAAATAAAATCGCCAACAAATGATAGTTACAGTGGAAACAAATATAATCTTGCGTAAGTTCATGGTTGGTCCGTTCTCGTGTGCGCGTGAGCACGCGGTCCCACGCCCGGGAGCCGTAAATTAAATATTTTGTAACGAATCCACCACGATCCGTAGGTAGGGGCGATCAAACGTATGGTCCGTTCAAAAGTATCGTATGAAAATATAAACAAGCGAATTAGAAAACTAGGCGTGGATGCCAATTTATTGCTGCGACATTTTTTTTTTTAAATGTCGCAGCATATGCTGAGATAGGAGCCTTTTGGCCTCGTACAGGACTCTCTGCTTTTATTTTTAATTTTGCTTTGTTTTTATTTTTTAACACATAACATAACATAACATCACGCCTTGTTTCCCCGAAGGGTTAGGCAGAGGTGTCCCTGTAGTAGGTACACCCACATTTCGCCAGTTATGTTTAAGTCCCATGTAATAGGGGGCGAGCCTATTGCCATCAACCGGGCACAAATCCAGACTCCGGGCTGCTACTGAGAAATTCCAGATAGAAAAACCCAATAACAAATAATAATAATAATTTTATTTTTTTATTAATGTTTTTAATGAAGGTGTTTAGTTTAATTTGTGATTTCCTGTGCGAGTCTCAATAAATATTTTTCTTTCTTTCTAATTTATAGTGCGACTTACAAATTTTATTTTATTATTTGAATACTTAAATCTGGAATTCTAAATTCAAATCACCTTAAAGATGTCACTGCCCGACTACGGCAAAGCCAAAAGGAAGGGTTATGATTTTAGCAGTCTACGTATGTGTGTTTATATGTATGTATGATTGTATTTACGTGTGTTCCACCGTAGAGCCTAAACAACTGAACCGATTTTGACAAATGAGGTATCAATAGATTTGTAATAATGATCCGGGTGACATAGGCTATATAAATTCTCCCTAAACTTAATATGTTGGACTAAACACGTAAATTTCTGACCACGAAAATAAATAAATTGGGATATCATGACATGTTTGGTATCAAAAGAACGGTCTTGTTGACGAGGTCTTGCGACAACGGCTTTACGTGGACCATTTTTGTACCTATGCCTTGATTTCTGTCTGATATATTTTCTTGTTTCGTACTTTTTATCTCACTTTTATTTTTCTGTAGTCGGGTTATAGTTTTTAAACTTAATTTTTTATTTGACAATTGAAGTTCATTTGATAACATAATTTTCGTCGATGTTTTTTCAATTATCATTGTTGGAAGAAACGGTGAAATATAAAATTTGTAACCTTACGAAAGTTCAAACTAATCCATGTATAGTACCTACTTATTCCATGCTGCTATGATAGCAGGTACTTACTAATTCCATGCTGCTATGTCATTATTTTAATTTCATTATTCATTAACTTGTTCTAAACTTTGGGCGACCGAGCTCTGCTCGGGTGAAAATACGGAGAAAACTAATTTTTCGAGATATGATACCTAGCTGGATCGATTTTTCGCCCCCGTGAAACCTTATATTGCAACTTTCATCGATTAGAATCGATTTCGAGAACGTGAGTACAAATATACAGGGTGTTTGGCAGAACGTTGAACATACGAAAATGGTGGATAGGTGGGGTCATCTGCTACTTACTCAGCCCTAATTTAATTGGCCTTGGCCCCCTGGATATTTTTTTTCAATGCAGGTTGAAATTAGGATTTAAGTATTTTTTACATCTTCCTGTTATAAGAATCTGCCAATATTAAAGATTAAAAAAAAAATGCCTGTTTTACCCATTTTTTTTAATAAAAATTACACTTTAAAGTTAAGAAAGTTGTGAAACCAGAAGAAAGCAAAAAAAAATTTTTTTTAATATCCAGGGCGCCAGGGCCAAATAAATTTGGGCTTTTTACCCATTTTTTTTAATAAAAATTACACTTTAAAGTTAAGAAAGTTGTGAAACCAGAAGAAAGCAAAAAAAAATTTTTTTTATATCCAGGGCGCCAGGGCCAAATAAATTTGGGCTGAGTAAGTAGCAGATGACCCCACCTATCCACCATTTTCGTATGTTCAACGTTCTGCCAAACAGCCTGTATATACCTACAAATATTGCTCGTTTACTAGTATAGGATATTCAAATTAGTGAATAATTGTTTTTTTATGTGTTTTGTTTTCTCTTCTACTCTTACACACGTTGTCTACATTTCTTTAACTACTTTCCTATCGCAGGTATGCTGGAAGAGATTTCTTTAGAAATAAGCATCACCTTTGTACGTATTTTTTTTTCTATTCCTTTCTTCTTGTCTGTTTATATGTGTGTACATAAACTGTTAAATAAATAAATAAAGTTGTTTTTAGCTACTCTTCACATTAGCAATTTAAGTGCTAAAAGCCGACTTATTTCAGGATCCATTTTCACTTCGCTAGCTCTAAATAAATATTCCATTTAATAATAATATTATCATCCGTCCCACACATGTTTCTCCTACTTATAGTTCACATTACACGCCCAATGTATTTTTAGAACCCGAACGAATTAACTTCGCTATTTTATGTAAACATGGTACTAGAGCTTAAATAACAGTTAGTAAATTGTATTTTACGTAATTGCTGGGTAATATCTTTTCATATTTACATAGTAGAAGGCACGAGCATTGATCACCATGGTTGCTCAAGACGGGGTGGCGATTTCAGACTAATTTCAACTCCATGTCTAGGTGTCGTCACGATGTATTCCCAAAATACTGGGTTATTGGCAAGGCACTGTGACACCGTTTACCCAGTTCTATGTTCTATGTTACGGGGTTTGGTTTCCGCATTTAGTCCGTCAGGTGAACCATTGTGCGTGGGCCATGGCGGCCGTTTGGTGGTTATTGCAACCAGCCCACCTCCCTCCAGAAGTTAATTAAAACTCCTGGTCTGTTCAGAACGTCAGTGAAAGATCTGGGTGACCCGAGGGTTTCTGTTCTAATCTTAGTAACACCTGTGTATTCGAAGAGTACGTGCGCGATGGTTTCCTCAGCCTCCATGCACGCCCTGCACAGAGGACTGTCCGTTATGCCTATTGTGTGGAAGTGTTTGTTTAGCGAGCAGTGACCCGTGATGGTCCCCGTCATCAAGCGCAGGCCATTCCTGTCAAGGCTTAATAAACGCCTCGTTAGCCTGCTATCCAAGGATTGCCGTTTACCCAGTTTTCTCATTATCATGCTAATTTCCCAAAAATATTGCATTCCAGAAAGTATTTTTTCATCTGTCAAGGAAAAAGTCATTTCTTACACCTCTTTATTTATGTAGAAACGGTTAGAATTATTACGACTACATACGAGTATTGTAGGAAGTTATTGATATTCGTGAATCGTGCGTGACTCCTTTGAAGATTATGTAGTATCACCTTAGCACAGTATAAATAAGTAACAGAATTACATCTTCATAGAATCGGCCGAAAGGACGTTCTTCGAAATCTTAAGAATGCGGCGACGCATGAATTGTCCATACAAACGTAATACATAAATCATTTGCAATTTGAACATATTTCCACCATATTATGTTGATATTCGGATTGAGACAGTATTTATCTAGGCTCCTACGTCTTTTTATTTCCAAAAACTTACCTTTAAATGAAGTGTAAGCGAATTGCATTTCGTACATTTTTACACCGTAAATGACATGTTTTCATATTGTTTTTTCTGTATTATAAACAACAATATTTGTAATATTGTTTCCGCAGAAGCATAGTTTATGTTATCAAGTTACAAATTATCGAAAAAAAAATGGAAATACATTAAGTTTTCATTCATAATTTTTTGTATTGCGGAACACATCCAAATTTATCATAAATTTTCGAAAGCTAGTAGTACTACCGCGTCAAGCAATAATTGTCAATGTGTGCGTGGTAGTATTGCTCACTGTAGGTGTATATCGCTCTGACAGGCACTCACACTAGTGCAACGTGCTTGGAATTGAATTTTGCAAACATCTCGATTTGTAGTTTTGAGCCGTGTCGCCGGCCTCTTAAGTGCATATCAGTACGCAACAGTATCGAGTGCGCGACAGTTACACACGAACGTGGAAGGTTTATCTACCGAGCGGCTGTAGTTAATTATTTGTCACAGGTCACTGTCGAAATATAATACTGGTACTTTATTATACTGTGACTTTAGTAAATATGATATCCTACGTACATTTGAAGAGAATGTTATATAAGGAAAATACGCTATTAAATGATATAACAGATTCAGACAGTCCATTACGATGTGAGATGGACGCTAAATTGTTTCATGGGTCATTCTGAAAGTAAATCGCATTTGTCAGTAAAATGTTGAATGTGTGGGTACCAGACTGAGTTAAGATTTTGTGTGACCTAGAGTATGACCTGTAGAACGGTCACAGTAAAAATTACAGCAGCAGTATAAATTAAATTATTATTACATAACATCACGCCTGTAATCCCCGAAGGGTTAGGCAGAGGTATACCCATAGGACACCCACATTTCGCCAGTTATGTTTAAGTCCCATGTAATAGGGGGCGAGCCTATTGCCGTCAACCGGGCACAAATCCAGGCTCCGGGCTGCTACTGAGAAATTCCAGATGGAAAAACCCAATAACACTTCGCCCGACCTGGGAATCGAACCCAGGACCTCGTACTCAGCAGTAGCGCTTGCGACCACTAGACCAACGAGGCAGTTCCAGTAAATTGTGAATACAGTTAAAATTCTTGTGAAGTACTTAGTAAGTACGTCATCATAATTTCGTAAGACTCCTCCTCAAGGGTTGCCACATCGACCGGTCTATGTGGTTCTCGTATCCAGCGGATTCTCGCAACCTTCACGAGGGGCATTTAATTTAAAAATAACTGACAACGCGACATAATTTTGCAATATTTGTCAAAAAATTGCTAAATTGACAGGTGCTATTAAATAAACCAAAAAATGTGTGAAAAAAAAAAACAATGGCACTCCGGGAGTGCCGACAGAAGTGAAAACTTGAACAATTTAAAATAAATACTTCCAAAACCTTTAAAGTGAAAATACTTGCATAGAACATTGATCCATTATGTAATATAAATAAAGATACAATCGCGTTTATAAAAATGAGGTGTCGGTAACGGTGTCGCGAGTTCAATTGTTTTTCCCATCTCAAAAATGCCCAACACGCCTAAAGAAGTTTTCACTTCATTAATCTGACGAATTGACGCGTGTCAATTTTATTAAATAAGCCCCTGGTCATTAGGGTACTTCAATTAATTGCTAGCCATAATTTCCTTTTCACTTTATGATAACATTAATTTTTACTTTTATAAAATCAACACATTCAGATAGACATCTGCGCTCTGCAGTTGCACATTGCTCCATATGTAAATCACAATTACATTCTACCTTTCATCTGTACATCAAAATAGCAGATTACATACACAGATTGTACAACAAATTAACTGCATTAAGAAATCAAGTAGCTTCAGACAATGCATTAGTGTTTCTAAATCCATTCCGTACAGGGTTACCATTTCGAAATTTAAAAATTCCTGACAAAAAGCCGGACCATTTACTTTTAAAAGAAAGATTACATTCTTTTTTCAGTTCGCCCCAACCCTTGCTCGAGCCAGCCCGCGCCCCTCAGCCATTAGCTTCAAATTCGTCCCTAATTATTAATTTTGATCCGATCTAGCCTATCCCTTGCTGCCAGCGATGCCCTAAACCGAGGTCCGTAGGTACCACACAGGTGCCCTTAGCGAGTAGTCGCTTAGTTTATAAGTTTTATGCCCTGACTAGAGGCCTTAATTTATTGAAGTGAAAACTTCATCAGGCGCGTTGGGCATTTTTGAGATGGGAAAAAACAATTGAACTCGCGACACCGTTACCGACACCTCATTTTTGTAAACACGATTGTGGTCTTTATTTATATTACGTTACGGATCAATGTTCCAAGCAAGTATTTTTACTTTAAAGGTTTTGGAAGTATTTTTTTTGTAAACGCGATTGTGCTCTTTATTTAGATAAGGTTACGGACCAATGTTCTATACAAGTATTTTTCTTTCACCAAGGCGATCTTCTTCAAGTTTTCACTTCTGTCGGCACTCCCGGAGTGCGACTGTTTTTTTTTTTAAGGCATCCTTAAGATAGCCTAGTTAACCACCCGAAAACCTCCTAGGTTGACCTGAGAGATGCCATTCACAAAATTACAACAACATTTTTTACAAGTAAATTTCCGGACGGGGGCCAAAATGCCGAACCTGTCCGGATAAATCGGAATGACCGGTAACCCTAGCCCCGTAGCGAATAAATTCAGCGATTGGCCGTTGATCGAGTGAACATCAAGGAAGCGACCGCGCCGTTCACTGGTACCGTAAGATAGATGCAGAAGGTGAGGTATGACGTCATTACGTTGCATCTTACATTGTGCATAAGACGGTCTCGATATTAAATGTTTTCGTTGGTCAAGTAGTGGGTGCAGAGTGCGTTTGAGAGATGATACTTTCCTTTTAGTGCAGTCTCAGGATCATTAGTTGGCTGTCAATCAGACCGACCGGACATGTAATTTTGACTACATGCCACTAGCAAGTGTTGTTTAATTAGACAATAGATAGTATGCTGTAACCCTGTGGGTGCTTTAAGCTACTACACTTAAAACCACCAGCTAGGGGTTATTCAACTATACTAATTAAAACTAGGTGAACGCTCTCTAAGGGCACCCCCTGTGGGGTACGAACCTCGGCTTAGGGCGTCAACCGGAGGGAGGACATCAAGGATGGGACGGGCTGGAAAACAGTGACCGCAGTATACCTGTAACTCTGTAATAATTTCTCTGTAATTTGTAACATGGTACTGTTTTTTGACCCTAACAAATAAATAAACTCGTCTTGTTGAAAGTACTATGATTTTCGGAAAACTTCAAGCTTTCACGAGTTTTTTACACATGACGCTGTAAATGTAATCTTAAAATGTCTCAAGATGCTTGATATACACTTTTCTAGCTCTCCACTAGTAACCTTAATAATTAAGCGAACTAATTTTTCGAAGTAATACTTCTCTTCCTTCCTACCCTACGCCCCGAGCTACCTCCTATTACGATGCATCGAGTCTCGACAGCTCTATCTACTTTCTAAAATCACAAAAACAGAAGGTATTTCTAGTGCTTTTCAAGCAGAGATGGCGAACATTTTAACCTCTTTAGGTCAAATAGAGGCAACTTCTAGGTGAATATAACTGTAGGTAATTAGCGCTGTGCGATATGAATAGCACTTTATTGTGTCGCAGCAAGAGTCGCTTTTTATTTAAATGATTTTGTGGAGTGAACCGTCTGTATTCATCTGAGGAAATACGCAAATACCTATGTTGGACTAGACTTGTTGCACTATGGATCCTAACATCGTAGTACAGCCGATCTAATCTGTATTTGTTAAAAATCGCACCGTATACTAATTATTCCGAGAGTCTAATTTACTTTATTCGAGGCAGTGGCACGTACAATTTTATTGGAGAGGCAACCGGATGGCGAGTGGTAATCTGAAAATGAGGGTTAATTTTATACACACAAATTTCTTTGGACATAATAGAGCTTAAATTTTGAATGCCATGTCAAAAAAAAAAAAATTAGGCCTCCATCCCCCATATCTCCGCCTCCGTCCATTTGGGGTTCATTCGGACGGTACGGGGGGTTTGGTATCACTTCAATATCCAGATTACCACTCGCCATCCGGTTGCCCCTCCGATAAAATTTTACGTGCCATTGCTTTAACTACTTATTTATTTACCCAAACTTTAATTAGTCCCTTAGCAACCTTGTTCTAAGTATGTAAACGTTTCTTAATTCATTTATCGACTCGTGCTCATATTACCCCATACAATACACATACACGTACCAAAAGTTCAACAGCCCTGAATTATAACTGTCACAAATTATTATAATAAAAGTCGATACAAATATCGATTGAAGTGCACATTAATTTAAATCGATTCCAATAATTCGATTAGATGTATGCGCAAAAAATATCTGGCTGTTTTGTTTTTCTTTTTTTCCGTAACTTGTTGATAGTTTCTTAGTCATGTATGGTATAATGATTGCTATAAGCATATATGGCATAAGCTATTAGGCTATTAGCCTACATGGTTTTTATTGCCGTTTTTTGTTTTAGTTTAGTAAGTAGATAATCGTCATAGTGTTATTCTTAAGAAAGAATGTTGGGATAGGTTTCAGTGTCAGTGTAACAATATTGTAGGATAAACATATTATGCATAGTTCAATCATCATGACTCTCGAGACTTTGCCCGTTTGTCCACCGCCACGTCAACGGGACGTCGACAAGAACAAGATGGCGTCGTAGTAGTGATACATACATAAACTATGGCCATAATTAACTATGGCCGCTTAATCTGATCCAGCCTGTCCTTTGCTGTCCTCCACCAGTGACGCCCTAAGCGGAGGTGTACCCTTAGCGTGTAGTCGCTTAGTTTCTAAGTTTTATGCCCTGGCGTTAATTTATTGAGGTAGCTATAGGAAAGTCCGGTTAAGCAGCCGACAACCTCCTAGGTTGACCTGCAAGACGCCATAAAAATAAAAAATAAATTACTATGGCCGCATGTCCACCGCACGTCCGTCAACGGAACGTCCCGTTCGGTTCGAATAATCTTGTTTCTGAGATGTCCCGTTGACGGTGGGAGTGGACAAATGCTGTTATGTTCAATAGAAAGAAAACAAAAATATTTAAAAAACAAAAACCCGACTGCAAAAACACATAACGGGAAAAAGAAAAACAAGCATTATAATCTATAGAATTTTGATTCTGAATTTTGGCGTAGCATGACCACTGTAGAAACGAGTTTTGTCGACGGAAGAGTAGACAAAATGACTGATAAACAATCACAATCTCTAATTTTGTCTATTCTTCCGTCGACAAAACTGTTTGACGAATTTGTTTTTATCGAAAAAACAAAGTCGATAAAAACAAAGTCGATAAAAACAAAGTCGATTAAAACAAAGTCGATAAATATAAAGTCGATAAAAACAATTCGATAAAAACAAAGTCGATAAAAACAAAGTCGATTAAAACAAAGTCGATAAATATAAAGTCGATAAAAACAATTCGATAAAAACAAAGTCGATAAAAACAAAGTCGATAAAAACAAAGTCGATAAAAACAAAATCGATAAAAACAAAGTCGATGAAAACAAAGTCGATAAAAACAAATTCGATAAAACAAAGTCGATAAAAACAAAGTCGATGAAAACAAAGTCGATAAAAACAAATTCGATAAAAACAAAGTCGATAAAAACAAAGTCGATAAAACAAATTCGATAAAAACAAAGTCGATAAAAACAAAGTCGATAAAAACAAAGTCTATAAAAACAATGTCGATAAAAACAAAGTCGATAAATATAAAGTCGATAAAAACAATTCGATAAAGACAAAGTCGATAAAAACAAAGTCGATAAAAACAAAGTCGATGAAAACAAAGTCGATAAAAACAAAGTCGATAAAAACAAAGTCGATAAAAACATTTCGATGAAAACAAAGTCGATAAAAACAAAGTCGATAAAAACAAAGTCCATAAAACAAATTCGATAAAAACAAAGTCGATAAAAACAAAGTCGATAAAACAAATTCGATAAAAACAAAGTCGATAAAAACAAAGTCGATAAAAACAAAGTCTATAAAAACAATGTCGATAAAAACAAAGTCGATAAATATAAAGTCGATAAAAACAATTCGATAAAAACAAAGTCGATAAAAACAAAGTCGATAAAAACAAAGTCGATGAAAACAAAGTCGATAAAAACAAAGTCGATAAAAACAAAGTCGATAAAAACATTTCGATGAAAACAAAGTCGATGAAAACAAAGTCGATAAAAACAAAGTCGATAAAAACAAAGTCGATAAAAACATTTCGATGAAAACAAAGTCGATAAAAACAAAGTCGATAAAAACAAAGTCGATAAAAACAAAGTCGATAAAACAAATTCGATAAAAAGAAAGTCGATGAAAACAAAGTTGATAAAAACATTTCGATGAAAACAAAGTCGATAAAAAGAAAGTCGATAAAAACAAAGTCGATAAAAACAAAGTCGATAAAAATAAAGTCGATAAAAACATTTCGATGAAAACAAAGTCGATAAAAACAAAGTCGATAAAAACAAAGTCGATAAAAACAATTCGATAAAAACAAATTCGATAAAAACAAAGTCGATAAAAACAAAGTCGATGAAAACAAATTCGATGAAAACAAAGTCGATAAAAACAAAGTCGATAAAAACAAAGTCGATAAAAACATTTCGATGAAAACAAAGTCGATGAAAACAAAGTCGATAAAAACAAAGTCGATAAAAACATTTCGATGAAAACAAAGTCGATGAAAACAAAGTCGATGAAAACAAAGTCGATGAAAACAAAGTCGATAAAAACAAAGTCGATAAAAACAAAGTCGATGAAAACAAAGTCGATAAAAACAAAGTCGATAAAAACAAAGTCGATAAAAACATTTCGATGAAAACAAAGTCGATAAAAACAAAGTCGATAAAAACAAAGTCGATAAAAACAAAGTCGATAAAAACAAAGTCGATAAAAACAAAGTCGATAAAACAAATTCGATAAAAACAAAGTCGATAAAAACAAAGTCGATAAAAACAAAGTCTATAAAAACAATGTCGATAAAAACAAAGTCGATAAATATAAAGTCGATAAAAACAATTCGATAAAAACAAAGTCGATAAAAACAAAGTCGATAAAAACAAAGTCGATGAAAACAAAGTCGATAAAAACAAAGTCGATAAAAACAAATTCGATAAAACAAAGTCGATAAAAACAAAGTCGATGAAAACAAAGTCGATAAAAACAAATTCGATAAAAACAAAGTCAATAAAAACAAAGTCGATAAAACAAATTCGATAAAAACAAAGTCGATAAAAACAAAGTCGATAAAAACAAAGTCTATAAAAACAATGTCGATAAAAACAAAGTCGATAAATATAAAGTCGATAAAAACAATTCGATAAAGACAAAGTCGATAAAAACAAAGTCGATAAAAACAAAGTCGATGAAAACAAAGTCGATAAAAACAAAGTCGATAAAAACAAAGTCGATAAAAACATTTCGATGAAAACAAAGTCGATAAAAACAAAGTCGATAAAAACAAAGTCCATAAAACAAATTCGATAAAAACAAAGTCGATAAAAACAAAGTCGATAAAACAAATTCGATAAAAACAAAGTCGATAAAAACAAAGTCGATAAAAACAAAGTCTATAAAAACAATGTCGATAAAAACAAAGTCGATAAATATAAAGTCGATAAAAACAATTCGATAAAAACAAAGTCGATAAAAACAAAGTCGATAAAAACAAAGTCGATGAAAACAAAGTCGATAAAAACAAAGTCGATAAAAACAAAGTCGATAAAAACATTTCGATGAAAACAAAGTCGATAAAAACAAAGTCGATAAAAACAAAGTCGATAAAAACAAAGTCGATAAAACAAATTCGATAAAAAGAAAGTCGATAAAAACAAAGTCGATAAAAACAAAGTCGATAAAAACAAAGTCGATAAAAACATTTCGATGAAAACAAAGTCGATAAAAACAAAGTCGATAAAAACAAAGTCGATAAAAACAAAGTCGATAAAACAAATTCGATAAAAAGAAAGTCGATAAAAACAAAGTTGATAAAAACATTTCGATGAAAACAAAGTCGATAAAAAGAAAGTCGATAAAAACAAAGTCGATAAAAACAAAGTCGATAAAAATAAAGTCGATAAAAACATTTCGATGAAAACAAAGTCGATAAAAACAAAGTCGATAAAAACAAAGTCGATAAAAACAATTCGATAAAAACAAAGTCGATAAAAACAAAGTCGATAAAAACAAAGTCGATGAAAACAAAGTCGATAAAAAAAAAGTCGATAAAAACAAAGTCGATAAAAACATTTCGATGAAAACAAAGTCGATAAAAACAAAGTCGATAAAAACAAAGTCCATAAAACAAATTCGATAAAAACAAAGTCGATAAAAACAAAGTCGATAAAACAAATTCGATAAAAACAAAGTCGATAAAAACAAAGTCGATAAAAACAAAGTCGATAAAAACAAAGTCGATAAAAACATTTCGATGAAAACAAAGTCGATAAAAACAAAGTCGATAAAAACAAAGTCGATAAAAACAAAGTCGATAAAACAAATTCGATAAAAAGAAAGTCGATGAAAACAAAGTTGATAAAAACATTTCGATGAAAACAAAGTCGATAAAAAGAAAGTCGATAAAAACAAAGTCGATAAAAACAAAGTCGATAAAAATAAAGTCGATAAAAACATTTCGATGAAAACAAAGTCGATAAAAACAAAGTCGATAAAAACAAAGTCGATAAAAACAATTCGATAAAAACAAATTCGATAAAAACAAAGTCGATAAAAACAAAGTCGATGAAAACAAAGTCGATGAAAACAAAGTCGATAAAAACAAAGTCGATAAAAACAAAGTCGATAAAAACATTTCGATGAAAACAAAGTCGATGAAAACAAAGTCGATAAAAACAAAGTCGATAAAAACATTTCGATGAAAACAAAGTCGATGAAAACAAAGTCGATGAAAACAAAGTCGATGAAAACAAAGTCGATAAAAACAAAGTCGATAAAAACAAAGTCGATGAAAACAAAGTCGATAAAAACAAAGTCGATAAAAACAAAGTCGATAAAAACATTTCGATGAAAACAAAGTCGATAAAAACAAAGTCGATAAAAACAAAGTCGATAAAAACAAAGTCGATAAAAACAAAGTCGATAAAAACAAAGTCGATAAAACAAATTCGATAAAAACAAAGTCGATAAAAACAAAGTCGATAAAAACAAAGTCTATAAAAACAATGTCGATAAAAACAAAGTCGATAAATATAAAGTCGATAAAAACAATTCGATAAAAACAAAGTCGATAAAAACAAAGTCGATAAAAACAAAGTCGATGAAAACAAAGTCGATAAAAACAAAGTCGATAAAAACAAATTCGATAAAACAAAGTCGATAAAAACAAAGTCGATGAAAACAAAGTCGATAAAAACAAATTCGATAAAAACAAAGTCGATAAAAACAAAGTCGATAAAACAAATTCGATAAAAACAAAGTCGATAAAAACAAAGTCGATAAAAACAAAGTCTATAAAAACAATGTCGATAAAAACAAAGTCGATAAATATAAAGTCGATAAAAACAATTCGATAAAGACAAAGTCGATAAAAACAAAGTCGATAAAAACAAAGTCGATGAAAACAAAGTCGATAAAAACAAAGTCGATAAAAACAAAGTCGATAAAAACATTTCGATGAAAACAAAGTCGATAAAAACAAAGTCGATAAAAACAAAGTCCATAAAACAAATTCGATAAAAACAAAGTCGATAAAAACAAAGTCGATAAAACAAATTCGATAAAAACAAAGTCGATAAAAACAAAGTCGATAAAAACAAAGTCTATAAAAACAATGTCGATAAAAACAAAGTCGATAAATATAAAGTCGATAAAAACAATTCGATAAAAACAAAGTCGATAAAAACAAAGTCGATAAAAACAAAGTCGATGAAAACAAAGTCGATAAAAACAAAGTCGATAAAAACAAAGTCGATAAAAACATTTCGATGAAAACAAAGTCGATGAAAACAAAGTCGATAAAAACAAAGTCGATAAAAACAAAGTCGATAAAAACATTTCGATGAAAACAAAGTCGATAAAAACAAAGTCGATAAAAACAAAGTCGATAAAAACAAAGTCGATAAAACAAATTCGATAAAAAGAAAGTCGATGAAAACAAAGTTGATAAAAACATTTCGATGAAAACAAAGTCGATAAAAAGAAAGTCGATAAAAACAAAGTCGATAAAAACAAAGTCGATAAAAATAAAGTCGATAAAAACATTTCGATGAAAACAAAGTCGATAAAAACAAAGTCGATAAAAACAAAGTCGATAAAAACAATTCGATAAAAACAAATTCGATAAAAACAAAGTCGATAAAAACAAAGTCGATGAAAACAAATTCGATGAAAACAAAGTCGATAAAAACAAAGTCGATAAAAACAAAGTCGATAAAAACATTTCGATGAAAACAAAGTCGATGAAAACAAAGTCGATAAAAACAAAGTCGATAAAAACATTTCGATGAAAACAAAGTCGATGAAAACAAAGTCGATGAAAACAAAGTCGATGAAAACAAAGTCGATAAAAACAAAGTCGATAAAAACAAAGTCGATGAAAACAAAGTCGATAAAAACAAAGTCGATAAAAACAAAGTCGATAAAAACATTTCGATGAAAACAAAGTCGATAAAAACAAAGTCGATAAAAACAAAGTCGATAAAAACAAAGTCGATAAAAACAAAGTCGATAAAAACAAAGTCGATAAAACAAATTCGATAAAAACAAAGTCGATAAAAACAAAGTCGATAAAAACAAAGTCTATAAAAACAATGTCGATAAAAACAAAGTCGATAAATATAAAGTCGATAAAAACAATTCGATAAAAACAAAGTCGATAAAAACAAAGTCGATAAAAACAAAGTCGATGAAAACAAAGTCGATAAAAACAAAGTCGATAAAAACAAATTCGATAAAACAAAGTCGATAAAAACAAAGTCGATGAAAACAAAGTCGATAAAAACAAATTCGATAAAAACAAAGTCAATAAAAACAAAGTCGATAAAACAAATTCGATAAAAACAAAGTCGATAAAAACAAAGTCGATAAAAACAAAGTCTATAAAAACAATGTCGATAAAAACAAAGTCGATAAATATAAAGTCGATAAAAACAATTCGATAAAGACAAAGTCGATAAAAACAAAGTCGATAAAAACAAAGTCGATGAAAACAAAGTCGATAAAAACAAAGTCGATAAAAACAAAGTCGATAAAAACATTTCGATGAAAACAAAGTCGATAAAAACAAAGTCGATAAAAACAAAGTCCATAAAACAAATTCGATAAAAACAAAGTCGATAAAAACAAAGTCGATAAAACAAATTCGATAAAAACAAAGTCGATAAAAACAAAGTCGATAAAAACAAAGTCTATAAAAACAATGTCGATAAAAACAAAGTCGATAAATATAAAGTCGATAAAAACAATTCGATAAAAACAAAGTCGATAAAAACAAAGTCGATAAAAACAAAGTCGATGAAAACAAAGTCGATAAAAACAAAGTCGATAAAAACAAAGTCGATAAAAACATTTCGATGAAAACAAAGTCGATAAAAACAAAGTCGATAAAAACAAAGTCGATAAAAACAAAGTCGATAAAACAAATTCGATAAAAAGAAAGTCGATAAAAACAAAGTCGATAAAAACAAAGTCGATAAAAACAAAGTCGATAAAAACATTTCGATGAAAACAAAGTCGATAAAAACAAAGTCGATAAAAACAAAGTCGATAAAAACAAAGTCGATAAAACAAATTCGATAAAAAGAAAGTCGATAAAAACAAAGTTGATAAAAACATTTCGATGAAAACAAAGTCGATAAAAAGAAAGTCGATAAAAACAAAGTCGATAAAAACAAAGTCGATAAAAATAAAGTCGATAAAAACATTTCGATGAAAACAAAGTCGATAAAAACAAAGTCGATAAAAACAAAGTCGATAAAAACAATTCGATAAAAACAAAGTCGATAAAAACAAAGTCGATAAAAACAAAGTCGATGAAAACAAAGTCGATAAAAAAAAAGTCGATAAAAACAAAGTCGATAAAAACATTTCGATGAAAACAAAGTCGATAAAAACAAAGTCGATAAAAACAAAGTCCATAAAACAAATTCGATAAAAACAAAGTCGATAAAAACAAAGTCGATAAAACAAATTCGATAAAAACAAAGTCGATAAAAACAAAGTCGATAAAAACAAAGTCGATAAAAACAAAGTCGATAAAAACAAAGTCGATAAAAACATTTCGATGAAAACAAAGTCGATAAAAACAAAGTCGATAAAAACAAAGTCGATAAAAACAAAGTCGATAAAACAAATTCGATAAAAAGAAAGTCGATGAAAACAAAGTTGATAAAAACATTTCGATGAAAACAAAGTCGATAAAAAGAAAGTCGATAAAAACAAAGTCGATAAAAACAAAGTCGATAAAAATAAAGTCGATAAAAACATTTCGATGAAAACAAAGTCGATAAAAACAAAGTCGATAAAAACAAAGTCGATAAAAACAATTCGATAAAAACAAATTCGATAAAAACAAAGTCGATAAAAACAAAGTCGATGAAAACAAAGTCGATGAAAACAAAGTCGATAAAAACAAAGTCGATAAAAACAAAGTCGATAAAAACATTTCGATGAAAACAAAGTCGATGAAAACAAAGTCGATAAAAACAAAGTCGATAAAAACATTTCGATGAAAACAAAGTCGATGAAAACAAAGTCGATGAAAACAAAGTCGATGAAAACAAAGTCGATAAAAACAAAGTCGATAAAAACAAAGTCGATGAAAACAAAGTCGATAAAAACAAAGTCGATAAAAACAAAGTCGATAAAAACATTTCGATGAAAACAAAGTCGATAAAAACAAAGTCGATAAAAACAAAGTCGATAAAAACAAAGTCGATAAAAACAAAGTCGATAAAAACAAAGTCGATAAAACAAATTCGATAAAAACAAAGTCGATAAAAACAAAGTCGATAAAAACAAAGTCTATAAAAACAATGTCGATAAAAACAAAGTCGATAAATATAAAGTCGATAAAAACAATTCGATAAAAACAAAGTCGATAAAAACAAAGTCGATAAAAACAAAGTCGATGAAAACAAAGTCGATAAAAACAAAGTCGATAAAAACAAATTCGATAAAACAAAGTCGATAAAAACAAAGTCGATGAAAACAAAGTCGATAAAAACAAATTCGATAAAAACAAAGTCGATAAAAACAAAGTCGATAAAACAAATTCGATAAAAACAAAGTCGATAAAAACAAAGTCGATAAAAACAAAGTCTATAAAAACAATGTCGATAAAAACAAAGTCGATAAATATAAAGTCGATAAAAACAATTCGATAAAGACAAAGTCGATAAAAACAAAGTCGATAAAAACAAAGTCGATGAAAACAAAGTCGATAAAAACAAAGTCGATAAAAACAAAGTCGATAAAAACATTTCGATGAAAACAAAGTCGATAAAAACAAAGTCGATGAAAACAAAGTCGATAAAAACAAAGTCGATAAAAACAAAGTCGATAAAAACAAAGTCGATAAAAACAAAGTCGATAAAAACATTTCGATGAAAACAAAGTCGATAAAAACAAAGTCGATAAAAACAAAGTCGATAAAAACAAAGTCGATAAAACAAATTCGATAAAAAGAAAGTCGATAAAAACAAAGTCGATAAAAACAAAGTCGATAAAAACAAAGTCGATAAAAACATTTCGATGAAAACAAAGTCGATAAAAACAAAGTCGATAAAAACAAAGTCGATAAAAACAAAGTCGATAAAACAAATTCGATAAAAAGAAAGTCGATAAAAACAAAGTTGATAAAAACATTTCGATGAAAACAAAGTCGATAAAAAGAAAGTCGATAAAAACAAAGTCGATAAAAACAAAGTCGATAAAAATAAAGTCGATAAAAACATTTCGATGAAAACAAAGTCGATAAAAACAAAGTCGATAAAAACAAAGTCGATAAAAACAATTCGATAAAAACAAAGTCGATAAAAACAAAGTCGATAAAAACAAAGTCGATGAAAACAAAGTCGATAAAAACAAAGTCGATAAAAACAAAGTCCATAAAACAAATTCGATAAAAACAAAGTCGATAAAAACAAAGTCGATAAAACAAATTCGATAAAAACAAAGTCGATAAAAACAAAGTCGATAAAAACAAAGTCTATAAAAACAATGTCGATAAAAACAAAGTCGATAAATATAAAGTCGATAAAAACAATTCGATAAAAACAAAGTCGATAAAAACAAAGTCGATAAAAACAAAGTCGATGAAAACAAAGTCGATAAAAACAAAGTCGATAAAAACAAAGTCGATAAAAACATTTCGATGAAAACAAAGTCGATGAAAACAAAGTCGATAAAAACAAAGTCGATAAAAACAAAGTCGATAAAAACATTTCGATGAAAACAAAGTCGATAAAAACAAAGTCGATAAAAACAAAGTCGATAAAAACAAAGTCGATAAAACAAATTCGATAAAAAGAAAGTCGATAAAAACAAAGTTGATAAAAACATTTCGATGAAAACAAAGTCGATAAAAAGAAAGTCGATAAAAACAAAGTCGATAAAAACAAAGTCGATAAAAATAAAGTCGATAAAAACATTTCGATGAAAACAAAGTCGATAAAAACAAAGTCGATAAAAACAAAGTCGATAAAAACAAAGTCGATGAAAACAAAGTCGATAAAAACAAAGTCGATAAAAACAAAGTCGATAAAAACATTTCGATGAAAACAAAGTCGATGAAAACAAAGTCGATAAAAATAAAGTCGATAAAAACATTTCGATGAAAACAAAGTCGATAAAAACAAAGTCGATAAGAACAAAGTCGATAAAAACAATTCGATAAAAACAAATTCGATAAAAACAAAGTCGATAAAAACAAAGTCGATGAAAACAAAGTCGATGAAAAAAAAGTCGATAAAAACAAAGTCGATAAAAACAAAGTCGATAAAAACATTTCGATGAAAACAAAGTCGATGAAAACAAAGTCGATAAAAACAAAGTCGATAAAAACATTTCGATGAAAACAAAGTCGATGAAAACAAAGTCGATGAAAACAAAGTCGATGAAAACAAAGTCGATAAAAACAAAGTCGATAAAAACAAAGTCGATGAAAACAAAGTCGATAAAAACAAAGTCGATGAAAACAAAGTCGAAAAAAACATTTCGATGAAAACAAAGTCGATAAAAACAAAGTCGATAAAAACAAAGTCGATAAAAACAAAGTCGATAAAAACAAAGTCGATAAAAACAAAGTCGATGAAACAAATTCGATAAAAACAAAGTCGATAAAAACAAAGTCGATAAAAACAAAGTCTATAAAAACAATGTCGATAAAAACAAAGTCGATAAATATAAAGTCGATAAAAACAATTCGATAAAAACAAAGTCGATAAAAACAAAGTCGATAAAAACAAAGTCGATGAAAACAAAGTCGATAAAAACAAAGTCGATAAAAACAAATTCGATAAAAACAAAGTCGATAAAAACAAAGTCGATAAAACAAATTCGATAAAAACAAAGTCGATAAAAACAAAGTCGATAAAAACAAAGTCTATAAAAACAATGTCGATAAAAACAAAGTCGATAAATATAAAGTCGATAAAAACAATTCGATAAAGACAAAGTCGATAAAAACAAAGTCGATAAAAACAAAGTCGATGAAAACAAAGTCGATAAAAACAAAGTCGATAAAAACAAAGTCGATAAAAACATTTCGATGAAAACAAAGTCGATAAAAACAAAGTCGATAAAAACAAAGTCCATAAAACAAATTCGATAAAAACAAAGTCGATAAAAACAAAGTCGATAAAACAAATTCGATAAAAACAAAGTCGATAAAAACAAAGTCGATAAAAACAAAGTCTATAAAAACAATGTCGATAAAAACAAAGTCGATAAATATAAAGTCGATAAAAACAATTCGATAAAAACAAAGTCGATAAAAACAAAGTCAATAAAAACAAAGTCGATGAAAACAAAGTCGATAAAAACAAAGTCGATAAAAACAAAGTCGATAAAAACATTTCGATGAAAACAAAGTCGATAAAAACAAAGTCGATAAAAACAAAGTCGATAAAAACAAAGTCGATAAAACAAATTCGATAAAAAGAAAGTCGATAAAAACAAAGTCGATAAAAACAAAGTCGATAAAAACAAAGTTGATAAAAACATTTCGATGAAAACAAAGTCGATAAAAAGAAAGTCGATAAAAACAAAGTCGATAAAAAAAAATTCGATAAAAATAAAGTCGATAAAAACATTTCGATGAAAACAAAGTCGATAAAAACAAAGTCGATAAAAACAAAGTCGATAAAAACAATTCGATAAAAACAAATTCGATAAAAACAAAGTCGATAAAAACAAAGTCGATGAAAACAAAGTCGATGAAAACAAAGTCGATAAAAACAAAGTCGATAAAAACAAAGTCGATGAAAACAAAGTCGATAAAAACAAAGTCGATAAAAACAAAGTCGATAAAAACATTTCGATGAAAACAAAGTCGATAAAAACAAAGTCGATAAAAACAAAGTCCATAAAACAAATTCGATAAAAACAAAGTCGATAAAAACAAAGTCGATAAAACAAATTCGATAAAAACAAAGTCGATAAAAACAAAAACGATAAAAACAAAGTCTATAAAAACAATGTCGATAAAAACAAAGTCGATAAATATAAAGTCGATAAAAACAATTCGATAAAAACAAAGTCGATAAAAACAAAGTCGATAAAAACAAAGTCGATGAAAACAAAGTCGATAAAAACAAAGTCGATAAAAACAAAGTCGATAAAAACATTTCGATGAAAACAAAGTCGATAAAAACAAAGTCGATAAAAACAAAGTCGATAAAAACAAAGTCGATAAAACAAATTCGATAAAAAGAAAGTCGATAAAAACAAAGTTGATAAAAACATTTCGATGAAAACAAAGTCGATAAAAAGAAAGTCGATAAAAACAAAGTCGATAAAAACAAAGTCGATAAAAATAAAGTCGATAAAAACATTTCGATGAAAACAAAGTCGATAAAAACAAAGTCGATAAAAACAATTCGATAAAAACAAATTCGATAAAAACAAAGTCGATGAAAACAAAGTCGATGAAAACAAAGTCGATAAAAACAAAGTCGATAAAAACAAAGTCGATAAAAACATTTCGATGAAAACAAAGTCGATGAAAACAAAGTCGATAAAAACAAAGTCGATAAAAACATTTCGATGAAAACAAAGTCGATGAAAACAAAGTCGATGAAAACAAAGTCGATGAAAACAAAGTCGATAAAAACAAAGTCGATAAAAACAAAGTCGATGAAAACAAAGTCGATAAAAACAAAGTCGATAAAAACAAGGTCGATAAAAACATTTCGATGAAAACAAAGTCGATAAAAACAAAGTCGATAAAAACAAAGTCGATAAAAACAAAGTCGATAAAAACATTTCGATGAAAACAAAGTCGATAAAACAAATTCGATAAAAACAAAGTCGATAAAAACAATTCGATAAAAACAAATACGATAAAAACAAAGTCGATAAAAACAAAGTCGATGAAAACAAAGTCGATGAAAACAAAGTCGACAAAAACAATTCGATAAAAACAAAGTCGATAAAACAAATTCGATAAAAACAAAGTCGATAGAAACAAAGTCGATTTAAACAAAGTTGATAAAAACATTTCGATGAAAACAAAGTCGATGAAAACAAAGTCGATGAAAACAAAGTCGATAAAAACAAATTCGATAAAAACAAAGTCGATAAAAACAAAGTCGATAAAAACAATACGATAAAATCAAAGTCGATAAAACAAAGTCGATAAAAACAAAGTCGATGAAAACAAAGTCGATAAAACAAATTCGATAAAAACAAAGTCGATAAAAACAAAGTCGATGAAAACAAAGTCGATAAAAACAAAGTCGATAAAAACAAAGTCGATAAAAACATTTCGATGAAAACAAAGTCGATAAAAACAAAGTCTATAAAAACAATTCGATAAAAACAAAGTCGATAAAAACAAAGTCGATAAAACAAATTCGATAAAAACAAAGTCGATAAAAACAAAGTCGATAAAAACAAAGTCGATAAAAACAATTCGATAAAAACATTTCGATGAAAACAAAGTCGATGAAAACAAAGTCGATGAAAACAAAGTCGATTAAAACAAAGTCGATAAAAGCAAAGTCGATAAAAACAAAGTCGATAAAAACAAAGTCGATAAAAACAAAGTCGATAAAAACAAAGTCTATAAAAACAAAGTCGATAAAAACAAAGTCGATAAAAAAAAATCGCGTGCAGGCGGGACAAACCAATAACCTGAAATGATGGTTTAAATTTTGTTTGTCCCGCCTGCAATACCAAAATTCTATAGATTATTGTTGTTATTGTGATTAATGTTTGTTTTTCTCTTTTCATTTATGTGTTTTTGCAGTCGGGTTATTTTTTTTTTTTTTCAAGCTTTTTAGTTTTATTAAAATAATGTATAATGCCTCATTACTATCTTTTATTTGATACCAATAATGTAGTTTTTTTTTTAAACCTACCCTTCCCTTTTTTGTATTTGCAGATGCAATATATAAATATTATAAAGCCTATGACACTCCCACAATTATGACTATAAGTTTAGTATTCTGATAATGATTTATACAGATTTATAATCGTGTTTATTTAAAATAGGACAGTGTTTTACATTTTTTATTGTTTTTATAGGAACACTTAAAGTTGGATTTGTGTTTTTTGCTTAAATAACCACAAATGGCAATAAATTATCATAAAGTAAAAACCGAATAAATATTAATCTACTGTAATGTAACCGATTGGACTAATTTCCATACATAATGCGCCACTTTCGAAATTCCGCTAATAAAGTATCATTTAATACAACTGCACAAAAAACTTGATGTAAATTAGGATTATTTAAATTTTTTAATAATTATAATCAATCCTTTCACTTATTTTGTTAATGTAGTATTCGATTCTAGTCACCAATACATATTATTAATTTGTTTTATAACTTGTACTGTCCCGGTTTTGTTAAACTTTTGTAATGTTTTAGTACAGAATTGAAATGGCAAGACCTGTTGATTGTAATGTATGTGATTGGTTGTTACAATCTGATTTATTACATTGAGTTTACCAAATACTTTTTACTCGACCACGGCGAAGCGGGGTGAAGGAGTGTTATGATTTTGACCGGTAAGAATGTATGTATGTATGTTCATCTGTTCCCTCAAAACTCCTAAACTCTTCATCATAATTTGACAAATGAGGTATCGTTGGAAGCGTGTTGACCGTCTGCTGGTTATAGGCTGTGACGTCACATTAATTTTAAATCCGGAGTCGAACGTAATCTGTGACAGTGACCTCCACCGGGACCTCAAGATGGATGTCGTAAACATAGTTATACAAAAACATGCAGAAGCTCATGAACACAGACTTCATCATCACGTGAATGTTGAGGCGATCCAACTCCTTGACAAAACTGAATTAGTACGAAGACTAAAAAGGGTTAAACCTTTTGAGTTAGTTTAGTGCAGAGTAAGTGAACTTAAACTGTAGTGCAGGTACTGCCTTTTACAAAGAACACGTGAATCAAGTGTCTCCCCCTTAAGTTATAGTGAATAAGAAAGACGTTATTGGATGACTTCTTAATTTTATAGTTACTTAGCTGTTTAAGTTATATTTAAATTACTTATAAGCTTATAGGCTAGATTGTAATGTGAATAAAGTATCATCAATTGTGAAACTTTATAAAAGAAAAAAAAAACTTGTGGCACTCGGGGACTGCCGCGGTAAAGCTATTGCACAGCATTTGTAACCTCCATACTTCCTATTTGTCAACACTACACTTGGGATGATGACGTGATGACATAAAACAAAAATTACGTTCCCATGACAACATCACGTTGTCATGGGAACCGTCATTACATGGTAGGCGGAGTGGGGGGTGTTAGGTTTTTTTCGTTACGGAATTTCTTGATTCGGTCGCCGCGCTCAAAGCCCGCGATAAAAGCTATGCAATAGCTTAAAACGTAATCTGTTTGATTTATGTCCTGACACGTGTGACTCCGGATTTTTTATTTGTCTTTTTGTGATGTCTTGTTAGTTGACTTTTTGTCGTAGTTGCGTTTTAGTTTTTATAACTTTTATTTTTTTACTTAAGATAACCTACCCAGTGATTATAACTCCACAAGTCTCCTAAATCCATATATGCAAGTAAAGTGCCATGCTTTTTTGAGGCTGATAGAGTAGTCAAGGAAGAATTATACCGCAGTTCTCTCATCTTCTTACACACCTCTCTATTCCTCACATTCAAAGCCTTCTCCGATTAGTCCCTCAGAATATTGACAATTATGGGTTTTAATTCAGTATAATTATCTCGTCGTGGAGTGTAACTATCAGTCTCAAAGTTCAAGTTTAACCTGTACCGTCTAGTTAGAATATTGCTAATAAAAGTACATACAAAATAAAAGTTGGACTCATGCGAAGACTTGTATGGATATATATGTTATAAAAGTTAGACTCCTGAGAAAGTTGGACTTTTTAGAGGTATAACTAACGAAATACAGGAAAAGAAAATTAACCAGTGCGCAAACGAAAATAAACTCAGCTGTTCCCTACATTTAAGTTCGCATAACTCGTCAAAATGTAGGGAAAAGCTGATTTTTTTTCGCGATTTCAGGTTTGGTCCCATAGTAAAAGTTGTTTATAATAATGAGTAAAGTCGCGTGTTTAAGTTTGCGTACTGGTTAAAAAAAATCCCTGTATAAGTAAGTTACACACGTCTGCATACCCTTTCGATTGGCACACTTATGACTCACATTACAAACCTAATTTATGATAAACAAAAATATTCAAAACCATGTCGCAAAAGCAACAATCAACTCATCTTGGTTGACATAATATACTTATTTTTCCGATCACGTACGAGTGTACGACACACATTTGATGAGAAAGGACACGCGTTCTTTTGGTCATTCGGCATATTATACTATCTGAACTTTGGGTATATTATCTGACTTTGAGGAAAAGATGGGTATAAATTGTAAGAGAAAGGAAGAAATAGTTCACAGAGGTCAAACAGTTCCGTGTACCGACACTTGACCTGCTTCATAAAATTAGTTGATAAAAAGTGTACTTAGTAAAGCCACAGATACTGGGGCTCGTGGCTAAGTAATAATAGCCACACGGGTCGATCGATAAGGTTAAGGCTACGCCTCGCCACATGCGAACTACGCATCAAAGACCTGACGTCACACAAATCCTGCATCGCGCAATTAGAGTTTACCGCGCGAACATCATACATGTAACTGTCCCGACATGAATCGTTGGGCAGTTGCCCGCCAGACACGATACCCGTCTGATCGGAGGATCCTCCCTTTTCTACAGAGGATGAGTGAACTTTACACCCTGTTCCTCATAGTATGAGAAACGGCTCATACCTCTAAACCACGATTGGTGTCCATCCTTTGGACCATCTTTACATACTGAGACCACTCCGTGCCTCGCAAAAAACGACATGTCCTTAGTCCCGCGCGGGCTGAGGCTGTCATTTTTGACAGTAGTAACAGGTCTCCAGAAGCCCGAAATTTTGACAACCAGTCTTACCAAGGGGTATCGTATTAGCTAGTAACTGGGTTGTGGAGGTCAAATAGGCAGTCGCTCCATGTAAAATACTGGTATTCCGCCGCATCTAGTTAGACTGGAAGTCGACCCTAACATAGTTTGGAAAAGGCTGAGTAAAGTCACAAGAGGTCAACGGTGATAATAATTATTGACAATACTGTTTGTCCTTAGTGAAGGGGTTAGAAGAGTAAAGTCTGCGTTACACGGTACGATTTGTTTGCATGTGGCATGCCATTAGTTGAAGCAATAAAAAGAATAGCAAAAGTGTGTGTGTTTGTTTTTAGTTGTGCAAAAGTTGCACCGTCTAAACAGTGTTTAGACGATGCAAGTCATTTGTTGCTTCAATTTTATTGTATAGGCTCCCATCCCGCAGACAAGTGCGACGCGACTCTAGTAGAGCAATTTCTATGAAAACATCAAAAAAAATATTGTTCTACCATATTCGCGTCGCATCGTCGCGTCACGCCTGTCTGCGCCTTAAGTCAGAGGCAAGTAACTTGCATCGTGTAAATGGAGCATAATTAAAGATGGCAGAATAAAAGGGACAAGTAGAGAAAATGAAAAAGGAAGTCATGTTTTTTATTAATCTAGACAATTTCCAGTGGTTGGTTAGCTTTGCATAAAAATGCAATACTGATTAAGATATTAATCTTCGAACACCCACGCTCAATAAAAAGCGTTGTAACAAAACTGTATTTGAATAAATAAAGAGTTGCGTGTTCTAATTGAGTAAATTTATTATTTAAATAAAAGCTACTTTATTTGGATGTTTTATCGTATTTGTCTTTAATGCAATTTTTATTAGCATACTTTGAATACCTCAAGGTGGCGTTTACATTGTTATACTATACAGGTTGAGTTTTTATTCCGAAATACCTTTTTTTTTTCGTCGGATGAGGTTTTTATTGCATGAACAGTGGCAGGTCGGGTCGACGAGTCCTCGAGTGGGACCGCAAGCGAAGTGTGGGACGTCTCCCAAATAGATGGACCGACGACCTTAAAAGGTCCCGCAGATAGATGCGTCGCGACGGCGCGACGCTATTCTGGTAGAAAAATTTCTATGAAAACTTCACGGAAATTATTAGGTATACTTACTGGTGTCGCGTCGCGCCTAAAAAAGGTGGATGGGACAGATTAGATGCGGAAGGCGAAAAGGAAATAGTATTGTGCCGCAGCCTGGGAGACGCTATGTCCGGCAGTAGACTGCGATAGGCTGAGTTGAATTGTGTTTGGCAGTTTTGTTGCCATATAAGCGTTTAAGGGGGAAGCGTAAGGGTAGCCCGCGAAATTAAAATTTTCTTTAGCAAAGGTGTCAAATGTCACGATTTCATGAAATCATGACATTTGACACCTTTGGTAACTTATGGAGTTGTATTGCTGATTGTAATGATTATAATTGAGTAAAGCCATATTTATTACGGCCGCAAATCATATTTAGATCAACATACAACATGATACTGATCTTCAAATTGCAAAAAATGTAAGAAAATTTGAATTTCGCGGGCTACCCTGACGCTTTCACCTTAAACACACCTTAATAAAAAAACACTCTGTATACGAACTAAATATTACTAAAGTGAACATTAATGTTTCTAATATTTCGATAATCTAAGCGTTAGAAAGTAATACGGATAGCAAATATTATGTTAGAATGGCATTTGAAGGTTTCTCTTTTTAGCATAATTATAATTTTTATTGATTCAAAAAATTTACTAATTAATTATTGTGTAATAGGTATACATACCGATCTAGACATGAATGACAAACAGTTAAACTTATTTTTATTCCTTTTTTCTATTTTTCTGTTGATGGAGTGAAATCGCGGGTAACACCTAGGTGTTACTAGTAACACAATATTTACTTACACACATCAATCTGCCTAGCCTTTTCCCAACTATGTTAGGGTCGGCTTCCAGTCTAACCGGATGCAGCTGAATACCAGTATTTTACATGGAGCGACTGCCTATTTGACCTCCACAACCCAGTAACTAGGTAATACGATACCCCTTGGTAAGACTGGGTGGTCAGACTTTCGGGCTTCTGACGACCCGTAACGACCGTCAAAGATCCATGAATGACAGTCGGCACCAATGGCTTAACGTGCTTTCCGAGGCACGGAGGAGTCGCGGTATGTAGAAATGGTCACTCATCCACGGATCATGCCCGGCAAGTATAGCTTAACCTGATGGATCGACCCGTGCGGTTGTTAGTACTTAGCCACGAGCTCCCAACACTACTTCCAAATACATTTTTAACCGACTTCCAAAAAGGAGGAGGTTATATGTTCGTCGCGTATGTTTTTTTTTTTTATATATGTCCACCGATTTCTCCGTCAATTGCGGACCGATTTTGAAAATTCTTTTTTTGTTTGAAAGGGTGTGCTCTCGAATTGGTCCCATATAAATTTTATTAACTTTTCTTGGATAGTTTTTGAGTTAGCTACAAAATACGTATTTTTTTCCACTTAATATAATAAAATAATAGTAAAATTTATTCAAGTATAAAGTAACATTATGATTTACATTAATTACAATCAAGGAAAATTTTATTCTAACTGTAATGTAGACTAGCCTGATCTAGGTTTATGAAAACCTGTGTTTCAAGCCATCAACTTACATCAGTATGTATATGATCAGTATGTAGATGTTATGATAAGTTTCTGTCACTGGTAGCAGGTAGTGGTATTCCAATGTGTGTGGGGTAGGTACCACAACTAAAAAGTGGAAAATAAAAACTTTTTACAAAAAAAAAAAACAATCGACCTCCAAAAAAAACACTACAAAGTGAAAAATAACTTTAATTTCGGAAGTCGGTGGCAAAAAACGAAAATACAAAACCCAAGACACCGACTTCCGAAATTAAAGTTATTTTTCACTTTGTAGTGTTCTTTTTTGGAGGTCGGTTGTTTTTTTTTGTAAAAAGTTTTTTTGTACAATATAATATCCATCTGCTTAATCATCAATGAATACAACTATGACGGTGATATATCGGAATTAATATTGAACCAACGAACACAAAGGAAGATGTAAGTAATCCGAACTTAACAACTTGTCAAAGTAAAGTGAAAGTTAAGGCGTACCCATCAATCATTCGACTGTCGGAGACAACCAACGATACATAATAAGCGGCCGCTTGTAAACCGAGCATTTTGATCGTATCAGTTAAACACAGGTTAAGTTAAACGCAGGTTGCGTTAAACGCCAGTTAAGTTTAATCGTGCGTGGTAGAGTTGGCTGCGAAGTCATGCTGTTAAGTTAACAATTAAAGAATGTTTTATGATGTTTATGTAACTTTAATTGTTAATCGTTAGGATTGATCGGAGTTGCAATAATGTGGGCTTAGAATTTAAAAGATGATGTAACTAATTGTTTAACTTTTATTGGTGGATTCGTTTTGCCAATTTTTATGACCGGTCAAACCACATTCGATTTTTAAATGTTATTTTATTCATGCTAATGCTCGGGACATACGAGGCTAGTTTTTGAAGCTAGGATAGTAAGCTAGTGATAGTAAGCAAGGTAGTAAGTAGGCTTCGCGTATACAGAACTGGCTTCATTTCTAGATTAATAAGCTAGTGAAAGTCTCAAACTAGGATAGTTTAATAGGATGGTGTTCTGTTTTTGCAAATAGTGCTCCCCACCACCGATTTTATTATCCTTGCTCGTGTACTAGCCTCATGTGGCCGGCGAAGATAGTTCCCAATCAGATCAATTTTACTCCACGGACTAAGTCTCCGCAATGCTATCAGCTTACAATTTACTGCCGCAGCAGGAGACGCCCTGGGCGTCGGGAGTCACGAGAGGATTTCCGGCCACCGTAGGCGCGGGCTTGCGGACGGTGAGCAATGGGTAGCTCGCCGTCCGATAAGGACCAAGCCCGGGTCGACGGCGCGTTGTGTTCCACGCGCGCCTCAAAGAGATGTCAGCAGAATTGACGGGGTCCGCTAGGGCCAATGCCTGCCGGGGGTTCGAAGAAAACCGATAGGGAAATCGTGGCCCCCTGGCAACACGGCAACTGAAGGAACACGGGTGGGTTTTAGTCAGTAAGAGTCTGACACGCCCTCCCGCTCCGCCCAGAGCGGGAGAAGTCATTTGATGATTTCCCACCCAAAAAAAAAAAAAAAAAAAAAAAAAAGCTTACAATTTACTACTAGTATTGTATAAACAAATGATTATGTTTACATACCGTGTGGTGGGACCCTGGTGATCTGCGATACAGGTATTCCTAGTGCAGACACCAGTCTCTCACAAACTATTGTCACAGTTTTTCAAGTCTGTCTAAATTATAAAATGCCATTGTTTGTGAAGAAAAAATGAAATGAACGCCGGGACAGTGAGGCAGGATAGAATACAGATGTTCTAGCTGAGATAGAATGCAGAGGCTAGCTTTGAAAAACTAGCCTCGTGTATCCCAGACTTTTTGAGTTGTTATTTTTACTGTCATTTTTACGAGAGATAATTTTATTACTTTCGTGCCCACGAATTATCTTTCTTCATCTATACTCTGTACTATCCTTCCTTATAATATTATAAATGCGAAAGTAAGTTTGTTTGTTACGCCTTCACGCTAAAACGGCTGAACGGATTTGGATGAAATTTGGCACATATATAGATGATGCCCTGGAAAAGAACATAGGATACTTTTTTTTCCCACGGGATTGAGACTTATGCGGGTGAAACCGCGGGGCACAGCTAGTTATATTATAAAGAGGTAAAAGTTTGTTTGTAAGTTTGTATGTAGGGGGTAATCTCCGGAACTTCTAGTCGGATTTGAAAAATTCTTTTTGTATTGGATAGCTAAATTCTTAAGGAAGGTCATAGGGTCGCTGACTAAGTCGCGGGCAGAAGCTAGTGTTCAATAATGGTGAACTCAAACTGCAGTGCTTGCAAGTGCTGACTATTATAAAGAACACGTGAATCAAGTATCTTCAACTGAACATTTATTTAAGTTATAGTACCTGGGCGACCGAGTTCTGCTCTGGTGAAAATAGAGAATGCTCATTTAATAGTATAGGATAGTTCATACTAATTCCAAGCTGCCAGGATAGTAGGTACTTACTAATTCTATACTGCCATGTCATTATTCTAAAGTAGCCATCTTGTACTAAACTTTGGGCGACCGAGCTCTGCTCGGTTGAAAATACAGAGAAAACAATTTTTCCAAAAATCAAAATATTTTATTTCACATATACTTACATGGGCACTTATGAAACGTCAGAAGCTAGGTGCACGGTTCCAATTGGTCGTTTCCTATGGAGAAGAGCCGGCAAGACACTCCACGGTTACTCTTTTAAAAATAATTGGCTTTTACAATACTTTCAAATAACAGTGTTTCTAGGTATGGGAGGACAGTGTAGGTCTTTCAATAAGTACCAAGTACTTAACAAAATAGAAAATGATCAACAGGTCTACAATCCACTAAGCCTACAGCGTTCTCACATTCACAAAATATGTAGAAAAGAATCTATACAAAAGATATGAGACCTAGCTAGATCGATTTTTCGCCCGCGTAAACCTATATATTGCAACTTTCGTAGAAATAGGTGCGCAGCTTGTTCAAGATAAACTCAGAAAGTACATATGAATTGAGAAAGTGTGGTCCTCAAATTTAATAGATACTACAGAATATTTACCTATGTCTATGTCGGTAAACATCACTAAATCTATCGTGACAACATCATTTTTGGAACCAATGAGCTGGAAAATATAAAACTCAATGTCTCACAAATGTGTATACAAATAGGGTGAAGAACAAAAAACATAACGTTGTTATGTCTTGTTTTTCCGAAGAGTAAGGCTGGGAATGATCCGGGGTTGCGGGAAAGTCCGAAAGGGACCGGGATACCCTGGCAACATACAGGCAACTGATCCTTCAGTTCCTTGACCGCGTTCCGTGTTCCTACACGGGTGGGTTTTATACAGTAAGAGTCTGACACACCCTCCCATTCCGCCCGGAGCGGGAGAAGTTATTTGATAATTTCCCAATCGATTTATAAAATAATTTAAAAAAAAGGCTGGAAATGATGTGCCTAGAGTATACCATATTTTGCCAGTAAAAAATATGCTAAAGTGGCAAAATGTGGGTTACATAATAAGGGTTGAGCCTATTGTAAAATCAAGAGAAAAAGTAAAAAAAATACACCAACAGCTTTCTCAAATGATGATCAGTTTTCTTGAATAAACGTAAAGAATACGAGGTTGGTTTCTATTTTCGGCTATCTTTGAATTACTTTTCTTAGTTTTTATAAACTGCTGTTTAGTCTTTTTACAGTTTTTGTTTTCGTGGTTTGTAAACAAGAGCGCTTAGTTTATCTTTTTCTTTTTTCAGTCCTCTTTGATCAAAGTAATTCACAATTTAAATGGAAAGGGAGTCCGCTTTTTTTGTACATTTTCACGGCTTGATAAATTGTCCAACTTATTTTCATAGAATTTGGTACAGAGATAACATGATCTAGAAAAGGATAGAGTATTAGAGAGTACACCTATTTATAGTGTAGAAAAAGATAAAGAATTCGGTGATTAAATTTGAATTTCGGGGGTTATCTTAGCCGCGGCTAACTTCCTTACACTGTTGGGAAGTTAAGTGATTTCGTTGCTTCATACTATTCGATACTCATAATATGAAAAGAAAAGAAATTCAGAAAAAAAGGATTGTGTGGTTTTATGAAACCACGGTAAAAGTTCTTCACTTCTATAGGCGCCGTCATTTTGGCCTTGGCTGCTCTGACGAGAGCCTTTCACTTTATCCCTACTCCGCGGCCGACCGTCACGCGACATGCAACACACACGAAAAACTTTGAGACAACACTACACGAAAACCTACACCTACGCAGTGGCGGATTTGCCCTAAGGCAAAGTAGGCCCGGGTCTAGGGCGGCCAGATATTAGCCGTGACAAAAAATTCACTGATGATAACAAGGAATAACTCAAAGTACCTATATATTCCAAACATTCGCGCACATTATGGGGCGGGCGGCACTGCACCGTAAAACAATAATAACTTAAAACCATTTAACCCTGAAACCTCGAAGAAAAATTAAAAACCAGCAGCTTACTATTGTTAACTAAATTTCTGAACAGATTTCAATTTGATAAAGTAAATTAATTATGTAGTCTATACGATGGTTGCTGAGAAAGGGGCGGCTGTTACTTACCTACATGGCCTAGGGCCTAGGGCGGCCAATAAGTTGCTAGTCATAACGAAATACCGAACAAAAAAAAAAAAACAGTGGCACTCAGGGAGTGCCAACAGAAGTGAAAACTTGATCAAAATCACCTTGGTGGAAGAAAAATACTTGTATAGAACATTGGTCCGTTACTATGCGTTCGCACTGGCGAAACATCACAACAAAACATGTTGGAATCTCTAGTGCCTGTCAAACTTTGTATGGAAAATTGACAGAAAATAGAGACTACAACATGTTTCGTTGTAAATGTTTCGCCAGTGCAAACGCACAGTAACCTTATCTAAATAAAGATCACAATCACGTTTACAAAAAAAACTTCCAAAACCTTTAAAGTAAAAATACTTGCATAGAATATTGATCCGTAACGTAATATAAATAAAGAGCACAATCGCTTTTACATAAATGAGGTGTCAGTAACGGTGTCGCGAATTCAATTGTTTTTCCCATCTCAAAAATGTCCAACGCGCCTGAAGAAGTTTTCACTTTAAAAAAAATCGAAGCTTGAATTTACTAAACTTACAGATAGATATTGATGTCAAATACTCATCTTACAGAAATGCGCAGTACTTACCGATAAAACTTGCCAAACATTTGCCAAGTTAATTTGCAAAAGTTTGAACAAACGTTTGGCCCGGCCGTTGCCTGGCAACCCGTGATCTCCCGCACCCAGCCTATTGATTCGTTTATTCTGGTCTATTCTAATTTTATATTGGCTCATACGTTTCTTTGCATTTTTCATTGAGGTAGGTAAAGGTGTAATTACGTTTGTGTGGATTTTTAGGGTTCCGTAGTCAACAAGGAGCCCTTATAGTTTCGCCATGTCCGTCTGTCTGTCTGTCCGCAGTCTAGCTCCAAGACTGTTAGTATTAGAAAGTTGTAATTTGGCATGGGTATACATATTAATCAAACAAAGTGGTAAAATAAAACAAAGCCGACAAAGTGGTAAAATAAAATTATAAAAATTATTTTTTTAGGGTACCTGCCCTACACGTAAAGTGGGGATGTTTTTTTTTTGTATCGTTTATTGTAGAGTATCGTTGGAAAGGTCTTTCAAAAACATTGTGAGTGTGTTACAACTATTTTTGAATTCAGAGATCCGTTTGCGAAAAATTTAGCTTTAAAATGCAAATTTTTGTTAGTGTCAAGTGTTCCCCCCCCCTGCCAGCTAAATGGTTGGTTTTAGATATGTGAAAAAATTCACAGCAGTAGCTTATATAAAGAATGTAAAAGGAAAACTATCACAGCTGAGTAGGCTTGGCAAGTTAACGAGTAATAATCGACCAACTTAGATTTGCGGTTGTAAAAACATGTTTTCCCATACATTCCGTATAAAAGATTTTTTTTTCAAATTCATCCCAACTACGGAACCCTACATTGTGCGTGGTCCGACATGCACTTGGCCGGTTTTTTATTAGATGAATGTGTTTCTGCTGAATACAAATTTTATCAAGCAGGAATGAAATAAATGTTGTACAGAAAAACCAGGGTTAACTGGGTTTTTATGTTTATAATTGTATAGAAAGGTATGTTTACGTATATTTTATTGAAGTGAAAACTTCTTTAGGCGCGTTGGGTATTTTTGAGATGGGAAAAAATAATTGAATTCGCGACACCGTTACCGACACTTCATTTTTGTAAATGCGATTGTGCTCTTTATATATCGACACTGGAAATTTCAATTGTCATAAAGGACATTGTATTCCCTGTCCTTTACGACATTTGAAATTTCCAGTATCGATATATGTAGGTATTATGTTACGGATCAATGTTCTATGCAAGTAATTTTAATTTAAAGGTTTTGGAAGTTTTTTTTTTTTGTAATCTCAATTGTGCTCTTTATTTAGATAAGGTTACGGACCAATATTCTATACAAGTATTTTTCTTTTACCAAGGCAATCTTGTTCAAGTTTTCACTTCTGTCAGCACTCCCGGAGTGCCACTGTTTTGTTTAAGCAGAAGTGGAAGATCAGATATGTTATTTATGAGAAATAAGGCCATTCGGCATGGGTGTATGACCAGCATGTTGAGCATGATCACAATAAAAACGGCTTTTGTCGACGGAAGAATAGACAAAATGACAGATAAACAATCACAATCGGTCATATTTTTTATTTTTATTTTATTTATTTATAGGTTCACCAACAATTGTTTATACTGGATAATGCTTATGAGTAGCATGCAAAAACGTATAGGTATGCAACAGTGCAACAATCACTTACAGGTAAACTCCGCATGCATAAAGAAGTTGTACAAAAATTTATAATAAACTAGCTGCGCCCCGCGGTTTCACCCGCATAAGTCTCGATCCCGTGGGAAAAAAAAAAGTATCCTATGTTCTTTTCCAGGGCATCATCTATATATGTGCCAAATTTCATCCAAATCCGTTCAGCCGTTTTAGCGTGAAGGCGTAACAAACAAACTTACTTTCGCATTTATAATATTAAGGATAAGGATTAATCTAGTTAAAACCTAATAATAACAATATATATATATGACAAATTATACTAGTATAGTTTGTCATATTGTCTATTCTTCCGTCAACAAAATCCTTAAAAAACCCGTTTCTATGGTTGTCATGCTACACGTGCAGATGTATGAACATAAACGTGCCAAAAGGAATACCTACGTAAGAATCGTAGCAGGTGGTGTTCTGTATTTTCTTATTTATTACAGTATGGAAGACTTACAGTTAAAAAAACAACGAAAAAGGAAACAATGTATGAAATAAGGCTATTCTTTTGTCAACTATATCGCAGTCCACTGTTGGACATAGGCCTCTCCCAGGCTGCACCACAACACCCTGTCCTCCGCCTTCTGTATCTAGTCTGTCCCAGCCACATCTAGCTCGGGGACATCCCACACTATGAATACCGAAACGGTCTCCACTCCAAGACTCGTCTGCTCCACCGGCCATCGGTCCTTCAACAACCATGGCCAACCCACAGTGGGCTGGCCATAGTTCACTTCAGTTTGCTCACTCTGCAAGCTATGTCGGTAACTCCGGTTTTTTTCGGATAGTTTCATTTCTGATTTTATTTTTCTAAGAAGCTCCGCGCATAGCCCGCTCCATAGTACGTCATTCTTGAATGAATATATAATATTAATACATACCTTGCGACCATCTGGGTGACCATCTTAACATACCGAGACTCCTCCGTGCTTCGGAAAGCACGTTAAGCCGTTGGTCCCACATGTCATTCGTGGATCTTTGACAGTCGTTACGGGTCGTCAGAAGCCCGAAAATCTGGCAACCAGTCTTACCAAGGGGTATCGTATTATTAAAATACGGTATTCAGCTGCATCCGGTTAGACTGGAAGCCGACCGCAACATAGTTGGAAAAAGGCTAGGCAGATTTTGACCTCGCAATAGCTTTACGGCTAAACCATAAAATATACCAACTTCAAACTCTAAAATAAATTTAAATTCGTCATTATTAAACAGTGATCAACGCAAATTTATAAACAAATTTAAACCTATGTTAAGTTTGCAAAACGATTTTAAATCTTTAAATCCGTTTCCATTAAAGTTGTGACATCAAATGTATTACATTCACTATTGCACAGTAAAATCGTAGATTCTCGTATAATTATGCGTGTCTATGTAATTCGATTTGATCTTCAGACATAGATGGACACCTCTGCTATTTCGTCATAACGTTTTTAGGGTTTCGTAGCCAAATAGCAAAAAACGGAACCCTTATGAATTCGACATGTCTGTCTGTCCGTCCGTATGTTACAGCCACTTTTTTCCGAAACTATAAGAACTATGCTGTTGAAACTTGGTAAGTAGATGTATTCTGTGACATTAAGATTTTCACACAAAAATAGAAAAAAACAATAAATTTTGGGGGTTCCCCACACCTACTTAGTACTGAAACTCAAATATTTTTTTTCATTAAACCCATACGTGTGGGGTATCCGTGGATAGGTCTTTAAAAATAATATTGAGATTGCTAAGATCATTTTTTTCTAAACTGAATAGTTTGCGCAAGAGACACTTCCAAAGTGGTAAAATGTGCCCCCCCCTGTAACTTCTAAAATAAGAGAATGATAAAACTAAAAAAAATATATGATGTACATTATCATGTAAACTTCCACTGAAAATTGGTTTGAACGAGATCTAGTAAGTAGTTTTTTTGAATACGTCTTAAATCGTAAATCAAAAATACACTATTATTAAAACATCGATCAAAGTTACAACGAACTACAAGAACTTTTATATTATGTTACTTGCTGCCACGGAACCCTTCATGGGCGAGTCCGATTCGCACTTGGCCGCTTTTTTACTATAATTTTGAGGCATCAGCCATAATACTACAGAATTTAATTTGAGTTTCTTCTGTACAGGTAAGAATTTGCCTGTCATGGTGGACGTGGTGGTGGTATCTGCACTGGACCTGCTTAGTGGATTATGGCCCACTACTTCTTACAGAGGAGGCCTGTGTCCCAGCAGTGGGAATGTTATTGGCTGATAATGCTAAGGTAGTGGAGGCGCCAAAGTGCTTCCACATTATAATTTATTATTTATTTAAACTTTTCGTTGAAGACAAGGAAGTCTGGCAATAATTCCTTCTGCACATGTGGCTTCCCTGGTACCTCATTAACGGCATAACAATGTAAATGTCTATTAACTGCTCCCAAATTACGATGATTATTTTATTTTACTTTTTTACCTACTTCATTGACATAATCTTTTCAGTATTTGACATTATATCAACAATTTTCTATATTTTTTTTAAATCAAATTAGATTTGTTACAGCTCATGTCATTTGGTTTAAATAGGTCCTTAATTTTATTATTTTGTTTATCTTTTATATAAAGTCCCCGTCACGAGAAGCTATAATTTTTGTAAATAAAGAACTTCTACCAAGTTACGTAGCGACAATTTAATCAACAACAAATAATCCCAAATTCAATGAAGTCAAAGTAACGTACGTGTTATACGAAACTAATGAGCAATTTCACTTGATCGGGTTATATTTTAGCGATATAAAGCGCTGTCGTCTAAGGTTTTGTGGTACTGGAACGCATCTGATTCATGGAACGTAAACATTTGGGCCACGATTTTGAAGTAAGTTCACGCTGACGTTGTCTCTGCTGTCTTTCGAGTTTCGAATGCGTCTGTTTGTTTGTGGTGTTTTCGCGGATTAGGTTATGGCGTCATCAAGGAAGAAAATAACTTTTATGGCAAAATTGATGAAAGGATAGATAGCACGGTAGACAGTTTTGTTATCCATGGAACTGATTCTGAAACAGAATATTCAGAATCGTCTAAAGACAGTAATTAGATGTGTGTGTTAATATAATTATATCCCTGTAAAAAAATAGTACAAAACTGTTTTTATTTTATTTTACCCAAAGATTGCAAACCCCTGAATGTGTGTTTACATAATTTATAGCTTCTCGGGACTTTAGATTCTTTTCTTTTAGATTTTGTGAATGTGAGAACGTTGTAGGCTGTAGACTTGTGGACCATTTTCTATTTTACTAAGTACCTGGTACTTGTTGATAGGCCTACACTGTCCTCCCATACCTATTAACACTGTAATTTGAAAACATTGTAGAAACAATTTATTTTAAAAAGAGTAACCGTGGAGTTTCTTGCCGGCTCTTCTCCATAGGGAGCGACCAAGTGGAACCGTGCACCTAGCTTCTGACGTTTCATAAGTGCTCTTGTAGGTTTATGTGAAATAAAATATTTAGATTTTTTTTTTTTTTTTTTAAAACGTTGCCCCACACTAGGAATTTTGATTTTGATCTACTAAAATTATTGTAATAATAATACTTCTCATTACATTATGTCCAGATTCAGTTATATGTCACTAATGTCTATGTTACTTAGAGCCATTGCAGGACATATTTATTGAAAAGTAAGAAGCATAACACATTATTTAAAATGCCTTTTAATTAGCTTTCTATGTTAAAGGTGCGTGGTTTTTGTAGATGCCAAAGTTCAAAGAGTGTGAAAATAATTTCGATGTACGAATGTTTTTACGATTGAGTGCTCAAAATAACAGCCATGTATAAATGTCACTTGTTTCACAAGTTTGTTACTACTTTCGTTTTGGTACTGCACTTTCATTTTTATGTGAACGAATTTCTTTCTATTGGTAATTCAATGGACTGCTCAATCATCATCTAATCATTGAAATTATGTTACTATTTTTCATCATCATCATCGTCATCATTATTCTGGACTTATCTTAATTTCTTTTGGGTTCGGTACAACATATTGTGTTTTTCTGCCTTCTCTACATCTCTATTACAAGTCGTCTTAGTAATTATCACCTTTCTAGCAATAACATCCTTCACACAATCCATCCAACGTTTCCTTAATCTTCCCCATCTCTTGAAGCCATCCACATGCATATTCAAAACTTTCCTCACACTATGTTCTTCATTCCTCCGCTTCTACAGGCCCTGCGAGGAATTTGCAGAATAGGTATTTGAAGAAACTATTGTTGTCGTCTTACTTCAAGTTTGCCCCTATAAAGTGCGATAGGGATAGTTAGAGCTCAGACCGATTATATCTCTAAAAATTTGACGAGATCAACGTTTTTTATTCTCCTTTTTTCTCCTCGAAAACTGAGCGAATTCAATTATTTATTACATTAAAAAATCTAAAAAGAGTATGTATTTTCCTTTATGTTATGTCTGGTAGTCCTCTAATCACGGCGGTAAAAATGGGGGATTTTTGTAATTTTTGGAGGGTCATATTTTCTTTACCTATAAGTTGCTGAAAAAAGGAAATAACAGGGACGTGTCTACAGCAGATATTGATTTTATGAAAAAAAAAAAAAATCATCATTCAATTATAGAGGCATTATTCATTAAGAAAAAAGGGGAATACATTTGTATGGAGAATCGCAGGCCCTGTTCCCTCTTCTTCTCTTATAGCCACATGCATATTCAAAACTTTCCTCACACCATTTTCCTCTTTCCTCCGTATTACGTAATTTTCCCTCATAAAATTTAACTGATTATCTGATAGCGCATCATCGCATAAATTAAAAGCCAAATATTTTTATTAAAACTCGACAGCATCCTTGTAATTTAAAAAACTGTTTTCTGTCCGATACCTCTTACTTAGTTTCCAAAATAAAACTTGCTAATTTCGGATATATTCGTATAGTCGTACATACACTCGTTGCAATTTAAACCTTATGTCAATTCCATATGTCACCTATTCGTATTCGGCTACTCTTGTCACTGTTACGTGAACGACTCGGTCAGGGCCAAGGTTTCAGCTGAACCTCGAGGGTTCAGAGTGAACACGCAATCGCAAGCTTTTTAAAAATTTGCGCGTGGGCAAGGTTAGTTTTTGTATTTTTAGAATCAGGGTTGCCATTCATGGTTGTCGTTAAAAAGTGCAAAATTGGGATAGAATAAGGTCGTAGAAAACAGATAAAACAAAATGGTGTGTTAAAATTGTGTAAAATTAGGGGTGTGGGCGGTAAAAAGACCTTTTCAAGTTTCTTTGTAGACATACTTACATAATCAGCCTATAAAGTTCTCACTGCTGGGACACAACCCGCCTCTCGGTGGGCTGTAATCTACCACGCGATGCATTTGGCATCTACCATCGCAGAACGGATGGCCGATGGGGCCGAAAGGTTCTGGAATGACGACTACGTAACGGAAGACGTAGCGTTGGAAGGCTTCCCACAAGATGGACTGATGACCTTGGCCGCAGGAATCCGCTGGATGCGGGAAGCACAGAATCGGTCGAAGTGTAGGTGCTTGGGGGAGGCCTATGTCCAGCAGTGGACGTCTTTCGGCTGAAATGATGATGATGATGATGAACCCGCTCTGGGTACGCGTCTTCAAATCGTTGGTTCTAGGACATGCCGGCGATGTTTTCTTTTATCGTTTTGAATCTTCATATTAGAAATTAGGATATATTTTGTAGCCAAATATCGTTGTTTTTTTTCCTGAAGAAACGAAAGTTCGTACGACGTTTACAATATTCCATAATGCAGCCGAGATTTCTACCAATTTGGCGACTAACCAAAAAAACATCTCAACATCCATTTCACCTTTTACTCATTCACAAAATCTTTTGTGTCGGATGTTCTTGTAGCCAAAAGTATTCACCACACAGCTCCGGAGATAAGTTTTGAACCACAAATCGTTTACTTATGCTACTTGTGCACTTAAGTGATCAACATCTGTCACTCCTGCGTCTGACGTTGACATTAGTGAAACTTTATTCGGTATTTAAAAAGAAAGGCATGGAATTGAGAAAGCAGAAAAAGTAAAGTCATGGTCATGGAGGTTGAGGTTAAAAAGGTATTTAAAGGTGATTAAAAAACAAAAGAAAATCTAGACGAGCGTTTTTCTCTCGATATTATCAATTATATTGGATTAAGAAAAACTGGCCAGTGTTGTTGGTTTATCGATGGTCATTATCGATTGTATCGAAATTATAACACAGAAACAATAGTCAAACGAAATAACGATAATTGTTTTACACAATATTAATCGATTAAAATTTTGTTTATGAAATAAAGAAGTTATTTTATCGTCTAAAATTAAGTAGGAAGATAGTTGAATTTTATGAGTTCTACATTTCCAGGCATAGAAGTGACCTGCCAGTTGTTTACAATTCAAAACATAAACCGAATTTTTATGAAAGAATAATTGAGAATCATAACATTCACACAGACCACAAAAAGTCCAGTGATCACCATTTTATTACAATTTTAGCTAAAAACAAACGCACAACGGGATCGTTTCGACGCTTTTTCTTCTTTTCCAGCAACTTACATATCTTTGTACAGCCAAGTCCAAATATCAAACGCATTATTGATTAACATTACACCTACATTACATTGTAACGTTGTCTATAGAAAACCAAAGGCTACACAATATACAGCCATCGATCATTAAAGCCAAAACACCGAACGTTACGTCATCAAGTTATTTTTTTCTCACCGGCCAGTGTGCCAACTTGTCCGAGTAGATAATCGTGGGCCGCTCTAAACTGCAATTGTAGGATTGCGTATACTAGACTCGACAAAGGAAACAGAGTTAGAAGGTTTACTCCATACGACAGGCTCAAAATTTTGTGTGGATCTTTAACAGCCATTACGGGTTGTCAGTAGCCCGAAAGTCTAACAACCAGTCTTACTAAGGGGTATCGTATAACCCAGTAACTGAGTTGTGGAGGTCAGATAGGCAGTCGCTCCATGTAAAATACTGCGGTATTCAATTGCATCCAGTTAGACTAGAAGTTGACCCCAACATAGTTGGGAAAAGAAAAGAAAGAAAAATTATTTATTCTGCACAAACTAAACGCACATTACAAAAAATGACTTATACATATTTAAAAATTAGCCAAAAGCCTCGTATTCAATATTCAAAACTAATAAAAGTTTGAAAAATTTTTTTTGAAGCTGCACTAAAACAGTAAGATATCACTGGGACTAGAAGACTCGTAAGAAAACATATTGAGGAAGACGTTTGGGGAAACTGTCAAATACGCCAGCATTCAGTTTCCCCAAACTTATCACAGTTATCACTTATTTCTAAGTGTAATCCAACATACCTTCTCTAGTTTTGCTATTTCTAATTCTAAGAACACAGTGCAATGTTTCATGACGAATAACTGAAAAATATCGGGAGACATGGTTGAATTGATTTTATTGTATTAATTCGGGTTTAAATTATTTTATCCCCTACTATGCATTGACAAAGCCTTTCTAAACAATTGTATTTGGGTGCGCCAAAGTTCACCTAAATTTTCAACTCCGATAATTGGAAATCCGAAAATGTTCTTCCTAACATTTTTCATCCTAACAATCACAATTCCTAACTACTCTGTCTCTAATGTTCATAATTCCGAAGCATTCAACTTCATAATGTCAGTAGCAATAAACATCTATTATACTTTTATTTGTTTCCCTATATTTTCTCAACATAACCATCTTTTATACTTTTATTCAAAGTCATATCTTTTTTGTTTAGATTTCTTTTTATTCATAAGAATCAGTATTATATACATTAATTTTTTATTTCGGGTAAAGAACTTTAGTTGAGCCAATATGGACCCCCTGCAAAGATATCCATAGGTTAGGTTAGGTTAGAACTGTGACCAACTACGCGCGAGCCGAGCGAGCGAAGCGAGCGGTGCCGCGGCAGCGGCCGGCGAGCGCTACATCGAAATTGGTCGCGAAATTTTTCTAAGTATTTTTTTCATAGTATTTTTTTCTAAGTATTTTATTCTACCCACATATATTTTTTATAACACTTGGTAAATGTTTCTTTCTGAGTATGAGTGAAAATATTATGGTAATTATGTTTAGGGATAAAAGCGTTATGATAAAAAAAAGTAGGAGTTTAAATATATTTACATTAATGATATTATTAATTACAATTTTCGGAAACATGAGTGTTATGAACATCGCCGGTAGCACTACAAATAGTATGAATGAAAACTTTAGGATGAAAAATTTTAGGAAGAGTGATCATTCGGATTATAAATCGTTAGGAAGAACAATTTCGGGTAAAGAACTTTAGTTGAGCCAATATGGACCCATTGTATTTCCTTATGCAAGTTCATTCGAATGCGTTGATTCCTGGAACTCACACTAGGATTCCCTGTGTCGTGAGATCCAGGCTTCTTCATTCCGTTTACATTTTTTGCTATACAAGTAATAGGTATATATACGTTACAATAAATGTCTTAAATTCATATAATGTACTCGTAATCTACTAGAAAAGGAATATACAATAAAAACGAATACACAAAGAAAACAAATGCACAAAGAGAAAACGGTAGATAACCATGCATGTATGTATGTTGTGTGGGATTGTGATGGTGTGTGTGTGTATTTGTGATATATGGTGTGTTTGTGTGGGTGTGTGTGTACAATGCTTTTACAAAATTCGTTTAACGATATCTTGACGAAGACGGTTTAGCTTGGTTTTAATTAAAAAACAAGCGTATATTTATATTGAAGGCGTATAAAATAAAGCTTACAATGCATTTCGTGAAAGATGTCATTTAAAAGAAAATCACAAAGAGATAAACTTCGTAAAGTGAGTGGTCCTTCTTTTTTTGCTACATTGTAATTTTAACCAACTTGATAGAATGTGTGAAATGTCTGACTCTCATGTGAAGTGTTGGAAACGCATCTAAATGCACTTGTATTGACTTGTTAGCGGTTTTTGGAGGATGTGATTATTTAGGAAATATAGGTATGTAAGGGTCGATTCATGGGTACATACTAGTGCAGAGTCGAAACGCAGCGAAGCGTCAATATAAAAGATAACATAGCAAATTCACCCTTATCTTTACAACACAATGCACATATTTGAATCGAAATTAAAATATAAAGAATAAAAATTCGCGCGACCAGCATTGAATGGTGCGCGCGCGTTACGTAGCGCGTTGTAGAGATATGGGTATATAATTTGCTTTATTATTTTTTAACCGACTTCCAAAAAGGAGGAGGTTATATGTTCGTAGCGTATGTTTGTTTTTTTATGTATATCTACCGATTTCTCTGCTAATTGTGGACCGATTTTGAAAATATGTTTTTAGTTTGAAAGGATATGCTCTCAAGGTGGTCCCATATTATTTAATTAAATCTGCTTGGACAGTTTTTGAGTTAGCTTCAATAATACGTATTTTTTCCCACTTAAGTATGTGGATGATATGATAAGTTCCTGTCACTGTTATTTACATAGCAAGTAGCGGTATTCGAATTTGTGTGGGGTAGGTATCACAACTAAAAAGTGAAACATAAAAACATTTTACAAAAAAAAAAATCGGTTGCTTTTTTTTTGTAAAAAGTTTTTATTAGATTGTCGCGCTAGTATGAATCGACTCTAATTGCTTTTGTTGTTTTATAGTATTTGCTCTGTGTTCTTAGGTCATCTTCATTAGGTCAGTGAAGGTGCAAACGAGACCTAGATACTTCGGTGATAGTATGGAACAGTATAGTGATTGTAAGGTCAGGACTATACGAAACAGCGAGGCTTTGGTTACGGTTTTGTTAAAATTATGGTGATAATGGCTCGAAGTTTTGAGCTCTAGTTTATAACTACTGAAAAATTGAAAGATACTTAGATAAATCGTTTTATTTTTATGCAGCATAAATGCAAAATTAAGAAATGAATCACTTTTACACGTCATATTTTTTTTTTATTTAGCCAAATTAGTTCGGCGTTTCCTATCTGACTACTCTGAGAAGAAAGGTCGAAACAAACTCAGAGGTCGCAGTCTCTTTTAAAGTCCAGACATAATCCTGGTCAGGCCATATGAGGGCCATGTAGACAATTTCAGACACTAATGTGTCTGAAATTGTCTTTTGAGGAAAGAACCGTACAGATTTGAGTGGACCTGTCCAGTCAGTGCAAGCATTTGTCAGTAATCGTGGAGTTCAAGGAGCTCAACTCGACGAAGTACTTACAAAACCAACAAACCGATATTACACAAAATAAGGTTGGTCATATTTATTTCTCATGGATTTCCAATCGCAATCATACTAATCATGGACACAGAAGCCACAACATAATAACGCAATAACTATTCAAAGTGTTGCCAAGTGGCAAGTACCACATATGCAAGAGGTGGTAGGTGCCACCTCTAAACATTCCTTATTAAGATATTTGTTACGCTTTAAAAGAGTTGTGTGACGCAACGAGGTGTCATTGGTGTCAATTCCGTACTTTAAAGTGTCAGTGTCATGACAAGTGTCTATCTTCAAAGGAAGGCCTAAGGCTAAGGTCATTAATTGACTAAACAATATATCGATAGGTCAAATTATAAGTTTGTTTAAGTAATTGGATGTTTAATTGAATAATAGTTTATTAAGGTGTTAATTGAAATGAGGTTTCAGTAATTTTGTAATTGAATTATTATTATACTTTTGTTTCAAACTGAAAAGGGAATTTTAGTTATTCGGAATAAATAGATTATCATTAGACTGCCTCGTTGGTTTAGTGGTCGCAAGCGCTACTGCTGAGCATGAGGTCCTGGATTCGATTCCCGGGTCGGGCAGTGTTATTGGGTTTTTCTATCTGAAATTTCTCAGTAGCAGCTCGGAGTCTGGATTTGTGCCCGGTTGATGGCAATAGGCTCGCCCCCTATTACATTGGACGTAAACATAACTGGCGAAATGTGGGTGTACCTGCTACAGGGACACCTCTACCCAACCCTTCGGGGAAACAAGGCGTGATATTATGATGTTATGTATATAGATTATCATTAATTTAATCATTTGTGTTCGCCGTTTTAGAAGAACTTCCTTTGACTCTCAAAATCATTTGGAAATTAAAGTGTTATCCATTCTTATTTGACCTTTAAAATCAGAAAAGATTCTAGGTATCAAAAAAACTGCTGGTAAACATCTGATATTAAATTTTTGCAAGAAAATCATTACTAGATACCCATCCAAAGGTTGTGTGTAAAAGATCGCTTTTAGTTATAAGACTGCCAATTGTGTCACCCTATGTAAAATATCTACATTTATATTACCAACTTCTGCTCGCTTTATCCGCGAGCCTCAAGAATTGGACTATCCAATGCAAAAAGAATTGCCTATAAGAATATTCCTTCAATTGCCCTGTTGCCGGGGGCCACGATCTCCCTTTTGGTTGTTTTCACAGCCCCGGCAGGCATCGGCCCTAGCGGACCCCGTCAATTCTGCTGACATCTCTTTGAAGCGCGCTTGGAACACATCGCGCCGTCGACCCAGGTCTGGTCCTTATCGGACGGCGAGCTACCCATTGCTCATCGTCCGCAAGCCCGCGCCTACGGTGGCCGGGAATCGGCCTGCGATTCCCGACGCCCAGGGCGTCTCCTCTTGCGGCAATTAGTTTGTCTCTTCCTCACGTGTTCCGCCTCCTCCTTAGATATTACCCCCTACATACAAACTTACAAACAAATGTTACCTCTTTATAATATTATTATAGAGTATTCTATCTATTTATCTTTCTACCTTTACTTTATTTCCATCGTCTTCCAAAGAAAAAGCCATTTACTTTTGCTAGTCACAAACAGATTTATCATTTAACCATGACATGACCTCTGAAGAACAGCCCCTTTTAACCTTTCATTCAATTCTATACAATAGATCTGAATATGTTAACGGTACAATACACAAGGTTACAGCCTAAACCATTCATTAACTTATTTTGCGAAATGTATTACTTCATATTTTTACCATAGATATATTATAATTGCTAGCTATTGCTCATAATTTCACTCGTATCCTAGGAGAACTGCTTCATGGAGTAGTATAAAAAGTATTCTTTGTGTTTTCTTGGAGTGTTTTTAAACTTTATGGTGAATATCTGTGCAGACGTTTTGGTGTAAAGATGGATTTTATTAAAATGGTAGGTAGAATAGCATAGTAAGAAAGAAAGAAAGAAAAAAGTATTTATTGAGACTCGCACAGGAAATCACAAATTAAAATAAAACACACTCATAAAAAACATAAAAAAACAACTATCTCAGCATGACGCTGCGATATTAAAAAAATTAAAGTTTTTTTTTCTAGACTACAAGCAACACGAACGATTTCGCGGACAAAGTAACTAACTTTGTCCGCGAAATCGTTCTTGTTGCTTTCAAATTGGCCCATATAATTTTCAATAACCTATTAAATAATATATAAAAAAATTCAACTCATCATCTGCCTAGGCTTTTCCTAATTAAGTTGGGGTCGGCTTCCAGTCTAACCGGATGCAGCTGAATACCAGTATTTTACATGGAGCGACTGCCTATCTGACCTCCACAACCTAGTTACTAGGTAACACGATAACCCTTGATAAGACTGGTTGTCAGACTTTTGGGCTTCTAACGACCCGTAACGACTGTCAAAAATCTACAAATGACAGCCGGGACCAACGGCTTAACGTGCTTTCCGAGGCACGGAGGGGGCTTGGATGTCCGTGAACTTGGCAGATCATTTCTCAGCAGAGCATGAAAAAATGTGAGTTCTATTGGCATGCGGATGAGTTCTAGAGTTCCTTATACTTAAAAAAAATAGTTCTGGCTTTTTTGCCTGAAAAAAGTCGAATGAAAATATGCTCTGCTAACTTCCGTTAGCAGATCATTTTTTCCAAAATTAAAATTTTAAAACTGATTTAGGTGCACAATGGTGAGCTCTATAGTTCCTAATACTTTTCCGGAAGAGTTCTGCTGACATAAATTTAAAAAATAAAAAAATAAAAAATTGGCCTTTTACGAGAAAAAGACAATCATTTTGATAAAATAGCCGTGAATGACGTAATTTGTGGATATTCATAGATGTTTTGGGCTAAAATTAATAACTAAGATTCTAGTAACAAAAGAAAAACTAAATGAAAGCAGAAGATCAGCAGAAGTATCAGAAGAGCCTTGTGAAAAAGATAGGTTGGGAGAAATCGAGGTTTCATTAAGTGTTTAAGTTAGTAGGATCAAAAAAGAATTTGAATACGCATAAGGAGCATGAATGCCTCGTTTTCTGATGCATCTATGATAGAACTATCCGACAACATGAAACAATAAACCAGAACTGTAACTCAGGTGTCAGCAGAGCATGGTTGAAAAGTTAGATTAGTAAAAATCGAGGTTTAATTTAGTATCTTAATCGTAAAATCATTATAAAAAAACCAGAACACCTGAGGAGCTGGAACTCTTCGTTTCCTGATGCATCTATTATAGAAATAACCGAGAATTTGCAAAAATGACCCAAAACTCCGACTCAGGTGTCAGCAAAGCATGGGTAAAGGTTTAGATAAGTTGAAATTGATATTTAATTCAGTGTATCAGTAAAAAATATACTAAAAAAATTGAGTAGCTCCAAGGTGCGGGAACTCCTCGATTCCTGATGCATGTGTAACAAAGCTATCCGATGCCATGCAATACAAACCCAAAACTTTGACTCAGGTGTCAGCAGAGCATGGTTGAAAAGTTAGATTAGTAAAAATCGAGATTTAATTTAGTGTCTTTATCGTGAAATCATTATCAAAAACCGCAACACCTGAGGAGCTGGAACTCCTCGTTTCCTGATGTATGTATAACAGAACAATCTGACAACATGCAACACAAACCCGGAACTTTGACTCAGGTGTCAGCAGAGCATGGGTAAAGATTTTTATAAGTTGAAATTGACATTTAATTCAGTGTGTCAGTAAAAAATATACTAAAAAAATTGAGTAGCTCTTATGTGCGGGAACTCCTCGATTCCTGATGCATGTGTAACAGAGCTATCCGATAACATGCAATACAAACCCAGAACTTTGACTCAGGTGTCAGCAGAGCATGGGTAAACATTTTAATACGTTGAAATTGACATTTAATTCAGTGTGTCAGTAAAAAATATACTAAAAAAATTGAGTAGCTCCAAGGTGCGGGAACTCCTCGATTCCTGATGCATGTGTAACAGAGCTATCTGATATCATGAAATACAGACCCAGAACTTTGACTCAGGTGTCAGCAGAGCATGGGTAAACATTTTAATACGTTGAAATTGACATTTAATTCAGTGTGTCAGTAAAAAATATACTAAAAAAATTGAGTAGCTCTTAGGTGCGGGAACTCCTCGATTCCTGATGCATATGTTACAGAGCTATCCGATAATATGCAACACAAACCCAGAACTTTGACTCAGGTGTCAGCAGAGCATGGGTAAAGATTTTTATAAGTTGAAATTGACATTTAATTCAGTGTGTCAGTAAAAAATATACTAAAAAAATTGAGTAGCACCAAGGTGCGGGAACTCCTTGATTCCTGATGCAAGTGTAACAGAGCTATCTGATAACATGCAATACAAACCCGGAACTTTGACTCAGGTGTCAGCAGAGCATGGGTAAAGATTTTTATAAGTTGAAATTGACATTTAATTCAGTGTGTCAGTAAAAAATATACTAAAAAAATTGAGTAGCTCTTATGTGCGGGAACTCCTCGATTCCTGATGCATGTGTAACAGAGCTATCCGATAACATGCAATACAAACCCAGAACTTTGACTCAGGTGTCAGCAGAGCATGGGTAAACATTTTAATACGTTGAAATTGACATTTAATTCAGTGTGTCAGTAAAAAATATACTAAAAAAATTGAGTAGCTCCAAGGTGCGGGAACTCCTCGATTCCTGATGCATGTGTAATAGAGCTATCTGATATCATGAAATACAGACCCAGAACTTTGACTCAGGTGTCAGCAGAGCATGGGTAAACATTTTAATACGTTGAAATTGACATTTAATTCAGTGTGTCAGTAAAAAATATACTAAAAAAATTGAGTAGCTCTTAGGTGTGGGAACTCCTCGATTCCTGATGCATATGTTACAGAGCTATCCGATAATATGCAACACAAACCCGGAACTTTGACTCAGGTGTCAGCAGAGCATGGGTAAAGATTTTTATAAGTTGAAATTGACATTTAATTCAGTGTGTCAGTAAAAAATATACTAAAAAAATTGAGTAGCACCAAGGTGCGGGAACTCCTTGATTCCTGATGCAAGTGTAACAGAGCTATCTGATAACATGCAATACAAACCCAGAACTTTGACTCAGGTGTCAGCAGAGCATGGGTAAACATTTTAATACGTTGAAATTGACATTTAATTCAGTGTGTCAGTATAAATATACTAAAAAAATTGAGTAGCACCAAGGTGCGGGAACTCCTTGATTCCTGATGCACGTGTAACAGAGCTATCTGATAACATGCAATACAAACCCAGAACTTTGACTCAGGTGTCAGCAGAGCATGGTTGAAAAGTTAGATTAGTAAAAATCGAGATTTAATTTAGTGTCTTTATCGAAAAATCATTATATAAAACCACAACAACTTAGGAGCTGGAACTCCTCGTTTCCTGATGAACATATAACAGAACTATCTAATAACATGCAACACAAACCCGGAACTTTGACTCAGGTGTCAGCAGAGCATGGGTAAATATTTTAATACGTTGAAATTGATATTTACTTCAGTCTGTCAGTAAAAAATATACTAAAAAAATTGAGTAGGTCCAAGGTGCGGGAACTCTTCGTTTCCTGATGCATGTGTAACAGAACTATCCGATAACATGCAATATAAACCCAGAACTCTGACTCAGATGTCAGCAGAGCATGGGTAAAAGTTTATATAATTTGAAATTGATATTTAATTTAGTGTATCAGTAAAAAACTTACTAAAAAATTTTAGAAGCTCCAAGGAGCAGGAACTCTTCGTTTCCTGATGCAAGTGTAACAGAACTATCCGATAACATGCAATACAAACCCAGAACTTTGACTCAGGTGTCAGCAGAGCATGGGTAAACATTTTAATAAGTTGAAATTGACATTTAATTCAGTGTGTCAGTAAAAAATATACTAAAAAAATTGAGTAGCACCAAGGTGCGGGAACTCCTTGATTCCTGATGCACGTGTAACAGAGCTATCTGATAACATGCAATACAAACCCAGAACTTTGACTCAGGTGTCAGCAGAGCATGGGTGAAAAGTTAGATTAGTAAAAATCGAGATTTAATTTAGTGTCTTTATCGTAAAATCATTATAAAAAACCACAACAACTTAGGAGCTGGAACTCCTCGTTTCCTGATGAACATATAACAGAACTATCTAACAACATGCAACACAAACCCGGAACTTTGACTCAGGTGTCAGCAGAGCATGGTTGAAAAGTTAGATTAGTAAAAATCGAGATTTAATTTAGTGTCTTTATCATAAAATCATTATAAAAAACCACAACAACTTAGGAGCTGGAACTCCTCGTTTCCTGATGAACATATAACAGAACTATCTAACAACATGCAACACAAACCCGGAACTTTGACTCAGGTGTCAGCAGAGCATGGGTAAACATTTTAATACGTTGAAATTGACATTTAATTCAGTGTGTCAGTAAAAAATATACTAAAAAAATTGAGTAGCTCTTAGGTGCGGGAACTCCTCGATTCCTGATGTACGTATAACAGAGCTATCTGATAACATGCAATACAAACCCAGAACTTTGACTCAGGTGTCAGCAGAGCATGGGTAAAGATTTTTATAAGTTGAAATTGACATTTAATTCAGTGTGTCAGTAAAAAATATACTAAAAAAATTGAGAAGCTCATATGTGCGGGAACTCCTCGATTCCTGATGCATGTGTAACAGAGCTATCCGATAACATGCAATACAAACCCAGAACTTTGACTCAGGTGTCAGCAGAGCATGGGTAAACATTTTAATACGTTGAAATTGACATTTAATTCAGTGTGTCAGTAAAAAATATACTAAAAAAATTGAGTAGCTCCAAGGTGCGGGAACTCCTCGATTCCTGATGCATGTGTAACAGAGCTATCTGATATCATGAAATACAGACCCAGAACTTTGACTCAGGTGTCAGCAGAGCATGGGTAAAGATTTTTATAAGTTGAAATTGACATTTAATTCAGTGTGTCAGTAAAAAATATACTAAAAAAATTGAGTAGCACCAAGGTGCGGGAACTCCTTGATTCCTGATGCAAGTGTAACAGAGCTATCTGATAACATGCAATACAAACCCAGAACTTTGACTCAGGTGTCAGCAGAGCATGGGTAAACATTTTAATACGTTGAAATTGACATTTAATTCAGTGTGTCAGTATAAATATACTAAAAAAATTGAGTAGCACCAAGGTGCGGGAACTCCTTGATTCCTGATGCACGTGTAACAGAGCTATCTGATAACATACAATACAAACCCAGAACTTTGACTCAGGTGTCAGCAGAGCATGGTTGAAAAGTTAGATTAGTAAAAATCGAGATTTAATTTAGTGTCTTTATCGAAAAATCATTATATAAAACCACAACAACTTAGGAGCTGGAACTCCTCGTTTCCTGATGAACATATAACAGAACTATCTAATAACATGCAACACAAACCCGGAACTTTGACTCAGGTGTCAGCAGAGCATGGGTAAATATTTTAATACGTTGAAATTGATATTTACTTCAGTCTGTCAGTAAAAAATATACTAAAAAAATTGAGTAGGTCCAAGGTGCGGGAACTCTTCGTTTCCTGATGCATGTGTAACAGAACTATCCGATAACATGCAATATAAACCCAGAACTCTGACTCAGATGTCAGCAGAGCATGGGTAAAAGTTTATATAATTTGAAATTGATATTTAATTTAGTGTATCAGTAAAAAACTTACTAAAAAATTTTAGAAGCTCCAAGGAGCAGGAACTCTTCGTTTCCTGATGCAAGTGTAACAGAACTATCCGATAACATGCAATACAAACCCAGAACTTTGACTCAGGTGTCAGCAGAGCATGGGTAAACATTTTAATAAGTTGAAATTGACATTTAATTCAGTGTGTCAGTAAAAAATATACTAAAAAAATTGAGTAGCACCAAGGTGCGGGAACTCCTTGATTCCTGATGCACGTGTAACAGAGCTATCTGATAACATGCAATACAAACCCAGAACTTTGACTCAGGTGTCAGCAGAGCATGGGTGAAAAGTTAGATTAGTAAAAATCGAGATTTAATTTAGTGTCTTTATCGTAAAATCATTATAAAAAACCACAACAACTTAGGAGCTGGAACTCCTCGTTTCCTGATGAACATATAACAGAACTATCTAACAACATGCAACACAAACCCGGAACTTTGACTCAGGTGTCAGCAGAGCATGGTTGAAAAGTTAGATTAGTAAAAATCGAGATTTAATTTAGTGTCTTTATCATAAAATCATTATAAAAAACCACAACAACTTAGGAGCTGGAACTCCTCGTTTCCTGATGAACATATAACAGAACTATCTAACAACATGCAACACAAACCCGGAACTTTGACTCAGGTGTCAGCAGAGCATGGGTAAACATTTTAATACGTTGAAATTGACATTTAATTCAGTGTGTCAGTAAAAAATATACTAAAAAAATTGAGTAGCTCTTAGGTGCGGGAACTCCTCGATTCCTGATGTACGTATAACAGAGCTATCTGATAACATGCAATACAAACCCAGAACTTTGACTCAGGTGTCAGCAGAGCATGGGTAAAGATTTTTATAAGTTGAAATTGACATTTAATTCAGTGTGTCAGTAAAAAATATACTAAAAAAATTGAGAAGCTCATATGTGCGGGAACTCCTCGATTCCTGATGCATGTGTAACAGAGCTATCCGATAACATGCAATACAAACCCAGAACTTTGACTCAGGTGTCAGCAGAGCATGGGTAAACATTTTAATACGTTGAAATTGACATTTAATTCAGTGTGTCAGTAAAAAATATACTAAAAAAATTGAGTAGTTCTTAGGTGCGGGAACTCCTCGATTCCTGATGTACGTATAACAGAGCTATCTGATAACATGCAATACAAACCCAGAACTTTGACTCAGGTGTCAGCAGAGCATGGGTAAAGATTTTTATAAGTTGAAATTGACATTTAATTCAGTGTGTCAGTAAAAAATACACTAAAAAAATTGAGAAGCTCATATGTGCGGGAACTCCTCGATTCCTGATGCATGTGTAACAGAGCTATCCGATAACATGCAATACAAACCCAGAACTTTGACTCAGGTGTCAGCAGAGCATGGGTAAACATTTTAATACGTTGAAATTGACATTTAATTCAGTGTGTCAGTAAAAAATATACTAAAAAAATTGAGTAGCTCCAAGGTGCGGGAACTCCTCGATTCCTGATGCATGTGTAACAGAGCTATCTGATATCATGAAATACAGACCCAGAACTTTGACTCAGGTGTCAGCAGAGCATGGGTAAACATTTTAATACGTTGAAATTGACATTTAATTCAGTGTGTCAGTAAAAAATATACTAAAAAAATTGAGTAGCTCTTAGGTGCGGGAACTCCTCGATTCCTGATGCATATGTTACAGAGCTATCCGATAATATGCAACACAAACCCAGAACTTTGACTCAGGTGTCAGCAGAGCATGGGTAAAGATTTTTATAAGTTGAAATTGACATTTAATTCAGTGTGTCAGTAAAAAATATACTAAAAAAATTGAGTAGCTCCAAGGTGCGGGAACTCCTCGATTCCTGATGCATGTGTAACAGAGCTATCTGATATCATGAAATACAGACCCAGAACTTTGACTCAGGTGTCAGCAGAGCATGGGTAAACATTTTAATACGTTGAAATTGACATTTAATTCAGTGTGTCAGTAAAAAATATACTAAAAAAATTGAGTAGCTCTTAGGTGCGGGAACTCCTCGATTCCTGATGCATGTGTAACAACGCTATCCGATGCCATGCAATACAAACCCAAAACTTTGACTCAGGTGTCAGCAGAGCATGGTTGAAAAGTTAGATTAGTAAAAATCGAGATTTAATTTAGTGTCTTTATCGTGAAATCATTATCAAAAACCGCAACACCTGAGGAGCTGGAACTCCTCGTTTCCTGATGTATGTATAACAGAACAATCTGACAACATGCAACACAAACCCGGAACTTTGACTCAGGTGTCAGCAGAGCATGGGTAAAGATTTTTATAAGTTGAAATTGACATTTAATTCAGTGTGTCAGTAAAAAATATACTAAAAAAATTGAGTAGGTCCAAGGTGCGGGAACTCTTCGTTTCCTGATGCATGTGTAACAGAACTATCCGATAACATGCAATATAAACCCAGAACTCTGACTCAGATGTCAGCAGAGCATGGGTAAAAGTTTATATAATTTGAAATTGATATTTAATTTAGTGTATCAGTAAAAAACTTACTAAAAAATTTTAGAAGCTCCAAGGAGCAGGAACTCTTCGTTTCCTGATGCAAGTGTAACAGAACTATCCGATAACATGCAATACAAACCCAGAACTTTGACTCAGGTGTCAGCAGAGCATGGGTAAACATTTTAATAAGTTGAAATTGACATTTAATTCAGTGTGTCAGTAAAAAATATACTAAAAAAATTGAGTAGCACCAAGGTGCGGGAACTCCTTGATTCCTGATGCACGTGTAACAGAGCTATCTGATAACATGCAATACAAACCCAGAACTTTGACTCAGGTGTCAGCAGAGCATGGGTGAAAAGTTAGATTAGTAAAAATCGAGATTTAATTTAGTGTCTTTATCGTAAAATCATTATAAAAAACCACAACAACTTAGGAGCTGGAACTCCTCGTTTCCTGATGAACATATAACAGAACTATCTAACAAAATGCAACACAAACCCGGAACTTTGACTCAGGTGTCAGCAGAGCATGGTTGAAAAGTTAGATTAGTAAAAATCGAGATTTAATTTAGTGTCTTTATCGTAAAATCATTATAAAAAACCACAACAACTTAGGAGCTGGAACTCCTCGTTTCCTGATGAACATATAACAGAACTATCTAACAACATGCAACACAAACCCGGAACTTTGACTCAGGTGTCAGCAGAGCATGGGTAAAGATTTTTATAAGTTGAAATTGACATTTAATTCAGTGTGTCAGTAAAAAATATACTAAAAAAATTGAGTAGCTCTTAGGTGCGGGAACTCCTCGATTCCTGATGTACGTATAACAGAGCTATCTGATAACATGCAATACAAACCCAGAACTTTGACTCAGGTGTCAGCAGAGCATGGGTAAACATTTTAATACGTTGAAATTGACATTTAATTCAGTGTGTCAGTAAAAAATATACTAAAAAAATTGAGTAGCACCAAGGTGCGGGAACTCCTTGATTCCTGATGCACGTGTAACAGAGCTATCTGATAACATGCAATACAAACCCAGAACTTTGACTCAGGTGTCAGCAGAGCATGGGTGAAAAGTTAGATTAGTAAAAATCGAGATTTAATTTAGTGTCATTATCGTAAAATCATTAGAATCGAGGAGTTCCAGCTCCTCAGGTGTTCTGGTTTTTTATAATGATTTTACGATAAAGATACTAAATTTAACCTCAATTTTTACTAATCTAACTTTTCAACCATGCTCTGCTGACACCTGAGTCAAAGTTCCGGTTTTGTGTTGCATATTATCGGATAGCTCTGTTACAAATGCATCAGGAATCGAGGAGTTCCCGCACCTAAGAGCTACTCAATTTTTTTAGTATATTTTTTACTGACACACTGAATTAAATGTCAATTTCAACGTATTAAAATGTTTACCCATGCTCTGCTGACACCTGAGTCAAAGTTCGGGGTTTGTATTGCATGTTATCGGATAGCTCTGTAACACATGCATCAGGAATCGAGGAGTTCCCGCACCTAAGAGCTACTCAATTTTTTTAGTATATTTTTTACTGACACACTGAATTAAATGTCAATTTCAACGTACTTAAATGTTTACCCATGCTCTGCTGACACCTGAGTCAAAGTTCCGGGTTTGTGTTGCATGTTGTCAGATAGCTCTGTTACACATGCATCAGGAATCGTGGAGTTCCCGCACCTTGGAGCTACTCAATTTTTTTAGTATATTTTTTACTGACACACTGAATTAAATGTCAATTTCAACTTATAAAGATCTTTACCCATGCTCTGCTGACACCTGAGTCAAAGTTCCGGGTTTGTGTTGCATGTTGTCAGATAGTTCTGTTATACATACATCAGGAAACGAGGAGTTCCAGCTCCTCAGGTGTTGTGATTTTTGATAATGATTTCACGATAAAGACACTAAATTAAATCTCGATTTTTACTAATCTAACTTTTCAACCATGCTCTGCTGACACCTGAGTCAAAGTTTTGGGTTTGTATTGCATGGCATCGGATAGCTTTGTTACACATGCATCAGGAATAGAGGAGTTCCCACACCTAAGAGCTACTCAATTTTTTTAGTATATTTTTTACTGACACACTGAATTAAATGTCAATTTCAACGTATTAAAATGTTTACCCATGCTCTGCTGACACCTGAGTCAAAGTTCTGGGTCTGTATTTCATGATATCAGATAGCTCTGTTACACATGCATCAGGAATCGTGGAGTTCCCGCACCTTGGAGCTACTCAATTTTTTTAGTATATTTTTTACTGACATACTGAATTAAATGTCAATTTCAACGTATTAAAATGTTTACCCATGCTCTGCTGACACCTGAGTCAAAGTCCGGGGTTTGTATTGCATGTTATCGGATAGTTCTGTTACACATGCATCAGGAATCGAGGAGTTCCCGCACCTAAGAGCTACTCAATTTTTTTAGTATATTTTTTACTGACACACTGAATTAAATGTCAATTTCAACTTATTAAAATCTTTACCCATGCTCTGCTGACACCTGAGTCAAAGTTCTGGGTTTGTTTTGCATGTTGTTAGATAGTTCTGTTATATATACATCAGGAAACGAGGAGTTCCAGCTCCTCAGGTGTTGTGGTTTTTTATAATGATTTTACGATAAAGACACTAAATTAAATCTCGATTTTTACTAATCTAACTTTTCGACCATGCTCTGCTGACACCTGAGTCAAAGTTCTGGGTTTGTGTTGCATGTTGTCGGATAGCCCTATTACACATGCATCAGGAATCGAGGAGTTCCCGCACCTAAGATCTACTCAATTTTTTTAGTATGTTTTTTACTGACACACTGAATTAAATGTCAATTTCAACGTATTAAAATGTTTACCCATGCTCTGCTGACACCTGAGTCAAAGTTCGGGGTTTGTATTGCATGTTATCGGATAGCTCTGTTACACATGCATCAGGAATCGAGGAGTTCCCGCACCTAAGAGCTACTCAATTTTTTTAGTATATTTTTTACTGACACACTGAATTAAATGTCAATTTCAACTTATTAAAATCTTTACCCATGCTCTGCTGACACCTGAGTCAAAGTTCTGGGTTTGTTTTGCATGTTGTTAGATAGTTCTGTTATATATACATCAGGAAACGAGGAGTTCCAGCTCCTCAGGTGTTGTGGTTTTTTATAATGATTTTACGATAAAGACACTAAATTAAATCTCGATTTTTACTAATCTAACTTTTCAACCATGCTCTGCTGACACCTGAGTCAAAGTTCTGGGTTTTTATTGCATGTTATCGGATAGCTCTGTTATACGTACATCAGGAATCGAGAAGTTCCCGCACCTAAGAGCTACTCAATTTTTTTAGTATATTTTTTACTGACACACTGAATTAAATGTCAATTTCAACTTATTAAAATCTTTACCCATGCTCTGCTGACACCTGAGTCAAAGTTCTGGGTTTGTTTTGCATGTTGTTAGATAGTTCTGTTATATATACATCAGGAAACGAGGAGTTCCAGCTCCTCAGGTGTTGTGGTTTTTTATAATGATTTTACGATAAAGACACTAAATTAAATCTCGATTTTTACTAATCTAACTTTTCGACCATGCTCTGCTGACACCTGAGTCAAAGTTCTGGGTTTGTGTTGCATGTTGTCGGATAGCCCTATTACACATGCATCAGGAATCGAGGAGTTCCCGCACCTAAGATCTACTCAATTTTTTTAGTATGTTTTTTACTGACACACTGAATTAAATGTCAATTTCAACGTATTAAAATGTTTACCCATGCTCTACTGACACCTGAGTCAAAGTTCTGGGGCTGTATTTCATGATATCAGATAGCTCTGTTACACATGCATCAGGAATCGAGGAGTTCCCGCACCTAAGAGCTACTCAATTTTTTTAGTATATTTTTTACTGACATACTGAATTAAATGTCAATTTCAACGTATTAAAATGTTTACCCATGCTCTGCTGACACCTGAGTCAAAGTTCGGGGTTTGTATTGCATGTTATCGGATAGCTCTGTTACACATGCATCAGGAATCGAGGAGTTCCCGCACCTAAGAGCTACTCAATTTTTTTAGTATATTTTTTACTGACACACTGAATTAAATGTCAATTTCAACTTATTAAAATCTTTACCCATGCTCTGCTGACACCTGAGTCAAAGTTCTGGGTTTGTTTTGCATGTTGTTAGATAGTTCTGTTATATATACATCAGGAAACGAGGAGTTCCAGCTCCTCAGGTGTTGTGGTTTTTTATAATGATTTTACGATAAAGACACTAAATTAAATCTCGATTTTTACTAATCTAACTTTTCGACCATGCTCTGCTGACACCTGAGTCAAAGTTCTGGGTTTGTGTTGCATGTTGTCGGATAGCCCTATTACACATGCATCAGGAATCGAGGAGTTCCCGCACCTAAGATCTACTCAATTTTTTTAGTATGTTTTTTACTGACACACTGAATTAAATGTCAATTTCAACGTATTAAAATGTTTACCCATGCTCTACTGACACCTGAGTCAAAGTTCTGGGGCTGTATTTCATGATATCAGATAGCTCTGTTACACATGCATCAGGAATCGAGGAGTTCCCGCACCTAAGAGCTACTCAATTTTTTTAGTATATTTTTTACTGACATACTGAATTAAATGTCAATTTCAACGTATTAAAATGTTTACCCATGCTCTGCTGACACCTGAGTCAAAGTTCGGGGTTTGTATTGCATGTTATCGGATAGCTCTGTTACACATGCATCAGGAATCGAGGAGTTCCCGCACCTAAGAGCTACTCAATTTTTTTAGTATATTTTTTACTGACACACTGAATTAAATGTCAATTTCAACTTATTAAAATCTTTACCCATGCTCTGCTGACACCTGAGTCAAAGTTCTGGGTTTGTTTTGCATGTTGTTAGATAGTTCTGTTATATATACATCAGGAAACGAGGAGTTCCAGCTCCTCAGGTGTTGTGGTTTTTTATAATGATTTTACGATAAAGACACTAAATTAAATCTCGATTTTTACTAATCTAACTTTTCAACCATGCTCTGCTGACACCTGAGTCAAAGTTCTGGGTTTTTATTGCATGTTATCGGATAGCTCTGTTATACGTACATCAGGAATCGAGAAGTTCCCGCACCTAAGAGCTACTCAATTTTTTTAGTATATTTTTTACTGACACACTGAATTAAATGTCAATTTCAACTTATTAAAATCTTTACCCATGCTCTGCTGACACCTGAGTCAAAGTTCTGGGTTTGTTTTGCATGTTGTTAGATAGTTCTGTTATATATACATCAGGAAACGAGGAGTTCCAGCTCCTCAGGTGTTGTGGTTTTTTATAATGATTTTACGATAAAGACACTAAATTAAATCTCGATTTTTACTAATCTAACTTTTCGACCATGCTCTGCTGACACCTGAGTCAAAGTTCTGGGTTTGTGTTGCATGTTGTCGGATAGCCCTATTACACATGCATCAGGAATCGAGGAGTTCCCGCACCTAAGATCTACTCAATTTTTTTAGTATGTTTTTTACTGACACACTGAATTAAATGTCAATTTCAACGTATTAAAATGTTTACCCATGCTCTACTGACACCTGAGTCAAAGTTCTGGGGCTGTATTTCATGATATCAGATAGCTCTGTTACACATGCATCAGGAATCGAGGAGTTCCCGCACCTAAGAGCTACTCAATTTTTTTAGTATATTTTTTACTGACATACTGAATTAAATGTCAATTTCAACGTATTAAAATGTTTACCCATGCTCTGCTGACACCTGAGTCAAAGTTCGGGGTTTGTATTGCATGTTATCGGATAGCTCTGTTACACATGCATCAGGAATCGAGGAGTTCCCGCACCTAAGAGCTACTCAATTTTTTTAGTATATTTTTTACTGACACACTGAATTAAATGTCAATTTCAACTTATTAAAATCTTTACCCATGCTCTGCTGACACCTGAGTCAAAGTTCTGGGTTTGTTTTGCATGTTGTTAGATAGTTCTGTTATATATACATCAGGAAACGAGGAGTTCCAGCTCCTCAGGTGTTGTGGTTTTTTATAATGATTTTACGATAAAGACACTAAATTAAATCTCGATTTTTACTAATCTAACTTTTCGACCATGCTCTGCTGACACCTGAGTCAAAGTTCTGGGTTTGTGTTGCATGTTGTCGGATAGCCCTATTACACATGCATCAGGAATCGAGGAGTTCCCGTACCTAAGAGCCACTCAATTTTTTTAGTATGTTTTTTACTGACACACTGAATTAAATGTCAATTTCAACGTATTAAAATGTTTACCCATGCTCTGCTGACACCTGAGTCAAAGTTCTGGGTTTGTATTGCATGTTATCAGATAGCTATGTTACACATGCATCAGGAATCAAGGAGTTCCCGCACCTTGGTGCTACTCAATTTTTTTAGTATATTTTTTACTGACACACTGAATTAAATGTCAATTTCAACGTATTAAAATGTTTACCCATGCTCTGCTGACACCTGAGTCAATGTTCCGGGTTTGTGTTGCATGTTGTCAGATAGTTCTGTTATACATACATCAGGAAACGAGGAGTTCCAGCTCCTCAGGTGTTGTGGTTTTTTAAAATGATTTTACGATAAAGACACTAAATTAAATCTCGATTTTTACTAATCTAACTTTTCAACCATGCTCTGCTGACACCTGAGTCAAAGTTCTGGGTTTTTATTGCATGTTATCAGATAGCTCTGTTATACGTACATCAGGAATCGAGGAGTTCCCGCACCTAAGAGCTACTCAATTTTTTTAGTATATTTTTTACTGACACACTGAATTAAATGTCAATTTCAACGTATTAAAATGTTTACCCATGCTCTGCTGACACCTGAGTCAAAGTTCCGGGTTTGTGTTGCATGTTGTCAGATAGTTCTGTTATACATACATCAGGAAACGAGGAGTTCCAGCTCCTCAGGTTTTGTGGTTTTTGATAATGATTTCACGATAAAGACACTAAATTAAATCTCGATTTTTACTAATCTACCTTTTCAACCATGCTCTGCTGACACCTGAGTCAAAGTTCTGGGTTTGTATTGCCTGTTATCAGATAGCTCTGTTACACATGCATCAGGAATCAAGGAGTTTCCGCACCTTGGTGCTACTCAATTTTTTTAGTATATTTTTTACTGACACACTGAATTAAATGTCAATTTCAACGTATTAAAATGTTTACCCATGCTCTGCTGACACCTGAGTCAAAGTTCCGGGTTTGTGTTGCATGTTGTCAGATAGTTCTGTTATACATACATCAGGAAACGAGGAGTTCCAGCTCCTCAGGTTTTGTGGTTTTTGATAATGATTTCACGATGAAGACACTAAATTAAATCTCGATTTTTACTAATCTAACTTTTCAACCATGCTCTGCTGACACCTGAGTCAAAGTTCTGGGTTTGTATTGCCTGTTATCAGATAGCTCTGTTACACATGCATCAGGAATCAAGGAGTTTCCGCACCTTGGTGCTACTCAATTTTTTTAGTATATTTTTTACTGACACACTGAATTAAATGTCAATTTCAACGTATTAAAATGTTTACCCATGCTCTGCTGACACCTGAGTCAAAGTTCCGGGTTTGTGTTGCATGTTGTCAGATAGTTCTGTTATACATACATCAGGAAACGAGGAGTTCCAGCTCCTCAGGTGTTGTGGTTTTTTAAAATGATTTTACGATAAAGACACTAAATTAAATCTCGATTTTTACTAATCTAACTTTTCAACCATGCTCTGCTGACACCTGAGTCAAAGTTCTGGGTTTGTATTGCATGTTATCAGATAGCTCTGTTATACGTACATCAGGAATCGAGGAGTTCCCGCACCTAAGAGCTACTCAATTTTTTTAGTATATTTTTTACTGACACACTGAATTAAATGTCAATTTCAACGTATTAAAATGTTTACCCATGCTCTGCTGACACCTGAGTCAAAGTTCCGGGTTTGTGTTGCATGTTGTCAGATAGTTCTGTTATACATACATCAGGAAACGAGGAGTTCCAGCTCCTCAGGTTTTGTGGTTTTTGATAATGATTTCACGATTAAGACACTAAATTAAATCTCGATTTTTACTAATCTAACTTTTCAACCATGCTCTGCTGACACCTGAGTCAAAGTTCTGGGTTTGTATTGCATGTTATTAGATAGCTCTGTTACACATGCATCAGGAATCAAGGAGTTCCCGCACCTTGGTGCTACTCAATTTTTTTAGTATATTTTTTACTGACACACTGAATTAAATGTCAATTTCAACGTATTAAAATGTTTACCCATGCTCTGCTGACACCTGAGTCAAAGTTCTGGGTCTGTATTTCATGATATCAGATATTTCTGTTACACATGCATCAGGAATCGAGGAGTTCCCGCACCTTGGAGCTACTCAATTTTTTAGTATATTTTTTACTGACACACTGAATTAAATGTCAATTTCAACTTATAAAAATCTTTACCCATGCTCTGCTGACACCTGAGTCAAAGTTCCGGGTTTGTGTTGCATGTTGTCAGATAGTTCTGTTATACATACATCAGGAAACGAGGAGTTCCAGCTCCTCAGGTGTTGTGAGTTTTGATAATGATTTCACGATAAAGACACTAAATTAAATCTCGATTTTTACTAATCTAACTTTTCAACCATGCTCTGCTGACACCTGAGTCAAAGTTTTGGGTTTGTATTGCATGGCATCGGATAGCTTTGTTACACATGCATCAGGAATCGAGGAGTTCCCGCACCTAAGAGCTACTCAATTTTTTTAGTATATTTTTTACTGACACACTGAATTAAATGTCAATTTCAACGTATTAAAATGTTTACCCATGCTCTGCTGACACCTGAGTCAAAGTTCTGGGTCTGTATTTCATGATATCAGATAGCTCTGTTACACATGCATCAGGAATCGTGGAGTTCCCGCACCTTGGAGCTACTCAATTTTTTTAGTATATTTTTTACTGACACACTGAATTAAATGTCAATTTCAACGTATTAAAATGTTTACCCATGCTCTGCTGACACCTGAGTCAAAGTTCTGGGGCTGTATTTCATGATATCAGATAGCTCTGTTACACATGCATCAGGAATCGAGGAGTTCCCGCACCTAAGAGCTACTCAATTTTTTTAGTATATTTTTTACTGACATACTGAATTAAATGTCAATTTCAACGTATTAAAATGTTTACCCATGCTCTGCTGACACCTGAGTCAAAGTTCGGGGTTTGTATTGCATGTTATCGGATAGCTCTGTTACACATGCATCAGGAATCGAGGAGTTCCCGCACCTAATAGCTACTCAATTTTTTTAGTATATTTTTTACTGACACACTGAATTAAATGTCAATTTCAACTTATTAAAATCTTTACCCATGCTCTGCTGACACCTGAGTCAAAGTTCTGGGTTTGTTTTGCATGTTGTTAGATAGTTCTGTTATATATACATCAGGAAACGAGGAGTTCCAGCTCCTCAGGTGTTGTGGTTTTTTATAATGATTTTACGATAAAGACACTAAATTAAATCTCGATTTTTACTAATCTAACTTTTCGACCATGCTCTGCTGACACCTGAGTCAAAGTTCTGGGTTTGTGTTGCATGTTGTCGGATAGCCCTATTACACATGCATCAGGAATCGAGGAGTTCCCGCACCTAAGAGCTACTCAATTTTTTTAGTATGTTTTTTACTGACACACTGAATTAAATGTCAATTTCAACGTATTAAAATGTTTACCCATGCTCTGCTGACACCTGAGTCAAAGTTCTGGGTTTGTATTGCATGTTATCAGATAGCTCTGTTACACATGCATCAGGAATCAAGGAGTTCCCGCACCTTGGTGCTACTGAATTTTTTTAGTATATTTTTTACTGACACACTGAATTAAATGTCAATTTCAACTTATAAAAATCTTTACCCATGCTCTGCTGACACCTGAGTCAAAGTTTTGGGTTTGTTTTGCATGGCTTCGGATAGCTTTGTTACACTTGCATCAGGAATCGAGGAGTTTCCGCACCTAGGAGCTACTCAATTTTTTTAGTATATTTTTTACTGACACACTGAATTAAATGTCAATTTCAATGTATTAAAATGTTTACCCATGCTCTGCTGACACCTGAGTCAAAGTTCTGGGTTTGTATTGCATGTTATCAGATAGCTCTTTTACACATGCATCAGGAATCGAGGAGTTCCCGCACCTTGGCGCTACTCAATTTTTTTAGTATATTTTTTACTGATACACTGAATTAAATATCAATTTCAACTTATCTAAACCTTTACCCATGCTTTGCTGACACCTGAGTCGGAGTTTTGGGTCATTTTTTCAAATTCTCGGTTATTTCTATAATAGATGCATCAGGAAACGAAGAGTTCCAGCTCCTCAGGTGTTCTGGTTTTTTTATAATGATTTTACGATTAAGATACTAAATTAAACCTCGATTTTTACTAATCTAACTTTTCAACCATGCTCTGCTGACACCTTAGTTACAGTTCTGGTTTATTGTTTCATGTTGTCGGATAGTTCTATCATAGATGCATCAGAAAACGAGGCATTCATGCTCCTTATTCGTATTCAAATTCTTTTTTGATCCTACTAACTTAAACACTTAATGAAACCTCGATTTCTCCCAACCTATCTTTTTCACAATGCTCTTCTGATACTTCTGCTGATCTTCTGCTTTCATTTAGTTTTTCTTTTGTTACTAGAATCTTAGTTATTAATTTTAGCCCAAAACATCTATGAAAATCCACAAATTACGTCATTCACGGCTATTTTATCAAAATGATTGTCTTTTTCTCGTAAAAGGCCAATTTTTTATTTTTTTATTTTTTAAATTTATGTCAGCAGAACTCTTCCGGAAAAGTATTAGGAACTATAGAGCTCACCATTGTGCACCTAAATCAGTTTTAAAATTTTAATTTTGGAAAAAATGATCTGCTAACGGAAGTTAGCAGAGCATATTTTCATTCGACTTTTTTCAGGCAAAAAAGCCAGAACTATTTTTTTTAAGTATAAGGAACTCTAGAACTCATCCGCATGCCAATAGAACTCACATTTTTTCATGCTCTGCTTAGAAATGATCTGCCAAGTTCACGGACATGGGGCTTGGTATGTAAAGATGGTCACCCATCCACAGACCAACCGCGGCAAGCGTAGCTTAACTTGATCGATCGACGCGTGCAGCTTGTTGTTACTTAGCCACAAGCCCCTTCCCGAAAAAATTTCAACTATTCTATTCAAAACTTCAATACCTATTCGACCCAAATGACGGCTGATTAGAGCGGTTTAAAACGTCCAACAGTCAAGTCAGATAGACACACTTTCGCATTTATAATATTAGTATAGAAGATATATTATGTAGGCCGATACTTAAGAGCGTACCGACCATTTGCCTTTGTCTCTGTCTTTTTCTTTACGTGTAAAGAGTAAAGAAAATAACCACACTTTTGCACTTCTTCAATGTTTTTCGTTGTTATTTTCATCATATTGCTCATAAATAAAAAACTAACACGGACAAACGCTGGAGTTATCTATGAACTTTATTTTAGTAAATGAATCAAAACATAAATTTACTTATTTATATAAAAAGTAGCAAAATAGAGGAAAAGAATACTCGATAAGAGGTAACTTTGCGAATTTATTCTATCGAGCCAACTTTATCAAATCGTGTTTCCATCGCGGATGATGTCTAGTATATATCTCCAATAATACCAATTTATTTTCCTACATTTTAATTTAATTGTTTACTACTTTAAATAAGCTTAACAGAAACATGTTTGTGTGCATAAAAAGCTCGGTACCCTCTTAAGTAAGGCCTAAAAGTCACGACCTCAAGCATATTGGACGTCGAAGGATAAGTGAGCAACAACTTGAACTGAGAATCTAAGTGTACTTATAGTGAAAGGTGCATGCAAGATTAGATCTCAGACCGAATGAAGAATGAATACAAATCCCTTCCGGTAAAGAAAGTGAGTTTAAGATGAACACTGATGCAATTTGGAATCACAATTCAAGTGAATTTCTACGGTTCACGAAGTATGGTAATAAGAGAGCGGTTTGTCTGTCTGTCTGCAAGGTTAATAAGGTTACTAGCTTCTGCCCGCGACTTCGTCAGCGTGGAATAGTTACTTTGGGCGTATTTATTTGGATAAGGATTAATATCATGTTTATAAAAACATCTTCGCAAATAATGCATTATTTTAGAACAAATTTGGTTAGCATAAAAAAGGTTATTGTGAGCCAACCTTAAAAGGTAGACATATGCTGTCGCGGACTTTTTTTTGAACTTTTATGGGGAAACAATTCTGTCATACAAGATTTTTGCGAAACTAACCTTTTTTTTTTTGACATAGAGAGGTGGAAAGAGGGTAGGGAGGCCTTTGCCCAGCAGTGGGACAATAATGGCTAAGAAAAAAAAAGAACCATTTACGCAGTGCACGCACCGGAAGCTCTCAAAAGGAAAAAAAACCCCGATTTTGAAACATTCTTCATTGGTGCTCCGCTCCTATTGGTCTCAGCGTGATGATATTTAAAGCCTATAGCCTTCCTCGATAAATGGACTATCTAACACTGAAAGAATTCACAGAAGGTTAGCGCGTTCAAGCAAACAAACAAAATCTTCAGCTTTATATAAATTAAGTATTGAAATTTTGCTTTAAAAATTAAATAAAAGCTAATGGATTAAAAGTATTGCATTAACTTGTAAATATGGCTCGATTAAAATAACAATAACTCTTAAAACGCATATATTCGTTTCTAATTATGATGATACTTAATTAAAAGATAATAGATGAACAGTCTTGCGTATTGCATCAGCATATATATTATATATTTTTTTTAATAATGATCTTGAATCTGAACATGAAATAAATGCATACATTTGTTTTTTAATGCAATCTATACCTACCATATTGTTTAAAGTGGTGCAATACTGTTAGTGATTAGTGAAATATTAATTATTATTATTATATTAGTCTCCAGTCTTTAGTACACACGGCTATGCATTATACGGAAATCCTATACAATGCGAGATCAGCATAAACTGGAAATTTATAGCTTGATGTATAAGCCTGGTGGACAGAGCTCAAAGCAGAGAGAAAATAGAAATAAACATATCGTCCAGGTATACCAACGTTGTATCACATTCTCGAGGCTGTGAAAATAGAGAAAACTAATTTTCCCAGATATGAGACCTAGCTGGATCGATTTTTCGCCCCCGTAAACCCCTATATTGCAACTTTCATCGAAATCGTTAGAGCCGATTTCGAGAACGTGAGTACAAATATATATACAAACAAATATACAAATCGACGGTTAAAACGAAATAGGGTTTAAGCGATAAAAACTGAAATGTTCAAAGTTTAAAATTTTTGAAAAACTGACGTATTTTTACTGGCATAAACTGGCATAAATGCCAAAAAAGCCATCGTAGAGCAATAGGAGTAAGCGCATTCGAAAGAGCGGAAAATTTTACGCCCTACTTCCTTTTTACCGTCGAAATATTGCCATTTCTATGAAAACTTCATGGGAACTATTCTACCAGAATCGCGTCACACCTGTCTGAGGGAATCTTAAATCTACAGTGAAATCACGGTAAGTGTTTAGTTAACCGCAACGACAATAGCCGATCAAATGAATGGCAGGAGATCAGTAAGATTAATGTAAGCTTTCATAAGCCTTATTATAAATTATACAAGCTAGGTCAATTTACCTCAGGGTAGACGGTGCACAGTGGTCACGTGCTGCCTTGCACACTTCTACAGTTAGGTTTCGGGGAGAACCCTTTACAGTCTCCCCAGAGATGTGGACTAACAAGCGCTGCACAGAGGGGGTTCCGGATTAGACTTTTGAGAGGTAACGGTGCCCCTTCCATGTGCAGATGGTGACCACCGGGGTGGTTTTAGTGAGGTAAAAATCCCACACTCCCCGGTCTTATCCCCAAAGCCCGGACGCCTTTTGAAAGTTTCCCAAAAAAAAATATTACAATTTGCTGATTGGGAAAGCAACTGCTTTTGTAACAGATCAACTTAAAGCATGAAGGCTCCCGCTGAAGGCGCGACGCTACAGTACGACGTGATTCTGGTAGAACAATTTCTATTAAGAATGCGGCGACGCATGAATTGTCCATACAAACGTAGTACATAAATCATTTGCAATTTGAGCAAATTTACACCATATTATGTTGATATTCGGATTGAGACAGTATTTATCTAGGCTCCTACGTCTTTTTATTTCCAAAAACTTACCTTTAAATGAAGTGTAAGCGAATTGCATTTCGTGCATTTTCATAGCGTAAATGACTTGTTTTCATATTGTGTTTCTGTATTATAAACAAAAATATTTGTAATATTGTTTCCGCAGAAGCATATTTTATGTTATCAAGTTACAAATATCGAAAAAAAAAATGGAAATACATTAAGTTTTCATTCATAATTTTTTGTATTACGGAACACATCCAAATTTATCATAAATTTTCGAAAGCTAGTAGTACTACCGCGTCAAGCAATAATTATCAATGTGTGCATGGTAGTATTGCTCACTGTAGGTGTACCTATATCGATCCGACAGGCACTCACACTAGCGCAACGTGCTTGGAATTGAATTTTGCAAACATCTTGATTTGTAGTTGCGAGCCGTGTCGCCGGCCTCTTAAGTTTTCATAGAAATAAAATTGTTCTAGTAGAGTTGCGTAGCGCTGTCACGTCGCGCCTACCTGCGAGAGCCTTGAAGTGGTATATCTTGACACAAGTTGTGTACGTTGCAATATTTAGTTCAAGAGGTACTGGTACACATGGCTACATAATTATCAAGCTATATATACATTTCCAGTACAACGCGAGATCAGCTTATACTGGAAAAGTGTGGCTTGAATTGTAGCCGTGTGTACATTGTTGCAACAAACAAAGTTGTATCATTAGCTGTGTGTCCAAATTAATATTCACACATTAGTTTAAGTCCTTTGTAATAGGGGGCGAGCCTATCGCCATCAACCGGGCACAAATCCAGATTTGGGGCTGCTACTGAGAAATTCCAGATGGAAAAACCCAATAACACTTTTGCTCGATCCGGGAATCGAACCCAGGACCTCATGCTCAGCAGTAGTGCATGCAGCCACTAGACCAGCGAAGCAGTCTTTTTTCTAATGTATAAAAAATATGCTTTTTTTTATTACATATTTTTAGACAACAATCAATCTGCTTAACCTTTTCCCAACTATGTTGGAGTTGGCTTCCAGTCTAACCAGATACAGCTGAATAACAGTATTTTATATGGTGTGACTGCCTATCTGACCTCCACAACCCAGTAACTGAGTAGGTAATAAGAGACCCCTTGGTAAGACTGGTTGTCAGATTTTCGGGCTTCTGATGACTCGTAACGACTGTCAAAGATCTACGAATGACAGCCGGGATCAACGGCTTAACGTGCTTTCCGAAGCACGGAGGTCTTGGTATGTAAAGATGGTCACCCATCCACGGACAAACTCTGGCAAGCGCAGCTTAACCTGATGGATCGACCCGTGCAGCTGTTTTCACTTAGCCACGAGCTCCTCATACATTTTTAGATAACCATGAGGAATTTAGTATAGTGTAGTGTAGGACTGACTTAGGGCCAGTTTTTAAGAAAGCCGATAGTAGGGGCGAAGTTTCGTAAACCACCAATAAAACAAAAAGTAATTTTTAAGCTAATTAAATAGGTAACGAGGTATCGCCTCTCTTCTTGATGGAAACTCGCCCTAAATAAACATATTCAGGCATTTTTTATTTTTTTTATCGCACAGGTGTCATCCGTAATGTAATGTTAAATCCACACACGACATCAAGAAATATGAAAATATTTAAGTATGGTGATATGTATCAAGAAGGTTGACTTTTGATCCTGTTACCCCTGTCAAAACCAGGTGCCATATATTATTCTATTTTCGAAGCAGTTTCCTACTGAAATTGTTATTGTAATACAACACTGAAAGTGTTCAGGATTTCTGCCTCTCGCTTTCCTGCAACCTGTGGAGTGGGAAATCTGTGGGAGTGATTTCGTGAAAAGGGACGGAAGTATATTACAGGAAGCCGGGGAAGCGCGAGCTATTTGATTTGACCAATGATCGCGCAGTGCTTGAGTTGGCCGTCCGAAACGACCTTGACCCTTGCCCTTTAAATGTTGCTTATTACCAAGGTGAGATGTCAGTTGTTACACATCATATGCTACTGTAAGGCTCGCTTGTTTTTTTACTAAAAGTTCAAGTGATACATAATTCTAAGTTATAATCTTATAATTAACGTGTTATAAAAAACCTTGAGCGTTAAGTATAGTCTTAGAATTGATAAGCTGTTACCCAATCGTAAAGTGATTAAAATTCATTTCAGTATTTATGAATCTTGCGGTTTTTTTATACTTTCGTCATTGAAGATATGGATTCTACGATTATTACCTACTAGGGATGTAGCTGTTATGAAATTTAAAAAAATAAAATTAACATTAAATAAAAAAGTCTTCTTTTTTTTTGCAGTTTCTCCTGAAGTAAGATTTATAACGAATGAAGATTTGTAGAAGTTCAAAGTGGATCTCTTGAGGATTTTTAGTTTGTTTGTCTGTTAGCTGGTAACTTTAAAAGCAAGTAGACATGACGATATAACGATCACATCGTTAAGATTAATTCGACGATATATTGTGTTTTTTTTTAAATATCTTAAGTTGTTATTTTTCAAAAGTTTAATTGGAATCGCGCTTTCATAAAAATCATTAAATAGACCACGATAAACGTATTACATATGTTACTTTTGATTGGCATTCGAATCGATAAAGATCGAGACATAAGATCGACACCTGCCCATCACTCACGCGCGAACGTCAAACTTTTGGCGCGCAATATGTCTTGATTTCATCAAGATTTCAAAATGGCGGCGCTATGCAAGATAAATAAGTAAAGCATGACTTTAGTAAACAATCACCTGTTTAGTGGGACAGTTGCATAAAGCCTTTTAAGGAGAGTGACGTCATCGGTAAGTATATGGTTATTTGCGATTAGAATGCAGATAGATTAAATAGATGTGTCTAAAGAGTTATAAATCCTTGACTGTTCGAGTCAATATTGTGTCTGATTTATTGATGCTGGCCGCCTTGGTTTTGAATCCGAACAAAAAAGTAAGTTGCTGCCTTAAGTTTGGACTGAAATTTAACATAGTAGTGGGATTTCATCCATTTTTCACGTCTACTATAGGTATCCGAAGGAGCAGGTGGAGATGTATTAATGAAATAAAAAACATCTAAGATAACTCATACATCAATATATGATCATTTTCTTCGTGTTCAACAAAGGGTCACACTTCACTGGTTATCTTATTCTCCTGTAAGGGCCTGTTGCAATTTTTAAGCCCATGTCTAGATTCTGGACTGCGAAATTGCCGATACTCAACAGTACAGTATTTTTGCATCGTTCTCACATCACACTCTAAGTATAATTTCAACATAGATGATGTAACTAATTTTCCGCAACAATATTTTTGATTTAAAAGATTATCCATGGAGTTTCTGGCCTATTCTTCTCCATATGAACATATTACGCTTTGGAATGGGATCACTTTGGCTTTATCTTTCTGACTAACCGACTCCTTGACAGTTCCAAAGTGTTTGAGACTGGTTTTGTGTTGCCGACCAGACACAACACCCGTCTGGTCAGAGGATCCTCCCTTTTTTAAGGAGGATGAGTGAACTTTACACCCTATTCCTCATACCTCTATTTTTGAATTGAAATAGAGTAAAAAAAACACTGCTCGATCCGGGAATCTAACACAAGAAACATTCCACGACAAAACCATCGAGACAGTCCAACTCTACAATTATCGTTCAAAAACATATTTTTAAATTAAATTCCTTACGAATGACAGTGAAAGCAGATATTATAATGTGCCTGTCAAATTCAAAACCTGCTTCAATCCTAAGCAGCTGTTTTGTGGTCATATTTAAATAATGACTTTCTTATTTGGTTCGTTAGCTCTAATCTAGCCTAGTATCTAGGCCAGAAATATCTGTTCAGGAAGTACTAATGCATATTGACTTATAGATATTTCATGCGTGGCTAGACTAGAATTTGTAGACTTTTTGGAATGTACGTAATGAGATAATGTTGTTGACTCGAGGATTTACGATTCCACCTTTGTTTGCGGGTTCAAAACTAGGCAGATATTCAAATTCAAAAGTCATTTATTCAAACTAGGCTGAGAATCAGTACTTTTCGAACGTCAAAATTACATACGACAGTCCCCCAAAAACGCCCACCCTTCACTAATGTGACATTATCAATGTGACTCTTAAAACTTATCAATCGGTCGATTTTATTAGTTAACTTAAGTGGCAGTGGGCATACCGCATTTTCCCAACTATGTTGGGGTCGGCTTCCAATCTAACCGGATGCAGCTGAATACCAGTACTTTACATGGAGCGACTGCCTATCTGACCTCCACAACCCAGTTACTAGGTAATACGATACCACTTGGTAAGACTGGTTGTCAGACTTTCGGGCTTCTGACGACCCGTAACGACTGTTAAAGATCCACGAATGACAGCTGAGACCAACGGTTTAACGTCCTTTCCGAGGCACGGAGGAGTCTCGGTATGTAAAGATGGTCACCAATCCATAGATCAAACCCGGCAAGCGTAGTTTAACCTTATGGATCGACTTGTGTGGCTGTTATTGCTTAGCCACGACATGTTAATAAATATCAGAGCAAAAAAGAAACTTTCGTCCTCACATCAAGAACTTTTGAAGAAAAGTTTGGTATCTCCAAATAAAAATCATATAATTATGTCTGACAGAGACAGGTCAAGATTGTTAGACAACTTGGACAGTTGCGTAACAAACTTTTCAAACTATCGGAAAAGTTTTTAACCGACTTCCAAAAAGGTTATGTTCGTAGCGTATGTTTGTTTGTTTTTTTTTTATGTAGGTCCACCGATTTATCCGTCATTTATGGACTGATTTTGAAAATTCTTTTTTGTTTGAAAGGGTATGCTCTCAAATTGGTCCCATATAAATTTTATTAACTTTGCTTGGGTAGTTTTTTAGTTGGCTACAAAATACGTATTTTTTTCCCACTTAGTATGTAGATGATATGATAAGTTCCTGGAACTGGTAGCAGGTAGTGGTATTCGAATGTATGTGAGGTAGGTACCATAACTAAAAAGTGAAAAATAAAAACTTTTTACCAAAAAAAAACTTGAAGTCGGTTGTTTTTTATAAAATCAATATCGCGAGAAACACTGTCTGTGAAAACACTTACCAACCTACTTTTCAATTAAGAGAACACTGAAGAATAATTGTTTAATTGTATATCAAACAACTTAATAAGCAAGCTGAAGTGGCAGTGGGCCCGCCATATTGCCGTACCAATGACCGTTGGGGTAGACGTATTTTCTTGAGTAGAGACCGCGAATCGGCAAACGTAAGGTAGGACGCCCTCAGGCTAGGTGGAGCGACGATCTTCGCAGGGTGGCTGGTAGCAGCTGGATAAGAGTTGCCGAAAATCGAGCTGAATGGCGTGCAATTGGAGAGGCCTATGTCCAGCAGTGGACTGCTGTAGGTTGATGATGATATCAGCAGTATCGGCAAGGAGTTATTGCTGATACAGATATATTTGAGTTTTGCGTTTTGTCGAACCTTCGAAAAGAAATGTCATGAAAAGCCCCTTTCAGAAAGTTTTATATTTCTCATAAATAAAGTTCATCATCTGCCTAGCCTTTTCCCAACTATGTTGGGGTCGGCTTCCAGTCTAACCGGATGTAGCTGAATACCAGTATTTTACATGGAGTGACTGCCTATCTGACCTCCAATACCTAGTTACACACGAAGATCTACAAATGACAGCCGGGACCAACGGCTTAACGTGCTTTCCTAGGCACGGAGGGGTCTTGATATTAAAAATGGTCACCCATCTACGGACCAGCCGCGGTAAGCGTAGCTTAACCTGATGATCGACCTGCGCGGCTGTTATTACTTAGCCACAAGCCCCGTCCTCCTTCGTCCTTCTCATAAATAAAGGTACCGTCAATAATTATATGGGAATTCCTGTAAATTGTTTAAAACAAACACGTTTACACGTCAAAAAGTAAACATTTTCACCGTTTAATGAAAAAAGGCCAAATAAGGAAAGTTAACTGACACATTATAAGTACTTAATATAGTAGATACATCGACACCTGTTACTTCTTGACATTTATAAATGACATTAACACCATCAATATTAAATTTTCGCCGTCTACTACACAAGAAAGCACTTAGATTTAAAAGTAAGAAGTAAAATTATTTATGATCTTTTTCAGGATCCATTTCAGAACTGTAAGAAGAATATTGTAGCACTTTCCATCACCCGTCCATCTACACTAATATTACAAAGGGAAAAGATTTTCGATTTTTTTAATTTAATTTAATTTATTTAAGTCAGATACAGTGATCCATATTTACATTAGTATACCTACTTAAAAATTACGTTAGTACTCAATTAAAAATACATGCCACAATAATAATAATTATTATTACCAAAAATAAATAACTACATAGAAATTGAAATAGATACATAAAATCAAATTGTAAAATTAATTAATAAGTTTCATAAAATAAAATCTATACATATAATAAAATCGTAGCGAAGTCAAAACTGTACATTGAATATTTTTGAAAAAAAGTAATTGCTACGAGGTCTAGGATCGATTCTAATGCCGAAAATATATTTTTTAGAATTTTTGTCTGTTTGTCTGTTTGTCTGTATGTATGTTCCAGCATCGCGCAAATTCTACCGGACAGATTCTGTTAAAATTTTGCATAGATATTCCCTGTGTGTCTGGTCAAATTATAGGGTATAAATTATCACGCTATTCACTATGGGGGATGAGCAATATTACATTATATCGTATTTTTATGTTCTAGCATGACGCAAATTCTACCGGATAGATTCTGTTCAAATTTTGCATAGGTGTTCCCTATAAGTCTGGTCAAACTTTAGGGTATAAACTATCACGCTATTTACTATGGGGGACGAGCAATATTATATTATGTTCGTATTTTTTGGAAAAAATCGCGCCAATATTTTAGGATATTGTGATGGTAATCAATTTAACTTTTAGAATGATTATCATCACGCTATACCTTTATGGAACTGAGCAGTCAATCATGAAATGTATAGGAACGGCTATTTGAGATAAAGTTCAACAAAGCAATTAACTCATCGGTTGGACGATTGCTTTGCAAACATGGGGTTGTAAGTTCGATTCCCAACTACGGTTTTTGTTTTCTTTTTTTTTTCACATTTTGTCACACGATTTTTTTTTTGTTTTTATTATGTCCCTATAACATATTATAATAAAATCGTAGCGAAGTTAAATTTTTTGAAAGAAAGTTATTGCTACGAGGTCTGGGATCGATTCTTATGCGGAAAATATAGTTTTTAGAATGTTTGTCTGTTCCAATTGTAGGGTATAGACTATCACGCTATTTGCTATGGGGGATGAGCAATATTACATTATTTTCTTATTTTTCTCTGCAAATTATAAAAGGACGCGCCAAAAGGTTGGGATATTGTAGATAGTTACCGACTTAACTTTTTAAATGATTATCATCAAGCTATACATTTATGGAACTATGCAGTCAATCATGAAATAATTATATAGAAACGGCTATTTTAGCTAACTTTCAACAAAGCGAATAAGTAAGCGGTTGGACGAATGATTTGAAGTCCTGGTAGTAAGTTCGATTACCATCTGTGTTTTTAAACTATTTTCTTACATTCTGTAAAACGGTTTTTTTTATTAATGTAGGTATTAGGGTATTAGGGTCTGTGAATTAATTAATGTATTTTTTTTTTTTTTTCTTAGCCGTTATTGTCCCACTGCTGGGCAAAGGCCTCCCTACTCTCTTTCCACCTCTCTCTGTCTAGAGCTTCTAAGGACCAATCTTTCTTAAAGGAGTCCAGCTGTGTCCAGTTTGTGAATTAATGTATTAATTCACAAAAAAAAGGAAAACTTCGTAAGCTATGGAAACCTACAACGTCACAAGAACTTTACAGTCACAAAACATTCAAGGTTGTATTCTGATCATTTAAGAGCTAAAGACTGTAGGAATAAAATGATTTTTTACAGATTTTGAGAGCAGATTTGTCCCAGCGATTTTAAAATATGTATGTGTGTGGATCTTCTGGAATCGCTGCCACACTGCTTCCTGGTAACAAAACAGCGCACGCCATGGTTAAGATTCCCATCGATTTAGAGCAACGAAACGCCTGTTTGTGGGGTGTCACGCAACAGAACAAGAGATGTGTGCATAGGGATTGCGCTTCATCGTATAGTATGAATGCATTATGGCAAATAGAAAAGCAGTGGAAGCTGTAAACAGAACCCTGGAGGACATCTGCAGGAACCAAGATATGATGGGTGGTGTCACAGTTCTGACAAACAAAGTGAATATTTCGTTGAAAAGGTCGACTCTATGGTGGAGAGTTCATAAACTGCGCTTGACCATCATCATATGAGCTCGGTTTGGCGTGAATTCAAATGCTCAAGAATTCTCCGATGTTCTTCTAAAAGTTGGTGAAGGCACTTTACCAGAGACTCTTGGTAGAGTAGATCCCACTTTAGAAGATCTTATTCGTTCTGATATACGAAGACATCAGTCAAATACCGTACCAAGAGAATTCTTGGGTGTGTGTCCATTTTAACTACGAAAATGATCAAGCTGCAGCGATCAACCACAGTATTCTCTCACAAATTGAAGGGAGTGAAGTGATATACACCTCCATTAATGCCACATATTACCCCGTAGAATTTCTCAATTCGCAAATGGCAAGTATCTTTTCCGGTTGTATATCTGTGTAACGAAAACCGGCTCAAAGTCATGTCTTTACAGAGAAACGTCATCGAGACGGAAATTCTAACAGGTTGTAGCGATGGCGAGACAGTGTTTATAGCGCGTATACCACTATTTTCCCACCATTACCAGTTTAAGCGCGTGCAGTCCCCTGTGAGCGTATGCTTTGTGATCAACAAGTCACAGGGGCCGACATCGAAGACTGAAGGCTGCGGGTGTCGACTTCAGGACAAGCTGCTTCTCATACGAACAACTGTTACGTCGCTTGCTCCCGATGTATATTTTGGCTGTTGAGAATAAAACTACAAACGTAGTATACAGGGAGATTTATAAAAATTGTGGCTATTATTGTAGTAGTATATTGTGATGTTTTACGACTTCCACGCGAACGAAGTCGCGGGCAGAAGCTAGTTGTAAAATAAATGTTGATCTTTAAACTAATTAAAATCGTTACATTCTTTAAATTCATTAAAATTAATGACAATTAAAATCCAAAAATTCATTGAGTATAAAATAACAAATATTAAAAATAATAAAAACAAAAGTCAGAATCAGTCAAACTAAGCCTAGATGGCTGATTTAACAAGTGACTTCCAAAGTAATGAATAAACTCAAAAACTAGGTACTAACTGGTGCGATTTTAAAAATTCTTTCACCAGTATAATGGTTTATTATCACTGAGTATCATCCTAACTAATAATTATAGAGGTTCGTCAACCTCAAATAATTTGGTAAGTACTGAAATTAAAATAATATCAAATGCCATCTTACCATAACCAGAATCAGCCGATAATGTTCCCACTGAGGTCCGTGGAGGCCTGTGTCCTCAGTGGCAACATTATAGGCTGATTCTGGTTATGGTAAGATGCGGGAATCGCGAGCCGATTTCCGGCCACCGTAGGCGCGGGCTTGCGGACGGTGAGCAATGGGTAGCTCGCCGTCCGATAAGGACCAGGCCCGGGTCGACGGCGTGTTGTATTCCACGCGCGCCTCAAAGAGATGTCAGCAGAATTGACGGGGTCCGCTAGGGCCAATGCCTGCCGGGGGTTCGAAGAAAACCGATAGGGAAATCGTGGCCCCCGGCAACAGGGCAACCGAAGGAACACGGGTGGGTTTTAGTCAGTAAGAGTCTGACACGCCCTCCCTCTCCGCCCAGAGCGGGAGAAGCTATTTGATATTTTTTTTTGAAAAAAGGCCTCCACGGACCACGCGGGCTCAGTGTGGGTTGGTACATGTCACATGTCTTCGATTTTTGTTTCTAGGACATGCCGGTTTCCGCACGATGTTTTCCTTCACCGTTTTAAGAGCAGTGGCGATGTAATAATTTACACAAAGTAAAGCGCCAGTCTGGGTTCAAACCTACGACCTAACAACCCGTAAGTTGCGTCCGTTAACACTGGGGCACCACTGCTAATGCCATCTTATTTCGACCAAATAATTATGTTTCATTAGAACATCTTTTACTTATTCAGAGATAATTACAAATTATAGGCTTATTTTGCTACAGAAAATTACCGTAGGTACATCTTCTTACATATAAAATTCTCGTGTCACAATGTTAGTTACCTTACTCCTCCGAAACGACTTTACTGATTTTTACCAAATTTTATATGAATATTCAGTAGGTCTGAGAATCGGCTACTATCTATTTTTCATACCCCTAAGTGATAAGGGTTGTCCACCCCAAACAACTAATTGGCAAAACAACGTTTGCCGGGGTCAGCTAGTAATCATCTAAATTTCTAGAATAATATGTATATTATATATTCTTATATCTGCCACGTTGGTCTAGTGATTGCAAGCTCTACTGCTGAGTATGAGGTCCTGTGTTCGATTCTCTGGTCGGGCAAAGTGATCAGGGTCAGAGAGACTCCTTAGACAGACACTGCCACACACCAGTATATAGTGACAGAGCTGATGCATTATAAAGCCGAACTTTATCTCAAACCCAATGTGCCATGTTTGCGCTGGGTGTACGTAACACCCATTGGCTTGTGGCTAAGTAATAACAGCCGCACGGGTCGATCGATCAGGTTAAGCTACGCTTGCCACGGTTGGTCCGTGGATGGGTGACCATCTTTACATACCAAGTCCCCTCCGTGCCTCGGAAAGCACGTTAAGCCGTTGGTCCCGGCTGTCATTTGTAGATCTTTGACAGTCGTAACGGGTAGTTAGAAGCGCAAAAAGTCTGACAACCAGTCTTACCAAGGGGTATCGTGTTACCTAGTCACTAGGTTGTGGAGGTCAGATAGGCAGTCGCTCCATGTAAAATACTGGTATTCAGCTGCATCCGGTTAGACTGGAAGCCGACCCCAACATAGTTGGGAAAAGGCTAGGCAGATGATGTACGTAACACCCATTACAAAGTTAACATGATACCGTTACGGTACGGAGGGTGTGTAGTGACCTTGTACTTGCGTAATTATGTTTGAGTTTGTTGACTGAAACAAGTTCTTACGGTCAAGTCCATGACCATGGAGATGAGCATGACGGCAAATAAGGCATTAAACTTGTCTTTGGATGTAATGTTCGGTGTTATGGACCTTTGTGACGTAAGTAAGTACAGGTTGGTTATTGTCAAGGTACTAATTGAAAGTAGGTGATTATAATAAGTACCTAGTTGACTGATCTCTGCTCGGGTAATAATAGAGAATAGTACATACTAATTCCATGCTGCCATGATAATAGGTACTTACTATTTCCATGCTGCCATGATAGTAGGTACTTACTATTTCCATGCTGCCATGATAATAGGTACTTACTAATTCCATGCTGCCATGTTATTATTCTAAGTTAGCCATCTTGTTCTAAACTTTGGGCGACCCAGCTCATCTGGGGTGAAATTCGTTTTCTCGCTTTTCCGCCCCCGTAAACTCCTTTAATGCAACTTTCATCGAGATTGTTAAAGCCGTTTTCGAGAACGTGATTACAAATATATAGATATATGTACATATATAAATATTGCTCGTTTAATAGTATAGGAAATGCGGAGTAGGTATACTATAACCTATCTTAAAATATGGAATTAGAACACGAAATGCACTGAATAAAAATCGGATCACTATTGTGTGGTATGCTCACGGCTGCGTCAAATAAACCCTATTTGTTAGCACTGGCGGTAAGTACCTAATCCTGGGTCCACACTCTCCAGGAGGCAAGACGAGGTGCAGCGAGCGCGATAGGGTGGATAGCGCCCTCGCCTCCTCTCTTTGTCTCTCACCTCGCCTCGCGTGCGCTCCTCTTGTGTCGGTTTTTTGACCGGAGTCAAAGGAAGTGAAGCGTGAGGCGTGGCAGGCAACTGAATAAAACGAGAGTGTGGATCGGTAGCACTCGTTCTCCACTCTCCTCTGTTTGCCGCGGCTCGCGCAATGGCCTCCACGAGGCGCACTCGCGAGAGTGTGGACCCGGGGTAAAATACTATTATAGTCATAACTATTAACAAAAATCTTGCGGAGTGGAGATTCAATAAAAAATTCAGAGCTTATTTTAAAAACTTGTCACCTCACCAAACTAGTCAAAACTACCTTTCTTAAGTCAGAACGAACCTATTACAAAATAGACAAAAGCGTTACATCTAGATTAGACACGACAGTTCGTCTCAAATTCGTGAGATCTAACGCAGATAATCTAGAATTTCTGTGTCATCGCCATTTTGATCAACTATCTCAAGATTGCACGGATGATGCCTCTTACTGTTAGCGAAAATGTTTCGAAAATCTGATAACAATCTGTTAATGTTACGAGTTATAACTTTTGATGAGTCATTTCGCATTGTAGTTCTGAACTGGAGCAGAGATGAGATTGCTATCCATCACAAGGACTAGGAGTGACTCAAATGATTATTTATTACGGGTAAAGGTGGAAGCAAGATGGCCGCCTAGAAAAAAAAAAACAAATCTGTGGGAGTGATTTCGTGAAAGGGACGGAAGTGTGTCACAGGAAGCCGGGGAAGCGCGCGCTATTTGATTTGACTAATGAGCGCGCGCGGTGCTAGAGTTGGCCGTCAGAAACGACCTTGCCGTTGCTTATTACCAAGGTTAGATACTCAATACTCAATATATTTATTGCTTCCACATGTGAACTTAGGTGGTAGGTTTAACAAAATAATATGATCATTGTAGACCCTGTCGGGCACAGCAAAAGTAGGAAAGAGGAAGAGGGCTTTTAATTTTGTTGAGATGTTACACATAATATGCGACTACTGTTAGGGCCGCACGTTTTGTTTTTTGATGTTTTCTTCCCGAATCTGGATTTATGCCTGTTTCACGGCAATAGACTCGCCCTCTATTTCATGGGACTTAAAAATAAATAGCGAAATGTGGATGTATTACAGGTACACCTCTGCCCAACCCTTAATTTTAACAATTTTTACATGTTCCTGGGCCCAAGACTATTCAACATTGCAAATAAACAGTTCAAAATCTTCTCCATGACAAAAACCGAGTGCAAACTGAATGTGATCACTTGGCTTCTATCACTATGACGAAACCTATGACGAAACTGAAAACCTTTTTAGCGTACTTGCATAAAGTATTTATATTTTAAAAAGAAAATATTAAAAACGCTAATTCCTAAGTTTTCCTTTGACTTACACACACACATCCTCCCCCCACACACACACACGCACACACACACACACACACACCCACACACCCCCACACCCCCACACACACAAACAAACACTCACCATCACAACACCGATTATCTGTTTTTGTCTTTTTATTCGTTTTAATTTGTTTCTTTGTTAATTTTAATTCTAGTCTTGCACCTAATACAGTTCCTAATTCTTGTGCTTAGTATAAAATAATTTAAAACTTAACTTACCTATTATAACTCATCTAGATCATATCAAATTGATTCCTGTAAAAATAATAAATTTATACCTTTACTTTTGTTCAGTTCATCACTATTTCAGGTGCTGCAAGGTGTTTTTTTCATTTGTTATAAATTATCTCATAAGGTAGGCACAATAGCATCGCCTATAATGATAACGAGGGTAGGCACTGATATCTGTATTTACAAAATGTTAAGTTATCTTAGCTTAGGTATTGGCTGCAACTCGAACATACAACCTTACTTACCTTAAGGCCTATTTTCACTGTAAACTATGTTTTATATTACTTAAAGGTGCAAATAAACAATTTTATTATTTTATTATTTATTTATTCGAGGAAACAAGGCGTGATATAATGTTATGTTTAATACTCTCCTATTGTTTTACTAGTTGGGGATTGAAAACTGTTCAATTTTTATTTTTGTTTAGCCCGTCCTTATGGGGTAAGGGCTCCCCAAGTCCTTCCACTTTAAATTAATTACAATTAACATTTTTTATATGATTAAATTTATTTATTGTCGACGAAAAAGACAGACGCTTTGAAATGTTTTCATCGGTAGAGCTACGCTTGGTTACAGGGGTTACCAATTAAATCCTCTTTAACACAGAAATAGAAAGTTTTTGAAGTGAAATTTTTTTGAGATGGGACTAAACTAAACCATTGATTTCCCGACACTGTAATGCAATTTACCGACACCGTGGAGTAAAAGAAATCAACGCCTTGATTACCGCGTTGCCGATTTTTTTCAAGTTTTCACTTCTGTCGACACTTCCGGAGTGCCACTGTTTTTTTTTATTAGGTACCTTTACCTATTCGCAGTCCACAATTGAAGAAATATTATTAATTTATTATGTAAAGTGCCTACTTACTTCTAAATGATGATGAATTGGACTCACGATTTCGACCTCAAATAAATTATTACAACATTTTTTATCTCTATTGACGACCAACAAAAATAGCCTTAAGAAGCTCTCGACCTAACCTTCCTTTGAAAGGAATAAGTACCTACTTCTTATTGCCCAAGGGATTATATTATAGCCCGAGGATATTTGGTCTGATTATTTTGAATTGGCGTTTGATATGAAAACATTAGTCATGACTGAAGCTTTTATGTAGGTAGATAAGCTGAAAATCAATAAACTTTATCAAACAACTATGAAAAAATAAGATGGCGGATTTACATTAACGCCTTACAAGCCTAATGTTTTTGCTTTGAGGTTAGACAATGGAGGGTTAAAATAAAATGTAAAATACTTATTGGAAGTAGACGTTAGAGATGGGCTGAGTGATCATTTTTCTGTATCAATGACTGCATGACAATGACAAAAAAATATCGATGACGGGAACAATGACAAAATCATCAATGATTTTTATTTGAGAATATGATCACGTCACTTCAAATGATTGTGGAACGGCTTTGTGAAATTATCATTATTTAGTAGGCATTGGTCGTACTTGTCCACTTTAAGGGTTGTCCTCTAAGTTAGATTGCGAAATTAAATCTTTCTTTGTTTGCGACATTCATGGCAGTGTATTTAGAATAGTATTGATTAATAATCATGGACATTTTCAATATGTTTCCATTAGCAATATTTGCAAAATTTTTTTTGTATGTCATGACAATCTGGCGTTCTTGCAAGTAAATACCTGGTGTGAAAACTTGATCGCGTAAATACGCACCTTCCCTACAAGTACCTACATAATATTTCAATCTTAACTTCAAACTTTTTGTATAAGTGTGGTCGTCCTCGTTTAATCAAAACAATGATTTACGAAACACAAAATGCTAGATAACACTTGCCGCGCTTAAACAACGCAAGTGACAGCATTGTTACAGTGACGTGCGCCTAGCACCGGGCATTTTATCGAAACTGTGAATTCTGTGACCTAAGTATCACCGATCATGCAGCCTCGCAACGTAGCATCCGAATCACCGAAGTTCTCGTTCATTCATGAAATGATTTAAAAGCATTGATGATTTTGTCGTTGTCACAGCATGATCAAATGATTTTAAAATATCGATGATTTTTACATGTGACATGACATAGGACCCAACTCTAGTAGACGTACTGTCGAAGAAACGCATATTTATACACCGTAAGCACTATTTCTGCTTGCAACACTCGGCTGCTATAGAAAGCGGCCGTTAAACAGATGTGGTCATCGCGTTCACGGAATTTTGTATTCAAACTGCTTAGATTTCCGTTTCTTCGATAGTACAGTATGCGGCGTCTCTCCACAGACCATGGCCCACCTTCCATCTTGCGCCGCATACCGTCACCTGTACCCGTGAGGACTTAATGTCTCCGTCAGAGAATTGGGTTAGCATTTCTGAGTTCTGGGCCAAACAGGAAAACGCTAAGAAGAGGGAAATGGAGATAAGATATCCGTTAAGTGTGTCCAAAAGTTTATTTTTGTCCGTCTTGTAGATTATTAAAAAATATTGAACACGTATTTTTTTCGGCGGATTACAGCGATACATTGAGTTAAAATGTGGCATGACGTCACACCTTGCTAGATTTAATACCGCGTTGTGACGTAGCAAGCCCCCACTCCCCAACTTTAATGCGTGTTTTCTAAGTTATTTTTGATTAATATGATAAAGCAAAAAATACTAACTTATATTTTTAAGCTATTGCATAGCTTTTATCGCGGGCTTTGAGCGTGGCGACCGCATCAAGAAATTTCGTAACGAAAATAAAACCTAAAACCCCCCACTCCCCCTACTATGTAATGACGGATGATTGAATTTTTGTTTTATGTCATCATCCGTCATCATCCCAAGTGTAGCGTTGACGAATAGGAAGTATGGAGGTTACAAATGCTATATGCAATAGCTTTACCACGGCAGTCCCCGAGTGCCACACGTTTTTTTTTTATTATCTGAAAGACGGACTAAATAGAATTTCTTTTTTTTAACCTGGGCAATTGCCGTATTGTGAATTTGGTAAAAAAAAAAACTCCAAAGATCTGCAAAATTCATTTGAAAACTCTGAGATATCTATTTTCAAATACAAATAGTCTTTATGTGCAAATGAGTCGTTATTTGCAAATAAAAGTAACTTTCCAGTCTCACACAATCCTAATGATGTCAAGAGTGCCTTCAAAGTTAATAATAAAACTAAAACGTTCCTAATTCCATGGCTCATTAGCCCATATCGAACAATACTCTTGACTTCAATTCTTATAATATCAAAAGGTCAGTTTCTCGTTCGAGAATCAAATTTATTGACCCGTAGTTCATTGGTACTTGAAGGTACCAATTACGTTTATTATTAGAGTACCTATTGTACCTTTCATACCTTTATCTACTTATATTAATTGCCTGTACTGGAGGCGATTTATATAAGTAGGGGGAGGGAGGGAATTATTACTGAAGTAATTTTATTATGGTATGGTCGGTAGGCAGATAATAAGTATGTACAGACAAAGAAATTAATTGTTAAGAGCGTTTATTCTGAAAGTGGGTAACGACGCAAATATATGTCAAATATTTCGCTGTTTTGATTAATTTGGCAATATTACTGTATGGAAATAAGAAATGTGGCTAACTAGTTGCCTAGAATATTAATAATAAATTGCAATTATAACACTGAATTTGATGTTGTAACAATTTTAGGTGTAAAAAAGGCATTTGGAAAATTTCCAAATACATTTTTTGTATCTGAAACTAAATATTCGGTATTACGATTAGGGATGTGAGATTAATGGAAAAGAATCGATTAAATAAAAATCGATTTTACTTTATTCAAAATTAATCTATTTGTCAAAAATCGATTTTATTAAAAATAAATAATCGATTTTTGCAAAAAAAAAAAAAAACGATTTTTTTGTATTATTTAAAAAAAAACATGCTTTTCAAATTCCAATAATAAACCTTTGAGATTCATATTAACAATTTTTCAGATAAAAAATAAAATAAAATTATTTGAATAAAAAAATAACCAATTTAAAACTAAAACTCAAAGGTTCCTTTAAAATTTCAAGGTAAGGAATTAGGAAACCAAATAGCATTATTGAAACAAATTTTATTTCTATTAAACGTTTTATTTATTATTATAATAAAAATTAAATGATGAGCATCCCAACAAAATGGCAAACTTATTGTCTCAAAAACTAAAATGTAAATCAAATAAAAAATAAATGGTTACATATGGCGCCGTTTTTATTTAATCAACTTATACGTATGAACTTAATTCGAGATTTTTCATCCAACGCATAGACGGCGCTGTTTATAAAATTGAAACTTACTACTAGATTTTTTCATCCGTCTCATAGATATAAGCTGTTTCTGAAAATCGATTTAAACACGTAATTTATATAATCGATTTACTAAAAATCGATTAATATAAAAATCGACAGTAAAAAATCGATTAATATAAAAATCGACAGTAAAAAATCGATTATAAGAAAATAATAATCGATTTAAATAAAATTCGATTATTTTTTAACATCCCTAATTACGATATTAATTATTGCATTTCATAATTAATATTTTAGTTCCCTAGTTAGCCACATTTCTTAATTCCATACATTGCTAAATTAATCAAAACAGGTGAATATTTGACAGCTATTTACGACGTTGCCAACTTTTAGGATAAACCCTCTTAAGCAAATGGATACCCTACGTCAATTTTCCATGTGATAACCATTTCATACAACCTATCAAAAAATTACAGGAGCTCAACTGTCATCAATGAGACACAATAGAATTTTAATTGTTATCAATCTGGAGATTGATAACAATTCAGCTCTCCTGGAGGAGAGCTCGTGACAATCAAGGGGATGCTATGAATAATATTATTCGTAGCAGTTATGATTTGAATTTATGGACAATTTAAGTTGGTTAAACCAACTGACTGGTTGGCTGGTTATTTGGTTTGGTTGTCTAGTTTGGTTGGTTGGTTAGTTTTAGTTGTAATTAATTGTTTTGACTTTACTTTTTAATGTTGTAGAAAGATTTGCCATTATTGTTAAGATATTGACGTGCCCACTACTACTAAAAACTAAACTAAAAACATTTTCTTTTATAAATGCCCATCTATATAAAAAAACCTAATTTTCTAAAGCAGTAACAGGTAAATCTGTTATGCTTTGTTTTCCGTGAATGAAATTAGCTTTGAAAGTAGATACTAGAATTTGTATTTAAGAAAAGTGCTAATCTCTTGATTATCAGAATAATATACAAAACTACTTATCAGAGATTGCCAATCTTTGGCCGGCGTTGACGAGGTAAGGTCCGAAAACTATTAATTTATGAGCTACACAGTGTGGTTCAGTATACAGTTCAATAGCATAATTTACTGCTTAGCTTGTGCTGTACCGGACACCTTTAACAACAAACTTAAATCATTCAACAAACTGGATTTACCTGAGTCTAGATGTCAACTTTATTCATTGTTGCAATATTTACAATGTAAGTTATATTAACTAAATTACTGTCTACTATTACTAAATTTAGTCTCTACATTACACACATTGCAAAAGGCTATCTTCATCCTTCTTTCAAGGTTCATTATCCATAGTAAAATTTGATTGCTCTGCAGATCCATTCTGTAAAATCTCCCTTCACCTAAGTGTACAGTGAGATTTTTGTAGAATAGCACCGCTGGACAAAATAACAATTCGAACCTAAAAAATTTCTAAACTGGGTGGTTACAATTGTGTCCAATATAAAATAGACTTCGTTAGACACCTCCTTTTCAAAAAAACAAATAAGGATCAGCATTAATATCAATATAAATAAAAAACCGGTCAAAAGCGAGTTGGACTCACCCACCGAGGGTTCTGTACCTACCCATTATACCGTCATAATAAAATTGGTATCATTTTTATTGGTAAAAAGATTTGGGCAAATTTAGATTTTCGCGAAAATTTGTAAGTACCAAAATCTACCTTAATTTTTAACTTTTTTATTTTTCGGAATTTTTCCTTTATTTTTGCTGTAAGACCTTGCTTTTTGCAAAATTTCGTGATTCTAGGTTAACGGGAACTACCATTATAGGTTTTCGATCCAAAACCTATAGGGTACTTCCGGTTGACCTAGAATTGTCAATTTTGGTTAAAAGCAAGGTCTTACAGTACAAGTAAAGGAAAAATTCCGAAAAATAAAAACAGTTGAAAATTAAGGTAAAATTTGGTACTTACAAGTTTTCGGGAAAATCTAAAATTTGCCCATATCTTTTTATTGTGTTGACTCAGGACCTTGATTTTTATACACCTAATAAGGACTATAGATTTCAGTATCTGGTATAAATTTAAACTTGCTAGGTCCACCCGTTCCTGATAAAATAGGTGGTGACACACGGACAGACGGACAAAATAGTGATCTTATAAGGGTTCAGTTTTTTACCTTTTGACGTACGGAACCCTAAAAAACACCAGTGTAGTGGTTTAGTAGGTGTAACGATGGACGCTAGTGAGAGCGCGTACCTAGCTAAAGTTCTGGGGCAACTCATTATACGGTTATTGGTAATATGTCGGCAATCCATTAAGGGGATGTAGGAGAGGTCATTTGCAACCAAATGATCCCTAATGCCTATGCAAATATCAACCATTTTTGAGTAATTTGACGTTTTATGTTTTAAAATGAATGAAATAAAATATAAATTGTTAACGACACACTGAGAAGACTACCAGAATGGCCAACCAAATAAGCTGATTTTGTAGAACAATCGCACAATAGAGCTGACCTTAAAAGCGCGAGAGACGTAATCAGAATTAGTGTAAGCCGAACAAAAAAGGTTGAGCATCGCTGTAAACCTGGTAAATGCCGAGTGGGCGATGTCTTCAACCAATTTTGGTCAGGGGTCACAGAGCGAAGTGATCGCAAAAAATTGGTACGTAGGTACGTTTTATCTATAGGCAGTTCTATTATTTGTGTTTCATTCTTAAGGGAATTGAAGAAAAGGTTGGTTTAGTTTTTGACTGTTTTTTCTGTTTTGATTAAAGTTTGGAAAATGGATTCTTTAGACTTGGGAATAGTATTCTAAGTTATATATAGAGTGATGATTGATCAACACTGAAAATAAATTGTAGTTTTATAGAAGTTGGATTACGACTTATTTTATTGAGCATGAAAGCTTTATATCAGTTTCAGGTAGGTATTTATAGATGCAAAACTAGACTCTTTTTAAGTACTTACTTCTTTTTTTAAGCTATTGCATAGCTTTTATCGCGGGCTTTGAGCGCGGCGACCGAATCAAGAAATTCCGTAACGAAAATAAAACCTAACACCCCCACTCCGCCTACCATGTAATGACGGTTCCTATTTGTCATGGGAAACGTGATGTTTTCATGGGAACGTAATTTTTATTTTATGTCATCACGTCATCATCCCAAGTGTAGCGTTGACAAATAGGAAGTATGGAGGTTACAAATGCTATGCAATAGCTTTACCGCGGCAGTCCCCGAGTGCCACACGTTTTTTTTCTGTGTGATTAGTGACTAACTTGGTGTCAAAGTTTTAAAGCCGCCCATGGGCTTCTGACTTTTTCTAATTCAATTTTTTTTTGCCGTACTTTATAATAATTTTTTACAGCTGAAAGATCTTCATCCAGATAATATTACTTACCTCAAACTTCAACTAATGTTGGTTGACTAGTAGAAAATACCTTAGGCATTAAGTTCGGCTCTGTACAGTATTTTTTACTTGTGCATGAAAGTTTTAATAAATAAGGAGCAAGTGAAATAAATTCACAGAAATCGTTTGCAATAAAACACTTATATAGATCTAGAAACACCTCACCATTACATAATATACAATTATATGATCTAAGTTCAAACGGAATGAACTGTACATGCCAAGAATTGTGAAAACCGTAATGTTTCCTTTCACTCTCAAGAATCTAATGATACGAGAAGATTTAACGTCTATTTTGCTGAAGTCAAAGAGCAAATTATAATAACAATCTTTAAGTAAGATGATGCTTCATTAACTTGGCGTGACGGTGGGACTTTCATATTTTGTTCTTAGAAATACGTTAACCAACGCAATTTTTTTTGGAACAAAGTTCTTTACCGCGGAGTAAACTGGCAGAAATCGTCACGCGAATAAGCGTTCATACTTGCGACTGTCTTCTTCTAAATCACATTTTTTAAAGAGAAAGTGTGCATCAATGTGATCAAAATGAAAATCTAAGATGGCGGCTGCGAAAATTTTCAAATTTTTCGTCATGGGTGTCGTTTTCATAACTTTCGAGGGTGCTTTTGCCGATAGTGAGGTCAAAATATAAATCCAAGATGGCAACGGCGATTTTATTTTAATTTTAATCATACTTTTTTTCGTTGGTCTCTGAACCAATGGCGGATGGGGCCAAAATGTCTGGAGTGGTGATTGCATACCGGAAGAAGTAGCCTTAGAAGGCCACCCCACAAGGTGGACTGATGACCTTGAGAAGGCCGCAGGAATCTGCTGGATGCGAGAAGTATAGAACCGGTCGTAGTGGCGGTGCTTGGAGGAGGCTTATGTCCAGCAGTGGACATCTTTCGGCTGAATTGATGATGATGTAGATGACGCAATTTAAATGCTTAAGTGACATAGGAGTATTTGCTCATACATAGGTAGAACAATTTCTATAAAGTTTCATTGAAATTAATCTACCAGAGTCGCGTCGCGCCTGTCCGCAGGAGCCTTTATGGTGTGCAAAAATGAATAAATTTGATTGTTAATAATTTAGGTAGTTAAGTCAATATCATTATCTTGAATTTAACAAACATAAATAAATTATAAATGACAACAGTAAACAAAAATAATAATACATAAAATCGTCAAAATAAAAGCTTCTGTCAGAAATTTCTTAATATTAGTATGTTTTCTATTTTTGAGATCAAATGAATATTCAATTATGTATGCCTACTTATTCAGTATTTTTTTTACAATTTTCTACTAATTGACCGCAAGACAACCTCGATATTTCGTATGCCTATTCAACGGCACTGACGGTTCGTTAGCGCAATTGTTGCAAAAGTTTTAAAATATTAAACGTTAAAAGTATTTGCTGTCTATTTAGCAGAGATAAAATATTTTTAGTGGAAATGTTCAAGGATTCCTATTGCCTGGAGATCAAATGGTTTTGTAGAAAACCGAAAGGATCAAAAAGAAGAACAAAAAAATCAAGTATCTAGACTTAGCACACGAGGTTGTCGACATGTGGGACGTGGACTCTGGAATCATTGTACCGATAATCGTTATGGTTAATGGCCTAATAGCGAAGAGCCTCATTGCTCACCTCAGAAGGCTCTCATTGCGCGGCTGTGTCAAGGGCTTGATTCAGAAAGCAGTACTCCTGGACATGGCACGCATAGTGAGGAGATTCCTTTCTCTAGAGCCCTGACCACCGGCAGCTTGGACCCTGATCCTGATGCCGACGGGCTACAATTTTTATAGTCAAAACTTCTTTAGGTGCGTTGGGCATTTTTGAGATGGGACTAAACCATTGATTTCGCGACACTATGACGACACCTCAATTTGTAAACGCGATTGTGCTCTTTATTTATAATACGTTACGGATCAATGTTCTATGCAAGTTAATTTTCATTAAAGGTTTTGTAAAAGCGATTGTGCTCTTTATTTATATTACGTTACGGCTCAATGTTCTATGCAAGTATTTTTACTTTAAAGGTATCGGAAGTATTATTTTTTGTAAACGCGATTGTGCTCTTTATTTTTCTTCCATCAAGGCGATCTTGTTCGAGTTTTCACTTCTGTCGGCACTCCCGGAGTGCCACCACTTTATTTTTTTGTATTTTTAAATGTTTTATATAAAAATATTTAAAAAAGTAAATATTATGTATTGAAAATTAAACGAATGATAAGAACAAATGTAATATAGTTTTCAGTAACTATCTAAGTACACTTTGTGGAATGCAAATAAAGTATTGAGTATTGATTCCTTATGTCTGGGGAAAGCGGAGTATGTGAGACTCTGAACGACTAAAACCTTGTGCGGGCTAACCGTTCCTGAGCTAGTAAGGACTGCAGCGGTAGGTCTCAGTAATTAGAACTTCATGGACAATCTTCAGGGCCCGCAAAACCGCTCAAAAAAGGAACCAGTAGTTTCACTGTAGATGTCATGTCATTCCTACGCATGTCCTAAAAACTTTTTACAAAAAAAAACAACCGACCTCCAAAAAAAAACACTACAAAGTGAAAAATAACTTTAATTTCGGAAGTCGGTGTCTTGCATTTTGTATTTTCGTTTTTTGCCACCGACTTCCGAAATTAAAGTTATTTTTCACTTTGTAGTGTTTTTTTTTGGAGGTCGGTTGTTTTTTTTTGTAAAAAGTTTTTATTTTTCACTTTTCAGTTGTGGTACCTACCCCACACACATTCGAATACCACTACCTGCTCCCAGTGACAGAAACTTATCATATCATCTACATACTAAGTGGGAAAAAAATACGTATTTTGTAGCTAACTCAAAAACTATCCAAGCAAAGTTAATAAAATTTCTATGGGACCAATTCGAGAGCAAACCCTTTCAAACAAAAAAAGAATTTTCAAAATCGGTCCACAATTGACGGAGAAATCGGTGGACATACATAAAAAAAAAAAAAAAAAACAAACATACGCGACGAACATATAACCTCCTCCTTTTTGGAAGTCGGTTAAAAACCGCCGACTAGAGAGTTTTGGAAAAAAAAATACCTATTTACTAACTTCTACCATATGTTCCACAGGCTGTTCTAAAGATTTAGCCCGCCGTCCGATAAGGACCAGGCCCGGGTCGACGGCGCGTTGTTCCACGCGCGCCTCAGAGAGATGTCAGTAGAACTGACGGGGTCCACTAGGGCCGATGCCGGAAGTCCGAAAGGGATACCGTGGCCCCGGCAACATGTCAACTGAAGGATCACGAGTGGGTTTTAGTCAGTAAGAGTCTGACACGTCCTCCCGCTCCGCCCAGAGTGGGAGAAGTTATTTGATAATTTCCCACCCAAAAAAAAGGGTGTCAAAGATAATTATAATAAGCACATAGATAGTACAAACTGAACTCTAAGTACAGTCCTTGAAAGTCAAAAGCAATATAATTACCAAAAGTGTTTCGAAACATTTAACTAAAGCGTTTGTCTTCAACATAATGAAACTCATTCAAAGTATTTCTAAATATTATGAAGCCATATCCGGCAATGTCTGTAATAACTTATTAGTTATTGCACACTCGCATACAAAATTGACAGCTTTAAGCTACTGTCAGTTAGACTATTTATTTTAATAATAACTAGCTGTGCCCCGCGGTTTCACCCGCACAAGTCTCGATCGCGTGGGAATATCGGGATAAAAAGTATCCTATGTCCTTAGTTAGGTCATGGTCTAGCAATGTGGCAAATTTCACCCAAATCCGTGTTACAAACAAACACACATACAAAAAATCAAATTGTTATCTTTTTAGTGAAGTGAAAACTTCTTTAGGCGCGTTGGGCATTTTTGAGATGGAAAAAAACAACTGACTTCGTAAAACCGTTACCGACACCTCATTTTTGTAAACGCGATTGTGCTCTTTATTTATACAGTGTGATTCTTTATAATGTGCACATATCGAAATCATTTTTCCGTCGATAAAATTAAGCATAGATTCCCTCATTTCGATATGTGCATATCATGAAGACTCACACTGTATTACGTTACGGATCAATCTTCTATGCAAGTATTTTTAATTTAAAAGTTTTGGAAGTTTTTTTTTTGTAAACGTGATAGTGCTCTTTATTTAGATAAATTCTATACAAGTATTTTTCAAGGCGATCTTGTTCAAGTTTTCACTTCTGTCGGCATTCCCGGAGTTTTTTTTTTATTAGTTTGGTTATGGGTTTTATCATCAATTTAACATTTTTCACAAAGAGTTCGAATTCCAAACTGCCTCGTTGGTCTAGTGGTCGCAAGCGTTACTGCTGAGCATGAGGTCCTGGGTTCGATTCCCGGGTCGAACAAAGTGTTATTGGGTTTTTCTATCTGAAATTTCTCAGTAGCAGCTCGGAGTCTGGATTTGTGCCCGGTTGATGACAATAGGCTCGCCCCCTATTACATGGGACTTAAACATAACTGGCGAAATGTGGGTGTACCTGCTATAGGGACACCTCTGTCCAACCCTTCGGGGAAACAAGGCGTGATGTTATGTTATGTTAGTTCGAATTATTTTCTAACGTAATCTAATTGTGAGTAACCACTGACCGTCGGAAAATCGAAATCCTACTACAAAAAACTGAACCAATACCTAAGTACAAAGATATCTAGGCCCATATCAGCAAAGTTAAAGGCAAAGGTAAGGTAAATGTAAAACGCTGGAAAAAAGAACAATTAAATTTTCCACATCGTAAAACCACAATTCCAAGTGGTTAGTCAAAGACTCGAAGTAGCCAAAAATGCCAACCTGGGAGACAAAATTGAAATGTCCTAGATGTTTGAAATTTCACTAGAACCTGTGAAACGATTTTCACGTGTTACAGGTTTCGATTTTAATTATATTAAGTTGTATGTAATCTATCTATCTATTCAACTATTAAAAAAAGTGGTGGCACTCCGGGAGTGCCGACAGAAGTGAAAACTTGAACAAGATCGTCTTGGTGGAAGAAAAATACTTGTATAAAACATTGGTCCGTAACCTTATCTAAATAAAGAGCACAATCGCTTTTACAAGACCTTTAAAGGAAAAATACTTGCATAGAACATTGACCCGTAACATAACATAAATAAAGAGCACAATCGTGTTTACAAAAATGAGGTGTCGTCATGATGTCAAATCAATGGTTTACTCCCATCTCAAAAATGCCCAACGCGCCTAAAGAAGTTTTCACTTCAAAAAATGAAATGCTGTTCGTTGGTAAGTGTATCACTTGAGAACGGCTGGACTGATTTGGCTATTTTTTGTTTTAAATTTTACTAAAAGTCCGAGTTTGGTTTTTATGGAAAAAAAAAATTAAAAGTTACCCGAAAATGTTCAAATTCGGAAAAAAAACTGAATATCCTTTTTGATTTGAAACATCTATTGGCGCGCCTTGGGGGTAAGATTGACTCGTATGGCGTGACGGCAAACGGTAAGACGAGATCTTATGCCGTCATGCCCCCTTCGCGCCATGTTTTACATCTGCCGGGCATCCCGTGACGGCCAGTTTTTCCTATGGGATATTATTTGTATGAACTATTGGAGTTCAGGACGTCTGTCGGGTCAGTTAGTTAGCAATAACAGGCCTATTTTTTTTTTGGGTGGGAAATTATCAAATAGCTTCTCCCGCTCTGGGCGGAGCGGGAGGGCGTGTCAGACTCTTACTGACTAAAACCCACCCGTGTTCCTTCAGTTGCCATGTTTGCAGGGGCCACGATTTCCCTTTCGGCCTTATTCGCAACCCCGGCAGTCATCGGCCCTAGCGGACCCAGTCAATTCTGCTGACATCTCTTTGAGGCGCGCGTGGAACACAACGCGCCGTCGACCCGTGAGCAATAATAGGCCTGTGTCCAATTTTTTTTGTCCATCTTGTAGATTATTAAAAAATATTGAACACATATTTTTTTCTTTTTTGACGTAATCAAAAGATTACGGCGATGCATTGAGTTAAAATGTGGCATGATGTCACGCCTTGCTAGATTTAATACTGCGTTGTGACGTAGCGAGTCCCCACTCCCCAACTTTAATGCGTGATTTCTAAGTTATTTTTGATTAATATGATAAAGCAAAAAAAATACGTGTCTAATATTTTTTTATTATCTGAAAGACGGACTCAATAGATTTTTTTTTTACCTAGGCAACTATCGTATTGTCAAATGCCAAAGTGTGATTATTGGTTTGTGTTTTTTTACGGAAAAAATAAAAATAGTTATGAGTTTTTGCATAGATATGTTTATAGATGATCCAGCCGGACAGTGGTACAGGCTTGTTGTCCCGAGAGTTCACACGGTGCAAACGGGAGACATTCATTCCATTTTTGAGAACGGTAGACTAGATTTGTTGACCATTTTCTATTTTGTTAATTACCTGGTACTTGTTCTGGCCTATACTGTTCTTCTAATAACACAGTAAACTGAAAACATTGTAATTAAAAGAGTGATCGTGGAGTTTCTTGCCGGTTCTTCTCCATAGGAAACGACCAATTGGAACCGTGTACCTAGCTTCTGACGTTTCATTAGTGCCCATGTAGGTTTATGTGAAATAAAATATTTAAATTTTGTTTTTGAGAGACCACGGGAGCGAGTTGGCACGTAAAACCTAGTACTTAAATAATAAAAAACTGTGGCACTTCGGGAGTGCTGACAAAAGGGAAAACTTGAAAAAAAAAAATTGGCACCGCGGTAATCAACGCGTTGATGTCTTTTTAATGGTCAAAACCTGGTGTCGTCACAGTGTCACGAAATCAATGGTTTAGTCCCATCTCAAAAATGCCCAACGCGCCTAAAGAAGTTTTCACTTCAATAAAATTTATCAAACTGACATTGAGAGTTCTTGTTCATAATTTCAAAATCACTCAAGATCTCAAATCAGAAATTACTGAAACATTATTACATCTATTCACGGCTATTTCAAACATTAGATCTAATCACATTACATTAAATTAATGGGAATCCGTTTCGTTTGGCATTTGAAACTCAAGAGTTGACGGCATTTAAAACTGATAGTAAATGTTTCATCATTTCTTTGCTGGATATATTTCATGGTGTTTTGTAATTATTGTTATAGTGGTCATCAATTTTCCGGATCCTTATCTTTTGGACGGATCGGAATTGACAAGATTTATGGGTTTTCTTAAGTATCTCATGATGTCACTTTGATAATTTATAGTTAAAAGAATTTTGTTATTTTTTTCTTATTTCTGCAACCCGCCACCATGAGTTCTTTGTTTATCGAGCATTAGAGAGTACGTTATCAGAGTATAATTATGTAACAGTATTATGTCTTCACAGAAAACGGCCAAAACGAAGCACAAGTCTCAGTGTATATCATGCCGGGCCAACCCCAACGGGAAACGACGTTGATTATCGCGATGATAGACTTTATTTCGACGGGTTAAGGTCCATCAACGTGATAATTAACGGCGTTTCCTGTTAGTGTGGCCCGAGCACCAGGACGCAACAGTATTGAGTGCGCGGCAGTTACGCACGGATGCGGAAGGTTTACTTACTGAGCGGCCGTAGTTAATTATTTCAAGGTCACTGCCGAGGCATAATACTGTTACTTTATTATACTGTGACTTTAAGCTTAAAAGTACCATGAAATATAACACAAATGAGCTGTGTAAACTTACGCAGTGCAATTTGAAATGTAACACATTAACTATACGAATGTGTTTCAATGTATGTTACAGATGTTACGTTTCACGAATTTGTACCGAGCATTAACCAGTATCTACTCCACTTTCATAGAAACAAAATAATATTAATGACAGACGTTTGGAGCTAGACAGTCAGAATAACTGCCTATCGTTCGTATGTCCATAAAACCATCATCCCATACATGGGGTATTGACTTATGGCCAGTGGGTCTATAGCGGTTACACCGCCACATACGAACTACGCATCAAAAAGAAATGACGTCACACAAATCCTGCATCGCGCAATTAAAATTTACCGCGCGAACGACATATATAAGACTATCCGACATTTACCGTTGGGCAGTTGCCCGCCAGACACGATACCTGTCTGGTCGGAGGATCCTCCCTTTTCTGTAGAGGATGAGTGAACTTTACACCCTGTTCCTCATACCTCTAAAGGTCCAACTACCACATAACGCCACTGGTTTAGTCCCATCTCAAAAATGCCCAATGCGCCTAAAGAAGTTTTCACTTCAAAAACTGATTTATAATCAATTTAATATCGGGAGACATTTCTCTACAAAAACTGAGTATATTTCACTCTGAGCTCAGTATTATGAGGATGTCGATTAGTGTTAATCGTGTTATGATAAAGGCAGCTATAAAGACTATTACAGACATTATAATCTGTCTGGCAGTTAGTTTAGCGAGAAAATTGCTCGCGTGATTGTGTATGGCCACGAAATAAGCGATTTGAGAATGCAATTATTTATACAGGTTGGTGATATAGTTAGGGGGTGATTCTACCCGTTATACTTACCTAACAACTTTCGCTATTATGAATCGAGTCGGAAAAAAAAAACAAATTCCTATACAACAGTATACAGACCTATTTCGATTATGGTATGCATGTTTATTTTTTTCTTGTCTTGTATCTTATCGAAACTTATTCAGTATGACAGGCAGAATCACTAAATCGCCACCCTATATATAGAACTAAGACGAGTATCAGAATTGTCACGTGCACAAATACAACAGCAACTTAAAAGTATGACAACTTTTATTAAAATTTTCCAAACAATTTTGTGTTTCTGTGCTCCAAAGGGTGCCATAAAATTGTTCATTATTACCTACCTGCATTCATTGGTATATTAATTGTCTTAATCTTAGGTATTAATGATTTATGAGTTCAATTACTTTTCAACACTTGTGTGGAAAAGGGAGAGGGAGGCCTTTGCCCTAAAGTGGCACGATACAGGCTACATTTCAACAGATTGTTGTTAGAAAATTCAATTTACCACAACCATGACTATTCATTTTAATATCCTTTTCTGATTGTCTAATGAAATATTAAATAATATTTTTTATATTTTAAATATTATTCTTACAAATCGCTCCTCTCATCGCCCCGCTTACCCTATAGCCCAAATTACTGGTACCGGTGCATTACATCATATGATTGCGGGGCACAGCTCTATGGACTCACGGCCCATTTTCATTTCTCATATAACACTTTACCTAATAACTTTATAAAAGGCACTGCAAAATATTAAATTTTGTATTACGGTAGTGAGAACTGAGAATCTTGGATACAATTCGGGTAGTAAGTAACTAGTAAGTAGGTCATGAGCGAATTCAGAAAAATAGACAAGTAAGTAAATGTTATGTGCGAAACGAGTGGTATATTCAATTTTAAAACCGTTCCGCCATTCCAAATTTTTGACTCACCATCCCTTTTCCGTGGGGTAGCCACAAGTGTACATCTCTGCCCTCCCCTTGCGCGGATACAGGCATGAAGTTAACAAGGTTACGTAAATAAGAATAAATAAATAAATAAATATTCATGCGACGACTGGGCGCCATTATTAGTAGCTCGACTAATTATAATTAGTTAGAATATGATATGTAGGTTCATGGCTTCCTTTAATTATGAAAATACACAATTATTATTTACATTAATGATTAAATTATTAATTCGAGACATGTTGGGCCTTAGGGAAATTGCTCTCTGAATAGTATTCAGCAGATTAAAAATGTAGGTACAAGAAAGTTTGGTAGTCGTTACGAGAGAAGCCAGCAGTCTGACAACCTGTCTTACCAAGGTGTATCGTCTTACCCGATAACTGGTTTGTGGAGGTCAGATAGGCAGTGTAAAATCCGGCAAGACTGGAGCCAACCCTAGCATAGTTGGGAAAAGACTGAAGAAGGTTGTAACTTGGAAAGTGGAATATAATAGTAGTTTATGAAACTGTTGCATAATGAGGGGTAGTTATGTGTTGTTTCATACACTACTTTATATACTCTCATACATTAGGATTGAACCTAATCCTTAATATTATAAATGCGAAAGTAAGTTTGTTTGTTACGCCTTCACGCTAAAACGGCTGAACGGATTTGTATGAAATTTGGCACATATATAGATGATGCCCTGGAAAAGAACATAGGATACTTTTTTGTTTTCCCACGGGATCGAGACTTATGCGGGTGAAACCGCGGGGCGCAGCTAGTACTAAATAAAAGATCAAAGTTAAAGATCAAGAATAAATTTGAAAAATTCCACGAAATTCAGTACAACTAAACAAATGAATATCGTCTGCACCAGCACATCACCGCACATGCGCTACAGCGGATGCTGCTGTCCCCCGTTTAAACATTCCAATGCAAAAGTTGATGGAAACTCCTTGGTGATATTAACTTCTTGGAATAGTGTATAGTAAAAGAAAAAAATTGTTTTATAGCATTATTTTGTTAGAGAAAAAGTGTTATAATGATTCTATTTTTAAATTTCGGTATTGTGTTTATAAAGTATGTCAATATAAACTCGTTTTGAATTTTATAATTCGAATATTACGCTATGAGAGTAGATAAAAGAATTTACATGACAACGTCAAAACAAAATAATACATGGTACTTAACTAACAAGCAAGAATAGTGCAAAAAACACGCTACAAAAAATTTAATAATCTAATCGTATGAGAATATTTTCGTAGAAAGTGAATTTAAATGAGCCTGACATAGAAGAGACGATAAAATCGACCGGGGAAGCGAACCTGTTACATCGAACAATGGACCGATAGTTTCCACTGAGCCAATGCGATCTTTATCTTTTATGTAAGGTGTTACAGAGAAAAACAAGAGCAAACGTACAAATAGGATTAATTTTACTGAATGGCCTTTGTTTTGTCAGCCATGCGAGATACTTGATGTGGCAAGGTTTGGGCGAGTAATGCGAAGGAATGAGGAAATTGTTGTGAGGAAATTTTTGAGTATTAATGTGGATGGCTATAGGAGTAGGGGAAGACCAAAGAAGTGATGAATTGACTGTGTAAAAGATGATATTGCTGGAAAGGTGAGTATTGAGATAAAAGACCACTAAGGCTACGGACATGAAGTCAGCGGACGCGAGGCAGAGGCGGCGGCGGCGTGGGTAGCGGCGCCTTTCAATGCATGTAGTGTAGCATATATGGAACTAGCCTCGAAGGCAGCGGCGCGGGGAGCGAGAACAGTTCCATACAAAACTATGCATTTGAACGCGCCTGTTGACTACGAGACCAAGGCCTCAGAAGTCAATCAATCTGCCTAGCCTTTTCCCAACTATCTTGAGGTCGGCTTCAAGTCTAACCGGATGCAGCTGAATACCAGTATTTTACATGGAGCGACTGCCTATCTAACCTCCACAACTTTCGGGCTTCTGACGACCCGTAACGACTGTCAAAGATTCACGAATGTCAGCCGGGACCAACAGCTTAACGTGCTTTCCGAGGCACGGAGGAGTCTCGGTATGTAAAGATGGTCACCCATCCACGGACCAAACCCGGCAAGCGTAGCTTAACCTGATGGATTGATTCGTGCGGCTGTTGTTACTTAGCCACGAGATCCTCAAGGCGTCAGAAGTATGGAAGAAAAAGACATGAGCGCAAATAAATTGGGATATGGGTTAGAGAATAATGATGAAGGTTTCACTCCGTAAGCCAGTAAAACAAAATATAACATCCCGCCTGTTTTTTCCAAAGGGGTAGGCAGGTAGGAAGAAGTGTGTGGTACACCCACATTTCACCAAATGTCCCATTCAATCTGTGGACCTATTAATAAATTTTTTCGTTCGCAACAAAACGTAATGCTATCTCAGGGTATCTCTGTTTTCCCAAGTCGATTCCCGGCCACCGTGGGCGCCGGCTTGCGTATGGTAAGCAATGGGTAGCTCGCCGTCCGATAAGGACCAGGCCCGGGTCGACGGACGGCGCGTTGTGTTCCACGCGCGCCTCAAAGAGATGTCAGCAGAACTGACGAGGTCCGATAGTGCTGATGCCTGCCAGGGTTACGGGAAAATCCGAAAGGGTTACCGTGGCCCCTGGCAAAATACAGGCAACTGAAGGAACACGGGTAAGTTTTAGTCAATAAGAATCTGTCATGTCTTCCCGCTCCGCCCAGAGAGATAAAAAAAAGGTTATTTCTCTGCTATTCTTGGTTGACTGGTAGAGAATGCCTAAGGCTTTATGTTTATGTTATGCTTTTTAATTGCATAAACATTAAATCAATAAACAATAAGGATAGTGGGCGATTAGATATATCCGGAATCCGAGCTACTAAGAATTTCTTGACGGAAATATCAATAAGTAAACATCTGATATACGGATACTTACGAATATTTACACAACGTATTGGAAGACAATATTTGTTTTACACATTCTGTTTTCCGTTCTGTGTGTAATAATGTTATGTTAGATCAATATTTGTATGTTCATGATGTATGAAGGGCAGAAGGTCCGATCATAAAATACCGCTGGGTGCTTTGTTGCGTGAGGTTGTAGTAAAAATACACAATAAAATTACCCCTTTTTGTGGAGTACTGTTTAACTGTGAATGATGATCATAGAGTTATTCTCAGTATATTTTTTCTGTGGGACAAGGACTACGTCTTTATTTTTACTAAGGTACAATTCCAAACGTTTCTAACGGAATAAACCTAGAAGAACTTTATCCAATCTAGGCTTGTGGACCCATAATTTAAATCATGGATAACTAAAGTTATAACGACCAAAGTCCTAACAGAGGAAGATTTTAGGCAGATTATGTTCACTTGATGCTATACAAAATCAATTAAATAAAGCTGTTGGTCCCAACTCTAGGACCAAAGTAAAATAAATTAATGAAGTTCAACATAGATTTAAATCTAAGGTAAATTACAAATCTGTCAAAAACATTCGTTGAGGTTACTCTCCCCCGGGATTATCTGAAAGCGGCTGAAAGTTGGAAAGGTGTTCAATAAAATTGTGTTACAATGAACATAAAAGTTATTAAATACGAAGGTTTCCTTTTGAAGGACGTAAATTTCGTTTTTGACATTTTGTAGTAGAAACAAGAAAAGCAAAATAGTGATTGTGTTTTGTAGGGCTTGAAAATTTGCTTTTCCATTTTATGGAATTGATTTTTCTAGGACGATCTTGTAGTAGACAGAGGGTTTGTTATCCTTTTTTGTAAGCCATAGACATGAAAATGTATGTAATATAACTGGCAATCCAACTTTTTGGATCGGCTGTCTTGGCGACAGCTATGTTGCCAGGGGGCAGAAATAGGCAGAGAGATACTATGGCATAATTCGTAGCAAAAACCTTCGTGAAAGAAGAGCCATAATATTTCATCATCATCATTTCAACCGAAAGACGACTACTGCTGGACATAAGCCTCTACCAAGCGTTGCCACACCGACCGGTCTTATGCTACTCGTATCCAGCGGATTCCTGCGACCATCAGGTCATCAGGGTAGAGAGAGAGATTAACCTGTCAATTTTCCTTAACAGGAAACTCAAAGTGCTTATTTTTATCTGTCTACTTCCTCCATTCCTGTCAGAGACAGCTAACCTTTGCCTCTTTTCATCAGATTTGGCCACTGTACAAAGCAAAACGTACCCTTTTGATATGCGAGATTACAAACCCTTACACTAAACTTCCGACATATGTACGTTTAACGTTTCTGCTCTTTGTTTTAAAAGTTATTTTCGCTTGGCAAGTTAAATTGTGATTGATGTGATCGTAATTCGACCTTGCTTCCTTCAGGGGCGTAATCTAATCTACAGTTTATTTGTATTTCCTGTATGTGTAAGTAGTTTTACTTACCATTTATTTGGGTAGATTTGGGATATGAATGAACCGTATTTATTTGATCCTAAAAGCTGCAGTCTGTTGTTGAAAGTGGGTTTTTGAATAGAGTTAACGATGTATGAATAGGATTTTTTTGTAGTACTTTGTGAAGACCTAATTAATACGAACATTCGAATACATTTACCTACCCTCAAACCATTTATCGACCAAATATAATCTAAGTCTTATTACTGCAAAATTGATGAAAGAAGCAGGTAGTACATTTTTGCGTATCCAGCAGATTGGGTCAATGATAACCTTCCCAAGTTCCCATTGAGAGTGTAATTCCACAAGGATGTGTCGTTGGCCCTACTTTATTCTTAATATCATGTATCGATATCAGTATCGGTATCGACAGCGATGCGGAGGAATTTTTCGACGCTATATTTTATTTTGTTAATAGCTTTAGTTAAGTTAGGATATTATTTTTTTAATTTTATTAATTAATTATGTTATTAGGTAAAAGTTGTTATTTATCTACAGTTTATTTTAATTCTTAATTAATGATGATAAAATCAAGATGAATAAATTGAATGAGGTGTATAATACCTATGTATAAATTAACTCTCAAAAATATTCATATTATTAAGACCATTTCAAAGATCGGGTATTCGAAGTTATGAGTATTTATAATTTTCTTTCAAAAACATTATACATATTTATTAAAAACTGCTACAAGACCAACATGTCGCCTGATTGACAGACATTTTGAATAATACAAGGGATCTGTATTTAAGTTTGTGTTGTAGTTAAGCTTTGACATCAATCAAATGTCAATCATCTTATGGTTGACGTTTCATTTATCGGTGTCTTGTAATGCGACAGTACGACAGATGTTCAACTGATGAAGATCTTGTTAGGATAAGCAATGTTATTAGCAAAGCTGTGTACAAAAAATAGGAAAGTCATTGTTTTGCTAGGTAGTTTTTTACGTCACTTCTTATTCTCAAATCCCAATTCCCTACCTGAAACACTAGGAAGTCGAAAAGAGTGGGCATTTTTTAGACGTGTCTCTCTCACTCTCTTCAAGATTCTCAGTCTTATAAGAATAAAAACTTTGAATTTACTTAAATGTTCAATTTACTTAGAAAGTAAAGACTGACAAATAAAACTTAATAGATTACAGAGAATAATTCGTGTTTAAACGTGTCTAAGTCTATCGTATTGTTTTTTTCTGAACAAATTTAGAAAGAACCACACAAAAATTAACCCCAAGATGTTTTTAATACTCAATTCTTTATTGCTTTATAACGAAGTAAAACGTCTATATGGACCCTGTCGAGCACAGCAAAATTTGGAGAGAGTAAGAGGGCTTTTTTTTAGTTGGAAATTAATAAATAACTTCTCCCGCTCTGGGCGGAGCGGGAGGGCGTGTCAGACTCTTACTGACTAAAACCCACCCGTGTTCCTTCAGTTGCCATGTTGCCGGGGGCCACGATTTCCCTTTCGGCCTTATTCGCAACCCCGGCAGGCATCGGCCCTAGCGGACCCCATCAATTCTGCTGACATCTCTTTGAGGCGCGCGTGGAACACAACGCGCCGTCAACCCGGGCCTGGTCCTTATCGGACGGCGAGCTACCCATTGCTCACCGTCCGCAAGCCCGCGCCTATGATGGCCGGGAATCGGCTCGCGATTCTGAGAGGAAGAGGGCTAAGTACCAATTCAATCAATTCAATATTATTATAAATTATTAGATGTGTTTAATAGGGTGTAAAATTATGTATATATATTATTAGGTGTCTGTATATAGGTATAACATATTAGTTTTCTAATAATCACTAATTTTAGACAGAGAAAGATGTATAGCTGTATAATTTACCTTGAAAATATACTCCTTTTGGGAAACCCACGTAATAAGATCAGATTTCGTGATAAGTAAATAGTAAACCAAATTTAGTAACTGACACTATCTCAGCGCGAAAGCCTTTTAACTCAAGCCTAAATAAACAGGTTCTAATTATGTTACCACTGAAATAGGCTGACGCCTTACCGAGATCTAATTGTGATAGTTAAAGGGCGCGAGAGCAATTCGATTATGTGTGTGCGATGAACGGTACAAAGGGCAAACAACCTTAACTATAATGTATTTAGTGGTTTAAATACATTATAACGGGTGTTGTGTTGCGCATGACCGTACGAGTAAACACACCAAAAATAAAAGTCGTTTCCCAGCAATTACTTTTTCACTCCTCTTGCTCAAAAAGTCCGTCATTGTAGCTCACCAGAGCGGGGAAAAAATAGCATATCTTGCTCTAGGGGAAAAATAAATTTTTGTCTGTAACCAACGAGCCTACAAAAACGAAAACGTCTTTATTCTTATGTAAATCTAGCTTTTTACTACCGCATACCGGAATAAAAATTTCCTTCAAAATTCAGATTGAAAAAATTGTATATTTTTTAAAATAAAATAAACTATTTAATATTGAATTGGATTATTTTATTTTCCCGCAATCGTAGTGAAAAGTAGAGTGTAACACACGGCGCTAAAACTCATTATAACTCGGTTTCTATTTACTAGCTCGATAGAATGGGTTATTGTAGCCCCTCGCATAACAATCTACTATTGCATAAAGTTACCTACTTAGTTTATTATAGTTGAATATATGTATAGTCCATTGCTGTCGCGGCCTGCAACTGGGGCATTGATGGACGATCGTGAAAATGTGGGCCGAGGCAGACATACGTGAGTCAATCAAAGACTGGTTGCGGCCAAGGCTTGTATAGTACTTTTCTGATATAATGCGCGGTAATTCAAACTAAGTAAATTAATTATAAATTTCAGATTCAATGACGAACAACGATAATTGTTCACGCGCCAATATGTTCATTTGTTTCTTCTTTAGTTTATACAGGTTAATTTGCAAATCAAATTGAAATTTAAATAAAATCTTTGATAAGTTACCTCTTTGGTTGCCATGTGTTGAAGTAAAAAGTTCGTTCCATTTTTAAATAACACGACTGAATGATATTAGTTTTCATAGTAATTTATTCGGCCGCTAAACACGACAGATATGGATTTTCATACAAACTTTGCCGGCCGGGCGCTCGCGTTTATTCGACCAGTACAGCATTTTCGATTTATCTCGAAGAAGGTTGACAAAATAATGCTCGAATTTCGAAGCATATTTGAGACAATGTATTTTTTGTTTTGCTGAAGATTTTTGATGTGAAACATCTATAGCGGCGGGTCAGATCGACTGTTGGCGTGGGACGCCGCGTCTCCACGCCAGCAGTGCCAATGCCAAACCAACGCCAACGCCAATGTTGGCGCCGCTAAACTATCCTTTTATGCATATTACCTGTAGTGTCCTGTACATAATAATTTCAAGGTTTCACATTTGCCAGACGTCCCGCGACGGCTTATTTTTAACCGACTTCCAAAAAGGAGGAGGTTATATGTTCGTCGCGTATGTTTGTTTTTTTTTAATTTATTTTTTATGTATGTCCACCGATTTCTCCGTCAATTGTGGACCGATTTTGAAAATTATTCTTTTGTTTGAAAGGGTGTGCTCTCGAATTGGTCCCATATAAATTTTATTAACTTTGCTTTGATAGTTTTTGAGTTAGCTACAAAATACGTATTTTTTTCCCACTTGCTATGTAGATGATATGATAAGTTTCTGTCACTGGTAGCAGGTAGTGGTATTCGAATGTGTGTGGGGTAGGTACCACAACTAAAAAGTGAAACATAAAAACTTTTTACAAAAAAAACAACCGACCTCCAAAAAAAACACTACAAAGTGAAAAATAACTTTAATTTCGGAAGTCGGTGGCAAAAAACGAAAATACAAAACACAAGACACCGACTTCCGAAATTAAAGTAATTTTTCACTTTGTAGTGTTTTTTTTGGAGGTCGGTTGTTTTTTTTACCCGACTACGGCAAAGCCAAAAGGAAGGGTTATGTCAAAGTCAAAGTCAAATCATTTATTTCAAATAGGCACATGTATGGCACTTTTGAACGTCAAAAATTACAAAATAATAAAATTGATTCTAGTCGCCCCTTCCAAAAGGTAGTTTTCGTATGGAGAAGAATGGGCAAGAAACTCCACCGTTACTCTTTTAAAATGTTTTACAATATTGTTTGTATATGTACGTACATTTGTTAAATAATTATTATATGTGAAGACGATGCACCTAGAATAAAATTACTATACCACAATAGGTAAAAAAATTAAAAATGAAGCAACGATAGATAATTTAATTTGTGACAGATACATGGTTCTCACATATTTACAAACATTGTAAAAGTAGACGATTTTCCTAAAATGTTACAATTAATAAGTCAGTGTGTAAGGAAGTAATCACAGAATGTAAAATCAATGTCATACTTAAAACACAAAGTAATAAATTTTACAATTAAATTAGCAACCAGTTTGATTTTGTCTTGATGTATGATTTTAGCAGTCTATGTATGTATGTTTGTATGTATGTATGTATGTTTGTTTTTACGTGTGTTCCATAGCGCCTAAACTACTAAACCGATTTTGATGAATGAGGTATCAATAGATTTGTAATAATGGTCCGGGTGACATAGGCTATATAATTTTTCCCTAAATTTAATTTGGTGGACACGTAAATTTCTAACCTCGAAAAAAATTAAAATGGGATGATCATGACATGTTTGATATCAAAAGAAAGGTCTTGACGAGCACATTACAAATATGTATATAATATTATATTTTCAAAGTAAACAAATATGTTTAAATCGTTAAAAACAAGCAAAAGTGAGACTGCGCTACGTAGTATCGCAAGATGTTACCAACGTGCAGTTAATCAAATCTTAATAAGTAGTACCGATTTGTAATTCCACTCTTATGAAGAAAAACAAGTACAACGAAATATTTATATTTTGGATTTCTTCGAAGCTCGATATCGATATATGGTGTTGGCGTCGAAATAAATCGCTCTATGGTTTCGTCCAAAGCACTATGCACTGCTATTGGAATTTAAAATAGGTTAATTACTAAACTATTGTATTACTCTACTCTTATTTACGTTTATCAAGTGTAAAAACGGAAAAGTATAAAATAAAAAAAAATAGTTTAATAAAAAACTGTAACCCGTCTACGGGAAAATAAAAATTATCTAAAAAGTATGAAACAAGCAAATATTTCAGACAGAAATCAAGACATAGGTACAAAAATGGTCAAGGTAAAGCCGTCGTCGCATGCCATTATAATTTTGTAGGTGTTCCTGGCACCAACATGGTATACAGTCATGCGACCACGGCTTTACCTTGACCATTTTTGTACCTATGTCTTGATTTCTGTCTGAAATATTTGCTTGTTTCATACTTTTTAGATAATTTTTATTTTCCCGTAGACGGGTTACAGTTTTTTATTAAACTAATTTTTTTTTATTTGTAAAAAGTTTTTATGTTTCACTTTTTTTTAAAGTTATGTCAGGACATTTTCATATTGCACACCCCTTGCTAAGGGTTAAGTTTGTATGCAAAATAAGTCGCAGGCAGCAACAATTACTCCTTTATATGTAAAGGAAGCATGCTAGTACCTACCTACATGAATATTACTCAAACCATCAGTCCACTCCACAATCGCCATAGTTCACAATTTGTATTCAAAAAGCATCAAATAGTAAAGATTTCTAGAAAACTTTTACACCGGTTTATGTAAGAATGACTCACAGTGCCCCGTTCAGAATAATAATAGCCAGAACAAGGAAGGAAAGTACTCGCGCCAGTAGCTAGGATGAAATAATGTAATGATGCATGCTGCGTTTAGGACAGTGTTGCAGATGAGTTCGGCTTTTTCTTAAGTAGCTTTTGAATATGCATTTGACTAATAAATGCCTCGTAAGACTAGTAGCTCACTGTGTTTATCTCGAGTGCAGTTTCGGAATACAAATTAGGTTGTTTTTCCGGATGAGACCGAAGACTGCGCGGTAGGTAGGTGACAACGGTGACGTTATCTAACCAATATGTCAAACAAATAGTTTTATGGCAGCAGGCTGCACGCATAGATTATGCCTGCTGAAAATCAGCGCTGGGGCTCTGTCTTGCATAGGGTCGCCGCATTATGCTGAGCGATGGCCGTTTTGCGTGACGCATATTTTCCGCCAAATTGTTCTTTTCGTGTTTTTGTTCTTTCTTTGAATCATGTTTACTGCAAATAAACGTTTTTTCTTTCTTCATCTATTAACAAATATTTTTTTCGAATAAAAAAAATAAAAATCAAAAATTTTCAAAAAATGTCTATTTTTTTTTATTTAAATTAATTAATTAAATTTAATTAACTCTTTTTTCACATATTTTTGCAATGACAACTAATTATTGGATCTGAAAATGTGAAATGATTCCAATTCTAACTTCAAAACCCGAGTCGTAAAATATTTGCTGAAAAATATCTGTATATCTAGTTATTGTCTGTGGCCGATCTTAACACTAATATCACATATTAGTGCTTATATGAGACATAAAACACACACACATTACACACACACATGACATTTATTTTTTAAATGTCGCAGCATATGCTGAGATAGCAGCCTTTTGGCCTCGTACAGGACTTTCTGCTTTTATACTTTTCTTTCTTTTTCTTTATATTATGATAAATATTTGGATGAAAAAAAAAACTGAGTGAACCTCGGTTCACTCAGTTTTTTTTTACGACGTTTTCTAAAAATGAACCTACATCGGTTTATCGCCCCCGAAACTCCCTGCATACTAAATTTCATGAAAATCTTTGGAGCCGTTTCCGAGATTCAGATTATATATATACAAGAATTGCTCGTTTAAAGGTTAGATTCCGAAGAATGAAATTTTTTATCAGCAGTAATTTAGGAACAGTCACAAATGTTGTAGGTTAACGATAATGAAGAAGTGTGTTCTGTTGAAAGTTCTAATCTTATTGTTATATAAAGCTCAAGAAAGCATTAACCCAGGTCTTTTAAGAAGTTGTATACATCCTACTAAATATTAGAATAGCGGCTAACGACCCAACGATTTCTAATCTCAGAATATTTTACAACACACCCAACTATCTCTGTCAGTAAATAATTATGCAAATGTTCACAAAAATATTCACTTCTAACTGCTACGAAACATCAATTAATTATATTGATTAACGACAACATATGATTAGAGTATAATATTCATTTAATTTGGTTTTTATTTATGCAGGTTTAAAATTTTCTAATCGCTTTTTGACTGTTACTAAAGATCGTGTTCCCATAGTACATGTTGTAATATACAGGCTGTCAGGTACATCGACGCGAAAACTGAAACCATAAATAAATAAATAAATAAATTCTTTATTGCCATACAAATATTACAGAAAAATTTGAGACCCTGGCTCCAGAGCTAAGTTAGAGTACCTGTATTTCAGGAGCCAGTGACTTCTTCCATTTGTGTTACTGTTAGCAAGTATATGCAGCAAAAGATGATTATCTTACTTAAAATTAAGGTTAAAAAAAATTAATTAGATAAATTAATTAGAATTAATAAAGCAAATAAAATACTTTCATTAAATTAGAATAAATTTGGATTGGACCATGGATTCAGTACATGATTCTGAAAAATCAGCTGTTTCATAGAAAAGTGCAATACCTACGCGGTCAAAATGTATGGAACAGTTGATTTTTTTTTAAATAACCGACGAAAAATTTCAACGCAGGGGGATTCAGAATCATGTATTGAATCCATGGTTTCAGTTTTCGCGTCGATGTCCCTGCCACCCCGTGTTTAGGTACACTTGTAAAGTAAGGCTAGCAAGGCGAGACTAAAAATCACCCAAAGGGCAATGGAGAGGGCTATGCTTGGAGTTTCCCTACGTGATCGAATCAGAAATGAGGAAATCCGCAGGAGAACCAAGGTAACCGACATAGCCCGAAGAATTGCCAAGCTTAAGTGGCAATGGGCAGGGCACGTTGCTCGCTGAACAGATGGCCGATGGGGCCGAAAGGTTCTGGAGTGGCGACCACGTACTGGAAGTCGTAGCGTTGGCCTCCAACAAGGTGGACCGATGACCTTGTGAAGGCTGCAGGAATCCACTGGAAGCACAGAACCAGTCGAAGTGGCAGTGCTTGGAGGAGGCCTATCAGTGGACGACTTTCGGCTGAAATGATGATGATGTACATACAGTAAGGGCTGATTTTACGAAAGTCATATATATCTTTTATCCGTGACAAGCCGTGTGTCCGATGGGTTTTCCCATTGGCAATAATGACGAACTTCCATACAAATTTTCATCCCTCATTTAACCCCTTTAAAGGATGAATTCTCAAAAATTTCATGCTTCTAGACCCAGTGATTTAGGCTGTGCGTTGTTTTTCAGTGAATTTAGGAGAAATAAAGTTTTTGTATGGAAAAACTGCCAAATATTCAAAATTTAAAAAAGGTTGGTCGAATTATCCCAAAGTAAAAAAATATGTTATAACTTTTTCATTTTTGAATCGTATTGACTTCAGTTTGTGATGCAAAATCAAAATTGTGTTGAATAAAAAAATAGAACGAATTTACGCTACAATAACTACGAACAGAAAGAAAGAGAAAGAAAACTTGTTTATTCTGCACAAACAAAACACACATTTTAAAAAACTAGTAATAAAATACACACAAAACAAAAGTAACCAAAACTCTCGTATTTAATCAAAAAAAGTTTGACAATGGTGCCGATTCCCTTGTTCACAAACTAAACTAAATTTAAGTTCAGTGCATCTTTTTCTTTCTATTTCATTAAGAAAAGAACAGAAGATAAATTTTAGTTTAGTCCTGTCAAATTAATCAGCGCCTGTCACTACTTCATACAAGTTTAGACGTTATTAAAAACTTGCCCACTAAAATTACGTCAATTTACGTCCAGCGCTGATTAATTTGACAGGACTAAACTAAAATTTATCTTCTGTCCTTTTCTTAATGAAATAGAAAGAAAAAGATGCACTGAACATAAATTTAGTTTAGTTTGTGAACAAGGGAATCGGCACCAATATTGTTTATAGCTTAATTAAAAGCGAATTGAACGAAGTTAATCACGAAATTTTAACTTACAGTAATGTAGCTTTAATAGTTAATAAGGTGCTTAACATTAAAAATTAATTATTAGTGATGTCGCTAATGTAGTACTCCTAATACAGGTCCAAGCTAAAATTAGGTTATTCGCTCGTCTAATCCAGGGTAGGCTTAATAAACCGGACTAATGGTTCGAACAGACTATCTGACGGCCGTTTATTGTAGTATTAATCTATTTGTGGCTTAATATTTAGCACCAATAAGGGCTTAATTATCGTATTTAAGGGGACGATAGCTGACTTTTAATGATTTTATACTGAAGATGACGTCTGAACGAGTAGTGTTAGTAATTTAGAAAAAATATATGTATATTTTTAATTATGTTTATATTACATAGTGAAATTAATTTGTAAAGTTAGGTCTAACGCGAATAAACAACTGAGAATGACGCAAAATTCATCAAGCGTATTTTTCTGAAAACTTCACCATATTAAAGATTATTTAATTATTGATCTTTTAATATACGTGTTTTATTAAAATACCTTTTGTCTTACGTATAATGAATTAATAATGCATCTAATTTGGGACAGTGCTCCTTGATGGGCGAGTTCTATTACTGGCTGGACGTACGACACGTTGCGTGAGCTCAGTACAGAACACGCAAGTTAACCACTCAAGGTCACTGTCATATATCTGCGTCTTAACCACCCTCTAGCTAATGGATCAATACAGGCTTTGTTATCGTATTCAAATTTCAAAGTTTCTGAAAGGTATTCAATAGACTGAACGTGTTATCAAATTTTGTGAATAATATGATTGGATAGTGTAATTTTAGCCCACCTATTACAAAGCTAACAAATTATTATCATAGGATAATAGATATTTTAATTATTAAAAGCTGCGCCCCGTGGTTTCACTCGCATGAGTCGATCCCGTGAAAATATTGGGTTAAAAAGTTAGTATCCTATGACCTAACTCAAGTCATAGTTAACCTATATCCGTTTAGCCGTTTTAGCGTGAAAGCGTAACAAACAAACTCACTTTCGCATTTTTAATATTAGTTATAACTAGTGATAAAAGCTGCGCAGTTATTATTACCTAGCACTTTTTCAGCGACTTCATCCGCCCCATAAGTACCGATTCCCTTATCCCTCCGACCTTAGTCCTTGTCTAAATTATAAACGGAACCTCTATGCGAAAATTTCAGCTTGCTAGGTCCAAGGGTTTGGGGTGAGCGTTGATGAATCAGTGAGTGAGCCAGTCAAAAGTTTTCTTTAAATATTATTAAAATAAAAATAAAATAAAATTCATTTATTTCAGGTCCTAGACCCATATTAAAAACAAAAAAAAACAATACACAAAACTTGACAATTTTATAAGTGTCACAGAAAAATTTCATATCAAATCAATTAATGTCAAAAGCACACAACAAAATAAAAATTAAATTAAATAGAACAATGAATTAAATTATGTCAGAAATTATGTAAGTGAAGTTATGTCAGAAGTAAAAATTTAAATTATAATATTCATAAAATATGCCTGCTACAACAGTGCCCAACGTAGGGGCAATCCAGTCGTTGAGCAATCATCGCCAGAACAGTGTTGGAGCTAGCCCGCACCCTTATTGATTATTAAAGGAGCTCGTGGTTAAGTAATAACAGCCGCACGAATTGATCCATCAGGTTAAGCTACGCTTGCCGGGGTTGGTCCGTGGATGGGTGACCATCTTTATATACCGAGACTCCTCCGTGCCTCGGGCATGCAAAGCCGTTGGTCCCGGCTGTCAATCGTGGATTTTTGACAGTCGTTACGGGTCGTCAGAAGCCCGAAAGTCTGACAACCAGTCTTACCAAAGGGTATTTGTATTACTCAGTTACTGGATTGTGGAGGTGAGATAGGCAGTCGCTCCATGTAAAGTACTGGTATTCAGCTGTAGCCGGTTAGAATGGAAGCCGACCCCAACATAGTTGGGAAAAGGCTAGGCAGATTGATTGATTATATAAATGTACAATTAATATACGAAATATTATTTTAAGAAAAAATGCAAATAGGCACATACCGATATGGAATTAATTATGGAATCAATAAATTGACGGAGAGAGATGAATCAATATGATTTATAGTCTCGATGCGTAATACAGTGAATATCTTTGATGTTTTTACGACTATCAAATATCAAATTTATTGCTACGATAATGTGATGTAATTAACATAACATAACATCACGCCTGTAATCCCCGAAGGGTTAAGCAGAGGTGTACCAGTGTGTGTCTTTTTAATGTGCACATATCGAAATGAGGGAATCTATGCTTAATTTTACCGATGGAAAACATATAAAAATATTTAAGTTACATGTAAATATGTATATTTTTTAAATGTACGTAATGGGGTGTTTTAATGAGAAATTTTACGATTATTGTAAAAATGTATGAAAAAACAGATTTTTGCAAAAAAAACTTGTTTATTTTCAATTGAGGGTAGTTTTTTTCAACAATTTTCATTTTATGAGGAAGCCTAATTATTTCCAATCATTATGGAGTTTGTTTCATCGCGATAGATCATTTAGTTTAAAAGTTACACCGTTTTGTTTAAAAATTACATAAAAAATATTTAGTTTTTTTTTATTATTTTGAATTGAAGCGATTGACAATATTACTACAATTGCAATTAATTGCAATTTATCGTTTCCCTGGACCAATGGACCCTTTAGAAATTAAAGCGTAGGAAAAGCTTTCTCCCTAGAAGTGGAAGCGACTAAGTTAGATATGTGTTATTGCTAGAATTATGTCTAAACCTGCAACTGCTCGGTCGCCAAATAAAATCACGATGACGAAAACATCAATTAACCTTTCAATGCGGCGAACGGTTTTATCTGGCTTCTGAATTCTCAGTGATTCTTGGCCTAATCTACTCTTTGAACGCGAATCAGCATAATATTTAGATTAACATACAACATGATAAAAACTTTAAAAAAAAAATCAATGGCCCTCCGGGAGTGTCGACAGAAGTGAAAACTTGAAAAAGATCGCCTTGGTGGAAGAAAAATACTTGTATAGAACTTTGGTCCGTAAGTAACCTTATCTAAATAAAGAGCACAATCGCGTTTAAAAAAGAAAAAACTTCCAAAACCTTTAAAGTAAAAGTACTTGCATATAACATTAATCCGTAACGTAATATAAATAAAGAGCACAATCGCTTTTACAAAAATAAGGTGACGGTAACGGTGTCGCGAGTTCAATTGTTTTTCCCGTCTCAAAAATGCCCAATGCGCTTAAAGAAGTTTTGACTTCCAAAAAACAAAAAATAAATTGAATTGAATTGCAAAAAACGTAAGAAAATTTGTACTTCACGGGTTACCCTGACGCTATCGCCTAAAACCATCATTATGTTAGGCCCCTAATTGAAACAAGAGGAAGGTGGAAGAAAGTCTAATGAAATTGGTTTGTCAACAATAATAGTGTTATGTAAACATTTGTGCTTTGCTACGAGTGTGTACTTTACTGCCCTTGTCGAGCGAGACAAGCCTACTTGCTTCGTGTCGAGGACATGTGAAGGGCGTTATAGGAATCTAGACATTATATACCTACTTATAGACAGTTTGTTGTGTCTAAGTACTGGTGATAACATAAAAACTTGAAAGGAGACGTTTCATTTTTGTATGAGACTCCGGCCATAACATGTACACTTTAGAAAACCTGGGAAACGAACCCCTAAATACAATAAAGACTGTTTTTTTCCATAATATCTAATACTTTCTGGGCACAAAATAAAAACCGAAAATATTTGACGTTTGTCAGGAGACCATCGACAACTATCCATTTTCGTCTAGAAGTACCTACAAATCTACAATCCACAAAAGCAGTTTTTTTTTAATGATGAATCACACTTTCTAATTAATCTAAAAAGTTTGATAAGATAGCTATCTTATTATAGTACAAAAATACATGCCTTTCATATTTATTTAAATAACGTCTACGTGATATTATTATGTTAAAATGTAACATGATTTCTGGACGAAAGCAGTATGCAAGTAAGACGACGCCATGATGAATAGAATGTGGCAATGATTTGTAAAACTATTATTTTTTGTGCCGAAGTAATCAGGGGAATAAACAGGAAAGAATATTTTTCCTCAACTCGTGGAATTATTTCCTTTTTTTTCATTAACATACGCTTTATGGCCGAAAATGAAATATCTCCTTTAGAAGATTTATTTACCGATTTTACCGAGATTTGTGGCGATTAATATCATTGGACGACTGTTGTCTCTACCTGTTCCCATTATATCGACTGTTTATCGTCACTGTCGTCGAAGTATTTTATCGTTGAACGACTGTCGTTCTCATTGGATCGTGACGACATTTCTCAACAAGAGTTCGACTAGTAGTGACACGCACAAAGCGAGCCGAATATGGGCGCGGGGGGTGTGAGGGGAGAAGAAAACACGTGTAAACGACAGAGAGTCGCAATAACGATACATGATTTGCCGTCACGATAAGTCGTGACGTTATTTTTATCGTTTTACGACTGGCGTGCTAGCCGTTCCCATTAACTTGACAAGCTGTCGTTACTGCAAAAAAAAGTTGTGGACGACCGTTAATCGTGTCGTCCTATATGTGAACACCCACCATTTAAATACACAAACCACGACGCTTTAAACGACACGATAATCTGACGTCACGACATAGTGGAAAGCGATCGTCGCGTGCATAAGTCACTTCCATTTGGTGAACCTGAACGTGTCGTCGCGCCGCCATAGAGCGCTTTTCGTTTTTCCGAACGAAAAGTGACAAATCACCGCGACGATATGTTATCGCGTTTTCGTGCGACGATCGCATTTGAATAAGACGCGGGGTAAAGTTACCAGTACACCGGTTTACCATATGTTAAGAGCGTTTATTCTGAAAGTGGGCAATGTCGCAAATTGCTGTCAAATATGGTATATTTTGATTAATTTGGCAATATTACTGTATGGAATTAAGAAATGTGGCTAACTAGCGAACTAAAGTATTGATTATGAAATGCAATAATTAATATTGTAACTTTCCAAATGCCTTTTTACACCTAAAGCGATTACAACATCAAATTCAGTGTTATAATTACTATTCATTATTAATATTCTAGTTCCCTAGTTACACACATTTCTGATTTCCATACAGTAGTATTGCCAAATTAATCCGAATAGTGAAATATTTGACATCTATTTGCGAAGTTGCCAACTTTCAGAATAAATACTCTTAAAACTGTTCATGTTTTGTATAGTCCACGAACAGTACAATTTATTTTTTTGTAAATGTGGGACAATTTTGATCTACAAGAGATCTCATAGATAATGTAAAAGTACAAAATAAAATGTTAAACTTATTAAAGCTTTGAAACCCTAAAACTTTCTCATTCAAAGTTACCGATTCAATATTTATAACAAAGTCACGTTAAAACCAAATTCGGAACTAAAAGGTAACAGAGTGGGCGATGTACAGAGACTTATTGCCAACTATTATTTTGTTCGGCAAACCCCATTAAATCTGTTTCGAGTTTAGACAACTGCTTGTTAGGATAAAGTTTAGTTTTTAATTAGTTCTGTTTGTTCAAATGTTAGTTATTTATAGGTGAAGAAAGTAATACCTATTTCATTACTAAAAAATAATAATAGCAAAACAACTCTGGGTGATAACTTTTGCCCCACCTGAATATTGCCTGATTTTCAATATCTATTATGGACTGACTAGCATGTTTTTAGTGTCTTTTAATTAGTATTGTAATCAATTAGGTGTCATATTATTTAATGAATCAAAATGGCATATATTTTTCTATAAATGATCCTCTACATGAGTAAAATCAGGTATGCACGTTAAATTGAAAATTCACTACTAAGAACATTCAACAGTTCATTATTAATTAATTAATGTACCCTATGTAAAACTTAAGCCATTATTGTGTTTGGGCTCCAAAATTGAGCCATTACGTTTTCAAATCAAGTTACCCTTAAACTTGTAATAATGTGGAAATAGGAAGCGTTATTACTAAACGCCTGCAGGCTTTGTCGAAACATTCGGGTAACGATGCGAGTTGCTATTAATATTTTATCAGGCACTTGTTCCATAGTTGCTTTGGGTAATAAGGTTGTTTAATAGTTTATTAGTTAGGCTTAGAAAATTAAAATATTTAGGGGACTTAGGGATCTCTCCTCAAATAGCATAGTTTTCATACTTTCCATGGTATAATTACGATTAATCGCAAAAATAAATTATGTTTAAATCAACAATATATTACCTACTTACAAAATAACCGTGAAGTTTCTTGCCGACTTTTTCACATAGGAAATTACCAAAGTAGAAACGTGCACCTAGCTTCTGACGTTTCATATGTGCTTGGGAACTTAGGTTTATCTACTTGAGTTCCTTGTGTAACGAAAGTGAGCAATAAGGAAGAATTTTTGATAATTCATCCCCTGAAGGTTTTAAATAGGGGATGAAAGTTTGTATGGCATTTTGTCATCTTTGCCGATGGACAAAACTCATTGAATGGGGGGGGGGGTTCTATGTATTTCTATGAAATGGTACCTACCGTAGCTAGCGACACGTCGCCTTCATAGAAATTATAAAAACCACTAGTGTCGCGGCAACACATCGCCTGCTGCTGCTGCTGCTTGTAGTCGACTACGGAATTGTACCTTAATTTTCTTATTCTGAACGCCCCTGCGTAGAAATTTTTCGTCGGTTATTTAAAAAAAATCAGCGCCCACTGCGTTGAAATTTAATAAAAAATCTGCTATTCCATTTTGAAATCTGGTTCAGAATCATGTACTAAATCCGTGGTAAACGTTTTCGCGTCGATGTCCCTGCCACCGTGTATATCATCCATCATTATAATTATTATTAGGTACTAACTTATTTGAATAAACCCAACCTAAGTTACACTTAAATCATGAAAAGGCTTTTACGTTACATCATGAGCTTTCACGGAAAAGGGTTTTCATCGTTACAGCACTCTCTCTGAAAACGTATAAATAATGTATTTTTTAATGGACGTACGATATATTAATTCACCCTCTTACACGAGCATTTTCAGAGCAATTAATTGCTTATTGAAAATCATAGCGCCGAGAGGAAATACAGCAATAAGTTGCTACATAAAGCTTAATGTGATTTTAGCGAATGGGCCCGGGGTTAATTGTAGTCATAAATATTATTCTATCAATAATTTCTTATTAATTCACAATCATACTGAATACACAATTTAAAAACCGAAATCGCTGCAAAAATTTAGACAAATTCCGAGCTAAAAAAAGTTCACAAAAGCGTCGCTGAAAAAAAAAAAAAACCGTTATAACACACGACTAACCCTTGAGAACAACTGTTTACGCAATTTTTTAAAAAAATCTTCGCAAACTATTTCTATAATTCTATTACTCACGTACGCAGCTGCAGCGGGAACCACGCAGGACGACGCCTGAGCGGCTCAAGCGGAGCGGATACGGGAGCGGGGCGGAATGACTTTAGCACGCGCTTGACGACTCGTGCGCTTAGCACGAATACCGCACCCATTGCCCAGGCGCCGATTAGAGCTCCTAGTATTGCCTGGTGGAGATAAGAAACAGCTATAGGCATGAATGGAAGTTAGATGACCTTAGAAGTACAGCCTGGATGTGGAAGGGTTAGAAACGGGAGCTGTGGAACAACTTGAGAGGGTCCTATAAGACCAGTGGACAACCCCTGGATCTAGATTTTTTTTGAGGCGGGGCAAAAACTGCCGTCTGCCGCCCCCCGGGCGGATTTATGGGGATGCGCTAAGTTAGCCCCCGCCAAATTAAAATTTTTTCAAAATGATAATTTTGGCAGCAACATATTCATCAAATTATATCGATCGATGATGCGCAAAAAAGAAAAAAAAAAGAAGATTTATAAATGTGCTGCGCGTCTCATTTATTGCAAAGTTGCTGTGTGCTGGGTGGTGCACTTGTCTGCTACGCTTGAATTTGTCGCCCCCTGAAGTTGGCGCCCGGGGCACGGATCCCGGCTTGCCCCCTCCTAGATCTGGGGCTGCCAGTGGACTATGAATACTGTGACACGCTGAGTTGACTGATTGATGAATGGAAATTCAGATAGGGATGGTCTTTAAGCCGTTGCTGTGTATGCTCTAAATGAAGAGTCGTGCATAATGAAATGGAGCTGTTTATTCCGAGATCATACTGACGCTATGATCTCGGATTTTTATTCCATTTTGCAACACTTCAGGAGCAAAATGTTTAAAGTGCGCAAAGGGGCTTAAGAAATACTTCATCCCCTTTGCCCACTTTTAAACGATCGCAAATATTTTTTGTTTTTTTTTTTAATGAGCTGTTCGGTACCTCAGGCGCCGTCTCAGTTAACGGTAAGCCTGTAATTAGACGACGACAAAAAGACCATTCCGACCTTCATCTTAACCCTTCAGTCGTTTTGTAAGACACTCGTAAGGAAAGTGGAGTTCGCCTACTCTCTTTACTCTTTGTTAAGAACTATACAGACCCACATTAAGACCTGTTGTCCATTTGTTCGTAAAGTATTCAATTTCTCTTCATTTACATTTTCCTATTTGATTGAATTACAGCGGTCACGCACTACGTCCGATCCGAATTCGAGAAATGTCGCGGTCGGTCCGAAGTAGCCGTAGTTCTATTTGTATGAGGGGTTGCGCACTAGATCCGAACTCTGTCCGTCACAATTTAGAACATTCCCAATTCGGATTGAATTCGGAACTTGAATTCGGATTCAGATAGGACGTAGTGCGTAACCGCTCTTACTGTGCGTGGGATGCCAGCTATAACGTTATAGATATTTATTTCTGTCTCCAAATTGTATTAAAAAAAAGTTATTGTTACCATTCAAATATTACAGAAACGAATACATATAAGCTTCGTTATTTTTATCTTTTATTAATTTAATGTGTCAAGGTATTTACTTACGTAAACTCCGAATGAAAATTTGCTCTTAGTAAGTTCCATAGGATCTGCAAGAAAGTCAAATTAAAGTTATAAGTAAACTAGGTTACCGTCTGCTATTCATTTTGAAACATTAGTCGTCAATGAAACTGAACGCGATCATCACATCTAAACTGTACGTAATAGACGATAGTGTGGACGTAATAAAATGGCGGCGGGATTTTTTCGCGCACTAGATTTTCAACTCTCGGTGTTAAACCGAGCGTTGAGAATCCAACGCGCTGGGATTTTATTACGTCCGTGCGAACGTCGGCCGGTGTTGTCATCGTTGTGAAATATTGACACTGACAGTTCTTGAACGCAGTTTAGATGTGCTGATCGCGTTCAGTTTCATAACTCTTGAACATAGAACGTCGCCTATCGCTGCAAGTCTGAAAGTCAGACAGTCTCTAATGCCGTATTCTCGACGGCAGCGGACAGCTGGGCGGCAGCGACAGCGGCACGTTCAAATGCATAGTTTTGTAGCGGTTACACCGCCACATACGAACTACGCATCATAGACATGACGTCACACAAATCCTGCATCGCGCAGTTAGAGTTTACCGAGCGATCGACATAGATACAAGATTTCAACTTCAAACCGATGGGCAGTTGCCCGCCAGACACAACACCCGTCTGGTCGGAGGATCCTCCCTTTTCTATGGTGGATGAGTGAACTTTACACCCTGTTCCTCATACCACTAAAGTTTTATATGAACTGACAGCGGCGCGGGGAACGAGGACAATTCCATATAAAACTATGCATTTGAACGCGTCACTCTCGCTTCCTCCCGACCCTTGCTTCTCCCCCGACCCTTGCTCGAAAACGAGGTGCCAGCAGTTATTGCAGCTGAGCACGTAGCTTTTAATACACCGCATAATAATCACGATAAAAATCTAACTTTGATCCAGCCTGTCCCTTCTTGCTGTCCTCCTCCTAGAGGTTCGTACCCCACAGGGGGTGCCCTTAGCAAGCGTTCGGTTAATTTTAATTTAGGGCTTAAGGCACCCACAGGAAAGTTCAGTTAAGCAGCCAAGATCTCAGTGGTCCAACTGCGAGATGCCCTAGTTAAAAAAATAAGTGTCACTCTCGCGCCGCTGTTGCCACCGCCCCGCTGCCCGCTGCCGCCGAGAATACGGCCCAATGGCGTCCATAGACACTACGATCTAGGATCTATGGCACAAGTGTGCTTGCGCATGTATGCCGGAGCGTGTATTGAAATAAACCTGTGCAGTGTGTAGTTCTTGGAACATACGACATGTAGTCGAGCTGTATAGGCACATCTGCACAGGTAGGTAGACTTTTCCCGTGGACAGTAGCGTTTATGGCTTACATAAGAGATTTAAAAAATAAAGTCACCATGAAAATTTTAGTCCACTTTCTAAACAAGTATAATACAAATTAGAGGATTATATCCAAGATAATGCTTGGAAACATGCTGGTTCTGCTCCATAGGACAATTTAGAGTCTAGACAAAACTAAACAGGTTGCTAAAATTTTATAATTTATTATTGATTTTACATTAAGTGATGACGTGAACTCACACACTGGTACTTGTTAAAAATTTAGGAATATTGCATACTTTACATAATTAATTAATCTGTCGTTGCTTTATTTTAAACTAGCTGCGCCCCGCGGTTTCACCCGCATAATTCTCGATCCCGTGGGAAAAAAAAGTATCCTATGTTCTTTTCCAGGGCATTATCTATATATGTGCCAAATTTCATCCAAATCCGTTCAGCCGTTTTACCGTGAAGGCGTAACAAACAAACTTACTTTCGCATTTATAATATTAAGGATTATTTTTATCTATTGTGATATAGTAATTTTATTCTAGGTGCATCGTCTTCACATATAATTTATAATAATAAATTAATGTATGCAAGATATTGTAAATCATTTTAAAAGAGTAACAGTAGCGTTTCTTGCCCATTCTTCTCTATACGAAAACTATCTTTTGGAAGGGGCGACTAGAATCAATTTACTTTTTTGTAAATTTTGACGTTCGAAAGTGTCTTTTATTGGAAATAAATGATTTGACTTTGTCTTTGACTTTGGTGAAGTGATCTGTCAATCCTTAGCGATCCCTAGCAACAGATGGAATGATAACTAAGTTTTCAATTTTACAGAATAGATTGGCAGATGTCAGTGATATGAAAAATGTAGAATACTCACCATAAACCGTTGCATTTCCTACAGGTCCAACGCACCCCCTTTCATCTACCAATTTGACTCTAGCCAACAGCTTCACTTTGAGCTCCATGGCTTGTGATATTGGGAAGAGTGTCGAACGGACGGTGTCGCCTTCGGAGACAAACCCATCAGCTTTGACGACCTGGGTCATGATGTCAGCAAACCACGGAGCCGAAATGGTGTCTGCCACAATTTGCTTGCCGAGACTGTGGAGGGAAATTCAGAAGTAGTAGGAAATTCAGTAGTAGGTGGTTAGATGGAACGTTTTATTGCAGAAATCATTATACAACGTGACTCAACGTATTCTTTTTGATGTCCCATAATTCTTATAGTTAAAGCAATCGCACGTAAAATTGTATCGGTGAGGCAACCGGATGGCGACTGGTAATCTGGGTATTGAAGTGATACCGAACCCCCCGTACCGTCCGAATGGACCCCAAATGGACGGGGGCGGAGATATGGGGGATGGGGGCCTAAAATTTTTTTTTGACATTGCATTCAAAATTTAACATCTATATGCAAGGAATTTTTGTGTGTAAAACCTTGCTTTTTGCCTTTCCTGATTCTAGGTCAACGGGAGCTACCATATAGGTTTTCGACCCAAAACCTATAGGTACTTCCGGTTGACCTAGAATTGTTAATTTTGGTTAAAAGCAAGGTCTTACAGCACAAGTAAAGGGAAAATTCCGAAAAATAAAAAAAGTTGAAAATTATGGTAAATTTTGGTCCTTACAAGTTTTCGCGAAAATCTAAATTTGACCATATCTTTTTATCGTGTTGACTCAGGACCTTTATTTTATACACCTAATAGGGACTATAGACCTCAGTATCTGGTATAAATTTCAACTTGCTAGGTCTACTCGTTCCTGAGAAAATCGGTGGTGACAGACGGACAAGCGAGTGATCTTATAAGGGTTTCGTTTTTTATCTTTTGAGGCACGGAACCCTAAAAAAACAACCGACTTATGCCAATCGCTATCAGAGCGTTTCGTATTTCTACAACGATTTTCAATAGAATTTATAGAACATTACATCACGCCTGTATTCCCTGAAGGGTTAGGCAGAGGTGTACCTATAGTACACCCACATTTCGCCAGTTATGTTTAAGTCCCATGTAGGGGGCGAGCCTATTGCCATCAACCGGGCACAGATCCAGACAACGGGCTGCTACTGATAAATTCCAGATGGAAACACCCAATAACACTTTGCCCGACACGGGAATCGAACCCAGGACCTGATGGTCAGTAGTAGCGCTTACGACCACTACGTCAACGAGGCAGTATAAAGAGAGGCAACAAATAAGTATCTAGGTATTATTTTTAATGTTAGAAGCCTTGAGACCATCATCATAGCATAACAGCATAATCAGCCTATAATGTCCCCACTGCTGGGACACAGGCCTCCTCTCTGTGAGAGGGAGAGGGCCGTAATCCACCACGCGAGCTCAATGCGGATTGGTAGATGTCACATGTGTTCAAACTTTTGGTTCTAGGACATGCCGGTTTCCTCACGATGTTTTCCTTCGGTTTTTTCGGTATTAGCTACCGAAAAGCTTCTGTCAATCCAATACATTTTTGACATAATATGTCCATTCATCAATAACGCTGATAGAATGTTACTTTATATAAAGACCCTCTGATCACATGGAAGTGATAAAAACATGTCTCGCATGACCTTTTCACATTTCGACATTTTTTTGACAAAAATGAAATATCTCAGGAATATCAATCCATTTTCCTCGATGAGATGGATTGTAAGGTTACGTGGGAAAACAAACAGATTTCATACAGGTAAGACCTTTACTTGTACTATTTTAATAAGGAAAAACATTTGGAAACAAAAAAGAGTGTCTTTGCCAAGATAAAATATCCATGTCCTTTTATTGCTTGACGTATAGATGAATAATTCAATTGAGTAAATGTGCTTCTTTTTTAATCGACTTCCAAAAGGAGGAGGTTCTCAATTCGTATGTATATTGTTTTTTTTTTTTTGTATGTTTGTTACGCGATTACTCCGTCAATTATGAATTGATTTTGATGGTTCTTTTTTTGTTTGGTAGATCATACTTCAGAGGTGGTCCCATATAAATTTTATTAACTTTGCTTGGGTAGTTTTTGAGTTAGCTTCAATAATACGTATTTTTTCCTCACTTAGTATGTGGATGATATTATGATAACTTCCTGTCACTGTTATTTACATAGCAGGTAGTGGTATTCGAATTTGTGTGGGGTAGGTATCACAACTAAAAAGTGAAAAATAAAAACTTTTTACAAAAAAAAAAAAACAACCGACTTCAAAAAAAAACACTACAAAGTGAAAAATAACTTTAATTTCGGAAGTCGGTGACAAAGAACGAAAATTAAAAACCAAAGACACCGACTTCCGAAATTAAAGTTATTTTTATTTATTTATTTATTTATTTAACCGTTTATGTACACACATATAAACAGACAAGAAGAAAGGAACAGATAAATACGTACAAAGGTGATGCTTATTTCTATAGAAATCTCTTCCAGCATACCTGCGATAGGAAAGTAATTAAAGAGATGTAGACAACGTGTGTAAGAGTAAAAGAGAAAACAGAATACATAAAATAAAACTTAACTATTACTAAAAATTAACTATACACCAATTTAAATATAAACATACAACACAAGAATATACTTAAATACATACTTCTAACATACATATCACTAAAATACTTAAATAAAATTACTTTCTACAATAATAAATACATATTATGCAACTATGACGAAGTGGAAAGATAGTGTTCTTTCACTCTTCTTTTAAAAACCGCAACAGTTTGGCAGTCCCTAATGTCAGGCGGAAGTGAATTCCATAACCGAACCGCATGCACACTGAAGGAGTAGGAGTAGAAGTCGGTTGAGTGGGGAGGGGATTTAAGGAGATTTCTAAGATGCGACCTGCAAAGTGCATCAGAGGGACGGGCGTAGGAAAAGCGTTCCCGCAGATAGGATGGCGTTTTAGGGTTGTGAAGGATGTTAAATAACAGACACAATATCCGAGAGTTCCTGCGAAGACGAATAGGGAGCCACTTGAGTATCTTGCGAAAGTTGGAAACGTGATCATACTTTTTGAGGTTAAAAACAAAACGAATACAGATGTTTTGCAAACGTTCAAGTTTATTTAAAAGCTCCTCGGTGGCATCCAAATAACAGGCATCAGCGTAGTCTATGATGGGCTGAATGAGAGTTTGAGCAAGGGAGATTTTGGTACTCAAAGGCAAGAAGCTCTGGAGGCATTTCAGAGAATGGAACGTGTAGTGCACTTTACGACTGACTTGACCAACATGGGCAGTCCACGATAGGTAGGAGTCCATGGTCACCCCCAAGTTTTTAACAGTATTTGCGTATTCAATCTGAACTCCATTCAAACAGAGTGGAGACAGCGACACAACATCGAGCTTATTACGCATATACCTCCCGCCAATAATTATGGCCTGGGATTTCTTAGGGTTGATTTGCAATCCGAAAGACCGCGACCACTCGCTAATCAAATCCAGGTCACTGTTCATGGCAGACACCGCTGCTTCCGCATCTTGAATTAAAAAGTGTGTGTAAAGCTGCAGATCGTCGGCATAGAGATGGAAGTGGGAAGAAATGACTCTGGTGACAAAGTTAATGAAAATAGAAAAGAGAAGAGGAGAGAGAACGCCACCCTGAGGCACACCTGCGATAAGAGAACACTAGTCAGAAGAAGACTCGTCGAGACGAACTCGCTGCGAGCGGCCTTTGAGATAGGAGTCGAACCAACCAACAGTACAAGAAGAAAAATTGAAAGATTTAAGGATTCCTAGAAGGATGTCGAAATCGACAGAGTTAAAGGCACTGCTAAAATCCAGCAGAACAAGCAAGGTGAGAGATTTGTGGTCCATAGCCCAGCGGATTTCATCGGTAACCTTCAAAAGAGCCGTTACCGTACTATGACCAGGTCGAAAACCAGATTGAAAAGGACTAAGAAGGTCATTCGAAGATAGAAAGGTAGAAAGTTGCTGATGAACAATGTGCTCAAGAACTTTAGAGAGATAAGGGAGGATAGAAATGGGTCGGAAATCGGACGGTGAGACCGGCTTAGGAATTTTGGGTAAGGGGATGATATGGGCTTGTTTCCAGGCCTCGGGAACAGTACAAGAAAACAAGGAGAAATTAAAAATGTGAGTCAAGATAGGAAGTAATGAGGGGAGGATAGGAGAAATCATTCTTGAGCAAAGATTGTCATTACCAACTGCAGATGAGGAGATAGCACACATTGATTTTTTGACCTCATCTTCACATACAGGACTCAGCTTGAAAGAAGGACACTGTGGCACTGGCAAACTGGAAAGTTTATTTAAAGTAGCAAGTTTGACGTGCGGATCCAACGTAACAGGGGGATGTGAGAAATGCTTGTTAAGAGCACACACGTCAACGTCATTACTGGAGGTAACTGGAGACTTACCAATGCCGACAGTTTTTAGAAACTTCCAGACTTCTGAAGAGTTTCGGTTGTCGAGAGAATTATGGAAGTAGCGTCTCTTTGCATCTCTACACATACGACTGCAGCGATTACGCAGCAACTTAAACGCATTCAAGTTGCGCTCGGAAGGACAGCGTTTCAACCTCCTTTTAGCTCTGTCCCTACATGCCATTACATCCTTAATAGCAGGAGTAAGCCAAGGAGCCGGAACATACTTGACTTTGACTCGACGGATAGGGGCATAACGATCGTATAAGCTGAGTATTGAGCTGTTGAAAATGTGAACCATATCGTTAATACAAGAGCTCTCCAAGACGTCCGTCCAGTCGATGCTACCAGCATCACGTAGCAATGCCTCCAGATCAATGCCCTTGTAGTTCCTAAGGAAAATATATTGCGGCTTACGCTTGGGAGGGCGAATCCTGTAGGACATAAAGATGAAAAAACACTTGTAGTGGTCGTTTGTAGTGTTTTTTTTGAAGTCGGTTGTTTTTTTTTTTCCCTCATATTCGTACACACGGCTACATACCAAGCTATACATTTCCAGTATAAGCTGACCTGTCATTGTACGGAAATCCTATACAATAAGAGATCAGCTCTACAAGCACACTCACTTACACCCCAGTTCACCCCACATACAATCACATACAACACTCCCACATGCACAACATTAATCACTTACCATTTTTAATTATTACTATTTAAATTTTTTACTATTTTAATTTATCTATTTTAATTTTTGTTATTGTTCTTTTTTAACCCCTACTGTATTTTCATCTCGGGAATTTGGAACGATGTCGTCTCCCTCTTGGCGGCGGGCGTTAATAGCTGCGGCACAGTTTTGTATTATGTATATAATCAATTTGTAAAATGTGTTAAAAAATAAAGGTTATACATGAAATGTATAGCTTGAAATGTTGTATACATATCCAGTAAAAGCTGACCTCGCATTGTACGGAAATCCTATGCAGTGCGAGATCAGCATAAACTGGAAATGTATAGCTTGATGTATAGCCGTGTGTACATGTTGGGGTAAAGGTGTTAGCAAACATGGCGACAATAGGACGGGACTGGAAGGGCTTGTGGCTAAATAAGAACAGCCGCATGGGTTCCGGCTGCCATTCGTAGATCTTTGATAGTAGTTACGGGTAGTCAGAAGCCCAAGTCTGACAACCAGTCTTACCAAGGGGCATCGTACATACATATATAAACTCACGCTTTCTTCCAATGGGGGTACGCAGAAACTACAGAAAGCCACCTGCTACGATCCTTACATACTCCTTTTGCCTCGTTTACGTTCATACATCTGGACATATACGCACGCCGGTTGCGAGTACTACGCACCTGGCCTTTCTGAAGAACATCACCAATAAAGTCAGTATTATGTCCTCCTAAGGCGTCCCCTCCCAGCCTTTCCATTGGGAAAGGCCTTCAATATTTTTGGGCATCGTATTACCCAGTAACTGGGTTATTGAGGTTAGACTTGCAGTCACTCCTTGTAAAATACTGGTATTCAGCTGCATCCTGTTAGACTGGTAGCCGACTTTAACATAGTTGGGAATACGCTAGGCAGATTGATTGGCGCTAACGGGACTGAGGCTAAGATCTATAAACGTGCTTTGGCTTAGACATGTTCTCGTCTCTGTCTTACAATTGTATTTTGACAGATGTGTGACCGTAACAGGTATAGTCAAAAATGTATTATTTAAAATGTGGGCACAGCACTTGCTAGTTTTCAGTGCACTGTTGGATTTTCAACGCTAGGCTCGGCGCTGATAGTTGAAAATCCAACAATGCACTTTTATTTAGGGATTCATTTAAGTGCCACTTAGTTGTCGATGGAAACGGGCACTAAGAGGCCTGTGAACACGGCTCGCAACTACAAATCGAGATGTTTGCAAAATTCAATTCCAAGCTCGTTGCGCTAGTGTGAGTGCCTGTCGGAGCGATATACACCTACAGTGAGCAATACTACCACGCACACATTGACAATTATTGCTTAACGCGATAGCACTACTAGCTTTCGAAAATTTATGATAAATTTGGATGTGTTCCGTGATACTAAAAATAATGAATGAAAACTTAATATTTTTCCATATTTTTTTTCGATAATTTGTAACTTAATAATTTAAGCTATGCTTCTGCAGAAACAATCTATATATATAAAAGCGAAAGGTCACTCATTCACTCATCACGAAATATCTAAAACCACTTGATGTATAAAGATGAAATTTGGCAAGAAGGTAGTTTATAGTTAGTAGACGATCGCTAAGAACGGATTTTAGGAAATTCGATCTTTAAGGGCGTAAAAAGGGGGGATTTTGTTTGTATGAAAAATCTTATTCCTTGATAAACTTGAAACTTGGCACGAATACTTATCTATATAAATTATAAAGTTAACTATTTTTAGTTTTTCTAAACTACCCCCTAAAGGAGAATTAGGGGGTCTCAAAGTTTGTATGGCAGAATTTTAATGAGCGGTCTGATCAATTCGAAACTCAGTATTTATAATTAAAACTGAAAAGAAATAAAAAATTATATCAGGGGTTTTTGAAAATGTACCCCTAACGGGGTGAAACGGGGTATTCATTTTTACAGTGGAGGATTTTACTGTGTGGCCAACTTGAAAATTGGTATAAATAATCTAAAAGTCAAATAATGGAGACGGCACAATAGATTTTGTTTTATATCTTTCCCCATAGCAAATGCAATATTGCGTTATGTTCGTATTCTTCTATAGTTTTGCAAATTGTAAAAAGACTAGCCAAAAGGTTAGAATATTGCAGATAGTTACGGATTTAACCTTTTAAAAGATTATCATCACGCTATACCTTTATGGAGCTAAGCAGTCAATCATAACATATACAGGGTGGATTTTGAGATGGGGCAATAAGGGCATTTACAGATTCTGAAAAAAATTACAGTTAGCAAGAAAATGGCCAATGTACACAAAAAAAAAATTTGATGCCAGTTGATCCTATTTTTAACCGACTTCCAAAAAGGAGGAGGTTATATGTTCGTCGCGTATGTTTTTTTTTTAATGTATGTCCACCGATTTCTCCGTCAATTGTGGACCGATTTTGAAAATTATTTTTTTGTTTGAAAGGGTGTGCTCTCGAATTGGTCCCATATAAATTTTATTAACTTTGCTTTGATGGTTTTTGAGTTAGCTACAAAATACGTATTTTTTTCCCACTTGCTATGTAGATGATATGATAAGTTTCAGTCACTGGTAGCAGGTAGTGGTATTCGAATTTGTGTGGGGTAGGTACCACAACTAAAAAGTGAAAAATAAAAACTTTTTACAAAAAAAAAACAACCGACCTCCAAAAAAACACTACAAAGTGAAAAATAACTTTAATTTCGGAAGTCGGTGGCAAAAAACGAAAATACAAAACACAAGACACCGACTTCCGAAATTAAAGTTATTTTTCACTTTGTAGTGTTTTTTTTGGAGGTCGGTTGTTTTTTTTTGTAAAAAGTTTTTTTATTACTAGGATCAACAAAACTATATCGGGCCAACTGAGGTTTGAGTACGAGAAAAGTCAGAAATTGCAAAAAAACTTCCCATACATTTCGTGGGAAAGGAGAGGAGATTAAACACAATAAATCTTTGTATGATGAAAAAACTTTTTAATGAGGTATAATTGGTTTAGGTGGGCTATAATTTAAATAAATTATTCCAATAATTCGCTGGGCTGAATAAAGAACGAGTGTAGCGGATATTTACAGATTTAACCTTTTAAATGATTATCATCCCGCTATACTTTTTTATGGAGCTAAGCAGTCAATCATGAAGTCATCCACACTTAGGTAATCCATACTTTATTAATATTATAAATTCGAAAGTAACTCTGTCTGTCTGTATGTTACCTTTTCATGGCTAAACCACTGAACGGATTTCGATTAAATTGTGTAAGGAGATAGATGGCATCCTGGAGAGAAGGACATAGGGTACTTTTTGTCTTAAAGGGAATGAGAGTTTGTATGGCAAATCCAGCATTTAATAAGGATATGAAAATTCAAATTTATGCTTTTGTTAAGAAATAAAGAATTACGCAGTTCAGCGTTTTTTTAAAATCATCCCCCATCTAAAATCATTAAAAAATTAAAAAAATATAAAATTCACACATAATATTGATTTTTTTGTGTCTTCTTTTCAAGAGATTTAAGGAATAGTCCGTATCTTGAATTATTATTTAGTTTTAAAATCGGCTCAAAAAACAAACAAAAAAAACGTAACAAAAAGTAACGGTTTGCTAGAAGAGCGGTGGCGGCCACATAGCAGGCACCACATAACGGCCGCCACACAGCGGCCTGCACATAACGGCCGCCACATTACGGCCGCCAAATAGCGGCCGTCTGATAGCGGCCGCCTGATAACGGCCGCCACATTACGGCCGCCACATTACGGCCGTCAAATAGCGGCCGTCACATAACGGCCGCCACATTTCGGCCGCTACATTACGGCTGCCAAATAGCGGCCGCCACATAACGGCCGTCACATAACGGCCGCCACATAACGGCCGCCACATTGCGGCCGCCAAATAGCGGCCGCTACATAACGGCCGCCACATAACGGATGCCACATTGCGGCCGCCACATTGCGGCCGCCAAATAGCGGCCGCTACATAACGGCCGCCACACTGTGGCCGCCAAATAGCGGCCGCTACATTACGGCCGCCACATAACGGCCGCCACATTACGGCCATCAAATAGCTACCGCCACATATCGGCCGCCACATTACGGCCACCAAATAGCGGCCGCCACATAACGGCCGCCACATAACGGCCACCACATTACGGCCGCCAAATAGCGGCCGCTACATAACGGCCGTCACATAACGGCCGCCACATAACGGCCGCCAAATAGCGGGCGCTAAATAACGGCCGCCACATTACGGCCACCACATTACGGCCGTCAAATAGCGGCCGCCACATAACGGCCGCCACATTACGGCTACCACATTACGACCGCCACATTGCGACCGCCACATTACGGACGCCACATTACGGCCACCACATTACGGCCGTCAAATAGCGGCCGCCACATAACGGCCGCCAAATTACGGCCGCCACATTACGGCCGCCAAATAGCGGCCGCTACATAACGGCCGCCACATTACGGCCGCCACATTACGGCCGTCACATAGCGGCCGCCACATAACGGCCGCCACATTACGTCCGCCACATTACGGCCAGTATGAATACTTTATTTATTCATACTAACCTCACAGTATAGCTTTGTTTTCCCAGCTTAGCAGAGGGCAGTCTCTGCGGGTAGCTCGGTGTAGGCAGAGTCCAGCTAATGTTGGAATATATCTCGCCTTTAATCGTGACTGACTGCGCGTACACCACCGGTGTGGAGAGGCGGGGCCAGTGTGCGCACGAGCATACTTCAACGACACATTCTGGAACAAAATATGCTTCTTAGGAAAATTTCTGGTTCAGGTCATACCCGCTTTTATCGGCCTGTGGTACGTTGGATGTACCACATCCAATGACCATCAGTCGAATTTTCAGTTTCCTTTTTTATTTTTAACTTATTAGTAATCCTGTTTAGTATTATGGTAACTACGGGATACGTCACATGACGCCAGCTAGAGATACACTGATTTTACAACAATATGGCGGCGCGCGTCCTAGGCGCGTGAGCAACCAAAAGTAGGATTTACACATACAGCCAATTCATACAACCTACACACAACAAATCCTATTCACTGAATAATTATCTAGATCTAGCCAGCCTTTCCTTGCTTCCTCCCAATACCATTTCTGCCTGTTTTGCAAATAAACATTTTCCAGCAGGTTTACCCATCAAGCTTACAGAAACAGATTGTTGTTTGTTGTTGTACTCACCATCAAGTTCTACAAGTAGATTGGCAGCGGTGTGTCCATCCCAGGGATGTGACATCAATTTGACATTGTACGCGCATCCGGGGCGAATCGCGCATGTTTCAGCTACGGTGCTCGAGAGCGCAGGGATCAACGACCACGTCACGTTCTGTGGGGTAGAAACACATGAATAGATCTTAATAACAGTGTAGTTGATATGGCTAGAAAGGGGATGACTACTGAGATGATGACTAATAGAGAAAGAGAAGAGAAGATAGAGAAGTATGCATAAAGATATGCTGCGTCGACCCAATCTAATTGAGTTGAGAGCAAAAAGTGATATGATATTGCGACTTTGCGGGTTGGAGTTTCCCTACGTGATTGAATCAGAAATTAAGAGATCTGTAGGAGAGCCAAGGTAACCGCGACAGCCCGAAGTATTGCCAAACTTAAGTGGCAGTGGGCAGGGCACATTGCTCGCAGAACAGACTGATGGCCGATGGGGCCGGAAGTTTAGATGGGGGAAAGGTTCTGGAGTGGCGACCGCGTACCGGAAAACTTAGCGTTGGAAGGCCTCCGATAAGGTGGACCGAAGACCTGGTGAAGGTTGCAGGAATCCGTTGGATGCGAGAAACACAGAATCGGTCGAAGTAGTGATGCTTGGGGGAGGCTTATATCCAGCAGTGGACCTCTTTCGGCTGAAATTACGATTTAAGCTCTGGCCACACTGAGGCAAAAACCGCGCGGAATGCGGGACGTGACTACGCGTGTCAACCCTTTTAATGATAGGAAGTAGCACGACTATACGCGCCAATTACCTTAAAAGTTTGCAGCGTTTGGGAAGCTTCATCGAGTCTTCTCGTCACGTATTCCATCGAGCCTAAAGGCGAAGGTCTTCAATCAGTGCGTCCTGCCTGTTATGATTTACGGAGCCGAAACGTGGACACTTACGGTACGCCTGGTCCATAAATTCAAGGTTGCTCAGTGAGCTATGGAGCGGGCTATGCTTGGAGTCTCTCTAAGGGATCGAATCCGGAACGAGGTTATCCGGCAGAGAAGCAAAGTTGTCGACATATAGCTCACAGAATAAGCAAGGTGAAGTGGCAGTAGGCTGGTTATATTAGCTGTAGAGCCGATGACCGTTGGGGTATACGTGTTCTTGAGTGGAGACCGCGAATCGGCAAACGTAAGGTAGGACGCCCTCAGGCTAGGTGGAGCGAAGATCTTCACAGGGTGGCTGGTAGCAGCTGGATGAGATTTGCCGAGAATCGAGCTGAATGTCGTGCAATTGGGGAGGCCTATGTCCAGCAGTGGACTGCTATAGGCTGATGATGATGACCATACAAGTCAGTTGACACGACGCCGGTGGCACGAGCGAATTTTGTCCCTCATCCAAGGAGTTGCTTCAGTGTAGCCAGAGCTTTAAAGCGTAATTTTTAATTGGTTTTTACCTTTCCATTTTAAATCAAACCATCTCCGTATGAGCTAAAATAAACTGCAAGGAAATGCAAACGAAATAATCCATTGCGATCTTCTACTTTCAGTTTCCTCAATCATCGCTATCTATTAACGTATTTCTATTCTCATCAAAACATAATCAAACGGTATGCAACTGACTCACCCCAGAAATGTTGTATTCATAGCATATTGGTGAATTTGGTGAGTTCCGTGACTGACAGTCGTCAGTTTCTGTCAAACTCCACACCTCCAAGGAATATCCATTTGCAACGCCTCCTGCACCAAACAAAATATTTTATTCATAAGTAGGGCTGTTGCATATTCGTATCCGCATCCGCCATTGCGAAGCTTTCGTATTTATTCAGACCTCCGCATCCGCATCCCAGCATCCGTATTATTACGGAGCTCATGCTAATGCAGATGTGGGTGGAAAAGGGTGAATATAATTAAAATCACAATCAACGAAAATGGAAATTGTAAGCATTTAAGTCAGCAATATAGCGCTAAATCATCACATTTCCACGAAATAGAGATAATTTCGAGATCTATATTGATTTTTAATTGATTATAATTTAGTTATTATTTTATTATAATGGCTGCGAATCGAATTATGGTTTGGCAATTTGGAAAAAACGTAAGAAATTTAAAAATTTGCCGGATCCCTTAAAAAAACTTGAGATCCGTATCCGCATCCGCGGATGTGAGCCACCAAAAATCCAAATCCGCGGATGTGAGCCACATAAAGTCCAAATCCGCAACATACCTGTTCATAAGCGTATCAGAGAGCCTAGACAAAGACTGACTTTTTATCAGCGATTCGTTATCGCTGATAGAATGTCACTGTCTTTGTCATGATGTCAAAAATTTAAAGTCTCCATCAACCCTGTTGAATTTCGTAGAAAAACGAAACGCTTTGAAAGCGATTGCCACTTATCTAAGCCCTCTAGTCAGACTGAAGACTAACCTTAAATTATTCAAAGGCATAATAGATAGGTGGGTAAAAAGAGCCACCGTGATGCTTACTAAGATTTTAACCAAAACATGAGCAATGGCAATTCGAAGACATGTGGCATCCATCAAACCACACTGAGCCCGCGTGGAGGATTACGCCCCACTCCCTCTCACAGAGAGGAGGCCTGTGTCCCAGCAGTGGGAACATTATAAAGTTACCCCTATATTGATCCAAGCAATATTCTTGTAAAAGTCGTGACGACAAGTACCTACATGGGGCACTCAGAAAGTTTTGCGATACAAAAAAATATATACTACAGATTATAATTTTTTTATTATTACTTTTCAAAGAACTCTCCATTGGCATCTATACACAGCTTCATAGGTCTAAACCAATTTTCATAACACATTTTCCAGTCCGCATCAGACACCTCTTCAATCCACTTTTCAAATGCAGCCTGTGATGAAAACTGTTTTCCCTTGAGTTGATTTTTTATTTTAGGGAACAAAAATGATAAACCCATCCGTAATGATATCTTAAACGCGCCAAGACGAGCCTGCTTCAAATTTTGCTATCATGTCTCGGTACCATTCTACCTGAACCTCCTTCTGAGCCTGCGTTAGATTTTGCGGTACCACCGTGAAACTATCTTCCTAACCCGAAGATGACCAGGTAGAATTTCATGCACACTGCCTGATCCAATCTGCAGTAAATGCTGAACCTCTTCATACGTAATGCGCCTATTCTCTTGAATTAAATTTTTCATAGCCAGCACGTTTTCTTATGTAACAGCCGTCATAGAGCGGCCACTTCTTTCTTCGTCCGCTAAAGTTACTCGACCACGCATAAATTCGTTGAACCAGCGGAAAACAGTCGCTTTAGAAGGGCTTTTGTCTATCATTCGAAGTCTTTCAAATGATTCTTCTGGTTTTAGTCCACGTTTGAAATCGTATAAAATCATCGCGCGAAAATGTTCTCGTTGTAAATCTATTTTTCAGTGAGACAGAGTATTTTGATTTTACTCGTAAAAAATATGGAGGGAATTTCGAATTTGGAATATTGTGTTTTTTTGTAATAAATAGTCATAGTTTTAATTGACATCAAAACCAGCCAGTGCCCCATAGACAAAAACTGTTAGTAGCAAAACTTTCTGAGTGACCTGTGTATAAGCAGATTTATAAACGTAAGATCTAAGTGTTAGCGATTCAGGACATTATCTAATTCCACAATCATGATGTTTATATAATTCAGTGACCATTTGAGCAATGGTCATATTGACACCAGTGGTAACGGCCCCGACTTACGAGTTGTATGTAGGTCGTGAGTTCGAACCCAATCAGGCGCTTTACTTTGTGTAACAAATTTCATCACCACTGCTCTCAAAACAGTGAAGGAAATCGGAAAAGTCCGCACGCGACTGGTAGTCACCGTCTGGAGTATGTGAGGGGTGAGACGGGGGAGGCCGCCATTGACAAAATTGGCAGACTGAGTTAGCTTGGCCATTTTTTACCTACCCGGTCTCACCGCTAACATACCTCAAGCAGTGACTAGAAGTCGCGCGCGGACGATAGAATCAAAAATTCGAAGACAAATGACATTTAACAACCCGCACTGAGCCCGCGTGGTAGATTACAGCCCACCCCCTCTAGAAGATAGGAGGCCTGTGTCCCAGAAGTGGGAACAATAAAGGCTGATTATTGTGTGATTAGGAATTCAAAAGAACAGGAATTTAATGGTACTTGTAGTACCTACTACAAATTCCATTTGTGTAAGTAGCCACTTACTGATCATAAGAGCAATGGAATTAGAGTGACAACGAGAGCACTTGGATGATAATTTAATTACGTTTAATTATTTCATTTCTAATTATAAATTGTAGCGATATCTTATCTAATCAGTCATGTTTGATCATAGATTTGGGTTATGGTAGTTTATCTACAAGAGTTCATCATGCCAATTACAGAAGATAAGATGAATCCTACTCAGATATGTATTTATAGTCTTAGTAGCTTTATCGGCGGTATTCTGGGGAAAAAATACAGATGTTTTTTTTCTGAATCGGGACCCTAGGAAGTTGGATGCTATTGTTATTGATCAGGATAAACCAAAAATTGACCAAGTGCGTGTCGGACCAGGTATAATGAAGGGTTCCGTATTTGGGATGAATTTTTCCCAAGAACAAACTAAACGTTGTAGTTGAAAAACATGTTCTCCCATACGGAATGTATGGGAGAATATGTTTTTTTTACAAGCACTTGAATGATTGACAAGAATGAAGTTAATGTCGACTTCAGGTCAGAAGATGCATGCAATATATAATTTATATGTTTTGATAATAGATCTGAGTATAGGTACGGTGAGCAAAGGAAGAAAAACAACACTTTAGATTTTTTAACAATAATTTTGATCAAGATTTTAATTAGAACATGAAACAGTTCTTAAATTAAAATAATATTAACTCTTGGCTATTACAGGAGATGTTGAAAAGCAGTGTATCGAATTATTTTGTGACTATTTATTTTAATCGACTTTTGTTACTGACCGTATCCTAAATTTAGTTTACAATTGTGTTTTATGAATCTTAATGGGAGAGAAGACGTCAGAATGCGTCAGAATGCGTCAGAATGTGTCAGAATGCGTTTCAAATTATCATCAATATCCTTTTCATGTTAACAGATGTTTTGAACAATGTCTTTGAACATTTCTTTTTGTGGCTATTTAAATTTTTCTGGTGTTGCTTTGATGTTTTATGCATATGCTTTTTTAGCTTGACTTTATAGTAAGTTCAAGATTAAATTTTGCGATTTGACTTCCATCCACAAGGACCAAAAAACCTGAATGGTTTCTCAACAACACAAACACTCACACACACACTCCCCCACACCACACACACACACACTTCGGCGATCACCTACTTGTTCTGACTAGATCAACGGCGACGGTGACTAAAGGAACTCACTGTTAGCTCTGAGACGAGCTGAAGACAGAATGACCTGGAAGCAGCTCCTCATCGAAACCGTTAAGAGTGTGCATTCTAAAAGTGGGCAATGTCGCAAATAGCTGTCAAATATTTCGCAGTTTTTATAAAAATTTGCCAATATTACTGTATGGAAATATGAAATATCGCTAACCAGTCAACTAAATAGCAATAGGCTCGCCCCCTATTATATAGGAATTAAACATAACTGGCGAAATGTATATATGTATGTGTGTATATACCTGCTACAGGGACACCTCTGCCCAACCCTTCGGGGAAACAAGGCGTGATGTTATGTTATGTTAGTCAACTAAAATATTGATTATGAAATATAGTAATTAATATTATAACACCGAATATTTAGTTTTAGATGTAAAAAAGTATTTGGAAACTTTCCAAATGCACTTTTTACACCTAAAACGGTTGGTAACGGCAACATCAAATTCAGTGTTAAAATTTGCAATTCATAATCAATATTTTGGCGCACTAGTTAGCGATATTTCATATTTCCATACAGTAATATTGCCAAATTAATCAAAACAGGTAAATATTTGACAGCTATTTACGACTTTGTCCACTTTTAGAATGAACGCTTTTGAACACAGACACAAATGACGATGATGGAAATAAAAAATATTGAAAACCTTTAAGAATGCGGCGACGCATGAATTGTCCATACAAATGTAATACATAAATCATTTGTAATTTGAGCATATTTCCACCATATTATGTTAATATTCGGATTGAGACAGTATTTATCTAGGCTCCTACGTCTTTTTATTTCCAAAAACTTACCTTTAAATGAAGTGTAAGCGAATTGCATTTCGTACATTTTTACAGCGTAAATGACATGTTTTCATATTGTTTTTTCTGTATTATAAACAAAAATATTTGTAATATTGTTTCCGCAGAAGCATAGTTTATGTTATCAAGTTACAAATTATCGAAAAAAAAAATACTAATGTATTTCCATTTTTTTTTTTCGGTAATTTAATTCATAATTTTTTGTATTACGGAACACATCTAAATTTATCATAAATTTTCGAAAGCTAGTAGTAGAAAGAAAGAAAGAAAGAAAAAGTATTTATTGAGACTCGCACAGGAAATCACAAATTAAACTAAACATCTTCAATAAGAACATTAATAAAAATAATAAAAAAAAACAATAAAAAAAAACAAAGTAAAATTAAAATAAAAGCAGAAGCAGCAGTACTATCGCGTCAAGCAATAATTGTCAATATGTGCGTGGTAGTATTGCTCACTGTAGGTGTATATCGCTCCGACAGGCATTCACACTGGCGCAACGTGCTTGGAATTGAATTTTGCAAACATCTCGATTTTTAGTTGCGAGCCGTGTCGCCGGCCTCTTAAACGAGCAATTCTTGTATATACGTATATTTATACCTAATCTGAGTCTCGAAAACGGCTCAAACGATTTTCATGTTTAGTATGCAGGGGATTTCGGGGACGATAAATCGATCTAGCTAGGTTTCATATTTTATTTAGAAAACGTCGTTCAAAAAATATAATGTCAGAAAATACATATTTTGGCGGCATTTATTTTGGCGGGAAAAATCTACTATCGATTGTAGCAATGACATTGGAATGGCTTACCAATCGATGGAAGCTAAACTCATATTTAGATTAGAAGCAGATAAGCTGAACTACTCGATTATCTACCAAAATTATGTCAAATTGGAAAAGATAAACATTTTTATACACATATTGTAATTCCAAAACAAAGATAAAATATATTTCAACGATTAATCGGCCAGTACCAATAGCTTGGCAAAAAAGAGTCTGGAGAAAATGAAGGTGAGCGACTATCGCACTTAGGTCACATCGAATGGGAAATAAATTGTTAAAATGAATGTGTAACAAAAAACGCTGCTTGTGGGTGACTCAAATTAAAACCTATTAGCACTTATCATGGGTCATCATGGGTCTATAGAGCTTGGAACTCTGGGCTCGCTAACTCTGCAATAGAATAAATGGGCAACCCCAAAATGTCTTTATGGTACATTTTTACATCAATCACTTTCGTGGTACTTGAGCTGCCAGATTGCTTACGCTGTAAGTTGTTTTCACAAAAATTAAAAAGACGAAAAAAAAAACGAAAAAACGAAAAATAACCTTTAATGTTACTACCTATATAAGCTCCTAAACTAATTATGAGAACATTCAGTCCATACATTTTTGGGCTAAATGTGAAAGTGCCTATTACTATAATTAGATTAAAAAGTCGATTATTCTTTTAACTAAAACATACTGAAAATAGTATTTTTTAAACTCGTATAACAGCGCAGGCAATGGCCCTATAGATTTGGTCCCATAGAGAAAAATGAAGAGAATAACATGTTCTAACGGAATATAACTTATTTTTGTTTGTCTTTTTTTTGTTTGACTTTCAAAATTTAGCCCACAATGAATGATCTCTTTTTGAGTCGGTGCCAAGGTAATTTATGCTAGAAGCATAAAAAAAATTACCTAGATACTTATTTGCTGCCTCTCTGTAGACTGCCTCGTTAGCCTAGTGATCTTTAGTGCTACTGCTGAGAATGAAGGTCTGGGGTTCGATTCCAAGGACGGGCAAAGTGTTAATGGGTTTTTCCATCAGGAATTTTACAATGGCAGAACCCGAACTGGTTCTGCATTTGTGCCCAGTTGGTGCTAATAGGCTCGCCCCCATTACATGGGACGTAAACAACTGGAGAAATGTAGGTGTACCTACTATAGATGCACCTTTGCATTTTATATTTTTTCCTTGTCATCTTTTCGGGATTTACGATACGAAACTATCGAAACACATAATGACCTGTCCTAAATGTCCGGGCAGTCGTATTCGGAGATTTCAACTACAACCTACTGAAAATGAGCCAAGCAACCACTAACTACAAAATGACACTACAAGAAAATGGATATAAAATTCTGAATAAAATAAACCCTACTTTCTGCACAAGAGAGACACAGTGTACTAAAACAATCCTTGACCATGTCAGCACCAATCTCAAGAATAATAAATTCCATCTAGCCGTTGTAAATTCCGCGATGTCTGATCACAAACATTTATATCTGGAAATACACAAATACAAACCAGAAAAGAAGAAAAAGATCTCATACACTACTATGGACTATGATAAACTATACAAGACAGTGGATCAGGTTCTTTTCCTGGTTGATGATCTGAAATACGAACAACTTGAGCAAAAACTTACAGAAGCTGTAAAGCAAAGCAGAATTACCAAAACAAAAATACAAAACCCACCAAAGTCGGACTGGATCAACAAAAATATTATCGATGTAATAAGCAGAAGAAACCAAATATTAAGTTCCCGCAATACGACAGCATTCGAAGAAAAAGAAGAAGAGGAAGAAAACATAGAGATAGAATTATTAAAAGCAAGAAAGGAAGTAAAAGAAAAAATACAAGATGCTAAAAGTAGATACTACTACAAAGCTTTTAAAGACTGTTACAAAAAACCACTTAAAATGTGGCAATTAATTAACTCTTTGAGCATCAACAAAAAAACAAAAAATAGCATTGCCCCATCCAAACTTGAGACGCACTCGGGCTGTTTTACCGAAGTATCTGATGTTTGCAACTGCTTTAACTCCTTTTTTGCCAATATAGGCGCTGTCCTAGCCAATAAAATACCACCTAAATATCACGATAATGTAACTTACAAACAGTTGTACAGCAGTAAAATAGAAATTAAATATACCGACCTATTAGAATTTGCCCCTGCTTCTTTAACTGAAGTTAGTAAGATAATCGACAACCTGAATACGAATACGACAACTGGTCTCGATGGCATCTCGTGCAAGTCTCTTAAATGTGTTAAAAATGTAGTACTTGAGAAGTTAACTACCTGCATTAACCATTGCCTTAAATCTGGATATTTTCCTAATTCCCTCAAGATAGCTAAAGTGAGCCCAATTTTTAAATCTGGCAATAAAACTGACCCGGATAATTATCGCCCTATCTCGGTACTACCAGTCATTTCTAAAATTTTCGAAAAAATAATTTATAATCGTTTGGACAAATATCTGAGCTCTAACAATTTCCTTTACCATAAACAGTATGGCTTCCGCTCCAAATCAAATACACTATCAGCATGTATAGACCTTGTAACAAACTTGAAATGTAAAATAGACAAAAAACAAATAGCTCTTGGTATATTTATAGATTAAAAAAAGGCGTTCGATACGATAAGCCATAAACTACTCCTTCAAAACTACATGATATTGGCATTAAGGAATCTGCACATAAAACGATTAAGTCATACCTCTCTAATAGATTCCAGATAGTTAAAATTGGTGAGACCAAAAGCACTCCTGAACTAATAACGTACGGGGTTCCACAAGGTTCCCTGCTTGGGCCCTTGCTCTTCTTAATATACATCAATAATATAAAAGACCTAAACTTAGCTGCAGATGTAACACTATATGCCGATGACACCTGTCTCTTCTACTTTGGCAGTGAAATTCAAGCAATCGTTAGTCGAGCCCAAGAGGACCTTAATACCTTATTTACCTGGTTTCAATATAATTTGCTTACCATCAATGTGACTAAGACCAACTTTATGATATTTAGTGCTAAAAATAAAAATATTCCAAATTTTCAACAATTACATGTTAATAATGAACCTTTAACTAAAGTAGAATCAGAAAAATATCTTGGTCTAATCTTAGATAAACACCTAACCTGGAAGCCACACCTAGAAAAAATGCATTCAAAATTATCATCATTGATGGGAATACTACGAGGTACCGTCCGTTGCTTTCCAAAATCAGTAAAGTATATTATTTATAATTCCCTCATCAAATCTCACCTGACCTACTTAATTGAAATCTGGGGCTCTGCAGCTAAAACCAACATACAACATTTACAAATCACTCAAAACAAAATAATTAAATTACTCTTTCATCTTAATTACTTAACGCCAACCGAAACTGTTTTTCATAAAACCAAATTAATGACACTTGTACAAATATATAAATTCCATACCTGCATCCTTATACGGAAGATACTGACAAAACATACACATACACATTCTCAAAGAATTTTTACAAAAAAAGCGCAAATTCAGACTCGGTTACTGAGAAATGCTAACGATATCTGCCTATACAGTAGACCACGAACCAACTACGGTACTAGAAATATTAAGTATGAGGGTGCCAAAATGTATAACGAATTGCCGAAAGATATTAAAGAAATACAATCTTTTCCCCTATTTAAAAAAAAATTAAAATTCCACATAATGAAAAGTTTTCAATTATTTTAAGTATATTTCATAATAACTCGCAATATTTACATAATCTATAATATCAATAATAAAAACTATATACATATATATTCACAACAAGTACAAGAAAATGTAAACTAAATGCAAAATTTAACCTAAGTTTAAATAAAAAATAAACATTAAAAAGTTAAAAAACACTTTGAATGGCAACTATGATAGAAACTGTGTTTCGATACGTAATATGGACTCATAGCTTCAATATTTTTTGCAGATTACCTACACCTACCAAAATATTTTAAAAAATATATATAAAATAGCTTCTGAACTCGATCTTTTTTAGCATAGTTTATTTTACTAACATAATGATAAGTTAGCGACTAACAATATTATACCTACTTCTAATTATAACATACCGTTCCGATACTCGTTCCAAAGAACGTTTATGTATATAACCAGTGTTTCTCATTCTAAGTGAATAATTGTATTCTGTTTTTGAGGAATAAATGTCTTAAACCATAAATAACTATGCCTGCCAAGTATAGATCTTGAGTTCAAACCCAAGGGACGCATCTCTGACTTTTCAGATTCATGTGCGTATTGTATAATTATCACTTGCTTCAAAAACGGTGAAGGAAAACATCGTGAGGAAACTGGCATTGAGAGATATTTCTCGACAGCTTTAACGCCCGTACCCTAATCGCTATGCTCCATAAGTTGGAAAAAAAAATCTGCTCAACAATGTAAATAACGCAATACAATGTAAATAACGCAATGAATGTTGTTGAAATGTCGAAATGTAACAAATTAGGCATAATTGCTTACGAAAATAAGTTACGCAATTAGGGTACAGGTTACTAAGAATGGCACGCAAATCCCATCATTATAAGCAAATGCCGTGCCAATCCGAATACCATCTTTTTTATTAAAATCAACACAGTGCATTAACGAGTCGTAATCAGTCAAAATTCGCGAACGATTGGTATGTTCTCTCTTTCAACGTTAGTCAATAATAGCTAGAACTTCCGCTACGAATCGTTGTCTGTTTGTGTTACTCGGCGATTAATTCACGTGCTCTGAAACCGATAGCTGGGTGATTGACGTAGTAAAAAATAGTGGTGGAATAAATGTAGGTCGGGCTTTCTTTCGCGTATCGAAGTATGCAAAAATAGATCATTATTACTCAGGCCATAGTTAAATTCACGGTCAGAAACTATACCTTTTTAACATAATAGTAATATTGTAACATAATATATAACATCACGGCTTGTTTCCCCGAAGGGTTGGGCAAAGGTTTAATTTAATTAAATTAATTTTAATTTAAAATACAATAGATGTGGATATGTTTAGTAACCTGTTCCGCTTAGCTATTTCTAAAGAGCCGCTAAACATATCCACGTCTATTGTATTTTATAATGGATTTCCGCAAGGTCACGCCTGAATCAATTAACAATTTTAATTTAATTTATTCACCAAAATAAGAACACGTATTACAAAAATTGAATATTTGACAATATACAGTAAATAATGGCTTAAAGTTTGTAATATACAAAGTTTAGGACTATCTGCATCCGAACTAGGTGGTAAACCTGTATCTCGGATTACATTTGATCCCCTTATATAAACTGTGAATATTTAGTAGCCATATTTAAAGTTGTAAACATAATTAGATTGCCATGAAGAATTTATGTGGAAAGTATGAAAAAATTAAATGAAAAGTACATGTGATGTGAGAGTGTATGTGTGTGAGTATGAGTGTGTGGGGGTGTGTGTGTGCGTTCATGTGTATGCTTGTGTGATGTGAATGGAATGATTGTTAAATATGAGTGAGTAAACTAGTAGCTTGTCTATTTGAGAATGTTCAAAATCGCCTCTGTTTCATCATAAGAAAGTTTTAGTAGGTAGTAGTCCTGTATTTTCTTTTTACAGTGTGTCTTATTAAGTGGGTATGTATTTATAATTTTATTGATTTTGTCGTATAGGTAAGGACCAAGGAAAATGAAGAATCTCTTAATAAAAGACGTTTTGGGAACATATGTACGTTTGCATACTGCATATTTTCTACGTTTTCGTTGAGTGTTTGGTTCGTATATAAGATCACCGTGTTGCTTTATTACTAAACTAAAAATAAACAGTTGACGAACGTTGAGAACTTTGCATGATTGATAAAGCTCCGTTGCCTACAACGGAGCTATTTTAAAAACTATCACTTTTCGGCCCATTCTATATCCTAATATAGAATGGGCCTAAAAGTGATAGTTTTTAAAATAGCTCGTTGAGCTATTTCTGCTTTTTTCAGGACACACAGGTGTACCTGTAGCAGGTACAACATTTCGCCAGTTATGTTTATATCTCATGTAATAGGAGGCGAGCCTATTGCCATCAACCAGGCACAAATCCAGACTCCGGGCTGCTACTGAGAAATCCCAGATAGAAAACCCCAATAATAGTTTGCCCGACCCGGGAATCGAACTCAGGACCTCAGCAGTAGCGATTGCGACCACTAGACCAACGTGGGATGTATCTCTCAAGGTTGTACCAAATAGGGAATTGATCAGCTCCATTAACCTATAGAAGGAAAAGGGCGTAAAGTTCACTCATCCTCTATAGAAAAGGGAGGATCCGCCGACCAGACGGGTGTCGTGTCTGGTGGGCTACTGCCCGACGATTGATGTCGGGACGTTGTATATATGCTAGTCGCATGTTAAACACTGCTTGCGCGATGCAGGATTTTGCGTGACTTCAGTGTGATGCGTAATTCGTATGTGGCGATGTACCTAGATGCCGCCACAATCCAGTCAGAAAAGGTAATAGCAGGGCTCACTGTCCAGGGTATGGTGGACGAACACATAGAATAATTGCCACTTGGAGGGCTATATCTTCAGCGTGGTTTTTAGTGTTCCATCATTTTTTGTTGTCTACACTCCATTTGAAATAAGATTAGACATTTAAACAAACCTTTTTTACACAGTCCGTTCAACCAATTTTGACTTCTATTACGTTGGTGGTATGACAAATGGCCGCTGCAGTAAACAGCTGGTATTGTAACCACTTTTTTGCTTTTAATGCCATCCTTATACCTACGGTATAGAAGTCAAAATCGGTTGAGCGGACTATAAAAAGATTCGTTTAAATGTCTAATCTTATTTCAAATGGAGTGTAGACAACAAAAAATGATGGAACACTAAAAATCACGCTGAAGAAGTCCCTCGTCTGCATATATTTTGTATTCCATTTTTTTTTTGTACGTAATATATCCAGGATAACAAGTAGCCTATGTCCTTGTCCAGTCCCAAGCAACTTACTATCAAACTTCCTACCGATTGATTCAGTGGTTTAGGCGTGAAGAGAAACAGAGAGACAGAGTTACCTTTGAATATGTAATATTAGTATGGATTTAACAATCGATATTTGTGACGCTCGGAATTTATTGGGTGGGTGCTGACAAGATGGGGTAATAATAATGTCCTATCCGCAGTATTTTCAAGAGGGTGGGTGGTATTTTATACGCGTAGGAGGACCATGTTTGGTTAACGACGCGTAAACATTGATAAGCAACGAAGTCAGCCCGAGTACAGTCACGAGTTAACAGGTTTCAATTTATTGTACTGGCAAGACCGAAAGATTCGATATATCAAAAATGGCGCGGCAACGGCCTTTTGGGTCAGGCGCTCATGACGGTTCGACGTGCTAGCGGCAGTGTCGGTAAAAAATATAGATTGGCATAGAATGGTTGGAGATCTACTGTAAATTAAGGTACCCTATTAGTTTTATTATAAATATTCGAAAATTAAATAAATAGCGATACTCCCAATAGGAGATGTGATGGTATGGTGTAGAATATTGAATTTGATGTTGGCAAAAAATATAAATGAACGACAAAATATCTTGGTGTTTCATATTATTTTCCTGAAATATTGTAATAGGTACTTTTACTAGACAGTTTTAGATTATGATATCGGGATTACGGCTTAGAACGAGAGCTAGGGTAGTTTTTATTATACGAGCATAAATACTTACACAAGATTCGAATTCGAAGAGCGATTATCACCTAAAGTATTGATAGATATTTGATGGTGTTACGATAATAGTATTGTCAAAACCATACTATTACGAAATTGCGCTTTTCTCAACGTTGCAACTATTATTAATTTCACGAGTAAAACGCTTTTTAATTTTGCGTAACTGTGAGCTCTATAAGGTAGTAACTGTAAGAAGCTTGTGGCTAAGTAATAACAACCGCACGGATCAATCCATCAGGTTAAGCTACGCTTGCCGGGGTTGGTCCGTGGATGGATGGTCCATCTTTGCATACCGAGACTCCTCCGTGCCTCAGAAAGCACGTTAAGCTGTTAGTCCCGGCTGTCATTCGTGAATCTTTGATAGTCGTTACGGGTCGTCAGAAGCCCGAAAATCTGATAGCCAGTCTTACTAAGGGGTATCGTATTACCCAATTACTGGTATTCAGCTGCATCCAGTTAGACTGGAAGCCGACCCCAACATAGTTGGTAAAAGGCTAGGCAGATTGATATTGATTGATTGTAAGGTATTTTTGGTCATAACTGTACATCCCGACTACGTGCGTATAGGGCGCGGGCGTTTGTTTACAATACGTAATCATTTTGCAACCCGATAACTTCCGAACGTCGAATGTTTTTCGCACCATCTGGAGAGCTTTTATGGCACAACAACGAACGATAAACAGGAGCCAATATTCGATTGAACCACAATATTATGACATTAGGTGGTTCAACGGACAAGAACCTCCAGTGGTCTGACCATCTGGTCAATTTGTAGTGAAAGGAAATGACTATCTAATGAAAAGTTTCAAAAGGAAATTGGTGTATACTCTGCGATTTGAAAGCTTTTCAACGTTACCTGAAAATGGGATATACTAAATAAAAATAATCCTCTAAAGGAAATTGCACTGCTCTGTAAAGTGAGAAACTCGCCAAGGGCGAGTTGGATTCGTATAATATGGGTGTTGTTCTATCAACACTAGTAGTATATTTTACTTTTTCTCTCTTCTGGTGGCATGGCGGAGGTCATACTAACGTGTTATCACAGAAATTTTTATTACGTTTTAAAGACAAGAATTCCAACCGCCCTTTGACATTCAAACAGACGGCGCAGGCCATAGACTAATATATAAAAGCGTAGGCTTAGTTACGGGTTCCGTTGTCACCCTTATAGCTTTATCCCTTCCATTGGTATAAGTCGTACGACCACTACTGTCAAAATTTAAGTCGACTTGACCGCGCCCCCCGCTGCTCTTTCCCCCGCCCCGATGAAGCCCCGGCGCAGACCCCATACCGCAAAAGAGACCCATAAATCATCTACTGCGCAAATCAAATCACGTGGTGTGTCAAGTCTCATCTTTAGTGGCACGAACTGTACAACAACATCACTACTGTGGTCTGACACTTTTGCGATTATCTATAAATTAAGCCTTCTGTCTCTCTCATTCTTGTGGTATAGTGAACACAAAAGACAGAGCTAAGAATAAAACATGCCATGCTACTAACATCAAAGAACATTATCAATTTTTAAAGTACTGCGCTCAAAAGGCTTCCTATATTGCTTAGCCAGAATCTTCTGCATACAATTAAAAGCCTTACCCATAGAAGGTATCCATGACACGTTGAATTTCAGTTCATGGTCTGAATTTTCCAACGGCAGAGGGAAGACCTCCAGCTTCTGCGGTAGACCTGCATGCTGTACCGGTGCATACCGGTGGGGTAAGTCCGGAGGCTCTGGGTCATCTTCCTGCAACAAATGAGATCATTGTTAGAAAAGGACAGTAGATTTCGTATGGTATATTTCGAGGGACAGAAAGAGACAGATCTATAAACTTAAGCATTTATTTCAATTAAACTATTTACAGGAATACATACATTTACTTTTGTATTATTAAGGAGTCGGTCAGTCGGCAAGATGAAGCTAGTGGCCCATTTCAAAGTGTAGTAGGTTCCTATGGAGAAGAACGGGCAAGAAACTCCGTGTACACTTTTAAATCGATATGATAAGGTATTTGAGCACCAAAAAGTGAGCATAATACCAACATCTAGCGGTCAAAAGTATGAAAAAGCTGTTTTGCCTCTTGGATTTTGTTTGGATTCCTTGAACATCGAGAAACCCAATACAGGGTGGCACAGACATCGACGCGAAAACTGTTACCATTGATGGATTCAGTACATGATTCTGAACCCCCTGCGTTGAAATTATTCGTTGGTTATTTAAAAAAAAAAATCTGCTTTTCCATACAGAACCTTTCGGCCCCATCGGCCATCCGTTCTGCGAGCAATGTGCCTTGCCCATTGCCACTTTAGTTTGGCAATTTTTGGGCTATGTCGGTTACCTTGGTTCTCCTGCGGATCTCTTCATTTCTGATTCGATCACGTAGGGAAACTCCAAGCATAGCCCTCGCCATTGCCCTTTGGGTGACTTTTAGCCATCTGATAAGGCCCATTGTGAGCGACCACGTTTCAGTACCACAGGTTGTCACTGGCAACACGCACTGGTCAAATACTTTCGTCTCGAGACACTGTGGTATGTGGGACGAAAAGATTTTGCGTAGCTTCCCGAACGCTGCTTAGCCGAGTCGGATTCGACGATTGACCTCTTTCTCGAAGTTCTCGAAGTTGGACCTACCTAGCTGGACAGTTTGTCCTAGGTAAACATACTCGTCCACAACTTCGAGCGTAACGTCTCCGATCTTCATGAGGGTGGGTGAAGACCCAAGTATATCCTTGGTTAAACCTAACACCCTGCATACATTTGTATAAACTACTATCATGCAAATGCACTTATAGTTACTAGAAATAAAGTCTATTATAATTTGTATGCTGCAATTTATAGACACAAAGATTTACTTACTGACGTTTCTATTTAGAATTTTAGACTAAACAGAACAGTAGGTACAATATTTTTATCAGTTGTTGGAATCTCGAATGGATTCAGAAATACTTTATTCAACTGTTCTTTTATCGAATCTAAGAAATATTATGGTATTCGTGGTCATGGTCAGAGAGCAAAATCGGCCAAGTACGTGTCGGATCACACACAATAAAGGACTTAGGATGAATATGCGCAGTACTTGGGAAGAATTTATCCCAAGAACAAACTTAACTTAGTAGTTGAGAAACATGTTCTCCCATACATCGATTTACGTCACAGTCAGTACTCCAACTGTAAATATTTATTTATGTTATAAAACTACAAATTATCAATTTTCGGACTTTTTCCTTTATATGTGCTGTGAGCCTTGCTTCCTGCCAAATTTCATGATTGACTTGGGGTCTACGGGAATTACCCTGAAGGTTTTGATTTATTTGCGAGTATCAAAATATGTCACACTAGCGGACACAAATGTTGTTTTGTCTCTGATACCATAATATGCCATAACATGCTGTGTATTGGAAAATACGAACACGTCACTCCGGGGCCGATTGCTGTCAATAGCGGTGCTCTCGAGGTTGTTCGAGAATACGTTTACCTCGGGCAAACTCTGCAGTTTGGTAAGAACAACTTTGAGAGGAAGGCTAACAGAAGAATTCAGCTGGGCTGGGCAGCGTTTGGGAAACTTCGTCGAGTCTTCTCGTCGCGTATTCCACAGAGCCTAAAGACGAAGGTCTTCAATCAGTGCGTCCTGCCTGTTATGACCCGTAGGTCATAACAGGCAGGACGACACGTCCGTAGAGCCGAAACGTGGGCACTCACGGTACGGCTGGTCCATAAATTTAAGGTTGCTCAGCGAGCCATGGAGCGGGCTATGCTTGGAGTCTCTCTGAGGGATCGAATCCGGAACCGGATCTGATCCGGCAGAGAACCAAAGTTATCGACATAGCTCACAGAATTAGCAAGCTGAAGTGGCAGTGGGGCGGCCATATCAGCCGTAGATACCGATGACCGTTGGAGTACACGTGTTCTTGAGTGGAGACCGCAAATTGGCAAACGTAAGGTAGGACGCCCTCAAGCTAGGTGGAGTGACGATCTTCGAAGGGTGGCTGGTAGCAGCTGGATGAGAATTGCCGAGAATCGAGCTGAATGGTGTGCAATTGGAGAGGCCTATGTCCAGCAGTGGACTGCTATAGGCTGATGATGATGATGATTGGAAAATAAATACCAAGTGTATTTATCACCAGTTATTACCATTAAAGATTGAATAAGACCATGAGTACTACACAACATTTGTCCTCTTTTCTACGAATTACACCGTAAGTAATAATCAGATATGTTGGGTTCAAGGCCATCCTTATTATTGTTTTGTTGTCCTCGTAAAACGCCTGTAGGTCATGCCTAAGAAATTCGCAGAAGAAAACTGGGAATGTCCCTAATGTACGAAATTCGCAGAAGAAGGGTTGTGACTAAGTTTTTGATGCGAAACTTCTCGGCGATTCGATAATTTGACGAGAATTGAGACCGAAATTTCAAGGGCGCGTCATGTTTAGGCACATTTTGTTACATGAGAGGGAAAAAGATATTACTCTCTCTTTCTCACTCTCTCTCTCTGACTGTCACACTAAATATATTTAATAAACTTAAAAAAAATAAAGAATAAGAGAGATCTTAATATTTAATTTTTAAGAAGTTTCACTTATATCACGTGTATTTTTTTTATTGTGTGCCGTTATCAAATTCCTAAATATTATTTTCTTTAATTTAAAGCTGAAACGGAACTTCAGAATGTATGAGAAAAACAATTATTACAAGACTAGTTGTTGCCCGTGACTTCGTCTGCGATCCAGGATGTAAAGGAGACTATGTCCTAACCCAGGTCATGGTCTATCCATGTGCTAAATTTCATCCAAAGTCAGTCAGCCGTTTTAGGGTGTAAGCGTAACAAACAAACTCACTTTGGCATTTATAAAACTAGCTGACCCCGGCAAACGTTGTTTTGCCAATTATTTGTTTGGGGTGGACAACCCTTATCACTTAGGGGTATGAAAAATAGATAGTAGCCGATTCTCAGACCTACTAAATATGCATATAAAATTTGGTAAGAATCAGTAAAGCCGTTTCGGAGGAGAAAGGTAACTAACATTGTGACACGAGAATTTTATATATAAGATTAGTTAAGATTAGGATAGCAAGAAAGAGCAATCCAGGTGCTTCTCATTTGAAAACCAGACAAAACATGTTGCACTTGACCTTCCTAATAATTTATAGGAGAGTTGCACACGAACCGGCGGCGCCCGCGCCGGTTAAGATGCAAGAAATATTGCGTTTTATTTGTTAGTGGTGAGCTAAAAGTGGTTCTATTACCCGCAGTAGTATATCGCATATTCTACGACTTCATGAATGGCTTGCTAAAAGTATTTCACTATTTATACATTGGAATGTTCAGTCTCATTAATCAGCAATCATCATGATGGACTCATCTTTCAGCCCGTTCCATGTTACGTCGACGCGACACGTTTTCTTCTTCCATTCCCCTGTCAACCATCATGTTATCATTCCCTCTCTTTTTAACCCTAATAGTTCGATCGTATCGTCCTCTTAGCGTGCAAGATCGACAGTCCTTTTACTGTGTACTGGGCAGGTGTACACCTGCACAGAAATAGTAAATAGGATTATTATGTAACTTGTCTTGTTTACTTACACTTTTTATTGTATTTTTTGTGTACTACTAACAATCCTTACTAACGCTATTTTTGTAGAAAATATGAACTGTGTTGTTTATATACGTCTGAAATAAAGATATTAAATTAAAATAAATTATTTCACCATGTCCGTCTGCCTGTTCGTCTAATTAACTAGTAATTTAGTACGGGTATACATATTAATCAGCATTGGAGGTATTAGGAGCAGTGGTGGTCCAGTGGTAACGGCCGCGACTTACGAGTTGTACATCATAGGTTCGAACCCAGACAGGCGCTTTACTTTGTGTAAATTATTTCATCACCACTGCTCTCAAAACGGTGAAGGAAAACATCGTGAGGAAACCGGCATGTCCTAGAACCAAAAATTCGAAGACATGTGACATCTATCAACCCGCACTGGGTCCGCGTGGTGGATTACGGCCCACTCCCTCTCACAGAGAGGAGGCTTGTGTCCCAGCAGTGGGAATATTATAGGCTGATGATGATACATATTAATCATGCCGACAAAGTGGTAAAACAAAATCTCAATTTGTTTTAGGGTAAAATGGGGATTTTTTTTTTTCTCGTCTTGCCCTTAGTCTGGGGTGTCGTTGGAAAGGTCGTTCAAAAATATTGTGAGTGTGCTAAATAACCACATTCCGTATGGGAGAACATGTTTTTCAACTACAATGTTAAGTTTGTTGTTAGGATAAAAACCGGCCATTTTTCATATCATTCCTCACACAATCCATCTTCACTTTGACCTTCTTCTCCCTCTCCATCCGTCAACATTTATATTCATTACTCTTTTAGTCACATACAAATTCCAAATGTCACAAATCTAATAAAGTATTCAATCAATCTGCCGAGTCTTTTCCTATGTTGGGGTCGGCATCCAGTCTACCCAGATGCAGCTGAATACCAGTAAATCTAATATAACACTGTCTCCATGAACAACAAAGTTATTTTTGCGCTTGTAACCGAATACTTTTGAAATGGTTGTGTGCCATCCGGACGGACGGACAAACGGACATGACGAAATTATAACTGTAATTTTTTTACCATTTGGCTACGGAATCCAAAAAAGTCCTCTAAACACAAAGGAGTGCATAGCATAATCAGCCTATAATGTTCCCACCTGCTGGGACACAGGTCTCCTTTTTCTGTGACCCCAGCGGGCCTTAATTAACCACGCGGGCCCAGTGCGGGTTGGTAGATGTTACATGTCTTCGAATTTTTTTTTCTAGGACATGCCGGTTTCCTCACGATATTTTCCTTCACCGTTCTGAGAGGAGTGGTGATGAAATGATGTGCCTGCTTGGGTTCCACGACCTACTGTAACTCATAAGTTGCGGTCGTTACCACTATGCTACCACTACTCTGCTCAAAGTAGGTACCCTTAAAATCAAAACAAGGGCCAACTTTTCAAGTATTAGTGTCATCATCATCATCATCATTTCAGCCGAAAGACGTCCACTGCTGGACATAGGCCTCCCCCAAGCACCGCCACTTCGACCGATTCTGTGCTTTCCGCATCCAGCGGATTCCTGCGGCCTTCACAAGGTCATCGGTCCATCTTGTGGAAGGCCTTCCAACGCTACGTCTCCCGGTACGCGGTCGCCACTCCAGAACCTTTCAACCCCATCGGCCATCCGTTCTGCGAGCAATGTGCCCTGTCCATTACCAGTATTAGTGTAGCCGGTGCCTATTTTTAGTTCAAACGAGTAGGTAAGTAATAAAACATATTCTACATAGTTTAAAATTTAGACGGACGTTGAAGTGTTTTGAAACGTCGATTGAATGAGAAAAACGTTGATTAATGAAACGTTTATTTGTACAAGATGAGCTGAACTGTTCAATCTGGCGAGTGATGTCAGAATGTTTTTTTTCACCTAGGTGTAATTTATGGTTATGTGGCTTGTGGCTAAGTAATAACCGCCGCACAGGTCGATTGATCAGGTTAACCTACACTTGTTGCGGTTGTTCCATAGATGAGTGACCATCTTTACATTCCAAGACTCCTCCGTGCCTCAGAAAGCACGTTAAGCCGTTGGTCCCGGCTGTCATTCGTGGATCTGTGACAGTTGTTACCGGTAGTCAGAAGCCCAAAAGTCGGACGATAATCTTACCAAGGGGTATCGATTACCCAGTTACTGGGTTGTGGACTAGGTAGACTAGTTATCAGACTTTCGGGCTTCTGACGACCCGTAACGACTGTCAAAGATCCACGAATGACGGCCAGGACCAACGACTTAACGTGCTTTCCGAGGCACGGAGGAGTCTCGGTATGTGAAGATGGTCACCCATCCACAGACCAACCCCGGTGAGCGTAGCTTAACCTTATGGATCGACCCGTGCGGCCGTTATCACTTGGCCATGAGCTCGTAAGCGAGCCAGTAAGTTAGTCAACATTAGAAAGATATAAAACAAATATATCTGCCTTTATTTTCCTTGACAGTTTTTCTGAAAACAATTAAAGCTCAAAGGTTTCAACTTTCTCTTCAAATACAAAATATTTCACTGCCTGAGTTAAGGCTCCAGCAGAAAGGTATGACGCGTCGGCGCGACGCGACTCTGGTGGAAAAAACTATCTACATTGTGCAATGCACAACCCAAACCAATGTAGATACAAGAAATAATTATCCCATAAAAACATAACATATAAAAAATGCAAGTCTCGCAATTGCAACGCAGTTTTTCTACCGCAAAACGTTGTGAGATCCAATGTAAAACCTAGTTTGTTAATTTATTCAGTGTACCTGTCTATGGGAACATCTATTCAACAACTTTGTCATAAATTGTTGTCGAATTAGTTAACTAACAATACTGACTGACAATAGTGACTGTATCAATATTTGACAAATATTCTTCACCTTTCTTCTTCTTTTTTGATTTTCTTTAATAAATTTTGGGCACTTTTCCTATTGAGAGCGACGCGGACGAATTTTTTGATGCCCTATGATTATTCCCCCCACGCCCCTTTTTTATATACTTGTACATATTATTATTATTATTTTAAGTCTGTTAGTTTTAATTTATTTATTTATTTTAAATAATGTAAATACGTATGTTAGTAATATAATAAATAGAATGACTCAAATTGAATGTAATTTGGATATATACCTAGTTATTCAAATTCAAATAATTTATTTCGGAAAAATTATCCATATTGTGTTAGTATAAGAACTTACAAAAATATGTTAGTAAACAATAATACAATAAAAACAAAAAAATAAATTAAAATCAAAATTAAAATCAAACTTACAATTAAAATCAAAATTAAATTAAATTACAAATACAAAGCTCTCTTGGTCACTGAAAATTCAGGCTTTTAGCTTTATCCATAACGAAGTTACAGGGGGTCGAAAATGTTCCTAAACGGGTTCGAGAAAAGATGGTACGGCTAACTGATAGGTACCGAATTCCTTAGAACGTGAAAAAATGCTTGGGAAAAGTCCCGTTCCCGTGGAAGTACGGCGATAAAATAACCTTTGTTACTCGCTGATAATGTAGCTATCTATTGCTGAAAGAATTTTTCAAATCGGTCCAGTAGTTTTTAAGTTTATTCGTTACATAAAAAAATACAAATCTAACCTCTTTATAATATAAGTATAGAAGTATTAACTTACATCTGTGCCAAGCGATAGAGTCAAAACTGTTGTATGTACCTACTATAAGTCCATCCATACACTTCCAGTTACTTACATAACATTTTATTTATAACAATTTATGTGCTACAAAATGTAGTTTACAATCATGTCGTGATTGATAGCTGAGATAAAAATAACAGGCGAGCGGGCTGGCGCCAAAATATTTGGCGTATCTAAATATTGTTATTGCACGCCTTATATATAATGCCCGGGATACACGAGGCTAGTTTTTAACTGACTCCAAAAAAAGGAGGAGGTTCTCAGTTCGTCGGAGTATTTTATTTTTTTATTTACGTTCCCCGATTACTCGAAGACGACTGGACCGACTTGAAAAATTTATTATTTTGTTTGAAAGGGTATACTTTTGAGTTAGTCCCATTGTCATTTGGTCACGATCTGATGATGGGACCTTGGAGAAAACGAGGGAACTCTTCAAATATTATAGGCACATCTAAAAAAAATACAACCGACTTCCAAACTACAAAGTGAAAAATAACTTTAATTTCGGAAGTCGGTGTCTTTGGGTCAGTATATTAGTTTATTGACACTGACTTCCGAAATTAAAGTTATTTTTCAGTTTGTAGTTTGGAAGTCGGTTGTATTTTTTGTAAAAAGTTTTTGTTTTCAAAGCTAGGATAGTTAGCTAAAACATCTGTGTATTATTCTGACTTGCTGTCCAGTACCCTAATTGCGTAACTCATGATCAATTATAATCTGAACCATTTTGAAAGAGATTACTAATCTCTTGCTTCTTATGTTCAAAAATTTGTCTGCTCAGAACTGTCAGAATGAAACAAATTGCTATGGATACTATATTACGTAATTAAGGTGTTGGTTTGGCACAAGCTAGTGCAGTTTACACGATGTTAGTAAGTTTTAAGCAAATAGCATTGTGGTGACTTAGTCCGTAGAGTAAAATTATCCGATTGGGTTCTTTCTTCGCCGGCTACATGAGGCTAGTACACAAGCCACGATAGCAAAATCGATGGTAGTGGGCAGTTACTAGCTCAAAAATAGAACCCCATCTTATTAAATTATCCTAACTTGAGACTTTAACTTATTAGCCTAGAAATGAAGCTAGTTCTGTATACACGAATAACTAGCCAGAGTTACTAGCTTGCTAGCTTACTGACAAAATGAAATGAAATGAAATTGTTCATTGAATTGATCACTTTTACACGTCATATTCAAAAATAAAATAAAAATAAGCTAAATGATTACGGCCTTCACAAGGTCATCGCTCCATCTTGTGGGAGGCCTTCCTTCAGGAATCCGCTGGATGCGGAAAGCACAGAATCGGTCGAAGTGGAGGTGCTTCGGGGAGGCCTAAGTTCAGCAGTGGACGTCTTTCGGCTGAAATGATGATGATGATGATGATGAAATGAGTACGGCGTTTCCTGGCTGACTACTCTGAGAAGAAAGGCCGAAACAAACTCAGAGGTCGCAGTCTCTTTTAAAGTCCGGATAATCTTGGTCAGGCCATATGAGGACCATGTAGATTAGTGTCTGAAATGGTCTTTTGAGGAAAGAATCACATAGACACTAGCTTACTATTCTAGCTTCAAAAACTAGCCTCATGTATACCGGGCGTAATAGCAATATACTGAATGATTGAGATGGATGAGCAAATGTATTTGATTCGTTTTGAGCTATGTATTAACTCTACTGTTGAAATGTATGAGGTAAACTTTATGAACATGGTACAAGTAGATACGTAAGTATTAGGGTAGTCATCATCGTCTGCCTAGCCTTTTCCCAACTATGTTGGGGTCGGCTTACAGTCTGCCTATCTGACCTCCACAATCCAGCTGCTGGGTAATACGATACCCCTTAGTAAGACTGGTTGTCAGACTTTCGGGCTTCTGACGACCCGAAACGACTGTCAAAGATCAACGAATGACAGCTGGGAAAAACGGCTTAACGTGCTTTCCGAAGCACTGAGGATTTTGATATGTAAAGATGGGAACCTGATCGATCGACCCGTGCGGCTGTTATTACTTACAAGCCCATAAAAAAAAATGAGCTCTGTTTTTTTATTTAGCTGTCTGTGTATGTTATTCAGGTTTTACCATAAGCCTACATTTACAACTTCTTCTTATTTCACTGCATATTTTTATTTTACTAGCGGACGTCACGCGGTTTCACCCGCATAGTTCCCGTTCCCGTGGGAGTACGGGATAAAATATAGCCTATGTTCACCGGAGATAGTGTAGCTTCCCAACAGTGAAAGAATTTTTCAAATCGGTCAAGTAGTTTCGGAGCCTATTCAATGCAAACAAACAAACAAAAAAACAATCAAATCTTTCCTCTTTATAATATTAGTGTAGATATGGCATCTCGCAGTTCTACCTAGTAGGTTGTCGGCTTCTTAACCGAGCTATCTTGGGCCTATAGTCAGGGCATACAATTTATAAAATAAGCATCTAAACGCTCACCCCTTGTGGGGTACGGACCTCGGCTTAGGGCGTCGCTACGGACGGGCAGTAAGGAACAGGTTGGATCGGATCGTACCATGCAGCTTCATCTGACATAAAGCTCTTAATAAGCTCGCCATTGAACCTGCGACCCTACGAAGACCCGTCGTTATCAGGAAGGAAAACTACGTCATCATCTGCCTAGCCATTTCCCAGCTATGTTGGGGTCGGCTTCCAGTCTAACCGGATGCAGCTGAATACCAGTATTTTTCATGGAGCAACTGCCTATTTGACCTTCACAACTCAGTTAGGTATTGGGTAACACGATACCCTAAGACTGGTTGTCAGACATCGGGCTTCTGACGACCCGTAACGACTGTCAAAGATCTACAAATGATAGCCGGGACCAACGGTTTAACGTGCTTTCCGAGGCATGGAGGAATCTCGATAAGTATGATATAAAGATGATATAAAGATGGTCACTCATCCATATACCAACCCCGGCAAACATAGCTTAACTTGTTGGATCGACCCGTGTTGCTGTTATTACCTAGCCACGAGCCAGTAGGAAGGAAAAGTACGTATCCCTTTAAAAAAAAAACAGTTTTTATTACGGATAGGTACCTACTCAATTTCAACTGAGGTCACCACGGATGCTACATGTCATCCTCTTGTATATCAAACAAATAATGCTCTGTTATCAGTCACGGCTGCTAATCAATAGCCAAGTAGCATCAGAAGGGTAATTTGACGGTAATTACCTGTTGTTCCGGTTATTTCCACTTATCGGACGATACTAGGCATTATAATGGCTTGGTTTTTTTATACCTGATAAGTAAGTTAATTATAAAGTTTTAGAGATTATTTATATTTCAATAATGTACAATTTATATGCCAAATAACACCTTATAATTAAAGTACTAACAAAATGTACACAATAAATTACAAATTAAAACAATAAAATATCCTAACACCCATGTACTCTTCCTCTAAATCGATCCAAATGTTGTCTTAATAAGATCGCTTTTAATATGGCATGACGTCACGCCTTGCTAGATTTAATACTGCGTTGTGACGTAGCGAGCCCCCACTCCCAACTTTAATGCGTGTTTACTAAGTTTATTTTTGATTAATATCATAAAGCAAAAAATACGTGTAATATTTTTTTATTATCTGAAAGACGGACTAAATAGAATTTCTTTTTTTTATCTAGGCAACTAACCTATTTTCTTTATGCTGTGCCTTCTCCTTCCAATCGGTTAGGAACAAGTCCAAATCGTCACGTTTCTTAGGCCTCGGAGACGACGCATGTGACATCCGGCTGATTACGGCCCACTCTGATTACTTTCACAGAAAAGAGGCTTGTGTCCCAGCAGGGGAAACATTATAGACTGATTATGTAAACTCGGTTAATTAATTGCGGAAAATTCTGACCATCGCCAGCTCTAATACTTTTGAAAGTACATCTTTTGAAATCCCTCTGATGTCGGCTTTATCAAAATATTGTCTAGAAAACTAAGTTACTTCGACTGGAGTCTCTTTGACGAAGGCAATAAAGACAATGAAATTATAAGGAAAACTCGGCTTCAATCAACAGGAAATTTTACAGAGTAATTGGCGGAAATTCTATCAAGGTACTGAAGTTTTTGGAATTACGTCATGACCGCTGCTTCGTGAAAAAATTGCAAAGATAATTTGATACCCATCGAGATATTCCAATACATCATTTTACAAAGTTTCTTGACCGTTTGTTTCCATAGAAACCTACTACGCTATGGAATGGGCAACTAGCTTCATCTTTCTCACTGACCGACTCCTTGACAATTCAAAAGTGCCTGTAATTGGTTTTATTGAAATAAATGCTTTGAAATCGAGTTTGAATGGTTGTTTATCACAACACGGAAAATGGAATTCAAAACAAAAACTTAAACAGGAAACAAACATTGGGCTGCCTGTCAAAATGCCTGAAATGTGCCAAAATTAACCAATAGGAGCAGAGCTCTGAAGCGGAGTTTAGATTCTATTGGTTAATATTGGCACATTTCTCCGCTCCCCTACCTCACTCCGCTCCAGTGGACAGGCAGCTTTATAGGGCGTTTATTTTTACCTATCTTTTAACTTTTTTGTTTTTCCGAAAACAAAAAGCAACTAGAATCAATTATATTTTTCTGTAAATTTTGACGTTGAAAAGTGCTTTATGTGCCTATTTGAAATTATTTATTTATTTAAACTTTTCACACTCAAAAAGGTACAAAGGCGGATAATGCCTTAGGCATTCTCTACCAGTCAACCAAAGGTGGAGAAGAGATTGGATGGTAGGTGCTGTTTGAGAGGAACAAAGAAATTAATTAATTAAAAGAAAAAAAAAATATTCTGACTTGGACTTTCTCTTTTGTTTTTCCAGTGGCCTACTTTGGTAAAACACCGGTAAGACCTGAGGGATAATTGCGTAACAAACATAAATGGCAATCGATCGCAATGGCTTTACCACACTAACAATTGCAATCCCTTTCATTTTGACAATTCGTCAAAATTCATTGCGTTATTTACGTTGTTAAATTGACGAATTTTTCAAACATGCCATGTGAAGGAATTTCTTTCAAAATCCTTGGGATTGTGGAAGAAAGTGTGTTACGCAATTGGGGTGCAGATTTACATACGCGTCGATGTCCTTTTACACCGTATAATAGACTAGCTGACCCATCAGACGTTGTCTTGTCAAAATTTCAATTTCGATTTTTCGGCTGTTCCTTTGGGTTTTCCAAATATATTTTTTTTTTTATTTTTTTTTACGTTATTTTACAATATGGATAGGAACGACGTCGTAGCGCGGAACATATCGATACCGGAAATGTCAATTGTCGTAAAGGACATTGTATTCCCTGTCCTTTACGACAATTGAAATTTCCGGTGTCAATATTATTATACACAAGAGGCACGGCGCGGGCAAAGCGACGGACGGTGTGGCGCGGACGTTGAGTGTGTTTCGCGCCTCGTTCACGTTGCTATACATTTTGTATCATACCGTCATAATTATCATACCGTTCTATACCGCCCCAAGCCCGCGCGACTCGTCATTTGTGCATGTCCCGCGCTTTAAGGGTGAGAACGAATGTATAGTCCGTGTAATCCACGACGACGCGCCCCACTCCGCGATTACTGTACTGTAAGCTGAACTCTAGTACGTCGCGGAGCGGAGTGGATTGCGCGGACTATAGTAACCAGTCGCTTTTCAACGAACGGCCACTTGTTGCTGCCATTCTATGCAAATTATGTTGTTCACAATGAAAATGCCCTTGGAATGAAAAGTGGAAATAAACAGGCCGATTAAAATAACCGTAAATAAATAAAGTCAAGGAAGTTATTGGTAAAGCATTTTCTTAAATTGTCCGTATGATCATACCATAACTGTCATTCTTTGATAGTTGTATGAAAACAATCCACACATCCCACACAAGCACATGTTTCTATAACATCACACACCACATACCTATATTACACACTCATACACCAGAAACACTACACATCATATACACTATACACCAAACACTTATAAATTACTACACGTAAGTAATGTTTTCCATGTTTATAATTTTCTTTTTTATTTTCATTGCCATTTTTATTATTTGTATGTTTTAGATTAATTCTTATTGCATGAAAACTGACTTCTGTAATTGTGGGAAGACACTGACTCCTGTAACACAGGTGCTATATATAAAAAAAAGGATTGTGTGGTTTTATGAAACCACGGTAAAAGTGAAACTTCTATAGGCACCGCCATATTGGCCTTGGCTGCTCTGACCAATGCCTTTCACTTTATCCCTACTCCGCGGCCGACCGTCACGCGACATGCAACACACAGACGAAAAAGTTTGAGACGATGTAATAAATGTTTCACTTTAATTAATTATTATTAAATGGCTACAATGTGGAAAAATTACGTAGGCTGTAAATTCGCTTAACAATTAATTTCCCACAGCATTGATTGCTTAGTGGTGTGACTGTCGGACTGCCAAGTCACAGCTCTCGAGTTCGACCCAACGCTCGCACTTCTGACTTTTCAGATTCATGTGCGTATTGTATAATTATCACTTGCTTCAGAAACGGTGAAGGAAAACATCGTGAGGAAACCGGCATGCCTGAGAGATATTTCTTGACGGCACACAGAGGGTCGAAACTGCTATATGAGGGACTGGGGTTGCAATATCCATTTAAAAAAAATACCTATCGAAAGATCTCGTCATTTTGTTGAATAATTGTTTTTAAACGTTTTTCTCTGAAAGTGATAGTTTACAGAAACTGATAAAATTTGACCCAGTCTTGACAGGTCTTACTTTAAAACTACATTATTCTTATTCTTTGGCTTTTTTTTTTTTGGGGAGCGGGAGGGCGTGTCAGACTCTTACTGGCTAAAATCCACCCGTGTTCCTTCGGTTGCCCTGTTTCCGGGGGCCACGATGTCTCTATCGGTTTTCTTCGAACCCCCGACAGGCATTGGCCCTAGCGGACCCCGTCAATTATTCTTTGGCTTGTTATTCTACGGTATCAGCACGCACCCATGGTTACCCGTTCAAGAGTTATGACTTCATGAGGTACAGTAACATGAAAAAAAAAGTAAGTCGGTCAGTTTTGATGTTCGCTTTTAATTTATCCAAGTAAAATAATGCCCTTGATTATTTTACTGAATGATAAAGTAAACTTTGCTACTCGTAACCACATCCACATTCAAGTTTACTAACCTAACATAAACTAAATAAATCCCGGATCCTCTATTAACAAAAAGCTTTGAATTATTCACATTTCTTAATCATAACATAAGGTTAAACTCACAAGCTTTAGCCACTCGTGCAGTTAAACTGTTCAACGATGTTTCTCTAGGCCTGTTTGTGTTTCAAACGATTTCATCAAGAGAGTAAGTAATAACATAAAGTGAACATTATGCCTAAATAAATGGTAAGTCTGTGGCTGTGTATTCAGTAGGAACAAAAGAAAAACAAACTGGTTTAACTGTGCTTAGTATGCTTGTGTAAACCCAGCTTAGAACAATATTGGTGGCCCTCGAAAATTTAAATTAAAAATTTGAATTCGAAATAATAAAAGACTTAAAGCATCAAGCATGCGTACGAATAATGATTAAGTACTCCCAGCTGCTAAATAAAGAAATCTGGGTTAATTAAGTAACATAATCAGCCTATAATTCTCATCTTGAATATTTAGTTGAGCTATGGGGGTCAGCCGCGAAAACTTACCTAGGCCCACTACAAAGAACACAAAACAAAATTATAAAAACATTATTTCAATATCATTATCTAACTCCGACAAGAATACTATACAAAAAAACCAAACTACTCAATATAACTCACCTTTACAAATACTACACTTGCGTCCTTATTAAAAAAATCATCACCAAATCTGTTCAATCAAACATACAGCTACATATGAAAAATATAACATACAACGTAAGAAATAAAAACAAAATCCAGTTACAACCAGCGCGCGCTCGTACTAATTATAGCAAAAAAACAATATTGGTTGAAGGAGCACGGCTGTTCATCAGTTTACCGGAGGATATAAAAAAATGTGACAATATAAACATATTCAAGCGCAGATTAAGGCAATACACCACAAAAGGAGACGTTTCATTTTTGTATGGGACTCCGGCCATAACATGTACACTTTATAAAACCTGGGAAACGAACTCCTAAATACAATGAAGACTGTTTTTTTCCATAATATCTAATACTTTTTGGGCACAAAATAAAAACCGAAAATGTTTGACGTTTGTCAGGAGAAATACGATTATCGACAGCTAGCCATTTTCGTCCAGAAGTACCTACAAATCTACAATCCACAAAAGCAGTTTTTTATTTTTATGATGAATCATACTTTCTAATTGATCAAAAAAGTTGTATAAGATAGCTATCTTATTGTAGTACAGAAATACACACCTTTCATATTTATTTGAATAACGTCTACATGATATTATTTTGTTAAAATGTAATATGATTTCTGGACGAAAGCAGTATGCAAGTAAAACGACGCCATGATGAATAAAATATGGCAATAATTTGTTAAACTATTATTTTTTGTGCCGAAGTAATCAGAGGAATAAACAGGAAAGAATATTTTTCCTCAATTCGTGGAATTTTTTCCTTTTTTTTCATTAACGTACACTTTATGGCCGAAAATGAAACATCTCCTTTGAAATAACATAAAAGAGACTATGATAAATATACTAATATAATGTCTCCAACACCCTAGAGGTAACTAACTAATGTTAATAGTACTATATAAAATCACTTTGTATCTCATTATAAGCGAACTACTAGTTTTTAAGTTCTTATGAGAAATAAAGTTCTTTAAACCCATAAGAGCTCAACAGTCATCAATGAGACAATAGAATTTTAATTGTTATCGATCTCCAGGATAGCTCGTGACAGTCAAAATTATTAGCGTGATTAAAATCAATACAAATTTTATTCAAGTTGGGATCTATTTTAGTTACATCAACATTTTGATGAATAAAGCAAACAGGACGTGGGCGCACTTCCAACAGTTTTCCTCAGTTACCCAAATTAATACAGTATGTTAATTAACGAAAGGTTAACCCGCAAATGTATAACTTCCATGTAAGCAAAAAAAAAATTACCATAAAAATATATATATATACTGGGCAGGGATATCGACGCGAAAACGGTTAGCATGGATTCAGTACATGATTCTGACCCCCCCCTACGTTAAAATTTTTCGTCGGTTATTTAAAAAAAAACTGCTGTTCCATACATTTTGACGGCGTAGGTATTGAACTTTTCTATGAAACAGCAGGTTTATTTTTATTTTTCAGAATCATGTACTGAATCCATGGTAACAGTTTTCGCGTCGATGTCCCTGCCAGCCTGTATAGTAAAATATTGTGGTAAAAATATTAAATTGATACGTAACTTGAACATTTTTTTTACCTATAAGAGTCATTATTTGGCGTGGGCTGTGATAATTATTGATAATACATAGAATAATGTAAGTTGTGTTGTATTGTATGTCATGTTGTGTTGTAACACACACAAAAAAGTCCGCGAGGCTGTATGTCTAACTTATTATATTTAAGTCACTGTACGGTCTCATCACCGTACATTTTTGCTTACTCTGTAACCTACTTTAGGCCAACGATGCGCGTCATAATTTAGCGTGTTATATTGACTTGACTAACGAATAAAAAGAGAGTCAACTTATAACTGTGTAACTGTCAACATCTGAGAGAAATAATCGCCTTCCATTCACTTACTGTAACTTACCTTTAACTTAAATAAACTTAAGTATTTAGTGCAACTTAGTGGAACGTGTTTCTCTATACTAACTAAACTTTTAAACCTTCACGACAAATCGGTGTACGGAGTTTACTACTACAACCCGTACAGTCACAATAACTGTTTTTTGTTCAAATTAGTCAATCAAAACACGGGTAGAATCGAAAGATGATGATATTTGTATCATATTAATCTTTATTCAACTTGGCTGATTTTTCCAACATCATAATAATTATTCGTGGAATCGGCCCTAAATAGTTTCATTGTCAAGATTGATCATCATCAAACTTAGAAGCAAAGCAAAAGTAAAAAAAAATCGGTCAAGAGCTCGTCGGACTCGCGCACCGAGGGTTCCGTACCATTTTAAATTTTCATCGGCGAGGCTTTTATTCGTCAGAGAATTTTAACACTGCGGTGTAGAATTTAGGTTGCAGTTTTAGGTCAGCGCCATCTCTTGATCGATAGTGGAACTAATGTAATTTTTGTTGATAATTTCTGAAAAGTGTGCTATTTAGAGACATCGTTTTATTTTTCCTGTAATCTTTACATAAACTTCTATCACATAGAATAATTTCAGATTTTCTCTAAGCAAACTTCGGAGATAAGGGAGAACGGTATTTTTTACATTTTTCGTCAAATGTAAAAAAAAAAAATGGAGAATGTGCAAATTGCGCTCTTTCATATGATACCCCACATGTCCTAGTAGCCCCACATCGAATTTTCAAGAACCCCGTTCAGCCACTATAGCAAAAAAAAAAAAAATAATTATTTGCAAAATAGTTGGGCAAACGACATCTAAAACTATTCCAAATTTCAAGTTGATAGCATTAGTAGTTCTTAAGATATCCAGCTGTGATAGACGTTTAGACAGACTGAGTCTCACCATAAGGGTTCCTTTTTACTATTTACTATTTTGGTACGGAACCCTAAAAAGTTAGAAAGAATGCTGAGCGAAAACGAAGTAACTGCGCAGGCGGGCGATGCGAAGGAACAAGAAATTTCACGCGGACGAAGTCGCGGGCAGAAGCTAGTGACTGATAAAGCTCTTCTTCATGACGTTGTCAAGGAACCGACTACGCATTTAAGACCAGGCACTCAAAAGACAATTTCTACGCAAACTCCGCCTCCATGCACCCCACCACTCCACTATGTGCTAAACTCTAAAACATCAGTAATAAAGTTGAATATCGCGTGCGCTCTTTGGTCGTGTTCGAGCACGGAACTAAATGTCGTAAGTCTCAATTCTTATTTTGTTTATAACTAAAGTAATAAATTGATCTAGAGATAATAATATAATAAGGCTTCTGCAGACAGGCACAACGCGACAGCATAACGCGACTCTGTTGAAATAATTTCTATGATTCGCGACGCGCCGCGGCGAATCGCGTCGTGCTTTTCTGCGGTTATGATTGGCAAGCAAACCAATCTGTTTCCGCAAACATAATAATATGTTTGCCCTTTCCAAAACATAACAAAAGATTTGTTTACGGTACCGAGCTATTTCTTACTTCTCCAAAGATAAATACAATTTACATTCGAAACTTACATAGTCCGGAGGCATCGGTCCAAATGGAGGCGGCATTTTGTGCGGATGCATGTGCGGATGTTTCCGGATGTCTGGGATTCCGGGAGATGGACGATACTGGGGAGGCATTCCTTGTGGATTTATATCTGAATTTTCAGGTACGTTCGGAAATCCGGGGGATGGACCATATTGAGGAGGCCTTCCTTGCGGTTGGATAATAATATATGGATAATTGGGAGTGCCTGGAAATCTGGAGGGATCATTTGGAGGAGGCCGTTCTTGCGGTTGCAAATGTGGGTTATTGGAGTTGTCCGAATATCCGGAGGACGGATCATATTCAGGAGACATTCCTTGCGGGTGTTTATATGGATTATTGGAGGAGTGCGGAAATTTGGAGGATGAATCATATTGTGGAAGCATTCCTTGCGGATGCATATCTAGATTTTTAGGTTCGTCGGAAAGTCCGGGGGGTGAACCATAAAGAGGAGGCCGTTCTTGCGGTTGCAAATGTGGGTTATTGGAGTTGTCCGAATATCCGGAGGACGGATCATATTCAGGAGACATTCCTTGCGGGTGTTTATATGGATTATTGGGGGAGTGCGGAAATTTGGAGGATGAATCATATTGTGGAAGCATTCCTTGCGGATGCATATCTAGATTTTTAGGTTCGTCGGAAAGTCCGGGGGGTGAACCATAAAGAGGAGGCCGTTCTTGCGGTTGCAAATGTGGGTTATTGGAGTTGTCCGAATATCCGGAGGACGGATCATATTCAGGAGACATTCCTTGCGGGTGTTTATATGGATTATTGGGGGAGTGCGGAAATTTGGAGGATGAATCATATTGTGGAAGCATTCCTTGCGGATGCATATCTAGATTTGTATGTTCGTCGGAAAGTCCGGGGGGTGAACCATAAGGAGGAGGCCTTCCTTGCGGATGCATATATGAATGATAAGGAGAGTCCGGAAATCTGGAAGATGGATCATATTGAGCAGCCATTCCTTGCGGATACATATCCGGATTTTTAGGTTCACCGGGAAGTTCGGGTGACGGATTATATTGAGGAAGCATTCCTTGGAGTTGCGGATTATTGGAGTCGTCCGAATATCCATTCTCCGCAGTCAGTATTTGCGGATGTCTAACAGGATTTTCGGGAGAGTTAGTAAATCTTGGAATTGGACCAGACTGAGGAGGCATTCCGTTCGGAAGCATACCCGGATGTTGGGGTGTATTTGGATATCCGGGGGAGTTACTTGGGTCCCATTGAGCCCGAGAATTCACACAACACATAAACACTAACACAAACACACTTCGCACACACATTTTCTCACTAAAACACTCCCACAGTGCACATAAATGAGTTCACACACATAAAGTCACTCACAAAACTTTTAGTTTTTAAATATTAAACAATAATCGAACATGTCTTCAAAAATATGTCCGTCCGCCTGTTACACAAATAGGCGAATTGTTTCATGATTAAGATAGGTTATTGATATCAATTTCGGTCCAATCTGTTGATAATACCAAAACTCAAGTATGGCTGACGTGCGTACAGATAAAAACGGATAGATAAGATATAAATTGGTGTATTTGTATTACGGTCGTATGAGCGTGGAATACCTTGTTGCTTTGTCATTTTGGGATATTAATCATGTATATATATATCCTGTTTGTGAGACGTGTTATCGGATGTATCAGGTGTAACATTATAACACCCCTCTTGGTGCGTCGGGGGTTAAAAAAAAAGGACAATAGGTAAATAGGAACGACACATCGCCACTGACATTTGATTTAATTATATTGATGGAGATCAGTCGTCTCGACAGAAATAAACTACTGTTGACGCTTTCCGGATGGTTTTGACAAACGACCTCGTGAATATTTTAAAGTCATTGGTGCCGATTCCCTTGTTCACAAACTAAACTAAATTTAAGTTCAGTGCATCTTTTTCGTTCTATTTAATTAAGAAAAGGACAGAAGATAAATTTTAGTTTAGTCAAATTAATCAGCGCCTGTCACTACTCCATACAAGTTTAGACGTGATTAAAAACTTGCCAACTAAAATTACGTCAATTTACGTCAAGCGCTGATTAATTTGACAGGACTAAACTAAAATTTATCTTCTGTCCTTTTTTTAATGAAATAGAAAGAAAAAGATGCACTGAACCTAAATTTAGTTTAGTTTGTGAACAAGGGAATCGGCTCCAATGGAATGTATTATGAAATAAACATTATTTTAAACAGGTCTTTCAATGATCATGATGTATTTTAGAAACAACTAAGTACTAGCTTTTGACACGAGCTTTTACAAGTTAGGACTGAGTACGAAACAAAAATTTTGATAAACATCGTCAAACAATAATAAAAAAGTAAAAGTGGTAGCTCCAAATTAAACAGATCATAGATACTCGTACATTATCGATAGTTATGGTAAACAGATTATATCGGGCTATAGATAGGCAGTTCCAAGGCCTATTATGATAGACTATCGATAAGCTATTATACGCACATCACTTCACTAAGTAACCCCGCTTCATAGTATTATGATAAATCAAATAGATACAGTGTAAACATTACTGTAATAATATCATGGAAACTGAAGGGTCGGATGAATACAATATGGCGGCTCAATGTAAACAAGAGTTCTACGCATTTTATGAGTACTGTAAAGGCTCTTGTCGACGGCACCGCAACCGCGCCGACAACGCTTCGTGTAACCATGTAGACTTAACGCTGAAGCGCCACCACCGCGCCGTCGCGTCGCCGCAACGTAGCCGCGCCGTCTCCGCTTGATTTTGCTATATCACTCTGCAATCCGCGGTGGCGGCGTGGCAGCAGGCTGGCAACGTTGCACATACACAGATTAGAGGCTCGGCGGCGGTGCGGTGGCGGCGCGACGACGGCGTCGTCACCCCCAACACTTAGCCGACGTTTGCACGGACGTCATAAAATCGCGGCGGGATTTTACCGCGCACTGAAAAAAAAAATCGCCGCTATTTTATTGATTTATTCTTCGTTTGGCCCACTGAGTTTTGTCCTACATAAAAAAATCCTGGTTCGTCCCAAACAATATGCTTCCTTCGTCCCAAAATATAATTTTAATTTTTTATTCCCGCTTCGTCCTATTATATATTCCTTCTTCGGCCCATATTTTTTTTGTACATGCTTACTTTTTTGTACAATCGGCAAAAAAGGGTTACTTAATATTAAATATTTAACATCAACTTTTTCAAACAACCGCTCCTCTCTGTCTTCTCTGCGAGAGAAAATTTGCCCGTATTATTTTATAATAACATTCTTTAGCCGCTTTTAGTGAGCAAGTTATTTGTAAACAACTGACGTCACTGGAATTTTTTCAAAAGAGCAGGTAAAAAAATGACCACCCCTTTTTTATTGCGTCCTTCGTTTGTTTGCTTGTATTGACTCATTTGGCCAATAGCATTAGTTTTCATTATTTGCAAAATGGGATTCACGCTAGCTCCCGTGATACACAGTGCATTCAGATACTCATTCGTCACTTGGATATTGTTCAAAAAATTTCAAATAAGTACATTATTTTTTTGTTGACTGTACCTTTAATGTACTTGTAATTTGGGACGAAGCAAAACTTTAATTGTGCTATGGGACAAACTAAGATTTTTTTGGAATGTGGGACAAAACTTCAGGACAAACGAAGAATAAATCATTTATTTTATTACGTCCGTGCGAACGTCGGCTTAAAGTTACATGTGCATACAAGATACGTAGAACTTGTGTGGGTTAACGACTTCTAATTTCATAAGCAATGGAAAACACGTTCATAATGTTAATGTGATCGAATTACCCTAGGATCTTGATTTGCCAGTCCTGGCCCTGCAGTTCCGACATAGATAGCGATTGCTATACGACCAAATTCGGTCACAAAGTCTTAATGGCGTCCCTAGACGGTCAAAATTGCTTGACAAGCACGAACAAATCACGGGCTTGTCAAGAACGTCGCGAGCGTCAAGGGATGCTATTAGTATTTTGCCACCGAATTCAGTCGTAAAGCGATCGCTATCTATGTTGAGACTGCAGCCTCAGGTTTTTTTTTAAGGAATGAGCATCATAACAGTGTTTTGTGTCCGTATCCGAAGGGTGCCAAACGGAACCCTAACCTTAGTAACAGACGGACGGACAGACGAATAGACAGTGGAGGCTTACCTCCGCTGTCCATTCGTCTGTCCGTCCGTCTGTCTTTCAGCGGGCTATATCTCATGAACCATAATAGGTAGTCTATTGAAAAATTTCACAGGTTCTATTGCCGCTACAATAACAAATAATAAAGATAAAATGAGTTAAAAATTATAGGGAGATACAAGAAACGTGTTTGTTCCGGCATTTTTTGTTAAATATTGTATGGTGGTGCTGAACCCTTCGTGTGCGAGTCCGATTTTTGATAAAAAAATCGTTCGATTTCAGTTTTTATTTCGTATTTAGTTACGTTTACGTCGCGCGTTCGTGATAATGATAGTAGTAGTAGGGTATCTAAGTCAAGGCGCTGTTTGCCTGAATATGACGACAGTTTTGTTTACAATTTTTTTGAGCTTTGAAAGTTAGTAAGCTAACCGCAAATCTCAATAATTGATAAACCACATGTAACTATTTCAGTATCCTACTGTACGCAGGCCACACTCTTGTGACGTAGGTCACAGCACGAGAAAAACCGCGTATGGTTACGTCACACGCCCAAACAATTTGTTGCAACGCCCATTACACCTACAGAAAATTTTCTTTCGCAGCATTATTCAAAATAGTACTCACATAAGGCTTGCTGAGCGTCCTTGCACTGGTGCTGTCCTTCAGAAACTGGGCATCATCTACAGTCTTTACAAACACTGCTGCAGTCCCAGGATCCACCTTCTCCTTCGATTGTCCGAAAAACCCTGAGATCGAATTTGGAATCATTTTTGGGACACCCACTTTCGGAGTCACAGGTTTTACAACAACAACTTTCGGAGTCACTGTTTTCGGTGTCGGCTCGAACTTTGGGGGTATCAAACCCATTTCTTGGGTCCGAAAGTTCACTGTCATCGCTGGCATTATCCAAATGAGGATAGAGCACACTGCCGCATGCCACTTCCTCATCGTGACCACATTCTTCAGTCCACATTGAGTTTTAACACTCACAATTTAACACTGGTAGAACTAATACACTAACACTTGGTGCGAGGAACATTTTAAAATTGGTACTTTTGGTTAGGGAGGCACAAATGTGGCTGGTTTTGGTGATTAAGGCTGAAACAAATTAAGGACTTTGTAGCGGTTACACCGCCACATACGAACTACGCATCATAGACATGACGTCACACAAATCCTGCATCACGCAATTAGAGTTTACCGAGCGATCTACATATTTACAAGGTTCCGACTTAAAATCGTGGGGCAGTTGCCCGCCAGACACAACACCCGTCTGGTCGGAGGATCCTCCCTTTTCTATGGTGGATGAGTGAACTTTACACCCTGTTCCTCATGCCACTAAAACTTAATTGGGTAGTTAAAACTCCATCCTATACCGCTAATAATTACCGAATGAATCTACGTTGAAATTCCTCTCATAAGTAATTTAAATAATTAGTTCTGTGGTGGTATACATATTTTTTTGTTTTTTTTGGTTCGAACCCAGACAGGCGCTTTACTTTGTGTAAATTATTTCATCACCACTGCTCTCAAAACGGTGAAGGAAAACATCGTGAGGAAACCGGCATGTCCTAGAACCGAAAATTCGAAGACATGTGACATCTACCAATCCGCACTGGGCCCGCGTGGCAGATTACGGCCCATTCCCTCTCATAGAGAGGAGGCCTGTGCCCCAGCAGTGGGAAAATTTAAAGGCTGATGATGATGATACATTTTTGATTAGGAGTATAATTACTAGAGTGGTGCTAAAAACAATCAGTTAGAATAACACATTTCAGTTTGAAAGCTGTAACTTTCTTATCAGAAAAGCTAATCTTTAGTACCTACCTATCTCAGAGAAAGATTTGAGATCTATTATTACTACAAAGATTATGCATTAATGCTGTGTACATTTATTTAGTTGCTAAGCCTTTCAATCTGCCTTTTCCCAACTTTGTTGGGGTCGGCTTCCATTCTAACCGGATACAACTGAACCAGTATTTTACATAGAGCGACTGCCTGTCTGATCTCCACAACCCAGTAAATGGGTAATACGAAACCCTTTAGTAAGACTGGTTATCAGACGTTCGGGCTTCTGACGAGCCGTAACGACTGTCAAAGATCTACGAATATCAGCTGGGACCAACGGCTTAACGTGCTTTCCGAGGCACGGAGGAGTCTCGGTTTATAAAGATGGTCACCCATCCACGGACCAATCCCGGCAAGCGTAGCTTAATTTGATGGATCGACCCGTGTGGCTATTATTGCTTAGCCACGAGCTCTTCCTTAGTTGCTTTATCTTATATATAAAATTCTCGTGTCACAATGTTTGTTACCTTACTCCTCCGAAACGGCTTTACTGATTTTTACCAAATTTTATATGCATATTCAGTAGGTCTGAGAATCGGCTACTATCTATTTTTCATACCCCTAAGTGATAAGGGTTGTCCACCCCAAACAAATAATTGGCAAAACAACGTTTGCCGGGGTCAGCTAGTCTTTATATACATAATTCTTCTGTGAGTGTGTATGTCACTGAACTTCTCTCAAACGACTAGACCGAATTTGATGAAATTTTGTGTGTGTGTTCAAGGGGATCTGGGAATGGTTTAGATTCACAATCGGACCCGATAGGTGGCGGTATTCGGTCAGGACAACGTCTGTCAGGTCCGCTAGTAATATATAAATAAATAAACTCTCATGAACATATATAGCCTTTTCCCTCCTACACTTCATTCAACACTAATTTAAGATTAAACAAAACACAAATCGGAATTCATTCATCAATTACTACATATTTAGCTAGTCAAGGTAGTATCAATTACCTACGAGATATTTTCCATACGCATCCGTAAGATTAATTTTAGCTTACCTACGTGTAACTTTTTTGTAGTAAAATACGCCCAGGATGTTTAAATTTGCTTATACATTACACTAGTTACGTCATTCGACGTTATTGTTCAAGACTTTTAGTTTCAGAAACCCGCACCCCAGATGAAAACACAAGGTCACCATCTGACCTTGATTTTCAGCTGCAGCCCACGAGTGCCGTACGCTTGAATAAGAATAAAGCTTATACCATTAGACCATGTCCTGGATACATTTTTTCACAGTATTACGTTCCCGTAAGATACATTTCGACCTTCACACGGGCGAAGCTGCGGGGAAAACCCTCAATTAATAAATGGTAAGTTACTACTTAATAATCTGGTAGTAGTGAGCCGCGAGATTGATATGCAGAAAGTTCTAAGTGTGTCCTCTGTCTGAGGACTAGATAATACTACCTAGGCGACCGAGTTCTACTCTGGTGAAAATAGCAAATGCTCATTTACTTAATAGTATAAGATAGTACATACTAATCCCACGCTAATTCCGTGCTGCCAGGTTATTATTCTAAGGTAGCCAGACATCTTGTTCCAAACTTTGGGTAAAAATACGAAGAAAACGAATTTTCCCAGACATGAGAACTAGCTAGATCGATTTTTCGCCCCCGTAAACCCCTATAGGTATTGCAACTTTCATCGAAATCATTAGAGTCGTTTCCCAGAACATGTTTATAAATAAAAATAAAAAAAGCCTTTTATTCCTTGCATTTTACAGGTTTATCTTATATCTAGTATGTAAATTGTTTGGTTAGTTAGATTAATTGTTAGTTTTATTAATTTCTATTATAATATCTATTTTTTTTAATTTATGCAAGAACCCCCTGGTAGGGTGAAGGCCTCCTCCAAAGATGCCCATTTGTGTCTGTCCTGTGCAATTTGTCTCCAGTTTGGGCCAGCTGTTCTTCTGATCTCATCCTCCCATCGTGTCAGCGGTCTCCCTCTGCCTCTTTTACCTTGCGGGCATCTCCATTGGGTTACTTTTACGGTCCATCTGTGGTCAGTAAGTCTGGCTACGTGACCCGCCCATTTCCATTTGAATTTTTGTGCATAGCTCAAGGCATTAGTTGCTTTTGTTATCGATCTTATTCTTGTGTGTCTTATTTTATCTAATTTATTTATCTTGAGCATGCTACGCTCTAGTCCTCGCTGGCAGGTATTGATTTTGTGTTTTGCTTTGGCCGTAAATTTCCACGTCTGGCATCCGTATGTCAAAACCGGTAGGAGGCTAGAGTTCATAACCCTTGTTTTCATGCTTATTGACATGTTGCTTTTAAAAATTTCTTTGAGACTCCAATACTTGTTCCATGTTTGCTGTACTCTTCTTTCTATTTCAATGTCGTTGATTTGTCTGTCGAAGCTTATTGTTTTTCCCAAGTATATGTATTTATCCGTGTATTCCAGTGGATTCTCATTGACTTTTATTGGAGTTTTGCAACTATTTGTCATTGCCATAGTCTTAGTGAGATTTATTTCCAGTCCCACCTTTGCACTAGCTAGCAGTAAGGAATTGATCATGAACTGCATCTGTGAACTGTTTTATAAACTGTGTTTATAAATATATGCATATATATACAAATATTGCTCGTTTAATAGTATAGGATAATATTGGCATCTGATCTATCTTTTGTGGTTTGGTTTGAACATGTGCGTTGACTGTCTTTACTCAGACATAGATGTTGTAATTTGTTTACTAGAAGATTGTTCCTTGACAGAGGGCCTAGAAAAAGTGAAATTCAATCAGCGATAACGAAGAAAAGTCAAAATGTATCTTCTTCTTCTATCAAATTATTCTGTCTTATTATCTTCTTCTTCTTCTTCTAAAATACAATAGATGTGGATATATTTAGTAACCTGTTCCGCTTCCGTGTTATATATTTAGTAACACGTGTTTCACCTCTCAACTTAATTGACTTGTCGCAAACCCAAATACGGCGTGTTGCCACACCGAGCGCTGAACGCAGAGTGAGCTTTATCGCCCGTCAAATCCACTTATATACCTACTACTCGGTCCACCTTGGCGTCGCGATAAGTCAATCGTCATCCTAAGGATGTCTCGTTGAGATGTGAAACATGTGTCGATTTCTTTCAGGAGTTTTTTATGGGTCTTCAGAAATAGCTAAGCGGAACCGGTTACTAAATATATCAACGTCTATCGTATTTTATAATGGATTTCCACAAGGTTACGCCTGAATCAATTAACTTTCTTCTTCTTCTGTCAAATGTGACTTTCATAAGCTACCGAAAAGCTCACCTATAAGTCAATCCCGTTGAAATTCGAAGTAGACATGCAAAAGTAATTGCCACTTCTCTAAGCCTCTCTGAGTTGACTTCACTTAGTCCCGTGATCGTGACGTACGTATCTAATCTACTGGCAAAAGTTCAATTACTTACATCCATGTTTAACAATAACAAAGATCCGAAAATAATACGGATCTCCAATTATAAATATGTGGAGTTTCTTCTCGTGTACTAGAGTTCTACAAATAACAGAACGACGTCATCAATATACACTATAAAAATTGTATGACGTATGAAACAGTTTCGTAACCGATTGACCGATTGATCTGTGCATTCAATGAACATCCGACTGCGGAAAAACTAAATGAAAAGCATTCCACCCAAAGATATAAAAATATAAAATGCCATATTATGATTTCAAACAAACTATTTTCATTGACAAGGTATTGTTAACTCTTGGCGAGCTAATGGTGAATCAGTTTATAGAATAACTTGAATAATTATTGGAGTCTTAGGTTTCACTAGTCCACGGCTCGAACTCGTTGATGACGTAGCTAATATTATATGCATGCTATTTAGTACAGTTATTTATTTATTTTGTATTCATTTATCTAATTTTTTTATTTAGTGAAATAGACGATAATTTATGTATAATTATAATTTATTTTTCCATTGCTATACTCCGTTTGAAATAAGATTAGACATTTAACTAAACCTTTTTTACAGCCCGTTCAACCGATTTTGACTTCTATTGCGTTGGTCGCATGACAAATGGCAGCTGCAGTAAACAGTTGATTTGTAACCACTTTTTTTGCTTTTAATGCCATCCTTATGCCTACGGTATAGAAGTCAAAATCGGTTGAACGGACTGTAAAAAAGGTTTGTTTAAATTTCTAATCTTATTTCAAACGGAGTATAGACGAGAATAACTGCCGACAAACTGTTATGCAGTTTGACAGATTTTATGTATTTTATTGTTAATACAGATTTTGAATAAATAAACAAATAAAAAAAATATATATAACGAAAACGAGCGCGTAAAATTTCAAGAATAGACTTTTGAGCGTATAGATATTATGGAAAAACTACTGGATGTATATACTCAAAATAAAATATTTGAACATTTCAATAAATTATCTATCTCTGTACGGTTTCTATTTTGGTATTTTCACACTACATAAGTTATATATTTACGCCCAAAGATCAGTTAAAATTTGTGTTAAAATATGGAAGTTTTGACGCTCATAATTTCCAAACCAATACTTTTTTCCCAATTCTGCTTCCATACAGGGCTAGATAATGACAAGGTAAATTGATATAATTTTTAGTTTTGAACGTACACCGTCAAATAGGCGAGTAATCACCATACTACGTTTGTATGGAAGAATGACCGACTAGTGTACCTTTTTAGGGTTCCGTAGTAAACAAGGAACCCTTATAGTTTCGTCATGTCCGTCTGTCTGTCTGTCTGTCCGCGGTCTAGCTCTGAGACCCTTAGTACTAGAAAGCTGTAATTTGGCATAGGTATACATATTAATTACGCCGACAAAGTGGTAAAACAAAATTATGAAAAACATTTTTTTTAGGGTACCTCTCATTCACGTAAAGTGGTGATGTTTATTTTTTTATTTTTTACCCCATTGTGAGGGGTATCATTGGAAAGATCCTTCAAAAATATTGTGAGTTTGTGAAAACCATTTTTGGATTCAGGGATTCGTTTGCGAAATATTAAGCTTTAAAGTGCTAATTTTTGTTAGAGTCAAGTGTGCCCCCTGCCGGCTAAATGGTTGGTTTTGGGTATGTGAAAAAAATCACAACAATAGTTTATATAACGAAATTAAAAGGAAAACTATCACAGCTAAGTAGGCTTTACAGGTTAACGAGTAATAATCGACCAACTTAATTTTGCAGTTGCAAAAACTTGTTTTCCCATACATTCCATATGGAAGAACATATTTTTCAACTACAAAGTTAAGTTTGTTTTTGGAATAAATTCATCCCAACTACGGAACCCTTCATTGTGCGTGGTCCGACACGCACTTGGCCGGTTTTTTTTTAATGGGACATTATCAAATAACTTCTCCCGCTCTGGGCGGAGCGGGAGGGCGTGTCAGACTCTTACTGGTTAAAACCCACCCGTGTTCCTTCGGTTGCTCTGTTGCCGGGAGCCACGATCTCCCTTTCGGTTTTACTAGTGTACCCTTAAGTTTATTTATAAATTCTATATTTTATATTATGGCTTACGCCTGTCAGCTTGTCAGTAATTTCTTTCAAAATACAAATCAACGTTTGTCTTGTAATTATGCCATCAACTTATGACAGACTCGCGAAGGTTGCATGCTAAAATCATCTCTGGTAACAGCTTCTACAGTACAGTACTATTTTCTTAATGTCCCTCGGCAAACTTCGTGTTTCGTCAGTCGTCGGATTTCTACCAGTTGCCTTTTGCACTTGATGTAGACCGGACGCGAGTCTTTGAACTTAAAATAGTTTTACAGCTCTTTTTAGTTCACACGGAAATCAAAACAAAAAAACAAAAAAGTACTTAGTTCTGAATTCAAATTATTATACACGATAAATCTAATCGACTGCCTCGTTGCTCTAGTGGTCGCAAGCGCTACGGCTGAGCATAAGGTCCTGGGTTCGATTCCCGGGTCGGGCCCTGTTTTTGGGTTTTTCTATCTGAAATGTCTCAGTAGCAGCTCGGAGTCTGGATTTGTGCCCGGTTGATGGCAATAGGCTCGCCCCCTATTACATGGGACTTGAACATAACTGGCGAAATGTGGGTGTACCTGCTACAGGGACACCTCTGTCCATCCCTTCGGGGAAACAAGGCGTGATGTTATGTTATGTTATGATAAATCTAATAATTGATGGACATGGAAATTAGCATTCGTTTGTATTCGGAAATGCGATAATTCCCGAGGAACATTAAGAAAATAGTCAGACTTTTCCTACATACCATACAAACTTAGTCTAGTAAAGATTCATAACCCAGATTCTGATAGACAACACAAAGGTAGTAAAAGTTTTTCCGAAATGATCCGAATCATTCTGCGTTCGAGAGTTCGTTTTGTAATATTTTAAAATTGAACTTGCTCATTTCTGACTTATTTGAGTCGCTCCTTGATTAATTTGAATAAATAAATAGTTACACAGAACAATTTTATTAGGTACCTATATATCAACTATAGATAGTGCAATCCACGAAGACGCGCCCCACTCCGCTCCGCTCCGTACTAAAGTACAGCTTACAGTACAGTAACCGCGGAGTGGGGCGCGTCTTCGTGGATTGCACTATCTGTACCTACTCAAATCAGGCGTCGTTTTCTATTTCAGGATATTTCAAGGCGTATTATTAATATTATTTTATTACCTCAGTTTCATTGTTATAAACAAAGTTTGATCTTGAAATCCCCTTTCCCTGATACTCACGTTTAAAAACATGTAAGTATTAGATAAAATTCGCTGTGCATCACATTCGCATTTCGTGAATCCGAATTTATTATCTACAAATATAAAACCAACGTTGCACTCAGCAATGTTATATTGGCAGAAGAATAAATACATGTTCTTACACTCGTGTTTACTTGCCTCTTGCGCATAGACAACATAAAACATGTTTTTTACGAGTTTGCGCATTCCATAAACATAGTTTGAAACTGAAACTAGTATCATGCGAGCCTGAAATTATATCTTCTTATATACCTTGTAAAAAGGGGCTTGTGGCTAAGTAATAACAGCTGCACGGGTCGATCGATCAGGTTAAGCTACGCTTGCCGCGGTTGGTCCGTGGATGGGTGACCATCTTTACATACCAAGTCCCCTCCGTGCCTCGGAAAGCACGTTAAGCCGTTGGTCCCGGCTGTCATTTGTAGATCTTTGACAGTCGTTACGGGTAGTTAGAAGCCCAAAAAGTCTGACAACCAGTCTTACCAAGGGGTATCGTGTTACCTAGTCACTAGGTTGTGGAGGTCAGATAGGCAGTCGCTCCATGTAAAATACTGGTATTCAGCTGCATCCGGTTAGACTGGAATAGTTGCTTTTTCCCAACATAGTTGGGAAAAAGCTAGGCAGATGATGATGATATACCTTGTAAAAAAAGTTTGCATTATTTTATGAGTGTTCTCATACAAGATGTTTGGAAACTGGGTGCAAAGCTTTAGGGGAGTGATAGTAATTTAGAGCATTTTGAGTCATACATGTCATAGACGAATTAAGTTTTTTATTTATACCTAACTGCTATTTTTTTGTTAAGAATTTAGAATTTTTAGTTACCTACAGAATAAGTTGCCGTTTCTTTTGGATGAAGTACCGCTGGAAACAAGAAGGCGGATGCAGCTGCAATTAGATGGAGCTCCAGCACACTTCGTACGACTAGTTCGTGATTACTTAAACCAAAATTATCTGCGGTGGATTGGTTGAGGAGATCCCGTTGCTTGGCCGCTGCGATCTCCCGACCTTGCGCCCTTAGATTTTTATCTTTGGGACTACATGAATGAAAAAGTGTTTGCCTTGCCCATTGAAAGCCACGAGCAATTAAAGACTAGGGTTTTCTCTGCTTTTGCGAAAATAAAAGAAAATCCTGCAGAATTGCGTCGCAGTACCAAAAGTGTTGCCATGAGGGCTTTTGGTTGTTTACAGGAGGGTGGGGGTCATTTCGAAAATGTAATTAACTAAAATTCTTGTTTATTTTATTATTTATAAAGATCTGTCTATTGATTGTTTGTTTTTTATTCCATTATCATCCTCATAATTATTTTAAACATTTAGTACTCACTGCTAAGAACAGGGATATTTAATTGAATTTACCTAACTTTTTTCGAAAATTTTACTCTTTGAGTTTTAGAGTTTTTCCTCGGATTTTGTTACAGTTAGGTATCAATAATGTTCTGTGAATTTATAGTCGTTATGTAGTAGATTATTAATAATGATATAAAAAGGATTTTATTGCCTTAAACATGTTAAAAAAAAACTTTTATTTTTAATTATGTTATTTTTTCATAGTTGATCAATTTTAATAAAAAAATGTTAGTTAGTCGGATAAAATAACTCATAAGCTTTTAGAAACAATAAACCAAATTCAAATCAAGCCAATAACATCCGAGATAAGGCAAAAAATGTAAAGCAAGATCACAAACGTTAACAAAAAAAAAAAAAAAAATTGAATAACACGAAAAATATTAAAGATAGACCGAAATTAAAGTTATTTTTGAAAAAAAAAAAAATCATGAGTATTCAGAAAAATACGGGCGGTCACATGCCCATGTGCCACATTGTATATGTCGAAAATACGTCACTGATTTGACTAATCAGGGCGCCAGCGCCGCCTAGCGGCATTCAACAGAGTCTACAACTTATCGCTCGACCGGGGCTTAGCAGAGTTCTTTGGTGGCTGTCAAGCAGTAAGCACGTTTAGAAACTGTCGTGCGTGTACCTACAGTGTGTGACTTGCTAGTGTGATTAATTTGATTGTAAATTATAATTTGATCTGAACTGCAAACGGTTTTAACCAACACTACCCACAGTACGCCCACAGTAGTTAAAATACGGATGATAATAACGAAAGAGACACGTACCAGCTTCCGTCGTACCTATAGATATTAGGTGTAATGTTAAGAAACCAGCTACTTACTCATAAATAATCGCCTCTAACAATTCGATTACGAAGATAAAGAAGGCAATTTTATTTGCCTTAATTTTAATTAAAAAAAAATTAACTTAATTTTAAGTAAAATAATCATCTTTTGCTGCATACACTTGCTAACAGTAACACAAATGGAAGAAGTCACTGGCTCCTGAAATACAGGTACTCTAACTTAGCTCTGGAGCCAGGGTCTCAAATTTTTCTGTAACTTTTTTATTTATTTATTTATTTATTTTTAAATAGAACGGCCGAAGCCACACTACTTAAACATATAATTTATTTAAAACAGTCATGCATTCTTCTCACAAAAATTCAAACATTCTGACAGTATCATCTTTCATTAATTCGCAAACATATCAAGATCTGTGTTTGAGTTCAGGAGAGCGTTAATAGCGGCTAATGTCCGAGGAATAGGTGACTTGGAGTGTGCAACAGTACAGCAAGTTGGAACAGTAAGCGGTGTTTCCTGCCACGAGAGTAATTATCTGGGACAAATAGTTTGCAGATTTTATTATGCAGATCAGGAACATCTATAATCCCTCTAAGAATTTAAAATATTACAATCATCTGATCGCGCGACCGTCTTACTTCTAGGGAATTATAACTTAGGCAACCTAACAGGAATTTAGTGGATATAAAGAATTAATTATTGTTAATTTTATGGATATAAAGAATTAATTCATTATTTACAATCAAGTCAGATAATAAAGGCACATATAGGCAAGCATATTAAACGGAATGTCTCAAGATAGGCATACCTATTCAGATCCTCATAAGTTACGTGATATAAGGACAAAACCAATATTCGAGCTAACTTGACTACGGGATCGGTATTGAAGAGCACGAACTTTAACCTCAATTTACACTAATGAAAGAGAAAACATTTGCATTTTTGTTTGTAATGAATAAACTCAAAAGCTACAACACGATTTTAAAAAATCTTTTACCAGTAGTATGCTATATCACAGTATAATAAAGTAACAGTATTATGTCTCGGCAGTGACCTTGAAATAAGTATTTACGGCCGTTCGGTAGATAAACCTTCTGCGTCCGTGCGTAAACTGCCGCGCACTTGATGAGACTATTCCGTACTGTTAAACACTGAGATTTCGAAGCGCGTCATTTCGGCCGTTTTTAGCCTGTTGTATAATTATAATACTGTCACAGTATTTCTATTTTCTTAATGTACCTCGGGTATCATCGGATTTCCGAATACAAACGAATACTAATTTCCATGTCTATCAAATATTAGATTTATCGTGTCTTTGAATTCAGAACTTATTGTTGTTTTGTTTTGATTTCCGTGTGAATTATATAAAGCTGTAAAACTATTTTCCTATCTGTCGTGTCTGCGACTTTAGCGACTTTCCTTCCATTTTTAAATAAATTACATTAAGTTAAAATATAATTAACAACTCTATGTATATTTCCAGTTCAAGGGGAATTGTGCTACCCAGTAACTGGGTAGTGGAGGTCAGATAGACAGTTTCAGGTTAGACTGGAAGCTGGACCCTAACATTGTCAAGAAAAAGCCATGATAAACTACTGGAATGAAGCCGTGGATAAAAGTTAGTAAAATGTCAAAATACGCGACGAATTGACGGCATATATCCTTCTCCTTTCTAAAGTCAGATAAAAATGTGCAGGTTATATTATCTTGGGGTGTGCGACATCAATCAGTCTGCCAAGCCTTTTCCCAACTATATTGGGGTCAGCTTCCAGTCTAACCGGATGCAGCTGAATACCAGTATTTTACATGGAGCGACTGCCTATCTGACCTCCACAAATTCAAATTCAAAAGTCATTTATTCAAAGTAGGCTGAAAATCAGCACTTTTCGAACGTCAAAATTATATAAGACAGTCCCCCAAAAACGCCCACCCTTCACCACTTCCTAGTGCCTTTAGCTGCGAAGAAAAAGTGGCGCAACAAACTCCCCAGCAGCACAGCTGTCTGTACAAGTTAGAAAAATGATTCTATACAATAGTATGCAAAATAACTTACATTATGCAACACAACCCAGTAACTGGGTCATACAATACCCCTTGGTAAGACTGGTTGTCAGACTTTCAGGCGTCTGACGACCCGTAAAGATCAAAGATCCACGAATGACAGCCGGGACCAATGGCTTAACATGCTTTCCGAGTCACGGAGGAGTCTCAGTTTGTAAAGATGGTCACCCATCCACAGACCAACCCCGGCAAGCGTAGTTTAACCTGATGAATTGAACCGTGCGGCTGTTATTACTTAGCCACGAGCTCCTCTACTCTCCTCTTGGGGTGTGCGACATATTGATAATAACCACACATAACATCACGCCTGTAATCCGAAGGGTTAGGCAGAGGTGTACCTATAATACACCCACATTTCGCCAGTTATGTTTAAGTCCCATGTAATAGGGGGCGAGCCTATTGCCATCAACCGGGCACAAATCCAGACTCCGGGCTGCTACTGAGAAATTCCAGATGGAAAAACACAATAACACTTTGCCTGACCCGGAAATCGAACCCAGGACCTCATACTCAGCAGTAGCGCTTGCGACCACTAGACCAACGAGGCAGTCTATATTGATAGTAATATCGAATAATAGTATTATTTATTTTATATAATACTTTGGTAAAAATTATGACAACCAGTCTTACCAAGGGGAACCCTGGTACCCAATTACTGGGTTCTAGTGGTCAGATAGACAGCCGCTTCATTGAAAACACTGGTATTCAGCTGCTTCAGCTTAGAATGGAACCTGGCCCCCAAAATAGTCAAGAAAATCACGGCAGCGAAGCCGTTGGTAAAAGCTAGTCAAAACATCAAAATACGCGACAAATTGACATTCTTATTCTTTCTGAAGTCGGCTAAAAATAACATGACAAGATTTTTATCTTATTATCTTGGGGTATGTTTCAGAAATACACAGGTATTTGATAATAATATCCAATGGCTGCCTCTCGCATTTCCAATGATAAGCTTCAGATTACGAATGTTCCCTTTTGGCATACGAAATTAAATATTAATATTATGTAGGTAAGAGGATGTAGATGTTTTTCTCCTCTCCAACGACAAAGAAAATTTCCATCAAGTAGATAGATGTAGATTTTAGTTATATAGGTTAGAATAAAGGAATTTATGGGGTCTTTTCCCAGCAGTGGGATGATGCAGGCTAACTGTAAAGCTGTGCGCACTTTGGACACGAATTTGTATCGTACGTAAACACGCGACCGTAGTCGTACGAATAATTGCGCACACTGAAAACTTTTTCTCCGTCAAATAGGTAGATAGTATCTCGGAGATATCGTATTGAACGCACAAAAAATTCCAGCAAGTTCGGATTGTTTTCAGAAGTCGGAACTAAACGTACGTGTACGTACGACTAACTCGCACTCAGTCTGCGCACTCCCCTTGGAAGGTTGGGATCGATCGTGCGTGTATGTATGTGTTCGCACGAATAAAATTCGTACAAAAACACGCTTGGGGCTTAGTAGGTTAGGGCGTATAGGGCTTTTTTAGGGTTCCGTAGTAAACAAGGAACCCTTATAGTTTCGTCATGTCTGTCTGTCTGTCTGTCTGTCCGCGGTCTAGCTCCGAGACCCTTAGTACTAGAAAGCTGTAATTTGGCATAGGTATACATATTAATTACGTCGACAAAGTGGTAAAACAAAATTATGAAAAACATTTTTTTTTAGGGTACCTCCCATACACGTAAAGTGGTGATGTTTTATTTTTTATTTTTTTATCCCATAGTGTGGGGTATCATTGGAAAGGTCTTACAAAAACATTATGAGTTTGTGAAAACCATTTTTGGATTCAGGGATCCGTTTGCAAAATATTAAGCTTTAAAGTGCTAATTTTTGTTAGAGTCAAGTGTCCCCCCCCCCTGCTAGCTAAATGGTTGGTTTTGGATGTGTGAAAAAATCACAGTAGTAGTTTATATAACGAAATTAAAAGGAAAACTATCACAGCTAAGTAGGCTTTACTAGTTATCGAGTAATAATCGACCAACTTAACTTTGCAGTTGCAAAAACATATTTTCCCATACATTCCGTATGGGAGAACATGTTTATCAACTACAAAGTTAAGTTTGTTTTTGGGATAAATTCATCCCAACTACGGAACCCTTCATTGTGCGTATTCCGACACGCACTTGGCCGGTTTTTTATATTGCACTTAACCTACCGATAAATAAAATTGCTATTTGTAATGTCAAACTAACAGTTTTTACTAAATGTATAATTATTATTAAACAATAAATCAATAACAATAAAAAACAATAAGTTGCCAATAAGCCTTATAATGTTGCCAATAAACCTGTTATAGTGGTGGTGGATCGAGGAGAGCGGCGCTCAATGATTATTGACATAACGGTCTCGCATGACGGGAACCTCGTGAAAGCCGAGGAAGATAAACAAATCAAGTATCTTGTGTGGACTCAGCAATCATTGTGCCGATAGTCGTATCAGCCAATGGCTTAATTGCCAAGAACCTCGACCAACATCTCCAGAGGCTCTCGTTGGGCAGCTGGATCAAGGGCTTGATTCAGAAAGCGGTACTCCTGGACACGGCTCGCATTACATATTAGGAGGTTCTTCTCTCTGGAGCCCTGACTGAGCTGAGCTTGGACCCTGTTCCCGATACCGGTGGGCTACAATTTTTATGTGATTCCTAACGTGCTCGAAGCGAGTGGCTCGGCTCGCTGTACTTTTCGATTTCGAACGCCTTTGAACGCGTTACAAAAACTCGATACATTACAAAAGTCACCTACCGGGACCTACCTTACCCAATAAAACGTTTGATAGTAAAATTGTAAACGAATGTCTGAAAAAAAGGAAAATTGAACCAGTAATTTAGCCTGGAAAATTTCTTAAATTATAACTAGTCTGGGAATTTAATTGAGAATCAGTGAAATGGCGTAGATTGTAGAAACCCATATATATACAACGTGTAGGTCACGCTAACGCAAAACCTGAAAATGGTTTGATCAGAATAACGAGCAGAATCAATTGAACCACTTTTTAATATAGGTCACATTTTTCAAAAAATCTTCATTAAAAACGTTGCCGTGTCTTTTTATTAATAGGTCAAGCAATCACATGCGCAAACCCGCCAAAATAGGTAAACAAACACAAATTGTTGTCGACCAATTTAAATTTTCTCACACGCACCTGAAATCGTGAATAAAAATCTGTTGTTCCCCACATTTTGACGAGTTATGCGAACATAAATGTAGAGAAGAACTGGTTTTTATTTCAGGTTTGGTCCCATTGTAAATATTGTTCATAATGATGAGTAAAGTCATATGTTTAAGTTTGCGCACTGGTTAAAAACTTACCCTGTATAGATACCTACTTTAATTCAACCAAGACTTCTGCCAACTCTCTAGGAGATCAAACATGAATATCGACTCGTTACGAACACAAACAGACGAAGTTACAAGTGGTCATTAAAAATAAATTACTTTTATGTACGATCCATCCTTGTTCTGGTAATTTGTAAGAAAGCTTCAATTTCCGAGTGTTTCTTAAGTTCGCGCCCTGTCAGTCTTATAGCTACTTATTTCTCTCGTAATTAGGTCTTTGCATCTTGTTAAATAAGTATTATTATTACATTATTATAGAAACACTATCACGAGAAAAATAGTAAGATTTTTTTTTATTTACGACACGCACAGGAAGTACAAATGAGAACGAGAATGTAAGTAATCAAGATAAAAAAGGATTCTACGTCGTAACCCAGGTCATGGTCTATCAGTGTGCCAAACATCCAAATCCGTTCAGCCGTTTAGGAGTGAAAAGATAACAGTCAGACTGACAGATAAAGTTACTCTCAGACTTATAACATACTAGCTTCGCCCGCGTCGTATGTCGATAAAAAGTAACACATGTCCTTCCCCAGGGTTTAAAGTATCCCCTCACCAAATATCATCAAAATCAGTTCAGCTGTTTAGCCGTGAAAGCGTAACAAACAAACAAACTCACATTCGCATAATATTAGTTACATAGGAAGTACGGAAATTTGTAGTCCGAGTATATAAGCTTATCGTACCTTATATACTTCAAGTAGTAAGCTTAGAGATATATTATGTGCTACTGGCAATTATTTTTGTTGTTTTTTTTTTACAATACCTCTAGGATAAATGATTTTGAATAAATCATAATTTTTCCTTGCAGATAAACAATCTATGGATGGGTTCAAGTTAAGTTATTTATTTCATAACAAAAATACATTTGTGTCGAAATATCTGCTCAGTAAGTACACAAAAGAAACAACATAAACAATTACAATTATTTACAATACAAGCAACCTCGTCCCTCACCCATCATCAGAGATCGGAATTGGGTGTGTGAAAATACCTAAAGTTTGCAGCGAGACATATCATAGAGCTGTTACAACCACTTAAGTTAACCGGTTTTGAATTGTACCGGTTTATTTAAATAAATTTTTGTTTTGAACTATTCCGGTTCAAATTCGGTTTTTTAGTTCTACGAGTACTTGTTCTGTACGTCTGAAACACCGAATTTTACACATCTGCAAGCTGTAATACAGTTTTAGATATTTTTGTAAAAAGCCTATGTTTGCACGGACGTAAAAATATCGCGGCGGGATTTTATCGCGCACTGAATTTTCAACTCTCGGTGTTGAGCCGAGCGTTGAAAATTCAACAAAGTGCATCTCAGCGCGTCGAAAAAACACACTGTTGGATTTCCAACTCTCGGCGTTAAGCAGAGCGTTAAAAATTCAGTGCTCGAAAATGAATCTAGCTAAGTCAACCAAAGCATGGTTGAGGTAAAAAGACTGCGCGGATGTATAGTACCAACAATGACGCAAGGACTTGGTGCGTATCTCGTCTTGAAATCCTAATGGATTCAAAAAATCAAGTTGGTATTTCTGTACCTAGGTATATAATTTAGAACACCTCTCTCTCTGCTTATCCCTTTACAAACAATTTCCAACGAAATTTAGAAGATGAGAAAAAAACAGCTTGACTAGGTACCCAAAAAGGTGTTAAAAAAATATTTTCGCAAACTCCTTTCATAGAATATTAATTTATCTTTCAGAGCTTCAAAGGCCATTATTATTTTTAACGAGAAAGCTTTTCAATAACTTAGCGTGTTATAAGTAAAGCTTAAGATTCCGAATACGGTAAATAAGAATAATCCTGTCTTCATTTTCACTAAATAATTAAACAATGTAACACATACACTTTAACAATTAAAATTTTTCACAAAAACAATGAATAATTCACATTTGGTTTTTCACATTCGGTTTTTTACTTTGCCGACTTGTAGCGGTGTTAACGAGTCGTTAGTTGGTGAAACGTTTGGGCGGATACGTTTGGGCGGGCCGCCCTACCGGTAGCCGCGGTTACACTGACGGAGCGTTGTTCCCACGACCTTGAGACGACTACTATTGTAACGTAACTCATTTTGTTTTCGCTTTGGAACTCGATTTAAGTTTTAATTAGAAAATAATAGAATAGAATACTCTTTATAATTTACACCTTATGAATTACAGACATATTTCAGTCTGCCTAGCCTTTTGCCAACTATGTTGGGGTCGGTTTCCAGTCTAACCGGATGCAGCTGAATACCAATATTTTACATGGAGCGACTGCCTATCTGACGTCTACAACCCAGTAATTAGGTAATACACGATACCTCTGTAAGACTGGTTGTCAGACTTTCAACATGAATGACAGCCGGGACCAACGGCGACGCACAGAGGAGTCTCATTATGTAGAAATGGCCACCCATCCACGGGGACCAACCCCGGCAAGCGTAGCTTAACCTGATGGTTCGACTCGTGCAGCTGTGACTTAGCCACAAGTGCCTTATGAATTACAGATATAAATGTATTAATTTGACATCGTCATCATCTTCACAGCATGATTTCGTGCTGAGCATATGCCTCTCTTTCCCTGTGCCAATCCGGGTAGAACCTGGATGAGGCTGGTTAGGAACGTGGTCCTATGCAAGCCTCATTCAGGTTCTACCCGCGATGGTAACAATGTCGTCCGCCCATCTCGCTGCCGGACGACCGACACTTCGTCTTCCAGTGCTTGGACGCCCTCGGTCACTGCCTTATTCACCTGCGATCACTACGCCTTGCCAGGTGTCCTGCCCAACTCCATTTAAGTTCCATATAACTCGTTTTCCGATATCGGGAACCTTCGTATGTCTGCGGAAAGTTTTATGTACATAATGGGCATGGGTAGCTTTATCTTATTATTAACATAACATCACGCTCGTAAACCCTGAAGGGCTATCCAGAGCTCACCAGGTAGATACACATTTGGCCAGTTATGTTTAAGTCCCATGTAACAGGGGGCAAGCCTATGGCCATCAAATTCAGGCACCGGGCTGCTACTGAGAAATTCCTAATGTAAAAACCCAATAAACCTTTGGCCGACCTGGGAATCGAATACAGGACCTCACGATACCATATACGTGCGCTCGGGGGGTTTGACAAACTATTACTAAGATTATCCTTATTCTATTAATGACAAAATTCTCAGTAGTAGTCCGGTCACCTCGGATTTGTGTCCGGTGAATGGCAGTGGGCTCTCCCCCATTCATCATCATCATCAGCTTATAGCAGTCCACTGCTGCACATAGGTCTCTCCAATTACACGCCATTCAGCTCGATTCTCGGCAACTCTCATCCAGATGCTACCAGCTACCCTGCGAAGATCATCGCTCCACCTAGCCTTTTTTCGGTTGCCCTGTTGCCGGGGGCCACGATTTCCCTATCGGTTTTCTTCGAACGCCCGGCAGGCATTGGCCCTAGCGGACCCCGTCAATTCTGCTGACATCTCTTTGAGGCGCGCGTGGAACACAACGCGCTGTCGACCCATCCTTATCGGACGGCGAGCTACCCATTGTTCACCGTCCGCAAGCCCGCGCCTACGGTGGCCGGAAATCGACTTGCGATTCCCGACGCCCTGGACGTCTCCTCCTGCGGCGGTTAGGGGTTCCGCCTCCTTTTTCGCGAGCATTACCGCTTCGGGTGACGGTCTGCCATTTCCTCTCGCTTCGTACCATGGCCTGAACCAGGGCCGGACGCGAGAGATCACCGCCGCCGATTGCCTCCACGAGGACACGGCGATGCTCTACCCAAGCCGGGCAGACCTCCACCGTATCCTCCACCGTGTCCTCCGGGCGATCCACACAATGGTGACACCTAGGCGTTTCCTCCCGCCTTATCCTGAACAGGAACCTCCCGAAACAGCCGTGTCCGGTGAGGACCTGCGTCAGGCGGAAGGTGAGGACGCCGTGGCGCCTCTCTAGCCACTCCTCAAAGAGGGGTCTTATCGCCGCAATTGTAGCGTGCCCAGCGCTGGGTTGCGACAATCGCACTCTCCATGCCGCCATGAGATCCCGCCGGAGCTCTGTCCGCTGTGCCGCGATTTCTAGCGGCATCGGAGTTAAGCCCCGGCGTTTTGCCTCCTCGCGCCACTCTCAAATGTGCGCGAGGACCTTTGCCTCTAGATCCCATGGCGGTAATCCGGCAAGGAGGCTCGCCGCCTCGCAGGAGACCGTGTGGTATCCTCGGGCCAGCCGGACCCTCTGGGACGCGTTCCACCGGCGGGCTGGCCGCAGCCTCAATGAACGCGCCCACACCGGCGCCCCGTAAATGGTCATGGACCGTACGACCCCCCGCGTAGAGCCTCCGCCAGGAGGCGTTTAGACCCCCTAGATTGGCAGGAAGTTTCCCAAACGCTAGGCCAGCTGAATTCTTCTGTTAACTCAAAGTTGTTCTGACCAAACTGCAGAGTTTTCCCGAAGTAAACGTATTCTCGAACAACCTCGAGAGCACCGCCATTGACAGCAATCGGCCCCGAAGTGACGTGTACCTACACTGAAATAAATGGGTGTAGTATTTGTACTAAGTACTTATAAGCTTAGAGTATATATCACTGGAGAAGCCTTACGAACACTTCCCCCTCTGTAAAAGTACAAGAGCAAATGCTCTAACAGGTTCATAAAAACTACTTTCAAATCGATTCGAACGCACAACGTTAATCGTTTTCGAGTCGCGGCGTTCTCATCAGTGCGCCGTGAAAATGTCTAGTTGTGCTGTTAAAACATGTAAAAAGCGTTCAAATACGTCAAACTTAAATAAAGACGGAATAACCTTCCATATTTAAGTATTTTTTAAATATCTAGTAGTTTTCAGTGATTTTTAAAATCCTAACCTCATAATACATTTTGACTTTTCATTCGATTCAACCATGATTCAACATAAAACAAGGCATGAATCGAGTATTTTTCGCGAATTGCTTTCGTGACGTCACCATGTCTCGCTACACTTCGTTTTTATGTTCATAAGGTTCGAAAGAGGGTTCGAGAGAGGGCTATGCTTGGAGTTTCCCTACGTGATCGAATCAGAAATGAAGAGATCCGCAGGAGAACCAAGGTAACCGACATAGCCCGAAGAATTGCCAAACTTAAGTGGCAATGGGCAGGGCACATTGCTCGCAGAACGGATGGCCGATGGGGTCGAAAGGTTCTGGAGTGGCGACCACGTACCGGAAGACGTAGCGTTGGAAGGCCTCCCACAAGATGGACCGATGACCTTGTGAAGGCCGCAGGAATCCGCTGGATGCAGAAAGCACAGAATCGGTCGAAGTGGCGGTGCTTGGGGGAGGCCTATGTCCAGCAGTGGACGTCTTTCGGCTGAAATGATGATGATGATGAAGGTTCGAAATATATTTTTTTGCATTACGAAAATGTACGTCAAATCAGCTAAATTGACATGCACTTGCCATGCGATTATGTCTTCTAGCAAAAATGATAACGAGACTACCGTAGGGTTGGGGTAATGTATGAAACCAAAATTGACATGTCGATAATTTCTTAGGGCGAATTAGTATTTTTTGTTGTTTAAGAAAATTGTTTTTGAACGAAGTTTTCTAACGCGACTTGCGGTAGGAGTAAGTTGGCAGAAAAGTCACGTAAAAAAGCGTTTATACTCCCAACCAGCCCCAGATCTAAGTGGGCAATCCGGGGCCCGTGCCCCGGGTGCCAACTTCAAGGGGCGACAAATTCAAGCGTAGCAGACAAGTGCACTACCCAGCACACCGCAACTTTGCAACAAATGAGACGCGCAGCACATTTATAATCTTTCTATTTTTTTTTTCTTTTTTACAACAGTTTTGGCGCCCCTGTTGAATTGGCGCATTATCGATCGATACAATTTGAATATGTTGCTGCCAAAATTTTCATTTTGAGAAAATTTTAATATCGCGGGGGCTAACTTAGCGCATCCCCTTAAAAGATTGGTGGGGGGCGGGGCGGCAGACGGCAGTTTTTGTCCCGCCTCAAAAAAATTCTAGATCCGGGGCTGCTTCCAACTATCTTCTTCTAATTCGATCGAGAGAGAGAGAAAGAAAAAATCAAAATCCATTTCTTTATGTCAGCAATGTGAGAAGTTAATAAGGCTTGGATTGGATGACCGCAAAAAATTAAGTATTAAATATACCACCACCTTTGTCGTAAGTTTGTAACACGGGCTCTGCGGAATCTTGTTGGGAAAACATTGTTCTCACAAGATCATGATACCGGTCTTAAATAGTCATGAGGTAGAACTAGCTAAAGCCGTAATGACCAAATATACAGATACAAGAATTGCGTACATTACTAAAAAAAGAGACCCTCAAAAATGTATTCGCCATATGTACTCCAAATTGATTCATTATAAAAATCAGTAGTTGTTATGAACCTACTGATTTTTTAAGTACCTATGTATTATTTGTTGGTACTATAACATTATTTTTTTTACTTTTATTTAATAGTTGTTATTATTTAAATTTAACTTTTCTATGCATCAGCTGTTTTATTTCTGGGTTCAAGCAAAATTCCGAATGATTATCGATATCGATAAAAAAAAACGATGGTACGGACTTCTCTTTCCGGGCTCGGAAACAACAATAGTTATTGTTCTTTTTCGTAGAAACTACCTCGCGTCCCCCGCCAAAAGTGATAGAATTTTTTGTTCAGAATATTGCGCTTATGGCTTCTCCAGTGATATATCTCTAAGACTTATAACGCCTACCTTTTCGAGAAATGCAGGCGAATAGGATATTTTTGGAACAATTTCTCAGTAGTAGAACACTCTCATACTGTCAAAATGACGAACCTTTTATTTATAATTTTCTACGAAAATACAAAGCGGATAAAAATGTATTTTTAACCTAGCACATGTTTCCATGAAATAGGTACACATAGTCAAGGTCAACGTATTCCAGCAGGGAATTTTTATCTAAAGTGCCCTTTATATGACAATATTTTGTATGCGATAGTTATCCGTATTACATAGTAATAGCAGTAAATATACTAATCGGTTTTCCTCAAATTTAATGCGAAGTTCAGTATGAATCATAGGTACAAAATAGTACTTACGTAGATAGGTATAATGCCTACGTAGGTACTAATTTTATTTTAATTAATAGGTAAGACATTACCTAGGAAATGCAGGTAGTTACTGGTTTTGGGATAAGCCAGTGCCTTGAGGAAGAAGCCGTACAAACAATTTTATGATGAAAGTATGGCCTAGAAGGATCAATTTCATAAGAGCCAAAAGTAAGCGAGAGCGACTAGAATTGAATAAATCGTAAAACATAATATCTTTTACAGATACAGGGCCTTAAATTTTATCATCATCGTCTGTGCCAAAACACGTTTCCTAAGCTTGGGGACAGACACATCATAAAGCCAGGCACATTAGGTACAGCCGCATCGGGCCGCATCGTATGGTCTTCCAATATCCACATTAGCGCGGTGCGACCCGTATTATAGTGCGATGGTTCATACAAAATGGTTGTACGGTGCGGCAGCGGCCTGCCCAAATCTGCGACAGTCTTGATAGATCACCTAATACGCTAATATTAGTGGCCAATACAAAACAAAATACTGCTTTCAAGAAACGAAAATATATAGTCAGAGGGTTCAAAGTAGGTACCATAATAATAATGTTGTTTCAGAGTTCTCAAGATGGGAATATTTTACAAAATTATAATATGCACTCTCGGATCGGTTAGTGACATCGAGACTCGAGATAGAGATACCTTATGTAGGTACAATAATTTACATAAAAGAATTCAGAATAATTATCTTTTACTATCATCCACTGCTCGTTCCATGTCAAGCAATGGTAAAATTTGTCAATACTACGTCACAAAACTACGTCCGTCAATACCAAAAAGGTCGTCGAGTCGAATCGTCTTTGTTACTCTTCTATGGCCGGTTTTACATAATATTTATCTTCCCGGCAAGTGTCGGATGTAAACTGGCGTACATGTAGCGGTATAAATAGAAATTAAAAAAACAGTCGCAATCCGGGAGTGCCGACAGAAGTGAAAACTTGAACAAGATCGCCTTGGTGGAAGAAAAGTACTTGTATAGAACATTGGTCCGTAACCGTATCTAAATAAAGAGCACAATCGAGATTACAAAAAAAAAAAAACTTCCAAGACCTTTTAATGTAAAAATACTTGCATAGAACATTGATCCGTAACGTAATATAAATAAAGAACACAATCGCGTTTACAAAAATGAGGTGTCGGTAACGGTGTCGCGAGTTCAATTATTTATTCCCATCTCAAAAATGCCCAACGCGCCTAAAGAAGTTTTCACTTCAAAAAATAAAAACTGTCGGCGCCGACACATAATATCAGACTTCCTTTGTCAACCTTATCGCTGTTGGTATAGATAGAAATTATTTATCTAGAGAACAAGAAAGCTTATACGGAGAACAAGAGGAACCTACCCTACCAACAATCGATATTTATCATTAATATTGTTTGTTGGTAGGTGCTTAGGTATTTTATTCCCTGAGAGTAAAATAATGTTTTCTTGAAACAAAACTGGAGGTCGCTCAGTAATAATAAATTACGTGTTGTCATGGTAACGTAGGAAGTAGAGGATTTTATATTACTTATCTAAAGGTGCTGATAAACTTCAGCATTCACTTATAGTGAGCATTCTAGCGAATGTTACATTACAGAAAAATAAACGGGAGCGTTTTAGCGAGCATTCTAGCGAAAGGACAGTAAGTTTGCTTCGAGTTTTTTACCGAGCCGAGCCGAGCCATCCACACGCGACCGTCAAATCCGAAATCTTCCTGAACAATATTTTTTTAACGAGCATTGACTAGAGCATTCGCTAGAATGATCGTGAAAATATTCGTAGCGATGTTTGGCTCTGTTCGTTGTTCAGTTCAACAAATTTAAAAATGACGAATGCTCTATGTTCTGTTACAAGTGAATGCTCAAGTTTATCAGCACCTTAAGAGGAATTACATTGGGGGGATAATGATTACGTTGACATACTTACGAATTACGTTTGAATTGTTATAAACTTGGCGCCAAGATGGCATTAAAAATATTTTTGCCAAGTGTTATGCCATAGTATAAAGAGAGGTAGTAAGCTATCTTCATAGAAACGCACCGCGCGTATGTGTGGGGCCATAGTATCTATGCGTCATCGCACGCACACTTAACAAAAATCTCGACCGGTTTCTCACGAGAAACGGGATAGATATTATGGCCCCACACATACAAGCCGCGCGCGATGTGTTTCTATGAAGATAGCTTACTACCTCTCGTTATACTACGGTTATGCGTCCTACGCATTCAGTGCAGCTATACGGCTGAGTACCTGTAGTTCTTTGTGGAGACTTTGCAACGATTACGGCCTGATAAGTGATATCACACGATAAATAAAACAGCCCGTATAAATCAATAAACTTTTATTTGACATAAAATAAAACGCACAGCACTTCATATACATCACAAGATAGAAAACATTACAATGGGGTACAATATTAGATCTGCACTCTCCCTACAAAATAATTGAACATTTAAAACACTTATAACTACATCAGTCATTCACACAAAACTAACACTACATTTAATTCAATAAAAACTTAATTTATTGCAAGTTTTCTTCGTAAATAAAATTTCTTTTTTTGTAATATCATAGCCATTGTGAACGATTGGTTCAGAACTCAAAAGGAAGATGAAAAAGTCGTGTACAGACCATAATTCCAAAGAATACATCGACTAACGTAATGGCTAATTTTCATTAGTCGATAACTCGGTTGATATTCAGCATGCGGGGACTTCCCGCAAGCGGGGTAGTGAAGGAGACGCTCTGGGCGTCGGGAATCGCGGGCCGATATTCAGCCACCGTAGGCGCGGGCTTGCGGACGGTGAGCAATGAGTAGCTCGCCGTCCGATAAGGACCAGGCCCGGGTCGACGGCGCGTTGTGTTCCACGCGCGCCTCAAAGAGATGTCAGCAGAACTAACGGGGTCCGCTATGGCCGATGCCTGCCGGGAGTGTGAAGAAGTCCGAAAGGGATATCGTAGCCCCCGGCAACATACAGGCAACTGAAGGAACACGGGTGGGTTTTAGTCAGTAAGAGTCTGACAAGCCCTCCCACTCCGACCAGAGCGGGAGAAGTTATTTGATAATTTCCCACCAAAAAAAAATGGCGGGGTACACCGTCAGCGGATAATCTTTGTAGCGGGCGTAACGACCAATGAAATTCATGGTCGATAAAAAGAGTGCGGAGACTCACACCCTATGAAAATGAGCCTTCAAAGCAACTGCCAAACGTGCAGGTTCTCCGTGTATCGCAATCGTTTCCCTTCGAATAATGAAAACAGTTCCCCGAATGCGGGCCCTGTGGCATGCGTTACAGAAATCTCCCGCACCCCGCATACGAGCCCTATCGATCAATGAAAATGAGCCTTTAAGCCGACGTTCGCACGGACGTAATAAAATCGCGGCGAGATTTTATCGCGCACTGGATTTTCAACTCTCGGTGCTAAGCAGAGCGTTGAAAATCCAATGTACGAAAAAATCCAACCGCGACTTTATTACGTCCGTGCGTATATCGGCTTAGTCTGTATCCAGTTTATGGCAGCAATAGATCGCCTTCCAAAATAATGTTATTATTTTTTTTTAAACAGCTTATTTTTAATTTAAGTCAGGCACACAGTAACGGGTGAAGATGAGATAGGCCACTATGAAAAAGTGATTGAATGAATACACAAAACATTTTAACGAAATATACTTTGTTGTATTTACTGTTTGTTAGTAAATAAAGCCTATAGACACTGCAATAAATTAAAAATATAATTAATTAATTAAATGTTAAACTTATTAGTTAATTAAAGGAAATATTTAAGCGTGACTTATTTAATAAACCGTAAGTTTGCAAAATTGTTGACAAAAATAGAATGCGATTGAATGCTTAATTAAAAGAAATAGTGCAAGTATCAAATGCTACATTATTGTGTCAAACAGTTGAATAAAAATGCAAATTTGAGTTAGCTATTCTAGTTGAAAAAAATACTTTTAAGCTCTAATCCCGCGCGGGATGCAGGAAGAAATTCGCTCGCGCCGCACCGTTTGTGTCAATTAACTTGTACGAATGTGTTCAAACTAGCACAAATAGTGGCGCGCCTTCATATTCATTAAAACAATTGACGCTCTCAGTCGCGTCCCGCATCCCGCGCGGGATTACTCTCAGTGTGACCAGAGCTTTATGCTTTAGTTTTATTTACAGACACAAATAAAAGAAGTTTACTTATTTCTACAATAATAAAAACATAATTTTATATCTGTTATTGCAAAAGTGTTAGGCTGCCTGTCCAATAGAGCGGAGAAAAATGCCAATATTAACCAATAGGAGCGGAGCTCTGAAGCGGAGTTTAGATTCTATTGGTTAATATTTGGCACATTTCTTCTCTCCGCTGCCTCACTCCGCTCCAGTGGACAGGCAGCCTTATAGGGGGATTCACGCGTACGTATTATGATAAAATCCTTAATTCTATAAAACCTAACGTTAGATATCTAACCACGCTTCTAATTATGTATATATTATGGCAATATTCACTTAATATTATAGGCACAGTATAGTTTAGGTCACACATTTAGAAAAAGTAGGTTACATAGAAAAGTAATAGATATTGCTTGAATAGTAATATAACACTGGAGAAGCCATAAGCGCAATATTCCGAACAAAAAGTCTGTCACTTTTGGCGGGGGACGCGGTAGCTTCTACGAAAAAAAAACAATACCCATTGTTTTTTCGAGTCCGGAAAGAGCAGTCCGTACCATCGTTTTTTTTTTTTATCGATAACGATAATCAATCAGAATTTTGCTTGAACCCAGAAATAAAACAGCTGATGCATAGAAAACTTATATGACTTTATTAAAGCGCCCAGTCGGCATGATTTGTTCCGACATCTTCGACAATAATCAGCCGATTTACTCAAAACTTTAATGAATTATACACCAAAATCTTCCGCAAGAATCACTACCTCCATTGGTGAAAACCGTTTGGAAATCCGTTTGGTAGTTTTTGAGTTTAACGCGTTCAGACAGAGACAGACGCGGCGGGGGACTTATGCCCGTTTTCACCTTCACTAAGTGACACTTAAATGAATCCCTAACTAAAACTACACTGTTGGATTTTCAACGCTAGGCTCAGCATTGAGAGTTGAAAATCGAACAAAGCAATTTTATTTAGGGATTCATTTAAGTGTCACTTAGTGAAGGTGAAAACGGGCATTAGTTTCATAATATGTAAGGATAATGTTAATTTTGATTCAAATTATTTGTTCACAACAATATATTAAAGCATTTATGTGCCTATAAAATAGTAATGTCTAAACCAGTTTCCGTCTGAATGTGTGACCTAGAAGTTATATGCAGGGTAGATTTTTGAGATGGGGCAGTAAGAACAGGTACCATAATCCGTTGTAGCTACATGAAAACGGTTTGAGTACCTATCGATTGGCACCAAAAAAGTTTTTGTTAAAATTGCCCATTTTCTTGATAAAAAAAAAAAAAACAAAATCCGTGAATCAAAATTTCTCAAAAAGCTAGGAGTCTTCTAAGATCGTTTTCCTGTAGCTACAACGGTTAAGGTAGCTACCCATACTGCCTTGTTTCAAAAATCCATCCTGTATAAAGGACTTATTTACAATCGTTCATAAACTGTACTCTATTGAATAATATAAGTATAATATCTATAGGTACTTGATATGTTTGGGTAAATCTATGAATATGGTGTTATTGCTATATGAAGGTTAATTTAGATTTTAAAGTTTATATAAAAGGGTGTATACGGGAGAAAAGTAGATAGTTGTGAAGTGGTGGCAAAAGGAGTCGGTAATTAAACAAATTCTTCATTATTCACATGTTGCAAATACGAAGACGTGACTGAGTCTGCGCTCATACACAGTGCGTTCATTATAACTTGAACCCGTGGCGCGATTGGTAGTTCTGTTCTGTTAGTCGTTATTTTGAACTCTATTGGTATTGAAACTATAAAGCTTGACAAGCAATGTTGCCAACATGGCCGCAAGGGACAAGTTATAGTGAACGGTCTGTAACAATTTCACTGGACGAAGAAAAGAAAGTGTATTAGTGGGTAGATGCAAGCTTTTAAAAAGAACATGTACCATCGTGGAAGCCACTAACCATTTTGAAAACAAAATCCCGTGCACACGATAACCACATCTGTTACCACCCTGGTTCTATAGCACCCGAGTGCTACAAGCAAGAATAGTCCTTACGGTGGTTAGTTATGGCTTTCCGCGATGGTACATCGAATTAACACATATCTATACACCGTAAGGACTATTTCTGCTTGTAACGCTCGACCGATATCGTAACGCTTATCTACGAAAAAAAAGGGTCGTGTGCACGGGATTTTGTTTTCAAACTGCTCAGATATGCGTTTTTTCGATAGTACATTCAAAATCTAAACCCCAAATAAATTATTTGTAAATTAAACCTAATTATGTTATTTTGATCTGAAGTGCTTTTGGGTTTCAGTTTTTAAGTTAATAATAGTATCATTCAAGTAAGATTCTACGACACATTCAAACACGATGCTATAATTTAAAGGTGCAAAAATACCATATATTTTCAATAAAATTACGTATTATCGACTTCGTTATACTTAGATATTACTTATAATTATAAATCGTACACTCAATACAACATTATCGTAATTTTGGGTCCCTATAACTTATATCGATCGAACACTAAGACAGTTACGAAATTACTGTATTCTGGGCTTTTGGTTAAATACAAAATAACGTAAAATACATGTTGTTTCTGAGAAATATATTAAAGTATAATGTACAAATTTTCTTATGAATATAATTACAAATGGCACAGGAAAAGAAGCGATAAAATATTTGTTTTCTTTTTTGGTGACAGGCTGCATTGTCGATGGCTCAAGGCTAGTAAACGTTTGAGGAACCCATTATTTTTGATACGAAACAATCATTATTCCCCGAACCGAAGAAAAAGGCTACAAAAATGTGTACTCAATGTCTTTTAGTATTATTGCATTATATACAACAAAACACAGATAAATTTTATTAATATTTATAATTACATCGACATTTATTTTAAGTTGATAATACTGTCAGCTTGTCACCAAACATTATACGTTTTAAAAATTATACAACTTGTATCAAATAAATGACTAAATTCGTTGGAAAGGCAAGACTACAGATAACTTAGATTCATATATTATAAATGTGTAGTGAAAAAATCACAGCAAGCGTTAGAAAAATTAAACCTAAAAATAAATAATAAAGTTATCTTAAGTTAAACAGTGATATGTGGGATCGATTATTATTATTCGAGTTGTTAATCGATAATCGAATAACATCGTGAAACAAACGGTTTATAAAACTTTATAAATTAATAATATACAAACCACTGGTAGAGTTACACTAGAAATAAATATAAGTGAATAAAATTCGTAGAAAATTATTTTATCACTGAGTTGTTAAAAGATACAAGTAAATTTTGAACGAAGTATACTTTGTTACTTATTATAGACAGAACCCAACTTTTTGGGTAAAATTCTCAGTTCTCAGGCCAGTTTGCGTTTTTCACCTTGTATCTATTAACTAATAATTAAAACTTATTATTATTCTGACTATACAGCATTCTAATCATGTAAAAAGTTGTTATACTACTTGAAACCATGAACACACTGTTATTTCGTTCAATATTCATAGTATACGCCGAACCGGTACATTTAGGACTAAGAACTTGTTCATAGAGGCCCTATCGCCTTTGAAGAATAATTGTGGCAAAACTGTGTCATTACTTCCTTACAGGCAATTCCATATTTCAAACTCCATTGCAGAGAACATGGTTATCCAAAAGTAGATAATTATGCGAGTTTACTTATATTCTCTTGCGCTTCACCAAAATCTTGTGCATATTTTGTGCAATCACGAAATAAACCAGTTTAAAGTAGAAGCCCTTAGACGCGACTAATTCGATGATTATTTCGTTATACCAATTTCAGCTGTAAACTAAATTTACTACAGTCGAGTTTCGCTTTGCCTTTTTGAAGTGAAAACTTCTTTAAGCGCGTTGGGCATTTTTGAGATGGGACTAAACCATTGATTTCGGGACACTGTTACGACACCAGCTTTTGACTATTAAAAAGACATCAATGCGTTGATTACCGCGGTGCCGATTTTTTTTCATGTTTTCACTTCTGTCGGCACTCCTGGAGGGCTACTGTTTTTTTTTATCACTATTACTGAAAAAGTCCTTCGTAAGTCCCAAATTCAGCGTATACAATAAACAAACATTCCTAATACGATCAGTCAGGTCTTACAACGACTGTACAATATAATTGGCAAGGGAGTTAGCTCACTATCAGTTGGAGCCGCTCTCGGAACACGGCTGCGTCAGCCCCTGGGTGTAGGCTGTTTGTATGCTTTCACATACGAACTTGTACTGGCTCTGTGGAAGGGAGAAATGTTCTAGTTAGTGACAGTGATGTAAGAATGCCTAAACTCTGTATATTTTCTGCGCAAGCAACAAGATGGATGGAGGGGCGGGGGCATTATTCAGTATGGCACAGTACAATGACAGCAAGCGCCCCCGCCCCTCCGTCCCACCGCTCACATATCAGAGGCGCGGCCAACTAGTTCCGCGCGGACTATAGTAACAGCTACACTCACAGCATTCTGTATGCACATGGGCCGCTGCGCGCGCATGGCCCGCACGAGGTCGAGCGGGTAGAGCGGCTGGCGGCGCGCGGCTAGCGCCAGCGCCAGCTCGCACAGCAACAGTAAGTGTATACTCACAGCATTCTGTATGCACATGGGCCGCTGCGCGCGCATGGCCCGCACGAGGTCGAGCGGGTAGAGCGGCTGGCGGCGCGCGGCTAGCGCCAGCGCCAGCTCGCACAGCAACAGTAAGTGTATACTCACAGCATTCTGTATGCACATGGGCCGCTGCGCGCGCATGGCCCGCACGAGGTCGAGCGGGTAGAGCGGCTGGCGGCGCGCGGCTAGCGCCAGCGCCAGCTCGCACAGCAACAGTAAGTGTATACTCACAGCATTCTGTATGCACATGGGCCGCTGCGCGCGCATGGCCCGCACGAGGTCGAGCGGGTAGAGCGGCTGGCGGCGCGCGGCTAGCGCCAGCGCCAGCTCGCACAGCAACAGTAAGTGTATACTCACAGCATTCTGTATGCACATGGGCCGCTGCGCGCGCATGGCCCGCACGAGGTCGAGCGGGTAGAGCGGCTGGCGGCGCGCGGCTAGCGCCAGCGCCAGCTCGCACAGCACGAGCGCGCCGGTGCGCCCCACGCCTGCCGAGCAGTGCACTATCATCGGCGGGTCCAGCTGGCGCTCCTCTTCTATTTCGTCGGGGTCTACGACTGTTGGTATCACTGTGGGAAGGAAAAATAATATGTTTGTATAATATTTTGGCCGATCGATGGCAATAGGATCGCCCCTTGCGTGGGAAATATGGATTCTTCTTTTCGTGTGGTTAGTGACTAACCTGGTGTCAGAGGTTTAAAGCCGCCCATAGGCCTCCGACTTGGGTTCACATGCCGCCGAGAAATATCTCTCGGGCATGCCGGTTTCCTCAGTTTTTTCCTTCACTGTTTTTGAAGCAAGTGATAACTATACAATACGCACGTGAATTCGAAAAGTCAGAGGTGCGTGCCTTGGTAAAATATGGATGTAGTATAGGTACACCAACCTCTACCTAAGCCTTCGGTGAAAACACGTGTAATTTTATGTTATGTGATAGTTAATTGCGCTTAAATACCGGCGGCTCAATAGACAGATCTCTAAGTCCTTGAAAAGCGACCTTCGCCTCTATAATACCAACCGTATTAAGGAGGCGATAGAGCGGAACAAGGGCTCCAAGGTTTTTGTAAGAGATCTGTCTATTAGACAGAGCCAGCTTGCGAAACTGAAGACCAATAATGGCAGAATCGTATCCGCCAAACCTGAACTGTTGAGAGAGATCGAGAGTTTCTATGGACAGTTATACACGTCAACCAGTAACCCCGTTACGAATCTAGCAAACGACCCAAGAGCTAGATTGACCCGACACTATACTGAAGACATCCCGGATGTCAGCTTGTACGAGATTAGGATGGCTCTGAAGCAGCTTAAAAACAACAAGGCGCCGGGTGATGACGGAATTACGGCCGAACTCCTGAAGGCCGGTGGAAAACCCGTTCTTAAGGCCCTCCAGAAGCTTTTCGATTCCGTCATACTCGAGGGTCAAACGCCACAGGCATGGAACAGAGGTGTGGTGGTACTCTTCTTTAAAAAGGGCGACAATGCCTTGCTTAAAAATTATAGGCCCATCACACTTCTGAGCCATGTCTATAAGCTGTTTTCAAGAGTTATCACGAATCGTCTCGCGCGCAGGTTTGACGACTTCCAGCCTCCCGAACAAGCCAGATTCCGTAAAGGCTTTAGCACCGTAGACCACATACATACGCTGCGGCAGGTCATACAGAAGATCGAAGAGAACCTGCCGAACCTGCCTCTTTGCTTAGCGTTTGTGGACTACGAGAAAGCCTTCCATTAGATCAAGACATGGGCTGTGCTGCAGTCTCTTCAACGGTGCCAGATCGACTATCGGTACAACGAGGTGCTTAAGTGTCTGTACAAAAACGCCACTATGTCAGTTCGACTCCAGGACCAGACCTCGAAACCTATCCTTCTGCAGCGAAGTGTGAGACAGGGAGACGTTATCTCTCCGAAACTGTTCACCGCTGCACTGAAGGATGTCTTCAAGGTTCTGGATTGGAAAGGGCTAGGCATCAACATCAATGGCGAGTATATCACTAACCTTCGGTTTGCCGACGACATAGTCATTATGGCTGAGACCATGGAGGACTTCAGTACAATGCTCGATGACCTCAGTAGAGCCTCCGAAAGAGTGGGTCTTAAAATGAACATGGACAAGACAAAGGTCATGTCAAATGCCCATGTGACACCCACTCTCATGAAGATCGGAGACGCTACGCTCGAAGTTGTGGATGAGTATGTGTGCAGCCATCTACCGGTCAGTAAAAATATCGCCCGCAAATCAATGTCGCATTCCAACTGTATTCACCTCAGATGTACTAATTAACTATGAGTTAATTTGGTGTTGTAAATTTAGTTATGAGCGGGACCAATAGATGGCGCTTTTTATTTGAGTCCAAAAGCTAGATCGCGGTGTCGAGATTCTCCACTGATTAGAGATATAATTAATTAATAAGGTTCAAATTTGTACATTTTATTGTGTATACCAACTAAGGTTCAGTAAACAGTGGTTTTTGGTACCCGATGTTTCATTTTTGAATTCAGCCCGAGCAGACGTAGGGAACCGTCCTGATAGTGTCATTGTGACCCTCACGAAGCCCGAGGGTGCGCGTGACCTATCACTGTTCAACCTTTACCAGCTCGCAAGGTGAGCGAGCACCACCCCCAGACCCTCACGAAGCCCGAGGGTTTGACATGGTCCTTCGAAGCCGATAATGATGATGAGCTAGTCTCAAAGGTGGAACCAGTTCATCAAGCATCAGATGCTAAGCCTACTGTGACTAAGGATAGCATCAGCCCGAACGTGCCCAAATCAAGTGGAGTTGTTCCGGTGTCAAGGCGGTCGAGCAGCGACCGGACTCGGAGTCAACAGCAACAAGGAAGCGCTGCAGACGACTATAGTCGTAAAGAGCTAAGTGTTACAAGTGAAAACCGTGAGTACTTTTCAAATTCATTCCTGCCAAGCAAAAGTGATCTTAATTTCAAGGTGCAAATTAACTTAGTGTTTGTGTAACGTAATCTTAGACTTAGTTAGATTTATGGCAATTTGTGTTAAGACGGGGAACCTATGCCCGATTTTTATTTAAATTGTAAAGTCCCAAACACATAGAAAAATTCGTTTGTTTACATCGACTTAGAAAATTTTCTTCAAAAATAATTTGGACTTGTAAAAATTTTTGCAAAGTTTGAGACTTAGGAAAAATTGTTTGTTTACTTCGACTTAGAATATTTTCTTCAAAAATATTTTAGACTTGTAAAATTTTTAGAAAGGTTTGAGACTTAGAAAAATTTGTTTGTTAACTTCAACTTAGAATATTTTCTTCAAAAATATTTTGAACTTTTAAAAGTTTAACTCTTATAAAAATTTGATTGTGTACATCGACTTAGAATATTTTCTTCAAAAATATTTTCGACCTACCTTATAATAATTGAGTTGTCTACATAGACTTAGAATAATTTCTTTAAGAAATATTTTCAACTTGTTATTGAATTAAAATTAATTAGTAAAAAATGTCTCAATTACAAATGTTCGTCAAGGTACAGGATGATCTGTATGCTCGATTGTCGAGAGCTAAAAGTAACTTTAAGAAATCACCCAAAGATAGGATTACCAAACAACATGTAGAAGCCAGGTTAGAAAACGTTGAAGAGCTGTGGGCTCAATTTGGCTTGACACATACACAGATGATTAAAGATTGTGAATCTATTGAGGTAACAAAGTCGCCTTATACTATTAACGAAGTTTACTTCAACACCGAAGAATTATATTTAGATTTTAAATGCGAACTAAAAACTGTTTTAAACAAATTCAAGAGTAGTAGTGATGTCTCTCCAATTGCCGGGTCGTCATCAAATTCAGAAAGTAGAAACATGCCTATCAAATTGCCTAAAATATCAATCCCAACGTTTTCTGGGAAATACACTGAATGGATCACATTCAGAGATTTATTTGTTTCTTTAGTTCACAAAAACGATAAAATAGATAAAGTGCAGAAACTTCATTATTTAAAAGGCTACCTTACAGGTGAGGCCGAGCAACTTTTGCGGCACATTCCAATATCCGATTTAAATTATGATAAGTGTTGGGCTCAATTGGAATCGCGTTACAACAATAAAAAATATCTTTCACATTGGATTTTGAAACGGTTATTTAGTCAAAGAAACATAACCAATGAATCAGCTAGTGGTTTAAAGGATCTAATGGATACCACATCGATTGCTTAAATGCACTCATTAATTTAGAATTAAATGACACAGCAATTAGAGACATATTAATCATTCATATCCTCACACTAAAATTAGATTCGGACAGTCGCAAAGAATGGGAGTTAAAGGTGGCCTCAAACTTTGAGTCAGATAAGCTACCAACATTTGAGCAATTTAAAGACTTTTTAACCAGTAGATATAGAGCATTTGAATTTTTAGAACCTAAGTCTAATCAAAATAAAAATGTAAATACAACTAAAGCAAGGGTATTTCACACAGTATCTTCGAGTTGTCCGGTGTGTAATGATGATCACAAGATAGGGACTTGCAAACAGTTCATGGGTAAAGATGTGGACGCTCGGCGTAAGTTCGTACAGGAAAACCACTTATGCTTCAATTGTCTGGGGGGTAACCACTCTGCCAGGTTTTATAAGTGCACAGTCACTTGTCGAGTCTGTCAACGTAAACACCACACTTTATTACATTCTAAAAGTGAGCAGGAATCGGTAGGGGAGAAGAGCACTCATACGGTTGAAGCAGAAAATCAAGAAATAGTTGCTTGTTTTTCCAAGGGTACAGCTAATAACCAAGTCTTATTAGCCACAGCTTTAGTGAAGGCTGTATCGAAAAACGGGTCTATGTTCACGGTTAGGGCTTTGTTAGATCAAGGCTCTCAAGCATCATTTGTTACGGAAAACATTGTTCAAACTTTAGGATTAAAGAAAACATCAGCTAAGGGTTCGATAGTCGGTATAGATGTCAACCACAAATTAGAGTTGAATTCGGTTGTTAAAGTTAAAATACAGTCAAGGGTTGATCCGTCTGTGGAATTGGTAGTAAATGCATATGTTCTAAAATCACTTACATCTTTATTGCCTAGTAGGGAAACAGCACATTTAGATTGGGTACAATTCCAAGACATACCGTTAGCGGATCCCAAATATCACAAACCGGATAAAGTTGATCTATTGTTAGGAGCAGAAATTTACGGCAAGGTTTTACAAAACGGGTTTAAGAAAGCTTCAGGTTGCAGCGCGGTGGCACAGTGTACTTCTCTGGGGTGGATTCTATCAGGAACGATAGCTTCTGCTGGCCATAAGTCTTCTGACTTCACAGTGATGCACGCCCTCGTAGGTGGTGATGAGATTCTGAAAAGATTCTGGGAATTAGAGAAAGCACCAGAGGAAAACAAGAAACATATACTCACCGAAGCAGAAACCAAATGTGAGGAGATATTCACTGCCACAACTACAAGAGACGATAATGGACGTTACGTTGTGAACCTGCCATTCCGAACTGAAGATCCAGGCTGTAAATATGGAAAAACAAGAGACGTAGCAATCAGGAGGTTTCATGCTCTGGAATCTAAGCTACGCCGGAATGAGGAACTGGGGGTTAAATATGCAGAGGTAATCAACGAGTATCTCGAACTGGGGCATATGAGGCTGGTAAGCAAACCGGATGATCATGCAAACGAAGCTGTATATTTACCTCATCACGCAGTAATTAGAAATGATAAAGATACAACCAAGGTGCGTGTAGTATTCGACGCATCTTGCAAGGGAAAAACCGGCATTTCGCTCAACGATGATCTGATGGTTGGACCAAGTCTGCAACCTGACTTGCGGCACTTGTTGATGCGTTGGAGAAGACATCCTATTTGCATGGTATCAGATGTAGTCAAGATGTATCGACAAGTACGCGTAGCAGATAAACATCAGGATTTTCAACGTATCTTATGGAGAGATAACAAGGACTCTGAATTAAAGGATTACCAGCTTCAGACAGTCACCTTTGGCACTGCGGCTGCACCATTCTTGGCTGTTCGAGCTATGCAACAAGTAGCATACGATGAAGGAAAGGATTATCCTCTTGCAGCTGAAAAAACACTAAAAGATTTTTACGTAGATGATCTTATGACAGGTTGTGAAACAGTAGAAGAAGGAATAGAAATTTGTACACAAATGGAAGAGATGCTCGCCAAAGCAGGGTTTGAGTTACAAAAATGGTCGAGTAACAGCAATGAGCTTCTGGCGAAAATTATAGATGGGAAAAATAAGGAGATGGATCGTGCGGAACAGGGAATTTGGATCAAGCAAGATGAAATATTAAAAACACTAGGACTTACCTGGAATCGAAGCTCCGACACCTTCCAGTATTCAATTCAGCTGCATCCAGTAGAAGAACCTGTAACCAAAAGAAAAATGTTGTCTGACATTGCAAGATTATTCGACCCCTTAGGGTGGGTCGCGCCAGTCATTATGAAAGCAAAAATGCAAATACAAGCATTATGGACTTCGGGAATAGGATGGGATGAAGAAATTCCTATTGAAATAAAAGAGGAATGGATTACTTACCGACATCAGTTGCAAAGTTTAGCAGAGTTTTCAGTACCTCGATGGTTGAAGATGAAGCACGGTGACAAACGCATCGACTTGCATGGATTTTGTGATGCGTCCAAATCAGCATACGCCGCGGTTGTGTATGCTCGGGTAGTCGATGCTAATGGTGGAGTATCAGTCACTCTTGTCACTGCTAAAACTAACGTTGCACCTATAAAAACTGTCTCAATTCCTCGGTTAGAGCTGTGCGGGGCAGTACTGTTAGCAAAACTCGTATCTGAAATATCGTTAGTCATGGGAATTAATAAATCTGACTTGCACTTTTGGACAGATTCAGAAATTGTACTAGCTTGGTTAAACAGTCACCCCAACAAGTGGAAAACCTTTGTCGCTAATCGCGTATCAGAAATTTTAAGCACAAGTGAACCACACCAATGGAATCATGTCACATCAAAAAACAATCCTGCTGACTGCGCATCACGGGGTATGTACGCCTCAGAGTTCATACAGTTCAAATTGTGGTTAGAAGGTCCCGAGTTCCTCAAAGACACGGTAATTGCAACGGGTAAACGCAAATCAGTTTCAACTGAACTGGAGGAGAAGAGGGTACACGTATCAGTGAATACTGAAAGTTTTTTTTGGGATAAATATTCATCCCTTGACAAATTGTTGCGAATAGTAGCTTACGTGAGGCGGTTTCTCGAACTAAGAAAACCGAAGGCTACGAGGAAAAAGCTCAGCTATATTACAGCAGAAGAGCTCGAATTAGCGTTAGAGACATGCATCAGGGTTATCCAATGCAAAGGATTCGAAACGGCGATCAGTAACCTGGAAAAAGGGGAAAATTGTAAAGACAAGGTCTTAAAGTCCTTAAATCCTTACCTGGATTCAAAACAGATCTTGAGGGTGGGCGGTAGATTGGAACGTTCAGATCTCGATCACAACCGTAAACATCCAATATTGATTCCCAGTAACGATCACTTTACCAATCTCTTAATATCAGATGCACATAACAGAAGTCTTCATGGAGGTCCCCAACTTATGCTCAACTATTTGAGTACGAAATACTACATCCTAGGAGCCAAGCGGTTAGTAACAGCACATGTAAGGAAATGTGTAACTTGTATCAGGTATGCAGCGGCAACCAAACCTCAGTTAATGGGTCAATTGCCACCTGCGCGGGTTACACCAAGCAGGCCGTTTAAAAACAGTGGGGTAGACTACGCGGGTCCTATAAAGCTAAGGACGTCTAAGGGTCGGGGTCATCACGCATACAAGGGGTATATATGTTTATTTGTGTGTATGGCCACAAAGGCTGTCCATATCGAAGTCGTAAGCGATCTAACCACAGAGGGGTTTATTGCCGCATTTAAAAGGTTTGTGGCCAGACGAGGTCACTGTAAGGGTGTATGGAGTGACAATGGTACCAATTTTCAGGGTGCTTCCAAAGAGTTAGATGCAATGTTTCGCTCTGAAAATTCAACCTTAAATAGGGAAATTGCAGCAGCTCTAGCTGCTGAGGGAACAACATGGCATTACATTCCACCACATTCTCCGAACTTTGGCGGTCTGTGGGAAGCTGGAATAAAATCATGCAAGAGGCATTTGCACAGGGTAATAGGCAATTCTACTTTAACTTACGAAGAAATGTCCACTCTTTTAAGTCAAGTAGAGGCATGCTTAAATTCACGGCCGCTTTGTAGGGTAACGGATTCCAACAGTTGTGATGCATTAACACCAGGGCATTTCCTTATTGGTGAACCGATTATAAACGCACCAGATAGGAATTACGAAGACACTAACATATCCAGTCTAAAGCGGTGGCATTTAGTTCAACAAATGCTGCAACAGTTTTGGAGACGCTGGTCATCAGAATACCTAACCACATTGCTCCATCGGTATAAGTGGTCTACGCAAACTCCCGAACCGAACTTAGGAGACATAGTTTTAATTAAAGAGGATAACATGCCTCCTTGTCGGTGGCTACTTGGCAGGGTGGTTGAAAAACATCCGGGGCTGGATAATTTAACACGAGTAGTCACACTGTATAGCAACGGTTCAAAGTTTAAACGACCAACGTCGAAACTGTGTGTCTTGCCTGTCACTTAAACAAGTTGTTCAGTCAGAACTTAATATTGATAATTTGCGCATGCGTGTGAATGTGTGTATGTAGAAAATAAGCTATTTTTAAGAGATGTCTTCAATAAAATATTTATCTTGTAACCTCACTTGTGATGTGTTTAGTGAGATTAATTCTAGTGTAAATTTTAACTTAATAGCTTGAAGGACATAATGTTCACAAAATGTCCTTGGTGGGCGGAATGTGCAGCCATCTACCGGTCAGTAAAAATATCGCCCGCAAATCAATGTCGCATTCCAACTGTATTCACCTCAGATGTACTAATTAACTATGAGTTAATTTGGTGTTGTAAATTTAGTTATGAGCGGGACCAATAGATGGCGCTTTTTATTTGAGTCCAAAAGCTAGATCGCGGTGTCGAGATTCTCCACTGATTAGAGATATAATTAATTAATAAGGTTCAAATTTGTACATTTTATTGTGTATACCAACTAAGGTTCAGTAAACAGTGGTTTTTGGTACCCGATGTTTCATTTTTGAATTCAGCCCGAGCAGACGTAGGGAACCGTCCTGATAGTGTCATTGTGACCCTCACGAAGCCCGAGGGTGCGCGTGACCTATCACTGTTCAACCTTTACCAGCTCGCAAGGTGAGCGAGCACCACCCCCAGACCCTCACGAAGCCCGAGGGTTTGACAGTATGTTTACCTAGGACAAACTGTCCAGCTAGGTAGGTCCAACTTCGAGAAAGAGGTCAATGGTCGAATCCGACTCGGCTGGGCAGCGTTCGGGAAGCTACGCAATATCTTTTCGTCCCACATACCACAGTGTCTCAAGACGAAAGTCTTTGACCAGTGCGTGGTCGCTCACAATGGGCCTTATCAGAAGGCTAAAAGTCACCCAAAGGGCAATGGAGAAGGCTATGCTTGGAGTTTCCCTACGTGATCGAATCAGAAATGAAGAGATCCGCAGGAGAACCAAGGCAACCAACATAGCCCGAAGAATTGCCAAACTTAAGTGGCAAAGGGCAGGGCACATTGCTCGCAGAACGGATGGCCGATGGGGTCGAAAGATTCTGGAGTGGCGACCACGTACCGGAACTGTAGCGTTAGAAGGCCTCCCACAAGATGGACCGATGACCTTGTGAAGGCCGCAGGAATCCGTTGGATGCGGAAAGCACAGAATCGGTCGAAGTGGCGGTGCTTGGGGGAGGCCTATGTTCAGCAGTGGACGTCTTTCGGCTGAAATGATGATGAATGATGATGATAGGTAATTAATTCAGGTGTTACCTTACCAAGGTCACCTTTACTGCGATTGTTCGCCCCTTATCACGCTGATAACGGTTCGAGCCAAGGCAAATCAAGTATATAAGTGGGTTTGACGGGCGATAAGGTTCACTGCGTTCAGAGCTGGGTGTGGCAACACGCCGTGTGCGAGTTCGCGACAAGTCAATCGTCATCCTGAGGATACCTCGTTGAGACGTGAAACACATGTCAATTTCCTTCAGGGTTTTTTAAGACTCTTTAGAAACAACTAAACTGACCAGTTTACTAAATATATCCACGTCTATTGTATGTTTTGTGATATTTTGTATAAATAATGCATTTCAGCGCGCGTTATTTGACTCTTATTTCATTATAATAAGGTATAAATTGTAAAGGTGGCTCGCGTTCGTGATATGCAACATCATTCTGTACACCTTTTTGATTCTATTATGTATCATTTTTATTATTATTATTTTTTTTTTGCTGTGCTCTAAACGCCTTTAACGTGTATAGACGCCAGCACATCAAGCTACCCGAAACTGTCAAATTTTCCCAATCAACTTTGAACCTTATGCTTCAGCGATAAAGTTGAAAATCTATTAAATAAATTTGACAGATTGTAGTAGCTTGATGTGCTGGCGTCTGTACGTCTTTTTTCATATCATTATAAATTCAACATCAATGATGTAACTAATATTTTTGTACCAATAATAATTTAAGAGTGTCCATGGAGTTTCTTACCTGGTCTTCTCCACAAATACCTACTACGCTTTGGAATGGACAACTAGCTTCATATTTCTGACTGACTGACACATTGACAAATCAAAAGTTTCTGTAGTGGTTTAATTGAAATAAATAGTTGTGAGTTTGTAGTGATGAATAAAAAAGACGTAACCATTACCATTTCCAGGTAGGCCATTTGTAAACAAAGCTTGCAACGACCTAACCGCAATACTGTGGTCATCGCTCATCTCGGTTATTCCTGTACACTCACGTTTATCACTCGAGTTACGCACATGTTCAGGACGCTATGGAAACTTAGCAAGGGCGTGTACCAAAACCTCGCTGTAAATCCAGCCAGCGTAGAAATGCCCTTCGGTCAAGTCCATAAAAGGCGTTTCGCGCGCGTATTAAGTAGGGCGTTTGCAATTGTTCTACTGTTCAGAAGACGTGTGATTATGCAGAACTTCGCAGCGAATTTCAGGGGTAGTTTTAGGCATTTTTTTGGAACGAAGTTCTTTTACGCAGCTTGCAGTAGGAGTAAACTGGTAGAAAACGACACGTAAAGTGAACGAGTGTGAATTTAGCTAAAATGAAAATCCATGATTTTTTTAAAAATTTTCATCGTGGTTAGCGTTTTTATGGTTTTCGAGGGTGCTAAAGCCGATAATGAAGTCAAGTCAAAATGAAAATCCAAGATGGCAGCTACAAAATTTTCGTCATGGGTGTCGTTTTTAGTTTTCGAGTGCGCTAAAGTCGATAGTGAAGTCAAAATGTAAATCCAACATGGCGGCTCTGAAAATTTTGTTTTTGTTTTAAATCATACGTGAGAAGGAACTTTTTTTTGTCTTATAACGTCAAAAACGTAATCGTACATAGGTTTTATTTTATACTCACAGGCTGTATGTTTTCTCAGCTGGCCGCACAGCTGTGTGAAGCTGATGAAGGCTGAGGCGTCCTCGGGCACGCCGTGGTCTGGCCATGCTGTGTATTGGAGTTGGGTTACGTTGCGACATGCTCCTGTGTTCTCCTGGGCAAAAAAAAAATTACGTTTTATGAATTGCATTAAACACAAACTTTTGCTCGCGGCTTCACCCGCGTGGATGTCGAATATCCCACGAGAACGTATTACCGGGATTAAAAATACCCTTTGTGTTAATACTGGGTAGCAGGGACATCGACGCGAAAATTGTTACCATGGAATCAGTACATGATTCTGAACCTGCGTTTAAATTCTTCGACGATTATTTAAAAAATAAAATCAGCTGTTCCAAACATTTTGACCGCGTAGGTATTGCACTTTTCTATGAAACAGCTGATTTTTTTGACAGACAGGGTGGCAGGGACATCGACGCGATAACTATGTCGATGTCCCTGCCACCCTGTATACAATAATAACTCCATTGGTTTACGCGGCGCCGGTAAAGCTCCCAGTCGGCACGATTATTTCCGAAATCTCCAACAATCATCGTCATAATATTTCAGGCAATTTACACAAAATGTTTATGAATTACTATTAAGCTGTTGGTCCCGGCTGTCCGAAAGCCCGAAGTCTGACAACCAGTCTTATCAAGGGGTATCGTATTATCCAGTTACTGGGTTGTGGAGGTCAGATATACGCAGTCGCTCCATGTAAAATACTGGTATTTAACTGCATCCGGTGAGACTGGAAGCCGACCCCAACATAGTTAGGAAAAGGCTAGGCAGTTTTTTTTTAAAATAAATAATAATAATATTTATTGAATAAAACGTTTACAAAAAGTGTACATTTAGTCAACAGTAAGATTTCCCAAACAATTATAATGCCTAAAAATAAACTAAAACTAAAATATATTAATTACAAGTGCAAGTAATGATGGTTCGGAATTACAATGTTAGCTAGCGACCCGCCCAATCTAGGTTGTAGATTGATTGATTATGAATTATACACCTAAACCTTTCTTATGAATCACTCTATCCATTGGTGAAAACCATATATGAAAATCCATTCGGTTTTTAAGTTTTGTTCAGACAGATAGACGCGGCGAGGTGAGACTTTGTTGAAATGAAAACTTCTTTACGCGCGTTGGGCATTTCTGAGATGGGAAAAAACATTTGAACTCACGACACCGTTACCGACACCTCATTTTTGTAAACGCGATTGTGCTCTTTATTTATATTACCTCACGGATCAATGTTCTATGCAAGTATTTTTACTTTAAAGGGTTTGAAACTATTTTTTTAAATCGTTCAAGTTTTCACTTCTGTCGGCACTCCCGGAGTGCCAGTTTTTTTATAATATGTAGTGATAGGTCTCCGGTGCTCGGTAAAACCAAAATAACAATTCCCGGAAACTGACAAAGCTTTCTAGTAGCTACCTGCAAAATTTCAGATTATCTATTCGCCAATATTTTTTATATATTCGAGGATATATTTCGAGAGATAAGAACTTAGAGTATATATCACTGGAGAAGCCATAAGCGCAATATTCCGAACAAAAAATTCTGTCATTTTTGGCGGGGGACGCGCGGTAGTTTCTACGAAAAAGAACAATGGCTATTGTTGTTTCCGAGCCCGGAAAGAGAAGTCCGTACCATCGTTTTTTTTTTATCGACATCGATAATCATTCTGAATTTTGCTTGAATCCAGAAATAAAACAGCTGATGCATAGAAAAGTTAAATTATAATAATAACAATTATTAAATAAAAGTAAAAAAATAATGTTATAGTGTACCAACAAATAATAGATCCTTAAGTTCATAACAACTACTGATTTTTAAAATGAATAAATTTGGAGTACATATGGCGAATACATTTTTGAGGGTCCCTTTATTTTGTAATGTACAGACGCCAGCACTTCAAGCTACTACAATCTGTCAAAATTTAATAGATTTTCAACTTCATCGCTGAAATGTAAGGTTCAAAGTTGATTGAGAAAATTTGACAGTTTCGGGTAGCTTGATGTACTGGCGTCTGTACGCAATTCTTGTATCTGTATATTTAGTCATTACGGCTTTAGCTAGTTCTACCTCATGACTATTTAAGACCGGTATCATGATCTTGTGAGAATAATGTTTTCCCAACAAGATTCCGCAGAGCCTGTGTTACGAACTTACGACAAAGGTGGTTGTATATTTAATACTTAATTTTTTGCGGTCAGCCAATCCAAGCCTTATTAACTTCTCATATTGCTGACATAAAGAAATGGATTTTGATTTTTTCTTTCTCTCTCTCTTGATCGAATTAGAAGAAGACGGTTGGAAGCAGCCCCGGATCTAGATGTTTTTTGAGGAGGGGCAAAAACTGTCGTCTGCCGCCCCGCTCCCCACCAATGTTTTATGGGGATGCGCTAAGTTAGCCCCCTCTCGATATTTAAATTTTCTCAAAATGAGAATTTTGGCAACAACATATTCAAATTGTATCAATCGATAATGCGCCAGTTCAACAGGGGCGCCAAAACTGTTGTAAAAAGAAAAAAATAATAGAAAGATTATAAATGTGCTGCGCATCTCATTTATTGCAAAGTTGCGGTGTGCTGGGTGGTGCACTTGTCTGCTACGCTTGAATTTGTCGCCCCCCTGAAGTTGACGCCCGGGACACGGGCCCCGGATTGTCCCCTTAGATCCGGGGCTGGTTGGAAGTATAAACGCTTTTACATGTGACTTTTCTGCCAACTTACTCCTACCGCAAGCCGCGTTAGAAAACTTCGTTCAAAAACAATTTTCTTAAACAACAAAAAATACTAATTCGCCCTAAGAAATTATCGACATGTCAATTTTGGTTTCATACATGACCCCAACCCTACGGTAGTCTCGTTATCATTTTTGCTAGAAGACATAATCGCATGGCAAGTGCATGTCAATTTAGCTGATTTGACGTACATTTTTGTAATGCAAAAAAAAATATTTTGACCCTTATGAACATAAAAACGAAGTGTAGCGAGACATGGTGACGTCACGAAAGCAATGCGAGAAAAATACTCGATTCATGCCGTGTTCTAAGTTGAATCATGGTTGAATCGAATGAAAAGTCAAAATGTATTATGAGGTTAGGATTTTAAAAATCACTGAAAACATGACTAGATATTTATAAAAATACTTAAATATGGAAGGTTATTCCGTCTTTATTTAAGTTTGACGTATTTGAACGTTTTTTACATGTTTTAACAGCACAACTAGGCATTTTCACGGAGCACTGATGAGAACCCCGCGACTCGAAAACGATTAACGTTGTGCGTTCGAATCGATTTGAAAGTAGTTTTTATGAACGTGTTAGAGCATTTGCTCTTGTACTTTTACAGAGGGGGAAGTGTTCGTAAGGCTTCTCCAGTGATATATACTCTAAGGATAAGAACAATTAGTTCAGTAGCTAAGCTCGTTTCAGGTGCTGATTATCTCCCAGCAAAGTATGAGTTGCCTTTGATAATATGGAAGCTAAGCAAAGAATAGACACAAACGAGTTAAAATGAGTCCAGGTACCTACATAATTTCTTCAAGAAGGTATACTTCGTTGCCAAAACATGCATCATCATCATCATCATAATCAGCCTATAATGTTCCCACTGCTGGGACACAGGCCTCCTCTCTGTGAGAGGGAGTGGGCCGTCATTCACCACGCGGGCCCAGTGTGGGTTGGTAGATGTCACAAGTCTTCGAATTTTTGGTTCTAGGACATGCCGGTTTCCCACGTACAGTTAAAGCAATGGCACGTAAAATTTAATCGGAGAAGCAACCGGATGGCGAGTGGTAATCTGGGTCTTGAAGTGATAGCGAACCCCCCTCGTACCGTCCGAATGGACCCCAAATGGACAGGGGCGGAGATCTGGGAGATCGGTATTTTTTTACATGGCATTCAAAATTTAAGCTCTAGTAAGTGCAAGGAATTAGTGTATATCAATGCCATCCGGTTGCCACCATCCAACATCGTTATAATTGAAATAATGTCTTACGCCGTATATAATTCTCGAAACTCCTTACCGAAGATTTGTCATCGAAAATGAGGGTGAATTTTATCAAAACCGGATTTTAAAAAAATGCGGCGGCTGTTATTAAATTAATTAAACAAAATAATGCGCTTGGCTGGGTTCGAACCCACAACTTACAACTCGTTAAGTTACCACTGGGCCACTACTGCTCAAAACTGGGCTGGGCCAAAACATGACCATACGCTAAATAGATTAAAGTCGAGCAGTTTGCTCAATTAACTAAAAAAAAATCTGAACAAACCTTCATAGTCATCTCTCTCCTAACATAATGCCCATGGTTCTGTTCACTCGTTGTTAGTATAGTCAGACTATTGGTCGCTTTCAGCGGCGTGTTGCCAACTTTTGGCCAATATTGGTGACACTTGGCTCTGCCCCGTTCTGTTAGAACTGTTAGCATTACTATGAGACTGCTTTCTGATTCCCACACCATTTGCCAGAAGTCGCCGACTGTTGTTGACAGAGGACCTGACGAATAAAAATATTATTTTTAGCAACAAAAGAAAAAGTAAATCTCATAAAATGCGTGCTTTTAAGTACCGAACATCAGGTAAATTACAATAACTTCGTGCAGAAGGCTGCGCAATAACATTTTTTAGGAACTAAATGGTGACATGAGGCGAGTATTAGTGGGAGAACATGCGTGAAAGTTCGTAGTGCCTATGTTCAGACCTGTCAAGTTATATTGACCGTATTGTATATTACTGAATGAGAAAAGAGAATATTTTTGAAGTGAAACTTCTTTAGGCGCGTTGGGCATTTTTGAGATGGAAAAAAACAATTGAACTCGCGACACCGTTACCGATACCTCATTTTTGTAAACGCTATTGTGCTCTTTATTTATGTTACGTTACGGATCAATGTTCTATGCAAGTATTTTTACTTAAAAGGTTTTGGAAGTAGTTTTTTTTTTTGTAAACGCGATTGTGCTCTTTATTTAGATAAGGTTACGGACTAATGTCCTATACAAGTATTTTTTTCCACCAAGGCGATCTTGTTCAAGTTTTCACTTCTGTCGGCACTCTCGGAGCGCCACTATTTTTTTATTTTATTTCATGTATCATTAGCCTTACCTTGAGTTGCAATATAAGTAAGCACTTCATCAGAGTTTGGTATCTCCATGTTGATATAAGATGCGTTGATGTAATCCCCTGTTGGTCCGTTCTTCAATATCACTCGCGTTGAATCATCTGTAATTAGAAACGGCCATTGTATTATAGTTGTTTTTAAATTTTACGTGATACAGCAAAAAATGTGTTGTACTTTTGAAGTGAAAACTTCTTTAGGCGCGTTGGGTATTTTTGAGATGGGACTAAACAATTGATTTCGCGACACTGTTACGACACCAGCTTTTGACCATTAAAAAGACATCAACGCGCGATACATTATTTCCTGAACAGTAAAATTGTTCAAGTTTCCACTTCTGTCGGCACTCCCGGAGTGCCACTGTATTTTTTTACTAGAAAATCTTTCAACAATTTACAAGGCTCAACGTCTATTTTTACCCTTATTTTCAATTGATGTTATTTTCACTTTTAACAAACATCAACTTCATACTTGTGTAAATAAAGTTGATTTTAGACTGACTAGTACTGTTGAAAAAGTAATGAAAAATATGAAGTTGTAGCGCAAACTGAACCTTATGTCTAGGCTTTACAGTCGAAGGCAGATTACACCGATTCTTATTCAAATTACAAAGCAGCTTAGAACAAATTGTGGGTTCACCAGGCAATCCCTGAGCGCATTCCCGCTGGATAATCCGTCGCCTAGCAATAATATATCCCTGGATACATTCACAGAGACCTGGATACACACACATTCACATTCTACTAAAGAATAAAATTATAATATATCTCAACTTACAAGGCGCAATATCCCTATACCGATTCTTGTTCAAATTACACGGCAGTTTAGACACATTTGTTGGTTCATCAGGCAATCTCCTAAGCAGCGTCTCGTACTGTTTGAGCGCATTCCCGCTGGCTAATCCGTCCCCTAGCAACAGTATGGATTGTTCTAGAGCGTCGCCTTCGTGGCGGGATTCTTCGGAGCATAGAGGGACGAAACAGACTTCCGGCTCCTCTGAACCTGGATCTTCAGGGGCGTAGACGGCTGGAAAGAGGTTTTAATATGTTAAATTAATTTATTAATGGGTCTCATCATAATTTATTGTATGGACAACATAATTGAATACAAGCCATGCATGGCCGAACAACTTTGGTGTTGATGGCGGTATCTTTTAGGCTCCGTTTGGTTGGAAAAACATAAGTAGGTACCATCGGGGTAGCGCATATCTAACCAATTTGAAAACAAAATCCCGTGCGCACAATCCTTTTTTTTCATAGGTAACCGTTACTATAGTGGTCGAGCGCTGCAAGCAAGAATAGTTCTTACAGTGTACAGATATCAGTGGCAGTATCATCACAACGGTAATGTTTTCCCATTGTTTGTTGTACCTCTTTTAGTATATTTATGTGTATTTATTTGTGCTTATATTTATGTATAATTAGATGTATATTTTATATTTATAGTTTTTAATAGGTATTTGTATATCTTTATATTTAAATAAATATTTATTCTTCAATTCTCGCTATTGCATCTACCACTGTTTGTCTCTGCATCACCCAAAGGTTGAGTGGTAGAAAATGCCTATGGCATTAAGTACATTTGTGTGCTTGAAGTATTAAATTAATAAGTATAAATATGAGTTTCTTCGATAGTACATGTCATTGGATTTCAGAATTTAAAAAATGTTACTGCCTTCATGGGTTGTTTATGTTACAAAATATGTAGTTTCAGCACAGAAAAGTACAGAAGATTCACTCCCGAAATCATTTAAATAAAAAGCAACTATTGCTACGACACAATAAAGTGCAATTCAGGTCGCACAGCGCTAATTACCTACAGTTATATTCACCTAGAAGATGCCTCTCTTTCTATCGCTTAACTCTTATATCTTCTGACTACGTTACGCTCATTGAATTGGCCCGACAAGACGAGCCCACCGCGTACTTGTAGCTTCATACCTAAAATGCGGAGTGGCGACCCTTTTTTCAGCTTTAACGACGAAACAGGTGGCTTGGTTGTGCTTTTCGAGACATGAGGTCTTTCGGCTGAAATGATGATAATGATGACTTGATATCTTACTTACCATTAGGCTTGACGACTAACGTAAGTGCTCCTCTCGTGTTTCTGATCAGTTGTACTACTTGTTCGTGAGTCATTTCGTCCACGTCCTGCCCGTTTATTGATATGACCTGTAATTATAAATATTAATTAAATAAGACTGATTATTCGAAATGTGTATCGTCTTCACATATAATTATATAATTAATGTATACAAAATATTGCAAAACATTTTAAAAGAGTAACGGTGGAGTTTCTTGCCCATTCTTCTCCATACGAAAACTACTTTTGGAAGGGGCGATTAGAATCAATTATATTTTTTGTCAATTTTGACGTTCAAAAGTGCCTTTTTGTGCCTAATTTAAATAAATTATTTGACATTTGACTTTTGTATACTTGAATTCAGAATCCTAGATAATTTTCAAATTTACTCTTTACTCTCCAGTTATGTGGTTTAAGTGAATTATTGACTGACCATATTTATGTATATATAATAAAAAACGAGCGAGCTTTAGAGTAGTCGCTTAAGTTGTCTAGCATCTGACATCTTGGTTGACAGTACCAACCTCTCGAAAAATGGGTTGGTACACACGGCTACTCATCAAGCTATACATTTCCAGTTTTAGCTGATCTCGCATTGTATATGATTTCCGTACAATGCGAGGTCAGCTTATATTGGAAATGTATAGCTTGATGTGTAGCCGTGTGTACCATCTGATGGCCAACTCTAGCACTGCGCGTGCGCATTGATCAAATCAAATAGCACGCTTCCTCGATTTCCTGTTACACACTTCCGTCCTTAGTTTTGAAATCACTCCCACAGATTGCAGGAAAGCGAGAGGAAAGATGTTACATATCAAAAATGAAATGCTGTTCATTGGTAAACGGATGACTTGAGAACGGCTGGACAGATTAGTTTTTTTTTGTTTCTCATTATAGCCCGAAAAAGGAATCAATCTGCCTAGCCTTTTCCCAACTATATTGGGGTCGGCTTCCAGTCTAACCGGATGCAGCTGAATGCCAGTATTTTACATGGAGCGACTGCCTATCTGACCTCCACAACCCAGTAACTATGTAATACGATACCCCTTGGTAAGACTGGTTGTCAGACTCGGGCTTCTGACGACCCGTAACGACTGTCAAAGATCCACGAATGACAGCCGGGACCAACGGCTTAGCGTTCTTTCTGAGACACGGAGGAGTCTCGGTATGTAAAGATGGTCACCCATCCACAGACCAACCCCAGCAAGCGTAGCTTAACCGGATGAATCGACCCGTGCGGCTGTTATTACTTAGCCATGAGCTCATAGCCCGAAAAAGGATTGTAGAAGAAAAAAAAATGAAAAGTTGCCAGTAAAATTGGGCTGAAAACATCACAAAACTTTAATAAAGTTATTTTTCAAACAGCTTACCTGATCGCCCTCCTGTAACTGCAGCCTGGTCCTGCTCGCGACTCTTGACACGAGCACTGCGGCCCCGCCCCCTCCCCGCACATTGAACCCAAACAGTCCATCGGCTCCCGGCTCCAGACGAATCCGAACTCCTCCGTTACACTCGTTTGTATCGTTCCCTTCTGAACCCGATTCTGACTCGTCGACGTAGGACAACGGGATGCGGAGGACGCGTTCTAAGAAGTCGCCTTCGCTGTAATTTAAAAAAAAATCATGGGATGCTGTCATGGTGCCCATAATGATAGGCCTCTGACTTGGCTTCACGTGCCCCGTTGAGAAATATCTATACTTCATAAGTTTAGATAGTTAAATAAAGATAAACAAATCGTAAAATGGGTTTTTATAGATGAGACTTTCATGTTCAGAAATACGATAAAACCAAATTAAATTTATTTTAGAATTTTACAATAGTTTCTTATTTTATTAATGTATGTTAACCTTTATCATTTATTCTTAAACTACCAGTCGTAGATATAACTGCTTCAGCACAATTTTTTTTGTTGGAATTATAATAATAATAATATAATATTTTGTAATCTGTCTATTGTAAAGAGCCTAAACTCTAAACGTCAACGAATTATAACGTTGCTAAATTGAAGAGTACAACTGTACCGTAAGCATGACAACTGAAGTGAGAGGTATTACGTTTAGTCGGTTACTTGACAGCTGTCTCGTTACGTGGTATTTTTTGTTTACCTTTATTGAACTACCTAAACCTATGCAGTATAGGTGGGTCAACTCACTGTATCTCGGACACCGGCCTGCTGCCGTCGGTCCAGGCGGGACGCGGCGGCGGCTCGGTGTGCGCGGTGACGCAGTATAGGTTGGTCAACTCACTGTATCTCGGACACCGGCCTGCTACCGTCGGTCCAGGCGGGGCGCGGCGGCGGCTCGGTGTGCGCCGTGACGCAGTATAGGTTGGTCAACTCACTGTATCTCGGACACCGGCCTGCTGCCGTCGGTCCAGGCGGGGCGCGGCGGCGGCTCGGTGTGCGCCGTGACGCAGTATAGGTTGGTCAACTCACTGTATCTCGGACACCGGCCTGCTGCCGTCGGTCCAGGCGGGGCGCGGCGGCGGCTCGGTGTGCGCCGTGACGCAGTATAGGTTGGTCAACTCACTGTATCTCGGACACCGGCCTGCTGCCGTCGGTCCAGGCGGGGCGCGGCGGCGGCTCGGTGTGCGCCGTGACGCAGTATAGGTTGGTCAACTCACTGTATCTCGGACACCGGCCTGCTGCCGTCGGTCCAGGCGGGGCGCGGCGGCGGCTCGGTGTGCGCCGTGACGCAGTATAGGTTGGTCAACTCACTGTATCTCGGACACCGGCCTGCTGCCGTCGGTCCAGGCGGGGCGCGGCGGCGGCTCGGTGTGCGCCGTGACGCAGTATAGGTTGGTCAACTCACTGTATCTCGGACACCGGCCTGCTGCCGTCGGTCCAGGCGGGGCGCGGCGGCGGCTCGGTGTGCGCCGTGACGCAGTATAGGTTGGTCAACTCACTGTATCTCGGACACCGGCCTGCTGCCGTCAGTCCAGGCGGGGCGCGGCGGCGACTCGGTGTGCGCCGTGACGCAGTATAGGTTGGTCAACTCACTGTATCTCGGACACCGGCCTGCTGCCGTCGGTCCAGGCGGGGCGCGGCGGCGGCTCGGTGTGCGCGGTGACGCAGTATAGGTTGGTCAACTCACTGTATCTCGGACACCGGCCTGCTGACGTCGGTCCAGGCGGGGCGCGGCGGCGGCTCGGTGTGCGCGGTGACGCAGTATAGGTTGGTCAACTCACTGTATCTCGGACACCGGCCTGCTGACGTCGGTCCAGGCGGGGCGCGGCGGCGGCTCGGTGTGCGCCGTGACGCAGTATAGGTTGGTCAACTCACTGTATCTCGGACACCGGCCTGCTGCCGTCGGTCCAGGCGGGGCGCGGCGGCGGCTCGGTGTGCGCCGTGACACAGTATAGGTTGGTCAACTCACTGTATCTCGGACACCGGCCTGCTGCCGTCGGTCCAGGCGGGGCGCGGCGGCGGCTCGGTGTGCGCCGTGACGCAGTATAGGTTGGTCAACTCACTGTATCTCGGACACCGGCCGGCTGCCGTCGGTCCAGGCGGGGCGCGGCGGCGGCTCGGTGTGCGCCGTGACGCAGTATAGGTTGGTCAACTCACTGTATCTCGGACACCGGCCTGCTGCCGTCGGTCCAGGCGGGGCGCGGCGGCGGCTCGGTGTGCGCGGTGACGCAGTATAGGTTGGTCAACTCACTGTATCTCGGACACCGGCCTGCTGCCGTCGGTCCAGGCGGGGCGCGGCGGCGGCTCGGTGTGCGCGGTGACGCAGTATAGGTTGGTCAACTCACTGTATCTCGGACACCGGCCTGCTGCCGTCGGTCCAGGCGGGGCGCGGCGGCGGCTCGGTGTGCGCGGTGACGCAGTATAGGTTGGTCAACTCACTGTATCTCGGACACCGGCCTGCTGACGTCGGTCCAGGCGGGGCGCGGCGGCGGCTCGGTGTGCGCGGTGACGCAGTATAGGTTGGTCAACTCACTGTATCTCGGACACCGGCCTGCTGATGTCGGTCCAGGCGGGGCGCGGCGGCGGCTCGGTGTGCGCCGTGACGCAGTATAGGTTGGTCAACTCACTGTATCTCGGACACCGGCCTGCTGCCGTCGGTCCAGGCGGGGCGCGGCGGCGGCTCGGTGTGCGCCGTGACGCAGTATAGGTTGGTCAACTCACTGTATCTCGGACACCGGCCTGCTGCCGTCGGTCCAGGCGGGGCGCGGCGGCGGCTCGGTGTGCGCCGTGACGCAGTATAGGTTGGTCAACTCACTGTATCTCGGACACCGGCCTGCTGCCGTCGGTCCAGGCGGGGCGCGGCGGCGGCTCGGTGTGCGCCGTGACGCAGTATAGGTTGGTCAACTCACTGTATCTCGGACACCGGCCTGCTGCCGTCGGTCCAGGCGGGGTGCGGCGGCGGCTCGGTGTGCGCCGTGACGCAGTATAGGTTGGTCAACTCACTGTATCTCGGACACCGGCCTGCTGCCGTCGGTCCAGGCGGGGCGCGGCGGCGGCTCGGTGTGCGCCGTGACGCAGTATAGGTTGGTCAACTCACTGTATCTCGGACACCGGCCTGCTGCCGTCAGTCCAGGCGGGGCGCGGCGGCGGCTCGGTGTGCGCCGTGACGCAGTATAGGTTGGTCAACTCACTGTATCTCGGACACCGGCCTGCTGCCGTCGGTCCAGGCGGGGCGCGGCGGCGGCTCGGTGTGCGCCGTGACGCAGTATAGGTTGGTCAACTCACTGTATCTCGGACACCGGCCTGCTGCCGTCAGTCCAGGCGGGGCGCGGCGGCGGCTCGGTGTGCGCCGTGACGCAGTATAGGTTGGTCAACTCACTGTATCTCGGACACCGGCCTGCTGCCGTCAGTCCAGGCGGGGCGCGGCGGCGGCTCGGTGTGCGCCGTGACGCAGTATAGGTTGGTCAACTCACTGTATCTCGGACACCGGCCTGCTGCCGTCGGTCCAGGCGGGGCGCGGCGGCGGCTCGGTGTGCGCCGTGACGCAGTATAGGTTGGTCAACTCACTGTATCTCGGACACCGGCCTGCTGCCGTCGGTCCAGGCGGGGCGCGGCGGCGGCTCGGTGTGCGCCGTGACGCAGTATAGGTTGGTCAACTCACTGTATCTCGGACACCGGCCTGCTGCCGTCGGTCCAGGCGGGGCGCGGCGGCGGCTCGGTGTGCGCCGTGACGCAGTATAGGTTGGTCAACTCACTGTATCTCGGACACCGGCCTGCTGCCGTCGGTCCAGGCGGGGCGCGGCGGCGGCTCGGTGTGCGCCGTGACGCAGTATAGGTTGGTCAACTCACTGTATCTCGGACACCGGCCTGCTGCCGTCGGTCCAGGCGGGGCGCGGCGGCGGCTCGGTGTGCGCCGTGACGCAGTATAGGTTGGTCAACTCACTGTATCTCGGACACCGGCCTGCTGCCGTCGGTCCAGGCGGGGCGCGGCGGCGGCTCGGTGTGCGCCGTGACGCAGTATAGGTTGGTCAACTCACTGTATCTCGGACACCGGCCTGCTGCCGTCGGTCCAGGCGGGGCGCGGCGGCGGCTCGGTGTGCGCCGTGACGCAGTATAGGTTGGTCAACTCACTGTATCTCGGACACCGGCCTGCTGCCGTCGGTCCAGGCGGGGCGCGGCGGCGGCTCGGTGTGCGCCGTGACGCAGTATAGGTTGGTCAACTCACTGTATCTCGGACACCGGCCTGCTGCCGTCGGTCCAGGCGGGGCGCGGCGGCGGCTCGGTGTGCGCCGTGACACGCGCGCCGCGCATGCCGGCGGGCGACGCGCAGCCGACGGAGCGCTCGCGGGTGCGTGAGCTGCTGCGTCTGTGGGGGACACGAATTAGTTATAGACAATCAAAGGCTAGGCGCCTTTTGGGGTCGGTTTCCAGTCTAACCGGATGCAGCTGAATACCAGTATTTTACATGGAACGACTGCCTATCTATCCTCCACAACCCAGTAACTGGGTAATACGATACCCCTTGGTAAGACTGGTTGTCAGACTTTCGAGCTTCTGACGACCTGTAACGACTGTCAAAGATCCACGAATGACAGCCGAGACCAACGGCTTAACGTGCTTTCCGAGGCACGGAGGAGTCTCGGTATGTAGAAATGGTCACCCATCCACGGACCAACCCCGGCAAGCGTAACTTAACCTGACAGATCGACCCGAGCGGCTGTTAGTACTTAGCCACGAGATATAAGACATCCAGATATAAGATATTTTTCTCTAGATCAATTAATACTTTAGATAAAACGAAATAAGAATTGAGACTTACGACATTTAGTTCCGTGCTCGAACACGACCAAAGAGCGCACGCAATATTCAACTTTATTACTGATGTGTTAGCGTTTAGCACATAGTGAAGTGGTGGGGTGCATAGGGGCGGAGTTTGCGTGAAAATTGTCTTTGGAGTGCCTGGTCTTAACGTGCCGTCCGAGGCACGGAAGGGTCTCGATATGAAATGGATCGTCACCTATCCACAGATCGCCCGCAGCAAGAGTAAGCAAGCACCTTGACTGATGAACCCAAATCACATCAAATTCTTACCTAACAAAACTCCTATTTGTCGACCTCGATCTCCTAGCATCTTCTAGCGCCATAGTTTCAGTCCTGGGTACAGTAGGCGCGGCCAGGCCAGCCAAGGCACCCAGTGCGGCTAACAAGGCCCTTCTCCTCGGGGCCCGTAGTCTAAAGAAGCCGTGTCGTTCTACACTACAGCGCCATAACGCTTTCGCTGCTCGACCGGAGCGCATGTTGAAGCCGAGGACTGTGTCGTAGGTTTCTGACTGTGGATAAAATTATGTTTTGAAAAGACGGCCAAATGGGTGTCGGACCACGGAAAATGAAGGGTTTCGTAGTTGGGATGAATCTATCCCAAGAACAAACTTAGTAGTTGAGAAACATGTTCTCCCATTTAAGTGTGACGGATCACGGGCAGTGAGCGGCCGGCGAGCCGTCCACTATTCTATATAACCATCGTAAAATAGACTTTAATGCATTCGATTTAAAATCCTAACTTGAATGACAAGTTAGAATAATAATAATAGTTTATTGAAATTATTGATTTACAAAATAGGGCCTTATACTAGAGGTTAAGGTATAAAATAATTCGATTCTACCTGAACTAGGAATAAACCTGTATCTCAGGTAACTCACTCAAGTGCTTATACATAAGTTTTGTCTAAGATTCCAACAAATATAAATTAAGGAAATAGTATGCTACTTTTTTCATCATCGTAACACATTTTTGCAATGTAACATTTTTAACAAGGTCGCATTTACTTTATGATACATAAAATTTTACCGTGTCAACAAAAAGCAAAGATTGCATGTGTGTGTTATTTTGTTTCGGAGCAGTGCTCTTACAATGAGCGATATCCTTAAAAAGGGATTAGAATCTTATTGCTTAGCGTTTATGGCATGCGGTACGTTATTGGCGTAACTGTCGTCTTGCCATAGTTCTCTCCCATAAGTTCCGTTTTATTCTTGTACTTGCATTTTCTGTAACTGTCCATGTCAAGAATGGTCTGTATACCATAGACATACTGTAGACTAATAAAAGTTGTTGCCAAGTGATACTTACAGGTTCCCTCTTCAACTGTATGAAGAACTGTTTCTTCTTGAAGGAAATCTTGACGATTTTACTCCAAGAGAAAGTGTTCACTCTGATATTGTTCTGAAACACGACGATACCTATTGACGTCACGCCAATAAATATGTCTTTGCCGTTGTAATCCTGAAATTAAACGAAATTTTATTATTTAATTGTTTGGTCCAAGAAAACCAGTTTCTTTACAAAATTTAAATTTGTAAATCAAATATACACACCACACATACATAAATATATTGTACCTCATTTTAAAAAATAATCAAAAAACGTACAGCTACCTTTGCGTACAATACAATAATGCGTTCCGGGCCGGGTGCGAGGGGCCCCAACATTATACTGCAGTGTATCGCGAGCAGACTTGACTGTTCGTGCATGAATCGCTGCTGCAAGCTTTCCATATCGGTGTTGAACTTGTATCAGGGATTCTCATAACTAGAGACCGGATTTTGCATATGCATTTGCATATATGATCGAAGACACAATCTTACCACTGAACATTTGGAACAATACTTGATTGTTTACGTTTACAAAAAAATAAATAATTTGAATGTCATGTAATGTTACTGTACCTATTATCACCTATCAAAGGATAATTTACTGATTGTATGCTGATTTTGAAATAAAAAAACAAAAACTTACTTTTTTCTTTGTTTGGGTTTCTAAAATGTATCGTTTAATTTCGCATATTCTGCGAATTTTAGTGCATATTTCAAGCATTTTTCATGCATATTTGCATGCATATAATAAACTTCTTATATTGCATATAATCCGGTCTCTGCTCATAACTATAGGGCAGTGTTAGGTTAAGAGTGTAGGTTAAGTTTACTAACAGGTTTGTTAAGAAATATTTTTACTAACATATTAGCTGACCCAGCAAACTTCGTTCCGCCTAACAGTCAATGAATGTGCATGTTTAGGATTTTAAAATTTCTACCCTACCTAGATATTAAAAAAGCCGATCCACACAAAATGTATGAGAACGTGAATTTTCTCCATAATTTTTTTTTTCGTGAGTTTTTCCATATTTTCTCACCGTTTAAACCTTCCCTGGACTACGATAAACATTTCAAAACCAAAATCAGCTAAATCGGCCCAGCCGTTCTCGTGTTTTAGCGAGACTAACGAACAGCAATTGATTTTTATATACTTACTAGCGGACCTGACAGACGTTGTCCTGACCGAATACCGCCACCTATCGGGTCCGATTGTGAATCTAAACCATTCCCAGATCCCCTTGAACACACACAAAAAATTTCATCAAAATCGGTCCAGTCGTTTGAGAGAAGTTCAGTGACATACACACTCACAGAAGAATTATATATATAAAGATATAGATTGAGTCCATTGTTACTTGTTAATTAAATATAAAATCAAATTAATTTATTTGTGTACACAGGTTATCGGGTGCAACAAATTATAAAGGTAATTCTGTGTCCTAATCAATCAGCGATTACATAAATCTAATCTTTGGATGTGTTATGTTTTTAACATATCGAATTTTGTCCGTGCGTTTGTATAGTAATAATGTATACGTCGACTTCGGTTGTCATACTTCGTCCCACACAAATGATTTTAACAGGTCTCTCAGAAGTTTAGAAGCTTCTAGATTTGTGAAGATATGGACACATAAGATTTTGCACGTTAATTTCCTTCCTTTTTGGAAAGTCTTGTCTGTTATTATTATTTGTATCTCGTCTACCGATTAGGTATATTTAATTAATATGATTTTTCTGGAAATCGGTCCCAAAATAGTTAAGGAAAACGCAAGCGTTAAAATAAATATTAATTATAAAATCATCTGCATAATTAATTCAATTCATATAAGACCACAGTGACGTAATATTATTATATCATGTATATAAATTTAATAATAATATTCATTGCACCATATTTGGGTCACAGGATAGTTTACTGCGTTATCACACGCATATTGTCGCCAATATTGGCCAGTTATTGTGATACACGCAATACTTATCAATAAAATAGATTAATTTTGGACATAGTGATTAAGAAAAATTGCAGTATTATTATTGTCTTATTCATGCAATGAACGTCACTCGAACGTTGATAAGCATCGCTTGGTGATCAATTTCGAGTAATTTATCTATAATTCACGCCTTGATTTTGGTATTGACTCACGATCCAACAATCATCAAACTGATAAACAGTAGCAAAAGCAATATTCGCCGTTTACATAACGTTGCCACTACTTACAATATTATTTACAAAAGGTAGTTCTGGAATGAATCGCCAGACACCTAGGGAATAATTATAAAGGTAAGGAAAACCACAATCCCGCTTTGTCATAAGCTAATGGGTTTAGTTTGTTACGAATCGTAATACCTGTAACTTTAAAAAACCCACGCTAGTACTTTTTATTGGCAAGTAACTTTACAGACACTTTCGTGAACATCTAGATATGAAAAAAAAAAAACCGGCCCAGTGCATGTCGGACCACGCACAATGAAGGGTTCCGTAGTTGGGATGAATTTATTCCAAGAACAAACTTAACTTTGTAGTTGAAAAACATGTTCTCCCATACATTCTGTATGGGTGAACATGTTTTTGCAACCGCAAATTGTAAGTTGGTCGATTATTACTCGTTAACTTGTAAAGCCTACTTAGCTGTGATAGTTTTCCTTTTAATTTCGTTATATTTGCTACTGCCGTGAATTTTTTCACATACCCAAAACCAACCATTAAGCTTGCAAGGGGGGAGCTTGCTTGCTTTACACACTTGACTCTCAACAAAAAATTTGCACTTTAAAGCTTAATATTTCGCAAACGGATCCCTGAATCCAAAAATGGTTTTCACAAACTTACAACGTTTTTGAAGGACCTTTCCAATGATACCCCTCACCATGGGTTAAAAAAACATCACTTTACGTGTAGGAGAGGTACCCTAAAAAAAATGTTTTTCATAATTTTGTTTTACCTGTTTGTCGGCGTAATTAATATGTATACCTATGCCAAATTACAGCTTTCCAGTACTAAGGGTCTCGGAGCTAGACCGCGGCCAGACTGACAGACGGACATGACAAAACTATAAGAGTTCCTTAAAAAGAACCTTAAAAAGGGCCTGGCTTCTACGCTTTTTCCTCTGCGTGCAGATTAAGCTATTCTATAACAATACTCAAGCATTGACTGACCGTTCATACTTATTTAGCATAATCAGCCTATAATGCTCTCACTGCTGGGACACAGGCATCCTCTCTATATGGGTATAACAAGTGACAGTAAGGCCGCTGGGTCGGACTAGATACTCCCCCTGATACCCGCGCGGCGCTCCACCGTCGCCGTGCGGGGTAGCGAGGGGAGTTATAAACGTCATTCGAGTCAGGTGTCATATTAATGCGCCCGAGGTGTAGGTTCCTAGAAATTCATGGACACCTTGTATTAAGAAGAATGTCTTACCTTAGCAGGATGCGATTCAACACCATAGCAGTCCAATCGTTTAGCGTGTTCAAGAAAGTTCGCCTCAGCATCCGCTGGTAACTGTCCTTTGTGTAACTTGTGGAGCTCTCGGATTCGACGCTCGTCTTCCGCGTTCTGTTTGGGCAGCAGACAGAGGTCTGATAGGTAGTTCGGAGGGTGTTCTGATACGTTGTAGTCGCCTAGTTCCGCTGAAAAACGAGAGGTTTTATTTTAATACAATGTATGTCATTGGTTTTATTTAGTAGATATATTTTGAAATTGTCAAGGATTCGACTAGTAACTCAGATTTCGACAGTTTTTACGGGAGTCCAAAGTCAGACAACCAGTCTTACCGAGGGTTATCGTTTTACCCAGTAACTGGTGGAGGTAACTGTTGTGGAGGTCAGATTGGCAATCGCTCCATGTAAAATACTAGTATTCAGCTGCACTTGGTTAGACTGCAAGCCGACACCAACGGGAAAAAGCTGAGCAAATGAGGATGACTCAGATAGTTACCTGTTCTATATTGTTTAAATCTCTGAGTCTATATGTTATGTTATGCCCTATCCCTTCACATTTACTAACTAATTGATTATGTTTACATACCGTGTGGTGGGACCCTGGTGATCTGCGATACAGGTATTCCTAGTGCAGACACCAGTCTCTCACAAACTGTTGTCACAGTTTTTCAAGTCTGTCTAAATTATAAGATGGTATTGTTTGTGAAGAGAAAATAAATTATTTGAATTTGTTCCAATACGTAGATTTTACAGAAAAGAACGAGCTGGTTAGGTTGGCGTTTGGAGATTGTTTGTAACGTCGGTAAACTAGTTTACATCTATCTCATAAAGCATAATTCTCTTTTTGTCTTAGTATCTAAACAGAAAAAAAAACAGTGGCACTCCGGGAGTGCCGACAGAAGTGAGAATATGAACATTTAAAAAAAATACTTCCAAAATCTTTAAAGTAAAAATACTAGCATACAACATTGATCCGTAACATAATATAAATAAAGAGCACAATTGCGTTTACAAAAATGAGGTGTCGGTAACGGTGTCGCGAGTTCAATTGTATTTTCCCATCTTCAAAAGCCAATTTGAAGCGAACAAGTTTGAAGGAGTGACGAAAAACGAACGTAAGCAACAGATTGGTGTGAGGCGATAGAAAAACGATGTTTATTTACTAAACTCTGAAGTAACTCCTATTATTATTTTACTGTGGCATTAACATTCCACCCACAAACGTCAAACTCACGGCCAGATGGTATGGCACGTATTTTATTACAGCTTTACGACATAATGGTATCTAAGTACGTATCAATCACGTTAATGCGAGGGATATTAGACCTGAACGAAAACAAGAAAATATAAGTCAAATCTTAATTATTATAACATAGTAGTTTATGAAACTGTTGCATAATAAGGGGTATTAAAACATGAGTGTGTGTTTATATAATAGTATCACACGAATGTTTTAATACCTAGTTATGTGCAGTTTCATACACTACTTTATCTACTCTCAAACATTGGGATTGAAACAAATACTAAATAAAAGATCAAAGTTAAAGAACAATAATAAATTTAAAAATCCCACGAAATTCAGTAAGTACTTCAAAACAAATGAATGTCGCCTGCACCAGCACATCACCGCACATGCGCTACAGTGGGTGCTGCTGTCCCCCGCCAAAAGTTGATGGAAACTCTTTGGTGATATTAACTTCTTGGATTAGCGCTGTATCGTAATAGAAAAAAAATTGTTTTATAGTATTATTTTGTTAGAGAAAAAGTGTTACAATATGATTCTATTTTTAAATTTCGGTATTCTGTTTATAAAGTATGTCAATATAAACTCGTTTTGAAGTTCATAATTCGAATATTACAGTATGAGAGTAGATAAACTTTTTTATGATGTAGTTCTAATTACAATAGTATAGTTGCCTAAAAAAAGAAATTCTATTTAGTCCGTCTTTCAGATATTAAAAAAATATTAGACATGTATTTTTTGCTTTATCATATTAATCAAAAATAACTTAGAAAACACGCATTACAGTTGGTGAGTGGGGGCTCGCTACGTCACAACGCAGTATTAAATCTAGCAAGGCGTGACGTCATGCCACATTTTAACTTAATTTTTCGCCATAATCTTTTGATTACGTCAAAAGAAAAAAATACGTGTTCATTATTTTTTAATAATCTACAAGACAGACAAAAAAAAATTTTTGAACACAGGCCCATAATAATCAACGAGAATTGAAATACATGCTTTTTGATGCATTGCTTGTTGATGTGCTGTAAAAAATACGATACAGGCTGTCGAGAGAATGCGTTCCTGACACATGTCAGTTGGACAATTTCTAGTAGTAATAAGGATCAAATTCGCAAAACACATATTCCTTAGTATGAAACTGACAGGTGTCAAGAACGCATTCTCTCGACGCGACGCGACGGCCAGATTGTAGATCTGTGTTTTAGTTCATTTAGGCATTATGCGACCCAGTAAGGACTCGTCTGGCGAAGAGTGACAAGAAGAGCCGACCGCAAATAATGGGATAGTAATTAGTATTATAACCATTCAAGATTTGGAAATGAGTTTACACTAAATACTATTTTTGGCAAATATTTATACTTAAAAAACTACAAAGCGGTGAGAAGCCAGCTTTATTGGACGCTGTCGTTGTTTACAGTAATTTTGATGTTGAATGGTGCAGAATCTTAACCAATTTTGAATTTAAACGAGAATTGATTTGACTTGACAAGTGGGTTACAATCATAAATAACTTTCATGAGTATCTTGAAGCAATACAGAACATAAATATGTATTGTTTGAGTAAGTAGGCACTCGCATATGGAAACAATTTTTTTAAAACCATTTATTCGTTTTGAATTACTATGTTTGAACGACTTTTTCCCTAAAGGAAAATTTTGAGGATAATGTTAAAAATATATTTATGGGCAGTTCATCCTACTAGAATTGCTATAATGAATTTAATATGTAGACAGAGACCGCCAATATAACAACAATAAAAATTTAGTTTACCCTGAACAAGAAATAGCCTGATATAACTCGAAGAATAATCTGCCTAGCCTTTTCCCAACTATGTTGGGATCGGCTTCCAGTCTAACCGGATGCAGCTGAATACCAGTATTTTACATGGAGCGACTGCCTATCTGACCTCCACAAACCAGTAACTGGGTAATACGATACCCCTTGGTAAGACTGGTTGTTAGATTTTCGGGCTTCTGACGACCCGTAACGACTGTCAAAGATTCACGAATGACAGCCGGGACCAACGGCTTAACATGCTTTCCGAGGCACGGAGGAGTCTCGGTATGTGTGTGTAACTCGACGAATAATATTAAATGATAATTAAGGGGTTTTCGTATATTTTTTTTTGAAAATTACCCCTCGCCCCCTCTTACATGAGAAATGTGGGTGTACAATAAGTACACCTCTGCCTAACCCTTCGGGAAATAGAAGTGTGATATTATGAATATGATGTTTCTTTAGAAAATTGTACCTAAACGTGTACAATTTGTTTATACACAAGGAAAAATAATACAATTATTTACCTGCTTTCATAAAAACACATGTACATTATGACGTTATTAGAATTTAAAATATACCATGATAATATTTTGTTACTGTAACATATTATGAGAAAGACAAAAGTCTTTAATTTTAACCATTAGTTTGTATGTTTGCCTTTTAGGGTCACATCTGGTTCAATAAAACATAAGTACTAAGAAATAAAAATTGATTTTTTATTACAAATAAGACCTAAACAGCTTTTGTCTTTCCGCTTTCTCTAAGGAAAAATCAAATAACACTGTTAACTCTGTCTGACCCCGGGGACCGAACCCAAATAAGACGGCAAGCTTAATGGGCTTACTATACGCACAAGCTTGACCACAGTTTTGCATGCGCAGGCCGGTTTGTACACGGAACACCGTGTGCAAATCGACGAGTTTTACCAACCACACGTACGGTGTTCCGTGTATTAACCGGCCTGCGCAGGCAAAATTTTGCTGAAGCTTGTGCGTGTGGTAGGCCCATAACAGTCGTGCTAGCGACCACCAGACCCACGTAGCATTCATGCAGGTTGACTATTAGTTAAAGTCACGTAAAATTTTGACGGAGAGGCAACCGGATGGCGAGTGGTAATCTGGGTATTGAAGTGATAGCGAACCCCCCTGTACCATTTAAATGGACCCCAAATGGACGGGGGCGGAGATATGGGGGATGGGAGTCTAACATTTATTTTTTTGACACGGCATTCAAAATTTTAACTATATTATTTTTGAATTTGTGTTTATCAATGCCATCTGGTTGCGACCCCTCCAACATCGTTATAATTGAAATACTGTATTTAATTCTTGAAACTCCTTACCAACGATTTATCACCGAAAATGAGGGTTAATTTTATCAAAACCAGAGAGCATTAATACACACAAATTCCTTGCACATACTAGAGCATAAAATTTGAATGCCGTGTCAAAAAATAATTTGGTCCCATCCCCCATATCTCCGCCCCCGTCCATTTGGGGTCCATTCGGATGGTACAGGGGGTTTCGCTATCACTTCAATACCTAGATTACGACTCGCCATCCGGTTGCCTCTCCGATAAAATTTGACGTGCCATTGCCTTGAATATATTAGTTATCAACCTACCTTGAACAGTAAACGAAGCTAGCAACAACGCGGTATTTTTCGGCGCATTCATTCTCCCATCAAGCAGCAACTTCCTGAGTTGAAGGCACAGTAGGTATCTCGTATATTCTTCAGCCAATCGGGACGGTTCGGGTGGGTAGAACCGGACAGCCAACCAAAACTGTGCGTTTGCGCCGACTTGCTTCTTCACAGATTTTGTACTGTCTAGCCAACGCTGTGAAAGAAGAAGGATGATTTATGAAAATGAGCTTTATTTTGTTAGTCTCAAAGTGTGATATCGTTTAATCAATGAAAATAAGTCATTCTGAATCTGTGGAAGAAAGGTATTAAAGATTTTGCAAATTGAGCTTTATTTTGTTGGTTATTGGGTGTAATATTGTTTGAAATACGGGAAAAAGGTCTCTCTATATCGACACGAAAATGTGTGTCGTTAAAGACGTCGCTTAGGTATGTCAAAAAGATGGACGTATTCATGTTTTGATAATATGCAAGCCCAGCAAGGCAAACAAGCTGAATTTATTAAATTTAGGAAGGAAAATAATAATTCGGTACGACTAGAAGCCGACTCCAACATAGTTGGGAAAAAGGGCTAGGATGGGAAGGAAGATTTTTATGTTATTTATTAACTTACATTTACCATTACAGGATAACGCAATGCGATAAATGCGCTTATCCTAACTTAATATGTGTATAGCCTAGCCAATATCGACACAAAAAATGCAAACGCCGCAAAAAAAAAAATGCAAACGTCACAAAAAACATGCAAACGTCGCAAACGCGCATGTAACTATGATTCTTCCATGTTGTTAGGTCCCCTGAGATACATATAGGTACCGATAGTGTTGGCTACCACACCATTTAGTAACCCCATTTCCCTATGATAAAGTAGGTAACAGTTATGCCTGCGGTAAAACCATTCAGGCTAGGGACAAATAAAACGGAAAACCGCGGAGGAACCAAAAAATTCAATAATAAAACGCGTGTGAAGGAATTTTCCTTCACACGCGTTTTATTACTGAATTTTTTGCAAAATTACTCTTTCTACCTCACTCATAATCAGCCTATAATGTTCCCACTGCTGGGACACAAGCCTCCTCTCTGTAAGGAGTGGGCCGTAACCCACCACGCGGGCCCAGTGCGGGTTGGTAGATGTCACATGTCTCTGAATTGTTGGTTCTAGGACATGCCGGTTTTTTCACAGTTTTGAGACCAGTTGTGATTAAATAATTTACACAAAGTAAAGCGCTTGTCTGGGTTTGAACCTACGACCTACAACTTGTAAATCGCAGCCGTTACCACTGGGTCACCACTGCTCTTTCAAGCTCATGGCCTTATCCTATTATTTGAGGTTGGCTCAACTTGTCACTCTTCACCAGACGTGTCTATACTGGGTCGCATACTGCAGCGCTTCGCAGATGTTCGCGGAAGCCCGTGTTGTGGATTTTCATGCTATTATGAGGAAGAGAACAGCGTCAATAATGGGAAGGTTGCGCGGAACCTCTAACAGCATCCTAAAAACATTATTAGACAAAATGGACAGCCCCTTTATAAAGCACTGGGTACGGAGGCACGTGCCAACGTGTGTTGGGCCACGTCAGTTTTAGTTGTTTTAGTTTGTAAAAGTTTACTAACATAGTTTTTAAGTCATTGTTACTAACACTATATTTAGATTGTGTGTATTTGTATGTGTAGTCCGGAATAATTAACTAAAACACAGATCTATAGTCCGACCGTCGAGAGAATGCGTTTTGACATCTGTCAGTTTCATACTAACTCCTAGTTTTGCGAATTTGATCCTTATTACTACTAGAAATTGTCCAACATGTGTCAGAAACGCAATCTCGCGACGGCCGGATTGTAATGCGTCATACAGCATACGATAGTGGGTGACATTGATGGTCTTCACATTGAGTGCCAAGAGATCACTTCGAGAGCAGGAAAAAATGCAAAAACAAATGAAAATAAAATGTCAGGTGACAGATGTTTACTTTAGGCGCGTTTTTGCTGACAGCTGATGGATGACCTTGAATGAGTTGGTAATGAAACTGGATTTCAAAAGCAACAAGTTTTTATGATAATAAGAAAGAAAGAAATCGTTTGTACGTTACTCAATTTACATAAAGTTCATTTTGCTACGTACAATATCGTTACAAAAACTCGCTTCCATTCCGTTCCGTAGCAATTAGCATAGTAACTTTTTTTTATTTTTTCCATTATAGTATGAATTTCCTACCATGAAGGAAAAGAGCAAAAACGATAAGGGTCCCGCAGACAGACGCAACGCGACATCGGTATAACAATTTCCGTTAAGTATTCATAGAAATTGTTCCAAAAGAGTTGCATCGCGGCTGTCTGTACCCAAGCGAAACCGTAGTTCCGATAGAAAAACAACGTTATTTTACTTTCTAATAGTAATAATGGCTTTTTCACACATACTCTACGTTCATGTAATCACTGAACGAAGTAAGTAATATGCCATTGACTGATACAAGAAACCTATTACAACATCAAACGAATTCCCACTCAAATTATTGCAAAAACACTCGTATAATTTCATTCATTCGATCGAAATTAGAGATCAGCACCTTAATTGCGTAACACACATTCGATCGAAATTAGAAATCAGCACCTTAATTGCGTAATACACATTCGATCGAAATTAGAGATCAGCGCCCTAATCACAAGAATAAAAAAGCGGCCAAGTGCGAGTCGTACTCGCCCATGAAGGGTTCCGTAGCAGCAAGTAACGATAAGTTTACGATTTATGACGTATTAAAAAAAAACTACTTGCTAGATCTCGTTCAAACCAATTTTCGGTGGAAGTTTACATAGTAATGTACATCATATATTTTTTTTAGTTTTATTATTCTCTTATTTTAGAAGTTACAGGGGGGGGGACACACATTTTACCACTTTGGAAGTGTCTCTCGCACAAACTATTCAGTTTAGAAAAAAATGATATTAGAAACCTCAATACCATTTTTGAAGACCTATCCATAGATACCCCACACGTATGGTATTGATGAAAAAAAATTTTTTGAGTTTCAGTTCTAAGTATGGGGAACTCCAAAATTAATTGTTTTTTTTCTATTTTTGTGTGAAAATCTTAATGCGGTTCACAGAATACATCTACTTACCAAGTTTCAACAGCATAGCTCTTATAGTTTCGGAAAAAAGTGGCTGTGACATACGGACGGACAGACAGACAGACAGACAGACAGACAGACAGACATGACGAATCTATAAGGGTTCCGTTTTTTAACGGAACCCTAAAAACGAGCAGAAGGCAAGCTTCCTAACAGAGTTCAAAATTCTTACCTACTTTCATAGGGCTGTCACTCGGTTATTACAGATTAAAAAACCGGGTAAGTGCGAGTCGAGATTCGGCGATGAGCACAGACGGTCGGACGGATGGATGGACGGATGGACAGCTGGACAGCTGGACAGCTGGACAGCTGGACAGCTGGACAGCTGGACAGACGGACAGACGAACGGACACGCACTGTGACTGAGGTGATACCGTGAGTTTTCCGTTTTCCAATTACGGTACCGAACCGGTAATTATTTTAACAGTTTGTTTAAAATTAAGTAATACCTATTTAATTAATCATACTGTGAAATAATTATACACACAATGCGTGCATCGTTGTTGAACTGAGACCCTCCCATTTTTGAAGTCGGGTAATAAAATGAGCAGTGGTGGCCCAGTGGTAACGGTCACGACTTACGAGTCTAGGGTTCGAACCCAAGCAGGCACTTTATATAAATTATTTCACTACCACTGCTCTCAAAACGGTAAAGAAAAACATCGTGAGGAAACCGGCATGTCCTAGAACCAATAATTCGAAAACATGACATCCACCACCAACCCGCACTGAGCCCGCTTGGTGGATTACGGCCCACTCGCTCTCACAAAAAGAGGAGGGCTATTTCCCAACAGTAGGAACATTATACCTAGGCTGATTAAGCTTATATGCTAATAAAACACGATGGTAAATTATGTAAGTAATTATTTATACTGTCAAATAGTTATACATACATAGATGCATACGTTGCTTGCTTTTTTGAAGTTGGTTACTTATTAAAATACCGTGACTTATAGACGGACGGACAGACGGACATGGCGAAACTATAAAGTTTCCTTTCTGGTTTTACTATTTCACGAACGTAAGTGGTACCTACAAACCTACTAAAACAAAAATACGAAACAAATAGGAGACAAACAATAACTCGCTAATATAGGCGGTAAACCGTAAGATTAATAAATAATAATTCTGCAATAAGCATTAAAAATGAGTAGGTATGGGTAGAAATAGATAATAACCTGACAAAATCCTTTGGATAAAAAAAATAAACCTTGCTTTTCCTACTATTATTGATACACACAGTACTTACAACAATTTGCCATTTTTATTAACCTAAATGTCCGCGTCACTCGTACCGCTCTGGCACACGGCGCGCGGCGTACCCCTGAACGTTGGCTTCCGAATGAGCCGGCTCAAACCAGTTTGCCTCTAGCGGGCGCCGGTGCACCCACCGCGCGCCTTGTCTGTGACACTGCACGCACACAAAGCTGTGCGTGTAGTAGTGATCTCGCGCAAAGCGTTAGCACAAGAATAAAAAACGAGCAGAAGGCAAGCTTCCTAACAGAGTTCAAAATTCTTACCTACTTTCATAGGGCTGTCACTCGGTTATTACAGATTAAAAAACCGGGTAAGTGCGAGTCGAGATTCGGCGATGAGCACAGACGGACGGACGGATGGATGGACGGATGGACAGCTGGACAGACGGACAGACGGACAGACGAACGGACACGCACTGTGACTGAGGTGATCCCGTGAGTTTTCCGTTTTCCAATTACGGTACCGAACCGGTAATTATTTTAACAGTTTGTTTAAAATTAAGTAATACCTATTTAATTAATCATACTGTGAAATAATTATACACACAATGCGTGCATCGTTGTTGAACTGAGACCCTCCCATTTTTGAAGTCGGGTAATAAAATGAGCAGTGGTGGCCCAGTGGTAACGGTCACGACTTACGAGTCTAGGGTTCGAACCCAAGCAGGCACTTTATATAAATTATTTCATTACCACTGCTCTCAAAATGGTAAAGAAAAACATCGTGAGGAAACCGGCATGTCCTAGAACCAATAATTCGAAAACATATGACATCCACCAATCCGCACTGAGCCCGCTTGGTGGATTACGGCCCACTCGCTCTCACAGAAAGAGGAGGGCTATTTCCCAACAGTAGGAACATTATACCTAGGCTGATTAAGCTTATATGCTAATAAAATACGATAGTAAAGTATGTAAGTAATTATTTATACTGTCAAATAGTTATACATACATAGATGCATACGTTGCTTGCTTTTTTTGAAGTTGGTTACTTATTAAAATACCGTGACTTATAGACGGACGGACAGACGGACATGGCGAAACTATAAAGTTTCCTTTCTGGTTTTACTATTTCACGAACGTAAGTGGTACCTACAAACCTACTAAAACAAAAATACGAAACAAATAGGAGACAAACAATAACTCGCTAATATAGGCGGTAAACCATAAGATTAATAAATAATAATTCTATGGGAAAACTTTATGGGCATCTTTATTTAGGATACTACCTATCTCGAAACTAAATAATTCTGCAATAAGCATTAAAAATGAGTAGGTATGGGTAGATATAGATAATAACCTGACAAAATCCTTTGGATAAAAAAAATAAACCTTGCTTTTCCTACTATTATTGATACACACAGTACTTACAACAATTTGCCATTTTTATTAACCTAAATGTCCGCGTCACTCGTACCGCTCTGGCACACGGCGCGCGGCGTACCCCTGAACGTTGGCTTCCGAATGAGCCGGCTCAAACCAGTTTGCCTCTAGCGGGCGCCGGTGCACCCCCCGCGCGCCTTGTCTGTGACACTGCACGCACACAAAGCTGTGCGTGTAGTAGTGATCTCGCGCAAAGCGTTAGTATGAAGCTTGCAGTCTGTTCCTTTTTTAGTCTTGTGGCGTTAGTATGAAGCTTGCAGTCTGTTCCTTTTTTAGTCTTGTGCCCTAATTGCGTAATACACATTCGATCGAAATTAGAGATCAGCACCTTAATTGCGTAACACACATTCGATCGAAATTAGAGATCAGCACCCTTATTGCGTAACACACATTCGATCGAAATTAGAGATTGGCGCCCTAATTGCGTAACACACTTTCAATTACAAACTGAATGATTTTGAAGGATATCGCAAACCCATTGCTTCATAATATGTTCGAAAAATTTGTCTGCTCAACAACGTAAATAACGTAATGAATGTTGTTGAAATGTCAAAATGAAAGCAATTACATACTACTCTTAGTGCGGATTTCACCAATGAAACTGAATGCAATCAGCACATCTAAACCGCGTTCAAGTGCTGTCAGTGTTAAAATTCCACAACAATTGTAAGACTAAAACAAGAACGCGGTCATTATCACTGGTGAAATTCGCCTTTAGTGTGTTTCGCCGCAAATTTAAAAGAATAAATAGTGTCTAATCAAAGAATTCCAGTATTTCAAGTAAAAATATAAGTTTATTTAAAATAATCTTAACGATAAGAACGTCATTAAAAATCGGAGATCTAATCTCCAAAAAAATGTTTCTTTAAATTTCGCAACAATGAATGGAAATATCAAAAAGCTCATCTTTAATCAGTGAAATGATGATAACGATGTTATTTTTGCATTTTAAAATGATGTAACATGATGCTGCTAATTGTTTCTTTCAGTAAGTAATATTATATTGACGGACGACAACTGTTATCAGTGATCATCGATGCACAATTCCATAGTCAGCGGGGTAATAGCGTTCATTTTGACAGTCGAACAACATTCATTGCGTTATTTACGTTGTTGAGCAGACAATTTTTTGGAACATATGAAGCAATGGATTAGCAATAACCTTCAAAATCATTAATATTGTGATTGAAAGTGTGTTACGCAATTAAGGTGCAGAGTCCTTATGAGTTTGTCTGTCCGTACGTTTGCTACGTTTTCACTGCTAAACTACAACACAGATTTTGACAAAACTTGACAGCGCGCTCTTTAAGTAGGTACATGAAGACATACTTTTCATACCATAAAATTAGAAACTAACTGTTCACGTCTGCAGAATAGGTACTGCTAGTACATCTATACTAATATTATAAAGAGGAAAGATTTGTATTTTTATATTTTTGTATGTTATTTTTCATTTTTATAGGCTATATTTCATCCCCGTACTCCCACGGGAACGGGAACTACGCGGGTGAAACCGCGTGACGTCCGCTAGTAAAAAATAAATTACTAGCTATGCTTATAAATGATGTGTTAATTATGGCATCACGCAAATGCTAATCGTTAATACTTATGTTTTTTTTCTTTGGTGCCTCGAAGCAAGCGAGAGTTCAACTAATTTTAACACGGACAACATCCGTTTCGCGCACCTTGAATCAATGTAATACTTAAATAAAAACACTATATTGGAAGACAAGTCAAGACTATTGAGACTTTCCAATTAGTATTAGATGCTTCACCAAATGTTAAATCGTAGAAATATAAAAAAAAAAAAAACTTATACAGTGTGTCTTTATAAAAATCGTTTTTTTTAAATTAAGTAATGGGCGTCTTATTGAGAAATTTTACGATTATTGTAAAATTGTATTTTACAGATTTTTACTAAAAAAACATATTTATGTTCAATTGAGGGTAGTTTTTCTTCCACAATTTTCATTTTATGAGAACGCCAAATTACTTCTTATCATTATGGAGTTTCTTTCATCGCAATAGATCATTTAGTTTCAAAGTTACACCGTTTTATTTAAAAAGTCAATTTTTTTAATATTTAGATTTAATTGTCTTAAATATTTTTTTAAAATTAGCATGCATTTTTAGGGCCTGCGGCCACTGATGGCACGACAGGGGCATCCTTTGGCATTACTACATGCAAGCAAAAACTGTGAGCAACGATGCCACGGTATCATTATTTAGTCATGCCGCGACGTCCTTTGGTATTTTCATTGCAATTTCAATTTTATTGTCATACCATTAAGTTAATATTTCATAACAATCCCTTGCCGTGCCGTGCCGCCAGTGGGCGCAGGCCCGTAGGGTTCCTTACTTCAAAAGGTAAACGAAACTATAATAAGATCACTCTTGAATGCTCTTAATTCATCTGTCTGTCTGTCACAGACATGTTTATCACAAACTGCGAGACGAGAGACGAAGGAGTTTGAGATTTCCCACGATCAAAGTTTTTACAATGCATACATAATTCGATAATCAAAGATTATGAAATACACAACGTTAGACACACTGACTAAAATTTGCGCAAGGAAGCAAGGTCAACCAACACTAGTATTGAAATTACAAGGACATGCACGAAGAAAAAAAAAATTGGTTGCCTGTAAAGTCGGTATACGGGCGAAAGTTTTACGTGACAACGACGAAGGGACGCGTGCCTTTCACTTTTTATGTCTGTCTCTCTCGCTCTTAGGCGGGCTAACCATGCCCGAGTGGAAGGGACGCGTGCCTCTCACTCGCTCTCATTGTGAGCGCATAACGTGAGCGGAGCGTAACGCAGTTTCTTGAAGTGTCACCCGGCAAACCAATTTATAAGACGTTGTCACGTCAAAATGTACATATTCTACCAATAAAAAATCTATTGGTGACGAGACACGAATGTGCGTATTTAAATAAGGATAGTACAGACGCCAGCACATCAAGCTACTACATCTGCCAAATTTATTTAATGGATTTTCAACTTTATCGCTGAAATGTAAGGTTCAAAGTTGATTGGGAAAATTTGACAGTTTCGGTTAGCTTGATGTGCTGGCGTCTGTACCTATACCTTATTTATGTACGGCTTTGGCCCCGAGTTACCCGAGTAGGTTGCATAACACCATAAAAGGCAATACAATAAACAGTCACTTAGGGCAAGATTCACAGATCCATCACCCTTTGACTTTGCTAAGTAAGCGTCGCATACAAATATGAACATTATTCGCACAACGTTAACATTCACATTCGTGTGCGACAATTGCTTACACTCGCTTATACGAATATGAACATTAGACCAGTAAGAATAAGGTTCATATTCGTAACCTTGCAAAGTGCACTCAAATCTTGCCCTTATAGACAGCTGTTAAAAACATCATAAAATACTAGGAACACCAGACAGATGACTCAGAGTATGACAACACAATTTAAAAAATCCATAATCTTTGAGTAGGAACTTCCAAGGATTATGTGTGAATTGCACTGATATTATTGTGACTCATTCATGTCAGCAGACTTGCACGTTTTTATTGTTTCTAAATCTAATTGAATTAAGCAGTTCTAATTGGTGTTAATTCTTAATTAGTACAATGATGTTTAAGGAGTGATGAATGGGCTAAAAATTTGTCACAGTATTTTTTAGGGTTCCGTACCTCAAAAGGAAAAACGGAACCCTTATAGGATCACTTTGTTGTCCGTCTTTGTAGTCTGCAAAGACCCTTTTTCTCAAACTCAAACTTCTCAGCCAACGCAAACAAAAGATACAGCCGTATATGCTGCAAATTTTCGACACTCGCAAGGGAATCAAAACCTACAGGGTACTTCCCGTGAACTCAGAATCTTTAAATTTGGTACGAAGCAACGTCTTATAGCACAGATAAAGGGAAAATTGCGAAAAGCATAAATTTTTAGTTATATCATATAAAAAAATATTTTTAATAATTTTATCTTACTACCCCTTTCCTCACCCTCGGTACGCGAGTCCGACTCGCACTTGGCCGGTTTTTTATTTATATATAAATGTATCTGGGAATTTTAGACTGTTGTTCTTGTCTTTTACACTTCTCTTTCACAATTTTTCTATAAGTGGCAGAGCACAGCTGTCACTGAAGTTGTCATACCAGGGTAGTCATCGTTTGGTGAGAATCTTTGCAGCAGTCCAAATGTTTCGTGCAGATCTAATTTATTAATGAATTAATGAAATGCACCGATCCCAGCGTGGTTTAACCAGACTCGATAAATCGAATAAACCCCAAGATTTGCACTAGCTGCTGGAGCCTCAAGCTTCATGAGGCCATTGCATATCAAGGAGTAGACCGGGTGGCGCGGTAATGGTAGGGAAAACATGCCCTTAGGATATGGAATATGCATCCTAGAGTAGGAAATGGAGAAGTAATAATTTGCTAAATCAAAGCTTTTAACCAAGCCATAACATCAAAGGTTCTCAAGAAAATTTCATATGGGCACTAATTTTCAAGTAGTCAGTGCAGTCCGTCATCATCATCATTTCAGCCGAAAGACATTTACTGCTGGACATAGATCTCCCCCAAGCATCGCCACATCGACCGATGCTTCCCTAATTCAGCGGATTCCTGAGACCTTCACAAGGTCATCGGTCCACCTTGTGGTCCCGGTCTTACAACGCTACGCGGTCGCTTTCGGCCCCATCGGCCATCTGCAGCCATTTGCAGTGTCTACTGAGATGCAATCATCGAGTTATCAGTCTATTTTGGTACAATTTAGTCCATCCATTATCAATTATGTAGTCTCAGCGTTTATTTACTAGACACATTTCCTAGTACAATTTATTATCTAGTCTAGTTCAATATGGAACAATAGGTACATGATTATTTAAGCCCAAGAAATGCATAATAGGATGTAGTTATCAAGAACAATGGTTTGTTAGTAATCACAATGAAATCTTGTGAGTAGGTATGAATAATTTGTATTGTTAATTGATGTAAGAGTACAATCAACAAAAATAATGGTAGAAAACTAGTATAAAAAAAGAATACTAGTTGAAAAAGAAAGTTGAAGTTTGAATAGATTTTTTTTTTTCAATACTTAACAACATTTTAAAAAAAACAAAATATTTATTCAAACTTAATTTGAGGAAGAAAAAATATATTATTCGAGTTACTAGGTAAATTAAGTACAACTTAAACTTGGAGAAGTGGCACTAAACAGGAAAATAATGAATTCAATGTAAATAATTCAATCATTAATTCTTATGTAACAAATTGTAATAATATACTAACATTACTACTGCGTAGAAAGAAGACACAAGGTTTACCTTAGTACAATTTTGTGCTAAGGTAAATGTGTCAAAGTAATGAATTTGTGGATACAATAAAATTGTGTCATGGTGTGGTCTGCCATATACATTAACATTTAATAGTTTACTATTCTTTCAATGCTTTTCGATAAAATATTTCTGAAACATAAATATTGTACTTGTTTTAAATGGAAAAAGAATAATTTCAATTATAACCATTAACTCTAACTAACCGCAAATTATAGTATTTATTCATTTTGTTGTGGTAACAAAAAATGAGTTGTATGGTACCAAAGTAACTTTAAATCAAAACGTTAATTGATTTGGCAACATTGTAACTTCACATACTTAATACAAAACAAATATTATCACTACAAGCCTAAGTAAATGTAAACCATATTATATATCATCCTTCAATAGTAAACAAAAAGAGGGCTTGGTTGCATCGACAATTAACCCACTTTGCAAGTGGACGTATAAATCAAAAACAATAAATTATGCAATCTACTACACAACTGTTCTGGATTCGTGATAGGAAAATTTTGAAACACATACATAGTTTTTCAAAACATAACATCACGCCTTGTATCCCCGAAAGGTTGGGCAGAGATGAAGCAGATACACCCACATTTCGGCAGTTATGTTTTAAGTCTCATGTAATAGGGGGCGAACCTATTGCTATCAACCGGACACAAATCCAGACTCAGAGTTGCTACTGAGAAATTTCTGATAGAAAAAACCCAATAACACTTTGCCCGACACCAAAAATCGAACCCAGGACCTCATGCTCAGCAGTAGCGCTTGCTACCACTAGACCAACGAGGCAGACAAAACATAATTCTTCTGAAAACGTCCGATAGCATTATGGCAGACCCAGTTGTATGAGAGGGATTGTTCCATGTTGCGCAGGATCGAGTTCAGTGGAAAAATTAAAGAGGGCATTTTTATTTTTCCTGCAGTGGGACAACACAGGCTGATTTACTTATTTTTATTTTTTATCTGTTTTCACATAATAACTAACTTGTATAATAAGCTTTTTATTTATTAAAAAACACTTATTATTTTTATTTATTTTTCTGCCACGACTACATTTGGCAATACTAATATCTGAAGCATTTTTTTCTTATTTATTTGCTAATTTACTTGTCTTGACTTGACAACACCTTGAAGTAAGTATCTTTATATGTTTTTTTTTTGTTAAAAATAATTTATTTATGGTTAGTCTATGATAAAGTCTAAGAACCTAATGTGAAAGAACCAGAAAAAACAGGAGAAATTGGTTAACTTCTAGCAATAACCAATAATAGATAATATGGTAATAGATTATTGAATACATGTTAGGGAAATTCATGGTACAAAATTACCCTGATGGTATTGCGGGGCTTAGTCATGACTTGTACATGTTTTACCTTACTGGGAAAGCAGGTCTGTATGGATATTTATTATTGTATGGATTTTTATAAGGCCATATAATTTTGTATTGTTAGTTTATTGTATTATTGAATATTTTGACAAGTAAAAACAATTAAATCGGAATTGTGTTAAAGATAAATAAATTATATCCTTACATATTATAAAACAAAGTCCCCTGCCGCGTCTGTCTGTCTGAACGCGATAAACTCACAAACTACCGAACGGATTTTCAAACGGTTTTCACCAATGGACGGGATGATTCTTGCGGAAGGTTTTAGTGTATAATTCATTAAAGGTTTTGTGTAAATTGGCTGAAATATGACGATTATTGTCTAAGATGTCGGAAAAAATCATGCCGACAAGGAGCTTTACTGGCGTGCGCCGTGTATACCGTTACAGATACATCAAATTTATGTTCTACGGGATTGAAGATATTAAAAAGTTCAACAAAACAACAGTCCGCGATGTATATGTCTATCTGTCTTATAAGGATGACTGAAATGACTGACGAACTCTCCGACTGAATGGATTTGACAGGACTAAACTAAAATTTATCTTCTGTCCTTTTCTAATGAAATAGAAAGAAAAAGATGCACTGAACTTAAATTTAGTTTAGTTTGTGAACAAGGGAATTGGCACCATTGTTTTTAATAAGTATCAACAATATAACTTACGGTTATTTCAGTGTTTGTTGCGCTGGGTGGTGCTCCATTCTCTGTGAACTGTAGCCCGAAATAGTCCTTCTCGACTAATTCTAAATGTTGATACACTTGGTCTAGTAGCACATTTCCTTTAGCTTTTTTCTGAAAAGAACACAGGTTTCATGTAAAGATTTTATATTATTATGAAAGATATACATTCTACTAAACATCTATTGAACAAAAAAGTGACCCTATGGTATCCAAGGGAGGGGAAGAGAAAGAAAAGGAAACCTTTGAAAAGATGGCAGGATGACTTGGTGAGGACGGCGGGAAAGACATGGACTAGACAAGCAAGGAACAGGGAGAATTGGAAGGGGATGGAGGCCTTTGCCAAAGGGCACACAGAGTCTCAAAACTAAGAAAAATAAAACGTTTTTGTAACAACAAAATTGTAACTCTGAAATAAGGCTATAAATAAATAAAAAACATCTATTGAACAATATTTGTTCAATATTAAAATAATTCTTTACTTTTTCAACACGCACACTCATTATTAGAATAACCCTCTTATTCATAAATGCTGCTTATAGTTAAGAGACATTTAAACATAAAAAATTTATGGTTAAATGGGTGCTAATCATTACTTAATTTTAAGCAGCATTTAATAAGGAGGTAGGAGTTTTATTAGATTAATGCAATATTTATACTGCAAGAAAGAGATTATTTTCAAGGTAATTAGAAGATATCAAATATTGATAGAATTTAATATTTATCATAATTTTGACAGTAATATGATTGTCATAATGCAAAGGAATTCAGCTGCATCCGGTTAGACTGGAAGCCGATCCCAACATAGTTGGGAAAAGGCTAGGCAGATGATGATGATAATGCAAAGGAATTAACTGATACTTAAAATCCCTGGAAAATAGTGTCCAGTAAATACCACTGGATTCCACATCCTAGATAAAAGTAAATGAATAATATTTTTGATTTTCATTTACAATAGTTAAATTAAATTGCAATAACAATAATTTCAAAGTTTATCAAATAAATGCTTGCGCAGTATTATTACTTTCTTAACTTACTGATATACATTTCCGTTGATAAAATACTCCTTTTAATGAATAAAATACTACAATAAAATTAAATCAAAATATTTATTTCATGTCGGTTTATTACATTGACACTTATGAAACATCAGAAGATGGGTGCACAGGTCTAATTTGTAATTTCCTATGGAGAAGAGCGGGCAAGAAACTCCATGGTTACTCTTTTAAAAACAAATAGCTTTTACAATGTTTTCAAATTACAGTGTTAATAGGTATGGGAGGACAGTTGCAATAAAATGAATAATTGAATAGCAATAGAGAATATTGTATCCTTTTAATGCTATTCTAATTTCAAACTATTATTTTTCATGTTGATTTTTGATCATAGAACTATTGGAACTCTCATGATAACAGATATAAGGCAACCAATATCAATATTGTAAATAACTATTGTCTGTGTATTTTGATAAGCATTTATTTACAGATATTGTTGTAACCTGAGGTTATTGGTTGACTATAAAGCTATTGGAACTCAGGAACCATCAGATATCTACATCAAAGACACGGGGTCGGGAACTTTGCCTCTGCTTTTATAACAAGCATATTTGAATTTAACTACAAATAAAAATATAAACAAGTACCTCGATTTGAAAGGAGTGCTGGGTATCATCCAGAAACTGCACAGTGACATTGAAGATGTTGAGCTTCCGTTCGCGCGCCAGTTCCGAAGCACGCACGTTATACGTCCCGCTAGAACTGCTAAAGGCACGTCGTGATACACTCTCGATCATCTCATCGATTAGTCACCCGCGGGCAGCGTTTCTACCGGATTCCAGCGAGACGAGTCAACGCCCGACGAAGGCGAAACTACACTATAACGCGTAACAACACTTACGACCAGCCAATTATGTATTATAGAAGCAAAACTTCAATTAACCTCGTGAATCATTGTGGACCTTCGCGACATGTACCTTCACAATGCACAAACGGTATTCCCAACACATGAGGCCGCCGTGACGTAATATTCTACGCAATTTTTCGTCCCGAAAGCTTTGCAAACATCATACTCATGTTTATTATTATTGTCAGATGTTCGATCATGTATTCGATGCCCGGTTATTTTTATAACCAATGTATACCGCTGTAGACAGAACTGTGTGCTAAATAGGTCCTTTATTCTTAATATAGGTTGTCCTTATTTTAATGTCTATTTATAAATCTACTATTTTCGTCAGATATTTTACAAATTCACAGTATCGCTGATAAGAAATTCCGCCATATTGGTATCAGAAATAATAGTGATGGGAAAACGAATAAACGAAGCATTGACATTTAGGATAATCCAGAACTTTTTAAAACACTTATTCGAAAATAGTTTTAATTTATTCCAGCGAAAGTTTATGCGATAGAAAATTTTAAGATAAATCTTATTTATTCTAAGAGCATTTATTTCCTCAGTTATAAATCCTAATGTTACAACCGCAAACGGCTCAAACTGTTTTCAGCTCCCGATAGTCCAATGCCACAAAAATGTCCAATGGATGTTGGAGTACTTTGAATAATGTTATCGATTTTGTCCAAAAGCCGACTTCTTTTTTTGAGAGAGCGGAGAAAATACATAAAATTTGTACCGAAACCGTAATATCTGATGACGGTGAAAGCCGAAGATAAATTCATTTAGAAAATCTATCCAAAATTTCAACCTGATATTGTTTTTATTTCAAACCAATATGTTAAAAAAAATTAAATATAAAGAAATTTTATTCTACTTGTCGTTTTAGAAATATAATTCAACTAAGATTTTACTTTACGAAAACCAACGAAGTAAAAACACATTTTTTTAATAATTTTGATCACAAGATAGCATTGTATTTATTTATTCCAGAACTTGATAATTAAAAGTTGTAGTCTAGTCTAATTATTCGACTTTTACGATAATGTCACATCGCTAACGACCATGCTTTGCGTTTAGTTATTTTACTGGAATTCACTTACTTAATTTTTATTTTCTGAAATATTTTTTAATTTAGTCAATATAAATAAAAAACCTTTATTCACTGCATTAGTTATATTTCAGCATTGTTTCAAAAAGTAATAGTATAATAGTAGTAGTTACGAAACGCAAAAGTTAGCGCCGTTGTAATGGCGGCAACACTAATGGCGGGCTTTTTAAATGCATCGTGACACTGACAATAATCGGAAAGTTTAGTTTTCTTGTTTAGTTATGCTTGCTCACATTTTAAATAATTCAGCTATCGTCATTTTCCATTTAATTATGTTATGAGGGTAGTCAACCATTATGTCAACAGTATAAACACGTAGTATTTATATCGAGTAGCTAATATGATAATATTTACTTTTCTTATATTCATGATTGATTCATAGTTGATTTATACTTCTACGCATATATTGTTTCATTATTGTACTCAAATAAAAATCTTTAAAACTATTCTATAAATCGATTAGATGGTCGTTCGAGAAATTATGTTTCAAGATAATGGGCCTTCGTGCTGCCGATAATTCGAGCATATAGTTTTTCGAGATTTTGATGCATCGAGGTAGTGAACTGTCGCGCTCATAATTTATCGATTTCAAGTACTTTCGAGTTAACGTTTTCGAGCAAGTGTTATTCGATCAAAAGTCATTCCATTTCAAGTATCCCGGGGAACCCCTATACAACAATATACCATAGATACCTACTGGCACAGATAATATAATAATAACTGGGTAAAACGTTGGGTAGATATTCACGAAGGCGTTTATGCCAACCAAATTCAGTTGTTCAAACTGCGTCAGCTAATTTCCGTAGGTATCAGTCGACTCTAGTGAAAACACTATAACGAGGCAAAAGTCGTGAGGTAATGAACGAAGATATAACCTACTAAGTAAGTAGTACTTACGTAGGTAATCATCTGCCTATTCATTTACTTTACGAAGACCACAAATGAAGTCATAATTCGATTATATTTGAGGAATATTGAAGGAAAACAATGGTGCCGATTCCCTTGTTCACAAACTAAACTAAATTTAAGTTCAGTGCATCTTTTTCTTTCTATTTCATTAAGAAAAGGACAGAAGATAAATTTTAGTTTAGTCCTGTCAAATTAATCAGCGTGTTGTAGAATGAAAGACGGTTCGTCGTTGTTTACTTCAATTTATTAGCAGCACTGGGACTTAATGTAATTTTAAGATACGTACTCTTCGTTTCTGTGCGTGTGTCTGTTACAGTACCAATCCACAGAGTAACTTCAAAGAAAAAAGAAATAAAAAACCACAGATAATAATAATTGCATTCCGTAACATCCTCCCGAGGGGCGGAAGACTGAGTTTACATACTGCCAACCAAGACTTAATATTTAATTATACTATGGCATTACATCTGCTTAGAATTTCAGAGGTGTTTTACCACTAGATACACTTTAACACCAAAATGTAAATTACAAGACTGTAATGCAACTAAATATTCACAGTATCATTTGGGTACATGACCATAACATTCAAATTTAAATAGGCTAGTAATTCCAGTGCTCTAACAAAAATAGAATAAAATCTACATATAATTTTTATTACTACAGACTTATAACATTTACCTGCCAAGTTTATGCAAGATAATTCCATAGTTTAAAGGGACTAAAGAATAATATCATAGAATATGATATGATATCATAGAATAAAGAATAATATCATTTATCCTTTAGAATAGTAGGTACTCTACCATACTGACAAGTCCAGAGGAAACATCAAACTAAGTTGAATACTTTATTCTAAAAATCTAGATGGTACTTTAATAGAACGTCCCGATCTAGTACTGGCTGGTGGCATGGTTATCAGTTGAGGTTCTGTGTCATCAGCAGGCACGGAGATGGTTGCGGACGATGGCGCCGGATTCACTGGACCATTTCTATTAGAGACTTGCTCAATCCAATCATCTGAGGCGCTCAATTCCAAAGGATATAATCTTTGATAAGCTCTTACCTTTTCTCCTGTAGAAGTCATGACTTTTGCCACTCTCGTACAACCATCCTTTCCTGTAAAAATATCTTTTATTATGCCTAATGGCCAATTTAGCCTACTAGATTCAGTCTCAATTAACACCACTTCTCCCACTTTGGGTTCTCTTCTCTGTTCTCTTCCTTTATTTATCAGAAGTGACAAATATTCATTTCTGAATCTTCTTCTAAAATCTTCTCGCAGCTGTTGTAAATATTTGTGTCGGATGTTCAGACTTTTATGATCAATCTGGTCCAAATCTGGAGTGTCACTATTTGGTAAGCTGTGTAAAAACATCATTGGTGTCAGCGGCTTGTATTCTCCCATCTCCACATAGGTAAGTGGTCTGCTGTTTATTATAGTTTCACAGTCACAGAGTATGGTTGTGAGTTCAATCCAGTCTACCACCGATTTTCCAAGAATTCGACGCAGCATCTCTTTGACAACTCTCACTAACCTTTCCCACCATCCTCCCCACCAGGGAGCTGCTGGTACTGACAGCTTCCATTTTATATTGTAGGAGTTAGTAGCGGTTTCTACTTCTTGCCAATTCACCTCTTTCAGTAAATTTGATGTGCCTATAAAGTTTGTTCCATTGTCTGTGTAAATAACTCTTACTCTGCCTCGCCTGGCTATGAATCTTCTCAATGTCATCATGAAGCTAGGTGTTGACAATGAATCAGTCAGTTCCAGGTGAATAGCTCTGTAAACGGCACAGGTGTACAGTACAATCCAACATTTCTTGTTATCTTTAAGGTACAAAGGGCCTGCTAGATCTATTCCAGTTACTTCAAATGCTGCATTATTCATTATCCGATCTGTAGGTAATGGTGGCTGTGGGACTTCATAATGCCTTGCCTTATATCTTTTGCAAATAATGCATTCTGACACAACCTTCTTGGTCAACCTTCTAATTCCTATAATCCAAAATGAATTTCTCAATGTAGACATCATCAGCTGCGTTCCAGCATGCTTCATTATTCTGTGTTGTTGTTGTACAAATCTTTTGACTATTTCTTCATTTCCAGGAAGTAATATTGGGAAGATGAAGTCTTTTGGTTCATTTGAATATTCTAATCTTGTCTTAACTCTTATAATCCCTTTTTCTTTTATTGTTAGTAATTTATGTCCTGAGTTTTCGCGTTTTTTAAAATGTTCTCTTTGTATTAACTTAATCAAAGTTTCTTCTGCATTCTTGTATTCATCAATTTCTATATGATCTGAGCTAATGTTATATTTACCTCTAACTCTCGGGCTCATTCTTAGCATTCTTGCTATCAGACGAACTATATTATTGTATTGATTAAAATGAAGCAGTTTACTACAAAAACTCTCTGAAATTACTTCTACATGGATTGCTGAGTTCTTCACTTGTTCACTGCTTACTGTCTCTTCATCAATTTTCAGATTCAACAAGTTTGACTTGGGCCAGTATTCTTTTTCTAGATACAGCCATTGCGGGCCAAGCCACCAACTATTCTCTTTCAGTGTCTTTGCGGAGCAGCCACGTGAGGGTAAGTCTGCTGGATTACTTTTACCAGGTATGTGGTTCCAATCATTCTTGTTTGTATTTTTACAAATCTCTTTTACTCTGTTACTAATGAAAGGTTTCCACGTGTTTTGTCTTTTCAGCCACGCCAGGGTCACCAACGAGTCTGTCCAGCAGTAGACATCATATTCTTTGCATTGACGAAATAAGCCAGCTCTCAACACTTCAATGTAGAGCCTCGACGCAATGAGAGCTCCCATTAGTTCTAAGCGCGGCAATGATATGCATCTCTTTATGGGAGCTACTCTACTCTTGGCTATTATAAGCTGCACGGTTATTTTATCACCATGCTTTGTTCGTAAGAAAATACAGCCCGCATAAGCATCTTTGCTGGCATCGCTAAATATGTGGACACTTGTCTCACATTCATGGAGCGGTGCCTCCGTGAGACGCCGCGGTACTCGGCATTCCTTAAGATAGTGAAGAGTACTCAACCAATCAATATATTCTTTCTCTAAGTCATCGGGTATTTTCTCATCCCATCCAGATTTTAGTAGCCAGGCTTTCTGTATTATCAATTTTGGCACCAATGCAACTGGGCATACTAATCCCAATGGGTCAAAAATCTGTTGGACAACTGACAGCAATTCTCTCTTTGTTATCTTTGTAGTTAACTTCTTTAGGTTAAGTTGACACTCAATAGTATCTCTTCTTTTATTCCACAACATCCCTAGGACTGATACTGGCACTTCTTCTGTATTATTCCTATTTGTCATCCAGCCTCTCAGCTCAAATTGACCCATCTTCATTAGTGTTGTGGCCTCATTGACAAATGACAGCTTTTCTTCTATTGAGTTAAAGCTGGTCACACAGTTGTCAACATAGAATGACTCTCTTAATCTTTTTGATGTGGCAGGATAGTTTTCTTCATGCTTTTGTAGGTGGTGGTTTAGAGTAGCTGCCAGCAGAAATGGACTACAAGCAACTCCAAAAGGAACTCTAGTATGGCAGTATGTTGCTACCTCGTTTTTATTATTGGGATCTTTCCACCATAGCAATTTCAACTTCTCGCGATCTTGTGGACAGACTGCTATTTGTAAAAATGCCTTCTTTATGTCAGATATCACTCCATAAGCTCCTTCTCTAAATAATATTAATAATTTTGGTATGAGCTCAATCAAATTAGGACCTTTCTCTATACATGCATTCAGTGAATTGTTGTTTCTGTCTTTGGCTGAAGCGTCAAATACGGGGCGAATTTTTGTAGTAGCACTCTCCAGCTTGACTACTGCATGATGTGGTAGGTAAAGTCCTTTATCCTTTTTGTCATTCTTTACTTCTTCTATGATGCCTTCATTAATCCAATCTTGAAAAACATCATCATAGGCCTGAATCTTCTGTGTACGTTCCAGTTTCTTTGTTGTGGAGAGTAGTATGCTTGGTTGTAGTTTGATTCCAGCTCTGGATAACCCAACTTCCACATCAGGCTCACTTCATAACGGCCCTCTCCATTAACTGAAACATTTTCATTAAATAACGCTAACATTTCTGATTCTGTGTTTTCTGATTCTTTTTCATATGGATCTTTTATTCCTAATGTCTCAATGTTCCACATGAATTCTAAAGAATCTTCTTGAATAATTGCTGCAAAATGGGATGTCACTATGGTGTTGTATATACCCTGTATAGGTCCTTGTAATGTCCACCCCAGTTTTGTCTTTATTGCCACCAGATTATCCTCCACTTGCACCAAATCTGACTCGAGGATAGATCCTAAGTAATCAGAACCTATGAGCAAACTTATTTCTGATATACTTTCTTTTGTATCAGTCAGTCTTATGCCTTGGTTTTGCAACTTTCTTATGATGTCTGCATCATGCACTTTAGGTAAGTTGCCGCATAGTGTGGGCTGTTCTAGGGCTCTCATTTTAGTTTTATAGGTATCATCCAAGCTACTTACCATGAATTCAATATGCCTGTGTACCTGCACTCCTTTCTTGATGCCTCCAAATACTATGTGCCCCAGTCTCTCGCTACCTGTTACCTCCAATTGCATTTCTTCTGCCATGCCAGCTTTGATGTAGGTGCGCTGTGATCCAGAGTCCAAAAGTGCCCGAACCTTTTTTTCTCCTTTATTGTTGGATATTTTAACTATCAACGTCTGCAAAAGAGTGGTTGAGTTAATACTAGAGAAATTGTTAACAAGAACCTTTTCTGTTTCAGGATCAGAGCTCTTTGGAATAGGAACAGTGGCCTGGTTATGTAGCGATGGGCACAATATTACCATATGGCGTTTCTTGCAGTTTAAACAGCTTACAAAGGCTTTACACTGTTTGGCTAGGTGTCCTTTCTTTAAGCAAATATAACACCCTCCTTTGGTTTTTATCAACCGTTTCTTATCATCTAGGCTTAATTTATTTCCCTTATTGCACTCAATGGTATTATGAGGATTGTCACAAAAATAGCATGCATTGATCTTACCTTCATTTGTTGTTTGTCCTGTTTTCTTACCCTTTGTCTCTTTGGTTAATAGACAAGTAGCCGTAGGAACCGATGCCTCCCTGCCTGCTGATTCACCTCTCTGGAAAAAATCTATTTTAGCTAGGCCCAACCGTTCCAGTGCTTCTACCTCTGTTTTCAAAAAATTTAACAGTTGAGTTAGTCTAGACTTGTCAGTATGGGGGAGTCGACTCCAATTAAGCAAAACATCTTCTGGTAAGGACGATTCAACAAGTGGGTACAATATACACTCATACTTCTCCTTCACAATTCCAAGAGCTTCTAATGTCTGTAAGTTTGCTACAATTTGATCATAAAGAACGTCTACCGTCACTTTGTTTCTTGACATTACAAGTTTAAGTATTTCTCTAACATAAGTTTCAATAAGGATCTCGTCCTTCGCAAATCGTTCCTTTAGCATCTGTACTACATTAGTGTAATTCCCTTTAGTAGGCGCGTAGCCTTCAACTAGAATCCTTGCTTTAGAGCCCGATGTCATTGCTTGAATCAAGTACTGGTACTTGTCGTCATCATCAATGGACTCATCTTCATGGATTTTCCTAAACTGGCTCCAAAACGGTACCCAGCTCCTGGGATCGTCATCAAATTTTCTCAATTCCAATTGTGGTAACTTTAGATTATGCGGCTTCGAAGGCTGGTTAGTGTATGACAGTGGTTTCGGTTGTTTCTTGTCTATTTGTCCCTTTATAGCTAACCATCTTCGTCGGTATGTCTCCGCCTCATCAAATTCCTCATCACACTTTTCTTCCGAATAATCGGTCGCTCCGAGTAACATATCTTGAATCGATTTGTCCAGCGTCGTTAGTGAGTTAAATTTTTCTTGAAGATACGCCATATCTGTCTCGTCGGGAAGATTCTCTTTTCTGATCGTATCTTCAATAATCGATGCGTGTCTGGTAAATATGCGTCGTATTTGAGCCCTTTCCCTCTTCAGCTTATCCAAAGCATCCATTCTGGCTACGATGAATATGGATTATAGCAAATTGCAAATGGCTTCAGAGTCAGCGTGGGCGCAAACAGGCCTTCGCATTCACAGCACCGAGTTAGTGATTTACCCGTACCGCCGTAAAGTTTCGCAAGTCACGGTCGCCACTTTGTTGTAGAATGAAAGACGGTTCGTCGTTGTTTACTTCAATTTATTAGCAGCACTGGGACTTAATGTAATTTTAAGATACGTACTCTTCGTTTCTGTGCGTGTGTCTGTTACAGTACCAATCCACAGAGTAACTTCAAAGAAAAAAGAAATAAAAAACCACAGACAATAATAATTGCATTCCGTAACACAGCGCTTGACGTAAATTGACGTAATTTTAGTCGGCATGTTTTTAAATCACGTCTAAACTTGTATGGAGAGTGACAAGCGATGATTAATTTGACATGACTAAACTAAAATTTATATTCTGTCCTTTTCTTAATGAAATAGAAAGAAAAAGATGCACTGAACTTAAATTTAGTTTAGTTTGTGAACAAGGGAATCGGCACCACTAAGGGCCAAAGTCAAAGTCAAATCGTTTATTTCAAATAGGCATATAAAAGGCACTTTTGAACGTCAAAACTTAACAAAAAAATAAAATTATTCTAGTTACCCTTCCAAAAGGTAGTTTCGTATGGAGAAGAATGGGCAAGAAACTCCACCGTTATTCTTTTTACTACATAAATGCACATGGCCAATTTCTATATTTTTTTGAGTGGCATCTTGCTGGTTAACCTAAGAGGTTGTCAGCTTGTTAACCGGACTTTCCTGTGGCTGCCTCAATAAATTAAGGCCTCCAGCCAGGGCATCAAACTTAGAAACGAAGGGGCTCAAGCCCCCTCCCAAAAGCATTTGAGTTCTTCGGTGAAAAATCTTAAAGTGAACTTGATATTATTCTAATTAAACTTTTTAGCAAGCTTTACACTACCTAAGGTTTAGTCATCAAAAGTATAATGTTTTCAAGAGTATGTTTTCCATTGAGGAATTTGCGAAAAGTAATCCGAGGAGGCTTGTTGTGCATTAAGCAAAATAAAGTGTTGTTTGATTTTTAGTGTTTACTTTGCTAAAACCTACCCTTAGCGGGGTCAAGCCCCCTCCCCTCCCCCAACGAATATCCTGGATCCGTCAGTTTCGAAGGGTACACACGGCTACACATTAAACTATACATTTCCAGTTTCTGCTGATCTCGTATTGTATAGGATTTTCGTACAATGCGAGGTCAGCTTATAATGGAAATGTATAGCTTGATGTGTAGCCGTGTGTACGTTTCTCTATGGATAGGGAGTGAGTAGTAAGTACTAAGGTACAGACGCCAGCACATCGAGCTACTACAATCTGTTAAATTTATTTAATAGATTTTCAACTTTATCGCTGAAGTGTAAGGTTCAAAGTTGATTGGGAAAATTTGACAGTTTCGGGTAGCTTGATGTGCTGGCGTCTGTACGATAAAATGAATAAAACAAGCAATCAAACAGTTATCTGCCTTTATTCTGCTTCTCTTCATAAACCAGCAGCCATAATCATTCGTTCGGTACCATTATAGGAAGAAAAAATTAATACACTATTACATACTGTTACAGTTTGGTTTGAATATGTGTTACAGCTGAAGTTATGTGTAGATTTTATAATTGTATTACTATTATTATTATAGATACATGTGGATCATGAAAACCAGGGTGCAACGCGATTTTGCAAGGTAATATTTTTTATTTTAATTATACCTTTAACGGGACTAGCAGTTTTATCGTTAAATTATATCATTTGTACTTAGCATTCTATGCTCTTTCTATTACGCTAATGATTGAAGGGAATCAGATTTTTCATACGCTATAAATTGTATGGAGATTTAATACTATACATTTAAAAACTTGATACGACATTTACTGGCGTTTGTCTACTAGAAAAGTGTAAAGAAGGTTTTATTTAAAGGAATTACTTGCAATAACAAGGGTAATCTATTTGATTTATAAATGAGAAATCTGACTCCTTTTATTATAAGTACAGAGATTACGTGCAACATCGCATCGCACAATTTTTTAAGTCACTGTTTACCTTACTGCTCGTGGCTTGTGTAGTGTTGTGGTGTGTTTAAGTCGATAAAAAACCCTTTCCGTGAATATGATTTTTTTTTTAGTTTATGGCCAAACATCCCTTTTTTAAATACGCTTTTTTGCATTTGTAATATTTTTGAAAATATAAATTTTGATAATATTTTTTCCCTTTGTTCCTAAATATTAATCCAAATAGTTTTATTATCCTTAATATTGTATTTACAATTTTTCAACAGCCGAAAAATATGTTCAATTTTTATAATATTATTTTTTTAACGACTCTTGTTAAGTAGTAGGTAACAGTACAAATATTAATGATCACAAGTTGGTTTTCATTGGTCATTAACATACAATATTACAATTACAGCCTTATTACTATTGGTAATACAGTTAACAGCAGGTCTTTATTTGAAAACTATCTAACTAAATTATTTACATAGGTATGTGATATTTTGAGAGAGGTATGATTTTGGAAGTATAATAATGTTATACAAAGTATATCTTTCAAAAGGATTTAAATATATACCTAGTCAACCATCAAAATTTAAAAGAAATCAGCAAATATCACGGTTTTTAATTTTGTATTCCGAAATATCGATAAGGCACCTGTCTCCATAGACGTGGTGATATAATGCAATGACACAATTGCAAAATAATAGAATTTTGTTTGTCGATGATCTCAAATATGTTTAAATATCACCGTGCGTGCACCGAATAGTAACATCGAGTATTCTTAAATGTGAGTTTCATCGAGAGATTTATCATATAAATTTTATTTAGGCATATTTCTCGCACAAGTTTATTTCTTAAAACATAATTATATATAACGTCAAATTTTAGTGTTTTTGGAAAATCTACATATCATAAGTATACTCTTCAAAATCTACATTTCCAAATGCGAGGCAATTTTATTAGTTTAACAGTCACTGTGCGAGAAATATGCGCATTAAAATCATCTAACTTTAATTTCAAGACCCCCTGTTACATGTATTTCTATGAAAATGTGAATATTAATTATTCCAATTTTAAACAAACTGCTGGATGAAAATGAAAATCATATCGTTAATATCGCCACAAAATCCAACTTGAATACTGCCTAATTACAATAAACTTTTTTAAAAAGCTATGAAATTATACTTAATACATAAAACTAATAATACATTTCATTAAAATCAAATTACGAAAACAATATTTACAATTTACGGCAATATTAGATAATTATATTTAATTAATCTATACATATCGTTTTATACCTATCTATCAACAAAAACCTACTATAGATTAATAAAAAAATCTTAGTAGGTTATACTAAGATTGACGACACATTTTAACTACTTTCATAATATCGATATTAATCTTAAATCTAAAAAGTGCAACATTCGCTAAAGAGAACGAAACAACTCAGAGTATTTTAATAAATTAATGTATCAGCTACATTACATTGTTATTGACGAAAATTAAACATATTGTACTTATTTACAAAATGCAATCTTTTTACAAAAAAAAAACCTGGAAGCTACACTATTTTTTCATGTATGAAACATAAGTTGCCATCTTTGTGAGTTTCGCTAGACCGATGCTTTTATGAAAAGAGTAAAAATTTCTATTTCATTAACATTGTTTGTTATTTTTCTTTTATAACCAGTTTATTTTAAAAATACAAATAATGGGAATGGAAACATTGAAATGGTAAAGTGATTTTGACAATTCAATTTTATTACTTTGTACTAGTAAACACCTACATTAATCGCTACGACATTCCATTCATATCATTGTAAACTACATCGAGACGAATATTTCAGTCGAAATTTGTTTTATAATACATTTACGTTACACTTAATACTATTTATCTACTTTCCATGTTTCATATTGGCTGGAATCGCATAAAGATTTGCGGTTAAGGCCAGACTTTTCATCAATAAAAAACTAAAAGAAACATTCGCCTTCATAAATAAGACACTATCGATGCAAATTATAATTAATTTGAATATCGAAACGAGATCACGAATCTACGTGCAGATCTTAAAGCGAAACCATCGATATCGATAACACTGTCACACGGTCGCACCCCACCACTAAACTCTAACTTTCTGTCGTCTTTTTGCGTACGAGTTCCTGTACACAAATGGAAAAGATTGGATGAAATTCAGCGTCCATTGATGGATTACAAACTAATATGATGGACTTATGGACTTGGAAATGTGTCCAATATTCGCATTTGTGTACGGGATGTATTTACTGTTGTGTTTTTTATGTATTTAGACCATTCCTTTGGACATCATTCTGACAGTATTCTTGAGTGCCTGCCGTTTGTTGCAGAACCATATTCTGATGACCTCGCGTTCGTAGCCGAGCTGGTGTGCCAGTCCAGTGATTTCAGTGCCTGAAAAAATTAGAACAATAGCATCAGATTTTTTATATTTCAAGGTGTCTAGTTCTGAGTGTCACTTTAGGTAATTATTTAATATGTTGTTCCTTTGTTACAAGGTGACATGGGGCTAATGACAATGATATCTACATCATTATGTTTGCGGAAATTACGTTATTTTATAAAAATACCTATTTAGGAGTGGTTCCATTTAGGTAGTTTCCTCTTATATAATAGGTATAGGCGCACGTCTCTCACCCGTGTCCATAAAGGCGGGTAAGGAATTTCCTAAAGAAAATCGAGCCCTGACTGTTGCTAGCGAAATTTTTATTGTGAGCATTATGACAGGGGCGTAGCTACCGCCGTATATGCCGGTATCAATTATACGGGGCCCCCGAGCTACGGGGGCCCCCAGCGTACGTTAGCAAAAATTAATAAAAACTTCCCAAATTCATCATCAGCTGATTGATTCAATGATTCAGAATGATTTAATAAATCAGTTTGCCGAAAAAAAGGCAAGGAGAGTGTATATTTAATCTGAATTGTTTGTGAAAATTCTGGAAAAAGTGACAGATAGACAATATGATGAATAAATATTTCTTTTAATTTTATGTAAAAATTTTTTTTTCTTTTGTTTGAAATCTTTACCCTTCATAAGGGCCCCCAAACAAAATTTTATACGGGGCCCCGCCAAGGCACGCTACGCCACTGCTGCAACACTGCCGCCATACGGTGAAAGGCTGCTAGTCCACCGTACCGCGAACGGGTCGTCAACGAGAACGAGATGACGACGCGGAAGTAGCGACTAGAGCTGTGCGCCGATGACTCGATGTATATTTTACCGGCGGCGGCGTCTGACGTTTAATTTGTCGGCGGCGGAGGCGTCATCGGCGTAATCGGCGTGGATGGTGAAAATAAAACTACTTTTGAAATCAAACCACTATGACAAAATTCTCTTTCCATCCAAGAAGCGTTTGGAAAACTGTGTCAAGTCTTCTTTTTCACCCATACCACAATGTTTGAAAACTAAGGTATTCAACCAGTGCGTCGTGCCGGATACTTAAATTATACATTTCTAGTGTTTAGTTTACTAGTATATTTGCATTAAACCTAAATCTAGAATAAAACATAATTTGATATTGACGCCGATGACGCCAAAAAAAAACATCGGCGGCTGCGGCTGTAATTACCGGCCGTTCGCCACGCCAATCAGCGCACACCTCTAGTAGCGTCAGTACATTTACTATGGCCGCGAAATCTCGTTTCTCGTTGACGTCCCGTTCACGGTGCGGTGGACAAACAGTGTAAGGCCGTAAACTACTTCAAAGTTGATTTTGAGTAAATGACAGTTTTGTCTGAAGTGAAGTTTCAAGCTCAGTTGATAGTCTTAACTTTAATATAACTAGGTATCTGCGACTACGAATAAAATAAGTACAGCTTTATCATCACACTAATAATATAAAGGCGAAAGTTTGTGAGTGTGTGTGTGTATGTTTGTCTATTCTTCACGCTCAAACGACTGAACGGATTTGGATGAAATGGCACACAGATAGTTTATAACCTGGATTAACACATAAGATACTTTTTATCTTGATATTCCCACGGGATCGAGACTTGTGCGGGAGAAACCGCGGAGCGCAGCTAGTTTTAGACATAAAGATAGAGAGTTTCAAGCCTTATGCAGACTGGCACGACGCGTCACTGGTAATTGGTCTACTGTGAAACTTTCTTAGAAATTGTTTTATTAGAGTCGCGTCGAGCCAGTCTATACGAGGCTTAATGCTGTATCCGGCCCTTTATTTAACTTATTTTTACGGCCTTTCAGCGTATGACGGCAGAATATTTATTTAGGTCCCCAAAAATCTTAGTTGGATGTTAAGTTGCAAAACATCTAACTGTAACTGTGTGCATGTAACTGTGGGTTTACTATAGGTACACTTTTGCCTAACCCTTCGGTGTGACAGGTGTTATGTTATGGGATGTTATGTTATGTTATCTAACTGTAAAGATAAATAAAATCGTTCTCCTATAAAATTAATATTTTGTGAAATGAGCAGCAGTCTCCTCCCATCTGCTAATAACTATGAATTGTGATCATCAAAACTCTTGTTCTAATTTTCTAGTCAGCAGCGATAACCTAGTGGTGTGACCGTCAAAATGCTAAATCATAGGTCTCGAGTTCGAACACAAGGCACGCGCCTCTGACTTTTCGGATTCATGTGCGTATTGTATAATTATCACTTGCTTCAAAAACAGTGAAGAAAAACATCGTGAGGAAACCAGCATGCCTGAGAGATATTTCTCTGATATTTTTCTGTTTGTACCTACTCTCCGTCACTTGTACTTAAGGGTTCATTAGAAAACCAGCGTCAGACAGTATCTAGTCTGGCATTCATGCTGAAATGAACCTTTTTAGCGTAGCCGTGAGGCACACACTATTGTTTTTGAAAAAAATTTATTTTTATTTTTCACTGCGTTATTTTTGTGTTTTGTGTTTCACGAACTGTGTCCAAATAAATATTTTTCTTTCTTTTCTTTCTTTCTTTCTTTCTTTATTTCTCGACGGCATGTGAAGTGGGCGGCATAAAAACTCTGACAACAGGTTAGTCACTAACCATACGAGAAAAAGAAGATCAAAACTCTAAAAAGCATGACGATCTTAGTAATTACCCTCAACCATACAGTTTGTCGTCATACTGGCAGGCACCTATTTAGTAGTGCTGCAGATTAAGATATACTCAATCATTTTCTTTGTTGTCATAATTATAAGAGCAGTGGTGGCCCAGTGGTTACGGCCGCGACTTACGAGTTTTAGGTCGTAGGTTCGAATCCAGACAGGCGCTTTACTTTGTGTAAATTATTTCATCACCACTGCTCTTAAAACGGTGAAGGAAAACATCGTGAGGAAACCGGCATGTCCTAGAACCGAAAATTCGAAGACATGTGACATCTACCAACCCGCACTGGGCCCGCATGGTGGATTACGGCCCACTCCCTCTCACAGAGAGGAGGCCTGTGTCCCAGCAGTGGGAACATTTATAGGCTGTTGATGATTGATGATACAGTTTGTCGTCATACTGGCAGGCACCTATTTAGTAGTGCTGCAGATTAAGATATACTCAATCATTTTCTTTGTTGTCATAATTATTAAGGTTTTAATTAGACTAGATTTGCAATACCCTGTTCGGAAGACGAATTATTTGATTTTTCAACAGTTGGGAAAACACTAGGAATATTTGTTATAGCATGGATGCGTTTACTTACGCAGATCCCATTCACATGAACAAACAATCGGACCTAAAACAACTAGGTAGGTACGTAGGCTATACAAAACAACTATTTGTTCCGTGGGGAATCGAACCCGCGACCCCAATCACTTCGGTCGTTGTGTAGACTATTTTTAAATGTTTTGTGCCTTCTATAGCAAGCGCCTGCTCTTTGGTAGGTATGCCTTTGTATTCCATGATATATTTTTTTGAGTGCAAAGATATTTCCTCCATCGATGATTTTATGAACGCCTTTCATCATACTGACTGGATGTCCAACAATACTAATCTGCATTGTTGTGTACAAAGGTTTTTTGCTATACTCATTTAATTAATACCTATATTTAATAGGACACACATACGGCATTTATTATATGCGCCATAGACACTACACACACACACACACACTACAGACACACACACACATACACTACATACACACACACACGCACCCCCCCACACCCACTATAGACACACACACACACACTACTATAGACAGCCCGTTTGCTGCCTTGCTAAACTTGGAAAATCTACACCTTAGAGCATATTATTATAGAGGGAAGTACACTGGTTGATCTACACTATAGTTGCATTTGTAGCGCGTACGTGCGTCGTTTAAAAATCGCCGTGTGCTTACACTTGAAGACATTCCAGTCTAAGATGCCTGCTTCAATAAATGAACTTGGAATTTTACATTAAGTAATTGTTTTTCATCGAATACTTAGGTGTTTTCTAAACTACAGTTGCCAATGCAATTGTTGAAATTCTACCCGCCTTTTCAGGTTTCGACAGATATTCCTGGACCCTAATTGCGTAACACACGATCAATCACAATCGGAATCATTTTGAAGAATATTGCTAATCCATTCCTTCATATGTTCGAAAAATTTGTCAATGCAATTGACAAACTCATTGATGTATATTCGAATTTGTTTAATTTTTCAACGCAATGAATTTTGTTGAACTGATTCAAAAGATTATGATTGACCGTGTGTTACGCAGGGTGCTGGTGCCTAAAGGTGCCTGTAGATTTACTCGATTTTTGACGATCTTTACTATTGCTCGATATGCTGTGTTTTGACTATCAATGTAATCGAATTTTGGCCATGGCGGCCAATCTCAGCGGACATTAGTCATCGACGCAGAAGATACTATAGTGCAGGCGTGTGTTCGCAGACACAGGTGCACTCTCTTTACTCTCACTCTCATAGTCCGATGGGACGGCAACCCGACACGACCGGAGAGAGACCAGGCGCAGGACCAACGGCTTAACTTGCTTTCCGTAGCAAAAATACGATGTCAATGGTCAGTTTCTTACACATTCAACAACTCGATTTTAAATTATTTCGTCGTCAAGAATCGAGCAAATCCCTGTCCACGCTCTTTCGTCTCAAAACTTCGCTAATACAGCCTATTCATAGCCACAAGGGCTTCCAACTTCCCCGATAATTAAGACCCAATTAAATCGCGCTAACGTAGGTACGTAGGACTTAAGTTATTACTAAATATCGCCAAACTCACCAGAGGGATGGGTGTTCCTTTCAAAATGCGCGTTCAGTAGTTCCAGAGCTTGTGGTGTGAATGAAGTACGTCGTTTTCGTTTCTTGCTTGGCTCCATCCCTATAAAATCTGTCAGATGGTTCTGGCCTGACGCGTACCTGTAATGATCGGAATTTTAAACGTTAATGACATTGATTTAAGATGGATTTTTGAGTGAACTGCTGTAAGAACTTATAATTCGACCGGTCCTTTGTATAGTGTTGCTGTATACGCTAAGTGCCTGGGAAGGGTGATAAAGCAAACGTTAGTTATGTTATTTGGTGATTCACGGCCATTTCCTAAGATTATGTTATTAAAACGACAGATCTTGGATAGCGCATTTTAACAACACAATCTTAAAACGCCAAAGCCCTTGAAGCTATAGCTTTTTTGCACGTAACTTGCGAAAATTACGCTAATCGAATTTTTAGTGCGATAAATTCAACGAACGTATTTTTCGTAGTAAAAGCAGCCGGAAAAATCATTGTGCTAGTAAAGAGTCAAACAGGCTCGGGGGAGTCCCGCACGGTGTTTGAACCTTAAGTTCTAAATACTCCTATAATGAGTGCAGAATTTTGACGTCTACGTAGACAAAAGGACTACTACAGTCCGGCCATCGAGAGAATGCCTTTTTGACACCTGTCAGTTTCATACTAACGAATATGCGTTTTGCGAATTTGATCCTTATTACTACTAGAAATTTTCCAACTTATAGGTGTCAGGAACGCATTATTTCGACGGCTGGACTGTAAATTTAAGGATACTTGCATTCACATGCATACAGTCAGAGTCACGAATGTAAATCATATGGAAAATCCTAAACAAAATTAGCTTATAGAATAGAATATTGTTTATTGTTCTTGCAGGTGGTTATAAAAATAAAGTTAGTAGGTTTCCGATGAAGTTTCTCTATGTTCCTAGGGTCAAGACTGATTCAGTCAATTTATTCATGTTCATATTAACTTTAATATTAAATGGCTGATGGTAATAATAATAAGCCTTACTCTGGTTTCATTATGCCAATCTCATTTGAATTATCTTACATAGATGAATGTTCTTATTTTATCTTTTATTTCCCAAGTTTCTAGTGTATTAGACTTAGTTAAGCATATTGCTATCTACCTTTATAGATTTATATCATGTCTATTAGCAGTTTTATCGTCATTAGCTTAATCTTTATTCAAGTTATCATTATTATTCCATCATTTAATCATCATCATTTTCTTTTTTTTTTTTTTTTTCATCTAATCTAATCTAATTCTTAAAATTGTAATTAATTTATAAATAGTAAACAGTGGCATCTCTTGTGTACATTATGTAAATTTAAGTTACGGAAGAGTGGAGTGTCCTAATACAGGCATTTACTTGCTTAAAGGGACACTTCTATCACTAGTATGTAGTACAAGCTTGTTAAAGAAAATAAACTATTTGTATTTGTATTTGTATTTGTATTTGTATTTATCTGAAGCTTAGCTTCTGGTCTAACCATATGCTTTTAAATTACAATGTGTCTCTCCGTATACCTCGAAAAGTAAATTAAAATTTCCATTAGGCTTTCTTTAACTATTCCGTTCTTTAAATTTTCCATTACCTTTAAACTTCTGCCCTCTTTACAAAAATAGACGAAGGCTGTCTATCTCGTCCATTCGACAGCTCAGTAGTTTGCTTCCGACTTTAATTTGTAGCAGCTCCATTTATATCAACTGAGTAGGTAGGTCCACCATAATAGATATACCTAGTTCTTAATAATAAATTAACGAGGTTCCCGAAGTTACAACAGAATTAATTCAAGCACTATCGCCAACAGAGGCGGTCGTTAAAAATTACCACCAAGAGGGACCGATTGCAAATTCAATGCACCTATTTGCAATGTTAAACCGAAGCGTTGCATTCAGATAATGCATTTTAATGACGCAAAATGTCGATCGATGGATCCTGTGAGGACATCTTACGACATTATGTCTTTGTTAAAGATTTAAGTGGCACCTGGTATAGTTTTAAATGTTATGGAAAGAAGGAGTTCGTTGATTGGTTAAGTGTTGTTTTGATTCTGATTATAATGTTTGTTTTGGTTTGTTTATGTATTGTAACATTTTCATTGTTGTAATTTTAAACATCTCCTTTATGGATCTCATCATTTCGATCTCCTGTGCTGATAAACTTTATAGAGCCCGTAATTTAATCGAAAGCGCTTGTTGGAAAATTTGTTATCGAGTTAACTATATTTTTAGATCGTCTTCAAACGTTCGATGCTTAGGAACTGTTAGATTAGTTTGTTACTTCAAGTGTTTTAAACGGCTTGGATCGGTATAGTTTGAGTTTGGAGTTTTACTTCAATTCTAAGTTTAGATAACCCAAGTATAGAAAGTAGTAATATTCGGGTCTTTAATAATTTTTATTTTATTTCGAAGATTATTTTTTTCACGACGCAAGACCGTAAGTTTATTTGTTTTCAAATGTCCATCAGGACATTTTGAGAGAACTTAACAAGTTTTTCGTTGTAAAGAAGTGATTCATAGGTTACCATAATCAACAATACCGATTTGGTAAAAACATCTAGGTGAGTTACACTAATGTTGATGATTTAGAAGTGTGCTTTAGAAAGTCAAAACGAAATTAAGAACAATGTGTTACGAGTTGTGATCACACGTGAGATACGCCTAAAACGAAAACCATAATAACGATGATGATTTCCTAATGACAGATAAGGAAAACGTAAAATAAACGAAATGCAGAAAATAACAAAACACGCTCAAACTAAACAACCTCACCATAAAAACTAAAACATGCATGCAGTGTGTGTTTGACCCTTCTTCGATGAGCATCTAAATTAGGAACAACTGATTTCAGGAATAGACGAGAAGAAATTAGTTATTCCTAACTTCGGGTAACGATGAGTGTTAGATGTTAGTCGTACAGCGGATCCAACTAAACATAAAGCCTAGCCCGTAAAAGCATTAGTTAGTCCAGATTTGAGAAATGTCTTTCACAACGTTGCTAAGCATTATAGGCCAAATGTTTCACGAACACGGTGTAGCACATAACCACGAACATAACTCACTCAAACAAATATTTACCTCTCTTCAGCTTCCTTCATCCAACGTTCGAGCACCGGTTTGATTTTCTGCGCACTTTTTGGTGTTATATCCAATTTCTCAAATCTGTATCGAACATAAATGTAATGTTAGACTTTGCTATGCGAGCACCGGTCGAATGAAAATCTAACGCGAAGCACCTTTAGAACGCGATGTAACTCTTAACCCGATCCAAATTAACAGAGGCATAAACACAGGACATTGACATTGCGTTAACGATTTTAGAGAGAGAAAAAAAACAATAGGCAATTTAGTCTGCCGAGGTAATCAGTTTGATTAATACCGAACAAGGTAACAATAAAACAACGAATTCAGTTAGAAACGAAAGGTAACGTATGCCAATGCCCTGGCTTTGAATTGCGCAAAATGAATATTAATAAAAATAAGAGTAATGAAAATAATACATCATGCTATATTAGATGGAAAGTTAGATATTACTCATCGAGATGTTACAAATAATAAAAGTGATAAAGTTCTCACAGCGATTACTCATAGTGTCGAATCGACATGGTTTGGTAGCCGGCACATTAGTGTAGCGCGTTTGTCTTAACATCAAAATGTAAGTCGGCCGTATGATGTATGGCGCCTTCGCTGTAATTACCCGAATGCAAATACCGTACACGTGTGAAAAGGAAAAGAAAGAACGTCAAAACCGGTAATTACAAATAATTATATACGGCATACATTCAAAAGGTATGCACGGATCGCCGATCAAGATAAGATTACATTAAACAGCGTTGAAACATTTTGATTTAAAGACATTCTGCGTGTGGACTCGGCCGATATAAGTGAGCCAAAGCGTGTACTTAATGTATGTTAAGTATCTACGAATTTATCTCCATTATCTTAGCTCCGTTTTGAAATGTTTCTATAAAGTATATGCGAATTGCATGCAGATGGATGCAGTACTGATGAAGATAAATTTGGAGATATTGTGTGTAGGGATAAATAACAAAACACATACATGTTTTGTTGTTGTGAAGACAGCTGAGCTGCTAGCATCTGCGAAGCCAGGGCACTGGGGACGGTAACAAATATTATGTTAGATAATGTCGTAGCCAGTGACGGTGACGGTACTCCGGCGGTGAACGGGAGCAACATCACTACATCTCTACAAATCTAGAAAGATTAGGAACAAAGTCGCACGCTATGATGTCACTAAACAAACGTTACATGATCTTACAATTTACAATGAGGTAAACATTTCGACACGCTCTTTTGATCAACATCATTTGAAAAGGAAATTCAATTTTCTTAACGAAATTATTCGGGTTTTATCCAGTTTAGGACGTGACCGTGCTATGTGTTGACTATTTAACTTTAATGTTATGCTGGTGCGAGATGCCCTGACGCATTGTACTTCATATGAAATTGTAATGCACTCGGCCCGGGGTTAATGGTTAATTCAATATTTTGTTATTGACATCGTTCCAAGTGGCAATGACCATGCGCCTGATTGTTTTCAAAACAGATCAATAAAGTAGATATTTCGAATCATTTTAAAATTTTGTCGCTTCAATAAAAGTTCTTTAACGTGAATCTCGATGTTAACTCCTTTGGTTGGGTGTAAAAGAGTATTGCTTTTACAATTCTGAAATGTTTTCATAGGATTCTTTGGTTAAATTAGATTTGGGGAGCTAAATGCCTCGAGTTTGTGAAAATGATTAAAAAGAATTTTGTTGACTTTTGTTCATTGTGAACTCTAACAAAAAGCTTCAGTGAGATGGAACGAGGAACACTAAATGGAATTCTTTTCTCAAAAACAATAATATGTTTTAATTAAAATGCAAATTAATTAAGTCCAGTATAATGAAAGGGGTAACTACCATGTAGCGACGTCACGACACCAAATTGGAGGGAGACGAAAGAAAAATTAATGGGAAATGAAATCACGACAGAACAAAGACAGGGGAATTCTACTCTTTTTAATTACACGAAAAAAGTAATTACGGCAAGATAATTAATTAACTGGAACAGAAGTAACGATTAATGATTTTATTATACGAAGGAGGTCGTCGGGGGGTGGCTTGGAATTGAAATTTCCTTCGGCTTGTGCCGGTCGCATTCCGTTTTGCATCGAAATTCGATTTGTTCACGGGCAACGTTGTTTCGAGTGATTTGATTCAATTAAACATTATGAGCGTAAAGCTGTGCTGAAGCGTGATTAATTTGCCGATTTACGTAGTATAAGGTAACGTAAGAAAAAAAAATATGATTTCCAACTTCGTTCGGCCGTCAAACCTGTATAATTGTACATAGTTGTAGCAATTTTAAAATAAAAATCTCACAATTTGTGATATGATGTAATTGCAAGACAGGAAGAACAATTAAAAAGTCTGAAATCCTACATTTTGGGTTTAGTTTGTCTGTGAAAGCGTTCAGATCAGCGATTAATATTTTTTTTTATATTGATGGGTATAAACAAAATAGTCGTGTGAAATTCAGACTGGTGCTTCGTGTACTCTTTATTGAAAGCTGAAGAGGCGCGTCAAAAAATTTGCATGAATGAGTTATGTTCAACAGCAAACAGTTTTGTAAGTTTCAACAACCTAAGACTTGAACGTTGCTGTTAAAAGACATGGTAGGCTAGACACGAATCAATTCGTAATAATAGAAAAAAATAATTAGGAAACACGCGCCCGCGCCTAGCTGAGTAAAAAATGGTGTAAGCCACGACACAGTGAGCGGAACGGAAGCCACCCGAATGGTAATTAATTAAACGAATTGTAAGCAATGAAAGGAGTCATGCTGTTTTACAAATCACTTCAATTAACGATATTAAAAAGTTGGAATGATAACCGAGCGCCGGCCTGCGTGACGACATTTATAAAAACGATTCTTGAACCTTTTTTTGTCAGCCCCACGATGTTGCCAGCAAACGGTCACATTATTTTGACAAGCGTGCGACTTTATCTCCTTCGGTTACAAGTAAGATATCATCAGATCGTTTTTTATATTTTTTTCTTCTTGTTTGACAAATTAGATACTGTATTAACAACAACAATTAAGTGGCAACATTAATTTTTAAGCTGTGGTCGTGTGTTCTATATCATTTTTCATATGCCATAACGGTTTCATTTGAATTTTAAATGTTCTAAACATAATGGATTCAATTATGAAAAAGGACGAAGGTGTTTTTTTTATGTACGTTGCTGGACCTTAATATACAAAGGTGGTTCTACGTTCAAATGCAAGGAAGACTGCAAAATGGAACACGCATACATTTTGCAAGATACCGTTACTGGTAGTTTATTAATTACACGTTGGAAATGTTACGGGACTTATTACTGCTGCTTGTAGTGACAATCTATTTACGGTCCCTTGGGTGCACCACGTCGTGTCCAGCAAAAAAATATGTATAGTAAAGGCAAAAACCTATGGATTCTATCATACACAAAACAGTAAAGTATGGAAATTATGCTAGACCTTACCTGCAAATCGCGCTTTGACTGTAAGCGGGGCCTTCGGTGACAGACAAGGCCTGGCCAACCTGGGTCTGAGTGAGGCCTAGGCCAAGCCGCCGCAGCTTGAAAGCCTTGGCGAACTCCTTGATATCTTCCAAATTTATGCCGTCGACTACGTTGCTAGATGACTGGCTGATTGTCGGTTGATCTGTTGTGCAAAAAGATTTTGTAGTGATTGAGGTAAAAGTGAGTGAGTTGGCTTGCCCTAACACAGTGTTAATACTTATATGAAAAAATTGTTCCTTCTCCATTTAGAACTGGTGTAATTTTAAGTTTAATTAATAAAATTAGTATTATGGACGTACCATAATTTTTTTCTACTTGTAAGTAGATGTGATTAGGGGATGAAATCATTACTTTCTATGTTTACATTTCTATATTTATATTTGAAATTATTCACCAGAATACCTGTCTGCCACGAAAAATCCTTATCAATTTTAATTTCATTATTTTAAGTGGTATTGTAAAAAAATATTAAGCTGTGCGCTGAAAACTGTCGGGTGTATTTCGTACTGTTTGTGTTCCTTTGTCGAAAATCACTATCTACCTAATAAGTGTCTACCCCACAACCACGCAAGGGAATCAGAGTCAATCGAGTGTAATCATTGCGGCGAATTCTCGCAAGTCGTGAACCGGGTATATAAGGTACGCTTGTAGTGTACTTCCAATGTTACGTACTGGTAGCGTTATCCATTGTCGCTACCACATAATACACTTTAGAATTTACTACATTCAGATGCACTAAATGCGTGCAACCAGTTCGATATCGAACAAAACTGGATTGCACATACGTAGGTTTACAAATCTGTATATCACATTGTAATAATTTAAACCAGTCCGTACCAACTCTCAAGCAGTTACCCCGTTTAAACGCGAAGCAAAATTATAGCCAAGTTTAGTGGGCAATTTATGTAATTAGTAGATGGTGGCGGTTCCTAATTATGCGGGATGTCATTAGTGTGGAGACGTGCTACCTCCGCGGAGGTTGGCCCGCGAGTGCGCCCCCCCCCACCATGCTTAGCTAACCGATGACAAATTACTTTCGCTATCTACCCCCGTTAGTTTAAGGAGTAGTCTGCGTCAATTAAGACAGGGTAGGGTTGGTAAATTGGCAATCGTTTCACCATTTACCGGTGTTCGTAACTCAGACGATTTCTAATTTCGTTTTGTTATGTACGTGAACATAGTGTTGTTCCGGCAATCTTATTACCGCACGTAATAAGTTTATGGGGTGATTTTTAGGGGAGCTAGTTAATGTAATATAATTCATATCCGATGTTGTGATTGTTTTCCTTTCTGCCCCTCTATGTCTAAGAAAGTTTATATATCAAGGAAAAAGCTTATGCCTGACAAATCAACAAACATTGTTATTATAGATTTGTTACCCACGTCCTAAAACTTATCGATCTAGATTTTAAATATGAAACTACCAAATGAAGAATGACCGTTACTTTCATGATAACCCTAAAGATTTGGTGACAGCTTTTTACCAAATGCAAATTTATTTGTGTTAAAATTAAATTTAAGACTAGGACTTTTGTAATGAAATGCAGAAACCAGAATTATATGATTAACTCACGTGTATTAAACACATTGATGTATTTTAAGGGCTATCTCGTTAAGTCGATAGGAAAATTGAAACAGACATATTTAGATGATATGTTTTTATTTCAGTTACTCTACAATTGTGGATTGTTCAAATTATCATATTGATCTCGCCAATCGACATGCTCTATCAGCCATCACACGAATATCCTTTTTATAAAATAGAAAAGTAATAACGAAATGACGTCTGTTTTCGACGTCCAATTAGAGCACATCGCGTGATGAGCGGCACCCATTAATTAGCTTACAAAGATAAGTCAATTGGGCAAAGAGTCATTCGTAACTATGGCGTCCTGAATTCGATAACAATACATCAAGATACCACACGCTTAATTGTTTAATACATGTAATAAATTAATTAGAAGCAATTAAAGTTTGCGTGTCTCTACGTATGTCTGTATGACCTGAGTTACGTGTATGTATTACTGCTTTTTCTTTTAACAAAATTTGTTATAGCGATTAAGTGTTTTACTTGCTACTTTCTAAGTAATAGGCCTTTCATGTTGGGTCGTTATCACTGTTAGTTTTATGGTTGACAGTGGCCTTTGCCTAAATGTAATATGCTTTATTCTTCGTCACACGACACGGTAATTTGCTGTTATTAACTTATTATCTGGTGACCCAGTAGTTACTTACGTGTTTCACGCGTGTTAGCTCTTGAAGAATCAACGGAACTTTGGACATTTCATAATTATTCTTATTGATTCGTACTCATTTAAAGGTAAGATGAATCACTCTTTTGCAAGAAACAATGAGAGCATTTTCAGATGGTACTCTCATATCGATGCAATTAATTTTAATTGAACAGTTCTTTAACTTCGAAATGGCGGTGGAAACATATTGGGACGGTTGGGTGGTGTTGTAAAAATCTGCGGGGAAAACAAATGAAAGATATTGTTGAAGCTACTGTTTCCTAGAACAGTGGTGGCCGCGATGCACACACGGCGAATGACGTTACTCAAAACGTTATTTATTATATACGTTAGAAGTAAGTTGGTGTGTTTTCCTAGAGAGCGTTTTTTTACACCCTCAAGTCATACCCTGCTGCCATCATTTGCGGGTAATATGCCCATATTACGGGCGGTTATTTGGGGACACGGCGGCCACCGCCATGCCCCCGGAGTGGCGTGAATATAGAAAAATAAAATCTGATACTAGCATTTGTTTCTTCTGGCCAGTATCGAACTAATTACAGCTGATTTTTAACTTAGTTGAAGGAAAATGTTGGTCCGCCATTGAATTATTTGCAGTTTTTTATAAACTTTATTATGATTTTTTTATTACACACTAACTGCGCACCGTGGTTTCACCCGCATGAGTCTCGATCTCGTAGAAATATCGGGATGAAAAGTATCTTTTGTCCTCCTCCGGGTCATGGTCTACCCATATGCCAAATTTCATCCAAATCCGTTCAGCCATTTTAGCGTGATGCCGTGACCAAGAGAAATAGGGATTCATTTTTATATACATAGATTTTTTGTTACTAGTAAAACTATAGTAATGATTTGTAAGTAACTGATGTATTTAGTATTGCTTTTAAACCTCATTGTCCCCACAGTTATCAATCTCTTTAAAGAGTAGGTACCTACGTCTACGGAGACATTTTTGTTTAACCAAAAGCTACATTAAATAATTCCTGAAAATTTCTATGCTATTGAAGGAGTAAATACACCTTCGATGCTTTTATGTATAACATACAATAGACGTGGATATATTTAGTAACCTGTTCCGCTTAGCTATTCCTAAAGAGCCATAAAAAACCTTGAAAGAAATCGACACGTGTTTCACCTCTCAACGAGGCATTCTCAGGATGACGATTGACGTGTTGTGTAAAATACATTAGACGTGGACACGTCTATTGTATTTTATAATGGATTTCCGCAAGGTCACGCCTGAATCAATTAGCTATTTTATGTTTAACTGTCTAAATGTGAGGCTGATAGTTTTTATTTTTTTAAAATAATGCTTGATGTTTTTGGTTGGTATATTCTCGATGTTTTTGGTTGGTATATTGGCGTGTGCTAGCTGACATATGGCCTATAATTTATCATTTGAATTATGTTTTGTGTTGCATAATGTAAGTTATTTTGAATATATATATATTGTATAGAATCATTTTTCTAACTTGAACAGACAGCTGTGCTGCTGGGAAGTTTGTTGCGCCACTTCTTCTTCCCAGCTAAAGGCACTAGGAAGTGGTGAAGGGTGGGCGTTTTTAGGGGACTGTCTTATGTAAAATGACGTTCGAAAAGTGCTGATTCTCAGCCTAGTTTGAATAAATGACTTTTGAATTTTGAATTTGCTGTCCTAAAATAGTCAAATTCAGCAGCCGCCACTAGTGTCGTAATGAATCGCTGTTATGTTTGTCTAGAAGGTCGATTGACATCCCTGACACGGTGTATTTAGTTAACCCGGGATGGGCAAGCGAGAGCGAACTAAGTAAGACTGACATCTACAGAAATACATTGATGCTTCGCGAAGTTTGGACTGTAGAATACGAGTATAAAAGTAAACTTTATTTTAAAGCTCTGTGGAATGATTTGCTTATGATTGTTGGTAGAAAAATTTCAAAGCCTTTTTCTGTCTTTTCTTTTTGATAAGGAACTACACTGATGAGCAATATAAAAAGCCACTTGCAATAGTGCAAAAAAAAACTAAATATTTCCAAAACCACACAAGTTAGGAACATGAAGTAAAAAAAATCTTGAAAACAGTTTTATAAGTGTTTTTTTACTTCAAGAAGCCATCTTGCGTGCTTTCGGAAATATTTCATGATATAAGTTAGTGGCTTTTTTATATTGCTCGTCAGTATCTATATAGCTAGAATTTCGATTCCATTCGTGTTTCTAATTATAACGATATGATCATTCAAGTCAATAAGGTTTATTGTACATTACATTCTCCTTTTAGTTTTCTATTTTTACCTGTAATTGTATGCTTTAGGGTAAAATAGGGTTATACCAAATGATTGCAGCTGTCTAAAATAATAATTAGGTACATTTATATATTTATCTACACCCGTGCTATAAAACCTCTATAAAAGTTTTTGGAACAGTTAGCTTATTGGCAACATTATAACAGCCAGTGTCATAGTAACCATTACATCATCCAAACGAGTGTTATAATTTTGTACTAAATTTCATTACGCAACTCGTTTCAACGTTGAAACGAGTTGCTGTTCCCCGTTTGAACGTTCAAGGGGGACAGCAGCACCCGCTGCACGCATCAGTGTGTGATGTGCTGCTGCAGGCGACATTAATTTGTTTTGTTGTACTGAATTTCGTGGGATTTTAAATTTATTCTTGATCGTGAATTACAAACACCCAATGATTTCAGAAACTTTTATAGAGGATTCATATCGTGGGTGTAGATAAAGTATTGTATGCAACTGTTATAATTAGGTATTAAAACACTCATGTGATACTATTATCACAAAAACCCACATTCGTGTTTTAATACCCCTTATTTATTATACAACAGTTGCATAAATAATTATTATACAATCGAAGAAATATTGTGACTTTGACTTCAGTATTTCAATTTCCCTTTCGTTAAAACACGGGCTCTTGTCTGTGCTAATTACACCAAACAAAAAATAATTACCAATAAAACATAAAATAGTAATATTTCTCTCTTACATTCAGATTTACATCGTTCGCCATTTAAATTAATTCAGCCTTAATTTAAAGCTAGATTCGACAAAGATTAAAACCGAAACACAGCCTAATTTTGTCCAAACTTATTCACGTCTTGATTTATTCAACAGCTATTTATTTCATTGCTTACCAAATTTCGCTTATCGAGGTACCTTGGGGTAATCGTTTCCTACTGAAAATGATCCTTTAATATCAGATTTGCGTTTGCTTAGACTGTTAATGTAGAACTCTCATGCAAACTACATGCAAATTGAAAAGAACACTAAAAATTAGGGCGGTTATTATGCCTTGAATTTTCGAATAAATAATAGCCTACTTAGGTAATTCTTACTATTTTAATCCAACTTGGTAAATGGCCATATAAGGCTTTATTATTCAGTGTTATTTAATATTAAAAAACCGCAATAAGCATTGAAGAATAGTGCTAAAATATACAGGGTGGCAGGGACATTGACGCGAAAAATGTTACCATGGATTCAGTACATGATTCTGAACCGCCCTGCGTTGAAATTTTTCGTCAGTTATAAAAGAAAATATCTGCTATTTCATAGAAAAGTGCAATACCTACGCGGTCAAAATGTATGGAACAAAATTTCAACGCCTCGGGGTTCAGAATCATGGACTGAATCCATGGTAAAAATTTTCGCGTCGATGTCCCTGCCACCCTGTATAAGAGGAAAGGTCGATTCTATGAATTGATTACTATGAATGCTCTGTACTAGCTTTGATATCTGCTGCTCTGTCAAATCGTTGAAAGATTGAAGCACTGTGGGTATTTACGCAAATAGTTAAATTATTCAATGTTTAGTAAAGACTGTTATGCTATAGTAAAAAAAGTCAGCGAGCGTAATATACCCAATATGGCACCACAATGAAAAATTCGTCATAGCTAATAATCAAATCGGACCTCGATTCCGAACATTTCACATTCAACGCTACATTATTCTTAATTAAAGATTTCGAGTGATTAGGTGTATCATGTATTGATACATACAGTCATTATATTCATAAAATTTCCAATAACCACTCTTTGTGTCAGTGACATAAGAAATAGAATCGTATAAATACCATACCGAGACACGCAAATTATAAATTTGTGAGCTCATGTAATGGGTGAAATTACGGGCGCCGAATCGTCTCGAATCATGTTACGATTACGATGTAGAATCGAATACGTTATCAATTACAATTAACGCGTATTATTAAAGTAACGGTTGTAAGCACTTTTGAACAAGTTTCTTGAAGAATTTAAGCGTTGTTCGGTAAATGTTTAAGCTTTTCTTCAATATTATCGAGGGCTTTTCATTTGCTTGTCCTATTATTAAAAACCCATTTTGTGAATGATCCGATATTAAGTGTAGGCTGATCATTAAGCAAATAGATATTGGGGAATCGAAATTTAGTAGGTACCTACCTATAATTTTTAAGTTTTGGTCCTACCCTGTAATGGGAAGTTATTTCCTTTCTTCCAGTCGTGTTTACAAAAACATTCTTTTAAACAATACGTAAGCAAAATAATAGCCCTAATTAAATTAAATGACTTTGTCGTTTTTAATATTTCCTTATCCGGTTTATATATTAACCGGTTTATTTATTACCTACATATTTTTATTGTAATTCGATTGACATGAACGAACAAGGCCTGGGCGTTACGTTTTATAAGTATAAAACAATTATTAATTACGGTACTAAGTAAATGTCGAGTATTTCAGCATTGATCGGTAATGGTGCCGATTCCCTTGTTCACAAACTAAACTAAATTTAAGTTCTGTGCATCTTTTTCTTTCTATTTCATTACGAAAAGGACAGAAGATAAATTTTAGTTTAGTCCTGTCAAATTAATCAGAGCCTGTCACTCTCCATACAAGTTTAGACGTGATTAAAAAACTTGCCGACTAAAATTACGTCAATTTACGTCAAGCGCTGATTAATTTGACAGGATTAAACTAAAATTTATCTTCTGTCCTTTTCTTAATGAAATAGAAAGAAAAAGATGCACTGAACTTAAATTTAGTTTAGTTTGTGAACAAGGGAATCGGCACCAATGAGTAACGAATGGTTTTAAAAATAGCTCCCCGATGTATTACGTAACAAATGCTTTGTTAAATAAAAACGTGGAATTATTGGAAAAAGTAATGGCATAAAAAAAGTAAGCTCATCTTTAAAAAAATGGTTTGTTTAACATTCGTTTCGTTAAGTCATTCATCAAAAAAGTAACTCTACATAACAATAAAAAAATTATATTGATTTAAAATCGAAGTTATTAAAACTCGATTATTTATGTTAGTTTCAACATATTCGGTCCCCAGTGTCCTTTCATGCAGATCACGTAATGACGCGACGTTTCTAGCTGAATCAACAGGTAAGGCCCCCGAGTGCAGAGTGGCGTGAATATAGAAAAATAAAACGTGATTCGAGCATTTGTTTTTTTACCTGGCCAGTATCGAACTAATGTCAGCTGACTGTTGACCATAAACCAGAAATCCGGAAGAATCAACTATGGCGTAGCGATTGAATTCTATATGCTGAAGGGCATAGTGGCACGATCATCATAAGGTTTAATTATGAAATAAGACCATATTATCGTCAGTCAAAGGGCCACGATTTTGGTAATGGTGAAGAAAACGGTTTCTCATTGATTTCGACTAAATAGTAAAGCATTTATAAAAAAATTAAAACATCAGTGCAATCAATCAGGAAATCAAAGACATTTCCGAGCTGATGACAGAATTGAAACTTCTACTTGCTTTCCAATGAATTAAAATAAAATAATAATGTACCCACTGCTGGGACACAGGCCTCTTCTTTCTGAGAGGGAGTGGGCTTTAATCCACCACGGGGGCCCAGTGCGTCACATGTCTTCGAATTTTTGGTTCTAGGACATGCCGGTTTCCTCACGATGTTTTCCTTCACCGTTTTGAGAGCAGTGGTGATTAAATACATAAAGTAAAGCCTGCCTGTGTTCGAACCTATGACTTACAACTTGTAAATCACCACTGCTGCCACAATCGCATTACTGTTACAACCGTCGGTAATAAAACCTCCATTTCTCACATTTTCCACTAATGCCAATTAATTTAAAGTTCACGTATTTACAGAGTCTATCCGAGTCGGTCCAACTCTTTGTTTTCGCTTACGTTATCGATTGCGTTCAATTTTATCGACGACGTTAATTATTTGTAATGGATTTTAATTAGTTAATTAATTAATTTAGTTCGGTACGCCGGCTGGCACGGTCGTTAGTCGGTTTCTTTGAAGTCGACATGAACTTCCTTTATTTTGGTCGAAGCTCTTTGTATTGTACATTTTAGTGTCATTAGTACGTAGTATATTTACGAGGAATTATGTTTAATTATGAATTAATAACCCGTTGTACTTTTAGGAATGGTTCCTTTATTATTTTAAGTGCGGCTTGCCTTTTGGGACATGATTTACTCGTAAGCTTGGGGCAGGAAGTTTCGTCGTATTTTTGTCTGATAACTCAGTAGGTTATCAGGAATAGTTTTCTGCGTAGACCAGGCATTCACCCCAATTTTTTCAAAATACTGCCGAACCTGGATAAGTAAGAGTTCAAGGGACCGCGATCTCTTTTTCGCTTATATACTCCGTTTGAAATAAGATTAGACATTTAACTAAACCTTTTTTACAGTCCGTTCAACCGATTTTGACTTCTATTGCGTTGGTGGCATGACAAATGGCAGCTGCAGTAAACAGTTGGTTTGTAACCACTTTTTTGCTTTTAATGCCATCCTTATGCCTACGCAATAGAAGTCAAAATCGGTTGAATGGACTGTAAAAAAGGTTTGTTTAAATGTCTAATCTTATTTCAAACGGAGTATAGAAGTTTCTTACTCGAGTTTCTAGCTTATAGAGGTACAAGAATGGCCTTTCTGACTTATAGAGGTTGAGAATGATTGGGAAAGGTTGGGAGGAACAAAAACAATGTTAGTTCCACGAAATTTAAGAACGTGTCATAAATAGCAGATGTTAAATTATGCTCAAATGTCGTTTATAGAGGTACAGGCATGTAGCAGTCTCAGTTTTAGAGGTCTAAAGGACTGGACCTGGCAATTCCTCTCATTTATAGAGTTTTCTTGCTTACCCAGTTCTCGCTTACCCAGGTTTGACTGTAGTTGTTATAGAGAACTATAATCTAGAGATTAATCGTGTGATGAAGCTTAGAGTTCGCTTAGGCGTATTTAACCTTATCTAACAAACTGTCTAGCTTGCTTCCAGGCCCATAATATACGTCTTGAACTGCTCAGCTATCCTAATCTATCAATGAAAGCCTCTTCTTCAAGTCTACTTACTCTGAATTGAGTCTTAAGTTAATTCATAAGAAAATTAAGTTCAATTGCGTTTTACTTCTATACCATCTGAATAGGTTTATGTAAAATAGTTATTATTACTTAAAAGATTAATAGTCTAATGCTATTAGTGTATAAATTATGGGATAATTGAAAGTACGGAGTCGGTGACGTCACCCCTGCCCGCGGTCATCACATTCAGGCATCGATGCATCCCCGGTCGGAAGCTAACGATGTTCATTGAATTACCTATAGGAAAGTTTTGATGTCACATTGTTTTGCAATCATGTAGAAGAATTGTCATAAGGTTTATTTATCGAAATTCAGTTCTATTGGGAGACATTTAAGGTGCTTTTTATTCCGGCCTAGCACGATTTTTACAACTTGACAAAACGTCAAAATTTCTTTATTATATGGAAGTTTAATATTAATGTATTATAAACATAAACCTACCGGAATAAATTCTTTAAATGATAGTGAAAACTACATCAAAATCTGTTGCGAAGTTTAGAAGAAAAACGCTGTTACACAGACACGAAAAGTGACTAATCCAAACTACTTAATAATATCAAGAGAAAAGATTTCATTTTTTGTATGTTTGTTTGTTTGTAATGAATAAACTCAAAAACTACTGAACCGATTTTAAAAATCACTGATTAACATCAGAATTCTTATAGATATTATGCAGGCAAAGCCGCTGGCGGAAGCTGATTTATAATATGTATAGATGACGTAGTAGGTAAGTCTACTTTCGATGTCAAAAAGCTTGGGAACAGCTAAAGCTTATCCTGTATCTACCTATGTCCTAGGTTTGTAAAGTAACTATACTCCATTTGAAATAAGAATAGACATTTAAACAAACCTTTTTTACAGTCCGTTCAACCGATTTTAACTTTTATACCGTAGGCATAAGGATGACATTAAAAGTAAAAAAGTGGTTACAATACCAACTGCTTACTGCAGCTGACGTTTGTCATGCCACCAACGCAATAGAAGTTAAAATCAGTTGAACGGACTGTAAAAAGGTTTGTTTACATGTCTAATCTTATTTCAAATGGAGTATAGGTGTGTGTGAAATATTATTGTTGTTTTGTTTGTTTGTAGATGGATTCAGCGAAACCTTTTGTTTTAAAACATAAACGGCGGAATGGCGCGACACGTGTTTTTATATTCAAATAAATATTCTATGATATAATATAGCTTGTAATATCTCAAAACTACCAACAGCATTTTAAAGGTGATTGTGAATAAGCCTGATTGCCAGTTCCTGGGGCACTGGACCCGTATGCACAGCTGCAGGTCTGGTGCAGCGGGAAACGGACATAGTTGAAGGTTCTAGAATTAGTTTTATTTAATTAAAGTTTTATTACATCGTCTCAAACTTTTTCGTCTGTGTGTTGCATGTCGCGTGACGGTCGGCCGCGGAGTAGGGATAAAATGAAAGGCGCTCGTCAGAGCAGCCAAGGCCAATATGGCGGCGCCTATAGTTCGCTTAAAAGTTTCACTTTTACCGTGGTTTCATAAAACCACACAATCCTTTTTTTTTAATGATAAATGTTACTAACATAGTTTTATAAGTGTTAATAACAACAATATGAATCATTTGTGTTCGATTTAAAAAATAAAATAAAACATCAATGAAAAGAACATTTTATAAGTTATTCTGAACATTCTCAAGGGCTTTTTTGTAAGTGAACACAAAGCTTATCACAAATTTTAGTAACTATAGCTTTAGACTGCCTCGTTGGTCTAGTGGTCGCAAGCGCTACTGCTTGACGTCCGGGTTCAATTCCCGGGTTAGGTAAAGAGTTATTGAGTTTTTCCATCTGGAATTTCTCAGTCGCAGCCCGGAGTCTAGATTTGTGCCCGGTTGATGGCAATAGGCTCGCCCCCTATTACATGGGACTTAAACATAACTGGCGAAATGTGGGTGTACCTCTGTCTAACCTTTCGTGGAAAACCAGGACTGAAGTTATGTTTAGTTTTGAAACCAAATTAGTTAAAAAGTAGAACATATCATTGACCAATAATTGTAATCCCTACCAAACCAACGTACAGGCGATTACAGAACGCCTGTTAACATTACCAAATAGATTTACAAGGACTGTTTGGCGAACAGAGTAGAGAGGAACTGAGTAATTTAGTAATTGTATCTACTAACAACAAATTAAATAGTAATCAATAGAACTGGGGCCCGGGCACGAAGCTCCTGGTGCTTTTAGAGAGTACGGTGCGGATACGATACGATTTTATATCGATTGAGGAATATTGATCGTTTATGAATATCATAATCAGCATCAGTTCCAACTGCTGGGACACAGGCCGCCTCTCTGTGAGAGGGAGTGGGCCGTAATCCACCACGCGGGCCCGGTGCGGGTCTTAATTTTTTTGTTTCTAGGACATGCCGGTTTCCTCACGATGTTTTCCTTCACCGTTTTGAGAGCAGTGCCAATTAAATAATTTACACAAAGTAAATCGCCTGTAAGGGTTCGAATCTACGGCCTACAACTCGTAAGTCACAGCTATTACCACTGGGCCAACATTGCCCTCAGCGTTTATGAATGCTCAAAAGCATTTGGAAGATGTTTAAAACGTACTTATAGATGGTATAAATGTGATTAATTACTATATATTTACAGGACAAATTTAAATAATGTTACTCCATACGATATTATAAATAATGTATTTTTATTGTTAAAGTCCAGTTTCATAGATACCTGTGTATTTGTAAATTTGCATGCCTATGATAGGATATGGCTAATGGACACTATTGTTTGTATAAGACCTTTTCTTTTGTACCCACATTCGCAAATTAATAAATGTTGTTGTTCTGCCTAGCCTTTTCCCAACTATATTGGGGTCGGCTTCCAGTCTAACCGGATGCAGCTGAATACCAGTATTTTACATGGAGCGACTGCCTATCTGACCTCCACAACCCAGTACCTGGGTCATACGATACCCCTTGGTAAGACTGGTTGTCAGACTTTCAGGCTTTTGACGACCCGTAACGACTGTCTAAGATCCACGAATGACAGCCGGGACCAACGGCTTAACGCAAATTAATAAATGATTGATTGATTAAAAGGCTTGTTAAATAATTCATTTCAGGTTAATAATTAGAGGAAATAATGCCCATAACATAATATGTACTAGGCTAGCTGTCTGGCTAACGTATGAGTCAATCCATCCATCTTGCTGAAACGCCTGGCTAGCTACCACCATCTTATCTAAGTCTGTCGGTATAACAACAATGTTAACAGCATTGTTGTGTTTCGGCAGTTAGAGGTAAGATAGCCAGTTCCTCTATGGTTGAGGATTCCGGGCCTGATCATCACTCCATCAAGTGAGATGCAGGCCAAAAGATTCCTCTGTTGATGTTAAAAAAAAACTAAAAATATTTGTATTTTTTTTATTAGACTAATAATATATTTCGGACCGAATTATTTCCCTTAACCAATTTACAAAAAATCCTAAATAATATAAACTGAAATCCGATGTTCTAAAAGCGATAGATGGATTTGCGAGGCTATTGTTTTAAATGGGTACTTACGCTTAAAGTTTGGGGCCTAATTTCGCGTGTTTAGGTTTATGCTGGCCTCTGTAAATGTATTGACATACCTTGAGACTTACGCAATAATGCGGTAAGGCCGACTTAGATAGTCTTTACTACCTTTTCTATGCGTACTAAACTTGAATATCTACTCGTCCAAAATGTATGGGACAGCTGATTACTTTTTCGCGATAATGATGTTGGCCCTATAGAGAAAAAAATTCAGTTTGTTGGTATGTAGTTCTGTACTACACACTTAAATATGATCACTCTTTTTTATACACGTTGTATAACATTAGGATACAGGATGGTTTCATTTACTTTGCCCATAAAGTTTTTTTTTTACCACAACGGGGAAGCTCTTGGCCTGCATCTCACCTGATGGTAAGTGATGATCAGACCGAAGGTGGAAGCGAGCTTCACCCGGAATCCTCAACCACAGAGGAACTGGCTATCTTACCTCTAACTGCCGAAACACAACAAAGCTGTTAACATTATTGTTATGGCGACAGACTTAGATAAGATGGTGGTAGCTAGCCAGGCGGACTTAGAACAAGCCCTACCACCAACCAAACTGAGCAGAGTTGTAGACAGTTGACATTTCTACCCTGTTGAAGTAATCCATCATGAGCTTTCTATTATTAAAGAAAGTTTTTATTAAAGCTACCTAATAAACGCCACTATATGGATTCGTATGAAATTGGGTGATAAAATAATAAATAGAAAGAAAACCATTTTTTCGAGTTTTTTTTGTACATGTTTTTTTTGGCTTCGAAACTTGAGTTGAAACCATCAAAATTTTAATTCATTTTTGAAAAATGTCATCATTTTCAATTTTCCTATGTAGGTATGTAAAAACACACAGTCCACTTGTATCACCTAAAATGGAATTCCCAAAGGGATAGACAGAATCATTCTGTCGAACGTTCACAGGGCGACAACGACAGTGATTCCAGCGAGATAGGTCTACACTCGTCATTTATAAGTCAGTCACAATCCAATCCTACAAAACTAGCAATATTTCTCACAAAAAAGTTCCAATAACAGGCTTAAATCGTCACGGTTAACTTACATCAACGATTAAAAGAAACAAAAAAATGAAGATCAAGATTGTTTGCTTTCGACGCAATACCCAATTATTCTTTTTTTAAATAACAAAAAAAAAAAATAAGTTGTCTTGCCAGCCAGGTGTTTCCTTTTACCTCGGAATTATCCTTTTTGCAGAAATCACTTTCGGCTATCGAGTTATTATCTCATCTGCCTAGACTTTTTTCAACTATTTTGGCGTCGGCTTCCAGTCTAACCGAATGCAGCTGAATACCAGTATTTTACATGGACCGACTGCCTATCTGACTTTCACAACCCAGTTTCAGAGTAATACGATATCCACTGTCAGAGTTTCGGGCTTCTGACTTCTGGCCAGGACCAACAGTTTAACGTGCTTTCTCGACATGGATGGTCACCCATCCACGGACCGGCCTCGACAAGCGTAGCTTAACCTTCGGTCAACCCGTGCGGATATTATTATTTAGCCAGAAGCCCCTTTTCACTTTCAGCTATCGAGTGCCTACTAACAAATAATTAGCAGTTAGTAATGGATCGCTTCGTTCAGAAATAGCAAGGAATCGATGGACTCATTATGAAACAATTAACTGAGTAGGTCGCGGTACGTGGACATCAGATGATGTTTGCTGTAATTGTTTTTATTATTAGAAGTTAATGTGTCTTAATGATACTAATGTTCATCATGTTTTAACCTTTGTTTTAACTAATACCTAATTCAGACTCAAATTCAAATTATTTATTTATTTCAATTATACTGTTAGGTTTCAATTTAATACATAATTGTTTGATATTGTACTGGCAACACCGAAAGATTCGATATGTCAAAATGGCGAACACAACTGTCTTGTGAGTCGAGCGCTCGTGACGATAAGACGTGCTAGTGGCTGTGTCGGTAAAAAGATAGATTGGCATAGTATTGGTTGGAGATCTACTGTAAATTAAGGTAACCTATTAGTTTTATGGTAAATATTAGAATACTGATTGAGTTGTAATATTATGTGGGGAATAGGAGATGTGATGATATGGTGTAGAATATTGAATTTGATGTTGGCAAAGTAATATAAATGACTGACAAAATATCTTGGTGTTTCATATTAATTTCCTTATCCCTGAAATATTGATAATTATATTCGGTATTAAATTAGTATTTTAGAGCAAGGGTAGCTTCTTATTACAATACACATAAAAGGCATTTATGAACATCCAAATTTACAAAAAAAAAACGTGTGGCACTCGGGGCCTGCCGCGGTAAAGCTATTGCATAGCATTTGTAACCTCCATACTTCCTATTTGTCAACGCTACACTTGGGATGATGACGTGATGACATAAAACAAAAATTACGTTCCCATGACAACATCACGTTGCCATGGGAACCGTCATTACATGGTAGGCGGAGTGGGGGTGTTAGGTTTTTTCGTTACGAAATTTCTTGATTCGGTCGCCGCGCTCAAAGCCCGCGATAAAAGCTATGCAATAGCTTAAAAAAATTGAATTGATTCTAGTCGCCCCTTCCAAAAGGTAGTTTTCTTATGGAGAAGAATGGGTAAGAAACTCCACTGTTACTCTTTTAAAATGATTTATAATATTTTGTATACATTAATTACATATGACTGTCATGAAACCATTAGTTTTCCAGATGTCTAGTCTAATTTTTCCATAATTTTCTTTCAGACCGTTCGATGCTTGGAGAAGGCCCTTTTCCAGCAGTGGACGTCTTTCGTCTGAAATTATGATGTTGAAATAGGCCACTTCATTTATCTTGTATGCCAATATTCAATGGATTGGAAACTCGTATGTAAAAAGCACGATGGCTGTGGTCAAAGTCAAAGCCTTCGCCCGCGTGATATCTTTATAAATTATAGCCTATGTTACTCAAGGATAATATAGCATTATACTGGTGAAAGTTTTTTTTTAATCGGTCCAGTAGTTTTTGAGTTTTTTCATTACAAACAAAAATACAAATAATTTCTCTTTAAAATAGTGAAGACTAGCGGACGTCACGCGGTTTCACCCGCGTAGTTCCCGTTTCCGTAGGAGTACGGGGATAAATTATAACCTATGTTACTCGCTGATAATGTAGCTATCCATTGCTGAAAGAATTTTTCAAATCGGTCCAGTAGTTTTTAAGTTTATTCGTTACATACAAAAATACAAATCTTTTGTCTTTATAATATTAGTATAGTTTGACCAATATCGCTGTACCGCGCCTTAGGAAGGCGCGCGGCGAGACGGGGGAGCAGTGCAGGCCGCTAATTCGTCAAAGCTCTCGGCGCACGGCGTCCCGCCCGCCGCTCATTGGTCAACACTGCCCCCCGCCTCGCCGCGTATTCCTAAGGCGTGGTACAGCGGTATTGGTCAAACTATATAGATGTAGATTAATCATGAAATAAAAAAATAACTTAAATCCCCAAATGTTACTTTAAATTCTGATAAAAACCCAAATCATTAAATAAGATTCTAAGTAAAAAAGCTTAGTTACATCGCCGATAGCAAAGTTTAAACATTTTAGTTAGCAGATAAAGTTCCCTACGGACAGTGACGGCCCAAAACGAATGTCCGCTGTAGAGAATAAGCTTTATTCTGGTAAAACACTGGCCATCTGTTGCATCGATATCTAAATAGAATGCCTTTTTGAATTCAAATAAAAATAAAGTGGGACCTGTAGATTTAGGTTTTAATAGTGATTTTGACATTAATGTTAATGAATATGACATTATTATTAATTATTTTGACATTATTAGTAATTCTTACCAAAATTTGCCAAATGTATGTACTAACACTAAGTGTTTAAGATGTGTATGTAATTATTAATAAATTGGATTGTATGTCTGTAAAATAAATGATTTGATTTGATTTTTTTTTTTTGGTTTTTTTAAACTTTCAATAAAGGTTATCGAATTACTGTATGACGTTGGATATAAGCCACTTTTGACCCTAACGATATTATCTGTTCCTAAGTCGCTGATTTTCTTTGGATTGACAAATAGGTATAAGGAATTGTAAAAGGTCAACTCCGTGAACGGGCGCCGTCGGTCGGTACGGACTGGTCATCTCTTAGCTGCCACGGCTTATTTTAATTTAATTTAATTTTTAATTGTTCGTTTTTTTCTTTTTTACGGACGCTTTTAACGTTCTGCATAGTTCTCATATGTGTAAATTTCGATATAAATGATGTATACTTAATCAATATTTTGTAACCATGTTTTGATTCAAAAGAGTGCCCGTGGAGTTTCTTGCCCGTTCATAGGTACCTACTACGCTTTGGAATGGGCAACTAGCTTCATCTTTCTGACTGACCGACACCTCGACAGTTCAAAAGTGTCTGTGAGTAATTGGTTTATTTGAAATAAATGCTTTGAGTTTGAGTTTTTAAGGATCCTATCAAATCTTTGAATGATTCATAGAAGAATATAGTAAGTACAATTAAAACTTTATCAAAATGACATTCTTAACAAAAAGTAACTATTTCCTGTAATTTTAAATTGTCTCTAAAAATTGACAATAACTTTAGCCTGTTAATGGAGAACAGACTAACTCCACAAAATTAGTCCAAAAGAGGTCGTGAATTCAACTAAGTAGAGCCAAATGCCGCTCAAAATAACTCCGGTCTAGCTTAAATCTATCTTCGAATGGGCCAAATATAGGAGCCCACGGATCTCGAGACTTGGTGCTAGTAAAAATCGCGCAGTTTCGTTCTAAAACTGAATGAAATGGGCCAATAAAAATAACTTCGTCTTAAATAAATTGGTATCGTCTGCTGGGCGGATAGCTGAATTAGTCCCAATTAGCTTGTGTGTATACTGTAAGTTAGTACGGAATGCTATTGGATTAAAAATGTCTATTGTTTGTACATGTTTTACAAACAATAGACACTTTAGGGGCTTGTGGCTAAGTAATAACAGCCGCACAGGTTGATCGATCAGGTTAAGCTACGCTTGCCGGGGTTGGTCCGACCATCTTTACATACCAATACCCCTCTGTTCTTCGGAAAGCACGTTAACCCGTTGGTCCCGGCTGTCATTTGTAGATCTTTGACAGTCGTTACGGGTAGTTAGAAGCCCAAAAGTCTGACAACCAGTCTCACCAAGGGGTATTGTATTACCCAGTTACTGGGTTGTGGAGGTGAGATAGGCAGTCGCTTCATGTAAAATATTGGTATTCAGCTGCATCCGGTTAGACTGAAAGCCGACCCCAACATAGTTGGGAAAAGGCTAGGCAGATGATGATGTTGGTACATGTTTTAGTTTGATCTGTAGTTTAGGAAAAAGTTAAGTTTTAAATAAATGTTTTTTTTAAAGTGAAAACTTCTTTAGGTGCGTTGCACATTTTTGAGATGGGACTAAACCATTGATTTCGCGACACCATGACGACACCTCATTTTTGTAAACGCGATTGTGCTCTTTATTTAGATAAGGTTACGGACCAATGTTTTATACAAGTATTTTTCTTCCACCAAGGCGATCTTGTTCAAGTTTTCACTTCTGTCGGCACTCCCGGAGTGCCACTACTTTTTTTTTAAGGCTATTGGAGTGTGACATTATGAATTGAACCATACACGAGTAATTGTTCTTTTTTATTTTTGGATGAATCTACACTTATCCACGATCTCACTTGATGAAAAGCGATGGATAAAGAAAGAAAAGAAAGAAAACTTGTTTATACTGCAATAACAAAACGCACATTTAAAAAAAAAAAACACAATACAAAAAGATGAGGATGAGGTCTACGATGGAATAAGCATGCCCAAAAGATGGGTTCACTCTTGCTTCACTCTCTCTCCTCTTCATTTTTGAGTTAAATTTTAGTTATTTACCTACAAGTGAGTTGCTTTTTATCGGCAATCGACATGTAATTGGTATCGATACCAATTAATTAATTAACCATCTGGTACTCAAATGGCCACCCAGTCTCTCCATATCGGTTGATTTTTAAATTATTTCATTCAATATAAAAGTTGTAAATGACCCAAAGATATTCCATTTGGACTAAGTAAGTACTAAGTAGGCCTGAGAAACTGTCACTTGTAATGCACTTAATTCCAATACATTATTACTTAACATATCTTTAAGAGATAACACGTTGTACAAATAAAATGTGTAAGTGATATTATCTTGTACAACTAAAAGGCTATTTAAGTTGAGATACTAATAGTTTTTATTGCTCAGAAACTCAATACTTTTTCTTAAAACTCAAACAATTTACATCAAAACGAACTAACACTATTGAGAGCATATTTAAACGCTCCCTTGAACATATAATTAGATTTGTTCGAGTTAAAAATCAAATTAAACAAACCTTTTTTTGAAACGCAACCAAATTAACTTTACAATGTCGTGATAAGATCGCGGAGTGCCGCCTCGCCTACGTCGAATGGACGCGGCTACTTTGAGCTAATCAACTTAACTCGACTGTCACCGAACGCACTCGGGAACTCGGAACTTCTAAACAGTGCACGGACAGTCTACAACAACTCTTTATAGTATTAGGTAAAATAACTCCTAGGACACTGTTAGACTTCGCCTAGCTAATGGATCGCTCCTCTATGCTTAGAACGTACAACTTTTATGGATAAGTAGAATTGAGTTAGTAGTTGTGTCGAAAATAGCGTTTAAGTTGCTCTTAGTTCTGCTTTTGTTGTGTTGAAATGGCGAATGAGAGTTTGTCAAAATGTTTTAGTGAAGTTACAATGGTAAGTTGGTTTTATAATGGATCGGGTTTTGTGGGATTAGTTGCCGTGTACACTCGGTTCGTCGCAAGGTAAAACTAAGTATGTTACATTTTTGTAATTATTTCAAGCCCAAATGAGCGTCGTAATTTTGTTAACATTTTCGTTGGTACTGTATGTTACATAATTCAAAACACATATTTTATGAATAAATAGATAGATCATATAAAAAAGATGCTTGTAAAATCCTACCATGGTAAACATTATAAATGCGAAAGTTTGTGAGGATGGATGGATGTTTGTTACTCTTTCACGCAAAAACTACTGAACGGATTTGGATGAAATTTAACACACAGATAGTTTGTAACCTAGATTAATACATATAGTACTTTTTATTCCGATATTCCTACGGGATCGAGACTTATGCAAGTGAAACCGCGGGCGCTGCTAGTATATCATAACTTAATTAACACTTACTTGGCGAATCAGCGAGCAGATCGCTGTCGTCCTGCGATGGTGATTTCACAGATCCCGGCGACATCTTCACGGGTGCATGCGGCGACGGAATCGGGCCGGATCCGGCGCTACCGGCGCTGCTGGCCGGTCCGGCGTTCGCATTGTGTGACGTAGTGATCGTTATCTCGCCGTTCGACGCTGCCAGCCTGCGTAACATTAGTATTATTACGTCATTATTTCCTAAATGTATGTTAATTGGGTGATTGAAGTATTTGATGCTTGAAATTATCGGCTAACATGGGAATAATGTAGTCTGGTTTGTGTTTACATTGTATTTAAATAGTTATAGTTATAAGTTTAATAGATCGAAAGCAGCTGCTGATGCATGAGAGTCTGAACTTTTTCTCAGGCATTAATATTTTAGTTTGTTTCAATCAAGTTAAAACTTGGATCAGTTTGTGTGCTAAAAGGTTTAAAGATAAAGTTTAATTCAATGTGAAAATATTCACGCTATCTATTGAATATTTTATTTATAATGTTTCCGAATAAAAACACATCGAACCAGCCACATGACGCTCGAGCTTGGATGATCGTGATTTAAACATTCGACATAGCAAAGCCGCACCTTCTCGTAAGTTATAAGGTAATCTTAGACAAATGTCGGATAAAGTCAATTAGATGTTAGTATTTTTATCTCAGATACATTTAAATGTAAAAGAAATCTTGTCGTGTTCAAACTGTGCAGAGATCACTGTTGTATTTTATTTTTGCTTGTGCGTAGTGAGTAATGTTTCGAATAAAACTTATTGCGTTGAACGTAATAATACCTACTTAGAACATGTTCGAGATTGTTCTAATGTCTAACTTTTCAAATCCAACTGGTACGTCGAGAGATTACATACACAAACTTACAAACATACAAATAGACATACAAACAAACTTACAAATTTTACCTCTTTATAATATTATTAGTATAGAAGTAAATAATGATACGAAAGTGAGTTTTTTTGTTTGTTAAGCTTTCACGCTAAAACGGCTGAACGGATTTGGATGAAATTTGGCACATGGGTAGACCATGACCTGGGTTAGGATATATGATAATTTTTATCACGGTAATACGTTCCTGTGGGATAATTTCCGTCCTCCACTAGGGCGAATACGCGGGAAAAGGTAATAGCCAGTAAATTACAAAAGTAAGTTAGATATACACAATATAATTAGTTGTAGCAAGCAGTGATAGCCTAGTGGTGTGACCGTCAGACTGCCAAGTCATAGGTTTCGAGTTCGAACCCAAGGCACGCATCTCTGACTTTTCGGATTCATGTGCATAATAATATTGTATAATTATCACTTGCGTAAAAAACGGTGAAGGAAAACATCGTGAGAAAACCGGCCATGCCTGAGAGATATTTTTCGACGGCATATGAAGCCAAGTCAGAGGCTCTTGGGCGGCTTTAAAACTCTGACATCAGGTTAGTCACTAACCATACGATAACAAAAAGATTAGCTGTGAAGTCTATTATTTCCAGACCTTAGTAAAACAGTTCCTCTGACCCATTTAGATACCACAATCGCAGTCGTGTACAAACTCTTAGGAAATCGTTGCAAATACATAATTATTTTTTATTGCAGAACATTAACAGCCTCGTTGGTCTAGTGGCCGCAAGCGGCACTGCTGAGCATGAGTTCCTGGGTTCGATTCCCGGGTCGGAAAAAGTGTTATTGGGTTTTTCCATCTGGAATTGCTCAGTAGCCAGTCTGGATTTGTGCCCGGTTGATGGCAATAGACTCGCCCCCTATTACATGGGACTTAAACATAACTGGCGAAATGTGGGTGTACTAAGTACACCTATGCCTTACCCTTTGAGGAATACGGGCGTGGTGTTATGTATGTAGAACGTCAATTCACATGACTATTGTACGTTTGATATCGTATATAGGTAGGATCAACTCAGGATGGATGAAATGGCGACAAGTCACTGGAACAACTTGCGACCCACGGATGCCCCTCAAGTTAAAGGGCAAAATCTACAAGTTCGTGATAAGGCCTGTCGTATTGTATCGGAATGCTGGGCCGTGAAAAAGACGGATGAAAAAAGATTGCATGTAGCGGAGATGAGAATGTTGAGATGGATGTATGGAGTGACAAAAATGGATAAAGTAAGAAATGAGTATATAAGAGGAAGTTTAAAAGTGGCGCCAGTGACAGAAAAGTTGAAAGGAAATCGTTTAGCCTGGTATGGGCATGTGATGAGGAGAGAAGAAACGCATGTGACTAAAAGAGTAATGAATATAAATGTTGATGGATGGAGCGGGAGAGGAAGACCAAAGAAAAGATGGATGGATTGTGTGAGGAATGATATGAAAGAGAAGGAAGTGAATGATAGTGTGACGTTTGACAGGGGAGAGTGGAAAAAAAAACGTGTTGCGCCGACCCCAAGTAACATGAGACAAGGGCAGGAAGATGATGATGATATCGTATATAGGTAACATATTACTAATTTCAATCAGAATAAATCAGCTCGAAACAGCATTTTAATTTATATTTTTAATTAGCTGCGCCCAGCGGTGTCACCCGCATAAGTCTCGATCCCGTAAGAATATCGGGATAAAAAATATCTTATGTCCTTCTCCAGGTCATGGTCTACCCATATGCCAAATTTCATTTAAATCCGTTCAGCCGTTTTAGCGTGATGTCGCGACCAAGAGAAATAGGGATTCATTTTTATAAATACTAGCAGGTGTCAAGCGGTTTCACCCGCGTAGTTGCCGTTCCCGTGGGAGTACGGCGATAAAATATAGCCTATGTTACTCGCTGATAATGTAGCTATCTATTGCTGAAAGAATTTTTCTAATCGGTCTAATAGTTTATTCGTTACATACAAAAATACAAAAGTATCTTTCCTCTTTATAATATTAGTATAGATAATAGATACTATTGCTAATACGGAATAGTTATTCAGTTTTAATACTATCATTGTAATTAATACTCTCCTCCCGTGGAAATAGAGATTAGTGCGAATAATATAGTGAAAATATTGCATCTATCATTGCAAAATTTTATTATAAAACGCAAAGGTTCATATGTACTGCATAAGCATAATCATCCTATAATGTTCCCACTGCTGGGACATAGGCCTCTTCTCAGTGAGAGAGCGTGGGCCGTAATCTACTTCGCGGGCCCAGTGTGGTTTGATAGATGTCACATGTCTTCAAATTTTCGGTTCTAGAACATGCCGGTTTCCTCACGATGTTTTCCTTCACCGTTTTGAGAGCAGTGGTGATGGAATAATTTACATAAAGTAAAGCACTTGTCTGGGTTCGAACCTATAACTCGTAAGTAGCGACCGTTATTACTGGTCCACTGCTGATCGAGTCTGATTAGAATACTCTGTAAAGAAAATTGAAAAACAGTGACACTCCGGGAGTGCTGACAGAAGTGAAAACTTGAAAAAAAATCGGCACCGTGTTGATGTCTTTTACTCCACGCACCGTGGTAATCAACGCGTTGATGTCTTTTTAATGGTCAAAAGCTGATGTCACGAAATCAAATAACAGTGTCGCGAAATCAATGGTTTAGTCCCATCTCAAAAATGCCCAACGCGCCTAAAGAAGTTTTTACTTCAAAAATAATTGTTTTCTACTTTAGAAGTTTAACTAAGTGTTATAATTACGTTAAAAGTACCAGTATACCAAACGAACCCACCCGTAACTAAAAGGGGAAGATAGGGTCTATCACTAAATAGTGACACGGCACTTGTTCATTGTCACTAAACAATGGAAGCCAATTTTTCTCAATCAGCGCCAAGATAAGACATCTAAACGCTTTACATTTATCGTTTTCCTTTTATGACTCATATTATAAGACGTATTATGTAATTGGATTGGTATGAAACACAATACGATTTGGTTCATGGTCCTAGTAATATTGAATTGTTTCCTGTGATGTGATTCAGAAATTATACGTGGAGATGGAGACCTTAGACCTGAGACTAGCAGCACGCGTAGCATGACCACCGTAGAAACGGGTTTTGTCGACGGAAGAATAGACAAAATGACAGATAAACAATCACAATCTGTCATTTTGTCTATTCTTCCGTCGACAAAACTCTTTTCTACGGTGGTCATGCTACGCGTGCTGGATGTAAATGATATTAACATATTTCTGTTTTTCTTTTTCTTTTCGTGTGGTTGGTGAATAACCTGGTGTCAGAGTTTTAAAAGTCGCCCATGGGTTCACATGCCGTCAAGAAATATCTCTCCGGCATGCCGGTTTCCTCACGATGTTTTCCTTCACCGTTTTTGAAGCAAGTGATAATAAGACAACACGCACATGAATCCGATAAGTCAGAGGTGCGTGCCTTGGGTTCGAACTCGAGACCTATGACTTGGCAGTCTGACGGTCACATCATTAGGCTATCACTTCTATATAGTTTTTTGTTAAAAAACACACTTTTACACGTCAAAAATAACTTGTTTTAAACCTTGTAAAAAAAAAACAGTGGCACTCCGGAAGTGCCGACTGACGTGAAAACTTGACTAATTTAAAGAAATACTTACAAACCTTTAAAGTAAAAATACTTGCATAGAACATTGATCCGTAACGTAATATATTTCGTTACGGATTTATAAATAAAGAGCACAATCGCGTTTACAAAAATGAGTAATTGTGTGTAAATGTGTCGGTAACGGTGTCGTGAGTTCAATTGTTTTTCCCATCTCAAAAATGCCCAACGCGCCTAAAGAAGTTTCACTTCAAAAATCCTAGAATCATTCAAGTGTTTAATAGGAGTTTTTTACCGGTTGAGACTTGTAGCCAACGAGAAGGCAGCCCATCCGATGGTTAGTGGTCTACGAAACTAGGTGGGCCACTGCAGATACAACTTAGTCAGGTGGAACTGCATCTCAAACAGCGTGTTGTTCTCTATGTCCAATAACACCTACGCTATGAAAGACCTGAGAGAGGCCAGTGTCGACGTAGCCGAATTTTGATCGAAACATATTAGAAATAGAATCATCGATAAGACAATGAAGAACTGCCGCCTATGGCCATCAGTAATAAAATAAAATAAAATAAATGGTGTTTTAATTCAGGCAAAATACCCATATACAAAAAAGAATAAATAAGAAGTAAAACAGTAAAAACATTAAAAATATTCAAAAACTGTCATTAAAAATTATCATTAAAACTCATCATTAAAAATTTAAATTATCAGTCTTCAAAAAAAAAAAAAAAACTTTTCGAAGAATCGCCGCTTATGGCCATCAGTAATATCGAAGAACCGCTGCTTATGGCCATCAGTAATATCGAAGAACCGCCGCCTATAGCCATCAGTAATATCAGAGCTTCACAGGGACAATGCTATCTTAGAGACAAATAAGACTGAACGTTTCAGGTAACTGTAAGTACGCCGGATTCATATGCAAGTTATCTTTTGGATTCAATTGGAACTTAGTGTGTTCTGCTATAAAATAGCTAGGTTGAAGTCACATGTTTTAAATGGTTTATTGGAACTTTGTGTTAAAAGTATCATTGAAAAGCCATTTAGCATTTATATGACTGCGTCAACAAACAAAAAAAGGGAGAAATATTAAGAACCGATTTTCCTTATTTTCTCTGTCTTGAAAAAGTTTTTTTTAATTGTATTGAGGTAAAGGGTGAAGTTTTGCATAAGTGAAGCCGGTTTAAAATATATGCAAGAACCTTTATTTTTCCTTAATTGCCTTTAAGAAAAAGAAGCCAAACATTGTGTTAAATTGAAATTTTGCCTCGAATAATATATAAAAAAGGCTATACATATGTAGGTTTACCTAAGTATTAGGTATGTCTCAAAGAAAACAAGAATACTAAAGCTAAAAATAGGAAAATGACAGCCATTATTTTCCAAAAAAATATATTAAAACTCTAAATCCTATAAAAGTGTGCAGTGTGCGCATGTGTGTTGTGTGTGTGTGTGATCTAGTATTTAAAACCAACATATCCTTAAACATTTTTCTGTAAAACTTTCTTGTAATGTGTATTGTAGGTAATTTCAAAATATTAGGTAGGGGTAATTTCAAAATATTAGGTAGGGGTAATTTCAAAATATTATAAGTGCATGCCTCCCAATTAGATATACAGTGTGAGTCTTCATAATGTGCACATATCGAAATGAGGGAATCTATGCTTAATTTTATCGACGGAAAAAATGGTAAAAAAATTCATTTTGTTTTTTTTTTTAAAGTTTTGTATCAATTTTTTTTAAATTTATCATCTCAATTTTAATTTTATGTGGACGCCTACTTACTTTCAATCATTATGGAGTTTGTTTTATCGCGATAGCTGATTCAGTTTAAAAGTTACACAGTTTTGTTAAATTTTTTTTAATTCCATAAAAAGTATTAAAAAATATATTTAGACTTTTATAAATATTTTTTCTGTCGTTAAAATTAAGCATAGATTCCCTCATTTCGATATGTGCACATTATGAAGACTCACACTGTATACATTTGTGTATCTACGTTCTTTGCTTTCATATTTACATAATTCAATAAGCCCTAGTCACAGAATAAATAACTAGCAGTATAAGGTATATTTTGGCAGTGACCTTGAAATAATTAGGTACGTGTCCGTGCGTAACTGCCGCGCACTGGATACTGTTGCGTACTAGTATACACTGAGGTTTCGAAGCGCGTCGTTTCGGTCGTTTTCTATGAAGATAGAATACTGTTACTTATGTATACTGTGCCCTAGTTAAACAAAAACAGCCCACTAAACTAGCATTAAAAACCCAAGTTTTCCTTCTATTTTTTTTCTGTAAAACTACGTGTATCGTGTAACAATGACGTTTGAGTGTCTCACCCGAGTGCGGCGGCTACAAATGAGGTGCGCGCTTCATTAAGTGCGCCTGCATTAGCGGTAATTGCTGGCTAATTAGGGCCTCATCCGTTGCAACGAACACACATACACACACTCATGCACTTTTATTATTGTGAACGTGCAGTTTATGCGATGTTACGCTGACTCGGTTTAATTTGTCTGTCGTCAAGTCATTGCGCTAAGTAATATAACCAGCGGTAATAACTTATTAGCTGAGGAATATTTTTAATAAATTCAATTTGTTGCTATGGTCATAAAAGTTTACCTACAAAGTATTGCAGTGAACCAATTATAAAACAGGACCATGCGGTAATGACATTCATGATATTCTTGTTTTTAAGTCTCGTAAAGTTAAACCATCTATTTTGGCGACGTTTAATCATAGGTTATGGCTTGCGTTAATTCATTTGTCTTTTCTTAGTAATCAATTAATATGTAAATTAAACTAGCACCCTTTATGCTACGGTAAATAAATACTGCACGTATATGTCGTGAAGCGATAATAACGCACACAAAGATACGAACATGAGCTCATTCGCACACACACAATGTGTGTGAATGAGGAACCCACGCACACAAACTTCTAAGTCATTAATTGTTCCTTCAAATTTATCAGAGGTGCCCGACAACGAAACTACGCCTTTGCGAGATAATTATTTAAAAAATAATAATCGTCCGGTTGCAAATTTAATTACAAACTTATTTTCTTGTCATTCGCATGTGACCTTTATCGTGCGTGCTAAAGGGTCGGTCTTAATAAATGGTGCAAATGATTCTGTTTTAATAAGTTATTATTGGTACCATTATTATAGGAAGGTACTGGCCTAGTTATTTATTCTTTACGGTGGTATTTCTGCTAGTTAACGAGCTAGCTAAAACGCTCAATACTAAGTAGAACTTACAAAGTAATTTTCTCAGTTAAATTTTCAAATGAGCTACGTACGTCATACGTATTTACCACTGATGGTAGTAGCAACTTCTCATTATATTTTTAATTATCGTCCAAGAAAAACGTCTCTACAATACCATTACCATTGTCCTTTGCTTGCATAACAAGTTCATTCATCAAAATTAAAAATGCATTTTCTGAGTCTTCTTCCTACTTACCAATGAAACCCACCCTTTAATTATTTAAATATGGAATTGTTTTAAAATATGGCCAGTATTATAACGGCCGCCTAAAGGTACGATTATAAAAATGCGAAATGTTTTATTAAGGTCAATAATTGCTTTTTAATACACTTAAATCGTCTTGAAAGAAAAAAATGGAACACTCTCGTCAGTATGTATTGTCAGACATAATTGTATTGCATAGTTGGCGAGATTCGATCATGTTTATGGCGATAATTATTGTATAAATATATGCGGTTACAAGGAATTATGATAGTGACGTAATCAGTGGGGACTTAACTCATTTGCGTCGGAGTTGCGTCCTTTTTAGGTTCGATAATTAATAAATAATATTATACTTCAGCTTAAATGTTGTAATGATGCTACTTTTAAAGGATTTTTTCACCAATTTTTTTAAAATTAATCGATAAACATTTCCTTTTTCAAAAAATCCATCATCTATCATTTTTCGCCAGAACAAAAAAGTCATAGAGCTATTTGGTAAGGTATTGACATCCAGTGTTGGAACACTCGAGTGCGTACTAAACTGTCAGTCTTTCCTGATGTCAATGACATTTCGTTAGTGTTCGTCACAGAGTGTTTGTCAAAGATTAAGGCTGAGTTCACACCAAAGGTTTAGTCAGCCGGCGCCCGCTGTGAGAATATATGAAAAACAGCTGACGTCGTCAGCTGACTATACGTTTGCTGTGAACGTGGCCTAAGGGGTAAAAACGACAGCTCAGGGGCGCAAAAACCGAAATAAAAGTCTAAATGTAACCGGTCAATATTTCCGGCCTATTACTAAGAATGTTGAAAAATGGTTCATAATATTGTACTGTAGGACTATTTTACATTGCACATGCAGGAATCTCATAATTGAAGATGAATGATTTATGACAATCTTCAAGTAAGTCAATCAGCAGTATCTTCAAAATAAAGAAGGCATACTTAGTTAATTATTATGATACCGGTGCGTCAAGTTCACTGAAATAATTAAAACTAATACACGTTAATCGTTTTAAAATAAGTCAATTCTATAAATATTTAATGCTGTGAATGAGTGTTAAACTTAAAGAGAAAAACGCGGATAAAAAGTTTGCACTCAATTCTAAAAGAAAAAAAGGGCACAAGAATTAGTGGAGTCGAAGACGACATAATTTTTTTTAACTTGACGTTTTATATTTTTACCAAAAAATGATTGACAGATTGCAGTCCATACCTGACCTTTCTCAATATTGTATAAATGCGTAACATTATAATAACACAATTATTAGTAAGTACGAAACTTTCACTTAACATTTAAGATGATATTTTCCTTTTTCATTGTCACAAATAAATGTCGAAACATGAATACCGTTTGAGTATAGATTTTATAAACGTTAGTTCTATAAACATAATATACAACAAAGCTTTTTATGTAATAGCTAAACGTGTTTAAGGAACAAATTGGTAACCGATTTCACAATATGTTACATTCTTCATTCATAACGCCCCCTCTACGATTGATCTGACTCGCACGCAGCACTATTACACAAGAGTTTATTAATGAAGCTATCAATGGAGCGATATTTGTTTTTTTTTTGCTGAGATTTATTGTTGTACAGGTAGTGTTTTATGAATGAATTTACTACGTACTAGTCTACTACTGATAATACGAAAAGAGAAAAACATATAAATGAAGCTTACGTAGAAGTTCGATGTAAGAATTTGTTCGTCATTTTTTTTTAAATGAATGATTAATCTATTGAGAAACAATAAAACTACACAATGTCCTAATAGGTATGTAATTAGTCCCACAAAATCAATTTAGGAATAGTAACTACTCTACATCTTGTCCTGTCTTCAACGGCACGTAGTTTATCACGTTAATACGGGTAACCACTTTGCTTAGTAGACTTGAGAATGCTTTATTTGTTGCAAATATTATTAATTAAACAACAATATTATTCTCAACTGATAATGATCATTATTTATCGTCACATTTTACGAATTACATGAACTTTTCTTAACAATAAAATTAACCCTTCATACTACGATACTATTGCGTTTATAATTATTATTTATTAAGACGCAAATAAAAGTGAATTATTACTTGACATTTGGAGCCAGTGGTATTAATAGATAAATAATTGTAATTATCAAGCAAGTACTTACTTAACTATGTTTTTTATTATTGTGAACTGACCTAATTTTAATTGCTTTAAAATATATATTTTTCTTTAAATAGAACACCTACTCAATAAAATCCTTGAATTTAATGTTTTTGTAACTACAATTTATTTAATTCAAAAGTAACTATATTTTATTTTTAAACAAATCTGCTTTTGTTTCAGACCTAAAAAATATAAAACAATGTATCCAAGCACTTCTGTCCTTATATTCGAGTTTATCATCACTGCCGAGCGGATTTTCATCCAGTTTTCACGCCCACTTAAACAGTTTTCGCGAAACGTTTTGGCATATTCATTACACGCGCTCAAAGTTACTGACGGCCATTTAGCGTACACGTATAAGTTAAAAACCTACTTCTAAGTCGTTAAACATTTATTTATAAGGATAAATACGCTAATAACGTAAGTCTAAGTACCTACTTAATATTATGAATGTAAAATGGTACAACCTTGAGAACTAGATACATTATAAAACTCCATATAAAATCCACTATCTATAGGTACTCACAATGATTTACAATTTTAATGTAACTTTAATAGACGTCAAACGACAAACAATATTTATCTAGATTGTAGGCCAACAGAAATGAGGTATTAAACTTAATTATGGATGCGAGAATTAATGCTTCCAACCAGTAATTATGAGGTGGCATTAAGTTAATGTCTTTGACTACACACACACAGACACACATAACCTACTCACTACATTATACGAATAATAGACGTAGATACGGCAATAATAATATAATTATTGTAGTGATGTCGAATCGCTGCGTTTTACGGGTTAACATAATGCGACATACTAAAATGATACTTTTATGAACGTACATTGTAATAATAGAATGCATTAATAGTAAGTTGTTGTAGTAAACTGGGTTTATATTAAAGTAGTACTGTGGCGTAGAACGGGTTATGCTATATACTAGCTTGCCCTGCGGTGTCACACGCATAACTCTATATCCCGTGGGAATATCGGGATAAAAAGTATCTTATGTCCTAACCCAGGTCATGGTTTACCCTTGTGTCAAATTGCATCCGAATTCGTTTAGCACTTTTAGCGTGTAAGAGTAACAAACAAACAAACTCACTTACGCATTTATAATATTAGTTAGTATTATTTCATAAACAAAATAATATTTAAAAGAGTGGCCTTGGAGTTTCTTGCCCGTTCTTCTCCATAGAGATCTACGTTTTGGAATGGGCAACTAGCTTCAACTTTCTGACAGACTGACTCCCTGACAATTCAAAAGTGCCTGTAAATAGTTCAACAGGGTTTATCCTAAAAGTTGGCAACGTCGTAAATAGCTGTCAAATGTTTATCTGTTTTGATTAATTTAGCAATATTACTGTATGGAATTAAGAAATGTGGCTAACTAGGGAACTAAAATATTGATTATGAAATGCAATAATTAATATCGTAATACCGTATATTTAGTTTTAGATGTAAAAAAAAGTATTTGGAAACTTTCCAAATGCCTTTTTTACACCTAAAATTGTTACAACATCAAATTCAGTGTTATAATTGCAATTAATTATTAATAATAATCTAGGGAACTAGTTAGCCACATTTCTTATTTCCATACAGTAATATTGTCAAATTAATCAAAACAGCGAAATATTTGACATCTATTTGCAACGTTGCCCACTTTCAGAATAAACGCTCTTAATTTAAATAAATTCTTTGAGTTTTAGTTTTATAAATATAAAGGTACTTACTTATTATGTCTCCCTAAACTATTGGCTAAGATGTAATACAGTTAGTTGGTCAATTAAGAGTACATTACTTCTGGTATTTTAATAACACAAGCGTTTATAAATGCCATTTAAGTTTAAATGCTAATCGAAATAGGTATCGACCAGATATTTTTGCTAAAACTCTTGTCTAATGCTAAGACGTTGGTATCTGTAGTCCTGTACATAGTTTAAACACTTCAGTGGTTCGAGTTACGTAGGTAAGTAATAAGTTGAAAAAAAAAGTGCCACTCCGGGAGTGCCGACAGAAGTGAAAACTTGAACAAGATCGCCTTGGTATAAGAAAAATACTTGTATAGGACATTGATCCGTAACCTTATTCTAAATAAAGAGCACAATCACGATTAAAAAAGTTTAAAAGTAAAATACTTGCATAGAACATTGTTCCGTAACGTAATATAAATAAAGAGCACAATCGCGTTTACAAAACCTTTAAAGTAAAAATACTTGCATTGAACATTGATCCGTAACATAATATAAATAAAGAGCACAATCGCGTTTACAAAAATGAGGTATCGTTACAGTGTTGCGAAAACAATGGTTTAGTTCCATCTCAAAAATGCTCAACGCGCCTAAAGAAGTTTTCACTTTAAAAAAAACACGGTTCCTGTACACTTCAATATAATTGTCAGAAATACAAACTTTGTAATCAATTAAAAATAATCACTCAAAGCTCCCAAAGAAGTTTTCACTTAAAACAACCGGCCATGTGCGAGTCGGACTCATACACGAAGGGTATCGTACCATCGCTTCATGTGTCTACCTATTACGGTTCAAGAGATACAGCAATTGTTTTAAGGTCGATCATGAAACGTAAAAAAAAAACTGCGTTTCACGAATGGGGACCCCGTTTAATTTTTATATAGCGGCAATAGAAATACACACTCTGTGAAAATTTCAACTGTCTACCTATTATGGTTCATGAAATATATGGTCTCCTGACAGACGGACTGACGAACGGATTTACGGACAGATACCGGAGGCTTAATAATAGGGTTTGGCACCCTTTGTGTACGGAACCCTAAAAGCTAGATCAATAGAGTTACAACACTTTACACCAATATCCACAAAAGTTCAAACCCAAGATACGATTGTTTACGAAGTCACACACAAAATACAATAGACTTGAATATATTTAGTAACCTGTTCCGCCTAGCCATAAAAAACTCCTGAAAGAAATCGACACGTGTTTCACCTCTCAACGAGGCATCCTCAGGATGACGATTGACTTGCCGCGAACCCGAACACGGCGTGTTGCCACATCGAGCGCTGAGCGCAGACTGAGCCTTAAGTTCTAAACCACAGTGTAGTGAAGTACAAACTACAGTACGCTAATATATTCAGTGCGATATCCCCGTATAGATCTATTTATCACCATTACTTGCCGGATTAGACGCGTCACGGGCGCTACGGTAATTATAGGCGGAATATTTAATGCGCCATCTAATTATATATCGCATTAGCTGGATGTCTCCGCTTGCCTGACGCTGACTTTCGAAATGTCGGGTGTAAATAAATATTAGTTAGGGAATTGTTAATCTATACTATACTATGATAAATAATAATGTTATAAAGAGCTAAAATTTGTTTGTATGTAGAGGGTAACCTTCGGAACTACCAGTCGGATTTGAAAAAATCTTTTTGCTTGGCTCGCGAACGAAGTCGCGGGAAGCCGGTGTAACATAAGTTAATATACTAGGTATGTGTTAAATTAAAATAAGTTAACACATAGTGTGTTAACTTAAATAAGTAAACATACTTGGCATGTGTTAAATTAAAATAAGTTAACACATAGTGTGTTAAAATAAGTAAACATACTTGGTACGTGTTAAATTAAAATAAGTTAACACATAGTGTGTTTTCTTAAAATAAGTAAACATACTTGGTATGTGTTAGCGTGTAATAAGCTAGTTTCGGCACTGTAGGCTTTGCATTTTTTTTAAAGATAATTGGATATTTTAAACTGATTTTTCTTGATTTTTCGCTTTTGTTTTTGTTTAGAATAAAAATAGCTAGTTTATCCTTTAAAATTATTTATATTACATAACAGCACGCCTTGTTTCCACGGAGGGTTGGGCAGAGGTGTATCTATCGTGCACCCACATTTTGCCAGTTATGTTTAAGTCCCATGTAAAATTGATATTAATTAACAAGCTTTTATTAAAGTTATTACCTGGTAGTCGATATGTCAACACATATCTACCCTGAAAACGTTTAATAACAAAAAATTCTGCCAAATTGTAACTCAAAGGATACATTGCAAGAACCGCAAGAAAATCTAACATTAACCAACAAATACCCAAAGCGGTTGTTCCGTCGCGCGGCAATGCAAAAGCAATTATATATTAACTACTGTACATTATCTGTGTGTGTGTGAGTGAGTGTGTGGGGGTGTGTGTGTGTTTGTAAGCCTGTGTGCAACCTGGCCAGACCAGACTGCTCTACTTGTTTTTAATCAAGACATTTATTAACTGTTGATTTTCCCGTTTCTTTTGTAATAAATCTTATCAAATTATGCGACACCGCAGCCGTTGTGGGTACGTAAAGTTTTTTGTATTGTGTTTTAGGTTTCAGACTATATTTAGCCTTAGACTTATTTCAACGATATTATATTTTAATAGATTATTTAAAACTATATGACCATAAAGTTGCACTACAACTTTGTTTCAACCATAAACTTTCTGCATTAGTATATACTTATCCAATACTAGCTTTAGCGCGGGGATTCACCCGCATGGATGTCGGAAAATATCCCACGGGAAGGTACTACCGGAATTATCGCCCTATCCAGGTTATAAACTATCTGTGTGCCAAATTTCATTAAAATCCGTTCAACAATTTTTGCGCCAGTCCAGAACATACATCCAGATAAGCAGACAATTGGACCAAAAATTTAAAAAAAAATTACTCAAACAAAAAACAATGTATAGTTCGTTACTATTTGGATAGATATAGACATAGGTTTTGAAGTGAAAACTTCTTTAGGCGCGTTGGGCATTTTTGACATACCATTGATTTTGCAACACTGTGACGGAATTTACCGACACTGTGGAGTAAAAGACATTAACGCGTTGATTACCGCGGTACCGATTTTTTTTCCAAGTTTTCACTTCTGTCGGCACTCCCGGAGTGCCATTGTTCTTTTTTTGTACTACGATCAGATCATCATCATCTACGGCGCTATCCACAGCCGGAAACTATCCCCAAGCCTTAAGAATATAATGTACCTACAAAGTTTTACACTATCTAATTAACGTTCACACTTACATGTAAATCCAAGTACACTCACAGTCACAAGTACTAATTTACAATTAAATGTAAGCTGGGTAATGTCGCGCTTGCGCATGCACCAACATTTTTTTATTATTTTTCCGCACTACCAACACCAGAAAATTGTTTATAAAGTGCGTGAACAAGCCATTATTTATGTAATTATATCAGTAACAACAAGTTACATTACATCCTGTATATAATTAACATTAAATACCTAATTAAAGTAGATAATAGTCTGATGTTCCTACGTTTTCCTTAGTACGCCTCTGTGGGTACTTACCTTACCTTACCTAATAACAGAAACAAAGGAACCTAATGGTCTGAAATTATTTATTCAAATTATGTATTAAAATTGGACTAATTTCTACGGTCGAGCTGTTGTTTTCTTTTAGGGTTCCGTCCCCGAATAGTGCCAAACGGAACCCTATTACTAAGTCTCCGCTGTCCGTCTGTCTGTCAGCGGGCTGTATCTCATGAACCGTATTAGGTATTGCCGCTATAATAATAAATAAAAAATAATAAAGTAAATAATTAAAGGGGACATACGAGTACAAAAAACTTGTTATTTTCAGCGTTTATTGCAAAAAAAAAATTTTTTTTTCTTTCATACGCATTTAGTAAAAACCTGTCATTTTGACATTACAAACAGACACTTCAATTTTATTTATTTATCGATAGGTTTAGCGCTAAACGCATTTCATGATTTATGGTGCAATCGAGCCTTAGAGCCTATGCACACCACGTTTTTAAAACGCGCCGTCGACGCGCGTTTGTAGCGATACAGACGCGATACGCACGCGAGTCAGACGCAGCCTGTAGACCTTCTGTAGGATAAAAGCGCGCCGTCGACGCGCGTTTCTAAAACGCGTGTCGACGGCGCGTTTAAAAAACGTAGTGTGCTCAGGCCCTTAGAGACACAGTCTAAATAATTATTGAAAAATGTGCCAATATTAACCAATAGAATCTAAACTCCGCTTAAGCGCTCCGCTCTTATTGGTTAATATTGGCACATTTCTCCGCTCCGCTGCCTCGTTCAGCTCCAGTGGACAGGCAGCCTTACAGGAGTATCTACTGTTGAGTTCTCAGAATTAGAATCAAATGCATATTATTATAATATAACTTATTACCAATGTAACCCGCATTAATTAGCTCTAGAATGCAACTATCGAACTATTGATAGAAGTTTGTGTTTGGTTAATTAATTAAATTGTGACAGGATATCGAACAGTTACCGCGGTTACTTTAATTATTATAAAATATGAAGGTTTCCTTTCTCTTAAATTATATTTAGCTTTGTGAAGCATCGTTGCTATCATGCGATATTTATTTTTAAATGTCGCAGCATCATCGCAGCCTTTTGGCCTCGTACAGGACTTTCTGCTTTTGTTTAAATTTTACTTTGTTTTTTTTATTTTAATATGTTTTTATAAGTGTGTTTTATTTTAATTTGTGATTTCCTGTGCGAGTCTCAATAAGTACTTTTTCTTTCTTTCTTTTCTAATAATATTATAATTAATATAAAGACACGCTTTCACGCTATAATGGGTGAACGGATTTGGATGACATTTGGCATATGGGTGGACCTTGACCTGGGACATAGGCTACTTTTATCCCGATATTCCCACGGGATCGAGACTTATGCGGGTGAAACCGCGGGACGCTGCTAGTGCTAAATAAATTTTGTACGCTCTAATTTAGAAGCGATACGATGCGAGTTCTTTTTTACCCGACTGTGACGACGCCAAAAAAGGAGTGTTATGTGTTTTTAACTAAAGAATTTAGAGTATCAGTTTAGTTAGTGTAAGTATTTAGTTACAGTAAAAGTAAGTGACGGCAAAAGGATTCAAAACCGTTTTAGAAACGTGATTTTTTAGTGAAGAAAATATTCTGAAGTTCTGCATCGTTATTAAATATATATGTAGAGTAATGATTGGCTGAATCCTTAATATTACAAATGCGAAAGTAAGTTTGTTTGTTACGCCTTCACGCTAAAACGGCTGAACGGATTTGGATGAAATTTGGCACATATATAGATGATGAAAAGAACATAGGATACTTTTTTTTTCCACGGGATCGAGACTTATGCGGGTGAAACCGTGGGGCGCAGCTAGTTTAATACATATTATTTATTCAGAAACTCATTGGTCAGTGATAGATAGATAGATAAACCGTTTATATAATGCACACAAAAGACAGCACAACATACAATAGCACGATAAAATAATAATAGCTGCTGCAGTGGCTTATATTGCTGTTATAAATAACAAAGAGAAAAAAAGCGGCCAAGTGCGAGTCGTACTCGCCCATGAAGGGTTCCGTAGCAGCAAGTAACGATAAGTTTACGATTTATGACGTATTAAAAAAAACTACTTGCTAGATCTCGTTCAAACCAATTTTCGGTGGAAGTTTACATAGTAATGTACATTATATATTTTTTTTAGTTTTATCATTCTCTTATTTTAGAAGTTACACACATTTTACCACTTTGGAAGTGTCTCTCGCACAAACTATTCAGTTTAGAAAAAAATGATATTAGAAACCTCAATATCATTTTTGAAGACCTATCCATAGATACCCCACACGTATGGGATTGATGAAAAAAAAAATTTTGAGTTTCAGTTCTAAGTATGGGGAACTCCAAAATTATTTGTTTTTTTTCTATTTTTGTGTAAAAATCTTAATGCGGTTTACAGAATACATCTACTTACCAAATTTCAACAGCATAGCTCTTATAGTTTCGGAAAAAAGTGGCTGTGACATACGGACGGACAGACAGACAGACAGACAGACAGACAGACAGACAGACAGACAGACATGACGAATCTATAAGGGTTCCGTTTTTTAACGGAACCCTAAAAATGACAGTAAAACAGAAGTTTATTTCCAACTAGCTGGTGTCCGCGGCTTCGCCCGCGTGATCCATATTTTAAAAAAAGTAACCTAAGTTTCTCGGCAACTCTCATCCAGCTGCTACCAGCCACCCTTCGAAGATAGTCACTCCACCTAGCCTGGGGGCGTCCTACCTTACGTTTGCCTATTCGCGGTCTCCACTCAAGAACACGTGTACCCCAACGATCATCGGTTCTATGGCTGATATGGCCGTCCCACTGCCACTTCAGCACGCGTAGCATGACCACCGTAGAAACGAGTTTTGTCGACGGAAGAATAGACAAAATGACAGATTGTGATTGTTTATCTGTCATTTTGTCTACTCTTCCGTCGACAAAACTCGTTTCTACGGTGGTCATGCTACGCGTGCAGCTTGCTAATTCTGTGAGCTATGTCGATAACTTTGGTTCTCTGCCGGATCACTTCGTTCCGGATTCGAGCTGAATGGCGTGCAATTGGAGAGGCCTATGTCCAGCAGTGGACTGCTATAGGCTGATGATGATGATGATGATGATGATGAACCTAAGTTACTTCTATAACATCAGCTGCCAGTAAAAGTCCCGTCAAAATCGGTCCAGCTGCTTCGGAGATTAGCCGGAACATACATACAGACAGAGAGGCAGACATATTTTTTATCTTAAGTACCGTATATGCTTTCTTATGCATTTCGTAAAAAGCTGGTATTTTAACATTAAAAACAGACTCTTCAATTTTTTTATTTATAATAAAATATATAATAACACAGATGTATAAATTACAGTTTTATATGACTTGTGTTCGGAAACGTCACCACAATTGTGCCACAGCCTACAATTTGTCCATCAACGCCTCAACCGTTGGACAATTGCTTCCGATGATTAAATGCGACTGTTATAAAATAATTTCTTGGATTCATTCAATAAAACTTTTAATATACTATTGTGTGTTAGCAAATGTATTTCCCGAAGCATATCATCAATTGTGCACTCGGTGCATAATTACGTATAATAAAGGGCATTACCCTTGTTTGATAGCATCTGCTTTTACAGCTTTTTGTGTTGAAAACGATAATATTCGCGTGATGGGTTCACGTGGGGCATTAGTCATCAAATTAATTAATATACGTACTTACTAATTAAATGTGAATCGAGTTTGAATGACAGTGGAATTAAAATGATAATGTTCCGAGAAAAGTGTGTTTTAGTGTCTTGTTTTGTTTAGAATAAGTAGTTACGACACTATTCCTCGAATTTATATGAATCGAATAAGAGTATAACTGCATATTGTATTTTTTTTTAACGTGACCTTATGCATGAGTAACTTTAAGTATAGTACTTATACTCCGTTTGAAATAAGATTCGACATTTAACTAAACCCTTTTTACAGTCCGTTCAACCGATTTTGACTTTTATTGTGTTGGTGGCATGACAAATGGCAGCTGCAGTAAACAGTTGGTATTGTAACCACTTTTTTGCTTTTAATGCCATCCTTATACTTACGGTATAGAAGTCAGAATCGGTTGAACGGACTGTAAAAAAGGTTTGTTTAAATCTTATTTCAAACGGAGTATAGATTTTCATAAGTTTTTCTTAGTATTGTAATTGTAAAGTAGGACTGTTATAAACAGACAGATGGACAACGAAGTGATCCCGTAAGGGCTCCTTTTTTTACTCCGAAGGACTACTCCGCCAATTATGAATTGATTTTGATGATTCTTTGTTTGTTTGGTAGGTCATACTTTAGAGTTGGTCCCATGTAAATTTTAGCGGGCACGCCCTTTATGCCTGGAGGCTGTTATTTAGATATTTAGTTCTTTTTACGTTTAGTTTTTTTTTTTTTTAAATTCTGCTTGAGTATAGTTCTCGATGTTTTTGGTTGGTATATTGGCGTGTGCTAGCTGACATATGGCCAATAATTTATACTTAATTAAAATAATGTTTTGTGTTGCATAATAATTTTGCATACTATTGTATAGTCTTTTTTTTCTCTAACTTGAACAGACAGCTGTGCTGCTGGGGAGTTTGTTGCGCCACTTCTTCTTCCCAGCTAAAGGCACTAGGAAGTGGTGAAGGGTGGGCGTTTTTGGGGGACTGTCTTATGTAATTTTGACGTTCAAAAAGTGCTGATTCTCAGGCTAATTTGAATAAATGACTTTTTAATTTTGAATTTTCAACTTTGCTTGGGTACTTTTTCAATAAAACGTATTTTTCCCACTTAGTCTATATGGATGAAGTATTGATGTTATAATAAGTTCCTGTCACTGTTATTTGCATAGCAGGTAGTGGTTTTCGAATTTATGTGGGGTAGGCACCACAACTAAAAAGTGAAAACTATTTTTTTTATTAAGAAAACAACAGACTTGCAAAAAAAAACAGTGGCACTCCGGGAGTGCCGACAGAAGTGAAAACTTGAAAAAAAATCGGCACCGCGGTAATCAATGCGTTGATGTCTTTTACTCCACGCACCGCGGTAATCAACGCATTGATGTCTTTTCACGGTGTCGGTAAATTGCGTTCGTGTCGCGAAATCAATGGTTTAGTCCCATCTCAAAAATGCCCAACGCACCTAAAGAAGTTTTATCTTCAAAAACAAAATGGTGGCACAAACGAAAATTCAAAACCAGAGACATCGACTTCCAAAATTAAAGTTATCTTCACTTTGTAGTGTTTTTTTTGGAAGCAGGTTATATTTTTTTTTGAAAAAAGTTTTTTACCCACGACGGAACGGAGACGGTATATGCGTTTGGGGTGAGAGGATGTTTGTACAAATCCATGTTGCTATTTTTCTCCAAAACTACTAGTCCGATTTTGATGTAGTTTTCAGTTATGGGTTTGAGTTTGATTGGTGCATGTTCTTAGTTAGGTGTTACGGTGACAATTCACCAGGGGGCGCTGCAGCAAACATTTTTTGTGCAAATCCATGTTGGCATTTTTCTCCAAGACTACTAGTTTGATTTTGATGCGGTTTTCAGTGATGGGTTTGGGTTTAATTGTTACGGTGACAACTCACCAGGGGGCGTTGCAGTAAACATTTATTTGTGCAAAACTTTTATCCTTTTTCAATTACTTTTAGCTGTCGTGGGTTTTTTCGAAATATTTAATTTCCTTTTAAGGTTGCACGGAATCCTAAAAATGTGCTTAAGCGTAGTAGGCTAAGCTATTGAACCAATTGTCTAAACTGAACATACATTCTTCAAACCTTAATAGGTACTTTCTTTCTGAGTTTATCTTGGACATTACTGACTTCGGTGAAGGAAAACACCGTACAACCTGTACTTATAGATAATATAAGTCTGAAATCGCCAACCCGTCTTGAGCGTGCGTGGTGATCAATGCTCGTGCCTTCTCTGTATGAGAAGAGGCCTTTGCCCTGCAGTGGGTCAATAAGATACTGGTATTATTAAGCTACTGAACCAATCGACAGACATACTTCAAACGTTAATACAGCAAGTTATACAAAAATCAATCTGCCTAGCCTTTTCCCAACTATTTTGGGGTCGGCTTCCAGTCTAACCGGATACAGCTGAATACCAGCATTTTACATCGAGTGACTGCCTATCTGACCTCCACAATCCAGTAACTAGGTAACGATACCGCTTGGTAAGACTGGTTGTCAGACTTTCGGGCTTCTGACGACCCGTAACGACTGTCAAAGATCCACGAATGACAGCCGGGACCAACGGCTTAACTTGCTTTTCAAGGCACGGAGGAGTCTCGGTATGTGGAAATGGTCACCCACCCACAAACCAACCTTGGCAAGCATAGCGGATCCTGATGGATCGACCCGTGCGGCTGATATTACTTAGCTACAAGCTCCTCATAATACAGCAAGTTATACATTTCTATTATATCTTATTATTTCCAAGTTAGAGCTAAAGATTGCAATAAGTATGCGACCTTAATAGACCGAGTAATCTAGATTAATATCTTGTTGATCCGCTACTAAGGTTATTAACTACTAATGTATGTCATTTGTGAATAAAAGTTGTTTTAGGATATCCTCGCGATTGAGAAATTAGATTATTAATACGAGTATTCACTTATGTTGTCTACATTAATATTAATTGTAAATAAGGAAATTTCTCGCTGACTGGTTGACACTTCACGTGACCAGCACGATTAGCATGATCACAATAGAAATGGGTTTTGTCGACGGAAGAATAGACAAAATGACAGATAAACAATCACAATCTATCATTAACCGATTTCCAAAACGGAGGAGCATAGCGGATGTATGTGTTTTTTTCTCCACCGATTTCTCCGTCAATTGTAGACCGATTTTGAAAATTATTTTTTTGCTTGTAGGGTATGCTCTTGAAGTGGTTCCATTTCAATTTTATTAACTTTGCTTGAAAAGTTTTTGAGTTAGCTTCGATAATACGTATTTTTTCAGTATGTGGATGATATGATAAGTTCCTGTCACTGTTATTTACATAGCAGGTAGTGGTATTGTGTGGGGTAGGTAACAAAACTAAAAAGTGAAAAATAAAATATTTTTACAAAAAAAAAAACCGACTTCCAAAAAAAAAAACACTACTAAGTGAAAAACAACTTTAATTTCGGAAGTCGGTTTAGAATTTTTGTTTTTTACCAGAAAGTTTTTTTTGTCTATTTTTCCGTAGATAAAACAATTAGAAAGCCCGTTTCTATGGTTGTCATGCTACGCGTACTGAGGGCTGGCTCGTTCTTTGGCCAATAAATTAGCATTGCCATTCAACGTGGCAATGCTGCCAGTCTTCTGGGCATGTTTCCGGATGACAGCGATGCGGACGAGTATATCGACGCCTTAAGTGTCCTCTTGTTTTTGTATAGTTAGTTTTTTAGTTATTTAATTTAGTGCCTAGTGCAAATAGTTCGTTGAGGTTAATATAGTAAAAAAATGTTAATAAAATTAATATCTATATCTCAATATTATAAAGAGGTAAATGAAATGAAATGAAAAAAAAAATGGAAATGAAATGAAATCGTTTTATTGCCACATATAAAATCCACATACAAGTTTCAATAAATACACACATTAAGTTTGTAAGTTTGGATGTAGGAGGTAATCTCAGAAACTAATGATGCGATTTCAAAAATTATTTTACTGATAGAAAGCTATTCTATTGCTGAGTGATACAGTATGTTGTAGTATAGTTGACCTCCACACGGACGAAGTTACGGGTAAACTAATATTAATTAAATTGACTTGCAAAATTTTGTCAGTAAATGTGAAGTTGCGATTTTGATTGAGGAAAAAAACAAAAAAAAAACAGTGGCACTCCGGGAGTGCCGACAGAAAAATCGGCACCACAGTAATCAGCGCGTTGATGTCTTTTACTCCACGGTGTCGGTAACAGGTCGCGAAACCAATGGTTTAGTCCCATCTCAAAAATGTCCAACGCGCCTAAAGAACTTTTCACTTAAAAAAATCGAATAGAAATGATTTAACGGCAATAAAGATATTTTTGAACAAAATCAGCGCATTTATTTTGGGAATAATGCTCGAAATTACCCAATAATAATTACTTACACTAATTGTAAACAACCCCCCCTCCTTTTACAGTCTAAATTCAACATGGCGCTTTAGTATGTCGGTATGATTAATTTTATTTCCGCTAAGTTTACTCTTATTTTGTTTATTATGGGTTTCTTTAATAACAGGTAAATTGTTTTAATGATTGTCATATTATTACTAATTAATTGGTTTTATTTTAATGCCGATTTGTCACGGCTTTGCATACAGTTTAAGGAAAGTTCGTATATTGGACACGGGGAATTCCTTATGCAAGGAAAAACTTTATAATAGGTATAATATTATATAGATCTAAGATTACCTTATTGATACCGAAACTCAAATAAAAGAGTTATAAAAACAAACAAAAAACACAGAATAACAAAAACTAACTCATTCATTGTTTTTGGAAAAGAGAATGATTGTCGTTTGGTTGTCATTCTTAATTCCGAATTTTGGAAAAGGAACCCCTGATGCATACTGGCTATTACTCCGAATTCCTAACTTTACAACCAAATGCTCTGACCAAGATTATTTCCGGGTTTTTTTTTTATACACACATTGTCATTAATGATTTTTATATACAATGACATGAATATTTACTTTTAAAGTATTATATTATTTTAATTATTGTGAATGTGAAGACTATATGGGTCATTCCTTTTTGTTTTGTTTTGAATTTTTTCTCAGTTAGTTTTAATCATGGTCTGACAGTTTGAGTAATTTATGTAGCCTACACAAATGTCTTTTTTTTGGTATTGTTCGTCGAATCGTTGAGCTCCTTAAATTATGAGTTGAGCTGCACGATAACTGACAAATGCGTGCACTGACTGGACAGGCCCTCTCAATCTGTGTGGTGCTTTCCTCTAAAGACCACTTCAGACACCAATCCACATGACCTTCTCATGACCTGACCAAGATTATGTCTGGACTTTAAAAGAGACTGTGACCTCTGAGTTTGTTTCGGCCTTTCTTCTCAGAGTAGTCAGATAGGAAACGCCGACCTCATCTAGTTTTTAAAATATGATTGACGTGAAAAAGTGTTTGTACAAACCTACTTACAGAAATAAAATCATTTATCATTTAATTATGTTGGCAAATCTATCAAAATAATGATAACTCATCACTAATTGGGGACAAAAAAAAAACTCCCCTAACTAACACAGCAAAACGTTGATTAGTAATTCACTCACACGCACAAGATACCGCGTACTCGCGTCACACGTAATTACATTCATTGTCACATAATTACGACAACACTTGTCGGTGCACCCACGCTAAAACACATTATCTGCACTCCATATCAACTTTAATCCCCACGCCATAGGGGTGGCTATCCAATAACACAATTGTAAGCCTAACTTGGTGATCCACATCAAACAACGTTAGACTTGGACAATTATGATGTAATTGATTTAAAAAATCAATTATTGTTATAATTGTCGATAATTCGTTGAATTGCTCGTTAAATCGATCGACATGAGCTTGGTATAATTTTCTGTAATTTACCAAAATTGATAAAATTGGAATCTAAATCAGGGATGTTAAGGAGTTCCGTAACCGTAACCGAAACTTTCGGATATCCGAAATGAATATCTATCCGTAACCGTAACCGAATCCGTTATAAATGTTTCGGATAATTTCAGATTGAGGCGGAGTCTAAATGAGACACGTTATAACAGGTTTTTCTGCCCGGCCGAGCCGATACAATAGCCGCGCGCGTCACTTGCATATTTGTTTATTATTTTTATTACTTAGTCGTTACTAGTCAGTCATTGCGGGATAATATACATAACATTTATTATAGAAACTATCCGAAACTAACGGATAATCCGAAATAATCTCATATCCGTAACCGTATCCGAAACCGGTATAATATCATTTCTATATCCGTAACCGTATCCAGATCCGAAATTTCATATCCATAACATCTCTGATCTAAATCTACACTCATTAAGCCCGTATATAAAACTAGTGAAGCATCACTGAAAGTGTTCGTGTCCTAATCACACACTCGTAAACGAACGCATTTTCGCGTCGCATACATCTAAAACTAAATAAGTAACTAGAACAAAACTCACCTGTTGATGCTATTCATGGCTGAAGCCCCAGAATTTTCCCTTTCATTCCTTTCCCTAGATCCAACCCCGAATCTTTCAGCGAAGTTTTCTCTCTCCTTATAATGCCTATCAGGGCGAGGAGATGAGGACCGCCTGCCTTGCATCTGCTGCGGCATATTGTTCTGCTGCACCGTCTGCAGAAGGTTGTGATTCGCTTGAGGCTGCTGCTGCAACGCTTGGAGCAACTCTTGGGCATTGGCCGCGCCGTTCGACAAAAAGTTTGGCAGCCCTGGGTTTAGAAGCGCGTTCGACAATGTTGGGTTCAGCATGTTTGGCCGAATGTTGGCCGTCTGTTGTTGGTTGGAGTTTAGCAGCTGGTGCGGTTGGGCCATGGCTTGGAGATTGGCGAGTGACGTGGACACAACTTGGCCGTTATTTAGGGCTAGGTTCACCATCTGGTCGTTGGAATTCACGTGGTTGACTGGTATTGTGAGGATCGTCTGTGTTGCTATGCCTGTTGTAGAGAAAAGACAATGTTGGAATATTTTGTGCATGACAACTTTTTTAAGTGTAACCTAATGTATGAAAAATGGTGACAATGCAGAGGTACAAAATCTAAACGTAGCCGAACAAAATAAATCAGACTATGCTTAACAAAACTCTTACGTTTACATTTAAACATGTTATTAGACATGGTTTAAATAAGGCGTATGGCAAATGAGATTTGATGCGGTTTCAACTAGTGTTCAAACCTTTAAGTTTAGCTAAGCGTTGAAACTGTGGTTATTTTATCAATTTCATACAATATTTGAAGATGCAACTAGACTGCATTAGATCGACGTCGTTCAATCTCCTGTTAAGTCATATGTCTCAAAATAATTATGTCACCTCTTATGTCATATGTCACAAAATATGTCACCTCTTATGTCATATGTCTCAAAATATGTCACCTCTTATGTATATGTCTCAAAATATGTCACCTTTTATGTCATATGTCTCAAAATATGTCACCTCATATATCATATACGTAGAGTGCCGCCTTGCTCAACAGTGGGATATCATAGGGGGAGGCTAAATAGAATAGACATGTCATATGTCTAAAAAAAAATGCCACGATGTCTTCGATCGACCATTTTCTAGTTGCAACTGTTTTTTTTTTATTCTTTCACCTATAAAGTGACTTAGTGACCAAATTCCTTACCTTGTGAAGTCGGTATGAGCAGCTGGGCTCCCTGTATGCCTTGCACCAGCTGTCCTGAGGCAAGAATGAGTTGCGGCATGGGGGACGGCATCGCGGGTGGCAGCATATTGTTGTTGGCCACGGGGTTCGGTGATCCCATACCTTTAGGGGATAAAGAATTAGATGAAAAGGTGTGTCAAAAACTAATGGTTGGAAATGTGTTGGAGGGTAGTAAGGAAGGGGTTGAAATAATGAGGTAGGTATCCAAGTTTAAGATACTAAATTGATTCAGGCGTGACCTTGCGGAAATCCATTATAAAATATAATAGACGTGGATATATTTAGTAACCTGTTCAGCTTAGCTATTTCTAAAGAGCCATAAAAAACCCTGAAAGAAAACGACACGTGTTTCACCTATCAACAAGGCATCCTCAGGATGACGATTGATTTGTCGAGAACCCGAACGACGTGTTGCCACACCGAGCGCTGAACGCAGAGTCTTTGCGTGCTGCGTGCGTGTGTCTGGTGTGCTGCGAGGATGCCTCGTTGAGAGGTGAAACACGTGTCGATTTCTTTCAGGGTTTTTTATGGCTCTTTAGAAAAAGCTAAGCGGAACAGGTTACTAAATATATCCACGTCTATTGTATTTTTTTAGGTATACAAGTGTTTGAATCAAATACGTTTTCATGCATTGAAATTTTTTAGAATTGTGTATGGCTTAGTTTGTGTACAGAAATGTTTCCATATAAGCATATCTAGGTCCGCTTACACCACAAATCCTAACTAATATTATAAATGTGAAAGTGAGTTTGTTTGTTTATTTGTTTGTTATGCTTTCACGCTAAAACGGCAGAACAGATTTGGATGAAATTTGGCACATAGGTAGAACATAACCTGGATTAGGACATAGGAAACATTTTATCCCGATATTCCTACGGGATCGAGACTTATGCGGGTGAAAGCGCAGATAAATACGACTGGCGCTAAACGAATATAAACCATCGTTCTGTCTCTGTCAATCGTTTAAAGATGAAAGAGACAGAGTGATGATTTCAAAATGTTTTGCATTAAACGTATTAAGTGACTTGTAGTGTAAGTGGGGGACATGTTGCTAAATGATAGCTTGGTATCACTACATATTATAAAATAAAGTCTCCCCGCCGCGTCTATGTGTCTGAACGCGATGAATTCAAAAACTACCGAACGGATTATCATACGGTTTTCACCAATCGACGGAGTGATTCATGACGAAGGTTATAGGCTACTTAACATTACGCTGCAACCCTTAGGAGCCGAGCAAAAAGACAAAAAGTCAGTGGAGGCGGGTGATGTATGTGACGCGGTGAGTGGGGGGGTCGAGGGAGTTTTATAGAAATGAGGCTGTTATTTTAGTACATTGTGTATCTTACGACTTCCATGCGAACAAAGTCGCGGGCAGAAGCTAGTTATATTAGAAGTTTTAAGTAGGCGCACTCCTTGGTGCATTTTAAGTCACCGTTTGGTGCTTTTAATGAGAAAGTGTAGAATTTTGAAACATAGTTCATAACCACGTTTTATTGCCATAATCGTTATGTTGGTCAGCCATATTTAATTGAATTTCGATAAAAGTGGACAAAGCCATTCTTTTGTATAGGTACGTATTGGGGTTTTTTCTAATATAATGTGGTTGCCTACACGTATTTAACTATATTATGTCCGTATCATTTTGCAAGCTTTAGTCACGTATTATGATCGTGGAATATTAATATTAATGCATATTTTTACTACATAATCCCAGAAAAAAGACCAACTTAATGCGCGTTGATAATTTGACACGATGTTTTTATAAGCACCTTAATATACGCCAATTCATACGAAATCGATAAACATGTAAAACTCGTAAAAATATGTTTTTATCAACTTATAATAAAAATTAGACTTGGTAAATAAAACATGTGATTATCGATGACTAAACGTTACGTTAACATATTGGTCATGGTGCCAGCGAGTGACGAAACAATCTTGCAATGCGCGGATCGTCCGCTGACTTTCTACTTAAGTTATTAAACAATAAAATTATATTGTAATTACAACCTGCACCTTTCCGAACTTAGACTAACGATAGAAAATTACACAAAACCCATACGCAACCGACCGAAACTAATTCACTGCGAACAAAACGGCTCTAAAGAAAATCTAAAATATTATCTGCATGCCTTACAAGCCCGTTAAACTCGACATTAACATAACGTATTCATTTAAACCATGACATTTCACATTTTGTAATAAATGTTCTTTCCAACGGCGCATCAATTAAGAACCGAAAAAAATGTATAATTAGCTCTATTAAGACAATAAAACTCTTAATGATACCACAACAGTCGTAATATCCGTGCGTTCGTGAAAAAAATATGTAATTATACTCATTATTTAAATAGGTTTTTTCGTCCATTACGGCATAGCTTTAATGGGCGGGCGAGTGAAGCCGCTATCTTGAATTCATTAAATCGATTGGATTCGGTAATCACCTAATTACGGCTCACGTGATTTCGAAGTTAAGAGTTTTAATGCGCGAACCGTGTATTTCTGATTATCCCAATCTGTCTAATTCAGTCTTATTAGTGGCATACCCGCCGTTGAAGAATAGCAGACGTTTTGAAATGCTAATGTTCTGAAAAATGTTAATTGAGTTGCGGAGGTGACGCTTTCAATTGCATATTAGCTTATATAGAAAAATATTTTCTGTATTTTTGCCGCAAGATATTGCGCTGTCAACGGAGTTTAGTCGCGTTTTGAATATTTGTTTTATCTTGATGTGATGATGATGCTATAACAAAATCTACTTTGCATAAAGTGGCAAAAAGTTTAGCACTTTAATGGAAAATCTCATAGATGTAAGTTTTTTGTTGGTTGGAGTAGGTAAGTTACGGAACGGACAGATGGTCATTTTGATGTTAGATTACCACTTAACATCAATCATGCTTGTTTATATGATATGAATAGGTTACCCAGCACCTATTCATGTAAAATGATTGTAGATCGTATGGCCAAATATGATATGCATAAACTGGCAAAAAGTGGCCAACGGTTTTCTTCATGGATTTGAAAACTTTTTGTTGGAATAGGTAAGTGACGGAATGGACAGATCGTCAAGCAGATGTTAGGTGGTAACTTAACAAGTTCAAAATATAGATCTGATTTACTTAAAGTGGCAAAAAGTGCCCAGAAAAAAACATTTTAATGTAAACTTTCATGGATTTGGGGTTTTTTGTTAGAGTAGGTAAGTGACGGAACGGACAGATGGTTAACCTAATGTTAGTTGGTAACCTATTGAATGCAATACATGTAGATCGTAAGGTGAAATCTGATTTGCATAAAGTGGTAAAAAGTGACTATGTAAAGCACTTCAGTGAAAACTTTCATGAATTAGGAGTTTTTGGTTGGAAATGTTGGAATAGACGAGTGACGGAACGGACAAATGGTCAACCTGATGCTAAGCTGTAATTTGAATGCATATTACAAGTGCAATACATGTGAATGTGAAGTGAGGTAAAATCTGGTTTGCATAAAATTGCAAAAAGTGACCAACTAAAGCCCTTTAATGTAAACTTTCATGTATTTGGGGTTTTTGTTGGAGTAGATAAGTGACGAAATGGATAGATGGTCAACCATGCATATTAAAAGTGCAATACATGTAGGTTTTAAGGCCATAGGTCATCTCCATCTCAACCAAACAATTGAGCTATTGTAAGAGTATCTCTAATAGGTATATCAAAAACTTAGAATTTATTACGGCATTCTTGTTCTTCTCTTTAGATTCATAATGATACAAGTAAAAGGAACGGAAGCTGGTTATTTCAATGCCCTCAGGCGATAGACCACTGCTACAACCAACCTATCGCCTTAGGACATTTTGTTGATAGAGAAACATTAATATGCACAAATTACCTAAAGATAAAATTTTACAGCATAAATACTTATGTTGAAGTGTTTGAGGAATTAAGAGAGCCTTTTTAAAGCCACCTTTATCCGTAAAAGTAAAATGATGACTAATAAAAGCACTCGACTTTTGAATGACTCGCGGCGTTCCCCAAGGTTGTATATTGGTACCTCTACTAAATCAGTTTAGATGTAATTATGAATTACTTCATATTTGGTTGTTATCTACCTACTCCTTCTTCTTTTATAGTTTGAAGTGCTATTTAAAATTACTAATACAGCACTACCTTAGAGTAGGTAAAGATTTGATTATGATTGATTATGTTTACATACCGTGTGGTGGGACCCTGGTGATCTGCGATACAGGTATTCCTAGTGCAGACACCAGTCTCTCACAAACTATTGTCACAGTTTTTCAAGTCTGTCTAAATTATAAGATGGTATTGTTTGTGAAGAGAAAAAAATATATTTGAATTTGAATTTGGTTTTGGAAAAACCTAGCGTTTCTGATGCGATTGTCTCATTCCTAAACGTAAAATAACATGAGTTTTTGATAGACATTGTGTGTTAGGAATGAAATATTAAAATGAAGGATTCCAACTTTTTTGAGGTCGTTTAAAAATGGGAAAAATAATAAAATAATTCATCTTTTTTCTTACCAGGTGCACTAACGCTCAAATTCAAAGGCGAATTGATGACAGGATTGGAGGGCATAGAGGACAAGCCTTGAAGATTGGCGGCAAGTTGCGACATTTGTTGCGACATCTGTTGCTGTAGCTGTTGCGACATCGGCGGCATGTTCTGTTGCATATTCGCCAGGTTCTGCAGGTTTTGGAACATTGACGCCACTGTGGACAAGGAAAGTACAATAATTATATGAAGATGAGGCGTTTGAATTGGTCTACAGGGTTTTTTCATTGAGGTCCTTTCTTAGCGTTATTGGAAAATTCTGTTAAAAAAGGTATCTGGAGAATGTCCTTTAGATTACTGTTTCCTTATTAGTTCCTAAAAGTTAATTTATATTAACTTTATAAGAAATGTTTCTGGATTTAATACTTTAACTAGCAACTTGTCCCTGCTTTGGATGCAACAACATGTCAAAACATCGGGATTTCTGTATTATATCTAAGTTAAATACTAATGTATTACAGCCAATAAACCTTCCGAAATAAATGCTTTCATTAAAATCCGTTGTGTAGTTTAGAAGATTTACGCAGTCATACAGACAGACACGAGACAAACTTTTTAAATTATTATTTGTGTTTCAGATTTTGTATAGATATGCAATCGCTTTTTTCCCATTGAAGTCAAATCTTATATCACAGAACAAATACATCGTTCACATAACAATAAAGCTTTAGCATAAAATATTATGTCGCCATTACTTTGTATTGCTCGATGTTATCCCAATGAATTTCGTAAAGAAATAGCTGTTTAAAATTTTATCGACTTTAGAGTCTTTCACATTGATATTCATTGAACAGTGTGTGGTCACAATAATTATGGATGAATTTTTAAAATAGTATTATTGAAATAGACATAAGGAAGTAAAAAATAAAGGCGATGGTAATTTTGATATTGAATTCGAAGATTTAGATAAGGTTGCGTTTGGTTTAAAATCTTTTGGGTGATATGCAGTTTTTAGGAACGTTAACATTTGTCCTGTCATTTGGCTAATTTTACATTGTTCAATTGCTATCGTTAGCAATCAAATCACAACGTTTAAAGTTCGTTCATGTTTCTCAAGCTCTTTTAATTAAGATCAATGTCACAAAAAGGCAAACAACTGGGCTGTTTTTCTTGAAAATGTCTTGTAAATCAACAATAGGATCCTAGAAGAGGGAAGATTGTAGAAGGGTTTTTTTTTTCTTATCACTGGTTTATGCTGACGCATTTTTAGATTGAAGATTTGATTACACTGGCTAGTAGGTACTCCACGACTGATATCTTCAATTTCTTCCGAAAATGTGCCAACAAAAACCCACCGAAACTACATATCGATAAGAAGGTAACAAAAGAATGTAGTACGAACTCACTGGAGCCATTCAGATGTGGCTGCTGCTGGTGCGGGGTGCGCGCGCGGGGCGAGGGGGTGCGCGGCTCGGCTAGCTGCGCCCGCGTCGCCCCCCCCTCCGGCGAGCTCGCGCCGCTTTCCCGGTCTGACTCCGCCTGGGGAAGAAGAGAATGGTTAGATGGTATGCTTTGGTAGAAACACAAACGTTTGGTAAGAGTCCAAGCCAAAATTCGCGCGTTCAATAAAGTCGCGGCGATTTTTTTTCGCGCACTTGTTTTTCAACGCTCTGTTTAGCGCCGAGAGTTGAAAATCCAACAGCGTGTTTTTTCAACGCGCTGGGACGAGAGTGTGTCTCAGCGCATTGGATTCTCAACACACGGCTTAACACCTAGAATTGAAAATTTAGTGCGCGATAAAATCCCACCGCGATTTTATTACGTCAGTGCGAACGTCGGCTAAATGAAATATACGTCCATAACACAAACTTTTTGGTCAAAATCTAAAAGACATTGTATCACTATATCATCATCGCCATAATTATTATCGTATAGGAATTGCAGCAACAACTGTGTTAAAAGAAATTGTAACACAGCCATGACAGTGTATTCCATTTAGAACTGCTTATCTACATCAAGTTATAGTTAACTTATGGGAAAATGTATGGGACTTGGTAGCAATAGACGATCATGTTGCACATACGACGTAATAAAAAAAGAACTAAGTTCACGAGCACTAATTCGTTTGCCGAATTTGGTAAATGCTGTCAAAATATCTATCTACACCCTGGGTTCCGAACCTGAGGGTGCCGAAATTACCCCCGCGGGGGTAAATCAGCTATTCTGTGGGGGTAACAAAGAACTAATCTGGTGGGACCAAAGCTGGTGCCGAATATCCTGTTAATAGCTAACAGAGCTTTAAAAATGCTTATAAGTACCCTTTGCAACCACCTATAGATGTGAGAGTGGTTTTTCAACTTCGGTTACACTGAAAACAAAGGCTAGGAACTGTTTCAATGTGGAACATGACTTAAGATGCGCTTTAAGCTAAACTAAACCTTACATAAAAAACTTTTTAATGCAAAACAATATCAACCATCACACTAACTATGTATTTTTACTTAATTCATTGTTTATATTTAAATATAAATTACGTAAGAATTATAAGCTTGTATTGTTTGTATTGATAACATTTTAAGGTCGGGGTAAAATCAGTTTTCCTAATAGGTCACAGGGGTAACAATATTGAAAAGGTTAGGAACCACTGATCCACACCGATTTATTTCGTCTGCTCGACGTCCGTATGTTACTGCAGAGATCCAGCAGAATATCAGCGTCAAGTATATTTGTCTGACACATGCTGAGATGCACACCGCACCTTGTATATTTGATTTTTTCGAAGTATGTCATAATGTCACTCCATTTCTTGTATGTTTTTTCTTTTTGTATATTGGCATGTTCATGTAATTTGTTATCATTTAATTGTGCTAATGTGTCTTTTGTGTGCACTGAATAAATGTTTTATCTATTTTGGTTGCAGCTGAAAATCAGCGTCAGGTGGTACACTTTGTGTTGTCATCTGACAATATGCTGTGCTGAGGCCCTTTTGGCATTACAATCATTGTTTTCTGTTTTTTATAGTTATAAGGTGTATATTCTCTGATGTAATGCCAATAAACGTATTTTTTCTTTCTTTCTTTCTACCTATAAAAATCTGTCCTTTTAGGCATGAGTTCCATTCCTCTTAGTTTTGACTTTAACAAAGGTAGAATAAGGTGTTTTTATAGGTTAGTTTTTTTGGAGGAACTTGTGGCTAAGTAACAACAGCCGCACGGGTCGATCCATCAGGTTAAGCTACGCTTGCCAGGATTGGTCAGTGGATGGGTGACCATCTTTACATACCGAGACTCCTCCGTGCCTCGGAAAGCACGTTAAGCCGTTGGTCCCGGCTGTCATTCGCGGATCTTTGACAGTCGTTACGGGTCGTCAGAAGCCCAAAAGTCTGACAAACAGTCATATCAAGGGGTATCGTATTATTATCCAGTTACTGAGTTGTGGAGGTCAGATAGGCAGTCGCTCCATGTAAAATACTGGTATTCAGCTGCATCCGGTTAGACTGGAAGCCGACCTCAACATAGTTGGGAAAAGGCTAGGCAGATGATGAGTTTTTTTAGTTTATCTTTAGTTTTGGAGATTATCTATAGGTTATTGATAGATTGAGATAGTATTACCTAAATGTTTAAATAATGCAGTAAAACATCGCTAAACTAAACAACTGAAGTGTGCACGAAGTGTGGACACGTACTTATCTCGCGTTTTTTGTTTAGTGCAGCCGCGGCATATCCCAATGCACCATAGTCAGGGTAGGACCGCACCTAGGACGGAGGGTTATTATTCTCCCTTCGTTTGTCTATGACGACGGGGTTAGGTTTGAACGTAATTAAGGGTGAGCGTATCGCCATTTATGGTTCATCAAGCTTATTTCCAATTATCGGCGACTTGGAGACCTTTTTGGCTTTAAAGTATTTTTTTGTTAGTTCTTTATGAAAAAAAAAAGTATTTATTGATGATAGGTAATACTAGCATGTTTTTTCATGGCCAGGATAAAGCCTTTTGCAAACGGGCGAAAGAGAAGTAACCAATCATTGGTCACCATGGTTACGTACTGAAAGTCGCTAAGTCCAGGTTTTTTCCTCAAGATTTTTTCTTTCATCACATTGTAAGTTAGTGGTTTGTTTAATTACCATTTCAAATGTTTTTTTTTTAAATATTCTGTGTTATTTACAATTAGCAAGTTATTACGGGAGACGGAGAGTATCGCTTATTAAGCATTTCAGTAATTAGGTGAACTTTTCGATTGTAGTTTTTCTGTAGGTAGGTAAGTAGGTTGGCAGGTTTAAATAGGGGAACTAATGTTTATCAGAAAGCTCGCAGATAAAATAGTGTATTAAATAAAGCTCACAAAAGATGGTGTTGAAACTTTTTAAGACCCATTCTGCATTTTTTTTTTTAGATCCAATTTCCTTCGCATTAAAGAAAAGCAATGTCTTGTAAAAGCTTAATAAAAGTAACAATATTGAAAGATTTATTTTACGAATAATAATTATTAAGTATATTTTAATTAAATAATATTAATTGATGATGCGATTTTTCTGCGATATGAATGAGAGAATTTCACGGTGTTTTTCTTAAAAACATCAGGGTTTTCGAGAAATATCTCAACGAATTATAAAGTGAGTACAGGTAATTTAACAACGAAAAAGGACTACAAACAAATAAAATAAAAACCTGAACATTAATAAAAAAATATTATCACAAAAGAAATACGTTCATAAACTAAATGCTATTAATATTTTAATTAAGGAAACCATCTTTTATTCGATTCTCATATAAACCATTGTGCAGCTTGTAAAGTCATAAACTATTTATATTGCAATTATTGTAAATACGGAATAAGGTCAAGCTACTTGACTTTTAATTATTAACTACTATTAAAATATAACTGTAAGGAAACGCCTTGAATAATAATTAATAATTATTATTTAATTTGTAATAATTATAACCGGTCGGTAGCGTTACAGTTACTGCGATTCTCTTATAAATATTCACACGTTTCGAGCTAAAAAATATGTTGGAAAAATAATTATAGGGACCTTCGACTGCTTGAAAGTTAACTAAGTGAAATGTTTTTAAAATTGCAACATGGTTTATTAAAAAGCTGTTGTAAAAACAGGGGAAGGCAATTAAATCATGGTTTAGATTATGCTTTACAACGTTTATAATTTTAAGCCATGTTTTATTTATAAATTATTTTTTCAGAATAAAAATATACTCCATATTTTTACGAATACTACAAGAAATTAATAACTATATATAAAATCAAGTAAATATTACTATTTTCTATTACTCACGAAGGACAATGTCATTCTCTCCAGGCCTGATAATTTCACTATCACTGTCTCTACAAAAGTAACATTCCTTTATCAAAAACTTAATGAAAATTCACCAAATATTCTCAGATACAGCTTGAACGCGAACTTTTCCGAAACTTTGAAAAACTTCAAACGCCCGATCAAAATTTGTGACGATCGTTCTATTTTCAAAAATGTTCCATCCACATACGGTTATCCGAACGCGCGAAAAACTTTTTCTTTACTATATAAAAGTTGTATTTAGAACGGAAAATAGAGCATAGATAACGCCCGCGAAAAAGAAACGCCGCGCACTATCGACAAAGCGTTCACGTTTTTCTTTTTTTTAATTTATTTATCAACGGCCGGTAACACATACAGCCGCGCGGCCAAGTTGCACAGCGCGGAATGAAAGCGCGTCATCAGTTTAAAAAATCAACCCCTTCGGTGGTGGGTGGAAAAAATGCGGCCCCGCGGGGCGTTGGGTGGTCCCACCGAAATCCTTGCCAAAGCGATCGGCATCGGTCCGACTTGTCACTTGTCGAATAAGCATGATAATTAAAGTTTTCGATTAGTTTTTTATTCGTATTTCTTTAGAGCTTTCGGCACGTGTCTCGTACAAATTCGCTTTCAGTTAACTCGATCTGAATTTATTTTATTCGTTAGCGTTTGATTTTTGATTTAACTTTTCATCTTGAGACATTTTGATTTGATTTTTGGACATTTCGAGTTATTGATTTTTTAATGTAGATAGTTAGGAATCTTCAATTAATTAGCTTTTTATGTGTTCTTAAGTTAAAAGAATTCCCTAGATATATTTTGTTAGTTTTTTAAATTTATTAGTGTTTTTTGGTAATTTCTATTTTGTTAGTCAAATGTAGGTGGATAAGGTTTTTTGTTTCGTTTACTACGTGTTCAGTCGCGTATACCATAGGGGCTTTGTTGAGAGCAGATAAGTCCGTGTGTTGATACAGTAGTTGTTGTTTATTGTGAATCGAATCGGAGGTAGACATGCTTCTGGAATACACGTCTTTTCTGTGAGTAGTTACTGTAAAGTTAACTTTTATATCTACGTGATAGAAACCAATGTAATATTGGGCTTTTCAGCTGAAAGCTCTAAACACACCGCAGTTATTATAAATTGAAACAGAATAAACAAATACAATTTATTTATTTCATACGTTCTATATTGGAACACATAAACACTGGGAACAAATTGAATACAAAAAGCTTAAAAGCACAATCAAAACTCCACCGGGCGCTGACTAATGAAAAAAGTTGAAAAAAAATTATCATCAACAAGTAACATTCGGAATAATCAGCGGTACACGGAAAAAATCAGTAATTATTCAGATGAAGTTGGACGAACGAAGGGGGTAAGGGGGCAAGGGCCGGCCAAAATAAAAACGGCGTTGCGTAGGGGTGACACCCGTCCCCCCTCGCCTCTACAAATGTTATCTAACTGCGTTCGTTTCGCGTCGCGGCGCCGTTTCGCTCTGAATTAGCGCCCGAACCGGCGAAATTTCAATTTGTACTCCATTTTTTTCTCGGATAGTTGGTCCTAATGGAAAAGGCTAGGCGATCACGGATTCCGTCTGAAACGGGCACTGGTCGCGCTAACGGTTTTCTAGTCGCCTCTAGGGTAGTGGATGTGCGCAAACATGGAAATGTGACCCGCGGCCCTCTGATCGACGGAAGAAACATGTGATTGTATGGCGTCCTCATTTGGACTGCAAAGCGCGGGTCATTATCGGGCGTTCGCGCACACACGCGTCGCATTGTCCGCTCGGGTGTGTGTGTAGATTTTTACTCATTAATTTTAAAACGCTCCGGATTTTTTTCAGGGCGGGTGCTAGGGGGCCAAAGGGGGCCGAGGGGGGCGAAAATTGGCGATGGCCGCCGGGTGGGGTGTCACCGACGGGGGTTATTAAATAGATTGGTCCGCGGCCGAACGGAGCCGCCGATCTGCACTTGTACCTCGCGTCATTAACGGGTTGAGAACCGATTTTAAATCGTGAAATAACAGCCTGTTACAGGAAAAGTTGAGCGCGGCTTATCGGCCTCTCCTGCCCGTGTTCTACAAGCTTAATTGCATTAAAAGTGTATTTTTATTACGACAATTTTTCTATTCATTACTTGGGAGATGTTAATTGTCTTGTTTATTGAGTCGGGTCTGTATTTTCTTGTGTCGTGCGGCGCGGGGCGTCGTTTGTAGTGCAACAATACACTGTCACACACACATATGCGCGAGGCGTTTTTTCCGCGGCCGTTCGGCAGTGGGTGAACAGGGGTGTATAGGGGGGCGAAATGTGAAAAATACTCGAAAAAAAGGCGAAATTGTAGCAGATATATAATTAAAGTCCAACGTACAGCAACAGCGTACAGCGATGTATTATGCAGACACGTTCTCGGGTGTCGCGGGCTGCCCAATACACGCTGACCGGTGTCGAACACTGCGCTCGACTCGACGTTCGACATTGTATGTGTGATTGTTCCGTCAAATGCTTTGCGACCTCTCGGTTGCTTTGTAGACGTTTGTTTATACTTTGTAGAGATTATTTTATATCTTATTCTAAATTCTATTTTGCTGGGACTACTTAATTTACTATCTTAGTTTGACCCATAATTAAGAGTATTTCATCAAATAGCTCAAAATTTATATCCTCATTCTGCCTAGAAATAGGCACAATGAGGATATTAGAGATAGAGATTTTTGTTAGCCACAATCTTGATCAGTTTACCACCTTTTTAGAGCCTGAACTGGTTAACAACAATAGGAACTAACCCCATACAAGGTCCAGGGAAGCTAAACTTTCAAACTCTTGCGGAACTCTTGAAACAGTTCAATTAATGCATAAAAGCACTCAATAACAAAATAATCAAATTCATTGTAACATCGAGAGTACATCTTGAAAATATAAAACGGTTGTTCAGTGGGGGGTACATACGACAGATGGTTAGAAGGGGGGCTTACGATTAATTTAACATTAAATTCAATAATAACCTCCCATTTATTGCGTAATTTCCTTTCAATTACGTTTCATTTATAGCTCTGTAACAGGATTACAGATGTGATCAACGATCGAAATGTTTCTGTCTAGTACATAGCTACTGGAAAAACGATTTTATATTATATATTAATTTATAAATAATATTAAAATATATAATCTGTTTAAAATTTAATGTGATGATATAGAATGTATTGTAAAAGTATCTAATTAATGATAAAAACTAACATTTTTAAAGTGTGCCATTGGACATAATTATTATACTGCAAGTTAAATGTCTGACTATGTACCTATTAGCAAAGTTAATTACTGTCTCTAAGACTAACACTGTACCAATACCTTTTGCAAATAAATGATTATGATCATGATTACTTTTGAATTTTTGATTGTACTTATACTCCGTTTGAAATGAGATTAGACATTTAAACAATCCTTTTTTACAGTCCGTTCAACCGATTTTGACTTCTATTGCGTAGGCATAGGGATGGCATTAAAAGCAAAAAAAGTGGTTACAAACCAACTGTTTACTGCAGCTGCCATTTGTCATGCAACCTACGCAATAGAAGTCAAAATCGGTTGAACAGACTGTAAATAATGTTTAGTTAAAAGTCTAATCTTATTTCAAATGGAGTATAGGTACTTTTTGAATTTTCGATTGTACTTAGGTACTTTTTGAATTTTCGATTGTACTTAGATACTTTTTGAATTTTCGATTGTACCTTTCGACCTATATGTAACTATGTAATGGAATCTAAGGTAACTAATTTAACCATCTTCCAAGGGTTGTAGCGTAATGAAAATTGGCAGCTGTATGTAGTTCTGATGACAATACAATAATTTGGTACTGTCGAACTGATCTGATGATGGAGCCGGAAGATATGAACTGGAACTTCATGATGGAAAATCGTATCATAGCTATTTTGGATTTCTTAGAAAAGTCTTGTGATGAACTTTGACCACGATTAGGTTTCAAGGTCTGATGATGAAGCCGAAAGCATGTTTTTCTAGTTTTTTAAACTATTAATTATTGAATTTCCGTTTAGTTTTGTACTTAGGAAGTTTATGGAGTTAAGCGTTGTTAATAACAAAGTCGATTAGTTTGGTCGATGTTATCTACATTGATATATTATGTAGCTATCACCGTATCCGGTATAATTGTATGTGTAATGATGAAGTTTATTTGATGGATTCAATTATTATTTTTTATTTTTGGGCGGGGATTGTACATTGGAATTTCCATATTTTTGTAGTAATGGCTGCGTACCTACTGTAATGTGAGTGATATTAATTTACACAACCTATGAATTTTCAAAAGGAATAGGAATTATTTTCTGTTTTGAAGAATAACACAATTTAAAAAAATGATTGTGTGGTTTTATGAAACCACGGTAAAAGTGAAACTTCTATAGGCGCCGCCATATTGGCCTTGGCTGCTCTGACGAGTGCCTTTCACTTTATCCCTACTCCGCGGCCGACCATCACGCGACATGCAACACACAGACGAAAAAGTTTGAGACGATGTAATAAAAGTTTCACTTTAATAACGTAATCGAGACAGTATTTTCTTTCAATCAATCTTCCTAACCTTTTCCCAACTATGTTGGAGTCGGCTTCCAGTCTAACCGGATGCAGCTGAATACCAGTATTTTACATGGAGCGACTACCTATCTGACCTCTACAACCCAGTAACTGGATAATACGATACTCCTTGGTAAGACTGGTTGTCACTTTCGGGCTTCTGACGACCCGTAACGACTGTCAAAGATCCACGAATGACAGCCGAGACCAACGGCTTAACGTGCTTTCCGAGGCACGGAGGAGTCTCGGTATGTAAAGATGGTCACCCATCCACGGACCAACCCCGACAAACGTAGCTTAATCTGATGGATCGATCCGTGCGGTTGTTATTACTTAGCCACGAGCTCCTCAGATAGTATTTTCTTTACGGAATGTTGAAATTGCTAGAAAGAAAATCCATTCCTCTTCCATGCAAAAAAACATAAAAAAATATATATGTGCCGACTTTCGTGATCGGCCAAACTTGGTTTTACTCAATCTAATATTATACCAACATCCATTTTTGTATAAATATAGATTCTTTTATGATTACGTAATACGAATTATTAAACGAGTAAGCCCACTGTTTATTTTTTTCACACAATACTCGGTAACCCTCAGGTTTACGACACTTAACTGACGTCACAGGGACACCGATATTGAATCAACCCAACCCCCACTGAGCGGCGCGTGGGCACTCGACTCGATTCAACTCGCACTCGATTGTTCAGACATAATCGACTAAATTTAAATTTTTCAATCTACCATTGTTATGTTCTATTTAAAATTTTGATCGACGACGCAATTAGTGCGTTTTAGAAATCATTGAATAGCTCGTGGCTAAGTACTAACAGCCGCTCGGGTCGATCTGTCAGGTTAAGCTACGCTTGCCGGGGTTGGTCCGTGGATGGGCGACCATTTCTACATACCGAGACTCCTCCGTGCCTCGGAAAGCACGTTAAGCCGTTGGTCCCTGCTGTCATTCGTGGATCTTTGACAGTCGTTACGGGTCGTCAGAAGCCCGAAAGTCTGACAACCAGTCTTACCAAGGGGTATCGTATTACCCAGTTACTGGGTTGTGGAGGTCAGATAGGTAGTCGCTCCATGTAAAATACTGGTATTCAGCTGCATCCGGTTGGACTGGAAGCCGACCCCAATATAGTTGGGAAAAGGCTAGGCGGACTAGACTAGAAATCATTGAATGCTTTCAATAATTACGTAGGAACTTACGCACCATTTTTATGTTATTTGCATTAGTTAAGTTTTTTTTTTACTTTTTGCATTTTATTTTCGAATTTCGTACATTATTGATAAGCCAAGTAAATACATATAGGCGTACCTATTAAATCGAATCGACATTCACATCGAAGTAAAGAGTCAACAGCCGAAACTCACTAAGTACACCTGTTCAATCGACATCCCGCCGACTGCGCACTGTGCAGTAGTTTTTCAAATATGCAATTTACTGATTTAAAAAAAAGAAGGCCTCGCTCGTGGGCCGGTCGCCCGGTGGGGCCACGGAAAATGGCGTAAAAACTCGACGAAAAAAACCATGAAAATAGTAGGCCCACGTATGGTAAATAGCGTCGAATGTTGAACCCCCTTTGCCACCCGCGCTAATTTGTTACTCTGGGTATGTCCGCGTATTGACTTTAATGTCTCATACTGCGAGCGAGCTGACAGTTTCAAAAAGGGCGTAAGTGCATCTGTCTTAATGATCATGACTTGCGGTTTTTTTATTATGACTAGATATCTACCCACTATGCAGTGACATTATTATTTTTACTTAGTTCAGTTGCATATTTTATCATTAGAACTGAGCTAAGTAAAAAGAATAATGTCATTGCATAGTGGGTAGATATTTAGTCATAGTAAATCTTATTACTTACGGTTTTTTATTTTTTATTAAGACAGATTAAGTTTTTGGAACTGTTGGCTTAGTAGTTTATATTCAGCTCTATGAATAGTTAAAATCTCTATTTGTTACAACGACATTTAATGTTAATCAGCAAATGTTATCGAACTATGTATTTCTACTTCATTATTAAAATTAAAATAAATAATTTATATAAAACAAAGCAATTAAAAAAAATACTAATTTGACAACTTACGACCTACGTCCTTGCATTGTCCACATACAACTTTTTGTAAATGTTTACGAAAAAAAACAGTCGAGAGGTGTCGTGTCGTGGGACACCCGGTTGAAACGAAGTTCTTTTCGTTTTTGCGCACTTGGCGAATAAGAGCTAGACACTTTTGTTACGTAACAAAAGTGTCGTGACGATCAAAATGTTACTCTTTTTTCGGCCAAGTGTGCAAAGAATAAAGCTGGATTTAATTTTAATTTATTTCAGACATAGTTTTACACTCATACATTTAAATTATAAACTATTTTCATTTAATTTACATTACTGTGTCGTGTCCTGTCGTGACGCCTTCCGACGCAGTGTTAGCCAATCAAAACTCGTTATGATTTGACGTAATCCTGTACATATCCTTTCGATCGGTGTATCCCACGTCACGACACAACACGACACAGTAATGTGCCGATCTTCGCTCCAACAAAAGAAAACCGGCAATACTTAACAACACAAGTGTATAGAGGCAAGTAGTCGGTAATGTTCATAATACGCCAACCAACATAACATAATGGATATAAGTAATAAAGGCTATTATCATTAGCCGTAATTGCCAGTCTAGTTATACGATATAGCAAGTCGTTGGTAAGCAAATTAAACTCTTTTTTTAAGTTCAGAGGGTGTGCAATGAACTTTGATGTTCAATGGAAGAGAGAGACAGCGATATAATTAAGTGCATCTCTTTTTAGTCGACTTAAATCGATTGATGTTTGCCGATCGCGTCAATTGCAGTGTAAACTAATTTGTGCTAGTGTTCTTACTAATTATGTTTATTTTGAGTCCATATTAAACACATAACATAACATCACGCCTGTAATCCCCGAAGGGTAAGGCAGAGGTGTAGCTATAGTACACCCACATTTCGCCAATTATATTTAAGTCCCATGTAATATATCCCCTTTGCCATCAATCGCGCACAAATCCAGACTCTGGGCTGCTACTGAGAAATTCCAATTGAAACACCCAGTAACACTTTACCCGACCTGGGAACCGAACGCTGGACCTCGTAATCAGTAGTAGCTTTTGCGACCACTACACCAACGAGGCAGTTCCAAACTAGAATAGTGACTTTAACGAAGTTACTACCAAGTTTCTCATATTAACTTAAGGGCCTCTTTCACGATATCCGAATAGATAAATACAAAAATGGAACAGAAGTTGTAGGATAGTAGTGCCGATTCCCTTGTTCACAAACTAAACTAAATTTAAGTTCAGTGCATCTTTTTCTTTCTATTTCATTAAGAAAAGGACAGAAGATAAATTTTAGTTTAGTCCTGTCAAATTAATCAGCGCCTGTCACTACTCCATACAAGTTAAGACGTGATTAAAAACTTGCCTACTAAAATTACGTCAATTTACGTCAAGCGCTGATTAATTTGACAGGACTAAACTAAAATTTATCCTTCTGTCCTTTTCTTAATTAATGAAATAGAAAGAAAAAGATGCACTGAACTTAAATTTAGTTTAATTTGTGAACAAGGGAATCGGCACCATTGTCTGCCAAGTAAATTAACGAACCTAATCGTAGGTAGTGAAACCGGCCCTAAGTCTATGAATTCCAGGAGAAAAATTAAAAGTAAAATCCCGCAAAATCAGCAGTTTGCATTAGCAACAGCATTGAGCATTTGTTGGTGAAACGTTTCTTTATGGAAAAGTACTTGTTTATTTGACTATTTTTTCGTATTTATTCTGTGGAAACTTGTAAATGACCTTCAATTTCATGTTGTTTAAGAACAATGTACATGTTAGCTGTAAGTTTCTCGAATAGAATAAAATAAATAACATAAAATTGGAACAGGGAAAATAAAGTTCCAAAGCAAAGGTGTCGAGAATAGAGTCCCCACTTAAACACGAGGAAACTTGGCAACAACAACAATTCTTTTACTTCCCTCAACGTTGCTCGCTCGTGGCAGAACGTCGTAACTGCCACCGCTATTTACTCGAACTACGTCACAGCACCATTATCGCGTTGTTATTTTTAATTTTTAACAATGTACGGTAAATTATACACTGTTTTCTTATTTATTTTTCGTTGAGAACGTAAACATGGGAGAAAATTTGTACTTTACTACAGTTTTTAATTTTTTAGATTTTTTTTATACAAGCCTAATTAAAGACTTCTTACAATGTTAAATAAGGAGGATCTAAGGGAAAAGTGGCCATTATATGTAAGAAGTCTTTTCATTTTTTTGCTAAAATTCTTTACTTCCATTTTTTTCCATCCAGGATACAAATAGTCCAAAGACTTGGTTCTCTTGGTCTTGACAATTCAAAAGTGCTTGTAAATGATTTAATTAAAATGAATTATTTAAGTTTGATTTTATCTAATGCAAGTAATCGAATGGCATCGAGTTCTTCAAATTACTGTATGAAATAAAACGAAATTTTCATTTAACCTCACATTTTCCACAAAATTTTCCCCAGAATTTTCATTTAAAAAGACTTACCATAATTGTCATGAATAAATGAAAAATAAAATGGTGTAATTACTTAAAATTTCGTAACACAGTTCCGCAAAGAACTAGCATGACACAACAAACCTCGTATAATTAGCATACATTATAATTATCAACGTATCAGGAGACCGCGTTAAAACAGCTATTACGTACCGTTATGGTATATTAAGTTTTTTTGATTAGCTCTAATTAAGCACGGTGGACTGCGACCAAAACATAGAATTTATTTCCTACGAACTAATTGTCTTATAGGTGTGACAGCCATTATTTTAATTGTGAACTGTGGCTTTAATTGATGCTTACATTTCTTTGTATATGTTTTTCTTTTTGTTTGTGAAGCGTTATATTGGGAGTTAAACTGGGAATCTCGTCGCCTTGAAGATATTTATATAAACATTTAGGACTAAATATTGTATTTATTTTATTTTTGATTTCTTATTTCACTGTATGCTGCACCGGTTGACGTCATCACGTCAATGCTGGCTGTCACTATAAACCAGCGCTGTGGCTCTGTCTCGCATAGGATCGCAGCATTATACTGAACGATGGCCGTATTTTCTCTCAAATTGTTATTTTCGTGTTTTTTTCTTTCTTTGCGTCATGTTTACCGCAAATAAAACTGTTTTCTTTCTTTCTTAAGGGGATACGTTGCTTTAAATCAATAAGGTTTTCAGAAGGAAAAGTGCCTACATGATACATAAATATTTTCCTTCATCATCTGCCTAGACTTTTCACAACAATATTGGGGTCGGCTTCCAGTCTAACCGGATGCAGGAAAATAGCAGTATTTACATAGAGCGACTCCTATCTGACCTCCACAAACCATTTACTTATAATAATAATAATATCCCCTTGGTAAGACTGGTTGCCAGACTTTCGGGCTTCTGACAACTGTTAAAGATCCACGAATGACAGCCGGGACCAATGCCTTAACGTGCTTTCCGAGGCGCGACACACATACTTATAAACATTATTTCAATTTATCCGACAACAATTATTAACTCTTCAAATGTCGCGTGATACCCCATAGGTGCATAAGAAAAAATGCTCCAAATGTCAAATGCACCTATGCAGTGCATAAGGATCCTACTTGCCATTGCACGATAATATTTGACATTTATTTGCACTTGCAACACGATCTGGCTGTATCATTCGACTAATCGATTAATACTTGACCGGTTTTAGTAACAATTTACTGGGAACACCACTAAAATGAACGAAAAAAAAAAACAAACAAAATGTATCTGTGGTTTGTGTGACGCGACGCCGCCATACTGTCAAAACTCAGTGAAGTGTGTGTGTTGTTTACATTTGTTCGCAATGTTTTTATGAAGAAAACGGTGAGTAATCTTATTAGAATTTTATACAGAATTACTGAGAAATAAGTATAGATTTCATATTTAGTGTTAGTTTATCGAAAAGTGATAAATATTTCCGTGAAAAGATAACGAAAGTTTTGTAATGCACAAATTTTGAAGCTGTCGCCGCCGTGTTTAGTAAAGTTTTTATGATAAATATTCTTGTATACTGTTTGAAATACACATAAGTACCTAGTTTATTTATCTACGAACATGATTTGGGTTATAGCTACTGATAATATTGCGTATTCTTATCGTAATCGTATTTCCAAAAGTAAAATTCGGCGTAATTCCCGCGTACCATGACACTGCGCTCATAGTAGGCGGGAAATGTACAGACTGCAAAAAACTCCAATTAGAACAAACATATTTTTGTTCTAACTGGAATTTTGTCATATTGGATTTTTATTATTTCACGAAGTTTTCTTATTTGACATATGTAAGAAAAATAAATGTCGCTAATTGTTTTTATTTTACCGTCTTCAAAAAAGGTGGATGTCCTCAAATAGAATTAATGTTTTTTTTTAGGATCATGGTATTTACAGGTAGACTATTACTTTAGTAAGTGATTGTTTTCTGATATTTTTAGCATGACGAGGCTGTCCTCAAGGTCGCGGAGAGCTCCGCCCAGACAGAACGCCGCCCGTTGCGCTATCATCATGGGGTTCCTTGACTCTGGCACGCGTCCCGATCCTGAACTGCCCCAAGGCTCCACCGCGCACCGTGGTAAATATTTTCTGTATAGCGTATTAGTACCTATACTTATTTAGTTTCAGTGGAGTAATTAGTATTTTTTATCTTTTTAGCCGCCTCCATGCTGTCCCGGTTCTAACGACGCGTCGATACGATATATCGTCGTGTGTACCATCGAAGAAACCCATACCTATACACGTAAGGACTATTTCTGCTTGCAGCGCTCGGCCGATGTAGTAACGGTTACCTACGAAAAAAAAGGGTCGTGTGCACGGGATTTTGTTTTCGATTTGCTTAGGTATGGGTTTCTTCGATGGTACATACTACGCTTTGGAATGGGCCACTAGCTTCATCTTTCTAACCCGATGATAATTGAAAAGTGCCTGTAATTGGTTTATTTGAAATAAATGCTTTGAGTTTGAGTATTGTGTTTTTTTTTAAATATATTTCTTGAAAACAATTTTTTATTTTTTATTTCACACTTTTTATAGCTCCTTCCTTCATGGAATTAGGATAACTATCCGTAAGTATATGGGGTCATGTACAGCAACGCAGGAGGATTGAAGGCGGTAACAGTTTCCACTTGAATGGTATAAACCATACAAAAAGTAACTATGTACCTATCATTTTGGACCGTGATTTTTCCACCTTCTGTCTATGCGAGAGAATGGGTGGGTTTGTAGATGGATTTAGGTACCTATAAGGAAAGATATATAGAATAATAATGTATGTAATGTATTTTCCACCATAATTGTTACACAAACACACCATCCTTACACACCATAATTGTTGTAAATAAGTGTACAAATAATGGAGACTCAATATTTTTAAAGAAATCGAAATAATAATAATAATTGGGATATCTCAAAACAACATTTTTATCTCCGATATTTATATTGAACAGGTCATTACTATTTTTAACCGACTTCCAAAAAGGAGGAGGTTATATGTTCGTCGCGTATGTTTGTTTTTTTTTTTATATGTATGTCCACCGATTTTTCCGTCAATTGTGGACCGATTTTGAAAATTATTTTTGTGTTTGAAAGGGTGTGCTCTCGAATTGGTCTCATATAAATTTTATTAACTTTGCTTTGACAGTTTTTGAGTTAGCTACAAAATACGTATTTTTTTTTCCACTTAGTATGTACATGATATGATAAGTTTCTGTCACTGGTAGCAGGTAGTGGTATTCGAATGTGTGTGGGGTAGGTACCACAACTAAAAAGTGAAAAATAAAAACTTTTTACAAAAAAAAAACAACCGACCTCCAAAAAAAACACTACAAAGTGAAAAATAACTTTAATTTCGGAAGTCGGTGGCAAAAAACGAAAATACAAAACACAAGACACCGACTTCCGAAATTAAAGTTATTTTTCACTTTGTAGTGTTTTTTTTGGAGGTCGGTTGTTTTTTTTTACTAGAACACAAACAGTGAGATAACAAAGAGTAATAATAATATAATATATTGTTATCTAAAATAAAGTAACATAATAAAATGACAATAATTATTTATAAAGAAATTACAACAAAAACCGTACTTGGATATTATAATATAAAAATATTTCACTCGCAGTGTTTTTGCTCTGACGGTACACGAAACTAGTAATAACCAGTTTCACGACCGGTCCGCGCGCGGGTCGTCCGCCAAATTTTTATCGTTGTGTAAACAAAAAGTTTTTATGGTTTAGATAAGGTTTCAAGTGCTATGGGTTTCTGTTATTGTGTTTATGGTGTGGCCTACACATTGTATTGTCGTAATCAAGTGTTTGTGTGGAGAATGAGTGTGTGAATTCGATATATTGTGATAAAGTTTCAAGGTTATGTGAGTGAAAATTATCAAAATGAATAGATATCACATCATTGCAAAATCAGGTTAGTATAATTATCTGTAAAACATAGTTATTTAGTTAGATTAACTCATAACGAAGCCAGAAAGGTATAATATATGCCATGTTAATGAGTGTATATTGACGAATTCTTCGTTTTTCCGAAGGCCTACCCAAAAATCAAAGCACTTGAGATTAGGGTCGACAAGATGTGAGTTTTTAGGTAAACCTAGGCTGACGGTCAAAAGGTTAAGTATACGACAGTTCCTTCTGTGTCCTTTAGAAAGAAGTGTAAGTGCACTTACGACATTTTATCTAGGTACTTACGACTTATAAAATATTGCAATAATATTTTACAATAGTTGGGTTTTTGATTTTGTTCGGTTCAAATTCGAACAAAAAGGGAGTGAACCGTATGCACATTTACTACGAGCCATTAAAACATAATCATAATGTATGTAGGTGAATTATTTATATTGGAAAGTTGACTAAATATTGGAACTAATGAAACCGCTACAAAACTCAAATATCGTTACCAAGCCCTACTTTTTAATAATCCAAATAGGCAATTTCTTTCCAGCAAAAGTTCTAATGGAGAAATAATTGGGGCTTCCACTTACGTGGGTATTAGTCGGCAGTGTGTAAGGCGCCTAATACACTGCGATTACTTTATGATAAGTAAAATTTTAAAGTAAGGCATAATTATCATGGCCTGTTTAAAAAAAGTTATATTTTAATATTATTTCGAAAGATAACGGAATTGCAGATAACAAACAGTAAAGGTGACTTTCCACTGGGCACGCCACAATTGCGGCGATAAGACCCCTCTTTGAGGAGTGGCTGGAGGCCCTGATTCGGGCCATGGTACGGAGCGAGAGGAAATGGGAGGCTGTCACCTCCTTCTGCGTAGCAGTAATGCTCGCGAAGGAGGAGGTGGAACGCGTGAGGGAAAGGCAAATTTCGCGCCCTCGCGCCTCTAACCGCCGCAGGAGGAGACGCCCTGGGCGTCGGGAATCACTGGCAGATTTCCGGCCACCGTAGGCGCGGGCTTGCGGACGGCGAGCAATGAGTACCTCGCCGTCCGATAAGGACCAAGCCCGAGTCAACGGCGCGTTGTGTTCCACGCGCGCCTCAAAGAGATGTCAGCAGAATGGACGGGGTCCGCTAGGACCAATGCCTGCCGGGGGTTCGAAGAAAACCGATAGGGACATCATGGCCCCCGGCAACAGGGCAACCGAAGGAACACGGGTGGGTTTTAGTCAGTAAGAGTCTGGCACGCCCTCCCGCTCCGCCCAGAGTGGGAGAAGTTATTTGATAATTTCCCAACCAAAAAAAAAAAGGTGACTTTCCACGAACCTACAAAACAAAACGTGTTGATGAAAAATTACAATGTTTTTAACAAGAAGATTTTGCAGCAGGAATATTACAGCCAAACTCTTATAAATATAATTCAAATAATGATTCTATAGCATAGAACCTCAATTAATACAAATTACTTATGCTAAAGACAAGCACGACTCTCGATTCAAAACAGCAGTACCATTTAGCAATTTTCCTATTCAACTTTCTACCCTATTCCTGCTATTAACTAAGTATTTATCATAAAGCTGTAATTATAGCCTATCGCATAACGTAAGACGTTTTGACAGCTCGTTCAATAATGTGGTATTTGTACAGACATGTCAAATGAAAATGGCATGTGTGTTTGACTAGTAGTCGAGGTAACTATTGCACATAAGTACACGAAGTCTGCTAACAATTGTTGGTCATTTAATTGTCTTTTGCTATGACTTAATTGTTAGGCTTCAGTTTGAAGAACTGTAATGTTTTAAGTCCAATTAGTGATGTACTGTTAAGTAGACGGACGAAGCTACTGGGTTTTTATTTTTTTTGATAATCATTTAATTTTCTACCACAAGATGGACCGATGACCTTGTGAAGGCCGCAGGAATCCGCTGGATGCGGAAAGCACAGAATCGGTCGAAGTGGCGGTGCTTGGGGAAGGCCTATGTCCAGCAGTGGACGTCTTTCGGCTGAAATGATGATGATGATGATGACGCCTTTATTTATAAACGTTTTTAAAGTGAAGAGACGTTATGCAGACGTTAATTATTACTAAAATTTAAGTAAATTTTGTAAAAATCCGGCCAAGTGCGATGCGGACTCGCACACAAAGGGTTACGTATCGTATTAAGATGGAGCAAAAGACACCGAAAAAAACACGTTTCTTGTATGTATAATTATTTTTGGTTATAGCGGCAATAGAAATACACAATCTGTGAAAATTTAAACGGCGTACCTATTACTTTTCATGAGATATAGCCCGCTGACAGACAGACGGATGAACAGCGGAGGCTTAGCAATAGGGTTTGGCAACCTTCGGGTACGGAACCCTAAAATGGGTGTTAGTGTTTTTAAGGTTGTGATAATATTGATGTGTCAATCACAAATAAAAAAACATGACATTAAGATACCTAAGGCTCTTGCTTGTACAAGAATTGCTAGCCATTTTATTATCTACATAGTTATTGATTAACTATGGTAATTATAGTTATACTCCGTTTGAAATAAGACTAGACACTTAAACAAACCTTTTTTACAGTCTGTTCAACCGATTTTGACTTCTATACCGTAGGTATAAGGATGGCATTAAAAGCAACAAAAGTGGTTACAAACTAACTGTTTACTGCAGCTGTCATTTGTCATGCCACCAACGAAATAGAAGTCAAAATCGGTTGAACGGACTGTAAAAAAGGTTTAGTTGAATGTCTAATCTTATTTCAAACGGGGTATAAGTCATTCCTACTAAAAGACGAAACTATCTGAGATAAGGTGTTATTTATTTAAATATAAATTATTGTTTTACATAATTGCGCCAACAAATTACAAGTTGCAATGAAACAAGCTCCCATTTTTCTCATTAAAAAACTAAAACTAAGTGCCAATTTTATAGCAATTATCACTTAAAATAATTACAAAAGTACCATCAAATGAGAATCCGTAACGAGCCTTGAAACTCGTAAAAGTTTAAAGTCTTTACATGAAAATGTTCCTAGTGTGTACCAAGTTATTACATTAAACACTAACTTGCTGTCGTAATAGTGTCTGAGTAGAGGGCCGGACTGCGCCATTAAGGAGGGGAAATTAGTGCATTATTGACTGATTTCCCTTTTCAACTAGCTGATAGACGGCAGTTCGCGTCAGCTTTTCGATTTAAAATACTCGCTGGCTGAATGTTTACTGCATTAGCTAGCTTTGATCGATTACATTTTGATGTTTAGTTTTTTTTTTTTCATCGTGACTAAGCTAATGTAATGTTTATGAATACAGCGTGCTTTTAAAAATGGAATTGTTATTGGTGGTAATTATTGTGTTTCCATCATTCTTTGTTGACATCAACACTTTTATTGCTTACTGCATTTTTGAATAATTGAGCGCATGTAACCATTAGTGGGGAATAACTTATGCATAATAAATACATTAAGAAGATTCTAATTAAAATTACTGCGTCGCCAACCACGTTGATTAATTGATTTGATTCAAGTTAATTAAAAGTACTCTGTATAGGTATGATGTAGATAATGAAGTAACGTTGGCTTAATTATGATTTAATTTTCGTGCCACGTATGAATAGAGCGGAACCAACAAAAGTCGAACCTATCGAAATCGTAGAGAACTTCTCTCTCACCCTCGCGACACAACGATCGTAGGGTCTCCAATTAGTTTTTATGGTACGCTTCATTACAGCCAGTGTTAATTATTATTGTGCTGACGAACGCCCTGTTCTCACTCGACGACCTAATTAGAACGGGTGCCGAGTTTTTTCCTTTTTTGTTTTCTTGTCAGCAAATTATGAGCATTGGGGTGTGTGCGGTGCTTTGTGTGGGTACGTGTGTAGGGGCACTTATGTGCGCGCCGTCGCGTCGCTCGCGCTTAATTCTAAATTCGAATCGCATAGAATTACCAGTCGAAATTTGAATTTATTTTTCCTAAACGCCATCTTGGATGGCTTTTGTAACAATTAATTATTATTAGAAAATAATCCGCTGTGATTAGGGCCCTGTTTTATTAGAATCTTTCATAACTCTGGTCCAAAAAATATTTTATAAAATTATATTAAAACGTAGGCGTATCGAATGTAAAGCTTCTCAATTATAAAACCTCTAAATAAAAGGATTGAAATAAAATAGTATGTTTAATCCTGCTTCAGTTTTCGGACTAAACAGTATAAACTGCGGCAAAACTCATGAGAAAATAACATAAATAGAATCTCTCGCGTGGAAATTAACGCGCTATTATATTCAATCGTTATTGTTTTTATACGTTCATTGAGCACTTATCGGGCCGCGTCTTGTCAGCGAGGCAGCTTCTTTCACGTTTATCGAGAGAATAATAGCTCAATAGCGTTACATTGTAAAAATAAGTATAAAAAGAATATTTCCTCACGCACTCCGAGACTGCTTTTATAAACTTGTAACCCGTAAAACGCGGTTGTTATAAGTGAAACCATAAATTCACCTAATTGGCACGATTAGAAATTTTAATCATTTTATAGATTTCTTTTGTAATTTTATCGAGTTCTTTATAGCCGTCCGATTAGTTTTCAACATAATAGTTAGTTAAAATTGATTGTTAACATGTTATTTTAGTCGATTTCACCAATTAAAGATTTTTTTTCAAAACGTTTATTAAAAACTTATCGTGTGCTTTATAATTACGAATTGTTATGAAAAATAGGTTAGTTAGGCAGTAGTTAGGTACTTATTTTGTATTTTTTTCTATTGAAACGATGATTGTAGTTTAGCGCCATATAATCACCGCATAATATTTCGTGTGGGTGTCATATTATTCTGTTTGTTTACATTTTTTCGTCACATAGTTTGTACGTGCTATAATTATGGAGCAGTTTTTATTTTTATTGTGTATCACTCTAATTAGGGTCGATTAGACGAATTAAATGTTTAGAAAATATTTAAATAACACACTTAAGTGCCATTAATTTAACAACTTAAAAAATTAAGTGCGATTTGCATATTTTGACCTTTAGCGAAGTGATTGTGATTAAACATAACTGGAGTACGAAACGGGCTAATTACTTGTTTTTCCATTTTTGTAATCATGTTTTGGCCAAAAGCTTATAGCACGGATAATCCACTTAATATATTTAATTTTAGACAGAGTTAATTAATCAATGCAGATTGAACAATAAAACATGTCACAGGATTTTCTTACAAGTAAGATTGTCAATTTTATAAATTTATAATATAAGTTTAATAAAATTTAATGTGACGTATAATAATTGGGTGATTTTCAGAAAAATTGACCCCGTGACGATCAGGAAATATAATTTTGGGATTAAATGAAATTGCTTAAATTTACTCTGTTATCAAAGAATATGTAATTAACTAGCTAAATATGCTATGTAAATTAAAATTTAAACATAAATATGAGAAATATTCAAGTTTTTCGGTCAACATATGACGCAAAGTGTTCCTATACGTCACACAATACAATCAGTCAGAAATAAAACAACCAGGTATTGAAACAAAATCAACTTATATTAGCATAAAGATATGTTTAAAATGTTTCCAAAAATAACAAAAAGTTAGCATAATTCTATCGCAATAATAAATAATCAGCCAAATAGTTTCATTTTCGTCACTTCTTAGACACATCGCCCTAGAAAAGTTGTTGTTTACTAATGATACGTGATACAAATTCAAAAATCAAGCAAAATGAGGAATTTTCGGCAATAACAAAATTCTAATAGTGACAAAACTTAATACTCTAAAGAAATCTAAATACTTTTAAAACTAGTTTTGTACAATTTAGAATATAGGACAGTGACTATTACGAAAATTGCGTGACGAATAGGAATAATTTGAGCAGTATCCACACTGCCAATTTAAAACACAATCACAAAGAGCGTAAAATTAATATTATTAATCTTTAAGATTCATTAAACCTTTTGTTATACACATAAAAGTATTAAAAGACATAACATTACCAATTTGAGATCACATAACTTATATTACGAGAACCAACTTAGTGGTCGTTGGTGATTATTTTATATTTTTACTTACACCTACAGGATTATCACAATTACTTTGGAATCATAGGAACTTTAATATTCTTCTCGACAAAGATAATAACGTTTAATATTACTGTGTACTAATTTTAGAGATCATCATCCTACTTCAATCAACTATTCAATCATAATTTAAACAAACGTTCTACCTTTTCTTCTTCTGTAAGTTCTGATATCGTTTTCCGATTCTTTTTTAATCTTGTTTTTGGCGCTGGACTTCATATTTTTCAGGATTTTCTTTAATTTTTCGCGATATCGCTTCGCTCTGTCTGCTGTGGTAAACGCCATTCTCTACCGAACGAAATAATACTTTCTCCTATAACCATTAATTATTTCCTCCCAAACAAACCTCGCACTCGTCTTCGGGAAAATGATCATAAATAGAATGCATACAAAAAGAACACCAAAAAATGGAGCACTGCAGTAATTTTCTAATATCGCTTTGACTCATCGCAAGAGTAAAATGCTGCAGTTTTATACTCTTTCTGATTTTTCGCTGACATCCGAAACACTTCTCAGTGATTATGAAATGTGTAACAGGCCAGGGCCACCTGGCATTATTACTGTAACATTGATTTAAATCAAAATATGTTAGGATTTTGTCAACGTCCCAATATACTACCATATCGGCTAGCAGAGTGATCGATCATACATACGAGTAGTATGTTAAATGCGAACTTATATCTGAAACAAGAAAGATATCATTTTTTGTAGTAAAATTGGATAAAAAGTAGTCTACCTATAGCAATTTTTACAGTCAATTTAGATTCAAACCCAATGAGTCGTCACGGGTATTAGATACGTGCGTACAAACAAACAATACAAATTTTACCTCTTATCAAAATTAGGTAACACGTAGGTAAGTATCTATTACAAGATTATATATTTCGTTGTACACTAAGCTTTATAATTCAAGTTCGTCACGATTTTATTCCGGTAGTATGTCACATGACGCACAGGAGGTGACGTATTCATACGACGAAACTTTTAAAATTAAAAATAACTAATACTCTGATAAATTAACTTGTTTTTAGCTTTATTAATCTAATATAGGTTAGTTTATGTTTTAAATACAATATGCCAAAGTTAAGAAAATGAGTTTATTTACCTTTTAAATACTGTCACTATCCAGAAAACTTTTTCTGCACGCCGAAGACACCAACACTTTCGTCACAGATTTTGTCGCAACTAACAATTAAATAGTAATGGCGCGTGGCGGTATCAAAATACGATCACAATGTTGCCGGGAAAGTAGAAAAAATACAAATTAATAGATTTTATCTTATGTAAGATACCAAATTCTCCGTGACGATACCGGATTTTCCGGTACTATGGTTTTCGTAGGACAACGTTAATTTAATGATATTTCTTAAAAATAACTATAAATTAATCACATAAAGACCAAAAACACACTTTTAGACATAGAGACATTATGTTCGAACGCCTAAACATATTCAAAACTCAATAGTCTACAAGTAAGAAGTATTCGAAATCTCCGAGAGACCGTGGGACACACGAAATCTTCACCTCCTGTGGTGCTTTTTTTTAAATATAAATATATCTATCGTCATTTTATGGCGTTTTTTAATTTAACTTGATTTTAAAATGTCTGCCTTAATCATATAACATTTCACATCTACATGTGCCATATAAAAAAACAAAAATAAAAATGTTTGAAGTTGTGGGACAGACCGATTTTGCTAGGGTCATTTTTTGTGAAAAACACCCAATTATTATTATTATGTAGTTAGTGCACTTAAGGGTTTACAGGTAAGCCCTTGTCTGCGTGCAAATTTATTAGACGTGCTTTCGAGTATTTTATTTTGTTTGTTTACATTTTTTCGTCACTTATTTTACTATAATTATGGAACAGGTCCGTTATATATTTATCCCTGAAAAAGTCGTCTTGGGGAAGTTTAGGTGAGGTACCTAATGACGCAAACTGCCGATGACACATTGCTATGAAATATTGGCGATCCAAAGCTACCTTATAGTAAATTTTAAATAAATTATATACAGTCGAACCTGGAAAATCGAGAGTTCAAGGGACCGCGATCTCTTTTTCACTTATAGAAGTTTCCCACTAACTCAAGTTTCTAGCTTATAGAGGTGACCTTTCTCACTTATAGAGGTTCAGGCTGGTTGTTAACGGTTGAGAGGAACATAAACAATGTTAGTTCCATGACATTTAAGAACGAGTCATAAATAACAGATGTTAAATTACGCTCGACTGTCGCTTATAGAGGCATAGGCATAATCAGTCTTAGTTATAGAGGTCCACGATAGAAAAACGACTTTCTCTTATAGAGGTTTCTGCTTCTTACTTATAGAGGCTTAAGTGGGTTAAAATGACGGGACCTGGCAATTACTCTCATTTATAGAGTTTTCTCGCTTACCCAGTTCTCACTTACCCAGATTTGACTGTATTTATTTTAATGAAACCAAATTGTGTAGGTAATTGATAATAATATTATCTATGCGACTATGCGTATATAACTGATGTCTATTAAGACATCAGTTATATGAAGCTTGGAGAGAATAGACCAGGCTATCAATAATTTCGTCTCGAAACCGACGGAGCATTCCTTTGGCCATGCTTAATAAATAATTCAGCCTAGTTAGCGGTATTCTAGTATTAACATAGCATGAATTGCACATGTCCGGGCTCTGATTTATTATGGAAAATTTATTGATCGGAATTAATAATAATATAAGACCTTATTTCATTTAGCGAGCCGGTATGCCACAGTACAAACTATAAAAAATTTAAAGATGTTATGAAAATACTAATAAACTATCATGGAATGATAACAAAAACTACATTGTTTAAGTACTTACATAAATAATACTTGTAAAAAAAAATGTTAATCTTTATCTAAATCTTGTCTTCTTTCTATTGCATGAAATAAAAGGCTTTTATTTTTTTATTTTATTATATTATACACAATACTGTTTTAAGCTTTCTTTTGTTTTTTTCCTGTTTTTTTGTTTTTGAAAACTGTGTGTCTTAACCTGTGTCAAATAAATTTATTTTCTTTCTTTCTTTCTTTCTTTCTTTCTTTCAGTATAATTTATTAGGAAATGTCTACTGAAATGTGTCATATTTTTAGGCTGTGGTATTTTGAGTATTGGTAACAAAATTTTGTGTTAGTTTATTTTGCAATTTTAACACACAAAAACATAACATCACGCCTGTAATTTCCGAAGGGTTAGGCAGTACAACATTTAAATAAAACCTGTCCAATCCGTGAGGGTGTTGTTAGGTATCGTACTGAGAGTCTATTTATGTGGGTAATAGTCATGAAAAAAGAAAAAAAAATCGTCATTTTTTTTTCAATGGGGACTTTTACCGAGTTATTACATGGGGCGCGGGCGGCCGTCGTTTAGCAGGTGTCTACAAGTCATAACATACCGCGATAGCGACTGCCTATCTGACCTCCACAACCCAGTTACTGGGTAACACGATACCCCATGGTAAGACTGGTTGTCAGACTTTCGGGCTTCTGACGACCCGTAACGACTGTCAAAGATTCACGAATGACCGCCGGGACCGAGGCACGGAGGAGTCTCGGTATGCAAAGATGGTCACCCATCCACGGACCAACCCCGGCAAGCGTAGCTTAACCTGATGGATTGATCCGTGCGGCTGTTATTAGTTGGCATAATTAATAGTAAACCTAATTATATTCACTTATGTCTTTTTGTTCCGTAAGAACATTACATTTTTATAATTAGTCACGTTTCCATTCAATTTAATTGTTTACACGTCAAGGGTTTTTACCAGGTGTAAAATATTTCCAAAGGTAAATTATAATAAGCTAAACACTAATTGAAATAAAACATACCTATTATAAATCATTTTTTTGCATTAAGTGTTGCAATAAGTTAATAAAGAAAGAAAGAAAAAAACAAAGAAAGATAGAAAGAAAGAAAGAAAAAGTATTTATTGATCAATCAATCAATCAATACGTTTATTTGTGAAACATAGGTGTTTACATAAATAGGGGTGCGCTATGTTTTGTCATATTTAACTATGCGTTCGCACTGGCGAAACATCACAACAAAACATGTTGAAATCTCTAGTGCCTGTCAAACTTTGTATGGAAAATTGACAGAAAATAGAGATTCCAACATGTTTCGTTGTAAATGTTTCGCCAGTGCGAACGCATAGTAAGACATACAAATTTATAAGTGACCCGTTAGGTGTCATTAGATTATGCCATTAGAAAAAAATTATATTTTAAATTAATTAAATACATGAAAAGAAAAGCATAAAAAGAAACATCAAATACTTGACATTTAATAACATATAACATACCATCACGCTTGTATTTTCCGAAGGATTAGGCAGAGGTGTAACTACCTACAGCACATCCACATTTCGCCAGTTATGTGTAAGTCCCATGTAATAGGGGGCGAGTCTATTGCCATCAACCGGGCACAAATCTAGATTCTGTGCTGCTACTGAGAAATTTCAGATAGAAAAACCCAATAACACTTTGCCCGACCCGGGAATCGAACCCAGTATCTCGTGCTCAGCAGTAGCGTTTGCGACAACTAGACCGATTCTAAGTAGGTAATTTTAAGTTATTAACTTTTATCAAATGTTTAATTAGGTAGTTTTTATGTTCTTAAGTATCAAATTTGATAGATATCAATTTGATTTTTTTATGAATGAATGAAATGCAGCACGTCAAAAAAACATCCCGTTGGAGTTTCAACTCTCGGTGCTAAGCAGTGCGTTGAAAATCGACTGCACGAAAATAATCGCCGCGGGAAAAAATCGCTCTTGCAAACCTGAACTGACGTCCGACTCAATGCAAACAAAGTTTCGCGCCCAAAACAGCTTTTTTCGCGTCTGAAGTTAAACTAATTTACAGAGCCGAAACTATCCTTAGTAGTTATCCAACAGAGATAGCTTGTAGGTACTTATTCATTTTTAGTTTCTCTGTTATTGGAAGTTGTTAACATTTATGAGTATACTAGGTACTACTCGCAGCTTCCCCCGCGTAGATACAAAATCGGTTCAGCCGTTTCGGAGATTAGCCGGAACAAACAGACATACAGACAGACAAACAAAATTTTAAAAAACAAAATTGTTATGCATCATTACTTTCATATTATGTTTATGCATGTAGTAAAAAGCTGTTATTTTGACACTACAAACAGACATTTAAATTTTATTTATTTATATAAATGTAAAGATTTAGCACTTAAAATATTATATTTAATAGGTACACAGAATAAATATGACACTACACATGATAGTGTCATTTTTTTTATTCCTCCTGTGTAATGTCATATTGCTTATGAAACAGCCTGTATAACGTCATATTTCACATGGAGTTCGCCGAACTGACGAAGTCTACTGTTTACTTGCAATGATAGTGTTACAGCTTTTGATTTATTTATATGTCTAGGTAGAGTGTCGCGCTGGAAAAGAATTAAAATAAACAAGCCAACTTTTTTATGCTGGTGTGAGTGACAACTACGTCTTACACTCGCGCCATGTCATTGTGCTTTTCTAGTGTGCGTGCATTTTGCGGCCAACAGTTGGACACAATTTTGTGGCTAAGTAACAACAGCTGCACGGGTCGATCGATCAGGTTAAGCTATGCTTGCCGCGGTTGGTCTGTGGATGGGTGACCATCTTTACATACCAAGACCCCTCCGTGCCTCGGAAAGCACGTTAAGCCGTTGGTCCCGGCTTTCATTTGTAGATCTTTGACAGTCGTTACGGGTAGTTAGAAGCCCAAAAATGTCTGACAACCAGTTTTACCAAGGGGTATCGTGTTACCTAGTAACTAGGTTGTGGAGGTCAGATAGGCATTCGCTCCATGAAAAATACTGGTATTCAGCTGCATCAGGTTAGACTGGAAGCCGACCCTAACATAGTTGGGAAAAGGCTAGGCAGATGATGAGTTGGACGCAGTTTTGACGAGTTCGCAGCTTTGACTGTCTATTTAGACATATTTATATCTTTGGTTACAGCATAATCTCTACGTTCCATTTTTATCCGTTTCTCAGTAAGGCTGCCTGTCCATTGCCGTGGAGCGTGGCAGCAGAGCGGAGCGAGGGAGTAATGCGGAGCGGAGTTTCGGACTGAATCTGTCCATTGATGCAGAGCGAGGTAGTGCGGAGCGGAATTGCACGGGATTTTGCGGAGCTAGGCAGACTTCACGCGACGAGTAATTTGAGCGGGCTGCAATATCCCGCGGCCGGTTTTTTTCGCTTTCCCGCTCCGCTTTCTCGCTCCGGTTCCCGGTTTTAACCAGCATCAGGCACTTATTGTTGTCTGGCATTTTTGCTGAACTAGGCCTTTTTGGCGCAGCCGTGAGGCACACTCCCATGCTAATTTCTTACATCGCTCTTTACACTTTTTATTTGATTTTTATTTTTATTTTTTTATATTCTGTTAATAATATTGTGTGCTTTTTTGGTCTGTGCTAAATAAATGTATTTTCTTTCTTTATGTTTGAATTTTTTAACTAGTTCGCAAATCCCTGTCCACTGATGCGGAGCGGAGATTTTATGCAATTTCATTGGTTAATATTAGCACAGCTCCGCTCCGCTCCTCTCCGCTCCTCTCCGCTCATTTCCGCTCAGCTATTCTCTTCTCTGCTCCAATGGACAAGCAGCCTTAAGCTCGTAGACAGATAGTCCAACAGACAAGCCCTCATTAAAATCTAGCGCACATCTCCACTTACAAACGTCCATCGTTCTCATAGTCTGTTAACTAGGCGAATCCCCATAAGGATATCAATAACACCTACTTATATCAATCACATATTCTCACAATGTACCGATTTAATGATCTCAAATATAAAACGTAATGATACTGCTGGCCTTAACTCGTTCGCTAACCTAACTAGATCTATGGGTAAACAAAAACCAACCTTATTACCAACGTCGTAAAACCCACATGAAATCTCCATGGTGATTCATGAGATCATACCGGGTGCTTGATTTATTCCTTTTAACCGACTTGACCTACATTTGTGTATTGCCTTTAATTGTTAATAAGCATAATTAAAATGCGTGTTAAACATTATACGCACAAACACGCTGGCGTTATAGAATGTGATCGCGGAGTTTTAAATGATGGCTTGATATGGTATAAATTGTGGTTGAGTTGGTTTGAGATATTGATACAAGACATTAGTCTTGTGATTCGCGAATCATATACAGGGTTAAATTAAATTAGCTGGCGATCATGGAAAACGATACATGATAAAAAATAAAAAAATAAAACTTTTTGATTTCATTGACCGCTGGCTGAGTTGTTGCTTGAAGTATGAGTTGAGAAAATCTGTTTTCTTTTGTTTCATCGTGTTTAGATATCGATACCAAACACGTCTGTGAAGTTTACACAGAAAAAAAACCGGCCAAGTGCATGTCGGACCACGCACAATGTAGGGTTCCGTAGTTGGGATGAATTTATCCCAAGAACAAACTAAACATTGTAGTTGAAAAAAAAAATCTTTCATACAGAATGTATCGGAGAACATGTTTTTACAACCGCAAATCTATGTTGGTCGATTATTACTCGTTAACTTGTAAAGTCTACTCAGCTGTGATAGTTTTCCTTTTAACTTCGTTATATAAACTACTACTGTGATTTTTTTCACACATCCAAAACCAACCATTTAGCTGACAGGGGGGGGGACACTCGACTCTAAGAAAAATTTGCAGTTTAAAGCTTAATATTTCGCAAACGGATCCCTGAATCTAAAAATGGTTTCCACAAACTCCCAATGTTTTTGAAGGACCTTTCCAATGATACCCATCACCACGGGTTAAAAAACAAAAACATTACCACTTTACGTGTATGAGAGGTATCCTAAAAAAAAATGTTTTTCATAATTTTGTTTTACCACTTTATCGGAGTAATTAATATGTATACCCATGCCAAATTACAACTTTCTAGTACTAACAGTCTTTGAGCTAGACCGCAGACAGACAGACAGATACAGACAGACGGACATGACGGAACCTTGTTTACTACGGAACCCTAAAAACAGACTTTTTAAACTGATATTTCAAGTATCTACGTACGCTAACTAAAGCACCATGTATCTATCACATAATCATGTTTGGATATCGATATCCATGATGTCTGCAGAATTTTGCTAGCTACTTTAATTTGACCCTGTAAAGTCAAAGTCAAAGTCAAAGTCAAATCATTTATTTCAAATAGGCCCATGTATGGCACTTTTGAACGTCAAAAATTACAAAATAATAAAATTGATTCTAGTCGCCCCTTCCAAAAGGTAGTTTTCGTATGGAGAAGAATGGGCAAGAAACTCCACCGTTACTCTTTTAAAATGTTTTACAATATTGTTTGTATATGTACGTACATTTGTTAAATAATTATTATATGTGAAGACGATGCACCTAGAATAAAATTACTATACCACAATAGGTAAAAACAATTAAAAATGAAGCAACGAGAGATAATTTAATTTGTGATAGATACATGGTTCTCACATATTTACAAACATTGTAAAAGTAGATGATTTTCCTAAAATTTTACAATTAATAAGTCAGTGTGTAAGGAAGTAATTACAGAATGTAAAATCAATGTCATAAAACACAAAGTAATAAATTTTACAATTACATTAGCAACCAGTTTGATTTTGTCTTGATTCTAAATTGTCCTATGGAGCAGGACCAGCATGTTTCCAAGCACTCTTATCTTGGATATAATCCTCTAATTTGTAATATGCTTGTTTACAAAGTGTACTTTTTATATGAGTTTTAAATTTTCTTTCATTTAATTGCAATATGTCACAAGGTATTTTGTTGTAACATTTAACACAGTACCCCATAAAAGATGTATGTACTTTAGATAACCTGAAAAATGGTTGATCTAGTTTATCTTTATTTCTAGTATTAAAATTATGTCTATCACTTATTTTATTAAAGAGATGTGGATTTTTCCTTACATACATAATATTTTCATAAATGAATTGGCAAGGTACCGTCATAATATTAATCCTTTTAAAAAGTTCCCTGAGAGATTCGCGACGACATAGGTTATAAATGGCTCTGACAGCCCTCTTTTGTAAAATAAAGACGGATTCAATGTCAGCAGCCCGACCCCACAGTAAAATGCCATATGACATAATGCTGTGAAAGTAGCTAAAATATACCAAACGTGCGGTTTCTACATCTGTTAACTGTCTTATCTTTCTAATAGCATAAGCGGCCGAGCTTAGCCGCCCCGCAAGAGATGTTATATGAGGTCCCCATTGTAATTTCTCGTCCAGCGTGATTCCTAGGAAAACTGTTTGATTAATAAATTCCAGTTTTTCTCCATTCAATATGATGTCACATTCGCTACTTTTAACATTCGGTAATTTAAATCTAATGCACTTGGTTTTTTTCTCATTTAGTACCAAATTATTTACCGTAAACCAATCTTGGACCTGAAGAATAGAGTTATTCACGTCGTCAAGATTTTGTGACCGTCGATCTATTTTAAAGATCAATGATGTGTCATCTGCAAATAACACCATCTTCAGTTGATTTTGAAGTAATTGGGGTAAATCGTTAATGTAAACTAAAAAGAGGAATGGACCCAATATCGAACCTTGAGGAACACCCATTGCCATTTCAGACCCCAATGAGTTTACGCCGTTCACTTGAACTTTAATCTTTCTATCTTTCAGGTAAGATCTCAGTAAATCAAGAGCTGTATTCCTAATCCCATAGTGTTCTAGTTTTAGCAGAAGTGTTTCATGGTTTACGCAATCGAACGCCTTCGAGAGGTCGCAAAAGATTCCAATGGCATCATGTGCTTCTTCCCAGGCATTAAAAATGTTCTTTATTAGGGTGACACCGGCGTCAGTGGTACAACGCCCTTTGGTGAAACCGTACTGTTGTTCATGAAAGATGGAATTTTTATTAAAGTGACGTAACATTTGATTAAGCATCAACTTTTCAAACACTTTACTGAGAACTGGCAGAATTGACACGGGCCTATAATTGTTGGGTTCCTTACTATCACCGGACTTGAACAAAGGAACTACTTTACTGAGTTTCATGAGATCCGGAAAGACTCCTTGGTCTACACTGGTGTTAAATATGAAAGCTAAATAGGGCGCAATGGTTTCGATGATAGATTTACAGACTTTTACAGACATTCCCCATAGATCTTCTGTTGATTTAATTTTAAGATCTTTAAAAGCTTTTATAACAGCCTGGGGGTTTGTATGCTGAAACCTAAACTCTAAAGGGCATGCTTTTACATTATTTCTAAGTAAGGCGGCAGAAAGCGCGGGTGATGAATTTAAGTTTTCGGTAGTTTTAAGGGGAACATTAGCAAAAAAGTTTTCAAATTCTTGAGCTATTTCTACATCTGAGTTGATGGGGCCACGTGCTGTCTCTAAATTTAATTCAGTATTACGCTGTTTTTTCCTACCTGTTTCATTATTTATTATTTGCCAGGTAGTTTTTATTTTATCATCAGCTGATTTTATTTTATTGCTAATGTAAAGAGCTTTAGCTATTTTGCACACACTTTTAAAAGTTTTAGAATATTTTGCGACATACTGATGAAAGCTTGTATTATTCGTATGTTGCTTTAGGCCATAAAGTTCAAAAAGCTTTTCCCTGCTTTTACGAATACCTGGAGTGGCCCAGTCACTAAATAAGAACTTCGTATAAATAGTTTTAGTCTTTAGGGGAAAAGTCTCAATAAATTGCTTGTTTAATAGTGAAAAGAACTCGGCGTAAAACTCATTAGGATCAAAAATATTATTAAAACTCTGAACACATAATTTACTTGCCAAAGAATTATCTAATTTCTCTAAATTTTTACATGTAATTGACCTAAACCTTATTTGAATTTTTTGTAAAGGCATGTAGGTGCAAAATGTTATTGTTTGTCCACTGTGATCAGATGGCAACTTATTTACAATTTGTTTATGTAAGTAATCACAATTACAAAATATATTATCTATACAAGTGGCAGAAGAAGCTGTCACTCGGGTTGGTTCCATAAAAACATTTGACAAATCAAATGACCTAAAAAGACTTAATAATCTGATAGTGTTCGAGTTATTTTCTAATAAATTAATATTAAAATCACCACATATGATTATTGACTTACTACTAGCACTAAGTTTCTTTAGTACATCTTCCATTACAGAATCAAATATAGGTAGATTCTGGTAACTTGGAGGTCTGTATACGCATACTATAACATGCTTATCAAGCTCAACACAGGACAATTCAATGGTGTGTTCAACAGATCAATGGTGTGTATAGTAAGATGTTAGGATGGATGGTAGAGGCTTGTGGCTAAACGTAATAATAACCGTACGGGTCGATCGATCAGGTTAAGTTACGCTTGCTGCGGTTGGTCCGTGGATGGGTGACCATCTTTACATACCAAGACTCCTCCGTGCCTCGGAAAGCACGTTAAGCCGTTGGTCCTGGCTGTCATTTGTAGATCTTTGACAGTCGTTACGGGTAGTTAGAAACCCAAAAGTCTGACAACCAGTCTTACCAAGGGGTATCGTGTTACCTAGCATAGCACAAGCCATACTTACTTTTAAGTATAAATACGAAAGTAACTCTGTCTGTTTATTAATTTATTATAATTGTAATCAAGTTATTAAAATAATTCATATAAATATATATATAAATATTATTAAAATATTCTTAACTATTTATAATATTTTTATTATTATTCGAATTAAATAATACTAATTAATTGATTAATTTCTGTTTTCTAACCAATTTGGATGGGATAGACCATTACCAAGATTAGGATATACTTTTTATCTCAGTACTTAGTACATTCCCGCGAGATAATTTAATTTCCGAAGTGAACGCGGCTGAAGCCGCGGGAAAAAGCTATTTTGTAATAAAAATATCATAATATCTAATTATAATAAACTACCTAATTACAAAGAATCGGATTAATCGAATCATTGGTGCTTATTAAATTATGTTAAGTTGAAATATTTGATGACTTAATCCATTTAAAATGTCACAATAAAAGACGAGTTGATGGATGACGTGAATAACTTGTTAATATGCACAGATAAGAGAAGAATTTTAAACAGATATAGTAAATAAGTTATGGACGATGATAGAATTATTATTTATACAATATTGCATTAAAATTAAAATAAAATTGTAAAGCAAGTGGCACCATCCTGGCCTATTGTGAAAACGATCGTTTAAACAGAACCAAACGGAAGATTAAGTTGTAAATACGCTATCTAGCTTCATGACGTCACAACTTTATAGGCCGTTTCTCCCAAAACCTTCTTAAAGGATTCCAAGCTCGAATCATTTCATTACTTACCAATTAACCAATGAAGACAGAAATTATTTTAATTTTTTTACCAATCATTAACGATAATTGCATCACATAAACATCTACGTGTCGAGACTTAAAACGTTTAATTACAAACAACTTCCCACATATTAATTATATATCTAATTAGCACACTTCCATAATTAGACATATAATTGCAGAACGATTAAAAAAAACACATAATTTGCAATTTGAATGCCATAATCGTGAATTGTTAAATATAATTAATAGTCGACCCAAGGTCGGGTATTAAATAAATTACATATTGATTTCGAATAACAGAATGCTGATTATAATTTATTATACATTACAATGTTGTTTAATTTCTATAATTATTGATTACTAGTTGTTACTAATGACTTCGTTTGCGAGCGAACTTCTACGTCTTCTACCCCGTTTGACCCGATCAGGGGTTGAGTTTGAACAATCGTTTCTCTCCTCCCGATATGAAAAGCATATATAACAAAAAAAAAAAAAAAAAAATCTATCTTCGATGGTTTACACAGTCCAAGTATCTGTCCGTTAGTTAGTCACTAAACCTTTTTTTAAATTGGATAAGCTTGCCTTTGACCACCAAAGAACAGTGGTGGCCCAGTGGTAACGGCCTCGACTTACGAGTTGTAGGTCGTTTCAACCCAGCAAGGCACTTTGTGTAAATAATTTCATCACCACTGCTCTCAAAACGGTGAAGGAAAACATCGTGAGGTAACCAGCATATCCTAGAACCAAAAATTCGAAGACATGAGACATCTACTAACCCGCACTGGACCCGCGTGGTAGATTACAGCTCAATCCCTCTCGAAAACAGGAGGCCTTTGTCCCAGCAGTGGGAACATTTTAGGCTGATTATGTTGCCTTTGATTAGTATCTAACTTAAGATTAAGTTATGATACAGTTGACAATGGTGCAACCTACCCAAGAACTGACATACTCACTTATGATTTGAAGATCCCCTAGTCACAGGCCATCGGAAAAACTCCACCAAGGACTTCCACTCTATACACTTTATAGACGGAACTATTTCATATAATTAAATATAGATTACAACGTTATGTTATTTCAATAATTATTGATAATTATGTTTTCCTTGCGAACGTGCGGTAGGTGTTTGAATACTAATCTGGGTTAAGTTATGATAATCGCTTGAATGTGTACCTGATTGTATAATGCGTTTATACACAGTAACTTATACTTGTTACCCGGATGATTTGTTTAAGGTGGATACGCCAAGGATGCCCGCGAAATTCAAATTTTCTTACCTTTTTTTGCAATTTGCAGGTCAGTTCAGGTTTACCATAACATAGGTATATGTATTTACAGATTTATAATCATGTATCTATAATTTTAATTCTGTAAATATATTTTTACAGACTGCCTCGTTGGTCTAGTGGTCGCAAGCGCTACTGCTGAGCATGAGGTCCTGGGTTCGATTCCCGGGTAGGGCAAAGTGTTATTGGGATTTTCTATCTGAAATTTCTCAGTAGCAGCTCGGAGTCTGGATTTGTGCCCGGGTTGATGGCAATAGGCTCGCCCCCTATTACATGGGACTTAAACATAACTGGCGAAATGTAGGTGTACCGGCTACAGGGACACCTCTACCCAACCCTTCGGGGAAACAAGGCGTGATGTTATGTATGTATATTTTTGCTATGGTCGTAAATCATATTTCGATCAAGATACAACCTGAAACTAGCTGACGTTCGCACGGACTTATTAAAATCGTGGCGGGATTTTATCGCGCACTGGATTTTCAACTCAAGAATCCAACGCACTGTGACGCACTCTCGTTCAAGCGCGTTGAAAAAACACACTGTTGGATGTTCAACTCTCGGTGCTAAGCAGAACGTTGAAAATCCAGTTGCACGAAAAAAAATCGCCGCGATTTTATTACGTCTGTGCGAACGTGGGCTTACTTGCAAATTGCAAAAAACGTAAAAAAATAATAGTTCCGCGGGCTACCTTTAGGGATTCATCTTAAAGGTTTCAATTGCTGGATAGTGTCTTACACAGTATGGTGTCCTGGTAGTTTGTTTTCGGTAACCAGGTTTGTGGAGCGCTATGGCTTGGTCTCGCATAGTGTCACAGCATAAAGCCTGGGATACACTAGGGAACCAAATGGCCTCAACATGATGCGCAACGCCCAATCTACGTGACGCTGCAACGTTGCATAGTGTCCCGCAACATGACCCGCAACATTGTACGTGACGCGGGGCATGTTGCTTGCTCCCGCCTCGAGAGCGAACGCACGTGTCCCGCGTCAGTGTCGCGCCGTTTTTCACCGAGTGTAGTCGGAGATCACTTAGAATATTAACTCTTCTTTCTCGTTGTAGTAAGAAATTCCGCATCCACCACCTTCTCTTTCTCTTACGTTTCAACACACTCGATATAATTACTATATATGCAGCACTAATAGCCACAACCTCCTCGGGCGACATTTCTATGAGCACTGACTAGTGTGGCCGGCAAAATGTTCCGCGACAATTGTCTGGGGACACTTCACGTAGTTGTTGAGGGACATATTCCGCATCATGTTTCTTCATTTGCCCCCTAGTGTATCCCAGGCTTTATGATGAGCGATAGCCGTTTTGCGTGGATATGACACATATTTTCCGCCAACTTCTTTTTTTTTTTTGTGTATTTTTTTTTGCGTCGTGTCTTATCGCAAATAAACGTATTTTCGTTTAATTGTTTATTTTCTTTATTCGGTGTTTAACTCGGACATGCGAAATTTTGCAAAAGGTATGGTAGTTATGAGTTCATGACTTGATAAGACTCATCATCTGCCTAGCCTAATCCCAACTATATTGGATCTGTCTATTTTACATAGAGCGACTGCAACCCAGTCAATGGGTAACACGATACCCCTTGGTACTGTTAAACTGCCCGGTGGTCGCCATATACAGGGCAAAGTACTTCGGTAACCCAGGTACCCTACATGAGATTGACAGTGACACCAAGCCGTTGCTGGCCTTCTTAGAGGAGCTGGGGTGGATCGAATAACCGATTTTCCCACCCGAACGCAAAATACTCGCTTTGACAACGTTGTAACGACTTTCAAAGACCTACGAAAACACAAATAAGTTACAAATATGCTGGCAGCGGCAGCGGCGCTACATTGTTTGTTTGTTTTAGTCCCTAATTCCCAATACCATAAATTCTAATGATGAATCCCTGGGGGTTCATCATTAGGAGACGAGGACAATTAGAAGTTGAGGAGTATAAATTCTTTTAAAAAAACTCCTCAACTTCTAAGGCGTATAACGTATTGAAAGCTTATCAACGCTAACAGACCCTTTAACCCTTTTCAACTGTTGACATTTATGACTTGCGGTAAGTAGGTAGGATAGTTAAAAGATACATAACATTAATTTGTTTCTCTACAAGTATGACTTAATCCGAACTTCGATACAACGTGTCTATAACTCAATTAAAAATAATGAAACCGTTCAATTCTGCGAAAATAATTATCGCAAGATAATCGCGTTCTCTTTTTGAAAAGAGACAAAGATGATAATAGTATGCGCAGGAGTTGAAACAAGATATGTTTTTTTAAACAATGTGCTGGCATCCTTGAATTTATTATGTTTGACACATTCTGTCAAGTAGACGAGTACCTAGTTGTAATTTATTTCTCTTTCATCCAATCGTTTAAGAATAATTGAGAGTTGAATGAAAGTAAAACCGGTTATGGATGATTTTTTCGGTTTTTCTTATTCGTACATCCTGTATAATAATGCAAAACGGTTGTTGCTGATTACAAAAAACTATCTTGCACATTATAATATCGCTGTCTCAGACCAAATAAAAATACGTGCATACACGCTCAGACGCACATGTTTACAACCATTTACAATGACACTACAATCAAACTCCACCTCACTAAGTGCACACATGTTTACGAAACCGGCTTCGCGTCACTGTTGACAGCGGTATGTCTTAGTTTTTTATTTGGTCTGAGATCGCTGTGTATAAAATTCACTATCACAATAATTTTCACAACAAAATAAACTTGTCCAAACATTTATGCGGTTAAGATGTGATTAAAGTGTCGAGGTTATTTCCAGTAAATACGTGTATTATAATGATTTACTAAGAAATCCATTAATAATAGTAATGAGATGCGTCTCAAGGGAGTGACTTATAGCGATATGCTAATATTTTATGGGGATTAACGAGGTGACGATTACGTACATCCTTTTGAAGTGCGAGAAATTACAAAGGTGACATTATACAGGTTGATTTAAAAATTGGTTACGTTATTTACTGTGGGAAATAAGAATTTTTGTAGTGAAAAGTTCTTTAGGCGCGTTGAGCATTTTTGAAATGGGGAAAAAACAATTGAATTCGCGACACCGTTACCGCAATTATGCTCTTTATTTAGATAAGGTTCCAACGGACCAATGTTCTATAACAGTATTTTTCTTCCACCAAGGCGATCTTGTTCAAGTTTTCACTTCTGTCGGCACTCCTGGAGTGCCCCTGTATTTTTTTTTGTGAAAATAAGTTATAGTAAATAGAACGAGATTGTTTTAAGTAAATAGAAACCATAATAACCGTTATTATGGTCAGTCAATAAGAAACCCGAAAATTATGGATTAATTAGAGCATAATTTGAAAATAAAGGGCAAAATTTCTGTATTAACAAAGTATTAAATCTAAGTTGAGCCATAATTATTACTGCCTACGCTAATTCCGAGACACACTTAGGTATTCGAAACTAATATTGGCTGCAATAGGCAGGTAATTAGCTATTAAGAAATGTTGTGGGGAAACTAATACATTGGAAAGTTAAATGTACACTGTAAGGACTATTCTTGCTTGTATCGCTTACTTACGAAAAAATAAGACGACCCTTTTTTTGTGCACGGGATTTTGTTTTCAAAATGCTTAGATATGCCTTACCCCGATGGTACCCATTGGGAAAACAGACATGTTTTTTTTTCGTGTGGTTACCTATTGACTAACCTGATGTCAGAGTTATAAAGCCATCCAAGGGCCTCTAACTTGGCTTCACATGCCGTTGAGAAATATCTCTCAGGCATCCTCACGATGATTTCACCAACAAATAAACAGACATATGGAAGATTTATTAGTGGTAGACTTAATTATTGTACTATCAATGCAAATGAGCAATGATGGCCCAGCGGTAACGGCCGCGAGTTACGAGTTGTCGTAGGTTCGAACCCAGTCCCAGCGGTTTACTTTGTGTAAATAATTTCATCACCACTGCTCTCAAAACGGTGAAGGAAAACATCGTGAGGAAACCGGAATGTCCTAGAAACAAAAATTCAAAGATATGTGACATCTACCAACCCGCACTGGGCCTGCGTGGTGGATTACGGCCCACTCCCTCTCACTGAAAGGAGGCCTGTATCCCAGCACGCGTAGCATGACCACCGTAGAAACGAGTTTTGTCGACGGAAGAGTAGACAAAATGACTGATAAACAATCACAATCTCTAATTTTGTCTATTCTTCCGTCGACAAAACTGTTTGACGAATTTGTTTTTATCGAATTTGTTTTTATCGAATTTGTTTTTAATCTAATTTGTTTTTATTGAATTTGTTTTTATCGAATTTGTTTTTATCGAATTTGTTTTTATCGAATTTGTTTTTAAAAACAAAGTCGATAAAAAAAGTCGACAAAAACAAAGTCGATAAATATAAAGTCGATAAACACAAAGTCGATAAAAACAATTCGATAAAAACAAAGTCGTTGAAAACAAAGTCGATAAAAACAAATTCGATAAAAACAAATTCAATAAAAACAATTTTTTTTTATCGACTTTGTTTTTATCGACTTTGTTTTTATCGACTTTGTTTTTATCGACTTTAAAAACAAAGTCGATAAAAACAAATTCATCAAACAGATTTGTCGACTGAAGAATAGACAAAATTAGAGATTGTGATTGTTTATCAGTCATTTTGTCTACTCTTCCGTCGACAAAACTCGTTTCTACGGTGGTCATGCTACGCGTGCAGCAGTGGGAACATTATAGACTGATTATGCAATGCAAATGTGTGGGTGTTTTTCTTAGCTATTTCGCCTTTTTTCATGCTGTCACTATAAGGAATGCAGCATGATGGACCGATGACCTTAAAAAGGTGGGTGGGACAGACTGGAGGTGGAAGGCGGAGGACAGGATATTGTAGCGCAGCCTGGGACAGGCCTATGTTCAGCAGTGGACTGCAATAGGCTGAGTTGATTGACTGTAGCTAAGTAGCTTCAGGATTTTGTTTTCAAATTGCTTAGATATGCGTTACCCCGATAGTACCTAACAGTTCACAATAAATATTAACACGACCTTACATTGTGAGCTATAGAACACTATTATATCTAAGTTTTGCGTTCGATCGCGACGCATGCATTATCAGCTAATTACGTTTCGATTATGATCGCGCCGAGGTGCTGCATATTTTATCGCGGCATTGTTCGCGACGCGCTCAGTGTGCATTGGCCTTTGCGCCTTTAAGCATTAATGGTGTGTACCGGGTTTGTTTTGTTACCAATACTTGTGTTGTTTCGTAGTTCGTGTTTATTTTTGTAATGGAGTGACAGGGCTCATAGCTAAATGATAACAGCCTCACGGATCGATTGAAGGTTAAGCAACGCTTGCCACGGTCAGTTTGTGGATGGGTGACCATCCATCACATTTCGAGACCTCTCCGTGCCTCAGAAAGCACGTTAAGCCGTTGGTCTTGGCTGTCATTCGTGGATCTTTGACAGTCTTACCAAAGAGTATTGTTTTGTCCAGTAACTGGGTTGTGGAGATCAGATAAGCAGTCGCTCAATATAAAATACTAGTATTCAGCTGCATACGGTTAGATTGGAAGCCGACCCCAACATAAATGGGAAAAGGGCAGATTGATATGAAATTTTTGAATTATTGGGTTTGGGATGTGTGTAAGAAGAAGGAGATATTTTAATCTTTTGATGTTAAGAGTGCTTTTGATCCTACTCTTTGCTTTTTAAGGAAAACTCTGAAAAAATTTATGTCAGAGTTGACTTTTTCTTAAAAAACAATTATGGACGCATCTTTCCTACTTTTTGAGACAATGCTTATCGGCTTAACGCTTTATAATTTGAATCATGCAAGTCTTAATATTATGCGTCCCTCTCCAAATAATTAAATCCCAACACTTCTGCAAATAGATACAAATACCTTAATTCCGCATATTACACAACATTACCTAACTATATTAAAGCTTACAGACGAACCCGCAAACGTAAGTAGGCAACATTCCCTCGTGAGCATTTAAACACATACACACACACTCCCACATGCACACTTATACACCTACAAAGACCGACACAACCAGCTAATTATACATCATTATAACTAATTGTACGATACACAAGTAAGAAGTATTCGCGACTATTAATGACAAAAGCAATTAGGGTACCACACTAACGCAATATTTCAAGGAGACTGTTTGTGTGTGTGTGTGTGTGAATAAGTGTGTACAAATGCAGTGTATTATTTTTATGATATTTTTTCGTCTGTACGTTTTGTGTGCGATTGTGATCGTTAATTGCGTTTTAATAGGCTTTATTACTTAGATTAAAAAAAGCACTTAAAAATCTCGTTGGTCTAGTGGTCGTAATCGCTACTATTGAGCATGAGGTCCTGGGTTCGATTCCCAGGTCAGGCAAAGTGTTATTGGGTTTTTCCATTAGAAATCAGTAGCAGCCCGGAGTCTGAATATGTGCCCGGTTGAGGGCAATAGGCTCGCCTGGACTTAAACATAACTGGTGAAATGTGGGTGTACTATTGGTACACCTCTGCCTAACCCTTCGGGGAAAAATAGGGTGATTTTTTGTTATGTGTAATCTTACTTGCTCAAACTTTGTAGCCCGGTTGGTTAAGGCAAGGACCATTGTTTAATAGTGATGGCCAACATCGTCGGAAAATCGGACTTCTTGGTCTCAGATTACTAATACCGGATACGCAGTGATCGAGAGTGGTGTTTCTTGGTGGTGGTCACTACGTAGACGAAGAGGCATATAGGCATACCTTGCAGTTGGGACAGTTACACGCTGATACTTTTTTATAAGGTAATCGAGACATAAACAAATGCTAGGTAGGTGACATCATTAATGTTATCCACACGTTATTTTTCCACGCAAACTTGACAAACTAAATTGTAACATTACCATCGCTGCAATTGTATTAAAGAGGACTGTCAAAGCAGTAGTGATAGGGCAATGGATATATGAGTAATTGGCGTCAGACGGCGGACGTGTGATGAGTCACGCGAACTTTGAATGGCAGACGCTAAAGATTACACCGCTATTGTCATTTATTGCGTCTTTCCTAATTGTAAAACATACTTAGCTATGATTTATTTCTGATTAAAAATTAAAACTCATAGATATCGATGTCTTTAAGTGAAAGTATTCCGAAGATTTTAAATAAGGGTTAAGACTTAAGAGGGGTTAAGTAAGGTTGAAACTTGACTTGTTGGGGCAGATAGGCTGATTTTATCGATTAACTTTCGGAAACGTATCGATACTACAACACCTCACTGTGTTCGTAAAATTTCACAGTTTAGTTTACACGATTATCGGGACATCAAGCAATACAGACGCACCTTAATAAGTGTGAGTGTAGACGGGCAGTGGCTCTCATTAGTCGGATGCTTAATGGTCCTAAGTATGCGGGCGAGATCGCCACGACAGAGCGGGTCCTATAATAGAGCGGCTCCAATGTCGCACGGAAATGACGTGACGGAAAGGGGTTGATAAAAGGGATAAAAAAAAACAGTGGCACTCCGAGAGTGTCGACAGAAGTGAAAACTTGAACAAGCTCGAATTGGTGGAAGAAAAATACTGGCATAGAAAATTGATCCGTAACGCAATATAAATAAATAGCACAATCGCGTTTACAAAAATGAGGTGTCGGTAACGGTGTCGCGAGTTCAATTGTTTTTTTTCATCTCAAAAATGCCCGATGCGTATAAAGAAGTTTTCACTTCAAAAAGTGCTATCAGTTAGCAGTAGGCTTTGTGCAGTTAGATAATTTAAAAGGAAATGATAATCAATTCAATGATCACACGAGTCTCTGTTTTAATAAATGCTATATCAAACGAAAATATCAATGGCGACTATAGCTTCTTATCATTAAAGGTTTAAAATACGTCTCTCGCTTAACTCGCCAAATTCTACAATAATTAAGGGTTGAACATAAGCCGCAATTTTGTTTTTCCTTACCAGCAAACAACTATATCAGTATTTCCATTAGGTATAGGAAACCAATATCAATCTGCCTAGCCTTTTCCCAACTATGTTGAGGTCGGCTTCCAGTCTAACCGAATTCAGCTGAATACCAGTATTTTAAATAGACCGACTGATCTGACCTCCACAACCCAGTAACTGGGTAATACGATACCCCTTGGTAAGACTGGTTGTCAGACTTTCGGGCTTCTGACGACCCGTTACGACGACTGTCAAAGATCCACGAATGACAGCCGGGACCAACGGTTTAACGTGCTTTCCGAGGCACGGAGGATTCTCGGTATGTAAAGATGGTCACCCATCCACGGACCAACCCCGGCAAGCATAGCTTAACCTGATGAATCGACCCGTACAGTTGTTATTATTTAGCCACGAACAGTATAGGAAACCAACTAACTAAATTATTTATTTTGTGCCTCAGACAGTGGAACCTTCCATTAATTCGGAGGTGCCAGCCATTGCTCCTTGCCGGGGCGTTAATGACAATAACTTGCTATTAACTAGCCAACACGACCCATTTAAGATGCCCCCTGCCTCCGTACAACTATTGAACTAATCAATACGACTTAATTTAGCCAGGTTATATCCAAGAATGTTCGCTTATTAAGAATTTGTATCGGCTAGCTACTAAGTTGCAGATTAATGTTTATGTAAAGATTAAACTAGTGCATAAATGTTTGCCTTTAGGGTAAACCGATTAAGTTCTTTGAAATAACTGTTTATATTGGTGCGAAGAAAATAGAGCGGTTAGTTATTGTGCAAATAAAGTTACCGCAAATTGGCGTCTATAGGGTAAAGCTTAGGCTAGACCGAGCTGCGGTGAGGGAGTGGGTGTGAGCTCGTGGAAATCAGTCTTTATTTTTTTATATACTCATTTAAAATGTTTAGAAAGGAACCTGTGAATGTTTGCATACTTTATTGATGGCTATTACAGTATAATACAGGGTATTTGGCAGAACGTTGAACATACGAAAATGGTGGATAGGTGGGGTCATCTGCTACTTACTCAGCCCTAATTTATTTGGCCCTGGCCCCTTGGATATTTTTTTTAATGCAAGTTGAAAATAAGATTTAAGTATTTTTTACATCTTTCTGTAAGTTTGAGGAGTCATAACTTTTTTCTAGCTAACATCTGAATAAAGCAATAATTTTATAAGAATTTGCCAACATTAAAGATAAAAAAAAAACAATAATAGGCAATATTATTGTTTTTTTAAAAATATTTAATGTGTTTTACCCATTTTTAATAAAAAATACACTTAAAAGTTAAGAAAGTGGTGAAACTAGAAGAAAGAAAAAATAAAATTAAAAGATATCCAGGGGGCCAGGGCCAAATAAATTAGAGCTGAGTAAGTAGCAGACGACCCCACCTATCCACCATTTTTGTATGTTCAACGTTCTACTAAACACCCTGTATAATACTTAGTTCAGCCAGAAGCTCCTCAAAAAAAAAAAAATTGGTCTTGACACTTCATTTGATTCTCCAGACTATACCAGATATTTAAAATAAATATAATGATGTATTTGTAAGTCACTCTCTAGCTCACACACAAAACACTTGTAACTTTTTTATGGATGAGTTGCAGTAAGCGGGTTTGAATATTTAAGTAGCCATTTAATTATTATGTTAGTAATAATACTTGGCTTTGGCCTGTGTAACCCTAAAAAACCGGCACAGGTCGAGATACAAAAATGTTTACCAACAAATAATAATAATAATTTATTGAATCAAATAATAGTGTTAACATGAAATATTATCATCTGTAGACCGATTGACCGATGATTTTGTGAAGGCCGCAGGAATCCGCTGGATGCGGAAAGTACAGAATAGGTCGAAGTGGCGGTGCTTGAGAGAGGCCTATGTCCAGCAGTGGACGTCTTTCGGCTGAAATGATGATGAAGATTGTCATCTGTAGGTACACTTGACTTATGCTAGTTAACAAAACAGGTAGGTGTTGCAACCAGCACCCTTACTAAGTTATAAAATAACTTGTATTAAAGGCAGTGGTACAAGCCCATTATTAGTATTGAAGTAAATACTAATAAAATGTATGCTTATTCTTACATTGTAAGTACTTATACTGTTTATTTTTTATTCCATAGACAATTAATAAGGTATAAAAATAAAATCTTGCGGTTACATGACGACTTGTGTCGCCTAGATGACGACATTATTCACAATTCCTTAGAATTGTTGGACAATTACCTATTTTTATCACACGTCGGGTAAAAAGGTTTAGTTGTTACGTAAGCTTTGTAGATACTTTTCCTCCATGATGTAAACAAAGAAGGGGTCGAGGAGTCATTCTAAGGTGACCTTGAAGAGTGTCTAAATAAGACGCAGACGACTTAGGTAATTTGTCATGCTTTCAGATATTTTTAGCTTTTTAACAGAACTTAGGCAATGGGTCAGTGACTAATCAAAGGTTTGAATTTGAATCTTCAAAACACGTTGTATATTTCCTTATTATGAATTAATTTCTTAATAATTAGTCGGGAAGTACCTCAACCCAACGGATTTACCTCAAGCTTACGAATAAAATAGTGACGTAACTCCACATACGACACACACACAAACACACACATTAACACCCACACAATCACAACTTAAAAAGCCTAATCAACATCGGATTTTTCGTTTCGCAATCAAGCGAACGAATTTCCACCAGCGAACGGGGCAATTGGAAAAATATAATTACGTACATAATCCTCAGCAAATTGGATTAAAAAATGATGAAAAAAAAAGAAAGTGTTTTAGGGGTGCGTCATTATTTTTGCGCTGGGAAAGGGATCGGCTAATTACGACAGATGGATGGTTCTACATGTAATAACGCTAATTAATCGATCGGTGTGTAGGAGGACTTTTTTCTGAATTTCGAGTGGGCTCGACGGTACGAAATTATCGATGTTGATTATGTTGAACACATATGAGTGTGTTACGGTTGGTTTTTTGAGTGTAGCTTGCAAAATGTTGGTTAAACTTTTAGGAAAAATATTTTTTATATTTTAAAAATATATTTGCGTAGAGCTCCGAAAGGGTTGACGAATCATTGTTCCATTTTAAGTTAGAAAACATTGAGCTCTGGCTGCCCCAATTCTAAATATGGTAGGATGCGGTATGAATAATATTTGCCATACATAAGTCTAGGTACCTACTGATGATGTCGAGACTGACGAGACAGGAAGGGATTTCATATTATATTCTCGGAATAGCCTAAGGTCATGGTCACAAAATCTTTAGCGTACTCTGTTTTTTTTTAAATTTAATGTTGGACGACAGAAATAGCCGTTTAAAAACCCAAAGCCAAGCTAGAAACAGCATTAAAAATTCAAAATTATCACCACCAAAGTATGAAGTGGCGAAAGCATGACTACACAGCAAGTAGCGGCGAGGGGTACACGAATAGAGCCACTTAATATCACCCTTCTACCCTTCATTATAATCACTAACTCACACACACAAAGTATCGATCCTTCCAGCCTATCCGTACACACTGCGTTTATACAAGTGATTAGTGTATTTAATTTGAAAATGCTAAGTAGTTGCGTTGTTTTATCGTAGTGTTGTGGGTGTAAGTGTGTGTGGGTGTAATTATGTGCCGTAGGGGTAGGCTAACCCTTTCATATCGCGTCGCGAACTGATCGCGATCGTAATATCACGATTAATGTGTTAGTTTGTGTTTTGTTTTATTTTACCTAGTAATGTTGGATTGTAATTGTAGATTGTCTACTGTTTTCTTTGCTGTTTCATTGTAAGTAGTGGATCATCATCAGCTTACAGTAGTCCACTGATGGAGATAGACCTCTCCAATTGCACACCATTCAGCTCGGTTTTCGACAACTCTACTACCAGCCACCCTGCGAAGATTGTCGCTTCATCTAGCCTGAAGGCGTCCTACCTAACGTTTACCAATTCGCGGTCTCCACTCGGGAACACGTATACTCCATCGGTCATCGGTTCTATGGGTAATATGGCTGGCCTGTTGCCACTTCAGCTTTCTTATTCTGTGATCTAAATCGACAACTTTGGTTCTTTGCCTGATCACCTCGTTCTGGAGTAGTGTATACCAATTTTTTATTGAAGTGAAGTTTATTTACTCAATAATTTGCAGGTCCTTCACTGACTTATTTTTATCTTTATTTAGTCGACATAAAATTTTAGCATTATTAGGCCCTCACACAAAGTTAGAAGTATTTAGTTGAATAAGTTCGTAGAAATTACTGGGAGATAAAAAATTCTAAGAGAATGCAGGTGTTATAATTAATTCTCCGTAGTGTTTGTTAATTATCTCGATGAGGGCTCATCATTATGAGTTCATTGACGCGATTAATTTAGTAGCCGGTAATAATAACTTGTGCAGTTTTTATTTAATTTTAGCTTTCTAACTTTAATAACTGCCTGTACTTTGCAGAAATAACTGATAATAATAGTTTTAGTATCATACGTATTGTGTTTATAAGAAATGGTAGTCATGACTCAAAATCAGTCTGCCTAGCCTTTTTTTCCCAACTATTTTGGGGTCGGCTTCCAGTCTAACCGGATGCAGCTGAATACCAGTATTTTACATGGAGCGACTGCCTAACTGACCTCCACAACCCAGTACCTAACTGAGTAATACGATACTCCTTGAAGACTGGTTGTCACACTTTCGGGCTTCTGACGACCCGTAACGACTGTCAAAGATCCACGAATGACAGCCGAGACCAACGGCTTAACGTGCTTTCCGAGGCACGGAGGAGTCTCGGTATGTAAAGGTGGTCACCCATCCACGAACCAACCCCGGCAAGTGTCGCTTAACCTGATGGATCGACTCGTGCGGCTGTGATTACTTAGCCACAAGCTCCTCGTAAATTGGTAGTCATAACTGAAGACTGAATATTTTTTTACAGAGTGTTAACCCTTAATACAGCGATGCATTCAGATAATATGAGTTTCTTAACAATCAAACTTATTGGCTTCCTTTGTTATCCAAACGTTTCTGCCAAAAAGACGCAACACAGAAACACTAAATGAAACAAAATCAAATCACTTCTAAATGTACTTACTCCTCAATAATGAAAATGAGCGATCAAATGTGACAGTAAACTCAACTCTCCATCCCCCTTGTGACTACGGACTACGGAATACGGAGCACAGGGCAGTGAGTGCGAAAGTGCTCAAAACACCAACACAGAATAAGCAGATAATACAGAAGGTCAGCTCCATTTGACGAGCGAACACCGGTGCCGGTGCGGCACACGCACACGTAGACGCGCACGTACGGCGATTTCAAACCATAGGGACTATTCCAATTGGCTGCATTTATGAAGTAGATTTTTCAATATTCAGATACTTAGCTGTTATCTGACGTATAAATTTGACAGTTTGACATATTTTCTATACCGCAAGCTAAAGCTGTCAAACCGCAATGTTTACTCAAATATTTTATCTACATGGGTACTTATGAAACGCCAGATGGTAGGTGAACGGTTCCAATTGATTGTTCCCTACGGAGAAGAGTCCAGATAATATTTCTCAGATAAAGTTATCTGGCTATTGAAAAGTCAGCCGTAAATGGCTCAGGTAGATACGTGTAATCGTATTCTGTAAGTTAATCTAAAAATAACCTAATTAGAAACAAGCCAATCGCTGAATTAGTTACTGAAGAAACTGTAGCCTCTTTACTTAAACGAATGCCTATCGTGTCTGTGTGCGTGCGTTTTCGCTCGCTGTTTGAAACTACCCTTCTGTACCCATTTATTTAGTGACACCGACTTCGTACGGAATGTCGGCAATGCAAAAAGTTAGACCTCTTCTATTTGTGTCGGCTTCCACTGAGGGTCGCGGCTTCTCAACGTAAACACCTCTGTTCTATACACAAAAACTTAAATGAGACGTTTAAATAAATCTGCTGAAGCTTTGCTTTAGAGGATTTAGTATTACATTTGAGTAGGTTGCAGGTTAAACAGTTATATTATTATGATATTGACCAGCTCTTCAATCCTTTGCTTGACTCGACGTTTGCTCCTGCTATACTCATATGCTTGGTAACTCGATTGTTATTATGAATAGGCTGAATACGTAGGTATAGATAGTTTTTTTGTTAGTCTGTTATTTGTTACTATCGTTTTTAGAGGTACCTCAGTAGCTTCTCCCGAGGAGTATTTCCTCCCAAGGGAAACGACAACAGTATCTACATCTCTAACTGCATCCTTTGAAGAAGTTCAGTCATCAACATCCTTGGTATTGCACTCTTATCCCGATTTATTTTAAGTTGATGCAGCGTGTGTTCTTTTTCCGTGGTCTTTGTCAGTTTTCATCTCAATTCACGAACTTCAATCATAGAACTTGTTTATTTTTTCAAAACGACTCCTCAATAACCCCATCATAGTATCACACAAAAACATTCAATATAATTCCCTAAACTTTCGCAACACACACGTACATAATGTAGCCATTAGGTGAGCGCCCCAAAACAGTAATTGAAGTTAAAGTAACGATTAATTTGTGTGTGTAAAACTGTGAAGGCATAACATTAGCAATTCGCAACAACACTTACACAGGAGTAATGACTCGTCTGTCCATATAATCATAGAGCAGCCATTACTCCCTCGGAGTAGTGTGACTATGATCATAGTCTTTGAGCGGATTTGAACTAGAAGTGGTGAGAAAATGTGTGAGATTGAGTGTGTGAATAAAAAGCATCAAATGATAAAAGACGTGTGGAAAAAACAGAAAGAACAAAACAAAAACTGTATATTAAAGTAAAAGTGACTTACAGGTATGAGAAAGCACATGTCGATAGCTTACCTACCTAGACAAACAGTACCTAAGTACTTTAGCGGACCTAGCTGCCCACGAGCTTATTTTTAATTGCTGACCTTGGTGGCTTTTTTAGTTCATGAGAACTAAAAGGTGCATTTTGGTAAATTTCAGAATATAGAGACAAATAGGAATAGGAAGAACTTAGTGGAAAACCTGCCATAACATTTTTTTTGTAAAAAGTAGTAGAAATATTCAGTATCGCTTCGCTCTCTTAAAGGCTCGTGCAGACCAGTGCGACACGCGACGCGACACAAAGACACCGCTCGTCGCGCGACGAGCGGTGTCATTGTGTCGCGTCGCGTGTTGCGCTGGTCTGCACAAGCCTTAAAACTGCAAGTTACAAATACTGAGTTACTGTTATTTGCGAATATTAATCGATCCAATTCACTCCACGAGGCACATTAAAATAAATTAAAACCCTTTCCAGAGCACCTTAATCAAACTTCGACGTACAAATCACCAAGAAAAATATTAAATACAAAGTCTCACGAACAGAAACACGAAGAAATTAAAACGGGCGATCATAAACAGTCATTAAACATGACACAATGATAAAACTTAATAAGTTTAACAGGACTTGTACTGAGAAGTGTGCGAAGGATGGTCACCGCTCGCCGGGGGTGGGGTGTTCACGACATTAATTTCGTGAAATGAACCTAATTTACATTTAAATAAGGACTCGCCTTAGCCGGGATAAGTTGTGAAACTACCGGCCAGAGGCGCCCGCTAGCCCAAAGCAACGGACTATTTCATTACTATAATTCAATTCGTAAGTTGCACATACATTAGCGTGCTTGATGTGCTAACGGTACCTATATATATATTGATGAATGAGTGAATTCAAATTCAGTTTTTTATGTCATCCTGTATCTTGTTTTTTTTTTAGGGCAAATACGTGTAAAGGTACTGCAATCGGTAGGTAAAGGACATCTCAATGGGAACTTCTACAATGGGTGATAATTAAGTATTGTATGATAGAGTCACAATTATTATTCTGAATCTTTCATGAAGAAATGCTAGGCTCCTCTAGTGGGAATTCGATCTGAGTAACTTCATGATAAAAATAATATACAAGTTCAATCACTAATTAATGAATTTACTGATAATTTCAACGAAAACCTCGTTTCACCCTGCATGTATTAAATACGAAAATAAAATAAACAAGCAATTTTCTCTCGATAAGCATAGCTTTCAACTTCGCTCAAAAAAGTTTTCAACAACGCACAATTCAATCCATCCGCGAAAGAGGGTCATCAATAACAAAATTAAAAATTCTCCAATTTGAATTTTAATTGCGTACGATTATAATCAAGCGAACGCGAATTCGGGAGCCCTTCGGACCGCCCGATTTTTTAATTCGAAGAATCATCTTCTAAATAATTCATCCGCCGAACTCGCCCAAACTAGTTATGTCTGGATCCAACCGGTTCGAGGCGGAGGGGGGTGTAAGTTTAATCCTTATAAATTTCCTTTTTACACAAAGCAATATAAGTAATTAGCATAATTTCGTTGAGTAAATGAAATATGCTAATGAGGGGGGTGTTAAAACCCCTTCTTGGGGGGGTTGAAGTCGTCGTGAAGGGGTTGAGGGTGGTCCCTTCTAGTCGCATCTCGTTGATACTCGTCACAGGCCGATGTAGTGATGATTACAATTAAATTATACGCCATTCAGGGCGCTACGGCCATTTTGTTCTGATTTAATGCTTTTATACCCCCTTTTGTGAGATCTATGTTGTTGTTTTGCTTCGTTCCAAGTAGTTTTTTGACCTACATTTTAATGTCAAGGAAAATGAATAGAAAATGTTTGATATTACATCTAAAAAATTGCTTCTTAAAACGATTATATCATGTTAGTACCGGGGTTTATTTCCGAGAAAGAAATTCAATGCAATGCATAAAAGTAAAATCTGTTTTTTAACAATATATTATTTCCTTGCTTTATCTATTGGAAGAATAATGCTAATTCAAGGGTCTCTTATTAGAAGACAACAATTTACGTTTTATTTTTCTGGTAAACTTATTGTGCAACATTTTACTTTGCTAAAAAGTTACGTAAATCGTGTTAACAACTGAACCCATGTTATAAGAATCAACCCTATCTTTTATAACAACTTTTCATAAACAGTTCCTTTATACACCTCCCCGCGTCTACAATTATATCACTTAATAATTTTAATGAGAGAGCATTTCCACTAACTCATTCGCTCTTTTGTTAAGTGGCCGCTCTCAATCATCCCATCGAAATATTAATAAAAATCAACCGCCAATAAGTAGCAGACTTAAAAAAATAATTAAAATAGGATGCCAATTAAAATCTGAGGACTAATAAAATCGTATTGGAATCGAACTAACGACTACTCTACTTCGTGAAATGCCTCGTGATAAAAGGTCTTCGAAAACACAATACCGCGTCTACCCTCGCCTTTGCGACAGACAGAGATGGATGTATTCAAGATATAGTGTGTTAGAAAGAGATAACGTCCAATTGGAATTAATTAATTATAATTAAGTTTTAAGTTGACGCGCCGGTTACGGGTACGCGTAGACTTTCATTTACTTTGTGTTTGTGTGTGTTAATAGTTTGTATGTGTTTGTAGTTAGGTAGTATCGATTGAGACTATGGGCCAGAGATAATGAGCAGGGTAGGGCGGTTGTAATAAGTTTTTGAGGTCGATGTAGTTCAGAATGCTACCCGGCTAGATAATGACGGTGGCTGTTCGCCAAACCGTTGCTACGGCACATGAGATTTTAAATTTCAACGGATTATCGATTTTTTAGACACACTTCGGTTTTATATCATTATAGGCAGTTTGTTACGACAGTATAATTAATTTTGATTGATTAATAATCGTTAATTATAAAGTTTATAATAATCGGCTTAGTATAATAAAGCTGTAGAGAACTTGCCTTTGTAATAATTATCATGATACATTGACGTAATAAAAAAATGTCTAACCCAAAATTAATGTTCGTAGTGGCTAAATTAATAACGTAAGTATTTATTTTTATATGCAGTAGATATAAACAGCAGGAGTTTAATTCTATAATCTTAAAGTAAGTAGGTAGATATTGTAATTTAACAAAAATCCTCATTTAAATTTTAATATCTTCTGAAAAAAAAAAAAAATACTCGCGTATTTTTTCCCTTGAAACCGTTTACATATGTGAAAAGTTGATAAAACTGCATTGTGTTACAACTGTTCCAAGAGTAAACTCAACAATAAGTACTCACCCCTGAAATGGAGTCTGCTACAGTTCTGTTCAACAGCTGATTTTGATTGACATTTGAATTTACCACATCTAAACCCAGTTGCAGATTTTAGGCAACCACAATATTAACTGGCTGTAGATAAAAAACTGAACTAAGGTGGCTGGGATAGAGTGGATGAAGAATGCAGAAGACAGGGTGTTGTGTCGCAGCCTGGAAGAGCCCTATGTCCAGCAGTGGACGGTGATAGGCTAAGTTGATTGGGTAGAAACTCTATCGCAAACAGTGTATTCAGTTAAAATGAGGACATTTTCGATATTTCCGTAATTCGTAGACACGACGATGTGCATTAAGCTAAGTAGGTGATTGACTTCAAATTAATAGGTAGTTAGTTGCTAATGAAGATAAAACATGTTTCTGTGTCTAGACGACTAACTAATTATTTACAAAATTAAGTAAGTATTTAAAATGCTTATCAAACAACTCTTATAAAAACTGTTGCTTACCAGGCGGGCATTATATTCGTTTATAACGAAACTACAACTGCACTCACAAAATATGTACCTAATATAACCATTAAATGTTACATCTATTAATACATTTTACATGCCATCGGATAAATGGATAGACAGACAGAGAGACGTTGCGATTTTCAATATTAGATTTCTACGTAAGGAGAAAGATAAAAATCATTTAAATACAAATCTTTAACTAGACAGTAAATTAATTATTAATATTAGTTAATTTAAAAACAAAACATGCGTAGGTACCGATCAAACTACACATAAAAAACCGCAGGGTACCAGGCAAGCATAGCACGTAGGAACAAAACTCCACCTGCCACAGTACACACGAGAAAGATCGACGTACGTATGGAGTACGAATTAGGAGCGGCCGTCTCTAGATATAACAACCGGGGGTGCACCCCTGGGGGGTAGCTATCGATTTTGGATGAGAAACTGGACTAGAGACATGCAAGGCTTAATAACAATGGCCGATAACCTACGTTGCAGCCTCTTGTGATTGAACTATTGTTTTATTTGTGATTTCTCTTGCGTTTTGTTGTTTATTTTGAGTTTTTTTTTGTTTTTCGTCTGGTTAGTAGTGTAGAAGGACAAGTTGAGTTAATTTTGATGTAAAAAATTACTAGCGTTATTTGAATAAATTCAATATTATTTCATGTTCTTTTGCTTTCTAGTCAAAGTCGTGGAGCAAATCCTAGTATGAGGCCAACATTATTAAAAGGGGTATCCATAGTGTCAGCTGTGTATTCAATTGGTAAGTTAATAATTGCTCATTTAAAGAAACTGTCCAGTATCACAATCTTGGATGAAAATAATTCGTTTGCAGCTTTTTCTATCAATGTTTTCAGTATCTATGATCTCTTCCAAAATAACACTAATATTTACCTTTAAAGCTAGTCACACAAAAGTATCTCTGTATTCTCAACAGATAATGTATTAATAAGAATGTATTTAATTACTAATACATTATCATCACGTTCAAAGGTGCATAAGTGACCGCAAACTGTGTACGAGGAATAATCATATTGATCTGCATTGCCTAATAGGCACTTGTAGGATTAATATCATAATTGTACATTGTGGAGTTAATAATACAATACATTACTATACTGTACTACAATCGCACTAATTGTAAATTAACTGTTGAGTAATTTAATATTACCATTGAAACCAGTTTATGATAAGGTAGTATCTGAAGTCCCAAATAATTCAAAATACAAATGTATTTTAGTGTAATGTTTCACTGTTTAAGACAAGGCATATTAACAAGTAGTTATCTATCTAATGCAAAACTCTGACATAAAATACAATGAGAATAAAAGACGAGTTAAAGAAGAAACATCAGTTTGGTGACATACTAGAATTCAGAAAACTTAGGTATGTATTTGATTTGTTAATAAAACTTCATTGTTAATTGCCCTTGCAACTTTGAATTTCATAACCACAGTATTCATTCAAGAATGTAGAAGTATCAATAACATCATTTGCATTTATATATGCAAATAAAGACTTCGGATTCGCATAATCTGTTCAAATCTCAACGCAATTCAGGACAATGGCCTAACAATTCAGACATAATCAAATTAGTTCATTTGATTTCGCAGAATCTGAAAAACTCCACAACCAATACGTCATCCAGATAAACATGAAATAATAGGGAAGAAAATTATGAAAGTCAATATTCCAAAAAGCCAAAAATTCATAAAGTTTTTATCCAACAAATCACATAACTTATTCGTGAATTTTAGCAATTGAAACATAGCATCGCAAATCATTTTTTTTTAGATATACCTAAAAATATTAACCTGACAAAAAGCTCGTTATGTGTCCACGACACCAGAAACTTTCAGTGTTCCAAATGACAAAACGCAACTACATGTTTGGTGTTTTAAAAATTGTCCAGCAACCAAAGTCAACATCCAGATACCAAAGAATATCCTAAGTAGACTTCAATGTGACTTTTCTCACACAAACATAATATCCGAGCTCCAATGAATGAAACAAAAACCTTGCACACATGAGCAAAGAATCTACAAAGTTACAGTCGCACAGTCCTGTTACAAATCACATAATTTGTCCAAAACTTCGTAGTATCCGAAACATCGGGCCACAACCAACGCCGACGTCCGGATAAAGGCAAGTGTAGTAAGTGGTGCCCGAGGCGTCTAACGTTCGCGCCCAAGTAAATAAAACGGAAAAAAATCCGGTAAAGTGCGGAGGGAAATGCAAAGGATGCCGTTGAGGGGTCTCGCCAAGCGGCCCGGTGGCATGATCGGTTAACGATGGTAACTCGAGCAGTCAGGCTTAGGCGTTCGTATATCGGAGACTGCGGAGATATGTAATAATTATGATCAAGATGTTTTTGAAAAATAATCGAGGTTGATATTTCATGGTGAAATGTTTAGACCGAGTTAATGACGTAAGATAGATGTTTGAAGGTTCCAAATGCAACTAAACTTAGTTAAAATTGAGTAACAGTGAATAGGTTATTAGCACTTGAAATTATAATCACGAAACAGCAAAGTTTTCATATCCATTAATCAAACTAGTCGAACTTAGCCCATAACTGTCAAAAACAAGATCGAAAACCAAGACTCGACTCAAATCGTTTATCTAAAACACTCATAAAACACATAAAAATGTTAAACAAAAAGTAAAACTAACACAGAATCTGCGAGACTTCGTAAACGTCGGTTAAGCTCCGTTTAAGCCGCGGTGCAGGCAGCCGGCCCGTCGGCAAAGCACATATTTGTTCGCGCCCCGACGTTTTTGACATTCCTACCTCGCCTCAACTTTTCTTAGGGCTGTGACACGCTCTTTGCACTTGATTAGGGTTCGTGAAAAGGATTTGGTTTAATCTTGATTTCGTGTCGATTTGATTTTGTTTAAAACTGACTGTGAACATTGTAAGAAATGAATTTTTTGATATCTCCTCACCGTTTCTGCCAAAATATTAGAATATCATCTGCCTTGCCTTTTTTCAACTATTGGGGTCGGCATCCTGTCTTTCCAGATGCAGCTGAATAAGTATCAGTGTTCTACATGGAGTGACTGCCTATCTTACCTCCAAATATACAAGCAAAAGTTTATAACCAAAAGGGTAGAGAAGTTGAGGTAAGATATCTACTACCCAGTCGCTTGTGCTAAGAGCTTAGTAATAAAAAATCATCTCACTAAATAACTTTGCATTTTTTAAATTTTAACTAGCATCAAGCTAGCTAAAAATAGGTTCTTATAACTTTCAATGCACAATAAAAAAATTAAAATAGTCCAACAAACAAGTGAAGCAGCTGTATACAAGCAATAATTAGTAAATAAAGTAAATATCACAAAAGAACACAACATTATCAAGCAATATCATGTTCAAAGCCACTTTAATTTACTTACAACAGCTCATTTAAAATGTAAGCTGTAAGCCAAACATGCAACAAGAAAAAGTTCAGTTGAAACATTCAGTGGCAACCATAAAAAGATATCAACGCAAAACGCGAGCGACAGCCCTAGGCGAGGCAATGAAAAGTCGGTTAAGCTAATGTTATCGAGAAATAAAAATGTATAATAAAATACAAACACGCGGAGCGAGGAAACAATTTGCCGCGGGAGACGCAAGATTTCATGCCTTCGACGCCGACTACACCATTGAAAAACCAGCCTTGTTAAACTGAAACACGTCTCAAAATCCAACGACTGTGTTAAGTAGAAAATTCCTTAAATTTTCCCGGGAACTGTGAAGGGATTTGTGTTCTATTCGTTGGCGTTTAAGGAGCGTTTTAGCGTGTATCGTTTGTGCGGTAATTCAGGAAGAAAAGAGAGTTTTCCGGCTCGTCGGGGCGCCGTGACATTTGTGTTAAGCGGGGCCGAGGGAGCCCGCCATTCATAAAGGAGTCGAGCCACCTACTACTTGTTTCGAAGTAAACTTTTTGGATATACGCTTTTTGGCTGCACAAAACTTTGCTTTGTTACTGGCCTGTTTTGAAATTGTTCACTATAGTCTATACTTATTGTTCAATTATTTTGTTGTTTTTGAAGGTAAATAGCCGAGTGGATGGGAATTTTGTTTGATCAGGCACTTTGTATTGGATATGGGGGATAATTTAGATGTTTTCTTTTGAGCGTTAGCTTTCATTTAGCCTGGAAAATATTTAGTCAATATCTGGGATTCTTTTAACCATTAAGTTTTACATTGTATGCAACTTATTGGCCTTTTATCATCACTAAGAATGTTGTTGACTGCCTCGTTGGTCTAGTGGTCGCAAGCGCTACTGCTGAGCATGAGGTACTGGGTTCGATTACCATGTCGGGCAGTGTTTTTGGTTTTTATAACAGGAATTGCTCAGTAGCAGCTCGGAGTCTGGATTTGTGCCCGGTTGATGGCAATAGGGGTATTTACATGAGACTTAAACATAACTGGCGAAATGTGGGTGTACCTGCTACAGGGACACCTCTGCCCAACCCTTCGGGGAAACAAGGCGTGATGTTATGTTATGTTTTATGTAAGAATGTTAATTTTTTGGTGGAAATAAGTTCTATATTATGGAAGTATGTACTACAAAGATTTAAAGCAAAAGTGGGCTTAACAATGGATTATAATTATGATTCGTCCATGTCTCTGTTCTATAAGGGATGTCGTCATAATGACATGAGTCACAGTAGAAGGGCCAGATTGAGAACAAATTTCTGTAAGATAAACAAATATTTGTCACGATGAGGCAATATACCAAACAAACCAATGGAGCTGATCCCAAATCAACGATTCATCTTCAAGGGACAGTTTCTAATTTATAAAGTTTATATGTGTCTCTATACAAATACTATTTGGGCATGAATGTATCTAGTTTTCGATTTATTCTTAATTCAAAATCTCATGTAGATTCATAATCGTTGTTGATCGGTCGATTGTTCCTCATTCGCCAATGTTAAAGCAAGCAGGTCACAAAACCATACAGCCTCATTCGCAATCAAAACTGACACTCCAAAACCGCAGCCCAAAAAGCCCGACTTCTTAAAAAAAAGAAACGTCAAAGAATTCGAACGCAACTTTTTTTTTTCTAATCCGCGCGCAAGGACACACTCACGGCGCCACCTGTTGAACGGGGTCACGTGACTTTTTTGCTCCAAGGACGCAATCCTCCTTCGTTCATTCACGGGCGGGTCGCCCCCCTCGCTCCTTACGCGGGGGTTAGGGGTTTTTTTGTTCCCCTACGTGAAACTCCCGAGGGCTTTCACCTACGTGCATTTTCGAGGTCACGGCGGGAATGTTTTGAGGTTATGTATTCGAGTGTTCGCGGAGGGTTTAGGAATTGGGTGAACCCGTCTTTAAATGTCTGTATTTTCGGAGAAAAATGTGTAGCGTTTTGTTGTGAGTAACACAGTCTGCGGTTTAAAGAAAGACCGCCCAGTAAACGGGAGTTTAAGGGATGAATGACAGTTCAAATTAAAAATGGATGATAGTTTTGTAGTGTGTCCATCGCATCGATAAAATTAAAGTAAGGACACCTCTCTGGTAGAGCAATAGGTATTGAATGAATAGTCATAAACTGCCGTTGACGTAAAGTTTCCCGTATTTCTAATCCTTCCTACCATAACAAGTAAACAGAAATAAATTAACATTATTTCCACATTGAAATTGACTAGTTTCCCTGTAATGTAGGGTGACAGACCCAAATGTCGTCTACTTGCGAAAATAATTATTCTAATTGCCGTCGTGGCTGAACTTTTCTAAATTCAACCATTCTTTAGTGAACATAAGAGCGACTTTGCGAAACACTATAGAATTATTAGACTTAACCGGATTCTAATTAAACCCTGTCCCTGATAGTGCACCGTAGAGCTGTAGACTGCGTAATTTACATTAATCCAATAATTGCATGGAGGTTTCCTAGTTAGAAATTCAAATGAGATGATGTACAGCCAGGGTGGGGGTGGGCCGGTCTTCGGGGAGCCGTGCGAGACGCGAGGAAACGCGCCGGGCGGCGGGTGGGACGCCGCGTTTATTGGCCGACTACACTTTGTACCGAATGTATGCGCAGCGAACGAATTAATTTTGTGAACTAGAATATTGATGAGAACGATTTAAGAAGTTAGCTATGTAGATTGTTTTTATATTTTGGACATCTTTGTAACATGAACATTACCGTAAGCGAGAAGAAAAATAAAGAAAATAGATAGTACTTGCGTAATTAAATAAATACGTTAAAAAAAAAAACAGTGGCACTCCGGGAGTGCCAACAGAAGTGAAAACTTAAACAATTTTACTGTGCAGGAAATACTTTCAATGAGGTGTCGGTAACAGTGTCGCGAGTTCAATTGTTTTTTCCCATCTCAAAAATGCCCAACGCGCCTAAAGAAGTTTTCACTTCAAAAAAATGTAGCCTACAAATATTGAAGAGAGAATTGAAGTTGAACCTACGCAAATTAAAACAAAACACAAAATTGATTTAACCTAGAAACCTTAATTTTAGTTCAAATTTAAATTAATAGAGGTAATTAAATCAATTCAGCCAGACTATGGCAGTGTTTATCATACAATATCTTTCGCCCATGAAATAAATCTAGCACACGTAAGCATATATCCTTGGTCTGCAAACATTAATTTAATCTATTCATGCATAATCTTAGATTACAAACATGCTTTATTGAATCTAGTATAAGAATCACGGGATAGATGATACTAACATAATAAGAATGCTGTGGTCTTCGCCTCTCGGGCTGAGGTTACAGTGGACTTCTTTATAATTTACTAGCTGCGCCCCGCGGTTTCACCCGCATAAGTCTCGATCCCGTGGGTAAAAAAAAAGTATCCTATGTTCTTTTCCAGGGCATCATCTATATATGTGCCAAATTTCATCCAAATCCGTTCAGCCGTTTTAGCGTGAAGGCGTAACAAACAAACTTACTTTCGCATTTATAATATTACTACCTGCGCCCCGCGGTTTCACCCGCATAAGTCTCGATCCCGTGGGAAAGCAAAAAAAAAAAAGTATTCTATGTTCTTTTCCAGGGCATCATCTATATATGTGCCAAATTTCATCCAAATCCGTTCAGCCGTTTTAGCGTGAAGACGTAACAAACAAACTTACTTTCGCATTTATAATATTAAGGATTTTTATTTTTGTCTAACAACAGTTCTTTTTTCAAATCCTATTGTTATTATTCATCTGCCTAGCCTTTTCCTGTGTTGGGGTCGGCTTCCAGTCTAATCGGATGCAGCCGAAAACCAGTATTTTACATGGAGCGACTGCCTATCTGACCTCCACAACATAGTTACAAGGTAACAGAAAGAAAGAAAACAGAAAAAAACAAAGGAAAGCTTAAAACAGTATTGTGTGCCTCACGGCTGCGACAAATAGGCCACGATAGGGCACGATACTCCTTGGTAAGACTGGCTGTCAGACTTTTGGGCTTCTAACTACCCGTAACGACTGTCAAAGATCTACAAATGACAGCCGGGAGCAACGACTTAACGTGCTTTCCGAGGCACGGAGGGGTCTTGGTATGTAAAGGTGGTCACCCATCCACGGGCCAACCGCGGCAAGCGTAGCTTAACCTGATCGATCAACCCGTGCGGCTGTTATTCCTTAGCCATAAGCCCCTCCTATTATTATTATTATAAATGTGAAAGTTTGGATGTCTGTCTCAACTCAATCACGCAAAAACTGGTGTACGGATTTGGATGAAATTTGGCACACAAATAGTTTATAATCTTGATTTTAACACGTAAAATACCGGTAGTACGTTCCCATGGGATAGTTTCCGACATCCATGCGGGCGAAGTCGCGGGAAAAAGCAGGTGGATTATAATTCTGGAAAGTTATATAACGAGTACTTGTCAGTGACACTGCAAGACTCAATCCATGTTTCGTATGTTTGTTCCTCAATTACTCTATAACGGCTGAACAGAATTAGATACAACTTTGTACACGTAAAGAAATTATTCTGTATTGACATTTAGGTAAATTTTCATCCCGGAAAACTCATAACTTTTTAGGTGCCATCAGATCCACGGAAACCACTTAAAAACAAATTCGAAGGTACCTAGTTATACCAACTTTACTTTTAATTATGAAGAGAGTATGAGTACAAGAATACATTCAGTCAAGTACAATACTAGCTCCGTATCTTAATGTGGAGTGGGTTGATTAATTTAATTGTTATGCTAATGCCAAGCGGGGATTTTTGGTCGATATTACGATGTTCTAGAAACGTCAGCATAGTGGAGTCGTCGCCGACTATTGGGTTAGTTACCTTATTTGGTGAATTTGTGAAAATGTGGGAGATGAATTTATGTATTTTTCTATGATTAAAGTAGTAAGTAATAGAAAGATAAAGCAAGAATATTTCTTACATACCAATAAGTCAGTTAATTTAAATTTTACTCTAAATAGTTACTTATTCTAAATCAAAACACCAAAAAACCAATATAAATATAACAAAAACACAATCAAAATCTGACCGGAAAATCTGACTGGAAAACAGAAAAATATTTTCTCATGAATTTAAAACAACGTTATGTATTGAAACACTCTATCAATATAATAAATCTACATTACCAATACGTCAAAACATATCATTGTAACAATGATACATACACCATAAAACATTATTGCGAACTCCATGAAAATTTATAGGGTGACAGTACCAGTGACTGACCGTCTAACCGAAACGCAAGGAACAGGGCGGTCGGAATGAGCGGGGCGGCGTCGACGCCTTAGTAATTTCCGAAATCGCTTGTCGACAATCAGAATAGTGCTGCGCCAGCTCGAGCCGAATCCGAATAATTAGATCTCGATCTGAATCTAATTGGTATGACTGTAAGTCCTTATAACGTATAGTTTAATTGATTATGTAGGAATATATAGTATCAGTTTGGAAAATGAGCACGATAATCTAGCTTTTTTATCTTAAGATGTAGTCATAATAAAAGCTGAACTAAACTGACACAAAGTTGAAAAAGAAAAATTGGAAAAAAAAACTACCTAGCCTTTTCCCAACTGTATTGGGGTCGGCTTCCAGTCTAACCGAATGCAGCTGAATACCAGTATTTTACATAGAGTAACTGCCTATCTGACCTCCACAACCCAGTAACTGGGTAATACGATACCCCTTGGTAAGACTGGTTGTCAGACTTTCGGGCTTCTGACGACCCGTAACGACTGTCAAAGATCCACGAATGACAGCCGGGACCAACGGCTTAACGTGCTTTCCGAAGCACGGAGGAGTCTCGGTATGTAGAAATGGTCACCCATTCACGGACCAACCCCGGCAAGCGTAGCTTAACCTGACAGATCAACCCGAGCGGCTGTTAGTATTTAAAACTTGGAAAAAAGTGGAGTTAAAAATGTTGTGGAGAAGGAACACTCACAGACCATGATTTTGTCAAAACAATTCATGTAATTCAATTCTGATTTGTATGTCATTACTAAATCATCCAATTAGACCGCGACAAATACTGTAATTCGGACAGCATAAATCCAAATCACTAATTATAACAATAATCTCCAAGGCAATGGTGTCTTGTTACGTCTCAGTCAGAGGTAGTTACGGAGGCACATGGTGTAAATCAGCACATGAAGCAATGCGTCGCCACCAGCCCAATCAGAAATATAATTAGATTGAAACCGAGGACTAATTGTGATGGTCTCAAGTTGCGAGGCTGTGGGGGCGAACGCCAAAATCAATAGTTGACCTAACGTGCGGCCCTCGAGGATGAACTATATACAAATATGATTAATAATTAATTTTGTTTTGGGTATCGTTAAGATTTTGAGAAAATTTTAAGTCGCTTGGAAGGTTGTGATTTCAAAAAGAACTTGTTGAATAATCAACGATAATTTGCAATTCATTAATTAAAATTGATTGCACCGAAATCTATTGTACTGATTCAGTACAGACGACTCGGTATTTCTCCGCTCTACTTAACGTAGTTAGAAGTTAATAATACAATGCAATAAGTTCCCATAAACGACGAGCCGTTAAATAAAACACTCGGGTCGAGGAACCGATAACTGTTCTTTCCACCGCTAATCACCCCATGAATTCCGCAGAAACCTACGGACAGTCCGTCATAATTTCCAACTTCAAAAGTAATACCATCAACTCGGTGTTAACTTAATTTGACTCACTTTAACAAGTCCAATTAAAGGAATTTGTGTTTCTCTTATCTTCAATATAACATTGAGCATAATTTCAAATTATATTTCAAACTTTCCGATAATGAAGGGTGGATGGGAGCGGGTTGGGGCGGGTCGCGGGGTGCGGGGCGCGCCACTTCGCTTATTTCATTAGTTACATAAATTCTCCTATTGAGGATGGCTGGCAGAAAGGGGACGGTTTACCCTTATTACGAGAGTCTCCTTATCAATACAATTATTAATATAATAATATTATTATTGTAATAATTTCGGAGCGGAGTGGAAAGAGGAGTCGTAGCTTAACTTCGCCAGCAATAAAGGGTGGTGAGAGATAATGGAATGGAAAACAGTTTGAAGTTTTATTGGAAAATTGGTACCGGCTAATTGGCAGCATTATCGATCTGTTGGCGACTCAAGGAGCTTCAGTAAATAACATTTTTAACGAAACCGTTTCGGTTATTGGCGAATGATTAAAGCACAATTTTGAACTCTAACTCCTTTAATGGACTCTAATCAAAGAAGTTTTTAATAGAGAGCACTCTTTAAAGTGCTTCAAGATTTGTTTCTTAATATAATTTGAACTGTTACAGAAGTAATCTTAGTGTCCATGGTAACGAGGCAATGTATACTAGACTTGCATTTTTCTTAGCATCAAGTTTTATGATCAGTTCAGTAAACATAAAAGGCTAGATAGTAAACCATAAACTTCTGTACTAAAATCAAAACAATGCGGCTATCAGATTTAAAACATTGAGATATGATATTATCGACCCCTTCTCACGAAACCTCTCATATATAGAAATTGAAACTAGGTTGGGGTTAATCCCGACCCCAGAGATCCACAAGTATAGCCATAATTCCTTAGGGCCACGTCTCATTATAACACTAATACAAGACTCATCCCGAAGTTACGGTGAATACATTAAAGGGTTCAATCCTTACTGATGAGACATCGGCCGGGGTGGGGGCCTCCCCCCGGGAGGGGTCGCTGCGGGCACTGGCCTGGCTGAGGGGGAAATAAGGCAGGCATTATAGGAGATAGCGTTCATTTACATTGTCCAATAACTCCAAGTAGTGTCCGAGCGAATATTAGTTTATGGCATGCGGTGTTTCCAACAATATGTATGTACCGATTTTGTGTACACTCACCCTACTAGTCTGTGTCTTACGTTTTTAAGGTCGCTGGAAAGGGGTGGAATAATTTCCACTCTGTAATTAATTCGATTTGGTTTTAATTAACGAGATGCCAATTTCAATAAAAATTGAAGTCTCTAAAGGATTTCTGATTACAAAATGTTCGACCGGCAAAAATTAAAACGAATTTAGAATTCGGTTTTTAATATTATTGGCATTTGGTGGTATTTTTTGATTGGCTGAGACCCGTCGCTCAAAACTTTACTGGTACTAAGAAAGAATAACATCAAGTTCTTGACAAGATAATGCCTGTTTAAGTCAGTGCGTCCAACTAAAACATAATAAGACGGCCAGTGTACGTACGACCGAAATATACGACATTACCATCGTGGAGTGGCATGCGGAGGACGACATGCCCCCACAGCCAGCACACATAAATACGGAGAATCAAGATGCATGCACACACACATACACACAGGGGGTCTTCACACAAGTACAAAGGGTAGGCTTTATTCTCATTCGGTAAACGGAGATGCACTATCCTAATTATTGAGAGGCCAGGCAAGGCTCGGCTGAACACTATTGTTGACGTGCGTCGGCTTCCAATAATATTTGCTTTGTATTTTGTTGTGCGATGATTCTTGGAAGACTGTGTGGTATTTTGTATTTATTTGGACAAAAGGATGTTGCGAATGGTTATTGGCATTGATTTTGTGTAAATTGAAGCAGATTCGGGCATATTTTCGTGGCATTATCGCAAAGAAATGCTTCTTAGCTATGAAAGACAGCAGACTTTTCGAATTAAAGTGCGTATTGTATAGTTATCACTTTGTTACTAGGTTGTGCAGGTCAGATAGGCAGTCGTTCCATGTAAAATACTGGTATTCAGCTGCAGACGGTTAGACTGGAAGCCAATCCCAACAAAGTTGGGAAAAGAGGCTAAGCAGATTGATATTGTATAATTATCATTTGCTTCAAATACGGTGAAGGAAAACATCGTGAGGAAACCGGCACGCCTGAGAGATATTTCTCGACAGCATTTGGAGCCAAGTCAGAGGCCCATGGGCGGCTTTAAAACTCTGACTAGTTAGTCAATAACCACACGAAAAGAAGAATAACATTACATACTTGTCGTTGTGATCTTGTTCTCGTAACTGTAATTATCCATAGTCTTCATTTATTTTTGTTGCTTATATATTAAGTATTTATGTATCTATTATTTAGGATATGTATATATCTATGTATCTATTCTAGGATATTATTTATTTATTATTTACACCAACGACAGCCCCATTTTATGTCCAGGCAAATCACTGTCCATTCCAAGGTTGCCTGAAAGAGATCGCGGAAAGTGATAAGGCTGCCCATTGTATATTTTGTAGTGTTTGATTTATTTTTTGTTGTGTATTTTTGTGGTGTACAATAAAGTATATATAAATAAATAAGAAAGATGGCTAGGAAAGCTATCGAAGGATTTTACTACTGAAAACTTTCAGAAACATGAAGATATCAAGCCCTGACCAAACTTATCATAAGCGACATTTTTCATTTTTACGAAAATGCGATTTTTGTCCTAAACTATATTTAAAACTGTATTGTTTTCAAAGTAAATCCCATTTTCGTAAAATGTCACATATGTCTCTAAACTAATAAATGGTCGATGAAACTGATGGTAAATTCAACTAAAGCAGAGTTTCCCGAAACTTATCAATATCTGCAGTCAATATCATACAGACCTTTGAACTTAGTACCCAGGTTTGAACCTAAATGCCTAAGCCACTACATTTAGGCGACCATAGACAGGATTATTGATATAATTTGTTGTTCTACCGAAGGTTTATGAACCTGAATTGAATTGGCTACAATTATAACTTAGGTTGGTAATTCTAGAAGTTTGAGGTAGATGAGGTTAGGCTAGAATTGCGTTTACGTTTTCAATATGAGATAGAATTAAAACTTAACATCTTGATTTGTTTCCACGAAAAGTTGGGCAGAGAATGCGTACCTGTGGTACACCCTCATTGCGCCAGCTATGTTTATGTCCCATGTAATAGGGGGCAAACCTTTTGCCATCAACCGGGCACAAATTTAGACTCCGAGCTGCTACCGAGAAGTTCTATATACAAAAACCCAATAATACTTTGCCTACGCTGGGAATTGAACTCAGGACCTTATGCTCATCAGTAGCGTTTGCGACCACTGGATCAACGAGGCAGTCTAAATGATAAAAACTGGGATTAAAACTTATTGAATGGAAATTCCTGACCGTAATGAGTTCATGCAACATGACAAGAACTTTAAAAGGATACCTGAATTTGGAAATTTTTTGACCAACAGTGAGATAAAACAAGACAGAAAAGTAATATTACAATTAGTTGTAATGGATAGTATAATAGACGTTGGCAAGAGGAGCTCGTGGCTAAGAAAAAACAGTCGCACGGGTCGATCTATCAGGTTAAGCTACGTTTGCTGGGGTTGGTCCGTGGATGGGTGACCATATTTATATACTGAGACTCCTCCGTGTTTTGTAAAGCACGTTAAGCCGTTGGTCCTGGCAGTCATTTGGGAATCTTTGACAGTCGTTACGATTCGTCAGAAGCCCGAAATTCTGACAACCAGTCTTACCGAAGTATCGTATTACCCAGATACTGGGTTGTGGAGGTCAGATAGGCAGTTGCTCCATGTTAAATATTGTTATTCAGCTGCATCCGGTTAGACTGGAAGCCGACCCCAACATAGTTGGGGAAAGGCTAGGCAGATTGATTGATTGTATTTAGCAAATAAAATCAATATGCAAGATGTTCTTTCTACAATCAGATATGTCTCGATTATATTAAGACTAAAATTTGGTTTTCCTGCAAAAAAAAAAGAAAACGATTCAAACACTAGTCGAAGCTAATGTGGACTCTTTAGATGGTTGAATTAGACTTACTGGTGGTACATTACTGCCGCGGCCTGGAAAAGGGGCATTGATGGACGAAAGTGTAGGTAAATGTAGACCGAGGCAAAGCAGAGGCACACATACGTGAGTCTATCAATGCCTGGTTGCTGCCAAGGCTTGTTTAGTAATTTTCTCAAATAATGCGCAGAAATTCAAACTAAGTTAATTAATTATAAATTCCAGAATTAGTGACGAACAACTATAATTTTTCACGCGCCAATATGTTCATTTGTTTCTTCTTTACTTTCAACAGGTATATTTTCAAGCCAAATCGAAATTTTAATAAAATCTTAGATTAGTTACCTCCTTGGTTGCCATGTGTTGAAGTAAAAATGTTGTTCCATTTTTTTTAAATAACACGACAGATATGAGTTTTCATAGTAATTTACTTGGCCGCTGAACACGTCAATTATGGATTTTCATAGTAACATTGCCGGTACAGCATTTTCGATTTATATCGAAGAAGGTTGTCAAAATAATGCTCGAATTTGAGAAAAAAAGATTTGATAGTTCGTTTTACTAAACAGTCTTTAGTTTTTGTGTTTTCCTCTTGAACACTGTAGAATAGCTTAAATTAAGTTTCCTTACAGATACCGTTCAGTTTCAAAGAAAATAAACTTAATTTGAAAGATATTTAAACGAACAGACCAGTTATATTTAAATGTTCCACAATGGCCATCATGGAGAAATTGCTCATCTATAACTGATACTAGTACCACTTGCCTAAAAAAAGCAGATAACAGTGCAAATAACACAGTTACAAAGTTACTGAGAGTCCTTTGAGATTTCCCTATTCACTTCGCGCTACCAATACCAAGAAAAACATTTTGTTTGCGATCATTTCTGCATGGGATACTTGATTATCTTGCTCGCATTATGCTTAGAATATCTATTCCAACATTGTTTTCAAAGACCTACAGAAATCTAAGAAATGAAATAAAATGAAATTGTTTATTCTGTAAATAGGATATAGGAATCACTTTTACACGTCATAATAAAAAATATAAAAATAAGCTAGATGAGTTCGGCGTTTCCTATTTGACTACTCTGAGAAGAAAGGCCGAAACAAACGAAGAGGTCGCAGTCTCTTTTAAAGTACAGATATAATCTTGGTCAGGCCATATGAACACCATGTAGATTAGTGCCTAAAATGGTCTTTTGAAGAAAGAACTACACAGATTTGAGTGGACCTGTCCAGTCAGTGCAAGCATTTGACAGTAATTGTGAACCTCAACTCAGAACTTAAGGAGCTCAACTCGACGAATAATACCCAAGAAAGGACATTTGGGTAAACCGCATAAACTACTCAAACTGCCAGACCATAATTAAAGCTAGCAGAGAAATAAAAATAATAATAATATCCACATAGTCCTCACATTCACAATAAATAAAATGACATAATATAAAATCGTCGCAAAACTCGACAGACCATCGCCCACGAATGCCAACGATACCTCCTCAACGTTCCTAAATCTTCGATCATAATTCCATATTCGGTCGCCGTCTAAACATAAATTCATACGTGGTCGCACGCACGCATCGTACCGTCAAATAAACTGGCAGTTTAATCAAAGCCATTAGACAAGTGAGCCAAGCACCTAAGACCAGTGTATCCTGACCGGTCTACGCCATCTCACCGCCCCGCTGCAACTAGAAACAGTTAGGTTCCAGCGGGGGTGAGGAGGTCTATCACAACTGGTGGGTGGTGTAGCTGATGCCTTTAACGCCTTGCTGGCTGTTGACCAACGCCAGGAGGCGGGTGGCCATGCGTTCTTAACAAAGATGGCGGAAACATGGCCGTTTTGGCGGTAAACTTATTATGTACTGCAGGTTATATTCGATTATTTATATTGGGGAATGTTTTGGTTTGATATACCAACCTACAAGAAAAGCTCCTTAGTTTTATCTATGAAATCATCATCAAAAATTTCGACTGGAAATGTTCACAAGATAATCTATGAAGACTAATGACCGATTCCTATAATTTACGGACTGTTTATAGTTAAAATTACCTAAGACTCTTGTATCTAACTTATGAAGCAAATACCTCATAGCTTTGCATAGTAAACCCTCCTATATGGAAGTAGCTATCACAGGTACAATTAGCTTACTAATCTATTTATTTGCACAGTTTGGCAATAAAAATGTTACCATTGGTAAATAAAACGAGTTGTTTTTGTATGTAGGAACCAAGCTGTGATTTTGTTGAATTCAAAAACTGTATCCTATACTATTAAATCGTATACTGTTAAATGAGTAATATTTGTAATCACGTTCTCGAAAACGGCTCTAACGATTTCGATGAAAGTTGCAATATAGGAGCAAAACATCGATCTACCTAGGTCTCATATCTGGGAAAATTAGTTTTCTCCGTATTTTCACCCGAGCAGAGCTCGGTCGCCCAAAGTTTGGAACAAGATGGCTACCTTAGAATAATGATATGGCAGCATGGAATTAGTAAGTACCTACTATCATGGCAGTATGGAATTAGTAAGTACCTACTATCATGGCAGCATGGAATTAGTATGTACTATCCTATACTATTAAATGAGCATTCTCTATTGTCGACAGAGAAGAGCTCGGTCGCCCAGAAACTAACTAAATATATTTGTGTATTTCAAGTTATGTTTATTAAGACACGATAGCAAATTGTCATCTACAAGGTGTCCTAAATGTTTAGATACAACTGTCCACTTTTCTTCATTTGCAATCCGAGTGGACCTCAAAACAATGCACTCAGAAGCAAAGCTGCGGACACACGAGCGAAACCCGCACCTACTCGCATCTACAGACAGCATTTATCAAACGGGACGCAACATACATTATAGTGGCCAATACAACTACGGTATAATGAGAGTCCGCCGTATATAACTCATCTCCCGGGCTTCCATTTAAATTATTCAGGGGAGGGTAATCTTATTACATTTACATATTAATCAACGGATTTTAATTATACCTCCCCCCCTTGCCCCTTTCTAGGTTGATAATTTGCTTTCGAAATGCGACTTGCCTTGATTGAAGACGCGTCTGTGTGCGTGCTAACGTTTGTTAAATAGTTTGTTTGTGTTATGATAATATATGAAAATGTTTGCTGTTAACTTACTGGTGATGTGGAATGCGATTTTACCTGAAAACAAAAGAGGAATTTATTAGATTTTGTTGGATAAATTCAAGTGAGAAAATTTGGATTACAAATTGAGGTATTCAAGATCGAATAATATAATTTCCAACTGTTATAATTGCACATCTGCAAGGTAGAAGTGTATTTTTAATTTAATATTATTTAGCCTGATCCCTATCATTGCATCTTTAACATAACCATATACGCCAAAGACATCAACTGCCAATGTAAGCTTAATCAAACTAAAAAAAAAACAATTGAAGTCCGATATATCAGCACAACCCATAAACATTACACCAACCATCTTGAAATTAAAATAAGTAGCCAATACAAGAGCATAAAAGTAAAAGAAAATAAAGAATAGTGCACACGAGTTTAATCAGCATACTCATTTGTCTGACGACGATAGCAACGCATTAATGTCTGCAAGTCCAACGCATAGGGCGGAGTCGCGGACTCGTAAAGCATTGGAGAAATATTATAAAGCTACCAGTGTACCCCGGAGGCAGCAATTAATAAGTATGTTAATACCGTCGGGAATGAAGAAAGCAGTATTTATATACTCGATATTATACCCGATGGTGTACGGTTCGCAAGTGTGAACTTGGGTTAATCGAGGATAAAAATTGAGACCATGTTTTCAGCTTGAGGTAGATTTAGATTTGTTAGAAAGATAAGTCAAAATATATCTGCGTTTTTATTTATAAACGGGAATTAACTACAGAGCAAATTATTGTTCTATCGTACATGCAAAGACCAAACAACTACTTTCACGTGTGGCGAAAAGCTCTACATTAAGGTAAAAAAGTTGGAAGAACTGTTCTTAAATCCAAGTTTTAATGGCATTTGTGAACCACTTGGGGTCTAAAAGCAGGCCTATTTCACAATACTAGGTACTATTTTATGCAAATTTATCCTTTTAACTATTTTTATAACTTCTTTTTTCATTGTTGAAAGAAACACAATTGGAAAACCGCAGCATCAAACCGCAAACAGCGCGGAGGTACATAAACCAAAATGGAGTTTCCTATGTTTTTATATTTGAAATAATTATAGCTAAGTACACTCATTATTATATTACTTCAATACTTGTGACTGTGAGGACTTTTTTTGAAGTGAAAACTTCGTTGGGCGCGTTTGGCATTTTTGGGATGGGAAAAACAATTGAACTCGCGACACCATTACCGACACCTCATTTTTGTAAACGCGATTATGTTCTTTATTTATATTGCGTTACGGATCAATGTTCTATGCAAGTATTTTTACTTTAAAGGTTTTGGAAGTATTATTTTTTGTATACGCGATTGTGCTTTTTATTTAGATAAAGTTACGGACCAATGTTCTACACAAGTATTTTTTTTCCACCAAGGCGATCTTGTTAAAGTTTTCACTTCTGTCGGTACTCCTGGAGTGCCACTGTTTTTTTTTCTCAGTTTTAGTTTTAATGATGGTCTGGCAGTTTGAGTAGTTTATGTGACCTACGCAAATGTCCTTTCTTTGGTATTGTTCGTCGAGTCGTTGAGCTCCTTAAATTCTAAGTTGAGCTGCACGATTACTAACAAATGCTCGCACTGACTGGACAGGTCCACTCAAATCTGTGTGGTTCTTTCCTCAAAATACCATTTCAGACACTAATCTACATGGTCCTCATATGGCCTGACCAAGATTATGTCTGGACTTGTGACTTCATACATGACTAAGATTACTTTAATTTAAGCCCGTAAGGATAAGCAACTCAATATTTAATTGCACAATAAACTATCACATTTAAAAACAGAATTGTCGATTGTGGACAACAAGCTACGTAGCAAGAAAAAACCGTCGGATCGAGACAAATATTTTTTTCTTGGAAAAACTTCAGTTTATCCAGTAAATTGACCGATATTAGAGCAGTGGTGGCCCAGTGGTAACGGCCGCGACTTACGAGTAGGTCGTAGGTTCGAACCCAAACAGGCGCTTTAATTTGTGTAAATTATTTCATCACCATTGCACTCAAAACGGTGAAGGAAAACATCGTGAGGAAACCTGCATATCCTAGAACCGAAAATTCGAAGACTTGTGACATCTACCAACCCGCACTGGGCCCACGTGGTGGATTACGGCCCACTCCCTCTCACAGAGAGGAGGCCTGTGTCCCAGCAGTGGGAACATTTATAGGCTGATGATGATGATCGATATTTTATTTCTATTCATCAATGAAGCTCGTGCAGACTGGCGCAATGCGACTCTAACAGTACAATTTCTAAGAAATCTTCACGGTAGAACAATTACCGGTGTTTCGTCGCGCCAGTCTGTACTAGGCTTAACACGTAGTATCACTTGTAAACAGTTAATATTAGTTACATTTCTTGCGTGTTATACAAATACAATACATTATGTATTCACTTTTCAGAAGTCATAAGGACAGCATATTCAATTAAAACCGACTCTAAGCCGACGTACGCAAGGACCTAATAAAATCGCGGCGATTTTTTTTTCGTGCACTTGATTTTCAATGCTCTGCTTGGCGCTGAGAGTTGAAAATCTAGCAGTGTTTTGTGACGAAAGTGCGTCTCAGCGCGTTGGATTCTCAAAGCTCGGCTTAACACTGAGAGTTGAAAATCCAGTGCACGATAAAATCCTGCCACGATTTTATTACGTCCGTGCGTACGTCAGCTAACTTCTGTTCCTGCAACTGACTATGTAGTAGAAGATTGATGTAGTGATATAGCATAAAAGCCATCAATCATCAATAAAATAATATATTTTTTCTGAAACAACGTAAATAAACGGAGTAAATATACCTAGCTTTAACTCAAAGGAAAATCAAGTAAAAAGTAAGTAAGTAAAGTAAGAAAAAACAGAAAAATAGAAATAAACTTTTCGCTGAAATACCCCGTGATTTTCAAGAAGTCTAAAAATATCATCAGTTCTGTAAAAAGATCGAAACTTATTTATATATAGAAAGTATGACTGATTATTTTCGGGAATTCAAGTTTTCATATTTATGCTTACTTTTAAGTTTTTCATTTTCCGAGTACATCACTACATAGTATAAAACAAAGTCGCTTTTTCTGTCCCTATGTATGCTTAAATCTTTAAAACTACGCAACAGATTTTGATGCGGTTTTTTTTAATAGATAGAGTGATTGAAGAGGAAGGTTTATATGTATAATAACCCGGTTTATACCCGTGCGAAGCCGGGGCGGGTCGCTAGTTTAATTATAAACAACTAGCAGCGCCCCGCTGTTTCACCCGCATAAGTCTCGATCCCATAAGAATATCGGGATAAAATGTATCCTATTTGTTAATCTAGGTTATAAACTATCTGTGTGCCAAATTTAATTCAAATCCTTTTAGTAGTTTTTGCGTGAAAGAGTAACAAACATCTATTCATCCTCACAAACTTTCGCATTTTAAATAGTATTATTGTTAGTAGGATATAATACATATAATTTATATATTAGTAAGTTTTAATTGAATTGAATGAATTCTTAAAAGATCCTTTGATCAAAAGTAAAAGTAGTTTTAAATGTTAAATTATAATAATTGCACAGTGTTCAAATATTCTAATCTGCAATACAAAATTACGAAGTTTTCTTCTGCGAAATGCTTTTAATTTTTTGTGATTGCCTCTATTGTTTGAGTTCTAGCCGACTTTATCTTTCAACCCTTTTTAACGTTTTTATATACTTTCGACAACTTTCGGGTTAGTTAGTACCTAGGCGTTTATTTTAACAAATTGAGTTTATAATAAAAATGGAAAATTATTTTTTATTTCAATAGAATTGAATTTTTTCTTCCGTTTCTGTGAAACATTGAATGATGCATGAATTGAGAATTGTAAGAAGATTTGTTTTTTTTTTTTTTTTTTTTCTAAATTATCCAATTCTTTCTTGTTTTAGACATGGACATTATTGTAATCCGTTAATTATTTAAAATTACTAAAAAGCTGAAAAGTGTCTGTGTTCTAAGTAAAACAAAAAATAATGGGGCAAGGCTGCACGTGAGCTAGCCTCGAGCGGAGTAGGACCAACTATTATTTGTTAGTTTTTAGTAAAGGAAATCTAAGGAATATACCCACAAACATACATTTTTCACTAATAAGTATCTTCTTCAAGTTAACGTGTTTATAAAAACCCTGTCCGATCCGTGACGGCGTTGTCAGGTATCATACTGAGTCTATTTTATGTGGTAATTTTAAAGAAAAAAGAAAAAATATCGCCACATTTTTTTTCAATGGGGAATTTTACCGGGTTATCACACGGGGCGCGGGCGGCCGTCATTTAGCGGGTGTGTGCTACAAGTCATAACTTATGACCCCTGTTGAAAAATTACAATTTTTTTATGGATTTGGGGTAATTTTGGTACTAAAAATGTGAATTTTAAATAGCAATAACTTTTTTCAATTATAATAAATAAATAAAAACTTTTTGGCAATGTTATTGCAATACCTATGTGCCCCTTTCGGATCAGACAGGGTTTTTGGAACGAAATTCTTTAACGCGGCTTGAACTTTCAGAAATCGTCACGCTAAAAAGTGTTAATACTTGCAACTGTCTTCTTCTAATTCAAAGAGAAAGAAAGAGAGAGAGCACGCCGGCAGAAAAAAACAAAAGAAAAGAGTAAAGTGATTACAGTGTCGTGGGATAAAATTGTGCACATCGGCCCGAGTACACTGCATAGAGAGACACAGCACGCGTATCATGACCACCGTAGAAACGAGTTTTGTCGACGGAAGAATAGAAAAAATGACAGATAAACAATCACAATCTGTCATTTTGTCTATTCTTCCGTCGACAAAACTCGTTTCTACGGTGGTCATGCTACGCGTGCTGGAGAGAGAGAGAGAGAGAAAGTGTGAATTTGGTCAAAAATCATACGTGAGAAAGAACTTCGTTCCTGACGGGGGTCCCCCGACCGCATACGTTTTTTTTTACGTATTGTATTCATACGTGTGTATACAACAAAGGTGTGGGCAAATTTAAGAGTGTGGTATGAACCTTCAAACTGAACACCTCCATGGACCTGCGTGATTCTGAGTTGAGCTGCACGATAACTGACAAATGCGTGCACTGACTGGGCAGGCCCTCTCAATCTGTATGGTGCTTTCCTCAAAAGACCACTTCAGACACCAATCCACATGGCCTTCACATGATCTGACCAAGATTATGTCTGGACTTTAAAAAAGACTGAGACCTCTGAGTTTGTTTCAGCTTTTTTTCTCAGAGTAGTCAGATAGGAAACGCCGACCTCATCTCATCATCATCATCATCAGCCTATAAATGTTCCCACTGCTGGGACACAGGCCTCCTCTCTGTGAGAGGGAGTGGGCCGTAATCCACCACGCGGGCCCAGTGCGGGTTGGTTGATGTCGCATGTCTTCAAATTTTCGGTTCTAGGACATGCCGGTTTCCTCACGATGTTTTCCTTTACCGTTTTGAGAGACCTCATCTAGTTTTAAAATATAATTGACGTGTAAAAGTGTTTGTACAAACCTACTTACAGTAATAAAATCATTTATCATTTAACCAACGTCCCATAAATTTGGGTCGAGTAGGTTTTCAAGTTTTCTATTCACACCTTTCTGATACATGCTGTATAGGAGCAACAAACCCTGCTATTACCCATAAAAAATCACAGCCCCCCAAACAGAAGCTATATGGTCCCCATCAAAACATTTGGACGCCTGAACATAAAAATAACATCAGTTATCGGCAGTGTATCTCGTGCTCGTATCGTTAACCTACCTGCTGCTACCTGGAGTTATTATACTTTCTGTTATGTAAGGGCGACAGACTGCATAATTACACTACTTTTACAAGCCTTTTTGCTTTATAGAAGGTGATTAGATAAGGTATAAATGATTGTGTGTTGATTCGATGTATCTTTTGGAATCTTGTAATGAGCGTGTTAAAAACGGGAGCTACTGTATGTATGGAAGTTTTAGTATCATGCTTTTTAGGGTTCCGTACCCAAAGGGTGCCAACGAAACTGTATTACTAAGCCTACGCTGTTCGTCCGTCTGTCTGTCAACGGGCTGTATCTCATTAACCGTAATAGGCAGACAGTTGATTTTAATGAAGGTGTATTTCTATTGTCGCTATGAGAATAAATAATAAAAGTTATGAGCTCAACTGTCATCAATGAGACACAATAGAATTTTAATTGTTATCGATCTCCAGGAGAGCTCGTGACAGTCAAGGGGTTTTTATCGGTGTTTTTTGCTCGATCTTAATACGGTACGGAACCCTTCGTGTACGAGTCCAACTCGCACTTGGTCGGTTTTTTGGTTTAGTAATCTAAAAACTACAGTACAATGTCCAATGGTGTATACGAACTAAAACTGATAAATAGTGTTGCTGTCTTTAACTTTTAAGTACAGTAAGAAGGAGACAGAGTCAAATAAGCATAGTTTACAGAGGTCAAACTTAGCAACAGTATTTCTATTTTCTAAATTTAAAATAAACATTTATTATTATTTAATGTCCCTCGGGAATCATCGCATTTCCGAATACAAACGAATGCTAATTTCCATGTCCATCAATTATTACATTTATCGTATATAATAATTTGAATTCAGAACTAAGTACTTTATTGTTGTTTTGTTTTGATTTCCGTGTGAACTGAGCCGTAAAACTATTTTCCTATCTGTCGTGCCTGCGTCTTTAGCAAGTTTACTCCCATTTTTTAAATAAATTACATTAAGTTAAAAGAGTATTAAACAACTATATACTTCCAAGTCGATTAAGAGCGTCCGGTCTGCACCAAGCGCAAAGACCAACTGATAGAAATCCGAAGAAGAAAATAGAAAAACTGTACACATGATTTTCAGCGCGTTTTCAGTTGCTATGAAGTACATAGTTGAAATTTTTTGCTCAAGGTAATACAACAGCTCTGTTTTTCTTCTGTTTTAATATTAATTTGAAGGATAGCAATAGGTTTTATTTGGTACTCAACAGAATCGAGACCACTGAGTCAGTTAAAAGTTGTAGAGTAAAATTAGCACTCCCAAGATACTCGTAAGAACTGTCTGCACCTGGCAGCAATAAAATACTATTGCAAAATTGTAGGTAAACATTTCGTTCTTTAATTAAATGTAATCTACTCTCAAAACGGTGAAGGAAAACATCGTGAGGAAACCGGCCTGTCCTAGAACCAAAAATTCGAAGACATGTGACATCTAACAACCCGCACTGGACCCGCGTGGTGGCCCACTCCCTCTCACAGAGAGGAGATCTGTATCCCAGCAGTGGGAACATTATTGGCTGAATAAGTACTGTCACAAAACAAAGAAAACTAGACAAAACTGTTGTAGGTAAGTGCTGAAAAAATAGGCCTAAGGTATTGAGATCATAAAGAGAAAAAAAATTGGGCCAAAAAACGTACCTTTTTTTTAAAAAAAAACAATACTGATATCTTTGTAGTTTTATTGGCGAAGTAGTGTTGTGTGTTTGTGTAGGGGTGTGTTCGTGTGTGTGTTTGTGTGTGTGGGTGTGTGTGTTGTGTGTGTTGTTATGTAGTGTTTACACAGTACCAGAAATAAACAAGATACAAAATTAACTTAATGTTGAACGTATAATCTAAATGAGGTCTTGTTTTAATAATCAAGGAGCAAGGCAAACCAAACAGATTGATGGCGAGATTATTATTCAAATTAGGGGAGGCTCGGGCCGTGTGGACCGGCTTTAAAATACTAATATTGTGTAAATCGATGAGCCTGTTTATTGTTATGGCAATATCATATTTAGAACTCAATCTGTTTGTGTTAATTGGTTTCTTCAGGGATTTTTGGGTGTTTTATTAATTTTCTGATGTTTTCCACGTTTTTTAGAATTTATTAGGTAGAAGTTCAACGAAGTAGAAAGGTACTATTTTTATGTGCAAATAAGTCATCAAACTGCCCCATTATAAGGTTGTAGAATCGATATTTAGGAATGCGTTGTAAATTGCAATGTCTTCCCAATTCAAGGTTTTATGTCATACATCATCATCAGCCCATAAATGTTCCCACTGCTGGGACACAGGTCTCCTCTCTGTGAGAGGGAGTGGGCCGTAATCCACCACGCGGGCCCAGTGCGGGTTGGTAGATGTCACATGTCTTCGAATTTTTGGTTCTAGGACATGCTAGTTTCCTCACGATGTTTTCCTTCACCGTTTTGAGAGCAGTGGTGATGAAATAATTTACAAAATCAAAATCAAAATCAAAAGTCATTTATTCAAATTAGGCTGAGAACCAGCACTTTTCGAACGTCAAAATTACATAAGACAGTCCCCCAAAAACGCCCACCCTTCACCACTTCCTAGTGCCTTTAGCTGGGAAGAAGAAGTGGCGCAACAAACTCCCCAGCAGCACAGCTGTCTGTTCAAGTTAGAAAAAAATAAAAATGACTCTATACAATAGTATGCAAAATTATTATGCAACACAAAACATTATTTTAATTAAGTATAAATTATTGGCCATATGTTAGCTAGCACACGCCGATATACCAACCAAAAAACATCGAGAACTATACTCAAGCAGAATTAAAAAAATAAAACTAAACGTAAAAAGAACTAAATATCTAAATAAAAGCCTCCAGGCATAAAGGGCGTGCCCGCTTACATAAAGCTGTAAATTGGAAGTTATAAATGATAAACTAGGACCATCGAGGTAAAATAAATGTACAGTTAATTACTAGTAACAATAACAAAACCATGATCAGCAAGACGACCAGTAACCACAAGCAGCACCCGTTCACGAGCATAACGCAAAGATCAGCCATTACCCCCCTCGCCATATTTGAGGGAAGGAGGCAACCCGACTCCCGACGCTACCGCAAGCATTGACATCTAAGGGAGCATGACGAACTTGCTGCCGGTTGCTCAGGTAAAAAATAATATAATCAATTGTCGAGGTCACTAGCCAACCACAAATTGCAATACAAACTCATAACAAACACATTGTAATGAGTAGATTATGTCATCAATAAAATAAAAATAAATAGACTCGTAAAAAAATAATTAAAAAATTGACTCATAAAGTCAAATAAAATAAAAAAATTATATAAACTTATATAAACTGTCAGTAGGTAAGTTAAATCTGGAGAAAGAACATAAACATTGTCTTGAGTTAATCACAGCGACCAACTATTCTTATCATTTAAGTAGTCGTTGATACAATAGTATGCCTTTGAACAAAGGTTGGATTTTACTTTATTTTTAAACGCATTAAAAGGCAAATCTAGCATAGAAGAGGGTAGCTTGTTATAAAAGGTTATACCAAGCCCAACAAATGAGTTATGAACCTTATGAAGCCGGTGAAAGGGAGCTCGTAGTTTGTCCTTATTTCTAGTGTTAACATTGTGAATATCACTGTTTTTAGTGTATAAGTGTATATTTTGCCTAATATATAAGATGTTGGCGAAAATGAATTGTGATGCCACCGTGAGAATACCAACATCTTTAAAAAAATCTCTTAGAGAAACTCTGGCACGTAGCTGGTAAATTGCTCGAACAGCTCGTTTTTGAAGAACAAATATATTTTGAATGTCAGCGGCTTTGCCCCACAGCAGAATACCATAGGACATAACGCTATGGAAATAACTAAAATAGACTAACCGAGCTGTATCAATGTCAGTGTATTGTCTTACTTTCCTGACAGCGTAGGCGGCCGAACTGAGCCTTCCCGCTAGGCTTGATATATGTGGGCCCCACTGAAGTTTGGCATCTACTGTTATGCCCAGAAAAACTGCCGAGTTCACAGTTTCAAGCACCTCTTTATCTAAGACGATGTTGGCTCCTAGATTTCTAACATTTGGTAGAGCGAACTTTACACATTTCGTTTTCTTGGCATTGAGAACTAGGTTATTTGTCGTAAACCAATCCGTAACCATTGAGAGATACACAAAGTAAAGCGCCAATCTGGGTTCAAACCTACGACCTACAACTCGTAAGTCGCGGCCGTTACCACTGGGCCACCATTGCTCTCTCTGTCATGTATACCTAAATGTAATAATGGTTACAGCTATTACGTAAAACTCACAACAAAATTGTGATTACTATTTTGTTGTGAGTTTTACGTAATAGGTACGTATAATATCTACCTACGCAAAAAACAATTCGAAATACACCAATAAATCTAATAATTCACGAACACAAACATAATCTAATTCACATAAAATCTAAAATTAAAACCTCGCGCGGACAAACACAACGCCAACGAAAAGGTGTTGCAAAAAACAGAGCGGTCCTAATTTCCCGCGCGATGAATTATCGCCCACTCAGCCCGTTGTCCGAATCACCCCAACTTCCCTCAAACGCAATCCCCATAATGGTGGCTCGGCCTTATTAAACGCTTGCATCATGCGAAGAAGATAAATGCATCTCGAAATTAATTAATAAAATTGCATCCATAAGTGTTCTCCTCTGATATGGGCCAGTCAAAAAGAATAAACTGAAATTTTTGGATCCTTGATTGGAGCACGATTTTATTTTTCTTTAAGCATTAATCTTGAGTGGCTAATGAAGTAAAATATTCATCTGTTTTTACTTTTAATTGTGATTTATATTTGTTGTTTGTGTTTTTGTTCACTGGAGCGGAGAGAGGAGCGGAGCGGAGCTGTGGCAATATTAACCAATGGAATTGCATAAAAACTCCGCTCCACTTCAATCGACAGGGATTTGCGAATTAGTTTAATTAATAAATCATACAAAACCGGGAAGCGGAGCTGAGAAGCGGAGCGGGGAAGAGGAGCGGGGAAGCGGAGCGAACAAGTGGAAAAAAACCGGCCGCGGGACATTGCAGCCCGCTCAAATTACTCGTCGCGTGAACTCGGCCTAGCTCCGCATAGTTCGCAACTCCGCTCCGCTCACCTGCCTCGCTCCGCGTCAATGGACAGGCAGCCTTAGGTGCAAACACCATTGTGTTTGAGCCTTCTTGTCTGATTGTTTAAGTTTATATGACGTTATTTACTTCGCTTCTGAATTGGTGCAAAATTTATTAAATATGTTACTGAAACATCTAAAAAAATATCGAAAGAATGACACAAAAAGCAAAAAGTATTTATTTATTTTAATTTGCATGTGCAGTCACGTATCCGACACTATCTTAATTCATCACTACCAAATCGATACCCATATCAAGTAAATCAATTTCAAGAGTCAACAAACAAGTTCACACTGCTCACTAGATCTTATAAATAATCTCGATCTACATTTTTACGATATCCTTACAGAAAAAGGGAGTAGTTTATAACTGTAGCAATGAGATATCCGCGTAATGTAACATTAATCGGGTAGTTAATTAAACAAAGAGCGAGTATTTCGCGGTCGCACGCGATGCCGTATCGCCACTTAGCATATTGATTAGAATCGGCGATCGACGCGAGCGCGGCGCGGTGGAGGCGCGCGGCTGCGTAGGCACAGCTCGAGCTACCGGTTGTCGGGGCCCGCGATATACGCGCGACAAGACGCTAATCTTGTACCGATTACTTATTACTATGAAAGTGTGGAGGATCGCTGTTGAAAGTTGTATCGGATGTCTTTCGTGAAGTATTTGACAACGGTGTGCGTGACGTTGCTAATAAGTTGAGTGGTGAAATTATTGCACATTTTGCCTCTATATTATGTTATGAATATTGATTTGAAAGGAAACTATTGTAGATTCCTCTTTGTCATGATTTTTTTGTTATTCTTCCGCTTTTAAAGTTTTGGTAAATAATCCTGAATGCTCAACATAAAAATAGCAAAAACTGAATCTTATTTTCGTTTTCGTAATTTTCCTAATACTGAAAACCGCAACTTTCTGCAACTTATTCAAAGTCCATTGTAGCAATCTTATATATAAAATTCTCGTGTCACAATGTTTGTTACCTTAGTCTTCCGAAACGGCTTTACTGATTTTTACCAAATTTTATATGTATGCATATTCAGTAGGTCTGAGAATCGGCTACTATCTATTTTTCATATCCCTAAGTGATAAGGGTTGTCCACCCCAAACAAATAATTGGCAAAACAACGTATGCCGGGGTCAGCTAGTATATTTATGAATACAAACTTGCTACAGTAGGAGTCGTTAAAGTCATGCATGCAAGCAAGACAGCAAATCACATGCATTTGTAGACATAAAACAAAAATGTGTGTAAATAAAGATGCGTGGAAATCGCGCGTCATATCGCGTGTCGCGCGATACGGTAGCTGTGTTTTACGCCTTATACAATTTATGTAAGCTACGCAGTTTTCTGCGCAAGCACACATCCAACAACCCGTCTCCCTTCTCTTTCACATTCATTAATGTTGTTTTAGAGTGAGCAAGATAGATATAAAACCTGATTGTTGTTTCATGAGATTACATTCTAGTTTTGGCATAATTAGATTAAATTGCTAATACCATGCAATAGTGTTGTGTGATAATTTTATTTAAATATATTTGCATGTAATTAAGGATACTGAATTGGAGCTGTTTTAGTGTGCATTTATCTTATTTACTAAGATACACTGGTGCCAATTCCCTTGTTCACAAACTAAACTAAATTTAAGTTCAGTGCATCTTTTTCTTTCTATTTCATTAAGAAAAGGATTGAAGATAAATTTTAGTTTAGTCCTGTCAAATTAATCAGCGCCTGTCACTCTCCATACAAGTTTAGACGTGATTAAAAACTTGCCGACTAAAATTACGTCAATTTACGTCAAGCGCTGATTAATTTGACAGGACTAAACTAAAATTTATCTTCTGTCCTTTTCTTAATGAAATAGAAAGAAAAAGATGCACTGAACTTAAATGTAATTTAGTTTGTGAACAAGGGAATCGGCACCATTGACGACTCAATTTAGAAAGTGAAGTAAACGATAGATTTCTTATTGTACGATTTTGATAGTAATATGAAGTTAATTAATGCATTTATTCTCTCTCTCATCATTTAATTTTTCTCCAGAAGTACTTAATGAGCAGTGGTAGCCCAGTGGTAACGGCCGCGACTTTGTAGGTCGTAGGTTCGAACCCAGACAGGCGCTTTAATTTGTGTAAATTATTTCATCACCACTGCAATCTCTCAAAACGGTGAAGGAAAATAGGAAACCGGCATGTCCTAGAACCAAAAATTCGAAGTTATGTGACTTCTACCAACCCGTACTGGGCCCGCGTGGTGGATTACGGCCCACTACGGCCCTCCGTGCCTCGGAAAGCACGTTAAGCCGTTGGTCCCGGCTGTCATTCGTGGATCTTTGACAGTCGTTACGGGTTGTCAGAAGCCCGAAAGTCTGACAACCAGTCTTACCAAGGGTTATCATGTTGCCCAGTAACTGGGTTGTGGAGGTCAGATAGGTAGTCACTCCATGTAAAATACGGGTATTCATCTGCATCCAGTTAGATTGGAAGCCAAAACCAACATAGTTGAGAAAAAGCTAGGCAGTTTGAGGCAGATTGACCTCGTGTTATTACATTTTTGCATAACTGTTTTTTTAAAACGTTGCCCCACACTAGAAATTTCTCCTGTATTGTGGGTGCGTTTACAAACATTTAAACTCACATACACAAACAGCCAGACCCGGAACAACTACTTGTAGGTCGATCAAACCCGCGACATGCAGCGCAGCAGTCAATCGCTTAACCACTGCGCCAACCGTGCCGTCAAATATTTATATTTTTAACAATTCTGTATCCATTACCTAAGAAATCGATGAAGATAGTTAAAACATACCCAGAGTACAAGTCATTAAACCATATTTGTATTACCTTTATTATTTTATGTAACTACCCACCGACATTTATGTACATTTGCATAACAAGGAAGTAATTGGTACGATAAATAAAATCATTACACATAATAATCATATTGATATGGATTAAGGACTGGATAGATTTGTGTGAAACGGCCGTTTTTAAAATACACATCGATATTTTTTGAACACGTTCTTTTTTTGGCGTGGTCAATCGGCCAAGCCCTTTCCCAGTATGTTAGAGATGGCTCGGATTCTTAATGAGTTGACTTTGAAATTTTTTACTGTAGGTAATTTTTATATTTATCATGCATGATGTTAATTTTTAAATGTGTTACTTTTAATATGAACGTATTTTTTTGTGTCGTTTAGTATATTTCAAACAAAATGTAAATTGTTTGTGCATAAATGAATTGAATTGCTTCCAGTCTAACCGTGTGCAGCTGTTTACCAGCTCTTTTTTTGGCGTAGTATACGGTAGTTGCCTAGGTAAAAAAAAAGAAATTCTATTTAGTCCGTCTTTCAGATAATAAAAAATATTAGACACGTATTTTTTGCTTTATCATATTAATAAAAAATAACTTAGAAAACACGCATTAAATTTGGGGAGTGGGGGCTCGCTACGTCACAGCTCAGTATTAAATCTAGCAAGGCGTGACGTCATACCACATTTTAACTCAATGTATCGCCGTAATCTTTTGATTACGTCAAAAAAAGAAAATACGTGTTCAATATTTTTTAATAATATCTATAAAAGAAGAACAAAAAAAAAAATTTTTTTGGACACAAGCCTATTGTAATATAATGTAAGGATACAGTTGATACTGCTATTTAGGCAGTTGTCCTGCCGCCGGCGATTAACGAGTTGCGAGTAGAGCTAGCAATTGAAAACGAGATGGCGAGCAGCTAGTGTGTAGTTCTGATAGTTTTATCGCTGGGCTATCAGCGAGTATCCGAGTGCGACGGGCGATTACTCGCACCACTCGCTCGGGGCGAAATTACTTCTGTTTGGTCTCTCGGCGTGAGTTCTGACCATCAAACGAGCATCGCTGAGCAAGTATCGCTGAGTGAGTATTATCTTTGACAGTTCTTGTCACTCAGCGACAAACTAGTGGAGCGAGTTCTCGCCGGCGGTGTGAACAGTCAGAGATCAACTATAAATATGTGCATCTCTTTTGTTTACACGGAATGTATATCTATTGTACGTTTCTTGAGCGAGAAAATAGCCGATAGTTAGTCGCTTCCTCGCCGGCGGTGGGCAACTGCCTTTGTAACATGTAAAATTGTACTCACACCTTACTCAAGAAGACAAGAGAGTGTTTTTAATGTAAGAGAGTCAGAAACACAGAAGCATTTATCGAGGTGTGTTCTATGACAAACTTGGTAGTGCTTCCGTCTGCATTTGCTGTAGACTTCCGTTGCCTTGCAATCCATTTCAGAACTCATATGTATGTCTAAAGCCGTGTCTCCTGCGCGTGTTTTTACACAAAAACCTCGCAACAAAGAGCCGTGGCCATACACATTTGTGTATGCAAACACGATGTTCTGTATGAAAATAAATGTTTATGTGTTAGGTTTTTTTGTGTAATGTTTCGAAAAAACACGCACAGAAGACCCGGCTTTAGCAAAACACAGCCTTATTTCAAAGAAAAATAGTGTCTAAGGCCGTACTACCTTCTCGAAGTGAGAGAAGAAAGATTGCAAAAAAAAATGAAATACAAAAAAAAAAACGAAAACGAAAGAAAAGTGCAAATGAATGAAATTGTAATGCTGAGCTGATAGCCCTTGTAGCACATTTCACACTAATTTTTTTTCAATGTATCTTCTTTCTCTCTTCCTCGATGATACAGGTGCGTAAAGATTTGTTCAGCAATAAACTCCAAGTCATCTATTCCGGTGCATTGCAGGCTATCCAGTACAAATGTACTTACTCCTTAATGCGGTCGTAAAACGAGCTGGCTTCATTAAATGTTCTTATGCTATTGAGAAACATTCTGTGGTGCATTTAATCTCATTTAGTGACAGGAAACCTAGTAACAGAACCGCAATTATAGGCCGGGAGCGTGGAGCGTGGAGAAGTGGATTTGTGAAGACTGTTAATGTTGATTTTGTATTATTTTTATATGAGATAAGAAGTTTTTTGGGTGAGACCTTTGCCCAGCAGTGGGATAAAATAGGTAAACGAAAAAAAAAACGTAGTTTTTAAAGGTTTTTCTTTAGATGGTATTTAAAGTTGTTGAGGATTTATTTAGTGTGATCATGGCGCACTACAACGCGGAACTGATCTACGACAAATACGTCAAGTATTAAAACTAAAAGTACCTACTAATGTTTAGTTTGTTTTGGTGTTGTTTGTTCATTTTTGTAAATATAAAATTAAATTAATTGACAGGGAAGACATGACTTAATTATAGTCAGTTTCTATCGTAGAGTCTCATTGCTTTTTAAATAGTTTTTCTTTGGCTGGAGTTAGTTGTTGTTGAGAATTTATTTACTGTGGTCATGACGTGTTATAATACGGAATTAATCTGCGAAAAACACGTTGAATAAGATATTTATTTAGTTATTTATTTATAAGTCTTACAACTAAAAGTACTAATATTCAATTTGTTTGTTCAATTTTAATGGTATTAAATTAAGTAAATTGATAGGGACGAAATGTGACTTATTTAATCACAGTCAGTTTCTGTCATAGCTAGTCTCATAAAAAATCATCACAGCGATAGTTAAAATTTTGAAAGCTTCAGCCAAAAATACCGAACACTTACTTCAATCTATCATTAAAACATCGATACTACATTAAACTAAATAATAGCAATCAAAAACAAAAGCCCGACTCCCGGGCTACCGCCGCCGGACCAGGCAACAATCTTACTTTAATTGCATGTAACATAAATTATGGCGACTTATTACAATCCGCTCCCGATACACGCTGCCCCGAGGTAGTATTATGTACTGACGTGTTACCAGCTGATATTTTAGTATTCGACGTGAATAGAAACCAGCTTTAGAGCAAAGACAACGTCGACTTTTTCATCAAAAAGTAAGTGACGTCCTAAAGCTCATTGCACACGGGTTAAGCTGCTAAAGTAGCAAAGAAACTTTGTTTTATAAAAGTCTAAAAGTCACCAAAAACCTGTCTATGGTTTAATATAAAAATCTTGTTCTATTTTTAAACTCATCGACTCCAGTCCTACCAAAACGAATTAGTGTTCTTCTTATAAACAAATGACGGTTGAATCTGATGTACTCGCTAAATTATGGCGAATTATTTCACTGGTTTCAGAGAGAAACAATCGCTATAAACATATCGCGAATATGACACTTTTGACGAAAATCATTTTTAAATGCACGATCTCGTATTTGAACATGTAGAATGAAATAAAACAAAAATCTGATTTTCGTCAAAAATGTCACATTCGCGGTATTGGATGCCGAGAGACAGTATCGAATTTTGCTTTGAAAATCTAGACATTTCAAGCTCTTTCGACTCATTTCTTACAAAGTAGGTAATAATAATAATTAGATATGAAAAAACAAGACATTTAACGTTTTCCTTGAAAATCATCTGACTTACTTAAGCACAATAAAATTCTACAAGTGGTTTTTGTTATTAAAGAGACGCGCCACGGGCAACGTCCTTTTAAAGTCTGGCCTAACCTAAAAAAATTAAGTAACAAAATAAATAATTTATAATAGCCTAGTCACATCGGAACTCTCTAATTATGATGTCATTGCATGCAATATATAAAAGTATGATCAGTATATAATTAAGATAAACACCGTGTGAGCTGCTTTGTGAGTTTAATAAGTTATAGCTTCCGCTCCGCTACTCTCAGATCGTATCCTAAACAATATTACTGTAGATAGTATTTTGATAACAATTATATTTTATTGCTTGACTTAATTTATTTGGTCTTGCAATTAAATTGTATGAAATATAGTAGCAGAGATCTATTTAAAAGAGAAGCCCGATCTTTGAGCCCCAGAATGGTACCTACTAGGGCACGCCTCCAATTTTTAAGATATCCAGCGGTGGTAATTGCGTATCACACTTACAGTAGCAATGGCTTTCATTTTGACAGTACAACAACATTCATTGCGTTATTTACGTTGCTGAGCAGATTTTTTTTTCGAACACATAAAGCAATGGATTAGCAATATCCTTCAAAATCATTCAGATTGTGATTGATAGTATGTTACGCAATCAGGGTGCTGGTCATATCCCAACTCGAGATTTTAGTGGTGGTAGGAACATAAAGATTGCTACAGAACATTCTCCTTTTCTTCAACGTTGTCTAGTCCATATTTACCATCATTTTCATCAACTAAAAAGTTGCTTACTTTTAATAATGAACATTGGCGAGGCAGTACTGTGCTTCCATATAGTTCCGATTAAACTTAATCTACCTATTCTTGCTTTAGTGGAAGAATACAGGTAATTATTCAAAATTGCCGATTTGGATGGCTAGTCAGTCAGTTCAATTCGCTCCTAATAGTGATGAGATTATTCAAATATTAATAGGAGCAATGGACCAGACACGACAGATAATAATCAGGTAAAGAGACTAAATCCGGTTTGCCTTACGATTCCCGGATGTGGTAGAACATCACTAGTCACTCGCAGCTGTGTCGTATTTATTCATATTTCTAATGTCTAAGATATTAATAATTACTATATTTCATACTAGCGACCCGACCCTGCTTTGTACGGTTTTTACAACTTGACTAAACTTCGAGATTTCTTTATTAAATGTAAGTAGTTTAATATTAATGTATTCCGGAATAAACTGTCTAAATTATAGTGTAAACCGCATCAAAATCCGTTGACATCCGTTGTTGCCTACTTTAGAAGAAAACGCGGTGATAACCGAGTTCAATTTATAATAATTATGTATAGATTTTACAGCATAAAAAGTGATGGGACAATTAACTATCGATATTTTCTTTCTGTGACAGTAATAAATAAAATAATAATGAAGCCTTTTGTGATCATCTTCTTACTCTCTGCTTTTATGCATGATCGGACATACTGACAGTTACGATTTTATACGGACTTAATTATATTTATGACACTTTCCCTTCAATTGTTAGAAAGATAAGTTATTAAAAGCTTGAATTTCTCTCAGCTCTAAGTGCTTTTGTGCATGCATTGACAGCATTAGCTTTTGTGGAAAACAATAATAATAATCAGTAATAATGCAAATGAAAATGTCAAGATGGTTTTGAATCTATATAAATTTTAACATATATACTTAAAGTAAAATTGGTATGTCAGAAACGTATTAAATATTGAAGTAAATTACTTTAAAAAATCCTGTAAATACATTCTCGTATCTGTATACGATATCAAACTCATAATAATATTGTCATGACAAGAAAATTAGTGTCGAGCGATATTTCTTATCGACAAACAATTGACTGGTCTTTATAAAAAAACACGAATGACAAGCAACATATAATCATCGATAAACGTAACTCGATTAACGACCGACTAAAACGGTAACAGAATACGGCTCCCGCGCAGATTATTCATAGTCTGATTATCATAAAATTAACTGATAATAAATCATAGGTGTTCCAATTATGTGGTAGTTTTAGATCGGATAAAATTACTTAGGAACGCGGAAAAAGCGTTTTGAGTTAATCATTCGAATGAAAATTTACTCATACAGATTGATTAGTACTTTAGTGATGTGATTTTGTCGATAAATACTTCCGAATATGTCGATGATGAAAAAATGTCGCTTTATTTTATTGTTGTTTTTTTCATTGAAAGGCCCGTGTTAAGACAATGTATTTAATAAGATATTGAACTAAAGAAATATAAATGTACTGTGAAATAGTTGTATTACGCAAGATGCGGAAAGTAAAGCAGTTCTAATGCTATTCTGATTGTAATTATGTATCTATCTAACTTTTACTTGCATTCACTCGAGGAGAACCATTATTCATTCATTGATATTGTTATTGTGAAAGCTTGAATAAGCTACAGTATGGAACGGATGTATTGAAAACAAATGACATCTATACAAATTTATTAAAACTGAAGAGTTCGTTATTTTTTTTTATTTAAACACGCTAATCTTCTGCACCAATCGGATTTGAAAAACTCTTTTTGCATCTGTTAGCCTAATTTTTGAGGAAGGTCATAGGTTATTTAACATCACTCCATGACCCTTAGGACCTGAGCAAAAAGAAAAAAGTTAGAAAATGAATTACCGTGCATCGCGTCGCATCGCATCGCCCGCCCGCGCTAAGGCGGACGATGCGATGCGATGTGATGTTGAAGTCGCGGGCTGAAGCTAAGCAGTAAGAAATATGAGCCACGTGAAGGCTCTTTTAGTGATGGTCCAAGACACATTTTGTGTGTCCGTATGGATTGAGGAGCCATGTCTCATATTTAAACGCGGGTACTACCAATATTTAGTAGTAAATTAGGTGATTTTGTAGGCCCGATCCTGGAATTTGTAGTAAAACACTTTAAAAGATACACGACTTTTAAGGTGGCTCCTCAATTCAGATGTCTGAATTGAGGTGCCACCTTACAACTCTAAAACTAGCCAACGGATATTTTTGAAAATTTGGTAGGATTTAGTAGTACTTATGCGTAATATCTACAATAAAAATGAGAATTGTACGGTTGAATTTGAGATAGCTACAATGTTTTGATTTTTCATAAAAATCCATAAATTTCACCGCGCTGTTTCTCGGAAAGTAATTAACCAATTACAACATATTTTTAGTATAATTTAGTAGTAAATACGTTCTAATTTGTAGTATAAAAATAAACTGGAAAAACTACATAATTTCGTTAATACAACACATTTTATGTGGCTCCTCAATCCTGACGGTCTACAGAAAGTAATATGTACGTAGCTACTAAAGTAGTTGATCAAATCGGATAAAAATAGCACCAATATTTAGTAGAAATTTCTACTAAATATTGGCGTAATTCAAAATCCTGTACATTCAGTATTTCAAAAGATATTAACAAAATAAACATTCCTTAACAATCTAGTGTGGTACGAGAGCCCACGACCAAAACCATATCACATCGTTTTAGGGCCAAAACCATATAAAATCGTTAATTTAGATGATTCCTGAACTCAACTCGGTGGAAAGTACTGGGCAGAAACGTCTCAGTTTAACGAAAGCCTATTTCTGCTATGTCAAAAAAAATAAGCAGACGGTTTCATCACAATATGCCTGATATTAAAAATGTACATAGTTTTCGTAATATTATTACAAAAAAGGTTTTTTTTCTGACATTTTGCGTGTCACATGTGGACTGAGCGCATTTTCAAAAATGACAAAAAATTTAACCTATCTGTCTCATAGCAACCTGCACCCTAATTGCGTAATACAACACAATCACAATTTGTTTCGATTTGAAACAGATTTCTAATTCATTGCTTCATAAGTTGTAAAAAAAATCTGTTCAACAACGTAAATAACGCAATGAATGTTGTTGAAATGTCAAAATGAAACAAATTTCGCGAAATTATTTACGAAAATGAGTTACGCAATTAGGGTCGGGTTCAATCGAAAAGTTGTCTGATTAGTAACGTATTTTTTTCATTTTTTTTGTAATCTTTGGATTACGGCAGGTCAGTGTCAGGTTGTATCTTGATCAAAAATAACTTTTCCATAAGAGATATGTTCTAATGGAACAAATCTATCTTAGGGAGATGTATTAATTCAAATTCAAATTGTTTTATTTCAGACACAAAATATCCATAGAGAATGATTTAACCTAAAAACTGTAAAAAACGTAAGAAATTTTTAATGTCGGTGGCTACGAAGAAGAAGTAGAAGATTCTGAATCCAAAAATTTCAGACATTTTCCGCATCACGTCTGACCTAAGCGCATTTGAAATACCTATGTAAAAAAAATATTGAACTGATTCATAGCAATCTGTCTGATTTTCAGAATGTAGTTGAACGATAGATTTTAGATACCGAAAACATAATTTTCCGAAACCAGTAGCGTCACACCTAAAAGGTCATTTGAGAAAATTAAAAATGAAGCAAAAAATAAAAAATGGCAACCTGTCTAAAAATCTTGTTTTCAGGTGAACATTGGTCAGTTGATGCAAATAAATCATTTTTCAGAATAAATCGTTTTTACGTACGATTAATAAAGAGCTTATCCGAAACCATCAAACTGAATAAGGTTTTTTTTTTAATAAATTGGACAAAAGAAAACTGGGATGACGTTTGAAAATAACTGTTTATTGAAATTAAATTCATATTTTTTTTTATTTTACTGTCGAACTCATCATCGGTGTCGTAAGCGTAACAAGCACCGTGCGTTAGCCGGGCGACTCCGAAACGTTCATTTTGTTTTTGAAGTTATATATGACATTTAAAATTTCTAAAAACAGGTTTTCAGTAACTATACAAAAGATTTTAAAATAATTGAACCAGGTTGCTATGAGACAGATAGGTTAAATATTTTATCATTTTTTGAAAATGCGCTCAGTCCACATGTGACACGCAAAATGTCAGAAAACAAACTTTTTTGTAATAAAATTACGAAAACTATGTACATTTTTAATATCAGGCATATTGTGATGAAACCGTCTGCTTATTTTTTTTGACATAGCAGAAATAGGCTTCCGTAAAACTGAGACGTTTCTCACCGGTACTTCCAAGTTGGGTTCAGGAATCAACTAAACTAACGATTTTATACGGTTTTGACCCTAAAACGATGTGATATGGTTTTGGTCGTGGGCTCTCGTACCACATTAGATTGTTAAGGAATGTTTATTTTGTTAATATCTTTTGAAATACTAAATGTACAGGATTTTGAATTACGCCAATATTTAGTAGAAATTTCTACTAAATATTGGTGCTATTTTTATCCGATTTGATCAACTACTTTAGTAGCTACGTACATATTATTTTCTGTAGACCGTCAGGATTGAGGAGCCACATAAAATGTGTTGTATTAGCGAAATTATGTAGTTTTTCCAGTTTATTTTTATACTACAAATTAGAACGTATTTACTACTAAATTATGCAAAAAATATGTTGTAATTGGTTAATTACTTTCCGAGAAACAGCGTGGTGAAATTTATAGATTTTTATGAAAAATCAAAATATTGTAGCTATCTCAAATTCAGCCGTACAAAACCCATTTTTTTTGTAGAGACTACGCATAAGTACTACTAAATCCTACCAAATTTTCAAAACTATCCATCGGCTAGTTTTAGAGTTGTAAGGTGGCTCCTCAATTCAGACGTCTGAATTGAGGAGCCACCTTAAAAGTCGTGTATCTTTTAAAGTGTTTTACTACAAATTCCAGGATCGGGCCTACAAAATCGCCTAATTTACTACTAAATATTGGTAGTATCCGCGTTTAAATATGAGACATGGCTCCTCAATCCATACGGACACCATTTTGTCGCTACTTATTTGCGCTTGGAAATATTTCCGGCCACAGTAGCCGTAGAACCGATGACCGTTGGGGTGAAGGTGTTCTTGGATGGAGCTCGTGAATCGGTAAATGTATATCAGGCAACTGAAGAAACACGTGTGGGTTTTAGTCAGTAAGAATCTGACACGCCCTCTCGCTCCGAAAACTTGAAAAAAAAATCGGCACCGCGATAATCAGTGCGTTGATATCTTTTACTCCACGCCCCGCGGTAATCAACGCGTTGATGTCTTTTACTCCACGGTGTCGGTAAATTACGTTACAGTGTCGCAAAATCAATGATTTAGCCCCATCTCAAAAATGCCCAACGCGCGTAAAGAAGTTATTACTTTAAAAATAAAAGTAGGAAACCCTCAGGCAAGGCTGGGAAAACAGTTCCGCTACGACCCTTGCTGACTGGCAAATCGTTTTACAGCATGAAATATTTTCGAAACTCAGTGTAAGAGAAGAAGAAGTACATGGGAGACTTCAATATACAGTCTATTGTTCATGATGATGACTGCTGCGCCTGGAGTGCTGGTTTCGGTCCCTATATTGGGTTGTTCCAATAGAGCATTCTAGTAGAGCGTTGAATTGTAACATACTTTGTATATTCGTCTAGTTAACTCTTCGGAAAAAACAGAAGAGTGTGTTTTGTTGTTAAGGTTGCACATGCACTAGTCGACGCGACGGCTCAAATTCGTTGGTGGCGTGGCTAATATGCATGCTATTTTGTATAGTTGTTTATTTATTTCGTTTTATTTATTTAGAATTTATTTATCTAGTTTTTCTTTATTTATTTAGACAATGAACGATAGACGATGATTAATAACGAAAACGAGCGCGTAAAATTTAATGAACAGACCTTTGGGCATATAGAAAAACTACTAGATGTATCTACTCAAAATAAAATTATTTGAATTTTTCAATACATTATTTATCCCTGTATGGTTTCTATTTTGCCATTTTCATACAAAATAGGTCATTAATTTACGCCCAAAGATGAGTTAAAATTTGTGTTGAAATATGGAAGTTTCAACGCTCATAACTTCCAAACTAATCATTTTTTCCCGATTCTGCTTCCATGTAGGGCCAGATAATGATAAAACAAATTGATAGAAGTTTTAGTTTTGGACGTACACCGTCAAACAGACGAGTAATCACCATACTACGTTTGTATGGAAGAATGACCGACTAGTGTACCCTTAAGGCTTGGTTTTTTCTTTAGTTTTCATCGAAGTGAGCCACTTACAAATTGATTGAATAAACAATACCTACAGTATTATTTTCACACAGTACATCTTGGTCTTTGCGGAAAAACTTGTACAAGTTTTTTCTATAGCTTCTGTCTTATAATTGCTTCAATAAACACTGCAAGAAAATTACTAAGTGATTGGAGAGTGTAGTTTTCTTTTTTAATGTGTTTAGGTTGCAATGCTTCTAACGCCAACGATTCGGAATTTTCTTAAAAATAATGACACTAGCGATTGAATTAATGAACTTACACACATATTATTATTTTTCCATAGATAGTAAAAAAGGGTTAGGTATCACATTAACTATGGACCAAACGGTAAAAAAAAAAAAAAATTGTTGGGCGGAACCCGCGCACATAATCAAGGATAGCTATAACTTGCCAACTATAAAATAAGAAGTCGCCATTAAATTTTATATATCATTATCTCATTCCACATTCAAAATTCAACTTCATTATCCTCATAATCAAAAGATAAGCTCCCGAACTCGATTTATTTGAAAAAAGAACGTCGTAAGATAGTTTCTCGGGCGGCTTCGGGGCTGGTCGGGGACGGTCGGGAGGCAACACGATCCCGGCAATGATCTAATTACGTTGATTAATGATACACATTTATATCCCTCGTAAACGTACACTTACCCATCCGGCCCTTTAAGAATGTTTCATACAAGCCGATAGGGAATTCGCGAACAGATTTTTAAAATCGTTGCATCTGTTGCCACGGTAATGTAGCTCCTCTAAGCTAAAAGTTTTAATATCCCCAAACGTCATAAGAATAGGTACGTATTTATTTAAATTACGTCTTCGTTTTCTGTTATAAGGAGCACTATGTAGCTACCATCAATTGAAAATTGATAAGTGTAGCGTATACGTATAAACTTTTTCCAACTCCTTAGTCGTGTGGGTTCCTATTAGCTCGCATTGGGTTCCTATTAATGCCTCTACTTTGCCTCTTGGATCTATATCTAGTCTATGTTATAAAAAGTTGCACCCTTCATTACCCAATAATCTTCATTTTGTAATACAAAGTATCTCTAATCATTCGTCGAAGATGGAAACCTAATAGTACCATTTCATTCGTTCGAAAGATACTGTTTTTAGCACAATGTGTCCAGTTCCGGATTAAGCAAGCGCGGGGCCCGTAGGAAATTTTATCGAAAGGCACTTGATCTGCTAACGGTTCTTAACTATAAAAAATTAAAGAAAAAACTATACTCAACACGTTTATTTGCCATCAACTTTTAGAAATATGTAAAAAATTGTATTATCGACTGTTTGACGTGGATTGTTTTATTTGGAAAAGGTTGAAATGGATTGAAGTAAATTCAATATATCACAACATCTTATAAAGTTTCACTTAAAAAATACGCTCAGGCGGGGGTTTGGATACTCGGGGCCCCCTTTTGCGCGGGGCCCTTAGCAATTGCTACTCTTGCTACGTGGTTAATCCGGCATTGAGTGCGTCCATGTTTAGTAGCAGACATTTCCGGGCTATTTCGTTATTCTCCCTGCATCGTCACCTAAGCAGGCCTAGGTCACATTGGTATGAGACGCTTTTCAAAAGGATTGCCCCGTAGCTAGCGACACAAAGAGAGGTGTGTGTGTGCTTTGGAGTTAGATGATAGTCTAACTCCAAAGCACACACACACCTCTCTTTATGGGGATTATGAGTACCTTAGTTGTGTGACTACTCATTTAGAAGATGAATGTTACTATAATAAAACATGGTAACTTTACAAAAATGTATAAATCCTATATTTTTAAATGAGAAATATTTGTAATCACGTTCTCGAAAACGGCTCTAACGATTTCAATGAAAATTACAATATAGGGGTTTACTGGGGTGAAAAATTGATCTTTGTCTCATATCTGGGAAAATTTGTTTTCTCCGTATTTTCACCCGAGCAGAGCTCGGTCGTCCAAAGTTTAGAACAAGATGGCTACCTTAGAACAATGACATGGCAGCATGGAATTAGTAAGTACTTACTATCATGGCAGCATGGAATTAGTATGTACTATACATTGAATTAGTATGAACTAGCCTATACTATTAAATGAGCATTCTCTATTTTCACCCGAGCAGAGCTCGCTCGCCCAGGTACTTAAGAAACTGAAGTAAACAAGTTTTAATTTTTTACTGCCAATAGTTTTAGATGTAAATGTGACGCATCCTTAGCATATGAAGTACGAGATGTTTTTAAAACTATTCAGTGATCTTTGTCATTTTGGTTTTTAATTTTTCTTGTTGTAAATAAGGAAACTAACAGTAGCTTAGAAACATCACCATTTGTTTATATACACTGACGAGCAATTAAAAAAGCCACTTGCTACACAGAAGAAAAAAAAAACAGTGGCACTGTGGGAGTGCCGACAGAAGTGAAAACTTGAACAATTTTACAATGCAGGAAATCTTGTACAGAACATTGGTCCGTAACCTTATCTAAATAAAGAGCTCAATCGCGTTTACAAAAAAAATACTTCCAAAACCTTTAAAGTAAAAATACTTGCATAGAACGTTGATAAATTTTACAAAAAATGAGGTGTCGGTAACGGTGTCGCGAGTTCAATTGTTTTTTCCCATCTCAAAAATGCCCAACGCACTTAAAGAAGTTTTCACTCCAAAAATCTTGAAGACAGTTTTATAGGTGTTTTTTATGCGCTATTAAATACACTTGAATGTTGCTTTTTACTTCAAGAAACTGTCTTGCGTAATTTCGGAAATATTTCATGATAAGTTTGTGGGTTTTTTTAAATATTTCTCGTCAGTGTATTTGTTGTTTGTTAGAGAGGAGCTCGTGGCTAAGTAATAACAGCCGCACGGTTCGATCCATCAGGTTAAGCTACACTTGCCGAGGTTCGTCTGTGGATGGGTGACCATCTTAACATACTGAAACTCCTCCGTGCCTCGGAAAGCATTCGTGGATCTTTGACAGTCTTTACGGGTCGTCAGAACCCCGAAAGTCTCACAACCAGTCTTACCAAGGGGTATCGTTTTACTCAGTTACTGGGTTGTGGAGGTCAGATGGGCAGTCGCTCCATGTAAAATACTGCGTCTGATTAGACTGGAAGCCGACCCCAACATAGTTGGGAAAAGGCTAGGCAGATTGATTGAGTGTATTTTTTTTAATTTTCCATGTTTTCTTTACACACAGTTTTTTACGTAATTAAGTCCAAATATCTCAATTCCAAACTGTCGTATCTCTAATCTTACACGTCCTAATAATTTCAATAGCCCACACTTATAGGGCACTTTCATATCATTAATAACTTCATGCTACTTTGTTCTTAGTGATAATATCTATAGAGAAACGATTTCTTTGTACTCTCTAATTACTCAAAGTAGTGTATTTTAATTATATGGAAGGGTGCAGAAAACTGGCGTTGCTTGAGGCGTTGTAAGTGCCACCGGGATGGCTTTGGACTTAGGACTTTCTATGGGTATTACGTTAGATGGTTTTATGTCGCAAGTTCTTTTATATTTTTTTATATATTTTATTTTTTTGTGTTTCACATATCTATTTTTATTTTATTATATATTTATTTCTGTATCTATCTATCCATGACATCACTGAGGGCCCTATCAGAATACCAGCGCTGCGACATTTATTTATTTTAAAGGGTCGATATATAGGATAGGAGCCTTTTGGCTACGTACAGACTTTCTGCTTTTATTTTAATTTTACTTTGTTTTTTTTATTGTTTTTTTATTATTTTTATTAATGTTCTTATTGAAGGTGTTTAGTTTAATTTGTGATTTCCTGTGCGAGTCTCAATAAATACTTTTTCTTTCTTTCTTTCTTTTCTTTGTTATTTTTTTTTTATCCATTTTACAAAATTAAGCACCTAAGAATAATTAGATGCTTTGCTATGGACCCTTTTCTATTTTTTCTCTTCTTGTTATTTTTCCTTCATTCCTTGGCTTCATTTTATGAAATACTAGCTGCACCGTTTCACCCACCTAAGTCTCGATCCTGTATGAATATCGAGATGAAAAGTATTCTATATGTTAATTCAGGTTATAAACTATCTGTTTGCCAAATTTTATCCAAATTGGTCCAGCCGTTTGAGCTTGAAGAAGAGACAAACATATACACTCACAAACTTTCGCCTTTATAATATTAGTGCGATGTGATGTACTAAAAGATATATCAGTCTGATGTCTGGTTAAGTTAGCAGTTTATTCAAATCGCTGCAATATTTCAATGAAAAACTATTGCATTATTTATTTAATACATACCAGAATACTTTTAGCAATACATATTTTAATTTGTTGTGGGTTTTTGTTCAAAGAATCTATATGCACTGAAAAAATGCCGTTTCTTTTAGATCAATCTGCCTAGCCTTTTCCCAACTATATTGGGGTCGGCTTCCAGTCTAACCGGATGCAGCTGAATACCAGTATTTACATGGACCGACTGTCTATCTAACCTCCACGACCCAGTGAAGATTCTTTTAGATGCAACTTACAAAAATAAAATAGAATCTTCTTCACAAAGACAATATTTGCATCCCGTCGCCATCTTTAAACCATAACGCATTTTTACACCACAATTAATCCCCCTCTATAATTTGAGCAACGTCTCTAGTCTACAGGGTGTCACTATAAACTTCTTGTGATTAGTACTTGCCGCTTAATAATCGTCTTGGCAATATTTATTGCTTTGGCGCGCTAATTATCAAGGAATTTTGATACTGACTTATCGGTCTCCAGCCTGGTAAGTCGTTAATTATATTTAATTTTAATACTGTTATAATTGATTCGTGAATGATAGTTTTGAAATCTTATGCCGAAGTTTAACTGGAACATGGTAAGAGTTGGTCAATTAAAGGCTTTTTGCAATTAAATGGTGCTAGTTGTTGTTTGCTTAATTAGTCGGTAAACTCGTTAACAATTTAGAAGTAAGAAGTTACTATTATTTTTCTTTAAGTGGTTGAGAACAGTGGTATCGGCTCCGACTTACGATTTGTAGAACCCTGTCAGGTGCCTTTGTAAATTATTTCATCACCACTGCTTTCAAAACGGCGAAGGAAAACATCGTGAGGAAACCGGCATGTCCTAGAATCTAAAATTCGAAGACATGTGACATCTACCAACACGCACTGGGCCCGCACGGTGGATTACAGCCCCTCTCAAAGAGAGGAGGCCTGTGTCCCAGCAGTGGGAATATATTGGCTGATTATGCTAAGTGGTTGGTTTTGATCTCAGACTGTCTTGTTGAAAACATGGTTAATTTATGATCCGAGACTGAAGTTGTGACTTAAAACAAACCTCTGAGTTCCCATAATTTAACCCGTGAAGCAAACTTTCTAATTGGAATAAAATAATTACATTTTAATTATATTTTTAGACTTGATTTCTCATTATGGCTTAGCGCTCTGGGCCCATAACCTGTTAGGGTTTAAGGTTGGACACTAAAAGAAAGACTGTTCTAAGGAATTCAGTAATACGTTTATTATAACGGATATGGTGTAATTGTAAGAACACATTGTCATGTTTCTTATATTTTTGTTTTGACAAAAAATTCTAGACCATTCGATATTATCTGATTAAATATTCTTTTTTAACGAAATATGTTATAAATAATTTATATTGGAAGCTAAAACGCACAAACTAAGAAGCGCAGGAAGTAAGATTCATTCAATACTTGGTATTCTTATAGGCATTAGAACAGGGTCATGTTTAGAGACTCCATAGATCTAATTATTTTCTGTGGTCGTAAGTAAAAGAAGAATATGGGTTGAAAACAGCTGAAGAACAGTGTGAAAATTACGAGAGAAGACGTATATATAGAAATATGTGACAATAGGTTGACGAATGAAATTTGAAAGGGCGAAAATGGATTGAAGAAAAAGCAAAAGTTTTTCTTACCGAGACCGTTCGTCGCTACAAAGTTAAAACTCACGTACCCTCAAACCCCGGCTTTCCTTTTGTTTTTATTTTACACAGAAATTTAATTTCCTGCACTCACGTGTCACGAGCCTCAAAAACTATTGCACATCGCTCAACCGGTAATACAAAGCAATCTAAATTGGAAAATAGGCAATGCGCAGTGTGTGCTTACCAAAAACGACCATGCTGAATGCGACGCGATTAAAAAAAGAAGTCTGATGCCGATCGCGCCGCGGGAGGGGTGTGGGAACCCCGTTTTCCCCCTTTTTTCCTATTTTTTTCGTTTTTTTTCGGGGAGTGGGTGACGCGGGTGCATGCGCCCGGCACCCACCTTTGTTTCGCATAAACAAATTAATTTCGGACGCTGTTTTTGATGGTTAATATGTTCGAAAATTGGGATTTTTTTCGTGTGAGACCAATCGGGTGAAAAGAAAACTTTGGGTGGGGCATTATTAAGTTACAGGCGAACGTGATGTTATACGGCGCTTGTTCTTTGTTTTACGGACGTAAAAGTCTTTCTCAGACGCAGAAGCGGAAAATTTCATATAAAAAAGTATTCAGGTCAATATTTGGAGCTATAAAAAGTTTTTAAAGTTCGTACATAGAAAATTTACTATCAATATCATACCTTAGGAGAAAGCATTAACGATAGGAATTCACTGAAAACCTCATCACCACAGAAGATGTGTCCAAATAATTTCAAAAGAAAGACAGCATTGTTACAAATAGAAGTTTGTAGGCGAAAAGATGCGACTCATCCAAGAACTTCACAAAAACTTCGTTGGCTGAACAAACCCGATCCGTACATTAAGATGTAGGTACACAAGTCTTTGTCTGTAATCTGTATGTACCACAAACGCCGCGACCTATTTAGCGGTCCAACAATTGACGCAGATGGAATCAGGTGATAATCAGCCACTTCAGACACACGTTGCGCGTACAGGGGAGGCCGTTTCCCCGCGCCCACTCATTAAGGGGGGGTGGTGGCGAGGACAATGCATGTTTGTACTGCTTTTTGCCCATTTTTTTCATTATTTCATTTCATTTCGCCCACCGCCCACACGTCCGCGCTCGCGATTGTGCGCCTCCGCTTTTTTATAATTCGTTACCTTTTTTATCGGTCGCTCCATTTTCAGAGGATGGGTGGAGAGCGGGTGGTAACAGACGAGCGGGCGAAAAGCTGCGTTTTTAACGCTTATATTAAAAAAAATATCAAAATTAATCAAGATTGTCAGAGATTATAATCATAAGTGGTGGTATATCCGAATTGTTAATTGAGCGAGGAAGTGATTAAGTTTTATGTTTTTCTAACGATCTTAGTACACGTATTTAAAAATTTTCACCATAACGTGGAATTCGAGGTTAACTTTTTATTAATAAAAACCGATATAAAATTAAAATATTTCACACAATTTCTGGTTCTAAAACAATTTCACAGTCGTTTTATTTAAATAATAATCGAATTAAAAACTCAAACACAATTATTAATTAGCAATCGGCTGTCAGAAATTTTTGTTAACGAACGTTTATGATTCACGGTTTCAATTAAGTAAATCGGAGATTAGTTTAATTTTGCTTTAATTTTTTTACGAGTGTGCAAACCTACATTCTCTATCCACTTTATTTCCAACCCTAAGCTCTCACTATAAAGTCTCATTTCCAAGGGCAAGAATTTTCTTCGGATTCATTTCGAGCGTTGGTGTAGTCGTTGTTAACCGCCCGTCTGTTCCCTCGGTTTCATATATCAGATAGCTACTCGATCTAAGTTGTGCATTACTCATATTGTTAATAGGTTCTTTGTTGGGTGCGATAGGTGAAGTGTATTGTTTCTGCCCAGTCTCTGAGTTGCGATGGGAGATGTCCTACTGCTGAATAAATTGATGATTCCAACCCTTTTATTTTTGTTTAATAGACTTTGTAATTTATTTCTTTTGTGTGTGTAATAGAATTGTTGTGGTATGCAGTTGTTTTGACAGATATCGTTTGATGTTTAACGAGTTAGCTGTTTTAGTACTTTGAGGTTTTAGATTTTTCTCAATGCAAATTATGTGTGAATAGGTTGTTTCTTGGTTAGTCACTTTAATATCTAGAATCTTTAAAAACATGTTCGATAAGATAAAATATAAAGGGAGAATTGAAAGCAACGCTATCTTTATTATCAGAAACATTAAATAAAATGAAAATTGTAAATAAATACAGGATTAGAACCGACCATTAAGCAGTGTTTCCATTAATTTTAATGCGGACCGCCGACATTACGGGACAAAAGGCAATAGAGACTCCTAAACATTAAACATATTTAATAATAAAAATAACCGCATGCAATTTCAAATAAACGATTCCCAAATGTTACTTCATAATTTAATTCAACTTACTAACACGCCGTTATAGCAAATTTAATTAAAAACCCGATGATACAAAACGCGATATCCTGAACAGTTACTCCAGCAAACATGATCAAAAAACAATTACAAATAAAAATGAAAAAATTAATACAATCGAGACACTCCACTCGTTCCGCTGTTCGAATTTATAAGTGTATTGAAAAAAAAGAGTATCGAAACTGGTTGTAATGTACGTGATTTCGCATTTTAATTCGTCTGTAATGTTGGGACATCTCCCTTTTTAAATGTTTATTGCGCATTTTTTTTCTTCGCGCATTATTAAGCGCGAGGACGCACGTACGCGTGCATATCTACGCGCACTTTGCATCAGATCTCATAGGCGTAAGATATAACATAAATTTAATACTATTGTGCTATTATTTGATCGATGCGTGGCAGTCGTAAACTGTTTTGAATATTCATACTTAGTTAATTGGATTTCTGTTATTAAGATCGTAAAAGTTGTGTGAATTAACTTTGCTCGTTGGAATATTTGTAATGTTTAATAATGTGTGTATCGTGTTTTAGCACGCTGTTCTCACACACTCCCTTGGTAAGAGCTGCGTGGATCAATCGACCAAGTCAAGCTGTGCTTTTCGCGGTCAGTTTCTTGGGTAGGTGGCAATTCGTCATATATATCGACTGATCGACACATCTCCATTCGTGAGACGTCGGAGATCGAGTGAATCCGTTGCTTCTGGTAAAGTTAAAGGACACACGGGAAAAGTAATCCAAAGTTTTCTTGCAAGGTAAATCGAAACTTGAAAGCAACTTTCAATCAAATAGAAAAGAAACCTTGTAGCATTTTAAGGTGCAATGGTTTAACCTTTTTGAAGTGAAAACTTCTTTAGGCGCGTTGGGCATTTTTGAGATGGGAAAAAACAATTGAACTCGCGACACCGTTACCGACACCTCATTTTTGTAAACGCAATTATGCTCTTTATTTATATTATGTTACGGACCAATGTTTTACACAAGTATTTTTCTTCCACGAAGGCGATCTTGTTCAAGTCTTCTCTTCTTAGCGTGTCCATGGCAATCCAAAATTGAAAAGGCCAATTATTTTTAAAGAGTAACCGTGAAGTTTCTTGCCGGTTCTTCTCCATAGGAAACGACCAATTGGAACCGTGCACCTAGCTTCTGACGTTTCATAAGTGCCCTTGTAGGTTTATGTGAAATAAACTATTTTGAATTTGAAATTTAAATGGACTCGGCCCAGAATTCGGCTACGTGTTTGGCGCCATCACTAGCGTCCTAGTACATGCAACATGCAGCTGACAGGACATGCAGGTAGGTAAGTGTCCTATCGTTTGTGCAACAGCACCATGGAGTCTTCTATGAGTCTATTGTAAACCTGAACAGCTGCAGCAGATTTTTAATTAATGTTGTTTTATTTCTGCCATATTCAAATCACCTGACTTGATTTCCGTACATCGTCTTTTTTTTTTTCGGGTGACCACTGAAAATCTGCGCATAAACAAACAAAACTGCATCTTACTGAGTCTTCTTGTCACAGTCATGTCGTGCAGCTGCCGACTAATTTCTGTTTTATGCTCGTGATTTATAATGTACTTTTTATTGTTTTTGTCTTTTATATATGCACGTGTTTCTGTGACAAAAAAACCTATTTTTCTTTTTTTTCTTTCTTTCAGTAACTGAATTAGTCAGATAGGCAGTCGCCTCATGTAAAATACTGGTATTCAGCTGCATCCGGTAAGAATGTAAGCCAAAACAAAGTTGGATAAAGGTTAGGCAGCACGCGTAGGATGATCACAATAGAACCGGGTTTTGTCGACGGAAGAATAGACAAAATGATAGATAAACAATCACAATCTGTCATTTTGTCTATTCTTCCGTCGACAAAACCCGTAGAAAACCCGTTTCTATGGTTGTCACGCGTGCAGATCTTTAAAAGTATTTTGTCCTAGTTACAATACTCAGTACGTACCTATTAAGGAAAATACTTCATTAACCTAAGGTGAACCAATGTTCAGATATATTTGGTAAGTCCAGAAAAGTTGGGTGAAGGAAACAATTGAAGATTGTTTTTTTTTATGCGAAGACATAAAAAAGTCTTATCAATATGTGTAAGCACAAAGTAAATAGTCATAAAAATTCAATCGACTGCATTTTTAAGACCGCGATTTAACTACTATACGTACGTTATAACTTATTTATACAGCTTATTAAACATTTTATTGTTACTCGCTTCAATAGACATACAAATTAATAATTAACAATAAATTATATTGAAGCAGTTTACGGAAATTTCCATGATATTCCTCAGACTCGGTAAAATTTTAAAAGTAATTTTTAAACAAAATTGTGACGTATTTTACAAGGACCAGGGTGAAGGGCGAGCACATATCTACTGGTACTACTATACTATAGATAGGTATTTTTATTTATTTTTCTCTTTTATTAATAAAAGACAATATTTGTAATAAAAAAATGTAAAGTTACTTGTTCAGCTCCAATCAAACGGCCACAAATACGGAATTAAAATGCATCCTGTTATATTCTTTAGCACCAATTGATATGGTATAATCATAAGGACCAAATCTCTTTAATAAACATAGCATTTTAAAATAAAAAAATATCATAAATTCACAAGCCAGCCACTTTATCCAATTAATTTACGTTAAAACCACAATCGAATAGCATTTAAAGTTCAAATAATGGAACGCACAGATGCCATGGCAACAGCATTCCATAATTAAAACCAAATTCGTGCATTAGACGCCCAGAATCATGTGCTAATTGCACAGGGCTACCAACAGTCGCGACGCGAGCCTGACAAACGACTTTGATCAATCACGTCCGTCCTCCGTGGTAGCCCTGGCCGCGGCTGCGACGTCGAGATTTATATTTGTAGCAACCCTAGCTTCGGAGGCGCTACACCGTATTTACCGCTGTCAATATTAATTTTGATGCAATTTTGAACTTTATACATTTTGCTTTAACGTTTTGTTTCGTTTCTGTTGGATGGTGGGATCTTTTGCAAAGTTTCTGGATAACCATTCGGTGAGAATCCGATGGGTTTATGCGTAGGATATTATTTTATGACGTGAGAAGTGCTGCATAATCTAATGTTGTTTGTTGAGCTTATGGTCCGAAGAAGAAACATTTCATTAGCGTACGTACAAGATGTGTTAATCAGTAAAGAGTTGAAAGGTACTAATAATTTGGCTGAACCTAAAACGAATGCAGGAATGAAAGAAAGAAAGAAAGAAAAAGTATTTATTGAGACTCGCACAGGAAATCACAAATTAAACTAAACATCTTCAATAAGAACATTAATAAAAATAAAAAAAAAAACAATAAAAACAAAACAAAGTAAAATTAAAATAAAAGCAGAAGGTCCTGTACGAGGCCAAAAGGCTCCTATCTCAGCATTAGCTGCGACATTTAAAAATAAATAAATGTCGCAGCGCTGGTATTCTGATAGGGCCCGCTAATGTTGTATGAGCTTTGAAAGTGTTCGATTATGATCGTCACAGTCGATTTTGTTTTCAATGCGATTATTCTTATTCTCCAATTCACATCGATTACAATTTAAAAAATTAAATGTGTCTGTATAATTAATTAAATGAACCGTAAGTTTATAATCTATCGGTTTTATTTTCGTTTGATTATAAACTGTCAAAAAATTGTGAACTGGGTGAAATGGGTTAGGTTAGGTTAGAACTGTGACCAAACGCAAACCTACTTCCAAGTTGCTCGCAGCCACGCAGGCTATTTAATATTAGCGCAAGGTGCGTTACGTCGCAAGCAAGTTTGATACCAGCATTGCTATTCTGTAACCATCTCACCGTGAACGCTAAGGTGAAGTGAGCTTGAAGTGAACTGTCATTCCACCAAATACTAGCGATTGACACTGTTGACAGCTCACTTTCAAGCTCACTTCACCTAAGCGTTCACGGTGAGATTTTTACAGAATAGCACTGCATTTCACAATTTGTCAGTTTTTCATGGGTACATTATAAACTATCGAAAAATTATGCATTAAATTGTAAATGATTTGTCACAGTTCACAATTTTTCGACAGTTTGTAATCTAACAGAAATAATACCAATCGATTATAAACTAACAAAGTTCACAATTTATACAGTGATATATCCATTTATTTGTTTTTCTGACACATCATGAGCGCAATTTCTTTGCAAGCACCTTATTTTGATCCTTTTCATATGACGCGACTGTTTTATTTGAACTCATATGAATTTGCGTTCTATTCCTTTTTCAAATTTTCTTTTGTTTCCAGATTTCCCTGCCTTATCGACTTTGCAAAACGAATCACAGATGCGGCGGGGGACGGAAGACGAGGGAGAAACGCATCGAAGATGTGTTTTTGATGCGTTTCGGGAATTATACTAAAATATATAAAATAAATATGTGTAAAATATATTATTATTTGGTGGTAGGTAATCAAAGGTCTATAGTTACCTGAAGTATAAAGGATGTGAAAATCTTGGGTATTGAAGCCTTTGTTCAAAGGTCTGCTTTGATAGGTCGATTTTAAATATATTTCTTGGTAAGTATGTTACACTGTAACTTAATGATAGTCGATTAAAAAGAGCCTGATTTTGGTAGCTTTACATTTTGATAATTGAAGAGCCAATTACAATTCGACAAACAAAACAGCATCACACTGACAAGAGCCAATGGTATTGATAAGCTAATCAGAAAAAAAAAAAGAAACCGTAACACAAACGAGATGACTTCCCGAACTCGGAACACCCTCATAACTAATTTAATCAGGCGCAGCTTATTTCCATAGTAATACATTTTACCTTGGGTAAGCGACAAAATTTAAAACCGCATAATGATACCGAAAAAACGGTCTCAACGTTTTCACTATAACTTTTGTAATTTACAAGCCAATTAAAATAAAAAATGGGATGCACCCCACAGCCACCCCTTTAATTATGATTTTTTGCATTTTTTAATGATAATAAATTCGCTTGACTGCAGTGCTGTCCGTTGTTCTACGTGGGACATGCATTATTTTGTGTCTTATTGTAATTTTTATTAAGTCATTGATGAGTTTTCTCAAGTTTGGTCTTTAAGTCGGTACTTAAGATGATTAGGATTTGGTTCAGACTTAGTTCGCACTAAGATTTAGAAAGACGCAAAATTTTTGCTAAACTCTTAGCCTTAAGGATAAGAAGTTACTCAATGAAGACTAAACATGAATAGTCATTAAGTAGACAAATCAGAGTAATATCATATTTATCATCAATCGTTTGGACAAGTTTCTGGCTCAAATTGTAAGAGAGGACAACGTAAAATGGTTTAAAAAGGAACGACCAAGCGTCCCAAGGAACGTAAGACCATTTTTTGCTTGATGCGAACCTTGGCAATGAGCCAATTAAACTTAAGAATGGAGAAGATAGATCTGTAGAAGTTGATGCAGCGTTTGTAAGTTTTTAAGATAATTATTATTAAGAAAATCAATCTGCCTAGCTTTTTCTCACCTATATCGGGGTCGGCTTCCAGTCTAACCGGATTCAGCTGCATACTAGTATTTTATACGGAGCGACTGCCTATCTGACCTCCACAACCTAGTAACTGGGTTATACCCCTTGATAAGACTGGTTATCAGACTTTCAGGCTTCCAACGACCCGTAACGACTGTCAAAGATCCACGAATGACATCCGGGACCAACAGTTTAACGTCGTAAGATGTATGTTGACTTGAAAGAGCATGGTTAAGAGTATGTCATGCTCACTTAAATGTCTCGCTGATGGTGGCGAGTGTGTTGGATCATTCGGTTCCCTACAAAATGGTTGAGCTGGATGGTGCTGATCCACGCGTCATGTTCGTGAACGGGCGCCGTCAGTTGAGACTGGTCATCTCTTATCTGCCAGGGCTTATTTTTAATCTTATATTTTCAATTGCTTTGATTATTTTTTGTACATTGTTCTCACATATAGAAGCAACAAGAATAATGTACCCAGGATTTTGTAATATCTATATTTAAAAGAGTGTCCTTGGAGTTTCTTGCCCGTTCTTCTCCATAGAGATCTACGTTTTGGAATGAGCAACTAGCTTCAACTTTCTGACTAACTGACCAACTTTTTGACAATTCAAAACTGCCTGTAAATGGTTTAATTGAAATATATGCTTTGAGTATGAGTAATTTCCGAGGCACGGAGGTGTCTCGGTATGTAATGATGGTCACCCATCTTCAGATCAATCCCAGCAAGCATAACTTAACCGGATGAATCGACTCGTGAGGCTGTTATTACTTAGCCACGACCTTCTTCCTCTTTCCGAAATCGTTGAAGTAAATAATTTCATGAGACTTTCTTGACTTCTACATGTTGTACAAAATAGGTCAGTGTTTAATGAAGCTTAGAATGAAGTCTTTAGATAAGACCAGTTCTAAAATAAAGTGACTTCAAATCAAATTGAGAATGTAAATAAGTAAACCGGTCGAGTAAAAGAACCTAAGGACCGAATTCAAACACTTGATGTTTTCTTAACAAGCACTCGCCAACCTGTTGCGATTTTATTAAAACATTTTGATAAAAGCGACATGGAATATTCGTGTGTGCCATCAAATCATACGAATGATTAATTACGTCGACCCAGTGTTAGTTGTGTTAAATATGGAGTCGTTCTTTTTTCTATTGGGTTGGGACATTTTGTAATGTGCTTGTTTTTTTCTATTGGGTTGGGACATTTTGTAATGTGCTTGTTTTAGTAGGTTTGGGGAGATATGCTATTTAATTCCATTTTTGTGAAAACATGTTTAGATATTACGTATAAATTTTTGCAGCGGTAAAAAATAACATCATGTGAAAGTAAATCATGCAAGCTTCATAAAAACAGACGATTTCAGAAAACTGATTCTGGCATATTGATGCACTAGAAAAAATATTAATTGAGGTTAAAAAACAACTTATGGTGCACTCCTGTTCAAAGGAAGTAGATACAAATTGAACGGCAACCGACGTGGCCGCGAGCGTACCTCACAAAAAGCCGAATGGTTAATGAAAAAACTACACGCAGTCAATATTTGATGAGAGCCAATTTAAATGTTCGTCCACTTGTAGACATCGCATAGTTCGATTCTGGTGAGCACGGGCTCCGAGCTCGGCCCATGTGTGGGGGCGCCGCGCCCCCGTCGATTTCCCGAAAAAAAGAAAAAAGGAAGAAAAAAATAAAAATGGCGTGCGCGGCCGCGTCTGTGTGCGTGAAAAAAATGCAGATATAATGCAAGTAATAATAATAATAATAGGCGATCGGCGGCCGCGCGCGCCACCCCTTCACCACCCAATTTTCATTCAAATGTGCTCGACGATTTTTTTAAACTATTTTTTTCACCGCCAATATTTTTTCGGGATTTTCCATTAGCAATGCGACTGTCCGAATAGTTCGTGCTGTCCGGTGAATAAGTGCTTTGTCCGGTCTTTTTGTGCAATGCTCGCTTAGATAGTAGATTTCATTAAAAGTTAAACAGAGCAAGCGGTCTGAGGGTTATTGTTTCATAATACACATTAGTTCTAATGCATTTCGAGCTAAATGTGACGAGACTAGGAGAGTAATATTAAACTGAACCCGACAAAATTGTACTAAGTAACGTTGAGATCTGACGTCATTCAACTATGTTCAACTAAGCAGTAAGCACCAACAATATAGAGGGTAATAAGATCCAAGAGAACAACAAATACTCTTAAGACGTAGTATTACTACAAATATCCATCTTCCCGAAGTTCGGAGAAGTCATATGAAGTAAACATACAAGAACCAAAGAATCGAGAAAGTTAGTATAATAGAAAAGATTACTAGCGTACACACTGTCTTCCAGTACTTAGTGAATGAAAATAAAAGTCATCCTAGCTACCGGCGTTTAGCCTGACCGCTGGACTAGCATTAACAGCTTTACCATCATGTTATAGAGTTCAATTTTGATCAAAAGCCAATAATGTGGTTCCGCTAAGTCCACGCGTACCGGCCAAAAGTTTTGTTAAAAATTCGCTACATACAAAATATACGGCGTGTCCGAATTTCGACATGTGCGATTATTAATTTAGCACGAACAGAGAGTAAAAATTAAAAATTATACCGTACACGCGAAACGGAATAGAAGAGTAAAAGCGTGCGTTTCCACGACACGACGACGCGACGGAGGCGTACGACATGACATTCAATTTAAACTCGGACGGAGCACGCGTTCAATAATTAACATAATGTACTTTTTCTCCGTTTTTTCACTTCCCGTTTGACACTCCATCACTCATGGAAATTCCATTTTCAATGCTGCTATATGAGGGGTGGGGCGAGAGGGGTGGTCTTTGCATCCGCGCAATGGACATGGCGGTTTTGGGGGAGAGAGGGGTGGACGAAAAAAAGATTGTTAAAAAGGCTGGCCCCGCCGCGGCGGTGTGTGAGTGCGTATGGGTAAAAAAGCGCTCACTAATCGATACTATAGATTCTGAGGCAAGTAGGTTGCGGCAGTGCGGAGCAGATTGGTCGGCGTCGAATCGCATGGCGATTTTTTCGCGGAGCACTAACGAAGCGACGAATGTTTAGTCTTTGCGAGGACCTTTTGAGCCAGGCGATGACGTCGTCTTTTTGGTGAGCCGAGCGGCCACTTGAGGATCGAGCGCGTTTGTTCGCACTCAACTTTGTCCGCGTTTTCAATTATAGGCCACGTGTTAGTTAAGTAGCAGTGGGGAGCTTCACAGCTTTGTTTTTTAGAATCCAAAGTGGAACTTGGAGCTGTCGGAATGAAAATAAATTAGCGGGACATTTTGGATTCGGACATGGATTTTCCTTTAATACGGGCTAAAGCAACAGTTGCTTCAACAGTTTGCTTGTAAACATTAACTTTATTAGAACAAGCCACATTGATCAAACAAATCCTTGTTCACATCACTCGAAAAGAGCCAAAATATTTGTGTCGCGTTACCAATTCGCTCTACTAACCACTACTAACCTAGTCATAGGGCTGCTACTAAGTGAATTTTTTTTACTAAATTTATTTTGAATCAAATCAAATCATTTATTTCTTTGCAAAAATGGGTATTGTACATAGGTGTTTTTATAATAAAATTCTCCATATTTTACCGTCACGTGGGTATGCAAAGGTTTACAATTCCAAATAAATGGTGGTGGTCATAGCAATAAAAAAATATAAAATAAGACTAAGTAAGCGAACCAATAATTATGTCAACCAGTGACTGCAATTCGTGTAGCTACTTTCTTCATTACATAAGTGATGCAAGTCTATAATAATCTCATAAATGATACCATCTAACAATAGACTAATGGAAATTACGTGTTACATAAAAAAAAAGTTGTTTGAGGAAGAAGTCTGAGACCTCACTTCATTCTTAATGTAGACAAAATATTAAATACGGACTCATATCAATTTTATGATTTTTACTTCAGTAACTTATAACATCCTATACGTGGTAAATACAGCAAGCACGGCTGTCATTGACAATCGTTATGGGTAAGAAGCCCAAAAGTCTGACAACCAGTCTTACCAAAGGGTATCGTGTTACCCAGTAACTGGGTTGTGGAGGTCAGATAGGCAGTCGCTCCATGTAAAATACTGGTATTCAGCTGCATCCGGTAAGACTGGAAGCTGACCCCAACATAGATGAGAATAGGCTAGGCAGATTGATTGACGTAGTAAATAGAGTAGTCATTAATGCTGTAACTCAATTAATTTTTGTCCTAAATTAAGTCCAATTTGCCTTTAACTTTATGTCCTACATAAAGCATGTGCCGTAAAGAAGACCACTCACTCTTGAGGTTGATGGGCTCTTGCTGCGGCCTATCCTTTTGTCCCCCTACTGACTAACTCAAAGTACGTAGTAAGAGAAAAAAGGATTGTGTGGTTTTATGAAACCACGGTAAAAGTGAAACTTCTATAGGCGCCGCCATATTGACCTTGGCTGCTCTGACGAGCGCCTTTCACTTTATCCCTACTCCGCGGCCGACCGTCACGCGACATGCAACACACAGACGAAAAAGTTTGAGACGAGTTTAATAAAAGTTTCACTTTAAAAGCTCAATTCTATTACGTACATTTTTCAAGTCTTAATATAAAACAACTTTCTCAGTTAATTTACTCGTATCTTTAGAGAATTCACTCCAAGTTTTCTGAATCTTATGTGCTACATAAAGCACGTGCTGTAAGGAGGACACCTCATTCTTGGCTCTTGCTGCGGCCTATCCTTTTTTTCCTACTGACCAACTCAAAGTAGGTATGTAATAAGAGAAAAGCTCAATTTATTTGACGTAGTTTTAAAGTTTGAATACAAAACAACTTTCTTAGTTATATTATCTTTAGTTATAGAATTTACTCCACTTTTTCTTAATCTTATGTCCTACATAAAGCATGTGTTGTAAAGAGGACTCACCTCATTCTTGAGGTTGATGGGCTCTTGCTGCGGCCGGGGCGGCGAGTGCCGTCCCACCTCCGCGCCCTCCAGCATATCAGCCTCGCATCCCGACTCGTCTGTGGACAAAGAATGGAGAAAATTAATAACTTTTGTTTGCAATAAATAAAACAATTTGAAATACGAAAAAAAAGTTATTCATGGCTATAAATATGAATCATACAATTCTAAATAGATCTTAAATTTTGTCTTTACACCGAAAATTGAAACAGAAATGATAATAAAAACGTCTTTTTCTAAGCACCTTGTATTCATATGTATGTAAATTAAGTTTGCTCCCCTACATTGGTTTCAAATCTTTTTGTTCGAATACAAATCTAAAACTTTGTTATCTGAGTTCCAATCACAACAAAATCTGCCAAAATTAGATCACATTTTTTTCTTGAAGCACCATCCTATTTTCTTATCACGTCAACCTTCAAACAGTATTCCATTTTACAATACTACTTCACTATTAACAAATCACAAAAAAAACAAAACACTATCAACATTTCTAACCCTAAAAAGCTGCTAACCTTCTAAAAACTCTCTCCAGACATAGTAAACACGACCTACACCAATCGCACGACACAAATAGGTCAAGACACGTGGTCCCGTCTCCTTTGTTCCCTCTTTCGCTCGAATTCTATGTACTTATACGAATATCGGCTTTACGAGACAGGCAACAAGGTGGTGTTTAGAATGTGTTGCTAGGTAGGAAGAAGAAAAAGTGTATCAGCTGTTTGGAATCGCGAGTCAATTGAAGGACGGATTATTATGGCGTTGGGAAGAACGGTTTGTTTGTTGCTTTAGGGTTATCGCGTTCTTTTTTTTAAATTGTTTATTGGTTTTTGAAGTCAAAATGTTGATTTTTAGAACATAATTCTAGAATGATGCTTGGAGTATGAATCTTAATTCAAATCAAGTTTTATCGCAATCAGTATCTTAGCTCCATTTTAAAAAGTTCACTGATCCTGTTCTACTTTTGAATTAGTGACGTTTCCAACTGTCAACCTTTGACAGCTCGATTTTATATGATCAAAAATTCGTGTTATATTACTTATGAAACTTTAATTATATTTAACTGTGTTTACTTATTGTTTTCAAAGGAGATCTAAACAGGACTAAATTCCTAACACAAGATATGTTGATCCTGTATCTTATGGCTATAATACCGTGTGCAGAGGTAACGTAGTACCGATTATGTACAAGCGGCTTTAGAGGTGGGTAACTAATAATGTACCAATACCGGTTCATAAATCCTTTTTATTGGGTCTAGTAAGTAAATTAGAATTGTATATAGGTATAGTAATATAGGAAAGTTCATACTAATCCATACTGCCATGATAGTAGGTACTTACTAATTCCATGCTGCCATGATCATTATTGTCATGTCATTATTCATTAACTTGTTCTAAACTTTAGGCGTCCGAGTTCTGCTCGGGTGAAAATACGGAGATAATAATTTTTCCCAGATATGAGACCTATCTAGATCGATTTTTCGCTTCGGAAAACCCCTATATTGCAACTTTCATCGAAATCGTTAGAGCCGATTTCGAGAACGTGAGTAGGTACAAATCCATATACAAACAAATTTATACACAAATATTGCTTGTTTAATAGTATAGGATTCTTGGCATGTTCTCTAACCGACATTCTTTAGTAGTGTGAATTTTCTTAAAAGTTCTGGTGAAGTACCTACTTGCTTAAAGGCACTTGACTGTTAAATCATGGGTCATAAAACCTACTCAAAATGAAACTGTTTTTATCTGGTATCAGAAAGTAGTCCATTAAATGAACTCTACCAGAAACCTAAACTGATGTAACAGTTATAATAAATTTTCAATGAATTCTCTGACCTTACACATATCAGTTATTATTCCGACGTTTTCTGCGATGAAATCATAAAAAATATAAATTACTAGCTGACCCAGCAAACTTCGTTCCGCCTAATAGTCAATGAAGTGCATGTTTAGCATTTTAAAATTTCTACCCTACCTAGATATCAAAAAAGCCGATCCACACAAAATGTATGAGAACGTGAATTTTCTTCATAATTTTTTTTTTGTTGAGTTTTCCATGTTTTCTTACCGTTTAAACCTTCTCTGGACTACGACAAACATTTCAAAACCAAAATCAGCTAAATCGGCCCAGCCGTTCTCGAGTTTTAGCGAGACTAACGAACAGCAATTGATTTATATATATATAGAAGATTAATTATATGTTTTAATTATTCGAAATCGCTGGACGAAGTCAAATCATTTATTTAAAATAGGCCCATAGAAGGCACTTTTGAAAGAAAAAAAAATAGAATTGATTCTATTCGCCTCTTCCAAAAGGTAGTTTTCGTATGGAGAAGAATGCGCAAGAAACTCCACCGTTACTTGCACCAAAACAAAATTAAGAATAGTGCTAAAATTAATAAATTACCAGAAGCGTCAATAATACCTGGAATGATCCAAGTAAATGTTTATGGAAGTTCATACATACGCCGTATTAGCCAGCAGAAGCTCCATTACTTGGAAATGCATTAGAGAACGATGAACAAATATCATTGCAGCAGTAAACTATAGATTCTGAGTAACGAATAATGTAATACTGATTAAGCTGGGGTGAATAGTTTGGTTCTAAATCTCCTCATTTTATCCTCCATTCTCATTACTGTATACTCCATTCTCATACTGTGGATTGTAGACCTGTTGACCATTTTCTATTTTGTTAAGTACTTGGTACTTATTGAAAGACCTACACTGTCCTCCCATACCTAGTAACACTGTTATTTGAAAGTATTGTAAAAGCCAATTATTTTTAAAAGAGTGACCGTGGAGTTTCTTGCCGGCTCTTCTTCATAGGAAACGACCAATTGGAACCGTGCACCTAGCTTCTGACTTTTCATAAGTGCCCTTGTAGGTTTATGTGAAATAAAATATTTTGAATTGAATTAAGTCAGAGATGGACAAGCAAGACTTGTTAGCTAAATAGCTACAGGATAGGTTATGTTATTAATTTTTCACCCCCACAAACCTTTAGATTTTTCACCCCCATCAACTCTTATATGGGTTTATGGGGGTGAAAAATTTATCTAGCTAGGTTTCATATCTAGGAAAATTCGTTTTCTCTTTTTTCACAGCCTCGGGAATGAGATAAAGCGTTGGTATATCTGGACGATACGTTTATCTATTTTCAACCGAGCAGAGCTCGATTGACCAGGCACTATGAGTAATATTACTAAATATTTTCCTTAATTGTTTAAATTGTCGAATAATATTATCCTTAAGCAAATACACCGCATATTTAATATACATATAGCAAGGCTTGGAGCTTCCGACAACAGCAAAAATTAAAGTACCATAGAAGAATATAAACAACTAACATGAAGTCGTGAAGTACTAGAGAAAAAATATAAAATTAAAATAAAGGCTGAAGGTGATCTAACCATTCCATTCAACCAAGCATATCTTATCTAACCCATTGTCAGAATCTTTTTACAATGTTCTATAACATCAATCTAGAATCCCTTCATGCATTCACAAACCAGGAATAGCATATAGATACAAAAATGTTTACATCCCTCGCCTGTCGAACGCACGGCTGGTATTTAGTTAGCTTGTCGGTCACTGGTGCAGGTGTAACTATATCAAAACTACTTATACATATTGTGGCAGTCTGTGGGAGTTGACGTACGTACGAGGAGGGTTCGGTCTGTGATTTATTTTGAACTTATAAAGTTTTTAAAAGTGAAAATATTTGGGCAGGTGTGATTTGATGATTAGATGCTAAAATGATTGCGATAAAAATCGTCACTATACCTAGTATTCGAATGCCAAAAGACTTGAACGTGATGAAGGTGTACTTATAGGTAAATTAGGAAAAGGGTATCAACCTGTTATGTCTTATAGAACAGAAGAAATAGAAAGTAAGAAAAATATTTTATTAAGGACACACACAGGAAATACAAACAGTAATAACAACTAAAAAGGAGCATCTAAAACTAACAAAAATTTTCGAATTACTGAAACGAAAACAAAAACAATAATAGTAAACGACCTGTGTGCGGCCAAAAAGGCACCTATCTCAGCATGGGCTGCGATATTTAAAAATAAATACCGCAGCGCTGGTATTCTGAAGAAGGAACAGGGCATTCAAACTCTGTAGTAGTCTTCAATAAAGGAGAAGACTCAATTTTAGAATTTCAAAGCTGCAGTATTTGGACAGGAGAATATATTCAAGCCGTAGAGGCTGTAAATACAACTAGCGACGTCTAGGTGACGTCCACAGAATCACGATGCAGTATCCCATCGTTTTGCCGTAGCTATCCCGTAGTTGGCTCTTACGCGGGAAGTGAAAGGGTGGTCTTTACGTGCGGCCGCATGGCACACAAGAAACCTTTGAACCTAAGTAATAAACTTACGCACAAAGCTAGGCTTTGGGCACTAGTTTAAGGTTGACAAGTCATGCCTTGGCTTAGGTTACCACAGAGTCCAGTGCTTGATTAAGAAGAGATTTAACGCGATCAAGAATTCCGGGATTTTCAGATAGTTGATCGCTTCGAAGAATTTGGAGCAAGATTCTGTTATAATTTCCCCGTATTAGTTAATTAAACATCCATTGTTCTGCTTGTTTGATAAATTTACTTTTACAACCAAATTAGAAATTGCAGTAAAATTTTTGTTGGTACAAACGAAAATGGGCCTAAACGACGTTACAAACTAAGACAAGACCAATCATTGTTCCGCAAATAGCTGGTCAAGGCTAAGCAACACAGACCGATGCCAAAACCTAGCAGCCGTCGAATATGATTGCTCCTAATGCGGTGGGCGAGGGAGGGGGTGAGGTTAGGCTGTAGGGTGTGTGGCGCGGGTATGCGGGGAGGGGTGGGTTACTGCGTCGCGCCGTGTTCCTGACCGAGCAGTAAGTCTGGCTTAATCCTATCGGAAACGCGGGCCCCCATTGAAGATCGGCACAGGCTCAACACGAGGTACTAAAACGACGACATGTCTGAAGATTTCGAATATGTTGCGTGTCATCGATAGGCGTTTGGGGAACGATGTGTCGATCTTCGATATGAGTGTGGCGTATGTTGTTTGGCAATTTTGAAGTTGAGTGTTTGAAAATATTTTTAATACTATCTTTGGTAATCAGCGGTTGCTTCCAAAACAAACAACAATCATCAGAAAATATCATCAAGGGTTTTTTTTTGTGAATATAAAACTATAACTGTAAATGATTTTACAAGGATAGGTACCTACTTCAGTGCCAGAACTAAATTAAACTAACATATTCCACACTTAAACATCTCCAAACGGAAATCCACACTCAAACCACACCGAAAATCAAAATCAACCATTAACACAAAAAACACAGATCCTACCAAAACCCTACCATTTTCACCGCAACTTAACTTCGCAACAAACAACCGTACGCACTCAAAACCTTAACCCGAAGCTGTCGACTTATCCTCCCATACGCTCTCACGTATACCCGAACTATGCATCTAGGCAGGCAGAGGGGGACATTACAAATTAATAGCACAAAGACCGGCCACAGATCGCCTCTGCGAAAATTTACAGGCAGCAGACACTTATAACACTGCACTATAAAGGCTAGCTTTACTAACTGTGCTGATATTAAGGCGATTTGTGATCTTCGTGTTTGTTCTTCATTTATTTGGACTTTGCAAGCATGCTTTTGTTCGAGAAGCATAAGTGTTAGATGAATTTCTCTCTTATCCTTTCCATTTTGCTTGAAAAGTAATTTGAACCTTTACATAATATGTGCAACATCTTCATTTGAGTGTTATGCGATAAGAGAATTCTTTTATTAACAAGCAGATACTTCTACACTATAAAGGCTAGCTTTACTAACTGTGCTGATATTAAGGCGATTTGTGATCTTCGTGTTTAGCATGCTTTTGTTCGAAAAGCATAAGTGCTAGATGATTTTCTCTTGTATCGTTTCGATATTGCTTAGTTTTTCTGCATGGGAGGAATATATACAGCTTCATCTAGAATTCCCAAAATCTTATATCTTTCCTTAGAAGTTGTTTGAACCTTTACATGAATAATACTCTCGTGTTCGTTTCCATATATGTGCAACATCCTCATTCGAGTGTTATGCGATAAGAGAAGTCTTCTATTAACAAGCAGACACTATAGTACTACACTATAAAGGCTAGCTTTACTAACTGTGCTGATATTAAGGCGATTTGTGATCTTCGTGTTTGTTCTTCATTTATTTAGGCTTTGTAAACATGCTTTTGTTCGAGAAGCAGAAGTGTTAGATGAATTTCTCTCGTATCGTTACGATATTGCTTGGTTTGTCTGTTATATATACAGCTTCATCCTTAATTTATCTTGGCTATTCTTATGATTTATCCCTTTACTGACATTATATTGTTTCCATATGTGAAATATTATCCTCTTTGATGGATTTACAGGCAGCAGACACTTATAATTTTACACTATAAAGGCTAGTTTTAGTGACTGTTCTGATATTAAGGCGATTTGTGATCTTCGTGTTTGTTCTTCATTTGTTTAAGCTTTTGTCGAACAAGCAAGAGAGGCAGGTCAATAATATGCTTGCTTTTTTGTACGGGAATATAGACGTAGTTTATATAATGATCTTTGTGAGTTTATTTAACATGTTCATCATCAACCTGGACTCTTTTACAGGCTAAACAATAAAAACTTTTGTTTTGAACCTATGGGAACCCTTACAAGCACTATACTTTCCTATTGTGTAATTGAAACATTACTTTTTAAATGGTAACCCAAAGTTATTGAATGTTGCTTTTTTGTTTCAGATTTCTGACGTAGGTTCCTATCTTAGTACCGCGTTTAATGTTGAGATTTCAGTTGGTCTATTGACGAACAGCAGTCAACAGATACGCCCATACACTAAACGGGTGTTAATTGTGTTATAGTGTAACAGCATAATCTGCCTAATAAGTATAATGTTCCCATTGCTGGGACACAGGCCTCTCGGTGAGAGGGAGTGAGCATCCGTGGAGTGGGCCGTAAACCGTAATCCACTGAAATGTCACAAAATGTCTTCGAATTCTCGGTTCTACGATATGCAGGTTTCATCGATGTTAAAACTCCAACCCATGAGAACAAACCTCGAGACTTGAGAAATGTGATTGTCCAGGCTAAGCAACCGACAACTTCAACCATGACTTTAAAAAAGTGCTTACTAAATTTCAAACAGACAACAATGCAACGTGTTTTAAACACCTCGCAAGAAATACTACAAAAGTAAAGAGCTACAAACATGCATAACCACTCACACATACACGTTAATATTAATACCTCAAGTCAAACAAGTAACTCTTTCAATACATTTAATGCTCGGTTCCTATAAAAAAACGAATCGTTTTTTCATACCAATGGTAGCTTTTTATTACCAAACTGAAAGAAATACTACAAAAGTAAAGAGCTACGAATAACCACTCACACAGACACGTTAATATTAATACATCAAGTTAGACAAGTAAGTAACTCTTTCCAATACATTTAATGCTCGGTTCCTATAAAACAACGAATCGTTTTGCTTACCAATGGTAGCTTTTTTATTACCAAACTGGGCATATATAATATATAGATTCGTAATTTTACCTGTGATATCTACTTCCTTATGGGCGGGTCTACTATGCAAAGCAATGAGGTCTTAATAATTAGAAAAGAGCAGCATCTTTGATGCGCAGAGTGAGAGGCAGTCCCAAGGGCTTCCTGAAGGTCATTGCTGAACATATTGAAAGTCTTAGCTGGAGGCACTGGATTGGTCTACATATAGAATAACTATTATTAGGTTTTTGTTTGTGTGTATTACTAACATACTTCTTAAGTTTCAGTGTAAAGATACAAGACTAATATTTTTTTAACCACTGACAGTTCGTAAATCATAAGAACCGGCCATAAGTGGAGATGACTTTACACAACCTACCACTAGTTCCGGTCAGTTACGGATGGTAGATTTTTAAATCGAGGTGTCATTTATACGTGTTACAAGCTGGGTGCGAGTTCTTGAATAATTGAGCATGGCTTGTTCCGTAGGGGACAAAATGACTCGTGGAAATGAAACTATTTTTGCAATATTATTAAGGATATTGTTCAATATTGTGACATGTTTATTTTGATGGGTGTGGGTGTCGCCTGTGGTTAGAGTGGCACGCAACTCGAATAAAATATAACTTGGGAGTTTGCTTAAATGATTTGTACTACGTTTTTGGGTTTGTATTAAGGCGGAGACTGACTTGCAACGTTTGTTTGTAATGTATCGAGTTTTTGTAACGCGTTACAGTACTCACTTAGTGCAGTGAGCCGAGCCGCTCGATGTGAGCATGGCGAGCTCATGTTGCAAAAAACCGGCCAAGTGCGTGTCGGACCACGCACAATGAAGGGTTCCGTAGTTGGGATGAATTAATCTCAAAAACAAACTTAACTTTGTAGTTGAAAAATATGTTCTCCCATACGGAATGTATGGGAAAACATGTTTTTGCAACTGCAAAGTTAAGTTGGTCGATTATTACTCGTTAACTTGTAGAGCCTACTTAACTGTGATAGTTTTTCTTTTAATTTAGTTATATAAACTACTGTTGTGATTTTTTTCACACACCCAAAACTAACCATTTAGCCGGTAGGAGGGGGGGACACTTGACTCTAACAAAAATTAGCACTTTAAAGCTTAATATTTCGCAAACGGATCCCTGAATCCAAAAATGGTTTTCACAAACTCACAATGTTTTTAAAGGACATTTCCAATGATATTCCTTACTATGGGTTAAAAAAAGAAAAAAATAACATCACCACTTTACGTGTATGAGAGGTACCCTAAAAAAAAATGTTTGCATAATTTTATTTTACCACTTTGTCGGCGTAATTAAAATATATACCTATGCTAAATTACAGTTTTCTAGTACTAAGGGTCTCGGAGCTAGACCGCGGACAGACAGACAGACAGACGGACATGACGAAACTATAAGGGTTCCTTGTTTACTACGGAACCCTAAAAATGGAGCATGATTGAGCCAAGTGCTCGAAGCGAGTATTCACCACATTTAAAAATATAAATAATAAATTAATTTAATTCAGACTAATTGATATGTCCATACTTTGTTAGTTACAAAGGTAGGTTACAAACTATGTTAGTGATCATTGATAATTAAATTCAAAATATATAAAATTCCAAATAAAAATAATAAAATCACTCATGTCAAAAAAAATCATCATCTCGTCATGTGGAGCTGAATGAACCACCCAGAACTGCAGACTCTGGCTTCTCAGAGACCATCCTTAGGATTCTGTTGGCGGTCCCCCGAATCCGGCACATAAGAGAAGCTGTTGCTGTTTCTGTGTTGTATTTAGTGTATCGCCGTTTTGTAACAAGAAATGGAGCGCGCTTTAGCCATGTGGTCGAAGCGTGCGTTCGGCGCGTTTTGTTTATCACCGTTTTGTAACTAAGCTCGCTTTGAATGATACATTATAAGCAAACGTTGCAAGTCAGTCTCCGCCTTAAGGCTTTGTGGGTTTTACGAGGCATGATCTAAGATGTTAATTAAAAACAGGTGTAATCCTTTAAAATATTTCCATGTAGGAAAATGTAATGTTAGGCGATAATTAGAGACTTTTGTATGACAAAATGAAAATAATGAAGTTTTACCATTTTTATTGTCTTTGAAATATCTCGGGACTCTAGAGTCTCGGACCTTTGGAAGGCGTACGAGTGGCCGAAGCCAACTCGCAGAGGTTCCTGAGAAAATTTTAAGTACTGAGGCGACAACCGACGATTATCCCTTTATTACCATTTTTATCCTTTATTTAATTTTCAATACTTATATATTTTTTGAAGTGAAAACTTCTTTAGGCGCTGTAACGCAATTTACCGACACCGTGGAGTAAAAGACATCAACGCGTTGATTACCGCGGTGCCGATTTTTTTCAAGTTTTCACTTCTGTCGGCACTCCCGGAGTGCCACTGTTTTTTTATATTAGAATAAGAAAAATATAAAAAACAGTAGCCCACCGATATCAGGAACAGGGTCCAAGCTACGGGCGGTCAGGGCTCCAGAGAGCAGAACCTCCTAACAATGCGAGTCGTGGCCAGAGGTACCGCTTTCTGAATCATGCCCTTGATCCAGCTTGCCCAACGAGAGCTTCCTCAGGTGTTGGTTGAGGCTCTTGGCTTTTAAGCCATTGGCTGTCACGACTATCGGCACAATGACAGCCGAGCTCACATTCCATATGTCAACAACCTCGTGTACTAAGTCGAGATATTTTATTTGTTTCTCTTTCTCAGCGTATTATTATTGATAGGATGACGTTTGACCACTATCTCATCTGACAGTAAGTGATGATGTGGTCGATGATGGAGCATAGTTGCCTAGAAGTAGTAGAAGTAATTCACATTCGACTCAACAATAGTCACCACCGTCTGATTTCTCTGTCTTCAAATGAATCATATTTCTTCTTAGTTTCTCACTTGGCTCCTTACTCAAAATCTTCTCACATTAGCGTTACTTTCGTGTCTATCGTCATAATTTAAAATATTTCCAATTCTAGTATTGGCTGTTAATAAATATCTAAGTGACATAAAGTAACCGTGCTCTACTGCAAGCGATTCCAAACAGTCAACAGACACTTGATTCCGTTTCTCGAGCATTAGTTTGCGATCTATTAATGTATTTTTTTTTTGCTAATCTTTAATAGTTATTTATGCAGCTATAATACCTAATTATAACAGTTGCATACAATACTTTATCTACACCCATGATATGAATCCTCTATAAAAGTTTCTGAAACCATTGGGTGTTTGTAATTCAAGATCAAGAATAAAGAAATTTCCACGAAATTCAGTACAACTGCACGTATGTACGTCGCCTGCAGCAGCACATCACACACACATGCGTGCAGCGGGTGCTGCTGTCCCCCGCTTGAACGTTGAAACGAGTTACGTAATGAAATTTAGTACAACATTGTAACACTCATTGGGATGAGGTAATGGTTACTATGACACTGTCTGTTATAATATTGCCAATAAGCTGTTTCAGAAACTTTTATAGAGGTTTTATAGCATGGTTGAAAATAAAATAATTATGATTTGATGCACTTGCATTAGATTACCATTTCCATAATTTCCAGCTTTTCATGCTTGAATTAGTACCTCGTCCGATTCTCTAGATTATTTACCTGTTCCAGAATTATACTATTGAAAAGCTCTGAAATCATTTCGGGCTTGGTTTTAGATATTTCCCAATGCAACAGGATTTTATTCATTTTAGAACCCTGGAAATAATAATTCGTTTTCATGAACCAGAATTCCGTTGAAATGCAACTGAAATCGAATACATGAAACCCTTTTTGTCGCGACTTTTTTATTCCGTTCCAATATCATTTGTGGAGGCTTTAACGACTGCCTCTCTACAAAAGTAAGCGGACAAATTGCTTCTAAAACAACAAAAGCCGACCGGAAAAATTCACAATCGTACCGAATCATTAATCTCAGAAACAAATGGAAATCGGCCGACATCTGCTATACTCGGCTCGAAAAAATGGCGGCCATTGTCGACAGTTGTCACGTTATTCTCGACGGGATTAATTAGAAATGCGATTAAAAGCAAACAAAACAGGGAATGGTGAACTTAAATTAATGAAAAATTACCACCCTCCGAGCACTCGTCAACTCTTTTTTTTAACGGGGTCGCTCCCGCGCATTAAGCGGCTTTAATTTGAATTCGGAATTAGAATTACGCGCGCTTTATAATTATTGTTTTTTTTTTCGGCCAGTGACGGTTGATTTCTAATTCTAACGAGGGTTTATTCGGAAAGTCACTTATGATTTTTTTTTGTTTCTGTATGAATATGCGAAATTGGATTTTGTTTTACCCACTCTGAAATATTCAAACATAGGAACAGGTAACTTGTTATACCTGTACTTAGGTTAGGTAGCAATTATGAATTCTATTTTTTGCAGACGTATTCCATTGTATGTTTGGAAGGGACGACCCTCGACACCATTTCTCAATAAGTAATAGCTCAGTCAAGTAGAGTTAAACATTCTAGCTAGACTAAAATGACCCAAATAGTAAGTTCATATACGGAGGTGATATTTTAAACTTCTGCTCAATAAATAATTACGATCCTCTTCGAAGATGGACTAACACAAAGCAATCGGAATAACAAAGTAGGATCGGTAGGTTTGCCCGTAACGACTATACCTACTATTGGAGTGAATCTGAAGGTATTGAACTTTCTCAATATCAAAGAAGGAATTTGTGTATTTTTTTATTAATCCTATACCATTAAATGAGCAATATTTATATATCTATATTTGTAAACACGTTCTTGAAAACGGGTCTAACGATTTCGATGAAAGTTGCAGTATAGGGGTTTACGGGGGCGAAAAATCGTTCTAGCTAGGTCTCATTTCTGGGAAAATTCGTTTTCTCTATTTTCACAGCCTCGGAAATGTGATAGAACGTTGGTATACCTGGACGATACGTTTATTTATTTTCACCTGAGCAGGACTCTGTCGACCAGGTACTTAACGAGAGTTAAGTTGCTGGTACGAACTTCTCAAAATGTGCAACAACTTTATTAAATTAAAATCACTACGAGTCCGACCAACAAAAATTACCAAGAATTTTCTAAACGAAACTAAATGGAGATACGTTTCATGAAAAAGAAAAAAATGGTTCTCGAAATAATACAAAATAAAGTGTAAAGAAAAACAAAAAGCAAACAACTCTATGGGCTATATGTATTCATCAAGATAATTTGAGAATTTGGTTCTGTGATGCGCTAGGTCCCAATACCCAAACCTCAAATTAAAACCAAAATGTATTCACGAAAATATTCTTTTGATACACATTCGAATTCGAATGTCACTTATAGAAACGAATAAGTTAGTCGATCGTAGCAGCTCCTTTACAAAAGTATCGTGACTTAAAACCGCAGTTTATACTCCAGTTTTAATAATCAAATCTAAGTCAAAACTTGTAACAAAAATCATTAGATTCATTAAAGTTTAGATCTGTTAGAGCACCAATCAGTTGATCACACCTGCCAGCTTCAATAAACGAAATAATAATACAAAATGTCAATTATTCTCCATCAGTTGTTAGTTGTCAATTGATTTTGACATTGTGATTAGTATCTAATGGTGATAGTTCGTTAGTTTCTAACATTTTTGCATGTTCAGAGAATATAGTATCGTTGTGGATCATTACAATGTTGGATTGGTTAGTAATATATTATGAGTTAATGAATACCGAAAACTATTATTTTGAGTTTCATTTTGTATGAAGGAAGTCGGCATTGTCGATATATTCAACGGTTGATTCATTGGATTCTTCTACAAGAGTAGTGAAAAATTCAATAAGGTAACTAAGAAAACTTCACAAGTAAGTGTGTTTTTACTAAACTGTGCTTCCCATTACAAGAATTTTTATAAGGATAAGCAAATTCCTCTAGTGCTTTCGTTTACTTTGATCTAGGAAGATGTATTTTTGATGAAATAGCTGTATTGATTGCAAAGCAATCTCATATTTAAATAAGGTCCTTACTGATTTCGAGTATATCCATAGGAGTATTCTAAAAGTAGAAGTTTACAGCCAGTTTTGTTGACAGATATGACGTTACAGACTGGGTAATTCTGGAAAACATAATATAATTTTAAGTTAAATCTCACAAAACCCCAAATTTTATATACAACAAATTCTAACAAGACAAAATGTAAAATGTCAAACAATAGCGTGAAGCCAACACAATAATAATAAGGAAATAATAAGTGATCGGTGCTCACGCGGGAGGAATGATGTTAGAGTGCCATTGTCACGTTGAGAGGGACGAGGGCCCTTCGTGAGTACACACCTCCGGGTATGGGAGGTTTTGTGTAATTTTGTATTGCATCTTATTATACACGAGTGGAAATTTTTGAAATAAGAAATTGAGAGTGGAATTTGAGGTTGGGTTAATTCAAAATTGGGAAAATTTTCGAGTCTGAATTTTTATAAATTTAGGGTTGTTTTTTTTGTTCTATATTTTTAATTAGAATATTAATAATTGCCAAAGCTGCGAAAGGGTTAAATGTCATTCAATTGTTACGAGTGAAGATTACAATAACTTCTTCGAAACTATTTTGAAACTTCAATACTTAATGAAAACCTATTGTTTTTTTAACTCCCGACTTTTTAGGGTTCCGTAGTAAACAAGGAACCCTTACAGTTTCGTCATGTCCGTCTGTCTGTCTGTCTGTCCGCGGTCTAGCTCCGAGACCCTTAGTACTAGAAAGCTGTAATTTGACATACGTATACATATTAATTACGTCGACAAAGTGGTAAAACAAAATTATGAAAAACATTTTTTTTAGGGTATCTCCCATACACGTAAAGTGGTGATGTTTTATTTTTTATTTTTTTATCCCATAGTGTGGGGTATCATTGGAAAGGTCTTACAAAAACATTATGAGTTTGTGGAAACCATTTTTGGATTCAGGGATCTGTTTGCAAAATATTAAGCTTTAAAGTGTTAATTTTTGTTAGAGTCAAGTGTCCCCCCCCCCTCTGCCAGCTAAATGGTTGGTTTTGGATGTGTGAAAAAAATCACAGCAGTAGTTTATATATAACAAAATTAAAAGGAAAACTATCACAGCTAAGTAGGCTTTACTAGTTATCGAGTAATAATCGACCAACTTAACTTTGCAGTTGCAAAAACATGTTTTCCCATACATTCCGTATGGGAGAACATGTTTATCAACTACAAAGTTAAGTTTGTTTTTGGGATAAATTCATCCCAACTACGGAACCCTTCATTGTGCGTGGTCCGACACGCACTTGGCCGGTTTTTTTTTAACATGATTGAGGGTTGAATTTTTATTGATTTCGGTAAGGTCATGTTGATTAGTTATTATAATATATTTTTATTTAGTAGGATTCTACTAATTTACTAACGGGTAACCCATACGACTTTCATTCAACATTACGTGACATCTGTCAAAATCATACAGGAAACGTTATCACGAAATCCTCTTTATGATGAACCTCTTTCAATGAAATGGAATCAGTTTAATCGTTTATTTGTCGGGTTATTTAACTTTTCACACCGACATACCGATCATTTCGACGTTCATGGTTTGTGGGGGAGTGATTCCCACAGTTGCATTTTACATTTTGCGCGGGAAGATGAGTTGCTGAATATGTTTTTACTTTCATGGGGTTGAATTTTGTGATTTTTGCGGTTAAAAATAACAAAACAATAAAGAAATCGAATTTGAAATTGATATAAAATTAACGATAATTTTATATGTCGGAATATTTGAGAGTTGTCATTAATTATTAGATAGCTAAAGACGCCATTTTTAAGGATCAGCATTTCAACATGATGCTCGACTAAAACTTTGTTTAAGCCATTTCTTACTAAAAAAAAACTTAAAATTTTTCGCGAAAAAGTGCAAAAACCTAATTCTAACTCTCTGTTTTCAGATCAACATGGACATATGCATGGAACTATTAGAAGTATACTCACGGTTTTGATTGAAGTGGGTAAACAGAGCTGTAAGCATCCAGGTATCTTTTGAAGGATATGCACAATTGTACATGTTATATTTCGACTCTAAGACCCCGTTATATCCATGTCGATCTGGGAATGAAACAAAAACATGGAATGTAGCAGCTTCTTTTAGCCCAGTTTACTAGGAAAATAATAAAAATACTAAATACAGTATACATAAAATATTTTTCCCAGGGAATGGGAAGAAATTACAAAACAAAGATTGCATAGGTCCTCCTTTTGCGTCGTGCATATTCATACAATTTTTTTCTTTCATGCCAGTTACGAGAATTTCAAAGCACGTGTTCTTTGGTGTACATCACCACCTAAACCAACATATGTGTTACTGATAGAGTGATAGTTATTTTTTTATCTACAGTCATCGAAAATGACGGGACAGATTCTTACCAGGACCAAAAACAAATTAAAATGGCAAAATGTGCTTTCGAAAATCCAAAATGTCAACAACAATATGCGAGTTACAGTAAGTACAATAGAGGACAGCAAACTGTATGATTTTTTAGGTAGGGTAGTTAATGTATTTTCTAGTCTTGACAATGAATCCAATAAACTTATACTTGATGAGAAAAAAGCAGAAAATACTTTAGTTCTAGACAAAGAATCTCTCAAACATATGACAGCTCAACGGCCTGAAGAAAAACAGACAAAAATCATAACTTAATCGCCTAGTCTTAGCAATAATAGTATAAAATGAAGCGTCGACAACTCCTTTGAACTAAATATTAATGGCAGCATAGAAACAGGGGTTTTATTGCGGACACATCACAAGAACAATCGTAATGGTCAAGGAAATGCAGTGAACGCGTAAAATTCCCTCTAATGTGTTATTTAGAGACGGCAAAGCGCGTAAATTCATGATGGTATTGTTATTAAGCACGGTGGCAGCCGCTAAGGAGTGTTAAAGTTATACTTTTACTAGGCTTTTTGTTTGAAGTTACTTGGGGTTATTTGGAAATAATGATTCGTGATTTTCCGGAAAATTATGACAGAGACTCGAACAATAAAGTACACGATGTCTTTCCCTTTTAGATGATTAGGTGATTATACAACATGAGCACAGCCTGGAGACAAACTGCGATATGCAATAGTAAAATAAACGTAATTATAGCAGACGTTAAGTTGCTAAAAATCTTTAAGCCTGATTTTAGAAAGCTGATTTAAGCTTGTAATGTTTCATGATTATAATCAGCCTATAGAAGTTTTTTAGACATAAGCCTCTTCCATTGGTCTTCTAAAGTTTAGTGGGAGTGACTAGAATTTTTTTCTAATCCAGCCAATATGCAGAGATCGCAACTCCACAATGTTTAATAATAAGGAAAGTGCTGATTTCAACTGCGATTCTCGGTTAAAGCCTATCCAAACCTAAAGTCAATCGGGGACTTGACCAAGGGGCCTACCACCAGCTCAAAAACAGTATTATTTTAATATTACTACAGTGAGAGAAAGAGATGGAGCTATACGTCCTGTAGAGCTTCATCTCTTTCCCACACTGAAGTAATATTAAAATAATACTGCTTTATGAGCAGGCCCCCAGTACCTTAATTGCGTAATACACGATTAATCACAATCTGTTTCCATTGCTTTTTTAGTTAGAAAAAAAAATCTGCTCAACAACGTAAATAACGCAATGAATGTTGTTGAACTGTCAAAATGAAACAAATTATTTTACGAAAATTAGTTACGCAATTAGGGTTATCACAAACAATCTCTAACTCAACCACGGGTGGTCTTACTCCAGTCTACACTAGAACATACCCAACAACTTGATTGACGAAAGTTCTAAGAAAAAGAGGTGTTTATGCACTCTCGTCATGGACAATCAAAGTATTTGAGCACAAAGCACAATGGAATAATCTTCTATACTCCGTTGAAATGGTCTGTTTATTACACTCTGCGAGATTATGTGTTTTGCTATAATAAAGCTTCCTGTTTAGAATGCAAACGAGATTAGGGATGAGCTGTAAAAAGTTTGAGCTGCGGTGACAATGATGTTAGCTGTTTTGTAGACGGGTTTTAGTTGTTTAATGGTTTAGATGTGGGTTGGTTTAATTGATTAGTTTGTTTTTTAGGTAGTAGAATTAAGTATTGTTATAACTAAGAAGAAGTTTTTATATTATTTTCATAGTTAATTGATTCAGGCGTGACCTTGCGGAAATCCATTATAAAATACAATAGACGTGGATATATTTAGTAACCTGTTCCGCTTAGCTATTTCTAAAGAGCCATAAATAACTCCTGAAAAAAATCGACACGTGTTTCACCTCTCAACGAGGCATCCTCAGGATGACGATGGACTTGTTGCGAACCCGAACATGGCGTGTTGCCACACCGAGCGCTGAGCGCAGACACAGGACTCGGTGATTCCTTTCAGGAGTTATTTATGGCTCTTTAGAAATTGCTAAGCGGAACAGGTTACTAAATATATCCACGTCTATTGTATATTATTTTCGTGTTTCATTTTCCGATACTTTTTGGAAATAGCTTGAAGGACTGACCATAATGTGAAAAGGAAAAATATAATTTATTTTTTGGGATGTAAACATAAAAAATTGTCTATGCAAAATAGATTTTTAATCATTACTTTCATTGACCAATTACATACAACGTTGACGTCCCGTTTTACTCTAATAGAGCCAAGATCAAACGGATGCTGTGTACGGATATTGAGTTAACGTTGTACTGAGGGTAACTTATTAGTTAGGTACCCTGTTTTGTGTCCATCGTGGTTTTATTTACTTTTTAAGTACTGAACACTTAATTTTCAGAATGTGAGTGTAACGCTGAAAACGCTTATTCTCTGAATTTTCAACAGAGTTATGCGGTTAGTTGCTACATTTTTTAAATGCCCTCCCATCTCCCTTTATTTAATCAAACCGCGATAACCCATCCTAGAGCCAGATTATGAAAAAAATTGGAAATTTGTGAAAACGCCAACACATAGAATAAAAGTTATATTGTCAAGAGACAACATGAAAGAAGAAGAATTGAGAAGACCTAGGCTAGGACCTTACCTATATTCGTTTCCAAGAACGTGTTAAGAAGCCTCTGCATTGATAATAGCTATATTATATATGAAAGCATAGAATCCAGTATATCCCAAAACTATCACACCGCGCAAAAGCATTCTATGAAAGAACTTACATTGATAGTAGCTACATTGTATATGAAAGCATAGAATTCAGGATATCCCAAAACTATCCCACCGCGCAAAAACATTGCAACGCGCAAACTCATCGCGTATCGCTGAAAACGCAAATTAACCGCTGGCTTTTACAAATATCGGTCAATTAAGTGGTGAGAGGGATAACAATTGAAAACGGTTTCGCTTTCACTGAGGCCAGGCATAAACGCATTCGTAAATATAATAATAGATGAAGAGATACATCAATGAATGTCCACTGCGTTTTCGGGCCGAGCACTTTCAATTTCGCTGTGCGTGGCAGCCATGATTTTGGCTTATTGAAAATTGCAATTTGGTGTTCATTTTTCAATTTTTTTTACTGTTTATCTGTGAATTTGGGTACTTAGGACCGGTTTGCGGCATGTGTTTAGCCTTTTTAGTTTAAAGTATTATCTATACTTAGTTTAAAAGTTTTCAAGCAAGCGAACAAACATGATTTCTTGATAAGATCTGTTTTCTATATTATTTTGTGTTAAAATATTCTGATAGCTAAATATGAAAATGTTAAAAGATAGAGATCTTATTCCCAACTACTGCAATACAATTTTTTTTTTCTTTATTGTTAAAATACTACATTCTCCCTTAAATTGCATTAAAACTCTCTTCACTCAAAACATTCCATCGTTCATATCCGTGTAAACCATTTACAGACTTACGATCGCGATATTCATTTGTTTTCACAAAATAAATCAACATTCATGTCCCGAAGTAATCGACTGCGATGTATGGTCACTCTACCGCTGGCGTTCCCTGCCAATCCCGCGTGATCGCCGCTGACCACACGTTTGTAAAATGTGGATAATTATTTCAGTTTTATATTAAATGTCAATTTTAAATTGTTGGTTTTTGGCTTGCAGTTGGATTGACAGTTAATGGTGAGTAGTGAATTTAATTAAAGGTTAAGTAGCGAAAAGTTTTATGTAAAGACGTAGGCTATGTGTTTATAGGGTCAAAGAAGGAAACTGCTGGAAATAATATTGTAATGAGTAGAGTCAGAATTTTATAACCGCTTTGAACCTTTCAACTGACTTTTTAGTGTAAACTTGCTCGTTTTATTGTAAACAAATTCTTATAAGTCTTATAAGAAGCAATAGAAAATATTGTACAGGTTACGAAACAGTTATAGTTTTATATGAGTTTCATAGTAAAATAGCGAAAACTTGGGGTTTAAACGCAAGCAGTTCCAAAAGGGGCGGGGCCACGCCAAGGTCACGGTCAGACATTTTTTAATGCGTTTGACAGCTGTCAGTTGAAGCGATAACTATATTACGATATATAGCTATATCCCTAGGGATATAACTATATTTTTCAGTGCCACCGTTTATCATTTAAATCAACATAACGTATTTGTTTCATAACTATGAAAGTCGTGCCGTTGGTAGCAACCAAAGATTTTAACGATTAACCAAACAATAAGTTAAACATCTGTGCAATACGCACCTACTGCACAATAGAAGTACAATCATAAAAATTGCTCATCCATAAAATGTTCTTAATAATAATATGCATTAACGTCTGAGCGCAATTTATTCTCAACTCTATGTTTCGGGACTTAAAGTTGTTTCTACATTGTTCGGCTGTTCTATTCATTAGTGTTTGAATCAAAGGGTTGGCAAATCCAAGTTCTATTGTTAATAGTCACGCGTCTAACTTGGTATTAAGTATACGTGTTTTTATATTTCCGTTACCATAGAAATTAATGCTTTACATTTGTATAGATGTTTATAATAAGGTTTTTTATATTTATCGATGGTAGAAAAAAAAATTAAGTTGTGCTTATTATAATTTTTGCTACTGTTTGAATAAGGATTTATAGTTAATATCTGGATGACCGAGCTTTGTTTGGGTTTTTTTGAACGACGTTTTCTAAACTTAAAACTTAACTAGTTCGATTTATCGCCCCCGTAACCCCCTGCATGCTAAATTTCATGAAAATCGTTGGAGCCGTTTCCGAGATTCGGATTATAAATATGTACATATTTCAAGAATTGCTCGTTTAAAGGTATTAGATTGAGTGTGTTTTATCTTTATGGGACTAGATAAAAAATTTGATGTTTTGAATCAAGTTTATAATTTATTTTGACATTTAGAAATTATTTCATATTTTAGATGATTTAAATTACACTTCAGTTCTTCTTCCAACCAATTACATTACTAGATGACTTGTAAATAATATTTAATTTAATATTTTCACCCCTACAACAAATATATTCCAAACTGACCGTACTTATAATTTTTACATCCCTGACGTTTTGATAGCCGAAAATATTCCTGCATTTTCAATAAAAATAATCTACAGTAAATATTGTATAAGTAAGTGCTATCATTGGCACGGTTGTCATTTCTAGGGACACTCAGATATCACTCTACTTACTAAAAGCTACTACTTACTAAAAGCTTATAACTACAACTCTCAATACTGTCATGATCATGATCAAGTAATAATTTCAGTTTAAAAGCACTTACGCCACTGTATCCTTTATGGGTTAATAAAATCTCTCTCATTCCCAACAACAAAGATGTAAAAGTAAAAATCACTAAATATTGTCTCACTACTGGAAGCGATACAAAAGTAAATTCGCACGATCGCCTCACTCTAAAAAAATAACAAAACACAAGACGACAGCTTAAACACGCAGTAAAACGACAAACGCAGCTTAAAACGCACAGAACCCTAATAATATTAAAAACACAAACACCACTGGGTGACATCTCGTAATTTCGATTCTAATTACATTTAATGTCCACTGTTATTTTTTCGAGTTTTAATGCGCGCCCGCCATAAAAAGATAATCACAAAAATAATTGAAACGAAATAATAAAAGGCTGTAAGGAAAGGGGGGAGGGGGGCGATTAATGACGGCTCGGGGAGGTGCGGGATAGTCGGCGCATTAAGGCCTAAATAATCAACATAATTACACTTTTTACCTTGGCATCCCCTTTTCACCCTCTAATAAGTGCCGTTGAAAAGATTCTCTATTTATATCGAGGTTTTTTTTAATGAAAATGATAGTTTATGCGCAGTTTCATGTTTATGGTGACAGTATTAAGTATTTTGTTAATATATTACGAGTGATAATTGAAAAGTGTTGGTTAAGATTTCATTATGACCCTAAACAAACCCGCAGCGAAATAAAGAATTAACTTACGTACTTTGACTCGTAAGAGAATAATCCTTTAAAGCAGACAGTTTCAAAAAGGGTTGATAAAAAGTGCCTTGTCATTAAGTTACTGGTTGGTTGTTGATGACAGGTCGAGCTATTGTATCAATATGATAACATAATTATCAGTGTTTGTTAAACGTTAAAAAAGATACGAGTAACTGAAATGACATTATCACTTCCAAACTATTGTAAAACTATAGGTATACTAAAATACAGCGGTTGTCTTTTGTGCAGAGAACTTCATATAATTATCTTAAAATATACTACAAGCGTCTTTTCGCACTTAAACCCGACACTGATGACGATGTAATGAAACTTATTTAATTATTTAAAGATCACAGAACATTGGCTATAAAGAAAGATGCAGTCAAAACAGAAATTAAAGGTCTTGATTACGAATCCTTAATACATTTAAGTATAAAACTAAATATATAGCAGTTTATAATTGGGAACGCAGCAATAAGTAAAGCGGGCACCCTTCTGCCGAAGAATCAGTATATAATTAAAGATAATGAGACGCTATTCAGATGTCCGTCTGGATCTTTTCGACGTGTTCAGCTGAGAAGCGTTGGATGTGGCATATTTTGTGGAACTTTTTTTCAAGTTAGAACATAAACAATTTTTTTTAATTAAAATTATAGTTAACTGTGCCTGTATTGGTAAATGACGCATTAAATATACTGATAAAAATCTAACAAAACAATAAAAATTATTTTATAATCTGTCAACTGGCCTTTTTTGTTTTCAGTAAGACATGGTTTACTAACGTTAAGTCTTATCATGTCTTCATCAAATCTTCTAATTGTGTGGTTAAGGTTAAGGACCTAACACAAAATTGTTTCGAGTTCGAAAATAAAACGTTGGCACGATAGTAGCATCGAAATATTCTTTCGTAGCTCCCGAACACATCCTTCACGAAATCACGACTGACGAAGACAGGGACTAAATGAAGGGGTTTTTAATTCAGTGAAATGGTAATACTTACAAATCTAGAAGCCTTTCGTTAATCAGTGTATTGAGTTGCGAATTTCTTATTTATTTTAATGGAAGTAAGGTCAAATACGATTACTTAGTTAATTTATTTTTTCTCTTAAATGTTTTTTTTATCAACGAACTTCTCTTTACAAGGTATAATAAAGTTAATAAATTCAATTAAGTAGTAGCCCGTTCTATTGGTTACAAAAAAAAAAAAAACTAATTTTATCACCCCAATAAATGACAGAGCCGCTTCAGACTCGTTTGTGTCTTTATTTATGACATTTGATAGATTTAAGTGTGGCTACCGTACATTGCACTAATTCAATTAAGCTCCAATTAATTTGTAATACATTGCCGCTTTAAACAGAAGGTTAACTAGCGAATAATGAAGTGAAGTGGTATTGTATAAGCGTCGAACGAAACGGTCGCGGTGGCCGACGCTACAATATCACCCCGCTCTCCCCTTTACACGAAAAAATATAGAAACGCAAGCGTACACCAACGTCTAATTAAAATGATTAACTTAATGGTCTTAGTCATTAGCGATTTTAATTCTGAATCGTCTATTTTTTTCTTTCCGTTGAAATTATAAGTTGGACTACCATTTTACGATTGGCATCGCGATTTTCAACATTTACGAGCAATCGTAATATCGCCATTGTAGTTTGTAATTTTGTTTGTTTAGCCAAAGAACGATATACTTGGCTGCAGTACCTAGATGTTTAGTGCTTTTGCCTTTATTGTTATTATGTAGGTTGGAAAAAGTCCTAATGTTAAAATGTTGACTTTAATTACTAGACCGTAGATCAAGAATTATTGTCACTGTAATTTTTTTATCAATTCCATTACATTTTATTTAGATGATCCAAAAAAATAAAATTACTTGACAAAAAAAGATTTGCATCGTCAAGCAACAAATGACTTGCATCGTCTAAACACTGTTTAGACGGTGCAACTTTTACTGTTGGTTTAATCTATGGTATGTCACAGGCACTTAAGAAAGTTTATTCTGAAAGTGGACAACGTCGCAAATACATGTCAAATATTTCGCTGTTTTCATTAATTTGGCAATATTAGGTACTGTATGGAAATATTAAATATGGCAACTAGTGAACTAAAATATTGATTATAACCTTTCAACTGTCATTAACGAGACACAATAGAATTTTAATGGTTATCCGCCTCAATGAGGCATCGTAACAGATGAATAGATATAATGCAATAATTGATATCGTAACTTCGAATATTTAGTTTCAGATGTAAAAAAGTATTTGGAAATTTTCTAAATGCATTTTTACGCCTAAACCGGTTACAACATCAAATTCAGTGTTTTCATTGCATTTCATTATTAATATTGTTCACTAGTTAGCTATACTTCATATTTCAATACAGTAATATTTCCAAATTAATCAAAACAGGTAAATATTTGACAGCTATTTGCGAAGTTGCCAACTATTAGAATGAACGCTCTTAAATCACACTGTGTAACTCAGGTTTAATAGATTGATTAAAATCATTTACGTTTCTATTTTCCTGCGCTTTTTAAAGCTGTTTCAGCAAAGACTAGTGACTAGTACTTAGCCGACGTTCGTATGGTCGTAATAAAATATCGGCGATTTTATTTTCGTGCACTGGATTTTCAACGCTCTGCTTAGCGCCGAGAGTTGAAAATCAAATGCTCGATAAAATTCCATCGCGATTTTATTACGTCCGTGCGTACGTCGGCTTGTTCTAAACGCCTGCGACGTCTAAACTGTACGGCTATCAGTTGTATCAGTCTCATTGGAAGCGATTCGTTCGCGCCACCCTCTACTCGCTCCCCCACGCAAGCTTGACGATTATACCGACAGAGAAGTAACCAGGCATAACTTTCGGTCAAGGGTACGACTCGCGAGATGAACACTTCCAGTTTTTAATAGAGCTACGATTTCTTGAAGAGCGGTGGTCGGCACATAGTCCACATGTGTCCACAATTTACGTCACTGAAACGTTTGAAAGTAAGTTGCGTGTTTTCCTAGAGAGCGTTTTTTGACAACGTTAAGTCAAACCCCGTTGCCATAATTTTAATATATGGAGAGGTTTACTAAGCTACATGTTGGCAACAAAGCTTGTTAAACATTCCTGTGATTATGATTTTCATTCTCTTTCTTTTTGTGTTCCTGCATGTTACTAAAATAGTTTTTAAGTAAGATGTAAAACTAACACCCTATGGACCTCGATGCCTGATTTTTTTTTTATAATTTTCATGTCAGCCGCTGCCGTAATGTAGCGGCCACCGCTTTTCTAGGTAACCGTCATGAAAATAATGGCAACGAGGTCTGAATATTGCAGAGTCAAAAAACACTCTCTAGGAAAACGCACCAACTTATTTTTATAGAGGTGTGAGGAACAGGGTGTAAAGTTCACTCATCCCCTATAGACAAGGGAGGATACTCCGACCATACGGGCATAGTATAAAGAGAGGCCGCACGCACACTTAACAAAATCTCGACCGGTTTCTCACGAGAAACCGGTCGAGATTTTGTTAAGTGTGCGTGCGGCGACGCATAGATACTATGGCCCCACACATACAAGCCGCGCGCGGTGCGTTTGTATGAAGATAGCTTACTACCTCTCTTTATACTATGATACGGGTGTCATGTCTGGTAGGCAATTGCCCGACGATTGAAGTTGGGAAGTTATATACTGGGTGGCAGGGACATCGACGCGAAAACTGTTACCATGGATTCAGTACATACTTTGGAGAGGAGCTCGCAGCCACACGGTTCGATTCATCAGGTTAAGCTACGCTTGCCGGGGTTGGTCTGTGGATGGGTGACCATCTTTACATACCGGGACTCCTCCGTGCCTCGGAAAGCATGTTAAGCCGTTGGTTCCGGCTGTGTGTTCGTGGATCTTTGGTCGTCAGAAGCCCGAAAGTTTGACAACCAGTCTTACCAAGGGGTATCGTATTATCCAGTTTCTGGGTTACGAAGGTCAGATAGGCAGTCGCTCCATGTAAAATACTGGTATTCAGCTGCATCCGGTTAGACTGGAAGCCGAACCCAACATAGTTGGGAAAAGGCTAGGCAAATTAATTAATTGGTTGGTTAGTAAAATTCGCAGCAAGTTGAATTATTGCGAGTTTACTTTTCATAGTGCAAGTCGTTTGTGAACATCGACTTGAACAATAAAATTTGGTGCTCGAAATCTTGCATTATTTCAGTTTTAATAATTTCTAACTAATATCATAAATGCGAAAGTAAGTTTGTGTGTTTGTTACGCTTTCCCGCTAAAACGGCTGAACAGATTTGGATGAAATTTCGCACATAGGTAGACCATTACCTGGGTTTTGACATAGGATATTTTTCGTGGGATAATTTCTAACCTCCACCAAAACCGCGGGCAAAAGCTAGTTAAGTATAATAATAACTCAGATGATTAAAATCTACCCAAAATAAAATTAACAGATATAGATCTAGACGGAATTGAGACGTAACTCTTGAAAAATAATAATTCAAAATGAGCTCAGACTTAGCTCTAATTATTCTTTTTAATGCGCAAACGCCTCGCATATACTGCTTTATCTAATCATAGATTAATTCATAAGCTCAGACGCGACACGCCCATAAATTAAAGCAGATTTAAGAGCTACCATTGACCCCATTAAAATATTCTTTCTTAATTCGGCAAAGACATAAAACTTATATTGTAACAAAAAGCAAAACGAACGTCAGTAATTATGTTAATGATTTTAAAATTATCACTTCAAACAAACCGCACAAGATGGCCGACTATTATTATTTTATAATGTGCCGTGACGTCACAAAATGAGGTATTAATTATTATTCGGACAGTGTAGCTAGCCCTGTGTTATCGTGGTGTAAACAACTGCTAATTAAAAGGTACATCAAAGATCGACAAGTAATTACAACGTGCCATACTAATTAGTTTGCTTGTTGAAGATTTTTTTTACACTGTGACCTTTTCTAACGGAATTTATCTATAACGAAGCTGTCGATTGTCTGCTCTGCATTATTGACTAATTGTTAAATATTTCTGAGAACTTTATATTTATGCATGAATAGTGAGTACCTGGTCCCTTTTCTGTGTAGCTGCGCAGGAGTCTGTGGAACTGACCGTGTGTTTTTTCCGCTTAAAAAGAACAGGAATCCAAGGAGTCGGTTTAGATAATATAGGCTATAGATAGTGCCATCCACGAAGACGCGCCCCACTCTTCTTCCTAAACGCATTAAGCACACGTAGGCATGGACGTAAAAAAATCGTGGCGATTTTTTTTCGTGCACTGGATTTTCAACGCTCTGCTTAGCACCGAGAGTTGAAAATCTAACGGTGTATTTTTACAACGTGCTCGGGCGAGAGTGCGTGCCAGCGCGTTGGATTCTCAACGCTCGGGTTAACACCGAGAGTTAAAAATCCAGTGCGCAATAAAATCCTGCCGCAATTTTATTACGTCCGTGTGGACGTCGGCTAAGTGATTAGGAAGAAGAGTGGGGCGCGTCTTCGTGGAAAGATAGATTAGGAAGAAGGTAGATAGTGCCAACTATCTATAAATAGTTATTTCAATATTCAAAGGAATTTAAAAATGTCAAAGTCAAGTCAAATCATTTATTTCAAATTCACAAAATAATAAAATTAATTCTAGTTGCTCCTTCCAAAAAGTAGTTTTCTTATGTAGAAGAATGGGTAAGAAATTCCACCGTTACACTTTTAAAATAATAATAAATGATGTAAATCACTAAAGGAGTCATAAAATTAAAAAAGTAAGATTTATAAGATAATAGGTATTTTATTTTATAATAATTTAGTAGTGATGTTTTTACAGTTGTGTTCCATGCAAAAACAGAATAACAGATGCTAATCAAATTACTTTATGAGGTGTTGAGAACAATGTAAAGATTGTATTATAACAGCTGAATAATGAATACATAAGACTTGTAATATTTAAGACCAAAACGAACAAAGATAAAAAAATTAAAAAATCTACAACCGAGTCGACTCCACGCCACTTCTGTCCTCAAAAAGGCACCGTCCATTAATGAGGCGTAATATTTTCGTAATTAAGTTACGCACTGGGGAAACAGCGTTATAAAACATTGTGTAACTCTGCGGTTGTACATTAGGATAGATAAGCGATTGATTAGCTGTTTCCTTGTACTGCTAATGAGCCCTCATTAATACTTAATTAGACTTGAACAATATTATTGTTCTTTTAATTTAATACCAATGGAGATACCTACTGAAAAACTTGTTTGTTAAATTGTAGTGAAGATATTTCAATGTGTGTGAGACATTTAACTTAGGTTATAGGTAAGGTATGTCTGTATGCAGAATGTTAAGTTTTTATCTATCGAGCACCATACAATAAACAGAGCTGATTTGCATAAGTATGATGAACAGGTCCAAAAATAAAACAGTTTTGCCACATTATGGAATACCAAATTAATTAAGACCGTTTGATACCCATAAAATACATTGTTTTGACTCTTTAACAAAAAAATTGAAGTGAAAACTCGAGTTGAGCATTTTGAGATGGGATAGAACAATTGAATTTGCGACACCGTTACCGACACCTCATTTTTGAAAACGCAATTGTGCTCTTTTTTTATTACGTTACGGATCAATGTTCTATGCAAGTATTTTTACTTTAAATTGTTCAAGTTTTCACTTCTGTCGGCATTCCTGGGGTGCTACTGTTTTTTACGTACAGATTGTTGCACAAACAAACCCAAAAACCACGCAGACTATTTGTCTCTCGATGGGTAGACAAGTTAACGAAAAAGTCTGCCAATCTGCCTAGCCTTTTCACAACTATGTTGGGGTCGGCTTCCAGTCTAACCGGATGCAACTCAATACCAGTATTTTACATGGAGTGACTGCCTATCTAACATCCACAACCCAGTAATTGGGTAATACGATGCCACTTGGTAAGACTGTTAGTCAGATTTTCGGACTTCTGACGGCCCGTAATGACTGTCAAAGATCCACGAATGCCGGCCGTGACCAACGGCTTAACGTGCTTCCCGAGGCACGGAGGAGTCTTGACTGTAAATATGGTCACCCAACCCTGGCAAGCATAGCTTAATCTTGAATTGTAAAGAAGAATGAGTAGTAAAGAGTCGAAAATGGGTCACAAAACAATTGTAAAGCAAATATCCCTCTTAGTTTCCATGCAAAATATTTCCGCTTCTATTCCCCTCCTCGGAAGAAGACACTTGATTTAAACAAGGTTTAAACAACGATTCGACGGGAGACGGTTTAAACAATCATTATAAGTAGTCACATCCCTCTATGTATGCCGCGAATCTAACATACACTCGAAAATGTTTTCAATTGGTTATTATAGGCTTTGGGCTTATCAAGGACAAAGCGGTTAGGAAGTAACGAACTAATTTAATTACTGATTTGGGTCTGTTAATTAATTCTTTTACTAAAATTTTTAGGTACTTGTGGCATATCCCTGTTAATTCTTCCTGTCGAATACTTCAATATGGTGATTGAGGAATATTTTACTTCAGTAAAACAAAAAAGAAATAGGGTTTTTTATTTAGTATACCAATTCAGCTTGAACTTAATTGAATGAACGTTACCAAAGCCATCGTTGGTTAATACAATAATTATTTAATTTTGAGTTAGCTGTGCCCCGCGGTTTTACCCACATAAGTCTCGATCCTACAAGAATATCGGAATAAAAAGTATCCTACGTCCTAATCCAGGTCCTGTTCTACTCATGTGCCAAATTTAATTCAAATCCGTTCAGCCGTTTTAGCGCGAAAGCGTAACAAACACATAAACAAACGAACAAACTCACTTTCGCATTTACAATATTAGGATAGTCAATTGCAGTTCCTGAAGGAAATAAAATCGATCGTTATCAAAAACTAGATAGACACTACGAAAACAAAGTTTCATCCAGAACTGACGAAAATTTTAAAAGCCATGAAAATATTTGTGAAAATAAGAAAGAACAAATCTCAATGGTTGGGACGTGTTGAAAGAATACCGGAGGGAAGAGTGAATGAGGACAAAGCGAAAAAGGACGGAGGAGGAACGGTCTCGGAGGTTCGAAGCAAACAAATCATGAAAATTCCTGGAAGCCAATCTTTGGATGTGGTACAGACGGGTTGGAACGGGAAATTTCTTCATTGATTAGTGGAATGTGGTAAGAAAGAGTTGAAGAAGAAAAAAAAATGGTGTTGAGTGTGACAGTATCTAGGATCATAGATATGAACATCATTTTTATTATCTGACTGATGTTTTTGAAGTGAAAACTTCTTAAGGCGCGTTGGGCATTTTTGAGATGGGACTTAGCCAATGATTTCGCAACACTGTAACGCAATTTACCGACACCGTAGAGTAAAAGACATCAACGCGTTGATTACCGCGGTGCCGTTTTTTTCAAGTTTTCACTTCTGTCGGCACTCCCGGAGTGCCATTGTTTTTTTCTGTTGCTTTTAACTTAGTTCTTAATAGTTTAAGATCGCAAATGAAATATCTAGGTACATATATTATATAGTCATCATTTTATGTACTGTTTTTTTCTTCTTAGTAAAATTATCATGGGCTGTTTCTTAAAAAACAAGTTTCTGAAGCAGCCAATGATAATTTTCTCGAATCAAAATTTTGAAACAAGCTATGATTGTGCTTGTGGATTGAGACTTGCACTTCCAAAATATTGCAAAAGAAATATGACACAGTGTTGGAAAAAATGTGTAAACCGAACAGATTTAAGTATTGTATTAGTTTAGAAATAAGCCATTAGAGGCGCCATAGTAGATGACAACTATCTGCCATGGCCGGGTTATACTCACATTGTAAAAGCTAAACTGTCTCTAAGTGTTAATAAATATATCTGCTATTAATACTTCAATCCTGGTTTATTTTACTCAAAACTCGTCACACTATTCTGCGTCTTAGATCAGATTTTCCCACAACAGTAGCAAACACACAAATGAAATAAGCACACGAGTAATATTCAAGGGTTTTTTTGGCAAAAGGTAAAGATACTATTGGTAGTAAAAACGATTCGTTTGTCTAAATAAGAAGTGTTTTAATTAGACGTAGAAATTTTAATTAACACATAAACTCTCGTACAGACTGGCGCGAAGCGACAGCTCAACGCGACACCTGTAATTGTTCTACCATGCAGTTTTCTTAGAATATGTTTTGTTAAAGTCGCGTTGCGCCAGTCTGCAGGAGGCTTAATACACATATAACATCACGCCTATAATTCCCCGAAGAGTTAGGCTCACGTGTGCCTATAGTACACCCACATTTCGCCAGTTATGTTTAAGTCCCATGTAATAGGGGGCGAGAGTATTGCCATCAACCGGGCACAAATCCAGACTCCGGGCTGCTACTGAGAAATTTCAGATAGAAAAACCCAATAACAATTTGCCCGACCCGGAAATCGAACCCAGGACCTCATGCTCAGCAGTAGCGCTTGCGACCACTAATACACGAACGAGGCAGTTATTTTTGTACATATCGAGTAAAACACAGAACATTCTATTTCTGGACCATCTTCTAAAGACAGTTGTGTCAATTACAGTCTAAACTGTTTCGTGTCGGTTCAGTAGGTACGGAAGCAGCATTTAGAACATAGTGTACCTACCTACTGTAGCTAGTAGATTTGCAGACTCAATCTTGGAGCTATTGAAAATGCAGCAGATATTTACGTGGGTAAATAAACTTTGAGTGAGTAACGGGTTGAATTTACTAATTATATCTTTAAATTAGGGATGTAACCATACATCATTTTCCCGATACGATATCGATACCAATTGTCGATACCGATATCGATGGCGTATCTATGTGGTGTTTGTATGTTTTTTGTATTTTATTTATATTTCGGGCACAACTGTTTAATAGTGCGTTATAGTGCTAATTTCACTCTGTGAATAAACAGAATCATTAATATCTGTGACGTGAAACAGGCACGAAACAATACATCGCTCAGCCAACGGTCAAAAACTGCAAACACTGCCGTTTGCCGTGTTGCTAAGCATGCGCTGCGCGGCTCTCCTGCTAGTCCCGCCAGCGATGGAGCGACAAAATTGCGCGTGCGACATCGTTTCGCGCGCTTTTCGAACTGTTTGATATCGGTTGTATATGTCACCGTAAGATTGTGAGAACCGTTAGTTTATAATCTATCGATATTATTTCCGTTAGATCATAATCTGTCGCAAAATTGTGAACTGGGTGAAATGGGTTAGGTTAGGTTAGAACTGTGACCAACCGCGCGCGAGCTGAGCGAGCGAAGTGAGCGGTGCCGCAGCAGCGGCCGGCGAGCGCTATTTTTTAGTTGCTCGCAGCCACGCAGGATATTTAATATTAGCGCAAGGTGCATTACGTCGCAAACAAGTTGGTTACCAGTCCACAATTTGTCAGTTTTTCATGCATACATTGTAAGCTATCGAAAAATTATGCGTTAAATTGTAAATGATTTGTTACAGTTCACAATTTTTCGTCAGTTTATAATCTAACGGAAATAATACCGATGGATTATAAACTAACGAAGTTTATAATTATACGGTGACATATAATCGGCGATGCCGATATATCGGCATAATAATAAAAGAATTTTATCAAATCTATGTATCAACTAATCATTTGATATAGGAAAAGACATAGGAATCAGTCACTGGCCGGAAAAAAAAATGTTACAAGAACAATAAAAAGTCTGATAAGAATTTGGGTCACCACTAGTGAAACCAACCCTTTAGTTCTAGCTTATTAACTATAATGACGCATACGCATCTTTTACAATTATTTGTCCAGATGTGGTGCAGGTGATAAATGCCCGACTTTTAATTCTCGCCTTTTTATATTTATTGCTATAGTTTTAATAATTATTATAATACAGTAGTTTCATGCTTGGGGGTTAACACCTTGTCTGATAATATTTAGGGCCTTCCGAGTCTTTTTTCTTTTAGTGAAAAATATTTTAATGTTAGTTTTATAAAGCGTTATTAATTCATTAAGGGATTGTAAAATAATAATATTGTGAGTACCTCGAAAATAATGGAACCTGCATCTTCTTTCGAGGATTGACACCGTTCTTCCTTTTATTCAGTTTTTTTTTTATTTGTTCTTTAAGATATTTCATTTTTTTGTTTATCTATGTCACGGTTGTTAATTTTTTTGGTGATTTGAGACTGAACTGAATCTATACTCCATTTGAAATAAGATTCGACATTTAAATAAACTTTTTTTACAGTCCGTTCAACCGATTTTGACTTCTATTGCGCTGCGGCATGGCAAATGGCAGCTGCACTAAGCAGATGGTCTTGTAACCACTTTTTTGGTTTTAATGCCATACTTATGCCTACGGTATAGAAGTCAAAATCTGTTGAACGGACTGTAAAAAGATTTTTTTAAATGTCTAATCTTATTTCAAATGGAGTATAGTGTTTAAAGTTTTTGGGTGCGGTGCAGACAGCGATATAGTACTTTCTTCCTGAAGGCGTCTTTAAAGGTGACTCAGCGATTATGACTAATAGATGGACAGGGAACATGTTTAGTGATGTAAAGCTATTACAAACTTTGATTACCACTCCTTTTGTGAAACATAATGATTATGGCATACATGGCAATATTACCCATCACTGTTTTAACCTTTCACAGTTTAAAGTCCAGTATAATTATGGCGACCTTTTCCAACAAAAAAAATCTCGAGTTCATGGTCCTTCATTGAAGTATACGTTAAATGCGCAAAACCTGAAAATAGTTTGATCAGAATAAAGAGTAGAATCAATTGAACCACTTTTTAATATAGGTCACATTTTTCAAAAAATCTTCATTAAAAACGGTCCCGTGTCTATTTATTAATAGGTCAAGCCATCACATGCGCAAACCCGCCAAAATAGGTAAACAAACACAAATTATTGTCGACCAATTTAAATTTTCTCATACGCGGGATAATAATAGCTTTTATTTCAATGCAAATACGAATCTTACGAATTAAAACAGCACATAAAACCTTTACAATTTTTTTTTCTCTCTGAATCAATTAAATTAAAAATCTGTTGGGGTGTCTGAGGTTTTGCGCATTTAACGTTACACGTTGTATACCAATAGCAGTATATATATATATATATATATATCAATCAATCTACCTATTTTACAACTATGTTGGGGTCGGCTTCCAGTCTATCCGCGATGTAGCTGAATACCAGTATTTTACATGGAGCGACTGCCTATCTAACCTCAACAACTTTAAGTATACTATGATCTTCTTCAATCGGTCTCTCATTACTAAGGATCGTGGATCCCTTTAAGCAAATAATCTGTCTCCATCGACTCCGGTCCAAAGTTGCCATCACCAACTGCTGAAATTTGCTTGAGGACGTACTTTCTTTTACTTGGTCGGACCATCGTGTTGGCAACCGGCCTCGTGCTCTCTTTCCTTCGGTATTGCCAACAATGACCAGCTTTTTCAAGGCTGCTATCTCCCCTTTGCATTATGTGGTCGAAATATGTCAAAATACGCTGTAGGCAAACTGTACTGACAATCGAGTCTTGATATCGAGTTGGGAAAGGACAGGCATATTTGTGTGTTTCGCTGTCCGTGGAATTCGGAGCATCTTATACTATGATTAGTAAAATTAAATCTAATACAGCTCATTCACAAATCCACAATAACTCTATTTTACCCAGCCATATGGCCGCACTCAACGAATCAACGGATTTTGGAACTCCAAAACAAGTGACAATTAGTTTGGTCCTAATTTTAGAACAATGACATGAATCATCAAGTATTTAATTGTACATCCACTATTGTTTAACTGGCAAGTACTAAGTGATATAAATTTCTATAAATAGAACTAATTAGTCCAGTTTAGTTTTAGCGCCAAATTGGTTTAGACTCTTGTGTCAATGTGTGGAAGTGGGTGGGATGTTATTTTTCTTAGTGTGAAGAGAATCGAGTCTCCTTTATTTTTCAGGGTATTTCAAGATGTTGTGAAATATACACTTGTAAGAAAAATCTGATGACTTAGTAATGAAAAGCAAGTAGGTACCTATTTACTAAGTGATATAAATTTCTATAAATAGAACTAATTAGTCCAGTTTAGTTTTAGCGCCAAATTGGTTTAGACTCTTGTTTCAATGTGTGGAAGTGGGTGGGATGTTATTTTTCTTAGTGTGAAGAGAATCGAGTCTCCTTTATTTTTCAGGGTATTTCAAGATGTTTTGAAATATACACTTGTAAGAAAAATCGATGACTTAGTAATGAAAAGCAAGTAACTACTTACCAAGTGATATAAATTTCTATAAATTGAACTAATTAGCAAAGTTTAGTTTTGGGGTGAAATTGGTTTAGACTCTTGTGTCAATGTGTGGAAGTGGGTGGGATGTTATTTTTCTTAGTGTGAAGAGAATCGAGTCTCCTTTATTTTTCAGGATATTTCAAGATGTTGTGAAATATACACTTGTAAGAAAAATCTGATGACTTAGTAATGAAAAGCGTACTTAATTACAAAGTGGTATAAATTTCTATAAATAGAACTAATTAGCAAAGTTTAGTTTTGGGGTGAAATTGGTTTAGACTTTTGTGTCAATGTGTGTAAGGGTGGGATGTTATTTTTCTTTGTGTAAAGAGAATCGAGTCTCCTTTATTTTTCAGAGTATTTTTGGATGTTGTGAAATATACACTTGCAAGAAAAATTGGATGACCTAGTAATGAAAAGCAAATACTTACTAAGTGATATAAATTCCTGTAAATAGAACTAAGTAATTAGTCCAGTTTAGTTTTACCGCGAAATTGGTTTAGACTCCTGTGTCAATGTGTATACGGGTGTGACTGCAACTGAGTCTACCAACTTTATTTATCTTTCCGTGTATTTCAGGATATTGTAAAATTATAATTTGTAAAGTACTTATTATTTTACTTTAATTATTTTAAATGTGAAGACTATGTGGGTCATTGTTTTCTTTTTCATTTCGCAACTTAGTTTTACTCATGGTCTGGCATTTATGCGGCCTACCCAAAAGTCTTTTCTTTGGTATTGTTCGTCGAATCGTTGAGCTCCTTAAGTTCTGAGTTGAGCTGCACGATATACTGACACATGCGTGCACTGACTGGACGGATCCACTCAATCTGGGTGGTTCTTTTCTCAAAAGACCATTTCTTTTATATAATTTTAAAAAGGTGATGAGTAGGTAATGAAAAGCCACATGCTCCATTAGAGCCATATAAATACCTACCTATAATAATTAGAAACGAGTTCCTAATTTTAATCGTGACGAGACTAATTTATCTAACTTGAGAGAAACTAATTTCTGACTTTTTATAAGTTCCAGTACCTAACATTGTGATTAAAATAAAACTTTTTTAAATTGCAAAAGTGATTCCAACGTTTTTTTCTTCAGTAATAACCACGTGTCTTTGATAGGCATACTCTATGCTTTAATGAGTTCCCGCCATTCCTCTTAACGGAATCCCTTGATCGCCCCCATCCGCACATTTTCCTGTACGCATTGGATTTTTTTCGAACAAGGTAAACAATTATAATTATTACTCATTTTCCTGTTAATTTACACGATTGTAAGCAGCTGATACAATTCATGTATTTTTACTAGCAGGAACTCGTCTATTTATAAGGAAATATGAAACTGTAAATGTTCACATGAAACTATACGAATCGGCTATTCATATTATTTTATTAAAACAGTTTTATCCAATTTGTAGTCGAATGACGATTTTTTTCCAAACCACATTTTTACACATTTTTCCAACTGATTTAAAAATAAGGTTTCAATAAAGCTAGGTTTTCACATAGGTACTCGACCGTTCAATTGTCAAGACTAATAAGACTAAAAACTACTAATTCCAAACGACACCAACGTACTAAAAATAAAAGCTCGGAAGTCGATACTGATGACTTCGACACTAACATTAAGTCGATACTCCAACTTAATATACATTAACGAACGTATTAAATGGATCCCATTCATCAACGTCACTACAAAAATGCTATTTCCACACAAAATTAGGCACTCACCTACACTTAGAGGATTTCGCGAACAATCGTATCCGCAGACTAATAACTACTAAATGAAGGGTTGTAAGCTCTCCGAATTTTAATGAAATATTTGATTTATGCCCACCAAGCTTCAGGTAGCTTATTATAAGAATATATCATTAAACATTACATATATAATTAAACCGAATCTTAGCCTCCAGCTACCCCAATTTGGAGCCGGCCGCTGCATTATAATTTTAATAAAATTGCCCGTTGTCCAATAAAAAGTAAAAAAATAAAGTAATAATAAGAAAATTATAACACATCTGATTGATGTATTATTTGGTAATTTATTGGTTGTAATTACATCGTGTAATAATGGTCGATAATGCTGCGAGCCGGCGGAGTGAGGGAACGATTTATTAGTATTTATTAAAGTATGAATTATTGTATAATTACTGGGATGGGTGCTTCCAAACTAAACAGAGCGGTTGTTTTAGGGTTGAATTTATGGGCAGTTCTCGGAGTCGATCTAATCGAGCTTGTTTGCGATGTAATTCGGGCGCCTCAGTTGCTATAAAACTATGTCGATGAGTGTGTTGGTGAGCTCAGCCGGAGCAAAACCGGAGTAATGATAACTCAATTTTGATGTGAATGTGTTATTGTATTGCTCTAGTTTCGGTTAAGAATATTTATGACGGTTTTTGAGTAACTTACGATGTATTTGAGAGTAAAGCTTGAGTTATCAATGGAAGATAGTGTTATGTTATGAAAATAATGTTTTGTTATAAATAAGTGTTATGGGTTTCCTATTCTTGATACATTTCATAAAGAGTGGAGTATCTTATATTCATTGAAAATAAATAACGTGATGGATGAGAGAGTGTCGTAGAAGTTACATCAAAATTACAGTGAAGGACCTTTTTTGGCTAATTTATGTGTTCAAATTGTTTTTGCGTGTAGGTTAGCTAATTGAGCATTGAAAATAGCTCAAAACACATTTTCCTTATTTTTTAAGCTCCCATTAAAAACTGTGTGGTCCGCACTAATCCCATAATTGATTTTGACAAACAGCTCGCATCGTTAAATCGATAAAATTTAATCGATTCCATATGTCAAACGGGCCATCACTTCTACGTACAAACTAATTCAGTTGATCCCCACGATCGACTTACGTATCGATAAATAAGATGGATAATACTTCAAAAGAATTAACTTTACATAAACAAACATTTGTAGTGGATTGTTAATAGTTTTCACTGGCCCTTAATGCTACACACGTCGTTCCGTAGATCGTACTTAAGATAAAATAGTTTACAGATGCGTACAAAAGCTGTTATTACGCGCTTCACATAATTTATGCATTGACAATTTTAATTACTTCAACCGTATGCAAGTTGGTTTTTATAATTAAGCCGAATGAATTTTACTTTCACCTTAATTATTATGTTTAAAATAAGTTTTCGTTTTGTTCGGAGTCTGTGAAATGTTTTACTGGCCAGTGTCTGCGTTCTTTTTTTTACGTTCGAATTTTCGAAATTTAAATTAAGAAAATGAGTTGCTTATTTGATCGAAGATGTAAATAAATCCATTATTGACTGGCGAATGGTATATAATTCCTACTTCGTGAATCAGTTGATCATGATTTAAAGTTAACGAAAATCCTCTTCTAAATGTTTGTTACTTCAAAGAGTAGTCCAATCTTAATGGCTTCGACAAAGTCCACTTAGTGTTCATCAAGTCTATCGTGATCTACAAATAAACTGTGCCTAACTACAATCTACGTACCGGAGCCACTGGCAAATAGGAAGTCCCTTTGTAGGGAAGACGTCTTCAAGTAGGGGTAAAACAGCTTGCCGCCGTGTTGGGGACTGCCGCCGCAACTGTACAATAAGAAACTCTATAGAAATAGCATGTTAGATAAACTAAAGAAAAGAATGGAAAAGTCAAGTCGGTAATAAACTTGGGTATATCCCGTCAGCCGCATCTTCCCGCCTAGATTGTTTAGAAAGGACTCCTCAGGCGAGTCCCCCCGTGCCGGCGAGGGGGTGGGGGGTGGTGCAAGGAACGCGCGGGGCTGCGCGATTTTTCACCCAAGACCACGTGTTAGCCACGTGCATGAAAACTTTTTGGCGAAGTTTTTCCTCGCGTGCATGCGTTTCGCGGTCCTTTTTTGTTGAACGCTCAACTTTGTCTTCACTTCACGGTTTTTAATCTTAGCGCGCGTTCCTTTTACGTATCATCACATCGACTCTGTTTTATGGAGTCGATTATTTTTGTAGCTACGATATCTTTTATTGACGGATAATTTGAAAAATTAAACGCGCGTAATTTTTGAATTTGTTCGAAACCGTTTTGTCGGTTTAAACAAAACCGTTCTCGAATTCGAATTGTAGCCGTTAAAGTACCTATTCGGAAAGATTAGAACTTATGGATATTAAAAATTAAAATACGTCGATTAGTTCCAAATTTCGGAATGATCATTAATATTGATTGATACGAGCCGTGTCTAACACTCATAAAATTTATTGATTATCGACATCAGATTTCACCCACAGACAAGGGAATTAATAATAACGTAATAGTAATAAAAGAGCCGCTTTCTCAACACAATGCATCACTAGACTAAACCATTTTGCAATCAACATATCAACTAAACCGTGTCTAGAAAATTCTTAATTGAACTAATGAGAAGTAATTACAATTTTTATTGCGGCCATAATGATTACGATGCCTTAAAATAATAAAAGCAATTAGACATTGATGGGCGTAGCTGAGTAGTTTATAGCTGTCTCTGTCTTTCACAGCGTGCTGGCCGACTCGCGAGGGGACACCGCGATCAGATGTAATTGTTTGAACGGTTATAAAAGTTGATGTCAGAGACGGTGTTCTGTTTGTCGTTAAATGGTGAGATGTTTCCATTTCCAACGTTTTAATGTCAAAAAATATATTTACGCAGCCCTAGATACCTATGTACAAATCGTGGTCGATTATGGTAGCTGACACAATTGAACAATCTAAATATTAATCAAAGCCACAGAATTTTAATGACCGCGTGTACAATTAAAATGACTGATTCATAGCAACAAAGTTGGGATACAAATGAGTCACGTGATATACTCTAATTAGGTACAATGGACTAAGAATTCAAAGGAATAAAATGATGCGATCATGTCTAAATACAACTGACGAATAGATTAGTCTGTGACATCGCAGAGGGGCTCATGATTGACTTTTGTGTGGTTAAGCGCCGAAATGTCAATGATTTTGGACAGAGCATCTACTTACTATAATTTTTACTTTATATTTTCATTCGATTTTTAAACTAATTTTAACTTTTATTTGTATAATGCAAAATATTAAATATTTCCATGCTGTTGTTTTCTTTCTTGTTTTCCGTTTTTTCTTTATTTTCTTTCTTTGCTTTTTCTTTCTGTATTGTGAAGTGTTGTGATTCAGATTCAGATTTATTTTGCCAACAATGTAGGTACAGGTATAAGATGGTATGGGGGTATGGTGTTATGGGATTGAAGGAAAATATAAATTGCTATTTTGAAAAGTTTTTTTAAAAATGATTAAAATTTACATTTTTAATTATGTACTAATAATATCTACGTTTGATCTAGGTAAGATGTCTACATTTGAGATATTTTTTTTTATATAGAAAAGTTACTTTGATTTACAAAATTTTCAAAATCGAGACTGATTTCTGAGAAAGAATATTTTTCCTTAACAGTTTTTTATTTGGTACGTTTTGTATTTAAATTCTTCTTTTTCATTTTCATGTTCATAAATATATTTCGGATTTGCTCAGTATGAATTTGTTTGAATATTTCTAACTTTTCGGTGCAAAGGTCTTTTAACATGTCAGGATGTCATAATTATTTTGACATTATTAGATACAATCAAGTTAAAAAAATATATTGGCAGGAATAGGTATCAGGGTTGAGAAATAAAAATGAAATCAGCAAATTGAATAAAATAACAGGGCATGATAAGAAAACTGAAAAACTGGGTAGCTAGATACTTAAATATTTTTTATTCAGAATACATAGTATAGGTACATAGGTAGTTTTAGTTTATTGTACATAATTCAAAGATATTAAAAGACAAAAAAAAGAAATAATGATAATTTCAAAGAGTTAGCACACACTTCATTTTTATGGAAAAGTAGGTAGAAAAAAATTTGAACAGAAAAAACCATCATTGTCTGCGCAAGCGCATGTTTTAACGTTGACTAGAAAAAGTTATCGTGCAATCAATCTTTATAATCATATTTTTATTGTATCATGTATTGCGTTAGTCTATTATTTGTGTATTTTCTCTTGTTTTTTATTATCTTTATTTCATTATTCACGGCGGTAGTAGGTAATACGATCTTTATTAATGATCTGTTTGATTAATTTTAATCATGATTAATAATTTTTTCTACCATGTTCAGTTATTATTTTTATTGTGTGAATATTTAAAAAAGCCTTAACTTTTTTTCAACTTTGCCCGGCTTGTTTTATTTCTTGTCAATGGTATTGATATACTTGGATACGTATTTAAATCAATGTTTTTCTTATTGAAAAGGTAATTTTATAGTTTTAATATAAAGTGTTGAAGTTTCAAGTAAACTTTATTAAATAGGTCGGATAATAATTTGGTTCAATGTGTGTAATTATTTTAATAAAATTAATGTTATGTGTTTCATTCATGAGAGAAAATTGTTAATTTGATTTGCATTCAATTAACAGTTTTACTAAATTAAAAAAATTCTAACAGGTAAGAATATGTTATGTTCAGAACATTAATTAATTTAAAATATTCAAAAACCCAAATTATGTGTTACATTTTGTGTATAATAGTGATTTTATCAAAAAATAAGTGGGTGATAACAAAATGATGTAATGAATTACGACCCACTTAATATCATAATAATGAGAAAATTAATGATGTGGCAGTAAATTTATGGTCTAATGATAATACACCTGTTTTTATCGTAACGATCAAATTACTTTTCAAATTAGGTGTTGAGCTGTCGAAATGAATATTCAAATAATTTTATGTTCAAAATAATGTATTGATCAAACTTTTACTTTGTCTACAAAAATATATTCAGTACTCGTTCAGATACACGCATGATGATGCACTTTAAACGGAAAATCAATACAGCCTACAAAAAAAGTTGCCAAAAGAAAAGAAAAAAAGTAAAAAAAATACCTACAGAAAAACGCGACACATGTATTCGAACCAATCAGCTGTTTGTTGGCTTCGTTCGCCCCGCCCCGCGTAACTTTTCCTCTTCGGCACGTCAAAAATATAACCATTCCATCATTTTCCCGATACGTATGATAAACTTTTTATCAAGGTATTCAATTTCTTTTTTTATCTCGCTCTCTGTCCCACATTCATACTATTTCTTTCTTAAACTTCATGATGGGCATAAAATCTACCACACGTGGCTTACAAAATATTATTTTAAATGACCACCGGTTTAAAAAAAAATATTTCGTTCATTAGAAACGGCTTCGTTAAATATTTTAAATAATAAAAAATTAAAAAAAAACTATTCTAAAAAGTTTAATATTTGAAATAAAAATGTAGGTAAAACTATCAAAACAAAACTTATTTTTACAAGAAAAGACATAAAGCAAGAAAATACATTATATAGCAATACAAAACTCAACACTTACAATATCCCAGAAGCTAAATTATGGTAGTCAGAGCTTTAGATTTGTTTTCGTAGCAGTGACGTTGTTAATTAGCCGGCGCTCGCTGATTCATCACTTTATAGCGTCTCAGCGGCTAGTTCAAGCCGATAGTTAATAATTACACTCCAAACACGTTACCAGTTTCCTTCAAATAAAATCCTTAATAACCCAACAACAACACTCAGTCCGATATCCGAACGCACTCGAAAGTTTCAAATCAAAATGACAGAAAGACGCGCGAAACGTTTTTTTTTTCAACTGTCAAACGTGACACGAACAAACGCAGATACGGCCGTCCACGTCAGGACGCTGACGTTCACTAGTCGCGACTCGGCGTAAGTCGAGGAGAAGAAGGCAGCGGTCTCGGCCAACACGCCTTTCGTTCGTCTCTCTCTCGCGCGGCTATACCCGCCCGACCATTTTTACGGTTTAACCGACTCAATTCAATTCAACTCAACTCAATTGTCGTGGCGCGAATGCCTTCGCACTGGACGCTAGAGTGAGACGTATAGCTTTCGCCTTATTTCAGTGGCTGCGTTTAATTAAAATACAATTTAATTGTTTCGGTTAATGTAGTGTGAAGTAGTGCACCGAGAACCAGGTCTTGATGTTGAAACGTTGACGTTACATGCGTTTGAACTAAGAATCTGCGTTCGGAAAAGCGGAATAGAGCCTTAATCTTAGTTTAAGACGCAGCAGTGGGCACGGATGTGTCCGTTTCGCTCGCGCCACTATCGTCCGGCGGGCTCGGGCCGCGCGCGCGAGCGAGACATCCGAGCGCCGATAGGCGTTCCCGTTTCCATCGGCTCTCACTTCTGGGTGTGTAAAGTTTTAGGCCGAAACATGTAAAAATGCATCTTGAAAAAAAGTTATGTATTAAAAAAAGAAGCTTAGTGCGAGGTGGGGGGACATTAATGCTGGCGGGAGGTGGCGAGGATGGCTTTTTTCGCATGCTGTATTTTCGGGGGTGTTCGCGTAACTGGACAATGCATTATCGAGCAGTGCCGGCGAATCGGACGCATCACCTTAGTGGCCCATTTGAACTCGAAAACAACTGGATTTGAATGGGATATAGCCAGTCCAGTCATATAATGGCTTTACCGCATTTCGAATAGATTCCTAAAATGAATCTGGATAAATATTACGTAGTACATTGTTGTAAAAAAGTAACAAAAAGCATTAAACGCAATTAAAAATTTCACGGATTTCAATCTTAAATATCACAAATGAGTTACAATCAATAAATACGCCATAAAATGATTTGAGTGTATCATTGAATTGATTTCTTGATCTTTAAAAAAAGGATGATAAATTGGATTAGAGAAATCACAGGTGCAATGCACTTCTATAGTCGAATTTCACGTATCAATTGAGTTTCTGGATGGTCTGACATCTATTATCTGAACTTTTTCTAACTTATTGTGTCCATTATTTAGAAGTAAAATTAATATTTCCATCAAATTCTTCAAAACTTACGTCATCTAGTTTGCATGATCATACTTCATCATACAAAAAGTTTTGATTATTACGATCATAAACTTCTATAGAACCATCATCTGTTCTTAATGGAGAATTCCGACTTTAATTCTTTATATTTTCTTTAAAAACATCCAGAGTATATTCGTCTCGAAAATATCTTTGACTGAACTTTGCTAGAAGTTTAGATTCTGGGTTGCTGTGCGATCTAATGCATCTAAAACTTCTTACATTAACTTACGATCACTTGACCAGTATAAGTTTAAAGCCTTATCTACAGAAGAGGTTGAAAACAAATAGAAACCTGCTAAAATATTCTTTTTCTGGTCTTATATATTCGATTCAGAGATATCAATTGAAGAGAAGACCTGTGGCTGTGAGGGTATTGTAGGAAGATACTTACTCAACATCTTCTTGCCCTTGTCCCATGTTACGTGGGGTTGGCGCACCACGTTTTCTCTTCCCACTCTCCCTTGTCAACCGTTACGCTATCATTCACTCCCTTCTCTTTCATATCATTCCTGACACAATCCATCCAAATCCATCTTTTCTTTGGCCTGCCTCTCCATCCATCAACATTTATATTCATCATTCTTTATAGTCACATGCGTTTCCTCCCTCCTCATCACATGCCACAAGGTTTCTTTTCAACTTTTCAGATATAAATTATACTGACAATTTAAAAGATAACAATGTCAGACATTTCTCATATAAACTTTTAACAAAGTTTTATTAAGGGATCGTCTATCAAATCTTGATTTTGGATAGTTACATCTCTATCACCTGCCCTATCGATGTGTCTATAAGTCTACCTGTACGCGTCTGGACACAGGCCTCCTCTTCGTTACGCCACGTGTGTTTCGATTCTGAGTTAGTCTCATCCCCCTCCTCCCTGAGATTTCGCAATGACATTAGATGTGACATGTGTGTCCGAAGGAGAAAATTTTTGTGCTTGCTGTGTTTGCCGATGGATTTTTTTTTAACTTTCGAGGATTTGTAATTCATTTTTTATACATGGAATACAATAGTTGTAGGTGTTAAATTAATACAAAAAAGTTATAACCTTTGCAAAAATCGCCGAAGAAGCGACGATAGCCTTGTAGGCAGTGTAACGAAAGATGGATTATAACTTTTTTGTTTGAATTCAAGATTTCTTACCATGTTTTATTTTTATGGGAATGTGAAAAAATATCAGTAACAATCAAGAATCCGAGTAAAAAATATTTTTATTTCGAATTAGACTTTTAATTTTCGAAGGCGAATAATTGAACTTTGATTAAGATAACTCTCTGAAGTGACTCGATAAAAAAACTTAAACTAAGAGACTTTAATGTAGGTGATTGTGAAAACAAAAATGTGAAAGAAAGAAGATGCATCTGAGGCCCATAACAAATGCCAATCGCTTTCAAGTTCGTATTTCTACAAAAACTTTCAACTGACTGGCATATTTAGGTTAGCTTTTTGGGAACATAATTATGTTAATCCATGCTGTCATTCGTGGATGTTTACGGGTCGTCAGAAGCCCGAAAGTCTGACAACCAATTTTATGGTATCGTAGTACCCAGTTACTGGGTTGTGGAAGAAGAACACTAACTGTAGCTGGGATTAATCACAAAAACATGATCAGAAAAAAAAAAAACATTGAAAGACAAACGTTCGAACAGCGAAAACTTAAATTGACTTTGTCCGCTCCGTTATTAACCCTAAAATTCCGTCTCAATAAATTCAAACTAAATGTCAAGACATTATATTCCATACGTTAGTTTACCGTAAACGGGCCCGGCCGCGGGCGATCGCTAGTTAATCAATAATCTGCTTGACCTCTCATATCAAGGAGGTTTCAACTGTAAAAGCTCTAAGTAATTGTATTAGGCGATGTTTGCCGATATATCAACTAGGTACTAAAGTTGCGTTTACATGGGACACTTGTGGACGTGGTGAGAATACAATATTTTTGACGTTAGACGATATCTGATATTAATTTTTTTTTAAAGTGAAAACTTGACCAAGATCGCCTTGGTGGAAGAAAAATACTTGAATAGAACATTGGTCCGTAATCTTATCTAAATAAAGAGGACAACAGCGTTTACAAAAAAAAAAAATACTTCTGAAACCTTTAAAGTAAAAATACTTGCATAGAACATTGATCCGTAACGTAATAAAAGTAAAGAGCACAATCGCGTTTACAAAAATGAGGTGTCGTTATGTTGTCGCGAAATCAATGGTTTAGTCCCATCTCAAAAATGCCCAACGCGCCTAAAGAAGTTTTCACTTCAAAAACATAAATTATTCATTAATTGACAGACAACGCACAGCCAACAGCTGGGTCTAAAGCACGACATTTTGCACGAGAGTTCTTTAAAACGTGTTCCTTTTGATTTTCCATAACTCTTAAGGTTATTTGCTATACCTAAGTAAAAATAATACAAAAAGTCCTAGAAGTAGTGTTCCAGAAATAAATAGTTTTGAAGATAATATAACACTAGATTCTCGATGTGTGTATCTAAGTTTCATTGATAAGTACGAGTAAATAATTTTCATTCAAACCAAAAAAAAACTGCCTAGCTTTTTCTCAACTATGTTGGGGTCGGCTTCCAGTCTGGCCGGATGCAGCTGAAACCGTATTTTACATGGAGCGACTACCTATCTGACCTCCACAACCCAGTAACTAGGTAATACGATACCCATTAGAAAGACTGGTTGTCAGACTTTCGGGCTTCTGACGACCCATAACGACTATCAAAGATCCACGAATGACAGCCGGGACCAACAGCTTAGTGTGATTTCCGAGGCACGGAGGAGTCTCAGTATGTAAAGATGGTTACCCATCCACGGACCAACCCTGGCAACCGTAGCTTAATCTGATGGATCGACCCGTGCGGCTGTTATTAATTAGCCACGAGCTGCAATCATTCAAACCAATCATTCATATTTAAAGCTAAGTTAATGCAGCGTTGTCATATTTCACGTACGGGTTTTATATAAATAATCGAGACTGATGAATTATTTTGTCTAAAAAATTAAAACGAAAAAACACAAAATTGAAAAATAATTCATATTCCAGTTGATTCTTTGACATGGTCTCATTTTTATCCTAGAGACGAAATATCAAAAGGAACACATTGGTGCCGATTCCCTTGTTCACAAACTAAACTAAATTTAAGTTCAGTACATCTTTTTCTTTCTATTTCATTAAGAAAAGGACAGAAGATAAATTTTAGTTTAGTCCTGTCAAATTAATCAGCGCCTGTCAGTCTCCATACAAGTTTAGACGTGATTAAAAACTTGCCGAGTAAAATTACGTCAATTTACGTCAAGCGCTGATTAATTTGACAGGACTAAACTAAAATTTATCTTCTGTCCTTTTCTTAATGAAACAGAAAGAAAAAGATGCACTGAACTTAAATTTAGTTTAGTTTGTGAACAAGGGAATCGGCACCAATGTATAACGAAAGGGAGCACTAAGAAAGGTTTTTTAAAATAATAAACTTTTGTATGGAATTTCGTCATTTTTGCTGATGGGAAATCCAATCGGAAAATCAACTTGTATTTTAGAAGTTGTTAGTTGGTTTAGTACTACACTCGTTTAACATATCACACTGTTTGTGTCATACGTCTATATCACTATACACATATGGTTCGAGTAAGACTAATTGCTGCCTGACGTAAAAAACACAAAATATGTGACGAAAATTACAGATCAAAAGTTTCTTAAGAGCGTGCATTCTGAAATAAGAGTAACCGTGGAGTTTCTTGCCGGTTCTTCTCGATAGGAAGCGACCAATTGGAACCGTGCACCTAGCTTCTGACGTTTCATAAGTGCCCTTGTAGGTTTACGTGCAATAAAATATTTCGAAATTTTGAAAGTGCGCAACCTCACAAATAGTTGTCAAATATTTACCTGTTTTGATTAATGTGGCAATATTACTGTATGGAAATATGAAATATCGCTAACTACTGAACTAAAATATTGATTATGAAATGCAATAATTAATATCGTAACACCGAATTTAGATGTAAAAAAGTATTCGGAAACTTCCAAATGCCCTTTTTACACCTAAAATGGTTACAACATCAAACTCAGCGTTCAAATTTTTTATTAATATTTTCAATATTGCCAAATTAATCAGAACAGGTAAAAATTTGACAAATATTTGCTACGTTGCCAACTTTTAGAATGAACGCTCTAAAGTTCCCAATTGTGTATATTTAAAATGGTTCAGTCAGTCGACACAACACAAGAAGAACATGGTTTAAGATATTTATTTCTCAAAAACAGAATACAATTCGCTGTCCCCGGTGAATAAAATGGTAATGTGCTACTACGATAGTTTTAAGGTTATTGCTCGATATTAAGAGGTCCGATTACTCTCTGTCAATTTTTTTCATTCATTTCCTACGGTTATTTCAGAAGTTACGAGATTTTCAGGTGTATTGTAATTAATGTAAAAATTCTCTTTTGATATTTGAACAATTCCGCTATGTTTATTAGTTAATAAGATTTTCACAAAATCTGTTTTTATTTTTCCTGTAAAATTTAGTTTTTACTATTACCATTTTATTCGCCGGGGCCAGCGAATTATTCACTTAGAATGAGAAACACTGGTTACATACATTTAAACGTTCTTTGGAACGAGTATCGGAACGGTAGGTTTAAAATGTTTGAAGTTAGAAATTGGTACAATATTGTTAGTCACTAACTTATCAATAAGTTAGTAAAATAAACTATGCTAAAAAAATCGAGTTTAGAAGGTATTTAAAAAAAAAATATATATTTTGCTTGGTGTAGGTAATCTGCAAAAAATATTCAAAAATTCAAAAGTCATTTATTCAAACTGGGCTGACAATCAGCAGTTTTCGAACGTCAAAATTACATAAGACAGTCCCCCAAAACGCTCACCCTTCACCACTTCCTAGTGCCTTTCGCTGGGAAGAAGAAGTGGCACAACAAACTCCACAGCAGCACAGCTGTCTGTTCAAGTTAGAAAAAAAAAAAGATTCTATACAATAGTATCCAAAATATTGAAACTATGAGTCCATATTACGTATCGAAACACAGTTTCTATCATAGTAGCTATTCAAAGTATCAACATCAATATCCTATTCGTTTCATTCATGTAGAAGCTGCTTAGACACAGCTATGCTTTAATGCATATAAAATGTCAAGGTTAGCTGAGACTTCGCGAAATCACGATATTTCTTGGCTTATTATATTACTCTTATGTCATTTTTAAACATTCTCACTTTTAACGACATACATACATAAACTTACGCTTTCTCCCCATGGGTGTAAGCAGAAACTACAGAACGCCACCTGCTAAGATGCTTCCATAGGTACTCCTTTTGCCTCGTTTACGATCATACATCTAGTCATACACGCACACCAATTGCGAGTACCATGCACCTGACCTTTTTGAAGAACATCACCAATAATGTTACTAATTATGTCCTTCTTCTCCTTCTTATTTCTTCACTTTTACCAAAACGTCATGCCTTTTTCCTCAAAACTTAACATTCTGAACAGATGTATAGGTAAGTAAGTAGCGGTCATATTTTGTAGCCATGTGTCTTAACTCCGCGTGGTTAATTTGGTTACGAGTTTGAGTACAGTTTAATGGCCTCCCAAGGACTAACCAAACTTAATTGCTTGGTTTTTCTTTGTTCACCTTTAGAGATTTTGGCTCATCTGATGGTGATATAACTTTAATAAAAGCACTTAGCAGTAAGCAAAAATAACTTTAAACTTTGGTTTTCTGTTCAGTCTGTCTTATTTTGTAAGCGTTCATAAATGATTGCTTTTCTCCCGCAGTTTCGCACCTGTTTAGGTCAGAAATTATCCCAAGGGAACGTACTACCCGGATCAAAAGTATCCTGTATCCTAACCCAGGTCATGTCTACCTGTTAATCTGTGTGCCGAATTTCATCAAAATTCGTTCAGCTGTTAAGACGTGAAAAGGTAACAAACAGGCAGAGGTACCTTCGCATTTATAATATGGATAGCATTTAAAAATGAAAAAAGTCTTTCGAATCACCCCGAAGATACAAGAGTAGCTTTTGTGGAAGCAGAAATAAAACTACCATTAGGCAAAATCACACGTTCGCTGAACTTTCCATCACTTTATACGGTACTAGCTGCGCCTCGCGGTTTCACCCGCATAAGTCACATTTCATCAAAATCCGTTTGCCCGTTTTAGCGTGAAAGCGTAACAAACAAACATACAAATATATAAAATCTTTTTTCTTTATACTACTTTATACTTTATTTAATAAAATCTAATTTTTTTTTAAATACTTTTTATGGAATTCAAAAAAAAAAAATTTTAACAAAACTGTGTAACTTTTAAACTGAATCAGCTATCGTGATAAAACAAACTCCATAATGATTGGAAGTAAGTAGGCGTCCACATAAAATTAAAATTGAGAAACTACCCTCAATTGAAAATAAACATGTTTTTTTAGCAAAAATCTGTATTTTTTTTATCAATTTTTACAATAATTGTAAAATTTATAAATAAGATGCCCAACAGAATTAAAAAAAAAATTGATACAAAAAAAATAAAACATTTTTTTTTTTTTACCATTTTTTCCGTCGATAAAATTAAGCATAGATTCCCTCATTTCGATATGTGCACATTATGAAGACTCACACTGTATTACGTTACGGATCAATGTCTGACAGACGTTGTCCTGACCGAATACCGCCACCTATCGGGTCCGATTGTGAATCTAAACCATTCCCAGATCCCCTTGAACACACACAAAAAATTTCATTAAAATCGGTCCAGTCGTTTGAGAGAAGTTCAGTGACATACACACTCACAGAAGAATTATATATATAAAGATTAGTTTAGATTAACCCTCAAATGACCGCATATTTTATTACCAACTTCGATACTAACATCAGTGACATTTGTGGGACACAATTTGTGGGTTACTCAATTGGCAACTGTCACCGCTCAGACATAATTGTGATGGCGACATCTAACACGTCACCGAGCTGATACCTGTAGCTGTGAACATAAGCATTGGTATCGACACTGATAGTACACATAAGTGCCCATGTAGGTTTATGTGAAATAAAATATTTTGATTTTTGATTTTGATAGTACACACGGCTACACATCATACTATACATTTCCAGTTTAAGCTGACCTCGCATTGTACGGAAATCCTATACAATGCGATGTCAGCATAAACTGGAAATGTACAGTTTGATGTGTAGCCGTGCGTACGAGTAACATTGACTTTGCTTTTGTTACGACATTTGGGTAGACTTGATATTATGGTGACACCTCATCGTGATTGGTCATTTGATAGAGGCTCTATAGATAGCGATCTGTGGGTTTGTGTTGTTTTTAACCGACTTCCAAAAGGAGGAGGTTTTCAATTCGACTGTATGTTGTATTCTTTTTTGTATGTTTGTTACGCGATTACTCTATCAATTATGAATTGATTTTGATAATTCTTTTTTTGTTTGGTAGGCTTCAGAAGTGGTCCCATATAAATTTTATTAACTTTGCTTGGGGAGTTTTTGAATTAGCTTCAATAATACTATATATATAGTGGTTGATAAGTTCCTGTCGCTGATAATATTTACATAGCAATTAGTGGTATTCAAATTTGTGTGGGGTAGGTACAGACGCCAGCACATCAAGCTACCCGAAACTGTCAAATTTTCCCAATCAACTTTGAACCTTAGAGTTCAGCGATAAAGTTGAAAATCTATTAAATAAATTTGACAGATTGTAGTAGCTTGATGTGCTGGCGTCTGTACCACAGCTAAAAAGTGAAAAAACTTTTTATAAAAAAAAAACAACCGACTTCCAAAAAAAACACTACAAAATGAAAAATAATTTTAATTTCGGAAGTCGGTGGCAAAAAACGAAAATTCAAAACAAGACACCGACTTCCGAAATTAAAATTATTTTTCAATTTTTTTATAAAATGTTTTTTATTTAACAAATTTTATTAAATAATTTTAGATTTCTACTGTGGGCTTGTGGCTAAGTAATAACAGCCACATGGATCGATCGTTTAGGTTAAGCTACGCTTGCCGCGGTTGGTCCGTGGATGGGCGACCCTCTTTACATATCAAGACCCCTCCGTGCCTCGGAAAGCACGTTAAACCGTTGGTCCCGGCCATTAGTCGTTACGGGTATTTAGAAGCCCAAAAGTCTGACAACCAGTCTTATCAAGGGTATCGTGTTACCTACTAACTAGGTTGTGCAGGTCAGATAGGCAGTCGCACCATGTAAAATACTGGTTTTCAGCTGCATCCGGTTAGACTGGAAGCTGACCCCAACATAGTTGGAAAAAGGCTTGGCAGATGATGAATTTTAGATTTTATTAAGTAAGTATTGTTCTATACAAGTATTTTTCTTCCACCAAGGCGATCTTGTTCAAGTTTTAACTTCTGTCGGCACTCCCGGAGTGCTACAATTTTTTTTTTCAATAGTGTCTTAGTCACCTATCCTAAGCCGTCCCATCTGTTCACCCCTTTACACTAGTTACTACATTCTACACACATTATCGAGGTAACAGAATCACTTCGACCTGCAACATCGCTTGCGCTTTCTAATTATATCAACTGATAGTTAGCTCTTCAACATGTCCCTCACAATAAAGGGACATCATAGTTTAAGGTCTCCTAATAACTTTCTATATATTTTCCTGCTGCAGGGCACAGAATGAAAATAAAGAAAAATAATTAACACACTCATAGAAACAAAAAAGACAACTGTTCCATACATTTTGACCGCGTAGGTATTGCACTTTTCTATGAAACACAGATTTTTTTTAAATAGCCGACGAAAAATTTCAACGCAGGGGTTTCAGAATCATGTAATGAATCCATGGTAACAGTTTTTGCGTCGATGTCCCTGCCACCCTTCTTTTTTTTTTGTGTGGGTAATTATCAAATAACTTCTCCCGCTCTGGGCGGAGCGGGAGAGCGTGTCAGACTCTTACTGACTAAAACCCACCCGTGTTCCTTCGGTTGCCCTGTTGCCGGGGGCCACGATTTCCCTATCGGTTTTCTTCGAACCCCCGGCAGGCATTGGCCCTAGCGGACCCCGTCAATTCTGCTGACATCTCTATGAGGCGCGCGTGGAACACAACGTGCCGTCGACCCGGGCTTGGTCCTTATCGGACGGCGAGCTACCCATTGCTCACCGTCCGCAAGCCCGCGCCTACGGTGGCCGGAAATCGGCTGGCGATTCTCGCTCCGGGCGTCGTCTCCTCCTGCGGCGGTTACGGGCGTGAGGGCGCGAAATTTGCCTCTCCCTCACGCGTTCCGCCTCCTCCTTTGCGAGCATTACCACTTTGCAGAAGGAGGTGATGGCCTGCCATTTCCTCTCGCTCCGTACCATGGCCTGAACCAGGGCCGGACGCGAGAGATCACCGCCGCCGATCGCCTCTACGAGGACACGGCGTTGCTCCGCCCAAACCGGGCAGACCTCCACTGTATGCTCCACCGTGTCCTCAGGCCGATCCACACAATGGTGACACCCAGGTGTTTCCTCCCACCTTATCCTCAACAGGAGCCTCCCGAAGCAGCCGTGTCCGGTGAGGACCTGCATTAGACGGAAGGTGAGGACGCCGTGGCGCCTCTCAAGCCACTCCTCAAAGAGGGGTCTTATCGCCGCAATTGTGGCGTGCCCAGCGCTGGGTTGCGACAATCGCACTCTCCATGACGCCATGAGATCCCGCCGGAGCTCTGTCCGCTGTGCCGCGTTTTCTTGCGGCATCGGAGTTAAGCCCCGGCATTTCGCCTCCTCGCGCCACTCCCAGATCTAGATATCTAACCACTTTGAAAACAAAATCTCGTGCACACGATGACCATACCTGTTTAAAGCCCCTTTTTTATAGCTAAGCGCTATAGCGGCTGAGGGCTGCAAACAGGAATAGTCCTTACGGTGTTCAGATATGCGTGTTTGCGATAGTACCTACTTTCTAAGTCAGTACGTACACCTATACGTATTTCAAGAAATCTCGAAGGGAGTATGACCCAACTGAAACTAATCTGTGACTTCTCGACGGAGTTCATTGCTTTCTCTTCTCCATTATGATTCCTTATGTTTATAAGGAGGATAGTTCAATTACAAGATGCACGTTTGTGCAACTACTAATTGAACTTTCATAAGAGCCTGTTAAGGCATATTTGGAATCATTAATTATCTTCCCGAAACACCCATAAACAGATTCCCAATCCATTCCAGAACAGACAATTCAATCGAATCAAAAATAAATCGGAACAAATCGTCTAAAGAATCGAGACATCGTCTGTCTCAGGTAAGACGTCACTTATACGTATAAATAGCTGAATGACGTCACGCCTTCAAACCCGAGCAGCTTGCAGCGGACGAAAGTTGCCGATTCAATTAATTATTGATACCGACTGAATGTTACGTGTGCTGTTTTAATCGGGTGAGGAATTGCTATCAGATGTAAGGTTTTTTAGTTTGCTTGCTAAGTTATGGATGAGGAAAACATAAGTCATAAGTCATATTTTCATTTGATTAACATAGGTACAATAAAATGGTATTTATTAATAATAAAGAGTTCTATATTATGTCAGAGGGCGCACAAATGTTTGAAATTAAGTTATCAAGTCAGAAAAGTCTCCATAATTAAATTAAATAAGCCTGGACCATAAAACAACAATTGTAAATACATATACACATTTCTACAAATTAATTAACAATAAATAGTAATTAGAAATCAATGTCAATAAAAAGAGAAAAAAACAGTGGCACTCCAGGAGTGCCGAAAGAAGTGAAAACTTGAAAAAAAATCGATACCGCGGTAATCAACGCGTTGATGTCTTTTACTCCACGGTGTCGGTAAATTGCGTATGGTTTAGGGCGTTGGGCATTTTTGAGATGGGACCATCTCAAAAATGCCCAACGCGCTTAAAGAAGTTTTCACTTCAAAAAACAAAACGTCAATACAATACACGTCAAAACATAGAATAGTAGGTAAAGTTTTAACACACAGTATTGTTTTTAATATTCAGATATCAATTAAACATACTGTGTTCAAAAGTGCCATACATGGGCCTATTTGAAAAAAATTATTTGACTTTGACTTTGTGACCAGCTCTTGCATCGCACGGGTACGATCTACAAATGTGGCGACAACACGTCAAAATATCGAGTTTTCTGTGTTATATCTATACTCCGTTTGAAATAAGATTAGACATTTAAACAAACCTTTTTTACAGTCCGTTCAACCGATTTTGACTTCTATTGCGTAGGCATAAGGATGGCATTAAAAGCAAAAAAAGTGGTTACAAACCAACTGTTTACTGTAGCTGCCATTTGTCATGACACCAACGCAATAGAAGTCAAAATCGGTTGAACGGACTGTAAAAAAGGTTTGGTCAAATGTCTAATCTTATTTCAAATGGAGTATAGGTAAGTTAACACAAAATTTCCGGAATAAATTCTTTAAATGATGGTGATAACCGTATCAAAATCCTTTAAATAAATAAGCGGGCACAAATACAGACACAAAAAGCGATTTTTTAATACATAGATACAGTATTTATATTTTCTTAATGTCCCTCGGCAAACTTCGTGTTTCATCAATCGTCGGATTTTATCAGTTGCCCTTTGCACTTGGTGCAGACCGGACGCTCTCAATCGACTTGGATATAAATAGAGTTGTTAATGCTCTTAATGTAATTTATTTTTTTAATGGGAGGAAAGCTGCTAAAGTTGCAGGCACGAAAAATAGGAAAATAGTTTTACAGCTCTATATAGTTCACACGGAAATCAAAACAAAACAACAATAAAGTACTTAGTTCTGAATTCAAATTATACATGGACATGGAAATTAGCATTCGTTTGTATTCGGAAATCCGATGATTCTCGAGGGACATTAAGAAAATAGAAATACTGTACTGTATGACTACATACGTCACTAAACTCTGACCAGATAACTCTTTGAAATTGATAGATTTTGAATTTTTTGTGCACATACCGTCTTCTTCGTCGTTCCCTCACTGCTGAGGATCGCGACCACATACGACGCGTCTCAAAGAAATGCGATCTTCCGAAGTGTGGACCGTTCGGTACATGCATGCTGCGACAACCTTCTGGAGTTCTTCACCTAAAAGAAAGAGGTGTATCAATAATTTCCCTGGGCAAATCGATGAAGACATCCCACTGTCAAAAAAAGGAAAAAACAGTGGCACTCCGGGAGTGCTAACAAAAGTGAAAACTTGAAAAAAATCGGCACCACGATAATCAACGCGTTGATGTCTTTTACCCCACGATGTCGGTAACAGGTTGCGAGTTCAATGGTTTTTCCCATCGCAAAAAAGTCCAACGCGCCTAATGAAGTTTTCACTTCAAAAATATTTAGGTACGCTCGGTTTCTGGGTTGAGGTTTTTGAAGTTGAGAACTTGTCAAACTCTATAATTATTTAAGATTTTTCTTTTTTTTCGTGTGGTTAGTGACTAACCAACCAGTGTTATAGGTGAAAACCCGATATTCAAAAATTATTTTCAATAAACGTAAGAAATTTTGAATTTCGCGGGTTATTTTGAAGAAATCACCTTATGTAAGTAATGCTAGATGCAGCTTGACAAGTTATGAACTTCACATTTTGAATTCAGAAATCGGGTTTTATACAGAGATCAGTAATAAAAAGGTGCTGATAAACTTGAGCATTCACTTGTAACAGAACATCGAGTAACCGTCGTTTTTAAATTTGTCGAAATGAACATCGAACATAGCCAAGCATAGAGTCAAACATCGCTACGAACATTTTCACGATCATTCTAGCGAATGCTCTACTCAATGCTCGTCAAAAAAATATTCTTCACGAAGATATCAACTTGACGGTCGCGTGGGAATGGCTCGGTTTGGCATAAAGCTCGAAGAAAATTTACTGTCCTTTCACTGGAACGCTCGCTAGAATGCTCGCTAAAACGCTCCCGTTTATTTTTCTGTAATGTTAAATTTGCTAGAATGTTCATTACAAGTGAATGTTCAAGTTTATCAGCACCTTTATAGTCCGGGAAGACAAGGGCAGTAATTTTTCTCAATACAAGCACCAACACCACACATGTACAAGCAATAAACTCTAGCACTACACAATTTAGGTCATCAGCGTCACTGTGCACGCGTAATCTTTAATTCAACAGGTTATATGCACGTGCAAGTTTAAAATCAACCCTTCACTGCAGAGCTTTGTGTACTGGACGCTACCTGTGTACCTACGTATACTCGTAGGTACACAGGTATATGAAAATACGTTGGTAGGCTAGGAACTATGGATCGTGGTGAAAAAGAGTTTGATGGTGAATAAGATGAATAGAACTGCCTATCTGACCTCCACAATCTAGTTACTGGGTAACACAACATCAGTCAAATATGTAGCAAGATTGAGAAAGTAAGTTCCAAAGTAAGTATAAGAAAAACAAATAAAAAAACAATGACACTCCGGGAGTGCTGACAGAAAAGAAAACTTGAACAAGATCGCCATAGAACATTGATTCGTAACGGAATATAAATAAAGAGCACAATCGCGTCTACAAAAATGAGGTGTCGGTAACGGTGTCGCGAGTTCAATCGTTTTTTCCCATCTCAAAAATGCCCAATGCGCCTAAAGAAGTTTTCACTTCAAAAATTTAAAGTTACTATGATTAGCATTGTAAACCGCTACCTGAGTTGAATCTGGGCGACGAGGTTATAATGTTAGGAAACGCAAATAAATCAAGTTAAGCTACGCTTGCCGGGGTTGGTTCTTGGATGGGTAACCATCTTTACATACCGAGACTCCTCCGTGCCGGTAAGGTCCCGGCGGCGGCGGTCATTCGTGGATCTTTGACAGTCGTTACGGGTCGCCAGAAGCCCGAAAGTCTGACAACCAGTCTTACCAAGGGGTATCGTATTACCTAGTTACTGGGTTGTGGAGGTCAGATAGGCAGTCACTTCATGTAAAATACTGGTATTCAGCTGCATCTGGTTAGACTGGAAGCCGACCCCAATATAGTTGGGAAAAGGCTAGGCAGATTGATTGACGATACCAGTCAGATCTAACACTGCCTTTTTAATAGCAATAGCCTTTACCAACACGTAGCGGGTATAATTGTTAGATCTCTGAGTATTGTATTCTGGGTTCGGGGTCGAGCTAAAAATGTACTAATCTGGTACCTACACATGTAACTGTGACGTCGATTCGTGTTTGTTCAGTTTCATGAATGATTTTAAAATAGTGTTTGATGATTTTGAAATAGTGTTTTAAGTATTAGTACCTGGACGACTGAGCTCTGCTCTGGTGAAAATAGAGAATGCTCATTTAATAGTATAGGATAGTACCTACTAATTCCATACTGCCATTATAGTAAGTACTTACTAATTCCATGCTGCCACGATCATTATTCTAATGTCAAATGTCATGTCATTATCTTGTTCTAAACTTTGGGCGACCGAGCTCTGCTCGGATGAAAATACGGAGAAAACTCATTTTCCCAGATATAAGACCTAGGTCTTATATCTGGGAAAATGAGTTTTCGCCCTGTAAACCCCTGTATTGCAACTTTCATCGAAATTGTTAGAGCCGATTTTGAGAACGTGAGTAGGTACAAATATATATAGAAACAAATAGGTAAATATACAAAGAAATATTGCTCGTTTAATAGTATAGGATTAACGACTTATCGATCATTATTAGTTATAGATAACGCTGTCCTAAACTTGGTAATATCGAAGTGTAGCTTTCATGCGATGGTTTTTATCTTTTAAATGTGTTTTGCAAGAGAATTTTACCACCTCCATCTTTTCTAAGGATCCAGGAGTTAAATTAATGTTACCATTGGTAAGTAAAACGATACGTTTTTCATTTAAGAAACGGGTAGTATTTAAACGAGTGACTGTAAATTAAAGTTTTAAGTGACAAAAATAATTAATTTACGTTATAGTACTACTAAGTGAGCGACTGACTGCGAGTGACGAAAAATCAACAGAACAGCAACTTACAAACACTAATTTGAGTTACTTAAAATACAAAATGAGAAGCTTCATAATATTTAAAAACTAATGACAATTGCCTTTTCCTATTCATAATTGTATAGTTAAGTGATTGTTTACAGTTATTATCCTTATGGTAAATAACGCTATTTCGCTGGTCACAGTTCTAACCTAACCCAAATGATTCACCAACAATAGAGGAGATCTTGCGCTCGGCGCCCACTGCCGTGGTACGCTCGCTTCGCTCACTCGCCTTCGCGCTTTAATGGTCACAGTTCTACCCTAGCCTAACCCAAACGATTCACCAACAATAGAGGGGATCTCTGTATTTCTAGTCGCTCACTTAGTAATTTAGTCGCACGGCTAGATTTTTAATATCTAAAATGGATTAATCACAATCCACTTTTTGTAAGCTCGTTCTGGATTTTATTATTAATCAATATTCGTCGTTAGTTTAGTCAATTTTTCGCTTACTCAAATTCATACCGCTCAAGTTATTAAAACAGTATCTCATCATCAGTTGCGAATTTTTTTTATTCGATCGTTTTATAATTCCCCTTAAGAAACCTTCAACTGTTCATGATTTTGTTGTAACTTTGGAAAATATTTAAACCTACTCATGATTTTTCACAATGTGCACATCGCAAATTAGTAGTAGTAAAACGATTTTTATTTTCGATGTCTTATTGAGGTAAATATAATTAAAAGTCTAATATTAAAGTCTATAGGGCTTGTAATTATTTTTGTAATTATATTATACCTATTTGTTTTGTTTTATTAAGTAGGTATTTGAGCTAACTTATTAACTGACGTCAAAACAAACAAACTTAATAAAATTTATATGGGACCACCTCTGAAGTATGACTTACCAAACAAAAAATAATCATCAAATCAATTCATAATTGGCGGAGTAATCGCGTAACAAACATACAAAAAAAACATACAGTCGAATTGAGAACCTCCTCCTTTTGGAAGTCGGTTAAAAAGGAGGAGGTTCTCAGTTCGTCGGAATCTTTTTAATGCACGTGTTTCTGTGACAATTAAACATGATTTCTTTCACTTCAGCCATTTATAGTGGTAGTTATACCAATACCTACTACTTCACCAATAGTGGAACACCTGACAAGAGACAATGAGTCATATGCCTTCGACATACAATACAAAGTATGGATAGCAAATGATCGTGATTGAGATTGTGCATACTTAAGTGTTGATAGTCAGTCAATTGTCAGCCGGGCCACAATGACCTATTTTCTGACCTGACCTCTACGATTTGCAGACAATGGCAATCAGCTGTGCCCTCTGAGTACGCGTAAACGATTGACTATATCCATAGATAGATAAAAGGACTTACTGATCCATAGATCGGTAAACCTTTTTTATCGATCAGGTTAAGCTACGCTTGCTGCGATTGGTCCGTGGATGGGTGACCATCTTTACATACCAAGACCCCTCCGTGCCTCGGAAAGCACGTTACGCCGTTGGTCCCGGCTGTCATTTGTGGATCTTTGACAGTCGTTACGGGTAGTTAGAAGCCCAAAAGTCTGACAACCAGTCTTACCAAGGGGTATCGTATTACCTAGTAACTAGGTTGTGGAGGTCAGATAGGCAGTCGCTCAATGTAAAATACTGGTATACAGCTGCATCAGGTTAGACTGGAAGCTGACCCTAACATAGTTTGGAAAAGGCTAGGCAGAAGTCAAGATCAGTAAGTCCTTTTTCTTTAAAAAACATGGCAAAGTTGAACATAAATTATTTTTTTGGAGCTGAGAAATATAAAGACACAAATCCAAATACCAGTTTTATAAATCTACACATTGACATTGTTAAAAATGTAATATAAAATGACATGATTTATTTTTAAATTATTATAATATATTATTTTAATTATTGTGAATGTGAGGACTAAGTGGATATTTATTTTTGTCTTTCTCAGATAATTTGAATGATAGTCCGGCAGTTTGAGTACTTTATGCGGCCTACCCAAATTTCCTTTCTTTGGTATTGTTCGTCGAGTCGTTGAGCTCCTTTAGTTCTGAGTTGAGCTCCACTATTACTGACAAATGCTTGCACTGATTGGACAGGTCCACTCAAACCTGTGTGGTTCTTTCCTCAAAATACCATTTCAGACACTTATCTACATGGTCCTCATATGGCCTGACCAAGATTATGTCTGCATTTTAAAAGAGACTGCGACCTCTGAGTTTGTTTCGGCCTTTCTTTTCAGAGTAGTCAGATAGGAAACGCCGAACTCATCTAGCTTATTTTTTGTAAAAGTAAAAGTGATTCCAATATCCTATTTACAGAATAAACAATTTCATTTGCTTTCAATCACAGATCCAAGCATCCTTTAGAAAGTAGGTAATGCCCTACCTACTTTTTAAAGGGTACTCCATTTAAACTGCCTCATTGTTCTAGTGGTGACAAGTGCAACTGCTAAACAGGAGGTTCTGGGTTCGATTCCTAGGTCTGGCAAAGTGTTATAAAATTTTCAATCAGGAATTTCTCAGTAGCAGCCTTTCTTTTTGGTTGGGAATTTAACAAATATCTTCTCCCGCTCTGGATGGAGCGGGAGGGCATATCAGACTCTTACTGACTAAAACCCACCCGTGTTCCTTCGGTTGCCCTGTTTCCGGGGACCACGATCTCCCTTTCGGTTTTCTTCGCAACCCCAGCAGGCATCGGCCCTAGCGGACCCCGTCAATTCTGCTGGCATCTCTTTAAGGCGCGCGTGGAACACAACGCGCCGTCGACTCGGCCCTGGTTCTTATCGGACGGCGAGCTACCCATTGCTCACCGTCCGCAAGCCCGCGCCTACGCACAGTGGGAAAATCGCGTATGTTTCGTCTCAAAACTCTGTATCTCAGTTGTTTCAAAACTAAATGAGCTGTAATTTTGCACACATATACTTGGATGTATAAAGTTTAATGGAAATAATTTTGATTTTAAAAATTCTGTTTATTAATTAATTTTAAAATTAAACTTAAAAAAATACATGCATTTTTATAAAAAAATACAATATATGTTTGTTTAATTTACATAAAACGGAATATACATAGTACCAAACGAGAAAACAAAATATGTACACAATTTAGCAAGCTCCTACAGATTTTCATTGACAACAAGAAGGACCTTGGCTTCATCTAAAAGTTCTTTCGATATTGTTTCTGAGATATTTCTCAAACTTGATATATATGGATCAGAAGTGTACAATAAGGTATGGAACACGTCTTCATTGGTAGTCGCTCTTGAACACTTTCTAGAATGATGAAGTAAAAATTTTTTGTAGGTAATCCTTATTTCGGGATTCTTGCGCGTCTTCGCACAATTGTCCGATAGGTAAAATAGCATAGTACTCAATGATTTTTTCGCCGTAAATAAGTATTTTATGCACAGAGGAAGGCATATAATACGTTATAATTATTTACGTACAGTTGGGCTGTACTATAGTAATAAGTTTATTTGAATGTAGGAGACCACAGTAGCCATATCCTCTTGTGACAAATTGAAATTTTCTTGTAAGTAGTCTTCTACATTATGCCCATTTATCAACAAATTGCACAACTCTCGTTTACTACAAACAAATTCACCCATTTTTCAAATCAGTCAACTTCTGCGAATATTTTAAAATAAGCAATAACTGCTTTTTAGGGCAACTGAATATCTGACCAACAACTGTGAATGTTTCAGGGTTCGCCTTCCTTTTATTGACCTATGAAATAGTGCAATGTGCAAAAAGATAAGAAACTGATAATTTGCACTCTTCCCATAAGCAACCTGTTTTTAATTCGACCTTAATAGATAATTGGCCATATTTCATCAAGTAAGGTGGTCAAAACTGTATCAAAACCACAAAAAATCATTAATAATACTCATCACTGTAATTAACTTTTTATCAATTTGACCTTAATAGATAAAAAATAATTTTATGAGAAATAAAACGAAAATGAAAAAAAAATATAATTTTATCTCGCGATATGTTTTGAGTCCGTGTCAGAAAAAGCGCAAGTATGCGCAAATTTTTATTTTCTCCTTGTATATACTAATGTATAAAGATCTTAATAGAACAAATATCTCGACAGCGGCAAGCAGCGGTAAAGGGAAAAAGTCTCGTTAAAACTAAAAAATACACAAAAAATATACCATCTTAAACTATATTGGTTAATTTTATTTCATTTTATTTTATTTATATTATTTACTAAACGTTATGAGGACATTATAAGCATTCCAAAACTGTATAATACTTGTACATTTATGTCTAAAACTTTTGAGTAATGTGGCGTTGAATTATAGTAACGTATTGCGTTTAAATTACCTCATTGAACATGAGTTAGCTTTGATACCTATTTATATACATTATGATTAAATTTAAAAAAACAAAAAAATTGCGAAAAGAAAGCTTACTTATTAGACTATATTAATTTATTAATTTTATTCCATTACAACGACTTTCACGTAAAACGGTTTTGAGACGGCTTTGTATGGGGCTTTCCCACAGTGCTACGGTTCACACATTCGGTACATTTCGTCAGTTATGTTTAAGTCCCATGTAATAGGGGGCGAGCCTATTGCCATCAACTGGGCACAAATTCAAACTCTCAGTAGCAGCCTGGCGTTTGAATTTGTGCCCGGTTGATGGCAATAGGCTCGCCCCCTATTACATGGGACTCAAACATAACTGGCGAAATGCGGGTAAATCTACTATAGTATACTATTGCTCAACCCTTTTTAGAAACAGGTGTGATGTTATGTTGTATTACCGGCTAGACTGCTTATAGAAAATTTGGAGCAACGAATATGGAAACCGTAGTGTCTTTTTCTTAGTGTCGATGGCAATCTAAATAGACTCGGCCCAGAAATCGGCCACGTCATTGGCGCCATCACTAGTGTCCATCAGTTCCTGTACCGCAAAAATCCACTTGCAAAACCGGCGCTGTACCTAGTCTCGATTAACACCGAAGACAAATCTGAAATTCATTCTGATGTCTACCACAAAACTTACTGCAACATTCTTCGCATTCAAGAGACCCATCGAGATGAAACCCAAAGCCGGCGAAACATCCCTGAACTTACGCTTATCGCCGAGATCTGTCACCCGAAGCACGGTAAGGCAGTGTTTGCTGCTCCCACTATTAGCATACTATCCATCAAGTGCTCAAACGAGAACGGCATAGAAATCTTCACCGTCGATGTTGATACCATAGTGTAAAAAGATATGTTTAGCCACTGCATTGAGAGAGCTATGTTACTGTGAAGTGAAAGAAAGAAAAAAAAGAAAATACATTTATTTAGCACAGACAAAAAGGCACACAACACAAAATGTGCTGGAGGTGAAAATGTACCTACATACCAAAGGAACAAGGCAACTGGCTAACTGCTTACTGCATTTACATTTTCAGTAGGATTTTCAGCTCAGCCTAGCAGCTATAGCAATGATATCCTAGTGGTGTGACTGTCGGACTGCCAAGTCATAGGTCTCGAGTTCGAACCCAAGGCACGCGCCTCTAACTTTTCGGATTCATGTGCGTATTATATAAATCACTTGCTTCAAAAACGGTGAAGGAAAATATTGTAAGGAAATAGCATGCCTGAGAGATATTTCTCGACGGCATGTGAAGCCAAGCCAGAGGCCTATGAGCGGCTTAAAACTCTGACACCAGGTTAGTCACTAACCACAAAAAAAAGAAGTTCAGCCCAGTTAAATAAATCTTACGACTATTACAAGCAATATTTAATTTAAATTTTAAAGAAATTAAGTCAACGTTAAGCATAACCAAACCATAAAGAAAAACGCGGGAACACGAAAAAGAAATGGCGACCGCGAACCCAAAAACTTGTAGAATGGGGTAACGAGACATGAATAAATTATGAGAGACGAGCCAAAGAGAAAAATCCTTTAAACAACTTGCGAACAAAAACTTTTTATTCGATCCTAGTGTTTACAATGCGTAATTATTATTTTAAAATTTGTAACTTAATAAAAATCGTCCATGGATTTGCATAAATGGGGAAAGGAGTTATCTTGGTTTTTTTTTTGTTCAGTTGTGCTTCGGGGTTTACGATTTTTCAGTATTTTAATAGAAGATACAAATGGGATGATAATTATTGTAAAATCTCAATAAAAGCAACTTTTCCCATGATTTAGTAAAACCCATCAATTGCGCATTTCACATAACTAATCTAGAATAGAACATAATAGAATATTATTAACATAATAGAATATTATTAATTGTTGCCACGGGTAGTTAACAAATAAAGTAGGTCAAAATTTAAAAAAAGGATCTCTACAACACACCTCTATGGTGTACCTACCTACAATAATACAAAAATAAAAAAGAATATTCTGTCATGGATAAACAGATAACTAAATTATGAACAAGTTACAATTTTAACAATTTAGAAAAACTCCGGAAACATTACCTCATTTCTCTTTCCTACGTCATCACCAGACCCTGTTCACCATCTATCTATAACCTATTCATTGAGACCATTCCAATGAGCACCAACACGATACCTGCGCTGTAAGTTGGTAAGGGAGTTGGGTATCCTGCAAATTCCAAGTGATGCTGCAGCATCAGTTCAAGGTTCCTATGTTCTTCTAATATCATTGAAGTAACATCATCATCTGCCTAGCCTTTTCCCAACTATGTTGGGGTCGGCTTCCAGTCTAACCGGATGCAGCTGAATACCAGTATTTTACATGGAGCGACTGCCTATCTAACCTCCACAATCTAGTTACTGGGTAACACGATACCTCTTGGTAAGACTGGTTATCAGACTTTTGGGCTTCTAACTACCCGTAACGACTATCAAAGATCTACAACTGACAGCCAGGACCAACGGCTTAACGTGCTTCCCGAGGCACGGAGGGGTCTCGGTATGTAAAGATGGTCACCCATCCACGGACCAACCGCGGCAAGCGTAGCTTAACCTGATCGATCGATCTGTGCGGCTATTATTACTAAGCCACAAGCCCCTATTGAAGTAACAGAATACCAAATTATAAATCGATCAGACACGTGGAAGATACTCACATTCATTCATCAACTAGAAAAGAGCTGATAATCTTCAAACGACTAAACGATTTTAATAAGACATGTCTAAGAACTATCGCTAGAAAACATGCTTTCAAATTAAAAAAAAAAAACGCATTCAAATCGGTTCACCCGTTTAAGAGCTACGGTACCACACACAGACACACGTAACAGTCAAACTTATGACACCCTTCTTTTTGCGTCGGGGGTTAAAAAGAACTATTTCTAAGTAATATAAGAAAAGATAGAAAGAAATATAAGACCTAAAAAGCAAACTAGAAGAAACTCACTGAAAATGTGAACAAAAACTAAATGATTCATTTATATACAGTGAAAGGTAATCAAAAAGGCAATGTTTCATTCCGTACACATCTACGTATAGAATAAGCAGCTAAACGGATTTGGACAAATCGGGAAAGACAAATCGAACTAGGCTTTTCCATTGCAAACTCGCTGGCCAGTTAAAAGTTTTGAAATACGGGCGCAGATAGCAAAACTAAAATGAAGTTTTATTAAATGAAAAAGTTTTATGAACCATTTGAGTTGTTGAGGCAACCATTAATGTTATTTGTGGGTACAAAGGTGTATGTTAATATAAAGTAGTAAGTTCTTAGAAAGAAAACGTTTGAAGGCTATGATAAACCAATTTAATAACTTTGAAAGCCAAATTTGTGGAAAATCATTCAAATATCATCTCGTATACTATTCCTTATCATAGTATAGTATATCATAGTAATTGGCTGAAATCACTGGATTACGATGCCACTGAGCAACTATTCCTCATCACATCCTAATCGTGTAACTTACTGATGGATCCAGTGCACGCACACATACTCACAACACAACACACAACGTAGACATCTTTCCTCGCACAATGACACTTACCCACACACACCGCACAGTACAACGTAGACTCATACATCTCGCACCACACACACAACGCCTTTTGCCAATTGTTATTTTTTGTTATTTTATTTTTGTTACCTATTTTTTTCGTTTTAATATTTATTTATTTTTTAATTATTTTCCCTCATTTGCTTCTCTTTCATAGAAACTCAAATGTTGTACTTTAAACTTCTGCTATGTAACTAATGATGACCTAAACACTGGGAGCCTGGAGATCCGTAACACAGGGTTTCCCCTAGTATGGATTCCAGTCTCTCGCAAAGGAGCTTTTGTCTACATTTATTGTCTAGTCCTAAGATGTTAATTCTAAGTCAACCTTTGTGGAGAGAGAAATAAATTTATTTATTATTATAGTGCTCTACATTATTAATAAAAGGAAAAATTGCTATCACCTACTCAACTATAGCAGTCTGGGGGACACTACTATTGATACTCTTAAACTCGGAGTCATGTTAATGTGTAAACATCCGAGCGATCACGAACAGACATTCAGTTAAACATCTCTGTTAAACCCCCAACGGGCTAATGTAGTGACGGTGGTTCATACCTACATATTGCGCAGTACTACGTATAAGACTCGCACAGTTACTTAGGTACTAGAAGTGACTCCGAACTGGGTACTGCCAGTGTAGGCGTAGACGTTGCGTAGCATAGAGGCTACGTAGCAGTCACGTCGTAGACGTTGCGGAGCAGTGGCGTAGTAGACATTGCGTAGCAGTGGCTTATTAAACGTGGTGTAGCAGTCACGTCGTAGACGTTCCGTAGCAGTGGCATAGTAGACATTGCGTAGCAGTAGCGTAGTAGACGTTGCGTAGCAGTGGCGTAGTAGACATTGCATAGCAGTGGCGTAGTAGACATTGCGTAGCAGTGGCGTAGTAGACGTTGCGTAGCAGTGGCGTAGTAGACGTTGCGTAGCAGTCGCGTCGTAGAAGCTGTGTAGGTGCAAAGTAGTCGCAACTCAGACGCTGCGTAACCCCATGACAATGCTACATAGTACACAGGACCATTGCACAATACGCAGGCATCCTTTGTTTGGCTTAATTTGTTGAGAATAGCTAATTCAATATTGTGCATGACCAGTGTGGGTACATACTTTATTACTTCTGCTTACCCCTTCTGGAAATACAGACGTCATGTTATGTTATTTCAAAGCAAATTTTCATGTATTGAACAAAACAACAGCAATACAACAATACTCTAAACAAAAAACAGCGAACAATCACCAAGAACTTAAACCATCTATCAAAATAAATAAATTGGCGAATCTTCAGTTAAGCAAAATAATACCTACTTTTAAACGCAACGGGCATCAGATAAACTTGATTAATCTACCAAGAAAGTTTACGTTCTTATTATAATAAACTAATTAATGATGGAAGCGAACAATTCATTATCGAAGCAAAACTGCCTTCCAAACAATAATGATAATGAGTATAATTAATTATGGAAAGTTGGTTCAAGACGTACGTACCTACTGAGGGGTTGGTGGGTGGTAATGGAAGTACGTTGTGACGGGGTTGGAGAAGGTATTTATTTTGTTGAGAATTCTGTTTCTGATACAAGTTCTTCACAAGACAGTACTTTAAAAATTGTTGTAGAAGAGAGTGTTTTGATATATATAACGGAGAGAGTAGGCGTCTCTTTCGATATTATCAGCCATATCTAAACTATTGTGAGTAGTGTTCGTTATTGCGCAATATAAAAACCGTTTACAGTTCAGATCAAATTATAATTTACTATCAAATTAATCACACTAGCAATTCACACACTGTAGGTACACGAAACGACTATTCGGAATGCGCGACTGTTTCTAAACGTGTTCACTGCTTAACCGCCACCGATGAACTCTGTTCAGTGCCGGCTCCGGCCGGTCCGAGCGTTATGTTGTAGAATCTGTCAAACGCCGCTAGGCGGCGCTGGCGTCCCGATTAGTCAACTCAGTAACGTATTTCCGACATATATTTGGTTTATGTAAGTTTCAGATTCGTTGTATTTGATTACTATAGGGCTCTGATTATTAGAATGTTCATAAAAAAAAAAAAGTTTAATAAAAAACTGTAACCCGACTACCTACGGGAAAATGAAAATGATCTAAAAAGTACGAAACAAGCAAATATTTCAGACAGAAATCAAGACATAGGTACAAAAATGGTCCAGGTAAAGCCGTGGTCGCATGCCTATATACCATGTTGGTGCCAGGAACACCTACAAAATTATAATGGCATGCGACGACGGCTTTACCTTGACCATTTTTGTACCTATGTCTTGATTTCTGTCTGAAATATTTGCTTGTTTCGTACTTTTTAGATCATTTTCATTTTCCCGTAGGTAGTCAGGTTACAGTTTTTTATTAAACTTTATTTTTACCCGACTACGGCAAAGCCAAAAGGAAGGGTTATGATTTTAGCAGTCTATGTATGTATGTTTATATGTTTGTATGTTTGTATGTATGTATGTATGTATGTTTGCTTTTACGTGTGTTCCACCATAGCGCCTAAACTACTGAACCGATTTTGATGAGTGAGGTATCAATAGATTCGTAATAATAGTCCGGGTGACATAGGCTATATAAATGTTCCCTAAATTTAATATGGTGGATTTTACACGTAAATTTCTAACCTCGAAAAAAATTAAAATGATATGATCATGACATGTTTGGTACCAAAAGAAAGGTCTTGACGAGCACATTACAAATATGTAAATAATGTTATACTTTCAAAGTAAATAAATATGTTTAAATTGTTAAAAACAAGCAAAAGTGAGACTGTGCTACGTTGTATGGCAAGATGATACCAACGTGCAGTTAATCAAATCTTAATAAATAAAAACGGTTTGTAATTCTATCCTCAATTCCTCTATGAAGAAAAACAAGTACACACGGCTACACATCAAGCTATACATTTCCAGTTTAAGCTGATCTGGCATTGTAAAGGATTTCCGTACAATGCGAGGTCAGCTAATACTGGTAATTTATAGCTTGATGTGTAGCACTGTGTACAACGAAATATTAATATTTATACTCGGGGCACTCAGAAAATTTTGCAATAGGTAATAAAAAAAAAATATACTACAGGTTATATTTTATTTATTAAATCTTTTCAAATAACTCTCCATTGGCGTCTATACACAGTTTCATGCGTCTTAACCAATTTTCATTACACATTTTCCAGTCCACATCAGACACCTCTTTAATCCCTGTTTTCCCTTGAGTTGATTTTTTATTTTGGGGAACAAAAATGACAAATCCATGATTCATCACCCGTAATGAAATCGTAAACGCGCCGAGACGAGCCTGCTTCAAATTTTGCTATCATGTCTCGGCACCATTCTACCCGAACCTCCTTCTGCGTTAGATTGTGTGGTAATCAGCGTGAAACTATCTTCTTTACCTGAAGAAGCCCGTGTAGAATTTCATGTACACTTCCCGATCCAATCTGCAGTATATGCTGAATCTCTTCATATGTAATTCGCCTATTCACTTAAATTTAATTTTTCACAGCCAGCACGTTTTCTCATGTAACAGCCGTCATAGCCCTATGACGGCCACTTCTTTCTTCGTCCGCCAAAGTTACTTGACCACGCTTAAATTCGTTGAACCAGCGGAAAACAGTTGCTTTAGAAGGGCTTTTGTCTATGAACATCATTCGAAGTCTTTCAAATGATTATTTTGGTTTTAGTCGACATTTGAAATCGTACAAAATCATCGCGCGAAAATGTTCTCGTTGTAAATTCAATTTTCAGAGAGACGTTGCGCGCGGCGTTGTTGTAACGTTTAGCAAGTGTAAAAACGGAAAAGTATAAAATAAAAAATAAAGTTTAATAAAAAACTGTAACCCGACCACGGGAAAATAAAAATGATCTAAAAAGTACGAAACAAGCAAATATTTCAGACAGAAATCAAGACATAGGTACAAAAATGGTCAAGGTAAAGCCGTCGTCGCATGCCATTATAATTTTGTAGGTGTTCCTGGCACCCACATGGTATACAGGCATGCGACCACGGCTTTACTTTGACCATTTTTGTACTTATGTCTTGATTTCTGTCTGAAATATTTGCTTGTTTCGTACTTTTTAGATCATTTTTATTTTCCCGTGGTCGGGTTACAGTTTTTTATTAAACTTTATTTTTTATTTATTTTATACTTTTCCGTTTTTACACTTGATAAACGTAAATAAGAGTAATACAATAGTTCAGTAATTAACCTATTTACCCGACTACGGCAAAGCCAAAAGGAAGGGTTATGATTTTAGCAGTCTATGTATGTATGTTTGTATGTTTATATGTTTGTATGTATGTATGTATGTATGTTTGCTTTTACGTGTGTTCCACCGTAGCGCCTGAACTACTGAACCGATTTTGATGAATGAGGTATCAATAGATTTGTAATAATAGTCCGGGTGACATAGGCTATATAAATTTTCCCTAAATTTAATATGGTGGATTTTACACGTAAATTTCTAACCTCGAAAAAAATTAAAATGAGATGATCATGACATGTTTGGTACCAAAAGAAAGGTCTTGACGAGCACATTACAAATATGTAAATAATGTTATACTTTCAAAGAAAATAAATATGTTTAAATTGTTAAAAACAAGCAAAAGTGAGATGTGCTACGTTGTATCGCAAGATGATACCAACGTGCAGTTAATCAAATCTTAATAAATAGTAACGGTTTGTAATTCCATCCTCAATTCCTCTATGAAGAAAAACAAGTACACACGGCTACACATCAAGCTATACATTTCCAGTTTAAGCTGATCTGGCATTGTAAAGGATTTCCGTACAATGCGAGGTCAGCTAATACTGGAAATTTATAGCTTGATGTGTGGCTACACATCTGTGTACAACGAAATATTAATATTAATACATGGGGCACTCAGAAAATTTTGCGATTGGTAATAAAAAAATATACTACAGGTTATATTTTATTTATTAAATCTTTTCAAATAACTCTCCATTGGCGTCTATACACAGTTTCATGCGTCTTTAACCAATTTTCATTACACATTTTCCAGTCCGCATCAGACACCTCTTTAATCCCTGTTTTCCCTTGAGTTGATTTTTTATTTTAGGGAACAAAAATGACAAATTCATGATTCATCACCCGTAATGAAATCGTAAACGCGCCGAGACGAGCCTGCTTCAAATTTTGCTATCATGTCTCGGCACCATTCTACCCGAACCTCCTGAGCCTGCGTTAGATTGTGCGGTAACCAGCGTGAATTATCTTCTTTACCTGAAGATGCCCGTGTAGAATTTCATGTACACTTCCCGATCCAATCTGCAGTATATGCTGAATCTCTTCATATGTAATTCGCCTATTCTCTAAAATTTAATTTCTCACAGCCAGCACGTTTTCTTATGTAACAGCCGTCCTATGACGGCTGTTACATAAGAAAACGTGCTGGCTAGCCCTATGACGGCCACTTCTTTCTTCGTCCGCCAAAGTTACTTGACCACGCTTAAATTTGTTGAACCAGCGGAAAACAGTCGCTTTAGAAGGGCTTTTGTCTATGAACATCATTCGAAGTCTTTCAAATGATTCTTCTGGTTTTAATCGACATTTGAAATCGTACAAAATCATCGCGCGAAAATGTTCTCGTTGTAAATTCAATTTTCAGTGAGACAGAGTATTTTGATTTTGCTCGTAAAAAAATGTGGCGGGAATTTCGAATTTGGAATATTGTGTTTTTTTTTAAAATAAATAGTCATAGTTTTAATCGACATCAAAACTAGCCAGTGTCTCATAGACAAAAACTGGTTGGCGTCGAAATAAATCGCGCTATAGTTTCGTCTAAAGCACTATGCACTGCTATTGGAATTTAAAATAGGTTAATTACTGACCTATTGAATTACTCTTATTTACGTTGTTGTAACGTTTAGCAAGTGTAAAAACGGAAAAGTATAAAATAAAAATAAAGTTTAATAAAAAACTGTAACCCGACTACGGGAAAATAAAAATGAGCTAAAAAGTACGAAACAAGCAAATATTTCAGACAGAAATCAAGACATAGGTACAAAAATGGTCAAGGTAAAGCCGTCGTCGCATGCCATTATAATTTTGTAGGTGTTCTGGCACCCACATGGCATACAGGCATGCGACTACGGCTTTACCTTGACCATTTTTGTACCTATGTCTTGATTTCTGTCTGAAATATTTGCTTGTTTCGTACTTTTTAGATCATTTTTATTTTCCCGTAGTCGGGTTACAGTTTTTTATTAAACTTTATTTTTATTTAAATTCCAATAGCAGTGCATAGTGCTTTGGACGAAACCATAGAGCGATTTATTTCGACGCCAACACCATATATCGATATCGAGCTTCGAAGAAATCCAAAATATAAATATTTCGTTGTACTTGTTTTTCTTCATAAGAGTGGAATTACAAATCGTTACTTATTTATTAAGATTTGATTAACTGCACGTTGGTAATATCTTGCAATACTACGTAGCGCAGTCTCACTTTTGCTTGTTTTTAACGATTTAAACATATTTATTTACTTTGAAAATATAATATTATATACATATTTGTAATGTGCTCGTCAAGACCTTTCTTTTGATACCAAACATGTCATGATCATCCCATTTTAATTTTTTTCGAGGTTAGAAATTTACGTGTAAAGTCCACCAAATTAAATTAAGGGAAAAATTATATAGCCTATGTCACCCGGACCATTATTACGAATCTATTGATACCTCATTCATCAAAATCGGTTTAGTAGTTTAGGCGCTACGGTGGAACACACGTAAAAACAAACATACATACATACATACAAACATACATACATAGACTGCTAAAATCATAACCCTTCCTTTTGGCTTTGCCGTTTATTACCAACCGTTTCTTCTTTTTGCGGGCAGACAAATTCAACAGTATATTCGAGAAAAAATCTTACAATGACACTCATTTTTAATCCAATAATTCAACTGCATCAATTGAATTGTTTTGGTATGAAAATCGTAATACAAATGTATTGATAGACAAGACAATGACTATTAATTAAATACAATCGACTTGATATTTATCGGCTGCCAACAGAACGTCTACACTCACAAACCAAAATGCCGCATCAACCTTCACCGCTACCCCCATACCTCCATGGCTACAAAGGGTGTGAGACGGTAGGTCAACCCGTTGTCGCGCTGATGGCTCTAATCATTATTACTTATAATTAAAATTTAGATGGAAGTATCTATTGTCCTTCATAGACGCTCTTTGTTTTAGTTCGAGTGTGGTTGGCGATGTTCAATTGTTTTTGTTTGACAAAGTTTTTGAGGGTAATATAGTATTAACGAGATTTTAGTACAACTATGTTCTTAATGTCCCTCGGCAAAACTCGTGTTTCGTCAGTCGTCGGATTTCTATCAGTTGCCCTTTGCACTTTGTGCAGACCGGACGCTCTCAATCGACTTGGAAGTATATAGAGTTGTTAATACATTTTTAACTTACTGTAATTTATTTTAAAAATAGTAGGAAAGCTGATAAAGACGCAGGCACGACAGATAGGAAAATAGTTTTACAGCTCTATAGAGTATACACGGAAATCAAAACAACAATAAAGTACTTAGTTCTGAATTCAAACTATTGTACAAGGTAAATCTAATAATTGATGGACATGAAAATTAGCATTCGTTTGTATTCGGAAATGCGATGATTCCCGAAGGACATTAAGAAAATAGAAATATTGTACTAAACTGAAAATAGGTATAGTCAATGGAAAATATAGGAAATTTGTTTGGTTTCTGGCAAACAATTAAGCCACCTTAGTCCTATTTATTTATGAAGTGAGGAATTATGTAGGTCACAGATACTCACGACACCGCTCTTACTCATTTTACAGCTTTTGAAGTGAAAACTTCTTTAAGCGCGTTGGGCATTTTTGAGATGGGACTAAACCATTGATTTCGCGACCTGTTACCGACACCGTGGAGGAAAAGACATCAACGCGTTGATTACCGCGGTGCGTGGAGTAAAAGATATCAACGCGTTGATTACCGCGGTGCGTGGAGTAAAAGACATCAACGCGTTGATTACCGCGGTGCGTGGAGTAAAAGATATCAACGCGTTGATTACCGCGGTGCGTGGAGTAAAAGACATCAACGCGTTGATTACCGCGGTGCGTGGAGTAAAAGATATCAACGCGTTGATTACCGCGGTGCGTGGAGTAAAAGACATCAACGCGTCGATTACCGCGGTGCGTGGAGTAAAAGATATCAACGCGTTGATTACCGCGGTGCCATTTTTATTTCAAGTTTTCACTTGGCACTCCCGGCGTGCTACTTTTTTTTTCTAATCCTGTGTCTTAAGTATCCTATACTATTGAACGAGCAATATTTCTACATATATATATTTGTAATCACGTTATCGAAAACGGTTGTAACAATTGTGATGAAAGTTGCAATATAGGGGTTTACGGGGGCGAAAAATCGATGTAAATATACTCCATTTGAAATAAGATTAGACATTTAACTAAACCTTTTTACAATCCGTTCAACCGATTTTGACTTCTATTGCGTTGGTAGCATGACAAATGGCAGCTGCAGTAAACAGTTGGGGTGTAACCACTTTTTTTTGCTTTTAATGCCATCCTTATGCCTACGTAATAGAAGTCAAAATCGGTTGAACGGACTGTAAAAAAGGTTTGTTTAAATGTCTAATCTTATTTCAAACGGAGTATAGGTCTCATATCTGGGAAAATTCGTTTCTCTATTTTCACAGCTTCGGGAATGTGATACAACGTTAGTATACCTGGACGATATGTTTATCTATTTTCACCCGAGCAGAGCTCACTCAACCAGGTACTTATAATACTGCTATAACTGAACCGTTTGTCAAACATGATCGTACGACAATTCTGTTACAAATACTCACTAATAAAACAGTGTACCTATAAAAGCTTGATATTATCGTTCTATTTTACAAAGAAATTGTAGGTACGTATCCAAGACATCTTAAACCGTAGTACTAATACTCGTACACATTAGAGAAATCTCGTTAGTCCACACAGCGATAACCCTATCAAGGGTAACGCATTTCAATTACAAATCGTAACAGCAAAACCAGATACGGAGGTTCTAGTACGAACGTGTGATGCAAACGTAACGTACATTCGAACAATTTTTGAATTCAAAATACAACTATTGTATAGAAATTTTGTTTAAATTTTTGAATTTTTGCGGCAAGCACGATAAGTATCGTGTCCGCGGCTTAGGCCCCCAGTGGTCGAGGCACCTGTGGCCGACGCCCCCGATTCGATTAATTTAATTCAAAGCAATTTTTAATCAAATGTACTGTCAGGCATAAAAATGTTTTACAAAAATAATAAATGTATATTGATTGTAAGTATATGAATAATATTAAATCATAATTATATTTATAACACAGAAATGCGATCTGTTCTCTCTGCTATTTGATAGATAACTTTTGTTTAGCAAAGAAAAATGCTTTATTATTATGGTGAAACACTTTTCTCATCTACTGTACTAAGTGAAAAAGCACAAAAATAAAAAGATATTAAATTAATCGAATCGGGGGCGTCGGCCACAGGTGCCTCGACCACTGGGGGCATAAGCCACGGACCCTAAGTATCACCCATAGATATGAATAAAGTCCTAAAACTAAGCTAGATACACGATGGGTAAAAAATCGTGGATCAAACGATACAGGGCGATAGTTGGGGTTATTTACAGTAAGAAAATATCTCTGTGGTAGAGCCCTAACTTGATTTCCTTAAAAGTTATGACTATTATCACTGGATAAACTTCTTAAACTAAATTAACTTTACAGTTTTTAATACAGCTAACATTAGGTAAATTTATGATTATTTGAGTCTAACTCAAACTCAAAGCATTTATTTCAAATAAACCAATTACAGGCACTTTTGAATTGTCAAGGGGTCGGTCAGTCGGAAAAATGAAGCTAGTTGCCCATTCCAAAGCGTAGTAAGTTCCTATGGAGAAGAACGGGCAAGAAACTCCACGGACACTCTTTTAAATCAAAGTGTTTTAATAAATAGGCAATTAGAGTAAAATTGGTACCTATTTTAAAACAATAAATGGTGTTTAGTTGCTTCTAGGAAATGTATCGAAGTAGTCCACTTAGAGCACCTGTTCGAATAGCACCTGCGCGAATAGCACCTAGCCTTAAAAGATTAAAATTAGATTAAAATTTATTTTTACATTTTTGTCCACAAAGAGCACCTACGACTCAGCAACCTACTGCTGTGATGTATTTGTTTTACAAGACGTTATTAAATGAAAGATATCAATAAAAATCACTAGTATGTTTATTAATTACACATATTTACGTACATATGAAATTTGTCTAGGCGACATATAAAACGATTTTTTTTTAATTTTTCATTTTTATATGTCGCCTAGACAAATTTCGATTCAATTTTAAATCACTATGACAATAACTATTAATCTTACCAAATAATAAAACTACTTATTTTTAATATATCACAATCAGTCTCCACATATCACTTTTATTGCAAAATCAGCCTTAATTAATTTTTTTTACGCAGTAAAAAAAAATCTGTTTTCAAAATTACAGATACAAGGTATATGCGTCTGCCCTCCGACACACTTGTGCTTAAGCAGGAAATGTGTAGGACACCAAACACGCCACTTAAAATACATACAAAGTTACATTATTTAAAAAGAAAGAGTACAAACATCTCTTTTGAAAGCAGCGGCATGCGGCACGTGAATCGAAGATATCAATCAATACTGTTATTGTCTTTTGAAATTTTACTGTAAAGTCGACACATTCTAACTCCAACTCGGGCTTGTTCTGGTTCTGTGGTTTGATATCGCCGCCCCCGCAGAATAAACGCGCAAGTGTAAAAAGTCAATTTTACAGGAAAAATAAAAAACCTAAATTGATCCATAACTTTATGACTACACCGAATAGAAGTTTGTTTTTTACGTCGTTTAAAAGATTTTTTTTTTTTGAAATTTTACTGTAAAGTCGACACATTCTAACTCCAACTCGGGCTTGTTCTGGTTCTGTGGTTTGATATCGCCGCCCCGCAGAATAAACGCGCAAGTGTAAAAAGTCAATTTTACAGGAAAAATAAAAAACCTAAATTGATCCATAACTTTATGACTACACCGAATAGAAGTTTGTTTTTTACGTCGTTTAAAAGATTTTTTTTTTTTGAAATTTTACTGTAAAGTCGACACATTCTAACTCCAACTCGGGCTTGTTCTGGTTCTGTGGTTTGATATCGCCGCCCCGCAGAATAAACGCGCAAGTGTAAAAAGTCAATTTTACAGGAAAAATAAAAAACCTAAATTGATCCATAACTTTATGACTACACCGAATAGAAGTTTGTTTTTTACGTCGTTTAAAAGATTTTTTTTTTTTGAAATTTTACTGTAAAGTCGACACATTCTAACTCCAACTCGGGCTTGTTCTGGTTCTGTGGTTTGATATCGCCGCCCCGCAGAATAAACGCGCAAGTGTAAAAAGTCAATTTTACAGGAAAAATAAAAAACCTAAATTGATCCATAACTTTATGACTACACCGAATAGAAGTTTGTTTTTTACGTCGTTTAAAAGATTTTTTTTTTTTTTGTAGATAATCTAATTAATGTTAAGTGTTAAACAGGTACTGTTTTTGAGTCATTGGTAAAAAAACATTTTACAGAAATGTTTTAGTTTTTTTTAACGTTAATGTTACTTTGAGTTATTTTTTCTTATCAACTATTGTTTTTTTTGTTTTGCAATGTAATATTACTTGCGTTTTTCGCAGTACAGTGATACCGTTAATGGGCTATTACGCGTTTATTCTGGTGCAGTCGAAAAAATTCTGATAATGTAATAGGTAATTAAGTTTTTATATCATCAAGGTCGGAATTATAACATTATGTTACGGTATATCGTGTGTATGTAACTTCGTAAATAATTGATGTAAAAATCTGGAAAAAATTAAGGTGATGTATTTTGATATATATGGATTAACATCAAAATCGCCTCAATAGCACTTACGCGTTTATTCTGCGGGGGCGGCGATATAAACCCACCTTTACGTTTACTCCGCGCGTTTGTGCTAGGCCTACAGTTCGCAGGTCCATGGCTTGCGAGCGGTAGCTATTTAATATGTACTAACATTTTCTTTATGAGCTCAACAATGTGCGTTAATTACAGTTTATCTTCGATTCCACTGTATTATTTGAACACGAGTCAAATAGGTTCTGTGTAACGGTTTTTAATACAAAAAAAAAAAACAATCTGCCTAGCCTTTTTTCAACTACATTGGGGTCGGCTTCTAGTCTAACTGAATGCAACTGAATACCAGTATTTCACATGGAGTGACTGCCTATCTGACCTCCACAACCCAGTAACTGGGTAATACGATACCCCTTGGTAAGACTGGTTGCCAGACTTTCGGGCTTCTGACGACCCGTAACGACAGTCAAAGATCCACGAATGACAGCCGGGACCAACGGCTTAACGTGCTTTCCGAGGCACAGAGGAATCTCTGTATATAAAGATGGTCACCCATCCACAGACCAACCCCGGCAAGCGTAGCTTAACCTGCTGAATCGACCCGTGCGGCTGTTATTACTTAGCCACGAGCTCTTCTGCTGCTCTGAGCTGGGTTTTTTAATACAATAAATACAATGCTTATTAAAACCTTTTTGGAAACGATGAATTTTACCAACAAACAATACTAGTTACTTTGTCAGTTTTGTGCAAGCTTAGCATACAAAGGAGAATGGCCATGACCCATATATAAAAAACCCAGTCCCGGACCATAAATTTTATATCTCAGATTTTAGATTAAAATTAATATAGTTACTCTCAGTTGTCATCATTGCCTAATCCAGTGGCTAACATGGTTTTTTAGGGTTCCGTTAAAAAACGGAACCCTTATAGATTCGTCATGTCTGTCTGTCTGTCTGTCTGTCTGTCCGTCCGTATGTCACAGCCACTTTTTTCCGAAACTATAAGAGCTATGCTGTTGAAACTTGGTAAGTAGATGTATTCTGTGAACCGCATTAAGATTTTCACACAAAAATAGAAAAAAAACAAATAATTTTGGAGTTCCCCATACTTAGAACTGAAACTCAAAATTTTTTTTTTCATCAATCCCATACATGTGGGGTATCTATGGATAGGTCTTCAAAAATGATGTTGAGGTTTCTAATATCATTTTTTTCTAAACTGAATAGTTTGTGCGAGAGACACTTCCAAAGTGGTAAAATGTGTGTCCCCCCCCCTGTAACTTCTAAAATAAGAGAATGATAAAACTAAAAAAAATATATGATGTACATTACTATGTAAACTTCCACCAAAAATTGGTTTGAACGAGATCTAGCAAGTAGTTTTTTTTTAATACGTAATAAATCGTAAACTTATCGTTACTTGCTGCTACGGAACCCTTCATGGGCGAGTACGACTCGCACTTGGCCGCTTTTTTTCCCATTAACGTTGCGTAGGCGCTGAAGGCAAATAAAGTTTTTAATTTTTGAAGTGAAAACTTCTTTAGGCGCGTTGGGCATTTTTGAGATGAGAAAAACCAATTGAACTCGCGACACCGTTACCGACACCTCATCTTTGTAAACGCGAATGTGCTCTTTATTTATATTACGTTACGGATCAATGTTCTATGCAAGTATTTTTACTTTAAAAGTTTTGGAAGTATTTTTATAAATTGTTCAAGTTTTCACTTCTGTCGGCACTCCGGGAGTGCCACTGTTTTTTTTTTAAAGCTGTCAGTAATTGACATTATTTTTTATGATTATTTAATAGAACGACTGTAGAAAGTAAAAATACTGGTATTAGTACTAAAATACATACACATAGAAAAACAAAAGTAATGTAGTTGATTGGAGAAAGGTTTGTGAACCTAAAAGCTAATCTGTCTGTTCCTAATAATCCTAATATCAAGGGAAGTCGTATTTATTCCTATCATGAGATTCGACATCAGATTTCCGTTGTAAATCTTCATCAGGCTCCCAAACACTTTAACTGTAATGAACCAAGACATCTACTGTCACATATTGAAGAAAAGTTTTGTATGAAAAACCAAGCTTTAGCCTACATGCCCAAAACTATCTAACCATCACAACAGAGCCAACCCTTAACCCTAAAACGCAAACGGTACATTATCTAACGTATCCTAACCAAATCTAAGTACAGGGGTCGCGTAAAGAGGCATAGGTTCGCTCATTAGGCCCGTGGTATCGTCCATAAATACATTATCGCGGGGCAGACGAAGCAGACGGGGCAAAGGGGGTTAGGCCGCGGCCAGCCGGTGGGTTATCGAATTAAAACTTCACTAGCAATAGTTGAGTTGAACAGCGTATTAATACACCATGTATAATTCGTGCGCCCTGGACAAACTTAAGAGTTTTCCATTTGAGTCGACACGATTTTTTTATGTTTTTCCGATTTTTATTTTCAAGCTATTGCATAGCTTTTATCGCGGGCTTTGAGCGCGGCGACCGAATCAAGAAATTCCGTAACGTAACGAAAATAAAACCTAACACCCCCCACTCCGCCTACCATGTAATGACGGTTCCCATGACAACGTGATGTTGTTATGGAGGTTACAAATGCTATGCAATAGCTTTACCGTGGCAGTCCCCTAGTGCCGCAAGTTGTTTTATTTTTTATTATTGTAAGCTATCACTGTGCGACTTTTCTACGTCTGGCTGTAGTTTTGTAAAATTTTTGTTCATAATTCAATTATTTAATAAGTACATACCAACTTCAGTACAGCCATATTGGAACCTCAGCAATTCTTCTTACATGGCATATCATGTAAGCCATGCATGCCAGCATTAATGCATACGGTATACATTATAAAGAGTATTCATTTATCTATTCATTGAAGTATAAAGAAATAGTCAAATCGTATAAAAAAATTGAAATAGCAATTATAAGATGCAATAAGCAAAGTAACTTCATTTAATTCATATCATCCAACAACTAATATATTCAATCCATTTCTCGCCGATTTTTCAACAGCTTTAACTATATTTCTCTATTAATTCGAATTTTAATGTCTTGATAAACTAAATTATCGTTGTCGACATGTCGATCCAAGCTTATGTGTCGACAACAGTGGACAGCGCGCCGTGGGCGGCGGGCTGGGCGGCGCGAAGGAGCGATCGAGGTAAGGGTACCGGCTACGTAATTAGATTTTCAAAGTCCGAATACACTGCTCGTACTTGTCTTCATAATAATGTGAGCGGATTGACTGGAGTTGATACTTTATTATTATTTTTATAAATTATCTTTGAAATGCCAGCTTGGAACTGTACCAGCGGGGTAAATGATTTTTCTCAAATAGAGATCGGACCTTTGTAAGTTCACGTTTCCTTACGGTGTTTTCGGTCAATGATGTGATGTTCTAGCTTAGTATTACATTACAGACTCTTTGACCAATAGTTACAAATTTAGCCCGAAGTAATAGTAATTATTGCAATTTGTACCCTAATTGCGTAACACACATTCAATCATAACCCGAAGGATTTTGAAGGAATTTTATAATCCATTGCTTCATAAGTTGAAAAATATATCCGCTCAACAATGTATGAATAACGCAATGAACGTTGCTGGACTGCCAAAGTGAATGGCATTGCCATTGTAAGTGTGTTACGCAAATACCCTATGATTGGATAACAGTGACTGGAACATGTGCAATTTTTTTTTAAGTGATTTTTTTTATGCGCGTTGGGCATTTTTGAGATGGGAAAAAACAATTGAACTCGAGACACTGTTACCGACACCTCATTTTTGTAAACGCGATTATGCTCTGTATATACAGGGTTACTGGTAACTCGACGTATTCCTTGCAGGACGTCATAGTAGGGTTAAAATGCAACAAATTAAGCCACCAAATGTTCTACCGAAATTCAGTAGTTTTTGAATTAGTTAAGAGTTTTAGTTTTTTTATGAAAAATCCCAGATTAAATCATTTGAAACCAATTTAAAAATGATTTACGGTGCGACTGTACTGAAATTTAAGTTATTATCATAGTTGACGCCGTAGCAGACCTTTGTTAATAATTAAAAGTTCAATAATGCCTAAAACTTTGGCAAATATCACTAACCAAACATTTAATTTTTTGTAATATTTGCTATTACTTCATAAAAAATGTAGTCTAGTGCAAAAAAAAAAATGCTATACCTGGTGTACAAATTACTAAGAAAATATCCTTGTCTTATCAGCTATCCAAAAAGGTATGAAAGTTAATACAAAATCATGGACTACATTATGAAAATCGTTTTTGATTTAGTACAGGCGTGCGTTTCACAAAAAGGTGATTATTCGAAAAATCAAAAACAAAATCGTGAACATTATTATTCTTTTTAATCAATATTAAAAACTTTAATTACACACATTTCACACGTCTTGTTCGATGTGCTGCCCTCGGTTTCGAATACATGTTCTTATTCGCTTCCTTACTTCGGTTTTTGTTATTCTTGATGTGATTGTTACCCTCATCTGGTCCGCCGCATTTGTAATTCTCTCCCTTAGTTCTTCAATTGAATTTACTGGGGTCACATAAACTAGATCTTTCATATGACCCCAGACGAAAAGTCTAGCGGCGTCAGATCAGGGCTTCGTGCAGGCCACGGAATCGGCCCACCGCGCCCTATCCATCGGTTTGGATAGTTTTCATCCAGCAATTGTCGAATTTTGATTCGGAAGTGGGCTGGACATCCGTCATGTTGGTAAATCATGTTTGCTCTTCTTTCTTCCGGTACATCCGTGAGCAGTGCTGATAAATGATTTCTGAGGAAATCTTCATAAAGTTCCCCATTTAGTGTTCGGGGTAAAAAATGTGGGTCAATTAATTTGTCGTCAATAATACCCATCCAAACATTAAGCGAGAACCTTCGCTGGGATGCGGTTGGTTTCAGTTTTTTAGGGTTTGCTTCTGCTTTCGGTGCCCAGTAATGTAAGTTGTGGTAATTTAGGATACCATCACGATCAAAACATGACTCATCGGTCCACAGAATGTTTTTTAAAAAGTTTTCGCTGTCGGCGTCGGCACTTAGCATAAAACGACAAAATTCAAGCCGTCTCGGCGGATCTCCTTCTTCTAATGACTGGACTGGTTGGTAATGGTATGGATGTCGGCCTGACAAGTGAACTACAGACCAGAATTTCCACTGTGACATACCAAGCTCACGCGCTACGATGTTTGTCGATGTGTTAGGATCGTCAATAAAACGTTGAAGAATAAGCTCCTCGTCCTCAGCCGTGTATCTCCGGGAACGACCAGTGTCAACTTGCCTGCTTCTTTGGACGCTGCCAGTTTCAGATATTCACCGATAAGTCGATCCGAAGATACTAACGTGGGGGAGTCGGCGGTTGGGAAAGCGAAATTGATATTCTCGCCGCGCCTCAGCAGCGTTACCGTCACAAAGTCCGTAACAGTACATTATGTCAGCGTATTCAGGATTAGAATATGCAGCCATAGTCAGCGCTTATGAAGGCACAGCACAGCACAAGAGCAAGATACGCAGCAACAGTTAGGGAAATAGCCAGTAACAAAACACGAGCTTGCGCGACGTAGAGTTGAAACTAACTAACGCTGACGACCAAATTTTGCAAAATCGCACCCCCTGTCATGCCGAGAGAACAATAGCGACCAATCACAAAGCTCCCCGAGTGTTTGGAGTTCAAGCGCAGGTAAAAACTACGAATAATACGAATACGAAACAATAGGTTGACCGTCTCGCAATTTTACCTGCCCCCCATAAAACTCTTCTCTTCCCTGGCACACATGCAAAAGTATTGACAATCATACCTTTCTGAATAACTGATAAGACAAGGATATTTTCCTAGTAATTTGTACACCAGGTGTAGTATTTGTTTTTTTGCACTAGACTACATTTTTTATGAAGTAATAGCAAAAATTACAAAAAATTAAATGTTTGGTTAGTGATATTTGCCAAAGTTTTAGGCATTATTGAACTTTTAATTATTAACAAAGGTCTGCTACGGCGTCAACTATGATAATAACTTAAATTTCAGTACAGTCGCGCCGTAAATCATTTTTAAATTGGTTTCAAATGATTTAATCTGGGATTTTTCATAAAAAAACTAAAACTCTTAACTAATTCAAAAACTACTGAATTTCGGTAGAACATTTGGTGGCTTAATTTGTTGCATTTTAACCCTACTATGACGTCCTGCAAGGAATACGTCGAGTTACCAGTAACCCTGTATATTAAGTTACGGATCAATGTTCTATGCAAGTATTTTTACATTTAAGGTTTTGGAAGTTTTTTTTTGCTAACGCGATTGTTCTCTTTATTTAGATAAGGTTACAGACCAATGTTCTATACAAGTATTTTTCTTCCACTAAGGCAATCTTATTCAAGTTTTCACTTCTATCGGCACTCCCGGAGTGCCACTGTTTTTTATTTCTGTGTGGCGTTGTTAAGATACATCATCCCAGTCTTTTCCCAACTACGATGAAATCGGCTTTCAGTCTAATTTAATGCAAGTTATACCAATATTTTACATGGAGACAACCTACCTGACCTTCGACAATACCCCCTAGTAAAACTGGTATAATATGCCTAGCCTTTTCCCAACTACATATGTTGGGGTCAGCTTCCAGTCTAACTGGGTGCAGCTTATACCAGTATTTTACATGGAGCTACTACCTACCTGACCTCCGACAATACCCCCTAGTAACACTGGTATCATATGCCTAGCCTTTTCCCAACTACATATGTTGGGGTCAGCTTCCAGTCTAACTGGGTGGAGCTTATACTAGTATTTTACATGGAGCTACTGCCTAACTGACCTCGAACGATACCCCCTAGTAAGACTGAACAATTTACTTTACTTATAAAAATACCATTGTAACTTAATAAAAAGTAATGCAAGTATCAAAATCTTTAACTCGACAGTCAACATCGAGGTATTGGATATTTAGTTTGCTTTGGGCCGGCGGGGTGCGCGGGGCGGGGTGCTTAAGTCCAACTATAAATTAGGTAGGGTACAGTTTCATTAATCACCCATACGCCGTTATTATTAATTAACCCCCTTTCGAAGTACCGACAGAATTAACTATCGACCCTACCCCCAACCCCTCACGTCAACTTTTAAGTTTTGAGTTTGTAAAAATTTTAGTTTGCAGTTTGTTGGTTGTTCCTTGACTAAGTAAAGTTGAGTTTAAGATCGGTTTCTTTTTAGTAACGTTTTAAGAACAAGATTTTAGAAACACTATTAAAGGTTATTTCTTTTTGGTTATTCTTTAAAATGTATAAGCGCTAGTGGTGCCAATTCCCTTGTTCACAAACTAAACTAAATTTAAGTTCAGTGCATCTTTTTCTTTCTAGTTCATTATGAAAAGGACAGAAGATAAATTTTAGTTTAGTCCTGTCAAATTAATCGGCGCTTGACGTAAATTGACGTAATTTTAGTAGGCAAGTTTTTAATCACGTCTAAACTTGTATGAAGTAGTGACAGGCGCTGATTAATTTGACAGGACTAAACTAAAATTTATCTTCTGTCCTTTTCTTAATGGAATAGAAAGAAAAAGATGCACTGAACTTAAATTTAGTTTAGTTTGTGAACTAGGGAATCGGCACCACTGTATGTGTAGAGCTATCAAGAGAACTTAATTAAAATTCGCTACACTTTAAATGCATCGGCTTTACATTAATTATCTATTTCAAAATTAACCTTGAAATACTGAATAGAAAACACCAATTCTTAGTTCATCAACACTTGTTAATCGTTACGGTATTTTTTAATGACGTCACGTGCGTTACCTATCCAATTATCATATAAATATTACACCGTGTTAATTCCTCATAATTTTATAATGTGGGCTATAAAAATTCTATTAACAATATCCATATAATGTAGGCACTTACTTGCCTTTGACGATGCCGACTCAAGTCTCAATACACGAACAATTTATGTTGTTAGAAAAATAATTATAAAGCCAGTTTTACGAGTTCACATGTTGTAGAATAATAATTTCACGGCTACCTAATTACGGAAGTTAATGTCTCATTATGAATGTTTCCATTGTGTTACGTCTTAACTTAGTAAGTGAAAGGAACTCGCTATGAAATGGCTCGAGTCCAGTAGCATAGTAGATACTGATGCCGATTCCCTTGTTCACAAACTAAACTAAATTTAAGTTCAGTGCATCTTTTTCTTTCTATTTCATTAAGAAAAGGACAGAAGATAAATTTTAGTTTAGTCCTGTCAAATTAATCAGCGCTTGACGTAAATTGACGTAATTTTAGTAGGCAAGTTATTAATCACGTCTAAACTTGTATGGAGTAGTGACAGGCGCTGATTAATTTGACAGGACTAAACTAAAATTTATCTTCTGTGTTTTTCTTAATGAAATAGAAATAAAAAGATGCACTGAACTTAAGTTTAGTTTAGTTTGTGAACAAGGGAATCGGCATCAATAGCTAGTTTTGAAGATGATTGAAGTGTGACTGGGAAAATTTTCAGGCAGTTTTCGCGATTACAAAAAGTCGTATCATGAGGGATACCTACTGGCAAAAAAAACCGACTTCCAAAAAAAAATACTATAAAGTGAAAAAAAATAATAAAAAAACTGCAAATCGGTTTATAAATGACGTAGTTCTGAATTAACAAACATTAAAAAATACAATCAATTTGAGAACTTCCTCCTTTTTTTGAAGTCTTTTAAAAACAATAAGAATAAATTCACGATTATGAAATGTTCATTAAGTAACAACAGCTGCACGGGTCGATCGACCAGGTTAAGCTACGCTTGCCGCGGTTGGTCTGTGGACGGGTGACCATCTTTACATACCAAGTCCCCTCCGTGCCTCGGAAAGCACGTTAAGCCGTTGGTCCCGGCTGTCATTTGTAAGTAGATCTTTGACAGTCGTTACGGGTAGTTAGAAACCCAAAAAGTCTGACAACCAAGGGGTATCGTGTTATCTAGTAACTAGGTTGTGGAGGTCAGATAGGCAGTCGCTCCATGTAAAATATGATGAACGTCAAATACATAGATATGATCAACGCGTAATCGATTTCTAAAATGTTTATTTTAGAAAAAAAAGAAAAGAAATAAAGAAAATACTTTTTTTACGATTCTAGGTATTCAACATTAACGAGTTTTGTAAAACAAATTACTTTAGGATCATTGTCTAAGTACCTCTGAAATGCCTCGTAAGTACCTATTTTGTCCATGTTATTTTTATTAAAAAAACAGCAGCAACCACCATCAAACCTCCTAACCCAACTTAGCTCTCTAACACAAAGTTGGAGCATCGTCATCGTATCACCCGTTTCAGCCGACGATTTGTCGCCATCCCGGCAGTGTAAATCATTTGGAGCAGCAATCAATCAGCAGGCAAGGCGCTATCGTGTTGACGCCGATTTATCCGACACATACGATATTATTTTTGCGAAGCCATTCCCGTGAAAAAATGGACAACATCTTTGGAAGTGATTTGGGAGTTGAACGTTTTTGGTCTGTCTAGTTTATTTTGTTTTATTGGGACGTGTAGTTCCTCCCTCTATGGGAGAGTGGGTCATCTGCAGTACCCTTTTGTGGAAGTCATTAAATCTGTCGAATGATGAAAAATTTCAGAACATATCAGAATGAAAACTTTTTACAAAAAAAGATCAACCGACTTCCGATATTAAAGTTATTTTTCGCTTTGTAGTGTTTTTTTTGGAAGTCGGTTGATTTTTTTTTTTGTAAAAAGTTTTCTTTCCGAGATGTTCTGGAATTTAGTGTTTTTTTGGAAGTCGGTTGATTTTTTTTGTAAAAGTTTTTATTTTTCACTTTTTAGTTGTGGTTCCTACCCCATACAAATTCGAATACCACTACCTGCTATGTAAATAACAGTAACAGGAACTTAACATGTCATCCATATACTAAGTGGGATAAAATACGTATTATTGAACCCAACTCAAATCTTTCCAAAAAAAACAAACACGCTATGAACATAACCTCCTCCTTTTTGTGATTCGATTAAAAATGTAAAACCTACGCGGCAGCAGGCGGTGTTATTCATTCGTCTAAAGTTCTAAATAAAGATATGGTACGGGGCGCCACGCCGGTGCAGCTCCGGCGTCCTATTCAGGAAGCCTAAAGGTTTCAAAGACGGTTGCTCCAATCTTATATTATTTTACTTAACTTGACTTTACTTGGGATGTTACTGACTCATGACTGTTTAATCTTTTTACCACGGTGAAGAAGAAAGAACACGAGGGAAGGATTATAAGGTAGTTAGCAATAGAATGCTATTATGAAACAAAATTATGGAACGTTAACAGGGACAAGTTTAGAATGCATACTCTGTTCTCTATCTAAGGGGATACCAGAATTAAATAAAAAAGAACAAAAATTGAATACATTCATAAATAAATAAAACAAGTTCTATTATCTAAATGCTATTTTAATCAATCAATCTGCCTAGCCTTTTCCCAAGTATATTGGGGTCGGCTTCCAGTCTAACCGGATGCAGCTGAATACCAGTATTTTACATGGAGCGACTGCCTATCTGACCTCCACAACCCAGTAACTGGGTGAGGGATATCATGTTCCTCAGTAACCGAGCTCTGGACATCAGATGGGCACTCGCTCTAACGAACCTGACTTGATTTCCGTACATTTATTTCGGATGACTACTGAAAATCAGCGCTGTGCTATGGGATTCGGTTTTGTCCATTTCAATTTAATTTGATTAACTTCTTGATAAAATATACTGAAATAAGCTAAACGCTGTCATCTGAATATCTGAGCTTTGAAGGACTTAACCATTAGTTCATTCATCATTCATTCATCATCTCGCTAACAGAGCTGTAATACTTGTATTAAAGAACAAAATGCTTTTATGCAAAAGATACTCAGCTTGTCGTACATTTATTCAAAACTTTTCATCTGTTACGTTACTATTACACAGCTATTAGCAGTATAATTTTGTGCCCAAATTGCTTGAATAACGTCTGAGTAAGCGCCAAATCAGCTAATTACGGTAGTCTTATTCAGCGATTAGTTTCTATGACTGCTGTAAAACAAAACTCACTCAGAAGGTTTGTGCTAGCTGGGGTCTCCCATAGCACTGCATCATGCTGAGTGGAAGCCTTCTTGTCACAGTCATGTCGTGCAGCTGTCGACTAATTTCTGTTTTATGCTCGTGATTTATTATGTACTTTTTGTTGTTTTCTGATTACTCTTGTCTTTTATGTATGCACGTGTTTCTGTGACAAAATAAACCAATTTTTCTTTCTTTCTTTCTCCATGTAAAATGCTGGTATTCAACTGCATCCGGCTAGACTGGAAACCGACCCCAACATAGTTGGGAAAACGCTAGGCAGACTGACATTTGACTCTGTTCGCTATCTCGTAGAGGCTACAGAATTTTATTTTCAGGGAGCCGTCAGACAATGGAAATGTTCCCAAAAAAATTCAACGTTCACAGTAAATCTACTTAACAGGGAATGTTAGAATAATTATCATAAATTACCCATAATCGTGTACTTGTTTTAATTTGATGGCTGCTAATATGCTTGTATGGACAAAAAACGTAGATAATATTCATGAAACGACTTGGATGCAGACATACGTTGTTTGATAGGTAAAAGATGGTAAATTAACTTGTGTTTGTTCTACTACTTAATTAATTGCTATTTATATGCTAATTATTAGGTAATTAGTAGGGCTATTGTTTGAATGAGGCAAAACATGCTCCACTTTCAGCTTTAGAATCACTGTGTTTTACGAAGACTACGTTGTTACTGCTCATATGTTTTCCATACAAAAAAAAAAATCTGTAACAGTACAACTATGTTCTAAATTTCCCTCGGCAAACCTCGTGTTTCGTCAGTTGTCGGATTTCTATCAGTTGCCCTTTGCACTTGGTGTAGACCGGACGCTCTCAATCAACTTGGAAGTATATAGAGTTGCTAATACTCTTTTAACTTAATGTAATTTATTTTTAAAATTTTAGGAAATCTGATAAAGACGCAGGCACGACAGATAGGAAAATAGTTTTACAGCTCTATATAGTTTACACGAAAATCCAAACAAAACAACAATAAAGTACTTAGTTCTGAATTCAAATTATGAAACAAGATAAATAATAATAATTGATAGACATGGAAATTAGCATTCGTTTGTATTCGGAAATGCGATGATTCCCGAGGGACATTAAGAAAATATAAATATTGTACATGAATTGTATTTCAGAAATTTTGATTCAATTTATGTAAAACTAGCGCTTAGTCTGCAACTTCGTCTGCGTGAAATTTGTTATTTTAACGTTGTTAAATATATTCTATAATACTCGTCAATACTGTGGCTTTCCATTAGTGAAAGAATTTTCGGAATCGGATCAGGATTTCCGAAGATTATCCCCTACATACAAACTCACATACCTCTTTATAATATTATAGATTAAACAATTGTAGGATTTATACTATAGGGGCTTAGAACAGTTAATTGCTTGGGTTATCTAAAACTAAATAATACGACAGGGAATAAGTAACATTGATTCATCTTAGATAATCCGAAAATCTACGAGTCACTACCCACAACTTCAACAATCAGTTTGTTAAAAAATACAATAGACGTGGATATATTTAGTAACCAGTTCCGCTTAGCTATTTCTAAAGAGCCATAAAAACCCTGAAAGAAATCGAAACGTGTTTCACCTCTCAACGAGGCATTCTCAGGATGACGAACACGGCGTGTTGCCACACCGAGCGCTGAACGCAGAGAGAGAGAGAGAGAGTGTTTTATAATGGATTTCCCCAAGGTCACGCCTGAATCAATTAACAATCACTCATAGTAAACATTTCGCAACATCACATAGTGCAAATAAGCTCCAAAATCAATCTCAAATCTCTTAAACCGCGAGCAGAATGACCTAAAGAGCACAATAGCTAAACAGACGTTCAGATCCGCATCACAATAAGCAACTTCCCTCTATTAGGTCACAATTTGTAGGGGGTGCCAAACGGGCCGCGTTGACACACTTAGCCGACGTTCGCACGGACGTAATAAAATCGCGGCGGGATTTTATCGCGCACTGGATTTTCAGCTCTCGGAGTTAAGCCGAGCGTTGAGAATCTAACGCGCTGGAATGCAATTTCGTCCCAGCGCGTTGAAAAAACACACTGTTGGATTTTCAACTTTCGGCGTTAAGCAGAGCATTGAAAATCCAGTAAACGAAAAAATCGCCGCGATTTTATTACGTCTGTGCGAACGTCAGCTTATCGGACAGTTTCGTTCATTCATTCATTTAGCATAGCTGAAGAAAAAATTATAATTTGTGATGAAATGAATGATTTTTTACAGAATGGCAAAGGAAAATTATGTAGAATGTTAGAAAAAAAAAATCTTTAAGTTCACACAACATATTTCTTCGAGGATTTTGTTTTTTTTTCAGCAACCCTATATATTCATGGTATCATTAATGAAGTTTTACAGAATGGCAAAGCAAAATTATGTAAAACGGTATAAAATTGCCATTTACTTTGATTTTACAAAAAAAAAAAACGTTTTTTTTTAGCAACCTTATCGATTCGTGCGATCCTGTAAGATCGCTGTTTTTTTTTTTGTTTTGCAAATAAATATCGCGTTCAATTTTTTTTTTTTTTGTTAGCCTATATTGTGTCCCACTGCTGGGAAAAGGCCTCCCCTATTTCCTTCCAAACCTCTCTGCTTTGTGCTATTTCAGGCCATGTTGACCCCGCAAACATAACTAGATCATCACACCACCTTCGCCGCGGTCTACCTCGACGGCGTTGTCCTCCTTCAATTTATAGCTGATGATAATAATTTTAGCTAAATAAAATCGCTGAATTGTGACAAACAACACACACACATATAAACTCACGTATTTTTCCCAAGGGGATAGGCAAAAACTACAAAACGCCACTCTACTGCGATCCTTACAAACAATTCTTATAACAAAAGTTTACAAAAAGTATGAGTTTATAGTGTGGCGGGATTCCTTCTTAATTTGGGCACATAACCTACAATAACTACGTAATAGATACTAGGTATACCTACCCTTATGTACCAATACAGCACCTCTAAGACCGAATCGTCTAACAAGAAGCAGTATAATTACCTTCTACATTTCCTAGAAATCGTTATCCTTGTTCGACACAGGTCATAGATATTACTCATCTCTCTTATCAAATTACACATGCACATAAACTATACCGAGTCCACTCAGTGCCTATCTGTAGAAAATATTACGCTAATATTTGTTTTGCGGGAATCGAAAACCCGACCCCAGGCTAGCTGCCTCATAGCTCAGTCTGCAATGTCTTAATCGTTCGAGAAAATGGGATGAATTGCGAGAAAATTTGTGAGTGCCCTGTGATGTGTTATTATGTGGGTACGTCTATCATTGACTTGAATGTGCCCTGGCTGAGAATATGGCATGCTCACTCAAATGTCTCGCTGGTGGTTATCCGTAAATTGTAAAATTATATTTATTGTAACATACTGTACCACACTTAAAAAAAATATCATTCTCACATATAATTTCAACATGAATGATGTAACCAATATTTTGATTTAAAAGAGTGTCCGTGGAGTTTTTTGCCCGTTCTTCTCCATAGGAACCTACTACGCTTTGGAATGGGCAACTAGCTTCATCTTTCCGACTGACCGACCCCTTGACAATTCAAAAGTGCCTGTTTGGCTTGCAATTGGTTTATTTGAAATAAATGCTTTGAGTTTGAGTTTATGAAAAACAAAACATATTTGAATAATATTAGACACGGAAGATTCTACTATCCTTCTAAGAGTCGATTCATTTGATGGTAACATTTGCACTAAGCATCGTTTACACTTAGTCTACATCTTTGATAATATCAGCAGTTGAAATCTCATTTATTTAGTTAGTCTGTACCTTTCCATCAAACACGTAGATATGTAGATAGTTAGGTACGTCAGCTCAAAACAATCCACTGAAATTATTTATAATTAATTAGAAGTTCCGAGGAGCCGTAAACATGGCGAGTGCATTCCTAACTCGTCGACATCAATATTCAACTGAAGCGTTTATTATCATATCTCATTATACAAGTTAGTGCTTGCGCACGGAGATGTTGCCTCCTTGGGTTATGACCTGACGACTAAACACTCAATTCTATCCTCAAAACCAATCGAAAAAAGACTTTAGGGGGCAAGGATAAGGTGGGTTTTTGATCCGTTGCGTCCAGTTGTAAGGTCGAGATTCGGTTTCGAAATGCAATTTGGAAATGAGATCCGGAGGGTACCCTTTAAGGGGGTAGGAGGCACGGATGGGCGCCTTGCCACTATTATTTATAAGGGTGGGTCAGTCTGCGATAGTCGGCTATGTACGTTTCGCTTAACTGCAACCGCTTACGCTTTAAGCTTATTCGCAGATTGTTTTGTTATATAATTAATTAGCATATCCTGAAGTACGGACTAGTTTGTTTTTGATGTAACAACTGTTGGAATAATTAAGATGGAAGTTTCATCATCATTTGGAATAAATGCTGATGTTAGTTAGACGTAATGCTTAGTTGACCATTTTTTGTAAAAGATCCTCCGCCAGTGACGATACTGATCCTACGTCCAGCACACCTTAGGTAGTCAACCCCTCGACTAACCTTGAATCACAGGCTAATAATTACTTCCACACGACACAAGGCAATCTCTCATAAGATCGTGTGAAAATTATCCTCTTAAAAGGTTGCACTAGTTGTCGGCTCGAACTCGTTGGTGGCGTGGCTAATATGCATTATATTTAGTATAGTTATTATTTATTTATTTAGTTTTATTTACATACATACATACATAAACTCACGCCTTCTTCCCATGGGGGTAGGCAAAAACTACAGAACGCCACCTGCTACGATCTTGACATACTCCTTTTGCCTCGTTTATGTTCATACACGCACGCCGGTTGCGAGTACTACGCACCTGGCCTTTCTGAAGAACATCAACAATAAGGTCAGTATATGTCCTCCTAGGGCGTCCCCGACCGGCCTTTCCCTTTACATCAGCCTTGTAAATAGATTTTGTTAGTCGCCTTTCATTCATCATTAGTTATTTATTTAGTATTTATTAACTTAGTTTTTATTTATTTAATGAAATATACGATGATTTATAACGAAAACGAGCGTGTAAAATTTCATGAACAGACCTTTGGGCGTATAGATATTATGGAAAAACTACTAAATGTATCTACACAAAATAAAATTATTTTAACTTTTATATAAATTATATATCCCTGTACGGTGCTCAGTAGTAGTTTCCAGTGATATTAGCATTAACACAGCAGCTACAAAGGTTTATACCGTACAAACTAAGTTTTTGTTTTGACGGGTACATTGTTCATTCGGGTATCAGTTTACACCCTGTTTACAAGTGGGGCAAATTGCGGAACAAGTGATTTGCTTGACCGCATGCCTTGGGTAACTTAAAACTTTATGAATTTCATCAACTATACTGTCTCTCGGTGAAATCTAATGTAATTGTTACTGAAACCGTGTAAGCTAAATTAATTCTAAAAACGTTACCAATGTATGTTATGAACAGTTTTCTCGTCTATACAGTGTGTTCCTGGGTAATGCACAAATGCAAAAGGGTGAAACTAGACGATTACTCAAGGACAAAAAAAAATGAATACAGAAAAAACAAAAGAAGTCTAAAAAAACTTATAAATCTTAAAAAAAACTAAGTAGAAATGTATTTAAAAATCAGACAACAATTTCAATTTCTGTTTTTAACCGACTTCCAAAAAGGAGGAGGTTATATGTTCTTCGCGTATGTTTGTTTTTTTTTTTTATGTATGTCCACCGATTTCTCCGTCAATTGTGGACCGATTTTGAAAATTCCTTTTTTGTTTGAAAGGGTGTGCTCTGGAATTGGTCCCATATAAATTTTATTAACTTTGCTTGGATAGTTTTTGAGTTAGCTACAAAATACGTTTTTTTTCCCACTTAGTATGTAGATGATATGATAAGTTTCTGTCACTGGTAGCAGGTAGTGGTATTCGAATGTGTGTGGGGTAGGTACCACAACTAAAAAGTGAAAAATAAAAACTTTTTACAAAAAAAAAACAACCGACCTCCAAAAAAAAACACTACAAAGTGAAAAATAACTTTAATTTCGGAAGTCGGTGGCAAAAAACGAAAATACAAAACCCAAGACACCGACTTCCGAAATTAAAGTTATTTTTCACTTTGTAGTGTTTTTTTTTGGAGGTCGGTTATTTTTTTTTTTAAAGGGTTTTTTTGTATTTGCCATGCAACATCAATTATCAGGCATCATTATTGTTTTTATTTTAACGAAATTGACTCTATTAATAACAAATTATAATGTTTTCAATACAGGGGCAGTAAAAAAGTAAAAAAATCGATATTAATTTTTACAATTTGTTTAAACTTTTTCCATTTTTTTTTTTCGATGAATACTGGACACAATGTATTTGCGGATGACATAAGAGAGATAGAAATTAGATACTATGTATCTACATACTGAAATAAATAGTACCTAGATCGAGCCAGGGGGCCTACCACCAGCTCAAAAGCAATATTATTATATTTTAATATTAGTTCAGTGGGAGAAAGAGTTGGAGCTATACGTCCTGTAGAGCTTCATCTCTTTCCCACACTAAAGTAATATTAAAATATTACTGCTTTATGAGCTTGTGGTAGGCCCCCTGGCTCGTTGGTCCAGTAATCGCAAGCGATACTACTGAGCATGAAGTCCTAAGTTCGATTCCCGGGTCGGGCAAAATGTTAGGAACTGGATTTTTCTATCTGGAATTTCTCAGTACCAGCCCGGAGTCTGGATTTGTGCCCGATTGATGGCAATAGGCTCGCCCTCTATTACATGGGACTTAAACATAACTGGCGAAATGTGGGTGTACATGTCGGAAACAAGGTGTTATATTATGTTATGTTATTTAAAGTTTGCCTTACTTTCTCACATATGGAAGTCGATACTTTCATCTAAATCTTCCTCTTATGAACAGTTACATGATCAATGATTGCTTGCATAAATTAACTACTACACGCTTTTTACAATTCTGAGGTACTAATGATAGAGACCACTTAAATATTCGTAAACACCTGTACATGCCACTTACACACGTGTTTATATTGTTCAAAAGTTTTCTCGATTCCCACGGATTTGAACGGATTGAGGTATTAGACGATTCGCCACGATGCCGCTATGACATCGACCTTTTACACGCAGCCATTTCTTTTTATGTACCAACAAATCGATTAGGTAAACATTTGATAGATTTCGGCTAAGAGTCGAGCACGGAGTGTTCGGAATAGTGGTGCAATTGACTATAGAACGTGTTCCGGATTTAAATCGTTCTGAAAATATGTAACTATATTCCATTTGAAATAAGATTAGACATTTAAACAAACCTTTTTTTCAGTCCGTTCAACCAATTTTGACTTCTATACAGTAGGCATGGATAGGATGACATTAAAAGCAAAAAAGTGGTTACAATACCAACTGTTTACTGCAGCTGCTATTTTGTCATGCCACCAACGCAATAGAAGTCAAAATCGGTTGAACGGACTGTTAAAAAGGTTTAGTTGAATGTCTAATCTTATTTCAAATGGAGTATAAGTCTGTATAGAATTGCAGTGAAAGCCCTGTTTGCAACCTTTGTATGACAAAAATCCTTTTCATATGTTCCGAATCAGGGGGAACCAATGATGTCTTTACCCGAGTTTAAGGCATTACGGGATGTTAAAGATAATATTTATGACTTGAGGAACATAGGTATTAATCATATATTACACCTGAATCTACCAATAAGCCTTTTCGTAACTAAAGTTTGAACAAAAAAAAAAGTTATAAAAATCAAAACCCAACTACGACAAAAAAGTCAACAAAAAAAACAAGACAATTTATAAACTAGACTTTTATACCTTTTAGTTGACTTTTTGTCGTAGAAGGGTTTTAGTTTTTGTATTTTTATTTAAATTATTTTGGGGTTTTAATAAAAAATATAAAAATGAGGTAATTAAGGCCTTTCATTTGATAACCAACGTGGCAAATTTTTTTTTAGTTCATAATTTTGTTGACTATACCAATATATATACAATAACTCATTTGTCAAATTATGATGAGTAGGTAGTTTAGAAGTTATGAGGGAACAGGTGAACATACATACATACTGGTCAAAATCATGACCCTCCTTTTTGTTTCGCCGTAGTCGGGTAATGAAAACGCAATCTACATACAGACAGACCATCCTCCTATACCCATAAAGTTTATTCCACTGTAACCTGAAACTCACTCAACAAACATAATCTAGAATCTGACTAAATATAATCGCACTTATAATAATTGCTATGACATCATTAATTAATATGATAGTGTTATACCAGTGAGACGTATGAAATGAGTCACCCACTGGCTCACAGTACAATTATCGAGCCAAGCCTGGTACTTATGCCAATTAATTGTTACGACTTATTTGTGAAGCGGCTAAGACAATAGATAGACGTAGAATATGGAAACGAAGATGTGTTTTTTCTTTTTTATTATTTTTGTTTTTTTTTTTAATATAAAACAGATTTAATTCCACGTAATGAAAGCCCCTTTTGAATTTGTTTAGTAATGGGTAAAAAATGTCTCGTTTATTTAGCAGAGAAAATAATTTATAAATTCCACCATTCAAATTATAAAATAAATCATCTGGGAACACTTGAAACATTAAATAATTTCCTTAACATTAAAAAAGAAACATAATAGTGGTAAAACTAAAGCCGATTACTCTATGCGAACTTCACTTGCGCGATGCAGGTCTGTTCAACCCCCAAAAATACTACCTCGTTCACACTCCAACCAACAGATGTCACTATTACCAATTTGCTTAAGCCTAATTAAGTTTTTTTTTTTTACCTCTTTGGCACTTCTAGATCCAACAATATACTGTATTAGAACAACAATGGCGCGAGCAATTAATACTTTTATGGTGGCGCCTAAATGTGGCTGTGACTGCAGAGTACAGGCTGTGTTGTAGCTCAACTGTTTAAGGACTGATGATAGGAGTAAGTGGTCTGATTCAGAGGTGTTGAGGTGACTCATGAGTATCATTGTTTCAGTGCTGTTTAGGTGACCTTGTAGTTGAGTATGTCCTATACTATTAAATGAGCATATATTTGTAATCACGTTCTCAAAAACTGCTTTAACGATTTCGATGAAAGTTAAAATAAAGGTCTGAGAAAATTCGTTTTCTTCCGATTTTTACCCGAGCAGAGCTCGGTCGCCCAAAGTTTAGAACAAGATGGCTACCTTAGAATAATGATATGGCAGCATGGAATAAGTAAGTACCTACTATCATGGCAGCATGGAATTAGTATGTACTATACTTGGAATTAGTATGAACTTTCCTATACTATTAAATGAGCTTTCTCTATTTTCACCAGAGCAGAGCTCGGTCGCCCAGGTACCTACTTATAATAATACTGACTAGTTGGAGAACATTAATGATCGAATACGTTATGGACGTTTAAAAAGCAGCAGCGTTCCAGTTTAAAAATTGAACTGTAATCACTGGTGATTTTGGCGAAATACTCTGTTCAATGATATAAGGAAATAATGATGGATTATTTAAAGCTTCATTTTAGCAGGAGAGCAGTGGTGTCCCAGTGGTAACGGCCGCGACTTACGAGTTGTAGGTCGTAGGTTCGAACCCAGACAGGCGCTTTACTTTGTGTTAATTATTTCATCACCACTGCTCTCAAAACGGTGAAGGAAAACATCGTGAGGAAACCGGCATGTCCTAGAACCGAAAATTCGAAGACATGTGACATCTACCAACCCGCACTGGGCCTGCGTGGTGGATTATGGCTCACTCCCTCTCACAGAGAGGAGGCCTGTGTCCCAGCAGTGAGAACATTATAGGCTGACGATGATTTAAAGCTTCGAAAAAGTCGGTATTGATAAGTTGTCCTGTCTAATCCCAGCTCGAGTGTATTGTCCAGATAAGTTCCACAACATAACATACATAATCAGCCTATAATGTTCCCACTGCTGGGACATAGGTCTCCTCTCTGTGAGAGGGAGTGGGCCGTAATACACCACGTGGGCCCAGTGTGGTTTGCCGATGACATGCCGGTTTCCTCACGATGTTTTCCTTCACCGTTTTGAGAGCAGTGATGACGAAATTAAATACAAAAAGTAAAATACCTGCCTGGATTCGAACTCACGACCTACAACTTGTAAGTCGTGGCCGATACCATTGAGCTATCAGTGCAGCCAAATAAAATTGCAGGATTTTCTTCTTAAGTATTTTCAGTTTGAAATCAACAAGTTGCAATGAGGAGAATAAAATAAAACTAAGAAAACTAAGCCTTCAGGATACTGACTAAAAAGATTACCGGTGCCGACTTCCCTAAGAGATATATACAACTAGGTTTATATAGCGCGATTCCTGAAATAGAAACATAACCTTGATCGACTCATTGAAGAAGGCTAGTTAGTGCCCGATTCCTGTAACTTACGGACGAATGTTCATGTATCACTGTCCATTCCAAGGTTGCCTGGAAGAGATCGCGGAAAGCGATAAGGCCGCCCATTGTATATTTTGTAGTGTTTGATTTATTTTTTTGTTATGTATTTTTGTGGTGTACAATAAAGTATATATAAATAAATAAATGTTGGTTAGTAATTAAGATGCTTGTATCAGCGCATATTTTGGGGAGACCCCATTTAAACACATCCTTCCAGGATGTGTTTAAATGGGATGTGTTTTAACCTTTAAAAAAATATATTTTCAATGGGCAATTTAAGAATTCCAAAAAGACACACACCCACTTATAAAAAGCTACGATTTGTAAGTAGGTACAAATCGTAGCTTTTTATAAGTGGGTGTGTGTTTATGTATGTGTGAGTATGTAAATGAGCTGATTCCGGCCCAGGAATTGATATTAGAAGCTAGTTAGTGCTATTTGGACAGTCTGATTATATTATCAATGATATTTTTTTAATTATAGGTCACATTGGGTTTAGTTAGGAAACACAGAGCTGCTCTTTAAATTAATGAACCTGTAAATGAGTTCTTAATAGTAAATTCCACAATTAACAGACATAGTCTTTATTCATTCAGACATACCAGACAAACCACAAGGGTCCTTAAAGCGGCTAGACGAATAACTAACAAATGAAGCGGAGTTAGCGTGTCATATCGCTTTGTTGCCAAAAACATCGAATGTTGTTAAGTTTTTGTTAGCAAGATGTCTGATTCGAACAATTAAGCAATTCGAGCGCTGCTTAAAGCTATAACCTTTCGTAAAATCTGCATAAGAAGCCAGCCTTAAGGCGGACGGCTTGCGGTCCGATCTCTACAGTGGATGCAGAATTTTTAGGACTAAACAAATAGGTCTTCTATTGTAATCTTTATTTTTTTTATTGAAAGTAATTTTACGATACATATTAAATTCCAAACGTAGGTAGATATAGAGCTTTCCCAGCTCCTCCATCGAAATGTTAAGTTTATGTTTTTTCACTCATGCTCAAAAAGTCCGTCATTGTAGCGTACCAGAGCGGGGAAAAAATAGCATATCTTGCTCTAGAGGAAAAAGTAATTTTTGTCTGTAACCAACGAGCCTACAAAAATGAAAAAGTCTTTATTCTTATGTAAAACTAGCTTTTTTCTACCGCATACCGGGATAAAAAGTTTCCTTGAAAATTCAGATTGAATAAATTGTATTTTTTTTATAAAATAAACTATACATAACATAACACATAACATCACGCATTGTTTCCCCGAAGGGTTAGGCAGAGGTATGCCTGTAGTAGGTACACCCACATTTCGACAGTTATGTTTAAGTCCCATGTAATAGGGGGCGAGCCTATTGCCATCAACCGGGCACAAATCCAGACTCCGGACTACTACTGAGATATTCCAGATAGAAAAACCCAATAACACTTTGCCCGACCCAGGAACCGAACCCAGGACATTTTATTTTCTCGCAATCGTAGTGAAAAGTAGAGTGTAACACACGGCGCTAAAATCCATTCTAACTCGGTTTCTATTTACTCGATAAAACTACCTCGATAGGATGGGTTATTTTAGCCCTTCATATAACAATCTACTATTTAAGTTAGGCATCTACCAAGTCCTATTGTGAGAAGACACAGGCGTTGTCCTAATTGGCTACGATCGTACGAGCCGATCGCGCGATGGGCATCATCATCAACCTATCGTAAGATCGTTATAAAGCAATTCCTGTGCTCGCGCGATGACTTAGAAGCTTCAATTAGGACATTCTGAAGAAATGTGTGTGTTTAATCTCGTCGTGCGACGAAATCACATCATTTGCTCGTACGATTGTTAGCCAATTGGAACGACGGACGCCACAATCTATATTAGTATTTAATCAAAGTAAGAAGACACTATCCATTGGCATTTACAGACCACAATTCTGAAACTAACGGTCTTCAAAGAAAAACCAATGATTTAAAAAAAAACCGTGGCCGACAACCGGGAGTGCCGACAGAAGTGAAAACTTGAACAAAAAAAAAAAAACTTCCAAAACTTTTAAAGTAAAAATACTTGCATAGAACATTGATCCGTAACGTAATATAAATAAAGAGCACAATCGCGTTTACAAAAATAAGGTGTCGCGAGTTCAATTGTTTTTTCCCATCTCAAAAATACCCAACGCGCCTAAAGAAGTTTTCACTTTAAAAAAATCTACTCCATATCTATTAGAATTTTAAGATAAAGCAATGCACACACGTTATAATGAAGTTTACTTTAGTGAAAGCTGGCTTAAAAACTTTATAATTACAATGAAAGCTTGCGACCATTATACAACAACCCTTGGCTCGTCGACTCATTACTACGGTTCCAGATTATTGTTTCAAGTCCACACAATAGGATGGGACACAAGTTCGCGCCCTGTCTACGTCATTTCCACTGATCCCGACACAAAATCCCGCCGCGCGTAGGCAGTGAGCGGAATTGAATTTTTCTCGCTAAGTCGACATAGTCGAAATATATCAACGATTTCTGGGAAACAGGAGTTGAAAATCAGGAGTGATTTGGTTGGATTCATTTGTTAACAACAGTGAGACGAAATTGGTTGGAAAACTGTATGGAATTACGTTGTTCTAAGTTTTCTGACAAGTAATAAAAGGACATTTTCAACAATGCTATCGAAATGATCCAAGAGATGTTTAATTACATAGGTTATGAATTATAATTTTTAATTTTAACTAGCTGACCCGACGGAGGTTGTCCTGTCAAAATTGCAATTTATAGAAAAAAATCACTTTCAGTATTTTCCTGAATTTTCCAATTTTACCGGTAACGTTCTGAAGCGATGATGCGCTTACCAAAGAACAGTATTTAATTTTTATTATATAGATTACTGCTTTCTGCTAAGATATTTGGGTTTATTCTTTCTTCAGCTGTAATGATAAGAGCATTTCTTTTACTGGAAAATATTCGAATTCTCTTGCTTAATTTACACAGGACACCAAGAATACAACTATTTTCCTCCTTTTTAATTATATTTATTTATTTTATTATTTATGTACACACAGTAAAATACATAGAGAAACGATATAATTATAATTTAGAATACAAAGGTACTGCTTATTTCTTTAGAAATTTCTTCCAGCAAACCTGCGAAAGGAGAAATGAGAAAGAAATGTAGACAATAGTGTACGAGAACAAGAAGAGAAAATATGGATATGCGAAGTCTTAAAAACTAAAATCATCATCTGCCTAGCCTTTTCCCAACTATGTTGGAGTCGGCTTCCAGTCTAACCGGATGCAGCTAAATACCATTATTTTACATGGAGCGACTGCCTATCTGACCTCCACAACCTAGTGACTAGGTAACACGATACCCCTTGGTAAGACTGGTTGTCAGACTTTTTGGGCTTCTAACTACCCGTAACGACTGTCAAACATCTACAAATGACAGCCGGGACCAACGGCTTAACGTGCTTTCCGAGGCACGGCGGAGTCTCGGAATTATAAAATTAAAATATATTAATATTGAACTAAAATATAGAGGGTGTTATTCTTTAAAACAAGCATCTTCATCGTCGTACACAATGGACAATCGGAACTATTCACTGATGCGCTATTTGGCGACAGTAAGTAATTTACAGCTGGAGCTACATTGTGTCTGTACCGAGTAATGTGGCGCTTTATTACGTAAGCATTTAATGAGCCCCTTGTTTTATTGTAATAACTTGTTCTGACACGTGACGCCGTATAAATAGTACTTGTTTCGTTAGTACAAGTTTCCTATTGCGATGTATCTAGAAATGAATTGTTTTTGAAGGGAATAAAATTGAAATCTCTGCCATTTTCGTCTCTTGTGGCGTAAAAACTTACTAGTTTTTGATTTGACTTTCTCCTTCTCCAGAAAGCATTTCAATAATGTAGAAGATAGTCCTTTTTTAACCGACTTCCAAAAAGGAGGAGGTTATATGTTCGTCGCGTATGTTTGTTTTTTTTTTTTTGACTTTGTAGTGTTTTTTTTTGGAGGTCGGTTGTTTTTTATTAACACAAAGCAAACTTTTTCATTTAACATATATATTTAAAAAAAAAAATACTTAAGCTATATACTCACAGCAGCGAGCGGAAATATAAACAGGACAACAAGAAGTACCAATATCTAATAATACTGTATCAAGGCTGTAAAAATATTAAAATACTTTAAAACTCCTACAAAATTAATATTAAATCCTGAAGCTAGTTCAACAAGTAGCAATAAAAACAGGAGTAAAGCAACAAGAACATAAGCCACCCTTACACAACTTAAAAAAATACCTTAAAACTTCTACAAAATGATAATTTTAATACGAAGGCTTAAAGCAGCAATATAAACAAGAGTAAAGCAACAAGGAGTATGACTACTAAGCCATCATCGTCGTGTTAACTATAAAAGACTGGAGGTGGCGCCTGATATGTGGGACCACCGGACTTACGCCGCCCGCCCTAGTGGGAGGATCTGTATAGAGTTGTTGAACTGTTTTGTCGTTGTTTTGGCTGTGACAGTTTTTGGGACAAAACTTCTTGATGTTTCAGGAAGCAGTATATTGTTTATGCAAAGGCCTAAAAAATTTATTTGGATCCATGAAAATATGGTGTTTAAATATCTTTGTTAGTTTTCGTCAGTCATCTGAATGGTGATATTAATTATGTTTTCTGAATTTACCGTCCAGATATTTTTCCAGATTTTATTTGGTAGTAAAATAAAATACGGAAAAAGAAATCACCAGACAGTTCGAAAGATTACCTAAGATAGCTAGATTATTAACTCGATTATTAGTTAGATTATTAACTTAGATTATTTAGGATTAGATTAGTTTCTCGGGTTTATAATAATGTTTATTATTCAGAGATAAAAATCTTTAATTGACAACTATTGATGACTCCGTATTTATTTATTTTATTGTAAATGTGGTTATTATTGTACTAGCAAGCACAATAATAGAATTAATTCAAATGTTATATTTTATTACTTAATTTATAAGAAACACAAACTTTTAAATATCCACCGCAAAAAGACACAAATGCAAAAATAATTAGCAACATTAACAGCTCTATATAATTCTCAATTTCTCCCAAACACGTTTTTATTTGGTCCGTGTAAGTGAGTAGCGTTGTACTGTCCGTATGAGTATGTATGTGCATGTATGTATGTCGTGTATGGATGTTTGGATGTTCGTGTATATTGCATACACGCTCCGTCTTTGTGGGGCGACCTTCACCTCGCGACGTTTGTTTTGCTCGTTCTTATGTTGTTCTCCTTGTTTTATGAACGATTTGTTGACCTTCGGGAGCTGTGAATGGGATTTTCGTTACTTGTATAGTGAATGGGTGAGTGGGAAGTTGTTTTGGGAGGGTGTGTATGCTTGCTCTACTTTTAAGGGTTTGTATTAAGTTTTTTCTTAGGGGATGATAAGGTTTATATAAACACACAAAAAGGATTAAGTCGTCATTTAGTTTGTTTGTTGCTAAGGTGCAAGTTGGAACTTTAGAAGGCTTATTGGTCGATTTGCACGAATTTTTGGTGAATTTGGCGAATCGACTTTTTTTTCTATTTTTACTGTTAGTGTACTTTTTTCTTAACTTTATTGCTTGAAAGTCAAAATGTGCCAATTATCTAATACGTTTTTCTGGAGTTGTCGATTCGCCCACAAACAAATTTACTTCGTGCGAATCGCTTATAGAAAATATCATATTATTTAAGAGTATCGATACGCCCGTCTCGGGCGAGTAAATTCATGCGAATGAGCCAATAGGCCCGTTAGAAGTATGTGACACTTGACGCTGTATCAATAAAGTTGGTTATTTTTAGCCAACTTGATCAAGTAACTCCTCTGCTAATTTCGATTGATCAATCATCAAAGTTTGATTGCCGTGTTCTTAAGTTAAAAAAAAATCTAGGTACATTGTATCAAAAGCCTTATAAAAATCACATAATAATAAAACCAACCGGGGGTTGTCCCTGGCTGCACTTGCATAGTACGAACAGGGATAATCGTCGGTTGGTACCTCATTTAATTAAAAACGTCTAAGGGGCCTCTGCGAGTTGGCTTCGGCCCCTCGTACGCCTTCCAAAGGTCGGGACCCTAGGGTCCCGAGAAATGTCAAAGACGTAAAAATAATAATAATTCATAATAATCCTACAAATACAATAATCCCACAAATACAGTAATCCTACAAATACAATAATCCAACTCAAAGCAAATTACGTCCCTGTACAACAATAAAATACTTAAAGCTCACTTCCTGGCTGAGCTATTAAATCAAGGAGTACAGATACCAACATCTAGCCATAACTCAGGTTCGCTCTCACATTACAATTTGCACTAAATTTATCATACAATAACGTTTGTATCAGAAAATTATTATTCAAATCAACCAGCATTAATCAATGCGTTGATAAAAGAAAATGCGAGCGGCGATGCTCCTGCGCAAAGTAGGTTTGTCATGCTGTCGATATTTTTCTCATCGATAGTTTTGGGTCAATTTTCTCTTAATTTATTTGCATTAATATGAATTTTGCGTTACAATAAAAGATGTGTAGGGATTCGATTTGTGTCTTTCTGGTAAGTTTTTTAATCTAGTTGACGTTTTGGTTACGTACATTTCATAATTTCTTATTATTGTTATTGGAAATCTTTTTCTATGACTTTAATGGCTATATTTGATTTGGTTTGAACTTGGGCCTATTCATAACGATCTATGCCGGATTTTTGCAACTATTGGATCACCATACAGCATTTTTTTTTTCTTTTCTTTATTCGTCTTTATTTATTTAAAGAGGGTTTTAAGCTACACAGATTTTCATGCTACTCTCTTCGTTACAAATCGACTTTAACACACTACAACACAACTAAAAATTATCTTACACTATCTCGATCTACGATTAATCCCAATGTTTTCAAGCTTGTACAGCATACTGGCTGCTACCGAAGCAGGAGCAGTAAGGACACTGTAACATACCGCAGTCTCGCACATAATATGCTTGAATACAACTAACAAATCTCGTTTTTCCGGCTCGTTAAACAGCTGGTTGATTTTAATTACCACGTCCACAATCTTTTTTCACAGATCGACAATGCCTATCAAAATTAGTAAATCCAAAACACATTGTGCAACATCGATACAAATTCCAAACACAAAATGATTCAAAACCACGCAATGACTCAATGACTCACACTCATAAATCGATTCGAAAACCATCGATATCGATTGGTCCCAACACTACGTTAACCCGATGCGTCTCGCGTGGACCGACGTCGCTGTGTGCGTGCTAAAGATAATGAACTATCTGCACTAATATATTATAAAGTTCATTATAAACAATTATTTATTGTTAGCGTATGTTTATTAATAAGGCGGTCGATACGACTACTGTGCATGTGTTTGTAGCCCTAGGGTTGTAAGGAGGTTTGATTGAGATTGTGATAAATTTCTTCCTTAAGGACTGGGTGGGTTGGTTGTTGTATCTTGTGATTAGCTATCTTAAGAGTGTTTTTCTATTTATCGATATAGCCCCACTTATAATGTGGACTGTGGATAAGTTGTGCCACCTGTCTTATTTTAAGACCAATAAGACCTGTTTTAATTTGGCAATATTATTGTATGTAAATATGAAATATCGCTAACTAGTGAACTAGAATATGAATAATGAATTGCAATTATAATAGTGAAAACTGTATTTGGAAAGTTTCCAAATACTTTTTTTATACCTAAAACCAAATATTCGGTGTTACGTTATTAATTATGGTATTTCATAATCAATATTTTAGTTTACTAGCTAGCCATATTTCCATACAGTAATATTGCCAAATTAATCAAAACAGCGAAATATTTGATATCTATTTGCGACGTTGCCCACTTTCAGAATAAACGCTCTTAAGTGTGCATGTATTTAATCATGCAAAGTCATATATCTTTCTATATATTCCAGTTGCATCATGTTACTATCTGACGGTGCATTTGCCTACCTTTATCCACCGTGTATATTGTTTGTAGTTTTAGATTCCTACAACGGAAAAACCATGACTTGTCGTAGGCCTTTTCATCCAATTTTATCTGGAAAAAGTACAGGAAGTTGTACCTACTTTCTGGTGTTGTGAGCTGCTATTTTCTGATGATGAAGATATAACGATAAGGGCTCCCTGCTAAGAATCATAAGCAGCAGAAAAATTTTGATGCAACTTTTACAACCTTCTCTATGTATTTAAAATAAACAAAAATATATCGGTAGGTGTCGTGGGACACCCGGTTGGAACGAAGTTCCTTTCGCTGTGTAATTGTATATTAATACAGAGCCATCTAGTATAACTTTTTAGAAGCTAACAATTATACTAGATGGCGGTGTATTAAAAAAACGAAAAAACAAAAACTTTTGTCACTTGAACCTTGAGACCTTGAAACTGACTTTTTCGGGAATAACACTTGTTTGTTACGTAACGATTTCTATCAGTCAACTCCTACCGCAAACCGCGTTAAAGAACTTCATTCCAATCATTAAAAAAGTCCGAAAATATTAATGTACCTAATACTCTCGCCAACCCTACCTCGTCCTTTAGCTGTCAATGCAGCGAATATGAAAGTAAGCACAAAGCCGTTGGGTTAGATTGTGCTGCTCAGATTGCACGCTGTTTTGAGCCGCAAACAAAATGTCGTACAATGCGTGTTTTGACTGCAGCCTGACGTGATACTGTCGTGTTTTAGCAGAGATGGTTAAGTTAGTGGTGGTTCGAGAAATTAGGATGTTGTGAGAAAAAAGAGTTTTAAGGGTTTAGGGAAAATTAAGTAAGACTTTATAACTCTTATTATTTGTCAGAGTAGACATAGAATCAATGTGTGAGGAATGATATGAAAGAGAAGGGAGTGAATTATAGCGTGACGGTTGACAAGGGAGAGTGGAGAAAGAAAACGTTGTGCCGACTCCAAGTAATAGGTATGGAACAAGTGCTGGATAACATAGAATAAAAAGAAGCCAAAGAAATACGTGCATTGAGGATTATAGAAGCCAAAAGATATAGGATAAGAATAGAATAGTATATAATAGAATACTCTTTATTATGTACATCATACAAATTACAGATATAAATATAGAAATCAAAAGCATTCGCAAAAATCCTACTCATATTGCTTCGAACGAAATTCGAGTACCTATCGGGATATTCATTTGTATGTGTTGTGGATTATGACAATAATTACTCCCAATGATTCTGATCTAAGAAAAGTTCAATGTAGTTATTCGGAGGCCCATTTCCGGATTAAATAATGAAAAATTAAAAATATATCTCTTCTTCTAACTAGTAGACAATATATAAGAAAAACGTTTAGAAATCTACAATAAGTTGTGTGACTTGCAAAACGAGTTACTCGATTCAATACATAATTAAAAATAATTAGCTGTGTTATCAGGTACCTCCCATGATATTACGATGTCTCATGTGTCTTCATACATTATCATCTGCCTAGCCTTTTCCCAACTATGTTGGGGTTAGCTTCCAGTCTAACCGGATGTAGCTGAATACCAGTATTTTACATGGAGCGACTACTCATCTGACCTCCACAACCCAGTTAGGTACTGGGTAACACGATACCCCTTGGTAAGACTAGTTGTCAGACTTTCGGGCTTCTGACGACCCGTAACAACTGTCAAAGATCTACAAATGAAGCAACGACCAACGGCTTAACGTGCTTTCCGAGGCATGGAGGGGTCGCGGTATGTAAAGATGGTCACCCATCCACGGACCAACCCCGGCAAGCGTAGCTTAACCTGTTGGATCGACCCGTGCGGCTGTTATTACTTAGCCACGAGCTCCTCATATGTCATCATACGATTAAAGGAAATGCGAAGATGATTTAATTATTTCAGTTTTGAACTAATTAAATTAACAGTTTTGATTAGCAATCTGCACAAAACTATTGCTCATCAAAAACAAAATTTTCACAAACAAGAACATTCAAAATTCATCCAGCCAATCACACATTCAGATTAGCAATTAACCGTTTTAATAACAACATAACATCATATAACATATGACTACGTACGCATACGTAACAAAGCGTAGTTTTCGTTGCACAGACAGTTTAACCCCTACACTGAAGTGGTCCATTCGAAGCGTTCGATAAAAAATAAGTCCAAAAAACGCGCACCACCCCTAGGCTCGGGCAAAAAAAGCAGATAAAAATGTGCCTGCCCCGTAATTTAAGCGTCCTACCAGTTGTCGATAACCTCGGGTAGGAAATTTTGAAAAATATTTCGTATGCGTTCTCATAATCATTGCAGTTTTATAAGCTGCTTTTTTTTAATTGGCTTGTGATTTTGAAGGGATGTTTAAAGTGCGTTGTGTGTCGTTCATTTGATGTACTTTCGTACATATTATTATTCACTCTAGCCGTCAAAAGAATCCGCGTTGGCTTTTAGTGACTGAATTATCTTGACCAGTACCTTAATTGCGTAACTTATGCCCGTTTTCACGGGCATTATTTTCGTAAATATGGGTGTACCTGTTACAGGGACACCTCTGCCCAACCCTTCGGTGAAACAAGGTGTGATGTTATGTTATGTTATTTTCGTAAACGATTATGACTAATTTGTTTAATTTTGACAGTTCAAAATCATTCATTGCGTTATTTACGTTGTTGAGTAGATTTTTATTTCCAACTTATGAAGCAATGGATTAGCAATCTGTTTCTAATCGAAACAAATTGTGATTGATCTTGTATTACGCAATTAGGGTAGATACTGTATTATTACAATTTTCCTCATATACTTCTGTCCAAGTTCAAAGTATATTCGCCCTTATTTCATCATCAATTCCTTCATTAGCTTTTCATTTTTCTTTGTAATCAAGTTTTCCCCAAAAATTGTAACTGCAAGCATAAGTACCATTCTCTCCCCTTTGTTTCACTTCATTCGCAATTGGTAGAGTACCTAAATACGTGTGGAACACTGTAGCTAGTTTTACAGAGTTCTTTTCACATAAAAGGTTTAAATTTTTACCTGAAATTGCGGCACGGTAACCGTAGTAGTAGTGCTTGTATTTTTCTAAAAATCCATTCCAATTTCTACTTTCAGGAAACCGTGTTATTACTAAGCCTTTGTATGTTTACATCACGCTTGATGCTTTAGGTACTATGCGAAATAAAAAGCTTCCAGATTCGAAAAAAAATAATTTGACGTGCTAGTATTTTTACTTTGTTTGATTATTTCTGAGATGAATGTCCAAAACGTTTTTTTTTTTTTAAATTTAAGTTTATAGATTAACGTTGTAATTAATAACTAAGTTATAAAATACAAAGTAAGTATTTTATTACTTCAAGTTATATTTTTTCATGAATTAACAAAAATTCATGAAATCCCTAACATAGGTATTCTAAGCTTATATAAAATCAGGGTACCATCGACAATATTTACATTAGTAGAACTATTGACGTTCAATGTAAATTAGAGCAGACACCGAGAACAAAAATTTTGCGCAACATTTTGTTGAATACGCATACACCGCGGTTGTCACATTTGACATCCGCGGGGACACATCTTTTTTTTGTAATAGCTTCTCTAGTTTACATTGAACCTCAATGATTAGAACCCACAAATCATTCATTATTATTACACCAGACTCAAAAAAACAAAAGAACGAACACACATTCCACATTCAAACAAAAAACAAAAACTCATCTACTTATGAACGCAAAAAGGTTGGCAACAATGCAGACATTGGCTCCATATAATTTATAAAATAGTCACTTTACAATGCTAGACACAGTTGATATTTGGTCAGCGATATTGATATTATGCGTACCGATGCATCCCCCTGAGCATTCGTCAATGGAGAATGATGTGTTGGTATTTTTGTAAGTAGGATACAGTAGTGTTATTCTCAAAACATGGGGTACATCAAAAGAACTTCTACAAGTGTCGACATTGTTTAAATGATGGTCTTCTTCAGCTCTTTTTTCGGCTCAAAATAAGATATGTATCTATATTTCTAACACCAGGTTAGAACCAAAACCTGAGTTCAAACCCAAGGCACGCACCTCTGTCTTTTCAGATTCATGTGCGTATTGTATAATAATATCACTTGCTTGCAAAATCAATGAGGTTATTGTCAAAAACGCTGAAGGAAAACATCGTACGGAAACCGGCATGCCTGAGAGATATTTCTTGACGGCAAGTGAAGCCAAGACAGAGGCCCATGGGTGGCATGAAAACTCTGATATCAGGCTAGTCACTAATCACATGAAAAAGAAGAAAGAAGACCAGCAGTGCTATTCTGTAATAATCCCACCGTGAACGTTTAGGTGAAGTGAGGTTGAAAGTGAAGTGTCAATAGTGTCAAATGTGTGGGTCGAATACTTTTGATATTTCCGATAAAAGTAGTCGTTTAGTTACTTTTACGTTTGGCTTAGCTATGCTGTATTTGAAAGTAAACATGTCGCTTTAGATTAGAAGATGTGTAACTTTTTGACCCGGGAGCATGTACGGTGAAACCATACACTATTGACAACTAAGCATTTTTACATAAATTCATACCAATTTAGCAATTAGTACTCGATTAGCGGTCATCGCGTGTGCTCCCTCGCTCCTTTATATTATATAGCCTTTGGTCCGTTAAATACATTTATTTTTACCTTAAACGCAACAGTATCATTGACTATCTTCCTAACTTCTACAATGGTGGATTGACAGCTCACTTTAAGCTCACTTCACCTAAACGTTCACGGTGAGATTTTTACAGAATAGCACTGCAGGTTAAGTAATACTAACTTCGTAACTATAATATTATAAATGCGAAAGTGAATTTGTTTATTTGTTTGTTACGCTTTCACGCTAAAACAGCTTAACAGATTTGAATGAAACTTGGCACATGGGTAGACCACAAACTGGATCAGGACATAGGATACTTTTTATCCCTATATTCCCACGGGATCGAGACTTATGCGGTTGAAACCGCGGGGCGCAGCTAGTATATTATAAATGTGAAAGTTTGTGTGTTTGCATGTTTGTTACTCAATCACGCAAAAACGGCCGAACGGATTTAGATGAAATTTGGCACACAGATAGTTTATAACCTCGATTAACATATAGGATACTTTTGATCGCGGTAGTACGTTCCTGTGGGATAATTTCCGACATCCACGCGGGCGAAAGCTAGTGTATAATACACTGCATCCTTTTTTTTAATTTTTCTTGACCATGAATATAGGTAATGCAGTAATCATATCTACATCTAGTTTCGCCTTGTGTTTTCCTCAACACTAATGACTAATTTCCGCTCCTTCTTCCTTCAAACGAACACACAAAAGCAATACTTATCTAATATACTCCCAAGAAAAACATCCTAGTCTCAAACGTGCAAAAATCTTCCACGCCAAATCTGTGTTACCAATTACCAGCTGAACATGCTCATACTGACCCAATAAGCCGATGTAATTCGTCGCAATAAGTGGATGAAATAGACTCTGGGGCACCTATCCAGACATCATATGCAGGATCTCTAAACATAGTCACAATGGTTGGTCATCATTCAATTGTGCCAGTGGAAATGGCCCGTTTATCTACAATGGAGCGATCATTTTATCATTTCATTGCATTTCTTTAAGTTTCTTACATTATGTATGGGGAACGGGTGGTGTGCTGTTTAGGTTGTGATTCTAGTAATAATATTGTCTAAGGTGTACCTGACAGTAGGTGGTAGGATGAATGTGTGTTTGTGTGCGGGGGTGTGTGTATGTATGTGAGTGGGGGTGCGTGTATGAATGTGAATGTGAGAATGTGTGTGTGAATAATAAGAATTTCTGGTTTAATGGTACAAAACAAAAAAAAGAAAACTGCCGTAAAGGACCGCATTTTCTTGTATACACTTTCTAGTACGGAAAACAAGAGTAACTCACTTCGATTTACAGAAATTATTATTATTAAAATACCTCAATTATCAATACTGCACATAGTGATGGAATTGAAAGTATAGAAATAACTAGCTGCACCCCGCGGTTTCCCCCCATAAGTCTCGATCCTGTAGGAATATCGACATATAAAGTATCCTATGTCATAACCCAGGTCATGGTCTATCCATGGGCCAAATTTAATCCAAATTCGTTCAGCCATTTTAGCATGAAAGCGTAATAAACAAACAAACTCACTTTCGCATTTAATATTAGAAGAAGATAGAATTATATCTAGGTCCTTACTTTTACCCTGTATCCTCAACACATTTTGGGCTTAAACTTCGTTACTTGATCAAATGAAAATTTGATACGAGCATCTTGTCTTATCCATGTCTTCCAAAAAACAAATCCCGATCGCAAAATCCCAAACCAGGAACACACCAAGATCTAGTCGACAGTCCTCAGCTAGAAAGAGACAGAGCATCCCACTTAACTGCATCAGTTGGCAACGGTTGAAGGTCAGTAGGAAAATCGCAGCGACCTTAGCCATCCATCGCGATTGAGGAGCGTCGAGGGTCCATATAATAGAATCATTGCATTAATGGTATGCATGTACTACTTGGTAGGATTCTTCTTCGAGAGATTCAACATCTCGGAGAATTCAGCCAGTATGTTTGAAAAGTGTTCGTATTGGAAATGATTGGATTAGCATTACGGAGAATTGTTTTGAAAGTGTTTTCGGCTATTCAATTCAACGAACTCAACACAAAACTACCTGATTTAGATGTATTCTTTGGTTCCCTGCTGCAATTTAAAACCCTCTTGCGCAGTCATTTAAACAATACTTAGGCCCGTATTACAGAACGTCACTCAATACTCAAGCATTACTTAAAACTAGTTTCAACCAACCAAATGGCTTGAATCTAGTTTTAAGTAATGCTTGAGTATTGAGTGACGTTCGGGCCTTAGTTAAGCTTATTTTATTTTAGTTAGTTATTTTATATTAAATGATATTTGTGTAAGTCAGTTTTTTTGTTCTGTTTTAGACTTAAGTCAAAGCTGTTTTTTTAATGATTTTATTTTATTTTGTTTTCCATTTTAATTTTAATGAATATTTTAATTTTATGTAATGTAATTTAAGAAGGTTACTTTGTTTTATGAGAATGTCGTGTACACCTGTAATTGGTATATATATAAGAGCCCATACCTGTTAACTTTAATATTTAACCTTTTAAGGACTGCTGTCGCCCGGAGGGGTCGGTTTCGCGCGCAACCGTTTAGGACCGGTGACGCCTCCGGGCGACAGCGCGCGTTGCCAAGTGGCTACACCATTAAAATATTATTTTTGCGTAAAGTACGGAACTTAGTCGATTGCTAATATTTTTCCTACACTGGCAAGAATATTTGTAAGCCATAGACGATAAAAGTTACTAAAAACTTCGTGCCCAACACTATAAAAAAAAAATGCGAAGGCGCCCTTTTTTACATTGATATTCTGTGGTTTATTGTCGTGACTTAGTGTTGTTGTTTTATTTATTGTGAGTTATTGTGATGGATTTTTCGTTTGAAACTTAGGTAAGTACATGAATAATGAAACAATAGTGGCTTGTGCAAGTTTTTGGCTAATCGTTTGCGTAAAACAATATAGTAAAAATGATTTTCGAGCCAATCAATTTTCAGGTTATTTCGCCTTACACATTTGCCATATAAATATATTATTGTTGACTGTTTTTCGATGAATTTGTGTCTATAAATGGTAATTATCTATGCAAAAACTAATTCTAATTAATTATTTCATGCATTCGAAGCGTATTCATTCATTTTTATCCATTTTTCAAAGATTTTTCGAAGCATTTTGATGTGTAGGTAAAACGGGTCAAATTATCATGCCGAATTTTTATGAAATAATACTAGATTTGTTTTGTAACCATTAATGAATTAATCAAAAGGGTTATAAATAAGGAATGTGTGTACAGAAATTGATAAAACACTTCATTCTTGTTTACTTTCAAATAAGATTCTAACTAGACTAGATAAATTTCCGGATAAAATGACCCGTCAAGGTCATCTTGGTATTTTACCAATTATCGTATCATATTTTTACGATTCATGGATAACAATTAGTCGAAGAAGGTATAGGTAATATTCTAGAAAGATTTAATACATGATATAATGCTCATTATAACTCGTATGATCTTTTCCAATATCACGAATTGGACTACGCGATTCAAAATGACAGCACCGCGCACTATGAACTTTGAGTTAGAATATTATGGAAATATTGTATGTAAGACTAATAAGAAAAAAATCTAATTGGATTACTTGTGTATTCATGATATTATTACCAAAATTTTGCGTAAATCAATTCATTACTTTTGCCAGAAACTAACATAATACATTAACAAGTCGGCTTACGGCCAGTTCTCTATTTTCAATAGGATGTTTACAATAATAACTAAACGTATGAGTGTTATGGATATTATCATAAGTGGCCCCCGTTGTTCAAACACTCGAATCTGTTTACAGATTGTAAAATGACGCAATAGAAACGAAGCTACAGCAGTTTTTGTGTGAGAGGTCAACGCGTGTCAGATTACATCGCGATAAGCCGCACGTGTTTGTCCTTGACGGATGGTCGCACGCTTTTTTTGCAGTACTTAAAAGGTTAATGTACAATATATATGCTGTTGACGTACCTATTTTAAATAAATAAATAAATACAGTTGAGAGAATCAACTATTTTAAAAAGGAACATAATTATGTAATTAGGTTAGTTACTAAGTTGTTGACCATTTTTTTATAAAGGTCCTCAACAACTTGGCTCTCAAAACGGTGAACGAAAACATCGTGAGGAAACCGACATGTCCTAGAACCAAAAATTTCGAAAACATGTGATATCCACCATCCTGAACAGGGCCCGCGTGGTGATTTATGGCCCACTCATAGAGAGGAGGCCTGTTTCCCAGCAGTGGGCACATTATAAGCTGATTATGTATGTTATGTAATATCTGGCTCGTGGTGAAAAGGTTAATTCTAAAGAATTTAAATTTTAAAAGACCATTATGCATTACATTTCGCAACTGTTCTTATTAAAGATATATCTACCTACATTCATTTTGTAAAAATCGTTTTGCTGCCTTGATTAATTTTTAAAAACAGAATTACAGGCACAGGTAATGCGCGTAAAAATAAAATTTAAATTTATAATAAATGGCCCGATTACCAACTCGTTCTGCACTCACACATTCTAACATAATCGAGAATTTTATCGCTCCCTATCATTCGTTTCCAAATAAGTCTCATTTATAACGTGTGGGGGATGAACAAAACAAAAATTTGAATAAGGAGGGCATTATTTATCGCCGCCCCAATGAAGGCCGTTAATGTGATTTTTTTTTAATAAAAAAAATGAACGCGAGCCAGCCAAACGAGGATCATGTATCATCGCTTTTTTCGGACAGTCATTGTCCTCAAAAAAATATTATATTTATTTTTTATTTATTTACAATTCACAGACACGGGAAACGGCGAAAGTATACATCAAATTAATTACTCAGTAAATTATGTTTATGGAACTGTTTTAGGTCAATGAGGAGTAGTTTGTGGCTGTTTTGCGAAAAACAATATTCAGCTTGTTTTTTTAGTTCCTAATTTCTGAAAATGTGTTTTTAGTTTTCTCTATCACAAATGGTAATAATGTATAGCTTTAAATGAAAGCGATGGCCTAAAGCTATATTAAAACGAAATGCAAGGTGTCAAATTCAGCAAGTTATAATAATTATAATCAATACGAATGATTTACTAAAAGCATTTTAATTTATTCATTATAATTTAAATTCGCTTGCTATAACTGGACTCATAACAACAAAATAATAAAAAAAGAACAAAAACAAAACACCGAACTCAACCCTTCGTGTGCCTAATTAAAAAAATTAAAAAAAATCGCTCCCTCAGAACGCGCGTTGTCACGTTCCATATTCGCGCGTTAATTACACGTCATTCTTTTTTCAAAAAGCGCGCCAATGACGCGCGCAATTAAAGCCGTGTACAGACAACGGGAAGACGCGACATAAAGCCGGCACACACAATGCGTCCTCGGCGAAATTCGCCGCAGGGCTAGTGAAATTAACAAGGCGATTTACACTTGACACTAGGCGCCTGTTTTTCATTACTTTTCACGGCGCTGCAGTCGCTGAGCGTCTACACTTTAACAACCTATTTTTAAAATCTGTACAGAATAACAACACGTGCTCTAAACTTATTGACTTACTGGAAGAGTAAACTTTTCCGCTCCACAATTTTGCTATGCTGTAGCTTGTTGTGTGAAAAAGCGACTAATTGTGTATGTTCAACGGCTCGTCTCCTCCACATATCGCTGTAATTGTGTGAAATAAAGAGCTTTGTATCATTATTTTCCTGCTTTTTCTTTTTGCGCTAAGAGTTGTTGAACGTATTGTTGGTGGAGTTATTATTTTTTGTACTTCAACGACGTGGTATTTGTTTTATAAATATTTACTTTAGTTGATGTGTGTGTGTGATAGTTTTTATTCAAAAGATATAATTTTTCGAGTTGAGGCAGATATAATAAAATAACTCTACTAGCTAGCAATAGATGCTATTTAGTAGGGTTATTTTATTAATGATAATTTTTCCTATAGTAATTTAAGAAACTTATAGCAAACTAGCTTCTGCCCGTGACTTCGTCCGCGAGAATTTTCGGCCCCCGACCCACCGCATCGCATCCCATCGCCCGCCCTCGCCATTACTTCGTTTTCGCTTAGAGATTTTAATAACTTTTTTTCTTTTTACTCGGCTCCTAAATGTTTTGCTCCTATAAACTTCCTCAAAAATTCGGCTATCCAATGCAAAAAAAAAAACAAATCCGACTGGTAGTTTCGGAGATTATCCCCAGCATAAAAACTTACAAACAAAAAAATACCTCTTTATAAGTAACAAGTATATATTGATAGCACCGTTCTGATCGTATTAATTAAGTGATCAACGTTATAAATACCTAAGTACTAAGTCGACTCCAAACCAAACACACATTGCATATAAAACTTGACAGTTGACACATAAAACTCTTTAAAAATTCTACCTGTCATTTGAATGAAATAAATTAGAGAGGGCAATACACTATAACACCCTTTATAATTACAGGACGAAAGGGGCATAACTTTAATACAATCGAGCCACAGCCTAACATAATCGCAAATGAGATGGCTTCACACTTCGAACGAGTCCACAGATAATAATTGATCACGTCAACACACGCAATGCTTAAACAACATCAAGATACTCTCACTTGATATATTTATGGTCTGGTAAATAGTTCTGTTGTAATTGAAATTAATAGAGGCAGGTGTATGTGCCATTCTTTTTTATTTGGGTCAAAAGAGTGCTTCAAATTCAGTGCGTACTTTAAACGATTGATTAAAAAAAGACTTAAATTAATCTTTCGTTAATAAAAGGCTTTTGAACTCCTTGGTCAATGTCTCTTAATAATGTAGGTAACTGCTTCAAATTTATTTTGGACTTATGTGTTCTTAGTTTTATGTCTTTTTCTCAACATTATTTTCACAACACATAAAGGGCCAAACTTCAGATTTTCATTTCGACGTAGAGACCGATATCTTGGGTTTAGGTTTTCGAGTGTCCAAAAGGCCATACGTAGCATCTGTCAACATTGGTTCGGATGATAATCAAAGCAAAGACTTACCCCCACATTTCTTTACACAAAATGCTATCTAAGGCAAGGGCCTTAGGTAGCATTTGAAGGCCACTACGTCAAAGTCATCATCATCATCATCAGCCTATAAATGTTCCCACTGCTGGGACACAGGCCTCCTCTCAGTGAGAGGGAGTGGGCCGTAATCTACCAAGCAGGCCCATTGCGGGTTAATAGATGTCACATGTCTTCGAATTTTCGGTTCTAGGACATGCCGGTTTCCTCACGATGTTTTCCTTCACCGTTTTTGAGAGCAGTAGTGATGAAATAATTTACACAAAGTAAAGCGCCTGTCTGGGTTCGAACCTACGACGTACAACTCGTAAGTCGCGGCCGTTACCACTGCGCCACAACTGCTCGTCAAAGTGCAGATTATTAAAGAACGATCAATATTCTACCAATCTACTATTAGAGAATGGGATACGATTGCAGAAAGAAAATACTTATTTGTAGTGCAACAGAAAAATATATTTTAGACTAAAAAAACTACGGTTGCTAGGACACCCTAAACAGTAGACAAGATGCAGTTTATATTAAACTTATAGGTTTGCAACCTCTAACACTGCCCCTTAAACTTATCTTGTAAACATACATCGGTAGCCAAACCTAACTCGTTTACAAAATACTTGTGTTTCTCTACCGACAAAGGTTTAGTTAAGACATCCGCCGTCATTTTGGACGTTGGCATGTAATTTATTTTTACTGCACCATTGCTGACCGCCTCCCGGACGAAATGATGACGTACGTCTATATGTTTTGACCTACCATGAAACATACTACTTTCAGTTAATTTTAAGGCCGACTGATTATCATTGAAAATAGTTATTTCATTGTTACTACCTATACATTCGTGCAAGAAAGTTTTTATAAACAGTGCTTCTTTACAAGCATCGGAGAGCGACATGTACTCCGCCTCAGTACTCGATAACGCAACAGTACGCTGTTTCTTACTTTCCCAACACGTAATAGAATTCCCAATTTTGAAAACATATCCCGTATAAGATCGTCTATCAATTTCATTAGAAGCCCAGTCTGCATCAGCAAAACCCGTCACAGATAAGCCAGTTTTCTTATAGGAAATGCAGTAATCTACTGTACCTTTAAGATAACGCAACACACGTTTAGCTGCTTTCCAGTGGACTTCGGAAAAACAGTTATTGAATTGGCTTAATACGCTTACAGCGTGACATATATCAGGGCGCGAACAGACCGCTACATACATAAGACAACCGATCAATTCTCGATACTCCAAACTGTCATCTTTTTCTTCAGCTTTGTTCAATTTTTGGCACTGCATTGGAGTTTTAACAGATTTGCAGTCTTGCATTTTGTATTTCTCTAATATCTTTTTAATATAGGCACTTTGATCAAGAGTGATCTTGCCATTCTCTTTCCTGATTCTTAATCCTAGAACTCTTTCTACAGGACCAAGATCTTTCATCACGAATTCTTTCATCAGCAATGATTTAGTTTTAGTTTTTTCCGCATTACAATTGCTAAAAATTATTAAATCATCAACATACAATGCAATAATCACAAACTTGTCGCCATTTCGCTTTATGTATACACATGGTTCAGAGACCAATCTCTTAAACTTGAGTTTGTTGACAAGAATATGATTTATCTTTTCATTCCATGATTTAGGCGCTTGTTTTAGACCATACACAGCTTTGTGTAGTCGATACACCTTATTTATTGCCTCTACCTTTTTCAAAACCCTCTGGTATTTCCATAAAAATGGTTTCTTTTAAATCACCGTTTAGAAAGGCTGTTTTTACGTCCATATGGTCAATCTCCATGTCGTACTCCACAGCCAAAGCTAATAACATTCTTATGGTTTCGTATCTCACTACAGGTGAAAAAGTTTCAAAATAATCCACTCCATACTTTTGTGTAAATCCTTTTGCCACTAGACGTGCTTTGTATTGTAATAGTTTACCGTTAAGCCCTCTTTTCTTCTTAAATATCCATTTGGTCTTTATTGGCTTTGCACCTTTCGGCAAATCGGTTAAGGTAAAGCACTTATTGTCCAAAAAGGATTGATACTCGTCTTTCATAGCAGCTCGCCACTGCCTGGCTTCAGGACTATTCAATGCTTCTTCAACTGTTCTTGGATCATCACTACCACACGCTTCCCCCGTCAAAAAACCACACAGGAAGATGTTCTCATCAGCTTCTACGTATTCTGCTCTAGAGTCATCTGTCTCAAATGAAACATCTGGAACATAAGTAGCATCTGAGTGATAATCTGTGACCGAGCTACTGGTCGAAGCCTCGCTATCATTAGCATCATCAGAAGTCACAGAAGTTTGTTCCGACTCTGTTCTATGCTCGGATACACAAGGAGCCTTAAGTTCTATAACCATATCTGATTCTACTTTAGTGAAGTTCAGATGCTTGAGGAATTGATTCTCAATGAACTTAACATTTCTCGCTATTGTTAGCTTATAGCTCTCAACATCCAAGAGCCTGTATCCTTTTGTGTTCTCACAATATCCCGCGAATATGTAAGGTTTAGATTTGCGATCCAGTTTATTACGATTATTTTGTACAGCATATGCTAAACAACCAAACACACGTAAGTTGTCTAAGTTTACCTTATGTCCAGTGTAAATTTCTTCTGGAGTTGCACCTCTAACTGCCTTTGTAGGTGAGCGATTTTTAATGTAAACCGCAGTGTTCGCAGCCTCAGCCCAGAACCGTTGATCCAAACCTGATTCCAGAAGCATACAGCGCACCGCCTCCATAATCGTGCGGTTCGCTCGTTCGGCAACTGCATTTTGCTGTGGACAGTGAGGAACAGTAGTATGATGCCGGATTCCACACTTACTCAAATACTGCTTAAATCTCGTATTGATGTACTCGCCACCATTGTCGCTTCTCAGGATTTTAATCTTTTTATTAGTCTCGTTCTCTACAAGAGCTTTAAAAATCAAAAAACACTCAAAAACTTTGTCTTTCGATTCTATTGAATAACAAAATGTCTTCCTAGAAAAATCGTCAATAAATGTTAGCAAATATCTTGCACCGCCTATAGATTTCACTGGCATAGGGCCGCACACGTCCGTGTGAACCAGTCCTAACACCTCACTTGCACGTGAAAAAGATTTCTTAGGGAAAGGTAAATTAGTAACCTTACCTTCAATACAGGCGATACATTGCTCGTATGTGGAAACATCATAGTCGATACCAGCTGCCATACCACTCTTGAGTAGGTTCATGCTGCGACTATTCAGATGTCCAAGCCGACGATGCCATAAACCCTGAGATTGAACCTCTACCTGGGTATTCAAGGAGATGCTTACTGGCATACTGTGTTCGCGCGAAACGGAATTTATAGACGCATCCCCGGTTTCTAATTTATAAAGACCGCATGCATCCCGTTTTGCTACAGCTACTACTTTTCCGTTTTTGTAAATATTACAAAAACTCGATATAAATTTTACTTCAAAACATTTTTGTGTCAAAATACTGACAGATAACAGATTACATGACAAGTTCGGTATAAAAACTACATTACTGACAGTTATCCATTGGTTTTGTAAAAAGAGTTTCACATTACCACGACCCGATGTAAATAGTTTTTCACCGTTCGCAACGCTTATTTCTTTTGGCGTATCACACACAAAATCATGCAAAATGTCTCTATTATTGGTCATGTGGCAAGTTGCACCACTGTCGACGTACCACACATTTCGATCCAATTTTACTGTCAGAGCCGACAACATAGTCGTCCTACCAGGAGTTTTCTGAACCTTCTCCTCCTCTTGACAACTGGAACTAGATGGCTTATTCTTATGCGAATCTTTCTGTTTGCAATCTCTAGCGTAATGACCAAATTTTTTGCATCGAAAGCACTTGGGACGCTTCGAGATCGAAGTCGAAGTCGTAAGGGCATTCTGTTCCGTACCTTCTGCATCACCTCGTCTCTGTGCCTCCTGGAGTAGTTTAGTTTTCACCAGTTCACTTGAGAGAGAAAGGCTACTATGTTCTAACGTCATAATGAGTGGGTCAAACTGCTTGGGGAGCCCACTGAGCATTATTATAGCAACGAACTCGTCTTCCAGAGAAGCATTTATGTCTTGCAGTTGTTGGGCTGTATCTAGAATTTTTGTAACATACGCCTCCATACTCTCAAACTGCTCTAATTTTAAGCTAAATAGCATTCTAAGGAGACCTAACCTTCTACACAGACCTTTGTCCTCGAACGAATTCTGTAAATTCTTCCAGGCGTCAAACGCAGTATTGCAGTTCCTGACAACGGAATAAACAGATGGCTGAACACTGAGGCAGATTCGTGCTAGCGCTTTTTCCTGTTTCTTCTTGTCTTCGCATTCTGGTTTGTTTTTCGTATCGACCTCGTTGACACATTCAAACAAGTCTTCATGAATAAGCAACATCTTCATTTGAAATTTCCAGGTGGTGTAATTATTTACTCCGGAGAGTTTTTCAATTGCGATGGATTGGTTACTCATTTTCGCGATTTCGTAATTATTATTTGATAATGTAATTAATTATATCATACGCGTTCTGCTTCCTCACGCTCTGCTACCACACGCTCTGCTACCATATTAGAGAATGGGATACGATTGCAGAAAGAAAATACTTATTTGTAGTGCAACAGAAAAATATATTTTAGACTAAAAAAACTACGGTTGCTAGGACACCCTAAACAGTAGACAAGATGCAGTTTATATTAAACTTATAGGTTTGCAACCTCTAACATCTACCAATCGGATAATCCACGCAGTTTAATATTCAACCACGAGCCATTAACGGAGAAAAAAAAAACACGAAATTCAAAAAAGGAACATTGGTTTTTGACGGACCTCCGTCAGACCGAGTAAATATCACATTCGCATCTCTATTCTGCTAAAATTAGTGTAGCGCATCAAAGCTCACAGAAGTATCGCCGTCGGCGATAGCCGTTACTTTTTAGTTCCTTTCGCAACAGAAGTAGCAGTCGTCAGTGTTCATTATTTATTCCTGTTCCGGGACAAAGGTCCGTCACTAGTATGACAAAACATTTGTGTCAAGTTTGAAGTCTTTTGCTTTTAGCGATTAGAGATGCTTTTGTTTTTGCGTTCGGGATTTGTCTTTTCTTACTCTAACCCATTTTTGTTTTTTTAGATTTCGTCTAAATATAACACCTATAATAGCCCACTGAAAGGTATTGAAGCCCAAAAGGATATTGTCCATGCTGGACAAAAGTTGGTTGGTGTCCAGAGTTCTGTGTATAGCCAGACGTTCCTATAAAACTTTTAGTCCCACAGCTATTCAACGTAGTTAAAACCTAACAGATTCAAATTCAAAAGTCATTTATTCAAACTAGGCTGAGAATCAGCACTTTTCGAACGTCAAAATTACATAAGACAGTCCCCCAAAAACGCCCACCCTTCACTACTTTCTAGTGCTTTAGCTGGGAAGAAGAAGTGGCGCAACAAACTCCCCAGCAGCACAGCTGTTTGTTCAGTTAGAAAAACTTGATTCAATATATACAATTGTAGGTAAATATGCAAAATAATTTACATTACGCAACACAAAACATCAAATTAAATTATTTGCTATATGTCAGCTAGCACACGCCAATATACCAACAAAAGAACACAGTCAGTAAGTTAATTATCATCAGTAATAATCATTAAGAGATTGAATGGTTTTTCTTTGTAATTCTTATTTATTATTCGTTTGAGATAAATATTTTAAAAAATTTAAGAAAAATTAAGAGGAAGTTATTATTTCTAGAGTTTTTTTTTTAATATAAAAGTTAAAATAAGTAAATATACCTACATACGATTTGATTCTATAATAAAAACAGTAAATTTGTTGATTCCGAAATCCCGGGATTTTTTCGATACAAAAGTGCATTCCATAATATTAGCCAACACTTTAAACTAAGTAAATATTCCTACACCCGATTTGATTCTATAGTAAAAAAACTAAATTTGTCGATTCCGAATTCCCGGGATTTTTTCGATACAAAAGTGCATTCCATAATAGCCAACTCCTACACTTTAGGTAAATATGCATCCGATTATCCGATCACTAATCATCACACGTCTTACACTCCACACCGATTATAGTAACTTCAACATCATTATCTTAGCCGAAAGACGTCTACTGCTACTTATAGAAGGTAATAGGCCTCCATCAAGCATCGCGACAACCACCGGTACCGGAACATCCCGCACAGCATACAGTGGATACCCGCAGTAATTTTGTACTTGGTACATCCATACTTCTTAAAACGTTCGCAACGTTACAGTTTCACGCCTAAACGACTCAACAGATTTGAATAAAATTTGGCACACGGATCGACCATGACCTGTACCCTAGATGCGTAATACAACACAATCACAATCTGTTTCGATTTGAAACAAATTGCTAATCCATTGCTTTATAAGTTGGAAAAAAAAATCTGCTCAACAACGTAAATAACGCAATGAATGTTGTTGAACTGTCAAAATGAAACAAATTTGGCATTATTGTTTAAGAAAATAAGTTACGCAATTAGGGGTTTTGGGTTAGGTTAGGTTAGGTTAGATACTAGGATATTTTTATCCCGATAGTGCGTTCTCGTGGGATAATATCCGAAATCCACGCGGGCAAAAGAGCTAGTACTATCTATTTCCAAGTTGTTTAATTCCATCTATCCTCATTATACACACCCACGGAGACTGCAACAGACAAAATCGTTATTGTCGAAACATAAACAGCACGAACTTATACAATTATGTTAATTTTATGGTACCCCTAATTGCTAACTTATTTAAAGAACTTTCAGTTAATACCCTCAAAGGAGGGTTGTTTAAAAAAACACTTTTTCCTTTAATCTCATGTAAATGTTGTTAAGAAATCCGAAGGGCCTGGTCAAGCAAAAAGAAATTTAATGGATTTAGATTTAAATACTGATTTTCGAAATCACTGTTACTTTTCCAAGTCGCGGTGGGTAGTACTTTTGCAGGTCGATTTTCGGTAGGTTTTATTGAAGTTTTTCGCCTCTATCTACATACATAGGTACCAGGGGTATAACACCTATCCCAAACCACCGCGACACCTCGTGATTTTCCGAAACCACGAGAAAATCGGATGACTAACACAAGACCGTTAGCAAGATTTTGTGAAATTAATTAATTATTATTTATGAAGAAAATACCTTGAAAAAAAAAAAAAACTGATAAACCTAACATTTAAGCCTAATTATCTTATATTGTGAAATTTGTGTAAAATTTGTTTGTTTGTATGTTGGGGGTAATCTCTGGAACTGCCAGTCGGATTTGAAAAATTATTTTTGCATTGGATAGCCCAATTCTTGAGGAAGGTTATGGGCTCGCGGATGAAGCTGCGGGCAGAAGCTGGCAATAGGATAGGGATAGAGCAAAATAAATGAAAATCGCTTTTCATGTCTGTTTGTGTGATTGCGTTGTTCTTCTAAACTACTATATATGACGAATTTGTTGCAGTTTTCACCACCATTTAGAGAATTTATAACGGAAGGTTTAGGTATACTGGGTCAAATTGAATTAGCTAACAAAACTCTGCAGACGTGATCGTATCGATATCTAAACAGGATCAAACAAAAAAGAAATGTAAGTTCTCAACTCATACTTCAAGTAGGTAATAACTTCAAGAAGTACACCAAGTTAGTGACACCAAAAAAAAAAATTTTTTTTTTGGAGTTCTATTCCCATCGGTTAGTTGACTAACCTGGTGTCAGAGTTTTTATGCCGCCCATGGGCCTCTGACTTGGCTTCATATGCCGTCGAGAAATATCTCTCAGACAAACCGGTTCCCAAAAAGAAAAACTTGTGAATTAACAAGAAATCTCGATGTTTGCCAAGTCGTAAACACCGTGCGAAGTAGTGGGTCACTAGTTATCTTTTAAAAATAACTACTTTATAAAAAAACGTAGTGCAAAAATAAAACATCACATAATTAGTTCTAAACACGTGTAAAGTGCTTACAATCCTTACATTGCACTTGACTGTGCAACGTAGATACGTCGAGGGTCAACCATACGTCACGGCGATGCATCGCGGTAACTCTGCAGTGCGAGGGTTAAATGTAAACATGTTGCATTATGATACAGGCGTAAATGTGTGTCTGCTTGTTTGTTACGTTTTTAGGGGAGAAAGTGCCAAATCTGTAGTAATACTCAGCGAAGAATGCTGGAAAATTTAATAAAATTACTATAAATTGTTAGAGAGAGAGACATACTCAATATTTTTGAAGAAAAAATTAGAATCTTTAAATTAAAATATAATACCATTTTTTACACTATTTTGAACTCTATCCAGTGACTTTTCAAACAATATTAAACAAGTTTTGTATAATAACTGCCAAACGCACTGTCTAGCTTTACTTTTTTAATCGACGTTTGGTTTTCCCGCCAGCCGCAAAAAAAAAACAAATTCGTTAAATCGAATGTCAAATTCAAATGTTCCAAATTTCAAACTATCGAATTAACCGGGTGGAGGAGGCGCTAAGGTCAGGGGTACACCACCCTCCCCCGCTTGATCATTTATAATGCCAAAATGTTTTAATTAAGATGCTGTAAAATGTAATTTACATGCAAATTCGGTTTATGTTAATGTGGCGCGTATATCTGTTTGGGTGCGTGCTTGCTATCTAATTTTGCGACAGTGTGTACCGTCATTATCTTGGCTCTAATGAGAAATCTGGCGACGGCTTGATGTTTGCATAATTAAACTTGCGGTCGGGAACGTACGTTTTGATTGTCGCAGTGATAAAACACACGCTTCTAATACTTATAATGCGCACAATAGGTGTGTTATATTGGGATATTCGTTTTTTTTTATTTCATGTTTTTATTACGATTATTTCATGTAGATAAAGCTCTTTCTCATCTTTAAATTTTAGTTTTTTTTTATAATAAACATAACCTTGTAGTTCTTAAGTGGATATTATTTAGGTAAATCATTGAAATATGCAAGTTTACTCGAGTTTAATTAACAATATCAGTTAATTTATTTTCAATTACGTATGTTGGTACCTAATCTACTTATTTAAATTCCAAGTAAGTATCCCAAAACAAACCAGACTGAATAAAATTAACTTTATTAGTATAAGGTGATAAATTCGTCGAATTCTCATTAAAATCAATTAATTAAAGACAGAATTAATTCAGGACTGACGTCGAGTCCACAAGACATTCATTAGCACGAGAAAGAACACAATTCCGCTAATTTATTTAAAGAAAAAGGTTTGACAACCCTTCCAAATCACCCCTTTTCTTTTAGGGCTGAAGAGATGACAGAACGACATTCCTAAAAAAAGTTGGTGACGACTTGGTTTGATGTTAAAACCTCCTTGCAAAGATTTTTTTTAAAGTTAGATATGTAAACTTCCTGCTGGCCATCTACTTAATTAAAATCTTAAATTCGACAGACAACGGGTCTAGACCAGCGGGATTGTGTCCCACACCTATAATGACAATTGATCGCGATTTTTTTTCATTTTGACAATTCAGCCACATTCGAATTACGCCTAGCCACGAATTTATTAAACCTATGAAGCAATGGATTAGAAATATCCTTCACAACTCTCGGATTGTGATTGAAACTATGTTACGCAATTATGGTAACACAGTCCATAAACTATTGCTGTATATCTGTTGCATTAATTTCAGTCCGTAGATTCGACATTGAAGACAATAGAGTACCTACCTTACTGAATAAGTATAACTTGATTTTTTTAATGACAACTACCAGAGTAAAATGATTGAGACGCCTTTATCCACAAAATCAACATTCCCATTCACAACTATTATTTTTTCTCAGCCAACCCTTCTCCACTTCTTGAAGATTGAATTTGGCTAAATAAACTGAATTATATGCTACTTAAATAAGTGTCAAGTCCGTCGGGGTGCCGGGCGACCCCAACCCGTGAGTCACTTCAGCTTCGCCCCGAGATTCTTCTCAGATTGTCGACGAGACAAAGAAGTGGGGTAAGTACGGAGGTTGTGTTTTGTTTTTTTTTTCATTTAAAAATTTTACAAGCTATGTGACCGATAGAATTTTACGTTGGCAAAAAATGACGAACAAACTTTTCGGAGACGATATTTCAGAAATCCTTATTTTTATTAATAGTGCTCACCTTTGTTATACATATAAAGAACTCTTGTGCAAAATGTCATGCTAGCTGAATTTCATTCTAGCCAGCGGCTAAAGACAAATACTCCCGAAGAAAGGCGCAACGCGACTCCGGTTCAACCATTTCCATGAAGTTTTTATATAAAATTTTCCACCAGAGTCGCTTCGGGCCGTTGCGTTGCACTTGTCTGCGGTAGGCACCTTTAGGTTGTATGTTATCTGTCAGTGAATTAATGAATTTAAGATTTTTATTAATTAGATGTTTCGGGTTTTTTTTTTTTGTTGCGTTACTACATTCATAGGTACAGGGTAATAGGAAAAATTATAGAAAACTCACTGATCGACCTAAAAAATATAAAAGAAATATAAAAAAATTACGAGATGAAGCGTTGTTATCATCACAACTACCAACCAATTTTTTTTGCCTACAATTTAAACATTTCCTACAAATATTATTAACAAAAAATCAATGATGTTGTCTAGCTTTTATAGAAAGACGAAGTTATTAACTAATAACAGCCAAAGACATTTTTATTTTCTTAAAATTAATTAACCGCGAAAAAAAATGCTAACATTAGCAATACCGTAATTTAAATCTGCTCAAACAATAAAACATTCGTTTATCTCAAACGCCCCATCTTACATCACCACACTCAAACAAACCGAAAAGAAAAACTCGTAAAAGTCAGAGAAAATGTTGTAAAATCCCGACTTACCCCGGTTTGGGTCGCCGACAGCCGACAGCCAAGACAAAAGTAGGGCCGCCCTCATGAAACGAATAGGCCGGGGCGGCGAGCTTTTCTCACTCTCTTAAACGCTCTCCGTGAATGTAGTGTGATTTAGTATGGTTGATACTTGGAAAAATCGTGCCGACTTTAATTTCCATCAAAATTTGTGAAATAGGTAAGTGAAGTTATGATTTATTTGTAACAATAGTCATAGCTTGGGGCCTGAAAAAAAATCATATTATTACTACAAAACGTTCTATGTTTACGACAATTTTAGCGGGAAAAGTTTAACGTAACCATTTTCATTCCGCAGCATTTCTTTCAATAAAATGTTTCTAATAGAAAATTCAGCGTATGATTTCAGTAACAAAACGCCTGAGTAAAAACTGTAAGTATATTCGTGATGACTATACATTTATCTTATTAATCTAGACCATATTTATATTACTGTGAAATAAATTCATTGCCATTTACGTTAAACGTGATCAAATATTAAATGATAAATGACGTTTATTTATTTTTTAACCGACTTCAAAAAAAAGGAGGAGGTTCTCAATTCGTCGGGATATTTTTTTTAATGTATGTTCCCCGATTACTCGAAGACGGCTGGACCGATTTGAAAAATTCTTTTTTTGTTTGAAAGGGTATACTTTCAAGTTGGTCCCATTGTCATTTGGTTACGATCTCATGATGGGATCTTGGAGAAATCGAGGGAACTCTTCAAATATTAAAGGCACATCTATAGCGATTTGGGTATTTTTGATGAGCAGTTGACATAAGGCTATTGTAACTTAGATAAATTACAAAACAACCCACTAAAAAGTGAAAAAAATAACTTTCACTTTTTAGTGTTGTGTTTTTTGTAAAAAAGTTTTTTTTACATCTGTCTATCAGCCATCAACCTTGCATAATCAGCCTATAATGTTCCTACTGCTGAGACTCTACGAGAGGGAGTGGGCAGTAATCTACTACACGGGCCCGGTGCGAGTTGGTAGACGTCACATGTCTTTGAATTTTTGGTATCCTCACGATGTTTTTCTTCATCATTTAGCGTGTTGATGCAATTAATTACACAAAGTAAAGCGCCTGCCTGGGTTCGAACCCACGACCTTCAACTCGCAAGTCTGGGCCACTGATCTCAGGCCACCACTGCTCACAATTCAACCTAACAATAGATTTCAGTAGTCTTATTTTAATGAAAAGTATCAACCACTCTCCATCGGCGTAGAAGCGACAAGTGTCTTTTGAGTAGGCGCCGCCCGCGCGACATTGTTGCAGCGTGTATACAGCTAATATAATAATGCTTATACGTGTATAATCTTCATTATGTTCCGTGGCATGTAGCTAAGGTAGGAATTTGACCTTATTTTTAAAGCTACTTTAGATTTTAAGTTTCTTTCAATATTTAGACCTACTTTTGGAGAAGCTCGTTGATAAGTAAATACAGCCGCACGGATCAATCCATCAGGTTAAGCTACCCTTGCGCGGGGTAGGTCCGAGGATGGGTGACCATCTTTAAATACTGAAACTCCTCCGTGCCTCGGAAAGTTAAGCCAGTGGTCCCGGCTGTCATCTTTGACAGTCGTTACGGAGCCCGAAAGTCTGACAACAAGTCTTACCAAAGGGTATCGTAGAACCCAGTTACTGGGTTGTGAAGGTCAGATAGGCAGTCGCTCCATGTAAAATACTGGTATTCAGCTGCATCCGATTAGATTGGAAGCCGACCCCAATATAGTTGGGAAGGCTGCCTATCTGGCCTCCACAACCCATTTACTGGGTAACTGCACGAGGCCCTTTGGTAAGAATGGTTGTAAATCTTTTCTGGCTTCTGACGACCCGTAACGACTATCAAAGATCTACGAATGACAGCCGAGACCAACGGCTTAACTTTCCGAGTCACGGAGGGGTCTCAGTACGTAATAGATGGTCACCCATCCACGAACTGACCGCGGCAAGCTTAACTTAACCTTCGATCAACCTGTGTGGCTATTATTATTTAGCCACGAGCCCCATAATATACTTACACTTTACATAGAAAAAACCGACCTAAGACTGAAACAAAATTATTCTAGTTAATAGATTCAGGCGTGACCTTGCGGAAATCCATTATAAATTACAATAGACGTGAGTATATTCCGCTTAGCTATTTCTAAAGAGCCATAAAAAACTCCTTAAAGAAATCGACCCGTGTTTCACCTCTCAACGAGGCATCCTCAGGATGACGATTGACTTGTCGCGAACCCGAACACGGCGTGTTGCCACACCGAGGGTTATATTTAATATATCCACGTCTATTGTATTTTTTTTTCGAAATTATTCTGTAAAAAGAAATCTCTATCTGCATTCGAAAATATTGTTGCAGCTGCTGAAGATTGTAAAACTATCTTTTCCTTGTATAAATTCAATCTCTTTGTATTGTATAATTGCATATCACATGTGTGAGCACTGTGACCATGTTGTACATTCCATAAAGCTACCATTTACTGGGTACGTCTTTCATTGACTTGAATGTGCTCTGGCAGCTGAGAGTATGTCATGCTCACTCAAATGTCTCGCTGATGGTGGCGTGTGTGTTGGATCATTAAGTTCCCTTCAAAATGGTTGAGCTAAATGGTGCTGATCCATGCGTCATGTTCGTGAACGGGCGCCGTCAGTAGGGACTGGTCATCTCTTAGCTGCCACGGTTTATTTTATTTTAATTTATTTAAATTTTTGAATTGTTATTATATTTTTATTACGGACGCTTTTAACGTGCACGTCTTTCTACATTGTTCTCACATGTATAAATTCAACACGAATGATGTAACCAATATTTTGTAACAATATTTTGATTTAAAAGAGTGTCCGTGGAGTTTCTTGCCTGTTCTTCTCCATAGGTACCTACTACGCTTTGGAATGGGCAACTAGCTTCATTTTTCTGACTGACCGACCCCTTGACAATTCAAAAGTACCTGTAATTGGTTTATTTGAAATAAATGCTTTGAGTTTGAGTTTGAGTTTGAGTTCTAAAACGAAAAAATACTTTTTACAAAAAAAAAACAACCGACTTCCAAAAACACTACAAGTTTTTATTTTTCACTTTTTAGTTGTGGTACCTAACCCACATAAATTCGAAAACCACTACCTGCTATGTAAATAACAGTGACAGGAACTTATCATCCACATACTAAGTGGGAAAAAGTACGTATTATTGAAGCTAACTCAAAAACTATCAAAGCAAAGTTAATAAAATTTAAATGGGACCACCTTTCAAACAAAAATAGAATTTTCAAAGTCGGTCCACAATTGACGGAGAAATCGGTGGACATAAATAAAAAAAACCTCTTTTTTGGAAGTCGATTAATAAATAAGGAATGAAGTACAAATCACGACAGCGGTAATTTTACAAATGGCCGATTTCTATATTGTACGGACCGTTATTGGTTAAACTTAAGAATGCGGCGACGCATGAATTGTCCATACAAACGTAGTACATAAATCATTTGCAATTTGAGCATATTTTCACCATATTATGTTGATATTCGGATTGAGACAGTATTTATCTAGGCTCCTACGTCTTTTTATTTCCAAAAGCTTACCTTTAAATGAAGTGTAAGCGAATTGCATTTCACACATTTTTACAGCGTAAATGACATGTTTTCATATTGTTTCTACTGTATTATAAACAACAAAATTTGTAATATTGTTTCCGCAGAAGCATAGTTTATGTTATCAAGTTACAAATTCTCGAAAAAAAAAATGGAATTACATCAAGTTTTCATTCATACTTTTTTGTATTACGGTACACATCTAAATTTATCATAAGTTTTCGAAAGCTAGTAGTACTATAGCGTCAAGCAATAATTGTCAATGTGTGCGTGGTAGTATTGCTCACTGTAGGTGTATATCGCTCCGACAGGCACTCACACTAGCGCAACGTGCTTGGAATTGAATTTTGAAAACATCTCGATTTGTAGTTGCGAGTCATGTCGCCGGCCTCTTATGACTTGTATCTTTACCAATAATGAAGCAAAGACCTCATAGCGATGCATAGTAGACCCTCCTATATGGAAGTAGCTATCACAGGTAAAATTTGCTTACGAATCAAACTCAAACCATTTATTTCAATTAAACCATTTACAGGCACTTTTGAATTGTCAAGGAATCGGTCAGTCAGCAATAGGTATGAAGCTAGTTGCCCATTCCAAAGCGTAGTAGGTACCTATGGAGAAGAACGGGCAAGAAACTCCACGGACACTCTTTTAAATAAAAAATTGTTACAAAATATTGGTTAGATCATTCATGTTGAAATTATAAATATTGGTTACATTATTCATGTTGTATTCAATACTCTCACAATCACTACTTTTGACATTTGGTAAAGAAAATTTTATACACTTAGTTTTTTTTTCATTTAACACTAAATTATTAGCAGTGAACCAATTTTGGACCTGCAGTAGGGCGTTATTTACGTCATTAAAATTTGTAGCACGTCTATCTACCTTAAAAATTAAGGAAGTATCGTCAGCAAATACACCATTTGTGGTTGATTTTTTAATAAATGGAGTAGATCATTTATATACACTAAGAAGAGGAATGGACCCAATATCGAGCCTTGTGGCACACCTATTTTTACTTTTAAACCTAGTGAATTGATACCGTTTATTTGAACTTGCTGTTCATATTTTGGCAGTTTGGCAATAAAAAGTTACCATTGGTAAGAAAAACTATTCGTCTGAGTTTATAGGAATTGACTATTAGCCGACGTTTGCACGGACGTAATAAAATCGCGCCAATTTTTTTTCGTGCACTTGATTTTCAACGGTCTGCTTAACACCGAGCGTTGAAAATCCAGTGCGCAATAAAATCCCGCCGCGATTTTATTACGTCCGTGCGAACGTCGGTTTACCGTCTCTTATCCAGTTACCTTTTTTACTGAGAGTTGATACAATCTCGCGGGCCGGGATAAAATAAGAAGTCGACGTTTCTGAGTAAAGATAACTCTGAAAAGAAAATTGTTGCATTGTTTCAGTGGTTTGTTTCATGATAACACTTCTAGTAGTATTCTCGACGTTTTCGAAGTGAAAACTTCTTTGAGATGGGACTAACCCATTGATTTCGCGACACTGTGACGACACTTTTTTAAACGCGATTGTGCTCTTTATAAATATTACGTTACGGATCAATGTTCTATGCAAGTATTTTTACTTTAAAGGTTTTGTAAACGCGATTGTGCTCTTTATTTATATAATGTTACGGATCAATGTTCTATGCAAGTCAATATTCTATACAAGTATTTTCGTTCCACCAAGGCGATCTTGTTCAAGTTTTTACTTCTGTCGGCCGGAGTGCCAATGTTTTTTTATTAAGTATACCAGTACCCTAATTGCGTAACTTATTTTCGTAAACGATTATGCCTAATTTGTTTCATTTTGACAGTTCAACAACATCCATTGCGTTATTTACGTTGTTGAGCAGATTTTTTTTCCAATTTACGAAGTAATGATTAACAATCTGTTTCAAATCGAAACAGATTGTGATTGATTGATCTCTAGGACTGGTTTACTTCGATATACTTCAAATAAAATATTTTAAAAGAGTAATGGTGGACTTTCTTGCCCATTCTTCTCAATACAAAAACTAACTTTTGGAAGGGGCGACTAGAATCAATATTATTTTTTTTTTTGTGTTTTTGACGTTCAAAAGTGCCTTTTAAGTGCCTAATTGAAATAAATTATTTGACTTTGACTTCGATTGACAATTTAAAAAAAAAAACAAAACACAACCACGCTGTTACGCGGAGTAAGTAGGTGGGTATGCACAGATAGCACGGGTCGGAAACAGATCCAAGAAAAACAAACATTCCATGGAAAAGTCCTCGCATCGGTAAACAGAACCAACCCTTCAATAAGCAAATGATTCAAAATTACAGCTAAAAAAAGAGAATAAAAAGCTCCGAACTCCATTAGAAACAAAAATAAATTGAATTACAACTCGATCGACATTTTCGATTTGGAGGCCTAACTCAATTAGACGGGAGCGGTGATGGAAAAATAAAATAAATACGAGGAACAAAAAAAAAATTAAAACAAAAAAGAGTCCAGATATAATTTGAAATATCTCCGTAAATGCAAAGTGTGAGTGCTGTTATTTTATTCAAATGAGGGCGAACTTTTTTTTCAACCCTTTCTCGTCGCGCCATCAAAGTGGCCTGATATTCAATTAAAAAAAGAAGAGCCGGCCCGCGACTGAAAATTAATCAGAAAAAATGCTTTTAACTAGATCTACATTTTAATGAAATTATTATTGACGAGTATTATATAAATGGAGTGCTCGGTGCCCTTTGTACAGATTGTGTTAGTAACGTACCTACTTGTACTTTAGATGTACAGTTATGCTTTCGAATTAATGTTTGAATTCGTTATGGAGATTTCCTTTTAAATGTATTCTTATTACGACGCGGCATGGTGACAGCCCCTTGAGACATCTTCCGCGTAGATTATGACGAGATCGTGCTCCCTATGACAATTAAATGCATAATAATCGGTGCGATTTTCCATTGTTACGACTCAATAAATTTTTGTGTGATTTCTCTCCTACATAAATAGCAGAAAACTGACAATTTCCCTTCCTTTTCTTTGCGTGTGGTTAGTGACTAACCTGCTGTCAGAGTTTTAAAGCCGCCCATGGGCCTCTGACTTGACTTCACATACCGTCGAGAAATATCTCTCAGGCATGCCGGTTTCCTCACGATGTTTTCCTTCACCGTTTTTAAAGCAAGTGATAATTATACAATACACGCAATCTCTGACTTTTCGGATTTATGTGCATAAATCCGAAAAGTCAGAGATGCGTGCCTTGGGTTCGAACTCGAGTCCGAAAGAGGAATGGAGAGAATTTCCCTTAAAAATACACTTTATACGTAAATACAATAGATACCTTTGTCCAGATTTAAGAATATTTAGGTACCTAGTACTACACTATAAGAAAACAAAATAAGCTACCAACCCACCTTTCATTTACCAAACAAGGGCGTTTATTCTGAAAGTGGGCAACGTCGCAAATAGATGTCAAATATTTCGCTGTTTTAAACAATTTGGCAATAGTACTGTATGGAAATAAGAAATGAGGCTAACTAGAATAATGATTATGAAATGCAATAAATATTATCGGTAAACCGGATATTTAGTTTTAGATGTAAAAAAAGTATTTGGAAACTTTCCAAATGCCTTTTTTATACCTAAAACGGACACAACATCATATTCAATGTTATAATTACAATTCATTATTAAAATTCGAGTTCGCTACATTTCTTATTTCCATACAGTAATATTGCCAAATTAATCAAAACAGGTAAATTTTTGTCAGCTATTTGCGACGTTGCCAACTTTTAGGATAAACGTTCTTATTACCCTGCATTAAGAGCTCAAATAAATACTGTCCGTATTCATTAACTCAAATCTAAACCCAAATGAAAATAGCCCTAATTAGGATTATGACAATCATAGTCTGGACATGCTCAGCTCCTAGCCTGACAGCTAACTGTCAACAGACCTGATAGCATGTTCCAAATATAATAGTATTCTAAACGTAATCACACGGGATCATTTCAATATGCATATGAGGTCATGAAAAGTGCTTTTCCGGATACAGACGTAGGAATTAATTGTGATCTCCATAACTTTGTCTGTTACACGTTGGTGTAACTTTTAGCCATGTGAATTTTATCGGAACGAAGTTCTTTAATGCAGCTTGTAAACTTTCAGAAATCGTCACGCTAAAAAGTGTTAAATACTTGCGACTGTCTTCTTCTAATTTGAAGAGAAAGAAAGAGAGAGAGAGAACGCCGGCAGAAAAACTAAAGAAAAGAAAGAAAAATAAAGTTTGGTCTATGGCCTTGACATCAACCAATGAACCAGTGTTATTTATAAGCTATGAACAACATTGTCAAACTTTTTTTTATTTTTTTGTATTGAATACGAGGCTTTTGGCTACTTTTGTATTGAGTGTGTTTTATGTTTAATTTTTTTAAATATGCGTTTTGTTTGTGCAGAATAAACAAGTTTTCTTTCTTTCTTTTAAAGTGATTACAGTGGCGTACAATTCATCACCGCGAAAAAGGGCTGCGTTCATATCCGAAACTAGGAACCTGTAGGAATCTAAACTATAGTAGATATTATAAATGCGAAAATGAGTTTGTTTGTTGCAACTTCACGCTAAAACGGCTGAACAGATTTTAATTAAATTTGGCACATGGGTAGACCATGACCTACGTTAGGACATAGGATACTTTTTATTCCAATATTCTTACGAGATCGAGACTTATGCTGGTGAAACCGCGAGGCGCAGCTAGTACTAAAATTTCTACGTACTAAGGCAAGAATTGAACACAATTAGGAACATCAATAAAAATTCCTAATTGCGAAAACAACTGCCGAACTTTTTCAATATATAGAAAGAAAGAAAAATAGGTTTATTTGTCACAGAAACACGTGCATACATAAAAGACAAGAGTAATCAGAAAACAACAAAAAGTACATAATAAATCACGAGTATAAAACAGAAATTAGTCGGCAGCTGCACGACATGACTGTGATAAGAAGGCTTCCACTCAGCATGATGGGGGCTCAGCTATGGGGGACCCACAGCACAGCGCTGATTTTCAGTGGTCACCCGAAAAAGAAGTACGGAAATCAAGTCAGATATGTACCTAATCATTACACTTCGGTGTGACACACGCCCTCTGTAATTCAAACGCCGACTCGCCGTACATTATTATTCACCGCCGAAACAAAATGAATTCGTTTTTATTCAAACGCCAGAATGATATAATTAAAATTTGAATACAAGATTAACTCGAGAAAAATTTCAATATCGAATTTACGGATTCGGGAATATTCGGCTAAAGGATTGAGTATGACTGTGGTGTGGTTTTGATACTTTATAAAAAGGATTGGTGCTTTTGTAGTGACCTGTACGTATGCTAATAGTTTTTAACCGACTTCAAAAAAAGGAGAAACTTCGTCGGGATATTTTTTTTTAATGTATGTGCCCCGATTACTCGAAGACGGCTGGACCGAAAAGAAAAAATTTTTCATTGGTCCGTAACCTTATCTAAATAAAGAGCACAATCGCGTTTACAAAAAAAAATACTTCCAAAACCTTTAAAGTAAAAATACTTGCATAGAATATTGATCCGTAACTTAATATGAATAAAGAGCACAATCGCGTTTACAAAAATGAGGTGCCTGTAACGGTGTCGTGAAAATGCCCAACGCGCCTAAAGAAGTTTTCACTTTGAAACTTGCTAGTAAGCACTAAATTGCCCATATACAACAAAACAACGACGTCATGCAGAAACTTAGAAACTTTTTTTACGACATGGCCCTCATTTTTCCACATCACAATACCACGATAACTATCCACACAAATATTCGATGAATCACTAAAAACGGATCATGATAGAAGGTTCTCGAAATTACGTATCCAAAGCCCAATTTTCCTTCTCAGGAAAGCAGATGACCTCATGGTTTCCACGCAAACACATTAGCTGCGATCAGTGCTATAGGCACAAGTAGCGGTGTATGTAACTGTAGGCATGTGCGGGTAAGGTCATCTTGATGTATGATTTAATTTAGTTTTGTGACGTCATTGAAATATTGTTTTTTTTTTGTGCATTTATAAGGAGAGTAAGTGAGATAGTAAATGTCAAGAGTGAATAAAAATATTTTCAATTGTTTTTTTTTCGTGAATGTCGATGCTGTGTTTTATCTTGTTTAAAACGTTTAAGAGTTAATAAATGTGTTTTTAATTACTGTAATCAACCATTTGAATGCAATTAAAACGTATTAATCTTGCACATTAACACGTGATTACGTAGAAAGGAATAATTTTAATGTAATTGTGGTTCATTGAGTTATTTAAAGAATTTTTAATTAAGTTTCTGCGTCACAGAACAATACTTTAAGATGAGGTTCTATTTATTTTTATGATGCCATTTGAATTTGGAATATACGCGTATGTTTAAAAACATCGTAGTCGATGACTTTGAAATGAGGTTTGTTTTGTTTTTCTTATTTTTGTATCAGTGAGTAACTAAGGGGCCACGCAAAAAATATATTTTTTGGGTGAAATATTTTAAATATGGGATACCATCAGAAAAGAGACAAACTTCTGTAAAATAAAACCTTTTTCGTACAAGCGGCCACTAACTAATTGACGTCGCAACTCCCGACTCCAGCGGCCCCGCCATCAAATGGACAGGCACACATAAATCGAGAAGCCTCCCCCCATAATAGCAGGCTCACTCAAATCTAAGCCTAAGCCCAAAAGCCGGATTTCTCCCAGTAATACACTTAAAACGCCTGAGCTTAAATCATCGTCATCGTTTGTTGAACAAGACTCTCCGGTCACATATCAGGCCGGCGACGGCTGGCCCCAACCCCTCTGCCAACCAACCTCCCACCCCCCAATAATTTTCGGCCTAGCCCCTCTGTAGGCATAGATTTCTAGTCTCAACGTACAAGGTGGGTGTTTTGTGTAGGCTATGTACTACGTAAATACAGAGGAAGGATATTCAGAGTATATTTGATCATTTATAGCATGTAGCCGGAGTAGATCGATAAACTACGTAAGGCGCCGGAAGGTTGTTAGATGAACATCGGTTTCTGAAGCAAACTCGAAATTTAATAACTTCTTTGAAGTCTGTTATTCCCTTGTAGGTACCTACTGAAAGATTTGCTTAACTTCGCGTGTACCACCTTCACTTTTATCAAACGAATGCATCCGGGATAATAGCAACTCACCTACTAAATAAAAAACTAATAACAGCGTTAAAAGCTGTTTTAATTAAATTGGCTTGCATAATACCCACGCTTATTAAAAACCCAAACTTAATTATACCAAAAAACCTCAATATTTTTAATAATAATTAATAAAGATTAGTTTCTAAGATGAGATGCAAATTGAATGTTATCGCTAATAGCGTTGATTGTATAATAATTTCGTGTTGATACATAATAAAGTACTGCGGTGGCTGCTGTACGCTGCGTGCGCGCCGATGGGGAGTCGTTTGCGATTTATGTTAGAAATTCGCGTGCGCCCAGCTCCATTTTTGTGCGTAACTGGATTTTGTAGGGCTATCAAAAATTTGAATAGAGAATTTTGTGACAACTAATTAATTCTTTGTTGAATTAGGCACATTTTTAAGCACTGCTAGATGTCGGCAAAAGAATAGACGTTTCGACTTCTCATGTAGTTTTTCACAGCTGTGTAAAAACCCTAATTACTTACCAGCATTATTTTCCTTATTCAAAATTAACTGCAATTATAAAAGCAAGAGCAATTAGAAGTACATAATTGATTATGTTACTGACTTGTACTAGGTAGGTTCCTACCTATCGTCTTCAACGTGGAAAAGCATCTTAACCCACAAAATCGTTTTCCACATAAATCTTATTTAACATAGTTAAATAAGATTCAAAAAATTATGTATATAAAAAAACAAAATTAAATTAATTAAATATTATAAATAAATTAAAATTATTATAATATACTCATACATAAATTCACACCTTTTCCCATGCCACAACGCCACCTGCTACGATCCTTAAAATACTCCTTTTGTACCTACTTGTGAGAGAAAAAAAACTTGTTGTCAAAAACATTATTTAACTTTCAGCATCCCAACTATGTATTCAAGCACAGCTCAACCCTAGCAGACCAGTGGCCAAGTCCTATCGACGCTAGATTTATTCCCGCAGTGTCGTGATTTGCGAGACATTATGATAAGTGGGCGAACGGCACCCGAGCAATTAGAACACCGCATATACAGAGCTGCAAATTAAATAAATTAACGAATAGACGACGAGACAAAGTTACTGCGTTCGGCCTTGTGGCGTGCAGCGACGCGCGATTTGACCGAAACAGAGTTATGATTGCGTAATTAAATGTGATGTGTATTTTGAATTATTGGATTAATTGTCGTTAGGATTGGTCAATAGTTTCTAACCATAAATATGATTTGTAACGTAACCGCAATGGAATGTTAAGAACGTAATAAAAAATAATCACGTGAATGCAAGAATAACAAAAAAAAACAACATGTCTAAATTCCTTACTAAGACATGCAAATAAATACTTCAAGTCAACTCTACTCTAACTTCACTTCTTTAACTCTATGAATGAACAAGAGATTGAATGAACCCACAATGAAAAAACAAAACAATAAATAAATGCACCACGCAACAAAGTTATTGCACACCGTTTCGCGTAAGGCGTGTCTCCATTGCGCGGCAGCAGTATTATGATTTCGTAATTAAACGTGATATTTTGTTAAATTACTATTAGGTGCGTAATTTGAGTAGGAAATATCTCAATAAGTTGCAATGTTATTATGATTGAACTGGTTTGAAAGTAGGACCATTTATTATACTTAATTATTATTGGATCAGTCGTCGATTGACTCAATAATATGCCAACTACTTTATATTTTTTAATGTGTGACAGCTTTCCTCTCACTTTCCTGCAATTAAAATCTAAATCTAAATAATCAAATCTGTAAGAGTGATTTCGTGAAAAGGGACGGAAGTGTGTCACAGGAAACCGAAGAAGCGCGCGCTATTTGATTTGACCAATGAGCGGGCGCGGTGCTAGAGTTGGCTGTCAGAAACGACCTTGACGAGGCCCCGCCCCTTTAATGTTGCTTATTACCAAGGTGAGATATCAGATGTTACACAACATCAGTCAGAAAGTTCATACTAATCCATGTGTAAGTACTTACTTATTCCATGCTACCATGATAGTAGGTACTTACTAATTCCATGTTGCCATGTCATTATTGTAATGTCATTATTCATTATCTTGTTCTAAAATCTGGGCGACCGAGCTCTGCTCGAGTGAAAATACGGAGAAAACTAATTTTCCCAGATATGAGAGCACCTCCATAGGTTTAGGTAGTTAAATAAAGATAAACAAAAAAAACCACGTGACGAGAAAGCTATCAAGTAACCGACTAAATGTAATACCTGTCACTTCAGTTATCATGCTACGTCACTGTTGTACTCTTCAATTTAACAACGTTATATTTCGTTGACGTTTAGAAATTGGGCTCTTTACAATAGACAGATTACAAAATATTATAAATCAGACAAAAAACATTGTGCTCAAGCAGATACATCTACGAAAAGTAGTTTAAGAATAAACGATAAAGTTTAACATACATTAATAAAAGAGGAAACTATAGTAAAACACTAAAATAAATTTAATTTGGTTTTATCGTTTTTTAAACAAGAAAGTGTCATCTATGAAAACCCTTTTTACGATTTGATTACCTTTTTTTAACTACCTAAACCTATGGAGTATAGCTAGATCGATTTTTCGCCGCATTTCAGCGAAATCGTTAGAGCCGATTTCGAGAACGTGCGTACAAATCTATATACAAACAAATATATACAAATATTGCTCGTTTAATAGTATAGGATATAAAGGTATCTGAAAGCAAGTACGTACACTATAAGAACCGTCAGTTGATTCATTACGGCGCAATTAAGCCGCCGATAAGCGTAGTAATTACGTATGCTAATCGTGAATTTAATTCGATGCACTTGTACTAAGATACTGCGGACGCGGTCGGTGGTGGCTATGTTTTGAGACGTTTTAGGATAATTCTTGAGTGCATTTTTGAATGGAGAATAAATAATGTAAAGATGTTGGGATGTGCTCAAGTGCTCCACATCCAAGCGACTTACGAAATGTACGTATATAAAAATAAAAAGGTTTTTTTAAGTGAAAACTTCTTTAGGCGCGTTGGGCATTTTTGAGATGCCCAGCGTGCGTCGTCACCTCATTTTTGTAAACGCGATTGTGCTCTTTATTTATATAACGTTACGGATCAATGTTCTATGCAAGTCAATATTCTATACAAGTATTTTCGTTCCACCAAGGCGATCTTGTTCAATTTTTTACTTCTGTCGGCACTCACGGAGTGCCTTTTTTATTTATTTTTCATTGTGATGTGGGCCAGCTACTATTTCAGATGAAGAACATTGAAAATTAAACAATGAACATATGTCGTTTGAACAGGTTCGTGTGTGATGTAACAACTCGTCTGCAGAAAGATTTATAACCAAGTTTGTCGTGTTACACAAGGGTGGCAGGGACATCGGCGTGAAAACTTTTACCATGGATTCAGTACAGGATTCTGAATCCTCCATTGAAATTTTTCGACGGTTATTAAAAAAAATCTGTTGTTTCATAGAAAAGTGCAATACCTACGCGGTCAAAATGTATGAAACAGTAGCTTTTTTTTTAATAACCGTCGAAAAATTTCAACGCAGAGGGGTTCAAAATCATGTATTGAATCCATGGTAACAGTTTTCGCGTTGATGTCCCTGCTATCCTGTATTATTTATTTTCATTGACAGTTTGACTACTTCCCTTTCTGACTGAGGACAAGATTAGAGTAAACTTCGTAGGAACACCGATATAAATCGCTGGGTAGAAACAAGTCTTCGAAAATGGATAAAGAACAAGCCAGTTCGTCTAATGTCTTAAAATCTAGATTCTGTCCAAATTATTCATCACACTTAGCTTTACCTATTGTGGTATAGTAATCTTGGTGCATTGTCTTCACATATAATTATATAATTAATGTATACAAAATATTGTAAAATATTTTAAAAGACCAACGGCGGAGTTTCTTGCCCATTCTTCTCCATACGAAAACTACCTTTTATCAATTCTATTTTTTGGTAAATTTTGACGTTCAAAAGTGCCTTTTATGTGCCTAATTAAAATAAATTATTTGACTTTGACTTCGACACAAATTTTCTGATAATCAACATGTTTATCCTCCATTTTTCTCAATGCATGGCCACCCCAATCTGGTAGCTCGCCGAGCAAGTCCTTGTTTGCATTACTGGATATTACCAATATATTATAATTAAATTAAAAGTTTATGTAGTTTGTATGCGAAACTCTGTGTAGGACGCTTTTGCTGGCAACTTTATCTTTGCTGATTTCTTAAACGTGGCGAAGATGGAAGTTTACCTCGAAGAGTCTTCAGGTCGTAGAACACATATTAACTCGGAAAGGGATCGTCACCGTATCGCCGCGGTTCGTGAGCTTGTCCCGAGGCGACGCGATTACGTTACGATTCCGATTACTGTGCGTTGCAGTAGAGAGATTCATACAAAGAATACTGAATGGCTCGATTTGATACGGTGACGATCCCTTTCTGAGTTGATATGTGTGATATTTCCTTTAATATAAACCAATACGGAAACTACATTTTATATTTCTGTAAGTAATTATCAAATCATGTATAACGCTTAGTTCATGAAAGCTTCGTTCTTTGCCTATTTATTTAAACTTTTCACACACAATAAGGTACAAAGGTGGACTTAATGCCTTAGGCGTTCCCTACCAGTCAACCAAGGGTGGTGAAGAGATTAGATGGCAGGTGCTCTGTTTGAGAGAAACAAAGAAAAAATTACTAAAAATATATTATTAGAAATAAAATGTAGGAACAGTACATAAATAGATTAATATCTTATAATACACATACATACATTTTTAATATAATATATACCTATATTTATTATATATTGTATACATATACAGGGTGTCAGGGACATCGACGCGAAGACTGTTACCATGTATTCAGTACATGATTCTGAACCCTGCTGCGTTGAAATTTTTCATCGGTTATTGAAAAAAAAAACTGCTGTTCCATACATTTTGACCGCGTAGGTATTGCTCTTTTCTATGAAACATCAGATTTTTTTAATAATAACCGACGAAAAATTTCGACGCAGGGGTTTCAGAATCATGTATTGAATCCATGGTAACAGTTTTCGCGTCGATGTCCCTGCCACCCTGTATATAAATTCAAGGAAGAGAGGTGTTGAGATGATTATGCCTATTCTCACATGAATTTTTTAGGGTTCCGTTCCGTACCCGAAGGGTGCCAAACGGAACCCTATTACTAAGCCTCCGCTGTCCGTCTGTCAACGGGCTCTATCTCATGAACTGTTATAAGTAGGCAAACAGTTTAAATTTTCACAGATTGTGTAGGTATTTCTATTTCCGCTATAACAACAAATATTATGGTAGACCCCTACTATGAAAACGCTATGCTTATCAAAATGTGGTAGGTATACTTTTCGCACATTAACCTACATCGTTCTCACATATCGCTATTTATAAATACATTATGTCCATGACGAATCGTACCGTATTAAATGAAAATATAATTAAATGTACCTACCTAGATTACAGGAGTATCGTATTACCCAGTTACTGGGTTGTGGAGGTCAGATAGGCAGTCGCTCCATGTTAAATTCTGGTATTCAGCTGCATCCGGTTAGACTTGAAGCCGACCCCAACATAGTTGTGAAAACACTAGTCAGATTGATTGATTTTTGAAGTGAAAACTTCTTTAGGCGCGTTGGGCATTTTTGAGATGAGACTAAACCATTGATTTCGTGACACTGTGACGACACCTCATTTTTGTAAACGCGATTGTGCTCTTTATTTATATTACGTTACGGATCAATATTCTGTGCAAGCATTTTTACTTTAAAGGTTTCGGAAGTTTTTTTTTTTTTGTAAACGCGATTGTGCTCTTTGTTTAGATAAGGTTACGGACCAATGTTCTATGCAAGTATTTTTATTTCTTCGACCAAGGCGATCTTGTTCAAGTTTTCACTTCTATCGGCACTCCCGGAGCGCCACAATTTTTAAGCTATTGCATTGCTTTTATCGCGGGCTTTGAGCGCGGCGACCGAATCAAGAAATTCCGTAACGTAACGAAAATAAAACCGTAACGAAAATAAAACCTAACACCCCCACTCCGCCTACCATGTAATGACGGTTCCCATGACAACATCACGTAATTTTTGTTTTATGTCATCACGTTATCATCCCAAGTGTAGCGTTGACAAATAGGAAGTATGGAGGTTACAAATGCTATGCAATAGCTTTGCCGCGGCAGTCCCCGAGTGCCACACTTTTTTTTTTACAAGAATACCTACTAATGGAACTGCAAAATGAGACCCACAGTTATGAAAATATACAAAACATCCCTGAGGAATATTAGAAAGAAAACGACAAGAAAATTGGAATCTATATCTATGATATGTTACAGGACCAAGGGAGTTTCTTGCCAGTTATTCTTCATAAGATCAAATACCTGCTCGACCGAGCACTGCTCGGGTGAAAATAGATAAACATACCGTGAAGTTAAACCACCGTTGAACCACATTCCCGAGGATGTGAAAATAGAGAAAACGATTTTTCCCAGATACGAGACCTTGCTAGATCGATTTTTCGCTACGAAAATCCATATATTGCAACTTTCATCGAAATCGTTAGAGCCGTTTTCGAGAACGTGATTACAAATATTCTTTATTTAATAGTATAAGATATTTAATACAGGTAATTAGAAACGTAACAAGAGAAGTATCAATAACTCTGGCTTAGATGTCGCGAAGTCACGTAAAGAGGAAATAAATTATCAAAACTAATATCATAAAGAGAAAAGATTTGATTTACGCTTTCACGCTAAAACTGCTGAACGGATTTGGATAAAATTTGGCACATGGATAAACCATGGCCTAGATTAGGATATAGGATACTTTTTATCCCGATATTCCCACGGGATCTAGACTTATGCGGGTGAAAACGCGGGGTGCAGCCAGTTTGCTTTATATGACAGAAGCAATCTCGCGGCTCATCACAGTACAAAATAATTAAATATATTATATACCTCGATAAGACTATAATAGCACCATTATATAATATTATTAGCCTAGTACGTAAGCGCAATTTTATTACCTACTGTACACTCGTTAATTACAAGCCTAATTTATTATGTATAATTCAAAGTATCTACATACTTTGCCTTTCGTTTATGTGTAATTTAAATATTTAATTTTATTATTTAAATGCGTGTTCATGCTTAGTCTTGGTGTGTGGTCCTTAGCTCTAACTACTTAACTAGGAAGATTACATCTAGGCTTATGACCATGACGTCGTTAAATCTTTTCTATATTTAAATACAGATAGCGGTTCTCTAAGAATATCAGTCATGTTCGCCGACCAAGGCATATTCTTCCCAACCCAGACAACACGACTACCATCCATCAGAAGTCTAGTAGGGAAACGAGTACGTTAGGACACAAGTACAGACGCTTCCCGTCATTCCGACCTCGCCGTCGAGGTCCTTTGCGATCGCGACCGCCGCGCCCCCGAGTAAATGTTACTCCCCCCCGACCCTTGCTCGAAAACGAGGTGCCAGCAGTTGTTGCCGCTGAACACGTAGCTTTAAATTCCCCGATTAATAATCATGATCAAAACTTTGATCCAGCCCATCCCATCTTTGATGTCCTCCCTCCGGTAAACGTCCTAAGCCGAGGCTCGTACCCCACAGGGGGTGCCCTTAGCGAGCGTTCAGTTAGTTTATAAGTTTAGTTTGTAAGTCCCTGGCTGGAGGCTTTGAGTGTAGCAGCTTAAGGCACCCACAGGTTTGCTCGGTTAAATAGTCATGGCCTCATAGGCCAGCTATGAGATGCCCTACAGAAAAAAAAATTCTCTAAGAATAAGCTCATAGACAAATATCAAGATTGGTTAAACTTAGACATGCCTAGGAGTTAGGGTTGCCAGGTTAGTTAAAGAAAAATACCAATAAATCAATAATAATAACCTCAGGCCATGATCATAGGCAGCAGATTCGTTCGCAATGCGGCTGACGTTGCATCTCTTTTTTTTTTGGGTGGGAAATTATCAATTAACTTCTTCCGTTCTGGGCGGAGCGGAAGGGCGTATCAGACTCTTACTTACTAAAACCCACCCGTGTTCCTTCAGTTGCCCTGTTGCCGGGGGCCACGATTTGCCTATCGGTTTTCTTTGCACCCCCGGCAGGCATCGGCCCTAGCGGACCCCGTCAATTCTGCTGACATCTCTTTGAGGCGCGCGTGGAATACAACGCGCCGTCGACCCGGGCTTGGTCCTTATCGGGTGGCGAGCTACCCATTGCTCACCGTCCGCAAGCCCGCGCCTACGGTGGCCGGAAATCGGCTCGCGATTCCCGACGCCCAGGGCGTCTCCTCCTGCCGTGGTTAGGGGCGTGAGGGCGCGAAGTTTGCCTCTCCCTCACGCATTCTGCCTCCTCCTTCGCAAGCATTACCGCTTTGCAGAAGGAGGTGACGGCCTTCCATTTCCTCTTCTCTATCATATTCTATAATCTCTGATGACTTTATATCTCGTTGGTGTTCGCATTGACTATACCGAAACCGCCAAGGATCTGGGTGTAATTATTGACTTCAATCTTTCGTGGCGTGCTCAGGTCAATGAGATCAGTCGAAAGGTACATTTCTCCTTTCATTCGTTGAAAAGCCTTCAAAGTCTCCTGCCCTTGAAGACTAAAATTTCTTTGTCACAAACACTTATTAAGCCGATTATAGATTATGCCAGCGCCTGTTACCTGGATGCTACTGAGGAGCTATTAAACAAGCTTGAGCGCTTGCAAAACTTGTGCGGTCGCTTTGTTTTCGGTCTTCGAAAGTATGACCATGTTTCTCACCTTCTCAAGGAACTCAAGTGGCTCCCAATCCGCCTTTACAGGAACACTCGCATTCTATGTCTCCTCTTCAACATTTTACACAACCCGTCTTATCCTTACTACCTGCGTGAGCATTTTTCTTACGCTCGCCCTAGCGATGCACCGTGTAGATCACACCTTAGATCCCTCCTTAAATCTCATCCTCAAGCTACTATTCTTATTCCTTCTCTGTCCATGCAGTAAGATTGTGGAACTCACTTCCATCTAGCCTTTGTGATTTAAAAACTGTTTCCCAATTCAAATATCGAGTAAAAGAGCATTAACTCTCCTCTCAACTGTGAACATTTCTATACCTGTAGTCATCATCTGCCTAGCCTTTTCCCAACTATGTTGGGGTCGGCTTCCAGTCCAACCGGATGCAGCTGAATACCAGTATTTTACATGGAGCGACTGCCTATCTGACGTCCACAAACTAGTTACAAGGTAACACGATACCTCTTGGTAAGACTGGTTGTCAAACTTTTTGGGCTTCTGACGACCTGTAACGACCGTCAAAGATCCACGAATGACAGCCGGGACCAATGGCTTAACATGCTTTCCAAGGCACGGAGGAGTCTCGGTATGTAAAGATGGTCACCCATCCACGGACCAACCCTGGCAAGCGTAGCTTAACCTGATGGATCGAACCGTGCGGCTGTTACTACTTAGCCACTAGCTCCTCTATATACCTATAGTATGTATGTTTATATATTTAAGCTTTATGTATTTATTTAAGTACCTATATGTTAATTTCTACGTTTGTATGTGTAGATATTTTTAATTATAACTATACTCCGTTTGAAATAAGATTAGACATTTAACTAAACCTTTTTTACAGTCCGTTCAACCGATTTTGACTTCTATTGCGTTGGTCGCATGACAAATGGCAGCTGCAGTAAACAGTTGGTTTGTAACCACTTTTTTTGCTTTTAATGCCATCCTTATGCCTACGGTATAGAAGTCAAAATCAGTTGAACGGACTGTAAAAAAGGTTTGTTTAAATATCTAATCTTATTTCAAACGGTGTATAGTTGACCACGGCAAACGTTGTTTTGCCAATTATTTGTTTGGGGTGGACAACCCTTATCACTTAGGGGTATGAAAAATAGATAGTAGCCGATTCTCAGACCTACTGAATATGCATATAAAATTTGGTAAAAATCAGTAAAGCCGTTTCGGAGGAGTAAGGTAACTAACATTGTGACACGAGAATTTTATATGTAAGATAATGTCGTTTCTCTGTGTATTTTCTGTATGTACATAAATAATAAAATAAATAAAGGATAAAGATATAGGAACAATAATATAATAACAAATCAAAAGCATTTTTCACCGAATTTTCGCCATTTTAATTTTTTATCACGTTGTAACCTGTCCACGTGCCTACCTCAGACTGGCGGAAAGTCAGAATTTTCTAAGGATTCCTTCTTAGAAAAAGTATTGTGCTAAGAAGCTAGTCAGTTATTTATAAACTCAACGGTCAAACGTGACAGAATCAAGAGAAAATAAAACTGAAAAATATGAGCAATTGAGTCAGTACATTCAATATTAAATTGAGTTGTAAATATACAGGGTGGCAGGGACATCGACGCGAAAACTGATACCATGGATTCAGTACATGATTTTGAACATCCCTGTGCTGAAATTTTTCATCGGTTATTAAAAAAAAACAGCTGTTCCATACAATTTGACTACGTAGGTAAGAAACAGCTTTTTCATAGAAAATTGTTGCAATTTTCTATGAAAAAGCTGTTTTTTTTTAATAACCGACGAAAAATTTCAACGCTTCAGAATCGTGTTCTGAATCCATGGTAACAGATTTTGTGTCATGTCCCTGCCACCCTGTATGTATCAATAAAACTAAAAAGCTTGAAATACTTGAAGCAAATTCTTTATAAAAAAAAGTTTTGTTGTGTTTTTGCAGTCGGGTTTTTTTTTAATAATTTTAATTAGTTTTTATATAATTTAATTATATTTAGAATTAACTTATAACTAGCTTTTATTTGTTACCATTATTATTGTAATGCATTTAAAAAAAACTCTTCCCCTTTATTTTGTATTTGCAGATGCAATATATAAATATTATGTAGCCTATGTCACTCCCACAATTAAGACGAATCTAACGACACTTCATATTTTAAAATCCATCAAGCCGTTTAGGTTACAAAGGGTGCCAAAGAAATAGACATAGGCATACAGTATTTCTATTTCTTAATGTCCCTCGGGAATCATCGCATTTCCGAATACAAACGAATGCTAATTTCCATGTCCATCAATTATTAGATTTATCTTGTATAATAATTTGAATTCAGAGCTAAGTACTTCATTGTTGTTTTGTTTTAATTTTCATGTGTGAACTATATAGAGCTGTAAAACTATTGTCCTATCTTTCGTGCCTGCGACTTTAGCAGCTTTCCTACTATTTTTTAAATTAATCATATTAAGTTAAAAGAGTATTAACAACTCTATATACTTCCAAGTCAATTGAGAGCGTCCGGTCTGTACCAAGTGCAAAGGGCAACTGATAGAAATCTGATCACTGACGAAACACGAGGTTTGCCGAGGGACATTATGAACATATATGTACTGTACATACATACTTTCGAAAAACTACCCTACTTCTGGGTCAGCTGGGTAAAAAGAGATGTCTGGAAAAAGAGGTACAATTTTTCTTTAGATAGTAGGTAAATTGGTTAAGTAAGAGGGTACTATTAATAGGTACATGCACACATAGGTAGGTATACATATTGATTGTTTAGATGAAGTTACATAAAGTTTAGGCACCGGTTGTGAAAAGTTCACCACTTTTCTTTCAATTTCAATAGGTACACCAATTTTTAAACCAGATTTCCTTCTGAAATTTTTAACCCCATGCCACAGCAAGGAAAAATATCAAACATTTATCCTACTGTCACTTAACAGTGTAACCAATCCAAATATCACACAGAGAAAAAAGCGGGTTAACGTACACGAAGGGTTCCGTACCACCGTTCAATATTTGACCCAATATTTTTTTAAATTCCTTCTTCATTCATGAAAACACTTTTTTGTATAACCCCCTTAAATTTTTAACTTAATTTTATTTTTATTCTTTGTGGTTATAGAGGTCATAGTAGTACATAAGCTGACCTCGCATTGTACGAAATCCTATACAATGCAAGATCAGCATAAACTGGACATGTATAGCTTGATGTGCAGTTGTGTGTGCACACTCTGTGAAAATTGAAAGTGTCTACCATTACGGTTCAAAATATACAGCCCTGTGACAGACGGATGAAAGAACGGACAGCGGAGCCTTAGTAATAGGTTTCCGTTGGCACCCTTTGGGTACGGTACAGAACCATAACAAATCGGCCAAGTGCGTGTCGGACTGCGCACAATGAAGGGTTCCGTAGTTCGGATGAATTTATCTCAAATACAAACTTAACATTGTAGTTGAAATACATGTTTCCCCATACATTCCAGATTCAGATTCATTCCAACTGCAAAATTGTAAGTTGTATGCACAATATTGAGAGATTTACTATCTTATTTTAAACCCATAAACTTCTTATAGGTTTTCCTGTAAAGAACCATTCTACGTATTTTTTTCAAAATTTTCGGCCCAATACTTTCGGAGATAAGGGAGGGAATGGTAAATTTTCATCGATTTTCTTAAATATCTTTAAAAAAAAATCGGGGAATGATCAATTTTCATCGATTTTCTTAAATATCTTTAAAAGTATTTATTTTAAAATTATTTAAATAATATATTTGAGATCCTCGCAAGAACCTTTCTTTTGATATGTCACACGGTACTGTTTGCAAAACTTTTGTATTTAATTTTCTTATTTGCCCCCCAAAAGTGACCCCCAAATTCAAAATTCATTTATTATTTACGTTACATGTCCGTTTTTGGGTCACAGAAATACATATGTGTACCAAATTTTAACTTAATCGGTCAAAATCGCTGTGACAGAAAGACAGACACACGAGTGATCCTATAAGGTTCCTCGCGCACATCTGGGAGTGGCGCGAGGAGGCGAAACGCCGGGGCTTAACTCCGATGCCGCAAGAAATTGCGGCACAGCGGACAGAGCTCCGGCGGGATCTCATGGCGTCATGGAGAGTGCGATTGTCGCAGCCCCGCGCTGGGCACGCCACAATTGCGGCGATAAGACCCCTCTTTGAGGAGTGGCTGGAGAGACGCCACGGCGTCCTCACCTTCCGCCTGACGCAGGTCCTCACCGGACACGGCTGTTTCGGGAGGTTCCTGTACAGGATAAGGCGGGAGGAAACACCCGGGTGTCACCATTGTGTGGATCGGCCTGAGGACACGGTGCAGCATACGGTGGAGGTCTGCCCGGCTTGGGCGGATTAACGCCGTGTCCTCGTAGAGGCGATCGGCGGCGGTGATCTCTCGCGTCCGGCCCTTGTTCAGGCCATGGTACGGAGCGAGAGGAAATGGCAGGCCGTCACCTCCTTCTGCGAAGCGGTAATGCTCGCGAAGGAGGAGGCGGAACGCGTGAGGGAGAGGCAAATTTCGCGCCCTCACGCCCCTAACCGCCGCAATAGAAGAAGACGCCCGGGGCGGGAATCGCGAGCCGATTTCCGGCCACCGTAGGCGCGGGCTTGCGGACGGTGAGCAATGGGTAGCTCGCCGTCCGATAAGGACCAAGCCCGGGTCGACGGCGCGTTGTGTTCTACGCGCGCCTCAAAGAGATGTCAGCAGAATTGCCGGGGTCCGCTAGGGCCAGTGCCTGCCAGGGGTTCGAAGAAAACCGATAGGGAAATCTTGGCCCCGGCAACAGGGCAACCGAAGGAACACGGGTGGGTTTTAGTCAGTAAGAGTCTGACACGCCGTCCCGCTCCGCCCAGAGCGGGAGAAGTTATTTGATAATTTCCCACCCAAAAAAAAAAATCCTATAAGGTTTCCGTTTTTTCCTTTTGAGGTACGGAACCCTAAAAACAAACAATAATCGCTCCACAATACACACTCATCCTCACATTTTTACTCAACCATTTCATAATTCAATATTGATACCGAACTCGACTAATTGACAGGTCGAAAACTCGAAAGTGTGAACTCACTTATTTCCCTTCGATTCTGTCACCGCAAATTGTTCGTAGGAAAAGCTGTTATGAAACTATTCGGTATCCATTAAAAATTAGCTGGGAACGTATTAATGCCTCAAAGCAGCGATCAGTACCGGCCGAAAATAAATTGAACATCGGAAAGGGCGGCTGTGTTGGGTAAGAACAGGGTATGTTGCGTTTGCGTTTTACAGACACTGTATTTTTATTTGGTATTTATTTACTTATTTACTAAGCAAGGCACATCACCGACAATATGTTCTATGTCAGATGGACCATTGTGCGTGGTACACCAACGACATATTTATAAGGATATTTACAATAGGTAATCACGAGTCTTCGGTACTGTGTAAATACATCACTTAAACGCACAAAATTCTTATTAAAAGGTAAAAAATTATTGTTTTTTTTTTTTAAATCATTAAAATGCATTAGCAATAAAATTAATTTGATTATTATAAAATAAAAAATTATATCGGTAACCACTACATGTAAGGTATTGGGTATTTTGGAGTTATTATTTTAGGTGCAGAGGTAATTTTTGTGGTCGGGAAAAGAGTAATGGTGGAGTTTCTTGCCCATTCTTCTCCATACGAAAATTGCCTTTTAGAAGGGGCGACTAGAATCAATTCTATTTTTTGTTTTTGACGTTCAAAATTGCCTTTTTGTGCCTAATTGAAATAAATTATTTGACTTTGACTTTGTTATCGGGTATTCCCATCAGGAATTTCTCAGTAGCAGCCCGGAGTCTGGATTTGTTGTGCCCGGTTGATGGCAATAGGCTCGCTTCCTATTACATGGGACTTAAACATAACTGGCTAAATGGGGGTGTACTATAGATACACCTCTGCCTAACCCTTTGGGAAATACAGGTATGATGTTATGTTATTCTACATTTTACTGAGTTTTAGTAATTATTTTCTTACTTATTTTCTGTTTATGAATGTTTTAGGACATATTTAATGACCTGAAATTTTAGATATTATCAAGAATATTTTGTTTTTTTTTCGAAAATTACGTAAAATCGCGTTGACTTCATTATTTTATGTTTTTAAAAGTTTTCCATGAGTTTAGAACTAGGTTAAAAATATTAACAAGCAAGATTTTTGTTTATATTTAGGGTAAAACTCTCAACCCCTCTATTAATAAACGTTGCTTAAAGTTGAGACACTAAAACGTTAAAAATATATGGTTAAACAGTCGCTAATCATAAAGTAAGTACTTAATTTTAAGCAACGTTTACAAAAACTAACTGCAGCTGATAAAACTAAGAAAAAAACACTATCCTTACTTCAGATCAAGCAAAAGCTTCAGCGCAATACCTACCAATTTTTAACTCATAATAAATTAAACCAATCTGCCTAGCCTTTTCCCAACTGTGTTAGGATCGACTTCCAGTCTAACCGGATGCAGCTGAATACTAGTATTTTACATGGAGCGACTACCTATCTGACCTCTACAACCCAGTGACTGGATAATACAATACCCCTTTGTAAGACTGGTTGTCAGTCTTTCAGGCTTCTGACGACCCGTAACGACTGTCAAAGATTCACGAATTATCGGGGGCACGGCAGTACCCCTGCTAAATTGAGCAATACAAACACAAAGGCGCAGCCATACTATTTTTTCTCGAAGCCATTCAGGACATTTTCAACCCCCTTTAACTTCGTTGTGAATACGCCAATAGAATCTACATTCTACATACAACAAAATCGACCTTATATTAGCGCTGCGCTTTATTTAATTCGGATTATTTAAAATGGTAGATTATTCTCATGTGATTATGTTGCCGTGCGATAGCCAAGTCACTCTATTTATTAAAGAAATAAAAATCATAAATAGATAAGTACTGAATAAATTAACAGACTTAGTTCTATATTATTAGATCTCACATATTTTTACGGTAGAAGAACTGCGTTGCGAGAGTTGCATTTTTTTACATGTTATGTTTTTGATGGCATAATAAGTCACAATAAAATGTCACAATAAAAAGTCACAATTTTTAAATGTCGCAGCATATGCTGAGATAGGAGCCTTTTGGCCTCGTACAGGACGTTCTGCTTTTATTTTAATTTTACTTTGTTTTTTTATTATTTTTATTAATGTTCTTATTGAAGGTGTTTAGTTTAATTTGTGATTTCCTGTGCGAGTCTCAATAAATACTTTTTCTTTCTTTCTTTCTTTCAATAACAATTCACTTACCACATTCTCCACCTCAGCAGCGTCATGTTAGTAGTGCGGCGCTTGTAAACGCGTCGCGGTATCGTATAAATTCATTATCACTAGCTGCTGTTATATGACAAACATTGTTCAGGCGACATGGTGTACCTGAAAAGATATATTCATAAGTAATAAATAAGTAAGCTTTTGCTGGAACATAACATAACATCACGCCTGTATTCTCCGAAGGGTTAACATAACATAACATAACATCACACCTGCTTTCTCCGAAGGGTTAACATAATAAAATAAAAATAAAAAAGCCTCTATTTCTTCCAGAAAATGGTAGTTTACAAGTTAATTAGTTTTGTTAGTATCAAGTTTTTTTTAAGCTATTGCATAGCTTTTATCGCGGGCTTTGAGCGCGGCTTTGATGTTGCAGGCGTGCTATGTGTCCGGCCCACTTCCATTTTAATGCAAGAGCTTGTGCTAAACCGTCTATTGCTTTTGTGATGTTGCGTATTTTTTATGCCTTATTTTATTTATTCTTTTTATGTTTAGCATACTCCGCTCCATTCCTAGCTAGCACGTTATAATTTTATTTTTGATAACATAACATAACATAACATCACGCCTTGTTTCTCCGAAGGGTTGGGCAGAGGTGTCCCTGTAGCAGGTACACCCACATTTCGCCAGTTATGTTTAAGTCCCATGTAGGGGGCGAGCCTATTCCCATCAATCGGGCACAAATCCAGACTCCGGGCTGTTACTCGGAAATTTCAGATAGAAAAACCCAATAACACGTTGCCCGACCCGGGAATTGAACCCAGGACCTCATGCTCAGCAGTAGCGCTTGCGACCACCAGACCAACGAGGCAGCATTAATTATTTATTAATTATTTTTAATATTTTTGTTAAACTTCCATGTCTAACAAGGGTTAAAATAACATCACGGCTGCTTTTTCCGAAGGGTTAGGCAGAGGTGTACCTATATGATGGGGTGAGGTGTTAATTGGTGTAGGTGTTTGGTGTAAAGCCTCACTGTAGAGAATATTTAAACAAGCGGCCAAGTGCGAGTCGGACTCGCCTATGAAGGGTTCCGTAGCAGCAAGTAACATTGAATGAAAGGTAAATTGCGGTTTACGTTTTTTTATTTTATTTTATTTATTTAACTTTTTATGTACACACAAATAATACACAGACAAGACAAAAGGAACAGAAAAATACGTACAAAGGTGATGCTTATTTCTAATGGAATCTCTTCCAGCATACCTGCGATAGGACAGAGGATAAAATGAGACGATAAAAAAAACGTACAATTTATGACGTATTAAAAAAAAAACTACTTGCTAGATCTCATTCAAACCAAGTTTCAGTGGAAGTTTACATGGTAATGTACATCATATTTTTTTTTTAAGTTTTATCATTCTCTTATTTTAGAAGTTACAGGGGGGGACACATTTTACCACTTTGGAAGTGTCTCTCGCGCGAACTATTCAGTTTAGAAAAAAAAAAAAAAACCTCAGTATCATTTTTAAAGACCTATCCATAGATACCACACACGGATGGGTTTGATGAAAAAAAAAATTGTGTTTCAGTTCTAAGTATGGGGAACCTCCAAAATTTTTTGTTCTTTTTTCTATTTTTGTGTAAAAATCTTAATGCGGTTTATAGAATACAAATGTATTCTATAAACCGCATTAAGATACCATCATATTTTTAGGGTTCCGTAGTCAAAAAACGGAACCGTTATGGATTCGTCATGTCTGTCTGTCCGTCCGTATGTCACAGCCACTTTTTTCCGAAACTATAAGAGCTATGCTGTTGAAATTTGGTAAGTAAATACTTACCAAATTTCAACAGCATAGCTCTTATAGTTTCGGAAAAAAGTTAGAGGTAGAGAGCTATGCTGTTGAAATTTGGTAAGTAAATACTTACCAAATTTCAACAGCATAGCTCTTATAGTTTCGGAAAAAAGTGGCTGTGACATACGGACGGACAGACAGACATGACGAATCCATAACGGTTCCGTTTTTTGACTACGGAACCCTAAAAATATGATGGTATGTTTTAAAACCTGTAGGATAAAATTTAAGGATTGCATAGATAGTTTAGTACCTATAGATGAAAAATTGTAAATTATGTAAAAAAAATATATTTAGAAATGGCTACCTCTGCCAAAAAACTGCTTTGCAATTTGGCAGAGGTAATATCGTTAAAAAAAAACTGTGAATAAAAACTTATTTCATATTTTATTTTATTTTATGGTACACCCACTTTTCGCCAGTTATATTAAATCCCATGATTGTAATAGGAAACAAGCCTATTGCCATCAACCCGGGCTGCCACTGAGAAATTCTGATAGAAAAACTCAATAACACTTTGCCCGACCCGGGAATCGAACCCAGAACCTCATGCTCAGCAGTAGCGCTTGCGACCACTAGACCAACGAGGCAGTCCTATATTTACAAACAAATTACTTTTAATGTTTATAACACAGTACGGCATGAAACCTCATCATTCTATTAAAATACTCTCATTTGAGGGATAATGTAACAAAAACACCTTTAGAAAAAAAAAAACAGTGGCACTCTGGGAGTGTCGACAGAAGTGAAAACCTTGAAAAAATCGGTACCACGATAATCAACGCGTTGATGTCTTTTACTCCACGGTGTCGGTAACAGGTCGCGAAATCAATGGTTTAGTCCCATCTCAAAAATGCAGAACGCGAAGTTTTCAATTCAGAAATCAGAAAATGCTTGTAAATAACACCTATTATTATATATTTCAAATGGAGTATAGGTATATACGTCACAGTCAATTCTCTAACTATTAATGCAAGTTTGAAATCGCAAAAAAATATATTTTTATGTGATACTAGCTGCACCCCGCGGTTGCACCCGCAGAAGTCTCGATCCCATGAGAATATCAGGACAAAAAGTATCCTATGTGTTAATCCAGGTTATAAACTATCTGTGTGCAAAATTTCATCCAAATCCGTTAAGCCGTTTGAGCGTGAAGAAGAGACAAACATACACACACACACAAACTTTCGCCTTTATAATATTAGTGCGAAAACTACAAATTAATGATTTTCGGACTTTTCCCTTTACTAGTGCTGATAGACCTTGCTTCCTGCCAGATTTCATAATTCTAGGTCAACGGGAAGTACCCTGTAGGTTTTGATTTATTTGCGAGTATCAAAATATGTCGCTTAAATGGCTGTATTTTTTTATTGCATTGACTTAGAGCTCCAAGGGACCACAGACCTACGTATTTGATACCTCCACGCATTCCTGAGAAAAAGGGTCTTAACAGACTAACGGACGGACAACGAAGTGATCTTAAAAGGGTTCCGTTTATTTCCTTTTGAGGTACGGAACCCTAAAAACAAACGAAAACACAATATCCAATTTAAACTACATAATTATCGCTAACCGAAACTCATAACGTCCATTAAAAAAAGTCCATTGCATTCATAAAAGCGGGGACGGTCATCGACCGCAAAAAACTATCGGGAATGAATAGAAAAAAAAACGAAAAAAAAAAATTGTGCACTCTCAAAACGAGCGGCAGATTGTCGTGGTTGCGAACCCAGTACCGTTCGTTATTAATTCTTGGACAGCCGGCTTCGACGAACCGCAGTGGACAATCGAAAAATAAAATAACTATTATTCATTTGTGCACAGATCATATTTACAAAGGTAGCTTCACTTGGGATTGTTTAAATATTATGCGTGATTGAGAGTAGTTGTATTTTGTTGTGTTTATGAAGTAAGTTATCGGGTAGTTTATGCAGGGAGTTTTTCTTTGTAGCTGTTCTTGATGATGACTTTGTAAAAAGTTGAAAGCTGACATAACTATGTAAAAAAAAACAGTGGCACTCCGGGAGTGCCGACGAAAGTGAAAACTTGAAAAAAAATTCGACACCGCAGTAATCAACGCGATGATGCATTACTCCACGGTATCGGTAAACTCGGTAACAGTGTCGCGAAATCAATGGTTTAGTCCCATCTCAAAAATGCCCAACGCGCCTAAAGTTTTCAATTCAAAAGTTCTTTAAAAGAATGGGATATTTAAAAAAAACAAATTAAGTATTTTTAGTTTATAAATGACTAGCTGCGCCCTACGGTTTCATCCGCATAAGTCTCGATACCATGGGAATATCAGGATAAAATATCATAATGTCCTAATTCAGGTTATGGTCTACCCATGTGCCAAATTTCTTCCAAATCTATTCAGTCGTTTTAGCGTGAAATCATAACAAACAAAAAAACATATAAACAAACAAACTCACTTTCGCGTTTATAATAAACTAGCGGACGTCACGCGGTTTCACCCGCGTAGTTCCTGTTCCCGTAGGAGTACGGGGATAAAATATAGCCTATGTTACTCGCTGATAATGTAGCTATCCATTGCTGGAAGAATTTTTCAAATCGGTTCAGTAGTTTTTAAGTTTATTCGTTACATACAAAAATACAAGTCTTTCCTCTTTATAATATTGATAGATATAGATGAAATATAAATGATGTTTAAATTTTTTTTTTTCAGAAATAAAACCCGTGTTCTTTTTATTAAATTTTAACACTGAACATTAAAATATAATACCCAGCACTTTTTAGCCTAATGAAAACCAAATGAATTGCTTAGGTGATTGTAGAAAATTAAATGAATGTACCTACCCAAAGATACAAGAGACTACGTGTCTGTAGGTATCTTTAGATACATTCATACAATTTTCTACAATCACCTTAGCAGTTTTCAACTAGAAACCAAACCCACGCTATCCGCCTCTCTCAACCACTACACCACCGCCCACTAGTACTTTTTCACTATTTTGTAAATAATGAAGCTTAAACCAAAAAATGTCAATTCCAGTTGGCTCCAGCGCTGAGTGGGATCAGATTGATTACAAATACGTATTTATATTAACGTTGGAAGTCTGCATCATGATTACAACTCTTTGAGGGGAGTTATCAATGATATTGTCTGTTTGTAGATAAAACAATGACATTGAAAAGAATGGATAGGTGATTTTATACTGAAGATAACGTCTAAACGAGTAGTGTTAATGATTTGGAAAAAATATATGTTAAATTAGAGCATTTTCTTAATAACTTAATATATTAATATTTTAGGTTATGTTTATATTACATAGTGAAATTAATTTGTAAAGTTATGTCTAACGCGGATAAAAAACTGAGAATCACGCAAAATCTATCAAGCGTATTTTTCTGAAACCATCACCATTTTAAAGATTTTTTTTTGGTTTGTTAGCCTATATTGTGTCCCACTGCTGGGCAAAGGCCTTCCCTTTTTTCTTCCAAATCTCTCTGTTTTGTGCGATTTCAGGCCATGCTGGCCCCGCAAACATGATTAGATCGTCACACCACCTTCGCCGCGGTCTACCTCGACGGCGTTGTCCTCCTTCAGGCGTCCAGGGAGTGACGATCTTTGCCCATCTCTCCGGGTGCACTCCCACTTCAGCCTGGCTGTTTTTCTCCAACATCCGCTACTTGAATTATGAAATTATTTTAAAAATATTTTAAATTAATTATTGATCTTTTAGTATACGTGTTTTATTAAAATACCTTTTGTTTTATGTATAATGAATTAATAATGCATCTAATTTGGGACAGCGCTCCTTGATGGGCGAGTCCTATTACTGGCTGGACGTACGACGCGTTGCGTGAACTCAGTACAGAACACGCAAGCTAACCACTCGAAGGTCACTGGCGTCTTAATTGATAGAGTCTCAAAATGTTCTCCACGAGCGATTTTACTTCAGAACCCCGAATCAAAGCTTTAAATGTCTAGATAGACGGTGAAAACTGTGAACTCGTTGAAAAAAATAGCGTCCAACTGTTAGCCGCTAAATGCACGCACACTAGAAAAGCACAATGACGTGGCGCGAGTGTAAGACGTAGCTGTCACGCACACCAGCATAACAAAGTTGGCTTGATTGTTTTAGTTCTTCTGCACCGCGACACTATCTAGACATAAATAATCAAAGCCCTGACTGTATGACTGGCCACTCCTTTCTTTCTAGCTGACGTCATATAGGTAGCTCCTTACAAGGTCTGCCGGGGTCACCAGAAAGTCCGAAAGGGATACCGTGGCCCCTGGCAACATGGCAACTGAAGGAACACGGGTGGGTTTTGGTCAGTAAGAGTCTGACACGCCCTCCCGCTCCACCCAGAGCGGGAGAAGATATTTGATGATTTCCCACCAAAAAAAAAGCTCCTTACAAAGGTCGACACAGACGGAATAGATGAAGACTTTTTTAGGTTTCTACTGGATCTGACAATAGATCCAGAAAATCAATAATTACCGAGCCATCTTATTACCTATCACACTTTCAGGAAATGCTCTAAGACTTTGTAATTTACTGTCATTTGGCTTCCTGTACATGACGCCGGAGCCACACCGGACCCGCACCGGCGGCGCCGGATCACAAGATGAAAAAAATTCAGAACATCTCAAAATGAAAATGTTAAATTCTACGCGACGCCGTAACAGTGCGGCGCATAGGCGATATTCAATCGTTTATACAAATGAGGTCCGGCGCCGCTGCTCTGATGCAGCTCCGGCGTCGTGTTCAGGAAGCTTTAGAAGTTTTATTTTGAATATCGTAGCCATAAAGATAACACATAACATAACATCACGCCTTGTTTCCCCGAAGAGTTGGGCAGAGGTGTCCCTGTAGCAGGTACACCCACATTTCGCCAGTTATGTTTTAAGTCTCATGTAATATGGGGCGAGCCTATTGCCATCAACCGGGCACAAATCCAGACTCCGGGCTGCTACTGAGAAATTTCAGATAGAAAAACCCAATAATAGTTTGTACGACCCGGGAATCGAACCCAGGACCTCGTGCTCAGCAGTAACGCTTGCGACCACTAGACCAACGAGGCAGTCATAAAGATAAATAATCCCGTTTTCCGGAATTTTACCTTCTTTATGAAAAGATCCGGAGATCAGTGCCTAAAACAGCCACATTAAGCAATTCCTCTAAAAGCAATTCATTTTCTGAATTCCCAGCAGATCATTAGTAATTTCTCTATGGTGACACATAATACTCTGAATCATATTCAATTCAATTGATAACAGAATCAGGAGTGAGGAGCTCGTGGCTAAGTAATAACAGCCGCACGAGTCGATCTACCAGGTTAAGCTACGCTGGCCGGGGTTGGTCCGTGGATGGGTGACCATCTTTACATACCGAGACTCCTCCGTGCCTCGGAAAGCACGTTAAGCCGTTGGTGCCGGCTGTCATTCGTGGATCTATGACAGTCGATACGAGTCGTCAGAAGCCCGAAAGTCTGACACCAGTCTTACCAAGGGATATCGTATTACCCAGTTACTGGGTTGTGGAGGTCAGATAGGCAGTCGCTCCATGTAAAATACTAGTATTCAGCTGCATCCGGTAAGACTGGAAGCCGACCCCAACGTAGTTGGGAAAAGGCTAGGCAGATTGATTTTTTGATAACAGAATCATATTTGGTGTAAATATTGCCACATGAAAAAATTTAAGACCGTTATTTTACCGATTAATTTTTCTTTACAGTTTTTTATTTTTTATTTCTACAATGTAAACGTTATTTCATTATAATACAAAACTATCAAACAGATGTCTGTACCAAAACTGCAGTTCCACAAATTATAGGTACTAGGTATGCTGCATCTCTACAGGTAGTGAAAACACTGCTCACCCACTCAAAATAATTTCATCCGTCCATGAACGGAAAGCAATATGGTGGCTTACCGCTGAAAATTTGTAAAAAGAAACAGATAAAACAAAAGTCCTTTGACTTCCGCGAGTTTGATTGGCTTGGGAGTGGGATTGTCCTCGATAAAGGACGTTAGGCTCGTTTCCTGTCGCGTGGGAACTAGATTATATGTAGTTAGGTATTGATAGAAAGATAGTTTGTTTGGAAGAACTTATTTCTATCATAGAGATTATAACGTATTATGGGTTCCTAATAGGCTGATATAGTGATAATATTAGTATAAGCAGTGATAATATTAGGAGAACAGTGGTAGCCCAGTGGTAACGGCCGCGACTTACGAGTCGTAGGTTCAAACCCAGACAGGCGCTTTAATTTGTGTAAATAATTTCATCACCACTGCCTTCAAAACGGTAAAGGAAAACATCGTGAGGAAACCGGCATGTCCTAGAACCGAAAATTCGAAGACAGGTGACATCTACCAACCCGCACTGGGCCCGCGTGGTGGATTACGGCCCACTCCCTCTCACAGAGAGGAGGCCTGTGTCCCAGCAGTGGTAACATTATAGGCAAATGATGATGATGATTAGTATAAGCCAGTAAAAGTATACTTACCTTGATCTTGACTTCTAAACAAAAAATTAGAAACTTCTAAACAAAATATTGATCACTCTAATTTTAAATGAAAACTTCTTTAGGCGCGTTCGGCATTTTTGAGATGGGAAAATATAATTGAACTCGCGACACCGTTACCGACACCTCATTTTTGCAAACGCGATTGTGCTCTTCACTACATAGTATAAAACAAAGTCGCTTTCTCTGTCCCTATATCCCTATGTATGCTTAAATTTTTTAAACTACGCAACGGATTTTGATGCGGTTTTTTTAATAGATAGAGTGATTGAAGAGGAAGGTTTATATGTATAATAACCCGGTTTATACCCGTGCGAAGCCGGGGCGGGTCGCTAGTTATTTATATAACGTTACGGATCAATGTTCTCTGCAAGTATTTTTACTTTAAAGGTTTTGGAAGTATATTTCTTTTGTTAACGCGATTGTGCTCTTTATTTAGATAAGGTTACGGACCAATGTTCTATACAAGTATTTTTCTTCCACCAAGGCGATCTTGTTCAAATTTTCATTTCTGTCGGTACTACTGGAGTACCACTGTTTTTTTTTTTGTTAGGAACCTTCTCCGGCGCGCACACATCTTACCAAAGTTGCATCACAATCTAGTTTTAAGAGTAACACAAGGCAATTGATTATTATACGGGGTGGCAAGGACATCGACGCGAAAACTGTTACCATGGATTCAGTACATGATTTTGAACATGATGGTAACAGTTTTCGCGTCGATGTCCCTGCCACCCTGTATAGTTAGATAGATTATATTATTTCCTCACTGCATGGCATGAGCGTTTCCTAAAAATGTTTTATGTGCAATTTTTTATCATCTCTCCACCTGTTTGTTCTATAATAATCCACTTTTGTCCCATGGTTTATTCAACTTCAAAAATTTCCTTCTATCATCACGGCTTTGCACTATCATCATAATTTTTTTTCAACTAACGGCCAGTTGCAGAAACGAATTTTAACTTTTAAAGCTTTCATTAAATACTAATCTTCAGAAAGCAATATTTGACTCGATTTTAATGATTCTTTGATGAAATTAATGAAATAATTAGCGTTAATGATCCATTACGTAATGGGGCGATAATGTTTGTCTTTGTGCTACATATTTGCTTGAACATTTTAGCCCCCTACAGGTAAAACGCCGCATAGTTGAAATGGGATTGGGTTGGCCACTTCTGCCACATGCCCAATGAGCTGTGGGTTAATAAACACTTTATATTATATACTCTGGCAGGAGGCTCTAAATTGGGCAGGAGTCGCTTCAAGGCAGCTCCGGCCCGCTCCAGTCTGGGAGCCAAACGTGTGAAATGCTCCACGAATTCCACCGGCTATCGAGGACGAGTCCCAAGTACTTCATCGTCGACTCGACGACTGTATGGAGCCTTGAGATAGCTAAAAGGCATCGTGGACCTCGTAGAAGATAGCAGGACGAGCTATAGAAAACAAACGACCAGTGATTCACATTAGCACTGGATTGCAAGCACTTGAAGTTATGGGGAGAGGCCTTTGCCCAACAGTTTTAATGATGGTCTAGCAGTTTGAGTAGTTTATGCGGCCTACCCAAATAACCTTTCTTTGGTATTGTTCGGTTGAGCTCCATGATTACTGACAAATCCTTGCACTGACTGGACAGATCCATTCAAATCTGTGTGGTACTTTCCTCAAAAGACCATTTCAGACACTAATCTACATGGTCCTCATATGGCCTGACCAAGATTATGTCTGGACTTTAAAAGAGACTGCAACCTCTGAGTTTGTTCCGGCTTTTCTTCTCAGTGTAGTCAGATAGGAAACGCCGAACTCATCTAGCAATTTTTGAAGTGAAAACTTCTTTAGGCGCGTTGGGCATTTTTGACATGGGAAAAAACAATTGAACTCGCAACACCGTTACATTTTTGTAAACGCGATTGTGCTTTTATTTATATTACGTTACGGATCAATGTTCTATGCAAGTATTTTTAGTTCAAAGGTTTTGGAAGTATTTTTTTTAAATTGTTCAAGTTTTCACTTCTGTCGGCACTCCCAGAGTGCCTCTGTTTTTTTTTTAATGTGGCGTGTAAAAGTGATTCCGATATCCTATTTACAGAATAAACAATTTCATTTCATTCCAGTAACAGGTAAAACCTTCCTAACCGGGCTTTTCCCGCACGATGCAGTACACAAACAGACACAATTACAAGTAATTCAGTATAAAACGGTACTTGTATAAGTGCATTGATTATAATGAATAATTCAAACAGCGAATTTGTGTTAGCAGCCGCAGTATTACTTACGCGTGGGACGCTTTATTCAAATCAAGACTTATTAAAGTTATCTTTACTTTTGAATCCATTAAGCTAACTATCAGCTAATTAATTCGTAACAGGAATATATAGGAATTTCGTTGGTTTTTGGTTGTTTTGCGATTCTGGTATCTTGTTGTTATTTAGTTGCATGAAGACTGAATTTCTTGGGAAAGAGCTTGTATTTACCTTCTCTTTTGCAATCAAGCAGCATTGTCTTGGTGGCCCAGAGGTAATGTGGTTACCGAAAATCTTGGAGATGATGCAGACATGGAGAGGGAGCGCAGGGCATTGTCAGTCCGGGCGAACATGCTGGCCCGCAGGTTCGCTAGATGTACAGACGCGGTGAAAGTAACTTTATTCAAAGCGTATTGCACATCTCTGTACTCAGCGAGCCTGTGGTTCAGATATACCCAAAAGGCTTACAATTCTCTGCGCATCCAGTTTAATAATGCCTTCAGGGCGCTGTTACGTCTGCCGCGCTTCTGCAGTGCGTCAACAATGTTTGCTGAGTCACGCACAGACGGCTTTGATGCCACCTGGCGCAAAAAGACAGCCTCACTGCTAAGCAGATTGCGTGGGAGCAGTAACAGCATCCTGAATGTCATAGGCAATAAGTTAGACAGCCCACTGGTGTGGAGCCTCACCCAGAGGACTAAGTCTCTCTTAGTTATTAGGTACTAACATAGTCTTTAAGTTCATACTAACAATATAAATGTAATGGATCAATGTTGTCTGAATAAATATATTATATTATTATTAATGGCTGCGACTTACGAGTTGCTCGTCATGGGTTCGAACCCCAAGCAGGCACTTTAAGTAAATTATTTCATCACCACTGCTCTAAAAATTATGAAGGAAAACATCGTGAGGAAACCGGCATGTCCTAGAATCTAAAATTCGAAGACATATGACATCCGCCAACCCGCTCTGGGCTCGCGTGATGGATTACAGCCCACTCCCTCTTACAGAGAGAAGGCCTGTGTTCCAGCAGGGGAATAGGCTGATTATGCAGCATTGGCGTGTTTTGATTTAGGTAAGGAAAGGTGCTGATAAACTTTCAACTCTATGTCTATCCCCTTTGTGAATCCCATCAGCTCGCGTAGCATGACAACCATAGAAACAGGTTTTCTACGGGTTTTGTCGACGGAAGAATAGACAAAATGACAGATTGTGATTGTTTATCTATCTATCTATTCTTCCGTCGACAAAACCCGTTTCTATTGTGGTCATGCTAAGCATGGACAGCACAAGGACAAGCTAGTGAAGTAAAGTGCTACTAACATAGTTTTAAGCTATTTATTAACACAATTTTGTAAGTATTTTTTTATTTTAAAATATGTATCTTTAGGTTAAGGTATTTTTCTATGGGCCTGTGTTATATTATAAGCGTGCAGGTGACTTCAGTCCAGAACAGTTTGTTGTTTGTGTGTTTATGATTACGTGAGATTTTTGGTGTTACTTCAGACCTAGATGCCTTGCATCCAGATGATGCACAAGCTTAAGCACTAGTAAGTCGTGAAAGGCGAGAGTTTCGGGGGATTGTATTATGTAATCTTGACGTCCAAAAAGTACTTATTCGCAGTCTAATTTGAATAAATGACTAACACAGTTCTCCCACGGGAATCTCTTCCTCCATACCAATAACGTCTTTCATCTATGGCTTTTATATACTCAGTCGTCCAATCGTGATAGGTTACTCTAGCTCTAATAGAAGTTATTATTAATAAATTACAATACAGAAGCGTGTCTTAATATTCTATATTATAATTATTATGTCATATTCGCCATTTGTCCTGAGGCAAAACACGCGAAGATTATAATACATTTAGTTTGTATGGAGGACATAGAAAGGTTCGATGATCGTTTTGTAAAAAGTCGTGAACCACCACTTCTGGTTTGGATGTTTATACGTACTTCACTCGTAAATATTTATTAATTATTAATTTGATACCTTCACTAGCTAAGTACATATTGGAATCCGTATTGTTAGCACGTGGAGCAATAAAAGAGTGGACTGTATTTTAGGCAATGGTTTAATAATTATACCTTTCCCGGACAAACAATTAGTAAGAGAGGAATATCATCCGTCACGGTGGAGTCCGTGGAAACGAGTGGTCATCGGGCTGAGCCGTGTCGTCGCCGAGCCGCGCCTCAGCATGTCGATGTCGCGTTGATCACGCGGTCTGCTCATGCAGACCGCCCGCAAAGTGTTGGGTTCGATTCCCAACACGTATCGTAAGGCCTACTTTTTGCCCCTGGATATTACCTACCGCTGCCTGCAACCTACAGTAGATGCAGGTGATGTTCTAGCTCCCATTGAAGCATACTATATTTCTTCAAGCTCATGTCTATCAGAAATAACGTATTATATTAAACTAGCAGACCGAGTAACGTATTATATTAAACTAGTAGACAGACAGACATTGTCCCGTCCGAACAGCGCCATCTACCGGGTCCAATTGTATTTTCAAGCCATCCAGGGTCAAATATCCACACAAAATTTCATCGAAATCGGTCCCGCCGTTTAGGAGGAGTTAGGTGACAAACACACGTACAGTAGAATTATATACATACATACATACATAACATCACGCCTTGCTTCCCCGAAGGGTTGGCAGAGGTGTGCCTGTAGTAAGTACACCCACATTTCGCCAGTTATGTTTAAGTCCCATGTAATAGGGGGTGAGCCTATTGCCATCAACCGGGCACAAATCCAGACTCCGGGCTGCTACTGAGAAATTCTAGATGGAAAAACCCAATAACACTTTGCCCGACCCGGGAATCGAACCCAGGACCCCAAGCTCAGCAGTAGCGCTTGCGGCCACTAGACCAACGAGGCAGAAGAATTATATGTATATATAAAGATAGACAACACAATAAAAGCTGTAATACTTACCTACTTTACAGAGCAATATTATGGTGTTGGATTTACAGATTGCAATGGCGCAGTAGCGGCAAGTAGGTAGACAATCACCTTCTAAGACCATTTCTCCAAGGCGCCTTATAACTTGCGCAAGACACCTTGTATATACGTACAGCACACAGGAGTAGATAGTGCAACAGAAACCAAGATTCATACAATCAATCTTCAATACAGTGTGTGAGTGTTCACGTTCGGGCACACACAGTCATTTTTTCATATAATTGTATGGATAGTAATCGAGCAGGCGGCCCATCAGATGGTAAATCACAGCAGTTACCGCCATCCATGGACATTAGCCGATCTATTCTACAAAAATCTTACCATAAAAACTAAGATGAAGTGAGCTTTTAGTAAGATGTCAATCCCAAGCATCAGGTGACTCACTTCACCTAAGCTTTCACGGTGAGATTTTTACAGAACAGACCTAGATTTTTGGATAGGCTGTTATTCTGCACATCAGAGGCATTGCGGATGCGTTACCCTACCAGAGACAGCTGAAATGACTGACGTGTACTTATGTAATTACCGGCTCACAGGCAAATAATATATTGTAACCTAGCTGTAGGTAACATTTTAAGCTATTCAAATCGTCTCAATTTGCTGTTAACCTGTGGAGTTTCTTGCCGGCTCTTCTCCATAGGAAACAACCAATTGGAACCGTGCACCTAGCTTCTGACGTTTCATGAGTGCCCATGTAGGTTTATGTGAAATAAAAAATTTAGAATTTTTGAATTTTGACCTTGCTTATTGTTACCTGGACAATAAATATTTTCTATTTCTATTTAATTATACCTTTCAAACCGGAACACAGCAACGCTTAGTACGTGTGTTTCTATCGCGACGCTATTGAATGAAGTTTAGTCTCTGTAGGACATTTACTCATGTGCTATAGTATAATCAATTCTAGAAATTTCTGACCGTTATCGTAATAGAGTTGTTAGGCTGTAACTGTCATAGTCTTGTCTGCTACAATAGAAGGACATCAATGTTGAAGACGCACTGTCTGGAATAATTAGAGATGTTTCGTTGCGGTATGTGGTGCAGGCAGGCATCATCACTGCGTTCCAAAATCAAACACAAATTGTTAGAAGATGGCACGACCATTACATCTATAGGAGAGTAAATGTACCTACCTAGTACTTGTTGAAAGGTTTACATTGTCCTCCCATAGCTATTAACACAGTTATTTGAAAATATTGTATTTTTAAAAGAGTAAGCCGACGTTCTTACGGAAGTAATAAAATCGCGGCGATTTTTTTCCGTGCGCTGGATTTTCAACGCTTTGCTTAACGCCGAGAGTAGAAAATCTAACAGTATGTTTTTTCAACGTGCTGGACGAGAGTCCATCCCAGCACGTTGGATTCTCAATGCTCGGCTTAACACCGAGAGTTGAAAATCCAGTGCGCGACAAAATCCCGCCGCGATTTTATTACGTCTGTGCGAACGTGAGCTAACCATGGAGTTTCTTGCCGGCTCTTCTCCATAGGAAACGACCAATTGGAACGTGCACCTAGCTTCTGACGTTTCATTAGTGCCCTTGTAGGTTTATGTGAAATAAAATATGTTGATTAATTCATTAAACAGAATTATCAACCAGTGTTAAATAATCAGCAAGATTTCAAAACTGCGTCATCTTCGAGTGTAACTCTCCAGCAATCATTTGAAGTCAATTTTTTTTTAGTAATTTCTTTATTTCCCAAAAACATATACAGAAAATCGCACTATAGGTTTACAATTTTTAATTTATGGTAGAGAACATAGACATAAAACATTTGGATGTTGCAGAAATCTGTACACAATAGATTGAACTGTCTCTTAAACTAGGGTATCCTGTATCTTAAGAGACAGTCAATGCTGGGTTATTGGGCCTGCTCGTAGTACTAGCTTTGACAAACCTGAGGATGTAGATCGTCTCCAGAGTAGGCTTACCACATAGCCTACAGCGGTGAAAGTTTTGTGGGTCTGTGATATCGCATTTGGAAACATCCCTTATCCTTTCTTGAAATGTTTGGTTTTGTCATTTAGAGGAGTTATTATAATTCCCATAATTGATCAAATTCATAATTAAGAAATTTAAATGTCCAGACAAAAGCACAACGTACCCAACGAAATCAACAATAACGGCTAAAATATTCATAAAACAAAATCAATACCAGCTCCCGATATAATAACTCATTAAAATACTCCAAATGCCACAACTCCGGTTCTAAAAGCAATCATTTAAAATATAGGTACCTATCTAGTTCCAACAAAAAAGCAAAATCGTGACTTATTCATACATAGCAACAAACGAGCCTGGGGCTGTCAAGCAAATCTGTCACTTATTGCGAGAGAGACAACCGCTTTCGTGGCATTAACATTTTATTAACATTTCCCGTGCGTCATTAGGGTTGAAATTTGAATATCTGTAGATCGGAAATGCACAAATTAAGCGAGTGATCTGTTCTCGTAATGAGCTGAAAGGTACGTAATGACGGGGACGGAGGAGGGAACAAAACAACACTCTTGCTTACCTCAGCGACTCGGTAACGAACGGATAACCCGTTGTAAGGAGAACGCTTTCACCATTTCCAGAACTATAACGGTAGGAAGAAATAAGTAGTTCGATAGGCTAAGCTAAGCTCCCAAAGCTAATTGAAGGTTTCTATTAAATCGAAACAGAGTCCCTTATTCATTTTCAGGAGATCTTTCTTTGGATCTTTTTAAAGTATCCCAGTAAAAGCGAAGCGCTGTTCAGTCTAGTCAGAACAATGGTTTATTTAACCAGTGCTGTCTTCTTATGGAATAACACCGTACGCCGTATTTTTTTAAGTGAAAACTTCTTTAGGTGCGTTGGGCATTTTTGACATGGGGAAAAAAAATTGAACTTGCGACACTGTTATCGATGCCTCATTTTTGTAAACGTTTTTTTTTTTTTTTTTTTTTTTCTGTTGGGCATCTCACAGCTGGTTCCGAAAACCGTAGCTGTTTAACCGGTCAATCCTGTGGTTGCCTTAAGCTACTACACTCAAAGCCTCCAGCCAGGGCACAAATAACTAAGCTAAAAAATTTAAGGATGAACGCTCACTAAGGGCACCCCCTGCGGGGTTCGAGCCTCGGCTTAGGGCGTTATCCGGAGGGAGGACATCAAAAGATGGGACGGGCTGGATCATAAGGTTTTGATCATTATTATTAGTCGGGGAATTTAAAGCTACGTGCACAGCTGCAACAACTGCTGGCACCTCGTTTTCGAGCAAGGGTCGGGGGGGAGTATTATTTACTCGGGGGCGCGGCGGTCGAGATCGCAAAGGACCTCGGCGGCGAGGTCGGTATGACGGGAGGCGTCTGTGTTTGTACACTGTACTTGTTTCCCTATTGCTCTCCTGAAGGAGGGTTATGGGGTCATCGGGATCTACGAGGATATACCTTGGACGGCGAACATGACTGATTCTACTCGGGACATAACTGGCGGCCTTGACAACCAGAGGGTTGCGATGTTTGGCCGCGGACTCAAAGAAACGCTTGGAAAGGCGTTTTAGAAACTGATGGATTGTGGGAATCTTTAGGTCGAGGTGGAGTGCCTCGTTCCTGACGAACCAGGGGGAACCTGTGGCCCTACGGAGGAATTTATTTTGCACTGTTTGCATCCTATGGATATGACGGGGTTTCGCATGAGCGAAGACGGCACCCGCATAGGTCATGATCGGTCGAATGCACGCCGTGTAAACGCGCAATTTGCACCTAAGTGACAATTTGCTACGTGCATTCACCAGGTAAAAGAGTCTACCGAGAGCGAAAGAGGCTCGCGAACGAACCATCTTTATGTGCTCTGCGAAGGTCAAATGATGGTCTAGAACGACACCGAGATATTTAGCTCGCTTCTCCCAAGGGATCGGCTTGCCGAACATGGTGATTGGTCGGGGGAGGGGGTTTTTGAGCCTTGAACGCGGCTTCGTAAAGAGAACCGCTTGGCTTTTATCGGGGTTGACTTCTATCCGCCATTTTGTAAACCAAGCTGCCAGTCTATTGACTGCGCGTTGGAGATTTAGGCGAATGATGTCGGGGGATCTAGAGCTGAAGTAGATGGCAGTGTCGTCTGCGAACAGACCCAACTGCGACCTACCGCAACCTTTTGGGATATCGCTTGTGTATAGCGTAAAAATGAGGGGGGACACCACAGAGCCCTGGGGGACACCTGCGCGGATGGGACGGGGAGTGGATAACGCTCCTTCGATACGATAACGGAAGACGCGATTCGATAAAAATTTTGTAAACGCGATAGTGCTCTTTATTTATATTGCGTTACGGATCAATGTTCTATGCAAGTATTTTACTTTAAATGTTTTGGAAGTATTTTTTAAATTGTTCAAGTTTTCACTTCTGTCGGCACTCCCGGAATGCTACTGTTTTTTTTAAGAATACCATGAGAAATGGCGATTGCTACCTTGTCTAGACTTATCCCGGTCCTGCACGCTTAGGATAACCACAATAGAAACGGGTTTTGTCGACGGAAGAATAGACAAAATGACAGATTGTGATGTTTATCTGTCATTTTGTCTATTCTTCCGTCGACAAAACCCGTGCTGCTCGACGGAATCCTTCTGATCTAAGATGATTTTGCATGAGGACCACACTTGCCATCCTAAGTAATCCCAACACTACTGTTGGCTGAAACAATTCATATCCAGCTCTATTTGCCAAAGCCTATTTGCAAAAATCAAGTCCCATCTTCGAAATCAACTTCCCAAAAGCCTCCTCCATACATCCTAACCATCCAATACTCCTTATTAATAAGGAACGGTAGCTCTCGAGCGCACACAGACAGACGGACGGACACACGGACGCGGCGAGCGACATTTGTAATGATACTAAATAGTTGCGCGCGGTAGGTGCCCTGCAAGCGAGTAATGCGTTCTCTACTCGAAGAGGATGGGTATATGCGAGAGGGGATGAAGCTGATTATATTAGGAAAGATTTTGTTGATGTGATTTGTTTTGTATCACAGAAGACATTGCTTCCGTTTTTGTTAGTATTGGGTTTGAAATCTTTCGACGTTTCGGACTGCAGTAAAGTTGCGAGTCGAAATGATATTTGGTCGAAGTTTAGCACCGCTAAGAGATTTTGAGGATAGCTCTTTTTGTGCATGACTTTAACTGTCACTAACGAGACACAATAGAATTCTTCTCAAGCGCGTTGGGCAAGTTTGAGATGAGACTAAACCATTGATTTCGCGACACTGCAGCACTGTGATGACACCTCATTTTTATAAACGCGATTGTGCTCTTTATTTATATTTAGTTACGGATCAATGTTCTATGCAAGTATTTTTACTTTAAAGGTTTTGGAAGTTTTTTTTTTTTTGTAAACGCGATTGTGCTCTTTATTTAGATACGGTTACGGATCAATGTTCTATACGAGTATTTTTCTTCCACCAAGGCGATCTTGTTCAAGTTTTCACTTCTGTCGGCACTCCCGGAGTACCACTGTTTTTATCGACTGTTATCGACTTCAAATCGACAGTTGAGCGGAATGCCCTTGGTATAAATAACGAGGTCTTGCAACCAGGAATCCTGGATGCAGTTGTGCCGGAAAAACGGGAGCTATAGGCTGTGCTTTTAATGTGTTAAACGACCTTAAACTTCGCTGAATAGCACTGATAAGATAAATATAGCTATTACTATCCAGAACAACATCATTTAGACAATCATATCGTACAGAAAGATCGATGGGGTCGTTTAATTCTTAACGGATAAGCTGATGATGGATTGCTTAACCAATTTTAAAACAATTGACGGATTCCGGTCTAGTCTGGCGTGATTAACCACGTATTCTACACAAGCGAGTACTAGCCTATGGACTATTGACCACATTTACAACCATTAAAGATTACATTTTTAGATTATTATAATAATAATTTAATAATTATATAATAATTTATTAAAATTTATAAAGATAATTTAATAAATAATGATCATAATAGTTCCATAATTCCAGGTGACCAGTCCACTTTAGCAACCCAAACCCATAGTCCGATATCTTTGTTTCCATATCTTACAATAGTCCTACACCAACCGGGGGTTGTCCTTAGCTGCACTTGCATAGTGGGAACAGGGATAATCGTCGGTTGGTACCTCATTTATTTAAAAACGTCTAAGGGGCCTATGCGAGTTGGCTTCGGCCCCTCGTACGCCTTCCAAAGGTCCGGGACCCCTGGGTCCCGAGAAATGTCAAAGTCAAATCATAATAATTTTCATAATCATCATTTCAGCCGAAAGACGTCCACTGCTAAACATAGGCCTCCCCCAACACCTCCACTTCGACCGATTCTGTGCTTTCCGCATCCAGCGGATTCCTGCGGCCTTCACAAGGTCATCGGTTCATCTTGTGGGAGGCCTTCTAACGCTACGTTGGAAGGCATCCCACATTAATATTTTCACAATAATTAATAATTATAAAAAATCTAATATATATAATTACATTTTTATTTATATATATTTTTATTTTTTGTTTATTTTTTTTAGAATAAAAACATTTTATTCTTCCATTTTTGTAATTGCACCTACCACTGTTTGTCTCTGCAAAGGTTGACTGGTAGAAAATGCCTATGGCATTTAGTCCGTCTCTGTACATTTCTGTGCTTGAAGTATTAAATACTTAAATAAATAAATGAAATTATCGTTGTTCCTGTTTCCAGCTGGAACAACGTAACGTCGTGCTCTATTTACTTTTTAGGGTTAATCGAAGGGTGCCAAATGGAACCCTCCCTATTACTAAGCCTCCGCAGTCCGTCCGTCCGTCTTTCTGTCAGCGGATTGTATCTCATGAACCGTAATAAGTAGACAGTTGAAATTTTAATCGATTGTGTTTTTCTATTTCCGCTATAACAACGATAAATTAAAAAAAAGTCTGTGGCACTCCGGGAGTGTCGACAGAAGTGAAAACTTGAACAATTTAAAAAAAATAATTCCAAAACCTTTAAAGTAAAAATACTTGCATAGAACATTGATCCGTAACGTAATATAAATAAAGAGCACAATCGCGTTTACAAAAATGAGGTGTCGGTGTCGCGAGTTTAATTGTTTTTTCCCATCTCAAAAATGCCCCACGCGCCTAAAGAAGTTCATACAAACTCCCCATACAAGAAACGTTTTTTTTTGGCGTTTTTTGCTAAATTTTATACGGTGGTACAAAACCCTTCGTGTGCGCGTCCAACTCGAAATTGGCCGGTTTTCTTACTAGCTTCCTTCAATCAAAATGTTCCCGACTGGTTCCAACCTTGGTCGAACTCCCAAATGCATCAGATCAGTTTAAACTGTCGCACACTGAGTTATTAATTGTAAAATTTTAGGAAAATCGTCTAGGTACTTTTACAATGTTTGTAAATATGTGAGCACCATTTATCTACTACGTAATTAATTTATCTATCATTGCTTCATTTTAATTCTTTTTACCTATTGTGGTATTTTTTATTTTTTTCATTTCTTCACACATAATTATTTAACTACCTAAAATATTGTGAAACATTTTAAAAGAGTAACGGTGGAGTTTCTTGCCCATTCTTCTCCATACGAAAACTACCTTTTGGAAGGAGCGACTAGAATCAATTCTATTTTTTTGTAAATTTTGCCGATCAAAAATGCCTTATATTTGAAATAAATGATTTGACTTGACTTGATAAAAAAAAAATGCCCAAATCCCAAACGAACTACTTCTTAACCCACAAAGGTCACATAACGCGGTCCAGTCAATAAGTCAGAAGCACCTATCTGCGTAATGTCTCGGCAGGCATTTACATATTTTAATGAGCACCGGAGGCCTATCTCCTAGCTCTACTAGGTAGGCGGCCACAGTTAGCCAGGTAGCCTGCTCAGTACTCTCACCCGCTTTGTGTGATGGATGTGGCCGATTTGCTTTTTGCTTGTTCAATGCGAGCGTTTGAGATTATTGGCATTTAATTAGACTTGCTTTTTTGTCCGTACTGTGAGGCTGGTGATTGGTTAGCGATGATGGTGTGGGATCGTGGTGATTGGTTAGCGATGATGGTGTGGGATCGTGGTGATTGGTTAACGATGATGGTGTGGGATCGTGGTGTTTGGTTAGCGATGGTGGTGTGGGATCGTGGTGATTGGTTAGCGATGATGGTGTGGGATCGTAGTGATTGGTTAGCGATGATGGTGTGGGGTCGTGGTGATTGGTTAGCGATGATGGTGCGGAATCGTGGTGATTGATTAGCGATGATGGTGTGGGATCGTGGTGATTGGTTAGCGATGATGGTTAGCTAGAAGGGGTCTGTGGATAAGTAATAATAGCCACACGGGTCGATCGATCAGGTTAAGCTACGCTTGCCGCGGTCAGTCCGTGGATGGGTGACCATCTTAACATACCAAAGCTCCGTGCCTCAGAAAGCACGTTAAGCCGTTAGTCCCGGCTATCATTCTTGGATCTTTGACAGTCGTTACGGGTCGTCAGAAGCCCGAAAGTCTGGCAACCAGTCTTATCAAAGGGTATCGTTCTACCCAGTAACTGGGTTGTGGATAGGCAGTCGCTTCATGTAAAATACTGGTATTCAGCTGCATCCGGTTAGACTGGAAGCTGACCCCGACATAGTTGGGAAAAGGCTAGGCAGATTGATGATGGTTTAGTGGTTAAGGATTTTTTTGGGAATTAAAGATTAGGCTGTTGTGATAGTCGAAGAGAGAAATGAGGGAGCTTTTCATCAATGCTTATTTGAAATGTGGAGAAAGAAACGGCTGGGAGTTTTAACATCCCTTGCGCCATAATGTCTATAATATACATACCTTAGCTTTTATAAACCTCTGGTTCATAAATGGATCAGCACCCTATTAAGGATGATGAATTTCTGTTCTATGCTCGTGATTTGTTATGTACCTACTTTGTGTTGTTCTCTGTTTACTTTTGTCTTTTATTTATGTATGCACGTGTTTTTGTGACAAATAAACCTATTTTTCTTTCTTCCTATCCTATTCTTTAAAAAAAAAATTTTGTCCGTCTTATAGATTACTAGCGGACGTCACGCGGTTTCACCCGCGTAGTTCCCGTTCCCGTGGGAGTACGGCGATAAAATATAGCCTATGTTACTCGCTGATAATGTAGTTATCCATAGCTGAAAGAATTTTTCAAATCGGTCTAGTAGTTTTTAAGTTTATTCGTTCGTTGTAATTACAAATATACAAATCTTTCCTCTTTATTATATTAGTATAGACAAAAAAATATTGGACGCTTATTTTTTATTTTTTTTACGTTATTAAAATATTACGGCGATACATTGAGTTAAAATGTGCCATGACGTCACAAGTATGTAGATTTTATATTTACTTGTCACATAGTGACCCCCACTCATAAAGCAAAAAATACGTGTCTAATATGTTTTTAATATCTGACTGACGGACTAGTTCTTTTATTGACCCAGGCATCATCCCTACTGCGTAACACACTATCAATCATAAACTGAATGATTTTGAAGGATAGTGCTAATCCATTGCTGCATATGTTCGAATAAAAAAATAAAGTTTAAAAAACTGTAACCCGACTACGGGAAAATAAAAATGATCTAAAAAGTACGAAACAAGCAAATATTTCAGACAGAAATCAAGACATAGGTACAAAAATGGTCAAGGTAAAGCCGTGGTCGCATGCCTGTATACCATGTTGGTGTCAAGAACACCTACAAAATTATAATGGCATGCGACGACGGCTTTACCTTGACCATTTTTGTACTTATGTCTTGATTTCTGTCTGAAATATTTGCTTGTTTCGTATTTTTTAGATCATTTTTATTTTCCCGTAGTCGGGTTACAGTTTTTTAAACTTTATTTTTTTATTTTATACTTTTCCGTTTTTACACTTGATAAACGTAAATAAGAGTAGAGTAATACAATAGTTCAGTAATTAACCTATTTTAAATTCCGATAGCAGTGTATAGTGCTTTGAACGAAACCATAGAGCGATTTATTTCGACGCCAACACCATATAACGATATCGAGCTTCGAAGAAATCCAAAATATAAATATTTCATTGTACTTGTTTTTCTTCATAAGAGTGGAATTACAAATCGGTACTACTTATTAAGATTTGATTAACTGCACGTTGGTAACATCTTGCGATACTACGTACCGCAGTCTCACTTTTGCTTGTTTTTAACGATTTAAACATATTTGTTTACTTTGAAAATATAATATTATATACATATTTGTAATGTGCTTGTCAAGACCTTTCTTTTGATACCAAACATGTCATGATCATCCCATTTTAATTTTTTTCGAGGTTAGAAATTTACGTGTAAAGTCCACCAAATTAAATTTAGGGAAAAATTATATAGCCTATGTCACCCGGACCATTATTACGAATCTATTGATACCTCATTCATCAAAATCGGTTTAGTAGTTTAGGCGCTACGGTGGAACACACGTAAAAACATACATACATACATACAAACATACATACATACAAACATACATACATAGACTGCTAAAATCATAACCCTTCCTTTTGGCTTTGCCGTAGTCGGGTAAAAATTTGTCTGTTCAACAGCGTAAATAACGCAATGAATGTTGTTGAACTGTCAAAATGAAAGTCATTGCTACTGTAGTGTGTTATGCAATTGATCCGCGGATTCGAAAATTATCAAATATTTGGTAACATAGCAATACAACCAAAACTCTTTGTCGGAGTAAACTTCGAACCAGACAAAATCATTAAAACCATTGACTCCGAAGAAAAGTAAGCAACATTTGGACCGATATCAAATATATTCAGAAAGTAGCTGTTAACATTAGCCTAAGTGTGCTTTGGGGGGACTGTCTGATGTCTCGTGCATATTCAACGGCCGTCTGGGGGACACCGCCGATAATTAGAGAAGCCTAATTGATGGTAAAATCTATGGAAGGTTCTTTTTTTTTACTAGGTGAGTCAGATGGTGTGAGAGGGGTTGATTGCGTAAAATCGTGGTTAATGACAGGTTTTTAGGATTGGTAAGAAAGTAACCGCAAGTTGAAAACTTGAATAGGGGACACACTGAAAATAAAAAACGAAAGATAATACAGGGTGGCAGGGACATCGACGTGAAAACTGTTACCATGGATTCAGTACGTGATTCTGAACGCCCTTTTTTTTGTTTGGGAAATGATCAAATAACTCTCCCGCTCTGGGTGGAGCGGGAGGGCGTGTCAGACTCTTACTGACTAAAACCCACCCGTGTTCCTTCGGTTGTCCTGTTGCCGGGTGCCACGATTTCCCTTTCGGCCCATATTCGCAGCCCCGGCAGGCATTGGCGCTAGCGGACCCCGTCAATTCTGCTGACATCTCTTTGAGGCGCGCGTGGAACACAACGCGTCGTCGACTCGGGCTTGGTCCTTATCGGACGGCGAGCTACTCATTGCTCACCGTCCGCAAGCCTGAGCCTACGGTGGCCGGAAATCGGTTCATTCTGAACCCAGTTTAAATTTTTCGTCTGCTATTTTTTTATTAAATCTGCTGTTCCACACATTTTGACCGCGTAGGTATTGCACTTTTCTATGACAGCAGATTTAAACAAAATAACCGACGAAAAATTTTAACGCAGTGGTGTTCAGAATCATATACTGAATCCATGGTAAAAGTTTTCGCGTCGATGTCCCTGCCACCCTGTATTCTGTTTAAGATTAACCTTAAGCTACACAGTTCTGCTCATTGCTGTCGTTGAAAACCAGCGCTGTGGCTCTGTCTCAAATAGGGTCACAGCATTATGCTGAGCGAAGGCCTTTTAGCGTGGAGGTGACGCATATTTTCCCCTAACTGTTTCTTTTTGTGTATGTTCTTTCCTAGCGTCATGTTTACCACAAATGAACGTATTTTCTTTCTCTATTTTCTTTTCTTCTTCATGTTCTACATTCTCAATGTTACCGATCGTGACCCTGAAATGATACTACACACTTTCATTCGCGATGAACAGCTACAGTATGTACCCACAGAAACACGCAGCATTTTAGAAAAATAAAAGCTCCCGGTAACCGACAATCAGACATGTGACCTCAGCAACATAACTCATTTATACCTGTAGGTACATACCTGATATATGTTTACCCTACATGAAATTCATTAACAAAGCCGCCTAATAACTTCCCCCTACGGCCAGGGGGTGGTCAGTAGGGGGTGAGTGGGGGGGGGAGTTGACAAACAGCACCCTGTAATGTGCTACTGTTGAATTGCAAAAATCTCATTATGCTCTAACTGTCGTTATAGGAGTAATTAACTACCGTGGACAGGTGGTGCGGTGGAGTGGTGTTGTTTGTTTTTTTTTTCAGGTTGGATTGTTACTTTAATAAATAATGGATTCGGAGTAACCTATTAAAAATTAAAGTTAATATCAGCTACAAAAGTTAAATTTTTAATATTATTGTGAAAACGCTCCGGAGATCTAAAAATGAAAGAGCTTATAAAGGGACGTTTAAAAGAATGTTTGTCATAATATTATGTCGTTTAAGTTTCGATATACCGAATTATGACAAAGGTCCTGTAGATAGCAGAGCTCCGAAGACCAAGGCAATGTACCCATATACTATAAGTCTTCTTCTTTTGGTGTGGTTAGAGACTAACCTGGTGTCAGAGTTTTAAAGCCACCAATGGGCCTCTGTAATGGTACTATAAGTACCATTGAAAGATTTCCTGTAGAAAAGATATCACGCTAGCGCATCGAATAATAACCAAAGGAACAGGAAATATGAGTAGGTAGGTATATGTCATCATCATCTGCCTAGCCTTTTCCCAACTATGTTGAGGTCGGCTTCCAGTCTAACCGGATGCAGCTGAATACCAGTATTTTACATGGAGCGACTGCCTACGTATAATAAATAATTTTTCTTTCTTTTTCTTCTATATTATGATCACCAATACTAACAACCATCATTAATTATAACCGTTTATCTATCTACTCCACACATTTTCCTGTGCCATGGTAATTGTGTTTCGTTATAACGAGTTTTTTGGCGAGCGCGGTGACTCGACCCGCGGCGAACCTGTGTTTTGCTTTGCTCATTTCACTCCCCATAAGATCGGTGTTGGTACGGATATGACTGTGAATTTAGCTACCTACCTGATCTGATATACTGCAGCGTACTACAGCAAATGCGTTTTGTCGACGGAAGAATAGACAAAATAGCAGATTGTAATTGTAAATCTGTCATTTTGTCTATTCTGCCGTCGACAAAACCCGTACAGAAAGTAAGTGAGTACATGGCAGAAATTGTAGAAAATATTCACAATAATTAGTCTATTGTTTAAGGTGAATGTTGTGGGGTCAGCAAGCACAGTACGTTTTTTCTTTTCTTGCATTCATCTCCATCATTCTCTTCATCTCGAGTGTGTGTTTACTTTGTCCCCAACCATAACATCTTCACACAATTCATTCATATTTTCTTTATTCTAAAGAGTTGTTGATTAGCAACAACTTTCCCTAATGGCTCCTGGTTTTCTAAATATTCTATCTAGGCTATCTGTTCCAACTTTAACTTTCGAGATCTATGGGTCGTCGACTAAATAGGTACAGTGCGTGCCACTAAAGATGAGACTTGATACACCACGTGGTTTGACTTGCGCAGTAGACGATTTATAGGTCTCTTTAGCGGTATGAGGTAGACGCCGGGGCGTCATCTGGGCGGCAGAAAGAGCGCGGGAGGCGCGATCAAGTCTCATCATTTGTGGCGCATATTGTACTCTATTTACCGAGTTACTAAGATGCGAATGAAATACTTAATTAGTACAAAATGAGTTTTAATCAAATGTTAAATCAATCATATCATCGATGTCCATACTCATCTCTGCTTTTCCATCCTGTTTTTCTTTCTCTTTCTGATTAGCATCCTCTGTCTCCTGCTGTTTGGAAGTCGGAATCTCTGATTCTTTCTCATTCGAAGTCGAAACTTCCGGCTCTTTCTGTTTCAAAGTCGACACTTCTGGTTCCTTTTGCTTTGAAGCTGGTGTCTCTGGGGCTTTGGTTGCAGTCTTTCTGCGTTTTTCCTTGGAACTTGGCGCTACTATGTTTAAGTGGTTTTTCTGAAAAATTGTGAGCAGGTTTTTAGTAGGATTTTTTTTGGACAGTATACGTCATTATTATTAGATTTTGCTATACGCCAGCAGCAGAGCACAGTAACCTCAAAGTATGTCGTAGCCACAAATAAAAATATTTACTAATGAAAGCAGTGGTATGATATGCCATTGTGTGAGCAGGATTTGACAACCAAGGACTGCCTTTGTGTTACTTTTAAAAAATATGGAACCTGACATGAAAGAAGTAGGTTACCTATCATTGCTGTGATTAGTTTTCGCACTGCCAGCACTAGTTATTTCAGAGCGAAACGACCAATGGCATAACGTGCTTAGGTAAGTAGGGTTGGACAAAGCTGCGTATCAACAAATCGTGACGCCGAACCGATTAGTTCATCAAACAGCATGTTGTAATAAGTCAATTAAGCATATCATTTCAACGCGAAAACAGCAATTGCATAAATAAACAGCTCCATCACACAGCTATTTAAAGATTCAGCATCGGATTTAAATTTAAAATCGTTGTTAATATAACTGGGATCCGATTCGTGGGTTTTGAGTTCGCATCGACTGGTGACTTTTTAAAAGTGATTTATAAGGTGGGAATTTTAAATAATGAGGTGACGGTTTTCGATTATAATTTACTTATGCTCGTTTGCATTTTGGCTTCATTTTTATGTATTGTAATAAAATTATGTTTTAAAGTGAAACTTTTATTACATCGTCTCAAACTTTTTCGTCTGTGTGTTGCATGTCGCGTGACGGTCGACCGCGAAGTAGTGATAAAGTGAAAGGCGCTCGTCAGAGCAGCCAAGGCCAATATGGCGGCGCCTATAGTTCACTTAAAAGTTTCACTTTTACCGTGGTTTCATAAAACCACACAATCCTTTTTTTTCTGCATGCAATAAAGTTATGTTTTACTTACGTAAGTAGTTGAAATTATCTGATTTTTGGTTGTTTACGGCCCACATGACGATACCGTAAATCTTGGACTTCATAGACCGAAATTTAGTATTTTCAAAGTCAAGGCTTACAGCCAGAATACCTATAGGCCAGTACCCTAATTTCGTAACTTATTTTCGTAAACAACTATGAAAAATTTATTTAATTTTGACAGTTCAACAACATTCATTGCGTTATTTACGTTGTTGAGCAGATTTTTTTCCAACTTATGAAGCAATGGATCGAAACAGATTGTGATTGATCGTGCATTACGCAATTAGGGTACTGGGTACCTTGCCTTACCGCGGGTAAGCCCATGAGGGTAGCTGTGTTTAGTGAAAATAATTAATTTGACTTACGAGAGAAGGGCATCGTCTCACTAAGAGTTTAACGTCGTCTGCATTGATTGTTGATCGTTTCGCATGTCTGAAATTAAAATAAAATTATTAAGACCAGGCACTCCAAACACAATTTCTACGCAAACTCCGCCCCATGCACCCCACCACTCCACTATGTGCTAAACGCTAAAACATCAGTAATAAAGTTGAATATCGCGTGCGCTCTTTGGTCGTGTTCGAGCACGGAGCTTAAAATGTCGTAAGTCTCAATTCTTATTTCGTTCATAACTAAAGTTTTTTGTTAGGAACGAAATAAGAGTTTGTGTTTCGTTCATAATTAAAGTTAACTGATCTAGAGAAAAAATATGTTATATTTGGATAATAAACTATATTTTCTTACTGTCAATGGTGCCGATTCCCTTGTTCACAAACTAAACTAAATTTAAGTTCAGTGCATCTTTTTCTTTCTATTTCATTAAGAAAAGGACAGAAGATAAACTTTAGTTTAGTCCTGTCAAATTAATCAGCGCTTGACGTAAATTGACGTAATTTTAGTTGGCAAATTTTTAATCACGTCTAAACTTGTATAGAAACTGACAGGCGCTGATTAATTTGACAGGACTAAACTAAAATTTGTCTTCTGTCCTTTTCTTAATGAAATTAAAAGAAAAAGATGCACTGAACTTAAATTTAGTTTAGTTTGTGAACAAGGGAATCAACACCATTAATTATTTTAGACATAAAAGCCAAGTAATCTTGTTTTTGTTTCAAATAATCTTTAAAAAAGACATGATTTTCTAATAAAAAATGAATCGAGCGAGAATGTTCGAATAACGTAACTTTATTTTATTCGGAAAGAAAAATATCCATTAAATCATATACTAAAGTTCCATTTTGATTGCATGCGTGACTTTTTTAGAATATTATTGCAAATTAACATTCAATTTAGGGAGCCTCCTCTTAATTTACTAGCTCTTGCATGCTGCTTCGTCCGCGTGGAGGTCGGAAATTATCCCACGGGAACTTACTACCGGGATAAAAAGTACCTATCCTATGTGTTAATCCAGGTTACAAACTATCTGTGCGCCAAATTTCAACCAAATTCGTTCAGCCGTTCTTGCACAAACATCCAAACATATAAACTTTCACAGTTTCACATCCTTACTATCCTAACTATAATATTATAAATGCGTAAAGGAGTTTGTTTATTTGTTTGTTACGCTGTGATGCTAAAATTTGGATTTGGATGAAATTTGGCAGAACGGTAGACCATGACTTCGATTGGGACATAGAATAATTTTATACGATATTTCTACGGGATCGAGACTTATGCGGGTGAAACCGCGGGCGCAGCTAGTTTATAATATTATTAGAATGATGTGGTCTAAGTAGATACCTACCTAATTTTTTAAACACTTTCCTTACCTAACTATACTTTTATTAGGGATGTGTTTTTAGATTTATCAGTACTACGATTCCAAATTGGTACTTTTGTTTTGTGTCATGAAGGGAATTATTCCATTATCATGAAACCATTAAATCTGCCTATCCTTTTCCCAACTACGTTGGGGTTGACTTCTAGTCAAACCGGATGCAGCTGAATACCAGTATTTTACTTGGGAAGACTGCCTATCTGACTTCCACAACTCAGTTACTGTATAACACGATTCCCTTTGGTAAAGGCTTGTGCAGACCAGCGCGACACGCGACGCGACACAAAGGCACCGCTCGTCGCGCGACGAGCGGTGCTTTTGTGTCGCGTTGCGTGTCGCGCCTGTTTGAAAGAGCCTTAAGACTGGTTGTCAGACCTTTGCGCTTCTGACTACCCGTAACGACTGTCAAAGATTTACGAATGACAGCCGGGACTAACGGCTTAACCGCGAGTTACGGAGGGGTCTCGATATGTAATGGATGGTCACCCATCCACGAACCAACCGCAGCCAGCGTAGCTTAACCTTCGATCGACTCTTACGGCTGATTATTTAGCCACGAGCCTTTTAAAGAGAAAAATGTTAATAGGTACAAACTTTGCAAAAGCTTCCAAATCGGTTCCGTAAACCGACAGTTTCTTATAAACGAGCTCTGATACAATTTCCATGGCAGGCTTTGTTATCTCCAGGCCAAGGAAATGGCAAGTTTCCGTGCCAATAGTTCGAACATCCCGGTGCAGGGCAGCACGAGTTTTCTAAAAACAAAACAAATATAGTAAAGCGCCATCTAAGATATATTTCCAAAACTATTTACAAAATAAGTGATGTGACTTTCAAATGCTTTGAAGAGTGCGTTATTTAATGCATAGATGGCGTTAATCCGTAATTCGGATATTCAATTGTTTTCGTTAACATTTAATTTTGGCATTTAATCTTATAACAATAGTATATTCATTTGAATGATTATGAAACAAAACTTACTTGAATGGGAGACAGATTTTCAAAAGACGTCATTTTACTAATCAAAACAAACAAACAATATTCGTTTCGGTTTGTATTTTTTTAACACATTCTTTAGAATAGATTAGTAACAATTTAGAACAAGTAAAAAGGTCGGCTTTTACATTGAATACACTTCTAAAATAGTAACTTTTCTTATTATTTGCAGCTGTGATTTGCAGTTACAAAATAACAAAAACATAACTTCTTTGGTCATAACGACAAATATACATAAAATATCGACTGTCACTGTCAGACCCGTCATTGTCAAGTTGTCAAAATGTTAACTGTCAAGAGTGGCAAGACACAACCACAGATTACTAAATAGTTTCTACGTTACAGATACTTCACTCAGTAGAAAAGGAGATGTCCGCTTTTTGTATGGAGGTTGGTTTTTTATTCCGAGAAAAATCTAACCAGCATCAAACTACACATAAATGAAAGCGACAAAAATATGGAACTAGGAACCACTGAAATAATATTTTTAGACCCCTCCATTTAAGAGAAAAATAATAAACTATTTAATGTTACTACATATATTTTATTTGTTGATGGCAACCCAAATACACACTTTGACAATGTCTTATTTGACAGATAATTCAATTTATCTGTCAATTATGACATTTCACACTCTGTCATATTTGACAGATGAATAGAATTATCTGTCAAATATGACATAAAGTGTTGATTGACAGACCTCAACCTTATTCATCCGTCTGATCCGTCACACTTTCGCTCTTGCCTTTGTGTTATCCAGTGTTATCGTATTTTAATTTGTGCTTTAATTTTACGGTATTTTAATTTTACGGACTTGGCTTTTACACAACGGATTCTTCTATTTTGCACATGATTAGGATACTGGTAGCTTATGAACCTTTAACCCTGACGACTTTGCTTTTTCATAACGGTAATTTGATATTGCACGCGATTAGGACTTCGGCATTCTAATTTAAAACCCCGAATGTAAGTACTGTTCTGTATTTCTATTTAGCTCCATACGGGTTTTATTTGCACAATCTTTGCCACTTAAGTCCACAGTCTGCAACCATTAAATTCCTTTTCTATTTTCATTTCAGATTATTGTTACAGTAATGGCTCACTGCATGAATTGCAACATAGCAATACACGCTACTCAGCAGTATGAATATGACGCTTTAAGCATGAGCCCTGAGATAGTCTCAATAATTGAAGAATGGACTGCCCAAGAGGTAAGGTATTCTTTAACTTACATTGTTAGGTTTTTTTAATAATTTCTAGCTGGGGTTTTGATAAAAAGATTAAACAGTACTACTGCTTAAGAATATATAGAAAAACGATATTGTGTTTTCAACAAATTATTTTGTTTTTAGGTAACTGATGGAGATCGCATTTGCCAAGAATGCATCAACCTTTTACTGACAGAAATAAATAACAGAAACGAGCACAACATTGGTGACCGACAGCTGGGTCATCAATCAGTATGTGTTTGTTGTGGCATTTCTATCTCAAGAAGAACAGGCAGGCGCTCTCGTCCCTTACTTGATGGTCATCCTGAGCAGGCTTATATAGCTAGCATCATCAACCCCCGTCAGGTAAATGAAAATTAACACATAACATAACACATCATGCCTTGTTTCCCCGAAGGGTTGGGCAGAGATGTACCTGTAGCAGGTACACCCACATTTTGCCAGTTATGTTTAGTCCCGTATAATAGAGGGCAAGCCTATTGCCATCAACAGGGCACAAATCCAGACTCCGGGCTGCTACTGATAAATTCTAGATAGAAAAACTTAATAACACTGTCCGACCCGGGAATCAAACCCAGGACCTCATGCTCAGCAGTAGCGCTTGCAACCACTATACAAACAAGGCAGTCAATTTACTCATTTACACTTGATAATTATATCTCTGATTACTGGAACACACAATAAATGAAAACTTAATTTCAGATCCCTTCTAATGCTCGAGCATGTAATGCCTGCTGGCAAAGGGCTCATCACAATATTCACGAAGTGATGGAACCACCAAGACAGGCACAAGTGATTGTTGAAAATGTTGAAAGTGGGTCTAGCTCTGTGGCTGAACCTGTAAGTGCACTCAGTTCAGAAATTGATATTGACAATGTAGTTCGAAATGAGAACAGGTATATTGAGTTAGATGGTTACAGCCGAACCCCGGATTCAGCAAATCATTGTTTTGTTCCTGAGTGTACAAATGTGGAACGTTTAAGAGTACCTATTTATCTTAAAAAACAAATATTAATGGACTATAAATTATATGTCTCACCGAATGCCCGAGTATGTGAAGAACATGCAAGTGTTTATAATTGGGAACTGTTGAATGAATTTCAGTTCACAACACAATTTACCCTGAGTCATATTGTAGAAATGTTAGATTTATTAAGAAAAAACAAAACTAACATTATTAATTTTGAAAATGTGGAAAATATGAACAACCAGATTTGTCGTTACTGGACAGGCTTGACTGTATTGAATTTTTTAACAATACTAAGCTGTATTAGTAATCAATTATCAGCCGTGTGTCGAAAACAGCTTTAGGATTATACCTCATGAAAATAAGAACTGGGGAGCCAATTAGACGAATTGCATCATTAATCTGCATAAATAAATCTGTAGCATGCACCTATATGAAAAAGGCACGTAACTGCATGAAAGAATTTTATGTACCAATACATTTAGGTGTCATTCATATTTCTCGAGCAAATCTGTCCAGTAGGAATCTTTTAATCCCACAGGGTCTTTTTGGAACAGCAGAAAATAACCCTATACTTATATGCGATGGAACCTATATATACTTACAGAAATCGTCAAATTATCTGTTCCAAAAAAAATCATATAGCTTACATAAGTTTGCAAATCTTGTTAAGCCTTTTTTGCTGGTGGCCACCGATGGCCACATTATAGACATATTTGGTCCATACGCAGCCACAACATCTGATGCTACAATTATGCGACTGCTGTTCCAGAATGAAAATTCCAATTTAAGGCAATATTTTAGACAGAATGATGTATTTATTCTTGATCGCGGTTTTAGAGATTCTATCCCATTGCTCACATCTTTGGGATATACTGTGTGTAAACCAGAGACCTAAGTGTAGGGGAAACTCAATTATCGACCGAGAAAGCCAACAAATCACGACTAGTGACACTGTGCAGATGGGTTATTGAAGTTGTAAACGGTCGGTTTAAACGGGATTTTAAAATCTTTCGAAATAAATATTTTAATATAGGGTCTAGAAATCTTATGGATGATTTTAAAATAGCAGGAGCCATTTTAAACCATTTCCATCCCGTTTTGACTGACCGTACTGATGCCCAAAATATACTGGAAAGAGCTAGTCAGAGAATGAACATGCCAAATGATTTAGCTGAACATGTGATTGGGCATCAGCTTAATAGACGCCGAGCCAGTTTCGTCCAGATAAATGGTCAAATACCACAGTTGAATATGTTCCCCACTATGGACATGTCAGATTTAGTTTTATTTAGCTTAGGAATTTATCAAATTAAACAGGCTCGCTCTTATTATGGGGAACATATTCGCCCAAATGGTACTTTTACTGTAGAAGTAAGTGAAGATGTAGAATTGATAAACATTCCAGGCATTTCGTTATCACATGAGACAGCTTTGATCAGAGGACGAATAAAGTCACGCCACATCAGTAATAGAGTGTATTATACATACATTTTATTGAAAGTGGCAGAGGCTAGTTGGCAAAGTTGCATTTCTGAGTATTATTGCAGTTGCATAATTGGGAAAAGGACTGTTGGAAGCTGTGCTCATGTAATGACAATTGTCTGGTATCTTGGATGGGCTCGGCATCAAAATGATATATCTCCACCTGCTCAGTTTCTCGACAGTATTTTAATAAGAGAAGACATTGAAAATGAAGAAAATTAATAAATGAATATTTAAAATTAAAAAAACTTTTATTTCATAACAAAACTGTAACACTTGCGTTCAATTATAGCATATTAATTCAGTTTTTAAATACATAGCATACCTAATTGTCGAATGGCTTTTCATTCGCTTCCAATCTCGATTCTAAGTCACAATAAGGAATTCTCCTACGTAATTAAAAAATGTTCTCGATCAGTAGATACTATTATCATTTACTCCTGCTAAGCAACCCCTGTGGACTATGCTGAAACATGCCATTCTTGATAAACGGGGTGTTGGTAAAATATTGCAACTTGCACATGAACTTTCGAAGTAGCCATAATCTTATAGAGTGTGCTTTCAGTTTTGAAGGAATAATTTTATACTACACTGACAATATACCATTTCATCTTATTTCCTAATGGTACTGTAAATAATATGATTATATTAATGTTTTGTTTACATTGATGATTCTATCCATTTGTCAAATATGACAAATGACGCAAGGTACTGTCAATCAGTTGACAGTAATATGTGTCAATTTTGACAAGTTTACTATTTTTTGGGGTGTGTTCACTTTAATAACTTGGATAATTGGAAAGGTTCGTTCGTTTTAGGAGTAAATTAACACTAAAATAAAAAACGTTTTTTTTCAAAATTGGAGGTATTTAAAAAAAATTGTTAAAGCTAGAACCACTAGTTTTTCGGATGTCTATCCAAATATATTTAACTTATCCTGGTTAGAATTATTGAATAATAAAAAACCATTTCCGGACATGTCCTTTCCAATACCTGCTGCCTACTCCGTCGCGTCAGCAACCGCTGCATGCTAAAATGTGCCTAAATGCTCAAGTGTACAGTTGTGATTGCTTCGCACCGCGCGATCCCACAGCAATCGCAGGGCTGCCTCTTCGATAAAATTAAATTAATAAAACTATTTGTGTCTATTTTATTGAGAACTGTGAATATGTTCGGTAGTTTAAAATTGTATCGTGTAAAGGTAAAATATGTTTTTAATAAATTGGTGCTGACTGTGCAAATACATCTAAAACATAATTATAGAGGTCAGTGTGTAGGTAAAATAAAAAAAATCTTTAAAAGCTACATGTGTTTTATTTTTATATATTTTTTTTATAAATTTCTTACCCTTTCTAAATTCTCGGTTATTAAATTTTAATCCTGAAAAAATCCTGAATCTAATAAAAAGTTTTATTAAATATTGTTTTGTGAAACAAGGGCAGGGAGAATCAAAATGTATGTCATTTAAAATTTCATAAAGAGTACTACCCGGCCTTTGTTTCATATTTTTTTCAAAATTATTAATAAATATAGTCTCGAGTTCTCTTACATAATTATGAAACGCATCTGTTGGCACTTTTAACTTTCCGTAAAAAGACGATGTTTTATTGAATGCTTTAAAATGGATAAACAGTCTATTCGTAGATAGTACGATTAAAATTGAACAACGTACGTGCGAAAACCGCACTGAATAAGGTCCGCAAACGGCCCAAGACCGCTCGGCCGGGCTGTAGGTAATTATAGCGCGCAAGTACATGGAGTGACGGAGGCCTGACACAACGTTTATCGTTTATGGCCTGTTTTTTCGGTTCTGTGTTAGCTATGCAGTAGTAGATCTCTAATAATCAATTAGCAAAGTATGATACAATATTCAGCCTATTTTATTGGTAAAAAAGTAAATATTTTGTTTTTTTGGCCAAGTGCGTGTCGGACTGCGCACAATGAAGGGTTCCGTAGTTGGAATGAATTTATCTCAAATTCAAACTTAACATTGTAGTTGAAAAACATGTTCTCCCATACATTCCAACTTCAAATATAAGTTTATACCTACGCCCAATATCGAGAGATGTACCACGTTATTTTAGACCATAGACTTCTTATCTATGAGTAAAAAACCAATTTTTGTACTTTTTCAAAATTTTAGGTTCAGCAGTTTCGGAGATATCTTCTTCTTCTTCTTATTCGTAGCACTCTTGTCAGAGCGATCGTGGTATTCATGTAGTTTCTTGGCCAGGAGCTGATGTGATTCGCCTCAGGATTTCTCACCATATACATAATACGATTTTTTGTGTTTTTAGTGCTCTTAAACACGGGTTCGCCCACTGCGGATTTAATTTGGTCAGTCTATCTAATGGGTCCGCGTGGTCTAGTGCCCTCCACTCTACCCTGCACGACAAGGCGCTCTATAGGATAATCCTCACGCCTCGAGACGCATAATGCCAAACAACTGGGTAAATAGGTCCAGTAGATTTGGAGCAATTTGACTGTGACATACGGTCAGTTGTCAGCCAGACACACATGAGATCGTTTAAGGGTTCAGTTTTTCTTTTTAGGTAGGTAAGGAAACCAAAAATAAAAAATCCTCCTAACCTCCTTTTTTTGGAAGTCGGTTAAAAACTGTTCGCCATCGGACGGCACTCTTACCAAGAGTGGTGGTTAGCAAACGCAAAACTGTATAGGTACAGACACCAGCACATCAAGCTACCCGAAACTGTCAAATTTTTCCAATCAACTTTGAACCTTTTACACTTCTCCGATAAAGTTGAAAATCTATTAAATAAATTTGACAGATTGTAGTAGCTTGATGTGCTGGCGTCTGTACACAAGCCTGACAGAATTTTCTAAGATTTAGGTATTTATCATTTTCCGGCACTATTATAAAGAGAGAGGCAGGTACAGTTTATGAGCAAAAGTGCAATCGATTGCTAGAAAATAATGCTGAAAAAAAGTTTTAATTCGTTGCAACTTACCACTGAATCACTGATAGATTTTATGGGGCCGTGCATGAAATCGACTGATTTTGATCAATTTTGTTCATTAGTTGTGAGAAAGGGAAACGGAATTTAAACAAATTTTTTTGTGATTTGAGAAGTCGAATTCTTTGTCTTATACCTAGCAGAAAGGGATTTTTTTAAATAAATTAAGGATTCGTGGAAAATCACTAAAATTCGCAACCAGTCTTAGGTACTTTCCTCCTTTCATCTATGCAACAAATTTTAAAAAAATTGACGCGAAACTGACGTTTGATCGTTTCATTAGAAGAAACTACTTACCTACCTTTTGAATTTGAAAATTAAAAATAAAAATATCATCAACATGGTCTACTTGTACGTAGGGGAACCACTTTTTTCAACTTTCATACAAATTAAAGCAGAAAAAATGTTGAAATAACCATTTTTTTTAACCTGTCAGTGGGTAATGTATTTTTTCCTATGTGATGCAACTGCAGTTGCGTCACTTTTGCGCTCTTGCAGTAGCGTTGTTACTAGTAGTATTTTAGTAGTTGCGCTGTGGTTAGTGTTTGCAGACAGATCGACTACGGCTGTGAGTGTTAGTGATGTACTTAACGAATATTTGCATTCGCATTCGCGAATATTCGCATATTTTTGCATATTCGCATTCGCATTCGCAAAACTATTGCGAATGTTTTTGCGTGTATAATTTTTTTAAGTAGGTAATAATAGTTGGTTAGTATAAGAAAATCCAATTCCATTAATTTCTTATGTTTTTTAATGCAATAAAAAGTAACTTAACCTCGTAATCACATTATCAGTCTTCTCTTTATCATTTATTTATTTACTATTACTATTCACACTGTAACCTCAAAATTCACTTGTTTTGTTTACGAAAACACCGGCGCGAGCGGAATGACACTTCAATCGGTTACGTAGGTACGTATTAAACTCGGCTATTCTCGGAACGAAAAACAGACGGACCGCACTTCGTTCGAACGGGACTGCCTCTAGTCACCAAGCCATAGACAAATGGCGCCAAATTTAAACAAAATCTGAATATTCGCATTCGCGAATGTCCAAAATATGACATTCGTTCATCACTAGCGAGTGTCGTCGCGTTGTGACTGCGACGCTGCCTTGCTGTGGCCGGTATCGCCCACACGGTTGATTTTGACGGCCAATTGTAGTCCGTGTGAATAGACAATTTATTTTCATAAAAATTTGCGACCGTCCACGTGGTGGTTGTGGTAAGTGTAATCGAGCCCTAATAAAATGGGGCTATGGATCCCATAGGCATATTTTATATCTACTAAGTTGATACAGTAATAAATAAAACAACATTTAGATTTTTATATAAGTATTTATAATGAGCATTCTGTACAACACAAGTTGTAATATACCAAGTTATTGAAAAAAATACCATAAATCTAGACTGGTCGGATTTGCCATATTATTATTTAGGAACAACTGTGACTATGTCTATTTTATTTAAATTATTACTTTTAATGGTTTATGGTACAGTCGATGTTTTTTTAATTTGCGCGCAAACAAATTTTACAGCACATTCAACTTGCCAATTTTTTTACTTGCTTCTAAACAATGAAATTACTTATCGCACCCTTAGAAATATAAGGGCATAACTCGAAATACTGAGGTTTTAAGTTTTTGTGTTAGATGGGCTCAATATCAACTGTTCTACCACGGAAAGGGTGGTGTGAAAGAGACACAGTTACTGTATTCGCTTTAATATTGTCTTTTTTCTCTTTCTGTGAAAGCCAAGAACGATATAACAGTTGATACTGACCCCATCTAACACAAAAACTCAAAATTTCAATATTTCGAGTTGTGCCCTTATATTTCTAAGGGTGCGTTATAACAATTTAGTCTGTTAACTTGCTCCTAAACTTAACACTTACAGCACTGTTTACACACGTTCAAGTAACTTATATTACGACCGATATAACTTGGCAGTTTCGAACTTCATGCAAAAGGCTACGCAATAACATTTTTTAGGAACTAAATGGTGACATGAGGCGAGTGTGAGTGGGAGAACATGAGCGAAAGTTCACAGAGCCTATGCTCAGACCTGTCAAGTTATATCGGCCGTATCTTAGGTAAAACTTAGTTAAGTTCCCTGTCCCCGTGTAAACGATCCGATTGGCTCAGCCAATGTCCAATCTTTGACTCAGGCACAGATGGTTCACTCCGCAGTCATTTAAATAAACTTGCTACGACACAATAAAGTGCAATTCAGGTTGCACAGCATAAGGACCTGGCCCGGGTCGACGGCGCGTTGTGTCCCACGCGCGCCTCAGAGATGTCAGCACAACTGACGGGGTCCGCTAGGGCAGATGTCTGCCGGGGTTGCGGGAAAGTCCGAAAGGGTAACCGTGGCCGCTGGCAATAGGTATACAGGGAACGGAAGGAACACGGTTGGGTTTTAGTCAGTGAGACTGACACAAAGAGCGGAAGAAGTTATTTGATAATTTCCCACCCAAAAAAAAAGGTCGCCGTGTGACAGCGTTAATTATCTAGTTATATTCACCTAGCAGTGGTGGCCCAGTGGTAACGGCCGCGACTTACGAGTTGTAGGTCGTAGGTTCGAACCCAGACAGGCGCTTTACTTTGTGTAAATTATTTCATCACCACTGCTCTCAAAACGGTGAAGGAAAACATCGTGAGGAAACCGGCATGTCCTAGAACCGAAAATTCGAAGACATGTGACATCTACCAACCCGCACTGGGCCCGCGTGGTGGATTACGGCCCACTCCCTCTCACAGAGAGGAGGCCTGTGTCCCAGCAGTGGGAACATTATAGGCTGATGATGATGATGATGATTCACCTAGAAGTTGCCTCTCTTTCTATCGCGTACTCTTAGAAGATACGTCCACTGAATTCGACTATTCGAGCCCGCCGCGTACCTACTTACTTACTTGTAGCTTCATACCTAAAATGTGGAGTGAACCCTCTGTGACTTAGGTAATATGGGACGCCTTTCCCTTCAAATTAGTCATATATAAAAGAAAAAAAAATATATTTTAGTTTATAAATTATTCAATTCTGATTTATTATGATTGTTACATCAAGTTTAGGCATCGTAACTGTTGGCTTATGATACGTAAATGCGAATTAATTGAGAAAAAAAAGTTATAAAACTCAATACAAACTTATTCCTTACATAGAATTTTCTTTTCCAACAATAACAAATTTATTTTGAGTATCCGAAGAATAGATAAGTACACAACAATTTTTTTTTTCAAATAATATTTTGTGGAAGGGAATAGTTACGAAAACTTTGAATGGGCTGACATTTTGATACTGTAGGTATAACAATTTTGTAGGGGCCAGCGGATTGTTTTTTCGCTACAATATATTTCAATGCTGGGTCTCCAGGATAATCTGTTACATCCATGTTAAAAGTTTTCGTTACGATGTCACTTACAGTGTACAAATATCAAGCACCTATTCCGTAAACCTGTACCCTAATTGCGAAATACACGATCAATCACAATTTGTTTCGATTTGAAACAGATTGTTAATCCATTGCTTCATAAGTTGGAAAAAAAATCTGCTCAACAACGTAAATAACGCAATACATGTTGTTGAACTGTCAAAATGAAACAAATTTGTCATAATCATTTACGAAAATAAAATACGCAATTAGGGTACTGTTATTCATAAGAGGATCGCCTGTATAACTAGTAACTATTTAATATAATTGATTTCCACTGAATTGTTTGCCTAAATACAACTTCATGTTATAAATTAGCAAAACAACTCGTGATTACATTTGTTAAGGTGCATTTACATCGGTTCAAGATGTGGGGATTTTGTGGAAAACTTGCCGTTTGTTGAATGAGTCTTGCAACAGAACGACGACCGTTCTACAAAATACGACTTGTTGAAACTTGTTGCTTTTTTAACTGACTTCCAAAAAGGAGGTTACATGTTCGTCGCGTATGTTTTTTTTTAATGTATGTCCACCGATTTCTCCGTCAATTGCGGACCGATTTTGTAAATTCTTTTTTTGTTTGAAAGGGTATGCTCACGAGGTGGTCCCATATAAATTTAATTAACTTAGCTTCGATTGCTTTTGAGTTAGCTTCAATAATACGTACTTTTTCCCACTTAGTATGTGGATGATATGATAAGTTCCTGTCACTGTTATTTACATAGCAGGTAGTGGTTTTCGAATTTGTGTAGGGGTTAGGTACCACAACTAAAAAGTGAAAAAAAAAAAACTTTTTACAAAAAAAAAAAAAAAAAAACCTACTTCCAAAAAACACTACAAAGTGAAAAATAACTTTAATTTCGGAAGTCGGTGACAAAAAACGAAAATTCAAAACCAAAGATACCGACTTCCGAAAAAGTTTTTTTACCCACAGCTGATGCGTTTATTCAACAACATTGTTTCTATAAATCTTATGTTTGGGTCGTTTTGTGTTCAAAAATGGAAATTCAGTAGAATAATTAAAAAGTTATTCAGTTTTTTGTGGTCGACGCTCTGTTGGACTTGCAAGACTCATAGTTAATTGATTCAGGCGTGATCTTGCGGAAATCCATTATAAAAAAATACAATAGACGTGGATATATTTAGTAACCTGTTCCGCTTAGCTATTTCTAAAGAGCTATAAAAAAACCCTGAAAGAAATCGACACGTGTTTCACCTCTCAACGAGGCATCCTCAGGATAACGATTTGTCGGGTTTGCGACATTGCAAGACTCATTCAACAAACGGCAACAGTGTTGCTAACAACATGTTGCTTGCCACAAAATCGTCAGTTGTTGAACAGATGTAAATGTACCTTTATAGAGCTTTTTCTACTGATTGGGAATAAGAGTTCATGCTATACTTATTTGAGTTCAGAATCTTAGACAATTTTCAAGTTTTGGGAACAAAAACTCAATGTTATACATGACAAAGTTCAAATTCCATTGCAACCGAGGACCATTTCTATAACAGTCAATCAGAATAACAACGCTAAAGTAGATAGTTGATTAAGTAGCAATACATGTAAATTATCTAAGATTGTGTGTTCAAGTGGCTTATTGGTGATTTGCCCGAAACGGGCGATTCGACACTTTTAAATAATATTATTTTTCTTGAGGCGATTCATGCGAAATTAATTAATTTGTAGGCGAATCGACAACTCCAGAAATCGATTTGCCTACAAATAACTTCGTGAGAATTGCCTCAAGAAAAAATTCGGGCGATTCAAAAATAAACCGTTCAAGAAAAATCGTGTTTGCTACTGAACTTTATGGACTATGTCGTTTTGAAAATCGGTAAGATACACACAAAAAATGTTCACAAGGATCTTGATTCACCTTTGCGTTCATAGTGGCACTGCTTAGCCTAGCTTGTTCCCCACTATGTTGGGGTCGGCTTCCAGTCTAACCGATGCAGCTGAATACCAGTATTTTACTTGGATCAACTGCCTATCTGACCTCCACAACCCAGTAACTGGGTAACACGTTACCCCTTGGTAAGACTGGTTGTCAGAGTTTTTGGGCTTGTGACGACCCGTAACGACTGTCGAAGATCTACGAATGACAGCCGGGACCGACGGCTTATCGTGCTTTCTATGGTTATCTATCCACTAACTGCTTGAAAATAATATTGATTTTAAAATCAATACTCCACCTTGCCCCCTGTTTATCAGAGAATAACGTTTCTGCGTTATTTGGCTTATGTATCTCATAGCAAATCAAGACCCTTGATTTATGTTTGTGAAACAAATGTGTAACATTACTTCCCATATAAATTCCGCCTTTACGTTCTGAGGTACGGAAAATAAGGCATCGAATATTTACTTAAGTGAAAAAATACAATACATATTTATTTTTGGAATTCAACGCCAAGATTATAATTATTTACAAACTGAATAAATATTACTTTAAAAATTCCTCAGATACTCGAAATATTTAACGTTTATTTCACTCTCGTTTCGCAAAAATATATATATTTGTATATATTCTTCAGTATACATTGGTACGTTCTACACTTTTTTTACGATTTGGACTACATCTTCGTCCGATAGCACGTGGTCTATGCCCACTTTCTGCGGCTGATGCTTCACTGAAGAACCCCACACGAGAGCACTGGAAAAAAAAAGAAAAATTATTAATTTATAGGCACATACACATACAAAAATACCTGGTACGATTCTTACATACTCCTTTTGATTAACTGAATTTCATCTTTATATCTCGAAGGATAGAGATTGGGAATCTACTGATTCCCAATCTCTATCCTTGCTATCTACTATAGCGAGCTTAGATTCGATTAGAAGACATGTTTGTGACATCTTCCAACCCGCACTGGGCGAGCATGGTGGATTACGGCTCAAGCACCCTCACAGAGAGGAAGCCTGTGAAAAACCAAATTTTAAAAGCACTCATGTTGCAGTCAACGCTCAGTTCACTTTGAAACTCGGGTTTTTCTTAAAGAAATATCCACGCTGGCTTGGAAGTCTCAAAGGGATCTTTTCCATTGGCCTGTTTGGCAATGTCCTGATGGATTTCCGTTAAATGATTTGGTTGTTGGTAAATTATAAATTCAAAACAACGTGACTAAATCAGTCAACGTGGGCAAACATCAGCGGAAACTTAACAAAGCATCTGCCTCATTTATATTCTTATCAAATAAACTAACACTAATGAGAATTCATTTGTAAATTTAATTATTTCAAATGTTTATTAGCTTCTGCCCGCGGCTTCGTCCGCGTGAAATTTTGGCCCCCAACCTACCACGTCACATCCCATCGCCTGCCCGCGCTATTACCACAGAAAAGTACAGAAGGCGCACTCCGCATTTTATGTATGAAGCTACAATTACGGGGCGGGCTCGTCTTGTCGGGCCAATTCAGTGAGCGTAACGTAGTTAGTCGGAAGATATATGAGTTACGCGATACAAAGAGAGGCAACTTCTAGGTGAATATAACTGTAGGTAATTAGCGCTGTGCGACATGAATTGCACTTTCTTGTGTCGTTGCAAGAGTCGCTTTTTATTTAAATGATTTTGCGGAGTGAACCATCTGTATTAATCTGTGCTATTACTTCGTTTTTGCTTAGCGTTCATCCAAAAAGTTGGCAACGTCGCAAATAGCTGTCAAATATTTACCTGTTTTGATTAATTTGGCAATATTACTGTATGGAAATATGGCGATTTTATCACTGAATTTGATGTTGTAACGGTTTTAGGTGTAAAAAGGCATTTGGAAAGCTTCCAAAAACTTTTTTACATGTAAAACTAAATATTCGGTGTTACGATATTAATTATTTCATTTGATATAATCAATACTTTAGTTCATTAGTTAGCCATATTTCTCATTTCCATACAGTAATATTGCCAAATTAATCAAAACAGGTAAACATTTGAGTAATTTGGCGACATTGGCCAGTTTCTGTATATAAATGCTCTTAAATAGCCTTCGACCTTACTTGCCCAATTCTTGAATTAGGCAAAAAATGCAAAAAAATAAAATAATCGACGGGTAGTTCCAGAGATAGTTCGTTCAAACAAAAAAAACAAACCCTTCAATTTTACTATTAGCATATAGATTATGTATGACATCATAAGTAGGATTGAAATGAAATCTAATAATAAGTTATTAATATTTGCCTTTTATGAAAAAAAAAACATCTGTTCAAACATAGAATCTGGATATAGACGTATGGCAGTGCTGCACCAAGTTCGAATTTAAGAAGCGCTCTATGTTATTCCCGCTACTTTCGGAAAGCCATAATCAAGCTAATAAGTAAATCTGGCGAACCTGTTTAGCTGTCGTGATAGTAAGGTTCACATTAATCCGGAAATAAGCAAAAAGTCAGATAATCAACTGTCACTAACGAGACACAATAGAATTTTAATTGTTATCCACCTCAATGAGGCATCGTAACAGATAATGAGTTAATATTATTATTTAGCACATCTACCGTCAAAAGAGAAAAAATAAGAACTATACTCCATTTGAAATAAGATTTAAATAAAAAATTAACAGTCCGTTCAACCGATTTTGACTTCTATTGCGACAAATGGCAGCTGCAGTAAACAGTTGGTATTGTAACACTTTTTTGCCATCCTTATGCCTACGGTATAGAAGTCAAAATCCGTTGAACGGACTGTAAAAAACATTTGTTGAATTGTCTAATCTTATTTCAAATGGAGTATAAGTAAACACTTATTCCAACAGATTTTTTCTCAATGTTGCCTTTTTTTCACAATGCAATACATACAAATAAGCAAAGATACATACAAATAAGCAAAGCTGGTGTGTAGTCAATTCATGAGTAATAACGACGATAAAAAGATTTACTTTTATTTATTACGTAATTACAAAAATATACAATAGCAAGAACTTGGCTCAAATTTTAACATTTTGCTACACTCTTGAAATAGTATATATGCTTGCAAATTGATGGCTTATGTCATACGTGGCGAAAATTTCAACACTGAAAGAGATCATAATTCAAAAACATGAATTTACCTGTAAGGGGACTATTTATTATTTTAATATTTCAAGGCAGTACTGCCAGCATACTGTCGGGAGCTATAGATCTCTTCAGTTCAGCATCTAAAGAGGTTTCATCAAGTATTTCGTCCATAGTAAACGCAACAAGTAATTTAAAAGCAAGTGGTTTTCTGAATTCGTTAAAAATAACAGAAGAAGGAGTTCTCAATTTGACTGGTCTAATTCAGGAATTGAACTTGACGGATAAAGTGAACATACCGAACATAATAAGTTCACAAAATGTGACTGTTTTAAAAGATGGACTAATAGATCTGAAAAGTATTTTCCAGAACTTCAATCTAACAAACGTGAATTTCTCAGATCTTCTGAGTTTGTTAAATGTGAAAATATTAGATGGAGTACTGAATTTTACAAGTTTAAGTGAGACGATCACGAACTTTGCGAATCTCACAAAAGATGGACTCCTAGACTTTACTGGACTTGCAGAGAAGTACACAGGGACTGTAAAAGCATATAACGTGACCACAGACGACGGATACATTTTGAAGGTTTTCCGTATACCGAGCAAAGGTAACTGTAGTGATGTAGTTCTAATATCCCATGGAGTTTTTAGTTCGTCGGACGATTTTATTTTACGAGGAAATAAGTCTTTGGTGTACATGCTTGCACAAAAAGGCTATGACGTTTGGGTGATGAATTATAGAGGCAACCGGTACTCAAGAAACCACGTAAGTTTAAATCCTGATACTGATGCTGAGTTTTGGAATTACAGTATGCACGAGTTTGGATATTACGATTTATCAGCCGTAATAGATTTTGCATTGAACACAACTAATAAGGAGCAATTAAGTGTGATTGGACACTCGGAAGGAACTTCGGCCCCTTTCGTGTTACTATCAACGAAGCCGGAATACAATGACAAAATCAAGGAATTTGTAGCTCTATCGCCTGTTATTTATTTATCAGACAGTGGTTTAGCACTTACAACATTAATTCGCTTGGGACCAGTGTTGAACGAAATATTACTGGCTTTTGGAGTTCAAGAACTGGTAGGATATGAATCACTTGAAAGGAAACTCTTTCAATTTTTATGTTCACAAGGCACAGTGGGCTATGATTTGTGCATAAAAGTAGGTATAGCGGCCATAGTTGGGTACGATCCTGATAAATTGGAGCCAGAATTTTTCACCATAGTTCTGGGTCATTTTCCGGCCGGAACCGGTAGAAAGAACTTGATACATTATGTTCAAGTGGGAAATAATGACAGATTTGCCCAATATGACTACGGGACTTCGGGTAACGTAGTTCGGTATGGTACAGAAATCGCTCCTGACTATGATTTAGGGAAAGTGACGTGTAATGTTACGCTGTTTGTGAGCAAAAATGATCTAATTGTGGGACTGAAGGATGCTGAAAGAGTGAGGAAAGTGCTTCCGAATGTTAGAAGATATAACGTGTTGGACTACAATCTGTTTAATCACTTGGACTTCTTGTATGCGAGGGATGCTTATAAAGATTTGTATCCACAAGTTATTGATGTGTTGAACTAGTATACTATTATTAATATTAGTACGACTAAGTACGTTTTTGTTTACTGATCATGTTTGTATTCTATAACAATTATGTATTTACATTTTTTTCATAATATATTTATTCAGGAGTTTAGAAAATTTGTTTCATTGAAAAATAAGCTGTTCTAACGGTTGAATATTAGGTGTACGGCAGTGCTAAGCCATACAAGAGAGTTGGAACCGCTTTTATTTTTCTAGATACTTAGGAACTCGCGCACTAGTCGGCCACTAAAACGACCGCGATCAGGTAAACTATAGAAACCGATATGAATTGCGCACATGGTCGCAAGGGCCAACTAGCCGCTGACCATACAATACCAGCCACGACTGGCCGGAGTCGTGGCTGGAGTATGCGAGATCCCTCATCGAATTGAAAGTAGACCACAAAGTAATTTATATCTCTGCCAATGCTATAATGTTCCCACTGCTGGAATACTTTTTTCTGAGAGAGGTAATAGGCTGAATCCTACACGCAGGCCCAGGCTCGGAAAATATAATATTTGTTAATATAGAAAGAAAGAAAAATTGTTTATTCTGCACAAAATAAACGCACATTACACAAAAAAAAAAACAATATTACATAAAATACACATTCACCAAAAGCCAAAAGCCTCGTATTCAATATTCGAAAACTAATAAAAAATTCGATATAAATATTCGTGAATGTATAAATAATCTCAAACCAATTTATTATACTACTAGCTTCTGCCCGCGAACCTTAAAGAGGTAAAATTAATTTGCTTGTTTGTTTCTTTGTTTGTAAGTTTGTCCTTACATATTATAAAACAAAGTCCCTCGCCGCGTCTGTGTGTCCGTCTGTCTGTCTGAACGCGATAAACTCAAAAACTGCCAAACGGATTTTCAAACGGTCTTCACCAATGGACGGAGTGATTCATGCGGAAGGTTTTAGTGTATAATTCATAAAGGTTTTGTGTAAATTGGCTGAAATATGACGATTATTATTGAAGAAGTCGGAAAAAATCATGCCGACTGGGAGCTTTACTGGCGTGCGCTGCGTTAACCGGAAAAGATACATCAAATTTGTTCTATGGTATTGTTCATCTTAAAAATTTCAACAAAAAAGTCCGCGATGGCATATTTCTATCTTCTAAGGATGACCCACAATAACCATTTTTATCTTTCAGAATTTGATAAAAATTTAATTGTTATTTCCGCAGCTTTTTTGACCGGTATTAATCCTTATCCAAAATACGCGGAGTCAATGACGTTTTCCTCTGTTATTAGGTATGAAATCTCGGTAGTACGTTTCCATGGGATATTTTCTGACATCCACGTGGGCGAAGCCACGGTAAAAAGCTAGTATTTAATAAATGTTTTTGATTTGAATAATTATTTTTAAGGAAGGTTATAGGCTCGCGGACGAAGTCGCGAGCAGAAGCTAGTAAAATATAAAAATATACCACTCACATTTTAAATTCCTTGATGATAGATCTATGCAGCTTATTACAGAAGTCCTCAACACTCGTCCGGTCGGCGTGCAGTACTACAGGCGCGTTATAATCCGGCAGCTGTCCTTTGGGCTTAGTGTATATCCGGATTAGCTTCAAGTATTCCCACATTTTCTCCAATAAGTCGTCGAAGTTCCATTTGTGGTGGGCCGAGATGGGCACACAGTGGGGTATCTTGTAAATTACGTCCAATTCTTCTATGCTGATTTGATCTGTGGAAGTATAATGTGTAATAGTACTTAAATACAATAGACGTGGATATATTTAGTAACCTGTTCCGCTTTGCTATTTCTAAAGAGCCATAAAAAACCCCTGAAAGAAATCGACACGTGTTTCACCTCTCAGCGAGGCATCCTCAGGATGATAATTGACTTGTCCCGAAACCAAACGCGGCGTGTTGCCACACCGAGCGCTGAACGCAGAGTGAGCCTTACTTATTTAATACTTCAAGCACAGAAATGTACAGAGGCGGACTTAATGCCATAGGCATTTTCTACCAGTCGACCTTTGGGTGATGCAGAGACAAACTGTGGTAGGTGCCATTACGAAAATGGAGGAATAAAAAAAATGTAATACTCAAATATGAGGATACACATATACTTATTACAAACTATAAATACAATAATAAAATACACATAAATACATGAATATACTAAATCAAATAAGACAAACAATGGGAAAACATTAGCGTTGTGCTTATTGCGCTCTGCTTTCTTTCACAAAAATGCTGTTAACCTCGTTGGTGACAGACTTAGATAAAATGGTGGTGGCTAGCCTGGTGAACTCAGAGCAAGCCCTACCACCAGCTAAACCTAGCAGAAAATTTTGCCCCCACTGGGAATCGAACCTGTGACCTCTGGATCTGAGTCAGGTGGCCTTACCACTAGACCAGAGGCAGTTGTCCGTTAAGGGGGCGCCCAATGGTCCACTAGCGCCACTCTTTAAAAAAAATATTATTTCGTCACTGAGAAGGAATTATGAATAACGGCTACTAAGGACCCTCGGTGTGTCTAGAATTTTCTAATACTTTTAGTAAAGTTTCATATTGAGACATGAAACAACAAAATTCGATCTAAAGAAACGGCCACATTCCTCTAGATCGTATTTTGTTGCTTCGTGTCTCAATATGAAACTTTGTAAAAGGTATTACAAAATTCTAGACACACTTACCGAGGGCCTTAAGAGGGCGCCCAATGGCCCACTAGCGTCACTCCTTTAAAAAAAATATGATCTCATCACTGAGAAGGAATTATGAATAACGGCTAAAGTCCGGTCGTGAAGCAGAAAGAATTTTGTACAATGAGCCCTCATTACTTATCTCTATCGCTCGCGCACAAATATATTGCCGTCGCGCTCGCGATAAGGGCGGTCCTCCTAATGTGTGAGCGCGCCAGCAATACATTTGTGCACAAGCGATAGAGATAAGTAATGAGGGGTCATTGTACAAAATTCTTTCTGCTTCACAACCGGACTTTAACCGTTATTCATAATTCCTTCTCAGTGATGAGATCATATTTTTTTTTAAAGGAGTGACGCTAGTGGACCATTGGGCGCCCTCTTAAGGTAGTGATAGTAATAACTTACCAATCTTATTAAGCAAATAAATACAAGGCATGTAGACCCTGTTTCCCTCAATGACATCAATCAGGTCGTCACTATTGGCATCGTACCGCAGAGTAATGTCAGCATTGTGGATCTTGTACTCCGACAGAATTGTCTTCACTGTTTCTATGTCCAACTCGGTTTGCGGGCACTGGAATAAGTTAGATTTTGATTACATATATTATACAAAATTAGAAGTAGTGGGTAGTTAGAAGCCCAAAAAGTCTGACAACCAGTCTTACCAAGGGGTATCGTGTTACCTACTCACAAGGTTGTGGAGGTCAGATAGGCAGTCGCTCCATGTAAAATACTGGTATTCAGCTGCATCCGGTTAGACTGGAAGCCGACCCCAACATAGTTGGGAAAAGGCTAGGCAGATGATGATACAAAATTATGATAAAAGAAATCACGAACGGAGCATCATAAAATCGGTATTTAAATAGGTCTAGGTGTGGATTTATCGTGTTTTTATGTCAGTTCTGTGTTGTCACTATATAATACCAAAATAAACTTGAATGAAAATAAAAAACTCCTGAAAGAAAGGCGATAAGGATCACTCTGCGTTCAGCGCTCGGTGTAGCAACACGCCGTGTTCAGGTTCGCGACAAGTCAATCGTCATCCTGAGGATGCCTCGTTGAGAGGTGAAACACGTGTCGATTTCTTTCATGAGTTTTTATGGCTCTTTAGAAAACGCTAAGCGGAACAGGTTACTAAATATATCCACGTCTATTGTATTTTATAATGGATTTCCGCAAGGTCACGCCTGAATCAATTAACTATCTTGAATACCTATTGTTTAGTGAGATGATAATTAATGGAGAAGTATGGAAGACATGTTTCGCCAACCCCAAAGAGATTGGGATCAGGGCAAGAGAATAATGAGCATGACCTATCAACAATAGCACTAGATTAAGGATTAGGAACAAAAACATAGTTCTAGTGGCCGCGATTGCATATAACTTGACTATAAACCTTAACACTCAAACATAAAATTTATAATCATTTGCAAAATATTCACTGCTTCGATTGAAAGTAAACTTATCACATTAATATTATAAAGGCGAAAGTTTGTGAGTGTGTGTATATTTGTCTCTTCTTCATGCTCAAAAGGCTGGACCAATTTGGATGAAATTTGGCACACAGATAGTTTATAACCTGGGTTAACACGTAGAATACTTTTTATCCCGATATTCCCACGGGATCGAGACTTACGCGGGTGAAACCGAGGGGCGCTACTAGTTTTTAAAATAAGAACAAAAATATTTATCAAAAAATAGAACATAATTTCTAAGCAATAGGTTGAAAAAACTATGTTGCAAAATAAGACCACAACTTTATTTGTGGACTTATTTTTTTTCCAGCCATTTTTGATGCGCTCATCGAAAATTGAGTACTATTGTTGATCGAAGATGTTGACCTACTGTTTGATTATTTATTAAATTACTATATTCTACATATTAAGGCTAAATAATACAGCCACACGGGTTGATCGATCAGGTTAAGCTACGCTTGCCGCGGTTGGTCCCTTCGTGCCTCGGAAAGCACGTTAAGCCATTGGTCCCGGCTGTCATTTGTAGATCTTTGATAGTCGTTACGGGTAGTTAGAAGCCCAAGTCTGACAACCAGTCTTACCAAGGGGTACCGTGTTACCTAGTAACTAGGTTGTGGAGGTCAGATAGGCCGCATTCCTAGTTACGATAAAAGTGATAAAATCGCGAATCCGAACAATTTAAAAGTCACAAAATATAAGGGCTATTGAATAATAATTGTGACTAATAAATTTGGGCGGATTTGCGATATTATCACTTTTAGCGTAACTCGGAATGCGACCATAGTTGGGAAAAGGCTAGGCAGATGATGATGTTATGCAGTAGATTTAGAACAGTAAAATTATTTCAGGAAAACTTGGGTAATTACATTCTTGCGGTCCAATTAACAAAACTAACTAACGAGGTAACTTAAAAAAACTCACCGTAGTGTTCAAATTAATTCCACCCTTATCTTTTTTCCTAAAGTGTATGTTAGGTGGTTGCTTGTTCAACCGTAGCCCGAAGCCTTCCAACTCATGCTCGATCAGTTTTTTATGTTGCAACGGTTTCAACACGTCCAAGACTATGAATATGAGGCTGCATGTCCGAGCGACGGCGATGACCTGACGACCTCGACCCTTGCCGTCCTTCGCACCTTCGATAATACCAGGTAAATCGAGAAGCTGAAAAGATATTATAAAGATTCGAGTTAAAAAGTGTTTTAAGGGTTTCAGAAATAATTTGGTACGATAGTACAATATGTATAGCCGAATCTCTTTATTTTACTAATCCTTAATATTATAAATGCGAAAGTAAGTTTGTTTGTTACGCCTTCACGCTAAAACGGCTGAACGGATTTGGATGAAATTTGGCACATATATAGATGATGCCCTGGAAAAGAACATAGGATACTTTTTTTTTTCCCACGGTATCGAGACTTATGCGGGTGAAACCGCGGGGCGCAGCTAGTGATTGAATAAAATATATAGCACTTTTTGATGTGAAACACCTTGCTTCTCTCTTTCCTACAATCTGTGGTGATGTGGTGAAAAGGGATGGGAAGTGTGTAACAGGAGGTCAGGCAAGCACGCGCTATTTGATTTGACCTATGAGCGCGCGCGGTGCTAGAGTTGGCCGTCAGAAACGACCTGGACGTGGCTCCGCCCCTCTAATGTTGCTTATTACCAAGGTGAGATTTCAGATGTTACACATTATAAGCGACTACTGTAAAGCTCGCTTTTTTTTTTGTTCTGTCCTACTGCTAGGCAAAGGCCTCGTCGAAGTCTTTCCAGAAACTTAATGAATGCAACTATTATAAAATACCAAGCAGATTGAGAAGCTGAAAAGTTATGATACAGATTCAGTTAAAAAAAAAAATGGTCAAAAGAAGTGTTTTCACAAGTTTTATAAAAGAATTTAGTAAATAATAAAAGTATATACTGCTGAACCTCAAATATTTTACTAATGACTGAATGAAATATTTCAATTTAATGAGTACAATTTAAAACTGATACTTGTTGTGAAAGCTTTTAACTCAAAAACATTGAAGTGGGCAAAAAGTAATGGACTGAAACTGTCTGGTGTAGCATGACATCCATAGAAACAGGTTTTATATGGAATTTGTCAATGGAAAAATACACAAAATGACAGTTTGTAATTGTTTATCTGTCATTTTAAGTATAAAAATGATGTATTAGGTATGTTGAAACTGTTTGTACTCTCCGTCACTTGTCCTTAAGGGTTCATTAGAAAAGCGTCAGACAGCATCTGTCTGGCATTAATGCTGAAATGAACCTTTTTGGTGCAGCCGTGAGGCACACACTATTGTATTTTAAGAATTAATTTTATACCTTTTGCTGTGCCCTACAGGGTCCATAATTGTACCTTAGCTTTAAGCCATAAATTGTAACACCTATGCACATTATGGAATGCAAATAAATATGAATATGAATATTTTTAAAACATTATTTTTTATTTACATAACATCACGCCTTGTTTCCCCGAAGGATTGGGCAGAGGTGTCCCTGTAGCAGGTACACCCACATTTCGCCAGTTATGTTTAAGCCCCATGTAATAGGGGGCGAGTCTATTGCCATCAACCGGGCACAAATCCAGACTCCGAGCTGCTACTGAGAAATTTCAGATAGAAAAACCCAATAGCACTTTGCCCGACCCGGGAATCGAACCCAGGACCTCATGCTCAGCAGTAGCGCTTGCGACCACTGAGGCAGCTATTTATGTTTTATGTTTCACGAACTGTGTCCAAATAAATGATTTTCTTTCTTTCTTTCATTTTGTCTATTATTCCGTCGACAAAACCCATTTCTATTGTAGTGGTTAATTATGGATAGCAGAACAATGGTGCCGATTCCCTTGTTCACAAACTAAACTAAATTTAAGTTCAGTGCATCTTTTTCTTTCTATTTCATTAAGAAAAGGACAGAAGATAAATTTTAGTTTAGTCCTGTCAAATTAATCAGCGCTTGACGTAATTTTAATCGGCAAGTTTTTAATCACGTCTAAACTTGTATGGAGAGTGACAGGCGCTGATTAATTTAACAGGACTAAACTAAAATTTATCCTCTGTCCTTTTCTTAATGAAATAGAAAGAAAAAGATACACTGAACTTAAATTTAGTTTAGTTTGTGAACAAGGGAATCAGTATGTCTTTATTTATGACTAGTAGCTTTGTTAGAGACAAGCCTCTGTTGATTGCATTTAAATTCATCGTAACTAGGCCATACACTGTTAATTTATAGAATTAATGAATTTTATCATAATTATGATAAGAATGTTAGTTTTATCACCTGAATCTTAGCACCCTTGTATTTGATACATCCCGGCACCGTTGTCAGCGTTGTGAACTCATATGCTGCCACTTCAGAGTACACTCCGGCTAAATTAGACAGCAATGTCGATTTTCCCACTGATGGGAACCCTACGAAACCGATACGGGCATCACCAGTTTTGGCAACGTCGAAACCTGAAGAGGGTAAAGTAATGCATTACTTTTTAGTCAAAGAAACAAAAATGTAACTGGCAATAGTCCAAAGATCACTCTTTCATAAAAACAATACACTTTTGACTGCACCAGCATATTTTTTTTTCTGAATTTCAAAGTTTTGACTTCTGTTGAAAAATATTTTTTTTCTAAATAATTTGGGGTTCAAGTACTTGAGAGTTAATTAGATCTGTAAGTAGTTGAGTTTTGTGTAATTTATGAATAGTTCCTTTTTAGGGTTCCGTTAAAAAACGGAACCCTTATAGATTCGTCATGTCTGTCTGTCTGTCTGTCTGTCTGTCTGTCTATCTGTCTGTCTGTCTGTCTGTCTGTCTGTCTGTCTGTCTGTCCGTCCGTATGTCACAGCCACTTTTTTCCGAAACTATAAGAGCTATGCTGTTGAAACTTGGTAAGTAGATGTATTCTGTGAACCGCATTAAGATTTTTACACAAAAATAGAAAAAAAACAAATAATTTTGGAGTTCCCTATACTTAGAACTGAAACTCAAAAAAATTTTTTTCATCAATCCCATACGTGTGGGGTATCTATGGATAGGTCTTCAAAAATGATATTGAGGTTTCTAATATCATTTTTTTCTAAACTGAATAGTTTGCGCGAGAGACACTTCCAAAGTGGTAAAATGTGTGTCCCCCCCCCTGTAACTTCTAAAATAAGAGAATAATAAAACTAAAAAAAATATATGATGTACATTACTATGTAAACTTCCACCGAAAATTGGTTTGAACGAGATCTAGCAAGTAGTTTTTTTTTTATACGTCATAAATCGTAAACTTATCGTTACTTGCTGCTACGGAACCCTTCATGGGCGAGTACGACTCGCACTTGGCCGCTTTTTTGTTTTTAACACTGAAGGAAACTAAACGAGACACAATATAAGTTTTATGCGTTTGACGCCTATGGGCGATTAGTGTCCTTCAAAGTGTTAATGACATTTCACTGTTAGTGGAACAAGAACCTCTTATTATTTCAAGCATAGGTTATAAAATATGATACTTTATTTACCTTCGCCGGTTGCGCCGCCGCCACCTTTGGGAGTGATCAGTTCACGCCTCAATTTAGCTAACCGTGCTTTTAGTATACCTAAATGGAGTGCAGTCGCCTTATTTTTTTGCGTTCGAGCCATCTGTAATGTTGTGAATGAATTTTAATTGTATAGGAATAAAGATGAAAATTACGACCCATAGCTAAATTTTGTGGATCTTTTATTATGCGAATGAATGTTCTAGTAAAACATTTTGACAATAATTATATTAAAAATCATTGAGTTTTTAATATAACCTCTTCTACAAACCTCGGACTCTATACCCGCAATTTTCTCCAATATTGTACTCATTTTCGCGGTTTTTCTTTTTCTAGCTTACTAATAACACCGGGAACAACAAATAATTGATAAAATAAGTTAATTGTTTCTACACTTATTATAAAAATAGAAGAAAGCGTGTCAATCTCTATTCGTGTACAATTTTCCAGAACACGAAACTGACAGTTCGTCTCCAACTTCAACTTTGCCGTGACATTTGAGCGCGATAAAATTACTAGAAAAAAGAAGCAAAAAATATAAAATTAAAGTAAATTAGAAAATCTACAGAAAAATTATCAACAATCGGAAAAATAATTAACAAAATGCAAATCAGAATAACATGCTTTTACCATAATTTTACCAGTCGAATAAGCAAAGTTGCTACTGTCGCCATCTATGTGTTGCACAATAGTTTATTTGAGCGGACGTCATCATTCTCAACGTTGTTACTTTTTGCTGCCGCCAGGAGATGGCGTTAAATTAAGCTAAAATAAACAAACCTTATCACGTGGAAAAGCTTTTCCAGCAGGTTTGCGCATCGCAACTATGAAGGAAAGGAACAGTGGAAAACTGTTTGCTGGGTATGTTGGAAACAGACATGCTTCAGTACCACCTTAGGCGCCGGGAGAAGGAGTCGGCTCTTTGCTTCCCTGGCTAACTGACTATAAGTTACGAACGTAATCTAGTTGGAAAAATGTTTTCGAGTAGTATTTGTGACGCTTAAAATTTTCGATGTGGTGTTTAGGCATTCTTGCTTATTTCGTAAAAGTTTTGTGTAAATAATAGCTTGTAAATAAATAAATGTTAGATTTTCCGGATTTTCGTGTGATGTAAAAGTAATAGATATTTATTAAATTATTTCAAGGATTATAAACTAGTGTAATAATGTCTAATTAACTTTTTGGTAAGTAACTATATCTTAAAAACTTTTCCCATTTCTATTGCAATATGTACCTTCCTGCCTACTTATTAAGTACTTAACTAGGAAGTAGTTGATTATTTATTTGATTTTTAGGGACCCACTTTTATCTTCTATCTACTTTTGCTTACGTGTAGCACCTACTCGTATAGCAGTCAATCTAATTAAAAATCAATTGCCGTGCGTTAGTCTCGTAAAAACTCAAAAATGGCTTGACTGATTGTGATGAAACTTTAGTAAGTTGCTGTGTGTGCGCTGGAAAAGTTCCTAACAAAAAAAAAAATGAAAATACATTGCAACGCATTAGCTAGTTATCTCACTTACCAATTAACTTGTTCATCGTCAATTTTGAAGAAGTCCACTTAGAGCACCCGTCCGAAGAGCACCTGCGACTCAGCAGCCCACTGCTGGGATGTGTTTGTTTTACAGGACGTTATTAAATCAAAGATATCGATAAAACAAATTTCGTATGTACGTAAGTACGTGTACCTAATTAATAAACATTGATTTTTATCGATAACTTTCATTTAATAACGTCCTGTAAAACAAATACATCTATACTATTCTTTATTATGTACACCATAAAAATCACAGACATAAATTTAGAAATTTTACATTGGTTGACACAATGGGCGGTCTTATCGCTAAAAGCGATCTTTTACATCCTTTGCATGGATTTAAATGGAAAAGGAGAGACAATACAGCAGGTAGTCAGTGGTGTACCATTTACATATACAACAGATACATAGATATATAAAGCATATACTTACTTATATCAATGAATATACTTAGATATACATAAAATTATAAACTTGAAACAAGAGCAAGGAAAATGATGATGTTTAAGGAGATAGGAAGTGTTTTTCACCAGACTTTAAAAAGTGGACAAAGATTGAGCACGCCTTATCGACACGGGCAAGGCATTCCATAACCGTGGGTACTGCTTGAACTGTAAAAGATTTGTCATAAAAGCCGGTGGAATGCATCGGCATCTCAGTCTCAAATTTTCTTCATTCAAGAATAGACAAAATGACAGATAAATAGTTAGTTAGTCTTTTAATTTAGAACCTAATGTAAATAGTTAGCTGTTTTAAAAACTGTAAAACAAATTTAATTATTAATAAAGTGACTAAGGAGTTTTATTCGAAAATCATGTCTTTTTTAAAGATAATTTGAAACAAAAACAAGGTTTCCCGGCTTTTATGCCTAAAATAATTATTTACAGTAAGAAAATATTGTTAATTATCCAAATATAAGATATTTAGATAAACAATCAGAATCTGTCATTTTGTCTATTCTTCCGTTGACAAATCCCGTAGAAAACCCGTTTCTATGTTGTCATACGCGTGCAGGATTACTTATTAAAGTTCCTAAATGAAAAGCTTGAGTCAATATATCCAGACTTCACAAGCGTTTAGCCCGGATACGAACTTTTGTCAAGTCTGTGTGCTCATATTTTACATTTCTGTGTTAGATCTTCCAATATAGTCTGCATTTCTTCAGAAATAAATTCGATATTGGTCTTCGTGTTACGGCTGTAATTCAAAGAACATTATCAATGTTACAAGTCGCGGATTTAAAAGGCCAGTCGACTATGTCACATTATTGTGGTGACTCTGCCTGTCTTGTGACTAGGGTTACCATCTGACAGGCATTTGCCGCATTTGACAGGCATTTTACGGTTAAGACAGGCGTGCAGCCGGCGCTAAGCTAAGACAGGCATTTTTTAATTTCTCTAATAAATGCACAATGGAGTATAGAATGGAATCGTTTGACAGAAGAGTCGTCGGTAAAAGCGTTAAACTGTAAAACCGTTTCGTGTTAAGATTTTTATATTTACATTTCAGAAAAAAACAGAACTTTAAAAAAAAAATGTTTTCGGAAAAATGTCACTCAGTGCAGTAAGTTCGTTTTTTCTAAATTAGTTTAGTGGTCGTAAATTGTTCATACTTTTCATTTTGAATAAATGTCAGTCTTTAAAACGATCTGTTACGTATTATTTATTTGACTTACAGTTGTCTCACAAAAGACAGGCATTTTTCGGAAAAATCAGGCATTTTTACATGCTAGACAGGCATCCTCCCTTACATAGATGGTAACCCTACTTGTGACATAAGTTTCGATTTATTGTGGCGTGTTTGACGAAGCAAGAATGTCGAATGTCCCGAAACATAACATATGATGGCTCCTAAATAAATTTAATTACCGCGTGTAAGGTTTTTAATTTTATTTGAAGAGACGTAGGTACGTCTTTCTTCTGATTAGTTCTTTGTACCTATTATCTTGCCATTTTGTCTTCATGTATCTAACGGCTATAATTCAAAGAACATCAATGTTACGAGTCACGGGTTTAAAAGGCCATTCGATTCGACTACGTCACGTTATTGTGGTGGCTCTATGTAATCCTATGACATACTTAGCATGAACGGAAGGCATATTCTGTGATTTATTATAGCGTGTTTAACGAAGCAAAAATTTCGCATGTCCGGAAATAGATAACTTATGATGGTTCTTAAATTAGTCGAATTAATGCGTTTGAGGTACAGCGGGCTGCATTAATTGGGTAGCCCATTTGTATTAAAATTTTAATACAACTGGGGTACTCAATTGATGCAGCCCACCATACATACATAAACTCAAATTCAAAGCATTTATTTCAATTAAACTATTTACAGACATTTTGAATTGTCAAGGGATCGGTCAGTCAGAAAGAGGAAGCTAGTTGCCCATTCCAAAGCGTAGTAGGTAGATTCCTACGGAGAAGAACGGGCAAGAAACTCCACGGACACTCTTTTAAATCGTAATATTGTTACAAAAAATTGGTTACATCTTTCGAGTTGAAATTATACATGTGAGAATAATGTAGAAAGACGTGCACGTTAAAGCGTCCGTAATCAAAACATAAAAAACAATTCAAAAATTAAATAAGCCGTGGCAGCTAAGAGATGACCAGTCCCTACTGACGGCGCCCGTTCACGAACATGACGCATGGATCAGCACCATTTAACTCAATCATACATAAACTCACGGCTTTTTTCCATGGGGGTTAGGCAGAAATTACAAAACGCTACCTGCTACAATCCTTGAATACTCCTTTTGCTTCGTTTACGTTCATACGCGTATGAGGTTTTTATTTTTATTTGATGAAAAGTAGGTCCTTCTTCCGGTTCATTAATCGGATCATATTCGTCTTCATGTTACGAGTCACTGATTTTAGGGCCACGTCAGCTATGTCACGGTATTTTAGTCTCTGTCTACCCTATGACGTAGTAGGCATGTTTGACGATTTATTATAGCGTGTGCAACGAAGCAAGAATGTCGTATGTCCGGAAAAATATAGTTTTTAAGGCTCATAAATAGATCGAATTAATGAGTTTGAGGTGTTTAATTTTATTTTATGAGATACTTCTTTAAATTTGGTCTTTATAATGCGCCATACATTCGGCCGTCATTCAGAGAAGATCAATTTTACGAGTCACCGATTTTAAGCGCCACGTCGGTTATGTCACGGTATTGTGGTGTCTCTATCTGCTATTTATGACGTAGGCATGTTTAATGATTTATTGTAGCATGTTTAACGAGGCGAGAATGTCGCATATACGGAAGCAGATAGCTTATGAGAGCTTCTAAATGAATCGAATCAACGCGTTTAAGGTTTTTAATTTTATTTGATGAAAAGTACGTCCTTCTCTTGATATGTTCTTTTCGTCCGCATGATATCTTACAAAAGTAGCCCACTTCATGTATCCAATGACTACTAAACATTAATAAAAAATTAAAAATATTTTTTTTTTGTTGCCGTTTGTACGACGACTGAAATGTCACGATGTATATAATTTTTTTTTAAATTTATGTTTAGTAGTCATTAGATACATGAAGCATGCTTTTGTAAGGCGACTAAAATGTCACGGTGTATTAAGTCATAGCCTATGTTACTCAGTGTTAATAAATATAGCATTCAATTGGTGTTTTTTTTTAACCGACTTCCAAAAGGAGGAGGTTCTCAATTCGACTGTATGTTGTTTTTTTTTTTTGTATGTTTGTTACGCGATTACTCCGTCATTTATGAATTGATTTTGATGGTTCTTTTTTTGTTTGGTAGATCATACTTCAGAGGTGGTCCCATATAAATTTTATTAACTTTGCTTGGGTAGTTTTTGAGTTAGCTTCAATAATACGTATTTTTGCCTCACTTAGTATGTGGATGATATTATGATAACTTCTTGTCACTGTTATTTACATAGCAGGTAGTGGTATTTGAATTTGTGTGGGGTAGGTATCACAACTAAAAAGTGAAAAATAAAAACTTTTTACAAAAAAAAACAACCAACTTCAAAAAAAACACTACAAAGTGAACAATAACTTTAATTTCGGAAGTCGGTGACAAAGAACGAAAATTAAAAACCAAAGACACCGACTTCCGAAATTAAAGTTATTTTTCACTTTATAGTGTTTTTTTTGAAGTCGGTTGTTTTTTTTAAATCGGTCCTGTAGTTTTTTATTTTATTAATTAGAATCAAAAATAAAACTCTTTTCTCTTTATAATATAAGTGTAGATCAGACATTCGTTTTCATGTTACGGCTATAATTCAAAGAACATCAATATTACGAGTCACGGATTTAAGGGCCATGTCGGCTATGTCACGGTTATTTAGTCTCTGTGTGCCCTATGACGTAGTAGGCATATTTCGACTGCAGGAATTAACATTGTCGGATCTATATTTTTGCGATTTTTAAATTTATTGCATTAAAGGTCTTAGAATAAATTATAAAAATGCTCCCGCAAAAATTTGAAGCAATAAAAAAAATCGCAAAATTTAGATCCGACAATGTTAATTGCTATGGTCGATTTGATTATTTATTGTAGCGTTAGTAACGAAGCAAGAATGTCGTATGTCCAGAAAAAGATAGTTTTTATGGCTCTTATACGCTGAGGGCATACAACGCCCTGCGTGTCCAGTATAACAATGTATTCAGGATGCTGTTGGGTCTACCACGCTTTTGTAACGCTTCCGGGATGTTCACTCAGGCCAGGGTTGATAGTTTTCATGCCATTATACGGAAACGGTGCGCTTCTATTCTCGGTAGAATACGTGCTAGCTCCCACAGCATCCTGAGTGTATTGTGTGATAAGTGGAACAGCCCCATGCTGGCTCACTGGATACGACTGCACACGTAGTGTCAGTCGTTTCAATTTTGTATATAGTGTGGTTTTTTACTAACATTAGGTTAAGACCTTTACTAACAACTTATGGATCGTGTAATTTGGTCTGAAATAAAATATGTATATATTATTATTATTATAAATAAAATGAATGAGTTTGAGGTTATTAATTTTATTTTATAAGAATTAGGTCTTTCTTTTGATTTGGTATTTATAATACGTCATACATTTATCTACATGATGTAACGCCTGTAATACAGAGAACATCAATGTTAAGAGTCACGGATTTAAAGGGCCATGTCGACTATGTCACGGTATTGTAGAGTCTCTGTCTGCTATTTATGACGTAGGTTCTCTGTCTGCCATTTATGACGCAGTTATGTTTGATGATTTATTGTGGCGTGTTAAACGAGACAAGAATGTCGTATGTCCGGAAATAGATAACTTATAACGACGGTGAAAACCCAAAAATAAAAAGTATGTCGAATTTACTGTCTAACGTGTGAAGTTTTAAATTTTATGTTGAGAGGATTAATGAAAGGCGACTAACAAAATGTATTTACAAGGCTGATGTAAAGGAAAAGGCCGGGCGGGGCCGCTCTAGGAGGATATATGACCTTATTGGTGATGTTTTTCAGAAAGGCCAGGTGCGTAGTACTCACAACCGGCGTGCGTGTATGACCAGATGTATAAACGTAAACGAGGCAAAAGGAGTATGTAAGGATCGTAGCAGGTGGCGTTCTGTAGTTTCCGCCTGCTCCCATAGGAAGAAGGCGTGAGTTTATGTATGTATGTAAAAATAGGAACATACATCGTTCTGCTGATTTGGTCTTCAGAAAACGGCTATCGTTCTAAGAACAGAACATTAATGTTTTGAGTCATGGATTTAAGGGCCGTGTCGACTATGTCACGTAATTGTGGTGGCTCCTTCTGTCTTATGATGACGTAGACATGTTTAATGATTTATAGCGACGTGTTTAACGAGGCAGAAATATCGTATGTCCGGAAATAGATAACTTATAACGACAGTGAAGACCCTTAAATGAAACGTATGTCGAGTTAACTGTCTAACGTGTGAGGTTTTTAATTTTCTATAATAAAAATAGGTACCTATGTCCTACTACCGATTTGATCTTCAGAAAACGTCTATCGTTCAAAGAACATAAATGTTTACGAGTCACGGATTTAAATGCCATGTCGATTATACCGCGTATCGGCAAGCATAGTGTTGGACGCCCACCAGCTAGATGGACCGATGACCTTAAGAAGGTAGCTGGGATATTCAAAAGTCATTTATTCAAACTAGGCTGAGAATCAGCACTTTTCAAAAGTCAAAATTACATGAGACAGTCCCCAAAAACACCCACCCTTCACCACTTCCTAGTGCCTTTCGTAGGGAAGAAGAAGTGGCGCAACAAACTCTCCATCAGCAGCACAGCTGTCTGTTCAAGTTAGAAAAAATAATGATTCTATACAATAGTATGCAAAATAATTTACATTACGCAACACAAAACATAATTTAAATGATAAATTATTGGCCATTATGTCAGCTAGCACACGCCAATATACCAACCAAAAACATTGAGAACTATACTCAAGCAGAAATAAAAAATAAAAACTAAACGTAAAACTAAATATCTAAATAAAAGCCTCCAGGCATAAAGGGCGTGCCTGCTTACATAAAGCTATTTAAAGCTGTAATTGGAAGTTATAAATAATAAACTGGGACCATCGAGGTAAAATAAATAAACAGTTAATTACTAATTAAAATAACAAAACCATGATCAGCAAGACGACCTGCACGCGTAGCATGACCACCGTAGAAACGAGTTTTGTCGACGGAAGAATAGACAAAATGACAGATTGTGATTGTTTATCTGTCATTTTGTCTATTCTTCCGTTGACAAAATTCGTTTCTACGGTAGTCATGCTACGCGTGCAGTCAGATAGACTGGATGAGGAAGACGGAGGACAGGGTATTGTGGCGCAGCCTGCGAGAGGCCTATGTTCAGCAGTGGACTGCGCTATGCTGAATTGATTTTAGATGCCTATGTTCAGCTGTGGACTGTTATAGGTTGAGTTGTTTGTAGAAGCCCATATTCAGCAGTGGACTGCTATAGACTGAGTCGATTGTAGAAGCCTATATTCAGCAGTGAACTGCTATATAGGCTGAGTTGATTGTAGATGCATATGTTCAGCAGTGGACTGTTATAGGCTGAGTTGATTGTAGATGCCTATGTTCAGCAGTGGACTGTTATAGGCTGAGTTGATTGTAGATGCCTATGTTCAGCAGTGGACTGCGCTAGGCTGAATTGATTTTAGATGCCTATGTTCAGCTGTGGACTGTTATAGGTTGAGTTGTTTGTAGAAGCCCATATTCAGCAGTGGACTGCTATAGACTGAGTCGATTGTAGAAGCCTATATTCAGCAGTGAACTGCTATATAGGCTGAGTTGATTGTAGATGCATATGTTCAGCAGTGGACTGTTATAGGCTGAGTTGATTGTAGATGCCTATGTTCAGCAGTGGACTGCGCTAGGCTGAATTGATTTTAGATGCCTATGTTCAGCTGTGGACTGTTATAGGTTGAGTTGTTTGTAGAAGCCCATATTCAGCAGTGGACTGCTATAGACTGAGTCGATTGTAGAAGCCTATATTCAGCAGTGAACTGCTATAGGCTGAGTTGATTGTAGATGCATATGTTCAGCAGTGGACTGTTATAGGCTGAGTTGATTGTAGATGCCTATGTTCAGCAGTAGATTGCGATAGGGTGAGTTGATTGTAGATGCCTATGTTCAGCAGTGGACTGCTATAGGCTGAGTTGATTGTAGATGCATATGTTCAGCAGTGGACTGTTATAGGCTGAGTTGATTGTAGATGCTTGTGTTCAGCAGTGGACTGCGATAGGCTGAGTTGATTGTAGATGCTTGTGTTCAGCAGTGGACTGCGATAGGCTGAGTTGATTGTAGATCGTGAACCTGCAGGCGTAGTTTTTGTTTTGGTTGGTTAATTATCAAATAAGTACTCCCGCTTCGGGTGGAGCGTGTCAGACTCTTACTGACTAAAACCCACCCGTCCCTTTCGGATTTTTCCGTAACCCCGGCAAAGAGATGGTTGATCCTGGTTTTACCTATTGCAAGACAGTCACACCTTGAGCTCGTGGCTAAGTAATAACAACCGCACGGGTCAATTTTTCAGGTTAAGTTACGCTTGCTGGGGTTGGTCCGTGGATAGATGACCATCTTTACATACTGAGACTCCTCTGTGCCTCGGAAAGCATGTTTTAAGCCGTTGGTCCCGGCCGTCATTCGTGGCTCTTTGACAGTCGTTACGGGTCGTCAGAAGCCCAAAAGTCTGACAACCAGTCTTACCAAGGGGTATCGTATTACCCAGTTACTGGGTTGTGGAGGTCAGATAGGCAGTCGCTCCATATAAAATACTGATATTCAGCTGCATCCAGTTAGACTGGAAGCCGACCTCAACATAGTTCGGAAAAGATCACACCTTATCATGAAACGGATCTCGTTTGATTGAAAATACTGTAGCGGTTACACTGCCACATACGAACTACGCATCATAGACATGACGTCACACAAATCCTGCATCGCGCAGTTAGAGTTTACCGAGCGATCGACATACATACAAGATTTCAACTTCAAACTGATGGGCAGTTGCCCGCCAGACACAACACCCGTCTGGTTGGAGGATCCTCCCTTTTCTATGGTGCATGAGTGAAATTTACACACTGTTCCTCATACCCCTAAAGTACTAACTTAGAAGGCAAAATTATGAGAAAGGAAAGTTCGTTTCATATGAAAGTGAAAATGTAGAATCACGAGTTTGCAGCGATATGAAATGTCAATGCAAATCAGAGATTCTACTTAATACGATGCGCGATTGGTAGGGAAATTCAACATTGACTTGAAACCTTCATTAGCTTCAAATAAATCAGAATCTGTGCACAACCCTATCTATAGTTTATCTACGACGGAAATATCGCGGCCTTGACCGTTAGATTCCTTGGGTATTAGGTACTGACAACTTATAAGCGCGTAAGACCTTTAATCTTCTGACTTCTGATAGCAAGTTCATATCAAACTTGTTAGACTATTAATATGTCCTACTTCGTCGTACTAGGTTACTGGGAATTAGTACCTATATTGGGACTTACTTTTTCTAATGATAAATGTCATTAATCTTTCCAATGATAAATGTCAGTAATTATAATAATTATTTGTGAAATGTGCGCTTATTATTTCTAACGTGACAATATTATCTATCATTCATAAAGACGTAAATAGCTAACCATTGTTTGTATAAAAATTTTTTTTTTTTTACTTTTTATACTTTATTTTTGATTTAACTTAGTCTTATTCTTTATTAATCATAATAAATAAAATAATAGAGGAGGTTCCTCTCTCTAGAACCCTGACCACCGGCAGCTTGGACCCTGTTCCTGACGCCGATGGGTCATTATTTTTATATTTGAAATGTTTTTTTAATGATTTTTATAGAAATATTTAAAAATGTATTTAATATGTGAAAAAAATGAATGAATGAAAAATATAATATGATTCGATAGCTACAGTGACAATTAACAATTATTATTCTATTCTATTGATTTGAACCATGTTTTTTTTATTTTTTGTAAAAATTACACATGATGAAAAATTTAATGTATTGTAATGTAAGTAATGAAATGTAATTTATTAATTTTAATTTGTTTTGCAGTGTCCATGCAGGGTGCATGTTTGAAACTTATAATCTTATTCCAACCTCTGTACAACAAGCTTGCAATAAACTGATTTGATTTGATAGGTACCATACCTAGCTATAATCTATCTAAACTTTGTCAGTGACTGAACGTTTAATTAGATACCTATTTAATAGTTATGACGTATCACCAAACATTTCCCTAATTACGTCATATTTCCGTACACACAGGAACAGAAACTTAAACATAAACATAATATCATAATCTCAAGCACATTCCGAACTGATTCCCTAAGGTGACATCATTCAATTAGATACCTACCTACCAACTATACTTATAGGTACAGTCAGCTAAATGAGATGATGATTATTGCGGAATTTTTATTATTGAATATTGTAGAACCAATTTTTTTTTACACATTTTATTTTATTTATATGTACCTGTTGCCTGCGAGTTCATCTGAGTGTATTTTGGCAAGTAATTCAATTCAATTAAAAATTCAATTCAAAATATTTTATTTCACATAAACCTACAAGCACTTATGAAACGTCAGAAGCTAGATGCACGGTTCCAATTGGTCGCTTCCTATGGAAAAGAGCCGGCAAGAAACTCCACGGTTACTCTTCACTACATAGTATAAAACAAAGTCGCTTTCTCTGTCCCTATATCCCTATGTATACTTAAATCTTTAAAACCACGCAACGGATTTTGTTGCGGTTTTTTTTAATAGATAGAGTGATTGAAGAGGAAGGTTTATATGTATAATAACCCGGTTTATACCCGTGCGAAGCCGGGGCGGGTTGCTAGTTTAAAAATAAATGGCTTTTAATGTTTTCAAATTACAGTGTTAATAGGTATGAGAGAGATAACAAACATCCAAACATTAACAAACTTTGACATTAATTATAATATTACTATCAGCGCCCCGCGGTTTCACACGCATAAGTTTCAATTCAGTGGGAATATTGGAATTAAAGTATTCTATGTGTTAATCCAGGTACCGAATTTCATCCAAATCCGTTCAGCCGTTTTAGCGCGAAAGCGTAACAAACAAACAAACTCACTTTCGAATTTATAAATTAAACTATTATTGTTTGTATATTTGTATGTTTGTTTATTTGTAATGGATAAACTCAACAACTACTGGGTCGATTTAAAAAAACTTTCACCAGTAGAATGCTATATTATCACTGAGTAACATAGGCTATAATTTATAAAGATATCTCGCAGGCAAAGCCGCTGGCGGAAGCTAGTATTATATATAGTTAGAAGAATAAGTAGGATAGTAGGATTTTTAAAATTAGTAGGATAGTATGGATACTTTAAAGTATTTTCTACTTTTCAATAAATTGTAAAAACACTTAATAATGAGCTAGTTTTAATTAAAAATCTCTTCTGAAACTGTAGTTTACCGAGTTATGTCGCTGACCGTACCTACAAGTGAGGGAGGAATCATTAAATTTGATACTTCAACGTGTCTCGAATGACACAAATAGTTTTGGTCCAAATGCCTCTTTGATATATGAATTTTGTACCTACGGATTTCCCTTCGGGCTACAGGTATTTTTGTTTTGACATGATATTGGCCCGTGAAAGGGATTAGAGTTTTACGGTAGACGCCTACTGGCTATGTATTCCTAGTATTTTGAGATTGGTTTTCCCTTGATATTAGAAGTTAACGTTTTTACGTTACCTAACACATGGAAAAATGGTATGGGAAAATGGCTGAAATGTGACTGGACAAGACTTAAAGAAAACTTGAATATGCAATTTTTTAAGACGATCGTTCACTATCTATTTAGAGAGGGGCTTGTAGCTAAGTAATAACTTAGCTAAGATTAAACTACGCTTGCCGCGGTTAGTTCGTGGATGTGTGACCATCTTCACATACCAAGACTCCTCCGTGCCTCGGAAAGCACGTTAAGTCGTTGAGTTCCGGCTGTCATTCGTGGATCTTTGACAGTCGTTACAGGTCGTCAGAAGCCCGAAAGTCTGACAACCGGTCTTACCAAGGGGTATCGTATTACCCGAGTAACTGGGTTGTGGAGGTCAGATAGGCAGACGCTCCATGTAAATTACAGGTATTCAGCTGCATACGGTTAGACTGAAAGCCAAACACAACATAGTTGGGAAGAGTTTCCTATCTATTTAGCCCATAATCGTTTACTACTAAAAATCTGTCGTAATAATAGTAAATATGACGGCGCAGCAAGTGGCGCCACCCCGTTTTGTTACGTAGTTACTGGAATCACCGAAAAGGTCGGATATGAGTGACACTGGCTGGTGACAGTTGACAGTCATTCTAGGAGAGCGTCGCATCGATGGTTACGTGTTGTTTAAAACATATTTATTTAAAGTGTATTCTATGGTTTCGAGGCGGCTGTCTTCTGCCTGCCTAGCCTTCTCTCAGTTATGTTGGGGTCGGCTTCCAGTTTAACAGGATGCAGCTTAATACCAGTATTTTACATGGAGCAGTCGCTCCATGTAAAATACTGGTAACTGGGTTCACACTGGGTCAACACAGTAACGGGGTTGTGTTCGTCCTGGTCGTGGTACGACAGCGCTTCCATAACATCATTTTCTGTCATCAGAAGCAGTCATTCGTGGATAGTTGACAGAGTCGTTACGGTTAGTCAGAAGGCTAAAAAAGTCTGACAACTAGTTTTACCAAGGGGTATCGTGTTACACAGTAACTGGGTTGTGGAGGTCAGATAGGCAGTCGCCTATCTTGTCAGACTTTTTTAGCCTTCTGACTAACCGTAACGACTCTGTCAACTATCTACGAATGACTGCTTCTGATGACAGAAAATGATGTTATGGAGGCGCTGTCGTACCACGACCAGGACGAACTGCTATATTCCGGCACAATTCTGATATTGAAGCTTCTGAACCACTAATACATAACCACTTCTGGTAAAAGCCATCGTGCGCCGTTAAATACATAAAACTATAACCTTGCACAACATTGTGTTATTCGGGACTACAAACGTCTCAGTGTATTCCTGAATACGCATAGTTACACCGCGGTAGTCACATTTGACATCCACGGGGACAAATCTTTTATTTGTAATAGCTTTTCTAGTTTACATTGAACCTCAATATACCCCGCCTACCTACTTAGAAAACAAAAGACACTTCCTTAAAAAACGTACGGTATACCTACTCTATGTCGCTTATTTTTAAATAAATAAAATTCATTTAATTCAGGCAAAACCCATATTACATAAAATAAAATTTAACTATACTGCAACACAAAGTAGAACAAAACCTTAGAGTATATAATAATATACTCTAAGAACAAAACACAATAGAATAAAAGGTCAATGCAATTAAAATAGGTACACATTATAAAGAACACAGAATTCAAATTAAAATAAAATGTCAAATGCAATTCAAATAAACGAATGAGTAATACGAATTACACAGGTCACAGAATCGAAATTAAAATGATATGTCAAATGTATGCCTCTATTTTTGAATTCAGAATAGCATCTTTGACGTTCGACGTTCTTAGAATATTTCAAGTTTCGACCCACTTAGTAAAATTATGTCTGCCTACTTTGAAGCAGTCCAAAAAAAGGTTAACCACTAGATATTAATTAACCACTTACTAAAGGAACAAGTATTGAGATTTAGACTATCCCGGCTTCATAAAACTCTATGTGCGTTTAGGTATTCCTATATTTTCAGAATTATATACCACCTACCTATTTGCCGAAGTTAAATTCTCATCTTATTAAAAGTTGAACGATTTTATCCATACTTAAATAACTGAAGGGGATCAAATACCATAAATAGCAAAGTTTTATTAAGTGGGGGTGGAAACTTTATACGTTTCTATTATACTTTCACATATAATTCATGATACTCGATATATGATACGAAAATGATTTTGGCTCAGAAAATAAATATGGAATTTTATGTTCCCAATTTTTTTTGGGGATAACATGATATTTTTAACGTATTTCTTTTTTGTTACAGATTATAATGGATGTTCATAGCACGTAGGTTTGTAAATAAATAAGTAAATTAAAAAACAAAATTGCGATAAAATATCAAAATCGATAATTAGAAAAAAAAACAATGAACGAAACAAAAGCAATGAGATTAAAAAAGAAAAGTGAAATGTCAAATTCTTGAGTTTCAAATTTTGAAAATCGAATAATTATGTCGTCTGAAGTGTCATTGGAGGGTCGCGAGCGGCCAGGATTGGTGCGCCGCGCGGCCGCTGGGTGCGCAAGGGCAGCGTTCTCGCAAATCGGCCTGGTGATCTTAGTGGTGATTTATGTACTACTTGGTGCAGTGCTGTTTGAGTATTTGGAGTCGGGGCCGGAGGTGCAGAAACGGTCCGCCATACAGAGATCGAGGGAGGAGTGCTTGAAAGAACTCTGGGCTATTACAGGTAAGAATTTCAGCCATATTATGCCAAAATTAATAAGCAAAATTATTATGTAACACCTCTATTCACAGTGGTAATAAATTTTGGATAATATTTTGAAACTCGCAATTTTTTAATTGATCTACTTTATATTTGTGAGCACACCAATTAGGTAGGCAGATATTTCGTGAGAAAGTGTCAGGCCGCGTGCATTTTGGATGCGTTTTCGTACGAATTTCACTCGTGCGTACATGCACGAACATGCACGAATGACCCCGACCTTCCAAATACAAAGAGAGCGTGCCGACTGGGTGCGATTTAGTCGTACGTATACGTACATAAAGTTCAAACGTCCGTAAAAATCCGAACTTGTTGGGATTTGTACTATTTGATGGAGAAAAACGTATCCAGTATGCGCACTCAATTCGTACGACCATGGTCGTACATGTACGCACGAGTGAAATTCATACAAAAACGCATCCAAAGTGCGCGCGGCTCACGGAGCTTGTGCTCCGTGGCGTGGCCCCAAACGCTCAATTTATCTGTAACCAGAATATTAATAAATTTATATCATACTTGTATGAACTTAAATTAGTTAGTTTTCAAAGAAGCCCACGTACCTACAATAAACCTAACCTTTACAAAGTATTTGTAATAAAAACTATCCTATCTCTAAAATAACTAACTTAATGCCGAATATAATTATTTAACCTCAAAATGGACACTAATTCCCAAATTAATCTTAAAGTCGTTACCCCAATATCATAATCTAAAACTGTTTAATAAAACTACATATTTACAGTATTTCAAGGATAAGGAAGTAATATGAAACATCAAGATATTTGTCAGTCATTTATATTTCTTTGCCAACATCAAATTCAATATTCAACACCATACAACACCATCACATCTCCTATTCCCCACATAATATCACAATTCATTTCGCCATCAAATCAGTATTCTTATCCATAAAACTAACAGGTTACCTTAATTTACAATAGATCTCCAACCAATCCTATGCCAATCTGTATTTTTACCGACACCGCCACTAAGCACGTCCTACGTCACGAGCGCCCGACCCAGAAGGCCACATCGAATCTTTCGGTGCTGCCAGTATAATAAATTGAAGTCTAACATAGTGTTTAAACCTTTTAGTGCCAACAAATCGTTTTAAATGCTCACCGACCAACATATATTTCAGCTCAATCGACCGGTGCAGTTCAAAAACTATTGAAGCAAATAAAAGCTTCGACTCCTTCCTTTGACAATCTGACTTAGAGGTGATATCTACTAAGCCCTTCACATGTGATTTCCCCTGTGTAACATTGATACGGTAAAGAAAATACGTCATTGAACAGAATGAAAATTTTGTTATTGGATATTATTTCTGGGGTATTAGGGTCAGTTTAGTTTTGTGGAAAGGTGTATCGTTTAGGTAAGTGGTAAGCCACTTAATTTGTGGTTTGCTTAGGCTAAATAAGATATTTTGTAATTTCTGTTCTTAAAATACTTAATCACTAACTGTGTATTCTATCCTTAATACTGGGTGATTTTTTTTACCGTCTCTAAATTTGTTAATATTCATGGCTCTAAATTTAGAGACGGTAAAAAAAATCATTCGATAAATATTATCCTATACTATTAAATGAGCAATATTTGTACATGTATTGGTCTAACGATTTCGATGAAAGTTCCAATATAGGGGTTTACGGGGGCGAAAAATCGATCTAGCTAGGTCTCAAAAAAAAGTCAGCTACATTTTGACGAGTTAAAAGCAAACATAAACGTAGGGAACAGTTGATTTATTTTTCGCGATTTCAGATTTGGTCTATAGTAAAAGTTGTTTATGATAAGTAAAGTCACGTGTTGAAGTATTGGTCACTAATTACCAGTCACCCAATATACCGGGTGATTTTTTTACCGTCTCGAAATTTTTACAGGCTGTTCTACCCATGCTTGCTCCCATAGTGAAAGTTGTTTATATTCATGGGTAGAACACCCTGTAAAAATTTCGAGACGGTAAAAAAAATCATCCGGTAGATTATATCGTTTTTCAAATTGTAAGTTGTTGATCCCACATGCTTCTTGTCTAAATTGCAAAGCCTTCATTATAATAAAAATCACTCGTTATAATATATTACCTTCATGGCGTTATTAAACCTCTTACGTTCATTACAGAGCCTCGCTTCTTGCATTCGCCATTTTAAGCGATCTTTGCTTATAAGTGCCATTATTGCTTAATGCCTTTGATCAATGCCAGTGGATGCTTCCTTGATATTCTAAAGATGTTAAGAGGTTCTCGCTTAACGTGTCTTATTGTATTGTGAAGGCTGCTTTTGAAAATGAAAATGTATCGAGTACCTAAGAGAATTTTAAATGATTTTTGAAGTGAAAATTTCTTTGGGCGCGTTGGGCATTTTTGAGATGGGAAAAACAATTATTGAACTCGCGACACCGTTACCGACTCCTCGTTTTTGTAAATGCGATTGTGCTCTTTATTTAGCCTTTCAACTGTCATTAATGAGACACAATAGAATTTTAATTGTTATCGATCTCAATGAGTCCTCATGATAGTTGAACTTTTAAATAAGGTTACGGACCAATGTTCTATACAAGTATTGAGATGGGAAAAAACAATTAAACTCGCAACATTGTTACCGTTACCTGTCGGTAACGATAACAATGTTGTCCCTCATTAGTATTTCCTGCACAGTAAATTGTTCAAGTTTTCACTTCTGTCGGCACTCCCGGAGTGTCACTGTTTTTTTTCTTCTGCGTTTCTGGAAATATGATCGTGTTACTGTTCATTAGGGCAACTCACACCGAAAGAGCGGCGAAGGGCAGCGACCCGCTCGGTAGAGAAGGCGCCCGTTTATGGAATTCGCCGGAATTCCCGCGGCGCCGCGGGCATCCGCGCGACTCGTTCGAGTTTCTCATGCAATAATAAGTATTACAGTAATTAAAATAAAGTTAAAATTCATATGACACTGAAACTGCGCTCCGCTTCGCTGCCCTTCGCCGCTCTTTCGGTGTGAGTTGACCCTCAATGCTGACCCAATAGTAGCTCTAACATAGTCACATTAATATCACGAAAAGAGGATAAGACAAAACAACGAAATTAAAAATATGAATAATTAATTGTTCTATCAAACAAAGCCTTTGCCCTGATAATTTCTAGGAGGCATTTTAATAATTCAGTAACAAAACGAGCCGTATCATCGCCATTCGACAATCGCCATGACAGGTGAGCTCGATTATTCGAAATTTAAATTAATTTGTGTTCCTCATTTAAACAGGAGTTATTGGCACCGTCAAGTTTTTAATTCATGATCAACAGATGTCGCTTATCACGACTTTTATTAATTGTGTTTTCATTATTTTGATACCTACATTTTGAAAATATTATAATTTTAATCCAATTTGGATGACCCCAAGTCGGGCAGTGTTAATGGGGTTTCTAATTAGATATTTTTCAGTAGCAACCCAGTGTCTGAAGTGCCTGGCAATGGACTCGCAACATTTCCTAAGACTTTAACAACAATTTTTCTCTTTTTTTGTCAAACTCTCTCGGTGTGTTGTTCGCCGTGCTCGGCGGCCTGTAGCGTTTTGTGAGTGCACCGTGCACGGATCAATCTAATCGCTAAGAACAGGTTTTGCTGAGACAGTTCTTGTTGTTTTTGTAATTATATTTGTTTGATTATTAGTTTATTTATTTTTATGTATTAGGTACTATGTTGAATCTGTTTGTGCTTCCCGTTGGGTTCTAAAGGTTCATTAGAAAACCATCGTCAGACATCATTTGTCTGGCAATTAATGCTGAAATGAACCTTGACGCAGCCGTGAGGCACACACATTGTTGTTAAAACATTATTTTCACTTTTGTATTATATTGTCCAAATAAGTGAAGTTAATAAAAAACAGTGGCACTCTGGGAGTGCCGACAGAAGTGAAAACTCGAACAAGATCGCCTTGGTGGAAGAAAAATACTTGTATGGAACATTGGTCCGTAACCTTATCTAAATAAAGAGCACAATCGCGTTTACAAAATGAGGTGTCGGTAACGGTGTCGCGAGTTCAATTGTTTTTTCCCATCTCAAAAATGCCCAACGCGCAAGAAGTTTTCACTTCAATAAAGTGGAGAAATAATAGTCACAATGACACACATGTAACAATGAAGCAAGTGTTTATATTATAATATCAGACTCTAAGAAAGTGGAACGCACTTCTGTAAAGTACAATCAACAATGTTCAAATTTTTTATTAAAACAATTAATACGTAAAAAATTAAGTTAGATTAAAATTGCATAATAGTCTTATAGGCTAGATTGTAATTAATTTTATTGTTAAGAACCTGGTTCTTATTAATAAAGGAATAATAAAAAATAAAAATAAAACTACTGTGTCCAAATAAACGAGTATTCTCGTTTGAGCACCTATTTTTTGAGCACCTATGCATTGAGCACCAAATTGTGCTCTAATGGAAATGGAAACCTTTAGTGCTAAATACATAGGTGCTCAAAAAATTGGTGCTCAAACGGGAATACTTCAAATAAACGTTATTATTTCTTTCTTTAACTGGTGAAATATGTGTGTATGGCACCCCTTCTCTCGTGAATACAGCCATGATTTTATATGCTCTACTCAATGTTGCCATTTTCAGTAACATCGGTATCCGCAAATAATCCAAGCTAGCGGATTAAGGGAAGTAGCAACATTATTAATTCACAGCTTAGTTCTACCTATCGCGAGTATTCTATTACTCATTGCTAAAAGCACTCAAATACTACCAAAAAGCCTTCTAAGTAGCACTCAAAACCAAACAAGATATAAGATTATATCCTACTAATATTATAAATGTGAATGTTTGTATGTTTGGATGTATGTTACTCAACCACGCAAAAATGGGAGAACGGATTTGGATAAAATTTGGCACACAAATAGTTTATAGCCCGGATTAATATATGGATACTTTTTATCTCGATGATCCCACGGGATCGATACTTATGCGGGTGAAACCGCGGGGTGCTATTAGTAATTTTATAAGTGCAACAGTGAGTTCATTTGTTATGCTTTCACGCTAAAACGGATGAACGGATTTGAATGAAATTTGTCACACAGATAGTTTATAACTTGGATTAACACATAGAATACTTTTTATCCCAATGTTACCACGAGATCGAGACTTATGCGGGTGAAACCGCGGGGTGCTGCTAATAATTTATAAGTGCTACAGTGAGTTTGTTACGCTTTCATGCTAAAACGGCTGAACGGATTTTGATGAAATTTGGCACATGAGTGGGCCATGACCTAGGTTGAGACATATGATACTTTTTATCCCAATATTCCCATGGGATCGAGACTAAAGCGGGTGCAACCGCGAGGCACAGCTAATAATCTATAAGATTAGAGGAACGAAAATTCTTTGACTCAAATTCAACCTTACGAAATTCTTCGACTACCTTTAAAGGATTTTAAAACGTAATGTAATGCGTCTTTATGTAAAATATGTTTAATATGCTTCAATAGGCTCTGTACGCGAATTCCGCCAAATTATAAGCACTCCCGTGTAAAGAGAAAAAGGTTCCCTTTCTGACGAAGTATGGCGCGAGTTTCTTTGTGCGAAGCCTCTTTGAAGACAAAGGGACAGTTTTGTACGTCGTCCTATTGTGTTCTGTTGTAAATTATGCAGTTCATAAGTTAGCATGGACCTATTGGGAGGTACTGTGTTATCTGTTCAAAGGACGATAAGAGATTGTTGAGGTTACGAGAAAGATATATCAATCTGAAAACCGACATTTTCCGTCAAATTATAACGGAAAATGTCGGTTTTCCGTAGAGAGAGTGTTTTTGGGCAACATTGTCATTTTGCCGCTACATGACAGTACCGCTTTCTTAGGAACCCCAAGAATTATTGTCATGTCAACAAAACAAAATATTTCTCATTAGGCCGCGGGCAATTTGGATGCGTTTTCGTACGAATTTCACTCGTGCGTACACGTACGACCATAGTCGTACGAATTGAGTGCGCACATTGGATACGTTTTTTTCCGTTAAATAGAACAAATTCCAACAACTTCAAATTATTTTCGAACGTTGGAACTATACTTACGTATACGTACGACTAAGGCTCATTCAGTCTGCGCGCTCCCTTTCTCGGAAGATCGGAATCATTCGTGCGTGTTCGTACGTGTACGCACGAGTGAAATTCGTACGTAAACGCATCCAAAGTTCTCGCAGCCTTATAATGGTCCTTAACATGGTTGATGAATTCTGTTAGGGGTCAACAACCGCTAGTAGTGTTTTTACTTGAAGTATGAGTTGAGAAAATCTGTTTATTTCAAACATGCTTGGAAATTCGAATATTATTTTGACAACCTTCTTCGAGATATATCGAAATTGCTGTACTGGTCAAAAACAAGCGAGTAGGCGGCTGGCAATGTTACTATGAAAACTCATATCTGTCGTATTTATCAAAAATGGAACGAAATTTTTACTTCAACACATTGCCATGTGTTGAAGTAAAAATTTCGTTCCATTTTTGATAAGTTACCTCCTTGGTTGCCACCAAGGAGGTAACTTATCAAGGATTTTTTTAAATTTCGAACTGGCTTAGCAAATAGAGCTGTTTAAAGTAAAGAAGAAACAAATGAACAAATTGGCGCGTGAACAATTTTCTTTGTTCGTCATTGAATCTGGAATTTAGAATTAATTTACTTAGTTTGAATTTCCGCGCATTGTTTGAGAAAAGTACTATTCTCAAACAAGCTTTGGCCGCAATCAGACATTGATAGACTCACGTATGTTGTTGACCGCGACAGTAATGTACTATTATTTTGTTTTATTGTGTTAAGATATCAATACCTGTGCAGATTCCACAAAAAAACGGAAACTTCAAGTGACTGCATAAATTGCGGTTTTCATGTGATAACGTTTTATAAATCGTGGAACGCCGGCTGCACGCACGAAAAAGTGTCACGTTCCGCCTGAGCCGAGCGTGCAAGCGAGAGCGCGGAACAAGCGATAAAGAGGCACGATCGGCCGAAGCGTTCGGCTTGTGACGTTATCACGTAAAATTATCGTCCGTAAACCGACTTTACAGACAACCAATTTTTTTTGTTTAATCATGTTTTTATATCGATACCTATAAAGTCGGCGGAGTTTAGCTGGTTAATTTACTTTGACTCTGTAGAACACCAATTAGATTGGTGATCAATCCATCTATATTCACCAACGTACATATCTACTATTCCATACTATTATCGTTTAATCTCATATGGGCGACATGAATAATAAAAAGCCCTATTACTTTCTGGAAAATGGCCTTTAAACTCCGCGAGCCACCCTCGAAGTTTCGTTATTTAAAAAAAAAAAGACTTCGTAGTAGGTATGTATTGGAATTTTTGAGTTCTAAACTCGAATTTATTGGTTGTATCTTTTTTACTTTTATAATAAATTGTTGTGATTTGTCGTATAGTGACAGATGTTGTGATTCTCATGGTTATGATGACGTACTGATTTCGATTTGTATTGCTTCATTTGATTTCAAGGGGTCAAGGTAATAGTAGCCATACACGTTACGATACACTTGCGCAAGTTTAGACTTGCACACATCTGCGTGACACCGAATGGCTCGGATACTAGTGCTAATTTATCCCACACATCTTAACGCACACGTATTTTACACTTTATATTTGTTTTTAACCGACTTCAAAAAAAAAGGAGGATGTTCTCAATTCGACGGGAGGTTTTTTTTTTATGTATGTTCCCCGATTACTCGAAGACGGCTGGACCGATTTGAAAAATTCTTTTTTGTTTGAAAGGGTATACTTTCAAGTTGGTCCCATTGTCATTTGGTCACGATCTGATGATGAGATCTTGGAGAAATCGAGGGAACTCTTCAAATATTAAAGGCACATCTATAGCGATTTGGGTATTTTTGATGAGCAGTTGACATAAAGCTATTGTAACTTAGATAAATTACAAACCAACCCACTAAAAAGTGAAAAAAAAAAAACTTTTTTACAAAAAACACAACCGACTTCCAAACTACAAAGTGAAAAATAACTTTAATTTCGGAAGTCGGTGTCAAAAAACTAAAATACTGATCTGATCCAAAGACACCGACTTCCGAAATTAAAGTTATTTTTCACTTTGTAGTTTGGAAGTCGGTTGTGTTTTTTGGAAAAAACTTTTACTTTATTATACTATAATACAATATGTAAAAAAAAAACCTGTCCGACCCGAAAGGGTCTCATAGGTACTGCAATAACATTACCTAAAAGTAATATAAAAATAAGACCCTACCTTGAAAATAAATAGTAGTTTTATGGGCGTGGCTTATCTCTCCTGCACGAGGGGAGTGGCTGTTCCATCTTCCGTGGTCAACCGCCACGTCGCCGCCACAAACTTATCTGAACCAGTGGCCAAAAGTCGAACTAACTTAATCACTGACCGGAATTTAAAAACGTTACTTACGAGTATTTAGCATAGACTTTGGCTTAGCATTGCCTAGCATAAATTGACCATAAAAAAATATCACTCTCGACGTCAAATCAAATTTTTTAATGAAGTCATTCATCTTATCATGTAACTGTTGAGTGAAACGATAAAATGTAATGTACAGATTAAATTATTATCCGTCCCTCCAAGGATTCTTGGATCTTATTAAACCATGCTTTGAAATATCGACGAAGGACGGCGGACGATGTATTTTGTTCGACCCTAAAGCTCCGTTTACACGGGCAATATTTTCGGCAAAAATTGCCCGAGGTAGTGGAGAAATTGTTAGAGACTAGCTTCTGCCCGCGACTTCGTCCACGAGCCTATAACCTTCAAGAATTGGGCTATCCAATGCAAAAAGAATTTTGCAAATCCGACTGGTAGTTCCGGAGATAACCTATAACATACAAATAAACAAACAAATTTCACCTCTTAATATATTAGTATAGACTAGCTTCTGCCCGTGATTCCATCCGCATGAAATCTCGCGGTAAAGTGTTGAGGAATACGGACATAATACAAATCTCCCACAGCAAATAGCGTTACAATACACCATTTTAAAGATAATTTAATTATTTTTATACGTGTTTTATTAAAATACCTTTTTCATGCATAACAAATTAATAATGCGTCTAATTTGGGACAGCGCTCCTTGATGGGCGAGTCCTATTACTGGCTGGAAGTACGACGCGTTGCGTGAGTTCAGCACAGAACACGCAAGCTAACCACTCAAGGCCACTGGCGTAAATCGGCATATATCGGCGTCTTAAATTGTCTTGGTATTCCTGAACGTTGCTAAAATTAATGGCAGAATGTAAAATGGGTCATCATCATCATTATCTACCAAGCCCTTTCCCAATGTTGTTGGATGCAGCTGAACACCAGTATTTTTTATGGAGCGACTGCCTATCTGACCTGCACAACACAGTATCTGGGTAACACGTTAAGTTAAGACAGATTGAACTTGATTGACTGAATGTGAAATGGGTGTGCATAGTTTAACCTTTTAAGTACTGCAAAAAAAGCGTGCGACCATCCGTCAAGGACAAACACGTGCGGCTTATCGCGATGTAATCTGACACGGGTTGACCTCTCACACAAAAACTGCTATAGCTTCGTTTCTATTGCGTCATTTTACAATCTGTAAACAGATTCGAGTGTTTGAACAACGGGGGCCACTTATGATAATATCCATAACACTCATACGTTTAGTTATTATTGTAAACATCCTATTGAAAATAGAGAACTGGCCGTAAGCCGACTTGTTAATGTATTATGTTAGTTTCTGGCAAAAGTAATGAATTGATTTACGCAAAATTTTGGTAATAATATCATGAATACACAAGTAATCCAATTAGATTTTTTTCTTATTAGTCTTACATACAATATTTCCATAATATTCTAACTCAAACTTCATACTGCGCGGTGCTGTCATTTTGAATCGCGTAGTCCAATTCGTGATATTGGAAAAGATCATACGAGTTATAATGAGCATTATATCATGTATTAAATCTTTCTAGAATATTACCTATACCTTCTTCGACTAATTGTTATCCATGAATCGTAAAAATATGATACGATAATTGGTAAAATACCAAGATGACCTTGACGGGTCATTTTATCCGGAAATTTATCTAGTCTAGTTAGAATCTTATTTGAAAGTAAACAAGAATGAAGTGTTTTATCAATTTCTGTACACACATTCCTTATTTATAACCCTTTTGATTAATTCATTAATGATTACAAAACAAATCTAGTATTATTTCATAAAAATTCGGCATGATAATTTGACCCGTTTTACCTACACATCAAAATGCTTCGAAAAATCTTTGAAAAATGGATAAAAATGAATGAATACGCTTTGAATGCATGAAATAATTAATTATAATTAGTTTTTGCATAGATAATTACCATTTATAGGCACAAATTCATCGAAAAACAGTCAACAATAATATATTTATATGGCAAATGTGTAAGGCGAAATAACCTGAAAATTGATTGGCTCGAAAATCATTTTTACTATATTGTTTTACGCAAACGATTAGCCAAAAACTTGCACTAGCCACTATTGTTTCATTATTCATGTACTTACCTAAGTTTCAAACGAAAAATCCATCACAATAACTCACAATAAATAAAACAACAACACTAAGTCACGACAATAAACCACAGAATATCAATGTAAAAAAGGGCGCCTTCGTATTTTTTTTTTATAGTGTTGGGAACGAAGTTTTTAGTAACTTTTATCGTCTATGGCTTACAAATATTCTTGCCAGTGTAGGAAAAATATTAGCAATCGACTAAGTTCCGTACTTTACGCAAAAATAATATTTTAATGGTGTAGCCGATTGGCAACGCGCGCTGTCGCCCGGAGGCGTCACCGGTCCTAAACGGTTGCGCGCGAAACCGACCCCTCCGGGCGACAGCAGTCCTTAAAAGGTTAAGCATATTGCTCCACATAGCTTCATATGGTGGAGGTATATATCTAGCAAGAATTGCTTTAATAATTCCGGCAATAATTGCTGAAAATTGCTCGTGTAAACGCAGCTTAAAACCGAAAGCCTCTTTAATCCATGATTTATCGGTCGTATGCGAGGCTCGAGTTTAGATTTTTTGTTAATTGCCCCATTTAGACATTACGGTAATTCAATAAAATTGGTTTGCGAACTTTTAATTAGAGACCCGACTTTGGCCGGATTTAATGACTGGGTAACGTTCCAAATGTTTGAGTGATTAATTTTTCGATTTTGTATTTGTAATGGTTTCTGAACGCTATTTTGTAGCATTTACCCACTTTTTGGTATGCAAATTATTTAAGTAGGGTACAAAGTACTTTTGGCGCGTGTCAAAAATTGAAAATAACACCGCCATCTCATTTTTTCAATACGTTTCACTAATGTAAAGTTCACTCATCCACCATAGAAAAGGGAGGATCCTCCGACCAGTTGGGTGTCGTGTCTGGCGGACATTGCCCAAAGGCTGAAGTCGGGATCTTGTATAAATTATATGTCCATCGCGCGGTAAACTATTATTGCGCGATGCAGGATTTGTGTGACGTCATGTCTTTTTGAGGCGTAGTTCGTATGTGGTGGTGTAACCGCTACAACCACTGCAAGCGTCAAAAGGTCTTTGTAGAAGTGTACGTAAGTTTATCATCGACTAGCTGCGCCTCGCGGTTTTACCCGCATAAGTCTCGATCTTGTGGGAATATCGGGATACAACCAAACTACCAAATTATGTGCCAAATTTCATCCAAATCCATTCAATCGTTTTAGCGTCAAAGTGTAACAAACAAACACAAAAAACCTAATATTTTCTCTTTATAATATTAGTAGAAGGAGATATCTCCAAAGATTCTTTGAATGATGAAGATGTTTCCAATTTTGTCAGGCCTTCGTTCTTTTTAGGCTGAGATTGTCACAAACAATGAAATTCATAGTACCAACAAGCCAAATCATGTCTAGAAGCAATAGGTAAATGACTATTTTTTCTGTAACGGGTGAGAAAACAAGAGCATCATTTGCATAATCAGCCTATAATGTTCCCACTGCTGGGACACGGATCTCTTCCCTTCGAAAGGGAGTGGGCTGTAATCCACCACGCGGGCCCAGTGCGGGTTGGTAGATGTCACATGCCTGCGTATTTTTGGTTCTAGGACAAGCCGGTTTTCTCACGGCGTTTTTCCTTCACCGTTTTGGGAGCAGTGGTGATGAAATTATTTAGTCAGGGCCATTACCACTGCGCCATCATTGATCTCCACAAACGCATCATTTACGGTCTTTTAAAATACATGAACACCGTAAACATGGTTAAAATATCACACAACAAGGTTGAAAACGAAAAACATTTCATGCTGTATATGAAAATTATAAAACGTTCGAGCAAATGATTTTCGTAACCAAGCAACTAAACATAATTTACCTAAATGCGTCCCTAGTGATTTGACTTGACCCGACCCGACCTTCACCAACCGCTGTACAAAATTATTATCATTTTAGATAATATTTTCTACCTTTTTAGACATGTAGGTAAAGTTTATGTATATAAGGTGTTTCAAAATTAACCTTATAAACTTTAAGAGGTACTTTAGACCACTGAATTGAATAACTTTTACCATGGGACTAGCAGTGGTAGCCTAGTGGTGTGATCGTTGGACTGCCAAGTCATAGGTCTCGAGTTCGAACCCAAGGCACCTCTGACTATTCGAATTCATGTGCGTATTGTAAAATTATCACTTGCTAAAAAAAAAAACGGTGAAGCAAAACATCGTGAGGAAACCGGCATGCCTGAGAGATATTTTCTCAACGGCACGTGAAGCCAAGTCAGAGGTCCATGGGCGGCTTTAAAACTCTGACACCAGGTTAGTCACTAACCAAAAAAAAAACCGTGGGACAAACTCTGAAATCGCGAAAAAATTATCAGCTGTTTCATACCTACCTTTCTAAACTGTATGGGTTTTTAACTAAGGTTAATTTTGAAATACTTTATTTAAAATGTACTTATTAGTGACCTGCTTCGCACGGTGTTTACGACTTGACAATTTATTTTAAATGTAAGTTTTAATATGATATATGGCAATATAATATTATGGTAATATTACTCTACACTAATATTATAAAGAGAAAATATTTGTATTTTTGTTTTTAAAGAATAAGCTCAAATACAACTGGACCGATTTAAAAAATCTTTCTTCAGTAGGATGCAATATTATCACTGTGTAACATAGGCTATATTAAGCAATATTAAGATATCACGCGGGCGAAGCTAGTGTATGTATAATATACTAGCTTCCGCCAGCAGCCTCGTCATATAAATATTTCGGAATAAATTCTCTCAATGATGGTGAAATTCGCTTTAAAATCCGTTGCTCAGTTTTATAACAAGAACGCGGTCACAGACAAACACGAAAAGTGACTTTAATTTATAATTATGTACCTAATAGCGACCCACCACTGCTACGCAAGGTTTTTACGACTCGATAAAACATCGTTTCTTTATTTATTTTAGTTTAAGGCGAAAGCGTCAGAGTACCCAGCGAAATTCAAATTTTCTTGTGATGATTTCATGAAATCATCACATTTGACACCTTTGCTAACTTATGGAGTTGTATTGCTGATTGTAATGATTATAATTGAGTAAAGCCATATTTGTTACGGCCGCGAATCATATTTAGATCAACATACAACATGATACTGACTTTCAAATTGCAAAACGTAAGAAAATTTGAATTTCGCGGGCTACCCTGATGCTTCCCCCTTAATATTAATTATTATACAAAACGTAAAAAAATCCTGTCCGATCTGAAAGGAGCTCATAGGTGGGTACTGTAATAACATTGCATAAAAGTAAAAAAAAACTGATTGTTCCTGAAAATAAAAAAGTTATTACTATTTAAAAATCACATTTTTAGCACCAAAATTACCCCAAATTCATTAAAAATTTGCAAATTTTCAACAGGGGTCATAAGTTATGACTTGTAGACACCGGCAAAATGGCGGCCGCCCGCGGCCCATGTCATAACCCGGTAAAAAAAATCGGTCGTTTTTTTCGATTTTCTTTGAAATTACCACATAAATAGACTCTGTACGATACCTAACAACACCGTCACGGATTGGACAGGGTTTTTTTACATGTTGTGTACATAAATCTTCCGTAATAAATTCTCTCAACGATGGTGAAATCGCATCAAAATCCGTTGCCCAGTATTAGAAGAACAACGCGGTCACAGTTATACACAAAAAGCGACTTTATAATATGTATGCATAGAAGTTAATATACTTCATCAATTTGTGCCAGGGGGCCTACCACAAGCTCATTAAGCAGTATTATTTTAATATAACTTCAGTGTGGGAAAGAGATGAAGCTCTACAGGACGTATAGCTCTATCTCTTTCTCCCACTCAAATAAGATTAAAATAATACTGCTTTTGAGTTGGTGGTAGGCCCCCTGGTCATGTAGGTTTTTGCCTACCATTGACAATTTAATGTATGCAGCAATAATATAGGCCTAGGTAATAAATTACAAGGCTTGACGTACAATATTTCATATTATCCATTGTAGTTTGTAATACTAAATATTTTGTTAATAAGAGTAGTAAAAGGTTACATAGGCGTGTTTTTGTTTATGATTCGTACAAAACTCTTTTGGGGAATTTTGAAATTCATTTTAAAAATATTGTAATTTAGCACAGTGTCACTGTTTTTTTTCTAATTATATCATTCTTTTCAATCCATTTTTTTATTTTATAACTTAACAAGTACCTGGGCGACCGAGCTCTGCTCTGGTGAAAATAGAGAATGCTCATTTAATATTACAGGAAAGTTCATACTAATTCTATGCTGCCATGTAATGACATAAGAATAAGAGAATAATGATTCTAAGGTAAGGAAAATACGGAGAAAACAAATTTTCCCAGATATGAGACCTAGCTAAATAGATTTTTCGCCCCGTAAACCCCTATATTGCAACTTTCATCGAAATCGTTAGAGCCGTTTTCGAGAACGTGAACTGATTACATTATACATTTATGTACAAATATTGCTTGTTTAAATTGTATAGGATTTTAATAGTAAAGTCAGCCTCAAAAAGAAAAAAAAAATGTGTGGCACTCGGGGACTGCCGCGGTAAAGCTATTGCATAGCATTTGTAACCTCCATACTTCCTATTTGTCAACGCTACACTTGGGATGATGACGTGATGACATAAAACAAAAATTACGTTCCCATGACAACATCACGTTGTCATGGGAACTGTCATTACATGGTAGGCAGAGTGGGGGGTGTTAGGTTTTATTTTCATTACGTTACGGAATTTCTTGATTCGGTCGCCGCGCTCAAAGCCCGTGATAAAAGCTATGCAATAGCTTAAAAAAAAATCATTTTCCTGTCTACAATTTGTGTTTCTTAAAGATACACAGTAGATATAATTAAGTAGCTAATGTGTAATATGTGTTGTGGCTGTATATTGAAACAATATTATGGAACAAAGATTGTAGACGATTAAATGAATTCTTTGCGAAGGATACCTAATTTTTTTTGAGGGTGACGACTGTATGTGCAATGTACATACACCGGGTGACCACTGAAGATCAGCGCTGTGCTGTGGGTCCCCCATAGCACTGCATCATGCTGAGTGGAAGCCTTCTTGTCACAGTCATGTAGTGCAGCTGCCGCCTATTTCTGTTTTATACTCGTGATTTATTATGTACTTTTTATTGTTTTCTGATAATTCTTGTATTTTTTCTATGCACTATTTTCTGCGACAAATAAACCAATTTTTCTTTCTTTCTTTCAATCGGTAGTAGTATCTTTTGGCTGAAATGATGACAGTATTATTTTAATTGCTTATATAAAATTTCATCGGTACTTAAACGCAAAATACCACTAACTAAAAATACGACTACACTACAAAACCAAATGCTAAAAATAGTATTTCATAACTTCCCACTTTTCCTCACGACAATTCTCGGGATCTTCAATTTACTGGGATCTCACGAATTCTCGAATGTTCCATATTGATTCTCGAAGACTAAGGCGAGCTCAAGTGAGTACGGCACTCTCTAGAGACGAGTGAAAACTTATATGAGAGGAAACCCGAACAAAAGTTAGTGTAGAATACATTGTTTTGTCAAATATTCATGGGAAAACGTATGCCAAAACATGTCACTTGAAAACTCCGGTGGGCACAATATTTCTTAATGTCCCTCGACAAAGTTCGTGTTTCGTCAGTCGTCGGATTTCTATCAGTTGCCCTTTGCACTGCAGACCCAATCTCAATCGACTTGGAAGTATATAGAGTTGTTAATACTCTTTTAACTTAATGTAATTTATTTTAAAAATGGTAGGAAAGCTGCTAAAGTCGCAGGCACGACAGATAGTAAAATAGTTTTACAGCTCTATATAGTTCATACGGAAATCAAAACAAAGCAACAACAAAGTACTTAGTTCTAAATTCAAATTATTATACACAATAAATCTAATAATTGATGGACATGGAAATTAGCATTCGTTTGTATTCGGAAATGCGATGATTCCCGAGGGACATTAAGAAAACATGGTTACATATATACTGTACACTAGTTTTAACTTTATGTTATAAAAGGTTCTGTGTTTAGTTTAACATCTATTGTATGGATTCAGTAATGAAAAGGCTCTCGTTAACTACTTAAGGGACCATTCATAGGAATCAGAGATAATTTTATTACTTAACTTTTGGTATACATGTGTGTGTTGAAAGGGCGTCAAAAGGCAGTGTGGCATTCGTCTATTAATAAAATTTAAATAACATACCTACTTCCGATGTTTTATGGCGTAATGTAGGTGCAATTATTTTTATTGGTGTGAATTTATTAATTGTGATCTTTTATCCATTTTTAAAGTCAGTCCATTCGTTTTTGACTTTATTGATTACAAACAAACGCACAAAAATCTAATCTTTTCTCTTCATAATGTTATATTATTATGGCACAATGTAAGTGCCATATTTTTTAGTTTTTAAACATTATTTTCCACTATCTTCCACCAGCAGGTTCGCCCGCATGATATCTTTATAAATTATAGCCTATATCACTCAGTAATAACATAGCATTCTAAAGATGAAAGAATTTTTAAAGTCAGTCTAGTCGTTTTTGAGTTTATCGATTGCAAACAAGCAAATATTTTTTGTTTATAGCATTACTTTAGATAGATGATTTTGCCGTAGGCGTTTAGAAACATCATTCTATATTACGAATGTTTAAGTTTTACACCTTTCGACGTTTTGGGTTCTTACCACCGACACTAACATTATGCCTAGACCATTTCACAAGCATCGGATTGAACGCCACGCTACTCAATTCCATCTGTGATAATCCACTAGATTAACTATTCATACTGAATTTAATACAATTTAAATACAGCCCGATTTGCCAGATTAACGCTCACCACCCCTTTCAGTATTAATTATTCAATTGTAATTGTTTTCATTAGTGTGTGGTGTGTGAAAATACATTTTTGTTATCCGGATGTATTTAGAGCAATTTGATTGATGTGGTTCTGATTCGATTTGAAATTAACTAAATTTATATGAAAATAATTTGTTATTCTTGAATTTGTCACACTCAGAAAAAAAAAACGTTGGGAATACGTAAAAAGCATGCGTAGCGTAGCACGTGCTACGCCGTAGCTAGTCGCGTAGCGTAGTACGTGCTACGCCGTAGCGAGGCGCGTAGCGTTACGAGATTTGTGCTACGACAAACAATGCAGTCTTCTATTGAAACAGAACTAAAGCATTTATTGAAATTTTCATTTGGAGTTTGTAGGTAGGTAATTACATTGAACCTTGAATTTGCATCACGATCTTGTTTTCGAATCAGCGAAAAAACTAACTTGGTTAAAATTTAAATAATGCATCTATTTAACCATAAATTTCAATTGGCTTAATCAATGCTGGCTGTCTATCTAATGGAAATATGAAAGGGCTGTCTAAAATGAACTCGATTTGAACTCTTCAAAGGATTGCTTAAGCACTTAATCGCCCAAAAGGAGTTTGTCAATACATTCACTCAAAAATATGTATAATACAAAAACACATAAAGCATAATATTGAATGAATGATAAGGCGACTAACAAAATGTATTTACAAGGCTGATGTAAAGGGAAAGGCCGGGCGGGGACGCCCTAGGAGGACATATTCTGACCTTATTGGTGATGTTCTTCAGAAAGGCTAGGTGCGTAGTACTCGCAACCGGCGTGCGTGTATGACCAGATGTATGAACGTAAACGAGGCAAAAGGAGTATGTAAGGATCGTAGCAGGTGGCGTTCTGTAGTTTCTGCCTACCCCCAAGGGAAGAAGGCGTGAGTTTATGTATAAATGAATGATGGTAAATTTAGTCCATGCCAACATATTCCGAATTTTTTCGGCATTTTTCCTTTCATTGTTATCGACATGAAGACTATTATCACGCTTCATATAAAATGCAATTTATCATTTTGATCGCCGGATAACGATATGGTACAAAGAGAGTTTATAATTGAAAATATGTCCATTTCATTGTCATTCGCGTGAATTATTGCTGGTTAAATATGCGGTTGAGTATACCCACTTCTATAACTGGGTATAAATTATTGGGTTAGTGTTTTTTGTAGAAAACTTCCTATGCTATTAAACGAGTAATATTTGTATGTATATATATATTTTTACTCACGTTCTGGAAAACGGCTTTAATGATTTCAATGAAAGTTGCAGTAGAGGTTTAGAGGTTTACGGAGCAGAGCTCGGTCGCCCAAAGTTTAGAACAAGTTAATGAATAATGACATTAGAACAATGACATGGTAGCATGGAATTAGTAAGTACCTACTATCATGGCAGCATGGAATTAGTATGTACTATAAATGGGATTAGTATGAACTATCCTATATTATTAAATGAGCATTCTCTATTTTCACAAGAGCAGAGCTCGGTCGCCCAGGTACTAATTCAAAAGTCGGCTTCAAGCTTTTTAATTACGTATGTAATAGCAATCATATAATTGCGTTTTATTAAAATAGGATTTTTACTTTTATTAATTTATTTATTTTTGTATAGATTCTTTTCTACATATTTTGTGAATGTGAGAACGCTGTAGGCTTAGTGGATTGTAGACCTGTTGACCATTTTCTATTTTGTTAAGTACTTGGTACTTATTGAAAGACCTACACTGTCCTCCCATACCTAGAAACACTGTTATATGAAAGTATTGTAAAAGCCAATTATTTTTAAAAGAGTAACCGTGGAGTTTCTTGCCGGCTCTTCTCCATAGGAAACGACCAGTTGGAACCGTGCACCTAGCTTGTGACGTTTCATAAGTGCCCATATAGGTTTATGTGAAATGAAATATTTTGATTTTTGGTTTTATGAGAATGATAGGCAAATATGGCCTAATACCTGTAGGTAATTTTCCCAACATTTTTTTCATATGTAAGTGATATCGACGTAAGGTACTGGAAGACGCAGCTAGGGTAGACCTCAACCACAATGTGACCCGGTGACCTATGGAAAATGCTCGCAGTTTAGTATCAGTCCAATGGGGAGGTCTACCTAAGCTGCATCTTCCAGTACATACGAGGACGTCACTTACATGAAAAAAAAATGGGAAAATGACAGGTATTAAGCAATATTACCTGGGCGATCGAGTTCTGCTCTGGTTAAAATAGAGAATGTTCATTTAATAGTATAGGATAGTTCATACTAATCCCATTTATAGTACATACTAATTCTATACTGCCATGATAGTAGGTACTTACTAATTCCATGCTTTTTTTTTTTTTTCTGGGTGGGAAATTATCAAATAACTTCTCCCGCTCTGGGTGGAGCGGGAGGGCGTGTCAGACTCTTACTGACTAAAACCCACCCGTGTTCCTTCGGTTGCCCTGTTGCCGGGGGTCACGATTTCCCTATCGGTTTTCTTCGAACCCCCGGCAGGCACTGGCCCTAGTGGACCCCGTCAATTCTGCTGACATCTCTTTGAGGCGCGCGTGGAACACAACGCGCCGTCGACCCGGGCTTGGTCCTTAACGGACGGCAAGCTACCCATTGCTCACCTGCCTGCTGCCGTGTCATTATTCTAATGTCATTATTCATTATATTGTTTTAGAATTTGGGTGCTGAGCTCTGCTCGGGTGAAAATACAGAGAAAACTAATTTTTCCAGATATGAGACCTAGCTAGATCGATTTTTCGCCCCCGTAAACCGCTATATTGCAACTTTCATCGAAATCGCTAGCGCCGATTTCGAGAACATGAGTACAAATATGTTTACAAATAAATATACAAATATTGCTCGTTTAATGGTAAAGGATTTTTCAATCATTCTCGTACGTAATTAAAAAGCTAGAACCAAACGTTCCTATTTCTAGCAGGGGACGGCTTTTGTCTGATACGATCGATTGATAAAAATGGTTTATGACAAGTTTTTGTCCCGCATCTTGATAATTGAGAAGTAATAAGCATGATACAACTACTACACTAAATTCCCTTTTTCAGAACATAACAATTTATTTTTGTAATATCGGAACGTGGCAGTATATCTGTACTGCTCAGGGTTTGCTATCTCTCTCTCGCAACCGATCAGCCATATTGTAGAAACCTGTATTATATCTGTCGTGGAATAAATACAAAACTTTAATAATAATAGAAGTGTTTATTTTAGTATACAACACTTTCCTAGTTTCGCCAGTTGTGTCACAGTTGAAACTCGAATCGTCCTGCTATAAATAAGTAGATTTGAGGTCAGAACTGAAGTAGATTACCATTAAGCCAACGCCAGAGTCTGTTTAATTGGCTGGTCACACAATCGCCGGGGGAGTAGTTTCTTGTCTGTGGTTTGAGCGCTAAACTAGTAGTGTTGTAGTGAGTCTGTCATAAGCTTTAACCTGATTGTATTTAACCCCCAACGCAAAAAGAGGGGTGTTTTAAGTTTGACCGCTATGTGTGTATCTGTCTGTGGCACCGTAGCTCTTAAATAGATCAACCGATCTGAATGCGGTTTTTTTTAATTGAAAGCAAGTTTTCGAAAACGATGGTTCTTAGACATGTTTTATCAAAATCGGTTCAGCCGTTTGAAGATTATCAGCTCTTTTCTAGTTTATGAATGGATGTCTCTTCCACAGGTCTGATCGATTTGAAATTTAGTATTCTGTTACTTCAATGATATTAGAAGAACATAGTAAAACATTGAACTGATGCTGCAGTATCACTTGGAATTTGCAGGATACCCAACTCCCTTGCTAACTTACAGCACAGGTATCGTGTTTGGGCTCATTGGAATAGTCTCAATGAATAAGTTATAGATAGATGGTGAACAGGGTCTGGTGATGGAGTAGGAAAGTGAAATTAGGAAATGTTTGTATCGGGGGTTTTTTAAATTTTAACTGCTAAAATTGTACTTGTCGGAAAATTAAGCAAATCTGTCAAATTAAACTGGATGGACAATATTATTAGTAGTTTTTTTTTGTTCTTGGTTCTTTTCTTACATTATTTAGGGTAATTAAATTATAAAAAAAACGTGTGGCACTCGGGGACTGCCGCGGTAAAGCTATTGAATAGCATTTGTAACCTCCATACTTCCTATTTTGACATATAGGAAGTATGGAGGTTACAAACATCACGTTGTCATGGGAACTTCGACAACATCACGTTGTCATAGGAACGATGACAACATAACGTTGTCATGGGAACCGTCATTACATGGTTGGCGGAGTGGGGGGTGTTATTAGGTTTTTTTAATACGAAATTTCTTGATTCGGTCGCCGCGCTCAAAGACCGCGATAAAATTTATGCAATAGCTTAAAAAGATTTTCAACTCGTCTAATGGCCACGTGGCAGATCCATATTCATGAAGAATTTAACTCCTTTAAAAATAACTGGTTCTTACCAGGCATAGAAAGAAAAATGAATGAAATAAATGGCTTTGTTCTACATTGGGTTATTTCTATACTAATGACATTTAATATTATTGCACTTTCTTTATGTATAGCCTGGTGTAAAAAGCTAGTCAGACTACAAAATTACTATCTCTGTTAAAGAATAAATTTATTATTATAAATATCTGCAGAATTTAACTTTAAACACTGAAGAAATATGAAGACTTTTGTTTTAAAATTTCAAACAAGGTACTTCGTTTTTCAAAAAGCAAGCGCTTTTTAAAGTCATTTCAGTAGATAGCGTAAAAATGACAGGACTCTCAGAGAATCTTTTTATTTAAAGTTACAGAAGGAATCTCAAGTTGTGAGAAGTTGTTTGTTCCGATTGAAGTTCTTACAAAGATCTTTGGATCTAATAGAACTTGAAACTTGAGCTGTTTGAGACAAGGAATATAACAGCGCTGTTCGTGTGGAAGGTAAAATTGAGCAACGTAAATAGGTCTACCTTAACATAGTGACACATCTGCAGAAAATTACGCGACGAAAATTTCGCGCGTATAGCTCTCTGTCAAAAATAAGCGGCATAGTTTCTGTCTGATTTGTTAAAGGTAATTTTGAAAGCATTGCTGGTGTACGCGCCAAACTGTCCGTCGCGTAATTATGGCAGATGTGTTGCTAGACTTAAGTTAAATAATACCTACTTATTTATCGTTGCAAAGTGTTGAAAAACCAGCGGAGTTGCGCTAAGGTAGCCCGCGAAATTCAAAACTTCTTACGTTTTTTGCAATTTTCAGATCACTATCATTTTGTATGTTGATTAAAATATGATTCGCGATCGTAAAAAAAGATGGCTTTACAGAATTGTAATCATTCAGTGATGAGCAGTTAGATGCTAGTTTACACGCACAACGTCTAGTTCGCACGCACACAAACACCATTCCAAACTATTTTTGTAAAACAAGCGCGTAAAAATTGCGAAAGGTTCTTTGGTAAATCGAGTTTTATGAAAAAACCACAACATAAATCAATGACAAATAAAATTTATTGAGCTCTTCTATAATTAAGCTTTGTTGTTACTGACTTTGTTTTGGAGATTTTACACTTCTTTTATTACTTATTTACGCCCAAATTTGCGTTAAAATTAGCGAGAAAAACGAATCTTTGTTGGCTCATAACTTTTTAATGGCTTTTTATTTTAATATTCTGTTTCCACACGGACAAAATCAACAATGAGACAAGACGATATCATGTTTAACTTTGGATGTACAATGTCAAATAGTGGAGTAAAACTCCCCCGAAATATGTGTGGAAAAAACATCAACCAGTTTCAGCTTAAGTTAGAATAATCCTCAAATGTCATGATTTCATGAAATAGTCATTCAATAGGGTGTTATGAAATTGAGAGTTATATTGATGTTTTTATGACTGTAATTCTATAAATAAATACTTGATACGGTCGCGAATCGTAGTTAGACGCATGCAACCTGATGCTGACCTGCAAATTGCAAAAAACCTAAGTAAATTTAAATTTCGCGGGCTGCCCTGGCAGTTACGCCTGAATGCATAAACCAGAGTACCTATGCTCATTTTAGCCTTTTATTTGTAACAAAGAACAACAATATTCTTGCCTGGTTGAGAAGTGGTAATGAACTGGTGCATGTAATATGCAGACTTGATGCATGATCGTAAGTAAAACCGTGTCCTTAGGTACAGAAACAACCATAATTACCTTTAAAATATTCCTAACAATTACTCTAGCTCAACTTACCATAATACATGGCTGCATCAATCTTATTTCATTAGAAAAGCTTACTAACATAAGCAGCAATGTCAAGCATACATTAGTAAAGTTAACACAATATTTTAATGTAATTACTAATGCGACCGTATCGTGCTACTCGACATTTGAACGTTTTTGATTTTATTGATTACAAACAAACATACAAAAATCAAGTCTTTTCTCTTTATAATATCAATTTAGATTATTATGGCACAATGTAGGTGCCATATTTTTTTTAGTTTTTAAACATTATTTTCCACTATCTTCCGCCAGCAGGTTCGCCCGCATGATATCTTTATAAATTATAGCCTATATCACTCAGTAATAACATAGCATTCTAAAGATGAAAGAATTTTTAAAGTCAGTCTAGTCGTTTTTGAGTTTATCGATTGCAAACAAACAAATATTTTTTCTTTATAACATTACTTTAGATAGATGATTTTGCCGTGGGCGTTTAGAAACATCATTCTAAATTACGAATGTTTAAGTTTTACCCTTTTCGACGTTTTAGGTTCTTACCACCGACACTAACATTATGCCTAGACCATTTCACAAGCATCGGATTGAACGCCACGCTACTCAATTCCATCTGTGATAATCCACTAGATTAACTATTCATACTGAATTTAATACAATTTAAATACAGCCCGATTTGCCAGATTAACGCTCACCACCCCTTTCAGTATTAATTATTCAATTGTAATTGTTTTCATTAGTGTGTGGTCTATGTAAATACATTTTTGTCATCCGGATGCATTTAGAGCAATTTGATTGATGTGGTTCTGATTCGCTTTGAAATTAACTAAGTTTAAATGAGAATAATTTTTTATTCTTGAATTTGTTACACTCGGAAATAAACTTAGGGAATATGTAAAATACAGTGTAGCGTAGTACGTGCTACGCCGTAGCAAGGCGCGTAGCGTTACGAGATTTATGCTAAAAAGTATGCGTGGCGTAGTACGTGCTACGCCGTAGCAAGGCGTGTAGCGTTACGATATTTATGCTACGACGAACAATGCAGTCTTCTATTGAACCATAACATAAGACTAAAGCATTTATTGACATTTTCAGTTGGAGTTAGTAGTTAGGTAATTACATTGAACCTTGAATTTTCATCACGATCTTGTTTTCAAATCAGCGAAAAAACCAAATTGGTTAAAATTTAAATAATGCATCTATTTAAACATAAATTTCAATTGGCTTAATCAATGCTGGCTGTCTATCTAATGGAAATACGAAAAGGCTGTCTAAAATGAACTCGATTTGAACTTTTCGAAGGATTGCTTAAGCACATAATCGCCCAAACGAGTTTATCAATACACTCACTCAAAAATATAATACAAAAACACATAAAGCATATGTTGAATGAATAATAAGGCGACTAACAAAATGTATGGACGCCCTAGGAGGACATATAGGGTAAATTCGTTAGAGATGGCCATAGTTTTTTTAGGGTTAAATAAAACTGAAAATATTGAGATCACAATTAGACTTTTCAATATAGATTGCATGTATGATGTTTCTTGTATATTTAGTTATAGAAATTCAGACACGATGTAAAAATTGTTAATGAATAAATGAATTGAATTGAATTTATTTTTAAGAAAATCAGCAACTATCAGTCTTTAGAAAATCAGTATAAAGATATTTTTATAATGTGAGGAACATCCATAAAAAAATATTTAAAAAAAACACCACTGGCTGTCTCACCCGGTACACACGGTAGTGATGGCCGTAGTGGTACGGGACAGATGGCCGGCACTAGATTTGCTTCTGCCTTATGCCTTTTCTTTGATTTCTGCTTGCTGGAGCTCCTTTTTATTCTTCTGTCCACATTTAGAGCTCATGTCATCAAAAGGTGTACAATTCTCATGTGGGGTACAGATTAAAGATCGAACATTGAAGCCAATCTTCATGAGATGGGTTTTATAATATTTTTCGCTACATCCAGCACAATTATCAGCTTCATCTTCTGCGTCTTCTTCACCAGATGTATCACATAATATTGGTTTCTCCTTACTGGTATTATTTTCAGAACTTCTTTCTATTTTTTTGACAGCCGTTATATGGTCATCTCTCCTTTTTGTCCGGGGAAGATGGCCACCTCAATTTTTAAACTTACGAATTACAATTATGATGTTCCCATTTTGATGTTAAAACGAAGAAAACACCAAACACAATACACTCCTAAAAATACAAATAAGTAATAAAAATACTAGTATTTCCGGATGGTATAAGAACCTACTACAAAATTTCACAAGTACTAAATTCAATTAACAAGTGTGTTCAGTTATCATTGTGGTCGCAAGCGCTACTGCTGAGCATGAGGTGCTGGGTTCGATTCCCGGGTCGGGCAAAGTGTTATTGGGTTTTTCTATCTGGAATTTCTCAGTAGCAGCCCGGAGTTTGGATTTGTGCCCAGTTGATGGCAATAAGCTCGCCCCCTATTACATGGTACTTAAACATAACTGGCGAAATGTGGGTATACTTGCTACAGGGACACCTCTGCCCAACCTTTCGGGGAAACAAGGCGTGATGTTTTGTATGTTATGTAAATTCAATTAAGGCCAATTTACTTACTTTTTTACTTATTTTTGCGCAATGTTTTGTTTGGATATTGTTCGTGGTGGCGCACGAAGTGTATTAATTCAAATACAGCGCCACCTTGTGAATAAATGAGCAAAATATACTGATTGGCCAACTCTCCCGTACGGCCATCTCTAACGAATTTACCCTACTGACCTTACTGGTGATGTTCTTCAGAAAGGCCAGGTGCGTAGTGCTCGCAACCGGCGTGCGTGTATGACTAGATGTATGAACATAAACGAGGCAAAAAGAGTATGTAAGGATCGTAGTAGGTGGCGTTCTGTAGTTTCTGTCTACCTCCATGAGAAGAAGGCGTGAGTTTATGTATAAATGAATGATGGTAAATTTAGTCCATGCCAACATATTCCGAATTTTTTCGGCATTTTTCCTTTCATTGTTATCGACATGAAGACTATTATCACGCTTCATATAAAGTGCAATTTATCATTTTGATCACCGGATAACGATATGGTACAAAGAGAGTTTATAATTGAAAATATGTCCATTTCATTGTCATTCGCGTGAATTATTGCTGGTTAAATATGCGGTTGAGTATACCCACTTCTATAACTGGGTATAAATTATTGGGTTAGTGTTTTGTTAGAAAACTTCCTATGCTATTAAACGAGTAATATTTGTATGTATATATATATTTTTACTCACGTTCTGGAAAACGGTTTTAATGATTTCGATGAAAGTTGCAATAGAGGTTTAGAGGTTTACGGAGCAGAGCTTTGTCGCCCAAAGTTTAGAACAAGTTAATGAATAATGACATTAGAACAATGACATGGTAGCATGGAATTAGTAAGTACCTACTATCATGGCAGCATGGAATTAGTATGTACTATAAATGGGATTAGTATGAACTATCCTATATTATTAAATGAGCATTCTCTATTTTCACAAGAGCAGAGCTCGGTCTCCCAGGTACTAATTCAAAAGTCGGCTTCTAGCTTTTTAATTACGTATGTAATAGCAATCATATAATTGCGTTTTATTAAAATAGGTTTTTTACTTTTATTAATTTATTTATTTTTTGTATAGATTCTTTTCTACATATTTTGTGAATGTGAGAACGCTGTAGGCTTAGTGGATTGTAGACCTGTTGACCATTTTCTATTTTGTTAAGTACTTGGTACTTATTGAAAGACCTACACTGTCCTAATACCTAGAAACACTGTTATATGAAAGTATTGTAAAAGCCAATTATTTTTAAAAGAGTAACCGTGGAGTTTCTTGCCGGCTCTTCTCCATAGGAAACGACCAATTGGAACCGTGCAACTAGTTTCTGACGTTTCGTAAGTGCTATGGGCCTGTGTCGCCTGAAATAAATGGTATTATTCTCCTTTATTTCGTTTCTAAACATATTATTTACATTTTTAAATATTCATAAGAAAACAAAAAAAAATAAACATTTAAAAATATAAAAAATAGTAGCCCACCGGTATCGGGAACAGGGTCCAAGCTACCGGTGGTCAGGGCTCCTGAGAGAGGAACCTCCTAACAATACGCGCCGTGTCCAGGAGTACCGCTTTCTGGATCAAGCCCTTGATCCAGCTGCCTAACGAGAGCCTTCTCAGCTGTTGGTCGAGGCTCTTGGCTATTATGCCATTGGCCGTCACGACTATCGGCACAATGATTGCTGTATCCACATCCCACAAGTCGACAACCTCGTGAGCCAGGTCAAGATACTTAATCTGTTTATCTTTTTCAGCTTTCACGAGGTTCTCGTCATGCGGGACCGCTATATCAATAATCATTGTGCGACGCTCTAATCGATCTATCACCACTATGTCTGGCTTATTGGCAACAATAGTCCTGTCAGTGATGATAGATCGATCCCAATACAACGTGATATTGCCGTTTTCGAGGACTGGGTCGGGCACATATCTATAGTACGGTACTTCCGATTCCACAAGACTGTATTTCAGAGCAAGTTGCTGGTGGATAATCCTGGCTACAAGGTTGTGCCTATGCAAGTACTCTCCGTTAGCCAGACGAGAACAGCCAGAAATGGTATTATTATTATTATTTATACGTCTTTGACATTTCTCGGGACCCAGGGGTCCCGGACCTTTGGAAGGCGTACGAGGGGCCAAAGCCAACTCGCTGAGGCCCCTTAGACGTTTTTAATGAAATGAGGTACCAACCGACGATTATCCCTGTTCGCACTATGCAAGTGCAGCCAAGGACAACCCCCGGTTGGTGTAGGACTATTGTAAGATATGAAAACAAAGATATCGGACTATGGGTTTGGGTTGCTAAAGTGGACTGGTCACCTGGAACTATGGAAGGACTATGGCCCCTGCCTGATCTATGTTTTATATGCACACGGATAAAATAGCAGGGGGTGACTTGCACACTCAATAATGGGCCCCCGAAAACGGTCGCTAGCACATAGTGTCGTAGCGACAAGGGGGCAACAAGTCCTGAGGTGCTTATGAGGAGGGAGAGGTATTCCACGGCTATCAGGACAATCCCGGAAGTACGGTCAAGATCCCTACCAGCATCTTACTGGAATACTTCCTTCCTCCGAGCATGTTTGCTCTTGCGAATCTCCACTCAAGCCGGCCAATTAAGGCAAGAATGAGGCGGGAGCGCCGTTCCTCGTCAGTGTTCACTCCAACCGGCCAATAAAGGTAAGTCAGAAATGAGGAACAAGACTTCTCCCGGGAGATAGGGTCCGTGGGGTCGCTACTGCCCAACAGCTCGCCACATGCTGCCCTGCGGGTTTTTGTATCTCTCTTGGTCTGGCTCCTCATTCCAGACCCGTTCCGGCAAAGTAAACTCTACTGGCTCAGGCCTAGAGTTCGGAGCACGCAAGCCCCACCACGACGTCAACGTAGAGATACGGCGGTGGGGTTATTATTATTATGTGAAATAAAATATTTTGATTTTGCTTTTATGAGAATGATAGGCAAATATTGCCTAATACCTGTAAGTAATTTTCCCCACATTTTTTTCATATGTGATATCGACGTAAAGTACTGGAAAATGCAGCTAGGGTAGACCTCAACCACAATGTGACCCGGTGACCTATGGAAAATGCTCACAGTTTAGCACCAGTCCAATGGGGAGGTCTACCTAAGCTGCATCTTCCAGTACATACGAGGACGTCACTTACATGAAAAAAAAATGGGAAAATGACAGGTATTAAGCAATATTACCTGGGCGATCGAGTTCTGCTCTGGTGAGAATAGAGAATGCTCATTTAATAGTATAGGATAGTTCATACTAATCCCATTTATAGTACATACTAATTTTATGCTGCCATGATAGTAGATACTTACTAATTCCATGCTGCCATGTCATTATTCTAATGACATTATTCATTATATTGTTTTAGAATTTGGGTGCCGAGCTCTGCTCGGGTGAAAATACGGAGAAAACTAATTTTTCCAGATATGAGACCTAGCTAGATCGATTTTTCGCCCCCGTAAACCGCTATATTGCAACTTTCGTCGAAATCGCTAGAGCCGATTTCGAGAACGTGAGTACAAATATATATTCAAATAAATATACAAATATTGCTCGTTTAATGGTATCGGATTTTTCAATCATTCTCGTACGTAAATAAAAAGCTAGAACCAAACGTTCCTATTTCTAGTAGGGGACGGCTTTTGTCTGATAAAATCGATTGATAAAAATGTTTTATGTCAAATTTTTATTCCGCATCTTGATAGTTGAGAAGTAATAAGTATGATACAACTACAACACTAAATTCCCTTTTTCAGAACATAACAGTTCCTTTCTGTAATATCGGAACGTGACAGTATGTCTGTACTGCTCAGGGTTTGCTGTCTCGCTCTCTCGCCACCGATCAGCCATTGTATTAAATATGTCGTGGAATAAATACAAAACTTTAATATAATAGAAGTGTTTATTTTAGTATACAACACTTTCCTAGTTTCGCCAGTTGTGTCACAGTTGAAACTCGAATCGTTCCGCTATAAATAAGTAGATTTGAGGTCAGAACTGAAGTAGATTACCATTAAGCCAACGCCAGAGTCTGTTTAATTGGCTGGTCACACAATCGCCTGGGGAGTAGTTACTTGTCTGTGGTTTGAGCGCTAAACTAGTAGTGTCGTAGTGAGTCTGTCATAAGCTTTAACCTGATTGTATTTAACCCCCAACGCATAAAGAGGGGTGTTATAAGTTTGACCGCTATGTGTGTATCTGTCTGTGGCACCGTAGCTCTTAAATAGATCAACCGATTTGAATGCGGTTTTTTTAAATTGAAAGCAAGTTTTCTAACGATGGTTCTTAGACATGTTTTATCAAAATCGGTTCAGCCGTTTGAAGATTATCAGCTCTTTTCTAGTTTATGAATGGATGTCTCTTCCACAGGTCTGATCGATTTGAAATTTAGTATTCTGTTACTTCAATGATATTAGAAGAACATAGTAAAAAATTGAACTGATGCTGCAGTATCACTTGGAATTTGCAGGATACCCAACTCCCTTACCAACTTACAGCACAGGTATCGTGTTTGGGCTCATTGGAATAGTCTCAATGAATAAGTTATAGATAGATGGTGAACAGGTTCTGGTGATGGAGTAAGAAAGTGAAATAAGGAAATGTTTGTATCAGGGGTTTTTTTAATTTTAACTGCTTAAATTGTACTTGTCGGAAAATTAAGCAAATCTGTCAAATTAAACTGGATGGACAATATTATTAGTAGTTTTGTTTTGTTCTTAGTTTTTTTCTTACATTATTTAGGGTATTTAAATTATTTAAAAAAACGTGTGGCACTCGGGGACTGCCGCGGTAAAGCTATTGAATAGCATTTGTAACCTCCATACTTCCTATTTGTCAACGCTACACTTGGGATGATGACGTGATGACATAAAACAAAAATTACGTTCCCATGACAACATCACGTTGTCATGGGAACCGTCATTATATTGTAGGCGGAGTGGGGGGTGTTAGGTTTTATTTTCGTTACGTTACGGAATTTCTTGATTCGGTCGCCGCGCTCAAAGCCCGTGATAAAAGCTATGCAATAGCTTAAAAAAAATCATTTTCCTGTGTACAATTTGTGTTTCTTAAAGATACACAGTAGATATAATTAAGTAGCTATAATAGTGTAGCGACACTTGGGATGATGACGTGATGACATAAAACAAAAATTACGTTCCCATGGCAACGTGATGTTGTCATGGGAACTTCGACAATATCACGTTGTCATGGGAACGATGACAACATAACGTTGTCATGGGAACCGTCATTACATGGTTGGCGGAGTGGGGGGTGTTAGGTTTTTCAGTACGGAATTTCTTGATTCGGTCGCCGCGCTCAAAGACCGCGATAAAATTTATGCAATAGCTTAAAAAGATTTTCAACACGTCTAATGGCCACGTGGCAGACCCATATTCATGAAGAATTTAACTCCTTTAAAAATAACTGGTTCTTACCAGGCATAGAAAGAAAAATGAATGAAATAAATGGCTTTGTTCTACATTGGGTTATTTCTATACTAATGACATTTAATATTATTGCACTTTATGTATAGACTGGTGTAAAAAGCTAGTCAGACAACAAAATTACTATCTCTGGTAAAGAATAAACTTATTATTATAAATATCTGCAGAATTTAACTTTAAACACTGAAGAAAGATGAAGACTTTTGTTTTAAAATTTCAAACAAGGTACTTCGTTTTTCAAAAAGCAAGCGCTTTTTAAAGTCATTTCAGTAGATAGCGTAAAAATGACAGGACTCTCAGAGAATCTTTTTATTTAAAGTTACAGAAGGAATCTCAAGTTGTGAGAAGTTGTTTGTTCCGATTGAAGTTCTTACAAAGATCTTTGGATCTAATAGAACTTGAAACTTGAGCTGTTTGAGACAAGGAATATAACAGCGCTGTTCGTGTGGAAGGTAAAATTGAGCAACGTAAATAGGTCTACCTTAACATAGTGACACATCTGCAGAAAATTACGCGACGAAAATTTCGCGCGTATAGCTCTCTGTCAAAAATAAGCGGCATAGTTTCTGTCTGATTTGTTAAAGGTAATTTTGAAAGCATTGCTGGTGTACGCGCCAAACTGTCCGTCGCGTAATTATGGCAGATGTGTTGCTAGACTTAAGTTAAATAATACCTACTTATTTATCGTTGCAAAGTGTTGAAAAACCAGCGGAGTTGCGCTAAGGTAGCCCGCGAAATTCAAAACTTCTTACGTTTTTTGCAATTTTCAGATCACTATCATTTTGTATGTTGATTAAAATATGATTCGCGATCGTAAAAAAAGATGGCTTTACAGAATTGTAATCATTCAGTGATGAGCAGTTAGATGCTAGTTTACACGCACAACGTCTAGTTCGCACGCACACAAACACCATTCCAAACTATTTTTGTAAAACAAGCGCGTAAAAAATTGCGAAAGGTTCTTTGGTAAATCGAGTTTTATGAAAAAATCACAACATAAATCAATGACAAATAAAATTTATTGAGCTCTTCTATAATTAAGCTTTGTCGTTGCTGACTTTGTTTTGGAGATTTTACACTTCTTTTATTAGTTATTTACGCCCAAATTTGCGTTAAAATTAGCGAGAAAAATGAATCTTTGTTGGCTCATAACTTTTTATTTATTATTTATTATTATTTAATACTTCAAGCACAGAAATGTACAGAGGCGGACTTAATGCCACAGGCATTTTCTACCAGTCAACCAGTCAGTTTTTAATGGCTTTTTATTTTACTATTCTGTTTTCGCACAGAAAAAATTAACAAATCGATATCATATTTAACTTTGGATGTACAACGTCAAATAGTGGAGTAAAACTCCCGGTGTGGAAAAAATATCAACTAGTTCCACCTTAAGTTAGAATAATCCTCAAATGTCATGATTTCACGAAATAGTCTTTCAATAAGGTAATATGAAATTAGAAAGTTGTATTGATGGTTTTATGATTATAATTCTATAAATAAATACTTGATACGGCTGTGAATCATATTTAGACTAACATACAACCTGATGCTGACCTTTTTTTTTTTTTGTGTGGGAAATTATCAAATAACTTCTCCCGCTCTGGGGGGGCGGGAGGGCGTGTCAGACTCTTACTGACTAAAACCCACCCGTGTTCCTTCGGTTGCCCTGTTGCCGGGGGCTACGATTTCCCGATCGGTTTTCTTCGCACCCCCGGCAGGCATTGGCCCTAGCGGACCCCGTCAATTCTGCTGACATCTCTTTGAGGCGCGCGTGGAACACAACGCGCCGTCGACCCGGGTTTGGTCCTTATCGGACGGCGAGCTGCCCATTGCTCACCGTTGGCGGTTACGCCTGAATGCATAAACCAGAGTATGCTCATTTTAGCCTTTTTATTTATTTATTTAATACTTCAAGCACACAAATGTACAGAGGCGGACTTAATGCCAAATGCATTTTTTACCAGTCAACCTTTGGGTGATGCAGAGACAAACAGTGGTAGGTGCAATAGCGAGAATTGAGGAATAAATATTTATTTAAATATAAAGATATACATAAACATATATTTCCAATTATATATAAATATAAACACATTTTTTTTTTTTTTTTATACTTTGCCCCACACTAGGAATTTCTCGCAAATAAGACAAACAATGGGAAATCATTACCGTTGTGATGATACTGCCAGCTTCCTGCGAATGTGCTCGCGAACTTTAACTTTAAAAGATAATCGGTTAAATGATAAATGCTTTTTATTTGTAACAAAGAACAATAATATTCTTGCCTGGTTGAGAAGTGGTAATGAATTGGTGCATGTAATATGCAGACTTGATGCATGATCGTAAGTAAAACCGTGTCCTTAGGTACAGAAACAACCATAATTACCTTTAAAATATTCCTAACATTACTCTAGCTCAACTTACCATAATACATTGCTGCATCAATCTTATTTCATTAGAAAAGCTTACAAACATAAGCAGCAATGTCAAGCATACATTAGTAAAGTTAACACAATATTTTAATGTAATTACTAATGCGACCGTATCGTGCTACTCGACATTTGAAAAATAACGATATTAACAACTTCATTATATTTATAAAGAATTTTAAGTATTAAATTCGCGATGTCGTGCCATTTTTTTTTTTGTTATTTGTTAATATACTGTTAATTTTTTGCGTATGCTAGTTGTAATAAATTACGGTATGCAAATGGAATGGCGAATCGTAAAAGTTGGGTAGTTACTAAAAAGGAAGGGACTAACACGATAATTGGCGTGATAATTTTTAGACTGTTGGTTACGTGTTAAGTCGTGATAAAATGTATTGATCAACACGGAAAGTCCAGGAGCTTTCCGTGTTGATCAATACATTTTATTCACCATTACAATTAGGGCACAGCAAAAAGCATTTTTTAAATAATTTGCTTTATTTCAAGCTTTTTAGTTTTATTAAAATATATATATTAACTCATTACTAGCTTTTATTTGAAACCAATAATGTAGTTTTTTTTTAAACATACCCGTCCCTTTTTTTGTATTTGCAGATGCAATATTTTATATATTATTTTTATAATTTTTATTTATAATATAATATTATTTTCATTTATTCATTTTTTTACATATTAAATACATTTTTAAATATTTTTATAAAAATCATTAAAAAAACATATTTATTATTATATAGCCTGCGTCACTCCCACAATTAAGACGAATCTAACTACGCCTTTAATGTTAAAATCCATCAAGCCGTTTAGGCTACAGAGCATGCCAAAGAAATAGACATACATACATACTCCCTCCTTCTGGGGCCCTCCTTCTGGGGCAGTCGGGTAAAAAGTATAAAACTAATTCTTAAAATATAATTAGGATTAATTAACAATTTTTAAATTTAACATTAATTAAGTAAAGGACTTGGGCAACCGAGCTCTGCTCTGGTGAAAATAGAGTGCTCATTTAATAGTATAGGATAGTAGGTACTTACTAATTCCATGCTGCCATGTCATTATTCTAAGGTAGCCATCTTGTTCTAAACTTTGAAAATACGGAGAAACCGAATTTTCCCAGATATGAGACCTAGCTAGATCGATTTTTCGCCCCCGTAAACCCCTATTAGCAACTTTCATCGAAATCGTTAGAGCCGTTTTCGAGAACGTGATTACAAATATATACATAGCTTATATATGCAAATATTGCTCGTTTAATAGTATAGGATCATAACATTATTTTTATTTAATTATTCATCTCAGCTAGACGTTTTCATGTTAAATTGTTGATTTATCAATACGACACGATAAACGACATAATGTATTTGCAATGGATTCATTGGACAGAAAAAGACCCCTAATAGTTTTTCCTGGTGAACCCTGCAACTACAGCGTTTGTAATACGAGAGGGTTCACATCAATAGTGAAACGGGTGGAGTTTGAACTTACGACCTCTAATGCTACGGCCACATTGTCGTGATTAAGCGTTGTCGCGACACGTATGTAGAAGCAGTTTGTCACATCGCGAATCATTCAGGCGAACTGGAATGCGAAACTGCGAAGTTTTTTATTGCTGCGGCCACATTGTCGCGGTAAAGCGAACTCATCGCACGCTCACTCTCGCACACCGCTCGACGTCTCGCTTTAAACAAAGAGCGCGCGAAAAATAGTAAAAAAAAAAAAATCGAATTTCATTATATTTTATTTCACATAAACCTACAAGGGAACTTATGAAACGTCAGACGCTAGGTGCACGGTTCCAATTGGTCGTTTCCTATGGAGAAGAGCCGGCAAAAAAATCCACGGTTACTCTTTTAAAAATAATTGGCTTTTACAATACTTTCAAGTAACAAAATAGAAAAGAATCTATACAAAAGATAAATGAATTAATAAAAATAAAAAATATATAAATAAATAATAATAAATTAAACGCAATTACATGATTGCTGTTACAACTGTAATAAATCTGAATAATTATCATGTCCACAAAAGTCACTAATAAAGAGTTGAAATTATCATAATAAATTCGCTTTTTCCTACCAATGTGGCTGCCAATATAAGTTCGTCGTAGATCGAACACGAAGTTAATGTAACCGTAACATGGGCCGTTCAGATACCGCCTCTTTGTTACACTTAGGTATACAATGGTGCCGATTCTCTTGTCACAAATGCCTCTAAACTAAACTAGAAATCACCAAAATTTTGTTTATTCCTGTCAAACGACGATTTCCCATTCTGAAATAGACTAAAGTGACATAACTTAATTATATTTTAGTTTGACAGCACTAAGATGGCACTGAGATATTAGTTTAGTGAAAATGGCAATTTTGCTATTCTGAATTTGACGTTTTTAACCTAAAATTTAGATTTTCTAACTAAAATTCACACCAACACCTCGACTTCAGATAAAAAAACAGTACTGAATATTTATTTTTCTTTTGCTTATATTTCGTCAACGGTGTGTCCAATCGCAAAAATAATGAAAATTTCGACACCCTTTATGAAACCCTTAAACCCTTATTTTCCATACAAAAAGTAAAAAATCCATATAAAATACGGCGAGGCTGCCCCCCCTGCGCGCCTCCGGCTCTAAAAAGATTCACGTGGTTAGGTATCACGTGTGGAGTCGTGGTTGTCAAATTCGATTTAGATGTGTCAAAATTATTTTTAAATTTAGAGAATTTATTTTGCAAAATAGCTTTGAGATTCTCATAGTCAAAAGTAAGGAATTTTAGTGATAGTTTAGTTAGTTTAGTTCGGTGTACAAGAGAATCGGCACCATTGTCGCTTGTGAGCATATGCCCGCCCGCATTTTTCGGAATATTCAGGAAAAATTCTCGAAAAATAACTTTAAAAGGAGGGTCTATCTTAACATGATTTTTTTTCTTTTCATTTTCTCATTTTTTTTCTTTTTTTAAATAGAATAGAATAATATTTATTTGCTTAAAAACATGGTATAAAATTAAATAGCATACATGAACTCGAAATCCTCCTATTATTTTATGAACTTACAATTGTGTTTTTGTTTTCAGAAAAAAAAATTCACCTCCGTTTTATTTGCATAAAATTCAAAAGTCATTTATTCAAACTAGGCTGAGAATCAGCACTTTTCGAACGTCAAAATTACATAAGACAGTCCCCCAAAACGCCCACCCTTCACCACTTCCTAGTGCCTTTAGCTGGGAAGAAGAAGTGGCGCAACAAACTCCCCAGCAGCACAGCTGTCTGTTCAAGTTAGAAAAAATGATTCTATACAATAGTATGCAAAATGCATAATGTAAGTTCATTATGCAACACAAAACATAATTTAAATGATAAATTATTCGCCATATGTCAGCTAGCACACGCCAATATACCAACCAAAAACATCGAGAACCATACTCAAGCAGAAATAAAAAATAAAAACTAAACGTAAACAGAACTAAATACTCGTATCTAAATAAAAGCCTCCAGGCATAAAGGGCGTGCCCGCTTACATAAAGCTATTTAAAGCTATAATTGGAAGTTATTATAAATGATAAACTAGGACCATCGAGGTAAAATAAATAAACAGTTAGTTACAATAACAAAACCATGATCAGCAAGATGACCAGTCACCACAAGCAGCACCCGTTCACGAGCATAACGCAAAGATCAGCCATTACCCCCCTCGCCATATTTGAGGGAAGGAGGTAACCCGACCCCCGACGCTACCGCAAGCAGTGACATCTAAGGGAGCATGACGAACTTGCGGCTGGTTGCTCAGGCAAAAAAAAAAATAATATGATCAACTGTCGAGGTCGCTAGCTAACCACAAATTGCAATACAACTCATAACAAAAACATTGTAGTGAATAGATTATGTCAACAAAAAAATAAAATAAAAATAAATTGACTTATACATTCAAATAAAATAAACTGTCAATAGGTAAACTAATTCTGGAGAAAGAACATAAGTATTGTCTTGAGTTAATCACAGCGACCAACTATTCTTATCATTTAAGTAGTCGTTGATACTATAGTATGCCTTTGAACAAAGGTTGGATTTCACTTTAGTTTTAAACGCATTAAAAGGCAAATCTAGCAAAGAAGAGGGTATCTTGTTATAAAAGTATATACCAAGCCCAACAAATGAGTTATGTACCTTATGAAGCCGGTGAAAGGGAGCTCGTAATTTGTCCTTATTTCTAGTGTTAACATTGTGTAAATCACTGTTTTTAGTGTATAAGTGTATATTTTGCCTAATATATAAAATGTTGGCGAAGATGAATTGCGATGCCACTGTAAAGATACCAATGTCTTTGAAAAAATCTCTCAGTGAAACTCTGGCACCTAGCTGGTAAATTGCTCGAACAGCTCGTTTTTGAAGCACAAATATATTTTGAATATCAGCAGCTTTGCCCCACAGCAGAATACCGTAAGACATAACGCTATGAAAATAACTAAAATAGACTAACCGAGCGGTATCAATGTCAGTGTATTGTCATACTGTCTGTTCCGGTCTACTTTAAAAATAAGAGAGGTATCATCTGCAGTACAACTTCACAGATACCCTTTACATAGTCGACTTATTTTAATAAAAATGTTAGTTAATCCGATAAAATAACTCATAAGCTTTTAGAAATAATAAACAAAATCCAAATCGAGCCAATAACATCGGAGTTATGGCAAACGCTACTCAAAACATAAAATTTTTTAATAACATGAAAAATATTAAAGATAGACCCCCTTTTAAAGTTATTTTTCGATAATTTTTTATGAATATTCAGAAAAATACGGGTGGGCACATGCCAATGGGCGACATTGTATATACATATATTTAAACCTACCATCTATTTGATCAAAACATTCAATTCTGAGTTTCGTATTCTCTCTCAAAGCAGTTGTCGTATTTGGAATGTTTTTGATCAATCAAGTATTTAACTATAGAACGTTATTATCATAGTTATCGATCCTAACCGAAACTTCAAAATTTAACGACCTCCATCGTTAGTATCGTCACAGTCTATAAACCAATACACTGTGGTATCGTCATGTCTTCCATGTAATGATAACTGTCATTGTGTTGTAAATCTGATGATGTCTTTTTATGACCACTATCATTGTAATAATTTTATCGCTTTGACATTCACTGTTGTATTTAATTTTGGTCGAGAAGTCCTCATTGCATCAATAGAAAAACTAAATGCCATTATAATTTTGTAGGTGTACAAGCATGCGACGATGGCTTTACCTTGACCATTTTTATACCTATGTCTTGATTTCTGTCTGAAATATTTTCTTGTATCATACTTTTTAGAGCGTGATTTTTCAAAAATCGGGTTTTCGTTTTTGAACTTACTTTTTATTTAAATTATTTTGGGGTTATAATTGCGTGATAAAGTATTTGCAGAACAGCTAGATTTCTTTTTTGTTTGAGTTTTATTGTATAATAGGTATTAATTTTTCAGCTGCGCCTTACGTAGCTCAGTCTCACTTTTGCTTGTTTTTAACAATTTAAACATATTTATTTACTTAGATAATATGATATAATAATATTACATATTTGTAATATGCTCGTCAAGCCCTTTCATTTCATACCCTACATGGCACATTTTTTTAACTTTTTTTTTTACTTTATGTCCTCTAAAGGGCGCCATATTGCATTTAATGTGACGTCACATAGCCTATAACTAGCTGATGAAGATGCTTCCAATGATACCAAATTTGTCAAATTATGATTGGTAGGTTAGAAGTTCTGGTAACAGATGCACACACATACATATTACATACATACTGGACAAAATCATAACCCTCCTTTTTGCTTCGCCGTAGTCGGGTAAAAAGCGGTTCACCGGCATTTGAAACAGAGTCCAAACTCTAGCTGAAAATTGTAAAGAAGAAAAGCTCTTCACCAAGGGGCACGGAGCATGTGCAACTGAAAGAAAGTAAAATTGTTTATTTTAATAAATGAGACCCGTTCTTACGAGTAATGGTAGCAGGAGAAACATCGTGTGGTTGCCAATCGTCCTGTTCTCCCAAGACATGTCCTGTGATGTCCTGGATAGTTTCAAAGTTAAGTCCTTTATTTTAAATTTCGCGCCTTCAACCTTACGTTTGTTGGTCGGCCCCGCGCCCTGCGTTTGAAGGTCATAGAAAGTCTTTTTTATGACCTTCAAACACGGGACGCGGGGTATTTAAAAAAGATGTAACGTGAACTCTGCTTGTTGTCTCTTTCTCACTACTATTTTTGCGCACTAGAGCTCTCTCTATCTAACAGTTAGATAGAGAGCGCACTAGTGTGCGAAAATTGAGTTTCATTGAACCTGTTTTCATAACGTGGTAAGTCGCGGCTGCTACCACTGGGCCAGTGGTAGCAGCCGCGACTTACGAGTTGTAGGTCGTAGAATCAACCCCAGACAGGCACTTTACTTTGTGTAAATTATTTCATCACCACTGCTCTTAACACACTGGGCCCGCGTGGTGGATTACGGCCCACTCCCTCTCACAGAGAGGAGGCCTGTGTCCCAGCAGTGGGAACATTATCGGCTGATGATGAATCCTGGTTTTCAAAATTTGGGGATGCGAACCCTAGTGTGGTTAAAGTTGGTAAGAATGTGAAATGGCCCTTCGTTCTCCATAAACCACCCCGACCAATCATGGCGGTTTTCATCGTGAGGAAACCGGCATGTCCTAGAACCAAAAGTTCGATGACATGTGACATCTACCAATCCGCACTGGGTCCGCGTGGTGGATTACGGCCCATTCCCTCTCACTGATAGGAGGCCTGTGTCCCAGCAGTGTGAACATTATAGGCTGATAATGCTTATCTTATGCTCCATAAACGAAAGGTATACCTGAAGATTTCCCCATGAAATAAGGGTCTTGACCAAATGGCTCAACTTTTGATGAGTCTAGGCTCTTTTTCGTCAGTCATAATAACTATCCAAAAAAAAACAGTGGCACAGTGAAAACTTGAAAAAAAATCGGCACTGCGGTTATCAACGCGTTGACGTCTTTTACTCCACGGTGTCAATAAATTGCGTTACAGTGTTGTGAAATCAATGGTTTAGTCCCATCTCAGAAATGCCCAATGCGCCCAAAGAAGTTTTCACTTCAAAAATTCCGAATTATTTCACAACGGCATCCCACTTATTTACGAAATTCTTATTAAAAATACGACCAGTAATGCTGAAAGTACACATTTATATCAGTATTTAACACTCATATTAAAATCGCGTGACAAAAAACCCGGCTATTTATAATTCCATACGCAGACTGGAAGACAAATGGCGCCAGTAGGTGCAAAAAAGTTTTTATTCACAACACACAATGCGAAAATGGCGTTGAGCTTATACATTTATCAATTTGAAGTAGAGTTATTTACGTGGGTGAATTTTTTGTTTGTTTAATTATTTTTTTTGTATAATTTGGTGATGTCATTGTTAAAGTTATCTTTGTTTATAGAGGAGTTCTTGGTTCTTATAATAACAATCGAACGGTTAAGCTACGCTTATCGAGGTTGGTCCGTGGATGGGTGACCGTCTTTACATACCGAGACTCCTCCGTGCCTCGGAAAGCACGTTAAACCGATGCACGATGGTCCCGGCTGTCATTCGTGGATCTTTTTACAGTCATTACGAGTCGTCAGAAGCCCGAAAGTCTGATAACCAGTCTTATCAAGGCGTATATATCTTCATCATCATCAGCCTATAATGTTCCCACTGCTGGGACACAGGCCTCCTCTCTGTGAGAGGAAGTGTGCCGTAATCCACCACGCGGGCCCAGTGCGGCTTGGTAGATGTCACATGTCTTCGAATTTTCGGTTTTAGGACATGCCGGTTTCCTCACGATGTTTTCCTTCACCTTTTTGAGAGCAGTGGTGATGAAATAATTTACACAAAGTAAAGCGCCTGTCTGGGTTCGAACGACCCAGTGGTGACGGCCGCGACTTACGAATTGTAGGTCGTAGGACCTGCTCATAAAATACGGTATTCAGCTGCATCTGGTTAGACTGGAAGCCGACCCCAACATAGTTGGGAAAAGGCTAGGCAGATTGATTGTTTATAGATTGGTCAGAATGTGTAGAATCGGTTGTATTTCGCATCTTATTTTTAAACGTATTTTTTATCTTCCTATATGTCCATACGCCTTATCCCATATTATTTAGGCCCCCATTGCTTTTTGTCTTTTTGTTACATAAATCTTTAAAAGCCGTCATCTCCTTTTTCACCCCTTTTCTATTATCATAATAATATCATCTTTTACACAATCCATCTATCGGAAACCACTCAAACTTAAAGCATTTATTTCAAATGAACCAATTACAGGCACTTTTGAATTGTCAAGGGATCGATCAGTCAGGAATGTGAAATTAATTGCCCATTCCAAAGCGTAGTAGGTACCTATGGAGAAGAACGGGCAAGAAACTCCATGAACACTCTTTTAAATCAAAATATGGATACAAAATATTGGTTACATCATTCATGTTGAAGAGAGCAGTGGTGGCCCAGTGGTAACGGCCGCGACTTACGAGTTGTATGTAGGTCGTAGGTTCGAACCCAGACAGGCGCTTTACTTTGTGTAAATTATTTCATCACCACTGCTCTGAAAACGGTGAAGGAAAACATCGTGAGGAAACCAGCATGTCCTAGAACCGAAAATTCGAAGACATTGGACATCTATCAACCCGCACTGGGCCCGCGTGGTGGATTACGGCCCACTCCCTCTCACAGAGAGGAGGCCTGTGTCCCAGCAGTGGGAACCATTATAGGCTGAAGATGATGATGATGATGACGTGAGAATGATGCAGAACGTTAAAAGCGTGCGTAATAAAAAAATAAAGTTTAATAAAAAACTGTAACCCGACTACGGGAAAATAAAAATGATCTAAAAAGTACGAAACAAGCAAATATTTCAGACAGAAATCAAGACATAGGTACAAAAATGGTCAAAGTAAAGCCGTGGTCGCATGCCTGTATACCATGTTGGCCAAGAACACCTACAAAATTATAATGGCATGCGACGACGGCTTTACCTTGACCATTTTTGTACATATGTCTTGATTTCTGTCTGAAATATTTGCTTGTTTCGTACTTTTTAGATCATTTTTATTTTCCCGTAGTCGGGTTACAGTTTTTTATTAAACTTTATTTTTTTATTTTATACTTTTCCGTTTTTACACTTGATAAACGTAAATAAGAGTAGAATAATACAATAGTTCAATAATTAACCTATTTTAAATTCCAATAGCAGTGCATAGTGCTTTGGACGAAACCATAGAGCGATTTATTTCGACGTCAACACCATATATCGATATCGAGCTTCGAAGAAATCCAAAATATAAATATTTCGTTGTACTTGTTTTTCTTCATAAGAGTGGAATCACAAATCGGTACTACTTATTAAGATTTGATTAACTGCACGTTGGTAACATCTTGCGATACTACGTAGCGCAGTCTCACTTTTGCTTGTTTTTAAAGATTTAAACATTTGTTTACTTTGAAAATATAATATTATATACATATTTGTAATGTGCTCGTCAAGACCTTTCTTTTGATACCAAACATGTCATGATCATCCCATTTTAATTTTTTTCGAGGTTAGAAATTTACGTGTAAAGTCCACCAAATTAAATTTAGGGAAAAATTATATAGCCTATGTCACCCGGACCATTATTACAAATCTATTGATACCTCATTCATCAAAATCAGTTCAGTAGTTTAGGCGCTACGGTGGAACACACGTAAAAACAAACATACATACATACATACAAACATACATACATACAAACATACATACATAGACTGCTAAAATCATAACCCTTCCTTTTGGCTTTGCCGTAGTCGGGTAATAAAAAATAAACTATAGTTTCCTTTATAGTTTGTTTACTTTGACCTTTTAAGTAAAAGTCAAAATCAACTACTTGCTCTAAATAAATAAATGTGGTAGGTTTAAAGAGGCATGAGGAACAGGGTGTAAAGCTAAGTCATCCTCTATAGAAAAGGGAGGATCCTTCGATGAGACGGGTGTCGTGTCTGGTGGGCAACTACCCGACAATTGATGTCGGGACGTTGTATATACACTCGTCGCGCGGTAAACCCTGATTGCGCAATGCAGGATTTTGCGTGAGTCAGTGTGATGCGTAGTTTACATGTGGCATTGTAGATGCCTTATCAGAAGGCTAAAAGTCACCCAAAGGGCAATGGAGAGGGATATGCTTGGAGTTTCACTGCGTGATCGAATCAAAAATGAAGAGATCCGCAGGAGAACCAAGGTAACTGACATAGCCCGAAGAATTGCCAAACTTAAGTGGCAATGGGCAGGGCATATTGCTCGCAGAACGGATGGCCGATGGGGCCGAAAGGTTCTGGAGTGGCGACCGCGTACCGGAAGACGTAGCGTTGGAAGGCCTTCCACAAGATGGACCGATGACCTCGTGAAGGCCGCAGAAATCCGCTGGATGCGGAAAGCAAAGAATCGGTCGAAGTGGAGGTGCTTGGGGGAGGTCTATGTCCAGCAGTGGACGTTTTTCGGCTGAAATGATGATGATGATGATGATTGTAGATGCCACAGGTACAAAAGATGGTACAAGAACAAGCAAGCTAAGACTGCTGGCTAAGAGCAATACCATCCCAAATTCCAATCATAGACTTCTCTCTTCACGTTACAAAGGCATATATGTCAAAGATGTCATTTACGCCATCCTTTCCAGTTTATGGCACCAAACAGGTAAGGATGGCGTCAATGTCATAAATTCTAAAACAACAAAAGGTCTCGGAGAATAAACGCGACCTTGTTATAATGTAAACCGATACAACTTTTATTTTAAACGATAAGTCGCCGTCGTAACGAATTGTTTTAGGTTAGATGTATAAAAATCAATCTACCTAACCTTTTCTGAACTATGTTGGGGTCGGCTTCCACTCTAACTGGATGTAGCTGAATACCAGTATTTTACATGGAGTAACTACCTATCTGATCTCCGCAACGATATCCCTTGGTAAGACTGGTCGTCAGACTTTTGTGCTTCTGCGTTGGTTTATATTTGTGTAAATAAATGTAAAATTGAAGAGTGGAAAAATAAACTTTACGTTTATTGTCAACCAATCAGAACAAAGCACAGAGAAGTCTCAGCGGCCGCTGCTAGAAACGGTATTATCAACGTCTTTTTTTTTTGGTGGGAAATTATCAAATAACTTCTCCCGCTCTGGGCGGAGCAGGAGAGCGTATCAGACTCTTACTGACTAAAACCCACCCGTGTTCCTTCGGTTGCCCTGTTGCCGGGGGCCACGATGTCCCTATCGGTTTTCTTCGAACTCCCGGCAGGCATTGGCCCTAGCGGACCCCGTCAATTCTGCTGACATCTTTTTGAGGCGCGCGTGGAACACAACGCGCCGTCGACCCGGGCTTGGTCCTTATCGGACGGTGAGCTACCCGTTGCTCACCGTCCGCAAGCCCGCGCCTACGGTGGCCGGAAATCGGCTCGCGATTCCCGCCCCAGGCGTCTCCTCCTGCGGCAGTTAGGGGCGTGAGGGCGCGAAATTTGCCTCTCCCGTACTATCAACGCCTTGCATTCAAACCAAGAGTGTCAGTAAACATCGCCGTTTACTCATAGAAACTGACGGCCCATGACAATTCTAACTATGCCTCGTGACAGCTAGTTTGCGCTCAGTTTCCCCAAATTCGAACACGAATACCTAGTATTCATGAAGGGGTTTCTAGTGGTTGGATATTTTGTCCTATGTGATGTCAACTTTCTTTTTCGTGTGGTCAGTGTCTAATCTGGTGTCAGAGTTTTAAAGCCGCCTATGGGCCTCTGACTGGGCTTCACATGCCGTCGAGAAATATCTATCAGGCATGCTGGTTTCCTTACAATGTTTTCCTTTACCATTTTTGAAGTAAGTGATCATATACAATACACAAATGAATCCGAAAAGTCAGAGGTGCGTGTAATTGAACTCGCGACACCGTTATCGACACCTCATTTTGTAAACGCGATTGTGCTCTTTATTTAGATAAGGTTACGGACCAATGTTTTATACAAGTATTTTCTTCCACCAAGGCGATCCTGTTCAAGTTTTCACTTCTGTTGGCACTCCCGGAGTACCACTGTTTTTTTTTGTAATTATTTACCTCAAAAACTACTGGACCGATTTTAAAAATTCTTTCACAAGTATAATGTTAAAATATCACTGAGTAAAATAAGCTATAATTTATAAAGATATCACGTGGGTAAAGCCGCTGGCGGATGCTAGGTTTTTAATAAATAAATAAAAATACATAAAATTGGTAGCAAATAGTCATTTACCAGAGGCATCGCAGCGTAGTGATATATTCTCAGTACCGATCAGCATATTGCCGAATATTATTCTAGAAATCAATACCTAAGTTAATTTGTTTGACCAAACCCTGTATAAAAAATTAATAAGGATACCAGTAGCCAGTACCTATCCTATTTACCCAAACCCGCAGCTATTCTTTCTGCTAACCGAGCAAAAAAGCAAAAAAAAAAGGTAACACCCGTTAAAAAATGTAAATAACACAAATACAACACGCGTAGTCAAAATGTAAATGGGCAAGACCTTTCGGTTACACACGCGTCGTCGCCTGTTCGTGTATTAAAACCTTTGAAATTTTAAAACACGGTCCTACAAATTCCGTACATTTTTATTGTGATGTTTACTGGTTTACTGAACTCACACATGCGTGCTTATTGAATTTATTATTTCTTTAGATACGCATTGTGGAGGTAATTCTTGATGAATATTGACGAGAATTTACCCAGTCTTAAAACGCTACTGGCATAGTAAGTTTTTTTAAATGATCAGTTAGGCTTGGGCTTGAGGGAAATCACCACAAAAACTAATCACTACACATAGAAAAGGGACTGGTGAATTTTTAACTAAATTAATTATTTATTATTGATTTCCGTTCGTCTTTTTCGGGTGACCACTGAAAATCAGCGCTGTGCTGTGGGTAGCACAGCATCATGCTGAGTGGAAGCCTTCTTGTCACAGTCATGACGTGCAGCTGCCGACTTTTTCTGTTTTATACTCATGTTTGCATATTATGTACTAAATTATACATTACCTATTTTGTTTTCTGCTTACCTACTCTTGTCTTTGTATGCACGTGTTTCTGTGACAAATACATCTATTTTTCTTTCTTCTTCTTTCTATTATTAGTACCACACACGCCGCTGCTATCCTCCTGATTTTATCCCGAAATTGTTGGCAAGAATACAATGTCGCCCATGGGCATGTGCCCAGCCGTATTTTTCTGAATATTCATGATTTTTTTTCGAAAACTAATTTTAAAAGGGGGTCTATGTTTAATATTTTTCATGTTATTTAATCTTTTCTTTTTTGAGTAGCGTTCGTGACCTTCCCTTATTTACATTTTTGGCCATATATCCGATGTTATTAGCTCGATTTGGATTCTGTTTATTATTTCTAAAAGTGTGTAAGTTATTTTATCGGATTAACTAACATTTTTTTTATTAAATTTATCGACTATTTAAAAATAAACGGAGGTGAAGACTTTCTTTTTGTAAAAAAAACAGTATTCAATTCAAATTTTTAAACAAATGTAAGTTCATAAAATTCTCCCGTAGGGGGACTTTTTTGATCATTATTAATAATCAGTTACATAAAAACTACAAATTCACAGAACATTATTGATAACTAACTGTAACTAAATCCGAGGAAAAACTCAAAGAGTAAAATTTTCCAAAAAAAATAGTGAAACTCAAATATTCCTGTTCTTAGCAGTGAATCAAAAAGGTTAAAAGAATTATGAGAATGATAATGGAATTTAAAACAAACAATCATAGACAGACAATTATTAATAACTAACTGACCCCATGGTATCGTTGCCGTGCCGTTGTAAATATGTGAGCACTATGTATCTATCACATAATTGGTTTATCTGTCATTTTATATCATTGCTTAGCTTTTAATTGTTTTACCTATTGTAAGTAATTATATTCTAGGTGCATTGTCTTCTCATATTATTAGTTACCTATATAACTAATGTGTGCAAAATATTATAAACATTTAAAAAGAGTAACGGTGGAGTTTCTTGCCCATTCTTCTCCATCCGAAAACTACCTTTTGGAAGGGGCGACTAGAATCAATTTTTTTTTTTGTAAATTTATCGTTCAAAAGTTCTTATACGAGCACATTTGAAAAAAAAAATACTTTGACTTTGGTGTGGTGGTCACAAGCGCGGGGGTGCGGGGTATAAACCCCGCTCCCCCTAGATAGACTAGTACCTAATTAAATGAAATAAATTGATCAAAACAAATCTAATTCGCGTTTCTTTCCAGACGTGTAAATTCAATAAACACGTTCTTTCAAAAACTACAGTTTTCATTGAATTTATTCAGCAAAAATGATCAAAGTTGACTAAATAAAATCGTTGAAAACGCTAGAAAGGCATTCTCAGAATTTGCCCTTTACCGTTTTCAGACTCGTTGAGGTATCTACCCTTGTTAATTTTAGTTAACGAAGTGTATAACCGTACCTGTATTGTTGAAGTTGGTTATAACTATTTGTTGTCCGTGAGTTCGTTTGTATATAAATGTTATCTAACACCCTGTATGATTTTTGGAGACATATTTTTCAGTATCATTTTAGTTTATTTTATTGATAAAATGATAAGAAGATTCAGTGTAATTTAAATTTAAGCATATTTATTACTTCTTCTTGGACTAATTCCAAATGAATTTGAGTTAATAATTAATTAATAAATTTTCATGGAATTAATTTATTGCTATTAACATTCTGTTCATATTTTAATTTGACAATATGCCTACGATCGATTATATACTGAATCATCAATTTTCAAATTAATCGCAAAAGTATACTTGTCATTATGATATGTGATAATTTTTAATGATCATCATCATCATTCATCATCAGCCTATAAATGTTCCCACTGCTGGGACGCAGGCCTCTTTGTGAGAGGGAGTGGGCCGTAATTCACCACGCTGGCCCAGTGCGGGTTGGTAGATGTCACATGTCTTCGAATTTTCGGTTCTAGGACACGCCGGTTTCCTCACGATGTTTTCCTTCACCATTTTTAATGATAATATTGAATAATAATTTTTAATGATAATTTTTTGAATATTTTTTAATGTTTTAACTACTTATTTATTCTTTTTTGTGTATGGGTATTTTGCCTGAATTAAAACACTATTTTATTATTTTATTTTTATTATTTTATTAATTTTTACAACCATCGTACAGTGGTACGACAGTAAATAAATGGAAGCTACAAAACAAATGAAGGCCAGCGATATCTGCAAAATCTCAGAACAAAAATACCCTTCATATTCAACCTCTAAAACGGAGTCTTTGTAAATATTGGTAAAAGCCTCTCAACGACCAGTGCCACTTTTAGTTTCTCTCAGAATGCAGCCGAAATTCCCGGCACAATGTGCTACCTCTAGTACACAGGCCACAACCACTCAATGTTCTACGTAAAGGACATTCAAAGTTGGACGACTTTGTAGTACACTGTGGCTTGTCTCTGATATTGAAGTTTGAACAATGCATATTTTGGGTATTGTAGGGAAGGCATTTTGAACTTATATTGATGGAAGTTTATTGGTTTTGGTTTGTTTTTGTAAAAGGGCTTGTCTGGGGATAGTATAACATTATCGGGGGGCACGGCCTACTCGAATAGAATCTACATTCTACATACAACAAATTCTACCTTTTTTTTTTTTTCGGGAACAAATTCTACCTAACATTAGCGCTGCCATTTGTTTAATTAGAACTATTTAAAATTGTAGATTATTCTTATGTGATTATGTTGCCGTGTGATGGCCAAGTCATTCTATTTATTAAAGAAATAAAGATGACAAATAGATAGGTCATCATCTGCCTAGGCTTTTTCCCAACTATGTTAGGGTCGGCTTCCAGTCTAACCGGATGCAGCTGAATACCAGTTTTTTACATGGAGCGACTGCCTATCTGACCTCCACAACCTAGTTACTAGGTAACACGATACCCCTTGGTAAGACTGGTTGTCAGACTTTTGGGGTTCTAACTACCTGTAACGACTGTCAAAGATCTACAAATGACAGCCGAGACGAACGGTTTAACGTGCTTTCCGAGGCACGGAGGGGTCTTGGTATGTAAAGATGGTCATCCATTCACGGACCAACCGCAGCAAGCGTAGCTTAACCTGATCGATCGACCCGTGCGGCTGTTATTACTTAGCCACAAGCACCTCAAATAGATAGGTACTGAATAAATTAACAGACTTGGTTTTACATTGGATCTCACATCTTTTTGCTTTTTGGTTATATAGCATAACATCACGCCTGTATTTCTGTTGCCATCAACCGGGCACAAATCCAGACTCCGAGCTGCTACTGAGGAATTCCAGATGGAAAAATCCAATAATACTTTGACCAACCCGAGAATCGAACCTAGGGCCTGCTCAGCAGTAGCGCTTGCGTCCACTAGAGGAGGAAGGAGGAAGTCAGTTTTTTGGTTATTTCTTGAAAATCAGCTTCTTTAGTATTCCGACGAACTGTGTCTTGCAATAATGTTACTCTTTCTGTACCAAAAAAAAAATGATTATGAATATCAAAAATGGTGGCTTCGCTTTTATGCCAAAGCAAATTGGACAGAAACATGTTATTTGATGTCTCCGAGACACAACACGATTACGTACATCTTCAACGTCTTGTACTTATTTTCGTAATGTTTGATAAAATAAATATTATGTAGGTAGAATTTAGGTAGGCAAAAAAGGAGGATATGCATTAGGCGAGTATCTTTTTTTTTTCTTGTATGAACACCGATTTCTCCGTGATTACTGAACGATTTACATGATAATTTACTAGCTAAAGTAAAATAATCACATCATTTTCCAGTCGCCATATTGGATTTTCATATTGACTTCACTGTCGGCTTTAGCACACTTGAAAACCATGAAAACGACATTCGTTATGAAAAATTTGAAAGCTTTCGCAGCTGCCATCTTAGATTTACATTTTAACGTCACTATCGATTTTAACACCCTCGAAAACCATGAAAACGACACCCATAATGAAAAAAATTAAAATTTTCGCAGCCGCCATCTTGGATTTTCATGTTGACAGCCGAGACAAACTTTCTCGCAACGCTTTTTCGTAACGTGACGATTTCTACCAGTTTACTCTTACCCCAAGCCACGAGAATTCAACGGTCACGATGCCTCATTGAGGTGGATAACAATTAAAATTCAATTGTGTCTCGTTAATTACTGTTGAAAGGTTATAGAACTTCGTCCCACTAACAGATGGAGAAAAAAGTAGCGCTTAGTTCTCTCTTATCCTCTTTACCAGATGTAAAAATAATTGAGGTTTGGTTTTAAATAGCCACACAGAGTATAGATGATTCACAAGGTCTAAAATTAAGAAAATAATATATGTTACGGAATTAGTTATAATAAAAAGATAGCATTTTTGTGTGGTGTGTATTTGGGGCAAAATATCGTACAAAGAATGGTCTTGAACAAAACGCATGACATACTTAATAAAAGGGTTGGGAAAAAACTCCTAGCCTTTTGAAACTTCTCAATGTTTTGTTTGAAGAGTCCACCACAGGCCAAAGTAAAGTCTATATAGAAAACACCTGCAAAGCAACGCTTGCAACGATATAATACAAATCGATCAAATTATTCAAGATGCACAGAATAGAACTTATCAATACGGGATTATGAACGTTTTATAATTTATATGTTATTTTGTGTTTGTTGACTTTAAGTTCGTATTTTGTTAAAGACTGGAGGCGAATGATAGAAATAACCTGATCAGAGTTGAAAACCAACTCGGGCATGATCTTTCTGACTGAAAAACTTAAAAGATAGCACTTCTAGCACTGATCTAATATAATAACATAAACACACACATACTTTACTATAATTAACATACTCTCACATCACAAGTACCTGTGTGTAATGAAAACAGACTTAGTTCTCTTGGGAGCACCACTTTCTTCCATAAAAGTCTTTAAGGATAGCAAATCGTCTCGACGAAATATTGGGTTCTAATTTTTTTCGGAGAGCTTTCTCCCACAGTTTTCTTCTTATAACATCTTTGGAAAATACATGGGTTCCCGTATTTTTGCAGTAAACAGTTGCGCAACTGGGCTCAATAATTAATTATGCATAATAGAAGTCGCTTGTTTACAAAAAAATGTGTGGCCTGCTGTCAAATTATCAGCACTATACGAAGTGAGCAAGTGGCAGTTTTTATCCCCATTAGGAAGTAAAATATTAGAAATTTAATTTTACTCCCGTTAATAGTTGATTCGTTGTATGAAACCTGTTTGACTTTGGCAAGAAAATTATTTATTTAATTAAAAATGCGTACCTATTTTTTCGTTGTTTTATTTTTAACACCAAATTCAAACTCATAGTTATTGCAAATTATTAATTAGTGATACACATTGGACCCCAACATTGTGAACATTCCAATTGGTCCAAAAAAAATTATTACAGCCACTAGTAATATAACTTTACAGTTTTGCAGTACTGGTCGACACTTCACGTGACCAGAAGGTCGGCTTGTTCTTTGGCTAAAGAATTAGCATTGCCATTCAATGTGGCAATGCTGCCAGTCTTCTGAGCACGTTCCCGGATGACAGCGATGCGGACAAATACTTCGGCGCCTGTGTCGTTTTGTTTTTATTTTTGTTTATACAGATAGTTAGTTAGTCTTTTAATTTATAGTTTGACCAATACCGCTGTACCGTGCCTTAGGAATACGCGGCGAGGCGGAGGGCAGTGTTGACCAATGAGCGGCAGCGGGACGCCGTGCGCCGAGAGCTTTGACGAATTAGCTGCCTGCACTGCTCCCCCGTCTCGCCGCGCGCCTTCCTAAGGCGCGGTACAGCGGTATTGGTCAAACTATAGTACCTAGTGTAAATAGTTAGAAAATTAGGTTAGTAAGTAAAAGTCCTTAGTGAAGATTCAAATCCAAACAATTCAAATTTTCGTATACATGCTGGAAAACACGTAATTCCTTAGCGTGTATCCTTCCAATCCATTTACTTTCATCCAAATATTATTAGGTACACTACATATTTCAAACCCGTCACCAACAACCCCTGTTACAGCAAAACGCGTAGGTAACAGTTGTTCAAAACTTGTGAACGGAACACTCCAAGCGATTACGTCAATCAAACGAAATTCAAACCTAAATCTAAACAGTAGAGCCTATTATCCTTTACATAGTAGGATAATTCTTTCGCGATTTACAAAGGGACTTTTAGCTGGAAGACGTTCGCTGTAATGCGACTTGTTACAAGTGATTTTTTTCAAGGAAAGTGCTCTCTTTCGTTACTTACAAAGGAGTGGATAATACTGAGATATGACACTACAGGTTTCTTTGTGACGAGTAAAAAGGCTTACAATGGATACTTGATTATGAAACTTTACTCCAGTATTCCTCAGACCAAATAAAAAACCAAGACAATAGCACTGCGAACAATACAGTGAGGCATGCCAAAACTACATCTCCACTTTGTGCATACACGCTCACACGCACACATGTACACCCATTTACAATCAAACTACACCTCACTAATCTGCGTTCGAATTTATTTGTCAAACTTGTAAACAAACATGACTTTTAGAAAAAACAACTATAATGCCTACACATAAGGTTCAGTTTGCGCTACAACTTCATATTTTTCATGAGTTTTTCAACAGTAGTAGTCAGTCTAAAAACAATTTTATTTAAACCGACATAAAGTTGATGTTTGTTTAAATGGAAATAACATCAATTGGTAACAAAGTTATAAATAGACTAAGTGTTGTCAGCGCTATGTCTTTGTTTTTTATTTGGTCTGAGCAGTACACATACATATTCATCAACTCACGCGTTCTTCCCAAGGGGGTCGGTAGAAAATACAGAACGTCACCTGCTAATATCCTTACAATACCTTTACCAATACCTTTTGCTTCATTTACGTTCATACAACTGGTCATACACGCACGCTGGTTGCGAGTACTACGCACCTGACCTTTCTGAAGAACATCACCAGTAAGGTCACTATAATATTATGTCCTTTTAGGGCAGAGATTCCCAACCGATGGGGCGCGCCCCCCTCGGGGTGCGTAGAGTGACCAACGGGGGGCGCGGTGACTCCATTAATAAAGTATAGATTTATTTAAATTTATGTTCAAAAGGTTAAGACTAGTTTCCAAAACCCAAACGTTACATAATACTTACTTAGGTGCTTAAAAATGAGGTTCAGTTTTTCTAAAAAAAAAAAAAAAAAAAAAAAAAAAAAAAAAAAAAAAAAAAAAAAAAAAAAAAAGTTTTTCTGCATAAGTCAACAAAATAAGTTTTAGTCGCTCTTACATTATGCATTCTCATATTTTCTTGAGTTTTTCTGCAAAACTCGAAACTCGACAAAGTAACTTTGATTTCTGTTTTCGAATGATCAAAAGAAAATGTAACCTATCCAAGGAAATTAATTACTATTGTAAAAAATGTCGACCTCACTTTCGTTCGCTTTGCGTTCTAATGCTTTTCTGCTTATGTCGACAAAGTAACTCAGGAGTCTCAGTGATTTTAAAAGAAAGTTAGTGGGGCGCGTGTGTTAAAAGGTTGGGAACCCCTGTTCTAAGGCGTTCCCCTCAAGGCGTTTCCACTCACATCTGCCTTGTTACCTACTTAAATTTGGACGAAAACTTCAGTTTTTGGATTAAAGTAATACTATAGTATATTTTGAAATATAAACAATTTTTTTTTACCAAGTTGAAGATCCATGAAACTTAAACTGAAAAAAGAGAGATGGAATTAATAACAGTAAGTAAGCGGCCGGAAATACGTCTCCGCTTAATTTCCTGGAACAGGATATTGTTATATTATTTCAAAACGAGCTAGACATCCTTTCAGCGTAAAAAGGTACAATTCAGAAATACAATTTGAAAAGAAAGACGACATTTTAAATCGAATTCAATTGAGAAAATTCTCGGGAGATCTGGCCAAGAAATACGTGTAAAAGACGCGGTCGTCCAATTTCTGGCCGATCTCTTAGAAAACGAGTTATCCGTGAGTTCGAGTCCATTGATTGTCCCATGGAAAGTCAGTACATCTTGGAATCCACAACGAATTTAATCAGGAAGAAAAATTGGAGTCCTGGGAAATTGGGAAGGCGATGGTGAATTTACATGTGGATGAAAGCACGTAGACCTGACCATTCGAAGTTAGAGTTTATTTCAGTCGAGTTTACCTACATTACTGTTAAAAGTTATAAGGGTGTTTTTGTTCAGTAGGTACCAGAGAGATTATATCGTCTTTTGTTTGCGAAAGGGTGACAATGAGAAGAGTTTTTTTGGTAAGAGCGCACAGAGGAAATTACGAAATAATTGCGTTCATTTGATCCCTTGCTGCATCGTTATTACTTAACCTTTAGTTATGCAATTAATATGTAAGATATTTAAGGATTCACTCTATAAATCGTACACTTAAGGCCTCTGCCTCGGATCTTGCGGGCAGCGGGGCAGTGGCGGCGGCGGCTTTTTTTTTTTCTTTTTTTTTTTAATGGCTTCTCGCAGTTTTGACCACTAAGGTCGTGGCTGCTTAACCGGATTTTTCTGTGGGTGCCATAAGCTTCTACACTTAGAGCCTCCAGCCAGGAGCTTTTTAAACTATTCAAAATTAAAATTAAGCGAATGCTCGCTAAGGGCACCCCCTGTGGGGTACGGACCTCGGCTTAGGGCATCGCTGACGGGAGGACAGCAAGAGGGGACAGGCTGGATCAAATTTATATTATCATCATGATTATTATGCGGGGTATTTAAAGCTACGTGCTCAGCTGCAACAACTGCTGGCACCTCGTTTTCGAGCAAGGGTCGGGGGGGCGGCGGCGGCGGCGTGGCAACGCATAGTTTTATATGGAATCGCTCGCTCCCCGCGCCACTGCTTTTGAGGCCAGTTACATATAAATCTATGCGTTTGAACGCGCCGCTTCCCACGCCACCCCGCTGCCCGCAAGATTCGAGGCAAAGGCCTTAGAAACACGATTAAGCTTGTAGTTTCCTAAGTAGAAAAAAATCCGAAGTAGGTAATCTCAAAAAAAAAAAAAAAGTGGTGGCACTCCGGCAGTGCCGACAGAAGTGAAAATTTGAACATGATCGCCTTGGTGGAGAAAAATACTTGTATAGAACATTGGTCCGTAACCTTATCTAAATAAAGAGCACAATCGCGTTTACAAAAAAAATAATACTTGCGAAACTTTTAAAGTAAAAATAGTTGCATAGAACATTGATCCGTAACGTAATATAAATAAAGAGCACGATCGCGTTTACAAAACCTTTAAAGTAAAAATACTTGTATGGAACATTGATCCGTAACGTAATATAAATAAAGAGTATAATCGTGTTTACAAAAATGAGGTGTCGTCATGGTGTTGCAAATTAATGGTTTAGTCCCATCTCAAAAATACCCAACGCGCCTAAAGAAGTTTTCACTTCAACAACATAAACCCTTAATGCGGATACATACTTCACGGAAGGTCATCAGTTTTTTTATCATGTTTTCGACAACGTATACATTTTACATTTTCAAAACGTGTATTTGTTTTAATAATACGGAGGAAATACCTAAATTAGCGCGCGAACCGTCTATTTTTTATCCCGCTCTATCCCATTCATTAGCGGCAAAATCTCGGTGTGCCCTTAAAATAAGGAGTCAATCTATCTGCCTATTCTTTTCAACTATGTTGGGGTCGGCTTCCAGTCTAACCAGATGCAGCTGAATACCAGTATTTTACATGGAGCGACTGCCTATTTGACCTCCACAACTCAGTTACTGGGTAACACGATACCCCTTGGTATGACTGGTTGTCAGACTTTTGAGCTTCTTGAGTAACGACTGTCAAAATAAGGAGTATTCTAGAACAATTTAAATTCTTTGTAAGAGGAATTCCCCATCGTTGCAACTTCAGATAATTTGATTAAAAAGTATTTTATAGGAACATAAAAGTTAAAAAGTATTACATTTTATAGGCGAACTAGATTCCACAACTTTTTATTAAACGTTAAATACTTTACTCGAGTTTCACATAAATGTTTGTTGAATCTAGGGATCGAGTTATTTGTTTTAGTAACATTTACGATTCAACAAAACAATGATTTCTTTTATTTACATAGTATTTCATACTATGAAAGCAATAGTATCAGATTTCTGACATTTTATCTTTGTAGAACTGTTTTTATTTTTCGAAATATTTGAAACGCCAATGATATTAAATGATAACAATTGAATATTCGTAAAGTAGATCGAGTTTCATACAAACTCTTCACGTGTGATGCGATATTACTGCGCAAATACAATATATAAATTGAATATTTCTCTCAACACAATGATTAAGGGCGGTAACACACCCAAGAAATTATACAGCTCGCCCAATAATCGTGTTACAAAACACAAATAAAACGCTGTAAACGCACCATTAATACATTCTGATTATTATTTCGTAGTCAATTTGCATGAAAACAAAAGGAAAGTGACTAAGGGCAGACCGCGAAAATTATTTCCGCTCCTAAAAAATAAGCGGGGATTTTACATAATTCACGGAGTCGAAAAGTCCGTGCCGCATTATTTTTTTAGACTTTGCGCGGTATTATCCGGATTTGAAGCTCTATTGTGGGGTGAACCTACGTTTTTCTGTTGGCGTTAGTTTTTTTAAGACGCAAGGATCTGTGGACGATTTTTCTGTGTCAGTTATGATATTTTGTTGAAGATAAGCAGTTTTATATTGTGTTATTTTTTTGTAGTTACATGACTAAATGAGTAAAGTAACCTTGTGCCTATTACATTCTTACACGAAATTGAAATTATTAATAGTTTTTTGCTTATTTGTAACTTTTTTTGCGACCTCTATTTAGACATCGGGATTTAATTTTGATAATTAAAGTAGTTTTATTTTTGTTTTACGGACATTTTAAAATCAACTTATAACGGTCCCTAAAGATTATTTGGTCAACTAACTTGCAAATTCGCAAATAAACTTTGTAATGTTTCTGGAAAGTTCTGACAGAATAACAATGTTTCCATTACATCTGCGTAAATATACGAGACGATTAATGTTGTCCCGAATTCTTCAAGTTGCCAACTGCGAACGTCAACTTAATCCCTATTTGAGTAGAATAAATTAAAACTGACAAAGCACGGAAGGCAAGGTAAGTTCAAAAAACCTTTTATATTTATTGCAAAAGTTCGGATGTGATTTGAATAATTATTTTAAATTTAAAACCGTCTGCGAACTGATATTATGCATTGAGTTTAATGTTTTAAATTAATGAAATACACGGCGGGTGAGATTTACGACTGAAAGTTTCAATGAGATTCTGTTTTGTTGGTTAGTTACATAGGTAGTAATTGTGTTTAACCAAACATTTCTACATAACGTTTCGTTTAATTTAGGTACATAACATTTTGTTTTAAACATAATTACTCGAACTATTTTTCTTAACAAATTCTGTACCTTAAATGTGTTTTGTGATTCCGGGAAGAACTACATAAATGCAAGTACCTACATAGCAAATATGAATATGAAATAATTCATAATCCGCAAAACCATTCATTTAAATCCTCTCCATTTATTAATACAGAATTTTCACGTTCCCATCCATGCATATTTAATTTAAACATTTTCACTGCAAAAATAATAATCTAAGTACCAGGATGACATAAACGAAAAGAGGATAAAAAGTGAACAGCACTCATCCCTGATTGCGACACGTAATCTGACATCCAATCCAATCTTCTACAGACAGATAAGGCGTTACATTTCCACCATACATTAGTGAAAATAGTAGAAAATACAAAGAAAGTATGTCGGCAGCACTTCCGTGGTACCAGGAGTGAAGGAATAGTAAGAAGTACAACGCAACGCTCTCAAACCAGCCAGTAATGAGAACGCGTGAAGTCACTACGTAACGACCTGTTTCAAACAAAAGACAAACACACATACGAAATGAAACCCTAAAGTTAGCGTTTAAAAGTTAAAACTGCTTTGTAGATTTTGTAATACAGAAGCTTCTTCCAGGACTAATGTACGCGTTGGTTTTGCTTATTGACGTGTGTACATATTTTTGTCTTGAAAAGTACGATCGTTTACACGAAAATATACCATAGTACTAATAAGTAACAGGAAAAGTCTTCATAGAGTTGTAAAGGTAAAGATGGTAGCTGTGTATGGCAATTCCAAATACCTGAAACTTTAGAAATAGACGAAATTTTTTGTTGCATTATTGAAATATAGGCTTTATAGATGTAACAAGACCAGCAATTAAAATCATAGCCTAAATGAATACTCCGAAAGTTGAAAATTTCCTCGTCTATTAAGGAGTGTACAAACATTGAGTGACAAGTGCGCGGCATTTGCAGGACACATTTCTGCCGCACTCTATTGGGACTAAACTGACGAATGTTTGCGCGGCACATCCGAGACACGCCGCGTACTTCAGTTGGCAATATCAATCTGCCTAGCCTTTAATACGTCCGCAGAAATACGTCACGAAACAATTAGTAACCACTGTACCTTCAGTGAAAAGTGATGTAACTGGAAAATCGTGATTTTGAGAAAATTAATGTTAAAGTTTTAAAAAAATCTGACTCTTTGTCTACTTCACTAAAATGAGTACTGATTACTGACATTGGTAAACAATAGCTTAGAGCACGATTTAGTGTAAGAAGAAACAGATTAATTTGTATAGTTTTTTATAATTTAAAAAGAAAAACAGTTGTATCACCTAACACAACATATATTAAAGTCGTTTATGTGTAAATTAATTTAAAATGACTTGAACCATTTTACACATTATTTATTGGTTGGTTTTGGATGATTATGTGTACCTAAATATATTAGTTTGTACTAATTCACATAGATCGCGTAATAAGAGTCACATACATTGTATTAATATACACTAAGGTACTTGAAATATTTGTTCAGTTCACATTGATATTATTTAAAATGTATTTAATTACACATTAATAAATGTAAAAAATGCTTAGTTAGAGCATTTTACACCAAAATAAGCTTGCTCAATTTTAATCCTAGAGGGGTACCAATTAGACTAAAATTTTTTTTTTTTCTGTTAGACTTAGTGTAAGAATATTAAAACTGATATAAGTCAAGATATATCACTTTTCACTGAAGGTACAGCAATGTTTGCTAAAAATGTTTGTGTGCGGTAGGTAGACGGAAGCGTTCGCGCGCGGCAGTTGTCCAAACACAGCGCGGCAGGCCGCGCGCGGCAGCCGCGCAGGATGTTGCTCAATGTTTGGATACACCATAAGACTTTACATATTTAAACTAATATACGCTCTGATTTTGCTGTGATACATCAACTTGTAATTTTCTCAACTTTATTGTACGTACCTTAGTAGTAGTATGTACTGTATTTCTATTTTCTTAATGTCTCTCGGCAAACCTCGTGTTTCGTCAGTCGTCGGATTTATATCAGTTGCCCTTTGCACTAGGTGCAGACCGGACGCTCTCAATCGACTTGGAAGTATTATACAGTTGTTAATACTCTTTTAACTTAATGTAATTTATTTATAAAATGGGAGGAAAACCGCTAAAGTCGCAGGCACGACAGATAGGAAAATAGTTTTACAGCTCTGTTCACACGGAAATCAAAACAAAACAACAATAAAGTACTTAGTTCTGAAATCAAATTAATAAACACTATAAATCTAATATGATGGATTAGCATTCGTTTGTATTTGGAAATCCGATGATGCCCAAGGGACGTAAAGAAAATAGAAATACTGTCCGTTAAATATTTTAGTAGGCTAAATTGATATCTGGTTTTTCCATTAGGAAATTCTCAGTAGCAGCCCGGAGTTTGAATGTATAGGGTTGATGGTGATAGGCTCGCCCACTCTTATTGGGAACTTATTTTGAAACCGACTGGTGAAATGTGGGAGTACTTTACACCTCCCATTCACTTCGGAGAATTGTATTTTAGAAATTTCTAGTTAAAAAAGTGAACAAAAAAACAAAAAAAAAAACTTTCATAGGATAAATATTATGATTTGTTATCCTACTAGTCTTTTTCATTTTCTTATCTTCTTTATGGACTGGACTGAGAAAGGTATTTAATTGATAGGTTATTTGCTTAAATCGTCATCACTAATTTTTATTTGAAGGAGGAGCACGTGGCTGAGTAATAACAGTCACTCGGGTCGATCCATCAGGTTAACCTTGGGCTAGGCTAGCCAGGGTTGGTCCATGGATGGGTGACCATCTTTACATACCAAGACTCCTCCGTGCCTCGGAAAGCACGTTAAGTCGTTGGGCCCGGCTGTCATTCGTAGATCTTGGACAGTAACGACTGTCCAAGATCGTGTGTGGGTTGTTAGAACCAGAAACCTGAAACTCTAATAACCAGTCCTACCAAGGGGTATCGTATTTCCTAATTACTGGGTTGTGGAGGTCAGATAGGCAGTCGCTCCATGTAAAATACTGGTATTCAGCTGCATCCGGTTAGACTGGAAGCGGACCCAAACATAGTTGGGAAAAGGCTAGGACAAATTTTTATCTCCATTTTCCAATGGATAATGTTGTATTACACCTTATTAGCACACCTTTTTTATCAACTGCCAAGAAAGGTTACCTATTTTCCTTATCTACAGTACGACACAACTCAGATGTAGCATCGGCAAAATTCTTAAAACCGATCACCATGCGAACTGAGTGCACCTTCAAAATCACCAATATTTATTACTGCTTTAGGTGAAAATAATCTTTACACAAACGCAATAACTTGTGAAGTCATATAACCAAATACATTATGCTACATCTAAGTTGTGTTGTACTGTATTTGCCTTTAAAAATATACTTGTTAAAAAATATGAATTTAGTAACTTCACTACCCTCCAAAGTTTTTATTCCCAAGTGAGGATAACTTGGTCTGTTGGGCTTAGAGAATAACTTAGCTTCTACTTGTTTAACCGAGCGTTGGTGTAAGTGCTTAGAAATGCAGCTGATATAAGTTGCCATTTTAGAAAATATTAAAGGACTAGCTGCGCCCCGTCGTTTTACCTGCGTAAGTCTCGATCCTGTCGGAATATCGGGATAAAAAGTATCCTGTGTTAATCCAGGTTAAAAACTATCTGTGTGCCAAATTTCATCCAAATTAGTCCAGCCGTTTGAGCGTGAAGAAGAGACAAACATACACACTCACAAACTTTCGCCTGTATAATATTAATGTGAAAAGTGTGATGGTGTGTTGTCGTATGTCATAAGTAAACCATTTTTAATTTTTAGGAAAATCGTCTGCTTTTACAAAGTTTGTAAATATGTGAGCACCATGTATCTACATATCACATAATTAATTTATCTGTCGTTGCTTCATTTTTTATTATTTTATCTATAATATTGTGGTATAGTAATTTTATTGTAGGTGCATCGTCTTCACATACAATTACATAACTGATACCTATACAAAATAATATAAAACATTTTAAGAGAGTAACGGTGGAGTTTCTTGCACATTCTTCTCCATACGAGATCTACCTTTTGGAAAGAGTGACTAGAATTAATTAACTTTTTTGTAAATTTTGACGTTCAAAAGTGCCACATAGGTGTGCCTATTTGAAACAAATGATTTGACTTTGTCTTTTAAATGGGCTAACTAACTGTACTAACGATTTCGATGAAAGTTGAAATATAGGGGTTTACGGGGGCGAAAAATCGATCTAGCTAGGTCTCATATCTGGGAAAATTTGTTTTTTCTGTATTTTCACTTAGTAGTGACTTACTTATACTATTAAATGGGCATTTTCTATTTTCACCAGAGCAGAACTCGGTCGCCAGGGTACTAATAATATTATATGTCAAAGGCAGTTTAGTAGAATATAGCCCTGCCTGTCTAACCCTTCGGGGATATCAGCCATGATGATATGTTATGTTATACAATCTAGTAGAAGTTCAGTGATACCATTTTTTTATTCCCAGCTAAAGGCACCAGGAAGTGGTGAAGGGTGGGCGTTTTTTGGGGGACTGTCTTATGTTATTTTGACGTTCAAAAAGTGCTGATTCTCAGCCTAGTTTGAATAAATGACTTTTGAATTTTGAATACAACTTTAGTTTAACCAAATTTACCATTCAATATTTAACATGTGTTTGAATATTGAACTGAATATATACAATATGTAAAAAAAAACTGAGTCCAATCCAAAAGGGGCTCATAGGTACTGCAATTAAATTACCTAACAGTAATAAAAATATATAATTATTATTGAAAATAAAAAGTTATTGCTATTTAAAAACCACATTTTTAGTACCAAATTCAATAAAAATTTGCAAATTTTCAACAGTGGTTATAGGTAATGACTTGTAGACACCCGCTAAACGACACGGCGACGCCGACGGTCGTCCGCGCCCGGTAAAATTTCTTATCGAAAAAAAAATGAGACCATATTTTTTTCGACTTCCCTGAAAATTACTACATAGACTCTCAGTACGACACCTAACAACAGCCTCAAGAATCGGACACGGTTTTTCATGTTGTATAATATAATAATAATTAGCCCGTATTGTCCCACTGCAGGGCAAAGGCCTCCCTTTCCTTTTCCCACTCAACTCGATCCTGAGCCAATATGTACCAATCCCTCCTATAAGCGTCAAGGTCGTCCCGCCATCTACGCCTGGGTCTTCGACGATGCCGCTGGACGTTTCAGGAACCCAGAGGCCCAAGTCTGCTATTTTTTTAAATTCGTCATTCCAACACGATCCCATTGTCATTTTGCTAAAAGTTCGTAATCTGCTAAATTCATAATGGTCGATCATTGGTCGGTCAATGGTCTCGTAATAGAATTGTGTTATAATGGCATTGTCGTACAATACGACCAATGGTACCGCCTAAGTCAGTCATTCATTTGTCATTATGTACGAGATTACCAATAAGTGCCATTTCTTTCAATGGAGTCAAAATCATAATGACGCCATTATATTAGTAGATTACCAAACTTGTCAAAATCAACAATTATGAAATCAATGATAGACCATTCTGACACTATTGTAATAGCAGACTTGAGGCCCAGGTCTTAGCCCGCAATGCATCCAACATGCGGCAAACGTATCCGGCCCAGTCCCAATTGAGCTTGGCTGCTTTTTGGGTGACGTCAGCGATTTGTGTCTTAGAGCGCAGTATCGTGTTCCGTATCCGTAAGATAATAATATATCACCAATAAAACATGCAACATTATAATGATCATTTATTTCTGTTCCAGGTATGCACAAGCAACATATTTCTAAACACCATTCAAGGTAAAATGAACATAATATTCCCATACCCTATATTAACCAAATGGAATTCGGTATTTTCATAATGTTATTCGTATTTCATAACAGCATGAGTATCGTTCGGTAAACAAACAATAAATCTGTTCGTGGTTACCATAAGGGATAGGGAAGGGAATTTAATTTAATAGATTTTTGTTTTTCATTTTACCGTTTATTGAAACTCGATTAATTTTTGACATCTTAATTATCATGGTGTTACGAAGGTGAGGAGTTAATTTTAATACAAAAAGCTTATTAACATTTCGAAACAAATTATATGTAGCTTCTTAAATTCTAAATACGTTGCCGCTAATTTGATAATATGTAGGTAGGTCAGTAACCATTTTTTTTATAAGTTTGCTAAGTGACTTCTAATCCACCAGCAGTTATAATTTAACTTTTTTCAAAGAAATAAACACTTTTTAATTAAATATAAAATATTATTCAAGCTTATAAAAGGACGCCTTCAATACTCGTTCTCAACTTAGATTTCAAAGGACCGTCCAAAATTGGCTCTCACTAATTTTAAAAGCATTCATTTTAAAAGATTCCAGAACTGGATCGGACTTCATATTGAGACGCTATTGAGCTCAGCCCGTTATCCAAATGTTCGAGAATCCGATTTGAACACAATCGAATATCGAATCGTCTTGCCGAGCAGAAAAGAATGGCGTGTTCGCATCACTACACCGACGTTTTTCAACAATATTAGTGTTGGGAAATCACGAATAGGGTCCATTTATTTTGTGTGAAATTATGATAATAAAGCCATTATATGCAACCTCATTGCATGACTGGAGCGAATTTACAAGACCATAAAACGCTACGTAATAAAATTAAATATGACTAGCCATCGGTTTATGGGTTAAACAAAATTGTAATATGGGTGAAGTGAGAGTTTATGAAAGGTTTTAATTTGTTTATTGGTAGATTTGTAGTTAAAACTTAACCTGAAGTTGAATTCTAAGCCTTATAATTATCATAAACACTGATCATAATAATTATAAATGTTTATTCATCTCAACATCATAATTATTACAGGCACTAGTTAATTAATGCACAATCTTAAATAAAGAAAGTTGTTTGAGGTAAGAGGATCCTGAGTTACAGATCACGGACATGTTAATTTACAAAACAGTTGAGTCAGGATATTATAGGCATAAAAAAAGTAAAAAAAAAACAAAATCAAAGAAAAGCAATTCAACATAAAATTCAAAGAAATATACAAATTATTTAGGTTACATACCATTATCTACTGATACGTACTTAGGTATCTAAATAAGAAAATAAAACAATAAAGAGCAAAACAAAAAAATGCGGTAAGTTGTCTAAAATAATACAACCCATGCAGTAAGTTGTCCAAATAATAGAACCTCCTTAGTATATAATCTTCTCAGTGTACATACCCCTACAGTCAGATTATTTTTCCGTTCAGGAAGGGTCCGGATTTTCCCAGAAGAGGGCGAATTTCTAAGAATCACATATCCTTATGAACCCACGTCACTTCAATCTCTGCCGATCCCCGAGGCGTGAGGGATGATTGATACGTAAATATTGACCTAGTATATACTCGTGTAAGCCAAGCCTCCCGGTTAATGGATCACTATCAGTCTAACTGGTAGGGATGATGTTCTAGCGGATGCATTAAGATGAGACTTAGGACTAACGTTTATTTGGGAAGAAGTGACAAGACGCTGTTCAGTGTTTGAATGGTGAAAAGTCGCAGATGAATTTGTTTAATTGTGATAGACTTCTTGATGTCAAATGAAATAGAAGTAATTTATTTGCCAATAATGTAGGTATACATATATGATGGTTATTTTGATGAGAGTCTCGATACATTTTGCCCTACGGTATGCGAAATTATTTGATATAACACATTTACTAGACAAAAAACATAAAAAGAAAAAAAAAATACAAAGAAAACAAAAAGCATTCCATTCACTAAGCAACATTACTATCATTATTAAAATACTTACTTATATTATTCAAAAAAACATTCGGAATTAGGTACAAATGTCAACAAATTAAATAAAAAAATGACAGAAAATTCAATTAAAGTAAAAAGTTCTTACTTTCTTCTTTTTTTTCGTATGGTTAGTCATTACTTGGTGTCAGAGTTTTTGGCTTGGCTTCACATTACGTCGAGAAATATCTCTCAGAACCCATACCTTCCGAAGTACCGATTCCCTCACGAATTTTTCCTTCACCGTTGTTAAAGCAAGTGATAATTATTAATACTAATAATTAAGATATCTTATTATTATTATAAAAATATTTAAAAAAGGGTAAATGCTAGGCAGATTGATTCGTATAATTATAATAATGTTGAGTGATAGTCAGACGGAAGAAAAAGAAATGTCATAATTATTCAATATTTTTTGTATTCCCGCGATTTTATAATGAGAGGCACGTGTAGGTATGGGGAGTTCAGGTATGTATAGCATTTTTTCTAAAATAATAAATATACTTGGCGTAGTATAATTCCATTTAAAAAAAACTGAACCCAAAAACAAACATTCACATTGAGTTTTTTCAGATTATAACCCAATTCAAATAAAAGTCGCGCAACAACCCGCATAACGTCGTGTGTGCGTGTCTCCTTAAAATTTACGTTCCCTTCATATAATCCCCTTTGGTTTAATGCCTGCATCTTATGACTGAGTTAGTTCCGCTAAGTCTTGTCATATTTACGAGTATACAGATGAGATTTGCCTCTGTTCTTGATAGATAACGAATTACGATGGATAGGCTTTACTAGTATGTACTGTATATCTATTTTCTTAATGTCCCTCGGCAAACTTCGTGTTTCGCCAGTTGTCGGATTTCTATCAGTTGCCCTTTGCACTTGTTGCAGACCGGACGCTCTCAATTGACTTGGAAGTATATAGAGTTGTTAATACTATTTTAAATTAATGTAATTTATTTTAAAAATGGGAGGAAAGCCGCTAAAATCGCAGGCACGACAGGTAGGAAAATAGTTTTATAGCTCGATATAGTTCACACGGAAATCAAAACAAAACAACAATAAAGTACTTAGTTCTGAATTCAAATTATTTTACACGATAAATCTAATAATTGATGGACATGGAAATTAGCATTCGTTTGTATTCGGAAATGCGATGATACCCTAGGGACATAAAGAAAATAGAAATATTGTACATAGTATGTATTTATACAGCGTGTATTAGAAATGTGTGGTCATTTAAGGGTGTAACAACTTTCTCTATGGGACCAACGTCGTTATCGTGAATAAATAATCAGCTGTATATTTGGGTCGAGTAGGTATTGAAGTTTTGTATGGGTACAGTGTGAAAAGTTGTTCAGTTTGATAGTCTGTGCCGCACCCTTAAATATGACCATGCTGATGATGATACGCGAGAAAAGCGAAAGAAAATAAGGGCTATTTGTCGTGGGAAAAGTTTTGTGTTTAAGGATGGAGAAAGATCAAAGAAACAATGGTTGAGTGAAAGATGATATGGTTAGAAAGGGATGAATTGAATATCGCGATGACTGCTGATAGAGTTTTATGAAAAATGCACTCTGTGCCGATGTCCCTAGGAATATTGTGAAAACTCGGATAATTAGACAATGGTGAAAACATTTTTGGGAGCAACTAGAAAGTAGCGCTCGCCGGCCGTTGCCGCGGCACCGCTCGCTTTGCTCGCTTGGCTCGCGCGCGTTTGCTCACTGTTCTAACCTAACCTAACCTATTTCACCCAGTTCAATATGACGAATCATACTATCTGTTTGCGACTAGATAATTAGAAAATGGTGAAAACATTTCTGCGGCAGATTGTATGATTCTTCATTTTGAACTGTGTGAAATAGCTTAGGTTAGAACTGTGACAAAACCGCGTGCGAGTTGAGCGAGCGCTACTTCCATGTTGCTCGCAGAAATGTTTTCATCATTGTCTAATTATCTGTGTTTTCACAATGTACCTAGGGTTTGCGCGAAAATTTTAATCATCCTACGACACCGACACCAAATCAAATAAATTGGGATACGTGTTGGAGAATAAAGACCACTTGTTGCAAAGTGAGGTAATAAATGCGTGTAATTTAGGTAAAATATTTTTGCTGCGTCTATGGGGATTTCTGGTTAAGATATCTACGAATATTTGAGATGATGCGGAAATCGAGTTTGTGACCCTTCATTCAAAAGATGGACTGTTCAGACATACAATAGCGATGATGCCTGGGTCAAAAAGGAGAAATTCTATTTAGTGCGTCAGTCAGATAATAAAACAATATTAGAGATATATTTTTTGCATTATCATATTAAAAAATTACTTAAATAAAACGCATTAAAGTTGGGGAGTGGGGGTCGCTATGTCTCAAGTAAGTATAAAATCTACATACTCGTGACGTCATAGCACATTTTAACTCAATGTAGCGCCGTAATCTTTAGATTATGTAAAAAAAGAAAAAAATACGTGTCCAATATTTTTTAATAATCTCTACCTGAATGATAAAAATAATTTTTAGTCATCGTCCCTATTACTGCCACCATATCACATTGTTTTGTACGTTTGGACGTCCAAATGTAGCCCCTCGATCTTGCCTTGCCAGATGCAAGCTGCCACGTGAAAAACCTTTGTTGTTTTAAATATTTCTCAAAGCACAATTCAATTTATTTTTTATTTAGTATTTCTTCATAGCCATCGCTGTCCTTTCATCTCAGTCTCAACGATCTTTCTCATTCATAAAAGTCATTAAAAATAAAACTGAAATAAAAAATACTTTGCCAACAAACAAAGATTTTATTAAAATTTTATTTTCAACACAATGGTAACTTAGCACAATAGCTGAACGCCAGTGCCAGTCATTTTAAAACAAAATCCTGTCGAAAATTGGGGGGAAGTCATTAAGGTGCTCTCAGAGCGAGCAATTAGGAATCTAGGGCAGAATAGGACGGGAAATAATTTGCTATATTGTGCAGTAACGGGCGATATGTCGCATTATTTCTGTTTAACTTTTTTCTTAAAGGCAATATGATTTTATAAACTCTTTTTCTGTAGCACGCAATGTTTTTTTTTTATTCTTCATTAATAACAGGGGGTTTTTGTCCATATGGATATGCCAACCCCATCGTACCTTATCAACTATTTAACATTAATTAAAATATAACACAACAACTATAAACTGTAACAGAATAATCATTCAATGACTAGGCACTATTTTTACCAGACCACATAACCTCTTTGCAATCGCTGATCTAGGGTTTGCTAAAATGTTTTGAATTAGCCCCACGTCCTAAATATTCAATTTAAATTCTATTCTTTGATAGCACGCAATGTTGGAGTCCTATTTTGAGCCTAAGTTGCCATGGTGTCTTATCATAATGTAGTCTTGATTATTTTTAGAACTAAGAAAGTTTAAAAAGAGGTCGCAAGCACTCGATGGTTAATGGTCTGCCTTCGGTGAGGAATTGTCTGTTTTAATGAGGACATTGATTATTATTTAATTGGGTATTGTTTCGGTATAACCAATATTCTTGAAATCTTGTTGAATAGGGACATATTACAAGAAATAAAACTGCTCCTAAAACCATTTTAGTGACTGTAAGCACGTCCTTACAGATGAAGTAATTTTTTGCTCCGTCCGCGTCCGTCCGTTTAATTGCTGAAAGGCGTTCCAGTGCGAGGATAACTAAATAATTATAATCTAATATAATAATATGCCTCGTTGGTTAAGTGATCTTAAGCGCTACTGCTGAGCATGAGCTCCTGAACTCGATTTCCAGGCTGGGCAAAGAGTTATTTTGTTTTTCCGTTAGGAGTTTCTCAGTAATAGCCCGGAGTCTGTATTTGTGCCCTGATGATGGTTTTTTTTTTTTTTTGGGTGGGAAGTAACTTCTCCCGCTTTGGGTGGAGCGGGAGGGCGTGTCAGACTGTTACTGACTAAAACCCACCCGTGTTCCTTCAGTTTTCTATATGTTGCCAGAAGCCATGGTATCCCTTTCGGACTGGTGGGCCCGTTAGTTGTGCTGACATCTCTTTGAGGAGCGTGTGGAACACAACGCGCCATCGACCCGGGCCTGGTTCTTATCGGACGGCGAGATACCCATTGCTCACCGTCCTCAAGCCCGCGCCTACGGTGGCCGAGAATCGGCCTGGGATTCCCGACGCACAGGGCGTCTTCTGCGGCGGCTAGGGGTATGAGGGCACGAAATTTGCCTCTCCTGCACGCGTTCCGCCTCTTCCTCGGTGAGCATTACTGCTTCGTAGAAGGAGGTGACGACTCCCATACCCTCTCGCTCCGTACTATGACCTGGACCAGAGCCGGACGCGATAGATCACTGCCGCCGATCGCCTCCACGAGTACACGGCGATGCCCCGCACAAGCCGGGCAGATCTCCACCGTATGGCAATAGGGCTGCCCCCTATTACATGGGACTTAACCATAATTCGCGAAATGTAGGTGTACTATACGCACCCCTCTGCCTAACCCTTCGGGGATTACAGGCGTGATATTATGTATAATAATAAATAAATCATTAGTAACATATTATAACTTATGCAAGATTAGTTAGATTACGTACCATAAGATCAATCTGATAAATTATCATGTCAGTCTACATGTTTCCTCATCCAAACTTCGCTATCCGGTAGGCTTAGATAAGCCTTAAGTTAAATTTATTAGGCCAAGATTATTAGTAGTATCTGTTGGATTAAGAGCTAAATATGTTTACTTATTTACCTAATAAATCTGATTAAAATAGTTTATGCTTGAAGGAATTTATGCAACATTATTTGTTTCCAATTAATTTTCTACTAATTTTAGGTAGTTTTGGGGTTTTCCATTAGGATTTTTTCAGTATTAGGCTCAAGTCTGGATCTGTGCCCGGTTGATGGCAATAGCACAGTATAAATAAGTAACAGTAGGTATTACATCTTCATAGAAAACGGTCGAAACGACACGCTTCGAAATCTCAGTGTATATCAGTACGCAACAGTATCGAATGTGCGGCGAGTTACGCACGGACGCGGAAGGTTTATGTAGGTACCGAGCGGCCGTAGGTAATTATTTCAAGATCACTGCCAAGATATAATACTGTTACTTATTTATACTGTGACAATAGGCCCGCCCCTATTATTACATGGGACTTAAACATATCTGGCGAAATGTGGGTGTACCTACAATGGTTACACCTCTGCTTTACCGTTTGGGGAACAAGGCGTGATGTTATGTGTTTTTATGTAATTGTAGGAATCATTAGTTATTTATATCGTATTGTAAATAAATTATGCCTTAAAAAAGTTTAGTTTGATATTTGACCTTAAGAAGTTTTTAAACTTAACCTGTCAATTATACAGAAATAGAGTGGTACTATTAGAAACAGTAATGAGATTCAAATAAGGTGTTCAAGTACGAAATTATACATAATTAGGGAAGTGTGTAATTATGGTGATTTAGTCTTTAATTTAAATACATTGTTATTTTAGGCTTGGGATAAACAGACTCAATTATACAGGGTGTCAGGGACATCGACGCGAAAACTGAAACCATGGATTCAGTACAGGATTCTGAACCGCCCTACGTTGAAATTTTTCGTCGGTTATTTTAAAAAAAATCTGCTGTTTCATAGAAAAGTGCAATACCTACGCGGTCAAAATGTATGGAACAGCAGATTTTTTTAAAAATAACCGACGAAAAGTTTCAACGCAGTGTCAAAGTCAAAGTCAAATCATTTATTTCAAATAGGCCCATGTATGGCACTTTTGAACGTCAAAAATTACAAAATAATAAATTTGATTCTAGTCGCTCCTTCCAAAAGGTAGTTTTCGTATGGAGAAGAATGGGCAAGAAACTCCACCGTTACTCTTTTAAAAATGTTTTACAATTGTTTGTATATGTACATACATTTGTTAAATAATTATTATATGTGAAGACGATGCACCTAGAATAAAATTACTATACCACAATAGGTAATAAAAAATAAAGTTAAATAAAAACTGTAACCCGACTACGGGAAAATAAAAATGATCTAAAAAGTACGAAACAAGCTAATATTTCAGACAGAAATCAAGACATAGGTACAAAAATGGTCAAGGTAAAGCCGTCGTCGCATGCCATTATAATTTTGTAAATGTTCCTGGCACCCACATGGCATACAGGCATGCGACCACGGCTTTACCTTGACCATTTTTGTACCTATGTCTTGATTTCTGTCTGAAATATTAGCTTGTTTCGTACTTTTTAGATCATTTTTATTTTCCCGTAGTCGGGTTACAGTTTTTATTTAACTTTATTTTTTATTTTATACTTTTTCGTTTTTACACTTTCTAAACGTTCCGAAAACGTAAATAAGAGTAATGTAATAGGTCAGTAATTAACCTATTTTAAATTTCAATAGCAGTGCATAATGCTTTAGACCAAACCATAGCGCGATTTATTTCGACGCCAACACCATACTCAGAAAGTTTTAGTTGTTTTGACTTCGAATGGTGTTTATAGACAAAAGCCCTTCTAAACCGACTGTTTTCTGCTAGTTCAACGAATTTAAGTATGGTCAAGTAACTTTGGCGAACGAATGAAGAAGTGGCCGTCATAGGGCTATGATGGTTGTTACATAAGAAAACGTGTTGGCTGTGAAAAATTTAATTTAAGAGAATAGGTGAATTACATATGAAGAGATTCAGCGTATACTGCAGATTGGATCGGGAAGTGTGCATGAAATTCTACACGGGCTATCTTCGGGTAAGGATAAGGAAAGGGTAAGGAAGATAGTTTCATGCTGGGTACCGCACAATCTAATGCAGGCTCAGAAGGAGGTTCGGGTAGAACGGTGCCGAGACATGATAGCAAAATTTGAAGCAGGCTCGTCTAGGCGCGTTTACGATTTCATTACGGGTGAAAATCATGAATTTATCATTTTTGCTCCCCAAAATAAAAAATCAACTCTAGGGAAAACAGTTTTCATCACCGGAAGATGCACTGGCTGCATTTGAGAAGGGGATTAAAGGTGGGAGGTGTCTGATGCGTACTGGAAAATGTGTAATGAAAATTGGTTTAGACGCATGAAACTGTGTATAGTCGCCAATGGAGAGTTATTTGAAAAGATTTAGTAATAAAACATAACCTGTAGTATGTTTTTTTTTTAGTACCTATCGCAAAATTTTCTGCGTGCCCCATGTATATCGATATCGAGCTTCGAAGAAATCCAAAATACAAATATTTCGTTGTACTTGTTTTTCTTCATAAAAGTGGAATTACAAATCGTTACTATTTATTAAGATTTGATTAACTGCACATTGGTTGCATCTTGCGATACTTCGTAGAGCAGTTTCACTTTTGCTTGATTTAACAATTTAAACATATTTATTTACTTTGAAAGTATAACATTATTTACATATTTGTAATGTGCTTGTCAAGACCTTTCTTTTGGTACCAAACATGTCATGATCATATCATTTTAATTATTTTCGAGGTTAGAAATTTACGTGTAAAATCCACCATATTAAATTTAGGGAAAATTTATATAGCCTATGTCACCCGGACTATTATTACAAATCTATTGATACCTCATTCATCAAAATCGGTTCACTAGTTTAGGCGCTATGGTGGAACACACGTAAAAGCAAACATACATACATACATACATACAAACATACAAACATATAAACATACATACATAGACTGCTAAAATCATAACCCTTCCTTTTGGCTTTGCCGTAGTCGGGTAAAAAGAATTAAAAATGAAGCAACGATAGATAATTTAATATGTGATAGATACATTGTGCTCACATATTTACAAACATTGTAAAAGTAGACGATTTTCCTAAAATTTTACAATTAATAAGTGTGTGAGGAAGTAATCACAGAATGTAAAATCAATGTCATACTTAAAACACAAAGTAATAAATTTTACAATTAAATTAGCAACCAGTTTGATTTTGTCTTGATTCTAAATTGTCCTATGGAGCAGGACCAGCATGTTTCCAAGCACTCTTATCTTGGATATAATCCTCTAATTTGTAATATGCTTGTTTACAAAGTGTACTTTTTATATGAGTTTTAAATTTTCTTTCATTTAATTGCAATATATTGCAATATGTCACAAGGTATTTTCTTGTAACGTAGTGGGGTTCAGAATCATGTACTGAATCCATGGTTTCAGTTTTCGCGTCGATGTCCCTGCCACCCCGTATATGTACGTATATTATTATCGTTGACAGATTTCAACTGTAATTGACGTAATCTTCTTAAGAAAAAATACAAATATTTTCACACTTGTAGTCTTTGTAAATTTGTAACATGACCACTCGTACTTGAAGGTAATAATACATATCTCTGACAGCGTGATCGACCATAAAGCTAAGCGTATGCTGAGACGCAGGTGACACAGCACAGCACAGTAAAGATTTTGCTGGGTAGGGCAGGCGAGGCAGACGTAGGCCGCGAGCGCATGCTGCAATGCAGCTACACAGACTCATTCGCGTCGAAAAAAATCAATCGAAATAAAAAAATAAAGTTTAAAAAACTGTAACCCGACTACGGGAAAATAAAAATGATCTAAAAAGTATGAAACAAGCAAATATTTCAGACAGAAATCAAGACATAGGTACAAAAATGGTCAAGGTAAAGCCGTGGTCGCATGCCTGTATACCATGTTGGTGCCAAGAACACCTACAAAATTATAATGGCATGCGACGACGGCTTTATCTTGACCATTTTTGTACCTATGTCTTGATTTCTGTCTGAAATATTTGCTTGTTTCATACTTTTTAGATCATTTTTATTTTCCCGTAGTCGGGTTACAGTTTTTTAAACTTTATTTTTTTATTTGATACTTTTCCGTTTTTACACTTGATAAACGTAAATAAGAGTAGAGTAATACAATAGTTCAGTAATTAACCTATTTTAAATTCCAATAGCAGTGCATAGTGCTTTGGACGAAACCATAGAGCGATTTATTTCGACGCCAACACCATATATCGATATCGAGCTTCGAAGAAATCCAAAATATAAATATTTCGTTGTACTTGTTTTTCTTCATAAGAGTGGAATTACAAATCGGTACTACTTATTAAGATTTGATTAACTGCACGTTGGTAACATCTTGCGATACTACGTAGCGCAGTCTCACTTTTGCTTGTTTTTAACGATTTAAACATATTTGTTTACTTTGAAAATATAATATTATATACATATTTGTAATGTGCTCGTCAAGACCTTTCTTTTGATACCAAACATGTCATGATCATCCCATTTTAATTTTTTTCGAGGTTAGAAATTTACGTGTAAAGTCCACCAAATTAAATTTAGGGAAAAATTATATAGCCTATGTCACCCAAACCATTATTGCGAATCTATTGATACCTCATTCATCAAAATCGGTTTAGTAGTTTAGGCGCTACGGTGGAACACACGTAAAAACAAACATACATACATACATACAAACATACATACATAGACTGCCAAAATCATAACCCTTCCTTTTGGTTTTGCCGTAGTCGGGTAAAAATAAGTGACGACCTGCACGCGTCGCACAGAAATCTGTTACTTTTATTATTCGTAGGTGCGGCGTCCTACAACGAGACGCAGAGTAGGACACACATATGTCTGCGTCGCACGTGCTTGCACCGCAGCAGTACGTTCATGCATTACGAAATCTGCTCTGCCCTGCACTGCGTGGACCTGTGTCACCTGCGTCTCAGCATACAATTAGCCTGTTTGTCACGTAACTTAGAGCTGTTGCCGTGATAACCTCTAGCAGCACTAATAGCAGCGACAATAGGGTTAGGTGTTCAAGTAAGGAAATATACGTGGTTATATAAGTGTTTATTACTAATGGCACGGTTTTGTGTTCAAAATATATTATAATTTTATGTTTGACAGATGTCTGTTACTTTTTACTATTTTTAGATACTACACCACAACATTAACAAGTCCCTTTGGTCGGCATAATCTTTCTAAAAACCTATACAAATATTTACACACTTGCAAACCCTTGTAAATCAGAAGCGTGACTACTCGTACTCAGGGCGATTGTATCGCTGACAGCGTGTTCGAACATGCCTGTTTTCCACGTTAGAACTGAGGTCGTGATGACCTCTAGCAGCAGTATTAACAGTGGTAATGAGGTTTTAATAAGATGTTCAAGTAGGTACGGAAATAAACGTGATTTTAAATGTGTTTAATTACTAATAACACAATTTTGTATTAAAAATATATTATAATTTTAAGTTTTATCAGAATACCAGCGCTGCGGTATTTATTTATTTTTAAATATCGCAGCATCATGCTGAGATAGGAGCCTTTTTGGCCTCGCACAGGTCGTTATTAATTTTGTTTGTTAGTTTCAAAATGCTCCTTTTTTATATTTGTTATTTTTTAGATCATTATTACTGTATTGTATTTCCTGTGCGTGTCCCAAATAAAATATTTTTCTTTCTTTATATTTTATTTTCTATAGTTATTCTGCTATTTTTAGACTCTACACTACAACATTAAACTGTCCCTGTTATCAGCATATTCTTCCCAATAAGATAATACAAATATTTACACCCTTGCAGTTTTTGTAAATCTGAAGCGTGACTGCTTATACTGAGGGTGACAGCATGTTCGAACATGCCTGTTTGTCACGTAACTTAGAGCTAATGTCGCGATTGCCTCTTGTTATTAAATATAATTATAGCGGGGTTTATAATTAGCAGATCTTAAAAACTAAGATCTTCATAGGGTGTTTAAGTACGGAATTATACATGATATTAAAGTGCCGCGGTTTGGTTTGCAAAATATATCATTCTTATAATTATATAATTTTTTCTCATTTTTGTGGTTTGCAGTTTTTCTACTATTATTATACACTAAGCTACAACAAACAATTCCTGTGATAAGCAAAACCCTTCTTATAACCCATATAAATATTTACACACTTGCAATCCCTCCTAGCGTGACCACTCGTACTGAGGTTGACAGCGTGTTCGAACATGCCTGTTTGTCACGTAACTTAAAGCTGACGCCGCCGTGATTACCTCTTGTTATTACATAGAATTATAGCGAGACTATTAGCGGCGGTAATCGGATCTTTTAGAGATTTTAATAAGGCGATAAAGTACTGTTACTACGGTAATATCATAATGTAAGGTAGGGTGCCATTTTTGCTTGGAAATTACGCCGTTGTGAAGGAAATACGTAATTTTGTAACTAAATTTCTTAATTATAATATTTTGTAATATAGAGTTCTCCTTTTTTAGAAGGTAAGCAAGTTTAATTAGTTGGTTTTATTTTTATGTTTGATGTTAGTTAAATTTTCAATTAAAAAAACAATAATTTTCCTTCCAAAAACATCAACGTTTAATATTAAATACTTACATATTTAAATTTAAAGTAAGAAATTTTTTTTTGTAGTGACTACTTAAAATATTAGTTTGATCTCAGTTCTTTAAAAAAATAATGGCAGTGGCACTCCGGGAGTGCCGACTGAAGTGAAAACTTGAACAAGATCGCCTTTGTGGAAGAAAAATACTTGTATAGAACATTGGTCCATAACCTTATCTAAATAAAGAGCACAATAGCGTTTACAAAAACAAAAATACTTTCAAAACCTTTAAAGTAAAAATACTTGTATAGAACATTGATCTGTAACTTAATATAAATAAAGAGCTAAATCGCGTTTACAAAAATGAGGTGTCGGTAACGGTGTTGCGAGTTCACCCATCTCAATAATGCCCAACGCGCCTAAAGAAGTTTTCACTTAAAAAAATCCCTTCAAATGTTCACTTTGCATTAAAGGCCAATTATTGAGCTAGTCAAAATTGGGCATAGTAAATTATTTTAAATAATAAAAATACATGATTAAATTGAAATGTTTGTTCAAGAGAAAAGCAATTAAGAAATAATTTGATAAAGTTCTTGATTATTTTTAAGTTAATGACTTAATTTTAACTGTTTATTACGTTGTTAATTTTAATAAAAGCAGACGTCTGGCTTTAACAAGTTGGCTACATTCTTGGACGACCGTATATGGCCCGAAGGGATATCTTTCCGGCGTTTTATAGACTTTGGAAATAAAAGGCACTTTACTAAAAATCAAAATGGACAGTCAACTATTAGGAAGACCCTCACTTAGCAGTTTTATTACCTTTAACTGTAAGTCATTAGTACGTTCGGTGGATTATGTAAGAACCCTGTGTCGTCAAGCAGACATAATAGCCCTACAGGAGACGTGGTTATTCCCGCACGACTTGCCGATCCTTGGAACAGTCGACTCTGACTTTGACTACTGTGGCAAATCGGCTATAGACTCGTCGGCGGGCTTAGTACGAGGCAGACCGTATGGCGGCGTCGCTCTGCTTTGGCGTAAAAGTGCTTTTAGTTCGGTGACAGTGATCCCGTGCAATAGTGTGCGTATCGCGGCAATTAAGGTAGTGGTGTGCGATCGTTCCTTCGTAGTATTTTCTGTGTACATGCCTGTGAACTCCATTGAGAATTTAATTGAATTTACTGACTGCCTTAGTGAGATAAGCGCTATAATCGAAAACACTGAAGTTGCGAATGTGTACATTTTAGGCGATTTTAATGCTAATCCTTGTGCGTTGTTTGGAAAAGAACTTCTAAAATTCTGTAACGATCAACAATGGGTGTGTGCGGATATAGAAAAATTGGGAAGTTCATCGGATACCTTTACATTCGTTAGTGATGCCCACGGCAGCACAAGCTGGCTTGACCATTGTGTGGTAACGGAGTCTGCGTGGCAGTCTGTACTGAATGTAAGAGTGTTCTATGACTGTACCTGGTCGGACCACTATCGCCTAGAAATAACTTGTAATCTTTCTGTTATGAAACCACAGTTTATATTACTTGACAATATCCCTAACGGTATACTGTGGGCCGATAGGGATGAGCAACAAAAGCAAGTTTATAAGAAGATATGCAATGATCATTTTAGAACGGTTGACTTTCCATCAGAACTGTCAGAATGTTGTGACGATTTATGTAACAATAAAGATCATAGAATAGTTATAGATCGAATGTACACGGACATTGTTGCGACTATGTGTGAAGCGGCTGTGATTAGTTCAAATTGCAGAGATAATAATATGATAAAACGAAAACGAGCGGTGTTAGGCTGGAATAAGCATGTTCGTGGTGCTCACGAGGTTGCCAGGCTAAACTTTCAAACCTGGTTACTATACAGTAAGCCTGCAAATGGACCTATTTATAATAACATGGTAGAGTCTCGTCGTCGTTTCAAAGTAAAGTTAAGATGGTGTCAAAGTAACGCCGAGCAAATTAAGATGGATATTCTTGCATCACACCACACAGATAAAAATTTCAAAAGCTTCTGGAAAGGCACGAGAAAACTCAACTGCAAACCCACTGTTCCTTTAAATGTTAACGGAGTAACCGAGCCGCGTGACATTGCGAACATGTTTAAAAGTCTTTTTCAGATAGAACCTGCTTCCTGTGTGCCGGGAATGCTCAATGCTAATGAAATCAGGCAAAATACGCTTGGGCCGGCAGTTATACCATCTTTTACCCCTAAACACATTTCTACCGTTATAACACATATGACGAGGGGTAAGTCCCCAGGCCACGATGGAATTAGTATTGAGCATTTGCAGCATGCAGGGGTTCATCTGCCAAGGGTTCTGGCAATGTTTTATACATTTTGTTTAAGACACTCATACCTGCCTGATGAGTGTATGAAGACCGTAGTTGTGCCAATAATCAAAAATAAAACTGGTGACGCATCACGCAACGGACTCATCGAGAGACTCAGCAACACCAATGTTGGCTGCTCTATAGACGGAAAATTCATCAACAACATCAGTTACGCAGACGATATGGTGTTGCTGGGTCCCTCTATAAGCGCCGTTCGTAAACTCCTCGCGATTTGTGTGGAATACGCCGGGGCCCATGGGCTCAGGTATAATGTACAGAAAAGCGAGCTTTTGGTGTTCCAATCACCAGGTCATAAGGTCACTCAAGTACCACCCGTCCTCATAGATGGTGTTCCTTTACCCAGAGTTTCGCGATTCAAATACCTGGGCCACTGGGTCTCGGATGACCTATCAGACTGCGAGGATATTGAGAGAGAGCGCCGGGCGTTGGCTGTCCGATGCAATATGTTGGCTCGTAGATTTGCACGCTGCAGTAAAGCAGTAAAAGTTACTTTGTTTCGAGCGTTTTGCCAATCTTTTTATACGTGCAGTCTATGGGTCAATTATACGCAAAAGGCAATCAACGCCCTGCGCGTTCAGTACAACAATGCCTTTAGGATGCTGATGCGGCTGCCGAGGCACTGCAGCGCGTCGGGCATGTTTGCCGACGCTCGTATTGATGGTTTCCATGCCATCCTCAGAAAGAGAGCTGCATCGTTGCTAAGCCGTGCCCGCGCCAGTGGCAACAGCATTCTTAGCGTTGTGGCTGGCAGAATTGACTGTCCAATATTGTGGCATTGTATACAGTTACATGTTTTTAATTGACAAAATTATTTTTATTTTTATGCATTTATTTTATTGTTTATAATTTAATTAATTTAAAGATTTCAATGAATTTTAATTTTAATTTGTAATATTATTGATAATTTTAAACATTTTAATAATTTAGTTTCAGATTTTTTTAATTTATTATTTTTGTCTTAGTAATAGTATGATTGTGGTGTGTATTTAAATACTAACATAACTCTTAAGTATATCTACTAACAAAAATATGGATCATTGTGTCTGAGGTAAATAAATAAATAAAAATAAAATAAATTTAATAAAATTGTAGGAAATTAGGTACTCTACTTTTATGGCCTATAATTATTTTTTTACAGCAAGTTAGAAACCCGTAGTACCACATCTTAATTATTAAAACCACAAGGTTATTTGGCGCCCTCACTCCCCTAACCGTCATAGGAGGAGACGCCCGGGGCGGGAATCGCGAGCCGATTTCCTGCCACCGTAGGCGCGGGCTTGCGGACGGTGAGCAATGGGTAGCTCGCCGTCCGATAAGGACCAGGCCCGGGTCGACGGCGCGTTGTGTTCCACGCGCGCCTCAAAGAGATGTCTGCAGAATTGACGGGGTCCGCTAGGGTCAATGCCTGCCGGGGCTACGAATATGGGTCGAAAGGGAAATCGTGGCCCCCGGCAATAGAGCAACCGAAGGAACACGGGTGGGTTTTAGTCAGTAAGAGTCTGACACGCCCTCCCGCTCCGCCCAGAGCGGGAGAAGTTATTTGATAATTTCCCACCCAAAAAAAAAAATGTTATTTGGAAAGCTATCTTTTTGAAAAGTTTCGCAAATTTCGATACAAGTGATATGGGGCGAGTCACAAATCTAGATTTGTGCCTGGTTCATAGCAGTAGCAATATAAAGTTAATAACATGAGATGGGATCGAATCTAAGACCTCATGCTCAGCAGCCATCCTTGAAACCACTAGATTAACGAAGCAGTTAAGTTGGTAAATAAATACTTAATTATTTTTTAGGGTTCCGTACCCAAAGGGTAAAACGGGACCCTATTACTAAGACTCCGCTCTCCGTCCGTCTGTCTGTGTGTCCGTCTGTCACAAGGCTATATCTCATGAACCGTGATAGTTAGACAGTTGAAATTTTCACAGATGATGTATTTCTGTTGCCGCTATAACAACAAATACTAAAAAACAGAATTTAATAAATCTTTAAGGGGGCTACAGCAGACATGATTTTTTTGCCGTTTTTATAGATAACGATACGGAACCCTTCATACGCGAGTCCGACTCGCACCTGGCCGGTTTTTTTTTTCTTAATGTAAGCAAAGTGATCTATCAAACAACTCGATATTGAAGTAATTAATGGTCCTGGATAATAAATATTTTAGCTTTCATCGTAATAACTCAGAAGTCTAATTTGAATTTCCTAATTAGGTTTCAACAAAATCACTTTAATTCGTTATCCGTTCGAGTTTGCAGATGTTTCTAAAACTTTTGACTCGTTCCGGTGTTCTAATTAAAATTGCCTATTTCTGTGTTTCATGGTTATAATTTAATTTGTAAAATGTAAAATTCTCGTTGGTCTGTATGAGCATGAGGTGCTGTATTCTTGATTTCAGGGTCGGGAAAAGTGCTATTTGAGTTTTCCATCAGGAATTTCACAGTAGCAGCCCGGAGTCTGGATTCGTGCCTGGTTGATGGCAATAGGCTCGCCCCCTATTACATGAAACTTAAACATAACTGGCGAAATGTCGGTGTACAATAGGTACGTGTTCCTGGGGGCCTACCACTAGTTCATAAAGCAGTATTATTTTAATATTACTTCAGTGTGGGAAAGAGATGAAGCTTTAAAGGACGTATAGCTCCATCTCTTTCTCCCACTGAAGTAATATTAAAATGAAACTGCTTTATGAGCTGGTCGTAGGCCCCCTGAATGGGCGCCGCGCCGTCAGTTGAGACTGGTCACCTCTTATCTGCCAGGGCTTACTTTTAATTTAAAATTTTCAATTATTAGAATTATTTTTTTACACTGTCTAAAAGTGCCTGTAAATGAAGATATTATTTTAAAAACCACTTAAGTCAAATTAGTTAGTTTTACAGTAGAGTAAAAAAAATATTCACAACTGAATTCCTCTACAAGATGGCGTATATCATGAAATTTTTGACAAAGGTTGTTTTTGAAATAGTCTTCAAATGGTTTAATTGAAATAAATGCTTTGAAAACATCGTGAGGAAACCGGCATGTCCTAGAACTGAAAATTCGAAGACATGTGACATCTACCAACCCGCACTGGGCCCGCGTGGTAGATTACGGCCCACTCCCTCTCACAGAGAGGAGGCCTGTGTCCCAGCAGTGGGAACATTTATAGGCTGATGATGATGATGATGATGAAATGCTTTGAGTTTGAGTACACCTCTGCCTAACTCATCGGTATTCACAGGCGTGATCCCAGAATTCAAAATGTGAAATTCATTTCTACCGTAGAATTTTTACCTTCCTTGAAAATCTACTACTTAAAAATACATGTGAGTTTATCAGATTATTAAGTAATACACTTCTGGGTCACTCCTCGACAAAATCAGGTTAATTGGGACGGAAAGTCGTCAAAAAACATTTAAAATAAAAAATTCATTTCAAACATTTTGTATTTTCATGTTTAGATTCCTTATCATTACCGCTAGAAAGTCGTAAAGCGGTGTTTGAATAGGTATTCGGATACTTTACTTGGTACTCAGGTAAAACGAAATATTTAAAAAGAGATTTAAATATTTTATGTCATCAACCTTTGTGAGCGTCAATTTTATTGGCCGCCATATTAAATTGTTGAAGTAGGAACGGTAGGGGTGTCACGTACAGTGAAGGATAAAAGTTTTATGTTCCATCGGAGATGGGACGTGGCGAAGCGAAAAGTTATACTCAGGTTGGTATGTGCAGTTTTGATCTAAGTTTACGAGATTTTAAATAGCTTTGAACCCGTAAAGGTGAACTCGTGGATTTTCTTAAAGCCCTTTTACCTTGTAGTGTTTTATTACGGCTTAACTTATAATTTGTTCTGCAATAGGTAACGGACGGCTAATATATTATAGTAAAAAGGTGGTAGGACATTGAAAAGAATTATCATTTACTATTAAACGAGAGCAGTGGTGACCCAGTGGTAACGGCTTCGACTTACGAGTTGTACGTCGTAGGTTCATACCCAGACAAGCGCTTTACTTTGTGTACATTATTTCATCACCACTGCTCTCAAAACGGTGAAGGAAAACATTGTGAGGAAACCGGCATGTCCTAGAACCGAAAATTCGAAGACATGTGACATCTACCAACCCGTACTGGGCCCGCGTGGTGGATTACGGCTCACTCCCTCTCACAGAGAGGAGGCCTGTTTCCCAGCAGTGGGTACTTTATAGGCTGATGATGATTAAACGAGCAATATTTGTATGTACATTTATTTGTTTGTATATTTGTACTCACGTTCTCGAAATCGGCTCTAACGATTTCGATGAAAAATCGATCTAGCTAGGTCTCATACCTGAAAAAATTCGTTTTCTCTATTTTCACAACCACGGGAATATGATACCACGCTGGCATACCTGGACGTTATGTTTATCTATTTTCACCCGAGCAGAGCTCGTTCGACCAGGTACTGTAAATGATAAGGGCTAAAGACCATTTAATAAACACGTACACGATCAAGATAAAAGAAAATGAAATTAACAACTTAGCAACCCTAATTGCATACTTGGAAGATACGTCACTGTATGCTTTGAACTTTGAAGCGGAATGCATTTCGGGACTCCAATGTGAATTTTGCTCTTCAACAATATTCTGGCACTCTGAAAATTAATGGCATGCATTTAATCGAACCTTAAATAATTCCTATTTTGCTTTCCTAAAAATATTATTGAACCTCTATTATAATGATTACTGTCGTTACGGTTCGTCAGAAGTCCGAAAGTCTGACATCCAGTCTTACCAAGGGGTATCGTGTTACCCAGATACTGGGTTGTGGAGGTCAGATAGGCAGTCGCTCCATGTAAAATACTGGTATTCAGCTGCATCCGGTTAGACTGGAAGCCGACCCCAATATAATTGGGAAAAGGCTAGGCAGATTGATTATTATAATGATTACGCCTCTTTTTGTGAACTTCAAATAATTCCTATTTTGGGGTCCTAAAAATACTAAATAACCAAATAACTTCGACCAAGAGATTCATTCATTTAAAAAAGCGCATATCATTAGAAGGTCAATATTTTTTTTAGAGGATCAGTTAATTATTTCCCAAAATTAACGGCATTAAAATACATAGTATCAATTTCAAAGTAATAATGGTATCTATAAGAAAGGAAAATGTCAACCGCAATCAAAGTGAAAAAAAATTTGAAAAAGTAACTTGATTATCGGAAGGAAAGAATAAAGATGGTATCAATTTGAGGTCACTCACTTTGACATTTTCTTGATTTTTACTATGGACTTGTTAGGTATACTTATCTATGTAAAATAGGTATAATACTCCCGCGAGAGAAACTCCGTCTCGATTTACCATTTTTAGCAGTTGGCCTAGTGGTGTGACTGCCAAGTCACCAGCGAATTTTTTTTTACTACGACCCTATTGTTTGTTGGCCCAAGAACACGAGAAGGCTCGCAACTACAAATCGAGATGTTTGCAAAATTCAATTCCAAGCACGTTGTAACGCAACGTGAGTGCCTGTCGGAGCGATATACACCTACAGTGAGCAATACTACCACGCACACATTGACAATTATTGCTCGACGCGATAGCGCCGCTAGCTTTCAAAAATTTATGATAAATTTGGATGTGTTTCGTAAATCGTAATACAAAAAATTATGAATGAAAACTTAATGTATTTCAATATTTTTTTTCGGTAATTTGAACTTGATAACATAAACTATGCTTCTGCAGAAACAATATTACAAATATTTTTGTTTATAATACAGAAAAAAACAATATGAAAACATGTCATTTACGCTGTAAAAATGTACGAAATGCAATTCGCTTACACTTCATTTAAAGGTAAGTTTTTGGAAATAAAAAGACGTAGGAGCCTAGATAAATACTGTCTCAATCTGAATATCAACATAATATGGTGGAAATATGCTCAAATTGCAAATGATTCATGTATTACGTTTGTATGGACAATTCATGCGTCGCCGCATTCTTAAAATAAAAATCATGCACTGGACTTAAGCAGTGATAGCCTAGTGGTGCGACCGTTAGACTGCAAAGTCACAGATCAAGAGTTCAAACCTAAGGCACGCACCTCTGACTTTTCGGATTCATGTGCGTATTGCATAAGTATCACTTGCTTCAAAAACGGTGAAGGAAAACATCGTGAGGAAACCGGCATGCCTGAGAGATATTTCTCGACGGCATGTGGAGCCAAGTCAGAGACCCATGGGCGGCTTTAAAACTCTGACACCAGGTTAGTCAGTGACCACACGAAAAGAAGAAGAAGATAATTTTTCGTTTTTTTGCCATACATCGACCGGCCAATTCTTTGGTAGCCGCGGTACGAGAATGGACCCACAGCCTACGGATAAGGTAACAAAATAGGTACACGTAAAATAAAAAATAGGTATATGTAAAATACGTAGGTACAGTCCTACCAATCGCCGATTACCTAATTGATATCTTATGTGTAATGTGAATGTGTTATACATATATCTATGGTATTGTATGTTTATTAAGTTGTCTATGTGTGTATTTATTGAAAGTTGTATGTGGATTTATATCTGGACATTGAAGATTTAATTTAATTTTTTGAAACGAAGTTCTTTAACGTGGCTTGTAAACTTTCAGAAATAGTCACGCTAAAAAGTGTTAATACTTGCGACTGTCTTCTTCTAATTCAAAGAGAAAGGAAGAGAGAGAGAGAGAACGCCGGCAGAAAAAAAAATAAAGAAAAGAGTAAAGTGATTACAGTGTCGTGGGATAAAATTATACACATCAGCCCGAGTACACTGCATGCCGGAGAGAGAAAGAAGTGTGAATTTGATCAAAATGAAAATCATGTGAGAAAGAACTTCGTTCCTGACGGGGGTCCCCCGACCGCACACGTTTTTTTTTTATTTCATTTCATTTTGTACTAGACAAAATAATACAGTATGTATTTTAAGATTCCCGCTCATTATTCCCGCTATGTAAGATTTCTACTTTTATATCTTGAATCCATATTGTCCACATAATAAAGAGTATTCAATTCTATTCAATTTGTTTTCTCGTGTCGCACAAACAATACAAAAGTATCTCATTTCGTGGTAAAAGATTATCCAGTCAGCAGGGTTTGTAGTGCGGCTGATTGTCCAGGGTCAGCGAAATACTCGAGTAACGGCACTCAAGGAGGGTTACTTAATGCACCCCGATCCAAAATAGCTAAAAAGTTTATCCAGAACTAGCGAGCTTCGCGCGGTTTTACCAACTTTACAAAACATTGGGATTTCTTTATTTTATGTAGGTTTAATATCAATAAAAATATACATATAAACCTTCCGGAAAAAATGCTCTAAATGATGATGAAAACCGCATCAAAATGCGTTGTTTAGTTTAGAAGAATAACGTGGTCACACGACAGACACGAAAAATTACTTTAATTTATAATATTTATAGATAGAAGATAAAACAAATACATAAAAAGCACTCCGGGAGTGTCGACAGAAGTGAAAAATTGAAAAAATCGGCACCGCGGTTATCAACGCGTTGATGTCTTTTTAATGGTCAAAAGCTGGTGTCGTAACAGTGTCGCGAAATCAATAGTTTAGTCCCATCTAAAAAATGGCTAACACGCCTAAAGAAATTTTCACTTCAAAAAAACAACTATCGTGTTTATTTAGGTAGGAATTTTGTTGGTTCATTAGGCAGAATAGCTATTACCTAAGCACGTGTAACAAGTAAAGGTCACTGGCCGACGACATTAAAAAATAAAAAAACTTTTTACAAAAAAAAAACAACCGACTTCATAAAAAACACTACAAAGTGAAAAATAACTTTAATTTCGGAAGTCGGTGCCTTTGGTTTTTAATTTTCGTTCTTTGTCACCGGCTTCCGAAATTAAAGTTATTTTTCACTTTGTAGTGTTTTTTATAAAGTCGGTTGTTTTTTTTTTGTAAAAAGTTTTTATTTTTCACTTTTTAGTTGTGATACCTACCCCACACAAATTCGAATACCACTACCTGCTATGTAAATAACAGTGACAGGAAGTTATCATAATATCATCCACATACTAAGTGAGGAAAAAATACGTATTATTGAAGCTAACTCAAAAACTACCCAAGTAAAGTTAATAAAATTTATATGGGACCACCTCTGAAGTATGATCTACCAAACAAAAAAGAACCATCAAAATCAATTCATAATTGACGGAGTGATCGCGTTACAAACATACAAAAAAAAAAAACAACATACATACGAATTGAGAACCTCCTCCTTTTGGAAGTCGGTTAAAAAATAAACGTCAAATTCAAAAGCTCTCTCATATTTTCAACATAATTGTGGATGTGGTGTGTTTCAAACACAACCACATTAATTTCATTGTACGTACTTCAGTCCTTTAGATTCGTTTCAGGAATATTATACGTGAAATTGTAATGTAATTCATTTGAATTTTCATCATGAGATATTAAGTTCATATTAATATTAATAAAATGTACATTAAACTGGTATATTTATTACATTCGTAACAATTCGTAATTGAATTTCGATAACATTCAAGGACTTTGAGTCGAAAAAAGTCCTAATTGGTTAGATATTACTTCCATAACAAAAAACGTAAAAAGTAGGTTTACTAGGTAATAAAAGAAATAACAGGCATCAAGTCTAAATGCCAACAAAAATCTGCCTTTGATATTTAAATCTTTCAACATTAAACTGAAGACGTTTACACCCCAATAACTTCCCAAACATAATAATCTCGCGTCGTTTAAAGCCTAAAATCTCATCCGGAGTCGTACTCAACGGAAGATGCGGTAAAAACACTTGGGTCCAACATGATACCGTTGTCAAGAGATTTTTGTTTCCGCAGCCGCGCCTGCACTTGACATCAATTCTGGATGGGAAGAAAGGAGGTTCATTTAAGGTCTAAACGACCTCGGGTTTTTCAGAATTTGATTAGCTTTATTTTAAGGAGGGTATTCGTTAAGGAGACTGGAACAATGAGACCGATTTGGAGGCAGATGTGTTTCAATTCGAGGTCGTTAGTCCCCCTCGGATTGGAAATGGGGAGTTTATTAAGAGTTTAGAAGACTTATTGGCACAGAAAGATTGGTGATTTGTAACTTTGTTTTAGTAATGGAGACATAGGATTAAATAAAAAATTGTATGGCTATAAAATAAAATTTTAATTAATAATATATATGCAGTAAGTAATAGCCTAGTGGTGTGACCGTCGGATTGTTAAGTCCTTAGGTTTCGAGTTCGAACCCAAGGCACGCACCTCTGACTTTTCGGATTCATGTGTGTATTGTATTATTATCACTTGCTTCAAAAACAGTGAAGGAAAACATCGTGAGGAAACCGGCATGCCTTTATTTTTTTTTGGGTGGGAAATTATCAAATAACTTCTCCCGCTCTGGGTGGAGCGGGAGGGCGTCAGACTTTTACTGACTAAAACCCACCCGTGTTCCTTCGGTTGCCTAGTTGCCGGGGGCCACGATTTCCCTTTCGGCCCTTATTCGCAGCCCCGGCAGGCATTGGCCCTAGCGGACCCCGTCAATTCTGCTGACATCTCGTTGAGGCGCGCGTGGAACACAACGCGATAGATATTTCTCAACGGTATGTGAAGCCAAGTCAGAGGTCCATGAGCAGGGCTTTAAAACTATGACACCAGGTTAGTCACTAACCACACGAAAAGAAGAATGAACTGCATGGGAATCTCATCGTCTGCCTATAAAATGTAGATACGTAAGTGGATGATTTCCAGCAGTGTACTTGAGCTTTCGAGTTTTTGGATACAGTTAAATGTCCTCATCATCATCATCGTTTCAGCCGAAATACGTTCACTGCTGGACATAGGCCTCCCTCAATAAAAATGTATTCGTATTCATTTCAGGCAACAGTTTGCCCTCAAAATCAATTCCAATTGTCTTTTTTACTAAACTAATTTCTACTTAATCAAAAGGTCAACAGTTTAATCTTTTGTAGAACTAAATCTTAAGAGGGTTTATCCTAAAAGTTGGCTGTTTTGATTAATTTTGCAATATTACTGTATGGAATTAAAAAATGTGGCTACCTAGGGAAGTAAAATATTGATTATGAAATGCAATAATTAATATCGTAATACCGAATATTTAGTTTTAGATGTAAAAAAGTATTTGGAAACTTTCCAAATGCCTTTTTTACACCTAAAATTGTTACAGCATCAAATTCAGTGTTATAATTGCAATTCATTATTAATATTCTAGGGAACTAGTTAGCCACATTTCTAATTTCCATACAGTAATATTGCCAAATTAATCAAAACAGCGAAATATTTGACATATATTTGCGACGTTGCCTACTTTCAGAATAAACGCTCATAAGCTTCATAAGTATAAAATCAGCCTTCAACCGGTGGATGGGCCGACGGCGCAAGAGTGGCACTTGAAGCTATTTCCGCCGGACGGCGAAGGCCCTTCTATTCCGTATCGCTGTGGGGGAATTGTTTCCAGTTTTTTGCTTTGTTTGTTTATTAGAAGAGTATTTGTTTTGTTTTTCACATGTCATACTCAGAAAATGTTATGGCATGCAGTGAATATCGACGGATTGTTATGATGTATTGACTGACGAAATAATATTTTTATCCACTTAGATAAGTGACTACCAGTTTTTAAGTGAAAACTTCTTCTGCAAGTGAAAACTTCTTCTGCCCAACGCACCTAGCGTTGGGCATTTTTGAGATGGGAAAAAACAATTGAATTCGCGACACCGTTGCCGACACCTCATTTTTGTAAACGCGATTGTGCTCTTTATTTATATAACGTTACGGATCAATAATCTATGCAAGTATTTTTACTTTAAAGGTTTTGTAAACGCGATTGTGCTCTTTATTTAGATAAGGTTACGGACCAATGTTCTATGCAAGTATTTTTCTTCCACCAAGGCAATCTTGTTCAAGTTTTCACTTCTGTCGGCACTCCCGGAGTGCCACTGTTTTTTTATTACTATTAAACACCAATGGAAAAGTGTTTTCGTTGGTTCACGGAATATTTTAAAAATATTTTAACAGGTGAACTGAATTGCCGAGAAACTTAGTAAACGTACCTATGCCAAAAAAGTAAAGATTTTCCACAGGACAGGCAGGAAATCGGCTCGCCAGGATTTACGTGGACATAGTCAATCTAGTGTTATACAAAATTGACTGTGTTTTCGGCCCCGTTTTCCTGAAAGCGTTTCATCCTGTTATAACTCGGTTCTGAAATGTTATTTTTTGAGCTTACCCAGAGACGCCCATTACCATAATTACTTGTATTTTCATCGAATCAGCGACTGTTTTGTGAAATGGCACTCACAAAACATTTGGCAATAATATCATCTGTTTAGGCTTTTATATTTTTTTAAAATTATTAACGGCCTAACTTAAATTTTGACAAAAAAAAATTAAAACATAGTATACTTAAATTTAAACATAGTATAACGAATATAGTTTGATAAACTATGTTTGTTTTTGCAGCTGAAAGGTATTTTACTCTAACTTACTGACTAAACTGAACTGACTAACAGGTCAGGTCAGTTAGAAAACTTCCATAAATTCATTAATAAGGAAGGTTTCAAGAAATAGTCCAACTTAGGCTCAAAGTTGGACTATTTCTTGAAACCTTCAAATAAGTTAATTGCTTTTTTTAACCCCCGACACAAAAAGAGGAGTGTTATAAGTTCGACCGCTATGTGTGTGTGTCTGTCTGTGGCACCGTAGCTCTTAAACGGGTGAACCGACTTGAATGCGGTTTTTTTATTTGAAACCAGGTTTTCTAGCGATGGTTCTTAGACATGTTTTATCAAAATCAGTTCAGCCGTTTGAAGATTATATTAGCTCTTTTCTAGTTGATGAATGGATGTGAGTATCTTCCACAGGTCTGATCGGTTTGAAATTTGGTATTCTGTTACTTCAATGATATTAAAAGAACATAGTAACCTTGAACTGATGCTGCAGCATCACCTGGAATTTGCAGGATACCCAACTCCGTTACCTAATAACAGCACAAGTATCGTGTTTGGGCTCATTGGAATAGTCTCAATGAATAGGTTATAGATAGATGGTGAACAGGGTCTGGTGATGGAGTAGGAAAGAGAAATGAGGAAATGTTTGTGTCGGGGGTGTTTTAAATTTTAACTGTTAACTTGTATGTAACTGTGTACTTGTTGTTTTTTTTTAACAAGTGCAACGTTCCTTTCCTATCGAAAATACAGATACACACAATATTCCAGTACGAGTTACCCTCCAGTGCCTTCCTACTTACCAAATCTACTCTCAAATCGTAAATTAGTAAACTATCGGGTTTAATATTTCACCGCTACCCTCCGTCTACCGTCGTCACGTCGCTAATTGCCGAGAACAGCAACAGATCAAGGACATCACTCCTAGAGATTGACGATTAAAAAGGTATCATACTGATTTTGTGGGTTTCCGAAATGATGGGATTAATGTTTTGATTGGCGCTTTTTGAAATAAAATTCTGTTATTTTCTATCACAAAAATTGTGATAGTGATAGCCTAGTGGTGTGACTGTCAGACTGCCAAGTCATAGGTCTCGAGTTTGAACCCAAGGCACGCAACTCTAACTTTTCGGATTCTACGCGTATTATCAATTGCTTCAAAAACGGTGGAGGAAAATATCGTGAGGAAACCGGCATGCCTGAGAGATATTTCTCGACGGCATGTGAAGCCAAGTCAGAGGCCTATGGGTGGAAAAAAACTCTCACTAACCACACGAAAAGAAGAGAAGACAGAAATTGTTTGTATTCTTGTAAATAGCGCTACATCAGTCGAAAGCAAGCTCTTATGCTGAAAACTAGGCTTGTGTATCCCGAGCCTAGTTTTAAGCAAGCAAGTAATGTTCTGGTTTGGCACATGCAAAAATGAGGATAGTTCTGAATACATTAGGTCACACTTATCTTCTAGCTTAAACTAGCCTCGTGTATTCCGGGCATAAAATTTATAGCAGGTGTGTAACTAAAAATGGAGAACTGATAATAATCTAAGAACATGTTGGTTTATGGAAGATGAAATATTAAAGATGAATATGAATTAATTAATTTATTAGTGTTGAATTTACGGCGGAAATCAGTTATCATAATTATCATTTTTTTTTTAATGTTTGGCTTGCTAGACGCTATAGTTCAAAATAAGTAAAATGACACAATTTTATTTTTAGTATGTTCCTTCAAACGTGTTTTTTTTTTTGTAATGAGTTATTTCTTTCTCTCAAAATTAAGTTAAATTAAATTCCTTCTTTTGAATTTACAACATCATTTCTTATATTTCCTCACCCACAAAATCTATTCAACTTCTCCTAAAATTCAACTTTAAGTCAACATTTGAGTTAGGCAAACTCGAGCATCTCAAAGTCTTATATCACTCAAATCAAATGTAATCTCGTGCTCAAGATGACAACTTTGTGAGCGGCGCCCTTCAACGTAAATTATAAAGGAGATACAACTTCCTTCTAGTGACGTTGGTACTTAGGAATTATGGATTTATAATGGTGTTTCGATTAAAAAATGGCAAAGTTTATGTAGGACGTACTTTATTGGTCACTAGCGGACATCACGCAGTTTCACCCGCGTAGTTTCCGTTCCCGTGGGAGTACGGGAATAAAATATAGCCTATGTTACTCGCTGATAATGTTTCCATTGCTGAAATAATTTTTCAAATCGGTCTAGTCGTTTTTAAGTTTATTCGTTACATACAAACATACAAATCTTTCCTCTTTATAATATTGGTATAGATTGATACTTGGCTTCAGGTACGTCTACGTGTACCTACCAATCGGTCTGTATATACAATATGTAAAAAAAACCTTGTACAATCCGAAACGAGCACATAGGTACATTATCACAAAAGTTGTTTTTATTTTAATTGTTAGATATTGAAAATAAATAAAAACACATTTTGATTAGTACCAAAATCCATTAATTTACAACAGGGGTAGTAAGTTATGATTTGTAGACACCCGCTAAAGGATGGCCGCCCGCCATTGAAAAAAAAAATGTGACAATTTTTTTTTTGTATTTTCCTGAAAAAAATCACATAAATAGATTCTCAGTACGATACTTAACGATACCTTCACGGATCGGACAGGATTATTCTTACATGTTGTGTATTTAGAGGTATGAGAAACAGGGTGTAAAGTTCACTCATCCTCTATAGAAAAGGGAGGATCCTCCGACCAGACGGGTGTCGTGTCTGGTGGGCAACTGCCCTGGTGATTGATGTCGGGAAGTAATATTTATAATGTTGATCGCGCGGAAAACCTTATTTGCGCGATGCAGGATTTCGCGTGACGTCAGTGTGATGCGTAGTTCGCATGTGGCGATGTAGATGGCGCCACATTTAAGTGACCATTTTGAGATAATATCTCGACGGCTCTCGTTGCCTCTGACAGTAATATTAAACCGAAACGTTGTCATTCGAAATTCTAAAAATCAATGAAAATCGAACGGGGTAGGAGGAATGAAAGTCTGAAAGGTTTTTGTATAGCTCGAGTCGATACGAGAGTAGACAAGGAAAAAGTTGAAAACCAGGAGTTTTAGAAAAAGTTTCGTGATAACGAACCACAACCATATACATTCAGCTGTCTAATTGCGTAGTTTCAGTTTTGACAGTTCAACAACATTCATTGCGTTATTTAAGTTGTTGCGTATTTTTTTTCGATCTTATGAAGCAATGGATTAGCAATCTCTTTCAAAATGGTTCAGATTGTGATTGATCGTGTATTACGAAATTAGGGGGCTCGTCGACACTGAAGGGGAACGCAAAAGTTTATTAGTTAGGTACATGGGCATTTCGCAAATAGTGTTACAAGTCTAGTGTACCTACTAAGGGGCCGGCCTAATAACAATGCCTGAAAAAAGTCAAGACTCTTAGATACTACTGCGATATTTCTTTTAGAAAAACAGTTGCACTCCAGGAGTGCCGACAGAAGTGAAAACTTGAAAAAGATCGCCTTGGTGGAAGAAAAATACTTGTATAGAACATTGGTCCGCAACCTTATCTAAATAAAGAGCCCAATCGCGTTTACAAAAATGAGGTGTCGGTAACGGTGTCGCGAGTTCAATTGTTTTTTTCCATCTCAAAAATTCCCAACGCGCCTAAAGAAGTTTTCACTCCAAAAATGCAACAACAAAATTTTATTGTAAATACAAACTTCTACAATACATTACCCACAGGGTGCATAACTGCGTAGGTAACACTATTGCAGAACTTGTGTTTACAATAAACTTTTCTAACAAGTACCGTTATTTGCATAAACTAGTTATGAAACGCAAAGATTAACTAGTCATACTATTCACATCGTATTTCAAAAGTGCAACCGAGTATGCTGTTTACATTAACTGACAGTGCGCTTGCATGTGATAAGTATTAAGGCATGCTCACTAGGTGACACGATGCGGTATGACACGACAAAGAAATGAGCGCTTTTATACTTAGTTCTATCGTGACGATATTATCGTGGCTGTCCACGTCATGGCATCACGATGAAACAGGGAAGTAGAATGTATTAAAATATGAAGACAATTTTAAATATCACTTCATTTTAATGTGCACGTATTTCCATACATTGTATGGACGTGGACGTACACGATAATATCGTCAGGTTAGACATTAAAAAAGCGTGCATTATCATTTGTAGTGGGAAATTATCATATATTGTGCATATATTTTGGGTGGGAAATTATCAAATAACTTCTTCCGCTCTGGGTGGAGCAGGACGGCGTGTCAGACTCTTACTGACTAAAACCCACCCGTGTTCCTTCAGTTTCCATGTTGCCGGGGGCCACGATTTCCTTTTCGGTATTCTTCGCAACCCCGGCAGGCGCATCGGCCAATTCAGCTAACATCTCTTTGAGGCGCACGTGGAACACAACGCGCCGTCGACCCGGGCCTGGTCCTTATCGGACGGCGAGCTACCCATTGCTCACCGTCCGCAAGCCCGCACCTACGGTAGCCGGAAATCGGTCGAAGCCTTTCGCGGCATATCGCAGCTCCTCGCAGCAAGCTCAAGTCCTCTTGTGACGATATCAAGGAAATGTGAGTGCTAAGGGTATGAAAATAAGATTCAATATCATTTCCGCTAACGAAAATCCTTTGCCATGCCATACCGTGCCGTGCCACCTGGTAAGCGCCGGCTTTTAAGTAACTCCATGTTGCTTTACTACGTGTTTGCATGTAAGTTGGATTGCAAAGATTTATTTCATCATCTCTTACTAATTAACTTATTAGAAGTGTGTGGAAAGTATTAAAATGCTAAATAGAGCAGCTTAAATATGAAATTACAGGCTTTCTTCTAAATAAAGTATTGTTGTTCCACTTGAAGGGTCATTTTTAGGGTTCCGTAGTCAACAAGGAACCCTTATAGTTTCGCTATGTCCGTCTGTCTGTCCACTGCTTAGCTCAGAGACTCTTAGTACTAGAAAGGTCTAATATGGCATGGGTTAACATATTTAATAATTTTATTTAATGATTCAAGCAGCAAGACTCAAAGTGTTAGTAACTTACAAAATACTTTGGTAAAACATTAACACAGAAACAATTTGTGACATCACTGGTGCAAGGTGACAGGCCCAGCCGATACCTTGCAGCAGTGGTTCACAAACGCACAATCCAGTTTGCTTGCTACCATAGACAGAATGTTGTTGGTGCTGCCCCGCAGTCTACTAACCAGGGATGCGCACCGCTTCCGCATCACAGTGTAGAAGCAGTCAACGCATGCTTCAGCCAACATCCCTGATGCGCTGCAATATCGAGACAACCCTATCAGCACCCTGTACACCCTGTAAGCGGTATTATATTAATCACGCCGACAAAGTGGTAAAAAAAAAGGATTGTGTGGTTTTATGAAACCACGGTAAAAGTGAAATTTCTATAGGCGCCGCCATATTGGCCTTGGCTGCTCTGACGAGCGCCTTTCACTTTATCCCTACTCCGCGGCCGACCGTCACGCGACATGCAACACACAGACGAAAAAGTTTGAGACGATGTAATAAAAGTTTCACTTTAAAAACACGAAAATATATTTTTTACGGTACCTCTCCTACACGTAAAGTGGAGAAAAATAACAAGCAAATGTCAATCTCAGCTTAGAATATGGCGGATGATCCATAATCGTACCCCCAGCTGTCAAGACCCGCCGCAGCGGGGTCAAACAAAATCAAAACAAAAATACAAAACAAATAAAAACACCGGGAACGCTGGGAGAGGACGCCCCAAAAGGACATGTAGTGACCTTATTGGATATGTTCTTCAGAAAGGTTAGGTGTGTACTTAGTACTCGCAACCGGCGTGCGTGTATGACCAGATGTATGAACGTAAACGAAGCAAAAGGAGTATGTAAGGATTGAAGGAGGTAACGTCATGTAGTTTCTGCCCACATCCATAGGAAAAGGCGTGAGTTTGTATATACGTATGTATGTGTGAACAAAAAAAAAGTCAAAAATATACAGGTTGTGATAGTTAATTGGTTCAGGCGTGACCTTGCGGAAATCCATTATAAAATACAATAGGTGTTGATAAATTTAGTAACCTGTTCCGCTTAACTATTCCTAAAGAGCCATAAAAAAAACCTGTAAGAAATCGACACGTGTTACACCTCTCAACGAGGCATCCTCAGTATGACGTTTGACTTGTCGCGAACCCGAACACGGCGTGTCGCCACACCGAGTGCTAGACACAGAGTGAGCGAGAGTGAGTGGTATGGCACACTCTCGCTTTTTTAGGGTTCCGTAGTAAACAAGGAACCCTTATAGTTTCGTCATGTCCGTCTGTCTGTCTGTCTGTCTGTCCGCGGTCTAGCTCCGAGAACCTTAGCACTAGAAAGCTGTAATTTGGCATTATATTAATTACGCCGACAAAGTGGTAAAACAAAATTATGAAAAACATTTTTTTTTAGAGTACCTCCCCTACACGTAAAGTGGTGATGTTTATTTTTAACCGACTTCCAAAAGGAGGAGGTTCTCAATTCGACTGTATGTTGTTTTTTTTTTTTTTGTATGTTTGTTACGCGATTACTCCGTCAATTATGAATTGATTTTGATGTTTCTTTTTTTTGTTTGGTAGATCATACTTCAGAGGTGGTCCCATATAAATTTTATTAACTTTGCTTGGGTAGTTTTTGAGTTAGCTTCAATAATACGTATTTTTTCCTCACTTAGTATGTGGATGATATTATGATAACTTCCTGTCACTGTTATTTACATAGCAGGTAGTGGTATTCGAATATGTGTGGGGTAGGTATCACAACTAAAAAGTGAAAAATAAAAACTTTTACAAAAAAAAAACAACCGACTTCAAAAAAAAACACTACTAAGTGAAAAATAACTTTAATTTCGGAAGTCGGTGACAAAGAACGAAAATTAAAAACCAAAGACACCGACTTCCGAAATTAAAGTTATTTTTCACTTTGTAGTGTTTTTTTTTGAAGTCGGTTGTTTTTTTTTGTAAAAAGTTTTTTTTATTTTTTTATCCCATAGTGGGGGTATCATTAGAAAGGTCCTTTAAAAACATTGTGAGTTCGTGAAAACTATTTTTGGATTCAGGAATCCGTTTGCGAAATATTAAGCTTTAAAGTGCTAATTTTTGTTAGAGTCAAGTGTCCCCCCCCCCTGCCAGCTAAATGGTTGGTTTTGGGTATGTGAAAAAAATCACAGCGGTAGTTTATATAACGAAATTAAAAGGAAAACTATCACAGCTAAGTAGGCTCTACAAGTTAACGAGTAATAATCGACTAACTTAACTTTGCAGTTGCAAAAACATGTTTTCCCATACATTCCGTATATTTGAATGAATAAAATATTTGTTTGCGATTACAAACTTTACAGTTGGAGTATTGACCGTAACGTATATCGATGTATGGGAGAACATATTTTTGAACTACAAAGTTAAGTTTGTTTTTGGGATAAATTCATCCCAACTACGGAACCCTTCATTGTGCGTGGTCCGACACGCACTTGGCCGGTTTTTTTTTTAAGTTACGATACTTTGAAAAACAAAAACGATGTGCCATTACAATACCTAGAGTAGAAAATATTCGTTGAAAGTTTAGCTCAAAAGAATAACAAAAGAGAAAAAGATTTATCATTTTTTTTTTCTCTCTTAGAACCTTTATTGGTTCAACTAACAATCTCCAATCTTCGACAATGTTGAAGCTTAGATTTGATACAAGACCAATGTTTACAGGTGAAATTGATTTTAGAGCCTTTTCGAAGGATCAGGTAGGCTTTTCGAAATGTTGCGATTAGTACCAATATGTGAGTGGAAGGAGACGCCCTTTTTTTTTTTTTGGGTGGGAAATTATCAAATAACTTCTCCCGCTCTGGGCGGAGCGGGAGGGCGTGTCAGACTCTTACTGACTAAAACCCACCCGTGTTCCTTCGGTTGCCCTGTTGCCGGGGGCCACGATTTCCCGATCGGTTTTCTTCGAACCCCCGGCAGGCATTGGCCCTAGCAGACCCCGTCAATTCTGCTGACATCTCTTTGAGGCGCGCGTGGAACACAACGCGCCGTCGACCCGGGCTTGGTCCTTATCGGACGGCGAGCTACCCATTGCTCACTGTCCGCAAGCCCGCGCCTACGGTGGCCGGAAATCGGCTCGCGATTCCCGCCCCGGGCGTCTCCTCCTGCGGCGGTTAGGGGCGTGAGGGCGCGAAATTTGCCTCTCCCTCACGCGTTCCGCCTTCTCCTTCGCGAGCATTACCGCTTCGCAGAAGGAGGTGACGGCCTGCCATTTCCTCTCGCTCCGTACCATGGCCTGAACCAGGGCCGGACGCGAGAGATCACCGCCGCCGATCGCCTCTACGAGAACACGGCGTTGCTCCGCCCAAGCCGGGCAGATCTCCACCGTATGCTCCACCGTGTCCTCAGGCCGATCCACACAATGGTGACACCCGGGTGTTTCCTCCCGCCTTATCCTGAACAGGAACCTCCCGAAGCAGCCGTGTCCGGTGAGGACCTGCGTCAGGCGGAAGGTGAGAACGCCGTGGCGTCTCTCCAGCCACTCCTCAAAGACGGGTCCTCAAAGAAGGAGACGCCGTAGGAGGACATTAATAGATACATCACCTTATTGGTGATACTCTTCAGAAGGTCAGGTCCGTATAATTTCAACCAGCGTGCGTGTATGACCAATTGTTTTAATATTGTCAATCGCTTCAATTGCATTTGGTAGACGATCAATTTGCGCATCAATGTGTATCAATCACGTAAAAATTTACAATTACAATTGATCGTTTCGAGGGCCCTTAAAGACCGTAGCAGGTCGTGTTTTGTAGTTTCTACGTACCCCCATTGCCCATGGGAAGAAGGCGTGAGTTTATGTGTGTGTATGTGTTTTGTTTCTGTACCCTTTTTTCATGTGGAGGAAATTATATCCCATCAAAAACATAACATGTAAAAAAATGCAAATCTCGCAACGCAGTTCTTCTACCGTGAAAAGATGTGAGGTCTAATGTAAAACCTGTTAATTTTATTCAGTACCTATCTTGTCATCTTTATTTCTTTAATAAATAGAATGACTTGGCCATCGCACGGCAACATAATCACATAAGAATAATCTACAATTTTAAATAGTTCTAATTAAACAAAGCGCAGCGCTAATGTTAGGTAGATTTTGTTGCATGTAGAATGTAGATTTTATTGCCGTGTGTGATTATATCTCTATCCCAAGATTTTTTTAAGAAACGAAGTTAAAGGGCGGAGAGGGACTGTGCTTTTCAACAGTTAAAACCTAAGGGACCGAGTCCAGGCAAGGGAATGTATAGATTTGTATGTACTTATTAATCAAAGAGAATGATGTGATGCATGTGTGTGTGTGTGGGGGGGTGTGTGTGTGTGTGGGGGGGTATGTGTGTGTGTGCACCTTTACCTAACCCTTCAGGAAATAATAGGCGTAATTTATTAAAGAGACACACTAACACTAAATAAATTAATAATAACTTTATTTAATTTAACATATTTTATATATGAACACAGATGAGCTTTGGTAGTAACACAATGCAGTATAATATAATAACTGAAACCTGTACACAATATGGAAAACCCTGCCTCTCAAACTAGGAAACCTGTATCTTGAGAGCCAGTGATTCAGCTTAAAAAGTGATGCTTTATTATAATAGTAGACTGTGTCGATCTACCTGAGCGACTATTAATATAGAGCTAAATTAAGTAATACAATATATTTTATATATGATGTGTGTGTCTGTTTGCGTGTGTGTGTGTGTATGTGTGAATGTGTAGGGGGTGTGTGTGAGTGTGTGCGTGTGCACTAGTTGATGTTTGTGAGTTTCTACCTACCTCATTTCGAGCTATTCCACTCAGAGCACTAATTTCAACAGGACTTGTCTGAACCGCACCTGAGCACTTCCACTAACAGCACTGAAACCAAATTTTGATAAGTGCGGTTCGGTGGAATAGTTTATCAATATTATTTTCAGTCCCCGAACGGCACCTAGGTGCCGGTAACGTAAAATATTTTGTTAGAGTTAGGATGTATTTTTTTGTCAAACAAAACATAGCGATACAAATCAGGAGAAGTGTTGTTCCGGATAATTCCACCTTATTCACCTGGAGCAAGGACTAATGTTTTAGCTTCCAATTACTTAACGCTACAATACCGTATAATTCCTAATCACAAGCCTCACATACATTGCCTAAGATCAGCCAACTAAGCCATCAGATGACGTCAGAGACGGTCATTACAATTCAAGCCATTCACATACGCTGCATCAGCTAAATGTCACGATAGAGCACAAAATTATTGAGTAATGTTAGCAAAAAAGAAATAAAATCATAGACACTACCAAAACTATCCATTGGTTTAGGTTAATATTTTTTTTTTGTAAAACTATTATTGACTAAAGCTCTTTTTTGATATCAGTGGGTAGTTTTTTTTTTTCATAATTATAATAATTCTATGTTATGCTGGCCATTCTTTAGCAATCAAAAGATAGGTAATATAATTACTAACGTAATTATACGTTTTGTTAGTATAATTTCAAATTAGCTAGGTACATATGTAATACATATATCTACAATACCGCATAATTCCTGATCACAAGCCTCACATACATTGCCTAAGATCAGCCAACTGAGCCATTTGATGACGTCAGAGGCAGTCATTACAATTCAAGCCATTCACATATGCTGCATCAGCTAAATGTCACGGTACAGCACTAAATTATTGATATTTCGACTTGAATGTCCTGGGGCAAGATTTGTATTCGATAGCTGTATTAATATTGGAATTTGGCAGCTGTGACTGGGTTTAATGTGGTGGTTTTTATTTTAATAAATTGATATTACACATGATATAAAATTTTACACATGTCATGATAGTTTTGATTCGTGTTATCAAAAATCAATCTGCCTAGTTTTTTCCCAACTATGTTAGGGTCGGCTTCCAGTCTAACCAAATGTATACCAGTATTTTTTTTATCACGGGTTTTGAGCGCGGCGACCGAATCAAGAAATTCCGTAACGAAAATAAAACCTAACACCCCCCACTCCGCTTACCATGTAATGACGGTTCCCATGACAACGTGATGTTGTCATGGGAACGTAATTTTTGTTTTATGTCATCACGTCATGATCCCAAGTGTAGCGTTGACAAATAGGAAGTATGGAGGTTACAAATGCTATGCAATAGCTTTACCGCGGCAGTCCCCGAGTGCCACACGTTTTTTTTTGTTAGTTTGGATGCTCCTTTTTAGGGTTCCGTAGTAAACAAGGAACCCTCATAGTTTCGTTATGTCCGTCTGCTTGTGTGTCTATCCTCGGTCTAGCTCCGAGACTTTTGGTACTAGAAAGCTGTAATTTGGCATGGATATACATATTAATTACGCCGACAAAGTGGTAAAACAAAATTATGAAAAAAAAAAATATGGTACCTCCCCTACACGTAAGGTGGTGATGTTTTTTTTTCTATCCCATGGTGTGGGGTATCATTGGAAAGGTCCTTCAAAAAAATTGTGAGTATGTAAAACCATTTTTGGATTCAGGGATCCGTTTGCGAAATATTAAGCAAATTTTTGTTAGAGTCAAGTGCAAAGGTTAAGCAAAAATGAAAGAAAGAAAGAAAGAAAATATTTTATTTGGGACACGCACAGGAAATACAAAACAGTAATTAAAACATTAACAAATATAAAAAAGGAGCATTTTAAAACTCATCATCATCTGCCTAGCCTTTTCCCAACTATGTTGGGGTCGGCTTCCAGTCTAACCGGATGCAGCTGAATACCAGTATTTTACATGGAGCGACTGCCTACCTGACCTCCACAACCTAGTTACTAGGTAACACGATACCCCTTGGTAAGACTGGTTGTCAGATTTTTTGGGCTTCTAACTACCCGTAACGACTGTCAAAGATCTACAAATGACAGCCGGGACCAACGGCTTAACGTGCTTTCCGAGGCACGGAGGGGTCTTGGTATGTAAAGATGGTCACCCATCCACAGACTAACCGCGGCAAGTGTAGCTTAACCTGATCGATCGACCCGTGCAGCTGTTGTTACTTAGCCACAAGCCCCACCAGAGCATTTTAAAAATAACAAACAAAATTAATAACGACCTGAAAAATTAAATTAATATCATACAAATATGAACTAGGTACCTACTTTTATTCAATACTAGCTTTTGCCCGTGACTTCATTCGCGAGCCTATCCTTCCTAAAGAATTGGGCTATTAACGCAAAAAAGAATTTTACAAATCCGACTGGTTGTTCCGGACTCCGGAGATTACCCCCTATATACAAACTTACAAACAAACAAATTTTACCTCTTAATAATATTACTAGCTGACCCTGCAAACGTGGTTTTGCCATATAAATGTTTGGGGTGGACCACCCTTATCACTTAGGGGTATGAAAAATAAATTACGACCGATTCTCAGACCTACCAAATATACATATAAAATTTCATAAAAATCGATCAAGCCGTTTCGGAGGAGTATGGCAACTAACACTGTGACACAAGAATTTTACATGTATATAGATTTTTATACATATTACTAGCGGACCCGACAGACGTTGTCCTGTCAAAACATTGTCCAGCGGACAAAATTGTGAATCTAAACCATTTCCAGATCCCCTTGAACACACACAAAAAATTTCATCAAAATCGGTCCAGTCGTTTGAGAGAAGTTCAGTGACATACACACTCACAGAAGAATTATATATATAAAGATGAGTCAATCAATCAATCAAAATATTTTATTTCACATAAACCTACAAGGGCACTTATGAAACGTCAGAAGCTAGGTGCACGGTTCCAATTGGTCGTTTCCTATGGAGAAGAGCCGGCAAGAAACTCCACGGTTACTCTTTTCAAAATAGTTTCTACAATGTTTTCAAGAGTATAGATTATTACTAAATTACTATGTTTGCTTTTCCATTTCAACTTAATATTTAGAGTTATTATCTCAAGTTATTTAAAAACTCTTTCTATAGGCATAACCTCTTGCAAGTGTAATAAGAACCATCCTGCTCTAAAATATCTAATTTAATTCCGAATATAACTATTTAACCTCAAAATAGATACTAATCCCCGAATGAATCTTGAAGTCGCTACCCCAATATCATAATCTAAAACTGTATAATAAAACTACATATTCACAATATTTCAGGGATAAGGAAAATAATATGCAACACCAAGATATTTTGTCTGTCATTTATATTTCTTTGCCAACATCAAATTCAATATTCTACACCATACCATCACATCTCCTATTCCCCACATAATATCACAATACAATCCGTATTCTAATATTTACCATGAAAATAATAGGTTATCTTAATTTACAGTAGATTTCTAACCAATACCATGCCAATCTACCTTTTTTACCGAACCAGCCACACTAAGCACACCTTACCGTCACGAGCGCCAGACTCAGAAGGCCGTTCCCGCGCTATGTTCTGACACATCGAATCTTTGGGTATTGCCAGTACAAAATCCAACAATTACGTATTTATAAATTGAAACCTAACACAAGTAATTATTTTCTTTTTTTTTTAATTTTACTGGTAACACCTATTTACTACTTTCGGTGTATGATTACCCTAATTTCTCCTTGAAACTTTCTCTTCTTTACCTAGGTATTAAGTCTAAAATAATGTATCAGTCAATAAAGCTGAGCACTATGATTCAGATATAATTACGCCACCTAATAACGAGTGAGTACATCGAAAATTGTGGGAGCAGACAGTTGTTTACCAAACCTAACCAGACAATTTCCGTCACGGCGTGTTGGGTGTTTAAGTGTAGACTTAAGCGTGTTTGAACAATCATATTTTTGGCTGTGTAAACTACATCTTTGTTTTTATTCCTTAATCTTCATTGAATATAACTACAAAAAAAAATCATATTTAGTAACCTGTTCCGCTTAACTATTTCCTAAAGAGCCATAAAAAACCCTGTAAGAAATCGACACGTGTTCCACTTCTCAACGAGGCATCCTCAGGATGGCGATTGACTTGTCGCGAACCCGAACACGGCGTGTTGCCACACCGAGCGCTGGTCGCAGAGCAACGTCTATTGTATTTTACAATGGATTTCCGCATAGTTAATTGATTCAGGCGTGACCACGCCTGAATCAATCAACTATGTTATAATTTTTGATAAAACATACTAGCAATAATATAAAATTGGTATTGGAAGTGTTCCTTATGTATTTATGTACACAAGAGTGGGTATTGCATTATTTTCGTCTGAAATTTGTTATACTAAGTAGATGAGGAAGTTCTCAAGTTTTAGTATTTATACTGGGTGATTTTTTTTACCGTCTCGAAATTTTTATAGGGTGCTCTACTCATGAATGTAAATAACTTTCACTATGGGAGCAACTCTGAGATCACGAAAAAAAAACATCACCTGTTTCATACATTTTTGTCAAGTAGGTATTGAACTTTTGTATAAACAGCTGATTTTTTTTCGTGATTTCAGAGTTGCTCCCATAATGAAAGTTGTTTATATTCATGGGTAGAACAGCCTGTAAATTTTTCAAGACGGTAAAAAAATTCATCCGGTATTTAAGAATATTAGTCAAATCATTTACCATGACAACGAGATTTGAATAAACATCAGTAGGTACTCACGAATTCCACCTGCTTTGAATAGAGAGAGCTTGAACATTGTTCTACAATTAAGACCAAAACTCACACTTCGCTACAAGTTCATCACTTACTCCATTACAAGCGACTATGACTTGGTGGATTTGAGGCCGCAATTGACTAATCCTGTGCGGGTTTAGCCGGCATCCACCATTCATCACGGATGACGACGGATTACGTACACCACACCACTTAAGTTTCCGTGGTAATGTGTGAGCGCGACGACTGTTTCTATGCTCAACATGAAGGGCTTGTGTACACAATGTTTGGTATGTACGACACGTAAGCCTTAGGCGTAACTGGAAGTGACTGAATGGGGTACGTAGCTGCTCTAGAATTGATAGAATCGGAGATTAATGGGGGAAACGTGTTGGTATTTTAGTGGGTTCGGATTATTTGTTAAGGAGATTTTGTTGTTGAAAACGTGAATACTGATAACTGTGCATGTATTTTAACAGAAGACTTTTTTATTAAGTCTTCCCGGCTACCGATATGGTCAAACTCTTATTTTTACCCGACTACGGTGACACAAAAAGGAGGGCTATGAGTTTGACCGATATGTATGTTTGTAAGTATGTATGTATGTTAATCTCCCTCGACATCATAACTTCTAAACTACTCATCATAATTTGAAAAATGAGGTATCATTGGAAGCGTCTTGATGGTTCTCTGGATGTCACATGAGGCCATAAAGTGAAAAAGTATTTTTTTAAAAAGATGCCATGTTGGTTATCAAATGAAAGGGCTTAATTAGCACATTTAAAATATAAATATAATAACCCCAAAATTTCAATTTCAAGTTTCATAGAAAAGTGCAATACCTACGTGGTCAAAATGTATGGAACAGCAGATTTTTTTTAAATAACCGACGAAAAATTTAAACGCAGGGGGGTTCAGAATCACGTACTGAATCCGTAGTTTCAGTTTTCGCGTCGATGTCCCTGCCACCCCGTATAAGTATACGTATGCAGCACATTCATAATTATCATTAACTGACAACGACACACCCCAAAATCTTCCCAGCAAAGATAAAGGAACCTTCAAGGAAAAGAAAAACGAAACTCATCAACAGTGACAGTGCCATTATCACAAGTGAACGAATTGTTGGCTAAGCAGTAGTAATGAGTTTAACTAACGATCGTGTCACTCATGCAGAAATCACGCCTCATCAGTCAGCCGGCTCGCCTCGAGAATTCATCGGTCGAATAGAGGTATAGATCAAGTAATTGTTTGTAAGGACTTTCTGGTTGAATTGTGCTCTTTTTTTGGTCGAGTTAGGTTTCATATAGATAAAAGATACTTAGAGAGAATACACTTAGTCAAAGTGGTGACTCATCCAAAAGATAGTCTCACTATTGTACATCTTATTAATTACGAATCGGATCTTAAAAAAAAAAATACTTTGGGTGTTAAACCCTATAAAAGAACTCATGTAATAAAAAACTATTTATTAATTTGTAAATAAATATTATTTTGTTGAGTGTCATTTGTGGCATTACGACTTACTTCGTGTTTCTGGAGAACGGCCACGTTATTTTCGTCATGTATCATCCTAATTTTACTCATTTTTATTTGCGTGATTTGTGACAGTGAAAAGGCTGAATTCCCTTTTCAAAAGCTAGTAAAATACATTTAACAATATTTTAAAACTTTCCTTCAGTAAGTTTAAGTTTAGGATTCTTTATTGTGAAATAAAGAATTCAAAAACATACCGAACTATCGATAAGTGAATACTGAATTCAAAGCTAGAAATACATAGATTCGGAATACAAAAAGACCTTTTAAATCTGGTATTGAAAAAAGAAGTGTTGCGAGTGCTAACAAATCACTACTCGCTAGAACGTTGCCCAAAGCAATAGAGCAGCCCATTTCGCTGAGTCAAATTCCACGATTTGTATGGGTAGACATGTTGCCGATCCGCTTCAGAATCCCTCTTTCATTCGCAGATCAACATTCAATGAAACAAACCTCGTGAATGCAGAGAGTCGTATTCATATTGCTATGCATTTTTTGTTTTTATTGCAGAAGCAAAATCTGGGTGAAACGATGCTTAGATATGTATAAAAAGATCCATAGCCGAAGTTTGTATGGGTAATCTAAAATGTTCATGCAATGATTGCTTATAAAAAAATAACTTTATATATACAACTAAAAGCTAAGGACTTTCGCAGATGGACTTAAAAAGCAAAATGTATAACAGCACACTCAAGAAAGCAGACTGTCTGCGAGTGTTTTAATCATCTCCTTTTGTTTAAAATCTAGATCCATACAAAAATCATTCTCCAGATAACACTAATTGAATTTCTCTGTAAGCATATCGTCTTTATTACCAGCCTCTACAATTTAGACCTGTATAACGAAGATTATTTTTTAATCAGTTTCTTTATACGTTTTCGTTGTTCGAAAACTTTAACACCACCGTTCTGCCGCTCTTACGAAAAGTGCAATAACTCGAGTTTTGCACCGAATTGAGATAAGTACATATTCGGAATTTGCAGAACGAGATCTATATGTTCTTTTTAAACATTTTTTATGTATTTATTGTAACGGCTAGGGCTGCGCAGGGTAGACTGCGCAGGCCGTTAACGGTTAGGTAGATAGTTTAGGTAGATAAAGTAATTAAAACAGCTAACAAGGTTTATAGATAATTATAATTTATATAGGTAGTAGAACACGGCTAGGTCGTGGGTTAGGTCCTGACACTGAGTTCTGAGCACTCGCACACTTAGGATAGGATGGAAGGGTACCGTCCTTGGTAGCACATGGTAGATGTAGGGGCCTGCTCAGCACAGGCTCCGTAGTAGTTGGACGGCCCTCGTAGGCTGCTAGTATTCAGCGCCGCAGCACGTGCTCTCGGCGGTAGGCCGCAGGTAAGCACTGGGAGCACGTAGTGGTTCGCCTGTCAGTACAGGCGCGCGGCGGCAGGCCGCATGTAGGCAGGCCTTCATCAGCGTGCAGCCTTAAGCCCGTATAGAGAGCCACTAGGTCGGGGCACACAGTCCTGAGGGTCACTCCCTTCACGCCTACTACTACGGATTTGCGGACTACTTATATTTTATTTTTTTGTGTTTCACATATCTATTTTTATTTTATCATATATTTATTTTCTGTATCTATCTATCCGTGACATCACTACGGGCCCTATCAGAATACCAGCGCTGCGACATTTATTTATTTTTAAGTGTCGCAGCATTATGCTGAGATAGGAGCCTTTTGGCCTCGTACAGGACCTTCTGCTTTTATTTTAATTTTTCTTTGTTTTTTTATTGTTTTTTTATTATTTTTATTAATGTTCTTATTGAAGGTGTTTAGTTTAATTTGTGATTTCCTGTGCGAGTCTCAATAAATACTTTTTCTTTCTTCTTTCTTTCTCTTTCTTCAGGGAGGCAAGCGGCAGTCGAAGTGCTAGAGTGTCCTTAATCAATTACCTAGTGTTGTGCCACGTTTGTAGTGATGTGGTTAGTTACTTACTAATTGTTATCACTCGACTAATATAGTTGAGACCGCTCACAACGCTACACTATGACGAAACCGGTTTACCTTGTATATACCATGTCTGGTGTTGGAGATCAAACAAAACAAAAATAAAATCTTTACCAGCGTTTTTCTCGAAATCAGGTTTAACCTAGTTATTGTACTTTTCGTAAGGACGGCAGCGTTGTGGACCTAAGAGTAATTGAAAACAAATATTAGAATTTCTCTCGGGCCCCGGTGTAGCTCCCGCATCTATGGGACTGGTAATACCGGATAATGAGTAAGGGAACCCTGGATATTTGAGTTAAACCCCGAATATATCCTTGGCATTGTTTACGTGGAATTTATTGTACAATGCTTGCGACCCTATGGCTTGAAGTAATCCAATTGAATTGATAATGGTAAACAAGCACTTCGGGTATATGAATTAGAATTTCAATTTTAGATAAACAGATATAACCATAAGATTTGCAGTCTAGTACATATTTGAATTTATTATTCTCATTGACATAATTATATCGATCAATTACTTAAGCAATTATTTTTTATTTAAAAACTAGCTCCACTCTGTGGTATCACCCGCATAAGTCTCGATCCCGTGGGAATATCGGGATAAAAAGTATTCTATGTCCTAACCTAAGTCATTGAGGTCTACCCATGAGTCAAATTGCATTCAAATCTGTACGGCCATTTTAGCGGGAAAGTGTAACAAACAAACAATAAAAAAAAACAAACAAAAAACAATAGTCACTTTCGCATTTATAAGATTAGCTAGGATATCATCCAAGACTTTTAATTTTTTTTTGGTCATTCATCAGCCCATGGTGTTCTACTGCAGGGCAAAAGACTTCCAATTCCTTCCATTTCCTTCTGTTGTGGATCTATCCTTTATGAATTCCTCATTCTTTGCAAGGGCCTCAAAGTTCAAAGAAAATTGTATACCGTATTAAACGCCGTACTCAGATCTATCATCAACAATCCTTTCCAAAATCTCAGAACTCCAAAAAAAGATGGCCCATCTTTGTCCATTGTGTACGAAAGTAGGACAGACCCGGGACCCCGGTCGGATGCAGACCCTACGCTGATGTAACCTGTCTACATAATAACAATTACTGTAATGCTCGGGTTGCTTTTCCCTCCTAAAGGCGTACATTAACGCCTAGTAATTAGTTTACCTGATCATTATAAGGATTATGAGTTGCGACGTGGATTAAAGGGGTCTTTTACCGTTCGATGATCTTTTGTGATGGTATCAGGTGGTAAATGTAAGCTATTCAATAAGTTCTTATATATTCAGTAGGAAGTAAATGTGTCGTGAATTCTGTTGCATGCAATTATGTGCGCTGTTGCAGGTATTTTGTCATTGCAAGCGATAGTATACGTACCGTCCATTTTGGGTTGCCAAATTTTAGGCGAGTTTTGGTGAATTCCAGCAATCATACTATTCAACATACCATCATGCCTGTTTTCACTGAAGGGTTAGGCAGAGGTGTATACCATTCTCTCCAGTCTTTGATCAAGTGGATGTGGTATATATAACTAGCTGCGCACCACGCTTTCACAGTTTCGATCCCTTGGGAATATCAGGATGAAGAGTATCCAGGTGTCCTAATCCAGGTCATGGTTTACCCATGTGCCAAATCTGTTCAACCGTTTTAGCGTGAAAGCGTAACAAACAAACAAACTCTCACATTAATAATATTAGCTAGGGTATCGCCATTCTCGCAACTGTAGTAGGTACTGCTATTGAATCAAGTTATTGTCTTTTGAAATAATCAAAGTACTTATTTGAAAAACCCAATAACGGACAAGATATTCCGTACAATATTTTATGACCATTGCGTTTTTTTTTACCATGACCCAATCTTTTGCCCTATTGTTTGTTTGCCCAAGAAGAAAGTAAAATAAAAATCATGAACTTGTCTTAAGCAGTGATAGCTTAGTGATGTGCCAAGACTGCCAAGTCATAGGTGTCGAGTCGAACCCAAAACACTCACCTCTGATTTTTCGGATTCATATGTGTATTATTTAATTATCACTTGCTTCAAAAACGGGGAAGGAAAACATCTTGATGAAACCGGCATACCTGAGAAATATTTCTCGACAGCAATGTGAAGCCAAGTCAGAGGCCCATGGGCGGCTTTAAAAAACTCTGACGCCAGGTTAGTCATTAACCACACGAAAAGAAGATGAAGACTTGTCTTACGAATGTCTATATCGATAGTAATGCAGCCAGATTTCTGGTCTGTATTAACAGTTCAAAGATAAGAGCCTCTCGTATCATTAGCGGCTATCTCCAGCTCATCTAGAATCATATTTTTTGGACTCGTGCCAATAACCCAACCAGCTAACGGAAGCATCTGGCTTTAAACTTTTTTGTCGTGAGTTTGTAAGCGAGTACTTGTGTGATTTTTATTCTAACTCTTCATATCGTCATTTGGGTTTGAATATTTATTATTTCATAGTCGCATTTCTTATAGATTTTTAATCTTTTATAGATTTTTAATCTTTTATAGATTTTCTGTTGGAATTACAGGATGATTTTAGGGACGTTTTCGAAATCTTTATATATATAATTCTTCTGTGAGTGTGTATGTCACTGAACTTCTCTCAAACGACTGGACCGATTTTGATGAATTTTTTTGTGTGTGTTCAAGGGGATCTGGGAATGGTTTAGATTCACAATTTTGTCCGCTGGACAATGTTTTGACAGGACAACGTCTGTCGGGTCCGCTAGTTTAGGTATAAAACACTCTCGCAGACTTGAGTACTTGAGCACTAAAGTTTCACTAACGATGTTAGCTACGGTACTAATGACATAGTGTCCTAATTATACCGAGGGTCCTACTCTCTCAAACTCTCTAGTTGTTTACGTAGATCTTTTGATCAAAGTGATAGCACTGGTTATTAGGTCAAAAGTTCATTAAGCTCTTGGATTTCAGCCCCTCATTTCTAGTCGATGAAATGCTTGCGAAATTTTTGCGGAAAGTAAAAAATCTGATTTGGTTCCACCGTCTCGTCTATTACTGTTAATTATGTTATCCGTTCTTGAATTTTACCTCCCAAAATTGACCCCAATTTTGTGTGGACCCTTACTTTCAAAGAAACAAAATCTTTTTCTACAGTATCAAATGTTTTTTTAATGTTTCTTCGTTTTTAGGGGACAAATGGACCGTCGTGTGCCCAAATTGCCCGTGGAAAAATTGTTTCCGAAGATTCCCGATCTTATTTAGCATCATCCATAATACTTTAACAAATGCTCGCGAAAAATTGCTGACATTCAATTATGTAGGCACCGACAGCGTGATTGATGGAGCTGTCAACGTGTCCGCAAACGGGAACTGAACTTTGTACATCGATCATGGCTTGTTCTATCACAAACAGGTTTTATTATGCTCCTGTTTTTGAATATAATGAACTTGAACCGTGGTTCGGAGTAAAGGTCGATACTCTGCGCTGTCACTTCTCTTCTTTGTGACGCTCAGTTTGGAAATGTACCTTTTGTTCGACATTTTGTGTATCAATAGAATATTTTATTTTCTATTCACTCCATCTTTGTACCTTTTATGCTGTTTAAAGTTTAATAAATAAATAAAATACAATAGACGTATTTATATTTAGTAACCTGTTCCGTTTAGCTATTTCTAAAGGGCCATAAAAAACCCTAAAAGAAATCGACACGTGTTTTACCTCTCAACGCGGCATCCTCAGGATGACGATTGACTTGTCGCTAACCCGAACTAGGCGTAACTTTTATGGCTCTTTAGAAATAGCTAAGCGGAACAGGTTACTAAATATATCCACGTCTATTGTATTTTATAATGGATTTCCGCAAGGTCACGCCTGAATCAATTAATTATCTTCAATAAATAAATATAACAATCTACTGCGGGTTTAATAGAAAGAAAGAAAAACATTTATTTTGGACACAGTTCGTGAATACAAAAAACAGATAGCAAAATGAAATAGTGAAAATAATGTTTTAACAACAATAGTGTGTGGCTCACGGCTGCACCAAAAAAGTTAATTTCAGCATTAATGCCAGAGATACCGTCTGACGCTGGTTTTCTAATGAACACTTAAGGACAAGTGACGGGGAGTACAAACAATTTCAACATACCTAATACATAATTTGTATACTTAAAAACTAAATAAATAATAGTAATATGAGGACAATAGCTTATTCTCTATAAATTTCTTTGTCTGAAATTTTTTGTATGAAACGGTCATTTCATTAATCAAAATTGTTCCTTCACCCCTCAATTACAGTCTCTAAATAGTTTCTACTACTTCCTTCTAATAGTCAATTTGACCAATTGAAAATACGATTGCTGTCTGACATGCGTATACCTGACATTGAAAACGTCGAAGCGACGAAGTAGTTCAGTTATTGATCTGATCGTACTGATAAATATTCATGGGGAAATGGATATGTCTTTAGGTCAATCAAAGTTGCGTTCAAACGATTATATTGCTGGTTCAATTATGTACGACTAAGTTTATGATCGGTTTAGTGGAGTAAGTTCCTGTTTATAGGTTGTAAAATTGTTAATACTTGGTATGTAGTAACTTTACAGTTTTATTACTACATTGAATAATATTATAATACATAATTAGTAGTTAACGTTTAAATCATAAAACTAAACAATCATTAAGTTCAGTAGAAAATTGATCATGTTGTGCGATTTTATGCTTGCGTTATGTTACTGTTTATCGGTAAATAAAATAAATATAAAAATAGTTACAAACGCTAAAACTCACTCCGTAGTTCTCAGACAAAAAACATTTACAAATAAAATTCATTACAAAACAAAACATACAGTTTCTATTTATTCAAATAAAACAGAGACAAGGTCATGTCAAGGTTTCGTTGTCATTGTGCTTTATGCATCGTGCCAAGGCCATGCTGAGCCAAGTCAAGTCAAGTCAGGCCGTTTGGAGAGCACTCGGTGTGGCCGGGACATGTCGCGAATTAGACGTGTGGTACCACTTGGACTAATTTAGAAAAAGAACTGTTATTGTAATAGAATTGTGGGTAAAGAGATGGGGTTTAAATGGATGAGGAATTATTGGAGAGAGAGAGGATGCGGTAGTGGAAAATTTTGGAGGGATTAATTTAAGAGATTATGAGATGATGAAAGTGAAAGAAGAGCAAAAACCTGTAAACAAAATTCAGATAAAACATACATACACACACTAAGTGCTCACATACATGAGCGGCATTTTACCAACAGTAGAGGCAACTGCAGCCGTCGACACGTCGACGGCAGCCACCGACACGTAGACTGCAATGAGCCGACGACTGTCGACGGCTGCAGTTGCCTCTGCTGTTGACAACGTGCCGCTCATGTTTATGAGCACTAAGACAGAATTCCATTAAAATTATAGAAAACTAGTGCGATACTGGCTAGAATAAGAAGGAAGATAGGTACAGGCTTACCTTGAGAAGGTTAGTATCACTGTTAAGTGAAGATGAGTTTGGAAGATCATCTTAAAACTTAGTAAGAGCTTGAGTATTGAAAATATTGTGACTTAATTAAATGACTAGGTACATCGATAACTTAATTGAAAAAGACAAGGTAAAAAAAGTTGAAAGAATGCTATCATGAAAATACCTAACCTTTCAAAGTTACCTTTAATTTAGTAACATTCCGATTAAAGTACCTTAAACATAAACATGAATTGCCACATAAATACGTGAGCCATTGAGGCAAATTACCTTTGATTAGCCTTCCTTTTAATAATTACCACATTATGCCGTTTCTAACCTACTTCTTTTTCTAGAGCCAGTACCTGATTGAAATGTAAATAGCTATTGACATTATAACTCATAATTATTCCGACTTAAGGCTCCGTGACTTGGAAAGTCATTAACTTCACTTTCAAATAGGACTTGTTTTATTTGAAACACAAATTAGTTTTGATTGAAGATTCAGAGAAGAGTGCAAAATTGAAAAGGTTGCATTAATTTGATTGAGTCGGTTTGGTTCTATTGATATTTAGTTTGATGTTTGTCTCTTTTATAATTTGTTCGGTGAATAAATTGCAATAATTTGCTAATTAATAATTATTGAAACAAACAACGAACAACAAACACAGAAACAACATCGCGTTTAATTATAAAATAGGTTTTTATTTTTATAATTTTTTTATTTACCTTTAGTTTTGTCCATCTTTTATTTATTTTGTGAATGTGAAAATGCTGTAGGCTTGTTGACCATTTTCTATTTTGTTAAGTACCTGGTACTTGTTAAAAGACCTACATAATACTGTCCTCTTATACCTATTAACACTGTTATTTGAAAATATTGTAAAAGCCAGTTATTTTTAAAAGAGTAACCGTGGTTTTTCTGGCTGGCTCTTCTCTATAGGAAACGACCAGTTGGAACCGAGTACCTAGCTTCTGACGTTTCATAAGTGCCCTTGTAGCTTTACGTGAAATAAAATATTTTTAATTTGAAACAAATAACAGGTCATGTTATCCATCCATCAACATTTTTACAACATCAACATCGCACCTGTAATACCCGAAGGATTAAACAAAGGTGTATCTGTAGTACCTACACATATATTTCGCTATATATGTATGTGACAACATTTTTCTAGTGACGATATTCAATTATTCATCATCATCATCATTTCAGCCCAAAAGACATGCAAAAAGATGCATCAATGAATGATCTGAAAACAAACAAGAAAAATGAAAAAATAAAAATGAGTTAGTGTGTCTTAGTGTGTGTATGTGCGCGTGATTTTGTGTAAGTGTAGAGCAGTGAAAGGTGTTGGGGTGTTGGGTAGTGTAAATACATATAACCGAAAAAAAACAAAAATAAATAAATTGTTAATTGGACAAGAGTACCAACTAGCTCTGAATAATTAACAAGTTCTCTGTTTCCTCATAGGAAAGGGCAATTAGGTGGTTATACAATGTACCTTCTTCTTACAAAAAGATTTGTTGAGTGGATACATGTTGAGTTCTTTATTTATTAAAAATACCTTCCTCTTCCTTTAATTAATTACTCTAACAATATTTCCCACCCAGAAAAGAATCCTCACGAACTTAAGAACTTCCAGAGAAGAATCGTTTTTTACCTATTCCGAGAAAAATGGTGTTGTAAAATTAATAGTGACTAGGAATGAGAATAATTTTTCGTATTTCCGACGAACTTTCATAAACATAATTAAAAAACCATTCCAAAGGCTTCTCGGGCGTCCGCAAGACAATGAAAACTAGACAAAGTTATGGTAAACTTCGAGGAGTAATATAAAGTTGATCTTCCTCAGAATACGGAATCAAGAAAAAAGGGCAAAAAAGAAAAAAAAATCCCCTACATTAAGTGTCTTGATGTTTTTCCTTTGAACGCTTTAAAGCAATTTTGTACAACGGTGAAGCCAATAATGTTATGAAATAACGCTTGAGGCTTGTTTGTTAAATTAAGCAGTTTATTGAATCGTTTTTGAAATACTGGGAAACAGTAAAGAAAATACAGCAGTTTTATTAGTGAAGGTTTTCTGGGGAATAAAATGAAGAACAAATATTAAGAGAATACCACGGAGAAAAACTCTTCATTAAAGCTTGATCCCCTAACATCATTGAATCCCCATGTACCAATAACATACGAACTAAGTAAGTATCCAGCAATAATACGCGAAATAAAAAGCTCATTTTATGGCTTATTACACTTACTTCCAGTTTAACGAGAACCCGCAGTAATCCACGAAATAACTTTTATTGCGTAGGTAAGCCAATTTTTCCAATATGGCTGCCGAAACTAAACGGTTTACATTTTTTTTTTGTTTTTACGAGTTTAGATATCGAACACATACCTACGGTAGTCAATTTTGAATTTAGAACACATTCGATATTTCAAAAGCCTACGAGCGTTCGCTGCATTCGTTGGCGGTCGGCCAAGATCGGGTAGGGCATAACGTTAGGTGCTTTAGTAGTGCTGCCAGTTACAATATCGCTAATTTTTGGACTAGTGGGAAAAGAGAGGCTGGATGGTTTTATACTACGTTGGTAATGAAAAATAGGCTTTTAAGTTCATTTTCACGTTGGTTAACGTCTGTTACAGGAACCAAGTCTTGGTAGGAGAAAGGCATAGCAAAATTAATTAGTCATTTTAGAGCAGTTGTGGCTCAGTTAAGAGCAATGGTAGCCAAGTGGTAAGGGCTGCGACTTACGAGTTGTAGATCGTGAGTTTGTACCCAGGCAGGCGCTTTACTTTGTGTAGATTATTTCATCACCAATGCTCTCAAAACGGTGAAGGAAAACGTCGTGAGGAAACCGCCATGTCCTAGAACCGAAAATTCAAAGAAATGTGACATCTACAAACCCGCACTGGGTCCGTGTGGGCCTCCTTTCACAGAGAGGAGTCCTGTGTCGCAGCAGTGGAAAATTAAAGGCTGATTAAGCTCTGTACTAAGGCCCGCTTACACCACAAATCACAAACGTATTTAACGCTAAAAGAATTTAAAAAGTCATTCTGTTTCTGTCAACCATTTGATGATGATAGAGGCAGAATTATGTTTTAGATACGTTTAGCGTTAAATTATTTAGTGATTAATGGTGCTAGCGGGCCTAAGCATGCACACATAGATAATAATTGTTTCTGACAAGTTTCAAGACGCTGTTAGGATCCGATTCATAAAATTATCTCTAGGCGAATAAAAAGATTTCTTTAAATTGAACAAATCAGATTAAGGTTTTAGGTAAGTGCTTCCAAAATACATACGAGAAATCCGAAATCGATGACAAATCCGTGATATCGCGGCATCTGTCATCACTAGTCTTCGTATCTAACAGCTAGATTTGGATCACAATAATATTTCACTTGTGTGTAGAATTATTTCATAGTGCTAGCGCAGATACAAAGGATTTCGGGTTTCTTTTGTAAAGTTTAGATAGTTTTTTGTAGATGTTTAATGTTTATGTAGGTACCTACTGCCACTAGCTTTTTTGGGGCCGACGTAAAACTCTAAAATATTTTTAGCAATAAACATTTTATTTATTATTGAAGTGAAAACTTCTTTAGGCGAGTTGGGCATTTTTGAGATGGGACTAAACCATTGATTTCGCGACACTGTAATGATACCTCATGTTTGTAAACGCAATTGTGCTCTTCATTTATATTATGTTACGTATCCATGTTCTATGCAAGTATTTTTACTTTAAAGGTTTTGTAAACGCGATTGTGCTCTTTATTTAGATAAGATTACGGACTAATGTTCTATAGAAGTATTTTTCTTCCACCAAGGCGATCTTGTTCAAGTTTACACTTCTGTCGGCACTCCCGGAATGCCACTGTTTTATTTTTATTTTTGTCATTGTAGACAACATTTTGACTTACGATATTAAATACTGGGCGCTGTGATCGCTAAGCGACAAAGCCATTGAAACATTTAAAAAAAATGCGGGAAACAAATTAGATGCAACCGATCCAGAACCGATCGTTGACTGACCTTCCGATCGACATAATAGTGATGATAACGAATAAGGCAAAGAAAAAGCCAGACATGATCTAACTTTACACTTAGATCAGCCTAAGGATATCCAGACAAGTGGTCTTTTCATAAGAAACACTACCCCATAAGGAAACTGTGTCATCGATAATTATGTTACCCTAGCTATTCAAACATTACTCGATATAATATAAAGAAATTACAATGTACCCAAAATGACATTAATTTCTGGATACATTACTTCATCAAACACGCCAGTCACAGATATTAACAATTGTGTCTGTTTCAATAACATCGTATAGAACATTGAACGTCATACTGTCTAGTGTTTCTGTATTCCTGGTAATCGCCACTAAAAGCTAAGGACTTAAGGGCCTTAGTCCCGTTTAGTACCGTAAAACAGTCACTTTAAAAAGCAATCTTCTCATAAACGGCTTGGTTAAAAGGTTTGAAAAAAATATATGTTTGCTATAGATTCATGAACAACATTTTTGAAACTGGATTTTTTCGTATGGCTAATACTTTAGCCTTAAAAAAATATTTAGCAAAACGCTATTTTTAGCTAATATTCCCTACTACTTCTAAACGGCTTTGATGTTTGTAAATATTTTTACACTGAAAAATTGGTGATTAAAAGTACTACAAATTTGAAACTGCAAATGTAAATCAATCAATATTTGCAAAGAAAATGTCCCCAATTAGAGATAGAGGGTCAGAGGCGCTCTGCGCGGGACGCGGGCGGCAGTCGTGCGTTAGCACTGAGACGGGGTGGCTGTGTCGCTCGCTGCTCCGCTCCGGCTATCGTCGACTATGCGCATACGTATGTGTTAGTGCGAATGTTTACGAACTTATTGTATTAATGTGCGTTTATAGACTAGCTCGCGCTGCAGAGAGTCAATTCGATTGTGCGCGTAGGCACTTTATTGTTGAGTATTTTTTATGTGCAATATTCTTAATACTTTTTTAGATTTACAAATTAACAATTTACAATATAAATTTAAAAAAAAAATGTAAATATAACATAACATCACGCCTGTATTCCCCAAAGGGTTAGGCAGAGGTGTACAGTCACGAGCAAATATGTATACACATAGCAAAATTAAAAAGCAATTTTCTCGTGGAATAACGTCTGCAACTTTATACCTATTTCATATTGGTATTGATTCCAAAATACTATGTTCATTACAGCATAATATTACAATCACAGTAGGAGAAATCACTTTTTAAAGTTGCTAAGTGTATACATATTATTGCTCGTGACTGTATCTATAGTTACAGGATAATGTAATAAAACTAAGTTTTACTATTGTAAAAAGATAATTTGTAATGTAACTCGTTGGTAATCCTTAAATAAATAAATAAATATAGTACACCCACATTTCGCCAGTTATGTTTAAGTCCCATGTAATAGGGGGCGAGCCTATTGCCAAAAATCCAGACTCCGGGCTGCTACTAAGCAATTCTAGAGGGAAAAACGCTATAGCACTTTGCCCGACTCGGGAATCGAACCCAGGACCAGGACAGGTCAGCAGTAACGCTACAACGGCGCAGTCGTTGACCTACAATATTGTGCAAATAAATAAATAAAAATAGCAAGGCATATCAAGCACTGCAATTGGGACTATGAATGAGAATTAAAATTGATTGAATTTTAAAATGATAAGACTGTATTTTATAACCTCTAACTAACAATTCCCATTTTGCGTCACACGTGATCTGTTCAATTTATATCATAACACGTGTGACTCCGGATTTTTAATTTGTCTGTCTGTGATGTCTTATTTATACCTTTTTAGTTGAATTTTTTGTCGTAGTTGGGTTTTAGTTTGTATAACTTTTATTTTTATTGAATTTTTTTTGGCGTTGGTTTTTTTGGGATTTTTTTTTATACGTATTTTTAAATATGCTAATTTAACCCTTTAATTTTAGGTGTATATTGTGATTGACTTACGTAAATAAATGAATCCTTATCATCAAAATGAAAGTCTTACTGGTTGGAGTGTAGCCTTTTAACCTACGGAGCGAGGATTTTTATTATTCGGGATATAATAAAATTATGAAATACCCAATTTTATTGCAGTATCGTAAGCTTGACCATGGCAACCATGTAGGTTCTGAGAAATATGGCCCTATGATGCACCTTTTCCAGTTAGGAGCTTTCGATTTTTTTTTAAATAAAAATTTCTATATTTCCAAAGTGGTGACTCGGATGAAAATCTTTTCTGGAAATAAATTGTTGTTCTAGTCGAAAACCATGAGATGGTGTAAAAAAAAACCAGAGATTTTTGGTTTTTAATGTTGACAAATAAAAAAAAAAATTTTTTTCCTCAAATTCATGTTGGGATGCTGTTTGCACGGGGGTCCCACAGGGGAGGTAAAATTTCGGTTATTTTTTGCCTAGGACGCACCGTTTTCGAGATATTTGAATTTACGTTTTTTGCCTATTTCTATTCAAAAAAAAATATCCGTAAATTTAATAAGTCCTCTGTCCCTAACGATACGCAAGCTGAAAGATCGACCGTTACTCAGCCAACGTTCGCACGGACGTAATAAAATCGCGGCGGGATTTTATCGCGCACTGGATTTTGAACTCTCGGTGTTAAGCCGAGCGTTGAGAATCCAACGCGCTGGAACGCACTTTTATTTATTTTTTATTTTTATCTGCTGTTAATTATATTGTGTGCTTTTTTTTTAGTCTGTGCTAAATAAATGTATTTTCTTTCTTTCTTTCTTCTTTCTTTCACTCTCGTCCCAGCGCGTTGAAAAATCAAGTACACGAAAAAAAATAGCCGCGATTTTATTACGTCCGTGCGGACGTGGGCTTACTATTTTTTTGTTTTTTTTTTTAAATTATTTTCCGAATATTTTAAGGCTCCGTGCACAAAATTCACGCGACAGAGTTTAGATAAACTCTTACGATGCAATGTTTGTGTGCACCGATCACACACACACACGCCTAAACATTGAACGTAGTGACCGCTAAACAGTTTTGATCCTATAGATGGTATTTTGTTAAGTTACGTAGGTACGCATAAGAAATAAGTCTGGAATGTTTGTGTATATTCGTTTATGTTTATATTTATAACAATCAACATTAAAAAGCTATAAAAAAAACATGTATTTCAGACAAAAAAGTCCATAGCCAAGGCAGTTTGAGGTTGTTAGCAACAATAATTTCGCTTATGACTAATGTTAGTAACTAAAAGTAAAAAGAAGAAACTAGATACACCGTCTACCATCCGTCCGTCTTCGTTTTTTACTTTTTGTATGGAAAACATGAAAAATGATTACCTACATGTTGAGTTCTATGGGTTTCATAAAGGGGGTCGAAATTTTCATTATTTTAGCGATAGGACACACCATTTTCGAGATATAAGCAAAAGAACAGAAAAAAGATACAATACAGTTTTTGCACCTGAATGAGTTTTAATTTTTGTGAAAATGGCAATTTCGCTATTACGAATTTGACTTTTCACCTAAAATTTTGATTGGTGCCGATGCTCTTATACACTGAACTAAACTAACTAAACTATCACTAAAATTCCTTACTTTTGCCTATGAGAATCTCAAAGCTAGTCTGTAAAATAAAACCTCTAAATTTAAAAATAATTTTGACACGTGTAAATCGAATTTGATAATCGCGACTCCACACGTGACACCTAACCACGTGAATCTTTTTAGAGCCGGAGGTCCGCAGGGGGGCAGCCTCGACGTGTTTTATATGGAATTTTTCACTTTTTGTATGGAAAATAAGAAAAAATATTACCCACATGTAGAGTCTAAGGGGATTAAGGGTGTCGAAATTTTCATTATTTTTTCGATTGGACACATCGTTTTCGAGATATAAGCAAAAGAAAAAAAAAAGATTCAGTACTGTTTTTGCATCTGAAGTCGAGGTGTTGGTGTGAATTTAAAGTTCATGACAACCAATTTAATTCCACACGTTTTTAGTCGCGATTAAAAATAGTCAGATTTAGTTAGACACTGGTGCCGATTCCCTTGTTCACAAACTATACAAGTTCAGTGCATCTTTTTCTTTCTATTTCATTAAGAAATGGACACAAGATAAATTTTTGTTTAGTCCTGTCAAACTAATGATGCAAAAACAGTACTGATTTTTTTTTCTTTTGCTTATATCTCGAAAACGGTGTGTCCAATCGCAAAAGTAATGAAAATTTCGACACCCTTTATAAAACCCGTAATAAGGTAATATTTTTTCTTATTTTTCATTAAAAAAAATTAAAAATCCATATAAAACACGTCGAGGCTGCCCCCCCTGCGCGCCTCCGGCTCTAAAAAGATTCACGTGGTTAGGTATCACGTGTGGAGTTGCGATTGTCAAATTCGATTTAGATGTGTCAAAATTATTTTTAAATTTAGAGAATTTATTTTGCAGACTAGCTTTGAGATTTTCATATTCAAAAGTAAGGAATTTTAGTGATAGTTTAATTCAGTGTACAAGAAAATTGGCACCAATGGTGCCCTGTGCGCCTCCAGCTCTAAAAAATGCACGGGGTAGGGCAAACAAGTACCACGTGGATTCAAAATATATTTAAATTTAGAGAATTTTTGTTGCAGAATAGCTTAAAATTGAAATGGATGGCGTGATGTTATGAAGAAATGTGTAAATTTTCGCAGCCGCCATCTTAGATTTACGTTTTGACATCAAAATCTGCTTTAGAATCCTCGAAAACTTTGAAAAAGACACTCAAAACGAAAAATTTGAAAATTGTCACAGCCGCCAACTTGGATTTATATTTTGACCTCACTATCAGCTTTAGCATCCTCGAAAACTATGAAAACGACACCCATAACGAAACATTTTTAAATGTTCGCAGCTGCCATCTTGGATCTTTATTTTGACTTAAAGTAGTCTTCAGTAGCTTTAAAGAACTTCGTTCCAAAAATACTTCACTTATTGCTACTACAGCATATCGGCGCAGGCATGTCGGTGACGCGAACCCATAACTTTTTCTCACCCGGCAGGCAGACGTTGTCCTACGACAACAGCGCCACGCTGGTCCAACTATAGCTATAAAACATCCAAGTGACACAAAAACAATTTTAAAAAACATCTAAATCAGTCAAGCCGTTTAAGATAAGAAGAATTACGAACACACGTACACCATTATTTTATTTATTGCCAGGCGTACAGAATTTTAATGTTCTTCAAAAACAAGCAAAGTACTTTAAAATAAAATGTGGTAGTCGATGTATAATTTCTGGAATATGTTAACATCAGACACGTGCGGGCGTGTGTGCGTGCTGCGACGCAGTGATACGTCCTCACGCTGGGAAGGCCCGTTCGCTACTGACAGGATGAGTTTTCCGCGATCGTTTATATAGTTCACTTTGCTATTTATTTACGAAATGAAGTAATTGTTTATTTATAAATTAAACTTAGATTATATTAAACGGTTAACTTAAGAGTAATATGTAATTTTTAAAATTTCTTAAAAGTGTTTCTAAGTATTAGAAAAAAATATTTATTTGTCTTGAAGTTTTCAGAAAATTACGTTATTTCAACATTTTTTTCTTCTGCTATATTTTGTATGAAAGTTGAAAAAAGTGGTTCCTCTATGTACAAGTAGACCATAATTATAATGATATTGATGAAATTTTTTAATTTTCAAAATCAAAAGCAGCTTCTTCTAATGAAACGATCAAACGTCAGTCTCGCGTCATTTTTTGGAAAACTTGTTGCGAATTTTAGTGATTTTCCACGAATCCTTAATTTATTTGAAAAATCCCTTTCCCCTATGTACAGACGCCAGCACATCAAGCTACCCGAAACTGTCAAATTTTCCCAATCAACTTTGAACCTTAGACATCAGCGATAAAGTTGAAAATCTATTAAATAAATTTGACAGATTGTAGTAGCTTGATGTGCTGGCGTCTGTACAAGACAAAGAATTGAACTTTTCAAATCACAATTTTTTTTTTAAATTCTGGTCCCCTTTCTCACAACGAATGATCAAAATTTATCAAAATCAGTGATTTCGTGCGGTGCGGCGGCACGGAGCCTTAAATGTTTTTTTCTCTTTTCGATAAAATCGAACATAGAATATATTTTATTCTCCTTCGTTTTTCACATAATAGATGTTATTATAAGTTTACGTTATTATTATTATTAAGGGCCGACTTTTCAAGCCTCAGTTAAGTCGGTGAATAGTTATCTAGCGTATGCAATTATTTGGCTGTTTATAAAGCGAATTAAAATTTTAAATTTTTCAATCGTATAATAGCTGAAGAATAGTTTATCTGTGGTCTTTGTTAACCATCAACTTCACACTATCATGTGCAAGTGAGATGCACAGATACAGTATTCAACGTGTTAGACAAGAATAGAAACAAAACTTATGTTTGACATTTTGACATAATCATAACATAAAGACATAATCATCAGACACTGACTATCTGACTATTGAAAAATTCAGAATCATGATATCTATGGAATAAACGCTTTACGATTCTTTATGTGAGGATTGAAAAATCAGCTCTTAATAAAACACGAAATAAATAGCAACCGTATGACACTTGTATGAAAAATTCGAACCCAATTCTCTCTGCGGCGAATGACGAAAGAAAAAATAATCATAAATAAATAAGCGCGAAAGAATGTGACAACCGGCGACGGCGGGCGTGTCTGAATAAAACCGGTTTATTCAGGTTAACACGAGTTTTAAAATTATATTCTCTGTAATAACCAGTAACCAAAATTAATTAGATTTAGTCGAAACCGTTTTTGTAATTAACCGGTTAATCAATGAACGGTATTATAACGGTTTTAAGAACAATATAAACCGGTTTCAAGCCCTGTTCTATCTATAAAAAATATCAACCTTACAACCACCATTCCCTTCTGGAATCGTAGGCAAAAACAGCGACCCACGTGTGCGTGTCTGCGCCCCTGCATATTCTTTGGCCGTCGTTTTAGTGTAGTGCGCCACCGCACGCTTCCAAGGGTAGGGGTTTAGCTCCGCCCACATACGCAAGGTCAGTGAGCCTACTAATCACCTTAAATTGAACGTTTTCATTGTGTTATTCTGAATACCTCTGGCATTAGTAACATTTCAATATAATACTTCCCTTTGTGTGTGGGTTTTCGGTGTAATGGCGTTTGTACCGTGGTTGTAATGAAGCTTTAAAAGTGTCCAACCTTGGAGGACGAAATAGGGAACTGGTTTTAGTCACAAAGGAATTGGGGCAATGAAGAAAATGCTTACCAAATCTATTGGTATGTTGACTTTCTGACTATAACAGAGCAAGATTCCTGGCCCCCAGACTTGACTTATTTTCTGAGTAACAAAATGTGTGGGATAGAGTTGTGTTAGTATGTACTTTGAACGTACGCATACGCTAGCTTGGGCCGACGACCAATTTACAGGTATCAGGTTCTAAGGATACGTAAAAACATTACTTTACTTAAAGTTTGAGTGCTGATTATTTTGTATGTTTTACAAAATATTGTTAATAACTAATAAGTCGAAACTGCCAGACACTTCGGCGACGGTAATTTCAGCTAGACACTTTAAAGAACCCAAAAAATTTACGTCATTTTACTTAAAAGTCTGAGTCTTAATTTTTAAATTGATACTCAAGGAACTGCAGTATTTATATTTTCTTAATGTCCCTCGGGTATCATCGGATTTCCGAATACAAACGAATGCTAATTTCCATGTCCCTCAATTATTAGATTTATCGTGTATAATAATTTGAATTCAGAACTAAGTACTTTATTGTTGTTTTGATTTCCGTGTTAACTAAATAGAGCTGTAAATCTATTTTCTTATCTGTCGCGCCTGCGACTTTAGCGGCTTTCCTCCCATTTTAAAAATAAATTACATTAAGTTAAAAAGAGTGTTAACAACTCTATATACTTTAAAGTCGATTGAGAGCGTCCGGTCTGCACCGAGTGCAAAGGGCAACTGATAGAAATCCGACGACTGACGAAACACGAGGTTTGCCGAGGGACATTAAGTGTTCTTAACTGAACATAGTTTGTATTTTAAATAATATTTGTAAGCAGCCTGACCAATCGTAGCGGACAAACATCCCCCAGACACAATTAAAAGGTCGCTGTGAGTATGAGCACGAGCGTGATAGTTGAGTAGGTATACCCTCGTTGTACAGACGCCAGCACATCAAGCTACTACAATCTGTCAAATTTATTTAATAGATTTTCAACTTTATCGCTGAAATCTAAGGTTCAAAGTTGATTGGGAAAATTTGACAGTTTCGGGTAGTTTGATGTGCTGGCGTCTGTACATATGATGAGGTTTGCAGTGGTTAGTTATAACGCTTCTAGAATTTGATATTCGTCATTAACGACTCATCTCCTATTATATATCACTGGTTGGATTAATCCTACACTGAATTTAATATTTGTATAGCCTACAGATATTTACTTTGTGCCGATGGAATATTGCATAATCTGTGATCTGTTTGTGTAAAAGCAGCTGTGTATCAGGATGTAAGCTTAGGGCAATAAAGATGAATTAATAATTCTACTTTTACTATTTTACAGTTACTATTTTTTGCAGTATTAAACATTTGTCTTTTTTCACTCACAACTATGTGAAATCTGCATATCGTCGCTCGGCATCCAATACCACGAATGTGACATTTTTGACGAAAATCAGATTTTTGTTTTATTTAATTCTACACGTTCAAATACGTGATCCTGCATTTAAAAATGTTTTTCGTCAAAAATGTCACATTCGCGGTATTGGATGCCAAGCGACGATATGTAATGCGTAAAACATTTTCTAGCCACTCGGCGATCACTTATGTTACCATACCGATTCTTAGACAACTCCTGCGGGTTGCCTAGCAACAGATTAATAACATATTGACAGACAAAGAAATGACAAACAACTGTCAAAAATGTATATTTTGAAGATCGCATGATGTAACACAGGAGTACCTATTTGCTAAGGGATCTGCTTAGACATTACCTAATTAGGTGTAGATAAACTTGAGGTTAGTGAAAACGGGCATTGCTGTTTTTAATTTAATACCCATATTTCTACCCATGTTAAATTAATTACATAAGTGTCGCAAGCCTCTGCTTGCGTTTGACATCGTTTTACATGCAATATTTTTTCATGAGACAATTTTATTTTCATGCTTCATTTTTTTCACAAAATGTTCGGCATGGTAGAACAATGTAGCCAATTATGCTACAATGCGTTTGATTAAAATATTTTCACACATTTTCATTTCGGGGCCTTTCCGAAGGCTTTCGTTGCGTTTAATCTCAGATAATTGGCGTCTGGGTACTCCCTAAGGCACAATTTATTCGACAATCACTGTGTTACTGTAGCTTGCTCCTCCGATTCTCATTTTCTTGGAAACAAATGGCTTTGAGCACCTAAAAGGCAATCTAGCTTAACCTTGTATTAAGTGGATTTTATCTTTTTATTGATTTGTTAAGGTGCTGCAATTTATTTTCTGTAAATACAGTTGGTTTTATATTGTAAGTTAAGTTTAATTATTTTGGGATTACACGAGATTGATCATAATTAAGTACTTAATTTCTTTTGAATTCCTTGTGCATGAATAATTTTGGGTTAATAACACACTTTACGATTATTGAGCGGTGATAGTTAATAAATCTTTTTGTTTGATCACTACACGGGACTGTAGATATAATATTGCGTAAATGATTGTTAATTGACTGCCTCGTTGGTCTAGTGATCGCAAGCGCTACTGCTGAGCATGAGGTCCTGGGTTCGATTTCCGGGTCGGGCAAAGTGTTATGGGGTTTTGTTATCTGAAATTTCTCAGTAGCGGCCCGGAGTCTGGATTTGTGCCCGGTTAAAGGCTCATTCAAACAGGCGCGACACGCGACGCGACACAAAGGCACCGCTCGTCGCGCGACGAGCGGTGCCTTTGTGTCGCCTCGCGTGTCGCGCCTGTTTGAATGAGCCTTGATGGCAATAGGCTCGCCCCCTATTACATGGGACTTAGACATAACTTCTACTTCTACTTTCTACTTACTTCTTCATCTTTCTTCTTCTTTTCTTCTTTCTTCCTTCATGAAAGAAGAGTTTTGGCCGAAAGGTGTGGTCCACGTACCGACGATTTCGTGGAAGGTTACGCGACACTACGCAGCGCAACACAACGCCGATACAGTCATCACTTTATGTACAGTAATTGTTTTTATTATAACAAGAAGTATGTATGTTTAGGTTAAGGTATTTATCTACGGGCCTGCGTCGCCTGAATTAAATGAATTATTATATTATTATTATAACTGGCGAAATGTGGGTGAACCTGCTCCAGGGACACCTCTGCCCAACCTTTAGGGGGAAACAAAGCGTGATGTAATGTGATTGTTAATCTTACCAAATAGGTCGGAATTTGGTTCACCAAAATCAAGATTTAGAGTCACGACATTGTACCTGTTGCTTGCTAGATAATGCAAATATTATGACCTTGAAATTAGATCTTTGAAGAGATAAAACGTGCATAAGTATTCAGTTGCCATTATCCCTAAAAATTGGCCATGGTATTATTTTTGTATTCGATTTTTAAATTTTGCCCTATTAACTAACTGTGCTTGTTGCAATACAGAGTAATTGGGCAATTGAAATTGTCTTTGGTCCCTGGCCCCGACATCAAGCAATAGATAAAATTGTTTGACTGCTTGAATACGAGGCTTTTGGCTACTTTGTACGTATGTATTAATTATGTATTTTTTTGTAATGTGCGTTTTGTTTGTTTGGAATAAACAATTTTTCTTTCTTATATGTTTCGTATCTTATAATACGTTACTTAAATGAATTAATCTATCGTCTTCAAAGTCTCTCTACACACACCTTACCTAATCCTTCCTTTAAATTAATCTCGAAGCAAAACGTGTTTTAATCATTTTAGAATTCAAACTAGCATGTTGGAGTCCTTAATCTTTTCATTTAGGAGCCATATGGTCCGAACCGATGTGGGGAATAACATTTCTACTTCCACTTGGATAGGGTGAGTATTCATTTGAGCGGAGCGAGTGAGCGGTGAAGAGCGAGAGCGGTTTAGTGGAGTGTCCTTCTGCTCTAAAATGGAGTGGATGCAAGAGTGAGAAAGCTTTCGAAGTGGAGAATATGAGTGAGGACACGGCTTTGCCTACAAATCGCGGTTGAAGTGCTAATATTATAACTAATCTCTGCACGCGTAGCATGAACACCGTAGAAACGAGTTTTGGTAGACGGAAGAATAGAGAAAATGACAGATAGTCAATCACAATACGTCATTTTGTCTATTCTTCCGTCGACAAAACTCGTTTCTACGGTAGTCATGCTACGCGTGCTGCTCCGCACTAATAGCTTTTCCTATTGAAGTGGAGCGGAGGTACGAATTTTGTGCTATTATACAAAAGAACGCGGCCGCGAGATTCGCACAATTTATTTAAGCAGGCCTAAAATCAGCGCTGCTTAAAACAAGGATTGGATTTAAGGTTTAATATTTTTTTCGAAAGACGACTTTTAATCACTTCTTTGAAAAAAAAAATTGTGTCAGCAACTTGGTCGTCTTTTTTCACTACACAGATGATGATGAATGTTTTTCTACATCTGCTTCGCTCCGCTCGTCTCAATGGACACGCAGCCTTACTCGAAGGATTAGTTTGGACAAGAGATTAGCGTCATATAAATGTTCGGACGGCATTCGGTTTGAAGATATCATGTTCTAGTTAATTGAGTTTGCATTTCAATGGTAAGTCCTCCGGTATGGATGAGGAGGACTAAGGGTGTGGTCAGAGGCTCTTTTGTGTATAGAAACTGATTAATAGGTATTTCATAATTGTATGCTTTGTTATCAGGGTTGATATTATGTTAACGATACTTCTGTAGAATTCTCGCATCCAGCGGATATCTACGATCTTCACCAGGTCATAAGTCTACAGAACCGGTCAAAGTGGGGAGGCTTATATCCAGCAGTGGTTGTCTTTTGGCTGAAATGATGATGATGATGAATTGGGCACTTTTTTGCGAACCACAGCAAAAAAAATTAAAGTGTTCATTTTTATCACTAAATATTAAGCTTCTGTACGTATAGGTACAGAAGTTAATATTTATGTTCATCGATAAGAATAAAAAACAACCGACCTCCAAAAAAAACACTACAAAGTTAGGTTTAACAAAGTGAAAAATAACTTTAATTTCGGAAGTCGGTGTCTTGTGTTTTGTATTTTCGTTTTTTGTCACCGACTTCCGAAATTAAAGTTATTTTTCACTTTGTAGTGTTTTTTTTGGAGGTCGGTTGTTTTTTTTTGTAAAAAGTTTTATTTTTCACTTTGGAGTTGTGGTACCTACCCCACACACATTCGAATACAACTACCTGCTACCAGTGACAGAAACTTATCATATCATCTACATACTAAGTGGGAAAAAATACGTATTTTGTAGCTAACTCAAAAACTATCACAGCAAAGTTAATAAAATTTATATGGGACCAATTCGAGAGCACACCCTTTCAAACAAAAAAATAATTTTCAAAATCGGTCCACAATTGACGGAGAAATCGGTGGACATACTTAAAAAAAAAACAAACATGCGCGACGAACATATAACCTCCTCCTTTTTGGAAGTCGGTTAAAAAGTAATTTGTGTCAGAACATTTATAGCACTTTTTTCCATGTGTAAGTAATTTAATACCGGCATAATTACAGCTGATAATATAATAACATCCATTTATATTAATGTCCATAAATTTTCCTGCTATTAATATATTTTAGCCCCTATTTCATATTTGACAAAGCTTAATCCAGAATATTAATCCCAGTCCATACAGAATATTATAATTCAGGTTTTATTGTACTAAAGTTTGATTAAGTTTTCACTTTATTAATTATTAAAATACTTTGTGAATTTAGAAAATGAATTCGATGTATTATATACTTTGAATTAAAATTATAATATAATCGACTGAGAATAGAATAGAAAAATTAGAATAAGTTGCATCATACTTTTTTTATGAAAATGTAAATTAGTGCCAGTATTCATAACATAATTCTGTGAATATTTAAAAATTAAAACGTATCTGTTTTAACACCAACTTAAAACAGATTAAATTCTGTTTTACATTTCAGTCCCAATTAAACAATTTTTTCTTTTTCTCAGTGAGTATCAAATAATTTTCATCGGTACGTGCATGACCCGAAACTTGGTAGCGATTACAACATTTCGGTAAAGTCATATGTAAAATAAAAACTTTTTACCTTTTTAAAAGGATATTATTCATTAAAAAAAAACTTTTGGATTTAAATACTAAAACTCTCAAATCAAAAATAACTCGAAACTTTACTAAAAAATTACAATTAAATAATTTTACTCAGTTTTCATCGGTACGCGCATGACCCGAAACTTGTTAACGATTACAACATTCCAGTAAAGTCCTATACTATGTAAAAGAATATTATTCTTAATAAAAACTTTTGGATTTAAATTCTAAAACTATCTCAAATCAAAAATAACTCGAAACTTTACTAAAAATAGATCCGATTCTCGTTTTACATTTTAGTTAGTATCAAACAATTTTATCCAATTTCCATCGGTACGTGCATGACCCGAAACTTGGTAGGGATTACGTTTTGACACCGTTCGGTTCGGTAGACACCGGTAATAAATTTGATTTCGACAAATGTGGCCGGAGGGCGACTGTCGCCTTGACCGCTACCTTTTTATATTGGATTACCTTTGGAATGCTGCGTAAATAAATATTACGGCGTTTCATGTGTGATTCGTTTTCGGAATTTTCCTTATTTGAGATTAAAGGTTGTTGATTTAAGGGGCTTTTAAGGGGCACAAGGTCAGTGCCCTTCGCAAGAATATAGGGAGTTATGACCTGTTCCAAAAGTATTTGATGAAAGTATAAATAAATCCTGTTCAGGCATCGTCTTCACATACGCTTTTACAAATTAATGTATACAAATTATTTGTAAAATATTTTTAAAAGAGTAACGATGGAGTTTCTTGTCCATTCTTCTCCATTCGAAACTACCTCTTGGAAGGAGTGACAAGAATCATTTACTTATATTTTTTCTTGTAAATTTTGATGTTCAAAAGTGCCTTTTATGTTCCACTTAGACAGATCAAATTCTTACACAATCACTTAATAAAAAGAATTAGTAACACATTTATCTGTATTTAGAAGGTTTCAACTTCATACCTCTTTTCCCTTCATAAATATTGTAATTGAAAAATCATCGACAAAAATTTTGATTATAAAGTTAACCTCAATAGGGATGATGCCTAGGTAAAAAAAAAGAAATTCTATTTAGTTCGTCTTTCAGATAATAAAATAAATATTAGACACGTATTTTTTGCTTTATCATATTAATCAAAAATAACTTAGAAAACACGCATTAAAGTTGGGGAGTGGGGGTCGTTACGTCATAATTCAGTATAAAATCTAGCAAGGCGTGACGACATGCCACATTTTAACTCAATGTATCGCCGTAATCTTTTGATTAAGTCAAAAAATAAAAAATACGTGTCCAATATTTTTTATTAATGTACCTGCCAGACAAAAAAAATTTGGATACAGGCCTATTGTCTTATGAACAAAAAAAAAACAACCGACCTCCAAAAAAAAAACACTACAAAGTGAAAAATAACTTTAATTTCGGAAGTCGGTGTCTTGGGTTTTGTATTTTCGTTTTTTGCCACCGACTTCCGAAATTAAAGTTATTTTTCACTTTGTAGTGTTTTTTTTGGAGGTCGCTTGTTTTTTTTTGTAAAAAGTTTTTATTTCCACTTTTTAGTTGTGATACCTACCCCACATACATTCGAATACCACTAACTCAAAAACTATCCAAGCAAAGTTAATAAAATTTATATGGGACCAATTCGAGAGCACACCCTTTCAAACAAAAAAAGAATTTTCAAAATCGGTCCACAATTGACGAAGAAATCGGTGGACATACATAAAAAAAAAACAAACATACGCGACGAACATATAACCTCCTCCTTTTTGGAAGTCGGTTAAAAAATCATTAAGGTTTTAAATTTGAAATTCAGGATTTAATAATCAAAGCACTCAATTTGTAGCACTACAAATTAACATTTACAGGTACGATTTTTAATCCATTCAATCCATTTGTATACATTTCCATCTGATACTTTTGAAACAGAATATATTATGGGAATGTGATTCTTGTTGGCCATCCCTATAAATAAGTCAAGGCACTTGATTAGTTCCAAATACGCTTACCTACATCGCAGGACGGTTGAAGAGGGGAAGTAGCTTTTTCCCTTGAGACATCAAAAAAGCAAGGCGTAGTATTGAAGGTCCCACCAGTGCTTTCTATCAAAGATCCTGGACACCTACTTAGCAAAAATCGGTCATGGTGTATTATCCTGGGGATAATAAATCATTGGGATATCATGAACAAAAAAGTTATTGAAACGGGAAGACAGGTGCTACAATTAAAATCCCTTTATGTATTTTTGGTAAATGTTTTGTGGCAGATTGAAAGAAAGGTATAATAAAATATATAATAAAATAAGAAAGACATAACGAAATAATCCCTCTCACAGAGAAGAGGCCTGTGTCCCAGCAGTGGGAACATTATAGGCTGATTATGGTGGAAAGATACAAAATAAGTTTGAAGCTGTAGGTACACATTTAGCTTTACATTTCCAGTAAAAGCTGATCTCGCATTGTATAAGAATTCTGTACAACGAGAGGTCAGCTTATAAAGGAAATGTATAGCTTGAAATAAAAAATAAATAATAATAATAATAACCCCACCGCCGTATCTCTACGTTGACGTCGTGGTGGGGCTTGCGCGCTCCGAACTCTATGTCTGTGCCGGTAGAGTTTACTTTGCCGGAACAGGTCTAGGATGAGGAGCCAGACCAAGAGAGATACAAAAACCCGCAGGGCAGCATGTGGCGAGCTGATGGACAGTAGCGACCCCACGGACCCTATCTCCCGGGAGAAGTCTTGTTCTTCACCTCTGGCTTGCCTTCATTGGCCGGCTGGAGTGAATACTGACGAGGAACAGAGCTCCCGCCTCATTGTTGCCTTAATTGGCCGGCTTGAGTGGAGATTCGCAAGAGCAAACGTGCTTGGAGGAAGGAAGTATTCCAGTAAGTGCTCGTAGGGATTTCGACCATCTTCCGGGCTCTGGGATTGTTCTGAAAGCCGTGGAATACCTCTCCACTCCTCAAGCACCTCAGGACATGTTGTCCCCTTATCGCTACGACACTTTGTGCTAGCGACCGTTTTCGGGGGCCCATTATTGAGTGTGCAAGTCACCCCCTGCCATTTTATCCGTGTGCATTTAAAACATTGATCAGGCAGGGGCCATAGTCTTTCCATAGTTCCAATTAACCAATCCATTATAGCCATCCAAATCCATAGCCCAATATGTTTTGTTTCCATGTTCTGCAATAGTCCTACACCAACCGGGGGTTGTCCTTGGGTGCACTTGTATGGTGCATACAGGGATAATCGTCGGTTGGTGCCTAACCACTTATTAATGTCTAAGGGGCCTCTGCGAGTTGGCTTCGGCCCCTCGTACGCCTTCCAAAGGACCGGGATCCATGGTCCCGAGATTTGTTAAAATATATAAAAATAATAATAATAATATCCCCACCTTCGTATCTCTACGTTGACGTCGTGGTGGGGCTTGCGCGCTCCGAACTCTAGGCCTGTGCCAGTAGAGTTTACTTTGTCGGAACAGGTCTGGGATTAGGAGCCAGACCAAGAGAGATACAAAAACCCGCAGGGCAGCATGTGGCGAGCTGTTGGGCAGTAGCGACCCCACGGACCCTATCTCCCGGGAGAAGTCTTGTTCCTCACCTCTGGCTTGCCTTTATTAGCCGGCTGGAGTGAACACTGACGAGGAACAGAGCTCCTGCCTCATTCTTGCCTTAATTGGCCGGCTTGAGTGGAGATTCGCAAGAGCAAACGTGCTCGGAGGAAGGAAGTATTCCAGTAAGATGCTGGTAGGGATCTTGACCGTACTTCCGGGATTGTCCTGATAGCCGTGGAATACCTCTCCACTCCTCATAAGCACCTCAGGACGTGTTGCCCCCTAGTCGCTACGACACTATGTGCTAGCGACCGTTTTCGGGGGCCCATTATTGAGCGTGCAAGTCACCCCCTGCCATTTTATCCGTGTACATTTAAACATTGATCAGGCAGGGGCCATAGTCCTTCCATAGCTCCACGTAACCAGTCCACTTAAGCCACCCAAACCCATAGTCCAATATCTTTGTTTCTATATTCTGCAATAGTCCTACACCAACCGCGGGTTGTCCTTGGGTGCTCTTGCATAGTGCGAACAGGGATAATCGTCGGTTGGTGCCTCAATACTTAAAAATGTCTAAGGGGCCTCTGCGAGTTGGCTTCGGCCCCTCGTACGCCTTCCAAAGGTCCGGGACCCCAGGGTCCCGAGATATGTCAAAGACATTTAAAAATAATAATATGAAAATAAATAATAATAAAATATAATAATAATATAATATATTTGGCCATATTTTAAGTAGTCACTGATTGATTACATTAAAAATTTTCAGACTGAAAATATGAATGAGAACCTGTTATTGGCACTGTGTTACTAATCCAATCGTTACCCTTCTGTAATAGAGCCTGTTAGTTATCCTGTACATAAATAAATATCTACTTTCCGCATTTAATGCAATACCAAACGATAGGGATGAGGACTCAATTTTTATTTTGTTCGTTAGGTAGATTATTCAAAAATATTGCACACGTATTGTTTCTTTTTTTACGTTATCAAAAGATTACGGCGATACATCGAGTTAAAATGTGCAATGAAATCACGAGTATGTAGATTTTATACTTACTTGTGACGTAGCGACCCCCACTTCCCAACTTTAATGCGTTTTATCTAAGTAATTTTTTATTAATATGATTAAGCAAAAAATACGTCTCTATAATTTTATATTATCTGACTGACGGACTAAATAGAATTTCTTTTTTTTGAGCCAGGCATCTTCCTATTGCAACAATTGAAAACAAAAATTTACTTGCCTGTAACCATAACTAGAATTATTTTTATTAATAGAACAGTTATGGTTACAGCCATAACTGTTCTATTAATAAAAATAATTCTATTACTCGTATAAAATTAAACTCTACAGCCGACTGGCCATAACTCACAAGTTCGCGACATAAGGCCGTTGTCGTGGATCACGACATGTGAAGACGTCATTGATATATAAAAGGTTTTTATATACCTATCAATGGAAGACGTACAAAGTTTTATCGCGAGTTCTACTGAAACATTAAAATTTAGACAATTAGAGTTAGTGGTCACTAATTTTGATTTAGAGATTTCAAACAGCGGCCGTTTAGTCACAAACCCTTTAAAAATGTTAAATTTCCATCCATCTAATGTAATTACCGAATAGCAGCAATTGTAGCAATTGCTTCAATCCAAAAAACGTTACAACTTGCCTGAAAAAATAACGGTCATTCTCGTCTCATTAAAGTTAAACTCCGTAGCCGACTGGCCATAACTCACAAATTAGTGACATAAGGCCGTTGTCGCGGATCGCGATATTTATGTGAAGTATCACGAGTTCTATAGAAACATTTAAAAAAAAAAATTAATAATTGATTCCAAAATATATATATGTCCGACGCTTAAAATTAACTTTGACAAAAAAATTACATTTAAAGTTAGTGGTCACTAATTTTGATTTAGAGATTTCAAACAGCAGCCATTTAGTCACAAATCTAATGTAATTACCGAACAGCAGCAATTGCTTCATCATCTGCCTAGCCTTTTCCCAACTATGTTGGGGCCGGCTTCCAGTCTAACCGGATGCAGCTGAATACCAGTATTTTACATGGAGCGACTGCCTATCTGACCTCCACAACCTAGTTACTAGGTAACACGATAACCCTTTTTTTTTTTTGGGTGGGAAATTATCAAATAACTTCTCCCGCTTTGGGCGGAGCGGGAGGGCGTGTCAGACTCTTACTGACTAAAACCCACCCGTGTTCCTTCGGTTGCCCTGTTGCCGGGGGCCACGATGTCCCTATCGGTTTTCTTCGAACCCCCGGCAGGCATTGGCCCTAGCGGACCCCGTCAATTCTGCTGACATCTCTTTGAGGCAACACGATACCCCTTGGTAAGACTGGTTGTCAGACATTTTGGCTTCTAACTACCCGTAACGACTGTCAAAGATCTACAAATGACAGCCGGGACCAACGGCTTAACATGCTTTCTGAGGCACGGAGGGGTCTCGGTATGTAAAGATGGTCACCCATCCATGGACCAACCGCGGCAAGCGTAGATTAACCGGATCGATCGACCCGTGCGGTTGGTATTATTTAGCCACAAGCCCCTCCTGCAATTGCTTCAATTCAAAAACATTAGAACTTGCCTGTAACAATAACGGTCGTCATTCTATTACTCATTTCAAATTAAACTCCGTAGCCGGCTGGCCATAACTCACAAGTTCGCGACATAAGGCCGTTGTCGCGGATCGCGATATGTGAAGACGTAGAGACAAAGTTTTATCGCGAGTTCTACTAAGACATTTACTCGCTTAGCTCCTTTTTCGAATAGTTGAAAGAAACACTTGGACTAACTAGAGTTAGATTTGTTTATCTTTGGAAATAAATGTAGACGGGCAAGTAGCAGTGGCATACTGGCGTTTTCGATTCTCAAATAGGCCGTGATTTTCTGATAATTATATTTCTTTTAGTCAAGGTGTGAAATGGAATGAAATTATATAATGTTATTATATTAACGCACTGGTCGATCCATCAAGTAAAGCTACGCTTGCCGGGGTTGGTCAGTGGATGGGTTTACTTTACAAAACGAGATTCCTCCGTGCCTCGGAAAGCACATTAAGCCGTTGCCGTTGGTCCCGGCTGTCATTCGTGGATCTTTGACAGTCGTTACGGGTCGTCAGAAGCCCGAAAGTCTGACAACCAGTCTTACCAAGGGGTATCGTATTACCTAGTTACTGGGTTGTGGAGGTCAGATAGGCAGTCGCTCCTTGTAAAATACTGGTATTCAGCTGCGTCCGGTTAGACAGGAAGCCAACCTCAACATAGTTGTGAAAAGGCTAGGCAGATGATGATGGCCTAAATAGATTTGTACTCACGTTCTCGAAATCGGCTCTAACCATTTCGATGAAAGTTGCAATATAGGGGTTTACGGGCGAAAAATTGAACTAGCTAGGTCTCATATCTGGGAAAATTAGTTTTCTTCGTATTTTCACGACGAGCAGAGCTCGGTCGCCCAAAGTTTAGAACAAGATGATGAAGAATGACATGACAATAATGAAATTAAAATAATGATCATGGCAGCATGGAACAAGTAGGTACTATACATGAATAAGTATACTATTAAATGAGCATTCTCTATTTTCACCAGAGCAGAGCTTGGTCGCCCAGGTACTTAAATAAATGAAATAAGCTAATAAAATTGGATCATACATCATCGTTATTATATTAAGAATAAGAATGTCAATCATTTGTCAAATTATAAAAGTAAAATGTCAGTGTGAATCTTTTAAAGTTTAGGTACTCATTCAGAGAATATAATGATTTTTCTGTAAGCTATTTGAATAACAATTAGTAAATAAATAAATCATTTCATAATTTTTCAATTGATTAGCAGTTCCCTATATAATTTTGGTAATCTTAATATATATAAATTACGTGTCACGTTGTTTGTCCGCGATGGACTCCTAAACTACTTAACCGATTTTAATCAAATTTGTACACCGTGTGCAGTTTGATCCAACTTGAAAGATAGGATAGCTTACATCTTAATTTAGGAAAAAAAAAGATATGAAGAAAAATTATGTTTTTATAAATTATGGTAGGGTAGGTAGGGTAGTTAGGGCAGGTAGGGCAGGTAGGGCAGGTAGGGCAGGTAGGGCAGGTAGGGCAGGTAGGGCAGGTAGGGCAGGTAGGGCAGGTAGGGCAGGTAGGGCAGGTAGGGCAGGTAGGGCAGGTAGGGCAGGTAGGGCAGGTAGGGCAGGTAGGGCAGGTAGGGCAGGTAGGGCAGGTAGGGCAGGTAGGGCAGGTAGGGCAGGTAGGGCAGGTAGGGCAGGTAGGGAAGGTAGGGTAGTAAGTGATAAAGATGGTCCACCCCAAACATTTATTTGGCAAAACAACGTTTGCAGGGTCAGCTAGTTTATTATATAATTATCCTGATAACCTTTGGAATGCAACTTCTTTGATCTTTTCTTCTTCTCGTGTGGTTAGTGACTAACCTGGTTTCAGAGTTTTAAAGCCGCCCATGGGCCTCTGACTCGGCTTCACATGCCATCGAAAATATCTGTCGGGCATGCCGGTTTCCTCACGATATTTTCCTTCACCGTTTTTGAAGCAAGTGATAATTATACAAAATGCACATGCATCGGAAAAGTCAGAGTTGCGTGCCTAGGGTCACTATCAATTCTGTGATATAAGTGGTAAAAAGTCATTTACTGGACTGCCTCGTTGGTCTAGTAGTCGCAAGCGCTACTGCTGTGGGTTCGATTCCCGGGTCGGGCAAAGTGTTATTGGGTTTTTCTATCTGGAATTTCTCAGTAGCAGCCCGGAGTCTGGATTTGTGCCCGGTTGATGGCAATAGGCTCGCCCCCTATTACATGGGACTTAAACATAACTGGCGAAATGTGGGTGTACCTACTACAGGTATACCTCTGCCCAACCCTTCGGGGAAACAAGGCGTGATGTTATGAAGTAATTTTTTTTTTGTAGCTTCTTTTAAAAAGTACCTAAAAAAATCACCGATTTCTTGTGTTTTAACTTAACCTAAAACGGATAGAATACATAAATGATGGTCACTGTCATGAAGCTTACGTGCCTGCTATTTAATATCAGGCATCAGTTTCATTATGGAATTTCGAGCACAATAATTGCAATACCGGATATTAAGCTCATATTTGAAGCTGGTATGTAGCAAAATAATTGTTAAAACATTTTTAATAACGAATGTCAAGTAAATTCAATGTATGTTGGATTCCATAACGTTTGCAGTCACAAGAAATGTGCTCGAAAAAATAACTACACGAATTTATTTCTTAATACAGTTGCAAGATATTTAATTTTAAACCAACTGTTTATCTGTATTAAAGTTAAGTCATTTATTAACTAAACTTTATTTGAATCTATAAAATAACAGTGATACGAAAATCAAAGAACGTTACAAAACGTCACGAACGAAATCCCCAAAGGCTTAGGCAGAGGTGTACCTATGTATAGTACACCCACATTTTCGCCAGTTATCCATACTTAATATATAAAGCTGAAGAGTTTGTTTGTTTGCTTGAACGCGCTAATCTCAGGAACTTCTGGTCCGATTTGAAATATTCTTTCAGTGTTAGATAGCCCATTTATCGAGGCTATAGGCTATATATATCATTACGCTAAGACCAATAGAAGCGGAGCACCAATGAAGAATGTTTCAAAATCGGGGTACTTTTTCTTTTGAGAGCTTCCGCTGCGTGCGCTGCGTAAACAGTTAAAGTTTCGATAAAATCATGTACTACAGAATTGTTCCCTTTTAAAAGTTCAAAAAAAGTCCAAGACAGCATATGTCTATCTTTTAAGGTTGGCTCACTATAACCTTTTTTATGCTAACCAAATTTGTTCTAAAATAATGCATTATTTGCGAAGGTGTTTTTATAAACATGATAGATTCAGATTCGTTTTTTTTTTTTTTCGTTTGTTTTTTTTTTTATCCAAATAAATACACCCAAAGTAACTATTCCACGCGGACGAAGTCGCGGGCAGAAGCTAGTATTTAAATAAGTCCCATGGGGGCGAGCTTATTGCTATCAACCGAGCACAAATCCAGACTTCCAGGCTATTACTGGCTGGACAATAAAATGAAATAGTGTCCAATTAATACAGAAAAATAGGTAGACATGTCTTTAAAATACTTTCAACATTCCAAGAAGAACCACAATCATGAAATTTTTACGTATTTTTCTGTTCTTTTCTTCTTTGTGTACCGAAATATTCAATAGTAAAAGTTACCTTTATTCCACAACTAACCAGATATAACAAGTAAGTCTGTCGTCATAACAACAATGTTAACAGTATTGTTGTGTTTCGGCAGTTAGAGGTAAGATAGCCAGTTCGTCTGTGGTTGAAATTTCCGGGTGAAGCTCGCTTCCACCTTCGGCTTGATTAGCACTACCATCAGGTGAGATGCAGGCCAAGAGCTTCCCCATTATGGTAAATATATACAGGATGGCAGGGACATCGACGCGAAAACTGAAACCATGGATTCAGTACATGATTCTGAACTCCTTGCGTTGAGATTTTTCGTCGGTTATTTAAAAAATAAACAGCTGTTCTATACATTTTAACCGCGTAGGTATTGCACTTTTCTATGAAACAACAGATTTTTTGTTTAATATTCGACGAAAAATTGATGTACTGAATCTATGGTTTCAGTTTTCACATCGATGTCCCTTCCACCCTGTATATATAATAATATATAAATAGGCAATTCAACAATAAGTTTATTAATCGAAAATTGATACTCTCCACCAATTTAACTTTACTCATAATTTTCATATTGTTTGTAAGACTTCTTATCATTCGTTCATCGCTCATCGTTCAACCTCACCGGTACAGTTCACGTCGCCACGTCGTCAGCGTACCTAGCTTCTATATATTGTACTAAAAATTGTTTATCCTATACAAACCCAACGCACTATGTGTGTTTAGTGCGTTGGGTGATGTGTCTTTAGCCCAGTATTTATAAAACAATAAAATTATAGGCATGGATTTAAAAAACCTTAATAAGATAGAATTGAATTCATACATAAAATTTTCTGTATGTTTTTTTTTTAAGTCAAATTAGATTTGTTACAGCTGTAGTGACAATCATGTCATTTGGTTTAAATAGGTCCTTATTTTTATTATTTTGTTTATCTTTTATATAGATTTTTTTCTTTTAGATTTTGTGAATGTGAGAACGTTGTAGACTGTAGACTTGAGGACCATTTTCTATTTTACTAAGTACCTGGTACTTGTTGATAGGCCTACACTATCCTCCCATACCTATTAATACTGTAATTTGAAAACATTGTAGAAACCATTTATTTTTAAAAGAGTAACCGTGGAGTTTCTTGCCGGCTCTTCTTCATAGGAAGCGACCAATTGGAACCGTGCACCTAGCTTCCGACGTTTCATAAGTACCCTTGTAGATTTATGTGAAATAAAATATTTTGAATTTGAATTGCCACAGTAGAAGTATCACTCATACACATACATATCTTTACTGTGGAATTGTTGTCACTGTCATCATCGGAACATTCATAGTACGGCCTTATAGCTCCGTAATTCATTTCTCGCACATCTTCCAACCGCACCAGTACACGCCACGTCGTCGCCGCGTCTTCAACATACCTTCTATAAATTTCGCGAAGGCTACAGATATGGAAATTCATGTAATTATTCAAATTGTTTCGATTATAAACGCGGCTGTTATCTCATAGGATGGAATTTGTTTTGCTTCAAGCGGTAAACTGGATTTTCAGATGTTTTGATTTTGAGAATCTTATTTTGCTTTATGTAGGTCTAAATGGTTTAATAAAGACTTAGGTTTCTTGTGAAATCATGTGTTTTTGGACGATGCAAGTCATTTGTTGATTCAATTTTATTATACATGTCGGAGACGGGTATGTGACTCTCGTTATTTTCAAGCATATTTTAACTACTGTGGGCGTAGTGTGGGTAGTGTTGGTTAATGCGCAATAGAAAAACAGTTTGCAGTTCAGATCACATTATAATTTACTATCAAATTAATCACACTAGCTAAATTATACACACACTGGGTGTGACGGCGATTATTGAAATCACCAATTAACACAATGATCACAAATTACAACTAACACTATAACTGAGCACCACGAATCGAAAACAGTTCCGCGACGTCTTGACTCCAATGCGACCAAAGGCTGAAAGCCCTCCTCGCCGTGGCCTTAAAACATCACGACTCTGTAGAAGCGCGCCTTTTTTGGTGTAGGTAGATCACTCTTGATGTCGCCAGTGGCGCGCTTGCGATTCGTTTCGTGTCCGTACTAATGACCGGATCCGACATACATATTATTTACATGTAAAAAAGCCTATCCAATCCGTGAAGGTGTTATTAGGTACCTATCGTACTGAGAGTCTATTTATGTGGTGGTACTCGTAAGCTTCAAGAAAACAGAAAAAAAAATCGCCACATTTTTTTTGCAATGGGGAATTTTACCGGGGGTCATGGGGCGCGAGCGGCCGTCGTTTAGCGGGTGTCTACAAGTCATAACTTTTAACCCCTGTTAAAAATTTGTTGGAATTTTGGTACAAATAATGGGAATTAAAAAAAATAAGTTTAATATAAACTTGAAACCCGACAAAAATGGTCAGGGTAAAGCCGTAGTCGCATGCCTGTATACCATATGAGTGCCAGGAACACCTTCAAAATTATAATGGCATGCGACCACGGGCTTTACCTTGACCATTTTTGTACCTATGTCTTGATTTCAGTCTGAAAAATATTCTTGTTTCGTACTTTTTAGATTATTTTTATTTTCTGGTAGTCGGGTTACAGTTTTTTATTAAACTTAATTGCAGTTCCTATGTGCCCCTTTCGAATCGGACAGGGTTTTTTTTTACAAATTGTATACAGTACAGAAACTTGCATCGAAAAAATGAGGCTTTAATAGCCTACCTACTAACCTATGCAGGTATCAGCAATTTCTGCACTTAACACAACACGAAAGTATTTTTTGGTAGAAATAGCTTCACTAAAATTTGCAGTAAAAGCATCCAAATTATTTTCAAAACTGTGTATAATTAATAAGCCACAGAATTTCAATAAACTTCACTGATATTTAAATTAAAATGGCAATAATATTTTACAAATATTCTCATCAGTTTCTGCTCCAAAAGCTTTATTGAGAAGTTAGTGCTCGAAGTATTTAATTAGAGCTCAATCAAATAGACATTAGTAATCGTGCGTGGGAAGATGGTTGGAAGTCAATATTATTAATATTATTTCTTAGTGGGAACTCAGATGGATGATAAGCCTTTAAGGTTTAATCAACCAACCTCGTGAATTAACTAAATTATCTTTCATTTTAAAGTATTTTTGTAGAAGTATTTTGCTGCGTAGCACTCACTGCTACGGCGCGTAGCTGAGTGCTACGACTGCGTAGCAACCGTAGCATGGCGCAGTTACAAATAATGAAATAAATTATTATCTACTTCTGCAGTGAGGATTAATATTATCGTAACATTAATTCTTTGGCTATAAAAAGATGTAACTTCTTTTCACAACGAGCATTTAACTAAAATATACTTGACAAAGCTACATTATAAAAAAAGAAAACTTCAAAACACTGTGTACAGAAACGTTCATATAAATCTCTCTTTCCTCTACTACAAAAATAAATAGGACTTAAAGATTTGCTTCCTCATTCGTTAAAATATTCCTGCAACAATACTATGAGGTTTATCCAGTATTATGCGGTTGCATAATAGTGTTGTGTTTTGTCCGAAAATTATGGCCCTGAACAGGATTTAGCTGGTTTAAAAATACATTCTGTGTTTTTCTTGCATGAAATCCGACCACCGTTGAGTTTACAATAGAACAAAGATGCTGGTAACTGGAAATAAATTGCTTTGAATTTAGTAATTTATTTAGCAGAAACTAACTTGCAATTTTATTTTATTAATTTTAGGAAAAGTTACAGCTAATACATTTTAATATCAAGCACAATGTGTAAACGATGGCCAATTACAAGCTTCCACTGACGATTGAAGTGAGTAACATTAACAAATACGCGAAAACAGCGACGTAAGAAATACAGAAATGAATTATCTCACGCTCGAAAATGACAATAATAAATAGAAGAGCAAAAAAAGTGAATAAAAAAAAAGGTTATTCATTGAAAAAGCAATTGTTCAAACTTTTCTTCACTTCCTTAACGCTACTAGTAAATAAATCCAACTCAACATCCTGACACACCACATTAAAAGTACGACAAGCTCTTATCACGTACGAGTTCTGCTGTAGATAGTTCTGACTTGAGGCACATGGAGAAGATGTGGTCTCCGAAGAAATGTATTTGGTACACGAAGCCCAATCTTGCCCACCAACTCAGGGACGTCAGTAGATCCGTTCGTAACGCTAAACAAGAAAGCAAGATCTGCAATTTTTCTTCGCTTGTGTAGAGGCAGAATATGATTTTTTTTACACCGACTTATATCTGTAGAATTCGGGAGATAGGTATTCGAGCGATATTGAGTGTACCTCAAAAATCGCCTTTGTATACCTTCAAGCCAATTAATGCCATTAAAGCCATTATAATTTGGATTCCAAACCTGAGAAGTATATTTAAGGTGGCTACGGACAAACACACAATAAAGAATTTTCATTGTTTTAACATTCTTAAAATCTGAAGAGATCCTAAAAATAAAACCCAAGGCTATAGAAGCCTAGTCGACTATGTTATTAATATGTGCATCAAATAGAAGCTTAGAGTCAAAGATAACTCCAAGATCCCTGATGACACTCACTCTGGCTACCAAGGCATTCGAAAGCCTGTAATCGAATTTAACAGGGTTTAGCTTACGCGTAAATGTACATACATAGCATTTGAATACATTAAAATCCAACCTATTTCTAGCACAGTATTTATGGTACCTGTCCAGAACATTGTGTACATGTAAGTAGGTATACCTATCTATTAAATATGGGTTCCCTATTAGTTCTATATACTGAAAGTACATCAAATATGCACTAACTGTAGAAAAGTGCATTTATTTCGCTTCATCAATTACTTCCAAACAATTCCGGTCCATTCCAACCCCTATTTGGTCGGTTCCATTTCCGGTTAGACTGGAAGCCGACCCCAAGATTCGATAGTTGTGAAAAGGCTAGGCAGATTGATTCAATTACTTCCAAACAAAAAAACATATATGATGCAAAAAAAACGTGTGCGGTCGGGGGACTCCCGGCAGGAACGAAGTTCTTTCTCACGTATGATTTAAAACAAAAACAACATTTTTGCAGCCGCCGTCTTGGATTTTCATTTTGACCAAATTCACACTTTCTCTCTCCTTCTCCGGCATGCAGTGTACTCGGGCCGATGTGTACAATTTTATCCCACGACACTGTAATCACTTTACTTTTTTCTTTTCTTTTTTTTCTGCCGGCATTCTCTCTCTCTCTTTCTTTCTCTTTGAATTAGAAGAAGACAGTCGCAATTATTAACACTTTTTAGCGTGACGATTTCTGAAAGACCAGAAGCCGCATTAAAGAACAGTTCCAGTTATTGACATTCCCGTGTCTTTATATTTATGAAGTGGCGATCTTTGTCAAAGCGAATCTACATCTTTATACACATCCAAGAAGTACACGACACAAAAATAAAATATGCAAGAGACGTCATAAAAAAGCAGTATTTAATAAAAACATTTTAGGTATGGCACCCAAAATATACAATAAGTTGCCAAAAACTATCACAGACCTACACAAAATGGACCTATTCAATTAGGTTTGCACGAATTTCTAGTTGCAAAATGTTACTATTCAATTAATGATTATTTAAATGAAAGATGACTGATCTTCTAATCATCACCTGCCTAGCCTTTTCCCAACTATGTTGGGGTCGGCTTCCAGTCTAACCGGATGCAGCTGAATACCAGTATTTTACAAGGAGCGACTGCCTGTCTGACCTCCACAACCTAGTGACTAGGTAACACGATACCCCTTGGTAAGACTGGTTGTCAGACTTTTTGGGATACTAACTACCCGTAACGACTGTCAAAGATCTACAAATGACAGCCGGGACCAACGGCTTAACGTGCTTTCCGAGGCACGGAGGGGACTTGGTATGTAAAGATGGTCACCCATCCACGGACCAACCGCGGTAAGCGTAGCTTAACCTGATCGATCGACCCGTGCAACTGTTATTACTTAGCCACAAGCCAAAGATGACTGATCTTCTAATGATTATTGAAATTTTGATTTGACTTGTGTATTTTTTAATTATGGAATTTATATTTTTAATGTAAATCAATTTATAATCTATTCTGTGTATTTAAAGTTGCTATTAGTACTTAATATACTTATTAATTTTGCACACCTCATTAGGTTATAATACAACGTACCTTTTATACCTGTAACACCTTTTTAACATGTATTATGCAAGTAAATTATTTGATTTGAACAGCCAACAAGCTTTATACAGTACCAAAAAAGAAATCCTGGCCACTGACAGACATCATCATCACAGTAACAAGCCGTCATCGCCACGAGTGCTCTATTTCCGCGGCCGTCTGCTGACCCCGTTTCTACCACTTTGACGATTGACTTTGTAGGGGGAAGGGGGAGCCACTGTCGCGGTATTAAAAAAATATTCGAGTCTTTTGTTAAGATATGATAATGTTTCGGATTATGGTTTTAAAAGTCTGGTAGAAAATGTTTGGTTTTGTATTTTTACTGTTAATGGTATTTTTGTATTATCTGAGTGTCCTGTTACTTGGTGTTATTTGAATAAAAAATGAACAAAAGTAATCCCACAACATAAAAATAAAATTATTGTCTAAATATTAAGATACTCTGCGTCTAGCGCTCGGTGTGGTAACACGCCTGGTTGGGGTTCGTGACAGTCAATCATTATCCTGAGGATGCCTCGTTGAGAGGTGAAACATGTGTCGATTTCTTACAGAGTTTTTTAGAAATAGTTAAACGGAACAGGTTACTAAATTTATCAACGTCTATTGTATTTTATAAAGGATTTCCGCAACGTCACGCCTGTATCAATTAACTATTTATTAAGATAATTTTCTTTTTCAGTAGCCGTTTGGAGTATGGATTTGTGCGGTTGGTGGTAATTGGTTCGCCCTAGCTATTACATGGGACTCAAATATAACTGGCGAAATGTGGGTGTGCTGTAGGTACACGTCTGCCTAACCCTTCGGGGATTACAGGCGTGATTGATTGTTGTGTGTTATTTATCAAAATGTTTAAAATATTTCGGCCCTGTCATGACAAAACATTGCAACCCGGGTTACATTGTTTTTGGTAATACAAGATAAAATAATCTACACGATGTAAGCTTGGTACGGGTTCAATCTACAGTTCTATAATGGTTTCCATTATCAAGAAAACTCAATAATATACTTCACTGTATAAACTGCACTTCACACTGAGATGTAAATTTTTAAACCCGTTTTTCTCAAATTTATGTTTTACATTACAGTGTTTTGACCTAACAGGGAATTGAGACTGTTTATTTCAGCTGAAAAAATCAATTTCCAATTTAAATACAGTGCCCAATATATTTCAGTGCCGTTGCTCATTTTGTAAACATCATTATTAATTCCAAAACATATTATGTACACTCCAACAAATCATCATCATCATCATCAGCCTATAAATGTTCCCACTGCTGGGACACAGGCCTCCTCTCTGTGAGAGGGAGTGGGCCGTAAGCTACCACGCAGGCCCAGTGCGGGTTGGTAGATGTCACATGTCTTCGAATTTTCGGTTCTAGGACATGCCGGTTTCCTCACGATGTTTTCCCTCACCGTTTTGAGAGCAGTGGTGATGAAATAATTTACACAAAGTCAAAGTCAAAGTCAAAGTCAAATCATTTATTTCAAATAGGCCCATGTATGGCACTTTTGAACGTCAAAAATTACAAAATAATAAAATTGATTCTAGTCGCCCCTTCCAAAAGGTAGTTTTCGTATGGAGAAGAATGGGCAAGAAACTCCACCGTTACTCTTTTAAAATGTTTTACAATATTGTTTGTATATCTACGTACATTTGTTAAATAATTATTATATGTGAAGACGATGCACCTAGAATAAAATTACTATACCACAATAGGTAAAAAAATTAAAAATGAAGCAACGATAGATAATTTAATTTGTGACAGATACATGGTTCTCACATATTTACAAACATTGTAAAAGTAGACGATTTTCCTAAAATGTTACAATTAATAAGTCAGTGTGTAAGGAAGTAATCACAGAATGTAAAATCAATGTCATACTTAAAACACAAAGTAATAAATTTTACAATTAAATTAGCAACCAGTTTGATTTTGTCTTGATTCTAAATTGTCCTATGGAGCAGGACCAGCATGTTTCCAAGCACTCTTATCTTGGATATAATCCTCTAATTTGTAATATGCTTGTTTACAAAGTGTACTTTTTATATGAGTTTTAAATTTTCTTTCATTTAATTGCAATATGTCACAAGGTATTTTGTTGTAACATTTAACACAGTACCCCATAAAAGATGTATGTACTTTAGATAACCTGAAAAATGGTTGATCTAGTTTATCTTTATTTCTAGTATTAAAACACAAAGTAAAGCGCCTGTCTGGGTTCGAACCTACGACCTACAACTCGTAAGTTGCGGCCGTTACCACTGGGCCACCACTGCTCTCACTGGGCCACCACTGCTCTCAACAAATACCCAAATATAAACCCTAATTAATATCGCCTAATTACCTCTTCGTGTTCCAGTACACATTAACAGCTAACTAGGCTAAAATTAATGTTCTAAAAATCCTAACACAAAACGAAAACCCACCTACCAATTTGTTTATTTCAGTTACAATTTACGAAAATACAAACATTCTTTGGAACTTATCAAAGAAATTAATTGAGAATTCAAACGAAATGAAAGTTCGTTGAAATGTAAATGAATTCTAACGTTTTGATTTTAATAGAATAATCAAATCAAATCAAATCAATCAAAAACTTTAACATTTCATTTGGCTGTCGTGAGTTCGGTAATTTTAGAAGTCAATAAAATTATTTTACCTGGCTTCATTTTAATATTGAGTAAGTTACATAATTTCGAAGGTGATTTAAAAAAGTAATTTTTTGTTTTAATGGCTCTTTGTAAAGTATGAGGTACAAGTTTTTAGATTCGTTTTTAATAGAACTTACCTGTCACCTATAATGACCGAGTTATTCAACTGACCACTTTTTTCATAACGTTATTTTCAGGAACTCATAAAACTAGAAAGGAACCTTGACTACCTACAAACAGAATCAAAAAAAAAAATTGATGATCGTGACATAGTAAGCGTGGACCGCATGGGTGGCAGGCAAGTGAATGCTACGAGCGCTGCGGGCCCAGTGGAGACCCGCCCGCGTACCGTGGTCGTGCGCCTAGTGCGCCGCGACCTGCGTGACGAGCTAATGCGCGCCGCGCGAGTGCGGCGCGGGGCGAACACCGCCGATCTTGGGATGTCCGGTCCATCAACTAGGTACTACTTAAGTGAACGCCTAACTAAAGTGAACCGTTTGTTATTTCGGCGAGCACGTGAGGCGGGCCAACGTCTCGATTGGCAATTTGTGTGGTCGAAGCATGGCCGTATTCTTGCACGACGTAAGCCCGGCGACAAGGCAAAGCTCATCCGTAGTGAGACGGATCTACTGGAAGTCTTTGGACCAGACGGTGAAAAACTCCCTCAGGGCTAGTTATTTTAATATTAAATTTAGGTACATTCTTGGGTTGTTATGTCAGTTTTTCTTTGTTATAAAAGGTTCTTTATTCGGCACTGCATGTCTTGGCTGTGGGAAGTACAGGTGTGCATTTGTTGTGGTTATAGCGTACGGATATCATCAGTATTATATTATATCATTTTTATTATCAACTCACTATTGTATTACGTATTTTTCGTCACTGTACCCGTTTTTTGCTCAATTTGTTATTTATGATTACATTTATTATTATTTTATTATTTATAGCTCGCGCGATTCGTTACAAAACGTATTGTCTCGCTCAACCATAGTTTTGAATGTTTTTATTAATATTTCATGCACAAATGCCGCGCAATAAACATATTAAATTTGGACTCCTGAACGCAGGCTCATTATCAACAAATCATGATGAGTTTATCATTGCTATGAACAATTACTCCGTCGATGTCATGGCAATAAATGAGACGTGGCTACGGGAAGGGGAGGAGGGTCGGGCGCCAGTGGTTCCTGGATATCAGCTGCGACATAAACCACGCCCGGAGACAATCCGTGGGGGACGCGGGGGAGGGGTCGCGTTTTATATTAAAACCGGAACCAGTGCTCGAACTAGAGCTCACCCGTATCACCCACAGGTGGAGCAAATGTGGCTTAATATAACAGCTAAGAATAAAAAATTGCTTATAGAAACTGCATACCGGCCCCCTTGGTTAGATTTAGATATCTACCTAGACGCGATAACGGACAGCATCTGTGCATTGGCTCCGTATGATAATATTATATTTTTGGGCGATCTCAATGTTAATATGCTTGACATAAACAATTCTAAAACAAAAAAGCTCACGGAATTCCTAAAGTACTGCAACATGGATCAAATTGTTCTCATGCCAACGCACTTCGTAGGAGAAAGTGCTACTCTGATCGATGTGATATGTACGGATGCGCGGTATCGGGACGTTGTTGTGGACCACATAGCAGAACTAGGTCATCACTCGTTCGTATCATGTGAAATTGTTTTTAAAAAAGAGAAACCGTTGCGTAAAAAGGTAACATATCGCCCGTTTAGAGACATATCAGTTGATGATTTCCGGAGAGATCTAGAGGCAATCCCGTGGGACTCAATCTGCGACCTACAAGACGTAAATGATATGGTGAATTCCTTCAATTCACATGTTATTGGGCTTTTCAATGCCCACGCACCTATAAAAACTAGATTTTTTAAAGCGCAACCAACGCCTTGGATAACAGACATTATAAAATTAATGTTTAAGTTGAGAAACGATGCCCGCTATCGATATCGTCAAACCAAACTGGAAGCACATAAGCACTACTACTTAGATCTTAAGCACCAAGCAATAGTTGGTTTATTAAATGAAAAAAAGGCTTTTTTTACTAAGTATATTAATGACAACATTTGCGACTCAAAATCATTATGGCACAATATAAAAAGGCATGTGCTTCCAGTGTGTAAGGACGACGATGTGCTTTTAGAGCAATTTAACGACCCAGACGGGATGAATTCAGCGTTCCTGGATGTCCCGGGCGACCCTACTGCGAACACTTGCCAACAGTCCTTCTTTGAATCAAATCGGTACGGGACCGCAAGTTTCACAATGACGCCGACAGATTCGAAAACAGTTTTAAATATTTTAAAAGCCATATCGACAAATGCGCAAGGGGTTGACGGTATATCCATGGAAATGCTGAGTCTCACACTCCCGCAATCTTTAACTGCAATAACGGAGATAGTGAATAGATCCATTACCTCTAATGTATTTCCTGATCTGTGGCGTAATGCAATTGTGCGGCCAATTCCAAAAAATAATAACCCACAAAGCTACAAAGATCTTCGTCCCATAAGCATACTGCCATGCTTATCCAAGGTGTTGGAAAGAGTGGTGTATCTGCAAGTTTCCGATTTTCTCGAGGCGCATGGTATGTTGCCCGAACTGCAGTCGGGTTTCAGAAAGGGTCGCGGAACCACGACTGCCTTAGCAGACGTTTTGGGTAATATCCTTGAGGCCCGGGACCGTGGTGAGGGATCTATTTTGGTGCTGCTCGACTACTCGCGGGCCTTCGACTCAATTAATATTTCTTTATTGTTGTCCAAACTGGCGTATTACGGATTTGATAGCCAGACAACAGGTTGGTTTAAGAGTTACCTAACGGGCAGAACGCAGCGAGTGGAGATGCGCATGAAAGACGGTTCCACGGTATCTTCCGCCCCACAACTAATAACAAGGGGAGTTCCTCAGGGATCGCTGCTCGGCCCGCTTCTTTATATACTCTATAGTGCCGACATAACTACGTGCATTAAGAACTGCAAATATCATGTGTACGCGGATGACACTCAGTTGTATGTCTCGTTTAACGCCAGTAACACAGCATCCGCTGTACGTACCCTAAATGAAGAACTTGATAGAATTGCGACGTGGTCTTTCGGCAACTCACTAGTACTGAACCCTCAAAAAACTAAGTTTATGGTCATGGGGAGCAGAAACCAAATAAAAACAATTATATCAGCGAAACCAGATGTTAAAATCATGGGAGAAAGTATACAAAAAGTAGAAGTCGCACGTAACCTGGGTCTAATCACCGATCCGGAACTTCGTTTTAAGGAGCACATTAATGACGTGGTAAAGAACTGCTTTTATAGATTAAAGGTTCTGTACAGGGTGAGGGACTTCCTTAGTATTGTAATGAGAAAGAGATTGGTGGACAGCCTAGTACTATCTAAGCTTAATTATTGTGACGCTGTATACGGGCCGTGTCTCCTTTCCCGTACAGAACGTCTAATACAGCGTGTACAGAACGCGTGCGCTCGTTATTGTTTTGGTATACCCCGGAGGCATCATATCACACCGTATTTAAATGAACACAATTTATTAAAAATGGCTGCACGACGGAAACTACATTTAGCCGTTTTAATGTTTGGTATCATAAAAACACACAAACCGGAATACCTCTTTGAAAAAATTAGCTGGAGGCATGAGCACTACAGCTACTCTGCTCGTTCCACGTCCGTCCCGATCTCGATGCCTCGACATAGAACCACAGCATTCAGAGGATGTTTTAAGTATGCCGCTTCTCGCTGCTGGAATGATTTACCACCTCCCATAAGATCCCTAAATACAAAACAAAATTTCAAGTTACAACTGAAAAAAAACTTATTAGAAGAACAAAAATATGAGCAACAAATATCGTATAAATAAACACTCACGTAAGGTTTATCATCTATGGGCAAGGTGTATTCACGACCCAGCAGCGACGGCTCGAGGCGGTGATATCGAGGCGACGGATGCGTTAGCGAAAAACTTAAAATAATTGCGTATTTTTTTTTTAATTTTTTTAATGCACTCACGGTTATGCCTGCGGATAATTTTCTGTGTTATTTAATCATATTTATTCATATAATTGGTTGTATAGTAGCATTATATTCTAAGTACTATTTGTTTTATTTTATTATTTATTTATTTATATTTAATTCATTAAACCTATCTTGGTTTCCGTACGACTTTTTCGGGTGACCACTGAAAATCAGCGCTGTGCTGTGGGTCTCCATAGCACAGCATCATGCTGAGTGGAAGCCTTCTTGTCACAGTCATGACGTGCCAGCAGTTGCCGCATATTTCTATTTGTGCTCGTTATTATATTTAAATGTATTGTTTTATTTTATTGTATTGTTCTCTTTTTTTATGCACGTGTGTCTGTGACAATTAAACTTATTTTTCTTTCTTTCTTTTCTTTCTTTCAGAATCAAAGCAGATAGAGGCGTAGTATCAAATACAATAAAAAAAACCAGTGGCACTCCGGGAGTGCCGACAGAAGTGAAAACTTGAACAATTTAAAAAATTACTTCCAAAACCTTTAAAGTAAAAATACTTGCATAGAACATTGATCCGTAATGTAATATAAATAAAAAGCACAATCGCGTTTACAAAAATGAAGTGTCGGTAACGATGTCGCGAGTTCAATTGTTTTTCCCATCTCAAAAACGCCCAACGCACCTAAAGAAGGTTTCACATCAAAAATATCATACTATATAATTATGTACATTACTATCGCATATTTACCCACAATTTTCCTTCCCAAAACTTCGCTCTAACAAAATAAAGTGAAATGAAAGCCCGAAATCGTTCGTGAACTACGTTCTAATATTATTTTGGTATATTTTCAGCCCAGCCGTTTATTACGAACATGGCGTGGGACGTTCACTGACACATAAATGTCACTTTTGCGTGTTGGAAGCCGACTTACAGACTGCAGATTATCTCTGTATGAGGAGTTTTTCCAGCTATATTGTCTTTTTTGTTATTGTCACCTTTGTACATCACTATGTGTTAGTACTATGCATATTTATTTTTCTATTTGCATTTAATAACCCAGTAGGAGCTTGTAGCTAAGTAATAACAACTGCACGGGTCGATCCATCAGGTTAAACTACGCTTGCTGGTTGGTTCGTGAATGGGTGACCATCTTTACATACCGAGACTCTTCCGTGCCTCGGAAAGCACGTTAAGTCATTGGTTCCGGCTGTCATTCGTGGATCATTGACAGTCGCCAGAATTCCAAAAGTCTCACTACCAGTCTTACCAAGGGGTATCGTATTACCTAGTAACTAGGTTGTGGAGGTCAAATAGGCAGTCGCTCCATATAAAATACTGGTTTTCAGCTGCATCTGGTAAGACTGGAAGCCGACCTCAACATAGTTATAGTTGGAAAAAGGCTAGGCAGATTGATTAATTTAACAACCCAGTACAAGGCCGGCAAGCTTGCTTATATAATAAATTCGCAGTTATTTTGTCGCAGTATTTAGTTTGTCTTTGACTAGCTTTTTACCGCGGCTTTGCCCGCATGGATGTCGGAAAATATTCCACGGGAACGTACTACCGGGTCTACCAGGATTTTTACTGGGGTTTTCATTTATCTATCGGTTTACACGACGCACGCCAGTAAAGCTCCCAGTCGGCATGATTTTTTTCCGACAGCTTCCACAATCATCGTCATATTTCAGCCAATTTACACAAAACCTTAGTGAATTATGCACTTAAACCTTCCTCATGAATCATTCCGTCCATTGATGAAAACCTTATGAAAATCTATTGGGCAGTTTTTTAATCAATCAATCAATCAATATTCTTTATTTGTAAACATAGGTTACAACAGTGTGCAAGATGTTACAATTATTATTAAATTAAATTATAGGTTCTCTATGTTTTGCCATTTGGCGTACAAATATACATGTATGGGAGGCTTTTGCCAAGTAAATTAAATTATTATAATTATCACGTTGAGACAGTCAGACGCGGCGGGGAGACTTTGTTTTATAATATGTAGTGATAACACAGCTACATTGTTATCCAATACCTCAAATATTTACAGTGAAATTTCATAATAATGCAAAGGTTAACACATTTAAAATTCCGCCAATCCACGTACCACGAAATTGATGGAATTTCGTGGTACGTGGATTGGCGGAATTTTAAATGTGTTTTAATAAATAAAATTGTCGCCAAATTAATGATGTAACCGCAATCTTATTCTACTTTCCAAAATCTTTGCCCAACCCTAAAATATCGACCGCTAAATCTTACGACAACATCTACACGTCAACCCGTCACAACTTCGACGAACATTGGTAAACAAGCTCGACCTAAGTGAGTCCAATTAATTTGAAAAATGTTTTTCGTGCAACTTGATCGAAACCCGAACCTTCGGAGGGTCATGGTATATACGTACCAGTATATAGGGTATTGGACACATATGGGACCTTTCCCATAGATTGCTATAAATAAATATTTTGGTGGGATAAGAACCGCTGGGCAAGAACCTCCACACGGTGGGTGCCTGAGGATGGATGGCATCACCGGAACCGACCGAGGAAGAGGTAGCGAGACGACCTTAATACGTTTCGTAAGGGATAAATCGAGGTGGCTCTGGACAAGGATGCCTGGAAGGATTTAGAGAGGTCTTTGCTCAGAAGTGGGACAGATATGCGCATTAAAAAAAAAACGTGTGGCACTCGGGGACTACCGCGGTAAAGCTATTGCATAGCATTGGTAACCTCCATACTTCCTATTTGTCAACGCTACACTTGGGATGATGACGTGATGACATAAAACAAAAATTATGTTCCCATGACAACATCACGTTGTCATGAGAACCGTCATTACATGGTAGGCGGAGTGGGGGGTGTTAGGTTTTTTTCGTTACGGAATTTCTTGATTCGGTCGCCGCGCTCAAAGCCCGCGATAAAAGCTATGCAATAGCTTAAAAACCTCTTGATGAGGAGCGGGTTAAATAGGCCTTGACATAGCCACATGATGCAGAAGGTGAGGTAATTTCGGGCAACAAATCACACTAATATTATAAAGGCGAATTGTGTGTGTGTACGTTTGTCTCTTCTTCACGTTCAAACGGCTGGACGTATTTGGATGAAATTTGGCACACAGATAGTTTATAACCTGGATTACCACATAGAATGCTTTTCATCTCGATATTCTCACGGGATCGAGACTTATGCGGGTGAAACCGCGGGGCACAGCTAGTGATAAATAAATTATTCGTTTAGATGGATAATTTTCGAAGAAACTGTGGGAAGATCCAGACTAACAATAGCATTTACCACCATGCTCTCCAGGTTTGTTATTATATTGTTTGAAATGTCTTCAATTTACTTGAAAACGTAGATCCTCATCGCTTAAGAACCATTCTCAGTTACAAGTACCTATTGTTAAAATATGGGCATTTTCAAAGACTTCGTAATGTCGACGAAAAAGATTTTAAGCGACGAAACTCCTGATTATATTTCGAAAAATGTATTAAGAATCCTTTAACCTCATTGACCTCTTGGTGAGCTTGAGCAAATTCATTTAAAGAAATGACCCGGCTTGACCCAAATTTTAATGTCAGTTATTCTTAGCCGGGTTGGTCTTGGTCCCAAGATCACTCTTAAACTTAAAGTATCACGTTTTATAATCTGTTTATAACGCAGAAATTGGCTTTCAAAACAGATTGTTAGATAAGATTCGATTTAAGTGAAATCGAATTAACAGATTTGATTTTCCGAGAATTCTGAAGATTTAACGAGTGTATCGGGATTTGATGGTAAAAGAAAATGTGGCGTCAGCTGTTTACTATCTCAAGTGAGCCGTGAGTTAACATTTTAATTGGGTCGGTATTAAAAGATCAGGCGAAATGTAGTCTTAAAATAGAATACTGCGGCTTCATAGTTTTGGAAGCCAAAACTTGAAAAAAGAGATGCTCGAACATAATTTATGTAAATCGTTCATTTTTAGTTTTAGATTTATGAATTGTATGTTATTCATGACATAAAAAGAAATTCTTTGTTACGTTTGTTTTTCTACTATTTTTAGTCAGTTCTGCATACGTCAGTGCAATATCTCACATTATTGAAAAAAACTGGTGTTAATATTCCATAGTAAATAACGTAAAAACAAAATCCCATATACCACTCAAAATCCACTTCCAAAACTTAAGTAATAGCGTGGTTTACCCTACAAATAGGGTGCCACGCCCCCTATCAACAATAGTATTGTAACACGGATCGCCCGAACATGATTAATGTCGGGTCGACGCGGTTCGAATCAATCAATGACGTCACTACCCATCTGCGTCTCTACTTAAACTTGAAGCAATCATTAATTAAGTCATAAAGTTATGTAACATATTGACACGCCTTTATTGTCCAGGTATACATACATACATAAACTCACGCCTTCTTCCCATGTGGGTAGGCAGAAACTACAGAACGCCACCTGCAATGATCCTTACATAGTCCTTTTGCCTCGTTTACGTTCATACATCTGGTCATACACGCACGCCGGTTGCGAGTACTACGCACCTGGCCTCTCTGAAGAACATCACCAATAAGGTCAGTATATTTCCTCCTAGGGCGTCCCCGACCGGCCTTTCCTTTTACATGTCCGGGTATGTGTGTCCTATTATTATCAACTGGTCACAAATTCTGACTTCGTGCTGCTAGTGTATGCCAATGAGAAATTTCGGTTGAAAAAATCAATAACAATTTGGCCAGCCCAAGGATCGAATACTTATACGACCCTTTGCTCAACAGTCGTATTTGCAACCACTACACCCACATCCCAGTCAGTTAGTTAATTAGGTCATAAAGTAAATTGTGCAGACATTTGCATGGTAGAAGTCGGACTTCTAAAGTCTCGTTGAGCTGTCAGATAAAGTGGGTTTTGCGAACTTGTAGAGGACAACTTATTCTGCGTTACGCTCTGGTTTTAATTTGCATCTTGTTGGTGTTAATTAGATTGGCCTATTTAGGTTGAGTTTCTGATAATTAGGCCAATTAAAAAATGTTGTGAGAATAGTTTTGAGTATGAATGTGGATGGCTATAAGCGTAGGGGAAGACCTGAGGCTTCCTGTACATGACACCGGAGCCGAACCGGCGCCGGACCATAAGATAAAAAAATCAGAATACCTCAGAATGAAAATGTAAAAGCGGCTGCGCGGCGGCGTGGCTCTGATGCGGCGCGCGGCGGTGGTGCGGCGCATGGGCGATATTCAGTTGTATACACAAACATGCGGTTCGGCGCCGGTGCGGCTCCGACGTTATCTACAAGATGCCTAAGGGGGTAACTGAGATGACTAATGGAGAAGTATGGAAGAAGATATGCTGCGACGATCCCAAAACAAAACAATGAAATAAAAAATAATAAAACAAAAGAAATAATAAATAAAAATAATAATAAATTGGGATAAGGGCAAGAGAATTATGAGGGTCATTAAAATTAGGCACGTAAAGGTATAGGTAAAAGTACAAACCAAGTGTGTTTTGACACTTATTGTTTATCTATTTAATAGATATATAAACACTATAGGATAATTTCCACCAAACCGCTCGCATCGCATCGGATCGGAATGGATTTTACAATCTTTAAACGATATTAAATCGTGTACACAATATTTGAAGTCTATATTACCAAGCCGCGCACAGCAGCTTGATCGTGGGCGTCTTCCGCGACACGCGATGTTAACCGAAACTATGTTGCAACGCGCGATCGGCTCCGTTCACCTGTCGTCGTATCTGATCGGATCCTTTCGGCTGTTTTATGATTTTTTTTTGCTTCTAATGCAATAGCTAACAATACTATGTCAACTTCACCATTTTCAAAAATTAGAACACGCCAACACGGTAGGAATTAAACTATTTGACTAGGCGCAGACACAGATACGTTCGCAAGCGACGGTACGGAGCCGATCGTATGCGGCGACATCCTGCCGGACACAATCGGCTGTCGCCGAATCCGTTCGTATCCTTCCCATTACGATGCGATGCGAATCATAACATAACATCACGCCTTGTTTCCCCGAAGGGTTGGGCAGAGGTGTACCTGTAGTAGGTACGCCTACATTTCGCCAGTTATGTTTAAGTCCCATGTAACAGGGGGCGAGCCTATTGCCATCAACCGGGCACAAATCCATACTCCGGGCTGCTACTGAGAAATTCCAGATAGAAAAACCCAATAACACTTTGCCTGACCCGGGAATCGAACCCAGGACCTCATGCTCAGCAGTAGCGCTTGCGACCACTAGACCAACGAGGCAGTCGTTTGGTGGAAATCATCCTTTACTCATGCATATCAGCAGTGAGGTCGCTGTCACATATGTCAACTGTCAGTTCATCACGAATGACGGGAAACAGTTGAAAGTGAGGCAGTGCCTGCACGAGAGGCTCGGTGTGGTGATGAGTTAGTGTAGTGATAATATAATCAGATGAGCCAGTGTAGTGATAATATAATGTAGAAATGTAGTGGGTACTTTTAAATCTCACTTACCTAATTAGGTACAGGTTTTCAGACCATGGTCTAACAAAAGTTTGTGAAGGTCAAACGGAGGTAAAACCCTTCCTTACTCATTACCACTTTATATTCAGTTCAGAAACAAAACAGAAAAGGTCTCATTTGACCCTTTTTAACCTGATTTTTTCACTGATTGTCGTAATATCATAATATTACTCTGTATCTCCAAACAGCCAGCTTGTTCATCAAAAACCATTTAGGAAGCAACACAGGATTCTCATTACATGCAATATCGGGCTTCCCATTGATTTTAGCTACCCGGATGACTTCGAAATTGATTTCATTAGCCGTAGCGAAGGGCGCTTGCTTAGCGTTTCCTCGATCGCGATACAGGGCGTTTCGAATTTCAATATTGGAACTAATCAATCAAGACTAGCGTGAAAATGAGCAGCCTGTGGCTCATTTATCAAACACGCTGTAGATGAAACTTGAGGCTTGAGGGTAGGTGTAAGTAATGAGCTTATTCTTAAGAGGTTCGTTAAAAGCGGTTGTGTTTTGGGGGGTCTGAAGATATTAATTGGTGTTATGAATAATTGTGAAGGTGTTTGAGCTTCCCGAAAACGGGGTAAAAGTGGCGTGAGTTGACTCAGTATACTCCATCGGTTTAGGTAGTTAAATAAAGGTAAACAAAGCCTAAAAGGGTTTTTTATAGATGACATTTTCTTGTTTAAAAATACGATAACACCAAATTAAATTTATTTAAGACTTTTACAAGATTATCCTCTTTTAATAATGTATGTTAAACTTTATCATTTATTCTTAAACTACTCTTAACTCTTCGTAGATGTAACTGCTTGAGTTTTTTTTTTAGTTAGTGTTATAATAATATTATATTTTGTAATCTGTCTATTGTAAAGAGCCCAAACTCTAAATGTCAACGAATTATAACGTTGCTAAATTGAAGAGTACAACTGTGCCGTAGCATGACAACTGAAGTGACAGGTATTACGTTTAGTCGGTTACTTGATAGCTGTCTTGTCACGTGGTTTTTTTTTTTGTTTACCTTTATTTAAATACCTAAACCCATAGGTTTAGGTTAGGTTAGTATAGGAAGAATTGTTATAAAAACTCTTATGTATAACAAGAACTTTTGTTATACTCGTATAAGTGTGTACTGTGGGAGAGGTACTTCAATATAACAATACATTTCAGATAAAATAAACAATTATTGCGGAATCGTTTTACGTTTTTATCATGAATTCATGACATACGCTATGTCAACCCTTCAACCAAATGCTACTGTTTTTTTCTATTATGTACCTAATTATGCCATCAAATTATAACAGACTCGCGGAGGTTGCGTGCTAAAAACATGTCAGGTTAAAACCTGTACAGTACTTATAAACGCTAAATATGAGGTATTTGTTGGTCTATGTGCATCATTTTATTAGAGTTCCGTACCTCAAAGAGAAAAACGGAACCCTTATAGGATCACTTCGTTGTCCGTCTGTCCGTCCGTCTGCCTGTCAGTCTGTCAAGACCCTTTTTCTCAAGAACGCGTGGAGGTGTCAAGTTGAAATTTATATCAAACTGGCTTATGCCTGCAATTTCGTCCGCGACTCTATAACCTTCTTCAAGAATTTGGCTATCCAATGCAAAAAGAATTTTTCAAATCCGACTGGTAGTTCCGGAGATTACCCCCTACATACAAACTTACAAACAAATAAATTTTACCTAATATTAGCACAGATACGTAGATCTACGGTCCCTTGGAGCTCTAAAAAATTCAAGCTTCTAAGACAACGCAATAAAAAAATACGGCCATTTATGTGACATGTTTTGATACTCGCAAATAAATCAAAACCTATAGGGTACTAACCGTTGACCTAGTATCATGAAATTTGCAAAGAAGCAACGTCTCACAGTAAAGGAAAAAGTCCGAAAAATTTATTATTGCTGCTTTATCACATAATAAAATATTTGTTTGCGATTACAAACTTTACAGTTGGAGTATTGACCGTGACGTATATCGATGTATGGGAAAACATGTTTTTCAACTACAATGTTAACCTGTTTGTTTTTGGGATAAATTCATCCCAACTACGGAACCTTTCATTGTGCGTGGTCCAACACGCCCTTGGTCAGTTTTATTATATTGTCAGAGTCTAAATGTTTGACTCTGACAATGCAATAAAACTGACCTGTCTGTTAGACTCTAACTGATGGGTAAACTCGCATTAGAACATTGCTTACAGATGATAAAGCTTGATAGTTATTTTATGGTAAACTATGAGGTTTAAGAGCTAAAAGTATATCACTTGGACCTCAAAAACATTGAGCATAATCATACTTGTTGAAATATTACAACAAAATGCTACAATACATTTCTCAAGACATCTACAAATTGATACTGAATTTAGGTTAGATCTTAGAGTACATTTTGGTATTAAATTACATTTTTTCTGCAGTGTTGTATTTCATTTATATTTGTAACTTTCTATCTTGAAGTTAATTGATTCAGGCGTGACCTTGCGGAAATCCATTATAAATACAATAGACGTGGATATATTTAGTAACCTGTTCCGTTTAGCTATCTCTAAAGAGCCATAAAAAACCCTGAAAGAAATCGACAAGTGTATCGCAACGCAAAGTTTCTGCGTTCAGCACTTGATGTGGCAACATGCCGTGTTCGTGTTTGCGACAAGTCAATCGTCATCCTGAGGATGCCTCGTTGAGAGGTGAAACACGTGTCGATTTCTTTCAGGTTTTTTTATGGCTCTTTAGAAATAGCTAAGCGGAACAGGTTACTAAATATATCTACGTCTATTGTATTTTGAAGTTGTTTCTTAATGATAATAAAAAATGAGATGTTTAATAAAAGAGTTTTTTTGAATATTTGCGGTAGTTTCTTGAATTTTTATTATTTAAAACAATTTTCGACCTATTTTGTTGAAAGCGTAAAATATAATAAAATTACAAATCTTATTTTCGGGACTAAACTAAAATGTCGACAAAGTTACTTTTAGAGCCTCAAAACCCCCCTCACTACGTCAGTGGAAGCCAGACAAATCAAATAATACCATTTATCGTAAAAAAGGCATCTTTGTTATCCTCGAGTACTATTTATAAATTCACGCATTTTTTCCACGAACGAAAGATCTTACAAAGGTCGTACCTATACGGCCAGAATTTTAGTATCATTGTTAGGGTTTTGTTCGTACATTTCTTTCGCAATTTGCTAGCCACGCGTGTATCAATGACAATAGGTTTTACCAATAAAAAGCTCAAAAAGGTGCCGCCTGGCGTACTCGCCTGGAGTACGCCAGGTCATAGTATAAAGAGAGGAAGTACGCTATCTTCATACAAACGCACCGCGCGCGGTTTGTATGTGTGCGCGGCTTGTATCTATGCGTCGCCGCACGCACACTTACCAAAATCTCGGCTGTTTTAGAGTGCGCCAGTCGGGGCTAACGCCGCACAAGGTTTGCGCGTCGCGGTTTTTCGGCACTGCTAAATGTATGAAAAAACCGGCCAAGCGCGAGTCGTACTCGCCCATGAAGGGTTCCGTAGCAGCAAGTAACATTGAATGAAAGGTAAATTGCGGTTTACGATTTATGACGTATTAAATAAAAACTACTTGTTAGATCTCGTTCAAACCAATTTTCGGTGGAAGTTTACATGGTAATGTACATCATATATTTTTTTTAGTTTTATCATTCTCTTATTTTAGAAGTTACAGGGGGGGGGACACACATTTTACCACTTTGGAAGTGTCTCTCACGCAAACTATTCAGTTTAGAAAAAAATGATGTTAGAAACCTCAATATCATTTTTGAAGACCTATCCATAGATACCCCACACGTATGGGATTGATGAAAAAAATTTTTTTGTGTTTCAGTTCTAAGTATGGGGAACTCCAAAATTATTTGTTTTTTTTCTATTTTTATGTAAAAATCTTAATGCGGTTCACAGAATACATCTACTTACCAAGTTTCAACAGCGTAGCTCTTATAGTTTCGGAAAAAAGTGGCTGTGACATACGGACGGACAGACAGACAGACAGACAGACAGACAGACAGACAGACAGACAGACATGACGAATCTATAAGGGTTCCGTTTTTTGCCATTTGGCAACGGAACCCTAAAAATGAGTGATAATCGCAGGAGAAATTATTGCTGTGCGTTTGGGTGTCTAAATAATTCATCGATTCCAGAGTTGTCTCTGTTCAGATTACTTACTGAACAGAAAAGGTAACCAAGTCACATTCTAGCATATAATTTTTACTTGATGATGAGATACCTACTTATTTTTTGTTGTATTAGATAACTATCAGACAGACAGACACAGATCAGACAGACGAAGTAGGCAGGCCTACTTCCCACTAAAATGTATGAGATACCTACTTTTGATCTGTCAATTGATATGCCGCTAATGCTTTGTATACGTTTAGTCATGCCGATTTCTCAGTATTGTAGATATAGTAAAGTAACTAAGTACTTACAGTTATACCAGTTAGTTTTTATACCATGTTTTTAAGCAAATAAATATTATTCTATTCTATTCTAAAATCGTAATTTCAAATATTTGACGAATTGTGAATCAGATAAATAAAGCAAAGTTCGAATCATAACCATTCGTAACAGAAAATATAAACCGCAAATATAACTATATCATTCATACAAACACTATGAACATCATCGTTTAGGTAAAACCGACCTCACAAACCCTGAACCCAGATAACACATAAGTAAAAACCGGCCAAGTGCGTGTCGGACCACGCACAATGAAGGGAGTAGTTCCGTAGTTGGGATGAATTTATCCCAAGAACAAACTTACCTTTGTAGTTGAGAAACATGTTCTCCCATACATTCTGTATGGGAGAACATGTTTTTGCAACCGCAAATGAAGTTGGTCGATTATTACTCGTTAACTTGTAAAGCCTACTTAGCTGTGATAGTTTTCCTTTTAATTTCGTTATGTATGCTACTGCCGTGAATTTTTTCACATACCCAAAACCAACCATTAAACTTGCAGGGGGGGGGCACACTTGACTCTAACAAAAATTAGCACTTTAAAGCTTAATATTTCGAAAACGGATTCCTTAATCCAAAAATGGTCTTCGTAAACTCACAATATTTTTACCTTTCCAACGACACCCCACGCTATGGGATTATTGAGAGAAAAAAAAATCATCCTAACTTTACGTCTAGGGGAGGTACCTGAAAAAAAATATATTTTTCATGATTTTATTTTACCACTTTATATTAATTACGTCGACAACGACGTGATTAATATGTATACCCATGCCAAATTACAGCTTTCTAGTACTAAGCGTCTCTGAGCTAAGCCGCGGACAGACAGACAGACGGACATGACGAAACTATAAGGGTTCCTTGTTTACTACGGAACCCTAAAAATAGAACTTCCCGGCCCTTGCCAATTTCTAGGTACTGAATTAAAATTTAGCTAAGTGACAACCCTGAGACAGGCAAGTATGGTAGGCAATTATATCGCGAATTGAGCCGGAGATAGCCTACTAGAACTCTTTATACTATGGCCAGGTGGTGCCGCCTGGAGTACGCCAAGCGGTGCCGCCTGGCGTACTCCTGGCGAGTACGTATACTTAAAGTTTGCTTTACAAAGTTTGTTGTCTTTACTTAGAATTTGTACTTCAAGTATCTTAAAGTTTTGACTAAGAATAACAATAACAATTTATTTGTTCATTGTTGCAAAGATGTTTTTGCAACGTATTTTTTTTTACATACATACATAAACTCATGCCTTCTTCCCAAGGAGGTAGACAGAAACTACAGATCGCCACCTGCTACGATCTTTACATACTCCTTTTGCTTCTTTTACTTTCAGTACCTGGGCTACCGAGCCCTGCTCTGGTGAAAATACGGAGAAAATACGAATTTTCCCAGATATGAGACCTGGCTAGATCGATTTTTTGCTCCCGTAAACCCCTATATTGCAACTTTCATCGAAATCGTTAGAGCCGTTTTCCAGAACGTGATTACAAATATACCTATATATATTTACAAATATTGCTTATTTAATAGTATAGGATATACACACAAATATAGCTCATGTGTAGGATACATTAATTGTTATTTTATGCTATTTATTTAGGAAACCAAATTAGGTATTAACTTGTATTTTGGGAACCTGATAATTCATCATCAAACACAAATTGCCTAATTTGATTTAAATAAAAAGCAATTTTGGCACTTATTTGTACCAAGTTCAGGTTTAAAAAGATTAGATTTAGAATCTGGAAACGTAAGAGAAAGCTCGCCGATCTGCTAACCTTACATGACCTTAATGTAGTTGAATTATGGAGGTCAGACTACTGTCAGTCTGGGGGATAACTCACTGATTTTTACGAGAAACTCAGAATGAAAGCGACCACTGACAAGTATCTAAGAAGCGACTGATAAAACATTCTCGGGTTGAATTTATGAACTAGATATTTTTCTCCAAAGAGGTTACGATTTCTCCCCTCAATCAAATCCCACCAATAAATAAGATCCAAACTAACAAGATATCAAAAGAACCGTTGTCAAATACGTCCAAATACCGGTGCCTTGGGGACCGACTCAAATCTATTCAGTAAATGTTTTTCTCTTCAATTTAAATGTTGACTTTCTCGAACTCAATCCGCCATTTCTCAGTAACTGCCTCGCAGGACCAATATTCGGACCTTTCCTCAAATGAAAAGATCTAATCTCACTTTTTTTATCCAATTCTTTACGACCTGCCCGAATCGGCGTTGCTTAAGAGGGCAATCGCTTGAACCTGCTGAGAAAATAAATACTCGTTTACTTAAACTTGGGAGTTAAAAGACATTTAGTTAACAATGCATGAAGTTTAAGAGGTTCAATAAATTGAGCAGTACTAGAAAAACGAAACTCGAAGGTTTTATTTATGTGTGTTTTAAATTGGGCAATAAATCTTGATGTCTGTCAGTTTAAGTGTTTAAAATATTTTGTACTTAAAGTGGGTAGTGTGGGGCTTTTTGAAGCCCTGCACGCTTATGACCACAAAAGAAACGGGTTTTGTCGATGGAAGAATAGAATAGAATGACAGATAAACAATCACAATCTTTCATTTTGTCTATTTTTCCGTCGACAAAACCCATAGAAAACCCATTTCTATGGTTATCGTGCTACCTGGGCTGGTACCGTTATGAAACTGAATCTAAATTCGCTTATGATCGAATCCAGCCAGAACCAATTTTCTGCCAGTCTGCATGATGTAATTAGTTTCCTTTTGCAGACCACCTTGACACTGTAGGTACCTACTGATTTTTATTACCTAGCGTAAAATTAATCATTTATTTAGATACTGGTCATTGGCAAAGTACCTACACCTTATAAATTCCAAAGTAGATATTCTTAATAAAGAAATAAAATTTAAGAAATAGCCCAATAGAATTCACAAATCAAAGCCAGTAATAAATTTTAATGGCCGCCTGCAGTTATCGAAAAGACATCATATTTGGCTCATTGCACAAAACTATCAGAGTCCGCTCGATTGGATAAAAACTTTTATTTTTCTGTAGTTTTTTTATAACTATGTTATTGCATCTGCTGTATGAGAGTTTTATTTCTGAAGCAATATATATTACTTAGTAAATGGAGCAAATGTCTTGGAAAATTAATGACCTTATTTTTTCTTCATTGCCCACCGTACACGAACTGTTTCAAAGGTAAAAATACTCTTTGAAATATACTGAAGTCTTTCCGGAATATTTCTCAGAGAAGTAATGCACAATAACTACATAATATAGTGAGTGAAGTGTTCGTATAAATGATTTTATAGAAGAGATGTTTGCATTTACTTGGTAAACCCCTTTGCAAAAGAAGGAGTGGTATATTTAATAACATGACGGGTAGGTTCTAATTGCAGGATACTAATATAAATAATACCAGTGCCTCGGAAAGCACGTTGAGCCGTTGGTCCCGGCTATCATTTGTAGATCTTTGACAGTGTACACGAGTAGTCAGAAGCCCAAAAGTTTGACAACAGGTCTTACCAAGGGGTATAGTGTTACCCAGTTACTGGGTTGTGGAGGTCAGATAGGCAGTCACTCTACCTACAATACTGGGTATTCATCTGCATCCAGTTAGACTGAAAGCCGACCAAATCATAGTTGTGAAAAGGCTAGGTAGATTGATTGACTAATACCTAAGTATATACTTACAATACATAGGTCTCGAGTTCGAACCCAAGGCATTCTGACTTTTCGGATTCATGTGCGTATTGTATAATTATCACTTGCTTCAAAAACGGTGAAGGAAAACATCGTGAAGAAACCGGCATGCCTGAGAGATATTTCACGACGTCATGTGAAGCCAAGTCAGGGGCCCATGGGTGGCTTTGAAACTGACACCTGTAGTGCTATTCTGTAAAAATCTCACCGTGATAACTTAGGTGAAGTGAGCTGCCAATAGCGTCAATCCCTAGCAACTGACAGCTCACTCCACGCTCACTTCACCTAAGATAACACGGTGAGATGGTTACAGAATAGCACTACTGGTTAGTCACTAACCACACAAAAAGAAGATATACAATACTAATTTCAAATAAATAAAATTATTTTACAAATCATTCAGAGACTTTTTTCGAAGATGATTTTGGTATCTTACCTCAAATTCAAAGTTATCAACAGAATAAGGAACATTTTAAACCTAAAAAAAATCACGCGTCACTCTCAGGTACTTAATGGAGCTCTATGGTTCATTGGATCAAACAGCCCCGGATGTGATCGGGAGACGCATTAAGCCGAGTTTCTTTTCACCCCGTACTTGATGGGGAGAACCCGTGAAGCGGTTCTAATGATGTTGAACTAAAAGGTTGTCAAAAAGCCATAGGTCGCTAAAAGATACGAAAGTACACCGTTTTATTGCTGTAAGTCGTAAAACATAAATAATGATTAAATCTAAGGTTAATTTTTGAAGATTGAAAATATTTTTAACCGAAGGAGGAGATTCTCAATTCGACTGTATGTATCTTTTTTTTTGTGTGTTTGTTACGTGATTACTCCGCCAATTATGATTTGATTTTGATGATTCTTTTTTTGTTTGGTAGGACATACTGCAGAGGTAGTCCCATATAAATTGTATTAACTTTGCTTGGGTACTTTTTCAGTTAGCTTCAATAATACGTATTTTTCCCACATAGTCTATATGGATGATGTAATGTTGTTCCTGTCACTGTTATTTACATAGCAGGTAGTGGTATTCGAATTTGTGTGAAACTTTTACAAAAAAAAAAACAACCTACTTCCAAAAAAATACTATGAAGTGACAAGTCCGTAATCAAGAGAAAAGTTGATGACATGGGTAATCGGAGAGAGAAATATGTAAAAGAACCGAACGACCATATTATGACTGATGCCGTCATAGCCCACAGCCTTGGATTTTTCGGACAGGATGTTCACTGAATTACATTAATTAAACTGATAGAAAATTGTCCCAAAAGCTGTATATGATCTAAAATACGCATCATAATTATTTTGTATCTGTATTAATAAAAATAAACCCTACGTACCCTCCGTACGTACGTACGTATATCACAAGCAATCGAGAATGTACCAACCTACTTGTTCGACGTAAATGTAATGTAAGCGTAAACGCCTCAAAATATTAAATACAAAATTGAGTAAGTGAATTCGGCAAACCTTATTTTGTGACGTTAATATTCGTAACCTTCGTTGGTCCATTCTGTACCCAGAATTTTACATACCTACCCACAAAAGTATATAGTCATAGTACCTAAGTACTCTTCGTCAAACGGTCCAGAAAGATTGGAAGTTTAAATCCATTAACCTGGCTGACGTGGCCGAGTTCATTTACGAAAAATTTACTTCAAACAAACTACGGATAAAGAGATTTTTAATGGAAAAAGATACGACGTTTAATCACGTAAAAGATGGTAAAAGCGCTTATCCTTGGATGTTTGATGTACTTAGTGTAGTTAGTGACGCAATTAATTCTTACAACATGTCAAGATGTCTCTAGTTTGAAAACGGTATCTTAAGTTACGAAAGATAAAAGGCCTGTCTTCTTAGTAATGCGTGTGTATATTTGTTCCTTTTATCTGTTTAGGGAGTAAAAGATAGCGTTACTTTTGTCTATAAATATCTGTTTGTAGTTTGGGATTTAATTGGCCTTTTTTGGATGTAACAGATGCTGTTACTTAAATATTAATTGATGTATTTGTCTACTGTAAAAGATAATTATAAATTACAGTACCTACCAACTGGTAATATGGGTTTTTTGATACGGAACTAAAAAAAAGATATGAAAGGCAAGATACCAATTTTCTTACATATTCCTTACAAATAGAAAGAAAAGAAAGAAAGAAAAATAATTTTAATTGTCACAGACACACGTGCATAAAAAAAGAGAACAATACAATAAAATAAAACAATACATTTAAATATAATCACGAGCACAAAACAGAAATATGCGGCAGCTGCTGGCACGTCATGACTGTGACAAGAAGGCTTCCACTCAGCATGATGCTGTGCTATGGGGACCCACAGCACAGCGCTGATTTTCAGTGGTCACCCGAAAAAGTCGTACGGAAACCAAGATAGGTTTAATGAATTAAATATAAAACAAAATAAAATAAAACAAATAGTACTTAGAATATAATGCTACTATACAACCAATTATATGAATAAATATGATTAAATAACACAGAAAATTATCCGCAGGCATTACCGTGAGTGCATTAAAAAAAAAAAAAAAAATTAAAAAAAAAAAAAAAAAATACGCAATTAAATGAATAACTAATTCACAACAGCTTAACCTATCTCATTCTTCTTTAACAAGGATATATCAGGCCCATAAATCCGGCCTTCCGTGACGTCACAGTGAATCATATCAGTGAGTCGTGACGTCATTAATTTAGACACACGTCTTCGCACATACACGACTGAACTTTGACAGATTTGGGAAAGTTCTTTGAAAGGCCAACTGAAAAATGGCCGCTATGAAGAAAAATATAAATAATTTCGTACAAGATAAAATTTTCATCATTTATTATACGAGGTTCACGTCAACGAAATTAGGGTCTCCGAACTTGGTGAACTTTTTCGAAGGAAAAACTATTTTGTTGTGTTAGTATGTTTTGTGAAAAAAGTTATTTTGTGAAAAAGGTAGTAGGTTGCTTACATTATTGAATCGTTTTTCACTGGAATTTATGTTGTCCATAAAGTATACTGCTGTGTTACCTACTAACAAGTAGGTAAAACGCAGTAATTCTTTGGTGTACCGAAGAAAAGAACACAGCCACTAGGAAGTGGTGTAGGGTGGGCGTTTTGTGGGACTGTCTTATATAATTTTGATGTTCGAAAAGTGCTGATTCTCAGCCTAGTTTGAATAAATGACTTTTGAATTTTGTTAGTTATTGCATGGCTTTTATCGCGGGCTTTGAGCGCAGCGACCGAATCAAGAAATTCCGTAACGAAAAAAACCTAACACCCCCCACTCCGCCTACCATGTAATGATGGTTCCCATGACAACGTGATGTTATCATGGGAACGTAATTTTTGTTTTATGTCATCACGTCATCATCCCAAGTGTAGCGTTGACAAATAGGAAGTATGGAGGTTACAAATGCTATGCAATAGCTTTAGGTACCGCGGCAATCCCCGAGTGCCACACGTTTTTTTTTTATTTTAGGAAAAAAAAGAAAAGAAGAAAAAGAGAAGAGGTTTGGTGTTTGTTTGTTGATTTTATTTAAATATCATGTCCACAACTCAGGCATTGACAGTAACATAGTTTTGACTTTTTCCTTTCTACTGCAGTTTCAGTTTGCCAAAAATCTCACTCACTTCCCTGACCAAAGTAACCTAAACATTAAAAAAAAACACAACCGGTTCCTTGACAATTTCTTATCGGAGACAATCCTACTTATATAATTATGGACAGCTTCCAGTTTATCTGGATTCAACTGAATACCAGTATTTCTCAAAGAGCGACTGCATATCGGACCTCCACAACCCAGTTACTGGGTAACACGATACCTCTTGGTAAGACTGGTTGTAAGACTCTCGGGCTTCTAACTATACCCGTTATGACTATCAAAGATCTACAAATATCAGCCGGGACCAACGTCTTGGTGACAGATACTATTCTTCCTATAAAATATCGAAGTAACCATACGTAGAAATATTTTACGAGTTTCGTTACGTTATACATCTGACGCTGTTTGATCGGCACTTCCAATACTTGAATACTAAAAATATCGCACGCCTTATAGGCAGAATAAGTGCAACGTTACCTAGCGAATGACTCGAGGAGCAATATAAAAATATCGCTATGTTTGTTTTTGCTGTTTTAAGCTTAGTTAGAAAAGAGCATTGCAACACATTGTCATTCCCGTAACATTGCAGCGTGATGAGCTCAATTAGAGCTTCGCTTGAGTCCAAAAATAATCAAGAAACAAGGAACGTAACGAAATTTAAGATAATAATGATAACGTGAAAATATATAACGCAGTAACTAGATTTTGTAGAGATGTTTTTATTATGTATTAGTTTATTATTTTGTAAAATTATTTTGTGTGTTTTATCTATGAGCCTTAGTTGCCTGAAAATAAAGCAATTATTATTATTATATAGACCCGATAGACGTTGTCCTGTCTTTTCAACATTCATACAAAATTCCCATAGGGAATGCATACTTGAATTTTTCCCGATTTTTCCAATTTTGCCGACAACTTTTCAAATTTTTCTTTTCGTAAAAATATGATTCGGGCAAAGAAATAGATAAAAAATGCCATATCGATGCAGTTGTTCTCCAGTGATGTCCTTACCAAGGAACAGCATTTAATTTTTTATAATATAGATGATGAACTCTGTTTTTTTATTGGTTCATTCGGTTCCGAGATTTACAGATAATAGAACATACGCTTTTTAACCGACTTCCAAAAAGGAGGAGGTTATATGTTCGTCGCGTATGTTTGTTTTTTTTTTTTATGTATGTCCACCGATTTCTCCGTCAATTGTGGACCGATTTTGAAAATTATTTTTTTGTTTGAAAGGGTGTGCTCTCGAATTGGTCCCATATAAATTTTATTAACTTTGCTTGGATAGTTTTTGAGTTAGCTACAAAATACGTATTTTTTTCCCACTTAGTATGTAGATGATATGATAAGTTTCTGTCACTGGTAGCAGGTAGTGGTATTCGAATGTGTGTGGGGTAGGTACCACAACTAAAAAGTGAAAAAATTAATGAATGAATAATTAATTAATAAAAAATTAAGAAATGAATTATTGCGCAATTATAAATATTTTGTAAAACGTGTCAATCCCACTAAAGAACACTGTCCTTCAAGATACAGGATTTTCCTAGTTTGAAGGGCAGGGGTCTTACTCATTGTAATAGCCATACCCATCCCATAAAAAAAAAAAAAAAAAAAAAAAAAAAAAAAAAAAAAAAAAAAAAAAAAAAAAATACTTTTTACAAAAAAAAAAACAACCGACCTCCAAAAAAACACTACAAAGTGAAAAATAACTTTAATTTCGGAAGTCGGTGGCAAAAAACGAAAATACAAAACCCAAGACAACGACTTCCGAAATTAAAGTTATTTTTAATTATAAGTGGATCATTGTTAACTCCTAATCCCGTGGCCATGAGCTACAAGCTCAAGCGACACGCATCTTGCAACAGCGACTGCAGGAAAAACAAATCAAAGAAGTTGTTTAGAGCATACCACGACTCACCGAGACGCGACTTGCGAAGTGACAGACGGAAACATGCGCGCGTGTCACTTGACACAAGTCGCATCAAAGTTCAAAGTTTTTATTAGTGCGTTTTTCTGTGATACAACAGGGTCTTAATAAAAAAACAGTGGCACTCCAGGAGTGCCGACAGAAGTGAAAACTTAAACAAGATCGCCTTGGTTGAAGAAAAATACCTGTATAGAACATTGGTCCGTAAACTTATTTAAATAAAGAGTACAATCACGTTTACAGAAAAAAATAATTACAAAACCTTTAAAGTAAAAATACTTGCATGGAACATTGATTCGTAATGTAATATAAATAAAGAGCACATTGCGTAATGTACACGCACAATGGTCCACCTGAAGGACTAAGTGCGGAAACCAAACCCCATAACATAGAACATAGAATAAAGAGCACAATCGCGTTTACAAAAATGAGGTGTCGGTAACGATGTCGCGAGTCCAATTGTTTTTTCCCATCTCAAAAATGCCCAACGCGACTAACTTCACTTCAACATTTTTATAGTAGCACAAAAAAAAATAAGGCATGCATTGTTATATAACATGAAACATAATGAAGTAATTAATATCTATAGAAATTACAATACAAGATATAATATATTGTAATAAATTAATAGACATATGAATATAACATGAAAACATGAATGCATAAAATGGTCAGTCACATGAAATTTGGTCAATAAGGAATTCGTCAATGGTATGCATTTGTCTATTAAAAATTTATTTAGTTTACGTTGAAATTGTGTCAAGTTTAAATCTTTTGTGTCATTTGGTAGCTTATTAAAAAAAAAAGATTGGGCCATGCAAAGTATGCTCTTGTGCATAAGGGCGGCAAGGGGGTGGGCACGCCACAGTCGCGGCGATAAGACCCCTCTTTGAGGAGTGGCTGGAGAGACGCCACGGCGTTCTCACCTTCCGCCTGACGCAGGTCCTCACCGGACACGGCTGCTTCGGGAGGTTCCTGTTCAGGATAAGGCGGGAGGAAACACCCGGGTGTCACCATTGTGTGGATCGGCCTGAGGACACGGTGGAGCATACGGTGGAGGTCTGCCCGGCTTGGGCCTAGCAACGCCGTGTTCTCGTAGAGGCGATCGGCGGCGGTGATCTCTCGCGTCCGGCCCTGGTTTAGGCCATGGTACGGAGCGAGAGGAAATGGCAGGCCGTCACCTCCTTCTGCGAAGCGGTAATGCTCGCGAAGGAGGAGGCGGAACGCGTGAGGGAGAGGCAAATTTCGCGCCCTCACGCCCCTAACCGCCGCAGGAGGAGACGCCCGGGGCGGGAATCGCGAGCCGATTTCCGGCCACCGTAGGCGCGGGCTTGCGGACGGTGAGCAATGGGTAGCTCGCCGTCCGATAAGGACCAAGCCCGGGTCGACGGCGCGTTGTGTTCCACGCGCGCCTCAAAGAGATCTCAAAAAAAAAAAAAAAGGGCGGCAAGGGGGCATCGCAAGTCGAATGGCTCGGGGCCATGAACATGGGCCTTACACGAACTATCAGCTAATAAAAGGACCAAATTGTATTCACAAAATTGCCCATCCCACAGACAGCCCCACGAAAAATAGTCCCCAGTATTTATTAAAACCTTTCACACTGACAATAGACGATCTGTGAAAGGTCTTTTTATTGATCACACCATTTCATTGTTTACTTCGGATTCGCAAGATAAATGAGTGTCGTAAATTAATGATTCTGCCTGCCCACAGCAGGTTGCTGACAAATGTATAGAATTTGTTGTGTCTAGTAAACCCTTTAATAAAAGCAGAAACTTCTGAAAATGCGTCACGGAATGATTGTGAGCAATAAACATTCGAAGTTCGGGTCCCGTGTCTTGTTTATTCTTTGGAAGTACGTTCACTTATTTCATATTTTTTGTCTGAAAATATTGTTTAAAAAGTAGATAAGTATTTTTAAGCTATTGCATAGCTTTTATCACGGGCTTTGAGCGCGGCGACCGAATCAAGAAATTCCGTAACGTAACGAAAATAAAACCTAACACCCCCCACTCCGCCTACCATGTAATGACGGTTCCCATGACAACGTGATGTTGTCATGGGAACGTAATTTTTGTTTTATTTACTACGTCATCATCCCAAGTGTAGCGTTGACAAATATGAAGTATGGAGGTTACAAATGCTATGCAATAGCTTTACCGCGGCAGTCCCCGAGTGCCACACGTTTTTTTTTTTGCTTTTTAACCGACTTCCAAAAAGGAGGAGGTTATATGTTCGTCGCGTATGTTTGTTTTTTTTTTTTTTATGTATGTCCACCGATTTCTCCGTCAATTGTGGACCGATTTTGAAAATTATTTTTTTGTTTGAAAGGGTGTGCTCTGGAATTGGTCCCATATAAATTTTATTAACTTTGCTTGGATAGTTTTTGAGTTAGCTACAAAATACGTTTTTTTTTTCCCACTTAGTATGTAGATGATATGATAAGTTTCTGTCACTGGTAGCAGGTAGTGGTATTCGAATGTGTGTGGGGTAGGTACCACAATTAAAAAGTGAAAAATAAAAACTTTTTACAAAAAAAAAAAACAACCGACCTCCAAAAAAAAACACTACAAAGTGAAAAATAACTTTAATTTCGGAAGTCGGTGGCAAAAAACGAAAATACAAAACCCAAGACACCGACTTCCGAAATTAAAGTTATTTTTCACTTTGTAGTGTTTTTTTTTGGAGGTCGGTTGTTTTTTGTAAAAAGTTTTTTGAGTTATTGAATTAGTGCTAATCTCCTTATTATAATGCAAGACACAATGGCTTTTAATGTTTATGTTATTACGGCATTCATTGAATATTTTCTTATGAAAATTTTCACACACCCATTTCTACATACAAGGGTAAATTCATTTTCCTACATGCCTCACCTTTCAAACCGTTGCTTACTACAATTCAATTCTTAAATCTCTTTCGTATCAGATTTGCTCCAACATTTTATATTTGCAATGGTTTGGTAGCAATCACAACTTGAATAATAAGCCGTCGGACTGCGAAAACGGAATTGCTTTCCCGTGTTAGGCAGCATTCGCCTCAAAGGAATATATTGTTGCTCTTTTCTAAACCTTCGGAACTAGTAGGACTTTTTTAAATTGAAAGATGTAATCTCTGCTTTTTGCTGAGGAAACATGTTCTTTGTGATAGAGTTACTGCTGTGTTGTTCAGGTCTTTACTCAAACTCAGTGTTTCGTCACAAAGGAAACAGTTGAGGAATTATTTATTTTCTTTGTTGTTTTAATGAAGTCTGAAGCTGTAAGGGTTGAAGTAGGACTACGTAGTGTTCCACGCGCGCCTCTATAAGACGTAATTGGGGGAGTTTCACTCCCCCTACGGATCGGGGCTCGCAGAGCACGGGCCGTCATCAGTCCGGGGCAGCGGAAATCGCATTTGCACTCGCAGCTCCCGACGCAAGTGTGAGAGGGAACACCGGGGTGGTTTTAGTCAGAGTCTGACAGACCCCTTTGCCCACCCCAGGGCGGAGGACATCCATGAGGATTTCCAACCCGATAAAAAAAAATGAACTACGGACATTGGGTTCTAGATCAGTGCGTTTTTTTGATAAAACGGAACTGCTGTTTTAAGTTACAATACTTTATGAAGATTGTCAAATTAGTTACGATTCTGTTTTCAAACCCCACTCCCATCAAAACCTAGGCTTGTTCAGCAGCTGTAAATTCACTGAGTTACAGTACTCCAGGTATTATGTCCTTGTAACTTACCGGTACTTTCCTGTAAATTAAGCCTAAATTCACGTAAAATCTGAGCACTCACTTTAAAATGAGATTAGAATTTAAAACACTACCAAAAGCTTCAGTATTAATGACCCGTGCAGAGGTATTTTATAGTTTCGTCGAAGATTCAACTAAGTTAAAGCACGTTTCTTTTGCAAAGTTTTTTAGGGTGAAGTAAAAGTTATCCAACGACTTTTTAATCCATTTTTATTTCTTTTGAAAACCGATTAAAGTTCAATAAAGAGGCGTGAAGTTTAAGGTTCTAGTTTAATTAAGCGTTTCTGTGAAGTTAGTAATCTGTCCATTACTTTGACAAAGGATATCAACATAATAATATACCGTTTTGTGTCTACCCAGGATGTTGGTCGGAAATGAGGCCTAAATTAGAACCAGATGGACACGCCAAAGGGATCGTAAGATGTATTGGGAGGATGTAAGGACCAAGAATTTAACTACAGCCGACGTAAAAGACCAAATTTAGAGTGGTCTTTAGAAATTGCATGGGATTTTTTTTTATAAAAACCGGCCAAGTTCGGGTCAGACTCACGGGTTCCGTCCCGTGAGCAAAAACCGCCAAAAAAACAGTTTTGTTTTATGGGGACCCCCGCCCCCTTTAATTATTAACTGTATACAATTTTTATTATTTGTTGTTATAGCGGCAATAGAAAAACACAATCTGTGTGTTCTCACATGTATAATTTCAACATGAATGATGTAACCATTATTTTGTAACAACATTTTGATTTAAAAGAGTGTCCGTGGAGTTTCTTGCCCGTTCTTCTCCATATGTACCTACTACGCTTTGGAATGGGCAACTAGCTTCATTTTTCTGACTGACCGACTCCTTGACAATTCAAAAGTACCTGTAATTGGTTTATTTGAAATAATTATTTTGAGTTTGTTAAATTTTCAAGTTCATGAGATACATACAGCCCGCTGACAGACGGATAGACAGCGAAGGCTTAGTAATAGGGTTCCGTTTGGCACTCTTCGGGTACGGAACCCTACAAAGCAACAATAATTAAATAATTTTATATTCACTTGATGTCTTTCTTCAACACGTGCGAATTATAATTTCATTCATATTTTAATACGAAATCTCCAATTTATTTGAAATATAAATAAAATTTATTCGACTGTGTTTAATGTAGCCTTAACCACAGATTAATAGAGATGGGACACTCCACAAAATCATTTAAATAAAAAGCGACTATTGCCTCGACACAATAAAGTGCAATTCAGGTCGCACAGCGCTGTTCCGGATAAGGTGGGAGGAAACGCCCGGGTGTCACCATTGTGTGGATTGCCCAGAGGACACGGTAGAGCATACGGTGGAGGTCTGCCCGGCTTAAGCGGGGCATCGCCGTGTCCTCATGAAGGCGATCGGCGGCGGTGATTTCTCTCGTCCGGCGCTGGTCCAGGCCATGGTACGGAGCGAGAGGGCATGGGATGCCGTCACTTCCTACTGCGATGCAGTAATGCTCGTGAAGGAGGAAGCAGAACGCGTGAGGGAGAGGCAAAATTTCCGTCACGCCCCTAACCGCCGCAGGAGACGCTCTAGGTGTCGGGAATCGCAGGCCGATTCCCGGCCACTGTAGGCTTGCGGACGGTGAGCAATGGGTAGCTCACTGTCCGATAAGGACCAGGCCCGGGTCGACGGCGCGTTGTGTTCCACGCGCGTCTCAAAGAGATGTCAGCACAACTTGTTGCGTGTTATCCGAAAGGGTTACCGTGGCCCCTGGCAACATAATACAGGCAACTGTATACGGGAATACGGGTGAGTTTTAGTCAGTAACAGTCTAACACTTTCGCTCCGCCTAGAGCGGGAGAAGTTATTTGAAAATTTCCCACCCAAAAAAAAAGGTCGCACAGCGCTAATTACCTACAGTTATATTCACCTAGAAGTTGCCTCTCTTCTGTGTAACTCTTATATCTTCTGACTACGTTACACTCACTGAATTGGCCCAGCAAGTCGAGCCCGCAGCGTACTTGTAGCTCCATACCTAAACTGCGGAGTGTCCCATCTGAATTAATCTGTACCTTAACGAAGTCGTGTCTATCCGTTATTTGAAAAGCAATTTGCCTGTATACTACGTCAGGTCAGACGCAGAAGCCGGGCAGCAACATTTTTAATTTGAAGGTCCGTAAATAACTTGACGTGTTTTTAAATTTCGCTCTTTTGATATCCAGTATTTCTTGGCGTATTTACGTAGAGAAATTGTATAGCGTCATCATAATTAAATGTTTGTTTTTTGGTCCTTCGTAAAACAGACAAGGGTGTATGTACCTGTCTTCACCTAACTTACATCCATTGTGCTTTTGATATTCATGCAGGGGGACAGCTTGTTTGGTGTTGTTTAATTTAATAGTTTGAAAATCAATGCTGTTAGGTGGCGTTTTAATAAAATTCTAAATTCAAATTTATTCAAACTAGGCTGAGAATCAGCATTTTTTTAATGTCAAAATTACATAAGACAGTCCCCCAAAACGCCCACCCTTCACCACTTCCTAGTGCCTTTAGCTGGGAAGAAGAAGTGGCGCAAAAAACGCTGTCTGTTCAAGTTAGAGCAAAATGATTCTATACAATAGTATGCAAAATAATTTACATTATGTAACACAAAACATAATTTAAATGATAAATTATTGGCCATATATTATGTCAACTAGCACACGCCAATATACCAACAAAAAACATCGAGAACTAAACTCAAGCAGAAATAAAAAATAAACACTAAACGTAAACAGAACTAAATATCTAAATAAAAGCCTCCAGGTATAAAGGGCGTGCCCGCTTACATAAAGGTATTTAAAGCTGTAATTGGAAGTTATAAATGATAAACTAGGACCATCGAAGTAAAATAAGTAGAGTGATAATAGTTACTACGACGAGCCCTGACAGCTTAATAAGTATTAAATTGTCCTGGAATCATATATATTACAGGAAAACTTATTCACACCCTTTGCAGCTACTGAAAATTCTCTCAAAAATATTAAGGTCAAGTACAGAACGCTGTATAACTCCATTATAATATCTAAACCACAGTTTAATTCCAACAATGGAGTTTTAACAAACAAAAGATTCAGCGGAAGATAGTTGTGGTTTTTGTCGCAAACCAAGCCTTTTTTGTTTAACCCTCCGGCTGCCGGGCGCCGAGTGCTTTAAAAAAACTCTGCTTTTGTTGATAACCGCCCGCATGGTTCAATTTTGTATATTAAAAGTCGTAATGTAGCTGTTATCGTAATGCGGGGTGAATTGATTACTTAAGTGCAAACGAAATCAATGTTTTATATTAAAAAAGTCGGATGTTAACGTGACTCTTGTAATTATTTGTTTGGGATGATTATATTTAAATCACTGCTAATAATGCGGTTGCATGAATACCTGTCAACTATTTGTGAATAATAAAACAGTGGTTTACAATTTTATTCATGATTAAATTAATAATTCAGTGTACTAGTTTCAGTTTGAATTTTTGAGTGAGTAATGTAACCAAAACGCTCTCAAAACGGTGAAGGAAAACATTGTGAGGAAACCGGCATGTCCTAGAACCGAAAATTCGAAAGCATGTGACATTTACCAACCCGCACAGGGCCCGCGTGGTGGATTACGGCCCACTTCCTCTCACAGAGAGGAGGCCTGTGTCCCAGTAGTGGGAACAATTTATAGGCTGATGATGATGATGATGAATGTAACCAATCAATTATTCAGTGGTAATACATATTTGCTGTTAACTGAAAATTACTTTGAATTAAACGCTATTTACAATTTAATTTACATGGCATGTTTAATTATTTCGAATTCACATTCAAATGACTGTAGTACTAGTTGTGTAACTGTTAGTAGCTAAATAGGTCTGTGTGTAGCTAAATAGGTCTCGAGTTCGAACCTAAGGCATGGACCTCTGACTTTTTAGATTTATATGCGTTATAATTATCACTTACTTCAAAAACGGTGAAGGAAAACATCGTGAGGAAATCGCCAGGACTGATATTTCTCGACGGTATCTGAAATCAAGTCAGAGGCCTTTAGGGTGGCTTTAAAACTCTGTCACCAGGTTAGTCAAAAAGAAAGAAGAAGATTCAAATGACTGCATTAAACGGATTCAAAAGATAGTAGTAATCCTCAATTTAAAACACTAAACAATGGTGCCGATTCCCTTGTTCACAAACTAAACTAAATTTAAGTTCAGTGCATCTTTTTCTTTCTATTTCATTAAGAAAAGGACAGAAGATAAATTTTAGTTTAGTCCTGTCAAATTAATCAGCGCTTGACGTAAATTGATGTAATTTTAGTCGGCAAATTTTTAAATCACGTCTAAACTTATATGGTGAGTGACAAGCGCTGATTAATTTGACAGGACTAAATTAAAATTTATCCTCTGTCCTTTTCTTAATGAAATAGAAAGAAAAAGATGCACTGAACTTAAATTTAGTTTAGTTTGTGAACAAGGGAATCGGCACCATTGACTATTTCAAAATAAATGTTAAGAAGCATAAAAACTCAAAGAAAATTAGGACAAGCCATGAAGAGATCTGTAAATCGTTGGCCGTTACATCAAAACGAGCGATTTAGTTGGAGGAGTGGGCAATAAAATCACAAGAAAATCTCGTCAGTCTTATTAAAGAGACCCCTCTTGGTCATTACTCTGTTTCGGCGGAAAATTAAATGAGTTTGATATCTTTTTGTACAGGACATTTGGACTTGTTTTATGACAACAGCTGTATGAGATGATAAAACTCACGTTGTTTGCCGTGCTCTTTCAGTTTTGATTAAATTTTTGTTTGTAGATTGTGTAAAATAATGATATCATAAAGTATTTTTTTTTATCAGCTGCCCCATACATTTTTGATGCATAAACAATATGTAGGGAACAGCAGATTATTATCCGCTGTTTTTGGTTCGGTCTCATAGCAATTAAAGTTGATCATAATTTTTAAACACTTTTGACTGACACTTTTTGTTGACACTTTTTAAGCTATTGCATATCTTTTATTGCGGGCTTTGAGCGCGGCAACCGAATCAAGAAATTCCGTAACGTAACGAAAATAAAACCTAACACCCCCCACTCCGCCTACCATGTAATGACGGTTCCCATGACAACGTGATATTGTCATGTCATGTCACGTTGTCATGTCATGTGTTGTCATGGGAACGTAATTTTTGTTTTACGTCAACACGTCATCATCCCAAGTGTAGCGTTGACAAATAGGAAGTATGGAGGTTACAAATGCTATGCAATAGCTTTACCGCGGCAGTCCCCGAGTGCCACACGTTTTTTAATTTATTTATAATGGTTGCTGGGTACAATGGAGTTTTCACTTATTACAATTAGGTGCACCTTGTATAAAAACAAATTTATTACAGCCACAGTTTTGAGTGTTACTTATCTTTATATACAGGGTTACTGGTAACTCGACGTACTCCTTGCAGGACGTCATAGTAGGGTTAAAATGCAACAAATTAAGCCACCAAATGTTCTACCGAAATTCAGTAGTTTTTGAATTAGTTAAGAGTTTTAGTTTTTTTATGAAAAATCCCAGATTAAATCATTTGAAACCAATTTAAAAATGATTTACGGCGCGACTGTACTGAAATTTAAGTTATTATCATAATTGACGCCGTAGCAGACCTTTTTTAATAATTAAAAGTTCAATAATGCCTAAAACTTTGGCAAATATCACTAACCAAACATTTAATTATTTGTAATTTTTGCTATTACTTCATAAAAAATATAGTCTAGTGCAAAAAAAATATACTAGACCTGGTGTACAAATTACTAGGAAAATATCCTTGTCTTATCAGTTATTCAGAAAGGTATGATTGTCAATACTTTTGCATGTGTGCCAGGGAAGAGAAGAGTTTTATGGGGGGCAGGTAAAATTGCGAGACGGTCAACCTATTGTTTCGTATTCGTATTATTCGTAGTTTTTACCTGCGCTTGAACTCCAAACACTCGGGGAGCTTTGTGATTGGTCGCTATTGTTCTCTCGGCATGACAGGGGGTGCGATTTTGCAAAATTTGGTCGTCAGCGTTAGTTAGTTTCAACTCTACGTCGCGCAAGCTCGTGTTTTGTTACTGGCTATTTCCCTAACTGTTGCTGCGTATCTTGCTCTTGTGCTGTGCTGTGCCTTCATAAGCGCTGACTATGGCTGCATATTCTAATCCTGAATACGCTGACATAATGTACTGTTACGGACTTTGTGACGGTAACGCTGCTGAGGCGCGGCGAGAATATCAACTTCGCTTTCCCAACCGCCGACTCCCCCACGTTAGTGTCTTCGGATCGACTTATCGGCGAATATCTGAAACTGGCAGCGTCCAAAGAAGCAGGCAAGTTGACACTGGTCGTTCCCGGAGATACACGGCTGAGGACGAGGAGCTTATTCTTCAACGTTTTATTGACGATCCTAACACATCGACAAACATCGTAGCGCGTGAGCTTGGTATGTCACAGTGGAAAGTCTGGTCTGTAGTTCACTTGTCAGGCCGACATCCATACCATTACCAACCAGTCCAGTCATTAGAAGAAGGAGATCCGACGAGACGGCTTGAATTTTGTCGTTTTATGCTAAGTGCCGACGCCGACAGCGAAAACTTTTAAAAAAACATTCTGTGGACCGGTGAGTCATGTTTTGATCGTGATGGTATCACAAATTACCACAACTTACATTACTGGGCACCGAAAGCAGAAGCAAACCCTAAAAAACTGAAACCAACCGCATCCCAGCGAAGGTTCTCGCTTAATGTTTGGATGGGTATTATTGACGACAAATTAACTGGCCCACATTTTTTACCCCGAACACTAAATGGGGAACTTTATGAAGATTTCCTCAGAAATCATTTATCAGCACTGCTCACGGATGTACCGGAAGAAAGAAGAGCAAACATGATTTACCAACATGACAGATGTCCAGCCCACTTCCGAATCACAATTCGACAATTGCTGGATGAAAACTATCCAAACCGATGGATAGGGCGCGGTGGGCCGATTCCGTGGCCTGCACGAAGCCCTGATCTGACGCCGCTAGACTTTTACGTCTGGGGTCATATGAAAGATCTAGTTTATGTGACCCCAGTAAATTCAATTGAAGAACTAAGGGAGAGAATTACAAATACGGCGGACCAGATGAGGGCAACAATCACATCAAGAATAACAAAAACCGAAGTAAGGAAGCGAATAAGAACATGTATTCGAAACCGAGGGCAGCACATCGAACAAGACATGTGAAATGTGTGTAATTAAAGTTTTAATATTGATTAAAAAGAATAATAATGTTCACGATTTTGTTTTTGATTTTTCGAATAATAACCTTTTTGTGAAACGCACGCCTGTACTAAATCAAAAACGATTTTCATAATGTAGTCCATGATTTTGTATTAACTTTCATACCTTTTTGGATAGCTGATAAGACAAGGATATTTTCTTAATAATTTGTACACCAGGTGTTGCATTTTTTTTTTTGCACTAGACTACATTTTTTATGAAGTAATAGCAAAAATTACAAAAAATTAAATGTTTGGTTAGTGATATTTGCCTAAGTTTTAGGCATTATTGAACTTTTAATTATTAACAAAGGTCTGCTACGGCGTCAACTATGATAATAACTTAAATTTCAGTACAGTCGCGCCGTAAATCATTTTTAAATTGCTTTCAAATGATTTAATCTGGGATTTTTCATAAAAAAACTAAAACTCTTAACTAATTCAAAAACTACTGAATTTCGGTAGAACATTTGGTGGCTTAATTTGTTGCATTTTAACCCTACTATGACGTCCTGCAAGGAATACGTCGAGTTACCAGTAACCCTGTATATAATTCTTCTGTGAGTGTGTATGTCACTGAACTCCTCCTAAACGGCTGAACCGATTTTGATGAAATTTTTGGTGTGTGTTTGAATGAGTCCTTGGGTGGTTTAGATTCACAATTGGACCCGGTAGGTGGCGCTGCGATCGAGTTATAGGAAACAGGACAACGTCTGTTCGGTCAGCTAGTATTTATAGAAAAAAACAAGGTGTACAAATCACCTAACCATAGTTTTGCTTATTTTTCTTCAAGCAAAAAGTCCAAACGCCACTGACAAGAAACGGGCCTGTATCTGATAAATGTTGCTCCGGTGGGTAATTAATGAACGTGAGAGATAATCATCTGACTCTTAGCTAAAAGGAGATTTCCCGTTACGATATCAATACACCACGAACACGTGTTGTCTTATTTAGCCGTTTCGTTGCGATAAGCTAACTGGCAATCTTGATAATGTTATCGAGAAGAGCATTATAGAGGTAGGATGCGTAAGAAAAAAAGTGGCCAAGTGCAATATTTAAAACTACATTGTTCTTTAACACGTTTATTGTTTATAGACTTTCTTCTTTTTGAAGTGAAAACTTCTTGAGGCGCGTTCGGCATTTTTGAGAAGGAAAAAATCAGTTGAACTCGCGACACCGTTACCGACACCTCATTTTTGTAAACGCGATTGTGCTTTTTGTTTATATTAACGGTACGGATCAATGTTCTATGCAAGTATTTTTACTTTGAAGGTTTTGGAAGTATTTTTTTAAATTGTCCAAGTTTTCACTTCTGTTGGCACTCCCGGAGTACTACTGTTTTTTTTACTTTATTTTATTTGTATTATTTGTTGCGATTAGTCATAGTAGTAAATCTTACTAATATTATAAACGCGAAAGCTTATCGGGGAAAAACCACGGGGCGCAGCTAGTACACTGATAATTTCAAGTGTCTACTCATTACGGTTCAAACGATACAGCCTACAGCCCTATGACAGACCGACAGCAGAGCGTTAGTAAAAAAGTACCGTTTGCACCCTCTGGATATGGAACCCTGAAAATGATGCAGCCATGTTTACTTTTATGTCAGATATTTTTCTGAAATGTAGCACAGGGTTAGAAATAGTAGGCGCAGCCGCGCAGGCTTGCGGACGGTGAGCAATGGGTAGCTCGCCGTCCGATAACCTTTCAACTGTCATTAACGAGACACAATAGAATTTTAATTGTTATCCACCTTAATGAGGCGTCGTAACAGATGATGGGATAAGGACCAGGCCCGGGTCGACGGCGCGTTGTGTTCCACGCGCGCCTCAAAGAGATGACAGCAGAACTGACGGGGTCCGCTAGGGCCAATGCCTGCCGGGGTTGCGGGAAAGTCCGAAAGGGATACCGTGGCCCCTGGCAACATACAGGCAACTGAAGGAACACGGGTGGGTTTTAGACAGTAAAAGTCTGACACGCCTTCCCGCTCTGTCCAGAGTGGGAGAAGTTATTTGATAATTTCCCACCCAAAAAAAGGTTTAGAAATAGTGCCCGCTAAATGGAATTTAGCTCTGGCACATGACATGACAAAACAGCCTGTACCACACCTTCACAGAATATTTAATAGGTGTTTCCGTCTCCATATTACCCCATAACAATGAATTTTTGTAAATGGCTTTGTAAGGCTTAAACCACAAAGACACAATTCTGCTTACAAACGACGATATAAAATAAATCACCAAGATATTATTTAGGGTAGATTTTCTTTCCTGAATGTAAAGAAAAAGTCCGATGCGAATCAGCCCGGATTCTCTGAGCCATTTGACACGCAATTTTACGAGCCTGTATCAATAAAATGAATTCATGAACGTTTGTATTGCTGAATATTGGTGCAAGAACGATTCTTTTAGATGGTATAAAAATACAAATATAGCTACTTCAATATTTATGGTTCGTATTTGAAGTGATTGATCGATAAAATATGTTTTTGTCAGTGCAAAGCTTATTTGACTATCAACCTAGCTTAATTCACTATCAACTAAATTGTCCGTGTAATCATTAATTACAACTGTCATTAAAGAATGACACGGAAAAACATATTTATTAAAAAAAATATGTACTAGTAAAAAAAATACTGTACAGCGGCGGACTTAATTTACGACGTAGGGTATTATTTTCCTTAACAATTAATTACCCTGACTGTGCACCCCCCTCCCCTGTGCTGTGTGCTTTCGGTGCATGATATATGCACATATTTTTGATGAAAAATATGTCATGATACAAACCTATAGGATGTAGGTATCATAATCACTACATAGTATAAAACAAAGTCGCTTTCTCTGTCCCTATATCCCTATGTATGCTTAAATCTTTAAAACTACGCAACGGATTTTGATGCGGTTTTTTTTAATAGATAGAGTGATTGAAGAGGAAGGTTTATATGTATAACTAGCTTTTGCCCGCGGCTTCGCACGCGCAAAGGTCGGAAAATATCCCACAGGAACGTACTACCGATATTCAGAGTACTTATCAAATGTCCTAACCCAGGTCATGGCCTATCCGTATACCATTCATCTAAATCTGTTCAGCCGTTACGGCATGAAAAGGTAACAAATAGATAGATAGGTAATAAATCGGTTTTAGGGTTCCGTATCTCAAAATGAAAAATGGAAACCCTTAAAGGATGACATCGTTGCCTGTCAAGACACTTTTTCTCAGAAACGCGTGGAAGTATCAAGTTGAAATAGATAGGTATTAAAAACTTAGGCTATGCGCGCACTACGGATTTTGATCGTTACGGATAATATTTCGTGTTGTTCTATCTCCTCTCAGGCTTATTTTCTACGAAATGTATGGAAAGTTTTTTGCAATTTTTGAATTTTCTCGTACTTGAGTACGAGAAAATTCAAAAATTCGCCCTCCGTTGGCCCGATATATTTTTTTGACGCTAGTAATAAGAAATAGGATCGACAGGCATCAAAAAAGTTTTTGTGAAAATTACCCATGTTCTTGCTGACTGTACAATTTTTTCAAAATCTGTGAATGCAGATCAAAAAGTTAAGGACAGTCTCCTAAGACCGTTTTCTTGTAGCGACAACGGTTAAGGTACCTGCCCTTATTGCCCCATATCAACATCCACCCTGTATATGTTATGATTGACTACTTAGCTCCATAAAGGTATAGCGTGATGATAATGTTTTAAAAGGTTAAATCCGTAATTATCTGCAATATTCTAACCTTTTGGATAGTCTTTTTACAGTTTGCGGTAAACTATAGAAGAATACGAACATAATGCAATATTGCTCATCCCCCATAGCAAATAGCGTGATAATAATTTTTGAAAAGTCTATTGTGACGTTTCCATTATTTGACATAGATTATTTATACAAACTTTCAAGTTAATCAAGCCAAACAGTAAAATCCTCCCCTGTAAAAATAAATACCCCTTTTCACCCCGTCAGGGGTAGATTTTCAAAAAACCTTGATATACGTTTTTATTTGTTTTCAGTCTTAAGTATAAATACTGAGTTTTGAGTTAATCAGACCGCGCGTTAAAATTCTTCCATACAAACTATGGCACCCCCCAATCCTCCCTTAGGGGGTAGTTTAGAAAAACTAAAAATGGCAAACTTTATAATTTACATAGATAAGTATTCGTGCCAAGTTTCAAGTTTATTAACTCAAGGAATAAAATTTTTCATACAAACAAAATCCCCCCTTTTCACCCCCTTAAAGGTCGATTTTCCAAAAACCCTTTCTTAGTGGATGCCTACGTCATATTATCTACCTGTGTGTCAAATTTCAGCCCAATCCGTTCAGTGGTTTGAGCTGTGCGTTGATATATCACCCAGTCAGTCAGTCAGTCAGTTTACCATTTTATATATACAGATAACCCGGTATATACCCGTACGAAGCCGGGGCGGGTCGCTAGTTAATATTATAAATGCGAATGTAAGTTTGTTACGCTTTCACGGTTTAACGGCTGAACCGATTTTGATGAAATTAAGTATGGGAATATTATGAACCCTGGGGAACGATATAAGGTTAACAATATTTTTAATCGACATACCGCGCAGGCGAAGTCATGGGCGGAAGCTAGTATTAATATTAGTAACTTAGAATTTCCGCAATAAATTCCAAATAATTCTACCCGATACCTCCTCGGTATTGAGTAGAAGGTAGAAAATCACGGATAACGAAAATAACTCAAATGGCCGTCTCATTTCCCGCCATTTCCGAGTATTTTAGCGGATCTCTTTGACGACATTCAATCTCAATGATGACTTGCAATCGCTCAGTTTCTTTACACACGGTACCATTTTACAAAATAAAGGTAAAATTCGTTTGACTTTTGATTCCTTATTCATTCTAATAGATTATTATTGCGCAGTCATTTAAACAATACTTAGTTAAGCTTATTTTATTTTCGTTAGTTATTTTGTATTAAATGATATTTGTGTAAGTCAGTTTTTTGTTCTGTTTTAGATTTAAGTCAAAGCTGTTTTTTTAATGATTTTATTTTATTTTGTTTTCCATTTTAATTTTAATGAATATTTTAATTTTATGTAATGTAATTTGAGAAAATTGCTTTGTTTTATGAGAATGTCGTGTACACCTGTAATTGGTATATCTATAAGAGCCCATACCTGTTAACTTTAATATTTAATGTACAATATATATGCAGTTGGCGTACCTATTTTAAATAAATAAATAAAACATTCGAAATAAAAATTTATGCTTTTTGGTAATATTAACCCGTACCCTAATTGCGTAATACAACACAATTACAATCTGTTTCGATTTGAAACAGATTGCTAATCCATTGTTTCGTAAGTTAGAAAAAAAAAATCACAACAACGTAAATAAAACAAATCAGGCAAAATTGTTTACGAAAATAAGTTACGCAATTAGGGTACCGGTTTTCTACTCTCTTTTCTCAATCAAACCAAAAATTTTAAGACATGTGACATCTACCAACCCGCACTGGGCCCGCGTGGTGGATTATGGCCCACTCCCTCTCACAGAGAGGAGGCCTGTGTCCTAGCAGTGGGAATATTATTGATTAATTATGCTTATGGTAGGTGAGTTCGTGCGTCGTAGGGAGGAAACCGCCTGATTAAAATTCCAAAACAAACAGTATATAAACGAAGACGTAATAATTATCACGGAACCAAAAATATGTAACTCAAAAAATAACTTCTGACTCAAATCAATTAACTCCAATCATAACGGAATTCCGTTCCCAGCGTCCGTATAAATTGGTTTACGTATTTTCCGGACCGTTTTCATTAATCACGCATCTCGCGGTACTCTTCCGTACTTAATTGGCTCCGTTTTATCATTGAAACAACACCTGTTACTGTGAATGCAGATGTAATTATATTTCGAATATTTCTCGATACGCTCTCGGCCAATAATTTCATAATTAATTTCTGTCCTGTATGATCGTTAAATTTTTTTGTTTGGTTGTTTTCATAAAGGTATTATAAAACGGGAACGTGCACTGAAATTGAGCTTTGCATTGTGACAGTGAAGGGTTAAAATAATTGCCATATTTTCTCTGATTGGTACACATCCCCATAGTTATTATTACTATTTTTTTTATTATTTTTGTTCTTTTACATTTTCTCGGGACCCTAGGGTCCCGGACTTTTGGAAGGCGTACGAGGGGCCGAAGTCAACTCGCAGAGGCCTGTTAGGCGTTTTAATTAAAAGAAGCACCAACCGACGATTTATCCCTGTATACAAAGTGCACCCAAGGATAACCCCCGGTTGGTGTAGGACTATTGCAAGATATGAAAACAAAGATAATATTGGACTATGGGTTTGGGTGGCTAAAGTGGACTGGTTACCTGGAACTATGGAAAGACTATTGCCCCTGCCTGATCAATGTTTTATATGTACACGGATAAAATGGCAAGACGTGACTTGCACACTCAATAATGGGCCCCCGAAAACGGTCGCTAGCACAAAGTGTCATAGTGACAAAGGGGCAACATGTCCTGAGGTGCTTATGAGGAGAGGAGTGGTATTCCAAGGCTTTCAGAACAATCTCAGAGCCCGGAAGATGGTCAAGATTCCTACGAGCACTTACTGGAATACTTCCTTCCTCCGAGCACGTTTGCTCTTGTGAATCTCCACTCAAGCCGGCCAATTAAGGCAAAAATGAGGTGGGAGCTCCGTTTCTCGTCAGTGTTCACTCCAACCGGTCAATAAAGGCAAGCCAGAGTTATTATTATTATTCATTTATTTAGACAACTAGATCCAATTACAAAAAAACTTTTTACAAAAAAAAAAACAACCGACCTCCAAAAAAAAACACTACAAAGTGAAAAATAACTTTAATTTCGGAAGTCGGTGTCCTGTGTTTTGTATTTTCGTTTTTTGCCACAAGTTATTTTTCACTTTGTAGTGTTTTTTTTGGAGGTCGGTTGTTTTTTTTTTTGTAAAAAGTTTTTATTTTTCACTCTTTAGTTGTGGTACCTACCCCACACACATTCGAATACCACTACCTGCTACCAGTGACAGAAACTTATCATATCATCTACATAGCAAGTGGGAAAAACATACGTATTTTGTAGCTAACTCAAAAACTATCAAAGCAAAGTTAATAAAATTTATATGGGACCAATTCGAGAGCACACACTTTCAAACAAAAAAAGAATTTTCAAAATCGGTCCACAATTGACGGAGAAATCGGTGGACATACATAAAAAAAAAAAAAAACAAACATACGCGACGAACATATAACCTCCTCCTTTTTGGAAGTCGGTTAAAAACAAATACAAGTCTAGATCTTAGTAAACAATTTACCTTATTTGCTATGTTAGTAATTATATTCTACTTCAGACAGAGTGGTTTTAACATGGATGCCTCATTAAGGCTCTTGTAGATCAGCGCGACACGCGACGCGTCACAAAGGCACCGCTCGTCGCGCGACGAGCGGTGCCTTTGTGTCTCGTCGCGTATCGCGCTGGTCTGCACAAGCCTTTATGGGACTTTCGTCAGGCCATCAGCAATAGCTTTCGGGAGGCTGTTGCTACTGTCCCGCAACCTAGTAAGAAGAGACTGATGCATACTTCTCGGGGACTGCCGCGGTAAAGCTATTGCATAGCATTTGTAACCTCCATACTTCCTATTTGTCAACGCTACACTTGGGATGATGACGTGATGACATAAAAAAAATTACGTTCCCATGACAACATCACGTTGTCATGGGAACCGTCATTACATGGTAGGCGGAGTGGGGGGTGTTATGTTTTTTTCGTTACGGAATTTCTAGATTTGGTCGCTGCGCTCAAAGCCCGCGATAAAAGCTATGCAATAGCTTAAAAAAGAAAAAGAAAAATTTTTTTTTTTTTTTCAAAATAGTTAAATCGATGATTTAATATCTTTATTGCATATAATCCCTCTTTTTATGTAGTCCTCGTTATGTGTAGTCCAAGTTTGCAGTAACTTGTTATTCTGACATTGCAATAGTTGGCAATAGCAATGCATAGCTACAGCAACTATCAACGTAATGCTATATGCCATAAACATCTCCTTCAACAAACAGTAATTACAAAACAACAGCTATTTCCAGGTTGCATATTGCAAAGTCCGAAGTCCAAAGCCAGTCATAAAGGGCGTAATCACGAAATTCCCAAAGATAAAGCATTGCGGAACTAGGTAGTTCGTATAAATCCCGGACAATGCGCGCTATTACCAGTCCGGACAATCATGCAAGATTAATCGTGTAAAACGCTGCGCGTCCTAAATCACTGCATGTGGGTGTGTTTGTGTGTACGTGGGCGTGTGTTGGGGTGTGTGTGTGTGTGTATGTGTGTGTGTGGTCCAGCCGCCGACTGCGGTTTGACATGTTAACTTATTGGGTTAGCCTGTTGGAAGCTGTCAAATCATTTATCGTATGCATGGAGGGAGTTGACTGTTGTTTATCGTGACGTTGATGAGTGGCCGCGTGAACACGTTATTAGCTATAATTTTGTGGTATAATGAAGTTGGTTTTCAGTGATTAACGTTCAGTACTACGTGTTTTAGGACCTGTCTTTTGTAACTTTTAATCTTCAAAACGTGCTGATTCTCAAATTAATATTTAGAATAATTGATTTTGTATCTTTAATAGGGATGATGCCTAGGTAAGAAAAATAAATTCTATTTAGTCCGTCTTTCAGATAAGAATAAAATAGGTATTAGACACGTATTTTTTGCTTTATCTTAATAATAAAAAATGACTTAGATAACACGCATTAAGATTGCATTTGGGAATGGGGGATCGCTATGTCACAACTTAGTATAAAATCTAGTAAGGCGTGACGTCATGCTACATTTTAACTCAATGTATCGCCGTAATTTTTTGATTACATCAAAAAATAAAAAATACGTGTCCAATATTTTTTATTAATATACGTGCCGGACAAAAAAAAATTTGGACACAGGCCTATTGTAATAACTTATTTGAGTAGTATTTTTAAACGTCTTTATGGTCTGAGACTGTAATAAGACTTACAGACATAAATAAAGTCACGCCTTCTTCTAATGGAGGTAGGCAGAAACAACAGAACGCCACCCGTTACGATCCTCACTTATTAAGGCTAGTAAGTCTAAAAGTAAAGTACGTCTATTATGAATGTAACCATACCATTTCTATTAAGCTTTTTTTTCTCTTGCAAAACAATAAGCGAAACAGTACCGGACAACAAAAGAAAAAAAAAAAACATTAAAATAACCTTCATCCTTTCCATTTAGTTTCCGAAATCCCCGAATTTTCTAGGCTGCCACAATATTACTCTCAGATAGCACGTAATCCAGCTGCCTATCTGCCGACGCCCGAGAGTATTAAACGTAGTGAATGGCTCGCTCGTATCGGATCGCTCAGCTCACACTGGGATAGTGGTTTTATAGAGTGCTATTGACCGTTTCAGACCCGTACCCTAATTGCGTAATGCAACACAATCACAATCTGTTTCGATTTGAAACAGATTGCTTCATAAGTTGGAAAAAAATCTGCTCCATTGCTTCATAAGTTGGAAAAAAATCTGCTCAGTAACGTAAATAACGCAATTAATGTTGTTGAACTGTCAAAATAAAACAAATTAGGCAAAAGTTTACGAAAATGAGTTACGCAATTAGGGTACAGATCACGATTTAATTAGAACGATGTGTTTGGGAGAAGTTTTTTTGTATGTATTGTTGTTATTGCAAACTTTGGAGGTTTCAATGCAGGTGGGAAAGTACATCGCCTGAAAAGAATTTCGAATACATTACATTTTATAGACAAAATGACCGCTTAGATCTTTGATCATAATTTAGAGCATTAATTTCGGAAGGTTTGTGACTTAGATATAGCACAAAAGTATCGATGTTTTACCATGTCACATTATACTCGTGTGAAGCACTGGCGGGTCGCAAGTTAGATCACTAAAACTATCTCGTTTTATCTACCTATTATTTTCTAAGTACATCGATCAACAAAGGTCCCTTTCAAGTTTCGTCATATCAAATACCTATCTACGTCCCTTCCGCATTCAAAAATGCTCAAATTTCCCAAGACGTCCGGTGACCAAGAGTCAACCACACTCAACTATCGACGGATAGTTCAATTAGTATCATGTTACTCGTTACCCTCAGGTACGATAAACTATTTATTTGTAGCTCGGGCAGGCAAATTCTTCACTGTCCCTCATCTCATATTTATAACACTCATGGGTTCCATAATACTAATGATGATCAATAATACTGGCTTGGCATAATTAGTATCCAGTCAGAACAATATTTCACCGTAGCGTTTCCTAATTAATATATCGAGAATTAATTAATTTATTAGGGGAGTACGGCACTTTGGATAATAGGAATAGATTTGGGTAACTATCAAATAGAAGTTCGGTGATGTTATTTGAGTTAGCTGTATCGAGTTAAATGTTATGCCAAAATTGGTTCAAAGATCAAAGGTTACGTTGGTAGGTACTTCCAAAGTAGTCGAATATACCTTATAATAGGAATAATTTGAAGTGTTTGCTATTAAACGTTGCTGTTATTGCTTTGAGAATGGTTTCTCACCCATTTAACACTCACATAAAAACTTAGATAAAACAATAAAATTGTATACCAGGGATGATGCGGATCGTCGAGAGTCGTAGGCCAATTCCCGGCCACCGTAGGCGCGGGCTTGCGAACGGTGAGCAATGGGTAGCTCACCGCCCGATAAGGACCAGGCCCGGGTCGACGGCGCGTTGTTCCACGCGCTCCTCAAAGAGATGTCAGCACAACTGACGGGGTCCGCTAGGGCCGATACCTGCCGGGGTCGCGGGAAAGTCCGAAAAGGATACCGTGGTCAACATACAAGCAACTGAAGGAACACGGGTGGGTTTTAGTCAGTAAGAGTCGGACACGCCCTCCCGCTCCACCCAGAGCGGGAGAAGTTATTTGATAATTATCCACCCAAAAAAGAAGGGATGTTGCGAATGCAGATTAACATCAGCGGATGCGGATGCGGATTTTTGGTGGCTCGCATACGCGCATGCGAATCTCAAGTTTTTTTAAGGGATCCGTGGCAAGGCGAAATACAATTACGTTTTTTGCAAATTGCAGTGCTGTTACGTTGTATGTTGATCATAATTCAATTTGTGATAATAATAATAAATTATTTACTGAATTATAATAGATTTCAAAATTTTATGTGTGTGTGTGTTTAATGGTTATAGGACTATTTCGTAAAATATGACTATTTAGAGCTATATTGATGATTAAAATTTATATTTTGTTGATAATGATTTTACCTTTATTCACCCTTTTCGACCCACATCTGCATCCGCATAGGTTGCACATTGATTAATGCAGATACGGATACGGAGGTCTAAATATATGCGGAAGCTCCGCAATTGCGGATGTGGATGCGAATATCCGCACAACGAACATCCCTGGTTTATACCATAGAGGTCCAATATGCCGATGGTCACGGCCGAGGCCGACATTGTTTTTAAGCTATTGCATAGCTTTTATCGCGGGCTTTGAGCACGGCGACCGAATCAAGAAATTCCGTAACGAAAAAAACCTAACACCCCCCACTCCGCCTACCATGTAATGACGGTTCCCATGACAACATCACGTTGTCATGGGAACGTAATTTTTGTTTTATGTCATCACGTCATCATCCCAAGTGTAGCGTTGACAAATAGGAAGTATGGAGGTTACAAATGCTATGCAATAGCTTTACCGCGGCAGTCCCCGAGTGCCACATTTTTTTTTTTAACAACCCTTTAAAAAGTTAATTACGACTCTCGGAATTAATAATACAAAATTATATCAGCAATTGGTTCACACGAATTGAGTTTGCCAATTTATAAATTACATGTTTCCGAGCTGTTCCGTTTTATTCAGTGGACCACACAAAGGGACAAACATCAAACAATTAATTTTTGCTCAGTACCGGCAATATTGAATTTAATTGAAGACCCAATTATTAAAGGTATCGGCGTAAAAGTCAGTCATCGTATATTTTATTTGGGTAAATTAAAATCGTTTCGTGTTACCAGTTGAAAATTGTAGTTCTGAATTGGGATATGATGTAATAATGATTCTACTCAATTATATTTAAAACCTTTTACCGCCTCGTTGGTCTAGTGGTCGCAAGCGCTACTGCTGAGCATGAGTTCCTGGGTTCGATTCCCGGGACGAGCAAAGTGTTATTGGGTTTTCCATTAGGAATTTGTCAGTAGTAGCCCGGAGTCTGGTTTTGTGTCATAATAAACTTAACTGGCGAAATGTGTCTAACCCTTCGAGAGTTACAGACGTAATATCATATTTAAAAAGTTTGATGAGACGATGGGCTCAGAGCTGTGATTATTTTTCTACATTACAGGAAGTGAGTTATTTTTATTATTTTCACTTGGGCGGCTTGGAAGACATTACTGAAAGGGAAATTTTTAAAGGATAAAACCATATCCAAGAGATAGGATATAGTTTTATCCTCAAAATAGACATTATTTATGGGTATATTCCCCTTAATATTACATTATCATATTATATCATATAGGACCTATCTATGAAGCTCACAAATTACACATAATGTCTATTTTACAATATAATTATATCTTTGATCATAGATATGGTAGTGTAATACGCCCCTTTAGAAAAATGTCGATTAAAAAAAATGCTGCGGTCTTGTCAGCGTATAAACAGCCAGTGTGAATTAAAAAAAATACCTTTAAGCGGGACGACCCACGGCAGTGACGCGGTGTGTTCCATATTTAAAATTTTATAAAGACTAATAGGTACCTACTAGAATACTCATATTATTGTTATAATGTAATTATATATAATTATAAAATTCGTTAATTTGTATGTAGGGAACTACTGATCCGATTCCGAAAAAAGGGATGAGGACAAAAATAAAATTTGTCCTTCAGGAAGATTATAAAAAAATATTGGACACCTATTCTTTCTTTTTTTACGTAATCAAAAGAACATTGAGTTAAATTGTGCCATGATTTCACGAGTATGTAGATTTTATACGTACTTGTGACGTAGCGACCCCTACTCCCGAACTTTAATGCGTTTTATCTAAGTGATAATTAATATGATAAAGCAAAAAATACGTGTCTAATATTTTTTTATTATCTGACTGATGGACTAAATAGAATTTCTTTTTTTTTACCAGGTACCATCCCTATTCTTTCACTAATAGGAAGCTACAGTATTGCCCTCGATTGAGTGTCATAGGATATATTTTATGTTAAAAAAAAAGTGGTGGCACTCCGGGAGTGCCGACAGAAGTGAAAACTTGAACAAGATCGCCTTGGTGGAAGAAAAATACTTGTATAGAACATTGATCCCTAACCTTATCTAAATAAAGAGCAAAATAGCGTTTACTAAAAAAAAAAATACTTCCTAAACCTTTAAAGTAAAAATACTTGCATAGAACATTGATCCGTAACGTAATATAAATAAAGAGCACAATCGCGTTTACAAAACCTTTAAAGTAAAAATACTTGCTTAAAACATTGATTCGTAACGTAATATAAATAAAGAGCACAGTCGCGTTTACAAAAATGAGGTGTCGTCATGGTGTCGCGAAATCAATGGTTTTTTAGTCCCATCTCAAAAATGCAAGAAACATGCGGAAAAAGTCACGCCTTCATATTCAAGTTTTACTGTTGCGTATCGTCTATCTTGCTGCACTTGTCGATCATAACATTTTTACTTTTGTTTATACATAAAGCTAATGGGGCATGATGATAAATATTATGTAGGTATGGTTTATGAGTTTTACGGAGTAATATCAACATAAAGATAACAGCTCATAAAAGGAATATACTGAGTAATAAAGAACTGGAGAAGTGATAAGTTAACTGGTACCTGTTACATCTTATGATAGCGGTGAGGTTTGGAAGCTTAGTTTATAAGTTGCAATTCGAGGAAGTGAATTTTCAAATTCAGTTATTTCACTAGCTGGAGTGGAGGAATTGTTATTCATTTATTCATCAAGTTACAATGACTCATATACAAAATTCAATACATCAAACGATTTTACATTACAATAATAAACACTTACACTATAACAACATCAATGGCCGATGACTGTAGGTGACGTGCAAGTCACTGCAGCGTCGTATGTAGGGACAGTCGAGCCTGTCCGCTATCATCATCAGCACGCTATTGGGGTTGCCGCGCACCCTGCGCACCAGAGACGCGCTCCGCTTACGTATCGTTGCATAGAAGCAGTTGACGCTAGCTTCGGCAAACATACCCGAATCACTACTTATACAGGATGGCAGGGACATCGACGCGAAAACTGTTACCATGGATTCAGTACATGATTCTGCACACCTCTGCGTTGAAATTTTTCGCCAGTTATTTTAAAAAAATCAGCTGTTCCACACATTTTGACCGCGTAGATATTGCATTTTTCTATGAAACAGCTGTTTTTTTTAAATAACCGACGAAAATTTTCAATGCAGGGGGGTTCAGAATCATGTACTGAATGCCACTCTGTAAATACAGTGGTATTATCCCACGGGATTGTACAGCAAAAATACAAAAGTATTAAATATACGTCTTTATCCAAATCATGGTCTACCCGTTTGCCAAAATTTCATCCTAATCAGTGCAGCCGTGGAAACGTGAAATAGTAACAGACAGAGAGTTAATTTCGCAGTTATAATATTAGTATGGAATTGTATGGATTAGCTTTGTAAGTAGCCAAACCACGATAGCTAGTATACCACCTACCCTAACAGTGGCATTCCGGGAGTGCCGACAGAACTGAAAACTTGAAAAAAAAAAATCAGCACCGCGGTAATCAACGCGTTGATGTCTTTTACTCCACGGTGTCGGTAAATTCCGTTACAGTGTCGTGAAATCAACGGTTTAGTCCCATCTCAAAAATTACCAACGCGCTTAAAGAAGTTTTCACTTCAAAATTGTTTTTTTTTTTGTTGGTTATGCAGGTTAAGTGAGATCGTTTCCTTTCATTTTTCTTGAAACCGTGGGATCAAATCGTGTCAGGCGCTTCAAAGATTAGGATTTTGTTTTTGCTTTTTGAATCCTCTTGGATACCCTCCGTCTGGGTAGAACGGAGAGTTATGTCCGGCTTCTGCCAGCTAAAATCCCATCTATACTTCTAGTACCACGAGTCGGGGGCCCGGGAGATATTTTTAACGTTGAAAAGTGCCTTTTATGTCACCACCAAGTGCGGCCGATTCCACGACCACACGTCTTCTTGCACTTCATGAACCTCATCAGTAGAAAAGATAGCCACTTTCATACCGTATCATTAAATTACCAATCATTCTTTATCATATTGTACCTCGCCATACGAGCAATAAAGACATGTCCACAATGAAGTGAAAAGTGCTCCACTATAAAAGCTCAACGTTATAAATGACAGCTCAACAATGGCCTGGAATGGTCAGTTGTCAGATAAACTGATGGCAGCGCTTCCTGGAGATATAGGTTTTAAAGTATTAACGTCTAAATGTCGCTAGACTATCCGATTTTGAACCTTGAGATATTTTTATGGCATCTAAAGCACGAACTAAATGGTCTGAACCGTTAGCTTTGGTGATACTAGTTTTGAGATAAAAGGCTGATTCATGTCCCAAGAAAAAGTGGTTTAGAAACTTTTTTTTTTGGCTGGAAAATTTATCAAATAACTTCTCCCGCTCTGGGCGGAGCGGGAGGGCGTGTCAGACTCTTACTGACTAAAACCCACCCGTGTTCCTTCAGTTGCCATGTTGCCGGGGGCCACGATCTCCCTTTCGGTTTTATTCGCAACCCCGGCAGGCATTGGCCCTAGCGGACACCGTCAATTCTGCTGACATCTCTTTGAAGCGCGCGTGGAACACAACGCGCCGTCCGTCGACCCGGGCTTGGTCCTTATCGGACGGCGTGTCGTTTAGAGACTTGCGTTTATTCTGAGCTTGATAACTGAAGACCTCATTTAATTTCCTGAAAGAGTTATTTGTATTGTGAGCTGAAGGTAAAAAAATTCAAAAAGATATAGTACAACTATCAGTGAACAGTAGATATCATTAAAATATAGGACAAGAAGAGAATCAGTTTGCTAGCCAAAATGCCAAGTAGGGTTTTAGAAGATGAAAAATGACGTAGGATAAAATAGAACATAGGAAAGCAACTGCTTCCTACATTAAAATATATTAAACGTATGAACTTCACCTTTGCATAATTTCTCACTCACTAACATTATTACCACACAGCACATTGAATTACCCTTTTATCTCGTCTCAAAAGAAACGTATAACCACTTAGCATAAGGCGGGGATCGCGTGTGGACGTATTATTACGTAAATTGTATGTTCGAAGCACCTTGGATGTTCCTAACATTCTAAAGGGAACGTTATAGAGGAACGGTTTGAGGTTTTTTGCGTGACTGTTATAGTGTGGAGGGCATAAAACACTGGCAGTACTAGAGTGTTAACGCAAATTAACATGTTTTATATTTTTAATAATTGTTAGATATAAGTTCTGTTCAATAACCTAATCATATTATTATCTGTATGTTGTGTCGAAACTTAACTCACTACTTGCAACACTGTAGATTGGCAGTTGGAAATATATAGACATAAAATGATATTAAATTAGTTAGTTATTTATTTTATTATAATTAAACTACTTTGAATAAAAGAGCCATTTTCAATAGGGTTCTATGGCTGAAAACAAATCAATAAAAAATTTACTTAATTAATTGATTTTCTCGCAAGGTACAATGTTTAATTAGCCAAGTCAGAGGCCTATGGGCGGCTTTAAGACTCCGACACCAGGTTAGTCACTAACCACACGAAAAGAAGAAGAATTAGGATTGCAGTTAGCAGATAAAGCAGTCTTCCCGGTCGCAAACTGCAGTGGCCTATTTTGAAGGCACTGAATCGATTACCTACGTTGGCGAAATGTGGCATTATCGATTTATCCAACATCCAGTGCGAATGCGGTGCTCCTGAACAGACTATGCCTAGACGATCTGAACAATGTCTCTGACGCCGCAACAAATGTGGCATCCTATATATACTGGACCCAAACTATATAAGAAACATACAGGGTATCGACGCGCAACCTGTTACCATAGATTTAGTACATTTTGGACCCTTTTTTTTTGGGTGGGAAATTATCAAATAACTTCTCCCGCTCTGGATGGAGTGGAAGGGCGTGTTAGACTCTTACTGACTAAAACCCACCCGTGTTCCTTCAGTTGCCATGTTGCCAGGGGCCACGGTATCTCTTTCGGACTTTTCCGCAACCCCGGCAGGCATCGACCCTAGCGTTTGAGGCGCGCGTGGAATAGAACGCGCCGTCGACCCAGGCCCTGGTCCTTATCGGACGGCGAGCTACATGATTCTGGACCCTGCGTTGAAATTTTTCGTGGGTTATTAAACATGAGACATTTTATGCGGAGGTTGCTCAGGTAGGAAACATGTTTTCTTGTCTGGTCGTCCTCTGCATGGAATGTTTATTATTTCAAATACCTATATTAAATCAATACTAAATTATAAGTTGTTTTGTAACTACTACGGATCTACTAATAAACTAATATGGATCATTGTTGTCCGAAATAAATTAATTTTAATTTAATTTAATTTAAAAGAAAAAGTTGCTGTTCCATACATTTTGACCGAGTAGGTATATTGCTGCACTTTTTTAGGAAACAGCAAATTTTTTTCGACCAAAAATTTCAACGCTGGGTGTCCAGAATCATGTACTGAATCCATGGTGACAGCTTGTGCGTCGCTTGTACGCCAACCTGTATGTACCGTCGAAATGAAAAGAAGTAGAGTTAACATTTTGCTCATGGTTTCAATTCCCTATTTGAATAAGGCTTATAACGCCATGCCAAATTGATAATCGATCAAGATCAAAGAGCACCGGGAAGTTATTTATGTAGATTAGATACCGGTGTCGAATGTCGAGCATCGCTTGCTGAAAATTCGATAATTTTAGCTGAACGAAATGGATTTGGCTTAGGAAAAAATGTCTTGCATTGCATAAATATAGGTACACTTTCCACTGAAATCATAATGTAGGTATTTGAAATTTAAAAACTATTTGATACGTATAAAATAATAAGCTAGTTGTGGTAAACTTAGGTCTTAAAATCTCACTGCAGTTGGAATACAAATATTAATCCTAAATTATTTAAAAAAATACAATCGATGGAAGGCGCTTGAATTTTTTTTTAACAAGAAAAGATTTCTTCAAATCGGTAGAGCCGTCCTGGAGTAATCGGGGAACATACATAAGAAAAAAGAATCCAACGAACTAAGAACCTCCTTCCTTTTTTAAATTCGGTTAATGAGCAATATTTGTGTATATTAAATTTGTAATCACGTTCTCGAAAACGACTCTAACGATTTCGATGAAAGTTGCAATATAGGTGTTTACGGGGGCGAAAAATTGATCTAGTTAAGGCTCATATCTGGGAAAATTAGTTTTCTCTCATTTCATCCGAGTACTTAGTGCTCGGTCGACCTACCTGGTCGACCGAGCACTAAGTACTCGGATGATGCTATTGCTTAAAACGCCAAAGACATAAATATTTATTCTCTTAGATTACGTAAGAAAATGTTGTATATGTAAAATAAATTCTAAAATATAAGCAAAATTTTAATGAACACATCTCTTCCTTTTCAGGTAATACCAACAGATAACACCATTCTACCAGTTGGTAAGTCCAGCAATTTATAAAACGGTCACAGTAATATCATTAATTTCAACAAAACGCCGCGACATCTCACCGCGTCTATTTATCTTTAACAAAGAAACCAACAAAAGAAACATTGTCTGGGAGTTCATCTAAAAAAAGGTGAAAAATTCCTCGTCTAAAGCCCCCTTGTGTTGAGCGAATAAACACTTGAAGAGTACTCTGAATAAATTGAATTGGAATCGGAAATACTTTGTCAAGCTACTGCCTCCTAGACTATTTTTGTTACAATGCTAGAGTTTGCTCTTTGTAATCTCGAAAAAAGGTTCTATGTGCTTCTCGATTTTGTATGACATTGGGTTGCAAAGGCGTTTGGTCAGGATTTGTAGCGTTTATTTTAATAAATACAGTGTAGTGTACGACGGTACTCGTTTAAGAACGATTTTAAACATGAAAAAAAGGAAACAGTAAAATGTTTTCTCCACGATTCAATCATTTGTTTTTGTTTTTGGTTCTTAGAAACGCCACGGTTTCGTGTCAATTTTGACAGATCATAATTCTGTCAACTTTGACGTTTACGTGAAAATAACAACGTTAGTAAGAGCAAGCGAAACATTTAATTGAAATGCAAAGAAAACTTGCTGTACAGCCTAACAAAGTCGTAAACTTAATGTCTCGCTGTCAGCGCTGTAATTTGAATTTAGTTAGTTATCTTTTGATAAACTGACGGCCCATTAGGCTGTTAGCTCACGTACAAGTTAATAGTCTAGTCTGAACAAAACTAAAGTCTTTAAATTTTCCGAGCCTTTGTCAACTTTTTTCTAAATCTTTTATATCTTACAGGGAACGCTTTTTCTTCGTGTTACTTTTATTATGTTGTTAAGTCTTTTAAATTCTCTCCTCTTTTTAGATTTAATTGAATGATAAATGCCTGTCTAGCTTTATTTTTACGTGCCATGATTCAAAGGTTTTCGACCTATTTTCAAAGCATCGAAACGCAAAAAAAAAAAACCGGATAAGGATCATGTTGCGTTTTGAACTCCATTATTAATATATTGTACTCTATGACCGAAGCTTATCCCATTTCTATTTGAGAAGTGAAGTTTAATTGCAAACGGACAATATTTCATCATCATAATCTTCCTAGCCTTTTCCCAACTATGTTGGGGTCGGCTTCCACTCTAACCGAATGCAGCTGAATACCAGTATTTTACAAGCAACTGCCTATCTGACCTCTATAGCCCAGTTACTGGGTAATATGATACCCCTTGGTAAAACTGGACTTCTTCATTTCGGTCTTGACAGAGCGGTTGTGGTCACAATGAACTGTGTCCAATCGCAGGTGTAGTCGTTGCCCGCCTCACGATCTCCCTCTATCTGGTTCTGTTACATGACAGTCTGGCGCATTCATTAACAGGGCCTCTAACCGCGGATTATATTTGATCGGTCCACTTCATCGGCGACCTCCCGCGTGGCCTATTACCTTCCACTCTGCCCTGCACCACTAGACGCTCTATGGAGTCATTATTCCGCTTGGAGTCATGATCTAAAAACTTTAGTATTCGAGACTACACTAGTGCTAACTAATAGACGCTGTTTGACGCCGAGTTCCTGGAGTATGGAGACGTTTGTGCGGAATTCTGTCCATGATACCCCAAGCATTCTTCTTCAGCACCACATTTCTAGTTCTCGTAATGTCCACGTCTCAGCTGCGTAAAAACTGGACAGATGGACAATATTTTATTTAATGTATCGTCATCATGTTGTAAGCTATCAGAGTCATCAGATTTTTACTGCGATCCATGTCGCGATATCGCTATCTATTGATTGGATGGTACCATCGTTTCTCTTTACCTATCCATAAACGATCGGCTAGTTTTAATGAGAGTGTGCGGTGTTATCATGTATACAATTTATGCTTTTAGTTGCAGCTAAAAGCTAAAGTGCGGTTTTAAACTGGTTTTGGTTAGGTATAATTAAGTTGGCCTGTAGTAGTGTACGTTTGTCGTTAAACTTGTGTTCTAACACAGCTATCACACGTTTGTAGGAACCGAGCATAAACTTGGTTCTTATAAATCAAAATGTGTCGTTGTCCTTACCAATTGCAATTTTTTATTGCTCAACTTGGGCGTATAAATAGATTCGTAAGCTAATTTTACCTGTGATAGCTACTTCCATATAGGAGGGTCTACTATGCAAAGCTATGAGGTCTTCGCTTCATTATTGGTAAAGATACAAGACTTAATTTTGACCGTAAACGGTTCGTAAATTATTGAAATCGGCCATAAATGGTGGAGCAACTTTGATGGATTCCTCATGTGATGTAGTCATTTCGAACTTTTGCCAAATTTCCATCATTAAGATGTGTAGATGAAGTGATATCCCCGTCACTTTATAAAACCAGCGTCAAACAGCATCCGTCTAGCATTAATGCTGAAATGAACCTTTTTGGCGCAGCCGTGAGGCACACTATTGTTGTTAAATAGTAGTTTATGAAACTGTTACATAATGAGGGGTATTAAAATATGAGTGTGTGTTTAAAACTGAGCCGTAGGCGAGGTTTTTAATAGTATCACACGAATGTTTTAATACCTAGTTATGTGCAGTTTCATACACTACTTTATCTACTTTCATACATTGGGATTGAACCTAATACTAAATAAAAGATCAAAGTTAAAGATCAAGAATAAATTTGAAAAATCCCACGAAATTCAGTACAACAAAACAAATGAATGTCGCCTGCACCAGCACATCACCGCACATGCGATACAGCGGGTGCTGCTGTCCCCCGTTTAAACGTTCCAATGCAAAAGTTGATGGAAATTCCTTGGTGATATTAACTTCTTGGAATAGCCCTGTATCGTAATAGAAAAAAAAAATTGTTTTATAGTATTATTTTGTTAAAAAAATGTTATAATATGATTCCATTTTTAAATTTCGGTATGGTGTTTATAAAGTATGTCAATAACTCGTTTTGAATTTTATAATTCGAATATTACGCTATGAGAGTAGATAAACATTATTTTCACTTTCACATTTTGTTATTTGTGTTTTACGAACTGCGTCTAAATAAATGTTTTTCTTTCTTTCTTTCTATCAGCCAACGATGATACAAAAGTCAAAAATGTATTAGATTGAAATAAGTTAAAGAAAAGCTTATGTCAATCCTGTTGAAAACCGTTGTAGTAATACGAAACGCTTTATAAGCAATTGCCACAGGTCTGTGTGGGCACTCTGAATGTAGTGTTTACTTTTCTTGATTCAAAATACCTAAATGTTTTGCTTTAAACTGTTTTAATGCTTTGCTTCAATTGATTTATTTTTCAGTATATGTTTCAGTTACGGGCACAGGCCTTCCACCATTTCTTCTACATTTTCTCCACGCCAGTGGCTTCGCCCGCGTGATATCTTTATGAATTATAGCCTATGTTACTCAGTGATAATATAGCATTCTGCTGGTGAAAGAATTTTTGAAATCGGTCCGGTCGTTTTTGAGTTTTTTCATTATAATAAAAAATATAAATCTTTTCTCTTTAAATACAGGGTGGCAGGGACATCGACGCGTTGAAATGCCTTGAAATTTTTCGTCGGTTATTTTAAGCTATTGCATAGTTAAGCTATTGCATAGCTTTTATCGCGGGCTTTGAGCGCTGCGACCGAATCAAGAAATTCCGTAACGTAACGAAAATAAAACCTAACACCCCCCACTCCGCCTACCATGTAATGACGGTTCCCATGACAACGTGATGTTGTCATGGGAATGTAAATTTTGTTTTATGTCATCACGTCATCATCTCAAGTGTAGCGTTGACAAATAGTAAGTATGGAGGTTACAAATGCTATGCAATAGCTTTACCGCGGCAGTCCCCGAGTGCCACACTTTTTTTTTTATCAGCTGTTCCATACATTTTGACCGCGTAGGTATTGCATTTTTCTATGAAACAGCAGTAAAAATAAATAACTGACGAAAAATTTCAACACAGAGGGGGGTTCAGAATCATGTACTGAATCCATGGTAACAGTTTTCGGATCGATGTCCCTGCCACTCTGTATTATAGTGTAGATTAATTCTCCAAGTATCTACTACGTTTATAAACTATCTCAAAACCTGACATTGCAGGTTTTAATAAAGCCTGATTTATACGGTACGATTTAATTTCCGGGCATACCTTTTGTTGAAGCAACAATAAAAGTTGCACCGTATAAACCGTGTTTAGATGATGCAAGTTATTTGTTGCTTCAAACTGTATGCAACAAACAAGCATAAGCATAGTAATCCTATAATGTTCCCAATACTGGGACACAGGTCTTCTCTCGTCGAGAGGGAGAGGGTTGTAATCTACCACGCGAGTCTATGCGGGTTGGTAGATGTCACATTCTACTCGTTGTAAAAAGTATCGGGATAGTTATGCTGATAGTTTTCAAGCGGTCAATAAAGAGTATTATTATTCAGGCGTCATGAGGCGTTTGCGAGAGAATATTCGCCAAAAACGGCCAGATTTCTGGAACGACTATTCATGGATTTTGCACCATGATAGTGCACCATCGCACAAAGCCATTATTGTGCAAGAGTTTTTAGCCAAAAACGCGATGATTGTCATCGACAAAGCGCCGTACTCATATGGCTGAGTCTAACGTTTTCTTGTTCCCGAGGTTAAAATTACCACTTCGAGGAACTACCGTTTCGAGTCGATTAAAGCTTAAACGAAAATTCGCTGAAGGAGTTGAAGACCTTACCTCAATCAGCTTATCAAAAATGTAAGGACTGAGTCCTGCGCTGGCGTAGCTGTATTTTAAGCGAAGTGACCTATTTTGAAGGGGAATAAATACATTTTGACGACTAAATTACTTTTTGGTTGTATTGGTCCGTGGATGGGTTACCATTTCTACATACAGAGACTCCTCCGTGCCTCGGAAAACACGTTAAGCCGTTGATCCCGGCTGTCATTTGTATATCTTTGACAGTCGTTACGGGTCATCAGAAGCCCGAAAGTATGACAGCTAGTCTTACCAAGGGGTATCGTATTACCTAGTTACTGGGTTGTGGAGGCCAGATAGGCAGTCGCTCCATGTAAAAAACTGGTATTCAGCTGCATCCGGTTAGACTGGAAACCGACCCCAACATAGTTGGGAAAAGGCTAGGTAGATTGATTGGTTTTATTAAACAATTCCCGGTACTTTTTACACAGAATTTATCTTCGAATGTTTGATTCTAGGGGTTCTAGGACATGTTGGTTACCTCACGATGTTTTCCTTCACCGTTTTGAGAGCAGTGGTGATGAAATTATTTACACAAAGTAAAGCATACAATTCGTAGGTCCGGCCGTTACCACGTGACCACCACTGCTCTCAAATAGGCAAGAAACATACATTAATAAATAAATGGAGCTCTAAGGCCTATATTGAAAGTTTTGACGTGTTTTAAAGAGCATTATGGTCCGTTTACTGCTGTTAACTATTTAACAAAAGGGATTCGGTTTAACGACATGTAAAACACTGAAAACCTCATTATAAGTTTATAATTGCACGTCACTTAGAAACTTACTCTTTTACGGTCGTCGACGATTAATAATCAAATTGCTTTAATTTATTAATCGTAATTATTCAGGTACTTTAGGTAATTATTCATCAAAGTAAGTAGATATTTTGCGAACTACGGTTCTTATTCGAGTTTGAATAATTTAATGATCACCATTCCATCTCAACGATTATTATCATTCACTAGCTTTTGCCCGCGGCTTCGCCCGCGTGAGTGTCGGAAAATATCCCACGGGAACGTATGTACAACCGAGATTAAAAGTAGTAAATCCTATGTGTTAATCCAGGTTATAAACCTATGAAACTATTAAGTTGGATAAGGATAAATACATATTATGATACGAACGAATGTCATCATCTTTCGATTCTACGCGTATTTTGATAGACTACCATACCATCACGCCTTGTTTCCCCGAAGGGTTGGGCAGAGGTGTCCCTGTAGCAGGTACACCCACATTTCGCCAGTTATGTTGAAGTCCCATGTAATAGGGGGCGAGCCTATTGCCATCAACCGGGCATAAATCTAGACTCCGGGCTGCTACTAAGAAATTCCAGATAGAAAAACCCAATAACACTTTGCCCGACCCAGGAATCGAACCCAGAACCACTAGACCACTAGACCAACGAAGCAGTCTTAGATTATAAATAATTTTAAGATAGACTAATTTGGACAAAAAAACAATTATTGTGACATAACTATAATAATTAGAGGAGAGATATGGCCTCGCGGACTTGTTGTGGGTAATGATGAGATCATTAACATGTAGTACATTATTTTATGACTTTTACAGGCAAATTAATTATACCTTTTTTTTTTTTTGGGTGGGAAATTATCAAATAACTTCTCCCGCTCTGGGCGGAGCGGGAGGGCGTGTCAGACTCTTACTGACTAAAACCCACCCGTGTTCCTACGGTTGCCCTGTTGCCGGGGGCCACGATGTCCCTATTGGTTTTCTTCGAACCCCCGGCAGGCATTGGCCCTAGGGGACCCCGTCAATTCTGCTGAAATCTCTTTGAGGCGCGCGTGGAACACAACGCGCCGTCGACCCGAGCTTGGTCCTTATCGGACTGCGAGCTACCCATTGCTCAACGTCCGCAAGCCCGCGCCTACGGTGGCCGGAAATCGGCTCGCGATTCCCGCCCCGGGCGTCTCCTCCTATTGCGGCGGTTAGGGGCGTGAGGGCGCGAAATTTGCCTCTCCCTCACGCGTTCCGCCTCCTCCTTCGCGAGCATTACCGCTTCGCAGAAGGAGGTGACGGCCTGCCATTTCCTCTCGCTCCGTACCATGGCCTGAACCAGGGCCGGACGCGAGAGATCACCGCCGCCGAAATTAATGATACCTTGGGTTTCATTATTGTAATTTTCGTAGGAATCTCATTTTTTTTAGTAACAAAATATAAAGCCCGTGTTACTCGCTCATAATGCATATTTCTATAGGTGAAAGAATTTTTAAAGTGAAAACTTCTTTAGGCACGTTGGGCATTTTTGAGATGGGACTACACCATTCATTTCGCGACACCGTGACGGAATTTACCGACACCGTGAAGTAAAAGTCATCAACGCATTGATTACCGCGGTACCGATTTTTTTTTCAAGTTTTCACTTCTGTCGGCACTCCCGGAGTGCCACTATTTTTTTAAATCAGATAATTATTTTTGAGTTTATGCTCACGTTCATCACAAACAAACATACAAAAAATCAAATCGTTTCTCTATTTATATTAGTTTAAATAAAATCTTAATTCGTAAGATAGGTACCTATTCCAATATTTCAATAATTATATTAACTTCTATGTTTAAAGCTGTGTAAGAGAAGAACGATATTTCATAAATGAGGCAGTAAATTAACAACAAAACGTTCACTCATTTCAGTAGACAAGAAATTAAGCAAAATTTAAGCAAGCTTAACACCTAAATAAATTAAATCCCTCATAATTACATCCCCCACTTGACATACCCGTTGATGCATGAAATACACAAAGTAGGCAGTTTCCTATCAATTACTGTCAGAGATATTTAATTAAATGTCAACGGTAATGTAAGATATTTCAATCTTCCAAATCTGTTAACAAATACAAATATGTAACTTAGTTAATCGGTTTGTATTTTCTTAATATATTTACATAGTGGAAGCAACTGGGAATTGTAGTATCTAGCTAATTGGATAGATACTACAATTCGCAGTATAAATATTTAAGAAGGGGATAACTCGTAATCATTGTAAAATAAAACGCAAAAATACGTACTAGTTTTTTTAAGAATTTTTGAGTTGGTTAAGAAATATTGTTCTAAATATTTCAAAGTAATATAACGGAAACTAGAGTGTGCTTTTTTTACCCGACTACGGCAAAGCCAAAAGGAAGGGTTATGATTTTAGCAGTCTATGTATGTATGTTTATATGTTTGTATGTATGTATGTATGTATGTTTGCTTTTACGTGTGTTCCACCATAGCGCCTAAACTACTGAACCGATTTTGATGAGTGAGGTATCAATAGATTCGTAATAATAGTCCGGGTGACATAGGCTATATAAATTTTCCCTAAATTTAATATGGTGGATTTTACACGTAAATTTCTAACCTCGAAAAAAATTAAAATGATATGATCATGACATGTTTGGTACCAAAAGAAAGGTCTTCACGAGCACATTACAAATATGTAAATAATGTTATACTTTCAAAGTAAATAAATATGTTTAAATTGTTAAAAACAAGCAAAAGTGAGACTGCTACGTTGTATCGCAAGATGATACCAACGTGAAGTTAATCAAATCTTAATAAATAAAAACGGTTTGTAATTCCATCCTCAATTCCTCTATGAAGAAAAACAAGTACACACGGCTACTCATCAAGCTATACATTTCCAGTTTAAGCTGATCTGGCATTGTAAAGGATTTCCGTACAATGCGAGGTCAGCTAATACTGGAAATTTATAGCTTTATGTGTAGCACTGTGTACAACGAAATATTAATATTTATACACGGGGCACTCAGAAAATTTTGCAATAGGTAATAAAAAAAAATATACTACAGGTTATATTTTATTTATTAAATATTTTCAAATAACTCTCCATTGGCGTCTATACACAGTTTCATGCGTCTTAACCAATTTTCATTACACATTTTCCAGTCCACATCAGACACCTCTTTAATCCCTGTTTTCCCTTGAGTTGATTTTTTATTTTGGGGAACAAAAATGACAAATCCATGATTCATCACCCGTAATGAAATCGTAAACGCGCCGAGACGAGCCTGCTTCAAATTTTGCTATCATGTCTCGGCACCATTCTACCCGAACCTCCTTCTGCGTTAGATTGTGTGGGTAATCAGCGTGAAACTATCTTCTTTACCTGAAGATGCCCGTGTAGAATTTCATGTACACTTCCCGATCTAATCTGCAGTATATGCTGAATCTCTTCATATGTAATTCGCCTATTCACTTAAATTTAATTTTTCACAGCCAGCACGTTTTCTTATGTAACAGCCGTCATAGCCCTATGACGGCCACTTCTTTCTTCGTCCGCCAAAGTTACTTGACCACGCTTAAATTCGTTGAACCAGCGGAAAACAGTTGCTTTAGAAGGGCTTTTGTTTATGAACATCATTCGAAGTCTTTCAAATGATTCTTAGTCGACATTTGAAATCGTACAAAATCATCGCGCGAAAATGTTCTCGTTGTAAATTCGATTTTCAGTGAGACGTTGCGCGCGGCGTTGTTGTAACGTTTAGCAAGTGTAATAACGGAAAAGTATAAAATAAAAAATAAAGTTTAATAAAAACTGTAACCCTGGTCGGGTTACAGTTTTTAAAAATGGTCAAGGTAAAGCCGTCGTCGCATGCCATTATAATTTTGTAGGTGTTCCTGACACCCACATGGTATACAGGCATGCGACCACGGCTTTACCTTGACCATTTTTGTACCTATGTCTTGATTTCTGTCTGAAATATTTGCTTGTTTCGTACTTTTTAGATCATTTTTATTTTCCCGTGGTCGGGTTACAGTTTTTATTAAACTTTATTTTTTATTTCATAATCGTTTGACTTGTTTGTTAGAAAATTTCTTTTTGACAGACTGCAGTATGAATCATGTCATAAAAATCGATATTTACCCCAAAACCCAATCTGACTTGGCCGGTTTTTTTTTTAAGATGTTACCTCATCTTAAAAAAAAAAACCGGCCAAGTGCGCGTCGGATCACGAACAATGAAGGGTTCCGTAGTTGGGATGAATTTATCCCACAAACCTAACCTTGTAGTTGAAAAATATGCTCTCCCTTATCTCATCTGTTACGTCGCCTCATTGAGGTGGATTTCAATTAAAATTCTATTGTGTCTCGTTAGTGATAGTTGAAAGGATAAATCGACATACGTCACAGTCAATTCAACAACTACAAACGTAAGTTTGTAATCATCAGAAAAAAGTTTTTTTTTGTGATAAAACTACAAATTTTCGAACTTTTTCGTTTACATGTGCTGTGAGACCTTGTTTTCTGCCAAATTTCATGATTCAAGGTCAACAAGACCTTGATTTATTTGCGAGTATCAAATATGTCGCATATAAATGGCCGTATTTTTTTATTGTTTTACCAAGAGCTCTCCAAGAGACCATCAACCTACGTATTTGATAAATACCTTCACGCGTTCCTGAGAAAAAGGGCTTTGACAGACTGACAGACAAACAGACGGACAACGAAGTGATCTTAAAGGGGTTACGTTTTTTTCCTTTTGAGGTACGGAGCTCTAAAAACCAGGATGTGTGCTACGATAGAAGTGAAAACTTACGACTGTAGCCGATATACGCGATTTAGCGCCGATTATACGCGATTCAGCATCACCGACCGACTGGAGCCGAGTATACCCGATTTAGCGTCATCGACCGACTGGAGCCGAGTATACCCGATTTAGCGTCATCGACCGACTGGAGCCGGGTATACCCGATTCAGCGTCACCGACCCAAGGGTGATGGTTCAGTTTCGTTCACTATTCAGAAAGATCGCAAAGCGCGCCTAAAGAACTTTTTACTTCAAAATATTACAGTGCTGGTAAAGAAACGAACCGATCAAAATAATACCTTCAGGTTCAGGCTACGGAATAGGGAAACATTTTCACTTGGATACTTTTTTCTAAGAAAACGAACAAGTGCAAATCGCCGATAACCCATGATTTATTTTGAGGACACTGGAGCTGGTCGGTGATAAGTGGCTCGAAGTATTTTAATATCCTTCTTCTGTTGGCTAGAGAAATAATTGACTGTAGATATTCTTGACTAATGTCGTTTATGGAATGATGATGCTACTGTATAATATTTTAATTTTAAGAGCGTTTTAAATCCAAAAAAATGGCAATGTCGCAAATAACTGTCAAATATTTACCTATTTTGATTAATTTGGCAATATTACTGTATGGAAATATGAAATGTGGCTAACTAGTGAACTAAAATATTGATTATGAAATGCAATAATTAATATCGTAACACCGGTTTAAGACGTAAAAAAAGTATTTGGAAAATTTTAAATGCCTTTTTACACCTAAAACATCAAATTCACTGTTATAATTGCAATTGATTATTAATATTCTAGTTTGCTAGTTAGCCACATTTCAGATTTCCATACAGTAATATTGCCAAATTAATCAAAACAGTGAAATATTTGACATCTATTTGCGACATTGCCCACTTTTAGAATAAACGCTCATAAGGGTCTATCACGAAAAAAATCCTCTTTTGTTGTATTAAAACAAAGCTTGAAAAAAAAAATAAGTAAGTATGAGACTTCAATTCTTTTGTGAATTCCTTATCCCATTCTCACAAACAGTGAGCAAAATTGTTGAACATTTTAAACGTTCAGCATAAAGAAAGCATTATGTATAATGACGTCCTTGAAAAAATACAACTCGGCAGATCAGAAACAATACTATTTAAAACTTACAACACTAATACTATTACAATGAAAACTTCTCGAGATAATTTTCCCACAAACTTCGGTTTCTTTTTTCTAGATAAAACCAGTACATAATTAAGTTTCTAATTTTCCAGAGAAAACTAAAATAAAACTACACCTAAAAAAAAAATACTTGCTAAAAAACTTCTTCAACAGCCATCGTGTAACGTATTTCCAGTGCACATTAAAAAAAAGAAAAAAAAAGAACTGTCATTGTCTCTTCGCTATATTTATATTTTAGCAAGATGGCCGACAAATGGCGGTCGCTTAGGAATAAAAGCTTTATGGATAGCATTATGTTGTTTTCAGCGTATGTGATATTATGTAATGGTACGCCTGACTAGTTTTTTGCGACCGGATTTATTTTGTTATGAAAGTGAATTTATCACTATTTTTACACAAAAGCGCACATAATGTTTTACAAGATAACTTCGTTATGTTATTATGTTTAATTGAATAATAAGGCTAAGTGCTAACGTGTGACTTCAGGCTCTGCCAGAGCATGAACAACTTTGAAATTTTATTTTATTTATAAAAGTACGATCAAATCACGTCTTAATAATAAACCGATCTTGAAATTCTGTCTTGAAAATGCTTAAGTGGCCGGCGACACGGCTCGAAACTACAAATCGAGATGGTCGCAAAATTCAATTCCAAGCACGTTGCGCTAGTGTGAGTACCTGTCGGAGCGATATACACCTACAGTGGCAATACTACCACGCACACATTGACAATTATTGCTTGACGCGATAGTACTACTAGCTTTCGAAAATGTATGATAAATTTGTATGTGTTCCGTAATACAAAAAATTATGAATGAAAACTTAATGTATTTCAATTATTTTTTCGATAATTTGTAACTTGATAACATAAACAATTGCGGAAACAATATTACAAATATTGTTGTTTATAATACAGAAAAAACAATATGAAAACATGTCATTTACGCAGTAAAAATGTACGAAATGCAATTCGCTTACACTTCATTTAAAGGTAAGTTTTTGGAAATAAAAAGACGTAGGAGCCTAGATAAATACTGTCTCAATCCGAATATCAACATAATATGGTGGAAATATGCTCAAATTGAAAATGATTTATGTACTACGTTTGTATGGTCAATTCATGCGTCGCCGCATTCTTAAGAGTTTCGCAGTTCAACAACAGTTTTAAAACACGACTATATTGCAATATCTGTCAGTTCCATACACCTTTCTTCGTTCTTTTTCTCCGCCATCTTTCTTAAACAATTTCCATCCGATCTCCTATTATTCATGATTAACTAAAAGATCCCTAACCATTCTTCAAACTCAGAGTACGGGGCTATCTCAATAATTAAATCAACAATTCATACCATCGGATACTGTAAGGACTCATGAAAAATGCAACACGGCAATTTGTGGGATGCCCCGATAGATGATAATTTTCGACTTTTTACAGCGAACTCTTAACGTGACAGCATTTTAATGCTATCGAAATATTTGGTCGGGATAATGGAGTTTATTTAATAAGTAGTCTGTGAGAGGAATGTTTTTTGTAAAGTGCTTAAGTGCTTTAATAAATTCGATACGTTAGGACTTTCAGCTAGGCTTACTTTAGTGCTTTTTAACCGACTTCTAAAAGGTTATCAAATCGAATGTTTATATACAGAGTGGGTAAAAAATCGTGGATCAAACGAAAGAGGGCGATAGTTGGGGGGTTATTTGCAGTAAAAAATATAAATATTTTACGAATAATTTTTCGTGAGACTTAAAAGATCGTTTAAAAAGTGCTCATAAATCATGGTACCCACTGTCATAAAAGCATTTTTGTAGTGATGATAGTGATTCTTAAAAAAAAACTCAAATTTTATTTAATATTTAATAATAAAATATTTTTTACTGCAAATAACCCCAACTATCGCCCTGTTTCATTTGATCCACGATTTTTATCCACTCTGGATATGTATTTTTAATACAGGTATGTTCAGGAAAAGTAAAACTACCTTCGTTAATAATGTTATTATTTTTTAAATTACTCTTTTTTCTTAGACCATTTTCATCTTTATGAATGCTTCTTCTCCTGTCATAAAACTTTTAAGTAGATACCTACAGATAACTTTAACGAAGAATATCGACTTGGAGATTTTGAACCCAACAAAAATGGAATATCAATAGTTTAAAAGCCGACACCAAGTCTAACCCTAAACCCGGCTTTATATAAAAAGCATTTCAATGTTCAAAGTAGAGTTACGATCACTGCATGTGAAGAGAGAAGTAAAATATGTACAGTCTGAATATTTTCTTAATGTCTCTCGGGAATCATCGTATTTACAAACGAATACTAATTACCATGTCCATCAAATATTAGATTTATCGTGTACAATAATTTGAATTCAGAATTAAGTTCTTTATTGTTGTTTTGTTTTGATTTCCGTGTGAACTATATAGAGCTGTAAAACTATTTTCTTGCCTGTGACTTTAGTAGCTTTCCTCCCATTTTTTAAATAAATTACATTAGGTTAAAAGAGTATTAACAACTCTATATACTTCCAAGTTGATTGAGAGCGGCCGGGCTGCATCAAGTGCAAAGGGCAACTGATAGAAATCCGACGACTGACGAAACACAAAGTTTGCCGAGGGACATTAAGAAAATAGAAATACTGTACTGAGTCATGAATGTTTCATGCAGAAAGGAACCATGGCCGCCGCGATGCGCTGCTATTTATGCAATAACCGATACTGGGCTATATCGAGCTATACTTAACTTTCTGCCCCGAGCTGCCTTCGCCGTTCAGAGGTCCGCGTTATGCAAATTCTGAATTGTTGTTGACTACGCTCGGTATTTTAACTGGCGTTTTTGTGTGGTAGTTACTGTCTTATGTGTATCATGATAAATAATGATGATATGATAATGTGTATTGTGTAGTAATTTGTTAGGTTATGCTATTTGTTGTTTTTAGTTTCTCATTCACAACACAACGTACCCACACATGTATGTAACAACATTTTAATTGATTTAGATTGAGTTTTCTTATATTATCCTATTTTTAGGGTTCCGTAGCCAAATGGCAAAAAACGGAACCCTTATGGATTCGTCATGTCTGTTTGTCACAGCCACTTTTTTCCGAAACTATAAGAGCTATGCTGTTGAAACTTGGTAAATAGATGTATTCTGTGAACCGTATTAAGATTTTCATACAAAAAAAGAAAAAAACAAATAAAATTGGGGGTTCCCCATACTTAGAACTGAAACTCAAAAATTTTTTTTTCATCTAACCCATACGTGTGGGGTATCTATGGATAGGTCTTTAAAAATGATATGGAGGTTTCTAATATAATTTTTTTCTAAACTGAATAGTTTGCGCTAGAGACACTTCCAAAGTGGTAAAATGTGTCCCCCCTGTAACTTCTAAAATAAGAGAATGATAAAACTAAAAAAAATATATGATGTACATTACCATGTAAACTTCTTGCCTACCTATATAAAAACATTCCAATTGGATTTTTCTAAAAGTGCTTCTTAATTGACTTTCGAAAATAGATTAGATATTTTTTTATTAAATAACTTTATTAATTATTTTTGCTTCCTTCCTTGTTTATGTCATAGGCCCGCTCTTGTGATCAACAAAAAAATATTAAAACATTGCTTCTGTTTTATTGCCCATCTTTCAAGATTCGACATGAATTTTATCTATTAATAATAATACATTCTTCTTCTTCAGACGGTCCGCAACGGAATCTCTCACACATCGGTAAAAGCGTGCTTTATTAGGAGGGAGAAAGGGATATATTAAAAAAAAAAAGATAAAAATATATGATCGCCTGTTGTAATTAATTTTAATCCCACAAGAGATGGCGTTACCAATCCTATTATACTTTTAAACGAACAATATTCGTCTAAATACCCATTTGTAATAATTTTCTCGATAACGGCTCTACCGATTTCGATGAAAGTTGCAAGATAGGGGTTTACGGGGGCGAAAATCGATCTGGCTAGGTCTCATCTGGGTAAAATAGTTTTCTCTATTTTCATAGCCTCGGGAATGTAATACAACGTTGGTATACCTGTAGTGCTATTCTGTAACCATCTCACCGTGTTATCTTAGGTGAAGTGAGGGTGGAGTGAGCTGTCAGTTGCTAAGGATTGACACTATTGGCAACTCACTTCGACCTAAGTTATCAAGGTGAGATTTTTACAGAATACCACTAATGGACGATATGTTTATCTATTTTCACTCGAGCAGAGCTCGGTCGACCAGATACTGATATTATAAAAAGCTTAAGGTGAAACACAGGATGATGCCTTCAGTTTAGTGGGCACATGGTCTTACCTATGTAGGTAGTAATTGATTCAGGCGTGACCTTGCGGAAATCCATTATAAATTGCAATAGACGTGGATTTATTTAGTAACGTGTTCCGCTTAGCTATTTCTGAAGAGCCATAAAAAACTCTGAAAGAAACTGACGCGTGTTTCACCTCTCAACGAGGCATCCTCAGGATGACGATTGACTTGTCGCGAACTCGAACACGGCGTGTTGCTACACCGAGCGCTCAGTCTGCGTTCAGCGCTCGTTGAGAGGTGAGACACGTGTCGATTTCTTCAAGAGTTTCTTATGGCTCTTTAGAAATAGCGAAGCGGAACAGGTTACTAAATATATCCACGTCTATTGTATTTTCTATGTAGGTAGTTTAATATATCGAGATTGTGCCTAATTATCATGGATGGATACCATCACTCTATGCCTATTAATTAATGCCATTCTATCTGACTGCACTAATAAGCACTTACGCCTTATTCAATTACTTAGGACATGACTTAGCATTACACCTTCTAAATTCACATGTTTACACACACACACACCCCAATACACACACGCACACATACTCCTTTGGGTTTTTTGTTTTGTTTTATTTTTCATTTTCCTTTTTTATCCTTGTTAGTATAAATTAATTGTATTTTTGTTTAAAATTTATTTATTTAATTTTAAGTATAAATAACTATCCTAGTTGGTCCGGAGGAAGGTGATGGCATTGGTGATACAGGATAATCCTAGTACAGTGCCAAAGCACTCCTTTGACACCTAAGTGCACATTATATAAGACAACATTTGTATTTTAAGGAGATTTACTGTACCCATTCTTCTAGTAATAAAGATTTTTTATATTATATTTATATACATAAACAGACGCCTTCTACCGATGGGGGTAAGCAGAAACTACAAAACGTCACCTGCTACGATCCTTACATACTATTTTTGCTTCGTTTACGTTCGTACATCTGCACCCTAATTTCGTAATACACGATAAATCACAATCTAAATCGTTTTGAAAGAGTTTTTTTAATCCATTGCTTCAAAAGTTCCAAAAAAAATCTGCTCAACAACGTAAATAACGCAATGAATGTTGTTGAACTGTCAAATAAAACAGATTAGTCTTAACCAATCAATCTGCCTAGCCTTTTCCCAACTATGTTGAGGTCGGCTTCCAGTCTAACCGGATGCAGCTAAATACCAGTATTTTACATGGAGCGACTGCTTATCTGGGCTCCACAACCCAATCACTGGGTAACACTGGTTGTCAAATTTTCGGGCTTCTGACGACCCGTAACGACTGTCAAAGATCCACAAATGACAGCCGGGACCAACGGCTTAACGTGCTTTCCGAGGCACGGAGGAGTCTCGGTATGTAAAGATGGTCACCCATCCATGGACCAACTCTAGCAAGCGTAGCTTAACCTGATGAAACAATCCGTGTGACTGTTATTAGGTACTTTGAAACGAGCTCCTCAGATTAATATTAATCATTTACCGAAAATGTGTTATGCAATTGAATAGCAGGTCATACAAGCACGCTGGTTACAGGATTTCGAGTACTACGCACCTGACCTGACCTGACCTCACATGTTTAATGATGAGGTAAACTTAACCTCATCCTCAGCTATAGAAAAACCCTAAAAATACCATTAATTAAGTAAAAAGGCAGCGAAGGGCCGACCCGACTGGGTTTAATTAACCTAAAGCAGGCTTTATTTTGTAAAGGCACAAACCAATTAATTATTTTTGGTCTCAAGGAACTTTCAGGGGAATTTATTGTCCTCATTTTATTTTATGAGTGTTCGAAAATGAGTTTGTCCTCTTAATGGCCGATTTTGCTCAGGGATTTTAGTTAATTAGTAATGAGGCATTTTTATCTAAGACCGGACTCACTGGTTCCGTGGTGCGACAATTTCTTTTGTTTTTTTCTTTTTGCTTGTCCCAAATAAAAATTAAATCTTCACTACATAGTATAAAACAAAGTCGCTTTCTCTGTCCATACATAGGACAGAGAAAGCGACTTTGTTTTAAATCGACGATAGACTTAAATCTTTAAAACTACACAACAGATTTTGATGTGGTTTTTTTTAATAGATAGAGTGATTAAAGAGGAAGGTTTAAATGTATAATAACCTAGTTTATACCCGTGCGAAGCCGGGGCGGGTCGCTAGTCCTACTATATATCTGTATAAACATAATTCTTCTGTACGTGTGTTTGTCACCTAACTCCTCCTAAACGGCTGGACCGTTTTGGATGAAATATTTTGCGTATATTTGAATGGGTCCCTGGATGGTTTGAAAATACAATTGGACCCGGTAGGTGACGTTGTTCGGACAGGACAACGTCTGTCGGGTCCAGTAGTGATATTATAAATGTGAAAGTTTGTACGTTTGCTATTCAATCACGCAAAAACGGCTGAATAGATTTGGAAGATTTTTTTTTTCACACAGATAGTTTATAACCTGGATTAATACAAATAAAACTTTTTATCCCGATATTACCACGGGTGGTAATATCGGGATAACCTCTACTACTCTACTATATTTTTATCTCGATATTACCACGGGATCGAGACATACGCGGGTGAAACCGCGGGACGCTGCTAGTTACTTATAAACTGGAAGTCCTCGTTTGAATTGAACTATTGTGTACACACACACATATACACACAGACAAGATAAAAAGGAACATAAAAATACGTACAAAGGTGCAGATGCTTATTTCTAAAGAAATCTCACCGAATCTAATCTAATTTTGAAAAGGAAATGTTGTGAAAAGAGAAAACTCTAAAATAAACAAATAAACCATTACCCTAAAATAACATAGAAATATATTACGGAGTGTTTTTATTAGAACACATTATTTCAGTGGCTAGTCAAGTAATTAACTTGCATTACGTTGGAAGGTTTTTTAATGGAATTCCTTTGCAAATATTCAAGAAACTTGACGCCTGTTATGTGAAAATATTACGTTCTATGCTTCATTTCCGTCATAAATATTTGTTTTTAGTGTTCCATACCTCAAAAGGAAATAACGAAACCCTTATAGGATCACTCGTATGTCTGTCTGGCTGGCTGGTTATCTGTCTGTGTCTGTCCGTCTGTCACAGTCAATTTTCTCCGAATCCACTGTACCAATTTAGTTGAAATTTGATACACATATGAATTTCTGTGACTCAAACACGGACGTGTAACGTAAATAAATGAATTTTGAATATGGGGGTCACTTTTCAGGGGCAAACAGGAAAATTTAAAAAAAGTTTTTCAAACTGTAAAGCTTGTTGTGATGATCTCAAACTTATATTTTATAAAGTTTTACACTTTTAAAGATGTATAAGAAAATAGATGAAAATTGTCCATTCTATGTCCCCCTTATCTCCGAAACTACTGAACCAAAAAATTTGAAGAACTACTAAGAATGATTTTTTACTCATAAATTACACTAAAACCAATAAGAAGTCTATGGTCTTAAAATAACATGGTAAATCTTACATTTGCAGTTGGAATGTATGGGAGACCATGTTTTTCAACTACAATGTTTAAGTTTGTTTTTGGAATAAATTCATCCCAATTAAGGAACAGGAAGGAATTGTGCGTGGTCCGACACGCACTTCATCCGTTTTTTTACGAACCCCCGGCAGGCACTGGCCCTAGCGGACCCCGCCAATTCTGCTGACATCTCTTTGAGGCGCGCGTGGAACACAACGCGCCGTCGACCCGGGCTTGGTCCTTATCGGACGGCGAGCTACCCATTGCTCACCGTCCGCAAGCCCGCGCCTACGGTGGCCGGAAATCGGCTCACGATTCCCGCCCCGGGCGTCTCCTCCTATTGCGGCGGTTTGGGGCGTGAGGGCGCAAAGTTTGCCTCTCCCTCACGCGTTCCGCCTCCTCCTTCGCGAGCATTACTGCTTCGCAGAAGGAGGTGACGGCCTGCCATTTCCTCTCGCTCCGTACCATGGCCTGAACCAGGGCCGGACGCGAGAGATCACCGCCGCCGATCGCCTCTACGAGGACACGGCGTTGCTCTGCCCAAGCTGGGCAGACCTCCACCGTATGCTCCACCGTGTCCTCAGGCCAATCCATACAATGGTGACACCCGGGTGTTTCCTCCCGCCTTATCCTGAACAGGAACCTCCCGAAGCAGCCGTGTCCGGTGAGGACCTGCGTCAGGCGGAAGGTGAGAACGCCGTGGCGTCTCTCCAGCCACTCTTCAAAGAGGGGTCTTATCGCCGCGATTGTGGCGTGCCCATGGTCCATTAACCTGTCATTCAAATCTGTTATTTACCATCATTCAAGATTATGGTAAAAATGTTAGTTATTTAAGGATATAGCCGCTCATTTCTGCTTGCAAAGGAACGTAGTAATAGTAATAAATAAACCGCGTTTAATTTTATTTAATGCCATTGATACACGAGTCTTTGGGTGATACACCTGAATGCATTCAATGCTCTTTGCGATTCCATTTACAAAATTGGTTATACCGCATTTACTGAACGTTTCCAGCAAACACTTAAATTTAATGTGTTTGTATGTGGTTGATGTAAACATGGCTTTAGTAGTTTGGTTACGAGAGACATTCATTTAGACAAGTAAGGAGAGTTTGTATGTGAGAGTTTCTCCTTATTATGCCCTATAATGTGGTCTCCTAAACCTTTAAATACTAAGGCAAAAATGTTTTTAAATAAAACAGTTTTATATTTTGTGTAAAAAAAGTTTAGCAGTGTTATGTAATTTCTGTCATTAGGACGAAACTCCTTTCCCAAATGAATAAAGCTTACAATTCACTTGATTATTTACATATTTTCAATTTACACGTGGTAGGTATATGGGCTTTAAACCGTTGGTCTCGGCTGTCATTCATAGTTCTTTGACAGTCGTTACGGGTAGTTAGAAACCCAAAAATCTGACAATCAGTCTTACCAAGGGGTGTCGTGTTACCTAGTAACTAGGTTGTCGAGGTCAGATAGGCAGTCACTCCATATAAAATACAGGTATTCAGCTACATCCGGTTAGACTGGAAGCCGACCCCAACATAGTTGGAAAAAGGCTAGGCAGATGATGATGTGGTATTTGGGCATTTGGCTGAGTTATTTTAATGCAATCGCTTTAAAATCACTTACAGTTAGCTCCCCAATTAATTGTCCGTATGTTGAGTTAAGCTAAGGAATTCACAACTATGAGCTCCTTACACAAAGATTCCGCATAACTATTAATTAGCCCCGTATTAGCAGTATTTAGTTACCCTAGCTACAAGTTGGGAGGTCTGCAGCATAGTACAATTATTAGTTGAGAACTCAGATCCCAGGACTACGCTACTTGTGGGAAGCAACACTAACTTCCAAAACTTAATGCAACTTGGCAGTTTGGTTGCATAAACATTTGAAATACCGATGTTCATAGTGTTTATGCTTTTCTTGGCAACGAAATTGTATTTCCCTTGTATAAGAAACAATTGACGATAAGGTATGTATTCTCTAAACATCACTTCAAAATTCGAAGTGTCGAGGTCTATGATGATTTCGTTTTAAAACAAATGAATTCGCTTTTGAACGAAGTTTCCATTCTGAAAAGAGTGAGCACACACATCCCGCGTGGAACGATTGATTCGATATTCCGTATGACTGAGCGAAACGTTACTCTTTTTATTAAAAGTCATTTTCAATGTATAACACACATTGTAAAATCATGGTGCGCTATATATACTCTACAAGAAGAGAACATCGTAGAAGAAGTAGCGGGTCTATTGCCAGAACTACTGAGAAAAGTAATGCAAATTGCTCTAAAACGCGCTCAAATGTGCGTCAATTCTGGCGGCGGCCACTTAACAGATTGGTATTTTATTTTTAAACAGAACAATATTTTTTGTCCGAATAAACAATATAACAATAATCAGAACGATTTTTAGTCTTTAGGAAATCTTGTGATTACTTATGCGCCCCGTAGTATTAAACATTAATTTATCCGTCTTTAACATTCGTTTAATTCTAGAAGTTTTAAAATATCAAGCAAGTAAAATAAATTGAAACAAGATATAGAGCAACTGAAATAATCTGACCGCAAAATGAAATAGACTTGGGCTATAAAAATATAGTCCAGCATTTAGCCGCAATATTATTGCTGGGTCGCAAAAATGTCTTGGACACAATATTTAATGAACATAAAAAGTTGTTTTACTTTCATAAAGATACCAAGTCTTCAAGAAATAAGAAGTTATTTCACTACAGACTGCGCTGGAAGATAAATCAGTTGATGAAGTTTTTCTTTTCTTGAACCATAGAGCATGAAATAAATCTTCTTTTTTATTATGTAACCAAGAAGACTTTAACAATTTGTCCTTCATCTTTTTTAGTGTCATTTGTTTATGAATTTCACTGAGACATATTATTATTTTTTCTGTCTCGTGATTGTGTTCTGCTGTGCCGGAACCAAACTTGCGATGATGCTAATGAATGCTAGGATTTAGAACAACATCTTTTATAGGCATTTCCTTTTATTAAGGCGACACTGCGACTGAATATTTTTCATCTGTAATCCCAATAACATTGTGTGTTCTGAGTATCAAACTGAAAAACCTTTTCGCACTGAATGAATTAACGTTTTCCTCAATTCAATTCAAAATATTTTATTTCACATTAACCTACATGGGCGCTTATGAAAAGTGAGAAGCTAGGTGCACAGTTTTCCTTTAGAGAAGAGCTGGCAAGAAGTTCACGGTTACCTACTATTTAAAAATTGGCCAAGCGCGAGCCAGATCCGCACACGAAGTTTTCCGGACCACGGTATAATATTTAACACTACGTTTCTTAGTTATTTTTTTATTAGCCTACACCGTCCCACTGCTGAGCAAAGGCCTCCCCAAATCCTTCCATGCATTCTTTTACAAGGCCACCTCCATCCAACCCTTGCGGTACGCGTCTAGGTCGTCTCGCCACCTCTTCCTGGGCCGACCTCGGCGCCACCGTCCATCCTCAGGCACCCACTGTGTGGAGACTGATGCCCAACGGTCACGATGCATGCGGCTGACATGACCCGCCCAATCCCATTTTAGCTTGGCAGCCTTTTTGCCTACGTCTAAGATCCCCATTTTGGAGCGTAGCGTGGTGTTGCGTATTCGGTCAGTTCGTTTTACACCTAAAATGCTGCGCTCCATTGCTCTTTAGCAAAACCTAAGGCGGAACTTTTGCGACTCGGTGAGCGATCAAGTCTGAGCAGTTTAGTATTTAAGAAAAACTTACATTTTGTGTTTATTATTTGTTGTAATAGCGGCAATAGAAATACACAATCTGTGAAAATGTCAACTGTCTACATATTAGGGTTCATGAGATACAGCCCGCTGACAGACAGACAGACGGACAGACAGCGGAGGCTTAGTAATAGGGTTTCGTTTGGCAACCTTCGGGTACGGAACCCTAAAAATAAATGGCTTTACAATGTTTTTAAATTACAGTTGCTTTCTGCCGCAGCATTCAGGTACAACTTAAACATAAAACTAGTAAGTTCAATCCACTAGAACCTAGCCTAACCTAGAATTAATATAAAATTCAGTGAAAAATAACTTACAAAACGTTGAAAATGCGGTTATTATGTAAATTTCTAAGTTAGCTTCTATTAAGTTATTTGCGTGAATTATACACTATAGAACGGCGGTAATTCCCTCTTTTATTAATGGGGCTTTACCGTGATATTGGTGTTTAAACTTGTATAAACGATTGCTGAGATTATTTTCGTACTTTCACTGTTGTGGAGTTTTGGCTATTAACTTTCTTAGATTGATTGAAAGGTTCGTTTACATTGGTTCATTTTATCTGAAGTTGACCTTTATCTAAAAAAATTGAGTGTGAAATAGTACATTACTGTCACAGCCTGCAACAGAGGCATTGATGGACGATCGTGAAAATGTGGGCCACGTGAGTCCATCAATCCCTGGCTGTATACGTATAGCACTTTTCTCAGATAATACGTGGAAATTCAAACTAAGTAAATTAATTAATTACAAACTCCAGAATCAAGATGAAGGGGCTTGTGGCAAAGTAATAACAGCCGCACGGATCGATCGATCAGGTTAAGCTACGCTTGCCGCGGTTGGTCCGTGGATGGGTGACCATCTTTACATACTGAGACCCCTCCGTGCCTCGGAAAGCACGTTAAGCCGTTGGTCCCGGCTGTCATTTGTAGATCTTTGACAGTCGTTACGGGTAGTTAGAAGCCCAAAAGTCTGACAACCAGTTTTACCAAGGGGTATCGTGTTACCTAGTAACTAGGTTGTGGAGGTCAGATAGGCAGTCGCTCCATGTAAAATACTGGTATTCAGCTGCATCCGGTTAGACTGGAAGCCGACCCCAACATAATTGGAAAAAGGGTAGGCAGATGATGAAACTCCAGAATCAATGACGAAAAACGATAATTTGTTCATTTGTTTCTTCTTTAGGTACTTTAAACAGCTCTATTTGCTAAGCCAGTTCGAAATTTAAAAAAATTCTTTGATAAGTTACCTCCTTGGTTGCCATGTGTTGAATTTCGTTCCATTCGATTTTGTTCCGATTTCGAAATCAGAACTAAAGCCGCCATCTTGTTTTTTTTTTTCTTCAATATTTTGCAATATTATCGCACAAATGTTTACCAAGGCCGCATTCCGAGTTACGCCAAAAGTGATAATATCGCGAATCCGACCAAAGTCCAAAGTCACAATTATTACTCAATAACCCTTATATTTTGTGACTATTAAATTTGGTGGGATTCGCGATATTATCACTTTTAGCGTAATTCGGAATGCGGCCCAACACCGCTTCCCTGTTAACGCCATTCGATCGCCAAAAGATCCTTGTCTAGCAGCACTAAACTATGGTTTTTGTAGTTAACATTCCTTAATTTTTTTACATTACATTAGTACTTAACAAATTAGATCAAATCTGAACTAAGTTTATGATTATACCAATTTGTAGCAATGAAAAATCTGATTACCTACACTAACTATGACCTAAAAATATTTTATTTGCTTACTAATGGCATTATTAAAAGGTTACTTTTTATATCTCACTTAGCATAATATTATTAAGGGTCTTGAATTCTAAATATGTAAGATTTGGTTTTTAATTTGGGCTTTTTATTTTGAAGGTACCAAAGTCAAAGTTCTTTACTTATTTTATTATTTCAAACGGGCACATAAAATGCACTTTTGAACATCAAAATTCAGTTAAAAACTTTTTACAAAAAAAAAAAAACATTACATAGTGAAAAATTATTTTAATTTCGGAAGCCGGTGTCTTTAAATTTGTATTTCAGTTTTTTGCCATCGATTTTCGAAATTAAACTTTGTATACGACTACTTGCTAAGTAAACAACAGTGACAGGAATTATAACATCACCAAGATACACAAAGTGAATTAAAAACGTAGTAATGAAGCTAACTCAAAAACTTAAAACGTAACGTGTAAATTATTTCATCACCACTGCTCTCAAAACGGTGAAGGAAAACATCGTGAGGAAACCGGCATGTCCTAGAACCGAAAATTCGAAGACATGTTACATCTATCAACCCGCACTGGGCCCGCGTGGTGGATTACGGCCCACTCCCTCTCACAGAGAGGAGGCCTGTGTCCCAGCAGTGGGAACATTTATAGGCTGATGATGATGATGAACTCAAAAACTATCCAAGCAAAGTTAATAAAATTTATATGAGACCACCGCAAAAGCTTCCTTTACCAAAAATTTTTTCAAAATCGGTCCATAAGAAGGATGGGCAAGAAACTCCTCCGTTACTCTTTTAAAATGTTTTACAATATGTTGTGTACATTATGTAATTACATGTAAAGACGATACCAAAAATAAAATAACTATACCACGAATGGTAAAAAAATAACAAATAAAGCAATGACAGGTAAATTAATTCTGTGATAGATACATGGTGCTCTCATAGAATTTTCCAAAAAATTTAACAAGCAATAAGTCAGTATGTAAGTTAAAGTAATCATAGAATGTGAAATCAATGTCATAAAAATAATAAATTATACAGTTAAATTAGTAACCAGTTTAATTTTGTCTAGACTAATGTAATATGCCTGTTGCCATTAACCGTGCACAAATTCAGACTCCAGGCTGATATAGAGAAATTTTTATTTGAAAAACCCAATAACACTTTGCTCGACCCGGGAATCAAACCCAGGACCTCATACCCAGCTGTAGCGCTTACGACCACTAGACCAACGTCAACAGTAAAACAGTATGAAATAGCTTTCAAATTTCTTCTACGACTAACCTCTCATTATAATATTGAGCAGTGATAGCCTAGTGGTGTGACCGTCGGACTGCCAAGTCATAGGTCTCGAGTTCGAACCCAAGGCACGCACCTCTGACTTTTCGTATTCATGTGCTTATTGTATAAGTATCACATGCTTCAAAAACGGTGAAGGAAAACATCGTGAGGAAACTGGCATGCCTGAGAGATATTTCTCGACGACATGTGAAGCTAAGTTACAGGCCCATGGGCGGCTTTAAAACTCTGACACCAGGTTAGTCACTAACCACACAAAAAGAAGATAATGAACGTACCTGTGTTCAATATTATAACGTACTCTCATTTTGGAATGATACCTTCCGATTCACGAAGCTAATATAATTTCCTAACTTAAGACGCAGATATATGACAGTGACCTTGAATGGTTAGCTTGCGTGTTCTGTACTGAGCTCACGCAACACGTCGTACGTCCAGCCAGTAATAGGACTCGCCCATCAAGGAGCGCTGTCCCAAATTAGACGCATTATTAATTTATCACACGTAAAGCAAAAGGTATTTTAATAGAACACGTATACTAAAAGATCAGTAATTTAATTATCTTTAAAATGGTGAAGTTTTCAGAAAAATACGCTTGATGGAGTTTGCGTCATTCTCAGTTTTTTGTCCGCGTTAGACATAACTTTACAAATTAATTTCACTATGTAATATAAACATAAGCAAAAATATGCCCATATTAATATATTAAGAAAATGCTCTAATTTAACATATATTTTTTTCAAATCACTAACACTACTCGTTTAGACGTCATCTTCAGTATAAAATCGTTAAAAGTCAGCTATCGTCCCCTTAATCTATATCGTATCAAACCCGATCAATCCGAACTAACTTAGACCTAACTTGAGTTAATCTAACATTTAGTCGAGCTACACTTCCCTACTATAACTACCTAGTTTATGGATTCTTTATGATTTTAACCAATTGGAAAAGTGGAAAGGAAAAAGGCATGGTTTGGTAAAATAAATCCTCTCTTGTAAACAAATCCTTTTTGGTGTACATAAAACAGCCACATTCTTAAACATAGGTAACGTTATTCTACGAATAGAAGATCAAAAATATGAATACAATGAGCGGTCTTATAGCTCTAGGCGATATTTACCTGACAACCAAGGAAAGAAAATATTCTGTTAGTAAAAATAAAAACAACATTACCTAGAGAATATTTTTAAATTATTTTTTGTTTCCCTTTTTTTTGTTTCTCTTGGACTTGCCCTAATCGATTATTGTGTATAATTTGTCCTATTTTCTATATGCACATCACTTTGAAGGGACACTGGCTTCTAAGATACAGGTATATAAACCTAATTTAGAAGTCAGGGTTTTTCACTCTTGAGCACTAACTTAAGCCATTTTTTTATCAAAATAATGTAAACACATTTATAGAGAAATAAAGATTTATTTATTTAGTTCTTAACAATTCTACAAAATATTTGTTTTTATGAAATAAATTTTTTTACTGTATATTCTTACGAATAAATTATATTCAGTTTAAAACTTTTTAATGTGGAACTTTCTCAATTTGCAACGGATTTTCCATCCCAGACTTAAGAGTTTTATGGTCAATTATGGAAGTATCTATCTGTTATTTAAACCAATTTGTATAGTCCAACCTACAAGGACCTAGAACTTCTTGTTGGAAAACCTTTGCCCAGCAGTTGGGTAGCAATGGCTAGAAAAAAAAAAACGTATTAAAAATGGTTTAAATAATCAAACTATTATCAAATAAGAAAAAATATTTCCAAATCACTGTCGTGACATCTCTCAAACGTCCCGAGACGAATCGACATTGAGGGACGAAGGTGTACTATTACCATTCTCGATTCGATTTATTATGCACCTACTGCCATGAATACCAGATTCGTGCCACATCTACAGTTGCTTAGCCACGTCGACGTCTAATGTACGTAAAAGTAAATTTGTACTGGCATCTGTAAATATTTTATTTGGGGTGGTGCGGTTGGTCTGGTCGGCAGTGCTTTTGGTTTAAGATGTGTTTGCAGTTAGCAAACATTTGAAGGTAAACGTTGAAATGAACTTAATATTTTAAGCTGGTCTATTTATGCGGGGATTCATCGGGCTGAAACATTAACTTAATTTCAACGCTCCGCATGTCATGTCCGTATCACGGCATTAAAGTAACTTCTTGTCAGAGACTTTTCTTGTATTGCAATAAAATTATCAAATAAATTTTATACCAACCAATTATCAACTTTCCTCAAAAAATAAATTGTTAGAAATCGATTAAATTGTGTCTAATTGAAATCAATTAAGAACACAACATTTAATTAAATAATTAATTGTTTACGACTCAGTAACTTGAGAAGCGAACTAACATCAAGTGCGTGGTTGTTGGAGATCATTTTCCGCACTGTTACATTCTATAATGAGTTTGTGACATCTATGTATAGATGTCGCAGATGGGTTGTCAAATCACCACTAGCTGTTTTACAAAACAGCACCGTCGTTCAGCTGTTTTACATAACGGAGCTGTTTTGTAAAATAGCTAGTGGTTATGTAAAATAGCGGATTCGACATAGACACAGTTATCAATGGTTACTATATTTGTTCGCTTTCTTGCTGAGGTATCATGCTTTCAGAAAACTCTGTGGCTTCTGAGTTATTGACTAGATATAGACAATGATGAAAAGAGACCGCGTGGGTCTAATGGTCGTAAGCGGTACTGCTGAACTTGAGATTTTGGGTTTGATTTGTGCGCGGTTTTTGGCAAAAGGCTCGCCCCTTATTGCATGGGACTTAAACATAACTGGCGAAATGTGGGTGTACTATAGGTATACATCTACCTAATCCTTCGGGGAATACAAGCGTGATGTTATGTTATGAAAAGAGATGTTTTAAGATACTTTCTATAGGTCACATTTTTATTGTAAGACTAAACGATCATGCGACTGAAATCAATGTGTGTGTGTGTGTGTGTGGGGGTGTGTTTGTGTATGTATGTGGGGGTGTGTGTGTGTGATGTGATTTAAGCAAAAACAAACAAATAAAGTCAGTATTTATTTAGCCCAAAAACAAAATATACAAAAAAAAGAATCAAAACTATATCTACCATAATACCTTTTTTCATACGACAACAACGACAAAAGAAAAAAATCACATCTTAAATTCTATCAAAGACTACAGAATTAGTTTCGTGATCTCCGTTTACTATCTGCTTTATACTCGATAACTGAAATTGTTACACCAAAGATGGAGTCGCAAAATGTTTGCCAGCGCCGCCGGTGAATACCAACGTAACTGAACATCGTAAATCTGTGATACGTATTTTGTAGACACAGCTGAACTATATTTTCGTTACGTTTTCTCGTATGAAAAGGCTACAGGGAATTGGATATTATTTATTTATAATCTATCTATAGGATTTTAATACACGTTTTCGAAATACTATCGCTGAAAACCAGCGCTGGGGCTCTGTCTCGCATCAGGTCGCAGCTTTATGCTGAGCGATGGCCGTTTTGCGTGGATGTGACGCATATTTTCCCCCAAATTGCGATTTACGTGTTTTATTTTTATAAACGAATTTTCTTTCTTCTTTCTTTCTTTCTAAATAAAATATTTCTAAGTAGAGGATTGTTACAAAATAATAGATATTTTAATTCTATCTAATCTATATTATTTTTATTATGTTTCAGGTAGGTAAGTTTAAGACCAAAGCTCTGTGAGCTTGAATTTTTTCTTATTCAGAATCATCATCGTCATTATGAGCCTCAATCATCTCACTGGTGGGCAGTGCAAGGGGCAGAGGCTCTCTTTTGCTGGCATCTATCACGGTCTTGTTCCGTAATTTTAATAAGTAAAGTAAACATTGGTCTATATTTAGCATTTTCAACTGCATAAATGAAAATAACGATCCTAGCACTATTGAAATAAACTCCCATTAAAATGTTGGTCTAGCAAACTACACAGTTACCTTTGACACAAAATTCCTCGAATTTCAACTCAAAATAACTTATTTAACTCGAAATATTTTGGTAAACGACTGCTGCACAATGCACAACTTTACATTTTCCGAGAACACTGTAAAACAAAATTGTTTGCTACAACTACAAACACGAATTGCTACTGGTTTTCATAACCGTCTCATATTTGCTTTAAATTCCGTATTAACCAAGTAAAGACTCACTTATAAACCCGTTACGCTCCAGCATTTTTTTGTTACATTTGCATTCGTAAAAACCGTCGACAATCTAAACGACAATAAACGTCCCAGTTCTGCATTCATTTACAGCGGGAAGTGTTGACGTTGGCGAAACAATGGCAGGACCCGCGCGCGTTCCCATCTCTGACTATACAATACATCGACGGTTATTCACCGCGACAGAAAGATGGAGTCTATCTGTGCGACAATGGACATTGTGGTGTTCGATTCGTTCGCTTTACAATTGTCGAGTGCCGCCAATCGCTTCGCTGCGTTCTAATTCAATAGCGTCCGCCGTGAAATAATAAAATGCAGTTGCGTGGTTGTGAAAATGCACCGATGGGATTTGTGATTGTATCAGCGTTGCTTGGATGGTTTAACAGTGTTGATGGTAGAGGAGATTTTAATTTTAACCGGACAGACAGTTTAGGTTTAATAACTTTCTGAAACAACTTAGTATACAGAGTGTTGAATTGAGACATTGGGGAGAAAATTGACACTATCCTAACTTCATCAATATTATAAATGCGAAAGTGAGTTTGTTTGTTACGCTTTCACGCTAAAACGGCTGAACAGATTTGAATGAAATTTTGCACATATGTAGACTATGACCTGGATTGGGATACAGGATTTTTTATCCCGATATTCCTACGGGTTCGAGACTTATGCGGTGAAACCGCGGGGCGTAGTTAGTGTGAAATGAAGAAAAGTGGTCAGCAAAGTTTAGCTCAATTTTATAAAAATCAGGTTTAATTCCTAGCACTTTTCCACACTCACGTCCTATCTAAAACTCGTTTTGTATAAAAATTAATTCTCAATATAATTGTGTCAAGAATTTATGAATAAAAGTATAGTGCGTTCATTTTTAAACTTGACACTTGACGCGAGAGAACAGTGCTACCACACTGTTCTCTCATTCGACATTTTGAACTCTGTTACTATTGAAACTAAGCTTGACAAGCAATGTTGCCAACATGACAGCAAGGGACAAGTTATAGTGAACGGTCTGTACAGAAAGTCATTTTCTTGTGACGTAACGAACCTTGGCGTTACAATACACAACGCGGGAGCACTAGAATCAAATTTATTATTTCAAAGTACATAAGAATGGAGTTGGCATTATAGTAAGTAATCTTATTTTGTTTATGATATAAGCGAAGATTGTGTTGTTATTCTAACTTAATCTTGGGTAACCTCCTGTATGCAGGAACAGTAGTGAATCTGACATGTGTGTTTAACTTTATACATGTTGTGTGTTTAATAACTACACAAAATCAAACTGTTTGCTAATTCATCGTATAATTTATTATATTTAGGAAATTGATTTCACATTCTGTGATTACTTTACCTCACACATTGACTTATTACTTGTTATTTGTTTAAGAAATTCGTCTACGTATTTTTTTCTGTCAAAAGTACCTTTTATGTGCCTATTTGAAATAAATGATTTGACTTTGACTTTTGTAATAAGCCTACAGGGTATTTAAATAGGAAACGCATGAACGCTATGATTGCGTGCAAAGTATAAATACAAACCTGAATTTAAATTCTTTGTTGAACACCTGAAGGGCAAAATCTCGTACTTAAAAAACCTTCAAATTCTCATCTCAGCGACAGTCAATGTCAAAAACTTGCTAAAAAGTAAGTAAATAAGAGTTTTTGACAGATTACGATTGAGATTAGAATACGAACGTTTTTAAAATACGGTTCTTAAATTGCCCCTCAGATTTTTGTCACTTCTGACAACCAGTCTTTCCAAGGAGTATGGTGTTACCTAGTACCTAACTGGGTTGTGGAAGTCAGATAGGCTGTTGCAAAAGTTGTTTTTGTAAAATACTGGCATCCATCTGCATCCAGTTAGACTGGAAGCCGACCCTAACATATTTCAATGAAATAAATAATTTAAAAATAAAAAACCCGACTGCTATTAAAAACTTTTAAACCAATTTAATTTAAACATAACTTATAAGGAAACTAAAAAGGGATTACAAATGTGTATTATATATTTGTCATCCCCTTTTAATTTCCTTTATTTTGATACCCTACTCGATAGATTTAATATATTTTTTAAATTAACGGATTAATATTTCGTGCCAAAAACCGCCATTTTTTTTAAAACAATTATATTAAAACGAATATAATGATACTTTAACTGTCGAAATCCATCCAGCTATTTGGAAGATACGAGGTAATAAAGACATTTACAAACACATACATACAAGATATGCGCAAAAAACATAACTCTGCCTTGGCAGTCGGGTAAAAAGGCTAGGCAGATTGATTTTTGTCACTAAAAACGAATACTCTCACATCTATCCTATGCCAATTAGTTCATTAAAACCAATCTCGCATTTCCAATCACAATGCAAATCGATCCTACAAAAAAAGGTAAAAAAATGCTTTCCATGTAATATTTGTTCCGTAAATTCCGTAATGCAGGTGTCAGGTGCAATGTGCGGCGGCATCCATCCGAGAGATTGCCTCCCCGGTGGCTTCATATCGATGATAATGCCCCTGTATGCGAATATCTAGGCAATTGAATTTTTTGAATATTTTTCAAATTATTTTTGAAGATATTGAACTGTTACTGGCTGGAGTCGTATGTCGTGGTCAGATGTTTTGATCAGTAGAAGAATTGGAGTGGACTATTTGGCTGTTACAGTTGTAATTATATTAGAATTGCTCTTTTAGGACTTAGTAGATAGGGTTGCGAATAAGTCCAAAAGGGAGATCGTGGGCCCCGGCAATATGGCAACTGAAGGAACACTTTTTGAAATTGTTTGCCTTCAGCTCACAATACAAATAACTCTTTCAGGAAATTAAATAAGGTCCTCAGTTATTAAGCTCAGAATAAACGCAAGTCTCTAAACGACACGCCGTCCGATAAGGACCAGGCCCGGGTCGACGGCGCGTTGTGTTCCACGCGCGCTTCAAAGAGATGTCAGCAGAATTGACGGTGTCCGCTAGGGCCAATGCCTGCCGGGGTTGCGAATAAAACCGAAAGGGACATCGTGACCCCCGGCAACATGGCAACTGAAGGAACACGGGTGGGTTTTAGTCAGTAAGAGTCTGACACGCCCTCCCGCTCCGCCCAGAGCGGGAGAAGTTATTTGATAACTTTCCACCCAAAAAAAAAAGTATTGTAGTAGTATGCTGAGTATGAACGAAGACGACGCGATGGTCAGATGTGTAGTACTCTACTCGCAACCGGCGTGCGTGTATGACCAGATGTATGAACGTAAACGAAGCAAAAAGAGTACATAAGGATCGTGTAGGTGTCTTTCTGCAGTTTTTACCTGGGGGTCCATGGAAAGAAAGCGTGAGTTTATGGATGTGCGTGTGTCTGTGTGTGATATGTGTGTGTGTGTGATATATATGTGTGGGTGTGTGTGATATGGAAGAAAGAAAGAAAAAACGTTTATTTGCTGTAAACATGACGCAAAAAAAAATTTGATTACAAAAATGAGAGAAAATAGGGGGAAGCATGCGTCACATCCACGCAAATCGGCTATCGCTCAGCATTATGCTACGACCCTATGCAAGACAGAGCCCCAGCTTTTTCAGCGACAGCCGGCGCCGACGTAATGACGTCGGCCGGTGCAGCAAACAAATATTAAGACGCTGTACCAGTACAGCGTACTTGAAGAAAAATAATTTCTAAAAATTAAAATGTGATGCAATATACTAAATAGATGTAAAAAGATAAAAAATATGATATATAAATACATGTGTGTGTGTGTGATATGTGTGCGTGTGCGTGACACGTGTGCGTGTGTAGTATTTTTTTGTGATTTGCGTTTAGTTTTGTGCAGAATAAACTATTTTTCTTTCACCGCCATAAAAATCGTGGTGTGTACAACAGTAATTGCGGAGGTCGCGCCCTCAACGTAGCCTAGCTTCCTCTATTTTGTGGACCGCAGACTGACGTCATCCAATAGAGTATCTACATGAAAAAATATTAAATGTACAAATCAAGCAAATTATTCAGCGCGTTCTAAAACATGTATTCTCAGGATACGAATAAAACATTCGTATTTTTACCAACCCTAAGGAATCTTTACTCACCAACCCGCCCCATGCCATCAACAATAATGATGATGAAAATCTGTGTGTTCACATTGAGAGAATAATTTCAACGAATACAAATTGTGTTGATGTTAATTGTGGTTCTGTACGTAGTACCTAAGTAAGAGCGGCATTATCTGTTGTACACGGTTCAACGCTTCGGGTGTAAATTGGTACAAAGTTGTTGCAACAAAGACAACTTTGATACAGAACTGTGTGATAATGTTCTATTAATTAGTGTTAGTGGGTGCGATGTTGTGGGTGGGAAATTGAAATTATTTGATTTGAAATTGGTGATATTTCAGAATACACCAGTTCTAAATTCAACTCGCGTTTTCCTGCGGCTGCGCTCTGGTGCGGTAGATTTTTCCGTGATAAAACGTAGCAAAAGTTACTTTTCGATCCACAAACTATCTCATAACTATCAACTTTGTTTCCATTCGAATAAAACTTTTTATTATTTTTGTCAATTGGTTTTGCTGCGCTTAAAAAAACTGAAACAACATCATAGTAATACCAAGTGGGTGCGATGTTGTGATTCAGAAATGAAATTATTCTGATTCAGAATTTGTAATAATTTTGATTAAAAGTTACTCTCCGGCTAAATAAACTATCTCTATGATATGATTTGAGCTCCACGATTATTGATAAATGCTTGCACTAACTGAACAGGTCCACTCAAATCTGTGTGGTTTTTTCCTCAAAAGACCATTTCCGACACTAATCTACATGTTCCTCATATGTCCTGACCAAGATTATGTCTAGACTTTAAAAGAGACTGCGACTTGTTTCGGCCTTTTTTCTCAGAGTTTTCAGATAGGAAACGCCGAACTCATCTAGCTTATTTTTAATATGACTTGTAAAAGTGATTCCGATATCTTATTTAGAGAATAAACAATTTCATTTCATTTCTTAAGAAATAATTAATTAAGTCAATCCGTAATCAACCACGGCCATGGCAGAAATAACGAGTAACAAAATGTACTTAGAAGTTTGTCAGAATAAGAAACTTCTATAATATCTCCAAGACTTAGATAACCGTAAATAATTCTAAAAATGGTCGTTAAATGTGTTAAAGTGCCCAAAATGAGCCTCGTAGGCCTGTAAGACAGTACGTTTGTGGACAAACGTAATAATTTCTGGAGACAATGTTTATTTTCATGAGACAATTTAGTTTTTTTTTTGTTATATTTCTAAGAATCGTGGTATAGTTTCATACAAACGCTTCCATTTTTTGCAGTACAATTGGATTTTATATTCTTTTGTGGTGGCAGGGTGGCAGGGACATCGACGCGACTGTTACCATGGATTCAGTACATAATTCTGAAGCCCCCTGCGGTGAAATTTTTCGTGGGTTATTTTCGAAAAAATCAGCAACATAGTTGGGTAAAGACTAGGCAGATTGATTGATTCAGTTCTACATAAATTCATTATTTAAGTATGTAGAATTCAACCCGCTTTTCCAGTATTAATTATTCAAGGTATATTTAGTCAGGAACGCAAAAGCAAGGCGATGTCTACCAATTATAATTGTTAAATTAATATGCTCGTTGATTAACCTGCCCTGATGATCGGAATTTGTACCTATCTATCAATTGACATCTGAGTTGAGAATAGCTTTCACTTATTATGATAACGATGAATAGATAGAATAAATTATGTTCTGTGGATGCAGTTAAAGTAGTAATAAGCCCCGCTGCAAGCCATTCTGTCAGGTTATTTGTTTTTGTATCACGAATTGTGACACTTTACACCTTTTGGACGACTCATAATGCCAAGCATTAGAGAGTGTCATGCGATTGAAAAATTTGTTTTGCCTCCTTTCTGCAACTATTTTTATTGTTACAGTCCTGCTAGTACCTTCTTAATGTATATACCATTGTATAGATAATTTAATGGAAATTAATACTGTACTTTTCAACAATTGATATAATGCAGAAACGAAAAAAACATCAACATATTTTTTTAAAACCAGTCAATCAGTAAGTTAAACCTGAAAACATTGTAGCTTGCTAGAAAATGAATTAATTGAGTCAATGATTTTTTTTAATTGATTCGTTTCAGCCATAAGAGGAACCCTATTCAAAATAGCTCTTTTATTCAAAGTAGTTTAATTATAATTGATAAAAAACGAACTAATATAATATCTGTATTTCCAACTTCAACCCTCTTCCGTTGCCTAGCAACCAACAAAGCAAATCTAAATAGTCTTTGATAGTATGTAAAGATTTTCTCCCCCGTAAACCCCTATATTGCAACTTTCATCGAAATCGTTAGACTCGTTTTCGAGAATATGATTACAAATATACATATACATTATGTATATATCGCAGGAAGATGGTTGAAGCCATAATATAGTTATGTCCCTAGGGATATAGCTATATACCGTAATATAAGTATATGAAAGCGGTTCATAACTGTCGGAGTGCCCTAATAGTTATATTACTAGATCGTGCTCGTATTATAGTTATATTTCAAGTAAGATAGTTATGAACCGCTTTCATATAATTATATTGCGGTTATGGTGGATAAAATGGACTGTATTTATGGGTTCTTTCGTGCGTAGTAATGAAACTATGACGAAGATGGTAAAAAATAAAATATATTATAGAAATCTTGTGACCCAAATTACAAACCTTTGACAGACAGGCAAATAAAAAAGACACATTTTTTTAATAAATCAAATTAAATAAAAAACTAAACCTTTCCAAGGAGTTTGTCAACAACGGTATATATGCTATATCCCTAGGGAAATAATTCACGGCTATAACCATCTTACTGTGACATATATATACAAATATTGCTCAGTTGTTGTATAGGATGTTTAGATTAATACCTGTGTACCTGGAATACGTAGATTGATCAGATAAACAATAGAATGCTATACCGACATTGTTATCCAAGGTCTGCAAGTGCGTCGTTAACCAATTAGCCTACCTGTAACGTTGTTATCTGTGAAATGCATCAAACCGAACTAAATCGATCTAAATATTTTGATGCGTTTGAAATACATAGTTACACATAACGAAAGAAAATATGTGTAAGTATAATAATTTCTATGAATAAAAGGAAGGAAAACATTGTGAAGAAATCGGCATGCCTTTTTTTTTGGGTGGGAAATTATCAAATAACTTCTCCCTCTCTGGGCGGAGCGGGAGGGCGTGTCAGACTCTTACTGACTAAAACCCACCCGTGTTCCTTCAGTTGCCATTTTGCCACGTGCCTGAGAGATATTTCTCGACGGTATGTGAAGTCAAGTTAGAGGTCATGAGTGGCTTTAAAACTCTGACACCAAGTTGGTCACTAATCACACGAAAATAAGAAAATTAATAAAAGATTAAATAAAAGAGTAACCGTGGAGTTTCTTGTCGATTCATACACACATAACATCACGCCTTGTTTCCCCGAAGGGTTGCGCAGAGTCTCTGTAGCAGGTACATCCACATTTCTTCAGTTATGTTTAAGTCCCATGTAATAGGGGGCGAGCCTGTTGCCATCGACCGGGCACAAATCCAGACTCCGAGCTGCTACAGATAAATTTCAGATAGAAAAACCCAATAACACTTTGCCCGACCCGGGAATCGAACCCAGGACCTCATGCTCAGCAGTAGCGCTTGCTACCACTAGACCAACGAGGCAATTGCTTGTCGGCTTGTTGTTGTTAGCTTGTCGATTCTTCTCTTTAGTAAATTACCAATTTGGCACCGTGCACCTAACTTCTGACGTTTCATAAGTGCCCATGTAAGTTTCTATAAAACTAGCTTTTGCCAACGGTTTCGCCCACGTGGATGTCTGAAATTATCCCACGGGAACATATTACCGGGATAAAAAGGCTATGTTTTAATCCAGGTTATAAACTATTTGTGTGCCAAATTTCACCCAAATCCGTTCAGTCGTTTTTGCGTGAAAGAGTAGCAAACATCCATTCAGCTATCCTTACAAACTTTCACATTTATAATACTAGCAGCGCCCTGCGGTTTCACCCGCATAAGTCTCGATCCCGTGGGACTATCGGGATAAAAAGTGTCTTATTTGTTAATTCAGGTTATAAACTATCTGTGTGCTTTCAGTCGTTTTTGCGTAAAAGAGTTATAAACATCCATCCATCCTCACAAACTTTCAGATTTATAATATTAGTAAGATTATGTTAAATTAAATTATTAATAGGATAACGTAGGACTAGCTGCGCCCCGCTGTTTCACCCGTAAAAGTCTCGATCTTGAGGGAATATTGGGATAAAAAGTAATTCTAATCCAGGACATGGTCTACCCATGTGCCAAATTTTATCCAAATCTATTTAGCCGTTTTAGCGTGAAAGCGTAACAAACAAACAAACAAATAAACGAACAAACAAAGTCACTTTCGCATTTATAATATTATTAAGTTAGGATAAGTAGGATAAAATCCGTCCCATACATTTTGGTCGAGTATATATTGAAGTTTTGTATGGGACAGTTGATAAAAAAAAATTCGCGATTACGTTGTTGGTTCTATGGAGAAGGTTGTTCAGTTTGATGGTCTGCACCACAACTTTAAATTTGATCACACCTTTCTGATACACTCTTTTTTTTTGGGTGGTAAATTATTAAAATAACTTCTCCCGCTCTGGGCGGAGCGGGAGGGCGTGTCAGACTTACTGACTAAAACCCACCCGTGTTCCTTCAGTTGCCTGTATGTTGCCAGGGGCCACGATAACCCTTTCGGACAAACCCGCTTCTGGTATATCCTGTATATTGAATTAAATTGAGTATGAGGGATGCCGTAATGCCAAAATAGGTATGGGCAACAAATACCATTCAAGAAATTTCAGTTGCTTCAAAGTCAAATAATTTATTCCAATTAGGCACATAAAAGGCACTTTTGAACATCAAAATTTACAAAATGTAGAATTGATTCTAGTCGCGCCTTCCAAAAGGTAGCTTTCGTATGGAGAAGAATGGGCAAGAAACTCCACCTTCAGTCTTAAAATGTTTTACAATATTTTGTATACATTAAGTCACAATGCTGTATTTCTGGAGAATATTTCCTACATAATTATTAAAATTTCATGCCATAGACGTACATTTGAGTCAAGAGCTGTGAAGGAGCGCTACTTTTGCGGTTGCAGGCGCTTTGAAACTTTCAAGCGACGAAAATGGGTCACATAATGGCAGTTTATCCTTTGTCGTTTCTAAAAAAAAATTACTGGAAGTGTTACACACTTATTGCGTTAGTTGTATCCTATACTCCATTAGTTTAGGTACTCCATTAGTTTAGGTAATTAAATAAAGGTTAGCAAATTGTAAAATAGTAGTTTATGAAACTGTTGCATAATAAGGGGTATTAAAACATGAGTGTGTGCTTATCACACGAATGTTTGAATACCTAGTTATGTGCAGTTTCATACGCTACTTTATCTACTCTCAAACATTGGGATTGAAACAAATACTAAATAAAAGATCAAAGTTAAAGATCAAGAATAAATTAAAAATCCCACGAAATTCAGTAAGTACTACAAAACAAATGAATGTCGCCTGCACCAGCACATCCCCGCACATGCGCTACAGCGGGTGCTGCTGTCCCCCGCCAAAAGTTGATGGAAACTCTTTGGTGATATTAACTTCTTGGATTAGCGCTGTATCGTAATAGAAAAAAAATTGTTTTATAGTATTATTTTGTTAGAGAAAAAATGTTATAATATGATTCTATTTTTAAATTTCGGTATTCTGTTTATAAAGTATGTCAATATAAACTCGTTTTGAAGTTCATAATTCGAATATTACGCTATGAGTAGATAAAAGGTTTTTATATATGAAACTTTCTTGTTTAAAAATACGATAAAATCAAATTTTTATTTTAGATTTTTACAATAGTTTCCTCTTTCATTAATGTATCTTAAATTTTACCATTTATTTTTAAACTACTCTTCGTAGATGTAACTGCTTGAGCATAATTTTTAAGTTGATTTATAATAATAATTTATAATATTTTGTAATCTGTCTATTGTAAAGAACCCAAACTCTAAACGTCAACGAATTATAACGTTACTAAATTGAAGAGTACAACTGTGACGTAGCATGATAACTGACGTGACAGGTATTAAGTTTAGTCGGTTACTTGACAGCTGTCACATGTTTTTTTTTTTTGTTTACCTTTATTTAACTACCTAAACCCATGCCGTCTTATTCCAAAACACGGTCTAAATTTGGTACTGGGATTAGTACTAGCTTTAGTACCATGACTAAATAAAACGTTATTATAAAATGAAGTTTATCAATAGTTCCTGAACTATCTATGGTACTAAAGTTAGTCCGCCGAGTCCCCTAGTTTATCTTTGGTACTAATTTATTTGACGTTTGCGTTGATTATTGTTGTGTGTCAATTTATACAAAAATCACTAAAAATGCATATTAATATGATTATCTTGATGGATTTTGAAGATTTGGATATGCTGGAGACGTCTCGACGATCTTACAGACATCGTCGTCGTGTGAATCCTTTTGAATTGAGTGACGAAGATTTTAGAATAAGTGTAGGTTCACAAAACGTTTTGGAGAAAAACTGGTGGGTGTTTTACGTGAGGATTTATCCCACGACCCTCGAGGATGCTCATTGAGTCCTGAAGTGCAAGTGGTTTGCGCATTACGCAACTGGGCTCGCCATTAAGTATGTAAGTACCTAACCTTGGTCAATGCTAACCTTAGACAAAATCCAAATAATATACTAATATTATTGTTTTATTCGTAGATTCAAGACGATACAGCTGATTAACATGGTGTGTCTCAACTAGTTTTCAGCAAAACATGTTAAATCTCATCAAGGATGTCCCGAAGATTTATAAGAATGCCTATTACTCCAAACGAACAGGAGGAAAGCATCATTCCAAATGTACATTAGGAAATTCCGCAGTATTGCTTATTATCCTACAGTAATTGAGCCAATAGAATGGACACATATTTACACACAGACATATTTCCTACATAAATAATGTAAATTATCTAAAATTGATCAATTTTAATTAAATGTTATATGAACTATATTTGAAATTTTATTTACCATATTTGCATCGCTATTGTAGTCATTTAACATCACGCCTGTTTTCCCCGAAGGGTTAGGCAGAGGTGTATCATATAAGTAGTACACCCACATTTTGCCAGTTATGTTTGTCTCATGTAATAGGGGGCGAGCCTATTGCCATCAACCAAGCACAAATCCAGGATCCAGACAACTTCAATGACAAAGTCGTGAGGAGCAATCATCATTATTTCCAAGTTCTCAGGAGAAGGCGATGGTGGTTTTTCGCCACAGGCATCTTTGTTCCCTTCTTTACATAGATAAGTTTGATTCAACTCGCTAACAAACCATGTCACAGTAAAGCTCAACACACACAAGGCGGGTTTGTCGGGCGCGGGTCAGAACGGCAGTACGGCGGGTTTGTATACATATATTGTAATTTCTTGTATTATATGGATGTCAGCAGACAAATTTTGGCCGGCTGGAGTTGTGTTTAGATGTTACAGAGAAGCATGACCAAAACTAAACTCCCATGTGTGGTGTGAATACACTTTGTTGTTTATACTTGGGTGTATACTGAATTTATTTGAGTCTGTAAGGTATTTATATAAAGGTTCTTTTATCACTAGAAACAAACGATGTACATACTCGCCTATTATTATTGTACAACCAACATGATACACTGTTTCAAAAACATTTAAAAAAACGAAAGATTTCAAATGTTTTTATTTTAATTTTTTCAAAGTAAATCTTACATAACCAAAAAAAATACTACACGTAAACAATACATCATACACAATATTCACAAGTTCACACCAATAGTCGACGTCATGTATCGCGCGCTATTGCGAGATTAGGAATCACCATTTCACCTCTCGCCCAGTCTTCATGAATTTCGATAGATGTTTGTAAGTACAGCAGCGTTGGTGCAGTACCCAATACCGCACTTTTTACGAAAACCACACTTCTTCTTTTTCTCGATCTTGATAACCCTTGATATTATTGTGATAGTCATCAGTTCACTTATAATAGCATTGTTATTTTAGTCATTCTGTTTTTGTAAAATTACTTAATTTATGTAGATAGCCAAAGTAAACAAACAATAAAATTATGACTTTAATTTGACGTGACATCTAATCGTTGACATTGACAATTAATCAGCCATGCATTCCGTTGTAAGAAATATGTACCAAGAACTTATTTCAATGTTAATAATAATAAAATATAAGTTGGATAGGTATATTAAACAAAACATCTTGTTTTAAACAAAAAACAAGGTAAATATCCCGTTGTAAATAAGTTTTGTGGTATGTTAATTGTTGTAAAAAAGTTTGTGGTCGCGAGGTCTACTGTTCGCAGAAATACTAGTATTATCAATATTTAGAGAAACAGAACGTTGCTTCAAATAAAGCCTTCGTGAATGAATGAAAGAATGCCATTTTTGGTTCTTATCTGTGGATATTATTTAAACCATGAACCTTCTTTGGTACTAACTGATCCTCGAAAAGTCTTCGTTTTGTAATAAGAACGCTTTTTGAGCCTGTTACTAGCTTTATTACCGTAACAATCCTAGACCTTTAAGTCTTGGTTTAAACCAGTACCTAAACAGTTTTTTGTAATAAGACGGATGGAGTGCAATAATAGTTTTACGTAAGAAACTGATATCGTAATTGGAAAATGGGTTACAACAGTAGCAACCTTTTTCGACATGTTACTGATAGTTGTATGTACTTATAGGAAAAAGTTTTTGCCGCGGGCCGGGTGGGTTAACCCATAATTTAGATAATTGTGGAACAGACTCTGTTTTTAGACAACCTTCTGTGTACTTATAAAGTAGTAGTGAAATAAAAATAACATTTTCTCAAACCTGCTTAGAAATTCGAACATTATTTTGACAACCTTCTTCGGGATAAATCGAAATTGCTAGACTGGTCAAAACAAGCGAGTAGGCGGCCGGCAATATTACTATGAAAAAACATATCTGTCGTGTTTAGTGGCCAAATAAATTACTATGAAAACTCTTAATGTCGTTATTTAAAAATGGAACGAACTTTTTACTTCGATCCATGGCAACCAAGGAGGTCAGTTATCAAAGATTTTTTAAATTTTGAACTGGCTTATCAAATAGAGCTGTTTAAAGTAAAGAAGAAACAAATGAACATACAGGCGCGTGAAAATTTTTCTTTGTACGTCATTAATTGTGGAATTTATTTTTAATTTACTTAATTTGAATTTCCGCGCATTGTTTGAGAAAAGTACTATACAAACCTAGCCGCAACCAGGCATTGATGGATTCAATTATGTGTGCCTGGGCTTCGCCTCGGCCTACATTTTCACGATCGTCCCTCAATGCCCTAATTGCTGGTCGTACACAAATATGAAAAAAAAAGGGTTTGGTTAAAGAAATTGGCAGCAAAAATAATCAGAGAGCTGGTAACCGCCATGGCAATGCTTATGATAAGGTTTAGAAGGTCCCATAAACTGCCAAAAATATTCATTGGTCAGGTAGAAATCTTCTATGGGAAATCGATGCAGTCTCCTAATAAACTTTAAGAATTAACGGCTAATGGTTTTGGTGACTTGAGCAAACATGAAGATGCTGCTGTGCATTATCTTGACATACGCACCCGACCTAGCAGTATCTTACACGTTTAGTTTTAGGGTAAATGCAGTAAAAAGTTACTTCTGCCTTCCACAATAATATTAAATTTATAGTTTCACACATTCAAAACAATGACGGATGATTTAAAAATCCTTCAAAAGTGGAGTTAAAATTATAAAAGCCAGGTGAGCTAGATCTCAATACAGAATATTTCATATCGCGAATACCTAACAAAAAAGTATTCGTAGTACTCACTTCGAACGAGAGCTAACGTTGATTTTTAGAATTGCAGAATCCGGCCATATTTTTTCTTTATTTAGGTTTTGAGGCCTTCCGGATTGTGGTATTGAAAGTGCTTTTATCCTAGCCAACTTTTTTCTGCTTCTGCGTAAAAATAAAACTATAGGTACAATTCGTGGTACAATGCGAATTTTCCTATACGTCTGTGAAAAGGCCTTTTAAAAATATTTTCGGTGAAATCTGTTTTGATTTTTTTTGGGAGGCTTTTGTTTTCACTGATTCTTTTCTAAGCTTTCTCGGTAGTTTGTGTTGTAGAGGTAACAAAGAGATTACTTCGAAATGATTAAAGGCCTTTCTTCTGTCTGCTGATAACAAAAAACTGTACTGATGAAATTACCATCAGTGTAATTGTTAAGACATATATCATGTAGCGGTGAGTGGGCAAAGATTATCCGATAATGTCATTAAGTTCTATTTTAAATTGTCCAATGGGTTCCTGTTAGCTTTGATTTCAAGATAGGTCATGTAAAATGATTGTTAATGAAAACACTACCCATTTTACAACTTTCCCTATTGTATTATGTTTTATGGAATGGCACCTCCAAAATCCTGACGAAACTTTTTACTTTCTACCGTAAATAAGACAATTACTGTTAACACAATTTTCGAGCAACTGTCCGCGCCAACTCATTCCAATTACAAACAGTTGGACCAACAATAGTTTCCATCATTATAAACCTAGACATTTCGATGGCCGCTGACACATTTCCCAGAGTATAACTTTGAAGATCTGCCTCTGAAAGGGTTAGGTCCGAACCTCAATTACAGTGGGTCCATTTTGTGTGAAGTTTCGTGTTAGTCAGACATGTTGGTAATGAGAATCTGTGGTGACGGCATTCGGTTATATTTTCATGTTGGCTCGGGAGGGTAGGCAAAGTTTGTAGCGACAATGGTGAGAACATTATTAATGCAAAGCAAAGTGTAAAGTGTGGGATACACAATAGGCGGAGCGGGGTTGTAGCAGAAGTTTTTAAATAGTGTTTGATTTTCTATGGAAAATGCTGGACAGGTTACTGTAACAAGGCTTGTAAGTTACAATAGAAATTCTACCAGTCACATGTTCGAATTAATAATATACGAGTGTGGTTCCCACCTTAATAAAATTACAAAGATTGCATCGCATTGGTGAGCGAGGAGCTCGTGGCAAAGTCAAAGTCAAATCATTTATTTCAAATAGGCCCATGTATGGCACTTTTGAACGTCAAAAATTACAAAATAATAAAATTGATTCTAGTCGCCCCTTCCAAAAGGTAGTTTTCGTATAGAGAAGAATGGGCAAGAAACTCCACCGTTACTCTTTTAAAAATGTTTTACAATTGTTTGTATATGTACGTACATTTTTTAAATAATTATTATATGTGAAGACGATGCACCTAGAATAAAATTACTATACCACAATAGGTAAAAAGAATTAAAAATGAAGCAACGATAGATAATTTAATATGTGATAGATACATGGTGCTCACATATTTACAAACATTGTAAAAGTAGACGATTTTCCTAAAATTTTACAATTAATAAGTCAGTGTGTGAGGAAGTAATCACAGAATGTAAAATCAATGTCATAAAACACAAAGTAATAAATTTTACAATTAAATTAGCAACCAGTTTGATTTTGTCTTGATTCTAAATTGTCCTATGGAGCAGGACCAGCATGTTTCCAAGCACTCTTATCTTGGATATAATCCTCTAATTTGTAATATGCTTGTTTACAAAGTGTACTTTTTATATGAGTTTTAAATTTTCTTTCATTTAATTGCAATATTGGCTAAGTAATAACAGCCGCACGGGTCGATTTCGATTCACCAGGTTAAACTACGCTCGCCGGGGTTAGTCTGTGGATTGGTGAACATCTTTAAATACTGAGACTCCTCCGTGCTTCGGAAAGCACGTTAAGCCGTTGACCATCATGACCCCTGATGACCCTGATGAAGGGGTATCGTATTACCCAGTTACTGGGTTGTGGAGGTCAAATAAGCAGTTACTTCATGTAAAATACTGGTATTCAGCTGCATCCGGTTAGACTGGAAGCTGACCCTAATATAGTTGGGAAAAGGCTAGACAGATTGATTGCATTGCATTGGTGACGATGCTACTGCTCTTTGAAATAATAATTTAAGTTGTGGTTTTGGAAACTCCACTGAATTGCATCCCCAAATACCAAACAGCAGTTGGCAAGTATCTAGGTTGTTTATTTATGTACCATACAGCCAAATTCTTTCTAGCTCTGACCTTCTTTTAGATTTATAACCTAACCCGACTTTTAAATTGCATTAAACCTCGTTTGTCACGCGAATATTTTAGAAGCTTCTTTTTTCAAACATTCTTGATTCGGAGGTATTCGGGGTTGATCGTGTCGTGTCGGCAATACGTTCTGTTTTGTCGCTACGTATTGTAAAGTTTACTTTGAAGGGCGTACTGGCGTACTGGGGCGTACTGTCGTATGGCGTATTGTTATTCAACGTAAACCGGCCGAGTTCGTTGTCACGCTATTGTTTGAAGGTACGGTGCTGTGGCGTGGTACAAGGGATGAGAGTGAGAGTTTTGTTTTTTTAACTATGGCATCTCGCAGTTGACCTATGAGGACATGGCTGCTTAACCGGACTTTCCTGTGGCTACCTTAAGCTTCTACACTTAAAGCCTAAAGCCAGAGGCATAAACTATTCTAAATTAAAACTAGGCGAACGCTTGCTAAGGGCACCCCCTGTGGGGTACGGACCTCGGCTTAGGGCGTCGCTGAGGGGAGGACAGCAAAAAGGGACAGCTGGATCAAACTTAGATTTTCATCTTGATTATTATTCGAGGTATTTAAAGCTACGTGCTCAGCTGCAAAAACTGCTGGCACTTCGTTTTCGAACAAGGGTCGGAGAGGAGTTTCATTTACTCGGAGACGCGGTCGCGATCGCGATGGACCTTGGCGGCGGAGTTGGAATGACGGGTGTCGTTTGTGTTTGTGCACTGTACTGGTGGCCCTATTCTTCTCCCGGAGGAGTGTTATGGGGTCATCTGGGTCGGAGACGTGAGGATATTTATCTGGCTATTGTTTTACTTATAGCTTGTCTACTCTGAAATGACGCGCCCCACTACCGCATTATCCATAAAAATTCGCATTACCGTGTACTAAATGCGGTAGTGGGGTGCGGCATTCCAGAGTGGAGAATCTTTACCATGAACTTGGAAACTGAATGTTGGTTCTAACTTTTGCGAGAAGTAACCTAGACAAACCGCCTACATTATCTACATTTTTTTAATTTACAATTCAAGATTTTATTTAGTTTTAGTGTTTGGGCAAAGCTATCCGCTATGAGCAATGGTGGCCGGTTAGAAAATCTTGAATTGTAAATATGGTTTTACGGTAAATATTTCACACACGTAGGCATTATTCGGGAATTACATAAACTTCCGGATTTTTCTTTAGGGGTTATGCAAAAACTTCAGGATGCCATGTGTGCACGACCCCAACTTGTTCCTTTGTTTATATGAAGGCTCGCGCGCTCTATGCAGTGCACTGGCAAGATGGTCAGACGCGATCAAGAAGGCTGTCGGAAGCAGCATTTGCCGAGAAGTTCAAACTGCGGAAGACCGCATAACTTGGAGACGTCGCGTATGTGGTCGCGATCCTCAGCTTGAGGGAACGAGGAAGAAGAAGAGAGATAATTAAGACGCAGATATGTGCCAGTGACCTTGAGTAGTGAGTTTGCGTATTCTGTACTGAGCTCACGCAACGCGTCGTATATCCAGCCAGTAATAGGACTCGCTCATCAAGGAGCGCTGTCCCAAATAAAACGCATTATTAATTTATATCATATTTTAAAAAACACATTTTGATAAAACACGTATACTAAAAGATCAATAATTACGTTACCTTTGAAGGTTTCAGAAAAATGCGCTTGATAGATTTTGCTTGATTCTCAGTTTTTTATCCGTTTAGAAAAAAATAAAAATATTAAACACACATAAATTTACAAATTAATTTCACTATGTTATATAATCATAATCTAAAATATTCATATATTAAGTTATTAAGAAAATGCTCTAATTTTATATATATTTTTTCCAAATCATTAACACTAACTCATTTAGACGTGATCTTCAGTATAAAATCATTAAAAGTCTGTTATCGTCGCCTTTTTTTTTTTGGTTGGTAAATTATCAAATAACTTCTCCCGCTCTGGGCGGAGCGGGAGGGCGTGTCAGACTCTTACTGACTAAAACCCACCCGTGTTCCTTTGGTTGCCCTGTTGCCGGGGGCCACGATTTCCCTATCGGTTTTCTTCGAACCCCTGGTAGGCATTGGCCCTAGCGGACCCCGTCAATTCTGCTGACATCTCTTTGAGGCGCGCGTGGAACACAACGCGCCGTCGACCCGGGCTTGGTCCTTATCGGACGGCGAGCTACCCATTGCTCACCGTCCGCAAGCCCGCGCCTACGGTGGCCGGAAATCGGCTCGCGATTCCCGCCCCGGGCGTCTCCTTCTATTGCGGCGGTTTGGGGCGTGAGGGCGCGAAATTTGCCTCTCCCTCACTCGTTCCGCCTCCTCCTTCGCGAGCATTACCGCTTCGCAGAAGGAGGTGACGGCCTGCCATTTCCTCACGCTCCGTACCATGGCCTTAATGAAGGCTAAAAAAATTACATAAGTGTAATTATGAATATTGTAACGAAACAGAGATTTAAAATACTAATGGCGTGCATACCCATAGATTATGTACACTGTACAGGAAGGTATATTTGCTTGTCTCATGTTAAAAACACTCCTACTTCTGTTTACATTAGCAAATCATTTCACGCTAGAGAAACTCAAAAAGCAAAGTGCATATGTAAAACACGGCTTTATTTCACTGAATTTAACTTCACTGCAAATGCTCCTGAAATTACTCTTGTAAACAAACTTTGTAACTCCAAATTGGTTGTTGATTTTAGGAACATTTTCATCACGGTTGAAATGGCACTAAGTGATGGCTTTTAACGAGGGTAGATTTATAAATTATGCATTAAGCATAATTAGTTCATAAGCTTATTACTAAAACCTTATCGAATTCCTTTGAAGAAGCTACCACCAGCTAGAACTTGTATACATTTAGAACTTCTATTTTGTATTTATTTTATTTTTAGGGTTCCGTGCCAAACGGTACCCTGTTACTAAGCATTCGCTGCTCCATCCGTCTGTCTGTCAGCGAGTTGTATCTCATGAACCGTAATTGGTAGACTGTTGATAACACATATTATGTATTTCTATTCCTATTATAACAACAAATAATAAATACAAAACAAAGTTAAAGAAGGTCCCCATACAAGAAACGGGTTTTTAATTTTTTACTAAAGTAAAAAACGTAGTGTTAAATATTGTATGGCACGGAACTCTTCGTGTGCGAATCCAACTCGCACTTGGGCAATTTTTTTTTTGCTTTTTATTTCCACTTTAAGCAGCATTGGTTGACGTCATCACGTCAACCGATGCTGCTTAAAGTGAAAACCAGCGCTGTGGCTCTGTCTCGCAGTCACAGCATTATGCTGAGTGATGACCGTTTTGTGTGGATGTGCCGTACATTTTCCCCCAACTTGTTCTTCGTAAATAACTAACCTGGTGTCAGACTTTTTATGCTGGCCATGGGCTTTGACTTAGCTTCACATACCACCGAGAAATATCTCAGTGCCGGTGTTCTTGTTAGTTTTTTTTTATGTCATGTTTTACTGAAAATAAAACGTATTGTATTTCTTTATTTCTTTTTCTTTCTTTGCCACCGTACCTGCCTATTTCTGTCGCCAAGCAAGCAGTGTTTCTGTTTTCCGGTTTGAAATGATATGGATATCTATGAGGATTTCCACCCTGTTAAAAAAAAAAGGTTTACACGAGCCCCGTAATGTGCGTGTGTTTGTAAGTCACTCCACAGCTGACTTGCAACTGGGTTTGTGTAGACACTACGTTTTAACCCAATCCAGTGCTGACTTTGCGCCCTCAAGTCTAACTCGTCTATTTTCAGAGCCAGTAGCTTCCCCCGCCTAACTTACTGCCGATCTCGTCTACATGAATCCACTGACTGGGTCCGAAACTCCGAGTCATTGGCTGCAATCACTGCCATCGTATAAACCAGGCTCTGTCTCTGTCGCACAACTGTCAAACTAAAAGTGCAAGATAAAGACGAGAACATGTCTAAGTCAAACCACAAACTAAGTAACATTCATAGCTATCTCGGCCAAGTCGCTATAACGTTCTATTTGGGACACACTCCAAGTCATGTTATGCAAGGAACTAAAGGAAACGAAAACTATTTGTATATCTATTACGAAGAACACTTTTCTTTAAAATTCTGGGCATTTTAAAACGGTGATAATGTAAATAATCTTTTTCAAGAACCATTTTTTTTTTGCAGTTTCGGACTGCCAAGGTCTCGAGTTCTAACCCAAGGCCTCTCCTTTCCCAAGACCTCTGACTTTTTGGATTCATGTGCGTATTGTATAATTATCACTTGCTTAAAAACAGGTTAGTGACTAACCACACGAAAAGAAGAAGAAGAACTTTTCTCGTTGAAAACTAATAACTAAATAGTTGAAAGTAACTAAATAGTTGAATTAACTTTTATAGGTCAGTGTTAGGTAAATCTCTGCTCAACCCTTTGAGGATTAGTGACGTGATGTTACCTATGTTATGATAGATGACGAAAACACTTGTCTGGTAAATGTGCTTTTATAACTGTAAGTACCGACCGACCGAGCTCTGCTCGGGTGAAAATACGTAGAAAACTAATTTTCCCAGATGTGATTTTCCCTAGCTAGACCGATTTTTCACCCCCATAAACTCCTATATTGCAACTTTTATCTTGAAATCGTTAGAGCCGATTTCAAGAACGTGAGAAGGTACAAATATACACCGTGAAATTTGAATCACAGTTTTGTTAGAACAAACGTTGTTCAGACCATGGTATACTACCATTCCACAGCATCCAATAAAAAAAAAAAAATTGGTTTTTGAAAAACACAAAAAAGACAAAGTTTAAAATGTCAAGATTATCGTTACTCCCTACAACACAGACACCACGCACGAGACACAGCATTGTCTACAGGGAAATGTACCTTCATAAATGAAATTTCGTAAGCAGTAGATAATCTTGACATTTTAAACTTTGTCTTTTTTATGTTTTTTCAAAAACCAATTATGTTTTTTTTTATTGGATCCTGTAGAATGGTAGCAGACCATGGTCTGAATAACGTTTGTTCTAGCAAAACTGTGATTCAAATTTCACGGTGTATATACAAACAAATATATCGATACCGGAAATTTCAATTGTCGTAAAGGACGTTGTATTCCCTGTCCTTTACGACAATTGAAATTTCCGGTGTCGATATACAAATATTGCTCGCTTAATAGTATAGGATAGGATTACTAGGTGTACTATTTATAGATAAATAGATGATAACAATATTATCGAGTCATATATTATGTAATCGCATCAATTTTTCATAACAAATACGATTTCAGAAATAGAAAAGGGGCTCGTGGCTAAATAATAACAGCCGCACGGGTCGATCGAAGGTTAAGCTATGCTTAGTGCGGTCGGTTCATGGATGGGTGATCATCCCTTCCATATCAAGACCCCTCAATGTCTCCGAAAGCACGTCATTTCTATGAATAACAACGACTGTCAAAGATCAACATCTTTGACAATCGTTACGGTAAGTCAGAAGCCTAAAAGTCTGACAGGCAGTATTCCCAAAGGGTATCGTGTTACCCAGTAACTGGGTTTTGGAGGTCAGATAGGCAGTCGCTCCATATAAAATACTGGTATTCAGCTGCATCCGGTTAGACTGGAAGCTGACCCAAACATAGTTGGGACAAGGCTAAGCAGATGATGATGTATGTGGCCACACAACATTTTCTTAGCTAATACGGTCCGAAATACATACACATACATTATACATTATTTCACCTGACAAGTTGACAGGAATCTGCCGGGGTCGCGGGAAAATCCGAAAAGAATACCGGCACCTGGCTACATGGCAACTGAAGGAACACGGGTGGGTTTTAGTCAGTAAGAGTCTGACACCATCCGCCCAGAGCGGGAGAAGTTATTTCCCACACAAAAAAAAAAGTCGATGGGAATACAGACATGGTTACAATATGTAAAGGTGAGTATACTCTAGAGCATTTTGTCGAGCATTTCCATTTAATGTAATGTTGTTACGAATGGTACAATACAAGCAAAATCTCAATTTAAAACAGCATTTCCATGTAATGTAACGTTCCTGCGAATGCTCGACGCTGCGATCGACGTTATGCTTACGGCGAGTGAGCATTTACCTCTAACATTTCTTTCTACGATGCGTTCATTTGTAACGACCTGCCCTAGGCCCGCGCACCTCACTCCGCGTCGCCTGCGCTCATGCCTGTGCTCGACAAAAATGTTACACCAATACGCTCGTTGGTTTTTAAAATCAGGCAGTAACAAAACATTGAGCGTCGGGTTTGAAGTTCGGTTCGATAAAATTTAAAAACGGCGAATGCTCGATGTTCTGTTACGACCTTTAGATTACGGTAAATAGCGTGCCTTCAACGTGGCCATAGTAATAAAGTTTTGTTTTGACATTCAATTTCAATTCTTGTCTACAAGTTGTCAGTTAGTAAAATAACTATTGCAAAATAAGAAATTGTGTTCAAAATTTATAAAATATTTTTAGATTTTGTTTAGAAGTAAGGTCGGATTAGGTAAACTATATATTATAAATTACGTGAGGTAAAAACTTTATACGAAAATTACGCGAACGGCGGAGTATGAAATATGGCACAGTTAAAATTTATATGGAGAAGGAGTGTATAATATTGTTTTATATTATATTCATCAGAAATAAATTAAATTAATAAAAAAAAAACATTACACACACTACCATGCGTTTTACACAAGATGGGTTATTGACATGGCAGCATGGAATTAGTATGTACTATCATGGCGCATGGAATTACTATGTAAGAAAGAAAAGAAAGAAAGAAAAACGTTTATTTGCGGAAAACATGACGCAAAAAAAAAACAACAACAGACAACTTTAAATTTAAATGAATTTATTATGGTCGAACTTTGACCACTGGGCGACCACTAGTTTTGATAAATGTATCTATTAATATTTTACACGCAAGATCTACTAATGCGGATATCTGAATATGAAGGACAATTATTGCTTGACTTTCGTCGTTTCTTAACATTGATATTTTTGAAGTGTATTCACTTTCACTTTCTTTAGGCGTATTGAGCATTTTTGAGATGGGACTAAACGATTGATTTCGCGACACTGTAACGGAATTTACCGACACCGTGGAGTAAAAGACATCAACGCGTTGATTACCGCGGTGCCGATATTTTTCAAGTTTTCACTTCTGTCGGCACTCCCGGAGTGCCACTGTTTTTTTATTTTCCTATAACTATTACAGCGATGCCGTATCGATTAACTTTAATGAAACCTCTCTTAATGAAACTTTAGTGTCTCAAGGGAATCCACTTTCCCTATTTCCTTCTACATCGCTGTGTCCCCTAGGAAGAACTTACACAAAATGTTCGTGCTGTTCAATTTCATCCTCAAATTGTAGTCAAGGGAATAATTATGTAAAGCACCTTACGCAACGGTTTTTGATGCAGTTTTAGGTGAATTTAATATTAAACATAAGATAAATATTCATTACACAAAACAATTAACAATCCAAATTAGTACTTAAAAATTGAAATGTACAGGTAAAGCATAGTTTCATCTACATCACTATTTGTGTATATATTTATTTATTTATATATAGATGCCTAACCCTTCGGCGATTAGAAATGTGATGTTATGTTATGTGAAAAGTGCATTAGGTGGGTCGATCGACCAATAAAATCGATCTAGCTAGGTCTCATATTTGGTAAAATTAGTTTTCTCCGTATTTTCACCCGAGCAGAGCTCGGTCGCCCAATGTTTAGAACAAGATAATTAATAATGACATGACATTAGAATAATGATCATGGCAGCATGGAATTACTAAGTACCTACTATCATGGCAGTATAGAATTAGTAGGTACTATCCTATACTTATTAAACGAGCATTCTCTATTTTCACCAGAGCATAGCTCGGTCGCCCAGGTACTATATATAAAACTAGCGACCCGCCCCGGCTTCACACGGGTATAAACCAGGTTATTATACATATAAACCTTCCTCTTCAATCACTCTATCTATTAAAACAAACCGCATCAAAATCCGTTACGCAGTTTTAAAGATTTAAGTATACATAGGGACAGAGAAAGCGATTTTCTTTTTATACTATGTAGTGATTAGTCATTTAAATGTCAAAGTAATTACGAATGAAATCTGGATAGTCGACACAAGTCAGATTAATTTATAAGTCAAAAATTCGTCAGTGCTGTAATAAACTTTCTCTAACAAAAAGCGTTTTAACCTACTTCTTAATTTTTCTTTTGTATATTCCGTCCAATATTTTGGCAAAGAAAAGAATTGGCGCCATACAGAATACACTTTTCCACAATAGTGCTGTCCTGGATCTAGGAATGTAAAGTGTGCTATTGTTGCGTCTATTTCGAATTACTTTAAAAAAAAACTGTGGCACTCCGGGAGTGCCAACAGAAATGAAAACTTAAACAGAGATCGCCTTGGTGAAAGAAAAATACTTGTACAAAACATTGGTCCGTAACCGTATCTAAATAAAGAGCACAATCGTGTTTACAAAAAGAAACTTCCAAAACCTTTAAAGTAAAAATATTTCCATAGAACATTGATCCGTAACGTAATATAAATAAAGAGCACAATCGTGTTTACAAAAATGATGTGTCGGTCACGGTGTCGCGAGTTCAATTGTTTTTCCCATTTCAAAAATGCCCAACGCGCCTAAATAAGTTTTCACTTCAATAAATGTAAATATAATAAATAAATTTCTATGTTTTGTGAAGCCGTAAAAATCGTGCGAAGCAGGGCCTTTTTTTTTTTTTTTTTGGGTGGGAAATTATCAAATAACTTCTCCCGCTCTGGGCGGAGCGGGAGGGCGTGTCAGACTCTTACTGACTAAAACCCACCCGTGTTCCTTCGGTTGCCCTGTTGCCGGGGGCCACGATTTCCCGATCGGTTTTCTTCGAACCCCCGGCAGGCATTGGCCCTAGTGGACCCCTTCAATTCTGCTGACATCTCTTTGAGGCGCGCGTGGAACACAACGCGCCGTCGACCCGGGCTTGGTCCTTATCGGACAGCGAGCTACCCATTGCTCACCGTCCGCAAGCCCGCGCCTACGGTGGCCGGAAATCGGCTCGCGATTCCCGCCCCGGGCGTCTCCTCCTGCGGCGGTTAGGGGCGTGAGGGCGCGAAATTTGCCTCTCCCTCACGCGTTCCGCCTCCTCCTTCGCGAGCATTACCGCTTCGCAGAAGGAGGTGACGGCCTGCCATTTCCTCTCGCTCCGTACCATGGCCTGAACCAGGGCCGGACGCGAGAGATCACCGCCGCCGATCGCCTCTACGAGAACACGGCGTTGCTCCGCCCAAGCCGGGCAGACCTCCACCGTATGCTCCACCGTGTCCTCAGGCCGATCCACACAATGGTGACACCCGGGTGTTTCCTCCCGCCTTATCCTGAACAGGAACCTCCCGAAGCAGCCGTGTCCGGTGAGGACCTGCGTCAGGCGGAAGGTGAGAACGCCGTGGCGTCTCTCCAGCCACTCCTCAAAGACGGGTCTTATCGCCGCGATTGTGGCGTGCCCAGCGCGGGGTTGCGACAATCGCACCCTCCATGACGCCATGAGATCCCGCCGGAGCTCTGTCCGCTGTGCCGCAATTTCTTGTGGCATCGGGGTTAAGCCCCGGCGTTTCGCCTCCTCGCGCCACTCCCAGACGTGCGCGAGGACCTTTGCCTCCAGATCCCATGGCGGTAATCCGGCAAGGAGGCTCGCCGCCTCGCAGGAGACCGTGCGGTATCCTCGGGCCAGCCGGATGGCCATGACCCTCTGGGACGCGTTCAACCGGCGGGCTGGCCGCAGCCTCAATGAACGCGCCCACACCGGCGCCCCGTAAAGGGCCATGGACCGCACGATCCCCGCATAGAGCCTCCGGCAGGAGGCGTTTGGATCCCCTAGATTGGGCAGGAGCCGCTTCAATGCAGCCCCGGCCCGGTCCAGTCTGGGAGCCAAACGTCGGAAGTGTTCCACGAAATTCCACCGGCTGTCGAGGACGAGTCCCAGATACTTCATCGTCGACTCGACACCGATGTGAACCCCTCCCGCCATTACCTGGGAACCCGACGGTGGCGCATTCCGAGGACCATGAAAACCCATGGCCTCAGACTTGTGCAGGGCCACCTCGAGTCCCAGCTGCCGGATCCTGTCAACGATTGTCGCAACCCCGCGTGTCGCTAAATCGGCCGCCGCCTGGTACGACCCCCCCTGCGCCAGGACAAGCGTGTCGTCAGCGTAACAAACGACGCTGACGCCGCTAGGGAGGTCGGCGCGCAGCACCCAGTCGTATCCGATGTCCCACAGATGCGGCCCCAGGACCGAACCCTGTGGGACACCGCACGACATCTCTTGCCGGTTCCACTCTCCTTGGTGACCGGGGTAGATGACGGCCCTGTCCGTCAGATAGGCCTCGACCACACGACAGAGGTAGGTCGGCATCCGGTGATACCGGAGTGCCTCCCTGATGCAACTCCAGGGCAGGGTGTTGAAGGCATTGGCGATGTCTAGAGACACCGCCAAGACGACCCCGCCCCGGGCCACAGCATCCCCCGTCGTGAGGGCCCGCACGCGCATGATGGCGTCCACCGTAGAGCGCCCCCTGCGGAAACCGAACTGGCTCTCCGCCAGATCCGGCCCCACTCGCACCAGCTGCCCGACGAGGCGGTCTGCAATGACTCTTTCAAAGAGCTTGCCCACCTCGTCGAGCAGCACAATGGGCCGATAAGCGGACGGAGAGTCCGCTGGGCGCCCCGGCTTCTTGATGAGGACCAGTTTCCCCGTCTTCCAACGAAGTGGGAACTGGCCCCTCTCCATGCATGCGCTTAGGAGCCCCCTCAGTCGAGGCCCGAGAGCCCCCATGGCCAGGACCCAGGCTTTTCCGGGTATGCCGTCGGGTCCTGGGGCGGTATTCTTCGCACTCATCTTGCGTACCGCCACTCTCATTTCTACCTCAGTCACCTCAGGAGAATCGTCGTCGTCGGTGTGGTCCGCATCGGGCACCGCAGTAGGCGGAGCCATGGGCGGAGCAGTATGATCCCCTCTAGAGGGGAACAGAGCGCTCACCACGTCCCCCACAAGCTGGGGCCGGAGACTCTGCGTCAGCGGGGGAGCCCATGGGCGGAGTTTCTCCCGCACCATCTTGTATGGGCGCCCCCACGGGTCCCTGTTGAGAGTCTCCAGCATCTCCTCGCGGGCCAGCGCCCTGGCCCGCAGGATCTCCGCTTGGAGGGCGGCCTTCGCCGCTCTGTACCCCTCGTACAGCTCCGCCTCAATGGCTTCCGTATCCGGAGGGCGGATACGGAGCCTGCGATGCCTGGCGTACCGGCGTCGCGCAGCAACACACGCCTTGCGCAGAGCCTCCAGCTCTTGCGACCACCAGTACAGCCGGCGCGAAGCATGTCTAGGATGGACCCGGGGCATTGCCATGTCACACACATTGGACATGGCCTCCCGGAACCACTCCGCCTCGTCGTTGATGTCGCCTGGTCACTAGTTACACATAAATGTAGGCTACGTGACGGTGCATAGCAATTAGGTAAGCATTTGAATGTTTAATATAAATGAATTTATTTAATGGGATGTTATTTCCGTGTGAATTGCAGTTTTGTGGGTGTTTTTTATCATCCCATTTTCGTCATAAAAGTTTAACGAATTGGCGAAAATTTTATATTGTGTCAATTCATATTTTTTAAACGACTTCAAAAAAAAGAGGAGGTTTTCAGTTCGTCGGTTTTTTTTTTGTATTCCCCGATTACTCGAAGACGGCTGAACTGATTTGAAAAATTAGTTTTTAGGGTTCCGTAGTAAACAAGGAACCCTTATAGTTTCGTCATGTCCGTCTGTCTGTCTGTCCGCGGTCTAGCTCCGAGACCCTTAGTACTAGAAAGTTGTAATTTGGCATAGATATACATATTAATTACGCCGACAAAGTGGTAAAACAAAATTATGAAAAACATTTTTTTTTAGGGTACCTCTCATACACGTAAAGTGGTAATGTTTATTTTTTTACCCCATGGTGAGGGGTATCATTGGAAAGGTCCTTCAAAAATATTGAGAGTTTGTGAAAACTATTTTTGGATTCAGGGATTCGTTTGCGAAATATTAAGCTTTAAAGTGCTAATTTTTGTTAGAGTCAAGTGTCCCCCCCCCTGCCGGCTAAATGGTTGGTTTTGGGTGTGTGAAAAAAATCACAACAGTAGCTGATATAACGAAATTAAAAGGAAAACTATCACAGCTAAGAAGGCTCTACAGGTTAACGACTAATAATCGACCAACTTAACTTTGCAGTTGCAAAAACATGTTTTCCCATACATTCCGTATGGGAGAACATATTTTTCAACTACAAAGTTAAGTTTGTTTTTGGGATAAATTCATCCACACTACGGAACCCTTCATTGTGCGTGGTCCGACACGCACTTGGCCGGTTTTTTTTTTTTGTTTGAAAGGGTATACTTTTAAATTTGTTCCATTGTCATTTGTCCACGATCTGATGATGTGATCTTGGAGAAATCGAGGGAACTCTTCAAATATTATAGGCACATCGATAGTAATTTGGGTATTTTTGATGAGCAGTTGACAATTAGGCTATTGTAACTTAATTACAAACCAACCCACTAAAATGTGAATGAAAAAAAAAAAATCGTGTGGCACTCGTGGACTGCCGCGGTAAAGCTATTGCATAGCATTTGCAACCTCCATACTTCCTATTTGTCAACGCTACACGTCATTACATGGTAGGCGGAGTGGGGGGTGTTAGGTTTTTTTCGTTACGGAATTTCTTGTTTCGGTCGCCGCGCTCAAAGCCCGCGATTAAAGCTTTGCAATAGCTTAACTTTTTAACAAAAAATACAACCGTTTTTTAGATATTTTGAATGCTTACTATGCGGTAAATTTCTTTACAAATAAAGGACCTGTATTACAGTGAAATACGCCCTAAACTGCCTATGTTAAAGACATTATAAATACGGAAATGACATATTTTTATACTTTAAGAGACCGTCAAAAATATGACGAATCTGCAAAGACATTTCAATAATGTTTTCTTTCTAAGAAAACAATAGGTAATCATAAGACAAAAACAAAAAACCCACAAAAAGACAGACAGCTCATTTCCTCAACATTTCAGTCAAACAAGTCCCTGATCTTTAATAATGAATCTTTCAACAAACATGATCAAGCCTGACGGAACATATTCTCATTTTTTTTGTCAAAGCCTTCCAATTTTTATTCAGAGTTAATTTCCTGTGAAATAAAACCTATCTACCCGACCTATTTTCCGAATAATTATTCGAAATCAAAGGTTATTCGGCGACTGCTTTGCGATTGTTTCTACAAATATTACTCGATTGGAAGATTGATAATGAAACGCTTTGAAATTGATGTCGATAGTAAATGTGTTCGTTATTATTTTTTTTTTTTGAATTCTAGTTTTATTGTCAACAGTATGGCATAAAATATGGCAATATACTTCTTCACTAATATTATAAAGAGAAAATAAGAAAATATTATAAAGAAATATTAATGAAAAAATATTATAAAGAAGTATATTTGTTGTAATGAATAAACTCAAAAACTACTAGACCGATTTTAAATATTCTTTCAGCAGTAGAATGCTATATTATCACTGAGTAACATAGGCTATAATTTAATAATATATGACGCGGGCGAAGCCGCTGACGTAAGCTATATATATTTTTGAAATGTACTAATTAAGCCCTTTCATTTAAAACCCTTTTATTTAGTTCATGAATTTATGTGCTCTAGAGGGCGCCATAATCAATTTAATGTGACATCACATACCATACGCCTATAACCAGCGGACAATCAAGACGCTTCTAACGATACCTCATATGTCAAATTATGATAAGGAGTTTAGAAGTTATCAGGGAATAGATAAACATACATACATAGCGGTCAAAATCATAACCCTTCTTTTTGCTTCAACGTAGTCGGGTAAAAATGTAAATTAACGTAAGATTAATAACTGCACCTAATCACACTGAACTGATCAATAAATTTCCCAAGAACGCACCCTGCCAATGAGCAAGGCATCCACTCAAGGGTTCAATATAACATTATCTTACGTAAACGGGACGTAAATGGAACATAAACGGGACGTATCCCGCACAGGGGTGTATTATAGTCTGCAAATTGAAATCTCTAAGCGACTGAGTCCCTAGGCCGCTCTAATCTTCTAAATAATAGCCTTTGAAACAATAAACCGAGATTTGGGTTGTCATTTTGCTAAAATTACGCGCGCCGTTCGCGAAGTTAAGGATATAGACAATTATTTTATTTTGGCAATTTGTGGGTAAATATTTTGTATCTAAGCGAAAATATGTTTGTAAATTAGATTTTGTTTCAGGCTAATGGTGGCTCATAAGACTTTATTTATTTCATGTTGTAGATAAAAGAATTGAAAAATTCATCTTTAAGTACCACACATCAGAATATTTCGAGCCTGTTATGGAAGAACATCGTAAGCGACTTTTATGAAATTTTACAGGAGAGGTATTTTATTGATTATTTTTTATTCGTTATTTATAGATCTCCGGTTTTTGTATATATTGCAAAACACATTAGGCTCTACGTAAAATCAATTAAATTATTGCAGAAAGAGTTAAATAATGAGTACTTTTGTCGCATAAGATAAAAATAAAGGTCATGATTTCTTTTTGTTTTCAAAAATCGTCATTTACGCTATTACTTTTCTGTATAATTAAGGCTAACTAATGTATGCACTGTGTTTTTTCTCCAAATATTACGGCCGTCAGGGCTGTCGTAAGGTCCAAAAATACTTGCTCGCTACCCCACATCTTAAAAATCACATGACATAGGGCCTAATTTATTTATTAACTAGAAAAAATTGTTAATTTATTCAGGCGTGACCTTGCGGAAATCCATTATAAAATACAATAGGATTTATTTAGTAACCTGTTCCGCTTAGCTATTTCTAAAGAGCCAAAAAAACTCCTGAAATAAATCGACATGTGTTTCACCTCTCAACGAGGCATCCTCAGGATGACGATGGAATTGTTGCGAACTCGAACACGGCGTGTTGCCACACCGAGCGCTGAGTGCTGTCAGTCATTTCAGGAGTTTTTTATGACTCTTTAGAAATAGCTAAGCGGAACAGGTTACTAAATATATCTATGTCTATTGTATTTTAGAAAAAATTGCTTGCTACCCAGATCATGAAAATCACATGACATAGGATCTAATTTATTATTAAAAATAATAAAATTAGGTCTTGTAAATTTGAACTAGAACAGTTCTAAAAAGTTGCGTTTAGTTGTTACTCAGAAACAAGAATTACAATAGTCAAATTTAAATTAGTTTTAATGTTTAAAGTTAATAACATTTCAAAATTATAAAAATGCCAAATTGAATATTACTTCATTCAAATAAATAGGCAATCAAACAATCATAATACAGTATTTTCTACAAATAAACAATATACTTCTATGTTCTATGTTATGGGGTTTTGGTTTCCGCACTTAGTCCGTAAGGTGAACCATTGTGCGTGGGCCATGGCGGCCGTTTGGTGGTTATTACAACCAGCCCACCTCCCTCCAGAAGTTAAGGGGACGATAACTGACTTTTAATGATTTTATACTGAAGATGACGTCTAAACGAGTAGTGTTAGTGATTTGAAAAAAATATATGTTAAATTAGAGCATTTTTTTAATATTTTAATATAGGCATATTTTTGATTATGTTTATATTACATAGTGAAATTAATTTGTAAAGTTATGTCTAACGCGGATAAAAAACTGAGAATGACGCAAAATCTATCAAGCGTATTTTTCTGAAAACTTCACCATTTTAAAGATAATTAAATTATCAATCTTTTAGTATACGTGTTTTATTAAAATACCTTTTGTTTTACGTGTAATAAATTAATAATGCGTCTAATTTGGGACAACGCTCCTTGATGGGCGAGTCCTATTACTGGCTGGACGTACGACGCGTTGCGTGAGCTCAGTACAGAACACGCAAGCTAACCTTTCAAGGTTACAGTCATATATCTGCGTCTTAATTAAAACTCCTGGTCTGTTCATCTGGGTAACCCGAGAGTTTCTGGTCTAATCTAGGTGACGACTGTGCATTCAAAGAGCACGTGTGCGACGGTTTAATTAGCCTCCATGCACGCCCTGCACAGAGGACTGTCCGTTATGCTTATTGTGTGGGAGTGTTTGTTTAGCGAGCAGTGTCCTGTGATGGTCCCCGTCACCAGGCGCAGGCCATTTATTTCTTTATTTATTTAACCATTTATGCACACACATACAAACAGACAAGAAGAAAGGAACAGAAAAATACGTACAAAGGCAAGGCCGTTCCTGTCCAGGCGTACTAAACGCCTGGTTAGCCTGTTATCTAAGGATAGCATAGCTTCCTTGGACTGCCTGCAGCCCAGTGTCGAGGTCCACCAGTACTCGCTTGTGTGTGGGTGAACTCCTGTAGCCACCTGCGTATATATTTGCTTGTAGGGGATTGGTACGATAGGCTCGGGTCCACAGACTGCTATGCATCCTCTCCTAGCAAGCACGTTAGCTGCGTCGTTACCCAGCGATCTGCTGTGTCCTTTTATCCATTGCAGTGTCACCGTGTTGCGGCTAGATACCGTTACATGTTCTAGTGTATTGTGACATTCTAGTGTTAACTTCGAAGTAATATATTCTTTCCGTAAGGATTGGAGAACTGAAGCGCTGTCGGAGAGTATACGAACGTAGGTGTCCGTAACTCTTCTGGCTTCTATGGCGTGGACCGCTTGTATGATGCCAACACACTGCGCCTGACGGTGACGGACACTCTAGACGGTGTTGAACATTCCCAGTAGGCGGGGATATATTTATGTTGAGGTCGTGTGAGAAGACTCCGACTCCGGTACCGAAGTCGATCTTCGATCCAATAAACAAAATAAATTAAGTACTTATATACAATATAACTAAAGATAACTAAACGCAACACAGATTTTGGGTACCTAGTTCATAAAACTATGTTTCATCGTAAGTGACAAACGTTACTTACGATGTTAGTTACGATAATTCTAATTGTTCATAAATATCAAACTTTTACTTTTGTCGTTTGCGATACTATCTAATGCCAGTTATAATTTCGACGTTAATGCAAATATGGGTTTAAGTGTTTTTGTATTAGGTTCTAAATTATTTTAGCTGTACGTTACAATAAAAAAGTGAAATACCTACATTCTGTCGGTTACGATGTTTTTCCATAACAGGGTCGATTTATTTACGAGAAACAAACTCATAAATCACATTCCGACAAGCCAATAAGTGCTTGTAAAAACGGATAAGCCAGTGCTACTTCAGCAGGGAATAATAAACTTGTGCGACCGGGCAACCCCCGTTAGGAACGAAGTTTTTTCTCCGCTGCCATCTTGGATTTACATTTTCATCTCAAATCAACTTTAGCACCCTTGAAAACTATGAAAACGACACCCATGACGAAAAATTTGAAAATTTTCACAGCCGCCATCTTGGATTTTCATTTTGACCAAATTTACACTTTCTCTCTCTCTTTCTCTCTGGCATACAGTGTAATCGAGCCGATGTGTACAATTTTATCCCACGACACTAATAACTTTACTCTTTTCTTTTGTTTTTTCTTTTATTTTTTTCTGCCAGCGTTCTCTCTCTCTTTCAACAGTCGCAAGTATTAACACTTTTTAGCGTGACAATTTCTGAAAGTTTACAAGCCGCGTTCCAAAAATAATGTGTTTCATTAGAAACCAGTATGAATGATTACTTTAAACTTATTATACAAGTTTCAGGAAAATCCCAACCCTACTGAAAACTGGTATAATTTTACCCACAAAAGCACAGAACCACTTCTAGAATTCCTATATTGGATAATACTAGAACACACTAAGGAAATGCACTTGATGAAAAGATCCCAGGAGGAATTTCGGAAATAGAAATTGGAAATGCAGCGGCAAATTCGAACGAACGGAACGTGCGAACATACTATCTATAGATTTTCGGCTACCTACGATCCGAAATATTCCGTCTCCTCCCGCGGGTATTACCTATCCGGAACAACGACGACGTGTACCTGAAATCTTCAGGGTACTGAATTTATTATAATTAGTTTCATTTCTGGTTGAAACAATACTGTTATCTATACCTATTCTATTAGTTTTAGATTTGAATTATTTTACATTATTGATATTAGAAATGTTTTAATTAAATTTATTAAAATTGTTACCTACGTAGTGGTGGCCCAGTGGTAACGGCGGCGACTTACGAGTTGTAGGTCGTAGGTTCGAACCCAGACAGGCGCTTTACTTTGTGTAAATTATTTCATCACCACTGCTCTCAAAACGGTGAAGGAAAACATCGTGAGGTAACCCACATGTCCTAGAATCAAAAATTCAAAGACATGTGACATCTACCAACCCGCACTGGGCCCGCGTGGTGGATTACGGCCCACTTCCTCTCACAAAGAGGAGGCCTGTGTCCCAGCAGTGGGAACATTTATAGGCTGATGATGATGATGTTACCTACGCACTACTCTGTGAAGGTAATTTTCCAAATACAATACTTAAGAGCTCAACTGTCATTAATGAGACACAATAGAATTTTAATTGTTATCGATCTCCAGGAGAGCTCGTGACAGTCAAGGGGAATGAATATTTTTACTCTTTCTATGAATTGCAGATCTATCTATCTACCTAACCTTTTCCCAACTATGTTGGGATCGGCTTCCAGTCAAACCGGATGCAGCTGTCGTTTTTACATAGAGCAACTGCCTATCTGACCTCCACAACCTAGTAACTGCGTAATACGATACCCCTTGGTAAAACTGGTTGTCAGAATTTCGGGCTTCTGACGACCCGTAACGACTGTCAAAGATCCACGAATGACAGCCGGGACCAACGGTTTAACGTGTTTTTCTGAGGCACGAAGGAGTCTCGGTATGTTAAGATGGTCGCCAATCCAGAGACCAACCCCGGCAAGCGTAGCTTAACCTGATGGATCGAACCGTGCGGCTGTTATTACTCAGCCACAAGCAATTACAGATGTACTCGTAGAAAAAATTGTATTTCGATAACTCATCATAATCGGATTAACGAATACTTCCCTATAGTAACTTTTTCTAGTTCCTAGCATAACGTCATAGTTTATTACCACTGTGGTAGCTAACCTCCCCCTTTTACACCGTTAAAAAAACACGTTACACCTCCTCTAAACATAACCCTTCTTTGCTGTGGCGTAAATATTTACCCAACTGTCAACATACCTGTCATGGCGCGGACTTGAAACGTCAGAATGGCGGTTATAACACTCTTTACGTCCACTTCACTAATAATATGTTTACGTTGGTTAAAGTCTACGCTGGCCCCAATATGGCGAACTTAAATATTAATACTGGACAAAGTCATTAACGGGAATCGATTAATTATGCGATGAGTTATGATAGTGTGGTTAATTGGATCGGCGGTATGTTGAAGGGTGGGCGCCATTTTTCTTTTGTCAAGTTTGACGTTTATTGAACTTTTTAATAATACACCAATGAAACGCAAATGACCGCGTTTGTGATAAGAACCATCCTTGCTCTAAAATAACTAATTTAATTCCGAATATAACTATTTAACCTCAAAATAGATACTCATCCCCGAATGAATCTTGAAGTCGCTACCTCAATATCATAATCTAAAACTGTATAATAAAACTACATATTCACAATATTTCAGGGATAAGGAAAATAATATGCAACACCAAGATATTTTGTCTGTCATTTATATTTCTTTGCCAACATCAAATTAAATATTCTACACCATACCATCACATCTCCTATTCCCCACATAATATCACAATTCAATCCGTATTCTAATATTTACCATGAAACTAATAGGTTATCTTAATTTACAGTAGATTTCTAACCAATACCATGCCAATCTATCTTTTTATCGAACCAGCCACTAAGCACATGTTACCGTCACGAGCGCCAGACCTAGAAGGCCGTTCTGACGCTACGTTCTGACACATCGAATCTTTGGGTGTTGCCAGTACAATATCCGACAATTACGTATTTACAAATTGAAACCTAACACGTTCATCAGTTGCATAAGTGAAATTCACCCGAAGTATGTGACGTTACAAACGATTGTTAACTGTACCATAGCTTAATAAAAGGATAAAACGCGAATAAATAAAATACGTACGAGTATGTATTGAGTAAATAAATAACAAAAAATAAATCACCAGATCAAGGTAATGGCTGTTACTGTACCTATAGATATTGTAATATTGTTTTCGTGATCTAGAGCGAAGCTCTATTTAACTTTTAATAGGCAAGAACTTGCAATAACAAGTTTAAAACTTGGGAGCAAAAACAAACAACATGAGTGATAAATGTGTTTTAGATTTGCAAACACTGGCTTCGCACTACAGATTCTGTTAGGTCTACAACAGTAGAACCTGTTTTCGGGAGCCTTAAATTAAACCAGAATAAGTCTACTTTAAGATTCCTACAGACAGGCGCGACGCGACGGTGTGTCAAGATTCTAGTAGAACAATTTTCATGAAGTTTTCTCAGATTTTTTTTTATAATAGATTCGTGTCGCGCCGTCGCGTCATGTCTGTTTGCGTGAGCCTTTATACCTTTGATTAGCATGCGATCAACAAAAATAATTTTATACGCTCACCACAAGCTACCGTGTGGTTTGAAGACTCCCAAGCTTTCTGGCACAGTTATTGTGTTTGCTTAGCGTTTATTATTTGTAAAAAATATGTAAGTAATCATTATAATATTCGATGAAATTGCTTATTTCAAAAGTAGTTAATTTCAACCCTTCAAGTCCTTGACACAAATTAAAAAAAAAAATGTTTCAAAAATGTATTAAATTTAAAAAATATAGGTAAATTATTAGAGGTAGTTTAATCGTATTGATACTGAGATTAGAATGCGGCCTTTCTTAAAAAAAGGACAAAGATTTTCTCGCCATAAAGGTAAGAAGGAAATATATACCATAAGATTTTTAAGAAAGGCCACATTCTAATTTCAGTCTCATTATCTAAAACCAACTTCCAATAATATTTACCTAATTTTGACAAGTTTTTGACATTGGTTTTAGCTGAGATGAGGTTTTAACTAAATGTTTTTAAGCGTTTTTAATTACGGGCCTTCTGGTACACATCCTAATACTTATTAAAAAAAAACTAAAAAAAAACGTGTGGCAGTCGGGGACTGCTGCGGTAAAGCTATTGCATAGCATTTGTAACCTCCATACTTCCTATTTGTCAACGCTAAACTTGGGATGATGACGTGATGACATAAAACAAAAATTACGTTTAATTACGAACCGTCATTACATGGTAGGCGGAGTGGAGGGTGTTAGGTTTTATTTTCGTTACGTTACGGAATTTCTTGATTCGGTCGCCGCGCTCAAAGCCCGCGATAAAAGCTATGCAATAGCTTAAAAGACAGATATTTGACTTTCAAAAAAAAGAACAAAAAAAAACTGACGATCTTTATTCCTTTTATTAGCATCGAATGACCACTTATGCAGACACGTTTTTACTCTTAACCAGTGAACTAGAAACTAAGGCCCGGTATTTGTACAGGGTCTGACATTGAAGTGGGTTAGGTACAACAAGCACCATCTATTTGGCATTATCCGTAAAACCCTATTTTGTGTCAAAGACTTTGAGTGGATAGAATTAGCTACTTTTGAAATAACTATAATATTCGGCGAAATTGAGTACCTATCTTTTAACAAACACAAGAATACTCTCACTGTGAATACTTAAGTAAAATAAGTTAACATTAGTGTCTCTTCTATTTTTTATAATGGCAAGTAAAGCTGATTTCAACCATTCCGCAAATGTCTAAAGTGACTAATATCAGGTGAAATAACAGATCATTTCAAGTTCACTTCACCTTAGTTTTCACGGAGAGATTTTTACCTAAAAAAAAACGCGAAGCCAATATGTACCTACCCGTCAAAAATCTAACGAAAGACTATGACAATGCGTCAAAGATGATCGAGTTAGATTGAACGATGAACCCTCGGTAAGTTATAGAAATTGAGCAACAGCAAATAACCAAAACTTCCTAATACAACATTGATGTCAGAGTGACAACAACGCAACGTTTGCTCAACAAATATTACACTTCCATGAATTCCCGAACACGGTGTTACGGTGAAAATGCAAATATTGGAGAGCAAGTATCGGGGTTCGATGCAAACTAGATTTTGTTATATTTGCCGTACCGCTCGAATGTTTGAACGGGAAAATTCGTACTACATACACTCATAAAATAGATGGCTCTGCAGAAGGCCGGCCGGCTCATAAAGAATACGAGCGCACGCACACATAGACGCGTACGTAAAGCGATCTCAAACTAATGTCAAACAAATGCCAGTCGCAACTCGGGTGTGCTTGCAGTCGCTGTAGGTACTATAATAACTCACTCCTGTAGACAGTTGCAATCGCAACACGACGGTGCTACGTGATTCTGGTAGAACAATTTCCATGAAGGTTTCATAAAAAATATTCTACTGGAGTCGCGTTGCGCCTGTGTGTGGAAGCATTTACGGCACCGAGTCTTTAGCTATATAAAATGAAACGCATATAGACTTGCAATTTGATAATTATTTAGGTTAAAATCACTTTTCTGTCTGTCAGCCATAAGGGTCGACTTTCAAATCTTACCTAATCCTAAATATGAATTATTGTTTATATCTAAATAAGCCATTAATTTATCAAATATTCGTGGAGTTGAAAACCTCTTCAGTACGTACACAAGTGTCTATGTGTGCGTGTGTTTTCGCTCATTGAATGAAGCCAACCTTCTGTAACTATCTATTCTGTGCCACACAGCAATTGCCGGAATTTATTGACAATACAATCTGATAAATGTGTACGAGTATATTCAAGGGGTTGAATACTAAAATTGACGTGTTAGGTTGATAAACTAAATCGGGGGAGTTAATAACTGGCTGTGCCAGAGCGGAGTTCAAATTACAGTGAGACTTAATTGAAAAATTGTATCAATTGACATTTGGCATTTTGATAAATGAACCAAAATATACACAAAAGGTTTTTGATTTATGTAATAGGATCTCATGTGACAACAGATAGGCACTTCCAAAACTTCCAATTATGCACAAGCAGGTAGTTAATAGTTTTTTTTTAACTTCTTCTTTTTTTTCAACAATAAAATAAACAACAAGATGGATACGACTACAAAAGTTAAAGAACAAAAAAGTGGCACTCCGGGAGTGCCGACAGAAGTGAAAACTTGAACAAGATCGCCTTGGTGGAATAAAAATACTTGTATAGAACATTGGTCTGTAACTTTATCTAAATAAAGAGCACAACCGCGTTTACAAAAACAAAAAATACTTCCAAAACCTTTAAAGTAAAAATACTAACATAGAACATTGATCCGTAACGTAATATAAATAAAGAGCACAATCGCGTTTACAAAAATAAGGTGTCGGTAACGGCGTCGCGAGTTCAATTGTTTTTGTCCATCTCAAAAATGCCCAACGCGCCTAAAGAAGTTTTCACTTAAAAAAATTACAAACAAATTCTTTCTTAAGATCCTATAAAGTGCAGTATTTCTCAAGCAGCGCATAATATATGGTAAAGCAAACACAAAACAAACAGTCCTAAGGAAATTATTTACACATTTGAAACATCTCGTGGTTCTTCGTGTGGTCACAGATAACATATCGTTAGCGGCTATTACCTCACTCCACAAAATACAATAGACGTGTATATATTTTAGTAAACTGTTCCGCTTAGCTATTTTTAAAGAGCCATAAAAATCTCATGAAAGAAATCGACACGTGTTTCACCTCTCAAAAAGGCATCCTCAGGATGACGATTGACTTGTCGCGAACCCGAACACGGCGTGTTACCACACCGAGCGCTGAACGCAGAGTTGTCAAACCAAAATTTGACGGAAACTCTTCGATAAGTTGATAAAAACAAAGTCGATAAAAATAAATTCGATAAAAACAAAGTCGATAAAAACAAAGTCGATAAAAACAAAGTCGATAAAAACAAAATCGATAAAAACAAATTCGATAAAAATCAATTCGTCAAACAGTTTTGTCGACGGAAGAATAGACAAAATTAGAGATTGTGATTGTTTATCAGTCATTTTGTCTACTCTTCCGTCGACAAAACCCGTTTCTACGGTGGTCATGCTACGCGTGCTGATAGCTTTTCTCTTAAATCCATTTAAAGTGTTGATTAGAATCGTCGAAATATTATCATTACCTATATACCTACATACTTGCAAACTCTGGTTGCACACCTAATTGTCTTTTTTACCACCGATTATTCTATAGTAATCCGTATTTTAAAGTTTGAATAAAATATTACATGTTCCTTGCTGTAGGCAACCTTAACATTACATTCCTGCCCTTATACTATTTCTGGGGTCAGCACAGTATTAAGTCTTTTGCTACATAGATATTATTCTTAGCAATGTCTTAAAAGTTCTATTCACATCATCGACAAAATTCATCCTTATCTTTATATATTATGAAACAAAGTCCCCTGCCGCGTCTATCTGTCTGTCTGAACGCGATAAACTCAAAAACTACCGAACGGATTTTCAAACGGTTTTCACCAATATACGGAGTGATTCTTGCGGAAAGTTTTAGTCTATAATTCTTTAAGGTTTTGTCAAAAAATTCCATTGTTATTTCCGGTTTGTTGACCGGTATCATAGTAATCCTTATCCAATAAAATGTGTTATTTAAATTGGGCATTTAATTTAAATGAAAGGTTTCAAAGATATCACAAATTCAAAATTACGCGTAATTAAATAATTATGGTCGGAGCGCAGCGGTAGGAGTCAATAACTTTTTCCTGGACTATTAGGTATGTAATCCCGGTACTGCCGGTAGTACGTTCCCGTGGGATATTTTCCGACATCCACGCGGGCAAAGCCGCGGGCAAAAGCTAGTGTATAAACAAAATGGAAAACCAAAAAAAAAACTGTAAGCACATTTAAAGATAGAAAAATAGGTTTAGAATAGGATTATTTTAATACATAATTATTTTTATCGAACTTAGTTTATCTGACTGATTTACCTTTCCATATTTGATGCATTTTCAAACATTTCATTCGCATCGTCATCCGTGTAAATTCAGAACACACTTTCTTTCTGCCTAGCCTTTTCCCAACTACATATGTTGGGGTCGGCTTCCAGTCTAACCGGATGCAGCTGAATACCAGTATTTTACATGGAGCGACTGCCTATCTGACCTCCACAACCCAGTAACTGGGTAATACGATACCCCTTGGTAAGTCTGGTTGTCAGATTTTCGGGCTTCTGACGACCCGTAACGACGAAATTCAGAACACACATAGTACGGAAATTGTTTACACATTTGAAACACCTCTAGCTCTTCGTGCGGCTACAGATAACAAATCGCCAGCGGCTATGACCTCACTCCACACCTCTCCTTTCATTTCCTTTGCTGGCTTCGTACACGCACGCTTTATTTATGTATGTGCCATAAATTATTTTAGCACTTCAGGTTCGGTGTTTGTTTTAAACATCTTGGTTTGTTAGATTGGCTATTATTCACTAGCTGCATCACGCGGTTTCACCCACATAAGTTTCAATCCCGTGGGAATATCGAAATGAAAAGTAACCTTTGTCCTAACCCAGGTTATGGTCTACTTATGTGCCAAATTTTATTCAAATCCGTTTAGCCGTTTTAACGTGAAAGCGTAACAAACAAATAAACAAACTCACTTTCGCATTTATAATGTTAGTTAGGAAGTTAGGATCATAGTCTAACGGGGTTGCGGGTTTGTCCGAAAGGGTTACCGTGGCCCCTGGCAACATACAGGCAACTGAAGGAACACGGGTGGGTTTTAGTCAGTAAGAGTTTGACACGCTCTCCCACTCCGCCCAGCTGACGACGGAAGAATAGACAAAATGACAGATTGTGATTGTTTATCTGTCATTTTGTCTATTCTTCTGTCGACAAAACTCGTTTCTACGGTGGCCATGCTACGCGTGCAGAGAGGGAGAAGTTATTTGATAATTTCCCAACCAAAAAAAAGGACATCATAGTTTACAAAATTATGAAGTATTGAGATGACTGTCTTGTACTACCTTTGATTTTCAAGCTTTGATAGTACAACTTACTTATGTATTTACGTTATCAATTTTAGTTGCAGTCTATTTTTTGGCCAAAAAATCAGCATTGCCATACAACCTGGCATTGCTGCCAGCCATTTGGGCACTTTTGCTGTTGACAACGATGCGGACGAATTTTTTGATGCCCTGTGTTTGTTTCCCTTCCCTTTTTTATACTGGGTGGCAGGGAAATCGATGAGCAACCTGTTATTATACCATGGATTCAAAATGGGCCCCCATGAGCTGCGCTGAAAATTTTCAAAAGTTATTTAAAAAACAACTGCTATTCCATACATTTTGACCTAGAGTAGTTAATGCACTTTTGTAAAAAAACAGCAGATATTTTTTGTGCGATGGGGATGTCACCCTTTATTCTCGTACATACATACATATTTGAAAGTGGGTGTACTATGGGTACACACCTCTGCCCAACCCTTCGAGGAAACAAGGACAACATTATTATTTAAGGACAGTTGCAGTCGTTGATTTTTATCGTATCAAGGACCTGTTGAAGTTGTGAAAATGAGTTCCAAAATCAGCCTTTAAAGGTCCCAAGGTTCTGGGATTTGGACTATTTTGGGCCTTTATATATTTTGTAATTTAATAGGTACGTTTTGAAAAACAAAAAAAAGGATTGTGTGGTTTTATGAAACCACGGTAAAAGTGAAACTTCTATAGGCGCCGCCATATTGGCTTTGGCTGCTCTGACGAGCGCCTTTCACTTTATCCCTACTCCGCGGCCGACCGTCACGTGACATGCAACACACAGACGAAAAAGTTTGAGACGATGTAATAAAAGTTTCACTTTAAAAATGCCATAGAAGATATGAAAGTCAAAGCATATTTTTCTTTTTATAATCTCAATTATTAACTTCTTTCTTTTCTCAAGCCTTTCTTCAAGGTATCTTGGGTGCTGTATTATCTTTTTTGTCGTGTTTTATTAGAGTTTCGCTTTAAAATCCATTAAGATCCCGCGTGGGGAGATACAAGCAGTTTGTTTCTGGAGCGAACTACGCGATTAGACGAGGGGACGTATTTAGAGATCGAGAATTTATTTGCGGAAAGAAATCTCCAGGTTTTGCAGTGGGTGTAATTTCGTAACCTTATGTTGAGATAATCAGTTTTTGTTTGTGCTTTAGCCATACTTACACGATTCAAAAGATTTAGAATAAGAAATCTGAGTTCATAAAGCACATTTTGGGGAAATGCAGATAGATCAAAACGTTCAGTTCCAATTTAATGCTTTTCCTCGGACTCCAACAATTCTTTTTCATTTTCTTAATGCATATAAAATGATCTCGACATTTTAGTTAATTAGTGGTATCCATAGTTTGTTTTTTTCCTAATAAATAAAAACGAAAATGTGTAAGTGCTAATATACATTAAATTATAAGTGTTTGTCGCTCGATTGGCATCTTTATTATATACCTACATTAGTTAATGGTATATTTTGTATACAATCTAGTGCTACAATAATGTTGTTGCTCCCATAAATCGTTAAAACAGGTATGCCATAAAAATGTCCACGAAGAAACGGAAAAATAAACCTCGCAGTTCCGGAAGTAATAAATATTTTCATGTTAACAGATAAACTTAGAACAGGCTAACATTTTTATTATATTTTGTCAGGTTCAATGTTTGAAAACGTTGACCTTTTAGAGGCTAAAAAGTCTACCTACTTTAAAATATGTTGTAGTTATCTTCTTAAAATGAAATAATGAAATATTATTTTTCTTTTATTTTCTTAAACATTGGCCGCATATTTAATTGTTTCCTGTGGGTATTGTTTCAAACAAAATGGATTAATATTAAGAGAATAGGACAGAATTATCTGTGCGCCCAAGAAGAAAGCCTAAGAAAAAAGCCCGTAAGAAAAATAATTCTTGGCGTATTTTTAATCCATTAGGTAGATAACCGCTGTGGATAATGTTTTCTGATATGAATTATTATTATCAATATTTTTCTTGATTTTTCGATAGTCTGATTTTGACCACACCTTATTATGTCAAGCGATTTAAATGTTCATTGTGCTTTACGTTTAAATAAACTACACTTAAATCCGTCTCTGGTTCACAAATTCGTTGTAGGCGTAAACGTCACGCGCCAGACCCAATTTATCCATCGCTAAATAATTGATACTGCTCTGCTAACGGTATCGCCTTGTTTTTCTGCAAATACATTGTTTTTCTTTCAGGATATAACATTGGCAAGATATTGTTCTCTGGATCGGTAAACAAATTCGTTGATTAACATTCCCGATTATCTTGTTATCCTAACTTTAATAATTATAAATGTGAAAGTGAGTTTGTTTGTCACGCTTTCACGCTAAAACAGCTGAACGGATTTTTATGAAATTTGGGAGATGGGTAGACCATGACCTGGAGAAGGATATAAAATACCTTTTATCTCGATATTCCTACGGGATCGAGATCTATGCAGGAGATACCGCGGGGCGCATCTTGGGTTTTATTATAGTTTTTGCAGTGTGATTGATGACAGGCGTTTTATACCTTCAGTTATAAAAAAACATAAATGAACATAACACCACGTCTGTAATCCCTGAAGGGTTAGGCAGAAGTGTACTCGAGTACACCCACATTTTACCAGTTATGTTTAAGTCCCATGTAACAGGGGGCTTGAATTATATTGAGTTATAAAAGATACCTGCTCTAAATTTAGGCTTTGCCTGAAACTATCGATAAAGAAAAGCTCCGAAAAGATATAGACTATTTCATGGGCCCAGTCGGGTACACTACACACTTTTTCACACAATCACAGGAAAAAATGCTGTAGGTGTTTAATAATAATCCTTCTATATCTAAACTTCTAAACTAATATTATTAAGAAAAAAGATATGATTTTTAGTATGTTTATTTGTTACGGTTTCATGCTAAAACGGCTGAACGGATTTGAATGAAATTTAGCACATGGGTAGACCATTACTTGAGTTAGGACATAGGATACTTTTCATCTCGATATTCCGACGGGATCGAGACTTTTGTGGGTAAAACTACGGGGTGCATCTAGTATCTTATAAACCCCTGTTTTCAACTGTTTCCGTCTTATAACATGCAATAGAAAATTCATAGCATAACAGAAATCGTTTTAGTAACCGTTTCCTAGATTTATGCTCAAGATAAAGGAATAGAAAATGTATTATTGAATTCAACAGCGTATCAAAGAAACGGGGTATTAAGAAAGGTCGAGAATGGTATTTGATGGCGTTGAAAGCTGACGTTTTCACAAAAAATATGGTGATGTGAGGCGGGCCAAAATCTATGGGGGACGGAATTTATTATGAGAATTGTGGGGAACGCAGGTAATCGATGTTCATTCAAATGAGATTTGATAGAGTGTCTAGATTTTTCGATATATTCTTGGGAAAACCACCAAAAGGGAAATCGTTTTACGATTAGTAATCTAACTAGGCTACCTCTTAATTAAATTAATTTTTGACTATCTACTGTAACCCCTTTATACCTTACCCTACCCGCTAACTGTGCCAATAGCTAAATATTTTGAACTACTAAGCTTTTACAAGGAAACCATTTCTTTTCATTTCTATACCTTCCTTCTGTAAAAAGTACTCATTCATTTCTAAAACACCATAACGAGTTTCAATGTATTTTTAAATCAATCAATCATTTATTTGCAATGAATGTAGGTTACATAAAATACAGGTGGAGTAGATAGGAGTGAGCCATGTACATTCTGCCTGGAAATAGGCACGCAAAAATTATAAACGTTTTTTAGAAGCTATTAAAAAATAAGATTATAAATTAAAATGTCACAGAATTATTACAATAATTAATATTGAAAATGTCAAATTTATTTTAATTATAGTAATGAATTTAATTGTATTTGTGATTTGGATCGGGCCTTTGTGCACTAGTAAATATTTAATTCTACACTTTTACAGACACAACAAACATACATTATGCCAGTAAAAACTTATAATAAAATCGTAAGTTACTACTCATTTCACAAAGACGACGACAGGGCTACGAGAACATAACAATTACTTGCACCGCTGTTGCGATGCAGTCCTCGCTATAAATTGTAAGGGGATTTCTTACCATAACAATGTCGTCTCTACAAGTTCTACTGCGAGTTAAAAGTGAAATACTAGAACTATAACATTGTTTTATTGCTGTCTACTGGAATACGAAGTTTTTTAAAGACAGTAGGTAAAACATAACAACATAATCAGCCTATAATGTTCCCACTGCTGGGACACAGGCCTCCTTGCTTGAGAGGGAGTGGGCAGGTAATCCACCACGCGGCACCAGTGCGGGTTGATAGATGTCACATGTCTTCGAATTTTTGGTTCTAGGACATGCCGGTTTCCTCACGACGTTTTCCTTCACCGTTTTGAGGGCAGCGGTGATGAAGTAAATCACACAAAGTAAGTGCCTATCTGAGTTTGAACCTACGACGTACAACTCGTAAGTCGAACCGTTACTACTGGGCCACCACTGCTCTCTAGATAGGTTGGTTTAATCGACCACTAATTAATTTATGACCCTTAGACCTCCTTCTCACAAATATGGCGAGGGGGGTAATGGCTGATCTTTGGGTTATGCTCGTGAACGGGTGCTGCTTGTGGTGACTGGTCGTCTTGCTGATCATGGTTTTGTTATTGTTACTAGTAATTAACTGTTCATTTATTTTTACCTCGATGGTCCTAGTTTATCATTTATAACTTCCAGTTACAGCTTTATATAAGCGAGCACGCCCTTTATGTCTCGAGGCTTTTATTTAGATATTTAGTTCTGTTTACGTTTAGTGTTTATTTTTTTAGTGCTGCTTGAGTGTTCTCGATGTATTTGGTTGGTATATTGGCGTGTGTTAGCTGACATATGGCCAATAATTTATAATTTATGTTATATTTTGTGTTGCATAATGTAAATTATTTTGCATACTATTGTTTAGAATCATTTTTTTCTAACTTGAATAGACAGCTGTGCTGTTGGGGAGTTTGTTGCGCCACTTCTTCTTCCCAGCTAAAGGCACTAGGAAGTGGTGAAGGGTGGGCGTTTTGGGGGACTGTCTTATGTAATTTAGACGTTCGAAAAGTGCTGATTCTCAGCTTAGTTTGAATAAATGACTTAAGAATGATAAATTTTAGGTCAAATGTTACTTGCACGTCATAAAAAGAATAAGATCTATTTGTCCATGTGACTGTTACATAGTTTCAACCTTATTGAAGTTTAAATTTTCTGGAAATTGTTTTAAAAAAGTTGTAAACTAATTACGAAGCTGACTATACTTATAAGGTCACACACTAAGGATTATCGGAATTAATGCAATATTCTCATTTGATCTGACCATATTGGAAAAGGGGAAGGGAAAATTAGATAGAAAGACAAATAGATAGATTGCTAATAATGTACCAACATATCGTTTCAATACGGCTGGGAATACGCGTCCGATTTTTTCATCACATTGTCGGATCCGAAAGTCTAATCCGGCTATCAGAACAATGCAAACTATCCGACTATATGATCGAACGTGTGTGAATGTTCAAACAAAATAATGGCTCAAACGCCTTCCGATAGCCGGATCAGACTACCGGATCCGACAATCTGATGGAAAAATTGGACGTGTATTCCCAGCCTAAAAAATGTAAAAATAATAACTTTATATTAATTGTAGCCCACGACTTCGTCTGCGATCCAGGTTCAATAGTAACATATGTCCATTTCCAGGTCACGGTCTACCCATGTGCCAAATTTCATCCAAATCCGTACAGCCGTTTTAGTGTAAAAGCGAAACAAACAAAAAACTCACTTTAGCATTTATAATAATAGCTAGAATTAGGAAGTCGCACCAACTATAAAAATATAATTCTTACGTTATTTCGAGAATTCCCTAGCAGAAATACAGAAAACAGGGATACATGGGATAAATTGTTGTTGTACATGGGATAGTTGCAAAATTTAAATATCGAACATAAACAAAAATGGCGCCCGTAAAGGTACCAAAGAAGGCTCTGAAACCAACGCCAACCAAGGACAGCGTCGTCAGACCAATCATCAAGACGAAGAAACTTAAGAAGAAAAATTACCAGAGCTTTTCAATCTACCTCTACAAGCTACTGCGGATGGTAGCAACAGAAAACCTGGGAATCTCACGAAATCAAATGAATGCTTATAAAAATGAAATAAATAAAGGGAAAGTACCTACTTGCTCAAATAGGGTACCTATCCTGAATAGTTAATAAAATATACAGGTAGACCTAAATTCAAAAATAGAACAGCCATTTTACGACATTCCTATGCGAAGAATACGTAAAAACATTCTGGCACTAAAAGTACCGACTCGCCGGCTACAAAAACATAAAATCTTATTGTACTCATGTCCGTCCTTCGTATTAAATATTACTATGGCAGCGCTGCCCGACGTCTTCAACCTGTCACTGGCATGCTGACGCTACATGCCCTGAATAAAACATTACAGGGTTAACGAGTGCAGAATAGTTGGTGTTTAAATAGACTGGAAACAAAGCGCTTGTAATATTCTTTCGATTTGTTTTTTTCTTTGTCTCCGCATCACCCTTTTTTTGTTCTGGGTGGGAAATTTTCAAATATCTTCTCCCGCTCTGGGCGGAGCGGGAGGGCGTATCAGACTCTTACTGACTAAAACCCACCCGTGTTCCTTCAGTTTCCATGTTGCCAGGGGCCACGGTATCTCTTTCGGACTTTCCCGCAACCCCGGCGGGGATCGGCCCTAGCGGACCCCGTTAGTTCTGCTGACATCTCTTTGTGGTGCGCGTGGAATTCAACGCGCCGTCGGCGTCGGCCCGGGCCTGGTCCTTATCGGACGGCGAGCTGTCTCTGCATCACCCTTAGGTTGACTGGTAGAAAATGCCTCAGGCATTAAGTCCGCCTTTGTACGGTATTTTTTTACTTGTGCATATTACATAGTTGAAGAAATAAATAAATAAATTTGTACGCTGAATACTTTTTATGAGAGCTATGGAACAAATCAAATAGGTAGATAAATAGCAATATATACATTATATTAAACTAACAAACAATGATATTATTAAAAGAGAAAATAAAAATAGACTATCTTGTCTAGCTACATCTCAGTCAGCTCTGAAAATACTTATGGTCATGCCATAAGCATTTTACAAGTTCAATAAAAAAAAACGTGTGGCACTCGGGGACTGCCGCGGTAAAACTATTTCATAGCATTTGTAACCTCCATACTTCCTATTTGTTAACGCTACACTTGTGATGATGACGTGATGACATAAAACAAAAATTACGTTCCCATGACAACATCACGTTGTCATGGGAACCGTCATTACATGGTAGGCGGAGTGGGGGGTGTTAGGTTTTATTTTCGTTACGTTACGGAATTTCTTGATTCGGTCACCACGCTCAAAGCCCGCGATAAAAGCTATGCAATAGCTTAAAAATGCTTACGGTTTCAGAATAATAGGTATTTTGGTATTCTCAAATCTAAATTCACGGAGATTATTCTCTCCTCGAATCTAGTTTGAAATTATGATGTATGTTTGAGCATAGTTCTTAGGAGTTTAAAACTTTAAGTGAATGACCTTCGATTATTTATATTGCTACAAAGAGTGTCGCGGTGCAAAAGAACTAAAACAAACAAGCCAACTTTGTTATGCTGGTGTGCGTGACAGCTATGTCTTACACTCGCGCCACGTCATTGTACTTTTCTAGTGTGCGTGCATTTAGCGGCCAACAGTTGGACGCTATTTTTTCGATGAGTTCACAGCTTTGACGGTCTATCTAAACATATTTTATACCTTTTTTAGTCACATTAATGTAAGCCAGCCTTCCAGAAAATCAATCTGCCTAGCCTTTTCCTAACTATGTTGGAGTCGGCTTCCAGTCTAACCGGATACAGCTAAATACCGTATTTTACATGGAACGACTGCTTATCTGACCACCTCAACCCAGTACCTAACTGGGTTGGAACGGATACCCCTTGGGTATAACTGGTTGTCAGACTTTCGGGCTTCTGACGACCCGTAACGACTGTCATCCGGGACCAACGGCTTTGCGAGCTTTCTGAAGCACGGAAGAGTATGTGAATATAGTCAGAGTCACTCATCCACAGAGCAAGCCCGGCAAGCGTAGCTTAACCTGATGGATCGAACCGTGCGGCTGTTATTACTTAGCCACGAGCTCCTCAAGCCAGGGTGGCTCAAAAATATTAGTTGTACTTCAGTTGAACTGATTCTTCCCATTTAACCTCCAGAGATCGTATAAAGTTATCCAGTAAACGTCGCTAAAGACGAGCTGTATTTACAAACTTGCTCAAATATACTCCAGCGTATTTTTCTCATACAAACTTTATTGTTGGTCGACGTGTCTCCGGTAGTTATTGTTATCCTTCAAAATGGTCCGTAAAAGCTAACAATGTTGTAGTACAAAATGTAGTTATGTTTGTGGAACCTGAAAATGTTCTCCTTTCAGGATAGTACAGTGTTTATCTAGGTAAATGATGTCTAGACCAGATTGTGGTGCATTCAGAATTTCAGGTAGGTACGCCTAAAATATCTCTGAATGTGACTTTATTGGAGCTTAAATCAAACTTACTCTCATGTTACTTATCTTGAAAATTATTACAGTTTTAAATAGTTCAGGGCACTTTAGGGAGAGTACCTATTTCTAATATCACAATACGTAGTCAACTAGAGTCAAATACAGAAAGATGGAATGTAATTTCGAAGATTTTAAGACAATTTGATTAGATTAGACAAACTCACTTCAAATTTTATTGTTAACATGTTTTTTTTTTTATCTAATAGAAAACAAATACGCCTTTTTGGAGTATTTGGGGGATTAGATGAAAAACGCATAGCTTTTGGCCAAATTAAAAACAATACAAAATACGTTTAAAAAGTCTAAATTTGACATCATAATCCCAAACAACGAATAAACAGCTGTTCCACCCCAAATCACTTGAAAAACCCCCATCAACTCCTTTATTCAATTCAAGTCGACGAAATCCGTTGAAAACCAAGTCTTATTACACCATATTTCAACCCTTAACCGATAATCTCTATATAACATTATTCACAATTCGCCATTTATAAGCGTTCATACTAAAATATATTCCGGTCTGAAAACCGTAGTCCACGAAAGGGGACCGTCATTATTTTGCGGTGTAATAAAAATGCCATCAGGGGATGCTCGATATTTTTTATAATGCCGTATAGCGGTGGCCTTGTTCTACCTGGGGCAGGAGTAGATAGCCTACAGAGACTACATATGTATATGAAGGTAAACGAGTACAGTATAGCGTATATTATGTCGATGCTTTATAACTTTTGGTATGTATCCCATAGCTACCATCTATGGGTCCACCTACAAACATATCATCATCATTTCAGCCGAAAGACGTCCACTGCTGGACATAGGCCTCCCCCAAGCACCGCCACTTCGACCGATTCTGTGCTTTCCGCATCCAGCGGATTCCTGCGGCCTTCACTACAAACATATAGTTTCAGTTAATTGCGACGATCATGAATCCAACACATCTTACGTAAGCACGATCAGTAGTCAGTGGCCCAACACGTAAACTTGAAAGTAACGTACGCAAATATAATTATGATAATGTAGCCGTGCAAAATAAAATTGTATCAATCACAGTCACAGCAAGGCAGCCTAATATTTTCCACGGTTTGAACTATTGTGGTATCGCACCATAAATCTGTGCTACTGACGCCCTAGTGTAAGTTTCTTTTAATCATCTCGATTTTACGATTGGTCCTTCACCAGTGCAGGCCAGTCAGTGAAGGGCCAATTGGAACGCCGAACGCGGTCAATGCGTAAAGTCGACATGGTAAAAGAAACTCACACTAGGGCCTCGGTCGCAGCGTAATCGTTTGAAGTTTGGAGTCTGTTAAATATTTACTCTTGTACTTGTAGTTCGTGACTTTGTACTGAACGAAAAACTGGAGGATGGAATAATATAAATTGTTGGAGGTTGACTGTTTTATTTGTAACCAGACTAGGCAATACAGCTTCGAACTATCTTTAGGTTATCGTGGCAAATCGGTATTTGTACGTAGATTGAGTAGATTGCTGAATGTGTTTTTTAGAACTTATTTTGGTTTGTTTTGCGGGTAAAGTTATTACATTTTGTGTTACTTTAATTTTGAAATGAAACAGAAAGCATTGATTGAAAGAAAGAAAATCTAAGGTTTTGCAAGTTCTGTAAAATTGATTTTTATTTATTGGGGCAATCCTTGGGATACGCTATATTCCAGCAGTGGACGATTTTCGGCTGTAACGATGATGATGGTCCTGAAAATATAAATCAGTGCTTACGATAAAATGTTTTGCATGAGTTTTTGCTTAGTTGATGAGTAGATACTTAGACAGACATGGATGATCTATCGTCTGCCCTTTAAAGCACTTTCAAATGAACTCCATAACACTAATGTGACCTCATTTTTTTGCTCGAGTTACGTAGTATAAACTCGACTCACAAGATATTTAATTTCATTATCGTTTATAAACTTGATAGGTGTTGGGTATTAAAATATTTATTTCAAATAAAAATCTGGTTTTCGCTGTGATCAGGGTTTGAAGTCTAGCCGCCATATTGGTTGAAGTATCTACTACGGAGTTTAATTTACATGATTCGAAATGTATTTTTGAATTTATTGTTGTATTTGGAATGGGTGTTGAACTTTGAATAGTCCTTAGTGTCAAATGCAAATATGTTATCGTCTCCATAGCCTACGCTAGAATTTTCAGTTTATTTTATTCACGATTCACTTAGATTTCTCTTGTATCGTGGGTTCATAAATCTTCTCTGCACGAACTAATACTTAAACTAGAACGAAACATCGGTGTTTAGACAATAATTAGGTATTCATATAACGTGCGGGAATGAAAACCCTTTCTCCACAACTGAAAACACCAATCTGTTTGTCTCAATTTCACCTTACCTACAAGGAAAATTAACTAAACATTTTCTTTTAGAACATCTAAAAGTTTCATCATAAACTTGTAAGCAAGAACAATAAATGCTAATTTTGTAACATAAAACAACTTTGTTCATCGCTCGTCAAACAACATTCTGTAGACAACATCCTGTAGATATGAGAAGTTTGAAAGTACCCCCACATATTACTCAATGAATAAGTTTTCAACATTTTGTTCAAATTGCTGGAGAATTTTAAGGCTGAAGTGTCTTAGAAGTTTTCTGAAACTGTTGAAGTAAATTTTCGTGATGACGGAGTAGGGAAATTAAGTCATCCGGAAACTCTTATGACTTATTCTTATGATGTCATTTTTATACACAATGGAAGTAAACAATTGGAAATTACCTTATTATCACGAAAATAAGCTAAATTATGTATACAACGACAATCTTTTTACCCGACTACAGTGAAACAAAAAGGAGGGTTATGATTTTGACCGGTATATATGTATGTATGTATGTATGTTCATCTGTTATAACTTCTAAACTGCCGATCATAATTTGACAAATGAGGTATCATTAAAAGCGTATTGATTGTCCGCTGGTTATAGGCTATGTGACGTCACATTAAATGCAATATGGCGCCCTCTAGAGGACATAAAGTAACGAAATAAAAAATAAAAAATAATTTAATTGTGCCATGTTGGGTATCAAATAAAAGGGCTTGACGAGCACATTACAAATATGTGTATATATCATATTTTACAAGTAAATAAATAAGTTCGTAATAGGCTGGTATTATTATACCATATAAACCAAAAAATAAAATTAAGCTGCTCTGCAAATACTTTATCACGAAACTATAACTCCAAAATAATTTAAATAAAAAGTAAGTTTAAAAACTAAAACCCGACTAAAAGATATGAAACAAGAAAATGTTTTAGACAGAAGTCAAGACATAGGTACAAAAATGATCAAGGTAAAGCCGTGGTCGCATGCCATATAATTTTGTAGGTGTACAAGCATGCGACCACGGCTTTACCTTGATCATTTTTTTACCTATGTCTTGACTTCTTCTTCTTTCTTGTTTTTGGGAGTATCATCTACAGGGAAAGTTTTTATCCAGTGCGCATACTTTAACACGTGACTTTACTCATCATTATGAAAAAATCACGAAAAAAAATCAGCTGTTCCCTACATTTTGACGAGTTATGCGAACATAAATGTAGGGAACAGCTGATTTTTTTTCGCAATTTCAGGTTTGGTCCTATAGTAAAAGTGGTTCATAATGATGAGTAAAGTCACGTGTTGAAGTTTGCGCACTGGATAAAAACTTACCCTGTATATAAAAGACCTTACGATAGAAGCATATAGTTTGGTAATCAACGATTGAAATAAAATAATCCAGCGATCAATAACTCAATGAGCGGCAAACCACCAATGGCGAGAGAAATATTATGAATTTAAATCCCATCTGTAGCCCTAAAAGGAATATTAATTACTCTCAAGAAATGTAGAATACACTCTGTTTTTAATTTAGTTAGTAATTATTAGTAGGTATCTAAATCATCATTATCATTTCAGTCGAATGACGACCACTGCTGGACATAGGCCTCGGGACCAAGCACCGCCACTTCGACTTGTTCTGTGCTTTTCGCATCCAGCGGATAAATTTTTGCTCATCAAAAACTGAACAGTCTAAATAAGATGACGTATGTAATAACAACAGCATAACCTTGACTTTTTAGGGTTCCATACCTCAAAAGGAAAAAACGGAACCCTTATAGGATCACTCGTGTGTCTGTCTGTCCGTCTGTCACAGCCAATTTGCTCCGAATCTAATGGACCGATTAAGTTGAAATTTGGTACACTTATGTATTTTTGTAACCCAAACACGGATGTGTAACGTAAATAAATGAATTTTGATTATAGGGTTCACTTTTGGGGGCAAACAAGAAAATTGAAAAAAAAAAGGTTTGCTAATCGTATCGTGTGACATATTAAATGAAATAACTTGTTGCGAGGATCTTAAAAATATTTTTTATATAATTTTAAAATAAACACTTTTAAAGATATTTAACAAATTTGATGAAAATTTACCATTCCCCCCTTATCTCCGAAACAACTGGACCAAAAATATTGAAAAAAATACATAATATGGCTCTTTGCTCATAGATTACAGGAAAACCTATAATAAAAAATAACACGGTAAATCTCTCAATATTGTGCGTACAAACTTACATTTGCAGTTGGAATGTATGGCAGAACATGTATTTCAACTACAATGGTAAGTTTGTATTTGGGATATATTCATCCCAACTACGGAACAATTCATTATGCGTAGTCCGACACGCACTTGGCTGGTTTTTATCTAACAAACAGATATCTACCGACAAAGGTCGAAAGGCCGGTTTTTCTGGTTTGGTTAGTGATGGAGTTTGTTCTAAGTCCGTCTGGCTAGCTACCACCCTCTTACTATCTAAGTCTGTCGCCATAACAACAATGTTAACAGCATTGTTGTGTTTCGGCAGTTAGAGGTAAGACAGCCAGTTCCTCTGTGGTTGAGGATTTCGGGTGAAGCTCGCTACCACCTTCGGCCTGATCATCACTTACCATCAGGCGAGATGCAGGCCAAGAGCTTCTTCGTTGTAGATAACAAAAAAAAAGAAAAAAGCGGCCAAGTGCGAGTCGTACTCGCCCATGAAGGGTTCCGTAGCAGCAAGTAACATTGAATGAAAGGTAAATTGCGGTTTACGATTTATGATGTATTAAAAAAAAAACTACTTACTAGATCTCGTTCAAACCAATTTTCGGTGGAAGTTTACATGGTAATGTACATCATATATTTTTTTTAGTTTTATCATTCTCTTATTTTAGAAGTTACAGGGTGGGGGACACACATTTTACCACTTTGGAAGAGTCTCTCGCGCAAACTATTCAGTTTAGAAAAAAATGAAATTAGAAACCTAAATATCATTTTTGAAGACCTATCCATAAATACCCCACACATATGGGATTGATGAAAAAAAAAATTTTTGAGTTTCAGTTCTAAGTATGGGGAACTCCAAAATTATTTGTTTTTTTTCTATTTTTGTGTGAAAATCTTAATGCGGTTCACAGAATACATCTACTTACCAAGTTTTAACAGCATAGCTCTTATAGTTTCGGAAAAAAGTGACTGTGACATACGGACGGACAGACACAGACAGACATGACGAATCTATAAGGGTTCCGTTTTTTGCCATTTGGCAACGGAACCCTAAAAACACGTATTTACTTCGTCATAAAATGAGTTCACTTGATCGTGACTTGTAATAGGAGGGACAAAGGTTACGAGTCTCGAGTTACAAGAAGGTAGGTACTTACTTTTGAAACATTTTGTGACATCGCTCCATTGAGAGCTCTAACAAAAACTTTAAGGGATAAATAGCCTTCTTCATTTATTCTGTATTTAGGTATGTTTTATTTATAATGAATTTATAATGACACTCGGTATTTTTTTTTCCTTTATTTCTATTCATAACCGACTATGGCGAAGCAAAAAGGAGGGTTGTGATTTTAACCGGTAAGAATGTATGTATGTTCATCTGTTACCTCACAACTTCTAAACTACCAATCATAATTTGACAAATGAGGTATCATTGGAAGCGTATTGATTCATCATCATCATCATCATCATTTCAGCCGAAAGACGTCCACTGCTGGACATAGGCCTCCCCCAAGCACCGCCACTTCGACCGATTCTGTGCTTTCCGCATCCAGCGGATTCCTGCGGCCTTCACAAGGTCATCGGTCCATCTTGTGGGAGGCCTTCCAACGCTACGTCATCCGGTACGTGGTCGCCACTCCAGAACTTTTCGACCCCATCGGCCATCCGTTCTGCGAGCAATGTGCCCTGCCCATTGCCACTTAAGTTTGGCAATTCTTCGAGCTATGTCGGTTACCTTGGTTCTCCTGCGGATCTCTTCATTTCTGATTCGATCACGTAGGGAAACTCCAAGCATAGCCCTCTCCATTGCCCTTTGGGTGACTTTTAGCCTTCTGATAAGGCCCATTGTGAGCGACCACGTTTCAGTACCATAGGTCATCACTGGCAACACGCACTGGTCAAAGACTTTCGTCTTGAGACACTGTGGTATGTGGGACGAAAAGATATTGCGTAGCTAGAAGAAATATGGAAGCGAGAAAATTGGAAGCGTATTGATTGTGCGCTGGTTATAGACTATGTGACGTCACATAAAATGCAATATGGCGCCCCCTAGAGAACATAAAGGCATGAACTAAATTTTGTATAATTTCTTATTGTGCCATGTTGGGTATCAAATGAAAGGGCTTGAGAGATAATGTTTAAATTGTTAAAAACTAGCAAAAGTGAGACTGTGCTACGTACGGCGCGGCTGTAAAATTAATACCTACTAAACAATAAAACCAAAACAAAAAAAATAAGCTACTCTGCAAATACTATAACACGATTATAACCTCAAAATAATTTAAATAAAAAGTAAGTTCAAAAACTAAAACCCGACTACTGAAAAATTACGCTCTAAAAATTAAACAAGAAAATATTTCAGATAGAAATCAAGAAATAGGTACAAAAATGGTCAAGGTAAAGCCGCGGTCGTATGGTACACCTACAAAATTATAATGGCACGGGTTTTTAAAATTACCGTTTGCTTAGTAGGTACCTGCGGGGTAATGAAGGTTTTCATGAAAATTCACGCCACCAGTTGGCTCCACTTTGACAAGAGGTCTTTCATTCGTTCATCATTCATTCACAACTAAAGTAAATAGAGGCGCTGTGACACTTTTGACAGGTGCGCGGACCTGACGTTTCAGTGCTGCCACGTATTGAAGTTGCGTAACACTTAAACAATGGCAATGCCTTAATGCCTTTCATTTTGACAATTCAACAACATTCACTGCGTCATGTACGTTGTCAAGCAGGCGATATTTTCAAATATGTGGAGGAATGCATTGGCAATGGCCTTTAAAATCCTTCCGATTGTGATTGAAAGTGAGTTACCCAATGGGGATGTTGGTTCTATTCACAGTCATTAGGGAATATAATCACTCGTATTCTCAGTGCGAAAGATGAGCGAAGCATATAGTTAAAACTAAAAGGGTGGACGTTTTTGTCCATTCACTTGACAAAAACCTTTGGAGTCCTGAGGTGGTCAACTGTATTCCCGTGGGGTTGCAGGTTTGTCCGAAAGGGTTACCGCGGCCCTGGCAACATACAGGCAACTGAAGGAACACAGGTGGGTTTTTTAGTCAGTTAGAGTCTGACACGCCATCCCGTACCGCCCCGAGCAGGAGAAATTATTTGATAATTTCCCACCCAAAAAAAAGGGTGTCAGGTTATAATGATAATTTGTTATAGTATCTACCTAAAACAGTATGTTTGCTTCACTACTACCTTCAATAGTAACAAGAAATAAATATTGCAAAAACAATAAAACCTGCTCTGAATTCATATTTCTTAATACAACTTGATAAGCTTAAATAAATTGCATGTCAGAATGCGAAAAAGCCGCAATGCTTAAATAAAATGGAAGACCATGGGCTGTCATCAAGAAAATGGCGACGATAAGCGCCACACTAGTAAATCCTTGTATAAAAGTAGGTGGTAAGCTGGGAACTGGACGGAAAATCTTATGGCGTTTGGCTAAAACGGGAATTACTGCCCATACTGTGTGAGAGGATTTTTTTTGTATTTACCCGTTTTTACGTGTTTTGGTGGTCCGAATTTTGAGGCGAGGTAAGCGGATTAAAATAAGGAAGCCTCAGAAATATTATCTATAGCAAGGTTTGCAATTTTTGTGTGAGAATTCGTGATGGATTAACAATGTTTTTTAACTTTTTTTTTGTTTATTTATTTATTTACCTGTGAAGCAGTTGTTTCAAGATTTTTGTTTTACGAAATGGTAGTGTTTATTTTTGTTTTTTTTTTTATGGGTTTTGTCGATTTATTGTCAATCCACACAGAGAGGCGAAACGTCTTATTTATCCCTGTAGATACTGGCTGATACCGGCACAGAACAATGATTGCATGGTATCATTTCGTACCAACTTTGACAATAGAACGCTGCTAATCATATTAATACACTGACGAGCAATATAAAAAAAACCCACAAACTTATCATGAAATATTTACGAAACCACACAAGATCGCTTCTTGAAGTAAAAACCAACATTCAAGTGTATTTAATAGACCTTAAAAACATCTATAAAACTGTTTTCATGATTTTTGAAGTGAAAACTTCTTTAAGCGCGTTGGGCATTTTTGAGATGGGAAAAAACAATTGAACTTGCGACACCGTTACCGACAGACACCTCATTTTTGTAAACGCCATTGAGCTCTTTATTTATATTACGTTACGGATCAATGTTCTATGCAAGTATTTTACTTTAAAGGTTTTGGTTTTTTTTTTTTAATTGTTCTAGTTTTCACTTCTGTCGGCACTCCCGGAGTGCCACAATTTTTTTTTGCTGCCAGTGGCTAACTTGACATGTTTCGTTTTTTTGGCACTTTGCAAGTGAATTTTTATATTGCTCGTCACTGTATTTACAAGAAATCCCCAGCGTTAACTAATGCTCGGTTCTTATAAACAAAAACCGGCCAAGTGCGTGTCGGACCACGCACAATGAAGGGTTCCGTAGTTGGGATGAATTTATCCCAAAAACAAACTTAACTTTGTAGTTGATAAACATGTTCTCCCATACGGAATGTATGGGAAAACATGTTTTTGCAACTGCAAAGTTAAGTTGGTCGATTATTACTCGATAACTAGTAAAGCCTACTTAGCTGTGATAGTTTTCCTTTTAATTTCGTAATATAAACTACTACTGTAATTTTTTTCACACATCCAAAACCAACCATTTAGCTGGCAGGGGGGGTGGGACACTTGACTCTAACAAAAATGAGCACTTTAAAGCTTAATATTTTGCAAACGGATCCCTGAATCCAAAAACGTCTTTCACAAACTCATAATGTTTTTGTAAGATCTTTCCAATGATATCCCACACTATGGGATAAAAAAATAAAACATCACCACTTTACGTGTACCCTAAAAAAAAATGTTTTTCATAATTTTGTTTTACCACTTTGTCGACGTAATTAATATGTATACCTATGTCAAATTACAGCTTTCTAGTACTAAGGGTCTCGGAGCTAGACCGCGGATAGACAGACGGACATAACGAAACTATAAGGGTTCCTTGTTTACAACGGAACCCTAAAAAGAATCGTTATGCTTACCAATGGTATATTTTTTATTTCCAAACTGGGCGTATAAATAGATTCGTAAGTGTATTTTACCTGTGATAGCTACTATCATTGGGAGGGTCTACTAAGCAAAGCTATGAGGTCTTTGCTTCATTATTGGTAAAGATAAAGAGACAATTTTAACCAATAACGGTTCGTAAATTATTGGAATCGGCCTTTAAGGGTCCTTCAGTTAGAAAAAGGGTACGGAAAAAATAAAACTACCTTTTTAAAACGTCAACGATCTACTAAACTGTAACAGGACGTGGGTGCGTCGTTGTTGGTAAATAGTGCAAAGAATATTAATACATTTTATCAAGGACATCAACTGGGCGGCTACCTTACATGATGGCGATTTAGAAGACAACTCGTCCCTGCGGTATTAAGATGTTTACACGGCGCTGGGTTGCGGGGTCTTTTGTGTTTTATTATAGAACAACATTTTACAAAAAAAAAAAAACCGGCATCCAAAAAAAACACTACTGTAAAAAATTACTTTCATTTCGCAAGTCGGTGTCTTGTTTAAAATTTTTTGTTTTTTTGCCACCGAATTCCAAAATTAAAGTAATTTTTTTCGAAGCAGATTGTTTTTTTTTTTTGGAAATTAAAAATATTTTTCACTTTTTAGTACCTACCTACCTCACACAAATTCGAATACCCTGCTATGTAAATAATAACGACTGGAACTTAACATATCATCCACATATCTACTAATAATTATGTATTAAGTGGGAAAAAATACGTTTTATTGAAGCTAATTCAAAAACTATCCAAAGTTACGGGACCACCTCGAGAGCACACCCTTTCAAACAAAAAATAATAATTTTCAATATCGATCCACAATTGACGGAGAAATCGGTGGACATAAAAAAAACATACGTTACGAACATAGAACCTCCTCCTTTTTGGAAGTCGGTTAAAAATAGTAAATGCGTGACTAGAGTATATTATGCCAGCTGGCCTATCATATATAAATCTCACCGTGAAAACTTAGGCGAAGTGAGCTTGAAGTGAGTGATCAGTCCACCTGATGCTGACATTTTTGACACTATTGACAAATATTGGGTCTTTCCATTAGCAATTTCTCAGTAACAACCCGGAGTCTGGATTTGAGCCCGGTTGATGGCTATAGGCTCACCCTCTATAACATGGTACACACAGCTACACATCAAGCTATACAATTCCAGTATAAGCTGACCTCGTATTGTACGGAAATCCTATACGATGCGAGATCAGCATAAACTGGAATGTACAGCTTGATATGTAGCCGTGTGTACAGACAGTGAGACAGTGCTTCCTTACCCAAACCATTCGTTCCACCTGCTGACGATCCCTCACCTTTTTTTTTTGGGTGGTAAATTATCAAACAACTTCTCCCGCTCAGGGCGGAGCGGGAGGACGTGTCAGCCTCTTACTGACTAAAACCTACCCGTGTTCCTTCAATTGCCTATGTGTTGCCAGGGGCCATGGTAACCCTTTCGGACTTTCCCGCGACCTTGGCAGGCATCAGCCCTAGCGGATCTCCCACCTCGAAATGAGTTGCATTGGGTATCTACCCTGGAAGTCTTTAAACAGACCCAGGTTGGCCGAAGCAAGGAAAATCTGTTCAGGTGGAGATTCATAGACGACTCCGCCTTAGAGTGTAAATGTGGTGCTGTTTCACAAACGATGGGACGCTTAATATCCTGCGTGTCCTGTCAGCTGCACTTTACAAGAACTGATGGCCGCTAGTGATGGCGTCAATTACGTAGCCGAATTCTGGGCGTAACCTATTCAAATTGCCATCGACTCACTAAGAAGAAGAAGACGTGGGACTTAAACATAATAGGCTAAGCCCAGGCACGGGAGTTATTTTACCGTGGCGATTTTTTTCGCGCATTTGAATTTCAACGCTCTGCATAGCGCCGAGAGTTGAAAATCCAACAGTGTGTTTTCTTGAGGCGCTGGGATGCGCTCTATTGGATCTTCAATGCTCGGCTCAATACCGAGAGTTGAAAATTCGGTGCACGAAGAAAAATTGCCGCGATAAAATAACGCTAGTGCGTACCTGGGCTAAATATGGGTGTACCTACTAGGTATGGACCGTCACGTCTGCCTAACCCGTCGGGGAGAACAGCCGTGTGTGTTATATAATTTCCTTGACATTACAAATTCTGCCTCCACACCAAAGAGTAGGTAATGTAAGTTTTTTGTCATAAAACTTAGCTATAAAATCAAATATTCAGTTTCTATCATGCTACCACCATATTGGTTTTATAATTGCGGTTGCGAGCCTGCGGATAATAAATCTTCACTCGCCGTGAGAGTCGATATTCACACATAGCTGAGAAAGTAAAGTTTGCCGCGTCTCGAACTAAGTATTTGGATCTCCTTACATTATTGCTCGATGTTGCTAATTGTTTTACACTAGCTTGAGACCGAGACTTCGTCCAAGTGGAAGTCGGAAAACGAACGAATATTTGTTAAATAAAATAAAATAAAATAAAAATCATTTATTTCAGACAAAAAAGTCCATAGGCAAGGCAACGTTGTTAGTAACAATTGTTAGGTTTCAATTTATTAATACGTAATTGTTGGATATTGTACTGGCAACACCCAAAGATTTGATATGTGAAAATGGGAGTAATAACGACCTTCTGGGTCTGGCGCTCGTGACAGTAAGACGGGTTGTGTTGGTAAATAGATAGATTGTCATAGTATTGGTTGGAGATCTACTGTAAATTAAGGTAACCTATTAGTTTTATGGTAAATATTAGAATACGGATTGAATTGTGACATTATGTGGGGAATAGGAGATATGATGGTATGGTGTAGAATATTAAATTTGATGTTGGCAAAGAAATATATTAAAATGACTGACAAAATATCTTGGTGTTTCATATTATTTTCCATATCCCTGAAATATTGTGGATATGTAGTTTTATTAAACAGTTTTAGATTATGATATTGGGGTAGCGACTTTAAGATTAATTTGAGGAGTAGTATCTATTTTGAGGTTAAATAATTGTATTCGGAATTAAATTAGTTATTCTAGAGTCAAAATGGTTCTTATTTGACAATAATTTCGATTATGTTAGTAAATAAAAGTAAAAAGAAGAAACTAGACACACCGTCTACCCCTGCACAGCAGGCTCATCGGTCTTGCAACATATGGAGTTCAACGAACCTACTGAGCAGAACAGTATCGGTTATCTCGCCAATCATCCTTATGACGCTATTCGGGCTCCCCCGTACTCGTCGCACCACCGACGCAACTTTTTAACACATAATTGCGTAGAAGTCAAGGTTAAGGAACGTGTTTTTTTTTTTTGTGAAGTTTGCTTTGCATTTTTCATTAAAATAAATAAAAACAATTCCCTTTTTCGTTCACGATACATAACATGTCATAATTGTTCCGATTCAAAACGTCACTACATATGCAACAGGCGTGAAGTGACGGTTAATTGGACGGGAAATATCCGTTTTTCGGAATCCAATTAATGTATCCAACTTCGATACCTAACGTGGTTATATCCATACCGTCCAATTCATTGATGTATCGAGTCCCAATCTTAATTAAAGTGGAGTTGGAATTCGAGAACATGACTTGGGATTGACAGAATTCAAGATACAATGCTATATTCCAATCTAACTGTCTGACGTGTAAGTTCTAACCTATCAATGTAACGGCTTTCTCGAGTTTCAAACTTCGAACTAGATCGGCCTGTCACATACAGATTTTATCCCGAATTTGAATATGGATTGAAGCATTCATAGGTAGATGCAAACGTTTTGAACTGTTGTCATTGACCAAATTTTGAAGTTTTACTTATGGACTTCTATGATATCTATAACATTTTATTACTTTTTATTAACACTGTAAAATTCCAAAAACTGTCTTGTTTCGGCCCTTGCCACTTTATATTATTTAAATAAATTAATACTTGCCAAATACCAGCCGAAATTCGAATTACATTAATAAGAATACGCCATTCGCATTTAACGGGTTAATTGACTACGCTTGTAACCAGCAAACATTTCACACGTCGCTGACTACGCGGTTAATTAATAATATTTATTGTGAGCCAGGCTTGCCTTTTGTCATCATCATCATCAGCCTATAAATGTTCCCACTGCTGGGACACAGGCCTCCTCTCTGTGAGAGGGAGTGGGCCGTAATCCACCACGCGGGCCCAGTGCGGCTTGGTAGATGTCACATGTCTTCGAATTTTAAGTTCTAGGACATGTCGGTTTCCTCACGATGTTTTCCTTCACCGTTTTGAGAGCAGTGGTGATGAAATAATTTACACAAAGTAAAGCGCCTGTCTGTACGACCTACAACTCGTAAGTCGCGGCCATTACCACTGGGCCACCACTGCTTGCCTTTTGTATGTACATGTAATTATAAGTGGGTCAGTACGAACTTCAAGCGTACCTATTTATTTATTTAATACTTTAAGCACACAAATGTACAAAGGTGGACCCAATTCCACAGGCGTATTAAGTACGCTGTACGCGTACTTTTGTAATGCTTTTAACTTTAGAACTGTTCTTCTATGAAATGATTTTCAAGTATGTATTTTAATTTTATTTTAGGCAATGCCTTTGATCCGGGTTCATATAATTCAAAAATTTATAAATAGGGGCAGAGGCTTAACCGCTTTTTAGTCGTAGATGTATAATAAATCGACAAAAGGGTTAAGAAGCAGCATTTTAGTAGCAAAACTCTGCTAGTAAGATTCCAAACAGTTTTGCTTGAAACAAACTTTGCCAACCACTGCGTCCGCCTGTGATTTTTTTATTTATGCTTAATCTCACTAAGGTCTAGCAGATATTGTTCTGTTTTTATTCCTAATCTAATTGAGGTGTTAGGTAACGCCAATGACCTTGTCAAATGGATGTGTGGCGATATCTGCATCGTCACATACGCACTACGCATCAAAGAACTGACGTCACACAAAATCCTGACGTCACTCAAATCCTGCATCACGCAATTAAGGTTTACCGCGCGATTGATATATGTATGACTATCCGACATCAATCGTTGGGCAGTTGCCCGACGATTGATGTTCATACAAACTTTCATCCCCTAAGGGGATGATTTTGTTTAAACCCGTCCTTCATGCTCACTTTTGTTATGTAACGAACTGGCGTGCACATGCTTCTTTCTAGACCGGTCTAGGCTATGCACTGTCCGTCAGTGATTTTTTTTTAAGCTTTGCCCCACACTAGGAATTTCTCCTGTATTATGGGTGCGCTTACAAACCTTTAAAACTCAAATACACAAACAACCAGATCCGGAACAACTACTTGTAGGTAATACAAATATTAGTTACGTGCGGGAATCGAACCCGCGTCACGCAGCGCAGTAATCAATAGTTGGGCAGCAATCACTGCGCCAACCGTGTCGTTGAATCTGATTGATGTAATCACATTGTCGAAAACGGCTCATACGATTTAGATGGAAGTTGCAATACAGGGGTTTACGGGGGCGAAAAATCGCACGGTGAAAATACGGAGAAAACAAATTTTCCCAGATAATTATGAAACATAGCTAGATCGATCTAGCTAGGTCTTATAACTGGGAAAATTCGATTAAAAGATTCGTATTAAAAGAGCATTCTCTATTTTCACCACAGCAGAACTCTGTTGCCCAGGTACTATAAATAAAATAACACCGCGCCCTGCCTGCATCAATTCAGACTGAGTCAATTCGGACTTTGCCTTTGACATGCATCATAATAATGATAATGCTCGATTATTATCAATTTAATTCTTAATTACATTGCATTCGTAAGCCTCCGTTTATCTATAAAATTTGTACAGATTAGATTGGTGTTTTTAATAAATACTTGCTGTTATAACAAAAATTCAGTACCAGGTTTGACATTCGTGCATAACATGAGTTTCCAAGACAAAGTGGTTATCGTGACTGGTGGCAGCTCTGGTATTGGAGCAGCTACAGCCATCAAATTTGCTGAAGAAGGAGCTAAAGTCGCTATAGTAGGAAGAAACAAGCAGAAACTGGACAACGTGGCGAAGAAATGTGGCAATCCTTTAGTTATAGTGGCTGATGTTTCAAATGATGCAGATGTCAAAAAAATTGTCAGTGAAACTTTGAGCAAATTCGGTAAGTTGGATATTCTGATAAACAATGCTGGCATAGGCGGTACTGCCAGTATTCTATCCGACCAAGCTATGGCAACTTATGACAAAGTAATGGCGACAAACCTGCGCTCAATAGTTTTATTGACACATCTTGCTGCTCCACATCTTGTGAAGACCAAAGGTAACATCGTGAATATATCAAGCGTTGCTGCACTCGGGGTACTTTCAAAGGACATTTTTTCATACAGCACATCGAAGGCAGGTCTGGATCATTTCTCAAGATCTGTTGCACAGGAACTAGCTTCAAGTGGAGTTCGTGTAAACACTGTGAACCCAGGACCAGTGCGGACTGATATCGTTGAAAATATGGGTGCAACCGGAGAAAAGGAAGAAGCTGTTTACAAAGATTTGCAGAAAATGACAGTTCTGGACAGGATTTCTGTTCCTGAAGAAATAGCTGACCTGATTCTGTTTCTATCTAGTGACAAAGCCAAAGCAATCACAGGTTCTTCTTTTGTAAGTGATAATGGAACATTGTTGAAAGTTGCTGATAACTAACAATTTTATTTTGGATTTAACTGTGTTTCAATAATTGTTGTTGTTTCTTTTCCAATGCTTTTAAAACAAATTAGATTTATATTACCTGTATTTTATATATTTGATTTTGTGTAACAAACGCTTTATCTGTCTTTTAAAATTGGAATTTGTGATTATTCAAATCGAAGTTTGTGATGATACGAGTACGTTATAATATTTTCTTAATATTGTTCAAAAATACAGAATGGGTTTGAAGTTTAAGTTTCTGATGTTTGATTTTTGTTTTGATAATTATATAAACGATTTTAATAGTACTGAAACATTTGAAAAAAATGCATATCTTGAGTTATTTCCATTAATGTTCTTAGAAACCAGTACCCTAATTGCGTAATACAACACAACCACAATTTGTTTCGATTTGAAACAGATTGCTAATCCATTGCTTCACAAGTTGGAAAAAAAAATCTGCTCAACAACGTAAATAACGCAATGTTGTTGAACTGTCAAAAGGAAACAAATTAGGCAAAATTGTTTAATAAGTTACACAATTAGGGTACAGGTTTTGCCGATTCATCATAACACATGTTTTTTTGTCAATTAGTCATGTTCATAAATTACATAACAAATAAAATTTTACCTTTCCACAAAGGTCATATTTATTTATATAGTTCGGCAATTTCAATACCAAGGAAGATAAAATAGACAAAGATAACGATAGCGGCTGCAGATAACAGACACATTCAACTTTCCGTGGTTTCCGGTTGACTTCACATTGGAGTTTATGTTTTGGATAAAGCACTGACCGCCTTACTGTCTTTTGTAGTCATTGATAAACAAGAAAGTAATTGTCTTATTGTTTTTGAACTTGCTTTTATATGATACAATAAGACAATCTATGTGTTTAATATTTGCGATGATACGACTTTGTCTTCTGTTTGTACACTTTAGCTTTGGTCTCTGAGATTTACAACAAGCTACCGAATGAGTCTACTTTAATAGACGCATAATTGATTGTTCGACCTTCGTTTAAGGATTCCATTATCTTATAATTAATTATATTTTATCAATCGTGTGTCTGCGTTTATCACTGATATAATTTAGATTAGATCGTCTTATATTAAATAACAGAAGTCGCAACAAAAATTCAGTACTTAATTTGTTGTTGGCGCATAAACATGAGTTTCCAAGACAAAGTGGTTATCGTGACTGGTGGCAGCTCTGGTATTGGAGCAGCTACAGCCATCAAGTTTGCTGAAGAAGGTGCTAAAGTCGTTATAGTAGGAAGAAACAAGCAGAAACTAGACAAAGTCGCCAAGAAATGTGGCAATCCTTTAGTGCTAGTGGCTGACGTTTCTAAAGATGCTGATGTCAAAAGAATTGTCAGTGAAACTTTGAGCAAATTCGGTAAGTTGGATATTCTGATAAACAATGCTGGTATGTGGGGTAATGCCAGTATTCTATCCGACCACGCTATGGCAACATATGACAAAGTAATGGCGACAAACTTGCGCTCAGTAGTTTTCTTGACACATCTTGCTGCTCCACATCTTGTGAAGACCAAAGGTAACATCGTCAATATATCAAGCATTGTTGCACTCCGAGTAGTTGCAAAGGACATTTTTTCATACAGCACATCGAAGGCAGGCCTGGATCATTTCTCAAGATCTGTTGCACAAGAACTAGCTTCCAGTGGAGTTCGTGTAAACATTGTGCACCCAGGACCAGTACGGACTGATCTTTTTGAAAATATGGGTGCAACCGGAGAAAGGGAAGAAGCGATTTACAAACATATGCTGAAAATGACAGCTTTGAACAGGATTTCTGTTCCAGAAGAAATAGCTGACCTTGTTCTGTTTCTAACTAGTGAAAAAGCCAAAGCAATCACTGGTTCGTCTTTTTTAAGTGATAATGGAACATTGTTGAAAGTTGCTGATAACTAACAATTAAAATGTGCCTAAATTGTTGTTTCTTTTCCAATTCTTTAAAACAAGTTAGATTCATATAACCTGTATTTTATATTTTTGATTTTGTAAAAAAAAAAACACGCTTCATCTAGGCTAGTTTTAAATTGAAATTTGTGATTATCAAAATCGAAGTTTGCGATGTATGTTTCAATATTTTCTTAATATTGTTCAAAAGTACACTTTTGATGAATGGGACCTCAGAAACTTAAACTTGAAAGTTTAAGTTTCTGAGGTTTGGCTTTTATTTTGATAAATTATCGAAACGATTTTTACAATACTGCCAATATTTGAAATAAATGGGTACCTTTTTTTTTTTGGGTGGGATATTATCAAATAACTTCTCCCGCTCTGGCCGGAGCGGGAGGGCGTGTCAGACTCTTACTGACTAAAACCCACCCGTGTTTCTGCGGTTGCCCTGTTGCCGGGGGCCACGATGTCCCTATCGGTTTTCTTCGAACCCCCGGCAGGCATTGGCCCTAGCGGACCCTGTCAATTCTGCTGACATCTCTTTGAGGCGCGCGTGGAACACAACGCGCCGTCGACCCGGGCTTGGTCTTTATCGGACGGCGAGCTACCCATTGTTCACCAATTTTTTGCCAATTCATCATCATGCTTTTTGTCAATTAGTCATGAGATCATAAATGATAAAATTAAAGTGTCCTTAATCAACTATCCGACCTGAATTGTAGGAAAAATATAATTTTCTGAAGCAATGATGTATTTATTATAATATCAATAGGTCATCATCATCTGCCTAGCCTTTTCCAAACTTTGTTGGGGTCGGCTTCCAATCTAACCGGATGCAGCTGAATACCAGTATTTTACATGGAGCTACTACCTATCTGACCTCCACAACCTAGTTACTAGGTAACACGATACCCCTTGGTAAGACTGGTTGTCAGACTTTTGGGCTTCTAACTACTAGTAACGAATGTCAAAAACTAAAAATGACAACCGGGACCAACGGCTTAACGTGCTTTCCGAGGCACGGAGGGGTATTGGTATGTAAAGATAGTCACTGTTCCACGGACCAATCTTGACAAGCGTAGATTATCTTGATTGATCGTTTTACAATCTATAGATACACTTACTAAAAATATTATATATATTTCATCAACTAAGTTCGCGTCTTTTATTTCAGTACAAACTGTTGTCATTTCCCAAAAAACACAACAACATGAGACTTGATTTTACGTTGAGTACATGTGTGATTAAAAATCCCTTTGCTTTGGTTTTTTAATACCTACAACTTGGTGTTTTTTAGTACAGTTGTCCTATAAAACATTACCGTACTATAAGATCTCGTCATGTAATTGCTAACTTATATATTTTTGACGTCACTACTTGCATCGTGCAAATGGCTATTGGAAACGTAGAATAAGACAGATATATTATAATAATTATTCCTACATCCATAGACACAATGGCAAGTACTACTACTAAGAAAGCCAGAATTAACAGTGATCAATATTGATGTAGTAACAGAGAATTACAACTTGACATCACCGTAGTTTGTGGCCTACAGGGTAGGATTTAAGAAGGGGCAGTAAGAGCAGTACCTTAACCTCAAACTCAAAGCATTTAATTCAATTAATTCATTTACAGGCACTTTTGAATTGTCAAGGAATCGGTCAATCAGAAATATGAAGCTAGTTGTCCATTCCAAAGCGTAGTAGGTAGGTATCTATGGAGAAAAACGGGCAAGCAACTCCATGGACACTCCATAGCTACAGGAAAACATTCCTGAGAGACTGTCCTTAACCTTTTGAGTAATTGCTACCTTCCTACCGAGACCATGACTACCTCATAGACGCATTCTGACAGGTGTCGATTTTTCTTTTAGGAAACCCTAAAAAATATTTGACCAAAAGAAATCGGTTTTAATTTAGAAATCATTCACAATACTTTGTCAATAAGATGATTTTCTTTCATAAGTAATGCATAAGTGATGAAGAATGGTCTTTCCATTTCCCTAAAGCGTAAGCTCGTCAACATTAATAGCCTGTTTCCTAACCTATGGCGCTCAGACTTGGGTTGCGACCTAAGCTTAGAAGTCCAAACTCAAGGTTTGCCAAAGAGCGATGGAGAGTAATATTTTGAACACTAAACATACAGATTGAATTCGTCATATTACGCTCCAAAACAGAAGTCGAATTTGTAGGAAACAAGTCTGTCAGGTTGAAGTGCGATTTGGCGGGTCGTATATAATATTGTCTATCGAATGCACCGGATAGATTCTTTACTTTAGGTAAATTTTTTAATCACCACTGCTCTCAAAACGCGGCAGTAAAGGGAAAAATCGTAGCACTTGCAACCGGCGTGCGTGTATGATCAAATATATGAATATAAACGAGGCAAAAGGAGTATGTAAGAATCGTAGCAGGTGGTGTTCTGTAGTTTCTGCCTACCCCCATGGGAAGAAGGCGTGAGTTTATGTATGTATGTATGTGTACGCACATGAATCCGAAAAATCAGAGGTGAGTGCCTTGGGTTCGAACTCGAAACCTATGACTTGGCAGTCTGACTGTCACACCATTTATCACGGCTATCATGGCGCTTAGGCTTGGTCTTTTACTGATGTTCAGATGTCCAAACTCAAGATTTATCAGAAAGTGGTCTAGCTAAGTATTTTTACATACATACATAACATCACACCTTGTTTCCCCGAAGGGTTGGGCCGAGGTGTACCTATAGTACAATCACATTTTGCCAGTCATGTTTTAAGTACCATGAAACAGAGGGCGAGCCTTTTGCCATCAACCGTGTACAAATCCAAATTCCGGCTACTACTGAGAAATTCCAGATAGAAAAACCTAATATCACTTTGCCCGAACGGGGAATCGAACCCAGGACCTCATGCTCAGCAGTAGCGCTAATGACTGCTAAACCAACGAGGCAGTCATAAGTATTTTTAATTAAGTTTGTACTGTCCAAGACAGGCATCGCTGACGTAGAAGAAAGTCTGCCAAGTTGAAGTGGGATTTAGTTGGTCATATCTATCAAATGAACCAGAACAGTAAAGGGTCAAATATGACAGATTGGCTAAAGAAGAGAGCAAAAACAGAGAGAGATCTTGAAGTCTATAGGAGAGACCATAGTCTAGCAGTGGAACTTACCAGTGGAACTACCTACTATACATATAACAGTTGCAGTTACCTCTGTCGTTGACGTATGTTGTTGGTGTGTATGAGCACTTACTAATCACAAGTATTTAATTAGAGACAGCCTTGAGCCTACATTCACAAATTAATATTTTTTTTACATAGTTTGGCAAATATAAACTATCCTTACTCTAAGATAATTAATTTAATTCCGAATATAATTATTTAACCTCAAAATAGATACTAACTAATCCCCAACTTAATCTAAAAGTCGTTACCCCAATATCATAATCCAAAACTATTTAATAAAACTACATTTATACAATATTTCAGGGATAAGGAAAATAAAATGAAACACCAAGATATTTTGTCAGTCATTTATATTTCTTTGCCAACATCAAATTCAATATTCTACACCATACCATCACATCTCCTCAATCTACTTAGCCTTTTGCCAACTATGTTAGGGTCGGTTCCAGTGTAACTGGATGCAGCTGAATACAGTATTTTACATGGAGCGACTGCCTATCTGACCTCCACAACCCAGTAACTGGGTAATACGATACCCCTTGGTAAGACTGGATGTCAGACTGTCGGGCTTCTGACGACTCGTAACGACTGTCAAAGATCCACGAATGACAGCTGAGACCAACGGCCTAACGTGCTTTCCGAGGCACGGAGGAGTCTCAGTATATTAAGATGGTCATCCATCCACAGACCAACCTCGGCAAGCGTAGCTTAACCTGATGGATCGAACAGTGCGGTTGTTACTACTTAGCCACGAGCTCCTCACATCACCATCACATCTCCTATTTCCCACATAATCTCACAATTCAATCAGTTTTCTAATATTTACTATTAAACTAATAGGTTACCTTACTTTAAAGTAGATCTCCAACCAATACTCTGTCTTATATCTTTTTATTTCCAAGGAAGATAAAATAGACAGAGATAACAATAGTGGGCTACAGAGAAATTCAACTTTCCGTGATTTGCGGTCTATTTCACTTTGAAGTTTATGATTTGGTTAAAACACTGACCATCGTACTGACTTTTGCAGCCATTGATAAACAAGAAGATAATTTTCCTATTGTTTTATTAACTTGTTAGTTTACGATACAATAAGACAATCTATGTGTTTAATTTTTGCGATGATAGGACTTTACCTTCTTTTTGTACACTTTAGCTTTTTGATCTCTGATATTTACAAAGAGCTACCGATTTAGTATCATATAATCGACGCATAAATCAACGTTGTCAATAGTCCGTCGGCTAGTGTCATTGTGATCGTTCGATCTTCGTTTAGAGATTCCATTATCTCATATTTAATTATATATATCAATCATGCGTCTGCGTTTATCACTAAATATATTTTAGATTAGATTGTCTTTTATTAAATAACTGTAGTTGCAACAAAAATCAGTACTTAATTCGTTGTTGGTGCATAAACATGAGTTTCCAAGACAAAGTGGTTATCGTGACTGGTGGCAGCTCTGGTATTGGAGCAGCTATTGCCATCAAGTTTGCTGAAGAAGGTGCTAAAGTCGTTATAGTAGGAAGAAACAAGCAGAAACTGGACAACGTTGCGAAGAAATGTGGCAATCCTTTAGTTCTAGTGGCTGACGTTTCTAAAGATGCAGATGTCAAAAGAATTGTCAGTGAAACATTGAGCAAATTCGGTAAATTAGATATTCTGATAAACAATGCTGGCATAGGCCCGTCAGCAGATATTCAAGCCGACAATGCTATGGCAATATTTGATCAATTGATGTCGACAAACCTTCGCTCAGCAGTTTACTTGACACATCTTGCCGCTCCTCACCTTGTGAATACCAAAGGAAACATCGTCAATATATCAAGCATTGCTGCACTCAAAATACTTGGACCCGCTACTTTTTCGTACAGCACATCGAAGGCAGGTCTGGATCATTTCTCAAGATCTGTTGCACAGGAACTAGCTTCAAGTGGAGTTCGTGTAAACATTGTGAACCCAGGACCAGTGCGGAGTGATTTCATGGAAAATATGGGTGTCACTGTAACCGTAGAAATGGAAGCTTTTGCAAAATCATTGACAGCCCTAAACAGAATTTCTGATCCTGAAGAAATAGCTGACCTTGTTTTGTTTCTAGCAAGTGACAAAGCTAAAGCAATCACTGGTTCGTCTTTTGTGAGTGATAATGGAACAATGTTAAAAGTTGCTGATCACTAACAATTTTAATATGCCTGAATAAATGTTTTAAGTGTTTAAATAATTGTTGTTGTTTCTTTTGCAATCCTGATTTTGAAAAAAGTTAGATTTATATTACCTATATTTTATTTTTATTTATATGTGTTTCATTGTATACCACAAAAATATAACAAACATAACAAATAATAAATTAAACACTAAATAATAGGTGGGCCTTATCGCTTTCTGCGACTTCTTCCAGGCAACCTGACATAAAATGGGGCTGTCGTTATTGCAAATTATAATAAGTATTAAATATACTAAAATAGAGCCACAGATGTATACTTATCCTAAATAATAGATAAAAAATACATCCATACTAAATACCTATATAAGCAACGAAAATAAATAAAGACTACGGATAATTACAGTTACGAGACAAGATCACAACGACAAGTAACGTTCCTATACGAGTGTTTTAAACACAAGTAACGACTGCGCGCATTTTATTTGAACTGGCAATGCATTCCACAAACGAGCGGCCTGGACAGTAAAAGATTTGTCGAGGAAAGTAAGTCATAAGTCATTTATTTCATGACAAAATACATTGTGTTGAAAATATTACAGTGATGATGAATAAAATCCTTACATATTATAAAACAAAGTCCCCCGCCGCGTCTGTCTGTCTGTCTGTCTGAACACGATAAACTCAAAAACTTTCGAACGGATTTTCAAACGGTTTTCACCAATGGACGGAGTGATTTACGCAGAAGATTTTAGTGTATAATTCATTAATGTTTTGTGTAAATTGACTGAAATATGACGATTATTGTTGAAGAAGTCGGAAAAAATCATGCCGACTGAGAGCTTTACTGGCGTGCGCTGCGTTAACCGGAAAAGATACATCAAATTTATGTTCTACGGTATTGTTCATCTTAAAAAGTTCAACAAAAAAATCCGCGATGGCATATGTCTATCTTCTAAGGATGACCCACAATAACCATTTTTATCTTTCAGAATTTGATAAAAATTTAATTGTTATTTCCGAAGCTTTATTGACCGGTATAGTATTATCCTTATCCAAAAATAATAGTAATGTGTTATTTAAATTGGGCATTTAATTTAGATTCAGACAGAGCCATCTACAACCTCCGCAGACGCGAATCTCTAAGGGAATTATTCAAGAAAATTAACATCATGACGGTACCTTGTCAGTATATATATGAAAACATTATGTATGTTCGAAAAAATCTACACCTTTTTAGTAAGATAAGTGACAGGCATAATTTTAACACTAGAAATAGGAATAAATTAGATCAACCACGTTTTAGATTGTCTAAAGTTCACACTTCTTTTATGGGGTACTGTGTAAAATGTTATAATAAAATACCACTCGATATTCTTCAACTAAATGAGAAGAAATTTAAAACATGCATTAAACGCACACTATGTAGACAAGCATATTATAAGTTGGATGATTATATCGTAGATAAAAATGCTTGGCTTAATGCTGGTCCTGCTCCACAGCCACTTGGGCTCACTAGTTAAAATTTTAATATTTGGAAGAGTTGCTTTCCCTTTTTTTTTTTTTTTTTAAATTTTGTTTTTGACATTACGAACTTAAATGTTTATTTTTTTATCTTACCAAGTAAATAAAAATGCTTGGCTCAATGCTGGTCCTGCTCCACAACCACAACTAATTGATTAACATTTGCAAATACTGTTGGAGCTGCTGAAGATTGTAAGACCATCTTTGCATTGTATAAACTCAATCTCTTTTGTATTATATAATTGCATAGCACACTATGTGAGCACTATGTACTAAAGAGTTACTATTTACCGGGTAATATGTCTTGCATTGACTTGAATGTGCCCTGGCGGCTGTGAGTATGTCATGCTCACTCAAATGTTTCGCTGATGGTGGCGCGTGTGTTGGATCATTTAGCTCCCTTCAAAATGGTTGAGCTGAATGGTGCTAATCCATGCGTCATGTTCGTGAACGGGCGCCGTCAGTTGGGACTGGTTATCTCTTAGCTGCCAGGGCTTATTTTTAATTTTTTTGAATTGTTCTTTTTTATCTTTTTATTACGGACGCTTCTCATGTGCACGTCTTTCTACATTGTTCTCACATGTATAATTTCAACATGAATGATGTAACCAATATTTTGTAACAATTTTTTATTTAAAAGAGTGTCCGTGGAGTTTCTTGCCCGTTCTTCTCCATAGGTACCTACTACGCTTTGGAATGGGCAACTAGCTTCATACCTATTTCTGACTGACCGATTCCTTGACAATTCAAAAGTGCCTGTAAATGGTTTAATTGAAATAAATGATTTGAGTTTGAGTTTGATTAAAATATGCCCTTAAATCATATAATTTAAATGAACAGTTTAAAAGATATCACAGTTTCAAAATTACGCGGAGCAACGCGGGCGCAGCGGTAAGAGTCAATGACGTTTTCCTCTGTTATTAGGTATGAAATCTCGGTAGTAAGTTCCCGTGGGATATTTTCCGACACCCACGCGGGCAAAGCCGCGGGCAAAAGCTAGTAAAATAATAAAAAGCATAAACATCAAAGCATAAATTCATTATGCATTTAAAATATATCAATTTCACTAATAAAAATTTTATGTCAATAATTTAGCAACAATAAATTAAATAATCAACAACATTCCATTTAAATTTAATAAATAATAGTTAAAAAAAATAAGAAACACGCTTTTTATAGAAAACCGAACTAAAAAATAGAAAATAAATTTTAATAAATTTAAATTAAGAATAGAGTTAAAAATGTTGATAAATATAAATTAATAATAGTGTAAATAAGAAAAAAAAAAATAACAAAAAGCGTGGGGTGCTTTCCGTTAGGGGACCATTGTTGCCAATACGCTACAAAGTCACCACACGACTGACAACTCCATTTGTATTCGTTGTAATCAATATTTTTGTTTGAAATTTTTGCAGTCTATGGTCAGATAGATATTCTTGTCAAATAAATCGACTAAAAGCAAAAATATAAATGGGCAACACTATAAAAAAATGTTGAAAATGACATTCCCGCGCGGTCAAAATGACAGTAAAAACGTCACTCCCGGGATGCGCGCGTTCGCAGTAATAATTCGTTTTTTAATGGTTTTAGTGTGTAAATCGTCGGAAAGTGGTGATATTTTCATTTTGAAGTAAATACTACATCGTTTTAGATAATATTCGCACTAAATAACATTAGATTATACCTATTTTGACCCAACCAAAAAAAGTGTAAACAAACGTGAAGGAGAAAGTTCACGTGAAAGTGAAAGTTGTGATATTTTGTGAGTTTTCTGTATGGATCTGATCGGTAAGTGTTTTATTTATTTTTTATACTAAATTTTTCAGGGTTTTAAAAAAAAAAAACAAAAAAATACAAATAAAAAATATTTTTTTGGTACGGAGAAAGTTATGAAAGCACTAGAAATTCTAGATCAGCAAAAACCTAGATTTTTTGAATTTTTTTGAAAAAAATTTTGTCTCTGAAAACGCTTTTATTAGATAACTTATCTATCCATAATGTACCCTGAAAAATTTCGTGTGAATTGGTACGGTAGTTTTATTAGAACTCGTAAAAACATTAGAACATAGAAAACACAAAAAAAACGGGTAATAAAGATTAGTAAACGTTGATAACAAAGACTGTAACCATTTACAATGTATCTCTAATCTATTCGAGTAGCAAAAAACATAAACAAAACACTATAGACGTTATTATGAAACCCGATGCTTTTGTTTATTCAAGTGCGGTCGTAAATCTGTCACGGCGCGGACCACCCACGGCGCCTGAGCGGTTAAAATAATATCCAAATGATAATCCTTCTACTCATATCTGTCAATAAAATATTTATAACTATTGACACCATGCACCCCACGCTTTTTTTTTAACATTTTTTTTTCTTATTTACACTATTATTAATTTTATATTAAAAAAGAAAAATATCTTTATTTCAGACCGAAATTAGTCCATATTTTGTAAGTGGTTAGTAACAGATTGTGCTTACATACTATGTAACATTTTTAACACTATTCTTAATTTAAAGGGAAACGCCTATTTTTGGCCATAGTTTGCCCAGCAATGTAGTAAATACAAAAAAAATACCCATTTAGTAACTAAAATATTGTTGTTACTTATTTGTAACGAAATCTCCGGAGTTAAAAGCCGATTTAATCAAAACACTCAATCGTTTATTTCCTTATTCCACTTCCATTTCCGATTGTTGGTCAATCCAGTCAAAGTAGGGATGGCAACTTTTACTGAAAAAATCGATGCACTCAAAACCGGTTACCAAAAATAGATTTATGGAAAATCGATCTTTTATTATGTAGTTGTTACAATCAACTCAATCTATCGCAGTCCACTGCTGGACATAGGCCTCTCCCAGGCTGCGCCACAACCTCCGCCTTCCGCATTCAGTCCGTCCCAGCCACCTTTTTAAAGTCGTTGGTCCATCTAGCTGGGGGCGTCCCACACTACGCTTATCGATACGCGGTCTCCACTCTAGGACTCGTGTGCTCCGGCCATCGGTTCTTCAACGAATATGACCAGACCACTGTCACTTCAGCTTGCTTACTCTGCAGGCTATGTCGGTAAATCCGGTTCTTTTTCGGATATTTTCATTTCTGATCTTATTTAAAGAAACTTCGAGCACAGCCCGCTCCATAGCGCACTGAGCAACCTTGAATTTGTGGACTGGCCCGACTGTCAGTGTCGACGTTTCGGCACCGTGTCATAACGAGCAGGACGCGCTGGTTAAAGACCTTAGTCTTCGAACACTGCGCGATTGGCAACGACAAGACTTGACGAAGTTTTCCAAATGCTGACCAACCTAACTGGATCCTTCTGTCGGCTTCTTTCTCAAAATTGTGCCCACCGAGCCGGATGACTTGCCCTAGGTAGACGTACTCCTTCACAACTTCGAGAAGCGACCCTTTGATGTGGTTTACATTTGACAAGACATGCGAATTGTACATGACTTTCGTCTCGTCCAAATTCATGCCGAGGCCAATCAGCCGAGAGGTTCTATTTAGGATGTGCAGTATATGGTCTAACTGTCCCAGCGTCTCGTCAGCGTCAATTGTTCCGGTTTTGTTATTTTCTTTAGAGACAAAAAACAATGTGTTTGTTCATTTTCCGGCTTCTAAATATAATCTATTGAACCGATTCTGTATAGATTCTTTTTTAATATCGAATTTTCGAAAAATTGATGTCATATGGAATCCCTACGTCAATAATAATCGTAATTGACAACTGATTGACATTGACATTTCACATTTTGTTTGGTGCTGTATTTTTCCGACTACGTTTTTAGGGTTCCGTAGTAAACAAGGAACCCTTATAGTTTCGTCATGTCCGTCTGTCTGTCTGTCTGTCTGTCCTCGGTCTAGCTTCGAGACCCTTAGTACTAGAAAACTGTAATTTGGCTTAAGTATACATATTAATTATGTCAATGAAGTGGTAAAACAAAATTATGAAAAACATTTTTTTTTAGGGTACCTCTCATACACGTAAAGTGGTGATGTTTATTTTTTTATTTTTTTACCCCATGATGAGGGGTATCATTGGAAAGGTCCTTCAAAAATATTGTGAGTTTGTGAAAATCATTTTTGGATTCAGGGATTCGTTTGCGAAATATTAAGCTTTAAAGTGCAAATTTTTGTTAGAGTCAAGTGTCCCCCCCCCTGCCGGCTAAATGGTTGATTTTGGGTGTGTGAAAAAAATCACAACAGTAGTTTATATAACGAAATTAAAAGAAAAACTATCACAGCTAAGTAGGCTTTACAGGTTAACGAGTAATAATCGACCAACTTAACTTTGCAGTTGCAAAAACATGTTTTCCCATACATTCCGTATGGGAGAACATATTTTTGAACTACAAAGTTAAGTTTGTTTTTGGGATAAATTCAACCCAACTACGGAACCCTTCATTGTGCGTGGTCCGACACGCACTTGGCCGGTTTTTCTATTTGATTTTCCGAAGACTTTGATTACGATTATGGACCCTGTAACCTCACCCGATGACGACCTTGGCTTTACATTGGATTTTTTACCCGCCTCCCACGACGACACCAGCTTGCCAATGGATACCGTACCTGTTTCTCGCCAAGGATCTGACACGAATGGAACCTGAATTACACAAACTTACCACCTCACCACGGAGCCATCTCTGTGTCAACTGTGGCGTGGGTACACGAAGACTTATTTTAAGAGATTTCCCTTAAGCAACGTGGAAGTTCGGTTTATATTTCAGCAATGGATTGCACCACAAAAACTAAGTTATTTTATGATCATACAAGGTACAAACTCAGCAACTCTTACTGCATAGCTACGTTACGTTAGGTTTGAATTAAATAATTCGGTTGGTTAGTGTCACGAAAACCATAGAAATAAATAATTGAAGTTTGTTTTGTCTCAAACCATTGCCACATATTTTATGTGACATGAGTAACGAATTGTGTGATCATCAAAAATGGTATCACGAGACCGGTGTCGTTCAATGTATTTATACATAAAGACCTTTAAATTATTTTAATGACAGTATGCAATTATGTTTCAGATAATAGTTTGTTGTGTGACCAATGTTAGATGCAAGGAATGCACAGCAGTCTTCTGCACCACAAGAACGAAATGTTGGGCATTGACAAATATAATTGTGCAAACTGTTTTCAATCGGTATTAAGAAAGTACTTTCATCATTTATACCAACGCAAAACGCCTGTTTTGCGTTGGTATAAATGATGATAATTATCTCTTGTGCCTACAAGAGACATACAAATAAGAACTATAATTGCAGAATGGATTACACCAAAACTATAAAATATTTTTTATTAACCTTTAATTTATAAGAAACCTACCGAGTTCTATGTAAAAATAGTGGTTGTTTCTTTATCTATAATATCAACCCTAAGGCCTATAACTTGTTTCTTTCATGGGCGTCACTTGGCCAAAATCTCTTTATCAAATGGGCATTTCCCTTTATTAAAATTTATTTTCTATTTTATAGTTCGGTTTTCTATAAAAAGCGTGTTTCTTGTTTTTTTTTTAATTATTATTTATTTTCTACTTTTTAGTTTGGTTTATTTATAATACCTTGTTTTTTAAATTAGAAACTATTATTTGTTCTAATCTACTAATAATTCCGTGATAACTATAAGTAACTGTAATTATTTTCCAAATTATTCATGTGTACAGCTGTATTTATAGTAAAATCTCGATTTTAGAAGTCATTCAAAGATTTTAACGTTGTCAATATATACATTGAGAGTTAATCGAGGTTATTGCCGAACAAGTGATATCGACAAGTCTTACTACGTGTTACTTCGTAATCGAATCATTTCATCTAATGCTTCTCTGTTACACGGGGTTAGCTTTGAGCAATCAAGTTCTTCAATTCGAATTCTGTCCAAAGATCTTCCACGACTAAGTGCTATATTGTCCGGTCCCAAGCCGGAATTCCATACCAAACGCACCTTACTCATTCACTACTCCAGCCAGACTGCCTCTTGTGAGAGGCAGTCTGGCAACCCGCACCAACCCGCACTAGGCCCGCGTGGTGGATTACGGCCCACTCCCTCTCACAGAGAGAAGGCCTGTGTCCCAGCAGTGAGAACAATTTATAGGCTGATGATGATGATGATGATGATGATATTTCAATGTCATAACTGTAAAAGTCAAAGTCAAATCATTTATTTCAAATAGGCCCAAGTATGGCACTTTTGAACGTCAAAATTTACAAAATAATAAAATTGATTCTAGTCGCCCCTTCCAAAAGGTAGTTTTCGTATGGAGAAGAATGGGCAAGAAACTCCACCGTTACTCTTTTAAAATGTTTTACAATTGTTTGTATAGGTACGTACATTAGTACATTTGTAATCAATAAGTCAGTGTGTGAGTAATCACAGAATGTAAAATCAATGTCATAAAACACAAAATAATAAATTTTATAATTAAATTGGCAACCAGTTTGATTTTGTCTTGATTCTAAATTATCCTATGGAGCAGGACCAGCATGTTTCCAAGTACTCTTGTCTTGTATATAATCCTCTAATTTGTAATATGCTTGTTTACAAAGTGTACTTTTAATATGAGTTTTAAATTTTCTTTCATTTAATTGCAACATGTCACAAGGTATTTTGTTGTAATATTTAACACAGTACCCCATAAAAGATGTATGTACTTTAGATAATCTGATAAATGGTTGATCTAGTTTATCTTTATTTCTAGTATTAAAATGATGTCTATCATTTATTTTATTAAAGAGATGTGGATTTTTCCTCACATACATAATATTTTCATAAATGAATTGGCAAGGTACCGTCATAATATTAATCCTTTTAAAAAGTTCCCTGAGAGATTCGCGGCGATGTAGATTATAAATGGCTCTGATTATTAGTAAGTACCTAAGTTTGCATGCTTTAGTTTTAAGCAAAACATGTTCGATCTAATAATTTTAATAACACCTTGTATACTATGTTTTATGCAAATAAAAATATGTTATCGTATCAAATATGTCTTTAATTTGTTTTAAATACGTTTGCTGATGATGTTTGATTTTGAAGTCCATTGGCAACTTGTTAAATAAAAAGACAGATTGAACTTTGGGACTGTGATGAACCACGTTCAATTTCGGTTGGATTGTGGAAGGTAAGTCTTTTCTACGAGAACTATCTCTAGCTTGTCTTTCCTCATCGGTCTCTTGCAAGTTTTTAACAAAGTTGGTTAACAACACTAAGATATGGAGACATGGCACTGTTAAAATGTTAAGTCTGATGAAGTGGTCCCTGCACGAATCAGTCTGTTTCATGCGTAGTATCATCCTTAAGGCTCTTTTTTGAATTACAAATGCCGAGTGGACATTGTACTTGTAGCTGTTGCCCCAAAACTCAATACTATATCTAAGCCTTGACTCAACAATAGCAAAGTATACCATCCTAAATTGGGCCAAAGTGAGTTCATCCCTTAGGCTTCTGATTGCATAGCATGCAGAACTAACAGACTTCTGTATAGACAATATTTCAACCTTCCAGTTCATTAACGCGTCAATGTGAACACCTAGGAATTTAACATTATCTACTATTTCGACATTGTTACCACAAGACACTACCTTAAGACTTGCATTATTTCGTACCGTTGATTTGAATAGTAAACATTTTGTTTTATTTACATTAAGTTTTAAATTATTTGTACCAAACCAGTTTTCAAAAGGTTTTAAGGCAGCATTAATCTTGGATTCTAAATTACTTGTACTATCTGCAGAAACTATTGCATTAGTGTCATCAGCAAAAATAATTAGTCTTGTGTCAGTTAATCGTCTTTTAATATATTCAATCAAGTCATTTAGGAATAGGATGAAGAACATTTGACCCAGAACAGAGCCCTGAGGGACATCTCGGGTTACAGTGACTAAGTTCGATTTATAATTTTTTTTTCTCCATCCACAACTGACTTTATCTCTATGTACTGATGTCTATTATGCAAATAGGAGCTAAACAGTTTCAATACATTTTCCCGTATGCCATAATGTTCCAACTTGGCCAGAAGAATTTGATGGTCCACTGTATCAAAGGCAGAACTAAGGTCCAGAAAAATACCTGCCACTTTGTACTTATCAGTCAAATTACAGTCAACCTCGACAATTGACGCCTCAATAGCATCGGTAGTTCCTAGCTGACTATTTAATATCCTGTGCATTTTTAGGTGCCTCATGAGCCTATTCTTCATTATTTTTTCGAAGATGTTTGATAACACAGGCAATAGGGAAATCGGTCTGTAGTTAGCAGGATCTGTTCAAGATCAAGGATCAAGTTGTGGAATGCATTTTAAGCTTCAAGTTATCTGATGATCTTAAAAATTTGGTGTGGGAGTCGCAAAGAAACTGGAAACGTTTCTTGAGATAGAGAAGGGTGGAAGGGGAAAGAGAAAATTATACAAAACAGCGTCATCTGAGTTGGTTTCAAATTAGAATTTGTGATTATTATAATCGAAGTTTGTGATGTTACGTTTTAATATTTTCAATTCAAAAGGCCACTTTTTATGAATGGGTTAAGTTAGTTTAAGGTGATGTTTAGCTTTTGCTAATAATATCGAAGCGACATAATTATAATACAGTCAACATTAAAAAAAAATTGCATATCTTGGGTTTTTTACATCAATGTTCTTAGATATTTTCCCATTATTTACAAAACTATTATGTTCATACCGCAACTTAAAACCTTTGTTTCATTATAATTTTATGTTTTTAATTTTTTACATATTTACAATTGGACTTAAACTAATAATAATATTTGAAACTAGAACTGAAATTACTGAATGTGCGCTAATAATATTGATATTGTTAAATGACGGAATTATTTTATTTTATTATAATGATGACTAAAGGGGGAAAGTTTCTTAAAGTTGGTCTTCTTAATGCTGGATCATTAGGTACAGGTCATGATAACTTGATTGGTGCACTCGACAGGCATTGTTTTGACGTCATGGCCATTAATGAAACTTGGTTGCGAGCGGGCGAGGAGGGGCGCGCGCCGGTGGTGCCGGGCTATCGTCTGCGCCACACGCCGCGGCCGGCGAGTGTGCGCTTGGGTCGTGGTGGGGGCGTCGGGTTTTATCTGCGGCGGGGTTTGAGCGCGCGTACATGGACTGGTGCGATCGATCCAAGGTTCGAATCGGTCGAACAAATGTGGTTAACGATCTCATTGAACGGCAAAAAAATTGCTATAGGTACAGCCTACAGACCACCATGGCATGACCTAGTCCTCTTCCTAGATGCCATAACAGATTCTATTAGTTCATTAGGGAATTGCGACCACTACATATTACTTGGCGACTTCAATGTAAATTTGCTAGACACAAACGGGATAAAAACTAAAAGTATTAATGAATTTTTAAATTGCCTTAGTCTCTCACAATTGGTCACAACTCCTACCCACTTTACAGCATCCAGTGAAACTCTCATCGATCTCTTATGTACTGATCTGAGAGCAAGAAATACTGCGGTAGAATCTTTTGGTTCAATCGACGGCCATTCTATTGTAGTTGGTGAATTTCACATTAAGCGGGACAAGTTCAAACCATACTTGGTAAAATTTCGGCCTCTTAAAAATGTGTGCACGGAAACCTTTAATTTAGATTTATCATTGCTAAACCTTGGAGCTATTTCATCGCTTGACAACGTTAATGATATGGTGCAAGTCTTTAACACCCATGTAGTTTCCCTGTTTGATATTCACGCACCGCTCAAGACGTGTACTGTAAAGGAAAAGTCGTATCCGTGGATTACAGATACAATCAAAGTTATGATGCGTTTACGTGACGACGCACTTAGTAGTTATAGGAAAACGAAAGCTGATTCAAAAAAAATATATTATAAAGAGCTTAAACACTTAGTGATTAGTTCATTGTACAATGAAAAAGTTGCGTATTTTAAGCACAACATAAATAATAAAATAAAAAACCCTAAATTATTATGGAAAAATCTAAAATCCACCTTATCGCCCTATAAGCCTAGACAAGACCTACCGTCGCACTTTACAGATCCTGACCTAATTAATAATAACTTTTTAATTGTTCCCGGTAACCCAGTGGCAAGCATATCACTTATGCAATATTATGAAAGCCATAGACATGGTGAAGAAATTTTCGCAATCACTCCAGTGGAAGAGAACGACATCTCTCGCATTATCTCTAACCTTAAAAGTAACGCTGAAGGTTACGACAGCATTACCCTGGATATGATTAACATGACTCTGCCACACACGTTACATGTTGTAACGGACATAATAAACCGCTCTATAGTGACGTCTACGTTCCCCGACCAATGGAAAATTGCCTCCGTTAGGCCCTTGCCAAAAAACTCAAATCCAACTACATTAAAAGACCTACGCCCTATAAGTATATTACCATGTCTATCCAAAGTATTAGAAAAAGTCGTTAGCCGACAATTAACGCTTTTTTTGGAACAAAATAACGTTCTACCTGATTTACAATCTGGTTTCAGAAAACAGCGCAGTACATCTACTGCTTTACTGGATGTTACTGATAATATATTATCTGCCCAAGATGGGGGAATGTGCTCATTACTGGTTTTACTCGATTTTTCGCGTGCATTTGACGCAATAAATATCCCGCTATTACTATCGAAATTAAATTATTATGGTTTCGACCCCAGCGCTTTGCAATGGTTTCGCAGCTATCTAAGTAACAGGGAACAGCTCGTTGACTTGCGTTTGGGGGACGGTACTACCCTTAGATCTAAACTTACTTCTGTAGAGAGGGGAGTCCCGCAGGGATCTATTTTGGGCCCGATTTTATTTATTTTGTACTGTGCGGATATTATAAAATGTCTCCAGAGATGCAAGTACCATATATACGCCGACGATGTCCAACTGTATATATCCTTTAGGCCAGATGAATACGATAGTGCTATTAAAGATCTCAACGATGATCTTCAAAGAATTGCCGCCTGGTCAGAGGAAAACTGCCTGTCGTTAAATCCAACAAAAACTAAATATATGGTATTTGGCACAAGACAGAAGTTGGCTCGACTGCCTGAGACTTTAGACTTGAAACTTATGGGCGAACCAATTGAACGAGTGTATGAAGCGCGGAATCTAGGTGTTATTATGGACAAAGATCTTCGTTTTGAGAAACACGTAGCGGATTCGGTTAGAAACTGTTTTTATCGCCTAAAAGTTCTATATAATATGAGGCCTTATTTATCCGAAAAACTACGAGAACAGCTAGTGGAAACCCTGGTACTGTCTAGGTTGAACTACGCTGACACGGTTTACGGCCCGCGACTATTAGCTCGTACAGATCGCCTCATCCAAAGGGTACAAAACGCTTGTGCTCGGTTCTGCTACAATATTCCTCGCAGAAGCCATGTCACACCTTTCCTTAACAAGCACTTTTCTCTGAAAATGAAGTCCAGACGCAAACTACACTTGGCTTGCCTTCTGTTCGGTGTAGTTAAGTATCAGAAACCAGACTACCTATTCAACAAGCTAAGTTGGGTTACGAGTAGACGGGAATGCGGGAGAAGGCAATGTTCGCAACAATTCTCGACTCAGTCTCAGGGTACAGCCGCTTTCAGAGGCAGCTTTCGTTATGCGGCTTCCAAAGTATGGAATAACCTGCCACCACCGATTAGGATAATTAATACGATTGATGCTTTTAGACGACGCTTACGGCAGTGCCTAATAGAAGCGCAACGGAAGCTGGATATGGTCACACTGAATGTCTCAATTATATGATGTATGTACCTGCTCACTTGAGTATCGAGTATGTGTCAGTGTCTGTGTGCTGATATACTATATAGTTTCATTGCTGGGGATTGCTCTGGCTCATGCCCGCGCACGGGTCGGCTCACTGGCTCATGTCCCGTATGTCCTCGAGCCGGAGGTTGTTGTGGCGGTATCCGCGGCATCGCTGCGTCCCATTCGCAGTTGTGAGACCTGTGAAATACAAGACAACACATGTCAAATACACGTTTATTTCCAACTTATGCACTGTCGATCCACGTTGCTTTTCAACATACCCAATGTGCCCGGCCTACTTGCACGCGACTGAGACGTACGATGCGGGATGGCGCCATTTCACCCATCCATCACCAAGAGCTGGCAGTGGGCGAACCTCTGTCCAGTTTGTGATTCGTCGTCCCCATAGAGAAAATCATATGACTAAGGAAAGGAAACGAAAAATTAAAAACGGGTAGGTACCTTTTCGCACTATGAAAAATTCATGACTTTTTTCTGCAAATAACACTATTATTGACTAGCGCTTACCTTCCATTATCTTCTTCGTTTAGGTATGTACGCAGATTTTTATTTCCATTTCCAGTTTCGCCAACAAGGTTTGGCTGACTTTCATATTTATGTACGTTATGACCATCGTATTGGATCAATCTCAATGCAAACCATAGCTAAGACAAGTTTATAAACACAAATAAGTTGCATACTATTCGTGAACAGTCCGCCGCGCTCGGCTGCTTGCAGCGTATTGTGCGATGCGATGAAGTGCACGGATGAATAAATTATGACAATGTGTTGGAACATGGAAGTTTGGCATCGTTCAAAACAGGTTTTTTGTTTTTGTTTAACAATGGTCTATCATGCGTCCGTCTCACTACTCATTTATTTGTCAGTCTTTGTTTATTTTATGTTGCAATTTTATGCACAATCACATTATTTTGTACCTACATATTCGTAATTTTTTTATTTATTTTTATCTGACACAAATTTATTTTATTTAATTATGCATACACACGTTACATTATAAAACTGATTTACATTCGTCACATCACACTTTCAGGTCCAGTTGAAAATCAGCGTCAGGCACAAGTTGTCTGGCATTTTTGCTGAACTGGGCCTTTTTGGCGCAGCCATGAGGCACACTTCCACACTCTCGCTAATTTTTACATCGTTCTTTACACTTTTTATTTGATTTTCATTTTATTTATTTTTTATTTTTATCTGCTGTTAATTATATTGTGTGCTTTTTTTTGGTCTGTGCTAAATAAATGTATTTTCTTTTCTTTTTCTTTCTTTAGATACCAATTTTGCCAATTCATCATATGTTTTTTGTCAATTCATCATGAGTTCATAAATGACAAAATAAAGAAAATTAAAAGTGTCCTTAATTGGAGAAACATGAAAAATTATCTGATAAGTACTATGATATGTCTACCTTTAGTACCTATGATATACCTATACCACCTACCTACCACCACCACCACCACCTACCTATGTGTACCTATAGATACACTTACTCAAAATTGTATATATTTACATAACATCACGCCTTGTTTCCCCACAGGGTTGGGCAGAGGTGTACCTGTAGTAGATACTCCCACATTTCATTGTATATATTTCATTAATTAAATTCGCGTCTTTTATTTCTGCACAAACTGGTGTTATTTCTCAACTTGTGAAAGACTTGATTTTAAGTTGAATACTTATTTTCCGACCCCAACATAGTTGGGAAAAGGCTAGTCAGATGATGACTTATTTGATTTAAAATATCTTGGTATTTTTTTTTTAATACCTTTGAGTTGATGTTCGTTAGTACGGTCGTACAGTCTTGTATGTACGGTCTATAAAAAATATTACTGTTCTTTAGCATCTTGGCAAGTAATTATTAACTTGTATATTTTTGACGTCACTACTTGCATCGTTCAAATGGTGATTAAGAACATAACGTTTTTTTTTAATGTTTGTTACCTCAGAACTTTCGACTGGGTGAACCGATTTTGATGATTCTTTTTTATATAAAAGCTGGTACTTTCCCATATAAATTTTATTAACTTTGCTTGGATGGTTTTTGAGTTGGGCTCAATAATACGTATTTTCTTCCCAATTAGTATATGGATATTATCTTAAGTTCCTGTCACTGTTATTTACATAGCAGGGAGTGGTATTCGAATTTATGTGGGGTAGGTACCACAACTAAAAACTTTAACTTAAAAACAATAACTTAAAAAAAAGTTTTTTGTAGCAATACCATCATGTCCTACACTATTTGTATTGTTTAATGAGTTGATGATTCTCTATATCTCATGGTAGTGACTAGGGACCATGAACATTGTTTTATTATTTGTGTTAATTATGTTACATTTAGGTTTGCTAGTCATATCAAGTTTCCCTTGTAATTTATCGATAAAATAATTGTTAAATGCTTCATCAATGTCATTGGGATTTGATAGAGTACTATTGTTATTTATAATTATAGTAATGTTAGATTAAGGTATGTTATATTTTGCACGATTAATAATTTGCCACGTGGTTTTAGACTTATTTTTAGATGATTTTATTTTATGATTGTTTTGCGCCTTTTGTGTTAGGTGTATAATTTTTTTATGTAAACGAGAGTAGGTTGTGAAGGTGTATTTATTATTTTTGTTAGGGTTTAATCTAAATTGCCACAAAAGTTTTCTTTTTTTGACTACCTAGTTAAGACATCTATTTTGATCAATTTAGTTGGAAAACACAAGTCGAATATTAATTTAAATAGATCGAGATTTTTCTTATATGCTTCATTCGGATCGACTGTGTCATGAATCTCTAAGAAAAATGGATTTTTATATGATTTTTAAACTTAGAAATATTATTATTGTCAAGACTGTAGTCTCCTTTAGCCGTGTACCAATAATTTTATGGGACATTTGATTTGAACTGGACAGTGAAGCAGCTGTGTCGTATGATCGGACAATGCCAATTCTATTACGTCAGTTTTACACACTACTAAAATTTTGAGCAAAGTTGTCTATGCTCGTCATACTGGCCATGCGAGTCGGCTGCTTTAATGCTAGTTTAAGGTTATTATAACTCATTAAAAGACATTCGAAAGCATCTGAGTGGCTATTAGGTTTAAGCATGTCTATGTTACACTGCAATGTCTACCATTACAATGTTGTATCGTGTGCGTGATATTTCTTGCAAAAGTGTTTCCATTTTATCAAAGCAGTAATTAAGATTTGGTACTCTGTAAATACAGACAACTATTATGTTAAAATAAGTAAGCTCAATTGAACAACATTCAAATATTCCTGATGAAGATAATTTCGATATTTTTGGTATTTCCTTATATTGAAGGCCGTTTCTCACAAGAATACATGCCCCTCATCTTTTTCTCCCTTCTCTACAGTAATGGGCAGCTAGACTGTAATTTGGTGCATACAATTGATGTTGACACTCCTCCATAGTGAAATGTTCCGTTATGCATAGAACATCAACATTTATCTTTTTTTCGGATAACTCATCTAAACATACAGTTAGGACATTTGCTTTGTTTGTCTAAACCAGCAATGTTTTGATGTAACATTTTAATATATTTATTAGAGGAAAAAATCATTCGTATTATCTTTTATGCATGAGGGAGAAACAGGGGGAGACTCACCATAATCCCGATCAATTAAATGAAAATCTTCGCAACCTAGGTACTGATCTCATCAAGCATTAAATTTTTATTTTTAAATATGTTTACTATGCCATTATTATTTACAAATCTACTTCTTGGAAAAAACATTTTATAGTCATATGACAAATAAAAGTTAGTATCAGACAAATATGCTTAGTGATGGGTACAAGCGTCTAAGTATAAGAGACTGTTAAATGTTTCTTTCTTCCGTTAAACATCATAGAGTAGTCGTTCAATTTAAATGTAGGTGCACATATTATAATATTTGTATAATCAATTTTTAAAAGTGTTTCACGTAAAGTAATTATGAGATCGACATAGTTGTTAGCTCGGCAAAAGTCTTCCTCGCCGAAGAAGATCAGGCAGTAGTCATCCATAGTGTTGTTCTTCAATTTAAGATGCATGTTCCTAATAAGCTTCCCTATGCCACAAGTGATAGATTTTGTAATCTAGGAATGTATTTTCTGCAGTCGTTAAGATTTTATTTCTGTTCTTTATAGGTACTCAAAATGCATAGCTTTCTTTGACTTACTATATCTTTTGGTTGTGAATCATGTACGTGATGTGTCTTATTTTGGTTTTTCTGTTCCGTAACTGGGGTATTATTGTTCTTGTTGTTCGAGTTACATGTCTGCGAACTATTGTTGGGAGATTTTTTTTGTCAACTTTCTTTTTCTTTTTTCATGTCAATGTTGATGGGGTGGAAGAAGATTCCCCGTATCCTACATTTTTGTATAGTTCTATTATTTTCTGACGTCTTTCCAATTCCCATTTTAAATTAGTATTTTCCGTGTTCAAATTGTCAATTTCATTTTTTGCAATTATCAATTCCTCCTGTTTAGTTGAAATTTTTATTTGTAAGTCACGTACTTCTAAATTCTCACATGGGTCAGGTAGATTTTGTAACGTGGTATCGAAAAGTGATGAGTCTAATGTGTTCATAATCGACACATTATTTTGAGAGTTCGTTTTTCGTACTTTCTTTAATGTTACGTTACTATTGCATCCACTCGCCATAATTGGTAATTAAAAATTGCAATAATATCAACAAAAAAAAAAAATATAAGAAACAAAATAAATAAACAATATATCCAATGGATTCAAACCAAAAAATTTTGCAAAAATAATGGCCAAAAAGAAAACCTACTTATTCTTGGGATTCGAACCAGCGGCATTTCATTCACACCTTTTCTTATGTGAGTTCTACTTGTACTTAAATAACTGAACGATATCCAAACCTATGAAATAGTTTATCTGTTCTAATTTCTAATAATTTTTAAACTTAAAACAGTCGTTATATGACTCGTGCTGCAAAAATGTTTGCAACAAACACATGTTTTCATTATTTTTTAAATAGTTCACGATCTTCTTGTGTTGAGATATTGTTTTGAGAGTCAAACACTGTATTTTAATATGTTTTTTTTGCACGAAAGTCTTGTTTTAAAGCAATTCATACATATAAATTTTAGTTAAATTTTTCACCTTTCTAGGTAAGCTGGCATCCAGAAAACGATAGGACAGCTAATGCTATCTGATATTCACACTATAACACCACTTTCAATCTCAGATAGTCGATAGTACTATTTTTTAATAATTTATTTCACAGAGTTTAATGTTTACGTGACGGCAGCGCCATCTGACTTAGACATGGAATTAGTATGTACTATCCTATACTATGAAAAGAGCATTCTCTATTTTCACCAGAGCAGAATTCGGTTGCCCAGTTCATCATCATCATCATCATTTCAGCCGAAAGACGTCCACTGCTGGACATAGGCCTCCCCCAAGCACCGCCACTTCGACCGATTCTGTGCTTTCCGCATCCAGCGGATTCCTGCAGTCTTCACAAGGTCATCGGTCCATCTTGTGAGAGGCCTTCCAACGCTACGTCTTCCGGTACGTTCGCCACTCCAGAACCTTTCGACCCCATCGGCCATCCGTTCTGCGAGCAATGTGCCCAGTTACTATAAATAAAATAACACCGTGCCCTGCCTGCCAATGCTGTGTCCAATTTTTTTTCGTCTTTTAGATTATTAAAAATATTGCACACGTATTTTTGACATAATCAAAAGATTACGGCGATACATTGAGTTAAAATGTGGCATGACGTGACGCTTTTCTAGATTTAATATTTCGTTGTGACGTAGCGAGCCCCAACTCCCCAAGTTTTCTAAGTTATTTTTGATTAATATGATAAAGCAAAAAATACGTGTATAAATTTTTTTATTATCTGATTGACGGACTAAATGGTTTTTTTTTTTTCCCTAGGTAACTACCCTATTTAGGCTGAGTCAATACGGAATTTGCCTTTGATATGCATCAAAGGCAAATTCTGTTAAATAATGCTCGATTATTATCAATTTAATTCTTAATTACATTGCGTTCGTAAGTCTCTGATTATAAATGATATTTTTTAAACATTAGATTGTTGGTTATGGCGTGACCTTGCGGAAATTCATTATAAAATACAATAGACGTGGATATATTTAGTAACCTGTTCCGCTTAGCTATTTCTAAAGAGCCAAAAAAAACTCCTGAAATAAATCGCTCACTCAGCGCACTCAGCACTCAGCGCTAAGTGTAGCAACACGCCGTGTTCGAGTTCGCAACAAGTTCATCGTAATCCTGAGGATGCCTCGTTGAGAGGTGAAACACGTTTCGATTTATTTCAGGAGTTTCTTATGGCTCTTTAGAAATAGCTAAGTGGAACAGGTTACTAAATGTATCCATATAATATTAGTATTATATGGATATATTTAGTAACCTGTTCCACTATACTGTTCCATATATTTAGATATATCATTATAATAAATAGTTGCTGAGATAATAAAGATTCAGTACGGGATTTGATATTCGTGCACAACATAAGTTTCCAAGACAAAGTGGTTATCGTAACTGGTAGCAGCTCTGGTATTGGAGCAGCTACAGCCATCAAGTTTGCTGAAGAAGGTGATAAAGTCACTATCGTAGGAAGAAATAAGCAGAAACTGGACAACGTTGCCAAGAAATATGGCAATCATATTGAAATAAATGAAGAAATTATTATATTTACACATTTGAATATGGAGCCATACTGGCGCCATTTTGTTTTTAAATATGGTTTATGTCACTCGGGATGATGTAAGGATTCTAACGATACCTAATACATCCATATCTGTCCAGGCATTTAAAAGTTATGGTGCCACAAAGAAACTGACATACACGAACCCTGAAAACATCACACTCCTTTTTGGGCAGTCGTGTTAAAATCAACTAAATAACCTCGGACAAACAAACAAACTCGGACTTTTTTAATGAAATATAATAAAATAAATGTTTTATTGAAATACAGCAATTTGTTAATTAGTTGGATAAGAAAATGTGGTGGTGGTATCACTATCACACTTACTCTCACCCAAGTTTTCGATCGAATATGTGTTCGCGCAGGTCGCGCGGTGTTCACCGCTGTGTGTGAGAAAATAAATATTGTTGGAATAGGTATTTTTATCATTAAATGCCATTGAATCATTTAATTACGGGACAATGTACTATCTTGTATTGGTTTCGCCAAATAACGGGATAGTAAAAAATTCATGCCTGAAATATGGGATATCCCGTAAAATACGGGACATCTGGTCACCCTAACTTATTGACTAGACTAATTTTGCTATCTCAAAATCAATGATATTTATCAATCGTGCGTAGTACTGTTTATCACTGTTATATTTTAGATTAGATTGTCTTATAATAAATAGCTGTAGTTGCAACAAAAATTCAGTACTAAATTCGTTGTTGGCGCATAAACATGAGTTTCCAAGACAAAGTGGTTATCGTAACTGGTAGCAGCTCTGGTATTGGAGCAGCTACAGCCATCAAGTTTGCTGAAGAAGGAGCTAAAGTCACTATAGTAGGAAGAAATAAGCAGAAACTGGACAACGTCGCCAAGAAATGTGGCAATCCTTTAGTGCTAGTGGCTGACGTTTCTAAAGATGCAGATGTCAAAAGAATTGTCAGTGAAACTTTGAGCAAATTCGGTAAGTTGGATATTCTGATAAACAATGCTGGCATAGGCGGTAATGTCAGTATTCTATCCGACCAAGCTATGTCAACATATGACAAAGTAATGGCGACAAACCTGCGCTCAGTAGTTTTCTTGACACATCTTGCTGCTCCACATCTTGTGAAGTCCAAAGGTAACATTGTCAATATATCAAGCATTTGTGGACTCCAAGTAACTATAAAGGACAATTTTTCATACGACACATCGAAAGCAGGTCTGGATCATTTTTCAAGATCTGTTGCACAGGAACTAGCTTCAAGTGGAGTTCGTGTAAACATTGTGAACCCAGGACCAGTGCGGACTGATATCGTTGAAAATATGGGTTTAACTAGAGAAGCGGAAGAAGCTTTTTTCAAAGATATGCAGAAAGTGACAGCTCTGGACAGGATTTCTGTTCCTGAAGAAATAGCTGACCTAATTCTGTTTCTAACTAGTGACAAAGCCAAAGCAATCACTGGTTCGTCCTTTGTAAGTGATAATGGAGCATTATTGAAAGTTGCTGATAACTAACAATTTTATTTTGGATTTAACTGTGTTTCAATAATTGTTGTTGTTTCTAAAAATTCAAATATGCCTAAATTGTTGTTTCTTTTCCAATCCTTTTAAAACAAGTTAGATTTTTGTTACCTGCATTTTAAATTTTTGGTTTTGTAAACAAAAAAGCTTTATTCTGGGTTGGTTTCAATTGGAATTTGTGATTATAAAAATTGAAGTTCGTGATGTAGATACGTTTTAATATTTCCTTAATATTATTAAGAAACACTTCTATGAGTGGGTTTCAAGTTCAGGTTTTTGAGGTTTGGCAAATTTTACAATACTGCCAACTTTTGAAAAAAATGCGTATCTTGGGTTTTACATAAATGTTCTTAGAAAACACTTTTTGCCGATTCATCATCATGTTTTGTATCAATTAGTCATGATTTCATAAATTACATAACAAAGAAAATTAGTAACCTTAGTTAATTATCAGACCTGAATTGTAAAAAAACAATCACTGGTTCGTCTTTTGTGAGTGATAATGGAACAATGTTGAAAGTTGCTTACCACTAACAATTTTAATATGCCTGAATAAATGGTTTAAGTGTATCAATTATTGTTGTTCTTTCTTTTGCAATTCCGCTTTTGAAACAAGTTAGTTATATGTTACCTATGTTTTATATTTATTTATGCATATTTTATTGTATACCACAAAATAACATAACAAAAAGTAAATTAAACACTACACAACAAACACTACAATGGGCAGCCTTATCGCTTTCTGCAATCTCTTCCAGGCAACCTGACATAAAATGGAGCTGTCGTCGGTGTAAATAATAAGTATTAAATATACTAAAATAGAGCGACAGATAAATACTTATCCTAAATAATAGATAAAAAAAATACATTCATACTAAATACCTACCTGTATAAGCAACGAAAATAAATGAAGACTATAGATAATTACAGTTACGAGACAAGATCACTACGACAAGTACTGTTCCTTTACGAGTATTTTAAACACAAGTAACGACTCCGCACATTTTATTTGAACTGGCAATGTATTCCACAAACGACCGGCCTGGACAATATTAGATTTGTCGAGGAAAGTTGTGAAATATATGCATTTTAAGCAGGGTTGTAACGGATGTCATATAACGGATGAGGATACGGATATTGGAAAATTCCTTATTGAGGGTGCGGATGAGGGTGCGGATGCGGATGTCGTACAAAAAATAGTCCTTATTTTTTAGTACCTATTTATATTTGTATTATAGGTGTAGGTAATCAATTGGTAGATAAAAAATTGAAAATTTGGTTATTAAAGTTGTGAACTGAAATTTCAAATTGTGGAGTCAAATGCACAACTTTAATATTCAAAATTAAGTAAAGGTAAATTATATTTGATAAAATGCAACTTGAAGGCCTTTTCGCCTTCGAAGCGGTTTTAAGTTCTTCATAGATAAGGCCTGCTTCACTAAATAATTGTTCGCTCGGGATACTTACCAGTGGCGGTGATAAAAAGCGTCGAATGATTTTATACCCAGTAACTCAAATTGTGACATGTGACACCACAGTCATGCCACCACTGCCACGTGCGGCCGATTGTCTGTCATAGGACAAGGACATTGCAAATTCAGACGTAACTCACTTATCGGCCCACCCATTTAGATCGGCGCGAGTTTTTAAAAATTCACTATTTGTGCGAACAACGTAGGGTCACATCCCCATAGAAATTATGAGGATGCGGATGAGGATGCGGAGCTTTTAAAATCAAAAGTTGAGGATGCGGATGTTTTGCGGATATCAAAATTTATGCGAATGCTCCGCAGTTGCGGATGCGGATACGGATATCTGTTACATCCCTGATTTTAATCGTGAAGTTATCTGATGACCTTAAAAATTTCGTGTGGGAGTCGCAAAGAAACTAGAAACATTTCTTGAGATAGAGAAGGGTGGAAGGGGAAAGAGAACATTATACAAGACAGCGTCATCTGAGTTGGTTTCAAATTAGAATTTGTGATTATTATAATCGAAGTTTGTGATGCTACGTTTTAATATTTTCAATTCAAAAGGACACTTTTATGAATGGGTGAAGTTAGTTTAAGGTGATGTTTGGCTTTTGCTAATAATATCGAAGCGACATTTATAATACTGCCAACATTTTTTTTTGCGTATCAGGTTTTTTCAACCATGTTTTTAGATACCAATTTTTGCCAATTCATCATGACATGTTTTTTTGTCAATTCGCCATGAGTTCATAAATAACAAAATAAAGAAAATTAAAAGTGTCCTTAATTGTAGAAACAATGATAAATTATCTGATAAGTACTATGACATATCTACCTTTAGGTAGGTACATTTATTCAAAATTGTATATATTTCATCAATTAAATTCGCGTCTTTTATTTCAGTACAAACTGGTGTTATTTTTGACACTGCCGCCCAAGATACAGGATTTTCCTAGTTTGGGGGCAGGGTACATTTCTTCTTGGACTTTCGACCTCACTTTTGTAAATTATACTTAAGTTTGCTTACCTTTCTGTATACCTATCTATTGTCAAAGTTTGTTTTTTGTGAATAAAGAATTTACTTATTATTATTATTATTTCTCAACTTGTGACTTAAAATAACAGCCAGTCGTTGAAATCTTGACTTGATTTTAAGTTGAATACTTATTTGATTCAAAATCTCTTGGCGTTTTTTTTTTAATACCTACAAGTTGATATTCGTTAGTACGGTCGTACAGTCATGTTTGTTTGGCCTATAAAAACATTACCGTACTTTAGAATCTTGGCAAGTAATTACTAACTTGTATATTTTTGACGTCACTATTTGCAACGTGCAAATGGTGATTAAAAAAGCTATATACTTACATCTATAGATACAATGGCAAGTACAAAGAAAGCCAGAATTGACAGTGATAAATATTGATGCAGCTACAGAGAATTGCAACTAAGGCGCTCCGCAGACAGAACAACTTTAGTTGAAGAAACTACCAACTTTTTGAAAGTTTTCGTAGGTTGCCAGTTGCAGCAGCTAAAAGGCCCAGTTTACGTATACCGCGATTCTTAATAAACTTTTCAAATCACCATGGATTTGAAAAGTTTATTCAACGGTCAGTGTGACTATGGATCTCGAAGAAGCAGCTAGCTCGACGCGTTGCGATTGCTGGTTGGGGAAACCAGCAACTAGACACAACTAGTATAAATTTGACAATTGCTATTGGCGTCAATTTAAAACTGATTCTGTCATCGAGTGCAATAACTGAAAACGGAAGTCGATCATTGAAACTCACAACTAGAGTTACTTTATACCTATGTCTGCGCAGTTTCTTTATGTTATAATATAAACCGGTAGTTGCGAGTTGATTATTGCCGTAATACGGAGATCTAAGTTGCTCTATCTGTGGAGCGCCTTAACCTCACCGTAGTTTGTGGCCTACAGGGTAGCTTTTTAAGACGGGGCAGTAAGAGCAGTTTCTCAAACGTTGTAGCCACAGGAAAATGTTCCTAAAAGACTTCTTAACTTTTTGAGTAGGTAGTTGCTAGCATCTTAAAACTCTTCGTAGATCAATCCCTGACCAACGACAACCCGCGGTCGCTCCGCTGCTACGCACACGGACGCATTTGCTGGGAGATGGATAGATATGTTGAAGTTAGTTTATTATACAAATGTTATTTTGTCTCTTAATTTTGTTATTTCTCGTGTTTAGATATAAATGTTTTTATTTTTGTAATTTACCTAATTTACTTAGGTAGGCATGTGTGTCACTTTTTAGTTTGTATATTGTTCTGTACAACACCTTGTATATATACACGCTTTATATTCTGTAATGTTGTGCATGAAAACTTGAATAAATACCTGAGGACAGGAGTCCATCATTCAGTAACTTCTAAGGATAGCAGTTACCGTGTCTGGGAAGACAAGAAGACAACTCTTGCATTATTTTATGAAGCTGTAAAGTAAGATTAATAACTTACCATTTTAATAATGGTTTAATAACCATCATTAAAATATATTTTTGTTACCGTTTCCAGAGGACTTGTACCAAATAAAATACCACTGAATAATTAATTATAATCGAAGGCGAAGTTATATAAGTAGTGTAGTCCGTCTGTGAAATTGGTTTGATCTTCGTTTTTTGTATCCGTTTATCTTAGATTACATGTATCGTCCGTAAAACCGTCCGTAAAGCCGTCCCGTAAAGATTAGATTGTCAGTTATAATAAAGAGCTGCTAACATAACAAAGATTCAGTACTGTGTTGGCAATTACATTGTAATCATGAGTTTCCTAAACAAAGTGGCTCTCGTGACCGGCGCTAGTTCTGGTATTGGAGCAGCCATCGCCGTTAAGTTTGCTGCAGAAGGTGCCAAGGTCGCTATAGTAGGAAGAAACACGGCGAAACTAAATAACGTCGCAAAGAATTGTGGCAATCCTTTAGTGATAGCTGCTGACGTTACTAAAGAAGAAGACGTCAAAAGAATTGTCAATGAAACTGCGAAACATTTTGGGAAATTGGATGTTCTGATAAACAACGCTGGCATAGGCGGTTATGCTAGTATTCTATCTGACCAGGCTATGGCAAATTATGACAAACTAATGTCTACAAACCTGCGCTCAGTAGTTTACTTAACACATCTTGCCGCTCCACATCTTGTAAAGACCAAAGGTAACATCGTCAATATATCAAGCGTTGCTGGACTCCGAACATTTGGAAAGGACAGTTTTTCATACTGCACATCAAAAGCAGGTTTGGATCATTTCTCGAGAGCTGTTGCACTGGAACTAGCTTCAAGTGGAGTTCGTGTAAACACTGTGAACCCAGGACCAGTGCGGACTGATATCGTCAAAAATATTGGTGTAACCGAAGAAAAAGAAGAAGCTATTTACAAACAAATGCAGAAAGTGACAGCTCTGAACAGGGTTTCTGTTCCTGAAGAAATAGCTGACCTTGTTCTGTTTCTGGCTAGTGACAAAGCTAGAGCTATCACTGGTTCGTCTTTTGTGAGTGATAATGGAGCGTTGTTGTAAATTCTAGAAAGACCGAGAAATTAAAATGTCTAAATAAATAGCAACAGTATTCAACTTATTGATGTTTTACCGTTTGTTTAATTTCTACCGAAATGTTATGATTTATTTTAAAGCTTAAAGCCATAGGAACAGTAAATATATTTCTTTGATTTTACGAAAGACTTGATATTTTCGTGAACTAACTCACTACTTTCTACATACACTTACCAAATTAAGAGATTTGACACGGAATTTGGTCAATAGGCATTTTGGTGGTCAGAGAAAAGTACTCATGGTTTTATAATCTTCAGCTCAATCATACACGGCACTGATGCTAGCAACGTCACCAGGCTACTAATTGACTGGAAATCCGATATTCCTGGAATACAATGTAGCAATTTCACTGAAGTAAGAGCACAGACAATTATAGCACCAAATAGAACTTAGGACTCAGAAGATGATGGAAAAGAGTAAGGATTGGCCCCACCGATTGCATATTATTTTCGATGAAACATTTTGCGTTTTCTCCTCTACTCGCCACGTGCAAGGGGACCCCATCCAAAGCTCGCTCGGCTATATTGTAAGTATCAATATCCCAATTTTTGGTTCAAAGATTCAAAATGAGCAGCGGCGATGCTTGCTGAAAACTCAGGTGTTTTATCAATTGTGTTGAGGATTTTCAATAAAAAAGAGCAATCGCCAGCTCGATCTTACAAAATTTAAAGAAAGGGGTGTGGAAAGATTACACTAACATTTTAAAAGCGAAAGTTTGTGAGTGTGTGTGTTTGTTTGTCTTTTCTTCACGCAAAAACTACTGAATAGATTTTGATGCAATTTGTCACACAGATAGATTATAACCCGGATTAACACATAGAATACCTATTATTAATCCCGATATATATTCCCACGGGATCGAGACTTCTGCGGGTGAAACCGTGGGGCGCAGCTAGTATTTACATAGTTCTTCAATATCAATGCCAAGGAAGATAGAATTGACAGAAATAACGAGAGTGGCTACAGAGAAATTCAACATAACCTTTCCCTAGCTTGCGGTCGACTTCATTTTGGAGTTTATGATTTGAATAAAGCACCGACCATCATATGTACTGATTTGATTTGTATTTTGTATTTAACTTAATAAACTTAAAAACTACTGGACCGATTTGAAAAATTCTTCCAGCTATGGATAGCTACATTATCAGCGAGTAACATAGGCTATATTTTATGCCCGTACTCCCACGGGAATGGGAACTACGCGACTGTAACCGCGTGACGTCCACTAGTGTTTAATATTTTCGATGATAGGACTTTACCTTCTGTCTGTACACTTTAGCTTTGGTCTCTGACATTTACAACAAGCCAGCGAATGAGTATATAATCGACGCATAATCAACATTGTCCATAGTCCGTCGGCTAGTGTAGTTGTGATCGTGCGACCTTCGTTTAAGGATTTCGTTATCTCAAAATTAATCATATTTATCGATCGCGCGTCTTTGTATATCACTGAATTTGATAAGATTGTATTTATTAACTGTAGTTGCAATAAAAATTCAGTTCGAAATTCATTGTTGGCGGATAAACATGAGTTTCCAAGACAAAGTGGTTATCGTGACTGGTGGCAGCTCTGGTATTGGAGCAGCTACAGCCATCAAGTTTGCTGAAGAAGGAGCTAAAGTCGCTATAGTAGGAAGGAACAAGCAGAAACTGGACAATGTGGCAAAGAAATGTGGCAATCCTTTAGTTCTAGTGGCTGATGTTTCTAAAGATGCAGATGTCAAAAGAATTGTCAGTGAAACTTTGAGCAAATTCGGGAAATTGGATATTCTGATAAACAATGCTGGCATAGCCCAGTCAGCAGGTATTCAAGACGACCATGCTATGGCAGTATTTGATCAAGTAATGACGACAAACCTGCGCTCAGTAGTTTACTTGACACATCTTGCTGCTCCTCATCTTGTGAAAACTAAAGGTAACATCATCAATATATCAAGCGTTGCTGCACTCCGAATACTTGGAAAGGACAGTTTTTCATACTGCACATCAAAAGCAGGTTTGGATCATTTCTCGAGAGCTGTTGCACAGGAACTAGCTTCAAGTGGAGTTCGTGTAAACACTGTGAACCCAGGACCAGTGCGGACTGATATCGTTGAAAATATGGGTGCAACCGGAGAAAAAGAAGAAGCTGTTTACAAACACATGAAGGACATGACAGCGCTGGACAGAATTTCTGTTCCTGAAGAAATAGCTGACCTTGTTCTGTTTCTAGCTAGTGATAAAGCTAAAGCTATCACTGGTTCGTCTTTCGTGAGTGATAATGGAATGTTGGTGAAAGTTTTAGACACACCGAGAAATTAAAATGTCTAAATAAATAGCAACAGTATTCAACTTATTGATGTTTTACCGTTTGTTTAATTTCTACCGAACTGTTATAACTTATTACATAATTATAGCCGCAAGAACAGTTAATCTTTGATTTTTATTAAAACTTCTTAATGATCTTGCATGTATGTATTCAAAACATGGTGTAACTTATCCTATCAACTAATCAGGCAAATAGGCATTGATTATGGTAATTATTTATAAAGTAGGTAAATCTGACATAATAAACACAAACGTGTTTTCTTTTGCCACATCATCATGACACATGACATATTTTTTCGCTCATTTTTGTTACCGTGTTGTCAAATAAAGAAAAAAGTACGTACACATGGCTACATATCAAGCTATACATTTCCAGTAGGTACCTATATGCTGACCTCTCATTGTACGGAAATCCTATAAAATGAAGACCAGCTTATATTGGAAATGTGTAGTTTGATATATGGCCGTGTGTACCACATGGTTTGTACAAATTAATTATAAAACAGTGATACATAATTTAGTAAACACTACTACTATAAAATGTTTTGATTTATTTATCAAGGAATTACAATTACCTATCATATTTGTAGTTTTATTTTGATACCGAACGTTTTATCTAGTATCGAATCTCAATAAATGTTGACGTCACTAGACTTAACTTTGCTATCAGTAATTATAATCTGATCGGTAAACCTATTTATTGTAATTATACAATGATTGTGCACAATCGAGCTATGAAAGCCGTTATCAGAATCTTATCAAATGACTTGCACGATGAAAATAGCACCGTCAAATGCGGCAATAACGCAATCCATACAAGTGATAAAAACATACAAACCTTTTTAGTTTTGGCTTTGGCTTTTTTGTTGGCTTTTGCCAAGGTTATATCATTGACAAGTAGGTAACGAATTTAATGTGCCAAAGTTCAACAATCACAATAGGCTAAATAGATGTTCCGGATATTTGCCAGTGACCTTGAGTGGTTAGCTTGCGTGTTCTGTACTGAGCTCACGCAACGCGTCGTACGTCCAGCCAGTAATAGGACTCGCCCATCAAGGAACACTGTCCCAAATTAAACGCATTATTAATTTACTAGCCGCGCTCCGCGGTTTCACCCGCGGAAGTATCGATCTCGTGGGAATATCGGGATAAATAGTATCCTATGTGTTAATCCATGTTATAAACTATCTGTGTAACAAATTTTATCCAAATCCGTTCAGCAGTTTGAGGGCGAAGAAGAAACAAACATACACACACACTCACATACTTTCGCCTTTATAATATTAGTGTGATTATACATAAAACAAAAGTTATTTTAATAAAAAACGTATGCGATAAGATCAATAAATAAATAACCTTTAAAATGGTGAAGGTTTTAGAAAAATACGCTTGATAGATTTTGCGTTATTTTCAGTTTTTATCCGTGTTAGATATAACTTTATAAATTAATTTCAGTATGTAATAATAACATAACCTAAAATATTCTTAAATTAAGTTACTAATAGTCAGGTCAATAAAACCAAGTTTAAAAACTATTGTAAATTGTATAAAAAAATTATAAACCTGACACAAAAGGCACAAAACAATTACAAAATAAAGAAAGCCAAAAACATGGCAAAAACTACCTGGTAAATTATAAACCAGAAAAAATACAATATTCCCAGCCAGCGTATTGATAAAATTAAATTTAATAATAAAATTATAACTAATCCAAAGAACATTTCTAGAACATTGAATAACTACTTTGTTGATAAAATACAGCCCAAATTAATGGACGGCAGCCAATCTAAAACAAGTAGGAAAATAGACACAAGAAGGGAGTCTATGTTCATGGCACCAAGCGTACCAGATGATATACATAAAATAATAATGTAATTGAAAAATACAAATAGCGTAGGTTACGATGGCCTCTCTACAAAGATTTTTAAATCTGTAGCTAATGAGATATGTGTACATTTAAGTTACATACTTAATCTTAGTATTAGTGATGGCATATATCCAGATGCTTTAAAAACATCAATAATAAAACCAATATTTAAGAGGGAAAATAGAGAGTTAATGGAAAATTATAGGCCAATCTCACTGATTCCGATTATATTAAAAATCTTTGAGAAGTTTATTTACATAGAGCTAAACAAATACTTAGAAAAAAACAATATTTAATGCGAAGAACAAAAAGGATTTAGACCCAGCAGAACAATAAATATGGCGATTTTTGATTTTATACAGAATGTCATTAATAATGTAGATAAACGAAACCCAGTCTGCGCCATTTTCTGTGACATGACGCAGGCGTTTGATTATGTCCATCATCCCACACTTCTGAAGAAACTCGAAGCTTATGGTATAAGGGGTAATGTTCTAGACCTGTTTCAGTCTTATTTATGTAAATAAGACTGAAACAGGTCTAGAACATTACCCCTTATGTTATGTAACAGACGACAAATAACTGAAATTAATAGAATTAATGTAATGACTAAACAAGACGAGATATAGATCAGACGAGCGAATAGTTAGTTACGGGGTACAGCAGGGAAGTGTGGTGGGTCCTTTGCTATTTATATTATACGTTAATGACTTACCGGAATGCATTGAACAACCATTGACCCTATTTGCAGATGACAGTACCGTGACAATACCTTCGAAAAGTGTAGATACACACGAAAGTGACATTAATATTTCTTTAAAATTGATTATAAAATGGTTAGACGAAAATAACTTAAGAATAAATATAAGCAAAACAAAGATAATGCATTTTAACCAACGCATGCCAGATAAGAGCAATCTGCATGTGCAATATAATAATGATACAGTTAACGATGTAGTAAGTACTCAATTTCTAGGGCTAGAAATAGACAAAAAAAATTAGTTGGAAACAACACATAGAGTCACTCAAATCTAGGCGCACTCAGGACGGCTTACTATGGTTTAGTCGAATGCCACCTACGGTACGGCGTTATCTTTTGGGGCAACTCCACCGAAAGAGAAACTGCGTTTAAATAACAAAAAAGATGCATAAGGTCCATTTTTAAACTGCAAACTACTGATAGCTGCGTGCCATATTTTAAACAGAATAAAATATTAACTTTACTCAAACCATAGGGGCGTACATGCAAAAGTGCGATTTTTCGTTTTGAATGCCATTGGATTCTACTACATGCGATACGTAACCTCAATTTTTCTTGTAATTTAATATTAATTACTTTTGGAATTAATTACAAAACATTATTTATCGTAAGCTAGACAATCTGCAATTATTTTTAGGCCATATAGCCGTATAGTAGACGTAAGAGCAATAATTATTACTTTTTGGGGCAGTTTTAACGTGCCACAAAGACGTATGTACGTACGACCTTCAATTTTATTATGATCTAAGAGAATTGTGTCGGGCCATAGGGACTTATGCGCATCGACTGTCCATCTCAACATGATCCTGAAGATATTTAGTCATCACTTGCAGACGCATGTACACACATCTACACATTTTAGTATTGCTGTCTCAAGATTTTGTCAAAATGTGGACGTATAGTCATATCAAGAATACCCAACACGGTCATTTTGCAATGAGCTGCCATATGGAGTAGACGTCAATTTTAATGCTGAATTAATTATCTTTCGTGGGTCCTATTGGCCATCTGTTCTGTGCGCAATATGCCTGCCCACTGCCACTTAAGTTTGGCAATTTTGCAGGCTATGACGGTTACCTTGGTTCTCCTACAGATCTCTTCATTTCTGATTCGATCACGTAGGGAAACTCCAAGCATAGCTTACTCCTTTGCTCTTAGGATGATTTTCAGCCTTCTATTGAGGCCCATTTTGAGCATCACGTTTCAGTGCCATAGGTCATTAATGGCAACACGCACTGGTCTAAGACTTTCGTCTTAAGACACTGTGGTATGTGAAACGAGAAGATATAACGCAGCTTCCGGAACGCTCCCCAGCCGAGTCGGACAACGGAGTCGGAGTCGACGATTGACCTCTTTCTCGAAGATCTTCATGAGCTGGCTCTCCCTAATATACAGATCTCTTGCAAAGAACTTGAAGCTCTTGTTCCGCTCTTTATCGCGTCTTTAATACGGTCAGTATTAAAGCACCAAAAGTCGCTTTTTAAGAACTTACAGATCCGTCCATTGAGCTACCGGTAGATGCACGCAACGTCTGAAGACTGCAGGATCATCTCACGTCTCTCCTCCATGAGCTGTAAAGTAGATTCAGAGAGCTTCTTGTTTCTATTTTTGCGACGAGTTTTGAAAATCTTAGACCCAACCATATGAACAGTTTTCACGAACCCATCGTTATAATCGTCCATGGAGCTCCCTAAGCACTTGAAACGATTCTGAAGTTTGAGCTGAAAGCTCTCGGGGTTTTGGATTTGGATCGGTGCTGGGCGGAGCGTAGACTTCATCAGTCGAGATATTTCCAGCTTGATATTTAGATTCAATGTACTATTTGCAATTCTTACTATGCGGTGATCACTTCCGGTTTTCAGCGCATTGATAACAGAGACATTATTAAATGTTTGCTTCTTCGTTGACATAATGATGTATCTGTCTTCTTTTTTCTTTAGTTGGATCATACTTTCTGAAGAAGGAGTTTCTTATAAAGAGGCCTTCATTCTCCATAAAATTGGCCAGTAGGTGACCCCGGTGGTTCCGATGTCCAATTCCAAATTGACCCACTCGTAGTTCATAATTGTCTCGTTTGCCCAGTTTCGCATTGAAGTCCCCCATAACAACGGTGAAGTGAGTTTTAGAGGCAAACATGGCTCTGAAAATTTTCTCATACATGGTCTCCACCTCATCGCCGGGGTGTGACGAGATCGATGCTAAAACCTGTATTACCTTCAACGAATATCTTGCTAATATTCTGAGTATAAAGTACGCCACCCTGGTCGACACACTCCCTAACTTCAGCACGTTGCTTACAAAGGACTTATGAATGATAAACCCGATATCACCTTGAGACTGCTGATCGCCTCTCCCAGAAATAGAGTAGGTTCCCAGATTTGAGGATTTTCGAGTCCTCCCCCTCTCTTCGGACTTCAGATAACCCAAATACCCAATCGTAACCTGCTCAATTCTTCCTCGAGTTCGGTGATCTTCTCGTCCGTCCAGAGTTTACGCGTTTTGTGTGTTGCCACGGCCAATTTTCGGTGATTGTGATAATGTATCAATTAATAATGAGCTCAATTTTGTATGTTTGTGTTTTATATCATTTAATATAATTTTGTTCAGATTTATGATTTTTTACATTTTTATATGCATATTTTTTGTTCTTATTTTTGTTCACACCGAAAAAAATTGTAATGACTACCATTTGCTATTTTTTTTCTACATTGTAGAACAAAAATGATCTATACTTAGAATTCAAACACCTCTCTGTATTAATGACAAGCCAGACAGGCGTATAAATTATTAAAATCACAGAAATAACATTAATTTTGATGGTTTCTCATTCCTAAATTGCAATATTTTAAATCACCAACTAAGTTCAAATAAATATTGGTATAATTATTAATAATTTAAAGAAAAAAGTTTTACGTCCATAAATTTCAAGCATTTTTGGGGGAATTTTCATGGAGTTTTACCGTATTTCCATCATGCCAAATAGATGTAAGAACCAAAAACTGGTGTTATAGAGGAAATACCTTAAAATCAAGCATCTCATATGAAATGAACTGTAAATATATGGCCACATGCAAAAACACAAGAAGCTGGCTCAATCACAAAAAAAGTTATTCAGTTTTTTGTCTCTCCTGAAAAGTAACGGTTTTGTGGATACGCCCCTATGGTTTGAGACCCGCGATATATATTTTAGAAAAGGCAGTGTTTGTAAAGTTGAATCCTAATTGTTTTGACCGCATAGCTGACTTATTTCCACGAAATAGGTGCGATAATAGTAAGCTGTGTCTCCCTAGTGCGAGAACGACTTTAATGCGCAAGAGTGTCTGCTACATGGCACCAGTCATTTATAATAAATTACCGAGGAGCTGGAAAGTATTAAACTTGACGTTATTTAAAAAAAAACTTCGAAATTTTTTAGTAGACAAAGCGTATTATAGTGTGACGGAATTTTTAACGGAGAAAGAAATTTCTTGATTACTTTTATATTGTTTGTAATTAGGAAAAATATGACATTTAATTTAATTTTTATTTAATTTAACTTTAAGGTGTTAAATTTAATTTTTATTTAATTCAAATACGAAGTTTAAAAGATTTTATTTCAATCACATATTTTATGATAAAGAATAATGAATATATATATAATATTAAAGTTAATTAATTATTAATTATTTACAAAATAAAATAGATATTATATACTAACTTAACTAGAACTATTTACAAACTAAAATATAGCGTCGAAAAATTCATCCGCATCGCTGTCGACTGGTAATGTACCCAAGAGACTGGCCGCATTGCCACGTTGTATGGCAATGCTTAGCCTCTGGCCAAGGTAAAAACCAGCCCTTGGGTCACGGGAAGTGTCAAATAGCCGTTTTGAGCGTGATCCCGTGACCCAAGGGCTGTTGCTAATTATATTTTTTATGTCACCGAGTTTTGTACTTACCCATATTTGCAAAATAAATATCTTATCTTATCTAATAAAATGCTCTAAATTAACAAAATTAATTTTCTCCCAAATCTTTAACACTACTCGCTTAGACGCGATCTTCAGTATAAAATCATTAAAAGTCGGCTATTGTCGCCGTAATAGGAGAATTTGCGTCGCAATACCCAATCATTACGTGATTGTTATTTATTTTTACTGACGAGAAATCAAAAAAATTGCTAAAAAAGGAAAAATGACTCATAACTGGTTATTAAAATATCCGATTAATTTGAACAAACAAAGTAAAATACGGTTGAAAAGGCTTTCACTGACAGGTGCAACGCGACGTGGACGGTGCGACACGATTCTAGTAGAACAATATCCATGAAGTTTTTATACAAATTGTTCTACTACAGTCGCGTCGCGCCTGTCTGCGGAGCCTTAAAACGGTGAATATTCAAACAGTAAATCATAAAATCACATCAAAATGCAATAACTGCAAATATTGTCAAATAAATTCATAATGAATAGCATTTATGTCTAGAAGTCACGCTTGGAAACGCGACTTTAATAACATAAAAATCGTTTTTAAAAGTCGAACTCCGCGTCTATAATTCTGCCTTCAGCGGCATGTAATGTTGAAAAAAAGAGGTATAATTCACGACAAAACGTTCATGGTAATCATATTTGAGCACGCTGCTCTCGTTTTGTACTCGCCTGTACCTGAGCACTGTGACCTGAATCCACGTAGATTTTAAATCGACTGGAAATGATAGCTTTGCAGCTTGTTTAGTTCTACTTTGTGGGTGTAGATAGAATTTATGTTTGGCTGCCATTTTTTTCTTTTGTAAGCAGGAAATTCTTGGCTTAGAAAAGAAATCGGATGTAACTTCCTAAACAAGACTTAATTAAATCTAAAGTAATATTTAAATTATAAAAAGGTTTTTAATTACTGGTGTGCTTCTCTGTTTGTATCAGAGCTACCTTTTTCCAAATATTTTTTTATTAATGAGTCCGAAACAAGTCGGCTAATCCCGAAGGCAAGCGTTTTTCGTTTCTTTTCTTGCTGAAGATGTAAACAGATGTTAGAGATCACCCTTTTAAACAGCATTGACAAAGATTATCAACGTATTACAGTACGACACAACTTAAATGTAGCATGAATTTAAAAATTTGCAGTCATTCATTTCAATTTTACAATGTATTTGGTTATATGACTTTAGAAGTTATCGCGTTTGCGTAAAGATCATTTTCACCTAAAGTGCGCACTCAGTTCGAATGGTGATCGGTTTTACGAATTTTGCCGATGCTACATCTAATTGTGGCTTCGTTAATTCGAAAACGCCCAATAGCAATTGGAATGATTGTAATTGAGATACCATTTTATAAAACCGACTAACGAGTAAACAATGGTACTCGCCTCTTAATAACTATTTGAGCACGTTCTAGTTTTGTGCTCGACTGTACCTGAGTGCTCTGACCTGGATACACGCAGATTTGAGATCGACTGGAAGCGATAGCTTTAGGGTTTGTTCTTGTTTACTTTTCGTAGGTATAAAGAATTATATTTATTTATTTATATATACTTCATTGTACACCACAAAAATAAATATTAAAAAATAAATCAAACACTACAAAATACACAATGGGCGGCCTTATCGCTTTCCGCGATCTCTTCCAGGCAACCTTGGAATGGACAGTGATTTGCCTGGACATAAAATGGGGCTGTCGTTGGTGCAAATAATAAGTAGGTATATACTAGAATAGATACACAGATCATAAATAACATATATATAAATCATCATCAGCCTATAAATGTTCCCACTGCTGGGACACAGGCCTCCTCTCTGTGAGAGGGAGTGGGCCGTAATCCACCATGCGGGCCCAGTGCAGGTTGGTAGATGTCAAGTGTCTTCGAATTTTCGGTTCTAGAACATGCCGGTTTCCTCACGATGCTTTCCTTCACCGTTTTGAGAGCAGTGGTGATGGAATAATTTACACAAAGTAAAGCGCCTGTTTGGGTTCGAACCTACGACCCACAACTCGTAAGTCGCGGCCGTTACCATTGGGCCACCACTGCTCTAAAAAAATACATACATATTAAATTATAAGCAACAAAAATAAATTAAGACTATAGATAATTACAGTTACGAGAACAAGACTTGTATAAAACGTTAAAATAAATCATGTTCATCGTCTGCCTAGCCATCTCCGAACTATGTTGGGGTCGGCTTCCAGTCTAACTGGATACCAGTATTTTACAAGGAGCGACTGCCGATCTGACCTCCACAACCCAGTTACTGGGTAACACGATACCCCTTGGTAAGACTGGTTGTCAGAATTTCGGGCGTCTGACGACTCAAATATCTACAAATGACGGCCGGGACCAACGGCTTAACATGCTTTCCAAAACACGGAGGGGTCTTGGTATGTAGAGATGGTCACGCATCCACGGAGCAACCCCGACAAGCGTAGCTTAACTTGATCAATCGATCCGTGCGGCTGTTATTACTTAGCCACAAACCCCTCATAAATCATGTTCAGTTTAGAATTTTAGATACTTCAATAATAACCAGACGAACCGGCTTAACATGCTCTCGAGGCATACATGATTATAAAAAAACCGGCCAAGTGCGTGTCGGACCACGCACAATGAAGGGTTTCGTAGTTGGGATGAATTTATCCCAAAAACAAACTTAACTTTGTAGTTGATAAACATATTCTCCCATACGGAATGTATGGGAAAACATGTTTTTGCAACTGTAAAGTTAAGTTGGTCGATTATTACTCGATAACTAGTAAAGTCTACTTAGCTTTGATAGTTTTCCTTTTAATTTCGTTATATAAGCTACTGCTGTGATTTTTTCACACATCCAAAACCAACCATTTAGCTGGCAGGGCCCGACACACTTGACTCTAACAAAAATTAGCACTTTAAAGCTTAATATTTTGCAAACGAATCCCTGAATCCAAAAATGGTTTCATTAAACTCATAATGTTTTTGTAAGACCTTTCCAATGATACCCCACACGATGGGATAATTTTTTTTTAAAAAAAAACATCACCACTTTACGTGTATGGGAGGAAACCTAAAAAATTTTTTTTTTCATCATTTTATTTTACCACTTTGTCGGCGTAATTACTATGTATACCTATGCCAAATTACAGCTTTCTAGTACTAAGAGTCTCGGAGCTAGACCGCGGACAGACAGACAGACAGACGGACATGACGAAACTATACCCTTATAGTTTCGTCATGTCCTTGTTTACTACGGAACCCTAAAAAACCACCAAGTAAAAAACTACAAATACTAAAACAACTGTAATACAAATTTACAGAGATACGAACTTCTAATAAGTAATTAATATACCAAAGCTGAACACAGATTTATTTTAGTTTAATCGAAATTATTTAATATTTATTAGGTCAAAATCCGTCTGCCCTCCACTTTGTATTCTTTAATTAGTTGAGTACTTGACTTTTATACGATTACCTAATTACATACTTGGAGAACCCACAAAGAAGCCCACTTTAACGTACCTACCTTCATTTCACATTTTAGGAATGAATCTAAAAGTAGGTACGTGGCGGACTCGACTTGTCAAATTCAGTGAGCGTAACGTAGTCAGAAGATATAAGAGTTTCGCGATAGAAGGAGAGGCAACTTCTAGGTGAATATAACTGTAGGTAATTAGCGCTGTGCGACCTGAATTGCACTTTATTGTGTCGTAGCAAGAGTCCTTTTTTCAGCATCATCATCAGCCTAGTTTTGTCTCAACTATGTTGAGGTCGGCTTCCAGTCTAATCGGATGCAACTGAATACCAGTATTTTACATGGAGCGACTGCCTATCAAAACTCTACAATCCAGTTACTGGGTAATACGATACCCCTTGGGAAGACTAATTGTCTGACTTTCGGGCTTCTGACGACCCGTAACGACTGTCAAAGATCCACGAATGACAGCTGGGACCAACAGCTTAACATGCTTTCCGAGGCACGGAGGGGTCTTGGTATGTAAAGATGGTCACCTATCCACGGACCAACCGCGGCAAGCATAGCTTACACTGATCGATCGACCCGTGCAGCTATTATTACTTAACCACAAGCCCCCATCCCCCATCCAGCAAAATAACATCATTGCAAAATAACACAGTCGCGTACACAAGTGCCACAAGTGCTGTGCAACCTGGCAACGCTCTAATATTGCATAACTTTTATGCGTTGCAAATAAAAGTCGTCACAACTTTGATGCGTTTGTTCGTGGCTGCAGTGGCAATTGCTGTTCACGACTGTACCTATTATTCTGTTAGTAGTTTGATTGTTACTGTTGTACCTATGTGTTTAAGTCAAACAATCTGTATTGTTTTTTTTATTATCAATTGCAACTTTTTTTTTAAATGTTATTTATTTAAATATAGTTAGAGCAACTTGTCATCTCTGACGCACAGTGACAGTTTTATAACGTACAGTCGATAAGAAATTTCTTTTAAAATATTGTTAAATTAAATAAACGAAACTGTTCATTTAATACGAAAAGTTTTCGGTAGAGCTGACAAATATTTGCGGCTTTGAAGTTTCCATAAGAAATGGATAGCCCTGTAAATGTACACTTTAGTGAAAAACAGTATCTTTTAGAGTGGTTTGGTGATTTCAAGCGTGTTATCATTATTGTTCTTGAATAATAATAATGGAGTTTGAGGTCAAGAGCAATTGAATAATCTTGAAACAGGTGAACATGAAATAATTGCGGTTGAAACACATCTGATGGTACACCGAAATAAACCATAAAATGCTTACTTAATTTACGTATAACAATTCTAAATTTAGCGTAGACCTTTTTTGGGTAATTCAATGGATTGACCTTCAGTAGGCTTTGGGGACCCCTTGGTAACAAAAGTGGGGTCTCCGGGGCCCAGAAAAGGAAATTTTAGTCAGCCAATTTTAAGGCAAGGAAAACAGGATCATTTGGGAACAATTAATTTAGAACCCATGTGTATAAAGGAATGAACGAAAACGTTCGTTTCCTTTTTGGGTCACTTATCACAGGTCTGTTTATTTTTTAAATAATTTATCAGATATAAGTCGCCTTGAAGGAAGCCTACTTTAATACAAAAAAAAATACAGGCACTCCAGGAATGTCAATAGAAGTGAAAACTTGAACAATTAAAAAAAATACTTCCAAAACCTTTAAAGTAAAAATACTTGCATAGAACATTGATCCGTAACGTAAAGAAAGAGCACAATCGCGTTTACAAAAATGAGGTGTCAGTAACGGTGTCGCGAGTTCAATTGTTTTATCCCATCTCAAAAATCAACGCGCCTAAAGAAGTTTGTACTTAAAAAATCGGACTGGCTAAAGTAAATTCGTCGTCATTGATATCAAATAAGGCACTTCTGAGAAATAAGGATAAAATAAAGAATATAAAAGATATACCAAAGTGAAGGATAGCAAATGATCCGACAAAAGAGAAGGGTGAGATGATTGATCGAGAGGAATCTTCGGAGGTTTCATAATACTTGAAAATGATGAGCCACCTGTTACTCGATTGTTCTACGCCTTACTTCAGTGTTAAGCAGTGGGTAAGTGTATTTTACATATTAAGATGTTATTTGTAAAATAAAATTTTACGGACAATTTTAATTTTATGTAAAAATGAAAACGTATAAAAAGTTTTCGTTTTCTACACTAATATTTTAAAATGAAAAGATTTGTATTTTTGTTTGTAATGAATAAACTCAAAAACTAGTGAACCGATTTAAGAAATTCTTTCACCAGTAGTATGCTATATTAATACTGAGTAACAGAGGCTATAATTTTTAAGTTCAGATAATAAGTAGCATTTTAATCTTTGCTATTTTGTGAACTATAAAATAATGAAAAATTATTTGATCTATCACAGAATGATATTCATTCGTAAGTACCTATAGGTATAGTCAAATCATTTATTTCAAATAGCCCATGTATGGCACTTTTGAATGTCAAAATTTACAAAATAATAGAATTGATTCTAGTCGCCTCTTCCAAAAGGTAGTTTTCGTATGGAGAAGAATGGGCAAGAAACTCCACCGTTACTCTTTAAAATGTTTTACAATAGTTTGTATAGGTATATTTATTAGTTAAATAATTATATGTGAAGACGATTCACCTAGAATAAAATTACTATACCACAATAGGTAAAAATAATTAACAAAACCGGCCAAGTGCGTGTCGGACCACGCACAATGAAGGGTTCCGTAGTTGGGATAAGTTTATCCCAAAAACAAACTTAATTTTGTAGTTAAAAAACATGTTCTCCGATACGAAATGTATGGGAAAACATGTTTTTGCAACCGCAAATATAAGTTGGTCGATTATTACTCGTTAACTTGTAGAGCCTACTAAGCTGTGATAGGTTTTCTTTTAATTTCGTTATATAAACTACTACTGTGTTTTTTTCGCACATCCAAAACCAACCGTTTAGCTGGCAGGGGGAGAGACACTTGATTCTACCAAAAAACTCTAAAAAAAAGCTTAATATTTCGCAAACGGATCGCTGAATCCAAAAATGGTCGGTACATATTCGCAATGTTTTTAAAAGACCTTTCCAATGATACCCCACACCATGGGATAGAAAAAAAAACATCACCACTTTACGTGTAGGGGAGATACCCTAAAAAAACTAATGTCATGCCAACGATAACTAAAAATGATTTTAAACAAATTTTCTCAACCCCACCAGTTTGTCACATTAATACATCATAAAACCTACTAAGTTAATTCCTTCCTGTGTCGAACATTAGGCCAAAGGCCAGAACGAAATCCGTAATAACGATAATGTTGCCATAAACCAATATATGGCTTTTACCCTCATAAAGGGGTGAAACAGGACATTAATTTGGTACAAATGTCCCATTATCAGATAGTGTAGATCTTGTGTATTAGTTACAGTTATGGTATTACTGTTTTAGTTCAGACATAGATTTGTAACTATTATTTGTGATTTACTTAATCTGCAGTAATTGTCGTTCCCCTTTATTACAAAACGAGGTTAGGCTGGTTTCAGTCTATGCTTTTGTTATTAAACTAGCACCAACTTCTGCTACGCCAGGGTGAAATGGCGACATGTCAAAATATTGATATTTCTGTACTATTTCTAAGTTACATATAAATGTTTTATACACATAATATACCTTCCGGAACAAATTCTCTAAATAGTGAAAATCGCATCAAAATCTATTGTGTAGTTTAGAAGATCTAAACGGTCACACACACAGACACGAGACAAATTATTTATTGTTTTAAGATATTTTATGCGCAATAAATTGTTATTTTATGCGATAATGGTGCCGATTCTCTTGTCACAAATGCCTCTAAACTAAACTAAAAATCACCAAAATTTAGTTTATTCCTGTCAAACGACGATTTCCCATTCTGAAATAGACTAAAGTGACACAACTTAACTATATTTTAGTTTGACAGCACTAAGATGGCACTGAGATATTAGTTTAGTGAAAATGGCAATTTTGCTATTCAGAATTTGACGTTTTTAACCTAAAATTTAGATTTTCTAACTAAATATGACTATTTTTAATCGCGACTAAAAACATGTGGAATAAAATTGGTTGTCATGAACTAAAATTCACACAAACACCTCGACTTCAGATGAAAAAACAGTACTGAATATTTTTTTTTCTTTTGCTTATATCTCGAAAACGGTGTGTCCAATCGCAAAAATAATGAAAATTTCGACACCCTTTATGAAACCCTTAAACCCCTAACACTCTACATGTAGGTAATATTTTTTCTTATTTTCCACACAAAAAGTGAAAAATCCATATAAAACACGTCGAGGCTGCCCCCCCTGCGCGCCTCCGGCTCTAAAAAGATTCACGTGGTTAGGTATCACGTGTGGAGTCGCGGTTGTCAAATTCGATTTAGATGTGTCAAAATTATTTTTAAATTTAGAGAATTTATTTTGCTGAATAGCTTTGAGATTCTCATAGTCAAAACTAAGGAATTTTAGTGATAGTTTAGTTAGTTTAGTTCGGTGTACAAGAGAATCGGCACCATTGTATCTAATATTAATTGTTTTTTCTTATTATATTATTACTAGCTGTGCCCCGCGATTTCACCCGTATAAGTCTTGATCCCGTGGGATTATCGAGATAAAAGTTATTTTATATCCTAACCCAGCTCATGATGTACCCATGTGCCAAATTTCATCCAAATCCGTTCAGCCGTTTCAGCGTGAAAGCGTAAAAAACAAACACACAAAAATCAAACCTTTGCTCTTTTACAAGTTGAAGTAAGTTATATAAGTTTGTTTCCACAGTGTATTTTAGAACTTCTAGTCAAACACACAAGGAACAGCTGTCATCAAGTGTTTATTAGAAGAGTTCAAGACCCTGAATGAAAACTCCTTGAAGCTTAAGTCAACACCTTAGTTATACAGGCAAAGTTTTCAGATTATACATGTAGGAAAAACACTTATAATTTAGTTCCATATACCTTGTTTGTTTTTGATATCAAGTTTAAAACTTAATATTAAAAGGTCTTGCTGGGTATTAAAAGTTCAAAACTTCGGTTCAGGTTATGAAACCTTAATGTAATCTTATCTGTAAGTAATATACTTATTTATCTACGTCACAGTATAAATAACTAACAGTATTACGTCTGCATAGACAACTGCCGAAACGACGCTCTTCGAAATCTCAGTGTACATGTATACCAGTACGCAACAGTCTCGAGTGCACGGCAGTTTTCACGGACGCGGAAGGTGATAAACCTTCCACGTCGAGCCTCGCCGTCGACTTCGTACCGAGCGGCCGTAGGTAATTATTTCAAGGTCACTGCCGAGACGTAATCAATCTGCCTAGCCTTTTCCCAACTATGTTGGGGACGACTTTCAGTCTAACCGCATGCAGCTGAATACCAGTATTTTACATGGAGCAACTGACTATCTGACCTCCATAAACCAGTAACTGGGTAATACGATACTCCTTGGTAAAACTCGTTGTCAGACTTTCGGGCCTCTGACGACCCGTAACTACTGTCAAAGATCCACGAATGACAGCCGGGACCAATGGCTTAACGTGCTTTCCGAGGCACGGAGGAGTCTCGGTGTGTAACCCCGGCAAGCATAGCTGAACCTGATGGATCGACCTGTGTGGCTGATATTACTTAGCCACGAGCCGAGACGTAATACTGTTACTTTATTATACTGTGCCTACGTTGTATTTTTTTTAAATTTTTGATGTTGGTAAAGAATCCGAAAGTTGGTCTTTTCTTCCGTTCCAAGAGTTTTCACGGCCGAATTATCAAAGAATTTTTAATGAAATTTGACACAGATACGTTGCTTCCTTGACAAATAAGGGAGAGAAAATACTTACTACCTTCAAAAATTTATAGGTAGGTAAGCATTTTATCGTTGACCAAGACTGAGGAAAACAAGTGAATTGTACAGGCAAGGTACCTATGTTCTATGTTATGGGGTTTGGTTTCCGCATTTAGTCCGTCAGGTGGACCATTGTGCGTGGACCAATGTATGCTTTTGATTTTGAATAAAAGACAATTCAAAATATAAAGCATACGGGTTACATTTACTAAGGGCCTTATCACCCTAGCGATTTGCAAGCGAGTTATCAGCGAGGTGATTGTTCAACGCGCTCGGTGCGTATGCGTAGCGAGCACGCCACGTGTGCGCAACGTTTTCGCTGCCCTTGCGTAATGAGAGCGATAGACGTCAGTATAAAAGACAGAGCAAAGTCAAAGTCAAATCATTTATTTCAAATAGGCCCATGTATGGCGGCACTTTTGAATGTCAAAATTTACAAAATAATAGAATTGATTTTAGTTGCCCCTTCCAAAAGGTAGTTTTCGTTTGGAGAAGAATAGGCAAGAAACTCTATTGTTACTCTTTTAAAATATTTTACAATAGTTTGTATAGGTAGGTACCTATACAAACTATTATAAAATATTTAACATTGTTAACATTGTTGTTATGTAACTAATGTAGGTACATTAGTTAAATAATTATATGTGAAGACGACGCACCTACAATAAAATTACTATACCACAACAGGTAAAAAGAATTAAAAATGAAGCAACGACAGATAATTTACTTATGCGATAGATACATGAGCAAGACAAGCGACTGTACAATATCGTGAAAACGTGGCGTATACGTAGTGTAGTCGCGGTTAGCGCGCTTCGCACCCGCGGAGAGCACGTATACAAATCGCCTCGCTGGAAGCACACTGGTAAATCGTCTTGTGATAACGCCCTAAGCAATATTTGACAAAAAATTACATATCTATCAAGCGATTTTGTATCTTATGCGGTGCAAGAGTTATTATCGTCACTTTGACCTGCCCGTCACTAAAACTGCCCTGAAAATAATTACTGTACGGGCCTTATGCCTTTAGAGTTCATACGAAAGTATGAACTAATTTTTAATTTGCTAGACCAAAATGACATTTGGTGTCGACATAAAAATAATTTGGTAACAGTAGATCTCACCAAAGACCTTTGAATCATTCTCTGTACCTTCACTGTTGTCGTGTTGCCTCTATTATATTAATGATTTATCATGTTGTTTTAAAAAAGGTCCGTGACAGCTGTCTTTTTGGTCAAGCAAATAAAAAATCTGAGTTTTAACCTTTTATCCGACTGCGCGACAGCCAAAGACAGGGTTATGTTTTTACCAACTCCGCCGAATATTATCAGTTCGCACTTTACCTACACTAGACGTATCGATTCTAGTTAATAACTCCATTACGATAATGGATTTACCCACCCAATGATTTGGAAACGTAATTTATTAAGTCAATCTAATTTCCTTTAAATCTGAATTGGAATTGTGAAAAACTGTGTTAGCCTTAGTAATTTGAAACGCTTTTGTAATTCAAATAATAATGTGGAGTTTATCTACAATAGTTTGCTGAACGACCTCCACTGAATTGAAGTAGATTAAAATGGCCTTCGTTTGTACAATTTATAGAATAATCAAATATTATTATTTTGCCGCCCCTGCAGAATAAACGCGCAAGTGTAAAATGTCAATTTTACAGGAAAAATAAAAAACCTAAATTGATCCATAACTTTATGACTACACCGAATAGAAGTTTGTTTTTTACGTCGTTTAAAAGATTTTTTTTTGTAGATAATCTAATTAAGGGCCTATATTGAAAATAAACAGTAGTTTGATGGGCGTGGCTTATTGCCCCCGCACGCGGGGAGTGGCGGTTCTATATTCGATGGTTGGCCGCCACATCGTCGCGCTGCCCTAAACGTATCTGAACCAGTAGCAAAAAGTGGAACTAACGAAATAACTGACCGGAATTTGAAAACGTTAGTTACTTAGCATGGGCTTTGGCTAAGCATTATTCTTGTCACTGTCGCACAACTGTCATACTAAAAGTGCATGATAAAGACGGAAACATATCTAAGAAAAAAGTGCGTGCTAAGTAACGATAATTTATCTCGGTCTATGAAATTTTGCATATAGCGAACTATGGAGTAGACAAATAATACAAAATATTATAGACAAATAATACATAATATTATTTATTTGTTACTACTACTGTACAGTACTACAGGGATCTTTTGGCGCTTTGGTGATTTCGGAAAATAAGACGCTTTAGTTCCGATTTTAGCCATGTGCCAAGGGATCCATGTGCAACAATACTGGTGCTGCTGGTGGGTGGTGCATAGATAGTGGTGTTGCACCTAAAGCGAAAGCAATCTTTGCTGTAATTTATTTGCATATTTATCAGTTATTTATATTTATATTAGTTTTATTTTATGTTATCTGATGATGATTCTTTTTACTCTGCCATTGATTCCTCTAGCTCATCCGCTAATACAAGTTTTAGTTCCTTGACTGACACCCTTGGTGACTTTGTGCGTCGGAGCTTCAGTCAACAGAAAGGTCATTTGTTTAATGTCTGCCATATAAATGCGCAAAGTGTTCCAAGTCACTACAGTGATCTGGTGGACACCTTTTCCGACGCCAATGCCCATGCCGTTCTGGTTTCCGAGAGTTGGCTCAAACCTCATCTTCTCTCCACCACCTACTCTCTTCCAGGTTTTACTCTTATCCGTAATGATAGAATCGGGAAGGGAGGGGGTGGTGTAGCTATCTATCTTCGTAGCGATTTCCCATTCAAAATCATTACCTCATCTCCCGCACAATATCATGCTTCCGCCGAGTACCTCTTTCTGGAGGTCTACGTCAAAGGTGTGAAGACCCTTCTTGGTGTTGTCTATTGTCCACCCGCTGTTGACTATTTTTCCACACTTGAATTGGCGCTGGAATCCATAGGGTCAGAGTATGCACACTGCGTCATCATGGGCGATTTCAACACTGACCTTGCTCACCTCAACCCCCGATCCCGTAAACTCCTTCACATCATTGAGTCCGTTAGTCTCCATATACTTTCACTACAACCTACCCATTTCAATATCTCAGGTGATGACACTTGGCTCGACTTAATCCTTACATCCACTCCCTCTCTTGTTTCCTCTCATGGTCAGTGTCCCGCTCCTGGTTTTTCCCATCATGACCTCATTTTCCTCTCGTATGTCCTAAAACCGCCTAAACCTATCCCAAAAGTACTGCACATGCGGTGTTTTGCACGCATGGACGTTGAGAAGCTTCGTCAGGATGCTTCTGACCTCAGTTGGGAACACCTGGCAGCGGCGACAGCTGTAGACGAAAAACTGCGTATTTTCGATCGGACGGTGCTTGCTCTCTACGATAAACACGCTCCTGTCAAGACGATTAAACTTCGCCGACCTCCTGCTCCTTGGATGACGACAGGGGTTCGAATGGCGATGAGGCGCAGAGATCGGGCTTTTCGTAAATTTAAAAAGGATCGTAGTGAAGAAAACCGGAACTTTTTCAAAACTGCTAGAAATCGGTGTAATCAGATGATACGCAACGCTAAACGCCGCCATATTCTCGAGAATATATCTTCTTCTTCACCTGCTGATATCTGGAAGTTCCTTGGTACTCTTGGTATCGGCAGACCACGTCATGTGGATTTTCCTAATACAATTGGCCTTAATGACATCAACCGTCACTTCACAACCACTTGCCATTTGGATTCCCAAATGTTGTCTCAGACGGTTGATTACATTACTGGCCTTCCCAGTCCCATCATAGAACCATTTCACTTCTCTCCGGTCACCTTGGACGAAATTAAAACGATCATATTATCCATAAAATCCAAGGCTATGGGCCATGACGGCATCAGTCGTAGTATGGTCGTTTGGATCCTTGATATCCTTCTCCCTCCGATTACCCATATCATCAACTTTTCTCTAGATTCCGGACAATTCCCATCCCTGTGGCGTATGGCCTACGTACGTCCACTCCCTAAAATTTCAAATCCCTCCCTACCCAGTCACTTTCGACCCATTTCCATTCTCCCATTCCTGTCTAAAGTGCTTGAGGCCTGCGTACACAAGCAGTTTACAAGGTTTGTTCACCAGAACAACCTTGTTAGCTCTTTTCAGTCTGGATTCAGGCCTGGGCACAGTACAGCCTCCGCTCTCCTTAAAGTGACTGGTGACGTTAGAGAAGCGATGGAGGATACCAAGGTTACCGTTTTGGTATTAATTGATTTCTCCAATGCCTTTAACGCCGTCAGCCACGATATTCTCCTTTCTATCCTCTCTCATCTTATGGTTTCGCCCGAGGTTCTGGAGTGGTTCTCTTCTTATCTTCGGGGACGTCAGCAGTCGGTTCGCGTTGATGAGCGCTCGTCGAGTTGGCGCGACCTGGATGCTGGCGTTCCACAAGGCGGTATTCTCTCTCCATTGTTATTCTCCATTTTCATTAATTTTATAACTCATTGTCTTCGGTGTTCGTATCATCTTTATGCCGATGATCTTCAATTATATACAGCTGAGCGGGTTGAAGGTTTGTCGGATGCTATAGCAGATGTAAACCGAGATTTAAATGCTATCAAAAAGTGGTCTGATAGTTTTGGCGTGTCAGTAAACCCCTCAAAGTGTCAGGCCATTGTGATTGGGAGCTCACGCATGATGAGTAGGGTAACGCTTAGCTCTCTTCCTCCTCTTATTTTCAATGGTACCGTTATACCCGTTACCTCCACTGTGAAAGATCTCGGTTTGCATCTTGACTCGACGCTTAGCTGGCAACGCCAGGTCTCTAGTGTTAGTCAAAGGGTCAACGGTACTCTGCGATCCCTGTATCGTCTGAGAAACTTTTTACCCGCTAAAACGAAAACTATGCTTGTGCAGACTTTGATTTTCCCTATCATCGACTATGGTGACGTGTGCTACTTTGACTTGAATTCGGTTTTGCTAGATAAGCTCGACAGACTGCTTAACAATTGCATCCGGTTCATATTCAACCTCAGAAAATATGATCATGTGTCGAGCTATAGGTCTGAGCTCAAATGGATGTCCATTCGCCAAAGAAGAAGTTTGCGCGTTTTAACCACGCTTTTCTCCCTTCTCAACTCTCCCACTCCTCCTTCTTATCTTGTATCTCACTTCCAATATCTATGTTCTTCACACACAAAAAATCTGCGATCTTCTAACAATCTTCTCCTACTTTGTCCTTCTCATACTTCTGACTTTGTTCATTCTTCCTTTCATATTCAGTCCATTCTTCTATGGAATGCGCTTCCTCTTGATATCAGGACGGCCACCAGTCGGTATGCATTTAAGCGGAAATTGCAGAGTTTTTTTTTTCAAAATGAATAGAGTAGAGTCATCTCAATACCACTCTCCCTTGAATTTGTATATATGTATATATATATATAATAAATATATGTATATTATATAAAATATGTATGTATGTGTATTATAAGTTATAACCTTTTTATGTACTGTTATTTTATATCTAATGATATATTTTAAATAAATTTTTTTCTTTGTTCCTCTCAAACAGAGCACCTGCCATCCAATCTCTTCACCACCCTTGGTTGACTGGTAGAGAATGCCTAAGGCATTAAGTCCGCCTTTGTACCTTTTTGTGTGTGAAAAGTTTAAATAAATAAATAAATAAATAAATATTTAATTATCAGCAAAGAATATTTATTGTTTACAGGGTGACATTCCCACACACAAAATGTATGGGAAAAGTTTTTTGCGATTTCTGACTTTTCTAGTACTCAAACCTCAGTTGGTCCACTAAAGTTTATTGTTCCATAAAAGAAACAGGATCGATTGGTATCTAAAAAGTTTTTGTGAAAACTGCCCATTTTCTTGCCGACTGTAATATGTTTTTCAAACTCTGTGAATTCAGATCAAAATGTCTCAAAAGTTAAAGACAGTCTTCTAAGACCGTTTTCCTGTAGCAACAACGGTTAAGGTAGTTGCCCTTATTGCCCCATCTCAAAAATCCACCTTGTAGACAGATTGTTTAAAACGTAGTGATCCAAAGGCAAATGGGGTAAAGTGGAGGTGCAGGCCACCTATCATTTAAAAAATTTAGAGTTGAGATATTCTCAACAGTTCAGAAAATTTCGCATTTCAAGAAACTTTACACTTTCACTTAGATTTTTAGACCCTGTGAACAAAATTTTTGACGTAGCGATCAATGACTGGAAGACGTCTTGATACTGTAGATACAAGACTATACCCCATGCCCCATGCCTATAGGCAGATTATGATGGCATTTGGTAATGACAATACAAGTTGTGAAGGCCTACGCATGTCAACAGCAAAAGTAAAAAAAAAGAATTAAAAATAAAACACATGTACCAAAGGTCACGTCTAAATGTGTTAAATTTAAATACTTAACGCATTTCAGAGATGTTTTGGTAAAATTAGAGCACAAAGTTTTTTCTCATTAAGTTATCTTTGTGAAATTTTCCTAGTCTAACTATTAATAATTAAGGTACTTTTTAAAGCTATGTGCACGTACCATCGGGGTAACGCATATCTAAGCAGTTTGAAAACAAAATCCTGTGCACATGACCCTTTTTTTTCGTAGGTGAGCGATACTATAGCGGCCGAGCGTTACAAGCAAGAATAGTCCTTACAGTGTACACATATGCGTTTCTTCGATAGTACTTAATAGTACACTTTTTTAAATCTGGGCTTAGAAAGTTGCTATAAAGTTTAATATAAAGTTAGGAAAGACAAGTAAAAATAAAATCTGAAGCGTTGCAGAGCCGCACTGAATGTATGTATGTAAATAGGAGCGTAATATTGTACCTACACTATCAAGGCATCTTCCAGCCAGATTTGAACTCGCTACGTCGAAAATATTGTTCACAGGGCCGAAAAATCCAAGCGTAGAAAATGTAAAGTTTCTTGAAAATGGTTAAATTAGTGTAATTTTCTGAACTATTGAGAATATACATTCTCAACAAAAAAAAAATTAATGACAGGTGGCTACCTCCACTTTATCCCATTTGCCTTTGAACAACTACGTTTGAGACATTCTGTATAATACTTGCTGCGCGTCGCAGTTTCGACCACATAAGTCTCGATCCAGTGGAAATATCGGGATAAAAATCCTATGTCATAACCCAGGTCATGGTCTTGTCATGTGCAAAATTTCATACAAATCTGCTCAGCCGTTGTAGCATGAAAGCGTAACAAACATTTTAAAAAAACTAGCCAAGTGCGTGTCGGACCACGCACAATGAAGGGTTCCGTGGTTGGGATGAATTTATCCCAAGAACAAACTTAACTTAGTAGTTGAGATACATGTTTTCCCATACATCAATATACGTCACGGTCAATTCTCCAACTGCAAATGTAAGTTTGTAATCGCAATAAAATATTTTTTATGTGATAAAACTACAAATTACTATCAATGTTCGGACTTTTTCCTTTATTTGTGCTGTGAGACCTTGCTTCCTGTCAAATTTTATGATTCTAGGTCAACGCGAAGTAGCCTGTAAGTTTTGATTTACTTGCGAGTATCAAAATATGTCACATAAAGGGTCGTATTTTTTTTTGCGTTGACTTTGAAGCTTGATTTTTTTAGAGTTCCAAGGGAACACAGATCTACTTATTTGATATTAATTTCAACTTGATACCTCTACGCGTTCTTGAGAAAATTGGTCTTGACAGATTGACAGACGGACAACGAAGTGATCCTATAAGGGTTCCGTTTTTTCCTTTTGAGGTATGGAACCCTAAAAATCAAATCTTTTCTCTTCATAATATTAAGTTTATGTTAATTATTAATACATAATTATCAACTAATACTCTAAATGCGAAAGTGAGTTTATTTCTTTGTTACGCTTTCACGCTAAAACGGCTGAACAGATTTCGATTAAATTTGGCACATGGGTAGACCATGATATGGCTAAGTCATTTATTTCAGAACAAAATACATTGTGTTGAAAATATAACAGTGACTATAAATTAGTTTAGGACAAAGAATACTTTTTATCCCGATATTCCCACGGGATCGAGACTTATGCAGGTGAAATCGTGGGGCGCAGCTAGTACTACTAATAAAGCTGAAGAGTTTGCTTTTTAACCGACTTCCAAAAGGAGGAGGTTCTCAATTCGTCTGTATGTTTTATTTTTTTGTATGTTTGTTACGCGATTACTCCGTCAATTATGAATTGATTTTGATGATTCTTTTTAGGGTTCCGTTGCCAAATGGCAAAAAACGGAACCCTTCTAGATTCGTCATGTCTGTCTGTCTGTCTGTCTGTCTGTCCGTCCGTATGTCACAGCCACTTTTTTCCGAAACTATAAGAGCTACGGTGTTGAAACTTGGTAAGTAGATGTATTCAGTGAACCGCATTAAGATTTTCACATAAAAATAGAAAAAAAAACAAATAATTTTGGAGTTCCCCATACTTAGAACTGAAACTCAAAAAATTTTTTCATCAATCCCATACGTGTGGGGTATCTATGGATAGGTCTTCAAAAATGATATTGAGGTTTCTAATATCATTTTTTTCTAAACTGAATAGTTTGCGCGAGAGACATTTCCAAAGTGGTAAAATGTGTGTCCCCCCCCCCTGTAACTTCTAAAATAAGAGAATGATAAAACTAAAAAAAATATATGATGTACATTACCATGTAAACTTCCACCGAAAATTGGTTTGAACGAGATCTAACAACTAGTTTCTTTTTAATACGTCATAAATCGTAAACCGCAATTTACCTTTCATTCAATGTTACTTGCTGCTACGGAACCCTTTATGGGCGAGTACGACTCGCACTTGGCCGGTTTTTTTGTTTGGTAGATCATACTTCAGAGGTGGTCCCATATAAATTTTATTAACTTTGCTTGGGTAGTTTTTGAGTTAGCTTCAATAATACGTATTTTTTCCTCACTTAGTATGTGGATGATATTATGATAACTTTCTGTCACTGTTATTTACATAGCAGGTAGTGGTATTCGAATTTGTGTGAGGTAGGTATCACAACTAAAAAGTGAAAAATAAACAACCGACTTCAAAAAAACACTACAAAGTGAAAAATAACTTTAATTTCGGAAGTCGGTGAAAAAACGAAAATTAAAAACCAAAGACACCGACTTCCGAAATTAAAGTTATTTTTCACTTTGTAGTGTTTTTTTGAAGTCGGTTGTTTTTTTTTGTAAAACGTTTTTTTGTTTATTTGAACGCGTTAATCTCTGGTCTAACTATTAGTCGGATTTGAATTTTATTTTGCATTTGACAGCCTGTTACATACATACATAGCATGTTAAAATCATAACCCTCCTCTGGTTTTGCCGTAGTCGGGTAAAAACTCCTTTTTTCACAATTCAAATGTGACTCCATTCCTTTTTTGTGATCTATCATTCGTAGTGACAGTACTTGACATATTGATGTACTGTTGACGTGTTTCAAACCTAAAAACAAATCATATAATTTAGCCTATTTCTTTAGATAAAAGATTATTATAAGTTGTAGGTATAAAAATAGATGTTCTTAAAAAATAAAATGCTTACATAATAATACTTTACAAGGCGGGAATAGATTGTGTTGGTTATGCTTTAGTGAAGGTGGAGAATTCAACTCACTATTATCATCATCTTATTGCTATTGAATTCCTGTAAAATGAGTTCATTGATAGCCCTGTGCACTCCAAACGTTGCAGGTACTGTTCAGTTTTGGTTTTATATTTCTTCCTATATTTATAAATAATTTAAATGTCACCACGAAATCATAATAGAAAAATAATGTTATATTGTTCACAGGACTCACAAGAATACACACACACAGTCTAAATACCTATTCAACACTAATTGCATTCAATAATTACTTTAACTTGCTGAAGTACTAACTTTTTCTGTAAACAAAATTCTTTAAATCACGTAAATTTAATCGCACCGATTTGCAAAAAAGTGACATAGATTCTTTGTCGATGAGCCCCATCGGGCGACTGATCTATGAATGAATGAGAGTGATGACAATACCTTTGATAGGCGAAAGAAGAGATGACGATAATGTGTGTCCGGTCGGAATAAAACAACGTATGTGCCAAAATGAAATGCCGTCTTTTGTAAATGAAAAGTATTATTTAAAAAAAAACTGCTTTTCTTAAAACTCGAAACGCTTCCTCTCTATGTTTTAAAGTAAATTCCATTGAATAACTCATAAGCGTTGCGCCATGATACTCAAAAAAAGATAAAAATAGATAGACCTTTGCAATTTTTTTGTATCGAGAAAATTTCATTGTATCGTGTATTCCTTTTTCAGGATACTAGATCATATAGTCAAAAATCGTACACCAAAATGTTAAATCCTTATTCCAAATACTTTAAAAGTTACACGATAAAGAAAAAGCCCATTTTTTTCAATATATCACCTTAATGTTAAGTGTTAAACAGGTACTGTTTTTGAATCATTGATAAAAAAACATTTTACAGAAACGTTTTAGTTTTTTTTTTAACGTTAATGTTACTTTGAGTTATTTTTTCTTATCAACTGTTGTTTTTTTTTGTTTTGCAATGTAATATTACTTGCGTTTTTCGCAGTACAGTGATACCGTTAATGGGCTATTACGCGTTTATTCTGGTGCAGTCGAAAAAATTCTGATAATGTAATAGGTAATTAAGTTTTTATATCATCAAGGTCGGAATTATAACATTATGTTACGGTATATCGTGTGTATGTAACTTCGTAAACAATTGATGTAAAAATCTGGAAAAAATTGAGGTGATGTATTTTGACCTCTACATAACGAATATGGATTAACATCAAAACCGCCTCAATAGCACTTACGCGTTTATTCTGCGGGGGCGGCGATTTGTTGTTTTTATTAGCCTCTAATGAAAAAGGATTTTATTGTATTGAATCATGTTTTGATGTGTTTGTCTAGCACTAGTACTAAAAAGTCAATTTTGGTGCAGATTCTTTTTATAATAGCGCTTTGTTTCTGATAAAATTATATCTAATTAAAATATTGCTTTGTTTGTATTGGGCTATTTCTAATACAGCAGAGAGCAGTGGTGGCCCAGTGGTAACGGCAGCGACTTACGAGTTGTAGGTCGTAGGTTCGAACCCAGACAGGCGCTTTACTTTGTGTAAATTATTTCATCACCACTGCTCTCAAAACGGTGAAGGAAAATATCGTGAGGAAACCCGCATGTCCTAGAACCGAAAATTCGAAGACATGTGACATCTACCAACCCGCACTGGGCCCGCATGGTGGATTACGGCCTACTCCCTCTCACAGAGAGGAGGCCTGTGTCCCAGCAGTGGGAACATTTATAGGCTGATGATGATGATGATTTCTAATACATGTCATAATATATGTATACTAGCTGACCCTGCAAACGTTGTTTCGCCATATAAATGTTTGGGGTGGACCATCTTTATCACTTACTACCCTACCTACCTACCCTACCTACCCTACCTACCCTACCTACCCTACCTACCCTACCTACCCTACCTACCCTACCTACCCTACCTACCCTACCTACCCTACCTACCCTACCTACCCTACCTACCCTACCTACCCTACCTACCCTACCTACCCTACCTACCCTACCTACCCTACCTACCCTACCTACCCTACCTACCCTACCTACCCTACCTACCCTACCTACCCTACCTACCCTACCTACCCTACCTACCCTACCTACCCTACCTACCCTACCTACCCTACCTACCCTATCTTTCAAGTTGGATCAAACTGCACACGGTGTGCAAATTTGATTAAAATCGGTTAAGTAGTTTAGGAGTCCATCGCGGATAAACAACGTGACACGTAATTTATATAAATTAAGAAGATTAAGAAGATAAGAAGTACAGATTGATGAAACATTATCGGCAGTGATAGCCTAGTGGTGTGACCGTCAGACTGCAGTTTATGACAGTTTATGTTGGCACCCACTTAAATGTATAAAATGTACATGTACTATTGAATAAATAAATAAATAAGTGTATAGTGTGTAGGCGAATTTGTTTCAACTTGAGTTACATTTCATGTTTACGTTTCGTTTATCTCACGTCATCATGTTATAACATATTTATAGAACGGATCTGACCAATCTAACCAAGACCATATCAGGAAAGCATAATAGCTAACACTTAACACCACACAACCAATCACGTGGGCACCTAAGTAAATTGACAAAACCCAGCATATCCTACCATTTCACAGACGAAACGTGAACCAATAACCGAGGTGTTTTAAGCACCGCTACAGAACCAAACGTTTGACGACTATCGACCCAAACGTTTGTCCTCCATCGACCCAAATTTTTGGCCAGTATCGACCCAAACGTTTGATTTGATGTCCCCGTATGCCAAGCGGTGTTTCGCAGGAAATCCGCGTCAAAAAGCACACATACCTTTGTGGCACATCTGTTCAGGTGTAGAAATATGTGGGTCGCGAGTGGTCACACAATGTATGTACGTTCTTTGAAGTTTGTGAATGGAGCTCCGAGGTTTTTGTAGTAAAACAGGACAATAGTTAGTTTACATGTGTAGGTACCTAAGTGCTAGACAAGACAGTCGACATGAGCTAGGACACCGACCTCCTCTCTTCGAGAGGGAGTGGGCTATAATTTACCACGCGGGCCTAGTACGTGTTGGTAGATGTCACATGTCTTCGAATTTTTGGTTCTAGGACATGCCGGTTTCCTCACGATGTTTTTCTTCACCGTTTTGAGAGCAGTGGTGATGAAATTATTTATACAAAGTAAAGCGCCTGTCTGGGTTCGAATCAACGAAATTACAACTCAGTAAGTCGTTGCCGTTGCTATTGGTTAAGTGGTAGATATAATTCTTAACTTAATTAGAGTGCGACAGATGATTTTAAACAGGGCTTAAAATATTTGCTTGTAGTTTTTTAATCTTATTAAAATTTTATCCAAGGATTTCTGAGGCAAGGATATTTTTAACTACAATCAAAAGGTGTTTTTTTGGGAAAATTTTATTTCCTTACTAACAGTAAATCTTAACCAGGCTAGTTACACGTCAATCAAAAATCAATCTGCCTAGCCTTTTCTCAACTATGTTGGGGTCGGCTTCCATTTTAACCAGATGCAGCTGAATACCAATATTTTACATGGAGCGACTGCCTATCTAACCTCCACAACTCAGTAACTAAGTAACCCTTGGTAAGACTTTTCAGACTTTCGAGCTTCTGACGACCCGCAACGACTGTCAAAAATTCACGAATGACAGCCGGGACCAACGGCTAAACGTGCTTTCCGAGGCACGGAGGAGTTTCGGTATGTAAAGATGGTCACCCATCCACGGACCAACTCCGGCAAGCGTAGCTTAATCTGATGGATCGACCCATGCGGCTGTTATTACTTAGCCACGAGCTCCACAAATTACACGTATTCAAAGTAAATTAATGAACACCTAATGTCTTTGGACGTATGCTATTACTATTGCCTACTTAAGTACTAATATAAGATACTCATATAAAATATGAAGTTAAGTTTCAAGACTGTCAATGAAAATTAATACACAACATTGATATTATTATAAGTTTCAAAACACAAATGTAGGTATTATTAAGCACCTACTAATGTTATGATGGTTATTCATAAATAGTTCAATAACACTTCCAATAAAACAAATATTAAGAATTTCAGATCGTAACAATTTATGTCTAACTGCATTTCCAAATTCGTAAAAATTTCGGAACTGCCAAATGTTTGCTGTCAAAGGCTAAAATTGGTTTTCTATTCCGAACCTTTCGACCACCACGCAGAACACAAACTTTTTGTTATCAAAAAAAAACGTTTTTGCTACTTAGGTACTACGGATTTTTGACTACACAGTTTTTTTATTCGATAATTTTTGCACGCCTCACAACGCTTCAGTGCAGCTTATGAGAGTGTTCTACTCTTGATATGTCGCCTTGTCAAAAATTTTGTGCTTTATTTTTCTAAGGAAAAGCAACAAAGTTTAGTATAAAGAGGGTTTATCCTAAAAGTTGGCAACGTCGTAAATAGCTGTCAAATATTAACCTGTTTTGATTCATCATCATCATCATCAGCCTATAAATGTTCCCACTGCTGGGACACAGGCCTCCTCTCTGTGAGAGGACCGTAATCCACCACGCGGGCCCAGTGCGGGTTGGTAGATGTCACATGTCTTCAAATTTTTCGGTTCTAGGACATGCCGATTTCCTCACGATGTTTTCCTTCACCGTTTTGAGAGCAGTGGTGATGAAAATAATTTAAACAAAGTAAAGCGCCTGTCTGGGTTCGAACCTACGACCTACAACTCGTAAGTCGCGACCGTTACCACTGGGCCACCACTGTTTTGATTAATTTAGCAATATTACTGTATGGAATTAAGAAATGTGGCTAACTAGGGAACTAAAATACTGATTATGAAATGCAATTATTAATGTCGTAATACCGAATATTTAGTTTTAGATGTAAAAAAAGTATTTTGAAACTTTCCAAATACCTTTTTTACACCTAAAATTGTTACAACATCAAATTCAATGTTATAATTGCAATTCGTTATTAATATTCTAAGGAAATAGTTAGCCACATTTCTAATTTCCATACAGTAATATTGCCAAATTAATCAAAACAGCGAAATATTTGACATCTATTTGCGATGTTGCCCACTTTCAGAATAAACGCTGTAACAGGATTTAGACGACATAATTGAAATTATGATCATAACTTTCAGAAATAAAAAAAAGGCCAGACAAGTAATTTCTCAGTAGTCACTAAACACAAAGCCTTTCTCTGAAAACTTCACAATAATCTCAAAAGATAAAGAGCTTCGCTCTGTTACGATTTTTTTCTTTAAACAACTAGATGGCGATGTCGCCAGTTTAAAAGTTTATAAATTTGTCTCCGCTATCTAAGACCTAGTAGGTAATTTAGTTGTGGAATGAGACCAGCTCAGTCCACAACTGAATCTGGACACCTGCCCGGGATTACACAGGACAAATCAGACTTCAACTTTAAAAAAGAAGAACCTTTATAACGAAATTGTACAAAGTTTAAATCAAAGGAGAACTTTTTAATATTATAACACGGAGTTTGAAAAAGTCATGAGTCTTAAAGATAGCTGAAGATTTTTTGCTAATAAAACTCGACTTCGGGTGGCAAAATTTTGATTAGGAGGGACGCAATAAAAACTTTCTTCAAGTTTTATACAGGCCAATTAAAGTGTCCGTTGGGCTTCCAAATGACAAATTCATTATCAGTTTGATTCGTTAAAAATGTATTTTATTTTTCTCAAACAAAAGTTTCCAACGAAATAATTTAATCAGTTTGTGAATTGTGGACTTCGCTCGGATGTGTTGCGGTGAATTATTAAAATGTTTTGTGTTTACTTTTATTCTAATTTTATTTGTTCTCCTTGAGTTGGTACTCATATTTTATTGAAGAACACTCAATGAACTGTATAAAGCTAGAAATATACTTACATTATTAAAGTGAAAACTTCTTTAGGTGCTTTGGGCATTTTTGAGATTTATTTATTTATTTATTTAAGGATTACCAACGAGTTACATTACAAATTATCTTTTTACAATAGTAAAACTTAGTTTTATTACATTATCCTGTAACGCACACTCAATTACAGGTAACCACAGCTTACACATTATCGAGTACTTAGTGCTCTGAATACATAATTTAAATTAAATTAAGAATAAAAAAGAAACAATATACATGCCATTCTAAAAGTTTAAACTTACACGAATACAATACAGTAAAACCAAGCATTAACTTGATTATCAATATTATGTCATAATGAATTAAAATTAAAAAAATATATAATATTATTTTAAAAATTATAAATAAAAAGTAAAAAGTAGAATTATAAATTAAATTAAATTTGATATAAATTAAATTAAATTAAAAGTATACATTATTTAATGATTGGAATGATAAGTCAAATGTCCTCTAACCGAAAGTGCTTATATAATTTCTTTTTAAAAGTGTTGAGACTGTCATGATTGATATCGATTTCAGCTTTGCGGCATAAAGCATTATACAATTTGGTAGCTCTCGTAAGGGGAGAGTTGTCACCTAAATTGGTTTTGTGAAAAGATTGTCTGAAAAGATTGTAGGTATGTGACCGTGGTAACCTGCTAGGAACATTAATACATATTTTAGATAGTAGGTCAGTATTTAGTTTAGATGTCAGTAATTTGTGTAGGAAACAAAGATCAAGTACTTTTCTACGATTGGTGAGGCTTTGAAATTTAAAGTGATGAACACGGTCTTTATAAGATTTCAATTGTTTCGCGGTTTCATTTTGTAAGGATAGATGATACAAGAACCTCTTCTGGACTCGCTCAATACGTTGCTTATGAACGTTATAACGGGGTGACCAAACCTGTGAACAGTATTCCAGATTACTGCGAACCAACGTCTCATATAGGATAATTTTGGTCTTAGAGTTCTTAAAGGGCTTTGAGGTCCTTAATACAAAACCTAGCATTTTGTTTGCGTTTGATATTATCTTATCCATATGGTCATTGTAGGTCAATTTACTATCCATCAAAATTCCCAGATCCCTGACAGTACCAACTTCATTGAGTGTATTGCCCGAAAGAGAGTATTGTGTATTAAAAACATTTTTTTTGCGACAAAATTTTATATGTAAACATTTTTGTAAATTTAAGCTCATCCTATTTTCTTTGCACCACTCAACTAATCTATCCAAGTCAGCTTGTAGCAAATGAGGATCCTCAATAGATTTAATAGGCAAGGTTAACTTGAGATCGTCTGCGAATAAATAAGATTCTGCGTGATGGAAGCAATGAATAATGGTATTAATAAAAATATTGAAAAGCAAAGGTCCTAAGTGAGAGCCCTGTGGTACTCCAGACGTCACATGAAAATCCTCAGATCGGACCCCATTCAAAACAACGAACGAGAAACGATCACTAAGGTATGATTGAAACCATAGCAATAGTGCACCGTAGATTCCGCAGCTCTCGAGTCTCTGTATTAAAAGTTGGTGGTCTACTTTGTCGAACGCTTTACTAAAATCGGTGTACACTGCATCAACCTGAATCCGCTGGTCCACAAAAGCTGTGACATTTTCTGAAAAAGCTACTAGATTGGTGTGAGTTGATCGGCCCTGAAAGAAACCATGCTGATTGCCTACTATGTGATTTTTCAAGTGGCTGTACAGATACGGATACAATAACAACTCGAAAACTTTAGGGATAATAGAGATAATCGATATAGGTCTATAATTTTTTATGTCGTTTTTGCGACCTTCTTTAAAAACAGGGACTATTTTAGATTTCTTCCACGCAGATGGGAAACAATACTATTCATAGGCTGACATGTTGTCATAGTGACAAATTATTGTATTTTGACACTAACAAATTTGTTAGTGGTTTTAAGTTAACTCAGAGAACTTTATCTCTGTCTTGCGAATGTAGACATATGATTGCTATGTTGATAGCACATAATATTAATGAGGTTATAGGTAATATAACTCAGTGTAGTATTAGTGACGAATCTGTGTTGTCTAGTTATACTAACAACATAGTGAATAATTATGTATTACCATGTACGAAGGAGGATCCACCTACAGTGCCAACATACTTGGAGGCCACTACCAGTCAGATAGGGTATTCCCTTCCTGCTGGAACTCATACGGGCATTTTAGATTCTTCAGTTGTAGTTGTGGAGGTCACTCCGGATATTTCTTTAAACTAGGCAGTAAGACAACAGAAGTTACCCCTTCAATTAACCAATTATTATTAGAGAATAATAAAAAGGTATCTTCTGGCAATATTTTACATAAAAATAATAATAAAAAACCAAAGGGGGGGCAACATACTTTAAAATTATTCAATCAAAATATCCAAGGTTGCTCTTCCAAATTACTGGAAATAGAATTGTTTTTAGAAAATACCAAGTTTGATGTAATTTGTTTAACAGAGCATTGGTTAAAAGATCATGAAGTGATGTCAATTAATTATGAAAATTATTGTGTAGTCAGCCATTTCAGCCGAAAATGTATGATACATGGCGGGTCATTAATATTAATAAAAAATTCCATTAAATCGAAAGAAAGAAAAGACATTATTGGACTGTCTGTTGAACACAACATTGAATTGTCCTGTGTTGAGCTTGATAAGCATGTTATAGTATGCGTATACAGACCTCCAAGTTACCAGAATCTATCCGTGTTTGATTCTGTAATGGAAGATGTATTAAAGAAACTTAGTACTAGTAGTAAGTCAATAATCATATGTGGTGATTTTAATATTAACTTATTAGAAAATAACTCGAATACTGTCAGATTATTAAGTCTTTTTAGGTCATTTGATTTGTCAAATGTTTTTATTGAACCAACCCGAGTGACAGCTTCTTCTGCCACTTGTATAGACAATATTTTTTGTAATTGTGATTACTTACACAAACAAATTGTAAATAAGTTGCCATCAGATCACAGTGGACAAACAATAACATTTTGCTCCTACATACCTTTACAAAAAATTCAAATAAGGTTTAGGCCAATTACATGTAAAAGTTTAGAGAAATTAAATAATTCTTTGGCCAATAAATTATGTGTTCAGAGTTTTAATAATATAGGTGACCCAAATGAGTTCTACGCCGAGTTCTTTTCACTATTAAACACGCAATTTAATGACACTTTTCCACTAAAGACTAAAAGTATTTACACAAAGTTCTTATTTAGTGATTGGGCGACTCCAGGTATTCGTAAAAGCAGGGAAAAATTATTTGAACTTTATGGCTTAAAGCAACATATGGATAATACAAAATTTCATAAGTATGTTGCAAAATATTCAAAAACTTTTAAAAGTGTTTGCAAAATAGCCAAAGCTCTGCATATTAGCAATAAAATAAAATCAGCTGATGATAAAATAAAAACTACCTGGCAAGTAATAAATAATGAAACGGGTAGGAAAAAACAGCGAAATACTGAATTTAATTTAGAGACTGCACATGGTCCCATTAACTCAGATATAGAAATAGCTCAAGAATTTGAAAACTTTTTTGCTAATATTCCTCTTAAAACTACTGAAGCTTTAAATTCCTCACCCGCGCTTTCTGCTGCCTTACTTAGACAGAATGTGAAGGCATGCCCTTTGGAGTTTAGGTTTCAGCATACAAACCCCCAGGCTGTTATAAAAGCTTTTAAAGATCTTAAAATTAAATCAACAGAAGATCTCTGGGGAATGTCTGTAAAAGTCTGTAGGTCTATTATCGAAACCATTGCGCCCTATTTAGCTTACATATTTAATACCAGTGTAGACCAAGGAGTCTTTCCGGATCTCATGAAACACAGTAAAGTAGTTCCATTGTTCAAATCCGGTGATAGTAAAGAACCCAACAATTATAGGCCTGTGTCAATTCTGCCAGTTCTCAGTAAGGTGTTTGAAAAGTTGATGCTCAATCAAATGTTACGTCACTTTAATAAAAATTCCATCTTTCATGAACAACAGTACGGTTTCACCAAAGGGCGTTGTACTACTGACGCCGGTGTCACCCTAATAAAGAACATTTTTAAGGCCTGGGAAGAAGCACAAAATGCCATTGGAATCTTTTGCGACCTCTCGAAGGCGTTCGATTGTGTAGACCATGAGACACTTCTGCTGAAACTAGAACACTATGGGATTAGGAATACAGCTCTTGATTTACTTAGATCGTACCTGAAAGATAGAAAGGTTAAAGTTCAGATAAACGGCGTAAACTCATTAGGGTCTGAAATGGCAATGGGCGTTCCTCAAGGTTCGATATTGGGTCCATTCCTCTTTTTAGTTTACATTAATGATTTACCCCAAATACTTCAAAATCAACCGAAGATGGTGTTATTTGCAGATGACACATCATTAATCTTTAAAATAAGCCGACAATCACAAAATCTTGACGACGTGAATAGCTCTATTCTGCAAGTCCAAGATTGGTTTACGGTAAATAATCTGGTACTTAATAAAAAAAAAACCAAATGCATTAGATTTAAATTACCTAATGTTAAAAGTAGCGAATGTGACATCATATTGAATGGAGAAAAACTGGAATTTATTAATCAAACGGTTTTCCTGGGAATCACGCTAGACGAGAAATTACAATGGGGACCTCATATAACATCTCTTGCGGGGCGGTTAAGCTCGGCCGCTTATGCTGTTAGAAAGATAAGACAGTTAACAGATGTAGAAACCGCGCGTTTGGTCTATTTTAGCTACTTCCACAGCATTATGTCATATGGCATTTTACTGTGGGGTCGGGCTGCTGACATTGAATCCATCTTTATTTTGCAAAAGAGAGCTGTCAGAGCCATTTATAATCTACGTCGCCGCGAATCTCTCAGGGAACTTTTTAAAAGGATTAATATTATGACGGTACCTTGCCAATTCATTTATGAAAATATTATGTATGTAAGGAAAAATCCACATCTCTTTAATAAAATAAGTGATAGACATAATTTTAATACTAGAAATAAAGATAAACTAGATCAACCATTTTTCAGGTTATCTAAAGTACATACATCTTTTATGGGGTACTGTGTTAAATGTTACAACAAAATACCTTGTGACATATTGCAATTAAATGAAAGAAAATTTAAAACTCATATAAAAAGTACACTTTGTAAACAAGCATATTACAAATTAGAGGATTATATCCAAGATAAGAGTGCTTGGAAACATGCTGGTCCTGCTCCATAGGACAATTTAGAATCAAGACAAAATCAAACTGGTTGCTAATTTAATTGTAAAATTTATTACTTTGTGTTTTAAGTATGACATTGATTTTACATTCTGTGATTACTTCCTTATACACTGACTTATTAATTGTAACATTTTAGGAAAATCGTCTACTTTTACAATGTTTGTAAATATGTGAGACCCATGTATCTGTCACAAATTAAATTATCTATCGTTGCTTCATTTTTAATTTTTTTACCTATTGTGGTATAGTAATTTTATTCTAGGTGCATCGTCTTCACATATAATAATTATTTAATAAATGTACGTACATATACAAACAATATTGTAAAACATTTTAAAAGAGTAACGGTGGAGTTTCTTGCCCATTCTTCTCCATACGAAAACTACCTTTTGGAAGGGGCGACTAGAATCAATTTTATTATTTTGTAATTTTTGACGTTCAAAAGTGCCATACATGTGCCTATTTGAAATAAATGATTTGACTTTGACTTTGACAACCCGTTTCAAGTGAGCGGTTAAAAAGAAGGGTTAAAGGCGTAGAGAATGACTTCGCGCACTTAGCGAAGAGAATTGGGAGAAGCTCGTCAGGACCCGGTCCTTTGCGTATATCCAGACATTTCAGTTTGCTAGCGACCATATCCTCTGTAAGCGATATGTGACTTAATACATTCAGGTTTCCACAACTCAATAATAAAGATGTATTATTTAGCTGTGTAGAGTGCTTCTGATTATACACCGATGAAAAGTTTTTTGCGTATAGTTGACAGATATCGGTACTGTTGTCAGCTACTTCATTGTTTAAGTTCATTTTTTCCGGGATTGTACTTTTATTTTTACGCTTATGTTTAATATATGTCCAGAAGTATTTAGAATTAGTTCTTATTCTAGCTTCTATTTTATTAATATAGCTAATGTAAGATGTTTTGTTTAATAACCGGCACCTTCCCTTCAGTAATGCTAAACTAATCTTATCCATAGCGTTGTTATATTTGTTAACTCTTATTCTAAGGTTGTATGTTTGTTTCAGTAATTTAGTGAGATCTTTCGTAAACCACGGTGGTTGTTTATTGTTCTTTACCTTATAAGAAAAAGGAACGTTGTTGGTAATAGCACCCTTTACCTTTTCGTAAAATATTTCAACCATTTCATCTATGGTCCCACAGTTTTGTAACGTTGTGGTCCAGTTTATAGTGTCAAGATGTTGTGCTATAGCTTGATAGTCAGCCTTGTGATAGTTACGGGTGGGTAACATACTGCAGTTCAGAGTTCTTTCAGGAATGATGTCTAAATAGATCAGTAGAGGAGGATGATGTGTGTCTACTTTAGATAGGGGATCATTGCATTCATTTACCTTAACATTCGTTATATCAGCTAAAACCAGGTCTAAGACCTTTGATTTATCATTCCTGACACTATTAAACTGTTCTAAACCATGCAACGCAACGAACTCAGTAAAAAGGTGGTTAGTCAAGCAATTAGTGGTCTCAGGGACTAGGAAGCTACTGTTATCGCTATTGACCCAATCGATGTTAGTCAGATTAAAGTCACCTGCTATAAAAGTATTGCCCTCCGTACGAATGACTTTGCCCGCATTCTCAAGGTAATGTTCCAAAACATCAATCTTAACTGGGGATGGAATATAGACCGCGCAAAAGCAAAGACTTATTGCATTGTGTTTGGTTTTAACTTGAACTTTTACCCAGAGATCTTCACACAAACTATTATAAGACGCCATTTCAATAGAATTATGTTTTTTTAAGATAGCGATCAACACCCCACCCCCAGTCTTCTTCCTACAGAGCTCGTTCAGTTTACGGTCTCTTCTATATACAGTATAACGGTCATAGAATAATTCTGTACTGGAGATATCATCACTAAGCCAAGTTTCCGTAAGAATTACCACATCGTAATCATTAATTAATAAATTGTGATACAAATCATGCATTTTTGTCTTTAAACCTCTAGTATTTTGGTAATAAATTTGGAGTTCTGCGAATTATAAATTATTTGTTCATTAAACATTCAAAAAAAAAAAATAAGATCGGTGAAACATGTTAAACTAATTTAACCAAAGAGTCCATATCTTTTATAAGAAGGCGTTCGGAAGTTTCGTTTTTCTTAGCAAAAATGCGACCATTTCGCACCCATACAAACTTGTAGTTCTTCTCTTTGGCCGCCATCCTCGTAGCATGGTGTAAGGATCTGTTTTGTGGGGCTAAGTGCTCAGCTACATAGACAGGCTTTTTATCTCCTCCTATGCCCAAGTGGGAAGTGTTAAGTTTATCCGCCTTGTTAGCTTTGTTAAACTTAATCACGGCAGCTAGAATTTCATCACGTACTGCAGGAGACGTAAGTTTAACAATTATAGATCTAGGACGCGTTCCCTCTGGGTTTTGTTTAGCGATCCTAGTAGACATAACGATATCATTTTCTTTTACGGGGCATGATACTACTTTACATAACTGCAACATTGTGGTATTCAGATTTTCAGACTTGTACTCAGGCACGGATAGAATTTCTATGTTACAAGATCGAGCATGTTGTTCCATCTGAGTTAATCTAAAAGTTAGGTCTTTCATTAAAGGTTTCATGCTGTTATTCTCTTTTTGTAGATCATCTATTTGTTTTGACTTTTTTTCAAAAATTAAATGCATATCATCATATTGCTTGCTTGTAAACTCGAGAGAGTCTTTCATCTGGCTTAGTTCCGAGCTAATATCCTTTAGTTCGGCTCTCACGCTTTCCTGCACAATATTTCGGATATCGGTAGATAGGAGACTACGCAGTTCGGTGCGTATGATGTCTCGAATCAATTCTGGAGTGATAGACTCGGTTGCTTCGTCGTTGATTAATTTATCAGGCGATGGTTCATTTGAGCTGTTGTTACTAATCACTCTAGGCCGTTTATAACGCGTAGTTACGTGAGTTCCCGTAGTTAAATCCATGTTATTAGTTGGATCATTCGACTTGTCGGCTGGTGGCGGTGTACGATGCATATTTTAAATCTCTAAACTCACAAAAATAATTACAGATATTGAGATCCGAACTCGGAACACCATGCGTATCAGTCGTAACTAGTCGTAACGTGCCGTCTGGTATTATTGAAACTTGACGAAATAAGCTTTTATGTCCGTGCATCCACGATATGAATGTGAACGGTTTGTCAGATATTGTTTTTATTTTTCATCTACCTACGCCACTATTTATTGTACCAGTTTTATTTACTTTGTAGATAAAGGTAATTTAGTTTTAATATAACACTTATGGGATTCAAAATGTTCAAATTATGTTCACTGTTCAAGGTGATGAAAACTGATATCACAGGCACTATTTCGCTGCACTAGTTTCAGTTTGTGTCACCATTTCACGATTGTCACTGCTTATGTTCTGAACTTATTCACTTCGCGTTTTTAACGTTGAGATGGAACCAAACCATTGATTTCGCGACACTACACCTCATTTTTGTAAACGCGATTGTGCTCTTTATTATATTACTTTACGGATCAATGTTCTATGCAAGTATTTTTACTTCAAAGGTTTTGTAAACGCAATTTTGCTCTATATTTAGATAAGGTTACGGACCAATGTTCTTTATAAGTAACAATCTTCTTCTTCTTTTCGTGTGGTTAGTAACTGATCTGGTGTCAGGAGTTTTTATGCCACCCATAGGCCTCTGACTTGCCTTCGCATGCCGTTGAGATATATTTCTCAGACATGCCGCGGTTTCCTCACGTTGTTTTCCTCCACCATTTTTGAAGCAAGTGATAATTATACAATACGCACATGAATCCGAAAAATCAGAGGTGCGTGCCTTGGGTTCAAACTCGAGGCCTATGACTTGGCAGTCTGACGGTCATACCACTAGGCTATCACTATTCTCTGATATATCTATAACTAATACTAATAATAAAGCTTAAGAGTTTGTTTGTTTGTTTGCTTGAACGTGCTAATCTCTGAAACTAAGAGTCGGATTTGAAAAATTCTTTTTGCATTAGATAGCTCTACTTTTGCGGAAGGCTATAGGTTATTTACCATCACGCTACGACACTTAGGAGCCGAGCAAAAAGAAAATGTCAGAAATAACTCTAAGCGAAAACAAGTAATAGCGCGGACAATGTGATGCGACGGGGTGAGACGGGCGAGCAAGAAATTTAACGCAGACGAAGTCGCGCGCAGAAGCTAGTATATAAATAATTTAATATAAACTTATATCATAACGTCCACATAAACATATTTTTAACTTAATATGTTAGTTTACAACCAAGTTTTCCGATGGACATTTTACAAAACTAGTTAGTAAACTCATTTCTACTTTCAAAGATTCCTTTTATAATGTGTATTTTACCCTAAAAACCGAGAAACCATGACCTCTAACTGAACTTTTACCCGACCACATTGTAATTTGCTTACAAAATCGCATTCCAAATCCCATTCAAGAATTTCCAAGAATTCAAAATGAACGTTTCCTTAAGACGAAGTTTTGGGAAACTAATACAACTAAATTAATATGTGTGTACTTAGTCAACCAGAAATATCTGGTGCATGGAGCTGGAGCTGGGATCAATCAGTGATTGCAATCCGCCGCGAGCGCTACAGAACAGCGTGGAATAAAAGTGTAAGGAAGTGCCAAGGATGGTCCTTCTTGACAGAAGTTCTAGAAAATATCTGGAACGAAATATTGACTTATTTCAAAAACTGGAATGTGAGAGTGAAAGCTTTATCTAGCAACTAGTTTTTGCCTGTGACTTCGTCCGCGAGCCTATAACCTTCCTCAGGAATTGGGCTATTCAATGCAAAAATATTTTTTCTAATCCGACTGATAGTTCCAGAGACTAACGAATAAAATTTGTTTGTAAGTTTCGTATATAGGGGGATATACGAAACTTACAAACAAATTTTATCTCTTTTTAATACAGTGTGATTCTATATAATGTGCATATATCGAAATGAGGGAATCTATGCTTAATTTTATCGACGAATTTTTTTTTGTTTTTTTTATAATTTTAATGTAAAAAAATTTTGTTTCTCTTTGGCATCTTATTGATAAATTTTACAATTGTTGTAAAAATTGATGAAAAAATACTGATTTTTGCTAAAAAAACATGTTTATTTTCAATTGAGGTTAGTTTTTTTCTCAATTTTTATTTTACGAGGACGCCTATTTACATCCTATCATTATGGAATTTGTTTCATCGTGGTAGATGATTTAGTTTAAAAGTTACACCGTTTTGTTACAATTTTTTAATTCCATAAAAGTATTAAAAAAAATTTAGATGTTTTTAAATATTTTTTCTGTCGTTAAAATTAAGCATAGATTCCCTCATTTCGATATGTGCACATTATAAAAAATCACACTCCATAATAGTATAGAAGTATAGATGACAAGTTAGGAATAAAACTTTACTATTTGAAATAACTTGAAACACTGAAGTTGACACAGGTATTTTAAACAGTTTCATGTAAAGACTGATTTTCATTCACCCCTTTTTGTTATGAACCGACTTTTTTACCTAAAGCCATTATTCACAAATCTAATAATTAACTGACAAGTTGCTTATACGCTTAGGTATTCAAAATAATACGTTTTTAAGGTTCCGTACCCGAAGGGTGCGAGCTGTATCTTATGAACGGTAATAGGTAGACAGTTGAATTTTTCACAGATTATGTATTTCTATTGCCACTATAACAACAAATAATAAAAACATAATTATGTAAAAAAAAAGTGTTTTTTATTCGAAAGACATAAAAAATAAAATGCATAAAATTAATAGTTGTTGTATATTGGCGTGTTTATTGGTATATTGGCGTGTGCTAGCTGACATGGCCAATAATTTATACTTAATTAAAATAATGTTTTGTGTTGCATAATAATTTTGCATACTATTTTATAGAGTCATTTTTTTTTTTCTAACTTGAACAGACAGCTGTGCTGCTGGGGAGTTTGTTGCGCCACTTCTTCTTCCCAGCTAAAGGCACAAGGAAGTGGTGAAGGGTGGGCGTTTTTAGGGGACTGTCTTATGTAATTTTGACGTTCGAAAAGTGCTGATTCTCAGCCTAATTTGAATAAATGACTTTTGAATTTTGAATTGAATTTTGAATATCTTACGGTGGTACGGAAGCCTTCGTGAGCGAGCCCGACTCGCCACATGTCACCTTTTCTCACAAATTCCAACTCCCAAATCACAAACCGAACGTCCAATATTTGTGCTCCTCTCAGGATCCTGCACCTTCCGGCTCCCTAGATCCGTATGCCCCAGTGTCGCCAAACAGCACGTTGTGTAGTTTCCATTTACATGTCTAATTAGTTGGCAAGGCGCCAAGAACTGCCGGCGTGTGTGCCAAGAAAACACAAGTTTACATGTGTGTGCATTGATTGGCTTTACTGATTCATACGATTGGATTAATAGGTTTTCGTATTTCGTAAGAAGGATGGTATTTTTAAAGTTATTAGGGAATTGAGGGAGCCTAAAGATGGACGGCACCACCGTGGCCGGCCCAGAAATAGTGGTGAGATGACCTGGATGCGTACTGCGAGGGCAGGTTCGATGTGGCGCGGTAAAAGTGGTCCTAGAAGAAGTTGGGGAGGCCTTTGCCAGCGGTACAGTACGGGCTGGGGAAAAAAATGGCGCTAAGAGTGCCGACAGAAGTGAAAAATTTAACAATTTTACTGTGCAGGAAATACTTTTAATGAGATGTCGGTAACGATAACAGTGTCGCGAGTTTGATTGTTTTTTCCCATCTCAAAAATGCCCAACGCGACTAAAGAAGCGTTCACTTAAAAAAAAAAAACAGTGGCACTCCGGGAGAGCCGACAGAAGTGAAAACTTTAATAATTTTATTGTGCAGGAAATTCTTTTAATGAGGTGTCGGTAACAGTAACAGTAACAGTGTCGCGAGTTCAATTGTTTTTTCCCATCTCAAAAATGCCCAACGCGCCTAATGAAGTTTTCACTTCAATGAGTATAGGCTTTCTGTCATGAATGAAATTTTCTTATTGACTTTAATCTGTTATCAAGTCACAAGTGGTTTGATGGGCTACTGTTATTTCATAAGTCTCAAATTCATGTTCGTTTGTTAATTTTGTGTTAACTTTGTTTTGTGTAAACTTGAGTAAATGAATAAAACAAAGTTTTGTGGATTATGTTATAACATAAGTTCTGTTGACCTTTATTGAAGCCTCAGGTTGAAACTGGGTTAAACAATTGGAATCTCTATTATTGTTCATATCAAAAGGTCACGCACGTGTTCGCGAGTAAACAAAACTTAAATCAGAATAATAAATAAAAAACATTTATTTTGTAAATACAATGCTTAGTTAAAGGTCGAAGCAGCAACAATACTTCATTATTGTAGATTGTCATGAAAAACAGTCGCTACGAAATAAATGTCAGGTCAAAAATAACGAAAACGAAAAAATAATTAAAATTACGTTAACGTCACGGCAACTAAATTTCAAATATTTTTAATAAAATGTTGTAGACATTTTTTGTTTGTTTACTAAAGACTTCGTAAACATTTTCAAAGGTCCGTTGTTTTGGCTCTGTTAAATAATAACGTAAATGTATTTTTTTTTTTGTTATTTTTTATAATATCAACACGGCCATATCTTTACAGGGGGTGTTTAATCTGATAAATAGTCGAGGTCGTCAACATAGAATAATTTGAATAAAATATTACAAAATCGTGAGGTATTTCCATTGTTTCGGGGACTTTTAAATAGGTTTTCAGATTGTGGTCTGATTTTTTTGTTTATTCACCAACGACATGATTTATTTAATTTTGTAAACTGTTTTCTTTCATATAGGATAAATCTTCCTTATCAGCGACCCGAACAAAACAACCACAAACAAAAAATGTTCTGCTACTGATCTTCAATATCTGGAATTCCATGCATCACATTAATTCTTTTAACTGGTAAAATCAAAGAGGATGCAAAATTTCTCCAATTTTCGTCACCAAATTGACTTTCTGAAACTCTTTAAAATTGTATATCCTCTCACCCCAAACATCGGAATGAACTTAATAGCTCCTGAATAATTGAGGGTATCAATATAATCCTTGCTAGAAAGCTATCCTAACTCACATCAATTTCGAACGAAACACGACGTTTTTAGGACGAAAAGGTCGTACATATTTGAAGAAGATTATTTAGGGTAACCTCAAATCACCGTTTCGTATTGGTACTGCACACGAAAGCTACTAATGGTTGCGTCCAAAAAGTTGCTCGGCATCACTCCTAACTACAGTTGCCTACGTGTCAAACATCCAAAAATTTTATATATCCTATTTCACATAAACCTACATGGGGCACTGATGAAACATCAGAGGTAGGCGCACGGTTCCAATTTGTCGTATGGAGAAGAACGGGAAAGAAACTCCGCGTTTAATCTTTTAAAATCTGGGTAAAGTTCGTGCCATTAAAGATGAGATTTGACACACCACGAGGTTTGTGCTTGCGCAATAGACGATTTGTAGGTCTCTTTACCGGTACGAGGTCTGTGCCAGGGCGTCATCGGGGCGGCGGAAAGAGCGCGGGAGACGCGGTCAAGTCTCATCCTTCGTGGCGCGTATTGTACCGTGTGTGCGATACATATGGACATATCTATACATTTAATAAGTGTATATATGTCTTGCCTCTAAAGCAACTGATTTTCCGAAGGACATCAAATGGAGAAGTGGATTCGGTTGCGTGTGTTTAGGTAACTGTTCGATCACTTGGGAATGCAACTAAAAATAAAGTTGCACCTATGCGGTAGTTGATCGTTTTAGTGACCGTTAAATACGCGAACTAATCGACATACAAATGAAAGTAGCCAATGTGCGGCCATCTCTAATTTCTAACCTTTTTCTCTGTTGTGACATTTTAGGGTCCAATTGTGGTTTCTCTTTGACATTATTTAAACAAATCAGGAACCCGCAGTATGATTGTATCTGTTTATGGGTTAAGTTCGGCGTTCTTCCATGTATTTGTTTCTGGGTTAAGTTCGGCATTCTTCTATGTATCTATTTATGGGTTAATGCGTTCATCCATTTCATGTGTATGTTTATTGTGTTCTTACTTATCATTTTGAACATAAACAGGTTGGGATTGTGTAGGTATGTAGCGGTTACACTGCCACATACGAACTACGCATCAAAGACATGACGTCACACAAATCCTGCATCGCGCAGTTAGAGTTTACCGAGCGATCGACATAGATACAAGATTTCAACTTCAAACCGATGGGCAGTTGCCCGCCAGACACAACACCGGGCTGGTTGGAGGATCCTCCCTTTTCTATAGTGGTTGAGTGAAATTTACACCCTGTTCCTCATACCGCTAAAAGTATTCTAACATTATTATTTCGGCAAATAACTGTTTTTCTATTTTTGCCTTTGATAATCATTGAAGAACAAACCTCTGTTTTGTCTATATCGTAATGTTTATATGGCGACATCGTACTATTATGAAACTGATCCCCCAAACAATTGCTCACATCCCATCCTGTTATTTATGCCAAAGTTTTGATTGTACCAAATTCAAAATAAGCTGTACCATAGACACGAAGAAGGAGACGTTAAGTTTTAATTTATTCTTTTTATTTTAAACACCAGCCAGTTTTATTTCTGTTCCAGACATTTGAGTTAAAACTGTAATTTCAGTGCTACAGTGTAAAGTAGTTAGATTTATTATTCTATTCATATCATGAACAGCAGTTTGCGTTAAGTGTTAATTCTCTAATTAAATTCTGTGCAATAAAATAGTACGTATGCTGCTTTTATTTGCGACGTGCATTCTACTGGCTGTATAATTATAATTCATGTATTTGAAGGCTGCAGTGAAATTCAAACCTATTTTCAGCCGAAGTCGTGATTATTATGTCAATACCTAATTATTATTATTTTCTCAGTTCATGTGGTCTTCCGGTATCCCATAAAATGTAACCCTATTTTTTTTGTTATGTTTTGGTATTTATTAGAAAATTTATCAACCAAAGCCAAGTAACATTTCAAAAAAACTCACATGATTAACAAAAATCTCATCTTTCCAAAAAATGTGTTTCAGACATCAAAGTGTTTTGCCCTTTTTTCATCCCATCACGAACCCTAATAAAGGTTTTATAACCGGGGCAACAGGCGTCGCCCGAACCGTGCCCCAACCGGACGTTTAGCGATTACCGCATGTCGAAACCACCCTGTATACGTGTTTACACGAAACACGCTAGTTCTAACGTGACCCGTTACAGGAAATCCGACTTTAGCTATATTATTTTAGGGTTAAATTCTGAGTGGTGACGTCCAAAATGGCTATTAGACGCGATCGGTGAATAGAATGTTACATTTGTTTAATAAAAGTGATATTATTATAGTATTGCTTGTTTGAAATGGTTTAGTGATAGTGGCCATTAAAAAAATGATTAAAATTGTTAAAGTCAAGTAAGACAAACTAGAAAAAAAACTAAAACCCGACTACTAAAAAATCACGCTTTAAAAAGTATGAAACAAGAAAATACATATTTCGGACAGAAATCAAGACATAGGTACAAAAATGGTCAAGGTAAAGCCATCGCATGCCATTATAATTTTGTGGTTTTAAATTTACAGCCGCGCCGTACGTAGCACAGTCTCTTTAGCTTATGTTTAACAATTTAAACATATTTGTTTACTTAGAAAATATGATAAATATACATATTTGTAATGTGCTCGTCAAGTCCTTTCATTTGATACCCAACATAGCAAAATTGAGAAAAAAAACTTTTTTTTTGTTCATGGCTTTATGTCCTCTAGAAGGCGCCATATTGCATTTAATGTGACGCCACATAACCTATAACTAGCGGACGATCAAAATGCTTCCAATGATACCTCATTTATGAAATTATGATCGGTAGTTTAGAAGTTATGAGGTAACAGATAAACATACCGACGCCTTTTTTTTTTTGGCTTCTCCCTCTCTGGGCGGAGCGGGAGGGCGTGTCAGACTCTTACTGACTAAAACCCACCCGTGTTCCTTCGGTTGCCCTGTTGCAGGGGGCTACGATTTCCCTATCGGTTTTCTTCGAACCCCCGGCAGGCATTGGCCCTAGCGGACCCCGTCAATTCTGCTGACAACTCTTTGAGGCGCACGTGGAACACAACGCGCCGTCGACCCGGGCTTGGTCCTTATCGGACGGCGAGCATATACCGACGCCTTAGAGTGAAAACCTCGTAAGTATAAAAGAAGTAATTTTTCATTGGTGGAAGAAAAAACTGCGTAGGTACTGTAAAATTGTTGTACGGCATCTTTTACGTTTTTTTATTAATTAACATGGAAATTTAACCCGCTTTTATATCCAGAACTGCGAACATAAAAGACGCGTCCAAAAATTTTACAGCACGCAGTTTTTTCTTCCTCCTGAAAATTTACTTCTTTTACACTTACGAGGTTTTCACTCTAAGGCGTCGATACATACATATATACCGGTCAAAATCATAACCCTCCTTTTTGCTTCGCCTTAGTCGGGTAAAAAAGAACGATAATGAATAAAAAGATAATGTTGCCAGTTAAACGAACTAAGTTCCCACTTTAAGCAGTGTAGGTACCTCTATTAAATGTTATTTAATAAACCCTACGTAATAACACGTACCTAAAAACACGTGCTATTTATAAAACTGGTGTAGTTATTTTTGCACGTGTAAAAATGTCATTTCTAACAACTACCTACCACCATTGATGGAGGTCATTCGCTTTATGTCAAACTTTTAATTGGTAGCAGGAGGCAAGCTGTGCGTTTGAAGTGTTTTGAAAATGTAATCACACATGTTCTCTTTTCCTTCTTTTGTAGTGTGGCTCGGTGAATGGAAATAAAAATGTTTTTATTTTGGCTCGTACATAAAATTGTGCGTTTGATTTTGAAGTTTTACAGGTTGGTATTTTTTGATTTTTTGCTTTTTTTTTGGAAATTATTCAGTCTGTAAATAAAAATTAAGTAAGTAATGAAAAAAAATATTTCTCTCTTTACAAAGTTTCACATAATTATAAACATAGAGACAAGAATTATAGCGTTTTGACAAAAATGTGTAAAATATGATCCTTTGCGAGACTGGCGTCCATACTAGGATACCCTGTGTGACGGATCACCAGGTTCTCACCCCAAATTTAATCTAATTAACATTACAATAGTCAATTTTCAAACTCTAGACAAATTATTTATTGATAAAGGAAAAAACAAAAAAAAAAAACACCGTCATTACATGGTAGGCGTGGGGTGTTAGGTTTTATTTTCGTTACGTTACGGAATTTCTTGATTCGGTCGCCGCGCTCAAAGCCCACAATAATAGCTTAAAAATACGCTTATAACGTATTCTAAATCTATGTATGATTCAATCGCTTATCGTGTCTGTCTGTATGACCGCGTTGTTCTTCAAAACTACGCAATGGATTTTGATGCGATTTTCACCATCATTTAGAGAATTTATTCTGCAGGGTTTACATGTATAATACATTAATAATATTAAACTTACATAATTATAATAAATCTCGATTTTTTTATAAGTTGTAAAAATTATGCGAAGTGTATCGCTATTAGTTTTATAATCTGTTAGTCAACTTCTGATTTTTTTTTTCTTGCATTGCTTGTGTCTGCTACCAATTTCGAGATTTTCGTATTTGACAAAATGATTGGTTTGCGGTTAGCTCGTTAGTTCCCGGGCAGTTACATGAAATAGTGAATTATTGGTTTTACGGGGACGGCCATAAAACATCTACTGTGAATATTTTTACAGTTATCGTTTGCAGTGAGTTCCGATACCGAAAACTGTGGTAGGTGGCTCTATTTACATCTACAACAAATTGGGAAATATTATACAGGGTTACTAGTAACTCGACGTATTCCTTGCAGGACGTCATAGTAGGGTTAAAATGCAACAAATTAAGCCACCAAATATTCTACCGAAATTCAGTAGTTTTGAATTAGTTAAGAGTTTTAGTTTTTTTATGAAAAATCCCAGATTAAATCATTTGAAACCAATTTAAAAATGATTTACGGCGCGACTGTACTGAAATTTAAGTTATTATCATAGTTGACGCCGTAGCAGACTTTTGTTAATAATTAAAAGTTCAATAATGCCTAAAACTTTGGCAAATATCACTAACCAAACATTTAATTTTTTGTAATTTTTGCTATTACTTCATAAAAAAATGTAGTCTAGTGCAAAAAAAAAATACTACACCTGGTGTACAAATTACTAGGAAAATATCCTTGTCTTATCAGTTATTCAGAAAGGTATGATTGTCAATACTTTTGCATGTGTGCCAGGGAAGAGAAGAGTTATGGGGTGCAGGTAAAATTGCGAGACGGTCAACCTATTGTTTCGTATTCGTATTATTCGTAGTTTTTACCTGCGCTTGAACTCCAAACACTCGGGGAGCTTTGTGATTGGTCGCTATTGTTCTTTCGGCATGACAGGGGGTGCGATTTTGCAAAATTTGGTCGTCAGCGTTAGTTAGTTTCAACTCTACGTCGCGCAAGCTCGTGTTTTATTACTGGCTATTTCCCTAACTGTTGCTGCGTATCTTGCTCTTGTGCTGTGCTGTGCCTTCATAAGCGCTGACTATGGCTGCATATTCTAATCCTGAATACGCTGATATAATGTACTGTTACGGACTTTGTGACGGTAACGCTGCTGAGGCGCGGCGAGAATATCAACTTCGCTTTCCCAACCGCCGACTCCCATTCGCCGATAAGTCGATCCGAAGACATTAACGTGGGGGAGCCCACGTTAATGTCTTCGGATCGACTTATCGGCGAATATCTGAAACTGGCAGCGTCCAAAGAAGCAGGCAAGTTGACACTGGTCGTTCCCGGAGATACACGGCTGAGGACGAGGAGCTTATTCTTCAACGTTTTATTGACGATCCTAACACATCGACAAACATCGTAGCGCGTGAGCTTGGTATGTCACAGTGGAAAGTCTGGTCTGTAGTTCACTTGTCAGGCCGACATCCATACCATTACCAACCAGTCCAGTCATTAGCCACCTATACGTCTAAATAGTGTACCCTTAGACAGGGTGAATCAATTTAAATATCTAGGACATGTAGTCACGGCTGATCTCAGGGATCATGCTGACTTGGAAAGGGAGCGGAGGGCTTTATCTAAAAGAGCTAATATGCTGGCCCGCAGGTTCGCGCGTTGCTCTGATGGCGTGAAAATAACTCTTTTCCGAGCATATTGCACGTCCATGTACACCTGCAGCCTGTGGGTTAATTACACGCAGAAAAGCTACAGCACCCTCCGCATCCAATTTAACAACGCGTTCAGAGCAACGTTGGGTCTGCCTCGCTACTGCAGCGCTTCGGGTATGTTCGCATGGGCGCGCACGGATTGTTTTCATGCGACCATGCGGAAGCGCTGCGCGTCTCTAGTGCGCAGAGTGCGGGCCAGCTCCAATGTCGTTCTGAATATGATAGCAAATAGGTTGGACTGTCCTTATGTGCGACACTGCTGTGACAGACAACTTACATATAGTGTCGCACGTAATAGACTATTGAAATGACTAAGGGCTAATTAATTAATTATGATTGAATGATTGACTGTAATTTGAATTTAATGTTTCTAATTTGTGTTGATGTTGTGTTCATATTGTATTTATTCGTTTGTTTAGTAGTGTAGTGTGAGCTTGGAGACGCAAATGTAAAGATGGTTTCAATATGGGTTATGTGGTACCTGAAATAAATGAATTTTAATTTTTTAATTTTAATTTTTTTAATTAGAAGAAGGAGATCCGCCGAGACGGCTTGAATTTTGTCGTTTTATGCTAAGTGCTGACGCCGACAGCGAAAACTTTTTGAAAAACATTCTGTGGACCGATGAGTCATGTTTTGATCGTGATGGTATCACAAATTACCACAACTTACATTACTGGGCACCGAAAGCAGAAGCAAACCCTAAAAAACTGAAACCAACCGCATCCCAGAGAAGGTTCTCGCTTAATGTTTGGATGGGTATTATTGACGACAAATTAATTGGCCCACATTTTTTACCCCGAACACTAAATGGGGAACTTTATGAAGATTTCCTCAGAAATCATTTATCAGCACTGCTCACGGATGTACCGGAAGAAAGAAGAGCAAACATGATTTACCAACATGACGGATGTCCAGCCCACTTCCGAATCACAATTCGACAATTGCTGGATGAAAACTATCCAAACCGATGGATAGGGCGCGGTGGGCCGATTCCGTGTCCTGCACGAAGCCCTGATCTGACGCCGCTAGACTTTTACGTCTGGGGTCATATGAAAGATCTAGTTTATGTGACCCCAGTAAATTCAATTGAAGAACTAAAGGAGGGAATTACAAATGCGGCGGACCAGATGAGGGCAACAATCACATCAAGAATAACAAAAACCGAAGTAAGGAAGCGAATAAGAACATGTATTCGAAACCGAGGGCAGCACATCGAACAAGACGTGTGAAATGTGTGTAATTAAAGTTTTTAATATTGATTAAAAAGAATGAGCAGTGGTGGCCCAGTGGTAACGGCCGCGACTTACGAGTTGTAGGTCGTAGGTTCGAACCCAGACAGGCGCTTTACTTTGTGTAAATTATTTCATCACCACTGCTCTCAAAACGGTGAAGGAAAACATCGTGAGGAAACCGGCATGTCCTAGAACCGAAAATTCGAAGACATGTGACATCTACCAACCCGCACTGGGCCCGCGTGGTGGATTACAGCCCACTCCCTCTCAAAGAGAGGAGGCCTGTGTCCCAGCAGTGGGAACATTTATAGGCTGATGATGATGATGATGAAAAAGAATAATAATGTTCACGATTTTATTTTTGATTTTTCGAATAATCACCTTTTTGTGAAACGCACGCCTGTACTAAATCAAAAACGATTTTCATAATGTAGTCCATGATTTTGTATTAACTTTCATACCTTTTTGGATAGCTGATAAGACAAGGATATTTTCTTAGTAATTTGTACACCAGGTGTAGTATTTTTTTTTGCACTAGATTACATTTTTTATGAAGTAATAGCAAAAATTACAAAAAATTAAATGTTTGGTTAGTGATATTTGCCAAAGTTTTAGGCATTATTGAACTTTTAATTATTAACAAAGGTCTGCTACGGCGTCAACTATGATAATAACTTAAATTTCAGTACAGTCGCGCCGTAAATCATTTTTAAATTGGTTTCAAATGATTTAATCTGGGATTTTTCATAAAAAACTAAAACTCTTAACTAATTCAAAAACTACTGAATTTCGGTAGAACATTTGGTGGCTTAATTTGTTGCATTTTAACCCTACTATGACGTCCTGCAAGGAATACGTCGAGTTACCAGTAACCCTGTATTTTATTTGAGCTGTGGTGGCCCAGTGGTAACGGCCGTGACTTACGAGTTGTAGGTCGTAGGTTCGAACCCAGACAGGCGCTTTACTTTGTGTAAATTATTTCATCACCACTGCTCTCAAAACGGTGAAGGAAAACATCGTGAGGAAACCGGCATGTCCTAGAACCGAAAATTCGAAGACATGTGACATCTACCAATCCGCACTGGGCCCGTGTGGTGGATTACGGCCCACTCCCTCTCACAGAGAGGAGGCCTGTGTCCCAGCAGTGGGAACATTTATAGGCTGATGATGATGATGATGAAATTTTATTTAGAAAACCACGGGTTCGTATGAACCACGTATTATAAGCCCCTAGTACTTGGGTGATACTATAAGGAACATCATTACAACCAATGCATTTTTTTTTATAATTGAAAAAAAAAGTGTTTTATTTCAAGCAAAATACCCATATACAAAAAATAGAATGAATAAGTAGTAAAAACAATAAAATTGTTCAAAAATAATAATAAAATCAGGTCATTATGAAAACGAAAAAATATATACATAAAAATACAGCAAAAGTGGACGGATACAATATCAAAAGGCTTTTTACGGCTTTCATGTCGTGGCATATTTGAGAATAATTGGCGAGCTCCCATTGTTGGAATAATGCCTCAAAACCCCCAAACATTTACTAAATATTTGTTTGACAAACAAAAGATGTAATGATCTGAAAGAAGTAGGACAAAACTTTTCAAGTAAATAAAATAGAAAATTTTGGGGCAGGTACATTGTTTTAATGTTACTTAATACTTTTGATAAATGTGAAATCGATATCTATAGAAATAACTTTGGATAAAACAGTGGCTGAGTTTGAAAATATTTTATATAAAACATTTTTTATTTGGGCATGAATTAATTAACATAGGCTTAATTAAAAAGTTAAAACTTAGTTTTCTTTTTTGAATAATATTAATTATTAAACTGAACGTTTGAACAAGACTGACTTAATATTTAAACTTAGCGGTGTCTGTTATACCGCAAATTTTAAATAACTAAAGATAATAATTATCTATAAAAATATTCAAAGTTCCCTTGTTTTCTTCGTGGAATTGATAGTGCAAGAAAATAAATCATCAATTTACAAAAAAACACATACAACACACACACATGATGATAAAATAATAGGATGGAATGGTTTTCACAATTAGAAGGAAATGAACTTATTATATCAATAAATAATAAATTAATAATTAAGTAGAGTGCCTATTATAGCAGTAAAGTTTATGTTTACAGCGTTTTATGTGCGTTTACTCCCAAAGGTTATTGCAATTTTGACGCCTATGCTAATTACATAAAGCTTATTTTGAAATCCTCCTACAAACACCGCATACGCACGCATACACCGAGCAGCAACTGTGCCTTCAGCGATCAGCGAAAATAAGCTTTATGCTTTATGTAATTAGCATATGACTCAAAATTGTAATAACCTTTGGGATTACACGTGCATAAAACGCATAGCATGTCGGAACACGGCCTAACAAATGTAGGTATAGAAGCGAATGTATCTTACAGACCCTATCAAAAATGTTTACAATTTCAAGGGCTCCTATCACACATGCATGAAGAAATCAATCTAAACAAACGAATCAGTAATACAACACAACCACAATCTGTTTCTATTTGAAACAGATGAAGCAATGGATTTCGATTTGAAATCCATTGCTTCATAAGTTGGAAAAAAAATGTGCTCAGCAACGTAAATAACGCAATGAATGTTGTTGAGCTGTCAAAATGAAACAAATTAGGCAAAATTGTTTACGAAAATAAGTTACGCAATTAGGGTACTGGTAACATTCGTCTTGCGGATCGGCAAACCAATTGCGTATAACACACGATTGAAAAAAAATACTTCACTCCTCTCAACTAGGTACGTAAATAACGCAATGAATATTGAATTGTCAAAATGAAAGGTACTGCCATTGTAAATGTTTCCACAAAACTGACAACCGAGCTTAGGCAGGTGAGATTCATAGCAGTGTGATCCATAAGCTGTACTTAGGTGATCATTTCAACTACTGACCGTACTTATGGAAAGCACATGAATTCACTACTGTAAATCTTTCATATTCTTTTTTCATATTATAATCAAACTTGTACAGTCCGCCTATTTTCTTGTGTTGTCCCTCGGGAATCATCGCACTTCCGAATACATACGAATTCTAATTTCCATGTCTATCAATTATTAGATTTATCGTGTATAATAATTTGAATTCAGAACTAAGTACTTTATTGTTGTTTTGTTTTGATTTCCGTGTGAACTATATAGAGCTGTAAAACCATTTTCGTGCTCGCGACTTTGGCAGCTTTCCTCCCATTTTTAAAATAAATTACTTTAAGTTAAAAGTATATTAACAACTGTATTTACTTCCAAGTCGATTGAGAGCGTCCGGTCTGCACCAAGTGCAAAGGGCAACTGACAAAAATCCGACAACTGACGAAACATGAAGTTTTCCGAGGGATATTGAGAAAATTGTTATACTGTACCTAAATAACGGCTAGGTACATATTTACTCATCCAAAATACCAAAGTTTGTAATTTAATCAAATTGCCGCCTCTTACCCGCTTCTTAGCAAATAACGTTGTAATTTCTCAAATTAGGTTTGTATCTATTCTCTGAAGGAGTGCGTTAAATCTATGTACCACTTCATTTACTAGATTTATTTAAGACCAGCGTGAAATGTTCACACTGGCCGAAAAGAAATCAATCAAAAGAGAAAGCCCTTAAAGCAGGAAAGCCAAAGCGCGTTCATTATAACTTGACCGACGCGCTGAATTTTGAAGTCATGTAATCGGTAGTACTGCTCTGTCAGTCGCCATTTTGAACTCTATTGGTATTGAAACTAAGACTGCAAAATTCAGTGCTACCAATAGCGTCACGGGTCAAGTTATAAGGAACGCTCTGTAGGTTTATTTTTTTGTATTTCAAAATTCGAACATTTATGCCAACGAATTTAAAACATCGTTCTATTTCTGTCAATCGATGGATGATGATAGAGAGAGAATGATGCTTTAAATATCTTTGACGTTAAATGTAATCAGTAATTTGTGGTGCAAGTGGGCTATATACTTCGAACATTGATCATATTGCTTAGAAAATAATATAATTCGTTAGTAATTTTCTATGGTTATTTTGTAAACAATTCATACAACTTGATTTTGCGACCTTATCATAAAATGTATTTAAAATGATAACTGCATCAACTGTTATAAATACTCTGAACATTAACTTTACTACAGCGAACAATGAAATATAAACCTGCAAAAGTTATTCTGTAACTCGAATATTTTATGCCAATAATTGCTTTGAAAGTAAACTCGTTTATTATCCTACTGTGGTACACAAATAAACAAAGCAAATGGTACTTACTTCAATAATGCATATCGAGCTGCAGCTCCAAGGTTAGTTAAGTATTTATTGGGTTAGAATATTTTCCGGAGTATGTCTATGTACTTCACTAGTTTACTCTGAACACTATCCATCAGCGAAGTTTGCTTCCTTAAGAAAAAAAAAAAGTGTGGCACTCGGGCACTGCCGCGGTAAAGCTATTGCATAGCATTTGTAACCTCCATACTTCCTATTTGTCAACGCTACACTTGATGACGTGTTGATATAAAACAAAAATTACGTTCCCATGACAACATCACGTTGTCATAGGAACCGTCATTATATGGGGGTGTTAGGTTTTATTTTCGTTACGGTTTTATTTTCGTTACATTACGGAATTTCTTGATTCGGTCGCCGCGCTCAAAGCCCGCGATAAAAGCTATGCAATAGCTTAAAAACTGATTCACCGAATTGCAGAGCATATAATCAGATTGAAGACCTCCAGCATTTGCTGATGAATTGTCTCCGCAACAGGCGTGAGAGGGAGTCACTGTTGAGAGAATTAGACTTGAATAGGCGTTAATGTGGAATTAATACAATCAATTTTATCCCAACCAACTTCAGAAGGTGCCAAAAAGTTATGTTATTTAATAACAGTCCTTCATCGGTGACTTCTATCTTTATTACAAAGTATTTAATATATTGTTTAACTGTAGTTTGTGTTAATGTTACATTGGTAAAAGGCACGATGGAGTCGACCTATATATTTAGATAAAAACCCTAAAACAAATAAATAGGAAAAAAAGTGGCACTCCGGGAGTGCCGACAGAAGTGAAAACTTGAACAATATCGCCTTGGTGGAAGAAAAATACTGGTATAGAACATTGGTCCGTAACCTTATCTAAATAAAGAAGACAATTGCGTTTACAAAACTTTTAAAGTAAAAATACTTGCATAGAACATTGATCCGTAACGTAATATAAACAAAGAGCACAATCGCGTTTAAAAAAATGAGGTGTCGGTAACGGTGTCGCGAGTTCAATAGTTATTTCCCATCTCAATAATGCCCAACGCTCCTAAAGAAATTTCACTTCAAATATATATATATATTTATAAACTACAGACTATTTTATATAAATACTATTATTTATTTAGACCAATAGAATAATGATTTAGAGAGGTGAGAAAGTGCTATCTATGAGTCCAAAATAGCCCATACACAGTACACCTTCTGTTAAAAAAACCCTATTATTATTTTAACCCCTTATACCTATATTGTAGCCCTTATTCAAACAACATCACTACTTACGTTTCTTCTGAACCTTTTTCAGCAAACAGCTGTGACGTACATATTAATAAAAACAAGAAAACTTCGCCACAACACAGACAAAGACGGAGCGATATATCGCGTGACCGTGAAACGGAACTATTGTTAGAAAATGGCCGAACAAGAGAAAAAAATCAGTTTTCAACTGAAAATATATCGTGATAGGTTTTGAACGAGTGGTGATAGCCTAGTGGTGTGACTGTCAGACTGCCAAGTCATAGGCCTCGAGTTTGAACCCACGGCACGCACCTCTGACTTTTCGGATTCATGTGCGTATTGTATAATTATCACTTGCTTCAAAAACGGTGAAGGAAAACTTCGTGAGGATATTTCCTGAGAGATATTTTACGATGGCATGTGAAAATCAAAATGAAAATATTTTATTTCACATAAACTTACATGGGCACTTATGAAACGTCAGAAGCTAGGTGCACGGTTCCAATTGGTCGTTTACTATGGAGAAGAGCCGGCAAGAAACTCCACGGTTCCAAGCCAAGTCAGAGGCCAATGGGCGGCTCTGCCGGGGTCGCGGGACAGTCCGAAAGGGATAGAGTTTTAGTCAGTAGAAGTTTGATACGCCCTCCTGCTCCGCCCAGAGCGGGAGAAGTTATTTGATAATTTGCCAAACAAAAAAAAAAAAAAAGGCCAATGGGCAGCTTTAAAAACTTTGACACCAAGTTACTTACCACACGAAAAGAAGAAGAGGTTTTAAACGAGAGAGAGAACCAAGAAGAAAACTGCTGAAGATAGGGTGTAGTTTTAAAATTGGAAATTGATCAAAATAAACTTTAGTTTGGGAAGGATTACGAGTAATCGTGTTTTTTTTGAGCCATTGCATAGCTTTTATCGTGGGCTTTGAGCGCGGCGACCGAATCCAGAAATTCCGTAACGTAACGAAAATAAAACCTAACACCCCACCTCCGCCTACCATGTAATGACGGTTCCCACGACAACGTGATGTTGTCATGGGAACGTAATTTTTGTTTTATGTCATCACGTCATCATCCCAAGTGTAGCGTTGACAAATAGGAAGTATGGAGGTTACAAATGCTATGCAATAGCTTTACCGCGGCAGTCCCCGAGTGCCACACTTTTTTTTTTTAAATTTCCTTCTTTTTCGCGTACTTCCTTACTGAAGGTCGTGTCCCTTTTTTTGTGGTTGGTTATCATCGGAAAATGGGCATTGAAGGCATTTTCATCATAGAGAATGGGAGAGCTTTAGAATCTTGCATAGGTAGGTTTCTAGCATACGTATCTACATCTAGATAGCAAAACTACCATTTGATCGTAGGTCTACTGCAGTGGTCGGCAAACTCATTTGTCAATAGAACCAAATATTAATACTATAACGACTAAGATTTCTTACGAGAGCCAATCTTTTTTGTCTTTCCAAACTGTTCACTACACAACGCTTCCTAAAATTAACTTGCAAAGAAGTAGGATGCCTTCATCATCATTATCATATCGGCTGATAATAATACGATGAAGGCATCTTACTTATTAACAAGTTAACCTTCGAAAACTTTGAAAGCTACAGTAAATTAATTCTCGATGTCCTGTAAATTTTTGGTGAAAATACTTCGGTATACATTTTTGAAATGTAGTTTGAATTTTGAATAAAACTTGATAACTTGCTTAATGACCGACATCCCGAACCCCGCGCGTATCTAGGCTTGCAATCCACGGCATTTGTACAGACAGAGCTGCACTCTATATGCCAAAGAGCTGCATGCGTCTCACGAACCGCGGTTTGCCGACCACTGGTGCATGGTCGCAAGCGTTACTGCTGAGCATGAGGGCACGATTCTCAAGCCGGGTAAAGTGTTATTGGGCTTTTCCATCTGGAATTTCTCAGCAGCAGCCAGGATTCTGGAATTTATGCCCGGTTGATGGCAATAGGCTCGCCCCCTATTAAATTTGGGACTTAAACATAACTGGCGAAATGTGTGTAGGTACCTACTATGGGTACACCTTTGCTGAATCCTTCGGGCAAACAAGGGGTGATGTTATGCTATGTTAACCATTTATGTACACTCATATAAACAAACAGTAAATAAAAATACGTACACAAGGCATACATTTCTTTAAATTTCCAGTATAAGCTGAGCTCTCATTGTACCGAAATTCTAAACAATGCGGGATCAGCTTAAACTGGATAATCAAAGCTTGATGTGTAGCCGTGTGTACAACACATATTGCAGTTATCTAGGAAATCCTTTTAGGCTTCTATAAACAACTACCACTATCACGTAGGCTGATATCAGTTGTTAGTTCTGGACCTAATAAATAAGGTTCCGGAGAGACGTGTTTGTTGAGTGGCGTAAATTAAAACAATTTAGTTCCACCCTCGGGGGCTTATCCTAAAACTAATAACATTATTAGGGGGACTAATACACCAATCAGACTGAATATTTAGTCCTATCACAACAGTTGGTCAACACTGTCCAAAAGTAAGATGATGTTTGAACTCTGTCACACAAAAATGGCCGAACAGATTTGGATGAAATTTGACACACATATAGTTTATAACCTGGATTAACAGATAGGATACTTTTTATCTCAGTATATACGCATACACAGACGAATTCGCGGGCAGAAGCTAGTAAATAAATAAAATAAACATTTCAAGTACACTTTTATAGTTACTAAATTTTATCCACATTGCACAACGATTGGTGGCATTTCACAAAATGCCCGGACGCGTATCTGCCGCAACACGCTCGAATGGATAGGAAATAAAAATCGTACGGGAATAAATCTCGAACGAGGGCTGTATAAGTTGCAACGATGTATATCGGAATATCCATCCGCTGGCAACACCGTATCGGAATTCGAAATATCCAAATTGATAAAACTTTTTCCGCGTGGCCTTTTTTAGGGCGGACGAAATTTTTGAATTGAGAATTTTTATAATTTTGTTAAGGGTCGTCGTAAATGAATTTGTACTGGCTGGAATACAATGAAATGTATTCTGATTGGGGAGATACCAAGGTGGCTGGTGGCTCGTTATATAAACCTTTAGTACACTGAAGGCTTTTCCGGGAAAGTATAGCTACGAAAATAAACGAAGCAAAAAGAGTATGTAAGGATCGTAGCAGGTGGCGTCCTGAAGTTTCTGCCCCATGGGAAGATGGTGTGAGTTTATGTTTGTATGTTTGGCTATTTCCTTTCTAATTTGCCTTTAAAAAGGACAACTTAATCAAAACCTCAATTGTTTTATCGCTGGCATAGGAAATGTGACACTTATCATTCAAACCACTTGTCTAGATCCAGAATCCAGATGTTCCAAATGTTTATTCTACGTCTTCTATGACGAAAGTTTCAAATATCGCCTCAAGGTACAAAGTTTATAGACGATCCTACGTTAGAAATTCACGACCGAAATGATACCCGTCTCCATTTTATGTTCGGATATCGTAAAATAACGAAATATAGGTTACCTCTGCGTACTTTGTGTTTCAAATAATTTTATATTACCTACACTTTTTAGATGGAGAATATGAAATTTTATTGTTAATAATTTTTAACAGGAGAAGTTGGTATTTCGAGAAATTAATTTAAGGGAAGGCTTTTAACTTTTTATAGAGAAATGATAGATGGATAAAATAATATTTCAGTATAGATACTTACCCTAAGCTGTTGAGGATCAATTTGGAGGAGGTATTCAGTGACCAAAACAAAACACTCTGTTTTTTAAATTAGTTACAAAAACAAACAAAAAAAAATGCTAAATACAGTACAAGTATGTTCTTAATGTACCTCGGCAAACTTCGTGTTTCGACAGTCGTCGGATTTCTATCAGTTGCCCTTTGCACTTGGTGCAGACCGGACGCTCTCAATCGACTTGGTAGTATATAGAGTTGTCAATACTCTTTTTACTTAATATAATTTATTTAAAAAAAAAATAGGAAAGTTGCTAAAGTCACAGGCACGACAGATAGGAAAATAGTTTCACAGCTCTATATAGTTTACACGAAAATCAAAACAAAACAACAAAAAGTACTTAGTTCTGAATTCAAATTATTAAACAAGATAAATCTAATAATTGATGGACGTGGAAATTAGCATTAGTTTGTATTCGGAAATGCGATGATTACTAACTCACTTTAAGGAACACTTATAGAGGCATGAGGAACAGGGTGTGAAGTTCACTTCTCCTCGATAGAAAAGATCTGGTGGACAACTGCTCGATGATTGATGTCGGGAAGTTATATATATGCTGATCGCGCGGTAAACTTTGCTTGCGCGATGCAGGATTTCGCGTGACGTCAATGTGATGCGTAGTTCGTATTTAGCAATGTAGATGCCGCAACACACTAAACGTCCATACCACACAACAAAACTTCAATAAAACTTCTATTGTACTCGTTCAGTGCCCTTCAACCGATTAAATATTTTGTCAAGATCAGATAATACATCCAAAGTTTATTCAAGCTCAAAAAAATAAGTAGGTCACAAAAAAAAACCTATCGAAAACCTCAATACCAATTACGCACGTTAACGTGACACCCCTAGAATGCGGGATCACGAACCCAATTCTGAAAGAAACCGTAAACAGATCGAGATAGGGCTGTCACCGCACACTTATCCACGTCGCTGCCAGGATTTTTCTACACAAATCGACGTGCAAAGTCAACAGTTGTGCTTGATTGAATTTTTAGATAACTCGATTGCGTTCAAGAGGTTTCAGATTAGGTAAAAGTAATGATAATAAACACTGTTTAGGAAACCTATTAAAAGAACACTAAACATTATTTAGTTATTTATAATGCAGAATGCACAATACAATTTGTAAGTAAGATTCACGAGCGTGCCCGCAGATCTTTTTAGGGTTCCGTAGTAAACAAGGAACCCTTATAGTTTCGTCATGTCCGTCTGTCTGTCTGTCCGCGGTCTAGCTCCGAGACCCTTAGTACTAGAAAGCTGTAATTTGACATAGGTATACATATTAATTACGCCGACAAAGTGGTAAAACAAAATTATGAAAAACATTTTTTTTTAAGGTACCTCTCATACACGTAAAGTGGTGATGTTTTATTTTTTATTTTTTTATCCCATAATGTGGAGTATCATTGAAAAGGTCTTACAAAAACATTACGAGTTTATGAAAACCATTTTTGGATTCAGGTATCCGTTTGCAAAATATTAAGCTTTGAAGTGCTAATTTTTATTAGAGTCAAGTGTCCCCCCCCCTGCCAGCTAAATGGTTGGTTTTGGATATGTGAAAAAAATCACAGCAGTAGTTTATATAACGAAATTAAAAGAAAAACTATCACAACTAAGTAGGCTTTACTAGTTATCGAGTAATAATCGACCAACTTAACTTTGCAGTTACAAAAACATGTTTTCCCATACATTCCGTATGGGAGAACATGTTTATCAACTACAAAGTTAAGTTTGTTTTTGGGATAAATTCATCCCAACTACGGAACCCTTCATTGTGCGTGGTCCGACACGCACTTGGCCGGTTTTTTTAATGAGCAATCGTGACACAGACAACACACACTTGCCAATTAATGTAGTTTGTTATAAAACCAAATCAATCTCCTAGCCTTTTCCCCAACTACTTTAGGGTTGGCTTCCACTCTAACCGGATGCAGCTGAATACCGTATTTTATATGGAGCGACTGCCTATCTGACCTCCACAACCCAATAACTGGGTAACACGATACCCCTTGGTAAGACTGGTTGTCGAACTTTCGGGCTTCTGACGACCCGTAACGACCACGAATGACAGCCGGGACCAACGGCTTAACGTGGTTTCCGAGGCATGGAGAAGTCTCGGTATGTTAAGATGGTCACCCATCCACAAACCAACCCCGGCAAGCTTAACCTCGTGGATCGAACCGTGTGGCTGTTATTACTTAGCCGCGAGCTCCTCACGAGATAAAACCAACAAAGCAATTTAAAAATAAACATTTTTAAATACAGGGTCTAAGTACTATTTTTAACCGACTTCTAAAAGGAGGAGGTTATCAATTCGGATGTTTGTATTTTTAAGCTATTGCATAGCTTTTATCGCGGGCTTTGAGCGCGGCGACCGATTCAAGAAATTCCGTAACGTAACGAAAATAAAACTTAACACCCCCCCCCCTCTGCCTACCATGTAATGACGGTTCCCATGACAACGTGATGTTGTCATGGGAACGTAATTTTTGTTTTATGTCATCACGTCATCATCCCAAGTGTAGCGTTGACAAATAGGAAGTATGGAGGTTACAAATGCTATACAATAGCTTTACCGCGGCAGTCCCCGAGTGACCAAAATAGATAATTGTTTACCGTGTCTAAAACAACTACTTACAATCGACAATTTTTTTCTGTATTTGAGTCCTTCTTATTCCAGTTTATTTTAGCTATTGCATAGCTTTTATCGCGGGCTTTGAGCGCGGCGACCGAATCAAGAAATTCCGTAACGAAAATAAAACCTAACACCCCTCACTCCGCCTACCATGTAATGATGGTTCCCATGACAACGTGATGTTGTCATGGGAACGTAATTTTTGTTTTATGTCATCACGTCATCATCCCATGTGTAGCGTTGACAAATAGGAAGTATGGAGGTTACAAATGCTATGCAATAGCTTTACCGCGGCAGTCCCCGAGTGCCACACGTTTTTTTTTTTATGTATGTTCAAGCATAACTCCGTCATTTATAAATGGATTTGCAAATTTTTTTTTGTTTGGAAGGGCAGCATATCGAAATGGTCCCATTGTCATCTGGTCAGGATCTGATGATGGAATCCTGGAGAAATCGAGGAAACTCTTCAAATATTATAAGCACAACTATAGCTATTTGGGTATTTTTATAGTAACTCGTGCAGTTGCTCTCGGAAAGCACTATTTGGTGAAGTGGAACTGATAATGAAGACCACAGATGGCCATCGGGACTATTCAAAAATAAGTATTTAACGGGTTGCGATTCGATTACTTTAATATGTATCAAGCAATTTATGCTCGTCACAATGCATATGGATAAGTGAAGCTGATGGCGAAGTACCAGGAGAACTCCTTAACGATTAACGTCCCTGCATTGGGAAAAGCAATATTTTGTAAAAGGTGATGAGCAGTTGGCATTAGGCTAATGTAACATAGATAAATTACAAATTGAACCACTAAAAAGCGAGAAATAAAATCTTTTTTACAAAAAAAAACAACCGACATCCAAAAAACCACTACAAAGTGAAAAATAACTTAAATTTCGGAAGTCTGTGGAAAATAACAAAATACAAAACCAAAGACACCGACTTCCGAAATTTTAGTTATTTTTCACTTTGTAGTGGTTTTTTGGAAGTCGGTTGTTTTTTTTTTGTAAAAAAGATTTTTTGACTGAACGATCATGGGGAAAATTGTCGTACCCAATCACCGTGCTGTACAAAAAGCGTCAATGCTGTCCATCCTCTTACATGATCAAATAGTTGCCTACATGACAAGGCGTGGCCTGAAAAACCTCTGGCGGGAAACACTCAACTTTTCATGAAGCTCTATAAAGAATAAATGGTGTGGAATGATCGAGTAATCTTCCAACAAATTGTGTAGACATATCATATCAATGGGGGTTGGCAGAGAAGGCTGCACTTGTTTGATATTCAAATAGACACTTCAACTCAACACATACGATTTTCTGTGATACGTATTTCTCGTGACAAGATGTCGATTCCACCTCATATTGATCATATTGTCATTGTTTGGATTTGCGACATCATCTATCAGAACTGACATTTGTGACTTCTAAACTAAATCAAATTGTGCCAAGTAAATAAATGAAGTAGGTATAGAATATTATTTTTTATTTTTACATAGGTGCATACATTTTCCTGGCCGTGGCCCTGATGGCCCAGTAATAATTGCCCCGACTTAAGAGTACTTTGTGCATTTATTTATGTCATCACAACAACTATCAAAATGGTGAAGGTATCAAAACGGTGAAGGTAAACATTGTGAGGAAGCCGGCATGTCCTAGAACCAAAAATTCGAAGACATGTGATATCCTCAAACCCGCACTGGGTCCGCGTGGTGCATTGACGAAGAGAGGTGGCCTGTATTTCAGCTGTGGGAATTCCGCTAACTTTTTGATCAAACGATATTTTGTCCTTCAGATTGGGCATTTCCAGTTACTCTAGAAATACCTCCTTTTATTAATTAATTACCATTCGTTTTGTAAATAATCAGCAGTTACAGTACGGATAACAAAATAGAAATTATGCCGATATAAATAAATAACAATATCTCTGTTTGCATGAAATATGGTTCACTGAGGTCTTAAAAATGGGATCGTCATAATTCGCATACTTTACCTATTACATTTTGTCATTATTTCAAAATTTCTAATGTTAAATATTGTTAAAGCAGACATCTAACACTATAATACCTTATAAAAGAACCTTATATGAGAGTGAGGAAAGAGAGAGTGCACCTAGGTCTGCGACACTTGTGCCCTATATCTCCCGCGCCGAAGGCTAGTATCCGTTGAAATTGACCGCCATGGCTGAAATGCGGTCTGGAGGACTATGTATCTTTTAATACCTTTAATGTAAACTAATAATTAACTATATAAAGCAATTTATTTGTGAGTTGTTTCCTAAACTCGCGGGTAAATAGATCCTTACATTCAAAACTCAATGTTTGAAGACGTTCTCTTACAAGAATCTTAGTTCTACTTTAAAGAAGGTGGACAAGCTTTTATTGGCGCTACAATGAACAGGAAACGTTCTTTAGACTGAGAAAAGTTGGGAACTGGAGTCCTGCAACACGCTTTGAGATATTTAATACCTGCATTGAATAAGTAGCATCAACTATGTATTTTAGTACGGAGTTTTCTAGTATCTGTATCTTGTTTCCGTTTTTCAATTTTGCATAATTCGCCGGGAGGGAACGCCCTAGAAAGACATGTAGAGAATTTACTGGTGATGTTCTTCAGAAATGTCAGGTGCATAGTACTCGCACCCGGCGTGCGTGTATGACCAGATGTATGCTGCTTACCCCCATGGGAAGAAAGCGTCAGTTTATGAATGTGTGTACATGATTCACAATTAGAGTAGCTCGGGGATAAATAATTACAGCAGTTTAAGCCACGCTTGCCGGGGTTGGTCCGTGGATGGATGACCATCTTTACATACCGAGACTCCTCCGTGCCTCGGAAAGCACATTAAGCTGTTGGTCCTGGCTATCATTCGTAGATCTTTGACAGTCGTTACGGGTCGTTAGAAACCCGAAAGTCTGACAACCAGTCTTACAGGGGTATCGTATTACCTAGTTATTGGGTTGTGGAGGTCAGATAGGTAGTCACACCATGTAAAATACTGGTATTCAGCTGCATCCGGTTAGACTGGAAGCCGACCCCAACATAGTTGGGAAAAGGCTAGGCAGATTGATTGTACGTGATTCAAAATTATAGCCTTCACTGACTCACCCAAGGTGATGCTATAATTTAAATATTTACACATAAAATAACAGACTAATTTTACTAACATCTGACTGAACTGAAGTCTCAATTAAACACCCAATTAACGCTGCAATGTTTGACGTTTCAGTATTCCAAACAGATAAAAACCAAGAATTCAATTAAATGAAAGTAGACGAAGTAAAATCGAGATAACTTTATTTACAGACTAATCAGTAGGAATTTAAATTAGCCTTTCAGAAGATTGATCACGTAGAAAAGATTTTATTAATGAAATTAACTTTTGTAACTGGACATGCCCGTGAAAGTGGACTGAGGAATATTTGAACAAAGATTTGTTTCGTTTCGTTAATTAAGAGTTTGATGGGGATTTTTTTGATAAAGTTTTGTGAATCAGGAGATTATCTTGTCAAGTTAATTGTAAGAATTACTTGTTAAGACGTAGGTATCATTATTTTGCACAACTAGATGTCCAGCAGTTATTTTTGGCTTAGTGATAATAATTTGGCGGGTCACACCAGCCGCATGCACGATGCGGACAAAAGTCTCCACACAATGGGTGCCTAAAAACGGACGACGCCGCCAAGGCCAGCCCAGAAAGAGCTGATAAGATGACCTGGACGCGAATCGTGAGGGCTGGTTTGAGGTGGTGTGGAATAAGAGTTCCTGGAAGAACTTGGGGGAGTCCTTTACCCAGCTTTTGGACAGTATAAGCTATGATAAAAAAAAACAGTGGCTCTCTGGGAGTGCTGACAGAAAGAAAAACTTGAAAAAAAATCGGCATTGCGGTAATCAACGCGTTGATGTCTTTTACTTCACGGTGTCGATAAATTGCGTTACAGAGTCGCGAATTCAATGGTTTTGTCCCATCTCAAAAATGCCCAACGCGCCTAAAGAAGTTATCACTTCAACAATGCGATTATTTCATAACTTTTAACTGCACCAACTAAGACATTGGTTGTCCTTGAATTTACGTCAAAGGTGCAATGAGGAGCGAGGACACGGTGGAGCATACGGTGGAGGTCTGCCCAGCTTGGGCAGAGCAACGCCGTGTCCTCGTAGAGGCGATCGGCGGCGGTGATCTCTCGCGTCCGGCCCTGGTTCAGGCCATGGTACGGAGCGAGAGGGAATGGCAGGCCGTCAGCTCCTTCTGCGAAGCGGTAAAGTTCGCGCCCTCAAGCCCCTAACCACCGCAATAGGAGGAGACGCCCGGGGCGGGAATCGCGAGCCGATTCCGGCCACCGTAGGCGCGGGCTTGCGGACGGTGAGCAATGGGTAGCTCGCCGTCCGATAAGGAACAAGCCCGGGTCGACGGCGCGTTGTGTTCCACGCGCGCCTCAAAGAGATACATACATACATACATACATACATAAACTCACGCCTTCTTCCCATGGGGGTAGGCAGAAACTACAGAACGCCACCTGCTACGATCCTTACATAGTCCTTTTGCCTCGTTTACGTTCATACATCTGGTCATACACGCACGCCGGTTGCGAGTACTACGCACCTGGCCTTTCTGAAGAACATCACCAATAAGGTCAGAATATGTCCTCCTAGGGCGTCCCCGCCCGGCCTTTCCCTTTACATCAGCCTTGTAAATACATTTTGTTAGTCGCCTTTCATTCATTCTCTCAACATGCCCAAACCATCTCAGCATACCCTTTTCAATTTTTGTCACTACATCTTCTTTTAAATCACACCGCTGTCTTATCACATCATTCCTCAGCCTATCATTCATAGTCAGGCCACACATGCTTCGCAAGGAACGCATTTCCACAGCATTTATTCTACTTTCATGTTGTTTTTGCCACACCCAACATTCACTACCATACATAAGCGTGGGCACCAGCACACCATTGTGAACAGCCAGTCGAGCCTTTTTAGACATCGACTGGTTGGTCACAATCGCATGTATAGCACCATTCACTTTGTTTCCCGCGTTTACTCTCTTTTCCACATCTCCATCAATCTTCCCATCCCTTGTAAACAGACTCCCCAAATATATAAACTCACTTACTTGCACACACCGATACATCCTCTTCTCTTTCAAACACCATGACCTTCGTCTTATTCACATTTATATTCATCCCTTTCCTCTTATATGCTTCACCCATCACAGTCACCATGTCTTGCAACTGTTCTGCTGATGATGCAAGTAGAACTTGATCATCTGCGTAGATAAGGCATTTGACAGGCAACTCATTCATCCTCAATCCGCACTCACCCTCTTTCAAATCTATCAGACAACTATCCATGTACAAGTTGAACAGCCACGGTGACGCTACACAACCCTGTCTAACACCCCTCGAGATGCAGAACCAGTTCGTGTATGCCCCATTTATCCTAACACAAGCACTGGAATCCTTGTATAAAGATTTCAGTGCCCGTACCAAGCGCCAGTCCACACCGTACTTGGATAGTGTCGACCACAGTTCTTCCCTCCACACACTATCATAGGCCTTCTCCAAATCAATGAAAGCACAATAGACGTTCTTGTGCTTTGCTAGATGTTTTTCGGTTATGCACCTTAGGGAGAAGATCTGATCCATACAGCCCATTCCCTCTCTAAATCCTGCCTGTACATCCCATATTTTCTCATCTGTCACTTTTATCACTCTATTTATCAAAACCTTCGCATACAGTTTGCCGACAACGCTCAAAAGACTAATGCCGCGGTAGTTTTTACACTCCTGCTGAGAGCCTTTTCCCTTATATAGTGGTACAATTACAGCCTTGCACCAATCATCCGGCACACGGCCATATCTCCAACACATATTAAAGATTCGGCACAACAGGCTTGCTACCACCCCATCACCGCCCTTCAGCATTTCAGCAGACACTCTGTCGTACCCTGCAGCTTTCCCAACTTTCATCCCTTTCAGCGCTCTTATAATCTCATCTATTTCTATCGCATTTTCGTCATCTACATCTGAGTTTGGGTCTTCAAAACTGGCGTTTCCAAATGGCGTTCCTCAAAGAGATGTCAGCAGAATTGACGGGGTCCGCTAGGGCCAATGCCTGCCGGGGGTTCGAAGAAAACCGATAGGGACATCGTGGCCCCCGGCAACAGGGCAACCGAAGGAAAACGAGTGGGTTTTAGTCAGTAAGAGTCTGACACGCCCTCCCGCTCCGCCCAGAGCGGGAGAAGTTATTTGATAATTTCCCACCCAGTAAAAAAAAAAGGAGTTCAAAATTACGAGTCTTAATTATCTCTAGAATTCCCAAGCGTGGTTTGACCAGACTTGATTAATCGAATGAACCCAAAGATTTGCACTAACCCCTGGAGCCTTATATGTCATGGTGTTACAGGGACCATTGCATATCAAGGAGTAGACCGCGAGGCGCGGTCATGAGTCTTGATTATCTCTAGAAAAAATAAATAACAACAGTTATTAGAATAATAAAGACAAATTGTACCTTTTGAGAAAAATAAATTAACTATTAAGCTATTGCATAGCTTTTATCACGGGCTTTGAGCGCGGCGACCGAATCAAGAAATTCCGTAACGTAACGAAAATAAAACCTAACACCCCTATTCCGCCTACCATGTAATGACGGTTGACAACATCACGTTGTCATGGGAAACGTGATGTTGTCATGGGAACGTAATTTTTGTTTTATATCATCACGTCATTATCCCAAGTGTAGCGTTGACAAATAGGAAGTATGGAGGTTACAAATGCTATGCAATAGCTTTACCGCGGCAGTCCCCGAGGGCCACACGTTATTTATTTATTTATTTTTAATCAAAAGTAAAACAACAGGCGCCTATCATCTTTGTCAATGTCAAATAATATTATCCGGATCTGTTAGATATTTCTATTACTGGAGATAAATCAGATTTACCTACATTAATTGAAACAGGTCGAGACAGTCCGGTTAGTTGGAACTTCCGAGATAAATTGTTTGATATTCTTCTTGTAGACTTAACTGATCCAATTTATTGTTTACCAAGATTGTCTATTTATATAAGATTGTCTATATAGATTTTTCCGTATTTTCAATATTTACTTATAACCCATAATTAAGTTAACTAACTTAGATAAGTTATCATCATCATCATCATCTGCCTAGCCTTTTCCCAACTATGTTGGGGTCGGCTTCCAGTCTAACCGGATGCAGCTGAATACCAGTATTTTACATGGAGCGACTGCCTATCTGACCTACACAACCTAGTGACTAGGTAACACGATACCCCTTGGTAAGACTGGTTGTCAGACTTTTTGGACTTCTAACTACCCGTAACGACTGTCAAAGATCTACAAATGACAGCCGGGACCAACGGCTTAACGTGCTTTCCGAGGCACGGAGGGGACTTGGCATATAAAGATGGTCACCCATCCACGGACCAACCGCGGCAAGCGTAGCTTAACCTGATCGATCGACCCGTGCAGCTGTTATTACTTAGCCACAAGTTATCATCATCATCATCAGCCTATAAATATGTTCCCACTGCTGGGACACAAGCTCCTCTCTGTGAGAGGGAGTGGACCATAATCCACCACGCGTGCCCAGTGCGGGTTGGTAGATGTCACATGTCTTCGAATTTTCGGTTCTAGGACATGCCGGTTTTCCTCACGATGTTTTCCTTCACCGTTTAGAGAGCAGTAGTGATGAAATAATTTACACAAAGTAAAGTGCCTATCTGGGTTCGAACCTACGACCTACAACTCTTAAGTCGCGGCCCTTACCACTGGGCCACCACTGCTCTCTCTAGATAAGTTATAGTATAACTTATCTAAGGTACTTGTGATTTAAAAGCTATCTAATAATGATTTTTTTAAAGCTACGTGATTGTTATTAAACTTTTAAAGTGCGACTGTTTGTTTCATCTACTTTAGTTATGATTTCCATTTTAATGTTAGAGGTGAAGTGTATCTGTAGATATATATATAAACACTGTCTCATTGACACAAGCAGTTAGGTCACTGCTGTCACTAATAGTGACGTAGCTGCTGTCACCAATGTCAACAGTCAGTCACCACGAATGACGGGAGAAGGTTGGAAGTGAGGTGATTCTACACGAGAAGCTTTATGTGGTAGTGAACCAGTGTGGTGATATAATCAACAAGTAAATACGAAATTAACAGGTTTTTCTACAAGACGGATCATACCATGAGATTAGAAAAATTATAAGCAAAAAGAGGTTTGCGTTAGTACCTATAAGTGTAATCGCGCGACAAGCTTTTATGATCATATAAATTGTGTATAATGAGGTTATAAGTTGATAGTTAAAATTTTAAAAGAAAATTTTATTTTCTTCTTTTTAGAGCATTTAAATAAAAGCTTTTTTTAAAAAGGTTTTTTTGCTTATAATTTATGTTTTACTTTTTAGTTATCGCTGGTTTTTTAATATCTACTAGTAGGTAATCGAGGTCTCTACACCAAATTTCAGTTGGATTAGAGCAATGGAGCTTATAATCACCATATTTTTTTAACCTGCATTTTTATTCTCAGCGAATTCGCTATTTTTTATGCTTTCCTATAGCGAGTTCGCTATAGGAAAGCATAAAAAACTTCAAAAGTCCGCCACATTGGATTTAGAATGACGTCACATTATTTTTCGAGTTACTGTCAACAAGCCCTTTCATTTGATACCCATATTGTAGAAATGCATTAAAAGTAACTATTCCGCCATCTTGGATGGTCCGCCACATAACTAATCGTGTATTGTCATCCAAACTAAACGTGTATACAAAATTTCAGCTCAATCGGTTGAAGATATCTGCTTCAAAATTGAGTTGCAAGAGTCCACCCGAACATACATACATACATTGCAAGTTAAATAAAAGCTTTTAAAAATAAACTGGAATGAGAAGGACTCAAATACAAAAAAAAAAATTGTCGATCGCAAGTAGTTGTTTTAGACACGGTAAACAATTATCTATTTAGGTCATGAAAACATATACACGAAATAATATTATACTTGACATTAATATAGCTACACCAAATTCTAAGAATTAAGAGATCAAAGGTTCGTTCAGCTAGACTGCTTGTTGTAAATTAATTAAGTTTCTCAGAATTTTTAAAACGGTTCAATTAAAAGACTAGATAAAGGGACATTATAAAATGGTTGCTGCAGAGAATAACGACAAGAGAAACAATACTTAGAAGAAAAAATATAATTAATAATAATTAGCTTAAGAGGAGGCTCCCTAAATTATATGTTAATTTGAAATTATTCTGAAACGTTCACGCATACAAGCAAAATGGAACCTTAGTATATGATTTATTGGATCTTTTTCTTTCCATGTACAAATCAGTTACGTAATTATAACATTTTAGCTCGATTAATTTTTTATTCGAAAACCGTGTCTTTTTTTAAAGATTATTAAAATAAAATGAAGATTACTCGGCTTTTATGTCTAAAATAAGTATTCACAGTAACAAAATATAGTTTATTATCCAGCCACAAGGTAATTTTTCTCTAGATCAATTATTACTTTAGTTATAAACGAAATAAGATTTGAGACTTACGCCATTTAGTTCCGTGCTCGAACACGACCAAAAAGCGTACGCAATATTCAACTTTATTACTCATGTGTTAGCGTTTAGCACATAGTGGAGTGGCTGGGTGCATGGGGGCGAAGCTTGCGTGGAAATTGTCTTTAGAGTGCCTGGTCTTAAGTTTATTCGGTTTATATGTTTCTTTGTATTAGTATGTATTCTTTTTCGAGTTATCTATCCCTTATATTGAATGAATGAATGAATATTTATTTGTTAAACATAGGTACATACATTTAGTCTTCAGTAAAAATTCAGTTGACTCTCTATGTTTTGCCAGTGGCGTACAAATTTTATAGCTACAGTAGGTACAATAATATTAAAAATAAATTCAGAATAATTATAAATTGTTAAATTAAGTTTTTACAAATTCAAAGTACTTGTTTATATTAATTTAAATTAAATTCAATAAACAAAACACAAAATACAACAAAATTACACACGTTTATTACTTAGTCAAACAATATTAATATTATAGTCATTAAGAAATTCATCAACAGTGTAATGACATTTATGGGTTAGAAACATTGATAATTTCTACACTTCTCTTCTTTTCTTTTCTGCACTTGCCATGTTTTGTCCCTGCATCAAGGTTGACTGGTAGAAAATGCCTCAGGCATTAAGTCCGCCTTTGTACAGTATTTTTAATTGGGCATAAAGTTTTAATTAATAAATGTACAAGCTTTTTATTTAATTGAATTTACTACAAAATTATTTTGGTTCAGTCAATGTCACAATTCATTATTCCAAGTTGATTAGTTTTCTATTAATAATCTTACTTAAGATTATTAATAGAAAAATAATAAAAAAACACGTTAATCTGTTTCAGGTTATAAAATAATTATCATTCTTCAAAATCTTCCATCTCTCCAACTTCATACAATAGAACAAAATCCGATAATCAAAGTTCCAAAAAGTATCTATTCAGAATCTGACAACGTTACCAACAAAGTATACCCCTTAAAAGTTAAATGGTACTTTTCACTTTTGATTAAACTAAACAAAGCTTGATTGCGGGCCTCGTTAATTTGAGTTCTCTCATCGACATTATAAGCCAAAGGCGCACGGGCGCTTTTTTAACGCGGTGTTTTTTTCCGTGCCAATGTGCGGTAAAAAAAAAAACGCGAGTCCTTGTAGTTTTTGCGTATTGTTGGGTTTTCAACTCCCTATGCTACGCCGAGCGTAAAAAATCAAGTGCGTGGTAAATAAAACAAAAATATGGAGAGGTGTCGTGGGGCACCCGGTTGGAAAGAAGTTCCTTTCTCTGTATATTAAAAAAACAAAAACAAGAACTTCTGACACTTGAAACTTGAGACCTTGAAATTGACTTTTTCGGGATAACGCTTTATCGATAAGTGACGATTTCTACTACTCAACTTCTACCGCAAGCCAGAAGAAGTTCGTTCAAAAAACGTCACGTTAAAAAAGCGTCCGTGCGTACGTAGGCTAATAGTCTATTCAATGAAGATCTTATCGTCAACACTTGGTACTTGATGGCCCATTCCAGCGTAGGGTTAACAGTTAATCTTAGTAATAATTGTAAATGTTTGAGACGGGTTTCTTCAGAGTTATAAATTGGACGTTTGATGATTCTAATTCTTAAAGAAGCAGTGACCAGGGGGAAGGTGACTCTGGCTATACATACGTGGTATATCACTAAAATGCTACATCTCGATTAAAAAGTGGTTAAACTCTATAGACACTTAATTGGCTTTATAAAGAAGGTAGTCATGTGTAAAAATCTTCTACTGTGTGACTTCACTTTTGATATTGTACAAAAGATGAAAAAAAAAAAAACAGAATGAGGAAGATAAAAAACCTTAATTAATGCTCTTCAAATTCATGTCACAGTCAAAACCTTCTACGAAGTTACACCTAAACTTAAAATTTTAATTAACATCATTTTATATTTTGTTCCAGAACGCTTGAACGTCCTCTATGAACGCAACTGGACGCGGCTGGTCCACGAGCAGCTCCGTAAGTTCGAGACGTCCATTGTGGCGGCTGCGAGGCAGTCCCCCGAGGCACAACCGCCAGAACTGGCCATGGACTCCAAGTGGACCTTCTCCGGAGCCCTGATTTATTGTATCACGCTTATTACTACAATAGGTAAGTTAATAAAACCCCTAAATCTACAGTCCGGCCGTCGCGTCGAGAGAATGCGTTTCTAACGAATTTGCAATACTAACGCATATGTGTTTTACGAATTTGATCCTTATTAGTTCTAGAAATTGTCAAACTGACAGGTGTCAGGAATACATTCTCTCGACGGCCGGACTATGAGTAGGCGAGTGCCTCGGGAATTTTTAAGATGCCAACAACTGATGCTAAAACGATAGCGATAATAAAAATACCTTTTTTTTGGTTGGGATATTATCAAATAACTTCTCCCGCTCTGGGCGGAGCGGAAAAGAGTGTCAGACTCGTACTGACCAAAACCCTTCCGTGTTCCTTCAGTTGCCTGTGTGTTGCCAGGGGCCACGGTATCCCTTTCGGACTTTCCCACGACCCAGGCAGGCATCGGCCCTAGCGGACCCCGTCAATTGTGCTGACATCTATTTGTGGCGCGCGTGGAACACAACGCGCTGTCGACCCGGGCCTGGTCCTTATCGGACGGCAAGCTACCTATTGCTCACCGTTCGCAAGTCCGCGCCTACGGTGGCCGGGAAACGGCCTGGGATTCCCGCCGCCCAGGGCGTCTCTTGATGCATATAAGGACATGAGGGAGCGAAATTTGCCGTATGCTCCACCGTGTCCTCCGGGCAATCCACACAATGGTACTCGGGCGTTTCCTCCCACCTTATCCGGAGGAATCTCCCGAAGCAACCGTGTCCGGTGAGGACCTACGTCAGGCGGAAGGTGAGGACGCCGTGATGCCTCTCTAGCCACTCCTCAAAGAGGGGACTTATCGCCGCAATTGTGGCGTGCGCAATAATAAAATATCTAAAAAGGATCATTCTGGATTAGGTTTTAAAAAAGTGCATTTCACTTCTTTTTTTTTTATTGCATATAACCACGCTTCGAAAGGTTCAGTAATTTTTTTCCAGTGCACAAGCTATTTGATGACAACTAGTACGTAACAAAGTGTGATAGATGATGGTGGTGAAAAGTTGAGCCAGGTCACTCGGTCTTTCATCACTGCGTCCACTGTTGGGAGGACACGGTGTGGCACATGCTTACAGAGTGTGAAGCTTGGGAAGAGCCGCGCCGGGGCTTTGTTTCGGAAGTGGGAAGCGAACTATCACTGCCAACTGTGATTCGTTCTATTTTCGGCGGCGCAGCGTCGTGGGACGCGTTAAACTCCTTTTGCAAAAATGTCATGTCATAGAAGGAGGCAGCGGAAAGGGAGAGGAAGATTTCTAGTGCTCTCCCGGCCCGCAGCAGGTGCACCGGGCGTCGGCAGAGGACAGATAATGCCTTCTTTCGGCCCCCTTAAATGGACCCAGGGACGATGGACTCGGGGACATTCGCCGCCCCTATCATATAAAACCTGAGATGGGACGTCGCGGGGGGAGTCCAACACCTCACTCCCCCCGCTTGACCAGACCGAGTCCACAGAGGCGGGCAGCACCAATCAGGGGCTGCGTTGAAGAGTGCGACGACATCCATGAGGATTTTCACGCCGTCACTAGGTCTGCACGAGGCATGACCAATCGTGGACACTCTTTTGTATTCAATACAATACATATGTACTTAAAAAACAGTATACTCTCACCCTGCGTTTAACCTATGCATTGAAATCTATCATGTTATATTAAATATTTTCTACACCCTCAGGTTACGGCAACGTCTCACCAAGAACAGCAGCAGGCCGAGCTGCAACGGTTGCATACGCTGCAGCTGGGGTGCCACTCACCCTGGCATGTTTAGCAGGACTGGGGGCATCCCTAGCAAGGCTGGCGCGATTGGCCTGGCTCAGGGCTACCAAGAGGAAAGTGCCTAATACCTGGAGGAAGGATGGAGAAGTGAGTACCAAAGAATTACTGTGATACCTACTTGTTCATTGTGATGAAATAAATAAGCAATTAATTTAAATTGTGGTCTAGATACTAACAGGGGGCCTACCACCAGCTCATAAGCAGTATTATTTTAATATTACTTCAGTGGGAGAAAGAGATGGAGCTATACGTCCTGTAGAGCTTCATCTCTTTCCCAGACTGAAGTAATATTAAAATAATACTGCTTTATGAGCTTGTGGTAGGCCCCCTGTTGTGTAGAGTTATTATTGCCGAATAATTCTCCAACGTTATCTATAAGTGCAAGTGTCAAAAACATAAAGATTTTATAATTAGAAGACTGTACCGGGTCGTATAAATATAAACCATATTTTGCTGTAAAAAATGGGCAAAAGGTACACGATGAAGTGCTAAAAAGAAATTTTATAACAGCTAACTAAATTCCGAGAAAAGACTTAAAAATAATGCTCAACAATATCCTCATACAAAGCTGTAATAAATAGCCTGACAGTGAATTAACGTAACACAAAAATTATATTTATACTGACAGCAAAAAATATTACTCCGAAAAATGTGCTGTAATTTTAAACTATACAGTATTCTCACAGAGAATTTTAAAACAAAAGAGAAACGTTAGTGAAACGAGACACCTCTTTAAAACAAGGTAGTAGCCCATTAAGGTGGTCGCACATTTGTCTGCGCCGAAAGAGGCGATGTTTCTGAAGGCCTTGCACATTTATCCGTACCGAGCGAACCGAATTTGCCTATAGATTCGTTTGGTTGATATGTGGCTAGGGTACCATCTGTCGGGATTTTTCGGATATGTCCGGCTTTTTGGGCCCCCGTCCGGACTTTGTCGAACCTTATCATTTGTCCGGATTTTTCTACTTAAGGAGATTTTTTAAAAGAAAATATAAAGAGTTCAATGAGAAAAAAGATTAAGAGGTAAACTGTCCGGCCTTTTTGCAAAAGTCTGGCTTTTTATCATAACTTTTCAAATTTCGAAATAGCTTATAAGTGACGCAGCCCAAAAACATAGCCCATAGAATGCGGCCGCATCGGCCGCTTCCACCACTTCGTCTAGATGTCCATGCCAAATTTGATGACGCCATCCGAATTCATCTGGAATTTGGTACCTTCCGAATTCTTCTGGCAATTCATATGATTCATCGGGGATTGGTATGCGAGGTTTCATAGGATTTCATATAAAAACAAGCCACGTGCCCGACAGGATTTCTCCATCAGCAAAAATTACGAATTTTAGTTTATAAACGTTTAACCCCTTTATGGGACGAATTTGGAAAAATTCTTACTTTCGTTAAAAAAGGCCAAAATTTCATGCTTTTTTCGACCCATTTTAATTAAGTAGATTGTAAAATTCGGCTGGTTCCGAGCAGTTAGATGTGCGTCTACCTTAAAACTAGGTAGCAAACTATTAATGTCCCTGGCAGACCTTCCTGATGAACAATGTATAGTAGTTGGCTTAATCACAACGGCAACGGTCGCCGGTAATTACACGGTAGAGAGTGGATTACAAACACAAGTGTATGCCAACCACAGACATAAATTAAAATAGGTAATTAAGATACTCGACAATGAGACAGTATATAAACTTAAAGTGACAATAGAAAAGAAGGTAGTTAAAGCAGTAATTTAGATAAGACTTGAAAATGCATCTCAGCTTTTTAAAGTCTAAAGAATAAAATGAACTGTAGTTAAAATAGTAAGTTCTTCAGAGTAAGCATCTGAAGAAAGTCATGCTGATTTAAAACTTTTTTGGTCATACTTTGTAAACCAAGATATTCCGACTTGGCACTGTCTTTTCAACTTCTAAGAAAATTGAGTTGTCTTTTTCAACTTTTCATTTAGAATTATGAATTTGCATTCAGGCAAATTAAATTGCTTAACAGTTTGACACACTACAACCTTTTTTTTTAAGCCATTTCATGTCATACCACTGTCAAAAAATTGTCAGTATGACTTGAAATAGCTTATAATGACATGAAGTGGACATACCACTGTAAAAAAAATAGGAGCTCGTGGCTAAGTACAGCTGCACAGGTCGATCCATCAGGTTAAGCTACGCTTACCGAGGTTGGTCCGTTGATGGGTGACCATTTATACATACCGAGACTCCTCCGTGCTTCGGAAAGTACGTTAAGCCGTTTTGACAGCCGTTACGGGTCGTCAGAAGCCCAAAAGTCTGACAATCACTCTTACCAAGGAGTATCGTATTACCTAGTTACTGGGTTGTGGAGTTCAGATAGGCAGTCGCTCCATGTAAAATACTGGTATTCAGCTGCATCTGGTTAGACTGGAAGCCGACCCCAATATAGTTGGAAAAAGGCTAGGCAAATTGATTGACCACTGTCAAAAAATTACAGTTCTGATTAGAATTTACGAAAAATTTTAGTTGTTAATCGATTTGTTATGCAATAATTTACCCTGATTTTGCAATTCTTTGACCTCCACAGAGAAATCCACAAAAATAAATCAAACCTTTTCTTTCTTCCCTTTAGCCGGAGAACTACCTCCAACTTCATGAACAGCAGCGTCTACTACCACAGCCAGCAGAACACAACCAGTACACGTCATTCCCGCCAAGAAGTCACAGGTCGCCTGGTACTGTGAAGGCCAGGGCTGGTGACCGGGGACAGTACTCCCAGGTCTTCGAGAGAGCCCCTGCTAGCCCTGCTAGGGCGGCCACACTCGGTCGGGTGAAGCGCAGTGCTCTGACTGATGGTGAGTGTCTAGCAAGTTTTTATAGTAATTTAATATGGCAGAATTACAGTCCTACTGTTTTCGGTTCATAAAATTGTCGGTTCTTTACTTCCACTTAAATTGTGTGGTAGATAGCGTCTCTCTGGCTTTTGTGAAACCTCCGCAGTAGTTGCTAAGAAAAAAAACTTTTTACAAAAAAAAACAACCGACCTCCAAAAAAAACACTACAAAGTGAAAAATAACTTTAATTTCGGAAGTCGGTGTCTTGTGTTTTGTATTTTCGTTTTTTGCCACCGACTTCCGAAATTAAAGTTATTTTTCACTTTGTAGTGTTTTTTTTGGAGGTCGGTTGTTTTTTTTGTAAAAAGTTTTTATTTTTCACTTTTTAGTTGTGGTACCTACCCCACACACATTCGAATACCACTACCTGCTACCAGTGACAGAAACTTATCATATCATCTACATAGCAAGTGGGAAAAAAATACGTATTTTGTAGCTAACTCAAAAACTATCAAAGCAAAGTTAATAAAATTTATATGGGACCAATTCGAGAGCACACCCTTTCAAACAAAAAAATAATTTTCAAAATCGGTCCACAATTGACGGAGAAATCGGTGGACATACATAAAAAAAAAAAAAACAAACATACGCGACGAACATATAACCTCCTCCTTTTTGGAAGTCGGTTAAAAAAGGGCTTGTATTCGTGTTTCTCAAAATATAATATTTTATCGTTCAAGAGTGCTAACAAGTTTGACTTTAAAACACGAACGACAACGCTTTTGTTCTTTCCGCTCGATTTTAGACGCGATATTCCGACAAATACTGCGTATATAATTCTTAATCAATTTCTATGTCTACAGAACCCCACACATCAGCATCACTCCAAACCCAGACCCTAGACCGCAAGAAGTCCATGGGCAGTACCAAGTGCCTGGCCACAGTTCACGGCCCCGGTCGGGGCAGGGGCCGGTCCACCTTGCAGAGGCCCAGGGGAGCCGTCATTGAGCAGCTGATCGCTGAAGAGTGTGGGGAACTACAGATGAACAGGAGTCAGGATGATTTGGATGATTCGGAGGATCCTGATGAGTCGTGAGTAGTTTTTTCTCCAGATTTTTTTGGATAGCGTTGTAATCAATCCCTAAAGTATACTATCTACCTAAGGACCTGTGCGAAGCCACTGTTTAACTTTCGGGATGGCTTACTTGTGCTTGTTTAATTTATTATTAGAGGAATCGTCGACACAACGATGATTGGTAGACATAATAAGGCCGCTATCGTGATTCCAAGTATTCAAGTTAGAACTCCTGAGGTTTAAGGTAAAAAGGAAGGCTTCATAGGATCATATGTCATAATTTCGTGGAATCATTTAATCACTTTTATTATTATTTCATCCGGTTTACAGGCCAGTCGAGTTAAAACTATAAATCCAATCAAATGAAAAAGTAGAAAACGTTTTTTGTTAAATCGCGAGTTATTTTAGTTTAGAATAAATTCAGCGCATATTTGTTTACATTCGCAAATAAAAACGTTGATCAAATATTTTCATTATAACCATTTGTAACTAGTTTCCCCGGTGAGTTCAGTTTAAAAAAAAGTGGATTTTGTTTTCAACGTTTGATTTTGTTTCCAGAATATGTCCACACGACACCCCATCACGAGTGCCTTTGATTTGGAATGAGGAGAATCATAAGATGAAGAGTTGTACCGTACCCAGCAGCAGCGCTTCCACCAGTGTGCAGCATCATATCCACCACGGGATCGAACACTGCAACATCCCCGTTGGCATCGTGTTGTTCCTTCTCCTCGCCTACATCTGTGTCGGTGCCGCCATCTTCTCCGCCTGGGAAAACTGGAGCTTTCTCGATGCCGCATACTTCTGCTTCATAGCATTAGCCACGATTGGCTTCGGAGACTTTGTCCCTACCAGCTTCCTCACAACAAAGCAAAGCACAGAACACACTAGAAGCGAGTACGTTCAAATGATCGCGTGTTGTGCTTACCTGGTTTTTGGACTTATATTAATAGCTATGTCATTTAGCCTTCTACAAGATGAGGTAGTCGCTCGGTGTTCCCAATTAGCTAATAGTTTAGGCCTTTCTCGTCAATGACAGTACGAGAAGAGTGATTGTAGCTCAACAGACAATCACTTAAGAATGTTATGATTGTTATTGTAAGCAATTGATTTAGGATCCACGTCATTTAATTTCCTCATTGGATCCACATCTGTATTTATTGTAACCCATGTTATCATTATTATCATAAATGAAAATTATTTTCTCATATCTACACAAAATTGTAATGATAATTTTAAATAATGAACAAAATTTGAAAAAACTTTTTACGGAATTTGTACTCGAAAAGAAAGAGGTTTGTGATGTAAATAATGTATAAAACTATTTATAAAAGCAAGGCTGAAATTGTAATGAAACAATAAAATTGTGTTGAACTAAAGTTTGTCTGATATTTATTCGAATAACTTCACAATTTCTCCCTCCTCGACACGTTGACATTTATTTTCACACTCCAAACTTTTGACACAGAATTTTCCGCTATTTAGGTACTTTCGGAAATCACATTACAAATCCAATTACCCTAATTGAAACACACAAACATAGAGTAGGAACCGTTGTTCTCCCACCACAGGGGATCAAAACAATTCTGAACACATTACATCAGTTAACTGGACGGCTAAACTCCCCAATTCTGGTCCGCGTAAAATCCTCTCTAGTGGGATTACGTGCGGTCCGATACGGGACAAGTGTCCTTGAATTACGGCGGTATCGTCCTTATATGGGCTATAAAGTTGGACGAAATTTAAATAAAAAATGTCGTGCTGGCATTAGCATTCCTTTGTTGTTGGATATGCATTTTATAGCTAAGATAAATAAGGATTTTACGTTTGGTTTTATTTCAGAATTATTATCTCAAAATAAAATAAAAGAATGCTGTATTTACAATGCTGTGTGCATTTGATACTGAAGATCAAAATTATTTTTGAAAAGCGGATTCTTATGCTACTTCATTAAACAAAAGCCAAAAATGGCGTAAAGCCTCGTGCAGACTGACGCGACATGACGGCGCGACACGACGGCGCGACGCGACACCAGTAATTGTTCTACCGTGAAGTTTTCTTAGAAATTGTGTTGTTAAGTCGCGTCGCGCCGTCGTGGCACGCCAGTCTGCACGAGGTTTAATAAAATAGTAGTAATACTATATTTTAGGTACTTAGGAGATACTATAAGGTTCTTTCCAACCCAGATGACCCCATAACCCTCCTTCAGGAAAGCAGTAGGGCCATCAGCACAGTACACAAACACAGACGACACCCGTCATATCGACCTCGCCACCGAGGTCCTCCGCGACCGCGACCCCGCGTAAATAATACTCCCTCCGACCCTTGCTCGACAACGAGGTGCCAGCTCGCGTTAAAGCTGAGCCTGTAGCTTTAAAGCATCCTGTAGCTTTCCAGCCTGTCCCATCTTGATGTCCTCTCCCCAGCGACGCCCTAACCCGAGGAACCCTTAGCGAACGCTCGGCTAATATTCATTAGCATAGTTTTTGCCCCTGGCTGGAGACTAAGTGTAGAAGCTTAAGGCAGCCACAGGAAGGCCGATTAAGCAGCCATGTGGGACCTTAGTGGTCAACTGTGAGATGCCTTAGATAAAAAAAAGAAAAACACTAGAAGGTACTAAATATAATATCGGGTGCTAAAAGAACGTAAGTAATAAGAATAGAAAATGCTGACGACAAAATCATACATGCTGGTACAACGTTGAACTTCAAATTGTAAGTATTTCACGAGACTCAAATGCCAATTTAAAATCCCAAATAAACAGATAGGTCAATCACTTTTGACCTGTACGAAATACCCAGCAAAATTCACAATCATAGCCTAAAAAACAAAGTTACATTAGCTATCAGAGCAATAACCATTAGCCTCTGGTTATACAACCGATTAGCCATTTAGCCACTCAGCGTGTTGGCGTTTTTGCTTTACATTACAACTACGTGACGTTCTGTTGAACACAGCCGTGGCACACGTGTTCAAAATGTCCTACTGATTAGTAATGTGCAAATTAGTGCAGAAATAAATGTGACTTTATTATTTATATGAATCATCATCATCATCATCAGCCTATAAATGTTCCCACTGCTGGGACACAGGCCTCCTCTTTGTGAGAGGGAGTGGGCCGTAATCCACCACGCGGGCCCAGTGCGAGTTGGTAGATGTCACATGTTTTCGAATTTTCGGTCGGTTTTTCCTTCACCGTTTTGAGAGCAGTGGTGATGAAATAATTTACACAAAGTAAAGCGCCTGTCTGGGTTCGAACCTACGACCTACAACTCGTAAGTCGCGGCCGTTACCACTGGGCCACCACTGCTCTCTTTATATGAATACAGTTGACATACTAACTGCAGTTAATATTTTCATACATACTTTTAGGAGCATGAGGAACAGGGTGTAAAGTTCACTCATCCACCATAGAAAAGGGAGGATCCTCCGACCAGACGGGTGTTGTGTCTGGCGGGCAACTGCCCATCAGTTTGAAGTTGAAATCTTGTATGTATGTCGATCGCTCGGTAAACTCTAACTGCGCGATGCAGGATTTGTGTCATGTGTTTGATGCGTAGTTCGTATGTGGCGGTGTAACCGCTACATCGAGAGCAGAGATCAGAGAGTGTTGCGCGCGCATATTACTTTGTTGTGTCGAAACGAGCTCCGTGTTTTAAATTCGAGATACGTGCAAAACCGAAATAAACCTTTTAGTGAAGTGTACTGTGACGTTCCACTACAAGTGTACTCTATAATAGTGAAAACAGAACTTAAAAATAACAAGTGGTTCTGAAGTTATAACCACTTTTATTACAATAATTTAAATAACGAACTCAGAGAAAAAACACAGTGTAAACTAATTGGAAAGTGTCGCGTTCTGTGTCGTTCTGTGTCAAACGCAGCGAAATTGCTCCGCCCACTGTACACGGTGGCGCTCGGTGTTTCCTAGTTGGAAAGGATCGCGTTCTGTGTCGCTCCGTGTCACCGAGCATATTATATTGTTGATAAACACAACTGGCTGACCGCGAGTTGACGCTCGCCTACTACTTCGCTAGTCAACGCGTTGGGTATTTATTTATTAGCGTGCTTACACGTATTTATTACTACATTACAAGATTAATAATGTCTACATCGGCTGACAAATTAATGATTTGGGGATGCTGCGATGGTGGATTGGATGAAGGAAATTATCGTAATTGCACGGTTTGTGAAAAAGCATTTCACCTTGCCTGCTTAACAAATTACGACGAAGAACTCTTTGCCTCCAAAGCTTGGAATTGCCCGTTCTGCTCTATCAAAAAAACTAGAGTGCCCAGGGATGATAATACGCCTATTCGGTTCAATGCTAATCCTAATGTTACCGTGAGAAAACCCCCAAATACCTTGACAACTGATGACATCCGTAATGTTGTACAAGACGTACTGCAAGATCAGCTAAACAGTATGCTTTCAAAATTCAATGATAGCATAAGCATGCTAATGAGTGAGGAACTTCGATTAGTGAAACAGGAACTCAAAAGCGCAAAAGATTCTACGAATGCTGTAAAAGCCCAAATTGGGGATGTTGTCACTGAGCACGCAGAGGTTAAATTAGCTATAGAGAACCTGAAGACTCAAAACTCCTCTATGCAGCACACCATCGCGAAGCTGAGCACTAGACTACATCGTCTGGAACAAAACCTCCACTGTAAGCCACTGGCATCTGCAAGCGGCACAAAGCAGGACATCTCAACTAAGCCCCACTTTGAACCAGCTCTTCCTTACGCCAGCTCAAGTGAACCCAATACCGATTTTGCGCCAGCTGAAACGGTGACGCAGACTGCCTCTGTTAATTCACAAGCCACAGGCTCCCAGGAATGGACGCGAGTAACAAAGAGATCAAAAAATCGTCGCCCAGTATCAATTCAAGGAGCTGCTGACCCTAGTGTGACATCACTAAGGGCCGTAGAAGCTCGTAAGTATTTACACCTATGGAACATGGAGTCTACAGCCGATGAAATTAGAGACTACCTTCGCACTTTATGTGGCACTGAGACTTGTACCATTGATGAACTTACTCCGAAAGGAAACTATAAGTCATTCAAAATTGGCATTCCCATTGCATGCTATGAGTGCTGCTTTTCCGCAGATGTGTGGCCGGTAAATGCTAGAATCAAGGTTTGGATCAACTATAGGAAACCGTCCTCCGTCCAGTCTAACAGCCAGCGTGTAGTTGCCCCACAGCCCTTTCATGAACAGCTTACACGGCGAGACAAGGCAGCATAGTGCTAGTATTGTGACCGGCCCTACAGCAGTTTTCAGAGCAAGCACCAGAACTACAACAACAAAAATTAATTGTTTATACCAGAATGTTCGTGGAATTAAATCAAAGCTCCGAATATGGCGCAACAATCTGCACATAGCCGAACAAGATTTAATAGTGGCCACAGAGACTTTTTTGGATACCTCGGTTGAAGATACAGAACTCGTCTATGGTGAGTGGAATGTGTTAAGGCGCGACAGAGGTTCACCTTGTGGAGGCGTGCTGCTTATGGCTCGCACCCCCATAGTCCTGCGCCGTCGACGTGAACTTGAGACAGACTGTGGTGAGGATCTTTGGTCGAGTTTCACGTGTCATGGTTCCCCTGTTTACGTGTGCGTTGTGTATATAAAACCAAGTGCCACTGATAGCGATTATATGACCTGGTTTACAAAAGTGGAAAGTTTTATAAATGACTTAAAAGGAACAGTTATTATTTTAGGTGATTTAAACTTAAATAGTGCTTCCTTAAATGTTCGCAATTATTATTGTTATTTTCTAACATTTTCTAATATGTGTGAAAGAAATATTGTTGAGAACATGCATGGGGGAATGTTGGATGTTGTTTTAGTTCAGGAAAGCGTAAGCCTACATGACGTTTCTGTAACAGCAGTTGAAGGTTTGGTACCCCCTGATGCGTACCATCCGCCGTGGGACATCCAGATCAAGTTACAGCCATCTCATGAAAGTGAAAAACTTGAATCCAGTAATGTCGACTATAGTAGGGACTGGAATTTCAAAAAATGTAATCGCGATCTGCTTTATGAACTTCTTTCTGAAGTATCTTGGGATGCAGTTATATCATCCAATGACGTTCGCACTAGCACTCGGGTTTTCTATGATATTATTTACAGCTTATTTGACGCTTGTATCCCTAAAAAATGCCGAAACAGAAAGATAACTAGAAGATATCCAACCTGGTTTACGTCGGATATTATTCTGGATATCCAGAAAAAAGTTAAATTACATTCCGCCTGGAGGAAGAGTAAATGTGAACTAGTATATAAGCAATTCGCTGACTATAGATCTAGCCTAAAGTCTCGTAATAGCTTATGATATTTACATTAGGCGCATCGAAGGGAACATTAAAAAAAATCCCAAAGAATTCTGGCAGCATATTTCTAACCTAAGATCAAAAGGCGGGTTTGAGCCTAATATAACCCACAAAGGTAAAATTCACAGTGGTGTGGCAGCTGCCAAAGCGTTCGCAGAATATTTTGCGAGTGTCTTCCAAACTGAAGTACCAAAGTTAGACCCCGAGAATATAGCCAATCCAAGCAACTGTAATATTAGTAATTACATTAATCTACTGAACTTTACTGAAAGTGATATAAGCACCGGAATAAATAAATTAAAACTCAACAGTTCTATTGGTCCTGATAATATTCCTCCGTGGTTCTTAAAAGAGGGAAAGGAATTTCTGATTCGGCCCCTAAACCACATTTTTAATTTAGCACTTAAATCTGGAGTCTATCCACCACCATGGAAGATATCACGTGTGACTCCCATTCCGAAATCTTCAAATAAATCTTCAGTCGATGAATATCGTCCAATAGCGATACTATCTTCTCCCGCGAAAGTTTTCGAGAATGTCCTACATCAAGGAATTTACAAGCAAGTGAAGCAGTACCTGTGCAATGAGCAGCATGGCTTTCGCGAAAAAAGATCAGTCAATACTAACTTACTTACACTAGTTAATTATATCTCTACTAGTCTTGATCGCAGACGCCAGGTAGACGTTCTTTACTTTGATTTCCAAAAGGCGTTCGACAGAGTCAACAATGACGTCTTGCTATCAAAGCTCAGTGCGATAGGTGTTGCTCCGGGGCTTCTACGGCTTCTTGCAGATTATTTGCGGGACCGACAACAATTTGTCAGATTAGGTTTTTACGAATCACTCCCATACCACACTCGCTCAGGTGTGAGTCAAGGTTCGGTAATCGGCCCTCTCCTTTTCATTTTGATGATTAATGACCTCCCTGGTGTAATTGCGAATGCCAGATCCCTCTTATATGCTGATGACTTAAAACTATTTTATGAAATAAAATCTGAGCTCGATTGTCAAGCTCTGCAATCAGACATTGATTCAGTATATAAGTGGAGTTTAGAAAATAAAATGGAATTTAATAAATCAAAATGCTACGTGATGTCTTTCGGTCGGATGCGGCACCCAGTCAACTTTCAATACAAACTGAATGGAGATACAATTACAAGAACTGATTCCATGAAAGACCTGGGAGTCATATTCGACCCTAAGCTCACTTTTCACGACCACATCACATCCACTGCGAAGGAGTCCTTCAGGCGCCTTGGCTTTGTTTTAAGGAACTGTCGTGACTTCCATAATCCCCACGTTATCAAACTTGTTTTTGGGGCACTGGTCCGTAGCAAACTTGAGTCTAGTGCGTGCGTATGGAATCCTTTTGAGAAGCAGTATGCGTTAGCTTTAGAAAGGGTTCAGAAAGCATTTCTTAGATATCTTTACAAGCACTTGTACGGATTTTATCCTCTCTTGTATCCCACTAAATTCCTGTTGGGTTGCCTAAGTTATAATTCCCTAGAAGTAAGACGGTCGCGCGATCAGATGACTGTAATATTTAAAATTCTTAGAGGGATTATAGATGTTCCTGATCTGCATAATAAAATCTGCAAACTATTTGTCCCAGATAATTACTGTCGTGGCAGGAAACACCGCTTACTAGCTGTTCCAACTTGCCGTACTGTTGCACACTCCAAGTCACCTATTCCTCGGACATTAGCCGCTATTAACGCTCTCCTGAACTCAAACATAGATCTTGATATGTTTGCGAATGAATGGAAGATGATACTGTCAGAATGTTTGAATTTTTGTGAGAAGAATGCATGACTGTGTTAAATAAATTATACTTTTAAGTAGTGTAACTGGCTTCGGCCGTTCTATTTAAAATAAATAAATAAATAAATCACTCCCCTCCGGAGACCGGAGGTCGATAGTGGGCTGAATCATGCGATGCTTCACGGTGCCAGCTGTGGTTCCAGTGAGTCGGAACCGGGTGCCACATAGTTCGCGGTGAGTCGGAACTGTCTGTGGTGATGGTGGTGATTGCGGTGATTCCCCAGTGAGTCGGGGTGATTGAGGGTGATTCCCCAGTGAGTCGGGGTGATTGCGTTGATTCCCCAGTGAGTCGGGGTGATGAGGCTGATTGCGTTGATTTCCCAGTGAGTCGGGGTGATGAGGCTGAGGGTGATGACCAGGAATGCGCGTTGAAATCTTGTATGTATGTCGATCGCTCGGTAAACTCTAACTGCGCGATGCAGGATTTGTGTGACGCCATTTGTTTGATGCGTAGTTTGTATGTGGCGGTGTAACCGCTACATACTCAACATTTTGAATAAGTATGAAAATAATCACTATTACCTTTTCTGTTTGTAACTAGTACCCGTTTGTTCTTTGCCCTTTTTTGTGTGCAATTAAAAGTAGTATCCGACAGAATATGAATTTTCAGCAGTCTTATTTTCAGATTTAGACATTAAAAAAATATTAATATATCCGCTGTTCACCGAAATTTTGTTTTTTTTTTACACCTTGGTAAAAAAAGAGCAAATTAATATAGGCTTCAAAAGAAATAAAACACGATAATTTTATTAGATAATACAAAATTTCGTGAGGGTCTTGTTGTATTGTCACTTTATATTGCCACGATTTACGAAGTAGGTCGAATGACGCAAGATAATTCATGAACTTCTGATTTTCGGCTTGGCCGAAGCTTCGACTGGTTTGTGGCCGAAAAAATATTTTTTACCGAAATTGGCCGAAAACTAAAACGAAGCTTCGGTCGGTCACCAATTAAAAGTAGGTATACGCTTCTATCTATCTATAATTATTATGATGTTGTGTGATTTTATGTGATGATGATAAATGTATGTATGCGGGAGTTTTTCACACATACAAAGTATTAAATCTTTGTAATGATTTAATTTTCCAGGAATAGTTAAAACAAATACAACACATACACACAGTGCAATAGCCGAAGTAGTGCAAAATTGATAAAGAAATACCTCCAAGATTTTATTACATCGTTAGTTACCAGAGTGAAGTTACTAAAAGCGTGTTAAAAACAAAAGGAATATTCAATTCCTCAGTCTACAGGCAAAGAATGAGTAAGTATTTGCATCTTCCTCAAAATTCTTCTCCAGCAATCCTGTATACAAGAACTCTCAATCGAAGACTACAATACTAAACAATAGCAACTACCGAGGAAAGGAATTTCAAATGCAGACGAATGAATAAAACAGCATTCACCCGGGGCGTCTCCATTGGTTGCGAAGTTCACACAAACTAGTTTGAAATTCGTAAATATTACGACCACCTGTTTTCTCTTCATCTAAAGAAAAGTACCTACCGGAAACATTCGCACGTATTGTTACAATGCAACCTTCGACGTTACTATTATGCCCCAGCTCAACGTAGGTACTGGGGCTGCACTCTCGACATTGATAGCGATCGCTTTACGACCGAATTCGGTCACAAAATCCTAAGAGGTCGCTAGACAGTCAAAATTGCTTGTGAGCGTGATTTTTTGGTGCTTGTCAAGCGATTTTGACTTAGGCGTTCGCTTTTGTAACTGCACGACGCGGCGACGTTAAGCAATCTGCGGACATAACAAACTGTGAGCATTCGAATGTGTAGGTATCATTAATTCATTCAATTTGCTAATGTCGGGATATGTTGCACTCTGCCTTATCTATGTATTTTAATGTTCGAAGCAGATATAATAAAATAGTAACATTCCAAGTCTTGCGTTCTTTGATGCTCACCTCGACCCATTGACTGATGAAATGCAGAAACTCAAGCTTATTATTACATTGCACGCAAATTCTCCCGGTGGTGTGTGCTCACCTTTAGGCAACTTAATAAAACTTTTGACTGCAACCTTTGGAGGTGGAAACTTTGCAAGAGAAAAGATTGCAAAGATTTATGAACCAACAATGTGATAGTTAGTTTAAATTGAATTGGGATTTACGTGTTGAAGGAGCAGCTTAGACGGGACGGGATGTGTGACTTTGTTGCAGTTGCAGGATTGCGCGCAATTCTACCTTTACTGCATTCGAATTTCAGTTGCAGTTGTATTGAGCTTTATATTCTTAAGATCCGAAGTAAGGTCTTAACTTAACTTACCTGTTTATACCTGGCAACCTAGTAATAGGAACCAGAAAAAGGTAGGCAACCTAACTGCTATATGTTCTGTATGCTTTATACTTTCAATTTGGAATCTAATTCGTTTGATAAACAAGTAAATTATAGCCATGAACATAATATTTGACGGCGCATACGACGCTAAACTTACGAAGTTGATTTTAGAACGATTATGACAGCTGTCAACTTGACGTAACCCCGGGTAATGAGAAGGCGGCCGGCTGTCAAAAGAAGAAGCAAGATCAAAATGATGGGTCGAACGCATTGATTAATGGCGACGGAGATATTGGAAATCATTGTGACTACCCTTGGAGGGCAGTGAATTGATTGACGTGCGCTCGCGCTCACGTACTGGGGGGAATGTCGTTTATATTATAGTTCATTCCCTAATGTGATCAGAGATTTGTGATTATTCAGAATATTATAGACTTTAATTTACTAACATTTCCTGATTTCCTCGCCCGCATAACCACGCATAAGAGACAATAAGACCTCTTCTGATAAAGACCACGTAATAGAATAGAATAGGTCTTTAAATGCCTTTTTATTTAATTAGGCAACCCATTTGCAACATATTTGTAAACATTTTTCTCTTTTTAATGGGTTGTTTTTGTTGACGTGAATATATTTAGTAACCTGTTCCGCTTAGCTATTTCTTAGGAGTCATAAAAAACTCCTGATAGAAATCGACACGTGTTTCACCTCTTAACGAGGCATCCTCAGGATGACGATTGGCTTGTCACGAACACGAACTCGGCGTGTTGCCACACCGAGCTCTGAACGCAGAGCCTGCGTTGAGTCTGCGTTCAACGCGATTCGTGTCGATTTTTTTCAGGAGTTTTTATGGCTCCTAAGAAATAGCTAAGCGGAACAGGTTACTAAATATATCCACGTCTATTGTATTTTATAATGGATTTCCGCAAGGTCACGCCTGAATCAATTATCTTCAATAAATAAATACTTAAAAACTACTGCGGGTTTAATAGAAAGAAAGAAAAACATTTATTTTGGACACAGTTCGTGAAACACAAAAAACGGATAACAAAATGACCTTTCAACTGTCATTAACGAGACACAATAGAATTTTAATTGTTATACACCTCAATGAGGCGCCGTAACAGATGATGAGTTAACTAACATTTAAAATATACAAATAAGTCATGCAGTTATGAGGTAATATAATGAGGAAAGTGTTGAGTATGAATGTCGATGGCTATAAGAGTAGGGGAAGACCAAAGAAACGATGGATGGATTGTGTGATAGATAATATGGCTAGATGGGGGTGACTATCTAGATGACGACTGATAGAGAAGTATAGAAGAAGATGTCATGTTGCTAAATAAATTGGGATAAGGACACCAGAATGATAATGATAAGGTAACATAATGACTCCATGAGTCGATAAAAGGGAAACAGAATATTTAAAAATAACATCACGCCTGTAATCCCCGAAGGGTTAGGCAGAAGTGTACTTATAGTACACTCACATTTCGCCAGTTATGTTTAAGTCCCATGTAATAGAGGGCGAGCCTATTGCCATCAACCGGGCACAAATCCAGACTCCGGGCTGCTACTGAGAAATTCCAGATGGAAAAATCCAATAGAATATTTAAAGTAGGCTTCCAAAGATTTCAACCAAAAGGTTACTTATCATTTAGAGGTATGAGGAACGGGGTGTAAAGTTCACTCATCCTCTGTAGAAAAGGGAGGATCCTCCGACTAGAAGGATGTCGTGTCTGGCGGGCAACTGCCCAACGATTGATGTCGAATGTCGTTCGCGCAGTAAACTTTAATTGCGCGATCCAGGATTTGTATGACGTCAGGTCTTTGATGCGTAGTTCGCATATGGCGATGTAAATGCCGCCACAATCATATACACAGGCAATCTTTTTTCTTTATGTTTTTTACAATTTTCAACCGTCAAAGACACCAACCTAATTGTTGGTGTCTTTTTAAACTTGCCTAAATTGACTTGTAATTAATCCGTTCTTCTCATAAAACAGGCAAACAAAACAAATTAATTATAAGCAAAAATGTCTTTATAAATTCCGAATAAAGAAGCCTCAGGTGTACAGGAAAAATAATTAGGCTGAAAAGCTTACTCAGGCCAGACTTAAGCCGGCAGATCTTTTGTATAAACCGGTGTCGCAGCCCACGAATTGATTAGCAAACCGTTAATTAATCTTCTTCACAAAACTACCTTTATTTAATAAAACCGGGGATTTATGTTCTAAGACTCTAGTCACACTGGAGGCTGGGATCAATAGGTCAGTAATTGGAAATTTGGTAACGGATTTTGTATTGAATGTTTTTTGGTGATATTTTAGTGTTTTTTGTTTACTATCAAGTGTAAACAACAACATGTTGCGTTTTATTTTGTATTAAAAGGCTTTTTAACCGACTTCAAAAAAGGAGGAGGTTCTCAGTTTGTCGGTTTTTTTTAAATATATTTTCCTCGATTACTCGAAGACGGCTGGACCGATTTGAAATTTATTTTTTTGTTTGAAAGGGTACTTTCAAGTTGGTCCTATTATCATTTGGTCACGATCTGATGATTCAATCTTGGAGAAATCGAGGGAACTCTTCTTCAAATATTATAGGCACACTATAGCGATTTGGGTATTTTTGATGAACACTTGACAATAGACTATTGTACCTAACTTAGATAAATTACAAACCAACCCATTAAAAAGTGAATATCGTATTTTATCTTATATGTTATTAGAACTGTTTTTGTTCTATATGAGCATCAATTCTTTAACCTCTCGTATGTCGTAATTACAGAAACAATTAAAAAACCATTGTGTCTCGCGTGTCGGCACGTTCGGCATACGAATGGTTAAACCGAAAATATTAGTTTTAGAATTTTTATATAGAGTAAATTTTTTAGAGTCAATAAATCTAAAAAGATGCGAATCAATGTTTAATTTATTATTTTCTAACAAAACAAAACTATAACTTATCAATAAAACACAAAACTATCGTTAATATCAATTCAAAAGACTAAAAATCCCCTGATATCCATACATTATGCATAGAATTAATAATGATGAATAATAATTATTCAACTCACTGAAAACCATCCCAACATTCAAATTGAATCCCTTGACAAACCTTAAATAGGAACAAAAGCGAGTAGAATTTAAATACACGGACCTACTGATAACGATATCGGTCCCAGGAGTCAAAACACAACATTATCACAATAAATTATTTAGGTAGCCTAAACTGGTACACTTTCGTGACGTGACCAGAATGGTTAATTAAGTTCATGAAGGAAATTCGCTAAAATATTGGGATGTTTATAACTAGGGATCGAATTTAAAGTATCGATATTGTAGTAGTCAGACCGATATCCAGTTATAGAGTAGTTAAGAGGTACGAGGTATTTGAACAAGTACAAAAATCTAAAATGTGCACAATAATGTACGAACTCTTCTTATTCCCAATTTTCTACGACTATCAGAATCCCCATGACGACAAAACATTATTTTTAACGAATAAAGGAAGAAAAACTGACGACTTTATTCAAATTTCGCTTGAAAACCATCGAATACCAAGTATCGTAAAAGAAGTATCGATACTTCTTCAGTATCGATACTTTTTCCGATCCCTATTATAAGTATGAACTTACTAATAAATTATAAGCCAACTTGCACCAAGTATCGTAAAAGAAGTATCGATGCTACTTCGGTATCGATACTTTTTTCCGATCTCTATTATAAGTATGAACTTACTAATAAATTGTTAGTTGGTATCGCGTTCGAAATGATTTCCAAATAGAGATTATTTGAATACGTAATGGGTTGGTAGACTTATAGTGGGATTAGGGAACATTAATAGCGAGACGTAATTGATTTTGGGATATATATGGTGGAGATGGTTATATTCTGAGGTAATATTCATAACAATATTGTTGATAATGATACTCATTACGTTTAGTATTTCTATATTTATAACAGCGTTTCGCCAAGCGTAGTGTGGGACGCCCTCCAGCTCCGACCGACGACCTTTAAAAGGTGGCTGGGATGGACTGGATACGGAATCCGTAGGATAGGATGGTATGTATGTATTTGTACTTCTAAGTAACATGGCCAAATATATGCATGAATATCAGACAGCAGAAGAACGACAGATTAGAGAAGGCACACGTTGACAAGACAGTTGACGGGACGATAACTGACTTTTAATGATTTTATACTGAAGATGCCGTCTAAACGAGTAGTGTTAGTGATTTGTAAAAAATATATGTTAAATTAGAGCATTTTTTAAATATTTTAATAAAGGCATATTTTTAATTATGTTTATATTGCATAGTGAAATTAATTTGTAAAGTTGTGTCTAACGCGGATAAAAAACTGAGAATGACGCAAAATCTATGAAGCGTATTTCTCTGAAAATTTCACCATTTTAAAGATAATTAAATTATTGATCGTTTAGTATACGTGTTTTATTAAAATACTTTTTGTTTTACGTGTAATAAATTAATAATGCGTCTAATTTGGGACAGCGCTCCTTGATAGGCGAGTCCTATTACTGGCTGGACGTACGACGCGTTGCGTGCGCTCAGTACAAAACACGCAAGCTAACCATTCAAGGTCACTGTCATATATCTGCGTCTTAAACGTTACAAGGTACATCCTAATTTAAATATTGTGAAGCACAGTCCCAGGTATCAATCGGTTATATTATTTAATAAGTTGCCTCTAGATATAAAAAGCGCTATCTACTCAAGCTCTTTTAAAAATCAACTTAAAAGTTTCCTGTTTTTTTCTGTTGTTGTTGTCTTTATGCTGTTGAAGATCTATAACGAAATTCGTATAATTCCTATATCATGTTGTATTTATTCATTGTTGAAATATTTGACGTGTTTTTTTTTTCATATGCAATTTAATTTAATTTTTTTTATACCATGTAATTTCAGATACAATTTATTGTTCATGAATAAATGACTAATTGTGGCTCAGCCTGGGAGACGCCTATATATATAATAAATATATAATATGTCGGAAATACGTTACTGAGTTGACTAATCGGGACGCCAGCGCTGCCTAGCGGCGCTCGACAGAGTCTACAACATAACGCTCGGATCGGCCAGAGCAGAGCAGTTTATCGGTGGCGGTCAAGCAGTGAACACGTTTAGAAACTGTCGAGCATTCCGAATAGTCGTGTCGTGTACCTACAGTGTGTGAATTGCTAGTGTGATTAATTTGATAGTAAATTATAATTTGATCTGAACTGTAAACGGTTTTTCTATTGCGCAATAACCAACACTGCCCACAGTAGTTAAAATAAGTTTGATAATAATGAAAACACACCTACACTCTCCGTCAAATATAATAAATTAACAAAGAAACCAATCTTCTTTTCGAAACAAACATACAAAACCATTAAATAAAAATTTATTTATTATAGAATAAGTAAGATTAAAAGTCTAATTATGCTATGGAGACTGTCTTAATTTTTGTAACATGTAACGAGTCGTATGCATTACTAAAAACGATTCGTAGAAGAACCCGTCTACCAAGTCTACTACTGATGAATGTCACAATATAAACAAATGTTTTCCTTTAACAGCCAGATCAAATGAACGGATCAATGGCCCAAGGGGAAGCTTTTAAAAGCAAGTACTATGGAAATTACCTTTCGAACTCAAGGGTATAAATAAACACAAGTCTAATTGCCAATACAATGGCTTAGCGACCCTTTAATTTTGCTACTGGAAATTATTCTATGAAGTAAAGTGCAATATTTTCAATTTAACGTTACTTCTGTTGTGTTGTCTTTTAAGTAAAAAAACTTTTTACAAAAAAATACAACCGACTTCCAAACTCATCATCATCTGCCTAGCCTTTTCCCAACTATGTTGGGGTCGGCTTCCAGTCTAACCGGATGCAGCTGAATACCAGTATTTACATGGAGCGACTGCCTATCTGACCTCCACAACCTAGTGACTAGGTAACACGATACCCCTTGGTAAGACTGGTTGTCAGACTTTTTGGGTTTCTAACTACCCGACTTCCAAACTACAAAGTGAAAAATAACTTTAATTTCGGAAGTCGGTGTCTTTGGAGCAGTATTTTAGTTTTTTGACACCGACTTCCGAAATTAAAGTTATTTTTCAATTTGAAGTCGGTTGTAATTATTGTAAAAAAGTTTTTTTTTCACTTTTTAGTGGGTTGGTTTGTAATTTATCTAAGTTAAGTACAATAGCCTAATGTCAACTACTCATCAAAAATACCCAAATCGCTATAGATGTGCCTATAATATTTGAAGAGTTCCCTCGATTTCTCCAAGATCCCAACATCAGATCGTGACCAAATGACAATGGGACCAACTAGAAAGTATACGCTTTAAAAAGAAGGAATTTTTAAATCGGTCTAGCCGTCTTCGAGTAATCGGGAATCACACATAAAAAAAAAAATATCCCGATGAATTGAGAACCTCCTCCTATTTTTGAAGTCGGTTAAAAATAAGTCGAGCGGGAAGCAAAATGTTCTTCTCTCGAGTTAGCAAGAATCTATATGAGAATAGCATGTGTAGTGGTTACAAATAATATTCAGTCAACGAGGTTGGAAGCGGGGCTGACTTAGCCAGGGCTTATTAGAGGAACTAAAGCATAGCTAGATCTTCTTCTTTTCGTGTGGTTAGTGTCAGAGTTTTAAAGCCTCCCATGGGCCTCTGACTTGGCTTCACATGCCGTCGAAAAATATTTCTCGGGCATGTCGGGTTTTTCTCACGATGTTTTCCTTCACCGTTTTTGAAGCAAGTGATAATTATACAATACGTACATGAATCCGAAAAGTCAGAGGTGCATGCCTTGGGTTCGAACTCGAAATCTATAACTTAGCAGTGCAATGGTCACACCACTAGGCTACTGCAAACAAACAAATTTAAATTCAAATAATTTTCCGAAAGGGATATCGTGGCCCCCGGCAACTGGGCAACCGAAGGAACACGGGTGGGTTTTAGTCAGAAGAGTCTGACACGCCCTCCCGCTCCGCACAGAGCGGGAGAAGTTATTTGATAATTTCCCACCCAAAAAAAAGGCATGCCGGTTTCCTCACGATGTTTTCCTTCACCGTTTTTGAAGCAAGTGATAATTATACAATACGTACATGAATCCAAAAAGTCAGAGGTGCGTTGGGTTCGAACTCGAGACCTATGACTTGGGAATCTGACGGTCACACCACTAGGTCCATCTTGCATGATATACCTGATCTGAATTGGACAGCTCCTATAGCAAATTTTCAAATAGGACCAACAAGTGAATAACGCATGCAGTGCAGCGTGAAAAAAATAATTTATGTAATGAAAAAAGATTGGATGCAACAGTAATTGTGATAACAGCAGTACATGCAAGCTTTTTGTCCTATAACAGCAACGATTCTTTCAAAGTCAAAGTCAAATCATTTGCCCCTTCCAAAAGGTAGTTTTCGAATGGAGACAAATTTATTTATTTATTTATTTATTACAGCATGGAATAAACAAAATAGCTAGTAACAAAAAGGAAACAATAGTCGACAGAAAGCCAATTACAAGTTTTCACGTTTAGACTTATAATAGAATTTGTGTTGTGAACATACAAAAGCAGCAACATATCACTATATACTATATTTTAATAGTTAAAACGACTAAAATAACCACTTGTGTCTGTAATTCAAAAGTGAGAGAGCAAGAAGAAAAAAAAACATTAGGAGCACTGCAGCTATTTAAAAAAAATGGTCAAAAACTCCATAAAAGGTAACACCCTTTTAAAATATTTTGTATAGGTTAGATTAGTTAAATTCTTTAGCAGATAATTTGCAGCTCTTGTATTCTATTCTACCCTGAATGCTCACTTCCCCATTTTTTTATAGTGTTAAACAATAAAAAAACACCTCCGTTTAAACAGACCGATAGCCCAACAGTTTCATTTGTCTTACTCCGTGTAGACACACCCTTACAAAAACTTTGATCGATGTGCTCCCGTTTTTATAAACACCTGTTTTGGCCTGTTCATTGTTTGTTGTTTTCGAACATGTTTTTCGAACATCAATCTTGGTTTAAGATCGGACGTCAAATTAGCGAGAGGTTCTGCGAACATGGAATTGTAAAGTTTATTTTGGAATATTGTTTCCTGGTAGTTGAAGTGGGTTAGCAAGAGTTGATAATGTTTGTTTTGAAGTGAAAACTTCATTAGGCGCGTTGGGTATTTTTGAGATGGGACTAAACCATTGATTTCGCGACACTGTAACGCAATTTATTAACACTGTAAAAAGAGTAAAAGACATCAACGCGTTGCTTACCGCGGTGCCGTTTTTTTTTTAAGTTTTCACTTCTGTTGGCACTCCCGGAGTGCCACTGTCTTTTTAAAGTGAAACTTTTATTACATCGTCTCAAACTTTTTCGTCTGTGTGTTGCATGTCGCGTGACGGTCAGCCGCGGAGTAGGGATAAAGTTAAAGGCACTCGTCAGAGCAGCCAAGGCCAATATGGCGGCGCCTATAGAAGTTTCACTTTTACCGTGGTTTCATAAAACCACACAATCATTTTTTTTATGTGTAACATATTTCCTCACGCTTTCCTGCAATTGGTGGGAGTGATTTCGTGAAAAGGGACGGAAGTGTGTAACAGGAAGCCGGGGAAACACGCGCTATTTGATTTGACCAATGAGCGCGCGCGATGTTACAGTTGGCCGTTAGATGGTACCAACCATTTTTCCGAGAGGTTGTTACTGTCAGCTAAGATGTCAGATGTAACCAGTTACACATCATATGCGACTACTGTAAAGGCGAGCGGCGCGTGATAGCGCGAGTCGGCGCGTGACATCGCAAGCCAGCGCGAGGCAGCGCTAGCCATCGCGAAACGGCGCGGTATAACCCTGGACATCTTTCGGTGTAAAAGGACAAGCGTGCTTTCAATTCTCGCCCATCCCATCCACGCCTCGCCTGGCCAGTATAAAACCACCTTAAGGCTCGCTGGTTTTTTTTTTTTTGGATAAACGGGAATGAAAATAGAACAGCCTTTTTGATGAAAATTATCGCAATTTATAGCAGTCTCGAACTCCAAATAGTCAGTAACTGAGTAACAATAGATGAATTTCAATTTGTTAATTAATCACAACCCTGAAAAGGAAGATTAGTGGTTGCATTATGTTATTAGTTAGTATTGTCGGTAGGTCTCTCGTTAAATGTTGGTAAATTCATAATTTTAGCATAATAATATTGGGCATAAAAGAACTATTACGTACCCAGTTCTGAATAGGAGGAGCTCGTGACTAAATGATAAAAGTCACACGGGTCGATCCATCAGGTTAAGCTACGCTTGCCGGGGTTGGTCCGTGGATGGGTGACCATCTTTACATACCGAGGCTCCTCCGTGCCTCAGAAGCCGTTGGTCCCGGCTGTCATTCGTAGATCTTTGACAGTCGTTACGAGTCGTCAGAAGCCCGAAAGTCTGATAACCAGTCTTACCAAGGGGTATCGTAATACCCAGTTACTGGGTTGTGGAGGTGAGATAGGCAGTCGCTCCATGTAAAATACTGGTATTCAGCTGCATCCGGTTAGACTGGAAGCCGACCGCAATATAGTTGGAAAAGGCTAGGCAGATTGATTGATGTACCCAGTTCTAAAATATCTATACTAATATTATAAAGAGGAAAGATTTGTATTTTTATATTTTTGTATGTAACGAATAAACTTAAAAACTACTAAACCGATTTGAAAAATTCTTTCAGCAGTGGATAGCTACATTATCAACGAGTAACATAGGTTATATTTTATCCCCGTATTCCCACGGGAACGGGAACTACGTGGGTGAAACCGCGTGACGTCCGCTAGTAATATTATAAATGCGAAAGTATGTTTGTTTGTTACGCTTTCACGCAAAAACAGCTAAACGGATTTCGATGAAATTCGGCACATGGGTAGACCATGACCTGGAGAAGGACATAAACTACTTTACATCCTAAATCGCAGACGAAGTCGCGGGTAACAGCTAGTTAATTATAATAGAAAATATTTAATGTAAGACCAAAATGAAAACCTTACAAGCCTCAGTTCATAAACAACAACATGATTATTTATTACTAAGACGTATCCAAAACCGGTAAGATGTATATAGAAACATAATAATTCTCTACTTTTACAAAAGTATCCAGGGGTACAATTCTATTTGTATGAGAAAAGGTCCACAATGGTCCGCAATATCCTTACTAATCGGATCCCCCGGATTGATTCAAATATGCCAGCCATAATCCTCTGGGGAGCCACCCCTAATACATTTGAGTATATTACTAACGTTTACTGATAGGTGGCATAGTAGTAGAAAATAAAGTACAGAGTTTGGGCCCCTTTTTAAGATGCCAAACGGAACCCTATTACAAAACCTCCGCTGTCCGTCCGTCTATTTGTCTGTCAGCAGGCCGTATCTCATGAACCGTAATAGGTAGACAGTTGAAATTTTCATAGATTGTGTAGTTCTATTACCACTATAATAACAAATAATAAAAATAAAATAAAGTAAAAAATTAAAAGGGGTTCACATACAAGAAACGTGTTTTTTTTTTGCTAAATATTGTTCGGTGGTACGGAACCCTTCGTGTGCGAGTCCGATTTGCACATGACCGGTTCTTCCTTGTTCCATATATTGGATTTTTAAGACATGTCTACTTGTTTTTTTATTCCAAATTTTCTATCACAGTTATAGCGCAAGAGATTTCAAAGTCAAACTCAAATCATTTATTTCAAATAGGCCCATGTATGGCACTTTTGAACGTCAATTTATATTGAAATAAGTATCACATCTTTGTGCTTCAGTTCCTACTTTTCCTATTTATTAAATGTGTGTTTGCTGTACTATTTTTATAGCACATCAGTCGCCTTCTCCCCTTACTGAATGAAGATCAAAATCAAAGAGAGATTTCACATCTGTCTTGATTATTTTATGGTCATTTAAATCCCATCAAAAACATAAATGTGAAAATGGGAGCCAAATTCCATAAATATGGTTGTCGACTTCGCCGACAAAAGAATTGAAATCTAAATGGGTGCCAAGTTCTGTAGATAATCCTGAAATTTATTTATAAGAACATGCAACTTTCTATAAAAAATAAAGTTTAATAAAAAACTGTAACCCGACCACGGGAAAATAAAAATGATCTAAAAAGTACGAAACAAGCAAATATTTCAGACAGAAATCAAGACATAGGTACAAAAATGGTCAAGGTAAAGCCGTCGTCGCATGCCATTATAATTTTTTAGGTGTTCCTGGCACCCACATGGTATACAGGCATGCGACCACGGCTTTATCTTGACCATTTTTGTACCTATGTCTTGATTTCTGTCTGAAATATTTGCTTGTTTCGTACTTTTTAGATCATTTTTATTTTCCCGTGGTCGGGTTACAGTTTTTTATTAAACTTTATTTTTTATTTTATACTTTTCCGTTTTTACACTTGCTAAACGTTACAACAACGCCGCGCGCAACGTCTCACTGAAAATTGAATTTACAACGAGAACATTTTCGCGCGATGATTTTGTACGATTTCAAATGTCGACTAAAACCAAAAAAATCGTTTGAAAGACTTCGAATGATGTTCATAGACAAAAGCCCTTCTAAAGCGACTGTTTTCCGCTGGTTCAACGAATTTAAGCGTGGTCAAGTAACTTTGGCGGACGAAGAAAGAAGTGGCCGTCATAGGGCTATGACGGCTGTTACATAAGAAAACGTGCTGGCTGTGAAAAATTAAATTTAAGTGAATAGGCGAATTACATATGAAGAGATTCAGCATATACTGCAGATTGGATCGGGAAGTGTACATGAAATTCTACACGGGCATCCTCAGGTAAAGAAGATAGTTTCACGCTGATTACCACACAATCTAACGCAGAAGGAGGTTCGGGTAGAATGGTGCCGAGACATGATAGCAAAATTTGAAGCAGGCTCGTCTCGGCGCGTTTACGATTTCATTACGGGTGATGAATCATGGATTTGTCATTTTTGTTCCCCAAAATAAAAAAATTAACTCAAGGGAAAACAGGGATTAAAGATGTGTCTGATGTGGACTGGAAAATGTGTAATGAAAATTGGTTAAGACGCATGAAACTGTGTATAGACGCCAATGGAGAGTTATTTGAAAAGATTTAATAAATAAAATATAACCTATAGTATATTTTTTTTATTACCTATTGCAAAATTTTCTGAGTGCCCCGTGTATAAATATTAATATTTCGTTGTACACAGTGCTACACATCAAGCTATAAATTTCCAGTATTAGCTGACCTCGCATTGTACGGAAATATCAGCTTAAACTGGAAATGTGTAGCTTGATGTGTAGCCGTGTGTAGGTACTTGTTTTTCTTCATAGAGGAATTGAGGATGGAATTACAAGCCGTTTTTATTTATTAAGATTTGATTAACTGCACGTTGGTATCATCTTGCGATACAACGTAGCACAGTCTCACTTTTGCTTGTTTTTAACAATTTAAACATATTTATTTACTTTGAAAGTATAACATTATTTACATATTTGTAATGTGCTCGTCAAGACCTTTCTTTTGGTACCAAACATGTCATGATCATATCATTTTAATTTTTTTCGAGGTTAGAAATTTACGTGTAAAATCCACCATATTAAATTTAGGGAAAATTTATATAGCCTATGTCACCCGGACTATTATTACGAATCTATTGATACCTCATTCATCAACATCGGTTCAGTAGTTTAGGCGCTATGGTGGAACACACGTAAAAGCAAACATACATACATACATACATACAAACATATAAACATACATACATAGACTGCTAAAATCATAACCCTTTCTTTTGGCTTTGCCGTAGTCGGGTAAAAATAAAATTAAAACACAAATTCTTGTTTTTTCTGCTATAACAATGTTTGCTATTTAAAAATATAACTTCTTAAATTTGAACAGTCGAATTATTTACACAAAGCACTTAGGATAAATTGAAGCTCAAGATTTGACTTGGCTAGTTTTTACCAGCAAGCTGAAATTTTAGAGAAAGAAGATATTTTGACCTTACAGTTACAATAAGAAACAGTAACTTGCGCATAACATAAAGAACAAAAATATGAATATTTTACTTTATTTATTTGGCTCACCAACAATTAAGTACACCGATACAAAGATATGAGATACATGCAATAAACTATGTTCTTATAAATAAGTTTCAGGATTATCTACAGAACTTGGCACCCATTTAGATTTCAATTCTTTTGTCGGCGAAGTCGACAACCATATTTATGGAATTTGGCTCCCATTTTCACATTTATGTTTTTGATGGGATATCATTACTTTTTGTAAAGAAATTATTATTATTCGTCAATCAAACGTGATCTATTAGATTCTTTTTGTAAATATGCGTAGCAATATTGTGTAAGAATGTAGGTATTTCTTTCGTAACAATTGTTACAATTTTCCGCAATGATGTCAGATCGCTGAGCCGGCGCGGCAAGTATTATTATTAAAAAAAAACGTGTACAGTCGGGGAGCCTTATGTCGTATGGTATTTTACTGTGGGGTCGGGGTGCTGACATTGAATCCATCTTTATTTTGCAAAAGAGAGCTATCAGAGCCATTTATAATCTACGTCGCCGCGAATCTCTCAGGAAACTTTTTAAAAAGATTAATATTATGACGGTACCTTGCCAATTCATTTATGAAAATATTATGTATGTAAGGAAAAATCCACATCTCTTTAATAAAATAAGTGATAGACATAATTTTAATACTAGAAATAAAGATAAACTAGATCAACCATTTTTTAGATTATCTTAAGTACATACATCTTTTATGGGGTACTGTGTTAAATGTTACAACAAAATACCTTGTGACATTTTGCAATTAAATGAAAGAAAATTTAAAACTCATATTAAAAATACACTTTGTAAACAAGCATATTACAAATTAGAGGATTATATCCAAGATAAGAGTGCTTGGAAACATGCTGGTCCTGCTCCATAGGACAATTTAGAATCAAGACAAAATCAAAATGTTTGCTAATTTAATTGTAAAATTTATTACTTTGTGTTTTATGACATTGATTTTACATTCTGTGATTACTTCCTCACACACTGACTTATTAATTGTAAAATTTTAGGAAAATCGTCTACTTTTACAATGTTTGTAAATATGTGAGCACCATGTATCTATCACATATTAAATTATCTGTCGTTGTTTCATTTTTAATTCTTTTTACCTATTGTGGTATAGTAATTTTATTCTAGGTGCACCGTCTTCACATATAATTATTATTTAACAAATGTACGTACATATACAAACAATTGTAAAACATTTTAAAAGAGTAACGGTGGAGTTTCTTGCCCATTCTTCTCCATACGAAAACTACCTTTTGGAAGGGGCGAATAGAATCAATTTTATTATTTTGTAATTTTTGACGTTCAAAAGTGCCATACATGGGCCTATTTGAAATTAATGATTTGACTTTGACCCCGTCAGGAACAAAGTTCCTTCTCACGTATGATTTAATTATTTAATTTTTGCAGCCGCCCCCTTTTTTTTTATGTATCTTCTCCCGCTCTGGGCGGAGCGGGAGGGCGTATCAGACTCTTACTGACTAAAACCCACCCGTGTTCCTTCGGTTGCCCTGTTGCCGGGGGCCACGATGTCCCTATCGGTTTTCTGCGAACCCCCGGCAGGCATTGGCCCTAGCGGATCCCGTCATTTCTGCTGACATCTCTTTGAGGCGCGCGTGGAACACAACGCGCCGTCGACCCAGGCTTGGTCCTTATTGGACGGCGAGCTACCCATTGCTCACCGTTCGCAAGCCCGCACCTACGGTGGCCGGAAATCGGCTCGCGATTCCCGCCCCGGGCGTCTCCTCCTGCAGCGGTTAGGGGCGTGAGGGTGCGAACTTTGCCTCTACCTCACGCGTTCCGCCTCCTCCTTCGCGAGCATTACCGCTTCGCAGAAGGAGGTGACGGCCTGCCATTTCCTCTCGCTCCGTACCATGGCCTGAACCAGGGCCGGACGCGAGAGATCACCGCCGCCGTTGCAGCCGCCCCTTGGATTTACATTTTGACCTCACTATGGACTTAACTATTCGTAAGTTTATATAAAAAATTAAACGACAATAGTCCCTAAAACAATAGTCATACGATCTATCAATTCAAAAACGTCTCAAGCATAGTACCAACCTATCAACTACCTTGAACATACCAACCTGACGTTTGTAACAACGTTTTTCGAGATCAGAGAATGAATGAAATGAATTCACTGCCGCCTAACATTAGGGACCAAGATTTTGACACGTGACACATCAGTTGACTCGACGGGGTGTTTTGAATTCAGTCATGAAATTCAGGAATTTACATCAACTTTTGGCATTCGAATCAAAAATGTATAGTTAGCTGTCAAATTATAAGACGCTGGAGATCAGCGCCATCTGAAGTGAGCAAGTGGCAGTTTTTAACCCCATTGAAAATTTGTCGTCATGACTGTCATTTTCATAGTTTTCGGGAGATAGTGCTGATATCGAATTAGATGGACATTCTGGATTTTAAGATGGCGGCTATTCCAAATAATAATAATATTGTAGATCAATTGTCATAGACATCAATTTCATGCCAATTGTAAACTTGATAATCAAAATCCGTAAAAAAACGGACCTCTTAATTTCGTCAAGTTCGTCTGTCCGTGCGTCCGGATGTCATACAGTCATTTAACATGGAGACTATTTACACTCTATCGATGAAAATTTTGAAAAAGGTGTATTTTTTGCACCGTTAAACAATGGTGTAGTGAAATTACGATAAACATAATAGTGGGGGTGGCATTCTCCATACTTACATATAACCGAGAGATGAAAAAAATCTATGCATATAAAGCGTGTATTGTTGGATCTCATAATTAAAATGTTTCTAAGTGACTTTGCTTTTGAAGTCAATAATTTTTGAGATACAGTTTATTTTCGGTTACAACCGCAGAATTAACTTTGTTTGTTATAGTTTTTTCGAGAAATACAAACTTATTTTTGCAGTCGATAAAATTGATACTATGCAATGTTTATGCGTAAATATTCATCCCAATTACGGAACCCTTCACTGTGCGTAGTCCGACATACACTTGGGCAGTTTTTTTTAAATTTCGTTTTGAAACTACCTCAAAAATAAACAATTTCTATTACTCGAGTAAGATTATCCTATTAAAAACAAATACTATCAAACTCATACAACTAAAAAAAAATGATTGTTGGTTTTATGAAACCACGGTAAAAGTGAAACTTTACACGGTCAGCTGCTGCGAACTATAGGCGCCGCCATATTGGCCTTGGCTGCTCTGACGATCGCCTTTCACTTTATCCCTACTCCGCGGCCGACCGACACGTGACATGCAACACACAGACGAAAAAGTTTGAGACGATGTAATAAAAGTTTCAATTTAAAAATATAGACGTCATTTAAAAGTGTTTGCGGAATACCTACCTAATTTATATAATTAATTTAACATCATTCCCAAACAAAATTTTCTTAAGCCTACCTAAAAAATGTATACTAGGCATTCTATATCAGAAAGTATCAAAAATAAAATCCACAGTAAATAATTGTCCAAAAAATTAAAAATAATTTTGAACAACGTTCCGAATTTAAATTCAAATAAATAGAAACAATTCGGCGCGAAATTCAATAAATGAGGTAAGTATCTATCCTCGTTCTATGTGTTGACTCGTTTTATATTGAATGTTCTAAAAACGATTAAAAACTAGAAAAGTATAAATAATTATTTTAAACAATGTTTATTGTATTTAATGCTTAAAACAATTTTATTTTAATTTTCAAGTATAGATTTCAGACATTCGACATAATTATAAATTAATCGAGACAATCAAAATTGAAAAAAAAAAAAAAACGTTTGGCATAATCGTTTTCGCACATCATTACAATAAAAAAAAAAACAATGATCGACGATTTTTAACACAAATTGAGTAGTAGTAATGAATATTACGTGTTATTGAACATGTGTTCGTATAATAAGTAAAGATCTGGGCATTTTCTAGTTACTTATAATATTTTTAATCACATTTGTCACATTTTAAGTCGTATCAGATATGTGTATGTGTGTTAATTGTGAAAAGTTAAAATGTAAACACGCACGATTGGCGCGAATCTTCGACTTTTGATATCAAAAACTTCATTACTACTACTTATTTAACTTGAAAAATGGATGAATTCGTCAAATAATTAAATGTTGTAATAATCGCTGTCCTTATGGTGGAGTTTGGATGTTCGCAATCCCCAATTTTTATGATTTTTAGCCTCGACCTCGACTGTCATCAAAATGGCGATTATCGCATTTACAGACTTGAATTTTATAAAGGTAAATTAATAATCTTGCGCGCTAAATATGAAAGATTTAATGGCATAAACATTATTTTAGCCAACTCTCTTAATTAAAGATGAATAATCTCATTGGCAGCAGCATTTTCAGTGCTTCTATAGGAAGGTTTACTTTAACAAATAACACAACAATACCTAAATACTAAAAACATTTTATTTCTCATAGAATTTAAAACGGCTTCAGCTTCATTCTCATAACGTAGTCATAGTATGAAAGCAGCGTAGGTACGGTAGATGGTAGATGTACGCTTTCCCACAAAACAGTAATAAGCAATGATGATCTCTTAAACAATTTGTCCTATTTTGCTCACTTATCAATAATTATGTACACTAAGTCCTGCTGCTCACATGTCACGATTTGATTCTGGCCCTAACCAGATTATTGTTTTGATCTATTAGAGGTAAATCTTTTACACTCTAGGGTGGCTCTGTTTTTATCATCACTTGCTTGCCTATAAACATCTCTGGTAGCAGCCTCTCTCAGTAAGCATGACAAACTTTATCCAAATGTATACCTAACCTAGAAAGTAAGAAAATACTCTTATTGTTGTTTATTTACTTTTGTATAATAATTATATCACTCATAGTAATTCTGCCATTTTAAAAACACTAACCTGATGACTTCTGTGACTTGCAATTGACATGCCACATACATAACATAATATGCTTAGATTTTCCTGAGCAAGTAATACTTGGGATAGAGTTGTAGATAATATAATCAATAATGTCAAGTCTTGCAATAACACATGTCATCGTCATACCTGAAAAAGGTAAAAAAATTCAATGTATTTACTTATGCTATATAATTACATCATAATATAGACATTTACAGCTGACGACGCGCGACGTACCCCTGACTGAACATAGGCCTTCTACTAATAGGCTGCTAAAATCAATGAGGTTATACAATACGACGGTGTTTATAAATATTTAGAGAACATAATATACTTACCCAGGGCCATGGAAAGATAAGCAATAGTTCCTCTGGCTTCAATTTAAATTGACAGCATTAAATCGTAACGTAATATAAGTATAAAGTAAATACGGAAAAATAAATTCAAATCAACGTAAAACAAACAGCCAACAATGCCATTGATCTGACAGATTTTTTTTGACAGTTTGACATTATGCATGGTGTCAGTGTTACCAGATTTAATTATTTTGGTAATCGATTGACGAAATCGATTGGGTGATTATCAGTGATCGGAGTAGGTAGATTGATTTTACGTACTCGCATCATGAATAGTCATAGAAATCATAACATGGATAAGCCTTTTTTCCGGGATTTCATTTTGGTACTTACGGGATTGAATCAAATATTGTTAAAGTAAGGATTTTTAAACTACTACATTGGAAATTTATAGAATGCGATAGATAAATATTTAAAATATATTATATTGTTTTATAGTATATCTATCCTTTTCTTGGAGTCCGATCACCTATATACTATTAAACAGACACCAAAAGGGTTGAACATTTCTTATTCATATTGATGTATTCTTTATTCTACACATTACAACATTTGAAATTCCTTAAAAAATCTTAATAATTTCAAAATCCCGGAATCCCGGAGGCGTATCCATACTAATATACGTGCCAGTTCATTGACCTCAAATCAATCTACTTACTCTGATCACTGGTAGTTTATAAAATAACATTACTGCCTCGAAACACTTTTAAGTTGTTGAGTATATTCAGACCATATAATATTTTATTTATTGTAAAATCATAATTTTACAGTATTTGAGTATAATAAATAGCATTTAAAACATACTCGTGTAGTTGATACTCCACCTACTCCATGTGGGTTAGTATCGATATTTTTTTTTTTTTTTTTTTTTTAAACGTTGCCCCACACTAGGAATTTCTCCTGTATCGTGGGTGCGATTACAAACATTTAAACTCACATACACAAACAGCCAGACCCGGAACAACTACTGGTAGGTCATACAAATATTTGTTCCGTTCGGGAATCGAACCCGCGACACGCAGCGCAGCAGTCAGCCGCTTAACCACTGCGCCAACCGTGCCGTCTTATATTGTCAATATTTTCAATCGATTACAAATTATTTTATTGGAATAGTCTGTCATCTGGCAACATTCAGGTTAGTATTGAATGGCGGATGTAGTTCTTTAAGTATCAACAAAATAAATATTTATTAGGTTCTCTAATGCTAGAAGAAATAAATTTTGATAAAACGACTTGAGAAAAATACGACATAATTTTTGATAAATAAGGTTTGACACAGTATCATACCATGGGCCTGCTTTCGGGAAATCTCTTTTCAACTTTCTAGGTCACCCGGAAATGGGTTAAATGTTTTTGATGTCTAGTGGCAGGTCGTTGATAAAAATGCCGATTTTTATACGTTAATATCTCAATAACCGTTTGAGTTTTATTTATGAAATTTGGAGTTCTAGTTAATCTAAGGGGTTTTTATAAATAAACCAAATTTCATGAGTCTATGTTACATAGATTTTGAGTTATTAAGGGGTCAAAAGTGGCTCCAAATGGTTCGTGTAATATAACACACTGCAGCCGTGTCTTGCCTAGTACTTGGCTCGACACGCTGCCGCGTGTCTAGATTAACATCAGTGGTAGCCCAATGGTAACAACCTGACTTACCAGTTGTAGGTTATAGGTTTGAACACTTTTTTTTTGGTCGGAAATAATCAAATAACTTCTTCCGCTCTGGGCGGAGTTAGGGCGTGTCAGACTCTTACTGACTAAAACCCACCCGTGTTCCTTCAGTTGCCTGTATGGCCAGGGGCAACGGTAACCCTTTTGGACAAACCCGCAACCCCAGCAGGCATCGGCCCTATCGGACCCCTTCAATTGTGCTGACATCTCTTTGAACCGACCCTGGTCTTTATCCGACGGCGAGCTACCCATTGCTCACCGTCCGCAAGCCCGCGCCTACGGTGACTGGGAATCATCCTGCGATTCCCGACGCCCAGGGCATCTCCTGCGGCGGTTAGGGGCGTGAGCGTGAGTCAAGCGTTCCGCCTCCTCCTTCGCAAGCATTACTGCTTCGCAGAAGGAGGTGACGGCCTCCCATGCCCTCTCGCTCCGTACCATGGCCTGGACCAGGGCCGGACGCGAGAGATCACCGCCGCTGATTGCCTCCACGAGGACACGGCGAGGCTCCGCCCAAGCCGGGCAGACCTCCACCGTAAGCTTCACCGTGTCCTCCGGGCGATCCGCACAATGGTGAAAACCAGGCGTTTCCTCCTGCCTGAACCTGAACAGGAACTTCCCGAAACAACCGTGTCCGATGAGGACTTGCGTCAGGCGGAAGGTGAGGACGCCGTGGCGCGTCTCTAGCCACTCCTCAAAGAGTGGACTTATCGCCGCAATTGTAGCGTGCCCAGCGCTGGGTTGCGACAATCGCACTCTCAGTGACGCCATGAGATTCCGCCGAGCTTTGTCTGCTGTGCCTTAAAGGTTCGAACCCAGACAGGCGCTTTACTTTGTGTAAATTATTTCATCACCACTGCTCTTAAAACGGTGAGGAAAAACATCGTGAGGAAACCGGCATGTCCTAGAACCGAAAATTCGAAGACATGTGACATCTACCAACCCGCACTGGGCCCGCGTGGTGGATTACGGCCCACTCAGTCTCAGTGAGAAGAGGCCTGTGTCCTAGCAGTGGGAAAACATTATAGGCTGATTATGCAAATTAACATGACTCATGTACCTATGTAAGACCAAAAGACAATGGAGAGGGCTATGCTTGGAGTTTCCCTACGTGATCGAATCAGAAATGAAGAGATCCGCAGGAGAACCAAGGTAACCGACATAGCCCGAAGAATTGCCAAACTTAAGTGCCAATGGGCAGAGCACAATACTCTCAGAACAGATGGCCGATAGGGCCGAAAGATTCTGGAGTAACGACCGCGTACCGAAAGACGTAGCGTTGGAAGGCCTCCCACAAGATGGACCGATGACCTTGTGAAGGCCGCAGGAATCCGCTGGATGCGGGAAGCACAGAATCGGTCGAATTAGGGATGCTTGGCGGAGGCCTATGTCCAGCAGTGGACGTCTTTCGGCTGAATTTAATGATGAATTATGTATAGTATATGATTAGCTTGTTAATTACCATTAATTAGAAATTAATTGCAGACAATGGGTCACTACTTACGTAATTTGTCACTAATTACAGTTGAACATTGCTAGCGTGCAGTTAGAACTTAATTGATATTAATGATAATTAGTAACAATGCAGTTTAACCTCATGACAGTTATCGGAAATTACAAAAAGGTTTTATTTCTATCAAAACCTTGATGTTCAGGACAGATTTCATTTGGTTTGTGGAGCTTTTGCAAAAAGACATTTGAGATTGGATGTTTTATTTTAAAACTAGCTTTTGCCCGCAGCTTCGTCCGCGTGGATGTCGGAAAATATTCCACGACAACGTACTACCGGGATGAAATACCCTGTGTTAATCGAGGTTATACACTATCTGTGCGCCAAATTTCATCCAAATCTAGACAAACAGACAAACGGACAATAATTCTATAAACTACACCTCGTAACAATTTTTTTATTTTTTTATAAATCTACATTTTATGTACAGTTTTGACTTCGCTACTATTTTCTTTTATGTTAATTTTTTATTTAAAAACATAATTTTATACATGCTGTATAACTTATGGCAGCAGTCAAATGAGCCATAAATTACAGGACGCGTAGCAGGTCAGCCCGTGCTACGGCGTAGCTGACGTAGCACGCAGCAATGAATTCATAACGACAGCTACGTCGTAGCTATGCAGACATAAATTACACAGGACGTGCAGTATGGATTATTACAGTTTTTATGACATCCTAATCAGAGAGAGAGGTTTCTTTTGTTAATGTATTGTACACATAAACCTTTCGGAATAAATCTTCAAATGTTGTAAAAACTGCATAAAAATCTGTTGCAGAGTTTAGAAGAATAACGCAGTCACACAGACAGACACGAAAAACGGGTTTAATTTATACTAGATAAAGAATAAGGATTATATTTTTAAAGTCCCAGTAGAAACTGTTATTTTTATAAATAATATGTTAGTAAAATCAAATCAATCTGCCTAGCCTTTGTCCAACTATACTGGGGTTGGCTTCCAATCTAACCGGATACAGCTGAATACCAGTATTTTACATGGAGCGAATGCCTATCTGACCTCCACAACCTAGTAAATGGGTAATACTATACCCCTTGGTTAGACTGTTTATCAGACTTTCGGGCTTTTGATGACCCGTTACGACTGTCAAAGATCCACGAATGACAGCCGGGACCAACGGCTTAACGTGCTTTCCGAGACACGGAGGAATCTCGGTATGTAAAGATGGTCACCCATCCACAAACCAACCCTGGCAAGCTTAGCTTAACCGGATGAATCAACCCGTGCGGTTGTTATTACAAACTAAGTACCTAATTGATCTGTCTTCAACTTGAATGGTTTGTAGCCTTCCAAGAATCTTGATAGGAGATCTCTTTGATGGCAACTAAAAGTTGATGGAACGACATGTTTGGAAGTAATTTTCAAATACTTATTACATCAATTACAAAAAAGCTAACGTCCGCAAAATGTCGAAAAAAAAAGACATTTTGATACATTCAACTAAAGTATAAAGAACAGCTAGTTTATTTTCACGAACGAGAAAATAAAATAAACACAGCACAGAGGTAATACAACACTGCACCACAAATTTTCCAATACGACCGTAGCCCGGTTTAAAAAAAAAAGTCGTTCGACCATTAAAACCCGTAAATGGGTTCGCAATTTCGATGTCGACATCGCATCCCCCATGTTCCCATTAGTAGGTACCAGGTTCCCGCAGAGATGTGGTATCAACGGCCTGTACTTGTTTACCGAGTGCATTTTAGGGTTAAGGAAAAGTTTTAGACAGAAAATACTTGGGTAAATAGGGTAAAATTGCAAATAGGCTTGCCGTGTTGTAACAGGGTAGATGATTATATTTCCGAATTAAAATAAATGAAAGTTGAAAGAAATATAAATATGAAGTGAATAAATAAAAACACTGAATAAAATATTCACATAACATAACATTTCGCCTGTTTCCCCGAAGGGTTGGGCAGAGGTGTACCTGCAGTAGGTATACCCACATTTCGCCAGTTATGTTTAAATCACATGTAATAGGGGGTGAGCCTATTGCCATCAACCGGGCACAAATCCAGACTCCGGGCTGCTACTGAGAAATTCCAGATAGAAAAACCCAATAACACTTTGTCCGACTAGGGGATCGAACCCAGGACCTCATGCGCAGCAGTAGCGCTTGCGACCTCTAGACCAACGAGGCAGTCAAATAAAAATATTCAGTTTATAATTACTAACACTAATGTAAATTATGGATTCTCTCCGCAATAAATGGCAGTTATTATTATTATAAAGGACTACGTTATTATGATTTAAAATAACACAAAAATAAATTAACTTTACCAAAAGTGTGAAGGAACATTATAATAATTTACTTAGAAGTTTTAAAATTACAGCTTCAACTTTTGTAAGTATCTACACGTAATTTTCTTTATAATTATACATTTTAAACAATGGCAGTTTTTAAGCCTCCTCTTTTAAATTGTATGATTTTTTAATTAAACAAAAAATAATTAAATTCATAACGTGCACACAACCCTTTGTCAATAGCGCCGAGTAAAATCCACAAAATTAAAAATTAATGTGCGTATCACCATTTTGTACCACATAGGCTGAGCGTAAAATTAACTGGGAGGCTACTTATTAAACCCGCCTAAAGTCACGCAGTCAGCGTCTCACCCTAGGGCGCACTAATGAATACCATTGTCAAACCACAAACACCGCCTCATTTTCTATTCCCATTTTGACAACCCTTAGAGGCAACGTGCCACAGAAAAAACACTCCCGACCGTTTTTATTAACGCACTGTGTGCGGACTTCATTTTCCGCGCAATATATTTTAATCTGTGTTATTTCGTAGAGACCCTAAGTTTTACAAGACCTTGTTAAAAGCGTGTCTTTGGTAATTTCGCTAAAAGGGGCCGGCTAGGGTCGAGTGTCACATCTATATGTTAATTGTGATTTCGTGCACCTTCGCCCATGGTAATAGAGGCGCACATGTATGGAATTAACCATGAAGGGACAAAGTAAATAGGCGATCGTGTTTTCACGAATGAAGTGTTTTTTTTTTCGGGCTCTTTGGAATTCAATTGGCGTACTTGTGATGAAAGTGGCTTGACTTACCAAAGAGTTGATACATGTTTCGTCTGTGAAAAAAGGTGTATAAAATAGTCATTGTTTTCATTTTCTCCTTTTCTGTTTTCTTTAGAAGGTAATATTCCTTTTACGTACAATTTTATCAGGTAGCTTGCTTGAATGGGTTAGATTATACCTTTAGGCTTACCTCATTTATATTTCCAGCCTTGGTTTTAAACTGACTTCATTTATTTTATGCCTAAGTTACAGAAAAATAAAGTTAAATTTTCTAACTCAAACAACTCCTTTGCACAGCATTTTCCCACCTCTCCTGTCAAAGTCGTAACGGCTCAAAGTGTCTATAAAAAGCGATATCAATAACTGTACTTAAACTCGGTACTGAATAGACCGCAGCGCTGAGAGGGTTAGCGCACACTTTAATGAGAGCAAACGCGCGTTATTAATACTAATGGCAGTAATGGCCGGGCCTTGTGCAGTCAAGATACGGAATTATACGGAACTATTAAATACCGCACGACTTTAAATCTTTTATGAAGTCCCGGTTTTAATCAATACCAGTGCCGATTTTGATTAGTTTTTGTTTAAGTTCAGATTGTTGGGTTTATGAAGTTGGGAATTAATTCTTTACAGTTTCTATGATTTTGTTTTGTTAGTAGGCTGGTTTCACAGCTAACCGGGAGACCCGCAGGGGCCGCCCGCACACGGGAGACCCGTACGGGTAGCGCCCGCAGTGCGCAGTGTTCTGAAACGAGGGAGTTAGTACGATACGGTTGCTAGCGTTGTACGGGCTCTATCCGAAGCGGGTCGTGTACGGACCAATTCGCGTCGCTGTGAAACAATGTTCTAGTGCCTCACGTATGTCTCCGTTCCGGGAACTCGTACGGGTAACCCGCACGGGTCTCCCGGACAGTTGTGAAACCAGCCTAAGTACTAACAAAACAAAATAATAGAATTACGTTCTTAACCTTCCTATACCCGCGCCAAAATTTGTAACACATATACCCGCGTACGGTGTCACAGACCAAAAGTTTGGGGCGTTATTGTAAAAAATATTTTCTAGAAGACCTATGATAATTTTATGTATTCTTAAACTAGAGAATATAATAAATAAAACAAGCTTAAAATCTTAGTATTATTTATTATAATTACTGACTAATAGTCTTTTATTTCAGTCTCTATAAATTGAGATGTTTTTCCTAGAAGCTACGAAATAGTTAACAAAAATAATTATTTTCTTCTATGAACTAAAAACAAACTTTAAAATCTTAAAGATAACATGTTGAGGAACTATAAATTTATAACTAGTCTTAGGCAGAAGTCTCACCATGGCAGTCAGAGCATACTATAATAGCATGTTCCATGCAGAAGTAAGTTTTGCACTTAGCGCAGTTGTACCGCGTCTTACGGTTTTTTTTAATGTGCAATATGCACAACGGCCAATTTTGTTATTATTTTGTGTTGCTGCAGATTCTGGACCATCTAATTTACATATTTCAGCAAGCCTTAGCTTTATCATTTTTGGCAAAGACGTATTCACAGCCCGTCTCCGCAGATGCGGATTTAGAAGATAACGCTTCCAGGAAGGTTCTACGGTTTACCTTCTTATTAGGATTGTTCAGCAGATATAGGTATAACGTATGTATTAATACCCGTCACATTCATCAGACTGTAAAAAACTACCATGGGCCATCTGCTTGTGCCTCGTGCAAATTATATGTCACGCACATTTTGTCGACAGTATCCAATCCGCCTTTTGTTCAGCTCACCAGTGCAGACAGTATCCACTCCGCCTTTTGTTCAGTTCGCCTCATGTTCAGAATCATCTTCTTGCTCAGTATCATATCTATCTTCTTGTGTTTCAACTAAATCCTGCATATCGCTGTCGCTTTCATCACCATAATCTGAATCTGAGTTTTCGTCGTTCAATAATAATCTTATCTGATTGTCGTCCATGATAAAATTGAACCAAAAAAATTAAAAAAATGGTTATTTTATGTGATAATTGAAGGAAAAATATACAAAACAATTCAAAAATATAAGAAAAACAAAAGTTTTAACTCACCAAAAAAATTGCACCTATTCTCGCGTCGGTTCCAGAGACCAATTGGCGCCAAAAACGCGCACACGCACTACTCGCACGAACGCGTTTAGCACACTGAAGTGAAGCTAGCGACGAATCATGCAGCTACCAGAAAGTGCAGATTGCTAGGAATTACGAGTAAATAAAAAAATACGAAAATGTATTTTGTCGGTGTCACAGACCAATGCGCGGGTATAGGAAGGTTAATTAAGTATTCGGTAGGAAATGGAAAATCAACTAAATTATAATATTAGCCGGATGTTCCAATGGAGTATTCATCTATTCGTCTCTCTGTGTAACTTCTAAACTACGCAACGGATTTTGATGTGGTTTTCACCAAAATTTAGAGAATTTATTCCGGAAGGTTTATGTGTATCCCGGGTCGACGGCGCGTTGTGTTCCACGCGCGCCTCAAAGAGATGTCAGCAGAATTGACGGGGTCCGCTAGGGCCAATGCCTGCCGGGGGTTCGAAGAAAACCGATAGGGACATCGTGGCCCCCGGCAACAGGGCAACCGAAGGAACACGGGTGGGTTTTAGTCAGTAAGAGTCTGACACGCCCTCCCGCTTCGCCCAAAGCGGGAGAAGTTATTTAATAATTTCCCACCCAAAAAAAAAGGGTTTATGTGTACAATAAATTAATATTAAACTTACAAAGAAATCTCGATGTTTTGTCAAGTCTTAAAACTTCGCGGAGCAGGAGCGAGTAGCTAGTTAGGTATAACACTAACCACCTCCCGTAAACAAGTATTTTATTATACAGTGTGAGTCTTTATAATGTGCACATAAAATGAGAGAATTTATGCATAATTTTACTGACGGAAAAAGTATTTAAAAAAATCTAAGCATATATAATTTTTTTTTTCTTTTTGGTGTCTTTTTTACGATAATTATAAAAAACATGTTTATTTTCAATTGAGTGTGGTTTTTTCTCCACAATTTTCATTTTATGAGGACACTTAATTATTTCCAATCATTTTAGAGTTTTTCCAATCGTTAGGGTGTTTTTTCATTACGATAGTTCATTTAGTTTAAAAATTATACCGGTTTGTTGCAATTTTGTTTTAAATTACTAATTTTTTTTAAATATTTTTTCGTCGATAATGTTAAGCAAAGACACCTTCATTTCGATATGTGCACATTATAAAGACTCACACTATGTAAAGGTAACTCTAATTCAGAGCAAGGAAAAGTATTGACTACAATGACTAAGGTATACATAGATCAATATTATTGATAATGATCATGTCTGAAATACATTCAATAATGAGTACGTCTAGCCTACATCTAGGCAAGACCTACGCAAACATCCTACTGATTGGGACCGTCGTGCGTCGGGTCGTTGAGCTCCCTAAATAGGGTTGAGCTAAGCGATAACTGATTTATGAGTACCGTCTCTCGGGATCATCTAAGAGCTGTGATGGCTCTTTCCTCTAAAGGGTTTTCCAGATGCTGCCGTATATTGTGAAACTTTCATAATAGTTGTACCATTATGTTTGGACTTGAAAAGAGACAGTGACTTTCGAGTTTGTTTGGGCTTTATTATCAGAGACAGTCAGAACTATTAGAAAAAGATCGAAATTTTTAAACATCGGCAAGTAGAATGAAATCGTCTTAAAATGTAATCATCATTAGAAGTACCAGTAGCCATAAAGATTAAAAAGTAACGTCAGCACTGAAATTCTAAATTCTTCTTTATCACAAATACTTTAGAATGTTGTAATAGGTCAACGAGCTTTATGCTCACCAACCCGCTCACCCAACTGGATTTTTTTTCCAATCACCATAATTTTAAAATTCAAAGACATGTGACATTCAGCAACCTGTATTCGACCCATGTGATGGATGGAACAGCACACTCCCTCTCAAAGAGAGGATGTCTGTGTCCCAGCATTGGGAACATTATGGGCTGATCACGCTAGCCATAATTTGAGAGTCTTCTTAACATAATATGTACGTGCATCGTCATCATGAGCCCAAACTAAGGCAGCCTGTCCACTGGTGCGGAGTGAGGCAGCGGAGCGGAGAAATGTGCCAATATTAACCAATAAGAGCGCAGCTCTGAAAAGGAGTTTAGATTCTATTGGTTAATATTGGCACATGTCTCCGCTCCACTGCCTCGCTCTACTCCAGTGGACAGGCAGCCTTACACTCGCCGCACATGCTCAGACTCGCATTGGTCATCAGGAGCCTCGCCAATGGCGTACTAACAAACACCACCTTATTGACACCGCATCAGCGGCTCATGTATGTACGTAGCTGCATCGACACTTTAAAGAAAATGCGGTGTTTATTACTACGCCATAGGCGAGGCACTCGCACGAGGATTCGCGATGACTAACGCAAGTGTGAACATGTGCGGAGGGTGTGTGGCCTTTCGGGCGAAGCTTATATTCAACACTGGACCGTAAACTGTGATAAGCCTTAAGCTCGTGATATCTATGAACACACTCATAAAATTAATCAGTCGTCTGTCCAGTGATGAGGGTCATGGCATATGGATTATATTGGTGATCCCAGTGTGGCTGTTGTTGAAGTTATAATCTCATAATCACCTTTATTTATAGACTGTTATTTTCAATTTTATGAAAAGCGAAAATTGCATAGCGAGGAAACAATAGGTTATTTAAATACACATGGCATTTCAGAAGAGTGGTGCGACTAATTACAAAAAAAAAAAATGGTGTGTACCTAATATTTAAATCATAAAAAACAGTTTAGTTAGTACTATTAAACAAATATGCCAGTCATTTAAAACATCGTAGATCGCAAAAAAATGCACTCGGTGCGCAATAATCCTTGAATATTTCGGAACTCTTTCAGTTTTTGGCTCAGAACTTCCAAGAGGTCCTACGGAAAAGTCATCCAATATTTTTTTAATATATAAAATTAGCTACATATTTGAGCGCAACCGTAGCACCACGCAGTGAGCACAGGTTTTTCGAAGCTGCAAACTTGGTTTTACACTATTGGTATTTATTAATCCTAATAACATCACAAAATCAATGCAGTGTAATATTTTACCGAAATATCAACTAAAGAGTTTCTTTGTTTCATTCATTTTAATTAGGTAGGCTTCACTTGTGAATTCAACATCAGTTTTATAAATATTTTCTGCTGTTTTGTCCACAGCATAGCTTACACAAGTGCGTAATAAAATTAGCCTCGTATTACAAAATTCTAACTCCCGGAGCGGTAGAATAAAAATTTCACCTTTTTTCAAGATATTTCTCGAGCACCGAAATATTGTTGTCTTTAGCAAAATTTTATAATTTCCCCCAATGCGTGGGTGAAAGGTCAACGACCGACACTCCGAGTTTCTGTGCGACTTATTAACATTTATGCCGAATACTTTGTAAGTACATTTAGTATAATTGGAACAATTACCGTTTACCACTTTTTGTTGAATGCCTGTGTTTTTCACTTTGATCTTTTATTTCTTAGTATTTTGCCCTTTTGACACGGTCTAGTTTACTAAACGGCTTTAAATAAGTAAACGGAAGGGAAATATTAAAATAAGTAACTGAAAAAGGTTGTTATTGTCAGATTCAGATTATTTATTTGTAAACATAGGTTACAGATACACAGGTGTGTGAGATGTTACATTTTTGTAAGTTGTTTGGTTTGTCGTTGTTGTTGGTTTTGGTTTTTTGTTTTGTTTTTCGTGGATGCGAAGCACCAGCGGACAAAAGGAAGAGGGGGGACCAGGTGCAAAAAAAACAGAAATAAAAAATAAAACAAATAAAAAGTGTGAAGTACGTTGTAAAAAAATTGCAGGAAAGTGTGCCTCGCGGTTGCGCCAAATAGGCCCAGTTCAGCAAAAATGCCAGACAATTAGTGCCTGACGCTGATTCAACATTTATTCTTCTACTAGATTTTTAAAGTGAAACTTTTATTACATCGTCTCAAACTTTTTCGTCTGTGTGTTGCATGTTGCGTGACGGTTGGCCGCGGAGTAGGGATAAAGTGAAAGGCGCTCGTCAGAGCAGCCAAGGCCAATATGGCGGCGCCTATAGTTCGCTTAAAAGTTTCACTTTTACTGTGGTTTCATAAAACCACACAATCCTTTTTTTAATAATCTATGACTAATAAATATCTAACAAGTCAAAGGAGTCTCGGCAAACATTCGGATGTAAACTAAAAAAAAGGATTGTGTGGTTTTATGAAACCACGGTAAAAGTGAAACTTCTATAGGCGCCGCCATATTGGCCTTGGCTGCTCTGATGAGGGCCTTTCACTTTAAACCTACTCCGCGGCCGACCGTCACGCGACATGCAACACACAGACGAAAAAGTTTGAGACGATGTAATAAAAGTTTCACTTTAACTGTATCATTCGAATTTTGTAATCCAATGTTCTTAGTTAGAAATCGAATATATCCACGCTTACTTGGAAAATCCACCCTGTTTAACAAATCCAATTTATACCAAACCAAGAAAAACACCGTTAGAAAACATTTGAGCCATCAATCTGTCAACGTCGTCAGGTGTGAAAACAAGGTTATATCGATAACAGCGCAGTTCCAAAACATCGTTAACAATATACAATGTTTGTGCCAGTTTTGTACCGAGTTCTATTTCGGTTTCGGTATTGGTGTGATTGAATGTACCGAGTGATGGAGTCGATTCCGGCTTTTATAATAACGTGAAACTGTAGTTTTATTTATTTATTTAACCATTTATGTACACACGTATATGACCTTCTTATTTATATGACAAACTATTGTGGACAAGAAGACACAGAATCGGTGAAGGTAGAAAATGTTCTCAGCAGTTTTCCGTCCCACGGCACAAGTCGGCGGCTTTTAGAGGCAGTTTTCGCTACGCTGCTACCAAATGCTGGAACAATATCCCTCCTCCCATTAAGTATAGTAAAAGTTGTTTGACTTTCAAATTTAAATTAAAAGAATTTTTATCAAGCCATCAAAAGGATGTTGAAAATGTTCGAGCCGACATATCTGCCATATAAAAAAAAAACATTCCGCATTTATTTATAATTTTTATCAATTTATTTTCAATTTTATCAGTTTTATTTGTCAATTATTATTGTCATAATTAGTGAGAAACTGAAATAAATATAAAATTAAGATCCAATATCTGTGTATTACCTATATAAAAATAATAAATCTATCATCTATAAAAAGACAGTACCTTTAAAGCAAAATCGTGACTGCGTTCTTCTAAAAATACGAAACGAAGGTTGATGCGGTTTTTCCACACATACACAATATCATGCACGTTTACAAGAACAGGGACAAATACGAGTGTGCGCTTCCAATTATAGGAGACCACATCATTCTCTTATAATCTAGGTAGATACATTAAGTTTGACAAAGCGTAAATAATAAAATAAATCAAAACATACAACACGAAATCATTGAAGAAAACAAAATTAAATACAAAACAAATTAATAACAAAAACATAAACAAAATAGAAATAAGAATACAAGACAACAGACAAAAATAAGTCTTTATGGCTTGGATATTATGACTTTTATAGCTTTTTTAAACTTTGACATTTTGCATGTAATATCCAATTCTTTACGCTTCGATACTTCGTTATACTGCCTACAGAGCCCTGGCAAAATGGCGAAGTGTCCGAGGTTTGTTTTGGATAAATCAAATAACAGAATCATTTAATTGTTATTCTAAAGTCTAGGGTCTCTACCGAATACCTAACCGAATAGTACCTTTTTTTTTTCGGTGGGAAATTATCAAATAACTTCTCCCGCCCTGGGCGGAGCGGGAGGGCGTGTCAGACTCTTACTGACTAAAACCCACCCGTATTCCTTCGGTTGCCCTGTTGCCGGGGGCCACGATGCCCCTATCGGTTTTCTTCGAACCCCCGGCAGGCATTGGCCCTAGCAGACCCCGTCAATTCTGCTGACATCTCTTTGAGGCGCGCGTGGAACACAACGCGCCGTCGACCCGGGCTTGGTCCTTATCGGACGGCGAGCTACCCATTGCTCATCGTCCGTTAGCCCGCGCCTACGGTGGCCGGATATCGGCTCGCGATTCCCGCCCCGGGCGTCTCCTCCTGACCGAATAGTACCTTACGGTACTTATGAATTTAAATTGTATATTAGTACTAGCGGAACCAGCAAACGTTATTTTGCCATATAAATGTTTGGGGTGGACCATCATTATCACTTAGGGGTATGAAAAATAGATTACGACCAATTCTCAGACATATAAAATTTCATAAAAATCGATCAAGCCATTTCGGAGGAGTATGGCAACTAACACTGTGACACGAGAATTTTATAAATATAGATCTAAGTTAAAGGAAGCACCAGTATAATCTTACAATCAAGAAACTCTATTGGCATAACGGTCCAATGTATGTCTTGGCTTTACTTAGGATCTTAACATTATAATGCTTTCAGAAATTTCACGAAAATGACTTACCCTGTCACTTTGATACAATCAAAATTTTAGGTTTATTTATCGGCTGTACCGGGATTTTATACCGTCTTATAAAGATTGCTTTTAATAAGTTACCCACTTCTTTGGACAAGGTTTAATATTTTGGCATAGTTGCCTTACAAAATCAAAGTCAAATCATTTATTTCAAATATTATGTAAGGCACTTTTGAACGTCATAATTTACAAAAAAATAATAATTGATTCTAGTCGCCCTTTTCAAAAGCTACTTTTTGTATGAAGAAGAATGGGCAAGAAACTCCACCGTTACTCTTTTAAAATGTTTTACAATATTTCGTATAGGTACATTAATTATATGATTATGTGAAGACGATGCGATGCACCTAGTAGAAAATTACTATAGCGCAATAGGTAAAAATAATTAAAAATGAAGCAACGACAGATAAATTAATGATGTGATAGATATAAGGTGCTCACATATTTACAAACATTGTAAAAGTAGACGATTTTCCTAAAATTTTACAATATTAATGGGTCAGTGTGTGAGGAATCACAGAATATAAAATCAATGTCATAAAAATTATAAATTATACAATTAAATTAGCAAGTTGTTTGATTTTGTCTAGACAGATTTTCTATACACAGAACATCTTTCTGTATCGAAACTAATTAATTAAAAATCAGAGCTTTGATGTTTTGTTGAGATTAACTTAATAAACAAACTAGACTTGAACTATTAGGCTCCAATAAACGCTGCTGTTAAACAATCTTCAAATCATAGAATCTTCAAATAATATTACTATGCTAATGGCTCATTTTCATGAGTCGATAACTCAGTCGATATACAGCATGCAATGACTAATGAAAGTCATAAGTCGATAATACGGTCGGTACACCGTCTGCGGGTAATCCCCGTATCGGGCATAGCGGCTAATGAAATTCATCGGTCGGTAAAAGCGTGCGGAGACTTACACCGAATTAAAAAGAGCCTTCAAAGTAACTGCCAAACGTGCGGTGCAGGTTCTCCGTATACCGCAATCGTTTCCTACTAATGAAAATGGTTCCCCGAATGTGGGCACTATGGCATGCGTTACAGAAATCTCCCGCACCCCGCACACAAGCCCTATCGACCAATGATAATGAGCCTTCAAGCTAGGAATACCCATGTGAATTACTTGTACAAAACTATACAAGTAGTTTACTTGCTTATTGTGCCGTAGCAAGTGTTAATTGATGACAACATAGTTTATTGGGCATGGCTTGGGACAAATAATAACAGCCGCACGGGTCAATAAAATTTAAGCTACGCTTGTCGAGATCGGTCTGTGGATGGGTGACCTATACAGGATGTTTGGCAGAACGTTGAACATACGAAAATGGTGGATAGGTGGGGTCATCAGCTACTTACTCAGCCCTAATTTATTTGGCTCTGGCCCACTGGATATGTTTTTTAATTTTTTTTTTTTGCTTTCTTCTAGTGTCACCACCTTCTTAACTTTAAAGTGTAATTTTTTATTAAAAATGGGTAATTCAGGCAATATATTTGTTTTTTTTTTTAAATATTTAATGTTGGCAGATTCTTATAAAATTATTGCTTTATTCAAATGTTAGCTACAAAAAAGTTATGAGTCCTCAAACTTACAGAAAGATGTAAAAAATACTTAAATCTTAATTTCAACTTGCATTAAAAAAAAAATATCCATGGAGCCAGGGCCAAATAAATTAGGGCTGAGTAAGTAGCAAATGACCCCACCTATCCACCATTTTCGTATGTTCAACGTTCTGCCAAACACCCTGTATATTTAGACCACGTTGGTCCCGGCTGTCATTTGTAGATCTTTGACAGTCGTTAGGGGTAGTCAGAAACCCGAAAGTCCACCAATATAAGGCTGCCTGTCCACTAGAGCGGAGACATGTGCCAATATTAACCAATATAATCTAAACTCCGCTTCAGAGCTCCGCTCCGCTGCCTCACTCTGCTCCAGTGGACAGGCAACCTAAGGGATATCGTATTACACCACAGTATAACTGGGTTGTGGAAGTCAGATAGGCAGTCGCTCCAAGTAAAATAGATTAGTCTAGAAGCCGACCCCAAAATAGTTGGAAACAGGGCAGATGATGATGATAGTTTATTGGGCATGTCACAATGGCATGCAAAGCAAGGTACTTGCATACTTTCGTGCAAGCTACTAGCAAGCATGTTCCTGGCTTTAAATTGAAACGGCAACAATGATTCGATTACTTTTATATATAAAAATAAAAGGCCTAGAATCATAATTTAATCACCAGTAATATGAATAACGGTAGATAGTTAGATAAAGGTAGAAACCCGAAAAAAACCACCTTAAAAATATTTTACCTATGGGCATTAAGTAAAAAAAATTGAGCTGGTTTTTTAGACAGACAGACAGACCGCAAAACATTTTATCGCCAAAATTCTCATACCATTGGGATTGATGATTAACCTTTTTATGTATTCACCAATAAATAAGGCCTCAGTAAGTACCTAGTTAGAGAGCCCGAGGGATTTCAAATAGCAGGAACGATTTACAGGTATAAGCGGATACAAAATAATTGGCTTTTTAGCTTTTCTAAAACTGCTGCTATTTCATTTTTTTATAATCTCATCCGGTACGTTTGAGAAGAATTATTCCTAATTTCTGTAATCTTAATCGTTGAGATTTTGCAGTCAGCGCATTTGCGGAGAATAAAATGAGTGTGTTTATTATTAAATTGAGTTTTTCGCATTGTCATTTTATTTTATTCGTTAAAATTGAAATGTAAAAGTAGGCAGCTTCGCGTTTCATGAATTAATTTTATGTAGGTAATAATTAAGTTTATCTGATAGTAATTAGAATTTTTATGCTATGATTTTTCACAAAGATAACTTTGCTTTGTATTTAATACTTATAAAAACGGCAAAAAACGGCAAGAGTGTATCGGACCACGCACAATGAAGGGTTCCTTAGTTGGGGTGAATTTATCTCAAAAACAAACTTAACTTTGTAGTTGAAAAAATGTTCTCCCAGACATCGATATACGTCAATTCTCCAACTTCAAATGTAATAATTGTAATCCCAAAAAAAAAATACTTTACGTGATAAAACTACAAATTAATACCTGGTTTTAATTTATTTGCTTGTATCAAAATATGTCGCATAAGTGGTCGTATTTGTTATTACGTTGACTTAAAAGATTAGTTTTTTTTTTTATAGCTTCACGGGACCGTAGACCTATGAACTTATTTGATATAAATTCAACTTGATACCTTCACGCGTTACTGAGAAAAAGGGTCTTGACAGACTGATAGACAGACAGACAGATGAACAGATGGACAACGAAATAATCCTACAAAGATTTCGTTTTTTCCTTTGAAACTATACGGAACCCTAAAATGATAAAAATAACAACCTATTCAGGGGTTCCCGTAGCATTCTTCAGCTTTCATGTAAAACTGCAATTAAATATAATAACGGAACACGTAAGAGGGCACTACACGAAATAATAGAAACCTGAATAACAAGAGGCACTCCAATAAGACGTCGCTTTAGTTGAAGCATCCCACATCCATTTAGGACAATTTATTTTCTCCTATTCTTGAGAAAACTACAAAAGAATTTACTAAGAATCAATTTTACAACAGGGTAGGTATACAAAAGTTAGGATCGTAATTTTGTAGGATCGTATATTTAGCCTATAATGTTCCCACTGCTGGGACTCAGGCCTCCTCTCTGTGAGAGGGTGTAGGCCGTAAACCACCACGCGGGCCCAGTGCGGGTTGGTAGATGGCCCATGTCTACAATTTAATTAATAATTTCATCAAAAAGCAATTTTTTTTTCTCAAACCCTTAATAACCTTTAAAATGCCTTAAAAACTGTTGTTTGAGAAAGCAATAACATTTTATTTTGTCCTACAAATCAGTGTTACCTGCTGATAAAAAGTAATTCTACTTAGAATAAATAAATGTAGGTACAGTATTTCTACTTTCTTCATGTCCCTTGGGTATCACCGCATTTTCGAATACAAACGAATGCTAATTTCTATATTCATCAATTATTAAATTTATCGTGTATAATAATTTGGAAATAAGTACTTTATTGTTGTTCTGTTTTGATTTCCGTGTGAATTATATAGAGCTGTAAAACTGTTTTCTTATCTGTCGTGACTGCGATTTTAGCAGCTTTTCTCCAATTTTTTTAATATTTTTTTTTTTACTTGTAAAACATGTTTTATTTTATTATGTACACACACGTATTTACATTATTTAAAAACTATCAAACTTAAAATAATAATATGTACAAGTATATAAAAAGGGGGGGGGAAATAATCATAGGGCATCAAAAAATTCGTCCGCATCGCTGTCAGTAGGAAAAGTGCCCAAAAGGCTGGTAGCATTGCCACGTTGTGTGGCAATGCTGATTCTTTGACCAAAGAATAGGCCAGCCCTCTGGTCACGTGAAAAGTCGACCAGCCGCTTGGCGATGTCTTGAAAAACAAGGTGGGCACTCGGACCCCATACGGCCCTAATGTTTCAACCCCAAACGGCTAAAACATATCAGTCCCAATAAGATTGGAGTATTTGCGCCGTTTGAGGTTTTCCGCACCTGCAGCAGTAATTAATAATCAATAATTTAAAATAAATTACATTAAGTTAAAAGAGTATTAACAACTCTATATACTTCTAAGTCGATTGAGAGCGTCCGGTCTGCACCAAGTGCAAAGGGCAACTGATAGAAATCCGACAAATGACGAAACACGAAGTTTGCCGAGGGACCTTAAGGGGACGATAACTGACTTTTAATGATTTTATACTGAAGATGACGTCTAAACGAGTAGTGTTAGTGATTTGAAAAAATTATATGTTAAATTAGAGCATTTTTTTAATATTTTAATATAGGCATATTTTTGATTATGTTTATATTACATAGTGAAATTAATTTGTAAAGTTATATCTAACGCGGATAAAAAACTGAGAATGACGCAAAATCTATCAACCGTATTTTTCTGAAAACTTCACCATTTTAAAGATAATTAAATTATAGATCTTTTAGTATACGTATTTTATTAAAATACCTTTTATTTTACGTGTAATAAATTAATAATGCGTCTAATTTGGGACAACGCTCCTTGATGGGCGAGTCCTATTACTGGCTGGACGTACGACGCGTTGCGTGAGCTCAGTACAGAACACGCAAGCTAACCATTCAAGGTCACTGTCACATAACTGCGTCTTAAGAAAATAGAAATACAGTACCTACAGTACTCAGAACTGATTAGAAGGTTTACAACCTTGACTCTGAATTAAAGTGCTCAAAAGCACAAAGGTAACCTTAGACACGTGCAAATATTACCTCCTTCCACATCCTTTCAAACGCGCAATATATAATTATATGGACAAAATACCGACTCGTCGACAGCTAACACCTTAAGACATCAATCACCCATTCATACAGCGAACTAAATAGACACGGCAGTGCCTTTAGGGAGAAACCAACCTTATTTCACCCCTGAACTCTATTAGGACGAACTGCTATCTTATTGTGTAGTCTTAAGGTTTAGGTTAGGAAACTAGCTGTCTTTCAGCGGTAAATAGAAGTTTGCAAAACTGTTTAGAAAGTTTTTCGGGTGTAGAAAGGGACTTTGAAAAATATTTCCTTAGTATATAAATGGGGAAATGGATTGTATAAAGATTATGCATACATATTTTTTAAAGATAACTTAATGGATGGCCTAGAGATCGGACGACGCTGGGATATTCGATTTAAGCATTTTTTGTTACCTTCCATAAGTTTTGGACTTGACGAAATTGTACTAAATCCTTGTTAAAACACACACATATAAGGAGTTATTGGTTATACGTCGGCAATCCATTAAGGAGATGTAGGAGAGGTCATTTACAATCAAATGACCCCTTTTGACTGTAATGCAAATGTCAACAATTTTCGAGTCATTTGATATTTTATATCATTAATTTTAAAATATAGCTTGTGGCTAAGTAATAACAGCCATACGGGTCGATCTATCAGATTAACCTACGCTTGCCGCGGTTGGTCCGTGGATGGGTGACCATCTTTACATACCAAGACCCCTCCGTGCCTCGAAAAGCACGTTAAGCCGTTTATCCCGGCTGTCATTTGTAGATCTTTGACAGTCGATACGGGTAGTTAGAAACCCAAAAGTCTGACAACCAGTCTTACCAAGGGGTATCGTGTTACCTAATAACTAGGTTATGGAGATCAGATAGGCAGTCGCTCCGTGTAAAATACTGGTTTTCAGCTGCATTCGGTTAGACTGGAAGCCGACCCCAACATAGTTGGGAAAAGGCTAGGCAGATGATGATGATCATTAATTTTAAAATATAATATAATTTGACATTTTATATTTTTTATTTCATTCATTAACCGATTTCAAAAAAAAGGAGGAAGTTCTCAATTCGTCGGGATATTTTTTTTTATGTATGTTCCCCAATTACTCGAAGACGGCTGGACCGATTTGAAAAATTCTTTTTTGTTTGAAAGGGTATACTTTCAAGTTAGTCCCATTGTCATTTGGTCACGATCTGATGATGGGATCTTGGAGAAATCGAGGGAACTCTTGAAATATTAAAGGCACATATATAGCGATTTGGGTATTTTTGATGAGCAGTTGACATAAGGCTATTGTAACTTAGATAAATTATAAATCAACCCACTAAAAAGTGAAAAAAAAAACTTTTTTACAAAAAATACAACCGACTTCCAAACTACAAAGTGAAAAATAACTTTAATTTCGGAAGTCGGTGTCAAAAAACTAAAATACTGATCCAAAGACACCGACTTCCGAAATTAAAGTTATTTTTCACTTTGTAGTTTGGAAGTCGGTTGTATTTTTTGTAAACAATTTTTTTTTTTTACATATAACTCATAACCCTGTATACTAACCTCACATAGGTAAAAAACGAAAACAAAAATAATATCTAAACATAAAAAACAACAACGCAATCTATATAAAACACACAATTATAGGTATCGATGTTTTCAGGATATCATTAGTAAAAGAACAATTGTTACTAGTAACCCAATTCTCCTACCTAATTTTCATTCAACATGCATTCAGGGCCTGTTACGTTCATTATTTATTTACCATCATTAGTTGTTCTGTTTGCTCTTTAGGGAGTATTACGATTTGGTATCAATTACGACAGGAAATCGCTCACAATGGGCCTTATCAGAAGGCTAAAAGTCACCCAGAGGGGCAATGGAGAGGGCTATGCTTGGAGTTTCCCTACGTGATCGAATCAGAAATGAAGAGATCCGCAGGAGAACCAAGGTAACCGACATAGCCCGAAGAATTGCCAAACTTAAGTGGCAATGGGCAGGGCACATTGCTCGCAAAACAGATGGCCGATGGGGTCGAAAGGTTCTGGAGTGGCAACCACGTACCGGAAGACGTAGCGTTGGAAGGCCTCCCACAAGATGGACCGATGACCTTGTGAAGGCCGCAGGAATCCGCTGGATGCGGAAAGCACAGAATCGGTCGAAGTGGCGGTGCTCGGGGGAGGCCTATGTCCAGCAGTGGACGTCTTTCGGCTGAAATGATGACGACAGGAAATGCTATATAATAGGTACTTAATTAGGTATTGGAACGCTGCTCTTTTGTTGTTTTTGTTATGTCCGTTTTGAACAACACAAAGCCACACCTAAATGAATGCCCATATAAAATCGCACTGTTGAATTTGCAACTCTCCGTTCAGCGGCGAAAGTTGTAAATGGCACATTACACTTTTTTGTAAAAAATATGTGTCTTGTTGAATGTTGATTTGCCTAAGTGATGCTTATCTTTTTTAAAAATAGAATTGGATGGAAGCACGCTTTTGTGTTTCACAGTATTCAACTTTGGCTTTTAGTTTGGTACACCAATTCTGTTTTAAAATGTCACAGTGTTATGAAATCTAAAGAAAAAATATATGCACCTACATTTGCGCCGGAATTTTTATTTTACTGAAACCTCGAAGTCAGGTTCAAAATGCCACAAAATTACACCAAAACCAATTCATTCGTTAGTAACCGATACTTCCATACACAATACTACTTAAGTTACGTAGTAACAAGACCATTTCACATATAATATTACACCCGAACCTTACTCATGTAGCAACACAGGTACAGTCAAACAAACTAATATTTGGCATACGGGAATTACGTTTGCTGCGATCAGAGGGTCGGAAAAAAACCCGAAATGAATTTAAATAAATTTAATTACTAAACTAATATTTACAAATTTAAACCTATGAATGATGATTCTAGTTCGAAGTGGGAAAGTAGAATGATCATCCTTACAATTTATTGAACAACCATAACTTGCGGAACCGATTGTCGTCATAGGTGCATCAGCGATTATAGAAACTAATAAGATCAGCGCGTATGCAACATCAGCGACCTTCATCTCGTAGGAGCGCTATGTAATTAACTTCCGGAATCATTTGACGTCATAGGTGCATCAGCGATTATAGAAATTAATAAGGTCAGCGTGGATGCAACATCAGCGACCTTGATATAGTAGCGCTATGTAATTCGGGTAAAAATATTCATCTTTCCATTACACTGCCAATAGGTATTTTTTTTATTTTGTGCGTAATAATTTGGGTCCATGGCTTAGGCCCCCAGTGGTCGAGGCACCTGTGGCTGACGCCCCGATTCGATTAATTTAATCCAAAGCATTTTTTGATAAAATGTACTGTCAGGCACAAACATGTTTTTCAAAAATAATAAATGTAAGTACTCATATTGATTGTAAGTATATTATGTATAATATTAAATCATAATTACATTTATAACATAGAAATGCTTTATATTGGATGTATATTTTGAAAAATGAAAGTCTTAGTTATTTTTCATTATTTATTTATTTATCTCAATAAGAAATCTAGTAAAAAATTGTATATAAATCATAGTTTTCATCACCTATATATAATCAAGAGAATCATTTAAGAACTTAATTATAATAATCAGTCTTAAATGTATTAAAATAAGATTGTGATTTTAAATAATCAGTCTTAAAAATTTAGCAATAAAAATAAGTTCATTATCTCTAAGTTCCAGTGTTATTTAGTGGGAATCTCTGGAAATCTAGTTAAACAATAGGGCGGCTTAATACAAAGGCCATACGTTCACGAAAAAATGACCAAATATTTTGAAGGTATATTATTTTATTACCTTACTTACACGCCCCTTACTCACACAAAAACATATTGTCTCTAATTGGGCGAAACCAGGAAGGGGTGTGGTCTGTCACTAGCTGCGCATCCGCAGAAATATTTTCTAAAGTGAGCATGCTTAAGTTTTGTCCACTGTACATAATAAATATGCTTTTAATGGGGAAAAATGTGTGTAAGGATAAGGTTAAGTGCGATCTATTCTCTCTGCTATTTGATAACTTTTGTTTAGCAAGGAAAAATGCTTTATTATTATGGTGAAACACTTTTGTCACTTTACTGTACTAAGTGAAAAAGCACAAAAAATAAAAGGTATTAAATTAATCGAATCGGGGGCGTCAGCCACAGGTGCCTCGACCACTGGGGGCCTAAGCCACGGACCCAATAATTTCTTGCGATCCCGGGCTATTGTAGATCACTAGTAATTTTCTTTTGCCCAGCTTGTCCTTGGAAGTCATGGGGAGAGGCCTGTGCCCAGAGTGGGATGATACAGGCTAACAGTAATAACTTATGTTATGGCATACATAAGAGAGTGATGTAAACATTAATGAGCAGAGCAGTGGTGGCCTAGTGGAAACGGGATTTACTTTGTATAAATTATTTTAACACCACTGCTCTCAAAACGGTAAAGGTAAACATCGTGAGGAAACCGGCATATCCTAGAACCAAATATTCGAAGACATGTAACATCCATCAACCCGCACTGGGCCCGCGTGTTGGATTACGGCCCACTTCTTCTCAAAGTCAAAGGAAGCCTGTATCCCAGCAGTGGAAACAATAATTATTTATTTTATAAAAAATGGTTTTGAAAAAGATGATAGGTATATAATAAAAAGTATTAGCAAGTTAGCTGCCTGCATACAAAATACCTTGTTCGACTGTACCTACACATACGTTCACACGGCTACACATCAAGCTATACATTTACACAGAATTTTAACACTGCGCACTGCAGCCTCACTTCGAATTTTTAAGAACCACGTTCAGTCCCTGTAGAAAAAAAAAATTCTTTCTTATTTGCAAAATAGTTGGGCAAATGTTATCTAAAACCATTTCAAATTTCAAGTTGATGGCATTAGTAGTTCTTGAGATATCCAGCTGGGACAAATAGACGGACAGACAGACTGAGTCGTACCATAAGTGTTCCTTTTTACCATTTTGGTACGAAACCTTAAAAAGAGGGTGTGCGGTTATGACCACACGAAAGAAGTGAAAACTTATATGAATGACTAATTTTAATATCTGATGACTGGTGCCGAGTATGTGCAGTTCAGAGTCACCAACCGACTGGAGCCGAGTATACCTCATTCAGCGTCATCGACCCGAGCCTGACGGTTCTGTTTCATTCAATGTTCAAAAAAAGCGGCCAAGTGCGAGTCGTACTCGCCCATGAAGGGTTCCGTAGCAGCAAGTAACGATAAGTTTACGATTTATAACGTATTAAAAAAAAACTACTTGCTAGATCTCGTTCAAACCAATTTTCGGTGGAAGTTTACATAGTAATGTACATTATATATTTTTTTTAATTTTATCATTCTCTTATTTTAGAAGTTACAGGGGGGGGGACACACATTTTACCACTTTGGAAGTGTCTCTCGCACAAACTATTCAGTTTAGAAAAAAATGATATTAGAAACCTCAATATCATTTTTGAAGACCTATCCATAGATACCCCACACGTATGGGATTGACGAAAAAAAAATTTTTGAGTTTCAGTTCTAAGTATGGGGAACTCCAAAATTATTTGTTTTTTTTCTATTTTTGTGTGAAAATCTTAATGCGGTTTACAGAATACATCTACTTACCAAATTTCAACAGCATAGCTCTTATAGTTTCGGAAAAAAGTGGCTGTGACATACGGACGGACAGACAGACAGACAGACATGACGAATCTATAAGGGTTCCGTTTTTTAACGGAACCCTAAAAAGCGCAATGTGCGTCTAAAGAAGATTCCACTTAAAAAAATGTTTTAATTCATAAAATCTTGGCAGGTTTTTACACTTAAACTTTAAGAGCGGCCAACCCGTCATACTTTTCATACAAACGCTCGTAAGTGATTACGGCGTTGTAACACATCTTTATTGAATTTTTTAAACTAATAGGTATCTTGTGCACTATATCTAGGTTTCTATGAAAGCAAAAAATAAAAATTTGCAGAAACAAATTCAATATAAAACTAAAAAAATCTGCTTTTTTGCACAAATTTTACCTGAATTTTGACCGTTCATAATGTACTCATAAATTGTAAAATTAAAGAAAACATCTTCATAGAAACCTCGCACATGTAATGGAGATTCTAAATAACAAACATTTATTTCACTAACTTGTAAGGAGTATTCAAAAACACGTATTTCCTGAAACAAGTTATTTTTCGCACAATGTTATCGCGTTCTCACTTGCTTGTTATATTCTCACTTGCGCTGGATGAAACAACAAGCTTTTCGACCATGCTCGCATTGACGATAGGCGGACCGGGAAGGGCCCTCTTAACTACTTTAAATTCACTTCGTTTATTAACTAAGTACCCACTCGATGCAATAAAGTAAAGCTCGTACATCTACCTAATAAAAAATAAACCTGTGCGGTCAGAGGACCCCCGTCAGGAACGAAGTTCCTTCAAACGTCCGATTTAAAACAAAAACAATTCTTTTTGACACTAACTTAAAACTGATTTTTTTTTAAGTAAAAACTTTTTTAGGCGCGTTGGGCATTTTTGAGATGGGAAAAAACAATTGAACTCGCGACACTGTTACCGACACTAGCTTTTAGCCATTAAAAAGACATCAACGCGTGATACATTTTCTTTGGGATTAATGACATTCCAAACATTGAGACATGACAACGACATTTCCCTTTTTTATTACAGAATTCAAAAAAGAAAAGTATTTCCTGCACAATAAATTTTTCAAGTTTTCACTTCTGTGGGCACTCCCGGAGTGCCACATTCTTTTTTCGAAGTTTCTTTAAGCGCGTGCATATAGACTGTTTTACTCTCACAAACGTCAGACAATATTAAATTCACATTTTCTCTCTCACTCTCTTTATTATTATAATATAATAGAAAGAGACAAAGAGAAAGTCGCATAAAGGTTGCATAACATTTTTTCCTTACGTGACGATTTCTACCAGTCAACTCCTACCGCCAGCCGCTTTATAGAACTACGTCAACGCTAAGCCAAAACCGTTGCGTTTAGAAGCATGTTTTGCACAAGAGTTCCTTATAATATATCGAACGTAAGCACTAAGTAGGAATTTTGAAATTTATCCCCTAAAGGGGAAAAGTTTGTTTTGAAATTTGTCATTTTTGTTGATGAAAAATCCCTTCCGCTATATGGCTTGTTCTATATCATAAGCATAATTGGTCTATGATGTTCCCACTGCTGGGACAAAGGTCTTCTCGCTTTACAAGGGAGTGGGCTGTAATCTACCACGCGGGCCCACTGCGGGTTGGTAGATATCACATGTCTTCGAATTTTTGGTTCTAGGACATGCCGGTTTCCTCACGATGTTTTCCTTCACCGTTTTAAGAGCACTGGTATAATAAAATAAATAAATATTTTTTACTGAATCAATGTTAGTGTTATTACCCTATCTAAACTAATATTAGAAAGAGAAAAGATTAGATTTTTTGTATGTTTGTTTGTAATGGATAAACTCAAAAACTACTAAACCAATTTAAAAAAATATTCACCTGTAGAAAATTACATTATCAACGAGTAAGATGAGCTATATTTTATCGACTTCCACGCAAACGAAGTCGCGGGTAGAAGCTAGTAATTAATATAAAAACACAAAATATAAAATGATTTTCACAAAGTAAAGTTTGTGGTTTTAACGGTTTTATTAAATTGCTCTAATTTAATTCAACAAAATACTGGATAAGTACTTTCCTAACAAAGACAATTGAAAGACGTACTTCTTCCAAATCCATATAGCCAAAGTCGCAATTTTTCAATTCAATTTAACCCTTTGTTTTCAGTCAGTGTACTAAACTCGTTGGGAGCTACTGTTTCGTTCTCAATAGTCTATTCGAAGGGATTCTCCAGTAAATGAGTTTCTTTAACAAGTACCCATAAAGTGTTTCTCGCACAAAAAATAAGGTAGTTACTTTACACCGTAGATTGCTTTCAAACGGTGATAGCCTAATAATACTGTATTGGGTCTACGAACTTGGAGAGTTTGTGTTTTTAAGCGAGGGACTTTTTTTGCATATTTTTTTTTGTGTACCATTTCTTAAAATTTGTATGGATATACTATAAACACGTTGGATAAAAAAAAATTGTAACCCTAGCGATTATTTTCATTACTCAATTCTTTATTGCATTCCATATATATTACATAGATGGTATAACAAAGTAAAAGATCAATATGGAGGGTCGGGCACAGCAAAATTAGGAGAGAGGAAGAGGGCTAAGTAATTATTAGATGTGTTTAACTGGGTGTATAATTATGTATATATTATATATTATTAGGTCTGTGTATGGTTGTTGTGTGTGGTTTGTGTATTAGGTACGTATAGTATTTTAGTTATTTTAATTTTATGTATAGCATAAGAATCATGTAGGTAATTATTATTTAAATTCTTAGAAGTATTTTCATTATTATTAAATTATGTAATTATTTATGTATTCATATTTATATTTGATTTCCTATATTCCTTATTATATTATATTTATCATTTTTGGTGTATGAGAGAGAGAATAGTTTTCAATATCCTGTAGCTAATCCGTGAACAGCGTTGTGGGCTGCAATATTGTCTGTAATTTTTAAGTATTTCTTGTTCCTATGTTTTATATTGTAGCTGTTTGTTGTTCCTTTTGAATAAAATAAAATTAATTTACTAGCTTATGTCTGCGACTTCGTCTTCATGTCTTGTTCCCCCGACCTACCCCATCATATTGCCTGCCTGCGCTATAACTTCGTTATCGCTTAGCGTTCTTTCTGATTTTTCGTTTTGCTCGGGTCCTAGGCGCCTTAGCATGATGATAAATAGCCTATAGGCTTTTTCAAGAATTGGGCTATCAAATGCTAAAAGATTTTTTCAAACCCGTCTGATAGTTACAAAGATTACCGCGTTCAAACAAACAAACAAAAAAAAAACTCTTCAGCTTTATTATTAGTATAGATATAATTTACTTACTAGCGACCCGATTGTACTGCGCACGGTTTTTATGACTTGACAAAACATCGTGATTTCTTTATTTTACATAAGTTTAATATTAACATATTAACACATAAATCTTCCGGAATAAATTCTCGAAATGACGATAAAAACTGCATCAAAATCCGTTACCTAGTTTAGAAGAACAACGCAGTCATACAGACAGACACGAAAAGCGACTTTAATTTATAATATGTATAGTGGCATAATCAGCTTATAATGTTCCCACTGCTGGGACACAGGCCTCCGCTCTGTGAAAAGGAGTGGGCCGTAATCTACCACACGGGGTCAGTGAGGATTGGTAGATGTCACATGTCTACGATTTTTTGGTTCAAGGACATGCCGGTTTCCTCACGATGTATTCCTTTACCATTGTATAGATCAGTAGTAATTAAATAATTTACACAAAGAGAGAGAGTCAGAGTCAGAGTTCGAAGTTACGACCTAACAACACGTAAGTCGCGGCCGTTACCACTGGGCTACCACTACTCTTATGTACTGCTCTATATAATAGATTAAACTTTATTATAAAAGGTACAAAGGCGAAATTAATGATATCTTGGGAAAAGCAGATACGTGACTTACATCGACCGCCGTGTTTTACTTAAATTATTTTTATCGTTACACAGAACACGTTTACCTATTACCAGCTTATGGTATAAGTTAATATTTAATAGCTCGTGCCACGACTAGATAAAAATAAGTTTACCTTGATGAGACCGCCAAAAACTGACTATCCTTATAAGTTACCAGCTGACCCGGCAAACGTTGTATTGCCATTTAAATGTTTGGGGTGGACCACCCTTATCGTTTAGGGGTATGAAAAATAGATTACGACCGATTCTCAGACCTACCAAATGTATATATAAAATTTCATAAAAATCGATGAAGCCGTTTCGGAGGAGTATGGCAACTAACATTCTGGCACGAGAATTTAAAATATCTATGTAGAAGATGTATATAGTCAATTATATATTATGTCAAAAAATGGTAACTGATAGATCCTGAAAACGTCTTAATTTCTTAGCAGTAAGCACCGGACCGTAAGATGAAAAAATGTAATAGTATCTCAGAATGAGTGTAAAATCTACGCGGCGCTGCCGGTGCGGCGGCAGTGCGGCGCATGGGCGATATTCATTCGTATACACAAAAATGCGGTGTGTATACGAATTATGCATGTACATATCACAAAAATCTAAAAAAAAAAACATTTTATGTAAATTGAGATTTAAATAATTGGAAATAATGATATGCGGTTAAATATAAGAAATTTCTTATATTTTTTAAACAATTTTTTATTTATAACTATGAACAAGAAATATGTTTTCGAAACCTATCCTTAAAAACTCAACATTCAACCAACACAAGAATCACAGAATAAACGTAGTCGTATCGTGCAAAAATCCGCACTATCATTCCCCACGCTCCATTTCATCGAGCCCGTTTACACGCTACGATATCTTACCGAACACGTATGGATCGCACGCGGACCGAATACGTGACGGATATGAGAAGCGGTGACCGATTTTCAATGATACATTTTCAAGCGCGTGACTATTTTTCGATCGAGCATTTTCAGACTAGTGACTGGAGTGAATTGTTGGGAGGTAGTTTCAATTTTCAGGGAGAGCGATATTTTGTGAAGGAATTCGATTTTAAAACAAAATTAATGACTCGATTCATAGTAGACGATCTCACGTTAACTGGGTCATTTTCTACATCGTTTACTGTTCCTGGCATCATCAGCATCGGTACGTTTACAAGCGTTTGTTAGACCTTTCTACAATTTTTTTTAGTTTTTTAGCGATGATAATGGGTAACGTGTTATCATTTTATTTGCTGGGACCCAGGGAGTTAAATAACTGCTTTTTACTAAGCTACGGTTTGATGGCAGTAGGGTTTGACTTAAAACGGTGTCAAAAAAAAAAAACAACCGACCTCCAAAAAAAACACTACAAAGTGAAAAATAACTTTAATTTCGGAAGTCGTCTTGTGTTTTGTATTTTCGTTTTTTGCCACCGACTTCCGAAATTAAAGTTATTTTTCACTTTGTAGGTTATTTTTCACTAGTTAATTGAGGTCGGTTGTTTTTTTTTTTTGTAAAAAGTTTTTTATTTCACTTTTTAGTTGTGGTACCTACCCCACACACATTCAAATACCACTACCTGCTACCAGTGACAGAAACTTAACATATCGTCTACATACTAAGTGGGAAAAAAATACGTACCTATTTTGTAGCTAACTCAAAAACTATCCAAGCGAAGTTAATAAAATTTATATGGGACTAATTCGAGAGCACACCCTTTCAAACAAAAAAATAATTTTCAAAATCGGTCCACAATTGACGGAGAAATCGGTGGACATACATAAAAAAAAAGAAAAAAAAAAACAAACATACGCGACGAACATATAACCTCCTCCTTTTTGGAAGTCGGTTAAAAATAGTCTCTAGAAAAAACACACCAATTTATTATTATAAAGAACGTTTCAGTGACGTCATTCACCGATAAATTGCAGACGCTATGTGGCGACCATCGCTCTTCAAGAAAACCGTAGCTTTAGGGCGCGCGCACTTTGGATGCGTTTTCGTACGAATTTCACTCGTGCGTACACGCACGAACGATCCCGACCTTCCAAGTACAAAGGGAGTGCACAGACTGGGTGCGACTTAGTTGTACGTATACGTACGTGAAGTTCCGACGTTGGAAAACAATCCAAACTTGTTGGGATTTGTTCTAGTTGACGGAGAAAAACGTATCCAGTGTGCGCACTCAATTCGTACGACCATGGTCGTATGTGTTCGTACGAGTGAAATGTGTACAAAAACGCATCCAAAGTGCGCGCGGCCTTATACTCAGTTTTGAAGCATCTATAAATCCTTTCATAAGCCATACCTCAACCGTTTACATGCACACGTTAACGTGCGTTGCATGGGAATTCGTGCTTAAACACGCACGTACGCATGGAGAAGCTAGAGGTATTTTATTATTACAAAAAATTCCGAATCAAACGTGTATTTGTGAGCACGTTTACTTCATACCTAGAATGTTTCCATCGTAGCCCGACTTTTCCTTGATGGATTGCAAAGGGTACAATTTACCCAAAAAACATCAGAATAAAAATTCACTTCCACAAGTAGTGATGCTTTAGTATTCTTCCCCCGTTTGCGCTTTTCCTTACATGATACATAAACTAAGATATTACACAAAACTGTATAAGCTTCTCGTATGTTCATGTTTTGAGGAAAATCCCTGACTTTTTCACTTACCAACGTAAACACCGTACATATTTAAAGTTTATCTTCATAATTTTATCAGGTATTCTTTGTCAAAGTTCTGAGAAGTTTCACTGAATAAAGTTATTTATTAATAATTTATGAGATCTCATCTCTCTCAGGTTTACGTTCTACTGAGTTAAAGTCGAGATCACACGGGTTTAGTTCATAGTTGATGGAGCTAGGATTTTATATCACTTTAGTGCATATTCTTGGAAAAATCCAAATATCACTTTCCTTTCATTTTCTTAAAACTTTTGAACAAAAGATGTTGTAAAACTGATCGAGAGATTGCAGATAGATTCAAACTTTGCCTGTTGAACAGTTACTGTTGTAGAGAATGTAGCGCTGGTGAAGTTTTAAAGTGTAAAAGGAAGAAGTGCTTTCATTGTTTCAAAAATCTCTTCCACCTTTTACCTGCGATAGGAGATTTAGAATAGAAAGAGATGTAGGCACAGTGTGTATGAAAAAAATCTGTTCGTAGGGGAAAAATTTAATCCAATTAATTTCGACTAAATCATTCTCTCAGAAGAGCAGTGGTGGCCCAGTGGTAACGGCCTTACGAGTTGTAGGTCGTAGGTTCAAACCCTGACAGACGCTTTACTTTAAGTAAATTATTTCATCACCACTGCTCTCAACACGGTGAAGAAAAACATCGTGAAGCAACCGGCATCCTAGAACCAGAAAATTGAAGACATGTGACATACCAACCTTCACCGAGCCCGCGTGGTAGATTACGGCCCACTCCCTCTCACCGAGAAGAGGCCTGTGACTCAGCAGTGAGAACATTATAGGCTGATTCTCTCAGAAATACTCTCCTCGCGTGAACCCAGCGTTAAGACTGGAAATAGTGTAAATATTATAAGTTTCGTCACAAAGTTTGATAGGTCGGGGACAGCAGCCGGTGCCATAAAATGATAGATTATGAACTAGCAAAGTTAAACAGTTTCATTTCTATTTTGTGCCTTTATTGGAAGGTTTATGTTTCTTTTAACCTTTTGACCGCCGCCTACATGACAGAAAGAAATACGATATTTGGTAAAAAGCCTAGCCTGGAACCTTATTATAAAAATAGAATTGTTTTGGAAGTTTTAGGTACTTGTTGTGGGTGTTATAAAGGACTACCCACGGTATATTATGTGTAAATGGTAGTTAATTGATTCAGGCATGACTTTGCGAAAATCCATTATAAAATACAATAGACGTGGATATATTTAGTAACCTGTTCCGCTTAGCTATTTCTAAAGAGCCACAAAAAACTCCTGTTGCGAAATCGAACACGGCGTGTTGCCACACCGAGTCTGCACTCAGTGCTCGGTGTGGCAACACGCCGTGTTCGAGTTCGCAACAAGTCCATCGTCATCCTGAGGATGCCTCGTTGAGAGGTGAAACACGTGTCGATTTATTTCAGGAGTTTTTTATGGCTCTTTAGAAATAGCTAAGCGGAACAGGTTACTTAATATATCCACGTCTGTTGTATTTTTTTTTTGTGTAAATGGTAGCCAGACAAATTTAACTATTTTCTGATAAAAACAAAATACAATCAAGAATATATTTTTTAACTACTAACACTAGTTTCTTAAGTTTTACTGTACTAACATTCTATGGATTTCTAAGTCTGAATTAATAGTATATTACTGTCGCGACCCGCAATTAGGGCATAATTGATGGACGATCGTGCATATATGGGCCGAGCCACACATACGCGAGTCCATCAATGCCAAGTTACGGCCAAGGCTTGTGTAGTACTTTTCTCAAACAATGCGCGGAAATTCAAACTAAATAAATAAATTAATAATTCCAGAACAAAGAAAATTTTTCACGTGCCGATAAGTTCATTTGTTTCTTCTTTACTTTTCTTTACTTTTAAACAGCTCTATTTGCTAAGCCAGTTCGAAATTTGTATAAAATCTTTGATAAAGTAACCTCCTTGGTTGCCAAGTAAAAAGTTAGTTCCATTTTTATGAGTTTTCATAGTAATTTATTTGGCCACTAAACACGACTGTTATGGATTTTCATAGTAACATTGCCGGCCGCCTACTCGCTTGTTTTGACCAGTCCAGCAATTTCGATTTATCTCGAAGAAGGTTGTTATGGCTATGAAGAAGGTATGTTTGTGAAAAATGTTTAAATTTTATTTTATTAATTATATTTGGCAATTGATACTTCTCTGGCAATTGAAACTCCACCCAGTAAGGTTATAGTGGAACTGGCTGTACTAAGTTTGCATGCTACAAAAGCTCCGTCACTCGCGTTGCTGTTTCATTCAGGGATGTAACGGATATCCGTATCCGCATCCGCAACTGCGGAGCATCCGCATAATTTTTGACATCCGCAAAACATCTGCATCCTCAAATTTTAATTTTAAAAGCTCCGCATCCTCATCCGCATTCTCATAATTTCTATAGGGATGTGACCCTACGTTGTTCGCACAAATATTGATTTTTTTTAAACTCGCGCCGAGTTATATGAGCGGGCCGATAAGTGAGTTACGCGTTCCTATTGGCTGAACTCACAATGTCCTTGTCCTATGACAGATGATCGGCTGCACGTAGCAGTGGTGGCACGACTGTGGTGTCACATGTCACAATTTGAGTTACTGGGTGCCGGGTGGCGTATTATTGTTTTCTTTTTGTTAGCTCATAGAAGTGAAGTTTTTTATAGATGAATTACGCTACGGTAACCTACCAAATGATTATATTACCTACAACGTATAATACAAATATAAATACTATGAAAAATAAGGGGTATGTTTGTACGACATCCGCACCCTCATCCGTATCCTCAACAAGGAATTTTCCAATATCCGTATCCTCATCCGCATCCGCAAACCCGATTATCTCGATATCCTTATCCGCATCCTCATCCGTTAAATGACATCCGTTACAACCCTGGTTTCATTAAAATCGAAGAGAAAATTGGTAGTAATATATTATCAGAGATATCTATTCATATCACCATGCTGTATTAATTAATTCAATGGCAAAAACATATCACTGATATCATACTGCTAATTTTCACTATTATCTGTCTCTTGTAACTGTTACTTAACTGCTCCTTTGGTCTAGTGGTCGCAAGCGCTACTGCTGAGCAGGAGGTCCTGGGTTCGATTCCCAGATCGGGCAAAGTGTTATTGAGTTATTTCATCAGGAATTTCTCAGTTGTAGTCCAGAGTCTGGATTCGTGCCCGGTTGATGGCAATAGACTCGCATCCTATTACATGGGACTTTAAACATACCTATTTTTAATTTTAAATTATTTTATTTTTTTCTTGTTTTCTTTTTTTCAAAATAAAATGATGATTATGATTTTATGGACTTACACTTGTGTTTTTTTAAAATAAATACTGTTTTTTTTTAGAAAATAATGTCTTCACCTCCGTTTTTTTTTTTCATAGTCGATAAATTTTAGTAAAAAAATTTTAGCTAATCCGATAAAATAACTCGAGCTTTTAGAAATAATAAACAGAATCCAAATCGGGGCAATAACATCGGAAATATATATCAAGCATTGCTAAAAAAAATAAAAATTTAAAAACATGAAAAATATTAAAGATAATTTTATATGAGTAATCAGAAAAATACGGGCGATCACATGCCCATGGACCTAATTGTATGTACACCTCTGCCTAACCCTTCGGGGATTGCTGGCGTGATGTTTATGTAAATCCCGTAAGCGACAAAATAATATAAAGTACCTATTGTAAAGTCATTAGGTACAGGCTGCTATTTTAAACTAAACTACTTAGTAATATAAATGAGCACCATATTTTCACATTATTCCAGTGCAAGCCGCTAGCAAAACTTGCTAAGTTCTAAACTAGCTTAGGTACATAATCTTGATAACATGTTCCTGTGCATCTCGGCTCAGTTTAATGTAGTTGCGTTCTAGAAAACTTACTTATCTTAAGGACTTTGGGCTAGGAAGTGGGCGATAGTTAGATAAAACTCAGCAACACTTTTCTTTCATGGTATCTTTGTTTACGAATTGAAATTGGTTTTTTTATGCTCCGATTAAAAAACTAGACACAGTTTAATAAACGATAATAAGCAAAATTAAAAATTTGGAAAAACCCACGACGGTTAAACAGTAATTGAAAGAGGATAAAAACAACAATTAAATTCTAACCCATCTCTGATGAAAACTGCATCAAAATCGGACTACTAGTTTTCGAACATAAATGTCTTTAATCATCATCATCATCATCAGCCTATAAATGTTCCCACTGCTGGGACACAGGCCTCCTCTCTGTGAGAGGGAGTGGGCCGTAATCCACCACGCGGGCCCAGTGCGGGTTGGTAGATGTCACATGTCTTCGAATTTTCGGTTCTAGGACATGCCGGTTTCCTCACGATGTTTTCCTTCACCGTTTTGAGAGCAGTGGTGATGAAAATAATTTACACAAAGTAAAGCGCCTGCCTGGGTTCGAACCTACAACGTACAACTCGTAAGTCGCGGCCGTTACCACTGGGCCACCACTGCTCTTAATGTCTTTAATATGTAGTAGCTAATATAAAATATATTACTGCAGCGCCCTCTAGTGAGTTACTACCATAACATCTATTTAAGAACCTTCACTAATCAACCACAAGCTGCATCAAAACCGGACTAGTAGTTTTGGTTTTGCACAAACAAATGTTTACTGCAGCGCCCCCTGGTGAGTTGTTACCATAACACCTATCTAAGAACATGCACCAATCAAACCCAAACTCATAAATGAAAACTGAATCAAAATTGGACTAGTAGTTTTGGAGCAAAATGGCAACATAGATTTGCACAAACATCCTCTCACCCCAAACGCATATACCGTCTCCGTTCCGTCGTGGGTAAAAACTCTTTGCTCAACTGGCCGCAATTGATAGCTTACTGTTTATTAAAAGCTATTTAAAAAATCATACAACTTCGAATTATTGTCCTTAATACCTGAACATAAAGTTGAATTATGTTTGCGTTATATAAATTTTTAGGACTGTCTGTCATCAGAGAAAATATAAAAACAAATTCGCTTGAAGAGTGAAAATAAATTAATTTTAAAATACCCAAGTAGGTACAAAAACAATCTAACCAATTTGGTTGAAAAGATATGTTTGTAATTGGTGCTTATTCTGTTTTTGATCGCACAATATAAGGCCACGTTGCCTTATTATTCGTGCCATTATTGAGGCGCCAACCCTGAATCTATAGTAATAATAATAATAATAAGTGGTGGGGCTTGCGCGCTCAAAACTCTAGGCCTGTGCCGGTACAGTTTACTTTGCCGGAACAGGTCTAGGATGAGGAGCCAGACCAAAAGAGATACGAAAACCCGCAGGGCAGCATGTGGCGAGCTGTTGGGCAGTAGCGACCCCACGGACCCTATCTCCCGGGAGAAGTCTTGTTCCTCACCTCTGGCTTCCCTTTATTGGCCGGCTGGAGTGAACACTGACGAGGAACGGCGCTCCCGCCTCATTCTTGCCTTAATTGGCCGGCTTGAGTGGAGATTCGCAAGAGCAAACGTGCTCGGAGGAAGGAAGTATTTCAGTAAGTGCTCGTAGGGATCTTGACCATCTTCCGGGCTCTGGGATTGTTCTGAAAGCCGTGGAATACCTCTCCACTCCTCAAGCACCTCAGGACATGTTGCCTCCTTGTTGCTACGTCACTATGTGCTAGCGACCGTTTCTGGGGGCCCATTATTGAGTGTGCGAGTCACCCCCTGCCATTTTATCCGTGTAAATATAAAACATTGATCAGGCAGGGGCTATAGTCTTACCATAGTTCCAGGTAACCAGTCCACTTTAGCTACCCAAACCCATAATCCAATGTTTTGTTTCCATGTACTGCAATAGTCCTACACCAACCGGGGGTTGTCCTTTGGTGCACTTGTATAGTGCATACAGGGATAATCGTCGGTTGGTGCCTCATTTCTTTAATAGCGTCTAACGGGCCTCTACGAGTTGGCTTCGGCCCCTCGTACGCCTTCCAAAGGACCGGGATCCATGGTCCCGAGAATAGTTAAAAACTAAAAATAATAATAATAAAGTTTATTGTTCTTCTCTCACATAGAATTTTACAAACAATTTAAAAAACAAACAAACAAAACATTAGCGATAATTGTTGTGATCTATGCGAGAGACTGGTTTCTGTACTAGGAGACCTGTATGACAGATTACCAGCCTCTCCAGACTCCGGACAATAGGTGACAGCTGTATACAACATCAGTGATATGTAATAATTAACAGGGATTAAGCTATGTGCAGTGAGATTGTTGATGTTATGGGGATACAAAGTGGTGCAGAGAGATTCATTCCTGATTTTTTGCATTCCTGATCGAAGTTTTTATGACAGATATGCGCCATGACCCCCAACTGCTGCGGTTTTGCGCTAGTATCATCGCCAATTGTTTTATTACATTTCAACATTTTCGGATGGCTTACTTTTTTGTAACAATAAAACCAAGCCTGCGTGTCAAATTTGTCTCTACGACTAAAATTACATAGGTAAGCTCGTTCAGAGCAGCTGGCAGTTCAAAAATGTGAAAATAATACAGCTAGTTTCGTGGCCCCGCCGTGTAACGCGGATCAGTGCACGTAGCAACCAGTGTTTTGAGTGATCACAGCAATGTTTACACGAGGTAACTGCACTCGAGTTGCACCTTGTATGTGATACGAATTTGAAATGCACTTCGTTTTACAAGTATACGGGGAAACGCATTTAATTCATGAAACTTGTTTAATTATACCATAACTAACTATACAACTATACAATAAACTTCTTAGAAGATGATTTCGCAAAACCTGTGGTGAATTTGATTGGGTAATAGCTTTAGGAAATTCTTTGGGCCTTTGTTATTACAATACTTTATTATTGCAGGGGGTAATAGTGATTGTTTTTTCGTCTTTGACATTTCTCAGTAACCTAGGATCCCGGACCTTATGAAGGCGTACGAGGGGCCGAAGCCAACTCGCAGAGGCCCCTTAGACGTTTTTAATTAAATGAGGTACCAACCGTCGATTATCCCTGTTTGCACTATGCAAGTGCAGCCAAGGACAACCCCCGGTTAGTGTAGGACTATTGTAAGATATGGAAACAAAGATATCGGACTATGGGTTTGGGTTGCTAAAGTGAACTTGTCACCTGGAACTATGTAAGGACTATGGCCCCTGCCTGATCTGTTTTATATGCACACGGATAAAATGGCAGGGGGTGACTTGCACACTCAATAATGGGCCCCCGAAAATGGTCGCTAGCACATAGTGTCGTAGCGACAAGGGGGCAACACGTCCTGAGGTGCTTATGAGGAATGAAGATGTATTCCACGGCTATCAGGACAATCCCGGAAGTACGGTCAAGATCCCTACCAGCATCTTACTGGAATACTTCCTTCCTCCGAGCACGTTTGCTCTTGCAAATCTCCACTCAAGCCGGCCAATAAAGGCAAGAATGAAGTGGGAGCTCTGTTCCTCGTCAGTGTTCACTCCAGCCGGCCAATAAAGGCAAGTCAGAGATGAGGAACAAGACTTCTCCCGGGAGATAGGGTCCGTGGGGTCGCTACTGCCCAACAGCTCGCTACATGCTGCCCTGCGGGTTTTTGTATCTCTCTTGGTCTGGCTCCTCATTCCAGACCTGTTCCGGCAAAGTAAACTCTACTGGCTCAGGCCTAGATTTCGGAGCACGCAAGCCCCACCACGACGTCAACGTAGAGATACGGCGGTGGGGTATTTTATTATTACAATAAAAACAATAATGATTACCTCCCGCCATTTCAGGTCAGGGACAAATCGGCCCGAGTCAACTCAACCCGAATAATAATAACAGATATTCCACTCCCGATAACATTGATTTGTACAGTCAAGAAGAAAATCGATATTTTAAAATAAATCACTTGTTATTTTATTTACATACAAAACAGGAAAGCATAATTAATCTACAACGCCTATTTCAATTAAAAGCGTGTTTTTAGTTGTTGTGCATATCATGTTGCACGATAAATCGGGGAATTTGAATATTAATGTAGTGTTGAGATCTCCAGAAAAACGCCAAATCGTTCAAACAACGTTTATTTTGATTAAAAACACCTTACAACAGATTAGCACGTCTCAAGATTTTCTGTCCCGCCATATTCTTTTCTTACTTCCCCTTTCACTCGTTCCGTTCACTCGTTCAGAAACATATTTTATTATAGCTTAGTTATGCTCAGCTATACAGCCTATTAAGTTTACGAATCTAAAATTAATCTTACATTAATCTGTTAAGTCGTGCAGGATATGGGATATACTGCGTTACTTAGTAATAGAGGTAATTGGAGTCATCGAAGGCAAGAGAATAAATTAAATTAGGTAAATTCAGAATAGCTAGCAAAAGCTAACATTATAATGAAAACAATGTTCATAAAGTTAACTAATAAATTACTTGACAGTACCTACTATCTGAAGTCAACTTGCTGAAACCCTTAGTATTTTATTGTGAAAACTGAATTTATTATCATAAAATGCAAAACTTTGGATAATAAATAAATTATGCCCAGTATCAAGTTTTTGTTAAACAATATTATAACTTACTTAACTTTTGATTTATCAAAATATTGTTTTGTATTTAATCGAAGCAGAACAAAAGTCGAATTTCAAACTATGAACATATAATTATAAAAGTCACAAGTGTGTTTTTCAATAAGATTCTGTGTCGCATCGGAACGATATAGTGTAGAGCGACTACTGTGTTGTACCTACGCAGAGCATAGTATGTAGAATCTACAGTAGGAATCCAATTTATTGTAAGAAACTGGATTAAATCCTTCTTACTATGCGTTCGCACTGGCGAAACATCACAACAAAACATATTGAAATCTCTAGTGCCTGTCAAACTTTGTATGGAAAATTGAGAGAAAATAGAGATTCCAACATGTTTCGTTGTAAATGTTTCGCCAGTGCGAACGCACAGTTATACACTCCTACTGCGCAAGGGTCTCACGACTTGAAAATACATCAAGATTTCTTTATTATATGTAAGTGTAAGATTAAGTACCTGGGCGAGCGTGCTCTGCTCGGGTAAAAATAGAGAATGCTCATTTAATAGTATAGGATAGTTATTTATTTATTTATTTATTTAATACTTCAAGCACACAAATGTACAGAGGCAGACTTAATGCCAAAGGCATTTTCTACCAGTCAACCTTTAAGTGATGCAGAAACAAACAGTGGTAGGTGCAGTAGCGAGAATTGAGGAATAAATATTTATTTAAATATAAAGATATTCAAAAATATATATTTCCAATTATATATAAATATAAACAAAAATAAATACACATAAAATACTACTAAAGCAAATAAGACAAACAATGGGAAATCATTACCGTTGTGATGATACTGCCAGCTACTTGCGAATGTGCTCGCGAACTTTTACTTTAAAAGATAATCGGTTGGTCGCCATCCTGATTTCCTGGGGGAGCACATTCCACAGAGAGATAGACTGAACGAAGAAGGAAGAGTGGATGAAGTCTGTGCGGTGAGTGGGACATTGAAGAAGACGATTGTGAGATGAACGTAGATTTCTATTGTGGTTGTCGCAAATGTACTGAAAGTGCGGGGCTAGATAACTAGGGGAAGAGGGAGAGTAACTAGGGGGGGGAGGGGGAGAGAGGGATAGTTCATACTAATTCCATGTTGCCATGTTAGTAGGTACTTACTAATTCCATGTTGCCATGTTAGTAGGTACTTACTAATTCCATGCTGCCATGTTAGTAGGTACTTACTATTTCCATGCTGCCATGTCAATATTGCTAAGATAGCCATCTTGTTCTAAACTTTGCTCGGGTGAAAATACGGAGAAAACGAATTTTCCCAGATATGAGACCTAGCTAGATCGATTTTTCACCCCTGTAAACCCCTAATATTGCAACATTCATCGAAATCGTTAGCCGTTTTTGAGTACGTGATTACGTGCTCATTTAATAGTATAAGATATATTATACATATGTCCTGGAATAAATTCATTAAATTTTGGTGAAAACCACATCAAAATCCGTAGTTTAGAAGAATAATGCGGTCACACAGACACGAAATGCGATCTTAATTCATAATATCTATAGATATAGATATCGCATGGCAGGTACTACTGATCATATATTCTTTAGCGCCAGAAAACAGGAAAATCTTCGACAACATTAAAATCAATTCACCCTCTCACTTTATTTAACGTAATCACCCCCAAATTAATCAGGCGTACGTAACGACTGAAATTCCAAAACAAAGATGGCGCCCGAACTTAAACGTCGAACAATAGCCCGTGGCTTTGTATAAATCCTTTCGTTTATGGCCCGGTAAGATAATACGGGCAGGTAGGATCTTATTCCCGGTTCTGAACGATCAATTATTGATGGAAGAAACTGGGTGAAATAAGTTTTGTGATGTTATGGGGGTGAGAGTACTTACTTAGTTGTCTTTTGTTTGTAGATGTGGATTGTGCTTGTGTTAGAGATGTTAGTTTAATGTGTTTAAATTAATTAAATTGTATAATGGCTAAATAAAAAGAGAGCCCATGTAGTTTAATAATGATAATATGCTGTCAATACTCTATTTTTTTTTGACTCCCTCGTTTGGTGTAATGCTCGCAAGCGCTATTTCTAAGCAGGACCTCATGCTCAGAAGTTCTTTCAGCTCGATTCCCAGGTAGGGCAAGGTGTTATTGGGTTTTCTATCAGGATTTTTTCAGTGCATTCCGGAATTGGGATCTATGTCCGGTTAATGGCAATAGGCTCGCCCCCTATTACATGGGACTTAAACATAAACTGCGTTCGCGATTTCGTTTCCAAAAATGTAAACAAATGTGAGTTTTTGGAAAAACAACTTTAGTACCCATACATAAAGTTCAGTTTGCGCCGCAACTTCAAAAATTTTTATGACTTTTCCAATAGTAATAGTCATTCTGAAATCAACTTGATTTACACTAGCATGAATGAATTGTAATGTTCTTATTTTGTATTGGTGTAATGAATTTAATTAATTGTATGTATTTGTGATTAGTGTATTGGGACTTGGTGCCTTATTAAGTAAATAAATAAAGTTGATATTCCTTTCAAGCGGAAAAAAACGTCAATTGGAAGCCAGTGTGTCAATAGACTATAACCGGCGAAATTTGGGCGTAGGCTATGGGTATACCTCTGACTCACCCTTTGGGGATTACTGGCAAGATTTTATATTAAGTATGTTATACTCTGTTTTTCAAACGTGATCATATCACAACAGTGGTTTATTGATAGAAGAAAGAAGAAAAGAAGAAGAGAAGAAGAAGATTAATATTAAGACTAATCTTAAGACAATATAATGTACAATATTCTGACAAATAAATGATTATGATTATTATATTTTTTTTTGGTTTGTTTGTATTTTGTGTTTCACGAACTGTGTCCAAATAAACGTTTTCTTTCTTTCTTTCTTTTCATAGATTTAACTTTACTTATTCTGAAATAGCTGGATTTTCATTACAATAATCAGGATTACAAAAGCCAACATTCAAATTAATAATAAAATAATATTGTTCCTTCTTGTTTAATTATTCAACAGCTCAGAAATAGAACAGTTTTACTCGGTCCAGGGAAAACGTAATAATTTTTAATTTTCTTACAATTTACCGCGGTCTACAGCTGTTTTCAATATAATTGTTTGAACTGTTATTTTCTAATTAGTGCCTTCCTTTTTGTGCTCTAAATGAGAGTAATTTCATTACAGTTTTAAATAATTATAGCCTATATTTTATAACTTTCGGTTGGTATGAATTCGTTTAATGTTGTTTTCAACAAAATTACCGAGTATTGAATTTCAAGTTGAAAACCTACTCACTCATTATCAATCATGAAAAAATCTAAAATATACACCTTTTTTTTTGGGTGGGAAATTATCAAATAACTTCTCCCGCTCTGGGTGGAGCGGGAGGGCGTGTCAGACTCTTACTGACTTAAACCCACCCGTGTTCCTTCGGTTGCCCTGTTGCCGGGGGCCACGAAGTCCCTTTCGGCCCTTATTCGCAGCCCCGACAGGCTTTGGCCCTAGCGGACCCCGTCAATTCTGCTGACATCTCTTTGAGACATCACCAGACCCTGTTCACCATCTATCTATTTATTTATTTACTAAGCTAATCTATAACCTATTCATTGAGACCATTCCAATGAGCTCAAATACGATACCTGTGCTGTAAATTGTTGAGGGAGTTGGGTATCCTGCAAATTCCAGGTGATGCTGCAGCATCAGTTCAAGGTTACTATGCTTTTCGTCTAGTATCATTGAAGTAACAGAATACCAAATTTCAAATCGATCAGACCTGTGGAAGATACTCACATCTATTCATCAAGTAGAAAATAGCTGATAATCTTCAAACTGCTGAACCGATTTTGATAAAACATGTATAAGAACCATCGGTTGAAAACCTGCTTTCAAATAAAAAAACTACATTCAAATCGTTTCACCCGTTTAAGAGCTACGGTACCACAGACAGACACACATAGCGGTCAAACTTCTAACATTCCTCTTTTTGCATCGGGGGTTATAAACACGTAAAGCCCACGTGTACCTACTTAATATTGGTACAAATAAATCTAACCTATCTCCCACTAGAGAACCCAATCGAAGCTGACACCCCCACATCAGGTCGCTGATTGTAAATACACACGGCTACACATCAAGCTATACATTTTCAGTATAGGCTGAGCTCGCATTGTATAGAAATCCTATACAATGCGAGATCAGCATAAACTAAAGTACATCGTTAAACATTCAAAATTACAATTAGGAGGTATCGTTGGTCCCAAACTAGGCACAGCCTGTATCTTGGGCACCATTAAATTTGTATAACATTTTAGTAATTTTTAAGTAAAATAAAATTTGAAATTGGCTAAAATTAAGCTATTTAGCCTAATCGAGACTATAAAACTAAATATACAAACAAATTAACTATAAGTGATTAATGGAAAACTAAAATCATATATCGTAAATTATAATACAAAATTAGGGATAATTTCGGTTTATGCTGCTGTTTTGCGAGTGTGTGTGGATGTGTGTGGGGGTGTGTGTGTGAGTGTGAGTGTGGATACGGGTGTTTGTGTCGATGCAGTGTGAGTTGATTTTATTTGTTTTTGCTTATGATTACTTATTATTTAATTGGATTTGTATAGCTTGATATGTAGCCTTGTGTACACACAACGTCTTTGATCAAACGAAAAATACTTTCTCTCCTTTTCCCAACTACGTTTGGGTCGGCTTCCAGTCTTACCAGATGCAGTTACTAGTATATTACATGGAGCGACTGCATATCAGACCTCCACAACCCAGTTACTTTGGTATCACGATACCCCTCGGAAAACAGTACAAATATTACAAAAAATGACAAAAACTTAATATCAAACCCTACTCAATAAAAGTGCTGGAACTACATCTGGATATAAGATAAAACTTTGAAAGTTTTCGAAAGTTTTTCCCAAACAATGACGAGGCTTGTTGTCACCGAATTTTGTTATGAATTTACTTCGCCGACTCACTTCGAAAGTTTTCTCATATCGTGGGGGAGTCTGTAGAAGAGAGTGGTGTGTACCTAAGGTAATGAACTGACTTTATTGTATTTTCTAGGTATAAATGGTTAACCTAGACGTTCAAAATTGCCTTTTATGTGCCTATTTGAAATAAATTATTTGACTTTGACTTAGAAAACTTAATACCTAAAGGCACAAACTAGGTCATACAGTAACCACCTAATCTATACATATTTTAAATTTAAGACGCTTTTTGTGTCTGTCTATGTGAGCGCGTTGTTCTTCTAAACTACGCAACGCATTTTGATGCGGTTTTCATCTTCATTCAGAGATTTGATTACAGAAGATACAATGCGAGGTCAGCTTATACTGGAAATCTATAGCTTGATGTGTAGCCATGTGTACATAAGATATATTTAAGAAATCTCGATATTTTATCAGGTCGCAAAAACCGTTCGAATTAGTTACTGTTAAACCTAGTTTTGTAAAAAGTACCTTATGATTATCTGGCGAAATACCTAATTCAAAATCCAATTCAAATTCAAAATATTTTAGTTCACATAAACCTATAAGGGCACTATGAAACGTCAGAAGCTAGGTGCGCGGTTTCAATTGGTCGTTTCCTATGGAGAAGAGCCGGCAAGAAACTCCACGGTTACTCTTTAAAGAATAAATGGTTTTTACAATATTTTTATCAACAACAACAACTTACCTTAACAATGCAATGATTGCAGTAACCTGTATATTGGAAAAAAATGCGGTTTAATTGCATCATTTAATCTGTCCAACAGCCTACGAAAAAGCTTCACTACATACCTACCTACTTAGTTAGAAATTAAAAGTACCTAATTTAAAAAAAAAACAGTGGCACTCCGGGAATGCCGTAAGAAGAAGAACCAGAAGTAAAAACTTGAAAAAAAAAATCGGATCCGCGGTAATCAACGCGTTGATGTCTTGTATTCCACGCACCACGATAATCAACGTGTTGGTGTCTTTTGAATGTTCAAAAGCTGTTGTCGTTACAGTGTCGCGAAATTAATGGTTTAGTCCCATCTTAAAAATGTCCAACGCACCTACAAAAGTTTTCACTTCAAAAAATATCTATTCAAATAAAAGGCAACTCAAGTTAACCTACCCTACACATCTTCCACATCGAAACGCCACAAAATAATCACCTTTACACATAACCGAAAAAGATACTCCAAGCATCCGATAAACATTAATCCGAAAAACAATGAACGAAACAAAAGACGTTCACTAAGAAGACAGCGGGCAATCAAAGAGCAATCGAGCGTTACTCAGCGGAGTGCCGACAAATGGGGCAATATGGGGCAATATGTGGCGGTCGGAACTCGCCGATACCTCAATTGTCTTATCAACTGGATGTTGATATTGCTCGTTTTGTTTGCGTGGCAAAACAAAGAGGTTATTCGGTGGCAGTGACACGTGAATGGATACCTTTTCGTATTTGGGGAAACAAAATTAGTAATGGTAACTTTTGTTATTGTCATTTGTGGACGTTCCTAATTGGTACAAATATTTCATAGACTCAATTAAGTAGGTACTTTATTGATAAATGTCTCACAAATACCATTATTGATGAAATGCACATTATTTTTCCTTTGCAATTAAAATGTTAGGTAACCCAGAGTGTTGTAAACAAAAAAAAGTCGCCCCTTTTTTTTTTCAGTGGGGATTTTACTGGGTTGTTACATGGAGAGCGGGCGCCCGTCGTTTAGCGGGTGTCTACAAGTCATAACTTATGACCCCTGTTGAAAACTTGCTCATATTTAATGAATTTTGGGTAATTTCGGTATTAAAAAAGTGATTTTTAAATAGTTTTAACTGTTTTTTTTTTCAATAATAATTAAAAAAATATTACTTTTAGATAATGTTATTGCAGTACCTATAAGCCCCTTTCGGATTGGACAGGTTTTTTTTTACATATTGTATATAGTAACACCCACATTTCGCTAGTTATGTTTATGTCCCATGTAATAGGGGGCGATCCTATTGCCATCAACCGAGCACAACAAATCTAGACTCCGGGCTGCTACTGAGAAATTAGAGATGAAAAAACCCTTTGCCCAATCCGGGAATCGAACACAGGACCTCACGCTCAGCAGTAGCGCTTGCGATCACTAGACCAACGAGGCAGTTATTTTTGCCATGTAATACACTAACTGCGCCCCGCGGTTTCACCTGCATAAGTTTCGATCCTGTGGGAATATCGGAATTAAAAGTACCCTATGTCCTAACCTAAAGGTCTACCCCATGTGCCAAATTTCATCCAAATCCGTTGAGCCATTTTAGCGTGAATGCGTAATACTGCGGCCGCATCTGCGTCTATCGTGACGAAGCTTCGCACAGTGATATGATACACGCAGATGTTTATAGTTTATAGTTTATTTATTTCACCAAAAAATAATAATACAATTACATGTGACTTACCATTAGCGGGCGATAGTTCGGGCTGCGCAGTACTTATCGCCCGGGGTACATTAGGGTTTTAGCGTGCTAGCGTTAATGTGATCATTGCATTGACGCGTTAACTTTTTAGCGAGCAAAACATATTATTTACGAAGCTTTGGCATACATTGCTTCGTCACAATAGACGCAGATGCGGCTGCAGCGTCACAAATAAATAAACATACAAAAAGTCAAATCTTCTCTCTTTATAATATTATTTTATAATTATGTACAATACATATTTTTATAAACGTAAAAAAAATAGGTCCTATTCAAAATTTTACAGTTTCTCAATTACAAATAAATATTTATAAAGGCTTTGACAAACATGACGGGCTTTCGTAGAGATCCGATGCAATTATAGCCAAAATTGTTTTGTTCCCTATTTTCTGAACAGTGGAAAGGAAGAAGTAGATAATGGGGTATTACTCAAAGTCGTATTTCTCTCATCCACCGACGATTAAAGGATTATTGTATCATTCGCGCTAAGCCGCTCGGAATACGGATACTGCCGAACAAAATTAATGTTTTGTTTTGAAGTTGAGTGAGAACGACATTTTTGTTGTTCGTTCGTCTCAATTTTATTTTGACGTAAGATATATAAATATTTTCTAAGTGAAAACTTCTTTAGGCGCGTTGGGCATTTATGAGATGGGAAAAACAATTGAACTCGCGACACCGTTACCGACTCCACATTTTTGTAAACGCAATTGTGTTCTTTATTTATATTACATTACGGATCAATGTTCTATGCGAGTATTTTTACTTTAAAGGTTTTGGAAGTATTTTTTTTTTTGTAAACGCGATTGTGCTCTTTATTTAGATAAGGTTACGGGCCAATGTTCTATACAAGTATTTTTCTTCCACCAAGACGAGTCTTGTTCAAGTTTTTACTTACTTGTGTCAGTACTCCCGGAGTGCCATTGTTTTTTTTTGTGTGTTTTCTTAATAATTAATGTTCAATTTAATTTAAAAATATGTAATTTCTGCCTTAAGTTATCATCGTCTGCCAGATCCCTAGCCTTTTCTCAACTATGTTGGGGTCGGCTTCCAGTCTATATAATAATGTCAGCCGGGACCAACGGTTTCACGTGCTTTCCAAGGCACGGAGGAGTCTTGATATTTAATTGATGATTACCCATCCACGGTCCGGCCTCGGCAAGCGTAGCTTAACCTTCAATCGATCCGTGTGGCTTTTATTATTTAGCCACTAGCCTCTCTAGTGCTAACTATCGTAAACATAGGTTATACCTACAAATTGTAAATGAAATGGAATTGATTTTCCAGAATATAGGTACTTACATACATAATTACATGGTAAAATAATTTTAGTCTCACTATATTCGACTCGTGCAAGTCGTCGTGCAAATATTTCTAGTACATGCATAATGATATCATGAAATTACGTCAGTGTCATTAGTTATACACGTCATAATCATAATAAAATTTAGTCTTTCTTCGTTAATATTAATTATGCATATTAAAATTATAAAATATAATAAATTAGTTTATTAGATTATATCTCACAGTCAAGACAGTTCATCAATTTATTAATTAGATTTATAAATAATGTAAAAAAAATATAATTTAAATAAAGTGTTCGTAAATTTATAAAGTTATACATCATGTCTGTTTAAAATTTAAATAATCAACTATTGAATAAAAACATCTGTCGCAAAGCCAATTATTTAAAATTCTATTAAATTCTAAGTTATTAATTTTTCTTATAAACAATAACATCGTTATCTTGAATAGTATGACCATTTGACTGACACTATCGAGCCTGAAGTATTCAGTCTTATGAATATTCAACTTCAGGCACAATCGGTCTGAATCAGTGAAGTAATAGATGTTGTGTTGACAATAGGCTTCAGTCCAAATTTTTTTTTGTCCCTCTTGTAGATTATTAAAAAATATTGAACACGTATTTTTTCTTTTTTACGTAATCAAAAGATTACGGCGATACATTTAGTTAAAATGTGGCATGACGTCACGCCTTGCTAGATTTAATACTGAGTTGTGACGTAGCGAGCCCCCACTCCCCAACTTTAATGCGTGTTTTCTAAGTTATTTTTGATAAAACAAAAAATACGTGTCTTATATTTTTTTTATTATCTGAAAGACGGACTAAATAGAATTTCTTTTTTTACATAGGTAACTATCGTATTCTAGGTCAAACAATGCCAGGCCACGTCTTGGTCATGAGAGTTCAATCAATCAAAATCAAAATATTTTATTTCACATAAACCTACATGGGCACTTATGAAACGTCAGAAGCTAGGTGCACGGTTCCAATTAGTCGTTTCATATGGAGAAGAGCCGGCAAGAAACACCACGGTTACTTTTTTAAAAATAATTGGCTTTTACAATACTTTCAAATAACAGTGTTTTTAGGTATGGGAGGACAGTGTAGGTCTTTCAATAAGTACCAAGTACTTAACAAAATAGAAAATGGTCAAAAATGGTGAAAAGTTGCAGACTTTGACTTCAGTTGCATTAAGCGCTAGCCTTCCTTTCTATGCCTGAAATAACTGATCGTGTTTAATATTAATAATTATAATTATGTTTTTATCATCATTGTATAAGTTTATGTCATTAGTTCACCAAACAAGTGTACGAAATGTCATTAAAAGAATGCAATTAAAGTTTACCGCGCGAATGACATTTATATGACTATCCAACATCAATCGTTGGGCAGTTGCCCGTCAGACACGACAACCGTCTGGTCGGAGAATCCTCCCTTTTCTATAGAGGATGAGTGAACTTTACACCCTGTTCTTCATACCTCTAAAAGCTGGCTGTAAGCTTACGTCACGTGACTTAAATAAAACGTGTTGAAACCAATTTATTTTCTTCAAAACCGTTTTAGTATCTACCAGTAGTTACTTATCTTTTACCGAATTTCAGGATCCAATAAAAAATAAAAGCTACATAAATACACAATTGAATTGTAGACGAATTGAAGATATAACATTAAACATTACATCACAATACCTATATCAAACATTAACAGTCAAACATAAAGAGACAGTTGATGAAATACAAGCATATAGTATTTTTCTTGTAAAACGTTAAAGACCTAAAACAACTTTGTTACGATGGCTGTACAAAATTAAAATGGCCGCCCTGTCACAAAATTGAGCTATAAACGTCCTCTGTTTAGCCAACTGTCCGGAACGCCTGCAGCTACTTGAAGTTATGAGGAATATTATGCTTTTGTGAAACATGAAACTCATATGAGCTATGTTGAAAGTTTATTTAATTATGTCTAAAGCAGAATTACTTCTTTATTAAATTTATTTCTAGTGCAAGAAAAGATCAAGCATTCTAAAGAAAAGATGGAAGGCGAAACTGCAAGGAAGGAAGTTTGTTTATTTATAAAAACTTTATGCACATGTAAAAAAAATAAAAAAAACTGTTGCACTCCGTGAGTGCCGACAGAAGTGAAAACTTGAACAATTTTACTGTGCGGGAAATAATGTATCCCGCGTTGATGTCTTTTTACTGGTCAAAAGCTGGTGTCGTAACAGTGTCGCGAAATCAGTTTTTCCCATCTCAAAAATGCCCAACGCGCCTGAAGAAGTTTTCACTTCAAACATACCGTACAAAGGCGGACTTAATGCCTGAGGCATTTTCTATCAGTCAACCTTAGGGTGATGCAGAGACAAAACACGGCAGGTGCAACTTATGGGATTGATACCACGAAAATTACTATAAAATACAAGAATATACATACATATATAAACAGAACAAACTTTGTCAGGAGAAATAAGGACGTTCTGAGCTGACGGTTGATAGAGAAATCTTATCTTCTTAATATATATAAATTACGTGTAACGTTGTTTGTCCGCGATAGACTCCTAAACTACTTAACCGATTTTAATCAAATTTGCACACCGTGTGCAGTTTGATCCAACTTGAAAGATAGGATAGCTTACATCTTAATTTAGGAAAAAAAAAAAGATATGAGGAAGAATTATGGTAGGGTAGGTAGGGCAGGTAGCGCAGGTAGGGCATGTAGGGCATGTAGGGCAGGTAGGGCAGGTAGGGAAGGTAGGGCAGGTAGGGCAGGTAGGGTAGTAAGTGATAAAGATGGTCCACCCCAAACATTTTTAAGGCAATACAACGTTTGCAGGGTCAGCTAGTATACTAATAGAAAAGACATCTAGTTAATTTGTAGATAGAAAGAAAAGGTCATATTGCACCGTCTCCATATATTTATAGTAAGAACAGGGCACGGGAACGATGCCAAAGAAGGGTAATTTGTAAGCAGACAAGCAAATAATGTTCCCACTGCTGGGACACAGGCTTCCTTTCTGTGAAAGAGTGTGGGTCGTAATCAACCACGCGAGCCCACGTGGTGGTTGATGTCACATGTCTTTTAATTGGACATGCCGGTTTTCGGACGCTTCTAACGTGCACGTCTTTCTACATTGTTCTCACATGTATAATTTCAACATGAATGATGTAACCAATATTTTGTAACAATTTTTTTTTTAAAGAGTGTCCGTGGAGTTTCTTGCCCGTTCTTCTCCATAGGTACCTACTACGCTTTGGAATGGGCAACTAGCTTCATATGCTGACCGATTCCTTGACAATTCAAAAGTGCCTGTAAATGGTTTAATTGAAATAAATGCTTTGAGTTTTAGTTTCCTCACGATGTTTTACTTCACCGTTTTGAGAGAGTAGTGGTGATTAAATAATTTACACTAAGTAAAGTGCCAGCTGACAGAGTAAACTACCTGAAATACCCGCAAATCACACTTTATTAATCCCCCAAAATCGATGCCCAGAAATCGTCAAATCTCGGTACCGACGAGAATTGACCGAAACGTACTAAAATTCGTCACTGGTTAATGAAATTCCGATCGGTACTGGCAAGCTGGGATTCTCGTCACCCACTGTAATCGGGTCATTCCGACCTGCCAATTACAGAGGTGACCAGTGTGATGGTGTGATACTGACGTGTTTCGTGGACGGTTTTGGTCGGGTCAATTATGTTTCCAATATTGGTGTCGGGATTCCAGTTGAATTTTGGGTAGGATTTTTGCACGTGATGGTACCGATTATGGCTAGAATTTAAAAAAAAACTGAGTGTAATAAATTGACTAATGTTATGATGACTGATAAGAATAATGTATACCTCACGGTACACAATATCCAGGTAGACATGTCATCGTGCTGCGATCAATGTATCTGCAAATTGCAAGAATACATCTAAAAAAATACAAACTAATTTATTGGCTACCTCAACAACATTGAAAAAAACACGGAGGAAAAATTCAATTAAGCCAGATGCCTGCCTTAAAACTAGGGATGTGTACATCTAGTTTATAAAACATTTCTACAATGTATAGTGCACACACGGCTACACATCAAGCCATATATTTCCAATATAAGCTGACCTCGCATTGTACGGAAATCCTATACAATGCGAGATCAGCATAAACTGGAAATGCATAGCTTGATGTGTAGCCGTGTGTACCATGTCTCTATTGTAACAACAACATTGTATTCTCTAATTGGTAACAAAACAATCTCGTTAAAATTCTCCTATTTCGTGTTAGTTACAGTTAAATAATTTTAACACTACGTTATTCTGACCGCATTCTATTCTATGAGCAAGCAATGAATTATATAACTAGTCTGGCCATAAGTTCTGTTACAAATGAAAATGCATTGATTTTTTTATGAAGTAATGTATTCTTAACAAAACTTATATGTACATACATATTTATTGAAGTTTTGAAGTCTTATTAAAAAAAAAAATGTGACACAATGTCGGCGTGTTGTTCATCGTCTCTGGAATAAGTAGCACCTAAATTTCTTACGGAGACAGTGCGTAAGTCCATAGATTCGTGAGCAGACGAGTAGGCCTGTATCAAAGCGAAAGGTGGCCATTTCGAATAGATTTTTTTTTATTTTTTTTTACTGAGACTTCTATAAAAATGTACATATAAGTTTTATTAAGGTTACATTACTTCATAAAAAAAAAAATGCATTTACATTAGTAACAGTGGCTGGACTATGTAGTTAAGTCAACCTTCCACTGCTACTTAGGATATGAATAGAGAGGTTAGCCTCGTTAGATGCGCGGTGCATTTTTTTTCTAGCCATGCATCCGTACAGTCCGTGCAAAACACGAAGACGCGCCCCACTCCGCTCCGCGCCATACTAGAGTTCAGCTTACAGTACAGTAATCGCGGAATGGGGCGCGTCTTTGTGGATTGCACGGACTATAATTCCGTACGTAGCTTGGCTGTGGATCCTAGTGGACGATTCCGCCTATATTTTCATTCAAAACGAAGTTAAGTACCTACACGTGCGTAGCTCAGCCGCTGTGGAGCGGGTCTTTATTTAAAAGCGAATCGCAACAGAAATCTGTTGTGTTATCCAACTTGGAATAGGAAACGAGAGACAACTTGTTGTATAGATAACGAACTGGACTCCTCGTTTGCTACTGCGTTTGTGGTTAGGGTTATCAGGTGAGCCGGTTAAATAAACAAATGTTATTGGCAGTTCATTCAATCACTTACACTTTTGTCATGTTGTTATTTTTTCTGATACTGTTAATAATTAGACGTTTTTGAAACGAAGTTCTTTAACGTAGCTTGTATGTAAACTTTCAGAAATTGTCACGCTAAAAAGTGTTAATACTTGCGACTATCTTCTTCTAATTGTAAGAGAAAGTAAGAGAGAGAGAGAAAGTGTGAATTGGTTAAAATGAAAATCCAAGATGGCGGCCGCGAAAAATTTGTGCTTGTTTTAAATCATACGTGAGAAAGAATTTCGTTCCTGACGGGGGTCCCCCGACCGCAAACGTTTTGTTTTTTATCCTTTTAGCCGATTTGTTTTAATTTTATGTTATGTTATCCAGTTACAGAAAAGTTACAGCCTTTACTGACAACACACTATATATCTGCCCAAGACAGTTTCATTAAACATGGTTTGGAAAAATATGTTCAGCCGTGTTCACGAAATTAAATACAATTTTCCGAATTAAACAGTAAAAGCACCATCATTATAACTACGATGTTAACGAATCTACGTTCCAAGAAATACTATTTCACATGGATCTCTTGCAGACGAAAACAGTTCGAGTTTACTTTCTGCATGAGAAAAGGTATTTTCAGAAGCTCATCTAGAAGCAAGTAATACAGGTGAAGTTGAACCTGGCAGCCCTGTGCACACTGCAACAGTTGCCCGACTTTGTTTATTAACATAGCGACGACTCGACGAGTTAGATAAAGTTTGAATTAGATACCGGACAGCGACGCGTAGCTTTTATAGATGTACCTACAGCTTTTTTTTTTGCGTGGGAAATTATCAAATAACTTCTCCCACTCTGGGCGGAGCGGGAGGGCGTGTCAGACTCTTACTGACTAAAACCCACCCGTGTTCCTTCGGTTGCCCTGTTGCCGGGGGCCACAATTTCCCTATCGGTTTTCTTCGAACCCCCGGCAGGCATTGGCCCTAGCGGACCCCGTCAATTCTAAAGTTAAGTTGTAAAGGTGAGCAATGTAGGCATGTATGTACATTGTGCATTGTAGATAATGTACCATGTTTTTTATTATTGCATTATAATATTAAGTCAGATGTCAGATGCATGTCAGATGGAAAATGGGCTAAAAGAACTACTGATTGGGTTCCACTAAACGCACGACGACATCGCGACGCCGAGACTAAGATGTCGGGACGAGCTTGACTCCTACCGAAAGGACTGGCCAACACTAGCAATAGACAGAGTTGTATGGAAAAGAGAGAGGGAGGCCTTTGCCCTGCAGTGGGACAATACAGGCTTGTCAGATTAGATAATATTAAACTAGCTTCCACCAGCGGCAGCGGCTTCGCCTGTGTGATATCATAATAAATCATAGCCTTTATTGCTCAGTCTTCTTCTTTTCGTGTGGTTAGTGACTAACCTAGTGTCAGTTTTAAAGCATGGATTTAAAGGTGGAGTATACGGTGGAGGTCTGCCCGGCTTGGGCATCGCCGTGTCCTCGTGGAGGCGATCGGCGGCGGTGATCTCTCGCGTCCGGCCCTGGTTCAGGTCATGGTATGGAGCGAGAGGAAATGGGAGGCCGTCACCTCCTTCTGCGAAGCAGTAATGCTCGCGAAGGAGGAGGCGGAACGTGTGAGGGAGAGGCAAATTTCGTGCCCTCACGCCCCTAACCACCGCAGGAGCATGTCAACGATAGTCTGGCAATTCTTTCGAAATGGTTCGCAGCTAATAATCTTTTACTTAATGCCAACTAAACTAAATGTCTTAAGTTTTCATTACCAAATGTACCTCAAGTAGGTCTCAATTTAAAACTTGATGGCAAGAAGCTAGATGCTATTACGGAAACTGTGTTTCTAGGAATTACTCTAGATTCGAGATTGCAATGGGGCGCCCACATTAGAGCCCTTTCAGGTAGATTAAGTTCAGCTGCATATGCAGTAAGAAAAATAAGGCAGTTAACTGATGTAGCCACAGCTAGGTTAGTATACTTTGCTTATTTCCACAGTATTATGTCTTATGGCGTTTTACTGTGGGGATCGGCAGCTGACGTAGATTCAATTTTCATTCTACAGAAGAGGGCAATTCGCGCGATCTACAAAATGAGTCCTCGTGAGTCCCTTAGAAATAAATTCAAAGAAATTGATATACTGACTCAGCCTTCTCTTTATATCTTAGAAAGTATTTTGTATGTTCGCAAAAACCTAGGACTTTTCAAAATAAGAAGCGATTTCCATAATATAAATACACGTAGTAGGATGAAATTGTGATACCCAAATTTAGATTAACTAAAACTAGTAAGTCATTTCTTATAAACGGTATCCGCTTTTATAACAAGTTGCCAAAGTCTGTTACAGAACTAAGCGATGGAAAGTTCAAAACCCACATCAAACGTGTCCTTATCAAAAAAACATATTATAAGATTAAAGACTACGTTGAAGACAAGGAAGTCTGGCAATAATTCCTTCTGCACATGTGGCTTCCCTGGTACCTCATTAACGGCATAACAATGTAAATAAGTAAGTAAGTAAGTAAGTAATCATTTTATTTACCAAAAACTTAGCCTAGGTAACATCAAATGTCTATTAACTGCTCCCAAATTACGATGATTATTTTATTTAACTTTTTTTTTTTACCTGCTTCATTGACATAATCTTTTCAGTATTTGACATAATATTCCTACAATTTTCTATATATATATATATTTTTTTAAATCAAATTAGATTTGTTACAGCTGACTACAGCTGTATCATGCCACTAGGCAATCATGTCATTTGGTTTAAATAGGTCCTTATTTTAATTATTTTGTTTATCTTTTATATAGATTCTTTCTTTTAGATTTTGTGAATGTGAGAACGTTGTAGGCTGTAGACTTGTGGACCATTTTCTACTTGTTGATAGGCCTACACTGTCCTCCCATACCTATTAACACTGTAATTTGAAAACATTGTAGAAACAATTTATTTTGAAAAGAGTAACCGTGGAGTTTCTTGCCGGCTCTTCTCCATAGGAAGCGACCAATTGGAATCGTGCACCTAGCTTCTGACGTTTCATAAGTGCCCTTGTAGGTTTATGTGAAATAAAATATTTTGATTTTGATTTTGAGCAGACGCCCTGGGCATCAGGAATCGCTGGTCGATTTCTAGCCACCATAGGCGCGGTCAGCAATGGGTAGCTTGCCGTCCGATAAGGACCAGGCCCGGGTCGACGCCGCCTTGTGTTCCACGCGCGCCTCAAAGAGATGTCAGCAGAACTGACGGGGTCCGCTAGGACCGATGCCTGCCGGGGGTGCGAAGAAATCCGAAAGGGAGATCGTTGCCCCGGCAACATAGCAACTGAAGGAACACGGGTGGGTTTCAGTCAGTAAGAGTCTGACACGCCCTCCCGCTCCGCTCAGAGCGGAAAAAGTTATTTGATATTTTCCCACTCAAAAAACAAAAAAAAATGCACACCAGTTTCCTCAACATGTTTTCGTTTACCGTTTTTGAAGCAAGTGATAATTATACAATTCGCACATGAATCCGAAAAGTCAGAGGTGCGTGCCGTGGGTTTGAACTCGAGACCTATGACTTGGCAGTCTGACGGTCACACCACTAGGCTATCACTGCTCATATCATATTGCTCAGTGATAATATAAGAATTTTTAGAATCGGTTTAGTAGTTTTTGAGTTTATTCATTACAAACAAAAATGAAAATCTTTTCTCTTTATATTATTAGTGTAGATTATTGTATTTAATGTTTTATAAGTTTTCTTGCTTAAGTTATTAAAATCAAGATTAATTAATACAAATAGAAAAGATAGTTATGTTTCAAAATATTCTTCTTTAAACCTTCCTCCTCCTAATCTTTTTTTAATCCTTTTTTTAGGTATCCTACAAGGCGTTAAAAAAAACAATTTTCAATCCCAATACAAATACTTATGCAGTAATCAGATTTAGGGTAACATGCTCTGCAAGGTGGGTTCTTGCCGACTGATCAACTATCCTCAACTCGGACTTACTCCGTAAATTGATGGATTGTAGCGGCTGTAATGTCACCACAAACCCCTATATTGCAGTCCAGTTAACAAACTATAATAGATTATATTCCAACTAAATACACAGAGCACGGAATCGCTACGCTGCACGCTGACTGTGTCTAGGAGAAGGCAGTACCTACTAATAAAATTCGTGACGCCGAAAGAGCGTTAAGCGCACAACTTCAGTCACATCCGCCATTAAAAACCATCAGTCATCATCACCATCTGCCTAGCCTTTTCCCAACTATGTTGGGGTCGGCTTCCAGTCTAACCGGATGCAGCTGAATACCAGTATTTTACATGGAGCGACTGCCTATCTGACCTCTACAACCTAGTTACTAGAATACGATACCCCTTGGTAAGACTGGTTTCCAGAATTTGGGCTTCTGGCTACCCGTAACGACTGTCAAAGATCTACAAATGACAGCCGGGACCAGGGCTTAACGTGCTTTCCGAGGCACGGAGGCGTCTTGATAAGTAAAGATGGTCACCCATCCACGGACTAACCACGGCAAACGTAGCTTACCCTGATCGATCGATTCGAGCGGCTGTTATTACCTAACCACAAGTCCCTCCATTCATGGCTTAAAAGCCATCAGTATTTGTGCCGTAGTGACGAAAAACGGTGACAAGCTTGAAGGCGCAAAAAGGCGTGACAAGAAACCAGTAGAACAATTCCCGTGAAGTTTTAATAGTAAATTTTCCACCGCAGTCGTGTCGCGCCGTCGCATCGCGCTTGTCTGCTGGAGCCTTCAAGCAGCAGCCGCCGAGACATCTCGGTGCGCTGTGATCGACGCACAGCTTAATTTTTCTTGTTATTTATTACAAAAGTAGTTAACTCTGCAATCGACATTTTGTTTTTGTTATGTTTTAGTTGTCGTTTACCAATGTTGCAACAGTAATTACGCAATATTATCTAACCAGTATTAAAATTAAGCTATGAACAACATTGTCAAACTTTTTTTGATTGAATACGAGGCTTTTGGCTACTTTTGTATTGTGTGTATTTTATGTCTAGTTTTTAGGATTCCGTAGTAAACAAGGAACCCTTATAGTTTCGTCATGTCCGTCTGTCTGTCTGTCTGTCTGTCTGTCTATCTGTCTGTCTGTCTGTCTGTGTCTGTCTGTCCGCGGTCTAGCTCCGAGACCCTTAGTACTAGAAAACTTTAATTTGACATAGGTATACATATTAATTATGCGGACAAAGTAGTAAAACAAAATTATGAAAAACATTTTTTTTTAGGGTACCTCCCATACACGTAATGTGATGATGTTTTTTTTTTATTTTTTTATCCCACCATGTGTGGTATCATTGGAAAGGTCTTTCAAAAACATTGTGAGTATGTTAAAACCATTTTTGAATTCAGAGATCCGTTTGCGAAATATTAAGCTTTAAGGTGAACATTTTTGTTAGAGTCAAGTGTCCTCCCCCCCTGCCAGCTAAATGGTTGGTTTCACATATGTGAAAAAATTCACAAGAGTAGCTTATATAACGAATTTAAAAGAAAAACTATCACAATTGAGTAGGCTTTACAAGTTAACGAGTAATAATTGACCAACTTAGATTTGCGGTTATAAAAACATGTTCTCCCATACAGAATGTATCGGAGAACATGTTTCTCAACTACAAAGTTAAGTTTGTTCTTGGGATAAATTCATTCCAACTACGGAACCCTACATTGTGCGTGGTCCGACATGCACTTGGCCGGTTTTTTTAAATGTGCGTTTTGTTTCCGCAGAATAAACAAGTTTTCTTTCTTCTTTCTTTCTGTGCTCTGTAAACATTGTAAACCAACAATTAACTTTAAAAATTACTTTTCCGTGCACAAACTTTGTCGAGCACGCTAAACTTAAATTACACTTAGTTTTCTGTAAACTTCCGTGTTTTCTCATAACAGTATTATTTATAATGTTATTACAATATTTTATATGTTCGCCACTACGTATTAAGTTCGGTTTGTTGGTCAAGTGGAAAGATGTTAATCATGGAAATTGTTTCCGCTGCCGTATTAATGTTAGCAAGCATTATAATGTTAGCCAATTAATGTTGTTTCGGGTGTATTATTAGGATTATTTTCGGGTAATCTTTAGATGTTTACCTTGTTATATTTGGCATAATTAATATCGGAGAAAGAGCCAAGACGAGTTGGATATAGGATTTGAAACGTTTTGTTAAAAGTAAGAAAGGTTGTAAGAATTACTATGTCCTCCAGTGTGCTAAGACCTGCCAAGTGCGAGTCAAACTCGCACACGAAGGATTCTAAGGAGGAGGATCTGGTACAACACCATTCAGCCTGAGCCTCTAATAATTCTCCGGATAGATAACTGTTCACTTAATAAAAAAGATATTGTTACTGCTTCGATCCAGTTTCAAATTCAAAATTCAAATTCGATTTTATTTCAGACCAAGGGATCCACATAGTGTTAGTAAGAACTTAGCCTATGTTAGTAAACTCAATAACTTTAAAATACAATCATTATTAATTAATTGACTACATGGACATGTGCACACACATGTCTGCTAGCCCAGAGCCTGATAAATGGTCAATCAACCTTGTCCGCCAGTGTAGCTAAACTACTGTTAGGGCTACCACTGAATCGCCGCAACATCGATGCACACCGCTTGCGCATGATGGCATGAAAGTCATCTATTCGCGCTTCCGCAAACATACCCGATGCACTGCAAACCCGAGGCAGCTCCAACAATATCCTCAGCGCATTATTACATCCCGTCGAGGAAGTTTACGTTCCTTATGGGTATCATACCTTCACCTAATTGCGAGAAATGTGGAATAATCGAGGACGTACGTTAGGCTGCATCAATTTGGTACCCCAGTTGTATTAAAATTATTAACATTTTAATACAACTGGGGTACCCAATTGATGCACCTCATTGTACATCATATCTTGATCGAGTGTGAGCGGGGCGAACACCTCAGGAGAAATCTGCTTGATTCTCAAAATATGTTTGAAATTGGTACTTTAAATAGTGTTTTAGCTAAGCCTATGTCAGACGAGGCTAGAACTATGTACAAAATATATTACAATCATATAAAAAAACGAAGTTCGGCTATGATGGAGCGACATAGTCAGTATTGTGACAAAGCTCCTTAATAAAAAAGAAAAAAAAAGAATTCTTTACCGTAGTAAGATAAAAAAACGCTGAAAAAAACACGTTTCTTGTATTTATTTATTTATTTATTTATCATAAGCACACCAACAGCACAGTCACTTACAATTCAAATTAAACAACATCTAAAATTTACATTTCAGTAACCATGCAAATGACAGGTATGCATGACATTCAACATATGAAAATTAGAGACAAAGGAAAAGAATATAAAGTATGTCTAGTAGACATAAATCTACAACACTACAAAAACAAAACAATTTGAGCTAGATAGACGGACACTCGTCACACTTTTTACATAGGGAGCGTCTGTATGAAGCGAAAGTCATGGAGAAAATATCAATTGGGTAATCCGTCAAGTTGGACCTTTCATTATATTGCCTTGCCATACGTGTAAGGGGGCTATTAAACGTAGTATTCAAGGTCGATGTAGGTAACACAAAAATACGATGATGACGCTTACTACGTTGGCTAGGCCTAAAGTTAAAATAGTTTATTAATTGTGCATCAATGGAACCGTTTATGATTTTATGAAGTATTAGTAAGTCCGAATGGTTACGTCTTTCATTTAAGCTAATCATATTAAAGTGCCTTAACCTGTCATTGTAATCAGGTATAGCTTTTCGAATTCCATTCTTCATACATAAATACCGAACAAAACGGGCCTGAACAGATTCAACATTATTAGTATAAGTTGAGTAATAGGGAGACCAAATAGTGGAACAATATTCCAAGGAGCTCCTTACTAGTGCATTGTAAAGTAAAATAATGCTACTATAATTACGAAAAGGTTTTGACATACGGATTATAAAGCCAAGCATTCTTTTAGCTTTAGTCACTATACCATCTATATGATCGCGAAAAGATAGAGATGTATCAAAGAGTACCCCTAGGTCACGGATAACCGACACTCTGCTCAGTACCGATCCATCAATATGATAATCAAATTTAATGTAATTCACTTTATTCGTGAATGTAATAGTCTGGCATTTTTTAACATTGAGCGTCATTCTGTTGTTCAAACACCATTGTTGAAGGACATCAAGATCTCTCTGAAGCTTCACACAATCAGTCAGGTCCGATATCCTACAATATATTTTTAAATCATCAGCATAGGCTAAACAATTGCAATTTATTAAATCTAAAAGATCATTCAGAAATACCAAAAACAACAAAGGACCCAACTTAGAGCCCTGTGGAACACCAGAGCCAGGAGAAAAAGGTACAGATTCATAACCCGCCAAGGCGACAATTTGAGAACGATTAACCAAATAACTCTCAAACCACCGCAACAGAGAGCCATGAATACCAGCGCAATTTAATTTCATAGAAAGAATTGAGTGATCAACGCGATCGAAGGCTTTTGCAAAATCTGTGTAAACAGCATCAACCTGACCCCTAGCTTCAAAGGTATTACTAATGAAAGTAGTGTAAATAAGCAAGTTAGACATAGTAGAACGGTTAGACACAAAACCATGTTGCTTCAAACTAACTATATGACGGAGGTGGGAATAAACTACATTGTATATGAGACCTTCAAACATCTTAGCAAATTGTGATATAATAGAGATTGGTCTATAGTTAGTTACGTCATTCATACTACCAGATTTATGTATGGGGATAATGTGTGAGATTTTCCATAAATCAGGAAATGTACCTTCCTTAAGGGATTTATTGTATATTATCTGTAGTGGAACAATAAGAGCATCAATGCAGAGACGAATAAAAATAGGAGGAAGTCCATCCGGACCAGCTCCTTTGTTAAGATCTAACTTTTTGATGCTATTTCTAACGTCATTCTCAGTAATTCCAATGGAAGATATACCATAATTAGATGAGGAGTAAACTGAAGACAAGTCACCAGGCTGTTGATTAACACCATACACAGATGCAAAATAGTCTGCAAATAGATCAGCCACACCACTACCACCCTCACTAACACGATCACCCCATGAAACCTGGTCAGGGACGCCTCTGAAAGATTTTCTAGACCTAGTATAACGCCAAAAAGCTTTTACATTTGTTTTTAATTCACTCTCAATTCTTTCTATATAATCTCTAAAACAGTCATCCATAGCTCTCCCAGCTCGCATCCGTAGGGAAACAAAAGTATCGTAGTCCCGAGGGTTTTTGTACCGTTTAAACCGAGTCCTGTATTTATGCTTTTCCTTAAGAAGTTTAATCAACGAAGCAGAGAACCAAACTGGATAACAATTATTCTTAGGTTTACCCTTAGGAGTGTATTTATCTATATTTTCCCATAGTATATTATAAAATGTTACAACATAATCATTACAATTCAAATGACAATAATCCTCCCAATTTATTTTACGTAGATCACGAACACATGCCTCATAGTCTGTTTTAATGAAAATATATTTTGACTGTAAAATATTATAATTTAAATTAGAAATTGAAGTTTTAGTAAGAGCTAATTCTAGTGGCGGATGATGTACATCTGATTTACTGATGGGGGGTGCGGAAGAAACGGATAGACTAGAATTCTCATCCACCAAGATGAGGTCTAGGATATTATCATTTACATTGCAGACGCTATTCATTTGAACATAGCCGGTGATGTTTAGGAAGTCCCTCAGCGCTAAAGACTTAGGATCACTAATTCCTAGAAAGGGATCATTAGACTGAAGCCATTTCACATTGGGAAGATTAAAATCACCAAGAATCAAAGTGGTGCAATCCATATAACGCAAGCAAATTTCTTCAGCCCTGGCCAAAAATTGAACAAAGATATGGCAAGGTATATAAGACGGTAAATAAACAACACATATATTCATACAGACGCCACCAGCACTAATACATAACCACATATCCTCAACGGAGGTTTGCCACTCAGTTTTATTAACAAAATTATACTTATTACTAATAGCTACCAATATCCCACCACCATAACTTTTTGAATACAAATCCTTAAACTGTGCACTACGATCACGGCGTACAACAGTATATCTCTGATCAAAGTATTCAGAGGATAAGAACGAGTCATCTAACCAAGTTTCTATTTCGTATGGGGGGGTGATCCCCTTTAATTATTAATTATATTACATTTTTATTATTTTGTTGTTATTGCGGCAATACACAATCTCTGTCAACCGATTTCCGGCCACCGTAGGCGCAGGCTTGCGGACGGTGAGCAATGGGTAACTCGTTGTCCGATAAGGACCAGGGTCGATGCGCGCCTCAAAGAGATGTCAACAGGGGTCCGCTAGGGCCGATGCCTGCCGGGGTTGCGAATAAAACCGAAAGGGAGATCGTAGCCCGGCAACATGTCAACTGAAGGAACACGGGTGGGTCTTACTCAGTAAGAGTCTGACACACCCTCCCGCTCTGCCCAGAGCGGGAGAAGTTATTTGATAATTTCCCCAAAAAAAAAAGATCGTCGTTGTAAGCGTTGTTCTCTAGATCAGCGCAATCAGCGTTATCGAGATCAGAACAAGCTGATAGATAGATAAAAAAAACCAAGGGTAATACAAAAATTCGAAAAAAAGAAATCGTTAAGTACAAAGACGAACAAAATCATAAGTCGTATCGGGTCCTCCTCACCAATTTCACACACACTTTATTACTTCAAAGAGCTCAGAACTCATGAATTACCCAAACTTGACTTTACGACGATGTAATCTCGCTACTACTTAAACTGGTAACTTAATTAAAAGTTTTAAAAGAACGACAACTTTGTGAAAGATATTTTAAGGGACTTGACTGAAAAGGCCTAAACGTTTTCTGACATTAATGTTTTTTTTTAACTAGATTGTTTATTAATCTTCGAGTGACGATAGAAGTAATCGTTTCAGATGGGATAAAAACAACATCGATGCATACTGCTATTTGCAGTTGTTTTGTTAAAACTCTGTACATACAATATGTAAAAAAAGCCCTGTCCGACCCGAAAGGGGCACATAGGTACTGCAATAACATTACCAAAAAGGTTTTATTCTTATGTAAATAAAAAGTTATTGCTATTTAAAATTCACATTTATGTACCTAAATTACCCAAAATCCATTATTACAGAAAATTTTCAACAGGGGTCATAAGTTATGACCTGTAGATACCCACTTAAATGACGGCCGCCCGCACTCCATGTAAAAACCCGGTAAAATTCCCCATTGAAAACTAAAGTGGCGATTTTTTTTTACTTTTTCGTTTCTATTACAACATAAATAGACTCTCAGTACGATACCTAACAACATCCTCAAGGATCGGACAGGGTTTTTTACATGTTTTATAAGAAACGCGGATGATAATGATGATACGGAACGCCGGGAATAAAACTGCGTAAAAATAATAAGTATCCCGAAGATAATAATTATGAGGCATTGCGGACACTTCTCATATTCACTAGAAATTTCAATCTTCATTGTACCTAAATATTTCGATCCCCGATTCTTTTCTTTGTTGTTTTCATACTTTTAAGAAAACCACGCTTTATTCCGACCTACTTTCTTCTTTCAACAAAAATATTTCCTCAACTCCAAAGTTTACGCATAATATCTTCAACCCGTCATAACAGCGCCATCGAGTAGGCCCGATTCGTCCCGATTCGTCCCGCACAGTCGAACCGTTTACGGATCATTAAGCTCTTTCGGACCGCCTATAGGACCACTTTGTACATAAGGACCAGCCTATATAAATTATATATTTTTACCTTGGATGTGTAGTGACCTGAGAGGAGACCCTTCCTGGAGCTAATTTATGAGGTACGGAAGATGTAACGCGGATGTTGGAGTCCTCTGTTATCTTATTGGTACCGTTTACGTACAAGTCTTGGCAAAAAAGGTTAAAGTATGATAAGTATTATTTCTTGGAATTTTATGATTGGCGATACTGACGACATCACGTGTATGTTTTGGACTAAATGCACTGTTTCCTTTATCTTCAATGAAAATAAGGTTCTTATTTATAAAGAAAATCGACCATCGACTGGATGAAGTCAAAGGGCTGACGTTAGCCGTATTAAACTTAGGTACTTTTAGCGAACATAAATTAACTTACGATTGCATCCGTATTATTCGGAATATCAATTTAAGTCTCATTATAGCAAAGCGGTTAAAAAAAGCGCAAATCTAGCAATTTCTTTTATTTTCCGTAACCAAATTATCCGAAACCTTTTCAAGCAAGATAGCCAACGATTTGCATTTAATACTTTAATTCTCGCATAAAAATATTCGGGGATAATTTATGTAGCTACAAGTAACAATGTTTGAACAAGTCAAAGATTGCAGCGCTTGCTTGTTGGCAAAAACGCTTGCCGGTGAAGTTACACGGTTGATTAAATTTTAATCAGAGTTTATTGAAGTTACGTCAAGCGACCGGGGTTAGGGGTTCATGCATTAAGCATATCGGTGCAACCGAGCTGGAGTTTTTATAGATATATACGATAATTATTTATGATGTGCATGTGTTAGAAGATTTATTTTGTTTTGGCGAACAGAGGTTATAGTTTGTGAGAACTTAATTGATTAAAAATCTTGTTCAATCAGAATACCAGCGCTGCGACATTTATTTTTAAATGTCGCAACATCATGCTGAGATAGGAGCCTTTTAGCCTCGTACAGGTCTTTCTGCTTTTATTTAAATTTTACTTTTTTATTGTTCTTTTTATTTAAGTTTTTATGAACGTGTTTTAATTTAATTTGTAATTTCCTGTGCGAGTCTCAATAAATAATTTTTCTTTCTTTCTTTCTTAATCTGCTGAGATAATCCGGTTCGGAAATTATGACCAATTTATTCGCTATAAAGACCAAGTTTAAAGTTAAAATTATGTAACCAGATACCACTAAAACCAAAATTAAATACCCAGCTAATTAATTCCACACGCTTTAATTTCTTAAGTTTCGTCCAAACTTCCCGGAGGCCATCAAAAGGCATCAAATGTTGCCTTTTACGCGGCGTAAGTTCATTAATTAATTTTTAATCAGAATCTATAGCCTTCGTGAACGAGAGGGGGAAGGGGCACAGAGGATGAAGGGGGGTAGATTGAGTTTTGTTCCACGGAATTTTATGAAACTTCATCCCGTCGGTAATGCTTTTATGCTGAGCATGGAAAACCTTGATCAAGCACTTTATTGCTGCTTAAATATATTTAGCTTGGCGTGATGGGATAGAATATTCATGCTCGGAATTATCTCCTCGTTGGTGCAGTGATTGCAAGGCGAACGTGAGCTGGTTTTGTTCCAAGATCTTGTAAAGTGTTGGGTTTGAAGATAAATTTTCTAAGGTTTTTTTGTACAGAGCAAAGGTGGATGCACCTTAATTAACATGGAATACAAAGTTATAGAAAACCTGATTAAAATATTACATGTTTTAAATAAAGGAACAGCAAGTTTGTATAGCAGTGATAGCCTAGTGGTGTGACCGTCAGACTGCCAAGTCATAGGTCTCGAGTTCGAACCCAAGGCCACCGACCTTCCGACTTTTCGGATTCATGTGCATATTGTATAACATTTGCTTGAAAAATGGTGAAGGAAAACATCGTGAGAAAACCGGAATGACTGATACATATGTATTTTTCGATGGCATGTGAAGCCAAGTCTGAGGCCCATGGCCGGCATAAAAATTCTAACACCAGGTTAGTAACTAACCACAATAAAAAGAATAAGCTTGTAAATTTACGTATTTATTAATTTGTTTTTCTGTCTGTTTGTTTGTCTGACAACCAGCCTTACCAAGGGGTATCATATTATATTCTATTAACTCCTCTACAGGATGTCGGGCTCGTGGCTAAATAACTACAGCCACACGGGTCGCTCGAAGGTTAAGCTACGCTTGCTGAGGCAGGTCCGTGGATGGGTGACCATCTATTACATATAGAGATACCTTCGTGCCTCGGAAAGCACGTTAAACCGTTTGTCCCGGCTGTTATTTATAGATCTTTGACAGTCGTTACGGGTAGGTCAGCCTGCAGTCTTACAAACGGGTGTCGTATTAACCAGTAACTGGGTTGTGGAGATCAGATAGGCAGTCGCTCCACGTAAAATTCTGGTATTCAGCTGCATCCGGTTAAACTGGAAGCCGACCCCAACTTAGTTGGGAAAAGGCTAAGCAGATTGATTCATTTGTTTCTTGTTTTATTAGAGAAATTGGATTCCTTATTATTATTTAAGATATACCTAGTTATTATTTTTAAGCTTCTTTAAAAAAATCTTTATTAATGAAATCACTGTTTTATCTGCCCTTCTTTAATAAACTTACTCATCTACTCATCAATTAAATGATGTTCTAAAAACAGTTTCAGTCTAAATGGGACGAAAATCTTCCGGTCATTGAGACTAAAAGCATTAAGAAAAGGTATTGAGGACACAGCGATCAGGGCTTTAAAAACTGCGACGTAAGAACTGAAGGTTTTCCTTGTTGCTAAGTATACACAAAGGCCAAGAAATTAACTAGAAAAGTTGCTCTGAATTAAGTAAATTACATGATTGAGAGATGTTTAGGAAGATACTAGAAGAGTTTTTTTTTAAAGGGTTGTTAAGCGGCCGTGCACAAAATCGACTGATTTAGATCAGTTTTGTTCATTAGTTGTGAGAAAGGGAAAAAGAATTTAAACAATACTATTTGTAATTTGAAAAGTCGAGTTTTTTGTTTTACATGTGGCTGTAAGGGATTTTTTTTTTGTTCCTTGAAAATCACAAATATTTGCAACTAGTTTTCCAAAAAATGACGCGAGACTTACATTTGATCACTTTTTACAAGAAATTACTTTTGAATTTGAACATTTAAAAATATCATCAATATCGATATAATGGTCTACTTGCATGTGGCTGAACCACTTTTTTCAACTTCGATACAAAATATAGCAGAAAAATAATGTTGAAAATACCAATTTTTTTTAAACCCGTCAGTAATGTATTTTTTCCTATTATTTAGCAAACCGTATGAAGAAATTTAAAAATGACACATTAGTCTTCAACTATCCTTGAAATAAAATCAAAATTTTATTTTCTGATCATACAATATCTTCATTAAGTATCTCAAAGGCGATAATTAATAGATTCAGGCGTGACCTTGCTTAAATCCATTATAAAATACAATAGGCGTGGATATATTTAGTAACCTGTTCCGCTTAGCTATTTCTAAAGAGCCATAAAAAACTCCTGAAATAAATCGACACGTGTTTCACCTCTCAACGAGGCATCCTCAGGATGACGATGGACTTGTTGCGAACTCGAACACGGCGTGTTGCCACACCGAGCGCTGAGTGCAGACAAAACCAAAAAGAGAAAGGCGAATTAAACCATATTTTCGAGAGCGTAAAAGTGATGCAACTATTAACAGGTGGTGTAACTGGTTGAATTGGTTTAGCACCACGAAAACTGTACTTTTACACTTACATAGACTTATTGTTTCAACTATTTCAAACTTTCTTACAATTAGATAAGTTATTGACGAAAAAGGGTTTTTTTTCTGCACGGAACCTTAATGGCCAATTCCTATAATTGACCTATAATAATGGACCGATAATGGTTAAAATTAAGACTCTTGTATCTTTACCAAAAATGAAGCGAAGACCTCATAGCTTTGCTTAGTCGATCCTCCTATATGGAAATAGCTATCACAGGTAAAATTAGCTTACGAATCTATTTAAATGTCCAGTTTGGCAATTATTTAAGCTACCATTGCATGATAATTAAAACAATTCGTTTTTGTTTTTATGAACCTAGCATTTACATTGGAGGTAGATAAAAATATTTGCTGTTACAAATTCAAGCTTTTATGAAATCGGTATATTCAATATTTAAATTAATATCGCTAGGTTTAAATAATTGTTTTTTTTTTTTGCGCATGTATGGTCATAGCCTTAAAAATATTTTTCCAAATACAATAAACTATGCATTTAAATTAATATGGATCCAGCTGTTCGTGAACATTCTTTTGTTACGTTACAGACAAAATCAGTCAAATAATTATTTGTATTTCTAAAAATACTATTTTATAATCAGAAGTCCTGTCTATAGCAGAGATAGCCTAGTGGTGTGACCGTCGCACTGCCAAGTCAAAGGTCTCGAGTTCGAACCCAAGGCACGCACCTCAATACTCAATATATTTATTGCTTCCACATGTGAACTTAGGTGGTAGGTTTAACAAAATAATATGATCATTGTGGACCCTGTCGGGCACAGCAAAAGTAGGAGAGAGGAAGAAGGTTTTTAATTTTGTTACTTATTTAGTACCTATTTATTGTAATTATTTTATAAAACTTGTAAATTAAAATTTGTCATTTAAATAATCATTGATATCATAATAGCATTTAGATAATAGGAATAGTTTTAATTTGTTTATAAATGCCTCCTCCTACTTCTGACTTTTCAGATTCATTAACCGACTTCCAAAAAGGAGGAGGTTATATGTTCGTCGCGTATGTTTGTTTTTTTTTTTTTTTATGTATGTCCACCGATTTCTACGTCAATTGTGAACCGATTTTGAAAATTCTTTTTTTGTTTGAAAGGGTGTGCTCTCGAATTGGTCCCATATAAATTTTATTAACTTTGCTTGGATAGTTTTTGAGTTAGCTACAAAATACGTATTTTTTTCCCAGTTAGTATGTAGATGATATGTTAAGTTTCTGTCATTGGTAGCAGGCAGTGGTATTCGAAAGTGTGTGGGGTAGGTACCACAACTAAAAAGTGAAAAATAAAAACTTTTACAAAAAAAAAAACAACCGACCTCCAAAAAAAACACTACAAAGTGAAAAATAACTTTAATTTCGGAAGCCGGTGGCAAAAAACAAAACCCAAGACACCGACTTCCGAAATTAAAGTTATTTTTCACTTTGTAGTGTTTTTTTTGGAGGTCGGTTGTTTTTTTTTTGTAAAAGTTTTTTTTGCGTATTGTAATCACTTGCTTCAAAAACGGTGAAGGAAATCATCGTGAGGAAACCGGAATGACTGATACATATGTATTTTTCGATGGCATGTGAAGCCAAGTCAGAGGCTCATGGGCGGCATAAAAATTCTAACACCAGGTTAGTAACGAACCACAAAAAAAAAGAAGAAGCTTGTAAATTTACGAAGTATTTCTCGACGGCATGTGAAGCAAAGTCCGAGGCACATGAGAGGGGCTTTAAAACTCTGACACCAGGTTAGTCATTGACCACACGAAAAGAAGAATGAATTGCATGGCAATCTCATCATCTGCTTGTAAAATGTAGATACGAAAGGGATGACTTTCAGCAAAGTGTACTTGAGCTTTCGAGAGTTTTTGATTACAGTAAAAATTTCATAACTCTGACAACAGGTTAGTTACAAGATATCTTACCACAAGCAAGCTGTTATAGGTACAAATATGAAAGTTTGCATGTCTGTCTGACTATAACTTTTAAAAACTCATCCTGTCATCATCTGCCTAGCCTTTTCCCAACTATGTTGGGGTTGGCTTCCAGTCTAACCGGAATCAGCTGAATACCAGTATTTTACATGGAGCGACTGCCTATCTGACCTCCACAACCCAGTTACTGGGTAATACGACACCCGTTCGTAAGACTGCAGGCTGACTACCCGCAACAACTGTCAAAGATCTATAAATGACAGCCAGGACAAACGGTTTACCGTGCTTTCCGAGGCACGGAGGTATCTCTATATGTAATAGATGGTCACCCATCCACGGACCTGCCTCAGCAAGCGTAGCTTAACCTTCGAGCGACCCGTGTGGCTGTAATTATTTAGCCACGAGCCCGACATCCTGTAGAAGAGTTAATAGCATAATGCCTAGTTTTATATTAGGCAAATACTTTAGATTTAAAGTTTCATTTCGGCTTTGAACTATTTTAATAAGCTTTTGGAATTCAATATAAATTGCCTAGGTTTATTCATTAAGGGATTCTAAAAAGCTTTGAAAAGGTCCTATCTTCATAATTATTTTATGTTTTAGTTTAAGTATCTTGGCGACCAACCTCTGCTCAGATGAAAATCGAGAAAAAGTATTTTCCCGAGACCTAGCTAGATAAATTTTTCATTAAAATCGTTAGATCGAGCCCAAGGTATATAAAATATGGAGTACCTCAAGGGTCGATACTAGGACCTCTACTATTCCTCATTTATATAAATGATCTGCCTAACGCTATTCGGCACCCTATGGTTCTATTTGAAGATGATAGTACGGCTCTTTTTACAAATAACAAAAATAATAATCATGAACTAGAAATAAATGATTCCCTATCTAAATTAATAAATTGGCTTACAGTAAATAATTTAAAAATAAATATTACAAAAACGTATTACATGAATTTTAAGAATAAAAACGCAAAATTAATTCCATTATCTATTGAGTATAATAATGCAACTGTATCTGAGGTTACAAGTACAAAATTTCTAGGTATTTATATAGATTCTAATATGTCATGGAAAACACATGTAAATAGTGTATGTAGCAAATTAAATCAGTTCTCTTATGCCCTCTACATGCTCAAAAAAGTATCTAACCAAACCACACTACTTAGTGCTTATCATGCCTATGTGGGATCCACTCTATCTTATGGGATACTATATTGGGGAAACTCAACTGATAAAGAAATTGCGTTCAAAGCACAAAAAAGGTGTATTAGATCAATATCTGGGATACACCAAACAGATTCATGTAAACCTCATTTCATAAACCTCAAGATATTAACCCTCCCTGCTCTATATATCTACTCGGCCTCAATTTTAGTTAAATCAAATATCAGTAGCTATGACACATTAACAAGCAGTAGACTTAAAAGTACATTACGCGATAAAGCATCCCACACTGCAGTATATAGAAATAGCATTTTTTGTATGGACATTAAAATATATAATAAGTTACCCATAGACATTAAGAACCAACATTCAATCGGTATTTTTAAAAGGAAGCTGAAAGACTTCCTGATTAAAAAGGCATATTACTCTATTAAAGAATTCCTTGAAGAAAAATAATTATTTAATATTTAAATGTTTGTGATTCTTTATAATGTGATATAAATTATAAGAATAGTATGATATAATATCAAATGTATGAATAATGATAACACAGGACAACAGCATGTCTGTTGCATGAATTTTTTTTTCATGAATCTGAATAGTTTTTCCACGCTGATTTCAAAAACATATGCCGTTTTTATCTAGCAGCTCTAGTTTAGCGGCTATGAAGTGTCGGGATTTTTCACTAAAAATGTACACAGTTTAAGGTATAAAAATTTATTAAATACATTTATTCTGAATGAAATTTTCTTATAAATGATTTTCTCGCGTGAAGTGTGTTAGAATTACTATTTTAAATGCTCCAACAATAATCAGCCATCATATTTACGTTCCAACATCCCTGATATCTCTCCTCCATGTTGCGAATACCCTGGTGAAAACGCTCCCTTTGTTCCTCGCTGAGGTCACCGAGATTTTCAGGAAAATATTCTAAATAACTGTAAAGGTAGTGAAGCTTAACACTTATATTGCATCCAAGCTGCTGAAAGTGTATCAGCAACTGTTCAACGTGCTGAATATAGCCATCAGACTTTCTATTTCCCAAAAAATTCGTCACTACCCAAACAAACTCTTGCCATGCACATTTCTCCATAGCTGTCATATGGTTGATAAAACTTGAATCATCTATCAACTTAATTTAGTGGTCTGGGATAACCAAAGCAATCAAAATCACTGTCTTCACTACTGTTGTCATAGTCGGTTTGTTGACTGCACTCGTCTGGATGTTCCGAAGATGTACATGGCTGCTGAGGTACTGGTGTGTCAGTAGTATTCAAGACTGGTCTTATAGCAGATTTTAAGTTAGGATATAACCACTTCGAGCAATTGTTATGGTTTATTCCTATGATTTTAGTAACACAGAAATAACAGTCATCGTGATGATGGGATGGTTCACGCCAGATCATAGGAGCTTTGTACTTAAAAGAGGGTCTTTTATTGTTTGCCCATTATTGCAAAGACTCAACACAACTTTTACATACCAAACTAGGTATCCAGGGCTTGGCGTTCGTCAGTAATGGAAACCCAAATTAGTCCAAATATGCTTTTTTCACAAAGTCCGACACGTTCAAACGGATTTTTTTAACATATTTTCTCCACAAATAACTTAAAAACAGTCAGGGCTGTTTAAACATGTCCTTCTTGAAGAAGACAAAATAAAATTTGTACAGAAACTAGTTTAGTTACACCGCTATTGATAGAAATGATCGACTACTTAACAAAATTCAAGATAGTACCTGTATCTCACTAACTAGAGCTGCTACAAAAAATCTGAGGGTAGATTCGAAATCAGCGTACCCAAATTAGTAAACAACCGTAGAAAAACTTTATGCAACAAAAAAAAAGTTCGATTTTGTTGTCCTGTGTAATTAATATAATATAATGTAAAATGTATAGATAACTGGAATATTGAGTATGTTTATGTTTTTTTATTAAATTTTTATATCCATTTAATTGCAATGCCTTAACAGGCAACTAAGTTCTAAGAACCTACCTATTGTTAACATCTTCAAAATATTGTACACTTAGTTCGCAATAAAGAATTTGAATTTGAATTAGACCCGTTTTCGAGAACGTGATTACATATATACAAATATTGCTCATTTAATAGTATAGGATAGCCATCGGAATGTAGTCATAGGTCTCGAGTTCGAACCCAAGGCACGCACCTCTGTCTTTTCGGATTCATATGCGTAATGATCACTTGCTTCAAAAACGGTGAAGGAAAACATCGTGCGGAAATCTGAGAGATATTTCTCGACGACATGTGAAGCCAAGTGGCTCATGGGCGGCTTTAAAACTCTGACACCAGGTTAGTCACTAACCACACGAACTAACACGAAAAGAAGAGAAATTCGTTCGTTTTGTATTGACAAGAATTGAATGTCTGAGTTAAAAACATAACATAATTATCATGCCTGTATTTGAAATGGTAAGCAGAAGTGTAAAACATATATTTTGCAAGTTATTTACATAGCGTAATATCACGCCTGTAACCCACGAAGGGTTAGGCAGAGGGATTTCTATACTCAGTACACCTACATTTCGCCAGTGATATTTAAACCCCTGTAAAAGGGGGTGAGCGAGTGAGAGGAGCTCGTGGCTAAATAATAACAACCGCACGGTTTGATCTATCAGGTTAAGCTACGCTTGCCACGGTTGGTCCGTGGATGGGTGACCATCTTTACATACTAAGACCCCTCCGTGCCTCGGAAAGCACGTTAAGCCCAATGGCTTAACGTGCTTTCCGAGGACGACCCGTAACAACTGCAACCGGCTGTCATTCGTGGATCTTTGACAGTTGTTACGGGTCGTCAGAAGCCCAAAAGTCTGACAATCAGTCTTACCAAGGGGTATCGTGTTACCTAGTTACTAGATTGTGGAGGTCAGATAGGCAGTCGCTCCATGTAAAATACTGGTATTCAGCTACATCCGGTTAGACTGCAAGCCGATCCCAACAAAGTTGGGAAAAGGCTAGGCAGATGATGAAAAGGGGGTGAGCCTATTGCCATCAACCGAGCACAAATCCTTTAGTCTGCTACTGAGTAATTCCTGATGGAAAACCCAATAAATAAACAGTACCTAAAAGCAATAATGCAGTAATCAATAAGCAATACCTTTGTACTCTAAATTATAATAATGTCATTTCTCTATGTATTTTCTGTGTGTACATAAACAATAAAATAAATAAATAAACAATTTACATGACCTGGGAATCGTCTTCAAATATAATTTTATAACCATTCTTCTCCATACATAAACTACCTTTTGGAAGGGACGACTAGAATCAATTCTTTTTTTGTATTTTTGACATTTAAAAGTGTCTTTTATGTGCATAATTGAAATAAATTATTTGACTTTGAAACCAGAATTTCATTCTCAGCTGTAGGGCTTGCGAGCACTAGACCAACTAGGCAGTCTCAAGTTATCGACATATGTCAAAAACAAAATTATACATCTTTAAGGTGGCAGTATTTGTTAAGACAAACCCACAGCTTTTCAAAATAAGAGCCCCAGCTGATCCAAGGTTAAGAAAAAGGGCTTCGAACAATCTTTGTGTTGATCGTAGTAAAACAGCCCTCCTACATAAAAGTATTTATCGAATGGCTCCAGTTATTTTCAATAAAATTCCACGACAGATAAAGAATTTTAATAATAATACGTTTAAAAAGAAATTGAAACAATTTTTAATTCATAAATGTTACTACTCTACAACTGAGTTTATAGAGGACACCATTGACATTTATCATTACAATATTACATTTAGATTATTATTATTTGACATTGGTAATTGTGTTTTAGTATGTAAGTAATTGAGTGATTTAATTTTAAATGTTTGTCTGTTGTTTCGACACCACTAAGTTTATTATTATTTGTATGCTGTTGAGTAAAATGTAGCAAATTGACCATCTTATTATAACATCCTATTGCATTGAAACCTACATTTACGAATAAAGATTAAATTTGAGTAATGCATTATTTCTTCTAACATTTTCTAAGTATACGTACATCTACAACACCATACATGAAACCTAAGAAAACACCCTCACGATTATAACTCAAAAATTAATTAACCCAACCTCTAATTAGCCCCATAAAATTAAAAACACAATTTATTAACCCCTTAAGTTAAGAGCATGAGTGCAATCTCATAAGACCCTATATAAAGTCCCTTAAGCACATATAAAACAGAAGTTACCTCGGGTAATGCAATTTAGCTAAATTAACTCATTAGCCCAAAAATTGCTGCCCTAAAGGAAGGTAAAGTCAGAAGCCTTTGTTAGTAAAGGTAATTGTCTAATTTAATGAAATATTAATCTTATGTCTGTATACTTAGATGGGGTTTTAGTGTGTTCGTTAAAGCTCCGTTAGATGGGACTTAAATTGTCAGTGGTCGAGAATGGCCGCTTTTGTAAGTGTAATGGAATTGCAGGCAATTTTGTGGGACTCTGAATCTGTTGTACCTAAGTGTTTTAAGTTTGCGTTAGTAACGTAAGTAAGGCAAAACATTTAAACAGTCGTGATGTCGTGATATTATTATTGAACCAAGACGAAAAAAACTATTTCGTCGGTTATTAAAAAAAAAAAAACTGCTCTTTTATAGAAAATTGTGATCTACGTAGTCAAAATGTATGGAACAGCAGTTTTTTTTAGTTTTATATAGTTAGGATTATCAATCTGGACACTTCAGCTACTGGCAATAACGCACTGCTTAAATGCCACCCTTCCTACTTTTTACGCCATCTTTTCCTATCCATAGTAATAACTCACTCAGGGCTCGTGGCTAAATGATAACAGCCGCATGGGTCAATCGAAGGTTAAGCTACGGTTGCCGCGGTCGGTTCTTGGATGGGTGACCATCCATTACATATCGTTAACCCTCCGTGCTTCGTAAAGCACGCTAAGCCGTTGGCCCCGCCTATCATTCATAGATATTTGGCAGTCGTTACAGGTAGGTAGAAATCCAAAAGTCTGACAACTAGTCTTACCAAGGATATCGTATTACCCAGAAACTGGATTGTGGAGGTCAAATAGGTAATCGCTCCATATAAAATACTGGTATTCAGCTGTATCCGGTTAGACTAGAAGCCGACCCCAACATAGTTGGTAAAAGGGTAGGCAGATTGAGTAGTCACTTATTAGGAAATTAATAATTCTAAAGTTAAAAAACAAGAAATATTGCATCACGCGTTGATGTCTTTTTAATGATCAAAAGCTGGTGTCGTAACAGTGTCGCGAAATCAATAATTGTTTAGTCCCATTTCAAAAATGCCCAATGCGCCTATAGAAGTTTTCACTTCAAAAATAAGAATACATAAGAAATAAAATTTGAATAACTTATTCCTTTACTGAACACGGTCTTTAGCATCAATAAAGCACATTTTTATGAAAGCCATTTCTAAAACAAGTCGTATTCGCGTACAGGACGATATTTTGTCGTCTCAAGGCTGATTAAGGTTTAATCAACGGCTTAAGAGCTGCCAGATTCAGACGAGATTGTACGAGAGAGCTCACGATTGGATGGAGAATTCTTTGCAACGAATATCTGGATTACCCTACATAGCTGTATAGCGAGATTGTCAGTCTGTTTAGTAAGTTTTGAGCCAAAACTAGAGAACCGATCTTGATGTTTCATAGGAAAGTCCTGCGGGGTGTGCGTAACACACTTACAGTACCAATAGCTGTCATTTTGACAGTTCTAATTGTGGTGGCCCAGTGGTAATGGCCGCGACTTACGAGTTGTAGGTCGTGGGCTCGAACCACGGCAGGCACTTTATTTTGTGTAAATAATTTCATCACCACTGCTCTCAAAACGGTGAAGGAAAACATCGTGAGGAAACTGGCATGTCCTAGAACTAAAAATTCGAAGACATGTGACATCTACCAACCCGCACTGGGCCCGCGTGGTGGATTACAGCCCACTCCCTCTCGAAGAGAGGAGGCCTGTGTCCCAGTAGTGGGAACATTATAGGCTGATTATGCATAGCGTTATTTACGTTGCTGCTGATTTTTAAGTAATGGATTAGCAATATCCTTTAAAAACATTCAAATTGTTATTGAAAGTGTATTACGTAATAAGGGTGCTGAATGGAAAAGAATGAGCTACTTTTCAAGAGTGCGCGGGAAGATCTAGGCAGATTATAATTTCCTTTTTTTACTAAAAACATAAAAGTTAGGAATTTTAGTTCAGTAAAAATTTAATCTTTTTGCACGCAGCGACTACTGAAAATTTACTCGTAGTTTGCTACGATAAAACTCTTAAACAATTTCCTTTTTAAAAGCTTTATATTAACTTGCTTTGTTCGTTTGTGTTTTTAATTTAGAAAAAGAAACGTTAACTTACTACTAACTGGCAACAAAGACGAAAGTACATAAAAAGACTAATAATTACCGCTCACCAACTCCCCCCCGACCCTTGATCGAAAACAAGGTGCCAGCAGTTGTTGCAGCTGAGCACGTAGCTTTAAATACCCCGTATAATAATCAAGATGAAAATCTAAGTTTGATCCAGCTTATCCCTTCTTGCTGTTCTCCCCCCAGCGACGCCCTAAGCCGAGGTTCATACCCCACAGGAGGTGCCCTTAGCGATCGCTCGCCTATTTTTAATTTAGAATAGTCCCTGGCTGGAGGCTTTGAGTAAAGCTTAAGGCAGCCCCAGGAAAGCCCGGTTAAGCAGCCATCACCTTAGTGGTCAACTGCGAGATACCCTAGAACAAAAAAAAAACGCTTTTCAACGCCTTTTTTTTTTTTTTTTTTTTTTTTGGGTGGGAAATTATCAAATAACTTCTCCCGCTCTGGGCGGAGCGGGAGGGCGTGTCAGACTCTTACTGACTAAAACCCACCCGTGTTCCTTCGGTTGCCCTGTTGCCGGGGGCCACGATTTCCCGATCGGTTTTCTTCGAACCCCCGGCAGGCATTGGCCCTAGTGGACCCCGTCAATTCTGCTGACATCTCTTTGAGGCGCGCGTGGAACACAACGCGCCGTCGACCCGGGCTTGGTCCTTATCGGACGGCGAGCTACCCATTGCTCACCGTCCGCAAGCCCGCGCCTACGGTGGCCGGAAATCGGCTCGCGATTCCCGCCTCGGGCGTCTCCTCCTGCGGCGGTTAGGGGCGTGAGGGCGCGAAATTTGCCTCTCCCTCACGCGTTCCGCCTCCTCCTTCGCGAGCATTACCGCTTCGCAGAAGGAGGTGACGGCCTGCCATTTCCTCTCGCTCCGTACCATGGCCTGAACCAGGGCCGGACGCGAGAGATCACCGCCGCCGATCGCCTCTACGAGAACACGGCGTTGCTCCGCCCAAGCCGGGCAGACCTCCACCGTATGCTCCACCGTGTCCTCAGGCCGATCCACACAATGGTGACACCCGGGTGTTTCCTCCCGCCTTATCCTGAACAGGAACCTCCCGAAGCAGCCGTGTCCGGTGAGGACCTGCGTCAGGCGGAAGGTGAGAACGCCGTGGCGTCTCTCCAGCCACTCCTCAAAGACGGGTCTTATCGCCGCGATTGTGGCGTGCCCAGCGCGGGGTTGCGACAATCGCACCCTCCATGACGCCATGAGATCCCGCCGGAGCTCTGTCCGCTGTGCCGCAATTTCTTGCGGCATCGGGGTTAAGCCCCGGCGTTTCGCCTCCTCGCGCCACTCCCAGACGTGCGCGAGGACCTTTGCCTCCAGATCCCATGGCGGTAATCCGGCAAGGAGGCTCGCCGCCTCGCAGGAGACCGTGCAGTATCCTCGGGCCAGCCGGATGGCCATGACCCTCTGGGACGCGTTCAACCGGCGGGCTGGCCGCAGCCTCAATGAACGCGCCCACACCGGCGCCCCGTAAAGGGCCATGGACCGCACGATCCCCGCATAGAGCCTCCGGCAGGAGGCGTTTGGATCCCCTAGATTGGGCAGGAGCCGCTTCAATGCAGCCCCGGCCCGGTCCAGTCTGGGAGCCAAACGTCGGAAGTGTTCCACGAAATTCCACCGGCTGTCGAGGACGAGTCCCAGATACTTCATCGTCGACTCGACACCGATGTGAACCCCTCCCGCCATTACCTGGGAACCCGACGGTGGCGCATTCCGAGGACCATGAAAACCCATGGCCTCAGACTTGTGCAGGGCCACCTCGAGTCCCAGCTGCCGGATCCTGTCAACGATTGTCGCAACCCCGCGTGTCGCTAAATCGGCCGCCGCCTGGTACGACCCCCCCTGCGCCAGGACAAGCGTGTCGTCAGCGTAACAAACGACGCTGACGCCGCTAGGGAGGTCGGCGCGCAGCACCCAGTCGTATCCGATGTCCCACAGATGCGGCCCCAGGACCGAACCCTGTGGGACACCGCACGACATCTCCTGCCGGTTCCACTCTCCTTGGTGACCGGGGTAGATGACGGCCCTGTCCGTCAGATAGGCCTCGACCACACGACAGAGGTAGGTCGGCATCCGGTGATACCGGAGTGCCTCCCTGATGCAACTCCAGGGCAGGGTGTTGAAGGCATTGGCGATGTCTAGAGACACCGCCAAGACGACCCCGCCCCGGGCCACAGCATCCCCCGTCGTGAGGGCCCGCACGCGCATGATGGCGTCCACCGTAGAGCGCCCCCTGCGGAAACCGAACTGGCTCTCCGCCAGATCTGGCCCCACTCGCACCAGCTGCCCGACGAGGCGGTCTGCAATGACTCTTTCAAAGAGCTTGCCCACCTCGTCGAGCAGCACAATGGGCCGATAAGCGGACGGAGAGTCCGCTGGGCGCCCCGGCTTCTTGATGAGGACCAGTTTCCCCGTCTTCCAACGAAGTGGGAACTGGCCCCTCTCCATGCATGCGCTTAGGAGCCCCCTCAGTCGAGGCCCGAGAGCCCCCATGGCCAGGACCCAGGCTTTTCCGGGTATGCCGTCGGGTCCTGGGGCGGTATTCTTCGCACTCATCTTGCGTACCGCCACTCTCATTTCTACCTCAGTCACCTCAGGAGAATCGTCGTCGTCGGTGTGGTCCGCATCGGGCATCGCTGCAGGCGGAGCCATGGGCGGAGCAGTATGATCCCCTCTAGAGGGGAACAGAGCGCTCACCACGTCCCCCACAGCTTTTCAACGCCTAACGCCACCCGACATTTTTTTTTTTTCCGTGAGGAAATCCTCCGTCTTGGGAGAACGGAGGATTATGTCGGACTCCTACCGAATAAAACCTACTACTACCATGTGTCGGGGGCCGGGAGATACTTGTACATTCGCTGCACCCCCAACTGGTATCAGTCCGCCATGTCTAGCGGGCCCCATCACCCAGTGCGGCCGATCCCACGACCGCACGTCCTCCCATAAAGGCGCGCAAACGCCTCCCTACCTACACAGTTCTAGTCCACAAACAATGCATTTTAAAACATAATTAAAGTTGACGACTCGCTCCCAGCCGCCATTGTGCCTCCCTATTGTTGATTTATAATTGTTACCGTGCTATTTTTACTCATTGTTTAAAGAAATTGCTCTCACCCAGTTTGAATTTTAATGGCTTTTCTTATAGTTAATGAGAGTGGCCTATAGAATGTAGCCTGCGGTTGCTGGGAAAATATATCTCCCCTATTTTGTATTGGATGTCGAGAAGGTGCAATTACTGGTATACCTATTATTCACAAGCAAAAGTACCTATAGCTCAGGGTTTATCTAAATTATAACTTATTCAATGTGTTTTTCTCAATTTGCTTTTATTTTAAGAACAAGAATATGAACTTTATTTAGCAAAGTTTACATTCAAGTGGATTGAATTCCTAGACCTTACACTAGGATTCCCTGTGTTATGAGATCTAGGTTCCTTCGTTCCTTTAACAATTTAAAATAAAAAGACAAAACATTTCTAAAACTTAAAATAATTATAAAAAAGAGGGTTTTTTTTTAAATTATTATTTATTTAATTCAGACTTAATTAATTATTTACAAAATAAAAATAGATATTATATACTAACTTAACTAGAACTATTTACAAACTAAAATATAGCGTCGAAAAATTCATCCGCATCGCTGTCGACTGGTAATGTACCCAAGAGACTGGCCGCATTGCCACGTTGTATGGCAATGGTTAGCCTCTGGCCAAGGTAAAAACCAGCCCTTGGGTCACGGGAAGTGTCAAATAGCCGTTTTGAGATGTCACGGAAGAGGCCATAGGCACTCGGACCCCACCAAAGAGTGATTTGTGTTAGTTTTGTTGGTGTTGTATTTTGGTACACATAAGAGAGTTTTCAAATAACAGCGCTTTATTTTTTATTTAATCACTTTAAGTACATTAATATGTACAGACTTATTGTCATAGGCATTTTTTACTAGTCAACTTTTGGGTGATACAAGACAAACAGCGGTAGATGCAATAACGAAAATTGTGGAATAAATATTTATTTAAATATAAAGATATACCTAAACTATAAAAATAACATATCTACCTAATTAAATACAAATATAAGAACAAAATAAATATACATAAATACCGTCTCTACCACAGAATTTCTATCTTGATTCGAAGTCCAAAACTTTCGAAAACAATTTTGTATCAGCCAGAGCATTGTCAATGTCAAAACTTTGTTTTTACAGCGGATACAGACATAAAATGGATGTTTATCAAAGTTGGTGAAGAACTAAGAAACGTTAGATTCAGTTAAGGGCCCGATCACACGTACCACAAGCACACCATAACCACACCACAACGGGTGGTAATTTGCATAAAATGAATACTTTATTCAAACGATACAGGCGATACCAACCACATCAAGGCCACGTCATAGCCACAACGCAACCACCAGCGATACCGCACACGACCGGCTACATCGCAAAGACAACGATCTGTCTGTCTACAAACACTAGCCACAACGTAACCCCAACGTAACCACATCGTAACTAATAGCGACAATGCAACCACAATTAAGTAGCAAGAAGTCGCAGTGACACTATTCACATGTAATCACTGCTTGCCCACATTTTTTTGCTGCGATGGGGTGTGGTTGTGGTGAATGAACCCTTACTAGGTCAACAAGAACCTAAAACTTTCCATTACGGATGCAACTGACAGATAAATAATGCCAGAAGATAACCATTAAACCGAAATGAATATTTGAATCTGGTAAGCAACAACAACATTAAAACCAATTGAGAATGAAATATTTCTAATTTTAAATGAAATCTAGTTCAAGCCTTTGAACTGTAACTCAAGGAAATAGGCTCAATGACCTGAACAGTTTGATAAATGATCCTGCATACTTCGGAACATTTATTTGACCTGCCCTTCGATTCAAACCCTCACGATAGCTCATTAATTTACGTTCAAATCGTTTAGAAAACGGTTGTAATATTATTTAGTTAAAATTTTTAGAAGATATTTTATATTATTATCAGTTATTCAGAGGGATATTTACAATCAAATAGATTATACTACGACCAGCTACTTATCACCTTTAAGTAATAGCTAATAAAACTATAGTTTCATCCTACTAATTAAAAGTTTCAATAAAACTGTTAAAATTGAATACCATCATAAATTGCAATGCAAATTGAACCTTAGATTCTTAAAATAAGGCTGGTTATTAAATTCGTTGGTTAGGTTATTATTACAGACAGGTTTCCCAATTAGCAAGGATCGCAAAGTGTTACCTAATTTGTAGCTTTTCAGTTACCTACTCGTGCCTAGTGCACGTCTGTTTTTGACGATAAAAAAACCAGCCAAGTGCGTGTCGGACCACGCACAATGAAGGGTTCCGTAGTTGGGATGAGTTTATCCCAAGAACAAACTTAACTTTGTAGTTGAAAAACATGTTCTCCAATACGGAATGTATGGGAGAACATGTTTTTGCAACCGCAAATGTAAGTTGGTCGATTATTACTCGTTAACTTGTAAAGCCTACTTAGCTATGATAGTTTTTCTTTTAATTTAGTTATATATACTACTGCTGTGAATTTTTTCACATGTCCAAAACCGACCATCTAGCTGGCAGGGGGGGACACTTGACTCTAACAAAAATTAGCACTTTAAAGCTTAATATTTCGAAAACGGATCCCTGAATCCAAAAATGGTCTTAGCAAACTCACAATATTTTTGAACGACCTTTCCAACGATACCCCACATTATGGGATAGATGAGGAAAAAAAAAATCATTTCCACTTTACGTGTAGGGGAGATACCTCAAAAAATTTTTTTTTTCAAAATTTTATTTTATTTCTTTGTCGGCGTAATTAATATGTACCCATACCAAATTACAACTTTCTTCTAGTACTAAGAGTCTCTGAGCTAAACCGCGGACAGACAGACAGACAGACGGACATGGCGAAACTAAAAGGGTTCCTTGTTTACTACGGAACCCTAAAAATGGATCATTAAACGGAAACCTGTATCATCATCTGCCTAGCCTTTTCTCAACTATGTTAGGGTTAACTTCCAGCCTAGTTGAATGCAGCTGAATTTTACATATGGTGACTGCCCGTCTAATCTCCACAACCCAGTTACTGGGTAATGTGATACGCCTTGGTAAGACTGGTTGTCAGACTTGCGGGGTTCTGACGACCCGTAAGGACTGTCAAAGATAACAGCCGGGACCAACGGCTTAATACTTGCTTTCCGATGCACGGAGGGATCTTGGTACGTAAAGATGGTCACCCATCCACGGACCAACCGCGACAAGCGTAGCTTTTATACAGCGTACCTGATCGATCGACCCGTATGGCTATTATTACTTAGCCACAAGCTCCCCCTGAACGAAAACCTGTATATGTACAAGTTTATGTACATTGGTATCTATGGTACGATCAATTTCAATTTTTTAAAATAATTGTTAGCTTGTCAAAATTATTCAGGTTCTAGCATTTAAGAAAACACATTATTAAAACATTGGCTTGAATGAAAACTCTACAGTAGGTACATGTTATAGCAATGCATGCATCATAAGTATTTACGAGCGTGCATTCTAAAAGTGGGCAACGTCGGAAAAAGATGTCAAATATCTCGCTGTTTTTATTAATTTGGCAATATTACTGTATGGAAACATGAAATATGAAATTAGTGAACTTTTAGAATAATAATCAAAACAGGCAAATTTTTGACAGCTATTTACGACGTTGCCAACTTTTAGAATAAACGCTCTTAAGCTACTTAATATTATTTTCATATCAAATTAATTGTTTTGAACCACTGAACCTGAAAATTTTTTATAACATCCATAATGGACGAACGGATGACCCCATTTTTTTATTTTTTTTTTGGGTGGGAAATTATCAAATAACTTCTCCCGTTCTGGGCGGAGTGGGAGGGCGTGTCAGACTCTTACTGACTAAAACTCACCCGTGTTCCTTCAGTTGCCATGTTGCCAGGGGGCCACGATGTCCTATCGGTTTTCTTGGAACCCCCGGCAGGCATTGGCCCTAGCGGACCCCGTCAATTCTGCTGACATCTCTTTGAGGCGAATGGATGACCCCTGTAACACAGGTTTTTCCTAGCATAGGGGTCATTGTTCAATATTTTGTATCAAGCTATTTTCACGTGTAATTAAGTGTCAACCTGTATCTGTGTACTTTTATGTCAAATAAACATTATTATTATATTATCCTCAAAAAACGTTACACGTTTTATATGGTGGCAATATTACGACGCGTCCTATTTGACGTACACCCAACATGCACCAAATTCAAATTCAAATAATTTATTTTCTCTTCACAAACAATGGCATCTTATAATTTAGACAGACTTGAAAAACTGTGACAATAGTTTGTGAGAGACTGGTGTCTGCACTAGGAATACCTGTATCGCAGATCACCAGGGTCCCACCACACGGTATGTAAACATAATCAATTAGTTAGTAAATGTGAAGGGATAGGGCATAACATAACATATAGACTCAGACATTTAAACAATATAAAACAAAAAAAAAGAATTTATTGCAAAAAATAAATAAAAATGCTTGAACTATTACGTTTCGGGAAGTTAGAGAAATGAAGCTGACTGAATGATGCTGAGATACCACCCCAGCATAGATAGGAAAAGCTTACTATAATGTAATAAGTTTCCAGGCAGAAACTCAGAAAAAAAACCAATATCGATGATCCATTATTTACATACCAAGACCCCTCCGTGCCTCGGAAAGCACGTTAAGGCGTTGGTCCCGGCTGTCATTTGTAGATCTTTGACAGTCGTAACGGGTAGTTAGAAGCCCAAAAAGTCTGACAACCAGTCTTACCAAGGGGTATCATGTTACCTAGTAACTATGGTTGTGGAGGTCAGATAGGCAGTCGCTCCGTGTAAAATACTGGTATTCAGCTGCATCTGGTTAGACTGGAAGCCGACCCCAACATAGTTGGGAAAAGGCTAGGCAGATGATGATCGATGATCCATGCAAATATATTATTTTATACTTAACTAGCGACCCGCCCCGGCTTCGCACGGCCGGGTAAAACCGGGTTATTATACATATAATAACCCTCTCCTCCTCAATCAATCACTCTATCTATTAAAAAAACCGCATCAAAATCCGTTGCGTAGTTTTAAAGATTTAAGCATACATAGGGATATAGGGACAGAGAAAGCGACTTTGTTTTATACTATGTAGTGAAGGACCAAAAGAAAAGGACTAACGATCAAAAGTCCAAGTCTTTATCGACCGTGCCAATGAAGTTACCATTCTAATGAAAGAGATAAAGCAATAACAAACTCAAGAGGAAACGTCCCGTAAATCACCCACCGATTTTATCTAATTACTAGATGAGTGAACAATAGCAAGAAATAGGGAATTAATCTTAATTAGCGAACGTCTTAGTCAAAGCCGATTAATTTCTTTCCTTCATAATAAGTGGACGGCGGGAGTTGAAAGTTGGTCCTTTTTTGCGAAAGCTACCTTTCTTTTCGGTATTGAGGAAGTAACAAAGTTTCAAACAGGAGTTTAGAATAACAATTGAGGCTTGTTTTAAGTATCTATATCTATACTAATATTATAAATAGGTAAAATTTGTTTGTTTGTATGTCTGTTTGTTTGTAAGTTTATAAGTAGGTGGTAATCTCTGAAACTACCCGTCAGATTTGAACAAGAAACTAGTTGATAATAAAGATATTTTAGTAACACATAATTAAGAAAGAAAAAAAAAGAAAGAAAATACGTTTATTTGCGGCAAACATGACGCAAAATAAAAACACAAAATAACAATTTGGAAGAAAATATGCGTCACATCCACGCAAAACGGCCATCGCTCAGCATAATGCTGCAACCCTATACGAGACAGAGTCCCAAGCTGGTTTTCAAAGTTAATATTTACTTATAATATCTTAAGCCAGTAACCGCATCGAAAGATAGTAGTACCCTTTAAAATACAAATGTCTTAAAAGAAAGCTTATTCTTAAAATACTCTAGTAAAACTAATGAATAAATAAAGCGCTGAAGATAGATAGAAAATAAATAGATGGGACAAAACTCCTATAAAGACTAAATAAAATTGTGAAATAAATTCCTAAAATGAACAATACAAAGAGCCTAAATACATAAAAGACTAGTGCTAAGACAGTAAATAACTCAAAAACAAAATCAAATAGTGAAGGTTCAAAGAAACTCAATTAATCAATAATGTCTACCGCTCCGTTTTAAAAAATTATTTACAAATTTTCACTTGACAAGCAACGATGAGCAAAAATACGATTTGTTATTTATTTCATCATTATACAGTAAGAATGTTGATATATAAAACAATATTAAAACCCATCTGGACCTACGGTATACAGTTGTGGGGCACCGCTAGTAATAGCAACATAGACATACTAGAAAGATTCCAAAGCAAAACACTAAGAACTATGTTCGGTATCCCCCAGTGTATTAGTAATAAATACATGTACCTAGATCTCGGCATAAAAACTGTCCGGCAAGAAATAGTCCAAAGCAGCCTGAAGTACCAGGAGAAGCTAACAACCCACGTGAATTTCTGAGTGGAAAGGGTGGACTTGAACATACCCGGCTGAGGAGACATGACATCCCCAATCTCACCAAAAGATTCCCACAATGAGACAATGAGAGAGTTTGCTAGAAAGAAACTTTTCAACAGTTTATGGCTCTCGTAGATTACAATTTAAGACAGATATTTATCAGGAAGTGGCTTATTGTTCCTCGAACAGATTGCCATGTAGCAGAATCAACAAAAAAAAAATTATACAATTACAAGTTTGCCAAATAATTCACTTCAGAAATTATTCGATAAACTTTTTTTAATAACGTATTATTTGACAAACAACTCATTTTTTTTATTCATGATTGTTATGACATAAAACATCGTTTGGAATAAAAACGTCTTACATATTGCACTACGTAATTTCCTAAAAAAGAAACTCATTAAAATAGGCAAAAGGGTAATTTTAATTTAATTCATAAATCAACAAAAAATATTTTATTAAAAAATTTAAATGCCAGAAACGACTTGGGCTGACAGAAAAAGAAATTGTAGGTTTAAAGAACTTCAATACTTGCCTGTAAATCATTTGACCGAAAAGGAAATTGCAGCCATGATCACTTTGTGACTGGTTTAGAATAAACTTATATTTAGTTTAAAAAAAACGTGATTTTCCCCAAAGAATCTAAATATTAACTGAAAAATTTATAAATGATTAGGATTACATATCATGCGAAGCATTTGTAAAGAGAAGTATTTGCTAAATACATGTACATGTGCTAAAGCAAGTGTTTATAAAATAAAACATTTGCGGAATAAGTTGTTTGTAAAATAAATAGTATACGAAACGTTGGTTGTTTTGTCAATGGTGTTTTGGTGAAACATTGGTGAACATTAGTGTAAGGGTATAGATTTATTTAAAAAGGATTATGTATTCAGTGTTGATAGCTTAAATATTTATTAAACACAATACCTATTTTAATTTTATTCAAAGAACGAAGTAAAACTGAAAATACTGAACATAGATGATCATTCCTATGACAGACCAAAAATCCATTCGTATTAAAGCCTAATTAATAAAGTATACTAACTTAGTTATATTTTTAAATGTTTTTATATTTATTATTCTAATATTTAAAAATATAATTTATATGTAAATCCTAACTTAATATTATAAATGCGAAAGTGAGTTAGTTTGTTGGAAAGAAAGAAAGAAAGAAAGAAAGATTTTTTATTTTATTTGGGACACGCACAGGATACGCACGCCCACGAGCACGCACGTGTTGGTTTGTTTGTTACGCTTTCACGCTAAAACAGCTAAACGGATTTAGATGAAATTTGGCACATAGGTAGACCATGACCTGGGTTAGGACATAGGACATATTTATCCCGATATTCTTACGGGATCGAGACTTATGCGGGTGAAACCGCGGGGCATAACTAGTAATGAAATAAAACAGTATAATACTTCGGAAATAGCACAAAACAAATAACCAAGTCTCCCATCGGTTCCTCATTAACTAATAACTAAAAACGTCCAAAAATATAACTTAACATCACATTCAAACGTGAATAGCTATTCGAACTGTCCAGTCATTCCGCTTGTCTATAACTGAACCAATTAAACCAATCAAAAGCCCAATTAATTAGTGGAGACCAAAATAAAAACTAACTTCATTTCAATACTTTGAATCTTTTTCAAAGGGTACCACCGTCTGGTTGTAAGTAAAAAGTGTAACCGATAGGATGGAAAATTAAAGGGTCAAAAAACATTCAACCTTTACTTTTCGCATTGGCGATCGGCGATTTTGCGACTTTCTTAATCAGTCACTAGCTTCTGGCTCGCAGCTAAATAATATTAGCCTCACGGGTCGATCGAAGATTAAGCTATTAGTAGAGGGTCCGACCTAGGAACGACCTTCGCCCATCTGTTTAATGGGTCAAAAGTATTTTAAATTAAATTAATTATGTTAGAAAATATATCGCGAGTGGGTTGGCTAAAAAATTCCTGGCCAGACCGGGCTTAGTAAAAAAATTCAAAAATGGCTTTTTTTTATTCCACTCATTTGTTTAATGATTTAAGCCCGTCACAGATATAGCTATAATATTATATACTGTGCTTTTACTTTTTTTGCGTAACTTTTGGTAGCGTAATAGAAATGCTCTATCTGAGGTTGCTCAAAGATTACTATGGAAAATATATCGTAATTATGTCTTACATACAAATTATAGCTACGTCTGTGATGGGCTTAATTCGTTTTAGAAACAAATTTTTCTCTTAAAAAAACACTATCTATTGATATATCACATATTGGGCGCCAAGAACATTCCTTAACTTAGATGGCCAAGTAGTCAGTTATTTAGGTAATTAACACCAAATTGACTAACAATTGGCCAAAGTCGAGTTAGTAGCAAAGGTTCTCCTTCTTGCAATGTTTCAAAAAATCTGGCCAGGATTTTTTTAATTTCTAACGTACTTGATTTAAAATACTTTTCATCCATTACAACAGATGGGTCGTTCCTCTGCGGATCCTATGCTATACGGAAAATCCCAAGTTTTTCATCAAAACGATGGCTCACAAACAAAGCCAAATTACATCGGACCTGTGCTTTGTATGACTTAATTAATTTGACTTTAATTGCTTTAGGCACGTGTACCTACCAAATAAAGGAATCGTGTGTTAATTTTGATTTCATACGCTTTGTCAACGGCGTGGTTAATTTGATTCTTGTTTTGTTCGAATTTCGGATCTTTATGCATGTAATAATGAATTTGTGATGGCAACCAACACATATTACAATGCTATTGTTGTATTTATAACATGTTATTGTTTATTGTATTTAGGATTTATGTTGGATCCATTAACATTATCACCTTTTCTATTATTAATTGGAGTTAGCTTACAATTCAGAAACACCTTAACGTTTATTGTTCCATTGCTAAAAGCACAAAGATTTTTCAACGAATCAGTGATCAAGAAAAGTTGTTCTAAGTGATTCAACCGTCTTTCCTACTGTCACCCATTTTGAATAGTAGGTATGGTATTTTATACAAATTATGGAATTATCCCATACAATGCTGAAAACGTAACTTTAAGCCTTTTTTTGGGTGGGAAATTATCAAATAACTTCTCCCGCTCTGGGCGGAGCGGGAGGGCGTGTCAGACTCTTACTGACTTAAACCCACCCATGTTCCTTCGGTTGCCCTGTTGCCGGGGGCCACGATTTCCCTATCGGTTTTCTTCGAACCCCCGGGCCCCGGCAGGCATTGGTCCTAGCGGACCCCGTCAATTCTGCTGACATCTCTTTGAGGCGCGCGTGGAACACAACGCGCCGTCGACCCGGGCTTGGTCCTTATCGGACGGCGAGCTACCCATTGCTCACCGTCCGCAAGCCCGCGCCTACGCCTCACATTAACTTTAAGCCTCACATTGTTAAAAACACGCAGCAGAAAGTATTCAAATACATATCACGAGCACCCAGTACACGTCAATATGAATTACACAAGAAAATAGTAGAAATAAAAACTGTACTGAAAATGCGAAACAAAGTTGCCGCGTATGCAGGCTTTGCGGTGGACGTATTCTGTAAACAAAAAAACGAGCGTATTCGAAAAACTGTTCGATATTATTCCTAGAATATCGTGATAGCGAATACAGTGAAATTGACAAGAGACTCACAAACATGTTCGTGAAATTAAAGTTCGTAGTATTGGCACGTTCCTGGCATTGGTAATTCAGAAAACTGATAAAAGCTTTTAAAAACTGAGTATTACTATAGTTTTATATGGAAACCAGTGTATGTATACGTAATGTTTTTATGGAAGGTTACGCTGGTCGGTCATTACGGTGCGTGAGTCGCTGACGGAATGAAATGTTGCCCTTTTAAATATTGTATTTACATTAAGGACTAATAATTATTGTACTTTTTTATTTAATATCTTGTTACTGTATGCTGCACCGGTTGACGTCATCATGTCAGCACCGGCTGCTGCTGAAAACCAACGCTGTGGCTCTGTCTCGCATAGGGTTGCAGCATTATGCTGAGCGATGGCCGTTTTGCGTGGATGTGACGCATATTTTCCCCCATATTCTTATATTCGTGTTTTTTGTTATTTCTTTGCGTCATGTTTACCGCAAATAAACGAATTTTCTTTCTTTATTCCATACAAACGATGTATGGTGATAACTCGTCTGTTTGACGGTGTTCGTTCAAAACTAAAAATCATATCAATCTCGTCATTATCTAACCTTGTCTGGAAGCAGAATCGGAGAATCTCACTTTTTTTAAAGAAAGTACTTTAGTCGTTTGGCGTTCGCAAGGGTGACTGCGCTACGCCTAGTCCTTGTCCTGGGTTCGAATACTAAATTGGTACAGCATATTATTGTTGGGTTTTTCATTAGGAAATAGTTAATAGCAGCCCAGCGTCGTGTCCGGTAATGAGTTGAGTGAGGTGAGTTATCGCACACGACATTCCACCAATATCGAATGCTACCAAAATAATCATCTCCATGTTTAACTTTTTTGCTCAAACTTGTGCCGAAGTGCTCACAAAGAGGGAGTATTTTAGGAATGATGAATGCCTGTTGCGAGATTAGCCCGAGTGTTAAAAATGTCTCAGTCTTTTGCATTTTCCCTACATTTTCGGTACCGGGAATCTATGGGAGTTTTTTGTGTTCCATTGTAGTTGGATTTATTGCTTGCTGTTTTGCCTTTTAGTAGTCCGGGTTTTAGGAAAAGGAGTGGAAACTTTAGGTGAAAGGTAGTGAATTTGTTAGATACCTACGTTTTGTCTGTTACCTACTGAAGTTGAAATGCTGAAAGAGATTTTGAAGAATTTTATTTTACATACGTTTTAAAACTTGGTGTTAAGGAAGGTTTGCTTTAGTACAATGTATATATCGCAGTAGGATAGTTATAGCCGTGATATAGTTATATCCCTAGAGATATAGCTATTATACCGTAATAAAGTTTTATGAAAGCGGTTCATAATTGTCTTACTAGGAATATAACTACTATACGAGCACGATCTAGCAATAACTATTAGGGCACTCCAACAAAATAGGTTAGGTTAGAACTGTGACCCATTACGCGCGAGCCGAGCGAGCGGAGCGAGCGAGGCCGCGTCCGCGGCCGGCGAGGGCTACGTCGAAATTAGTCGAAGTGACAAAATTAAGGCACTCCAACAGCTATGAACCGCTTTCATATAACTGTATTACGGTATACAGCTTTATTGCTTGGGATATAACTATGTCACGGCTAAAACCATCTTCTGCGATATAAATATTGGAATTTTCTTTCTACGTGCAATATTTTCAAAATGCTAGGGCTATTCTGCCTTAAACTAAACAATTAATGTTAAACAATATATTCACTAGTGAATGGGTGTGAATAAATAATGTAAATTCTTACAGGTTCACTTGCGTCGGTACTTATTATTCGTGAAACTGGGACGTCCAGCAAATGCGCCGACCAACGATTATTATTCAAAACTTAACAGTTCATCCACGAGGATATAAAGTTCTACTAGATATTATAACCATAACTCTGACTTTTTTAGGAGAGGCTTGTGGCTGAATGATGGGTTATCAGGTTCACTGTCCCATATGCATACACAATAATTAAAACAATGGAACAGACCACATATGGTTCATTGAACTGTGAACCGGTAAGGCTACGCTTACCACAGTAGGTTGGTAAATACTGACCATCCATTACATATCGAGACTTCTCCGTGTCTCGGAAAACACATTTACTTTCCCGGCTGTCATTCATACATCTTTGACAGTCGTTACGGGTTGTCAGGACCCCAAAAGTCTGACAACCAGTCTTTCCAAGGTGTATCGTGATATCCAGTAACTGGGTTATGGAGGTCAGATTGGCAGTCCCTCCTTGTAAAACAATGGTATTTAGCTGCATTCGGTTAGACTGGAAGACGACCTCAACATAGTTGGGAAAAGGCTAGCTAGGCAGATTGTCTATGACTTTTTAAGGCCATTGAACGTTATTGACATAGTGTCAATGACTTATTGATCTGGAGGTAGAAAAAAGTAAGGTGCCTTATAAGGGCCTACTTGAAATAAATGATTTGACGTTGACTTTGTAGAAAGAAAGAAAGTAAGTTAAGGCACACAATTATATTCAACCAAAAAACAGAAAAAACTATGATATAGAAAGTATTGTGTGCAGTTCATAGGCCTTGTAGTTTTTATGATTTGATTAATAGGGTTGTCCGACTGTTAGGCTTCATCAAATTGCCGGGGTCGCGGAAAAGTCCGAAAGGGATACCGTGGCCCCTATGGCAACATGGCAACTGAAGGAACACGGGTGGGTTTTAGTCAGTAAGAGTCTGACACGCCTTTCCATTCCTCCCAGAGCGGGAGAAGTTATTAAAGTGAAACTTTTATTACATCGTCTCAAACTTTTTCGTCTGTGTGTTGCATGTCGCGTGACGGTCGGCCGCGGAGTAGGGATAAAGTGAAAGGCGCTCGTCAGAGCAGCCAAGGCCAATATGGCGGCGCCTATAAAAGTTTCACTTTTACCGTGGTTTCATAAAACCACACAATCCTTTTTTTTATAAATTCGCAAGCAAAAAAAAAATTCTTCATCTAGTAACTTTACATCTCTGCCCCAAAGACTCGAAACTTGGCAGCAGTTCCTGTTGGTCAGTGTGAACTGCTGACGAACACTGCGCGCACCAATTAACATCGCTCGCATCCGACACCGCATAGCTAGCAATCAATGTTTTAATTAACTTTTGAAAAGGAAATCTATATCTTTACTATCGATTACCGAAGTCCGTTGAAAGTTAGGAAGGATTGGATTTATTCCTTGGTTCATAGTTGGAGATTAAAAAAATACTGTTAAAATGAGGAAGTACCTAATCATCTTTTTCTGACTCTGAAACTTATTTAATCTGTGGTATCGTAATCTAGTTAAAAGTATAATTATCAGATAATATTAACAGAAGAACGCAGCATTTTAATATACTATTTCTTTTGAGAAACAAACTCAGAGAACTTGAATAAAATATTAAGACCTTCCTTGGAGATTTAAGCTAGAACGATGGAAAACATTGAAAAAGCATTATGAAAAATTATGTAAAAATCTTACACGGTTTTTTCTTTACCAGAATTTTCTAAGTGGATGTAGCCAACATTATTGGTTAGAGGCTAATTCTGGTAATTTATCCATCACTATTTAATTTGTTAATGCTGAGGGCGTTTTTCTAACACTGCAATTCAATGTAGGTAATAATGTAAGTAATTATTATTTTAGCAATCAAATTAAAACGCACTGATTTTTAACCGACTTCCAAAAGGAGGAGGTTCTCAATTCGACTGTATGTTGTTTTTTTTTTTGTATGTTTGTTACGCGATTACTCCGTCAATTATGAATTGATTTTGATGGTTCTTTTTTTGTTTGGTAGATCATACTTCAGAAGTGGTCCCATATAAATTTTATTAACTTTGCTTGGGTAGTTTTTGAGTTAGCTTCAATAATACGTATTTTTTCCTCACTTAGTATGTGGATGATATTATGATAACTTCCTGTCACTGTTATTTACATAGCAGGTAGTGGTATTCGAATTTGTGTGGGGTAGGTATCACAACTAAAAATTGAAAAATAAAAACTTTTTACAAAAAAAAACAACCGACTTCAAAAAAAACACTACAAAGTGAAAAATAACTTTAATTTCGGAAGTCGGTGACAAAGAACGAAAATTAAAAACCCAAGACACCGACTTCCGAAATTAAAGTTATTTTTCACTTTGTAGTGTTTTTTTTGAAGTCGGTTGTTTTTTTTTTGTAAAAAGTTGTTTTTACATTTCTGTTCTTCTAAACCTTTGACGTCAGGTAATCGGCTGCCCCATTTCAAAACCTAGTAAGGGACACTTTTTACAAAAATCGTTTTATTGCATAATCTTGCTAATCTTATAAGTCCCCACCGAATACAAAAACACCAACGTTGAAAACTCACTTATAAGCAGATATATTTAGCAGCTGGAATAAACGTCCGCGCGCTGTGTGCGCGGGCATACAACTAACGTGTTGCGACGCGTCACGCGGTATTTATACTGCGACCAAAAATCAACCCGCTCATCGGTGATTGGATAATATAATGTTGTTCATAGCTGTCCTACATCTTAGTGTAAAACATAATTGTATATATATAATCTAGTCTTTTAAATATAAATTATTCGAACTGAAAACTGTTTTATTATATTCTCCTGACATCTGGTAAAGTGGTGACCCCGACGTGATAATGCCAGGCAACGACGAAGTAGCGACCGTTTCTATTAAATCACGCATACCAACGTTTTGGCGCGACAAACCACTTCTCTGGTTTGCACAATTTGAAACGGTGGTCAACCCGCAGAAGCCCAGCGATGAAGCCAAGTTCAGCCTCCTAGTAGCTCACCTTGAGAAGTCGGACGTTGAGCAAATAAGCGACATCATCATGAGCAAGACACGCGCTGGCCGGTACGAGGAGGCTAAGAAGAGACTGTTGTCTGTTTATGAAGAATCGGAGACAAAGCAACTGCAAAAGCTGCTCACTGAGATGGAGTTGGGAGACCAGAAGCCGTCCCAGCTATTGCGTAGCATGAGGGAGCCAGCACGTGACAAGATGCCCGATACCACTCTGCAGATACTGTGGATGAGACACCTACCTGCTTCCACGCGTGCCGTACTATCAGTCAACGAAGCGGCCACACTCGACGTGCTTGCAGCCATGGCCGATAAGATGCACGAGCAAACCCGGGAAGTCCACTCGGTTTGTGCATGCCAACAGCCGTCAGCGTCTACATCACGGCACGAAAGCAGTCACTCACAGGCGGAACCAGACCTTCGAGAAGCCATCATGCAACTAACGCGGGAAATTGCAGAAATGAGAACAGATAGAGCAAGACCAAGAAGATCGTCATACAGATCATTCCGCTCACGGTCACGTTCACTATCTCGAGGCCGACCAAATACTTACCAGCATACGTCAGGCGATATTTGTTTTTACCACGCACGTTATGGTAAAGAAGCACGCAACTGCAGATCACCTTGCAACTACAAGCGTCAGGAAAACTAGTCGCGACCTTGGCTGCGACGGGACCCGAGGTTAACGAAATTTCACCATACCGTCTACACGTTTGCGATTACCAACATCGCTTGAGATTCCTTGTGGACACCGGAGCCAACGTGTCGGTCATTCCTAACACGAAAGGAATGAAACGGGCGGAAGAGGTGTTGTATGCAGCGAACGGAACCCCGATACACACATACGGTGAGAGGAAGCTGGAACTCAACCTTGGTCTGCGCCGCCCCTTATCATGGCAATTTATCGTTGCTGCCGTGAAACGACCGATCTTGGGCGCCGATTTTTTGCGCCATCACGACCTTCTCGTCGACCTACGTGCCAGGAAACTCTTTGACAAGAAAACAGGACTGGCAATCGACGGCTGCATTGCAAGTAGTGTAGCTACCCCCACTGTGCTCACTATCAACCTCACCGACCCATACCACAAACTTCTGCAACAGTACGCTGAAATAACTTCACCGAACTTCAACAACATGAAGAATAGCGAAGTTGAACATCACATAGTCACTCACGGGCCGCCGGTATTTAATAAAGCACGACCGTTGCCGCCTCACAAATATCAAGCAGCAAAGAAGGAGTTTCAAGTTATGCTTGAACAAGGAATATGCCGACCATCAAAGTCACCTTGGGCAAGTCCACTCCACCTCGTGGAGAAGAAGAGTGGCGAATACAGACCGTGTGGTGATTACCGAAGACTAAATGCCGTCACCAAACCGGATCGGTATCCAATACCACGACTTCGTGACTTTACGTACCATCTCGAAGGGATGAAGATCTTCTCGAAAATTGATTTGAGGAAAGCATATAATCAATTGCGTATACGGGAAGAAGACATCGAAAAAACGGCAGTCATTACGCCGTTTGGGCTTTTTGAATTCCCACGGATGTGTTTTGGTTTATGCAACGCTGGGCAAACCTTCCAGCGACACATCAACAATGTTCTTGCCGACATGGACCACGTCTTTCCATTCGTCGACGACATTCTCGTGGCCTCACCAGACCAAGAGACCCACAGAAGACACCTAGAAGAACTTTTCAAAAGGCTCAAAGAGCATGGTTTAAAAATAAACATGTCGAAATGCGTTTTTGGGCACAAAAAACTGGAATTCCTAGGCTACATATTGACTGAAGCCGGTATCCAACCAACAGAAGACCGTGTGAAAACAATATCCGATTATCCCGAACCAACCACAATTCAAGAATTACGACGATTCCTCGGTATATTGAATTTCTACAAAGAAAATATACCGCATGCAGCACACGCACAGGAAAAGTTATACAAATATCTACGAACATGCAAGAAAAATGACAAGACCGAGGTGAACTTCAACAGTGAAGATAAAGAAGCATTTCGAGCCTGTAAAAATAGCATCAAGAATGCTGTCACCTTATCACACCCTTCAGTTCACGCTCCGTTATCACTGATGTGTGACGCCTCAAACACCTGTGTCGGAGCCGCGCTACAGCAACGTGTAGGAAACGGCTGGAGACCACTCGGTTTTTACTCAAAAAAACTAACAGAAGCGCAAAAAAAATACAGTACGTTCGACCGAGAGCTACTGGCGATCTACCTGGCAATACGGCACTTTCGACGCATGTTTGAGGGTAGAGAAATAACGGTTTACACGGACCACAAGCCGTTAACACATGCATTACTGCGGCTAAATAGCAAGACTGAAACACCAATACGCACGAGGTACTTGCACTACATCAGTCAATTCACAATGAAGATATGCCATATCGAAGGAAAGGATAATATTGTGGCCGATGCATTATCGAGAATCGAAGCAATATCTACTCCATCACCAATCGACTACGACGAACTAGCCCGTCTTCAACACAGCGACAAACAACTGACTGACGTCATGAAAAACACTTCGCTCCGATTCGAACGGCTACGTCCACTCAACGCAAGTAACCCAATACTGTGCGAAACGTCAAGTAGCCAAGTTCGACCTTACCTACCACTAGAACTACGAAGAAAAGCTTTCGACGCCATGCACGAGTTGAGTCACCCCGGCACCCGAGCCACTAGAAAAATGATCACACAACGTTTTTTCTGGCCAAGCATGAACAAGGACGTCAACATGTGGACCAAATGTTGTATAACCTGCCAACGAACCAAAGTGCAGCGACACACGGTATCGCCACTGGAAGAGTATCCACCAGCAGATCGACTATCGCACATACACATAGATATCGTCGGACCATTACCAATATCAGATGGAAGACGGTATTGCGTTACCATCATCGACCGAGCAACTAAATGGCCAGAAGCATTCCCAGTCGGTGACATGGAAGCCAACACCATCGCCACGGCCATCTACGAAGGGTGGATAGTGCGATTTGGTTGCCCAGAAAGGATCACAAGCGACCAAGGAAGACAGTTTGAATCACATTTATTCAAAACCCTAATGAATAGAATGGGCATCGAGAAAACACGGACCACGGCCTACCACCCACAAGCGAACGGAATGGTTGAAAGGTGGCATCGATCATTTAAAACAGCATTGACGGCACGGTTACAAAACTCAAGCTGGACTCAAGAATTGCCAACCGTATTACTGGGACTTCGCGCGGCAATTAAAGAAAACACTGATGTGTCATCAGCAGAAGCGCTATACGGAAAACCATTACGGCTACCCGGTGAAATGTGTGGAGAATCGTCGATATACGCAAACACGAATACACACTTCAGCGACGTCATAACCAGCGCAATGAAAAAGATGCAAGCCGTCCGCCGTAACACCGACCGGCGCGCAATGTTTATACACGACGACCTACATGTATGTACGCATGTATTTATACGTACCGATGCTTACCGCCGGCCGCTGACACCGACCTACGAAGGTCCGTACCGTGTCTTGAAGAGACAGAACAAGGTGTATACAGTTAAAATCAAAGATCGTCAAGTAAACATCAGCATAGATCGACTGAAGCCTGCATTCCTACCTAATACCGAGGAAGAGGCAAGTCGTGTAAGGGAACAGACATCATACGTCACGCGATCCGGCCGCACCTCAAGACCCACCGTACGCTTCGCCTTATAAACTGTACGTCCGGCCGAGACGGAGCACGGCCGCGCACTAAGCAAAAGTGAAAGGCATACGACGCAAACACTGCGTCCACGCATCTCTGTGCAAATCTGACGTCACGCAGTACTAGGCAGGCGCCACCACTTTGCACTACTTACGCGCTCGCTGACTACGTGCGCGAGACACCTCTCTGTACCACTCGCATTGTGCGGCGCTTCGCTGGGGAGGAGCTATGTAGCAGCTGGAATAAACGTCCGCGCGCTGTGTGCGCGGGCATACAACTAACGTGTTGCGACGCGTCACGCGGTATTTATACTGCGACCAAAAATCAACCCGCTCATCGGTGATTGGATAATATAATGTTGTTCATAGCTGTCCTACATCTTAGTGTAAAACATAATTGTATATATATAATCTAGTCTTTTAAATATAAATTATTCGAACTGAAAACTGTTTTATTATATTCTCCTGACATCTGGTAAATATTAAAACATCGAAACCTAGTAAGTGCCCCATTCACTGCCTGGTGACCACTTTAAAACCTAGTAAGTTACTTGAACCATTTCAAAACCTGGACATTTGAAAGGCTGACCTTATTTACGGTTTTGCGCTCTCCTGTAAAATTTCGTTTTAAGTCCTTACTAGGTTTTGAAATGGGGCAGCCATAATAATGTGGCTTATTAGTCGATTCGCACGAAGTTAATATAGGTATTCATGGACGAATCGGCAACTCTAGAAAAAAATCGAGTAAATTCATGCGAATCGACCAATAAGCCTAATAATATCCTACAGACTAGTTCAAAAAGACACTACAAAATAGCATTAACTAAAACTTCACTAGACACAGTTACCAATTCCATTAGGACTGCAACGTGTTCAAGTATTTGGTTTACTAGACAAAGATGGCGTCGGAGATAATGCAGCCTCCCTGAACGAACCAATACGCAGTCCAATCTGTTGTAGCGAATTATCACTGAATAAGTGACTATGTATTGTGAACGACGGCCTTCCCTGAAGTATTGGTTGGATTTGGCGAAATGTCTAAGTGAGCTTCAAAATCTTATCGATCTTACAGTTGGTAGTAGTAACTTAGCTAGGGTACCCCGACTATAGATGTAAAACAACCGGTTTAAAACGTTTTAAACAAAATTCTGCCGTTTTAAACCCCAAATAAATCGTTTTAAACGGTTGAAAACTCGCCTACATACCGATGTATGTGCATGTGTGTTTAAGGTGCGCGAGCTGGCAACGTTGCGTCGAGTCACGAGTGACGACGTCAACGAGAGTGCGAGAGTGTGAGTTTGGTTTTAAACCGAATCAAATTGATTATTTATATCGTGTGAAAACAATGAAAAAAATGTTTATTTACCAACACAGAGTTTTTAACTTATCAATAGAGTATTTATAACTTAGGTAGAACCAACTAGAACTACACCCGCTAAATATATCAAAATCAGCATACATTTAAAAAATCTTTACACAATTTATAGGTACTCCGTTATATCCCCCCACCTCGAAAAAATCAAGAAAATGTAGTTATAATTCAGAAAAACATAGTCATCAACACCATCTGTTTTAAATCGAATAAAATGGTTTATTTCGGTTTTAAACTGTTTTTTTCGTTTTAATCGGATTGGTTTAATAGGTTTTAAACCAGCCTTACGTCTATAACCCCGACTAAACGGGTTAGGTTAGGTCGGAACTGTAACCATCCATGCGCGAACCGAATTGGTCGCAGTAAATATGCTAGGACACCCCGGGGTTGGGTTAGGTTTGGTTAAAACTGAGACCAACTGCGTTGTCTACATTCAAGTTAGTCTCAGTTACTTGGCTAGTATTCTCAGGACCCCAAAATAGGAATTTTTAGAGGTCCGTTATTTTGGTAGTGTTAAAAGAATAGATGACCAGTGGTAACGGCCGTGACTTACGAGTTGTAGGTCGTAAGTTGGAACCCTGACAGGCTCCCTTTTATTAACCGACTTCCAAAAAGAGGAGGTTCTCAATTCGACAGTATGATTTTTTTTGTATGTTTGTTACGCGATTACTCCGCCAATTATGAATTGATTTTGATGATTCTTTTTTTTGTTTGGTAAGTCATACTTTAGAGGTGGTCCCATATAAGTAAATTTTATTAAGTTTGCTTGGGTAGTTTTTGAGTTAGCTTCAATAATACGTATTTTTTCCCATTTAGTATGATAATTATGATAAGTTCCTGTCACTGTTATTTACATAGCAGGTAGTGGTATTCAAATTTGTGTGGGGTAGGTACCACAACTAAAAAGTGAAAAATAAAAACCAAAGACACCGACTTCCGAAATTATTTTTCACTTTGTAGTGTTTTTTTTGGAAGTCGGTTGTATTTTTTTTTGTAAAAAGTTAAAAAAAATTTTTTTTTTGGATCGGAAGTCATCAAATAACTTCTCCCGCTCTAGGCGGAGCAGGAGGGCGTGTCAGACTCTTACTGACTAAAAACCTCCCGTGTTCCTTCTATTGCCTGTTGTCAGGGGCCACGGTAACCCTTTCGGACAAACCCGCAACCCCGGCAGGCATCGGCTCTAGCGGACCCCTTCAGTTGTGCTGACATCTCTTTGAGGACCCTGATATGCGTTTACTTTGTGTAAATTATTTGATCACCACCGCTCTCAAAACGGTGAAGAAAAATATCGTGGGCATGTCCTGGAACCAAAAATTCGAAGACATCTAGCAACCCGCACTGGGTCTGCGTGGTGGTTTACGGCCCACTCTCTTTCACAGAGAGGAGGTCTGTGTCCCAGCAGTGGGAACATTAAAGGCTGATTATGCTAAATAGCAACACTTACCTACAATTTTGTTCAGTCCCGCGAGGTAATATCTGCGTAAATGCCTTTCATTTTGATAATTCAACAATAATTTATTCATTGCGATATTTACGTCGTCGAGCAGACTATTTTTTCAAATAGGTATAGGATTAATTATTTAATAGAATTTTCTTCAATATCCTTCGGATTGTGATTGAAAGTGTGCTGATAGTCACGGTCGGCTAGATAAATTAGAAAATGTAATAGAGTTTCTATAAAATTATCGCTAAGTAAAATATTAATCGAAACTTATCCAGAGGGGACACAGATCAATGAACTATATTGTTGACAATAAAAAATACTCTTCTAAACTCTTTCATAGTGAATATAGATATACATGTATAGCCATCATTAAAAGTTGGCATAAAGTACCTTTTACTCAATTTCCAACGTGTTAAAACCGATTTTGTCCTAACAACTTATTAAGCTAATAGCCAGTTTTAGCTCGTACATTATCAGATGCGATGGCCGCGGTTAGGAATATGAGATGGCGGCTCATTTGTCACGATTGGGCGGGCACGCACTAATTTGCGGTGGCCCTGTTATGTGAAATGAATAGGTACGTTGTTGACAATATTATGGCGAGTATTTAGCATGTGTTTTCCAAACAATAATTTCACTCAGTTGCTCAATGGATGTACGATAAGTTGTATTCAACGCATCGAACAGCTCCCAAGCATTTTGTATAAATTTAACCTACAGGCAGACTTCACTTTGAATTTTCCGACGACGAAAAAAAATCTTAGACACACAATATTTATCTTGAACGTGATGAAATTCATAATACAGTTTCAAAGAACTTTTACTTAGATTTATTTTCCTTATTAGCACTTCTAAGGTATAATTAATTAACTAGATTATTAAAACAAACCTGTTTAATTTTTTATGTCCTGTACATACTAAAGATACTAAAGATACTAAAGATGGCGGGATGAGCTGGACTCCTTTAAGAAAGATTGGTCCTTGGAAGCTCTAGACAGAGAGAGGTGGAAAGAGAGTAGGGAGGCCTTTGCCCAGCAGTGGGACAATAACGGCTATGTAATGTAATGTACATACTAAAGAGCGAGACACATTCACACGAACTGTAGTTTTTGGCAATTTAATTATAGAAGGAATATGTTTTATTTGGCACAGACTAAATGCACACACTATAATTGTATAAAGTATATACAAAAATAAATAAAAAGTGTAAAGTGCGATGTAAGAAATATACCTCACGGCTGCGCCAAAAAGACCTAGTTTAGCAAATGTCAAATGCCAGACACTTATAGTCAAACTTTCCTAACGTAGCTTCACGATGCGGGTCGGCGTTTCCTATCTAAGAAGAAATGCCGAAACAAACTAACAGGTCAGTCTCTTTTAAAAAGCCCAGACATAATTTTGGTCAGATCATGTAAAGACCATGTAGATTGGTGTCTGAAATGGTCTTTTGAGAAAAGAATCACACAGATTGAGCAGACCTGTCTTGTCAGTGCACTAGATAGACATCACAATTCTGACCTCAGTTTTTTTTTACCATTTTTATTTATTTTTAACTCACTTTCACTCAGAAGTTTTTTGTTTTTTTTCTAGAACCGTGATTGCTTCAAGGAACCGTGTGTCAAATATGTCTGTAGGCCTTGATAAATCAGATGGGGGTGATTTAATTGCTTTTATAATTATTATTCCTTTTTTAAGCACAGAATCGGTCGAAGTGGCGGTACTTGGGGGAGGCCTATGTCCAGCAGTAGATGTCTTTCGGCTGAAATGATGGTTGCTTTTATTTTATTTTTTTCTAAGTGTATAAAATACATTTTTAAATATTTCAAAAAAAAAAAAGAAATCATTTAAAAATATATTATTAGTACTTTTCATTCAAAGAATTTTTGTATTCTCATTGTATATTCGAAGGTAGCAAGTACTTTAAAAGTTTAAATTCATGAAAAATTAAATCCACTGCACTGAGTACCTATTACTAAAGAAATCCCAGCTCTCTTAGCGAACATCAAAAATATAAACCTAATTTCTCTCTTTGTTCTGGAAATATAAATGTATAATTTAGAGTTCATCTCACTTGTACCCCTGAGACGGCGCGGTAAGTAATTCTTTGTGTTACGAGTCTAATGTTCCGCTATTTGGAAACCTCGATGATTTATTAATGTTAAAGTGAAATGTGAAGTGTATTTGTAGATCTATTTTTAAAATTCAACTTGGGGAAAAACGTGCAGAAAATTTTCACCTTACCGGTGCCTTGTTTTGGTGAAAAGTGTTGCCATTTCGCCACTTAATTTGGAGATAAGTTCGATGTGTCGTAAATATTAAATGTGTTTTTTCTGACATCTTTCTTAGCTGGTTGTTCTTCAAGTGATGCAGTAATAAAACGTTCTTTAGGAAAATTTTAATAACAGTAATATATAAGTGCTGCAAATATGCATACTTACAGAAAAAAGAGTACAGATATTAGAATTATTAGAAATTAGTATTATTTCGTTTAGAAGCTACCAACATACATTCTGATTTTATCTAGACACCGATAAAAAATGCTCACTGAACAACCAAATAATTATAATTACAATAATCCATTCTAGATCTTCAGTTCGTGCTCATCTTTGTTCAGCAGAGATTACAGGACACCCTCGGATTCGTAGTAAAGCCTCGGACATTCACTGTGAGCGCCGCCCCCCAAATCCGTGATTACATGGAGCATCGGGGCAATGGCTGTCACGCCTAAATATTTAATTTACAAGGTGGGTGTATTCTTTAGATTGAATTTGATCTTGCTAAGCATTTGTTTTAAGGTAGACTAAGAAAAAGTCTGAACATTTGGGCATAAATTAGTTTTAATTAAAATTATAATTGTTTACCCACAGGCCTCTCTTCACGCATTGCACATTGTCATGGCCGTTCTTCATTTTAATTTTTTGCTTATTTCGTAGTTTTTTATCCATTTTTAAATTGAAACTTTTATTACATCGTCTCAAACTTTTTCGTCTGTGTGTTGCATGTCGCGTGACGGTCGGCCGCGGAGTAGGGATAAAGTGAAAGACGCTCGTCAGAGCAGCCAAGGCCAATATGGCGGCGCTTATAGAAGTTTCACTTTTACCGTGGTTTCATAAAACCACACAATCCTTTTTTTTATGTTGGCATACCTCATCGAATGGTGCAATGTATTTAAAAAATTGCACCTTATCATGTGCTAGGTGTGTTGTGTTTTTGTTGCACTAAATAAATGTTTTATATCTATCTATATCAACAGTTTATTATATATTCCGAACACCAATTTACCGACACAAAAATATCAGGCTGCAGGGAACATTCAATCAGCTGACGAAACATTTCGTTTAGCCGTACAGACTAGTTCTTTCACGAGATTTCAACGAATATTCGGAAAACTTTCGGGCCTGGATCAATTGGGATCGGCTATATATCGCTCCTAACAAGTTCTGCGATTCAATTTAAACTTACTGGTGCAGAGTTTGCACTGAATACTAGGTTACCTACGAAATGGTATTGACTGTTAATTTCAAGTGTTGGAAATAACAGGCTAAGGAATGTTTTACGTTGTAAAGGATTCGAATGAACTGGGGTAAATAAAGAAACAAAGAAAGATTTTTTTTTATTGGGGCACGCACAGGAAATACAACATTAAAACTAAGAAAATTATAAAAACAACAACAATTTCAGAAAAACATTTTTTTTTTTTTTTGTAAGCAAAAGGAAGACATGTGCGAGGCCAAAAAGGCTCCTATCTCAGCATAATGCTACGATATTTGAAAAAAACAAATACCACAGCTCTGGTATTCTGATAGGGCCCGCTGTCCACGGACACAAAATAAAATCCCAATAGAGGAGTAATTAAAAAACTAAAAAAAATAAACAATAAAATATAATAATACAAACAAAAGTCAGTGAAAACCGTATTTCTTACGATGTTTTAATAAGATCAACCCACACCCCACGTTCCAACATCGCTTGTCCATGTTAGTACTACATAATCTGATCTCAAATCTAATAATTTGTATTGCTTTTATTTGTTATAAACAATGTGGTTTATGCAATATTTTGCTGTGTTTTGTCGACTATTACCAATCAAAGTTTTATCTTGCTTTAAATACTTACCTACTAGAACAGTGCATTATCGAGTTGAAGCAGAGCTGCCACGTATGAGAACTTGTATTCAATTCCTGTCTCGATAAACGAAGCATTTAGATTCTTCTGTGAAGATGACTTTTGAGAGCGTTGGAAATTATTATGCTCGTAAAAAGCAACAAATAAAAAATATTTTTATTTTTGTGCCCTTGAATTTGAACATAATTATACCGTACCTACTTAATTAATACAGTCATTATCGATCCGTAGATCTACCTTTGTTGAATATCGTTTCGTTAAACACACAGACAAAACCAAAAGCAGATATTAAAAAATTAATCTTTTTTAATCTTTTTAATGAAACCAACTTACACCAGCGCGCAGCGTGACGTTTCATTTCAGTTAAAAATACTCCAGAATTTTTATAACTCGACCAACACTTGCAGTATTTTTCTTGAAAGGGAAGTATTAAATTTAGTTTTCCGCCTGCTTCGCTTCGCCGTGATACCGGGGCAGTAAATTGTATGAAAGGAACTAAAATGTTAGTGAATGAAGACATTAAGGTGCTCCTCAGAAAACGGTGAGATTATTTTAAATATTTTTTCGCTTTTTTGTAATCTAGACTGTAGTTGTATAAATTGCGACAGAGTTTTCCTGTTATTTCCGTATCAGTGGGTGTTTTAACACGCTTTTATTAGGTCGACCTGTATGTAACTATGTAATGGAATCTAAGGTAACTAATTTAACCATCTTTCAAGGATTGTAGCGTAATGAAAATTGGCAGCTGTATGTAGTTCTGATGACAATACAATAATATGGTGCTGTCGAACTGATCTGATGATGGAGCCGGAAGATATGAACTGGAACTTCATGATGGAAAATTGTATCATAGCTGTTTTGGATTTCTTAGAAAAGTCTTGTAATGAACTTTGACCACGATTAGGTTTTAAGGTCTGATGATGAAGCCGGAAGATAGGCACTGGCATTCTATGATGGAATATCGTATCATAGTCGTGTTTGCACTTGTGTGAAAGGCCACGATGGAGTTTGAACACAATCCGGTTTCAAGCGTGTTTTAAACTATTAATTTATTCAAAACAACTATGACATTATAGATAAGCTATGACATATAGATAGATGAGACTTTGGGTCTCTTTTTGTGTATCGGAATTTCGAGACGTGATCTTTTTTTAAACAAAATGTTCCATTCAAAAGCCAGAATATTAATAATAGTAGAAGGATTCAGTGTTTTAAAAAGTGTGAGACTAAGACTGGCTGTCCACTGGAGCGGAGCGGAGCTGTGCCAATATTAACCAATGGAATTGCATAAAATAAAAGAAAGAAAAGAAGAAAGAAAATTCGTTTATTTGCGGTAAACATGACGCAAAGAAAGATAAAAAACACGTAAATAACAAATTGGGGGAAAATATGCGTCACATCCACGCAAAACGGCCATCGCTCAACATAAAGCTGCGACCAGCTGTCATGCGAGACAGAGCCCCAGCGCTGGTTTTCAGCGATAGCTGGCGCTGACGTGATGACGTCAACCGGTGCAGCATATAGTGAAATAACAAATCAAAAATAAGATAAATACTAGTCCTAAATGTTTATACAAATGTAATATTTAAAATGGCAACATTTCGTGCCGTTGGCGACTCACGCGCCGCATACTTATTACAATCTGTGCGCGTAGCTGTCAAAAAATATTTAAAAAAAAAAAATCGCCGCTTTGCTTCAGTGGACAGGGATTTGTGAACTAGTTTAAAAATTCATACAAAACTGGGAAGCGGAGCGAGGAAACGGAGCTTAGAAGCGGATCGGAGAAGCGGAGAGGGGAAGCGGAGAGGGCAAGCGGAAAAAACTGGCAGCGGGATATTGCAGCCCGCTCAAATTACTCGTCACGTGAACTCGGTCAAGCTCCGCACAGTCCGCAACTCCGCTCCGCACTACCTCGCTCCGCATCAATGGACAGACACAGTCCGCAACTCCGTTCTGCATTAGGCTGCCTGGCCACTGGAGCGGAGTGAGGCAGCGGAGCGGAGAAATGTACCAATATTAATCAATAGAATCTAAACTCCTCTTAAGAGCTCCGCTCCTATTGGTTAATATTGGCACATTTCTCCGCTCTGCTGCCTCGCTCCGCGTCAATGGACAGGCAGCCTTAAAACTGGTAAGTATGTGACAGATTCGCCTCTGATGGCTACGATGGTCTCGAAATGCATAGATGTGCGTCGGCTGCAGATATTCGGTTCTTATCTTATAATTTTGAAGTTCGCGGGTAAGACTTGGTTGAGACTCGCACATACCAGGGAAGTTCAGCAGTGTGTGGAACAAGGCTGCCAATAATGATGATGATGACCTTATAATTTCAATCAACTCAGTCAATTGCAGTCCACTGTTGGACATAAGCCTCTCCCAGGCTGCACCACAACACCCTGTCCTCCACCTTCCGCATCCAGTCTGCCCAGCCACCGTCTTAAGGTCGTCGGTCCATATAGCTGGAGGCGTCCCACACTACGCTTGCCGATACGCGGATATTATAATAGTAGTTTATGAAACTTTTGCATAATGAGGGGTATTAAAACATGAGTGTGTGTTTAAAAACCGAGCTGTTGGCGAGGTTTTTAATAGTATCACACGAATGTTTTAATACCCAGTTATGTGCAGTTTCATACACTACTTTATCTACTCTCATACATTGGGATTGAAGCTAAAATTAAATAAAAGATCAAAGTTAAAGATCAAGAATAAATTTAAAAATCCCACGAAATTCAGTACAAAAAAACAAATGAATGTCGCCTGCACCAGCACATCACCGCACATGCGCTACAGCGGGTGCTGCTGTCCCCCGTTTAAACGTTCCATTACAAAAGTTGATGGAAACTCCTTAGTGATATTAACTTCTTGGATTAGCCCTGTATCGTATTTAAAAAAAAAATTGTTTTATAGCATTATTTTGTTCGAGGAAAAGTGTTATAATATGATTCTATTTTTAAATTTTGGTATTGTGTTAATAAAGTATGTCAATATAAACTCGTTTTGAAGTTTATAATTCGAATATCTACGATATGAGAGTAGATAAAATTTATTAGACTTTAAAGATAAACGTTGCTGTTTATAGAAAACATCTTTTTTCACGTGACTTTAAAGATACATACCTATTACATCACTTTACTGGAAGACAAATCGTCCCGACTCCCTTTGCGAGTAAGCGTCAACTTGATAGAGTTTAATGGACGCTCGCTCCGACGCCGTTCTTTAAAACTAGTTTATACTAGCCTTGATTTTGTAGCACATTCAGTAGACTAAAGTAATAAAAATCACTCACTATCCTTTACTTGAGTGATAAAAATGAGCCATAGAGTTTGGTTTTAAAGTTAAACGACTGTATTTACCTACCATCCTGTAATTATTTAGAAACCGCAAAATTTCTGTGTGTTTATTCAAAGCTCTCAAATTCGAGAACACTAAAATAAAAAAACTTTTACAAAAAAAATCAACCGACTTCCAAAAAAAACACTACTAAGCCAAAAATAACTTAAATTTCAGTTATTTTTGTTTTTTTTTAAATTATTTATTTCATAATATTACAGTTTTCGTTATACATAACATCTGCCAAACTGCAAAGCAATTTGTCGGCAGTTTTAGTTATGGTACTTACCCCATACAAATTCGAATACCACTACCTGCTATGTTAATAACAGTGACAGGAACTTATCATATCATCCTTAAACTAAGTGGGAAAAAAAATACGTATTATTGAACCTAACTGAAAAACTATCCAAGCAAAGTTAATACCACCTTGAGAGCATACCCTTTCAAACAAATAAAGAATTCTCAAAATCAGTCCATAATTGACGGAGAAATCGGAGGACATACATAAAAAAAACAAACACGCTACGAACATAATATAACGTCCTCCTTTTTGGAAGTGAAATGAAATGAAATTGTTTATTCTGTAAATAGGATATTGGAATCACTTTTACACGTCATATAAAAAAATATTAAAAATAAGCTAGATGAGTCGGTTAATAAATAGCCGCCCTTAGTAAAATTAAACAGTGATACATAACGCTTTAGTCACGTTTATGATTCCCATTACAAACTACACGTTCTAAATAAAATTAAAAAATATAAGATAATACACCATAAAAAATTGCCCTTCACTTTTACCACCCCGCATTATCAATATCAATCCAAAAATTGACCTGAAAACCCCTTTTTAGCACTCACACAAATAACCCCAATTCGTGTAATATAACACTGGGGAGCGCATCGCATTGTGCTGTTCATAAACCATTGCTGTTGTAATAAAGGGTAAGAATGATAACGTACATTAACAGTCCGCAAATGAAGAGTTACACCGCGGACGGATCGTGTTGGGAGAGGTAAGGTGAATGGATGGAGGAGGTATGATGTGAAAATTATTTTTATAATTAATTGTAGTTTTTAAAATTGTGCTGTTTATTAGCTAGCTGGGTTTTTTATATAGGCTATTGAACATTTTACATAATAAATCGGTAGGTTACGTGAATTCAGTTGTGATTTGATTAAACGTTGGTAGTTTTGCTTAACAATTTGGTAATATCCCAGACTACCCATCTAGATCCTGAACAACTATCTTTTAGTCACTTTATAATTATGTATGAGCATGACGCATTTATTAAATGTTACACATAATTAAATCTGAATTAGATATACACCTACGACATGAACTTGTTTTTTTTTAATTTGCCCCTACTCTCCACTCCTCGGCAAAGGCCTCCCCCAGGCCCAGAAAGAAGTGACAAGACGACCCGGATGCGTACCGCGCGGACTGGTTTGAGGTGGCGCGAGAAAAGAGTTCCTGGAAGGATTTGACCTTACCACTACTATTTTTAACCGACTTCCAAAAGGAGAAGGTTCTCAATTCGACTACGTTTTTTTTTTGTATGTTTGTTACGCGATTACTCCGCCAATTATGAATTGATTTTGATGATTCTTTTTTGTTTAGTAGATCATACTTCAGAAGTGGTCCCATATAAATTTTATTAACTTTGCTTTGATAGTTTTTGAGTTAGCTCCAATAATACGTATTTTTTTCCACATAATAATATGTGGATGATATGATAACTTCCTGTCACTGTTATTTACATATCAGGTAGTGGTATTCGAATTTGTGTGGGGTAGGTACCACAACTAAAAGTGAAAAATAAAAACTTTTTACAAAAAAAAACAACAGACTTCAAAAAAAAAACACTACAAAGTAAAAAACTACTTTAATTTCGGAAGTCGGTGACAAAAAACGAAAATTGAAAACCAAAGACACCGACTTCCGAAATTAAAGTTATTTTTCACTTTGTAGTGTTTTTTTTAAAAGTCGGTTGATTTTTTTTTATTGCCTTAATGTAGCGTTTATGTTGATCGCTAGGTATTTCGATCTTATAGAAGTGTGACTGCAGTTTTCTGTTCGAAAATTGGCAGCCGTAATTCCAGCCCCGGAAAACGAAATGCGTCCGGTAAATGCACAAGCTCTGAGACCGGCCAGGCACCTTATACTTTTATCAGTGATCTACAGAAAAAAAAAATCTGCTGTTTCATAGAAAAGTGCAATCAATACCTACGCGGTGTAAATGAAACAGCAGATTTTTTTTTTGAATAACCGACGAAAAATTTTAACGCAGGGGGTTTATAATCATGTACTGAATCCATGGTAACAGTTTTCGCGTCGATGTCCCTGCCACCCTGTATACAGCGTGCACCAGAAAGGCATGGTCAATGTTGATAATTATATTGTTTACTTTGATGGTGTAATTTTATTGTTTACTGTGAGGGGCTTGTGGCTAAGTAATAACAGCCACACGGGTCGATTGATCAGGTTAAGCTACGCTTGCCGCGGTTGGTCCGTCGATGGGTGACCATCTTTACATACCGAGACCCCTCCGTACCTCGGAAAGCACGTTAAGCCGTTGGTCCCGGCTGTCATTTGTAGATCTTTGACAGTCGTTACGGGTAGTTAGAAGCCCAAAAGTCTGACAACCAGTCTTACCAAGGGGTATCGTGTTACCTAGTAACTAGGTTGTGGAGATCAGATAGGTAGTCGCTCCATGTGAAATACTGGTATTCAGCTGCATCCGGTTAGACTGGAAGCCGACCCCAACATAGTTGGGAAAAGGCTAGGCAGATGATGACTTTGATGGTGTGTACCACCCCTTTAATTAAATATTACCATACCTTTTTGTCAGTAATCTATAGTATGATATACGACACACTAAGTACAAGGATAAAGGCGCTCCAATTCTGTAAAAAACCGGCCAAGTGCGTGTCGAACTACGCACAATGAAGGGTTACGTAGTTGGACTGAATTTATCCCCAAATACAAACGCTTTGTAGTTGAAATACATGTTCTCCCGTACATTCCTACTGCAAATGTAAGTTTGTATGCACAACATTGATAGATTTACCGTGTTATTTTAAGACCATAGACTTCTTATAGATTTTTCTGTAATCTATAAGAACCATTCTCTGTATTTTTTTTTTCAAAATGTTAGGCTCTGTAGTTTCGGAGATAAGGGGGGAAATGGTAAATTTTCATCTATTTTCTTAATATATTTAAATGCATTTTATTTTAAAATTATAAAAAAAATATTTGAGATCCTCGTAACAAGTCCTTACATTTGATATGTCACACGATACAGTTTGAAAAAGATTTCTTTTTAATTTTCTCATTTGTCCCCAAAAGTGACCCCCATATTCAAAATTAATTTATTTACGTTACACGTTCATGTTTGAGTCACAGAAATACATATGTGTACCAAATTTTAACTTAATCGGTACATTAGATTCGGAGCAAATTGGCTGTGACAGACAGACAGACAAACACACGAGTGATCCTATAAGGATTCTGTTTTTACCTTTTGAGGTACGGAACCCCTAAAAACACAACATTTTATCACATTTCATTTTCCCCATTACAGTCCACTTTGCACCTACAGCACTCACGTACGCGGTTATTTGTCATTGTTACCGTCGAGGTGACGAATTTATGCAGGGGTAACAAACGTGACACGGTGCCAGGGGCTGCAAACTCCGTGGTAAGGTGTTTGCATCCCCTGTGTGTGTGTGCCGATGTTTTCGTTGATGGTGATGTTGAGTATGAATTATTGTTTAATGTATAGTACCAGATACTTGGTATTGGTATTGGACCTACCTATCTGCTAGGTAGGTCCAACTTCGAGAAAGAGGTCAATCGTCGAATCCGACTTGGCTTGGCAGCGTTCGGGAAGCCACGCAATATCTTTTCGTCCCACATACCACAGTGTCTCAAGACGAAAGTCTTTGACCAGTGCGTGTTGCCAGTGATACCTATGGTACTGAAACGTGGTCGCTCACAATGGGCCTTATCAGAAGGCTGAAAAACACCCGAAGGGCAATGGAGAGGGCTATGCTTGGAGTTTCCCTACATGATCGAATCAGAAATGAAGAGATCCGCAGGAGAACCAAGGTAACCGACATAGCCCGAAGAATTGCCAAACTTAAGTGGCAATGGGCTGGGCACATTGCTCGCAGAACGGATGTCCGATGGTCACGAAAGGTTCTGGAGTGGCGAACGCGTACCGGAAGACGTAGCGTTGGAAGGCCTCCCACAAGATGGACCGATGACCTTGTGAAGGCCGCAGGAATCCGCTGGATGCGGAAAGCACAGAATCGGTCGAAGTGGAGGTGCTTGGGGAAGGCCTATGTCCAGCAGTAGACGTCTTTCGGCTGAAATGATGATGAATGATGATGACCAGATACCAGCGGACATTCAAGACGCAACCAATGATACATCATTTGTCAAATTATGATCGGAAGCTTAGACGTTAGGAGGTAACAGAGGAACATACATACATACATACCGGTCAAAATCATAACCCTCCTTTTTGCGTCGCCGTAGTCGGGTAAAAGGGGGCGCAATCGACAAGAATAATAATAATGTTGATCACACCATAGTATTAACCATTAACAAAGTGCTCAAATATATAACACGCAGTGATGTGAGCATTAAACAAAAACATTTTTATTTCTAAAATGAGTCTGATAAAAACACATATCACGTTCATCCTAACATTCCAGTTAATAAAAAAAGATGATCATAATCACAATAAATGAGTGCGCAATTTTATATTTGAAGCTCTAAATATAAAATATATACATGAGTCTTCGCATTCACTCAAAAGCCTATAGCTATGTACAGGGTGGGAAAAAGACGGTCAAAGGACAAAAGATACGAAAGTATAAATGTTCCTTTCTCATAAAACAATAATGTATTGTTTGGAACGAACATCTTGATTCTCATTATGGACACTTTTTTTTTTTTTTGGGGTGGGAAATTATCAAATAACTTCTCCCGCTCTGAGTGGAGCGGGAGGGCGTGTCAGACTCTTACTGACTAAAACCCACCCGTGTTCCTTCGGTTGCCCTGTTGCCGGGGGCCACGATGTCCCTATCGGTTTTCTTCGAACCCCCGGCAGGCATCGGCCCTAGCGGACCCCGTCAATTCTGCTGACATCTCCTTGAGACGCGCGTGGAACACAACGCGCCGTCGACCCGGGCTTGGTCCTTATCAGACGGCGAGCTACCCATTGCTCACCGTCCGCAAGCCCGCGCCTACGGTGGCCGGAAATCCTCATTATGGACCCTAACGATTGCTACCAAAATAATACCCACACTATTCAGTTTTCAGTTTTTGGAGGAACTCGTGGCTAAGTAATAACAACCGCACGGGTCGATCCATCAGTTTAAGCTACGCTTGCCGGGGTTGGTCCGTAGATGGGTGACCATTTCTACATACCGAGACTCCTCCGTGCCTCGGAAAGCACGTTAAGCCGTTGGTCCGGCTGTTATTCGTGAATCTTTGACAGTCGTTACGGGTCGTCTGAAGCCCGAAAGTCTGACAACCAGTCTTACCAAGGGGTATCGTATTACCCAGTTACTGGGTTGTGGAGGTCAGATAGGCAGTCGCTCCATGTAAAATACTGATATTCGGCTGCAAACGGTTAGACTGGAAGCCGACCCCAACGTAGTTGGGAAAAGGCTAGGAAGAATGATGACTATTCAGTTTTTGGCATTTGTCGGTTCGATTCCCGTCTGAGGCAAACATGTTGTGAAAATCAGAAAAGAAAAAACAATAGCCAAGTTATTCGGCTTTGACAATGGAGTAGCCGATGAACTGAGAAGACGTCGATTAAATCGCGATAAATAAATGAGTTGTGTTATGTTATGTTATCGGAAGTTCCGATGAAGTAAAACAAAAAGTTATTAAAAAAACCTGTGCGTAAAAATTGCTATATTTACAAATCTTTCCCTCCACTGCCCTTTTTTTTACCCAACCTGTATAAAAGAAATTGAACATTTCATATCGAAAAGACTGAATTACTGCTTCATCTGCCAGTGAAAATTATTCAACTCGCCTTTTGAAACGTTTAAAAAACTGCTAGGCTGCAATCAGACGGGATTGAGATCCGATATTAAAGGAAAATAAACGGAGTCGGCCAAATTACAGGCCTTTCGAACGGTGGAGCGATCAAAAAGTGTGCAGCGCTGACTTTATCAATAGTATTGAACGAGTATCTGCGTTTATTAACTCGTGCATCGATTTTAGAGTAGTCATAAGCTTTTTGTACGTGTGAATGGAAAAAATAATTTGTACTAGGAGTGAGGCGTATTTATCGTAACAGCAAAATAAAACAGTTATCGTAAAATAACAAACTGTAATTGTGACAAACAAACTGAAATAACAGCTTCTGTTCCACGAGATAACAAAATCCCATAATCTTTCCTTTTCTCGCATAGGTTTAACACCTTAGTTAGAAAGAGAAGTACGACGTAGGTTTTTTTGTCCTGTCCTGTTAGCCTGTTACTGCGATTGGATACACACACATCTTTACGAAATGATTATTCAACCGCATTATATTTATAACACATTTAATTTTATTTGTTGTTGTTTATTTTAGATTTTTGTATAAGTAAGTGTTGATGACATAATAATAATGACAATAAACCGTGTAAACCACCTGAGAACAGTTGTTACAGATTACAAGTTTATACTTTATATTTGCGGTAACAGAGAACATACTATAGTCTGTTCCTACATAATATGAAATAACAGACTGTTATTTTGTAACAGGTTTTTGGAGCTGTTATTTACGTGGAGCAGGAACAGGCGGAACAGATATGTTATTTTACCTGTTACAACCCACACCTAATTTGTATCGAGTTAACTCATCGTAACATCCGTTTACGCTGAGTACGCAGTCGCCAACCTACGTAATAAAGTGCAACCTAGCAATAAGATCAATTATGTATGTTATTCCACACCATTGTTTGTGACGTTAATTTTCAGATCAGCTTTCAGTTTAATACTGTTTTTCTGTAATTAAAATAATCGTATTAAATAAAGTTTTTTTAACAAAACTCCCGATCGCCGAAACATAAATACCGGCCTGTTGTAATAAAATTTGTTGCAAAAAAAACTGTAAGAAGTTGAAATAACAAAATAGAGTTTAAATTCTGTGTGAGTTATTGTGTCGGTTTGCTTCTATAAAATGAGTTCATTAGCGTCTGCGGAACATGAAGCTGCGAAGATGCGACCAACCGTTTCAATGAACACCAGTTTCTGTAACAATTTATTTAGTAGTATGATTAATAATATCTGTTTGAATTATTGTTTAATTTACATCATTTTCCTGCAATATTTGGGTCACCTTTTATGACACGCCTTTTAGTGTCAATTGAAGTGATCTTTTCATAGTACGATGACGTGCGACTAATATAGGAAGATATATTTAAATACTACATTTTGCAATAAGAATAATGTTAAGCAAAACTGCAGTTAAAATGTAACTATGTAGACGCGGCTAACATCTGCGTCAGAGCTACGACTGCTGCGTAGGCGTGCTACGCTCACGTAGCGGAGCTACGCGCTGACGTAGCTGTTCCTTTGCACTGAAAATACTTTCTTTAATATTAAGCATTTCTTCAAATAACAAACTTCCCCCGTCTAGATAACTTTGATAGCAAACATTAGTACAATATCGAAGTATTATAATACCTATACATGGGACTTAAACATAAATGGTGAAACGTGCGAGTACTATAGGTACACCTCTGCCTAACCCTTCAAGGATTACAGGCATGATGTTATATTTATCCTATACTAACGATTTCGATGAAACTTGCATTATACGGGTTTATGGGGCCAAAAATCGATCTAGCTAAGTCTCATATCTGGGAAAATTCGTTTTCTCTATTTTCTCAGTCTCGGGAATGTGATACAACGTTAGTATACCTGGACGATATGCTTATCTATTTTAACCCTCCCACCCACCTCCAAGTTGTGATTTAACTAGACGAGACAAATTGTTTTACACAAGAATAACCGTACCGTAAATCCACAAAACATAACCATAAATAAATCACATCTCAGACAAAAATTGATATACGCCTCACATGTTTCGAAGGTGACACAAAATAAAATGTGTCTGCAAACACATGTAATTTGTGTTTCTAGACACGTGCCGTCTTGTTCCGTATTAAATTCAGCAAAACAAGTTGGCACATGTACGTGTTGCGATGTTAGTCGCATTTGTACGAGTATAGGTGTTGAGTAATGTAAAGAAAACGATTGCTGCTTTTCTGAATTTCGTTTGAAAGTTGAAATAAAAATGTCTACATTAACCAGGAGTTGCCAAAGTCTCATTTTCAGTAACTGTCTCTAAGAATACAAGAAAGTTTTGAAAGTATTTCCTTGACTTGCAGTCACACTGTTAGCGGGTAGCTCAATAGGATTAATATTTTGATGGGTTAACATAAAAACATACCTAACATTTTTCATTTAACCCATCATTTACTGCCTAACTATTTTACGTAGTATGATGGTAATAAAAAAAGTATAATAATAAATTGTTTATTTATAAAAAGGTGCACATTAACAATAAGTAGGTAACTTAATAATTAAAATAGAGCACAGTTGCTTATTTGCCTGAACTAGGTTAAACCTGTGTTTCAGGCTACGAAGTGCATACATACTTCTTCTTATATATAAAATTCTCGTGTCACAATGTTAGTTACCTTACTCCTCCGAAACGGCTTTACTGATTTTTACCAAATTTTATATGCATATTCAGTAGGTCTGAGAATCGGCTACTATCTATTTTTCATACCCCTAAGTGATAAGGGTGGTCCACCCCAAACAAATAATTGGCAAAACAACGTTTGCCGGGGTCAGCTAGTAATGTTATAAATTAAACTATGAGTATAAAGTATAAACTAAATATTAATTAGGTAAATAGAAGGAAAATAGCATGTCAGCGGTTCTATTTGCAGACAAAACACACATTATATTTTAGATTTTTCGTTAGATTAAGCACTGTTTATGTATGGATAATGACATGAGACACGATTTCAACAAGTGCACTCCGCAGTCTCAGACGAAATAAAAAACAAAGACATAGCGCTGCGAACAATACAGTGAAGCATGTCAAAACTACACCTCCGCTCTGTGCATACACGCTCACACGCACGCATTTATAATCAAACTACACCTCACTAAGTGAAACTAAGTGTTTACGAAACCGGCCTCACTTCACTGTTGACAGCGTTATTTCTTTGTTGTTTTTGAGCAGGCTAAGTAGAGGAGCTCGTGGCTAAGTAATAACAGCCGCACGGTTCAATCCATCAGGTTAAGCTACGCTTGCCGAGGTTTGTCTGTGGATGGGTGACCATCTTAACACACCGAGACTCCTCCGTGCCTCAGAAAGCACGCTAAGCCGTTGGTCCTGGCTGTCATTCATGGATCTTTGACAGTCGTTACGGGTCGTCAGAAGCCCGAAAGTCTGACAACCAGTTTTACCAAGGGGTATCGTATTACCCAGTTAATGGGTTGTGGAGGTCAGATAGCAGCTGCATCCGGTTAGATTGGAAGCCGACCCCAACATAGTTGGGAAAAGGCTAGACAGATTGATTGAGTCTAGTGGTGTGACAGTCAGACTCCCAAGTCATAGGTCTCGAGTTCGAACCCAAGGCACGCACCTCTGACTTTTCGGATTCATATGCGTATTGTTATGTTCACTTGCTTCAAAAACGGTGCAGGAAAACATAGTGAAGGCAAGTCAGAGGCCCATGGGCTGCTTTAAAACTCTGAAACCAGGTTAGCGCTGTCTTGGTTTTTTATTTGGTCTGAGTTTGGTCGTAGTGTGCCTTTAATCTATCTCAAATTCTCGACAGATTATATGACGGATAGTAGTAAGCAGAAAACTGTTTTTTTTAATTTATTTATTTCACCATTTATGCACACATATAAACAGACAAGAAGAAAGGAACAGAAAAATACGTACAAATGCAATGCAGTGGTCTTGCAACTTTTTACTAATTTACATTTTTTTTTAGTCTGTACAGATCTTTTTATTTATACATACGTATTTATATTATTTAAAAACTAACAGAATTAAAATAATATGTACAATATGTACAACAATATAAAAAAGGAGGGGGGGAATAATCATATAGGGCATCAAAAAATTCGTACGCGTCTCCGTCAATAGGAAATGTGACCAAAAGGCTGGCAGCATTGCCACGTTGTATGGCAATGCTGATTCTTTGGCCAAAGAATAGGCGAGCCCTCTGGTCACGTGAAGAGTCAACATTTACATTTTCTATAGAATACACTCGCTTGCACTAAAACCCCATCCAACGCATAATGATAATAGCAAACTGAAACATTTCCGTGCCATACATTATCCTCATTACAGTTTAACTCGAAAGCTTCCCAAACCACGTGAAATACTCATTAAGGACACGGCAATCATTTTTGTGGTTCCGCACACAATTAGTTTAGGAATCCGCCCAAAAACTTTCGCCATTTGAAAATTTCCTGCTGAACTAATAGCACAGGGAAAAGGTGGTACTTTTGGTTTTTTTTTAATGTTTCCAATTACCTTTCCTGTTGCGTAACGTTTAGTAAAATGGTTTACTTACCATTTTACCGACATATTTTGGCTGTCGGTATTGAATCTTGTGTAATAGTGGATCTGATGAATGAATTTTAATTCAATTCGCGATATTTTTGAACATATATATAACTTCCCGACATCAATCGTTGGGCAGTTATCTATACAATGTCTCCCATCGGCGCCCGCATTTTTCTGAGTGTTCATGAAAAATTTTCAAAAAATTACTTTAAAAGGAAGGTCTATCTTGACTTTATTTCATTTGTTCAACTTTTTTTTTTTCTAAATCCCCTTTGATTTTATGAACTTACACTTGTGTTTTTTTTTTAAACGATTTTTTTTCAAAAAAATGTTTTCCCCTCCGTTTTTTTTGCATAGTTGATAAATTTTAATAAAAATGTTATTTAATCCGATAAAATAACTCATAAGCTTTTAGAAATAATAAACAGAATCCAAATCAAGCCAATAACATCGGAGATATAGCAAACGCTAATCAAAACATAAAACATGAAAAATATCAAAGATAGACCCCCCCCCCCCCTTTTAAAGTTATTTTTCGATAATTTTTCATGAATATTGAGAAAAATTCGGGTGGTCACATGGCAATGGGCGACATTGTATATAGAGGCAGGAGGAACTGGGCGTAAGTTCACTTATCTTCTGCGGAAAAGGGAGGATCCTCCGACCAAATGGGTGTCGTGTCTGGTGGGCAACTGCCCAACGATTGATGTCGGGAAGTTATATATATGCTGATCGCACGGTAGACTCTGTTTTCGCAATGCAGGATTTCGCATGACGTCAGTGTGATGCGTAGTTTGCATGTGGCGACGTAGATGCCACCACAAACTATTCGCAAGTGTGAGAGCACAGGAAGATAACTGTTACGGTTCATAATAAATAACCTAATTAAAAGGGGGCTCCCTAAATTGTATGTTAATTGGATTAATATTCTGAAAAAGTCGCGCATACAATCAAAATGAGACTTACGACATTAAGTTCCGTGCTCGAACACGACCAAAGAGCGCACGCGATATTCAACTTTATTACTGATGAGTTAGCGTTTAGCAGATAGTGGAATATGGTGGGGTGCTTGGGGGCGGAGTTTGCGTTGAAATTGTATTTGGAGTACCTGGTCTTGAACAATAAGGGAATACCAAATTCCTTGAAAACCTTTTACATTCCGAACAACTTTTTAATAAAAGTTTAATTACAAGCGTAAGTATCTACTTATTCAAATAAACTTTCAGGACTTCTGAATAATTAAAATAACAAAAAGCAAACTTTTTAATTTAAAACTCATTGCGGAAAGTTTTCTTCTGGAATATTCTAAGTCGACATTGATAAAGTTACTTTTCATGATATTTTAGTCAAAGTTTATTCACCGTGTGCTCGTGTGGGTAGAAAATAAAATAGGTAGGTAATCAAAAGTTCTTCGTGCTATTTAGAACTTAATATACCTAACCTTGTTACGAGATTAGAATCTACAAGACTAACGCAAAATTTAAGCTTGGAGTACACTGAAAATTGCTTGTTCCTTTTTTTCTTTTTTGATTGGACCTCATGAATAATGCTAATGTAGAAATGATCTAAGGGTGTAGATTGTGAATCAACGGTAAAGTTTTCAATTGCACGCAATTTTTCTCTTTGCAATTGAGTTCTTTAATTACGAATTTGTTAGGTTCTGTAAGAGAATCCCAATAGCAAGTTTTTTGCATTACTCGTTCCGTTATTATAAGAAACTAGCTGCGCCCCGCAGTTTCACCCGCATAATGCTCGATCCCGTGGAAATATCGGGATAAAAAGTATTTAATATCCTAACCCAAGTCATGGCCTACCCATGTGCCAAATTTCATCCAAATCCGTTCAGCCGTTTTAGCGTGAAAACGTAACAAATAAACTCACCTAAGTACATAATTATTTAAGCTCATATTTTCTCATGCTTACCTGTTATTTCTATAACTTATTTAACACACGTTAACTTAAGGTGATGTTCACCCTATTCCTCGTTTATTAATGTAACCTCATTATTATTCTGACCTACCCATTCAAACCTGCCCAATCTCTCGTTTCTTCATTCTTTATGCGGCCCGTTGCATGACTTATCACATTTTTGGAACCCTTCATAAGCGCTCGCATTTCATCCGTGTTCATTTAATATCATGACATTTATTTAGTTAATATAGTCTTCCTGCAAGTTAATTAAGACGTTCTTCCAGATTATTTTAAAATGGTGTAAGCATGTTCATTATACAAATCTGCTTCTATTTTTCTCAAGAATATTCAATTTTTAGGTATTCTTTTGACAAAAAAGCAAAAGCAAGCGAACATGCACTTACACAAAGTGAGCATAGTTCCACCGTTGTACCCTAAGCTTAATTATATTTTACGTAGTTATAACTTCAGTCCCTGTCACACATGCTTTGTGGTAGATTGCACTCAATCTCGGTGCAAAGACTGTCTGATACCATCCTCCGGTCTTGTTTAATTTTGCAGGGGCACTCGAGTTAAAGGAATGAATCATGTAACACCTACCTACATGTACCACATAGTTATATTATTATTATAGTCTGAAGAAAGAGGCTATTTATATAATTTTCCTTAATTTATGCAAGCAAACTTACGCAATTTTATTTTGGTTCTACACAGAAATTACGTCCAAAACAATCTAGAAAACAATTCCTAAAGTCTAGAATTTTTTATATGAAAATAGAACCTTTATTATATTTAATATTTTACTCCATAACGTCCAATAACTTGTGAAGTTTACTAAAATACCAATGAAATAAGTTATGATTTAAAAAAACTACGTATAAAGATGTTTCAGAATATTAGCCAAAAGAGTTATTAAATTCTTCAGATGTTTTATTGAATAGCTTCGTAAATTGTTCGCCAAGGTTCGATATTACAATGTTTTGCATTTCGACACAATACGGTCAATATTACTTGATTAATACCTATAAGACGGTGTCATTTTCCTTTAAGTTTCTAGGTTTAAGATTTTATTTAAGATTCACTCCACGCTATCCCCGGTACCGGGCAGATGGCAGTGAGTTGGATTTAGCGTGTTAGCACTTTACGCTTTTTTTATTATTTTAGATAGTAAGGTACGCTTGAAAGTAAGCATAATAAGGAAGATTGGATTACATGACATTTGACGTGAACTAACACCTAAACAAACTATGACTGAACAGGCAAGGGCCTAACAGAATATTTATTACATTACATATTTTTCTAAAATACCAATAACTCGTTGTGATCGTTATTTAATTCACCTTGGGACCTTAAAAGACTAAGAAGAACAAAAATCTAAGTCGAAATAAAACTAGTGTTAAGAGTAATGAATGACTAACGGCAAAGTTAAAGCACTCAAAGTTTAGCGCTTCGGCAAAATCTTTAACTACTTAGCGGAACTTACACGTGATTCAAAGATAGTTATTTCACGATTTAGTGCTCTTGTACTCTCAAACGGTTGTGATGAAATGAGAAGTTTTAAACTTGTTTAGTAGGTTTTAAACTTGTGTTGTAAAAGTAACCAAATAAAGAAAAATAGCTGGGGTGATCGTGGTACCCAGCAAGACGTGTTTGTGCACGCGTACAATACCTGAGAAAATGGATAATAAACACCTTACAATAATATAACAGAATAAGAGACTCGGTTCATAAAAAGCTAAAACAGAAATTGAGGATTCAAAAGTCGAAAGATAATAACCGTGCCACATTAAAATAAACGTATGACTCTCACGACGCACACGAATGAAATTCAAAGAAAAAATTACGTTGTAATTGAAATAATTCCTTTTATTAACCTTACCGCCCATAAAGTGGTGATAATAAAATATCCACGACTTTTATAGCTACCATAATGCAATGAAAAATTCACAAAGTGGAATTGCTTTTAAGGAATATCTTCACTCCTCGCAGTTTCAGACAACTGAGATATTGTTACCACCAGATCCTTGAATATAATGAAACGTGAAACACTCCAAGATGCTGGAGGAATTTGAATTTGTAATTCGATAAAGTGCACATTTACCTACCTGTTTATTTTTGTTTTAAGTTTAATTTTGTAAGCTGTTTTAACAGGATTTTAGTAGGTATCTATGAAGATGTTACTATATTGTATGTCATGTTTAAGTAAGTATATTAAATTGTTTTTTTTTGCACAAGTAAAATAAAAAATACTGTACTAAGGTGGATTTACTGCCTGAGGCATTTTAATCATTTGACTTTTTTTTTTCTTTTATAAATTATGTCAAAAATAAACGTAAAACTGTGGATTAAAGTAATAAGTCTGTTTCCTGTATCTTTGAATCAATACAATTAAGTATCAGATTACAAACCTTCCTTAATTAATAAGACTTTATCCCTTTCATCATCCTACCAGTTTCAAAGCAAGTTGAATAAAATTCATTTAAATTTTCAGCCCAAACTTACAAAATGTTTTGTTTTAAGTTGAAATCTGCGCAAATACAGAAGCGGTAAGAGAACATTTTCGTGGAAAACGGAAAATAAATGCGAACCAACACACAATTTGTTCAGTGGAGTGTGTGTATGTTGCGACAGACCTGAGTATGACAAAACACAGAGAACTTATGTTACACCGTAGCATGTAGGTAGTGGCTACATTTAGTAGGTGGCGGTTTCTGTCGTCACAGGATAATAACATATTAAAATTAACGATTCTTTAATCTTTAATCATAAAGAATCATTCATTATAATATGTTATTAATCGATGAAATTCGACATCGTTTTTGACTATCCAATGTCATTAATCCTTATTTCCCTAATCCTTTCACTAGGTTGAAACGTACTCAAAACTCAATAAATTGATTATTTGGACTTGGACCCTGTCGGGCACAGCAAAAGTAGGAGAGAGGAAAAGGTTTTTTTTTTTGACTACTTAGTTGTTATACTATACAAGTATAGGTATTGTAATTATTTTATAAAACATGTAATTTAAAATTTGTCATTTACTTATTCATTAATATTATAGTAGCATTTAGATTATAGAAATTGTTTTAATTTATTTATGAATGTATTACATTTTGTTCTTGTTAAATTATTTCTGGTAATTTATTACATATTTTAATTGACATGACTAGTGTACTTGTTGAGTGCATTTTTAGCTAAGAGATGGTAAGTTCAACCTATTTTTATGGCGATATATTTTGACTGTATATTTTCTCTTATCGTGTAAAAGTGTTGATAATTTTGAACGAATTTGCATATTTCTAGCATGTATAGACAGGCACATTACAACATCAAGTGTAAAAACTGAGCTTTATTTACGTTCATTCTGTGGAGAAAAGTTCAGAAAGGACAAAATAATGTTCAGTAACGTTCTTCTGTTACAGAGCGGTGTGATAGGCTGCCTTTAACACAGAAAATGTTACAAAATTTTCGTTGTATTTGTGTAAAATGACACATATTCTGTTTATTTGTGTAACGACATGCTTTCGGCATGAGTGCAGATTTTTGAGGCAGTTTTATCTCAACTCATTAAAACTCGTCATTTATAAACCTAGAAAATTATTATTTACGTATCAAATTTTTAAGAAAAATATGAATTAACATTTATGTATATATTATACATATATTATATTAAATATGTATGTTGTTGTGTTGTATGTGTATGTATGTATGTATGTGTATTATAAGTTATAACTTATTTATGTACTGTTGTACCTACCTATTTTATTTATAATGATGTATTTTTTAATTCTTTTTTTTCTTTGTTCCTCTCAAACAGAGCACCAGCCATCTAATCTCTTCACCACCTTTGGTTGACTGGTAGAGAATGCCTTAAGCATTAAAAGTCCGCCTTTGTACCTTTTTGAGTCCGTAAAGTTAAAATTAATTAATTAACTGATCTAAGCAAAGTGAGTAATATTTAGCTTTCCGCTGCTACCGTTGCTGGAGCAGCGGGTCTAAAACGGCCACATTAAGCAATTCCTCTAAAAGCAATTAATTTTCTGAATTCCCAGCAATTCCTCTATGGTGACACATATTTTAGCTAAATCATATTCAATTCAATTTATATCAGAATCAAATTTGGTGTAAATGTTGCTGCATTAAAAAATTAAGACCGTAATTTTACCGGATAATTTTTCCTTTACAGTTTTTATTAATCAAGTGAGATTTTTATTTTTTATTTCAACAGTTTAAATGTTATTTCATTAAAATACAAAACTGTCAAACAGACGAATTGCGTAATATGAATTGAACGCAGATATTATTATGAATTGTCAGTTTGTGACAGTTTGTGCGATTCATAATATTATCATAATATTATGATTCTGCCAAAGCGGCCGTTTTAAGCCCCCAGATCTAAGTATACAGGTCTGGCTAAGCTGTGTAAAACCCATATACTTGGGACTAGTCGGTTAGGATACTAATTATTTATTTCACTGTGTGCTGTTCTAAAATTTCTTTAGCACCCACTCAAACGCACCAGTCTGGTGTTGTTTTTCTTTTTATACCGAAATGAAGCTTTGCAATAAGTACGTATATATGATTTTCCACAAACGCGTACAATAAGCAGAATTCAGCAAATAAATAATTTGGTTCTAGATTAAAAAGCATTTGTGAATTGCCGAAAAATGGCTTTGGCAGGATTAAACGTTTAATTCTATTTTAGTATTATACCGTGCGTAATTTCTTACAACAAAAAATATTATTTCTACCCAAGAGGTGGTGTAAATGGCATCATAAAAAAGCCTGCTTCTCTCCCTAACGTTAATAAAAAGGTGATAATAGGACAATGTTATTTGGATAAGATATTCAAAGGCAAATTATCTCAAATTGTGCAGCACCTTCAGAACGATGTTCAGAAAATTATTCGAATGACTATAGCGACTGTATTTTGAAGTGAAAACTTCTTCAGGCGCGTTGGGCATTTTTGATATGAGAAAAAACAATTGAACTCGCGACACCGTTACCGACACCACATTTTTGTAAACGCAATTGTGCTCTTTATTTATATTAAGTAACGGATCAATGTTCTATGCCAGTATTTTTACTTTAAAGGTTTTGAAAGTATTTTTTTTTTGTAAACGCGGTTGTGCTCATTATTTAGATAAAGTTACGGACCAATGTTCTATACAAGTATTTTTCTTCCACCAAGGCGATCTTGTTCAAGTTTTCACTTCTGTCGGCACTCCCGGAGTGCCACTGTTTTTGTTCCTGTAAATGGGCATTGCCTATGGATTCTTTACGGTGTCTGTCTGTCTATCACAATCGGTTTACTCTGAAACCAATAAACTTGCTTTTTTTAAAGTGGTTATGAAGTGACATTAACAAATTTAAAATTAAATCATAAAAGTAGAGTTTTTCACGTAATATTTTCACAATAAGCCGATAGTTTAATTTCATTTATATTGTCCAATACAACGTGGAGGTGTAATGAGGAGTTCGTGGCTAAGTAATAACAGCCGCACAGGTCGATTCAACAGGTTAAGCTACGCTTGCCGGGGTTGCACCGTAAATGGGTGGCCATCTTTACATACCAAGACTCCTCCGTGCCTCGGAAAGCACGTTAAGCCGTTGGTCCCGGCTATCGTTTGTAGATCTTTGACAGTTGTCACGGGTCGTCAGAAGCCCGAAAGTCTCACAACCAGCCTTACCAAGGGGTATCGTGTTACCCAGTACCTAACTGGGTTGTGGAGGTGAGATAGGCAGTCGTTCCATGTAAAATACTGGTATTCAGTTGCATCCGGTTAGACTGGAAGCCGACCCCAACATAGTTGGGAAAAGGCTTGGCAGGTGATTGTCCAATACAATGTCTACCAAATTGAAAGACAACACTATCGATAAAAACATAAATATATTATGGTAACAATTCATTCATTGTCTTACAATTAAATTTAAAAGCGGTCTAGTAATTCCACTTCGGGTGACCACTGAAAATCAGCGCTGTGCTGTGGGTCCCCCATAGCACAGCATCATGCTGAGTGGAAGCCTTCTTGTCACAGGCATGACGTGCAGCTGCCGAATATTTCTGTTTTGTACTCATGTTTGCATATTATGTACTAAGTTATACCTATTTTGTTTTCTGCTTACTTACTCTTGTCTTTGTATGCACGTGTTTCTGTGACAAATAAATCTAATTTTCTCTCTTTCACTTTGTGTACATTACATGTGACGTTAGTCATATACCGTGGCATCAAGCATCAGTTTGGTAATTGCTATAATAAAACCATCGTTGCTTTGCTACAGCATGTCATGCAGCGTAGTTCTAGGCACATAGAGAAGCCTGACTCGAGGCGGTCCCCATACTGCTCAACTCGCTCGGCTTAAAGCTACAACAATGTTAAAAATATTTATTTCTTACAACCATGCTTTGGTAAGATTGTAAGAGCAGGATTTACACTTAATTTGTGATTATATCTATAAAGGAAATAGCACACATATCAACTCGGAAAGGGATCGTCACCGTATTAACTCGATCCATTCAGTATTCTTTGTATGAAACTCCCTACTGCAACGCACACTAATCGGAATCGTAACATGATCGCCTCGCCTCGGGACAAGCTCACGAACCGCGGCGATACGGTGACGATCCCTCATAGCAAATTCACAGATCTCACTAGGTATATGAATACCAGGCTTATAATAAAGTATACACACACATACACAGAGGATAAAATCCGTACAGGTCGATCTATCAGGTTAAGCCACGCCTGCCGGGGTTGGTCCGTGGATGGGTGACCATCTTTACATACCGAGATTCCTCCGTGCCTCGGAAAGCACGTAAAGCCGTTAGTCCTGGCTGTCATTTGTGGATCTTTGACACTCGACCCGAAAGTCTGACAACCAGTCTTACCAAGGGGTATCGTATTATCCAGTTACTGGGTTGTGGAGGTCAGAACACTCGGTCCATGTAAAATACTGGTATTCAGGTGGATTGAAGGGAGAATAGAGACCGCCTCTTTTAGATATAATCACAAATTAAGTTTTTGACAGTAGAGTAAGTATGATGATAATAGGGATGATGCCAGAGTAAAAAAAAAGAAATTCTATGTAGTCTGTCAGTCAAATAAAAAAAAATATTATACACGTATTTTTTGCTTCATCATATTAATAAAAAATGAATTAGGTAATAACTTATGGCACCCACAGGAAAATCCGGTTAAGCAGCCAAGACCTTAGTGGTCAAAAACTGCGAGATGCCAATTTAAAAAAAAAAAAATCTGCAAATTTTAACTCAATGTATCGCCGTAAACTTTTGATAACGTAAAAAAAGAAAAAATACGTACTTATTCAATATTTTTTAATAATCTACAAGACGGACAAAAAATATTTTCTTTCTTTATTTTCTTTCAATGTCATAATCGCGAAAAAAAATCAGCTGTCCCATTCGAAACTTCAATAACTAATCAACTCGAATGTATCGGAAGGCTGATTTTATTTCTCGATTTTATGACCACGTCTTTCTGATACATGCTGAATATACCTACACGTTCGCTTCTTTCATCAGTTGGGCGGTGACGTCATACAACTTGGTCTTGACTTCCGGGTAACTCTCCAACAAGTCTTCCCATACATTCAGACTCAGGTACATTAAATCTACAACCTGCATATTTAATAATAATATAAGACATAACATATACCATCACGCTTGTATTTCTACAAAAGGTGTACAGAAGTGGATAGTAAGGCTGCCTGTCCACTGGAGCGGAGTGAGGTAGCGGAGCGGAGAAATGTGCCAATATTAACCAATAGGAGCGGAGCTCTGAAGCGAAGTTTAGAGTCTATTGGTTAATATTGGCACATTTCTCCGCTCCGCTGCCTCGCTCCGCTCCAGTGTACAGGCAGTCTTACTCCCTCATTTCGCCCGTTATATTTAACTCCCATGTAATAGAACCGGTCACAAATCTAGTCTCCGGGTTGGTACTGAGATAAACTTATGGAAAAAACCCGCAACACTGCCGATTCTGAGGATCGAGCCCACTAAACCAGCCAGGCAGCCCAAATGAGACTCTGGAAAGCTGATATTGTGTACATACAGTACTGTTTCCGCCCTATACCATCTGTCATTGTCAAAAGTATTGAAATATTTTGGAATTGCGTAAGAGCCTGTGCACACGATGCGTTGCAGCGGCGAGCACGTACATACACCGGACTTGCAGCCCGCGAAACGAGGCGGGGAGGGGTGTATGCGTTGCGACACCGGAGCGGCACCGCTCAGTTGTTTGTGCGTTGTCAAAAAAACAGATGTTTGACAGATGACAATTTACGCGATTTGCGGCGCGGTGCCGCTGCGGCGTAACAGCGTTACGACGCTGCAGCGCCCGTGTGATTTTCAATGCGGCGAAATCTTTGCGGTGCGGCGCCCCGCAACGTATCGTGTGCACAAGCTCTAAAGTACCGTAGTCAATCTATAATTTTGTAAACATGGTAATACAAAACGGACAGACAGTACTTCAATGGTTGTACCTACCAGCTCAATATTAGATCTCCTCATGGCGCGTTCGTATTTACGAAGATATACGATGATTCTTAAAACGCATACTATAGTCAGTGCAATCCACGAAGACGCGCCCCACTCCGCGATTACCGTACTGTAAGCTGAACTCTAGTACGGCGCGGAGCGGAGTGGGGCGCGTCTTCGTGGATTGCACGGACTATATCTTTAAGTATATTTTTTTTGCCTCAATATAGGCATCACATCTTTATTATCTGTTTAAAATTAAATTAAATTCAATCATCTAATTTAATATACAACTATTTTTATACAGAAAACTAACCGTCCGTGTGTAGTAAGAATATTGAAAACAAGCATTGGGAAACAATCCAGAAACACATCCAAAATAGCCATTGGTATACAACACTGACATTAAATGGCCTTCACCGCTGAAAAGAAAACGTCAAGTTAGGGTCAAAAAAGCAATATTATTAATCTGGAGCAAATTATACAATAATGCAAAAACACTGGGAAGTACTGCTCGATTTTGCGACCAATTTTATAACGAATATTTTTCATTTCTAGTAGTTGTTTAATATTCAATAACCATGAATGTGAGAGTCAATCGCCGCAAAGAAGGGAGAATCCAAAGTTACAGCATGCCAAAGTTGTAAAAAACGTTAAAAAAATAATCATACCGTTCTAAAACCTTTTGGGACGATTTTTGGGATAATTTTCAAACAAAAAGAAAATGTCAACTGCGCTTTCTGTACTGTTCTGTGCTTAAGTTAGTTTGTAGTTATGGAAGTAGAGGGAATATACAAAGTGTTCCTTTTTATATCCCATAACCAGTTTATATGCTATAAGTAAAACACGAACACGTGTCCTAGAACACGTGTTTCAAAAATAATGTGTATCTAAGTTTCATTGATAAGTACGAGTAAATAAATTTCATTCAAAGCAATCATTCAGATTTAAAGCTAAGAAAATGCGACATTCTCGTTTTTTTTATGGACTTAAATAGTCAGAAATAAATGTTTAACTTTGAAATCCCCCACTAGTGGAGCAGCTGACAGTCAGATCCCTTATGAATAAATGAAAAACTATTTTTGTTATGATTTTCAGCCGGGAATAACTTATTCAAAGTAATGCCATCGCTCGTACTATTACGGGTGGAAAGAACCATGTCGTGAGGAAAGTATGAATGTGGGTGACTATGAGAGTAGTGGAAGACCAATGAAACGATAAATGGACTTAGTGAAAGATGATTATAGTTAGAAAAGGGATGACAACTGAAAGAATGGAATCCAAATTAATTGGGAAAAGGGAAGAAGGATGAAGAAATGTATTAAAATTAAGTTAAAAAAAAATCAAATGTTGGTACAACTCATCTATCCTAAACAAAAACACAATGTACCTACGATTTTTGAGTATTTTAAAGATAGAATTAAGAATGCGGCGACGCATGAATTGTCCAAACAAACGTAATACCTATTCGGATTTACATCACAATTTGGGTGAACGTTAAATAAGACGCGTCGAAATGTTGCCATTATATAAAACGAAAAACGTTTTTTGAGGATGATATTCTCGTAACATAGAATAAAGTGTGTCCATTTCATTTCTTTTTTTTTTAATCTTTTTACATTTATTTAGTATATTGCAGCACATTATATATTTTTTAAATTATTTTTCTTTAAGTACGCTGTACTGGTACAGCATCATATTTGTTTGCTGCACCGGTTGACGTCATTACGTCGGCGCTGGGGGTCGTAGGTCGTAGCATAATGTTGAGCGATAGCCGATTTGCGTGTTTGTGACGCATGCTTCCCCCTACCTTATCTCATTTTTGTATTTCAAACATTTTTTTTCTGCGTCATGTTTACCGCAATAAACGTTTTTTCTTTTCTTTTTTTCATTTAGACAGTGTTTATCTAGGTTCCTACATATTTTTTTCACAAAAAACTTTTCTAAAACGAAGTTTAAACGAATTTAATTTCGCACATTTTTACAGCGTAAATAACATGTCTTCATATTGTTTTTTCTGTATTATAAACAACACTGTTTATAATATTACTTCTGCAGAAGCATAGCTTATATTATCAAGTTGCAAATTATCGAAAAAAAAATGGAAAAATATTAAGTTTTCATTCATCATTTTTGGTATTACGAAACACATCCAAATTTATCATAAATTTTCGAAAGCTAGTAGTGCAATCGTGTCAAGCAATAATTGTCAATGTGTGCGTGGTAGTACTGCTCACTGTAGGTGTATATCGCTCCGACAGGCACTCACACTAGCGCAACGTGCTTGGAATTGAATTTTGCAAACATCTCGATTTGTAGTTCTTAAGACGACATTAAGTGATAGCGACCTCGAGCGAATGGGCGGAGCCACGCGTCACCTCCCCGCGACCCCGCAATTGCACGCTCGTAATTTCGTAGGGTAACCATACGTTTCAGATAGTGAGGACTATCCTGTCTGATTTTAGATCACCAACCAATTTTTTTTTTTCAATATATTGTTAATAAGTAAGCTAATATTCTGATAATAATTTAAGATTGTTATCATGTTATTTTAATAGTTTGCATTGAATAAGTTGGTTTATTATATTTACGTAAATAATAAATGTGTCAATACATGAATAGGACATACCTACTTAAAATAATAACAGAAGATGACAAAAAATATAAAACAAAGATGTGTGGTTTGTCTGCGTGTATGACCAGCACCCTAATTGCATAATAAACGATCAATCACAATCTGAATCATTTAAACAGATTGCCAATCCATTGCTTCATAAGTTCGAAAAAAAACCTTCTCAACAACGTAAATAACGCAATTAATGTTGTTGAACTGCAAAATGAGACAGAATAGTCTTAATCATTTACGAAAAGGTTAGATAGCAGATAATATGAACGTAAACGAAGTAAATAGAATAGGTAACTATATAAAGATCGTAGCAGTTGGCGTCCATGGGAAACGAATGGAGCATGGAATGGAGAATGGATTTGTTTATCTACAAAGATTTAACATGATCAAATAAAACATGTGAATTATATATATATTTATAAGGTGTTCTAAACTGTATGGGACAGCTGTTTTTTAATGCGATTTCAAAGTTGCTGCTATAGCAAGTTATTCAGTTCAATGGTCTAAAGCACCTCTTACAAGTTTGTAAAGTAAATTTTTAGGGTTCCGTACCGGAAGAGTGCCAAACGGAACCCTATTACTAAGCCTCCAATGTCTGTCTGTCAGCGAGCTAAATCTCATGAACTGTAATAGGTAGACAGTTGAAAATTTCTCGAAATTATTATCTTCATGTATTTTCATGAAACTTTCACCATCTAGAAGACAATTTAACTATACAAATGTTATTAAACGGCTTTTATTTGTATTGTGTTTGATAAATCAAGGTGGGTTGTTTTTCGAATAAACTTGGTGCGCGTTGAAGCCGGGCCTCTTGTGGGCACGAGCGGCATTGCATCGCTAATACTCGGAGCAATTTTATTCGCTTTTAAGTTTTGTGCTAAAAATTGGTGGTAAATCGAAATCATTGAAAAAGAAACGCCTAGCAAAAAATAGATTACAGAGTAAGTAACGTACCTATTTTAATCGAATTAATATTATCAATAGTGGTGCCGATTCTCTTGTACACCGAACTAAACTATCACTAAAATTCCTTACTTTTGACTATGAGAATCTCAAAGCTATTCTGCAAAATAAATTCTCTAAATTAAAAAATAATTTTGACACATCTAAATCGAATTTGACAATCGCGACTCCACACGTGATACCTAACCATGTGAATCTTTTTAGAGCCGGAGGCACGCAGGGGGGCTCGACGTGTTTTATATGGAATTTTTCACTTTTTGTATGGAAAAAAAAATAAAAAAACCTACATGTAGTGTTATGGGTTTAAGAGTTTTATAAAGGGGGTCGAAATTTTTATTATTTTTGCGATTGGACACAACTTTTTCGAGATACAAGCAAAAGAAAAATAAAATCAGTACTGTTTTTGCATCTGAAGTCGAGGTGTTGGTGTTAATTTAAAGTTCATGACTACCAATTTTATTCCCCACGTTTTTAGTCACGATTAAAAATAGTCAGATTTAGTTAGAAAATCTAAATTTTAGATGAATAACGTCAAATTCAGAATAGCAAAATTGCCATTTTCACTAAATTAATACCTCAGTACCATCTTAGTGCTGTCAAACTAAAATATAGTTAAGATGTGTCACTTTAGTCTATTTCAGAATGGGAAATCGTCGTTAGACAGGAATAAATTAAATTTTGGTGATTTTTAGTCCAGTTTAGAGGCATTTGTGACAAGAGAATCGGCACCAATATCCATCGAAAGGTTACTTAAATTATTTTTCACTAGCTTCCGCCAGCGGCTTCGCCCGCGTGATATATATATATAAATTATAGCCTTACTAGCTTTAGCCCGCGGCTTCGCCCGCGTGGATGTCGAAAAATATCCCACGGGATCGTACTACTGAGATTACATACCTAATAGCCAAGGAAAGGTCATTGACTAATACCGCTGCACCCGCGTTGCCGTCAACCTTATTTATGTAGTAACGCGTAATTTTGAATCTGTGATATCTTTTAAACCATTCATTTAAATGATATGATGTCAGGCGTATTTTAATCTAAATTAAATGCCCAATTTAAATAACATATTTTATTAGGTATAGATTAATATAATATTGGTCAAAAAAGTTTAATGGTTTCATAATTTGCAATATATTAACGTAATAATAATACGTTAATCATTTGTTGTTGTTGTGTTGTTTGTTGTTATTGCAACAGATAATGTAGGTACAAATTCACTCCTAGGTTGTTTCGTTTTATTTATCAGTGTAATTTTTTTTTTTTATATTTCCAAATTTATGCACACACATATAAACAAACAAGAAGAGAGGAAAAGAAAAAATACGTACAAAGGAGTGCCTTTGTACGTATTTTTTTTTTTCCTTTAAAAAGCAGTGGCTTTTTCTAAAGAAATCTCTTCCAGCATACCTGCGTCAGGAAAGTATATAAAAAGAGATGTAGACAACCTGTGTAACCATAGAAGAGAGAACAAAAAAAAATCAAAGAAGAAAAAAAAAACAATGCACAAATTTCAATTATTTTTCATTTCTGAAGTGATTGAAACAACATTTACTGAAGAGGAATCCTTTTGTTGTAAATTATGGAACTATCAAACTTTTTTCTTCCAAACTAGGCGGTATCACTCTGCGACATGTATCTAAATATAGGCACCGGCATGAAAGTAAAGGCATGGGCAAAAGTAGGAAAATAGTTGTGCACAATGTACTTAAGCCGACGTTCGCACGGACGTAATAAAATCGCGGAGCTTTTTTTTTCGTGCACGTGCCCACACGAGAGTACGTCCCAGCGCGTTGGATTGTCAACGCTCGGCTTAACACCGAGAGTTGAAAATCTAGTGCGCGATAAAATCCCGCCGTGATTTTATTACGTCCGTGTTTACGTCGGCTAAGTTCGCAAAACGGACACAAAAAAAATAAAATAAATAAAAACAAAAATCCCGACTGCAAAAACTCATAACTGAAAAGAGAAAAACAATAAGCATTATAAATATTATAATCTACAGGATTTTGGTATTGCAGGCACAAACCAAAAACCAACCTGAAATTTTGGTGAAACTTTTGTTTGTCCAAATGCCTGCGATACCAAAATCCTATAGATTATAATGCTTGTTTTTCTCTTTTCAGTTATGAGTTTTTGCAGTCGGGTTTTTTTTTTTTTTAATTTGTTTTATTTCAAACTTTTTAGTTTTAAAAATAAAACTAAAAAGTTTGAAATAAAACAAATTAAAAAACACACACACACATACACACATTTCGCCAGTAAAAACTGGCGAAATGTGGGTGTCCTATAGGTACACCTGTGCCTAATCCTTCGGGGATTACAGGCGTGATGTTATGTTTTATGTTATGTGTTAGTTTTATTAATATGGATATATGTATATTTGGAATTGACTCATTACTAACTTTTATTTGTTGTTATTTTTTTAAACCTACCCCTCTTTTTTTTTGTATTTGCAGATGCAATATATAAATATTAAATAACCTATGTCACTTCCACTATTAAGACGAACCTAACGACACCTCATATGTTAAAATCCATCAAGCCGTTTAGGCTACAGAGCGTGCCAAAGAAATAGACATAAGTACATACATACAAACATACATACATACTATACTCTCGAAAAACATTACCCTCCTTCTGGGACAGTCTAGTAATTACATCTCCGCAGTCAAGGTCATACTACTTACAAACCAAGAACACCCCCACAACTTGTATGTCAATAATAGCATTCAAATATTTTTTGAAACTCTAATCCGGACTGTCCCTACAACGATGTAGTATGGTTACAAAAAAAATACAAAAAAACCTCGTCTCTGAATTTATGACTAGAGAATTTTTATTTGGTATTGTCCTAAAACAAAAATAACACAATTATTTAAATTAAATAAAAGTGTGGTTACTACAATTCAAAATAATTCAAACTTTCGATAGAGATTAATGATAATTTTATTTCGAATAAAATAGGTACGTTACTTACTTCAGTAATCTATTTTTTGCCAGTGTAAGGCATTTCTTTTTCAATAATTTGGATTTACCAGACATTTATAGCATGAAATTTAAAAGCGAATAAAATTGCTCCGAGCGTTAGCGTCTACCCGTGACAGTGGTCAGCGATGCACTGCCGCCCGTCGCCCGCAAGAGCCCCGGTTTTAACGCGCACCAAGTTTATTCGAAAAACAACCCACATTGATTTATCAAACACAATACAAATAAAAGCTGTATACTAAAATTTGTGTAATGAAATTGCCTTTTAGATGGTGAAAGTTTCATGAAAATACACCTGATAGCTTTTGCGTTATTATCGTTTTTTTGTCCGCGTTAGACATTACTTTACAAATTAATTACACTATGTTATAAAAATATAATTTGAATTATTCGTATATCAAATTACGAAGAAAACTGTCTAGTACAACATATATTTTTTTCAAAGAAGTAAGACTAGTCGTTTAGATGTGGTGTCCAATTTAAAATCATTAGAAGTCGTATATCTGCGCCTTAACGACGATGTCTATGATGATTAACTGTGGCATACACCGGCGCCTTCCTCATACAACCTTAAGTAACAAGGTAAACCGTAACATAAAGAATTGTTAAAGTAATATTTTATTGTGACAAATAGTTCTGGTACAAAAAAAGTTACGCTCATTTAAGTTTAATTAAAAGAATAAAAGCTTAATTTAATGGCTTTTTAATGTTTTTTTTAATAATTATTTATTTATTTATTTATTTATTTTATTTGGTTCACCAACAATTGTATACACTGGTACAAGCAACAGAAACATAAGCAAAAATCAGAATAAAGTGTAACAATCACTTATAGGTAAACTCTGCATGCACACAAAATGTTGTAACTTACAAAAAAAAAAATATATATAAAGAAATAAAATACTATAATAATATAGAGTTGCACTAAATAGACCTTAATAAGTTAACTAAACAAAATTAAAACAGAAATTAAAGCAAAACAAAATCAAAACAAACTAAAGTTGGCAATGCAAAAAATAAGGCTAAGAAACTCAATGTTCGGAGAGATACTTATAAAAGTTAGCTTTCAATTTGCGTAAACTGTCAAAATGCAGGTCGATCCGATCACTGCAATCGTTCACAGCTCTGCAAAACCTCGCGTAGGGAGAATTAGCACCCAGAACCGTTCTTCTCTGCGGAGGGCAGAGAGGCGTTATAGGATTGCGAGGAATTCTGGAGGGGGCGCGGAAGTTAAAATTATTTAATATTTGCGGGCAGTCAATTTTGTGGGCCATAACTTTGCACACAAACATCGCGTCATTCAGTCGCCGACGTTTGTCAAGAGAAATCATATTAAAATGTTTGAGCCTATCATTATATGAACGTATTTTCCTGGACACACCGCTAGCATAAGCCAGGTGCCCCAGAAAACGTTTTTGTATTCGCTCAAGACGCAACGAGTGAACAGCATAGTGTGGCCGCCAGACTACGCTACAATACTCCAACATGCTTCGACACAAACAATTATAAAGGATAATTTTTGTTCGACAGTTTTTAAATTGTTTCGTGTTTCTGATAACAAAACCTAGCATTTTGGATGACTTTTTCACTATATTAACAATGTGAGGGATAAAGGTTAATTTCTGATCAAATATAACACCAAGGTCTTTTATTGTGTCTAATTCCTTTACTTTATCACCATCAATATAATAATCTTGGTCGATGAGATGATGTTTCCTAGTAAATTTTATATGGTAACACTTGCTAGGATTTAGGAGCATCTGGTTTATTTGGCACCATATCACCAGTTCATCCAAATCGCTTTGTAATTCAGAGGCGTCATGCTCAGATTTAACTATTTTGACGAATTTTAAGTCATCAGCAAACATAAAAATGCTACAGTGGCGAAAGCAGTTCGGAATATCGTTGATAAAAAAGTTAAGCAAAACCGGCCCCAAATGAGACCCTTGTGGCACACCCGAGGATATGTATCTGACAGTTGATCGAAAGCCATTGACTACTACAAAGAAGGTTCTGTTCTTAAGATACGAACTCAACCATGAGAGTAAAGATCCAGTGATACCATAAGTTCTTAATTTGTCAATGAGAATTTGATGCGAGACCCGATCGAACGCTTTGCTGAAATCTGTATAAATGACATTAGCTTGGTGGCCAGAATCTATTGCTGTCGTCAATAACTCAGTAAAAAGTGTCAGATTGGTATTTGTGGATCTAGACTCCACGAAGCCATGTTGTTCCTCACTTAAGTAGACTTTAAGATAATTTTGGATGTGAGGACAGATCATGGACTCAAAGATTTTGCTTAGGGTTGATAAAATTGAAATGGGTCTATAGTTTGAAACTAAGTCCTCATTGTCGGATTTGTGGATGGGGACGACCTTTGCTTCCTTCCACTTTGAAGGGAAGACTCCACTAGATAAGGATTTATTAAAAATAAGCAACAGAGGCGCTACCAGCTCATTCGCACACTCATGTATGAATATCGGTGGTATGTCATCAGGACCAGCACCTTTGTTGCAGTCTAAACTTTTTAGCTTTTTGTATAAGGTTTCACTATCAATAACTGGGCTGTTTAACGATATGGTACCTTCTTGAATATTTGTTGTTTTAGCGGTACTGTAATCGTTTTCAGCAGGGCTGTACACAGAAGAAAAGTAAGAAGCAAAGAACTCACATATCTCCGTGCCATCTGATGATGCAGCCGTGCCATTCGTCACAGATAAAGGATACGAGCTGGATCCGCCTCGTTTAGCTTTAACATAGGTCCAAAATGATTTAGGATTATTGGCTAGAGTGTGTTCAAGATTTTTCAAATAATTATTATAGCAAAGCGTAGCAAGTGCATCACAACGTTTACTGATTATCTTTAGCTCAATTTTATCCAACGGGTTTTGGTACGTGTTGTATCGTTTCCTAATCTTATTTTTTGTGTTCAATATCCTAATTAAGGTTTTGTTAAACCACAAAGGATACTTACTATTTTTGGGTATTTTAACAGGAATAAATCTTTGAATAGCACCATTGATGATGTCATAAAAAACCTTTACCATATCATTAACGTCGTGTTGTCCCTCAAATAATTCCTCCCAGTCCTGTTCCTTTAGGTATTTTCTAATCGGTATATAGCTTACTTTACGGAAGTTACGTAACTCATTTGTATTATTATACTGAAGTTTGGCTTCTTTTTTAAGATAAATATTTATATCTAAGGGTGGATGATACTGATATATATTACATAAGGAGCCAATACTTTGACTTACGTTACACAGTGGATGATCAGTTAACACAAGATCCAGTATGCGAGAGGAGGCATTATATACTCTATTACTTTGATTGAGCTTATTAACATATGTGAAATCCAACAGAGCCTCACAGGTATTAGGCAATTTGAGGTTTTTATTCAGATTATTGTCTAGATTCCAGTCTATACACCCTAAATTGAAGTCACCTATTATACATGTACATGATTCATTAAGTTTTTCTAAAACAGCGTTACAATTGTCTAAGAAATTTTCCAAGTGAGTGATGCGCACTGGCGGCGGCAAGTACACAGCGCAGAAAGCTATTCGATGATAACATTTATTGGGAGGAAGGTCCAAAGTAACCCAGAGATCTTCACATCCACTCTCAAAAATTTTAGAACGTTTAGGATTGAATTCCTTTTTGGCAGCTATTAAAACTCCCCCACCCTCTTTACCAGCTAGTTGACTGGTTTCTCTATCTCTCCTATGGACCGTATATCTATCATCGAATAGCTCACTGCTCCGGATAGAATTGTTAAGCCAGGTCTCCGTTAAAATTATTACATCATAGTTATTAATACAAACATTGCGGAAAATCATATGCGTTTTTGTTCGCAATCCTCTGCAGTTCTGATAGAATACATTTAAGTTATCGAATTATGGACATTATAAATTCCACAGGAGCATGCATTTGTAGATAAAAAAAGGAAAGGAGCCTCTTTTTAAAACTATACTAACTTATTTAAGGAATCCAAATTCTTTATCAAAATATGTTCGTCATCGGTAGTTTTCCTAACAAAGATCCTGCTGTTTCTCACCCAGACAAATTTATATCCCTTGTCTTTTGCCTTTTGTCTAGTGGCTGCATGCAGCGCCTTATTAGCAGGTGATAGATGTTCAAGCACGAACACTGGCATTTTATTGCCAGCAATACCCAGATCAGCAGTATTGAGTTTCTCTGAGTTAACCTTCTTATCCTTGTTATAATTTATAACTGACGCCAGGAGGGTATCACGAATTTTTGGAGAGGCGAGCTGAACAACGATGGACCGGGGACGGGTATTAGCGGCCTGCTGTTTGGCAACACGGGTACTATGATGAATGTCATTGTCACTCAGGTTGCATCCCACCACAGATCCCAGCTGCTTAACGATTGTGTAGAGGTTCTCCTGTTTGTTTTCAGGTAGGCACTGGATTTCAAGGTTCTTTGAACGCGTCTGCTGTTCCAAGTAGTTTATGCGTAGACTTTGGTCCGTCATAAATGTTTTTAGTTTAGCATTTTGCTCAGTTAAGTCTTTCACCGTTCTTTCAAGTAATTTATGTTCTGATTGGTATTCTTCGAATTCATTCGTGTGGAAGGATAATGATGCCGTCAACTCATTGATTTCTCGTTTAATAGGTGCAAGTTCTCTGTTAACAACGCTAAGTATGGTGCTGTTGAGTTGTTGAAGCATGGAATTGAACTCAGTTTTAACAACCTCTTGGACTATGGTACGCACATCCTCAGTAGTAATAGCTGCAACCTGGGGTGGCGAGTTCAATGCAGGTCTCTTGCCTACTCTTGAAGTTGAGACATTCCGGTTCGGGGTAGTTGTCTTAAAAATATTTGCAATGACAGTTGTGCAGCCTGAACAATTCCATTTGCGGTAATCTTCCGACTCAGAAGAGATTTCCGGGATAGATAGACAGAGGAAATGAAAAGATCTTTTGCATTTCATGCAATTTAAGTATGCTTTACTGTCCTCTAAATAACGATGATCGTTGGTACAGCAACCCCACGATTGCGTTGAAGTCGCCATGTCTCTAATTAATTAATTTATATGTATTAGACTTATGTCTTTATACTTCCCCGCTCAATTCAGCCAGTACACAAAATCAGCTCCGCAATAAAGGCCCACCGGCCAGTTGGGAACAAAAAATATTATTTAATTTGCTGTGTACAGCAAAAAAGTGCACACTAATAAAGGCCCCGGCATACAGAGTCGGCGAGTTCGCGAGATGAACGTCGTAAGCGCCGTGTAATACGGGGCGCTTACGCGTTAAATCACAACGTACAAATTTTAAACAACTGACGGTAGGCCGGATTATTTTCAAAGTTAATTTGGTTTATATTTCTTTAAACTATGCACTAAAACACTAGAATATTGTCAGAAGTTTATGACAGTTATCACCTCCTAACAGGTTACACTTTCAATAGCACTTTTGATAAGTTTATGCACTGATTTTTAGTATTTTAGTGGAGCAACAATAAGTAGCAGTTACACGCGTATATGACTTTTGAGTATCTAAATATTAATTCGTAATTATTCGTAATTATTAAATAAACAATATAACTATACTAAAAGGCATGCAAGGAAATAAGTGCATGTGTGTGTGAGGGTTTGAGGATGTGTGTCTGTGTGTGTGTGTTTGTTTTAGCACTTATTATTAAATTTATGATTCAATATACTTACGATGAATCAGTACACCACTTCTCGACTTCACCTTCATGAATAAAGTAAGTGGTGGTAAATATGTCCCCCTCCCGCACTATGCACTTGCCTAGAAATTGTAACCATTAACTTAAATACTTTGAGCCGAAAAAAACTGATATTTTGAAAAGTTATTTTTAAAGCAGTGTATTTTTACGAAACGGCATGGAGAACTTCGAAAATAAAAACAGTGTGCGCCATATTCACGGAGACATCATCGAAAATACTATCACTGACCAGTTGGGGAACAGGAACATCTGATATAGGATGTCGCTTTGGATAATGGCATAAAGCCAACAGCCTTGACAAACAATTTAAGAAGCTCTAATTCGCCAGTTGGATCAGGGCCTGGATACAAAAAGCAGTAGGTACTCTTGGTCAAATTTCGTATGGATTGTTTGGAGGTTTGTCTCTGTGGTCCATTTTGATCATTTAAAATGAAAAATATTATATAGGTTTATAAATCTACATATTTAATATTAAATGAATAAACGAACATTTAAAAATGTAATAATCTTACCTACCTGGGAAAATGACCACTCTATAAAATCTTGCACACAATTGTCTTTTGAAATAATCAGGCAGTTGGCGGAAAGTCGGCGCAGCGTCCAAATGATGCACATATAATGCAGTAAATAGATCCTGACGTAAACAAGGTGGCGCTCGGTACACTAATTCGGGAAGCCAGTCTCCTACAGAAATAAATTTAAATTATTTTTCTTTTTATTTTGCGCTAGGAATTACACATTTCTGAAAAAAATACTGAAAAAAAAAATCATAATTTGGACAAACAAGTTGTGCATCATGGCGGTGCGGTGGCATAATTACAACAAATCAAAAAAAGTAATGACCACACAAAAAAAATCGATGGACTTAATTATTATATTATTGTACTAGCTGACCGAACAGACGTTGTCCTGTTTCCTATAACTCGATCGCAGCGCCACCTACCGGGTCCAATTGTGAATCTAAACCACCCAGGGACTCATTCAAAGACACACCAAAAATTTCATCAAAATCGGTTCAGCCGTTTAGGAGGAGTTCAGTGACATACACACTCACAGAAGAATTATATATATAAAGATTTCCAAATATGATATTATGGAAAGCGAGGATTATTTAATTATTAAAAACGAATTTTAAGAACTACCCCGACTAAATGGGTTAGGTTAGAACCGAATCCCCACCGAGGGTGTCTCCACGTTGTCGTCGTGGTGGGGCTTGTGTGTCTCAATGATCTTGGGGTTCTGCCGGTAGAGTTACTCATGCCGGAAAGGTCCAAGTGAGAGACCAGACCAAGAGAGACACCGGGACGGAGTCGCTCCTGATCGATCAACGATAGTCGATCGACAGAAGACGTGACCATGCCGCTGCGGTGTAGGCGCACCAAAGCGGCGCGTGTTTTTCTCCTTGAGGAGAAAACTTTCGGCGGGTTCGCTGAGTCGGGTTGACTGGACAGCGAACGGAGGCATGTCTAATGCCGCCGCCGGGGGCTTGGCTTAATTGCCTGGCCCAGAGGAAGGCTACCTCTAAGATAAAAAACCACCCAATCCTTAGCTTTGAAGCGCGGTGAGAGGATGAATGGCTGGAGGAAGTCCAGTTGTGAGCGCTTCCCCTGTAGAGCACCTGCCGCACTCTGCAGTATGTAGGCTTACCGCGCATCTAGGCTCTGCCCGGTGGACATTTTTGACCTATATCTACTCGTGGGATTCACATGGATAAAATAAATAAAAATAATAAAATAAAATCGAAGGAGTTGCCGACCGTGTTGGTCGAGCAGATGGGTGTGGGTGCGCTGTCAGATTCTGACACCGCATCTGATAGGATGAGTGTGGCGAGCGTGGCGAGCGTAAGCTCAAAGCGCTCACCAACTGAAGAAGCGATGGCTGGGCGTCATTCCAAATTTTGAAATAAACGCTCACGTAAAGAGGAGAAACGCGCTGGGTTGACAGGTCTCTCTTTTAGCGAGGAGAACCTACCGGCCGCTAAAGTGTCGACAGGCAGGAGAGGGCGAGGTCGCGCAGTTCAACTCATCTAGCTTATTTTTAATATTTTTTTATATGACGTGTAAAAGTGATTCCGATATCCTATTTACAGAATAAACAATTTCATTTCATTTCATTTCATTTCATTTCAGTTGGTGGAGCGTCAGCTCCGTCGACGTTGCGCGATCGTCAAGGGCGCTTCCTCAAGCGCCCCGACACGCCGGCACCCAGCGGAGGAAGCGATTCGGGGATCAAGCAAGTGAAGGGCGTTTCTACCCAAAACTCGATTTCCTTGGTCAGCACCAAGGGGGAGGTCAACTCTGCTAGGAGAGAGGAGAGACGGGCAGTGGCTCTTGACGAGGTGGCTGAAATGGCCAGTCAGGCCAGAGAGCGCCGGACTGCTCGCTTGACCGCCACCGAGGATTTGTCGGCGGCAGCCCTAAACCGCCAAGTAATGGACAGCGTGGACGTGGTACTGAAGGTTGCCACCAAGTCTGGCAACTTGAAGGGCACGTTCACGCAAGCTCTAAAAAAGGCGGCGGATGGGATCAAGGAGGCGGTGGAAGTCCTCCTTAATCGCTCGACCTCGGAGGAGACGGCAAAGTTGTGGGAGGAGAACAGCCGTCTCCGATCCGAGCTGGAGGACCTCAAGCGGGAGTTTGCCGCTCAGAGGAATGACTGGCAGCACCAGGCAGCTCCCGCATTAACCGGCCCCCGTCCTGCCGCGCCTTCATTGGCCCCTGCACCTGCTCCACCGCCTGCACTTGCCCTGTCGGACCACGAAATTCAGAGAGTGGCCCGAATATGCATGCAGCAGTGCGGGGGCATGGTGAGTGCCCGACTAGAGGCCATGGAGACGCGCTTCCCCCGGCTGAAATCCTCCGGCCGCCGCTTGCGGCAGATAGGCGGAGGAAAGAGGAGTCCGCCAAGACTAAGCCCGTGCAGGTGGCCGGAAAATCTGCGGAGGGGGCCAAAAAGTCCACGGAGGGGCCCAAGAAGCCCGCGGCGAGTACGTCCGTTCCCCCTTTCCACTCAACTGCGGTACCAGCGACCACGCCTCCCACCCAAGAGGCCTGGACGACGGTAGTAAAAAGGGGCCGCAAGAAGAAGTCGGCGCTACCGGCACCACTGGCACCCGCCAAGGTCCCGGCTTCAAAAGAGGGCACGAGGCCACCCAAAGCCAGGACCCAACGCTCTGAGGCTGTAGTTATTACATTGCAGCCCAAAGCCGCAGACAGGAGTGTGACATATAAGTCGGTCCTGGCGCAAATAAAGGAGAAGCTGAAGTTCAGCGAATTTGCCACCCCGGCTGGCTTTGTTTTTAAAACGGCAGCCACGGGTGCCAAAGTGTTTGAGGTTTCAGGTGCTGCAAGGCAGGAGAGGGCGGACGTTCTGGCCGCCAAGATACGAGAAGTCCTCAAACCAGAGGATGCTCGGGTGTCCAGGCCCACTAAAATGGCTGAGTTGCGCATAGACGGACTGGACGACTCCACAACCCCGGAGGAAGTAGTGGCTTCCATTGGTCGAAGCGGCGAATGTCCGCCTGAGAGCGTACAGGTGGGTGAAATTCGCTGCAGTGCGGCCAGGCTAGGCACGATTTGGGTACGGTGCCCGGTAGCGGCTGCAAACAAGGTCGCAGATGGCAGACGGTTGCTAGTGGGGTGGGTGTCTGCCAGGGTGAAACTCCTGCCAACAAGGACTATGCAATGCTTCAGGTACCTGGAAAAGGGGCATGTCCGGGCACAATGCACTGCAGAAGCAGACCGCAGTGACCTTTGTTATCGCTGCAGTCAACTCGGTCACAGGGCGGCCCAGTGCTCCGCGACACCAAACTGCAGTCTTTGCGCAGCTGCAGGGAAGCCTGCGGAGCACAGACTTGGCGGGAAAGCTTGCAACGCTCCGAGAAAGGTTGGCAGGAGGACTGGGGCTGTTAGAGGACCTGCGTCTCTCCCACAGCCGCCTCAAGCAACTGTCTCCCGACCCAGGGAAGGAGGAGATGCCAAGGAAATGGAATGCCAGTGATGGCACAATTCCATTTCCTCCAAGCGAATATTAACCACGCTGCCAGAGCTCAGGATCTTTTGCTCCAGAGCATGGCGGAGTGGTCGATCCATTTGGCTGTGGTCACTGAGCCGTATTTTGTCCCTCCCCGCGATAACTGGGCAGGGGACCTAGACGGTTTAGTGGCCATCATTGGTGGGACTCTGGTCAGTCCCTCCCGAGGACACGGATGGGTAGCCGCCCTCGCGGACGGAATTGTCACCATTGGGGCGTACTTCTCGCCCAACAGGAGTCTCGCTGACTTCGAGGGGTTCCTTGTCGAACTGGGTGCCGTCGTGGGCCGGTTCCACCCTCGCCCGGTGCTGTTGCTCGGGGATCTCAATGCCAAGTCTGCGGCGTGGGGATCCCCGGTCACCGACCCCAAGGGCGAGGTGTTGGAGGAGTGGGCGGTCACGACCGACTTCACCATCCTAAATCGGGGCTCAGTTTACACGTGCGTTCGGCAGCGGGGTGGGTCTATAGTGGACGTCTCGTTCGCTAGCTCCGCTGATGCGGGTCGTGTCCGCGACTGGCGAGTTGCCGTAGAGGTGGAGACGTTGTCAGACCATCGATATATTCGTTTCGACGTCTCCACCCAGACTGCGGGTGGCGGCCGACCGTCGGCCCCGCAACGATTGTCCTCGCTGGTCGTATAAGCGACTCGACAGGGAGCTTCTCGAGGAAGCCGCTATCATCCAGGCCTGGGTCCGGGAGTCACCGACGAACGAACCCGTCGACATCGAAGAAGAGACGCAGTGGTTCCGCGGGGCGATGACACAAATCTGCGACGCGTCCATGCCCCGCGGTCGCACACAGCCCACAAGGCGCCAGTTGTACTGGTGGTCCGACGCAATCGAGCAGATGCGCGTGACCTGCGTGGAGGTTAGATGCACACTCGATACCGGAGGAGACGTCGTCGGGTTCCGGAAGAAGAAGCCGCGCTGTATGAGGTGTACCGCGCGGCGAAGCAGACTCTATGGCTGGCCATCGGCGAGTCTAAGACTCGAGCCAGGGAAGAGATGTTGGCGACCCTAGACGGGGATCCGTGGGGGCACCCTTATCGCGTGGTCCGAGGGAAACTTCGTGCCTGGGCGCCTCCGCTCACGGAGAGCTTACAGCCGCAGTTGCTGGAGGATGTGGTCGCAGCCCTCTTCCCTGCTAGAGAAGAGCATATACTGCCCCCGATGGCTTTGCCCACAGCCGCAGAGTCGGAGGATGAGGAGATCAACGTCCCTGAGGTGACACAGCCGGAGATGAGGGCAGCCGTAACGCGGCTCCGGGTAAAAACCGTTGCCCCGGGGCCCGATGGAGTTCCCGGCCGCGCGCTCGCCCTCGCTCTGAAAGAGCTAGAGCCCCAGCTGAGAGGACTCTACTCAGCTTGCCTTGAGCAGGGCCTGTTCCCTGCTCAGTGGAAGACAGGTCGTCTGGTCCTGCTCAGGAAGGTGGGGCGCCCAGCAGACTCGCCGTCCGCATACCGGCCTATCGTGCTGCTAGACGAGGTGGGTAAGCTTTTTGAACGGATAGTTGCAGCCCACCTCGTCGGTCACTTATACAGAGAGGGGCCGGATCTGGACGACAGTCAGTTCGGCTTTCGGCATGGGCGCTCCACTATTGACGCAATAATGCGGGTGAGAGTCCTGGCGGAGGAAGCGGTATCCCGGGGTGGGGTTATGTTGGCGGTGTCCTTGGACATCTCCAACGCATTCAATACCCTACCCTGGAGTTGTATTCGGGAGGCATTACGATACCATAGGGTGCCCCGCTATCTCCGCCACATTGTTGGGGCTTATTTAGCGGAAAGGTGTGTCACCTACAGGGGACGCGACGGTGGGGGCTGGCCCGATATGTCGTGCGGTGTTCCACAGGGCTCGGTCGTGGGCCCGCTCCTGTGGAACATCGGTTACGACTGGGTGCTGAGGGGCGAGCTCCAACCGGGAGTGGACCTGACGTGTTATGCGGACGACACGCTGGTTACGGCCCGGGGGAGCTCGTATAGGGAAGCACCGTTGCTGGCGACGGCTGCGGTCTCGCAGGTGGTGGGTCGCATACGACGTCTGGGCCTGGAGGTGGCTCTCAATAAGTCAGAGGCCGTGGTCATTCACGGCCGTCGGCGAGCGCCACCGCCGGGATCACACGTCGTGGTTCGGGGGGTCCAAATTGCTGTCGAGTCCACCATGAAGTACCTGGGACTGGTGCTCGACAGCCGGTGGGATTTCGGCCCCCATTTTCGACAACTGACGCCCAAGTTGATGGGTGCCGCGGGTGCGTTGTCGACGCTGCTTCCCAATCTGGGGGGCCCGAGCACCGCCTGCAGGCGATTATACTTGGGGATCGTGCGATCCATGGCCCTGTACGGAGTCCCGGTGTGGGCTTCTTACCTGACGGCCGGCAGCATCGCAATACTGCGAAAACCGCAGAGGGCGATGGCCGTCAGGGCTATCAGGGGGTATCGCACGATCTCCTACGAGGCGGCTTGTGCACTGGCCGGATCCCCGCTCTGGGACCTAGAAGCGAGAGCCCTCGCTTCACTGCACCGGTGGCGCGAGGAGGTGCGAATACGGGGTGGTGGACCGGTGCAGCGTGAGATCGAGCTTTGTCGGTCTCAGCTCCGCGAGGTCCTGGTGACGGAATGGCGGGACAGGCTTCTGCGCCCTACCGCCGGCCTCGCTACCGTCGACGCGATCCGACCAGTGCTCGAAGAATGGCTCGGGAGGAGGCACGGTTCCCTGTCATTTCGGGCGACGCAGGTGCTCTCGGGGCATGGCTGCTTCGGGAAGTACCTGTGTCGCATAAACAGGGAGCCGGACGCTCGGTGCCATCACTGCACCCACTGTCGGGAGGACACGGAGCAGCATACACTAGCAGAGAGTACCGCATGGGAGGAGCCGCGCCGTGCCCTCGTATCTGAAGTCGGAGCCGACCTGGCGCTGCCGGCTGTCGCTCGTTCGATGGTCGGGAGCGCCGAGTCGTGGGATGCGGTGATCTCCTTCTGTGAAACCGTAGTTTCGCAGAAGGAGGCTGCGGAAAGGGAGAGGGAGATTGAGACCACTCTCCTGATCCGTAGCAGGCGGACTGAGCGTCGGCAGAGGGCTGACAACGCCCTCTTCCAGCCCCCGTAAACAGATCCAGAGGGTCGGCGGACTCGGAGAAGTCCGCCGCCCCCCATCCAGCAGGACCCGAGGTGGCAGTGCGTAGTGTTCCACGCACGCCCCTATTTAACGTCGCGGGGGGAGTCTCACCTCACTCCCCTCGCGGGCATGAAGTGGCCGGCACCAGTCGGGGATCATGGAAGGCGCACTAGATCTCATGATCCCCGGTCCAAGTGTGGGAAGGGAACACCAGGGTGGTTTTTAGTCAGTAGGAGTCTGACAGACCCCTTCGACCCCTTCAAAATCCTCATGGATGTCCTCCGCCCTGGGGCAGACCCAGGGCGGAGGACATCCATGAGGATTTTCCACCCAGGAACAAAAAAAAAAAAGATTAGAACCGAATAAACAAAACAAAAAGTTAGAACCGTGAACAACCGCGAGCAAGCTGAGCGAGCGAAGCGAGCGGTGCCTTGGCAGCGGCCAGCAAATGCTACTTCCGAGTTGGTCGCAGTTACTTGGTAATTTTAACTACACCTTAAACCATGGATGGAATAATATGGCCAAACGTCGACTGACTTGTCAGTAAACGTTGAAGAAAAACGAAATGATCAATTTTAGCTGGCCATTTCATGAAAATGAAATGAAATGGTCGAACACGTCTTCACGAAATGATTATTAATTCTAAAATCTGGGTACGAAATAAATAATAATTACCTTTTTGCCTCTTCCAGACGTCATCGGTATAGTTTTGAACTATTTCAATAAGAGCTTTACCTAAGCCGTTGTCTCTCCAATAATTCGTCATAGTTTGAACGTTATAAGCGTATTGGTAAAACACGCGATATTTATTCATCGCAAAGTTGATCGCCACAGCTATTATCCACATGTCCAGAAGGTACATAAAGTAGGCGATGAGCACTTGGTAATAAATCTGTTTGCGGGACACAGCAACTAACTAAAAAAGGCCTTATTATTAGACTTTTTTACATTCTTGAAAAATCAAGAATTATTCAATTAAACATCGGCGGATTTGCTGACGCATGCGGGGAAATCCCGCCCGCGCATCCCGTATGTAACTAAGAACGCCCTAATATCAAGTTTTTTCGTGACTATAATATTACGGTATTCATAATTATGTAAATAATTACACAGTCGTACTTACAGTTTCGAGACTATGGGCATCGGTAAGGATATGTAAAATATAGGTCATTGCTACGACATAATCGTGTTCCCAATATTTAGGGACTACAAAAGCTGAGTTCTTCACCCCATTTTTACCAACGAGCGGTATCGTGGAACGCGCACAACCTGACGATAAATAAGAATAAAATTAATAGTAGATAGGTTCCTTCTACTAATAATAAAACAATAACCGTACTATGGTAGGAGGCATACCGACTTGTCATTAAAATTTATAGATCTTCGTTCATTAGGAGTAATCAAAAGGGGAGCGGCGAATGTACAAGTATCTCCAGTGATTATGATGATTTTGATTATGATTGTACCCCTGACTCATGGTAGTAGTAAGAACAGTGGGGTTTTAATTCGTAGGAGTGAGAAATAATCCTCCGTTCTCCCAAGACGGAGGGTATTTATGAGGATTCGCCCACGAAAAAAAACATATTTGGCTTATGGTCTGTTTCAGTTTAAAATTCTTTGTCATAAAAAAGTTGGGTACATTTATAAATATTCTTGCACATATCCCATAACATTCACATCTTACCTCCCTTTCTATCTTTAGGTTGTACCCATTGACTGAAGTCTATAGACCTGTTCAAATGACTCGTATCTGGGATATTGATCGGGAATTTCTCCTCTGCAATGAAGCAAAAGTATAACATACGTACTAAAATTAGAATATTATTAAATTAAACGCTTAATATCTACTCGTAAACTAGTTGATCGTGCTTAGATAAACCGTAGTAGTTTGTTTTTGTCAGTCAATAAATATAAGAAATATATACATTAAAGTAAAAATATTTTACTGTCAGGCATCAAGGCCCATAGGGGTGTTAGTATTAAATCTTGCTTAAAAACTATGTTAGTAACATGCATCAACACAAAAAGAAAATCATAATGATAGGAAGGTTTAGCAAGCTTTGTTGCCAACATGTGGCTTGGTAAAGCTCCCCATTCTAGGCCCATCCAGCCTCTCTGCAAAAACCCTCAGAATGCTGTTGAAAATTCTTTATTTGTAAATATAGGTTACAAGATGTTAAAATTGTTATATTATAGTTTCTCTATGTTTTGCCTGTTGGCGTACAAATATACATTTATCATCATCATCAGCTATAATGTTCCCACTGAGACGTGCTGCCTTTATTATTTCGTACCAGCTTCTGCCCGCGACTTCACTCGTGTGGAAGTCGTTAGATACCACAAAGTAACATATATAATCCTTAATATTATAAATGCGAAAGTAAGTTTGTTTGTTACGCCTTCACGCTAAAACGGCTGAACGGATTTGAATGAAATTTGGCACATATATAGATGATGCCCTGGAAAAGAACATAGAATACTTTTTTTTTTTCCCACGGGATCGAGACTTATGCGGGTGAAACCGCGGGGCGCAGCTAGTATTAAATAACAGCCACAATTTATAAAACTTCCCTGTATACTCGTTTGTAGTTTTGGTCTCAGCAGCCAAAATATACAGAGAGCCACGATTGGTGACGCAGAAGCAAGCGACCTCCAGCTGTTGTCTGTCTTACTCACAGCCCCGGATCTAGAGGGGGGGGCAAGCCGGGGCCCGTGCCTCGGGCACCAACTTCAGGGGCGACAAATTCAAGCGTAGCAGACAAGTTCACCACCCAGCACACCGCAACTTTGCAATAAATGAGACGCGCAGCACATTTATAACTTTCTATTTTTTTTCTTTTTTTACAACAGTTTTGGCGCCCCTGTTGAATTGGCGCATTATCGATCAATACAATTTGATTAATATGTTGCTGCCAAAATTTTTAATTTTGGGTAAATTTTAATTTCGCGGAGATTAACTTAGGGCATCCCCATAAAAGATTGGCGGGGGCGGCAGGCGGCAGATTTTGCTGCTTTGGCTGCTTACTCAAGCACGCTAGAATTTCACGACGAAAAGAACAACAAATAAATAAAAGCTCTAACTAACCTTGACATCCAAACAAGATCCAACCACACGTGAAAAGATGCAACAAGAACAAAATAATCGCAATTTTCAATATATAAGGAGCGTTTTGACTCTGAAATTGTACTTGTATTAACCATTACTTAGGTATATGTTCACCTGCCGGGGGTGCGAAGTCCGAAAGGGAGATCGTGGCCCCCGGCAACATGCCAATTGAAGGAACACGGGTGGGTTTTAGTCAGTAAGAGTCTGACACATCCTCCTGCTCCGCACAGAGCGGGAGAAGTTATTTGATAATTTCCCACCCGAAAAAAAGGCATATGTTCATATCTATTAAGACTATTACACATACTATTAGACTTATTACATTTGTTTGTAATGTATCAGTAATGTATCGTTCGAGGCAAGCCTTGTTACAATACAGAGATATATAAGACGCGGCAAACGCTCGCTTGACATGTTGGTTTCTCATATTTCCGTTTCAAAGGAATTCGACAGTCGCTGGAGGAACCGGCGCTAGCATCAAGCGGCTTGGCTCGCTGAACTGACTACTGTAATATGTTACAAAAACTCGATACATTACAAATAAATGTTATAAGTCAGTATAAAAATGAATCTCTATTTCCCTTGGTCACTCACGGCATCACGCTAAAACGACTCAGCGGATTTAGATGAAATTTGGCATATGGGTAGACCATGGAGAAGGACATAGGACATTTTTCATCCCGAACTTATGCGGGTGAAACCGCGGGGCGCAGCCAGTATTCATTTAAATAGGTTCTTATTAAAAATCAGTTATATCAAAATTCTCATGTGCGGATCCTTCCTATATTGTGTAATAAATTATGGTAAATGAATAACCTACCCTAAAGCTTCTGCAAAAATGGTATTCAAAATCAATAAAGAACTTTAGTCTTAACAATCTTGCAGTTTGAAACGTCCAATCGTCAGTAAAACAGGTAATCAGTGGGATTAGTAAAGATAAAGCATCCATATATAAACCCCAATCCTTAAATTTCTTCATTCCACGCCGGCGAAGAGTACATTTATCGTTCACCACAATAAGCTCAATCTGTAAAATTTTAATTAGAAATAATAAAATGTCAGTACATAGGACCATGTGGACGGAATATATTGGCTAGTGTCTGAGCTACGTGGTCTATGCGTGAATAAGCCTGTGTCCAAAAAAAATTTTTGTCCGACGTATTTTTTTCTTTTTTGACGTAATCAAAAGATTATGGCAATACATTGAGTTAAAATGTTGCATGACGTCACACCTTGCTAGATTTAATACTGCGTTGTGACGTAGCGAGCCCCCACTCCCCAACTTAAATGCGTGTTTTCTAAGTTATTTCTTATTAATATGATAAAGCAAAAATACGTGTCTAATGTTTTTTTTGAAAGACGGACTAAATATTTTGTTTTTTATCTAGGCAACTACCCTATTGTCTACTCAACAGGCTTTAGTGCATGTACAGATAAAACGTAGTAAACGCGTAGGGTTGGATGAAACAAGACGCCCGTGAATATGGAGGGACTCTGTAATAGGGATGGTGCCTACACCAAAAAAAAAGAAATTCCGTTTAGTCCGTCAGTCAGATAATTAAAAAATATTAGACACGTATTTTTTATAATATTAATAAAAAAATACTTATACTCCGTTTGAAATAAGATTAGACATTTAAACAAACCTTTTTTTACAGTCCGTTCAACCGATTTTGACTTCTATTACGTAGACATAAGGATGGCATTAAAAGCAAAAAAGTGGTTACAAACCAACTGTTTACTGCAGCTGCCATTTGTCATGCCACCAACGCAATAGAAGTCAAAATCGGTTGAACGGACTGTAAAAAAGGTTTAGTTAAATTTCTAATCTTATTTCAAATGGAGTATAGATAAAAAAAAATAAAGTTGGGGAGTGGGGGTCGCTACGTCACAAGTAAGTGTAAAATTTATATATACTCGTGACGTGATGGCACATTTTGACTCAACGTATCTCCGTAATCTTTTGATAGCGTAAAAAGAAAAAACACGTGTCCAATATTTTTTAATAATCTACCTGTAGGAAAAAAATTGTCTTCATCCTTATTGCTCCAAATATTTCAGTTACAAGCGTGTCTGTCCAAGCGTTAAACATCTTATCTGAAATTACATTTTAAAAAAAACTGACATAATACTTACTGTATAAAATTCTGCTATAAAGTTGGCCAAATCAATAGCGTCCGTTATGAAGATGGCGCAATACAATGTTAGCCATAAGGTCGAGTTTAAAGGCAGGAATATGAATATGAGTACCAAGCACGACGAAACAAATGGGCAAATCAACCACGCCAAGTAGAGCCAGTGGTAATACCATGAGTTTTTACGAGCCTCCACAGGTTTCCGACTCCACTGAGCAAAACAAAAAATCAAGAACAACCATCTTTAAGATCAAAAAACTTAGTTAAACAAAAAAGTGGCACTCCGGCACCCTAATTGCGTAATACAACACAATCACAATTTATTTCGACTTGAAACAGATTTCTAATCCATTGCTTCTTAAGTTGGAAAAAAAATCTATTCAACAACGTAAATAACGCAATGAATGTTGTTGAAATGTCAAAATGAAACAAATTTCGCGAAATTGTTTACGAAAATGAGTTACGCAATTAGGTGCCGAGTGCCGAAAGAAGAGAAAACTTGAAAAAAAAAAAAGCGGCACCGCGGTAATCGACGTGTTGATGTCTTTTACTCCACGCACCTTGGTGATCAACGCATTGATGTCTTTTTAATGGTCAAAAGCTGGTGTCGTTACAGTGTCGCGAAATCAAAGGTTAAGTCCCATTTCAAAAATGCCCAATGCGCCTAAAGAAGCTTTTACTTCAAAAAATTTATATACATCCGAATTGATAACCTCCTCCTTTTAGAAGTCAGTTAATAAGAAGAACTTTAGTCAAAATAACCCATTATAGATTTTTGTTTATTTCTTCTTTTGTTTTCTGGGAAATATAACTATTTCGACGTTTCCCAGCAAATATAACTCGGAGAAAAATATTGATGATTTCAATTTAAACTCACCGGTAAATTAATGGTCTTACATCCACGCAAGAGATACTGGATACTGTCGTATGGATTCTCTTTGAAAATATCTCTAGTTGCCATAAAGTCGTTCTGAGCTTGCCTGCTTCTTCTAATAGTCGCCCTCATCTGGAAAAGTATCATTTTGAACAATAATCTTGAACTTTACCATTTTTAGGGTTCCGTACCTCAAAAGGCAAAAACTGAACCCTTATAAATAAAATAAATCATTTATTTTGGACCAAACACTTGTTAACATTTTATAAACCTGCCAAACTGCGTGACAGTTTGTCGGCAGGATTAGCGCTCGTCTTAAAACATTTGGGAATTAATCTAATTAAACATCAGTAGGTACAAATAGTATAAGGACGGTAAGAATATTTTTGTTGAATAGAATTTAATTATTGTCACATGTTGCGACTATTTCATTGAAAAATTCACAATCACTCAGGATCACTTCGTTCTCCGTTTCTCCGTCTGTCTGTCTGTCTGCCAAGACCCATTTTCTCAGGAACGCGTGGAGGTATCAAGTTAAAATTAATATCAAATACGTAGATCTGTTGTACCTTGGAGCTCTAAAAAAAATCAAGCTTCTAAGTCAACGCAATAAAATAATACATCCCAACTACGGAACCCTTCTTTGTGCGTGGTCTTCATTCATTGGCAGGTTTTTTACCTGATGTAAAATTTTAACATTTAAAATTCAATTGATGATCCTAAGCACTTCATGCTTAGGATACGGTTTACGGTTTAAGAACATTTATTTCACCCAAAAAGAATACAATTATTCACTTCTATGAGGAAAAACATAATAATATTAAGATAAGCGTCGGTTTCGCTTAGTAATAAACTAAAATAAATAATAAAAACGGTTAAAAAAAAACGTACAATTCACACTTTATTCAGGAGGTGCTTTTTAAAAGTTGGAAGTGATTTCAATTCCTTAATTACTTTAGGTTTAGAGTTATAGAGTTCAGCCCCCTCATATACGACAGTCTTTCTACCGTCCTCAGTGCTCTTAAGATTATATGGTTATCCTGCCTCGTCATACGCTTTTGAATTTGCATTCTTTTTATAAATGTTATGTGTGTATGTGTAAGTATCTCTATTAATTATTTTACGCACAAGTATGCAAGTGTTATATTTATAAACTAGCGAACCCGACAGACGTTGTCCTGTCAAAACATTGTCCAGCGGACAAAATTGTGAATCTAAACCATTCCCAGATCCCCTTGAACACACACAAAAAATTTCATCAAAATCGGTCCAGTCGTTTGAGAGTAGTTCAGTGACATACACACTCACAGAAGAATTATATATATAAAGATTTGATCGATATTCATTAATTTTGTTTCCTTTAAAACCTTTTGAGAAGATGTTAAGTAAGGATAATTGAATACGATTTTAATAATTTTATTTTGTTTTGGCAGTACTTCCCCATATTTCAATCAAATAATCGAGATGTGGTTTAACTATCGAGTTATAAATAATATATCTGACCTGTAGTGGGAGACATCGGACAATTCCTCTAAGTGCACCAGTCAGTAATGACATCTTTTTAGGGTTCCGTAGTAAACAAGGAACCCTTATAGTTTCGTCATGTCCGTCTGTCTGTCTGTCTGTCCGCGGTCTAGCTCCGAGACCCTTAGTACTAGAAAGCTGTAATTTGGCATAAGTATAAATATTAATTACGCCGACAAAGTGGTAAAACGTACCTCTCATACACGTATAGTGGTGATGTTTTTTTTTTTTTTTAACCCATGGTGAGGGGTATCATTGGAAAGGTCCTTTAAAAACATTGTGAGTTTGTGAAAACCATTTTTGGATTCAGGGATCCGTTTGCAAAATATTAAGCTTTAAAGTGCTAATTTTTGTTAGAGTCAAGTGTTCCCCCCCCCCTGCCAGCTAAATGGTTGGTTTTGGATGTGTGAAAAAAATCACAGCATTAGTTTATATAACAAAATTACTTAAATGGAAAACTATCACAGCTAAGTAGGCTTTACTAGTTATCGCATAATAATCGACCAACTTAACTTTGCAGTTGCAAAAACATGTTTTCCCATACATTCCGTATGGGAGAACATGTTTATCAACTACAAAGTTAAGTTTGTTTTTGGGATAAATTCATCCCAACTACGGAACCCTTCATTGTGCGTGGTCCGACACGCACTTGGCCGGTTTTTTCTCATTTTCTCAATGTGAGGTTTCATTGTAAGTTTATCATCAAGAGTAAGACCCAAATATTTCTAAGTATCTGTTTTTAATAAGGGTTGACCATTTATATTTAATTCACCATGAGTTTGGAGTTTTTTATTTTTAGCACATAATATCATGTATTTGGTTTTACTAGCATTTATAGTAAGCAGATTGCATTGGAACCAGATAGCTAGTCTATTAATTATTGTTAACTGAATCCATGCTAAAGATCACGATGTCCTCCCTTTCACCGAGTATAATTGTATTGTATGTAATTCAACTGTACAGGGTTATTAATCCTGTTTCATAATAAAAATATACAAAGCACCCGAACTCATAAATAATTACCTATACTCCATAGGTTTAGGTAGTTAAATAAAGGTAAACAAAAAAAAAAACACGTGACGAGACAGCTGTCAAGTAACCGACTAAACGTAATACCTCTCACTTCAGTTGTCATGCTACGGCACAGTTGTACTCTTCAATTTAGCAACGTTGTAATTCATTGCCGTTTAGAATTTGGGCTCTTTATAATAGACAGATGACAAAATATTTTTTTTTAATTATAAACCTAACAAAAAAAATTGTGTTCAAGTAGTTACAGCTACGAAGAATAATGTAAGAATAAATGATAAAGTTTAACATACGTTAGTAAAAGAGGAAACTGTTGTAAAAATCTAAAACAAATTTAATTTGGTTTTATCGTAATTTTAAACAAGAAAGTGTCATCTATAAAAACCCTTTTTACGATTTGTTTACCTTTATTTAACTACCTAAACCTATGGAGTATAGGTATGTAAAATCTAAGAAAGTACCTCATCAGTGATGATTCGCTGGAACGCTGCTACCTCAATGCACAACAAGTCTACGTGACTTTCAGCTGTTACTGTCACGCGAATAGGACGCAATTTTACGCCTTCAAGTTGACCGAATATATCACCCTGTAAGATAATACCTTATTTAACATTAATTTTCTCATTTTTATGGTAAAAACTCTGGCTAAAGACACGGAACACTAAACGAATCATTTTTGAAGTGAAAACTTCTTTAGGCGCGTTGGGAATTTTTGAGATGGGACTAAACCATTTATTTCGCGATACTAACGCAATTTACCGACACCGCGGAGTAAAAGATATCAACGCGTTGATTACCGCAGTGCCGAATTTTTTCAAGTTTTCACTTTTATCCCGACTCCTGGAATGCCAATCTATCTCTCTCTATCTCTACATAATATATGAATAACATTCAATGTCGTATCATTGTATCCACTAGCCCAGGGGTTCCCAAACTGTGCGCCGCGGCGCCCTGGTGTGCCGTAGAGAGTGAAGAGGAGCGCCGAGAGGCTGTTTACCGTTCTCTAGAAACAAAACATAGGTATTCGCGGGTACAAAATAAAAGCTCTAAGAATTTTCACTCCCTTTGCAATACCTTATTTATGTGAAGCTGGATTTTCAGCTATAGCTGTAGTAGTAAATAGCAAATATCGCTCAAAGATTACTGTGGAGCAAAAAATTTGAGCAGCAATGTCAAGCCTTATCCCGCGCCTTTAAAGATGTGTGGACATCACTAAGCTCACGCCTCACATTGACTAAGTTGCCAAATCTGCTTTGCCTTTTCGCAACTATATTTGGGTTGGCTTCCAGTCTAACTGGATGCAGCTGAATACCAGTATTTTACATGGAGCGACTGTCTATCTGACCTCCACAACCCAGTAACTGGGTAATACGATAACCTTTGGTAAAACTGATTGTCAGACTTTCGGGCTTCTGAGAACCCGTAACGACTGTCAAAGATTCAAGAATGCCAGCCGGGACCAACGGCTTAACGTGCTTTCCGAGGCACGGAGGAGTTTTGGTATGTAAAGATAGTCACCCATCCACAGACCAACCCTGGCAAGCGTAGCTTAACCTGATGGATAATAAATGTATTCTTATGTCAATATTAATATAAAAATTCAACTTCATATGTTTTAATTTTTGTGCCTATCAACCCTATTTCGACTAGCTAGGGCGCCGAGACAAAATACTAAACCTGCAAGTGCGCCGCGAACTGAAAAAGGTTGGGAACCCCTGCACTAACATGCAACAACAGAAAAAAGTACAGACACAGCTTTTACTGTTTTTTCAAGACAAAGGAGAACACTCATCGTCCATACATTTTTGGGCTAAATGTGAAAGTCAAACAAAAAAGAAGTTATATTCCGTTAGAACATGTTATTTTCTTCACTTTTCACTATGGGACCAAATCTGTAGGGCCATTCCCTGCGCTGTTATATGAGTTTGAAAAATACTGTTTTCAGTATGTTTTAGATGAAAGAATAACAGTAATCTAATTATAGTAATAGCTTTTTATGCTAGTTAACATTACAGTTATTATCTTTTACTGTGAAACTAAGGCTCTAGGGTTATTCTCCACATAACTACAGTGTGCACTTTCATAAATTAGCCCAAAATGAATTTTCTCCTTTATCAAGTATTTACTCTACACCTCTTACCTTAGTCAGAATTATAATCTGCTTCCCGTCTCTAAAGACATTAACTCTTCCACGATGCACTATATATACATTAGAAACGATATCCATTTCCCTAAATATGTCGTGACCTGGTAGAAAATAGGCCACATCGCTGACACTAGCCATTCGTCTTTGCATCGTCTCGCCACCGCCGACTATAGAGTCCAAAATAGTTAAAGTTCTAAACAAAAAACAGGACGAGATGTGTTTAAGTATCACGTTTCAACAAAAATAACATGATTTTGAATATTTTTTTACTTAGGTATGGTTCTAGCATATACAAACAACGTACTTTTTGTAGAAATAGTAACTTATATCCTGTCGAAACATCACACCTATGCGAGCGTTAGATAGTTGATCAATATTCAGACCTTTAGTTCTGTAAAAAACCAATAGTTAAAATAAATAATATGAAACATTTTTTTAACTGTTCGGCCGTGCGCACTTTAGACGAGTTTTCGTACGAATTTTACTCGTGCGAATACATACGAACACGCACGAACGATCCCAACCTGCCAAGTACTAAGGGAGGGCACAGACTGAGTGCGAGTTAGTCGTACGTATAGTTCCGACGTCCGAAAACAATCCGAACTTGTTGGGATTTTTCGTGCGTTCAATGCGATATCATTGGAACACACTATTTGACGGAAAAAAACGTTTTCAGTGTGCGTACTCAATTCGTACGAGTATGACCACGATCATATATTTACATACCATACAAATTTGTGTCCAAAGTGCACGCAGCCTTAGACATTTAGGTTTCACAGGTCATCAAATTATTTTATTCGTTTTGAAGTCAGTTTTAATTATGCATGCAATCAATTGTTATTATTAGTTTCCTTTTACAACATCCTCGAAACGAGAGTGGCAATTGTCACGATTAACGAGTATCTACACAGTAGTGACAGTAGTACGAGTTAGCAGTTAAGTTTACCTCATCCAACAATATCTAAAGTGTTCCAAGACTTTATCAATGACTTCATTCTCTACTCTTTCGGATTTGAGAAATCTCAATAGTTGGTAAACAGAGTGTTGAAACACTGTATCTCCACGGCCTTTTAGTACCAATATAGTTAAAGTGTAACAGGATATGAACCTGGAAATAATAATACAGAAGAACAGTCACGAGCATAAATATCTATTATGAGTATCGTCACGAGCATATCGACGCAAGAAAAGCATATTGTATGAACGACCACCTTGGTCAAAATTGAGTTATTTATATCGTTGGAATCGGCAGATTTTTATCTTCCGAATGGTCTAGGTTAAATCTTCATTTAAATCTGAGCACTTTTGTGGTCGTTAATACAACGGTGATTTCAGTCATTTTCGTATTGAATTTTGTTTTAAATCCAACCATTTTCGTCATTTGTTTCATAAACCATACATATAGAAAGTTGGCCTTAATTCATTTACCTTTTTTGTTGTCTAATTAAAGATTTAATCTTATAACACTTTACCAAATCATTTTTTTCATTGTTTTTTCAATAAACCGTTTTACAAGTTGACCACTTTATCTAATCATGAAAATAAAACAATTTATTTGTGCATAATTTTTTGTTTATTGTCCGTTAAAACACTGTACCTTTCTACTAATTACAATAATTTGGACGTTAAGGGCATTTTATTATTATATAATCTGTTTCTATCTATCTGTGACATCACTGCGGGCCCTATCAGAATCCCAGCGCTGCGACATTAATTTTTTAAATGTCGCAGCATATGCTGAGATAGGAGCCTTTTGGCCTCGTACAGGACTTTCTACTTTTATTTTAATTTTACTTTGTTTTAATTTTTTATTGTTTTTACTAATGTTTTAATAAGTGTGTTTTAGTTTAATTTGTGATTTCCTGTACGAGAAAAAATAAATACTTTTTTCTTTAAATATATTACTATGGACAGCTTGATAATAATATCTGATTTCATAAATCATCTTTCGTCAAGATGACGACAAATATAATTATGTAATCATTTCTATGGGCCTGTGTCGCCTGAAATAAATGGTATTAAAAGAAGGAACGTCAAAACTACCTGATGAGACAAGCGACGCCGCATCGGCTTCAAAAGATGAATTGCACCTTTTACAATGCAATAATAGCGGACCTGTCTTGCGTTATAAATATCTGTCTACTCATATAAATTCAGAAGAATGTGATACCTCGTTGCAATCAAAAATATCTAATATCACTGATATCGAAATTTGTTGTGAACAAGGCATTGACCTTTTCTGCACCAATGCAAGTAATCTAAGGAAGCTCTTAGCAAAGCCATTATCAGTCATTCATCAGTCCCCGATTGGCTTAAAAGGAGACGTTTCATTTTTGTATGGGACTCCGTCCATAACATGTACACTTCAGAAAACCTGGGAAACGAACTCCTAAATACACTGAAGACTGTTTTTTTCCATAATATCTAATACTTTTTGGACACAAAATAAAAACCGAAAATATTTGACGTTTGTCAGGAGAAATACGATTATCGACAGCTAGCCATTTTCGTCCAGAAAAATAAAAAACTGCTTTTGTGGATTGTAGATTTGTAGGTACTACAAATCTACAATCCACAAAAGCAGTTTTTTATTTTTATGATGAATTATACTTTCTAATTAATCAAAATGTTGTATAAGATAGCTATCTTATTGTAGTACAGAAATACATGCCTTTCATATTTATTTGAATAACGTCTACATGATATTATTTTGTTAAAATGTAACATGATTTCTGGACGAAAGCAGTATGCAAGTAAAACGACGCCATGATGAATAAAATATGGCAGTAATTTGTTAAACTATTATTTTTTGTGCCGAAGTAATCAGAGGAATAAACAGGAAAGAATATATTTCCTCAATTCGTGGAATTTTTAACATACGTTAATGAAAAAAAAGGAAAAAATTCCACGAATTGAGGAAAAATATTCTTTACACATATACACTTTATGGCCGAAAATGAAACATCTCCTTTGAACAAATTGGCTTAAGATTGAACAGAATAAACCAACTATGAGGGCATAACTAGGTAGAATAGAATAGAAATCATTTATTTGCTGATAATGATGGTATAAAGTTAAGATGTAACTTGAGGATGACTATGAGGGAGTTATCATTTTGTATTTATCTGTGGGGGCTTGTAATTAGCAATTTAGTTATATATCATTGTTATTATAATGTTATTAGTTTGTAAGCCTTCCGAAAATAAAATATTCATGATGTACACACGGCTACACATCAAGCTATAGCCATAGGATTTCCGTACAATGCGAGGTCCGCTTATACTGGAAATGTATAGTTTGATGTATAGCCGTGTGTACTAACGACCCGCCTCTGCTTCGCACGAGTGCAATGTACTAAAGTGGCGACATGTAAAACCATCGAGATTTCTGTGCTATATCTAAATTAAATGTTAATGTATATAGGATAAAAACCTTCCACCAGAAAAAATTCAGAATATATCTATATATATATAGGATGCGCTGAGATAGCCCACAAAAATCAAATTTTATAACGTTTTTTCAATTAGCAGGCAATGTTTTGTTAAACAAAACAAAAACGAATTCGCGACTTTATTATTCAAATTATTGCAAAAAATAAATATTGTGATTTTCATTTTTGACAGAACGCTCAGTCTCAGTCTCATCTTACGTGGTATAGGTTCGTTTTTAATCCCAGATATGTTAAACAAAACAAAAACGAATTCGCGACTTTATTATTCAAATTATTGCAAAAAATAAATATTGTGATTTTCATTTTTGACAGAACGCTCAGTCTCAGTCTCATCTTACGTGGTATAGGTTCGTTTTTAATCCCAGATAGTTATTTGACATTAAATTTTCTATTCTTTGTAGGTAGTTTGTTTTTCAATTTAGAGTTTGACATTGGCACCTGTCAGATTACTATCTGGGATTAAAAAACGAATTTTAATAAGAATTCGTTTGGTGATTTAATGATAAATAATATTTAATTATTATTTAAGGCTTAGAAACTGACCCCTCCGGGCGAACGCGGTCTTTAAAAGGTTAATATTGCGGTTTTTCTACACGCCTATCTCAGATATACTGGGCATTCTGTTTATTGTATCACATCTTTATGAAATAATTATAAAACACAATATTTATTTTCTTGCAAAAATTTAAATATTTTTGTACATCAAACGTATTGAACATAGAAATAAAAAGAAAGGACTCGGGCAGGTGTCGCAGGTAACTCAATACAACTAATTTTGTAATTCACACTTTAAAGTCAAAGTCAAATCATTTATTTCAAATTGGCCCATGTATGGCACTTTTGAACGTCAAAATTTACAAAATAATAAAATTGATTCTAGTCGCCCCTTCCAAAAGATGTATGTCACGATAATAACATAATTATTATTACCTATACTCCGTTTGAAATAAGATTAGACATTTAAACAAACCTTTTTTACAGTCCGTTCAACCGATTTTGACTTCTATTGCGTAGGCATAAGGATGGCATTAAAAGCAAAAAAAGTGGTTACAAATCAACTGTTTACTGCAGCTGCCATTTGTCATGCCACTAACGCAATAGAAGTCAAAATCGGTTGAACGGACTGTAAAAAAGGTTTTGTTAAAAGTTTAATCTTATTTCAAATGGAGTATAAATAATAATGAATGCTTTTTTAATTGATGTCTGATGTTCTTTACCTTAATTTGTATAACAGTTGAGGAGCGTCTGTTCAAAGGGTGTTCAAAGGGTGTTCTGTTTTTTTCGTGAATTCTCAGTAGAATTCACGAAAAAAACAGAACACCCTTTGTATACCAGTGTATGTTCAATGTTATGGGGTTTGGTTTCCGCAATTAGTCCGTCAGGTGGACCATTGTGCGTGGGCCTTCTACTACTGGTATTCTGAGATCCTATCACAGCCTGTGTTTGTCTTGATCGAAAGTGATTGTTTCCCCTTCAAATTTGAACTAAAATTCGTGGTTCTATTCAAACGGTGCTATTTTTAGTTCATTTGAAAGTCGTTGTTCGACACATAATATTTTTTTATCAAAGAGGGCTATTTTCTATAGAAGAGTCGCTTAGCAAAAAATTTTGTTTAAAAGAACTATTTCCGTATTATGAAGTACGAGTACGTAATAGGTTCTTTCCAAAATAAATTTATTATTTCCAAAATAAATTGATTACCATTATTCTAGATCAAAAGGTGCTATTTTCCGAATATCCGACCAAAAAGTGCTATTTCCATTTTTAATTACTTAATTTTGTGCTTTTTATTAATAACAATAATGTTCGGTATTTGTGGGGTCCCGAGAAATGTAAAACAACTAAAATTGTAACAATAATAAATAAATTTACCCTAAACATAAGTGGCCTCCTCATGAATTACCTGAATAAAAATACACTTCACATACATCATCAAATCAGCATACGTTTTTTTAATTTATTCAAAATTTACTTAGCATGGAAATAGTTTCAATCAACTGTTGATCGAAGATACAAAAAAGTATCAACTGAGATATCCGTTTTCGCCCATCATTAGCGGCCATTCACATGGCGCTGTCATTATGACAATTTACGGTAAAAAGTTAGGATCACACGTGAACATCCCAATGTTCATACAAAACAAAATGCAGAATGAAACTGCCAAGAAACTGATGATCCCAAATTAAACAGTAACAAAATATCATTCTGATCGTCGCCGTGTAAACGGGACTTACAATTAAAAAAAACAAAAGTGGTCTATTGTCTATGGTCCCACTATTTCGTTGAACTGGATACCATATGAAAAAAACTGTTGAGTCCTTCTCCATTTCTGTAGTTTGGACGTCCAAATTTATTAATGTTTTTCAGCCTCAACCACCACCAACCACATTGTCATCAAACCTTATTAATTCAATTCATATATTAATTTGAATAATCGCAGTTCTTTAATAGCCGCGGAAAGATCATTGACCCCTGTCAGTCACGGCGCGCGGCGCCACGCCGTCAGCCATAATTATTTTTCTGCGCGTAATTTTAAATCTGTGATATCTTTAATAGTATTAATTTAAATGATGTGATGTCCAGGCATATTTTAATCCTAATTAAATGGTCAATTTTAATAACATATTTTATCGGATAAGGATTAATAATATACTGGTCAAAATAGTTTCGGAAATAAAAATTTTTTTTTCAGGATATGCGAGATGTCTTTAATACTTCAAAAAATATGAAACAAACGCGTGTTCACACTGTAATTTTTTTTATGAAATTGAAAAAGTAAGTTAATAACATTGTCATTTTTTTTTTAACTTATGTAAGTGCACTGGAAGTCATGCGGTGAGGCCTTTGCCCAGCAGTGGGATGAAACAGGGTAACAGTATGTTAGTGCTACTGTAGATACTTACCAAAAAATTACACCGAGTGTGAAAAGAGTCATACCAACTCCCAAATATGAACGATCAATTGTAAATCTACCAACACTCATCCTTGTCAAACCGTTTTGAGCCAGATTAAGACTTTCAGCGAAGACCTGAAATTAATAATCATGTTATTGAAGTTTAGCAGACAATCGTTTTTTACACAAATCTTATACTCGCACATACATTAACAATAATCATCGTAATATTGACATTGCCAGCCTTATCCCAACCACTACTGAGTATTAGGCCCCCTGCCATTTGTGCCATGCTTCCCTAGTCTGTTCGAGTATCATCCTTGCTCTTTTGTAAGTCATCCGCCCACCTGGCTATTGACCTACCAAGATACCGCCCCTCAACAACCATTTAGTTAGGGACTAATTAATCAATCAATATTTAAATAACAGCGATTTACGGGTCCCCTATGTTGTTTCGAACGCCGCTGTTGCGACACACGCTATTGCGAATTATTTTTCCACTGCCTCACAGGTTCGAAAGCTCATGGACTCGAATGAAGTAGTCGCGAAAGACGCTGTTTCGAAAAACATTTTCACTGCGCTCGAATGCTTGTGATTTCGATTTTATTTAGTCATAAAGTGTACAGAAAAATATTTAAGCAGTAATTAAATAAAATCAACAAATTCGGTGTCAACATCAACATTTAATATCTTTGACACATCTCGGGACCCTGGGGTCCCGGACCTTTGGAAGGCGTACGAGGGGCCGAAGCCAACTCGCAGAGGCCCGTTAGACATTTTTAATGAAATGATGCACCAACCGACGATTATCCCTGTCCGCACTACGTAAGTGCATCCAAGGACAACCCCCGGTTGGTGTAGGACTATTGCAGAATATGGAAACAAATCTATCGGACTATGGGTTTGGGTGGCTTAAGTTGACTGGTGACCTGGAACTATGGAAGGACTATGGCCCCTGCCTGATCAATGTTTTAAATGCACACGGATAAAATGGCAGGGGGTGACTTGCACACTCAATAATGGGCCCCCGAAAACGGTCGCTAGCACAAAGTGTCGTAGCGACAAGGGGGCAACATGTCCTGAGGTGCTTGAGGAGTGGAGAGGTATTCCACGGCTTTCAGAACAATCCCAGAGCCCGGAAGATGGTCAAAATCCCTACGAGCACTTACTGGAATACTTCCTTCCTCCGAGCACGTTTGCTCTTGCGAATCTCCACTCAAGCCGGCCAATTAAGGCAAGAATGAGATGGGAGCTCTGTTCCTCGTCAGTGTTCACTCCAGCCGGCCAATGAAGGCAAGCCAGAGGTGAGGAACAAGACTTCTCCCGGGAGATAGGGTCCGTGGGGTCGCTTATTAACGTACTGTTTTACATTCGAGTCCATGAGATTTCGAACCTGTGAGGTAGTGGAAAAATAATTGGCAACAGCGGTTGTTGCAACAGCGGCGTTCGAAACAACATAAGGGACCCACGATTTACAGATATATGGCTGACATAGAGTAGATTATAGAACATCATTTATTTCTAAGTATATGGTATATTGAGATATTAATATTAAACAGCTTCACAAATACTACCGTTGCCGTTCATACGGTTAAATATAAATTCAGGATGAAACTGCCAAGACACTGCCGGATGATCCCAAATAATACAATAACAAAATATCGTTCTGATCATCGCCGTGTGAACGGGCCTTAGAATTAAAAAACAAAATAACACCAATTTATGTGGATGACAGAGTAGATTATAGAACATCATTTATTTCTAAATAGGTATATGGTATTTTAAGATATTTGTATTAAACAGCTTTACATAAACTACCGTTGCCGGTGTCGAAATATTAAAATTAAAGGTGTCTAATTAGAAAATTCCTTATCAGCGAATTAACTTTAGTCAATTACAAGTAGTTGTTTCGGGTCTGGCTTGATGTGAGTTTTAAATGTTTTTGAACGCACCCACAATACAGAAGAAATTCCTAGTGTAGGGCAATATTTAAAAAAATAACTTCACAGTCCAATTGCATACCAAATGTAGCTGTTCCACATTTAAAGTTTTCGGCAATTCAAAAATCGTTGGCATCCAACAGCTGTTCTTGAGGTTGATACTGACTAAGTCTTTCATTTCATTGAATTCAAAATGCACGCAGTTTATCATCAGGTAGTGGCTGGTTCCCAAAGCTAATAAAATGTTAACGATTTGCCATTTTAGTATCTGAAAAAGAGACTTATTCTATGTTGTAGGTACACATAAATGCATACGCAATAATAAATCAAACTTAAATGATATAATGATTTTTGTTTTGTGACATTTTTATGCTGCAGTGGAGTCTCATAAGTGTCGAAACATAATAATAGGTTTCTGATATATTTACTGCTATAGAACAGTGTTTATCAACGTGTGAATCGCGACCTCCTGGGGGTCGCGAAGTTTCTATAAAGTGGTCGTGACGCCTAAGAAAAAAAAGTTTATTAATATATTATTATTAAACTTTGTTTTGTGTTTTAGATAATTCCAGCAGATTTTATTTTAGGTTGGTTCCCAAACTTGCCTCATCTATAGCTGTATTTAAAAATGTAATTACCCTACTAGGAAATCCCTCGTAGCCATGACCTTCATAAATCCATCAATTATAGGACATTTACTCAAAATATACTTCGAATTTAATTAGGAGGCGAGTGGGATACGCAGTCCCCAGAAATGCATCGTATCGCTTTTCCGAGGAGGCGTTTGGCGATGAATTATGTCTTTATGTAATTAGCCGATACGTAATTATAAGAAATAATAAAAATGTACGTATTTGATATTTGTATTATAAGAAAATACAGATTACAAACAGTGAAGGGTCGCGAAAAATATTTTCATACTAAGGGAGTCGCGTCATGAAAAAGGTTGAAAAACACTGCTATAGATTCGCAATATGAAAACTTTATATTGTGTATGTATTTGAGGGAAAGAGGCAACCCGACCCGGGTTGCCTCTTTCCCTCAAATATGGCGAGGGGGGTAATGGCTGATCTTTGCGTTATGCTCGTAAACGGGTGCTGCTTGTTGTGACTGGTCGTCTTGCTGATCATGGTTTTATTATTGTAACTAGTAATTAACTATTTATTTTTACCTTGATGGTCCTAGTTTATCATTTATACCTTCCAATTACAGCTTTAAATAACTTTATGTAAACGGGCACGCCCTTTATGCCTGGAGGCTTTTATTTAGATATTTAGTTCTGTTTACGTTTATTTTTTATTTCTGCTTGAGTATATTGTTCTCGATGTTTTTGGTTGATATATTGCGTGTGCTAGTTGACATATGGCCAATAATTTATCATTTAAATTATGTTTTGTGTTGCGTAATGTAAATTATTTTGCATACTATTGTATAGAATATTTTTTTTTCTAACTTGAACAGACAGCTGTGCTGCTGGGGAGTTTGTTGCGCCACTTCTTCTTCCCAGCGAAAGGCACTAGGAAGTGGTGAAGGGTGGGCGTTTTGGGGGACTGTCTTATGTAATTTTGACGTTCGAAAAGTGCAGATTCTCAGCCTAGTTTGAATAAATGATTTTTGAATTTTGTTTTTTTTTATTTTGTTTGAATTATCGGGTTTCGTGGAGAAATATAATGTTTTTTTTTATTCAATGGTGACAATTACACTAAACAGAGACTAAGAGATACAACAAAATTTTTCGTTCTATTTTGTAAAATAGAACTAAATTTTTTGTCTCTTCTCTTCTCTCTTGTGTTGTCTTTTCTTCTCTTTTCTCTCTCTCGGTCTCTACAACATTATAAGAATCTTTATCATAAGTGCATTTTTTTTATTTTATAATTTAGCTAATGTAGCTCACATTTAAATATTTTGAAGTTAAAGTGCGTACAGTATAACTATTTTCCTAATGTCCCTCGACAAACTTGTGTTTCGTCAGTCGTCGGATTTCTATCAGTTGCCCTTTGCACTTGGTGTAGATTGAACGCTCTCAATCGACTTGGAAGTATATATAGAGTTGTTAATACTCTTTAACTTAATGTAATTTATTTAAAAATGGAAGAAAAGCTGCTAAAGTCGCAGGCACGAAAATAGTTTTACAGCTCTCTGACACGGAAATCAAAACAAAACAACAATAACGTACTTAGTTCTGAATTTATAGTACATTACTGCCGCGGTCTATAATGACTACTTTGCTGGTCGCGCTGATGATGGGCGACAGCGCAGCTCCAGGCCGACACAGCGCGGTCAGCATGCAGCACTTGATGGACGAGCTGAGATAAAGGCCGAGGCCGTAGGTCGAGGCCTTTACAGCGAGGACAGCAAGGGCTGCAATGATGGCCAAGCTGGAAGGCCTAGAGCGTAGCTAGGCTAGCTCGAGGCAATCATAGCGTGACCAGCGAAGCAGTCATAGTGGGCCAAGGCTTGTATAGTGCTTTACTCAAAAATGCAAGTACCTAATCTAAATAAAACCAGCAAGTAAAGATTTAGATTTCCTACTGATTTTCCACTGCACAAATTTTTCATAGGCAAGCTTATATTTTTCCTTTGAGTTTCGCGGTATTAAATTTTCAACCACTAATTTAGCTTCATCTTTAATGTCTGGCGGTGTTAAACACATTGAATCGGAAGAATTTTCGCTTTGAGAGCTCATTTTTAACAAAAAAGTCACTAAATAAAAATAAAATTTTCGCTGAACCGCGCTTTTGTTACTTCTTTGTTTTTTTTTTTTCTAACAATGGTAGTTAGAACCACAAGTTAGAACTATACAGCCAAATATGGAATAAAATCTTTTTGTACCTATCTCTATAAATACAAACAGCTGTGTTTTAAATAAAACCTTTTTGCATTTGATTTTTTAAAACGTTGAAACGTCAAAATAGCGGCCGGCAATGTTTTGCCGGCCTGTTAGAGCGACCAGCAAAACTTTGCCGGCCGCTCCTTGAAACAGAACGGCAAGGTCGACTTTGCTCAAACAAGGTTGTCAAAATAATGATCACATTACATGCATTTTTGAGTAAAATTATTATACACGATTAATCTAATAATTGATGGACATGGAAATTAGCATTCGTTTGTATTTGGAAATGCGATAATTTCCGAGTGACATTAAGATAGTCAGACTGTAGACGGTTGATAGAAATATGTTTTTATACTTTACAAGAACTTAGGCAATATAAAGCGAAAAAAAAAAAGGTTCCTATAGCTTTGTAGTGTACGTATATTTGTTTTTGTTTTTATTTAACTTTAAAGAATTTATGTAACGAAAAGAAAATTAATTAAATTTTAAGTAAGGCTTAAAAATTTGTTGTGTATATTTATTGTAACTTGAAATGTATCTTATTTTTTAACCGACTTCCAAAAAGGAGGAGGTTATATGTTCGTCGCGTATGTTTGTTTTTTTTTTATGTATGTCCACCGATTTCTCCGTCAATTGTGGATCGATTTTGAAAATTCTTTATTTGTTTGAAAGGGTGTGCTCTGGAATTGGTCCCATAATTTTTTTATTAACTTTGCTTGGATAGTTTTTGAGTTAGCTACAAAATACGTTTTTTTTTTCCCACTTAGTATGTATATAATAAGTGTGTAGTATGTATATAATATATGATATGATAAGTTTCTGTCACTGGTAGCAGGTAGTGGTATTCGAATGTGTGTGGGGTAGGTACCACAACTAAAAAGTGAAAAATAACTTTAATTTCGGAAGTCGGTGGCAAAAAACGAAAATACAAAACCCAAGACACCGACTTCCGAAATTAAAGTTATTTTTCACTTTGTAGTGTTTTTTTTTGGAGGTCGGTTGTTTTTTTTAAATAAATTCTATTAGAACGTATTTGTATATTCTGTATATTTTATTAAAATAAGTACCTATTAGGTACACACGGCTACTCATCAAGCTATACATTTCCAGTATAAGCTGACCTTGCATTGTACGGAAATCCTATACAATGCGAGATCAGCATAAACTGGAAATTTATAGCTTGATGTGGAACCGTGTGCACTAATGTAAAATTATTTTGTATGCCCTAAATCACCAACTTTTACAACGGGTAATACCTATATTTTCTGCAAATAAATTAAATGATTATTTCTTTCTAAACAAAATTCAAATTTATACTAACCAAAAGATAAGCCATGTTCGCCGTCGGAACGTTCGTAACATAATCAAAATATGCAAACAGAATGTACAAATGGGCAAATTTAACCACTGTATTGATAAGAAAACAAGTATCATCGCTTATTTTTCGGTACAAGAGAGCTTTTAGAATGCTGCACCAAGGAGCCGCGCCGATGATATCTAACATAAATCCTTTAGTCAAATAGTTTTTCAAGCATTTTTCTTTGTCAGTAATATATAATCCACGGTGGTCATAATAGGGTAGCTGAAATAATTAACATCATTGACATTTTTTCTATCCAACAATTTTCCGTTAAGTTTTTTGTGTTAGTATTATTTTTAGGCTTACACATAACTTGATGATGATGTCTAAGAAAGCGACGCAGTCACAGAACGCACTGATCATCGAAAATGTCCAACGCGATGTTGCCCCAATGCCACCTTAAAAGAGATTAAACTTTTAGCCTCAAACCCTGTATGGAATGTCTAACTAATGTGGAATAATTACCTAAAATTGATGCAGATGTAATAGATACACACACAATGACAACTCTGAATATCACCCAGTATTTCATGAACCTGTAATGTAACGTGATTCATAAATTCCCTAGGTAGGTAGTTTACCTTTGTACAGACGCCAGCACATCAAGCTACCCGAAAATGTCAAATTTTCCCAATCAACTTTAAACTTTATCCTTTAGCTGTAAAGTTGAAAATCTATTAAATAAATTTGACAGATTGTGGTAGCTTGATGTGCTGGTGTCTGTACCTGCATTTAAAATAGTTAATTGATTCAGGCGTGACCTTGCGGAAATCCATTATAAAATACAATAGACGTAGATATATTTAGTAACCTGTTCCGCTTAGCTATTTCTAAAGAGCCATGAAAAACCCTGAAAGAAATCGACACGTATTTCACCTCTCAACGAGGCATCCTCAGGATGACGATTGACTTGCCGCGAACTTGAACACGGCGTGTTGCTACACCAAGCGCTGAACGCAGACAAAAAAGCAAGCAGGCATTTAAAGTTATTGACCTATAGGTAGATAGCGTTATTTTTTTTACTGAACCTGGAAGAAGCGGAAAGCTATTTTTTTCCATGATAAAAAAAATACATTTTTAATTGTTAGCGACTTAGCTCACAGAATAAGCAAGCTGAAGTGGTAATGGGCCGGCTACATTAGCCGTAAAACCGATGACCGTTGGAGTAGACGTGTTTTTGACTGGAGACCGAGAATCAATCCAAACCGAGAAGTTTAATTGATTACCTAGATACTGGCTCTCCCCATAATAAGCCCTCAACGGGTAACGAACGATTGGCTTCTATGTCATCAATTATTTTAGATTTAAGCGGCATTTTCCCTCGAATGAACTCATCGGCCATTTCCTTTAACCTACTCAGATACTGAAAGCAATGAAAAAATGTATTAACTAAAAACTTGAAAATTTTACTGCTATTCGTGATGGTTTACACACAGGGTGATAATTGAGATGGCTTACATAGAAAGAGGAGAGAAGTAAGGGTAGCTATTTTACTGTTGAAGCTACAGAAAAACATTTTTGGAGACTATGACCTGCACTTTATTTCGCATTCACAGATTATACAATCTATGAAGAAAATAGAACCTTGGTAGATTGTAATTTTCACAAAAAGTAAAAAAAAACATTTTTCTCCGAAAAATACTCACATCTCTGTGCTTCACAATGTTTTTTTTGTAGATTTCGTCGAACATATCCCTAAACTCTTTTACACAGGTTTGCACATACGTATATTCAATTGGATATTTCTTGTACAAGTCAAAAAAATCAGTAATCTTAATGTACATAATCTAAAAAAAATAAGTAAAAAAACATTGAATATGGTTCAAAAGAAAAATGCAAAAAGAAATATATGATGAGTTGAAATTAAAGCAGTGAGATGCAATATGCTGACGCGCAGGTTTACTAGGTGCACAAAACATGTCAAAATTGCTCTTTTTAAGGCGTACTGCCAGACATTTTATGCCTGCAGCCTGTGGTTCCATTATACGCGTAATCTTTCAATGCCCTATACATTGTACAATGGTTTTAGGATGCTGTTGGGGTTGCCTCATTTTGCAGTGAATCAGGTATGTTTGCTATGGCCAGCACAGACTACTTTAGAGGAATAGTGCCTCCTTGTTGTGCGGCATGCGAGGCAGCACCAACGGCCTTCTGAATACTATTTTCAGAAGGGTTGATTGCCCTGTTGTGAGGCACTGGAATACCATATACGGATCTGGAGGAGCCTTTTGAATGTTAAGTAGCACAATCATAATTAAAAATTTACTAAGATATTTTAAGTATTATTTACTATTAGCGGTGGGACGGAAGGGCGGGGGCGCTTGCTGTCATTGTACGGCGCCGCACTGAATAATGCCCCCGCCCCTCCGTTCCACCGTTCACATACCAAAGGCGCGGCCAACTAGTTCCGCGCGGACTATAACAAGTTGTGGAATGTACCATTGTTCTGAATTTAATTATTAATTAATTAAAATAACACATTTAATGTTCGTAACCCATTTAACGGTTGATGTTTTTGTTTAGGTACAAGATGACTTTTGATTTGAGGTATTTCTTGAAGATAAACTTACATAAATCAACAAAAAAAACATAGCCGCTTATGTAATATTGTCGATTAAAGTCCATATTCATTGGAAATAAAGTAGAGAAACAGTTGCGCAATATTTGTTGCCAAAACCACATTTGTTTACCATGTAGGTATACGAAACATTAACATGTTGTTAGAACTGTTTCCCACATAATAAAAACATATTACTGAAATAATGTTGATAAACTTTTTTTCCCAATGAATACTCGGCTTTAAAACCTCGTTCTTTCCATCTAAGTGAAAATATGACTTACTTCGCATTCAGTAAATGATGTGTAGGATCTCAGTGAAACCTTGTCAAGGAATACTTCGCAGATAGACAGCATGGAACCAGGTCCTAAATAATCCGTAAACATTTCACCTTTCTCATTGACATACTCGCATTTTACGTAACCCTAAAATTTATGTATAATTTGAGTATCTATTTTATAGATATCTGTACAGTACCGGTCATAAGTCCAGTACCAGTCTTACAAAGCTATCGCATCGTAACTCGTCGCACTTGAGACCTTCTTCTAATAAGGCATTTCATACACACACATAAATACCCGTGTATTGCACTCTTTCATCATGAACCAAACAGAAAGAGCGCGGTATATAACAGATAACAGTTTCCCTCAGTTCGTAGGCTTATCGCGCCCCGCTGTCTTTTTCTGATTATAGCAATCAGAAAAAGACAGCGAATGTCGAGGAATGAGTAAGTATCTTTAATTCAATATTTTAAACAAGTCAACATAAAAAACACAATAATTGAGGGTAGATTTGAAACAAAATTTATTTACTGGCTGTAATATAATCGTATGACGTTGTTGGTTGGTGAACTTAGTTACAAGCGTTTGTGGTATTGCTATTAGTGGTTTTGAGTGGATTCAGTACATGATTCTGAACCCCCAGCGTAGAAATTTTTGGTCGGTTGTTTTTTTTTAAAATGCTAAAATGAAATCTAATATAAATGTTGAAGCCAGGGCGAACATTGTAGCCATGCATAACAATGGATTTAATATAATATCTGAAATATCCAATGAAACCGGTTATGTGTAGGTTTTTTCTTGTGATTAATTTTATTTGTTAATCTCATATATTGTGGTGGTTCAAAGTGAGTAATAAGGATTTCTTTATTTTTAGAGAAATACTGTGAGACGTTGGGTGAAAAGATTTGAGGAAGAGGGAAGTCTGAAGAGCCGTGTAAGAAGTGGTAGGCCGCCACTTATTACCCAGCCTCAGCGACGTTTTATGGTTGGTGAATATGAAACGAATGGATATGGTCCGACGCGAGCCAACAGTTTCAACTACGTCGAGGTTTTGAGCAACATAATGCTACCTACTGTGCGCAATGTTTATCCAGTGGATGAAATTGGTGAACTTTATTTTGTTCAAGATAATTGTCCGATACATCGTGCCGGTATTGTTCGTGAGTGGTTTAGTCAGCATTCTGATGTTAAAGTTATTCCGTGGCCAGCGCGATCCCATGATCTAAACCCTATAGAAAATGTATGGGGTATAACGGTGCAAAGATGGGAAGCACGAGACGAAAGATGTCTCGAACAGCTCAGGTTCCATTGCATGGAGTTGTGGGACAGTTTACGTGGCACAGATATTTGTAGCAATATTGTGGTCTCCATGCGTCAACGTCTTCTTGACTGCCTTAATAATAACGGAGGTCACACTAAATATAAAAAAAAAATATAAGTGAGTAATATTTAATGTTATCAGGGGAATTTAGGGGATACACTGGCCATCATAGTAATAAGTTAGTTAATAATTGTAAGATTGTAGGACTGAGGTTAAGTTTCAATCTTCTTTTCCTTGAGAAAATGAATAAATTAAGCTATAACCTCAATAAACAATAGGTAACATCCAATTTTATTAGCTACCAAAAATGGTTTATGAACAAATAAATAAATTTATTTTCTACGTTTGGTAATCGTTCTAATTATGTTTATGTTTTAAAGGTTAATAATAACAAAATAAACGTCCCTATGAAAAATTGTGTTTTTTTTTATTATTAAATTACCTATAATCCCTACTTTATTTTTACCTTCCGTAACATAATTATAGTCATTGTAAATTAACGAGATTTAAATAATTGAACTCTGTAGAAAAACAAAAAGAGGCGAGAGCTCGTACTGAGGTTCGAACCTTCACCATACTCATGCACACACAACTATACCGACCTACTTGTGCGATTCTGGCATCGTTACATTCAACTATTACGTTGAATTTTAGCATTGCTTTTAAACAGGCGCTGTTGTCGACAATTAATTAGGAAAGAAACAATTATAAGTAGGTATGACCACACATTCATCTGACCAACCAACATCGCCCTTTCGTATACTGCGTGCGCGTTAGGAACTGTCTGCATTAAAACATCACACACACATAGAGATAGGCGCAGACCTGGCGTGCACGCAAATATGAACATTCCGGTGGCACTCCATTTATGACCGTTGACTGTACAATTTCTAATCAGGTTCCATGAGATGTATATGTCACCGTAAGATTGTGAGCACCGTTAGTTTATAATCTATCGGTATTATTTCCGTTAGATCATAATCTGTCGAAAAATTGTGAACTGGGTGAAATTAGGGTTAGGTTAGATTAGAACTGTGACCAACCGCGTGAGCTGAGCGAGCGCAGTAAGCACTGCCGCAGCAGCGGCAGCGCTTACTGCGCTCGTTTCTCATGGATATAATATAAACTATCGAAAAATAATGCGTTAAATCGTAAATGATTTGTCGCAGTTCACAATTTTTCGACAGTTTGTAATCTAACGGAAATAATACCGGTAGATTATAAACTAAAGGAAGTTTATAATTTTACGGTGACATATAAAAATAACGACTCTCTTTTGCTCGCGGCTTCGCCCGCGTGAAAGTGGGAAATCATCCCACGGGAACGTATTACTGGAATAAAAAGTATTATTTGTCCTAACCCAGGTCTATCTTATCTGCTAGTGTGTCAAATTTATTCGAAATCCGTTCAGCTTCGAAGGTCTAAAAAGGTACCAGACAAACTGACCAGACAGACAGACATACAGAATTACTTTCATATTTATAATATTAGAATGGAAGTATGGATAAAAGTAATATGGTATGGCAGTCGTTTATAATTTAATAGTGTTTAATTATAAACTTGTACAGGGGTTCCCAAACTGTGCACCGCAGTGCCCTGGTGCGCCGTAGAGAATAAAGAGGGGCGCTGAGAGTCTATCCTGTTTACCGTTCTCCGGAAACAAAACATAGGTATTCGCGGGTACAAAATAACAGCTCTAGGAACTCCCATTCCCATTGCAACATCTTATTTATGTGAAGCCGGATTTTCAACTGTAGCTGTAATAAATAGCAAATATCGCTCACAGATTACTGTGGAGCAAAAAATTTGAGCAGCAATGTCAAGCAGCGTTATCCCGCGCCTTCAAAAATATGTGGACATCACCAAGCTCACGACTCACATTGACTAAGTTGCCAAATCTGCCTTGCGTTTTCCCAACTATATTTGGGTCGGTTTCCAGTCTAACCGGATGCAGCTGAATACCAGTATTTTACATGAAGCGACTGTCTATCTGACCTCCACAACCCAGTAACTGGGTAATACGATAACCCTTGGTAAAACTGGTTGGTAGACTTTCGGGCTTCTGACAACCCGTAACGACTGTCAAAGATTCAAGAATGAAAGCCGGAACCACAGGCTTAACGTGCTTTCCGAGGCACGGAGGAGTCTTGGTATGTAAAGATTGTAAGCGTAGCTTAACCTGATAGATAATAAATGTATTCTTGTGTCAATATTAATGTAAAAACTCAACTTTATATGTTTTAATTTTTGTGCCTATCTACCCTATTTCGACTAGCTAGGGCGCCGAGACAAAATACTAAACATGCAAGTGCGCCGCGAACTGAAAAAGTTTGGGAACCCCTGAACTAGTAATTACTCACCTGAACAACCCAAGTTACGTATTTGCTGTAAATTCCAAACATCAGTATATTGCTATTCCGTGGCATTACTAAAAGGTGTGTTCCTCTAGCCAAGTCCCTTATAAGTTTAGGATCAGCATATCTGAACGCTTTTGATTTAGCTATTATGGATTCAGCCAAATTGCCTTGGGCTTTCCAAAATATTTCTCTTGCTTCATTATCTAACTTATTTGGCTCCAGTACATCCGTACCTTTATAGTACTTCCAATGACATATGAGATATCGATCAAGTCTTTTGAGTAAATCATTATGAATTCTGTAATGCTGATAGTAACCCTTGAGGTGTAACACAAAACTTTGATACTTCATTTGATTCTTGTTTACCAAATACAAATACGAGATAAATCTGCCTTTACAAAAAACATTTAGAATAAAGTAGATATAGCCCAATGAACAAGCTACGTATAAATCTTCTAGAGTCTGTGGGGGGTTTAGAGCATGGCAGGTCCATTCGAATACCCATGAAATAGCAGCACCAAAAACAGGTGTAGGTGTGCAGACTTTTTCAAGTGCCTTAGAACACAATCTTTCTCCAAAAAAGTAATCCATTGTCAATCCAGGAAAATAGTAAATCATTTCGAACACTACGTTGCTACTTACAATAAAAAAGGCGAATTGAATTAATGCAATTACACGACAAACATTCACCATAGGATCCTTTCGAGTATCAAATTTTAAATATTCCCCATAAAAAAGGACGTATATTTTAATAAGTCTGTTAAATTGAAGAGTGTAATAGTATCGTGAGGCCCCAATAAGCTCAGCTATATCTTCAATCCAAATTGTTGACATTAAATCAAGTATAAAAGTAATACTCTTGAAGCGTTCAAACATAACTGCTGGAAAAGTATTTGTGACACTATCTTGTTTCTTCACAGCAGTTATAAGGGATACACCAATATCAATAGTATATATGGTATCAGAGCAACAAGTAAAAAACTCAAACCATACGGGAATGTGAGGTTTTATCAAATATTGTGGATACAAAACCAGTACAAGAAACACATCGACAGCAACAATTCGATACCATACAAGACCAAATAAAGAATGAGCATTAATGATCCATGGAAATTTGAAGTTGGTGAACATCGATTTAGTGCGCAGTTCTGTTTTATTACATAATACAAGTTGTCCTATATATTTTGAACAATGGTATGACGCCTCATCAGGTGGCAATTGACCCTTTAAAGCTTCTTTTGAGTCACCGGTTGTTTTAGTATAGTTTTCAATTATGTTAAATAATTCCCACCACCGCTTCTTAAGCCAACATAGTCCTTCGTCTTCATGTATATCGCCTCGACTTAATTGTTTGTTAGCAAATAATATTTTTGCGTGTTTTACTCTGTTAATAACATTTTCCATGACAATTTTTCCATCTGACGGATATTTCTGTAACGATTTTATCATAGACTGTCGTTTAACGAAATAATATTCACAATATGTGAGACAGCGAGCAATAACCTTCCTTCTAAATCGAGGCACAAAAAAACATATATCTCCAAATATCGTTCCACTTGTAACAGAGAGGATTGGCGTCACTCCATCATCAACAGAAATGAGCTGAACAATGCCAGATTTCAAATAATATAAAGAACCTTCGGTATTATAACCTGAAAAGAATTTCTCTCCGGGCAGTTTGTAAGATACAACTGTTACTTCGGTTAACCATCGTCTAAAAGGATAACTTGTTTTTCTCAAAGTAGGGCTGTGGTGAAATAAGGGCCAAAACAAATCTTGCTTGAGATAAAGTTTCAAATACCTAGGTAGAATTTCAACAAACGGAGGTTTTGTAGCGATGCCACTTCGTTTTCTCCATAACAGTTTATAATAGGTTTCAACTAGTTCTTCTGAGTTATCGTCAGGATTTCTTCTTTTAGTCTCCTGAACGACTTTTCTTACTCTTGAATACACATCGCATATCCTACGAAATCTTAATATAGATTCATGAATGGCTTTCGGTAAAATAATAAAATTTGTCGTTACGTATCCGGCCACCATTAATATACACACCAGTATGAATTCTAATATTGCAGAAGGCATCAATTCTTCGAATCTTTCATTTACTGCAAAGGAATATACAAATACTGCTCCATAAACGTAGGCTGTATATCCTTTATCTGCATCCGTCTCATTAAACTGAAAACACACTTCCACTTAAAAAAAAAACAATATTGCACAAAGGCGTTACATAACTTGCTGTATTACATATTAGACGACAGTAACAAAGTTGATAGATAAGAAATATAGTTCAATGTTATCTAAAATTACCTTAAGCCAGATTAAAGACCTCCAATCGAAAAAAACGTCAGGATCATTGCAACGTTCACAAAAACCATGATGTGTAACCAGCAAAAAGAAACAGGCAATGCAGTTGATACACAAACACATCACGATTGCATGACCTAACAAGACCATCGGATATGAATGCGAAATTCCCATAGAAAAGTATTGAATCACTCTGTAAGTGCTGCAAAAACCATAAATAACATCATAAAGCCTCCATACATTTTTGGACTAAATGTGAAAGTCAAACAAAATAATAGTACAGTATCGACCAAAAGTCCATAAGCAATCTCACAAAGCAATAGCTTGACGTTTAGTTTTACTTACGACCTTTTATATTCAAGAGACACATGCATCATTGTCGTCAACAAGTGATTGTAGTTCATAATTTCAACGTTAAAATATGAGTCTAGATGACCTAGCGGTTAAGCGAGTGCAGATAGATGCGTGAATCGGTGAGCCATGAGTTCAAATCTCATGCAGTACTATTAAAGGTTACTATTAGGTTATTGTAAGTTTTTACTCAATTGGAAGTAATGGGACAGAAATATAATATTCTTTATATTCGCTTTGTTCACACATTTCGTAAAATTAGAAAGGTAGGTCATAAAAAAAACTAAAAGACATCTGTGAGGTAGAATATGAGTTTAATGAATATTTGACTTGATCGGAATGAACGTTGTCGATTTGTTGTAGTTGTTGGTTAGTAACGTGTGATCTCAAAATGCAGGCAAATATTAATATTGAGGCGAGGGCGACTATTATTGCGTTGCATAAAAGTGGTCTTAATAGAACACATTTATCTGATGAAACCGGACTGAATGTGAGTATTATATTTACGAATTGTAACTTAAACTTTTATTTGAAATTTACCTAAGACTATTTGGTGACATATGGATTAGTTCAAATCAAATTAAATCAAATAATTTATTACTTTGCAAACATGGGTAATTATTATATTGATGTGTTAGTTTGTTTTGTTTTTGTTTTTAGTTCTTTTTATCGTTATTTTTTAAATCCATCATGTGGTCAAAAAGATAAATAATTAGTGTTTATTATTGCATTTATAAATGCAGAGTTTTAATATTACTTATATTGTTATTTTAAATAAATATTATTTTATATTATTATAAAAATTATAAAATGACGTCACTTAAGTATTTTGTTATAACTGCTTAATATCACTTTTTGTTTTGTTTTAGAGGAATACTGTAAGTCTCTGGGTTAAAAGATATGAGGAAGAGGGAAGCCTTGCTAGTCGACAGCGAAGTGGAAGGCCGTCGCTTATTAGCGAAGCGCAGCGACGATATATGGTGGGTGAGTATGAAACAAATCGACGGCCGCAAAGTATATACGGTTATCTACAAAATCAAGATTTTATAGGGCATCGTTTTGAACGCAAAATTGTGAAAATTAGTAGAAGAACAAAGCTATCTTTTTCCATTTTACAACATTAAAATTAATGAAATATTTAAATATTTAGTAATACTAACATATCCGTAATTATTTAATGATCTTAAATTGGGGTTTAGTTTAAATCTTCTTTTCGTCAAGAAAATGAACACTTAAGCTATTACCTCAATATTACATTAATTGTGACATAACATAAAAATCATGCACAAAGTCTAAATCATAATACCTATTATATTAGTTTTCAATAAACTCCACTGAATACCGATACCTATAAGTGGGTAACAACAATTATATTTGTGTTTTAGAATATCCTTTCCTGGTTATGATATTATGAATTGACTAGGTAAGTGGGTACCCACTACCTACTTAGTAAATTAAACAAAAAATCTTGTGAATGGTAACAAGAGAACTTCTTTTGTCTAGGTAGGAATGTGACGTCAAAGTTTGTTAATTTTATAAATAAATAAAACGAATAAACATTTTTGTTATCATTCAACACGACTTTTTATTTCCACCTTCCAATACCAAAAAGATAAATTAAAAATCACATAAATAGTTAACTAATAATACAATAACTAATATTTAATTTCATTAAAAAAAAAACAAATAATAAGCATGAATGCATTGAACCAACCACACGTTGTAATTACTTAGATTCGAACTCAGACCTCACTGATCGTGAATCCATTGCTTAGCCCAAACAGCTACCAGCACATGATACTATACGCGAATTTTAGCATCAGGTCGCCACTATGACGCGTATTCTAAATGCAACAGAAATATAATGTTATTTCACGTTGTGCGACGACAATTAATTAGTAAGTGTTATCTGTGGAATGTTGAGACATCACTCATACACGCACATGCACACGCACTGGCTGTATCGTGCTCGAGTTCATAGCAATATAATCCTTAGCATGCTTTTGAAGTTTTGAGCGCTTACTGTACATTACTGTCGCGGCCTGCAACAAGAACATTGATGGACGATCGTAAAAACACATACGTAACAAACATACGTGAGTCCATCAATGCATGGTTGCGGCCAAGGTTTGTATAATACTTTTCTCAAATAATGAGCAGACATTCAAACTAAGTAAATTAACTATAAATTCCAGAATCAATGACGAACAACGATGATTTTTCACGCGCGATTATGTTCATTTGTTTCTTCTTTACTTTATACAGCTATGTTTGTAAGCCAAACTGAAAGGTGATTATTCTTTTTGGGCTAGATTATTTAAGTGCCGACCAAACAAAAAAAAAGTTACATTCCATTAGAAGATGTTATTCTCTTCACTTTTCCAAACCAGCAAACCCACCAACCAAATCTGTAGGGCCATTCCCTGCGCTGTTATACGAGTTTGTAAAATACTGTTTTCAGTATGCTTTAGTTAAAAGAATAACAGTAATCTAATTATTTATTGTAATAGCTTTTTACGATAGAAAACATTACATTTATCATCTTTTACTGTGTAACAAAGGCTCTAAGGTTATTCTCCACATAAGTACAGTATGCCAAATAAAGTTTATTTTTTCGTCTGTACTAGTATTAGCTGATTGAAATAGGTATTACTCGTAAGTATCACTAGTATGTACTGGTTTTAGGTATATTTTGTGTTTTTATTCACGCAATAAAATAATAAAACGAAATAAAATAATACATTATTTAAGGTACATAAACAACGAGAAGCCTAACGAAGCCGAGAGACGTATACTCTCCGTCATTGTGACTTTTTTGTTACTGGACTATGGTCCAGTATCCTATTCCTAGAACCTTATTTTCACTGTAAAAGATGATAACTGTAATGTTTGCTGGCATAAAAAGCTATTACTATAATTAGATTACAGGGGGCCTACCACCAGCTCATAAAGCAGTATTATTTTAATATTACTTCAGTGTGAGAAAGAGCTGAAGCACTATAGGACGTATAGCTCCATCTCTTTCTCCCACTGAAGTAATAATAAAATAATACTGCTTTGGAGGTGGTGGTTAAAAGAACAACAGGGGCCTCCCTGTTGTTCTTTTTACTAAAACATACTGAAAACAGAATTTTTCAAACTCGATAACAGCAGGGAATGGCCCTACAGATTTGGCTCATGGTGAAAAGTGAAGAGAATACCATGTTCTAACGGAATATAATTTTTTTTTTTGTTTTGCCGGCACTTTCACATTTTGCCTAAAAATTTATGGACGGTGAATGATCTCCTTTAAATGAAATCTTTGATAAGTTACCTCCTCGTTTGCCATTTGAAGTAAAAAGTTCGTTCTATTTTTAAATAACACGACAGTGAGTTTTCATAGTAATTTATTTGGCCGCTAAATACGACAGTTAGGGATTTTCATATAAACATTGCGCTCGCATGTATTCGAACAGTAAAACAATTTCGATTTAACTCGAAGAAGATTGTCAAAATAATGCTCGAATTTCCAAGCATCTTTGAGAAAAAGTGTACCTATTACAATAAAATTAAGTATATTTCACAAGGAAAATCATCGTAATTCTCCATCGTTACATAAAGTTTTAGGTTCGAAAACGTAATAATCAGCAGAGAATGACCCTAAACATTCGGTTCCATAGTAAATATGTAGAGAATAACATATTCTATTGGAATACAACTTTCTTTGGCTTTTGTATGACTTTGATATGACGCATAATTTCGATTTATCGAAGTCGTATTGCCATAATCTTTATTAAACATAAAAATGTGTTGCAGTTTTTGTTTAGCAAGCAGGATTACCTATGGTATTTCAGTTTAAATAAAACTTTAAACAAAAAAAAAATATTTCGTTTCTAATAATTATGCTAATGTACAAGTGCATCCCACAAATTCTCTGATGCTACAGGATGAAAGCGATTTGAAAGCTGCCTTACGGCGAACTTTTCCAGCTTTTGAAAATAATATGGACTGTTTTCCTCACCCTCTGTGAAAAACTAATATCTCAACAAAATAAAACGTACTAGATACGTGCATGACGTCAATTGTGCCACAGTACGGTATCGTGGGTATTACGAATTTAATCTGAATAATGAAGATGTTTTAGAATATTTTCGATTATAGAAACACGGATTCGCCAAAAGTCGCTTTTCTATGTTTTAATTTACAGCAAAAAATTACTAAATAATGCAACGATACTTACGGTCATCAACGAAATTCGATTAACAGTTCAGTTTCTAATGTCCAATAATGAATACTTCACCAGAAATTCCAGTTCAGTTTTTAATGTCCAATAATGAAATATACTCACCAGAAATTCCAGTTCACTTTGTAATATCCAATAACGAATACTAATACCAGAAATTCCAGTTCAGTTTCTAATGTCCAATAATGAAAACTTACACCAGAAATATCAGTTCAGTTTCTAATGTTCAATAATAAATACTTACACCAGAAATTCATTAAACATTAATATGTTAGGCCAAATCCGAGGTGGTAGACAGGGGTTCGACGTAATTAAACGAAAAAACGGAATCAGTGATACCAAGTCGCACACCAACCATTTTGCTGATTTTGGTAAATGTTCACGTCTCATTGCCTTGTCAACGACTTGCCTGGAAACGAAAAAATACAACGCTCAGCAGCCGCCCTGGCTACAACTGCACCAACGCTACCCGCTACATTATACCCAAACAATAATTTTCATTGGACGTTACCTGTGTACCATATGGAGAAAGGTATCAGTGGCGTAAATAGGATCACAGCAATACCAATAAAAATACTTAATGAATATCAAAACCGGGTGGTGGTCCATAAAATCATTGCAATACACAATTGGATATACCGACTGAATGGGGCCCTGCAAATAAACAACGGGTACGATAACTTATGTCTACCGCAGCAAATCTGATATATTCACAGCATCGTATCGGACCGGGGGGATGCCTTCTTTTGTTCTATCTGGTGGGTTAGGAATAACTCTCTCGTATTTCCATTTCAGGTCTTAGTGCTAGTGTGGCGGCATCTACATCGCCACATGCGAACTATGCATCAAAGACCTGACGTCACACAAAATCCTGACGTCACATAAATCCTGCATCGCGCATCTAAAGTTTACCGCGCGTACGACATATATATGACTATCCGACATCAATCGTTGGGCAGCTGTTCACCAGACACGACACCCGTTTGGTTAAAGGATCCTCCCTTTTCTATAGAGGATGAGTAAACTTTACACCGTTTCTCATACCTCTAAACTAGTACTAGGGGTATCGTTGCACAGTAAGTAAAATGATAAGAACAGTAGCTGAAACCCAGACCTTAAGGGCCAAGGCACAGGTCGACCAGTGGATTTTGTGTATAAACGGTAAGTAAATTACAGTTGAGTATCCAGCTTTGCGACTTGTTCCCATAATAATCTGAGGGCATGGTAGTACCCGCCAAGTCGAGCAAAACAATTATAATTTCATTAGTATAAAATAAATGCATGTAAATGATACGTAACGTGAACCAGTTGAGACGTCCTTCAGATTAAAACAACTTTACCACTGAACCTGAAGGCTAGATAATCATCAATCTAATCATCATCATCATCATCATCTGCCTAGCCCTTTTCCGAACTATATTGGGGTCGGCTTTCGGCCTAACGGGATGCAACTGAATACCAGCATTTTATATTGAGCGACTGCCAATCTGAGGTGAGGTGTCACCAGTCATTCTGGCTTATGACTACCTTAACGACTAACAAACGTCAAAGATCTACAAATGGCAGTTGGGACTAAAGGGGCAAGGATAAATGATTATTAATCAAATAAAATGAAATCTTACCATCATTGCCTTTATGAAAACGTTGGCAACAATGATCATCCTAAAGACTGGATGGAACGGCAGAAAAATTAGGTTGCTCCATTCAATGGGAGGTTCCTCTGACGGAATAGATACGTTTCTTTCTTGTCCTGCTCTGATACGTCTGACATGAGGACTATATCCTCTTGACGGTCTTCTGAGCGGGTCCTCATATAGTTCACTTGTCTTCGGTAAAGACATTCTTGCAATATTTTATGCATTTATTTGTGAAGAATCTCCCTATGTAAAAATGTACTCTGTGGAATGATACTATATTACTTTCCTCTATGGGAATGATCGATTCGCTGAAATGACACATTTAAGCGTATTATCTATGAATGACACATTCTTAAAAATAGAATCCATAGATTACAGAATTTGCCTCGTTCATATTTGTCACAGCCATTTGTTTACTAAATAGGTTTATCCTGCAGAACCTGTCTTTGTTGGTCAAGTCACCAAAAGGGATATTTTTTTCATTTAGTCAATATAATACTGTAATATAAACCCAAGAAAAGTATTAAAAGTTTAATTCAACTACTACTTGTTGCTCAAAAAATTATGAAACTCCAACAATTTTCAACGCGGAGAACCTTGGAACCGTGGGAGTATCCAGCGCTCAGTGTAGCACCACGTCGTGTTCGGGTTCGCGACAAGTCAATCGTCATCCTGAGGATGCCTCGTTGAGAGGTGAACCACGTGTCGATTTCTTACAGGGTTTTTTATGACTCTTTAGGAATAGTTAAGCGAAATAGGTTACTAAATATATTTACGTCTATTTTATTTTATAATGGATTTCCTCAAGGTCACACCTGAATCAATTGACTATCTTCTATACAATGTATATTTAAATAATGAATAAGTTTTGAATTACGTGCATATTCCCTATTACTACCAAACTACTAATTAACATAAGATCATGCCTTGATTGCCCAAAGGGTGGGGCAGAGGTGTACCTTAGTACACCCATATTTCGCCAGTTATGTTTAAGTCCCATGTAATAGTAGGGAGCGAACATAATGCCACCAACCGGCCACAAATCCAAACTCTGGGCTGCTACTGTTAATATACTAATTAATAATCTTAATTACGATGTGATCCTAATACATAGGACCAAGACAAGACATGGGATGGATAAAAATAGAAGGTAGCTCGTGGTGTACTTCTTAATGTTTACAAAGTAAGTATTAGAAGAACCAAATTGAAAAAATGTTTTTTTAACTATACTTAGGTCTCGATTAACCACGAAAGCTCTACAGTCTCCTGAGTTCGAGCCCATCTGTCCCAGTGGTGGTGGCGCTGTCGGTAAACAAAAAATCACAGCGGTTTCGTTAGTTCCACTTTCAGCCAACGAGTAAGATAAATTTATGGCATTAAACCATCTAAAATAAACTACAGTTATCTAAAACATATTGGGCTATTATTAACAATACTTTTACCACAGCTTGTGTATTTCTAGCGTAATTCATGCCAACATAAAAGATTAAAATTAAATCAAAAGGTAATTAAAATTGGTAATCAAACCAGCAATTGGTTTAGTTGTACCTATTAAGAGAGACACGTGCAAGTGTATGGATACATTACTGATACTGCTTAACAAGTCAGGAAACTAACAAAACTCTATGCTTGCAAGACTGGGGTTTAATTTAACAGATTTGATTAACACACATTAAGCCACATCTCCCGGATAAAACAAAGCGCATCACGGAATGAAATGAGGTTGCCAAGTCAGTGATAATTTGAAATGAGTGGTAATGCTTTATCCGTTTAATTAAGATAATGCGTGCTTGCTACTGCTGCCTTTGGTTGGATACGCTCCGCGAATCTTTTGTATTCACTCCGTAGCATGAATCTGGTTGTCTGAATTTATGGTGAACCAACGAGTCGACTACTTAGGTACTACTCTTATTATTAGTGACAAAAGTTTTGTAGCTGGAACTGGTAGAGTTCTTTCTCAACTATACTCCATTTGAAATAAGATTAGATATTTAAATAAACCTTTTTTACAGTCCGTTCAACCTAGTACAGATGTTTATTATTTACCATCTTACAGATAGATTTATAAAAACAGATCTTAAAAAATTGCTATAGTCTGATACCATCGTTAGGGTATTTATAAAAACACTTATCACCATATGACTCGCCAAAATAATTGAGAAATCACCGCTAATAATAAATAATCTGTACTGTCCAAATGATAAAGAAATAGAAGGTAAAAAATCAAATAACATGAATTTATATATATATCATCACTAGGTAATCATTTTGAAACAGTGAAAAATGCAAAACATTTTTAGATAATTCGGCACAAGAATTACACACCACATCTTTTACATAGTTTACAACTTCGACACATTAATTCTTTCTCGACTTTCAGAAGATTTTTGTCATGGGTAACTTGTGTATCAACATTCAACAATCACTGTACAACATTTTACTCAATCACTGAGTACTATTTTAGCCAAATGGGCTATTCTATTTCACCAAACAGTCTGCCTGAATGAATTCTTGTCAATGTATACATCTCTCGGAGGTTAACTATACAATTCACTTATTCAACAACAGAATCCAACAAAACCTCGTGCACTTGAAGCTGTTCAGGTGTGTTCAATATCAGTTTCACTAGCTTGGCTATATCTTTAACCCGAAGTCCCGGAGCATCAGTAACAGATTCTGTATGCTCTTCAATCTTACCATATGCTATATTCGTCACTTTTACATTCGCCTTCAAGAAACGAAATTCATGTCTCAAAATTTCATTTACAGAAGTTATAGCCGCTTTTGCAGCTATGTATACAGTTTTCATTGATTTCGTTGGTATCTGGTAAGAACATAAGTCGTTCATGCATATTATATGTCCTCTAGTTTTCCTTTCTATCATAAATCCTGCTGCCAGCCTTGTGCAAGCCACCAAAGCATTAATATTTACGTCAATAATATTCTTAAAATCTTCTGATTCTCCAGTGTTAACCAAGCAATCGATTTTGCACTGAGCGTTGTTTATCAGTACATCCACTCCTTCATACGTGTCCTTGATTTTTTCAAAAGCTGCTGCCAATTGCTTTGTATCCGTTATGTCGCATTTGCACAACACAATTTTACCAGAAATATTATTTGCAACAACAGGGTTAAGTTTCACCGTTACTTTTTCTAATATATCTTCATTTTTATTAAAACCGATAACTATCATCCCAAATTTTGCTAACTGTTCCATAATAGCGAAACCAACTTCATCCCCACAATCTGTGATAACCGCTACTTTATTAACCCAACACTTCATGTTATCTTTTTCTTTATTTTTTTCCATAGGTATGTTTTAAAAATGTCTAAAGTAGTATTTTAACCAAAGTCCAAACTTCAAATACCTCTCCAAATATTTTTACCATCCTTTATAAAACATAAGTTTCCTCTGTAAGTAGGACATTTAATATGTTATCACTGGTAATAAATGCGCTTTATGCAGATTGTTTGTTTTGATAACCTAACGAGAATTTAATGTGTGATGAAAAAACATTGAAATGTTATCCTCTGGATTTTTGTAAGTATTATGTTACTTGTCAGAATAATATCATCATCTGCCTAGCTTTTCCCCAACTATGTTAGGGTCGGCTTCCAGTCTAACCGGATGCAGCTGAATACCAGTATTTTACATGGAGCGACTGCCTATCTGACCTCCACAATAACCTTCAATGACCTTCATAATATGAATGGGTTTTTATTTATTTTAGTGACGAAAAAATATTACTATAATAAACTATCAAAAAGTGCCTCACTGGACGATGACTAAAAGCGCAATTATTGAGTGTTACGTACTGAATTCGCTCGCTCGATTCGGGTTTGACTATTACTACTATCAAACTACACCTTTTCTACTTCGGGGAGTAGAAGCGAGATCTTACATAATTATGTAATGTTATATAATCACAGTTTTCAGTAAGTAGATATTTACTTGTGCCACTTAACAAAACTCCTTACAAATCGAATCATTAAAATTCAATGCCTGAAATCTTAAAATATGATCGGTGCCATTTGGTTAATTGAGGCAGTTAAATGAAGAAAAAAGTTAAATTGAGAATTTGAAAAACCCCCTACACAAACAAAATCCTTTAAAAAGTAGTAAAATAAAATGTATTGGCCCTGTAACTTTAAATGAGTTTTAGGTAATATTTAGAAACAAGCGTCATCGCGTCGGGGTACGGAAAACTATGGTAGAATAGTATATTATGCAATTAGTGAATAAAGGATGGATTTAAAGCGAGGGCCATAGATGAATCACAAGCAAGTAAAGGATTCGAACGACTGAATCACGACCGAAGGGAGTGATTCAAGTGTTAGAATCCTGAGCGACGCGAGTGATTCATGGCCCTCGATATATTCAAGTTTTATTCAAGAGTAGTAAATTAATTAAAATGCACATTAAAATTGGAACAATTACTAAAATTAAGTTTTTTTTTTATTATTATTAAAATAGCGCCAATTTACTAATGACAGCAAAGAACACAAAACAGTTTTTATTCTATGTAATGCTAAACTCGTTGTCGAAAATGTCAACCAATCAAATCTCAAAGAGTTATTTGAACAAGGAGTTTGTTTGTCGAGTATTCTTTGCACATGGAGTTTTAGCCCGTGAGCTAGCAACAGGTTTTTCGGACTAATTTCTTCTCAAGCGATAACTCGTGAAATGCTTCAGAGAGTTGTATTAAACGGCATGGTGAACGTCTGCTGCTCCGTGGGTGGGTGGGGCAGCGGCAGCCTCTCAATTACGTAAAAAAAAAAATGTTTTCAATTATTTCCTCCCGACTGAAAATTTGTTAAATGATAGTTAACGCAATTATTCGAAGATAAAAAAGTCAGCTGATCGTACCGTGGTGGATTATACGTCAGCACAAAACATGCAAAAAAAAAAAATTCGTTTAGTGATTTCCTCTCACTTGAAAATGTGTCAGATGATAGTTTATATGCTATTTTGAATAAATAAAAACGTCAGCTGGCTCTATGTTGGTGGAAAGGTCGTCAGCTGATGCAGTGAAAGGTGGAGCATGGGAGCCATCGCTTATTTAACTACTTGAAAATGTGTCAGATGATAGTTTACATGCAATTTTGAATAAATAAAAACGTCAGCTGCCTCTATGTTGGTGGAAAACCCGTCAGCTGAGGTATTTAATTAAGCAATGGCTCCCATGCTCCACCTTTCACTGCATAAGCTGACGACCTTTCCACCAACATAGAGCCAGCTGACGTTTTTATTTATTCAAAATAGCTTGTAAACTATCATCTGACACATTTTCAAGTGAGAGGAAATCACTGAACGAAAATATTTTTTTTGCATTTTCGTGTGACCAGCTGACGTATACCACGGTACACCACCACGGTACGGCCAGCTGACTTTTTCTTATCTTTGAATAACTGCGTTAACTATCATTTAACAAATTTTCGGTCGGGAGGAAATGACTAAAAACATTTTTTTTTTAAAGTGATTGAGAGGCTGCCGCTGCCCCCACCCACCCACGGAGCGGCAGCTGACGTTCACCATGCTGTTTAATACAACTCTCTAAAGCATTTCACGAGTTATAGCTTGAGAGCAAATGACTGACAAAACATACTATCTGGCTCACGGACTATTTGTATCGAGTATTTTTTCGCAAGGAGGTTGTATAGCATTGAGATGAAGGTCAAATATAATGGTGTCGTCTAAATTCAAACACCAAAATAGTTATTAAAAGTGCTTTTTATTCACTGTTTTCAGTGAATGAAATAAGCTTTTTAGAGGGGGAATGGAGTAAAAAAAATATTTTATTCGCCGTCCTCCGACGCGATGATGCTTGTTTCTAATTCTAAATATTATCTAAAACTTATTCAAAGTTACAGGGCCAATATATTTTATTTTACTACTTTTTAAAGGATTTTGTTTGTGTCGCATGGGGTCGCAGCTTTATGCTGAGCGATGGCCGTTTTGCGTGGATGTGACGCATATTTTCCCCAATTTGTTATTTACGTGTTTTTTTATCTTTCTTTGCGTCATGTTTACCGAAAATAAACGAATTTTCTTTCTTTTTTCTTCTTTTTCTTTTCTTTATTACCATGTATCTATAACCTATTCATTGAGACTATTCTAACGAGCCCAAACATGATACCTGTGCTGTAAAATGGTGAGGGATTTGGGTATCCTGCAAATTCCAGGTAATGCTGCAGCATCAGTTCAAGGTAACTATATTATTTTAATATTATTGAAATAACAGAATACCAAACGACTCGATCAGACCTGTGAAACATGCTCACATCCATTCATCAACTAGAAAAGAGCTGATAATCTTCAAACGGCTGAACAGATTTTCTTGAATCATAGCTAAGAACACTCTCGATCAAGTCACCTTTCAAACAAAACAAAAAACATCTAAATCGGTCCATCCGTTTGGGCGCTACGATGCAGATACACATGTTAAACTTATAACATCTCTCTGATTCCGTTGAGGATTAAAAACAAAAACTTCGTTTCTAATAATGTTTATTGTTTGATCAAAGTTGCCACCTATAATTCCTTACTGTGAAACCATGCTGGCTAAACGATTACTATATGAAACTTAATCAAAACCATTCAAATAACATAATCATAATTTGAAGCATATCAAATTATTTAATCAATAGATTTCATGCAGTGCATGAAAAATAACTTCATTAACTTGAATACCACGAGGAGCTGCTAAAATCATAAGAACAACATTAGAAACATCCTTTGTTGTCAAATGCGGATTCTTTTCAAAAAAGTCTTCATTCAGGAAATTAATTCCAGCTGTTTTAAATATTCCAGTACGTACGATCCCAGGAGATATGCTCGTTACCTTGATTTTGCGATTAAGCGACTTAAATTCATTCTTTAATAGAGTATTTAAAACTGTCATAGTTCTCTTGGAGGCGATATACATATTAATCTTCGGCTCAGCAAAAGGAGGCATGTAGTGACCACAAATACTGTTGATGTTAATAATTTGCCCCGAAACATTTTTCTTTACCATAGACTCAATCGCATATCGTGTACAAGTTATCAATCCATAAATGTTAGTATCCACGATAGCTTTCATATCTTGAATACTGCCTGTGCATATTAAACCTTCTTTACCTATAGCCGCATTATTTATCAGTACATCCACTCCTCCATATGTTGTTATGATTCCTTTAAAAGCATTCTTGAGATCTTCATCTTCAGAAACATCACATTTGCACGGTATTAGTTGTCCTTCAAACCTGCCCCAATCATTCATTTTAGTCAGCATTTCATCGAGTCTTTCTTGAGTTGGTTCGAACCCAATAACAATCATTCCGATCTTTGCAAGATCTTCGGCTATTTGAGCACCTATTCCATGTGCCGCACCAGTAACAATAGCCACTTTATTCTTCCAATATTCCATTATTATAAATTTAGTGTGTATACTACTATATATTATTTAAAGTAAGATAACCAACAACTCTTTATTTTTGTGGATTGACACAACTGTTTAAAAACGAATGGCGTAAACAATAAAACTACAGGTTTATATAATCGAGGATCAAATTCAGATAAGAATTTAAATTGTGAGTTCGCGTGAATAAAGCCACGTTAAAAACGTAAACAAATCAACAATACCTTATAATAGAAAAAATCATAACTAAGATAGGTATTATGTTTTAGACATTGAGTGTAATGGAACGAGCATGAATCTATTTGCCCATTGAATGGAAGCGCGGGAAATAGCCCACTCTCTCACAGGTTATTGGATCTAATCTATTGATCCCGGCTGATGCTACAGTTTTATATAAATTATTCTGAATATCATACGGTGAAAGAGTAGATAGATGTTTAAGCAAATGAAGAGTGTTTCCGTAACGTAAAAGCTAATTAATGTTCTGTTGACTATTGGTCCGTAAAAGGAATTAACCATGCTAAAGGAAAGATTATTTGACCATGATTTTAACTGACGTGAACCTCCCATTTAAAATTCTACAAACTACACTCTTTCTCGTAGTATTGTAAATAGAAATAAAGAGCAACATCAATATTTTTACATTATCCATTTACGTCACTTCCAAAAGTCACCATTGTTCATGCTACAATAGCGTTTAGAGGTAAATCTCCGATTCGACGTAAAATAAATTGATCGCGATTTATCGTCATTTTTTGCGCTCTATAGAAATTCGCCCAATCAGTTCAGAGCTCCATTATGACATACGGGTAATACGGGGCGAGCGTGAACGTATTACGACGGTGAATTGATGCACTTGGAGGAAATAGAGCGATCTCTCAACACTGATTGGTTGCGAGTCGCGAGGATTTTGTGATATTTACACGCTCAGATTTTCTGATATCGTTTAAGTTGGAAGCTACTGAAGAGAGTTTTATTCGAATTAATTGGTTTCTCTATGATGGGTTCTTTGATCACTTGTAGACACTGACAAACGGCGCAATAGCCATTTGTGGTCAGTGTTTACGAGAGATTTTAAACAGGCTATGGTTCTTCCATCCGTTGGCAGGTACCCATTACTATATGCTTTACAGACACTTCCCGTGACTCAAGGGCTGGCTTTTACTTTGGCAGAGGCTGGTTTGGTTGCATTGCCATACAACGTGGCAACGCCGCCAGTCTCTTGGCTACATCACCAGTCGACAGAGCGGGAGCAATTGCTGTACCTAACCAATATTTTGATTTAAAATAGTGTCCGTGGAGTTTCTTGCCCGTTCTTCTCCATAGGAACCTACTACGCTTTGGAATGGGCAACTAACTTCATCTTTCTGACTGACCGACCCCTTGACAATTCAAAAGTACCTGCAATTGGTTTATTTGAAATTAATGCTTTGAGTTTGAGTTTTCATTTATCAGAAAAACTACCGTGGGTAGATGAAAAATATCTCTCTCTTTGTACATGACATTACGTTCCCAGCCTCTGGCTCCATCGCTTACATTAGAATAAGCCAGTAGGGACATAAACATACGATCGTCGATATATGCAATCATAAATCAGTGTGGACCGTTGTCCGTCCTGCCGATACCCGCGTTACCGGTCTATTGTATAAACAGTATGTAAGTCAAAAGATACGGAATTTATTACATTTTGGACCCATTTTATTGGTTCAGTCGTTTGGCTTTGAAGTTGTCTTTGTGTATATTTTTGGGGTTTCTTTGTAGCTAGTTTACTCTCATGGAGATATGAAAAATATTTAATGACAGGTAAACGTAATGAGCATAGCTGTCGGGAACAAAAATTTTGAAGTTGTGTGACTTCCACCAATCTGCATTCAGCTCACGTGGTGGATTATGGTCACAGATTTAGAGTGGTCAACTCCTTCTCATGAAGAAGAGGCGTGTATCCTATTATACTAACGAAATAAATCACACATTAGGGCAATTACCTACATACTTTGATAACTGCACATAACAAAAAAAAAAAAAAGAATCTCCAACTAAACTCGAAGCTGACATCAAATGACTTGTGTTTTAAAGTAAACACAGTGCTTAAAAAATAAACATACAATATGAAGCTTCAATATCGCATGTCACGAAATCCATTTTCAGATATAATTTAACAAACATTGGAAACTATTTGCTTGGATTAATGGAAATTATATCGCTGACGATTCTCACGGGCAATCATATAACATTGAATTGTGTGTTTAATTATCTATCACACATTGCTCATAACTGAATACAGTAGTAATTAAATTTTGCCAGTAGCTTTGTTCGAATATATTGGATTTATTACTATTAGTAGGTCCGTTGGTCTAGTGGTCGCAAGCGCTACTGTTGAGCATGAGGTCCTAGGTTCGATTCCCGGGTCGGGCAAAGTGTTATTGGGTTTTTCTATCTGGAATTTCTCAGTAGCAGCCCGGAGTCTGAATTTGTGCCCGGTTGATGGCAATAGGCTCGCTCCCTATAACATGGGACTTAAACATAACTGGCGAAATGTGGGTGTACCTGCTACAGGGACACTTCTGCCCAACCCTTCGGGGAAACAAGGCGTGATGTTATGTAGTAGGTAAGTTATTGTGTTTCGTATTAAAGGCTAAGCTATATTTTCTTCGCCGTAGCTATAAGGCTACAAGCGTTGAAAATCTCGTAGCACATTGGCTACGGCATAGAAGTTAACAAGTTTAAAACAGTTTAATAATTGGTTAAAATTATAAGGATTATATCATGAAGTGTATGTCGTCATGTTAGGCTTAATTTAGTTCTGTAATAGCCAAATAACAGTCATAAAACGAATCCGTTCAATTTCATCATCTTTAACTATGACAAGGACCTACTTATAGAGCAACAAATCAGCAATATTAGGGAGCACCAAGACCCTGCAACAATTTAGCCAAAACACTGATAACATCGACGAAAGTTAGCCACATAACTTTGTACTGCAATCACCTAATTTAACACAAGTGGACATTTGAAGCAGCCCGTGAATTTCTACAAATTGTAGTTCACCGTTAATTAGTGTTTCCTAGACGAATTCAGGTTATGGTACAGACGCCAGCACATCAAGCTACTACAATCTGTCAAATTTATTTAATAGATTTTCAACTTTATAACTGAAGTGTAAGGTTCAAAGTTGATTGGGAAAATTTGACAGTTTCGGGTAGCTTGATGTGCTGGCGTCTGTACATAGTTCAACACTGATTATATCCGAGGCGCGAAGGGACCCACCGCAAGGACGGGTCAAAACTTGTCTGGACTTGTTTAATTGCTTCTCCTCGCCCATTCCCATTATGACTGTTGTTAGCCCGTGCTCTTTGTAGTTTTAAATGAGGTTTAATGATGATTGCAGACCGACCATTTGGTCTTAATTACAATAAATTCCAGCCGTACCTCGTTTTAAGCACCTGCAGGAAGGTAGGTAATAGTAATGGTTGTAAACAATAGTTATTTTAATCTATTCTAGATTGAGGGAAGGAGTCAGGCTGATCAGTTATCTATACCACCAGATACCACCCCATAAGAGCTTAATTGTCACTAACGAGACAATATAATGTTTCATGTTATCGACTTCTAAAGGTCAATTGACAGTTGAGCGGTTAAGCAAGGATTTTAAGCTATATATAACAACTTAAAATTCACCCCTGATTTCTGAAAGCACTATCAAATTGTTAACAAAGCCCATAATCGAACACGGATTAAATTAAAATAGGCTATATGAAACCGAGTCTATGTACACAAATAAAATTTTATATTTTCCGTACCCAACCTACCTACTAACTACGAGTATGAAGCGGTAGTGAACTATACCGGAGGCGACATCGTAAGCCGCGGTTAAGTCCTTGTTGACACAGACTGGACGGTGCAAACAAACTCACTATCCAGCCGCAAATGTAGAATGTAATGAACACCTGTTTAAGTAAATATTTTAACTGTACGTTTAGCCACTGTGAATACTCAAGCGGAACTGATTAAGAGGTTATAAGGAAATATATAAAATTTCTCGTTTGTATGAGGAATTCATCGGCCGTCCTTGCACAGATTAAATTCTAAGATTAGGGCCTAAAAACTATCTCTAGCTTCTGCGTCATGGTTCTACTTGTAATTCCGATTTCCGCTTGCCGATACGCGGTCTCCACTCCAGGACTCGTCTGCTCCACCGGCCTTCGGTCCTTCGACAAACATGGCCAGCCCACTGCCACTTCAGCTTACTTTTGCTTACTCTCCAAGCTATAATGCTGTAACAATGCTACGCTATGCTGTAACAATACACAGCCAAATAGAGACGAGAATTCCTGAAAAATATGTTGACTACACGGATTGGAAATGCAATTCTTGTAATTAGCTTACTCGTGCAGGTGCCCCGCAGACAAAAGGCTAATAACTCTCCCAAAATTTCATAAACGTTCATGCTGACCTTAACTTCAGCACAAGTTGCTTAAAGACAAAAACACAGGAGGCCGGTTGCGATTGGACACTTGTCTTAAATATCTTTGGTAATAGGAACCATTCCGCAATTATGCAAGTTTTCTTTTTTTGCCTCAATGGCAAGCTAACTGGCGGGCAGGTGTATTTTTCGAATGAAACTTTTCAAAACGAAACTTTAGGAAACTATCTCAGTCCTCATACGGTCTGTAATAATTCAACAGTTTACAAAAAAAATGCATTGTGAATCTTACCATATGTTTGCACTGCTACTGAAAAGCAAACAAATTCTTGTGTCCCAACTTTCCACTGGCTTGCTAGTGTCGGATTTTTTCGGTATTTCAAAAAAGCTTTATACTTTTCAGGAACTGGCGAGCAACTTGTTACAATGAAACTATGAAGCTAAAATGTCAGTCTATTTTCCCCGCAATACCATAGTTATTTTAACTTTAAAATGCTGGTATAAAAAGCTTTTTAGTTGACAATTTGTCAACAAAATATTGTGCAAACGGGAAATCCTTCACCTGAGGTACGATTTTTTTTAAATTGATACTTTTTTTTAAAACAAACCATATTTGACAGTCGATTACGACTTCTCAACGACGATGATGACTGAAATTACAAACTACGTAGTTAATACGATTGCAGTGCTTTACAAAGTGGTGGTCACCTTAGCAGATTTAAAATTAATCCTTACTTTTCAATCGACTTCCAAAAGGAGGAGGTTCTCAATTCGACTGTATGTTTCTGTTTTTTTGGATGTTTGTTACGCGATTACTCAGCCAATTATGAATTTATTTCGATGATTCTTTTATAAACGACTTTCAAAAAAGAGGAGATTATTTATTATGTTCGTATCGTGTTTGTTTTTTTTTTATTTTTTATGTATGTCCACCAATTTCTCTGTAAATTGCGGATCGATTTTGAAAATTCTTTCTGTTTGAAAGGGTATGCTCTCAAGGAGGTCCTGCACATATAAATTTTCTTGGAAAGTTTTTGAGTTACCACCACTACCCACTTAGTATGTGGATGATAATGATAAGTTCCTGTCACTGTTATTTACAAAGCAGGTAGTGGTATTCGAATTTGTGTGGGGTAGGTACCACAACTAAAAAGTGAAAAAAAAACAACGGACTTCCAAAAAAACACTACAAAGTGAAAAAAGTCGGTGGCAAAAAATCAAAAATTCAAAATCAAAGACACCAACTTCCGAAATTAAAATGATTTTTCACTTTCTATTGTTTTTTGGAAGTCGTTCTTTTTTTTTTCATACACAGGACTTTCTGCAATACAATTAGGTATCAGTAAACCTAAAACTTAAATTAAATTTTCAAGATAACGGCGTAGAAGACCCTAGTAAACCTCACACCTATCCAATATATTTTAAAACCTTAGTTAATCACTCTCAAAGTACCTGTAATACACCGTGAAACGATCTTTTGAGCCTTTACATTAACTTTTAATGGTCGTCCATTTTGCTGAAATTAATATGCAATTTGCATGTTAATCGACTGTTAAAAGGAAAATCTTAATTTTAGTCAAGATGAAGTTCTTAGCTTGTTAATGAAATTTTCTGCTCGTACAAATTGTTCCTAATGAATAGGTTCGAGTTGAATAGTTTTGTAATGTTGAGTAATTGCCTACGTTTAGTTTTGTGCCTGGTAAGCAATTAGTTACGCGAAAATTTTAGAGAAATGCTCCAATGAACTTCCCTAAAATTTTCATGCATCTACGATTTATTTTTAAAGATAGTAGTTTTTTTTTGTGAAAACTTCTTTAGGCACGTTGGGTATTTTTGAGATGGGACTAAACCATTGATTTCGCGACACTGTAACTTTTAATTTTATTTTATTTATTTATTTAAATCAGATACAGTGATTCATATTTATGTTAGTATACCTACTTAAAAATAACGGTAGTACTTAATCAAAGATACATGCCACAATAATAATTATTATTTTATCCAAAATAAATAACTACATAGAAATTACAACAGCTTATGACCATTAAAAAGACATCAACGCGTTTATTACCGCGGTGCCCATTTTTTTTCAAGTTTTCACTCCTGTCGGCACTCCCGGAATGCCAGTCTTTTTTTTGTATGTGAATCCAAGAAATTTTTGAATCTTATTAGTACCCAAATAGATTTATTATCCACTATATCTATCTTTCTAACTAAATGCATAGTTATAAAGAAATCTTACAAGACTAATGAAAATTTTTATTACGCAGCCGCTACAAAATTATCACTTCTGCGAAGTCAGTAACTTAGATTAACTTTAAGAGTTCTTGTGACTTCAGAATTAATCCGAGGGAATTCTCAGTCAACCATCTGAGACACTGAGCTTTCAGCATTGAAGTACAGGTGTATTTTTTATATTCTCGGGTTCTTCATGAACTTGATAACATAAATTTAACATTTTTAATAAGCAATATTGTAATTCCAGCCCCGGTTTTTGACATCTAAAAAAAACTATAATTATACCAATATCCCATAAAAAACAAAGACGAACAAATAAGAGAATTTAATATTGCAGATACGACGTATTTTGATGCAATTGTAGAAGAAAATCAGTTTCACTATTACATTGAAATTCCAAGTATTCCATTCTACAATGAAGCGAAACTAGCGTATTACTTTCTTGGCAGACTCTCAACAACATCTGCCCTACAATCTTGTGGGTATTTTTCTTAATGTCACTCGGAAATGCTTCGCTACGCTTTTTGGTGAATTCAAGCTGCTTTATTATTAAAGGCTTCGTAAACAGTGGTACTGAAGCTTGAACCAACGCCAAAATTAAAAACTCATTACCATACACCGGTCTATTGAGTACCTAGGTGATTTAAAATATATGAATATTGCATGCTCTAAGAATAGAATTCATTTTCTGTTCTCTTATTGCTTTTCGGTGATTTTCAATTTGTATGCTTAATGAAAACGCCATTTTCTTTTCAAAATATTTATGAAATATAGATCTAATCCTTCTACCATACGATGAGCTTACACGATTCCGATTTAGAAAATGCCTTACCTGCTGCTGAGTTTTTGTGAAGATACGTATATGTAGGGTTATCAACAAAGTCAGTGGTGGCACTGTCAATTATTGTGACAATATAAATTGGATTTTTAATTGTCACACTAGCTTTATAAAATATAATATTATGATATCAGCCTATTATTGTCCTACTGCAGGGCAAAGGCCTCTTCTCATACACAGAAGGCACGAGCATTGATCACCAGGCTTGCTCAAGATGGATTGGCGATTTCAGACTTATATTATACTATAAGTCCAGATTTCCTCACGATGTTCTCCTTCACCGATGTCAATAATGTCCAAGATAAACTCAGAAAGTACATAAGAATTGAAAAAGTCACATTGGTACTTGCCCGGACTTGAACCCACAACCTCGTGCATGAGAGGCGAGGCCTTAACCACTGGGCCATCATAACATAATGCTTTACAAAATGATTAAACATAATATCGTTATAATAACGAGAATAATATTACCGTGTTTATATGGATTTTCTTTGATTTGATTTTAAATTATATCGTCGACCGTAGGTTCAATAGAGGTAAGGGACAAAATACGATTTTTCAGGAGAGGCCGACAAAGTTTTTTTTTCGGACTAAATCGCCCATAACTTTTTTTATTATTAACCTTTTTCGGTCTATTTTTCTTAAGTTAGAATTTTTTCATATTCACCATTCGATAGAGCGAAAAATTCTTAACAAAACTGTATACTCAACTCATTTTGGGTATTTTGTCCCTTACCTCAATTGAACCTAAGGTCGACGATATATTCAATTCGCTTCGTTAGTAATAATTTACAGATGAATAACTTTAAAAAAAAACCCGACTGCAAATAAGAAGTTCAAAACCCTTTGCTGTTGCGCAGTCGGGTTAAAACGAAATCACTTTTTGAAAACCTCTCATTATCAAATCAACATAAATGCCTGAATAGGTTTGCGTTGTTTTAGAAAACTACTTGGTGCTCTATACAGTGTGAGTCTTTATAATGTACACATATTGAAATGAAGGAATCTATGCTCAATTTATGGAGAATCTATGCTATGCTCAATTTATGGACGGAAAAGATATTTAAAATATCTAAATATTTTTACATATTTTTTTGTAAAGGTCGTATTCAGAAATTTTACGATTAATCTAAAAATGTATGAAAAAAAAACTGATATTTGTTAAAAACATATTTTTTTTCAATTGAGTGTAGTTTTTTTTTCACAATTTTCGTTTTATGAAGACGCCTAATTACTTCCAATCATTATGGAGTTTGTTTCATCGTGATAGATCATTTAGTTTAAAAGTTACACCGTTTTGTTTGCACTGGGGTCAAAGTAACGAACAAAATTTTAAAAAAATCCGTAAAAAGTATTTAATTTTTTTTTTATAGATAAATTAAGCATAGATTCTCCTCATTTCGATATGTGCACATTATAAAGACTCACACTATATAAGCTTAGTGTTATTTTATAAGAGACTAGCTTTTGCCCGCAGCTTCGCCTGAGTGGATGTCGGAAAATATCCCACGGGAACGTACTACCGGGATCAAAGGTTCTTTATGTGTTAATGCAGGTTATAAACTATCTGTATGCCAAATTTCATCCAAATCTGTTCAGCCGTTTTTGCGCCAATCCGGAACATACATTCAGTCAAACGGACAAAAATTCTTTAAAAACGATATTTTCGGAATCAGACTCGTTCCCACACCTCGTAACAATTACTTATCTAAACTAATATTATAAAGAGAAAAAAAATGATTTTAACCAAATTTCAAAAAGGAGGAGGTTATATGCTCGTGGCGTATGTTTGTTATCCACCGATTTCTCTGTCAATTATGGATCGATTTTAAAATTATTTTTTGTTTGAAAGGGTATGCTCTCAAATTGGTCCCATATAAATTTTATTAACTTTGCTTGGGTAGTTTTTGAGTTAGCTACAAAATACGTATTTTTTTCCCACTTAGTATGTAGATGATATGATAAGTTCCTGTCACTGTTATTTACATAGCAGGTAGTGGTATTCGAATTTGTGTGGGGTAGGTACCAACACTAAAAAGTGAAAAATAAAAACTTCTTACAAAAAAAAAAGCAACCGACTTCCAAAAAAAACACTACAAAGCAAAAAAATAACTTTAATTTTGGAACTCGGTGACAAAAAACGAAAATTTAAAACCACAGACACCGACTTTCGAAAAGTACATTATCAGCAAGTAACATGGGCTGTATTTTATCGACATCCACGCAAACGAACTCGCGGGAAGAAACTAGTTTAAGAAATATTCAATATTGTGTTTTGACTTCGTTACTATTTTATTATTATGTAGTGATTTATGAACCCTTAAGATTGTAACAATTAAAAACTGGACTAGACTTTTGAACCTTGGTTAATTGTTTTTGCTGTTACTAGATAATTCAAATTAATTACTTGCTTTCTATCAAATAAAAGTGTCTAGACAACTTTTAAAGAATACTTTGAAGTTTGGACATTTTTTTTTGGGTTTTGATAGATTGCTTTTTAGTTTACTTTCCTTAGAAAACATTAATTGGTGTATTTTTTTTAGGCTTTAACTTACGAGACTTATGATTTATTATCGAATCACAAAAACTGGATACGTATAAAAATCAATGTTGCCATAAAATTAAATATTCACACATTGATGCCGATTCCCTTGTTCACAAACTAAACAAAATTTAAGTTCAGTGCATCTTTTTCTTTCTATTTCATTAAGAAAAGGACAGAAGATGAATTTTAGTTCAGTCCTGTCAAATTAATCAGCGCCTGTCACTACTCCATACAATTTTAGACGTGATTAAAAACTTGCCCACTAAAATTACGTCAATTTACGTCAAGCGCTGGTTAATTTGACAGGGCTAAACTAAAATTTATCTTCTGTCCTTTTCTTAATGAAATAGAAAGAAAAAGATGCACTGAACTTAAATTTAGTTTAGTTTGTGAACAAGGGAATCGGCACCATTGTCTTACAAAAAGCAACAATGGAATCTATTTTTTAAATTCACGTAAACCATCTCCTGTTTTAGTTCCCTAGTAAGTCATAGGTGCCACTCAGGGACTTGTAAAGCAACTCTGTCGTGATATAGGTACCTACCATAAAAAGGAGCAGTGGGATTAACTACAAATTCATAGATATCTTTGTTTTACGATCATATTCGCTCAACGGCAGTAAAGTTACTCCTCAGGTGCAAACTTTCTGCAGAATGGGATTTGTACTATACCGCTTCTGTAGACATATTTTACGTAATAATAACGTTAGAGATTTGGTGAGACGCATGTTTTTATAACATGCAATGAACACACATTCATAAAATTCCTGTAACTACTCCCCCCCAAGAAAGAAAAACAGATTATTCAAGACATGAACAAACAATATTTTAATTTTAATAGTCAAATCAATCACAAAGCATAAAAACAGGAACAACTAATTGTTGACTCCATACTCTTTACACAGCCGTGCAACATGATGTGCAGCGACTGCAGCTCGACGTTGCAACGTCGCGACGTCGTCCCCTGTCGCTGGTCGAACACTGAATGCCTGAAGCCTGCAGGTTCCCGCCATCATTCTGCCTATCACCCTGCAATTATTCAACACTGCCTTAACTAGACACAGTGGTGGTATTTTCATTCTGATTGAGGAGAGGGGTCTCCCAAACAGGAAGAAAAGACCAGTCAAGGCATGATGAATCTTACCGTCTGTATGTATAATACCTACTGCTGCTGTCAAGAAAAAATAGGAATTAGGGAGAGGTGATCTGTGATTATCAATTTTAATTGGTCAAACCCAAAAAATGCATTGCAGTGTGCCTAAATATGCAGAAACTTTTGCTGAGAAAGTTTCCTCATCGCCATTTAATGTAACTCGAATTAAAATTATGCTCGAGCTAAAAGATAAACTATCTACATTAATTTGTTTATCATTCCACTAAAAGACACGACTCGGGATTAAGACCCGGATTACAACAAGGTCTATAAAGGACGGTAACAATTCAATTATACCCACCCATCCCTAGTTCACACAAGCGAAAGAATGGAAACAATCTAGTTTTGTGTTTGCAAACAATTTGTTGTTCTACCTCACAGTGGAAGGGATCTTAAGTTCTGGTAGCAAGAAGTCCACTTCATAGTAAACGACCTGCATGGCAGGGCCGTTGTCGTCTCTTATCACTAGGTTCTTGGCGCAAGATTCTCCAGATCTTACGCTCACGCATTTGGCTAGAAGAAATTTTAAACTAATATGCTTATAAGTACACTCTACAAACTTATAAAGTAACAGCTCTTACGATGGCAGATGAAAACAGATGGTTCACTTCGCAAAATCATTTAAACAAAAAGCGACTCTTACTACGACACAATAAAGTGCAATTCAGGTCGCACAGCTAATTAATTACCTACAGTTATATTCACTTAGACATTGCCTCTCTTTCTATCGCGTAACTCTTATATCTTCTGTCTACATTATGCTCAGAGAATTGGCCCGACAAGACGAACCCGCCGCGTACACATAGCTTCATATATAAAATGCGGAGTGAACCATCTCTATTCATCTGTGACCATGGCAAGAAATGGAAAAATATTCTAAGAGACCGTGAATTTTATTTGAGGGTACAATCCAATTATTATCAATACACATACATAACATCACGCATTTAATCCCCGAAGGATTCGGCAGAGGCGCACCCACATTTCGCCAGTTATGTTTAAGTCCCATGTAATAGGGGACGAGCCTATTGCCATCAAACGACACAATACATATAGCCATAATATAAATCGTGAACGTCCCCTGTCTCCGTCCATCCTTCCTCTTACATCTCCAACATGGCATAATACTTATCAAAAGAATAAAAAACAATATTATCTCATCAATCAAACTCACCGACTATTTCGTAAAATACAAAAACGCCGATGTCCTGCAAAGCCTTGTGCCATTTAAGCACCTTCTCAACTGGACCGGAAAACGCCCGCGGACCGCTTTTGTGAAGCGCCTGAATGCGACCGTTTATTATTATAACATCGCCACATTTTGTAGATATGTGCGATCATAAGCTATTTACGAGTGGAGTGGAGTGGAGTGGTATTTTTCTAGGTACAGTGCTTTTATCTTGTGTGTTTTATACGACGGGTGGTAAAAATAGTGATACTTAGATTGTGTATAACAGTATTTCTATTTTCTTAATGTCCCTCGGGAATCATCGCATTTCCGAATACAAACGAATGCTAATTTCCATGTCCATCAATTATTGCGCATAATAATTTGAATTCAGAATTAAGTACTTTATTGTTGTTTTGTTTTGATATCCGTGTGAATTATATAGAGCTGTAAAACTATTTTCCTATATGTCGTGCCTGCGACTTTAGCAGCTTTCCTTCCATTTTAAAATAAATTACATTAAGTTAAAAGAGTACTAACAACTCTATATATTTCCAAGTTGATTGAGAGCGTCCGGTCTGCACCAAGTGCAAAGGGCAGCTGATAGAAATCACACGAAGTTTGCCGAAAGACATGAAGAAATAAGAAATACTGTACGAGTGTTGTGTAAGAACGCACTTTTATTTTATAAATATGTCTACCAGATAGATAAAAGATCGATGGAAGAATGGTGGATGAAAAAACATGTGAAATGACATATCAGAGTTGTAGCTTAAATCAATTTACTTCTTGGGATAATCACTATCAATCAGTTAAATTCCTAAATACACCTATTTAATTGCGCATTAGCTAAGTAGATGCTTTCATCACGATTCGATCGCGTGTTATTTCAGATTCAACTATCTTCAGTCTAGGAAATTCTACTTGAAAGAAAAAAAATTAACAAACACAACGATGCCGACAATAATCTGGTAAAAAACAAGGCAGTAGAGGAAATAGCGGACCCTACTTATCTCTTTGCGGAGCTAAATCGAACGGCCTAACGGGATGTTCGAGAAATCACTTTTTACAAAGACAGAGGCACGGATATTGCATCGGCCGCGCGCACCGGCACACTTCCCGCAATGAACTTCACTGTGTTTACTTAGAACAAAGAAAAAAAAAGAGAAAGAGATCGATGTATGGTCGAAAATATAGAAAGAAAGTTGTTTAGTGGGAATTGTAATAAATCAAACAATAAAATAATAGGTTATCAGTCATCACAATTGCAGCAAATGTTTTTTTAGAACTAGGGAACAAAACTCTATGTCCAACATTGGACGTCGTTTGACTGAGAAAATGATCACGATGACAAATCATGATATTATTGATGTAATAAAATTAAGAGATAAATTTATTTTAGTAAAAAACATAGGGAAACGTCCGCCGTACCAAGGTTTTCGGGTTCAAAAGAAATAATTTGCATCACGATTCGCTACGACCTCTGTGAGAACGTGTAGAAAGTTCCCCATAACCATATCCTATCAAATTGCAAGGGCACTGTCCCCACTACGCGACCCTCTAGGCCACTGCCATAGAGATGACAAAGGAGAAAAATGCCCCGCTCTTATTTTTATCACAAGCAATTTCTTTAAGTTTTTATTTTATGAATCAGCTCTGTATGGTTTTTGATAGAGGCTGCCTGTCAGACCGGCGGCAGTGTTTTGACATGGGTTTACGTTGAGGACGGTTGCAGATGTAATTAAATTAATTGTTTGGGTAATTCTAGTAGTAAGTAGTTGCGGAATGTACTGCTTATTAAGTAGAAATATGCTGGTTATTTTCCGTCCAATCTGTACCGAAGCGTTCAAACACAGATGAATACCATGGTTCACTCCGCATTTTAGTTATGAAGCTACAAGTACGCGGTGGACTCGTCTTGTCGGGCCAATTCAGTGAGCGTAACGGAGTCAGAAGATATAAGAGTAACGCGAAAGAAAGAGAGGCATCTTCTAGGTGAATATAACTGTAGGTAATTAGCGCTGTGCGACCTGAATTGCACTTTATTGTGTCGTAGCAAGAGTCGCTTTTTATTTAAATGATTTTCCGGAGTGAACGATCTGTATTCATCTGCGGTTCAAATAAAACCTAGTCGGAATATTAAAACAGCAAACATAATTTGAAAATAAACTATTAGACACCTACGTATTTAATAGACAGCTATTTGTAAACAGTCATGAAGCACCAATACGTGTTTTGTGAAACACGAATCTAGAGCGATATACAACTAACTATACTTATACGCAGTCTATTGTACCGTAGTGCGAGAACCCGTAAGCAATTTTTTATACTTTATTGGATATTGCATTCCAATTTGATGTCCTTACCAGGACCATGTGCGGATGATAAATTGACTTGAATGAGAGAACGAACATACAATATCCTGTATTTTTTGAATCGCCGTTTTATTGATCGATGGTTGTTAAGTTTACACAACGGTGTGATAGGAGCTCAAACTAAATGGAGGTACTCAAGTTTATGAGATTGATATTTGACTTTTGATGAAATGAGGTGAGATATTTGGGTTACGGCTACCTCAACTACAGTTAAGTTATGTAATCCAACTGCTATATGAATTATAAATGCGAGATTAAATACAGGTTTGGGTAGAATGGGATATTATACTCTTGGGAAGGTACGCAGTGCTAATATAACAGAGTGGTAGTTAAAAGGGGATGATAATAATTGTACTCAAATATGACGTGTGAGAATTATGAAAATTTGTAGGCGGGATTATTACCCTTTCTTTGAGAAGAACATTTGTTGTAACAAAGTAAATATAGAGTTCGTAATCAGTTATTTAAACAAAAGAGAGCACAGCTATTTGTACAGGTCGACATAAAAGAGTGACGTGGTGACATTTGGAACTAAATATTTTACTTTAGTAATACAGACCTATGATGTGGGCACTACTTTGCCGACAAGTGCTAGTAGGTTTTGAGTCACCCACAAGCACTGTTTTTAACAATTTGTTTAAATTCTTTTACTCATTTCCCATTCAAAGTGACCTAAGAGCGATAGCAGCGCCCTCATTTTCATTTTACTCTTTTTTGCCAAGCTGTACGTATGTTGTAGGTAGGTACCCTATGAGATATTTACTTACCTTTAGTCTGTCCATCCTCGTCATAACTTGATTTTGTGGCTCTTTTTTCGTCACTTCAATGTCCGTAGATTTTTTAGGTGTCGCTGGTAATAAGATTAATTATGTGGGCACTACTTTGCCGACAAGTGCTAGTAGGTTTTGAGTCACCCACAAGCACTGTTTTTAACAATTTGTTTAAATTCTTTTACTCATTTCCCATTCAAAGTGACCTAAGAGCGATAGCAGCGCCCTCATTTTCATTTTACTCTTTTTTGCCAAGCTGTACGTATGTTGTAGGTAGGTACCCTATGAGATATTTACTTACCTTTAGTCTGTCCATCCTCGTCATAACTTGATTTTGTGGCTCTTTTTTCGTCACTTCAATGTCCGTAGATTTTTTAGGTGTCGCTGGTAATAAGATTAATTTTGTTAAGATAGCAGCTGTTATACTACGGGGAAAAATTGGGATCACACGTGAACATAAAACTACCATGCCAAAAATATACAGTAATAAAATATCGTACTGGGGGCCTACCACAAGCTCATAAAGCAGTATTATTTTAATATTACTTCAGTGTGGGAAAGAGGTGAAGCTCTACAGGACGTATAGCTCCATCTCTTTCTCCCACTGAAGTAATATTAAAATAATACTGCTTTTAAGCTGGTGGTAGGCCCCCTGGTCAACGCCTTGTAAACGGGGCCTTAGCCTACAACTTGTCACCAGGATACAACACGATCTTACAAAAATGCACAAGAATGGAACAGATTTGATTTCTAACGTGATTTCCTTCTTTTTCAGGAGCAAATGTTTTTGTTTATCTGTTTAAATTGACCAGACAATTTTTATTTTTTTACACGGAAAGTGTAGACCCAGCTAATGTGGTATAAATTGGGAGAGACCTATTGTCCAGTTGATGACAATGCTCTTTCTAATGTGTGAAGTAATCCGTCCAACGCTTTTTTATGACGTAGGTATTTATTCCTATAGACAGTTTTGTTTAACCCAATAGGTTATTAGGTTATATTAAACAATTAATTCAATATAGTTAATTGATTCAGGCGTGACCTTGCGGAAATCCATTATAAAATACAATAGACGTGGATATATTTAGTAACCTGTTCCGCTGAACTCGAACACGGCGTGTTGCCACACCGAGCGCTGAGTGCACTCAGCGCTCGGTGTGACAACACGCCGTGTTCGAGTTCGCAACAAGTCCATCGTCATCCTGAGGATGCCTCGTTGAAAGGTGAAACACGTGTCGATTTATTTCAGGAGTTTTTTATGGCTCTTTAGAAATAGCTAAGCGGAACAAAATCAAAAAAAATCAAAATCGCGCGGATTGCCCTCTTTTGTAAAATGAAAATTGAATCTACGTCAGCTGCCGATCCCCACAGCAAGACGCCATAAGACATAATACTGTGGAAATAAGCAAAGTATACTAACCTAGCTGTGGCTATATCAGTCAACTGCCTTATTTTTCTTACTGCATATGCAGCTGAACTTAATCTACCTGAAAGAGTTCTAATATGGGCGCCCCATTGTAACTTTGAATCTAAAGTAATTCCTAAGAATATAGTTTCCGTTATTGCATCTAGGTTTTTGCCATCAAGTTTTAGATTTAGACCTACTTGAGGTACATTTGGTAATGAGAACCTAATACATTTCGTTTTGTTCGCATTAAGTAAACGATTATTAGCTGTGAACCATTTTGAAAGTACAGCCAGACTATCGTTAACATGTAATACATCTGTATCTTTCCTGTCTATTTTAAAAATAAGAGAAGTGTCGTCAGCAAATAGAATTATATCTGATAAGTTAGTCATCATGTAAGGAAGATCATTTATATAAACTAGAAATAAGAAAGGGCCGAGAATTGAGCCTTGAGGCACGCCCATTTTAACTAGAGACCCCGAAGACGTCGCCCCATTAACATTTACTTTTTGCTGCCTGTTTGATAGATAGGAAAGAACAAGATCAGCAGCTTGTCCACGAATTCCGTAGTGGTGTAATTTACAGATCAGTGTATTGTGGTCAACGCAGTCAAACGCTTTTGAGAGGTCACAGAAAATGCCAATTGCATCCTGGGACTTCTCCCAGGATTCCAAAATGTGACTGATGAGTTTTACTCCTGCGTCAGTCGTCGACCTACCTTTCGTGAAACCAAACTGGTGACTATGTAAAATCCCATTAGAATTAAAATGTGACAACATCTGGTCTAGCATGATTTTTTCATATATTTTACTCAATGCTGGTAGAACAGATATTGGTCTATAATTAGAGGGATCACTCTTACTACCCGATTTGAAAATTGGTACTACTTTACTATGTTTCATTAAATCAGGAAACGTACCGCTATCTAAACATTGATTAAATATGCCTGTTAGGACAGGGGCAATTGTGTCAATGATATCTTCAAGAACCTTAACGGAAATCTCCCATAAGTCTTCAGTGTTTTTTATGTTAAGACTTTTAAATGCTTTTTTAATTGTGTCAATAGAAATGGGCTTGAATTCAAAACTTGGAATGTCTCTACTGAAGTGTTCTTTTAAAAGAGATTCAGCTAGTATAGATGATGAGGGGAGAGATTTCGTAACCTCTATTGGGATGTTGGTAAAGAAGTTTTCTAGTGTCTCAGCAACTTTTAACTTATCTGAAATGGTTACATTATCAATGTTTAATGACAATTCATTCTGATCTCGCTGTTTTGTGTTTCCAGTTTCTTTGTTAATTACCTGCCACACAGCTTTTATTTTATTGTTAGAATTATTAATTTTTTTACTTATTAAACAGGTTACTAAATATATCCACGTCTATTGTAATTAATTCAATTATTATACAGCGATAAAATCTCAAACTGTGAAACAAAATCTGGCATAACGACCCAAACCCGGACATGTCCCGAACAAAGTGTGTACACGTCTTTAATTAAATCACGTTCTTTCGGTGATAGGGAGACTTTTTGAACTCACAACCCATTGGGGGCGCAACTTGAAACGCGTATCCTACCAAGTATCGCGAAGTTTCCCTTTACAACTTTACTTCTCTCGAAAATACAGAGTAATGAGCTTGTTAGACCGAGTTACGAGGCTTTAGCACAGGTCGGCCAAAAATACTTTTATGTTTGACAGCGCACAATTTGTGGGTGCTTACTTTATATGCATGTTTTGTTTGAAGTTGAGTGTTGTTGATCTGAGGACTTGTTCAATACAGCATCCTTTAGCTTAGCTACGATTTCCTAGAAGAGCTGTGGCCGCTACATAGTGTGTCCGCAATTTACGGGTGAATGACGTCACTGAAACGTTGTATATGAAAGAAAGTTGATGTTTTCTTAGAGAGCGTTTTTGACATCGTAAAGTCAAACCCCACTGTCCAAAGATTTAAATCGCTAGATTTACCCTGCATGAAATTGAACGCGTTCAGCACATGTAAACGCGTTCAAGAGCTGTCAGTGTACAATATTCCATAACAATTTTGACACTAACAGCTCTTGAACGCGTTTAGCCCTTACTCACGCGAAAAAGTGTCCATACTAAGAAGAGTGAGCTCACACATTATTAAATAGCTTTTCCATGATAATCAAGTCAAGTCACTGCGTCATTGTGTGTCAGAGGTGTAAAAACGAAACAGAAACTCTTTTGACGCGGTAGGACGAATCTAACGATTTAAATCTTTGCCGCTGCCAGCATTTTCATGACAGCCGTCATGGCGGCCGTTATGTGCGGCCACCGCTCCTCTAGGAAACCGTAACTTTAGGTACCAACATAACTACCTAACAACATTACGTAAAGTTGTCTACGTAAGAAGAGAAAGAATAAATACGGAAACGTCAAGTAGTTACAAAACTAGATATGGGTGACTAATGACCCTGGAGAAAAGTTATTGTAGTTGATTTTAATTTACAGTTAAGTATCTTAATACTACTGGATGGAGTTTCATGCCCATTCTTCTCCATACTAAACTACACTTTAGAATCACCTACAAAATTCAAAATTGCCTTTTAATGGTCTACTTGAAATAAATGATTTGATTTTGACTATTGCACAGTCTCATCAAGATTCCCCAAAAAGATAGTCGTGAAGTATTTTGTTCAGTTAGATGCCAAGAAGGTAAAAATGTGAGTCACTAAATGAAGTTAAATATGGAGCCTCTTACCATGTATTGTGTTCTGCAGAACTGGTTCAATTTGCGTATACTGCTTGTGCTGGAAACTGGGTTTCGGAGTTCCCTCGAAAGACGTAATATTTTTGGACGCTTCTTTGGGTGGCGCTATTCATAAATCAAGAAATAAACATGTTTAAACACAGACTTTTAGCACTGTCTTGAGCAAAAAAAAAACCAATTTAACTAATATGGAGCATAGTGATAAGTAAATAAAATATAACAGCAACGAAAAATGAAAAAAAAAAACTTTGTCCATGTTCAACTAAACAATCAATCCTTTGGAACCCATCTTTTAAGAATCATCTTCGCGAGTTTGCGATTAGCTGAACTCCAGACTAGACCAATAGTCTGCCAACCACTAGTATAAATTAATGAATCTTCATTCAATTAATCTTGAACGAAAGGCAAGACACTGCTGGCACAGATTAGTAGGCACAGATGCTTCACTCCGCAAAATCATTTAAATAAAAAGCGACACTTGCTATGTCATAATAAAGTGCAATTCAGGTCGCACACCGCATTACCTACAGTTATATTCACCTAGAAGTTGCCTCTTTTTCTATCGCTTAACTCATATCTTCTGACTACGTTACGCCCATTGAATTCGACAAGTCGAGCCTGCCATGTACAGTACAAATATGTTCATAATGTCCCTCAGCAAACCTCGTATTTCGTCAGTCGTCGGATTTCTATCAGTTGCCCTTTGCACTTGGTGCAGACCGCACGCTCTCAATCGACTTGAAGGTATACAGACTTGTTAATACTCTTTTAATTAATGTAATTTATTTAAAAAATGGTAGGAAAGCTGCTAAAGTCGCAGGCACGACAGATAGGAAAATAATTTTACAGCTCTATATAGTTCACACAAAAATCAAAACAAAACAACAATAAAGAACTTAGTTCTGAATTCAAATGATTATACAAAATAAATCTAATAATTGATGGACATGGAAATTAGCATTCGTTTGTACACAGAAATGCGATGATTCCCGAGGGACATTCAAGAAAATAGAAATAGTTTACCTACTTGTAGCTTCATACCTAAAATGTGGAGTGAACCATCTATATTAATCTGTGCTACTGCCCAGTCCGGAGTTCTTGTAAGAAATCATTAACTTACCACTATTAATACTCGTTAAGACCTGAGGAGTAAAACTTTTAGCTTTTTTCCTATCTGCTCCTCCAAAGTTGGAGTTTTGGTAATTAGTGCCAAATCCAGTGTTTAAAGGTGGTGCAGTATTGGGTTCCCTTTGCATTTGCTGACCTAAAAAGTACCAAAAATCGATTGGAGATAGCTAGGTACCCTATTATTTTTGAAGACTGAGTACTCAGACCAAAGATAACTACAGTGAAGCATGCCAAAACTACACCTCCGGTCTATGCATTCAAGCTCTCACGAACACATTTACAATAAAACTACAATCAAATTACACCTTACTAAGTGCACACATGTTCACGAAACCGGCTTCACTTTACTGTTGACAGCGCTGTCTTGGTTTTTTATTTGGTCTGAGACTGAGTATAGTCAGTTGTAAGTGTTCTGAAGCTTTGTTTTACATTGCAATTTCATATTCTAGTCTCAAAAATGGCTAGTGCAAGATTTATTTATTTATTTACTATTCACACATTTGTTTTAACAGATTCAACCCAATACAGTAATGTAGTCACAATGTCCACTGTGTGGCACAAGTCATACAGAGGATAATATGTTAAGTGTCACCCTCCGGAATTCCGCCAATAAGCATATAAAGATATCCACTTGCAGAGAGACGCTGTTGAGTATCTTTATTGCCCGCCCCACTGGTGCAAACTTTAACAGGTTTGTACGGACCACCGGGACTTTAAACAGCCTTTCTCAGCCTAGGTACTGTTTGGAACAAGCGATCCCAAAGATTTTAAGGATTATTCAGCATACCACGAAAAACCATAAAAACATATTTAACCAGTGCAAAGATAAAGAAGACATGAGTAAAAACTCTTTTAGTAGATAGCAATGGGGAAAAACCTCTCCTGAGATGTATAATATGATGAAATCTGGCTGGTCTCGCTCATCAGAATCCCATTAGCTGGTTGATACTTAAAATTATGCAAAAATAATTGAGATTTGATAAAGACGATTAACGTGCGTTTTTTTTTTACTGCTATGAAGGCCAAGGCAAAATAATCCACCATTTAGATGTCTGTGATAATACTCTTCACGCTTATCATCTGAACTAGGTACGATAAGTACCTACCTATTGAAGTCTTCATAATGTTCAAGTTGCGTGTCAAGTAGCTCTCAAGATTATGCATCATAAATCAGAAAAATATCTTAGCATAATGGTTCTAGATAAGTTTTCAGTATTAAAATAATATACACCGTGACATTTTAGTTGTCTTTCAAAAGCAGCCCACTTCATGTATCCAAAGACTACAAAATATTCGTAAAAAAAACAGATAAATTGTAACAATTTTTTAATTGTTTCTAGAGGTATTTTATGTCTGGTACATTGAGTGGCCCTTTGTAAGACGACTAAAATGTCATGGTGTATATCACTTTTTTGAAGTGAAAACTTCTTTAGGCGCGTTGGGCATTTTACCGACACCTACTTTTTAAACTCGATTGTGCTCTTTATTTATATTACATTACGGATCAATGTTCTATACAAGATTTCCTGCACGTAAGATTGTTCAAGTTTTCACTTTTGTCGGCACTACCTGAGTGCCACTTTTTTTAAATGAATGTTTAGTAGTCATTGGATACATGAAGTGGGCTGCTTTTGTAAGACGACTAAAATGTCACGGTGTATATCAGAGAGAAGTATGAATTAGGTTCCAGCACTACTGTGGGTTGGAAGGCCCCCCATAAGGTGGGCCGATGACCTGGTGAAGGCCGCAGGAATCCGCTGGATGCGAGGAGCACAAAATCGGTCGAAGTGGCGGTGCTTGAGGGAGGCCTATGTCCAGCTGTGGACGTCTTTCGGCTGAAATGATGATGATGATGATCAATATTGTAATGCACTGTATCTCATGAGAATCAGGCCAATCATCAATCACTATTACCTCAGTATCATTTGGCAAGCGTTTTCTTAACTATGTTGGTATCAGCTTCCAGTCTAATCAGATGCAGCTGAATACCAGTATTTTAAATTGAGCGACTGCCTATCTGACCTCCACAACCCAGTTACTGGATAAAACAATACCTCTTGGTAAAACCTTCGGGCTTCTGACGAGATCTTCAGAAGCCCGGCTTGTGTCTTTGACTTTGTGGATCTTTGACAGTCGGGACCAACGTGACTTAACGTGCTTTTCGAGATACGGAGGAGTCTCGGTATGTAAAGTTGGCCACCCATCCACGACCGACCGCGGCAAGCGTAGACTTAGTTTATCGATCGACCCGTGGGGCTGTTATACTATTACCTAGTCAATTTAGATACCTAATACGTAGGTACATTGCTCAACAAAAAATACCAAATCCCATAATAGAAGGGTACGTTCTCATTCTCGCTCTTGGCTCGATGTTTTCTAAATAGTTACCTGATTAGATATCTACCTATCATTCTGTACTATATAAAAAGTTTTCAGTTATAGATATTTACCAAGAGCACCTACTTACGTTAACTGTGAATAGTTTAGTTTATCTTTAGTTTAGTTTATCTTTATTGCAATCCATAATGTACACATACAAGTGGTAGGGAAAAATAAATTGAAAGAATTATGGACCCTGTCGGGCACAGCAAAATTATAAATAAGTAGGACAGGTAGGTAGGTAGAATAGATTGTTATCAGGTTGTAAAGCGCTGCTATTTCCAAGTTCACTGCTTCACTATGTGCTACGGCGTAGCTTGGCTTTTCTTTTCACTAACACTAGACTATGCCTAAATGGGTAAAAGAAAAAGTGGCGCCCAAAGTTGAAAATCACGACTCGAGCAAACGTTTTGTTTCACTGCTACGACTCCTAGAGTTCGGCGATCTTAGCAAACCCTTTGTTTCACTGCTACGACTCCTAAAGTTCGGTGATCTTAGCAAACACTTTGTTTCACTGCTACGACTCCTAGAGTTCAGCGATCTTAGACACCTTTTGTTTCACTGCTACGACTCGATCTTAGCGAACCCTTTGTTTCACTGCTACGACTCCTAGAGTTCGGCGATTTTAGCAAACACTTTGTTTCACTTCTACGATTCCTAGAGTTCGGCGATCTTAACATACCCTTTGTTTCACTGCTACGACTCCTAGAGTTCGGCGATTTTAGCAAACACTTTGTTTCACTTCTACGATTCCTAGAGTTCGGCGATCTTAACAAACCCTTTGTTTCACTGCTACGACTCCTAGAGTTCGGCGATCTTAACAAACCCTTTGTTTCACTGCTACGACTCCTAGAGTTTTGCGATTTTAGCAAACCCTTTGTTTCACTACTACGACTCCTAGAGTTCGGCGATGTTAGCAAACTCTTTATATCCCTGCTACGATTCCTAGAGTTTGGCGATCTTAGCAACCCATTTGTTTCACTGCTACGAGCCATAGCACGCGTAGCAGTAAATCAACGGGTTTGATTCTGAGTTCAGTTTGTTAGAACATACCTATGCTCACGAAAGACTCCCTATGCACATGCATTATACTGCTTTCTACAATTCACTACCACTCGATTGGCACCTTGTAGCTATTTCCCAATATTCATGTAAGTACCTCCTAATGCTCCTTTTTATATTTGTTATTTTTTTATTTTTTTAGTACTGTTTTGTATTTCCTGTGTGTGTCCCGAATAAAGTATTTTTCTTTCTTTCTTTTAATCACTTATTATTTAGTCATGCTTTTGTGTGTTGTTGTACTATGTCTTTTGTGTGCAACAAAAAATTAACGATCTATACAGGGTTATTGGTAAAACACCAACAACCTCTTATGAGGTCATTGTATTCAGTATTTTGAACAACTTTTACTGTGGGACCAACCTGAAATCGTGAAAACAAAATTAGCTGTTCCCTTTATGTTCGCATAACTCGTCAAAACGTAGGGAACAGCTGATTTTGTTTTCACGATTTCAGGTTTGGTCCACATTAAAAGTTGTTCATAATGATGAGTATAACGACCCCTTAAGAGGTTGTTGGTGTTTTACCAATAACCCTGTATATCTAACTAAACACACTGTAGAATAGTCTACATGAATGAGTAACAGGTAACTACTACAATGCTGGAGTTAAAAAAAAAAACTCACCCGAAACTATAAATTGTGCGCTGTTGTCAGAGTAGTTGGCTAAATACCTGGGATCGATGCCCGTCACCATTTGAGTTTGACCCGGTAACATCTGAAAGTCAAACGATTTTCTTTTACCAACAATTTTACTAATCTGAATGTACAACCGCGAACATTTAGGTACCTACGCTTGGCCACTTTTCACCCTCATGCCCTTAGTAATAAGGAGTGGTCCACTTCCACCACCAGTGTCGCGCTGGTACTTAGGAATACCTACGTACAGTAGGCCACACGTCAGTGGTATCAATAGAATAAGAGATCAACATACACTGGTTTTATTCCCACTGACGAAATGAATCTGATTCTAAATGAATTATAATACCTAAATTCTAATTATACAATACCTAATTTCGTCTACATTAGGCAAATACCTACATATTAGGTACTTAGAACAGGATTTTTCGAACTGTGCGCTTGTCAACCAGCGCCGGCTCGAGAATTCCTGGCGCCCTAGGCGAAAGGCTGGAACGGCCTTAGAAAATTCGTGAAAATATATAACCACTTAGCCGAAGAATTTAGAAGTGCTTCGAATTTAGAATTTAATAGAAAACTGTATAACTGGTTGTGTGAGCGATGTTTTTATTCCATCAATGAATATTTTGAGTGTAAAATGTAAAACTTATTTATTATAATTATCATGACATGTACACATTGACATTACTTATATAATATTGAAACATTTCATTAATCTTGCTATTTTTTATTGACTTGACATCATTGTTATTGATCGTTATTTTCAATATAAATTATTATTTTAAATGAATAGAATCGTACTAATTTTATTAATTGCATTGTAATCTAAATTTAAATTATGAAATTATTATTAGTATTTTTATTTTATTGCTAATTATTAAATGTGTACCTACTGCATGCTATAAGTGTAACCAAGATGTAAATCTAAATATTTGCACGGCTGAAATGCCGAATATAGTGAAACCCATAGAACTTAAGAACATATGTACCTATATTCTTGCAAATAAATATATCATTCATTCATTCATTCATTCATTCATTCATATGTTCTTTCGTTTTCGTGTGGTTTTAAAGCCGCCCATGGGCCTCTGACTTGGCTTCACATGCCGTCGAGAAATATCTCTCAGGCGCGATGGGTACAGCGATCGCGGTCAAACTATAATAGTTAAATTAATTTTGAACAAAACATTATAACATACAATAAGAGAAGCAATAAATTTGAAATCGCGATTTTTTTAGCAATGGAGCGAGTTGATGCTATCAACTAAACTCACTTTTGTTTTCCAGATGAACCGTACCGATGCAGGTTTCGTAAATGACCATGAGCGCATTTTGGTAGAAAAATGGGTAAAAATTGGGAGTATTTTCAAGTTGAAGTTAAATAAAAAATAAATGTAATGTATAATTTTTTATATCGATGACGCTGATTGCCGCCCCCCTAATACGAGCGCCCTAGGCCGTCGCCTAGTTCGCCTATATTAACGGGCCCTGTTGTCAACGTAAAAATTTTCAGATTATAGCAATTATCAATACCTATGTCGGTAGGTACATACATTTTGTCCAAAAACGGGCGTATTCATCTGAGCAACTTCCATGTAACTTGAGTTAGGAACATTTTGCATGTTCGAAAATTGTGTATTATAAGGTCCGCTGCCGTAGTAAATGTTCTCAGGGGGCCTAAAAACAAAGAAATAATAATTGAAAAGAAATTCCGGATAGAAAAAAAATACATCTCGCCTAAAAACTGAAGTTACTGACAGGTTTAGGCATGGTTAAAGGATCTCGCAAACAGGCGCAACGCGACAGCGCGGTGCGACTCTATATAAAAACTTTACATGTCGCGCCAGTCTGCACGAGCCTTTAAGTACCTTTTTTGTAATTATTCAAGACCAATGAATGATATTAAGTTTAACTAAAATATCATTGTTCAAGACCACGAAAACTCTTTCCCGATTAATAAAATTATTATGTACCTAAGTACCTACCACCAACCATAAATTGATATTTTAAAAATATTACCCGTAAATCGCAAAGGTCTTCTTTAAATTGAGTACCTACCTATTTATTTTCCCATTAAAATAACAAGTTATCATCTTCAGAATTCTTCCTACTTCAAGCTTTAATAAAATTAAAATTAAATAAATTAACTACAGATACCTACCCAACTTCTAGAATGCGCAATGGCTTTACTTACTTACATCATATTATTTCTCCCAGCGTTCATTGAGAAGGCCATCATTTGATTTCCCTGCGGATAGTCTGAAAAATATTATTTTTATTTCTTTGGACAACCTTGTGACACGAGATATGTATCTACGGAAAAACGATCAAATTATAATCCTTACCTGCCCCGACCCTAGGTTCTCTAATAACGTATCTATCCATTTTCTTTGAAAAGATGATTATTTTTAATTTCGGAAAAACTGAAAAGCTTGTGTTGGCGCCAATTTTTTACAAAGATCTTTTTTTGTTTTTATTAGCTGGTCATTGTTTCATTCTGCCTATCCCATTTGTATTATATTATTTTAAAACCGTATCACTTTGATTCAAATAATAATGAACTAAAGGTTTTTGTCATAATATTTAAATCTAAATAAGGATCTATTAATAAATTATTATAAAAACCGATACTCTACTGGCTACTTTTCCTAAAAAAACCGTGACGTAGCCTTTAAAGAGTAGAAAAAAAAAATTGTTGTTTTCTTTTTCAATGAATTTATGGCATCATTTTGTTTTTTGTAGAACTTTGTGCCAGTAGAATTTCATAAAACTGTTTTATGAAATTTGTTACTGGTGCACACAAATCAAACACATTTTAGTGTAAATAAATCTTATTTTTCCAATCTAAGATTACACTGCTGCAGTTTTAAATTTTATTTAGTATCATTTGAGTTTCTCTAACCATAACTAACGACCTAAACATTGAAAAGTGTCACTGTCACGTTTGCTTATTTTGACACTGACTTTGACATTTCCTGCCCATTTCAACACAATTTTCGAGTGTTTCGTTTCGTAAATATTTCTATTCAAACTCGAATGAATCACTAAAGTTTTTGCACTTAACTCATTAATTACTGAAATAAAATGGAACTACAAGATACTTATTATAATAAGTCAGAATACGTAGAAACTGTAAGTGGCGTTTGGACACAAAAACATCGTTGTGGAACATGACGTGCATTACAACTGGTTCTAATATTGTTACAGGCATCGGGTAATAAAGTAAGCAGACAAACAGTGCTATGTGGATCTCAAAATATTGTTCTACATGGAAAAGTTATAGTCCAAAGCGATGCTATAATCAGAGGAGACTTGGCAAATGTGAAAACTGGAAGGTTTTGTATTATAAGTAAAGGTTCTGTTATACGGCCTCCTTTTAAGAAATTCAGTAAAGGGTAAGTGATAGCCTTTAGTTAGTGTTTTGGTATAACTCAATTTTTATAACTGTGTGCTTGGAGCTGTCAAAGTCATAGGTTGTTAGTATTGAATTCAACCGCCCGGTTACCTCCTCAGTGCCCCGACGCCTCTTAGTACGGTCTACACAACTCGTGTCGTCTTCACAGTTCTGCTATATTATTCGATATGTTGTTGTTATTATTTGAACCTAAAACACAAATATTTTGACATTGACAGGCGCACAGTTATATTTTTTCTAGTGAAATTTACCTACGTAGTCATAAATAATTAAATTATACATAGGGTTTTTAAACTAGCTTCAGCTAGAATAATTCAAGTTCTATGAAGACTAATCACAATATTATTATTTCCAGTGTTGCCTTCTTCCCGTTGCAAATGGGTGACCATGTGTTTGTTGGTGAAAACACAGTTGTGAATGCTGCTGTTGTGGGCTCCTATGTCTACATTGGGAAAAATGTTGTCATTGTAAGTTGTTATGCTTTATTTTTAATTCTCAATAACATTATTTTTACACCGGCACATCTGCTGAGGAATCTCATGAAGGAAAAGCCAAAAGAAAAACCAGGGCCCCATACTACAAAACGTTACAATTGCAATTTACTAATATGTAAATCTTACCAAGTGTCTGTACCATAAAACTCTTAAGCCACATAATTGTAATGGAAAAACCTTACAAATATGTGACTTGTAGATGGTAAATTGTAACTATACATATTTGTAGGTAATGCTTTTATCTACAATTTAAATTAACAATTAATTTTGTTGACTTGTAAAGTTTTGTGGTATAGGGCCCAGATTTTCAATCCATTTTCCATTAGTCTTGGGCATCATAAAATGCTACTAAAGTTAGTTTTTTAATCCCAGTGACTAATTTGATATTTCAAGTTGTTTGTTTTTTTTTTCAATTTGGAGTTTCACATTTGCTCCTGTCATCCTGTCAAATTAGTCTCTGGGATTAAAAAACGAACTGTAAATGATAATCTTTTCTTAAAAGAAATAACAAAAATTAATCAACTTTTATCATTTTATTTACAGGGACGGAGATGTGTGCTAAAAGACTGCTGCATGATTGAGGACAATTCTGTGCTTCCTGCAGAGACAGTTGTACCTTCATTTGCTAGATACTCCGGCAGCCCAGCTAGACTCATCACCACATTACCTGAAGCAATGCCAGATCTCATGACAGAATTCACCAAGAGTTATTATCAGCATTTCTTACCTACCACTGTACAGTAATTATTGTAATAAGTATTATGTTATAGAGAACAACTAATTTATTTTATTTCTGCATTGTGTTAAAATATTATATACTTAACAGCAAAGCTTATCAACTAATATAAAATATATTTTTAAGGCTTTAATAAAAGCATTTTCCAAGTTTTTTTTTGTTTTATTTATTAGGAACTAATGATCCACCCTTACTTCGCACGGGTGCAATCTGCTAATACATCGACATGTAAAAACATCGCGAAGTCATATAAATTCACTAAATTATAGGTAGTTCAATCTGGTAAAAAATCAATTCTGTAGTTTAGAAGATTGAAGTGGACAGACAGACTCGAAAAGCAAATTTATTTATTTATGTCCGTGACTACCGCAGGACCACCAACGCCAATCGCTTCCATATTTAGTAAATAATTAGTACCCAATTGGTACTAATTAGTGCTCGAACGACAAAATTGGTACTTTAGTAGTTTTCGAGAAACTCGACTTTGAAGGTGGTCCGGCAGTTACGCTCCCTTCAGCAGGACCACCATGAGCGCCGAAAAAGGGAGCATGCTGATGCTGCAGCTATTCTAAGTAAGATACAAATAATTAGTAGGTACCCTTATATGTGATTAATTGCGTAAAAAAAACAGAACTGAAACATTTGTATTTACCGAGAAATCAACGATGATAACTTTCGCGCGCTCGTTCAGCAGGACCACGACTTTGAATGTTGATTCCAAGTTTGACAAGCTTGTCGCTTTCCTCAAACCTATATAGAAAATGAGTACAGACGCCAGCACATCAAGCTACTACAAACTGTCAAATTTATTTAATAGATTTTCAACTTTATCACTGAACTTTAAGGTTCAAAGTTGACTGGGAAAATTTGACAGTTTCGGGTAGCTTGATGTGCTGGTGTCTGTACCTTGCAAGATAAAATTAGCGCCCAAAATTCAAAATTGGTTCCATGGGTTCATGGCTCCTTTTTCGGCGCTCATGGTGGTCCTGCAGAAGGGAGCGTGACTACCGCCAGACCACCTTCAAAGTCGAGTATCTTGAAAACTCCTAATGTACCAATTTTGTCGTTCGAGCACTATTTAGTACCAATTAGGTACATACTAGTTATTTACTAAATATGGAAACGATTGGCGTTGGTGGTCCTGCGGTAGTCACGGACATTATTTATTTTACTGTCATAGAAGAAAATCATATTACTATTCATTATAATATTATTTTCATTTCCAATGAAGCATTCCATTACACATACGTCCAAATATTTTAAATTGACAAAATTGACCTTTTCTACTTTTTCTTTGTATTCATCAAACTTAGAACGGAACGCAAATACAGTTTGATGACAAGACGCGAGTACATTATGTTTTCCAACAAACACACCGTGTAATTTCTGTAACTCGTATTTTATAGGCAGCAAAGACGAATTTACTACTATCGTACACAGATTCTCAGTGCAACTTTCATGTTAAGTAACTTGAAAATATTCCTGATTGCCGTCGTCGAACCCTTGATCCATTTCGTTTTATTTTAAATTAAAATCGTTTTAAATAGTGACTTTTGAGTTAAAATAGTAATTATAGATGTTGTGAAACAAAATAAGTGAAACATTTTTAGTATGGAATATCATTATTCCGATCTTTGCATGCCGACGGATCATCTGCTAACTGGTAGGTATTAGTTTTTCAATAGTAATCATTAAAATACAAAGGTATTTGTCGTATTAATGGATTAAATTGGTAAATTTTGCCCTCAGGCGTCCCTTGAGTGGCGCATCGGCTATAAATATTTTTCTGTTTTATTTCTTTCGTATCAGTAAACAACAGTTTCTTTTCACCTCAATAATGTTATTTTCTGAAAGTTAGATTTAAAATTACTGTTTACAAATTCGTTGTTTTGTCCGTACTGTTCTCTTGCTGTTTTTAATCAGTTGGGCTAATATTTGTTTCATCAGTCTATGTTAGATTGTTTTGAGATAAGTTTTTGCAGCAAATAACTGAAAGCACAAAAGTACCACTTTTGTAGATGTGGTAGCTTTTATACAAAAAAATATGTGGTTTGTACACCTCTTCAAGCCAACTTTTAATTTATTATCAGCACTCATAATAATAGAATAATAAATTGACAAAGTGTCTTTGTTAGGTAAGTAAATATAAACTGTTCTCATGTTTACTTCTTGATAGATATTGATAAAAATATTACTGTAGATTTCCTTCTTTTGTAGCATTGTAATGTTTTGTGGTCATCCCACACATAAGTAAACAAGAGATTTTACCCAGACTTCTAAATGCTGAACTAAACCACATAAATTAATTTAAACACTTTCCAGATTATCTAAAACAGTTGAACTACCTATTTCAAGTGGCTAATGTAAATCCAAAAATAAAATTGAATTCAAAACTACTCTTGAAAATTAATAAGTAATTGAAAATATTGGTTAGGCCATTACAATTACTTACAGCAAAATAAAAAATAAATAGTAGGTATTGTTTTTCTATCATCAAAGTAATTCAACAAATGAATAAATTATCTCAAGTTGTCAGTGTTCTGTTATGAAGTTCATTAGTTAATACTAGTTTTCTGAAAATTAATTGGTTTTTATTATAACAGATTATTGACCTTCAGGGGTCACCTATGAATAATTAGGACACAATAAGTTATTTATTCAGCATGAATCCAGTTGTAGGTATAAAAACATACCTGTAATAGTATTTAACTGGTAATTATGAAGATTATGGAATATTTAAATCCAAAGCTATAGCATTATAAAATAGTCATCCACCTAGCTTCTTACCCAGTGATGTTGGTAGGACAATGCCAGTATGATAATATTTATCAGAGCATTACTCTCAGGTCCATACACCACAGAATATGCTCCGCAATACTTGGTGCCGAAACAATCAGCGGAGTATGAGGTGCGGGCCAGTGTGCTGGTGGACGGCGGTGACAGGTTTGGGGTATCTGCGGTGGTGTTTGACAAATATGAGGAGCTGATATGGATGGGGAATCAAGGAGTAAGTAAATCATTGTAACATAGTTTTGTACCAAATTAGCCCATTTGATTGTTAAATCAGTAAGAAGTTGTTACTGATTTAACATTGAAATGGGATAATTAGGTGTGGATAAAAACTTTACTTTATTATTTGTTTATTACAGTTATAAGACAGCAACAAACCTGGTACTTTTTTGAATAATAATAAGTGTTCTAAAAACACGTTTTTCATCAGAAGTTTATATTGTAATGCTAAATTAGGCTGCATTTATGCTTTCTATAAAAGAGCTGGTGACTAGCTTTGTAAGAATTGTAGTTAAGTATGCTAAGCATATTATATATATTTTTTTACATATTAAATACGTTTTTAAATATTTTTATAAAAAACATTTAAAAACATAAACAATAGTGGCCCATCGGCATCAGGAACAGGGTCCAAGCTGCCGGTGGTCAGGGCTCTAGAGAGAGGAACCTCCTCACTATGCGTGCCGTGTCTAGGAGTACTGCTTTCTGAATCAAGCCCTTGACCCAGCCGCGCAATGAGAGCTTCCTGAGGTGTTGGTCGAGGTTCTTCGCTATTAGGCCATTAACCGGTACAATGATTGCAGAGTACATTACCGATTACCGTTTATAGTACAGATTATCGGTACAATGATTGCAGAGTCCACATCCCACATGTCGACCACCTTGTGTGCTAAGTCAAGATACTTGATTTTATTATCTTTCTCAGCTTTCACGAGATTCAGATTCAGAATCTCGTCATGAGGGACATCGTCATTTTTATTTATTATTAGGCTTTTCAACAATGAGTACACAATTACTTTACAATTTTTACATTGTTAACTTAAGTCTAAGCGCCTTATTATTTATAGATAAGCACAGCATGCACTAAATTATGCGCAGATAATAACACAATTAATTAATTAAAACAAGAAAAACATAGTTTAAATGAAAAAATAAATAAATTACTAAATGCTAAATTGATTACAATAAATTACATAGATTAAATTAAATTCAATTAGATTTAACTTTAAATAATTTTTATTTAAGATTTGGTTAACTAACATTTGATTTTAGACTAGAGACACCCATTAAATGCCCAGTTTAAAAGTAAATAATTTGTCACATTTTTTCTAGGGTCATGTAACATCCTACTATGGTCCAGGAATGCAAAAGTACACATCATTCCAAGTGCATGAATCAGAAGAAGTGAGGGATATCTTAACTGTTGAACAAGGCATTTTTGCACTGACCAAAACGTCTCTGCGCCATCAAATCCGCCGAGGGATTCCAAAACGCACTTTCAAGTAAGTAATCATTTCTGCCACTGACAAGAATAATCTGTGCTTGGTAGTCTTTACCAGTGCAAAATGTAAAAAGTAATTTTTGTCTAATTCTAAGCTAGTGCTTGGCCTCAACCTGGACTTTTTCAAGCCATCTTTGCATTTTTTGCATTGAAAAAGGCTCTCCTAAAATCATGTGTACACACGGCTACACATCAAGCTATACATTTCCAGTATAAGCTGACCTCGCATTGTACGGAAATCCTATTGATGCGAGATCAGCATAAACTGGAATTGTATAGCTTGATGTGTAGCCGTGTGTACTAACAAACACAATCACCCTGTTATATGTCGAATCTGGTCTGTATTGTATCACAATATTTATTAGAAATAGTTTTTAACAGCCAATGGAAAGATAGTTGGAAGACTTTCATTACAAAGAAACACAAAACCATGCTCAAAAATCTTATTGTTTGTAGATCAGCAAATATGACAGACATGCAGTGTATCTTCCAAGTGAGTGCTAACAAGTTGATGATGGGTGGACATCAAAACAAGCTGATTGATCTGGACCTTAACAAAATGGCTGAGATGGCTATTGTGAGTATTTTTTTTAGCACACTAAACTAGCAGTTGTATCTAAAACAACAAAGTTGTTGCGTTCAATTCGCAAGTTTGAGATCAGACGTCCATATTAATCTGCTCTATGCACTAAGCTATTTCGCCTGACCTTTAAAACTGTTTGAATAATTCCACACAGTTCTAGATTCTAGACCAATGCAAACTCGTAATTAACGTAAACATGGAGACAAGAACTTTGGAATGGCTAAATGTGAACAGAAAATACATGGAGTAAATGAAAACTGTAAATTTCAGTGACTGGTATTACTTTTTTACATTTTCTCTTTACAATTACCCCTTACTTTTCCATACAAATCAATCTGTCTAGCATTTTCCCAACCCTGTTGGGGTCAGCTTCCAGTCTAACCATATGCATCTGAATACCAGTATTTTGCATGGAGCGACTGACTACCTGACCTCTACAATCCAGTTACTAGGTAACACGATACTCCTTGGTAAGACTGGTTGTCAGACTTTCGGGCTTCGGACGACCCGTATCGACTGCCAAAGATACAAGAATGACAGCCGGGACCAACGGCTTAACGTGCTTTCCGAGGCACGGAGGTGTCAAGGTATGTTAAGATGGTCACCCATCCACGGACTGACTGCGGCAAGCGTCGCTTAACCTGATCGATCGACCCGTGCAACTGTTATTATTTAGCCACGAGCCCCCTTACTTTTCAATACATGGAAAATAAAAAAATGTTTCTTTCCCAGCCCATACAAGAGGAAGGTTGTGCCGTTCTCCGCAGCGGCGGCGGCTCTTTAGTCGCATGCGGCAGTGCGAACGGGATGGTCGCGTTACGAGACTTACGGGCCCCCAGCACAGCTAACCATACCTTCAGAGCACATTCCGCTTGTCTCTCCGACTTGGACATGCAAGGGGATCTGCTTATCACTTGTGGATTCACGCAGTCGTATGTATCTTATCTTAGATATTGTATAATGTTATAAACGTGATTAAACGCGTCTTTTTATGTTTGGTGCAATCCAATGATACTTTGGTCACGTCTTAGTGTTTGGTGGACGTGACCTTCGAGATTTGCGCGGCGAAACGGGGGGCAGTGCAGCCCGCTCATTCGTCAACGCTCACGCCGTCCCGTCGCTCATTAGTCAACGCTCCCCCCGCCTTGCCGCGCATTCCTAAGGCGGAACAGTGGTCCGGTCAAACTATAATCCATACTTTACTGATCAAACCCTTGGGAAAAACCTACCCAGAACTAAAATTACATTTGTATAGTATGTTTAACTTAAATTGGTGTTATGTTCGAGATGCTCTTATCGAGCTAGCAGGATGTTACAGGCACAAAAACAGATTTCAGGTGCATAAAAATGCTCTGCTGGTTTCCGAATGTTTATAGAAACATACTTTTATGGAGTTGTTTTCGTCAACATGACTTTGTTTATCAAATATTCACAATTAGGCTACATGCAGTTCTACTCAACAGCCTGTTCAATTAATTGACATATCTAAGCACATCTTTGCCTAAGTATCACTGTCTGAAAATCCTATAACCTCCACAGAGTCGGTATGGCAGTAGCAGAGCCCTACGTGTTAGTGTGGGACGTGCGCTGCCTGCGCGCCAACAGTACGCCGGGCGAGGGCGCCTGGTCTCTCCCCACAGTCTCGCCGCCATTGTTGCTGCACTTCTTACCTGCCTTCTCTGGAAGAGCGGTCGCCTTGTCCGGAGACGGCCATGTTGCATTACTGCATGTTAATGCACCTAGTGGGGCTGAGCATTCTATGTTTCAGGTGAGGTTTTGTAGGTTTAATTATTCAGTATACATTAAAATTCTTTGTAATACATGACAACACAATGTAAATACACCAAAATACCTGCGAAATTTCGCATTGTTGCATATTAACTTCTTAATTAGTCGAGATTCTTAATTCATATTCTTTATGGCACCTCTTAAGGTCATAAGCTATCCTAATATCAAAAAATACTTTGCAAAGGTAAGGGGGAGGCGTGAAAATTTATTCACTGTTACAATGCACAGTAAACGTGTTGTGTTGTGTCATAGGATTTGATTTGATTGATCTAAGTATATGACAATCAATTATATGATCATGATCAAGGACATGTTTCACAGTGTCTGGATAGGACTATGAAACACTGTACATTTAATACCTATCTGGAGGAGGTAAAATTGATGAAAAATTTGAAAGGTTGATATGCGTAGAAGCCTATCACATTACTCGTTTACGAAAAAAATATTTGAAAGACCTACAAAAAATTAATCTTTGTGTATGTAGAACGCATTCACTACACAGAAGAAATTGAAGAAATTCTAGTGTAAAGGCAGGTTTATACGACACTAGTTTCAACCCAGTCCAGTGCTGACTTCGCGCCCTCAAGTCAGTCCGGTTGACTAACCTACCCGTCTATTTTCGGGCCCAGTCGCTTTCCCCTTCTGACTTACTGTCGATCTCGTCTACATGAACCCACTGACTGTGTCCGAAATTCCGAGTCACTGAGTCCAATCAGGCATAAAGCTAAAACAACACAGTATTTATTTTTGCAAGAAAAATTAAAATCCAGCTTTAGAATGGTTTCCTTTCCTGACGGCTTTAACAGTCTATAATACCTTACATTGCTTTGCATGATCGTCCGTTATATCGAAAATACTGCAGCAATAATTTTTAAATATTTATATGGTAAAGTTGAGAATAAATGTAGTTTGACGAAAACATGATTCCATATAATATTCTCGATACAAAAAAAAAAAACAAAGTACCTCCAAACCGTAAAATACACTGCTGGTATAAAAAAAAAATACTTCAAATTATATCATGAAACTTTGCATAATAACTGAAAATTAGCATTCGCATTATAAAGCAGATATAATGATTTTTGTTCTTTTTTATTACCATTATTTTCACCGTAAAAAGAAATTACCTAAACTATCGGCGCCTTGGTGCCTTCTCCCCGCCGCTCAGTCTCGCTCTTTCAGTCCGCGAGCAGAATCGTGCGAGATAAGGAGTGAATTTGAGGTGAGGTTTTATTAACTTTGAATAATATTTTCAGGTGGACACCCAAAGTTCCCTGTGCAGTGTAATGGATGTGTCATCCACTAGTCAAGCATTAGTGTTCGGTGATCAAGCCGGACATCTGCACTTGTTCTCACCCCAGCACAACCATGAACCTGTCTTCAATAACTTTTCAAGGTGAGAATATCGTTCATTATTGACATTGAGATGCCTCAATACTTTTTTTACTAATACTTAAAACTCACATCAACTTAAGCCTGTTTACCCCAAAGGTTTAGCTATAATACACCCACATTTCGCCAGTTATGTTAAAGAGCCGGCGTTCATCTGGCGAGACGCAGCGCAGCGTGATTGTCACTGCCAAACAAATATCGACCTTACAACAGTAGAAATAAAGTTGAGAATAAATAAACTTCCATTAGCTCGAGAGAGAGAAGGAGACCCGCGCGTCTCAGGTTATTTATTTTAAATTCTATTTTAGGTCGCGCAATGTTGATATTTGTTTGGCAGTGACAACCGCGCTGCGCTTCGTCAGATGTGCGCCGGCCGTAAATCCCATGTAAAAGGGCGCGAGCGTATTATCATCAACCGGGCACAAATCTAGACTCGACGCTCTACTAATATATCTGACCACGCGCCAATAGATCCTTGTTTAGCTATAGTTTAACCTAGCCTCTTCGTATTCTCAGAGCAACAGAGTTCGCGGATCAAGTAGTGGGCATGCCGTTCGTCGGGTTCAGCGACACAACGTTCCAGTACGCCACGGTACCGCTGCCGCCGCTGTCGTCAGGCAGCAAGTGGTTCAACGAACTGCCTGAGGAGTTCTTTAAGAAAATATACAGGTATAGTTTATTAGTGATCGAGATTACATCAGAATTAGGCCTTACGTAGGCCCGATACTGTAGGAGTGTAGTCTAATGCCCTTGCACACGCCACGGTACGGCGTATAAACCGCCTTGTTGGAAAAACGTGTCTGTCAACAAGCTTCCATAGTGATCCATACAACACAGTGACTGCGTCTACACACAACGAATAAACCGTAATTTTTCACGGCAGGAAAAACGTGTGTGTACACAAAGGGCCTAACGCGTTCGATGTTTGAATTGACTCGTATAAAAAAAGAAAAAAAAATCTATGAACTAGGAAGGGACGCAATATACACACAGAAAATAATTGATATACAGTGCAACTATGTTCTTAATGTCCCTCTGCAAACCTCGTGTTTCGTCAGTCGTCGGATTTTTATCAGTAGCCCTTTGCACTTGGTGCAGACCGCAGTCTCTCAATCGACTTGGAAGTATGTAGAGTTGTAAATACTATTTTAACTAAATGTAATTTATTCTAAAAACGGTAGGAAAGCTGCTAAAGTTGCGGGCACCAGAGATAGGAAAATAGTTTTACAGCTCTATATAGTTCACACGAAAATCAAAACAAAACAACAATAAAGTACTTAGTTCTGAATTCAAATAATTATACAAGATAAATCTCATAATTGATGGACATGGAAATTAGCATTCGTTTGTATTCGGAAATGCGATGATTCCCGAGGGACATTAAGAAATAGAAATACAGTAACTGTATTATAGGCCTCACGGCTGCGCCAAATAGGCCCAGTACAGCATAAATGCTAGACAACTATAGGCTGACCGCTTAACTGAGTCCGTTCCTGAGGTAGCTACGCGGCGCGGGAGGGGTGTCGTGATGCGAGAGCTCAGTGATTCGTCAACTTGTGACAACTGTCTCCCCTCCCTCACCATGCAGCTACGTCGGGAACGGACTCACTTTTAAGCGGTCGGCCTATGGTATCTGTATACGAATTATTATTCCTTTTTCTATGTATTTAACGATTCCTGTATTTTGTTGTTGAATATTAATCAAAAATGCTCTTTCGAAATTGGCGAATCCATTATAAAGTCGTGAACGTGTTAGCAACTACTATATCCTGTATTTTCTTTATACAGGAAACCAAAACCGATCGACCCCGAAGTATTGAAATCAATGAAAATGCAAGGCCCTATTGGATACGCACCGAATCCTAGAACATTTAAGAGAAATCAGGTATAAAATAAAAACCCATAAAATATTATTGTTTTTTTATTTATTTATCGAGGACCTCCAACAAAATATGTTACAAAAAGGTTTTTCTCTTTTTGATGGAATATGTTTCAAAGATAAGCTTTTGTCTGGTGTACAGCCAAGGAATGGAAATGTAGGTAAACGAAAATGTTTGTGAATGAAAATCAACCTTAAAGTGTACAACTTAAGGTTAATTTTTACTTGCTCCTAATTATTTTCCAACAAATTTTGAATGAAATGTTTTACTGTTCGAAAAGGTGACATGCGCCCGCTATGTGGGAAAGGAATGTGTTTGAAAATTGCTTAACATTTTCACTCCTAATCGCCGTCCCCGGAGAATAAAATGATAACTACAAAAACGCAACTTTACAAAATAAAAAACATGTTTTCGTCAATTGCTCCATAAATAATGGACGTAGAGAGATCATTGTCAGCCTTGAAAAAAGTTATTTTTTGGCACGAGAACATAATTCTATGACTGTTTGTCATACTAACAAGTGGGAATACATTTTGGTAATAAATATTATATGAACACTTTATTTCTCGTAATTTAAGGCCTGTGTTAAATCTTTGAATACTATTGTAATATTTTGTAACTTTGTAATTAGCTGTATAAAAATTACGAAAATAAATTTGCAGATGTATTAGGACCCACAGATTCCAAAACTGACATAATACTAAAACTAAGATAATGGCAGTTATAATTTTATTCTCCGGGGACGGCGCGTCGTTCCGCGACTTTCAATTATAAAAAGCCACAGCATGAACACAATGAAAATACCTACCTTTATCCCAATGTATTTGGGGTTAGCGTTGTACGTCTTCTTCCGTATGTCTTCTATTAGTCGTAATCACCCCCCTTTCTAGCCATATCATCTTTCACACAGTCCATCCATCGATTCTTTGGACTTCCCCTACTCTTATAGCCATCCACTATGATACTTAATACTTCCCTCGCATTGTCCTCATTCCTGACCCACTATTATAACTTAAAAATAATACATCTGAAATGTTTGCAGATGCCGTATATAGAAGATAATTTCGATGATTTGCATGCTTCAAGACAGAACGAAAATAAAAACGTTGCTCAGCCAATACCCAAGCATTATCAAAAGGTACAATATCAATTATTTAAGTTTGACAACTGAGTGTTGAAGAGTGTCTTCGTTACGTCCTAAGTAAGTGTTTTGTTCAGTAAGTAGTTCATCGCGTTTGATATTTTCAGTCCTTATAAGGCCCAATATTACCCCGTCTTTGCTATCGTACAGTTGGGTAAAAAGACGAGGCCCTCAATCCGAATTTTAGTTGGGCCACAGAAAAATATAGATGGTTCACATTTTAGGTATGAAGCTACAAGTACGCGGCAGGCCCGTCCTGTCGGGCCAATTTCGTTTCGTTTTGTGAACGGGCGCCGTCTGTAGAGACTGGTCATCTCTTAGCTGCACGGCTTATTTTTTTATTTTTTTTGGAGGTAGAGAATTTCGTAGTTGACCTCTGAGATCATGACTACTTAACCGGGTTTTCCTGTGGATGCCATAAGCTACTACACTTAAAACCTCCAGCCAGGGGTTATTCAACTATGCTAATTAAAACTAGGTGAACGCTCGCTAAGGGTACCCCCTGTGGGGTACGAACCTCGGCTTAGGGCATCAACCGGAGGGAGGACATCAAGGATGGGACGGGCTGGATCAAAGTTTTGATCATGATTATTAGTCGGGGAATTTAAAGCTACGTGCTCAGCTGCAACAACTGCTGGCACCTCGTTATCGAGCAAGGGTCGGGGGGGAGTATCATTTACTCGGGCACGCGGTCACGATCGCAAAGGACCTCGGCGGCGAGGTCGGAATGACGGGAGGCGTCTGTTTTTGTACACTGTACTGGTTTCCCTACTGCTCTCCTGGAGGAGGGTAATGGGGTCGTCAGGGTCGGTAAGGATTCACTTAGGGCGGCGAGTTCGATTGACACTAGAGGGAGTGTAACTAGCGGCCTCGACAACCAGAGGGTTGCGATGTTTGGCTAATATTTACATTACGGACGGACGCTTTTAACGTTTTGCATCGTTCTCACATGTATAACTTCAACATGAATGATGTTACTAAGATTTTGTAACCATATTTTGATTTAAAAGAGTGTCCGTGGAGTTTCTTCTCCATTGGAACCTACTACGCTTTGGAATGGGTTAGCTTAATTTTTCTGACTGATCGACCGCCTGACAATTCGAAAGTGTCTGTAATTGGTTTATTTGAAATAAATGCTTTGAAATTGAGTTTGAATTTAGACAGTAATGTAGTCAGAAGATTTAAGAGTTACGCGATAGAAAGAGAGGCTTCTAGGTGAATATAACTGTAGGTTATTAGCGCTGCGCCACCTGAATTGCACTTTATTGTGTTGTAGCAAGAGTCGCTTTTTATTTAAATGATTTTGCGGAGTGAACTATCTGTATTTATCTGTGGCTTGGCTAAGTTCTGGGCTGATACTATTTGGAATGCTATTAATATGCTACGAAGAAGTTGTCCTGTCGATCACAGCCTTCGCTAAACCTCCCGCAATGGTAAACCATGTCTAGGATTTGGGATGTAGGAATAAAAGTCTGTTGCACTACACAGGCGATATTCATTTTTTTATTGAGTGGGTTATAAATAACTTTAAAAAAAACAGACTCACAGATAAGCGACTTCTCAGTACCTACACGATATACAGGGTGGCAGGGACATCAACGTGAAAACTGTTCCCATAGATTCAGTACATGATTTTGAATTCCCCTGCGTTGAAATTTTTCGTCGGTTATTTAAAAAAAAATCTGCTGTTCCATACATTTTGACCGCGTAGGTATTGCACTTTTTATAAAAGAGCAGATTTTTTAAAATAACCGATAAAAAATTTCAACGCTGGGGTGTTCAGAATCCTGTCGGGGTTGCGAAGAAATTTGAAAGGGAGATCATGGCCCCGGCAACATGGCAACTGAAGGAACACGGGTGGGTTTTAGGCAGTAAGAGTCTGACACGCCCTCCCGCTCCGCCCAGAAACGGAGAATTTATTTGATAATTTCCCACCCAAAAAAAAGAAAGGCAGGTTCACAATCATATACTGAATCCATGGTAAAATTTTCGCGTCGATGTGCCTGCCAACCTGTAGATGGGCTTAAAAGTAGTGAGCCACCTACATACCTTACTTTTTTGCTGATTGAACATTAAATCTTAGTTTGAATTTGTTAATGACATCATCATCTGCCTAGCCTTTTCCCAACTTAGTTCAGGAATGGGGTCGTCTTCCAGTCTAACCGGATGCAGCTGAATACCAGTATTAAATGACAATGTATTTAATATTACAGATAGATATACGTTACAATAAACACGGTCCGAACGAAGAATTAGAGAAATGTAACAAAACAGGGCTTCCGGGATTAGAAACTACGTTACCTAATTCGTATTGCAATTCTATGTTACAGGTAACTTGTAAAAGTATATATTTTTTATCCTATATATTTCATACGGCATGGAAAATAAAATGGCTTTCATGTGATACTTTATTCATCTGTGAGCGGAGTTTGAGATATTCCTATCAAACGATTTGTAATAATTCTGCCGTGTTTTATTTAAAAGCGACTGTCGCATTTTTTTTTTTTCGGAAAACCGGAAAGCGCTCTGTCCACGTGACCAGGTTCACCGAAAAAAAACAGTGGCACTCCCGGAGTGTCGACAGAAGTGAAAACTTGAACAAGATCGCCTTGGTGGAAGAAAATACTTGTATAGAACATTGGTCCGTAACCTTATCTAAATAAAGAGCACAATTGCGATTACAAAAAAAAAAAAAAAAATGCTTCCAAAACCTTTAAAGTAAAAATATTTACATAGAACATTGATCCGTAACGTAATATAAATAAAGAGCACAATCGCGTTTACAAAAATGTCGGTAACGGTGTCGCGAGTTCAATTGTTTTTTTCCATCTCAAAAATGCCCAACGCGCCCAAAGAAGTTTTCACTTCAACAATCGAACGATCGTGTATAATTAGCGTGACGATTGCTTTTAGATAGGACGCGGGGTTACAACCCCAAACCCCAAGACTCTTAGCAGTCGCGATCATGTAACGTGGGAGCAGGACGGTAAATATTTTGTACGGGATATCTAAAACCTCAGTACTGAGTCTCGTGTCATCTCGCTCTCGCGTTTCACAACCGCGGCTGTAACGAACGTTGGCGTATATGCAGGGTGTTAAAAGACCCATGACGAAGCTGTCATCTACGTATTCTGTACATCAAACGAAGTAACTTGGTGCAAAAATAATTGCTGGGAACGACTTAAAATTTTTGTATAAAAAATCGAGCACTGAGCTTATGTATGCGACGGTACATGGATCGTGGGAATATTTGAAGTTAAGTTAAAACATTTTTTCGTAAAAAAACGTCAAAAAAGTTGGAACCTTCAATATCTCCGTTACAAGAAAGTTCCCAGGTATGGTCCAGTACAAAAAAAAATTACAATAACGGGAAGAACAACTGGCTCTCGGTTTCGTTAAGGGTTTTTTTACACCTCGGCCCTATACCACAAAACTTTATAATTTTTTTAATTTTTTTTTATTTAATAATAATTGAATCCAGTTGATACATTAAAATACATTTAAAACATACAGAAGAAGTGTCTTAAACATAGGTCCCCTGGCTCGCAAACTAGGTTTATACCTGTGACTTGGGAGTCAGTGTTAAAATTTGCAAGTTACTCTTAAAAATTTGTAAATTTTACAAGTCCGTGTACTACAAAACTCTAAGCCACCCAATGGTAACGGAAATAACCTACAAATATGTAAATTATAGTGACAAGTCTAAAATTTGTACTTATCCCTGATACTTTGTATTACGCTTTTAAAAATGCAAAGGTTTGTAGATTGTAACTCATAAGTGCATATTTGTAATTCCTGTGTTATGCTATATTTTCTACTGTTTAATTAACAATTCTGTATAATTTTAGACTTGTAAACTTTTGTGGTATAGGGCCCTGTTAATACTGTCTCCGATTTTTAAAGTATCACGTGTTCGCTGCAGGGCTTCTAAGAACCTATCTAATCACTAGATTATAAGACACAACTTTTTTCAGGTTTTATATTACACATTGCCGGTAAAGGCGACCCTCTTAGCACATACATGTGCCAAAGAATTTTGTCTCAGTTGCGAATTGGGTATGCTCTCTTTTTATTTATAATATTTTTGTACTTAGGTTATTTTACATAAAGGTCCGTTTCCCATGACAAAAAGCCGTTAACATGAGTGTGCGTAAACGTGCATTAACGCATACTTCAAGTATAACCCGATTTTTATAACTGTGCGTCTGTCAACGTCAAAATTTTACAGTGGATGTTTTAAATAATAACAATAACAAATTAACGAATAATAAGACAGAACTGTGGAGGCGAAACGAGTTGTGAAGACCGTATTAAGAGGCATAGGGGCACTGAGGAGGTAACCGGGCGGGTGAATTCAATACTAACAACCTACGATTTTGACAGCTCCAAGCGCACAGTTATAAAAATCGAGTTATACTGTCCGTATTCCCTTCAGATGCATCGCGCGTTGCGTGGTAACTGGGCCTTAAATAAATATTTGCATAGGTTTTGAAAGTCGTATGTGGGATAGAATCACTATAATTTAAAGTGTGCTTGTATGGATAGCTTATTGACTGGTGGAGTTTCATTTCGCTGTAGTTAATTTCTTTAACAAGATCAACTTTGAAAAGAAATTAATGTCAGAAAATATCATTGTGGGCGAAATTAATTTCGCCCAATAATCTTCGCAAAATTAAATCTTGACAAAATACTTCGCCGAATGAGATTCGACCAAACGTTTCGCCAAATGAATTTCGACCAAACATACTCCACCAAAATGTTGGCATATCAGAATGCGCCAACCTGTTTTACTACAGACTTCAATAACAATGCTATCAACATTTCAGGGTTCCTTTTCAGAATGTTAGACACTTCAGGGGGTGCGCCGTGTCAGGCTAACAACTTCCTTCGAGCGTTCCGTACAGTGCCCGAAGCGGCTGCATTAGGACTTATAATACCGGACCGCGGTGCCGACGCAAGAGTCGATTTAGTTGCTTTGATACAGGTAAGACTTGTGTTGTTTGAAATAGAGTTCAATTTTGAATGGTTTTTTTTAGTTTGTCTGAAATATTTCTTGTCTTGTAGTTGCCGAAATAAATTGTGAAATAAGTGTAATCTAAAGAAGTATGATTTTCGCAATTACTTTTAAATATTGGCTTGAATGACTGACACGCCCTATAATTTGTGAATTTCTGTGTCATTCATGAAACAAAAACAAATCCAACTGTAAAATCAATCTAATTAAATTCTAAGATTATAATCCTAAGTAAATCTGCCTTGTGTTGTGATTGACCAATCAATTGACAATAATTGTAACTGTCACATAGACAAATAGACCTCGTCGTTTTATGACTTGCAAGTGATATTCAACCTTAGGGTGATACAGTAGTTATGAGGTCGATTATACCTAAATAGGTTGGCATAAGATTGATTGATAGCATACAATAAGCAAAACTCGTTAGTACCAGAATAAATTAGAAAGTAAGTCAAAAATAAATTAAAGAATTTCAGTCCTGCACCCACAGAGTTGGAACCGTTTCATCCTGCACCAGATTCACTACGAAATTCTCGACACACGTAAGAAAGAGAAGGCACTACTCGTGAACAGTCCACCTAAGGCCGTTCGAATTCCAAGTTTAAATGTTAAAGTACGTCCGGTCCCCCCACAAGTGATGAATGGACAGTATCCGGAGGAATATCAGTATACGGAGCTGGAGTTTCTTGGACCGGCTACTGAGTTTGAGTGCCAAGAGGAGTTGAGGGAAGATGGGTGGACTGCAAGAGAAGATGGTGAGTGTCAAGGTTTATCTTTATATCCAGCTTTAGACTGTCGAGCCATTTTTTATAAAACCGAACTTTATTCAGACAAAGTTAAAGTTCTAATTACAAAAACTGACGTTATACCCGAGTAAGTTGTAAATGTTGTATTAAATTCTTTATGTGTGTCAGAATAAAGTTCAAAATACAATAACTGGCTCGAAGGTATGGCCCAAAGTTAAAAAATAAATAAATCTTATTTTATAATTAGATTGGGAGTTTTGGGCAGAGGTTAATAACCGCACATACTAGCTTAAGATAACTCCTGTCACCCCTCTCTTGCAGGATAAATACGGGAACATATCTGAGCCAAAATACGTGCTAAGGAATGTTAATTAATCTAAGCCTCAGAGAAGTAGTCTGATCAGTAAATCTGATATCAAAATTGATGTTTCGGTTGTACTATCGCAGACACGCATATCTGAACACCGTGAGGACTAATACTGCTTGCAGCGCTTACCTACAAAAAAAAGGGGCGGTAAACAGATGTGGTCATCGTGTGCACGGGATTTTGTTTTCAAAGTGGTTAGATATGCCTGACCGCGATGGTACTATCGAAAAAACGCATATCTGTACACTGTAAGGACTATTCTTGCTTGCAGTGCTCGGCCGCTATTGTATCGCTTACCCACGAAAAGAAAGGGTCGCGTGCACGGGATTTTGTTTTCAAAATGCTTAGATATGCCCCGTTACGCCGACGGTACATGTGTGTTTGTTTGTACTTTTATTTATGAAAATAATAATATCACTAATGAGTTTATTAAATCCCAGTAGCGATCCTATTTGGACAGCCAGATTATGAAGGTAGGTGGGAATTTATAAACATAATACAGAATTATTCATTTTAGAATTTTCACATTTTCATTTTAGTTTATTATAATTATTTTCAGTTACAACGGATCTTAATCAGTCTAGAATGAATCCACTGCTGGAACGCAGGCCTTCTCTCTTATACAGAGTATAATAATATGGTCTGATCTAAAGGTATCTGATGAAAATGTAAATAACTTGATCATTAAATGTACTTGTGGACGTCAATTTGTAGTGCCACTTACAAATTGAGTGCTTTGATTAATTGATTATTTAAATAAACCCGAAATTCTAAATTACCTAATAGATGTTGTTCATTTGACAATATTGAGGTTTATGTTATAACATCAATTTTCGTCGATGATAGTTTTTAATTACAATGTTATTCAAAAAATAATTTATTGTAAAAAGTAGTGAGATTACAAAGTTGAAACGTTCTAAATACAGACAAATGAATGTGTTACTAATTCCCTTTAGTATATGTGATTGCGTAAGAATTTAACCTGAACAGGATTTATTTACACTTTCAACAGATAATTTTGAGACAGACTTAAAGCTTAAAAACGCGGGTCCAATGCGGATTGGTTAGACTAAATTGTACCTAATGCGTTCGCAATTTATTTGACAAACATGTTAAAAAGCACGAGTTTTAGGAACAACAACTGTAATGCCTACACATAAGGTTCAGTTTGCGCTACAACTTCATATTTTTTAATGACTTTTTCAACAGTACTAGTTAGTCTAAAATCAACTTTATTGTCATTTGCATAAAGTTGATATTTGTTTAAGTGGAAATAACATTAATTGGAAACAAGGTTATAAATAGACATTAAATTACCAGGTGCTGGCGACGCCGACGTAGTACCTGTAGAGAACCACGAGCTACCGAATAACCAGCAAGCGGACAGGGAGGAGTCGGAGATATCACAACTGTTCGCCATCGGTAGGCACCAGCTCAACAGGTGTCTCAAGTGTAATAAAGAGGTAAGATGTCTTCCACGTCACATAAGGAGGGAAATAGTTACGAAAGAGCCCCCAACTACCCTTAATCAGCTGGGCAATGATTTCGTCCATATAATTTCACATCTCGTTCTGTTGCTCTTTCTGACCAATCTGTTTTGATTGTCAAATCTGTTGTTATTAAATGGAAACCAGTAAAACCATTACCTACATACAATATTAATCTCATCATCTGCCTAGCCTTTTCCCAACTATGTTGAGGTCGGCTTCCAGTCTAACCGGATGCAGCTGAATATCGGTATTTTACATGGAGCGACTGCCTATCTAACCTCCACAACCTAGTTACTAGGTAACACGGTACCCCTTGGTAAGACTGGTTATCAGATTTTTGGGCTTCTAACTACCCGTAACGACTGTCAAAGATCTACAAATGACAGCCAGGACCAACGGCTTAACGTGCTTTCCGAGGCACGGAGGGGTCTTGGTATTGGTATGTAAATATGGTCACCCATCCACGAACCAACCGTGCCAAGCGTAGCTTAACCTGATTGATCGTCCCGTGCGGCTGTTATTATTTAGCCACAAGCCCCTTATACAATATTAATTTGTGGTTTTAATGCTAATGCCATTTTCGTCTAGGTTTTACGATCCATATTAGCGTAACATATTTTACACTCCATATTTGGCGCCGCCGTTGTTTCTATTACTAATATAGTGTGTCTTTAGTCTGTGTTGAATAAACGTACCTTTTTTCTTTCTTTATAATTATGATCTGTTCAAAAGCTTTAAGCGATATCCGTCAATTGTGAGCTCCACTAACGTATTCCCCGTCTGTATTCAGGAAGGCCGCGAGTCGGTTGTCCTAGCCTGCGCCCTGCAGTATCCGGCCGCAGTGCGCGAAGGCCCGGAGCCTCGTGGTGGGTTCCTAGAACTGGTGCGTGCGTCACTAGCGGCCAGACGAAGCACGCCTGCCTGGTGCGAACATTGCTCTAGGTTCACTCCCACTGTGCAACGGGGGAGGATCGTTAGGTACGTTTATTTCAAGTTAACTGAGTTTGAACGCATGTCTCGTGCCTTTGTGTGAAGAACTGTCGAAATGTCTTTAAAATATCATAAAATTCAAATATTTTATTTCAGACCAAGGGCTCCATATAGTGTTAGTGTGAACTTAGCCTATGTTAGTAAAGTCAATAACTTAAAAATACAATAATTATTTATCAATCGCCTACATGAACATGTGCACGCACATGTCTGCCAGCCCAGAGCCTTATAAATGGTCCATCAACCTTGTCCGCCAGTGTAGTTAAAATACTGTTAGGGCTACCCCTGAATCGCCGCAACATCGATGCACACCGCTTGCGCATGATGGCATGAAAGTCATCTATTTGCGCTTCCGCAAACATGCCCAATGCACTGCAAAACCGAGGCAGCCCCAACAATATCCTCAGCGCATTATTATACTGCACGCGCAGAGCGTTGTAAGCCTTCTGCGTATACCTAACCCACAAGTTGCACGAGTAAAACGACAGGCAGAAGGCTCTGAAGAGCGTCAGTTATACCTCGTCAGTGCACCGCTCAAACCTGCGGGCAAGCATATAAAGTCGAGAGAAAAAACTCTTTTCTTTTTATCAGACTAACATTTGTCTTTGTGTTGCAGATTACCACCGATACTAGCAATAAATTGCGGTGGTGCGACTGTACGAGAAAAAGCATACTGGGCGAAAGGGACACAGAAAGAAATGGTGAGAACCTCCATAATTCTTAATCTACAGTCGTCTGCCATCAATAATATCAACAAAACAACAGTTTACAGTACAAAATATGTTCTTAATGTCCCTCGGCAAACCTCGTGTTTCGTCAGTCGTCGGATTTCTATCATATCAGTTGCTCTTTGCACTTAGTGCAGACCGGACGCTCTCAATCGACTTGGAAGTATATAGAGTTGTTAATACTTTTTTAACTTAATGTAATTTATTAAAAAAATGGTAGGAAAGCCGCTAAAGTCGCAGGCACGACAGACAGGAAAATAGTTTTACAGCTCTATGTAGTTCACGATGGCCCAGTGGTTAAGGCCTCGCCTCTCATGCACGAGGTTGTGGTTTTAAATCCGGGCAAGTACCGATGTGCCTTTTTAAATTTAAATGTACTTTCTGACTTTATCTTGGACATTATTGACATCGGTGAAGGAAAACATCGTGAGGAAACCTGTACTTATACTTAATATAAGTCTGAAATCGCCAACCCGTCTTGAGCAAGCCTGGTGATTATGCTCGTGCCTTTGTATGAGAATAGGCCTTTGCCCTGCAGTGGGACAACAATAGGCTATTATTATTATATAGTTCACACGGAAATCAAAACAAAACCACAATGAAGTACTTAGTTCTGAATTCAAATTATTATACAAGATAAATCTAATAATTAGCATTCGCTTATATTTGGAAATCCGATGATACCCGAGGGACATTAAGAAAATAGAAATACTGTACATTTATGAAAGTTATTTTTATATGGCACAGGCTCGTTGGATGAGATTATTATGTGTGGTACTTATTCTGTTCTAGCCGGAGACAAAACGGGGCGGTGGCGGAAAACCGTGTCGGTACGGACTGCACTGTGCTCGGCCTGGTTGTCATTTTAAACACCCCGACAGGTAAGGATACATTTTTCTTCTGCCGTGTGGTATACAAGAATCTCATGACGCGCTGATAATATTAGCCAATCGGTTAGCAGGGCTGATTGCCCAATGATCGCTGTATAGTAGTCGACCTCGTAAGTGCATTATCACCTTTAACAACAACTCCCACTTATAACGCTACAATGTCATTTTGGCGATTGGCCAACCTCAAACACATTGTTTTTTCAATACATTTCCTATGTACATTTAAAAAACAATCCACAAATGGTAAACATTTGCATAACACAAGCAGCGCCCCCCTGTCAACGTCAGTCAAGCGTCAAAAGATCCGTGAAAAAACTTTTTACAAAAAAAACAACCGACTTCCAAAAAACACTACAAAGTGAAAAATAACTTTAATTTCGGAAGTCGGTGTCTTTGGTTTTGAATTTTCGTTTCGTTTTTTGCCACTGACTTCCGAAATTAAAGTTATTTTTCACTTTGTAGTGTTTTTTGGAAGTCAGTTGTTTTTTTTTTGTAAAAAGTTTTTATTTTTCACTTTTTAGTTGTGGTACCTACCCCACACAAATTCGAAAACCACTACCTGCTATGTAAATAACAGCTGTGACAGGAACTTATCATATCATCCACATACTAAGCGGGAAAAAGTACGTATTATTGAAGCTAACTCAAAAACTATCGAAGCAAAGTTAATAAAATTTATATGGGACCACCTCGAGAGCATACCCTTTCAAACAAAAAAAGAATTTTCGAAATCGGTCCACAATTGACGGAGAAATCGGTGGACATACATAAAAAAAATAAAAAAACATACGCGACGAACATATAACCTCCTCCTTTTTGGAAGTCTGTTAAAAAGCAGTGTAATTGAAAGTTCACTAAGGATGAAACTATCTGGTTACCAAGATCAGCTCCTCAATGGCTTGTACTTGATGGCTTGATCTCGTGAACGATTACGTCACATTGACCGAAGTTTAGAATAACATTCATTACGTTTCGTCATTGCAATGTCGTAAGATTTATTGAAATACTTTTATTTTGTTAAAACTTTAATGAATAGCGCTGTATCACGTTATAAAGTTGTTTTCTACCCAATAAATCCTTACATTGACAAAAATATTGTGTAGGTAATTATTTCTCAATATGACAGAAATCTTTACTACTCAACTCAGTAGATACAAATAACATAACGCAATAAAACGTCCTGCGAAGAGTGTGAAAAAAAAACGCCATACAACAATCAACATCATTCTGTTGTTTAAACTTTATTTATTAAACATTATGCAACTAAAGAAATAGGCGGATTAATGCCTTTATGTGTTATAAGTACCTATATAATTATATATATTATTAGATAAATGATACATATTTATACGTACTTACAGTATTTACACAAGTAGGTACCTAACTGAACTGATGCTGTAGCATAAAACCTTAAAGTTAATAGGCTATTTCTGGGGAAATTGGAAGACCTCTGTTAGGTACTGTATTTCACGAATGAGTCTTTTATTAATTTAAACAATATTGACTCTTGATGAAATCTGAATCGTTTTTTATTTTTATTTTGATTTGGTAACTCAAAAGGATTTGAGGCATCCCTTATATACATATATTTTTGGTAAACGATATCGCAAAGGCCATAAAATATCGTCATAGTACAAATTCTATTTGATCGTAATAATGAATTTCACCCAAAATATTTTCAAACTCCATGTTTCGCGCGACTAATCACGACCTCAGGTCACGTACGTCCTTTTTTTTTTGGTTGGGAAATTATCAAATAACTTCTCCCGCTCTGGGCGGAGCGGGAGGGCGTGTCAGAATCTTACTGACTACAACCCACCCGTGTTCCTTCAGTTGCCTGTATGTTGCCTAGGGCCACGGTATCCCTTTCGGACTTTCCCGCGACCCTGGTAGGCATCGGTCTTAGCGGACCCCGTCAATTGTGCTGACATCTCTTTGAGGCGCGCGTGGAACACAACGGGCTATCGACCCGGGCTTGGTCCTTATCGGACGGCGAGCTGTCCATTACTCACCGTCCGCAAGCCCGCGCCTACGGTGGCCGGAAATCTGCCTGTGATTCCAGACGTCCAGGATGTCTCCTCCTGCGGCGGTTAGGGGCGCGAGGGCGCGAAATTTGCCTCTCCCTCACGCGCTCCGTCTCCTCCTTCGCGAGCATTACTGCTTCGCAGAAGGAGGTGACGGCCTCCCATTTCCTCTCGCTCCGTAGCATGGCCCGAATCAGGGCCGGACGCGAGAGATCACCGCCGCCGATCGCTTCCACGAGGACACGGCGATGCCCTGCCCAAGCCGGGCAGACCTCCACAGTATGCTCCACCGTGTCCTCCGGGCGATCCACACAGTGACGACACCCGGGCGTTTCCTCCCGCTTTATCCTGAACAGGTACCTCCCGAAACAGCCGTGTCCGGTGAGTACCTGTGTCAGGCGGAAGGTGAGGACGCCGTGGCGAAGTCACGTACGGCCTACACTCAGGTTTAAGCATATTGAGTACACTCACCTATTGTATACTTAAGTGACGAGTTTCGTTTATTAATCAGTCCATCACTCGGCTGATAACGTAAACCCAAGCCGTAACTTGAGTACATCAATTCTTATGTTTATTAATACGGTCGAGACCTCAAGGTTGTTATCAAGTGCAAGCTCTTGGGCTAAGGAACGTTTATTAATACGGGCCTAACTGTCATATAGACAAATATAACTTATCGTTTTATGACGGGCAAGTGACATTCAACCTTAGGACGATGAAGCAATGGGCTTGGCCGGTGAAAACTTTAAATAGATAATATTTATGGCGCTAGCATAGCTTACACCTGTCAAGTTTGTGTTGTGTTTTGGCTTTCCTTGCTGACTGCATTTTTTTTATAATATTGAAAGAACTGTTGTGAAAAAAACATGTATTCGACATGGCAAAGAAGTGAATAAAAAGCTAAATTGAAGAAACGAGGTGCATCTTTACCACGAAAGAAAACAGTCCTTGTCAAATCAATGTAAAATCAAATGTTCCTTAGAAAATTCTTCTATTTTGGTTAAAGCTATGCTAGCGCCACTTTGACAGTTGCCAACCTCATTACAGTGTGTACATTACAACTTGATGCGTGACGCAATTGGTAGTACTGAATTTTGCAGTCTTATTTTCAATACTAATAGAGTTCAAAATGGCGACTGAAAGAACAGTACTACCAATGACATGACTGCAAAATTCAATCGCGTCGACTATACATGCTAAGTATTGCCTCTTGTGAAAACATTATTTTTTTCTAGGCCGAGTCCGCAAGCGGGCTCGTCAAAAAGTCCGACGCAGGAGTCGAACTGTGTTCTACCCCAACAGCTACTTATAAGACTGCAATCAGATGGAGATGTTGTTATTAATGATAAGGTAAGGAACACATCGGTAATAGTATTTAACCGTAATAGTTTTTTACAGTTAGTTACTGTAGTTAATAAAAGTTGGTTACAAAAAAGTTATAAATAGCAGCTGGTATTTCGAGAGATACCGCTACCACGGGAATAATTATATAAATTATCTTAAATTTTTAGGGTTCCGTACCTCAAAAGAAAAAACGGAACCCTTATAGGATCACTTCGTTGTCCGTCCGTCTGTCTGTCTGTCAATACCCTTTTTCTGAAGAACGCGTGGAGGTATCAAGTTGAAACTAATATTAAATACGTAAGTCTACGGTCTCTTGGAGCTCTAAAAAAATCAAGCTTCTAAGTCAATGCAATAAAAAATACGGTCATATTTTCCCATTGACCTAGAAACATGAAATTTGGCAAGAAGCAAGGTCTCACAGCACAAGTAAAGGAGAAAGTCCGAAAATCGTTAATATGTAGTTCGTTTTTTGTGATTATTAACTTACATTTGCAGTTGGAGAATTGACCGTGACGTATATCGATGTATAGGAGAAAAAAAAAAACAAGTACATAGTTTAGTTTGTTAAAAGTTTGTCAATAGCGGAACCCTTCATTTTGCGTGGTCAGACATGCTCTTGGGCGGGTTTTTTTTGTTTTTTTTTTTGTTATAATTTCAAAAAATTGCTATAGCCTTGTGAGTACGATGTGCGGACTCCACGAGAACATTTAACAAAAAGACATCTGGCAGCGGTGGGATTCGAACCCACGCCTCCGAAGAGACTGGTGCCTTAAACCAGCGCCTTAGACCGCTCGGCCACGCTACCCTGTTCTTGTGTAGCTAAATTTTATAACCTGTACCTATTAATACGGGTTTTCCTGTAAGATTGTATAGTAGTTATTAATAGATTAAAATTATAAATAACATTTTGCCGTTTATATTATTATTATTAGATTTCTTATCGCGAGTGAAAGTAGTTACCTACTTTCATGTATTATTAATATTGTATGATCACTTTCCGTTGTGAGTGAAAAAATCGAATTTACCTCGTAAATTATTGAACGGTCAACGAAACAAGTTATAATCAAAACTTTGGCGTTGTTCCAGCGTGTCAAAAAATTATTGCACATACAATAGTAAAAATGTGCGGTCGACTGTTACTCTATTACTAAGCCTGTGCTATCCGTCTGTCCGTCCGTCCGTTCGTCTGTCTGCCAGCGGGCTGTATCTCGTGAACGTATATCGTAGCGTGGCCGAACGGTCTAAGGCGCTGGTTTAAGGCACTAGTCTCTTCGGAGGCGTGGGTTCGAATCCCACCGCTGCCAGATATCTTTTTGTTGAATGTTCTCATGGAGTCCGCACATCGTATTCACAAGGCTATAGGTAGACAGGTGAAATTTTTACAAATTGTGTATTTCTATTGCCGCTATGACAAAAAAAATAGGTAACAAAAATAATATAAAGTTAAAAATTAAAAGGGGTCCCCATACAAGAAATATGTTTTCATTTTAGTGTAGTATAAAACGTACAGTTAAATATAGTGCGGTGTCTACGGAACTCTTCGTGTGACGTTATTGTACTTAAGTAGTTATGGATATGTTAATTTCGTGGCTTATTAGCCCACGTTCGCACGGACGTAAAAATATCGCTTCGGGATTTTATCGCGCACTGAATTTTCAACTCTCGGTGTTAAGCCGAGCGTTGAGAATTCAGTGTGCGATAAAATGCCGCCGCGATATTTTTACGTCCGTGCGAACGTGAACTTACTGTTAAGTAATAGTTAACTTTTGTGTAGCTGTACACATTGAAATTACAATAAAATCCATTATTCTTCCTAGGTCGAGTCCCCAACCGAGCCGCTCACCCCGAACAGTAGAGCTGACAAACAGAAAAAAAAGAACGTAACGACTCAATCAGAGGAGGAATACACGTTGTCAGCGGCCGTGGTATGCGTTGAGGACAACCCTAAGAACTTGGTCGCGTACATACAGACGGCCGCGAAAGATGTGGAGCCGGTCTGGTATCTGTTCAATGATTTAAGGTGAGTACGAAGATTTGCTTTAACCCATGCTATAAATCCTCTGTAAAAGTTTAAAGATAAAGAGATAACGATAAAGAGTATTTATTTGTCCAAAACATGAGTATACACACACATGGCATGCAAAATTTTACAATTAAAAACACCAACAAAACAACAGACAAACACAAACAGTTGCTTATTGCCAACATTAAAACAACCTGTGTATTAGTAACCATAATATCATCCAAACGAGTGTTATAATGTACTAAATTTTATTATGCAGCTCCTTTGCTTTTTCGATCCCTTCCTTACTCATCAAACAGCCACATTCTCACTACTCAATTCGTGGTATCTTTATGAATTTCAAGAAAAGAACATAGTCATGTACGCGCGTTTCACTACCACAGAGCCGAGATAAAAATTATTACCTATACATAGTTTGAACTTTCCATGAATTTACATACGAGTTCTTATAACACAGTACAACAGTACCTATGGTTTCAGAACCTTTCATAGAGGATGCATATCATGGGTAAAGACATGTAACATGTACCAACCCGCACTGGCCCCTGTGTCCCAGCAGTGGGAACATTATAGGCTGATTATTATGTAAGCTGACCAAGCCATAATCATCTCAGGCAGACGAATTATCGGAGGATGCTTATACTTATCTTCCCGAAATAATCGCACGCTTATGTTTGCTGTCAGTCGGCCCAAGTAATAAATTCTACGTTCTGGCAGTAGGTACCTAACCAGGAAAAAATAACTTTATTCGTCCAGACCGAATTTCGGCCATGGCGACCAAACTCAGCGGAAACCAGCCTTCGGCGCGGGAGATACTGATAGATTAGTATGTGCGCAGACACAAGTGTACTCTCTCTTCCCTAACTCTCATAGTCCGATGGGACGGCAATCCGACAAGACTGTCGGTTTTCTCTCTTCTTTGTATCAGTACACCTTAAAAATGCGCAGAAAAACATTTTTGGGTCTCAATCGAAGTATAATCATAGTTTTCGCGGACGACCGCCATTTTGGTTCAACTTACGTGTCGCGATCTGTACCATTTTTTTTATCACATTCAGATAATAACCATATTTTCCAGTATCGTGCCCGTAACCGCAGACGAAGTGGTACAATTCGGCTCGTGGTGGAAGACGCCTTGCGTTCTGTTCTACACGTCGAGTAACGCGCGCCTGGCGCCTGTGGAAGACGAGCCCAGATCATAGCCGACGCTTTTGTATGGACCTTATAGTCATGGGTGAGTCATATTAAATGTAACTTACAATACAATAGACGTTGATATATTTAGTAACTAGTTCCGCTAAACTATTCCTAAAGAGCCATAAAAAACCCTTTAAGAAATCGACGTGTTTCACCTCTCAACGAGGCATTCTCAGGATGACGATTGACTTGTCGGGAACCCGAACACGGCGTGTTGCCACACCGAGCGCTGGCCGCAGAGTCAGTCATACCGCCCGACAAACCCACTTATATACTGCTCAGTCCATTTCGACTCGGACCGTTATCAGCGCGATAAGGGGCGAACAATCGCAGTAAACAAAAGTCAAAAGAAAAAGATCTCATAATATATTTCTACAACGACATCCTTCAAGCTGAAGCCGAAGCTTCATGGCTATTTTTTTAATAATATAACACACCATCTTCTAAACAACATTTTGTTCTAAACCGCCCATATTTCTTTACAATTCCAGTGCTATAATCGGTCCATACGTAATGAATGAGATGTACTACCCAGTACCGGCGCAGACGCACTACAACTACGTTGAATAAATTAAAATTATTCCATTAGGATAAGCTCAAGAAAACGTTCGGCGGCACAAAATTGTGTGAACAAATGTATGAACTGAAATTAAAATTATGATAGTATGTGTAAATTAAATTATTGTGGCGATTTTAGCTCATTGCACCTTCAGGGTAATAAAGGCGTAGGCGTAAGAGGAGCTCGTGGCTAAGTAATAACAGCCGCACGGGTCGATCCATCAGGTTTAAGCTACGCTTGCCGGGGTTGGTCCGTGGATGAGTGACCATCTTTAAATACCGAGACTCCCCCGTCCCTCGGAAAGCCGTTAAACTTTAAGCCGTAGGTCCCGGCTGTCAATCGTGGATCTTTGACAGTCGTTACGAGTCGTCAGAAGCCCGAAATTCTGACAACCAGTACCAAAGGTATCGTATTACCCAGGTACTGGGTTGTGGAGGTCAGATAGGCAGTCGCTCCATGTAAAATACTGGTATTCAGCTGCATCCGGTTAGACTGGAAGCCGACCGCAATAGTTGGGGAAAGGCTAGGCAGATTGATTGGTAATAAAGGCGTAGATACAGTACCTGGCCGTAGAAGAGACACATTTGGTCTTATTACAAAACAGTTTTTCTTTTGACATGGTTTAAACCATCGAGCCAGTTTTTGTAATAGGAACGTAACTGTGATTGATATAAAGTTCTTTTTACAAAAAAAAAAATCCGAGCAGCGTTGGCCCAGTCGTAACTCGTAACGGCCGTGACTTACGAGTTGTAGGTCGTGGGTTCGAAATTCGAACAAGCAGGCACTTTGTGTAAATTATTTCATCACCACTGCTCTCAAAACGGTGAAGGAAAACATCGTGAGGAAACCGGCATGTCCTAGAACCAAAAATTCGAAGACGTGACATCTACCAACCCGCACTGGGCTCGCGTGGTGGATTACGGGTCACTCCCTCTCACAGAGAGAAGGACTGTGTCCCAGCAGTGGGAACAATATAGGTTGATTATGCTATGCTATACAAAAATTACAACCTAGTCTGGTACTAAGTTGTCAGTTTTGTATTAAGAACTTTACGGTAGTCGCAATAAAGTTTGAAACTGAGAAATGGTTAAAACTTGGCTCTGAAGAAGAAAAAGTTCGTCTTTGAAGAGCGTTGTCTCTGTCACTCATACCTGTGTGACAGTCTCTTTCTAAAACCCGATGTGTCACATTAACGCCCGGGTACTGTAAGGCCCTTTGTACACGGCACGGTTTCTGTACAGTACGGCGTATAAAACGCGCCGTAGAAAACACGTGTCTGTCAACAAGCATCCATATTGATCCATACAACACTGACGACCGTGCCTACACACGGCGAATAAACCGTGTATTTACACAGCAAGAAAAAAGTGTGTATACAAAGGGCCTAAGTCAGAAGAACAAAATCATGCTGAGCTAATCTATGGCTATCCTACAGAGTAGTATAAGATTTTAGGGAAGTTCCAAAGTTCACATTGTTGGGGTGCGAAAACGGGATGGTGTTATTCGTCCCGTATAGCTATTTCTCTTTCTCGCATTGGGGTAAAGATGACCTTCGCTTCCTACGAAAAGCTGTACTAGATTGAAATCCCAACATATTATTATTTGTGAAAAGGGATGAATTTGCAATTTTGCCTACAAAATTAAAATTATGAGCCTTTTCAGTTCGGATAGTTCATTCAGCTTTTCGAAAGTCTGAACACTTACGCCTTTTTTGAACTGAGGGTGCGAAATATTGTAAAATTATTAAGTTACGAAATAAAGAATTTTATATTCATGCAGATTCTACTTATGTGAAAGGCGGCTGCCTCATCTCAAAACCTGAAGGGATTTTTACATACTCATATGTATTTCATCTCGCAGTTATTATTAATGTGCGATAATATGTGCCTAAATGCTTATTATACGGAAATATGTATTCCTTAATGCCTAAAACTGTGTAATCTACCTCATAACATATTCCGTTCCTATAAATTGATGTTCTTTACAAAGTCTTGAGATGGGGTCGGCTGTTGCGTGTATTTTTATAAATGTGACTGTGAAGTAAGTAAACAATATCTAAGGAGAAGAGATTTCTATTGACTCAAGATTGTTCTAGGTTATAAATAGGTATGAAGTTAAGTAACTGAATGTCCTGAAACATTTTTATTTTTGTTATCTGTTCGTCACATAAATGTTATTGTTCCCTTATTTGGTTTCATCATAATCAGTCTTCAACTCCCTTAAAAATAATGACTAAATAAAGTTATCTCAAGCAAACTATCATAATTAGATAAGTTATTTTTTTATTTATTAGCTTTTCATAACTTTATTCAGCGTGTTTTGGCTAGGGAGTTATATTTTTTTAAATAATCGTCTAAAAGTGACTACACTCATTTTAAATCACGATCGGTTGCCCAAAGTTTATTTGCGTTGAATCACACAGAAACCATTGTTTTGCGTTTGTTCACAATTGTAATTTTTACTCACTAAAAATTGTCTAGATGTAAGAATTAATTTATTTTGGTTGTGATATTACGAGTTAATTAGAGAGATACTAAATTCTCTTCCACTAAATTATACACGTACATTGAGCCATGCAATAGACATTGAGGCTGAGATTGATAAACGTTATTTAGTACGTGCTTTGGTTTAGCTATTTCCGTCTCTATCTTGTACAGCCTGATTTAAACTTAATGGCGGCTCGGAACTTGAGGCGAGTCGCTGCGCAGAAACGAATTCATGTGTAAGCGGGGGTGAGGGGTGAGGTACTGCGCATCGAGTAGCTAACTTCCGAGCCGCCATTAAGTTTGAATCGAACTATACTTGTAGTTTGACAGTTGTGCAACAGTGACAGGAGTAATGCTTAGCCAAAGTACGGGCTAAGTAAGATTTATCAATCTCGGTCCCAAAATCTAGACTACCCTCGAACAACCCTCATGCAAATGTTAAAAAAAAATTCATTGTATGTTACGGGGAATTTATTTTCGTGTAAATTTTTGCACTGGCAGTGTATGGCTTAATAATGTGTCGGTCCACTGGAGAGGTCTACCTGCGCAGGTGTGCGTGCGCAGATCGACGATATGTCATATAGTGGGCACTGGGTACACATTGGCGAATTTGTTTCAATGTGTATTACATTTCAAGTTGCATTGCTTAAATTTGTCTTAAACCCATCAATATTTTGCAACAACTGCACGTTTGCACAGGTTTGTTCCAATATTTCCTACCTTCACAGGTAGACCTCTCGGGTAAACCGTGACGTGTATGGCCGCCTTTCTCGGTACTCTAGATAAAATGTTAAATATACCACAACCCAGATTCCGTAATATTACTCCTACCTACGAGTTATATCTTGCGTTGTTCGATGAAAGCGACTGACTGAAAAGTTTATTATTCGTTTTAACGGAGTGAAATAAGAGATTAGTCATTATGTTATTAAATACAGTTGTACGGATATTATTAATATGTTGCATAAAATATAAAATGTTAAACTAAAGCATGGTGTACACTTGCAAGATTTTCACAAGTTGACTTCCGACAATTTTTTAAACTGTAACAAACATAACACCACTATTGGGTTTTGCCGTGGTCAGGTAAAAAAAAGCAACTTGTGTAAGGTTTACTAGTGACCATCGTGTATAAAATAGCTGAATCTATGAAAGATTTTTCATCTTACAAAATAACAGTTCTGCTTAGAGCACACTGCGATTAATTTCACAATAGTTATAAATTTATTAACTGGAATGTGAAGGCATATTGTTGACAATGAAATGAATCGCAGTGTGTTCTTAGCCTTATAATATTCGATTTTCGAAGTTATTCCGCTTGTACCTACGTGGTGGCTGGTTTTAAATAAAAACGAAAGTTAAAAATTTATGTTTTTTATTTAGATATTGCCCTTACCATAAGGGATCTCGCGCACTAGTCGGCTAGTTGGCCGTGCGACCAAGTGCGCGATTCATATCGGTTTCTATAGTTTACCTGATCGGTGCGACTAACTGGTCGTGGTCGTCTAGTGCACGAGATCCCTAACCGAAAAAAACATTAGAACTTAGAAGTAACCCTTAATAAAATATGGTCTCCTTACATGACGTTAATTAGAAACTTACGAAATAAAATTTATGCGTTCTGCAACTAAACTGACGTCGTTCACATTGTAAAATAAAATAAAAATCATTCAAGTTTGTAAGAAATAAACATTTACACTAGTTTAATTAAGGATCTTTTGGCTTTTGACTGCCGTAAACAGGTTGGTTGGCTGTTGGTAAAAAGTTTGTGCAATTGTTTTGTAAAGTATAGGCAGTGTATAGAGTGCCGCAAGCGGCATTTTATCACTATCGGTTATAGTGGCGTCAGTTTGCGGCATACTAGTACTTCATTTTAGCAGTGTATAGAGAGCCGCAAGCGGTATTGTATCACCATCGGTTATAGTGCCGTCAGCTTGCGACATACTAGTACATCATTCTAAAAATCCGCACGCGGTATTAAACGGCGTAGTCGACGGAGCCCCGCTTAGTAGAGCTCCTATTTCCAAATGGTTAAAAAAAACCCGTCCGAGTAGGGGTGCCCCAAGTTCCGAGCTCGCTTCGCTCGCTCTTGCATCCTAAGTTCTCCTAGTAACAATAATAGTTCATACAAACACAAAATGTTGTTTTTCATACTCTTCAATATATGAAACTAAATTCAGTCATTGAAGTGACTTTTGATATGTCACGTAGGAAAATGAAAAGGCAGCGAACTAACTTCAACACTCAACCAAAATTACAAGTGACAATGCACTGCATACGGCACTTTAAACGGGTTTAGATAGCGCCACTATTATGCCACAAACTGGCGGCACTTCATCTGATAGTGATAGAATGCCGCTTGCGGCACTATGCACTTTTTGAAATATATTGAAAAAACAAGATGGCAGCGTTAGTTCCGATTTTGGGCACTTGCTAAAAGATTCTGCTATAGCTATATCATTGTCAGCACGCTTACTATGGCTTCTTTTTTCCAAAAGTGTGCTTTTAGTGACAAAAACCTTTTTAGTTAAACGAATATTGTTCAACCAATCCTCCTCAAATCTAAAACCCTGCTTCACGAGTCCTCAGTTCAGCCTTATGATGTTCATCCTGCGCGCGAATTTGCTCAAACCTTCTCATTGCCACTTCTTTTATAGTATTGTAAACTGTCGGAAAATAAGCAATGGTTGTCTCAAAATCATTCCTGTCAATCCTGAACAACTCGCAGTTAGTGACAGCTACCACAGACGCTGTTCTTAAGGGGTTTTTCATTAGCAATTCTATTTCGCCGAAGTAATCCCCGTCTTCTAAGTGACAGATCTCCTTGCCTGACTCAGAGTAGATAGCTACTGTACCTCTGTCGATGAAGTAGAGACAGTCGCCTGTGAATTTAAATACTTACAAGTTTAATATTTATTTAAATAATATATGGTCTGCTGAAATCGGGACTTCATAACGCGAGCTTTAATTTGTAACCAGTAAAAAAAGCTTTTAAAACAGTTTTCTTTATTGGAAGAGAACTTGGTGGAGATTAACAGACATGCTTAAAACGACGAAAAAAAAATAGGTAGGTGCTTTTAACGGTACTTCATGGTACCAGGGAAGCATTGTACTGTAGAGGTATGTGGAAAATCCGCCACAGTACAAAAAGGAAGATGCTTATCGTCAGCAGTGGCTGGAAATGCCAATGATGATGACTTACCAACGGTATTGATTTTGTATATGATATCACCAGCAATATAAATGACGAGGCGCAGTTTGACAGCGATTTGCATCCGTAAGGAGCTAGGCAGCTGTTTCAAGCAATCCAGTTCCATCACTAATTGACGACCGGTGTGCATGAGGATATCTTCACGTAATTGACCAGAGACACATTCCAGCATACGGGATTCCTACAGAAACAAAAGCTATAGAGGGAATGTTTTTATACCTACCCTTTTCATTTTCACTTCCTAAATTGTTTTTAATAAGGGGCTCGTGGCTAAATAACAACCACGCGGATCGACACTTCTGCGAGGCAAAGCTGCGCTCGCCTCGGTCAGTCCATGGATAGGTGACCGTTTTATTAACATACCGGGATCCTATGAGCCTCGACGAGCACGACGTTAAGCCATCCTGCGTCTGATCTCTCCCCGGTCGTGTCGGATTACCGTCCCATCGACTATAGTTCGTTTTTTAATCCCAGAGACTAATTTGACATTTCAAGTGATTGTTGTTTGTTTTTCAATTTGGAGTTTGACATTTGCACCTGTCAAATTAGTCTCTGAGACTAAAAAACGAACTTTACTGTAAAGTAACGAGAGTGCACCTGTGTTTATCCACACTTGGGCACTATATCTCTTGCGTAGGTACTTTGCTAGTCTCCGTTGAGATTGGCCGCCGTGACAGGTTAGGAGGATATTATTATATTTATTATTGCCTTCGATCATGTCAGATTAAGGAGTTGCCATGAATAATTTTTGTTTCAACAACATAATATGATTCGTCAAATCTCTGTCATGCCGTCCGTCAGGCACTGGGCTTTATTGGTTTTCATACTAATATCATGGCTTGAAACTGGGATAACCGTAAGCGACAACATTTCATCATCATCATCATTCACAGCCCGACATCACCTACTGCTGAGCATAGGCCTCTCTTTTCTTGTGCCAATCCTCACGCTGCTGGTTCTTTTTTTTGTTCCTGTGTGGAAAATCCTCATGGATGTCCTCCGCCCTGGGGCAAGCGAAGGGGTCTGTCAGACTCTTACTGACTAAAAACCACCCCGGTGTTCTCTTCCCACACTTGGACCAGGTATCATGAGATCTTGTGCGCCTTCCTTGATTCCCGACTGGTGCCGGCCCGCTTTTGCAGGCCACCTCATGCCCGCGGGTGGAGTAATCCCCACGCTCCTGTGGCAACCTCATCCACGTTCTACCCGCAATGGTAAACAACATTTCATACCTCAAAGAATTTCGACTGAAATCTGATAGCGTAGAACTTCTGTATTTTATTTTTAAGTCGTGGTGGAAAGTTTCTCTGCATCATGTATGTCTTTAACTGTTTCTTCATCACATAGTATTGGGCACTTGCAGATTCTTTTCCAAAATCTGCTACTATATATTTTAGTGCAAAATGGAATACGAAGATCTGCAAAATATAGTATGGGGTGCTGGTGAAAATTTGGTTTTGGGGAAAATCTCTGGACTGAATTGAGTAGGTACCTACCCAAAAAATGTTTTGGAAGTCCATTGCCAGTAGGTGTAGATAACTTTCACTTTTTAAAAACATACCTTGGAAAATAGCCAGCATATAACAAGGAAGTTCTCTGAGCACCACTTTTGTTCTAGAAGATTCATGTTTGTATTTGTTGTAAGCATACCAACTGAAACAGGTTATAACTAACATAAGCATAGGAAAAAATAACATTCACGGATGGAGGCCTATCCTCCCAAAATACCCTCATGAAATTCTTCCTATAGGTACAAAAGAGATAAAAGAGAAATTGGCGGGTAGGTACTACAGTGGGACATTTATTGACTTTATTGGTGATGTTCTTCAGAAAGGTCAGGTGCGTAGTACTTGCAATCGACATGCGTGTATGGCCAGATGTCAAGCGGAGTGTGTGGGCATCATACAAGCAGCCCACGCCATAGAAGCCAGAAGAGTTACGGACACCAGTATACTCTCCGATAGCGCCTCAGTTCTCCAATCCTTACGGAAAAAATATATTACTTCAAAGTTAACACCAGAATGTCACAATGCACTAGGTACTCTGGGGAGGAGCAGCGAAGACAGCGTTTATACAGGTGGAGCGGGCGCAAAGAGCAGTAATTAAAGTGCTTCTTAGTAGGCCTTTTAGATTTCCCACGCAACTACTTTATATGGAGTACAAGGTTTTAACGGTCCGACAACTTTTCATCTACCGTACACTAATCCGCAAACACTCAAACTCACCATTAAACATCAGTAATCCTTCCATAGCAAGAAGAAGACCTGTACCCCCATGTCCTACAAAAAGTACGAACACGACTTTTGCTAAACGACACTACCCATTTCTAAGTGCCCTCACCTATAATAAATTGAACCAGATTTTGAATATACATTCCCTTAACACATTTCATTGTAAATCTAAAATTAAAGAATATCTTTTAACTCTTGACTACAATAAAACAGAAGACCTATTAAAATCGCAATATACATGACCAACCACTCTAAACACACACACCCTCACACTCACGTACACTTACTCATACACACAAACACACCCCCCATACACACTCACACACGCACGTACCACATATTTTTTTTTACACTAGAATTAAATTACATAATTGTACCCCTAAAAATAAGTACTATTTACTTACCTGTAATTTTTGTATAATGGACGGATGGATGACCCCTGTAACACAGGTTCCACCTAGCATGGGGGTCATTGATAAAATTTCTGTGCACTTGTAAGTCCTAAGATGTAAATGCTGCGCATACTACTTTGTAATTTACTTTTGGAAATAAATTATTTATTATTATTTTTAAATGTCTGACATATCTCGGGACCCCGGGGTCCCGGACCTTTGGAAGGCGTACGAGGGGCCGAAGCCAACTCGCAGAGGCCCCTTAGACATTTTAAGTATTGAGGCACCAACCGACGATTATCCCTGTTCGCACTATGCAAGAGCACCCAAGGACAACCCCCGGTTGGTGTAGGACTATTGCAGAATATAGAAACAAAGATATTGGACTATGGGTTTGGATGGCTTAAGTGGACTGGTTACGTGGAGCTATGGAAGGACTATGGCCCCTGCCTGATCAATGTTTAAATTTACACGGATAAAATGGCAGGGGGTGACTTGCACGCTCAATAATGGGCCCCCGAAAACGGTCGCTAGCACATAGTGTCGTAGCGACAAGGGGGCAACACGTCCTGAGGTGCTTATGAGGAGTGGAGAGGTATTCCACGGCTATCAGGACAATCCCGGAAGTACGGTCAAGATCCCTACCAGCATCTTACTGGAATACTTCCTTCCTCCGAGCACGTTTGCTCTTGCGAATCTCCACTCAAGCCGGCCAATTAAGGCAAGAATGAGGCAGGAGCTCTGTTCCTCGTCAGTGTTCCACTCCAGCCGGCCAATAAAGGCAAGCCAGAGGTGAGGAACAAGACTTCTCCCGGAAGATAGGGTCCGTGGGGTCGCTACTGCCCAACAGCTCGCCACATGCTGCCCTGCGGGTTTTTGTATCTCTCTTGGTCTGGCTCCTAGTCCCAGACCTGTTCCGGCAAAGTAAACTCTACTGGCACAGGCCTAGAGTACGGAGCGCGCAAGCCCCACCACGACGTCAACGTAGAGATACGACGGTGGGGTTATTATTATTATTATTACTAGAACAAGTAACGGTATCTAGCCGCAATACGGTGACACTGCACTGGATAAAGGGACACAGCGGATCGCTGGGTAACGACGCAGCTGACGAACTTGCTAGAAGAAGATCTAGCACAGCAGTCTGTGGACCCGAGCCTATCGTGCCAATTCCCTTCAACGAAATACGCAGGAGGCTACAGGAGTTCACCCAAACTCAAGCGGAGAATTGGTGGACCTCGACACCGGGCTGCAGGCGGTCTAAGGAAGCAATGCTTTGATTTGATTTGATTTTGATTTGAATGCCATCCTTGGAAAGCAGGCTAACGAGGCGTTTATTAAGCCTTGACAGGAATGGCCTGCGCCTGATGACGGGGACCATCACGGGTCACTGCTCGCTAACAGTCCTCTGTGCAGGGCGTGCATGGAGGCTGAGGAAACCGTCGCGCACGTACTCTTCAAATGCACAGGTGTTACTCAGATTAGAACAGAAACCCTCGGGTCACCCAGATCTTTCACTGATGTTCTGAACAGACCAGGAGTTTTAATTAACTTCTGGAGGCTGTGTGCTGGTTGGAATAACCACCAAACGGCCGCCATGGCTCACGCACAATGGTCTACCTGACGGACTAAGTGCAGAAACCAAACCCCATAACATAGATGACCAGATGTATGTACGTAATCGAAGCAAAAGGAGTATGTAAGGATCATAGCAGGTGGCGTTCTGTAGTTTCTGCCTACCCCCATGGGAAGAAGGCGTGAGTTTATGCAGCGCCGGCCCGAGAATTCCTGGCGCCCTAGGCGAAAGGCTGGAACAGCGCCCTTTTAAGAAAATTCGTGACAAAATAAAACTATATTCTTTCTTTTTCGTGTGGTTAGTGACTAACCTGGTGTCAAAGTTTTAAAGCCGCCCATGGGCCTTTGACTTGGCTTCACATGCCGTCGAGAAATATCTCAGGCGCGATCGGTACAACGATCGCGGTCAAACTATAATAGTCAAATCAATTTTGAACAAAACATTATAACATGGTACTTACAACAAGAGAAGCAATAAATTTGAAATCGCGACTTTTTTAGCAATGGAGCGAGTTGAGGCTATCAACTAAACTCGCTTTTGATTTCCAGATGAACCGTACCGATGGTTTCGTAAATGTCCATGAGCGCATTTTGGTAGAAAAATTGGTAAAAGATTGGGAGTATTTTCAAGTTGTAGGTAAATAAAAATTAATGTACAGTATAATTTTTTAATTCGATGCCGCCGATTGCCGCCTCCCTAATACGAGCGCCCTAGGCCGTCGCCTAGTTCCCCTATATGAACGGGCCGGCCCTGAGTTTATGTATGTATGTGTGTGTGTACTATAGTGGCGATAAATTGGCAAATGCATTGGTAATCGTAGTTTGTTTTCGACAGCTAGGAGAATGCTGCCGTCAGGCGTAACTATTAACTGTCACCTTTACTTGTCCTGAACATAATATCAACTTACCAGCTCTGTTTAAAGCGTAAACTAGCCGGATTTCTGTAGCCTCGTTCCACAACTTTCCAACAGTTAACCATGAACAGTTTCTAGGATTTTCCGGCCTAAAACTATCCTCAATTATGTATTCCACAGCAAATTGGAAGTAGACATTCCAACATATGAAGATTATTACAAAGAAAAGGATCTCCGCACCTATCTTCTGGTAAGACTGATAAATTACAAAATTAGTATTAACAAAAAACAAACAAGTATTCATTATTTTAAAACATTAGAAAGGATATAGTACTCACAGAGGCTCTCATAACAATGAGAATATTGTCTAAATAAATCACTGTGATAGGTATGCGTATTATCTTTATAGACTCCAATACCAAACGAAGGGTGAGGTGCTGGTCATCATATTTGGCCAGTATACCAACACAAGCAAACAAGTCCACGATCAGCCAGGTTTTTAAATAATTCAATGCAATTTTCCGCAAGGATAGTACAGCAACCTTGCGGGAATACCCTTCAATGTAGCCGGTGAAGAAGTTGGCGATAATATTTAACAGGATCATGAGATCGCAAAACAACGTAATTTCGTCATGGTAGTCCTGCGGGGATAAATAAAAGTTCGCTTTTGGAGGTTGCGCTAAGGTAGCCCGCGAAATTCCTTTTTTCTCACGTTTTTTGCAATTTGCAGGTCACTGTCAGGTTGTATGGGGATCAAAATATCACACGCAACACATATGTTTTTATAGAATTATAATCATATAAGAATCATCAATAATATTCTCTTAGAATTTCCCTCAAATATCATGATTTCATGAAACAGTCATTGAATAGGTACCCAATTAACACAATTGGTGGTAAAATAGCTCTATATCAAATGTATTTGTAAACTTTGGTGAAATATACAGCCATGATTAAGTTCTATAAAGGTGGAGAGAACTCTTATGCAAACATTATAGAACCATGGGGAGAAAAATTGCAGCCTAATTTTGGTTCCAAATGGAATCCATAGGAGTTCCACGATCACCTTTATGTGGCATTTAGAACTATGGGTGTACCTAAGTTGTACGCAGTGAACGATTGAATGAACGGTAAGATGTTTCATTTCGGTCATTGAGTGATAAATGAAACGTCGAAGTTCTTTTGAGTGACGTTATGTCAAGTTGTATTCTTTGAATTTGTATTGATCATTTTAATTTTGGATTACATCTGTGGTTATTAAAACTTCACGTATACTTCACATATAGCACAAAATCTGGTGAAACCATGGTATGGTTTCTTTGTAAATATCGAAGCGCCTTCGATTAGATCAAGAACTATTTATTAAACAAAGTGTGCTAAGTCAATTGACGAAATATTTATCTTTAAATATATAATTCTTTTGTACTTGTGTTTGTCACCTAGCTCTTCCTATACGGCTGGACCGATTTGGATGAAATTTTGTGTGTAAATTTGAGTGGGTCCCTGGATGGTTTGAAAATACAATTAAACCCTGTTTGGACAGGACAACGTCTGTCGGGTCCGCTAATAATACTATAAAAAAAAACAATTGAAAACCTAAAAAAAAATTTGGAGCGTAAGTATAATGTTAAAGTACATCAGTTACAATTAACAAAACTCAGTGATTATGCGTCAGTGTGAATAAAACACTTTCAAAACAAAATATTTTCAAGGACTCGCATTTTCTAAACATGGCGATGTCAAAGGGATCTTTTTGTTTTTATTTTCACTTATTTATGATATCCTCTATTTGGAACTGTAAGGTCTAAAAATTACTTAATCGTATTTATATGTTGCTATTGGTAAATCAGTGGATGTTACTAAGAGCAGTAATTATTTGCTCTTTCGTAGGTAGATTCCCAATCCCCGTGAATTGAGGTCTTCAAGACTAGTTTAAAAACCGTAATCAAAGAATGTAAATATTTCAAATTTTTTTTCCATTTCGCGGAACTAATTTTTGATGAAGTAATTTTAAATGCCCATGAATTTTATATCAACAGGAACATAAGGTTTAAAGGAAAAAAGTGACGCGCAGGATGATCTGACATAAGTAATGTAACAATTAAGTTTTTTTGGAACTGTTAGATCGTTATTGGTTTTAAATAAGTGGAAATAGCTGCTTTTGGTTTTCAAGAATTCCCTTTTGAAACTTGGTTACGCGTTGGAGTGGCATATTAGAGTACAATAAGCCTTAAAGATGCAATATCGATAGGTTCCAAAAGGGCTGCAAAATGATCCCTTTAGCCACTACAGGTGATATCTTACTCTATTATACTACCCATTTGGAAATAGAAGTGCCAAATAAGGGTACGTTACCGCTTATTTATAACAGCTGCTTACAAGTGATTTAAGGCCTCATATACCACTTGCTTCTAAATCACATAACATAACATAATCACGCCTGTATTCCCCGAAAGGTTGCGCAGAGGTGTAACTTTAGTACATGCACATTTCGCCAGTTATGTTTAAGTCCCATGTAATAGGGAGCGAGCCTATTGCCATCAACCGGGCACAAATCCAGACTCCGGGCTGCTACTGAGAAATTCCGATGGAAAAACCCTATAACACTTTGCCCGACCCGGGAATCGAACCCAGAACCTCTTTCTCAGCAGTGGCGCTTGTGACCATTAGACCAATGAGGCAGTCAAAATCAGCTTCTAAATCAGTAACAATTAAAACCTGTTTTCAACTTTAAGTATTAAAATCGACTTTTAGCAACTATGAGTGATAGGAGGTACTCTAATACAAATATGAGTAGTCTTCAATACTGTTAAACCACTTATTTGCAACTGAAAGCTATAAGATAAGCTGCAAAATTCACTAATGTGCTACTTGGGTAATAAATGAACTAGAGTTGCATTGATAATTTCAATGATTATAATTCTTTAAATAAATATTTGTTACTGTCGCGAATCATTAGATCAACGTGCAACCTAATATAATACTGACCAGCAAATTGCAATAAAAGAAAGAAAAATTGAATTTTGCATTAAATTTAGAAACATGTTTATCATAACTTTTGGCCCCCACCTCGGCTTGATGTATGAACTAGTGATGTGCCGAATATCCGTATCCGTATCCGCGGATATCCGAGGGAGAAAAAAGATCTGTATCCGTATCCGTTACTTTTTGGCGGATCTTACATTACGTATATGAAATTTTAAAGATATGTAGCAATGATATACTGTTAACTTCAATCCAAATTAGTAACAAAAAAAAACAAAATATTTATTATAATTCAAATAGAGTAAGTACCAGTAAATTAAGTTATAAGGTAGTAATTAAACTATCTTTGTAGTGAGATCAAACCTCTAATATTTGTGCTATGTTAATTGAAATAGTGTGTGTGTGTATGTTATTTTGTTGTATTATGTTGGCAGCTTTGTCCCCCAAAAGTCAGTTACGATGAGGATCATAAATAATTCCTGCTGAACCTGAAGAAAGTTGAGATCTGTATCCGTATTCGTGGATCTAGACCCTTATGATCCGTATCCGTATCCGTGGATCACATTTTTTAACGATCCGGCACATCACTAGTATGTACCAACCACGTTCAAAAAGATGGCTGGACAGGCAGCACGCGGAACGCGGAGAATCGGGTGTAGAGGCGCTGGTGGCGCAACTTGGGTGAGGCTGATGTTCAGCTGCGGGCCGCGATGGGCTGAGTTGATTCAATAAATAGAGGGATCTACTAACATAGTCCATTTCAGGGTCCTTTGAAGAGTAATGGTAAGCGATAATCAGCGAAGCAGCAATCATCAGAACGACGAATATAATTTCTAAATAGAATCTTAGCCTGCTGTACGGGTGGACGGTGAGACAATAATAGCGGTGATGTCGGTACTTCTCCGCGCACAAGGCTGCATAAGATCTAGGCAAAAGCGAAATACGACTATTGTAAGTAGGTACCAGGTATTGTCCTAGCAGTGGACACAGGCCTCTTCTCTGTAACCGGGAGTGGGCCATAATAGAAAGAAAGAAAGAAAGAAAAAAACGTTTATTTGCGGTAAACATGACGCAGAAAAAATTGTTTGTTTGTAATCAACCACTCTGGCCCAGTGCTGGTTGATGAATGAACCTACTATTGTATCATCATCATCATAATTTCAGTCGAAAGACGTCCACTGCTGGACATAGGCCTCCCCCACGCACCGCCACTTCGACCGATTCTGTGACGTCTTCCACGTACCGGAAGAAAGACGTAGCGTTGGAAGGCCTCCCACAAGATGGACCGATGACCTTGTGAAGGCCGCAGGAATTCGCTGGATGCGGAATGTACTATTGTATACAAGTAGATAACTAGGTGTCCTACTCGCAATAACTTAGGGCCAGTGGCGGCGTAGGGTAGATTGACACCCCGGGCGGTTTTGTATTGAATAGTGATATATTACATCTTTAGAGCAGTGGTGGCCCAGTGGTAACGGCCGCGACTTACGAGTTGTAGGTCGTGGGTTCGAACCCAGACAGGCGCTTTACTTTGTGTAAATTATTTCATCACCACTGCTCTCAAAACGGTGAAGGAAAACATCGTGAGGAAACCGGCATGTCCTAGAACCGAAAATTCGATGACATGTGACATCTACCAACCCGCACTGGGCCCGCGTGGTGGATTACGGCCCACTCCCTCTCACAGAGAGGAGGTCTGTGTCCCAGCAGTGGGAACATTATAGGCTGATGATGATGATGATGATGACATCTTTATAAAGGGAGATTTTATGCGCATTCTTTGGCTGTACGAGTGAGTTGTCGTTGTCACTCCTTGGTGCTTGGTACCCGGGGCGGTCCGCCCCCCTTTACGCCGCCACTGCTTAGGGCCATATTCTCTGACGATTTACCCGCGTGTTACCGGCGATGCGATCCACGTGTGCGCAACTTGTTCGCCGCATTTTCGGAACGAGAGTAATTGTAGTGAGTGTCCAAGAGAGAGAGGGAAAAGCGAGTGTACAATATTGTAAAAACGCAGAGAAAACGTCGCGTGATTGCGGCTAGCTCGCTTCGCACCCGCGGAGAGCACATTCACAAATTGATTCGCAAAAAACACGCTTGCAAATCGCCAGTGTGATAACGCTCTTATTGGTGATGTTCTTCAGAAACGTATTTACGTGGACGACACAAAAGGAGTATGTGAGGTTTTTAGCAGGTGACTTCAATAGTTTCTGCCTACCCCCATACTCGAAACGCGAGACTGATACGACTTGGCAACCACAGTTTCAAATTATACTAAAGGATTGGTATAGTCTGTGCAATCCAAGAAGACGCGCCCCACTCCGCGATTACTGTACTGTAAGCTGAAGGAGCGGAGTGGAGCGCGTCTTCGTGGTTTGCACGAACTATAGAATTGTCTTTTACATTGCGCTCTCCAATTCGTCGGCCCCTGTAGTGACCGTAGGCCTCATAATGACCGCCTACCTAAAATATGGCACTTTGAAATTACACATTTTATTGTATTACCTACATAGCTTTGCTGTGCCCGATACTTCGTTCGGATGGAAATAGAAAACTAACCCAGTAAACATATGTGAAATATTTGCATTTGTTCAGGAAGGTCTGAAATAATATATTTAATAATTACTTGTGCATATTGATTGCTCTTATATCACCAGCATGAACGGCCTTAAAGTTGAAAATCCATCTCAGTATTCCCCGACTTGTTATCTTATATACTGATATACTTTCAATTGGCAAGTGGCAATCGTGCCCATGGAAATAATCATGGGATGTGGTGACAGGCACATCTGGTTTAATAACTTTATTAACTTCTGGTTCAGATTTAGTTTTTTCCTCTGAGGTCTTTTCAGACATGATGGAAATTAAAGCAGTTTAAAACTAGTAAACAAAATCACTTTTTTGTAAGTTTTTTGAACGACATTAACATTTTCATTCGAAATCTTGAAAATCTGTCAAACGGCAGAAATGTCACCAGGGGTAGGACTTGCTTACTAATTTGCTTGTTTTAAATTTGCTAAAGTTTTACTATGATTATGTTAACAAAGAGAAAATTTTAATTAAGTAAAACTTTATCAAATTAAAAACAAGCAAATTAGTAAGGAAGCTAAAGTATAGGTACTATTGCGTAGGTAGTACCTAAAGCTATACTTAGCACAAGTTTGTGGATGGCGATAATAGATGGCACTATTTATCCGATCAATTGACATAAGCGTTTTCAATAAATTCTGCGAGGGGGCTCTCTATACTCGATATATATTACTTTCCTCTATGAATGTCGCAGAAGCAACTCAGAAATCAATAATTGGCAACACCGTGGAATTATCTGGTAAATCTGTTTATTTAGGGTCAAGACCTCCTTAGCTATTGAAAATAAACCTGAGAATAATAAAACAGGTAGGTATCTAGTAGGTTGTCTTATTTTAGCTTAGACCATAGGTTAAATGGAGCAGTGGTGACCCAGTGGTAACGGCCCCGACTTACGAGTTGTAGGTCGTGGGTTCTAATTCAGGCAGGCGCTTTACTTTGTGTAAATAATTTCATCACCACTGCTCTCAAAACGGTGAAGGAAAACATAGTGAGGAAATCGGCATGTCCTAGAATCAAAAAAATCGAAGACATGTGACATCTACCAATCCGCTGGCACTGGACCCGCGTGGTAGATTACAGCCCATGCACTCACTGTCGAAGAGAGGAGGCCTGTGTCATGAACATTAAAGGCTGATTATGTATGGGTTAAATGGTCTAAGATTTTAGGCAGCTTGCAAAGGTAAATAAATAATAGTCCCTTTATAAAAATAACAACAATACATTATTTACTGTAATAAGTTAACAACACAATGACAATGTCCAAGGAATACTAGTTTTGCTTCTTTTCCAGAAATCTGCACAATATTTTGAACAAAAAGCAGCACTCAGTAGAACATCATCAATTTTATCGATAAGCATCATTTCCCTGGAAAAAGAAAACACCCACGTTAAAATATAAAACTAAGTATCTAGTGATTACTGGTTACTGTTAGAGGTTACATCATTCCACTGCTGGGTAAAGACCCTTTGACTTCCAGCTGTTTCGGTCCAGGGCTAGTGTGGACCATTGTTTATTGAAACTATAAGTATTAGCATATCGACGTTTGCAAAGTTAAAGACGTCAACTGCCATTTTGAGATTTTTCTATTATTGCAATAACTAACTAAAAATATGTATAATGTTCTACAAAATGGCATTTTTTTTACAAAATATCGCCTAATTTTTTGTACTTTTCTCACTTAAAAGAAGACAAATTCACTGAAAACAGTGAATAAAAAGCACTTTTAATCACTATTTTGGTGTTTGAATATAGAACACACCAATATACATATTCGACCTCCATCTCAATGCTATACATACAACCTCCTTGCAAAGAAATACTCGATACAAACTCTTTGTGCACAGAATACTTGACATACAAACTCCTTGTGCAAATAACTTCTCGAGATTTGATTGGTCGACACTTTCGACAAGGAGTTTAGCATTAGAAAAAAACCGTTTTGTGTTCTTTGCTGTCATTGGTAAATTGGTGCTATTTTGAATACTGTAAGTTGTACGAACACAAAGCTTAGTGTTACTTAATAATAAATCGATTGAAAATGCATTCAAGTGATGAAGACCTGAGTTTATGAAAGAGGCCGATATAGTAGCAAACTTGCTACCCAACAAATCACGGCTGGTTTACATCAAAGCCTATGATGAGTTTTGCAAATGGAAAAATGAAAATCAAGGTTCTGGCACATTTTCAGAGTCTATTTTTGTCTATTTTCGCTTAAATCTTTCTTTTTCTCGAAGTCATGGTATAAAGTATTAGTAGTCGCTCAGGATTCTAACACTTGAATCACTCGCTAGGCTCGTGATTCAATCGTTAGAATCCTTCACTAAATCCGTCCTTTATTCACTAATTGCATAATATACTATTTTACCATTGCCACTCGAAAAAGAGCATTTTATTCATCGATAACAGTGAATAAAACTCTCTTTTACTCACTGAGTGAATAAAAACATTTTGAATTTGGAACAAGCACGAATTGTACGAATTATGTACAACCGATAAATAGAACGTGCTAAAAGTACATACTGGCTGGCTAAATGGAGCTATAGAGCTATACAGTTATTATTATTATTATTTATAAACCCGCCAATTTTAGTTAGGTTCTTTTCTATCTAATATCGTGGTTGTTTTATGTTATTGGAAAATCTATTAACATAATTAATTATAATAAAATGAGTTCTTCCAGTGACGAAAATGAGATACTGATTGCGGAATCATTTTGTTCTGAAGCAGCAATTCAATCAATCTGCCTAGCCTTTTCCCAACTGTGTTGGGGTCGGCTTCCAGTCTAACCAGATGCAACTGAATACCACTACATACTTTACATGGAGCAAATGCCTGTCTGACATCCACAACTCAGTAACTGAGTATTAGGATACCCTTTGGTAAGACTGGTTGTCAGACTTTCGTGTTTCTGACGACCCGTAACGACTGTCAAAGATCCACGAATGACAGCTGGGACCAATGATTTAATGTGCTTTCCGAAGCACGGAGGAGTCTCAGTATGTAAAGATGGTCACCCATCCACAGACCAACCCCGGCAAGCGTAGCTTAACACGATGGATCGACTCGTGCGGCTGTTATTACTTAGCCTCGAGCTCCTCTAAAGCAACAATTATAGTAGATAATTTTGTTGTCGCCAAAAATGTGATTATAAAATACTACTTATACTACTATTTATTTTCTCGCAGTCAATGGTAAAAAGTAGAGTACACAACTCGTAAATAAAAATTTTACTCGGTCCTTGTATCCCTGGCTCCGATCAGGATTCTAATCTAGAATCCCTCGCTACGCTCGTGATTCTACTCTAGAATCCTTCGCTGCTCTCGGGATCCAACTTAGTCTCTCGAATTAAATTCCCTTTTTTTCACTTGTTGTATAATCTACTATTTTTTAGCAAAAATCTGTATTTTCTTCATAAATTTTTACAGTAATTGTAAAATTAATCCATAAGATGCCAAAGAGATTTAAAAAAAAATTAAATAATTAAAAAAACTTTTTTTTTTTTTTAATCCGTCTATAAAATTAAGCATAGATTCCCTCATTTCGATATGTGCACATTATAAAGAATCACACTGTATACATGTGGATCCTTATTAAATAATAAAGCAGTAATGAAAATTTCAACAAATTTGGTTTAAAATGAACAAAATGGGAGCACTTTTTTCTATTATGCGCTCTCCTGAAAAGTAACTGTTTTGCATATAACTCTTTTTACTTTGCACCCGTTGATATATAACATGTCTGTGAGAGGGTTTAGGCCATAATCTACCACCTGGGCCAGTGCCAGGGTTGGTAAACTAAGTCCCTATTAAGACAACAATAATAATTTACAAACGAAAAACTTACCCAAAACAAAATTCATAGAATACGTGATTAAACACAGGCTTCTTGCAGTTTAAATTCTCACATGTTGAAACGGGCCCATTACTCAGATCAGATATCAATACATTGGGCAAAAAGTTAAAATATTCTCTTATTATATCAGCTGGTACGTAGTACGGTTTGGTTGCTTTCTTGTAAATTCCCTCAGTCACAATTGCTGATTGATTATTACCATTCTCATCAGAATATTTATTGTCTTCAGCATCAATGTTAAATTCATGAAAATTCTCTTGCAGATCTATTATGTTATTATTATGCTCATTATAAAGATTTTCTCTAACGTGTTCAGAGTAAAAACTATAGGTTTGTGGGTTAATTTTTTTCACAGCAGTGTTTATCATTTGATAGAATTGTCTTCTGCAAATCTCATATAAACTAGGTGGGGAGTAGTATTTAGAATCTAATATGACATTGTACTGAGGCGGACATTCAATTGTAACTTCTAATTCTTTGGGGTCTTCGTCTTGGCATAATTTTAATTTGCACTGATGTCTTCTTTTGTTGGCAGTTTGGCTATTTGCAGCTTCTAAACACCTGGAAATAGTAAATTGATAAATAAGAACATAGATACCTAAATATTCTCTTATTATATCAGCTGGTACGTAGTACGGTTTGGTTGCTTTCTTGTAAATTCCCTCAGTCACAATTGCTGATACCTGATGATGCAGATACCTACGTTTTGAATAGTCAAAGAGTACCGTTCAATACAGAAATCACTTCTTTCTTTTTTGTGTGGTTAGTGACTAACCTGGTGTCAGAGTTTTATGCCGCCCATGGGTCTCTGACTTGGTTTCACATGCCGTCGAGAAATATCTCTCAGGCATGCTGGTTTCCTCACGATGTTTTCCTTCACCGTTTTTCACATAAATCCGAAAAGTCAGAGGTGGTGCCTTGGTTTCGAACTCGAGACAATAAGTAAATAAACAAGTAATATGACATAACCTATGACTTGACAGTCCGACGATCACACCACTAGGCTATCACTGCCTAGTGATAGAAAACACTGCAAAATATAAATCTTTTTCTACATCTAAATGTTACCTTAACAGCCTCAGACCAAATAAAAAACTAAGTCATAGCGCTGTCAAAAGTGACGTGAGGCCGGTTTCGTAAACATGTGTGCCCTTAGTGAGGTGTATTTTGATTGTAAATGTGTGCATGTGAGCTTGTATGCATAGAGCGGAGGTATAATTTTGGCATGCATCACTGTATTGTTTGCAGTGCTTTGTCTTGGTTTTTTATTTGGTCTGAGTTAGCAGCTGACAACGACATAATTTCTAGTTCCAAAAGCACAACACCAAAAGATCATAAGCACACAAAATCTGTACTATGTTCCCTTTCCCTATAGGATGTGCGGGAGTTACGATGCCTTCAAGGATTTATTGGAAACAGTTGGGCAAGACAAGCACCATCGAAACTTACCCAATATTGAGACATCTAGTTTGTTGATCTCTGAACATGTGATACCATAGTGAGTACGGCAAAGTCGTCAAGTTCGAGTTTCTCCAGAATCTGAACTCACAGTGGTGATAGTTGTATACAGGTCGCTGTGGAAGCCATCGTAGTTTATTATCTGTAAATATAATATAATAGATATAAAATTTGATGAAGTTGACGATGATAATGCAGTAGAAAGCAATATTGTGGGTGTCATTACAATTAATAATATACTTAATATATAATTATCACTTGCTTCAAAAACGTTGAAGGAAAACATCGTGAAGAAACCGGCATGCCTGAGAAATATTTCTCGACGACATGTGAGGCAAAGTCGCCCATGGGTGGTTTTAAAACTCTGACACCAGATTAGTCACTAACTACACGACAAGAAGAAGATTGCATAATTCAAAATAAATAAATAAATAAAATTCAAAATGCAAGTTCTTACAAAAAAAATCTTAGTCTTTTCAATGATGGGCTGCATGAAATCAACGAGTGCAAGGTTTTTGTTTGTTTATAAATGGCAGGAGATACTTTGAACATCTTTTTAGGTTTTAAAAGAAACCCGTAGTAGTATAGTAACAGACTTAGCTGTAACATTAGCAGCTATCTACACTGAAGTAACGGGTGTAAGTAATTTGTTTTTCAAGTTCACTCTAATTTATTTCCAGTTCTACAGACTATTGTTTATTTCTATTGTTAGGTTTCTAAAAATATATTGTTTAATAAGGTATTTACAAGGCAGATGTGAATGGAAACACCGAGAGGGGAAGCCCTAGGAGGACAATATAGTGACCTTATTGGTGATGTTCTTCAAAAAGGTCAGGTGCGTAGTACTTGCAACTGGCGGGCGTGTATGACCAGATGTATAATACGTTTATACATCTGGTCATACACGCCCGCCTCAAAGAAAAAAAGACAAACGATTCAAGAGAAGTATGTAAGGATCGTAGCAGGTGGCGTTCTGTAGTAAAGATAAGCAAACACCTTTATTTGAAAGCAAGCACTGGATAATAGGATATAACAATTTTCGCTATTTGAAGAACAATAATAAAAGACAAATTTCATCTATCTTAATTCCTTTTCCTAAAATATTTTTAGGTAATCGTTGAAGACGAGATATTGATTGATTGTAGTGGTTGTTAAAAAAACAGCCAGTTCCAGAAACGAACTTTGACTTTTAAAGCTGTCATTAAATACTAATCTTTCATTAACTTGTTTTAACTCTTTGCAGAAAGCAACATTTGACTCGATTTCAATTGTTCTTTGATGAAATTAATGAAATCATTAGAGTTAATGATCCATTACGTAATGGGGCATTAATGTTTGTCTTTATGCAACTGTGTTTTAGAGACATGCCGTCATCTAGGTAACCTGACTTTATTGGATAAAATCTACATACGTTTGCTATTACATTTATCTACCCTGTTTTTAACAAACACCACAAACTATATCTCGTCTTCAACTATTTATCTAGTAGGATGTTCAAAGTATCTACATTTTAAAACAAATGCCAAAACACTTTCAAACTCAAACATTCCGAGGTGGTCTCCAACGTGAGTCTCAACATATACACGTAAATGGGTCAACCAAATCAATGAGGAAACGCTAAACTTGATTTATAGCGGATAGTTTGTTATCCGAGGCGCCAAAACTACTGTCTTCGTTAACTTTACGACGACAGTAAAACGTAACTAGAGCGTATTAGTACTGGCCACTGTTTAGCTAGAGATGGCCAGTAAATAGGTTCCTGTGATGTAACTCCAACGGGCCTTAGGAAAACATTTGGCAATGCGGATATTGGTGTGGCGTCAGAAGATTATAATGAACTCGCATTTTGGGATTAAGATAGATCTTAATCCCCATAGGCTAAATGGAGCAGTGGTGGCCCAGTGGTAACGGCCGCGACTTACGAGTTGTAGGTCGTAGGTTCGAACCCAGACAGGCGCTTTACTTTGTGTAAATTATTTCATCACCACTGCTCTCAAAACGGTGAAGGAAAACATTGTGAGGAAACCGGTATGTCCTAGAACCGAAAATTCGAAGACATGTGACATCTACCAACCCGCACTGGGCCCGCGTGGTGGATTACGGCCCACTCCCTCTCACAGAGAGGAGTCCTGTGTCCCAGCAGTGAGAACATTTATAGGCTGATGATGATGATCTATGTCTGCCTGATGTTGGTTTAGTAAATAGGGAAATATTATTTTTTACAGTATTTTTAATAATGAACATAACACTAACTTAGACAAGTTTTTGTGACAGACAGGAGGTCTTCGTTTATTAAGACTTGGAAACGCACCTCTGACTTTTCGGATTCATATACTATTGTATAATAACTATCATTTGCTTCAAAAACGGTGTAGGTAAACATCATGAGGAAACCGGCATGCCTGAGAAATATTTCTCGACGGCATCTGAAGCCAAGTTTGAGGCCAATCGTCGGCTTTAAACCTCTGACACCAGGTTCGTCACTAACCACACAAAAAGAAGAAGAAGAAGACTTGGAATGGATTTCCAGACATGACTACCAACTAGGATAACTCCTACTTAGTGAAGTTTTAGTACTGTTATTGGAACAGACAACAAAAAAATAACGACATGCTGTTAACGAGTGTTGTGAGTAAAACTATAAATAAAACAAAAAGTAAAAAAAAAAACATCCGACCTTGAAGAATTCTACCGCATGTTGCAAATTCTTTAAATACGTTCATCAAACCAGTGTACTGTGAGATCATTAGCCTTGAAAAGCTCTATTATGAAACAGTGCACGTGGCTAGCCATTGATTACCGCAAGCTTTTACTAAATCACCACAAATTATTCATGCACGTCCACTGACCACTTTTGATTAATATTATAATTTTATCAATTTCGATAATGCTATTCACTATTTCACCAGTTTGTTATTATCATGCAAAAATACGTTAAAAAAAAAACTCACAACATCGAATTCACCACACGGCACATATAATTAAAGTAACAAATTAAATTACCACAAACCGATAGGTACCGTAGACGTCTTAGCTCTGAAATCCTTAGCGGCAACTCCGTTAGTTCATTCTCATCCAATATCAGGAACTTTAAGCTCCTCGCTTCACCTATCTCTTCAGGAATACGCCTCAATCTATTCCCGCTAACATCGAGGCACTTGAGACATCGCAACTTAGATATCTCTCTCGGCAACTCAGTTATATCATTACCGCTTACGTACAGACTCTCTAAATGCTCCAAAACCCCGATGTTAGTTGGCAAACGTGTCAAGAGATTCTCCTTCAAATAAATGTCTGTCACTTCTGCTTCTTCGCCCTTCAGTTGGTTTAAAGGAAACTCTGTAAATCCTCTGTAATTCCAGTGAAGAACGGTGGTTGGTGATAATTCATCATAGCAATTCATGTTTACTGTTTCGCACTAAAGACTATCTACTGTTTTTCCCAGTTCATTTTTCACTTCACTTTTAATCGTTTGTTCAAAATAATGCACTCAAGCATTCAGCTCTTTATATGTTTATGTTATAACGTATGTTCAGTTAAAAGCTTTGTCCATACGTATGTGTGAATCGTAAAAGTCAGAGCGAGCTCCTCTGATTCCCGTCTGAAGAAGACTGCATCCCATGTCGGTCGAACGCACGTGAATTATTTTTAAAACTATAACAAGGTCTTTGCGATCGAGAAAATATTGTGAAAATATTTTTCGCCGTAGGTATAATAGATGCTAGGGATAGTTAGAAGCATTCTGTTTAGACAGCATTCATGTTGTCAATAATATTCATTTTATATGAGAATGTGTTTTAAAATATTTTTAAATAAATATTGTAGCGTAAAATGAATCATGGAAAACTGCAAATTACGTAATTATATGCAAAAACCGGCCAAGTGTGGCACACGAAAGGTTTCGTCCCACCGTACAATATTTAGCAAAAAACGCCGAAAAAGAAAAGGTTTCTTGTATGGGGAAACCCACTAATAAAAAATAAAAAAATATATTTTTTGTTGTTAGAGCGGCAATAGAAATACACAATCTGTGGAAACATTTTCATTTATTAAAGTTTATGAGATACAGCCCGCTGACAGATAGACGGACGGACGGACAGCGGAGGCTTAGTAATAAGGTTCCGTTTGACACCCTTCGGGTACGGAACCCGAAAAACTATCCCAGAGCAATAATAACAATGATTATCATAATTATAATAATATCTTCCCGAATTCAACTAATATCATTACGAAAGCGATGCAAGGTGTAGTGATAAGCCCAGTATTGCTCGGAGAGGTTGGCGCTGATCCAATACAAACTGTGCGCGGTGTTAGGTCGAGGACACTCGACCGCAACACAATAACAAATAATGAGACCACAACGTTGACGAAACATCTGATGTGTATGTAATACGTACGTTACTAACCAGTGGGCCTAAAACGGCCACATTAAGCAATTTCTCTAAAAGCAATTCATTTTCTGAATTCCCTCTCCTGGGAATTCAGAAAATGAATTGCTTTTAGAATTGCATTCAAAAATCATACAAAAATTTAAATCATTTTATGGTGTACATAGTAAAGAATATTCTATCTATCTATCACTTTGGAAAAATTGTTACCAGAAATGGGAAAAGTGTTGAGGAATGCATACTCCTTATTAATAGAAAGAAAGAAAATACATTTATTTAGCACACAGATTAAAAGGCACATAACACTACAGGTAAAAAAAAACTTAAAAAAGAAACAAATAAAAAGTGAAAATTAAGAAATTAACAGGAAAGTGTGCCTCGCGTGAGAGCAGTGGTGGCCCAGTGGTACCGGCCGCGACTTACGAGTTGTACGTCGTAGGTTTGTACCCAGACAGGCGCTTTACTTTGTGTAAATTATTTCATCACCACTGCTCTCAAAAAAATGGTGAAGGAAAACATCGTGAGGAAACCGGCATGTCCTAGAACCGAAAATTCGAAGACATGTGACCTCTACCAACCCGCACTGGGCCCATGTGGTGGATTACGGCCTACTCCCTCTCACAGAGAGGAAGCCTGTGTCCCAGCAGTGGGAACATTATAGGCTGATGATGATGATGTGCCTCGCGACTGTGCCAAATACTCTATGGTTGTGTCGCCTAGCAATACTGTTGATAAAATTAAATGTCAGTCGTATTATTCTGTTCATAGAAATCCATATAGTTTATCGTTTTAACTACTTTTCTAAATCCTCCACGCAGATCGTGGTTAGGATAGAAGTTATGCAAAGATTTAAATATACGAGAAAGTGTACTTAAACAAATCCATTGAAAATGCGTAAGGCCACAGCTGAAGCCTCAAAAGTACAAATAGTGCACCTAATAGGATCGAAACAGTGTGCAAAGCCATTCCTGGAGCTGAACAAATTTCGGAAGGAAAAATAATCAAGCCTAGAGAACTAGCAAAGACTTGATGAATGTCATTCGGATTATTCTCATTTTAAAGTATTCTGTTTTTTTAGACATCGATTTAGTTCATCGTTTCTATTATTAACTGTTTTTCCTATATCCTCCAAGAAGTTTCGACAATAATATAATATAGGAAGTACAAACCAAACACAGCAACAATAACATACCAGAGATATTTAAAGACTGCTAAAGTCAATAATAACCGGAGTATGCATAAAAATATTCGTCCTAGTTTTAACGCTGCATTCATTAGAGCGGCTATTTTTATCAGTCTACCCACTGTAGTCTTGTTAATTGGGATATATTAACAAGGAAACAACGTTTTCTTAGAACACTGTTGAGCTTAAAAAGTGTGCCGAAGAGATATGAGTTTTCCAAGAAGATGAGAACGTGGCTTGGATTTCAATTCATTCAATTTATAATTTAGCGGGAAACTTCGTTTTGTTCAAGCTGGATCGTAGCTAACTAGAATATTAGCTCTGACAACATTTGCAAATGCTTGTGGAATGAGATTTAGATGGGGAACCACAAGCTTCTTACCTTCATCATCATTGGTAACGGATCATAGACCTCTTCAATTGCACGTCACTGTGCCCAATCCTAGGCCATTCTCATCCATTCACCAGCTGCTATTTTTCAATGGAAAACTAAAACTAAACAACGTCAAAACATTTTGAAACATATCTTTTCCACTCCACAGTTTACTTTAGCTAATGTTGTTGCTAACATATAGTCTAGAAAAACATCTAGATATTTGCTTATCCTCAATTTTAGGAATCTCAGACAAAATATAAAGGTTGACGAGCTCCATATGCGTTTAGTTCTAATTCTTTGGAATGGTCGGAACTGACCACCCACGCTTGCGTACTATGAATGTTCCAAATGTGACTGCTGCTGATAATATCGGTCAGAATCGTAAAGCTAATGAGGTCAATAATTAATTGCAATGTAGTGTCGTCATTCGCAATAGTAATTTTGACTGTAGGTACTATAAATACTTAATTAAAATAAGAGTCCTAAAAAGTTATAATATTTATGTATTTCAGGAAAATCTACATCAATATTCTATATTTGATATTTTTGAATTCGCAAAAGGTGCTATACAAAATGTCAGGTCACATAGTGTCCACTAATATAATTATAGGTACATACACAAGTATCACACATACAGTTCAAATAGATCAGACTTTGAAGTAATTTAGATGAATCACATCAGTTCAGATGAATAGATTAGATTAGAACATTGTTTACAAATGTCATTGTGAAAAATTACATCTTCACTAGTTTCTCCCACAGCATTATTGATATCGATCAAATTATCATTGAATTTGCTTTGTTCTGCATGATTAATTTTCACAAGTTATTAATGACATTTGCTTTGGCCAGAACTCAGCTTTCATAGAAAGTCGCATGCTTTTAATTTCATCCTGTATTCACTTAACTCTTTCTTCATTCACCATTTCTTTTACCCCTTTAAGCTCATTTATGTTTCCGTATTCTAATTATTTGATTCTTTCTTCAACAGTTTTTCTAGGATACATTTAGGTATTAATCCCATTATTGTTTGCGCATCACATTCCAATTAGATGTTAGGCGATAGATGAATAAATGATACATTTCATAGATGTGGGAATTAATTTGATTACTGTAATAATAATAATATAAACGAAATAATAATAATATAGAAATTTAGACCTTCACAATTCAGAGGTAGTTTTTATTTATTTCGATGAACAATATTAATAATGCATAAAAAATGCTGGATTGTTGGAAAATATTACATTGAGCCTATCATGTTTTATTTTTAAAATAACTTAACAATGAAGTGGTTAATCTTACTTCGCGAGATTTTCACGTCCTAGCATTGGAAATGTTTATTAAACTTATGTAGGTAGGTACATAGATTGTTTTTCAATGGAATAAGTAAGTAATATTCTTAGACATCTAAACATATAGGACAGTAGTTAGAAGAATTCACATTCGCACTATTTAAAGTCTATTTTTTGGATATTCTGACTAGATAAAAAAGCATCAGCTTTGCTATTAATAATTTGATTTTTTTATACTTAGTTTAAAATTTCGTAGTCAATTTTCATTGTTTTGCCAAAATCCTTAATTATATAAAATGTTTGATTAACCACAATGTACATTTTGGTGCAGACAAGAAATACAATTACATCTAATAATATGTATTTTTAAATATGTAAATAGAATATATGTGAGTCATAAATCTAATAAAATGTTTACACCTGCAGAAAAAACTTCTAAATAATTTTAACGTTACTATAACTATTCATGTCTACTCAAAAACCATCAAATATGGCTATTTCCACCTAATATTGTCAACCTAATATTACTATACTTTCAAAAACAAAGATCAACACGAAACACTTACAAATCTATTACAATTTTGATTATATTAATAAGTACATAAAAATACTTTAGGTAATGTCACAGAATTAATAAATTAGGCAATTAGCAAAAAGACTAGAAACACGGCAAAATATTTTTCAATGAATTAGCACTCTCATTCAGAAAAACTTTACATTGTTAACCAAAACTTTACAAAAATGCTTTCTGTCCTTGTCATATTCATAACAATGACGTAAGAGGGCAATAAGTTACTAACAGCATTTTGATAAAAGACGTTCATGAATAAGAAGGTTAACGGGTACATCGAACATTGAGAAGACTCAAATAATCTATTGTTCACGGAGTCAAACAACTTAAAATCTACGAATGAGTCTGACGCGTCGTCCCCTGGCATCGCTTTCATCATCGCTGTCCATTGATGTCTGCCGGTGTCCTAACATCAGAGCCTGAATGTCAGGGTTGAGAGGAAGAACGGGGAATGATGAGCGACGAACCATCGGCACTGGACGAGCTCCTAAATAGAAATAGATATTTTTTAAATGACAACACTACACTGATATGAAGTACAATGGTTTTAATGCAGCCGTAAGAATTTTTGATCGTGATTCAAAAAGGGAATCGTGATGATATTCCACACAATTTTAAGGCATTTCTTTAGGATTTAGTGTCACACGCATCACACAATGAATCATGGTTGATTGATGTAACCTTCAACAATGCGTCTGGTGAACATACAGGAATTATCAGGATGTAAAATGGTAAAGTGTATCGTGGCTATTCGTGGGTTGGTGTCAGGGAAAATTGAGTGCTATCGGATCGTTAAGTGAGCCGTCCTCCGCGCACCGTCAGGTAAACTAAGTTAGTTTAGCTCGCCATTCATACATGTGCGTCCACTCACATGTATGAAAACCTGTCGAGCTAAACTAAACAAACTTAGTTTAGCTGGCGGTGAACGGTTCGCTTTATGGATGCAAAAAATATCACTCTTTAATTCTTAATACTCACATATTTACCTGTTTTGATTAATATTGCAATATTACTGTGGTTAACTAGGGAACTAAAATATTGATTATGAAATGCAATCATTAATATCGTAACACCGAATATTTACTTTTAGATGTAAAAAAAAGTATTTGGAAACTTTCCAAAAGCCTTTTACACCTAAAACGGTTACAACATCAAAAGTGTTATAATTGCAATTCATTATAAATATTCTAGTTCGTTAGTCAGCCACATTTCTTATTTCCATACAGTAATATTGCCAAATTAATCAAAACAGCGAAATATTTGACATCTATTTTCGACGTTGCCCACTTTCAGAATAAACGCTCTTAAGTTCGACATTGTAGTGCTGATGATTTCAATTTATTGAACATCCGGCTTCTTCTGAGAAGTGACAATTCCCAGTCTCAATTCCCATTCCTTGTCTGGGATTTCGTCACCAATTTGATAAAGGTACTAGCCCCGCTTCACACAATTAATAAATAACCAGAACATCCTGTAACGCTAATGAACGATGAGGATTACATGGGTTTATTTCCAGAATTACGCACCCTAACATTTCTAGCTAGAACCTTGTAATACTTACAAATTCCTTGTTAAAATTACCTCTGTAAATGTTCAAATAGTTAATTCGCAAATTGATGACAATGTAATTGAAACTGTTATAGAAATACTCCCTTAATTAGAGATCATCGATCAAGGATATTATAATAGCGTATTTAATTAAAAGCAAGCAGATTAACAATGTGTAAAGTATGTACCAATTAATATCACCATCATGGAACACGGGACATATTTGTCAGCTAACAAGTAATTATAAATTGGATGAAAGGGTTTCACTAGTAAACCCATTTGCTACAGCTAAAAGCCAATTAGGCGCCAACTAAATCTGCCACAAATCTCCATGATACTATTGATTGTGGATACAGGGCAGAAAATTATTGTACTGCTACAAATTGTATATCAAACCTTTGATTAACCATTTGGAACGTAATCATGTGTTCAATGGACTGTGAGTTCAATTGATTCCATACAAACTTGCCAACACGGATGTGTGTATTGACAGATTTGATTATGTTCAGGAATATAATGTAGATGGTATACTATCTACGTGCTTACATGCAACACTATAAAGGATTCATTGAACTGTAAAGTGCTTTGGCTCTTTACGATTCGGGCATCCCATCGAAAGATATGTTTGTAGTCCAGGCAAGGCATGAAACAATTTAAGTTCAATCATTGTAACAGAGATAAGAAAGAACTGTAGCTAAAAAAAAATCGAACTACTGAAGATAATTTAAAAAATTAAGTACTTTATAAAAATCTAACTACAAGACAAAGGCGTGTGAGAACATCAATTACCTGAAAGTCTTTTTCAGTCGTCAGACAGACCTTGTTATGAAACAGAGAATATAAAACAGTGAAAGAAGAGATAGAACTTTAGAAACCATTAAAATCATAAACATTTACATTCACATTTATCAACATTAAAATTTCGATCAATAAAGAGCAGACTTGCAATGAACTCATAAATTATTTCATTAACATTGCGTTAGTACAAGAATAGAAATGGAAATAAAAATAGATTCATACCAAAGAGCTTCGCTACAGATTGCCTTTTAACGAGTCTCGGATCTCCTGCTGGGGTCTCAGCAATTGACGCCGGTGCCGATCCTTCTTGAGATTTCCTATGTTGTTCACTTAGGTACGAATTTGTAGAATCTCCTCTCTTATTTGACGATAGATACGGTCTTGTTTGACGACAGTTATTCTTCTTTTCCTGTTCATGATTTACAACAGATTCAGCAATCTGAAACAGCTGCAGTCCAAACTTGCTTGATTCTCGTCGTAATGGTTTCTTATTAGCAAATTCTGCTAACGATTGCCTCCTTTCTCCATCAGGGTTAAGCTTCCTCCTGGCCCTTTCTTCCTCTTTCACTTTCAGAACATCTAGTATTGCGTTGAGCAGTAGTACCAGGAGAAACACAGTGATGCCTATGACGGTGACTGGGTTATTATTTGCGCTCCATCCTTGGCTTTTAAATTTACGTTTCATCATGGTCGGTTTCACAGTAAACACATCTAAAATGCTGCATGCGTCTTTTATAAACAGTGGAATGACTTTTGGTTTTATAACTGGTTTTAAAGCTTCCGGTGGATTTTCTGGAGTTGTTTGATTTTCCTCGGGCGTGATCGCAGTATCGACAATTTTCTCAGGAAGTACAACATTTGCTTCAACATTTTGTTTCATAAACCACATTTGCACACTGTAGATACTGTAAACGATCACGGAAAGAATCAAAAGTAGGATCTTACGTTCGTTCATGTTTACATCGCAAAAACACTGGTTTGTTTTGACATAGAACCGCGCGTGCGTGTGTGTCTATTCGCGTACTGCACGATATTGTTAAACAGTTTACGGAGATTGTAGTAAATGGTTTATTAATTTTCACTTTTGTGGGTTTGTCTTGAATATTTTTAGCGTGTTATTACGTCGCGTTGTCCAGCGGCGTCATTTTGTGATTTGTGTTGGGTAGCGCGCAGTGCGCATGTGCGGGCGGCGGCCGGGTCGCCAGGGTCGCCGCGCGTGTACTCGCTACCGTGCGCCGTCGTTATACGGCGCTCCTACAGATACACGTTAACTTTCGACTATCACTGTATTATCTATAATGCCTACGCCTCCTGTTTCTTTTCTATCCCGAACTAGATCTGTTTTCGTTTACATGTTTTCTTGTGTTTATTGATTCTTCCGCACCGCTTTGAATGTAAAAAGTTTTCTATCAATATTGGTATGAGTGCTTGCAAGAGATAACAAATGGAATTCAATAACTTTTATCTATTACTACTTTGTTGATTATGCATTTGATTAATATTGCGATACCGATATAAAATATCTAAGATAATGCAGCAGCATTAGACTATAATATATTTTTAGGTCGATTCTATCAACGGATTTAACTCTCGACCCCACTTACGTGTCATTGTCCAATTGTCCTAAGAAATTGTTTGTCAAGAACAGATTCACTCATCGTGTCTGTATACTGTAGAGTACAGTCTATATGTATACCAACACAATACTACAAAAATATGTTTTGTTTACCCACAGTAATACGATTTCAAAAGACTCAGTAAATAATTATTGTGATGGAAATAGGAATGCGTAGGTTTAGATTTACGGTATAATAAAATAAAATAAAATGTTTACGCATCATACCCACACAATTTGTAATTTTAAACCAGATTAAATTATGACACATATATCTTCACTGTGTTGAACATATCAAAAGTACAAAATTCGAACGAGAAAGCGCGAGGAGCTCACAATACAACGCGTATATATGGGAATTTTTGAGCAATTTTTAGGTTTTCTCCAATCAATAATATATTTTCATTGTGTACGGACGTACAAAGATATAAGGAGCATGTAGTATACGGAGGCTCACGAACTCAATTTGGACGCGAGCAGTGTCTTAATAATTCAACGAGCTCGTAGGCACTGTCTCGCTCCGGTTTTCCGTGTTCCTCCACTAATATCTGCACGGAAGTGGAATTAACCATGTCACACACGACGAACGTAGTATTTATGGTATCCTGGGATGGTGTCTCTATTTCTTTAGATATATTGCGGGTTTGTTTTTCTATTTTAATTCTAAAACTTTGTACGGTTTTTACCGGGACAACTTATCTATTCAAGTGGGTATCTAATTCAATCCATATAATATGGTCTCGTTTAAACATTATTTTGCCGTGGTAGTCAGAAGGTCTATTGAGAGTACATTTGTCCCTTCAAATTGTGAATTGCGTTTTCATGTGCGGGAACTCAAAAGTTCATAGGTGTGTTTAGTTGTACGTGAAGCATGGTACAGGAACTCAATGTCAGGGAACCGCTGATCGCAGTGAGCATGCGTGACGATCAAAGTTTCCTCGATCATAGAAAAAGCTTCTGCATGATCTAGTTGACTTTTTCTCAGACAGAGGAAGTAACGGTCTGACAGTAACAAGCTGATAAATCACACGTAAATAATGACCTTTCTTGATCGTTGCTGATCCACGCGTCATGTTCGTGAACGGGCGCCGTCAGTTGAGACTGGTCATCTCTTATCTGCCAGGGCTTATTTTTAATCTTATATTTTCAATTGTTTTGATTATTTTTTGTACATTGTTCTCACATATAGAAGCAACCAGAATAATGTACCCAGAATTTTGTAATATCTATATTTAAAAGAGTGGCCTTGGAGTTTCTTGCCCGTTCTTCTCCATAGAGATCTGTTTTGGAATGGGCAACTAGCTTCAACTTTCTGACTAACTGACCGATTCTTTGACAGTTCAAAAGTGACTATAAATGGTTTAATTGAAATAAATGCTTTGAGTTTGAGTTGAATTTTTGATTACTCATATCAACAAGAAAAATGTTTCCAGCAACTATCTGCTATTTATAAAATAGCTGACAGGAACAGACAGGAAGTCAATTATTTCGTGTTGTATGTTTTCTAGTTTGCGAAAAACAGCAATTTTGGCAAATATGACTCCAGAGTTAGAGGCGGAAACTGCATAACGGCAAAATGCGGAAATGAGTCTTTTCGTTCTGTCAGTTAAGAACGTTTTTACAGTCAAACTAAGTAGAAAGAGAAAGAAAGAAAGAAGAAGAAAACAAAAGTAGCCAAAAGCCTCGTAAACAATAAAAAAGGACACAACCATTATAGTAGCCATTAAATAAATAAGCTTGAGACTTTATCTTATTCTTATAATTATACAAGCAGCGCCCCGCGGTTTGACCGGCATAAGTTTCGATCCCGTGAGAATATTGATAAAAGTATCCTTTATGTTAGTCCAAGTTATAAACTATCAGTGTGTCAAATTTCATCCAAATTCGTTAAATCGTTTTTGCGTGAAAGAGTAACAAACATACATCCATCTATCCTCAAAAATTTTCGCGTTTATAATATTATTATTAACTAGCTTTTGCCCGCGGCTTCGCCCGCGTGGATGTCGGAAAATATCCCACAGGAACGTACTACCGGGATTATATACCTAACAGCTGAAGAAAAGGTCATTGACTCCTATCGCTACGGCTGCGTTACGGTCAACCATAATTATTTTGTCACGCGTAATTTTGAATCTGTGAAATCTTTTAAACTATTCATTTAAATGATATGATGTCACGGCATATTTTAATCCAAGTTAAATGCCTAATTTAAATAACATATTTTATTGGATAGGGATTAATATAATATTGGTCAAAATAAACATAACAACATATAACATAACATCACGCCTTGTTTCCCTGAAGGGTTGGGCAGAGGTGTCCCTGCAGCTGGTACACCCACATTTCGCCAGTTATGTTTAAGTCCCATGTAATAGGGGGCGAGCCTATTGCCATCAACCGGGCACAAAACCCGGGTCAAAATAGCTTCGGAAATAACAATGAAATATTTATCAAATTCTGAAAGATAATAATGGTTACTGTGGGTCATTGGTCACTTTTTTGTTGAACTTTTTAAGATGATTAATCCTGTAGAACATAAATTTTACGTAACTTTTACGATTTCCGCGGCGCACGTCAATAAAGCTCCCAGTCGCCGTGAATTTTTCCGACATCTTCAACGATAATCGTCAAATTTCAGCCAATTTACATAAAACTTTAATGAATTATACATAAAAACCTTTCGCATCAATGACTCCGTCCATTGGTGAAAACCGTTTGAAAATCCGTTCGGTAGTTTTTGAGTTTTCGCGTTCAGACAGACAGACGCGGCGGGGGACTTTGTTTTATAATATGTAAGGATGTAACGATAAGTAGGATGGTGCTTTGATCCTAGAAAATTCATCATCATAATCAGCTTATAATGTTCCCACTGCTGGGACACATGCCTCCTCTCGGTGAGAGGGAGTGGGCTGTAATCTACCCCGTTGGCCCAGTGCGGGTTGGTAGATGCCACATGTCTTTGAATTTTTGGTTCTAGGACATGCCGGTTTCCTCACGATGTTTTGCTTCACAGTTTTGAGAGCAGTGGTGATGAAATTAAATACATAAAGTAAAGCGCCTGCCTGGGTTCGAACCCACTACTCGTAAGTCGTGGCCGTTACCACTGGGCCACCACTGCTCTAGAAAATTCATACTAATATTAAAAATGCGAAGGTAACTCTGTCTGTCTGTAACCGTTTCACGGCTCAACGGTTGAACGGATTTCGATATAAGGCACAGATTCTGATAGATCATGACCTGGGTTAGGACATAGGATCCTTTTTATCCCGGTGGTACGTTCCCCTGGGATAAATTCCAACCTCCACGCGGGTGAAGCCGCGGACAGAAGCTAGTACTTCAAACATGCGATTGTTGATTGAGCACGACTGTTAGCCGTCGTTCGCACAAACGTAATAAAATCGCGGCGATTTTTTTTCGTGCACTGGATTTTCAACGCTCTGCTTAGCGCCGACAGTGGAAAATCCAACAGTGTGTTTTTTAATGTGCCGGGACGAGAGTGCGTCCCAGCGCCTTAGGTTTTCAACACTCGGCTTGTAAAGTAAAATCTAGTGCGCGATAAAATCCCGCCGCGATTTTATTACGTCCGTGCGTACATCGGCTTATCCTCACCGTTTTTGATATGCTTAATAGCAACCAAATGAAAGATTGATGCGATCTTTCAGATCATAACGTCCTAAATAGATAAATGTAATTGTAGAAGCACTTCTCTTACGTTACGAAACAATTTGAAATGCGCTGATGATTGATAAAAAATAATAAATGGATGCAACGTTGTTTGAAATACAAATTGGGATAGATGAGTATTTATGAGTTATGCAGTGTGTATTTTTTCATATGGTTCCGCTTACATTAATCTTGTTCTAAAGAAAATAAATGTTTAGTGTTTATTTGGGACAAAACTGTGCACGTCGTATTTCTTGTTCGGTATTTCTTGTAAACTGAATTAATGGAATATGGACTGAGATGTACTCAATATAACTTTAGAATTTTTCTACTGTAAAAACGATAATAGAAGTAGGTAAGGTAAATTAGTTAAAATAGAAATATGTCATTTGAAATTATTTTTGACCTTAATAATATATATATATATTCATTGGTAATTATGACTACTTAAAAGTTGTATTCTTCCTAACTTTAGATTTATAATAATATTATAAAAATGCGAAAGTACGCTTTCACACTGAAACGACTGAACGGATTCGGATGAAATTTAGCACATGGGTAGACCATGATCTGGAGTAGCACGTAGGATACTTTTTCACAGACGAAGTCGCGGGCAACAGCTAGTAATGTTATAAATTAATAGAAAAATCATTCAACGTTAAAATTAAGCTTTTTTCTTGTCATTTCCTGAAACCTGAAACAACACGTTTTCAGAGGAAAACCGTGAAAAACAAAGTTTTCTATTAAAAATCGTATTGTTTATTTTTCATTAGTTTTCATATTGGTTTATCTTGCTGTTTGCAATTGGTTTGTTGCTTCATTGTTCTCTGTGCTCTGGGCACTAATCGTACCTACGTGCAACGCTTCAATAATTCCAGGAATAATGTTATTGATTCCAGTGTTAGTTGCATTGCCGTGAATGGTGCTTCAAATATGTTGGTTAGGAGACAACTATTGTAGGGATTAGGTGCGGAATATTGGTGTTACTTGATACCTACTGATAATAAATAACGTCTGCTGATGATAGTAAAGTTCTCGTAGTTGTGATGATACGTGAGGAGGGGTTCTCTATTGTGTTCCCTAACTTTTTTATCCATAATCTAAAGTGCCATAATGTTTTTAGTCCTAATCATCATTTTTCCGAATGATAACTTGCCCGAACTTAATGTCACATAATATAACATGCCATAAAATTGAAATCCCTAAATACCTAAATAAACAATGCTTTACGCACACAAACTTGCTTTTAATTTTATTTTTTTGTTTCTTTTATAAATTAAAAAAATCCAGATATGAGTTCCTGGATAAAGCGGTTTGTATAGCTTTTGTATCTGTGTTACTAGCTAGTCTTTAAATACTTCCTATTGTAATCTGTGGAAAACGTAGTGGGTAGCATAATTGTTCAAAATGTTATATTTAAGATATTGTGACTGTTTTTTATTGTGCTACTGTTTGTTTTTCCTTAAATAAATACATAAACATACCTATAGTCCTAAATTTGTTTGTCATAAATATAACAATCTATACATATAATAAAATCGTAGCGAAGTCAAAACTGTACATTGAATATTTTTGAAAAAAAGCAATTGCTACGAGGTCTAGGATCGATTCTAATGCCGAAAGTAATTTTTTTAGAATTTTTGTCTGTTTGTCTGTTTGTCTGTATGTATGTTCCAGCATGGCGCAAATTCTACCGGACAGATTCTGTTAAAATTTTGCATAGATATTCCCTGTGTGTCTGGTCAAACTATAGGGTATAAACTATCACGCTATTTACCTTGGGGGACGAGCAATATTACATTATGTTGTATTTTTATATTCTAGCATGACGCAAATTCTACCGGATAGATTCTGTTAAAATTTTGCATAGGTGTTCCCTATAAGTCTGGTCAAACTATAGGGTACAAACTATCACGCTATTTACTATGGGGGACGAGCAATATTATATTATGTTCGTATTTTTGGAAAAAAACGCGCCAAAATTTTAGGATATTGTAGATGGTTATCGATTAAACTTTTTAAATGATTATCATCACGCTACACCTTTATGGAACTAAGCAGTCAATCATAAAATATATAGGAACAGCTATTTTAGACAAGTTTCAACAAAGCGATTAGCTCAATAATGTGATGCCAAATATCACCCCGTAGAATTTCTCAATTCACAAATGGCAAGTGGACTTCCGGTTGTATATCTGTGTAACGGAAACCAGCTCAAAGTCATGTCTTTGCAGAGAAACGTCATCGAGGTGGAAATTCTAACAGGTTGTGGCGATTGTGAGACAGTGTTTATAGCGCGTATAAAGTACAAATTCCCCATAATTACCAGTTAAAGCGCGTGCAGTTCTCTGGGAGTGTATGCTTTGCGATCAACAAGTCACAGGGGCCGACACTGAAGGCTGAAGGATGCGGGTGTCGACCTCAGGATAAGCTGCTTCTCACACGGACAACTGTTACGTCGCTTGCTCCCGAGTCACCATTCCTGACTCTCTGTATATTTTGGCTGCTGAGAATAAAACTACAAACGTAGTATACAGGGAAGTTTTATAAAAATGTGGCTGTTATTGTAGTATATTGTGATGTCTTACGATTTCCATGCGAACGAAGTCGCGGGCAGAAGCTAGTTCATAATATACAAAAGACTTAAAACCGTTTTCAATCAAAGTTATAAGTCCTAAAATAATTTAATGTTTATTTATTAGGATAAATTTAGATTAATAAACATTAAATAATTTAAAAAATAATTAAAGATGCAAAAGCAATATGGCTTTTGTCTCGGCTCCGGCGTTGCATGTATTATCACTCAATAAAACAGTTGATTGTGGACATGTGGTTTTTATTTTTCCGTGAGAAACATGCAAACAAGCATACACCATGGCATGCAGCATGCAAGCGAGCATGCAAGCAAGCATGCAACATGTAGCATGCAAGCGAGCATGCAAGCAAGCATGCAACATGTAGCATGCAAGCAAGCATGCAACATGTAGCATGCAAACAAGCACAGCCGCGGCGGCGAGCGTTACAACCACCTACTCCTCAACTTGCGGGCCGCCTCGCCCCTCCGTGCCTACGCTATTTTAAATTACACTCTAAGGGTAGGGCAGACAAGACTGCGTGGAGTCGGATTCACAGCGATTTATTTCTGTCACTAAAACCTAATTTTTGTAAAAGTTTTAGGACTAACAATTTTGAACATTCCGAATAATACACATTATATAATACAAAACTTAGGACATATGACTTTATTTTATGGAAAATTAGGAGATTCAATTACTATAGTACTCGATATTAGGACATAATAGTTTTAGAAGTAAAGATAATTATGTTAAACAAAATTTCGACTTTTTGAACATTATGGTTACTGAAGTTTATAGCAAACGTGTTATGGATAGTGACATTCGGACAAAAAAATTTAGGAGAAGACAGAGAGTACCGTGTACGCCTCGGAAAGCACGTTAAGCCGTTGGTCCCGGCTGTCATTCGTGAATCTTTGATAGTCGTTACGGGTCGTCAGAAGCCCGAAAGTCTGACAACCAGTCTTACCAAGGGGTATCGTATTACCCAGTTACTGGGTTGTAGAGGTCAGATAGGCAGTCGCTCCATGTAAAATACTGGTATTCAGCTGCATCCGGTTAGACTGGAAGCCGACCCCAATAAAGTTGGGAAAAGGCTAGGCAGAACACACAGAGAGTACCGTGAGGAGGCACCTGTGCAAACTTAGGATTTAAAAAATGGTTTGGCTTTGCTAGATAGCCCTCCTGATGTTAACAATAGCCTTATCCTAAAACAACTGCAGCTATTTATCGTAAGTCACATTCACTAAGGACATTGTACCCTTTATTAGATCTCTCGAATCGGAAAAAAAAAGTGATGGCACTCCGGGAGTGCCGACAGAAGTGAAAAATTGAACAAGATCGCCTTGGTGAAAGAAAAATACTTGTATAGAACATTGATCCATAACATTATCTAAATAAAGAGCATAATCACGTCTACAAAAATGAGGTGTCGTCATGGTGTCGCAAAATCAATGGTTTAGTCCCATCTCAAAAATGCCCAACGCGCCTAAAGAAGTTTTCCCTTCAAAAACTGTTGAATCTTGTTGAGCTTAAGTTCACATCTAAATATAGGTCAAAGAAAGGGAGTCAGCTTGATCTGACGGCAATAGATTTTGGGGATTACGGCTTCAACTTTTTGTGCAGCCAACACCTTACTTGTTGGGTAATATTCTCGTCATGCTTTCTGGGTTTCGGTTGCAAAAGCTTTGTAAATCTTTGTTTAAACGATTGCTCTGGTACTGCACTATCAGACTCCATACAATTTGCTTAAAAGAAAGACCGCTTCCTCCATCAACTAAAGTAAAAAACTTTTTTACAAAAAACATAACCGACTTCCAAACTACAAAGTGAAAAATAACTTTAATTTCGGAAGTCGGTGTCTTTGGATCAGGTCAGTATTTTAGTTTTTTGACACCGACTTCCGAAATTAAAGTTATTTTTCACTTTGTAGTTTGGAAGTCGGTTGTGTTTTTTGTAAAAAAGTTTATTTTTTCACTTTTTAGTGGGTTGGTTTGTAATTTATCTAAGTTACAATAGCCTTAAGTCAACTGCTCATCAAAAATACCCAAATCGCTATAGATGTGCCTTTAATATTTGAAGAGTTCCCTCGATTTCTCCAAGATCCCATCATCAGATCGTGACCAAATGACAATGGGACCAACTTGAAAGTATACCCTTTCAAACAAAAAAAGAATTTTTCAAATCGGTCCAGCCGTCTTCGAGTAATCGGGGAAAATACATAAAAAAAGAAAAAATATCCCGACGAATTGAGAACCTCCTCCTTTTTTTGTGAAGTCGGTTAAAAATGCATCATTTTCAAAATCAATTTCTATTTGATCTTAGCCACAAAATTTAGCATACCATCTTCACAGCTGAACTCTAAAATTAATTTAAAAATCCCTTATACAGAATATTGTAAAAGTGCTTGGCAATATCCTTGATAGCATATTTTTTCCAAAACAGCATTCCGATATTGCGCTGCAGTTAAGGCAGGCAGTTACGATCCCGAAAGATTTCCATTTCGCGCTTCGTCGCATTCGGCTGCGCATTAAAATATGCAACGGGAGCCCTATTCCGTGTACTGAGAAGTACGTGGCTGCGATAGCGAAAAAACATAGTTGGGCTGATGGACTTTAACACTCGACTTTCATAGAGTTTCACCATTTTTCATAGAGTTCATACGCCATGCCACCATACATATTTCATGTTTACTCTAGTAGGATCACCGGCATTACGATTGCGCTAAAGTTAATCCTGGAGGAGTGTCGCCGGCATAAGGTTTGAAATCTTGTTAAAATATACAACTGATTTTATTTTCACAGTTTATAATGCCGAATTCGCTAAGAAACACCTACATTTAAAATGAGCCCTCCGCGAGGGCTCCCGGCAATAAGCGTGTTAAGCTTCTGTCGGGGCGGTGCTATACTTGACTTAGTATGATCAACGTTCCATGCGTCATGTTCGTGAACGGGCGTCGTCAGTTGGGACTGGTCATCTCTTAGCTGCCAGGGCTTATTTTAAATTTTTTGAATTTTTCTTTTTTATCTTTTTATTACGGACGCTTCTCATGTGTGCGTATTTCTACATTGTTCTCACATGTATAATTTCAACATGAGTAACCAATATTTTGTAACAATTTTTAATTTAAAAGAGTGTCTTTAGAGTTTCTTACCCGTTCTTCTCCATAGGTACCTACTACGCTTTGGAATGGGCAACTAGCTTCATACTTCATACTATATCTAACTGACCGATTCCTTGCCAATTCAAAAGTGCCTGTAAATGGTTTAATTGAAATAAATTATTTGAGTTTGAGTTATGTCAATTTACGTAGGCTCGTTGGTACATTCCAGATATGGCTAAAAGTGAATCGTTTTGGCGGCGTTGAAACCACTCATCGGAGAAAAGAATGTTGGAGAACTATGGAGAATCATGGAGAAGTGTTGCATATTTCCCATGTGATGTCAATTTTATTCGGTTATTTACTTATTGTGCCATCTCCCATGTTATACTGGACAAACTGTCAGTTCATGTTATCACAGATAGGTAGGTATTAAACAACGTATATGTAATTTAATTTAGGTACACAGCCATGTACGTTGCGGCGACGCCTTAAGCTTTGACAGCATACACAAGAGGCTAGATCAATCCGTAAACACGGGTAGACAAACGACACGAACACGTGTTGCCAAGCTACTAAGCGTCAAGTTTACCGGTAAACATACCGGTAGTTAAAATCAAGCACATAGTCACGCTGCAATAGACCAACTGTATCTAAACTTATTAATTTTTAATGGTTCTGTATTTAAATTTTCTTTTGCAATAGACCAACTGTATCTAAACTTATTAATTTTTAATGGTTCAGTATTTAAATTTTCTTTATACAGGTTGGCGGGGACATCGACGCGAAAACTGTTATCATGGATTCACTGACATGATTCTGAACACCCCTGAGTTGAAATTTTTGATCGGTTATTTTTAAAATAAATTAGCTGTTCTATACATTTTGACCGCGTAGGTATTTCACTTTTCTATGAAAGAGCAGATTTAAAAAAAAAAATCGACGAATTTTTTTTTTTTTTTTCAAGTAACTTCTCCCGCTCTGGGCGGAGCGGGAGGGCGTGTCAGACTCTTACTGACTAAAACCCACCCGTGTTCCTTCGGTTCCCTGTTGCCGGGGGCCACGATGTCCTTATCGGTTTTCTTCGAACCCCCGGCAGGCATTGGCCCTAGCGGACCCCGTCAATTCTGCTGACATCTCATTGAGGCGCGCGTGGAACACAACGCGCCGTCGACCCGGGCTTGGTCCTTATCGGACGACGAGCTACCCATTGCTCACCGTCGCGTCGATGTCCCTGCCACCCTGTATTATACCTACTGCAACTATGACACTACTTGCATAGCATAGACAGTCAAATGAATTGTTACTCGAGATCAAAATGTACCTGTGTTTTAATGTTTCATTTATTCTTTCATTCATTTAATCTTTCATTCATTCTTTCAATAGGCACATTAACACCACATTAAGCTTGGTCTTTTCTACATACCTTCTTGAAGCTTGGAATCTGTCGGATTTATGTTCATGTCGTTAATCTTCGGCTAACAGTGCCAAATACGAAAAGTGTGAACATCACTTGAGGTTCGAAAGCATCGCATGTACAGTCTGACTATTTTCCCTCCTCGGGAATCATCGCATTTCCGAATACAAACAAATGCTGATTTCCATGTCCATCAATTATTAGATTTATCGTGTATAATAATTTGAATTCAGAACTAAGTACTTTATTTTTGTTGTTTTGATTTTCGTGTGAACTATGTAGAGCTGTAAAACTTTTTTGTGCCTGCGACATTAGCAGTTTTCTTCCGATTTTTTTAATAAATTACATTAAGTTAAAAAAAAATATTAACAACTCTATATACTTCCAAGTCGATTGAGAGCGTCCGGTCTGCACCAAGTGCAAAGGGCAACTGATAGAAATCTGACGACTGACGAAACACGAAGTTTGCCGAAGGACATTAAGAAAATAGTTATACTGTACACAGTGGCAACTTGCCAGTGGTTCGCCAACAACCTGCCATTGACATTGGGGACTGGTTTTGTTTCTATTAGCAACCACTCTAAAATTGGCGAAGAAACAGCTGGCTAATGGTCAAATTAATCAAAAATAATTACAGAAATAAATTATTTAAATCTTCGTCATAGCTTGAGGCATAAATAACAATTCCGTCGTTGTATCATTACGTAAAGTGTCAGGAAATGTTTGATAACAGTTTTTAGTTAATGCAGTCGTCCGCTATGATATTCTTTCTACATTATCTAAAAAATATGAGGTCTATGAATAGCACGAGAACATGATATATATATGGGTGTTTTTTTGACTCATCGTGTCAAAAAGTAGATAATGGTGCCGATTCCCTTGTTCACAAACTAAATTTAAGTTCAGTGCATCTTTTTCTTTCTATTTCATTATGAAAAGGACAGAAGATAAATTTTAGTTTAGTCCTGTCAAATTAATCAGCGCTTGACGTAAATGGACGTAATTTTAGTAGGCAAGTTTTTAATCACGTCTAAACTTGTATGAAGTAGTGACAAGCGCTGATTAATTTTGACAGGACTAAACTAAAATTTATCTTCTGTCCTTTTTATAATGAAATAGAAAGAAAAAGATGCACTGAACTTAAAATTTAGTTTAGTTTGTGAACAAGGGAATCGGCACCATTAGCTCCCTATTGCAGACATTTAGACTAAGTTATCGCAGATAGAATTTAATTCATTTAGAAGGCCCGTATAATAACAACAACAAAAATATCATTAGTAAGCAAACATTGGAACAAGGCTATGAAAACTCTCTCATATCTAACGGCTCTTGCAAGCCCTTCTATTGTTACAATGCCAGATTTAAGTTTTCCCTTCCTATGTATCTGCCACTTTCACATCTTCTAAAAGACCAAAATCACCATAGAATAGAATATAATAGAAATACTCTTTATTATGAAAACCACCATCACCTTCAGCCACCACTATCTTCAAATTAAAGCGAACATCCGATGCAGTTACGTAACACTTTCCAGAATCTTCTCCCGAAATGGCACCGTTCGCACCTGCTACAACTAATGTACGTATTGCGATACATGGAATTACATGGCCATTTTATTATGCACCTCCTCCTGCCGACTTATTAGGAAAATTGTGAGCAAATCTAATAGCTGGTGATGGGAAAATGAAATGGGGACGATTGTTGAGCTGTATGATTTGGGATTGAAATATTTTGATTACCTGTGGATATAATCATTTTAGTTTAATTCCAAAATCATTTGGAATCGTTCCTGACCAACTGGCCGGAGAAGGCACAACATAAAGAAGACTGGAAAATTATGGGTGAGAAGTTGGCAAAATAGAAAAACAGTGGCACTCCGGGAGTGCCGATAGAAGTGAAAACTTGAACAAGATCGTCTTGGTGGAAGAAAAATACTTGTATAGAACATAGTCCGTAAGCTTATCTAAATATAGAGCAAAAAAAAAAAATTCAAAACCTTTAAAGTAAAAATATTTGCATAGAACATTGATCGGTAACGTAATATAAATAAAGAACACAATCGCGTTTACAAAAATAAGGTGTCGGTAACGGTGTCGCGAGTTCAATTGTTTTTTCCCATCTTAAAAATAGCCAACGCACCTAAAGAAGTTCATTTATGCAAAGCCATACCAAACCGCTGTGATGACCAACCTTACATTCCTGGAAGCGTTACAGAGGACTTCGGTATTGATAGGTTGCGATAAAGGGAAGCTATTTTAATAGATCCCCATCGTCACAATAGTAGGTATTTAATTTCAACAAACGGCCAAAATAAAGTGCCAGATGAAAGTTTCTGAGCTTTGCACCTCAAAAATACGATTCCTCCTATTCCTTGAACGAATCTAAATCACTCTCATCATCAGCATTTCTCTAAAATGCAACTAGGCATGACGCGACACCGGTAATAATAATTGTTCTACCGTGAAGTTTTCTTAGAAATTGTTTTATTATAGTCACGTCGTGCCTGTTTGCGGTAGCCTTTATTCCATGACCCATTTAGTTAGAAATCTTTTACTACAATTATATTTCTTTATTTAGGTATTTGTAAAGGGGATGAAAGACAAGCAGGTTTATTTTAAGAAAGGAAAATTTTATGTTTTAATAATAGCTACCATAATTAAATAATCAAATTACCTACTTTTGCAATATTAATTTTGCTTTATAATTAGCGTAGTATCTTGATACTCGTCAGCGATAAGAAAGGTGTAGCTTACTAATTAGTGTGTTTTTGAATGGCTAATTAAGGTACACACAATTTCATGGCCGACGCGGAAGCTCTGGGGCAAATGTTTGTTTTATAAATTACATTTTGTATTATTTTGAGAGAAAAAACAAAATAATTAGGTAATGGTTTCCATTAGGACACACTAAGGATAACAGTGTTAACTGGTAATGAGACTTCTCCGTTGGTCTAGTGGTTGCAAGGGTTACTGCCGAGCATGAGCTCCTTGGTTCAATTTCCAGGACTGGAAAAGTGTTATTGGGTTTTTCTATCAGGAATTTCTCAGTAGCAGGTCGAAACCTAGATTTTTTGCCCGGTTGGCAATAGGCTCGCCCCCTATTACATGGGACTTAAACATAACTGGCGAAATGTGCATGTACCATATGTACACTTCTGCCTAATCTTTCGGGGATTCCAAGCGTGATGTTTTGTACGATGTTTTCTATTTATTAATACTATGTCATGTATTGTATTTTAGCACATTATGGCATTGCGAAAGCCTGCCATCTTGATTGAACGATTGTTCTACCAAACTTGAATGTCAGATGTGTATCGTATGCAGGAATCTGCCCGTGGGTGGTAGATGAATTTCTGATAATGAAGCAACACTAACTTAGTCATCATAATGGATGCGTATACGCATATTTAGGTCGCGGTTATTATAGCAATAAAATGTAGTGGACGACTTTGAATAAAGTGCAAGTTGTGTAGGTGGATGTTGAATTCTTACAAAATTTTAGTTTTAGAGGAGTGTTATTTATTGGGCTAGATAGGTACGTGTGAATTTTATGGGATATGTGCAAGAATATTTGTAAATGTACCAAACGTTTTTATAACAAAGAGTTTTAAACTGAACCAGACCAATGTCATGGATACTCTCTATCTTGGGAGAAAGGAGAGTTATGTCGGATTCCTACCGACTAAAACTCTACTGTTTCTATTACTACCATGAATCGGAGGCCATTGAGATAATTGTACATTCGCCGCAACCCTGACTGATATCAGCCCGCCATGTCTAGCGGGCCCCATCACCCAATGCGGCCGATTCCACGACCACACGTCATTCCATAAAGGCGCGCATGGAACACTGCGGGCCACCTCTTTGCGCCCGACTGTTCGGGCGACGACACAGCCCCTATTTCGCCGGGTCTAAAAGCTACTGTCCTCAATTAAACCAATTGCCTAAAAACCTTAGACGGTCATTTAATACACAGTCAAATATCCAGTACACCAGCGCTTCTCAATTTTTTTTGGCGACGGCTCCTTTTTGGAAAACGAAATATTTGATAGAGCCCTAAAATAATCAAAACCTGGTTTTATGGCTCTGCAAAGCCCCTGTGGGGGCTCCGCGAAAATACTAGTCACAATGAAGCAATATTTTCGTGGAGCCCCCTAAGAGGCTTTGCGGAATCCACAATTATATTAGTGAAGTTTTTTTTTTTATACCTACATACCAAAGCTGTACCACAAATTGTACCGTTATTCAATTTTCTTTTTGAACCGTATTCTACCCTCCAGACGTCCATCCTTCAGTGCATACAATCTTGCTGCCAATTAGACCTCTCAGTTTACATAATAAGAGCCAATCAGCGAGCTCCAATGTATCAGCGTTTATCGCATTAATGGTTCGCTTTCAATAGACAATTTTGATCCCCCTTTAAAAGATGGAAAGCTTTTTTCAAAGCTTTTCGTACTCATGCCTAATGAAGCTGAAAGCCTTTGTCATGAGATACAACATAGTCATCATACAGCTCTTTGAAAATGTAAAAATGTATATTTACTTACGACTTTATGATTTTGGCATGGAGGCAGCAAATTTGAGGTTTTCGGGCTACCTTTGTTATTTAACAGAGCGGGAAGCTGTATGTCAAAAGGACGTATCAATTAATTGTTGCTATTGTTTGAACGTGTGTAGGTTTGTTTAGAGGTTTGATAATCATGTGTAGGTAATTAATTTATGCTGGTATTTCGTTTGGTTCGAGTCTGCCAGTTTAATAAGTGATGATTGTTAAATACGTAATAAAGGAATAGGTATTGTAAGTTAGTCCTCAAACTTCAAGTTTTTTTTTATATATGCCAATGACAGGAAAGTTGAAAGCAAATCGTTTGGCCTGGTTCGGGCATGTGATAAGGAGAGAGGAAACGCATGTGACTAAAAGAGTGATGAATATAATTTATTTATTTTATTTATTTATTTGATTTACACGGCTTAAGATACCAATTACATAAATCAAAGTATATTTAAGTACAAACATAACACATAAACGAATAACAATAATTAAATACAATTATTATCACAAAAATGTAGGCACATAACCATTAAATTGTCGAATTTATCATCGAACAGATCACAGTACGGGTTGGCTTCCACGAGCTCATTTAGTGCGGTCAACACGCGCGGTAGGGGAGACGCAGTACGGGCTGCTGTCCGACACGAAGACACGCCTAGCAGTCGATGTTTTCTGCCACGGATATAATTATTCGGTGTGTATAGTCGAATCAGTTCATTATGGATATCAGGCGCATCCGTCATACCCTTCCACACCTTGAGCATAACGCCTACCTGGCCACATGCCCTTCTGGTCTCCAGCGTATGATATCCCAGACACCCTAAGAGAAACTTGGTAGGATAGAGGTAGGGATAGAAACCGAGAGTTCCTCTGTAAAGAAAACGCAGGAATGCTTTTTGCACTTTTTCTAGAAGAAGTGCATACTTTGCTTCGTGCGGATTCCATACAGAAGAACTAGCTTCTAGCTTGGGTCGGACAAGTGTGCTGTATAAGAGCCTTATTACATGCTCGTTGTGAAAATCGCGGGCATTTCGGAGAACAAACCCTATCCTAAATAAATGCTGATGGATGGAGCGGGAGAGGAAGGCCAAAGAAAAGATGGATGGATTGTGTGAGGAATGATATGAAAGAGAAGGGAGTGAATGATAGCGTGACAGTTGACAGGGGAGAGTGGAAAAAGTTAATGAGTTGCTCCGACCACAAGTAACATGGGACAAAGGCGGGAAAATTATATATTTTTTTAATGATTTGCCACTCAACTCACAATACCAGATTGTGTTAGCAGACTCAAAAGACGCAACATTCTGTAATTAGATAACTTGTAGAGAGCTGCTTGACTAATAAGAGAGTTGCTCCTGATGAGGAATAACTCTCCCTACCAGATCATCCTACAACTCATCTGCTCATAGTTTTGTAAACTGATTGCAGGAAAAGCAAAAAAAAAAAAAAACAGTGGCACTTCGGGAGTGCAGACAGAAGTGAAAACTTGATAAATTTTATTGTGCAGGAAATACTTTTCTTTTTTGAAGTTGGTAAAAAAAGGGAAATGTCAATCATGTCTTTGTCATGTCTCAATGTTTAGAATGTCATTAATCCCAAAGAAAATGTATTGCGCGTTGATGTCTTTTCAATGGTCAAAAGCTGGTGTCGGTAACAGTGACGCGAGTTCAATTGTTTCTTCCCATCTCAAAAATGCCCAACGCGCCTAAAGAAGTTCTGACTTTAAAAAAATATGATTGTGTTAACTAAAAACAAATGAGCTAGTAATCAATATAAAAAGCTCTAATTGAAAAACAAGCAGCCTTGCTCAGGTCAGCGGCCTTAGCAGACAAAAACAATAGATTTAATAAAACCCAATATTGTAAGAGCCTTATCATTCCCTAATCCAATCAGTTCGTTCCTATAAAATTTCGATATAAACTCATCGATATCTCGGGTGGCTAATCGGACTCGAAAATTGTTTTGAATAGCCAATCGCCAGCCGGGTATCCGGAAAAGACGCCGGGGTTTTTTTCAAACCCATTTGAATTTGAACGCGTTTCTAATGAGGGGGAATTGGGTTTTCACGATATTACTTCACCGGCTCTCAATTTCAATCTTATTGAATTTTCTACGAATCGTTTTGCCAATGTTATTGAATTCTGTAGGTAGCGATTCTGTAGACCATTAAGATTTTGAACCGGCTTTCCTGTGCTTGTTCGGGAATTGAAGATAGTATATTTTACTTAATTGGACGTCTAGATATTTTGTTAAGGCTCGAGGTCTATAAATTATTTTAAACTTGTCTGAGCTTCAAAGCTTGCCTGATTTCTTTTTCCGTAGGTAATAGAAAAATCTACAAAAGTTAATAATTTTTTACCATTTATTTCAACATAATATACATTTTGAACATTTATACTATGCATATCATTATCATCAGCCTATAAATGTTCCCACTACTGGGACACAGGCCTCCTCTCTGTGAGAGGGAGTGGGCCGTAATCTAGCACGCGGGCCCAGTGCGGGTTGGTAGATGTCACATGTCTTCGAATTTTCGGTTCTAGGATATGCCGGTTTCCTCACGATGTTTTCCTTCACCGTTTTGAGAGCAGTGGTGGTGAAATAATTTACACAAAGTAAAGTGCCTGTCTAGATTTGAACCTACAACCTACAACTCGTAAGTCACGACCGTTACCACTGGGCCACCACTGCTCACACTGCTATGTATATACAATTAATAAAATTAAATATGTTATGTACAAGTACGTAAAGGAAAAAAATAAATAAAGAGAAGAGCTCAGTGGGCGTCAAAAAATATTTCCGCATTGCTGTCAGCGGGAAAAGTGCCCAAAAGGCTGGCAGCGTTGCCACGTTGGATGGCAATGGCTTTGGCCTAAGAATTGGCCAGCTCTCTGGTCACGTAAAGCAACCGCTTGGCGATGTCCCGGAATACTCGGGAGCACTTGGACCCCATGGCCCTAGTGTTTCAACCCCAAACGGCTCAATAATTTAGCTACCAAGGTTGTTATATAAGTTAATAATTTTTTTTAATCTCAATTACACGCCTACGTACTGTTTCATTCAATATTGATGGGATGCATATTTGCACAGAACAAACATAAACGTAATAATTATTTGTAAACCTTTTATCAACACACGCCGCGCAAACTGGACAATTCATATAATTTCAACACACAAGCGACATTGCTAATACGAAACCGGAAGGCTCCTTTCATCTCAATGAAAAATCCTTCCGTTACAATATACAACGTTGCCTCTACTCCAGAAATATGACCATCGGCCAAAAATACACCAGTGACATCAAAGTAATATGATACAAGTATACCCTTACATCGTTTGATCCTTATTTTTCACGGTACGGTGCTTAAATGCACGAAATTACAAATGTTGGGATATCTCGTTTAACACATAATATGGGAACAAATTGATTAGCCTATGGAGACAGTACCGTTGTTTTAACTGATCGCAGTAGCCGATACAATGGCGAAGAATGTGGTATGCTCATTAGAAATAAGGTTTTTTTTATATTGAATCACGTTTTAGGTACTAGAAGTTGAAACGTAAGTCTTTCAAGGGAATAGAATATTTGAATGAATATTTGAATATAAGAATATTTGAATGTTAACTAACAATTAATAATAAGTAGTTGTATTTTGTTTTTTGTATTTGTATGTAAATTGCATGTTATGCCTGGATTCAACACAATGTATATTGTTTAAGAATAAATGAAATGAAATGAAATAAGGGCAGACGTAGACAAATTGAATCGTCACTTTTAGGTTATAGAAATGGCTGCTGTACATAATGATACCGATATAATAAACATGTTAGTCTTAGGTTCCCACTTATCGGCACAGCGGACAGAGTTCCGGCGGGATCTCATGGCGGAATGGAGAGTGCGATTGTCGCAACCCAGCGCTGGGCACGCCACAATTGCGGCGATAAGACCCCTCTTTGAGGAGTGGCTAGAGAGGCGCCACGGCGTCCTCGCCTTCCGCCTGACACAGGTACTAACCGGACACGGCTGTTTCGGGAGGTACCTGTTCAGGATAAAGCGGGAGGAAACGCCCGGGTGTCGTCACTGTGTGGATCGCCCGGAGGACACGGTGGAGCATACGGTGGAGGTTTGCCCGGCTTGGGCAGGGCATCGCCGTGTCCTCGTGGAAGCGATCGGCGGCGGTGACCTCTCGCGTCCGGCCCTGATTCGGGCCATGCTACGGAGCGAGAGGAAATGGGAGGCCGTCACCTCCTTCTGCGAAGCAGTAATGCTCGCGAAGGAGGAGACGGAGCGCGTGACGGAGAGGCAAATTTCGCGCCCTCGCGCCCCTAACCGCCGCAGGAGGAGACGCCCTGGGCGTCGGGAATCACAGGCAGATTTCCGGCCATCGTAGGTTACGGACTTGCGGACGGGCGGACGGTGAGCAATGGGTAGAAGTTATTTGATGATTTCCCAACGCAAAAAAAAAGGTTCCCACTTATATAATAAAATAAATCGTATTACCACGATCTATCACCTAACAACAAAGGCTTGCAAGAGTGCTCTTGTTGGTTGGCTTCTTAGCTTAGATTATAATGCTGAGGAATTACTAACTCATTCAAAATAGTCCATTTCTCTAAATTCCCGACACATAATGGTGCCGATTCCCTTGTTCACAAACTAAACTAAATTTAAGTTTAGTGCATCTTTTTCTTTCTATTTCATTAAGAAAAGGACAGAAGATAAATTTTAGTTTAGTCCTGTCAAATTAATCAGCGCCTGTCACTCTCCATACAAGTTTAGACGTGATTAAAAACTTGCCGACAAAAATTACGTCAATTTACGTCAAGCGCTGATTAATTTGACAGGACTAAACTAAAATTTATTTTCTGTCCTTTTCTTAATGAAATAGAAAGAAAAAGATGCACTGAACTTAAATTTAGTTTAGCTTGTGAACAAGGGAATCGGCACCATTCGCTGACGCATTTTCTTTTTCATAAACTTAATTCTCTTTTTGTTTTATATTGTTTTAAATCTTATGAGTGTTTAATTGATTTTTATGTTATGCCCTATCCTTCACATTCACTAATTAACTGATTATGTTTACATACCGTGTGGTAGGACGCTGGTGATTTGCTATACAGGTATTCCTAGTGCAGAAACCATTCTCTCACAAAATAGTGTCGCATAGTTTTTCAAGCTTGCGTCTTTATAATAAGATGCCATTGTTTGTAAAGAGAAAATAAATTATTTGAATTTAAATTTGTTTGTTTGCAGCAGTGTTAGCCTTTTTTTTTTGGGTGGGAAATTATCAAATAACTTCTCCCGCTCTGGATGGAGCGGGAGGGCGTGTCAGACACTTACTGACTAAAACCCACCCGTGTTCCTTCGGTTGCCCTGTTGCCGGGGGCCACGATTTCCCTATCGGTTTTCTTCGAACCCCCGGCAGGCACTGGCCCTAGCGGACCCCGTCAGTTCTGCTGACATCTCTGAGGCGCGCGTGGAACACAACGCGCCGTCGCTCGACCCGGGCTTGGTCCTTATCGGACGGCGAGCTACCCATTACTCACCGTCCAGTAGTGATAGCCTAGTGGTGTGACCGTTGGAATACCAAGTAATAGGTCTCGTGTTCGAACCCAAGGCATGCACCTCTGACTTTTCGGATTCATGTGCGTATTGTATTATCACTTGCTTCAAAAACGGTTAAGGAAAACATCGTGAGGAAAACGGCATGCCTGAGAGATATTTCTTGACGGCATGTGAAGCCAAGTCACAGAACCATGGGCGGCTTTAAAACTCTGACACCAGTTTAGTCACTAACCGCACGAAAAAAAGAAGAAGAACTGCTACGCCGAATTTTTGCTTTGTAGTCATTTCTCTGAAATGGCTTTTCTGCACAAAGCTAATAGTGCTTCTATGGAGTTAATTAACTCCAGGATAAAACACAGCCGTTGAAATCTAGGGCACAATGGATGCAGAAAGTTGTTAGTTGTTGGGTGATTTACGCCCATTTTCACCGAAATAAAAGTGCACTGTTTGATTTTCAACACTCGGCGCTAAGCCTAGTGTTCAAAATCCAACAGTGCACTTTTATTTAGGGTTTCATTTAAGTATCACTTAGTTATCGGTGAAAATGGACATTAGAGGCCCAAACCCAGCATAAGCCTACAAAGGACGGATAGATATGAAAATATAACCACCACTAAATAATTTAAACAAGATTCTAAATATACCAAGATTGGCACAAGTTCACACGTTCTTTATGTCACTTTGATTCAATGCCTTTGCGCAACCAAAAAGCTTTTAAGCACAGAATATCTAAGTGCATATCATAAGTTAGGAACTATACTTGACAGGTTATTTACATTACGAAACCTATCTCTGCGAGACGAGGTGGATTTCGGGTGTAATTTGACTAGATCCTCGCGAAATCTTTTGGCTATAACATATGTTGGTCACGTGCGAAGTAGGTCGCTTTTACTTTGCGTAGACAGATTTTCATTATATTATATTATTTGTGGCATGTTTTGGAGATATACCTAACACTTATTTGGTCGTGATGGTTTCGTCTGGGATTTTTTTTACTATTACGTATTTTGGGCAGTTTTTTTTTTCAATTATGAATTATACGATGACAATGTATTTGACCATGTATTCGATCGATCAGGTTAAGCTATGCTTGCTGTGGTTGGTCCGTGGATGGGTGACCATCTTTACATACCAAGACCCCTCCGTGCCTCGGAAAGAACGTAAAGCCATTGGTTTCGGCTGTTATTTGTGGATCTTTGACGATTGTTACGGGTCGTCAGAACCCGGAAACCAGTCTTATCAAGGGGTATTGTGTTACCCAGTAACTGGGTTATGGAGGTCAGATAGGCAGTCGCTCTATGTAAAATACTGGTATTCATCTGCATCCGGTTAGACTGGAAGCCGAGCCTAACATAGTTAGGAAAAGATAGGCAGATGATGAATGTATTTGACCCAGACGCTGAAAAACACAATTGAACCCTTGTCCATTTTATGTGTTATTAATAATATTCCGGAACATATTAAGTAATAGTCGACAGTGACGGCCAGATATTATAATTCTCAATTGTGAATGAACATTTAAATGAAAATGATAAACTGCCTCGTTCGTCTAGTGGTCGCAAGCGCTACTGCTGAGCATGAGGTCATGGGTTCGATTCCCAGGTCGGGTAAAGTGTTATTGGGTTTTCACATCAGGAATTTTTCAGTATCAGCCCGCAGTCTAGATTTGTGCCCGTTTGATGGCAATAGGTTCGCCCCCTATTACATGGGACTTAAACATAACTGGCGAAATGTGGTTGTACCATGTATACCTCTGCTTAAGCCTTCGGGGATTACAGGCGTGATGTTATGTTATGTGAAAATTATAAATACTGTAGCTTTGGATTTCTTCTGATTGAGTGAAATATGGCATTGAGTGAAGTAGGTTAACACTGAACAGATGCTGGTAGAGATAGTATTTATGAAAAAGCCCGATTTTCTTTTCGTGTGGTTGATGACTAACCTGACCTGGTGTCAAAGTTTTAAAGCCGCCCAAGGGCCTCTGACTTGGTTTCACATACCGTCGAGAAATATCTCCCAGGCATATTATATACCAGTCAGGTTTTATCACGATGTTTTCCTTCACCGGTTTTGAAGCAAGTGATAATTTTACAATACGCACATGAATCCGAAAAGTCAGAGGCATTGGGTTCGAACTCGAGACCTATGACTTGGCAGTCTGACGGTCACACCACTAGGCTGTCACTGCTTTTAAGGCCCGATAAATGAATAAGGTAAGGTAATAAATAGGTAATTTTTTCAGGGTTAAAGCACTCTAAATTCAGATTAATTTTATTCACAAAACAGCATCCATACAGCAACAATCAGTGTCTAATGCCTTAATCTAAATAGGACTCTGTCACGTAGGCGGCGTCAGACTGAATTTACAATATAAGAGCTTTACAAGAGTTAATTGTAGGATTCCGACTAATCTGCCTCTCTGACGCCGCCGGGGTCCTGACACGAACACTACGATTAATTTAATTTTGCTAAGGCGATAAAGAAGCCTTTCGAAGTGGCGGTGTTTTCAAGTAGTGGAAGAAAGGTTTGTAAAGAAAGAAGTTTGAATGAACAATAAATAAGTATTACCATTAAGTACCTAACATTCTGGGTTATGTATTAATGATAGCGTGACGTGGGAGGATTGACGACAAAAACGTGTTACAGCGACCCGAAGTAACACTGGACAAGGACAGGAAGATGATAAAATAACATAAGATCTGAATATCATTTGTTGTAAGTTCATAATTCAAAACTTCATGTTTCAAGCATTATTGTCAATATAGACCCTCACATTTGGCCAGTGATTTGACTCGTTTATAGTCACCTGAAAATGTGACCATTTCCACGGTGTTAGAAAATTTACTCACTCATCATCTACTTAGTCTTTTCCCAACTATGTTGGGATCGGCTTCCAGTCTAACCGGATGCTGCTGAATACCGTACTTTACATGGAGCCACTACCTAACTGACCTCCACAACCCAGTAAGTAGGTAACACGATACCCCTTTTTTTTTGTTTGGGAAATTATCAAATAACTTCTCCCGCTCTGGGCGGAGTGGGAGGGCGTGTCAGACTCTTACTGACTAAAACCCACCCGTGTTCCTTCGGTTGCCTTGTTGCCGGTGGCCACGATTTCCCTATCGGTTTTCTTCGTACCCCCGGCAGGCATTGGCCCTAGCGGACCCCGTCAATTCTGCTGACATCTCTTTGAGGTGCGCGTGGAACACAACGCGCCGTCGACCCGGGCTTGGTTCTTATCGGACGGCGAGCTACCCATTGCTCATCGTCCGCAAGCCCGCGCCTACGGTGGCCGGAAATCGGCTCGCGATTCCCGCCCCGGGCGTCTCCTCCTGCGGCAGTTAGGGGCGTGAGGGCGCGAAATTTGCCTCTCCCTCACGCGTTCCGCCTCCTCCTTCGCGAGCATTACCGCTTCGCAGAAGGAGGTGACGGCCTGCCATTTCCTCTCGCTCCGTACCATGGCCTGAACCAAGGCCGGACGTGAGAGATCACCGCCGCCAAACGCCTCTACGAGGACACGGCGTTGCTCCGCCCAAGCCGGGCAGACCTCCACCGTATGCTCCACCGTGTCCTCAGGCCGATCCAAACAATGGTGACACCCGGGTGTTTCCTCCCGCCTTATCCTGAACAGGAACCTCCCGAAGCAGCCGTGTCCGGTGAGGACCTGCGTCAGGTGGAAGGTGAGGACGCCGTGGCGCCTCAACACGATACCCCATGGTTGACTGGTTGTCAGACTTTTGGGCTTCTAACTACCCGTAACGACTCTCAAAGATCTACGGATGACAGCCGGGAGCAACGACTTAACGTGCTTTCCAAGACACAGAGGGGTCTTGGTATGTAAAGATGGTCACCTATCCACGGACCAACCGCGGCAAGCGTAGCTTAACCTCATCGATCGACCCGTGCGGCTGTTATTACTTAGCCACAAACCCCTCTAAGAAAATTTATCTCACTGATACCAACTTATAGCGCTTATCCAAGGGAAAAACTCCCTACTAAAATCAGAATAAACACTCAGTAAATAATGAATGTAGTTCTAAAAGATCCGAAATGTAGTTTCAAAGATTGCCATAACGTTTTAATCTTTATGATGAGAGCAAAAACTACAAAAGATGAGAGAAAATTGCGACTACAAACGAAAGGATTTCTTTGTGGAATACTTTAATTTACTTAAAGCTTTTAAAGAAAATAGTAGTTTAGCTACCTTAATATATATATTCCTTAACCTTACCTACATTATGTTGAAAGAAAATGCGTAGATGAGGATCCTAGCGAAATACGGCACTATTTCTTGTCAGAGCTCGGGATACAAAGAAATATTGTCCTTTTAACCTGATTTAGTAACAAAGATGAGACGGTAGCAACATTTAGGTCATGGGGAACCTGTCTTCGGTATTTTTTGGTCTATAATCGACTTATTAGGGACTGAAATGGATTTTCAGGAGTTCAAGAAAGGGAAGGTTATAAATAAGTATTTTGCATGTATGAAATTTGTGAATGGACTGTGTTGTTTTGAATAAGCTGATACGCCGGCTGCTATATAAATATATCAAATCTGTAAAACTGGGGGCCTACCATAGCTCATAAAGCAGTATTATTTCAATATTACTTCAGTGTGGGAAAGAGATGAAGCTCTACAGGACGTGTAGCTCCATCTCTTTCTCCCACTGAAGTAATATTAATATAATATTGCTTTTAAGCTGGTGGTAGGCCCCCAGGCTTGTTCAAAATGAAATTTTGTTAAAGTAAATTATAACCATTTTCATTTTAATCGTAAATTCACGCCACATTTTATTGATAATGAAAGTAAGTACTTTTTAATTACTTAGCACGGTCACACTATAAATAAGTAGGTAACAGTATTATATCACGGCAGTAACCTTGAAATAACTACCTACGGCCACAGATAATATAATACTACGTACAGATACCCAATCCCATACAAGGAAATGACACCTCCCTAAAACTGGCTATTGAACTGGCTATTTTTTTTCCTCCATTTTTATTAACAGATGGTAGCATAAGCGACTTTTACAACGCCATCTAGGAGTCGACTTAGATATTTTAGATTCTCTACATCGCACAGTGCGTTCAAGGACAAGTGTAATAACAAAACAACAAAAAAATATCTCGAGTTGGCGGAATAGTTTCTAAAGACTAAAATGACACAACTTAACTATATTTTGAAGATGGAACTGAGATATTACTTTAGTGAAAATGGCAATTTTGCTATTCTGAATTTGACGTTTTTCGACTAAAAACATGTGGAATAAAAATGGTTGTCATGAACTTTAAAATCACACCAACACCTCGACTTCAGATACAAAAACAGTACTGAATCTTTTTTTTGAAGTGAAAACTTCTTTAGCATTGTTGTGATTTGCAACTTGATGAAACGAAAAAGAGACAGACACATAAATTCATAAGATTTAACGTGGGAGAAAATGAGATAGGAAGCTTATAGTGTGTGGGGGGGGGTGTGTCTGAGGGTGCGTGTGGGGTGTGTCTGAGGGTGTGTGTGTATGTGGGTGTGTGTCTGTGTGTTTGTGGGGGTGTCTGTGTGTGTGGGGGGTGTGTGGGGGTATGTCTGAGGTGTGTGGGGGTGTGTCTGAGGGTGTGTGGGGCTGTGTCTGAGGATGTGTGTGGGGGTGTGTGAGGTTGTGTGTGGTGGTGTGTCTGAGGGTGTGTGTGGGGGTGTGTCTGAGGGTGTGTGTGGGGGTGTGTCTGAGGGTGCGTGTGGGGGTGTGTCTAAGGGAGTGTGTGGGGGTGTGTCTGAGGGTGTGTGTGGGGGTGTGTCTGTGTGTGTATGTGGGGGTGTGTCTGTGTGTTTGTGGGGGTGTCTGTTTGTGTGGGGGTGTATCTGAGGGTGTGTGTGGGGGTGTGTCTGAGGGTGTGTGTGGGGTTGTGTCTGAGGGTGTGTGTGGGGGTGTGTCTGGGGGTGTGTCTGTGTGTGTTCTTATGTTCGTGGTTCTCTTTATGCTCTGCTTCGTACCCCCTCCACTCGTGTTTACCAAGGCATAGTGGGAGTTTGCTTGGGCCTCAGCGTTGTACACACGGCTACACAGCAAGCTATACATTTCCAGTTTATGCTGATCTCGCATTGTTTAGGATTTCCGTACAATGCGAGGTCCGCTAATACTGGAATTGTATAGCTTGATGTGTAGCCGTGTGTATGTGTGTTAATACGTGTTCGTGCGCGTAAAAAACATTTTTTTTTAATTTTTGAAGGTTTCACTTCTACCACGTGTGAATTGCACACATGTTTTTTTTTCTTTTGCTTATATTTCGAAAACGGTGTGTCCAATCGCAAAAATAATGAAAATTTCGACCCCCTTTATAAAACCTTTAAACCCCTAACGCTCTACATGTAGGTATTTTTTTTTTTTCTACGCAAAGTGAAAAATTTCATATAAAACACATCGAGGTTGCCCCCCTGCGCGCCTCCGGCTCTAAAAAGATTCACGTGGTTAGGTATCACGTGTGGAGTCGCGATTGTCAAATTCGATTTAGATATGTCAAAATTATTTTAAAAAGAGAATTTATTTTGCAGAATAGCTTTGAGATTCTCATAGTAAAAAGTAAGGAATTTTAGTGATAGTTTAGTTAGTTTAGTTCAGTGTACAAGAGAATCGGCACCATTATCTACCTATCTACTTTTAAAACGTTTCGTGCAATCCTTTTTAGGGTTCCGTACCTAAAGGGTAAATCGGGACTCTATTACTAAGACTCCGCTGTCCGTCTGTCTGTCACCAGGCTGTGTCTCTATTATTAAGACAGTTGTTTTCACAGATGATGTATTTCTGTTGCCGCTATAAACTCAAACTCAAAGCATTTATTTCAAATAAAATAATTACAGGTACTTTTGAATTGTCAAGGGGTCGGTCAGTGAGAAAGATGAAGCTAGTTGTCCATTCCTAATCGTAGTAGGTACCTATGGAGAAGAACGGGCAAGAAACTCCATGGTCACTCTTTTAAATAAAAATATTGTTACAAAATATTGGTTACATCATTCATGTTGAAATTATACATGTGAGAACAACGTGGAAAGACGTGCACGTTAAAAGCGTCCGTAATAAAAATATAAAACAAAAACAAAAATTAAAATAAACCGTGGCAGCTAAGAGATGACCAGTCCCTACTGACAGCGCTCGTTCACGAATATGACGCATGGATCAGCACCATTTAGCTCAACCATTTTGAAGGGAACTTAAGACGCAGATATATTACAGTGACCTTCAATGGTTAGCTTGCGTGTTCTGTACTGAGCTCACGCAACGCGTCGTACGACCAGCCAGTAATAGGACTCGCCCATCAAGGAGCGCTGTCCCAAATTAGACGCATTATTAATTTATTACCCGTAAATCAAAAGGTATTTTAATAAAACACGTATACTAAACGATCAATAATTTAATTATCTTTAAAATGGTGAAGTTTTCAGAAAAATACGCTTGATAGATTTTGCGTCATTCTCGGTTTTTTATACGCGTTAGACATAACTTTACAAATTAATTTCACTATGTAATATAAACATAATCAAAAATATGCCTATATTAAAATATTAAGAAAATACTCTAATTTAACATATATTTTTTATAAATTACTAACACTACTCGTTTAGACGTCATCTTCAGTATAAAATCATGAAAAGTCAGTTATCTTCCCCTTAATGATGCAACACACACGCCACCATCAGCGAGACATTTGAGTGAGCATGACATACTCTCAGCCGCCAGGGCATATTCAAGTCGATGAAAGACGTACCCAGTATTTGGTAGCGTTATAGAATGTACATGTTCACAGTGCACACGTGATATGCAATTACATACAATAAAAAGAGATTGAATTTAAACAAAGCAAATATAGTTTTTACAATCTTTTCAACAAATACTAAAAAACAGAATAAAATAAATATTTAAGGGGCTCCCCTACAACAAACTTGATTTTTTGCCGTTTTTATAGATAATGGTGCGGAACCCTTCGTGCGCGAGTCCGACTCGCACTTGACCGGTTTTTCAGTAAAATGATAAAAATATAAGTAGGTAGGTACTTGCCAAAAACATGTATAGACTTCTTTCAGATATTATATTTCTACGTAAAGTAGGCAATAGATTATTAAAAAAAACAGTGGCGCTCCGGGAGTGCCGACAGAAGCGAAAACTTGAACAAGATCTTGGTGGAAGAAAAATACTTGTATTGAACATTGATCCGTAACTTTTTCTAAATAAAGATCGCAATCGCGTTTACAAAAAAAAATACTTCCAAAACCTTTATACAAATACTTGCATAGAACATTGATTCGTAACTCAATATTAATAAAGAGCACAATCGCGGTTACTAAAATGAGATGTCGGTAACGGTGTCGCGAGTTCAATTGTTTTTCCCATCTCAAAAATGCCCAACGCACCTAAAGATGTTTTCACTTCAAAAATTGTTTGATTTACTACTAAACGTAAAATAATAGCGACAGATGTGATGACAAATTGAATAATACGCCATCTATTTATTGCAAAGAGCTCTGAACAAAATGTTTCATTTATCATTTTTGTTGAAAATAGATGATTTATGAATTTATATAGATAAATCAGCATTAAACAAGAAGTTTTGATTTTTACTAATCATACTTACGCCAAAATCAGCCGTTTATCGCTTTTTAGTGATTGTTAATTTCATATTTGTTACCTATGCTGCCATCTATGATTTTTTTTTCAGAACTAATTATAATTTGTTCGAGTTGAGACCCCATGCTACGGCCGAACATTCCGCATCCGTGCGTAACTGCCGCGTATTCGATACTGGTTGCGATTTGGAAGCGCGGCGTTTCGAAAACCAAAACTATTACTTCTGTTACTTACTTGTACTGTGGCATGGTTTACTTAAATTGACAGTTTCGTACAATAATTATAAGGACCGTAAAAATTATAAAAGAAAATGATCTTTTCCATACGAAAAATAACGTTTTATAACAAACGGTTTTGTGTAACTACAGAAAGCTTATGATGTTTCTTATTCCGTACTAAAAGTACCGGAAATTCTCAAAGAGTTCTTTTCAATTTTATCGTGATACATTGGTTCCGGTCTCTCGAGACAAAACGCTTTCTTCGCTTTATCGTACAAAATGCAAGTTTGAAAATATTTATTATTTTAATACAAAGTATGATAAATATGTTTAATACCTGGCACTTACACGGTGTCTTTGTGAATTATTATTTTAATATTAGACGCCCTTACATACAATGATTGCACATAACTTTATACGATGGAGCTTCTTAAGAGGCCGGCGACACGGCTCGCAACTACAAATCGAGATGTTTGCAAAATTCAATTTCAAGCATGTTGCGCTAGTGTGAGTGCCTGTCGGAGCGATATACACCTACAGTGAGCAGTACTACCACGCACACATTGACAATTATTGCTTGACGCGATAGCACTACTAGCATTCGAACATTTATGATAAATTTGGATGTGTTCCGTAATACAATGAAAACTTAATGTATTTCCATTTTTATTCGATAATTTGTAACTTGATAACATTAACTATGCTTCTGCGGAAACAATATTACAAATATTGTTGTTTATAATACAGAAAAAACAATATGAAAACATGTCATTTACGCTGTAAAAATGTACGAAATGCAATTCGCTCACACTTCATTTAAAGTTAAGTTTTTGAAAATAAAAAGACGTAGGAGCCTAGATAAATACTGTCTCAATCCGAATGTCAACATAATATGGTGGAAATATGCTCAAATTGCAAATGATTTATGTACTACGTTTGTATGGACAATTCATGCGTCGCCGCATTCTTAAAGGATTTTTTTAATAAAGCTTTTTTGTATATGTATAGGTAGAAAAGATGGTCTTGCTTGCATCTTTATTTACTTTTGCTGACAACGAGTTATGCATCCAGTTAGACTGGAAGCCACCCTAAAATTGTTAGGAAAAGACTAGATAGATGATGTTGATGTTACCGATAAGTTAAGGAGGAGGAGCTGGTGGCCAAGTAATAACAGCCGCACGGGTCGATCTATCAGGTTAAGCTACGATTGCTGGGGTTGGTCCGTGAATGGGCGACCATCTTTACATACCGAGACCCCTCCGTGTCTCGGAAAGCACGTTAAGCCATTGGTCCCGGCTATCATTCGTGGATCTTTGACAGTCGTTACGGGTCGTCAGAAGCGGAAAGTCTGACAACCAGTCTTACTAAGTGGTATCGTATAACTCAGTTACTGGGCTGTAGAGGTTAGATAGGCAGTCGCTCCATGTAAAATACTGGTATTCAGCTGTATTCGGTTAGACTGGAAGCTGACCCTAACATAGTTGGGAAAAGGCTAGGCAGATTTTGTTGCCGATAACTTATGAAGACATCATTTATCTTGAGGAAGAATACCACAGTATTCTTTTAAATGGGTATTAGGTTATTATAAATTTTCCTACTGTTTGAAACAGACTGTGACAGTCTTAAAAAAAACTTTTTTACAAAAAATATAACCGACTTCCAAACTACAAAGTGAAAAATAACTTTAATTTCGGAAGTCGGTGTCAAAAAACTAAAATACTGTTCCAAAGACACCAACTTTTTGTAAAAAAGTTTTTTTTTTCACCGTTTAGTGGGTTGATTTGTAATTTATCTAAGTTACAATAGCCTTATGTCAACTGCTCATCAAAAATACCCAAATCGCTATAGATGTGCCTTTAATATTTGAAGAGTTCCCTCGATTTCTCCAAGATCCCATCATCAGATCGTGACCAAATGACAATGAGACTAACTTGAAAGTACACCCTTTAAAAAAAAAAAAGAATTTTTCAAATCGGTCCAGCCGTCTTCGAGTAATCGGGGAACATAAATAAAATAAAATAAAAAATATCCCGACGAATTGAGAACCTCCTCCTTTTTTTTGAAGTCGGTTAAAAATATGACCCTGTCGACAGTTGCTAGCGAGGTTCACCTCATAGACTACTAAAGGTCAGATGTTCTTAAGCATCGCCCTTCGTTGAGGTATTTGTAACAAGCAGAAAAAAAAACCGTGGAGAAGGCAATTAAATATAGAACACATCTTTTTTCTTTCATAGTCATGGTACACACGGCTACACATCAGGCATGATTCCCGTAAAATGCGAGGTCAGCCTATCCTGAAAATGTATAGCTTGATCTATAACCATGTGTACAACTTAAACAAAAGCCGTACAAACACAAAATGAAATTAAACTTTCGTACCTTTTGCTGTCTCCCCTAAAATGTGTAAATTATAAATCTCGGTCACGAATTGTAGATCCCTTGAAGAACCCATAAAACGGCCAATAACGAAAGAAAAGTAGCAGCGGTACGCTTAAAGCGGAAACTTTATAAATCATGGGGAACAATGGTTCCGTGCTGGCGTACAGGCGTATTCCATTGTTTTCTAAAGGATGCCATCGCCGTTTCCTCGCACAATACGGCGTTTTAAATCAAAATGTATTTTTTTTCTCTTAAGGCATACTTTATTTCTATGAGTGTAAAGAAAGGTATACCATTTTTTTGTGTTTTCTGTTGTGAATGGGGGCGAAATATTAATTTGGTATTGTCACGCCAAAGCTTCTCCTTTAGAAAAATTCCATACCAACCTAAAATAATTTTACATTTTGGGCCATCCAGGGCCTTTTTTTATTTACTTGTCATCGCCTAATAGGGAATTAGTCCTTTACGAAGGACGAATGAATAGCGGCCCTTCGTTAAAAACAAATTAAAAACAATGCTTTGACACGTATGACAGATAAAACTTCAGAATAAAGGTCGTAAAGATCTGTCCTATTTATATTTGGTAATTTTTATTATTGAGGTTACCTTACCTAATGAGAAGGGACTTGTGGCTAAGTAATAACAGCCGCACGGATTATTTACATTACGAAACCTATCTCTGCGAGACGAGGTGGATTTCGGGTGTAATTTGACTAGATCCTCGCGAAATCTTTTGGCTATAACATATGTTGGTCACGTGCGAAGTAGGTCGCTTTTACTTTGCGTAGACAGATTTTCATTATATTATATTATTTGTGGCATGTTTTGGAGATATACCTAACACTTATTTGGTCGTGATGGTTTCGTCTGGGATTTTTTTTACTATTACGTATTTTGGGCAGTTTTTTTTTTTCAATTATGAATTATACGATGACAATGTATTTGACCATGTATTCGATCGATCAGGTTAAGCTATGCTTGCTGTGGTTGGTCCGTGGATGGGTGACCATCTTTACATACCAAGACCCCTCCGTGCCTCGGAAAGAACGTAAAGCCATTGGTTTCGGCTGTTATTTGTGGATCTTTGACGATTGTTACGGGTCGTCAGAACCCGGAAACCAGTCTTATCAAGGGGTATTGTGTTACCCAGTAACTGGGTTATGGAGGTCAGATAGGCAGTCGCTCTATGTAAAATACTGGTATTCATCTGCATCCGGTTAGACTGGAAGCCGAGCCTAACATAGTTAGGAAAAGATAGGCAGATGATGAATGTATTTGACCCAGACGCTGAAAAACACAATTGAACCCTTGTCCATTTTATGTGTTATTAATAATATTCCGGAACATATTAAGTAATAGTCGACAGTGACGGCCAGATATTATAATTCTCAATTGTGAATGAACATTTAAATGAAAATGATAAACTGCCTCGTTCGTCTAGTGGTCGCAAGCGCTACTGCTGAGCATGAGGTCATGGGTTCGATTCCCAGGTCGGGTAAAGTGTTATTGGGTTTTCACATCAGGAATTTTTCAGTATCAGCCCGCAGTCTAGATTTGTGCCCGTTTGATGGCAATAGGTTCGCCCCCTATTACATGGGACTTAAACATAACTGGCGAAATGTGGTTGTACCATGTATACCTCTGCTTAAGCCTTCGGGGATTACAGGCGTGATGTTATGTTATGTGAAAATTATAAATACTGTAGCTTTGGATTTCTTCTGATTGAGTGAAATATGGCATTGAGTGAAGTAGGTTAACACTGAACAGATGCTGGTAGAGATAGTATTTATGAAAAAGCCCGATTTTCTTTTCGTGTGGTTGATGACTAACCTGACCTGGTGTCAAAGTTTTAAAGCCGCCCAAGGGCCTCTGACTTGGTTTCACATACCGTCGAGAAATATCTCCCAGGCATATTATATACCAGTCAGGTTTTATCACGATGTTTTCCTTCACCGGTTTTGAAGCAAGTGATAATTTTACAATACGCACATGAATCCGAAAAGTCAGAGGCATTGGGTTCGAACTCGAGACCTATGACTTGGCAGTCTGACGGTCACACCACTAGGCTGTCACTGCTTTTAAGGCCCGATAAATGAATAAGGTAAGGTAATAAATAGGTAATTTTTTCAGGGTTAAAGCACTCTAAATTCAGATTAATTTTATTCACAAAACAGCATCCATACAGCAACAATCAGTGTCTAATGCCTTAATCTAAATAGGACTCTGTCACGTAGGCGGCGTCAGACTGAATTTACAATATAAGAGCTTTACAAGAGTTAATTGTAGGATTCCGACTAATCTGCCTCTCTGACGCCGCCGGGGTCCTGACACGAACACTACGATTAATTTAATTTTGCTAAGGCGATAAAGAAGCCTTTCGAAGTGGCGGTGTTTTCAAGTAGTGGAAGAAAGGTTTGTAAAGAAAGAAGTTTGAATGAACAATAAATAAGTATTACCATTAAGTACCTAACATTCTGGGTTATGTATTAATGATAGCGTGACGTGGGAGGATTGACGACAAAAACGTGTTACAGCGACCCGAAGTAACACTGGACAAGGACAGGAAGATGATAAAATAACATAAGATCTGAATATCATTTGTTGTAAGTTCATAATTCAAAACTTCATGTTTCAAGCATTATTGTCAATATAGACCCTCACATTTGGCCAGTGATTTGACTCGTTTATAGTCACCTGAAAATGTGACCATTTCCACGGTGTTAGAAAATTTACTCACTCATCATCTACTTAGTCTTTTCCCAACTATGTTGGGATCGGCTTCCAGTCTAACCGGATGCTGCTGAATACCGTACTTTACATGGAGCCACTACCTAACTGACCTCCACAACCCAGTAAGTAGGTAACACGATACCCCTTTTTTTTTGTTTGGGAAATTATCAAATAACTTCTCCCGCTCTGGGCGGAGTGGGAGGGCGTGTCAGACTCTTACTGACTAAAACCCACCCGTGTTCCTTCGGTTGCCTTGTTGCCGGTGGCCACGATTTCCCTATCGGTTTTCTTCGTACCCCCGGCAGGCATTGGCCCTAGCGGACCCCGTCAATTCTGCTGACATCTCTTTGAGGTGCGCGTGGAACACAACGCGCCGTCGACCCGGGCTTGGTTTTTATCGGACGGCGAGCTACCCATTGCTCATCGTCCGCAAGCCCGCGCCTACGGTGGCCGGAAATCGGCTCGCGATTCCCGCCCCGGGCGTCTCCTCCTGCGGCAGTTAGGGGCGTGAGGGCGCGAAATTTGCCTCTCCCTCACGCGTTCCGCCTCCTCCTTCGCGAGCATTACCGCTTCGCAGAAGGAGGTGACGGCCTGCCATTTCCTCTCGCTCCGTACCATGGCCTGAACCAAGGCCGGACGTGAGAGATCACCGCCGCCAAACGCCTCTACGAGGACACGGCGTTGCTCCGCCCAAGCCGGGCAGACCTCCACCGTATGCTCCACCGTGTCCTCAGGCCGATCCAAACAATGGTGACACCCGGGTGTTTCCTCCCGCCTTATCCTGAACAGGAACCTCCCGAAGCAGCCGTGTCCGGTGAGGACCTGCGTCAGGTGGAAGGTGAGGACGCCGTGGCGCCTCAACACGATACCCCATGGTTGACTGGTTGTCAGACTTTTGGGCTTCTAACTACCCGTAACGACTCTCAAAGATCTACGGATGACAGCCGGGAGCAACGACTTAACGTGCTTTCCAAGACACAGAGGGGTCTTGGTATGTAAAGATGGTCACCTATCCACGGACCAACCGCGGCAAGCGTAGCTTAACCTCATCGATCGACCCGTGCGGCTGTTATTACTTAGCCACAAACCCCTCTAAGAAAATTTATCTCACTGATACCAACTTATAGCGCTTATCCAAGGGAAAAACTCCCTACTAAAATCAGAATAAACACTCAGTAAATAATGAATGTAGTTCTAAAAGATCCGAAATGTAGTTTCAAAGATTGCCATAACGTTTTAATCTTTATGATGAGAGCAAAAACTACAAAAGATGAGAGAAAATTGCGACTACAAACGAAAGGATTTCTTTGTGGAATACTTTAATTTACTTAAAGCTTTTAAAGAAAATAGTAGTTTAGCTACCTTAATATATATATTCCTTAACCTTACCTACATTATGTTGAAAGAAAATGCGTAGATGAGGATCCTAGCGAAATACGGCACTATTTCTTGTCAGAGCTCGGGATACAAAGAAATATTGTCCTTTTAACCTGATTTAGTAACAAAGATGAGACGGTAGCAACATTTAGGTCATGGGGAACCTGTCTTCGGTATTTTTTGGTCTATAATCGACTTATTAGGGACTGAAATGGATTTTCAGGAGTTCAAGAAAGGGAAGGTTATAAATAAGTATTTTGCATGTATGAAATTTGTGAATGGACTGTGTTGTTTTGAATAAGCTGATACGCCGGCTGCTATATAAATATATCAAATCTGTAAAACTGGGGGCCTACCATAGCTCATAAAGCAGTATTATTTCAATATTACTTCAGTGTGGGAAAGAGATGAAGCTCTACAGGACGTGTAGCTCCATCTCTTTCTCCCACTGAAGTAATATTAATATAATATTGCTTTTAAGCTGGTGGTAGGCCCCCAGGCTTGTTCAAAATGAAATTTTGTTAAAGTAAATTATAACCATTTTCATTTTAATCGTAAATTCACGCCACATTTTATTGATAATGAAAGTAAGTACTTTTTAATTACTTAGCACGGTCACACTATAAATAAGTAGGTAACAGTATTATATCACGGCAGTAACCTTGAAATAACTACCTACGGCCACAGATAATATAATACTACGTACAGATACCCAATCCCATACAAGGAAATGACACCTCCCTAAAACTGGCTATTGAACTGGCTATTTTTTTTCCTCCATTTTTATTAACAGATGGTAGCATAAGCGACTTTTACAACGCCATCTAGGAGTCGACTTAGATATTTTAGATTCTCTACATCGCACAGTGCGTTCAAGGACAAGTGTAATAACAAAACAACAAAAAAATATCTCGAGTTGGCGGAATAGTTTCTAAAGACTAAAATGACACAACTTAACTATATTTTGAAGATGGAACTGAGATATTACTTTAGTGAAAATGGCAATTTTGCTATTCTGAATTTGACGTTTTTCGACTAAAAACATGTGGAATAAAAATGGTTGTCATGAACTTTAAAATCACACCAACACCTCGACTTCAGATACAAAAACAGTACTGAATCTTTTTTTTGAAGTGAAAACTTCTTTAGCATTGTTGTGATTTGCAACTTGATGAAACGAAAAAGAGACAGACACATAAATTCATAAGATTTAACGTGGGAGAAAATGAGATAGGAAGCTTATAGTGTGTGGGGGGGGGTGTGTCTGAGGGTGCGTGTGGGGTGTGTCTGAGGGTGTGTGTGTATGTGGGTGTGTGTCTGTGTGTTTGTGGGGGTGTCTGTGTGTGTGGGGGGTGTGTGGGGGTATGTCTGAGGTGTGTGGGGGTGTGTCTGAGGGTGTGTGGGGCTGTGTCTGAGGATGTGTGTGGGGGTGTGTGAGGTTGTGTGTGGTGGTGTGTCTGAGGGTGTGTGTGGGGGTGTGTCTGAGGGTGTGTGTGGGGGTGTGTCTGAGGGTGCGTGTGGGGGTGTGTCTAAGGGAGTGTGTGGGGGTGTGTCTGAGGGTGTGTGTGGGGGTGTGTCTGTGTGTGTATGTGGGGGTGTGTCTGTGTGTTTGTGGGGGTGTCTGTTTGTGTGGGGGTGTATCTGAGGGTGTGTGTGGGGGTGTGTCTGAGGGTGTGTGTGGGGTTGTGTCTGAGGGTGTGTGTGGGGGTGTGTCTGGGGGTGTGTCTGTGTGTGTTCTTATGTTCGTGGTTCTCTTTATGCTCTGCTTCGTACCCCCTCCACTCGTGTTTACCAAGGCATAGTGGGAGTTTGCTTGGGCCTCAGCGTTGTACACACGGCTACACAGCAAGCTATACATTTCCAGTTTATGCTGATCTCGCATTGTTTAGGATTTCCGTACAATGCGAGGTCCGCTAATACTGGAATTGTATAGCTTGATGTGTAGCCGTGTGTATGTGTGTTAATACGTGTTCGTGCGCGTAAAAAACATTTTTTTTTAATTTTTGAAGGTTTCACTTCTACCACGTGTGAATTGCACACATGTTTTTTTTTCTTTTGCTTATATTTCGAAAACGGTGTGTCCAATCGCAAAAATAATGAAAATTTCGACCCCCTTTATAAAACCTTTAAACCCCTAACGCTCTACATGTAGGTATTTTTTTTTTTTCTACGCAAAGTGAAAAATTTCATATAAAACACATCGAGGTTGCCCCCCTGCGCGCCTCCGGCTCTAAAAAGATTCACGTGGTTAGGTATCACGTGTGGAGTCGCGATTGTCAAATTCGATTTAGATATGTCAAAATTATTTTAAAAAGAGAATTTATTTTGCAGAATAGCTTTGAGATTCTCATAGTAAAAAGTAAGGAATTTTAGTGATAGTTTAGTTAGTTTAGTTCAGTGTACAAGAGAATCGGCACCATTATCTACCTATCTACTTTTAAAACGTTTCGTGCAATCCTTTTTAGGGTTCCGTACCTAAAGGGTAAATCGGGACTCTATTACTAAGACTCCGCTGTCCGTCTGTCTGTCACCAGGCTGTGTCTCTATTATTAAGACAGTTGTTTTCACAGATGATGTATTTCTGTTGCCGCTATAAACTCAAACTCAAAGCATTTATTTCAAATAAAATAATTACAGGTACTTTTGAATTGTCAAGGGGTCGGTCAGTGAGAAAGATGAAGCTAGTTGTCCATTCCTAATCGTAGTAGGTACCTATGGAGAAGAACGGGCAAGAAACTCCATGGTCACTCTTTTAAATAAAAATATTGTTACAAAATATTGGTTACATCATTCATGTTGAAATTATACATGTGAGAACAACGTGGAAAGACGTGCACGTTAAAAGCGTCCGTAATAAAAATATAAAACAAAAACAAAAATTAAAATAAACCGTGGCAGCTAAGAGATGACCAGTCCCTACTGACAGCGCTCGTTCACGAATATGACGCATGGATCAGCACCATTTAGCTCAACCATTTTGAAGGGAACTTAAGACGCAGATATATTACAGTGACCTTCAATGGTTAGCTTGCGTGTTCTGTACTGAGCTCACGCAACGCGTCGTACGACCAGCCAGTAATAGGACTCGCCCATCAAGGAGCGCTGTCCCAAATTAGACGCATTATTAATTTATTACCCGTAAATCAAAAGGTATTTTAATAAAACACGTATACTAAACGATCAATAATTTAATTATCTTTAAAATGGTGAAGTTTTCAGAAAAATACGCTTGATAGATTTTGCGTCATTCTCGGTTTTTTATACGCGTTAGACATAACTTTACAAATTAATTTCACTATGTAATATAAACATAATCAAAAATATGCCTATATTAAAATATTAAGAAAATACTCTAATTCAACATATATTTTTTATAAATTACTAACACTACTCGTTTAGACGTCATCTTCAGTATAAAATCATGAAAAGTCAGTTATCTTCCCCTTAATGATGCAACACACACGCCACCATCAGCGAGACATTTGAGTGAGCATGACATACTCTCAGCCGCCAGGGCATATTCAAGTCGATGAAAGACGTACCCAGTATTTGGTAGCGTTATAGAATGTACATGTTCACAGTGCACACGTGATATGCAATTACATACAATAAAAAGAGATTGAATTTAAACAAAGCAAATATAGTTTTTACAATCTTTTCAACAAATACTAAAAAACAGAATAAAATAAATATTTAAGGGGCTCCCCTACAACAAACTTGATTTTTTGCCGTTTTTATAGATAATGGTGCGGAACCCTTCGTGCGCGAGTCCGACTCGCACTTGACCGGTTTTTCAGTAAAATGATAAAAATATAAGTAGGTAGGTACTTGCCAAAAACATGTATAGACTTCTTTCAGATATTATATTTCTACGTAAAGTAGGCAATAGATTATTAAAAAAAACAGTGGCGCTCCGGGAGTGCCGACAGAAGCGAAAACTTGAACAAGATCTTGGTGGAAGAAAAATACTTGTATTGAACATTGATCCGTAACTTTTTCTAAATAAAGATCGCAATCGCGTTTACAAAAAAAAATACTTCCAAAACCTTTATACAAATACTTGCATAGAACATTGATTCGTAACTCAATATTAATAAAGAGCACAATCGCGGTTACTAAAATGAGATGTCGGTAACGGTGTCGCGAGTTCAATTGTTTTTCCCATCTCAAAAATGCCCAACGCACCTAAAGATGTTTTCACTTCAAAAATTGTTTGATTTACTACTAAACGTAAAATAATAGCGACAGATGTGATGACAAATTGAATAATACGCCATCTATTTATTGCAAAGAGCTCTGAACAAAATGTTTCATTTATCATTTTTGTTGAAAATAGATGATTTATGAATTTATATAGATAAATCAGCATTAAACAAGAAGTTTTGATTTTTACTAATCATACTTACGCCAAAATCAGCCGTTTATCGCTTTTTAGTGATTGTTAATTTCATATTTGTTACCTATGCTGCCATCTATGATTTTTTTTTCAGAACTAATTATAATTTGTTCGAGTTGAGACCCCATGCTACGGCCGAACATTCCGCATCCGTGCGTAACTGCCGCGTATTCGATACTGGTTGCGATTTGGAAGCGCGGCGTTTCGAAAACCAAAACTATTACTTCTGTTACTTACTTGTACTGTGGCATGGTTTACTTAAATTGACAGTTTCGTACAATAATTATAAGGACCGTAAAAATTATAAAAGAAAATGATCTTTTCCATACGAAAAATAACGTTTTATAACAAACGGTTTTGTGTAACTACAGAAAGCTTATGATGTTTCTTATTCCGTACTAAAAGTACCGGAAATTCTCAAAGAGTTCTTTTCAATTTTATCGTGATACATTGGTTCCAGTCTCTCGAGACAAAACGCTTTCTTCGCTTTATCGTACAAAATGCAAGTTTGAAAATATTTATTATTTTAATACAAAGTATGATAAATATGTTTAATACCTGGCACTTACACGGTGTCTTTGTGAATTATTATTTTAATATTAGACGCCCTTACATACAATGATTGCACATAACTTTATACGATGGGGCTTCTTAAGAGGCCGGCGACACGGCTCGCAACTACAAATCGAGATGTTTGCAAAATTCAATTTCAAGCATGTTGCGCTAGTGTGAGTGCCTGTCGGAGCGATATACACCTACAGTGAGCAGTACTACCACGCACACATTGACAATTATTGCTTGACGCGATAGCACTACTAGCATTCGAACATTTATGATAAATTTGGATGTGTTCCGTAATACAATGAAAACTTAATGTATTTCCATTTTTATTCGATAATTTGTAACTTGATAACATTAACTATGCTTCTGCGGAAACAATATTACAAATATTATTGTTTATAATACAGAAAAAACAATATGAAAACATGTCATTTACGCTGTAAAAATGTACGAAATGCAATTCGCTCACACTTCATTTAAAGTTAAGTTTTTGAAAATAAAAAGACGTAGGAGCCTAGATAAATACTGTCTCAATCCGAATGTCAACATAATATGGTGGAAATATGCTCAAATTGCAAATGATTTATGTACTACGTTTGTATGGACAATTCATGCGTCGCCGCATTCTTAAAGGATTTTTTTAATAAAGCTTTTTTGTATATGTATAGGTAGAAAAGATGGTCTTGCTTGCATCTTTATTTACTTTTGCTGACAACGAGTTATGCATCCAGTTAGACTGGAAGCCACCCTAAAATTGTTAGGAAAAGACTAGATAGATGATGTTGATGTTACCGATAAGTTAAGGAGGAGGAGCTGGTGGCCAAGTAATAACAGCCGCACGGGTCGATCTATCAGGTTAAGCTACGATTGCTGGGGTTGGTCCGTGAATGGGCGACCATCTTTACATACCGAGACCCCTCCGTGTCTCGGAAAGCACGTTAAGCCATTGGTCCCGGCTATCATTCGTGGATCTTTGACAGTCGTTACGGGTCGTCAGAAGCGGAAAGTCTGACAACCAGTCTTACTAAGTGGTATCGTATAACTCAGTTACTGGGCTGTAGAGGTTAGATAGGCAGTCGCTCCATGTAAAATACTGGTATTCAGCTGTATTCGGTTAGACTGGAAGCTGACCCTAACATAGTTGGGAAAAGGCTAGGCAGATTTTGTTGCCGATAACTTATGAAGACATCATTTATCTTGAGGAAGAATACCACAGTATTCTTTTAAATGGGTATTAGGTTATTATAAATTTTCCTACTGTTTGAAACAGACTGTGACAGTCTTAAAAAAAACTTTTTTACAAAAAATATAACCGACTTCCAAACTACAAAGTGAAAAATAACTTTAATTTCGGAAGTCGGTGTCAAAAAACTAAAATACTGTTCCAAAGACACCAACTTTTTGTAAAAAAGTTTTTTTTTTCACCGTTTAGTGGGTTGATTTGTAATTTATCTAAGTTACAATAGCCTTATGTCAACTGCTCATCAAAAATACCCAAATCGCTATAGATGTGCCTTTAATATTTGAAGAGTTCCCTCGATTTCTCCAAGATCCCATCATCAGATCGTGACCAAATGACAATGAGACTAACTTGAAAGTACACCCTTTAAAAAAAAAAAAGAATTTTTCAAATCGGTCCAGCCGTCTTCGAGTAATCGGGGAACATAAATAAAATAAAATAAAAAATATCCCGACGAATTGAGAACCTCCTCCTTTTTTTTGAAGTCGGTTAAAAATATGACCCTGTCGACAGTTGCTAGCGAGGTTCACCTCATAGACTACTAAAGGTCAGATGTTCTTAAGCATCGCCCTTCGTTGAGGTATTTGTAACAAGCAGAAAAAAAAACCGTGGAGAAGGCAATTAAATATAGAACACATCTTTTTTCTTTCATAGTCATGGTACACACGGCTACACATCAGGCATGATTCCCGTAAAATGCGAGGTCAGCCTATCCTGAAAATGTATAGCTTGATCTATAACCATGTGTACAACTTAAACAAAAGCCGTACAAACACAAAATGAAATTAAACTTTCGTACCTTTTGCTGTCTCCCCTAAAATGTGTAAATTATAAATCTCGGTCACGAATTGTAGATCCCTTGAAGAACCCATAAAACGGCCAATAACGAAAGAAAAGTAGCAGCGGTACGCTTAAAGCGGAAACTTTATAAATCATGGGGAACAATGGTTCCGTGCTGGCGTACAGGCGTATTCCATTGTTTTCTAAAGGATGCCATCGCCGTTTCCTCGCACAATACGGCGTTTTAAATCAAAATGTATTTTTTTTCTCTTAAGGCATACTTTATTTCTATGAGTGTAAAGAAAGGTATACCATTTTTTTGTGTTTTCTGTTGTGAATGGGGGCGAAATATTAATTTGGTATTGTCACGCCAAAGCTTCTCCTTTAGAAAAATTCCATACCAACCTAAAATAATTTTACATTTTGGGCCATCCAGGGCCTTTTTTTATTTACTTGTCATCGCCTAATAGGGAATTAGTCCTTTACGAAGGACGAATGAATAGCGGCCCTTCGTTAAAAACAAATTAAAAACAATGCTTTGACACGTATGACAGATAAAACTTCAGAATAAAGGTCGTAAAGATCTGTCCTATTTATATTTGGTAATTTTTATTATTGAGGTTACCTTACCTAATGAGAAGGGACTTGTGGCTAAGTAATAACAGCCGCACGGGTCGGTCGATCAGGTTAAGCTACGCTTGCCGCGGTTGGTCCGTGGATGGGCGACTGTCTTTACATATCAAGACGATCGTGTCTTGGAAAGCACGTTGAGCCGTTGGTCCCGACGGTCATTCGTGAATCTTTGACAGTCATTACGGGTCGTCAGAAGCCCGAAAGTCTGACAGCCAGTGTTACCAAGGGGTATCGTATTACCCACAGTAACTGGGTTGTGGAGATCAGATAGGCAGTCGCTCCATGTAAAATACTGGTATTCAGCTGCATCCGGTTAGACTGGAAGCCGAACCCAACATAGTTGGGAAAAGGCTAGGCAGAAGATAACATTAGGTAACTTAAATAATGAATCTATACGCCTAGCACGAACGTGCTAAGTAAACATAGTACACACGGCTACACATCAAGCTATACATTTCCAGTATAAGATGACCTTGCATTGTACGGAAATCCTATACAATGCGAGATTAGCTTATACTGGAATTTTATAGCTTGATTTGTAGTCGTGTGTATAAGGGTGTTTTGGCGCTCAATTGACGTTGACAGGGGGGCGCTGTTGGTAAACATTTGTTCATTTTTTTTTGTAAAATGTCATTTGACATCTAATAAAAAAACAAGATGACAGCGTTAGTTCCGATTTTGCCACGCGTCAAAAAGCGCTATAACCTAAATTCGACCGATTTTTTTTATCGAAAATACAGTAAAGCATCCTAAATGTTATTTGAAATAATGCGACAAGCACAATTAGTATCACCCTAGCTATGAACAGTCTTTAAACTAAAAAAATGTCTTCAAATCAAATCAATCAATATTCTTTATTTGTAAACATAGGTTACAACAGTGTGCAAGATGTTACAATTATTATACTATAATAGGTTCTCTATGTTTTGCCATTTGGCGTACAAATATACATGTATGGGAGGCTTTTGCCAAGTAAATTCTCAAGTAAAGTCTTGTGCTAAACGAGTAGATATTTTCAATTCCAATAGTTCGAATTAACTTTACGTTTAGGAACCTACTTCGCGCGTCCATGCTAGGCTAGGCTTATAACTATTGTGTAAAAATCTCACCGTGAAAACTAAGGTGAAATGAACTCGAAGTGAGCTGTCATTGGATCTGCCGATCTATTCTGTAAAATCTAACCGAATAGATTTGTAAAACTTAGACAATGTGAGCTCTGTATAGATAGTGTCAATCCCTAGCATCAGGTGGAATTACAGCTCGCTTTAAGCGCACTTCACCTTAGTTTTCATGGTGAGATTTATACAGAACTAGCTTTTGCCCGCGGCTTCGCCCGCGTGGATGTCAAAAAATATCCTACGGGAACGTACTACTGGGATTACATACCTAATAGCTGTCATTGACTAATACCGCTGCGCTCGCGTTGCCGTCAACAATAAATTTTGAATCTGTGATTTTTTTTAAACTATTTATTTAAATGAAATGATGTCAAAGCAAATTTTAATCTAAATTAAATACCCAATTTAAATAACATATTTTATTGAATAAGTATTAATATAATACCGGTCAAAATAGCTTCGGATATAATAATGAAATTTTATCAAATTCTGAAAGATAACAATGGTTACTGTGGGTCATCCTTTGAAGATAGACATATGTCATCGCAGTTTTATTGTTGAATTTTTTTAAGATGAAAAATATTTTAGAACATAAATTTTATGTATCTTTCGCGGTTTACGCGGCGTACGCCAGTAAAGCTCGTAGTCGGCGTGATTTTTTCCGACTACTTCAACAATGATCGTCATATTTAAGCGAAACTTTAATGAATTATACACCAAAACCTTTCTCATAAATTACTCCGTCTATCGGTGAAAACCGTTTGAAAATCCGTTCGGTACTTTTTTGAGTTTATCGCGTTCAGACAGTCAGACAGACAGACGCGGCGGGGGACTTTGTTTTATAATACATAAGGGATTGACAGCTCACTTCACACTCACTTCCACAAAGTTTTCACGGTTTTGCAGAATAGATTGGCAGGAGCTAACGGAGAGTAGTGGCTTATCCACACTATAATTTCAAATGATCTACATGGCGTCGACTAACGCTGCTTTTATAAAAGTCGCTATGGTAATTTAATAACGTGTAAAATAATATAAAATTAATTAGCATTTTCTTGATCCTATTAAAATAAATAAAGAAAAAAACAGAATAAGGATTTATTTTTGTCTTTATTTTAGAACATGTTTCGCTAGATACATGAAAAAGGTAGTTTTTAACACGAAATGCTGGAGTGCAACAATAATAATACATATATTAATAAGCATAGGTAATCCTAGAAATGCGGTATTAATGTCGCCACGCAAATAAAAAATATTATAGCGTGCTAAGCCATTGGGTGTGGTTATGAAATACGGAGCAATTTGATTATTCCTTATTATCTAAGGCCTGTTTTCAAGACCAATTCTGAGTAATTTACACTTTAATTAATAGTAATGAAAAGTCGAGATTAGTATCAAATCTGACAGTTTTAAACCGAAATTATCATCGCAGCATCGTCTTAATTCTCAGAAATCTTCAGTTCAAAAGCTCAATCTTACTTTTGATTATGTAGGTACGAGTGTGAGTGTTCGGTTGAACCTAAAATGGAGTTCAAAACTGGAAAATAGGTATTTTTCATGACCCACGTTTCAAACAGAAATTTCCTACAATTAATTGGATATCTCACAAAAAAACAATAATTTCCTCTGTAAAAATAGACGAACCGAACTAACCTTTTCACAAACCTCTTCCGATATAATTAAATACTTAACCCAAAAAAAAATGAAGGCTAAACAAATTTTACAATTAAAATCTAATAAATTAATTCAATTATATTTGTCTGGTTGTTTTCCTCTAGCATAGTGCGGTTCGGATGAAAGTGTACGATCCAAGGTGACCGAGTGTGTTCTTTGCTAGAGTATGTCGGGTCGTGGGTCAAGTAAATTAGTCAAGGAATGTTGAAGTCTTTTTGGATCTTAGTATAATGGGATGTTGCGTGGAAGATCTAGACTTTATCACTGTCTTTTAACTCCGTTATGTAATAAACGACTATTTGTGGCATTTAAACTATAAACTAGACTCAAATTAAGACTGTCGTTGGGCCAAAAGCAAATTTTGTAATATATGGTTTTGGTTTATACAGAGTGATTGGTAATTGAGTGTATTTCTTCAAAATGGGTCTTTTTAGAGCTAATTTGTTGCAAATTGTATTGGTGTTTATGTTGAATGTTGCAAAAGGTATTGATTTGGAACATAAAACAAAAAAATCTTTATTTCGGATAAATAACATCCATACAGATTAGTAAACAAAAATACAACTTATACCTGGTTCCCTATCCATTTGCATAAAATTTTAAGACCTAATATAACTTAGTATAATTTTGTTTGGCATAATTATATTTTCGCATAATATAATTACGCATAATAGCTTACGCATAATTTTTTAAGCATAATTTCTCTAACCATAATAATGATTAAGCATAATATTCTAAAGCATAAATTTATTAAGCATAACATTCTAAAGCATAACTTTACCAAGCATAACATTCTAAAGCATAACTTTATTAAGGATAATATTCACAAGTATAAATTTATTTACGCATAATGATATTAAAACATATACACCAGGCATGCAAGCAAGCATGCAGCATGCAAGCAAGCATGCAGCATGCAGCATGCAAGCAAGCATACATCATGCAAGCAAGCATGCAGCAGGCATGGTTTCTGTCACGGCTCCGGCGCTGTGGGCCTCCGGCGGCCCCACGCGTGCTAATCGTCGCAGACGGCTTTCGCTCACCACCGCAGCTTCGGCTTGCTGACCGGCTCCGCCGGCCAGCCTCAGCCGCGGTGGTTCCCTCCCAGCCGCCTGCTCCTCAGCCCGCGGGCCGCCTCGCTCCTACGCGCCTACGCGATTTTGAATTACACTCTAGGGGTAGGGCAGACAAGACTACGTGGAGTCGGTTTTGCAGCGATTCGGTTCTGTCACTAACTTTTTTAGCACAACATAATGATTTTTTAAGACAATACTTTAATTTTTACTAAAATTATTAGTAAAAAAGATAAATATACTTCGAAACTTGCATATTTACAAGCAATTGCTAAAAATATACACCTAAAGTAAAAATAAGTAGTTAAGTTACATAATGTTATATATAATAAATCATTTGCATGAAAATCTAAAATAAATACGTAAAATGAACTCAAATTTATTTCCGTCATTTCTGTTAATTGTATGCCTAAATATTATTATGCTAATAGTCATTAGGCCTAGTAACGTTATGCGAATCAAATTTATGCCAAAACAAATTAGTCTTTAAGATGATTATGCCAACATAAAATGTATGCCTAAAAAATTATGCCGAAGTATTATTATGCCAAAACAAATTGTGCCAAAATCGTTATGCCGAAGTATATTAGGACAAAGAACATTATGCGAAAAGAAGGGATCCCCTTATACCTATATCGGTTAACTTATTATCTATTTGGAAACAAGGTTGTTGTTCAAAATGCATCTTCGAACAACATCACCTAAAAAAGGAGAATCGTACTTCCTCGCTATGGTCTTCAGGATGGAGTTGGAACTTTCCCGCACTCTGCAGAGCAAAGAGGCAGATTTCTGTCTGACGTGCAAACATACCTGATGTACTGCAGAAATGGGGTAGCCCCATCAACATCCTGAACTCGTCATTATATTGTTGATGTCGAACTTTTAAGCTTTTTTTTTGGAAATTTTCCACCTTTCACCATAAACTGCTGATTGTAAGAAATCTACTCTGATTTGGATGAGTTTCTGGGGAGTTTGTTGCGCCACTTCTTCTTCCCAGCTAAAGGCACTAGGAAGTGGTGAAGGGTGGGCGTTTTGGGGGACTGTCTTATGTAATTTTGACGTTCGAAAAGTGCTGATTCTCAGCCTAGTTTGAATAAATGACTTTTGAATTTTGATGGTAAATGGATATTTTTCTAATAAATCATGAACGAAGAAATTCTTCGAAAACTAATTCATCAAAATTTTACCAGTATCTTTAGAGCTTATTTTGTTTTTCGTAGCACTTTACTCAAGTAGTGCATACCTTTGCTCTTTTCGAAAGATCTCGATCAATGTTTATACAGGGTTACTGGTAACTCGACGTATTCCTTGCAGGACGTCATAGTAGGGTTAAAATGCAACAAATTAAGCCACCAAATGTTCTACCGAAATTCAGTAGTTTTTGAATTAGTTAAGAGTTTTAGTTTTTTTATGAAAAATCCCAGATTAAATCATTTGAAACCAGTTTAAAAATGATTTACGGCGCGACTGTACTGAAATTTAAGTTATTATCATAGTTGACGCCGTAGCAGACCTTTGTTAATAATTAAAAGTTCAATAATGCCTAAAACTTTGGCAAATATCACTAACCAAACATTAAATTTTTTGTAATTTTTGCTATTACTTCATAAAAAATGTAGTCTAGTGCAAAAAAAAAAATACTACACCTGGTGTACAAATTACTAGGAAAATATCCTTGTCTTATCAGTTATTCAGAAAGATATGATTGTCAATACTTTTGCATGTGTGCCAGGGAAGAGAAGAGTTTTATGGGGGGCAGGTAAAATTGCGAGACGGTCAACCTATTGTTTCGTGTTTGTATTATTCGTAGTTTTTACCTGCGCTTGAACTCCAAACACTTGGGGAGCTTTGTGATTGGTCGCTATTGTTCTCTCGGTATGACAGGGGGTGCGATTTTGCAAAATTTGGTCGTCAGCGTTAGTTAGTTTCAACTCTACGTCGCGCAAGCTCGTGTTTTGTTACTGGCTATTTCCCTAACTGTTGCTGCGTATCTTGCTCTTGTGCTGTGCTGTGCCTTCATAAGCGCTGACTATGGCTGCATATTCTAATCCTGAATACGCTGACATAATATACTGTTACGGACTTTGTGACGGTAACGCTGCTGAGCCGCGGCGAGAATATCAACTTCGCTTTCCCAACCGCCGACTCCCCCACGTTAGTGTCTTCGGATCGACTTATCGGCGAATATCTGAAACTGGCAGCGTCCAAAGAAGCAGGCAAGTTGACACTGGTCGTTCCCGGAGATACACGGCTGAGGACGAGGAGCTTATTCTTCAACGTTTTATTGACGATCCTAACACATCGACAAACATCGTAGCGCGTGAGCTTGGTATGTCACAGTGGAAAGTCTGGTCTGTAGTTCACTTGTCAGGCCGACATCCATACCATTACCAACCAGTCCAGTCATTAGAAGAAGGAGATCCGCCGAGACGGCTTGAATTTTGTCGTTTTATGCTAAGTGCCGACGCCGACAGCGAAAACTTTTTAAAAAACATTCTGTGGACCGATGAGTCATGTTTTGTTCGTGATGGTATCACAAATTACCACAACTTACATTACTGGGCACCGAAAGCAGAAGCAAACCCTAAAAAACTGAAACCAACCGCATCCCAGCGAAGGTTCTCGCTTAATGTTTGGATGGGTATTATTGACGACAAATTAATTGGCCCACATTTTTTACCCCGAACACTAAATGGGGAACTTTATGAAGATTTCCTCAGAAATCATTTATCAGCACTGCTCACGGATGTACCGGAAGAAAGAAGAGCAAACATGATTTACCAACATGACGGATGTCCAGCTCACTTCCGAATCACAATTCGACAATTGCTGGATGAAAACTATCCAAACCGATGGATAGGGCGCGGTGGGCCGATTCCGTGGCCTGCACGAAGCCCTGATCTGACGTCGCTAGACTTTTACGTCTAGGGTCATATGAAAGATCTAGTTTATGTGACCCCAGTAAATTCAATTGAAGAACTAAGGGAGAGAATTACAAATGCGGCGGACCAGATGAGGGCAACAATCACATCAAGAATAACAAAAACCGAAGTAAGGAAGCGAATAAGAACCGAGGGCAGCACATCGAACAAGACGTGTGAAATGTGTGTAATTAAAGTTTTTAATATTGATTAAAAAGAATAATAATGTTCACGATTTTGTTTTTGATTTTTCGAATAATCACCTTTTTGTGAAACGCACGCCTGTACTAAATCAAAAACGATTTTCATAATGTAGTCCATGATTTTGTATTAACTTTCATACCTTTTTGGATAGCTGATAAGACAAGGATATTTTCTTAGTAATTTGTACACCAGGTGTAGCATTTTTTTTTTGCACTAGACTACATTTTTTATGAAGTAATAGCAAAAATTACAAAAAATTAAATGTTTGGTTAGTGATATTTGCCAAAGTTTTAGGCATTATTGAACTTTGAATGATTAACAAAGGTCTGCTACGGCGTCAACTATGATAATAACTTAAATTTCAGTACAGTCGCGCCGTAAATCATTTTTAAATTGGTTTCAAATGATTTAATCTGGGATTTTTCATAAAAAAACTAAAACTCTTAACTAATTCAAAAACTACTGAATTTCGGTAGAACATTTGGTGGCTTAATTTGTTGCATTTTAACCCTACTATGACGTCCTGCAAGGAATACGTCGAGTTACCAGTAACCCTGTATAGCTTTTGAAATACATAAAAAAAATTATGTCCTTCACTGTTTGTCAGGCACCAAACAAAGATTACCTATATGAATAGATAATCTTTGTTAAATTATAGATAGATATTTGTTAACTTATAGATAAGTTCTCAAATTATCATAACAAAAGGGAAAAATTTGAAGAATATGGAAAAGTAAACTAAAAGTTACAACAATTTGGTGACAAAGTTATATAAACTCTCGATGTCCTACTGACTGATCAGAAAGGTTACGAAGGTTAAATAGTTTCGCCTAATATCGATGCTACAGGTAGGTATAATAATTAATATACATGAATGTATAATACTCACTAAAACAGGATCAAAAGGTTAGAGGCAACAGATTTTTTGGGGGGATTTTATTAGGTAGCAACAGTTTTAGATGTCCTTTATCTAAAAAAATAACCTGTCATAAAAACAGGTGCTCTCTAAAAATAAAGCTTTTCAGACCATTACGGCTCTAGTCCGGTATAAATCGCGCTAATGTAGGTACTAAAATGTTTTTATTTTTAATACTTTTTTATTCAGTGAATAATATACACCAAACATGTTGCCATGAAGCTAGAATAAATCACAATAATAATGGTATATAAAGATAATAAATAGTTCGCTATGTTATACCAGAGTGCGTACAAATGTTTGTAATTTAATAATTATTGAATTAAATAAGCCTGAACAATAAAAAAAACAATTATAAAAAGTCACACATTTTATTATAAAAATTAATTAATAATAAATAGCAATTGAAAACAATGTCAAAAAAAAACAAAAAAAAAAAAAAATGTCAATACAGTGCATGACAACACACAGACTGAAAACAAATAATAAGGCTATGTCAATATACAATACAAAAGTTAATATACAAAAACTTATGTCAATAAACAACACTAATGTCAATAAATAAAATTGATGTCAAGGACCACAATACATTTATTACAATGAATACTAGATATGTACCATCCGGGTAACGCCTATCTAACCAATTTGAAAACAAAATCCCGTGCACACGACCCTTTTTAGGGTTCCGTAGTAAACAAGAAACCCTTATAGTTTCGTCATGTCCGTCTGTCTGTCCGTGGTCTGGCTCCGAGACCCTTAGTACTAGAAAGCTGTAATTTGGTAAGGGTGTATGTATATATAAATTACGCCGACAAAGTGGTAAAATAAAATTAAGAAAAAAAAAAATGTTTTAAGGTACCTCCCCTACACGTAAAGTGGTGACAATTTTTTTTCTGTCCCATTTTCGGGGTATCATTGGAAAGGTTGATTTTTTTCATTCGGAATTTCTCAGTAGTAACCCGGAGTCTATATGCAATGGGCTCTCCCCCTATTACATGGGACTTAAACATAACTGGCGAAATGTTGGTGTACTAAAGTACACCTCTGCCTAACCCTTCTGATTACAGGTGTGATGTTATGTATATTTTCTCTTCTTGCATGTTATCATGAGTTGTGCAGAGAAGATCTAGTGGGCAAGGTTGGAAGGTTTTCCAATGTATCGGGGCGATTTGATGTTTACCTACTGATAACGTGCTAATAAAAGCAGTATCCAAATCTATTTAGTAAAGTTCAAAATAGACAAGGTCATTTATAGGCCAAAGTTCATCACTGAGCGAAGTACATTAAGATATTAATCAGACAGATACATGGTAAACCATTGTTTCATAAGACACTGTAACCAGGAGGTCTTTAGTAATTCTGTCCACAATGACGATAATATCTAGGTCATAAGAAGCTTTGTTTCATTAAAATGGCGATAGGTACCAGCTTCAGGCTTGAACCGTAATGACAGAATAAATAGTTACAGAAGGTCAGCTCCATACAACGATTGAAAATATCATCATGCTCTTGCCTTTATCCTAATTTATTTGGGACTAGCTGTTCGTACCCGGCGTCGCCTGGGTGTATTTCCGATATTTCTTGTGAATTTTCCAAAATTTTTATTCATGCGTACTTTTTCTAGAAAATTACGAATACAATGAATTAAAAAAACAGCCATATCGGTCGAACCATTCTCTAGTGATGATCTTTCATACTTGCGGCAATAGATTTTTATTTATAGTTTTTTTATGTGTTTATAATAAACTAAACGTGAATTCATGCAAGCCTAGTACTTTCTGTTAGGTTACTGCTCAGAAATTGTGCATAACGCCTAATGATTGAAATACTGTTTCTTAAGGATCTCAATTTTTTTTTAAATAAATTTTAGTCTATGTTATTTTCTGACAATTTAGCTTTCTATTGGTGAAAAAAATATTAAAATCGGTCCAGTAGTTTCGGAGCCTATTCGGTACAAACAAACAAAAAAATCTTTCCTCTTTATAATTTTAATATAGATAGGCGCTTCATGTCTTCTTCTTGCATACTTCTTTCTCTATTACTTATTATCTCGTAGTCATCCCCTTTTTAGCCATAATTATCATCTTTCAAATAGTCCATCCATCGTTTCTTTGGTCATCCATACCATGACAACCGATTTCTACACAACTTTCCTACTTTCCGGTGCCATTTTCAGACTTTCTCTTATTATCTCTTACTCATTTCTTATTCTATCCATTCGCATAACACCGAGCGAAAACGCATGCACTAAATAATAGACATGCTTCACGTACAGCGAGTGCAATTACAATCGCGACTTGTATTCGCTTGAGGCAGTTAGAGATCTCCGTTTATACGCATCTATGTGTGCGTGCGCCTGTTTCCGCTCGTTGTATGGAGCTGATCTTCTGTAACTATAATATTTTGTGGCAATGATTACCACACTAGGTGATTAACGAAACTCTTGGCTCAACTATGACATTATTAATAGGCTGCATAGGCTGTTACATATTTTGTAATGTTTGAGAGGACTTTGCGGTTGAAATGTTCAAATAACAAATACGTAAGTGCGCAATGATAAGTAAATATAATTAATATTCGGCATTCTATTGAGTCGACACCTACTTATGAACTTTGATTCTCCGTTTCGTTATGTCGGCCTTGACTTTATCAGCTGATTCTGTGATCCTTGTCTTCTTCGGTGATGATGATGAAAGGACTTCTGAAGTCCTAATCAAAGGGAAGTTACTTTTGATTGTCATCAAGTATTAGCTATACCAATGCAATGTGGATACTGCTCTAACCTGTGCAGCCTTTTTTTTTTTTTTGGTGGGAAATTATCAAATAACTTCTCCCGCTCTGGGTGGAGCGGGAGGGCGTGTCAGACTCTTACTGACTGAAACCCACCAGTGTTTCTTCGGTTGCCCTGTTGCCGGGGGCCACGATGTCCCTATCGGTTTTCTTCGAACCCCCGGCAGGCATTGGCCCTAGCGGACCCCGTCAATTCTACTGACATCTTCTTGAGGCGCGCGTGGAACACAACGCGCCGTCGACCCGGGCTTGATCCTTATCGGACGGCGAGCTACCCATTGCTCACCGACCGCAAGCCCACGCCTATGGTGGCCGAAAATCGGCTCGTGATTCCCGCCCTGGGCGTCTCCTCCTGCGGCGGTTAGGGGCGTGAGGGCGCGAAGTTTGCCTCTCCCTCACGCGTTCCGCCTCCTCCTCCTGTGCACCCTTCATACTTATTTTTCCCAGAGGATTTGCGACATCATAGTTATCTTAACAGAAGGTATTTATGAGGAAAGGAAGTGTTTACTTATGGATGACACAATAAAGGCGACATTCCTGTTATTAGTATGAATAAAATTCTGTTCGTTTAATAAAATCTGTTCTTTAAACGGTATTAGTACTATGAAAAACCAGCCAAGTGCGTGTCAGACCACGCACAATGAAGGGTTTCGTAGTTGGGATGAATTTATCCCAAAAACAAACTTAACTTTGTAGTTGATAAACATGTTCTCCCATACAGAATGTATGGGAAAACATGTTTTTGCAACTGCAAAGTTAAGTTGGTTGATTATTACTCGTTAACTTGTAGAGCCTACTTAGCTGTGATAGTTTTCCTTTTAATTTCGTTATATAAACTACTGTTGTGATTTTTTTCACACATCCAAAACCAACCATTTAGCTGGCAGGGGGAGGACACTTGACTCTAACAAAAATTTGCACTTTAAAGCTTAATATTTCGCAAACGAATTCCTGAATCCACAAATGGTTTTCACAAACTCACAATGTTTTTAAAGGGCCTTTTCAATGATACCCCACACCATGGGATAAAAAAAACATCACCACTTTATAATATAATTTTGTTTTACCACTTTGTCGACGTAATTATTGTGTATACCTACCTATGCCAAATTACAGCTTTCTAGTACTAAGGGTCTCGGACCTAGACCGCGGACAGACATACAGACAGACGGACATGACGAAACTGTAAGGGTTCCTTGTTTACTACGGAACCCTAAAAAGTGTGATATTACCGCATTAGAAAGGATTTTTTATTTGGGGCAATGGTGGTCTTCAAGAATGCGGCTTTCTGAATGTATTTTGAGATATATCATTCAAATGGATATCTAGATATTTCAAGTGCCAATCATTTATCGATGATTGGCATTGAATACGTTTCTGTTTTGAAATGTAAAATGATGTTTATGAAAGAATTATGAATTTCTTCATCATTGCATGAAATAAATTATGCAAGTATAATACATAATAACAATAAGATTTTTTATATTTATATTTTTTTTGTTTAAAAAAAATATATTTAAAAATGTAAATTATGTGGAAGTAATAATAACCAATAAATTTATAAAATTTGCGAAACAATAATATATATACACTTGCAACCATATTACGAAGAAAGCCTACGTAGGTATGTACTTACTTACTTTTTGTATAATGTAGGTAACTAGATAGATTTTTCCAAAATCACTTCTGCATCGACAGGTTTTTTTATGCCTTTCGATCATAATTATATTAATTAAATTTCTTATAATTATATTTTTTCCATATATAGGTATATATATATATTTTCTACGACGACCACAAACTATATTGCTTATCAGACGATAGGTATCCTAAAACTACCTATCTATCGACGATCACCATTTGGTATTCACTTTTCTTTAATTTATTCAGACGAAAATGGAGATTCCACGTTTTATATATATATTTTTTTCACCAGTTCAAACACGTTTTTCGTTTGTTGAAAGCGAAAATGTCAAATGTACTGACGATAAGTGAAAAAAAACAAAGTTGACCTTTCCTACCGGTGCAGTTAATGGTAGGTATGATTTCATATTCGATATTCCTGGGAATGTGTATATAAGAAACTTAGATTCTACTTCAGCATTAGATTGAACTTGTGGTTCGAATAAGCAACATCAACATGGTAAGTGCAGACAGCGATAGAATAATAAAACATTTTGTTTCGTGTGCTAAAAATAGTGAATTAGTGATTTAAAACTACCATGGTTGGTAAAAAGTGTTCAGTTGTAATTTAGAATGTTTTTGCGCATAACTCAATTTGTGAAGATTTCGTAAAAGTAATCATTTCGTTTCAATAAAAGTTTTTTTAAAATGAAACGAAGAATATTATAATTTGTAAAATGCGTAACTGATGTATAAATAATGATACAGAGTCAATTTACAAGTGAATATGATATAGTTCGTGTTAGTGAATGGTTTACTAAATATTGACGCAATATTAAAATGCCAGATTGGTAATTTGTTACATTATGATATACCTTGACTTCTTTATTACATAATTATTATTGTTTACTTTGTATTTCTGACATATTCATTTGTAAAGTTGAAGTTGACTGATGTTCTGTTCTTGTTTTTATCAATCCTTGCTAATGGTTCTTCTGAAAATATGTTGAACTTTTAATACAATCCACACTGATATTAATCAACATAATATCATCACCCTAGAATAAATGTAGGTATATAAATGACATAACAGATATTTTTAAATAAGCTTTAAAATGGTATTAAAAAGTTTATTTATTGTCGAAGAAACAAAAAACCGACTATTTTTAACAGTACCGATAAGAAAAATGTGTCCAATATTTTTAATGATGCATTTCAACTCAAATAAATTAAAATAAATTTCCCCCATGCAGAAATCCTTCATCGTAGCCATTTGCATCTTCGCGTGCGCGTACGCCGCCGTCGTGGACCAGGCCGCGCAGGTCCTGCGCAGCGACTACAATCAGTCCCCCGAGGGTGGCTTCCAGTACGCCTATGAGACCGACAACGGCATCAGTGGACAAGCTTCAGGCACGGTCAAGGTTCTCGGAAAGGTGAGTTACATCCACTCCAGCTATTTGTACGGTAGGCCCACAATCATAACCAGAATAAGCTGGCCTCTTATTCTGTTGAAACTACGTACTACGCTAAACTAACGGTAAAAGGTTTGAGCCCACCTGTGTTAGATTTTTTGGACATGTTCATCTGCGAAAAAGTGAATCAGTAAAAAAGACTTATTTAAAATAATTTTTCTGACAGATCTGGAATAACTGTAATACGAGGATTAATTTGTCTTGCAGATAATTTTATATACATACTTTTAATTCGATTTTTTAAATTATTTGGTGGATTGTGGTGATACGGACACTGAGAATCGGCCTTTTTAGTATTTCCCTTTAGTGCTTAGTTCTATTTTAACAAAGCTCTCAGATTTTTTTTTCTAAAACTGTGTTTATTCTATTTAAGGACGAGGTCGTTCTTGAGGTCTCTGGCTCCAACAGCTACCAATCCCCTGAGGGACAGACCATCTCCTTGACTTACGTCGCCAACGAGAACGGATTCCAGCCCCAGGTCAGTACACAGAATCAACCAATGAATATACAAAGGACAGCGCCTACTTTGTATGGCGTATTGGGCTAAAATAAAATATCTGTGTTTAGGAACGACATTTATTTTGTTCGAAAGGTGATAAAAATACAAGTATTATTTAGTATTGCAACCAAGCCCTAAATCATTGGTATTCGAAGATAACATTATGATAATTAACGAAGAAAAGAAGTAGACTAGTGTGTTTGTTTTTAAATACTGATAATTTTTATCAAATTATGGATAAGTTAGGATGTAATATTTTTAGTTTTGGAAGAAGACTTTGTACAATTAGAGATTATTTACATAATTTAAAAAACTAACAGTCTTAAAATAATAATAATAAAATTATGGATAATTCAACTTTTCATCAACGGAATCAACTTTTGCTCTGTTTATAGTTTGTCTCCATAACTTTTAGATGGTCGATTTGAATAGAGTCTAGGCGAAAAATTAATGGGTCATGTTTTGGATCTTAAAATAACGTCTCAAACTTGATTTCAGTGGTTTGGGCTGACCTTTTATTGAAGATCATTAAAATTCACATGTTTTTTGTTAGATGTTGTGATTGGATACAACTATATCTTGCAGATATAGGTCAAAAGGTCACCTAGCAATAAAATATATAATATTTTAAAGATCTGGTTTGGCTACATTTGATAAATTTTCTATAGATACTCCTAATAATATTAGTTTCATATTGACTTTTTAACGTGTAATTAGATCAATTTGCAATCTAAATTGAGTCACCCCAGAACTTAGCTAAGAACGACTTAGAAAATTCAGTACTGGATGCTGAATTTTCAAACTCTCAGACTTCGTGATTAGACACGTTTTTGACATTCCTTGAACAGAAAATGCTTTGGCATATACTAATTTTCGTTCGTCCTGGAATTGTTTTATGTTTTTGGTGTTAATATCGTTTTTTTTTGTCAACAGGGTGACCACCTTCCCACCCCCCCTCCCGCTGAGCCCATCCCAGAATACATCGCGAGGGCCCTCGAATACATCGCGGCCCACCCCTACACAGAGAAGCAGTAAATTAAACAATTATAGCAAACTAAGATCTGAACCAAACCAAGCCAACGTATAATGTTACTCGATGAACCTGCAATAAAGCGTAAAATGGCTTTAACAACTTTATTTTTTTGTTAATTTTTTGTTTTCTAGACAATAAATAATGTAAAAACGTTTACCAAATGTGTTGTTTTACTACTTTGTTAGTTGTTATGGGGCAAGTGAAAGCAGTTTTGGGGTTGCATTTTTGCAAGTACCCTTTTCATCGCCTTTTAAAAAAGAACTAGTGGTACCGGGTTATGGTCAATTTATTCTGTAATTTCGACTTCTTTTCGTGTGGTTAGTGACTAACCTGGTGTCAGAGTTTTAAAGCCGCCCATGGGCCACTGACTTGGCTTCACATGCCGTCGAGAAATATCTCTCAGGCATGCCGGTTTCTTCACGATGTTTTCTTTCACCGTTTTTGATGCAAGTGATAATTATACAATTTGCACATGAATACGAAAAGTCAGAGGTGCGTGGCTTGGGTTCGAACTCGAGACTTATGACTTGGCAGTCCGACGGTCACACCACTAGGTCATCATTGCAATTTTTTTAAATTTTGACTAAACCCATAAAAAATGCAAGTGTCGCAATGCAGTTCTTCTACCGCAAAAAGTTGTCAGATCTAATGTAAAACTATGTTGGTTAATTTATTCAGTAACTATCTATGGGAGCGATCTGTCCGACAACTTTGTCATATATTGTTACCTAATTAGTTAACTAACGACATTTTACAGTGACCGTATTATTTTAGAAATCTTTATTTCTTTAAATATAATGGCCATGGCACGAAGTAGTCCACTTAGAGCACCCGTCCGAATAGCACCTAGCCTAGTCCACGAAATCGTGTCTAGTCTTCGTGGATTAAAATTTAGTTTTACATTTTTGTCCACTAAGAGCACCTACAACTCAGCAGCCTACTGCTGGGATGCATTTGTTTCACAGGACTTTATTAAATGAAAGATATCGATAAAAATCACTAGAATGTTTATTAATTATACATACTAACGTACATACGAAATTTGTCTAGGCGACATTTAAAAATGAAAAATAATACAAATCACTATGACAATAATTATTAATCTTACCAAATAATAACACTTCTTATTTTTAATATATCACAATCAGTCTCCACATATCACTTTTATTGCAAAATCAGCTTTAATTATATCTTACCTAATAATAACACTGTCTTATTTTATATCTTCCGCCAAATTATGATCGATTGATCGGTAGAAGCCCTGGCTGTCATGCGGACAAGGCATCTTAGTTTGGCAGTCAGGGTAACATCCTTATGGGTACCTACATTTAGCAGATTACTCGTTTCCCTTTCTCTTGGTGCAATCCTATAATAATAATAACATAATTAGTCTTTGACATTTCTCGGAACCCTAGGGTCCCGGACCTTTGGAAGGTGTACGAGGGGCCGAAGCCAACACGCAGAGGCCACTTAGACGTTTTTAATTAAATGACTTTAATTTTTACTCCTGTTTTACCTGTGTAATTATTAGGTAAGATTTAATTGAGGCTGATTTTGCAATAAAAGTGATATGTGGAGACTGATTGTGATATATTAAAAATAAGAAGTGTTATTATTTGGTAAGATTAATAAATTATTGTCATAGTGATTTTTATTATTTTTCATATTTAAATGTCGCCTGGACAAATTTCGTATGTACGTAATTAAGTGTAATTAATAAACATTCTAGTGATTTTTATCGATATCTTTCATTTAATAACGTCCTGTAACAAAAACATCCCAGCAGTAGGCTGCTGAGTCAGGTGCTCTTCGTGGACAAAAATATAAAAATAAATTTTAATCCACGAAGAGCACCTAGGTGCTATTCACACAGGTGGTATTCGGACGGGTGCTCTAAGTGGCAACATAATCATCGCACGGCAACATAATCACATAAGAATATGATCTTCTAATAATGTATGCATAACATAAATAAAGCGCTCAGAGCGCTAATATTAGGTAGATTTTGTTGTATGTAGATTTTATTGCCGTGTGCGATAGCCAAGTCATGCTATTTATGTTCAGCAGAATTGACGGGGTCCGCTAGGGCCAATGCCTGCCGGGGCTGCGAATAAGGGCCGAAAGGGACATCGTGACCCCCGGCAACAGGGTAACCGAAGGAACACGGGTGGGTTTTAGTCAGTAAGTCTGACACGCCCTCCCGCTCCACCCAGAGCGGGAGAAGTTATTTGATAATTTCCCACCCAAAAAAGAAAAAAATGGTTATAGTCACTATAAAATGTTGTTAGTTAACTAATTATAATTATTAGTTTTGATAACTATACTCCGTTTGAAATAAGATTAGACATTTAACTAAACCTTTTTTACAGTCCGTTCAACCGATTTTGACTTCTATTGCGATGGCGGCATGACAAATGACAGCTGCAGTAAACAGTTGGTTTGTAACCACTTTTTTTGCTTTTAATGCCATCCTTATGCCTACGGTATAGAAGTCAAAATCGGTTGCACGGACTGAAAAAAAGGTTTGTTTAAATGTCTAATCTTATTTCAAACGGAGTATAGCTTTATCCAAAAATGTCGGGTCAAAAATGTCCTGAATGGCTTCGAGAAAAGGATGGTACGACTGTGCCTTTGTTCGTTTGTTTTTGCTTGACTTGGCTATTATTCTATTATTATAATACTGAAATTTTATTCGGTCTGCATGTGCATCCGTTTTAGGGCCTATATCGGATGCAATGATTAGGTATTATAAAATTTTAAAAAAAAACTGTGTCCTTCCGGGAGTGCCGACAGAAGTGAAAACTTGAACAATTAAAAAAAATACTTCCAAAACCTTTAAAGTAAAAATACTTGCATAGAACATTGATTTGTAACATAACATAAATAAAAAGCACAATCGCGTTTACAAAAATGAGGTGTCGTAACGGTGTCGCGAGTTCAATTGTTTTTTCCCATCTCAAAAATGACCAACGCACCTAAAGAAGTTTTCACTTCAAAAAAAAGTTTCACCAAAACTCAATAGTGTTGTAAGAACATTAACGATTTGCACCATTTTATTAAGCAAATTACTAATCGATTATGCAGATGTAGGCTCATTAAAATAAATTATAAACAACAGAAATCGATTATTTAAATTTATTCCGAAATTAATCATGAAATACGGTACAATGATTTTAAAACTATGAATATTTCTCAAATAATTTAGTGTTTACTTAATAATAATTATCTTTATTGATTACTGAGTTCTCATCAATTTCTAAAATTATCATTTTAAATGCCTTATATTTTATTTATTCTGATGTTATGATTAAGTAAGTGTGAATGGATGTTCAACACCTAAAATACGGATTTTTTCTTTTTTGTAATTATTAGATTTTTTAACGCATAACAATAGGTACCATAAAGTTCATTAGTAGGTATGATAAGTAACATAATATTTTTTTAATATTATTAATTTAATATATGAGAAGTCTTTGTGAAACGATTCGAATGCACTCGAACAATTCAAGTTTTTACATACTAAAGTTTCCAATTCTTTTTGGGCTGAACTATACATAATTATGTCAGAGATTGATATTTAAAATATAATTTAAGGATTTATTTTATAAACGTTATATAAAGTTAAGTAATGATAAGCGACTGTTTAACCATACATTATTGATGTTTGAACGTTACTTAACTTTAAGCAACGTTTATATATAAACTCCTTAATGTCTATGTGACTTATCACTTTTAAGACCCAAAGTCTTTTAAGGCGAATTTCACCAATGAGACAGAACGTGATCAGCACATCTAAACCGCGTAATATTCACATTGACTGCTCTTAAACCGGGTTCAGTTTCATTGTTAGGATACACTGAGGCATAGTACATCCACTACAGAACGTAGGGATCCCACATTAATGGCCACAACACGTGGCATTCTGCCATTACCACATCACTAGTCGGTCACATAGTTGACCACCGTGTGGCCAGTGACGTCATTAGCTCACAGGTGGTTGTGGAGTTTGTCTCCTCGTGTTATAGATTTATGTTGTTAACACACTGTAGCTGGTATAGTCGATCTCGTTATTGCTTTACCACCCTAAGGTTGAATGTCACTTGCACTGTCACTGTCACTTTTTTTTTAGGTGGGAAATTATCAAATAACTTTTTCCCCTAAAATTATCCAAGTCCTAGCAAAATTTTTAAATGACAATGATATAAAAATGTAGTCTGCTAACAACTAAATTACTACTAACAACTACCACTAAGTGCAAAGTACGACGGCTCACCTTGCTTCATTGCCGTCACCACATGACGCTGGCAGAATAGTCGACATCGGCTCAGTTGCCAAAGAGGAAAAAATAAAATAAAAACTTCTCCCGCTTTGGGCGGAGCGGGAGGGCGTGTCAAACTCTCACTTGTAACTGTCATTGTCACTTGTAACAAATATGTATTTATAAATGATGAATTATAATCATTACAATCATCAATACAACTCTCTAAGTTCAAATTACTTAAATTACTATTATTGACATTAATTGAATGACTATTTCATGAAGTTATGACATTTGAGGCTAATTCAAACTGAGAGCATCTCCCTTAACTGGGAATTGTTGTCAAAAGTGGTAAAGCAATTATGAAATCGACTATACCTACGTCTATACATGTAGATCGAAGCACCAGGTTTGATCGGTGATAGTGCCATGCGGTTAACCGGTGTGGGTTGGCCGGTTCGGTAGGCTAAAATGGAACTTTGTAGGTTACATCTGAAAGGGGTAGGTAACTGCTGAAAAAAACCCACGTAGCATACGAGATTGTCATCATGAGGGATAATAGATGCGCTCCGTGGTTTCACCCGCATAAGTCTCAATCCCGTGGGAATACCGGAGCAAAAAGTATCTTATGTCTTAACCCAGGTCATGATCTACCCATATGCCAAATTTCATCCAAAGTACTAGCGTGAAAGCGTAATAAGTAATAAGTAATACGGGCTGATATCCGCAACTCCACGTCAAAGCGTGTATTTTGCGTACGGGTGGGAAAATCGATTACTCGATCCACCCCAGCTCCTCAAAGAAGGCCAGCAACGCCTTGGTGTCACTGACAATCTCACGTAGGGTACCTGGGTTACCGAAGTACTTGGCCCAGTATGTGGCGACCACCGGGCAGTTTAACAGCACATGAGCTGCTGTCTCGTCGTCCTCCATGCAAGCTCTGCACAGCGGACTGTCTGTGACTCCTATGACAAAGAGGTGTTTATTAAATGATCCATGGCCAGTTACAGCTGCTGTAACTGTACGCAGCTGCTGTTTCGTTAGTCGGAGAACCTATTTCGTGAGGCGGCCATGAATTATAGGGAGTGCCTCCTTGGCCTTGGTGAAAGCGTAACAAACAAACAAACTCACTTTCGCATAATTTATAGTATTAGAATTAGGGTGGATTTGGCAATCATTGAGCTGACTTTGCCAAGAAGCCGACCACTAGATACTGATATCCCAGGATGCGTTCATTGGATGCTTTATGCATCTCACTGGTAGCTTGACCAAAAAGGTCTGCGTCAAAAAAAAAAAAATTGTCCCTCTTGTAGATTATTAAAAAATATTGAACACGTATTTTTTCTTTTTTGACGTAATCAAAATATTACGGCGATACATTGGGTTAAAATGTGGCAAGACGTCACGCCTTGCTAGATTTAATATACTGCGTTGTGACGTAGCGAGCCCCCACTCTCCAACTTTAATGCGTGTTCTCTAAGTTATTTTTGATTAAACCTTCAACAGACCAAAAAAAAAACAATAATATTTTAATTGTTATCGATCTCCAGGAGAGCACCGGACTGTCAAGAGGAGCAAAAAAGAAACGTGTCTAATATTTTTTTAATATATGAAAGACGAACTAAACAGAATTTCTTTTTTTACCTAGTCAACTACCGTATTCCCGAAGAAGTCGGGCAGCTATTTTTTAAATTAGGTACCAGCCTATATATAATAACGTAAAAGAAAAAAAACGATAAAAGATAAAATCTGGTAAAAATCTTCCACACCTTTAAAAACGTATTAATAAAGGTGCTGAGATGCAGCTGTCCTATTTTAATAATTTTCATATTAATACTATGTTATTTATAACCACAAAAAACTTGACTAGGAAACCTTCGAATCTGCCGATGGTACAACCTGTTATTATGTGAAACAACTTAAACTGCAGAGTGGTTTAAACTTACATCATTAGGCTTCGTACAGACAGGGCGTATTGTAGTTGCGTTTTATCTGTACGTTTCTAAATGTGAATTGAGAAAGAATACCTGTAGAATATTGAGTTTTTACTTCAGAAAAATAATTTTCAGAAGTAAAAACTCAATATTCTACAGGTATACTTTATAATGTTATTATGAAGTTGTGTTTGACTTGAAAGAGTAGGGCAGTTGAGAGTATGTCATGCACATTCAAATGGTTGAGTTGGATGGTGCTTATCCACCCGTTATGTTCGTGTACGATGGGCGTCAGTTGAGGTTGGTCATTTCTTAACTGGCTTATCTTTAATCTGGTATTTTGAATTGTTTGATATTGTTTTTATTGTGGTTAATAATGCTACATCAGAACTTTTATAAAGCCGGGTCCAGAATTCTAGATGTGAGTAAAAAAAAAAACTTGTTCTGCCTGCAATTTCTATTGTGAAACTGAAAATTATGTATGGGCTTGTACCACTGCCTTTTTTTTTTGGCTGGGAAATTATCAAATAACTTCTCCGGCGGGAGGGCGTGTCAGACTCTTACTTGTTGGACTTACTGTTTCAAATAAGATACTCAATGTATAATAATCAAATATATTTTAAATACTTCCACTTGGAGCACTTTACACTTCGAAGGCTGAACGATAGCTAACTAGCATTTCTGGTATGACACAAAACTATGTATTAAGGTAAAGCAGTACGGAGCATCAAGCGCCATCTGTTGACGAACGTTATAATTTATGCACTGCTTAACCTTAGTAAGTTAAATACATTAATCTGAATAATTTTCTAAACAATATAATTATTTATGTAAGACAGCATTTATAAAATATGAATTAAGGTAAAGCGTAATTTGAGTAACAAAACATTAATCAGTGAACCAATATCATTACTTATTAACGAGTGGTCTTACATACTGACTAAAACCCACCCGTGTTCCTTCGGTTGCCCTGTTGCCGGGGGCCACGATTTCCCTATCGGTTTTCTTCGAACCCCCGGTAGGCATTGGCCCTAGCGGACCCTATCAATTCTGCTGACATCTCTTTGAGGCGCGCGTGGAACACAACGCGCCGTCGACCCAGGCTTGGTCCTTATCGGACGGCGAGCTACCCATTGCTCACCGTCCGCAAGCCTGCGCCTACGGTTGTACCACTGCCTTTAATACAAGTTATTTTTAGGGTTCCGTAGTAAACAAGGAACCCTTATAGTTTCGTCATGTCCGTCTGTCTGTCTGTCTGTCCGCGGTCTAGCTCCGAGACCCTTAGTACTAGAAAGCTGTAATTTGACATAGGTATACATATTAATTACGCCAACAAAGTGGTAAAACAAAATTATGAAAAACATTTTTTTTTAGGGTACCTCCCATACACGTAAAGTGGTGATGTTTTATTTTTTATATTTTTATCCCATAGTGTGGGGTATCATTGGAAAGGTCTTACAAAAACAGTTTGTGTAAACCATTTTTGGATTCAGGGCTTCGTTTGCAAAATATTAAGCTTTAAAGTGCAAATTTGTGTTAGAGTCAAGTGTCCCCCCCCTGCCAGCTAAATGGTTGGTTTTGGATATGTGAAAAAAATCACAGCAGCAGTTTATATAACGAAATTAAAAGAACAACTATCACAGCTAAGTAGGCTCTACAGGTTAACGAGTAATAATCGACCAAATAACTTTGCAGTTGCAAAAACATGTTTTCCCATACATTCCGTTTGGGAGAACATGTTTATCAACTACAAAGTTAAGTTTGTTTTTGGGATAAATTCATCCCAACTACGTAACCCTTCATTGTGCGTGGTCCGACACGCACTTGGCCGGTTTTTTTTAACTTAGTAAGGGTGCTGGTTGCAAAACTTATACGTGTTTTGTTAACTAGCATAAGTCAAGTGTACCTCCATTTAATGTTAACACTGTTATTTGATTTTATTAGTAATGTGTAATATATCCTGTAATGTTACGCGAATTCTGCGTGTGAACAGCACTACGAGCATTGCATGTAACGCTCGCGCTGATCCATCGGCTGTCGAGTTTTTGCGTGAACAGGCTCTCGCAATGTTCGATTTGCGTTGAGGTTGTATGCTGTGCATACTCTTCGCATTACCTTACACTATACAATACATTACATTGCACACGTCTGGACCCAGCTAAAGTAATCTCGAAAAAAAAAACATGTGTGCAATTCACACGTGGTAGAAATGAAAGCTAAAAAACTCAAAAAAAAAATTGTACGCGCACCAACACGTATTAACACACGTACAACGCTGAGGCCCAAGCAAAGTCCCACTATGCCTTGGTAAACACGAGTGGAGGGGGTACGAAGCAGAACACAAAGAGAACCACGAACATAAGAAACACTGTATAATACTTCCTATCTCATTTTCTCCCACGTTAAATCTTATGAATTTATGTGTCTGTCTCTTTTTACTGTCGCTTTTTCGTTTCATCGACTTTGAAATCACAACGATGCTAAAGAAGTATTCACTTCAAAAATTGTAGGTCTAGGTACCTACTGATTTCTATACATCAAAATAAGTATACATAAACATAAATTATTAGTTTTGTCTTTACTTTGTCACCAATAGCGTAAAAATTATCATGAAAATATCGGTCATAACTAGTTTATGTCACTTTATGTGGACTGCGGGTCTGCGGCTATTGTTCATCATCATCATCAGCCTATAAATGTTCCCACTGCTGGGACACAGGCCTCCTCTCTGTGAGAGGGAGTGGGCCGTAATCCACCACGCGGGCCCAGTGCGGGTTGGTAGATGTCACATGTCTTCGAATTTTTCGGTTCTAGGACATGCCGGTTTCCTCACGATGTTTTCCTTCACCGTTTTGAGAGCAGTGGTGATGAAATAATTTACACAAAGTAAAGCACCTGTCTGGGTTCGAACCTACGACCTACAACTCGTAAGTCGCGGCCGTTACCACTGGGCCACCACTGCTCACTACATGGCTATTGTTATTAACGTATAAAACAATAGATTTTATACCTCACACCTCAAACCAAATAAAAAACCAAGACAGCGCTGTCAACAGTGACGTGAAGCCGGTTTTGTAAACATGTGTGCTCTTAGTGAGGTGTATACTCCGTTTGAAATAAGATTAGACATTTAACTAAACCTTTTTTACAGTCCGTTCAACCGATTTTGACTTCTATTGCGTTGGCCGCATGACAAATGGCAGCTGCAGTAAACAGTTGGTTTGTAACCACTTTTTTTGCTTTTAATGCCATCCTTATGCCTACGGTATAGAAGTCAAAATCGGTTGAACGGACTGTAAAAAAGGTTTGTTTAAATGTCTAATCTTATTTCAAACGGTGTATAGTTTGATTGTAAATGGTTGTGAATGTGTGCATATGAGCGTGTGTACACAGAGCGGAGGTGTAGTTTTGGCATACTTCACAGTATTGTTCACAGCACTATGTCTTGGTTTTTTATTTGGTCTGAGCTCAAACATAATTATTTTAAAACGCGCGTTCAAATGATGCCAGTATGCTCATACCTTAAATCTCAGACAATAGTTAACAACCGCCTTGTTAGTGCCTTTAGGCGCATCATTATGTAATTAATTGAATTAAGTTTGTTAGTGACACATAAATGCCAAGGATTGCATGCAACGAAACTGATAATATATTGCCATGTTATCTAGACATCTATAGTTATTAAATAGCCTAGCTTAACCTAGATTTTTATGCAAATATATTTAATCATATATTTAAAAACATGGGTAAAAATAGCTGAATTAGATTGTGCTTTTTGTAATAAACGACTTTATTATAGGTTTGGAAAAAAAAAAACATTAAAATGGATTAAAGCAATTAAAATTAACATAACACACATTTCGCCAGTTATGTTTAAGTCCCATGTAATAGAGGGCGAGCCTATTGCCATCAACCGGGCACAAATCATAGCACAGACTCTGGGCTGTTATCGATAAATTTCAGATTGAAAACCCCAATAACACCTTGCCCGACGCGGGAATCGAACCCAGGACCTCATGGTCAGCAGTAGAGTAGACAGTCCGATGCATCAGCATGATGCACGCTATCGGTTGAGTCTGGTCATCTCTTAACTGCTAGTGCTTATGTTAAATCAAATATTTAGAAATTTTTATTTATTTTGTGGGACTCACGTATCCACATACTTACGCCAGCGCCCGCATAAACATTCACCGCGCGAAACAGACGACATGCCGGCCTCGGAAGCAAATACGTACTGAGCAGCGGCGCTGGCGACGATGATATTTATAGTAGGTGCATATTGAGACGGCGCTATACGTTGCGCGTGTGCCAGAGCGAGATGGCTGCCCGGACATCGTTGAACGTTAATTCTAAGTTTTATAAATGAATTGGTGTTCTCCTATTGGTTGATTGGATATTTGTGTGTTTAGCATAGGAACAATGTGTGAAATCAAAAATATAATGTAAGGCAGGATTCCTATGAATAAACCAGTAAAGTCCGGTTAAGCAGCCAAGACCTTAGTGGTCAAAACTGCGAGAAGCCATTATTAAAAAAAAAAAAAGAATAAACCAGTCATATACGCTCCGGCATCGGTCGCGAACGGTTGTGTGCTTGCGCTCTCCCGTTCTTGACTCATTGCTCTGAGTCATATATTCGTTGCATTACGTAACGATTTTCGTAGTCGCTCGACTACACCCGATCTCCGATCGTTTATCGATCGGGCATAGATCCACAAAAAAGGCCTTTTTCAAGGCTATCTTATTTCTTTAACAAGAGATTCTCGTCAGTAAATTCACCAGGCCCCTTCCGGGCAAAACCACAGTTTCGTGGTCACTCGGTGGATACCATACGGTGCCAACGAAGCCGAGTGGGGTGTTGACCCAACACACCCGCCGATCCCCTTCAGGGTAAGGCAGTGAATTGGCCGGGTCCCAGTGTTTGGCCTTGGGGGATCTCCTAGTCAACACGTGGTGACAGTTTTGCTTCCACAGCAACTCACCTAGCGTGGTCGGGTATCTTCATACCCTTCACACTAGACTGGTTAGGACCCCGTTGCACATTAAGATAGGCAACGGGCCAAATCAAGCTTAGGGCTCACCGATAGGCACTCATCCTCCCTGTCTTACCCGACAGGGAGGGATTGTACACATCCCCGGCATTCCCACCGGGGAGACAGGCATAGTTAGGCCATTCCCCCCCCCCCCCCGCCATTATGGCCACCAAAAAGGTAGATCTCGAGCTTCTCTCGAAGAAATTAACCCTATTTCTCGAGTATATACTCGAATCGGAGCCCTCCCTCCGAGGTAAATACAAGGAGGAGCTCTCCTGCCTCTTGAGCATCTCAAGGGGCGAAAACCCCGACCAAGATGTCAGCGTCGCTACGTTCAGCGACGCTCTTGATACCCCTCCGAATGTAGAGTCGCCCAGACCCCCCTCCCCCTCCCCCTCGTCGGAGTCAATGGACACCGACGCCCCCGCTGCTTCTTCAAAGCAACCCTCCTACCCTTCTGGCTCGGAGGAGGAAGACGAGCCAAAGTCCGCTGCTTCCTCTACCTCTTCCTCCCCCTCCGACGACGGCTTCATAGCCGTCCAAGGAAAGGGAAGAAAGAGGAAGAATAGGAAGCAGACCTCTGCGCAGGCCAGTAAGGTCGCCGCAATAGAGGACTCGGACTCCTCTTCATCCACCGTCACCATCAAACCAGCTGTGGTTAAACAGCGAGCTACCGTCGCGACTTGCGCTACCGTAGCTTCCCCCTCCCCCTCCACCGCCCCACCGATCTCGTTTACGTCCTCCGCGAAGGCCCCCCCCGCGCCCCTCGCCCCCCGTACCGCGTCATCCTCCGCAAAGGATGCCCCCGCGCCCTCTGCCTCCTCGTCCGCATCATCCACCGCGGTGGATTGCTCCGCGCCCATTAGTTCCGGCCCTAAGAAGGTCGCGCCTCCACCTCCTGTCTTCATACAAGACAAGGAGAAGTGGACGGCTGTATCCAAGTGGTGTATGGAGATGAAAATCTCCTACACCAATGCCCGTTCTACCCAACAGGGTATCAAGGTTCTAGTCCCTACGTCGAAAGACTACAGGGACCTTACCAGAGTTCTGAGAGAGAGAGGTGTGTCATTCCACACCTACTCCCTCCCAGAAGATAGGCAGATCCGTGTGGTGATCAAAAAGATCCCCAAGGAAATCTCTCCCGCCGAAATTTTAGCCGACCTTCAGTCGCAAAATATCCCCGTAGATGAGGTGCACCGCATGCATCGTTCGCGCGGCAGGGAAGCATACGACATGGTATTAGTCGTGTGCTCCCCCACCGAGGGGCATCACCCCATATTCAATATAAAGACCTTGTGCAACCTCATGGGCTTCTCGATCGAGAAGCCCTGGAAGAACAGCGCGATCGGACAGTGTCACCGCTGTCAATTGTATGGCCATTCTCAAAAGAATTGCCATGCAAAACCCAGGTGCGTAAAGTGCCTGGGTGACCACGGTACCGCTGACTGCTCGCGTCCCAAAGACCGTAGCCAGTGCAACAGCCCGCCTAGTTGCGTGTTGTGCGGCCTCGAGGGCCACACAGCCAACTACCGCGGCTGCTCTAAAGCCCCTAAGGCTACATCCGGCAAGCTGACCAAACGTCTAGACGTGAGGCAGCAAAAACAGAGGGACTTCCATCCCCTCCCCTCCTCCCAGATTCCTGAGCGGCTAAGCCCTCAGAGGCCTAGTCCATGGACTATGCTCAATCACCAGCAGGCTTTCCCAGCCCTGGGTATTCCGCGCCCCCCCCCCCCTCACACCCCTCTCTATACAATGATGGACCCGCGAGTCCATCACCTCCCCCCTCCCCCCGGCTTCCGCGGCCCCTCTTTCGCGCCCTCTGCGCCCCCCGCGAAACCCGCCACCGCTCTAAAACCCCCGCGCCCCGCTCCCACTCCCGTGGCCCCAATTAAACCCGTGGACGATCGTTTCGACGTAATCAGTACCGCGTTCGAACTTTTCTGTTCCCCCAGGGCTACACAGATGGCCCTGGACATCTCTACAGCCCAGAAATCGGGTAGCCTAGCGGCAATCCGTAACGTCTTCAATGCGTATCCCGAGATCACGCAAGCCCTCACCTCTTTCTCTACCCCCCATCATGTCTAACACCACTCAGGCTAGGTTTAAACCCCGATCCCTCAAGCTTGGCACCTTCAATGCCAACGGCTTAAATCAACAAAAAGATGAAATCGCGGACTTCCTCCGCGTTCATCAACTAGATATCCTCCTCATCCAGGAAACTTTTCTAAAGCCCCACAGAGGCAATCCCTCCTTAGCTAACTATCGTATCGTTCGGAACGATAGAACGCGTTGTCATGGGGGCGGCACCCTCATTTATTACAAAAAGGATCTGTACTGCATCCCAATGGATCCTCCCCCCCTCTCACGATTAGAAGTATCAGCATGCCATCTGGGCATGACCGGTCACGCACCGATCACTATAGTGTCGGTCTATATCCCTCCCATTACTATCAACGCTTCGGAAAATTTCCAAAATCTCTCGGACGATATCCAACTGTTGTTAAACATGAGTGACTCCGTCATCTTGGCGGGGGATCTCAATGCGAAACATCCCTCTTGGAATAGCTCCACCACCAACACCAGAGGTCGGCACTTGTTCGACCTCTCCTCCTCCCTAAACTTCGACATCATCGCTCCGATGAGTCCCACTCACTATCCCCATACCATCAGTCATACCCCTGACGTACTAGACGTAACGCTCCTTAAGAACGTTAATCTAAGATTAGATTCAATAGAAACGGTGCACGAGCTTACCTCTGACCACCGACCGGTAATTGTTAAACTAACCTCCCGCATAGGTCCCTCCGACCCTGACCAACCCCTCCCCACTAAAAAGGTGACGGACTGGAGGAAAGTAAGCACTCAGCTGAAATCCAACACATCCCCCTTACTAGACTCGATCCCCGACAACTTCGACTCAGTCGCTGACACGACTGCCGCGATCGACTCACTCACGGAGCACGTACAGACCGTCCTGAGCGAATGCTCCAGGGAGGTTCCAGCAACAGAACCCTGTTACTTGAATCTCCCCGACGATGTGCGTGCCCTGATGACTGAGAAGAACGCGGCTACTCGAGCCTACAGCGTCTTCCCCTGTGCCGCCAACAAAGCCCATATGCGCTACTATCAGAGATCTGTTAGGACACGTATAGCGGAGCTGCGTGAAGCGGGATGGGATAAGATGTTGAGCGATCTAGAGCCCTCTCATCTAGCCTTCTGGGAACTCCAGAGGAAACTCAGGTCCCCCCAGTCGGCCCCCGTACCCCCGTTAGTCCGCCCCGATAAAACCATTGCCTTCGACGACATCGACAAAGCCGAGTGCCTAGCCGACAGTCTAGAAGCTCAATGCTCTCCCAGCACCCTACCAGTAGACAAAGCTCACCTCGATGAGGTCGACGCCGAAGTCGAACGTAGAGCCTCCCTTCCTCCCGTAGAAGACCCTGATTTTCCCCTGCCCCCCATCGAACCAGATGAGGTGCACGAGATAATCAAAGGTCTGCATACGCGCAAAGCCCCCGGTTCAGACGGACTCACCAATAGGGTGGTCCAGCTCTTCCCAGCCCACTTAATCATGCTACTGACCACCATCTTCAATGGTGCTCTAAGCAATAACATCTTTCCCCAGACGTGGAAAGAGGCCACGGTCATAGGTATCCCAAAGCCCGGCAAGCCTAAAAACGAGCCCTCTAGTTACCGCCCAATCAGTCTGCTCAAAGTTCTCGGAAAAATCTACGAGAGGCTTATTTATAAGCGTCTCAGAGACTACGCCGAGACTAAGGGCCTCATACCCGACGAGCAGTTCGGCTTCAGAACTCAGCACTCTAGCGTGCATCAGGTCCACCGCATAGTCGAGCTGGTCAAAGGTGGTCTCACCCGCGGCTATCCGACATGCGCAGTCTTCTTCGACATAGCGAAAGCTTTCGACAAAGTCTGGCACAACGGCTTAGTATACAAGCTATACAAACTCGGAGTGCCGGATCGTCTCGTACTCATCATACGAGACTACTTGTCGAATCGCACCTTCCGCTACCGTATCGAAGGTGCCCTATCCTCCCCTCGCCCCATAAGGGCAGGAGTCCCTCAGGGCTCAGTGATAGCCCCCCTCGCGTTCACGCTGTTCACCAGCGACATCCCCAGACACAGAGGGACGCAGCTCGCTCTGTTCGCAGACGACACTGCGATCACCTGCAAAGGCAACGCCCCTTCGTCTCTCCTAAATCTACAACGGGCCGTCAATAACCTTGGCGCCTGGTTTAGACGGTGGAGGATCGAAGTTAATCCCGACAAAAGTCAAGCGGTTTCATTCTCGAAACCGAGATCTAGACCCCCCCCTCCCCCCCGAACGATCACCCTGTTCGGCAAGCCGATCCCTTGGGAGAAGCGAGCCAAGTACCTAGGTGTGATCTTAGACCAGCGTCTCTCCTTTTCAGAGCACATAAAGACGGTTCGTTCGCGAGCCGCTTTCGCTCTAGGTAGGCTTCACTGTATCCTAAATTCACGCAGCAAATTGTCACTAAAGTGCAAATTGCGTATCTACACAGCGTGTGTCCGTCCCATAATGACCTATGCGGGAGCAGTCTTCGCCCACGCCAAAACCCGTCATATCCATAGGATGCAGACCCTCCAAAACAGATTCCTTCACAAGGCCACGGGAGCCCCGTGGTACGTCAGAAACGAGACCCTCCATCTCGACTGTAAGATCCCTACGATCCACCAGTTCCTCAAACGCATGGCAAAGCGCCACTTTGAGTCCGCTCCTCGACATCGGAACCCTCTGATAGTCGAGGCAGCCAATTATGTCCCGTCCCAAATCAGTCAGATCCGCCGTCCGAGGCATGTACTCTCCGACCCAGATGACCCCATTACACTCCTCCAGGAGCAGAATAGGGCCACCAGTACAGTGCACAAACACAGACGCCTCCCGTCATTCCGACCTCGCCGCCGAGGTCCTTTACGTACGCGATCTACTCCCCGAGTAAACGAATCCCCCCCCCGACCCTTGCTCGATAACGAGGTGCCAGCAGTTGTTGCAGCTGAGCACGTAGCTTTAAATACCCCGAATAATAATCATGATATAAATATAAATTTGATCCAGCCTGTCCCCTCTTGCTGTCCTCCCGTCAGCGATGCCCTAAGCCGAGGTCCGTACCCCACAGGGGGTGCCCTTAGCGAGCATTCGCTTAATTTTAATTTAGAATAGTTGAAAAAGCTCCTGGCTGGAGGCTCTAAGTGTAGAAGCTTATGGCACCCACAGGAAAGTCCGGTTAAGCAGCCAAGACCTTAGTGGTCAAAACTGCGAGAAGCCATTATTAAAAAAAAAAAAAAAAAAAAAAAAAAAAGAATAAACCAGAACAATTATTTCCACAAATTGGTGTTTCACTTTTATCAAACCTGCTGTCCCCAACAACTGGTGACCCCGACGTGATCCATAATGTCGCAAGAAAACCTAGGCGAAGGAAGCAAGACTATGAAGCCCGAAGTCGACTTGGCTGCAGTTTCCGTCCAGTCAAGAATGTTACCGTTTTGGCGAGAGATTCCACGAGCCTGGTTTATTCAATTTGAAGCCGTCGTGGATCCGTTGAAGACTTCGGATGATCAGAAGTATCGTTATGTGCTACAACAGTTGCAAGCCACCGATCTTCAACATATCACGGATATTTTATACAATCCGCCTGCCACGGACAAATACGGAGCTGTAAAAAATCGTCTGCTGACGGTGTATGACAAATCCGACGTGAAGAACTTTCAAAAGCTCATCAGCGGCCTGGAACTGGGAGACCAGAAACCAACTCAGTTACTACGCAAGATGCGAGAACTTGGAAGCGGCATGATCACGGACGAAGGTTTGAAGATTGAATGGCTCAACCATCTACCCACTCAAGTGCGCGTCGTACTGTCGATTAACACGGAATCGTCGCTCGATACACTCGCTGCAATGGCCGACAAGATGGCAGAATATTCAGAACCCGCAACAACGACTGTCGCCGCAGTATCCACAACGACACAAGAACCCGTTATGTCCGCACAATTAGAAGTTTTGTCGAAACAAATGGAAAAACTATGCCTAGAAGTGGCCGAACTACGCGGACGCTCAGCTCATCGCTACAGACGCCCGTTTCGTTCCCGGTCGCGTTCACAGTCACGGTCGCGGCAGGAGAACAAGACGTCAATCAGACCCGGCGATCCTTCGTGGGAGTGCAGATTTCACTATCGCTACGGTGACAAGGCAAAGCGGTGCGAATCACCGTGTTGTAGAAGGAAGAAAAGTCAGCCGTCGTTAAACTAGCTCCGACATCGACGGTGGCGGACGTCGGTGTCCCGTGTACTACCAACCGCCTTTGTGTTTTCGATCGAGATACCAGAGAACGTTTTCTTGTGGACACAGGAGCCGATATTTCGGTGTTAGCCGCCACAAGCAAAAGGAAAATGAAGACTACCAGTGCATACAGATTATACGCGGCAAACAATACGCCTATAAACACCTACGGTGAAAAGACGCTCAGACTGAATCTTGGTCTTCGGCGTAGTTTTCTATGGCAGTTCATTGTGGCAGATGTCAAAACATCTATCCTGGGGGCCGACTTTCTACGTCACTTCAAATTACTGGTAGATCTCCACAGAAAAAAGCTCATCGACAATGTGACGGACTTATCGATCGATGCGCTTGAAATTACGACCGGCGAAGGAACAGTACACGTCATTAGTTCCGATCAAGTTTACCACGAAATCTTGAAGCAATATCCAGAGGTTCTACGACCAATGTCCCTGAACGAACCAACAAAACACGACGTCGTTCACCACATAGAAACGACAGGCACCCCGCTCTTCGCCCGACCCCGCCCGCTTCCACCCGATAAGTACAAGACTGCAAAAGAAGAGTTTGACCACATGCTGGAGATGGGCATCTGCAGACCTTCTAAGAGCCCATGGGCGAGCCCACTACATGTGGTGAAAAAGAAGGACGGAGGACTACGGGTTTGCGGGGACTATCGTAGGCTAAACGCAGTCACACAGCCTGACCGATATCCGATACCCCGTATACAAGACTTCACCTACCAGCTGCGAAATATGAATATATTTTCAAAACTTGATCTCAAAATGGCATACTACTGGATACCGATAAACGAAGAAGACGCACAGAAAACAGCAATTACTACACCGTTTGGGCTGTTTGAGTTCAAATGCATGACGTTCGGATTACGCAACGCCAGCCAAACGTTCCAAAGATTTATGCACCAAGTACTACGGGGCATAGATAACTGTTTCTGCTACATCGATGACATTTTGCTCTACTCAAAGAGTGAAGAGGATCACAAGCTTCTCTTACATCAAGTGCTGGAACGTCTCAAGGAATACGGAGTCATGTTGAAAGTAGAAAAGTGCGAGTTTGGCAAGCAAAAGATAAACTTTCTTGGCTACGAAGTATCAACAAACGGCATCAAGCCCACAGAAGAGCGAACAGAAGTTATATCAAAGTACCCGAAACCGAACACTATCGTCGAGTTACGACGCTTCCTGGGCATGCTTAACTTTTACCGTAGCTGCTTACCCCGTCAAGCTGAATCACAGTCTGAACTCAACAAGTTTCTACACAACCGGAAGCGCAATGACAAAACACCCATCGAGTGGAACCCGGCAGCAGAAATAGCTTTTGAAAAGTGCCGTCAAAGCATTTTAGAAGCTACTGAACTAACGCATCCGGTACCCGGCTGTGCCCTAGCCATAATGACAGACGCTTCAGACTACAGCCTTGGCGCAGTTCTACAACAGAGAATCGATAACGCATGGAAACCTCTCGCTTATTTCTCAAAAGCGATGAGTGTGACGCAGCGACGCTACAGTGTGTACGATCGCGAGCTATTAGCGATATATACAGCTGTGAAGCATTTCCGAACGCTCATTGAAGGAGGCGACGTGACAGTCTATACGGACCACAAACCACTGGCCCACGCACTGTCACGCCCAGCAAGTAGCAGTGACACACCTCGTCGAGAGCGACAATTGCATTTTATCAGTCAGTTCTGCACCGGTATTAAGTATATACAAGGAGAAGACAACACAGTAGCCGATGCCCTATCACGCATAGAAGACATCCAATGCCCTACCACTATCAACTATGACAACTTAGCGAGCGAACAAGCAAGCGATCCCGTGCTAAAGCAACTGAAAAGTCAAACCAACTTGAAGTTTACTGACGTCACAATGCCTGGAATAAGCCGACCAATCACGTGCGAAACTTCAACTGGGACGCCCCGACCTTATCTACCGAATACATATCGTTTTGTTGCATTCAAAGCACAACATGATTTATGTCATCCCGGTATTAGAACGACACGGAAGCAGGCGACTTCAAAATTCTTTTGGCCGAATATGAATAAAGATGTCAGCAATTGGACCAGAGCGTGCATCGACTGCCAGCGAGCTAAAGTACATCGCCACGTCGTAACACCATTGAGCGAGTTCCCATCATCTGAACGCTTTGAACACATACATATAGACATCGTCGGCCCTCTTAAAATATCAAATGATTGCCGTTACTGTGTGACAATAATCGATCGTTGCACTAGGTGGCCCGAAGCTATTCCGTTACTCGACATAACCGCTGAAAAGGTCGCAAAAGCCCTATATGAGAATTGGATAGCAAGATTTGGATGTCCACTGCGAATATCAACGGATCAAGGCCGCCAATTCGAATCCCAACTCTTCCAATCGCTGATGAAGAAATTTGGCATAACACGAATACGTACTACGGCATATCATCCACAGTCAAACGGCCAGATCGAGAGATGGCATCGGACGCTGAAGGCAGCATTAATGGCTCGCGGTACCACCAATCAGTGGACAGAAGAGCTACCTGCTGTGCTATTGGGACTGCGCACAGCATTACGCAACAATAATCTCAGCCCGGCAATGATGACATACGGAACAACACTTCGCCTGCCATCAGACTTCATCGTGTCAACAAAAATAGACATTAATGAAAGCGACTACGTACGTCGCTTAATGGAAACAATGGCATCGATCAAAAGTGTGCCGCGCTCGAACAGCAGTCATACTGAGCCATTTATACACAAGGACCTCGCAACGTGCACACATGTTTTTGTGCGGAACGACAAGGTACGTTCGCCGCTAACACCGCCGTACGATGGGCCATTCGAAGTTATCAAGCGCTACGACAAGTTCTACAAAATCAAGTTACCGCTACGAACATCAGTGATATCTTTGGACAGACTCAAACCGGCCTACATATACAACGAGCTGAGTGAAGACAAAGGTCACCACCAAGATAAAGGACCTACTCAGCCCTACACCACCAGATCAGGCAGAGTCGTGAAGCCTACGGTACGCTTCACTTAGAGGGGAGTGATGTGGGACTCACGTATCCACATACTTACGCCAGCGCCCGCATAAACATTCACCGCGCGAAACAGACGACATGCCGGCCTCGGAAGCAAATACGTACTGAGCAGCGGCGCTGGCGACGATGATATTTATAGTAGGTGCATATTGAGACGGCGCTATACGTTGCGCGTGTGCCAGAGCGAGATGGCTGCCCGGACATCGTTGAACGTTAATTCTAAGTTTTATAAATGAATTGGTGTTCTCCTATTGGTTGATTGGATATTTGTGTGTTTAGCATAGGAACAATGTGTGAAATCAAAAATATAATGTAAGGCAGGATTCCTATGAATAAACCAGAACAATTATTTCCACAAATTGGTGTTTCACTTTTATCAAACCTGCTGTCCCCAACAATTTTTTCACCGAAAAATTCCATATAGAAGAACCCAATAACACTTTGGCCAACCTGGGAATCGGACCCACACTTCATGCTCAGCAGTAGTGCTTGCAACCACTAATAATAATATCCAACTCAGCAATCATTGTGCCGATAATCGTATCAGCCAATGGCTTAATTGCCAAGAGCCTCGACCAACACCTAAGGAGGCTCTCGTTGGGCAGCTGGATTAAGGGCTTGATTCAGAAAGCGGTACTCCTGGACACGGCTCGCATTGTTAGGAGGTTCCTTTCTCTGGAGCCCTGACCGCTGGTAGCTTGGACCCTGTTCCCGATACCGGTGGGGATACTATTTTTTATATTTTTAAATGTTTTTATATAATTTTATTCTAATATTTAAAAATATAATTTATATGTAAATAATGAAATAAAAGGTCATAATAGTCCAATATTTTTGTTTCCATATCCTGCAATAGTCCTACACCAACCGGGGGTTGTCCTTGGGTGCCCTTGCATAGTGCGAACAGGGATAATCGTCGGTTGGTGCCTCAACACTTAAAAATGTCTAAGGGGCCTCTGCGAGTTGGCTTCGGCCCCTCGTACGCCTTCCAGAGGACCGGGATCCATGGTCCCGAGATTTGTTAAAATATAAAAAATAATAATAATAATACCATTTATTTCAGGCGACACAAGCCCATAGAAAAATATCTTAACCCAAACATACAGATATTTTAATATAAAGAGAACTCGAAAAACTTGTGTTAATAAATAGCTTAAAACTATGTTAGTAGCACTTCACTTCATTAGCTTGTCCTTGTGCTGTCCTGTGGTATTTGTCCGCGGAAGACCACGTCCTGCGGCCAAAAGTCCTCTTCGATGACGACGGACAGAAAACAATTCGGTACTCGCACCACAAACGCCTTGAAATTGACAATACAACGGCCATTGATTTAATGGACGAGAACCACAACTAATATCTTAGGGGACTCTCTTTTGGTAATGCTGTACAGACCTCCAAGTTACCAGAATCTATCCGTGTTTGATTCTGTAATGGAAGATGTATTAAAGAAACTTAGTACTAGTAGTAAGTCAATAATTATATGTGGTGATTTTAATATTAACTTATTAGAAAATAACTCGAATACTGTCAGATTATTAAGTCTTTTTAGGTCATTTGATTTGTCAAATGTTTTTATTGAACCAACCCGAGTGACAGCTTCTTCTGCCACTTGTATAGACAATATTTTTTGTAATTGTGATTATTTACACAAACAAATTGTAAATAAGTTGCCATCAGATCACAGTGGACAAACAATAACATTTTGCTCCTACATACCTTTACAAAAAATTCAAATAAGGTTTAGGCCAATTACATGTAAAAGTTTAGAGAAATTAAATAATTCTTTGGCCAATAAATTATGTGTTCAGAGTTTTAATAATATAGGTGACCCAAATGAGTTCTACGCCGAGTTCTTTTCACTATTAAACACGCAATTTAATGACACTTTTCCACTAAAGACTAAAAGTATTTACACAAAGTTCTTATTTAGTGATTGGGCGACTCCAGGTATTCGTAAAAGCAGGGAAAAACTATTTGAACTTTATGGCTTAAAGCAACATATGGATAATACAAACTTTCATAAGTATGTTGCAAAATATTCAAAAACTTTTAAAAGTGTTTGCAAAATAGCCAAAGCTCTGCATATTAGCAATAAAATAAAATCAGCTGATGATAAAATAAAAACTACCTGGCAAGTAATAAATAATGAAACGGGTAGGAAAAAACAGCGAAATACTGAATTTAATTTAGAGACTGCACATGGCCCCATTAACTCAGATATAGAAATAGCTCAAGAATTTGAAAACTTTTTTGCTAATATTCCTCTTAAAACTACTGAAGCTTTAAATTCCTCACCCGCGCTTTCTGCTGCCTTACTTAGACAGAATGTGAAGGCATGCCCTTTGGAGTTTAGGTTTCAGCATACAAACCCCCAGGCTGTTATAAAAGCTTTTAAAGATCTTAAAATTAAATCAACAGAAGATCTCTGGGGAATGTCTGTAAAAGTCTGTAGATCTATTATCGAAACCATTGCGCCCTATTTAGCTTACATATTTAATACCAGTGTAGACCAAGGAGTCTTTCCGGATCTCATGAAACACAGTAAAGTAGTTCCATTGTTCAAATCCGGTGATAGTAAAGAACCCAACAATTATAGGCCTGTGTCAATTCTGCCAGTTCTCAGTAAAGTGTTTGAAAAGTTGATGCTCAATCAAATGTTACGTCACTTTAATAAAAATTCCATCTTTCATGAACAACAGTACGGTTTCACCAAAGAGCGTTGTACTACTGACGCCGGTGTCACCCTAATAAAGAACATTTTTAAGGCCTGGGAAGAAGCACAAGATGCCATTGGAATCTTTTGCGACCTCTCGAAGGCGTTCGATTGTGTAGACCATGAGACACTTCTGCTGAAACTGGAACACTATGGGATTAGGAATACAGCTCTTGATTTACTTAGATCATACCTGAAAGATAGAAAGGTTAAAGTTCAGGTAAACGGCGTAAACTCATTAGGGTCTGAAATGGCAATGGGCGTTCCTCAAGGTTCGATATTGGGTCCATTCCTCTTTTTAGTTTACATTAATGATTTACCCCAAATACTTCAAAATCAACCGAAGATGGTGTTATTTGCAGATGACACATCATTAATCTTTAAAATAAACCGACAATCACAAAATCTTGACGACGTGAATAGCTCTATTCTGCAAGTCCAAGATTGGTTTACGGTAAATAATCTGGTACTTAATAAAAAAAAAACCAAATGCATTAGATTTAAATTACCTAATGTTAAAAGTAGCGAATGTGACATCATATTGAATGGAGAAAAACTGGAATTTATTAATCAAACGGTTTTCCTGGGAATCACGCTAGACGAGAAATTACAATGGGGACCTCATATAACATCTCTTGCGGGGCGGTTAAGCTCGGCCGCTTATGCTGTTAGAAAGATAAGATAGTTAACAGATGTAGAAACCGCGCGTTTGGTCTATTTTAGCTACTTCCACAGCATTATGTCATATGGCATTTTACTGTGGGGTCGGGCTGCTGACATTGAATCCATCTTTATTTTGCAAAAGAGAGCTGTCAGAGCCATTTATAATCTACGTCGCCGCGAATCTCTCAGGGAACTTTTTAAAAGGATTAATATTATGACGGTACCTTGCCAATTCATTTATGAAAATATTATGTATGTAAGGAAAAATCCACATCTCTTTAATAAAATAAGTGATAGACATAATTTTAATACTAGAAATAAAGATAAACTAGATCAACCATTTTTCAGGTTATCTAAAGTACATACATCTTTTATGGGGTACTGTGTTAAATGTTACAACAAAATACCTTGTGACATATTGCAATTAAATGAAAGAAAATTTAAAACTCATATAAAAAGTACACTTTGTAAACAAGCATATTACAAATTAGAGGATTATATCCAAGATAAGAGTGCTTGGAAACATGCTGGTCCTGCTCCATAGGACAATTTAGAATCAAGACAAAATCAAACTGGTTGCTAATTTAATTGTAAAATTTATTACTTTGTGTTTTAAGTATGACATTGATTTTACATTCTGTGATTACTTCCTTACACACTGACTTATTAATTGTAACATTTTAGGAAAATCGTCTACTTTTACAATGTTTGTAAATATGTGAGAACCATGTATCTGTCACAAATTAAATTATCTATCGTTGCTTCATTTTTAATTTTTTTACCTATTGTGGTATAGTAATTTTATTCTAGGTGCATCGTCTTCACATATAATAATTATTTAACAAATGTACGTAGATATACAAACAATATTGTAAAACATTTTAAAAGAGTAACGGTGGAGTTTCTTGCCCATTCTTCTCCATACGAAAACTACCTTTTGGAAGGGGCGACTAGAATCAATTTTATTATTTTGTAATTTTTGACATTCAAAAGTGCCATACATGGGCCTATTTGAAATAAATGATTTGACTTTGACTTTGACTTTGAAATAGCGATGACGCCTAGGTAAAAAAAAAGAAAGTATATTTAGTCTGTCGGTCAGATAATAAAAAAAATATTAGACACGTATTTTCTGCTATATCAGAATATTAATAAAAATGACTGGGATAAAACGCGTTAAAGTTGGGGAGTGGGGTTCGCTACGTCACAAGTAAGTATAAAATCTACAGACAAGACAGTGACGTCATGGCACATTTCAACTAAATGTATCGCCGTAATCTTTTGATTAGGTAAAAAAGAAAAAATTCGTGACCAATATTTTTATAATAATCTACAAGACGAACAAATTTTTGAAGTGAAAACTTCTTTAGGCGCGTTGGGCATTTTTGAGATGGGACTAAACCATTGATTTCGTGACACTGTTACGACACCAGCTTTTGAACATTAAAAACGACAATGCGTTGATTACCGCGGTGCGTGGAGTAAAAGACATTAACGCGTTGATTACCGCGGTACCGATTTTTTTTTCAAATTTTCATTTCTTTCAGCACTCCTGTGCCACTTCTGTGCCACTGTTTTGTTTTTTGGAATTTTTCCTGTTGTAGTTGTATTTAGTTTTCAAGGCTTTTATATGCTTTTAAAACAAAAAGAAACACACATAAAGACCGTAACAATTCAGGGTCAAATTAAAATAGCTAACAAAACTCCGCAGACGTGATGGGAATCGATATCTAAACATAAAAAAACAAAAATGCGTTTTCTGATAATTTATTTTGAGATCAACGACCGTATGTAGTGTATTTGGTTGAAATATTAGTTTGAAAATCCGTTTTTGTTTCTGTAAACTTCACTGACGTGAATGGGTATCGAAATCTTAACACACAAAAACTGATTTTCTCAACTTAGAAGTTATTTGATAATTTGCCACACAAAACAAAATAGTAATGACGCTACCAGCGGTCTTTGACCCCAAAATAAATTATCAACAATTATTGTTTTTGAAGTGAAAACTTCTTTAGCGTGTTGGGCATTTTTGAGATGGGACTAAACCATTGATTTCGCGACACCATGACGACACCTCTTTTTTGTAAACGCGATTGTGCTCTTTATTTATATTACGCTACGAATCAATGCGCCTACTGGACATATTTGGGCATATTTGGCGCAGCCACGAGGCACACTATATAACTTTCATATTAAATTATTATTTTACACAGTTTTTTGTGTCCTTTTTTATTTCTATCTTTTACTTGTGTTATACTTTTTGTTGTGTTTTGTGCTTTTTTGTCTGTGCTAAATAAATGTATTTTCTTTCTTTTCAATATTCTATGCAAGTATTTTTACCTTAAAGGTTTTGTAAATGCGATTATGCTCTTTATTTATATTACGTTACGGATCAATGTTCTATGGAAGTATTTTTACTTTAAAGGTTTCGGAAGTATTATTTTTTGTAAACGCGATTGTGCTCATTATTTAGATAAAGTTACGGACCAATGTTCTATACAAGTATTTTTCTTCCACCAAGGCGATGCAGGTATACCTAGGTATCTCCTGGCTCGACGGCGCGTTGCGTTCCACGCGCGCCTCAAAGAGATGTCAGCACAATTGACGGGGTCCGCTAGGGCCGATGCCTACCAGGGTCGCGGGAAAGTCCAAAAGGTATCCCTTTTGGACTTTCCCGCGACCCTGGCCCTAGGCAACATACAGGCAACTGAAGGAACACGGGTGGGATTTAGTCAGTAAGAGTCTGACACGCCCTCCCGCTCAGCCCAGAGCGGGAGAAGTTATTTGATAGTTTCCCACCCAAAAAAAAAGGCATAAGTATCTACTCTGTTTTAAAAAAAAAAAAAAAAAACGGAAGGTGTCGTGGGACACTCGGTTGAAACGAAGATCCTTTTACTGTATATTATGTATTAATACAGAGCCATCTAGTATAAGTTTTTAAAAGCAAAAACTTTTACTAGATGGCTCTGTATTAAAAACGAGCGAGCTTTACAGTAGTCGCATATGATGTATAACATCTGCCACCTCACCTTGGTAATGAGCAACATTAAAGGGGCAGGGACTCGTCAAGGTCGTTTCTGACGGACAACTCTAGCACCGCGCGCGATCATTGGATCAAATCAAATAGCGCGCGCTTCCCCGACTTCCAGTGACACACTTCCGTCTCTTTTCACGAAATTACTCCCACAGGTTTGATTATTTAGATTTTTTTAGTTTTAAATTTTGATTGCAGGAAAACTAGAACAAAAATGTATAAATATGTGTAAACAAAAACTCTTGACACTTGAAACTTGAGACCTTGTAAAAAACTTCGTTCCAAAAGCATCTACTTTTCTGCCCAGTGTTACTTTTCAGAGGTCTGATAGCAATCTTCTTGCTTAGTTTTGATTTAAACTCGCATTTTAAGGCTAAGTATTCTTACCTGAGCTGTATTAAATAAATTAAGTTGATTCACATAATTAACTAATCACATTTGCATAATCTGTATGATACCTATACATAATTTAAGTAGTTTGCATATGTATAACAATGCATTTTAATGAATGATGATGCAACATTTTGATTACCTAGGTATCCATCAATCAATTAAGTATTCATAGCAGTATTTAAATATGTAGATAATATTTTAAATCTAGTTTCACCATAAAAGGAAATTTTATTGATCTCTAATTAACATGCATTATTAATGTCATGTGATTTTTAAAGATCATTTTAATTACAATTTTGTTTAATGTCAAACTTAGTAGATACCTATTTAAATACATACTTCATTGGTATATTAACATAACATAACACACATTGTTAATTATACTTTTCAATCTTCTTTTATCATTTACATCCCTCTGTTGATATATCAATGAAAAAAAAAAAAAAAACATCTAAATCCATCCTTAAAGCAACTTACCTGCTATAAAAAAGCAATATCTATTGAAAGAATAAATTAAAATTTTCAATACATGTAACAAAATAGTAACGAATAATTTTTGTCCGTTTGTCAGGATGTATGTTTCGGATTGGCGCAAAAACGGCTGCACGGATTTGGATGAAATTTGGCACACAGTTTATAACCTGGATTAACACATAGGATCCTACTTTTAATACCGGGAGTACGATCCCGTGGGACATTTTCCGACATTTAGGTACGTGGGCAAAATCGCTGGCAAAAGCTTGTAATTAGTAGAAATAAAAAACTTGAAATTAATAAAACTTACCCACATCTGATAGACTAAGAACAAGCTACATTATTAGAATATTACAATTTTATTGCAAAATTATATTATTTATAATGCAGGTGGTCTATTAGAACTTAGTAATTTTACTGACAAAAAATTCTCCAAGGTTTCAAAAGTTCTATCTGGCAATTAATTGCATCAAAATATTAAAATAAAATAAAAGTTTGAAACAACTTGATTACTTCGTTTGGAAATAAATGAAACATGCATTTGAATGTTGCCATTATTTTACAAATATAGATTGAATATTTTCAATATGCAATCTGATATTTTGGAACAATCGAACGTTTAAAAGCGTAGCGGATAATGAAATGTTTGGCATTATGTTATAATTATTTTTGCCTTTAATTTTTTTATCAAACGAAAATATTTTAATGTATGAGTCAAGGAAACATTCGACAAATAAGCTTTTATAATTTATAATTGTGCAAATCTTACATTAAGTAGGGTTGGCACTCAGAAAATGATATTTTTTTAAATAAAAAGTAATAATACTATTATTATCCCTTTGCAGGCCAAGGGCCTCTTCTCATATAGAGAAGGCACGAGCATTGACCACGTCGATTGCGCATTTAGTTATTTAAAAAAAAAAAATATTTAGAGAAGCTTTTCTGCTGACTACACTTTTTATTACTCAACTGTCAATAACATTGGATCGTGGAAACATACAAAGGATTGTTAATCAATATGATAAAATCCAAATTATGGAAGACAATCCTAAAAATCTGACAGTTTTTCTGAAATAGCCCTTCATAGAATACCTATATTTTATTATAAAAAATTAACTAATTGAGGGAAGTACCAAAAGCACGAAAAGGACCGTTTTGCCCTGCCCTTCGGGACGACATACATGCTCAGATTAGACATACAAAAAAAACTTTGATTTGTCGAGAATGGAACATAGTCACCTTTTTTCACACGTAGTGTACGTCCACACGAGTTATGATGTACATTGTACAGATTAAACCCAGTGTGTTGTCGTACTTGTCGTATTCATTTCCCTTGTGAGTCGAGCTGTTATCTAGAAAGTGTCATTTAAAATGTACAACTAAGTTAATTCTGTAGATACATTGTAGTTGCATAAAACACAAGCATAAATTAATTTAAGTAGTACAATCTGCGGCTCTAAAACGGCCACATTAAGCCATTTCTCTAAATGCAATTAATTTTCTGAATTCCCAGCAATTCCTCTATGGTGACACATATTTTAGCTGAATCATATTCAATGCAATTATAAATATTGCAGCATGAAAAAAGTAATACCGTAATTTTACCTGATACTTTTTCTTTACAGTTTTTATTAATCAAATGAGATTAAATTTTTAATTTCTACAGTATAAATGTTATTTAATTAAAATACTAAACTGTAAAATAGATGAATTGCGTAATATGAATTGAACGCAGATAATATTATGAATTGTCAGTTTGTATGATTCATAATATTAAGTATCATATTATGATTCTGCCAGAGCGGCCGTTTTAGGCCCCCTGTGCCGTGCCTGTGTCGTGTACCTATAAAAAAGTAGGTATAGCACAAGGTACCTCATCTCTTCCCGCCACCCCATCTCTTTCTGTGGGTGCTACAAAACGCGACTAAAAGATTGACCAGAGGATGGAGAAGAGATCAAAGTAGCTTTCTCTGAGTAGAATCAACCATACTATAAACGTCAGCCTATATTCAAATAGAGATACCTTCAACATAATCACCATGTTTCATAGGTAACTTGCAATATTCGAGATTCTTTTTATGATTTATAGCTAGCAAATCATGTTCAGTGACATGTCTATTTTTATGTCACACATTGGAAAGTCGTAACAAAATTCTTTTTCAAAACAAAAACAACCACGTAAGTAGAAATATTATTTATTCCCGAATCGAACAGTCGTTCAACCCTAGAGTGATTAACGACATTATGTCGGCATTATAAATTCATCATTCGTCGTATGCACGCTATGTATCGTGCTTCCATCGCCATGTCGAGACGAAACGCACCACATATTGATTGCAAACTGCTTTATTACTGGTTGTTTCGGGATCTGGTGGAAATACTGTTATATTTTGGAAAAATAATAACGTAAAAAGCCAATATATTCTGTAAAAATCTTAGGTGAAGTTAGCTAAAATTTGACCCTGCTTGGGATTGACACTATTGACTTCAAGCTCACTTCATCTTAGAAGTCACGATGAGATTTATACACAATAGATCCGAAATTCTTGCCATTTAAATTCAATGATGTCATTGACATCAATAAAGTGAGCATGGCGAAAATTCTAGTGACCTTCCATCATCTAGTATTATTACAGCACTGAATACAACGAGTATTTACTCTCTTAAAGATCCAATATTATCTGAAATTGTAACGTCATTTATGTATACAGATTTTTTTCTTACAAACCGTAGGTACTTACTTACATAATACCGTGAGAATTATTTGCTGAAGTCATAAAAGTAGGTAGGGTAAACCCCATCCAAAAATACACAATGACAAATAAGTAGGAAATAGTAAAAGCCTCAAACGAAGTACCTTTTAAATCTCATTAATGTGTATTATCATTTAGGTATTCCACACACGTTCAGCACATTTGGTATTCACACGAATGATATCATCCTTAAAATAAGATGGCTCCTAAGGTGACATTCCGTAGACAGCCGTGAACTTGACTTCACGGCGTTAGCTTCTAGATAAAGCTTATTGTAAGTTTATTAAATTCATGAATAAGCATTAAATGCAGTTGTCAAAAGATGCTAGTTATGATTATGACGTTCATTATTTTCGAAAATGTGGTTGAAAGGTTAGACAAAATAAAAAAAACACAAGCATTTTTGGATAACAGTAAATCCGAAACCACAAAAATATTTCCATCAATTTGAGGGCAATCAGACGGTAGATCAATTCGAGTCTTACTATCCAACCATAATGCTGAATATTCGTAGTTTACACAAAGCGGCTGCTATTTGACTTCCACAACCCAATTATTGGAGAATTCTGATATCCAAAGGTGAATTTCGGGCTTCTCTCGACCCGTCCAACATAAAATAAGTATGTACGCGAGTAACGCTATAAGGAAGGAGTATGCCTTAAGGCGATACATAAATCGTCTTAAATGCGATAGATAAGATAACCACTATGTTAATAAATGTCAACCACACATTTAAACATCAAGTACTTATTATAAACCGGCCAAATACGTGTCGGACCACGCACAATGAAGGGTTACGTAGTTGGGATGAATTTATTCCAAAAACAAACTTAACATTGTAGGTGAAAAACATGGTCTCCAATACATTCCAATTGCAAATGTAAGTTTGTACGCACAATATTGAGAGATTTACCATGTTATTTTAAAACCATAGACTTCTTATAAATTTTCCTGTAATCTATAAGTGAAAAACCATTCTCGGACTTTTTCAAAATTTTAGGGTCACTAGTATCGGAGATAAAGTAATGGTCAATTTTCATCTATTTTCTTAAACATCTTTAAATGTGTTTATTTTAAAATTATTTAAAAAACATATTTGAAATCCTCGCAACAAGTTCTTTCATTTAATATGTCACACTCACACGATACAGTTGGAAAAACTTTGTTTTTAATTTTTTTATTTTCCCCACAAGTGACCCCTATATTAAAAATTCATATATTTACGATACACGTCCGTGTTTGGGTCACAGATATATACGTGTACCAAATTTCAACTTAATCGGTCCATTAGATTCGGAACAAATTGGCTGTGACAGACGGACACACAAACACATGAGTGATCCTATATGGGGTTCCGTTTTTTCCTTTTGATGTAGGGAACTCTAAAAAGGATACTATTTTTACGAAATTAATTTATTGTAACGAGGAAGCGGGTTTATTGGATCGCAGGAATCCGCTGGATGCGAGAAGCTGGGAACCGGTCGAAGTGGCAACGCTTGGGAGAGACCTATATCCAGCAGTGGACGTGTTTCGGCTGAAATTATGGCGATGATAATGAACGAGGAAGCTGGACACGGCCATAAAATATCGTAACAATAAAAAGTAAAGGTCACGAATGCATCTATTAAAAGCTGAGTTGCGTGGGAGTTGGATAAAGAATGAAAGCTGTCAAAGAATTGCCTCATCTGCATATATTACTAATGTCCATAATGATCACGTGGAACACAAAACCGTAAACAACGTGGCCTTGAAAGTTTGTAGAGATCAAGAGTACATGATTGACAAAGTTTTAGGCTTAGGTACTTACAGCCGTTCGGTAAATGAGTCCTCTGAAATTGGCGAAGAAGTTGGAAACTTTTTGATGTAAAATAGATTATATAGCCTCACTTAATTACAAAAATCACTGCATTAAATTACTGTAATCGTGTCTCAAAATCAAAAGTCGTTTATTCAAACTAGGTTGAGAATCAGCACTTTTTTATCGTCAAAATTACATAAGACAGTCCCTCAAAACGCCTGCGTCTGTTAACCTATTCTCCATTTGAAATAAGATTAGACATTCAAACAAACCTTTTTTACAGTCCGTTCAATCGATTCTGACTTCTATACCGTAGGCATAAGGATGGCATTAAAAGCAAAAAAGTGGTTACATACCAACTGTTTACTGACATTTGTCATGCCACCAATGCAATTGAAGTCAAAATCGGTTGAAAGGACCGTAAAAAGGTTTAGTTAAATGTCTAATCTTATTTCAAATGGAGTATAGTTATAATACCGGTATTTTGACTACCTACTTTTATTGATAATGTAGTTGAGTCTGGCCACACTAAGTCTGCAATGGAATAAATGGGCAACCCCAAAAAGTTTTATATATGCTATACCTTTACATCAGTCTGTTATGTCAGTTTCGGAGTTGTAAGTAGATCTAATGATTTTGATATTTTGCCTTTTGATTTTTGCATAACAGATTACGTGGAATAGACGGTCGTACTTATGCTCTACCTCCATACGATGACTAAACTGTATCAAATCCACAGTGCATCATGCTAAAGTGACTATTTTTTACCAGGAATAAATCAAAATAACCTATCAAAAACAAAAAGACAAACAAAGTATCAAACTCTTTTTTCGTAGGACAGGATACAGGATGGTGTTCCCGTCTATAGATTTTCAAATTCCACCGTTTTTTTTACTTATGCGGAGTTAGCGTAGCCAAACTCTAGCTTCTTTAACTAAATACTACCCCAAATAAATTGGTGTAAGAGCAGATAAATTGGTTAAACGTTTCATTTGCATTAAGGTCATCATCTACCTAGCTTTTTCTCAGCTATGTTGGGGTCGACTTCCAGTCTATCCGGATGCAGCTAAATACCAGTATTTGACATGGAGCGACTGCTTATCTGACCTCCACAACCCAGTTACTGGGTAACACGATACCCCTTGGTAGACTGGTTGTCAGACTTTTGAGCTGCTGACGACCCGTAACAACTGACAAAGATCTACAAAATTAAATAACAGCCGGGACCAACGGCTTAACGTGCTTTCGGAGGCACGGACGGGTTTTGGTATGTAAAGATGGTCATCTACGGACCAACCGCGGCAAGCGTAGCTCAACCTGATCGATCGACCGGTGCGGCTGTTATTACGTAGCCACAAGCCCTTCCTCTTAGAAAAAAAAAAAACGTGTGGCACTCGGGGACTGCCGCGGTAAAGCTATTGCATAGCATTTGTAACCTCCATACTTCCTATTTGTCAACGCTACATTTGGGATGATGACGTGATGACATAAAACAAAAATTACGTTCCAATGACAACATCACGTTGTCATGGGAACCGTCATTACATGGTAGGCGGAGTGGGGGGTGTTAGGTTTTATTTTCGTTACGTTACGGAATTTCTTGATTCGGTCGCCGCGCTCAAAGCCCGCGATAAAAACTATGCTGTAGTACACCGGAAAGATGAATTCTATAAACAATACACTACCTATCTACTTTGAATACGAAGACAAATAAAAAATGACTATTCTATAAAAACTTCTGAATAAGTAAAACAATTGGAATTCCAAGTAAATTAAACAAAAGCTTCTGTTTGCTTGATTTTACTCCGAGTTTTATTTATTTACTGTTTTCTATTTTTGTTAGAAGTTCTGTGTTGTTTTTATAATAGGAAATGAATGGAATAGGAATATAGGGACAGATAGGTTATTGTCCTTTATGAAACAAAAAAAAACAGTGGCACTCCCGAAAACTTGAAAAAAAAATCAGAATCAACGCGTTGATGTCTTTTACTCCACGGTGTCGGTAAATTGCGTTACATTACAGTGTGCGAAATCAATGGTTTAGTCCTATCTCAGAAATGCCCAACGCGCCTAAAGAAGTTTTCACTTCAAGATTTAGTTTTTACATGATCTAAAAATAACGAAAGGTTTAGTTTTGCATTCTACCTATGCATTCTTTTGCTGTGTTTTTGATTATTTATTTATATTAATAGTTTTTTTTTCAATTTACCAAAACAATTGATTAAAAACAAGTAGACATGACAGACACCGTTATGTCATCAACTCATCACTTTATACACCGTTATGTCTTTAAATATTGCATATGTGTGCACATGTCATAAAGTTTATGGATGCTCTGTTACTATCTCAGAGACTGCACCTGGCATCCACGTGTGTATGTGTGTGTGTATGTGAAGAAAAATAACTCTAAATAGAAGACGGGTAGGTATAACCTTGAATGACAAGCAGACCAGCTAACGTTCACCTACTCGTGTAGCATAAATTTAAGCAAATATCACATGGTTTAATAATATCAGTTATCACATTGGGAACCAATGATTATGCAAATTGATAATGAAGATGGAACAGTCCTTGTTTGTAAAAAAATGTTTTTGATAAAGGTTTTATAACCTAGAATAAGGTTTTTACTTATGCTATCTTTTTAATTTATTATCAGCCTTCAGCAGTCCACTGCTGGACATAGGCCTCTCCAATTGCACGCCATTCAGCTCGATTCTCGGCAACTCTCATCCAGCTGCTACCAGCTACTCTGCGAAGATCGTCGCTCTACCTAGCCTGAAGACGTCCTACCTTACGTTTGCCAATTCGCGAACTCTACTCAAGAACACGTCTACCCCATCGGTTATCGGTTCTACGGCTAATATGGCCGGCCCATTTAGCATGCATTTTTTAAATTATTGATTTAAATCTTGCGTGGATGTTAATCAGTATTAACTGTGATACAAATATCTATACAAGCGGGAGAGTCCGAAAGGGATACCGTGGCCTCTGGCAACATACAGGCAACTGAAGGAATACGGGCGAGTTGTTGGCAGTAAGAGTCTGACGTCTTACTCCGCCCAGAGCGGGAGAAGATATATGATAATTTCCCACTCAAAAAAAAAAAAAATTGGTATCTATACAAGTTTTTCCGTCTTTTTTTAATTGATTGGGAGCCATTTATCAACTTATATTATGTAGTAGGTAGGTAGAAGAAGGAGCTCGTGGCTAAGTACTAACAGCCGTTCGGGTCGATCTGTCAGGTTAAGCTACGCTTGCCGGGGTTGGTCCGTGGATGGGTGACCATTTCTACATACCGAGACTCCTCCGTGCATTGGAAAGCACGTTAAGCCGTTGGTCCCGGCTGTCATTCGTGGATCTTTGACAGTCGTTACGGGTCGTCAGAAGCCCGAAAGTCTGACAATCAGTCTAACCAAGGGGTATCGTATTACCCAGTTACTGGGTTGTGGAGGTCAGATAGGCAGTCGCTCCATATAAAATACTGGTATTCAGCTGCATCCGGTTAGACTGGAAGCCGACCCCAATATAGTTGGGAAAAGGTTAGGCAGAACGATTATGTAGTAGGTACATTTTAACCCTCTTCCAAAAATAACTTCAGAGGATGTTTATTTTTACCTTTTTTCTTATATGCAAATAATTTAAGTAATTTTAGGGATCACTCGTATGTTTGTCTCACATACAATTTGCTCATTAATTTTGGATTGAATAACGATAAAACATAAGAACAAAAAAATATATATGGTGGTGTGCTGGGAAATATAAATGGATAATTATGGATAACTGAAGAAATGTGGGTAAGTATTAAAGGGCTACCTCTGCTTAATCCATCGAGGCACACACCGTGATGTTATGTGTGTTGCTACAATGTCTAAAGAGGTAGGGTGAAAAAAGAAATGCTGGTGTAAATGTATGGAAAACAAAAGATAACGTAGTACGCAAACCCTAAATAAATTAGGTTATGGGAAAGAAAATGATGATGCCATTTCGCTTTTGAAGTTAAGAATTATAATATTGTGTCTATATTCTATCTATTTACAACCCAATATACGGAGGCGAGAAAACTATTTAACATCGTTTTGATCCAAATGAATATAATTAATTAGTTTTTAATTCTTTTTGTTTCTTTACAGAAGCTAATAAGATTCTAGCCAGTTTTATGCATAATTTTCGAATTAATTTTACTATTGTTTTTTGTCAATTAATTAATACTTTACTAACGATTCATTTTGGGGAAAAGAATGGAACGATGAAGACGTTTTACCGGGAAATAACTGATTTTATTTTTTGGGACTTGGACAAGTCCATGAGTCTTGTCCTTTGACTTTCTTGCCTTGTTAGAGCAAGGGTATAAACGCATAAGGGACCATTTTTTTTTGAGTGGGAAATTATCAAATAACTTCGAGAGCCGAGCGGGAGGGCGTGTCAGACTCTTACTGACTAAAACCCACCTGTGTTCCTTCAGTTGCCATGTTGCCAGGGGCCATGGTATCCATATCGGATTTAATGGAAACATTTTGCTTTGCCAAAAATGAATCAGTCGCAAACAAATTATTGTAGTAAAATCACAAATTTTTCTGAGAAGATTTCACGAAACTGAACTTAATTAGCACATGTAAATGGCGTTCTAGAGCTGTCAGTGTTTGCATTGTTGTGGAATATTGAGACTGGCAACTTTTGAATGCAGTTTTTTTCATTGGTAAAATTGGTTTTCTTCTCATTTTCCATTTCTTCTAGATTTTGGCGTCTTCTCCGAAGATAATGTGTTATTCAAGCATCCTATTAAGGTAATGTAGAGCAACAGTTGATAAATATTCAGCATCCGCGTATCCTTGATCGAATAAAACATATATGCATCTTTAAATTGCATCTCCGCATAATCTGCATCACATTTATAATCTTTGACCAATAGCAGTTCTAAAAAACAAAATGACACCTCATTTATATTCTGGACGTTTGGTATATAAAGACGATCTTGGAATACCTCAATCAGATCGAAACAAAAAGTTGACATCCTAATAGCAATATGGTAAGCATTGTTTTTTTGTTATCTATTAGGTGCCAATAAAGTGCAGGGGTTAAAAAGTTACTTCTTTGTGTTGTGTTTTGTTTAATTTTAATAAGTTGTTTAGTCTTGTTTTCTTTCTGATCTTTTATTTCTATGACATAACATCCTTGTAGCAGTTTTAATTCAATTTTCTTTTATTTATTTATTTGTTAAGTTTCTAAAAAGTATAAGTAAAGATAACTATTACTTGTTCAGCTTTTTGCCGTAATAAATTGCGAAAATGATGAGACTGTTAAGTACCTACTCAGTGATAGCTACTGACATCTTTAGGAACTGCATATGCCATATATTAGATATAGTCATACTTTAACTGCAGCAGCAGTGCAGTGCAGTGGTGGCCCAGTGATAACGGCCGTGACTTACGAGTTGTAGGTCATAGGTTCGAACCCAGACAGGCGCTTTACTTTGTGTAAATTATTTCATCACCACTGCTCTCAAAACGGTGAAGGAAAACATCGTGAGGAAACCGGCATGTCCTAGAACCGAAAATTCGAAGACATGTGACATCTACCAACCCGCACTGGGCCCGCGTGGTGGATTACGGCCCACTCCCTCTAACAGAGAGGAGGCCTGTGTCCCAGCAGTGGGAACATTTATAGGCTGATGATGATGATACTTTAACTCCTTCAAACATTTAATCATTCTAAACCCTTTTTCAGAAATTCCTAGTAGTTCTTGCATTAGTCGCGTGCGCAAGCGCCGCAGATGACTACAACGCGGCGGTGGTCAAGTCTGACTACGAAATTAGCCCTGAAGGAGCCTTCCGGTACGCTTATGAGACTGCCAATGGAATCTTCGGCCAAGCTCAGGGTAACGTGAAGAACCAGAACTCGGTAAGATATTTTTGTTAACCTTTAAACAATTTTTAGTTAAACAAGAGAAAAACTAAAAGAAGAAAACGGAATCATCACATCTTGTCGGGTAGCGTCCACCATACTGAATTTTCTGTGGTCACTCGTGACCCGAAAACTCGGTCTGGTGCAAACTTCTAAAATCACTTTTTTTTTGTGTTTGAAATTATCAAATAACTTCTCCCGCTCTAGGCGGAGAGGAAGGGCGTGTCAGACTCTTACTGACTTAAATCCACACGTGTTTCTTCAATTGCCTGTATGTTGCCAGGGGCCACGGTAACCCTTTCGGACAAACCCTCAACCCCGATAGGCATTGGCCCTATCGGACTCCTTCAATTGTGCTAAAATCACTTCATTTGGTAAAAATAATGGATTTAGTCACGACTAAACGTACCAAAGGTGTTGGAATTCTATCTTCCATTATACATACATAAATACATAAATTCTCGCCTTCTTCTAAAAGAAGCTACAGAACGCTGCTACGATCCTAACGTACGCCTTTTGCCTCGTTTACGTTCTATCTTCCATAGTTGGGTAAAAATTATTTGACATTTAAATAGAGATGCATTTATTTCCAATTCAATTTAATTCGTAAAAGTTAAGGACACCACTGCATTATTTACACAGAACTAAATGGATTCTGACTACTAAAATATGTAAAATTTTGTGAAATCATGGCTGGTTGGTGTGTCGAGAATTATGGTTTTGTAAGGTTAAAACAATCTATATGCAAAAAACCCTTCAGTTGCGGTATAATAAATTAAAATTAAGCTCTGGCAGAATACAAATTGGAACAATGTCTAGAAATGTATATATAACAGCAATGATAGGTAAGTACTGATGCTAGATGCAAAAAAAAAACATGGTAATTATGCAAAATAATCCAAAGTAATGAACATAAAATTATACCAGTCCTAATTTCAATCAATCCCATCGGCAATACGAATCGTACATGATGTGTTCTATAAAAATAATATCTATACTAATATTATAAAGAGGAAAAAATTGTATTTTTATATTTTTGTATGTAACGAATAAACTTAAAAACTTCTCGACCGATTTGAAAAATTCTTTCAGCAATGGATAGCTACATTTTCAGCGATTAACATAAGCTATATTTTATCCCCATACTCCCACGGGAACGGGAATTACGTGGGTGAAACCGCGTGACGTCCGCTAGTAGAAAATAAAATGGATGATGCCAATCAAGCCAGTCCCAGTTCCTATTTTGCATCTTTATAGATAACGAAAACGATAAAAAAATTGTTGAATTGTTGAGCTTCTACTGATCTTATACAAAAACAGTCTAAAGTGCGGAAGATCGCAAAGTTAGAGTTTACGTCGCAAAAACTTTCGCAGCTATTATAATTAATTTAACTGTTGTCGAACTTTACTGACGTTTCTAATAGGTGTTAAACAAACTATTAATTTCCACAGAACTAACTTAATTAAACTTAAAATATTATAATTCTAGCTTCTTTGTAAATTGTAGCCTATGTTCCTCAGTAATAATATAGCATCCTACTGGTGAAAGATTTTTTTTAAATTGGTTCAGTAGTTTTGGAATATATTCATTCCAAACAAAAATAAACATCTTTTCTCTTTATAAGATTGGTGTAGATAACTAAAAATTGATGTGAAGAGACATAAATCAAAATTAAATTATCTGTGACTTGCCCGACCATACTTAAATTTTAATTGGTTGTTGATTAACCTTGTAATGTTCAGTGTGAGTAAAGTTTAAAAGATTCCCAAAACCTTGTTTGGCCTCAATGTTTTTATTTAATTATATTTATCACTGTCTAATAGTACATCGTTAGTGTCCTTAAAAATTTAAGAGTTCTTAATCTTAATTGTTATTTCAGCTATGAGGATTAGATTATTTAAAAGTCTCGTACTTTTTTCTCAATTTAGTCTCAATGACTTTTTAGAAACACTCATTGCCAGTCTCAATGAGCAAGACGCTACAGCCATAACGAATAAAAATGTAGATTGTAAAACAAATCATTAAGACTAATGTTAATGACGGGAGCAAAGCAAATGAGAAACAATTATTCATAAATACTGCAGAAGTTCATTGCCTTAACCTTGCAGGTGAAGGGTTAGAACATTACCGCTGAGCCACTGATGCCACAGTCTAGACAAAATCACCATATGATCAAGGCCCAAATATATGTTAACTCTATGTTAAATTAATGCAAGGAATACTGAGAATATATTCAAATTATATTGATCGTTAAATAAAAGCTTTGGAGACCTTGTCGCCGGCAAATAAATTGATAGAAACTAGTTTCGCATCACGTTCGGACCACGTGTAAACTACGTGTACGTAAATGACAGTATATTGGGATTAAACGATTAAATGTTAACTTATTATCTGTAATAAACAAAGTCTCAATTTTACAAGGAAGGTTGTGATAAATTATCTGTTTAATTTCGGTTCCGCATCATTTATTTTATTGATTAGATTATGTCATTAGGTCGACTGGAAACTTCAAGACCAATGTTATTAATTACATCCACATCCACAAACTCCACAAGGAAAAGATTCTAACAGAAATAGCATTTAAAGACATTTGATTCCTTGCCCTCCATTTCCCACTCTTGACCTAACAAATGAGACCTGTAGAAATACACCTTTAAACGTGCCTTTAGACAAATAATTACATATACTACTCTATTCACTAATTTTTTCTGCATTTGCCAGGAATACCCATCCCTGGAAGTACAAGGTGCTTACAAGTACACCTCCCCCGAAGGTCAACCCATCGAGCTGAGCTACACTGCTGACGAGAACGGATTCCAGCCCCAGGTAAGAAAGAAAGAAATAAAAAATGTATAATTGTTACAGGCAAGTTGATTCTATAAGGCTAGTGTATAATATAAAATCCATATCTGTTCGCAGCGCATGGCATTTAAAAAATGTGTAGGGTGTGCACAAATGTGCATCAGCCTTATAAACTTCAATTGCTTGCTTTTTCTTCATTGTATCAGTGCAAATAGATCATTTGTCTTTGTAAAGAAATTAGCCAGTAGGCAATGTAATGTAGTAAGTAATGGGACTGACTGTCCAGGGTGTACTGAACGTACATTTAAATGTATTATAGCTTCTTGTAGAGACTATACTAAGACCATCTCCTATAAGAAGTTAGCAACCATTATGACTATCGATATGGAAGTAACTAGGTACTTCACTAAATACTTGAATAAATAACTGCTGCTGCTGTTTAGCTGTAGTTATGTTAGTATACCGATCACAGCAGCTAACATAATATTTGACAGTCAATTGACTGTCGAGAATTAGATACTTGATCAGTCTCTCCGAAACCGGGAGTAGCGAGTCTCTCTTAGGATAGAAGAGTTTTCTCGTCACCTACTACTTGACCTGACTGGACTTGAAAAGTCAACACTTTAATTCAATCACCCATTACATAATGTTTTGTGACTTAAGTATTTCTTTCTTCATTTTCCAGGGAAACCACCTCCCCGTGCCACCCCCCATCCCTGAATTGATCGCCCGCAGTCTGGCCTACATCGCAGCTCACCCCCCACCAGTTGAGGGCTCCGGACCGGTCAGGGTTGCACCCAAACCCGCCTACGGTTAAGAAGAACAAGTCAACCAACCGACCAAGCTCGAAGCTAGTATAAACTCTACTGCCATTTTATAGTCAATAAAGTATTTTTGTTTGAATTAGTTCTGGATTTCTTTGTTGAGCATTATCATCAACAGCAGGCTACTATTTGATCTTGATCCTCGGTTCTCTCACTCATCCAATATCACCCCTAGCCTAAGGTCAGTCCCAATGCGAGGATAAGGATTTTAATAATTCTATGGTCAACTTATAGCCAGTTGCAGAAACTAACTTTTCCATTAACTTGTTGCAAAAAGCAACATTAGACTCGATTTTAATGATACTTTGATGAAATTAATGAAATCATTAGCGTTAATGATCCATTATGTAATTGGGCATTAATGTTTATCTTAGTGCAACTGGATGTAAGAGCCCAAAGTTTTTAATAAAAGTAAAACTAAAAACAACTGGCCTCCAAAAAAAAACACTACTAAGTAAAAAATAACATTAATTTCGGAAGTCGGTGTCTTGAGTTTTGTATTTTCGTTTTTTGCCACCGACTTCCGAAATTAAAGTAATTTTTTACTTTGTAGTGTTTTTTTTTGGAGTTCGGTTGTTTTTTTTTTGTAAAAAGTTTTTATTTTTCACTTTTTAGTTGTGGTACCCACCCCACACACATTCACATACTACTACCTGCTACCAGTGACAGAAACTTATCATATCATCTACATACTAAGTGGGAAAAAAATACGTATTTTGTAGCTAACTCAAAAACTATCCAAGCAAAGTTAATAAAATTTATATGGGACCAATTCGAGAGCACACTCTTTCAAACAAAAAAAGAATTTTCAAAATCGGTCCACAATTGAAGGAGAAATCGGTGGACATACATAAAAAAACAAACATACGCGACGAACATATAACCTCCTCCTTTTTGGAAGTCGGTTAAAAAGGGATTACAAAGACACTCAATATGCACTGAACCTATCTAATATACTCATAATAACAAAACAAAACTAAAAGCAGTTTGCAGGTAAAGATAAAAAAAATACACTCTTCTAAAAAAAGAAACAAGCATCGATACATCGATAGTTATGAAATATTCTTGATAACCCAAAGTTGATTATTCATGCTCACAAACTCGCTTTGTGGACATGAAACTATATCAACTTTGCAATTTGGGATTTACGAAACGATCCGATACCCGTACCTCTACCATGAGTTATAATCGAAAAATTACTCGCTAGCGTTAAACTCGCTTGCGTATTAACGTGAATCAAATAGATTTCGATAATGTCAAAACTCGCAAGCGTCTCCGTAAATGATTTATAAGAAAAGATATTGTACAGCGCCCCTTGCGGTCACAGAAAGAATTAAACCATCGCATCGGTCAACAGCATTAGGCTTAAAACCGTATTAAAAAACACTGTAAAACGAAATAAAATAGTGTTTTCACTACTTAATTTTTTTTGTGAATATTTATAACAGCGAACAAATTTTTTTTTGAAAATAAAAATGCTTGTATTTTAAAACCATTGCTTGTACTAAAAAATCTTGTTAAAATATACAGTAAATTTTATTTTCAGGGTTTATAATGCTGTATTCTCTTAGAAAAACCTACATTTAAAAGGAGCCTTCTGCGAGGGCTCCCGGCATCCCTTATGCGACTAGGTGAACCTTCCAAGAGCGCTCCCGGAACTAAACATGTTAATACGCTAGCGCTAGCGAGTAAGTTTTCGATGACAACTCATGGTACTGGTACATTTTTATCTTCTTTTGGAAAACGTGTTTTGTGTTGACAGAAGAATTTATTTTAAGGTCGATTGTCGATTGAAACAGTAACATGTTACAAACTCAAATGAGTAGCCAGAATATCACAGCGCTTAGTTCAATACACTAGAGTTGTTTCATCAGTATTTTCTGTAATGTTTTCTTAAGTAAAGACTTGTAATTGGTTGACAGTTACACTAACTATTTTTTATTTTTTTTCGCTGTAAGTCTTTCAAAGAGCTTAAATAAATAAAAAAGCGGGTCGTACACGATGCAACCAATGACAAAACAGTTAATACCGCATTGGTAAGTAGAGAGCAGTGGTGACCCAGTGATACTGGCTGCAACTTCATCATCTGCCTAGCCTTTTCCCAACTATGTTGGGGTCGGCTTCCAGTCTAACCGGATGCAGCTGAATACCAGTATTTTACATGGAGCGACTGCCTATCTGACCTCCACAACCTATTGACTAGGTAACACGATACCCCTTGGTAAGACTGGTTGTCAGACTTTTTGGGCTTCTAACTACCCGTAACGACTGTCAAAGATCTACAAATGACAGCCGGGACCAACAGCTTAACGTGCTTTCCGAGGCACGGAGGGGACTTGGTATGTAAAGATGGTCACCCATCCACGGACCAACCGCGGCAAGCGTAGCTTAACCTGATCGATCGACCCGTGCAGCTGTTGTTACTTAGCCACAAGCCCCTTTATACTGGCCTATACTATACTGGCCGCGACTTACGAGTACTTATAGGTCGTAGTTTCGAACCCAGACAGGCTCACCACAGCTATCAAAACGGTGAAGGAAAACATCGTGAGGAAACCGGCATGTCATAGAATAAAAAGTTCGAAGACATGTGACATCTACAACACGGATACACTTGGTGGATTACGGTCCACTCCCTCTCTCTGAGAAGGTCTGTGTCCCAGCAATGGGAGCATTACAGGTTGATTATGCTTACTGAGTCGTATCGTGCACGAACCACTATTGAATACTGGTGCTGTGACATTTTGGCTATTAATTGGTGATTTATTTTAGCACATAATTTTTGAGTAGCACCGTGGACGATCGGCCCAAGAGTTATAGCAAACTATATCAAATGATATTTCCTCATAATAGAGTGGAAGAGTAATTTTTTATTCCAAGTCCATAAGGTCCAAAACAACTTGGAGTTGGGGGCTTACGTAAATCAACAATGTGATGAACTTGATGATAATCACCACCCGTACCAAACACATTGGTGATTGTAGTAAGAACAACGGCATATTATTATAATGGAAGATACACCTGAAGGTCCTTAAGTCTTCTTCTTCTGCATTTACTGAAATAGCACACTATATCTATTCTAGGTCTATTCAATTGTTACACGTGTTACCAGGTTACCTTGAAAGAATTAAATTAAAACTCTATGTAAATATTTCTAAACTTATCTAAACATAACCGACACAATTAAACATTGACGTGAAAGGCGCTTAGGCGTCTATAAACATGAATAGAAAATTTAAGAACAAGTCCAACCTGATTGACTCTTCAGCCATGTGTTTGTAAGTACATGAACTAGTGCTGGCCCTCAATGAAGGGAGCTGGAAGGGAAGGGGGAGCACTTATAAGAGCGTAGATCCGAGAAAGAAGAATGTACGCGTCACGCAAGTTGTTTAATCAGTTTAGAATAACATTATTAAACAAACACTCTATTATCCAGTAATAAGTAGGATGTAATTAGTATAAGTAAGTAGTTTATAACATACAGCAAAATGAATGCATTTAAAAGATTGTTTACAAAAAGTACACATTTTTTTTTTTTACCGTAAGAGGTGTAGTGTTGTATGTAAGCATGTTACAGTAAGGATTTACATGTGTGTTTATATTGTCATTGAATGGAGCAAATAATGCAGTATCTAACCAGCATTCGAGATGTTTCATTGTCTTTAAATCCCGTCCTTTATATATGGTAAGTACATTCATCATTGTACCTATCGAATGAGGTAACTAACCACAACATTCGGTTTCCACAAACATCATCAGTAAAAGTACAGGAAGCGCAAATTTTCCTCATATTTAAAAGTATTCGTTATTTCGACGGCCCCCACGTATACTATCGAAATTACAAAAAAGCCATTTTCGTTTTATTGCACTAATAGCAAGTAGAGATAAACATGTATGATTTTATATAAAAATTATGTACTAATTTTATACCCTCAATTATTTTTCAATTGAACAAAATCGAAATTGGCATATTCGGTAAAAAAGTAACCAGCAGTAACCAAGTAAACTATCGAATGTTTAATATTAGAAAAAGTATAATAATTATCAAAAACTATAGTAAACAGTATAAAATGGTAAAATTTTCCACTTTAGATACATCGATAATATAAAATTTTCGAATTTCATGTTGGACAAAAATCTAAATCTAAACTTAGAATCGCTCTCCTGTAAAGTAGAGGTTTTGCAGTTTCGATACTTTACGTGGTGGCCATCGATTTGTTTGATGAGGTAAGAGCAGTTAATAATTATTTTGTTTGCACTCGCTCTAGGAATGCATATGAATTACGTGCACGTAATATAAATAAAGATTATGTACATAAAGTCTGCGTATTTGTAATATGGACCCGATGTTCGTAAAGTTCATATAACGATTGGTAATGCCAGCATTTAGCACTTAACTTAATTATTCGGTGAACTTAAGGTTAATGTGAGGTATAGAATGTTGATCACGTTAGGTAAAACCAGATAGAGGAATTTGCAGGAAAACATCTAGGTACTGTTAGATAAATGAAAACTACAACACAAAACGTTACAATTTTCAGTTTAGTATATCAAAAAAACTTTTAAAAAAATAACCGACCTCCAAAAAAAAACACTACAAAGTGAAAAATAACTTTAATTTCGGAAGTCGGTGTCTTTGGTTTTGAATTTTCGTTTTTGCCACCGACTTCCGAAATTAAAGTTATTTTTCACTTTTTAGTTATGGTATTTACCCCACACAAATTCGAATACCACTACCTGCTATGTAAATAACACTGAGAGGAACTTAACATTATCATCCACATACTAAGTGAAAAAAAAAAGTATTATTGAAGCTAACTCAAAAACTGCCAAAGCAAAGTTATTCAAATTTATATGGGACCACCTCTGAAGTATAACCTATCAAACAAAAAATAATCATTAAAATCAATTTATAATTGTCTGAGTTATCGCGTAACAAAAATACAAAAAAAAAAAAACATACAGTCGAATTGAGAACCTCCTCCTTTTGGAAGTCGGTTAAAAATTAATCAAATCAGCCTATTGCAGTCCACTGCTGGACATAGGCCTGTCCCAGGCTGCGTCACAACACCTTGTTCTCCGTCTTCCGCATCTAGTCTGCCCAGCTAGCTGGAGGGCGTCCCACGGTCTCCACTCAAGGACCGATAGCCAGACGAGTCCTGGACGAGTATACAGTATCTAAAAAAAAACTCTGTCCGATCCGAAAGGCACTAAAAGTACTGCAATAATTATCTATTAATAAATTATTTAAAAATCACATTTTTAGTATTAAAATTACCCCAAATTCATTTAAAATTATCAAATTTTCAACAGGGGTCATAAATTATGACTTGTAGACACCCGCTACATGACGGCCGCCCGCGTTCCGTGTAGCTCGGTAAAATTACCCATTGAAAAAAAAAAATTGCTGATTTGTTTTTTTTTATATTCCTGAAAATTACCACATACATAGACTCTCAGTACGATACCTAACAACAACCTCACGGGTTTTTTTTACACGTTGTAAACCTAGCGTTAATTGTGAGTTACATACAACATCTACTTTTGTCACCTCGGAAAAGTCCATTTTTTTAACAATGGTGGCAGTATTTTCCACGACCTTACAAAAGAAGTTCTGCTCCTAATACTAAAGACAAGAACATGACTTCATAGCAAGTTGATACATAAAGTGATTTAGACCCTAAGTAGGCTAAATTAGGGACAAACTAAGTAAAGCAGTGTTAAGGTAACATACATTGTGCCGCAACTAGTCGCATTGTTACGGAAGAATTCGTACGTATCGCTTCTGTATACTTCATATCAACTAGGGCAGACTATTCCGTGCGGTAGTCCGCTTACGCAGCCTACTTTAGCTCCAGTTTACTGCGGATGCCTACGATTCAACGCGTAAATGTGCTATCAAAAGATGACGTTTATTGAAGTGAAAACTTCTTTAGGCGCGTTGGGCATTTTTGAGATGAGACTAAACCATTTATTTCGCGACACTGTAACGACACCAGCTTTTGACCATTAAAAAGACATCAACGCGTTGATTACCGCGTGCCGATTTTTTTTCAAGTATTCACTTCTGTCAGTATTCCCGGAGAGCCACTGTTTTTTAGCATAACTTATCACCTATACCTGTATTCCCTAAAGTGTACGAAACAATACTTCGCCACTTTTATTGAAGTTCCAATTATAGAGCGAGCGAGCTATTGCGCACTTTTATAATTTCTATCGTGACGATATTATCGTGGACGTCCACTTCCATGGCACGGCATCACGATAACACAGGGAAGTTAAATGTATGGAACAATAATTATGAAGACGGTTTTTTTCCGTCCACGATAACGTTATAGCGTGCTCGTATTTCCAAACATTCTATCAGGAATACATCGTTAGGAAACCAGCATGTGTTAGAACCAAAAGTTCGAAGACATGTGAAGTTAACCTACCTGCACTGGGCCCGCGTGGTGGATTTCGGCCAGCTCCCTCTCACAGAGAGGAGGCTTGTGTCCCAGCAGTGGGAACATTATAGGCTGATTATGCTTATGCTATTGCCATTATTTCCGAAGAAACGATGAATACTTTTCATAGCACTCCAAAATCTGTATAGTATTATTTTATCCATGGTTTTTAAACGATCTCTACCGACAACGTAGCGGAATAACACAGCGCAAAACACACCTCATGCGACGAGCAATCGCCGGTAACTGACCATTTACACGGTCACTTTTAGTTATCCGCCGCATGCGGCTTGTCGCCGCACGGCAAAAGTCGGATGGCACCCAACTTTTGGGCTTGCGAGTTTTAGTCACTTGTGGTCTAGTTGAATTGTCATTTAGACGATCGATTTTCGAAAATTTACCTGTGTAAACCCCCTAAAACCCAGACTGCTGCTAAGAAACTCCTATTGACAAAACTCAATGCGTCCTGTGTGTGAACGATTACTTACACCACCACCATGCTTCGTGCTTGGCAAAAGATTTGGCGATAGCAGTTTCTCTAGCTATTTTTGTTAGCGTGTTGGTGGCTATCTAAATCGAGTCTGCTCAGAATTCGGCTAGCTATTAATAGAAAGCAGGGTAAGCAAGGTGAAGTGGCAGTGAGCTGGCTCTGTTTGTCGCAGGAACGATGGCCAGTGGAGCAGACGAGTCCTGGAGTGGAGATCGAATATCGGCAAGCGTAGTGTAAGACGCCCCCAGCTAGATGGACCAACGACCTTAAGACCAGGCACTCCAAAGACAATTTCCACGCAAACTCCGCCCCCATGCATCCCACCATTCTACTATGTGCTAAACGCTAACACATCTATAATAAAGTTGAATATCGCGTGCGCTCTTTGATCGTGTTCGAGCATGGAACTAAATGTCAATGACTGAGTCTCCATTCTTATTTCGTTTTTATCTACAGTAATAATTGATCTAGAGAAAAAATATCTTATATCTGGATAATCTTTATATATATAATTCTTCTGTGAGTGTGTATGTCACTGAACTTCTCTCAAACGACTGGACCGATTTTGATGAAATTTTTTATGTGTGTTCAAGGGGATCTGGGAATGGTTTAGATTCACAATTTTGTCCGCTGGACAATGTTTTGACAGGACAACGTCTGTCGGGTCCGCTAGTAAACTATATTTTCTTAGTGTCAAAGATAAAGATCCAATAAATCGTATACTAAAGTTCCATTTTCATTATATGCGTGACTTTTTTAGAATAGTAAAGCAAATTAACATACAATTTAGGGAGCCTTCTCTTAAAAAGGTGTCTGGGACAGACTGGATGCAGAGGGCGGAGGACGGGGTGTTATGGCGAAGCCTGGGGAAGGTCTATGTCCAGCATTGGACCGCGATACGATTAGTTGATTAACAGAAAGGAAGATGCTGTTTCCCATCCCTTCGACTAAATAATCAGTTAAAAACAAAATACTCTTAAAATAAGTTCAATCGTCTCGGGAAGTAGGTTCACTATCATACGATTAAAAAGCATAGTGTAATAAAAACGTTCGTATACAAATTCCACAAATACTAGCATTTTATAAAAAAAATGTTGTTTGAACTTGGAATACATAATAACATTATTTTATTAAAAGTCAGGGTAAACTTCCGATACATTGACCATTACAAAAAGTGTTAATGATCTGTCTATTATTATTTAAGGTCTTCATATTTCTGTGTCTATGTCTAAGGTTAAATATAATTGTGTTGTTGTTGTTTTTTTTAGGACTTTGAAATACGAAAAAATCGGCTGAACGTATTGTATATTGTGGATGGTGGATGGTAATCAGGGGCGTAGCTACCGCCGTATCTGCCGTATTAATTATACGGGGCCCCCGGGCCAAGGGGGCCCCCGAAGTGCGTAAGCAAAAATTAATAAAAACTTCCCAAATTCATCATCAGCTATAAATGATTTAATAAATCAGTTTGCCGAAAAAAAGGCAAGGAGGAGTGTATATTTAATTTGAATTGTTTGTAAAAATTTTGGAAAAAGTGACAGATAGATAATTATGATGAATAAATATTTCTTTTAATTTTATACAAACATTTTTTTTCTTTTGTGAGAAATCTTTACCCTTCATAAGGGCCCCCAAACAAATGTTTATACGGGGCCCCGTCAAGGCATGCTACGCCACTGATGGTAATTCACGTTTATGGATTTAAATAATAAGAGATTCCAAAATAGGTTTAGGGACCCACTTTATCTCTAGATTACCAACATATCCTATGGGTGACGTTGTTACTAAACATTCGTCAAAATGTGACATGGAAATAAAACAGAATAAATTGAAGAATCATATACTTTAATTATTTAACGACTCATAATGCGAAGCATTAGAGAGTGCTCTGCGATCGAAAAATTTGTTTTGCCTCCTTTCTGCAACTGTTTTTATTGTACACAGAACCTACTCTTAATTTATATATCATTGTATAGATAATTTAATGGAGATTAATTTCGAACTTTTTTAGAAGTTACATTTACATTCTTTGGGTAAAAGAGATCATATAAAAAATCTACAAACACCAAAAAAAAAAGTTAAAACAATTAGAATAATAAAAACTTATCTATGTATTTGCATGCCATAAACACTATGAATGAAAAAGAAAAAAGGTCCATCTTAAGTTTTATTGGTTCATCTTAAGTTTTATTATTTTATTTTCCTCTTCAAATGTCAGTATTAAAACCTGCTCTTTATAATTATGTTAAGGTCAAGTACGTAGGTATTTAGCGAAGCTGTCGGCCATGTGAAGATTCCTCTTTTTTTCTGCATAGCTGACATTTAAAAACATTGTCTCACTGTCATGCTTAAGGGGGATGCGCTCAAATAGCCCTTTTTAGGGTTCCGTAGTAAACAAAGAACCATAATAGCTGTAATTTGGCATGGGTATACATATTAATTAAGCCGACAAAGTGGTAAAATAAAATTACGAATAAAAATTTTTTTTAGTGTCGCTCACCTACACGTACAATGGGGACGTCTTTTTTTTTCTATCCCATGGTGTGGGGTATCGTTGGAAAGGTCCTTCAAAATCATTGTGAGTGTATGAAAACCATGTTTGGATTCAGGGATCTGTTTGCGAAATATTAAGCTTTAAAGAGATAATTTTTGTTAGAGTCAAGTGTCCTTGCCAGCTAAATGGTTGGTAAAAAACACAGCAATAGTTTAAAAATTATGAAATTAAAAGGAAAACTATCACAGCTAAGTAGGCTTTACAAGTTAACGAGTAATTATCGACCAACTTACATTTGCAGTTGCAAAAACATATTTTCCCGTACATTCCGTATCGGAGAACATGTTTTTTTAACTACAAAGTTAAGTTTGTATTTGGGATAAATTCATCCCAACTACGGAACCCTTCATTGTGCGTGGTCCGACACGCACTTGGCCGGTTTTTTACTTACGTTTTTTGCAATTTACAGTTTTTTTTTCAATTTTCGTAGGCTACCCCATTAACATAGTGTTTACAATCTGCCCCGTTGGTTTCGTGGTCCAAGCACAACTGATCAGCGTTGGGTCCTGGGTTTGATTTCCAGGTCGGACAGTAGTCTTATTCGGTTTTACCATTAGGAATTTCTCAGTAGCAGAAGAAATGAAATGAAATGAAATTGTTTATTCTGTAAATAGGATTCGGAATCACTTTTACACGTCATATAAAAAAATATTAAAAATAAGCTAGATGAGTTCGGTCCTATCTGACTACTCTGAGAAGAAAGGCCAAAACAAACTCAGAGGTCGCAGTCTCTTTTAAAGTCCAGACATAATCTTGGTCAGGCTATATGAGGACCATGTAGATTAGTGTCTGAAAAGGTCTTTTGAGGAAAGAACCACACAGATTTGAGTGGACCTGTCCAGTCAGTGCAAGCATTTGTCAGTAATCGTGAAGCTCAACTTAGAACTTAAGGAGCTCAACTCGACGAGCAATACCAAAGAAAGGACATTTGGGTAGGCCGCAAAAACTACTCAAACTGCCAGACCATCACTAAAACTAGAAGAGAAATTAAAATAATATCCACATAGTCCTTACATTCACAATAGTTAAAATAATATAATACTTTACAAAGTAATCATGTCATTTTGAATATAATTTTCAACAATGTCAACGTGTTTATAAAACTGGTATATGTTGATTTTACATAATAATTAAAATGTCTAGTTTTATGGTTTTATCACAAGGCTTAACAGAGCGAGCAGTTCAACCCTAAGCTTTTTATCTTCTAAATAATCTGAAATTGTATAGTACACTTTTTTACAAAGTTTGGTTTTAATACAGATTTTAAATCGTTTAATGGGTAAGTTTCGAATGTCAATGGGGAGTTTGTTGTAAAAGCGTATACATTGACCCATGAATGAGTTGCCTACTTTGTGGAGACGTGTGCGATGTACAGCAAGGTTGTGTTTATTCCTGGTATTTAAACTATGAATATCGGACATTTTCTTAAAATTTGATATGCCCGTACCTCGGAAACCACGTTAAGCCGTTGGTTCTACGTCTGATCTCTCTCCGGTCGTGTCGGATTGCCGTCCCATCGGACTATGAGAGTGAGGGAAGAAACTTTCTTCCCTTACTTTCACTTGCGCCTGTGTCTGTAACACACTTGTCCACTATAATAAAATATCTCCGCTGACATTGGCCGCCTTGACCGAAATTCGGTTAGAAGGACTATTATTATTTACGATATATTTTTAAATATATCAAATAAACAACAAACAGGTAATTTACAGATTCTCTAAAATATGGAAGCGATCGATGCCGTTCCAAAAGACCTCAGTTTCGTTTGAGCTGAATAAATCTAACAATACCTACAAATATTATTAGAAATCAATCTTTTCGTAATTCGCTTTCATAATGTAATAATATTATGTATATCGACATAATCTAGAAATCTAGGCATATGCGTTAATCCATACTTTATTATTAATATATTATAAATTAAAAAGTAACTGTCCGTCTGTCTGTCTGTTACCTTTCACGCCTTAACTGCTTAAGACGCAGATATAAGGCAGTGACCTTGAGTGGATAGCTTGCGTGTTCTATACTGAGCTCACGCAACGCGTCGTACGTCCAGCCAGTAATTATAGGACTCGTCATCAAGGAGCGCTGTCTCAAATTAGACGCATTATTAATTATACATAAAACTAAAACTAACTAAATTATACATAGAACAAAAGGTATTTTAATAAAATACGTATACTAAAAGATTAACAATTAAATTATCTTTAAAATGGTGAAAGTTTCAGAAAAAATACACTTAGTAGATTTTGCGTGATTCTCAGTTTTTTATCCGCGATGACATAACTTTACAAAATAATTTCAATACGTAATATAAACATAATCTAAAATTTTCCAATATTAAGTTATTAAGAATGCTCAAATTTAACATATAACATAACATAACATCACGCCTGTAATCCCCGAAGAGTTAGGCAGAGGTGTACCTATAGTACACCCACATTTCGCCAGTTATGTTTAAGTCCCATGTAATAGGGGGCGAGCCTATTGCCATCAACCGGGCACAAATCCAGACTCCGGGCTGCTACTGAGAAATTCCAGATGGAAAAACCCAATAACACTTTGCCCGACCCGGGAATCGAACCCAGGACCTCATACTCAGCAGTAGCGCTTGCGACCACTAGACCAACGAGGCAGTCAAATTTAACATATATTTTTTCCAAATCATTAACAGTACCCGTTTAGACGTGGTCTTCAGTATAAAATCTTTTAAAGTCGGTTAACGTCGCCTTAAGAGTCTTTAATACCTTAAATTGCTTAGCATGATCCTCCGTAACATGGTAAAGTTGAGGATTAATGCTAATTATTATATTTGATGAAAACATTCCCTAAAAATATTTCGACAAAAAGAATTTCGAAGTTACCTCCAAACCGAATAATTAACCGCTGGAATAAAAAAAAAATACTTCAAATTAGATCCTGAAACTTTACATAATAACTGAACTAACTATAAAGCAGAAACTATGTTTTTTTAACTAGGCATTCTTCACGAGACACTCATGCTTCCTTGCTCCTTATCTATATAATAAACTCAACTCTTTTTTAAATATATTCCCAAAACTCACGCATGAATGTAAATCTATTATACAAAAATATCTTCTGAATTTAAATTACAATGATACGGAATCCTTACTTATAATTTCTAAATAACATCTCTGTTCTATCTGCAGTAAATCAAGAGCAATCAAAGCTCAATTATCCATAACCACGCATACATTTATATACATACTCCTACAAACACAGATGAGCGCAACCGTACTCTCACTCATCACACACACAACACACACACACACAAAACATACACGCACGAACACACTCACAACACACACACCCACTCACCCAAACACAAACAATATAATTATTAATTAACTACACCTCTAGTTGTAATTTGTAATTGGTACCAACTTACTCGCCGCGGGAGGAAGACCTGGAGTCCTGAAATACAGGGCTGCCCTAGTTTAGGCTCCAGTCCACTCCATTTATTTTATGTACCTATACTGTGTTTAAATTAGTGTGGAAAATAAATGAATTTTTACTTTTTTTTTTTACCTAGGCGTCTTGGAGCCTTCTCCCTGCCGCTCAGTCTTGCTCTCACTCAGTCCACGAGCAGTAGTGTGCGAGCGAGATAAAGAGTGAATTTGAGCTGAGGTATTATAGATTCTTATCGGATGAATTTTGGAACACTGGTAAGTAGACCATGACCTGGTTCAGGACATAAACTTAAGTAGGTACATAATTTTTACCCCGGTAGTACCTACGTTGCCATGAGATAATTTCCGACCACCACGCGGTCGAAGCTGCGCACAAAAGCTAGTTAACTAATAAATAACAACTATAAAATTATGTGATCTATAAACCAGTAAATAAATTAAATTATTCGTTACCTACAAATGTTACACGTGTGACATAATTCGGGTTATCATGACATCATTATTTTTGTTTTCGTTTGAGAAAACGTGATTTTTGCTGCTGTCCTCTCAATTTTTTTAAAGTCGAAGTATTTATTTCGATTAAACCAATTACAGGCACTTTTGAATTGTCAAGGGGCCGGTCAGTCAGAAAGATGAATCTGGTTGCCTATTCCAAAGCGTAGTAGGTTCCTATGGAGAAAAACGGGCAAGAAAAATTATTTTCGGGGAATTCTCATTTTTTAGGGTTCCGTAGTAAACAAGGAACCCTTATAGTTTCGTCATGTCCGTCTGTCTGTCTGTCTGTCTGTCTGTCCGCGGTCTAGCTCCGAGACCATTAGTACTAGAAAGTTGTAATTTGGCATAGGTATACATATTAATTACGCCGACAAAGTGGTAAAACAAAATGATGAAAAACATTTTTTTTAGAGTACCTCTCATACACGTAAAGTGGTAATGTTTATTTTTTTACCCCATGGTGAGGGGTATCATTGGAAAGGTCCTTCAAAAATATTGTGAATTTGTGAAAACCATTTTTGGATTCAGGGATTCCTTTGCGAAATATTAAGCTTTTTTGGGATAAATTCATCCCAACTAAGGAACCCTTCATTGTGCGTGGTCTGACACGCACTTGGCCGGTTTTTTGCTATAGAAGGCGTCGGTGCCTACCGGCTACAATATTTACGCAGCATTAATTAAAAGCATTCAGTTACGTAATTGGAAAATTTACGATCGATTAATTTTTTATTCAAAAACCATGTCTTTTTAAAGATTATTTGAAACAAAAACAAGATTTCTCGGCTTTTATGTCTATAATAATTATTGACAGTAAGAAAATGTAGTTTATAATCCAGATATAAAATATTTTTTCTCTAGATCAATTATTACTTTAGTTATAAACGAAATAAGAATTGAGACTTACGACATTTAGTTTCATGCTCGAACACGACCAAAGAACGCACGCGATATTCGACTTTATTACTGGTGTCTTAGCGTTTAGCGCACAGTAGAGTGGTGGAGTGCATTGGGGCGGAGTTTGCGTGGAAATTGTCTTTGGAGTGCCTGATCTTAAGTAATATCAGAGCAATTTTGTAAACAAGGTTGGTATAGTTGAAATGAGCTGAACTTTGTTTTAAAAAAATTGGTCTTTTACGGCACTGAAAAGAAAGAGGTTCTTTCTTTTTTGTGACTAACCTGGTGTCAGTTTTTATGCCGCCCATAGGTGTCTGACTTAGCTTCATAAAGGCCGTCGAGTAATATCTCTCAGGCATGCCGGTTTCCTCACGATGTTTTCCTTCACCGTTTTTGCAAAATCAAATCAAATCATTTATTTCTTTGCAAAAATGGGTGTAGTACATAGGTGTTTTATAATAAAGTTCTCCATATTATACCATCACGTGGGCATGCAAAGATTTACAATTCAAAATTTAGAAATATGCAGATCATTGGAATTACAAAAAATTAAATAAAAATGTCAGTGTGGCCACAGCAATAAAAAAATTAAAATAAGACTAAGTAAGCGAACCAGGTTCACAATAATTATGTCAGTCTGGGTAATAGTATGTCAATTAGTTAGTAGTAAGAGATAATTATAGAATACGCACATGAGTCTGAAAAGTCAGAGGCCTTGGGTTCGAACTAGGCAACTAATGCCGTGAGACAAGTAGATGTACACGTCAGTCAGTGCGCATCAGTACGGTGATAAATGGGTGGCTGAGGAGGATGAGTGCCTTTTTATTTTTGTTTTATTTTTGTTTCTTCTTTTCTTGGTTTTTATTAGAGTCTATTGGTTTCTAATATTGTTCAGATGTTTGCTTATTCGAGTTATTATTACAGATATTCAACATAATAGTAGATTGTTGTACGAGGGGCTAAAATAACCCATTCTATCGCGCTAGAACTCGCTAAAGCTCGGGAGTAAATAGAAACCGAGTTAGAATGGGTTTTAGCGCCGTGTGTTACAACTCTACTTTTCACTATGGTTGCAAGAAAATAAAATAATCCAATACAATATTAAATAGTTTATTTTATTACAAAAATATACAATTTGTTCAATCTGAATAATTTTTAAGGAAACTTTTTTTCCCGGTATGCGGTAGTAAAAAGTTAGTTATACATAAGAATAAAGACTTTTCGTTTTTATAGGCTCGTTGGTTACAGGCAAAAAATACTTTTTCCCCTAGAGCAAGATATGCTATTTTTCCCCGCTCTGGTACGCTACAATGACGGACTTTTTGAGCAAGAGGAGTGAAAATAATATTAGATTGCATTCATGAAACATTTTCAGGTCTACCTACGTCAGTTTTGGCGTTCTCGAATATATAAATAAAAATTATTGTTGTTTTCATATTCTGTTGTTTGTTTTGTTGTTGTACCAACTTTATCACGGTAAAAAATAAAAACAGTGAACTAAGGTTGCTTTTCCTCATCGCATAGCAAAAAAATTGCTAAGTGCGACTCGGAGTCGCACATGGAGGGTTACGTACCACAGTACAATATTTAACACTACATATTTTTATAAATAGTTTTAAAAAGCACGTTTCTTGTATGCGTATCCCCTTTATTTTTTTACTTTTTGTTTTTTTTTATTGTTGTTATGGCGGCCATTGTAGTACATACTCGCACACTCTATTCAAGTGTCTATTTATTAAGGTTCAAAAGATACAGCTCTGTGATAGACGGACGGACGGTCGGACGAACAGCGGACAGCGACACTTTTTAGGGTTCCGTAGTAAACAAAGAACCCTTATAGTTTCGTCATGTCCGTCTGTCTGTCTGTCTGTTTGTCTGTCTGTCTGTCTGTCCGCGGTCTAGCTCCGAGACCTTTAGTACTAGAAAGCTGTAATTTGAAATAGGTATACATATTAATTACGCCGACAAAGTGGTAAAACAAAATTATGAAAAACTATTTTTTTAGGGTACCTCCCATACACGTAAAGTGGTAATTTTTTATTTTTTTACCCCATAGTGTGGTGTATCATTGGGTTTGTGAAAACCATTTTTGGATTCAGGGATCCATTTGAAAAATATTAAGCTTTAAAGTGCTAATTTTTGTTAGAGTCAAGTGTCCCCCCCCCCCCTGCCAGCTAAATGGTTGGTTTTGGATGTGTGAAAAAATCACAGCAGTAGTTTATATAACAAAATTAAAAGGAAAACTATCACAGCTAAGTAGGCTTTACTAGTTATCGAGTAATAATCGACCAATTTAACTTTGCAGTTGCAAAAAACATGTTTTCCCATACATTCCGTATGGGAGAACATGTTTATCAACTACAAAGTTAAGTTTGTTTTTGGGATAAATTCATCCCAACTACGGAACCCTTCATTGTGCGTGGTCCGACACGCACTTGGCCGGTTTTTGAAGTGTAGCACGGTGCGAGAGACAATACACGAACCGTTCTTTTTCACTCTTGAATGTTACCGCGATTTACAATTGTTTTAGCTGCACTCGAAATATTGTAGTAATAATATACGAAATCAGTAATAACTATAGTAAATTAAATGAATTTACCCTACCAAAATGTTATTTTCTACTAACAAAATCTAATTGAAAGAAAAATGAAGCTAAGTGTTATGCGTGTACCTAACGTAACGCCATAGACATGTTTAGTAATGGGATGTATTTGCTATGATGGATAGTCGATATTTTTTATAGAAAAAGAAGTTAACTGTGTGCAATTTTGAATTTTTGTTGTTAGACATGTGAGATGGGCAAAGATAGTCACTCACTGAACGCCTGAAGGAGGACATCGCTGTCGAGGTAGACCGCGGCGAAGGTGTGTGACGATCTAATCATTTTTGCGGGGTCAACATGGCCTGAAATCGCACCAAACAGAGAGATTTGGAAGGAAAAAGGGGAGGCCTTTGCCCAGCAGTGGGACACAATATAAGCTAACAAAAAAAACGAAAAAAAGACATGCATAGAGTTAAATGAAACACCAGAACATACATTGTTATAGAAATTTTATTCGTTTTATCTGCCTACAAACTGATATCAGAGTCAGAACCTTCTGAATCGTTACTGGATTTATCATTTGAATATGTTACAGATATAATTAACGACAACTCCATGACCTTGTCGATATGGATATCACGGTCCCAGTCAGACACAATGTCCGTTTAGGTAATAGGTAGTACGGGCTGGTATCCTCAACTCCACATCAAAGCGCGTATTTTGTGTACGGATGGGAAAAACCGTTATTCGATCCGCCCCAGCTCCTCAAAGAAGGCCAGCAACGCCTTGTTGTTACTGGTAATCCCACGTAGGGTACCTGGGTTACCGAAGTACTTTGCCCTGTATGTGGCGACCTCCGAGCAGTTTCACAGTATATGAGCTGCTGTCTCGTCGTCCGCCATGCAGGCTCTGCACAGCGGACTGTCTGTGACTCCTATGAGAAAGAGGGGTTTATTAAATGACCCATGGCCAGTTACAGCTGCTGTAACTGTACGCAGCTGTTGTTTCGTTGGTAGGAGAATCTGTTTCGTGAGGCGGCCATCGAATGATGTCCCTTTTTGTTTTATTCACGACCTTCGACCAGTCTTCCGGTTGGACAGTGTGGATGGCCTCTTGTAGTAGTGCCTACATCTTGTTGGGTAGTATTTCTAGCGGCGTGGTCTAAAAATGAACATAAATTTATGAATAAAGTTTTTTTTTTATTGCAATACGTCCTGAAAATGGAAATTTACAATGATTATACCTTTAATTTGGGCCTAAATGAGTTAAATTGCGCTATATTGACAGTGGTAAGACGGTAGTCGTAAAACCTGGTGGCCTTTTTCTTTCGCCATTTCATCTTGAGCATATGTAGGAGCTGGCGGTTTATGGCGCTGGACCAACGTAATAAGCTTAAGCATGCTTAACTTAAGCATGTTTATATCTTCTGGAACCCTGTTTTCCTTCAGCCAATTCATGGGGGTTTATTTAAATTGCACCGAATGGTAAGGTGCCTTGTCCATTATAGTCCTCAGCATCATTTCAGCCGAAAGTCGTCCACTGCTGGACAAAGACTTCCTCCAAGCACCGTCACTTCGACCGATTCTGTGCTTCCCACATCCAGCGGATTCCTGTGGCCTTCATAAGGTCATCGGTCCGTCTTGTGAGAGGCCTTCCAACGCTACGTCTTTCGGTACGTAGTCGCCACTCCAGAACCTTTCGGCCCCATCGGTCATCCGTTCTGCGAGCAATGTGCCCTGCCCATTGCCCCTGTCCAGTCATAGGCCTTTCAAATTATCTAGTAGATCCATGAATCGTTTTTTTTTAGGATTCCGTAGAAAACAAGGAACCCTTATAGTTTCGTCATGTCCGTCCGTCTGTCTGTCTGTCTGTCCGCGGTCTAGCTCCGAAAACCTTAGTACTAAAAAACTGTAATTTGGCGTAAAGTACCCGTCACGAGAAGCTATAATTTTTGTAAATAAAGAACTTCTACCAAGTTACGTAGCGACAATTTAATCAACAACGAATAATCCCAAATTCAATGAAGTCAAAGTAACGTACGTGTTATACGAAACTAATGAGCAATTTCATTTGATCGGGTTATATTTTAGCGATATAAAGCGCTGTCGTCTAAGGTTTTGTGGTACTGGAACGCATCTGATTCATGGAACGTAAACATTTGAGCCACGATTTTGAAGTAAGTTCACGCTGACGTTGTCTCTGCTGTCTTTCGAGTTTCGAATGCGTCTGTTTGTTTGTGGTGTTTTCGCGGATTAGGTTATATTGTTTGTTTGTAATTAGATGTGTGTGTTAATATAATTATATCCCTGTAAAAATAGTACAAAACTGTTTTTATTTTATTTTAAGTACCCAAAGATTGCAAACCCCTGAATGTGTGTTTACAAAATTTATAGCTTCTCGTGACGGGGACTTTAGGTATACATATTAATTACGCCAACAAAGTGGTAAAACAAAATTATGAAAAACATTTTTTTAAGGGTACCTCCCATACACGTTAAGTGGTGATGTTTTTTTTTTTCTTTTTTTAATCCTTGGTGTGGGGTATCATTGGAAAGGTTCTTCAAAAACATTGTGAGTTTGTGAAAACCATTTTTGGATTCTAGGATCCGTTTGTGAAATATTAAGCTTTAAAGTGCAAATTTTTGTTAGTCAAGTGTCCAGCCCCTGCCAGCTAAATGGTTGGTTTTGGGTATGTGAAAAAAATCACAGCAGTAGTTTATATAACGAAATTAAAAGGAAAACTATCACAGCTAAGTAGGCTTTACAAGTTAACAAGTAATAATCGACCAACTTAACTTTGCAGTTGCAAAAACATGTTTTTCCATACATTCCGTATGGGAGAACATATTATTCAAGTACAAAGTTAAGTTTGTTTTTGGGATAAATTCATCCCAACTACGGAACCCTTCATTGTGCGTGGTCCGACACGCACTTGGCCGGTATTATTTTAACTTCATTTCGTCATGATACTCCGTGGTCTTTTTTTATTTAAAAAATAGCAAACAGTTAGGGACGAATCCACTTGCTGTGCCAGCGTGGCAAATAATGTGGCGTTCACATTTTCCTTCTGGCACTTTGGTACACGAGTGTGCCGTATCATTGGTCCAACTTTTACCCACTGTGTGGTTTGTCTTTCTAGATGAAACGTCCTTTCCGTAATAATCTTCATTTTGTTAACCTTTTTGTGAACAAAAACGATATCTTTTTCTTTTATAACTTGCCGCAAAGAAGATTTTGAAAAGAAAGAAATTCTTCCTTTAAACAAGTCGGCTTTTTCAAAGATTTCAGTAGCTTGAGCAGTGTTGGTAGCTTTATGCATTTCTAATATCATCCTTAGCAAAACTATCTAAATCTGTGATTGGCTTCACTTACGTCCGCTTTTTGTTGGGTGTGGCTAATTTATTTTCAGACATCCCTTCTTGGCAAATTTTTTTGCGTGTTAAATGCGAAACGGTATTGCGTCCAATATCATGAGCTTCAGCCACTCGTTCCACAACTCCATTCAGTGGTAAGAACTTTTCATTATTTTGTCGTTCTCTTTCAAAGTGGTCTCGTAGGCGAACGAAAAACTCCCTTACCTGACTCCCAAAACAGTTTTTGTTTTGCCTCTAGGCATGCTAATAACCACAACCAAGTAAAACAACTTACTAACTATAACAATTACAATTTTAACACATAAGAAAGCAAACAACGGAATGGCAAATGGCAATATGTGTCGCATAGAAGGCGCTAGTACTCTTACTGACGCAAAATGGCCGCCGATGCAATTTTTGCCGATGATTTTTTTTATTTGCCTTTGAGATTTTTTCTTAAGATCGGTTGTGCTTTGAATGTATTTTTAATGTTTTGTATTAAATATATATTTTAAAATAAATAACATAATCTAATACCTTTAAACGAGAAATTCTTGTATATATAAAATCTCGGTTACGACTCCAACGATTTTCATGAAATTTAGTATGCAGGGGGTTTCGGGGACGATAAATCGCTCTAACTAGGTATCATTTTTAGAAAACGTTAAAAAAAAAAACAGATATTAATAATAATAAAGAGAAGGAGATTTTTGCTGCGAGAATCGTTGTCGATAAATAATGTTACCTAGTCAAGCGATGCTGACATCTGTCACCCGCACCATGCTATATCGCAAACAGTTGTAGTAATAGGGTCCCGTTTGCGTCCATTGGGTATGGAACCCTAAAAATCCTGGTGACCTTCGCGCGGTCTGACGGGTTAGCTTGGAATAATATTATCATAAATTATGAGAAAAAAGGGCTCCTCAGATTTCGATTTCTTTTTCTTTTTCATTCTTAAACGTATATAAACACTCGTAACGTTGAATTTACTTACAGAGTAACGAGAGTAGCCTCCCTTAGTACAGCAAGCGGTCCTTCTTCGTATAACGTCTGAATCGTTAAAGTATCAAAACCAACATGAAGTTCATGATCATCTTAATCACTATCTTCGTTGTTGCAGCTATCTTCATACCAGATCAAGTTTTGGCCTGCATTAACAACGGCGACGGCTGTCAACCCGATGGCCGCCAAGGAAACTGCTGTTCCGGTTATTGTCACAAGGAGCCTGGTTGGGTCGCTGGATACTGTAGATAAATGATCTATCATGATTCATGACAGTTTCAAAAATGTAAAATGTTTAATAACATAATACATTCATAGATAAAACTGTTTTATTTGATTTTATATTTCTTCTCTCTGTATACACACAAACACACACTCACAACATAAAATGTTAAAACACACACTCATGTAAAAATAAATGTCAAAAGATGAAAAACACTTTAATAAAACACTTTAATCATTTGCAAAAGGTTGGAACGCAGCAGCACACGACAGTCGTGAGCTTGTATAGTTGCGTCTTGTTACTATTAATATTTAAAGGGTCTTTGACATATCTCGGGACCTTGGGGACCCGGACCTTTGGAAGGTATACGAGGGGCCGAAGACAACTTGCGGAGGTCCGTTAATCGCTTTTAATAAGCTGAGGCACTAACCGACGATTATCTTTGTGTGCACTATGCAAGTGCACCCAAGGACAACCCCCGGTTGATGCAGGAATATTGCAGACCATGGAAATAAAATATATTGGGTTATGGGTTTGGGTGGTTATAGTGTATTTGCTAGCAAGAACTCTGACCAATGGCCTAACCAATGTTTTATATATGCACGGATAAAATGGCAGGGGGTGAGTTGCATATTCAATGGGCCCCCGAAAAATGTCTCTAGCACTTAGTGACTTATCGACAAGGGGGCATCCTGAGGTGCTTGAGAAGTGGAGAGGTGTTCCACGGCTATCAGGACAATCTCGGAAGTATGCAAGATCTCTACTAGTATTTTACTGGAATGCTTCCTTCCTCCGAGCACTTTTGCTCTTGCGAATCTCCACTCAAGCCGACCAATCAAGACAAGAAAGAGGAGCGAGCTCTGTTCCTCGTCAGCGTTCACTGCAGCCGGTCAATAAACGCAAGCCAGAGATGAGGAACAAGGCTTCTAGCAGGACATAGGGTCCGTAGGGTCACTGTTGTCCAACAGCTCACCGACCTCATCTAGTTAGGGTTCCGTAACCAAATGGCAAAAAACGGAACCCTTATGGATTCGTCATGTCTGTCTGTCTATCCGTCCGTATGTCACAGCCACTTTTTCCGAAATTATAAGAGCTATGCTATTGAAACTTGGTAAGTAGATGTATTTTGTGAACCGCATTAAGATTTTCTCACAAAAATAGAAAAACAAACAAAAAAATTTAGGGGTTCCCCATACTTGAAACTCAAAAATTTTTTTTTCATCAAATCCATACGTGTCCATATCTATGGATAGGTCTTTAAAAATGATATTGAGATTTCTATTATTATTTTCTTCTAAACTGAATAGTTTGCGCGAGAGACACTTCCAAAATGGTAAAATGTGTGTGTCTCCCCTGTAACTTCTAAAATAAGAGAATGATAAAACTAAAAAAAAATATATAATGTACATTTCCATTTAAACTTCCACCGAAAATTGGTTTAAATGAGATCTAGCAAGTAGTTTTTTTTAATACGTCATAAATCGTAAACCGCAATTTACCTTTCATTCAATGCTACGGAACCCTTCATGGGCGAGTCCGACTGGCACTTGGCCGCTTTTTTTTTTAATATGATGGACGTGTAAAAGTGTTCGTACAAAGCTACTTACAGAAATAAAATCATTTATCATGCTGCCTTGCGGGTTTCTGTATCTTTTTTGGTCTGGGTCCTCACCCTAGACCTGTTTCGGCAAAGTAAACTGTACCGGGACAGACCTAGTATTCATAGGAGCCACGACGTCAAGCTAAATACGTGGGGTTATTATTATTTCTTTTAAAAAACATAGGCGACATTTTTAAATATTTTTCTAATATTCTGTTCTTTCTTTAACCTACGCCTGTCAAACGTGGAAATTTACTAAAAGAGTGAAAAATAAAATCACGTCCTGCCAGCGAAGCATGGAGAGAAGCGTCACAAAAATCGGAAAATGTCAAAAAATTCGTCACACTACCATTAGACAAAAGACAGGAGTAAAAGATGCTCTCACCTACGCTTCAAAGTTAAAATGGAGATGGGCAGGACACGTAGTGAGAATGAGCGACGATCGATGGACAGTTCGCATGACGTCATGGCCAGGTCCTACAGGCACTCGGAAAAGAGGAAGACCTGTAACTAGATGGGCGGACGACATCACACGAGTTGCTGGCAAAAACTGGCTGACAGAAGCCAAAGACCGAGACCGCTGGTGTTCTCTGGAGGAGGCCTTTACCCTCACTACTTGAGGGGTTCATGCATGCTATTTTTATTAACATTTAATTTTAATTAATAATTCAACGATTTTTATAAATATTTACAATCTAATTTAATTTATACTTTTTTAACTATTATTATTACTATGACTGTTATTATTATAATTTAATTTTAATTACCATTGGAAAATACTAATAAACAATTTTGGAATGATAGCAAAAACTACTGTGTATTACATACATAATATTTGTAGAAAAATAATAATTTAAAAACAAAATGTTTAAAATGTTAATCTTAATCTTGTCTTTCTAATGCATGAAATAAAAGGCTTTTTTATTTTTTATTCTGTTTATTCTGTTCACAGTCCAAATGAACTAGTTTTTTTTTTTCTTAACTGTAATTGTTGTTGATAAAATAAAGTCATATCGATTAGAACACAACATAAACACAGAATAATATATTTTACAATAATTATTTCTGATAGTAAATAATTTACCAAGGGGTATCGTGTTATCCAGTGACTGGGTTATGGAGGCCATATTGGCAGTCTCTTCACGTAAAATACTGGTAGTCAACTGCATCTTGTTATACTGGGAGAAAGCAGACCCCAATATAGTAGTAGAGAATCCGACCTAGGAACAATCTTCACCCATCTGTTTAACGGATAAAAAGTATTTTAAATCAAATTTTGTACGTTTGAAAATATATCGCGAGTGGGCTTGCTAAAAATTACTGGCCAGACTATTAATTTTTTTATTGTTTTTTAAACATTGTAAGATATACACCAATTAAAAGAGCTTTTCAAGGGGAACCTTTGCTACTAACTCCACTTTTGCCAATTGTTAGTCAATGACCTAAATAGGTGATTACTTGGCCACCTAAGTTTAGGAATGTTCTTGACGTCCAATAGCCATATGTGATATATCAATGGACAGTGCTTTTTATGAGAAACATTTATTACTAAAACAAATTAATCGTTAAATGAATGAGTGAAGCTAAAAAAAAAGTAAATTTTGAATTAATCATAGTCTGGCCAAGATTGTTTTTTTGCCAACCCACTCGCGATTTATATTTTAACATACTATAACATAACAGAATCATCACGCCTGTATTCTCAGAAGGGATAGGCAGAGGTATACCTATAGTACTTCCACATTTTGCCAGAAATGTGTAAGTCCCATGTAATAGTGGCGAGCTTATTACCATCAACCGGGCACAAATTCAGACTCCGGGCTAAATAAATTCCGGGCGGGGATTAATTTCAGATGGTAAATCAAATTACACTTTGCCCGACGCGGAAATCGAACCCAGGACCTCATGGTCAGCAGTAGAGTAGGCAGTTCGATGCATCAGTATAATGCACGCCGTCGGTTGAGACTGGTCATCTCTTAACTGTCAGGGCTTAAATTTAATCTTTTATTTTGAATTGTTTCTTTATTTTATTTTTTTGCATTGTTCTCACATAAAGAAGCACCAAGAATAATGTCCTCAGAATTTGTTAATATCTTGATTTAAAAGAACCTTTTGTGCTTGGAGTTTCTTGCCCGTTCTTCTCCATAGAGATCTAAGTTTTGGAATGGGCAACAAGCTTTAACTTTCTGACTAACTGACCGACTCTTTGTCAATTCAAAAGTGCCTGTAAAAGGTTTAATTGAAAACAAATGCTTTGTGTTTGAGTTTGATGATAAATCGTCAATTTATTACGATATAAAAAACCGGCCAAGTGCGTTTCCTTTATCTGTGCTATAAGACATTGTTTCGTATTAAATTTCAAGATTCTGAGTTCACGGGAAGTACCATGTAGGTTTTGTTTTCCTTGCGAGTGTCGAAAATTTGCAGCATAAACGGCTGTATCTTTTGATTGCGTTGGCTTAGAAGTTTGATTTTTTCACAGCTCTAAGAGACAATAGACTTGAGTATTTGATATGAATTTCAGTTTGATACCTCCACGCGTTCCTGAAAAAAAGGGTTTTGACAGACACATAAATGGACAACAAAGTGATCCTACAAGGGTTCCGTTTTTTCCTTTTGAGGTACGGAACCCTAAAAATTAGTGGAGGTGTCTGAGGTATTGAGTTATTCAACAGCTTGTACAACAAACCAGTGCAACACGTTGATCTTGATATTTCATTAGTCAAAGCGCCGACTGCATAACATATCAGTTGTGGAATCTTGTAACATCCGCTGCCATCATCGTATTTATCGATAATGTACACCTGCAAGCAATGCTAGCAAGCATGCTTATTAAACGGTAAAGACCACTTCCTTTTAAGAGTGTATGACTTTTTCAATTCAACGTTGTATAGTCGACCTCGTAAATCCTTTATAGAGGATGAGTGAACTTTACAACCTGTTCCGCATACCTGTAAGCTCTATAGATTTTAGAGCAGAGTGCAAACGCACGTCCCACTCTGCTCTAAAATCTAAACTCTCCTAAAGACCTAGATAACTCCAAGATAGCTCCTGTCATTTGTGTAATATCTGTTTTGTTTGTACAACTTGTCTGTAGTCCATATAATTGTGTCGTACCTATATTTAATAAGGAAGTGTAGAGGAAGACAGTAATACAAGTCGTTTTACTTCCAAAGTCATTTTATTGAGTGAAGGTGGTTTTACACCAGCGAGAGTTGAAATTTGTATGGCAACATTTCTATCCACGCCCTGCTATTTTTTGGTGTAAAAGGTGCGCGAGGATGTGCGAAGCGAGAATTGAAATATTTGTTAGTACAATATTGAACTTTATTGCTGTAAGAATAGAGTATTTATCATGGAGGATCCACACGGTCTCTCTCCGTCAAGCGCTGACACACGATGTCTCGCGCTGGCACACGCTGGCACGCGCCGGCTCGCTCCGACCATCGCGAGACATCGCTGCATATTATAACTCTCCAGCTCTAAGTGCTACGCGAGTCGGCGCGAGGCAGCGCTGGCCATCGCGAGACGGCGCGGTATAGCGATGGGCATCTTTAAAAGGAATCTTTTAAAAGGGTAAGCGTGATTTCAATTCTCGCCCATCCCATCCACGTCTCGCCTCGCCGGTGTTAAACCACCATTATACCTCGTTACACTTCAGCTTTATCATCATAAGGTTGAATGGCACTTGCACTGCACGTCATATCACGAGAAGGTCTATTTGCCTAAGCGACAGTTAGATATTTACAACTTTAGTGAAGTTTAAATGGAAATTAATAGAAAAGGAAATTGTTGTCAAAAGTGGTAGGGTAATTACGTTGTCGGAAATACTGTCCATCTGATGTTAAAATTGAGAGCACTTGTAGGGTTTGCAGAAAGCTGGCCAAATGAAGAGACAGACTTCAAAAGTTCTTGTTATTTTATGTATTGTTGTTTTCCCCATTTTAGCTATGATATCCCCTACACACCTAAATAGCACTATTTGTTTTATGAAATTAGTAATAATTTACTTAGATTGCAGGCCGAAAAAAAGTATTAATGGGAATCGAATCCATAACGATTCGACGTAAGTAAAAAGCTCTGTCTTTGCACCTAGCAAGCCATCAGTATTCGTCCTTGGCGATAGGTTGACATTGTGAGCAGCATTCTTTTGAAACAGGTTGACCAAGAAATGAAAGTACACCTTGCCTAGGTACTTGTACATTTCTTAGTCTTTTTGTGCTTTTAATACCGAAAGTAAAAATAACTAGTTTAAAGGTAGGTATGTGATTAATGTATTCGCAATTGATATTTGTGAAATAACTGCATTAACCTAAATAGTTGGATTACATATAAAATAAACGTGTCTTAACATAGTACCTAATTTATCTCAGAATACATCACATTACATTATTTATTTGAATAAACGTTATTTATTTTCTGACACCTAATATTCACTTAGAGTTGTTTGGCCACGTTTTATCTCCTACTTATATATCGACTCTTCACGTGACCAGAGAGCTGGCCAATTCTTAGGCCAAAGAATCAGCATTGCCATCTAACGTGGCAACGCTGTCAGCCTTTTGGGCACTTTTCCCGCTAACAGCGATATGAACGAATTTTTTGACGCCCAATGAGCTTTTCCCTTAATTTTTTCGTTTACATACATACACTAGATGACCCTGCAAACGTTGTTTTGCCATATAAATGTTTGGGGGGACCATCTTTATCACTTCCTACCCTACCTGCCCTACCTGCCCTACCTGCCCTACCCTACCTACCCTACCTACCCTACCAAAATTTATAAAAACAATTTTTATTCATATATTTTTTTTTTTCTAAATTAAGATGTTAGCTATCCTATCTTTCAAGTTGAATCAAACTGCACACGGTGTGAAAATTTGATTAAAATCGGTTAAGTAGTTTAGCGAGTCCATCGCGGACAAACAACGTGACACGTAATTTATATAAATTAAGATAATATATACAATAGTTAGTTGTATACACATAGTTTAGATTATTTATCAAATGTACATAATTAATTTAAAAAGTTTAAAATCTAAAAAAAAGATTACCATTTCCCGAGAATATTATACTGTAAACTGTTCTAAAGAAATAATAATTTATTATTAATAATAAACTACATATAATTTGAAAGTTAACTACCCTTTCAAGATCATGTATGTATGTTATTAAAACTTGTTAAGTTGTTATATTTTATGAAACTAGATGATATACGCCGAAAAATTTAGTATTGTTTAAAAAAAATATGGTTATATATAAATAACCAAGAATATACATAAAATATCTACAAACAATTTTTTTTAAAGAAAGAAGAATTAAGAAAAAGAAGAAGATTTTTTTTTTTTTTATATTAACTTGAAGTGAGATATTTGGCCTCTGTTTTAGAAATACCTACCTAGTTATGTACCTACTGTCCTAATACGGATAGTATGGCCACACAAAACTGACAGCGAATAATCGTAAATCATTTATTTGCAAAGCTCCCAATTATGATCTAAAATATTAAACTTATAATAACGGTATTACACACACACACTCATACGTTACATAATAATAAAAAAAAAAATGAAAATATTTCCTTTGAATGACCACTGTGAAATATTAATTTATCCAATCCTAAGCATGGTATGCATCAATAGACTTATTTAATTCTATGTTGACATACTAAAGACTGCTTTATTAGAAAGTAGTAAATTATATTTACACTAAAATCTTCGAAAAACTTTGATTTATTTTTGAGAAGGAAAAGGACGTTCACGTCTGAAAGATGCACATAAAAAAGTTATAAGTAAAATTAATTTACAAATATATATTACCCGTACCTACTTACATCGAACTTGTAGTTGTGTAGTTCCAAAAAAGTTCATTTGTTAGAAACATTAGAAACTATTTTATTAAAAGAAATTAAAATAAGCTTCAGCTAAGGTGAGTTCATTTATTTTGATGCGTCGAACATAAAACCGTAAATACGCATATCCATTGATGAATTAATATTTTTTCCTACGGTTTATCAAACCAGCGGAGATCACACTTAATCACTACAAATGACACGTTCCAATCCAACCGAAGATCGATAATGAAAAGAAAAATAAAATCAAACACGGATATGGTCTGACCACAGAAAAATCACCGAATCGCGTTCACCTTGTAAACTAACAAATCATATTGAAGACCAGAGCTTCTTTGTTGCAAAATAATGCAAATGCCGCTGCTTAGAACCATATACGAAGGAAGAGGGTCGAGTATAAAACCGCGGCTCGTTTATTTTATAATCACAGTTACACATCGTCTGTTAACTTTGACACACAAGATGGTGAGTGAAGATAAAGTTGCATCATTGGCTGGTATTTGAGAATGGCACCCATGTGGTCATTCACGTGGTATTCTTGTTCATCTTAAGTTCGCGGTTAAGAACAATTGTTTATGTAAAGTGGTTGTGATTACGATAACAAATTTGGAATATCACCTGCATTATGAGGGTTGAAAAATAAAATTTTGGGAATGTGAAAAAGTGACAAGAATTCTTTATATAATATTTCAACTTTTTGATTAATGCTCTTCAGTGAATCTAATCTTTAACCAATACCAGCCGCCATGATAAAAAAAACAATACAAAAAAATAGTTTGAAAAATAGGCCCATACTTATCCTCTTTTGTTTTCCAGAAATCCTTTGTAGCCCTTTTCGCCCTCGTGGCCGTGGTCGCCGCCGATGTCTCGCACTTGACGCGCAGCGGTGAGGCTGCCGCTGAGGTCATCAGGCAGACTGCTGACGTCTTCCCTGACCAATACAATTACGCTTTCGAGACCAGCAACGGCATCGCCGCTCAGGAATCCGGTGTCCTCAAGAACGTTGGCACTGTAAGTACAATTTTTTGTATTAGAGTTAGAATTTTGACTTTATCTAGATCATGATTTCAGCATGGGTGTATTTTTATGACAACATCTGTAAATGGCGATAGCTAAATTCTAAAATAAAGAAAAGCTGTTACGTCAAACCATCAACGATGATAAAAATTAAAGGACCAATTCCAAAAACAATCAATTGTCCCAAACGATCAAGGCCAAGCAAACGACATATAAGTCACAGCGGATGATCTTACATACAAAATATGTTAATATATATATCGTCTTGAACCTTGATATTTCGTCTAAGGTCAAATTTGTACGCAATAGTGGAAACATACTAAATTATGATCATTAGCTCATTGGCACGTGATTTGATTTTAATTAAAGTACACACCTCAAAGAATCTTCATCTTTGGTCTCTATTTTTGGGATCTTGTCCATTCTTATTTCCTTTTTTAGTTGGTTGTTGATATTTCCGAATACTAAATAGTTTTTTTTTTATATACAGGACGCTGAAGCTATCTCCGTCCAGGGCTCCAACCAGTACACCGCTCCCGGTGGTGAACAGATCGCACTCACCTACACTGCTGACGAGAATGGCTACCAACCCCTGGTAAATACCTAAGAGTTAAAAAAAACGTATTTCTTTGTTCATCTTCTTTAGCATTTGGAATAATTAATTCGAGATTTTGAAATCAAAATACCTGTCTATTTTTTCAAATAGCGATATACAATCGTTGGATCAAATTGGTCTTAAAACCATCCACATCAAACGTGATGTTAATTTCTTTTCTGTTTGAGAAGAGGTCCATTAGCGGAACAGTAACTGATATTATAAAACGTAAATGTAGTCAAGTTATAAACTCTATAAATAAATTCTACAAGTTAAACTTAACTCATTCACACTCTTAACGCAAAAAGATTTATTATGATTAACGTCTCTATCAATTTTTTTTATGATCGACGACTGATCTAATGGAGTAGTTCCAACTGATCACCGTTTACAAATTCATTCGTAGCTAACGTAGCTTTTGAATTGTCTTTAGCGTTTTCATTTGTACCATGTACTAATTCTATTTTATTGTTGATTTCTTCTTTATTATAAACTAGATGTGAATCAAATTGTGCTAACATGATCATGTTCTCTTTCAGGGTGCTCATCTCCCCACTCCCCCCGCCCCTGAACCCATCCCCGAGTACATCGCGAGGGCCATCGAGTACATCAGGACTCACCCTCCCAAGCCCGAACCCGGACAGAAGTACTAATAAGGTTTAAGTTAACTTCTTAGATGATAAGAAATAACTAAGAAACCATTTCTAACACTGCCAATATTTTTACCTCTAGTCGCAATATGTATGTAAATTTTGTAAAATAAAAAAGGATTTCTTGTTGTACAGTCATTTATGTTTTTCTGTTTTTCCTTCTATAGAATAAGTTAATTTTGTGTTTCGTTTTTAGTAGGTTGATATCTTCCTATTGGACATAATTCAGTAGGATCCTTTTGATCTCAAACTGTTTATCTCTTCGTATGAACGAGAGCTCTTACTCAATTCATTTGAATTGCATGCATATTCAATAGTGCCTTAGACAAATTATTCAATAAATAAATAAAAAACGTTTATTTCGACCAACAATGGATCGTAGGCACCAAAAAACATACAAAATCATAAATAATGAAAAAAAACTTTATATAATCATTACCAACATAATATATTATAAATTGCTCAGTACGTGAATCACACAGCAATGGTTCAACCTTTGCGCAGACTAACGGACTGTGTTATTCTGTTACCGTTATTAAAAGCAAAAGTTTCAGTTAACAACAAGTAACAACTTATAACTACATGATACTATAAATATTCTGTCTGAAAGTAAATCAGAATACATACAATTTTGTCATATAAACAATTAACTTTTCAATACAAAAAAAAAAAAACACTACAAAGTGAAAAATACTTTAATTCCGGAAGTCGGTGTCTTGGTTTTGAATTTTCGTTTTTTGCCACCGACTTCCGAAATTAAAGAAATTTTTCACTTTTTAGTGTTTTTCTAGAATTTAGCGGTTTTTGTTTGTAAATACCAGTACTTGCTATGTAAATAACAGCGACAGGAACTAATCATATCATTCACATACTAAGTGGGAAAAAAATACGAATTATTGAAGCTGACTCAAAAACTACCCAAGCAAAATTAATAAATATGGGACCACCTCTGAAGACCTACAAAACAAAAACAAAAATCATCAACGTCAATTCATAATTGGAGGTGTAATCGCGTAACAAACATACAAAAAAAAAAAACACTGTCGAATTGAGAACCTCCTCCTTTTTTTTGAAGTCGATTAAAAATGATTCATTTTATTCGGGTTAATAGCGCATTAAGATACCTACCATACAATTTTGACCTCGACCTCAAAACGTACGGCGTCACATGCCTCATATAAGTCCAATTTATTTCACTTAAGCTTACTTAAATGTTATGCATGTTACATGTGGCGATAACTGAACCAAGTCACGCTATACGGTCATCAAGTAAAAGCGAATTGTATAAAATGTCGTTATTGTTTTATTACTTACTATGGTTTTAATCTTCTGCGACAGTTTAGTATATTGTTTTTTGTGAAAGCTTTTACGGTGGATGGTCATAAATATACCAATCAAGCCTTTTCCCAACTATGTAGGGGTCAGCTTCCAGTCAAACCGGATTCAGCTGAATACCAGTATTTTACATGGAGCGACTGCCTATGACCTCCACAACCCAGTAACTGGGTAACATGATACCCCTCGGTAAGAATGGTTGTCAGACTTTTGATCACCAGAAACGATCTCGATATTTAATGGATAATCACTAAGCCTCTCTCACAGAGAGGAGGCCTGTGTCCCAGCAGTGGGAACTGACCACGGCAAGCGTCGCTTTTATCATGTAGCCACGAGCACCACCCGATACATAGATCATCGAGAATCAAAAATGAATATAGGAATCTGCATTTCTCTAAAACAAAAAAAAAACGTGTGGTACTCGGGGACTGCCGCGGTAAAGCTATTGCATAGCATTTGTAACCTCCATACTTCCTATTTGTCAACGCTACACTTGGGATGATGACGTGATGACATAAAACAAAAATTACGTTCCCATGACAACATCACGTTGTCATGGGAACCGTCATTACATGGTAGGCGGAGTGGGGGGTGTTAGGTTTTTTTCGTTACGGAATTTCTTGATTCGGTCGCCGCGCTCAAAGCCCGCGAAAAAAGCTATGCGATAGCTTAAAAGGTGATAATGTCTTTGTGTAATGGATTAAAATAAAGTCCTGGAAAACCATAAGTAAAAGAAAGGAAAGAAAGAAAGAAAAATAGTTTTATTTGTCACAGAAACACGTGCATACAAAGACAAGAGTAGGTAAGCAGAAAACAAAATAGGTATAACTTAGTACATCAAACATGAGTTTAAAACAGTCGGCAGCTGCACGTCATGACTGTGACAAGAAGGGAAGGACTCAGTATATAAAAGCAAAAGCAAGTAAAACCAGGCAAGTATAATGTAGTAACATAACATAACATAACATCACGCCTTGTTTCCGCGAAGGGTTGCGCAGAGGTGTCCTTGTAGCAGGTATACCCACATTTCGCCAGTTATGTTTAAGAGCCATGTAATAGGGGGCCAGCCTATTACCATCAACTGGGCACAAATCCAGACTCCGGGCTGCTACTGAGAAATTTCAGATAGAAAAACCCAATAACACTTTGCCCGACCCGGAAATCGAACCCAGGACCTCATGCTCAGCAGTAGCGCTTGCGACCACTAGACCAACGAGGCAGTATAGTGTAGTGTAGGCAAGTATTCTATTTATATACCAATGGTTTCAAACGGCCCGATCAATCTACATGTTTACCTACTTATTGACGTGAAAACATCTTTTTGCTCGGAGTATTGGTAGTAACTTCAATATTTCTGTCCGTCAAAAACATGTAAGATTTCAATCGCTAATAACAAGACTTTTAATGCTAGGGTAATGGTTGAGCACGCAAAAGATAGTTAAGGCGCTGATAACAAGCAAACGGTAAAAGTAGGCTTGACTTAAACGAAAAGTTGCCTAATCTATATATGTAGATTGTGATAGCGGAAAAAATGATGTTAATCTTGAACATATTTTTCTGAATTTGGTTGTTACCAAATCACGTTTTGAAAAAAATTACTCGATGCAAATTAACAGTAAACTAACCTTTTACCTTGAGTTCATATCCAAAATATCTGTATTAAATATCAACATACGTTAATAATAATAATAATCCCCACCATCGTATCTCTACGTTGACGTCGTGGTGGGGCTTGCGCGCTCCGAACTCTAGGTCTGTGCCGGTAGAGTTTACTTTGCCGGAACGGGTCTAGAATGAGGAGCCAGACCAAGAGAGATACAAAAACCCGCAGGGCAGCATGTGGCGAGCTGTTGGGCAGTAGCGACCCCACGGACCCTATCTCCCGGGAGAAGTCTTGTTCCTCACCTCTGGCTTGCCTTTATTGGCCGGCTGGAGTGAACACTGACGAGGAACAGCGCTCCCGCCTCATTCTTGCCTTAATCGGCCGGCTTGAGTGGAGATTCGCAAGAGCAAACGTGCTCGGAGGAAGGAAGTATTCCAATAAGATGCTGGTAGGGATCTTAACCGTACTTCCGGGATTGTCCTGATAGCCGTGGAATACCTCTCCACTCCTCATAAGCACCTCAGGATGTGTTGCCCCCTTGTCGCTACGACACTATGTGCTAGCGACCGTTTTCAGGGGCCCATTATTGAGTGTGCAAGTCACCGCCTGCCATTTTATCCATGTACATTTAAACATTGATTAGGCAGGGGCCATAGTCCTTCCATAGTTCCAGGTAACCAGTCCACTTTAGCCACCCAAACCCATAACCCAATATCTTTGTTTCCATATTGCAATAGTCCTACACCAACCGGGGGTTGTCCTTGGATACACTTACATAGTGCGGACAGGGATAATCGTCGGTTGGTGCCTCATTTCATTAAAAACGTCTAATGGGCCTCTGCGAGTTGGCTTCGGCCCCTCGTACGCCTTCCAAAGGTCCGGGACTCCAGGGTCCCGAGAAATATCAAGAGACGTAAAAATAATAATAAGAACGTAATAACAAGAACGTCTTATTTGAATGCAGAACTTGGTTGTTTTTTATTTTAGATTACTCTTATTGCCTACTTTTTTTGCAAAAAATACAAGCGTTGTATCATAGCACTTCTCTTTCTTTTCTATGCAGTCCGACAGTGACCGCGGTTTAGCTGTTGTCGGAATCTTAATAGATTACATGAATAGGCTTTCAGAGTGTAAGCAACCCGAGCAGCGAGCGAGCAACAGCGAGTGCAAGCTTGGGATTGAACTGCTCGCTCTGCTAAGCCTTGTGATAAAACCATAAAACTAGACATTTTAATTATTATGTAAAATCAACATATACCAGTTTTATAAACACGTTGGCATTGTTGAAAATTATATTCAAAATGACATGATTACTTTGTAAAGTATTATATTATTTTAACTATTGTGAATGTGAGGCCTATGTGGATATTATTTTTATTTCTCTTCTAGTTTTAGTGATGGTCTGGCAGTTTGAGTAGTTTTTGCGACCTACCCAAATGTCCTTTCTTTGGTATTGCACGTCGAGTTGAGCTCCTTAAGTTCTAAGTTGAGCTCCACGATTACTGACAAATGCTTGCACTGACTGGACAGGTCCACTCAAATCTGTGTGGTTCTTTCCTCAAAAGACCTTTTCAGACACTAATCTACATGGTCCTCATATAACCTGACCAAGATTATGTCTGGACTTTAAAAGAGACTGCGACCTCTGAGTTTGTTTCGGCCTTTCTTCTCAGAGTAGTCAGCTAGGAAACGCCGAACTCATCTAGCTTTTTTTAATATTTTTTATATGACGTGTAAAGTGATTCCTATTTACAGAATAAACAATTTAATTTCATTTAATTATTGAGTAATAAGCCAGCCTATTATGGCTGTACGCAACTTTTTGTGCAAGAGACTGTAGAATGTTCTAGAATATTTATGAAACTAACAAACATTGCAATCAATCGACGCAATTATCTAAACTAACATAACTTGTTCAATACAAGGAAGGAAAAGATAAATAAGACGTAGGTATTTAAAATGCTAATTTAATCGTAATTATTAACAATAATTGACTTTTATCCTGAATTAATTTATATAAATATAAAAACTTTATTGTTCAAGTAAACAGTACAAATTCAAATAGCACTAGCCTCCACACTAGGATTCCCTGTGTCGTGGAGACTAGTCTCTTTCGTCTTACAACTCTAATACATAGTAGGTACTATATGTAGGCACTTAAGTAACATCAGTCGGTAAGATTTATGAAGTGACAATAATCGAATGTTATTCCAGCACAATAAATTCACCTTAAAATATTGTAATAAAGTTACATGCATTATATTTAAACGTGTTTGGTGTATTGTATACGTGTGTGGTGTGGATGTGTGATGAATGAGTGAGTTAAGGTGGGTTTGGACCAAACGAAGATAAGACAAGGTAAGAGCAAATCCTGTCCTGACATCCCCAACATTTCTGCAGGTATGGATAGACCAACGAAAGAATACTCCCACTCCGTTTAGACAAAGGGACACCAGAAAAGTGGGTATAGAAAAAGCTTACGCTCGTATGGTCCAAGTCGACCTTTATGTATTAGTGTGATGAATGTGTGTGTTGTGCTCATGAGTTAAGGAACTTCTCTGTGCTTTCGTAGTCCATTCCTGCCAGAAATTTTGGAAGGTGATTTTTACATTTATTTCTAGTCATGGTCAGTATATCCATTTCACTGTTGAGGTTACTGTAAATAAATAATCCCATATAAAGAAAGCATCTATTGCCAAAGAAGAGTCTACATTTAGGTTTATGCCATTTGGGCTTATTTGCATTTCTAAGAGAGCGCACGTTGGTGTATGTTAAGGCGCTATGGGCATTTTTGTGGTACCTCAGTGCGACTGCCATAATGTACAATTATTATTGCTATATCGATTTAGCAGCGTAAGCAAGAGAAACTAGCAAGATTGTTTTTCGATGTGTCATGAAAATTATCACCCGATAAACACAGCATAAATATTAATATTAGGAAATGCTGACATAAATATTAGGAAATAATTATTATCATTCTAATTATTCTCTTCTTACTATCTTTGACTTAATGAATTCTTTTTGACATATCCATAGCTGATTTATTTGACTAATTTGCAATTTGAATGTTATCCTAATTTATTTAATTCAATAAAATTAATTTGTAATCCAATAAACTAACCAAAACCCTAACAATGTATTTGTACGCCGGAAACGGCAGAATATTATGAACTATAAAAACCATGTAACATCTCTGTAACAATATTCTCACAAATAAATGGACTATTACTATTACATACACTCGATTATTAGACACATTTTGAGCTTCTTGTACGGCCCTATGTACACACGTTTTTCTTGCCGTGAAAAACTACGATTTATACGCCGTGTGTAGGCACGGTCGTCAGTGTTGTATGGATCACTAAGGAAGCTTGTTGACAGACACGTTTTTTCTACAGCGCGGTTTGTACGCCGTACCGTAAAGACACCGTACCATAAAGACACCGTGCCGTGTATAAAGGGCCTAAAGCTTCAATGCCCTTTATGGACACCTCACCTCAAAAGATAATACGGCCTATATTGAAACACAAAGGATACCGCATAACTAGATAAGGCAGCTCCAAGTGGTATCGTAAACAGATCATTCAATCGAGTATCAGCAATAATCAGCATCAGTGTCGGTAGTGTCTACGTGTCGTATCCACTGACACTCGGTCTAACCTCTCACAATTCTCAGAATCTTAAATTTATTCAATTATATAATTCATTTTTTGCTTGCGGTTTTTCCAGAATAAGTATTTGCGGTTTTTGTCGAGATGACTTGGGGTACTACCTGCTCGATTAATTTGAGGTCAAGGTTACTTACTGATGTTGATCTTCAACATTCTTATTACTTAAGGCGACGATAACCAACTTTTAATTACTAACTTAAATTAATTTAATAATCTTAATAACTATTTTAATAACTTAAATTTTATACTGAAGACCACGTCTAAACGAGTGGTGTTAATGATTTGGAAAAAAAAAATATGTTAAATTAGAGCATTTTTTTAATATCTTAATATAGGAATATTTTAGATTATGATTATATTAGTGAAATTAATTTGTAAAGTTATGTCTAACGTGGATAAAAAACTGAGAATCACGTAAAATCTATAAGTGTATTTTTCTGAAACCTTCACCATTTTAAAGATAATATAATTATTGATCTTTTACTATAAGTGTTTTATTAAAATATATTTTGTTATAAGTATTATAAGAGCAGTGGTGGCCCAGTGGTAACGGCCGCGACTTACGAGTTGTAGGTCGTAGGTTCGAACCCAGACAGGCGCTTTACTTTGTGTAAATTATTTCATCACCACTGCTCTCAAAACGGTGAGGGAAAACATCGTGAGGAAACCGGCATGTCCTAGAACCGAAAATTCGAAAACATGTGACATCTACCAACCCGCACTGGGCCTGCGTGGTAGATTACGGCCCACCCCCTCTCACAGAGAGGAGGCCTGTGTCCCAGCAGTGGGAACAATTTATAGGCTGATGATGATGATGATAAGTATTATAAATTAATAATGCGTCTAATTTGGGACAGCGCTCCATAATGGGCGAGTCCTATTACTGGCTGGACGTACGACGCGTTGAAGCTGACCACTCAAGGACACTGGCATGTATCTGCGACCTGCGTCTTTAGTAATTTTCGAGTCCTCTCGGCAGCAGTTTATTTATAAAGCGTCAAAATTATATTTAGAATTATATTTGACATTGAAAAGCTGATTTGAGTGTTGATAAAGTAAGTATTTTGTTACTGCTGTATATTTTTCCTCAATGTAACTTCATTACAATACTGACCAACGCTAGGACTAATACCATACTAAGTACAATCTACTCTTATGTAACCAGTATTGGTAAATATTGTTATATTATTAGCAATTTCATACTAAGTGTTTGAATATATATGTAGAATATTCTCTACATGTTAGCTGAACTCATCAAATGTCATTAGGTCATCCGTGAGAATTCACTTGTTAGTTTTGACGTGCGGTCAAAGACCTAAGGTTATAAGGTAACATTATACACGGGCTTCACAACTAGGAACTTAAAGGTGTTAGGTAGAAATGCAGACATCTTTTTATTCTCAAAGTCTACGATATGACTTTCTCTTTCGTACGTATCGGCAGGAAATTCTTCAAAAGCGCTCGATGTACACATGCTACATATCAAACTACAAATTTCCAGTATAAGTTGACCTCTCATTTGTACAGAAATGTTATACAGTGCGAGATCAGCTTATATTGGAAATGTATAACTTGATATATAGACATGTGTACGTTTATATATTGTCACTTTACCATTCAGGGACAATTTTTTATGCAATTCACGATGATGACAGTCATATATTATTATGATGAGATGGATATATCCATCTCATCATAACACTGGAAATGTGTAGTTTGATAATGTAGACGTAAACCTGACCATAGACATCTAAGATAAAAACACGATGAAACTATAGAGATTAACAACGAACTATACACATTAAAGTATCAAGCAACGGACTGTATTAATGCCACAGCTAACACGATTCATAAACGATCTGGATATCTTTAAAACGGCTTATCAACTCAAAATTATTATCCCATAAACGAAGCGCTATAAGGAAAAATTGTCCGAGATTAGTGACAAATACAACGCGTTCCCAACGCAACGCAGTGCAAAATGACATAACTCTATGACACAATCGAAGTCAAGTGGCATCCTTAATATTATAAATGCGAAAGTAAGTTTGTTTGTTACGCCTTCACGCTAAAACGGCTGAACGGATTTGGATGAAATTTGGCACATATATAGATGATGCCCTGAAAAAGAACATAGGATACTTTTTTTTCCCATGGGATCGAGACTTATGCGGGAGAAACCGCGGGGCGCAGCTAGTAATATTATATATGCGAAAGTAAGTTTGTTTGTTACGCTTTCACGCTAAAACGGCTGAACGGATTTGGATGAAATTTGGCACATATATAGATGATGCCCTGGAAAAAAACATAGGATACTTTTTTTTCCCATGGGATCGAGACTTATGCGGGAGAAACCGCGGGGCGCAGCTAGTAAGAAATAAATTCGGACCGTGTCGCATCTAAATGCTAATTTTTGATATGCGTGATAATGAAGATCACGTGGCTGGTGCAATAATGTGGAATGTCATATTTTATAACACGTTTTCCTGTTTTTAGGGTTCCGTACCTCAAAAGGAAAAATTGAACCCTAATAGGATCACTCGTGTGTCTGTCTGTCCGTCTATCACAGCCAATTTGCTCCGAATCAAATTTGGTACACATGTGAATTTCTGTGACCCGACATGGCCGGCGCATGTAACGTAAATAAATGAATTTTGAATATGGTGGTCATTTTTAGGGGGCAAATTGGAAAGTTAAAAAGAAAAGTTTTGAGAACTGTACCATGTGTGATAAAGGGCTTGTTGTGAGGAACTTAAATATAGTATTTTTTGAATTTTGAAATTAATATTTTAAAAGATATTTAAGAAAATAGATGTAAATTGACCATTCTCCTTTATCTCCGAAACTACAAACCATAAAATTTTGACAAAAATACAGATAATGGTTCTTTACTCATAGATTACAGGAAAACTTATAAGAAGTCTACGGTCTTAATATAACATGGTAAATCTCTCAATATTGTTCGTGCGAACTTAAATTTTCAATTAGAATGTATGGAAAACATCACGCCTTGTTTACCCGAAGGGTAGGGCAGAGGTGTCCCTGTAACAGGTACACCCACATTTCGCCAGTGTTGCTTAAGTCCCATGTAATAGGGGGCGAGCCTATTGCCATCAACCGGGCACAAATCCAGGCTCCGAGCTGCTACTGAGAAATTTCAGATAGAAAAACCCAATAACACTTTGCCCGACCCAGGAATCGAACCCAGGACGTCATGCTCAGCATAGCGCTTGCGACCATTAGACCAACGAGGTAGTCATTCGATGGTTTTCAACTACAATGTTAAGTTTTTTCTTGGGATAATTTCATCCTAACTACTGTAGCGTTGTGAGCGGTCTCAACTATATTAGTCGAGTGATCAATTAGTAAGTAACTAACCACATCACTACAAACGTGGCACAACACTAATTTCCTAAGGACACTCTGGCATTTCGACTGCCGCTTGCCTCCCTGAAGGGAGTGACCCTCAGGACCGTGTGCCCCGACCTAGGGGCTCTCTGTACGGGCTCAGGCTGCACGCGGACAAAGGCCTGCCTATCTGCGGCCTACCGCCGCGCGCCTGTGATGACAGGCAACCTTCCACGTGTGGCCAATGCCTGCCTGCCTGCGGCCTACCGCCGCGCGCCTGTGCTGACAGGCGATCTCCACACAGTCGCGGCTACTGACGTGTACTACCACGTGCTAGGACCGGCGACCTACTACGGTGCCTGTGCTGACCAGGCGCCCACATCTACCATGTGCTACCAAGGACGGTACCCTTCCTGTCTATCCTAAGTGTGTGAGTGCTCAGACTCAGGTCAGGATCTTACCCACGACCTAGCCGTGTTCTTCTTACTATCTATATTATATATATACCTATCTAACTGTTTTATTACCTACAACTACTACCTAACCGTTAACGGCCTGCGCAGCCTACCTTGCGCAGCGCTAGCCGTTACACTACGGAACATTGAGCGTGGTCCGACACGTACCTAGCCGGTTTTTTTTTGTTATTTTCGTGGTCAATATGGCTAGAGATCGCACAACATAGAGAGATTTGGAAGGATAAAGGGGAAGGCCTTTGCCGAGCAGTGGGAAACTATGAATGCCAAAACAAATAAGGTACCAGAACAAAGCATTACTTAGGCATCCATTTTATTAAGTAGATGTTCCACGTTGCTATGACTATGACTGGTGTCTTCTCAAAACTACACTAAGTCACTGATCAGATTATCATTAGACTTTGCTCGACTTACCCCTCTGAATGAAAAAAAAAAAACATGTGCGGTATGAAGTTCTTTCTCACGTATGATTTAAAACAAAAACAAAATGTTTGCAACCGCCATCTTGGGTTTACAATTTGACCTCACTATCGGCTTTAGCCTCCTCGAAAACTATGAAAATGACACCCATGACGAACACTGAACATTTTCGCAGCCGCCATCTTGGATTTACATTTCGACCCCACTATCGGCTTTAACACCCTCGAAAACCGTGAAAACGATACCCATGACGAAAAATTTAAAAAAATTCAGGGCTGCCATCTTGGATTTACATTTTGTCCAAATTCACAATTTCTCTCTCTCTCGTGCAGTATGACATGCAGTGTACTCGGGCCGATGTATACAACCTTATCTCAAGACACTGTAATCACTTTACTCTTTTCTTTTGTTTTTTCTGACGGTGTTCTCTCTCTCTCTCTTTCTTTATCTTTGAATTAGAATAAGACAGTCGCAAGTATTTATTTATTTATTTAAACTTTTCACACACAAAAAGGTACAAAGGCGGACTTAATGCCTTAGGCATTCTCTACCAGTCAACCATGGGTGGTGAAGAGATTGGATGGCTGGTGCTCTGTTTGTGAGATACAAAGAAAAAAAAACCATTAAAAATATATCATTAGAAATAAAATAACAGTACATAAATAAGTTATTATAACTTATAATACACATACATACATATTTTATATAATATACATATATATTTATTTATTTTTTTTATATATCAACACTTTTTAGCGTGACGATTTCTGAAAGTTTACAAGCCGTGTCAAAGAACTTCGTTCCAATAACGCGCTGTGCTGCGGGTTCTCCATAGCGCAGCATTATGCTGAGTGGAAGCCTTCTTGTCACAGTCACGACGTGTCGTTGCCGACTATTTCTGTTCTGTGCTCGTGTTTATAGATCTATTTTGTTTTTTTATTTTTACCCATCTTTTTGTATATATTTTGTTTCTGTGATTAATAAACCTAATTTTCTTTCTTTCACTTAGATTATCTATAAACAGACCAAAGATACAAAATAAGTCTTGAGATTCTTACAGTCCACTGCTGGAATTAAAACTCCCTTATAACACCATGACAAGTACAAATCCTAACCAAAATACAAGAACACAAAAGCCACAATTCATCAACTCCATGCACGAAAATCTGCCTAGCACACGCATAATCATAATAAATATCGACACACAAACATTATAAGCGAACAAACACTCCAGATTCATAATAGCTTCACTGAAACCAGAACAAAGGCTGATCCTGACGTGCGCAGGCGACAGCGGGGGGAGCGAGAAGGGAGGGGGCGTGTGAGTAAATATTGTCTCGCAACCAACAGGCTTCATTAGCAATGAGTGATGTAATTAATTTCACTGTTCGATGGATAGAGGTACTGTTTTGCGGTGTTGGTGTTTCGATGGATCTTTGGGGTTGTGTGTTATGAATATTTCTGTATAATATGATCTGAAAGAAACAAAACAAAAGATAACGATGTTAACTAATTATGAACGTGCAATATTTTGTCATAACAGGCGTTTAATTTGCGAAAAAAATGTCTTAAAACTAACATCTTTCGTAATGCTCCTGCATTATTCCATATGGAACTCAAAAGGCGTGACTACGAATTTTTTAAGTTAAAACTTCTTTAGGCGCGTTAGGCATTTTTGAGATGGGACTAAACCATTGATTTCGCGACACTGTAACGACACCTCATTTTTGTAAACGCGATTGTGCTCTTTATTTATATTGCGTTACGGATCAATGTTCTATGCAAGTATTTTTACTTTAAAGGTTTTGTAAACGCGATTGTGCTCTTTATTTATATTGCGTTACGGATCAATATTCTATGCAAGTATTTTTACTTTAAAGGTTTTGTAAACGCGATTGTGCTCTTTATTTAGATAAGGTTACGAACCAATGTTCTATACAAGTATTTTTCTTCTACCAAGGCGATCTTGTTCAAGTTTTCACTTCTGTCGGCACTCCCGGAGTGCCACTGTATATTTTTGCTGAGTTGAGTCTTACGAAGATGAGTTTAAAATCAAACGAACTCGCTGGCAACAGTTAGATAACTAAAATCAGTAATAATTTCGTTAATGTCCACGTAATAGTCCATTAAAACACGGCTAAATAGAAAACTCATAAAACGCCAATTAGAAATAGAAAGCTTTTGAACATTAATCAGCTGTTTTATGGTGGGCGTCGAACCTAACAGTAGTACCTAGTAAGTATTCAAATTACTGGGTAAATACTTTAGGTGATATTTGAAATATTGTATTGTTTGACCGAAGGAAAAATGGACAAGACTAATAACAGAATGGTACCCGCTAGACTAAAAAAGGAACAGAAGAAGACAAACTAAGAGATGGGAAGATGATATCAAGAAAATAGCGGGTCCAACATGGACTCGAACGGCAAGGGATAGAATTGAATGGTGATCTTTAAAGGAGGCCTTTGTCGGAGGACAAGAGTTGAGGAGTAACTACCGTTTGCCGAATTAGAATCAGTTAAACATGAATAGTATAACAGTTTATAAAGTATATTAGATTTAGATAGTATTAATGAGTTCTTAGGAATACTTACAAATTTTGTAACTAAGATCAACAATAAAGGCTTTTTATTTTATTTTATTTATTATTGTTTGACCAAAGCTCGTTCCTGCTCTTTTGGTATGAGAAGAGGGCTTTGTTCTTTTACAGGAACATTTACTTACTAGTTAACTGTCCAACAGTTGGCCAAACACGTCTCGTTCTTAATTAGAATTTCAAAACGATAGCGAAAATGTTCTACGAGAACTAACCTGTTTCCTGACAAAGGTAGAACACACTATACACAGCGGAAATTGTCCCTGCTACGGCTACAGCCCACTCACACCACCACAGCGTCCTAGCTCTAACAAGAATCAATAAACACTAATGTATGCATCCCTATAAAACTGTTGACAATACATGAAAACTCATTTAGCCGTCGGCGAACCGCTGAGCGGGAGTGTAATTCGATTAACTGCATTTCGAGTGGTACTCGAAAGCGTTCGACTTATCGAATTTGGCGTTTGCGCCAAATACGTATGAAATGGGAATACACGGAGTTCGGGTGATGAAATATGCACTGATCGGTAGGTATTACGTAGTTTGAGTTATCCGCAACTCAAACTAGCTGCGTTTTTGTTAATGTTATATCTTAAAAATGTTAATATGTTACCGCTAATGTGCGTAAATCTGTTAGAATACAGATTAACTTGTTAATCTGCAGATTATCTGGTCGAGTCCGATAAAGTGGAAATAATTGTTTTAGTTCTTAGATTAACTAGATAATCTGTAGAATTCTTAGGTAATCTGCAGACTAACGACCAAGCATACGATTAACTCCGAAAATAAATAAATTGTGCTACAAAAGTTAGTGACAGAAACGAATCGCTGCAAAACCGACTCCACGTAGTCTTGTCTGCCCTATTCCTAGAGTGTAATTTAAGCCCGCGTAGATGCGGAGTGGTGAGGCAGTCCGCGAGCTGAGAAGCAGGTGGTTTTATAACGCTCGCCGCCCGCGGCTGAGACTGCGGTGGTGAGCGTAAACCCATCTGCAACGATAAGCTCACGTGGGACCGCCGGAGCTTCGCAGCGCCGGAGCCGTGACAGAAACCATGCCTGCTTGCTTGCATGCTGCATGCATGGTGTATGCTTGTTTGCATGTTTGAAAAATATTATGTCAGCAAAAAACGAGAAAGAAGTATTTCGCTCATTGTCTTCCGCAATTTAACGGTGTAGCATTCGTTAATATGCAGATTAACTAGGTAAAATGCAGATATCTACTACTTTAAGCAAAATTTTAAACTTTAACGGATCGTTCCCGGTAATTTGTAGATTACCTAGTTAATGCGTATATTAACGTATTCCGTATTCTAACGGTAACATATACACTCGCGCCTGTTGCTAGCTTGGTAATGGCACAGTATAAATAAGTAACAGTATTCTATCTTCATTGAAAACGGTCGAAACGACGCGCTTCGAAATCTCAGTATCGAGTGCACACCAATTACGCACGGGCGTGGATGGTTTATTCAACGTCACTGCCGAGATACAATACTGCTACTTATTTATTCTGTGGTAATGGTTTCGTAATAGCCTATTGTTGTCTACAACATGGGCCTCCCCAAATACAGCTGTATTAACGATTTGTCAAAATGTATGCACCTGGCAGACGAATTTGTGATTCATTGTAATGTTGTTTTACTGTAATGGACGTAAATGTAAATATCGATAATGTAAATAGGATTTTTTGTTAGGTATTGTATTGTTAACCTAGTGAGTTCCTTGTAAGACCTGTTAGACTTTAGAAAGGTTTATTATGGACAGTATCTCAAATATTCCAGTTTCGTTTAAAGTTCATTTATTTTTTGACATTCTCCCCTCGAAACCGCCACCACTCAATTATAACCATATGGTTTGCCAAATTGCTGCGTGAAGGAAATTAAACTTGATTGCAATGCATGAAAACGGTAGCAATTTATACCAAAGTAATGACTTTTATAGTGTATATTTGGGTTCTCCCAAATATACATGATAAAAGTCACGGTTCTTCTGAACCCGTCAAGTATTTCGCGATACCGGGTGACTTTGAGTACGGATGAGGTGAACGAAAGTGAAGGATAAGTGAAGGAAACACAGTCTTATCACTTGTTTAATGTTTGAGGAGGATCAGGCTAGACGAAACCGTAGTTTTTTCGATTCATGGCAGTTCGGAAGGTTTGTAGGCTTATGTAGGTAGGTTTCCTTTTAAAGGACGAGTTGTTTGATACTGGTTTTGTACTACTTCTGTTTGTTATTTAAATCTGTTGTGTTTACATTTACCTACATCAAATGAGATAGAACAGTTTTTTAGGTTTCATAGTGCTTCTATAAACCTTTTGTATTTATACGTAGGTAGGTTACACAAAATGCGTTAAGTTATCATTTATTAACCCTCGTCGCAAAAATAGGGGTGTTATAAGTTTGACCGCTATGTGTGTGTCTGTCTGTGGCACCGTAGCTCTTAAACGGGTGAACCGAATGTGGATTTTTATATTTGAAAGCAGGTTTTTAGCGATGGTTCTTAGACTTTTTTTTATCAAAATCGGTTCAGCCGTTTGAAGATTATCAGCTCTTTTCTAGTTGGTGAATGGATGTGAGTATCTTCCACAGGTCTGATCGATATGAAATTTGGTATTTTGTTTCTTTAATGATATTAGAAGAACATAGTCACCTTGAACTGATGCTGCAGCATCACCTGGAATTAGCAGGATACCCAACTCCCTTACTAACTTACAGCACAGGTATGGTATGTTTGGGCTCATTGGAATGGTCTTAATGAATAGGTTATAGATAAATGGTGAACAGGGTCTGGTGATGGAGTAGGAAAGAGAAATGAGGAATTGTTTGTGTCGTTTTTAGAGTTCCGTAGTAAACAAGGAACCCTTATAGTTTCGTCATGTCCGTCTGTCTGTCTGTCCGCGGTCTAGCTCCGAGACCCTTAGTACTAGAAAGCTGTAATTTGACACAGGTATACATATTAATTACGCCGACAAAACGGTAAAACAAAATTATGAAAAACATATTTTTTTAGGGTACCTCCCATACACGTAAAGTGGTGATGTTTTATTTTTTATTTTTTTTATCCCATAGTGTGGGGTATCATTGAAAAGGTATTACAAAATCATTATGAGTTTGTAAAACCATTTTTGGATTTAGGGATCCGTTTGCAAAATATTAAGCTTTAAATTGCTAATTTTTGTTAGAGTCAAGTGTCCCCCCCTCCCTGCCAGCTAAATGGCTGGTTTTGGATGTGTGAAAAAAATCACAGCAGTAGTTTATATAACGAAATTAAAAGGAAAACTATCACAGCTAAGTAGGCTTTACTAGTTATCGAGTAATAATTGACCAACTTAACTTTGCAGTTGCAAAAACATATTTTCCCATACATTCCGTATGGGAGAACATGTTTATCAACTACAAAGTTAAGTTTGTTTTTGGGATAAATTCATCCCAATTACGGAACCCTTCATTGTGCGTGGTCTGACACGCACTTAGCCGGTTTTTTAAATTTTAACTGTTAAAATTGTACTTGTCTTGTTCCAATATCCCTAACCTTTCTCACAAAACCAAGCATCAACAAAACAAGAGGAAGTAACGTTGAAGAAAACAACTTTTATAACAGGATATTAATTTCTTTCGCGCCGCAGACGGGACGTATGTAAACGAAAATTTATTTCCATCCCATCAATATGTTTCCTCTTTTTCTGAAGGAAATGTAAAAGTTAAAAGGATTAACGATCGTATTTTCTAATATTGGGGAAGAATCTGACGTAAAATGAACAAAAATGTCTGGCATTTATTGTGATTGAAGCGTAGATGCTTACGACATTGACTCCTGATAGGGAATCTTTTTTTGTAAGCTTATGCAACTTGCTTTCATGAAATTTATGCTTGCAAGATAGAGAATGTAAAAATAAATAATTATAAAACTGCACAATGTAGACTATAGCAGAACGAGCTGGAAAAAACCAAAAAGCAATGGTCCATAATAGTCCTGGACTGAAATAAAAATGGAAGTCATGGGGGAGGCTTGAGCTAGGCGTGAGGTTGCCCAGCGATGGGATGATAAGGCTGACAGTAACCAGAAAAGATGCACTTAGAAAGAAAGAAAGAAAACAAAGAAAATATGTTTATTTGCGGTAAACATGACGCAAAGAAAAAACAAAACACGAAAATAACAATTTGGGGGAAAATATGCGTCACATCCATGCAAAACGGCCATCGCTCAGCATAATGCTGCGACCCTATGCGAGACAGAACCCCAGCGCTGGTTGTGGGGTTTGACGTGATGACGTCAACCGGTGCAGCATATAGTAGCACTTAACAATAAAGTTGAAAAAGCGTTTTAATTTTATGTTTATCGGAGCATCGTAACTAGTCATCATTGCTGTAGCACAGTTCATAAACCAGTATGATTTTTTTTTCCGTATCCCTCTTGCCCATGCCCTCAAACCCTCAAAATCTCCAACTTCTTCCGCATTGCAACCGTGTTTGGATACACACTCGTCCTGCGCCAAATGTCGCTGCATACATCACGATCAAGCAATTTCACAGTTGTCGTGTCGTGTATCTGCATCCTTATTACTAGATACACCTGGGAGCGTAGCTTGCGATACAGATCTCTGACGTGGGGAGCTACTACTGGAAGTAGTGGAAGTGTGTGTGAGTTTTGAGTGAGTAAGAGCGGAATAGGTGTTTGTTTTTTGAAATAGTAGAATCTGAAGAAGAGCGCTTTCAGTGTTATTGAGATGACGGCTAATACAGATGTAGGTATGGAAGTTGAAGACCTGCTGGGCCGACCTTAAGTAAATTGGGATCAGAGCCAGGAGGACAATGATGATGAGACAATATCACAATATATTAATACTGAGAGCCGGTTTGTACAGGTGCATGCAAAAAAAAGACATTCTGCGCTGACCAAAAAAATAAAAACCGGTCCAGTGTGTGTCGGACTACGCAAAATGAAGGGTTTCGTAGCTGGGATGAATTTAATCCAAATACAAACTTAACATTGTAGTTGAAATTCATGTTATGGTATATATGTATGGGAATACATTCCAATTGCAAATGTAAGTTTGTACGCACAATATTGAGAGATTTACCATATTATTTTAAGACTATAGACTTCTTATAGGTTTTCCTGTAATTTACGAGTGAAGAACCATTATCAGTATTTTTTTCAAAATGTTAGGCTCCGTAGTTTCGGAAATAAGAATCGGGGGGGAACGGTAAATTTTTATCTATTTTCTTAAATATCTTTAAATGCATTTTATAAAAAAAAAAATGAGATCCTGGCAACAAGCCCTTTTATTTGATGTCACACGATACTTCTTTTTTAAATTTTCTTATTTGCCCCCCAAAAGTGATCCCCATATTCAAAATTCATTTATTTAGGTTACACGTCCGTGTTTGGGTCACAGAAATACATATGTGTACCAAATTTTAATTTAATCAGTCTATTAGATTCGGAGCAAATTGGCTGTGACAGACGGACAGACAGACAGACACACGAGTGATCCTATAAGGGTTCCGTATTTTCCTTTTGAGGTCCGGAACCCTAAAATAAAAATAAAAATGTGTGGCATTCGGGGACTGCCGCGGTAAAGCTATTGCGTAGCATTTGTAACCTCCATACTTCCTATTTGTCAACGCTACACTTGGGATGATGACGTGATGACATAAAACAAAAATTACGTTCCCATGACAACATCACGTTGTCATGGGAACCGTCATTACATGGTAGGCGGAGTGGCGGGGTGTTAGGTTTTTTTCGTTACGGAATTTCTTGATTCGGTCGCCGCGCTCAAAGCCCGCGATAAAAGCTATGCAATAGCTTAAAAAATAAATGGAACAGTCGAGAAGGTTGATGATGATGATTATGATGAAGCAATATTAGTACTGGCGACATTCTTCTTCTTCTTTTCGTGGGGTTAGTGACTAACCTGGTGTCAGAGTTTTAAAGCCGCCCATGGGCCTCTGACTAGGCTTCACATGTCATCGAGAAATATCTCTCAGGCGTGCTGGTTTCCTCACGATGTTTTCCTTCACTGTTTTTGAAGCAAGTGATAATTATACAATACGCACATGAATCCGAAAAGTTAGAAGTGGTTGGGTTCGAAATCGAGACCTATGACTTGGTAGTCTGACGGTCACACCACTAGGCTACCCCTGCGATCAGGGACGACATTAATATTTACTGTTTGTTCGGTATATCACTGGTTATGAATGACAAACTGCAGTCAGCAAAGGATTCTTGTTAAAATATACATATATCTAAGTACTAACATTGATCTTATTTCTCATTTGTTGCTGCCCGCGGTTTTCCCTGCGAGGACCCTATTTTTTTCTAAAATAAAAGTAAGTTACTCCATATAACATCAGCTATCTGCCAGTGAAAGTCTCGTGAAAATCGGTCCAGCCGTTTCGGAGATTTTCCGGAACAAAAAGACAGTCAAACATTAAAAAAAAAAATTATATCATCATGTTGTATACATGTCATTTATGTATTTAGTAAAAAGCTGTTATTTTGACATAACAAACACTTCAATTTTATTTATTTGTATAGATAAAAATTGTGTTGTCTTTTAGTCTAGGTCAAGTTTCACAAGAGAACAATATTTCGTCTTCCGATTTTTATCTAACTTTATTTATGTCACTGTCACGTCAGAAACCCACATAATTAAAGTAAATCGTTAATTTAAATTCATATTTCGTAACCTTGTCAAACCTTTTGTATCTGTAATGATCGAAAATATGATAATAATTTTATATTTTATTTTATATTAATTCAGTTTGTTAATTCTTAATAATACCAACGCGAATCCCTTTAATATTGGCATAGAGGATATAATTTAAATGGTTACGTGTTGTTTTTGTCCATTTATGGCTCCATAGAGACATCGCATAATTTAAAAAAAAAATAGTTTGCCCTGATATTGTTTTCACTACCCTTGATAAATGATAAATGATTTTATTTCTGTAAGTAGGTTTGTACAAACACTTTTACACGTCAATCATATTTTAAAAACTAGATGAAGTCGGCGTTTCCTATCTGACTACTCCGAGAAGAAAGGCCGAAACAAACTCAGAGGTCACAGTCTCTTTTAAAGTCCAGACATAATCTTGGTCAGATCATGTGAAGGCCATGTGGATTGGTGTCTGAAGTGGTCTTTATAGGAAAGCACCACACAGATTGAGAGGGCCTGTCCAGTCAGTGCACGCATTTGTCAGTTATCGTGTAGCTCAACTCAGAATTTAAGGAGCTCAACGATTCGACGAACAATACTAAAAAAAGGACATTTGTGTAGGCCACATAAATTACTCAAACTGTCAGACCATGATTAAAACTAACTGAGAAAAAATTTAAAACAAAACAAAAGGAATGACCCATATAGTCTTCACATTCACAATAATTAAAATAATATAATACTTTAAAAGTAAATATTCACGTCATTGTATATGTATATAAAAATCATTAATGTCAATGTGTATATAAAAAAAAAAAATCCGGAAATGATCTTGGTCAGAGCATTTCATTTGAGGACCATGTAGATTTGTGTCTGAAATGGTCTTTTGAGGAAAGAACCATACAGATTTGAGTGGACCTGTCCAGTCAGTGCACGCATTTGTCAGTAATCGTGCAGCTCAACTCAGAACTTAAAAGGAGCTCAACGATGCGACGAACAATACCAAAGAAAGGACATTTAGGTAGGCCGCATAAAGTACTCAAAACTGCCAGATTATCATTAAAAACTAACTGAGAAAAAATAAATAAATATATATACATGAACTACATAGTCCTCACATTCACAACAATTAAAATAATAATAATGTTATACTTAACAAAGTAAATATTCATGTCATTGTGTATATAATTTTAAAGTTTGCAAAAAAAAACAAATTTCAAAAGTAAAAAATAAAAATAATAATTGGAGCAGCTCAATCCCAAGCCTTTTTGTCCTCAATGTAATCTTTAACGGTATAAAAAGCTTTCTGGCACAACTTACGTTTAATGAATGATTTGAATTTATTAAGGCTTAGATCTTGTACGTGGCTTGGAAGTTTATTATAAAAGCGTATACATTGACATCTGAACGATCCACCTATTTTTTTGAGCCTTGTTGTGGGTACAACAAATTTGTGTTTGTTCCTAGTATTTATGTTATGGATATCACTGTATTTTTTAAACAATTTTATATTTTTATGGGCATATAATAGATTATCAAAAATATACTGAGAAGGCACAGTCATTATATTAATCTCCTTAAATTTATCTCTGAGAGAGTGTCTCGGACTTAATTTATAAATTGATCGAACAGCTCTTTTCTGCAAAACAAAAATAGTCTGAATGTCGGCGGCATTTCCCCACAACAGAATACCGTACGACACCTTGATTATCAACTGTGAATAGTACCTAATTCTCAGTACACCTAAGTAAAAAGTACACATGTGTTAGCTTAGGTTAATTATACGTATATACATAATGGCATTTATTCTCAAGATATCTTTAATAAAAATTAAATGCTGTTTGTTGGTAAGTATATCACTTCAGAACGGCCGGACTGCCGTGCCGGACCGATTTGATAATAGTCTAAATCAAGTTTTACGGAAAGAAAAATTTGAAAAGGTTGCCGAGAAAAATGGAAAATTCGGGAAAACTGAAAGTGTATTTTCTATGTGAATTTTGTATGAATAAGCCCACGTTTGCACGGACGTAAAATTATCGCTGCGGAATTTTTTCGCACACTGGATTGTCAACGCTCTGCTTAGCATCGAGAGTTGAAAATCCAACAGTGTGTTTTTTCGACGCGCTGTGATGTAATCTGTTCTGTCTTTGCATGCCGTAAGGAAGAATGTAGCGGAAAAACTTAGTGATGTACCATCTTATATCTGTACCTACATTGTTGGCAAAATAAATCTGAATCTGAATTCTCAACACTCGGCTCAACACCGAAAGTTGAAAATCCAGTGCGCGATAAAATCCCGCCGCGATATTTTTACGTCCGTGGTCAGCTTGTACGTATTACAAAACAGCTATCAATGAATTAGTTTTCTGAATTTTCTTGACAGTGATCCGATTTCTTACAACGTTTGTTGTATTTTCTTTAGGAAATAACTAACTTTACATTAACTGTCATTGCCAATTAGGATTTAATTTCTAGAATGTAAAATACTCGAATTTAGAGGCAAAATCTTCCCATGACAACCATGGTAGGGCCGCCTAATGCAATGCATGCAGTGATACGAAGCAATGTTACACGTGAAATATCTACAAACTAGAATATATTTACGTATATTAAGTTATTTGTTGGCACCGATGAGCCGAGGGAGATAGCTGCATTTAGCGTTAAAATGCGAACTTATCTTGATTTACCTTTAGTGTTTATAACCACGAAAATGATAAACAATATAGAAAGAAGCCTTTATTTTTTATTTTTTGGGTGGGAAATTATCAAATAACTTCTCTCTGAGGGCATATCAGCCTCTTACTGACTTAAACCCACCCGTGTTCCTTCAGTTGCCTGTATGTTGCCAGGGGCCATGGTATCCGTTTCGGACTTTCCCGCGACCCTGGCAGGTATCGGCCCTAGCGGATCCCGTCAGTTCTGCTAACATCTCTTTAAGGCGCGCGTGAAACACAATGCACCGTCGACCTAAGCTTGGTCCTTATTGAACGGCAAGCTACCCATTGCACACCGTCCGCAAGCCCGCGCCTACGGTGGCCGGGAATCAGCCTGCGATTCCCGATGCCCAGGGCGTCTCCTGCAGCGGCTAGGGGTATGAGGGCGCGAAATTTGACTCTCCCTCACGCGTTCCGCCTACTCCTTTGTGAGCATTACTGCTTCGCATAAGAAGGTGACGGCCTAAAAAAAATGATAATTAATTGTACGACTCTAGGAAGTCTAGTTCAAATTGATGAGGTATTATCAATTTCAACGAAGCCTTGGTTCTGTCTTCCCGCACATTTGCAATCATGACCGATAAACATATTGCCGGATAGGTTAAGTTTTCTGCAGCCTTTATCTGCGACGCTCTGGCAGGAATAAGGGGCCCCATGGATCGCGGGGCCCTGGGGCACTTGCCCAAAGAAGTCAAAGAAAAAGACGGCCCTAACCGAAAAGTGAATGCTGAATTAATTCAATTCAAATTGAGAGTGAATATAAACAGAGTATTTTAGCATACGCCTACGCAAAATAGAGTACAATTATCTAAATTAGAGTAAGGTTGGTACCCTAGTTTCCCCCCGCCTTATCTGGAACAAGAACTTCCCGAAACACAGAAAGAAGCCTAACCTTTGGTACCGACACGTATGTTATTACGAAAAAAAATAATCTTATAAATACCTCTTTTTTTTTTCTTCTGATTCCAGTTGCCTATTAATCAACTGGACTCAGATAGACAATGACGATAAAAAGCATATTACACCTTTAGATATAAATACTGTCCTTATGCTATTATAATAATTCATATTAACAAATACGGAGATAAACTTAATATCCTAGACTTGACCTTTGATTGCGTAGGTGTGTAGGTAGGTATGCTTCATTTATTTGCAAAGATACGACCTTTAGTTTAGTAACGATGCTATGTATAACATCCAAAGCTTTTGTTCCTAAAAGGGCTGAACGATTCAATTTCCATTTTATGATTCTGCCAAACTGACTTCTATAGGCAAATAACTAGTTAAGTAACTATTTCTGACATTCCGACGAGACTAGTCTTGCATTTGGTGCCCAACAATTCTACTGTTGATGTGAACCCATTCTTGGAAGGTTTGCGTTCTAAGACAGTGAGACGGCAGGCCACGAAAAAGATGGTGTTATAGTACATAACCTTTCAACTGTCATTAACGAGACACAATAGAATTTTAATTATTATCCACCTCAATGAGGTGACGTAACAGATGATGAGATAACCGATGGATTCTGTCAAAACTGGATGAAGGAAGCGCGGTGTCGCGAAAGATAGAAGGTGACTAAGGAGGTTTCTACCCAAGAGACAACATACTAGTAATAAAATACAACTACAGCTAAAGTAAATGGTAGACCCGATTTTATTTAAATTTGAATTAATTTGACTGCACTTGTATATACCTTCACAAATAAATAACTATACCCGAATAATTTTAGAGTGGCAATAGCGGTCATTGCCCTTTCCCCTGTCTCTCCCTATGAACCCAAATAATAAACTATGTTTGATTTATCATTATTGGAACATGTTGAAAAATTAAGATCACGATAGATTCAGGACGTTAACGATATTTATTTCAGTTTTTAATCGATTTCAAAAAAAGGACGACGTTCTCAATTCGACTGTATTATTTTTATGTTATCTCAGAACTTTCAACTGGGTGAACCGATTTTGATGATTCTTTATTTAATTGAAAGCTGATACTTCCCGTGTACTATTTCAATTTGGTCCAGTTCTGAGAATGGCATCCATGAGAAAACCATATAAGTCTTAAATTTGCATTAAGTATGTGCGTACGTACAAATGGACGAATAACTCTTCCTGTCAGTGTTATTTACATAACAGGTAGTGGTGTTCGAATTTGTGTGGGGTAGGTACTACAACTAAAAAATTAAAAATAAAAACTTAAAAATTAAATTAAACCGACTTCCATAAAAAACACTACAAAGTGAAAAATTACTTTAATTTTGGAAGTCGGTGGCAAAAAAACAAAAATTCAAAATCAAAGACACTAACTTCCGAAATTAAAGTTATTTTTCACATTGTAGTGTTTTTTTGGAAGTCGGTTTAATTTTTTTTTGTAAAAAGATTTTTGATATAAAGAATGCTAGAAAATGTAGTTGGGTCAATGACCGCTATTGCTACGCTAAAGCGACTCGGGTATACTGTGATATTGGCTAGAAATGATCATCCTGACGAAATCCTAACAATGGTCTAGACATCAAGTGGGAAATGTTAAGCAATCATAATTACACGCTCCTCTTAGCAATCTTTCAAAATGTTGACAGCCGTTGCTAAGCATTTATAATGATTAATTAATATTTCTTCTTGTTACTCTCGATGTAGGCGTTTCAGGTAAAAGGTTAGAGTTGTTTCTATGTAAAGTAATAGAAAGGTCTTAAAATTAATTTCCCAACTTTATGTTGAACATAAGGTATTCAACGTTAAGTTAGGAAATTAATTTACTTCACTAGAAGTAATTTTCTTCTTATATAGCTTACGTATATTTTAAGTTTTGTTTTGAGTAATAGATTCAATTTTAGTTAAAATCTTGCTAATATTAAGTCTGCTGCACTACATAAGTTAAGACGAAGCTTATTGATAATACGCCACTTACTTTTTCAGGACATCGTCTTAGTATTTCTTAATTTAATTACTAGCTGCTGCTCGTGGCTTAGCCCGCCTGGACCCTAATTATTTTTCTAAAATAAAAGTATCACCAGCTATCTGCCAGTGAAAGTCCCGCCAAAATCGGTCCAGCCGTTTCGAAAATTCGCTGGAACAAAAAGACAAAATTTTTAAAAACTGTTTTTTTTTTGTTTCAAGTTCCGTATAGGTATATATCACCGTAAGATTGTGAGCAACGTTAGTTTATAATCTATCGGGATTATTTCCGTTAGATCATAATCTGTCGAAAAATTGTGAACTGGGTGAAATGGGTTAGGTTAGGTTAGAACTGTGAACAACCGCGCGCGAGCCGTGCCGCGGCAGCGGCCGGCGAGCGCTACTTCCAAGTTGCTCGCAGCCACTACGCAGGCTATTTAATATAAGCGCAAGGTGCATTACGTCGCAAACAAGTTGGTTATCAGTTCACAATTTGTCAGTTTTTCTTGGATACATTATAAACAATCGAAAAATTATGCGTTAAATTGCAAATGATTTGTCGCAATTCACAATTTTTCGACAGTTTATAATCTAACGGAAATAATACCGATGGATTATAAACTAACGAAGTTTATAATTATACGGTGACATATACTTTCATAATTATAAATTGAGTGAAAAGCTGATATTTTGACATTACAAACAGACACCTTAATTTGAATTTATTTGTATGTATAGCTAAAGAGCCATAAAAAACCTTGAAAGAAATCAACACGTGTTTCACCTCTCAGCGAGGCATCCTCAGGATGACGATTAACTTGTCGCGAACCCGAACACGGCGTGTTGCCACACCGAGCACTGAACGCAGAGACGCTTGTATGTATAGATTAAAACTTTATGCACCCGTACAATGGCAGTCTTAATACTGTATGCATTTAGTTTCTTGTTGAGGTATTTTTCTCGAAAAACGTAAATATGTAAACCATTAAAGCTTTTGTGCGCCTTTATAATTTTTAACGTGACGATATTGTCGTGGATGTCTACGTCGACGTCACGGCATCACGATAACACAGGCAAGTGAAATGTATGGAAATATTATGAAGACGCTTTTAAATTTCCGTCCACGATAACGTTATAACGTGCACATATTTCCATACATCTTATGGACGTATCGTTCGTTTATAGTTATAGATATATTTATATTTATTATATATTTATATATATACATTTATCGTTTATAGACGTATCGTTTACGATAATACCGTCACGTTCAATTTCAATTTCAAATAGCCTTAATTTCTGGTACTGTACATGCAGTTACATTTCCATCATATAAAAATAAATTGTGATTTACTTACATTATTACAAATTTTTCCCGATTTAATTTTAATTACTTCATTCACATTTCATGCATTTATTAATTATATTATTATCTAAATTAAAATAAATATTGTTACACATTATTTGCTTTCATTAATTATTATTAATCATTGACATCGGTAACATTATTATCAGCTTGCCCTTTGGCAAAGGCCTCCACTAGGGTTTGCCATCATTTTCTATTTGTGGCTTATCTTCTCCGTGTCGATCCTGCCGTCCTTTTAACTTCATTCTCCCATCTCATGCTTTGACGCCCTTTGCTTCTTTTTCCATCTCGAGGGTACCACATTGTGACATCTTAAGCGTACCGTTACGTTAGAAATTACATTGGACGTGGTCTTCGGCACATTGCGGATGAGTTTCGCGATCTGTGATAGAATGCATCAAAAAACCAATTGATTATTAATTGTCCTCCAGACACCACGTGAAAGGAGATCGCAACACGTGAAGGTATTTCAAAACAGCTTAAATCTTACAACAAAATTAACAAAATCAATTTCAATAGCAAAATGTCGATAGAAATATGAAAAGTGAATATTAAACTAAAGTTACGAAGGAGATTGTAATTACAGATGTTTCAAACAAATTGCTACAATCATGCGAATTTGTAATTAATTGTGTGAAGATATTGCAGATACCTTTTGTGACTGAAAAGGTGATTTTTGATGAAATTCGTTTTGTAAGTAATGACCTTGTTCATTTAGCTCGATTACTAACCTTATGAGAGCTAGGTAAGATTGGATGAGGTGCTAAGATTTAATTAAATTTTAATTAAAAATTACAATAATAAAAACTTGTAAAATGTACATTATCTTGTAATGCACACTCAGTTACAGGTAACTACAGCTGATACATTATTGAGTAGGTACATATGCATTGAATACACAATAAAATAATTAAATTGAGAATACATAAAAAAACAATATACATGCTATCATACAAGTTTAAACTTATAAAATACAGTTAAACCAAGCAAAAACTTGATTATCAATATTATGTCTTATAAAAAATTTAGGAATAAAAAAAACGTGTGGCATTCGGGGACTGCCGCGGTAAAGCTATTGCATGGCATTTGTAACCTCCATACTTCCTATTTGTCAACGCTACACTTGGGATAATGACGTGATGACATAAAACAAAAATTACGTTCCCATGACAACACCACGTTGTCATGGGAACCGTCATTACATGGTAGGCGGAGTGGGGGGTGTTAGGTTTTTTCCGCTACGGAATTTCTTGATTCGGTCGCCGCGCTCAAAGCCCGCGATAAAAGCTATGCAATAGCTTAAAAAGAATAAAAATTTTATGATCTAAGTACATTAACGATTCTAATTGAAGCAAAAACATTTTCAAGAAAATATCCCGTGCGTCATCAGCAACGTCTTGTTTTTGATTTGATTAGATCTACGTGACTACGTCTAACATGTCAGGCACCAAATAATGCCCTAATAATTAAATTCAGCCCTAGGAGCCAATTGTTAAAATCATGTTTTAATCTACATGGTCCTCACTTAGTCATTCAAGTGAACCATTGTACGTGGTCTGACCAAGATTATGTCTGAACTTTAAAAAAGCTTTTTACAAAAAAAAAAAACAACCGACCTCGAACCGACCGAAAAAGTTTTTATTTTTCACTTTTTAGTTATGGTACCTACCCTACCACACACATTCGAATACCACTACCTGCTTACCAGTGACAGAAACTTATCATATCATCTACATACTAAGTGGGAAAAAAATACGTATTTTGTAGCTAACTCAAAAACTATCCAAGCAAAGTTAATAAAATTGATATGGGACCAATTCGAGAGCACACGCTTTCAAACAAAAAAATAATTTTCAAAATCGGTCCACAATTGACGGAGAACTCGATGGACATACATAAAAAAAAACAAAAAAAAAAACATACGCGACGAACATATAACCTCCTCCTTTTTGGAAGTCGGTTAAAAAAGAGACTCTGAGACCTCTGAAATAGTTTCGGTCTGTTTTGTCAAAGTTGGATCGCAAAAACGGGTTCCCTATACTTAAAATCGAATGACGTAAGATCGAATAATAGTTTCTCGAAAACGTTAAGTCGATAGTACAATATCGATAAATTATGAGTGCGACAGTTCACTACCTTGATGCACCAAAATCTCGAATAACTATGAGCTCGAATCATCGGCATCGCGAAGGCCCATTACTTATCTTGAAACATCATTATTTTCTCGAATCGATTTACAGAGGATCTTTATTTGAGTACATTAAAGTACGTAGAAATATAAATCAACTATAATCACCGAACTCGTCTATTTTTTAAACATAATTTCATTTTGACGTACGAACCTATTTACAGAAATAAAATCATTTATCATCATTCATGTTCTCATCATACTTTATATATTATTTATCGTCTACATCAGAATTATTGTACCAAAACATAATTGACAAGTTAACTACCTAACTGCTTTTGACACTGTTAATGATCACATAATTTTTACCGTATCTCTCAACTCAACTAAGTATTTGGCACAAAAATTTGACAAATGAAATACGTCCTTTCAAATTACCGGCGCCAACCATTGCGTAGATAAGACACAACGCGTCTGCATCTAAAAGGTTAATCTATTGTACTTACATCACTTTACATACACTGTAATCCGATGTTTAAAGGAGTAACATGACCTAACCTAACTCGACCTTAACATAAGTACCTAATAGTTAGATATTCATCGCATTGTAACGAGCGACTATTCTAAAGATTAGATTTTTATCGAATAATGTATCTTTTTCAATTCATAATATGTACTTTCTGAGTTTATCATGGATATTACTGACATCGGTGAAGGAAAAACGTCGTGAGGAAACCTGGACTTATAGTTAACCAGCAGAGCCCCGCGGTTTCACCCGCATAAGTCTCGATCCCATGAGAATAACGGGATAAAAAGTGTCCTATGTATTAATTCAGGTTATAAACTATCTGTGTGCCACATTTCATCCAAATCCGTTCAGTACTTTTTGCGTGAAAGAGTAACAAACAAACATCTATATCCATCCATCCATCTTTACAAACTTTTGCGTTTATAATATTAGTTGTACGAGCTACGCTGTACATTGACCTTTGTGGTAGTTTGTACGTCATACACAATAATGCACATCATATTGTTTAGCTGTGCATTTCACTAACATAGCATTTAAGTGGAACAAATGTCTAATAATATTTAGTAGCAATAAATCCATCAAGGGAATCATTCGTCTGCTCATTTACATAACATTTTCACTGTTGGGCATTACAACCCCAACATTAGTTATAAGTTATATAGTTATAATTTATGTAGTTATAAAGTTAATATAAGTCTGAACTTAACTGGCGAAATGTGGGTGTAATTGCTACAGGGACACCTCTGCCCAACCCTTCGGGGAAACCAGGCGCGATGTTATGTATATATGTGTGTATAAGTCTGAAATCGCTAACCCGTCTTGAGCGAGCGTGGTGATCCATGCTCGTGCCTTCTCTGTATGAGAAGAGGCCTTTGCCCTGCAGTGGGACAATAATAGGCTGATATTCTGACTACCTCTAAATCATACTTCAAAGACTCACAGCACCATCTTTAACTTCGAGCAGCAGTCCCGCAGCTGCCAGCAGCCCGAGCTGTCTGACGTCATCAGCCAAACTCGATCACGACGCGTGTGCGTGTCCTGAAAATATTATATTACACTTGTAATTCTATAATGTGGCTGGCAATTATCTTACTAGAATGCTTTTTGTTTTTCTATGGTAGGTATTTATTAGTAGACTTACTTAAGAATGTCTGATCACGAATGGAAGGATAAAGGTTAACATAGGGACCTTAAAAGAATGATCTAGAGAAGCTTATCTCCAATAGTAGATAAGGCAATCGCTCTGTACGTACTTATTTTTAATTGGTTGATTGGTCTTGTATCACCTAAACAGGTATCAGTTTTTTGAAAGCCCTGATAAATATTTGGGTCTTCAAACACCAAAATTCTGAAAAAAAGAAAAGACAATCCTTTTGAATCAATATACGATACGTATCCGAGAGAAGAGTTGCCATTAAAAATTATTAACGATGTTGATCCTCAGCAGCAATAAAACTAAAACAAACAATTACACAAATAACCAGAGCACTTACAATACCAAAAAACCAACAGTCAAATACCATTACTTAAAGGGAAAACCTAAAATGCTGGCAATGATAACAGCGGGACAATTGATCAAATAAAGTGTCCCTTGATTAAACAAATGAACGCTATACACTTTACCCCGACCGGGGGTGAGGATAAAAAAGCGCTTAAAGCGAATAAAACCAAGGTCGTTGAGAAGGATGAACGGGAAGGGAAAAAGGATCTGACAGCTGCTTATAGTCAATGAATGCTGGCGTTGATTGAAGGGAACGAGATGGGGAGACGTGATTGGCTGGTGACCTTTAGGGGTGCGTGAGAAAGATGTCAAGAGCATAAAAATTCATGGCTGCTTAGTATTATTTATATTCAATAAATAAAAATAGTCACAAAGAGGTTCATGTTGAATTTTAATTAAATGAAATTTAAATTTTATTCATATTTAATTCTTACCGGTAAAAACTTAAGAGCATTTGTCCTAAAAGTTGGCAACGCCGCAAATGGCTGTCAAATATTTACCGGTTTTGATGAATTTGGCAATATTTGTGTATGGAAATAAGAAATATGGCTAACTAGAGAACGAGAATATTGATTACGAAATGTAATAATTGATATCGTTGCACCGAATATTTAGTCTTTTTTTTTTAAAGTATTTGGACACTTTTCAAATGCATTTGTTACATCTAAAACGGTTACAACATCAATTCAGTGTATAATTCCAATTCATTATTAATATTCTAGTTTGCTAGTTAGCCACATTTCATATTTCCATACAGTAATATTGCCAAATTAATCAAAACAGCGAAATATTTGACATGTGTTTGCGACGTTGCTCACATTCAGAATAAACACTCTTAGTACTTATTATATTCCAAAATAAACAGCCTTGACTTCGTTTTTCCATTCTCGAATTCACTCAACCTGCGAAACACTGGTTCCTAGTTTATTTGCAATCGCAGGAGATATCCGTCTTCTGGCGCTTTTGTTTATCGATTTTCGTTCGATATTTTTAGTCACGCGATGCAGTGATAAGTCGGGCACTAGCTATTTTGTTAGCGACTGTTTCCACATGTGTTGATAATAACCCCCTGGTAATATCGTTATTGATTGTTATTGAATTGTGTCATGATGATTGTTATTATAATTTTACATGCGAGTTGGTTTTAGCAATAAAATGGACAAATATGTCAATTCCTGTTGGCGTTTTAGAAGATAAGCGACATGTTCCTATGTCTTTACAAGGTATTATAGACACATAACATCACGCTTGTAATTCCCGAAGGGTTAGTCAGCGGTGTACCTATTTCGCCAGTTATGTTTAAGTCCCATATAATAGGGGGCGAGCCTATTGCCATCAACCGGGCATTAATTCAGACTCGAGGCAGCTACTGAGAAATAGAATAAGTGAATAATAGTACTTTATGAAACTGTTGCATAATAAGGGGTATTAAAACATGAGCGGCTCGGTTTTTAATAGTATCACACGAATGTTTTAATACCTAGTTATGTGCAGTTTCATACACTACTTTATCTACTCTCAAACATTGGGATTGAAACAAATACTAAATAAAAGATCAAAGTTAAAGATCAATAATAAATTTAAAAATCCCATGAAATTCAGTAAGTATTACAAAACAAATGAATGTCGCCTGCACCAGCACATCACCGCACATGCGCTACAGCGGGTGCTGCTGTCGCCCGCCAAAAGTTGATGGAAACTATTTGGTGATATTAACTTCTTGGATTAGCGCTGTATCGTAATAGAAAAAAAATTGTTTTATAATATTATTTTGTTAGAGAAAAAGTGTTATAATATGATTCTATTTTTAAATTTCGGTATTCTGTTTATAAAGTATGTTAACCCGTTTTGAAGTTAATAATTCGAATATTACGCTATGAGAGTAGATAAATACATTCAAAGTAATACAAAGAAAAGTATTTCATCGTCATCTATCTGCCTAGCCTTTTCTTAACTATGTTGGGGTCGGCTTCCAGTCTAACCAGATACAGCTGAATACCAGTATTTTACATGGAGTGACTGCCTATCTGACCTCCACAACCTAGTTAGTAGGTAGCATGTCAGACTTTTGGGCTTCTAACTACCCGTAACGACTGTCAAAGATCTACAAATGACAGCCGGGACCAACGGCTTAACGTGCTTTCCGAGGCACAGAGGGGTCTTAGTATGTAAAGATGATCACCCATCCACGGACCAACCGCGGCAAGCATAGCTTAATCTGATCGATCGACCCGTGCGGCTGTTATTATTTAGTCACAAGACCCTCACAAAGAAAAAAAATTTATTATGAAATACAAAGAAAAGTATTTCATAATATTATTAATCAACAAATAAGAGAATTCACATCCATTAAAATAATAGACCATAAAAATACTTGACGCAATTAAATGCCAAAGCGAATTGAAATTCCATGAATTCGCTCTAAGTTAAATAGGCCCCCATTTAGCATTTCGAAGCAAACTAATTTAATGCATACCAGCCTTACATTATAACATTTGCATGTAAGCATGTGGCTTATAAAAACACTAGAAAGTCACGCCACCGACCTGATAGCGTATGTTTAGTGCAGACTATGCTTAAAAAAAATATACAAAAAACGAACCTGCCTGTAAGCCTACCACTGTTGCTTGACTGTCCACACCCCTCTGTACTCTTAGAACCACAGACAATAGAGGTGTATTTATACCAAACGCGACAGGTCTCTTTACATTGGTTCACATAGTTTGTCGTATTGTAGCTTAGCTAGTGTCACCATTTATGACAGAAGCCGTTTTGCCCACGATACGCCTTCGTTCCTCGTTTATAATATTTTTAGGGTCCCAATATAAGCGATTTGTATTCAATTGCTAGTTGTAGTCACGGCAATTCTATTAATACTTTTAGGGTTTGTTCATTCAATCATTCGATGTGATATTGGGAACGTATATGGACTAGCACCATAGTACTTCGTTCATTATTTGATTCACTTTTTGGGTTCCACACCTTAAAAGGTAAAAACGGAACCTTTATAGCATCACTTCGTTGTCCGTCCGTCAGTCTGTCAAGACCCATTTTCTCAGGAATACGCTGAGGTATCAAGTTGAAATTAATAATTATAAAATATGTAGATTTATGTTCCCTTGGAGCTCTAAAAATCAAGCTTCTAAGTCAAGGCAATAAAAAAATACGGCCATTTATGCGGCATAATTTGATACTCGTAAATAAATCAAAACCTACAGAGTACTTCCCGATGACCTAGAATCATGAAACTTCGCGCAGGACACAAGGTCTCACAGCACAAGTAAACTAAACACTTTTTAAAAGATTACAAATTTACATTTGCAGTTGGAGAATTGACCGTGACGTATATCGATGTATGGGAGAACATGTTTCTCAATTATAAATAAATTCGTCCCAACTATGGAACGCTTCATTGTGCGTGGTCCGACATGCACTTGGCCGGTTTTTTTTCAACTGCTAAGCCCGCTATATGTGTGACACATTACGACTATTTCTATTTGAAATAAATTATGGGTTACGCATCCTTATTCTTACATCCGTAATATATTATAAAACAAAGTTCCCCGCCGCGTCTGTCTGTCTGAACGCGATAAACTCAAAAACTACCGAATGAATTTTCAAACAGTTTTCACCAATAGACGGAGTGATTTATGCGGAAGGTTTAAGTGTATAATTCATTAAAGGTTTTGTGAAAATTGGCGGAAATATGACGATTATTGTTGAAGAAGTCGGAAAAAATCATGCCGACTGGGACCTTTACTGGCGTGCGCTGCGTTAACCGGAAAAGATACATCAAATTTATGTTCTACGGTATTCTTCATCTTAAAAGGTTCAACAAAAAAAACTGCGATGGCGTATGTCTATCTTCTAAGGATGACCCACAATAACCATTTTTATCTTTCAGAATTTGATAAAAATTTAATTGTTATTTCCGAAGCTTTTTTGACCGGTATAGTATTAATCCTTATTCGATAAAATATATTATTTAAATTGGGCATTTAATTTAGATTAAAATATGTCGTGACATCATATCAATTAAATTAATAGTTTAAAAGATATCACAGTTTCAAAATTACGCGTATCAACGCGGACGCAGCGGTAGAAGTCAATGACAATTTCCTCGGTTATTAGGTATGAAATCTCGGTAGTACGTTCCCGTGGGATATTTTCCGACATCTAAGCGGGCGAAGCCGCGGGCAAAAGCTAGTTACTGATATACTATTTCAACTAGTATTATTCCCTCCAACTTAGTGTAATCATTAGTGTATGATGGTTTGTTTTCTCTAATCAAAATCTATGAGAGTGAAGACAATTCTGTGTCCAGCTTGATCGTTCTTCCTATTAACGTTATTCCTATTACATAACATAACATGTCGCCTGTAATCCCCGAAGGCTTAGGCAGAGGTGTTACCTTATAGTACACCCACATTTCGCCAGTGATATTTAAGTCCCAATGTAATATGCGCGCCTATTGCCATCAATCCTATTACATCCTATACTATTAAACGAGCAATATTTGCATGTTTATATACATTTGTTTGCATGTATATTTTGCTGTACCCGGCGAATAAAATCATAATCGTAAAAACTAAATTTTACAGGAAAAATAAAAAACAGGATTTTGTGAATATCTTATTAAGTAATATACATAGTATTGTTCAAATACGAAAAGAAAAGTGATTTTTAAAGTGAAACTTTTATTACATCGTCTCAAACTTTTTCGTCTGTGTGTTGTATGCCGCGTGACGGTTGGCCGCGCAGTAGGGATGCGCTCGTCAGAGCAGCCAAGGCCAATATGGCGGCGCCTATAGAAGTTTCACTTTTACCGTGGTTTCATAAAACCACACAATCCTTTTTTTTCATTCATTACAATATACCTTAAAATCTTGTAATAACCTTAGGAAATGAATGAAAAAAATTGACAGAGCGTAATCGGACCTCTAAATATCGAATATGCAATAAAGTTAAAACTATCGTAATAGCATATTACCATTTTATTCGCTGGGGACAGCGATTTGTACTTACGTTCTCGAAATCGGCTTTAACGATTTCGATGAAACTTGCAATACAAGGGTTTACCTACGGGGCGAAAAATCGATCTAGCTAGGTCTCATATCTGGGAAAATTAGTTTTCTCCGTATTTTCACCCGAGCAGAGCTCGGTCGCCCAAAGTTTAAAACAAGATAATGAATAATGACATGACAATAATGACATTATAATAATGATCATGGCAGCATGGAATTAGTAAGTACCTAATATCATGGCAGTATGGAATTAGTAGGTACTATCCTATACTATTAAATCAGCATTCTCTATTTTCACCAGAGCAGAGCTCGGTCGCCCAGGTACTTTCCTATAATATTAAGAAAACGCTTGATTGATCACAGTAGTATGAGGATGCTTTTGGCAACCCATTAATATAATTTACCCATTACCAAAAAGCATCCAATAAGAATTAGGACAAGAACTCAATACGATCACCAGACCCAAAAGCCAGCTACTGTCAGGAAAAAATAAGCATAAGAATAGCATAATCAGCCAAACAGCCAATTATAGAAACAAACTTTAACTTTTAAAGCTGTCATTAAATACTAATCGTCCATTAACTTGTTGCAGAAAGCAACATTAGACTCGATTTTAATGGTTCTTTGATGAAATTAATGAAACCATTGGAGTTAATGATCCATTACGTAATGGGGCATTAATGTTTGTCTTTGTGTAACTGGGTGTTAATGTTCCCACTGCTGGGACACAGGCCTCTTCTTTGTGAGAGGGAATGGGCCGTAATACACCACGCTGGCCCAGACAAAGACATCCACCAACCCGCAGGAAAAAAATATTCTGGGAAAATACTTCAGTCAGCCTCATTTTCATGGTTTTAAATAAAAAAGTCCTAGTTTAATTAGTATTAATCCAAGAGAATGTAATCTTGATAGTCTATCGGCATTAAAGGGGAGGTTTTTTCGCGAATTTAATTAAACTTTAGACAGTTAAGCACGGTCGAACATGAACATTTTGTTAAAACTCTTCAGGAAAGTTTTGTCATAAGTCACCCACATAATACGCCTCTTCGTGGATGGAACAGCTTCTTCCAGTTTTATGGAATTTTTGTAATTATAAAGTCTTTTCTTAATTACCTTTAACATTATTATAATTATAAACTTCATAATCTAGTTCTTCAGTACCCAATATTCGTGAATGTTCATGCGAGTTAAAAACTTATTATGCGTCTGAATCTTGGATTTATCAAGTCAAAACCTAAGCATTACCTGCGAATAGTCTGCTGAGGTCTAACTCGAGGGCCCTTGACAGACCCGAACTTAATAAACGGTCGAAGTAAAGAAAAATAATGGCTAATCTTACGTCCTGTCCTGTGTGATCTGTAATCGGAAACAATATTAATACATAAATATGTTGTTTTAAATAATAGGTACTTGCTTTTGACACAGTAAAAGAATTGCCAAAATTATACTTGAAAAACAAACATGACTAAGCACTTAATGCTACAAAAACCCTAATTAACCCATAAAATAGGGAATAATAAATCACCTGTTTGTACTTATTCCTTTCACTTGAGGATCGCTCAATGTCTATGATTCTGTTCATGCATTTCTATTAAGCCATTTTCTCTGTTTGTTTCCTTCACTGCTAACTTTAAAAATCTCGTAACGTGACGTGATCCACACAAACACACGCAATCTTTCGCTGCATTTGTCATAGGGGACTTTTCTATCACTGAACGTTGGTGATAGGAAAATTGGCGACTACGAGTATCAGCTTATAATGTTCTGCTGCTGGGACACAGGCCAGGTAAGAGAGAGTGAGCCCTAATTCACCACGCGAGCCCAGTGCGGGTTGGTAGATGTCACATGTCTTAAAATTTTTGGTTCTAGGACATGCCGGTTTCCTCGCGATGTTTTCCTTCACCGTTTTGAGAGCAGTGGTGATGAAATAATTTACACAAAGGAAAGCGCTTGTCTGGGTTCAAACCTACGACCTACAACTCGTAAGTTGCAGCCGTTAGCGCTGGGCCACCCCTGCTATTCAAAAGGGACTCCAACTACAATAAAAATTTTAGATCCTCATAAATAAAACATGAATTATTTAATGTACTAAAAGAAAGAAGATGATTTTTTTTTAAAAGAGGTCCTAAAAATAGATAAAATATTCTTGAAAGAACCAAAAAGTTTTTAATCTTCTCAATGAAAGCCAACTAGACAGCGTCATGCGCAAAACAAAACTTCCCTACTACGCATGCGTCATTTCCATGGCGTCGAACAAATGACAGTTTTGACAACAATCCTGCAGGAGAGACTCTGTTTTCAATTATTTTCATCAAAAATATAAATATTTGACGAAATTCTTCTCAAAAAATAGTGTTCGAAGTTATTATTTTCGTTACGTTCGTTGATTGTGAAGTGATATGTTAATTTTAAGTGTGTTTTTTTAGGTTAGTTTGAGTAGCGTGTTTATGTTGGAGGCTTGCATTGTAAATAATAAATTCAAAACTTTAGTGCGGTGATAGTGAGCTAATCTTGTAAAAACTGAAAAGTTTGTAGACCTGAATGAAAGACTTTGAGGCGGCACGTTCGAGTAATTCAAGGAATTCGAAGGTAAGTGGGAATTTATTGCTTTTTGTAAAAACTATGTTGCATCTCTGTCGATGTAAACACGGTGAAGAAGTATGTAAACAATATCTTCAACTATACTCCGTTTGTAAATTCATGGGAAAACTCCTTTTGAAATCCCTCATGAAATCTGAAATAGTTTTTGAATTTTTGCCCATAATGTTTTTACTATAAATAATGTAGATAAATATAAAAACCTCGCGGTTCATTGTAGCTCTACTAAGGTCTCTTAAGGCAGGTTTATACGAGCCCAGTAATGTGACAGTACAGTAAGTCAGTCCAGCGCTGACTTTAACCCAGTCCAGTGCTGCCTTCGCGCCCTCAAATCAGTCCAGTTGACTTACTTATCCGTCTAGTAAGTCCCACTAGCTTCCTCTGCCTGACTGACTGATGATCTTGTCTACATGAACCCACTGACTAGGTCCGAAATTCCGAGTCACTGCGTACAGTGACTGCCATCTTATAAAACCAAGCATTAAAGAGCTTAAGCAATAAATAAAATTGTTTCAAAAGGTACATATATCATAGGAAATATTGCTCATACATTATGTAAAGAAAGTATGAATTGCATATCTTTTTCACATCAGTTGTAATCACTTAAGGAATTGGGTCACTACCCCGTTATGCGCGAGGGTCACTCAATCATTCTCATAGGTAGATAACACTATTGTAATATTTGAAAGTGTGGTGTTAACAACGAAGCTACGACACCAATAAAAATATTAACACTATTGCCTTGTTAGTGATGCCTTACGTAAGATATGTGAATTGAACAATAGAACCTATTTGACCATGCAAGTAGCTAATCAGGATCGACATAACGGTTCAGAACTTCATATGGGATTTTAACTGTCATTATCGAGACAATAGTTTTTTTTGTTATCGACTTCTAAGGGCAAATCGACAGTTGAGCGTTCGATACTATACCAATTTACGTATTTTCAACCAAAAAATAATTAAAAAATTGTCTATTTTGTGATCATTTCAGTTCGAGTATATTTTTGAGTTGAGTTAATGCCGCCTACTTTCCTAACCTGTGTTGTGTGTGGTACAGTAATCTGCTTACTATCTACAGACCATGTGATATAATTAAGATGCGAGTACGAATGGGTTGGCAATGCGGTCAATTAGCAAGCAAGTTTGGCAAAACAATAGATCAAGTGGCAAGTAGGTATATCGATGAACTTAAGCCTAATTTTCTTATTTATCTTGATGTTGATTATGGCTAAGCCACAGCTACCGATAGCTAAGTGACAAACAGTTCACATGCTTTTTCATACGTTTTGTGTGGATTCGTCGCACACGTGTGGCCGGTGGCGACCACCCGGTACAGCAGAACTCAACACCGCAGCAAGAGGTGAGAGCCCGCGGTAGTCGTGGCCGGTGGCTTGTATATGCGCTTGGCGCTGAGCAGACGATGGACAATTTATCCGCAGACAATTTGGAATCGTATGGGAATCTAACGCGCACGCGGACAAAAAGCCGAGATTTAAATACGATAAAAAAATTGACCGCGGGCAAATTGTCCATCGTCTGCTCAGCGCCTTACCATTAGTTGTATTTTATCTCCAAACGCGATAGAGATAACAATAACATGGCTTACTACTCGCGGTATTATCTATTTATACACGACTGCCCAAAAAAGGAGTGTTATGTTTTTTTAATGATTTGATAAACTCTCGTTTGACTACTATCTATACACACCTAATGGGAAGCGATGATGCAGTCAACAATATTGACGCTTGCTTAGAAGTAAGACGTGTTACACAGAATCATGTTCGGGTCAGCATGATTCGCCACAGCCGGGCGGTAAAATAAACCTTCGGTTTTGTCAACCGGCTTATACTGCATCATGCCGACATGTGTAGCCACGGCTCAAGGCTGGTTTCACAGCTATCCGGGAGACCCGGCAGGGTTGCCTGTACGAGCTTCCGGAACGGAGACACACGTGACGAGCTAGAACATTGTTTCACAGCGACGAGGATTGGTCCATACGCGACCCGCTCCGGGTAGAGCGTTTACAACGCTAGCAAACGTACCGTACTAACTCGTTTCAGAGCACTGCGGGTGCCACCCGTACGGGTCTCCCGTGTGCGAGCGGTCCGTGCGGGTCTCCCGGACAGCTGTGAAACCAGCCCAAGGCTTGAAGAATACCTAGGGCTATCGGGAAAAACAAATTTTGCCAAGGATTTTCACTCTTAATGTTTTTGTCAAGAAGTTCTACACCATTTTGCCTTAATTACGTTACATAACATTACGTCTGTAATTCCCAAAGGCTTAAGCAGAGGTGTACCTACCTGTAGTACCTACATCCACATTTCCCAGTTCGATTTAAGTCCCATGGTGGCGAGCCTGGTACCATCAACAGACAAAATGACAAAGAATGAATGATGTAGAATAGACAAAATGACAGATTCACAATCACAATCTGTTATTTTGTCTATTCTTTCGTCGACAAAACCCGTTTCAATTGAAATGAAATGAAATGAAATTGTTTATTCTGTAAATAGGATATCGGAATCACTTTGCACGTCATATAAAAAAAATATTTAAAAAAAGCTAGATGAGTTCGGCGTTTCCTATCTGACTACTCTGAGAAGAAAGGCCGAAACAAACTCAGAGGTCGCAGTCTCTTTTAAAGTCCAGACATAATCTTGGTCAGTCCATATGAGGACCATGTAGATTAGTGTCTGAAAAGGTCTTTTGAGGAAAGAACCACACAGATTTGAGTGGACCTGTCCAGTCAGTGCAAGCATTTGTCAGTAATCGTGGAGCTCAACTTAGAACTTAAGGAGCTCAACTCGACGAGCAATACCAAAGAAAGGACATTTGGGTAGGCAGCAAAAACTACTCAAACTGCCAGACCATCACTAAAACTAGAAGAGAAATAAAAATAATATCCACATAGTCCTCACATTCACAATAGTTAAAATAATATAATACTTTACAAATTAATCATGTCATTTTGAATATAATTTTCAACAATGTCAACGTGTTTATAAAACTGGTATATGTTGATTTTACATAATAATTAAAATGTCTAGTTTTATGGTTTTATCACAAGGCTTAGCAGAGCGAGCAGTTCAATCCCAAGCTTTTTTATCTTCTAAATAATCTGAAATTGTATAGTACCCTTTTTTACAAAGTTTGGTTTTAATACAGATTTTATAGTACATTACTGCCGCGGTCTATAATGACTACTTTGCTGGTCGCGCTGATGATGGCCGACAGCGCAGCGTAGCGCAGCTCCAGGCCGACACAGCGCGGTCAGCGTGCAGCACTTGATGGACGAGCTGAGATAAAGGCCGAGGCCGTAGGTCGAGGCCTTTACAGCGAGGACAGCAAGGGCTGCAATGATGGCCAAGCTGGAAGGCCTAGAGCGTAGCTAGGCTAGCTCGAGGCAATCATAGCGTGACCAGCGAAGCAGTCATAGTGGGCCAAGGCTTGTATAGTGCTTTACTCAAAAATGCAAGTACCTAATCTAAATAAAACCAGCAAGTAAAGATTTAGATTTCCTACTGATTTTCCACTGCACAAATTTTTCATATGCAAGCTTATATTTTTCCTTTGAGTTTCGCGGTATTAAATTTTCAACCACTAATTTAGTTTCATCTTTAACGTCTGGCGGTGTTAAACACATTGAATCGGAAGAATTTTCGCTTTGAGAGCTCATTTTTAGCAAAAAGTCACTAAATAAAAATAAAATTTTCGCTGAACCGCGCTTTTGTTACTTCTTTGTTTTTTTTTTTTAACTATGGTATTTGGAACTATACAGCCAAATATGGAATAAAATCTTTTTGTACCTATCTCTATAAATACAAACAGCTGTGTTTTAAATAAAATCTTTTTGCATTTGATTTTTTAAAACGTTGAAACGTCAAAACAGCTGCCGGCAATGTTTTGCCGGCCTGTTAGAGCGACCAGCAAAACTTTGCCGGCCGCTCCTTGAAACAGAACGGCAAGGTCGACTTTGCTCAAACAAGGTTGTCAAAATAATGACCACATTACATGCATTTTTTAGTAAAATCGTTTAATGGGTAAGTTTCGAATGTCAATGGGGAGTTTGTTGTAAAAGCGTATACATTGACCCATGAATGAGTTGCCTACTTTGTGGAGACGTGTGCGATGTACAGCAAGGTTGTGTTTATTCCTAGTATTTAAACTATGAATATCGGATAATTGTGCTCATGCTTCGCGTGCTAAGCACAAATCCAGTCTCCGGACTGCTACTGAGAAAGCTTCCTGATACTCAGCAGCTTAGCGCTTGCGACCACTACACTAACGAGGCAGTCCCTTAAGAAGTTACATAATACTATCCCTTAAACTCGCAAGTCATTGGAATCTGATACCAACTAAATTCAATACATTTCCCTTCACACATGAGATTTTCTTATTCGATATGCCGCAAATGAGCGCCCGGCTTATATTTGCCCTAATTAGGCCAGTTCATTACATTTCATATTGACGTCGCGCGTTAACCCTCCGCTAATTCTGTGGCTGTCCATGCTGAGCTAATAACAGTATGATAACGGTATTGGCAATGCTAGTGTTTTATGGATAGGTATCTGAAAATTGAGCATGTGAAAGGAATAGGGTGCAAAAAGCCAAGGGCGTTTGTCGACGTTCTAATCAAAATTCAGGCTGATTTAAATAAGTTGCGACTTTTTGGTTTGAATTGGATTTTAGTGCTATTTCGTGTTTGAAAAGTTATTTTGAATCTAGTTTAACATTGTGGGGAGCATTGTAGCAACCGAATTTTAAAAATAATACTGAGAAAAAGAAGACGGTAAAAAATAGGTGAACAAATCGACTCTAGATATTCAGTCAATCTAAAAGTTAAGTATGTCCCTTTTTGTTCAAAACGGCTGCCCTTTATGAAATTACTAGCTGCGCCCCGCGGTTTCACCCGCATAAGTTTCGATCCCGTGGGAAAAAAAAAGTATCCTATGTTCTTTTCCAGGGCATCATCTATATATGAAAATATTATGTATTATATGTAAGGAAAAATCTGCATCTTTTTAAGAAAATAAGTGATAGACATAATTTTAATACTAGAAATAAAGATAAAATAGATCAACCATTTTTCAGATTATCCAAAGTACAAACATCTTTTATGGGGTACTGTGTTAAATGTTACAACAAAATACCTTGTGATATATTACAGTTAACTGAAAGAAAATTTAAAACTCATATTAAAAGTACTCTTTGTAAACAAGCATATTACAAATTAGAGGATTATATTCTAGATAAGAATGCTTGGAAACATGCTGGTCTAGCTCCATAGGACAATTTAGAGTATAGACAAAATCAAACTGGTTGCTAATTTAATTGTGTAATTAAATATTATAACATATTTTTTTTTTTACATTCTGTGATTACTCACACACTGACTAATTAGTATCACCTGTAATTTTTTTAGGAATATCGTACCTACTTTTACAATGCTTGTAAATATGTGAACACCATGTATCCATTACATAATTATTTTTTCTGTCATTGCTTCATTTTTAATTATTTTTACCTATTGTGGTATAGTAATCTCATTCCAGGTGCATTGTCTTCACATATAATTAATATAATTAATGTATACAAAATATTGTAAAACATTTTAAAAGAGTAACGGTGGAGTTTCTTGTCCATTCTTCTCCATACGAAAACTACCTTTTGGAAGGGGCGACTAGAATCAATTTTATTATTTTGTCATTTTTGACGTTCAAAAGTGCCATACATGGGCCTATTTGAAATAAATGATTTGACTTTGACTTTATGTGCCAAATTTCATTCAAATCTGTTCAGCCGTATTAGCGTGAAGGCGTAACAAACAAACTTACTTTCGCATTTATAATATTAAGGATTAACAATACAGCTTTCGGCTTAGTACTTAATTTAATTTCGTTTTTCCTATAATGTTGGTAGGACATTTAAATTAGTAGTCCCTTGACCCTTCCTACGCCTTTAGTTTGCGAAAGGTCAATTTTCTACTTTCCAAAAACAGTCTTTAATTTGATAATTACTTCTAATTACGGACAATTGTTTTCCATTAATTAAAAGGAACACTGATTTATATCCTGAACGTGGTTGCTCACTTTAACGCCTACAGCTTTTCGAACGCATCAATAGGTAAGATGATATTGCTATAAGAAAAATAAAAGGCGTTCATTTGAATAATGGGATCCCTTCCAATATTTTTTGAATAGGATCTTATTAAGAGTTATTTTAGCATTTTTCTATGTTATAGGGGTTCGCGAGGGGATGAATAAATATTTTTATTCAAGTAGGTACCTACTATTGGCGAAATAAAACGACGGGCTAGAAATACCTTCCTTCTAACTTTGAAAAACTTGAAAGCCTGATGTATATTTATAATGATGGAGAAAACTGACAAACTTTTTCTTTCTGTTTATTTTGTTTTTGCATCGTTTACTTTGGAGGAGATTGGTTCTTTCGTTTATATTAAGTTGATTAGGTACCTACTCAGGAAGAATAGAATAAGGAACTTTTTAATAATAATTAAAAAACTTGAAGTATCGATGATGACCATGGTACGTTTTAATAATTGCACAAGAAAAGTGTTCATTTATTTCTACAAAATCAAAATACTTGTGAAATAAGAACCATCCTAGCTCTAAAATAAATAATTTAATTCCGAATATAATTTATTTAACCTCAAAATAGATACTAATCCCCAATTGAATCATAAAGTCGTTACCCCAATATCATAATCTAAAACTGCTTAAAACTACATATTTACAATATTTCAGGGATAAGGAAAATAATACGAAACACCAAGATATTTTGTCAGTCATTTATATTTCTTTGCCAACATCAAATTCAATATTCCACACCATACCATCACATCTCCTATTCTCCACATAATATCACAATTCAATCCATATTCTAATATTTACCATAAAACTAATAGGTTACCTTAATTTACAGTAGATCTCCAATCAATACCATGCCAATCTATCTTTTTAACTGACACAGCCACTCAGCACGTCTCACCCTCACGAGCGCCCTACCAAGAAGGGCCCGTTATTCCGCTATTCTGACATATCGAATCATTGGGTGTTGCCAGTACACTATCCAACAATTACGTATTAATAAATTGAAACCTAACTCTCATTAAAATCACAAAATCGACATCATAATGCGGGCTTTTTAATTAACAATTTGCACCTAAAAAGTACCCCGACAGGCCTACAACAACCCGTTGCCTACCCACCGAAAATTTCACCGCAACCGATATTCCCGTCTTGTTTACGCCTAAAATTTCGTTTCTTGCCTCTGGTAATAAATAATACGTAAACGCTCGGCCTCCTCCAAAGGGTTTTTGCATGCAGGTCGACGTGTTCGGGCCAGTATTTCGGCCGTCATTAATTACGTTATTATGAATTCTGCTCACAACTCTGTGGGCATAATGCGCTCCACCGTAAAATCGTACGTAGTTAGGCCCTTTGTACACACACGTTTTTCTTGCCGTGAAAAACTACGGTTTATTCGCCGTGTGTAGTCACGGTCGTCAGTGTTGTTTGAATCACTATGGAAGCTTGTTGACAGACACGTTTTTTCCACGGTGCGGTTTATACCTACGCCGTTCTGTAAAGAAACCGTGCCGTATACAAAGGGCCTAGGCTTTGATCCAAGGTGGTGCGCATAAAAAGTTGGCAAAACATCCCTCTAGTTCGGCTCCAGTGTTAGTATAATGGATCTCAAATTATTGTTATGTTCGCGTTCGGAGCCTATCTCAGCGGGGTTTCAGCACGTGGAAGCCTCTCGTGTCGCCTCAGGGCTTTTCTGTTTTTCACTGATAGTCATATTTTTGGGCTTAGATCCGTACTATATATTTAGTGTGTACCTATCTTTCTAGATGAGGCATTGGTGCCGATTCCCTTGTTCACAAACTAAACTAAATTTAAGTTCAGTGCATCTTTTTCTTTCTATTTCATTAAGAAAAGGACAGAAGACCAATTTTAGTTTAGTCCTGTCAAATTTATCAGCGCCTGTCACTACTCAATACAAGTTTAGCCGTGATTAAAAACTTGCCGACTAAAATTACGTCAATTTACGTCAAGCGCTGATTAATTTGACAGGACTAAACTAAAATTTATCTTCTGTCCTTTTCTTAATGAAATAGAAAGAAAAAGATGCACTGAACTTAAATTTAGTTTAGGTTGTGAAGAAGGGAATCGGCACCAATGTCTCATTAAATCAAATGAACACAATCGATTGCTTAGTTTGTTTCAATCAATCAACTCAGCCTATCACAGTCAACTGATAGCCATAAGCCTCTCCCAGGCTGTTTCTAGTGTGGAGCGCCCCCCAGCTAGATGGACCGACGATCTTAAAAAGGACAGACTAGATGCGGAAGGTGGAGGACAGGGTGTTGTGGCGTAGCTTAAGAGAGGCCTTAGTTGGTTTGTCGAACCAATAGTCAAGCGAAGTATTTGCGTATTTGACCTATTTGAAAACAGAAATGGCGCACGATTTTCATTTCGTGCTTTAATTAATATTTGAACACTTTTGTCTTCCGCTCTTAATGGATGTGCATTCAGGAACTTTTAATTTATGCAATAAATTATTTATATCTTTTATGTACTCAATAATACATATGTATTTACCCTGAGTTGAAAATTTTAATTATCGTCGTCGGGTCACTTCGTGATTCTCACCATGCTATTCGATTGGTTCGTTTCAGGCCTCTTGATGACCGTCAGCTATGACGGTTTAAAATATCAAGTCCATGAATATTTCCCCCACCGATATTTAAATGTAAAAAAAGGACGAATTTAACATAACATGTACTTAAGTATTAATTCGCTAACAACAAACTGACATGCACCATCCTTTGTGTTTTTTTTTTTTAGAGAATTTGAAATGTCGAACGCAAAATGTATAGGCTATTTTATTTAAAATTCTTAAAAGCAATCCATAGCTGAAACGTATTAAAAGTTCACCCAATATAATATAACACCCGATATTAAATTTTCAAAAAAATCGTGTCATCGTACAAACGGACCGCATCCAGCAATTTCAGTAAAAAATAACGTTTCCATGGAACCCCTTTATTTGGATGGAAGGTAAAACGGCATTATTTATAGCGCATATGGAAATACGTCGTGTGAAATGGGATCGTAATGTTTGATCGTTTTCGAGATAAAACCGGCGCGTACGTTACCGGGATGGCCATTTCTCTCTTTATTTGCTTTTCATTTGCATAGCTGATGAATAAGTAAAGCGGTATAATAAACTGGACGGTACGTTTTGGCGATTTGTCTAGCTTGGTAACGAATTGAGTTGATGGAATGCATTTTGTATGTTTTGTTTATCAAAGGCTCGGGTTTTAAGTGGTTGGAAGTGGAGATTAGATATTTTATCTGTTTTGCTTTTGGGTATTTTCCTGTGAACTGTTCTACAGTGGTTTAGAGCAGTTACTGCTAACACTAGGTAGCTTTAAAGAAAGAAAGAAAATTTGTTTATTTAGAACAAATAAGACGCAGATTGTTAAAAAAAAATTGCGCGTGCGGCACCATACATACGACAGAAGTGAAACTTCTTAAAAAATAAAGAATAAGAGTAAATTAGTGTGAGAGACAGAGAGGGGCTTGTGGCTAAGTAACAACAGCTGCACGGGTCGATCGATCAGGTTAAGCTACGCTTGCCGCGGTTGGTCTGTGGATGGGTCCTCTCCGTGCCTCGGAGAGCACGTTAAGCCGTTGGTCCCTGTCATTTGTAGATCTTTGACAGTCGTTACGGGTAGTTAGAAGCCCAAAAAGTCTGACAACCAGTCTTACCAAGGGGTATCGTGTTACCTAGTAACTAGGTTGTGGAGGTCAGATAGGCAGTCGCTCCATGTAAAATACTGGTATTCAGCTGCATCCGGTTAGACTGGAAGCCGACCCCAACATAGTTGGGAAAAGGCTAAGCAGATGATGAGTGTGAGAGACAGAGACATTGTTAAGGGTTAAAAAAATCTGTTGTTTCATAGAAAAGTGCAATACCTACGCGGTCAAAAGGTATGGAACAGCCGTTTTTTTATAACCTTCGAAAAATTTCAACGCAGTGGGTTCAGAATCATGTACTGAATCCATGGTAACAGTTTTCGCGTCGATGTCCCTGCCACCCTGTATATTTCTTCTCTCTCATATAACTAAATGTGCCTAAACGTGACGCGTCCTTGAGATTTCACTCTCAATTCTCGGCGGATTATCGAAACGCCGCATAAGAAGAATCACATAAAAAGAATTGGAGTCTACTATTCGACAAATTAAAATTCAGCAATTTTTGGATAAGCACATTTGTTCCATGTCTTAGTTTTGATGACATTATCGGTTGGACTTGTCCATACGTTTACCGCAGAAAAAGGTGGAGTCAAGCTGTTACTTAAGGTTCCATTAGTCGACGGCTCGAACTCGTTGGTGGCGTGGCTAATATGCATGCTATTTAGTACAGTTATTTTATTTATTTCGTTTTATTTATTTAGTATTTAATTATTTTTCTAGTATTTATTTAATGTCATGATGGCCCAGTAGTTAAGGCCTCGCCTATCATGCACGAGGTTGTGGGTTCAAATCCGGGCAAGTACCAATGTGACTTTTTCAATTTACATGAGTTTATCTTGGACATTACTGACATTGGTGAAGGAAAACATCGCGGAAACCTGGACTTATAGTTAATATAAGTCTGAAATCGCCAACCCGTCCTGAACAAACGTGGTGATCAATGCTCGTGCCTTCTCTGTATGAGAAAAGGCCTTTGCCCTGCAGTGGGACAGTAATAGGCTGGTATTATTAATTTAGTGAAATAGACGATGATTTATGATAAAAACGAGCGCGTAAAATTTCATGAACAGACCTTTGGGCGTATAGATATTATAGAACAACTACTGGATGTATCTTCGCAAAATAAAATTACTTGAACTTTTAAATAAATTATATATATCCCTGCAAGGTTTCTTTTTGCCATTTTCATACTACATAAGTTATTTATTTACACCCAAAGATGAGTTAAAATTTGTATTGAAATATGGAAGTTTCAACGCTCATAACTTCCAAACCAATTTTTTTTCCAATTCTCCTCCAATACAGGACTAGATAATTACAAGACAAATTGATATAATTTTTAGTTTTGAACGTACACCGTCAAACAGACGAGTAAACACCTTACTAGGTTTGTATAGAAGAATGACCGGCTAGCGTAACCTTAAGTAACCACAATTTCATAGCATGCGTTACCAATTGATAAAGGCTGCGGCACAGTTTGTTGCTTAGTCATTTTAAGACGAGCTTTCGACGAGCTCCTAATGCAGGATGCTATTTGTCTAGCGTTTTCGGGTTCAAACGATCAACACTTTAATAAAATATCTGGATATAATAACATTATCTATTAGCATAACATAACCTTACAGGCGTTACGCGATCGGAAAAGCATTATAACAATGTTTCTATAAGGGGATCTATACATGACGCCGGAGCCGCACCAGCGCCGGATCGCATGTTTCGTTGACAATGCTTTATCTACTGAACTGTGATCGATGCTTTACTATTTTACTCGGCATCGATTTCAGCGTACAGTATAAATATGTTCTTAATATTCCTCGGCAAACCTCGTGTTTCGTCAGTCGTCGGATTTCTATCAGTTGCCCTTTGCACTTGTTGCAGACCAGACGCTCTCAATCGACTTGGAAGTATAATTATAGAGTTGTTAATACTCTTTTAACTTCATGTAATTTATTTTAAAAATGTTAGGAAAGCTGCTAAAGTCACAGGCACGACAGATAGGAAAATAGTTTTATAGCTTTATATAATTCACACGAAAATCGAAATTATTTAGTTCTGAATTCAAATTATTATAGAAGATAAATCTAATGATTGATGGACATGGAAATTAGCTTTCGTTTGAAAATAGAAATACTGTACACGCGGTTCCAGTGCAGCGGCGATCCGGCGCATATACGATATTCATTCCGTATACTCAAACTTGCGGTCCGGCGCCGCCCGGTGCGGCTCCGGCGTCATGTACGGGAAGCCTAACACTGATCTGAATATTTTTTCGAAGGTCACGTTCTGAAAGCCTACATAATATGAAAATGGATGGAAATGTTATGAGCAAACATTACTTTTGCAAACATTTGTGGAACTAAAATAGAACAGCCTTGTCTACAGCGCTTGAACATTTAAAGCTACTCCGTTCTTCGATAGGTACTTGCCTTGGTAATGTTTATTTTGAACTTATTTGAATTGAAATGGATCGGTACTAAAATTGGTATAACTTGTGACATGGCAAGGAAAAAGGTGCTTTATTCGATTAATATACAGTTTTTTTTAAATCAATTCACCTAAACGAAAGCGAAACTTTACATGAACCTTCAGAAACTAGAATCTCTATTTTCCTACATACTTAGGGGTTTATTTATAAACTTCGCTTAAAGTTAAGTGACGTTTAAACGTCAAAAATGTATGGTTAAACAGTCGCAACGTACTTAACTTTAAGCAACGTTTATAAATAAACCCCTTAAAGTCTATGAAGTCAGGTCTGTTTTACTATTAAAACAAGCATATTACGAATGAGCGGATTATATCCAAGATAAGAATGCTTGGAAAAATGCTGGTCTAGCTCCATAGGACAATTTAGAGTCTAGACAAAATTAAACTGGTTGCTAATTTAATTTTATAATTATACAAAATATTGTAAAACATTTTAAAAGAGTAACGGTGGAGTTTCTTGCTCATTCTTCTCCATACGAAAACTAACTTTTGGAAGGGGCGACTAGAATCAATTCTATTTTTTGTGAATTTTGGCGTTCAAAAGTGCCTTTTATGTGCCTAATTGAAATAAATTATTTGACTTTGACTGTATTCAATTGTTGGCCTAATTCCATTAAATAGAGCCGCTCTCATAATTATAATGGACTGAACTAGTGTATGAAGCGGCGAGATCACTTCTGTTATGGCATCATAAATTAATACCTACGAGATTCATCTCTTAGTCCAACTTCATTACTCAATCGTAGAAGAGTCAAATTAAATCATCATTCCGGCAAACCATACCGGAATACATTACATCTTTCTCCTCAAAAGCCTCACAACTCAAAACAAAATATTATCGGGCCCACCCATCGCTCAATTCCACAGCTAAATTATGAAAGCTAAATTTATGTTCATACCGCAACGCACCCGCCGCAATGATACCTACTCGTCCGTCCTACAGTTGAATTAATAATATTGCCAATCGTATTATTCGCGAATCCAAATAGCATTTGGGTCAGTTTCGCGATGTTCCACTAAAATATCGTTGCGATGAAAATGTTGGTCCATTTTGAGTTCTATTTATGAATGGTTGGTTGAACCGCATTGGTTGTATTAGTTCGTCTGATTGAATATTTGTTTGATATAATTTGGTGAATTTGAGCCGTAATTTGGTTATGAGAATTAAATTTAATTAAATACATCGGTAACGTGTTGGGTCAGTGAATTAGTGGCCTTGGACATGATACGGTCAGCGACAAAAAATGTTTAACATTGCTGCTTTAAGGCTGCCTGTCCACTGTAGCGGAACGAGGCAGTGGAGCGGAGAAATCTGCCAATATTAACCAATAGGAGCGGAGCTCTGAAGCGGAGTTAAGATTCTATTGGTTAATATTGGCACATTTCTCCGCTCCACTGCCTAGCTCCGCTCCAGTGGACAGGCAGCCTTACACATCTCCTAAATTGAAACACAGTTGTTTGATAAGTTACGAGTGTTATGAGCTTAAGACGTATCTAATAATTTTGCATCTATTAAATGATATGCTAAATTTCAAATAATAGCTTAGAGTTAATATTATTATTTTTTACGTCTAACTTAGTAAAAGATTAAAAAAAATTAAGTGTTAATTGACTTTGCTGACTGTACGGTGCATACAGAACTGCGCAAATGACCTTTAAACAGTTAAAATGATATTGTATCACCACTGTTAACACTGAAATTCCTTAAAACATACCTAATTTCTAACTTAATTTTAGTTTTTGTGTTTAGAAAACGCGCTACAAAGTCAGTAAAAGTTGTTCGGTTCGCGAAAGAGATAGTTTCCACTTCGTGAAACTTTTTTCTTTACCGTAACGCAACGCAAACTTTAACACACCACATTGCGGCCTGATCTAATTGCAGGAAAAGTTAGCTCTTTCACTCTTTCTAAGATGTAGGAAGTGCCACTTTTTAAGAAGTTTTAGGAACTACCTTAAAATGTATACAATGTTGCCCATCGACATGTGAAAAAAAAAAATCGTGAATATTCAGAAAAAATGCCGGCAGGGGTATTTTTTCTGAATATTCACGATTTTTTTTTTTGAAAAATTACTTTAATATCTTGTTTAACGGTCTATCTTTAATATTTTTCATATTATTATTTTTTATGTTTTGAGTAGCGTTTGCCATATCTCCGATGTTATTGGCTCGATTTGAATTCTGTTTATTATTTCCAAAAAGCTTATGAGTTATTTTATCGGATTACCTAACATTTTTATTAAAATTTGTCGACTATGCAAAAAAAAAACGGAGGTGAAAAAAAAAAAAAACAAGTGTATGTTCTTAAAATCGTAGGGGATTTTGAAAAAAAAAATACATATATTAGAAAAAGGTAAAAAAAATATGTATTCAAGACAGACCGTTTTAAAGTAAATTTTCGTTAATTTTTCAAGAATATTCAGAAAAATGCAGGCCGGTACATGCCCATGGGCGACATTGTATATATTCGTTTACCTATATATAATAAATTCGGTATAATAAGTAAGATGCCTGTTTCAAAACCTGAATTATACACAAAGCGCACATTTTTCAGTCTAGCTTTTAAATCCAAATGAAATGGAAGTATCTGCCGGCACGCATCAAAGACTTGACGTTATACAAATCCTGCATCACGCAAGCATAATTTACCGTATCAGACAACAAACTAACTAACTAACCGACAACAATAACAATACCCGACACCCGTCTGGTCGGAGGATCCTCCTGTTTCTATGGAGGATGAGTGAACTTTACACCCCGTTCCTCGTACATACATAAAATTACATCACACTAAATGGCAATGGTTTTTTTTTTATCAAAACCAAAAATAATAATCCCGACTTCAATATTGTTTGAAACAATTTGAACTAACCAACACCGTATCCGTCAAAGCCACCAAAAAACTTGTCAAAACAATGAACACGAACATTCTGCCGTGAATTAATTTAAAATAACTCACCAAACACGAAATACGGAAGAACAATGACGATATAATAAAACAGAAATTAGAAAATTAAATTTCAGCGAGATCTAAAGCGCTGCGCTAGTGTCAACAGACGAAATGGATAAAGTTCCTAAGTGCATACTGAGTTGCATGCTTACGGAGAATTTAAGTGGTCGACTGAACCGGTACAGCATAATACTGCCCTGCTAAGCCCAAAGGCGGTATCTCTGAGATACGCCCTTTTCGTTTTTTTTGTACCATTCAATAGCTTTAACAATTTCCCATCTAATGGTATAAGCGAAATAGCGCTATATAACTTAAAACATTTAAAAAAACCACTAAGAAGTTTTGACGTGACAACGTCTTATAAATTGGTTTGCCGGGTGACACTTCAAGAAACCGCGTTACGCTCCGCTCACGTTATGCGCTCACAATGAGAGCGAGTGAGAGGCACGCGTCCCTTCCACTCGGGCATGGTTAGCCCGCCTAAGAGCGAGAGAGACAGACATAAAAAGTGAAAGGCGAGATTCTTTGTATAAATTAATGTTTTAAATATAATTCTTTGTATAAATAAATGTTTTAAATTGTTACTATTATTTCATCCTTCTTCCTACTATACGAATGAATATTCACATTAAAATTATTTTACCACTCAAAGTCGTTGTCACGTAAAACTTTCGCCCGTATACCGACTTTACAGGCAACCAATTTTTTTATATCTCCATTTTTCCATACATTACAATTTACAAAAAGTCAATTTTCTCAAAACTTACTCCGGTTGAGATACCGCCTTTGTGCTTAGCAGGGCAGAATATAACATTACGCCTGTATACCCGAAGGGTTAGGCAGAGGTGTACCTCAGTACAGCCACATGTCGCCAGTTATGTTTAAGTCTCATGCAATAGCAGACGCGCCTATTGCCATCAACCGGGCACTAATCCAGACTCCGGGCTGCTACTGAGAAATTCCAGATGGAAAAACCCAATAACACTACTAGAATAGAATCAATTTTATTATTTTGTAAATTTTGACGTTCAAAAGTGCCATACATGGGCCTATTTGAAATAAATGATTTGACTTTAACACTTTGCCCGACCCGGGAATCGAACCCAGGACCTCATGCTCTGTAGTAGCGCTAGACTATCGAAGCAGTCTGCGGCCATAATTGTAGCTTATTCATTCTTTGAGTTTAGGTTGTGGTTGCACGTTAGGTGCCCGCATTGCTGCCCATATTAAACCGCATCTGCTCTGCGGAAGGTACACGAATGTTCGGGGGAAATTGTATTCAGGTGCAACGTATTAATTCAGCGTTTTAATTACAAGTTTCTAATTGTAGCTGCTCTCATGCATACTGCAGCGTTTGGTTACGTTACCACACGTGTTTTTAATGACAATGCATATGGTTTCATTAAATCGTTACCTTTATTTTTGGTTAAACAAAACGCCTAAATATAAAAAGCTAATATTTAAGTTGTCTGCTTGTTAATTAAATATTTAAGACGCCTGACTTATCCATGATTTAATATTTAAGTTGTCCACTTGTTAATTAAATATTTAAGTCGCCTGACTTATCCATGATTTACAATCAACCGATAACCGCGAGTAATCAACGGAATTCAATACATAAATTGGTTCGGCAATAATAATTTTTAGGGTTGAATCGCAACGCCCAATACGAAGAGCTAATATGAATTTAAATTGAAATTAAGTTCGACGAAAGGGCGTTAAAAAATGAAAAATTTGTTCTGTTCCCGCTGGCTGTACAGCTGGACATGTCCAATTGTCCAGTGTCCACTGTGCATTGGCAGTATAAGCCAATCGTAATCTCCCACGTCTCAGTTCCATTTAATCATTGAAATTTTAAGGACGTTTTTAAATGTTCATTTTCAACACTCCACGCTTTTGTCATCCATGGAATTATTTTTTGTAAATACGAACTGAAAGATGCCATGAAAGAATTAAACAATTCAATATTTATATTTCCTGAAATGCAAATATTGTAATGAAAAAGGATTTTTTGCTCATTTTTAGTGACAGTCATTTCAATACTGTGTGTCGCTGATATTCCAAGTACCTTTAAATTTTTATAGCTAAACAGACTATTCCTTACATAACCTTTCAACTGTCATCAACGAGACACAATAGAATTTTGATTGTTATCCACTTCAATGAGGCATCGTGACAGATAATGAGATAATTGGCTGTAACAAAAAAATATAAAGCTCCTACGTTCTTCAACAAAAAAAGCTGTTTCGTTTTGGCCGCTTATTTTATAAAGGTTTCTTAAATCTGAAATAGAGTTCCAACCCATTGGCATCTTATTTTATTGAATCGAAAACGATAAAGACAGGAAAATAATGTACAAAGTGTCATGGTTTAATTTTTAATACGTTATTTATGGCTCACAATGGGCCTCATTATAAGGTTGAAAGTTACCCAAAGGGCAATGGAGAGGGCTTTGCTTAGAGTTTCCCTACGTGATCGAATAAGAAATGAAGAGATCCGTAGGAGAACCAAGGTAACCGACATAGGCCGACGAATTGCCAAAGGAGAACATTCACCGTCCATACATTTTTGGGCAAAAGGTGACACAAAAAAAAAATATTCCGTTATTTATGTACCTACCTAAAATAATGTGTTCTTTTATTTCACTGTTTTTGCGTGAATAGAAACCACTAAATAGACCTAAAACCAGTTAATACTAGTGATACCTATGACTGATACCTACCTACCTATGACTGTTACCTATTTCAATCAGCTAATATTAGTACTGGAGAAAAAAATAACTATTTAGCACACTAATTATGTGGAGAATAACCCTAGAGCCTAGTTTCACAGTAAAAGATAATAACTGTAAAGTTTACTGGCATAAAAACCTATTACCATAATTAGATTACTGTAATTCTGAAAAACATACTGAAAACAGTATTTTTCAAACTCGTATAACAGCGCATGGACGTCCCTATAGATTTGATCCCATAGTGAAAAGTGAAGAAAATAACATATTCTAACAGAATTTAACTTTTTTGTTTGTTTGGTCGGCACTTTCATAATTTAGCCCAAAATGAATGATCTCCTTTAAGTGGTAGTGGGGAGGGCACATTGCTAGCAGAACAGATGGCCGATGGAGCCGAAAGGTTCTGGAGTAGCGACCGCGTACCGGTAGGTGTAGCGTTAGAAGGCCCCCACAAGGCAGACCGATGACCTGGTGAAGGCCGCAGGAATCCACTAGATGCGAGAAGCACAGAACCGGTCATAGTGGTGGTGCTTGGGGGAGGTCTATGTCCAGCAGTGGACGTCTTTCGGCTGAAATGATGAAAATGATAATGACGGTATTTTTATAAAAATGTTCCTAAAAGTTTTCCGTCGTAATTAATTTCATGTTTGCATTAACTCGTGGACAGCAGCCACTGACGCACAGCAGTAAAAATGAAGCAGTTAATGTAATAAATTCAGACGACACTTTTGCATTAACTCGTAACATTATGCATGATGTTTTGACGGCAGATTCCAGTCATAAAAACGGTCAGTAGAATACGCTTAGCTTTATTTTAAATTCAGATGTGACATTGCCATTTTAATGGTCACGTTGAGAATATTTCGGTTCTACTAATTCAGCTAGCTTTTGATAAGTTCTATCAAATAGAGTGTGAAACTCGGAACCATGATATGGAACACGAATTAAAACTTTAGGACAGGTTAAACAAATCAGTTCAATAACGAGCCTTACAGTAGTCGCATAATATGATGTGGCTGACAGTACCAACGTCTCGGAAAATGGGTTGGTACCATCTGACGGCGTACTCTAGCGCCGCGCGCGCTCATTGGTAAAATCAAATACCGCGCGCTTCCCCAGTTTCCTGTTACACACATCCATCCCTTTCATAAAATCACTCCTGTACGCTGCAGAAAAGCAAGAGATAAGATGTTACACATCAATAAATTAATTTACCAAGGATACATAATCTAAAGAAAGTCAGTTTATTTAAGTATTGAAATAATACTTACCTACATGTAGAGATTTTTATAAATTACGTCCCTACAGTTTTCGAAAGACTGATCAAATCTCTGATCTGTGAATATGCTGCCAAGGATCATAATGCTGTAGTAGCTTAGCCTTTTCCCAAGTCCCAACTATGTTAGGGTCGGCTTCCAGTCTAACCGGATGCAGCTGAATACCAGTATTTTACAAAGAGCGACTGCCTATCTGACTTCCACAACTCAGTAACTGGGTAATACGATATCCCTTGGTAAGACTGGTTGTCAGACTTTCGGGTTTCTGACGACCCGTAACGACTGCCAAAGACCCACGAATGACAGCCGGGACCAGCGGCTTAACGTGCTTTCCGAGGCACGGAGGAGTCTCGGTATGTAAAGATGGTCACCCATCTACGGACCAACCCCGGCAGGCGTAGCTTAACCTGTAGTAGATTAACAGAAATTAAAATAGTCAAAGTTAGAAAGGTTGCATAGACAGACAGTTTAGTCTGTTATTTTAAATATCAATCATAGCAAATCAGGGGGCTACCACCAGCTCAAAAACAGTATTATTTTAATATTACTTCAGTGGAAGAAAGAGATGGAGCTATACGTCCTGTAGAGCTTCATCTCTTTCCCACACTGAAGTAATATTAAAATAATATTGCTTTATGAGCTGGTGGTAGGCCCCCTGGCAATTCCCGTATATTTAAGAACGATGGTATTCTAATCTCAGTCTCAAAAATACCTCTAATTTACCTACATTTTTAAAGCTTTTTGCATGTGATGGACATCAGATTCTGATATGATAGGATTTATCTATCTATGGAAGACTGAAAGTATAAACACACTGCCCTTAAAGACATGATTAATCAAAGTACTATTGCTAATTGTATTATAGCAATTATTAATGGCAATATTAGAGATTGCTATTCCGCTTTGCTCGTGAACATTGATTCAGTATATTATTAGTAGTGTTCTCTAGAGAGTGAATAATCGAGAATAGCTCGGTCCGAATGATACATATTTTATTATAATCCCGGGATTTTAGATCCCGATGGAAAAATCTCGCCTTTTATAAATTAAGTGTTAGGCACCTAAAATGTTTAGAAGTGTGGATTATAAACAGTTTTTGCATTAGCTACTTTTGATTATGAAACTATTGTGAAACAGGAATGAAAATGTCAAAATTTTGGGTTTTTCTTGAGTCCATTCGTAATTTTCATGTTTGGCGATTTTTTGTAGCTAACCTTTTTATAAGCTTTGGTAAAGTTAAGAGACGTTTAAACGTCAAAAATATAATTAACTTTAAGCAACTTATACTTTCATATTAGACTCTTATTAGTCCTTTAGTAGGCCTTTTCATACCATCACATTGTTATAGTAATAAAAACTTGGGTTAAATATGAAAGAGTTGATAGTAGTTTTAAACAATATGTTCTTAATTTCTTGTTAGACAATATTAATATTCATTGAAGGATCAGAACAATAAATATAATGTTAGAGTACGACACAAATAGCGGATGCTGGCCGCACAGTTGCTAGACTAAAATGGAACTGGGCTGTCGGAGCAGCAATATGCAAAAATCACCACTCAATGGATCCCAAATAGCAGGAAACGACTACGCAGCAGGCCCAGAAAGAGATGGCGGGATGAACTGGACTCCTTCTTAAAGGATTGGCCCGGAATCACAATAGACCAGGAAAAGTGGAAAGAGGGAAGGGAGGCTTTTGCTCTGCAGTGGGACAACACAGGCTTATAATAAATAATAATAGCGTACGACAAAATACTAACTATCACTCGGTAGTCAATGAATACTTGTCATAGGATAAGTAAGGGATCTCGGGCACTAAACGGCAACGACTCCGGCCAGTCGTGGCCGTCCAGCGATATTGTATGGTGGCCGGCTAGTTGGCCATCGCGACCAAGTTCACGAATCATATCGGTTTCTATAGTTTACCTGATCGCGGTCGTGGTCGTGGCCACCTAGTGCACGAGATACCTTAGTTAATTAAATTAGCGCTAAAACTAACAAGGAGTCCGACACAGCACTAATTACGTCACTAGTCAGAATAGTATCACATCCAGCTATTTCCATCTCCTGCGCCAAGCTCAGCTTAAATAACAATTGGATTAAAAATTTAAACAGTGCCATTCACGAGTCTCATTTGAATCACAAATTCCAGTGAAATGTAGAATATTATCTGAGAGTGATATTTTTAAAAATTCCCATTTTGGATTTCCTTTGGATTTGCATTTACGCTTCATTATTTAAAAAAAAACCTTCGTGGTTAAATAATCACGGGTCGATCGAAGGTTAAGCTACGCTTGTCGAGGTCGGTTCGTGGATGGGTGACCATCCATTACATATCGAGACCCCTCCGTGCCTCGGAAAGCATGTTAAGCCGTGGTGTTATTCGCAGATTTTTGACAGTCGTCAGTTTCGTAGTCAGAAGTCAAAAAGTCTGACAACCAGTCTTACCAAGGGGTTTCGTGTTAGCCAGTAACTGGGTTGAAAAGGTCAGATAGGCAGTCACTCCATGCAAAATACTATTATACAACTGAATCAGGTTAGATTGGAAGCCGATCCCAAAATAGTTGGGGAAAGGCGTAGGCAGCAGGCAGTCTTGACCACATGAGAAAAAAGTTGTCCCATGATAAATCATGCCCAGGCTTATTCTAGAAATCCCCACCAACAAATCCCTTCCAGTGGGGATTGTGATTTTTTTTCCAGAAATCCCCACTAGTTAAATAAACTCAACCTTTTTTTCTAATATTCTAGTCGTTTTTGGCACTCGCTGGCCGCTGCCGCGGCACCACTCGCTACGCTCGCTCGGCTCGTGCGTAGGGGGTTACAGTTCTAATTTAACCTACCCAGCCTAATTTGTCGGTCGGGATTTCTAACCCAAAGTGGTTAAAGATTTCTCTAGATGCATAATCAGCCTATAAAGTTCCCACTGCTGGGACACAGGGCTCCGCTCTGTGAGAAGGAGTAGGCTGTAATCAAGCACGCAGGCCCAGTGCAGGTTTGTTGGTATCACAATGTCTTTGAGCTCTTGGTTCTAGGACTTGGTGGTTTCTTGAGATGATATTGAATAATTAGGTATGTGTCAGACGATGATACTTTAACTTTGTACAGAAAGCGATTTATTGGTCATGGTAATTTTAATTTCATATTATTCCAAGTACTAGCTTTTCCTGTGATTTTGATAAAGTAACAAGAGTAAAAAGAAGTCTTGGTCCATCTTCTATCAAAAACTACATACGGTACCTACTCGTGTTTCCACCAAAGTACAAATACACTTTCCGGACTCCCCCCAAAATCGAGCCACCCAGCCAAAAAAGTGCAGGCTTTTTGTATAGAATTCTTTAAGTTTTTAAATGGTTTTGAATTCAAATTCGGAACAATGATGCCACCAAAATGAAAGCCAGTATGTCGACATCAAAACTGCATGAAAACTTTTTGTTTCACTCATCGTTATTTTGATGTTTTAGGCCTTTTTACCACACATGGAATTGCACGGTGCGCTGTGGCTCAATTTAGGAGTCCGGGAGTATTATATACCCACAAACTTACTTTTACGTCTGTACCGAATATTAGTCAGGACAAGCATAGATAAGATAACATATCTGCAGGTGGAATGTATCACACGATACAGAGTATTCGCAAGAGATTCGATTCATCATTCGTGTTTGATATTATAGTGTGAAAGGGATACGGAAAATCTAGAACTAATTCGTCTTCTAGTTACCAGGCTCTGAAGCCAGATAACAGAGTAGGTAGCCAATCATTCATCTTAACAGCCTTAACTATAATGTGCAGAATTCTGTTGTGCACCGACTAAACGTTGCTGAATTGAATTGCATTAGTAGTAATATTATTCCAGATGCATCGTCTTCACATAATTATATAATTAATCTATAAAAAATATTGTAAAACATTTTAAAAGAGTAACGCTAGAGTTTCTTGTCCATTCTCTTCCATACGAAAACTATTTTTTGGAAAGGGCGACTAGAATCAGTTTTTTTGACGTTCAAAAATGTCTTTTTGTGCCTAATTGAAATAAATTATTTGACTTTGATTTTGACTAACGTATAAAACGGAAAAGAGACGGTAAAAAACACTAACAAGTTAACACCTAACAATTTGGTATTGGTTATAAATATTTAGACTAGTTTGAAATATTTATACTATGCCTTTTTTATCCCTTTCTTTTTCAGTCGGTAAGATAAAGATAAGCAATACGTACATTTATTTAGTTCAGTAAGAAGGTAGGCAACAAAAAAATGATACCTAAAACGTTCAGTTTTGCGACACATTGCAAACTAGGTAGATAAGTACAAATCTCCCAGGAAAGTATGCGCTTCGGCAATCATCGTCTATTTTCGGAAATACGAACACGCAATGATGAGTTCTGATACAGAGCAATTGCAACAATAGAAGTTCTTGCTTATTTTGTATGACCATGGTTAGAAAATTACACATTAACAACTTTATGCAATTCCAAAAAAGTTTACAAAACTTTTGAGTGAAAGAGAACGAGGTACAAACTGGAGTAGGTCACCTGAGAGAGAGAAAACTTTGAACAAACGTGCAATGATAAGTGCACTTTTACGAAGCGTTACATTCCTAAACTTAGAATTATGTTGACCATTACAACCTGACCAATATACTATTTGTCTACAAGCATTTTCACTCACCAAAGAGATATCGGTTCAGAAAAATACTGTTACCGGATTTCCGAACGGGTACATCCTTAAAGTTGTTCATACAAATACTCGACCATCGCAAATAGTAGTCGTGAAATGAACTCTCTTGTTGTGTGAACAAATGTCAAGATGACAACTCAAACAGGTCTTTATTGACATGTCGGCGTATTATGGTTTGTCTATGTGTTTCTAGCGACCGTCTAGTTCTGTCATATTGGTTTGTTAACGGTATTTGTTAAACAAGTTTACAACGATTAGTACAATGTACGGCCATGTGCTGGCAATTCTCATAATTACCAAGCTTAGTAGGCTGATTGGTGGTCAAAATTCTGTCGAGAAATTAAGGTTCATCAAATTGACAAACCTTAATTTCCCTGACGGATCGTAAACCTGAAATAAAATTTAAAACTCATATTTAAAGTACCCTTTGTAAACAAGCATATTACAAATCAGAGGATTATATCCAAGATAAGAATGCTTGGAAACATGCTGGTCTAGCTCCATAGGACAATTTAGAGTCTAGACAAAATCAAACTGGTTGTTAATTTACATAACATCACGCCTTGTTTCCCCGAAGGGTTGGGCAGAGGTGTCCCTGTAGCAGGTACACCCACATTTCGCCAGTTATGTATATGTCCCATGTAATAGGGGGCGAGCCTATTGCCATCAACTAGGCACAAATCCAGACTCCGAGCTGCTAGTGAGAAATTTCAGATAGAAAAACCCAATAACACTTTGCCCGACCCGGGAATCAAACCCAGGACCTCATGCTCAGCAGTAGAGCTTGCGACCACTTGACCAACGAGGCAGTCCGTTGCTAATTTTATTGTATAATTATATATTTAATGCATACAAAATATTGTAAAACATTTTAAAAGAGTAACGGTGGAGTTTCTTGCCCATTCTTCTCCATATGAAAACTGCCTTTTGAAAGGGGCGACTAGAATCAATTAATTTTTTTGTAAATTTTGACGTTCATAAATGCCTTTCATGTGCCTAATTGAAATAAATTATTTGACTTTGACTGACAAATTACGCCAATTCCGCGTTACATATATAGCCAAGTCATACTACTGTCAAGAATGACAGTTAGTCCATTATCACGGGGTGACGGCAACTCAGACTAAACTGGTTGTCAACGGGCGTTGCAGACTCCGATGCAACTGGTACCTTCACATGACGCAACTTAAGAGGTATTAATTTTAATATAATATTTTTGCTCCGTCGATATGACACACGATAACGCGCCAATTTTATGAAAAATTGCGTTGGCAACAACCGAGCAACCTGCACTGCCAGTCGCGCGTGATTGGTTGCGTCGTCGTTGAAAACTGTTTTAATTTTGCGGCCTTAAGACACAGATATATGACAGTGCCCTTGAGTGGTTCTCTTGCGTGTTCTGTACTGAGCTCACGCAACGCGTCGTACGTCCAGCCAGTAATAGCACTCGCCCATCAAGAAGCGCTGTCCCAAATTAGACGCATCATTAATTTATTATACATGTCACCGTAAAATTATAAACTTCGTTAGTTTATAATCTATCGGTATTATTTCCGTTAGATTACAAACTGTCGAAAAATTGTGAACTGTGACAAATCATTTACGATTTAACGCATTATTTTTCGATAGTTTATATTATATCCATGAGAAACGAGCGCAGTAAGCGCTGCCGCTGCCGCGGCAGCGCTTACTGCGCTCGCTCGACTCACGCGGTTGGTCACAGTTCTAACCTAACCTAACCCTAATTTCACCCAGTTCACAATTTTTCGACAGATTATGATCTAACGGAAATAATACCGATAGATTATAAACTAACGGTGCTCACAATCTTACGGTGACATACATAAAACAAAAGAGATTTTAATAAAACGCGTATACTAAAAGATTAATAATTAAATTATCTTTAAAATGGTGAAGGTTTCAGAAAAATACGGTTGATAGATTTTGCGTGATTCTCAGTTTTTAATCCGCGTTAGACATAAGTTCACAAATTAATTTCAGTATGTAGTAAAAACATAATTCAAAATATGCTTACCTATATTAAAATATTTAAAAAATGCTCTAATTTAACATATTATTATATTTTTTCCAAATTATTAACACTACTTGTTTAGACGTCATCTTCAGTATAAAATCATTAAAAGTCGATTATCGTCACCTTAAGTTGTAAGGCAATTTGGTAAACAATTAATGTCCTTTACTTTACATGCTTAGGGTTTTATGATGTAGGTATTAGCACTGCCGTCATAATGAAAAAGGACACATCTAACATTTTATAAATATGGAGAAAATCGAGTTTAAATTTTTTATTGGTTTTTAAAACGTGGCTCAGTTGTGCCTTTTGAGCTTACGGTATTTTTGTTTATCTTGTTCCTAAAATTGTACAAAAAATATTGGCAGATGGGCCTTTTTTTTCTGATTCCGAATATGTATATAACTAAATTTCGGAAAAAATTTAAGTTGTGCCCTTTTTCCTTATGACGGCAGAGCAGATATAAAACTACTGCCCTTCTCTTGCTACAATTCCTAATCCAGTGCACTTTGTATGACTCCCATAGAAGAAAAGAGAGGAGGCTATTTTAAGCGATGTAAAAACATAATTTAGCTAAATGTAATTCCAATACAGATACGCCTGTGTTTAAGCCAACGTCATGAAAAAAGTGAATAGATAACAAACAGGGGAAAACACATTTGACGTATATCAACCTAAATGTTGGTTTACAAAACAAATTAGCATACTTCGTCGTTCACCTATTTTTTTATTGTACACCGTCAGCGATAATAAAGTCTAATAAAAATATTACGGTGAAATATTATCTCAGAAAATTCAACAGAATATGACTCTCAATTTGTACAATATACCCGGGGCGGGTCCAGGAAGTCCTTTGATCGTTAATTGCAATAAATTATGTTCTTTTATAATAAAATAAAATTTTTCGTTCATGTTTTTTTATATTTAGTTTCAGTCTGGTTTATGTCACAGGTAAAAGGTGACTCATCATAGTCATCATAATTAGCTTACATTGTTCCCACTGCTGGGACACTGACAGGTCTCCTCTCTTCGAGAGGGAGTGGGCTGTAATCCACCACGCGGGCCCAGTGCGGGTTGGTAGATGTCACATGTCTTCGAAGTTTTGGTTCTAGGACATGCCGAATTCCTCACGATGTTTTCCTTCACCGTTTTGAGAGCAGTGGCGATAAAACTATTTACACAAAGTTAAGCGCCTGTCTGGGTTCGAATCCTCGACCTACAAGTCGTAAGAGAGAGCCGTTTCCACTGGGCCACCACTGCTCTGAAAAGGTGACAAAACCTTATCAATGTTAAAACTGGAAAATCCCCAACGATTTATGAATTCGGTTCTCCCTCGATATTTATGGATTTCAGGTTTTGATTATCGTTGACATTTAGTTCTTCTCGGCTTTTAAAAAGTCAGTAGGGTTCCGTACCACAATAGGAAAAAATCTGAGCCCTCATAGGATCACTCGTGTGTCTGTCTGTCTGTCCGTCTGTCACAGTCAATTTGCTCCGAATCCAATGGACCAATTATGTTGAAATTTAGTACACATATCAATTTCTGTCACCCAAACTCGAACGTGAAACGTAAATAAATGAATTTTGAATAGGGGGGTTACTTTTCGGGGCATATTGAAAAAAAAAAAAACAAATGTAAACTGTACTGTGACATATGAAATAAAAGGGATATTATTACCTATAAGAAGTCTATGGTCACCAATATTGTGCGTACAAACTTACATTTGCAGTTGGAATGTATGAGAGAACATGTTTTTCAACTACAATGTTAAGTTTGTATTTGGGATAAATTCATCCCAACTACGGAACCCTTCACTGTGCGTGGTCCGACACGCACTTGGCCGGTTTTTTATTATTTTTGAGTCAAAATGTTAAATTGAGTCAAAAGGTGTGGTTGAAATTAATGAACTTCAAACACACCTTTCATCAGAGGTAAAAATATAATGTTGTGTGTTTTGAACTTTGAAAATAATCAAGACATTATATCGTCCCTACTATCCAAGTGCGAAGGCTTCAGAACAAATTTAATATAAAAATACATTTTCTGCTAACCAAGATCCATTTGCGCTAGTGAAATGTGGAGGTTCACGGACAAAGTTTTCCTTTTCCACCCTAAACTAATTTGATCCAGAATAAACAGAATGCCTAGAAGATCGAGACTTTTATTAGTAAAGTATTCAAATAAAAGATTCGAATAAAATTGTAATGTGCTTTTACGATAGTTTTAACTTTATTGCATATTCGATATTTAGAGGTCCGATTACACTTTGTCAATTTTTGTCATTCAATGTAAAAAATCACTTTTCTTTTGGTATTTGAACAATTCCGCTATAATATAAGATTTTCACAAAAAAACTGTTTTTTATTTTTCCTGTAAAATTTGGTTGTTACGATTACGATTTTATTCGCTGAGGACAGCAAATTTATCCAAGCATCTACTGAGACTGATGATATACAATTTTAATAAATTGCGTTGTGTCATTGGTAATGTGTAAAAGATCTGAAGGCTAATTTCTCGTACTTAAAAAACGTTCACTTTCAATTCGCAATCTGTCAAGCTTGTCAAAAAATTTGTTAAATAGATTGTACTAGCTTTTGCCCGCGGCTTCGCCCGTGTGGATATCGGAAAATATCCTACGGGAACGTACTACCGAGATTTCATACCTAATAAATAACATAGGAAAAGTTCATTGACTCCTACCGCTGCACCCGCGTTGCTACGCGTAATTTTGAAACTGTGATATTTTTTAAACTATTAATTTAAATGATATGATGTCAAGGTATATTTTAATCTAAATTAAATGCCCAATTTAAATAACATATTTTTTTGGATAAGTATTAATACTATACCGATCAAAAAAGCTTCGGAAATAACAATTCAATTTTTATCAAATTCTGAAAGATAAAAATGGCTATCGTGGGTCATTTTTAGAAGATAGACATATGTCATTGCGGACTTTTTTGTTGAACTTTTTAAGATGAATAATACCGTAGAATGTAAATTTAATGTATCTTTTTCGGTTAACGCAGCGCACGCCAGTAAAGCTCCCAGTCGGCATGATTTTTTCCGACTTCTTCAACAATAATCGTCATATTTCAGCCAATTTACATAAAAACGTAATGAATTATACATTAAAACCTTCCACGTGAATCACTCCGTCCATTGGTGAAAACCGTTCGAAAATCCGTTCAGCAGTTTTTGAGTTTATCGCGTTTATCAGACAGACAGACAGAGAGGGGAACTTTGTTTTATATGTCATTGTAAGGATGTAAGGATTTTTGACAGATGGGATGACAGCGAATGAAATGCGAATGCGAACGTTTTTAAAAGTTATGGGAATTACCCCTTTGAAGTCTTTGACTTTGTATAAGCCTTTCGTTAAGTGGTGTCTCTTTCGTTTTGATATGTTATTATTATTTATTATAAGCCTGATTTGTCCCACTGCAGGCCAAAGGCCTCCCTTCCCTCTTTCTACTTTTCCCGGTCTATTATGATTGCGGGCCAATCCTTTAAAAAGGAGTCCAGTCATCCCGCCATCTCTTTCTGGGCCTGCTGCGTAGTTGTTTCCTGGTATTTGGGATTCGCTGAGTGGTGATGATTTTAATATTTTAATTCAAATTTTGAGGCACTTATCAGAGGAAGTCACGTTTTATGTTATGTTTCTTTTAAGTACTTTGATAATTTTTGTGGTGATGTTCTATAAAATAATTTGTTTTAATTTGCTCGCATTACTATTATTGATTTTACCATCGTCTTTCTTCATTTTCTTTAGTAATTAATTAATTTACATCACTAATTGTATTAAAGCTATCGTAATGATTCTATTACTTTGATATATTTTTTTAGTTTCCGTCTCCAAGGTCTTGTTTAAAAGAATTTGATTCAGTATATTCACTGATATCATTCTCGATTTCTTTATCGTCTTTCAAATTACCTGTACTAATCAAACAATCTTCATCACTATTATCGTTAAGCTCAGCTTTGCTATTAATAAAGCTAACATTAAAAAATCGATAACTCCTCGTAGATCTAATTACCCGCGTATACTTCAGTGAAGGCACGCCATTGCTCTAGTTACTAGGAGCGTCAAAATGAATTATGGCTCTTCATTAAGCTTAAGTGCTGTCTTAAAGTGTCTAAAAAGATTCCATTATGTTAGGGGAATAGCACCGCCTCGTTTATTAAGCTCGCCAACAATTTTTTATCTGATTACAGCGCGAACAGATTTGTGTTTTGCAAGATTGTAAAATTTGTGAGACGAAAAAGTTTGGACGTTTCTATTAAGGTTCTCGAGATAGGTGAGATTGAAAAAACTAAGGTTATTAGATTTTTGGATGAACTGAGTTTTTTTTTGTGTCCGTCTGTCTTGTTGGAGTGATTTCATTTTCATATTGGAGCTAAAAAGATTATAGCCACAGTGGCTATTATATTTTTTGTCTGTGGCTGTATTAGTTTTATACTGTTAATAAGATATTGCTTACTGATTACCATAATATCAATCAACTCAGCCTATTGCAGTCCAATGCTGGACATGGTCATGGACCTCACCCAAGTTGCCAAACCATGCAGTATACCACAACAGTTTGCCTGTATGACTGTCAGTTTTCCTATAAATCATAGATTCTTCCCTAATTGGATCACCTCAATCAAACACAGTTCAGTTACATCGAAACCCATCTCTAATGCCTATTTACTTAATTATCGACCATCTGCGGCATAACCAGCGCAAATCAACCTACTGCCAGTACTATAGTCCCGTCCGTCCGTCTGTCCTGACCGCATCACTTCCGCTGCGGTTTACCTATGATATTATTATACTGACTGATACTGGCTCCAACTGACGTTATGTGATTGTCGTTCATGTTGGTAGGTGCTTTATTTAATTCAAACTTCCTGAATTTAATGACATCTGCTTTATTTCATCTGCTAACTATAATTATATATCTTTATGTGTATAATTCTTCTGTACGTGTGTTTGTTACCTAACTTCTCCGGATGAAATTTTGTGTATATATTTGAGTGGGTCCCTGGATGGTTTGAAAATACAATTGGATCCGGTAGGTGGCGCTGTTCGGACAGAACAACGTGTGTCGGGTCCGTTAGTAATCCTAAATATTATAAATGCGAAAGTAAGTTTGTTTGTTACGCCTTTACGCTAACGGCTGAACGGATTTGGATGAAATTTGGCACATATATAGATGGAAAAGAACATAGGACACTTTTTTTTTTTTTTCCACGGGATCGAGACTTATGCGGGTGAAACCGCGGGGTGCAGCTGGTAGTGAATATTATACCGGGTCAAAAAAAATTAGCTAGCACAGCTCCACAAACGTGATCAGTATAGATATCAAAGGTACGTGTAGGTGTACCCTCTTGACCCTGTTGTTTTACAAGCTATGTCCCCGATAAGATTTTCTATCGGATTTTTTTTATTAAATCCCACACAAATTTCCATCCCCTATTTAACCTCTTTTGGGAATGAATTTAAAAAAAAACCTTTTTCGTCCTCACTTTTATCATATGGAACTCTTGATAGTTAATTGATTCAGGCGTGACCTTGCGGAAATCCATTATAATATACAATAGACGTGGATATATTTAGTAACCTGTTCCGGTTAGCTATTTCTAAAGAGCTATAAAAAACCCTATATATTATATATTTATGGCTCTTTAGCAATAGCTAAGCGGAACAGGTTACTAAATATATCCACATCTATTTTATTTTATGGAACTCTTGTGCAAAATTCCATGTTTGTAGACTAAGCGGTTTAGGATGTGTCTGTCAGTAAGTGAATTTAAGATTTTTATTAAGTCGATTTGTTTCTATCTTACTATCCCCAAGCAAGTCTGTTAAAATGTGTATTCACTTGCTTCAAAAATGGTGAAGGTAAACATCGTGAGGAAACCGGCATGCTTGAGAGATATTTCTCGACGGCATGTGAAGCCAAGTTAGGGCGGCATAAAGACTCTGACACCAGGATAGCACCAAGTTGACACGCCCTCCCGCTCCACCCAGAGCGGGAGAAGTTATTAGATAATTTCCCACCCAAAAAAAAAAGGTTTGTTACTAATCACACGAAAAAGAAGAAAAATGTGTATTCAATATGGCGAAAGTAGTTCATATAAATTGGACTTTGTAGGAGGCTCAAGTTTACTAGGATTGATCGATTAAAGGTATTTATCTCACGGGGCTGTATTTGACTCTCCAAATTAGAAAGTCTTACTAAGTAACAAAACTTAATAAAATAATAATCCAAAATCTGTAAATAAATCACGATGGATGGACTAGGTTTATCAACTAGCCGTAATATTACAAAACGAGTTCTAGCTTTGGTCTAAGCCCAAACCATCGGGCCTTTTTTTGGGTTGGAAATGATCAAATAACTTCTCTCGCTCTGGATGGAGCGGGAGGGCGTGTCAGACTCTTACTGACCCACCCGTGTTCCTTCAGTTGCCATGTTGCCAGGGGCCACAGTATCCCTTTCGGACTTTCTTGCGACCCCGTGGAGTTGTATTTTGAACTTTATTCACAGCATTGTAAAGTTAACACGAAATTGACAACTTAGACTCGGGATTCACGTTAGTTGTAGCAATGAGAACTTTAACTTAGTCAAAATAGCGTTCGAAATGAAAAAAAATACTCGATGGTTAAAACCTGATTTTAAACAAATCTTGTTTTATATTAAGGGCTCTAAGTCTAACCGGCTCTTTTCAATTTCATTTTCATTGAACCAAAATTCTAGGTAATAGACAATATACCTGAATCTTAAGTTTGGTACTATTAATTACTGATTGGTTGAAAGGTAAACTTTGCTCATGCATCTTGCAGAATTAGTACTTTCCAAGTACCTAGAGGTTCTTACTTGTGCTTAAGTACTTAAATTGCATGCATATTTCTCTAGAATTATTGCTGAAAGAAGATGTTTATGAACAAGTAATATGGTGCATATCATTGTATTAACTAACGAAGGGCTTTCTCGTTAACCCGCAATATCGTCCATACATGCAAAAAGAAAAAATTAAGTACCAAATAAAAAAGAAAAAAAATTTGCTATTTTTTTTTTTTTTATTTATACGTAAAAGAACCGCGTCTTAGTCTAGTGGTAAGACCACCTGTTTCAGACCCAGAGGTCCCGGGTTCGATACCCAGCGGTGGCAAAATTTTCTGCTCGATTTGGTTGGTGGTAAAGGCTTGTTTTGATTTGAGTCCGCCTGGCTAGTAGTCCAGTCAAAATAGACAACAATAAGTCATAACTTAGCCAAAATTCGCATAGAGCTGAAAATTGGCAGAGACGTTAAATACATCATTATAAATGAAATGTCAAAAATCCCTTTCGATCCAACTTCTGCAAAAAAAATTATTCAAGGTTAACCCTTTATAGGACGGCTCATACAATGTGGCCAGTAAACTGGACAGTCACTTCAAGGTCGTTATCTCATAGATTTTTATTTATATATTGAACCTTATGAACATTTACGACCCACGTTAGAGCACACTGGCCCGTCAACAGGCCAGCGTTCAGGTTCGCCGCGTGACATTACAAATTCGCGCCTTTTTTCAAGATGGCCTGTGAACTGGCCACCGTGCACCCGCGCATTGACATTTGTTGCCATCGCGTGTATAAGTTACGTAATTACAAGTTTTGTGGTAATGAAAAATCATGTCTTCTTGGAAAAGGTAAGTGAAACTATTCTTTTATAGTATATACTTTGATGTTATGTGCAAATGTAATCGACGATAATAAGAAAAACATATAATAATTGCGATTGAATACAAACCGGTGTGTTGAAAAAGTATGACCTAAAAATTGCCTACCCAACTTTGAGATGTTGTATTTAGTATTTATTTTCGAGTAATCCCTATGAACCATATTGTTTTACAACAAGTATATAAGCATGTGTTATGATATAATAATAAATTTGCGATAAACACTGTTGTTCGGTAGTTATAACCAATTATTATGAACGTTTGGGGGATTTTTTGGCGTTTTTTTTTTTCAGGTTTGTAGGTACTTATGAAAATCGTAATGTAATAGTTTTGCATTGTAATTTTCTCATTGTTTTAGACACACAGACACTTATCGGGAGTTAGAGTCACTAGACGAGGACCAATGGAACGACTTCGTGGGCATTACTGATGGTGATGATCAGGCCACACAATCAGATATCGGTGGTGATTCTGATGCTGATGATTGTTTCGACGAAAGTTTTAGTACCAGCACCCTGAGCACACGTAGTCGAAATCAAGGATCATGTTCTGGAACATCATCTTCATCACAACCACCACAGGAGTTTCTGTTTCTACCACCACCACCTATCCCACCATCGCCACCTCTACAATCACCGCCATCTTCACCACCACAGCCGCTATCACCAAACCCGACCAGGTATCAAGAGATGATTTCTCTCGAAGACGCAGATCCTCGAGAGAATAATAATACATGAAGATCTTAGTAAGTGGAGTAATAAAAGATTTCGAGATCCACCAGTGTACAAGAACAGTACATTCAATAATTAAAACTGATTGTCAATTATATGTTCTAATATTAAAGGCTGATTAGGAAATACATTTTTTTATTAATTATATCGTCCTTTCCTAAAAATAAAATAGATTTCATTAGTGTCCATTTTACTGGCCAGTGATATTGCTGTGATGGTTAGTAATGCAGAACATTCAATGGCCGGTTTACTGGCCATATGATTTTCATGATTTTCTCAAAAAACAAAGATTTTCAGGTCTTTTTTCAAAAACATGTCATAATGATTTACGGCACAGAATATATATGTATCACAAAATATTAAGAATTCAAAAAAAAGTTAGGGTGTGCGTTAAAGGGTTAAACATACGAAATTAAGGTTTTTGCCATTTTTATCGAAAACGGTAAGTTTTATCGTGAAAATAGATTAGACAAAAGTTATTGATCATACAATTTTCTACCAAAATGGTCCAGTCACTTTTTCTCTTACCACTCACCATTCGTGAGATATCGCGGTTTTAACAATTAGAAAATTCATATTTTACAATATGCACACATTTCCGCACCACCTATGAGGTAATTAATGCAATTGGCGTATTTTTTTTAACGTGTTTTCCCCAGTATGTATACTCCACGATCTATTGTAATAAAGAAAGTTTAATCAGATCGTATCCTATTGATGGAAAGAACGGTAATATTGCTAATGATCAAAGTGGAATAGGTTATTTTCTTCTAAATGTTATTGTATTAGATAGTTGTCTTATTCTACTTCGACAATTATTTCCTCGTCTTCATTTTCTTCTTCTTGCAGAATTTCTGTTCGCTGTTCTAAGAAAAGGGATGCATCAATTGTCTCTTTATTAATATCTATAATATAAAAATGAATCGCAAAATGTGTTGGTAAGCGCATAACTCAACAACGCCTGGACCAATTTGGCCAAATCTTTTTTTAAAATGTTCGTTGAAGTTTAAGGATGGTTTTTACGGCGAGAAAAATTAGAATTATTGCTGGAAAAACCCTAAAAATAGCCCTTTTCTTTTTCCCATACAAATGATTTCTAACTAAAACGTAGTCAATTTGAGTTTTATTGCTATGGTATAAAGTTCATATTAAATTACAAGCACTCACTGTTGTCTAAGCAATGTAGGTGTGTTCCTAACGTCAAAGATCATATCTATCAAAACAATGTGCGTGTGTGCGTTGGAGCACAGAATACATAGTTGGAGGAGTTTAATGTCGCGTTCCGAAACTCGCGTTTCTTTTGTATTAGTTTCGGCACGCGAGATAAAATGCATCAGTTTCCACGTCATTACATCAGTCAAACAAAAATCGCGTTACCAACAGTGTTTTATTATTTTTAATATACAAATTTAAATAAATAAAACAATTCGTACGGCTTAAAAGGATTTGACTTCAAGTCATATCAAATTTAAAAAAAAAAAAAAAGTTGTCTGTTACCTAATCTACTGAGTTTGCTTTTGACAACTGATACACGAAACAAATTCGTATATCGTGTTTTGTGCAGAGTGTTTAGTTAGTTAGTGTTTGTTTAGTTCGTGATTAGTGAAAAAATAATTTATATTTGATATGCCTCCTATAAGACAAAGTTTTTGTCAGTTAACTCGATCAAAAGATGAACTTATTCAGAAGGTGTTTCCAGATGTTTCTCAAAATTACAGAAACCATGATTGGTTGAGCGAACGAGCTATACTGGCTGCAAAAAACATAGATGTAAATGAATTAAATTTCAAAATTCAAGAACAAATTACAGGCGAATTGAGGATATATAAATCAGTTGATTCGGCTACTAATCAAGATGATGTAGTCAACTATCCACCGGAATTTTTAAACTCGCTGGATTTGCCAGGATTGCCACCTCACAATCTTCAATTAAAGGTTGGATCGGTGGTTATAATGTTGCGAAATATCAACCAACCGCGTCTTTGCAACGGTACACGGTTAGCGATAAAAAAATTACTAAACAATGTGATAGAAGCAACTATACTCAAAGGAAAGTATAAAGGAGAAGATGTTCTCATACCGCGCATCCCAATGATTCCGACTGATGTGCCATTTGAGTTTAAACGACTACAGTTTCCAGTGCGGCTTGCTTTTGCTATGACTATAAACAAGTCCCAGGGGCAATCATTAAGTGTTTGTGGTATTAATCTAGAAAACCCATGTTTCTCACATGGTCAATTGTATGTTGCCTGTTCCCGTGTTGGAAAACCATCAGATTTGTTTATCTATGCGCCAGGTAATCAAACAAAAAACATCGTATACCACAAAGCACTACAATGATAATAATAATAATTATGATTCACATGATTAACAATAAAGCGATTACTTACTTTTAAATCCTTATATATGTTTTATTTAATTATTTTTTATTCACAACGCCCTATCACCAGGGTGACGGTTCTGTTCAGGAGAATTTTTTAAAATACGTAGGCACAAAAACTGCCACATTACAAATCTTTTTGACAGGACGAAGTCTGTCGGGTCAGCTAGTCATAAATATTTTCATCTGTTGTATTTGTTTCAATATTAGAGCAAGTCTGACCCTGACAATTGATGCATACTGGCGAACAAAATAATCCCACTTTTTGACAACCACAATTCTTACTACAATCCGTCTTGCAGTTACAAAAAATAGTATTAAGCAGTTTTTCTGGAGCAGGCGGGAGTAGAGTTTGAATTGGCTCCCAAATAATTATCTATTAACTTCCAACCCCATTCTTCTGGGTCCAGCTCATTGCCTAGCCACACTTGAACTTGATAATACACACGATATAAGTGTTGAAAGGCAGAAGCAGATGTTGGAGGCAGACAAGACAACTGTACTGTTTTATTGTTCCATGCAGATTTTACGAACCTCAAATATCTATATTTATCTATGGAATCAATTTCATATAGAATAAATTAAATTGTTCGAAAAACATAATGATTTAATTGATTGCGCAGAAGTATTTACAAAGAATGACTCTTCTCCATACGACATCGTTACATATGGAATTCGTTTTCTTCTTGCAATGTATCGTTCTCCAAAAAAAAAATTGATTCCATAGACTAATATTACATTGGACGCTTACATTAATTTACATTTAGAAGAAAACAACCTATTCCACTTTGATCATTAGCAATATTACCATTCTTTCCATTAATAGGATACGATCTGATCAAACTTTCTCTATTACAATAGATCGTGGAGTATACCTACTGGGGAAAGCACGTTAAAAAATACGCCAAGTACAATTACCTCATAGGTGGTGCGGAAATGTGTGCATATTGTAAAATATTAATTTTCTAATTGTTAAAACCGCGATATCTCACGAATGGTGAGTCGTAAGAGAAAAAGTGACTGGACCATTTTTGTAGAGATTTGTATGATCAATAACTTTTGTCTAACCTATTTTCACGATAAAACTTACCGTTTTCGAGAAAAATGGAAAAAACCTTAATTTTGTACGTTTAACCTTGAATATTTTTTTTGCAGAAGTCGGATCGAAGGGGATTTTTGACATTTCATTTATAATGATGTATTTAACGTCTCTGCTAATTTTCAGCTCTATGCGAATTTTGGCTAAGTCAAATGTCTATTTTGACTGGACTATAGCTACCACCATCTTATCTACGTCTGTCGCCATAAAACGATGTTTACTGCATTATTGTATTTCGGCAGTCAAAGGTAAGATAGCCAGTTTATTTGTGGTTGAGGATTTCGGGTGAAACTCGCGTCCACATTCGGTCTGATCATCACTTACCATCAGGTGAGATGAAGGCTAAGAGCTACACCGTTGTGGTTAAAAAAATAATTTAAAAAAACATTAACAAAAGTTAGGGGTATTAATTTGACATTGACAACGTCTTTGTGTCGTAGCACTAAGGGTGATTTTAATTGTGCAAATATTACCACTCAGTTGACTGTACCACGTAAATGAACTATGAAAATAACGACTTCAAACATAATCGTGGAATAGATTCTAAAAGGGGAATAGATATTATCGGTTCCCTAAAAAGAACCATGCTTATAGACTCATAAATACCTATACCTTTTTAGGGTTCCGTAGTAAACAAGGAACCCTTATAGTTTCGTCATGTCCGTCTGTCTGACTGTCTGTCTGTCTGTCTGTCTGTCCGCGGTCTAGCTCCGAGACCCTTAGTACTAGAAAGCTGTAATTTGGCATAGGTACACATATTAATTACGCCAATAAAGTGGTAAAACAAAATTATGAAAAACATTTTTTTTTAGGGTATCTCTCATACACGTAAAGTGGTGATGTTTATTTTTTTATTTTTTTACCCCATGGTGAGGGGTATCATTGGAAAGGTCCTTTAAAAACATTGTGAGTTTGTGAAAACCATTTTTGGATTCAGGGATTCGTTTGCGAAATATTAAGCTTTAAAGTGCTAATTTTTGTTAGAGTCAAGTGTCCCCCCCCCCTGCCGGCTAAATGGTTGGTATTGGGTGTGTGAAAAAAATCACAACAGTAGTTTATATAACGAAATTAAAAAGAAAACTATCATAGCTAAGTAGGCTCTACAGGTTAACGAGTAATAATCAACCAACTTAACTTTGCAGTTGCAAAAACATGTTTTCCCATACATTCCGTATGGGAGAACATATTTTTCAACTACAAAGTTAAGTTTGTCTTTGGGATAAATTCGTCCCAACTACGGAACCCTTCATTGTGCGTGGTCCGACACGCACTTGGCCGGTTTTTTTATATTTTTTTATTCAACGAAGCTAACTTCATTTCCATTTAAAAAAAAACACTTTCTATTTCAGATAGCTTTTATAAAGCTTTAATAACTTTAAAAATCTCTACAACGAAATCCCATTTGTTACAAAAAAAGTAAAAATGAGACTTTTCAAGTGGTAATAACGAAAAGTTTTAAAATCCTAGGAACCGTAGGTACAGTCTGCAGCAAACGTCGATTACCACTTTAGTTTTTTTGTCCTTATATTGAGTAAAATAATCGTAATCGAATGAACCTTTTATAACTTAGTGTAATATAATTTCTTAACTTTAACTTTAAAACACATTATATTTGTTAACTTAAACAATAATGACCAATTCCACGTCTTTGCAAAGTCAATGAACTTAAAACAATTTTAGTCTTGACCGTTTAATGTTAAAAATTTAAGTATTATTTTGTCGTAAATGCAATAATTAATATCGTAACACCGGATATTTAGATTTAGATGTAAAAAATGTATTTGGAAACTTTCCAAATGCCTTTATTAAACCTGAAATGGTTACAACATAAAATTCAGTGTTATAAATTGCAATTCATTATTAATATTCTAGGTTGCTAGTTAGCCACATTTCATATTTCCATTCAGTAATATTGCCAAATTAATCAAAACAACCAAATATTTGACATCTATTTGCGACGTTGCCCACTTTCAGAATAGACGCTCTTAAAGACTGGTAAAATAGGTAATTATTTGCAATATTCCAATAGAAAGTTTGTTCTATTGGAATATTTCAAATAATAATTTTGTCAGTATTTTTGCATTTTTCATATGTATTAAAATCCAACTATTTTACCATTAATTCTTTTCACCAATTCGTTCACTACCCCAACGTGATTAGTAATTGTATCTTGGTAAAATTACTCTGCTTTGACCCGTCAAGTTACTGAATATGTTTCAAAGTGTAGTGTAGAATACTGTTTTGAGATATTGTGGGTAAACTTGCTGCTTTACTTTCATCGTCGTCCTCTTCAGCCTATCCTACTGACATGAGAAGATGTCTGCCTTGATGTCGCCATTGACCTCTGTATCTCCACCTTCCTAGTTATACCCTGCTTAAACAAAATTGCATCTACTTTTTACCCTTTCTCAGTTCTAGTTACAACCGCGTCGGGTTTCGTAACATCTGGTTCGGAATTTCCAACGTAACGTGGAGTACGTGACAGTTTCATGCAATGTGTTTGTATATGTTACAGGCGAGTAAGGGACGGTCTGGACCGAAGCGTTTACCTGTGAAACTAGGAGCACAGAGCATTGAAGAGGATAGAGATGTCGTCTAGTCTCTTTATTTTGTTTCGAAATTTATTAAAATCATCTCGCTTCGAATAAGTTAGGTTTTCTTTCTCTTTGGCCGTTCATACAGAAATAGAAGTAGGTAAGTTTATAGACTTATGCTGAAAATTTTGAAAATCATGAGAATGTAGGATGCAAGAGCGAGCGAAGCGAGCTCGAAAATTTTTGCACTCTGCCTGTGATAGGTTAGACTCTCTCAGAGAATGCTGAAGTTGCCGTCTGTCGATAAAAATACAGTAGGTATTTAATCGCACTCTTACTGCTTTTGTAGATTATAAAGTACGCCTAGATGCGAAATAGATCACAATTATCTGTATTAGAGTACGAAAGTTCCCGAGGAGGGTCGATCTCTGGATTGAGATTCTGGTTTCTCACATTTCGGGAGAGGTTTGAACCCCCAAAACACCCCTCTCGCCTGCCTGTGGCCCTGATTTTTATTGACTAGGCTACCCCCTTTATGGCCATTATCATCTTTCAAAACAGAAGAAATTCACAGTTAATGTTCTTTCATATTATCATAGTGAATTCACAGTAGGTACAATTAAATACCAGTATTATTGTGGTGTCGTCAAAGCCAAACTGAACATATTATAGGTAACGTGGTTTTTCAATCAGTGAGCTGTTTCGTTTCTAAAATTATTAGGTGCTCTAATAGGTATATGAAATTAATACCTAGGCGTAGTGCTTTCATAGAAAAGGTTATTAATGTTCAGTTCGTAGTATGTATAGTGACAGTTTTTCATTAATAATCCACATAATGATTTATTTTCTAGGGAAAAAGACAATCATTTTCCTTAAGAACAGGTAGTAGTTGTTCAGTAGTGGATGTTGTAAAGTGGTATTGATTTAGATTTGGCTTAGGATTTTATCGAAATTACGACCTTTTTAATAGAAGATAAAGTGAAAGGACATAGAATGACGGTGGTATTTACCTACCCACCTGTATAGGAATTTATAGAGTTATCCTCACTTAAGTTTAAGCAATCATAAAATAAGGTTCCCTAAAGTTTAATTTTGCTTTCAGACTAAATACAATTTGTTCAGGTTTCCATTCATTAACGTTTAATACGCACTCACTGCCTTATTAAACCCATTAGCAAATAACGCGCCAAAATTATTGCTCGCAATAAAATATCAGGCGCTTACATAATTCTGTTTCTATAAAAAATATTTCCCCCTTTTTGTATGATAACAGTCGTAACTTAGAATTTTACGAGGCAAGCAAGTAAAATGTAAAAACGCAGTCCTATGTCCTTGTTTAAGGGGCTCGTAAAATACTTACCTTAACGAGCTTCGAGATAAGAAAGCAGTGATAAGGACCCCTCTTTAGAATATAAAAACGCCTATTTAAATTTTCTCTAACGTAAAAATTTGTTGTTTAATGTTTAGGCGTTTTCCAAGAAAAAAATTGCTTCAGGCGATTGATGTTCGGATCGGATTTATTGTTGTCGAGTTCTTTATGCTCCTTTTGATAGAGCGAGAGCTCAGCTTATTAAAGGCGACGTTGCTATGGATTCATAGACGGCTCCCCTTTATCCTTATAAGATTATGGATATTTTTTTCATTCCTTTCCTGCTCGTAATCCTGCCTTTGGCAAAAAACTTACCAATCAAGTGTACCGAACGTCAATACAGCAAGCAATTAGTGGTATGGTTGAAGACCACGCGTGGGCCAGCGGATAAGAGTGACGAATTGGTAATGAACCAATTAGTGGGTTGTTAGATGTCCTGGCTTTACCTTACCTTTTGCGGGATCGTGCCACAGAATTATGACAATTGTTTGCTTTGCTTCGTGATTCCCGGTGTGATTGCATTTGCACAAGTGGAAAATTTGAATTTGTTTTGCAGAGGGAGAATGATTTTCAACCGGAGGGAAAGAAAACTTTTTACCAAAAAAAAAAACAACCGCCTTAAAAAAAAACACTACAAAGTGAAAAATAACTTTAATTTCGGAAGTCGGTGTCTTTGGTTTTTAATTTTCGTTCTTAGTCACCGACTTCCGAAATTAAAGTTATTTTTCACTTTGTAGTGTTTTTTTTGAAGTCGGTTGTTTTTTTTTTGGTAAAAAGTTTTTATTTTTCACTTTTTAGTTGTGATACCTACTCCACACAAATTCGAATACCACTACCTGCTATGTAAATAACAGTGACAGGAAGTTATCATAATATCATCCACATACTAACTGAGGCAAAAATACGTATTATTGAAGCTAACTCAAAAACTACCCAAGCAAAGTTAATAAAATTTATATGGGACCACCTCTGAAGTATGATCTACCAAACAAAAACAGAACCATCAAAATCAATTCATAATTGACGGAGTAATCGCGTAACAAACATACAAAAAAAAAACATACAGTCGAATTGAGAACCTCCTCTTTTTGGAAGTCGGTTAAAAATATTGCTATAATCGAAAGGAATGATGAGTTGTTGTTCTATTTTTTATTGTTTGGTTAAATTATTACTTTTTAAGTTGAAAGGTGGTTATTACTAGCTATAGGTATTACAATAACAATATAATGGCCAGCCTGTTGTTATTCCTCTACAGTGCAAACAAATCTCCTTTTCTTACAGAAATGGAACGAGCAAAGCTCACCATATATCAATGAGGGATGGCGATTTTGCGACCATTATTAGTCCAGGGTTCTACACAACGGCGGCGGTGATCTCTCGCGTCCGGCCCTGGTTCAGGCCATGGTACGGAGCGAGAAGAAATGGCAGGCCGTCACCTCCTTCTGCGAAGCGGTAATGCTCGCGAAGGAGGAGGCGGAACGCGTGAGGGAGAGGCAAATTTCGCGCCCTCATGCCCCTAACCACCGCAGGAGGAGACGCCCGGGGCGTCGGGAATCGCGAGCCGATTTCCGGCCAATATAGGCGCGGGCTTGCGGACGGTGAGCAATGGGTAGCTCGCCGTCCGATAAGGACCAAGCCCGGGTCGACGGCGCGTTGTGTTCCACGCGCGCCTCAAAGAGATGTCAGCAGAATTGACGGGGCCCGCTAGGGCCAATGCCTGCCGGGGGTTCGAAGAAAACTGATAGGGAAATTGTAGCCCCCGGCAACTGTGTAATCGAATGAACACGGGTGGGTTTTAGTCGGTAAAAGTCTGACACGCCCTCCTGCTCCACCCAGAGCGGGAGAAGTTACTTGATAATTTCCCAGCCAAAAAAAAAATGTTTTCCTTTGTCGTTAGTCATTGTCACATATATTTATTATGAAAATATATTATGTTGAAAACGTCACATTGATACTTCCTTGTTTAAGTTTACTTTCAACATTAAACTTATACAAAGTTGATTAATTAAACATGTTCGAATTGTATACCTAGAAATTTTCATTGTCACTCATGTATTAAACTCTTCCGTAGTTGTTCTTGTCTGTCCTTGACTATTATTAAACTTACACGTGCTTGCATTATATACCTATTACGTACTGTTAATATTACTGAGAGGTTTATGGCTAAGTAATAACAGCCGCACGGGTCGATCGATCAGGTTAAGCTACGCTTGCCGGGGTTGGTCCGTGGCAACCATACATTCGTGGTGACCATCTTTACATACCAAGACCCCTCCGTCTGTGTCTCGGAAAGCACGTTAAGCCGTTGGTCCCGGCTGTCATTTGTAGATCTTTGACAGTCGTTACGGGTGGTTAGAAGCCCAAAATTCTGACAACCAGTCTTACCAAGGGTATCGTGTTACCTAGTAACTAGGTCGTGAAGGTCAGATAGGCAGCCGCTGTATGTAAAATACTGGTATTCAGCTGCATCCGGTTAGACTGAAAGCCGACCCCAACATAGTTGGAAAAAGGCTAGGCAGACGATGACGTACTGTTAATATTCAAATATCAATATCTTAGCAGAATGCTGTGTTCCAGCTGTCCTATATGTTATAATCAGTGATCGGAGTAGGTAGAGTGATTTTATGTACTCGTATCATGAATAATCATAGAAATCATAACATGGATAAGCCTTTATTCCGGGATTTCATTTTGGTACTTACGGGATTGAATCAAATATTGTTAAAGTAAGGTTTTAGAAACTACTACATTAGAAATTTATAGAATACGATAGATAAACATTTAAAATATATTATTTATTTATTTATTTAACCATTTATGTACACACAAATAATACACAGACAAGACAAAAGGAACAGAAAAATACGTACAAAGGTGATGCTTATTTCTAATGAAATCTCTTCCAGCATACCTGCGATAGGACAGAGGATAAAAAGAAATGTAGACACCGTGTGTAAGAGTAAAGAGAAAGTAAAATACATAAAATCAAAACAATTCACTTAATTAAATAAAACTAATAATATGAAAATATACTTACTTACATACATACAAACATACATACTTCTAAAATAAATAACACTAATATAATGTAACAAAAATATATAAATAAAATACAAAATAAATACCTACGCAACTATGACGAAGTGGAAAGGTAGTGTTCTTTCACTCTTCTTTTAAATACTGCAACAGTTTGGCAGTCCCTAATGTCTGGCGGAAGTGAATTCCACAACCGCACCGCGTGCACAGTGAAGGAGTAGGAGTAGAAATCAGTGGAGTGGGGAGGTGACTTAAGGAGGTTTCTAAGATGCGACCTGCAAGGCACATCAGAAGGACGGGCGTAGGAAAAGCGCTCCCGCAGATAGGAAGGAGTTTTAGGATTGTGAAGGAGGTTAAATAGCAGACACAATATCCGAGAGTTCCTGCGAAGTCGAATAGGGAGCCACTTGAGTATCTTGCGAAAGTTAGATCATGATCATACTTTTTAAGGTTAAAGACAAAACGAATACAGATATTTTGCAAACGCTCAAGTTTATTTAAAAGCTCCTCGGTGGCATCCAAATAACAGGAATTATACTGGAGGGATTATTATATTGTTTTTATAGTATACCTATCGTTTTCTTGGAGTCCGATCACCTACATACTATTAAAAAGACAGCAAAAGGGTTATATATTTCTTATTCATATTGATGTATTCTTTATTCTACCCATTACAACATTTAAAATTCCTTAAAAAAGTCTTAATAATTTCAAAATCCCGGAAACCCGGGGGCATATCCATACTAATATATACGTGCCAGTGCATTGACCCCAAATCACTCTACCTACTCCGATCACTGGTTATAATTTAATCGAATATTCTCACTATTTACTCAATCATGCATTCCAATGAAGTTCCAAGCTGTGAATAATAATAATTTAATAACTGGAACAATTAATCGGTAAGCATGACCGATGTCCCTGAAATAATTACTTACAAAATAGAGCCTTGTTGGTCAAAGTGAACACTCAATTTTCATTCAAACATTTTGAATGGTATACCATCTTGTCCGCTAGAATAGTTTCTATCACTGACGTCTCAATCGAAACTCCAGGAGAAATTTCAGTCTATCGGGTCCAAACTTTCTCATAGATATTTTGAACGGTGCATTTCTAGTAAATTTTCGATTCGTATCTCACTTCAAGTTGGATGAATATTGACATAGAAGTTGGTAACATCTATGGATATTTCCGTATGTATTTTTGACTGTGGTAAAAATGTATTTTACAAAGTTGGAACCTCTTCAAATTATGTCGAAAGTTTAGCTCATTATCGACTGTCCCTGTTTTACATCATTCTAGACAATTTTTATAGTAATTTACTTAATTGGAACCGCGCGTCAACAGACTTTTATTTCCTCAGTGCATCTAAACGTATGTATATGTATTAGTGATGTGCCGGATCGTTAAATAATGAGATCCGCAAATACGGATACGGATTTCAACTTTCTTCAGGTTCAGCAAGAATTATTTGTGATCCTCATCGCAACTGGCTCTTGGGAGACAAAGCTGCTAAGTTTTGAAATACAATTTACCATTACTCAATATTAATTATGACGTATATTTATTTAAGTTCTTGAAAACAACATAGTTTTAATTGATGTGTTAACTAACATAATTATTTCAATTAGCATGGCACAAATATTAGACGTTTGATCTCACTACAAAGACAGTTTAATTACTTACTACCTTATAACTTAATTTACTGGTACCTACTTACTCTACTTGAATTACCTATAATAAAATTGTTTTTTTTTTTACTACTTTTGTTTGAAGTTACATTGCTACATATCTTTAAAATTTCATATACGTAATTAAATGTATTAATATAAAAGATCCGTTCAAGATTCGCCAAAAAGTAACGGATACGGATACAGATCTTTATTCTCCCTCGGATATCCGCGGATACGGATACGGATACGGATATCCGGCGTATAACTAATATATATATCTGATACCCTACCTAATACAAGGAATATCTACTGACTTCAATGTACTACAAGGTACTAAGCTTCACTCCAGGGGTACATAAGTACACGACGTTATAGAGAGTGAAATTGAGGCTTCAATCAAAGGATAATTCACTGAATGCCTTGTTCACTAGAGGATATGTAGTTATGAATGCTAACATTGAAATCAAATTGTATGTAGCAGGAACTGATTATTATTATGGCGTGGAACTGTATAGGGCCGTATCTTCATGTCTGTGTATTGCAGTATCATCTGACTGTATTTTTTATTTTTGTGTTGTTAGTGACTAACCTGGTGTCAGTTTTAAAGCCGCCCATGGGTCTTTGACTTGGTTCACATGCCGTCGAGAAATATCTCTCAGGCAGCACACACGATGTTTTCTTTCACCGTTTTTGAAGCAAGTGATAATTATACATTAGACACATTAATCCGAATAGTCAGAGGTGTGTGACATTTTTTTTTTTGGCTGGTAAATTATCTAATAACTTCTCCCGTTGTCGGGAGGGCGTGTCAGACTCTTACTGACAGGGAGATGCAAATTTCGCGCCCTCACGCCCCTAACCGCCGCAATAGGAGGAGACACCCGGGGCGGGAATCGCGAGCCGATTTCCGGCCACCGTAGGCGCGGGCTTGCGGACGGTGAGCAATGGGTAGCTCGCCGTCCGATAAGGACCAAGCCCGGGTCAACGGCGCGTTGTGTTCCACGCGCGCCTCAAAGAGATGTCAGCAGAATGGACGGGGTCCGCTAGGGCCAATGCCTGCCGGGGGTTCGAAGAAAACCGATAGGGACATCGTGGCCCCCGGCAACAGGGCAACCGAAGGAACACGGGTGGGTTTTAGTCAGTAAGAGTCTGACACGCCCTCCCGCTCCGCCCAAAGCGGGAGAAGTTATTTGATAATTTCCCACCCAAAAAAAAAAGACTCTTACTGACTAAAACCCACCCGTGTTCCTTCAGTTGCCATGTTGCCGGGGGCCACGATTTCCCTTTCGCTTTTATTCGCAACCCCGGCAGGCATAGAGAGGTTTTAGAGGCCTTGGGTTCGAACTCGAGACCTATGACTTGGCAATTTGACGGTCACACTACCACTAGGCTATCACTGTTCTTAAATTATCATGCAATCATAAAATTAATATGTATGGACCATAAAGGAAGACTGACACATTTCTTTCTTCTCCCGAGTCTTGGAGTCGAGAAGAGAGCACCCTAATTGCGTAACACACTTTTAATCACAATCCGAGGGTTCTGATGGAAATACCTAATACATTGCGTCATAGGATTGAAAACTTCGTCTGCTCAAGAACGTAAAAAACGCAATTAACGTGGCAGAACTGTCGAAATGAAGGTTATTGCGTTCAATTGCCATTATATGTATATCTGCCTAGCTTTTTCTCAACTATGTTGGAGTCGGCTTCCAATCTAGCCGGATGCAGCTGAATACCAGTATTTTACATGGAGCGACTGCCTATCTGACCTCCACAACCCAGCAACTGGGTATTACGAAACCCCTTGGTAAGACTGGTTGTCAGACTTTCAAGCTTCTGACGATCAAAGATTCACGAATGACAGCCGGGACCAACGGCTTAACGTGCTTTCCGAAGCACGGAGGAGTCTCGATATGTAAAGATGGTCACTCATCCACGGATCTACCCCGGCAAGCGTAGCTTAACCCGGTGGATCGACCCATGCAGTTGTTATTACTTAGTAACGAGCTCCTCATGCCAATACCAATTGCCATTAAAATGCCATAAAAATTATGTGCGCAACGCATTTACCCCGCTGAATATGCGAATTGAAAATGATTAGAAATTGTCAAAAACCCCGACTCACGTCTTGTAGTAGATACTTTGGAAGTTTAGATAGTAGTATGTAGGTACTATTCCCCTTTCATCAAAACGTGCTCGATAGTCGTCTGATTGACCTGAGAGTGATGTAAGAACCCACAGTGAAGGGACTTCATTTCAGTGAAGGGAGACTTGGAAGCATTCACCTATGTCATTACCTACCTACTGTTGTTTGGAAAGGTGACGAATTCACTCTCATAGTGTTTCGGTCTTGTTTACATTTTTTGTAAATTGCCTAGTCATTTTGCTGGTAGTATAAAAATGATTAGTTCTTCTAAAGTTTTGTAGTAAAAGAGCATACTTCCAACCTTGCTGACTGGCTCAAACTCTTGAACTCACAAAGGTATATATTATGATTTGACTTCACTATCTCAAACAGCAATATTCTGGACTTCAATTATCAACTTGTTCCATTGAAATCCTTCCACCAAACTCTGGGTTACTTAGCCAAAACAACATCTATTGAAGATTCCCAATCTACATCTATTCAAGAGTCCCCATACGGAGCAGGGAATAGTTCGATAGATTGTGCGAGCTCGGACGAAGTTGGTCGGTATTGTACCATTGAATGGCCGGTTGTGGCCAACTTTGGCACTGGCTGGCATCGAAATGTAAAGCTGGGTTGCTTCGGATATCTGATTTAAAAGTGAGGGGAGCACATTGAGTTTAGGAAGATTTTTTTAGTAAATAACGTAAAAATGAAGCGCCTTTTGGCATTATTGAGGTGATTCAAAATTATGATTGTACGTTCAAAGTAATACTTCTGTAGTTTCAGGCTGTCTTTAACTTACGAATTTTCTAACTTAATTGTTGCATTTGGTTGAAGATTAGGAGGGTGCAAAAATGTTTCTGGCAGCTAACCTAATGGAAAATTTATCTTAAACTGCGTTTTCCATACCCGTCGGGCGAACATTTAGTTCAGAGCAAATTTTTGCTTTTCTGCCGATGTTCGCTCAAATCAAAAAACATCTGTCTTTACTACAATAAGAAAACGAATGCTTGCTCGCTGTGACGTCATTTTCATTGAAAGAATGAGCGAGCGAGCATTCGTTCGCCGAGTTTAACCAATCATCGCTGAACAAACACGTGCTCGCTCAGAATTGTTCAGAACGCAAAGTGAAATAGCAGCTATACTTGACAGACACATGTGCCAATACTCCATTTGAAATAAGTATAAACATTTAAACAAATCTTTTTTACAGTCCGTTCAACCGAATCACTTCTATAACGTAGGCATAAGGATGGCATTAAAAGCAAAAAGTGGTGACAATACCAACTGTTTACTGCAGCTGCCATTTGTCATACCACTAACGCAATAGAAGTCAAAAATGGTTGAACGGACTGTACAAAAGATTTAGTTAAATGTGTAATCTTATTTCAAATGGAGTATAGGTGCCTACAAGTGTATCAAGTGATTCACATTACAAATACTTTAATCACAATAACAAGTAGGAAATTGATATGAAGGTGATCCATACGCAATCGTCCAATTATTATCAGTTAATTACCTCGTATGTTAGGGAGTTTTTAAATATCCGTGTCTTAATCAACAGTGAATATCGAATCGTATCTATTATTAGAAATTACACACAGTTCAAGTAAAGCAAGAAATGTTAAAAAATGTCATTCACGTTTTGCCATGCTCAGTTGCTAAGCAGCTAAGTAAGTAATTATGAATGTTAAATAGCCATTCAAAAACTCATTAAGTGTTGAAATGCAAATTAAAATATTTTATGAGCTGGCCAATTTTGAAGGAAATAAAGATGCTGCCAGTCTTTTGGCCACGTTAGATAGGTAAACGGTGTGGATGTATATTTTAGTGTCTAGAATTACATATTTTATATGATTAAATAGATAATCTTTGTGCGTAGAAGTGTAACTTATACTTTTTGGCCCATTGCCCCTGGCTAGTTTGAATCCAAGGCACATACCTCTGACTTTTCGGATTCATGTGCGTATTGTATAATTATCACTTGCTTCATAAACGGTGGAGGAAAACATCGTGAGGAAACCGGCCTATCTGAGAGATATTTCTCGACGGCATGTGAAGCCTAGTCAGAAGCCCATGGGTGGCTTTAAAACTGACACCAGGTTGGTCACTAACCACACGAAAAGAAGAAGACCAGGCCCGTAATAAAATTCAAATTCTACCAGGCAGGCGACTTGTATACCTAGTTATTTCATTTAAAACTTATTGCCTCGTAAGTCGTTTAGGACCTGCGGCCTAATAGGGATGATGACTAAAAATATATTTTTTGTCCGTCTTGTAGATTATTAAAAAATATTGGACACGTATTTTTTCTTTTTTTACGTTATCTAAAGATTACGGTGATACATTGAGTTAAAAAATGTGCCAAGACGTCACTAGTATGTAGATTTTATACTTACTTGTGACGTAGCGACCCCAATTCCCCAACTTTAATGCGTTTTATCTGAGTCATTTTTCATTAATATTATTAATATGATAAAGCAAAAAATACGTGTCTAATATTTTTTATTGTCTGATCGACGGACTAAATAGAATTTCTTTTTTTTGACCCAGTCATCATCCCTATTGAGTAACACACATACAATCACAAACTCAATGATTTTGAAGTATATTGCTAATCCATTGCTTCATATGTTCAAAAAATGTGTATGCTCTGCAACGTAAATAACGCAATGAATATTGTTGAACTGTCAAAATGAAAACCATTGCTACTGTAAAGTGTGTCAGCCAATTACCTCGCAGGCTTAATTATTGCTATCTTCAATATGGTCTTGATATTGGGCGAAGTCTGTTTTGCCTACTAGGTGTTATGGACCAAGTTGGGATTTAATGAAGTTATGAAATATAGTGTGTATGAAGTAAAACGTAGCCTTCACTTTGGTGCGACTATAAGCGGGAAGTGATAAGCGAAAGCGATCTACATAAGCGTTTAATAGGTAAAGAGGAGTTCGTGGCTAACTAATAATAGCCGCACGGGTCGATCTATCAGGTTAAGCTATGCTTGATGGGGTTGGTCCCGGCTGTTCCCCCCGACCCTTGCTTCCTCCCCGACCCTTGCTCGATAACGAGGTGCCAGCAATTGTTGCAGCTGAGCACGTAGCTTTAAATTCCTTGACTAATAATCATGATCAAAACTTTGATCCAGCCCGTCCCATCCTTAATGTCTTCCCTCCGGTTGACGCCCTAAGCCGAGGTTCGTACCCCACAGGGGGTGCCCTTAGCGAACGTTCACCTAGTTTTAATTAGCATAGTTGAATAACCCTTGGTTTTAAGTGTAGTAGCTTAAGGCACCCACAGGAAAGCCCGGTTAAAGTAGTCATGATCTCAGAGGTCAACTACGAGATGCCCTCCATTAAAAAAAAAGTCCCGGCTGTCATTCGTGGACCTTTGACAGTCGTTACGAGTTGACAGAAGCCCGAAATTCTGACAACCAGTCTGACCAAGGGCTATCGTAATTACCCTGGTACTGGGTTGTGGAGGTCAGATAGGCAGTCGCTCCATGTAAAATACTGGTATTCAGCAGCATCCGGTTAGACTGGAAGCCGACCCCAACATAGTTGGGAAAAGGCTAGGCAGATTGTGTGGCATTAAATTCGATCTCTGTGATTTTACATTAGGTAGATGTGTGTTTGGTACGGTGTTAATTATGCAACTTCAGGAACGAAGTTCAGTCAATTTTCGTCACAATAAAATATTAGCTAGCGAACCGTGTTAGTATGGATATAACAGCATTTTCAGGCAATCAAAAACATGATTATGAAAAAAAAAACTGACACTCCGGAGGTGCCGATAGAAGTGAAAACTTGAACAAGATCGCCTTGGTGGAAGAAAAATTCTTGTATAGAACATTGGTCCGTAACCTTATCTAAATAAAGAGCACAATCGCGTTTACAAAACCTTTAAAGTAAAAATACTTGCATAGAACATTGATCCGTAACGTAATATAAATGAAGAGCACAATCGCGTCTACAAAAATCAGGTGTCGGTAACGGTGTCGCGAGTTCATTTGCTTTTTTCCCATCTCAAAAATGCCCAACGCACCTCAAGAAGTTTTCACTTCAGTTAAAGCTTATATATAGGTATATTTGCCTGACACATGCTGAGTTGGACTCCCATTTGGTGCAACCTTGAGACGCACACTGCACCTTATATATTTGATTATTCCGAAGTATGTCATAATGTCACTCCATTTCTATATGTATGTTTTTTTCTTTTTTGTATATTGGCATCTTGTTTTTATACATTTCCATGTAATTTGTTACCATTTAATTGTGTTTATGTGTGTCTTTTGTGTGCACTAAATAAATGTTTTATCTAGGTATCTATCTATATTTCTTTGCTGAAATCCTAGCTCTGTTCCTTTTGTATTGGAACACTTAGCTTCTGATTGGGAATTTCTTGTTCTCCTGACCCACCGCATCGCATCGTATCGCCCGCTCGCCCTATTACTTCGTTTTTTCTTAGCGTTTTCTAACTTTTTTTCTTGTTGCTCAGCTCGAGTCATAGCATGACTATTAAATACAAATATTTTTGAAGTGAAAACTTCTTAAGGCGCGTTGGGCATTTTTGAGATGGGAAAAACAATTGAACTCGCGACACCGTTACCGACACCTCATTTTTGTAAACGCGATTATACTTTTTATTTATGTTACGTTACGGATCAATGTTCTATGCAAGTATTTTTACTTTAAAGGTTCTGGAAGTATTTTTGGAGTGAAAACTTCTTTATTATTCGCGTTGGGCATTTTTGAGATGGGACTAAACAATTGATTTCGCGACAATGTTACGACACCAGCTTTTGACCATTAAAAAGACATCAACGCACGATACATTATTTTTTGCACAGTAAAATTATTCAAGTTTTCACTTCTGTCGGCAATCCCGGAGAGCCGTTTTTTTCATTTCCAACTGGTAGCTACAGAGATTAGTGATTTTTTTAAGCTATTGCATAGCTTTTATCGCGGGCTTTGAGCGCGGAGACTGAATCAAGAAATTCCGTAACGAAAAAAATCTAACACCCCCCACTCCGCCTACCATGTAATGACGGTTCCCATGACAACGTGATGTTGTCATGGGAACGTAATCTTTGTTTTATGTCATCACGTCATCATCCCAAGTGTAGCGTTGACAAATAGGAAGTATGGAGGTTACAAATGCTATGCAATAGCTTTACCGTGGCAGTCCCCGAGTGCCACACTTTTTTTTTTCTGTATGGTATCTCATAGCTAGTCTCTGAGACCATGACTATTTAACCGGTCAATCCTATGGCTGCCTTAAGCTGCTACACACAAAGCCTCCAGCCAGGGCACACACATAAAACTAAGCTAAAAAGCTAGGGTAAACGCTCGCTAAAGGCACCCCCTGTGGGGTACGAGCCTCGGCTTAGGGCGTTAACCGGAGGGAGGACATCAAAAGATGAGACGGGCTGGTGAGATTAGCGATTAGCGTGTTCAAACAAACAAATTGTTCAGTTTTATTATTAGGACTTGCAGATGCAGTGAATTTGAAATCTCTGTCTGCCAGACCGGAAATTATTATCACAGAATTCTATCAATCTAAAGCTACCACTCAATAGGCATTTACCACGTGCTGTTAATATTAGATGGAACCTTTGACTGAATCATTTATTCACCGACGTTATTGAACAATTGGCCGAGCACCTGATTGATTCCAACTAGTAACAAGCTCACATTCATCGCTCACAAACGAACCGTTCTTGGAAGACCGTAGCGTAACTTTTAATGAATGGACTCGTAAACATAGTGTGTTTCCGTTTACCAAGTTCCGAACTATATACGTTTTGCTCCAAATTAATTATAGCAACCCCGTTTTACCTAAATCTAAGCATTAAACTAAAGTGTTGAAATAACACTTTAAAGTACCCCAGTGGCGATTTAATTATTCATAATGGCATTTGCATGTCGCCGAAAAAGTAATTTTTTCATGTTTTTCAATTCTATTTCGTATTTTCAGACTGAAGAGTAAAGAGATAAAAATATGACACTCTATTCGAGTGTCATATTTTTTCCGTCTGGATTTTCTTGTTTAAAATGTAAATATGGCATAAAGTGGATTGAAATATTATTTATTTACTAGCTGATCCCGGCAAACGTTGTTTTGCCAATTATTTGTTTGGGGTGGACAACCCTTATCACTTAGGGGTATGAAAAATAGATAGTAGCCGATTCTCAGACCTACTGAATATGCATATAAAATTTGGTAAAAATCAGTAAAGCCGTTTCGGAGGAGTAAGGTAACTAACATTGTTGTTAACTAGTATTGTTATATTTACTTATGAATAGAGTTTTTGCTCGTATTATGTTATTTTATAGCCAGTTAGTAATTGAAGGACACTTATTTTTAAATAAATTAAATTGAAACGCAATAATAATATAGTTACGATAAGGTTGTTCGATTTATTTGGATTATTAGTGAAACTTATGAATGACGTACGTAGTTGGTGGGTAAATTTTGATGAAAGGCAGAGGAAGTAAGTATGTCCAGGGGGCCTACCACCAGCTCAAAAGCAGTATTATTTTAATATAACTTCAGTGGGAAAAAGAGATGGAGCTATACGTCCCGTGGAGCTTCATCGCTTTCCCACACTGAAGCAATATTAAATAATACTGCTTTATGAGCTAGTGGTAGGCCTCCAGCGTACTACTTAAAAAAAAGGTTATTACAAATTATTATCCTCTTTTTTCAGAATGAAAGACCTAAGTAGTAGGCGGTGCCGCGAACGTAACCAGTCATCAATTATTTTACAATAAGTACCTTTGCTACGGACTAAAGTTAGTTCTGTTATTATAAGTCTGTGTTGTCCCACTGCAGGGCAAAGGCCTCCCTTCCCTCTTTCCACTTTTCCCGGTCTACTGCGATTGCGGGCCAATCCTTTAAGAAGGAGTCCAGCTCATCCTGCCATCTCTTTCTGGGCCTGCCGCGTAGTCATTTCTTGCTATTTGGCATCAATTCTTTTAGTTTTCAGTCATCAATTATTTTACAGTAAGTACCTTTGCTACGGACTAAGGTTAGTTCTGTTATAACTTATAATATGTGCATGATCATAATACTTGTTATTGAAATGTATTTATTTTTTAGTTGGTTTCTTTTATTTCTCAGGAGTTTCCTCATAATGCGAACCGTATCGAGGAGTACTTACTGCCTGAATCAGGCTTTTGATCCAACTGCCTAACGAGAGCATGAGAGATGTATATTGATACTTTCCATCATAAGGCCATTAGTCTTTACGACAATCGGCACAAAGATAGCCGAGCTCACATTTTACATGTCAACAAACTCGTGTGCTAAGTCGAGATATTTTATTTGTTTTTCTTTGACAGCTTTCACGAGATTATTTTCATGTGGAATGGTAGCATTAACTATCATTGCGCGGCACACTAATCGATCTATCACCACTATATTAGGCTTATCGGCGACAATAGTCCTGTCAGTAATGATAGATCGATCAACATGTCATGGTCATTTTAGAGAACTGGTTCGGGCACATATTTGTAGTACGGAGGCCTCAGAGCCCACAACTTTATATTTATACTAGCTGCGCCCCGCGGTTTCATCCGCATAAGTCTCGATCCCGTGGTTGAAAAAAAAGTATCCTATGTTCTTTTTAAGGGCATCATCTATATATGTGCCAAATTTCATCCAAATCCGTTCAGCCGTTTTAGCGTGAAGGCGTAACAAACAAACTTACTTTCGCATTAATAATATTAAGGATTTAACAGCAAGAAGCTGATGAATAATCCTGGCCACTTTTTTATGTCTGTTGAAGTACTCGGAGAACAACCAGAGATAATTATGTCTGAATCACCCGAGCGGTCGCATGCCAGACACACGTCAACCGTCCCGCCCTTATTTATTTAATTATTATCACAATTATTGTGTTAATCATTAAATTTAATTGTACTTTTTTAATATTTTACTCGTCTTGTCGAATCTCATCTGAACTTGTTGATCACTTGACAAATATTTGTTACAAAAAAATACAAGCTCTGAAATCTGACACATTTCTGCCTTTTCTGATTGCTTTAAATATCACAACCAACTTATTAGTGCTAATATATCACCTACCATCATGCCATGTTCGTGTATAACATTTTGTAACGCGACGCCCAATTTAATGTGACAGTTTGACTTGATACCTGTAACCTTTAGCGGGCATTATGGAGTGTGTTACGATTCCTTATGAATATTTGATACAGCGACCACGAAATAGACACAGAAGGCTTGTTTCTATTCATAAGCGAAGCATCATCATGAATTTTTTGTAAAATCGATCGGCTTTTTATAGTCAGGGAAGTTAATTAATTATTATAAACATAGAAATAGAATAAAGAAGAATAATAGAATAGAATCAAATTAAAAATGGAATAGAATAAATACCTATAGAATTAGAATAGAGTTAAATAGAATTGTTTAACCTTTTAAGTACTGCAAAAAAAGCGTGCGACCATCCGTCAAGGACAAACACGTGCGGCTTATCGCGATGTAATCTGACACGCGTTGACCTCTCACACAAAAACTGCTATAGCTTCGTTTCTATTGCGTCATTTTACAATCTGTAAACAGATTCGAGTGTTTGAACAACGGGGGCCACTTATGATAATATCCATAACACTCATACGTTTAGTTATTATTGTAAACATCCTATTGAAAATAGAGAACTGGCCGTAAGCCGACTTGTTAATGTATTATGTTAGTTTCTGGCAAAAGTAATGAATTGATTTACGCAAAATTTTGGTAATAATATCATGAATACACAAGTAATCCAATTAGATTTTTTTCTTATTAGTCTTACATACAATATTTCCATAATATTCTAACTCAAAGTTCATAGTGCGCGGTGCTGTCATTTTGAATCGCGTAGTCCAATTCGTGATATTGGAAAAGATCATACGAGTTATAATGAGCATTATATCATGTATTAAATCTTTCTAGAATATTACCTATACCTTCTTCGACTAATTGTTATCCATGAATCGTAAAAATATGATACGATAATTGGTAAAATACCAAGATGACCTTGACGGGTCATTTTATCCGGAAATTTATCTAGTCTAGTTAGAATCTTATTTGAAAGTAAACAAGAATGAAGTGTTTTATCAATTTCTGTACACACATTCCTTATTTATAACCCTTTTGATTAATTCATTAATGGTTACAAAACAAATCTAGTATTATTTCATAAAAATTCGGCATGATAATTTGACCCGTTTTACCTACACATCAAAATGCTTCGAAAAATCTTTGAAAAATGGATAAAAATGAATGAATACGCTTCGAATGCATGAAATAATTAATTAGAATTAGTTTTTGCATAGATAATTACCATTTATAGACACAAATTCATCGAAAAACAGTCAACAATAATATATTTATATGGCAAATGTGTAAGGCGAAATAACCTGAAAATTGATTGGCTCGAAAATCATTTTTACTATATTGTTTTACGCAAACGATTAGCCAAAAACTTGCACAAGCCACTATTGTTTCATTATTCATGTACTTACCTAAGTTTCAAACGAAAAATCCATCACAATAACTCACAATAAATAAAACAACAACACTAAGTCACGACAATAAACCACAGAATATCAATGTAAAAAAGGGCGCCTTCGCATTTTTTTTTTATAGTGTTGGGCACGAAGTTTTTAGTAACTTTTATCGTCTATGGCTTACAAATATTCTTGCCAGTGTAGGAAAAATATTAGCAATCGACTAAGTTCCGTACTTTACGCAAAAATAATATTTTAATGGTGTAGCCACTTGGCAACGCGCGCTGTCGCCCGGAGGCGTCACCGGTCCTAAACGGTTGCGCGCGAAACCGACCCCTCCGGGCGACAGCAGTCCTTAAAAGGTTAAAAAAAGAATAGAATAGAAAAAGAAAACAGAATTAGAAAAAAAAAACGTGTGGTACTCGGGGACTGCCGCGGTAAAGCCATTGCATAACATTTGTAACCTCCATACTTCCTATTTGTCAACGCTACACTTGGGATGATGACATAAAACAAAAATTACGTTCCCATGACAACATCACGTTGTCATGGGAATCGTCATTACATGGTAGGCGGAGTAGGGGGTGTTAGGTTTTATTTTCGTTACGGAATTTCTTGATTCGGTCGTCGCGCTCAAAGCCTGCGATAAAAGCTATGCAATAGCTTAAAATAGAATCAAATTAAAAATGGAATAGAATAGAAAGTAAAGTAAAGTAAAGTAAAAATTTATTTGCATAGATTGCAGGTACAGTAAATAAGATGTAACAGTTAAGAATGCGGCGACGTATGAATTGTCCATACAAACGTAGTACATCAATCATTTGCAATTTGAGCATATTTCCACCATATTATGTTGATATTCGGATTGAGACAGTATTTATCTAGGCTCCTACGTCTTTTGATTTTCAAAACCTTACCTTTAAATGAAATGTAAGCGAATTCCATTTCGTACATTTTTACAGCGTAAATGACATGTTTTCATATGGTTTTTTCTGTATTATAAACAACAATATTTGTAATATTGTTTCCGTAGAAGCATAGTTTATGTTATCAAGTTACAAATTATCGAAAATAAAATGGAAATACATTAAATTTTCATTCATCATTTTTTGTATTACGGAACACATCCAAATTTATCATAATTTTTCGATGCTAGTATTGCCATCGCGTCAAGGAATAATTTGTCAATGTGTGCGTGGTCGTACTGCTCACTGTAGTTGTATATCGCTCCGACAGGCACTCACACTAGCGCAACGTGATCGGTTGGAATTCGTTCGGGGTATTTTTTGTCAGTATTATAAGATAAGGTATATTATATAGGTACTTTACTGTGCTTATTTGTTTACTAAATTAAAGCAGCTGCCGACTACTTCTGTTTTGTGCTCGTGATTATATTTAAATCTATTGTTTGATTGTTTTACTCGAGTTAATTATCTTTTTGTATACACGTGCTTCTGAATAAAAAAAAATTTTTTATTCTATCTTTTCTTTCTTTCTATCTTCAGATAACATAAATGTGTTTACAAACATCCGTATCTGGACAAACGAGTACTTATGTTTCATCAGTAATATTAATCGGTAGGTACCTATTTATGCGTCTAAAGACCCTCAGCGAGTCGTAGAAACATCTAAATTATACACACGGCCGAAACGCGGTAGTCCAGGTATAGGTGGCTTGTTGAGAATCCAACGTGCTGGGACGTACTCTCGTCCCAGCGCGTTGAAGAAATACTGTTGGATTTTCAACTCTCGGCGCTAAGCAGAGCGTTGAAAATCAAGTGCACGAAAAGTTTCGCCGCGATTTTATTACGTCCGTGCGAACGAGGGCTATATTATAGGACCAGGTTTTTATACTAGGTATTTACTTGCAAGTACGCCGACCAAGTGCCGATCCGAAATACTCGCAAGACTATTTTATTTCTTATTTATATTTAGTTACGGATCAATGTTCTATGTAGGGCTTTCAATACCGGGATCCCGGTATTGGCTAATACCGGGATCCCGGACATTATTTGACATTTTTCAATACCGGTATTGAAATGTCCACTACCGGGATACCGGTATTGGTGATTTTATTTTATCAGTAGACACTACAGTGAAACAATTTATTTTTATTACCTACACATTATATTTCCAACCAATTTTATAATTATCTGGGTAAGTTTTAAAAACTGCGTATTTTAATTCGACAGTTAGTTACATTTCATTACTACTTGTGCTACTAACTGGAGGCAGAAATAGAAGCTAAAACTCAAAGGGAAGTTAGGACCCATGCTTCTTCCAGCAGGCCTAACATGACACACGCGATAATTATCCACGCTCGCGCGACTAATTTTTGTCTATTTCTGTAGTGTTATCGTTTTCTGATAGCTACGCCATACAAAATACTTGACTCGTTCTGTCAAACTTGATGTTTTGTCAACAAACCCAAACATGACACGTTATTTATCTCGATTTTTGACAGTTCAACACGAGATAATCAGTTTTTTGTCGTATTTAGTCGTCCTCGATTTTGACGACGAGAAGAGTAGACAAAAAGACAAAATGATATTATTTTTTTAATTGTGGGTGTACACCGGTGTACTGTAGTAGAGGGGTGCACTACCACGTAGATGACTATTACTTTCCAGTCACTTTGCCAATTATGGTGATTAAGAGCGCTGCGACCACGGCTCGCAACTACAAATCGAGACGTTTGCAAAATTCGCTCGGAATATTGCTATCTCTGTTTGACAACAGCAGGCGGGCGGCGGACGCGGTGCGCATCCGTGTGTGTGTGTGACTGGATAGATAGCTACTTACCATTCATTCATAACGAGTCGACGGCATTTATATTTTATTATTAGTAATTAGGTATGTTCATTACTTGCTTTATTTCTGTTTTTGGGGAATCGTTAGTATATGTACAGACTAGTAATGCGTTTTTTGGAAATTTCTTTACAATGCCAATATCTCAATGTTTTAGAATATCTCTGGATCTAGGCCTTGTAGAGAAAATCTAGTAGATATGAAATGAAATTGTTTATTCTGTAAATAGGATAAGTATCGGAATCACTTTTACACGTCAGATTAAAAAAATCGGTACCGCGGTAATCAACGCATTGATGCCTTTTACTCCACGGTTTCGGTAAATTGCGTTACAGTGTCGCGAAATCAAAGGTTTAGTCCCATCTCAAAAATGCTCAACGCGCCTAAAGAAGTATTCACTTCAAGAAAACTTCCAAAACCTTTAAAGTAAAAATACTTGCATAGAACTTTGGTCCATAACTAAATATAAATAAGGAGCAGAATTGCATCGAGCGTCGAAGGAGCGAGTAGCCGAAAAAAATACTTTAAAGAAAAATACTTGTATAGAACATTGGTACGGACCTTATCTAAATAAAGAGCTCAATCGCATAAAAAAAAAAAACTTCCAAAACCTTTAATCCGTAATGTAGTATAAATAAAGAGCACAATCGGGTTTACAAAAAAAAAACTTCCAATCCTTTAAAGTAAAAACGCTTGCATAGAACTACTAGGGGTTTCGAATACCGAATTTTTGCAGTACCGGTATTTATACCGTATAGAAAATGTCCAACACCGAGATCCCGGTATGAGACTATTTTTTTACTTAATATCGTTTTTTTATTCAACAACTAATAAGTTTCACTACAAAATAATAAAAAACTGCTTTTTAAATATAAAGTCACTTTTTTATACAACTTTAAATTGCAAACAGAATCTCCTAACAAAAACAACAAAATAATCTGATACATAGTATGAGAAAAGTACCTAGATAAAATAAAACATTTAAATTTGAATAATCAGTATCTAAGTAATTACAATTTAGCGATCTATTTATCTTTATGTTTTTATAAAATAAATCTCTTTAAAATCAACATACAACACGTTTTAATAGAATCACATAAAAATCAGTCAAAATAGTTCAAGTGCTTTTAAGGGGGAAGCGCCAGGGTAGCTCGCAAAATTCAAATTTTCTTATGTATTTTGCATTTTGCAGGTCAGTGACAGGTTTTATGTTGATTAAAATATGATTCGCGGTCGCAACAAATATGGCTAAATAGGCAAAATACGTAAGAAAATTTGAATTTCGCGGGTTACCCTAATGCTTCCCCGTTATGGGTTTTTCTTCATGACTTATTACAGTTACTACTGAGTGGAACATGCATCTTTTGCTATAAAGTAATATCTGCATATAATCTCTATAAAATCAACATTGTTTCGGCTCTTTTTTCCTGAAAATGAGTTCGTAGGAAGGAAAGAGCATCTAAAGTTTTATCTGAGAGCGAGCTTCTTAAGACGCAGATATATGACAGTGACCTTGAATGGTTAGCTTGCGTGTTTTGTACTGAGCTCATGCAACGCGTCATACGTCCAGCCAGTAATAGGACTCGTCCATCAAGGAGCGCTGTCCCAAATTAGACGCATTATTAATTTATTACACGTAAAACAAAAGGTATTTTAATAAAACACGTATACTAAAAGATCAATAATTTAATTGTTTTCAAAATGGTGAAGTTTTCAGAAAAAAACGCTTGATAGATTTTGCGTCATTCTCAGTTTTTTATCCGCGTTAGACATTACTTTACAAATTAATTTCACTATTTAATATAAACATAATCAAAAATATGCCTATATTAATATATTAAAAAAAATGCTCTTATTTAACATATTTTTTTAAAATTACTAACACTACTCGTTTAGACGTCATCTTCGGTATAAAATCATTAAAAGTCGGTTATCGTCCCCTTAAACGGTTGCACAAATATGTAACCGAGGAAAACGTTCTCTCTACCTCTACGCTCGTAGGTAGAATACTCAATAAATAATTATACGCCATGTCAATATACATCTCTCGGCCGCCTTCAGAACTATCATAAATGCCCAATTCATCTCTTACAATAGACTCTATATCAGTGCTGCAGGGTTAACATGACAAGCGCGAGAACGCTCTTTTTCTCGTTTTATCGAAATTTGTCTACGATTCTGACGTCATTCTAATCCCTTACATGACCGCAAACGGCGAGTAAACTCGAAAAAGGCACTTTGACACTACTTTATCGCGCGACGAGATACCGATGTTGCAAGTGATTAAAAACAAATTATTTTTATGATAGCAACATCTCTTTCTGTTATGATTTATGTACTTTACTGAATAAACGTCTCTCTTAATTATTCTCTCTTTTAATTATTTATGATTAGTTTTTTGTGTAACCGACTTTTTGATTAAAATTAAATTATTTCTTTGGCATGCTGAAATTAAAATACAAATTGACGGAAATTAAAATTAGTGGCACCTATACTCATTAGATAATCACCACAAATGACAAATGGGCTGTCGATCGCAATTTGACAAATCGAAGTTTATTATTGTAACAGTCACCATAAAGTCCATGACGTTGCAAATTTTGTTAATCACCAGTCACCAAAAAGACTGATGTTCAAATAAATTGGCAGGTGGAGTTGATTCCGCTATTATAAACTGGTGTTTTTAATTACTAAAAACACCACTGGTGTTTTTAATTACTAAAACACCAGTTTATTTCCTAAGGGTGGTGATTAACAATTTTTATGGTTATAATAGCGGAATCAACTCCACCTGCCAATTTATTTGAACATCAGTCTTTTTGGTGACTGGTGATTAACAAAATTTGCAACGTGGAGACAAGAGACAACGTGCAAGACTTTATGGTGACTGTTACAATAATAAACTTCGATTTGTCAAATTGCGATCGACAGCCCATTTGTCAACATAATTACTATGTTGCGAATATTTGATATTACCATACAGCTATAATCCCTAGATTTCGTTAATTTATTTATTTAATCACCATAATTGGCAAAGTGACTGGAAAGTAATAGTTATCTACGTGGTAGTGCACTCTGCTACAGTACATCGGTGCACATCCACAATTTAAAAAAAATCATTTTGTCTTTTTGTCTACTCTTCTTGTCGTCAAAATCGAGGACGACTAAATACTATAATGATAGTTCTGAAGGCGGCCGAGAGATGTATATTGACATGGCGTATAATTATTTACTGAGCATTCTACCTACGAGCATAGAGGTAGAGAGAACGTTTTCCTCGGTTACATATTTGTGCAACCGTTTAAGGGGACGATAACCGACTTTTAATGATTTCATACTGAAGATGACGTCTAAATGAGTAGTGTTAGTAATTTGAAAATAAAAAAATGTTAAATAAGAGCATTTTCTTAATATTTTAATATAGGCATATTTTTGATTATGTTTATATTAAATAGTGAAATTAATTTGTAAAGTTATGTCTAACGCGGATAAAAAACTGAGAATGACGCAAAATCTATCAAGCGTTTTTTTCTGAAAACTTCACCATTTTGAAAACAATTAAATTATTGATCTTTTAGTATACGTGTTTTATTAAAATACTTTTTGTTTTACGTGTAATAAATTAATAATGTGTCTAATTTGGGACAGCGTTCCTTGATGGACGAGTCCTATTACTGGCTGGACGTATGACGCGTTGCTAAAAATAAGCGCCTTGAAAAATAAGCGCCGTGGAAAATAAGCGCCGTGGGATAAAAGCGCCGTGGAAAATACGCGCCGTGGTAAATACGCGCCGTGGTTGATAAGCGCCGTGGTAAAAAAGCGTATGAATAAAAAAATCCAAATCCTCACCACTGAGTCTCGCAAACAAAGGATGGGTTCATAATAAGATATTGAACAGGAATCAATATGGCAGCTTTACTTTGGGAAGAAGGAAGTCTTGATGCCCATTGATAATCATAATTTGTGAATATTTTAATACATTGTTTGACATATTACCAAACTCTAGAGAGAGTTTGGCGCAGAGGCGCGTATTTAATTCTAAAAAATACGCCGCACGGAATTACGGATCTCCGTGCAGCGTTCAGCGGACTGTTTTCTGCTGTGCTGTGTTTGTCTGCGCTGCACTGCAGTAGTTCTTATATTTTTATTCTTATTTTTCTTATTTTTTTTACCGGCCGTGCAAAATAAGCGCCGTGAAAAATAAGCGCCATGAAAAAAAAGCGCCGAGAAAAATAAGCGCCGTGGAAAGTAAGCGCCGTGGGATAAAAGCGCCGTGGGATAAAAGCGCCGTGCAAAATAAGCGCCTTGGAAAATAAGCGCCGTGAATAATAAGCGCCGTGGAAAGTAAGCGCCGTGGGATAAAATCGCCGTGCAAAATAAGCGCCGTGGAAAGTAAGCGCCGTGGGATAAAAGCGCCGTGCAAAATAAGCGCCTTGGAATATAAGCGCCGTGAATAATAAGCGCCGTAGGAAGTAAGCGCCGTGGGATAAAAGCGCCGTGCAAAATAAGCGCCTTGGAAAAAAAGCGCCGTGAAAAATAAGCGCCGTGGAAAGTAAGCGCCGTGGGATGAAAGCGCCGTGAAAATTAAGCCCCTTGGAAAATAAGCGCCGTGGAAAGTAAGCGCCGTGCAAAATAAGCGCCGTGAAAAATAAGCGCCGTGGAAAATAAGCCCGCGAATTTGCGTTTTTTTTTTTTGTTTTTTTTATTTTTTTTTATTAATAAATAATAACAAAAAAAAAAATAAAAAAAAAATAATAATAATAAATAATTAAATAATAATAATTAATTATTAATTATTTTAGCGATCTATTTAAAAAAAAAAAAAAAAAAAAGAAAAAAATAAAAAAAAAACATTTAAATTTGAATAATCAGTTATTCAAATTTAAATGTTATATTTTATCTAGATTCTGTTTGCAATTTAAAGTTGTATAAAAAAGTGACCAGTATTTAAAAAGCAGTTTTTTATTATTATGATAATAAAAAACTGCTTTTACTACTTAACTTATTAGTTGTTGAATAAAAAAACGATATTTAATATCGTTAACTTAAGTAAAAAAAAAGTCTCATACCGGGATCCCGGTGTTGGACATTTTCTATACGGTATTTATTATACCGGTACTGCAAAAACTTTTTTACTTTAAAGGATTTGGAAGTTTTTTTTTTTTTGTAAACGCGATTGTGCTCTTTATTTCGATAAGGTCCGTACCAATGTTCTATACAAGTATTTTTCTTCAAAGTATTTTTTTCGGCTACTCGCTCCTTCGACGCTCGATGCAATTCTGCTCCTTATTTATATTTAGTTATGGACCAAAGTTCTATGCAAGTATTTTTACTTTAAAGGTTTTGGAAGTTTTCTTGAAGTGAATACTTCTTTAGGCGCGTTGAGCATTTTTGAGATGGGACTAAACCTTTGATTTCGCGACACTGTAACGCAATTTACCGAAACCGTGGAGTAAAAGGCATCAATGCGTTGATTACCGCGGTACCGATTTTTTTAATCTGACGTGTAAAAGTGATTCCGATACTTATCCTATTTACAGAATAAACAATTTCATTTCATATCTACTAGATTTTCTCTACAAGGCCTAGATCCAGAGATATTCTATAACATTGAGATATTGGCATTGTAAAGAAATTTCCAAAAAACGCATTACTAGTCTGTACATATACTAACGATTCCCCAAAGTATTCAACAGAAATAAAGCAAGTAATGAACATACCTAATTACTAATAATAAAATATAAATGCCGTCGACTCGACATGAATGAATGGTAAGTAGCTATCAATCCAGTCACACACACACACGGATGCGCACCGCGTCCGCCGCCCGCCTGCTGTTGTCAAACAGAGATAGCAATATTCCGAACGAATTTAGCAAACGTCTCGATTTGTAGTTGCGAGCCGCGGGCGCAGCGCTCTTAAAATATGGATGATCCTTGTACAATCTACCTTATATTAGGCATGCAACATTATATAACACAAGTGAATTACAATAAAATGAATAACAATTACGATATAGATAAACTGTTTTAAGGTAGCATTACACATGAACAATAGTCGGCACCAGGTACCTACATTCATTTAATAAAACATTAATTTACATAATTATTTGTAATACAATAAACACAATAGGAATTTTAAATAAACACAATAAGAATAAACTTAAATAAATTGAAACAATGTCATAATTAGGTAGGTATGTCAAAAAAAAAAAATTACATTAAATTATTCAGTACATAAGTCATTATCATTAAGAAAGTCGTTCACAGAATAATAACATTTTACAATTAATAATGATGTCAGTTTGTTTTTAAAGTTTTGAATTGTGTCATTTTTAATTATGTTAGGTCTTTTATTGTATATTATTGGGCCCATACTAATAATACTTTTTTTTTTTACAGCTCTCAACATGAAGTAGGTATTTATACTGACTTCTTATAGGTCTCTTTCTATCTTTTGAAACTGCAGTGAACATGTTTATGTTACATTTAACGAAAATTGCGACTTCTAAAATGTACATAGCCGGGAAAGTTAATAGTTTGAGGGACTTAAACACAGGAACGCAACTATCTGTCACTTTCATATTAAGTATTGCCCTTAAGCAACGTTTCTGGGCCTTGAACACCTGTTCTCGTAAAGTACAGTTTCCCCAAAATATTATTCCGTATCTTAAAGTAGACGCGACCAGACCATGGTATGCAACTACTGTTGTTGAGATGTTGACCTTTATCGCTAAATTATATAAAACATACGTGGATACGCTCAATTTTTTACAAACCTCTTCTGCTTGGGGTTTCCAAGTCAACTGACTGTCTATAAGTATACCTAAAAATTTTGCTACTTGTACTTGGTCTATAGAAGAAATAAAAGAATTTGAATAGAATAGAAGAAATAAAAGAATTTGAATTAAATATAATTATTAAAAAAAAGAATAGAATAAAAAAAGAAAATAGTTTTTTTTTTTATAATAATAATTATTATTTTACAGAATTTTTGAAAAAGTTCGGCTTTGTAGAGTGTCGTTTCTGTCACTCATAGGCTATTTGACAGCCTTAGAGGCTGATGGCCCGATTTGTCATATTAACGGTCGGGTACTGTAAGGCCCTTTATACACGGCACGGTTTCTTTACTGTACGGTGTATAGGCCGCGCCGTAGAAAAAACGTGTCTGTCAACAAGCTTCCATAGTAATCGATACGATACTGACGACCGTGCCTAGAGAGCCGGCGAATAAGCCGTAGTTTTTCACGGCAACATAAACGAGTGTGTATAAAGGGCTTAAGTCAGAATTAATATTATGCATATTACATTACGAGAGCAGTGGTGGCCCAGTGGTAACGGCCGCGACTTACGAGTTGTAGGTCGTAGGTTCGAACCCAGACAGGCGCTTTACTTTGTGTAAATTATTTCATCACCACTGCTGTCAAAAACGGTGAAGGAAAACATCGTGAGGAAACCGGCATGTCCTAGAACCGAAAATTCGTAGACATGTGACATCTACCAACCCGAACTGGGCCCGCGTGGTGGATTACGGCCCACTCCCTCTCACGAGAGGAGGCCTGTGTCCCAGCAGTGGGAACATTATAGGCTAATGATGATGATATTACGTCAGAAGCATATTAAAGACAGTGACTGAAACAAAACATAGGTCGAATCACTTGCGTTTCGACTAAGTCAAAATTTCCTACTCCAATGGCCAAAGAATTAATAAAAAAATGAAGTTTAATAAAAAACTGTAACCCGACTACGAGAAAATAAAAATGAACTAAAAAGTACGAAACAAGCAAATATTTCAGACAGAAATCAAGACATAGGTACAAAAATAGTCCAGGTAAAGCCGTCGTCGCATGCCATTATAATTTTGTATACTATTTTTGTACCTATGTCTTGATTTCTGTCTGAAATATTTGCTTGTTTCGTACTTTTTAGTTCATTTTTATTTTCTCGTAGTCGGGTTACAGTTTTTTATTAAACTTCATTTTTTTATTTTATACTTTTCCGTTTTTACACTTGATAAACGTAAATAAGAGTAATACAATAGTTCAGTAATTAACCTATTTTAAATTCCAATAGCAGTGCATAGTGCTTTGGACGAAACCATAGAGCAATTTATTTCGACGCCAACACCATATATCGATATCGAGCTTCGAAAAAATCCAAAATATAAATATTTCGTTGTACTTGTTTTTCGTCATAGGAGTGGAATTACAAATCGTTACTATTTATTAAGATTTGATTAACTGCACGTTGGTATCATCTTGCGATACTACATAGCGCAGTCTCACTTTTGCTTGTTTTTAACGATTTAAACATATTTATTTACTTTGAAAATATAATATTATATACATATTTGTAATGTGCTCGTCAAGACCTTTCTTATGATACCAAACATGTCATGATCATCCCATTTTAATTTTTTTCGAGGTTAGAAATTTACGTGTAAAGTCCACCAAATTAAATTTAGGAAAAAATTATATAACTTATGTCACCCGGACCATTATTACAAATCTATTGATATCTCATTCATCAAAATCGGTTTAGTAGTTTGGGCGCTACGGTGGAACACACGTAAAAACAAACATACATACATACATACAAACATACATACATACATACATACATAGACTGCTAAAATCATAACCCTTCCTTTTGGCTTTGCCGTAGTCGGGTAAAAATAAATAGGTTATCCCCTTCGTCGCGTGGATATTAACGATGATTAAGAGATAATGGCAAGAGGATGGGATAATAATAGGCAGGCTAATGTATCAAGTGGGCTGTTATCATTAATCCGATTACTTATCGTGGCGATAATGTCAATAACCCATCGTCTTCGCACAACACACGCACAGAAGTTCTAGTAAACGAGATTTAGATGGTCGACGAGATTAAAAATACGCATAAAGCTTGCAATTTGCAGAACTGTCAAAATCACTCGTATCACGGTAGGAAAGTCTACCTGTTGGAGGTGCACAGCTTGTGCAAGTAAGTACAGTTAACCGTACAGTAACTATGTTCTTAATGTCCCTCGGCAAACCTCGTGTTTCGTCAGTTGTCGGATTTCTATTAGTTGCCCTTTGCACTTGGTGCAAACCGGATGCTCTCAATCGACTTGAAAGTATATAGAGTTGTTAATACTCTTTGAACTTAATCTAATTAATTTAAAAAATGGTAGGAAAGCTGCTAAAGTCGCAGGCACGACAGATAGGAAAATTGTTTTACAGCTCTATATAGTTCACACAAAAATCAAAACAAAACAACAATAAAGTACTTAGTTCTGAATTCAAATTATTATACAAGATAAATCTAATAAATGATGGATATGGAAATTAGCATTCGACCTTGAGCTAGCCTAGTGTAAGAACGAAGTTACAAAAGAATAAGAGGCCAGCTTATACTGGTTTTGTTACCACTGACGTGAGGCCTAGTTTATCTATATACCGCACTCCCGGCTCTTGGTGAAGAAATTCTCTTGGGTTTTACACACATACCTCACCAGGACCACAGATTAAAACAGATGTTTTAACCCGCAAAATCATTTAAATAAAAAGCGACTCTTGCTACGACACAATAAAGTGCAATTCAGGTCGCACAGCGCTAATTACTTACAGTTAGATTCACCTAGAATTTACCTCGCTTTCTATCGCGTAACTCTTATATCTTCTGACTACGTTACACTCACTGAATTGGCCCGACAAGTCGAGCCCGCGTCGTACTTGTAACTTGTAACCTAAAATTCGGAGTGGACCATCTGTATTCTTCTGTGTGTGCCATGGAGACGTCACCATGTCAGGCTGGCAACTTTTATGATGGTGATAACGTAACAGGTTTCTTTAGATATTGTAAAATCTTGCCAATACACACTAAAATACGAAAGTGGTTATTGATAGAACAGTTCACCAACAAAGAACTGCAAATTAAATTCCATCATAGCATAGCAACAAGAATGGCAGCCCAACCAAAACTGATAGTACCGAGATACAAAAACTATTACGGGAAACGAACGAACGCTTATTTAATACTTACTCTAATTAATGACGTTCCAACAAAAATTCAATCGGAAATAAAAAATTATAATTATAAAAACAAATACAAAAAATTCGATTCTCTTTGAAAATGCATCATCTTGTTTAAATTTCATTCAATTAGTAATTAGCATCGACGGACTGCCTGACCCGCGCCGTCGTCGTTTTTGTACTTTTTTCGTTATTGTTCAAACTACCTTGCAATATTTTATAAACTATGTTTTAACCATAAATTGTATATTTCGTTAGCATTAAGATTGCTTTAAAGTGTTTCAACATCCGGACAAACCTATTGAGGTTTTTGTGATGTTTCTGTTTATATTTTGTTTTGTTCCTTTAATTAATAAACAATAAAAATAAAAAAAAATACAGCTATATAATGGGTGGCTCACCTGGCGTCCGCTTGGTTACGCAGCCAACCATAATTTTTTCTAGCGACGCGACCTGGCTGCATGGCAGCATGGCATGGCGCTCTCAGTCGGTTGGAGTCCAAAATAGCCCTCCATTCTCCTTAGAATGTGGGTAGCCATAAGGATTTTCCGACAAGATTAAATAAAAAATTGGTTGTCTGTAAAGTCGGTTTACGGACGATAATTTTACGAGATAACGTCACAAGCTGAACGCTTAGTTCGATCGTGCCTCTCTATCGCTAGTTCCGCGCTCTTGCTTGCACACTTGGCTCAGGCGGAACGTGACACTTTTTCGAGTGTTGCTGCAACTTCCTTGGTCGACTACTACTTCTGAACTTTCTCATTACGTGTCAAAAGTATATAACAAAGCAGGGCTAGCCGCCATTTTGAGAGGTCACTCGGCTAAAGGTTACATTTGTAAGCTATTGGTCCCCCGCGGGGCAGGGTTTTTGTAACAGTGGCTAAATGACATACCTTTGCCCTAAATATTTGTTGAACAATGTTGTTCGGGATGGAATTGTGTGACTTTAATATTAAATGACAAGGAAGAAAGGGTCTGAGTATCGTTTGGGATATTTTTGCTTGTAAACATATTTTAGTTTTCAAAGTCTGTGTCTATTGATTCTTGCCTGTTTTTATACGTAACTCAAGTAGGTTACCTTATGTTACTATAGAATTGTAGTTTTCTGGGTTTAGTTTTTCTTTCACAACTTGAGAATAATTAGGAGTCTCTTTAGAAGAAAATCTTTTTGTATTCTTTACAAAGGTTCGTTCGTTGAATATTTTAGTTTCCAATTTTTTCAATCAGAATCTATCTACTAATAGGTATTGTACCCAAATTACTATGCAGATTTTCCAATCAAGATACAAACCCGACAATATTCTCTAAAGGATGATTTCCACCAAATGGCTCGAATCGCATCGGATCGGAACGGATTTAACAATTTTAAAATGATATTAAATCGTGCACACAGTAATTAAAGTCTATATTACCAATCCGCGCTCAGCAACTTGAACGCGCTTCCGCAACACACAACGCGATCGTATCCGAAAGTATGCTGCGCCGTGCGGTTGGCTCCGTTCACCGGTCGTCGTATCCGATCGGATCCTTTCGGCTGTTTTATGATTATTTTCTTCTTCTAATGCAATTTTCAAAAATTAGAACACGTCACCACGGTAGGAATGAAACTATTCGACTAGGTGCAGAAACTGATACGTTCGCAAACGACGGTAGGGGAGCCGATCGTATGCGTCGACATCCTGCCGGACGCCATCGGCTATCACCGCATCCGTTCGTATCCTTTCCGATCCGATACGATGCAAGCCGTTTGGTGAAAATCATCCTTAACACCTGAGTACCTTGTTTCCTTAGCTAAACACAAACAGATACCCAGACTAAGCGAGATACACCCAGGTCTTCAGTTAATTTAATCATTTCGCCTTGCGTGTCTCACCGGTCGGTGCTTTGGCTTTACTTAGTTATGTCAGAAATTGCCCGCTAGCGCTGGGCAATTTCCACTGTCCACGGTTGGGCTGCTCGGCTCGGCAGGCTATCACTTGCAGACGCCTCTAAATATTGAATGCTGTTTGGTCTGTCTGTTGCGAGTTATTGTTATCGTAGGAATTGTTGGAAATAGAGTGTCTAAAGTTTGACGTAGAGTATTTTTGCAGAAAGAATCGTCGTATTACATGTTTATATAAAGTTTCAGAAATTTTGATGAAGTTCTAGCCAGTCTAGATCGGTTGTCAAAGTTAATGTGTTAACTGACAATGATAATGTGTCTGTCAACTGAGTTAATTGAATATAAGTTGACATCTTTGCAACCATTAATTACTATAATATCAAAGACGTCGACCAAAATAATATAGAAAAAAATCATGTCTTAATAAATGTATCTATCTTAATATCTTTGATTTAATTTTGTAGATATTGTTATATCGAGTTTTGCATATTTTTTTTTTGTATGTAGGTTTCGTTGCTTTTTAATTTATTTTTTTGGTCTATATTGTGTCCCACTGCTGGGCAAAGGTCTCCCCTTTTTCCTTCTAAATCTCTGTTTTGTGCGATTTCATGCCATGTTCCTTTTTTAAACGACTAGCGGACGTCACGCGGTTTCATCCGCGTAGTTCCCATTCCCATGGGAGTACGGGGATAACATATAGCCTATGTCACTCGCTGATAATGTAGCTATCCATTGCTGAAAGAATTTTTAAAATCGGTGCAGTAGTTTTTAAGTTTATTCGTAACATACAAAAATACAAATCTTTTCTCTTTATAACATTAGTATAGATAATATATATACGATTTAGTGCCTCATTTTTAAAATAACCACGTTTTACGAACAGATCGGTGATGTCAGGACTAAGAACCCTGTTTAACGTGGGTTAGACTAAAGTTTAAGCTGACCCAAGCTTACCCTATCTCACCCACATCTGACCGATTTTCGTCTGAAAAACTAACATTGTTGCTTAGAAGTCTAAATCCGTATAAAATGTTCAAAGAAACAGGTTGATTTAAAACAGTTTTGTTGCAATTTACCCTTCAATTTGCAGCACTAATTACTCTATTGCGTAAATTCCCCGTGTATTGTACACCGGTACGCAATCTCGTGAGACTTATAGACATGAATTAACTCATTGTGATATTTTATCCACCAATCAAAGAATTTAGCAAAAATGTGATCAGGAACTAGTTCGTGAGATTAAGGCTGGGTTCATAGCTGTCCGGGAGCCACGTGCGGGCCGCCCATACGAGTTCCCGGAACGGAGACACACGTGAGGTGCTAGAACATGTTTCACAGCGACGTGGATTGGTCCGTACGCGACCCACTCCGGGTAGAGCCCGTACAACGCTAGTAACCGTATCGTACTTAAAATAAACGTTCCCCTCCCCTCCCTCGTTTCAGAGTACTGCGGGCGATACCCGTACGGGTCTCCCGTGTGCGGATGGCCCGTGCGGGTCTCCCGGATAGCTGTGTAACAAGCCTAAGGCTTTATTGATATACTGACTGAAGTCAATATGACGCTTGACAACAGTGTCTGAAAACGAGACAAATGTTAACGACATGAGATTTCATAAAAGACTTCTTTATAAAACTGATTGCCTCGTTGGTCTAGTTGGCGGAAGCGTTACGGCTAAGCATGAGGTCTGGCGTTTAATTCCCAGGCCGGGCAAAGTGTTATTGGATTTTTCCATCCGGCATTTCTCAGTAGCAGCCCGGAGTCTGGATTTCTACCTGGTTAATGGCAATAGACTCGCCCCCTATTACATGGGACTTAAACATAACTGGCGAAATGTGGGTGTACTATAAGTACATCTCTGCTTAATCTTTCGGGGAAAACAGGGATAATGTTTTGTTTATATTATGTTTTTTAGAAATCGGAGCCTTATCTAACATTAATCTAGGAACTAATTTTGTAAGTCAATCTATCTGCCTAGCCTTTTCCCAACTATGTTGGGGTCGACTTCCAAACCGGACGCAACTGAATACCAGAATTTTACATGGAGTGACTGCCTACCTGACCTCCACAACGCAGTAGCTGAGTAATACGATACCCCTTGATAAGACTGGTTGTCAGACTTTCGGGCTTCTGACGACCCGTAACGACTGTCAAAGATCCACGAATGACAGCCGGGACCAACGGCTTAGCGTGCTTTCCGAGGCACGGAGGAGTCTCCGTATTTAAAGATGGTCACCCATCCACGGACCAACCTTCGGTGGTTATTATTTAGCCATGAGCTCCTCAATCTAAAAAGCGCTTAAAGTTAATAACAAACTGTAGCATAATACTGTTATGTCTTCCATTCACGTACCATTGTGTTTTAAAGAACCCGACCACTATCGAATAATGGCCGTCATAATTCGGTACTAATCTTAATTCTATTCAATTACGTTGAAAGTTTAACATTATTAATGAAAAGTAATAATGAGTCATGGATGCGATTTGTTTGTTGAAGTTGAATATCGATGAGGGTCGAGAGTTTAATGTTTTATGTGAATTTTATGAACAGTTAAGGAGTATTGTTCAGTCGTAAAATGAAATTAAGTACTTAATATTTAATGGGTCTGGAAAATAATGACATAACTTGGTATGTGTGAATGACACGATGTTTCAATGTTGACTAAGCAAAGGGACAGTGTTTAGGCACAGATAAATACAGATGAGACACTTCGCAAAATCATTTAAATAAAAACCGACTCTGCCACAACACAATAAAGTGCAATTCAGGTCGCACAGCGCTAATCACCTACAGTTATATTCACCTAGAAGTTGCCTCTCTTTCTATCGCGTGACTCTTAAGATCTTCTGACTACGTTACACTCACTGAATCGGCCCACCAAGACGGGCCCGCCGCGTACTTGTAGCTTCACACCTAAACTACGGAGTGTCCCATCTGTATTCATCTGTGGTTTAGGATCGTAAAACTCTGTTCTAAAATTTCTGCCGCCTAGGGAAAAAGGCGTAAGCGACACGCGTTATAATGATAGGATTAAGCAGTAAACTATACAAAATTAGAAATGACTTTCCACAAATCCTCACCACAATACATGACACTTAAACAAGACATTAACACCTACAATTACTTTATTTTAATTATCAACTTCTACTTGTTCAATGTTCATGTATCCTTTTGTTACATATTAGCTTTTTCCAGCAAACACCAGCTTTTTTTTTCTTAGCCGTTATTGTCCCACTGCTGGGCAAAGGCCTCCCTATCATCTTTCCACCTCTCTCTGTCTAGAGCTTCCAAGGACCAATCTTTCTTAAAGGAGTCCAGCTCATCCCGCCATCTCCGTCACACCGGCTTACATTTTGAAAACGTCACATGCAATTTTTGACAAAATTGATCTGAGTATGAGAAAAAGTAGCTAATGTACCTACCCCTTTACCTGGTGAGTAATAATATGAAGTTCAAAGTTGTAGTTTAAATATTACCAGTTCATTTCTTTGGTCAAGAAGAACTATACATTACTAGCGGACCTGACAGACGTTGTCCTGACCGAATACCGCCACCTATCGGGTCCGATTGTGAATCTAAACCATTCCCAGATCCCCTTGAACACACACAAAAAATTTCATCAAAATCGGTCCAGTCTTTGAGAGAAGTTCAGTGACATACACACTCACAGAAGAATTGTATATATAAAGATAATAGGATGTCGAATTTTCAAACGCTTCTCCTGAAAACTTTACATCATTTTCGTAAGTGACGTTTTTGAGGTGCGATATAATTATATTAGCAATACGCTGCCTCATCTTAAACGAAGGGCCCTGTCTCCTGTGTGATAGTTTTTTTTTTACTAGTACAGGATACTTCCACTAAAGTAATGTACTGTATTGTATTGCATAGGTTTTGCTTATCTATAATAAAATCTGTTTGTTGCAAAAAAAAAATATATTGAAAGAGCCAAGTAGGAAGAGAGAAAGAAAGCTATAACATAAACTGTCCTCAACCAGATTAACCGATAAAAATTGACAACTGCACCATCCCAAATTGGCGCAGTAAAAAACAGCCTCAAATATCCTCGTCCTAATCGTACATTTGAGCCCCTAATATTCCTTTGTTCAAAGGTTAAACGTAAACTGCTCTAAGCTACGACCGCCAACGACCTCCTGGAGACGCACCTAAATGACTTTTGGTGCCAATGAGACAATTGGACCTTGATTTAGAGGGTTACTTTCGATAAGCGGTAGGAGACAATAGTGAAAAGTTTCCGAACACAGACAAGTGTCAGATGACAGAGACTACATTTGTCCTTTTATGTTGAAAATAAAATAGTAGAGGGGTTTGTTGCTAAGGAAAAGTTTTATGAAAGAGCCTCTTAAATAAACAATTTACGTTAACTTTATATTTGCGAGTTTGTATTGTGTTTTTGGTCCACGAGGCACTGATAATTTTAAAGATAAATAATTTTAAAATCATGGTATTATTTTATTGAATAACATTTTGCTCAACGTTAAAATTAAACAACAACAAAATGAAGCAAAAACAATTGAATTACGAGCAATCCCCGCCATAACTTTGGCTTACCGTGAAATTTTTAATTACTCCTTAACAGAAACAAAAGTCCATAAATTGGTAGAGTGCCACTCGGGAAAGTTTTCTTTGCGGACACCCTGTAATAAAATTTCACAAGCGACTCGAATTTAATACGATTGTGTTTTGAATAATTTATCTGTATTATTCATTACTCTGGAACCCTTTCCCGCGCCGAATAAGCGCGAACTTCTTCAAAAAAGTTTTATTGTTTACACCGTTCTTTGGAAACTCGGCACAATCGTTTGTTTGTCTCGCTCGCTCTGTTGGTATATCGTGCTCTTTCTCTGTCTGACGTGTGATTGCTTAGTCGGAGGCTGCTTCCTTCCTGCCCTTTATTGGATTGATATCCGATTGTTATTTTTTGTTCTGTTTAGAAAATTGGCGTTGGGCGTTATTTTTTCAGGCGGTTTTTCCGGCTGCCGGGGATCCGAGAGGATTGCTATAGTTTTTGTTACTTTTTGTGTTATGATTGAGTATTGTTGTGCTGGTTGATCTCGTGTTTTCCAAAGAATATTTTTGTCTAATGAAATGTACTCAAGACACGAGTAGAATAAATTATGCTCTTAAATTGTCTGGTTATTCACGTGTATCTACATTATTTATTTAATCATAGTACTTAATTACATAATGTATACGTAAACAGACTTAAAATAATAATATGTATATGTAAGTATATAAAAAGGAGGGAAAAGAATCATTGGCATTTCTAAAAATTTGTCCGCATCAACAGTAAAAGTGCCTAATAGGCTGGCAGCATTGCTACGTTGTATGGCAATGCTGAATCTTTGGCCAAAAAATAGGCCAGCCCTCTGGTCACGTGAAAAGTCGACCAAACGCTTGGCGATGGATGTCGTGAAAAAAGTGGGCACTCAAACCTTGAATAAATTATGCTCTTAAACTGTCTGGTTATTCACCTATATCCAAATTGAAGGTAAACTGCAAAATGAAAATGCGAATTAATTATGTAGAATTTTAAGCAATTATCCAGAGTTTGTTGACACAGTTCACAAAGTATTCAATTATAGTTTCTTCAAATCTATTTTAAGTTACCCACAAACGAAATTGAAGAAAGTAATACAATTTAATATGAAAGTTATTCAGATTGCTTATCAGTCTAAAACGTTTCTTACAAACTTTAGTAGTAATTTGTCTACATTACTGAAACATTTCGTTTTGTAAAAGTCATTATAGTAAAAACTTTCAGGACATTGTGTTTAGATAAGTTAAAATATTTTAGGTAAGTACTGTAGACACGTCGTGTGGCTACGTGTACCGGGAATAAAACACTTTATAGATCAAGCATAATATGTTCATTATTGCTAGAAAACCGAGCTACGTTTTACATTAATGTCTTTTATAATCGCCGGCTTGACAGCCTGGCCTGGACTCTCTTTTTATCAGACAAAATGACATTCAAATCCCATTTAAATATAAAATGTCAGAGAGTTCGAATATAGAGCTGTTTTCTTAACGGCTTACACAACGTAAGGTTGCTAATTGCATAAAACCTTACAGTACCTACATTAGGCTCCTAGTCTATCAGTGACAGATCTTTTACAAGGTTAAAATCAGTATTCTGAAACTGTTCGAATCTTGAAAGTAGTTTTCCTGCAAATATTCACCAATTCACCTTGTCAATTTTCCTGCTCTATTTTTTGGCATATACATTTCGGTGAAGGTAATGTGGAGTCGGCGATGAATGACAGACAATGCCCGTCAGTTTCCCGATGACATTCGATTCGATTCTTCTTTCTTCTTCGTGTGGTTAGGGAGTAAACAGTACTCTAATTGCGTACTGTTTACTCCCTAACTATTTTTTGAATTATTTTCGTAAACAATTATGCCTAATTTGTTTCATTGTGACAGTTCAACAACATTCATTGCGTTATTTACGTTGTTGAGCAGATTTTTTTTCCAACTTATGAAGCAATGGATTAGCAATTAGTTTCAAATCGAAACAGATTGTGATTGTGTTGTATTACGCAATTAGGGTTACTGGTGTCAGAGTTCTTATGCCGCCTATAGAAAAATAGAAATAGAAAAATTGTTTATTGTCTAGGTAATACAGTAAGCATGTGTACAGGTTGACTCCAAGTTGAGACGACATATGTAGCTTAAAATTTTACCTATACCTAGCTAGGTTACAAAATATTATTTACCAGTGAACCCCAAACTAGACAGTTCCTCCAGAGTGGAGACTTGAGAGGTGATTTCAGGTGTTGTATGTTGTTCCACTGACTTGGCTCCACATGCCATCGAGAAATATCTGTCAATTGATATTGATTGATTACTGATTTGATTCGATTCGATTGCATATACAGGGTGGGTAAAAAATCGTGGATCAAATGAAACAGGGCGATATAGTTTGACCAACACCGCTGTACCGCGCCTTAGGAAGGCGCGCGGCGAGACGGGGGAGCAGTGCAGGCCGCTAATTCGTCAAAGCTCTCGGCGCACGGCGTCCCGCCCGCCGCTCATTGGTCAACACTGCCTCCCGCCTCGCCGCGTAGTCCTAAGGTGCGGTACAGCGGTATTGGTCAAACTATAGTTGGGGTTATTTGCAGTAAAAAATATAATAAATATATTTTTACCCACCCTGTATTCATTCCTCATATAATCTAAGCACTCATATCTAAGCAATATCTAGGACCTATGCCCTAGAACAGATACGTATCTGTAAAACATCATTATCCTTTTGCCCTTATCCCCCCTGTTTCTACCTAAAACAATACCTACAACAAAAATATCTGGTTCCGAGGAACCCATTAAGACATTATAATTACAATTTATTATTTGATGAGGAGACTTAATGGCCGGGTTAAAGGATTATTAAGTACCATCATAGATTTTGGCATAAAACCAATAATTTATGATTTCGCACACATCTCTCACTATTGAAAGCAATAAAGTTTTAAACGGTCTTTATTCGGGCGTACGTATTTTATATTTAATTATTCACAATTCAAGCGTATGAATAATTAAAAATTTTAAGAGCTGAAACGGTTCATAATATATTCCTTTCCGTAAATTATTATAAATAATTAACTTATGGACGTCCACGTTATGCTTTATTTAATTAAGTTTTAAGCTATTGCATAGCTTTTATCGCGGGCTTTGAGCGCGGCGACCGAATCAAAAAATTCCGTAACGTAACGAAAATAAAACCTAACACCCCCCACTCCGCCTACCATGTAATGACGGTTCCCATGACAACGTGATGTTGTCATGGGAACGTAATTTTTGTTTTGTGTCATCACGTCATCATCCCAAGTGTAGCGTTGACAAATAGGAAGTATGGAGGTTACAAATGCTATGCAATAGCTTTACCGCGGCAGTCCCCGGGTGCCACACATTTTTTTTTTTGTGTAACAGACAGTACAGCAATTACCGAAGTCTTTTATTAGTTACTGACGGATCCGTCCCGGTTTCGCGCGGTTTTTAAAATTTGACAAAACATGGAAATGTTTTTAGGATGTGAAATGTTTTTAGGAAACTGCGCAAACAAAGTCGGTTTTTAGAGACACAAAACTCTTCGCATTGAGGATCCGAGTTGAGGTAGTGTGGCCGTGAATTGGACTGCAAATTATTTTTGAAGTGAGAACTTCTTTATGCGCGTTGGGCATTTTTGAGATTGGAAAAAACAATTGAACTCGCGACACCGTTACCGACACCTCATTTTTGTAAACGCGATTGTGTTCTTTATTTATACGTGTTACGGATCAATGTTCTATGCAAGTATATTTTCTTTAAAGGTTTTGTTTTTTTTTTGGTAGGGCATCTCGTAGTTGACCTCTGAGATCATGACTACTTAACCGGGCTTTCCTGTGGGTGCTTTAAGCTACTACACTTAAAACCTCCAGCCAGAGGTTATTCAACTATGCTAATTAAAACTAGGTGAACGCTCGCTAAGGGCACCCTCTGTGGGGTACGAACTTCGGCTTAGAGCGTCAACCGGAGGGAGGACATCAAGGGTTGGAAAGGTTTTGGAAGTATTTTTTTTTTTTGTAAACGTGTTTGTGCTCTTTATTTAGATAAGGTTACGGACCAATGTTCTATACAAGTATTTTTCTTCCACCAAGGCGATCTTGTTCCAGTTTTCACTTCTGTCGGCACTCCCGGAAATATTTAGGTCTAACAATAGATAAGAACTTCTGGAAATTACACGTAAATGACATTTGCAATAGGCTAAGATCGGTGCTAAGTAAGATTTACCAATAAAAAAATGTATTGAACAAACAGACGTTAAGAATTGTTTATTTTGCACTTGCCGACTCGTTGTTAAGCTATGGACTCCTTGTGTACGGGCGGACCTTTATTACATATTTAAGAGATGTTAAAGACATACAAATAAGACTGATAAAGTTTCTAGTCAGTAAAAATGTTAAAGATAAGTGCAACAAAGAGTATGATAAGCTATTTCCCATCTGTAAAGTTTTACCCGTAGATAAAAAAGTAGATTATTTGGTAGGTCTGGAATATTATTATAGTGAAGAGTATAAAGTTAATGTTAACAACAAGTACAACACACGTAGGGTTAGAGAGAACAAATTGGTTCAACCACAGATAACAAATTATTATGGTAAGAGAACATCTAAGTATTTGGTACCTAAAGTGTTTAACAAACTAGATTTATTAAGAGAAAAAGTTAAAATTAGTAAAGGATCACTTAAGACAAAATTAAAAAACATTATACAAGATAGCAGATAAAATTAAAAACATTGTTAATATATAAGTAGTAGGTATGTGCGTAAGGTGGTGCATTGTTATGTAAAAGAGCGCCTCTCGCCATCAAACGTAAAAGTTTGGCGAGATTAGAATTAAGTAACACCTCTGTATTATAATATCATTAAATAAATTAATTTAAAAAAAAATGTTTTATTAAACTTAATTTATTGTTGTTCTACGAACAAGAATAATAGACTTCATTTATATATACTGCATTAATATGTATTTAGTTACGTACCTAGTCATCTCGAGTACTCGATAATTTGCAACAGGCTTGAAAGTACTTAGTAAATGTTAACATCGTTAGCAGTGTACACAAAATACCAAAATTATGTTAACATGATAGATTCTCAGTCACAGTGCATATAATTTCAGTGGTTTCTAAATACACCGATGCAAATAATGTTTGAACGTAAACATTTGGTGAACAAACTGCAACAGATAACAAGACATCAGTAGATACTATAAAGGCAAATAAGTAGGTACAGAAGTTCTACTTCAGACAATACTTCTAACAACTTTTATCTACACCCATGCTATGAATCCTCTATAAAAATTTCTGAAACAGCTTATTGCCAACATTAAAACAGCCAGTATCATTGTAACCATAATATCATCCAAATGAGTGTTATAATGTTGTACTAAATTTCATTATGCAACTCGTTTCAACGTTCAAGCGGGGGACAGCAGCACCCGCTGCTCGCATGTGCGGTGATGTACTGCTGCAGGCGACATTCATACGTAAACTTGTACTGAATTTCGTGGGAATTTCTTTATTCTTGATCTTGATTTACAAACACCCAATAGTTTCGAAAACTTTTATAAAGGATTCATATCATGGGTGTAGATAAAGTCTTGTATGCAACTGTATATAATTAGGTATTAAAACACTCATGTGATAAACCAACATTTGTGTTTTAATACCCCTTATTATACAACAGTTGCATAAATAACTATTAGCACAAATGTTAGTTAGTTTAGTTTTTTCAAACCTTTGGTTCGATTGACCTGAAGCTGGAGATAAAATAACAGCTGTATGGTGAAGCTAGTTTCTTTGCGGTTAGATCATACACGGATATTTCAAGTATATTGTTCACATTGTGATGTCTTTGTGCCTTGAAGAGTACATTTACTTATTGGTGCCTCGGTACTATTGTGTCCTTCCAATGTTCATCACAGTAGGTAGTTATTTACGGCAGTCCTGAGTTCGACCCATTGATCATTGCCCAGTAATGGTCTGTGTGTTATGAAAACTTGAACAAGATCGCCTTGGTGGAAGAAAAGTACTTGAACAAAATTGGTCCATAACCTTTTCTAAATAAAGAGCACAATCGCGTTTACAAAAAAAAAAAATCCAAAACCTTTAATGTAAAAATAGTTGAATAAAACATTGATCCTTAACGTAATATAAATAAAGAGCACAATCGCGTTTAGAAAAATTAAGTATCGGTAACGGTGTTGCAAGTTCAATTGCTTTTTCCCATCTCAAAATGCCCAACGCGCCTAAAGAAGTTTTCACTTCAATAAAAAAGCCTCTCTTTTCTTGTGCGAATTCCCACGCTCCTGTGCCAGCCTTATCCAGGTTTTGCCCGCGATGGCAACAATGTCAGCCGCCTATCTCGCCGCCGGACGACCGACACCTCGTCTTCCAGTCCTTGGACTCAAACTCAAACTCAAAGCATATATTTCAATCACTTCAGGCACTTTTGAATTGTTAAAGAGTCGGTCAGTTAGCCAGAAAGTTGAAGCTAGTTGCCCATTCCAAAACGTAGATCTCTATGGAGAAGAACGGGCAAGAAACTCCAAGGACACTCTTTTAAATATAGATATTATGCCACATGGTCACAGCCATACTAACTCTATATAGTTAGAAAAAAAGTTAAGCGGTTGAATAAATGAGTTATTCGAAGCTAGACTACTGTATCTTTCTACTCTGTGGCATTATTCAGTACTGTTTGTGTTGGAAATAATAATTGAGTTATATTTTGCATAGCTGATGCACACTAGGTGGCCTTGCGCCTTTTACAGTTCTTTGACACTTCGCTTCAAAGGGTGCTTATTATCCGGGCTGCTATCGCATTAAAGTTTATGTCTTGTATATTTTACTGCTCGTAGCTTCGGATAGAAATCGACTAGTTTTTACGGAAAATAGACTGTTCTGGCATAGCTTGAAATGGAGTTTTGGAAAATAAACAAAGTTGGAAAAATGTATAAATGTACCAATTACAGTTTTTTTTTAAATTATTAATCTGTACCTGGTCCATAAACAATATAGGTACTATTGCGGAAACGCATATCTGAACACCGTGAGGACTATTCCTGCTTGCCGCTCTAGTTACGCTTATCTACAAAAAAGTGGTGATAAACAGATGTGCGGGTCTAAAACGGCCACATTAACCAATTCCTCTAAATGCAATTCATTTTCTTGATTCCCAGCAATTCCTCTATGGTGACACATATTTTAGCTGAATCATCTTTAATTCAATTCATATCAGAATCATATTTGGTGTAAATTTTGCCGCATGAAAAAATTAAGACCGTAATTTTATCGGATAATTTTTCTTTACAGTTTTTCATTTTTCAAATGAGATTTTTATTTTTTATTTATGCAATTTAAATTATAATACAAAACTGTCAAACAGATGAATTGCGCAATATGAATTGAACGCAGATAATATTATGAATATCTACCAACCCGCACTGGGCCCGCGTGGTAGATTACGGCCCACTCCCTCTCACAGAGAGGAGGCCTGTGTCCCAGCAGTGGGAACATTATAGGCTGATGATGATGATGAATATTATGAATTGTCAGTTTGTGACAGTTTGTGTGATTAATAATATTATCATATTATGATACTGCTAAAGTGGCCGTTTTAGGCCCCGTGGTCGTCGTCTTGCACGGGATTTTGTTTTCAAAGTGGTTAGTTATGCATGACCATTATTGTATATAGCACAGCAAAGAGTTACCCTCGAAACTGGTTGATGGATCAAGTAGCTCGTCAACTAAGACTGCAAGGAAATCTGAACCAGGGACTTGAAACGATACTCAAAATAAAGTTACACGTAGTTCCAGTAACGATAATTTGTACCGTTCCACCAGGATCGTAACAAAATCAATTTTTTGGCTAAAACGATACTAACAAATGGAACGAAATCTAAAACTGTTTAATAACAATATTAACAATATATTGTTATAACGAAATAATAACGTTATTCACTTTGATACGCAACTTTGCCAAAAAAAAGGAAAGTTGGCACAAACATATTATCCTACAGAATATCATGTCATATATTTATATTTTAGAGGCATGAGAAAGAGGGTGTAAAGTTCACTCATCCTCTACACCGTGAAATTTGAATCACAGTTTTGCTAGAACAAACGTTGTTCAGACCATGGTCTACTACCATTCTACAGCATCCAATAAAAAAAACATAATTAGTTTTTGAAAAAACACAAAAAAGACAAAGTTTAAAATGTCAAGATTATCGTTACTCCCTACAACACAGACACCACGCATGGGACACAGCGTTGTTTACAGTTTGTTTACAGCAGTAGATAATTGACATTTTAAACTTTGTTTTTTGAGTTTAAAAAAAAGAGTATGTTTTTTTTTTATTGGATGCTGTAGCATTCTACAGCATCCAATAACTACTGCTGTAAACAAACTGTAAACAACGCTGTGTCCCATGCGTGGTGTCTGTATTGTTCAGACCATGGTCTACTACCATTGTAGTAGACCATGGTCTGAACAATGTTTGTTCTAGCAAAACTGTGATTCAAATTTCACGGTGGGTGTAAAGAACGATGACGCGGTGGTCAGCGGAAAAAGTTCTTAAGAATAACGTTACAAAATTAATTTATAAATAACGTTATTACAAGCAGATATAAAAGCATAATGTTACTGATACGTATAATGTAACTTAAAATATTTTTTCTACAAAAAATAAAAGAATTAGTCGTCTAAAAAGGTAGAAACAAGACATCACAGATAGAAAAATTAAAAATCTTTAGTCACTCGGGAGGGCTTAGATCGAACAGATTACATGTGACTTCGGATTTACGTGTGAATCAAGACGCTTCTAACGATACCTCATTTGTCAAATTATGATGATTAGTTTAGAAGTTAAGAACATTTGAAATATATAACAGTTTTTTTTTTGCTTCATACATTCATACATACATACCGGTCAAAATCATAACCCTCCTTTTAGCTTCGCCGTAGTCGTGTAATTTTTTTATTTCTATATAGTACATTACTGCCGCGGTCTATAATGACTACTTTGCTGGTCGCGCTGATGATGGCCGACAGCGCAGCGTAGCGCAGCTCCAGGCCGACACAGCGCGGTCAGCTTGCAGCACTTGATGGACGAGCTGAGATAAAGGCCGAGGCCGTAGGTCGAGACCTTTACAGCGAGGACAGCAAGGGCTGCAATGATGGCCAAGCTGGAAGGCCTAGAGCGTAGCTAGGCTAGCTCGAGGCAATCATAGCGTGACCAGCGAAGCAGTCATAGTGGGCCAAGGCTTGTATAGTGCTTTACTCAAAAATGCAAGTACCTAATCTAAATAAAACCAGCAAGTAAAGATTCAGATTTCTAACTGATTTTCCACTGCACAAACTTTTCATATGCAAGCTTATATTTTTCCTTTGAGTTTCGCGGTATTAAATTTTCAACTACTAATTTAGCTTCATCTTTAATGTCTGACGGTGTTAAACACATCGAATCGGAAGAATTTTCGCTTTGAAAGCTCATTTTTAGCAAAAAAGTCACTAAATAAAAATAAAATTTTCGCTGAACCGCGCTTTTACTTCTTTGTTTTTTTTTTTTTTAACAATGGTAGTTGGAACTATACAGCCAAATATGGAATAACATCTTTTTGTACCTATCTCTATAAATACAAACAGCTGTGTTTTAAATAAAATCTCTTTACATTTGATTTTTTAAAACGTTGAAACGTCAAAATAGCGGCCGGCAATATTTTGCCGGCCTGTTAGAGCGACCAGCAAAACTTTGCCGGCCGCTCCTTAAAACAGAACGGCAAGATCGACTTTGCTCAAACAAGGTTGTCAAAATAATGACCACATTACATGCATTTTTGAGTAAAGGTTTTGTTTTTACCCGACTGCCCCAGAAGGAGGGTAATGTTTTTCGAGAGTATGTATGTATGTATGTTTGTATGTATGTATGTATGTACCTATGTCTATTTCTTTGGCACGCTCTGTAGCCTAAACGGCTTAATGGATTTTAACATGTGAGGTGTCGTTAGATTCGTATTAATTGTGGGAGTGTCATAGGCTATATAATATTTATATATTACATCTGCAAATAGAAAAAAGGGAGGGGTAGGTTTAAAAAAAAAACATTATTGGTATCAAATAAAAGCTAATATCTAATCTAAATATATAAAAACGAAAGGTCACTCACTTACTCACTCACCCATTCACTCACTCAGTCATCAAGAAAAATCGAAAACCGCTTGACGTATGAAGATGAATTTGGTAGGAAGGTAGTTTATTTATAGTTAGTAGACGTCCGCTAAGAACGAATTTTTGGAAATTCTATCTTTAAGAGGGTGAAAAGGGGCGATTTTGTTTGTATGAAAAATCTTATTCCTTGAGTTAATAAACTTGAAACTTAGCCGAATACTTATCTATGTAAATTATAAAGTTTGCCACTTTTAGTTTTTCTAAAGCACCCCCTAAAGGAGAATTGGGGGGTATCAAAGTTTGTATGGAAGAATTTTAACGAGCGGTCTAATTAACTCGAAACTCAGTATTTATAATTAAAACTGAAAATAAATAAAAACGTATATCAGAGTTTTTTGAAAATCTACCCCTAATGGGGTGAAACAGGGTATTAATTTTTACAATGAAGGATTTTACTGTGTAGCTTAATTAACTTAAAAATTGGTATAAATAAACTTTATAGTCAAATAATGGAAACGTCACAATAGATTTTTCAAAAATTATTATCACGCTATTTGCTATGGGGGATGAGCAATATAGCATTATGTTCGTATTCTTATATAGTTTACCGCAAATTGTAAAAAGACTAGCCAAAAGGTTAGAATATTGCAGATAGTTATGGATTTAACCTTTTGTACCTTTATGGAGCTAAGCAGTCAATCATAGCATATACAGGGTGGATTTTGAGATGGAGCAATAAGGGCAGGTACCTTAACCGTTGTCGCTACAAGAAAACGGTCTTAGGAGACTGTCCTTAACATTTTGAAACATTTTGATCTGCATTCACAGATTTTGAAAAAAAATTACAGTCAGTAAGAAAATGGCCAATTTTCACAAAAACTTTTTTGATGCCAGTCGATCCTATTTCTTATTATTTTATTATTAGGATCAAAAAACTATATTGGGCCAACTGAGGTTTGAGTACGAGAAAAGTCAGAAATTGAAAAATAACTCCCATACATTTCGTAGGAAATGAGAGGAGATAGAACACAATACAAGTCTTCACTGGGCTGAATAAGGACCGAATGTAGCAGATAGTTACAGATTTAACTTTTAAATGATTATCAATCCGCTATACTTTTATGCAGCTAAGCAGTCAATCATCAATTCATCCATCTATACTAATATTATAAATTCGAATGTAACTCTGTCTGTCTGTATGTTACCTTTTCACGCCTAAACCACTGACCGGGTTTCGATAAAATTTGGCAAGGAGATGGATGGCATCCCGGAGAAGGACATAAGCAACTTTTTGTCTCAAAAATAAACCTAAGGGGATGAAAGTTTGTATGGGAAACCTATCATTTCTTAAGTTAGGGCTATGAAAATTTAAATTTGTGCTTTTGGTAACAAATCAAGAATGACGTATTTCAGCGTTTTTCAAAAATTATCCCTCAAGAGGGTAAAATAGGGGATGATATTAAAATTCACATGTAATATTGTTTTTTTGGTCTTCTTTTCAAGAGATTTTTGGGATTGGAAATATAGTCATAGTCCGTATCTTGGATTAACATTTAGTCTTTAAATTCCAATCCATTCCAATTTAAATTCATAAACTAACTTTTCAAACATACAGGTCCTGTATTAATATGTTCAATGGCGGCAAGAGTAGGTACTACAAATAGTAGGTGACAATAATAGTAAAACGAACAATTTGTATTTTAAGAAAGGCATTTAGAATCATATAAACTTAATTAGAATCATATAAAATTTGTTAAAAAATCCGGTCAAGTGTGAGTAGGACTTGTGCCCTGAGGGTCCCGTTTCAAAACTGTGCCTGCTCGGCTGCCCAAATTTCGATTTTGATTTCCAAATCTAGATTGAAGGACAAACTTAAAATGAATAACAATATATTATGTTGTAATGTATTAATGTTAATGTTGTTCTTTTTCAATTGAAAAAGAACTTTTATTAGAGTAATTAAATACAGACTAAATGTTACTTCAAGACACGGCCTTTGAATTTTTAATCTCAGATTGCAGAAAAATCTTAACTTTGCCGTTCATTATATGTAGAACTATAAATTACCAATTTTCGGATTATCCTCTTTACTTGACCTTACTTCTCGCCAAACTTCATGCTGCTGGACCAACGGGAAGTACCAAATAGACTGGTTATTTGCGAGTGTCAAAATATGCGTCATAAATGGCAATATTTTTATATCGTTAATTTTTTTTTTGGGTGGGAAGTTATCAAATAACTTCTCTCGCTCTGGGCGGAGCGGGAGAGCGTGTTAGGCTTATACTGACAAAAACCCACCCATGTTCCTTCAGTTGCCTGTGTATTGCCAGGGGCCACGGTAACCCTTTCGGACTTTTCCGCGACCCTGGCAGGCATCGGCCCTAGCGTACCATGGCTTGGACCAGGGCCGGACGCGAAAAATCACCACCGCCGATAGTCTCCACGAGGACATGGCGGTGCCCCGCCCAAGCCGGGCAGACCTCCACCGTATGCTCCACCGTGTCCTCCGGGCGATCCACACAATGGTCTCACCCGGGCGTTTCCTCCCACCTTATCCGAAACAGAAATCTCCAGAAACAACCGTGTCTGGTGAGAACCTGCGTCAGGTGGAAGGTATGGACGCCGTGGTGCCTCTCTAGCCACTCTTCAATGAGGGAACTTATTCCCACAGTTGTGGCGTGCCCATTATTGCGTTGACTTGGAAATTTGATTTTCGTTACACTTCCAAGAGACCGTAGATCTAAGTTTTTAATATCTATTTCAACTTGATGCCTCCACGCGTTCCTGAGAAAAAGGGTCTTGACAGACACTGAAGTCATCCTTTAAGGGCTTTAATGTTTCATTTTGAGGTACGGAACCCTAAAACAGATTTATTGTCAGCCTGTTACCTTTTCATGCCGTAATGGCTAAACGGATTTAGATGATAGGCATACGGATAGGCCATGACCTGGGTTAGGACATAGGATACTCTGAATCCCGGTAGCACGTTCCTGTGGGATATTTTCCGACATCTACGCGGGCGAAGCCGCGGGCAAAAGCTAGTTATTTTAATAAAACTAAAAAGCTTGAAATAAAAAAGTTATTTTAAAAACAAAAAACCCGACTGCAAAAACACATAACTGAAAAGAGAAAAACAAGCATTATAATCTATAAAATTTTGGTATTGCAGGCGGGACAAACAAAATTTACACCATCATTTCAGGTTATTGGTTTGTCCCGCCTGCAATACCAAAATTTTATAGATTATAATGCTTGTTTTTCTCTTTTCAGTTATGTGTTTTTGCAGTCGGGTTTTTTGTTTTTAAAATAACTTTTTTTGTTTTGTAACGTTATTGAATTTTTTTGTTTTAATAGGTATCGTTACAAAGTTTGGAACGTTTAGTGTAACGGAACAAAATTCATTTCGTTATCAAGTGTGATCTGCAGGCCTAACATGACACACGCGACATATATCCACTCTCGCACGACAAATTTTTGTCTATTTCTGTAGTTTTATCGTTTTCTGACAGCTATGCCATACAAAATACTCGACTCGTTCTGTCAAACTTCATGTTTTGTCGACATTTTGTCGTATTTAGTCGTCGTCGATTTTGACGACGATAGAGAGTAGACAAAAAGATAAAATTATGATACATAAAAAAACTCGAAAAAAAGGTGGCAGATTCATAGTCGTACTAATTCTAGACAATTTTTTTTTTTTTTCGGTTTACTGTAGTGGAGTAGATGACTATTACTTTCAGTAATAACCAGTCGCTTTGCCAATTATGGTGATTTAAACGAAATCTCTGTTACAATAATAAGCTTCGATTTGTCAAATTGCGATCGTCGGCCCATTTGTCATTTGTGGTGATTATCTAATGAGTATAGGTACCACTAATTTTAATTTCTGTCATTTTGTATTTTAATTTCAGCATGCCAAAGAAATCATTTAATTTTTATCAAAAAGTCGATTAAATAGAAAACTAATCATAAATAAATAAATAATAAAAAACTAATCATTAATAATTAAATAATAAAAAACTAATCATAAATAATTAAATAATAAAAAACTAATCATAAATAATTAAATAAATAAATAATAAAAAAGTAATCATATATAATTAAGTAAATCTATACTAATATTATAAAGAGGTAACATTTGTTTGTAAGTTTGTAGGTTTGTAAGTTTGTAAGTTTGTATGTAGGGGGTAATCTCTGAAAGTAATGAACCAATTTTAAAAATTGTTTCACTGGTAGAAAGCTACATTATTCGTGAGTGCTATAGGCTATAAATTATAAAGATATCATGCATATTAGCCGAACTATCTCAATTTTTGTCTAGCCAGGCGGAAAAAAATTGCTCTTACAACAGAGTTATTTGCATGCGCTGCCTTAACAGTTGTATATAATTGAAAACAATGTATGGCAACTTGGTCCGCTTTAAATAGTTCTACAAAAAAGTCCGCGACACCATATTTCTATCTTTTATATTTTAGCAGATATAGTAGCTTTTATGCGTTAAAAAAAGTATTTTTCGACGTACTTACCTTTGGACGATTTTTTAAACAACAAAATATTAAACCTTATCGAAAAAAATATTATTATGATCACAAGAACATCATAGAGATACGATTTGCCCAAAACAGTATGTCAATTGGTTAAATAGTTTCGAAGATAATATAAAATTACTAAATCGCAAAATGCCGTCGTCCATTCACGAACCGCATTAGAACATGCTTTGTACGGACGTTTTATCCATTTACCCATAGATGGCGTTGTGCAATTACGTCATTTTTTGAATCGCGGTGTTAAGATTTTCCGCGGATTAATGACCCTCTCCAGTTATCGTTTAAAACTTTCGTCATTTGGTAAGTTTACGCAGTTGGTTGGATGATATGTTGTTGGTCTTTAAAATTGTTTTGGTTGTTCGGTTTCTTAAAACACAAATACTACTTCGTTCTCATTCTTCAAGTTCGAAGCTATTTCTGTTTTTGGGATATCTGACAGTTTCAGCGATTGTTTATCATGCCTAAAAGGAAATCACAACTTTCCCGTCAGACATCCCAGACAAGAGCAGCTCGAGTACGCCGTACAGAAGAGTGCTCTTGAAAATCATCAGCACCTCTTGAGGAATAGAGAAAATATTTCGCAAGCACGCGCTGGGGAATCTAGCTCCGAGCGTTCACAGCGGCTTGCTAACCAAAGCTGGAGAACATCGCAGGTCCGTGCTCGGGAATTTTGCGCTGAACCTGCGCAACGTCTCAGTGATTCAAGGCAGCATGTCTCTGCAACAAGGGATTGGGCGTCTAGCGCTGAGCGCTCGCAGAGGCTCGCTAGCCAAAGCGCGAGAACATCGCAGGCCCGTGCTCGGGAATATGCAATAAAAACAAAAGTACTAAGCGAACCACACTCATAATTTCATCACAAGTTAAAATGTTTACCGCCCAACGAAGTGGGCACGGGTCAGCTAGTAAATTATAAAAAGTAATCATAAATAATTAAATAAATAAATAATAATAATTAAGAGAATAATTAAGAGAGAGAGACGTTTATTCAATAAAGTACATAATTCCATGCATAAAATTGAATGAATGAAACAGAACTTCAAGCCGATGTTGCTATCATAAAAATAATTTGTTTTTAATAATTTGCAACATCGGTTTATCGTCGCGCTATAAAAGAATGTCAAAGTGCCTTTTTCTAGTTTACTCGTCGTTTGCGGTCATGTTAGGGATTACAATGACGTCAGAATCGTAGACAAATTACGATAAAACGAGAAAAAGAGCGTTCTCGCGCTTGTCATGTTAGCCCTGCATAACAGACTCTGAATACCTCTCTTCTATCCTTCGGCAAAAATTTATCAATCTTTAATTATATTACGATTCACTGAAACGTTTCAAATCCCCTAAATGAACTAGCAAAGTGTTAAAATCTGAACTGTTACAGCTCGGATTTCAATGCATTGTTGAAATAACACCGAAAACGGATACCCAATATTCTCAATAGTTATCTAGAGATTATTACATTCACAGGCAAGCATATTATTAGTATTCCTAACACGGTTTTCATTGTTCTGCTTTCAAACAAGAATTCCCTTTAGATATTATGCGGGCAGGCGACACGACTGCCAATATTGAAATCATATTATGACCAGCAAAATATTTAAAACTGCAAACTTAAAAAACAATACTTATTGTTGGTTGATTCTTGACCATGCAGTAGGTACCTTTAATATCGATACTATACAACCAGCCAGTTCTAATTCAAGAAAAGACAAGGAATACTTCAATGCTTAATCATAATCTATACTAATATTATAAAGAGGTAACATTTGTTTGTAAGTTTGTAGGTTTGTAAGTTTGTAAGTTTGTATGTAGGGGGTAATCTCTGAAAGTAATGAACCAATTTTAAAAATTGTTTCACTGGTAGAAAGCTACATTATTCGTGAGTGCTATAGGCTATAAATTATAAAGATATCATGCATATTAGCCGAACTATCTCAATTTTTGTCTAGCCAGGCGGAAAAAAATTGCTCTTACAACAGAGTTATTTGCATGCGCTGCCTTAACAGTTGTATATAATTGAAAACAATGTATGGCAACTTGGTCCGCTTTAAATAGTTCTACAAAAAAGTCCGCGACACCATATTTCTATCTTTTATATTTTAGCAGATATAGTAGCTTTTATGTGTTAAAAAAAGTATTTTTCGACGTACTTACCTTTGGACGATTTTTTAAACAACAAAATATTAAACCTTATCGAAAAAAATATTATTATGATCACAAGAACATCATAGAGATACGATTTGCCCAAAACAGTATGTCAATTGGTTAAATAGTTTCGAAGATAATATAAAATTACTAAATCGCAAAATGCCGCCGTCCATTCACGAACCGCATTAGAACATGCTTTGTACGGACGTTTTATCCATTTACCCATAGATGGCGTTGTGCAATTACGTCATTTTTTGAATCGCGGTGTTAAGATTTTCCGCGGATTAATGACCCTCTCCAGTTATCGTTTAAAACTTTCGTCATTTGGTAAGTTTACGCAGTTGGTTGGATGATATGTTGTTGGTCTTTAAAATTGTTTTGGTTGTTCGGTTTCTTAAAACACAAATACTACTTCGTTCTCATTCTTCAAGTTCGAAGCTATTTCTGTTTTTGGGATATCTGACAGTTTCAGCGATTGTTTATCATGCCTAAAAGGAAATCACAACTTTCCCGTCAGACATCCCAGACAAGAGCAGCTCGAGTACGCCGTACAGAAGAGTGCTCTTGAAAATCATCAGCACCTCTTGAGGAATAGAGAAAATATTTCGCAAGCACGCGCTGGGGAATCTAGCTCCGAGCGTTCACAGCGGCTTGCTAACCAAAGCTGGAGAACATCGCAGGTCCGTGCTCGGGAATTTTGCGCTGAACCTGCGCAACGTCTCAGTGATTCAAGGCAGCATGTCTCTGCAACAAGGGATTGGGCGTCTAGCGCTGAGCGCTCGCAGAGGCTCGCTAGCCAAAGCGCGAGAACATCGCAGGCCCGTGCTCGGGAATATGCAATAAAAACAAAAGTACTAAGCGAACCACACTCATAATTTCATCACAAGTTAAAATGTTTACCGCCCAACGAAGTGGGCACGGGTCAGCTAGTCAACCATAAAACTGTTACTACAAAAAGCATAATTGCTTCTTACATAATAAAAGTAGTTTAATTACGTAATGAGTCAGCTCTCTTATCATCGAAGAAGTAAACCTCACCTTTTTTTTTTTTGGGTGGGAAATTATCAAATAACTTCTCCCGCTCTGGGCGGAGCGGGAGGGCGTGTCAGACTCTTACTGACTAAAACCCACCCGTGTTCCTTCGGCTGCCCCGTTGCCGGGGGCCACGATTTCCCGATCGGTTTTCTTCGAACCCCCGGCAGGCATTGGCCCTAGCGGACCCCGTCAATTCTGCTGACATCTCTTTGAGGCGCGCGTGGAACACAACGCGCCGTCGACCCGGGCTTGGTCCTTATCGGACGGCGAGCTACCCATTGCTCACCGTCCGCAAGCCCGCGCCTACGGTGGCCGGAAATCGGGTCGCGATTCCCGCCCCGGGCGTCTCCTCCTGCGGCGGTTAGGGGCGTGAGGGCGCGAAATTTGCCTCTCCCTCACGCGTTCCGCCTCCTCCTTCGCGAGCATTACCGCTTCGCAGAAGGAGGTGACGGCCTGCCATTTCCTCTCGCTCCGTACCATGGCCTGAACCAGGGCCAGACGCGAGAGATCACCGCCGCCGATCGCCTCTACGAGAACACGGCGTTGCACCGCCCAAGCTGGGCAGACCTCCACCGTATGCTCCACCGTGTCCTCAGGCCGATCCACACAATGGTGACACCCGGGTGTTTCCTCCCGCCTTATCCTGAACAGGAACCTCCCGAAGCAGCCGTGTCCGGTGAGGACCTGCGTCAGGCGGAAGGTGAGAACGCCGTGGCGTCTCTCCAGCCACTCCTCAAAGACGGGTCTTATCGCCGCGATTATGGCGTGCCCAGCGCGGGGTTGCGACAATCGCACCCTCCATGACGCCATGAGATCCCGCCGGAGCTCTGTCCGCTGTGCCGCAATTTCTTGCGGCATCGGAGTTAAGCCCCGGCGTTTCGCCTCCTCGCGACACTCCCAGACGTGCGCGAGGACCTTTGCCTCCAGATCCCATGGCGGTAATCCGGCAAGGAGGCTCGCCGCCTCGCAGGAGACCGTGCGGTATCCTCGGGCCAGCCGGATGGCCATGACCCTCTGGGACGCGTTCAACCGGCGGGCTGGCCGCAGCCTCAAAAGTAAACCTCACCTTGAAGCTAGAAGACACATCAATAATTGCCTCGTCTAAGCACTCTATTAATAACACTTGAATGATTAAAACATCTATGTAAATGTTATACCTATCACGACCATTGTTTGATCGTTGTAAACTACCAAAAAAACAAAAACAATTGCGTAATAATGTTCCGTATAGTTTTTAATTAATAAACTCCATTCATAAAACCACTGTAGGTACAATTGAATGCGTTATTGTGTATTACTCATCGCGAACTCTTCAATTGTAAACGTTGCCGTGCGTCGTATCTACATCAAACGTCAATATTGAAGGAAATATCAATTGACCTAGTAATCACAAAGGAAAAAATCATGTCAATTATGTGTTAAATCATAATAAAGAACATATTAAAACAGATAACAGTGAGCGAATCTCAATTCGTGACTCTAATAACAAAACCGGCCAAGTACGTGTCGGACCACGCACAATGAAGGGTTCCGTAGTTGGGATGAATTTATACCAAAAACAAACTTAACTTTGTAGTTGAAAAACATGTTCTCCCATACAGAATGTATGAGAAAACATGTTTTTGCAACTGCAAATATAAGTTGGTCGAGTATTACTCGTTAACTTGTAGAGCCTACTTAGCTGTGAGAGTTTTCTTTTTAATTTCATTGTATAAACTACTGCTGTGATTTTTTTCACACATCCAAAACCAACCATTTAGCTGGCAGGGGGGCACACACTTGACTCTAACAAAAATTAGCACTTTAAAGCTTAATATTTCGTGAACGGATCTCTGAATCCAAAAATGGTTTTCACATACTCACAATGTTTTTGAAGGACCTTTCCAATGATATTCCACACCATGGCATAGAAAAGAAAAAAGAAAAAAAAAATCACCACTACGTGTATGGGAGGTAGCCTAAATTTTTTTTTTTCATAATTTTGTTTCACCACTTTGTCGACGTAATTAATATGTATACTCATACCAAATTACAGTGTTCTAGTACAAAGAGTCTCGGAGCTAGACCGCGGACAGACAGACAGGCGGACATGACGAAACTATAAGGGTTCCTTATTTACTACGGAACCCTAAAAAGGAACCTCCAAACAGAAATAACGTAATAAAAACTGCCTAAACAAACGAACGATGACAAAAAGTAGAAAAAAAGGTTGGTTTGCCGACCTAAGTCAATAGAAGAGTAAGTGAGGATAAAAATAATAATGGAAGAGACGGTAATGACCCTACGGACGACTGATAAGTTATCTCGACTACGGTCGGTGCAATCGGAAGTGTGTGTTGTACAGCTTTAGTAGGTACATGGTAGCTTTGAGTTCATGTTCTACAAAAGATACGCGATTGAGTACATTTATCTATGTTTGTGTAGTGTGACGTATGCTTGTGGTATATCTAAAATTGAAGAAGTCTACATAATAATTATCGTGCTACGGGTAATTTTCATTATTAATGAAGTAAAAGGTGTTAATGTATTGAGTGATATGAATACGGAACATATGGTAATTTCGTTAAGTATTTCGAATCTATTAGCTTAGCCTAATCGATCAGCAGTGCCATTGTCGGTTCGTGGATGGGTGACCATCTTTACATACCGAGACTCCTTCGTCCCGGCTGTCATTCGTAGATCTTTGGTAGTCGTTACGAGTCATCAGAAGCCCGAATATCTGACAACCAGTCTTACCAATGGGTAGCTTTTTTCCCCTTGACTGTCACGAGCTCTCCTAGAGATCGATAATAATTAAAATTCTATTGTGTCTCATTGATGACAGTTGAGCTCATATGTTGCACGACTGCCTATTTGTCCTCTGCAATTCAGTACCTGGATAATACGTTCCTCTTGATAAGACTGGTTGTCAGACTTTCAGACTTCTGAAGACCCGTAACGACTGTCAAAGATCCACAAATGACAGCTGGGACCAACGACTTAACGTGCTTTCCGAGACACAGACGAGTCTCGGTATGTAAAGATCGTCACCCATCCACGGAAAAACCCTGGTAAGCGTAGCTTAATCTGATGGATCGACCTGTGGCTGTTATTACCTAGCCACGAGCACCTCGAGTGCTAACAATACAGGAAAATTATGATAAAAAATATATCTAACGATCATGTGATTCTGCGTAGATTACGAGTAATATGCTAATGAGGATAATGAATACCAACCACTGAATAGGTTTAATACGAGCGTGACTATTAAAACATTATATTTATAGAAGAGTCTCGATGCAATTAGTAGACTGTGTGCAGCTGTTTGCGTGCTACCATGCCCCATGCCCCATGCTTGGAAGTTTCAATTAGTGCAAGAACCTTACGTCTTTCTTTCTAAAAACTTTATTCCATGGATTAAATTGTTTAGCGTAAGGGTTTGAACACAACGGCTACCGCAGACACGCATGGATTTTACAAGCACGCGAGAATTTCGCAAGCTTTGCTTTTTGTGTCAAATAAAGTGAGTGATGTGTCCACGTATATATTTATGCTCATGTGCACCAACCTTAACATGGGTGGATTTGAATATTTATTTGTAATTAATTAGCGTTGCGATCGGAAAGTGAAGGGAATTAATTGAAAAGAAATAACGATTGTTCAATACGAAATTGAAAGTTATGGATTGTGAAGTAATAGGTGCTTCATTGTGAATTCAATCAGTCAGTTTTCTAATTCGTGACGCTGTTTGTGTGCTAATCGTTGACTAGCTTAAGTTTTTACTCAATGACAAGTATTTATTAACGGAGAAATTGACCTTTTACGTTATTCGTATAGATCCTACACATGATAAAAATCAAGTTATAGTTTAAGATTCATATTTTGTGTTAAGAGGACTACAGGAGCTAAACAAGTTTTATTAAGATCCACTGCAGTAAACAAAATTAGAAAAATATATGATATTCTTCAGGATATAACGATATGATAGAAAAGTTAACCTAAAACATCACGAAGATTCCTATTTTTTTTTGTTGGTTGGGAAATTATCAAATAACTTCTCGCGCTCTGGGAGGAGCGGGAGGGCATGTCAGTCATGTCATGTTAGGTCTCTTACTGACTAAAACGTACCCGTGTTCCTTCAGTTGCCATGTTGCCGGGGGCCACGGTATCCCTTTCGGACTTACGAAGATACCTCTAAAATTACTTTAACTATACTGATTTTTTGTCAGATTATTCTACAAGCAACATATATAACCGTAACAGTGTTTTAATTTTAAAGTCCAATCAATAGACATTTTTGTAATTAGGTAATTGCTTCTTATTTTCAATAAATTACTAGCGTTGTGTCATCGTACTTCTCTTTCTTCTCTATGGAGTCCGACAATGGCCGTGCTTTAGCTGTTGTCAGCCTCTTAAGTATTTAAACTTCACAAATGAATTTTTCTATCTTAAAGTACAAAAATTATTCAAATATTTTCTGATTGGCGTGACCCGCTTTGATATAAATAGTAGAACCATTTAGCCCGTCTGTCTAGTAAGTAGTGTTGAATGACTATTGAGTGCTACTCAATCAGGGGGCCTACCACACCAGCTCTCATAGCAGTATTATTATAATCTTACTTTAAAAATCTTTCCCAAATCTTTGAATATTTGTGTCAATTTCATGGAAATTACTCATAAAAATTAGATTCTAATGCAAAGTAATATTTTCTAAGTAAAAGAAAATAATATTTTCCTTCAAGAACACTCTTCGTAGTAGCAATTCGGACCAACGTGTGAAAAAGGGAAAGCGCTATACAGTTCATATAACATTGTTTCTTTTCTACTATAGCAGGCAACAGACAATAGTTCGTTCTTTCCCAGCGCTAAGCAGGAATAAAACAATATTGAACGATGAAGGTCATGGTACGAATATGAGTAATGTTATTATAAGCTCGAAACAAAACTCTGTTGAAATAAGATTGTTTCGTAAAAGATTGTGGTCGGCCCCCAGGTTAACTGTGTTATTTGGGATTGCGGAAATATCAATTTATATTGAGTATCACAAAGAAATATAATACAAGAACGTTGCAGATTCTCAGATATAATGTTATTAACGATTATTTCTACGAAAGAAAACGCGAAACTCCTTTACACGGAATGATAGTGAAATCGAATTCAAATAAATAAGACAAACCACAAGTTGATGCAAACTTTCCTTTGCACTATCGTAAATCGATTTCATTTTCTCTTCGTAATGTTTTCAGTCTTAATTTATTTCAAGTAAGAATAGTCTCGATAGTCAATTTCTTGACGGATCTTATTCTGGAAATTGAAAAAAAAACGTAAGAATATTGAATTTCGCGGGCTACCTTTGCGGATTCTCCTTATTAGTGATTCTTGGGATCAGAACTACAGCACTCTTGATTCTTCATAAAGTCAAGATAATAAAATTCTGAATACTAGCCAATACGGTAGTTGCCTGGGTAAAAAAAGAAATTCTATTTAGTCCGTCTTTTAGATAGGTATTAAAAAAAAATATTGGACACGTATTTTTTGCTTTATCATAGTAATCAAAAATAACTCAGAAAACATGCATTAAAGTTGGAGAGTAGGGGCTCGCTACGCTGCCGCGCTTGCAATAACTGCAGTAAGTATCATTTTTGTTAAAATTGAGTTAAATATAGATTCGGAATCAGCTCATTACGCTGATTCCGAATCTATATTTAACTCAATTTTGACAAAAATGATACTGCAGTTATTGCACAGTACGTCACAACTCAGTATAAAATCTAGCAAGGCGTGACGTCATGCCACATTTTAACTTAATATATCGCCGTAATCTTTTGATTATGTCAAAAAAGAAAAATCCGTGTTCAATATTTTTTTATAATCTATATCTACAAGACGGACAAAAAAATTTGAACACAGGCCTATTACCTATGCCCAAGTACATGTGCAGGAGGTCATTAATTAAAATAACATGTCAAATGTCAATTATGTTGTGTAAGACATTTTATAAGGAAAATGTAAGAAATGTCCAACGAACGTGCCTCATAAAGCCACATTTTATGACGTCATTTCGCCCACTGAGGGCACATATTATGACATGTCATAATATGCATAAATGGTGTTTCTTATGGCGCCAACAAAATTGCTTAATTTTGTTGAAAAAGGACTTTTTTATGGTTAGTTATAAATATTATTTTGCGATAATGTTAATTGATTACGAGTTTTTGTGGGTGCATTGTAAGGTCCTCTATTGACTGAAGGTGTTTAAAAAAAATTGGCGAAGATACCCTTGGCTTAATTTTTAATGTATTGCTAATCGGTACACGAATATCAGAATTTTGATAAACTGTAAAGTCTAAAGTATTTCAATTACCATTTTTAGGGTTCCGTACCTCAAAGGAAAACGGAACCCTGATGGCTCTTACAAATAGGCGCGACACGCGACGCGACACAAAGGCACCGCTCGTCGCGCGACGATTATACGATCACTTCGTTGTCCGTCTGTCTGTTAAGATCATTTTTCTAAAAACACGTGGAGGTATCAAGTTGAAATTAATATTAAATACATAAGGTCTACGGTACCTTGAAGCTCTAAAAAATCAAGCTTCTAAGTCAACGCAATAAAAACATACGGCCATTTATGCGACATATTTTGATATTCGCTAGTGAATCAAACCCTACAGGGTTGACCTAGAATCATGAAATTTGGCAAGAAGCAAGATTGAGATCTTACTTCTCAGCACAAGTAAAGGAAAAAGTCCGAAATTCGTTAATTTGTAGATTTTAAACATTAAAAATAGTAGCGTAGTATAGGAGAACACGTTTTTCAACTACAAAGTTAAGTTTGTTTTTGGGATAAATTCATCCCAACCACGAAACCCTTCATTGTACGTGGTCCGACACGCACCTGGCCGGTTTCTTATCAAGTAATCAAATTGTCTTTGTTAACATCACCGCCTGTCTACTACTAACTTGATGATACAAGTGAAAGCTGGTCATAAATCCATTGAATAAACTTCTTGGTATAACAATATCATTTATAGCCTTTTAATAGCCAACACGTCTGCCTGTCATCCACGCGCCCGACGTTTGATGCAGGTTCATATTGTTTCGTTAGTTCACGAAATAGTTAGCCGCTGTTACTTTCATCTTTTGGCCACGGCGGCGCATAGTAGATCGAGAAAAGGCTCTCATGGTGATGTAACTATTTATTTATGATTTTTTGACATACTTCATTCAAGACTAGCTAAATATAATAAAAGTTGTACATCTATGTGTGTACGTATATATAATATGATACCAAGTAATCTCAAGACATTAAATACGAGATTATTAAAAAAAAAGTGTATAAATGGTTGCGTAGTCATAGTTTTTATAGTATCAAAGACTTCTTTGAAAAAAAAAATAAAGTTTAATAAAAACTGTAACCCGACTACGGGAAAATAAAAATGATCTAAAAAGTACGAAACAAGCAAATATTTCAGACACAAATCAAGACAGGTACAAAAATTGTCAAGGTAAAGCCGTCGTCGCATGTCATTATAATTTTGTAAGTGTTCCTGGCACCCACATGGCATACAGGCATGCGACCACGGCTTTACCTTGACAATTTTTGTACCTATGTCTTGATTTGTGTCTGAAATATTTGCTTGTTTCGTACTTTTTAGATCATTTTTATTTTCCCGTAGTCGGGTTACAGTTTTTATTAAACTTTATTTTTTATTTTATACTTTTTCGTTTTTACACTTGCTAAACGTTCCGACAACGTAAATAAGAGTAATGCAATAGGTCAGTAATTAACCTATTTTAAATTCCAATAGCAGTGCATAGTGCTTTAGACCAAACCATAGCGCGATTTATTTCGACGCCAACACCATACTCAGAAAGTTTTACGACTAACAGTTTTTGTCTATGGGACACTGGCTAGTTTTGATAACGATTAAAACTAAGACTCTTTAAAAAAAAAAAAATCAACATTCCAAATTCGAAATTCCCTCCACATTTTTTATGAGCAAAATCAAAATTCTCTGTCTCACTGAAAATTTAATTTACAACGAGAACATTTTTGCGTGATGTTTTTGTACGATTTCAAATGTCGACTAAAACCAGAAGAATCATTTGAAAGACTTCGAATGGTGTTCATAGACAAAAGCCCTTCTAAAGCGACTGTTTTCTGCTAGTTCAACGAATTTAAGTATGGTCAAGAAACTTTGACGGACGAATAAAGAAGTGGCGGTCATAGGGCTATGATGGCTGTTACATAAGAAAACGTGTTGGCTGTGAAAAGTTTAATTTAAGAGAATAGGTGAATTACATATGAAGAGATTCAGCATATACTGCAGATTGGATCGGGAAGTGTGCATGTAATTCTACACGGGCATCTTCGGGTAAGGAAGATAGTTTCATGCTGGGTACCGCACAATCTAATGCAGGCTCAGAAGGAGGTTCGGGTAGAACGGTGCCGAGACATGATAGCAAAATTTGAAGCAGGCTCGTCTAGGCGCGTTTACGATTTCATTACGGGTGAAAATCATGGATTTATCATTTTTGTTCCCCAAAATAAAAAATCAACTCTAGGGAAAACAGTTTTCATCACCGGAAGATGCACTGGCTGCATTTAAGAAGGGGATTAAAGGTGGGAGGTGTCTGATGCGGACTGGAAAACGTGTAATGAAAATTGGTTTAGACGCATGAAACTGTGTATAGACGCCAATGGAGTTATTTGAAAAGATTTAATAATAAAACATAACCTGTAGTATGTTTTTTTTTTAGTACCTATCGCAAAATTTTCTGAGTGCCCCATGTATATTGATATCGAGCTTCGAAGAAATCCAAAATACAAATATTTCGTTGTACTTGTTTCATCTTGCGATACTTCGTAGCGCAGTTTCACTTTTGCTTGTTTTAACAATTTAAACATATTTATTTACTTTGAAAGTATAACATTATACACATATTTGTAATGTGCTCGTCAAGACCTTTCTTTTGATACCAAACATGTCATGATCATCTCATTTTAATTTTTTTCGAGGTTAGAAATTTACGTGTAAAGTCCACCATATTAAATTTAGGGAAAATTTATATAGCCTATGTCACCCGGACCATTATTACAAATGTATTAATACCTCATTCATCAAAATCGGTTCAGTAGTTTAGGCGCTACGGTGGAACACACGTAAAAGCAAACATACATACATACATACATACAAACATACAAACATATCAACATACATACATAGACTGCTAAAATCATAACCCTTCCTTTTGGCTTTGCCGTAGTCGGGTAATAAATGTTAAATTAGGTATGCTTGTGAAAATTTGTACGTTTAAGATTGTTAAGCAAAAAAATGTGTGCTCTTGTTATTTTTTTTGTATTTTACCATCTTTTTATGCCATGTTTTGTCATGCAAATAAATATTATTCTACTCTATTCTGTTCTAAACGAGATTTTGTGCGGTTTTTTTTAAAGTGCACGATTTCTGAAAAATCAAGTATGTCAAAAAATTATAAATAAATAATTACATCACCGTGTGCAAGGATATTTCGGTTATTCTCTCCGTTCCAGAGATATAAGCATTAGCTCCATAAATTTATTTACCAAAAAAAAAAATTGTTGCCATTTTGCCTACCAGATCCTACGATAAATTTATGCACAATATTGGCTATTAGAAGCTATTTCAAGCAAAAAAGCGACACTTTAAAATTTAAGCTCCTGTGTCTTAGAGAGCATTTTTTCGTTCCATAGGCGGCGCGGCGTGACTGTGACGTGGGCTTTATTTATTTATTTTAAAAAAGCACAGCCACATCACATACATTCAATTTATGCTAGAAATAATCTTATAACTAAAGGACTTAATGTACATAACAATTACAGCGTACATAGCATTGACAACAATATCTTGTTGCCTTCCAATTGAATAAATTAAAATAAACTAAAACTAAAATAGACTAACGTAAATAATAACAGTAAAAACAAAAAAAGATAAGAAATTAAGAAATTTAAAAATTAAAACTAAGAAAAACTTGGCAAGGATAGCGTGATTTTCTTTCTGAATCCCTGTAGCTTGTTTCTGAATATAACTAAGTCAGGCGTGTATAGCATTATTGTATTCGTTGCTAATTCGTATAACTGGAAACTACAAACCTAAATTAGTTTTTACGAAAGGGGAATCAAATACCTTTTTAATTTTTTTAGCCCTTGGGTAAATTCTTGGAACTGCTAAAGAAATACTTTGCAAAAGGTAACTGATGAACAGGTGCCCCTTATGTGTAATGAAATGATGAAAAGCATTAACAATTTTTATTTTGGTAATTTTTGTGTTGTATTTGTCAGTAATAGGTGGTTTGTGGCTGTTTTACGATAATTATATTTCTGAGATTGACATCAAATACTAAATTCAAAGTTGTCAGAACTGATTGTGCAATCGCTATCAGTTTTGTACTGCAATATCAGTAAGGAAGATTAATAAATTTTAAATTGTAATTCATGTTTCGCCAACAGATTACCGTAATGGACTGCCGCCATAATGGGCTTTCATGTTCATTGTTTTACATTAACTAACAACTTCTGAGAAATCCAACGAATAACCATTTAGTAGCGTTATAAAATAAAACATTTATTTCAAGTCATTTAATAAAACCAAATTATAAGATCAAATAATACTGAATACTAAAAAATTAAACTAAAACAAATTAAAATCAAACAAAATCAGATGAATTAAAATCAAATCAAATTAAATGTTATGTTAGCTAAAGAAGAATGTAATAGATACCGATACTCGAAACAAATAAAACGCAATAGCCAGATGGTACAAGTCGGTCCCCGATAAGGGAAGTGTTCATTTGATAACGGGCCCGATGCACACGCGAGCCCATTCACTTTGTATAACACAGCTACAGAAGGTTAACTTCGTAACGATGATGAATGCTGAATGACCGTATATGTTTAAACATATTTTAGACATCACCAAGTCTAAGAGGATTCTTATTGCAGTGACCGCTTTTAACCTGACTACGGCAAAGCCAAAAGGAAAGGTTATAATTTAAGCAGACTGTGTTTGAATGTTTGTATTTACGTGTGTTCCTCCGTAGCGCCTAAACTACTGAACCGATATTGATAAATGAGATATCAATCGATTCGTAATAATGGTCCGCCCTAGGCTATATAAATTTTACATAAATTTAATATGGTACACGTAGATAAATTTCAGAACTCGAAAAAAAAAAAATGAGATAATCATGACACGTTTGATATGACAACAAAGGTCTTGATGAGCACATTACAAATATGTATATTTATCATATTGTCTAAGTAAATAAATATGTTTAAATTGTTAAAGACAAGCAAAAGTGAGTCTACGCTACGTACGGCGCGGCTGTAAAATTAATACCTATAATATTAAACAATAAAAAATTTGATAAAAAAAATGTGCCAACGCACAGTTAATCAAATCTTATTATAGCAAGCGTTAAACAGAAAACTATATAAAAAAAAATAGTTTAAGAAACTTTAACCCGACTACGGAAAAATAAAAGTGATTTAAACAGTACGAAACAAGAAAATATTTCAGACAGACATCAAGACATAGGTAGAGAAATGGTCAGGGTAAAGCCGTCGTCGCATGCGATTAAAATTTTGTAGGTGTTCCTGGCACCCACATGGTATACAGGCATGCGACCAAGGCTCGTACTTTACTTCGTACTTTTTAGATCACTTTTATTTTTTCTTAGTCGGGTTGTAGTTTTTCCTCTCCACAAAATGCCTCAAAATGGGAGAAAAAAATGTTATTAACAATGCAATACCAACAGCTGCAGTTAATACAGACGATGAAGTTTAAATTTGTGAGTCGTTAATACTGGTATTTCTGTACTTTCTATATCGCTGATACTGACAGTAATTGCACGCTAGGGTACGAGTTCAATGAGATTTTTATTTAGTAGCTGCCTAATGAATCCGCGCACTGAAACATTTTAATGTTATGTGGTACTTGTTAGCAGCTTAGCTTGTAACATTTACCGAGTTCGGAAGGTACGATATTAATCATGTTGAAAATTCTTTGCCATTTTCTTAAGTGTTTTGCTAATCAGTGAATACGACGAAGTAATGATGACGAAAACAAAGAAATTGATAATTAATTCGTATGACTCTCACGTAATATTATTGCATTTGAGGTCAATATTAGCAATTACTTTGACGTTAGTAACGACTATCGTTGAAATGAAGAGTAATGGACTTGGTGAGTAATGACACTAGTATTGTAAAATGGTAGGGAATTAGCTATACATTATTTCATAAAGCCGTAAGTTGGAATGTACCTATTTATCCAATTGTTCTAAAATCAGCCGAAGCGTGAAAACAGCCCAACTCCATTCGCAGGGTTAAAGACCGTGAAGATGAGGATCACATCTACAGAAAAAAAACACGTTTTCAATTTCTAAGTTATCACACGTTATCTATCACATTTGTTTGCACAAAATGTTACCTACATAAATAATCAATGCATATCTATCGATATCGCCCATACTTCACGTGGAGATAAGTTAGTGCGGTCACCACATTTAGCCAGCGCGGAGTTGTCCTCAAGTTTTCCACTGTGAATTTTATCTAACGTGTTGAACGGAAGCCGGCCGACGCGCACATCTCGTTGCCGCATCCCGTTTCGCTCGGCCCTCCGCCAATCGCCTCCGACCTCCGACCAAACGGACCTCTACACCTCAATTCTCCCTCAGTCTTACTGTGGGCGGCGCGACGCACGCACGTACGCCACGGTCGCTCGGCATCCGCTCGCGAGCTTTCGAATTTTACCTGTGGATTGTCAGTGACATGTGTCTGTAAAAAAATACACTCATTATAAACATTGTGGATTTTTTCTGGATTAACACTGCCCTGTTTCGAGTTCCGGGAAAATCACAACACATCATATTCAAGGTCGGTGTGTTATGTATGCTTTGCGAATAGTAATGCGATTGGATGCATTCGGAATGTCACCCGTCCAGTCTTTATAAGTTGGCATTAAAGGATTGTCGAAGTAAAGGAAATCTTTATGAAGTTCGTGTATCGGAGTTCGTTGACATCTCGGACTAGACTTGTTTTTTCTTTAATTATTTTTTGTTGTTTGACCGGTGCGTGAGACGAGGTTCGCTCAATCGATCATTCTTCCAACACTAGACTATAAATAAAGAACAATCGGATATTGGAAATTTCAATACTAACATTTCCGGCTTTGCACGAAGTGAGTAACGTGCAAGTTTCCTGTTTATCTTTGAAACAATAGAGTATTTTAGTCTCGATGCCAATCTGAACACCATCACTGAACGAACCATTGACTTCCAAGGTGTGTGTATACTTTTATCTTCAGTAGTATAAACTTCAGTAGTTGAAAATTCTCATAAATAAACTCGCAAAATATTTACTTTAAGAGCTCCTATTGAACATAAAACAGAAGTTTTGCAAAAAATATTCCAATAATGTGAATCACAGGCAGTTGAACTGTAGTGAATTCGATTTTGATGGCAAGACGATGATCTCACCAATATCTGCCTATTTGAATATTTTCAATTCGAAGCAGTTGTTTTAACTTAAGTATTTATCTTTAGCAAATATGTGTCAGGTACATTAAAATATTTATGAGTTGCGTATTCATATTTGCAAATATTGATATACCTGATTATGCAAATTTCGTTATTATGCAAAACTATTTCTTCTATTTTGGAAGTGCCACTATTATTTTTGCAAACATAACCAATTTTAGTGATGTTGTCAAAAAAAGTCAAGAACACAACATCACATATAGTGATCTCGCAATGACATGCAATTACATTACCCATCGTGAATTGTAACTGTTCGCGCCTCGCATTCTCTCTTAATCGAACCCTTCTCAATGCAATTGAAATCATAGTGATTACGGATAATGATATGGCAGTAACACCCATGAATGAATCAGTATCCTTCACCCGGGAAGTACCTGACTTGATTGCTGCCATGGTGATTACACCTGACAATACGCAGCTTTGGAGGCTCCTACTGTGTCAAGGATAGTTTATAATGTTGGCGGTAATCACACAATTATTAAATAATTACGCAACTATCTAAATTCCTTGAATTATGAAGCTACTAAAGAAGAAGGAAACGATAATAGGCGCGCAGTTTGTCATTCTGAAAGAGACAAAGCCAATGCCAGTGAAACAATTTCTGAGTTTACTGAAAAAAGATTTTGTATTTGGCCCTTCAAAAAGCTAAAACTAGCATTTGATTGATTTAGTCAAGAGTTTGGTTTTTGATAACATTCTTCTATATAAATATAATGGCAAAGAATTCGGCTTACTTTAAACTGATAACTTTATCTACTTTTCCTACCAATTGTGATTTTGCATTACGATATTATGACGCACTTCAAAGAACAGTAAATTAAAAGTTGCTTATCTATCTACCTGATAAAATTCTTAAGTATAACATTTTACGATATCCAAAGGCAGGAATTGGGTGGCCTTTTTGCTTGGGTTTTCACGGAATATAATCAATATATTTATTACATTACTAGCATCCACTAGCGGCTTCGCCCGCGTGATATCCTTATAAATTATAGCCTTTGTTACTCAGTGATAATATAGCATTCTACTGGTGAAAAAATGTTTAAAATCGGTCCAGTAGTTTTTGAGTTTCTTCATTACCAACAAAAATAAAAATCTTTTCTCTTTATAGTATTAGTGTAGATTCCAAACACAACGTTACGAATTCCACAGTTTGTACGCAACATTCATCAACTAGATTAAGATTTGTGCTAACGTTTCTATTAACATAAAGCTACACTTGCTAATTAGTCCCATAATAACTGTTTATAATTAATTCTGAAGTAATAAATGGCGTTTAATTTAACTCACGGAAAGGCAACAGTTAAATTTTACTCAAGTTAAAAATTTACGGGTGTTAGCTGTAAAAAAGATGTTGTGGTTTTTTGGTTTCTTCAGAAGTGATTTAGTATTTTTAAACTACATATTAAACGTTTTAAAAGTTATTTCGATCCAAACCAGTGTTAACTTGTTAGTTAGTTCTTTTTTATCCGGCTAACATGCTATTAAGTTCCCAAATAGGTATTGAAAGTGTATCTAAAATGTAAATGTTTTAATAGATTCTCATTTGTACTTAAAGACCACGTTCTGTGTAGTAATTGCTTATTTAACTCAACCACAGAGCATTCTAAATGTAATTAAATTGACCCTTTTAAAGTTAATGAACGCAAATAACCCATGCCAACTAAAATGCCGAGCACAGAAACTCTAAAATATATTACATTATGTGCCAGTCATCAGTTAAAGTCAGCAGAAAATTTCGAACTGTCTGCGGAAGATTGAAAGTGGAATAGTTTCACGGACTTGGTGAGACCTCCGACGTTTTGCTCCGAAAGCTAATTAGTGAGGTGAGTTCGTCCATCGACAAACTGATTTGTGTCGATCGCTTCCCGACTAACAACGGAAGTTGTAACAAGAACGACGGTAGTACTTGCCGAACGACGGTGCTGACTCCGAGAAACAAAATGTCCTTAAATAGAATGAATGATGAACTGTGTTAAAGTGATGGGTTAAACTGGTTATGCAAACATGTGTGGTTTACTCATTGTTTATTAAGTAGGCAACATTAGCTTAATAATTAAATAAAATAATAATATTGTCCATTAATGAGCAGATTTTAATTCAATAATGAGAAGGAATGCGAGTAATACTCGAAATGAATAAAATCTAACCATTGCAAGGTTTAACAAATCCAAATCTCCAGAGTGTATCATTTCATTTCCATGTCTACCAAATGTTCGTAATATATCTTTTGGGCACATACGGAAATAAATAAGCCCACGAACGGGATTGCAAAAAACCTCCGGAAAATATATTGACCCAAAGCCTAAATAAATTTTCAAATAAACGGCTATCGAAAGTTTCAAAGCAAATATCGCCCTATGAATATTCAGTACTAGACCTATGATAATAAAGTTTATATTTCTATCACAAGTTTTCACAGGCACCGCGGCCGGCTGTTGTTTTAAAACTTTTCCTCCAATAAAATAGATGCGGTTATTGCTTAGATTTTACCTAAGCTTTCATAACATCATGGTGAAACTGTTTTAAGCTCCAGTAGTATGCACGAAGCAATACTCGGGAACAATGTGCGGCTTAATTTCAAAGCGCTTTGTTTAAGAGCCAATCAAAATTATGCACGGCGGCTTCCATATTTCTGGAACGTCAACTCAGTAGGTACCCGGTAACGAGTTTTGTTCCCCCACACCGTTTAGGACCAACTGCTGAGGCAATTTTAGCTGTTTCAAGACTCAACTGTGAGATTCTGCTTAAAACAATAGTCGTTAATTCAGCTGGGCCCGTCAAGGTGTTTAATTTAAACAAGTCTTTGAACCCCCATACGGTATGGACAAAAGAGTCGTTTGTCTGGCTCGGAGCGGTCCATTGAAATTATAGTCATACGAGATATGTTGCTTAGCATATTAACATCTGAAATTAACGTGCGTCGAACCTATTAAACTGTCTACAGCGAACAGACGAGTTTTAAATAACTAAACACGAGAGAGCTCGTTCTTCTTTATGACTAATTTGAAACGGAACTCCATTCATCTTACAATCAATTAAGAAAACTTTGGTTCTTAATATGAGATTTTTGAAAGATTCTACTTTATCATCAGCACATTATAATTAATCAAACGACAGTTTTACTGTTCTCACAGCAGTACAAACTTCAACAGTACCCGTCTCATGTTCGTTCAGTATATTTCTGTATTTCCTTTCCTCGCATCCTTCTTCTCCTTTGAAGACATTATCAAGCTAATCTACGTATTCAGTTATTGTTACACTTACGTTCTAATTTATTCGTTCTTTGTATTAGAGTTACACAAAACACGTTCTAATTGTCAACGTGACGCAACATGAGTTTTCTCGCGGGCGACAAAGCCAGGCTATGAGTAATTACACAAAGACTGACTTCCGTACCACCGCACGGTGCAGAATGGGTGCGGGTCGTGAGAACATCACTGAATTGACTGACGGATTTATTTTTGCTTTTGATTTATTTTGAAAGAAGTGGACGACTGTTGCTTGGATGCATATCGTTATTGTTATCGACGACAAGGCACGTATAAAGAATGGCATGTTATGGAGGAAGTTTAATATGGTGGGTTGATAATATTATATTCGTGCTGTATATTTTCATTTGCTCTCATGTTTAAAATCAATTTGGAAATATTGTTTATTAGCTGCGCCCCGCGGTTTCAGCCGCATGAGTCTCGATCCCGTGGGAATATTGAAATAAAATTCTATGTCCTAACTCAGGTCAAGGTCTACCCATGTACTAAATTTCATGCAACTCTGTTAAGCCGTTTTAGCGTAAAAGCGTGATAAACAAACTCACTTTCGCGTTTGTAATATTAGTTAGGATGGCTTCAGTTTATGTGGTCCGACCATTGATTTAGTTAACAAGGAACTATAATTATTATACTCAGATGCTTTACATCATTATTCTCTTACGATACATATAAAAAATACTTTGTTTTGCCTTCAGTATAGAAGTATTTTACAACTGCTGTTCTTATGAATCTAACTGTATTGAACCTGCTACTTACTAGAAGGTGTTAAATACTAATTTAAAAACAAACCACGCAACTTACTGTACCGCGACACCTTAGCATTGATACAACTGCTACAAGTGAACAAAATTTAGTACCTATATAGTATTTCATTGCTTTGAAATGTGCTCTTATCATGAACAATTAAGTGCTATCTTGCACATTCAACTTGGGTATTGCCTGAAGCGAAACGTTTTTCAAAGAACTTGAATTATTCAAATACAGGCAGGTTCGTGCAAACGTGTATTGCGTTTTGCGGTGGTAACATAACAGATAAGTTCTCTAATACTTGGACTCCACTAGCCTGCGGTTTTAGCTAACATTTGTATACGTCTGCCCCATTTGCTCTCATTTTGACGTCATCGCGAGCCCGATTTCGTTCGAAATTCGCGAAGTCAATGAACGATATTCATGATTTATTTATAGGTTAAACGAGTAATTGTAATTAGCAGACAGTGAACATTATTTACATAGGACGGCTGCGAAGCGTGTCCATACAGGTTATGTTAAATATACGTCAATTTTGACGAAAAATATATAATTGACGCTATCAAACTTCAAAATAAATAAAACAGAGCACTTTCAAATTCAAATTCATTTATTAATTTTGTGAACATAGGGTAGGGGATTATACAGCTGCTGTTACAAATAAATATCGGTCCATACTACGTCCCGCCAGAAGGCAACATTTTAGTTTCAATATATGGACTCGTGTTTTAGTTCATCATTCTATTAAACGATTCAGAATTAGTCAGATTCACAAAGTTGAAAAAGCGCTAGCATGTTGGAAAGATACTCATTTTTTTTTCCGGTAGATTTTATGAACTAACATTTTAGTTTCAATATTAAGGACTCGTGTTTCAGTTCATCATTCTATTAAACGATTCAGAATTAGATAAATAAAATATATGTTACCTTTAATTTGTTATAACTACTTAAGTAGTCATTAATTAGTGTAAATAATTTTGAAAATTTAAACTAATTAAGGCCATAAATATTTCAGATTCACAAAGTTGAAAAATCGTCAGCATGTTGAAAGGCTACCCATTTTTCTTGCAGTACATTTTACGAAATCAGAAATCCGTACGTGCTTTTATTTTATACCGAAGCTTGTCTCGAAGGAGTAGCAGATGATGATGAAGTATGTCACGAACTCCAATATAAATTACATTTCACCCCGACCGGTGTGGCACATCCCTTGAGATTTCAAGTTTATCAACACATTACTCAGACTACGTAACTTCACGAAATTAATAGTTGTTGTATGGAAACGACTAATAGGCTTAAAGGGTTCAAAATTCAAATCTTGCTATTCCTACTTCTATATCTACCAAACTTTTGGCATATTAAAGCATATTGCGTAGAGTCTGCTTTATCTGACTTTACGGTATAAATAGTTGTTGTGCGATTCTAATAGGGTTCAAATTAATGAGGCCTGACTTAGTTTGAGTTTTCTTCAACACTATTCCTCCAATATAATACCTATATTTTCTCGAGCATCTTAATGAGTAATCTTTTTTTGTTCCCTTTTTATTGATGTGAAAACTTCTTCAGGCGCGTTGATCATTTTTGAGATGGGAAAAACAATTGAACTCGCGACACCGTTACCGACACTTCATTTTCGTAAATGCGATTGTGCTCTTTATTTAGATAAGGTTACGGACCAATGTTCTATACAAGTATTTTTCTTCCACCAAGGCGATCTTGTTCAAGTTTACACTTCTGTCGGCACTCCCGGAATGCTACTGTTTTTATTTTTATTTTTTACTTGTGTTATAATTATGTTGTATTGTGTGCCTTTTAATCTGTGCTAAATAAATGTATTTTCTTTCTTTCTTTCTTTTTAAGTCATTTCTAATGACAACAGATTTCATTTTGATAGTAAAACAGGCTCTTATTATAATGTTTCAGTACCCGGGCGACCGAGCTCTGCTCTGATGAAAATATAAAATACTCATATAATAATATAGGATAGTTCATACTAATTCTATGTATAAGTACATACTAATTCCATGCTGCCATGTCATTATTCCAAGGTAGCCATCTTGTTCTAAACTTTGGGCGAAAATACGAAGATTTTTTTTTCCTGGATATGAGACCTAGCTAGATTGATTTTTCGCCTCCATAAACCGCTAAATTGCAACTTTAATTGAAATCGTTAGAGCCGTTTTCGAGAACGTGATTACAAATATATAAATATAAATAAATATTGCTCATTTAATAGTATAGGATAGGATATTGATACAGTGATCAAAACAAATGCATTGTATGTCATTTAATTGTTAAAACTAAAGCACAGTATAATAAATAATAGTGACTAAAGCAATGCTCAATGTGAGGGTGTTACGTAATTTAACTGCGGATATCTACGCCCTTGAAGATCAGATTGTCATCAATAATATAATCGAACTCATTTACCAATTGAAATCAAATTAGTGTCCCTGATACAGTTCGTATCTGATAATAATTCTCTAGAAATATTTATACGTCCATATATGCATGATTACATACTTATCGCGGTAATATTATTGTCTCCATTCACTGGGGCTCCTTGCACTAAATACGATATCAAAAGGCTATCAGTGACTTACGATCTAGGTGACAGTAATAGCGAGGTCATACACATGACGTTTCAAATGTTGTAACTTGTGAGATAGCACGTGTCTTGGCGTGGAAAGTACAAACAAACATTAACTGTCAACTTTGTATATGAAATGAAAATATTTGAATAGAAGCAATGTGTTTGATTAGACACACATATAATATCGGCTTTTAACACCCTCAAAAACCATGAAAATGATACCCATGATGAAAATTTTTAAATATTTCGGAGTTGCCATCTTGGATTTTCATTTTGACCAAATTCACGCTTTCTCTCTCTCTCTCGCATGCAGTGTACTCGGGCCGATGTGTACAATTTCATCCCACGTCACTTTTGTTTTTTTCTTCGGCGCTCTCTCTCTCTCTCTTTCTTTCTTTTTAAAACAGAAGAAGACAGGCGCAAGTATTACCACTATTAGCATGACATTTCTGAAAGTTTACAAGTCACGTTAAAGAACTTTGTTCCAATTATTATAGGCATTATTGCTTTCCGACCCATTTCAATATTTACGACATACTTTTCTACCACATAAAAGTAGTATGCGTGTCCACGATAATTATTCAACAAAAAATGTAAAAAGAAGGCTGATTACGTATCATATTTTCACATTATATGATACGTAATTAGCCTTCTGTTTTATATTTTTATACGGATTTTTTTTTAATTTACTTACAATAATAGATAACTTTAAATACATAATGAAGGAGTTAGTAAAAGTCGTTTTATAATTTTTTCCAATATCAAAGCATTTAAAATAGTAAAGGAGCCATAATAGTTAAATTGGTTTCGTGGCTATTAATTAAAAGCACAGTACTAAACGTGAAATTCTTGTAATTAAATACATGACATTAGTACAGTTTAAACAGACTCAACTGATATAATTTATAGTTACTACTAAATGCTATCGAATACTTCCAACGAATTTTATGTAGCCCGGATAGTGGATAAGCAAATACTTTTTATGTGTCCTAGCGATAAAGTGTTTCCTGTTACTAAGGATAAACGCAGAATTTTATTTTAGTTTGAATTGCTATTGCTGTTATATCTACCCGCTGAATATAGTGTTATAAAAGCAGGGTAAAGTTAAATCCTGTACGTAATTATAAAGTAATTAGTAGTAAGTAATAGTAGTATTTATTCGACATAAAGCATAAGGTTTCATGCACACACATCAGTCACGTCAACGTTAAGTCGCCGATCAGTCAATTTCAGGGACGTGTGCAAACAGATAGTCAGTCCGTCAGTCATAGCAACACCTGTTTTGTTCGTAGCAATACAAGTTTTGACTTGCCGGTGACGTGACGTGGACTGAGACGCGCCGGTAGTGACGTGATGATGCTGATGTGTGTGTAGCCAACGTCCTACAATTTCTACGTAACTATATTTTTTTATGTGACCGGTGACTGATCGCCGACTTGACGTTGACGTGACTGACGCGGTGTGTGCATGAATCTTAATAATGCAAATAGACTAGTACTAAATAAATGACCAATGACCCCATGCTAGGAAATCCTGTGTTACAGGGGTCATCCATTCATCCATTATGGATGTTATAATAGTTACGATTAGTAAAGGGTCCCGCAGATAGGCGAGACATAACTCACGAAAACTTTACGAAAATTGTTCTACATTGTGCCGGTGTCGCGTCGCGCCTGTCTGTAAGAGCTTTTGTAAAAATAACCTCAACTTTTATTACAGTAATTAATGACGTTGATGAGTACACAGAGCCATGTCGAAGTAAAACAACAATTAGAACCGTGTAATAATTGCACAATGCGTATAAACGCGGAAAATTGATTTAATTCATACGTAACGAGATAAAAGGAAAATATTGTAAAACTTGATTTATTTTCTCTAGCGTACTTGTGTACGTACTTATGTACTTGACTACTTGTCAAGAGTAATACTACGAATTTACATCATGATTTACGTTTTGGTTCGAGTATTTTTGTATTACACTTTCCGTTAGATGTTAATGTGTCAACATCACGCCTGATTACCCCGAAGGGTTCAGCAGAGGTGACCTTATAGTAGGTACACCCACATTTCGCCACTTATGTTTAAGTCCCATGTAATAGGGGGCGAGCCTATTGATATCAACCGGGCAGAAATTCAGACTCCGGGTTGTTTCTGAGGAATCTGCAAAAACCGAATAACACTGCCCGACCTGCGAATCGAACCCAGGACTTCATAATAATTTTAGTTTAGTTTTAAAGTATAACTTACAGAGGAGCTCGTGGCTAAGTAATAACAGTCGCACGGTTCGATCCATCAGGTTAAGCTACGCTTGCCAGGGTTGGTCCGTGGATGGGTGACCATCTTTACATAACGAGACTCCTCCGTGCCTCGGAAAGCGCGCTAAACGGTTGGTCCCGGCTGTCATTCGTGGATCTTTGACAGTCGTTACGGGTCGTCAGAAGCCCAAAAAGTCTGACAACCAGTCTTACCAAGGGGTATCGTATTACCCAGTTACTGAGTTGTGGAGGTCAGATAGGCAGTCGATCCATGTAAATACTGGTATTCAGCTGCATCCGGTTAGACTGGAAGGCGACCCCAATATAGTTGGAAAAAGGCTGGGCAGATGATGATAATGATTTTAGTATAACTTTTAAGTTTTTCTTTTTTTGTGACTACATCAATTCTTGTTTTGCTGTTTTCTTATTTTTCTTTTGCATCGGCCTGAGTTACGACAATGACTCTCATTTCTTCTGTCAGCTATTTCCAATCTAAATGCCTCACTCTAGTTGACCATTCTTCACCTTTTGCACTTAGCGTAAACCTACCATTGAATTTTGTGGTCACTGTCACACAATCTACAGTTTTATTTAAATCAAATAATTTACATGCTGGAATTCAACGAGTTCGTTTTTATAATTCCTAAAAATCATTGACAATGTATCAAATTATCACTTTAATTTTAGCGCGTGCCAATGGATATGTTAATAATTAAGTACCTAGGCGACCGAGCTCTGCTCTTGTGAAAATAGAGAATGCTCATTTAGTAGTATACGAAAGTACATACTAATTCCATGCTGCCATGTATTCTAAGGTAGCCATCTTGTTCTAAACTTTGGGCGACCGAGCTCTGCTCTGGTGAAAATATAGAATGCTCATTTAGTAGTATAAGAAAGTACATACTAATTCCATGCTGCCATGATAGTAGGTACTTACTAATTCCGTGCGCTGCCATGTCATTATTCTAAGGTAGCCATCTTGTTCTTTGGGCGACCGAGCTCTGCTCGGGTGAAAATATGGAGAAAACGAATTTTCCCAGATATGAGATATAGCTAGATCGATTTTTAACCCCAAAAACCCCCATATTGCAACTTACATCGAAATTGTTAGAGCCGTTTTTGAGACCGTGGTTTCAAATATATATGGTATACAAATATTGCTTATTTAATAGTATAGGATAGGATTTGCATCATGCAATTACCCCGCATGTGACATCTATCAACCAGCACTGAACCCGCGTGGTAGATTACAGCCAACTCTCTCTCTAATAGAGGAGGCCTGTGGCCCTGCAGTGGACACATTAAAGGCTGATTATGCTATCAAGCAATTATTGTATCATTTAAAAGGCCGACTCAGTCTATTGCAGTCCTTTGTTTGGCATATGGTTCTCCCAGTTTCCAGGATTGTTGATCAAAATTATAGAAAGTTGTGTAACTTTTTTGGTTAATTTCATGTAACACCGCAGTGTTGAATATATATGTAGTAGGGTAAATGCCACTTTTACAGTCCCTTTGTTCGTTTAAACGTAATGGCAATGCACACATCCGATTTATATTATTGTAACTGCGTTAGGAAATGGCCCCCATACGTTCGCTCGCTATGGTTTCACTTATTTTCAGTTTAAAATAACTTTTATGGTACAGTGAAAGTTACTATGTTGACTGCAACAATACAAACGATCAATTTAAACCCACATATGAATAAAACATGAACACTTTCCTATTTATGCAAAAAAGTGGTTTATTGTAAGTAATTTTGTGGTAACTATCATTAAGTAGGTATTGGCCTAACTAGTAAACTATTTTATATTTATGTTCGCAATTCGTTATTTTGTATTCGTTACATGTAATTGCTTACTTGCATAGTAATAAAATCATTAATTACTGTATCCGATTCCATTTAGTACGTACTTATTTTGATAAATATTCTTATTGGAACGAAGTTCTTTATCGCGGCTTGTAAACTTTCAGAAATTGTCACGCTAAAAAGTGTTAAGACTGTCTTCTTCTAATTCAAAGAGAGTGAAAGAGAGAGAGAACGCTGGCAGAAAAAAAGAAAAGAGTAAAGTGATTACATTGTTGTGGGATGAAATTGTACACATCGGCCCGAGTACACTGCAGAGAGAGAAAAGTGTGAATTTGGTCAAAATGAAAATCCAAGATGGCGGCTCTGAAATTTTTCAAATATTTAATCATGGATATCGTTTTCATAGTTTTCGAGGGTGCTAAAGCTGACAGTGAGGTCAAAATGTAAATCCAAGATGGCCGTTCTAAAAATTTTCAAATTTTTCATCATGGGTATCGTTTTCATGGTTTTCAAGGGTGTTAAAGCCGATAGTGGGGTCGAAATGTCAATCCAAGACGGTGATTCTAAAAATTTTTTATTTTTTCGTTATGGTTGTCGTTTTCATAGTTTTCGAGGGTGCTAAAGCCAATAGTGAGGTCAAAATGTAAATCCAAGATGACGGCCGCGAACATTTTGTTTTTATTTTAAATCATAATTGTGAGCAAGAACTTCGTCCCTGACGGGGGTCCCCCGACCGCACACGTTTTTTTTACGTAGGTAAACGTATTGCGGAACGTGCCACACATCATAACAAACAAATTATAACAAATAATAAGGACAAAAAAAAATATAACTACAGTGAATAAAGTACCGGATTTAATCAATTACGTTCACGGTGCTTGAAATGTCTAAACTTGTTATTTTTCACTGTTTTTCTATATCAGTATTTTTATTTGTTCCTACTTAATTGTCGATTTTCTAACCCTCCTCTATCCCCATGGTTACTAAGCCTTACAAGAAAATTGATCATAGCAACCAGTTGTAAGGCCATAATTCCTTTTACAAGGGTCTTATTTGTTGACCCTTCAGTTTCCCGAAATAACATTAAACGCCGAAAAAATGTAAGCTCCAATATACAGGGGAAAAGAAAACTTCAATACATAGCACAACAGCTCCTTTCAAAGCAACTTTGAACATTTCAACTTGTCATATCTAGAAAGATGACTATTAAGTTAGTGAAAGAATTCTTTAAAAGTATTCTTTGTAACTTTACGTAGTTCAAAAGTTGCATACAGTCTTGTTGGGTGCATAAATAACGACAGCACTTAAAACAGCTACACAATTTCTTATCGTGACTTGATATGACTTGGGTCTTGTATTTTGCTTTATTTTCTTCTACATTTGTTTCTCTTGTAACTATAGATATCAAGTTTTAAGAGGTTGCTGAACTGAGAGCAGTGTTGGCCCAGTAGCCTAGCCCAGAGCAGTGGCCTAGTGGTAATGACCCCAACTTATAGCGTTCTACAGCTCTGTAGGTTTAAGTTTCTATAAGACTTACAGAGTTGTTGTAGGTCGAGGGTTCGAACTCAGGCAGGGGTTTTACTTTGTGTAAATAATTTCATCACCACTGCTCTCAAAACGGTGAAGGAAAACATCGTGATGAAACCGGCATGATCTAGAACCAAAAATTCGGAGACATGTGACATCTACTAACCCGCACTGGGCCCGCGTGGTAGATTACGACCCACTGCCTCTCGAAGAGAGGAGGCTTGCATCCCAGCAGTGGGAACATTATTGGCTGATTATACTATAAGGTTGACTATTTCTAAACTACCATTGTCATACTTAGCAAATACGATGGTGGTGTAGTGACATCAAATCTTCTGATTACATTCTAGTAGATTATCGTTGTCAAGTGTCAAATGCTTGATGTAAAGGCAGATAATAATCCATCAGCATTTGTTGGTCTACCAGAAGTATTAATTTTATAATAAACTTTATCAGAACTTCTGAAGCAGATTCTGAAAGCATTAAATTCCTGTAGCAAGACGTTTCTTTACAAATTCCTCTAAAAGCGACTGAAGCCAAAAAAGTTTATAGGGAGCGTAAATACTGCTTTGAAGTGTATTGAACAATTTTACGATAGCAAGACATACTTTTTATGCTGATACAACACAAAAACCTTTGCCGGCTTACTCGGAATGGCTAATACAAGATAAGCAGGGGTCCCTATTAGTAAAGAATGCTAGTTAGCGTTATGAGGGAGTCGAATGTTGCTGTAAAAGGCCTCGTAAAATGTAGAAGGAAACTTGTAATCATCGGCCGTAATTTTGTTTGTGGTTTGAGTAACAAGATGTTGGTATGTTTGATGTTGTTCTACTTATTGTATGGTAGTATTTTGTTGTAAATTATTACGAGTTTTTTTGTAAATGATGTGTCAATTAAGATATTTTTAGGCGTCCTAGGTATTTAGTACCTATTAATTGAATTTGACGTAATTGGATTTGATTTAATTTATTACGAACTAAATGACCCGGTGGACTACGTACCACGTGAGACAAAAATTGTATTTTTTAATTTATTTTTCCTGTTTCCTAAACCACCCCAGTACTGAGGAAAACAAACCAAAAAAAGAAAGATTCAAAATGGTCGAGCCATTTTTGAGTTTTTGCGAGTCTAATGGACGGCAATTGATTTTTATATACATAGATTAAAGGTATCTTTATGTTGAAGAGTTGTAAGTTCTGTGAAAAAAGTAGTCAAGACAAAAAACAAGTTCTGAAGTGAGTTATTTTTAGCAGCAAAGGCTGTTGAAGGTGCTTCCGAATCTAAAAATAAATACACAAGGACACTTAAAGTCCAGTGAAACCGTTAGTACTAATTATTTATTTATTACCGAAGACTAAATTTTACGTATGTTTCGATTGGCCATGTATTTTATGTAGTGGGCTGTGGCTCTCACCACATTACACGATAGGTAGGTGTTCTTTAAGAACTAGTTTTCTTACTTCGATAATCACAGGAAAAAATACAAATTAATTAATCATGAAGCATGTGCATGTGCAAAGAAAAAGCGTGAGAAAAATGTACGTTGTAAGTGGAATGTGCTGAGTTATGTCTTGTTTAATGAAAGCTTTATCACTCAACTAAGCATCCTTTACTGTTGCTAATAATAGCCCCATTATAGCTGTAATACGATGAAAGTATTTAATATTATCATTTGGAATCTAGACTGCTTCAATTATTTGAATTGCTGTACAAAGCGTTGTCACGTTATATCTGCTCAGCAATTCTAATAAACACAGCTATTCAAACACCCAGGATGTCCAAGCGTTCATTACTAGACCAAGATTGTAATCGAAACATTAGCCGTCTGAAGAAATGAGTACTTTGCCAAGAGCTGAGAGTCGAACAGGTTTCATCGACCCTTTACTAAGTTTTACCGGGGCTGTCGTCAATGCACTCGCAATTGGTGTTTTTACCTCGGATCGATCGTTCGCGTTATATCCATCGTCGTCGCGTGGTACCGGCCGCGTGTAGTAATGACGCGCTGCGGTGTCACTGGAGGCCATTCGTCGGTCAAGAGTACCTGTTTAACCGCATAAGGTTGTTTGCAATGTTAACGATTTTCGCCTCCAGCTTGCTGATAAAACTTTACTATCTCCCAGACCATTGGTGTCTTTGATAACTGTGTGAAAACTTTTGATAAATTACAATTCTGTGCCGACAATGTTGAATGTAATAACTCGGCTTATACGGCCGGTCACTGAATTGAATGACATCATTATTGCAAAGCAGACAATTGACACAATCATAACACTTGTTCTTTATTAATGTTAGAAGATAAGATGAATGTGTATTACATTGGAGCAATTTTTTGCTCGGTAGCTTTTTCGCTTTAGCGATGTTTTATTACATTGTCTATTGCCTGTTTGAGGTTGCGCAATTGTGTGGTGTTATTATAGAATTCAATTATCTCAATTTATCCGAGCGTGTATTACAATGGGTATTGAATAAACAATGGAGATTATAAATTTGTTTATTTTCAAAGAATATCGTATTTTTTTCAATGTATTTGTTTTGATATGAAATCTTATGTCAACGTTATTCATTTGTATCTTAATAAGATTATTACAAATAAGATATCACACTTCTTCAGTTAGTTGATTTTACAGTAAAACATTAGAAATTGTTATCACTATTATTTGAAGAAAAATCTCAATAACCCTTTCCCGAAATACAACGTTTCAACTTATTCCTAGCGACGACGTTTGAAAGCTACGAATAAAATTGTATTTTCTGACAATACAAAATGGCTTTCATAAATAAAATAAAATACAACTCGAAACACAATATAAAACGCAAAATGCAATTTCCCAAAGAAAACTAGATTTGCAATAATTTCGCATATTTCAAAACATGTTGTAAAATCGTCCGGGCAGCAGTTATCGTGCTGCCAATGCGTTTGAACAACAATAATGTTCTTATCAAATGTATTGCTAGGTAAATTTTCTATTACATCGTTTTTGTGTAGGCCGTTTAAAACAAGCACCAATTGTTTTTCCCCTGCTCACGCCACCAAGGTTTTCAGTACATGATGATATTGGGTACAATTTCCTCGTTGCCAACAATTGGTTGTTTAAATTCATCGTCTTATCTCCCATCTTTTAGTTTTCCTATCGCTGCAATTTCTTCAGCAACGTCGGTATCCAATTAAAATGTTTAAGCATGTAATGCAATTTGTTAGAAAATTTGTGTACATTGTTTCTCCCGTTACTGTCTGTTATTGATTTTTTGATCATCGTTTTTTACTAGAACCTGATTTTGTGCTGGGTTTGGTTTTGCGGTTTTTAGATTAATGTTGCTGTGGATATCGAACCTACTTTTTGCAACACGAGTTTTCAGAAACGTGTATTTCCGTTTGGTGTTCAAAAATATTGGTGGCTTTAAAAGCAAAAAACTTTTGTTAAAAGAAGGTTACTTTGTATCTACATGTACTGAAATAAAAAAGTTAAGATAACGTCAAAGATTTACATCATCAATATTTTCATCAATTATCATATCTGTTCTTTCTGCATTCATGTCAATGAATGTGTTCTATGTCCCCAAGACACAAATTTTTGTAAAATGTCTGAAGAATTAAAAGGAATCAGCTCCTTGTGAATCAGCTCCAGCCTTGTGAATCAGCTCAAAAACGGTTACATCATTTAATACGCCCATTGCATGCGTCTCTACATCAAATATTTTGATTATTTAATAACAAAGATTCGAATAGTTTTTAGCACATGCATCATTAGGCATAAACAAAGAGCCATGTATGTGGCGTATCTTAGCAGATATTATTACATCTATAATGTTCCAAAATTTCATAGTTGGTAGAACAATGGCCGCAGATTGGGAATGTTTGTGGGAAGCGAATTTATTGTCACGTCATATGACGGTGTGGTGTTTTGCAAACATTCAGCTGACTATAAACATTTTAGTACCTGAGAGGACTAGGTTATGAGAACTTTAATAGTCGTTGTTTTGTTTGATGAAAATGTTTCAGAATTAGTATCTATTTCTAGTTAGCAAGTGACTGCCTTGTTAGTCTTGTGGTTGTAAGCGTTACGGCTGAGCATGGAGTCCAATGATTAGATCCCCAGGTCGCGAAAAATGGGAATTCCAGGTCGATTCTCGGCCACCGTAGGCGCGGGCTTGCGGATGGTGAACAACGGGTAGCTCGCCGTCCGATAAGGACCAGGCCCGGGTCGACGGCGCGTTGTGTTCCACGCGCATCTTAATGAGATGTCAGCACAACTGACGGGGTTCACTAGGGCCGATGCCTGCCGGGGTCGCGGGAAAGTCGGAAAGGGTTACCGTGGCCCCTGGCAACACACAGGCAACTGAAGGAACACGGGTGGGTTTAGTCAGTAAGAGTCTGACACTTTTTTTTTTGGGTGGGAAATCATCAAATGACTTCTCCCGCTCTGGGCGGAGCGGGAGGGCGTGTCAGACTCTTACTGACTAAAACCCACCCGTGTTCCTTCAGTTGCCGTGTTGCCAGGGGGCCACGATTTCCCTATCGGTTTTCTTCGAACCCCCGGCAGGCATTGGCCCTAGCGGACCCCGTCAATTCTGCTGACATCTCTTTGAGGCGCGCGTGGAACACAACGTGCCGTCGACCCGGGCTTGGTCCTTATCGGACGGCGAGCTACCCATTGCTCACCGTCCGCAAGCCCGCGCCTACGGTGGCCGGAAATCCTCTCGTGACTCCCGACGCCCAGGGCGTCTCCTGCTGCGGCGGTTAGGGGCGCGCCTACGCCCAGAGCGGGAGAAGCTATTAGATAATTTCTGACCCAAAAAAAAGGTCTTGAAAAATGTTATTGGGGTTTTCCATCAGAAATTTCTCAGTACTGTAGCATCCCGGAGTCTGAATTTTTACTCAGTTAATGGCAATAGGCTTGCTCTCATTACATGGGACTTTTTATACAAATGTGGGTGAACTATAGGTACAACTCCGCCTGTTCTAGTAATAGTAGGTATACCTGTAGTTTACAAGTGTATAGAAATTAGTCACAGTTCCAACGCTTCCCATGGGTGTCGTAGATAGAGGATTTCGGTTAGTATTGTATGCGATGAATTGGCAGTAGCAACCAATTGGGTAACTACTAACAACCATTAGTGTGGTTGCTAAGCCAATCAGGACCATAATTACTATAATACTACTTATAATGACATCACATTTTTTGATAACAATTAAAAAGAAAGCCGCTACAGTTAGTGCGTTTGTCCACCGCAGCCGTCACAGTGACGTTACTGAGAACGAAATGATGACGCCGAAGTAGCAATACATACATTTACTATGGCCGCGTGTACGTCACTCGAGCGCCGTCATCCCGGTCGCCAAAGTTTTGAGCAACACGACCGCTAGAACTCTGCCCGAGATTGTGATGGGCCGATGTGCCAGCAATACATGGCACGTTTGATCTTGGCCATACACTGCCATCGCACCGGCGCCATTCGCCCAGCTTTTATTTTGTCTATCATAATTCATAATATAATGAACCGCCGAGTTCGGTCGCGGTGGACAAACCGTCGCTGTCACCGGGACGTCACGTTCGGTTCAAATAATCTCGTTTCTCGGTGACGTCCCGGTGACAGCTGCGGTGGACAAACGCCCTTGGATCGTTAGCTCTGTTGTAAGTTAAACATAGTTCAGATTCAAACAGTTACAGTTATACTAAGAATATTTTCTTGTCAATATCTTAGCTTCCAATTTATAACCGACTCTCTGTGAAGTAAAATCTGTATCAAATCGCCTGCCAAGATTCCATTCATCAAGTAATATGTACGGTGATTGTTACTAGAAAACAAAGCGATATCCGAGGTAAAGCCAATCGGATCTATACGTTCTCAGCTCCTTTGTGTAGCCATATTGTGACGTTGACAACAGACCTATGGACTAGGCTGGCATGAAACGAGCCACGTGAATTACAAGAGGCCGATATTCATAGTCTATCTGGGGCCAAATCTATAGGATTGCGGGTTCGGTTCGTAGCTGTATTGTAGGCCTTAACGTCATTGAAGGAGCATGTTTTCAGTCTGAACAAAGGTATATCATTTGTGATCACGTCTTTGTCACCTGATATAGAAAACATGATTTAAGACTTGTTTCACTAGATCATTTAAGTACTGTTTTATTTCTATCTTTATATACATACCTATTATGTTCATCAAAGACAAAGGATGTATTATCATAATATGATGTCCTTGTTTTGAATGTGTGTATTTTTTTTTTTATTAACTTTCTTTTTTATTCACAGGTACTTGTCTCTAATTGTCACCATTATCAACTAGGAGTTCCTTTGTAAGTAAAATTAGAAGTATGTTCACTTTCTTTAACAATAATCGAGTAGGTATTTCAGTGTAGCTATGCTTATCATATCATAATCGGCCCATTGTTCCCGCTACTGGGACACAGGTCTTCTCTCTCTGTTAGTGATTTAAGTATATCTAATCCCGAAAATTGTAGCAAAATTCTGGAGGCAGACAAAAATCGTTAAAGATTGCATAATTAATTTGTTTTCTTCTAATCTATTGAAGTGTTCCTTCAGGTATAAAACATTTTGAGCACGGACATGAACATAATTAGCATCTGCCTAACTTTCCACAAAATTAGTCAAATTACGGGTCGTTGGTTCAGTAGTTTCTAGACTAAAAACCTAATTCCCTGAGTTGAGACTTAGTTTAACTACAATTTGCTCACGAGAACAACACCTATTACAGAGAAGCCCTTTTGAGGTCCCTTTTGTAGTTAATGTCATTTTATTAGTTATTTTAACAACTAAAAACGTTTTATATGATAAAGATATGTGTATGTTAAGCATTGTTTTTTAACTTTTACAGACATGACTAATTTTCTTTAAAGAATTACTCATTTGGACGGTTCGGTACAATTTTTTTTTTTTTGGTGGGTATTTTGCAAATAACTAAAGTTGTCTTTTAGCCATTATTTTTCCTCTACCTTCTTTTAAATTTTGTAATTTTTCATTAGTATATTATTATCTTCAAACTGTCTTATTAAATTCTGTTCATTCCGGTTTTCCCCAACATTATAATTGGGGGGATAAATTTAATTATGCCTACCATGTGTTTGTCTTCACGCATGAATAGAAAAGTTGACTCAACGGAAAGGGTTACTATCTTGTTTATACTTTATAGAAAAAAGGATTGGATTCTCATCACCGTGTACTTAAGGTATATAGGGAAGGTTGTCGCAATGCTCGCAACTAAACATTTTTGGCACATGGTTTCCTGAAAAGAGCCTTTCCACTTTAATGTCCTCTATAACGTACCAGGTGTGAAAATTGCCACAGCCACTGTATATGGTTTATAATTTGCATTGTCAATAAGGTCAAAATTATATACAACGGCATCGTAACTAATACCAGAAACACTAAACTATGTGGAGCAGTGCTTAAATTTAACAGCCAAACTGTAACAAACGTTTTAGCTCCAAATGTTTCCCTGGAGTTTGGCCCGCCGAGACTTGGGACCAATTATTGAGGACGTTACTACCCAACCACCGACCGTAGCCCTGAAATATTGACCTTAAAAGCCCATTAGTGTCCAGTTTGGACCCTCGATAAGCCGAATTTGACCGATTAAGGATATAGAGTTGTGATTTGGGAGCAAATTTTGGAGGACCATGATTTCGTACGGTTGGATAGAGCAGCTAATTATTGTACAATAAATTGGGTTGGAAAGATACATTATTTGTTACTAGAGTAAAATTCAAGGCTCTTATTGATGTAGTAAACATAAGTCATCTAGTTCATGTAATAAATAAAGTGAAATTTTGAAGGAAATTATAATCTGCTTAACATTCAAATAATAAAGAGATACTATCTTGTGTACCTACTTAAGATTGAGCTGTAACTGGGTATTAAACAAGATAACAAACAGTGAGAAGGAAATATTGACAGAAGTAACGAGTTTACTGTTTGAAAAATAAAAGTGACATTATTCTAACACAAGACAACAATTTTAAGGACGGATAGGGTGCGTAAGAATAAGATTACAAAGAATAAGAAACAGGAAAGGATTTCCGCAGATTTGAGGATTAATATTAAAACAACAGAATTATAGAAGGAAACATGCATAATATAATTATGATAATTTCGCCATTTGTTATTCGTTATTTATACTCTTTAACATTTTCCTTAATTCATTTTCGTTTGATTTCATCGAAACAGATAATTTTACCAACATTATTGATTGCGATAACATTTTTTGATCTATTAGTAGTCTGATAAGTATAACAGACTTCAGTATAGTTTCGATGAGTACTATTATCGTGCCACTTATCGTAATATAAATTTCATATACTACTTTGTACCAAGTCATTATCAGTAAAAAATATCAGTGTTACTGATAAATGGGTAGCGCTAATGTGTTTTGATAATTTCTTGTTGAACTTCTTTATCTTTATCAAGATCCATATTTAGCTTGATATCTTCAAAGAATGTGTTTATTATTTTACTATTTTTTTTTTGCCTTTGTGTTTATTTAATTAACTAATTAGCCTACATAGTTTCTATTGATTTCTATCATAAGGCATGGTTCATATTTCAATGAGTTTATTTAGTTAGTTGTCGTAATTTGCTAGACAAGTTTTTAAAGACGCACCACAATACGGCACACCCATTCAAAGAGAAATTGACCTTGATTGTTGATTTTTCTTTTCGAGGTCACATGATATGACTATCAAAAAATTTGTATTAAAGCAATCAACTAAACTTTCGTTTGTCATCGAACCGCTTTCAAATGTTTCGTCCACGACTAGTTCAAGTCTTAGTTCAAGGGTCACATAACACCTCGCAATCATCTTCGCTTCTGGATGGGGCTCTGCTATTATAATTCATTGTTTTGAGTTGTCTTGATGCGCCATCTCCATTGTTCCCACACATGTTGTCAAAGATCGTGATTGGAAATAATGAGTCAGTTCTATTCAATTCACTTCGGAACCTAACTCATTCATTGTAGATAGGCAACTTCATTTTTTTTGTAATTTTCTCTGTCTGTTATTAATGAACGTAGCAATTACTGTTTCAGCAATTAAGTTTTGTGAAATATTAACTTGTTCTTTCTACAATAATTTTATATTTACGTAGGTGTTAATTGAATTTAAATATTGATATTTCTTTATGTGAATGTGAGATTGGTTATTGATTACAGTCTCATTATAAACGATGTTGATACCAGTGTTTGTAGAGTTGAATTTGAAATTAATTTGTTCATCTGCTCTAGATATAAAGTGCCGTCCTTTGACATTATTTCGTCATCAAGTACCATCTATATAGCTGTGTCATTGTTGCCTTCATTCGTATTCCTTTATGGGTGTCGACTGTTCAACAGTAAGACCCCGAGTCTTGACTCATTCTTCAAGACACAATGTCCGTAAGCACATCTTATTGTACCCGTCTGATGTCTACAATTGATAAATGGACACTCTCGCTTCCTCCTTCGTTGAGATTGTGAGCCGATGAGATTTACTCTCATTGTTAGCATCGAGTGTCGATTCAATGATAATGGTGTTTACTGCCCTCACTTTATTTTTTTCAGAGAAAATGAATCCTCATTTATCATGGAAATGAACGCTTTTGTTGTATTTCATAAAGCGTTTGAATAATAATTTATTCATTATATATTTTCCTGTTTTCTTTGTTATTTCATGAGTCTGATTTGGGATTATATTAACTCCTCGAGTAGTGTCGATCTTTATCATTGAAATTCCTTTGATTGAACAAAAAATCAAGTCATATTTTTAAAACCGTGAACACGTAGGTATTGCAAGTTTTTTTGACAGTTTGTGAATTATACGATCAATTTACTGCCGTGTCGATGAAACCAATCAAGCAATTTACAAGGCCGAAAGTCCATCGAATATCACCCATACACCATTGTTTAATTTAATTGTCTCTCGCAACCGACGGCTACGCAGTGAGTTGATATACAAATGTTATGACACACTGACACATCACGTTTTAAACGACCATTAAAATGTTTATCATGATAAAAAATAAAAACTTTATCAAACAAACGAGATAACTTCAATCAGTGTTGCTATCATAATCCTTATTTCCGTAAAATTAAAGATATAATCAAACAAATGCATGATATTAATGTAACGAGTGTTTGCTTGAAATGGGACCGTGAAATAAAGCAATTTACCATAGGAGCGTGTGTAGAAATAACAAAAAGAAACGTTGGAACCGTTACGTCGGCTGAATATGTAGAATCTTTGACCGCGGCTTGGTTGGTCATACCGTTAGACTGCGCCTGACCATTCGTATTGTATTGTTCTTGTGACGTATGGCCCAGTGGTAAAAGGTAAGCGACCGATGATTTTTGATTTACTATTGTTATAGTTTAGAATGCTAATGTTAGCGCTATTCTGTTACCTACATAGGTACAGACGTTTTCTGCTTTCAATTTGATATATTCAGAAAAATAAATGCATAGCATAACATCAAAACATCACGCCTGTAATCCCCGACGGGTTAAGCAGAAGTGTATATTATATATAGTAACACCAACAAAAAAAAAAACTATAATATAAACATATAAACCAACAGCGTTGATGGACTTTAAATTGTTTAATAATAAAATTAATATAACCGTATGGGTCTCAAGACGGTGAAGGAAAACATCGTAAGGAAACTGGCATGTCCTAGAACCAAAAAAAAACGAAGACATGTGTTATCTACCAAACCGCACTGGGCCCGCGTGGTAGATTACAGCTCACTTCCTCTTGAAGAGAGAAGACCTGTGTCCCAGCAGTGGGAAAATTATAGGCTGATGCCATGTTATTATACTATAACCATATGGGGACTGCCGACAGAATTGAAAACTTAAAACTGGTATTAGCGCCATCTATATTCTATAGAAGAGCACTACGACGCGACCATGTCGGTGACGTGAATCCACAAGTTTACCTCCTACCAAAAATCGCTCAACGCACCTAAAGAAGTTTTCACTTCAATGCTGTTGCACTTTGCAATACAAAAGTATGTTTTGCAAATATAGCTTCATAAATAATAGGCTATGCGACTGCTCAGTGAATCTGCAGTAATATAATTTTAAAATGAGTACAGGGGGCCTACCACAAGCTCATAAAGCAGTATTATTTTAATATTACTTCAGTGTGAGAAAGAGATGAAGCTCTACAGGACGTATAGCTCCATCTCTTTCTCCCACTGAAGTAATATTAAAATAATACTGCTTTTGAGCTGGTGGTAGACCCCCTGTACGAGTAATGTTAAGGTGCGCGCTTACTATGCCGAACACGAAACGAGCATTGAATGCAGTCATTTGCATACCGCAAACGTGTTTGCGAGCACGTTCCAAACATGTCTATATTATAGTTTTCTGTTACAGAAGGATATATTATTATTAACTTATCAAATTGCCCGTCTATTTGCATTTCTGTGAATCGAAAATTCTGGTGTTTCCAAAGTTTTTTTATTTATATAAAAGGCTAACAGTTTGACGACCTTCCGTTTATTTACATTACAAGTATTGAACAGAAAGTATAAGTATGGAAAGTAGGACACTCGTGAATTGCAAACAAAATTGGGTACTAATTTGTATAATATAACGTTAGGATCTTTAGTCGGTTCAAAAAAAGGTCCTGGAGTAAACATACGTACGCATACCTAAACTCTTGAACTAAATATTGGTAAACATGGCCTCTTTTGGAAAACTAGATATCATGATAAGTATCTGATTATCATTATTTTTTCGAACTAAAATACCGTGTTTCTTGGATAGTGACTAATCCAGGAATAGATTTTATGGGTTTAAACTTCGTTCCTACTATGTAAGTTGTTGATTATTTCGTTTTCTTTTGGCTCGCGCAGTGAAATCACGTCTTAATGCGAGCAAACGCTTCCGTGTCGGCTGAAATATGTTTACCTTATTTATAGCTTTATTAGGTCAAGAGCCCTAGGAGTGAATAAACTGTACTATTTTTGAATGATGTGAGTTTTGTTTTGATCTTACTGACATGATCATTATCAACAGATTTCTCTAACATTGCTGATTTTATCACGTGTGGCTAAATTTATAATTATATTCTACCTAAGCTAAAATTTTTTGTCTTGTCAAAACATACATACCATTAATCGATTTAAAACAGACATGATATTAAACCCACTACTAACTAATGGATACTGAGATGGCTGCTAGAGACGTGATGTATGTAAGAAAAAGTGCTGTGCGGACCCCAAATAAATTGTCATAATTCCAAGAGGGTGATGATCACAATATATTTTATATAAAAGTAGTAAATTGCAAAGATATCAAGTTAATTTCGATGGACAAACTGAAAGTAAAGACTAAACTTTCTTCCAAAACTAGAAATTAAAATTTCAAGAAGAAAGAAATTAAGATACTTCCAGCATGTATTTAAATCAGTTTATTTATAAGTGCAAGAAATATTTACAATAGTAACTGTAGCCGGCACTTACTACTTTCGAACACAGTAATGAGCCATATCCTTTAGTAAACTTAGAAACTAAAGCGGCACCATTACTCGTCGTTTTCTTAAAAGATCTTACTATTGTAGAGACTGTTAAGGCTTCTTGAAAAGTGGACTAGTTCGTTTTTAAAGTAAACAAAAGTCCAGTGATTAGATTGTACGTTTTCTTCTACAGTTCTAAACTAGGATTCCCTAATATCGCGATGTCTTGAAGAGCATTTAATATGCGAGTTGCTCGCACAAACATCCGGATTCCAGACCTGAAACAGACATAATTAATAGTCATAGAAAGATCTAACTAACTGGATCTGGCTACTTCTACAGTAAACAATTGCGGTTATATAAATAAATAAAAAAGTTTGAGATAATCAAGGCCAGATACTACGCCTTAAAATAAATCCTCATCTCTGCCCTAGAATACTTTGCTACAGTATAATAAAATAACAGTATTATATCTTGGCAGTGACCTTGAAATAATTACCTATGGCCGCTCGGTATTACCTTTTGCGTCCGTGCGTAACTGCCGCGCACTCGATACTGTTGCGTACTGATATACACAGAGATTCAGAAGCGCGTCGTTTTCTTGAAGATACAATACTGTTACTTATTTATACTGTGACTCTACTACAGGCATTGTTTTGGTACAAAATTTTAATAAAGAACCACTTGAGTAAACACAGAAAGGTACATGATTTAATTTGTGCTCTATTTTCAATGCTCTGTTAGTCGAAGTGGTTAATTACTACATTGTAGTAATGGTTAACAAAATGTAGACTACCATTAAAGGTAATTTACCTAATGTTAGCAACGACATTGATTGATTTACAATACTAGGTTTTATCGTTTATGGACTAATGTATTTTTATGTATTACATGAAGTATTACCCATGTTTGTGTTAATAGTTGATGACTACGTTGAGTTTGTGAACTAGACTTTAATGGTATGTTCTAAATAATCCCATCAAAAACATAAATGTGAAAATGGGAGCCAAATTCCATAAATATGGTTGTCGACTTCGCCGACAAAAGAATTGAAATCTAAATGGGTGCCAAGTTCTGTAGATAATCCTGAAATTTATTTATAAGAACATGCAACTTTCTAAAATAAAATTAAAACACAAATTCTTGTTTTTTCTGCTATAACAATGTTTGCTATTTAAAAATATTACTTCTTAAATTTGAACAGTCGAATTATTTACACAAAGCACTTAGGATAAATTGAAGCTCAAGATTTGACTTGGCTAGTTTTTACATACAAGTTATCTTATATTTGGCTAATCAATTTATCATCTTTATATTTGTCTACAGTGTCGCGGTGCAAAAGAACTAAAACAAACAGGGTAACTTTTTTATGCTGGTGTGCATTACAGCTACGTCTTACACTCGCGCCACGTCATTGTGCTGTAATTTTACTTTTTTAGTGTGCGTGCATTAAGCGGCTAACAGTTGGACGCTATTTTTTTATCGAGTTTACAGCTTTGACTGTCTACCTAGGCATATTTAATTATTATTATTTAATTTTAAGTAGGCACTCAACATCAAGTAAGTAATTCATGATGTGCTTACCTGTAAGAAATTTGTACACTAGTCTATAAGTTTATTGCATGTATCTCATATCTTTGTATCGGTGTACTTAATTGTTGGTGAGCCAAATAAATAAAGTAAAATATTCATATCTTTGTTCTTTATGTTATGCGCAAGTTACTGTTTCTTATTGTAACTGTTTACAGCTTTGACTGTCTACCTAGGCGTATTTATATATTTGTTCTTTATGTTATGCGCAAGTTACTGTTTCTTATTGTAACTATAAGGTCAAAATATCTTCTTTCTCTAAAATTTCAGCTTGCTGGTAAAAACTAGCCAAGTCAAATCTTGAGCTTCAATTTATCCTAAGTGCTTTGTGTAAATAATTCGACTGTTCAAATTTAAGAAGTAATATTTTTAAATAGCAAACATTGTTATAGCAGAAAAAACAAGAATTTGTGTTTTAATTTTATTTTAGAAAGTTGCATGTTCTTATAAATAAATTTCAGGATTATCTACAGAACTTGGCACCCATTTAGATTTCAATTCTTTTGTCGGCGAAGTCGACAACCATATTTATGGAATTTGGCTCCCATTTTCACATTTATGTTTTTGATGGGGTATCATTACTTTTTGTAAAGAAATTATTATTATTCGTCAATCAAACGTGATCTATTAAATTCTTTTTGTAAATATGCGTAGCAATATTGTGTAAGAATGTAGGTATTTCTTTCGTAACAATTGTTACAATTTTCCGCAATGATGTCAGATCGCTGAGCCGGCGCGGCAAGTATTATTATTAAAAAAAACGTGTACAGTCGGGGAGCCTTATGTCGTATGGTATTTTACTGTGGGGTCGGGCTGCCGACATTGAATCCATCTTTATTTTGCAAAAGAGAGCTATCAGAGCCATTTATAATCTACGTCGCCGCGAATCTCTCACGAAACTTTTTAAAAGGATTAATATTATGACGGTACCTTACCAATTCATTTATGAAAATATTATGTATGTAAGGAAAAATCCACATCTCTTTAATAAAATAAGTGATAGACATAATTTTAATACTAGAAATAAAGATAAACTAGATCAACCATTTTTTAGATTATCTTAAGTACATACATCTTTTATGGGGTACTGTGTTAAATGTTACAACAAAATACCTTGTGACATTTTGCAATTAAATGAAAGAAAATTTAAAACTCATATTAAAAATACACTTTGTAAACAAGCATATTACAAATTAGAGGATTTTATCCAAGATAAGAGTGCTTGGAAACATGCTGGTCCTGCTCCATAGGACAATTTAGAATCAAGACAAAATCAAACTGTTTGCTAATTTAATTGTAAAATTTATTACTTTGTGTTTTATGACATTGATTTTACATTCTGGGATTACTTCCTCACACACTGACTTATTAATTGTAAAATTTTAGGAAAATCGTCTACTTTTACAATGTTTGTAAATATGTGAGCACCATGTATCTATCACATATTAAATTATCTGTCGTTGTTTCATTTTTAATTCTTTTTACCTATTGTGGTATAGTAATTTTATTCTAGGTGCACCGTCTTCACATATAATTATTATTTAACAAATGTACGTACATATACAAACAATTGTAAAACATTTTAAAAGAGTAACGGTGGAGTTTCTTGCCCATTCTTCTCCATACGAAAACTACCTTTTGGAAGGGGCGAATAGAATCAATTTTATTATTTTGTAATTTTTGACGTTCAAAAGTGCCATACATGGGCCTATTTGAAATTAATGATTTGACTTTGACTTTGACCCCGTCAGGAACAAAGTTCCTTGTCACGTATGATTTAATTATTTAATTTTTACAGCCGCCCCTTTTTTTTTTAAGTATCTTCTCCCGCTCTTTGTATCAGACTCTTACTGACTAAAACCCACCCGTGTTCCTTCGGTTGCCCTGTTGCCGGGGGCCACGATGTCCCTATCGGTTTTCTGCAAACCCCCGACAGGCATTGGCCCTAGCGGATCCCGTCATTTCTGCTGATATCTCTTTGAGGCGCGCGTGGAACACAACGCGCCGTCGACCCGGGCTTGGTCCTTATCGGACGGCGAGCTACCCATTGCTCACCGTTCGCAAGCCCGCGCCTACGGTGGCCGGAAATCGGCTCGCGATTCCCGCCCCGGGCGTCTCCTCCTGCAGCGGTTAGGGGCGTGAGGGCGCGAACTTTGCCTCTACCTCACGCGTTCCGCCTCCTCCTTCGCGAGCATTACCGCTTCGCAGAAGGAGGTGACGGCCTGCCATTTCCTCTCGCTCCGTACCATGGCCTGAACCAGGGCCGGACGCGAGAGATCACCGCCGCCGTTGCAACCGCCCCTTGGATTTACATTTTGACCTCACTATGGACTTAACTCTTCGTAAGTTTATATAAAAAATTAAACGACAATAGTCCCTAAAACAATAGTCATACGATCTATCAATTCAAAAACGTCTCAAGCATAGTACCAACCTACCAACTACCTTGAACATACCAACCTGACGTTTGTAACAACGTTTTTCGAGATCAGAGAATGAATGAAATGAATTCACTGCCGCCTAACATTAGGGACCAAGATTTTGACACGTGACACATCAGTTGACTCGACGGGGTGTTTTGAATTCAGTCATGAAATTCAGGAATTTACATCAACTTTTGGCATTCGAATCAAAAATGTATAGTTAGCTGTCAAATTATAAGACGCTGGAGATCAGCGCCATCTGAAGTGAGCAAGTGGCAGTTTTTAACCCCATTTGAAAATTTGTCGTCATGACTGTCATTTTCATGGTTTTCGGGAGATAGTGCTGATATCGAATTAGATGGACATTCTGGATTTTAAGATGGCGGCTATTCCAAATAATAATAATATTGTAGATCAATTGTTATAGACATCAATTTCATGCCAATACATGCCAAAACTTGATAATCAAAATCCGTAAAAAAACGGACCTCTTAATTTCGTCAAGTTCGTCTGTCCGTGCGTCCGGATGTCATACAGTCATTTAACATGGAGACTATTTACACTCTATCGATGAAAATTTTGAAAAAGGTGTATTTTTTGCACCGTTAAACAATGGTGTAGTGAAATTACGATAAACATAATAGTGGGGGTGGCATTCTCCATACTTACATATAACCGAGAGATGAAAAAAATCTATGCATATAAAGCGTGTATTGTTGGATCTCATAATTAAAATGTTAAGATGTTTCTAAGTGACTTTGCTTTTGAAGTCAATAATTTTTGAGATACACTTTATTTTCGGTTACAACCGCAGAATTAACTTTGTTTGTTATAGTTTTTTCGAGAAATACAAACTTATTTTTGCAGTCGATAAAATTGATACTATGCAATGTTTATGCGTAAATATTCATCCCAATTACGGAACCCTTCACTGTGCGTAGTCCGACATACACTTGGGCAGTTTTTTTTAAATTTCGTTTTGAAACTACCTCAAAAATAAACAATTTCTATTACTCGAGTAAGATTATCCTATTAAAAACAAATACTATCAAACTCATACAACTAAAAAAAAATGATTGTTGGTTTTATGAAACCACGGTAAAAGTGAAACTTTACACGGTCAGCTGCTGCGAACTATAGGCGCCGCCATATTGGCCTTGGCTGCTCTGACGATCGCCTTTCTCTTTATCCCTACTCCGCGGCCGACCGACACGTGACATGCAACACACAGACGAAAAAGTTTGAGACGATGTAATAAAAGTTTCAATTTAAAAATATAGACGTCATTTAAAAGTGTTTGCGGAATACCTACCTAATTTATATAATTAATTTAACATCATTCCCAAACAAAATTTTCTTAAGCCTACCTAAAAAAGGTATACTAGGCATTCTATATCAGAAAGTATCAAAAATAAAATCCACAGTAAATAATTGTCCAATAAATTAAAAATAATTTTGAACAACGTTCCGAATTTAAATTCAAATAAATAGAAACAATTCGGCGCGAAATTCAATAAATGAGGTAAGTATCTATCCTCGTTCTATGTGTTGACTCGTTTTATATTGAATGTCCTAAAAACGATTAAACACTAGAAAAGTATAAATAATTTTTTTAAACAATGTTTATTGTAATTTTTGCTTAACATTAATGCTTAAAACAATTTTATTTTAATTTTCAAGTATAGATTTCAGACATTCGACATAATTATAAATTAATCGAGACAATCAAAATTGAAAAAAAAAAAAACGTTTGGCATAATCGTTTTCGCACATCATTACAATAAAAAAAAAAACAATGATCGACGATTTTTAACACAAATTGAGTAGTAGTAATGAATATTACGTGTTATTGAACATGTGTTCGTATAATAAGTAAAGATCTGGGCATTTTCTAGTTACTTATAATATTTTTAATCACATTTGTCACATTTAAAGTCGTATCAGATATGTGTATGTGTGTTAATTGTGAAAAGTTAAAATGTAAACACGCACGATTGGCGCGAATCTTCGACTTTTGATATCAAAAACTTCATTACTACTACTTATTTAACTAGAAAAATGGATGAATTCGTCAAATAATTAAATGTTGTAATAGTCGCTGTCCTTATGGTGGAGTTTGGATGTTCGCAATCCCCAATTTTTATGTTTTTTAGCCTCGACCTCGACTGTCATCAAAATGGCGATTATCGTATTTACAGACTTGAATTTTATAAAGGTAAATTAATAATCTTGCGCGCTAAATATGAAAGATTTAATGGCATAAACATTATTTTAGCCAACTCTCTTAATTAAAGATGAATAATCTCATTGGCAGCAGCATTTTCAGTGCTTCTATAGGAAGGTTTACTTTAACAAATAACACAACAATACCTAAATACTAAAAACATTTTATTTCTCATAGAATTTAAAACGGCTTCAGCTTCGTTCTCATAACGTAGTCATGGTATGAAAGCAGCGTAGCCAGATTATTGTTTTGATGTATTATGGGTAAATCTTTTACACTCTAGGGTGGCTCTGTTTTTATCATCACTTGCTTGCCTATAAACATCTCTGGTAGCAGCCTCTCTCAGTAAGCATGACAAACTTTATCCAAATGTATACCTAACCTAGAAAGTAAGAAAATACTCTTATTGTTGTTTATTTACTTTTGTATAATAATTATATCACTCATAGTAATTCTGCCATTTTAAAAACACTAACCTGATGACTTCTGTGACTTGCAGTTGACATGCCACATACATAACATAATATGCTTAGATTTTGCTGAGCAAGTAATACTTGGGATAGAGTTGTAGATAATATAATCAATAATGTCAAGTCTTGCAATAACACATGTCATCGTCATACCTGAAAAAGGTAAAAAAATTACACACATACGACGCGCGACGTACCCCTGACTGAACATAGGCCTTCTACTAATAGGCTGCTAAAATCAATGAGGTTATACAATACGACGGTGTTTATAAATATTTAGAGAACATAATAAACTTACCCAGGGCCATGGAAAGATAAGCAATAGTTCCTCTGGCTTCAATTTAAATTGACAGCATTAAATCGTAACGTAATATAAGTATAAAGTAAATACGGAAAAATAAATTCAAATCAACGTAAAACAAACAGCTAACAATGCCATTGATCTGACAGATTATTTTTGACAGTTTGACATTATGCATGGTGTCAGTGTTACCAGGTTTAATTATTTTGGTAATCGATTGACGAAATCGATTGGGTGATTATCAGTGATCGGAGTAGGTAGATTGATTTTACGTACTCGCATCATGAATAGTCATAGAAATCATAACATGGATAAGCCTTTTTTCCGGGATTTCATTTTGGTACTTACGGGATTGAATCAAATATTGTTAAAGTAAGGATTTTTAAACTACTACATTAGAAATGTATAGAATGCGATAGATAAATATTTAAAATATATTATATTGTTTTATAGTATATCTATCCTTTTCTTGGAGTCCGATCACCTATATACTATTAAACAGACAGCAAAAGGGTTGAACATTTCTTATTCATATTGATGTATTCTTTATTCTACACATTACAACATTTGAAATTCCTTAAAAAATCTTAATAATTTCAAAATCCCGGAATCCCGGAGGCGTATCCATACTAATATACGTGCCAGTTCATTGACCTCAAATCAATCTACTTACTCTGATCACTGGTAGTTTATAAAATAACATTACTGCCTCGAAACACTTTTAAGTTGTTGAGTATATTCAGACCATATAATATTTTATTTATTGTAAAATCATAATTTTACAGTATTTGAGTATAATAAATAGCATTTAAAACATACTCGTGTAGTGGATACTCCACCTACTCCATGTGGGTTAGTATCGATATTTTCAATCGATTACAAATTATTTTATTGGATTAGTCTGTCATCTGGCAACATTCAGGTTAGGATTGAATGGCGGATGTAGTTCTTTAAGTATCAACAAAATAAATATTTATTAGGTTCTCTAATGCTAGAAGAAATAAATTTTCATAAAACGACTTGAAAAAAATACGACATAATTTTTGATAAATAAGCTTTGACACAGTATCATACCATGGGCCTGCTTTCGGGAAATCTCTTTTCAACTTTCTAGGTCACCCGGAAATGGGTTAAATGTTTTTGATGTCTAGTGACGGGTCGTTGATAAAAATGCCGATTTTTATACGTTAATATCTCAATAACCGTTTGAGTTTTATTTATGAAATTTGGAGTTCTAGTTAATCTAAGGGGTTTTTATAAATAAACCAAATTTCATGAGTCTATGTTACATAGATTTTTAGTTATTAAGGGGTCAAAAGTGGCTCCAAATGGTTCGTGTAATATAACACACTGCAGCCGTGTCTTGCCTAGTACTTGGCTCGACACGCTGCCGCGTGTCTAGATAATTGATGACAGTTATAATATTTCAACTAAAATGAGTCTTTAAACGTTATCTACATAATATTTCATAACTGTTAATCCACTAGTTGCATTTATATATAAAAAATCTCACAAGAGATCCTAAATTAAGAAAAATGGCACAGTTAGATTCTGCAAAAAAACATAGGCTAGGCTGGTAAGAGATTTTCCACAATATTCAGATATAAAGTGTAGAAATGGATGCAAGTTACATTTATCAAGATCTATGTGGCTTGTGCGATCAACTAAAACTTCTATTGTAACTGCTTCGTCAGCTAATATATCTTCACAGCCTACTCCTAATAATTGACATGACACTGCAACATCACCCCCAGTAATTTATGTTCATCGGTGTAGTGTTACCTCATCTGTATGCGGTAATTATCTTCACCATATACACCATCAGATCACGTGTTAACAGACACATACATTTAAGCCAACGATTGATTGCCAATAGAGACAGCACGATTACGTCCGTCGAATAGGCTTTGCAACGATACGGTAGCCATGTAGTGAATAACATAATTGCAAAGATTATAATAAGCAAAGCAAACAATATGTCAGGTGTACAATTTCTCGCGTGAAAGTGTATTAAAATAGCTTTCGATAACAAAAGACTTGCAATACCAAATGACGATGAAGATAATATTTTAATTTATATAGTTTTGTTTCATTTCTTCGCAATTCCATTTGGGTTTTATGAACTTGAAATATAGTTAAAGCTGGTACAAAATTATCTAACAGTGTAACTGTATATGTAATACCAAATTGTGTGCCTGCAGCGTTTGCCAAGGCCGCTGCCATTGACCGTCGCCTAGTCTTGTTACTCTCATTAATAAACATTTTACATTCATTGTAATACTATATGAAACCGGTTCACAAAAGTGTGCCGGATGATTTCCAAGATTCTACCTTCGAGCTTTTGTGTTTACAGAACCATGTTTATATTATAAACTACAATTTTGTAAATGTAGGACAGTTAATTAATTCCGACATTTAGACATTTATGTATAAATATGGTAATTGTTGACGATTTTGTGTGGGTTGTTTCGAAAAGTTGCTTTAAGCTTCTCGTTATAAACGGTGCCATATTGACCTTTGGATTGCGTATAAGTAGCACGGAAGAGAAGGAAATTAATGCAGAAGTGTTAATAAGAAATCGCGTTAGTGTAAAAGTTATCAAAGTAGACGTTTACACAAAGCAACATGCATTACAAAAGAAAGCAATATTAAAAGATAATCACATTCTTAACACATGACAGGTAATATTTAATATTTTTATCAGGCCTATAAACACGTCATAAATCCCAGCGGTTCTGATCCTTATCGTAACCTTTTAAGGTTTATTGTCCGTTGAACAATCTCAGATGGGGTCATCGCTGGAGGCTCCGAAACCGTTCCAGACGGCGTTCTCGGCTTTATAAATGTCACATTAGTGTTTTATTTTTTCTCCTTCTGTGGGGTACATCATTTGTACACCTAATGGAATTAAATGTTGCTTCGGATAGAGGTAATGGTTCATTTTAATGACACCATAACAATTGAAGATAAAATAATTTAAGGTAATTGTTTGTTCATATAATTATTATAAATCAATGAAAATTGTAAATGGTCCGATATTCATAATAATGTTATACGAAAAGTGATTGATTTAAGTATCTCAATGATTAAAGAAAATAGTAATATAAATAGGTGTACCTTAAGATTAAACACAATATATCTGACAAAAACAACAGCAGAACATATAATACGTTAGAAACGTAAAGCTAGTTCAAATATCTTATACCTAAACTTAATAAAACGAACCACAATTTGATGACGTACGAATTCTTTATCAAACAGAAACCAACAAGTTTACTGAATAAGCCGACTAGCTAGTTACTATAGCGGCTAATGAATTAATGAGTTTCTTTTCAAGCTCGCTTCGCACACCGTATTGGGAAACCTGTTAAATATACGTTACCGTTACGTGTATCGTCAACGGAGGCATCTCGTATAATGTACGCTTTATTGGATTAGGCTGCTCGGCCATTGACATAGGCTGTGTTAGGATTTGTTCCGTTATCTATATCTTTACATAGTATAAAATAAAGTCACTTTTCATGTCTGTCTGTGTGAACTACACAATGGATTTTGATGCGGTTTTCACAATCATTCATTATTTAGGAAGATTTTTTGTGTATATAAATTTATATGTATAAATTTTAATTTTTTAATGTCGCCTTTGTGCAGCGAAGCAGGGGCGGGTCGCTAGTATCTAATATGTCTATCAACCTTCAGTTACTCACTCTTATGTACAGTATTCATATTACATCTGGTCTCTTCAACTTTCAAAGAAAGTCAGCAGTCAGGCTCTTTTAATAGCGTACCGTGAACAACTTGCCTTTGTTTATGGCATTTGTGGCAATATTTTCTGGCGGCAGACTACTTTAGGATGTATATATAATTTCATTGTGTGGTCTTAAGACAACAGACAGCTGCCTTCCTTGTTATAACGGAAAACACTTAACTTTTTCTTCTTTGTAAATAGCTTTGTTTATGAAATGATTATTGGAAATAGCTTTGTTTATGAAAAGTAATCCACATGGCTTTCAAAAGTTATCGGCAGTCAGAAAAAATCCGATACGAACTTAAATTATACTATTTAGCTGTGTTAAGTGATGGTTACAAAAAGTTTTTTGTTTTGCCCCACGAATGTATAATATAGTGCCTAATATTATTAAAAATATGACTATAAGTATTGAAATTTAAAAGGGAACTTAACAAATTATTACTAGTATACATTTTTATGTTAGTCTACATTGTCCCAATGCTGAGCAAAGGTCTCCCCCAAATCCTTTTATTTTAATAAAAATTAATAGTAACAGTAATTTTATTTCCAAAATTTTGTACAGGTTACATACTGAACAAGCACTTCCTGTATGTCAAGGGTCGAGGTTTCTCCATTTACATGGATCAGCATGAGAAGGCTTAGACTAGGTTAATATAGAAAAGTTATTACAAAATTTACGAATTCCTTAATGATGAATCACTGACTGACTGACATGCCATTTTTACGTTTGTATTTTTTTTATGAATATGACATTTTTATTGCAATACCAATGCTATGATATTTTCTTATTTAAAATTATAATATCTTATGTAACTGAATATGATTTGCTTGCCCATGTGACGGTAGAGCATGGAGAACTATGACTTTGTTATAATATAAAACATTATATGTACCAATTTTATGATTTATTTTTATAATTTTACCCATGTTTGTAAAGAAATAATTTATTTGATTTGATTTGAGTTGAGTACTGTTTTCTTTAACCATGTTACTTTTATTTACTTAATCAATTTTAATGTATTTCAAGGTGGAAAATTGCCATTTTCTATTATCGTTACATGTATAGTCATAGCGGTTGTTAACTCCAATTATTCTGTTTTTTTACCATTGAAAGTGTTTCGTGGTGGTTGAGAACACGCGCGCGCGCTGTGTTCTTTTTAAAATGATTTTTTATTTTATGGTAAGGTACCTAAGGTACCGTTATTGTTTGGAATTGATCATGGACACCTGTCTTATATTTCTATATCATAAAAAATATTTATACATTTCATATTAAAATCAAATTTATATTCATTCTTATCGATACCAGTTTATAAACTAGAATCATTATTTAATTTTAATATTAACGACATCAACGGTATCTCTGTAAAGTAGCCTTTCAAGTTTATATGCATCACATCACTCGACCTTGAGTACCCTGTGTTGCCTTCATATTTCCATTTCATTCCATAAGTGATGGACGATGACTTCATCACTTTATCTCTTTTTAATATATGATTACACTTGCAGATTTAGTTTAGCAATCATATCCAATTGAGAATTTGCAACCATAGCTGTAAGTAACTGAAGCTGATTCATGATGAATGCATTCATTGTGTGCTGTGTGCACTTATTACTACGCTGAACCTTTTGTTCGGGGAAAATTATCGCATTGCGTAATGTCTATTGTAGTGTTTGTGGGCGCTGATTACCTATCACTGTTTTCGATTCTTCGTTTTTATGAGGCGAATTTTGACTGCGCTTTTATCGAAATGATGCCGACATTGGTAATTGTGAAATTCTTTATGAATAAATTGTAGTTGCTTGATTGGCAGGAAGTTGATCAGAAATAATTAGGTTTTGTTCTGTTTATTCATTTATCGTTTTATATTTATTGTAGAATGGTGTTTTTATGTATAGGGTGACTGGTAATTCGTGACTGATAGTAATTAGTTAAACATATGACTTTACTCATCATTATGAATAACTTTTACTACGGGACCAAAGTTGAAATCGCGAAAAGAAATATCAGCTGTGCTCCCTACATTTTGACGAGTAATGCGAACGTTAATGTTGAGAATAGTAGATTTTTTTCGACATTGTCTTTTTATTTAATTGATCTACCACATAAAAGAAATTGTAGATATTTTTAAAATGAGAATGTTGGATATTTTTGAGATGGGAAAAAACAATTGAACTCGCAACACCGTTACCGACACCTCATTTTTGTAAACGCTATTGTAGTCTTTATTTATATTACGTTACGGATCAATGTTTTATGCAAATATTTTTACTTTAAAGGTTTTGGAAGTATTTTTTTTTTTTGTAAACGCGATTTGCTCTTTATTTAGATAAAGTTACAGACCAATGTTCTATACAAGTATTTTTCTTCTACCAAGGCGATCTTGTTCAAGTTTTCGCTTCTGTCGGCACTCCCGGAGTGCCAGTGTTCTGTTTTAATTTCCACTAATGCTTACAGGGTGTTTGTGCACTAGATCCATCTGATTCCAACTTCATACAGTATGTTGTATGCATAAAATATTTACCATTACTCTTGAAGGTAAACACATACAAAAATAAAGCTTTCAGCGTCTGTCATATTGATAAGCATGGAATCAGGTAAGTGCTGGTGACGTCTTACACATTAGTCACAAGCCTACGTAAATCAACATCTAACGACATTTACATGTAACTGTCACATGGACATTTTGTTATAGCGCTGTATGAAATATGGGTATATGATGTAATTTGGTTTTTCTTTAGTTTCTGTCATTTTGTTAATCATACCTATAAATATTTTAAAAACAAGACATGTACTCTCGTCTTGACTGGTATGTCGATTATTATCAGTAGTAGCTGGTTGACCGAGCTCTGCTCAGGTGAAAAAAGAGAAAAAGAAATTTCCCAGATATGAGACCTAGCACAACTTACATGGGACTTAAACATAACTGGCGAAATGTGGGTGTACCTGCTATAGAGACACCTCTGCCCTACCCTTCGGGGAAACAAGGCGTGATGTTATGATTTATGTGTATGTGAGACCTAGCTAGATCGATTTTTTACCCTCTTAAACCCCTATATTCCAACTTTCATCGAAATCGTTAGAGCCGTTTTCGAGAACGTGATTACAATACATAATTATACAAATATTGCTCAGTATAGGATTTGTTATAATTATTTAAAATGAATGAATTCTTGATAATAATTTGGTTTTCCTCAAATCTAATTAAGCGGTTTTCAAATTAATATAATGTAGGTAGATGCAGTACTTACAGAGGAAACAATTTGTTATTGATGTACAGACGCCAGCACATCAAGCTACTACAATCTGTCAAATTTATTTAATAGATTTTCAACTTTATCGCTGAAGCATAAGGTTCAAAGTTGATTGAGAAAATTTGACAGTTTCGGGTAGCTTGATGTGCTGGCGTCTGTACCTACGATTACCTACCTATTGTATAAGCTGAAAATGTTGAGATATAGTAAATGCAATACGGATGCAAAAATAATGATTAAAAATGTACGTTGTAATGGCGGCTTACTTTTTGCGTAAACTTGCACAAGTTTAATAAAGATTAGACCAATGATTCTTAAACCGAAGTTTCTTCATTTTATACAACTTTTATTACACGCTATGTAAAAGTAATACACCTTGTATATGAAAACAGGTTCATGCTCTCATAATTTTCGGGTTTATAAGGCACATTAATTTCTTGGGTCGTATAAAACACTTGGACTAACCTATTTAATGTTTTACGTGACTAAATGAGAAACTTACAATAAGGTATTTCACGTGAAGTAATGGAGAAACTTGACTAAGTAATGTTTTAGAGAGGCTAATAACTATTGTACGAACGTGGTCTAAAGGTAAGTATAGACTAGAGCATTTACTTGAAATAAAACATCGAGCCGCTCTAATATTTCACCTAATCTAAGTTTGATCCAGCCTGTCCCTTCTTGCTGTCCTCCCCCAGCGACGCTCTAAGCCGAGGTTCGTACCCCACAGGGGATGCCTTTAGCGAGCGTTCGCGCATAACTTTAGAATAGTTTGCTCCTGGCTGGAGGCTCTAAGTGTAGTAGCTTAAGGCACCCACAGGAAAGTTCGGTTAAGCAGTCAAGACCTTAGTGGTCGAAACTACGAGAGGTCATAGTTAAAAAAAAAATGCTTTAATATTTCACCCTTTCACGAACCGATCAATAAGCATTATGCTCGACGCTTTGTTAAAACTTGATTTTGCAATCAAACGAACGTATCTGTCTAACATTTTATCGAGCATAAACGCAGCACACATGATCTGCAGATTCGACATTCAACGAAGAGTAAACGCAAAATTGCAAGGAATGTTACAGATAGGTAAATGCTCACTCGCCATGAGCACTACTTCGAATACCGCATCGAGCATTCGCAGGAACGTTACATTACATGGAAATGCCTTTTTAAATTGATATTGAAAGGAAACGGAGGGCTCTGTCCGTGCGTGCGAATACGTTGGCCCGCAGGTTTGCACGTTGTACTGCAGGCGTAAAGGTGACGCTCTTTAGAGCATTCTGTACCACCTCGAGCGTTCTACACATGCAGCTTGTAGGAGAAGTATTCGCGAGCATCGTATGGAGCCCTTCGTGTCCAATTTAATAATGCGTTCAGAAAACTGATGGGGTTGCCATGGCGTTGCAGTGCATCAGGGATGTTTGCGGCGGTGCCTGTAGATTGTTTTTATATTTTAATGCGCAAGCGCGCTGTATCAATGGTGGCACGAGTCATGGCCAGCCCCAACAGAGTTCTTAAAATGATAGCTGACAGAGTGGACTATCCTTATATAATTCACCGCTGTCAGTTACACATGTCACCGTATTGTGTTGTTTACTAAAACGTAGTTTTAAGGATATTGTTAATAACCCTCTATGAGTCTTGACTCGAAATAAATAAAGTTTTTAATTTAATTTCATTTAAATTGAGCTTTTGCTTGTTTCGTATCATACATAAGAACCTTATATTTCATGAAAATGCTCTAGTGAATACTCAATTACTCACCTAAGAAAATGACGGGTTCTCGTGAATTTATTTTTAGTTCCGTTCGAGTCGTTGAGTGAAGGGTTTGTTGATTGACAATGATTTACTAAACGGTTGGACGATTAAAGAGATTCTTGCTATTGGATTGTGATCTAAACTTAGATAGGATTTTAGCATACGTTAGCTGAACCCTACATGTTAAGGCTAGAGATCTGCTATTGTGTACTTACTAAACACAAAGGTACGCACTGGCGATATTTTCCCGCGGTGTTTTTCGTGCACTGGGTTTTCGACACTCTGTTTAGCACTGAGAGTTGAAAATCCAACAGTGTGTTTTTTCAACGTACTGGAATGCACTCTGTAAGATTTTCAACGCTCGGCTCAACACTGAGAGTTGAAAATCCAGAAAAATATGGCAGATATAGTAAAACTGGCTGCTCCCCGCGGTTTCACCCGCATATGTTTCGATCTCGTGGGAATATTCGGATAAAAAGTATCCTATGTCCTAACATAGGTCATGGTCTACCCATGTGTAAAATTTAATCCAAATCAGTTCAGTCGTTTTAGCGTTAAAGCATAACAAACAAACAAACCAACAAACAAACTCACTTTTGCATTTATATTATTAAGTTAGGATTATTAATTGATACGTAAATATCGATGCAAACAATGCATATTTAATACCGTGGGGTTGCTTGCACAACGTGCTCCACCCGACAGAAAATCATGATTTCATGCAAATACATGCATAAATTAATGATTTAAACATATTTTATGTTAATTCCACTATCAACCGACTAAATTATGTTTTAGTCAATTCTCGTACAATTTTATTACCGCACCTATTAAGCTATTTTATTAAGGCCATTGTTTTTGCTTTGAAGTTTTAATATAAAAGAATTAATGTAATTCTAGAATCGTTTCAAACTTAAATAGAAAATTGGATACTCAAGTGAATAAACTAAATTGAGTCACCGTGCATTTTTATATCCATAGGCCTAAAACATTTAAAAAAGGCCTAAAACATTACAATAATGATAAGTCAGAGAAAAAGTTTTTATGCAGTTTTGAAGCTAACATACTGGCCATCATTTCGGCATCATCATTGTTCCAAATTTGAATTCACGAATTTGAAAAAGAGAAGAAAATCGGAGTTTGGTCGCTCTTAGGCCCTAGTTATATAACAGACGCCCGAGGCGCGCGTCTTGTACGCTGCGTTTTGGGCGCTCAATAAAATTTTATGATTTTTTCTACAACGAATTACATCAAGCGCTGCCGTCAAAAGGCGCGCGTCATGTAATTCGCCCTGATACTAATCCAATAGAACATTTATGGGATGAGTTGAAGAGGCGTGTTCGAACTAACCAATCAGCTCCAGAAACTTTGCAGAAGCTGTAAACTGCCATTTTGCTACTACATATTTCTGAGAACATTTCACAGCACGACATAATGACATTAATTAGTTCGGTGTACACACGAGTTACTAAATAAATGTTTTCTCTATGTAAACCATTCTTTTCTTCAAAAATTCCACGTTAATTTTGCCCCTGAGAAATGCGAAAAGACGACTTATTGCAATTACACTGTTTTTAGGGTTCCGTACCTCAAAAGAAAAACGGAACCGTAGAGTTCAACGGTGACGATAACTCATTGAGATCGATAACAATTGAAATTCTATTGTGTCTCATTAATGACCGTCGAAAGGCTACAGGATCACTTCGTTGTCCGTCTGTCTGTTAGTATATCAAGACTCTTTTTCTCAGCAACGCGTGGAGGCGTCAAGTTGAAATTAGTATCAAATACGTAGGTCTACGGTCCCTTGAAGCTTTAAAAAAATCAAGCTTCTAAATCAACGCAATAAACAAATACGGCCATTTATGCGACACGGTACTTCCCGTTGACCTGGAATCATGAAATTTGGCAAGAAACAAGGTTTCACAGCACAAGTAAAGGAAAAAGTCCGAAAATGGCTAATTTGTAGCTTTATAACATTAAACTTTCAATTGCAGTTGGAGAATTGACCGTGACGCATATCAATGTATGGGAGAACATGTTTTTCAACTACAATGTTAAGTTTATTTTTAGGAAAAATCATCCCAACTACGGAATCCTGCTTTGTGCGTGGTCCGAAAAACACTTGGCCGGTTTTTTTGTATTCGGATTTCAAATTTGGAACAATGCAAATGGGACTGATAGTATAGTGAGTGACTGACTTCAAAACCACTTTTTTTTTCTCTGTCCAAACATAATTTAAAAAGATAGAGACCTTTAAACAAAAATATACATACCCTGTATCGCACCGAGCGCGACAGCGCTATCGCTTAGATCTGAATAGGCCTTGAACTGTAAATTCCGAAATTAAGGTTATTTAATTGATTCAATAGTTTACTATTGAATCAATTTATTTATTGATTCTATTTATTTATTGGTTCGATTTTATTTATTGATTTCAGTTTATTTTTTTTTTTTTTTTTTATAGTTTACTATTGATTCAATAGTTTACTATTGAATCAATTAAATAAATTTAATTTCGGAAGTCGGTGTCTTTGGATTAGTATTTTAGTTTTTGCCACCGACTTCCAAAATTAAAGTTATTTTTCACTTTTTAGTTTGGAAGTCGGTTATATTTTTTGGAAAAAAGTTTTCTTTTTTCACTTTTTAGTGGGGCGGTTTGTAATTTATCTAAGTTACAATAGCCTAATGTCAACTGCTGATCACCTTTTACAAAATGTTGCTTTTCCCGATGCAGGGACGTTCATCGTTGAGGAGTTCTCCAGGTACTTCACCATCAGTTCCACTGCACTAAATGATTTGTGACGAGCATCAATTGCTTACCAACCATATTAAAGTAATCGAATCGTAACCCGTGAATTACATATTATTGAGTAGGTCCTTCATCACATCAGTTCCACTTTACCAAATGGTGCTCTCCGAGAGCAAATGCACGAGTTATTATAAAAAAATACCTAAATCGCCATAGGTGTGCCTATAATATTTGAAGAATTCCCTCGATTTCTCCAAGATCCCATCATCAGATCGTAACCAAATGACAATGAGACCAACTAAAAAGTAGACCCTTTCAAACAAAAAAAGATTTTTTTAAATCGGTCTAGCGGTCTTTGAGTAATCGGGGAACATACATTTAAAAAAAAAACCGACGAACTAAGAACCTCATCCTTTTTTTAAAGTCAGTTATAAAGTAAATACCTCTCATCTACTTATTTACGTTAAGCCCCCCATGGTCGTTTTAATATGTATGAAATGACTCCCACATGGGTTTTCTGAGTTTTCTCCTGCTTTCATTTCCTTCCTTATTTCTTCGACGTTGTCATACAAATCTTCATACGGTCATGTGGAGACTTGGGATAAATTAATTAATAAACCTTCCTTTCAGCCGGGTCGTACTTGGACCAAATTAACCTCCGTTGGTTAAGACAATTGTGTCTGTATTAGCTCAGAGCCTCAGGCTTGGACTAAATTATTTTGTTCCTGTAATTCAGCTGTGCAGTATTTTCTTTCCTAGAAAGAGTAATGAGCTGGACTTTATAAATTGTAGGAAATGAGGTGTTTATTTTCATGTTGAAGGTGCATTTTAGAGTCGTAATTAACTTTATCCACACCCATGGTATAAAATCTCTATAAAAGTTTCTGAAACAGTTAGCTTATTGCCAACATTAAAACAGCCAGTGTCATAGTAACCATAACATCATCCAAATGAGTGTTATAATGTTGTACTTAATTTCATTATGCAATTGCATTATTTCGAATTTCAAAAAAAGAACATTGTCATGCACGCGCGTTTCACTACCGTAGCGCCGTAGTAAAAAATAAAATAAAAAACTTATAGGTTATTCGAATTCACGTCGTATCCCGCCATTTTTCTTCGATAATAGTATTACAAAATTGTATTACTTTGTTGTTTACAAAAATGAGTGATACAAGCTTTGATAACACACCACCAGATATTTCTAATGCGGCAAAGGATATTTCTAACCAATTATCTATTACCAAAAAAGTCAAGAAAATAATATTGTACAGACGCCAGCACATCAAGCTACCCGAAACTGTCAAATTTTCCCAATCAACTTTGAACCTTAGACTTCAGCGATAAAGTAGAAAATCTATTAAATATATTTGACAGATTGTAGTAGCTTGATGTGCTGGCGTCTGTACAGCATCCTATGGTTTCAGGACCTTTTATAGAGGATTCATAATTATCATGGGTGTAGATAAAATCTTGTATGCAACTGCACATAATTAAGTATTAAAACACTTTTAATACCTCTTATTATACAACAGTCGCTGATATAACTATTATTGTATAGTGTATTCTACATTTTTGGTTTAGCATTTTGTGTAACTTGTTCGGAAAGTTTCTATTGTATTTGATAGATAAGTAGCAAATTTAATACTGTTCTTCAAAGCTTTTTTGGTTCCAATAACTTCCATTGGTTTTTCAGTTTTTTTTTTTTATTCGATACGTAACTTTTACCTCATATTTTTGACTACATCCATCTTATCCGATTATAGTAATGGCATAATAATGTATAGAAAGTTCCCAAAGTGACCAAGTACACATAAATCTCGTTCTAATCGAATGGACCTTTCCCCGCCCGTTCGGAAAGTGAATCCCCCCATATCGGTGGCTATCTGTTAACCTTCGGCTCTTCTCGTGTCTACCCGTTTACGTTGTCGTGCGATCATCCGCGCTGATTTACTCGTGCCGTCTCTGTCTGTATATTGCTCTATGCGGACAGGTGGACGCAACAATAATTTATCTTGCTCTATTATTTTTGTTGATTTTGTTTTGTGATAGGCCCTTTTATTTTCCCATAGTCAGGTTATTTACTTGGCAACAAAATAAATCGTTTGAAGATTCACAGCCTTGAGAAATATTTGACAGCTCAAAGTAAAATTATTTAATAAGTCTCATCCGAATGGCTTTAATGCGTAATTAAAACAAGTAATAAATGTTAATAATGTCGGGAAAGTTTTAGCTTTCGCTAGTTTATTACCTTCGTTCCCTTCGGAGGATTCAAGTTTTCATGACACCGATATAGGTATATAAAGAATACAAACATTTTGATAGAAATATAAGTATCGAACTAAAAACTAACAGGCTGTTTAAATATGAAGGTCAAAGACCGAAGTTTTTTTCGAGAGTCTCGTAAAATGTGGGTCGGGGTTAGTAAAAGATAAAAGTTTTTCCATTTTTACCACATGTATTTTGGTTACCCGTGGTAATTTTAAACCTTCCACATTCAAGGTTCCCGAGCTGCGTGTGTGCTCATCGATTCATATTTGCTTTTAAGTTGCTCTCATTTAAATATTTATCTAGATTGTACCGATATAAACACTCCCACAGTTTGATAACAACATAAATTGTATGGTAGAAAACAATCCGTATCAAATAATTATCATATTTCAATTAAAAACGTTACTATAATTTCTGCAACTCCAGAATATCATCTAACACTTTCGTCATCGCGCGTACTTTCCATGACATTAAGCCGGGGACACAATCACGCGGCAGACCGCCTAGCGAAAGCATCGCACACTTTCACCGCTACCTGCGACCTTTGACAGCTAAAGGGGTTCGTCTGGTTCCGACGATCGATCGGCCTCGGAGGCCAACGTGTGAACTATGTGATCTATGCATTAGCACGTTAATCGAAGAAAATGTCATTTCATGGAGTGGTGGACGAGCCGACTTTATACGAGTAAGCGAAAGTCTTTCAAGAGCCGAGTTCTGTAGATAATGTAAGACGTTGGGTCATAGGTTAGATATTATTAACAGATATTTTGGTGAGGCTAGAAGAAAGTAAAATTATTGTTGTGACGACTAAGTTTTTTTATAAAGCTGAGAATTTTGAGGTCGCCACGGTAGATAAATTTTATTTATGAGATGAAAATACATACCTTGCTTAAATTCCGCGGTACATAACTTGAATCGTATAGTAACAAGGGAAAACAGTACATTATCTTCTTAGCCATAAAGGCAAATCTCGCGCCCTCGCGCCCCTAACCGCCGCAGCAGGAGACGCCCTGGGCGTCGGGAGTCACGAGAGGATTTCCGGCCACCGTAGGCGCGGGCTTGCGGACGGTGAGCAATGGGTAGCTCGCCGTCCGATAAGGACCAAGCCCGGGTCGACGGCGCGTTGTGTTCCACGCGCGCCTCAAAGAGATGTCAGCAGAATTGACGGGGTCCGCTAGGGCCAATGCCTGCCGGGGGTTCGAAGAAAACCGATAGGGAAATCGTGGCCCCCTGGCAACACGGCAACTGAAGGAACACGGGTGGGTTTTAGTCAGTAAGAGTCTGACACGCCCTCCCGCTCCGCCCAGAGCGGGAGAAGTTATTTGATGATTTCCCACCCAAAAAAAAAAGCCATAACATTACTTAATTAATAACTACTGTTAATGAAAAAAAAACATAAATTAAACCGACAATCATACACAAATGGTCTTTAGCAAATTACGTTATCGTGTAAAAGCTGAATTCATCATCTGCCCAGCCTTTTCCCATCTATATTGGGGTCAGCTTCCAGTCGAACCAAATGCAGCTGAATACCAGTATTTTACATGGAGCGACTGCCTATCTGACCTCCACAACCTAGTTACTAGGTAAGCTATTACACAATAGGGTATGCAGATGACCTCGCAATCCTTGTCTCGGGCAAGGTGACGGGAACGATCTGCAACCTCACTCAGCAAGCACTACGTATCGTAGAAAATTGGTGCAGGGAATTTGAACTATCAGTGAACCCCACTAAAACTGAACTAGTTATGTTTACCCAAAAACGAGCATTAGGCCCTTACCGCCTACCCAAACTGTTCGATACAGAACTTCAGTTGGCTAACGAGGTCAAATACCTCGGGGTCATTCTAGACAGTAAGTTAAACTGGAGTAGTCATATAGACAACAAGCTAAACAGGGCCTGCATCACCTTCTGGCAGTGCAGGAGAATGATAGGTAAGAAGTGGGGCCTATCCCCCAAAATTATTCTGTGGCTGTACACAGCAGTGATCCGCCCCATGATCACTTATGGGGCTGTGGTCTGGTGGCCCCGTACTCAGCTGGTTACAGCTTCTAATAAACTACAACGCACGCAAAGGCTTGCCTGCGTGGCGACCACGGGCTGCATGAGGACTACTCCGACTGCAGCCATCGAAGCCATGCTGGGACTACCCCCGCTCCACCTGTTCATACAGCAGGAAGCGACAATGGCAGCGGTACGTCTTAATGCAATCAATCTCTGGGGTAAGAGGGAGACACAACACACCGCGCTGCTTGAGGGACTCAATAATGAGTTCCCTATTACGAAAGCCATAAATGACCGGGTACCCAAACAATTTATCTTCGATAAAAAATACAGGATTCAACTTCACGAGGATCGTCGATGCGAGAGTTTGCGCCCCGCAGAGCTACGTATCTTTACCGACGGATCCAAAACAGGTAGTGGCACAGGTGCTGGAATCTTCTCGGAGGACTTCAACATACACATAGCCACACCATTGGGAGTCCATAACACAGTGTTCCAGGCCGAATGCATGGGTGTATCTCTTGCCGCTTCAGCCATCATGGCCAGGGAAGTTAAGGACCACTCGATACGCATACTCTCAGACAGTATGGCTGTTCTGCTAGCGCTAAACAGTCACACTGTTGACTCTGGGCTGATATACGAGTGTCACCAGCGCCTTAACCAGGTGGGTAGCCTCAATAATATAACCATTCAATGGATCAAGGGACACAGCGGTTCGCGGGGCAATGACGCAGCCGACGAACTTGCCAGAAGGGGTCGAGCATGGCACCAGTGGGGCCTGAACCCATTGCGCCACTCCCCTTCGGGTACCTACGCACTCTGGTAAGGAAAAGAACCAGGGATCAACATCACAAACTTTGGTTGGACCACGGTGAATGCAGGCAGGCCAAGGAGGCACTCCCTATGATTGATGGCCGCCTCACGAAACAGGTTCTCCGACTAACGAAACAGCAGCTGCGTACAATTACAGCAGCTGTAACTGGCCATGGGTCATTTAATAAACACCTCTTTGTCATAGGAGTCACAGACAGTCCGCTGTGCAGAGCCTGCATGGAGGACGACGAGGCAGCAGCTCATGTGCTGTTAAACTGCCCAGTGGTCGCCACATACAGGGCCAAGTACTTCGGTAACCCAGGTACCCTACGTGAGATTGTCAGTGACACCAAGGCGTTGCTGGCCTTCTTTGAGGTGCTGGGGTGGATCGAATAATCGATTTTCCTACCCGTACGCAAAATACGCGCTTTGACGTGGAGTTGCGGATACCAGCCCGTATTACCTATTATTACTAGGTAAGACTGGTTGTCAGACTTTCGGGTTTCTAACTACCCGTAACGACTGTCAAAGATCTACAAATGACAGCCGGGAGGTCTTGGCATGTAAACGTGGTCACCCATCCACGGACCAACCGCGGCAAGCGTAGCTTAACCTGATTAATTGACCCGTGCGGCTGTTATTACTTAGTCACAAGCCAAAGGCAAAAGCTGGTCAAAGTTGAATTATATTACGTTAATAGGAATTTGGTTTTAGATAATATCTTTACTAAAAGATTGAGAACTTGTTTTCAATATGTGACCTAGTTCAAAACGAGGTTGGATTGGTCGCTTTTGGATATGGGTCAATTAATTATTTTGAATATTAATAACTTATAATACTTATATAAAAATTGGACCACTACAAACTAAGATACCTTTTGTAGTCTGAAAAGTGGGGCTTTATTATATTATTCCTACGAAAAAAATACAATACAATATCGAAGGTCACATTCGATTGTAGACACGTTAAAGTAAAAAGAAATTAATCAACATTTTTTTACAATTAATAATATCTGACTTTAGTGTTATTGACCCAATTTTACACCCTACAAGTTACAAGAACTTGGCCCTATTTCATAAAAAAGTTTCAACGAAAATGGATTTTGAGAGAAACCTTTTTTATCTGTTGACCTAATCTTGATTATGTCGGTGGGGGCCGTGAAATTGAAATTACATGTTACGTCACAAAATATTTGTTCATCAGAACTTATCAAATGTCAACACATCTTCTATTAGTTCCACTAAAGCTTTTAAGAGATATTTTGAAATATTATTGATGGTACTTTGGATTATTTCACCTATCGTGATTTAGACAATTGTTAACTCGTATTATGTAAAAAGAATTTGTCGTTGCGTGTTTGCTTTGAAGATTGGGAGTTGCTTTTGTTGAAATAAAACTATTATTTACACGCATCGATTTGTCACGGGAGAATTGTTAATATACTTTGTTTATGAATGAAGAAACTGGTTGTAACAAGCTTGAAGAAAGTGACTTCGCTTTTTTTGTTGGAAAAGTAAGCTCTTAAGTAAATTGAAACAATCACGAAGGTAAAGACATGAATGACATTGGATGTAGAAAATATGACAATATTCATATGAACAGAAATGAAATTATAGAGTTCTGATATTTTAGTGTTGTCCATGAATAATTTCAACACTATGAATGTGTATCGTGCGTGATCTAAACCCTTTGTAGATTTAATCGTGAGCCGCCGGAAACGAGAATTGCTAGTACAACAGTACTGACTGTAGGTTTCAATTTATTTACCGTGTATTTCGAAGAATGTCGTGCAAGAAATTGTTTTTGCAAGAATAGCAACACCTTGGGTTCATTAATTTTCAATTCGGTGTTGCCATAAAACTATAACTTCAACACCACTTTAATTGGTGCCATTATTTTTTGAATTAACACGGTTGTTTATTTTGAGGTGTCGTGTCCTAACGTCTGCACGTTACAATAAAGTTATGATTGAAATAGCAAATAGGAAAGCCGACAATAACAAAATTAAAGCCTATACAGCTGAGGAAGGTAATCCTATTCTTACAAATGAACAACTTTAAAAGAAGACACATTAAATTGCAGTGGCAAAATGTATGGTGGAAGAGTCGAATAAACTGCTAGGATTGAGTTTCAAGATGTAATCTGAGCTGTAATGTTCCAGTGTTGCACAAAGGCCTTCCTTTGTACCAGGCTTCCCGGTTCAGCGCTTCTTACGGTCATTCCTTAGGTGTCAAGTTTTAGTACAATAACTAGTTGCGTCTTTATTGCAAGCTTGTAACTAGAACATGCTGCAGGGACAAGTGGATCGATTTTATTTGCCTTTCTGCTAAAACCTTGTAAATTACATTCTTTGGAACTACTTTCTTGAGTGTTAAGTGGAGGATAATTATCTTCATGCTTGAAGTTATTGACGTATTTGATAATTTTAAGTCATTCTTTATTTATTCTACGACTACAAGATTCTTATTCATCTTTGATGCCATCGAAATCACTTTAAATGACCTTACTTATAATAACTTCATTTTTTCGTTAACCTGCTTCTAAATCTTTGGAATTTTGACCTAAATATTTGGATACACCTTTTCATTTTCCTCCATCTGCACATGTATTCACGATGTGTCTTTGTTTCAGGTGAGCACTCGCTTAATTACGCGCACGACGCACACGTTACGCGTCCGTCGAGACATCTCGCAGAGGTAACGTGACACTTTCATTTAGAACTTCCTCTAACTTTATTATACACGCTAAAAGGTAGGGTTGCGCGTTTAAAACCATCTATGCCTACGTAGACGTGTTACTGGAATGATTTGGGGTAATTGAAGTGCATGTCGAAGGGCTGACAATACGTGGAAGTATAGTGAATGTGTCTTGCACTGTATGATACTCAAACTCATTCACATAATAGCTTTTTTTCTAGATTTATTATTTTGCTATGTTTTCTTTAATTTTGATTCTTAGTTTTTTTTTGTAATTTGGAGCAAACCTATGTTACTTTTATTACCGTTTTTTTTAAATAACAGTTTATCGTAAACCCTCCACATTTGTGCCTTTTTTTTTTTTTTTTTTGGGTGGGAAATCATCAAATAACTTCTCCCGCTCTGGGCAGAGCGGGAGGGCGTGTCAGACTCTTAATAAAAAACCCACCCGTGTTCCTTCAGTTGCCATGTTGCCAGGGGGCCACGATGTCCCTATCGGTTTTCTTCGAACCCCCGGCAGGCATTGGCCCTAGCGGACCCCGTCAATTTTGCTGACATCTCTTTGAGGCGCGCGTGGAACACAACGCGCCGTCGACCCGGGCTTGGTCCTTATCGGACGGCGAGCTGCCCATTACTCACCGTCCGCAAGCCTGCGCCTACGGTGGCCGGAAATCTTCCTGTGATTCCCGACGCCCAGGGCGTCTCCTCCTGCCCACATTTGTGCCTAAGATACAGATTTCCCTAGTTTGGGGCAAATGTAAAAAATATTTTTAGCAATAAAGTTTTTATTTATTTATTTATACGGGATTTATACATTAAAGGGTTTAATTTCAGGAGCCAAAATGTTGGTTAGTAAATCAATCGCTAATTTATGTGATAGTTAATTTATACCAAACCTTTATTTAACAAACAGCTTTATCGCCAAAAAACATTCATGTAAATCATCAGATTTAATTGCTGCCACGGCATTAAAATCGCTGATACAACTGAACAAATAAGCTTTATTACAGTTTCGAAATTCGCACTAGCGTTTAATAATACCTTTAATTATTACTCAAAAACACACAAATGATTACGTGACGTCACTATTATAGTAGATTTATTTTGTAACAATAAATTAAACGCGTCTGTTGTTCGGTTGCCAAACAAATTAATAAATTAAAATCGAGTGTAAAGCCATGAACGGTAGTCGTCGAACGTTATAAATTCTACGAAAAGCTGTAGACCGTGCCATATAACACAACACGGGCTTTCATAATGAATTATTATTTCAATTTCGATGATATCTTACTGAAATTTTCCGCTCACAATAATTTTCTGTAGCGTAAGTAATTTTAAACGTATTGAAATGACTTCGCAGAAGCTTCTGAAGATAAGGTAATACTTTTGTTTGGATTATATGAAGTGTTACTCGTACGTCTCGTAGGCAACGGCCATTCCTACGTTGATCATGGATTTATTGAAATCTAGAGTACAGGTAGTTTAAATTAAATCATGTTTGAATAATGTAATAAAAATTTTACTCGTTTGAAATTTTTGGAGCATTAAATAATTCTATACGGTAGCTTAACTATGCATCTGATTAGATCAAAATCTAAACCAAAACAGCCAGCTCGCGTATAATAATTTTCCACAATTTCTATAATATTAATTATCTCTAATTCCGCACGACTGTCTCATTAAAGTTTTACCACATAATACATCGCTCATTATCGAATCATCCGCTGATTTAGCCACAATGTCAAAACCATTACCATGAAAATTGTGGTAACATTAAACGTTATTAATAATTTCATATATATTGCAACCGTGTACCTGATTGCGATATCAACATGTGCAAAATCAATTTATAATTTGTAATCAATGATGTATTAACACTCGTTTCCTGCGGCTGTACCAACATTTTGTATTTATATATTTACATTGTTTGGTAGAATATTTTATGATTGTGCGAATTTATTTGTCATGACGTCAATAAATGTTTGTGTTCATTTTGTACTGTCCATGCTTGTATGATAATATTTTTTAAAACTCAGTGCCAATTTCACCACGTGTTTCTGTGAGAAATAAACCTATTTTTCTTTCTTTAAATGAAACTGCTGAACGCGATCAGCACCTCTAAACTGCGTTCACGAGCTGTTAGTGTCAATATTCCACAACAGTGATGGCGCTGGCAGATTAGTCGACATCGGTTCAGTTGCCAAAGAAGAAAAAAAATAAAATCACTGACAGCTTTTAAACGCGGTTTAGATGTGCTGATCATATTCAGTTTCATTGGAGCAATCCGTCCTGAGTCGTTAAAGATGGGTTTTCCTTGTTTAAATTGATTACTTTGAACACTATCTTTAATAATATCTTCTGTCATATCGTCGTGTCGTCAATACGCCATGACTTTTGAATATACTTCACTCAAATAATCAAATTGGTATCTAATTTTGATAAATCTTTACTATTTAGCTCCCACAAGAATACGATCTGTTTGAACAGTTCCAAGTTCAACGTAATGGTCTGTACCTTCCATAAGTAATATCTAATCTAAATATAAAATCTATCTAATCATTTCCCTGCTATGATCTCTAATCCAACATCCACCGCTTAATTTGCTTCAGTGTTGATACTATTAAGTTCTGCTCAAATGCTATGCCCGGGCCACACTTGGGTTTAGTTGCCTGTCATCACGAAAGCCGTTAATTAAATCCAGTGGCATACGTTCGACTAATTGTGCAGCAGCCAATGCAGCCATAGGCTTTCGGGCATGCCGTGTCGATGTGTAAACCCAGTTCGGGAAAACCGTGCCGAATATTTAGTAAATGTAGCTAAAAATTCGATGTTATATTTCTGACTGAAAAATGTTTTGGGCATTTTTTATTTAGACTTAAATCTGGGTTGCACGTTTGAAGCATAAAATAATATTCATTCATATTTGGCTTATTTTTGTTGGCTTACAGATATTTTTAGCTATTAAAACTACAACACATACTAAAACTTGTTTATGCTTGGTTAAGAAAGTTACAACTAGGTATAATAACATTGGCTGTTATCATATCATCCTTATGCTTATCATAGGGTGACTGAAGTAGTTGTTAGCCATCATTACTTGACACTCCCACACACTCGGTGAGTCTACGAGTACATTCCGCAGATGGCTAATGTTCAATAAGAGGTGCGGCTACCTATTAGCGCTTCAAGGGGTTATGTGGCTTTTATGGCGTGTCAGGAAAACTTCCACTTAGCCGTCTCAAGAAAGTTACAACTACCAACATTATTTACCAAGTATTAAACTTGCGTAGTAAAATAAAAGTTTCGGCTAAATCCTTGACTCAAGTTTCTAATGAATCTCGAAAATTAATGACATAGTTCTCACCGACATCTAGGTAGGTAGTTTGAGCAAAACTTTCGGGATAGTAATTTCACGCGTGTGAGTTTCATATAACACGATCGTTTTTCCTTACGAGTTGCAAACTTGTGATATCAACACCAAGTTTGCCAACTTGACGCGAAACGAAGCTGCAGTAACGTTGTGTTGAATTTCATAATACTCTAGCGTGAAGATTTTACCGAAAGTCTTTCAGGTTTGACCTCAATTTCTTAGACACTAAGCTCATTAGCGGCTTCTTTTGATGCACATAACGCTCTTAAATTAAAATATAAAGGCTTCTAAACAAAGGATATTGTGATGAAATATTTTGTAGGAGGACTTTGAAGAAAAGATGCAACGAGGTGATATAGTGAAAAACATGGCTGTGTTTAGAATAATAGCGCCTATTATTCTAAACACAGCTCTCAATCATAAACTTTCTTGACAGTTTTATTTTTTCACAAGTGTTTAATTAGCTACATAATAATAGCAACAATTTATAATTATGTAAGTAAATTTAATAAACCTAAAAAAAAAAGGAATCAATCAATCTGCCTAGCATTTCCCCAACTATATTGGGGTCGGCTTTCAGTCTAACCGGATGCAACTGAATGCAAGTATTTTACATGGAGCGACTGCCTTTCTGACCTCCTGTAAGGAATGGTTGTCAGACTTTTGCGCTTCTGACGACCCGTAACGACTGTCAAAGAACCACGAATTACAGTCGGGGCCAACGGCTTAACGTGCTTTTCGAGGCACGGAGGAGGCGCGGTATGTAAAGATGGTCACCCATCCACGGACAATTCCCGGCAAGCATAGCTTAACCCGAAAAATTGACCCATGCGGCTGTTATTACTTAGCCACGAGCTCCTTGAATAAACCTACAAACGAACCCCAATGAAACTGTGACATCGAAGCTGCTGATAAAGAAACTTTTCTTCTTAACACTGTTGAGTCCTAAAAGAATAGGCTTAAAGTTAACACACCAAACAATAAGATATTCAATAACTCAGGCCAAATCACTTAACCCCTTTTTTATTGATGGAGAAAACTTCCACATGGCCGTTTCAGAAGCTCTCACAAAAGAAGACTGATTCTCTTAAGCCAGTAAGGCAGCTATAAAATGAAACGCTGAAAGATATACTCATGAAAGAAATAGGCTTTATTACATATAAACTGCGACTCACCCTGTAACAAGATCTTGTCTTTTTTTATGATCCTTGAGACGGCTAAAGTCGTGAGGGAAAGCTTTTTATTAAAGATTAACATGACCTAAAAGAGTTATGTTTTATAGTTCGCTAATATTTTTTTATTTTATGGATATGTAATAATGTTTCTATGGAAATTCTTAACCTTCATAAAAAAGAGGCAAGTTATGCGGGTCCAGCTATTAGTATAATTTTGTTGGGTAAGGTCGTACCAAGTCCTGGCTGATAGTTCATTCATATTTTTAGGCATATTTAGATGTAAGTTGGTTTACTCGTAGCTAGAGGCTGTATATTTTATACCAAGTAGGCTTGACTATGGTGATTGCATATTTTAATTTGAATACAAAACGTTTTAAAAGTTACTTTTAAAGGCACCTGTTTTGACAAAAAAAACAAGGCCTGTGTTACATACCGAAGTTCGATTTTACAGCATAAATAAAGCCCTATTATTATTCAGTTTCGTCGACTTTTGCCCCAGAGGTCAATTAGGAACGTCTGATGTCATAACATTCATTTTTGCTTTGACTTGATCACTTGGTAATTGTAACAGGATCCAGCAGACAAGTTCATACGTCATTCTCCTATAAATAATCTGATTAATGTCCGAAGCCTACTCCACGATATCCCCTTCCAACAACTCAATAACAGGCTAAACTAATCACGTGCCAACACAAAATGCTAAGTCAGTAATGTAATCACGGTATCTAATACATTAATATCTCATTCAAGTATCAAGATCGTGTGCGATGGTCACGGTAGCCGGTTGAACGCCACTTGATACTTCCCTTGTTCGATAAAGCGCTTATTGTATTCTGGCTACCTTTAGAACTGCTGTTAAGTGGGGATTCTCGCTGTGCGAGCGGGTGAATTTGGTAGTTTTATTAATAGGATTAAAAATACAAGATTTTTGTTACTGAATACGTACTTACTTGAAATGAAATAATAACTTTATGATATTCATTCAAATAAAAAAATAAAAAACTAACTACCCTTTTTAAACATAGATGAGCACAAACGAAAACAAGTCCATTATATTTTCCAAAATTAGAATAAAATATATCTTCAATTAACAAAATATTTACGGTACGCTTAATAAAAAGGCAAATTAGAAAACATAATGGGTAGCACCCCATGATATTAATTTGGTGCTTACTGCGTGTGAAGCAATATCATATGCATAACATGATAATGTTTATGTTAATACGTTACTGTACCGTGTGTGTATGTAAATTGGTTGCTCATTACGTTATCCATAAGTATTAATTCATATCCCTATACAAGTATCTTATAACTTAAGTTATAACTGGTTGTTGTCGTATAAATAAGAAATGTCAAACTTGTTTTTGTTTACATTCTTGGACATATTAACCTCTTTACATTGCAGGAGCTTCTTCTTTCTCTTTGGATGTATATTTACCCATCTATTCATAAAACTTAAGAGACGTTTAAACGTCAAAAATATATGATTAAAAAGTCGCTAATCATTATTTAACTTTTAGAAACGTTTATGAATAAAAGAGTTATTGTTTAATGTACGAAGCTATATTTAAAGGGCGGCCGACATAGAATAAATGAACAAATCGCTCCAAACTGTCCATTACGTTTATAAAAATTAAAAAACAAAAAACCCGACTGCAAAAACACATAACTGAAAAGAGAAAAACAAGCATTATAATCTATAAAATTTTGGTATTGCAGGCGGGACAAACCAATAACCTGAAATGATGGTGTAAATTTTGTTTGTCCCGCCTGCAATACCAAAATTTTATAGATTATAATGCTTGTTTTTCTCTTTTCAGTTATGTGTTTTTGCAGTCGGGTTTTTTGTTTTTTAAATAACTTTTTTATTTCAAGCTTTTTAGTTTTATTAAAATAACTAGCTTTTGCCCGCGGTTTCGCCCGCGTAGATGTCGGAAAATATCCCACAGGAACGTGCTACCGGGATTCAGAGTATCCTATGTCCTAACCCAGGTCATGACCTATCCGTATGCCTATCATCTAAATCCGTTTAGCCATTACGGCATGAAAAGGTAACAGGCTGATAATAAATCTGTTTTAGGGTTCCGTACCTCAAAATGAAACATTAAAGCCCTTAAAGGATGACTTCAGTGTCTGTCAAGACCCTTTTTCTCAGGAACGCGTGGAGGCATCAAGTTGAAATAGATATTAAAAACTTAGATCTACGGTCTCTTGGAAGTGTAACGAAAATCAAATTTCCAAGTCAACGCAATAATGGGCACGCCACAACTGTGGGAATAAGTTCCCTCATTTAAGAGTGGCTAGAGAGGCACCACGGCGTCCATACCTTCCACCTGACGCAGGTTCTCACCAGACACGGTTGTTTCGGGAGATTTCTGTTTCGGATAAGGTGGGAGGAAACGCCCGGGTGAGACCATTGTGTGGATCGCCCGGAGGACACGGTGGAGCATACGGTGGAGGTCTGCCCGGCTTGGGCGGGGCACCGCCATGTCCTCGTGGAGACTATCGGTGGTGGTGATTTTTCGCGTCCGGCCCTGGTCCAAGCCATGGTACGCTAGGGCCGATGCCTGCCAGGGTCGCGGAAAAGTCCGAAAGGGTTACCGTGGCCCCTGGCAATACACAGGCAACTGAAGGAACACGGGTGGGTTTTTGTCAGTATAAGCCTAACACGCTCTCCCGCTCCGCCCAGAGCGAGAGAAGTTATTTGATAACTTCCCACCCAAAAAAAAAATTAACGATATAAAAATATTGCAATTTATGACGCATATTTTGACACTTGCAAATAACCAGTCTATTTGGTACTTCCCGTTGGTCCAGCAGCATGAAGTTTGGCGAGAAGTAAGGTCAAGTAAAGAGGATAATCCGAAAATTGGTAATTTATAGTTCTACATATAATGAACGGCAAAGTTAAGATTTTTCTGCAATCTGAGATTAAAAATTCAAAGGCCGTGTCTTGAAGTAACATTTAGTCTGTATTTAATTACTCTAATAAAAGTTCTTTTTCAATTGAAAAGAACAACATTAACATTAATACATTACAACATAATATATTGTTATTCATTTTAAGTTTGTCCTTCAATCTAGATTTGGAAATCAAAATCGAAATTTGGGCAGCCGAGCAGGCACAGTTTTGAAACGGGACCCTCAGGGCACAAGTCCTACTCACACTTGACCGGTTTTTTTAACAAATTTTATATGAGTCTAATTAAGTTTATATGATTCTAAATGCCTTTCTTAAAATACAAATTGTTCGTTTTACTATTATTGTCACCTACTATTTGTAGTACCTACTCTTGCCGCCATTGAACATATTAATACAGGACCTGTATGTTTGAAAAGTTAGTTTATGAATTTAAATTGGAATGGATTGGAATTTAAAGACTAAATGTTAATCCAAGATACGGACTATGACTATATTTCCAATCCCAAAAATCTCTTGAAAAGAAGACAAAAAAACAATATTACATGTGAATTTTAATATCATCCCCTATTTTACCCTCTTGAGGGATAATTTTTGAAAAACGCTGAAATACGTCATTCTTGATTTGTTACCAAAAGCACAAATTTAAATTTTCATAGCCCTAACTTAAGAAATGATAGGTTTCCCATACAAACTTTCATCCCCTTAGGTTTATTTTTGAGACAAAAAGTTGCTTATATCCTTCTCCGGGATGCCATCTATCTCCTTACCAAATTTTATCGAAACCCGGTCAGTGGTTTAGGCGTGAAAAGGTAACATACAGACAGACAGGCAGACAGAGTTACTTTCGAATTTATAATATTAGTATAGATGGATGTATTGATGATTGACTGCTTAGCTGCATAAAAGTATAGCGGATTGATAATCATTTAAAAGTTAAATCTGTAACTATCTGCTACATTCGGTCCTTATTCAGCCCAGTGAAGTATTGGAATAATTCAACTGTTGCATAGTATATTGTGTTCATTTGAATAATAGTAAGTACCTCATTTAAAATATTTTTCAACATACAAAGGTGTACTTGTATTGTGTTCTATCTCCTCTCATTTCCTACGAAATGTATGGGAGTTATTTTTCAATTTCTGACTTTTCTCGTACTCAAACCTCAGTTGGCCCAATATAGTTTTTTGATCCTAATAATAAAATAATAAGAAATAGGATCGACTGGCATCAAAAAAGTTTTTGTGAAAATTGGCCATTTTCTTACTGACTGTAATTTTTTTTCAAAATCTGTGAATGCAGATCAAAATGTTTCAAAATGTTAAGGACAGTCTCCTAAGACCGTTTTCTTGTAGCGACAACGGTTAAGGTACCTGCCCTTATTGCTCCATCTCAAAATCCACCCTGTATATGCTATGATTGACTGCTTAGCTCCATAAAGGTACAAAAGGTTAAATCCATAACTATCTGCAATATTCTAACCTTTTGGCTAGTATTTTTACAATTTGCGGTAAACTATATAAGAATACGAACATAATGCTATATTGCTCATCCCCCATAGCAAATAGCGTGATAATAATTTTTGAAAAATCTATTGTGACGTTTCCATTATTTGACTATAAAGTTTATTTATACCAATTTTTAAGTTAATTAAGCTACACAGTAAAATCCTTCATTGTAAAAATTAATACCCTGTTTCACCCCATTAGGGGTAGATTTTCAAAAAACTCTGATATACGTTTTTATTTATTTTCAGTTTTAATTATAAATACTGAGTTTCGAGTTAATTAGACCGCTCGATAAAATTCTTCCATACAAACTTTGATACCCCCCAATTCTCCTTTAGGGGGTGCTTTAGAAAAACTAAAAGTGGCAAACTTTATAATTTACATAGATAAGTATTCGGCTAAGTTTCAAGTTTATTAACTCAAGGAATAAGATTTTTCATACAAACAAAATCGCCCCTTTTCACCCTCTTAAAGATCGAATTTCCAAAAATTCGTTCTTAGCGGACGTCTACTAACTATAAATAAACTACCTTCCTACCAAATTCATCTTTATACGTCAAGCGGTTTTCGATTTTTCTTGATGACTGAGTGAGTGAATGAGTGAGTGAGTAAGTGAGTGACCTTTCGTTTTTATATATTTAGATTAGATATTAGCTTTTATTTGATACCAATAATGTTTTTTTTTTAAACCTACCCCTCCCTTTTTTCTATTTGCAGATGCAATATATAAATATTATATAGCCTATGACACTCCCACAATTAATACGAATCTAACGACACCTCACATGTTAAAATCCATTAAGCCGTTTAGGCTACAGAGCGTGCCAAAGAAATAGACATACATACATACATACAAACATACATACATACATACATACTCTCGAAAAACATTACCCTCCTTCTGGGGCAGTCGGGTAAAAAACAATTTAATTCTATCATCGATTTCAATGATAACAACTTCATAGTTGATACAGTTTACTGTTCTAAATATATCCTCAGATCGTTTAGTGGGACTGAACCTTTACGAACTTGATGACAACGACGGTGGCTCCACAATGTTATCGCTTGTCATCTTCGATTAATGACACTTGCGTGCAAGTTGTTGATTTTTCGGATTTTTTTTTATACCATTAGCTTTTAGATTCGTTAAAAGTTTTGATTGATTGGTCGTGCATTCAAGTAATTTGTACATAGATGTAAATGTCAACAGTATTGAAATAGAGGTTGTTTTTTATTTGATTTATACGGTGGTGGCTTAGTTTCTATAATGGTTTTAAAGTCTATTGAATTTTGTATAATAACTGTCAATTATTGAGATATTCCCCGTCGCGTTATATTGACTGCCTCGTTGGTCTAGTGGTCGCAAGGATACTGCTGAGCATGAGGTCCTGGGTTTGACTCCCAGGTCGGGCAAACTTTATTAGGTTTTTCCATTAGGAATTTCTCAGTAGCAGCCCGGAGTCTGGATTTGTGCCCGATTGATGGCAATAGGTCCGCCCCCTATTAGATGGGACGGCGAAATGTGGGTGTACTATGGGTACACCTCTGCCTCACTCTTCGGGGAAACAAGGTGTGATGTTATGTGTTAAATGTATTTACATATTTTTATATGAAAATTTCAAGGCCAAAATAAAAATTCATGATAGAGATAAAATCGCATCAAATCTTAAGCCACTAGCCAAGACGATTTCAGATTCAGAAGTTAATTCCGATGAGTTTCATAGCCACAGGTTGATAAAGAATAATTTATTGAACTCTCAAGTAAGATTCGCTTCAAATCTAAATTCTGACACAGATAATTCTTATATTTCTAATGGAATAGATAAGATTGCGTCATATCTTTAGCACTAACTAGAACCATTCTAGTTCCAGTGGCTATGAAAGTATAAACGATGAATTACATAGCCGTAGGTTTATATCTAAGAATAATTTTACATTTATAATACGATTCTCAAGTAAGATAAGTAAGCTTCTTCCATTATCATTAATTAATCTCATTGCATCATGCAGTATTTTATTGGCAATTAACTTGCATTGTAAATATTTAATTGAATAATTGGATACCTGTATTGTTTAGGTACTTCAGTTATCTTCTCTCAGAATTTTTCGTCATCGCATCGACAGCATAGAATGTTTTATTTATTAACTTAGTAGAATTGAAGATAGTTAACTGATTCAGGCGTGACCTTGCAGAAATCCATTATAAAATACAATAGACGTGGATATATTTAGTAACCTGTTCCGCTTAGCTATTTCTAAAGAGCCATAAAAAACCCTGAAAGTAATCGACACGTATTTCACCTCTCAACGAGGCATCCTCAGGATGACGATTGACTTGTCGCGAACTCGAACACGGTGTGTTTCCAAACCAAGCGCTGAACGCAGTCTGCATTCAGCGCTTGGTGTGCTCCAATAAACTAGAACCTTCTTTGTTATAATATTTTATCAATATGCACACGATCTAAACCTTCCATCGTAAACCCTCCTACGTGCAGCTATAGATACCTGCTTAAGTAATTAAGGACACCTTACAAATGATCCGTTTCGCTGCGCATGAGTGACGACACTATGACGTCATACGCACAGCTTTGCAAAAATCAAATGCAGTAGCTACGAGTCACGCATTATGATTAGTCTGATTGATCTGCAAGGTCGTGATGTGTTGTTTTCAATGCCTTCTGCTGGCCAATCACTTTCACTTGGAGTCACGATTTGGTAAAGGCTTGTTGGTTTGGCTGTTTTATGTTATTTTGGAATTTGGGTAATTGCAATTTTGTAATATATGGGTAAGACCGTATGAGAGAAAGAAGAATACAGAAATTCCAAGAAAAGACGTTCGTGCTAATTGGGAAACACGAAGATTACCGAAGCGCATAACTTTTCTGGTTTACCAGTATTTAGCTTGTTGTAGCCAGTGTTAGTAGTCTGTAAATTTAAACATCTATATTTATATTATAAATATGGATTTCTTTAAAAAAGTTAAAAGTAAAATTAAAGAAGAAATAAATTTTGAGGCGTTTTTGCAAAAGGAATGGCATTGCTATAACTTATTTATTGATACTTAAGTTCTGTAAGATGCAATTAATAAAGCAGGTGTGGAAGATTTTACTGATGCTACAACAACAAGTAAGCTATATGAATCTACGTAATTTACATTTTGTATTTAAATCAACAGGATTTCTCATTGAAAAAATGGAAGAAGTAAATTAGTTAAATTAAATTTTATTAGAATTCCCTGCGGAAAATACTTTCTGGATTCCGAAATGCCGTTCGGTTTTAGCAAAATTGTTGGCAGGTTGTAAAATTACGTTCAGAAAATAGAAACAACCGAATTTGATATTGTTTCTCCTTGTTCGTTCATATTAATTTTGCCTCAAATTGCTTCGCCCAGTGGGAGGAATTGGGAATCTAATTAACTTTCAATCTGAGGCATTAAACTCGAGTTTGTTTTGAAGTGCCGTTTGTCTCTGTGTGTGTTACTGTGTGTTTTAATTGGGAACATTTTGTGCGCCGATACTGACTGGGGTTTGAATGCGATGGAGTAGATAATTAGAAAATAACAAGGCAAGGGGAAAGCGTTGCCGAAGATGATTTGTCGAGGGGTTCCAACTGGAAGTTGTTTGCTGTGATTGGTGGATTTTGAAATTTTGCAGGAAGCCGATGAGATTTTGTAATAGAATTATGATAGACAGAAATAGGTACAAACTTACAAACATATTTTACGTTTTTAATATAATATTAAATATTATTATTAGTATAGACTATTTGTTCACATTGTAGTGGCAATTTTACATCAATTTGTTCACTTTACAGATCAATACAGTTTGATCGTATAAAAACCGAAATATGCCACCTAAACCATTTTCAATCATCTCTGCAAAATTGAAACAATTTTAACGACAAATAAAATTCACACACTCGCTCTTGAAAACTTTGATCGTCATGAACAAAAGCTATAAAACCAATAGAAATATACGCGTACTCGCTACGCACAGCGACATATCTAGCTATAATATACCAGTGTAAGCTAACTTCTCATTGCAATGAAAACCTATACAATGCGAGGTCAGCTTATACTGGAAATATCCAACTTCATATGTCATCGTGTATACAACAATGTTAGATCGTATACACCTACACGATTCAATTAGCAACTGCTGTATAGTCAAAATAATCAATTCAAACCGTGGACCTCTCTGTTTGATTGAGCTAACACACGTATGTTTACCATACTAGTTTAGAATTCACTTTGTTTTGACAAAAGGTGGATACTGTGGATAGTAACTAACTAGGAAGCGAGGAGATCCATGGCAAAGTTCGACGGCCAAGTTTTGTGGCAACTTAGAATGTGTTGGTAAAAGTTTCGAATCAAAACTTTCGGAAAAATCTTCCTCTGGAATCTAACCTGTGTCTACAATAGGCAATTGAAAATTAATGTTATACTTAATTATTTATTTCCATACAGATTATGAGTTTCAAAAACGATTAGCATAAGTCTAAATACAGTGTTTATTTATAAAGAAAACTCGAACAAATTAATTTCCAAGAAACGGGAAAATTGCACTAAGTATTTTTACCGATGACGTAGGTACTACATTACATGTTGTAGGTTTTGTATGCACTACATAGTATCGATAGTAATTGAATTGGATTTTGTTATCAGTACATTATATTTTTCTTGGATATTATTACATTTGTATTGAAAATATTATTGATAGTACGATAGTTATTATTATCTCCTGTCAATCAGAGCACCTGCCATCTTATCTCTTCAACACCCTTGGTTGACTGGTAGAAAATGCCTGAGGCATTATGTCCGCCTTTGTACCTTACGTGCGAGAAATTTAAATAAATAAATAGTACCTACTTGCATGTTGAGTTTTTGTGCTCTAATTTATGTAAATCCTTACGTCCTAACTTAATACCTATTTAAAAAATAATCCTCAACAAGCTTATTATCGGTATGATAAACGAATGTAAAAATGCTTTCACAAAACATGCAGATTAAATTGCTATGAATCATAATTACCAAAAAAATAATCTAAAACTGAAACTACGATTTAAATACCTATGTAGTAAAATATAAAAACTCATACTTAATCGATAAAATTTTATTTTAGATGTGTATTCCAGATTTGCAAGTAGTGAAAGGATTTATGCAATACTTGTGTAACAACTACCAGGGGCATATGAACTGTGCAGAGATGAACGTTTACATACTTTTTGCAGTTGCGATGTAACTTTCTAAACAAACATCCTAGTGATGACTCGTTATAACATAATGCTGCGTGTTTGAGAATGATGGATTAGTTACGAAGTAGGTTCCTCTTTTTTTGTGCGTTTATGCTTTTGAAAGTACTTAATGATTGAATCTTGCAAGTGGTAGGCGTGTTCTTATCAAACGCTTCATCATCATCATTTCAGCCGAAAGACATCCACTGCTGGACATAGGCCTCCCCGAAATGGTTTGCCATAGTTGCCACGCTTCTCAGGCGGGTTGGCAATCCCAGTATGGCGTTAAAATTCATAGAGAACGCTGTTGCCCAATCTCTAGAACGGAACGGTAAGAAATGGGAATCATACGCTTAGTAACAGTGATTAATGACATCTTGAACTAACTGACATAGTCTATAAATCACTGAATCCAAAAATAGTAAAAAGCTAGATTTAATTGATTTCATATCCTCGTTTTCGTTTCGCAGAAGTCTATAAACTTGGTACTCGTTGCTCTAAACTTTGTTCTCCTTCCAATCTGCTCTATTTGTTACAGTTATCGTGTTGCTAGACATTTTAGCTTTTATTTTCTCACCCAGTTGGATTTCATACAGTGTACTTCGCAAAAGTTGTTTAGTCTCAGCAAAACTATTGGGACTACAATTTTATAGTAGCGTTTTTAAAGTTTCCGGATGGTTTCTGCTGACTCGCGCTGTTAGTGTTAGAAATATTTAATCTTGTTACTGAAATGGAAGCTCTTTCAGGATTTCGTATTAAAATATTTATATTAAAACTACTATCTTACTAATAAAGTAAGTATCCAGTTATTAATTTCAACGATTCTATGAAGAAACAATAAAACAAAAACAAGCGAACTAGTTTTTTATCGCCATTTTAGTTGAGTCATTACGAAACAAGTGCTTGAATGACGTTTGTTGGGTGAATCCGAATCGTGGGTAAACTTATTAAGATAGAATCGAGTTCTCACGCTCTGCATATCGCGACATCCTGCTCAAGATAGCTAACTTCGTAAAAACGAATGAATAAAAAGTGAATGCGTAGTGAAAAATTCCGAATATGTGAACAATCTCTGTGCAAATTTAATAATTCTATGCTTTCACCTGAACAAACATGTTTAAACATGTTTTAGCTTAACTTCGGCGAGGCATCTGTTAAAATTATAATCGATTTCTTCTTCTTTTCGTGTGGTTAGTGACTAACCTGGGTATCAGAGTTTTAAAGCCGCCCATGGGCCTCTGACTTGACTTCAGACATGTCGTCGAGAAAAATCTCTCAGGCATGCCGGTTACCTCACGATGTTTTCCTTCACCGTTTTTGAAGGAAGTGATAACATAGAAGAAACTTTTATAGAGATACTAGCTGACCCCGGCAAACGTTGTTTTGCCAATTATTTGTTTGCGGTGGACAACCCTTATCACTTAGGGGTATGAAAAATAGATAGTAGCCGATTCTCAGACCTACTGAATATGCATATAAAATTTGGTAAAAATCAGTAAAGCCGTTTCGGAGGAGTAAGGTAACTAACATTGTGACACGAGAATTTTATATATAAGATAGGTGAGTGATAGTGATAGTGTAATCGATTTATAAATGTCGTTACTGCTATTTTTTCCGTCATTAGAATGTATTTATCAGATGGTCACGATTCTTTGATGCAAATCATCTTCACAAAAATCTTACATTGATTCCACTAAATAATTTCACTACAGAATATTGATCGATTCATTTAGTTCAGAACTAGCCTCGTCAAATTGCATTGCTATGAATAGAATATCTCTGTGTATTGTGTTTTAGCACGTTTCAGTCACCATTCCCGGCATCAAATGCGGCTTAGCAGACTATCTACAGAAATAGTCCCGACACAACTTTATTTATGTTATTTTTGTTGTTTTCGATTGTTTCTCTATTAGATTTATTATGTTTGACGTTTCTTTTAGCTTTGAATTCATCAGGTACATCTTTTCAATTGACTGATTTTAGGAGTGAATTACTATACTCCTTATCTATATTAGTATTAATATTATAAAGCTTAAGAGCTTTGTTGTTTTTGTTTGTTTGTTTGAACGCGCTTATTTCTGGAACTACCAGTCGGGTTTGAGAAATTCTTCTTGTATTCGATAGCTCAATGCTTAAGGAAGGTCATAGTTTTACGCTACGAGCCTTAGTAGCCGAGTAAGGTATGTGAAACCGCAGGCCACAGGCCACAGCTAGTTTTTTTTATTATGTTTAGCTGTTTTCACATTAGTTTTGTCCTAATGCGCCAGTGCGGTGTTAGTACATGATTTTAAAGCTGCTACATTTGCTGTAACGCTTTTAAGCTGTTTTCGCTGTGCTTGGAAAATGTCTTATAACATAAGTGTCTTAAATGCTGCGTAAGATCCGCAAAGCGTAAAGTTACTTAATGCTATAAAAGCTATATGTAAATTACTTGTTTAAATTCGGATCTATCTTGCCTTGCTTTCTCATAACGTAGGTGTAATGATGGCATTGTCAAAGTTACAGTCAATCAATCACAGTCATCTCTACAGACCAGTATCAATCCGTCTCACGAAACATTAAAATTTATAGACACTTGTATGACAAATGATTTTTTTGCATCATCTCAAAGGTCATAACTTTCGGATGTCATCTTTATGTCTTTTGCTTTGTGTGCTAAAGGTCAAGTTATTCTGAAAGCAACGCTAGGAGCTTGATCTTTTCTCTTATGTCACGACTGTGAAATGCAGTACTGGTTTCTATGGTAAAGTAATGTTTTTTTTTTGGAAACCTCTTGCTCTCTAAGTTTATATACACGCCCATGGGCATGTCAGTGCCCGCCCGTATTTTTTTGAAAATTCATGAAAAATGATCCAAAATTATCTTTCAAAGGGGGTAATTTTTTTTTGTTTTTTTTTTCTAAATTGATTTAATGGACTTACACTTGTGTTTTTTAGCTAATAAATACTGTTTTTTTTTGTTAAAAAGGCCTTAAAAAAATAACTCGTAAGCTTTTATAAATAATAAAGAGAATCCAAATCGAGCCAATAACATTGGAGATATGGCAAACGCTATTCAAAACACAAAACATTAAATAACCTGACCAAATATTAAAGATAGACCCTATTAAAGATAGAAAAAAAAATAACTTTAAAGGGGGGGGTCCTTTAAAGTTATTTTTTTTTGCCCATGGGCGATATTGTATGCTCTTTATATAATTTAAAATATTCGTCTGTTACAAAGTTTCAAACAGATCGCTGTAATTCTGGTATGTCATGTTTACACAGCGCCGCCGTCTAGCCTATGCATTTTGTATCAGCATTATCTATTTTCGTACGATGCCATGTGATGCTCCGTGCGGAATTTCCGATCGACTAGGTCTGATTGGCTAACATTGAAGACACGCCATATTGATATAAATAATACTATAGCTTTGCTGGATATGGAATGTCGCCTTAAAGTTTCCTGATCGTATCTTAGTGACCCGGATGTGGAGACAGCGTCATCTGCAGTTTTATGAATCATAGGAAACATATGCATTGAGGTATTACGCTGTGTGAATGTGACGTAAGTTTACGCAATACAATATGGTTGATGGTAATATTAATTTCCTTTGTAGTCGTTACTTACTGAATTTGGCAGTAATATAAAACGATTGCATTATGTATTAAAACTATAAGAGAGCAAGTGGTGCCCCGATGGTAACGGCTCCGACTTACCTTCGGTTGTAGGTTCGAACCCATTCGGGCGCTTTATTTTGTGTGAATAATTACATCATCACTGCTCTCAAAACGGTGAAGGAAAACATCGTGAGGAAATTTAGGACATGCCAATACCAAAAATTAGGAGACATGTGCATCTATCAACCCGTACTGGACCCGCGTGGTATATTACAGCCCACTTCCTCTCAAAGAGAGGAGGCCTGTGTCCCAGCAGTGGGAATATTATAGGCTGATTATTGTTGTTTATTAAAAGTGTAAAAAAACTTTTTACAAAAAAAAAAACAACCGACCTCCAAAAAAACACTACAAAGTGAAAAATAACTTTAATTTCGGAAGTCGGTGTCTTGGGTTTTGTATTTTCGTTTTTTGCCACCGACTTCCGAAATTAAAGTTATTTTTCACTTTGTAGTGTTTTTTTTGGAGGTCGGTTGTTTTTTTTTTTGTAAAAAGTTTTTATTTTTCACTTTTTAGTTGTGGTACCTACCCCACACACATTCGAATACCACTACCTGCTACCAGTGACAGAAACTTATCATATCATCTACATAGCAAGTGGGAAAAAAATACGTATTTTGTAGCTAACTCAAAAACTATCAAAGCAAAGTTAATAAAATTTATATGGGACCAATTCAAGAGCACACCCTTTCAAACAAAAAAATAATTTTCAAAATCGGTCCACAATTGACGGAGAAATCGGTGGACATACATAAAAAAAAAAAAAAAAAAAACAAACATACGCGACGAACTTATAACCTCCTCCTTTTTGGAAGTCGGTTAAAAAGTACGCTTAAGTTATTTCATTTGACTTTGAAATGCTCTTAAATAAAAACAAATCCCCTAAATGCAATTCCGGATGGCAATCACGAATTTGAAGTAATAATCAAGATACACGATAAGTGAGTTAATTAAGGTTAGCTTTACGAATCTTATGAACTAAAAAGTTTTTACATTCTTTGAAAGAACCAAAAACTTTGAACATTCCTTGAAATATGAGTATTTGTCAGTAGCCTCGTTTTATTATTACTACTATATTATAAATTACTCTTGTAATTTAAAAGTCATTTCTAATCATTCATATCTGCACGGAGAAATCTGAATTATGTCAGTACTAATTTGAACTTGACTAACAACTTACGGGATTTGTTCCGCTGCAGTATCGTGCACGTCTTGCTCGAAGTGCATGTAATGAAATATGACCGTCGCATCCGGCCCCAGTGCCTACACCCCGCGGTTTATAGGGATTATAGCTTTGCCTCGCATTACCTTCCCATGCAACTACTACTTCGCTAAACCAGTCGTCAGATTGAAATGCCCACAATTTCATTTGAAGGAAAAATACTCAGCTTTATACTAGTTTATTTTTGCATAGGTCTTGCATATAATTTGCATTCAACTTGTGGACTTGTTTTCGCTTCGTTTATTTTAAGAACAAAGTCGTTATTTTTTTCTGCTAACTACAGTTTTACTATGCTCACCATCTGTGCGGTAAGCCGGTCTTTGTTCAGATTGTAAAAGTATTTGAACATTTCAAACAGAAATACAGAAATAGATATTAAATGTAGTGACAAAAATTTAAAAGAGTATGCTTAGGTAGATGGTTTGGTCATGTTGAGAGGATGAATGAAAGGTGACTTACAAAAGGTATTTATAAGGCAGATGTGAGTGGAAACGCCGGAAGGGGACGATACGATACGGGGATACGGTGGAGATCTGCCCGGCTTGGGTGGAGCAACGCCGTGTCCTCGTAGAAGCGATCGGCGGCGGTGATCTTTCGCGTCCGGCCCTGGTTCAGGCCTTGGTACGGAGCGAGAGGAAATGGCAGGTCGTCACCTCCTTCTGCGAAGCGGTAATGCTCGTAAAGGAGGAGGCGGAACGCGTGAGGGAGAGGCAAATTTCGCGCCCTCACGCCCCTAACCGCCGCAATAGGAGGAGACGCCCGGGGCGGGAATCGCGAGCCGATTTCCGGCCACCGTAGGCGCGGGCTTGCGGACGGTGAGCAATGGGTAGCTCGCCGTCCGATAAGGACCAAGCCCGGGTCGACGGCGCGTTGTGTTCCACGCGCGCCTCAAAGAGATGTCAGCAGAATTGACGGGGTCCGCTAGGGCCAATGCCTGCCGGAGGTTCGAAGAAAACCGATAGGGACATCGTGGCCCCCGGCAACAGGGCAACCGAAGGAACACGGGTGGGTTTTAGTCAGTAAGAGTCTGACACGCCCTCCCGCTCCGCCCAGAGCGGGAGAAGTTATTTGATAATTTCCCAACGAAAAAAAAAAAGGGGACACCCTAGAAGGAAATATAGAGACCTTATTGGTGATGTTCTTCAGAAAGGTCAGGTGCGTAGTACTCACAAACCGGTAAGTGTCCGACCAGATTTATGAACGTAAACGAGGCAAAAGGACTATGTAAGGATCGTAGCAGGTGGCGTTCTGTAGTTTCTGTCTACCCCCATGGGAAGAAGGCGTGAGTTTATCTCTGTATGTATGTAGATATTAAATTTAATAATAAAAACAAAACTATTCTGAAAGTCAAATAAAACTGCAGATCATAGTAAAATTATGAATCGGAATCGACCTGAATGGTTTTAAAATTGACAGTGACCCACATCAAACAGTGCTGATGAATATGACCAAAAGATTTTATAAAATCTGGGTCGCATTTAATACGAATATGATACTAAATAATTATACAAATGTCAAACATAAATCAAGGCGCTTAAAGACTCATCACGATGTTACTTAATTAGTTTTTAATGTCAGATCTGAAACTGCCAAGGCTGTTTAGCATGTCAATGTTAATGAAAGATCAATATCTAATTAAGCGCTTAAAGAAGATGACACATCACGTAATTTGGATCACGATATTTTTATTATTAAATTAAAATGCATAAAGGTTTTTAACGTAAAAGGTATTGCTCGTATATCCGTGATGTGACTTGGTAAAGGGGACTGCGGTGGGGAATAGAAGGGAGGTGGAAGCGGGGAGGTAAAGGTCAGTTGCTTGCTTCATCGGTATGGCCCGATGCTACCCGATCATCGTGTACCATAAATGCGACGACCTCTATCGTATTATTAAATTGTTCTGCGTTGCGACAGACCGTGTTAGTAGCCCCGATACCGGTAGTTGTGGCTATCGATGATCTTTTTTGTTCAGCTCTGTAATTTACTGCGTGCAAGTAATGACTGGTTGAACTGGTATCGTTTTGTTGGGAAGGTTGGAAAAGTATGAGACCGCGCTGAGTTAAAAAAATTATAAAGAGCTTATATTTCATTCATTCGAGAATTCTCGAGAGCTCTCATTAGTAAACAGACAACCAGTTTCGTCGTTTATGATGCCATCTAAACGCTCTTTGATAAACGGGATATTATTTATTTATCCTGAAACAACATCGCAAACTGGTGGAGGACCACTTTGTTTGAAAAATTATAAACAGGTGCACGATTTTCCTGTTGGTCTGCTCGCTCGCTGAGTATTTACGAAGCTCTCAATCCTGGCGTCTTCAATTACAAATGAGAGGATAGAATAAAATGGTGGAATCACAAACGGTACACCTTTTAAAGAAGATTGGTAACAATGTATGAATAAGCAACCTTTGACCTGACTCGATCGACGCTGTACCGCTCCACTCTCCGTCAAGTACCGTAAGGTTCCCCTATTTGGATTCAACGTTCATGTACTTTCCATTGGAATTCCAATCTTTGCGTGAAGAATTAAGGTGCATTCTTGATGAGCCAACGCTAATGACGAGTGGGTTATCACAAATTGTTTATAAACCGATTAAGTTTATTTCAATGTGTGCCTATAACTGTTTTGAAGTTGGTTGCTTATTGTGTTAAAAAAGTTGCTTTCTCATGGCTCTTTCAAGGTTCAAGCAATTTTGCTTAAGTGATTTGTTTTGTAGATGAAACGTAATTTAAATGATGGAACGAATTTCTGCTTTGCAGTTCAAGAGATGAAGTTTGAATTCCAAGAAGACTCTTTGTGGCTTTTAATAACTATCCCTGAGGAAATATTTATGGATAAAATTAGTAAACGCATTAACGGTATAAATGGAATTAAAAATAATGACTCGTATATGTTTATCATTCATTTGAATTATTTTTAGGTTATGATAATGATGGTCCAAAATGGCGATTGATGACGGCCCCTGGATTTATTTATTTATTTATTCACAAGGCAACTACAACAGGTAACAATCACAGTATATCACTAGGTTCACATTATAGGTTTCGACCATCAGGTCGAAACCTATAATGTCACCCAAAGCGTAATCGCACAACATGATTAGCAACAATAATAATAAAAAAATTACAACTACAGTAAAAAGCTTAGTGCACAAAGTTACAGCTAGGTCTATGCGTCTGCCCTCCAACATACTTCTGCTTAGGCAAGGAATGTGTAGGAGACCAAACACACCAGGTAAAGTACATAAGTGACACAATGTTACATTACTTAAAGCGTTACAAGATTAATAAAAAAAATAAAAAGAAAGAGTACGCAGATGTCTCTGTGATTTTCATAATCGTATTCATTTGTCACTCGTTACCATGTCATATTGTTGCCTACCCAAGCGATTCTATTACGAAAAATACTTATTTTTATTTCAGAAAAAAATAAGTAATAAAACAAAAAGATAAAAAAAATGATCATAATTATTATTATTTTGGTTAGAAACGGCGGCTGCCTCATTAATTATTAACAAACCAGCAAAGGAATGTAACACCAAAAATTTTCATAATTATGCCTACAAGGTTTACATAATAAAGAAACAGGCTAAGCTAGGGCGTTCATTTATTATGGGCATAATAACTTGCGCACCTTTTATAAAACTCGGATGACCCTTATCTTGCGGGTTTTTGGACTTATCAAGAATGAATAGGCTTTGACGTATAAGCCAATATCCTTAGTCTTTGTGGGATGGTACAATTAAGGCTCATTGCGTATTCTGATTGCATACTCAACGTCTTGTTGTTAATAGCCACGCTTAGTGTGTAAGCTGGGAGCCAATGGGTGGCTTAGGAATCGGCTGGTCATGATGGACATGGGAGCCAATGGGTGGTTTAGGAATCGGTTGGTCATGATGGACATAACCGTTTGTAATTGGTTTCTATGATAGGGAGAGAATAGAAATATGATTATTGTGACTTGATATTTTGAAATATTTAAATATGATTTTTCTAGGTAACAATAATTCTTACAAAAATATCTAAACAAAGGCGTATGAAATGCATGAGGTCAACGACGCGTTGAATGCATAGTGGAATGCAATAAATAATTATATTTAGTACTAGCGGACGTCACGCGGTTTTACCCACGTAGTTCCCATTCCCGTATGAGTACGGGGATAAAATATAGCCTATGTTACTCGCTGATAATGTAACTATCCATTGCTGAAAGAATTTTTCAAATCGGTCGAGTAGTTTTTAAGTTTATTCGTTACATACAAACATACAAATCTTTCCTCTTTATAATATTAGTATAGATATAGATTCCCCCAATTTGTTATTTACGTGTTTTTGTCTTTCTTTGCGTCATGTTTACCGCAAATAAACGAATTTTCTTTCTTTTCTTTCTTTCTTTTCTCTCTAGGTTAGGTAGGCAATGATAATATTTAACCATTCATTAATTAAAATTTGTAAAGTGAAATATCAGCAAGCTATTGGATTTTATGGACATGATGCAGTCATTACGAAATCTTGTTCATGTGAAAGAAAATTTCACAATTTCATAAAGATGAGCACATAATGATGGTCATAAAAATTAAACAAAACCATTCTTACTTTCATTCAGTTTTGGTCAGTATCCACACTACGTTTAATGAGACACATCGGGTGTAACGCCACGTTAATTTCTTGCAAGTGCACCTTTCACAGCCCGTTAACTATCAGTATATGCCGAAACTGCGTTAAATCTGTCTATTATCTTAATGGAAAGAGAAATTGACGTAATCTGCATACGAGATGAAGAAACTGTTATTTAACTCAGTTAGATTGCCGCATGAATCGCAAATTCATGTAGAGATCGTTGAGTGTTAGTGTTTCTTCGTTTAAATTCTACTAGAAGTTAAGAAGATGACAAAAATCGGTTACATTGTTTAACCCTATCAGACTTTTAACGTTGTTTTGTCGCTTACACTCGGAATGATACCAATTTTTTTATTTATTTTTTTGTAATGGCGTACCTAGTGGTAAAAAGCAGTATATGGATGACAGAATTAGTACAGAACATGGGTAAAGAATTGAAAAAATGAACGAAATTATATTTTTTTTCAAACGTTTTCTTGCTGGGGCACCTCGAACCATTATAATATAAATGATAATTATTTAACATGCTTCATTTACTCATCCATAGGCAGCTTTTTACTATTACAAAAACACAAAAAAAAATATCCATACATTTTCTCTCCACCCTAATATTCATAAACAAGTGTTTGATTTACGATACGGTACCTACTATAATAACTAACGGTTATTATTTGGGAGAATTCCTGATTTACAATTCTTTCTAATTGAGTTTTAATATAAAAAAACCATGCTACTGCTAAAAAGTAAATACCATAAGTAATGAAAAGTTCAACAGAAAATGGAATGAATAAGATTTTTCTAAAGCTTTACATAAAACACCTTTCTACGGCATTGGAAAATATGAAAAAGAAGTAGTATACTGTTCCAAGTAAAGTGAAAAGAAAATATTTTTTTATTTAACAGACTTAAAATATGCAGGTTTTACGAATTGACCTATTTTCAGTTCGATATTAATTTTTTAACCCTGTGAATAGCTTTGTAATAATTTGAAATCAAAAGATCAAATATTACGACTTCCAACTTCCCGAGTTGAATGCACAAAGCGAAGAAACTGACGATTTAATTTACGCGTCTTTTATAACTCTAAATACCATCCTTCGTCACTCAATGTGTCTCATAAAGTACCAATAAAGATCTTTTTTGCTTGCGTATCACAAGATAATTTAGTAGAATTGCTCTTTTATGTCATTATCAAATCCGTGTTTCGGCTGATTCAGCTTCATTCCCCTTCGAAGGCGAAACAGCTTTTGTAATTTACTTCTTTTGAATAAAGAGGATTTTCTTGAGACATATTCAGTCACGTGTTTTGATGAGTTCGTGAACTCGTTGTGTTCTGATTGTCAGCGGAATAGAGATATATAATGTATGACAATGTTTTGATGATTTATCAAACATTGAAAGTGAAGTTTTGAAAGCTGATACTTTTGACAAGCAATGGCTGTTTTAGCTAAAATAAATAAATTTACCGAAACAGTCTAGTGGTTAGACCACCTGTCTCAGACTCAGAGGTCCCGGGTTCGATTCCCAGTGGGGGCAAAATTTTCTGCTTAGTTTGGTTGGTGGTAGGGCTTATTCTAAGTCCGCCTGGCTACCTACCACCATCATAACTAATTCTGTCGCCATAACAACAATGTTAACAGCATTGTTGTATTTCGACAGTTAGAGGTAAGACAGCCAGTTCCTCTGTGGTTGAGAATTCCGGGTGAAAAACTATGTACTGTTTCCGGACAAATGCACAAACATTTTATATAACTTTGGAACTAAAATTACAGTATTATACAACAGATTTGTAAAAGCGACTGCTTCAAAGCAAACATACCACAAACTTCAGAAGACATTCAAGACTCGAACCACATATAAAATGGTAGTACATAAAGTTTTTATCTCAAATTATATCAAAGGCTTTTTGAGTTGCAGCGCAGTTGGAGATTGCTAGAAAATCCTTTAGCTTGTAGCCCAGTTTGATTGTGTCTCATGAAATAAAAGAAGACGCTGAAGTCGAGCAGTTTCAAAGTTCGACCGGGGAACGTTATGAAACTTCACCTAAGTGCACCGACAGAATTCGAATTAATTTAATAAACGGGAACTGTTCACGTTTTAAGAAAATCGGAAATCATTTTCGGATGACTTCATCTTTGTGAATTGGGCGAGTAATTTTGATATGGTTGACAAGTTTAATGTAAAACTTTATAGCGATCAGATTGTTCATGCCGGTAATAATGCGATTTGCAAACATAAGTTTAGGTATACCGAAGTAAGTACCCAATCTAGTTACACACTTGACCATAATAAAATTGAATTTATTGCAATTTTTACTTCAATAAAATCTGTATTTCAATCTTATTTTCTTTTATAACCAATCGATCGTTCCTACGACTTTTTATAGACTCGACTGTTACTACAAATAATATTTTCAGTTATCAAATTCTTATTTTCGCAGCTCAAAGACTTGAGTGATTTCGCATCTCTCGGGATTTTCAATTTAGAATTGATCGTAGGAAGAATGAGGAAAAGAAGATTGATATTTGGGACTTTTCCCTAGCCCATTCGTATCGGAGGCCGCACAAGTGAGTGATCGCTCGACTCTGTCCCGAGCTAATGATACCCGGGGCTTATCGGCTCGGATGTCGCGCGTCATTTTTACGGATTCAGCCGGATTTATGTAAATTTGTTTTGTCAGCGACCCACCTTGTTACAACCGTAGCGAATCGCGCGGATACCGACAATATTGATACTTTTGTCAGCTTCGAGCGCTTCGATCGCTTTTTTGTTTAAATACCTTTTTCATTTTCACGCTCTTTCAATTTTGTCACAGCAGTTATTTTATTTCGTAACGCTTATGCATACGTCCATAACATTTTACCATTAGACACCGGTTCAGCACGAATCCCTTATTAATATTCATCGGAGTGGCTGCGAGTTGGCTCGTACTTGTCAATGTAATTAAGGCGTTTCAAACACAGCACACAATACGTCGGCAGGCTGCTCACGTTATAATTATGAAGATTTGCACTATTCAAAACGGGAACGCATCTATCTCTGTCAATGAAGGTTTCATATTCAATGTACGTGCTTCTGATTGGATCTAACAGGCTGTAGGAGAATAGAGTATTCGTCTCGCATCGCTTGCGATCACACCTGACTTAATTCTATTACACATAATTCCGTATATTATAATATTATTCGGTGTGGCGAGTTCTACGACCTTCTCAAATAACGGTAGATTAATAATTTTTAATGTTTAACCTTTTATCATCTTTTTGTATTCAATAGTATTTTATTTTAATGTGTTTCGGGGAATGCATTGGAATTAATTAATTGAAGTTAGTCTTGAATGTTTCTGTGCGTGCATGCGTAGGAATACAAATATTTTAATTAACATTCTTAATTAAGTAATTTGTTATTAACTTATTAATTACAGTTGCCTACAATTCTTCTGCATCGGCCTTACCAGTTTCACGGAAATAAAATCTTGAAGCTAAAAATGGTGGAGGCGTCATAAAAAACAAAATTATATAAAACTAGCTGCGCCCGTCGGTTTCACTCGCATAAAGTCTCGATCCCTTAGGAATAGCGAAATAAAAAGCATCATATATCCTAACTTAGGTCATGGTTAATCCATGTGCCAAATTTTATTCAAATCCGTTCAGCCGTTTTAGCGTGAAAGCGTAACAAACAAACAAACAGTCACTTTCGCATTTATAATATTAGTTACGATGTACAGAATAACAAAAACGCTGCATATCTATTTACTTTTTCATAGCTATTTATTACTATACAATATCAAAATTAATCAATCTGCCTAGCCTTTTCACAACTATGTTGGGGTCGGCTTCCAGTCTAACCTACCGTATTACATGGAGCGACTGCTTATCGGACCTCCACAACCCAGTAACTGGGTAATACGATACCTCTTAGTAAGACTGGTAGTCAGACTTTCGGGCTTCTGACGACCCGTAACGACTGTTAAAGATCCACGAATGACACCCGGAACCAACGGCTTAAGGAGATGACAGCTGACTTTTAACGATTTTATACTGAAGATGACGTCTAAACGAGTAGTGTTAGTGATTTGGAAAAAATATATGTCAAATTAAAGTATTTTTTAAATATTTTAATATAGGCATATTTTTGATTATGTTTATATTGCATAGTGAAATTAATTTGTAAAGTTATGTCTAACGCGGATAAAAAACTGAGAATGACGCAAAATCTATCAAGCGTATTTTGAAAACTTCACCATTTTAAAGATAATTAAATTACGGATCTTTTAGTATACGTGTTTTATTAAAATACTTTTTGTTTTACGTGTAATAAATTAATAATGCGTCTAATTTGGGACAGCGCTCCTTGATGGACGAGTTCTATTACTGGCTGAACGTACGACGCGTTGCGTGAGCTCAGTACAGAACACGCAAGCTAACCATTCAAGGTCACTGTCATATATCTACGTCTTAACTAGGCATGGAGGAGTCTCGGAATGTTAAAATAGTCACACATCCACAGACCAACCCCGGCAAGTGTAGCTTAACCTGACGGATCGAACCATGCGGCTGTTATTAGCCACGAGCTGCTCCCTCTATTACTGTATAATATGCAGCATTCAATTCTATCATAGGTAGATTATATTCATTAGCCCTTTACCGTCATCCACCATAGTTTCATACATTATCCGCAATCCATTTTCCCGAGGTACTAAGACATCAGATAAGGACTAAAGCATTGATTCCATCGTGATTGATGTGTGCCAAGCTCAGACAGACTCGGTAATCTGATCCGATTGGGTGTGTTACCGAACTGTCTCGATTGCACGTGGCTAATCCAATTGATTGCATTATCATTCATATACCTCGGTACCAGGATAACATGATATATGTAGTGGTAGTTGTGTTGGTCGATGTTCTGATAATTTATTCGTGATCTCTCAAATCACGGTAAAAGTAGTGTTAATACAATTTGAAAGTACAATACGGGAGTATGTTTTCAGGGCTTTTCGTTTCACGTTATTTACGATTAATTTCATATTGCTGAGTTTTATTAATGAACTTTCGTCACTCAGCCTTCCTCTACGCTATCATTGGGTATCTATTTTTCTACTGAATTATTCCTCTACTTCCTGATCACTGCAAATAGCGGCATTTATTCATAGCCTTGAGAGTTTAGCCAAAAACCACGCTACCAATGCAACGCCAAAATGGAAATAATAAAGCGCACAATTTCCACGCTATGACCTGATAACAAAACAACTAGAGCATCCAAGTACTAGGGCATCATATTTTACAGTAGGTTTTTTTTTCTCCATATCAAAACTAACGTTAAGTTCGCCCGATTGTAATTCGACCGGCGGGCGTATTATCGCGACTGGTGGGCGTAATAGATAAACGCGTCCCGCTACGGTTTGTTAAACAAATCTACGGTTTTTTTTTTGTTTGAGCTCTCGCTTTGCCGCCATGCTTGGACTCCGGACGCCTTTTGTTTCCTTTGGAAGAAAGTGAGTTTAAGGCTGCATTCACACCAAACGTATAGTTGTTGTTAGTTGTTTTTCATACATTTTCACTGTCGGTGGCCGATTATGGACGTTTGGTGTGAACGCGGGGTAAAAGTGTCTTCAGTCTGTCTAGGAGGATTGTTTTAATAAGTGATGCTAACTGGTTTTAGCTAAGTTTCTGTTGACTTCTTTTCTTTGTCAAATGATGCATTGATTTACAATGCTTTTGGTGAAAAAAGTGGAACAGTAGGGTACTGCAAATAAAATAGGAACGGAATTGACGCTGAGCGTTGATTGGCTTTTAACTACAGTGCTATTTCCGAGTTCGATCAAAATAATTTTACTACACATAATGGTACCTAATAAAGTTGAGCAAGGTAAACACGATTTCTTTCCTAGCCAACGTACTAATGAAATTCTATTTTGTTCACAGGTAAATATCGCTTCGGTATTCAGAAAATTTAAAACAGAAAATGAAAGTGCTTCTGGGAAGGTAATTCTAGAAAGATATTATAGAATTTGCATACGAACTTTGACATAAGAGTCTTGAGAGTACGAAGCTTGGAAAGTTTCCAAAATATACTTTACGGATTTGTAAGTACTTTGTACCGAGCTTTTCGATTCCCAATTTGACGAATGATTCGGACCAAATCGATTATTAAATTGTTGCCGCTTGTGGGAACACCGCAGAGCTTTCTCATGCACCTGGCTGGTTTTAAATAATTGCTGCTGATGGATACCCAAATATTTCACTAATCGATTTTAAAATTAATTGAACGTCGTATTTGATATTGATTTTGAAAATAATATTTGCCATCAAATATACTATTAATTAAGTCTTGGGAAAATAATTGGTTAGTAAGTTAGTCCACAGAATACCCAGTTCCAATTTTATAGTTTCGCCCTTTGCTGACCTAAATAATTGGAAATGTTAATTCTATCAAATATTCTAAACAATCCTGTACCACCTCTAATTTGTGGTTCAAAATCGAGTTCTAAACTCAGAAACAGTGGCACTCGATTAATTGGAACGCCTAGAATTATTCGAATAATTAACAGTATTGTTGTGATTCGCACTAACAATTTACAGCGTTTGAGCACTATTCGGTTTGCTTAGAGGCCCAAATCTCCATCCAATTTAAATAGTCTTATCTTTCAACACTGTGTGAATAGAATGTGGGAATTAAAGTGCTTTTCGACTGGTTGTGTTATGTACAGGCACGATCGACGGATCAAGTTAAGTGATGCATGTGATGTAAGCAATGACCTCTCGGAGCCGTGAATGTAAACCTACAAACAATAATGGCTTGTAAAATAGAACAATAGAGTCCAAATTAGCGTGAAATTAGAACAAGTTCAATCGGTTTTAGATTCTAGAGTTTGAAGTTTTGCCCTGGAGTTTTATTGATATGTGAAATAGCTCAATCTGGTGCTAATATGGAATTGGTAGTGATGATTTATCGAAGAACAGTTTATGGGTCGTTTGACATGGATCCGATATCCGTCGGGCGCACGTTAAAAGATTTACGAGGCAGCAAGTTTTGGAAGTCGTTAATTTTACTGACACGTCGATTATATTAACAAGTTGTCTTGTTTGAGATCATTTCTTGTCGGAAGGTAGTAAAAACCCCCTTTTTCCCTTTGAGATTCTTTCAAGTATTCAATTTTAATTTTTATTGTAATCAATCTCAACGTGGTTGTGATTATTAAACGACTTGATTCAGTCCGATTTAAATATTCCGTTTAATATCAAATAAAAGTTGATTGCATGTCAACAAATACATTATTTTAGGACTTTACATCATTCGTAAACGACATAATTATGAAGTGTATAGGAAAGCTTACAATTCAAAGAAACCAACAATCTCCTTTAAACCAAATGCCTCAACAACGGGATTTTGAAAGCAAATGCCATTTTACCTTTCTCAGGGCCCGGTCCATAGGCCACTCGGCCACATTCACCCACTGCCCTAGGGTCGCCAATAACATCCAATATCTTATGAGACTGTTCCCAACTTGTTCAAATCCCAGTCACGAAGCATTTACACTTATTTCTAGAAGAGCTTTGCGTGCGACAGCCATTTTATTACAAAGGTCTTAAATAATGTCGAAAATAGCTTTTAGCCACAAGGCGACAGAATTTATCGCAGTATTTTTCGCATGTTTATACATAGTTCGATGTTTTTATTCGACTAAGGGATTATATGACAAGATTGTTTTGACGTTTTTTGCCGACAGTTTTGTTTTGACATAGCAGACTCAATTAGAAGTAAGACTAAGTTCCGAGAACGAAAGAATTAGACGTATTGTTTTTATTAGGTTTTTCTTTTATTATTGTTTGTTCTTCGAAGTTGTCTGCGTGGGCATAATAGTAGTTATAATTTGTTATTAAGGCAAACAAATTTTGACCGTAATTAGGTTTTGTAAACAAAAATAACTTGATTAACTTAGTGGAGGTCTAGGGAGACATCTCGAGGATCTATAGGTAGATCATTTACGTTATCTATGAGATATAGTGAGAGGGTACGCATAGTCCACTTTGCAATTTGATGCGTGCCACAAACGAAATTAACGTCTCGAGGCTCGACCCACTAAATTTAAATAATGTCGGTCAGTTTATCGGCAACCTGTTGGATTGTATTTATAGGCTCTCAGTTATCTCATGATCTAAGATTATTGCGTTATCTTACAGTGGGTTGCCAAATTATTAGGGACAGTGACATTTTTTATCAATTTCTTTCTTTGGACGCACTTGACTGCAGTTTTAAGTGGTACAAGGGTTCCAGGAATGTATTATTTATTTTCGTCATGTGTTTGTATCTCAAATTTGAAGTGGATGTTGAGATTTAAGCGTATATTTTATTTTCTACTAATATTTAAGTTACGTGAGAGCCGTAGTGCACTTTAGACGCTAATCAGTGAAAGACGAACTTGAATATTTTAACAAAGTTATTTTTATATCTGTGTTACAAAATTTTGATAAAATGTAAGTATTGTTATTATATTATTATAAAATTAAATTATTTATCATATTATGATAAAATTAATATATTTTTTAATTTTTTTTTGCTTTCAGTATGGGTCGGGGATGCGATTTGACTCCAAAAAAAAATCTGAAATAAAAACCCTACTCCAGCATACCAGTCATTCCCAAAGGACAATAGCAGACATTGCTGGTGTTTCGAAGTCGGCGGTTAATAAAATAAAAATTAAATTGGACCTAAATCAGCCAATTTCGTCTAAGAAAAAAAGCAACTGCGGCAGAAAACGCATCACTACTCCACGTTCAGATAGGAAAATTAGAGACATCTGTTTGCAAAAAAGAAAAAGAAGTGCTGGACTGTTAACTCAGTTAGTTCAGGAGTCAGGAATACCAGTTTCCAAGAGAACAGTGTAGCGTAGATTGGCAGAGGAAGGCTTGACAGGTCATCGTCCTGTGAAAAAACCACGGTTGACTGATGCAATGAAGAGGAAACGCCTTGCCTGGGCTCGGGAACACCGCCAAAAGACGGTTAAGGACTGGAATAAGGTCAGTTTGCATTATTACTGGTATATTTTACCATAAAAAAAATGAAAAAATAACATTATAACAACTATCTATTTTTTTCAGGTGTGTTTCTCGGATGAGTCAACATTCGAGATTCTAGCCGACAAGAGCAGCTTCGTCAGGCGACGCCCAGGAGAAAAATACCACCCCGACTGCATCGTGGAGAGGGTGAAACACCCTGTTAAAATAATGGTGTGGTCTGTAATAAGCGCCAAGGGGGTTGGGCGTCTGTACATTGTCCAGGGAACCATGAAACAAGACCAGTACAGACAAGTTTTACAAACTCGCCTGTTACCGACACTTGAAGAATGGTTCCCTGATGGTGAGGAATTTATGTTTATGCATGATTCAGCGCCATGCCATAAAGCCAGAAGCGTTACCAAGTTCTTGGCAGACCATAACATTCCAGTTTTACCTTGGCCTGGTAATTCTCCTGACATGAACCCTATAGAAAATTTATGGGAGATTACCAAGGCCGAAATAGCAAAAGAAATGATTACCACCAAGGTCAGGCTGATAGAAAACCTAATTAATGTTTGGCATCACAACCCAAAGATAAAAGAAAGTGCCAAACAGTGCATAGAAAGCATGCCCAGGCGTATAGAAGCACTAATTGAGGCGAAAGGAAATGTCACTAAGTACTAATCACTACTCCTAATCACCTATTTATGTACTTAATTGTTATTTTAATATTTTTTTTGTTCTTATTTTACTTTGTTAATAACTGTTTTGTGTAATTAAAGCTTTCCTCATTAAAAAATGTGTTTTTCTAATTAATTTAAGACTCATACTTCACAAATAAAAATAATTCGTGACTGTCCCTATTAATATGGCAACCCACTGTATAGTAACTTGTATTCCGTAAAGATTAAGTTAGAGAGGTTTACGGCTTAGGGATAATCTTCAACAACTGTCCATTAAGAAACGATCCTCAATAAAAAATTTAATGTACTACCTCAAGAATGTTATATTTGTGTGAAAAAATGAGAAAATATTACGCTTTTATGTCCTGAGAGGTTGTGTCAAACAGGATAAGTTTGGGGGAATATAAGGAGGATTTATGTCCCCATAAGACAATAAGGACAGGCGGAACGGAGGCATTTATCACGGTGATTATATCTGAAATCGTCTTCGCTATAATATACCGATACATTAGAGATCCAATAAATTGGTCCAGGCGCAGCGATCCTGGAGTCGCTCTAGGCGTTTGGCGATCGACCAATACATTGCCAAACTGCTGCATATGGCATAATAATGCCATTTGGTAAGGAAAACGCCATTTGGCATTATCGATATGTGCCAATTGACCAGCCAAGTGGTACACATTGTAACTAGGTGCCGTAATGCAGACAATATGGGCTGTAAGTAATTACCTATCGTGAACAAACACAAACACTCCAATTCAGCGGTTTAGAAAATAATTGTTTGTGTTCGACTCCTTTTGTGAGTTAGCTGTGATGTCAAATATAAAGCGAATCCGGAAAAATTTAGTGATACGGGTGGAAATTGTTACATTAATTTTAAAATAAAATTATAAACATTATTATTTGTCGTTGATACTTTAGTTCACCATGAATATCGTGATGGCCCTAAGATTCGAAGACCCATTTAATGAACACCTGGTTGGGTATTCAAAATCGAGTAGGTATGCACAATGTGATTTTTTTTCAGTGCTTAACCACAATATAATAAAGTAACAGTATTTTGCCAAGGCAGTGACCTTGAAATAATTACCTACGGCTGCTCAGGAGATAAGCCTTCTACATCATCATCATCAGTTTATAGCAGTCCACTACTGGACATAGGCCTCTCCAATTGCACGCCATTCAGCTCGATTCTCGGCAACTCTCATCCAGCTGCTACCAGCCACCCTTCGAAGATCGTCACTCCACCTAGCCTGAGGGCGTCCTACCTTACGTTTGCCAATTCGCGGTCTTCACTCAAGAACACGTGTACCCTAACGATCATCGGTTCTACGGCTGATATGGCCGGCCCACTGCCACTTTAGCTTGCTAATTCTGTGAGCTATGTCGATAACTTTGGTTCTCTGCCGGATCACTTCAGCCTTCTACGTCCGTGCGTAATTGCCGCGTACTCGTAACTTTTGCTTACTAACGAAGCGCGTCGTATCGGTGTTTTTCTATGAAGACATAATACTGGTACTTATTTATACTGTGGCTTAACTTACGTACCCAAGTGGATCCATATGGCACACGGCACACCTATGGTAGATACTTTAATAACTAAAAATGAGCCAATAGACGTTCACTGCTGGTCATGGCGTCTGCTGAGAATACCATTCGTTACCGTGAATGAAGAGTTTCTGAGGAAACGTGGAATTAATGGTCTGATGCCAACATGCAATGAGTGACCAGACGTGATTGATATCGTTTCTGTCTTTGTATAGTCAGAGACATTTGTCCTGCAGTGAAATAGCTACAGGCTGGTGCTTATTATTATAGTGTGAGTCTTTATAATGTGCACATATCGAAATGAAGGAATCTATGCTTAATTTTATCGACGGAAAAAATGGTCAAAAAAAATTTTTTTGTTATATGTTTTTTTTTTTTTTTTGTATCAAATTCTTTTTTTCTTCGGCATCTTATTTATAAATTTTACAGTTATTGTAAAAATTTATGAAAAAAATACAGATTTTTACTAAAAAAATATGTTTATTTTCAATTGATAGTTTTTTTTCTCAATTTTAATTTTATGTGGACTCCTATTTATTTCCAATCATCATGGAGTTTGTTTCATCGCGATAGCTGATTCAGTTTAAAAGTTACACAGTTTTGTTACAATTTTTTTTTATTCCATAAAAAGTATTAAAAAAAATAGTTTTTTAAATATTTTTTCTGTCGTTAAAATTAAGCATAGATTCCCTCATTTCGATATGTGTACATTATGAAGACTCACACTGTTTTATACACTACTTACATAACATTTAACTGTTTTCCCCAAAGGGTTGGGCAGATGTAGGTATACTAAAGCTAATAGGTAGTACGGGTGTACTACCTATTAGCCTCCTACATGGGCCTTAAACATCGCTGGTGAATTGTGGGTACAATTCACCAGCGATGTTTAAGGCCCATGTAGGAGGCGAGCCTATCCAGGCACATATCCAAAATCTGGACTGCTACTGAGAAATTTCCTGACTGAAAAACCCAATTTCATTTTGCCCGAACTAGGAATAGAACCCAGGGCCTCATGCTCAGCAGTCGCACTATCGACCATCGACCAACGAAGCAGTTATTATTTCCGTTATAAAAATATTCGTTACACAACAACAGCACATAAATAATTATGTCTATTTTTAGATTCATCGTTAAACCACTCATTATTTTCACCTGTTATTCAACATTCATAAATGATAAATGATAAATGATAAATGATAAATGATTTTATTTCTGTAAGTAGGTTTGTACAAACACTTTTACACGTCAATCATATTTTTAAAACTAGATGAAGTCGGCGTTTCCTATCTGACTACTCCGAGAAGAAAGGCCGAAACAAACTCAGAGGTCACAGTCTCTTTTAAAGTCCAGACATAATCTTGGTCAGATCATGTGAAGGCCATGTGGATTGGTGTCTGAAGTGGTCTTTATAGGAAAGCACCACACAGATTGAGAGGGCCTGTCCAGTCAGTGCACGCATTTGTCAGTTATCGTGTAGCTCAACTCAGAATTTAAGGAGCTCAACGATTCGACGAACAATACCAAAAAAAGGACATTTGTGTAGGCCACATAAATTACTCAAACTGTCAGACCATGATTAAAACTAACTGAGAAAAAATTAAAAACAAAACAAAAGGAATGACCCATATAGTCTTCACATTCACAATAATTAAAATAATATAATACTTTAAAAGTAAATATTCACGTCATTGTATATGTATATAAAAATCATTAATGTCAACGTGTATATAAAAAAAAAAAAATCCGGAAATGATCTTGGTCAGAGCATTTCATTTGAGGACCATGTAGATTTGTGTCTGAAATGGTCTTTTGAGGAAAGAACCATACAGATTTGAGTGGACCTGTCCAGTCAGTGCACGCATTTGTCAGTAATCGTGCAGCTCAACTCAGAACTTAAAAGGAGCTCAACGATGCGACGAACAATACCAAAGAAAGGACATTTAGGTAGGCCGCATAAAGTACTCAAAACTGCCAGATTATCATTAAAAACTAACTGAGAAAAAATAAATAAATCTATATACATGAACTACATAGTCCTAACATTCACAACAATTAAAATAATAATAATGTTATACTTAACAAAGTAAATATTCATGTCATTGTGTATATAATTTTAAAGTTTGCAAAAAAAAAACAAATTTCAAAAGTAAAAAATAAAAATAATAATTGGAGCAGCTCAATCCCAAGCCTTTTTGTCCTCAATGTAATCTTTAACGGTATAAAAAGCTTTCTGGCACAACTTACGTTTAATGAATGATTTGAATTTATTAAGGCTTAGATCTTGTACGTGGCTTGGAAGTTTATTATAAAAGCGTATACATTGACATCTGAACGATCCACCTATTTTTTTGAGCCTTGTTGTGGGTACAACAAATTTGTGTTTGTTCCTAGTATTTATGTTATGGATATCACTGTATTTTTTAAACAATTTTATATTTTTATGGGCATATAAAAGATTATCAAAAATATACTGAGAAGGCACAGTCATTATATTAATCTCCTTAAATTTATCTCTGAGAGAGTGTCTCGGACTTAATTTATAAATTGATCGAACAGCTCTTTTCTGCAAAACAAAAATAGTCTGAATGTCGGCGGCATTTCCCCACAACAGAATACCGTACGACATTACACTATGAAAATAGCTAAAGTACACTAAACGGGCTGTCTCTATGTCAGTCAAATTACGAATTTTTCTAACAGCATATGCTGCGGAGCTAAGCTTTTTTGACAATTTATCTATATGTGGGCCCCACTGAAGCTTAGCATCCAAAGTTAAGCCCAAGAAAACTGTGCTATCATCAGGATTCAATTCTTCGCCCTTTATCAACACACTAGTTTTCACCTGCCTAACATGAGGTAAGGTAAACTTAATGCATTTGGTTTTTTTTTCATTAAGAAGTAAATTATTAACATTGAACCAGTGAACTACTTTTGAGATCGCGCTATTTACATCGTCAGTAACCAGCTGCTGACGTTTAAGTTTAAACAAAAGTGAAGTGTCATCTGCAAACAACACTACATCATGGTTATCCTTTATGAGGTAAGGCAAGTCATTAATATAAATAAGAAACAAGAAAGGACCAAGAATTGAGCCCTGAGGGACTCCCATTGTTACTAAAGATCCGGGAGATCTTTTCCCATTAACGTCAACGCTCTGAATCCTATTACTCAAGTATGAAATAAGAAGATTCAGAGCGCTGTTCCGGATCCCATAGTGGCGGAGTTTCCTGATTAACGTTTCATGAAGAACGCAATCAAATGCCTTGGACAAATCACAAAAAATGCCCAAAGCATCGCATTTATCTTCCCATGCATTATAAATATGACCTAAAAGTTCAACACCGGCATCAGTAGTTGAACGACCCCTTGTAAAACCGAACTGTTTGCTATGTAATAATTTATGTCTATTAAAAAATCTTTGCAATTGGTCTAAAATTAATTTCTCAAAAATTTTACTAAAAGTAGGTAGTACTGAAATAGGTCTATAATTTGTGGGGTCTGATGTACTACCTGATTTAAACAAAGGAATTATTTTACTATTTTTCATAAGGTCAGGAAACTCCCCACAGTCGATACAATTATTAAAGATAAGAGCTAAAGTAGGTGCTACAATGTCAATAATAGACTTGGCAACTTCTACAGAATTACCCCACAGATCTGCAGTCTTTTTTACATTTAAGGTGTGAAAGGTTTTAATTATGTCTTTACAGGTAATATGTTCAAAAGTAAATTCCGAATCGCAAACATTAACATTTTCCTTTAACAAAGACTCAGCAACAGAAGGTGAAGAGTTTAGGGATTTAGTAGTTGAAACGGGAATATCTGAAAAGAAATTTTCAAAGGCCGCGGCGACTTGTGAGTCTGATTTTATTATGTTGTCATTAATAGACAGGCTGTAGTCAGTATTTCGGTTATTAGACCTTCCCGTTTCACTATTAATAATATTCCAAGTCGTTTTAATTACATTACTACTATTTTTAATCTTCGAACTCAAATAACGCGACTTGGCCATACAACAAACTTTTTTAAATAATTTTGAATAATTTCTGACATATAAATTAAATTCAGCTGTGTTTACATAAGTCCTTTCATTGTACAACTCATAAAGCCGTGTTCTACTTTTATGAATACCAATGGTAGCCCAATCACTAAAAGATGCGTTACTATTAACCGAGATAGTCTTGGGAATAAAGGTGGAATTAAATTGCTTACAGTATATATTAAAGAAGTCATCATATAGGTTGTCAGGATCAGCATGAATAGACAAAACTGGTAATTTATTAGTGAGTTTAACTTTAAAAGTTTCCAAGCGACTTGCAGTTTTGGGGTTAACAGTGATATCCTTTTTAGCCACTTTGTTGTTTTGGTTTGGAATAGTAATCCACTGCCCGCAATGATCAGAATCTAGTAAATTTATAATTTCTTTGTGGCTTGGTATAACATTTGTATAAATATTATCTAGGCATGTGGCACTAGTAGGGGTTATTCTTGTGGGCTCCAAAAATAGGTTTACAAGATTGTAGGACTGAAACAGACTTACTATTTTACTACAAGAACCTGAGTTTTCTAATAAGTTAACATTAAAATCACCGCTAATGATAATAGACTTATTCGAGTTACAAATCTTGTGCAACACTTCATCCATTACCTTTTCAAAGCAGTCATACAATCCTGAAGGGGGTCTGTACACACTTAATACAATGAACTGCTCCAATTCTATACAGGCTATTTCAACTGTCCGCTCAACAGATAGGCTCACAATATCCTTACGGTCTTTAAATTTAAGCTGGTTACTTACTAGAATTAATGAGCCACCGTGTATAGCATTAACTCTGCTGAATGAACTACCTACCTGGTGATTATTAAAATTAAACAAGAACTGGTGTCTTTTAAGCCAATGTTCTGTTATACAAAGAATGTCAATACTGTTAAAATTCATAAATAATTCTACTTCTAAATCTTTGTTCATAAATCCTTGAATATTTTGATGCACCAGGTTAATACTATTTAGAGATTTTATACTTTTATTTGATCTTATTTTGCAATTCTGTACACTATTGCTAGAGTTTGCCTCTGTTGTCTTAATTTCTAATTTAAATTATTTTCAATGTCAATTTTTGATACCAAATTATTGGCTGAATTATTTAACATGTCACAGCATTGCTCAATAGAAGCAATTTGTTTAGCCAAATTCTTGGCTGTAATAGAAAAGTAATATGATAGCGACACAGCTATCTGTCTTTTACAATAATTTGAAAGATAGTACCTATCCATACAAAATCTATCTTTTGTCAAATAAAAGTGGTTACCAACATAATTGTTAGTGTCAATTAAATGGAATAAATTATTATTGCATGTCAAATTATGTAATGTCATATTCATTTCAAATCTTAAATTATTTTCTTCCTGTGGCAAACTTTGGCTGTATGGGAAAGTGAACATCACAATTTTTCTTAAACTTAGGTTGCACAATGATCTATAATATTTGAGTAATTCTCCTTTGTTCACATTACCCCTATTACCAACAAATATTAATAATATACTATCCTGGTTAAAATTGCACTTCATAACTTTTTTCATTATGTCAAATAATGAACAACCAGGCATACAGTAGTTCATTATTGAGTGTCCTGGATATTTATTTGTCAACAAGTGGCCTAGATCCTTTCCAATTTCATCACAAAATAATAATATTTCTTTATTTACACTCTGTTTAGACAAACAATTAATAATTGATAATGGCAAACTGGCACTAGACTGCGGTATGGTGGTGTCACAAATTGTCAATGAATGGTCCGGTGTGGGTTCAACAGATGGTGGTTGACAATGTTCACATTTGTTAGTTTGTGAACTTACCAGCTCATTCATTGCCAATACATATTCCCTCATTTGGTTTTCAGAGGCTGTATATTTGATGGTCATACAAGTAAGTTTTTCCTGTAGTTGGTCAAGTTCATACTGCAAGTCTTCTGTGTCAATTTGGTATTTCCTAGTACTTCTTTCTAAGTTAAATGAATACATGTCTAATTGTTTTAATAGATGCAACCTTTCTCTATTAAGCTTAACATTCTTGATGAAGAATTTTTGTTTCTTGACCATTTTCTTAGTTTTAACTATGTATTTGTTAATTTTGATGTATTTTTTTATTTTATTTTTACTAGTAAATACCCTCACTGATTTATTTGATTTTGAATCATCTTTACCTGTTAAATCTATTGTGTAAGAGGGGTTTATTGCAGAAACCATTGATGGGGCTATAGGCACCAATTCATTGAATAGACTTTGGTTCAGCGAGGCAGTGATGTTAAGATTTGTTGTCTCAAGTTGTTCAATCTGACTTTGAGCCTCATGTAGCTGCTGTTGTAGTAAATGTTTATGACTAAGAGCTTGTTCATACTCATTGCTACACTTGCTGAACCCGTCCACAACAACTTGGAGCCTGTCCCGGGCTTCTATGGCATCAGTGTGTTGAATGTATAACTGAGCCATTTCGGTTTTTAACTTGCTATTTCTTTCAAGGACACCAAGGAACTCCATTTCATTTTCATCTTTTTCCTTAATCAGTTGGTCACAGAGCTCCTGAGACGCCTTTAATTCGCTCAAAGCCTGACTGAGTTTGGTCTCTTCTAGGCGAGCCCGCGCGCTGCGAGTCATAATCATGATTAAAGAGAAAAAGAGAAGTGGTTGGAAAAGAGTAGTGCTTGGAAAAGAGTAGTGGATTGAGTAACAGATGATTAGTTGAACGGAAAATGAAATTTAGATCGTAAAAAAAGAAGTTCTGTCACCAAACTAATTAAGGTTATGTTTACGTGTTTAAGGTCATTGGCATCAAATTGTAGCCGTAATAATAATGATCTAATAAATTGTAGGTAAAATATTAGAACGCAAACAATCTACTACCAAGTAAAATATTTAGTATTGTACCTGATAACGAGACGAAAATGCAACGTTTGCTTGAGCCGGTAACTGTCAACGAATCACAATGAAATTTTTACACATAATATGCAATTAGTGCCAGAATTTAACACACAAAACACTTAATTAAGCTTTAAACTAGTTAATAAATTGGAAATAGGCCTTAATAAGAAGGAAATCTAATATTTAAAATTAAAAATTATAGGGACAAATTCAAATCAGCTGTTAGCTGTAGTGTTGCCACAGGAAAAAAATACATGTATTTCATACATACATAATATTACGAATACAATAGAATTGTTATTTGAGCCGCAAATGTAGTTAATTTGCATCTAAACGTCTTGCTATTTGTCATTGCATAGAGAAATGTACGCAATTTCTTATGAAATGAGTGGTTTTAGCATTTGCTTGAACTCAACTTAGTAGTTGGTTGGAATATTAATATGTGCTATTACGTAGATTAAAACTGGTTAATGCATGATTTCTAGACATTTATTCGAAACAATATGAAAGCAGATAGGAAAGAACATTTCTTTATTTACCTATATTTAAACTAACATAGGTAAACGACTAGCAAACGGTTAAAAATGTCTTCATAATAACTGAGTAGAATCTATGTAATTAATGCACAATATTACAGAGTTAAAATTTTCTTTATAATGTGCCGATAGAATAGCAAGGTTAGAAAATAAATACTTTCGGGAACTAAAGAAGTTGAAAGATATAAATTATAATTATATTTTACTGTGGGTACAAAATATACATTGTTTTTTTTACATCCTGTATAAATCCCTATTAGGAGTTTATTTGTACTAAACGCCCAACAGATACAATATAAAAAAGAATTTAATACTCGTTTAGAATAAAATAATGGTTGAAAGACACAAGCCGAAGACGCATGCTGTTTTACGCTTGTTTAAAAGAACATTAATATTAACAGCCAATTTCAATCGTGCGCAGCGAATACCTCAGTCTATTTACGGCTCCATAATTACATACTTTATTTATTCCATATTAAAAGTCCTTCCATATTTTATTACTACAAAAAAAAACATGAAGTTGCTTGTAGAACTTGATGAGTCGAAGTCTCGAAGGCAGTCAGGGGTGCTACACATGTCATTTTCGGGTCGGCACATTCGATCCAGCACTATTTGTTGGAATTATTACACTTTCTACTTAGAAATTAGTACACTGGCTTTCATTCGGCTCTTGCCGATCAGCATCTTAATCATGTTCGAGTCGGCTCGGCACAATTTGAGTTAAGCTGTGCGGTTTTTTTCCGAATAATTTATCTTCGATTTTGCCGCCCGGCTCTGCGGAATCATGCCGACCCGAACATGTGCGTAGCAACCCTTAGACTTCCCGTTTATGACAGGGCATTAAAAGCTTTCGATATTTTATGACTTAGCATCATCGTGCCATCAGGGGATAAGCCGACTTAACTTTATAGCCTGTTACGAAGATCCGGTATTGCATCGATGACATGATTAAATTATTATTTGATGGTCTTACAAGAATTATGACTGTTTAGCTTTTTAATCTTTTTGGGAATTGTATTGAGAGTTATTTTATTGATAAGATTAGTTTGGTGGCCGTTATTTAAGGGCCTATACTACCTCAAATGGCTTAACATGATCCTCCGTTATATAGAAAATACTGCAGCATTAATTTTGAAATAAATATATGTTAAAGTTAAGGATTAATGTTAAGTACTATGTTAGACGAAAACACGATTCCATAAAATTTTCTAGATTGAAAAAAATTCCAAAGTTACCTCCAAACCGAACAATAAACCGCTGGTATTCAAAAAATACTTCAAATTAGATCTTGAAACTTTGCATAATAATTGAACTAACTATAAAGCAGCGACTATGTTTTTTATTTTTTTTAAATTACCTTTATTTTCGCCGTAAAAAGCAATTACCTAAATTATTGGCGCCTCGGAGTCGCTAGCACCCCACTCTGTCTCGCTCTCACTCAGTCCGCGAGCAGTATGGTGCGAGCGAGATAAAAAGTGAATTTGGGCTGAGGTTGTATAGGCTCTTAAGAGATGTTATTGCATTGAATGCATCATGTTTATTGATAGAGCTCAAATTATGACAACATTGTTAACATCAAACATCGCAAGAAACCTCACCTTCTCCCAATCCCAGAACGTCCCCAGTACTTTTAACAATTCCAGTACCCTCAGAACCTTTGATCGTTATCATCATTGCTCTATTGTAATTGTTTGTTTACATAATAGGTACTGTCGTTTTGTCAATAATGTTATTTGTCACGTTGTATAAAAGTAGGTATCGCCTATCTAATATAATATATATTTTTTTTCATATTAAATACATCTATGAATATTTTTATAAAAAATATTTAAAAAAAAACATTAAAAAATATAAAAATAGTGGCCCATTGGCATCGAGAACAGGGTCCAAGCTGCCGGTGGTCAGGGCTCTAGAGAGAGGAACCTCCTCAATATACGTGCCGTGTCTAGGAGTACTGCTTTCTGAATCAAGCCCATGACCCAGCCGCGTAATGAGAGCCTGCTGAGGTGTTGGTCGAGGCTCTTCGCTATTAGGCCATTAACCGTTAAGATATTTATATTAATCTATAATAATATTATACAGAGGTAAAATTTGTTAGTTTTGTAAGTAGGGCGTAATCTCCGGAACTACCAGTCGGAATTGAAAAATTGTTTTTGCATTAGATAGCCCAATTCCTGAGGAAGGTTATACGCTCATGGACGAAGTCACGGGCAGAAGCTAGTCGCCTAAATAATTGATTAACCTAGTTTATTATTTCATTGAGAGCAGTGGTGGCCCAGTGGTAACGGCCGCGACTTACGAGTTGTAGGTCGTGGGTTCGAACCCAGACAGGCGCTTTACTTTGTGTAAATTATTTCATCACCACTGCTCTCAAAACGGTGAAGGAAAACATCGTGAGGAAACCGGCATGTCCTAGAACCGAAAATTCGATGACATGTGACATCTACCAACCCGCACTGGGCCCGCGTGGTGGATTACGGCCCACTCCCTCTCACAGAGAGGAGGCCTGTGTCCCAGCAGTGGGAACATTATAGGCTGATGATGATGATTATTTCATTGATCAAGAAACTAACTAAATGAGGATAGCCTAGACAATAATAACAGTGCAGTCAAGATCAAGGTCTCAAATAAGGCAAGAAACAAAATTAATGGGTGTATCTTTCACTAAGCGCTCTTTTCCAGCTAAAGGTCCCTAGGGACCTAGATGCGCCGGGGTTACGAAGAAGTCCGAAAGGGATATCGTGGCCCCCGGCAACATGACAACTGAAGGAACACGGGTGGGTTTTAGTCAGTAAGAGTTTGACACACGCTCCTGCTCCGCCTAGAGCGGGAGAAGTTATTTGATAATTTCCCATAAAAAAGGGGTCCTACTTACAAAATTGGTGTCTTACCAAACTTATTTTGATCAATATACAAAAACATAGGTACATAATTAAATTACAAACACCTAAAATACCTTATACCATGTTTTATGCAAATAAAAATATCTTATCTTATAAACATAACATAACATCACGCCTTGTTTCCCCGAAGGGTTGGGCAGAGGTGTACCTGTAGTAGGTACACCTCTGTACACCTGTAGTAGGTACATCTTATCTTATCTTACACATAATTGCGAACTATCAGCAACAAAGCTAATCACCGATCTCAACGAAATTACAACCACAATAAATCATGGGACCACATACTGACGATTATATTATTAATAACATAGGCTTTCGGAAGCGCGTTACGGAGGCAAGATTCGAAAGTAATTACGCCACAATGACAGATGGTAGAACGAGGTACAATTAAGAGTGATTCACGCGAGTACTATCCCACGCTTCGATATTACTTATAATGATAGTTGAGTAACGTACGAGCTCGTTTGTGGTAAATGTATGTGATTTGATGATGGCTCTATGTTTGATCGTATAGCTACTGTAGCTTACCATATGGATGCCTGGTACCTATCTATACCTAGTTGACATATCCTGTCAGGTTGGTAACTAATCTGTCAGATAAGTATAGTGACTGTGGCAATGATAAGAGTATATGTGGGTATTTGTTTAACAGCTCTTGTTTAATTTTTGATCAAAGTATGCAAATAGCACTTCAAAGGTAACGGTACCGGTAATGGTAAGGTTATCATCTTCCTGCCCTTGTCCCATGTTACTTGGGGTCGGCGCAACACGTTTTCTTTTTCCACTCTCCCCTGTCAAACGTCACGCTATCATTCACTTCCTTCTCTTTCATATCATTCCTCACACAATCCATCCATCTTTTCTTTGGTCTTCCTCTCCCGCTCTATCCATCAATATTTACATTCATTACTCTTTTAGTCACATGCGTTTCTTCTCTCCTCATCACATGCCCATACCAGGCCAAACGATTTCCTTTCAACTTTTCTGTCACTGGCGCCACTTTTAAACTTCCTCTTATATACTCATTTCTTACTTTATCCATTTTTGTCACTCCACACATCCATCTCAACATTCTCATCTCCGCTACATGCAATCTTTTTCATACGTCTTTTTCACGGCCCAGCATTCCGATTCATACAATACGACAGGCCTTATCACGGACTTGTAGATACGGTAGGGTAATATTGAATTGCTACTTAGCCCTCTTCCTCTCTCCAAATTTTGCTGTGCCCGACAAGGTCCATATTGATCTTTTACTTTGTTATGCAATCTATGTAAATGCAATAAAGAATGTATTGAGTATTAATTAAAACGATAATCTCACAGAGTGTGCAACCCATCCTCAACAATACACATTAAATAGATGGCCCATGGTTGCGCGGGCGCATCGCAAATTCCACAGAGCAATAAGGTGCAGAAGACTAGCTGATTACAATGCTTGATAAGAAAGTACCTGTTTTAGTATAGGCAGAAAACCAGTTCTAAAAAAATAAGAATAAACTTGGCTGTATTCATTTATTAAACACTTTATTGTACACGACATTTATAAAACAAAAAGGAAAAACATATTTTAAACTTTTCTAATGTCTCAGCTAAAGTATTATCATTGTTCTTTCCACAAGCAGATAGGACTGTTCTTCAAAAGCCACTTTGCGTAAAATAAATTTCTCTTTCTACCACTCTCAATTTTATTTTAACTCAACATGGAAAATTTATTGCGTGCGTGTATGAACAGATGTATGAACGTAAACGAGGCAAAAGGAGTATGTAATTATCGTAGCAGGTGGTGGTAGTTTCTGCCTTCCCCCATGGAAAGAAGGCGTGAGTTTATGTATGTATGTATATAACTCCATACATTTTCCTTGTTTATTTTCCTTATACATTAAAGGAAAATTTATAAAAATGAACTTATATACAGGGTGTTTGGCAGAACGTTGAACATACGGAAATGGTGGATAGGTGGGGTCATCTGCTACTTACTCAGCCCTAATTTATTTTGCCCCAGCCCCTGGATATTAAAAAAAAAAAAATTTTGCTTTCTTCTAGTTTCACCACTTTCTTAACTTTAAAGTGTAATTTTTATTAAAAATGGGTAAAGCAGGTTGCTTTATTCAGATGTTAGCTAGAAAAAAGTTATGAATCCTCAAACTTACAGAAAGATGTAAAAAATACTTAAATCTTAACTTCAACTTGCATTTTAAAAAAAACAAAAAATGATTGAAGTGTTCCAATTCTAGCAAAACATCCCTAGTGTGTGACCTTTCTAATGGTATGTAATTTGCTTTAATTTTTTTTTAAATATCCAGGGGCCACGGCCAAATAAATAAGGGCTGAGTAAGTAGCAGATGACCCCACCTATCCACCATTTTCGTATGTTCAACATTCTGTCAAACACCAAGTATAACTTCATTTTTATAAATTTTCCATTTTCATGTTCGTTTACGTTGATTCTCTGCATATTCATATTTCTCGTATATCATTATTGCAAGTGTTGCGGCTGCGTGTCGCGACCTCATACGACTGTTGCGCAAACGCCGATGCAACCGAACGCACAGTTACGTCACTAATTAATTAACCGTTTTTTATTCTACTACCCGATTGGCTTGTGCGGATTCTTTGGCTTCTACGATTTAATTTATCTGATGATTGTGTCAAGGTTTTTGTTGTGACAAATTAAAAAGTTGAGAAGGAAAGGAAGTTTTGTTGAATATTGTCGGTGGATAGAGGTTATCTCTGCATATTTGTTTTTACTACCTCTTGCATTCGTAATTTAAATTCCCAATGTCAAAATGATCAAGTAATTAGCATATTTGTATTAAGAACGTTCATTCTAAAAGTTGGCAGCGTCGCAAATTGCTGTCAAATATTTTCCTGTTTTTGATTAATTTGGTAATATTATTGCATGGAAATATGAAATATCGCTAAATAGTGAACTAGAATATTAATATAAATTGCAATTACCTATAACACTGAATTTGATGTTGTTACCGTTTTAGGTATAAAAAGGCATTTAGAATGTTTCCAAATACTTTTTTTTACATCTAAACCTAAATATTCGATGTTACGATATTAATTATTGAATTTCGTAATCAATATTTTAGTTCACTAGTTAGCCATATTTCATATTTCCATACAGTAATATTGCCAAATTAATCAAAACAGCGAAATGTTTGACATCTATTTGCGACGTTCAGAATGCTCGCTCTTAAGCTCATTGGCCCACACTCAGGTCAAAACAAACATCTTCCATTTGAAAGCAAAGGAGCAGATATTATGACGTACTAACCCAATATTTACAAAGACAACAAAAGCAGTGAATAATATTCTCAACGACAGACTAATAACGCAGTACACAATAGGCACCTAAGTTTAGAAGCATATATTATCTTCAGGGCAGGTACACATCCGCGGGTATTGTCATCATAATGGATATGCCGTGCGCAGTGTTTGGTGTTATTGTCCAAGAATTTTGTGGGTCAAGGAGCTTGGACTGTCGTCGACCCGAGACTTGCGCGGTGAATATTATGGGCACGCAGTGTAAAATATTCAGCGGTTGGATGATTTTTTTCTTTGTTTGTGAGACTGACTGGAGATGGTCTTTTGGTATGAAGATATTTATGACTAGGAAGACTACAGTATGTTGGGTTGTGGTAAATGACAGTTAATATTTTTGTGTGGGTAATGTTGAAAATGTGCACTAAAATGAATGCTTTCATTGTCCTTTTTAGGGTTCCGTAGTAAACAAGGAACCCTTATAGTTTCGTCATGTCCGTCTGTCTGTCTGTCTGTCTGTCTGTCCGCGGTCTAGCTCCGAGATCCTTAGTACTAGAAAACTGTAATTTGGCATAGGTATATATTTTAATTACGTCGACAAAGTGGTAAAATAAAATTATGAAAAACTTTTTTTTTTAGGGTACTTCTCATACACGTAAAGTGGTGATGTAATTTTTTTCTTTTTTTAACCCATAGTGAGGGGTATCATTGGAAAAGTCCTTTAAAAACATTGCGAGTTTGTGTAAACCATTTTTAGATTCAGGATTCCGTTTGCGAAATATTAAGCTTTAAAGTGCTAATTTTTGTTAGAGTCAAGTGTCCCCCCCCCTGCCGGCTAAATGGTTGGTTTTAGGCATGTGAAAAAATTCACGGCAGTAGCTTATATAACGAATTTAAAAGAAAAACTATCACAACTGTGTAGGCTGTACAAGTTAACGAGTAATAGTCGACCAACTTAGATTTGCGGTTGTAAAACATTTTCTCCCATACATTCTGTATGAAATATTTTTTTTTTCAACTACAAAGTTAAGTTTGTTCTTCGAATAAATTCATTCCAACTACGGAACCCTACATTGTGCGTGGTCCGACATGCACTTGGCCGGTTTTTAAGAATTTCACCTGTATTGTAGATGCGTTTACGAACACAAATCACAAATAGACAAAGGGACTCGATCTGGTATCGATCTCACGAGCAAACTATGTTATGTAGTTCCACGCACTGTTCAAATGCGTAGTATCCGTGCAGGTACCCTATTCGCTGTCAATACCTGTCGAACTAATTCTGGTTTGCGCTGCCCTATCCGTCGAATGGTTGAGTCTTATAATTGTAATTTTGTTAATATTGATATTTTTGTATGCTCAAAATCCAAATTTAAATGTAATGTTATGAAAATTATTATTAGCCAATAATGTTATTAGGAATGTAAGCTAATCTTTATTCTATTATTTATTTGATTTTAGGTTTAATTGTTATTCTGTTGCCAAGCAATCAATGAGAATCTCTATTTTGCATGATGTAATTTATTTTTATGACTGTGATGTAATTAATTATTAATGTGATGTAATTATTTATTTATTATTAATGTGATATAATTATTAATGTGATGTAATTAATTATTATTTATTAATGTGATGTAATTATTTATTACCTATCTAGTGGCACTCATTATCATATTTTCTTTGTTAATATGCGGATAATGTAGTGGGCTGCAATATTGTTAATATTTTGTGTTATAACTTGTGTTTGTGTTATATCTCTGTTCTAACACATATTGTAGCTGTTTATTGTCCCTAAATAAATAAAATAAAATAAAGACTGATTAATTTTATTGTCTTGGTATATTTCCGGCATCAGTCCAGTAAGGTTATTGGACTGATGAGGCCATCTGGTTACCTTGTGGCCGCATCTACATCGCCACATCCAATCTACGCACCACACTTCACGCAAAACCCTGCATGCGCAAGCAGCGTTTACCGCACGATGACCCGTCAACAATCGTTGGGCAGTTGGCCACCAGACACAATACCCGTCTGGTCGCAGGATCCTCCCTTTTCTATAGAGGACGAGTGAACTTTACACCCTGTTCCTCATACCTCTATAACGTAACCTAGTTGGGAAAAGACTAGGTGGTTGACAAACATCTAAACCTAGAACACCTTTGTGTGTCCGTGTTTGTCTATACAAATATTTGCTCCCAGCGGGAATCAATATTGAAACCTGTACCGTGGAAGTCAAATGCTCAGCCACAAATCCAAGCGTGCCGCCTCTTTGAATAAACCACTATTCAAGGTAAACAAAAGTTTTCCACAAATATGAGGCTTCAATTTTATTGTACAATCTGGGAAATAAATTTTATTGTTTATCAAATGGACACACTACTTTAATTTTATTTGCTGAGTTATAGCCATTTCATACCAACTATCAAAGAATGACAGTTGTAATTTTTTACGGACAATTTAAGTATGTAGAGAATTAGCAAAAAAAAAAAAAATGGCAGTGGCACTCAGGGAGTGCTGACAGAAGTGAAAACTTGAACAAGATCGCCATGGTGGAAGAAAAATACTTGCATAGAACATTGATCCGTAACGAAATATAAATAAAGAGCATAACCGCATTTACAAAACCTTTAAAGTAAAAATACTTGCATAGAACATTGATCCGTAACGTAATATAAATAAAGAGCATAATCGCGTTTACAAAAATAAGGTGTCGTCATGGTGTCGCGAAATTAATTGTTTAGTCCCATCTCAAAAATGCCCAACGCGCCTAAAGAAGCTTTCACTTCATAAATTCTCAAACTTTACATAATAAACAAATCTGTTTAAAAAAAATACTGCATCTTTATTCTAAGTTGCTTAGCTTAAGTCAGTGTGGTCACAGCCCTACCTACCGATGGGTTGGCAAGAGCACGAAGTGGCGATATGAAACAAGTTTGTACATCTTGAAATACGGTTAAGGCAGTAATGTGCGGGGTTCAAAGATTGCTTCATGATGTTATGGTGTCTGTAAACGATAGTGCCCGCCTATCGCTTGCTTGCACTATACTTACCCATTTCCCACAGTTGAAAGTCTAAATTATGTGTTCATATTATGTTAGACTGTAAGTGTATCTTGCAGGTCACTTATTACGTTGTTTCTAGCTTACGGTACATATTATTCAAAAGTGAAAACTTTTTTGGCGCGGTGTGCATTTTTGAGATGGGACTAAACCATTGATTTCGCGACACTGTCACAACACCAGCTTTTGACCATTAAAAAGACATCAACCCGTTGAATACCGCGGTGCCGATTTTTTTTCAAGTTTTTACTTCTTTCGACTTTTTTTTTCTGGTATTGTATCCTTTGTTCTTTTAAAAGGGTTTTGTTGATAAATTTTCATTTGAAAATCCAACAAAAAAAAAATCATTTAATAATTTCCATTTTAAATGCAAAAGTGAGTTTGTTTATTACGCTTTCATGCTAAAACGGCTGAACGGATTTGGATGAAATTCGGCACATGAATAGACCATGACCTGGAAAAATACATAAGATACCTTTTATCTCGATATTCTTACGGGATTGAGACTTTTGCAGGTGAAACAGCAAACGCAAAAAAAAATATCTATCCTACTCATTATCTTCCAGCCCTTGTCCTATACTACTTAGGGTTGGCGCAAAACATTTTTTCTGCCATTTTGTTCACTGATAATGGAAGGGAATTATCAGTTACCACAATAATTTTAATTAAAGAAAATCACATACTTAGTCAAAATGATTGCACCTGTAACATAGGTGAACCGCAGAACTTTAAATTAAACCACCTGTATCCACAGGCAGCATAACTTTACAAAGTAAAACCACAGAGTAACAGGAAACGGAACTCAAGTCAAGTTAAAGCAAATTCAATTTCAATGTACCGTGTCGGTAAGGACTAATTCGTGAGGCATCAGTGTAACTCTCTGTGTACCAACATCTCATATATGCTTACGCTGTTGCTCTTAGGCTGTGTCATCATCATGTAACAGCCTATTCACCCTGTACCTACAACTTGATAGGGGGTGAAACAGGGAACTAAACTTATAGGGGGTTGTTTCGAAACGTGCGTCAGTCAGTATTCAGTATTCGGAAATTATACAAAGTTATATTATAATAGTCTGTCCGGTTTCCCGTTTTTGGACTACACATAACATCACGCCTGTAATTCTCCGAAAGGGTTAGGTAGAGGTGTACTTACAGTACAACCACATTTCACCAGTTATGTTTAAGTCCCATGTAATAGGGGGCGAGCCTATTGCCATCAACCGGGCACAAATTCAGACTAACCAGATAATATAAAAAATATATATAATTAATTTGATATTCGTTAATCATGCAGAGCAACTCTGTCAATTGATATGACGGCACAAAAGCGTTATTTTTAGAATTAAATTTTTACTTTTTATTTTCATATGTTTAGTTCGCTTTGTGTACATGATAAATAAAGAAATTATGAAACTATCTATATATAAATTATGATACTATAATCACATCACTGCTAAAGACGTTTTTAGCATTAAAATTACCTTTTGTATTACTCGAGGTCTCATGGACGTACATCGATTTTTTTTACTGCAATAAATGTTAATTTGTTATTACGATTGTGTTAAATTTTATACATATTAGTGTACTCATATTAAATTATAAGCATATACATTCATAAGAGGCAAAGTTCAAGACAGCACTTGATTTTGTCAAGTTGAGAGTACAGTATTTCTATTTTCTTAATGTTCTTCGGGAATCATCGCATTTCCGAATACAAACGAATGCTAATTTCCATGTCCATCAATTATTAGATTTATCTTGTATGATAACTTCAATTCAGAACTAAGTACTTTATTGTTGTTTTGTTTTGATTTTCGTGTAAATTATATAGAGCTGTAAAACAATTTTCCTATCTGTCGTGCTTGTGACTTTAGCAGCTTTCCTATATTTTTTTAAAATAAATTACGTTAAGTTATAAGAGTATAACTTTATATACTTCCAAGTCGATTGAGAGCGTCTGGTCTGCACCAAGTGCAAAGAGCAACTGATAGAAATCCGACGAACGACTGACGAAACACGAGGTTTGCCGAGGGAAATTAAGAATATATTTGTACTGTAATGCACTAACTCAAACGCTTCGCGATATGAGGCGTGCAAAACTATGATTTACAGGCCTCTCATAGATACAAGTTACATCGCTAAATGTAATCGTCTTTACTTTCCATAGCATATGAACAAAGTTTTGACACGTTGACTTAACAAACAAAGCGAGTACCTATGCAAAGACATTGCTTAGTGGCAAAGTTTGCTCCTGAAGTAATATTTAGATTTACGTAATAGTTTAAGAGAGTGCAATCTCAAGTATTTACTCATGTTAAACTCTCATTTTTGTTTGGAGTAATTTGGAGCTTTAGTCATTTGAGAGGATAAAACGTCTCTATTTCTGATCGTTTAATATTGAATCTGATCCAATTTTTATAAGTCTTTAATTAAATTCTGTCATAAACTTTGCCTTAGAGCTGACAAGCCCCAAATTAGCTTATTAGGTTTAATAATTCGTTTAATATGTCCATGAAAAGGTAAACTGGTTCATCCGTTTCTCTGTTTGACATTCAGCTAAATGCAAATATGTCAAATAACCGAACACGGCCACTCGGAATCACAAATGATTACCTAATCATTCAGTGTCTCATTAATAATGTCCATATGTGAGGAATTATTGCTTTTAGTTAGCGGGTATATTGAATTTCATTCTGTACATTAATCTACCGGTAACCCATTTATCCGAATCAGTTCAGTGATTTTAGTTTTGCTCGTGAAAGTGAGCGAAAATTATACTTTTATTGGACCGATCGGAGCACATCTTACAAACTAAATTAATTCAATAGCATTAAAAAAAACTGTGGCACTACGGGAGTGCCGACAGAAGTGAAAACTTGAAAAAAAATCGGTACCGCGGTAATCAACGCGTTGATTTCTTTTACTCCACGCACCGCGGTAATCAACGCGTTGAGGTCTTTTACTCCATGGTGTCGGTAAATTGCGTCACAGTGTCGCGAAATCAGTGGTTTAGTCCCATCTCAAAAATGCCCAACGCGCCTAAAGAAGTTTTCACATCAAACATTGTAGCCAAGCAATTTGAGTGCATAAGTATTACTTCATACAAGTTTTTACCGCTTCTGAAGAAGTTCCTTAAAACTTGAGCAATGTACAAGCTGTACGTAACAGCAATTAAAAACCATTACAATTGCCGAGACATCGATTATGTTACGACATATATGTTATGCGCAAGTAAGCACGCAACTACCGAAAAATCTTTACAACCTTGGCCAACACACTCCATGAATTTCTCGGCCAAGGTTATACAATGATTAGTACATCCTTATCACATTGTCTGACGCAAAATCTGTGCTTTGTTTTAAGATTAGGTACCTAAGATAGTATGAATATAACTACATGTTAACGCCTCGCATGTATGTGCAAGTGCATGCACACATGTGCAGACGACCAATGACGTCGGCGTGGATTATTCTAGAAGTCTTCGCAACCGAGGCACGCGACAGGCGCGCCCTCTTTAGTTTTCCCTTAAGTTACGTTTTGACAAGGAAAATGTCATATTATTTTATATGAATTACGATAATTATGATAAAATTAGTATATATCTAATTGGGAAAACGTTATTATCATTGACTTCCATTTGTCGCCCCCACAACGAGCCGCATTGCCTCTACACTAAAGGAGACGTGTCATTTTTGTATGGGACTCCGGCCATAACATGTACACTTCAGAAAACCTGGGAAACAAACTCCTAAATACAATGAAGACTGTTTTTTTCCATAATATCTAATACTTTTTGGGCACAAAATAAAAACCGAAAATGTTTGACGTTTGTCAGGAGAAATACGATTATTGACAGCTAGCCATTTTCGTCCAGAAGTACCTACAAATCTACAATCCACAAAAGCAGTTTTTTATTTTTATGATGAATCATACTTTCTAATTAATCAAAAAAGTTGTATAAGATAGCTATCTTATTGTAGTACAGAAATACACGCCTTTCATATTTATTTGAATAACGTCTACATGATATTATTTTGTTAAAAAGTAACATGATTTCTGGACGAAAGCAGTATGCAAGTAAAACGACGCCATGATGAATAAAATATGGCAATAATTTGTTAAACTATTATTTTTTGTGCCGAAGTAATCAGAGGAATAAACAGGAAAGAATATTTTTCCTCAATTCGTGGAATTTTTTCCTTTTTTTTCATTAACGTACACTTTATGGCCGAAAATGAAACATCTCCTTTATCAGACTGCAGGGATATTATGAAATCGGCCGTGATAGACTCGGACCCTATCAGAATACCAGCGCTGCGACACTTATTTTTAAATGTCGCAGCATCATGCTGTGATAGAAGCCTTTTGGCCTTGTGCAGGACTTTCCGCTTTTATTTTCACTTTACTTTGTTTTTGAAAAGAAAACTTCTTAAGGCGTGTTGGGCATTTTTGAGATGGGAAAAAAAAAATAACTCGCGACACCGTTACCGACATCTCATTTTTGTAAACGCGATTGTGCTCTTTATTTATATTACGTTATGTATATATGTTTTATGCAAGTATTTTTACTTTAAAGGTTTTGGAAGTATTTTTTAAAATTGTTCAAGTTTTCACTTCTGTCGGCACTCCCGGAGTGCCACTGTTTTTTTATTTTGTTTCTATGAGTGTGTTTAGTTTAATTTGTGATCTCCTGTGCTAGTCCCAATTAATACATTTTCTTTCTTTGTTTCTTTTTTCTGTGCAGGGATCTGTTTGCAACTGTGCATTTGTAAACGGATTGATGGTCGCAGTATATTGTTTATTACATACCTGCTTAGGAAAAATAAAGATTTAATTCGCCCAACCGGATCAAAAGATTGTTGCGATTCTGTGTCTTTGATTATGATGTTTGAATTGTATTGTCTCGTTCACTCATACTGAAAATGTAATCTATCGTTTCATGCGGGATATCTCAGTATGAACACTTTTTCGCGACCTCTAAGTACGGTGAGGGCAAATCTAACGATTTCAATCTTTGTTGTACCCATCTCTCTGTCTATAGCAGAAAATTTACCAATACCATGTAAAGTTTAGCAACTCATAAGTGTCAGAGACGATACAGTGGTTTGCCTTGATGCCACTCATGTGGGTTAACCGTTGCGGTCTTACGATTCGTTAAATTGCATTATTATTACGTACTCATATGACATTGGTTAGTAGCCGGTTCGAGTGTTATTATGTATGTGTTACGATGTATTAGTAAGTTTTACGTGTTACAGTGTTTATTTTGTGTGGTTTGCGTATTGAGAAATTGAGCAATATTGTTGTGAAACAGGACAAAAACTGATTTTTTTCATCTTTCCACCCAGTTAAATTGAAAAATAATGTCGTCTTCTCGATATTTTATAAAGTTTGCAAAATAGCTGCAAATACTTTCAGTTACTAATTTGTAGCTAGATAGTCGATGTAAGTAAAGATTGAAAAAATAAAAAATAACTTCCTAAACAAGTTTAGTTGATTAATATGAACTGTACTATAATGAATAATTATTCATTTTAGCGATATTTATTTAATAAATCATCAATTATAAGCTAATGACGCAATTTATTTATTAATTACTTTAGTGCTTTAACTAAAACAAGTTTAAAGCCATTTTAATAACATTCAAGATATAAAATAGTTGTATAAAGTTTGCTCAAAGAATTAATTAATATTGCTGAATTTGTAATAACTTGCAAAATAACCTGTCTAGACTTTTAATTTAAATTACATAGGCATACCGTATTTCATTTACGATAGATTTGTAAATTAAATACCATAGGAGTGAAATTAAATAGCCTAAATTAAAGATATTTTCATTGATATTGTTTTTCAATTCCTCTGTTTATTATAGCTTTAGATAACCTAGTTAACGCATCTATTCTAACACCTCAAGAATGTTATTCTAGCTAAACACTAACAAAAAAAAAAAAACAATACTTATTGGCAAAAAAGCGTAGAATCTCCCACATTAACAACCACATAAATCGGTTAAGAAACAAAACCGAATGTCCAACGTAGAAACGGAATCGAGTTAACAAAAATAGGATTAGCAGGTACAGTCGCGACGTAATATCGGTCGGCCGAGTCGGCCGTGCACTTCCCTAACTAAATTGTGCCGGCCGGCGACCGCCCGGAAATGTGCCGTCACAATTTTGGGACATTTGCCCCTAGGCGTGGTAGGAGTCAGTCGTGTAGGGGACACGCAACCTTTGAACGATGCTAATGATGAAGATGACAAGGTTTCGTACATAGCAGTGAAGTTTCAGATGAGTTATAGGCTCCTGACCTAAATTGTAAACATTGTATTGTAATTTTCGTAGGTTGAAATTAATCTGATGTTGAATTATTAAATTAGATCTCTCCAAAATTACGATGCTGTCAAACTTTTAAAAGCAAAGAGGTTACTTTGTGTCAGTATAATATCAACATATAGTTAGGTAAATTAATTGTTAATCTAATTAAGACCGAACGTCTATTTGTCGTGTTTTCATTCAACTGTCAAAGACTGACAATTGTGATTTTGATATACGGACAATTTTAGTAGGTAGACAATTTGCTTCACAATTTACTTTCCTGATTTTACATGGTATCGAAATAAAATAATTTCAAAATTTAATACCTGATATACCTACACTCAATACAAACATTTCATTATTTTCCTCTATATCCAGCTATTCATTTCCTAGAACGATATTATCATATCGGGCTTCTATTTCACAGTCGGTAGAACAGCAATGGTCCCCGTGTAGTACTCTTCAAACTGCAATAATAACATTTCATACTAACAAACAAGTCGTTAAAGTTCCCTGACTCAAGATTTTCTGCATGCTCTTTTTATGTTTAATGCTGACGTGAAGTTTTCCGTCTCGGTTCTAAAACATGAATTGTAAGAAATGCTTTTGAAGAAAACTATAATAATATTAAATTTTGTAAAGAACGAACATAATAATGAGATGAAAATTACTAAAGAAATAAAAGGCAATGTTGTGAAAGGTCACGCGGTTGGTAAAAAAACTCTTTGTGGTAATGGTGCAGCTGCTGAATGTAAGCAAAGTACCAATTTTGTTGATGATTCAATTGATTGTACGACCAAACTTATCAGTAACGTCACTATAAATGTAAAAGTCACGAATTAACAATCCGATAAAATGATGACAGTAGAAAATCATGACAAGTCCGAACCGAGCAATAAAATCACAACTTTCTACACTCCAGATACAGTGTGCATTACAATTTTATCGCCGACATGAAACACCGCACGTAATAGATGATAAAACAAAAACACAAACACTAGATGTTGCGTCTGCGTCAGGAATCCAGTTGGATTGCGAATGGGCGGTCGTAAAACGAGTGTCATCTCATCATGGACGTGTGGACCTCGCAACAGCTCCGATACCTCCGTTATCCCGTTTAGCATATTAGTGTTGGCATTGCTGACTGTATGTGGACACACATGGAGCTGTTTTGGACGATATCGGAATATATCTATAGATTTCCATTCGTTGCGTGAAAATATGTGATATTTTCTGATGAAATGAAAGTGTTGTCTCATGTTTTTTAAATTTCTTCGATTGCTGTAGATATGATTCGAGATATTAGATATGAAATTACGGAGAAAATATAATAAAAGAGCAAAAGGTCAGCGGAGGGTATGATTCTTATAGAGATAACTTTTGCGCTAGATTACAAAGATTCAATCCATACTTGGAAATGTCGAGTCTGTTGAAAAGTTGAAATGTTTTTGTTTTAATTAAAATAACGTACACCAATTTTTTTATGAGCGTTCAATAATTTCTTTCACTACTTATCATGGATTCCCTTTCTTTTGTGGACAACACGACAACGTGGCTTTATTAAGTAATCAAGTTTGTACGATAAAAATTTCGCAACATATTCACGCTCCCGCCAAAAATTTAGAAAAATACCAAAAATCTAAATTGTGTTCTTTTTGTTTCAGGTAAATTCCAAACGTAAATGTTTGCAAGTTTTAAAACGGAATCTGCAAGAGCTGTCCAATTTGGTCGATACGATCGTATCACTGGTATGTTGTGTTTTTCATGTATGCTGATCAGGTACCGCCCTAGTCTTTTTTAACAACTTACACCTTCATGTTTAGATATTGCCGATTTTGTATACCTACTGGAGAGGATTGACTGTCCTGTTTCTCGTAAATATTTATATAAGCCTGTCTATCTTATCATCTAATTTTCCTTTATAACTTAGCTTGTGATCAATCACTTTCTTTTGGATATAAGTTGTACGTTCAGTTATTATATTGATAAGGTTAATTTATTTCATAATATTCGCATGATAATATTATGTTTTTACAACTTCGACTTTTAAATCTTTTATAATATTACCAAACCACACAACAGTTTTGATAAAAAAATTATTTTTGCTCTCAACATTGTTAATTACGTTCATTACAATGCCATCACCATCGCAATTACCGTCGACAATTACCGTTTAATATCTCTTATTACAGGTTGTTCAGCCATAATATTCATTGCATACAATTTGTTTTCATTCATACATTATAGGTGCAGTAATTTTCAGTTGGCCGGAAAAAGAAGTAAAAACGTACACTGTTTATCATTACACGGAAGTTGTTACTGTTCGGTTAGTTAATGTGACGTACGATGGCGATATGCTTGTTATTTGCACCTTCGTTTAGAACGGCTATAATTTTTTCAACTTTATTACCTACTTAGGAGTGAATGATAGCGTGACGGTTGACAAGGGAGAACGGAAGAAGAAAACGTGGTGCGCCAACCCCACGTAACATGGGACAAGGACAGGAAGATCATAATGATTACCTACTTAGCAAACCTTAACATTCTGATTTTTAACTCCGGCGCAAAAAGAGGTATGTTATAAGTTTGACCGCTATGTGTGTGTGTTTGTCTGTGGCACCGTAGCTCTTAAACGAGTGAACCGATTAGAATGCGGTTTTTTTATTTGAAAGCAGGTTTTTTAACGATGGCTCTTATCTAAGAGCCATCGTTTTATCATGTTTTATCAAAATCAGTTCAGCCGTTTGAAGATTATCAGCTCTTTTCTAGTTGATGAATGGATGTGAGTATCTTCCATAGGTCTGATCGGTTTGAAATTTGAGAAGAACATAGTAACCTTGAACTGATGCTGCAGCATCACCTGGAATTTGTAGGATACCCAACTTCCTTACCAACTTACAGCACAGGTATTTGGGCTCATTGAAATGTTCTGAATGAATAGGTTATAGATAGAAGCGTAGGAATGAGAAATGAGGAAATGAATGTGTCGGGTTTTTTTTTAAATTTTAACTGTTAAATTGTACTTGTTGATCTTATTACCAGATCTAACGCAATTCTTGAATTTCTTAGTTATTCACTGTAACACATGCGGCAGGGCTCAAGATGTCTGACAAATATTTTAATCGTGATGGTAAATCTAGTCTGCGATAGGTCAATTACTGCTAGATCAACTTACAAGTTAGCTATTCGACAGGCTATCGTAGAAAAGGAAAGGCCAAGCGATGGATGAATAAAATTGAGCATGACATAGAAAACTTTCTAAGGGAAATATATTGTGTCAATATCACGCCTCTTCGTGGCGTTGTATTCGTTTGCTCTTTCATTCTATTTACACTTTCATTCCACTAATATTTTATTGACATTGTACTACGAATGTTCTACATACTTACGTTTGAAGTACAGTGCGGTTAACTTTCAAGGCTATACTGGATTCTTTAATGTTAAGTTTAGTGTAAGTTTTCTATTTTTACCCGACTGCCCCACCAGAAGGAGAATTTTTTTAGAGAGTATGTATGCATGTTTGTATGTATGTATGTCTATTTCTTTTGCACGCTCTGTAGCCTAAACGGCTTGATGGATTTTAACATATGAGGTGTCGTTAGATTCGTTTTAATTGTGGGAGTGATATAAGCTATATAATATTTATATATTGCATCTGCAAATACAAAACAAAGGGAGAGGAAAGTTTAAAAAAAAAACGTTATTGTTATCAAACAAAAGCTAGTAATGAGTCAATTCCAAATTTTATATACATATTAATAAAACTAAAAAGTTTGAAATAAAGAAAATTATTTTAAATAACAAAAAACCCGACTGCAAAAACACATAACTGATAAGAGAAAAACAAGTAAGCATTATAATCTATAGAATTTTGGTATTGCAGGCGGGACAAACAAATAACCTGAAATTTTGGTGTAACTTCTGTTTGTCCCCCGGCCTGCATTACCAAAATTCTATAGATTACTAGCTGACCCCGGCAAACGTTGTTTTGCCAATTATTTGTTTGGGGTGGACAACCCTTATCATTTAGGGGTATGAAAAATAGATAGTAGCCGATTCTCAGACCTATTGAATATGCATATAAAATTTGGTAAAAATCAGTAAAGCCGTTTCGGAGGAGTAAGGTAACTAACATTGTGTCACGAGAATTTTATATATAAGATAATGCTTGTTTTTCTCTTTTCAGTTATGTGTTTTTGCAGTCGGGTTTTTAAAATAATTTACTTTTCCTTAGTAGTTATGAAGGCAGTAGCATGTTCTGAATATGATTTCAATCTGGTTGATTAATGAATATTACAAATCTTTTATCCAGTCAAGCAAAATCTGTATTATATTTCAAATATCCGTTGCTTATTTCTGTAGGTAGACTTAAAAAATAAAACAACCTCGATTTTCCATTAACCTAACTTTATTGAACACAACATTATTCACGGTAAACCACTACAATTTAATGCCTTTGATAGCTCGCGACAGTTTCTAATAGCTAAAAGTGATTTCAGTCACATTTCATCAAAATGCTTACTTACTAACCGATTTAGCTTAAGTTGCTTAATGGATTAGTTTTTTTAGTAGTTCTACTACGACATTTTTCTTGATTATAAAACTCTGATATTCTCAGTTATTTCAATGTCAATTTCATCTCAAGTCACGAATTTGACTCCAAAATTCAGTGTTATAAATTGAGGTATAATTCTGGAAGTTAAACCGACCTACAACAACCTAAGCGTAAACCTACACCTAAAAGTATTTGAGAAGATTATTTCCTTGGAAGTTAGGGGGCTCGAGCTAGAAGAAGTTCGTGGGAGTGCTTAAATATGACAATAATTAGTTTCAAGCTTCTTGAGTGGGGTAATTTGTAGGAACTCACGAACTTTTAGTACTGCAGGTTATGTAAGAGGAGTATGCAATTCAACGCTAGTGTATTTGTTAAAGTGTTAACCGTACGGGAAGTTTGTTCCTGATTGAGGATGCGCTTCCTGGTAACGGGATGGTTGAAAGCTTGATCTGAGCATATACGTGTGGTTTTGAAGTAGATCGTTGCAGCTTTGTTTGGATAAATATTGATCTATGGAAACTGTACGAGATTCTACTGGTTTGTAAACTTTAGAACGTAAACCCTAGATAGTAAAGCTTCAAAAAGTTTCAAATGATCCAAAATAATTTACAAAACTCCAACACAAAACGCCTGAGTTATATTTTACTGTTATATTGTTATATTTTACATTTTAGGGTCAATTTAAAGAAATCCAACAGTATGTACGCAATGAGGCTTTAGCTGCTAAATTTCTGTGTAGAAATTCCCTGCCCTATTTTCTTTTGGCCACAAGTAAGTGCAAAATGTACCTCGCTGGCCGGAATATCGTGCCAAGAACCGGTGTTTATGATGGCATTTGTGTTTCCTTTTTTTATTTTTGCACTCGTATTTTCAAATCTTTTATTAATTTCTCCATTCATAAAATTGACCGAATGACTTGGTAGAATTTCAAAGATTGCAGCAAAATCAATGAAATCATTAATTGTGAATGTTGTTTGTACACTGATCATAAAGCAAAGCCTTACTTAAATAATAGTTTCTTAATAATGCCGTTCTCGTAGAGGCAATAGAAGGCTGGTTGTGTTATTGCTAATCTTAGTTACATTTCACTAGCAGCATCCCGCGGTTTCACCCGCATAAATCTCGATCCCGTGGGAATATCTGGATAAAAGTATTCTATGTATTAATCCAGGTTATAAACTATATGTGTACCAAATTTCATCTAAATTCGTTAAGAAGTTTTTGCGTGAAAGAGTAACAAACATCTATCCATCCGTAAGTAAGATAGTAGGATTTCCTTCATGTATTTCACAGCTATGTTAAATTATAAGGTATGATGACATCACCACCATTTGCTTTAACGATGATTGCACTCAAGATAATATTAAAACACTATTAGGTTAAGGCTCCTGGCTGTGACTTCACTCGACAGAGTTTAGGTAAATTCTTGCGATGCTATGTTTGTGTGCACCGTTCACGCACACACGCCTAAACATCGAGCGTAGTGATCGCTTAAACAGTTTTGATCCTATAGACGGTATTTTGTTAAGTTACGTAGGTACGCTTATGAAATAAGTCTGGAATGTTTGTGTATATTCGTTTAGTATATTTATAACAATTCTGTTTTATATGGAATTTTATACTTTTTGTATGGAAAACATGAAAAATTATTACCTACATGTTGAGTTTTATGGGTTTATGGGTTTCATAAAGGGGGTCGAAATTTTCATTATTTTTGCGATAAGACACAATTTTCGAGATATAAGCAAAAGAACAGAAAAAAGATAAAGTTCAGTTTTTGCAACTCGATGAGTTTGTGAAAATGAAAAATTCGCTATTGGTGCCGATTCTCTTGTATACCGAACTAAACTTACTAAACTATCACTAAAATTCCTTAATTTTGACTATGAGAATCTCAAAGCTATTCTGCAAAATAAATTCTCTAAATTTAAAAATAATTTTGACACATCTAAATCGAATTTGACAACCGCGACTCCACACGTGATACCTAACCACGTGAATCTTTTTAGAGCCGGAGGCGCGCAGGGGGGGCAGCCTCGACGTGTTTTATATGGATTTTTCACTTTTTGTGTGGAAAATAAAAAAAAATATTACCTACATGTAGAGTGTTAGAGGTTTAAGGGTTTTATAAAGGGTGTCGAAATTTTCATTATTTTTGCGATTGGACACACCGTTTTCGAGATATAAGCAAAAGAAAAAAAAAAATATTCGGTACTGTTTTTTCATCTGAAGTCGAGGTGTTGGTGTGAATTTTAGTTCATGACAACCAATTTTATTCCACATGTTTTTAGTCACGATAAAAAAATAGTCATATTTAGTTAGAAAATCTAAATTTTAGGTTAAAAACGTCAAATTCAGAATAGCAAAATTGCCATTTTCACTAAACTAATATCTCAGTGCCATCTTAGTGCTGTCAAACTAAAATATAGTTAAATTGTGTCACTTTAGTCCAAAATTTTGTTTTATTCCTGTCAAACGACGATTGCCTATTCTGAAATAGATTAAAGTGACACAACCCCTAACACTCTACATGTAGGTAATATTTTTTCTTATTTTCCACACAAAAAGTGAAAAATCCATATAAAACACGTCGAGGCTGCCCCCCTGCGCGCCTCCGTCTCTAAAAAGATTCACGTGGTTAGGTATCACGTGTGGAGTCGCGGTTGTCAAATTCGATTTAGATGTGTCAAAATTATTTTTAAATTTAGAGAATTTATTTTGCAGAATAGCTTTGAGATTCTCATAGTCAAAAATAAGGAATTTTAGTGATAGTTTAGTTAGTTTAGTTCGGTGTACAAGAGAATCGGCACCATATTGCCATCTTAGTGCTGTCAAAATAAAATATATTCTATAATTATTTCACGATGGGAAATCATCGTTTGACAGGAATGAACGAAACTTTGGTGATTTTTAGTCTAGTTTTGAGGCATTAATTTGTGACAAGAGAATTGGCACCAGTATCCATAAAGGGATCTGAGACACTTGCGCGAAAGACATTTTCGCGAAAGACACTTGCGCAAACCCACTTGCGCGAAAAAGTTGCGGAAATGAGATTTCTTCATAACATCACGCCATCAATTTCAAAGGGCCCAACACTTTGAAATTGATGGCATGATGTTATGAAGAAATGTGAAAATTTTCGCAGCCGCCATCTTAGATTTACGTTTTGACATCATAATCTGCTTTAGAATCCTCAAAAACTATGAAAAAGACACCTATGACGAAAAATCTGAATATTGTCACAGCCGCCATCTTGGATTTATATTTTGACCTCACTATCAGCTTTAGCATCCTCGAAAACTATGAAAACGATACCCATGACGAAATATTTTTAAATGTTCGCAGCCGTCATCTTGGATCTTTATTTTGACTTAAAGTAGTCTTCAGTAGCGTTAAAGAACTTCGTTCCAAAAATACTTCACTTATTGCTACAACAGCATATCGGCGCGGGCATATCGGTGACGCGAACCCATAACTTTTCCCCTACCAAAAATCATTCAAAACTATGAAATCTAATGTCAAAATATAACTAGTGAACCCAGCAGGCAGATGTTGTCCTGCGACAACAGCGCCACGCGAGTCCAACTATAGTTATGAACCATCCAAGTTACACAAAAAGAATTAAAAAAAAAAAACATTTAAATCAGTCAAGCCGTTTAGGATAAGAAGAATTACGAACACACGTACACCGGTATTTTATTTATTGCCAGGCATGCAAAATTTTAATGTTCTTCAAAAACAAGCAAAGTACTTTAAAATAAAATGCGGATCAAAATGTGGTAGTCGACGTACAATTTCTGGAATATGTTAACATCGGACACGTACGTGCGTGTGTGCGTGCTGCGACGCAAAGTGATACGTCCTCACGCTGGGAAGGCCCGTTCGCTACTGACGGAATAGATTTTCCGCGATCGTTTATATAGTTCACTTTGCCATTTATTTACGTAATGAAGTAATTGTTTATTTATAAAATAAAATTTAGATTCTATTAAACAATTAACTTAAAATTAATATAGAATTTTTAAAATTTCTTAAAAGTGTTTCTAAGTATTAGAAAAAAATATTTATTTGGCTTGAAGTTTTGAGAAAGTTACGTTATTTCAACATTTTTTTTCTGCTATATTTTGTATGAAAGTTGAAAAAAGTGGTTCCCCTATGTACAAGTAGACCATATAATGATGTTGATGATATTTTTTAATTTTCAACATCAAAAGCAGTTTCTTCTAACGAAACGATCAAACGTCAGTCTCGCGTCATTTTTTGGAAAACTTGTTGCGAATTTTAGTGATTTCCCACGAATCCTTAATTTATTTCAAAAATCCCTTTCCCCTATGTACAAGACGAAGAATTGGACTTTTCAAATCACAAATAATTTTGTTTAAATTCTCGTCCCCTTTCTCACAACGAATAAACAAAATTGATCAAAATCAGTGATTTCGTGCGGTGCGGCGGCACGGAGCCTTAACATAAAGACAAAAGTTTCAGCATTACTGAATTAAGTTTGTTCACTAACTAATTATGTCTAACAGCAACATTAAATAGTGATCGCGTGTAATGTCTCTATTATACTCAAATTCATTAAAATTAAAGTAATACAACTTTTAAAAGTCTGCAAAGTTTTAATTACAAAAAAAAAAATACAATACAAAATGGGAGAATTTTTAAACTCATTTCGTGTTCGGATGAATTATTGATGTTGTACGCTCCGTTTTATCGCTCGCATTATTTATTGCAATTACGATATTCCCAATAAAGATTTCAACTCCTGCTTGCTTGAAATAAGGATACAACGAAGCTCTTCTATCAAAACCGTCTCGTTACTTACGCTGCTTAACAAAGCCTCCCATCCCCCATTGAAAGCCTGTGCCCAGAGGTTTACGTTAGATACCTATTTTTAGTTAAACCCCTTTTATCGTGAATAGTTTGAATTGTTGCCACTGGTCCTGTGCCGAACTGTGAGGATCAAAGTGGGCCCTTTTATACGTTGGTACAAAGAAAATACGCACCAGGGCAGGATAACAGTTTCATTATGGATGAACTTCGACAATGTTGGATAAATTTTGCTTAGGTTGGCTACAATGTTGTGTAGGTACCTATGTGCCAATATTTTGTTAAAGTTCAAGGCAATCCTTTTCAGAAAATAGTTTTTAGAAGGTCACATGTACCTATATGGAAATGTTTTTCATGTTTTGTTTCGTCAACTTGAAAACATGGCAACTGAAGGAACATGGGTGGGTTTTAGTCAGTAAGAGTCTGACACGCCCTCCCGCTCCGCCCAGAGCGGGAGAAGTTATTTGATAATATCCCACCCAAAAAAAAAAAAAGTTGGCTTCAATGTTGTGTAGGTACCTATGTGCCAATATTTTGTTAAAGTTCAAGGCAATCCTTTTCAGAAAATAGTTTTTAGAAGGTCAAATGTGTATGGAAATGTTTTTCATGTTTTGTTTCGTCAACTTGAAAACATTATTCATAACTAAAATAAATAAAGACTGGTGGTATATTTTCCTGGCTCGTGGCTAAGTGATAACAGCCGCACGGGTCGATCCATCAGGTTAAGCTACGCTTGCCGGGGTTGGTCCGTGAATGGGTGACCATCTTTACATATCGAGACTCCTCGGTGCCTCGGAAAGCACGTTAAGCCGTTGGGCCCGAAAGTCTAACAACCAGTCTTATACCAGCGGTATCGGATTACCCAGTTACTAGTTTGTAGAGGTCAGATAGGCAGTCGCTTCATGTAAAATACTGGTATTCAGTTGCATCCGGTTAGACTGGAAGCCGACCCCAACATAGTTGGGAAAAGGCAGATTGAGTAGGTATTTCTCTATCACTTCTTCTTTATGTTAACTGAACAGTTTTGCGAAAAAATGTTGTCGCTCGCTACCATCGGGATTGTCTTTCGTCAAACAAAAAATTTCTTCGCATATCTTTTCATCACGTAGACTATTCAGGTATTCTCAGAGTTAAAAGTCAATCTAGATTATTTTACCACGAAAAGTCAACATAATGCAACTATAGGTATGTCTGGTCTAGTACAAGTTGCAATTTGAGGTTTTTAGAATTTAGGACATTTTATATTTGGACCTTTGTGTTTAATAACTGTTCAAACAATGTGTACGCTAGTTTATGCCTGTTTGGAAAATGCGATTTTTATTACTAGCTCGGTTCTTACTATTTTACACTAGCATATAAATAGTTTAAATAAATTTCTACCTTATAGTGTTGACATAAAGTATATTTCGTGAGCGTTTCTGATAGATGGCAAATCGTATTACGGTTTTATTTAGTGCAGCAGCCGTCATCGTAAAACTGGCCAATGTATCCGAGTGTACGTTGAAACGTTTGGTAATCTCATTTTGTGGCTTTGCGATGGGGAAAACTGGAATCGTGTTTTACGTGAATTGTTTTTAGATTTACTCGTTGAATGATTTCCGAGCTTCCTTTAAGAGTAAAATATGATTCTGTCGGTTATCTTTTCATCCGAGTTGAAAGAAGCAGTCAATTCCATTTGATTGATCAAACATCTATGGGTTGATTGAGGTTTGTCTAGATAATGGAACAATTCGGAATCTAAAATTGATGGTCTCAATCATGTAAATCTTTAAAAGTACCTAATCTTATTGCTGTGCTCTTAACAAACTTTTGACATAAATTGTATAAAATCTCATTATCCCTGTTTCTAATTTATGTTAAGTTTCGCGTCTTAAAGACATCGTTATTCGTTACACGAAGGTAAATAATTTTTTTCTTTTACCTATCAAACTTTTGTAAAACTCCGAACATATTCGGGAACATAAAAAATATTAAGCTATTAACTTTTATCAAAAAGTTTTGAAAAAGGAGAAGCGTAGGTATATAGATATTATGGAAAATAGGCAAGTTAGCATAAAACTTATTGGCCCTAAATTCTCAAAAGGATATAATTTGCGTTCACTTGACTAAAATGAAGTTTTGTGAAGATTACCTCGAGCGGGCTCAGTAATTCTGATGAAACGTCTCAAATTATGGCTACATCGCTTCAAGCGCTTGCCTTTCCGCTGGCGTTCCCTAGGTTACTGTTCCTGGCAGCTTACAATGCCTACTTACTCCTTACGCAGCCTGAGACTTATTTCTCAGGAAATACCAACTAAATTGCTTTGTATCCAACTAAATTGTATCAGACTTCGTATCTACTGTTTCGTTTAATTTTTCGAAGAACAAGACCGGGGATCTTTTTAATTAGATCCAACTTGTCATAACAGGATTAACGTGCTTTACATTAGTTATTATTACTAGGATTTGCTCATAAATTTATTTTGTATAATCAGCATGTTTTTATGTCGATAGTGCTCTGTCTATGGAAATGTTTTTAATTTTTAAAACGTAAAGCTTAATTTTGTGTTTTCTCTTAAGTAAAACTTGCTTTTTTAAATTGGAGGTTTTCTTTTTATCCTCTTAAAGTCTAGACCATGGTCTTGTCTATGGAAATGTTTTTAATTTTTTAAACTTTAAGCTAAATTTTGTATTTTCTCTTAACTCATCATCTGTTACGACGACGCCTCATTGAGGTGGATAACAATTAAAATTCTATTGTGTCTCGTTAATGACAGTTGAAAGGTTAAGTAAAGTTCGCTTTTTTTAAATTGGTGGTTTTCTTTTTATCTTAAAGTCTAGACCATGGCCTAGTTTTTTTGTTTAGAAAATTATTTTTGAACGATTTCTAGTTGCCGTTTAACTGTCTTGTTATCTCACAACAAAGGATTTCAACAAAGCTGTTTCTTAAATTTTAACGGTAGCAGACTTTTGTTTTCTGGTTTTTCATATTTCTGCTCTCAGATTAGGTTTATAACGTTGCTTGTACTAAGAAAAGATGGTATCGCCGACATTTCGCTCAAGAACAAAATCTCGTTGTTCTAAGCCAACGTTACCGAGCTCGAAGTACAATCGTGTCTTCCTGTAACGACCCACTAGAAAGGTATACACAAACTAATTTTAAACAAAGTTTGCGAATTTTCGCCATAAAGTCTGGTCGTGTATTGTCGACGGGAGGTCCCGACTCTTGGTAGATATTCAGACCGTTCGCGAAACTTTGATACATGGCTTGGCTATAAAACGCAGCGCACCCAACCCGCATGTATTGTACACTCGCGGCCATACTCACGGGAACACTGTTAAATGAAGCGATTAAATACAGCCCTACTGTTTACACGCAAATAAAACAAGCTCTTTTGTATCAAATTGAATTACGGTATTTTGCAACTTTAGCTTTAGCTAGCTACATTTTATTTTGCAACCTAATTTTTACCGCAGATTTGTGTTGCTGACTGCAACAAATTTCCTTTTCATATGCCATTATTTTGATTTATGCTTCATGTTATCTCTCACCACAGGTGCACGTTTCGGTGCAAAATAACATAAGTTTAGCTCTAATGACAAAATTTAAATTACCTTCATGATTTACGAGCGACACGGACGTTCGGAACTACGTTACGGCGAACAATGTGGGACGAGTTTACGCAATAACGTAGAATATTCGGAGCGTGTGTATTGTAATTTGTCCGTAAGTGTATTGGGTAGCGTATGGCACTGCGTATTGATGTCGGATCGGGATGGTGGGTTTTATTTTGCGTGCGAACGGAAGCCACCGTCGTGTTTTCCGTGCGTGCGATGTTGACTAGCCTATTGCCATTTTTTCCCCCGAGTGTCGGTAACGCTCTCGAGTACGGGCGAATTGTTTGCCAATGAAGTTCGGGTGGTTGGTTGATATTTTTTCCACTACTTGCAATGTGAATCATGTTGAATATGGACTGTGTATAAATGAGTGTCGATGGAAAATTGTTTTTTTTTTTTTTCAGTTTTAATAGTTTCGTGGATATTCGGAATATTGTTTAGCTTCGAAATAGATTATTTTTTTATAAATAGCGTTAGTTCAGTGTTATTGAAAAATGTTTTGGTTTAATCAATTCCATATATTTGCTTTGATTTTAATCTGTAAAGTTGTATGTTTCACAAAGAATCCTTTTCCATTTTAAATTGAACCAAGTATTTATCTTGATGCTCTTTCATGCAATCCAAACACAGATTACATTAAAGAAAATAAGATAGTAACTATCTTTCAAAGAGCTTTATATTAAAGGGTTTCAAAGTAAAGGTACATTACGAGATATTAACATGTAATAACCGTAGGAGTAATCCTATTGGCAGAGATATCAATTTTAGTAAGGTTTCCCTTTGTGGACCGTTATCTCGTTCAAAGTCTTTGAGAATCAGGAGCGACTTAGTGTTGTACGATCGGTAATCACCATTTCTCCTCATGGAATATACTTAATATACATACGACTTTAGGGGCCAGAGACAGCCGTCCGAATAAATGATTGAAATGTATGCAAGTATACTATTGCCTTATTCTAAAGTAATACGGTTATTTTTTCCATAAACACCTACGGTGTTTTTGAAGTGAAAACTTCTTTAGGTGTTGGGCATTTTTGAGATGGGACTAAACCATTGATTTCACGACCTGTTACCGACACCGTGGAGTAAAAGACATCAACGTGTTGATTACCGTGGTGCGTGGAGTAATAGACATCAACGCGTTGATTACCGCGGTGCTGATATTTTTTTTAAGTTTTTGCTTCTATCGGCACTCCCGGAGTCCCACTGTTTTTTTTTTCTAAAATGAAACGTTATAATAATAATTTGCTAGGTTACTAATATAAATCTCTAATGACCCTTTATTTAAAAAAAAAAACCGTCCAAGTGCGTGTCGGACCATGCACAATGAAGGGTTCCGTAGTTGGAATGAATTTATCCCAAGAACAAACTTAAAATTGTAGTTGAAAAACATGTTCTCCCATACATTCCAACTGCAAATGTAGGTTTGTACGCACAATATTGAGTTATTTATCATGTCATTTTAAGACCATAGACTTCTGTAAATTTTCTATTGTTTTCTTAAATACCTTTAATACTATTTATTACAAAATTATTTAATAAAATTAAATCCTCTTATTAAGCCCTTCATTTGATATGTACAGTTTGCATTTTTTTTTTTTAATTTTCTAATTTATCCTCCAAAAGTGAATCCCATATTCAAAATTCATTTATTCACGTTACACGTTCGTATTTGGGTCATAGAAATTCATAATATATGTGTACTAAATTTCAACTTAATCGGTCCAGTAGATTCGGAGCAAATCTGCTGTGACAGATGGAGGCACAGACACACACGAGTGATCATGTAAGGGTTCCGTTTTTCATTCGGACGGACGGATCCGTCCGAATGAAAAACGGAACCAAATACTTTTTAGGGTCCCGACCCTAAAATGTATTTAAATTCAATCATAAAATCCGAAGTTGATAAACTTGGTATCAACACAGCGCCGATCAACCGTCGCCTGCCACTTCCCTATCACCGCTAATTCCGCGTTTAATCATTTCCCTCCAATCCGACCTCCGGAGTTAATCGGCTTGGTGCCCTTTTCTTCTCTCGCCCATTGATTAAAGGTTCCTTCGTCTCTCGGATATTATGTCAATCAATTGATTTATCTATTTTATCTCTTGTGACGGCTCTGCGGCGCTTCTACGCTGATGAAATGCCAATTTAGATAGAGGTTTTGACTCGATGAACGGTCGATTTGAGTAAAATTCAGAAGCCCCTCGTCAATTCAGACGATTTGCAATTAAGTTTTGGGTCACTTTGAGTGTCAGTGAGGCATTTTTTGTGGGTCAATACGTTTGGCGTTATGTGTAATCCTTTGAGTAAGAATTTAATTAGAACAATTTTCTTGCACTGTTTGTTCTTTTATCAAATTCGCAGTAGCTTTTCTCCTGTTAGAAATTCTAAAGATTTGTTTTTTGAAACGTATTGTTAACTTACTTACTTTATATGCCTTTCTCGAAAATTTTGCATCATTATCCGTGTCTAAAATTCCGCCATCCATTTCACCTGACGAATAATGAGTGTTTTTGATACGCACTCAAGTTTCCAAACTCAGCGAAATTGTTGACAAAGTCGTGAAGAATCTCGGCAGTTAGCAAGTTGTTGCGTATTTTAGAACAGATACTAATTGGCTGTCGCCATATAAATTGCAACGAAATAACTTGAACTTACTTACTGTGTTTTGCTGAGATCGTTTTCGTTTATTTTCTCTAGAGGTTTATGGTGTAAAATAAATGGGTATTATGGTAATGTGGGTGTACTACCGGTACACCTCTGCCCAACCCTTTGGGGTAACAAGGCGTGATGTTATGTTGTATAATTGAAGTGAAAACTTCTTTAGGCACGTTGGGCATTTTCGATATGGGACTAAACCATTGATTTCGCGACACTGTTACGACACCAGCTTTTGACCGTTAAAAAGACATCAACGCGTTGATTACCGCGGTTCCCATTTTTTTCAAGTTTTCACTTCTGTCGGCACTCCCGGCCACTGTTTTTTATAGGTATTATTATAAGTAACCAAGCCATGTATCTGCAGGGATTTCCCATTGATAAAGATGACGAACTTCCATACAACCTTTCACCCCATGTTTATGGGCTTAATGGGATGAATTTTCAAAAATCCTTCCTTAGTGCTCTTTTTCGATAAATACAAGGTACTGCTGTGCAAAGTTTCATGCTTCAAGACCAGAAGAAGAGGTTTAGGCTGTGCGTTGTCTGTCCACGAATTAATTTATGATTTGTATTAATGCCCCGCAGACAGGCGTGACGTGACTTTAATAGAACTAGTACTGTCTAGTCTTTAGTACTATTGTATAGAATCAAGTTTTTCTAACTGAACAGACGTCAGACAGCTGTGCTGCTGGGGAGTTTGTTGCGCCATTTCTTTTTCCCAGCTAAAGCACTAGGAAGTGGTGAAGGGCGGGCGTGTTTGGGGGACTGTCTTATGTAATTTTGACATTCGAAAATTTCTGATTCTTAGCCTAGTTTGAATAAATGCCTTTTCAATTTTGAACAATTTCTATAAAACTTTATGGAAATTTTTCTACCACAATCGCGCCATCGTCGCGTCGTGCCTTTCTGTGGAGCCTTTAAGTAGATGTTAAAGTTTGGAATTACATGTTCATTGTAATAAAATATCAACCAGCTCAGTAGTACCTTATGTCCTGAAATATCGCATAAATCACTGGTTATAACTGGACCAGTAAAACGTTCCAAAAAGGCTTTAAAAAAAAACTCAACGAGGAGGAAATTTTGGACAAAACTAGTGAGTCTAATGTCCTTCAAAAAACTCGTTTTAAATTGTTTCTAGAAAAACAAAACACGTTCTAAAAGGTTATAATTGAATCCTAAGCTACAGTTTATGCCAAAAAGCGAAACAAAAAGACAGGTCTAGACGTCACGAAAACTAATACGGAAAGTGTCAGGCAAAGCTTGTTTTTTCAATTCGCTCAAGTTTTTTCCGACACGATTTCGTTTACGCAATCCCAGTACAAAGTGCCTGTCAGAAATGTCATCTACGTCGGACCGCGTCGATTTGTTCCCAGTCATCGTTTATTTTGTTGCAAATTCGGGATAGCCGTAAACTCGGGAGCATGTCGTCAGCATTTTCATTGGTGATGTAGGGTTGTTGTATGATTGACAGATTTCATGTTGCAGTTTCTGCTTTGGTCATCTATTTGGTGCGTTGATCGTATCTGTATACAGTGGAAAATAAAATTGAAGAGACTGCTTTTTGATATAGAGTGCTGTTCGTTAGTGAGTTTCGTTTATTGTAACGTTACGTTTAGCTCGAGTAAGCTAAATGTAAGTCACACTAATAAAAATAATAGTGCAAAAGAATAGGAAAGTAAAAGTTTTAGTATGACATTCAGGCCGGTTTCACACGATGCGGGACGTTCGAGGATAGGCGGCAGGACAGGATCCGCAGGTATACAGGTTGGCAGGGACGAGGAGTAGGGGCAGCGGATAGTGTGGAGGAGCAGGGCTGTGGCGTCTTAAGCCGAGCAAGTTCGTTAGCCCTGTCCGAAAGGGGAAATAGTTATAATATGTGTTGCGATAGCGGAGGCGCTATGTGACGCCTCGTCGTACTCTGACGTCGGAGGCGTCTCTCGAAGGGTGGCGTCGGGTCTCGCCACGCGGGAGGAGGGTAGTGTAGGGACACTTTGCGGCACCTCACGTGCAGTGAGGGAAGCGTCCTGCCCTCCTAAGGCGCTGTGAAAGAATGCCCCGGCGTCGGAGGCCTCTGTGTCTTGGAGTGATGGTCGGCTGTGGTGTCTTAAACCATGCGGTCAGAACTCTTCTGATGTTATAGGCCTCCCACAGAAGTAGAGGAGAGGATCGGGAGGCCGAGAAATGAGACTCAGATGCACTGGCACTCAAAGAAATAAATGAAATTTAAGAGATACATACTATTAACACACTTTAAGACTAGTTACACGGAACTAAACGGGCTAAAATTTAATTAGAAAGGCGGTAGAACTGGACTAAATGAAAAACAAAGCAAACACCTCACCAAAAGCCAAAATAAAAGGTTATTTTTTGGGTTAGAAATTATAAAATAACTTCTTCCGCTCTGAGCGGAGCGGGAAGGCGTGTCAGACTCTTACTGACTAAAACCCACCCGTGTTCTTTTAGTTGCCATGTTGCCAGGGGCCACGGTATCCCTTTCGGACTTTCCCGCGACCCCGGCAGAAAATAAAAGTACCTGAAGGCCGTTTTTATCGTTCCTTGTCAAAGCTTTCTGTTCTGGTGCTTCCAGAACAGAAAGCTTAAGGGTATACTCTCGAGGTGGTCACCTCGAGAGTATACCCTGTCAAAAAAAAAAAATATTAAATCGGTCCACAATTGACGGAGAAATCGGTGGACATACATAAAAAAAAGAAAAAAAAAAACAAACATACGCGACGAATATATAACCTCCTCCTTTTTGGAAGTCGATTAAAAAGTGAGTAATATAAATTTCACACGATTTCAATAGGTAATAAATACGTCAAAAGGTGGTTTATTTATACAGTATCATATAAATAGACTAAAGGATGTAGTTCTATACAGCAAAATACCACATGATATGATGCTTTTTGATATGAAATGCTGTCATGAAGTGTGGGAAAATTGTCACAGTCACCGCGCTTTTCAATTGGTGAATGGTGATAGTAATTTAGTGTTGCCAACGCGTGGTGTCGGTTCTCATGATCTTTTAAGACTTGATATTGGAATCTACAAGAAATGTAACGGTGATCTTTCTCACTCCAAATGTTCCAAAATTATTCCAGAATTTTGTTTTGAAAATTACCATAATGGTGCCGATTCCCTTGTTCTCAAACTAAACTAAATTTAAGTTCAGTGCATCTTTTTCTTTCTATTTCATTAAGAAAATGACAGAAGATAAATTTTAGTTTAGTCGTGTCAAATTAATCGGCGCTTGACGTAAATTGACGTAATTTTAGTAGGCAAGTTTTTAATCACGTCTAAACTTGTATGGAGTAGTGTCAGGCGCTGATTAATTTGACAGAACTAAACTAAAATTTATCTTCTGTCCTTTTCTTAATGAAGTAGAAATAAAAAGATGCACTGAACTTAAATTTAGTTTAGTTTGTGAACAAGGGAATCTGCACCATTATCGACTAGACCGGATTTGGTTATACCGTGAACTATTCTGGACTCAACGTCTGCTAAAATACCTTTTATAAACTCTAAAGTATCAGCGACTTCAACAAAACCATTTCTAAAAATCCTCCATTCACATAAACGTCCTCACCAGTTAAGTCGCAGTGCAGTCATAATATTTCGACGTCGCCAACCCTGTAAAGCGATAGCGGCGACATTCATAAAACGTGGAGTAGACGTAACCGGCACATTTGCATGTCTATGCTCAGAAAGTGGTAAGTATTTATTACATGAACGAGTTGCGGTCACCGTATGCTCGGTGGGCACTTGTTGAGTGAATTGTCAATGATTGTATTGGATGTTATTCAATTAGTGAAACAACTGTGGAGATGCTTTCGAGGTCATTCAATGAATAACATAAAGAATTTTTTGAGTAAAGTAAGGTGGTCTTCATGGCCAGCAATAAAAGTTTGAGCAGGTGTTACTAAATGAATGAAATAGCATTACGTTCTTGACGATTGTTAGATAGGCATAGGTACCAATTACATAATTATTCATCATTATCACAAAAAGCATTGTAGGTATCGAATAATTTTGTATCAATTTAGATCTTTGTTAAAACAACACTTTCGTTACAGACCTTTCAATATTAATTATGATCAAAAACCTGGTCATTATCAAAGTCTTTTAGACTTTTATTTAAACTCAAAGAAAAAGGTTTTACAAGCTCATTTAAAGACCTATTTTTTGTTACATAAAAGCTTATAGCCCGGTAAAAGAATTTTACAAAGAACTTAAATGCCTGTAAATGTTACTTAGTCAGGCAATCATCGTTAGTCACCTAAGTTGTAACTTAAGCTGTTTATTGGTTAAATTTAGTTCAGATGGTACACCTTGACCTGACCCTAACGATGAGTTGTTTGGATCTTATTAGCTTTTTATAAAGTTTTGAAACAAAGTTTAACGCAATCTTATATCCAAATGTGTCCAAAAGGTTAATACTGAACTAGCTGTGTTATGGATCTAAGTCGTGAAGATCGTCGCGAAGGGATTCTGAATCTCTGTCCTTATCTGACATCTCTAAACCTTAGGTAATAATAATATTATAAATGTGAAATTTTGTTGAAGATGTATGTTACGCAATCACGCTAAAATAGCTCTACAGATTTAGATGAGTTTCAGCTCACGTCCTATCTGAACTCATAGGATACTTAGGATAGTATGTTTTGTAATGTTAAATTTACTTTTGCTGTCTATTTTCTGGTGTACAATAAAGTATACATACATAAATAATACTTTTTATTCGGGTACGTTTAAAAGTTTTTCTAGAATTCTAGAGAAATCGTGAACAATAGCAAGTGCTTTCAGAGATACCTTCTAGGTACGTGACTATTATTCTCCCTCTATCCTCGTACGATACCACGTATTTCTCTCCCCACAAAAGCTCACATTTCAACCGTTAATAACCTACAACAAGCAACGATAAATTCAAGGAGATCAAGACTAAACCTATCACGATGAAACGGAGCGACCTCAGAAAGCTGACTCATGTATATTGTATTTACATCGCAGCAGAAAGCATAACATATGTTTGCAGCCTAAGTCTGCTGCCCGTAAATTCATTTAATTTGTCACTCGACATAGCGTGCGGTCAACGGAGCTCGGTTCTTGCTTCGCGATAATATAATATCATGGCATAGCAACATTGTTTCCTCTGGCTTCCGCTGTTTCGCGTTGTTTTGTTTTGAAATTGTTCGTACAGAGTTCATTATTATCAACGGAACGTCTTGAAAGCTTTGGGATTGTAGTCGGTTTGTTTTCATGTTATTTGAAGTTTATTTTCATGTTGTTGTTATTATTAGTTTTGATTTTAAATACTGCGGTATGCTGTTTTAAGTCTGATTGTTAATTATTGTGGTGTTTTTATTCATTAACATTATGTACTCCTGAATCTGGATGTCTTCATGATGCTTCGATGAGCAGCCATTTGTTGTCGTTTAGATTTTCGTTTATCAAAGATTTCTCATGATGAAAATAACTCGCTATATTTATACAAAAAACTATGAAAAAACCACTCAGTATTATTTACGCAGCCTGAATTTGAGCACATAATAAATTATGATCGTTTCTGACAAATCTCCAGAGAAAATATGTCTCCAATATTTTTTGCTATACACCAGTAAAGTAGCTACTCTCGCTTGATTGAAATTCTGTCAGGAACGTCCAAGTTATTTTTCTTTAGTACGAAGAAGTTGTAGCATATAACAGGACGGAAAGAAATTATATATTTTTTACTTTGCTAATAAAGAAAGTCTGGAGTTAAGACGCAAACTCAAGGGACTTCGTTGGAACGTGAGTATCTTTCGTAATCGCAATTCACACCGAAGATTCTCGCACACCATTAACCCTGAAAAGAGCGATCAGACGGAAGAGATTAACATCCACCGCAGCGTTCAGACAGTGCTTCTTGAAAACGTAGTGGAGAGAACTGGCAATGGAATTTGCGCGCTTTTGTTTAAGTGAAAAATTGCAGCAAATTTTCGCTTGCATGGTACAAGTATTGGATGGCACGATTGCATTAAAAAGATTAACTGGTATGGGAGCTGCTTGCATCGTTTTTGTTGTTTTTCTGTACTCATAAATAAAAGTTCTTTTATTTTAGCAGAAAACGTTTTTTTTGTGCGGTAACATAAAAACGCTTTATTCAAGGCAATAGATGACATTTTTACTGAAATAATTATGTATGTCGTTCGCGGTAATGATAAAAGTTTGATGAAAATTGCTGTTTTTATATAGAACTTAATAAATGTAGGGTTATTTTGGATGACGCACGTTTTTATAGAGCGATATACCAGTTTACAGTATAACACAATGAAGGTTTACATTAAGTTGTGTTTAGGAGGGGAAAAAGTTTAAGTTTTCTATTATTTTTAAGCTATTGCATAGCTTTTATCGCGGGCTTTGAGCGCGGCGACTGAATCAAGAAATTCCGTAACGAAAAAAACCTAACATTCCGCCTACCATGTAATGACGGTTCCCATGACAACGTGATATTGTCATGGGAACGTAATTTTTGTTTTATGTCATCATCCCAAGTGTAGCGTTGACAATTAGGAAGTATGGAGGTTACAAATGCTATGCAATAGCTTTACCGCGGCAGTCCCCGAGTGCCACACGTTTTTTTATTTAGTATTTTTAGCTCCTTTCAAATGCCTACCTACTCTCTCCAAACATAACATTAGTATGGAATATCATTCTTCTAACACCCACGTTCCACCTTTTATATACAGAGTCCTATATCAAACGAAGCAAAAAATACTTTCAATAGATTTTCGGTGAGGTCCTTACATAGTACATCGTTAAGTACCATAGAGGTGACTGCGTGGAAAAGATTAACTCCTACGGTTTCAGAAGTGTGAGCCTCCGGAATTTATCACAGAAAATATTATTACAGTACATTTTTTGCTTCTGTTTACAAAGCCTAATGTATCGTTTGATAAGATATAAATAGAAATTCATTTGAAGTGGATAGCTAATACCCACGTTTTAAGGTCCGGATGCATAAGATTTTTTTTTTATTAATTTCCACGTATTGTGAGTAGGATCTCATGTACGTCATCTTTCCGCGTTTGGATCATCAAAAGGCTGATGGAATTTGACCTTTTCATTAAAAACGTTGTATGCCTTCCTTTTATTCAACCCGTTTTTTCTACTTTCGCAGCTTTGTATAGATGACAAAGAGGGTTGCCCTTTTAAAATGTACCTACAATTCATTCTTTTGACTTTACTATGTTGTTGTGTTCAATAACCTCTTCATTATCTTGTTGTTCCTCGTTTTCCAATAAAAACTTTATTTCCATCCTCATCTAGTTTTCAAACTCCTTAATACTTGTTTGCTTTACATTTTTTTATAAATCGTTTGGCCTGTCCATAATTTCCTACGTCATTATAATTTAATTCAAGTGTTAACGTCGTTAATGCCTTAATAAAGGTTGGACTTAATTAATTGTTAGACCGATAGTGAGTACTTAATTATAGCTATCAAGGTTTATTTGACAAAAGGCGGTTTGGTACATTATTTTATTAATAAGCTAATGGTCTTCTTCCTTTCGAGTCGATGGTAAATTGTTAAATAAGTTGGGCCCAGTACCAAACAAAGTCTTAGAAGCATTACTTTCAAGTTGTAATTTTGAAGATCCAATGTTAGTAATAATGACTTCTGGGCCCAAATCACTTTTTACTCACAACACCTGAATTTTGACCTTCCGCGTCCAATTCAAAATAATTAAAATCTAAGATAGTCTTTGTTTCTTCGTGAACCTGTTTTTAATTTTTAGCATTCCCAAGAACCCATCTTCCGCAGTATTCCCTGGTTTATCAACATCACTTGCAGCAGTATTCTTCTCGAAAGCACCATCATTTGTACAATACGCGGTTTTTGCGGATTCCTCTGAAAATGTTTGAGCAAGTTTAGCTGTTTCCACTTTATTTATGAGTTCTTTAACAAACAGGTGTGTCTTGGCTAAAAACCCGTTTCTTCGTGCCTCGTGTAATATAAGATGCAGTATTTTCTTATTTGCTCTTTGTTTTTGTTACTTAACCATTTTTAAAATCTCGCTCTTTTCTTTACTTCTTTAAGAGCTCTTGGTTACTTACTTAAGTTGGTCTGTATCTTCATTTATTTACATTTAGTACTAAAGTTACCGTGGTTTTTTTTTCTGTTCATTTTCTTGTAAGTACTTTTCTTCAAGATTTAATATATATTTTCAATATTACTGTTCTAGTGGATAAAACATGTTATTTTTGTATAATGTTAACAAGGTTCAAGTCAAATTTTACTTCTCAGGTCACTTGACTCTCAGTTTTATCTTCAAATCTTTTGAATATTCTAAAGGCGTAACTTTCACATTTTAAAAGTCAAATATGTTAGAATGTATAAATATTTTGAACATGTTTGTACTTACGCTCATTTAATGTTGAATTTATCGTGGTTTGTGACACAAACATTTTTGTTGTATTGACTTGCAGATACAAAAATCTTAAATAAATACATACACAGAGATATCTTTAATGGAAGACCGTTTGGTTTGTTGAAAGGAACAAATTTCATCCAATTCGTTGAAATAACATCACTGCGAAAGATTTACACCGATACAAATGCCTTTTGACGAGTAACTTCTTTGAGGGCTTAGCACGGTGGCCGTTTTGACACAGGGAGTCGTGCGAGAGGATGAGGATCCCAGAATCAAAGGGAATATCGTCAAAGGATGACGTCGGAAGCTATTCGGCGAAAGACAGAAACATTTTTTTTTTTAATAGGATGTAAGGCACCTTTTTTGTAAGGAAGGGAGTTAGATTTGATGAAAAACAGCGTTTTAAAAATATTTTGCTACATATTTATGTTTTTATTATTTATTATTCATCTGCATTTCTTTATCTTAAATGGAAGACAGTCTGGTTTGTTGAAAGGAACAAATTTCATCGAATTCGTTGAAATAACGTCATTGCGAAAGATTGACATCAATACAAATGCCTTTTGACGAGTAACTTCTTTGAGGGCTTAGCACTGTGGTGGTTTTGACACTGGGAGTTGTGCGAGAGGATGAGAATCCCAGAATCAAAGGGAACATCGTCAAAGGATGACGTCGGAAGCTATTCGGTGAGAAACAAAAAGTTTGTTTTTTTGTAGAAATGGATTGTAAGGCACATTTTAAAACAGCGTTATAAAAATATTATGCTATGTATTTATGTTTCTATTATTTATTATTCATCTGCATTTCTTAATATATTGATACATACCTCGCCTTAAATAGAAGCAACTACTAATAAACTAATAACACGATACACACGAGGGAAATGAAGAAATAAAACTGCTTTCACCCATTACAGCTGAAGAATTGGCTCACGATTCGAAGCGATAGCTTTCATAAATTGATCAGTTGGCTAATAGAGATGGTATTACCCCAGACAGAAAGAAATGAGAGCCAAATTAGACAAGATTGATCTTGATCGTTTCTCCTCCAAAGAAGAAAATATAGGGCGAATAAGGAATCAAGTGACTTATCGAATTAGGAATTATTATGAGATATTACGAGATAAAGTATATGAGAAAGTTTGTCCTTACGAACGTTGGTTCGATCCAATAAGTTAGGAAGTTCCACATACTTGCAAATTGTTCCAAATATCCCTGAGGCTGCTTCTTCGATTTGTGTTTCGTTTATGAAACAATAAAGTTGTTGAGTATCTTGGGGTTTACTTTGCCTAATTTGCTTTTCTTGTTTCTTATTATTGTTCTTAATTTCCCGTGGGAATATATCAATATTATGTAAATTATGCTGTACCTACATTTGAATGTTAAAGAACTAACAGTATAAATTAATTATTGTCCTATGTTAGTAATATAATAAACAATTTATCTAGCAAACTTTAACTTTTAAAGCTGTCATTAAATACTAATCTTACATTAACTTGTTGCAGAAAGCAACATTAGACTCGATTTTAATTTATGGTTCTTTGATGAAATTAAATAAATTAATAGCGTTAATGATCCATTACGTAATGGGGCATTAATGTTTGCCTTTGTGCAACTGGATGTTACCATGTTAAACCTAACCTTCTTGTTTTTGAAGTGAAAACTTCTTAAGGCGCGTTGGGCATTTTTGAGATGGGACTTTAGACTGTAATGTAACGCAATTTACAGACACCATGGATTAAAAAATATCAACGCGTTGATTCCGATTTTCAAGTTTTCACTTCTGTCGGCACCCCCGGAGTGCCACTGTTTTTTTTTTTTGTTTAATATTAAAATTGTATCTATCTAGCCATGTGTTTGCGTAGGTACCTAACAAGGTATGTGATAATAAATCGATTTTTTATTTACCAACATGTTTCTCAAACTAATGTGCCAGTCTGTTACACTATTACTTACATCGGGAAAGAACCAGTCTTTTCCTGCAACCATTATGAATTTATTAACCTAGTAATAAAAGAAAATGCCACAAAGCTCTTCACTATAAAGTGTAGGTAATGGCACAATGTACGTAACTGTAACATAAGACAGTACGACCATTTCTTGTTCACTTTCATTAGTGGGTGTTATTGGCTGAAAGCCGTTTTCAGGCCGAGTGTAATAATCCCACGGAATTGACAAAGTTCAGTCGGTTAGGTCATTGAAAGTATACGGGTTAATTTTCTGTAGTTTCCCGAAATATGGTGAGGACACTTAGAACTTCGAAAATGGTGGAATAACTTAGAACTACGAAATTAAGATTTCTTTTCTTTGTTTCAGGGTTTTCGTTTTGGAGTGCGGTGTTGAGCTTATAGGTAAGATAATTTTTCGTACATAACAGTATCAATACCACAATGTGGATACTAAAAGAGAAGAGCTTATACACCCACATTTCACTACGCGCACTAGCGATCACAGGACCAGTGAGACAGACAATGTAACATTCCTATTATTTTCCAATTTTACCGTAGTGTCCTCTAAAATAATATTTCTCTCCAAATTGTTCTGCCAGAGATATTAGCAGAAAGTCATTGTTACATTCAGAACCAACTTCCAGAAGTTCTTTGACGAAAATTTCTCCTAAATGCTACAACGTTAAAATGCAGTGCAGCAGAAATTTCATGCAATATTTGCCATTTAATGAAATTCACTTGGCTGGCAGCAGACATAAAATAGTGCAGAGCACGGTAATACCCGACGAGCTAATGTCAGCTTCACTTGATTTTGTACAGCTCGATTTTATAATATCGTATCAAGTTTTTTTATTTGAAAATTTCATATCGACATCCATGAATCCAATAAAAGTTGGGAATTTTTATTTATTTCTTTTATTTGAAAAGTTAACTCATAAAACTTTGCGTCGTTAAAGGAAGTTTTTTTTTCTGATAGCTTCAAATGCGACACGAAATGTTTCTGTTTTCTGTAGGTGGTGAATTTTATATTCTGTAGCGCACCCGAATATGCATTTTCCAAGACTGATAACTTGTTTTTATTGTATTTGATTCACAACAATTCTCATCTCTCCTCTCGGATCGCTTAAATTATCTTCAAAAACTTTTTCTTTGGGAGCCGAGGCATTTTTGCATAGCACATGGATATGTGAACTTTAATTTCCCTCTTCCGAAGTAAGTAGGGAGAACCTCCCTCCCCTTCTCTTCACGGATTAACATTTTGTGCGATTTAAGAGCTCGCGTCCCGCCTTTCTGCAGCTTCTAGACTCTAAATTTTGTCTTATTGGACTTGAGACACTATCAAATACTTGAGATTGTAGGTACTAACTTTTGGAATAAAATAAAAGTTAAATATAGCCGTACTTAGCTAGATATTCCTTCGTACAGTTATCCCATTGTATCACATTTCGGTGACTAAAAGTCGTTCCGTGTTTCTTCCCCCTTTTTATGCGAGTTTCGTAATCGCTAAGGCAACAATGAAATATATAAGAAACTGTGTTTGTCGTCGAGTGTAACATGTTCACAAATGATTTATGAGCCAACGCGGTATTTATTCCCCTTTATATTGTCGTCTTGTTCCCATGTTTCTAACTTCCCTTGGAAAGTATTCCTTACGCATATTGATATTTTACGACTACTCCCAACTTATTGCGAGATTCTTGTCTATTAGATATTGTCGTTTTATTTTACTGTCAACGAGCCTTTTTATTGCAAGAATACTGTTAGGGATAGATTGACTTTGCATGTGTAGTCACTATTACTTGAGTAGCAAATATAAAAAGTTGATTACTTGACATTCTGCTCGCATTTCAATCAAATACACAGTTAAGTATTTGTGTAATGAAGTGTTTAGAAGAAGTATCTACACGGTGAGTTTGATTGAAATATCAAGCAATGATAGCCTAGTGGTGTGACCGTCGGACTGCCAAGTCCTGGTCTCGAGTTCGAACCCAAAGCACACAACTCTGACTTTTCAGATTCATGTGCATCGTATTGTATAATTACTTGCTTCAAAAATGGTGAAGGAAAATATTGTGAGGAAACCGGCATGCCTGAGAGATATTTCTCGACGACATCTAAATCCAAGTCAGAGGCCCATAGGCGGCTTTAAAACTCTGACACCAGGGTAGTCACTAACCACACCAAAAGAAGAAGATTGAAATACCATGATACCTTGAGATATAATTTTTTGTATTTGTTATTGAAGATGTTACATAGGTCAAGGACGCGTATGGTACTTTTATGTTGTAACATTGCGGTAATTAGGCTACACAAGTCGGTCATTCTTCCATACAAACGTAGTATGCTGATTACTTGACTATTTGACGATGTACGTTCAAAATAAAAATTATGTCAATTTGTCTTGTCATTCTAACCCTGTATGGAAGCAGAGTTGAAAAAAGCATTGGTTTGGAATTTATGACCGTCGAAACTTCCATATTTCAACACTAATTTTAACTCATCTTTGGACGTAAATAAATGACTTATGTAGTATGAAAAAGGCAAAATAGAAACCGTACAAGGATTAATAATTTATTGAAAAGTTCAAATAATTTTATTTTGAGTAGATACTTTAGAAGTTTTTCCATAACATCTATACGCCCAAAGGTTTGTTCATGAAATTTTACGCGCTCGTTTTCGTTATACATCATCGTCTATTTCACTAAATAAATAAAAATTAGAAAAATACATACAAAATAAAATAAAATAAATAAATAACTTTACTAAATAACATGCATATTAGCTACGTCACCAACGAGTGCGAGCCGTCGACTAGTGGAAACTTTTTTTTGGGTAGGAAATTATCAAATAACTTCTCCCGCTCTGGGCGGAGTGGGAGAGCGTGTCAAACTCTTACTGACTAAAACCCACCCGTATTCCTTCAGTTGACATGTTGCCAGGGGCCACGGTATCCGTTTCGGACTTACCCGCGACCCCGGCAGGCATCGGCCCTAGCAGACCTCGTCAGTTCTGCTGACATCTCTTTGAGGCGCGCGTAAGTTATAATAATAAATAGTTCGTAGCTAGAATGGTAATTGACGGAGTCAATAATCTGAATCTTCTTATCAGATAAATAACAATGGGGCTAGATAATTTTAATGGCTCAATATTTATCATTCTATAGACGTGACTTCTCTGAAATTTATTGTTTTCTTGTACGGTCAGTGCTTTTCAGAGATAGCAATCTACGCAGTGTTACCCTCACAATCGATGATCATCTTATATTCCATCTCTTTTTATTTAATAATATAGACAGAGATGGAATTAGTCTATCTTGTGAACTAGCCCGGACGATGGCTCTCACGACCGAACCACGAGGTCGTGAACAGGCTTTGTTTTATGCTTTATTATTGACTAACATCATGCCCTGAGTTGCATTGAAAATTATTTTCGCAAAATTAGATTTTATGTGGCACTTTATTGGTACATTTGTGACCTTTGTATTTTAGTTTATGTTTCATACATGTTTAGTTTGATGTCATTACTGAACGTCGAGTAATCAGTGGTTTTGTGGTTAAATTGGTACTTAATGCATTTAAAATTGCCCAAGTATTTGTATCAGAATTTTGTAAATACCAGTTAGACTTAAACATTAAAAAAAACAGTGGCATTCCGGGAGTGCCGACAGAAGTGAAAACTTAAATAATTTTATTGTGCAGGAAATACTTTTCTTTTTTGAAGTCGCTAAAAAAAGGGAAATGTCAATCATGTCGTTGTCATGTCTCAATGTTTGGAATGTCATTAATCCAAAGAAAATGTATCGCGCGTTGATGTCTTTTTAATGGTCAAAAGCCGGTGTCGGTAACAGAGTCGCGAGTTCAATTGTTTTTTCCCATCTCAAAAATGCCCAACGCGCCTAAAGAAGTTTTCACTTCAAAAACTACATTTACCAAAATTTCTATTATAGCCAAGTTCGTTTTGAAAATGAACCATAATCCTTATCTAACACGAAGCTAATAAAATAAAATCAACTTTCCCACTTCAATATAATTTCCAAGAAAGTCGGAAGAAAAGTTTTACGCGGCACAAGTTACGAAGATCACTTGTCATGAAATAAGTAATTTTTCATCGCCGATTGTACATTTATTTGACACGTGTTTGTTCAGAAGATTATTAATATATTTTTTCTTTAGTGCCTGACTACCGCAAGTATTAATTTTTTATCAACGCTCTTTGTACCTGCCAATCACTTTATTTTTATTTCCGTAATTATGATCGACTAGCAGCGCCCTGCGGTTTCACTCACATAAGTCTCGATCTCGTGGAAATATTGGGATAAAAAGTATGTTATGTGTTAATCCAGATTATAAACTATCTGTGTGCCAAATTTAACCCAAATCCGTTCAGTAGTTTTTGCGTGAAAGAGTAACAAACATGCATCCATCGATCCTCACAAACTTTCGCGTTTATAGTTATACTAGCTGCGCCCTGCGGTTTCACCCTCATAAGTCTCGATCCCGTGGGAAAAAAAAAGTATCATATGTTCTTTTCCAGGGCATCATCTATATATGTGCCAAATTTCATTCAAATCCGTTCAGCCGTTTTAGCGTGAAGGCGTAACAAACAAACTTACTTTCGTATTTATAATATTAAGGATATATTTGTAAGATAAGCAAAAAGGTATAGAATAGTGTTTTTATAAAAGGTAAATCTGTAATAGGCTCCCAAGGTAACTAACAAATTAATATCAAAGCTTCAAAGTTGATAATATAGGTAGCTATGACACTATTTGTACTTACAGGGCAGACTACAACATTAATTAATTAAATTTTCTTAATTAAACGTATACCTTTACATTCAACTAACTTCACAAAACAACACAGTGAAGATATCACCTTCATTACCTTAATAAAATCATCCACTCCACATAATACACCCTCGCTAATAATCAGAACTAACGGCCCACATATGGCACTGCGATGGCTTTTTAATTGAAACTAGGCACATTAAGCAGCCGAAACGACTAAATGACGATTTACTATACGTTGTCAGGGGACGGTCGTTTCAAGTTACGATATTAGTCTATTTGCTGGCTGAATGGGAGCGACTTTGAAGATTCACGTATAAAGGGACCTAAAGAGGTACAAGATGCGAAAATGCATTTAATGTGGCCCTCTGTACTGGGTTGTACCTATCTATGGGTTGGTTGACATCGTAAATGGATTTCTATTATGGCTAGTGGCAACCCTGCTTTTGTTGGCTTTTGAAATGGATAGGTGGCAATATTGAAATGTAAAAACTTGTTTATTTCTACTGTTTCCTCTGGGATTGTGGCTGAATGAATGGATAGGATTTTCCTTTGTTTAGGATGGTAGTTAGTTGGGTAAAAATACTTCTTTAGAGATGATCTTTTTCCCATATTGATTCTGTTTTTTGTTCTGGTTAATTAAGAAGTTGTAATATTAAGATTCTTACTCAAAAAAAATCTAAGCATTTAAGAAAAATCTGATAATATCAGCTAGAATTACGAGTTTATCATTGAACAAATTCCCCGATTGTAACAAAAACTTTCTTTTGGAAAACGATAAATTATCATTTGTAACAGATGTCATACTTCGAAGTATTCAACAACGACGGTCGGTTGTTTTGCCAAGTTTTCGAGATAAGAAGCCAGAACAGGTTGGAGCGTCCGTCTGACGTCACAATACCCGCGACCAAGTTTGATAAAGTTCAAGGGTGTAGCCAATAGAAATGGTCCGGTTGTGCCCGATCTGGCTCGATCACAAATTTCGCGATATATCACAGAACGAGTGCGAGGCAAATGTGTGCTGTGGCGGTGAAACTGGGCCAATAGTGGTGCTTTTTCCTTTAGCTTCACTTAGAAACAAGTTTTACGAGTATCGTTCGATTATTGGAATCGGATATCGATGATAGAACGTTCAATGCCACGGACTCAATGTGGAGCCTCTATTAATTAAATAACAACTGGTTTATAATGCTTTTTCTTAGGGTATTGATCTATTGTTTTCTTTTGCGTTTTTTCATTCTTCAAGGTTGAGTATAAACAATTTTCTGTGCCGTGAAATGTAGGCAAGTCGTGTTCGTTGGCAAATCCTCAACCATTTTAACTTTGCGCTTTGTTGTCGTATTTTTAAAGCTATATCTTAAATGATAAACCGAACTTTTAATGAAGTAACTTTCTCGCGTTAAGTAACGAACTAGCTGAATAAATTTTCCCTCTTACCAAGACAAATGGAAAAACTAAAAAGTTAATTACAGTGTTTGCTGAAATAACAGTTTCATCCTATTTCATTCTGTATTTTAATTTCAAAAACCAATACGTTGTCTGACAACTTTGTGATCGGAACAATCTGTTACCAAAAACAGATATTTTAAAATGTATTGCGTCGAATATGCAGAAGACATTATTCATTTACAAAATGCAATTTCACAGGATGTCACGTTTGTTAGAAAAATGCCTGGCTGCATATTCAATACGTTTCCTGCACCAATTCTGAATTACACATACACTAGTGTCGGCGTTAACGTAAATTGCAGTTTGTGATAGAAATCAGGGCAAGCAGATTGGGAAAAAGGTATTGGGTTGTAAAGTATTTGAGAGAAAGGTTCTTGTGGTGTACAAGTAAATACGTTTAGTGTAATTCATGATGAAATTGTCGAAAATTTGAGGTGAAAATGAAAAAGGTACCCTAATTGCGTAATACAACACAATCACAATCTGTTTTGATTTAAAAGAGATTGCTAATCCATTGTTTCATAAGTTGGAAAAACTAATCTGTTCAACAACATAAATAACGCAATGAATATTGTTGAACTGTCAAAATGAAACAAATTAGGCAAAATTGTTTACAAAATAAGTTACGACATTAGGGTGCTGGCATTAAAATGGTGGATTAACTATTATTCTACAATTTAGAACCGTTTTGAAAGGACTTTTACGTACTATAAAATAAAGTTTACAGTCGTTTAATAGAAATTCAACTTGGGTTTTTTAGCCGTAAACAAGAAAGCGAAACTTAATTTTAGAAGATTTTGATGCCATAAACAAGACAGCGGGATTTTTTCGCAATCGCAAGCAAACCAGTGGTAAACATTTATAATTTTTTGTACAGCAGTAATAAATAGTTAGATGCTTAACTCAACTCTGCGTCAAATAGATACACAGGTACATACTTTGTCCCTTCTTTCGCCAAATGACCTCTCTTGCTATCAAAATATTGACAACCCTAATAGGAATCGAATTTTTAATAGAACACTATCGGTTTGTCCTATAAATCTCGTTTGGAATCCACGCGGACCGATATCGTGTTACCGTTTCGACCGTAGCGACATCTGGCTCGCACTCGAAATACCCCAGAAGCAAGCAATCGACACAAGATTCGAGATACGACATAAATTATGTTTAAACGTGGTCGAACGCGAGCTCCAGAATAAGGGTGCAGAATTAAATATATTTTTAACAAATTTTGGTTGAATGCAACCTTTGTTAGAGTTTAAAATGTCAATGTCGATCAAAATTAATGATTTAACATTGAACTTTAGAATTTATGTTTATGCGTTGTTTTGTAAATCTTTCAATTTGATGTTTGATTTTGTGATGATGTTTTATTAGATATTTATTTATTTAAAATAGGTACGCCAACAGCATATATATTGTACATTAAATATTAATGTTAACAGGTATGGGCTCTTATATATATACCAATTACAGGTGTACACGACATTCACATAAAACAAAGCAACCTTCTCAAATTACATTACATAAAATTAAAATATTCATTAAAATTAAAATGGAAAACAAAATAAAATCATTAAAAAAAACAGCTTTGACTTAAATCTAAAACAGAACAAAAAACTACACAAATATCATTTAATATAAAATAACTAACGAAAATAAAATAAGCTTAACTAAGTATTGTTTAAATGACTATCATCTTTTAATCATTTTACGTCTATCAGTTGTCTAAACGGTCACATTTTTCAAACAAAAGAGGCCAGACTGATCATTTGAAGACTCATGCATGATAAAGCGGTATATGAATGATTCTTCTAGAAGGAGAAGTAGGAAGAAGAATGTTGTAAAGTCTGAGAACCAGTCTTACCGAGGGGTATAGTGTTACTTACCTGCCAACTAGGGTGATAGCCTAGTGGTGTGACCATTGGGCTGCCAAGTCCATAGGTCTCGAGATCGAACCCAAGGCACGCACCTCTGACTTTTCGGATTCATGTACGGATTGTATACTTGTTTAAAAAACGGTGAAGGAAAACATTGTGAGGAAACCCTGCCAGATAGAACATGCCTGAGAGATATTTCTTAACCCTAGAAAGATAGTCTGCGTAAAATTGACGCATGCGTTTGCGAAATATAGCTCTCTCTTTCTAAATAGCGCGAATCCATCGCTGTGCGTTTAGGACATCTCATTTGTCCCTGGAAGCTGCTGTATGGCGCACGAGTCAATAAGGTAAGTGTAACCGATTTTGAAATATAACGACCGCGTGCGTCAAAATTACGCATGATTATCTTTTATGTGACTTTTATGATTTTGACTTGTATAATTTGTTTTTATTTTTTTTATCTTATTATAACTGTATATCATTACTTATATTATCAGTTTCTTTTTATAGATATTGAAGCAAAAATATAAAACAATGGGGAGTAGAAACTTGGACGAAGACCATATCCTGGCCAGTCTTATGCAAAGCGACGACGAGCTTCCCTGTGAGGATAGGAGATCTAGGAGGTTTTGCCGTTCAAAAGTGCCATACATGGGCCTATTTGAAATAAATGATTTGACTTTGACTTTGATACCGACAGTGAAGCAGTGGAAAAAGGTATTTACTGTACTTTTTGCCCCTCTAAAATAAGACGAAAGGCTAATGCGTCCTATAACAAATGTAAAAAAATAATATGTCGTGTGCCAAAGCTGTTTGTAACAGATTTTTATACAATTATATGTTCCTAATATATATAAGATATTCTAATTGTTGATTTTGTGCAAAAAAAAGGCTGATTATTACAGTAAAAAATAATTTGTAATGGAAAAAGTAAGTGTTAATTTTTTTTGTTACTTTATAGCAGAAGATTAATGTTTTTGTTTTTTTTTTAATAAATAAATAATTATAAATAAATTATCTGCAATCTTAATTATTCTAATATATGTGTAAATATATATAACATACTATTTTATTGAAATAAATTAATAAACCTCAACCTACAGCTAATTAAAACACATGCGTCAATTTAACGCATGAGTATCTTTTCCGTACTACACAATATGATTATCTTTCTAGGGTTAACGGCATGTAAAGCCAAGTCAGAGGCCTATGGGCGGCAAAAGCTCTGACACCAGGTTAGTCAGTAAAATCATCATCTGCCTAGCCTTTTTCCCAACTATACTGGGGTCGGCTTCCAGTCTAACCGGATGCAGCTGAATACCAGTATTTTACATGGAACGACTGTCTATCTGACCTCCACAACTAGTTACTAGGTAACACGATACCCCTTGGTAAGACTGGTTGTCAGACTTTTGGGCTTCTAACTACCCGTAACGACTGTCAAAGACTACAAATGACAGCCGGGACCAACCGACGGCTTAGCGTGTTCATATAATTCTCAAAAACTCAAACTCAAAGCATTTATTTCAAATAAACCAATTACAGGTACTTTTGAATTGTCCAGGGGTCGGTCAGTCAGAAAAATGAAGCTAGTTGCCCATTCCAAAGTGTAGTAGGTACCTACGGAGCAAGAAACTCCACGGACACTCTTTAAATCAAAATATTGTTACAAAATATTGGTTACATCATTCGTGTTGAAATTATACATGTGAGAACATTGTAGAAGTGCACGTTAAAAGCGTCCGTAATAAAAATATAAAAACGAAACAATTCAAAAATGTTAATAAATTAAAATAAACCGTGGCAGCTAAGAGATGACCAGTCTCTACTGACGGCGCTCGTTCACAAACATGACGCATGGATCAGCACCATTTAGCTCAACCATTTTGAAGGGAACTTAATGATTCAACACACACGCCACTATCAGCGAGACATTTGAGTGAGCATGACATACTCTCAGCCGCCCGGGCACATTCAAGGCAATGAAAGACGTACCCAGTAAATGGTAGCTTTATGGAATATATAGTACTCACACATGTGATATGCAATTATACAATACACATCCAATGTGTTGTTATTCAATTAGACACAATGTTTTGTCCGAAATAATCGTTTTTGCTTAGCCAGATGTTAGATAACAAGTAACACGTGTTGACCTCCGAATTAATTAGATGCGTCTATCAGCGAATCTGCTATTTTTGTACCGCTAATTTTTTTATAGATTTACTGCGAAGCAAAAAGGTCAACCGTCCCAGATCTGTTTTATTATGTCTAACAGCATTATGAATCAGAAATTAATTCTAAATATGGATATCTGTCTGTTATTGACATTATTATTTGGACTGTAGTGTAGATGGTTCTGTTGGGACAATCATATTTTGACTGGAACCCTTATAAAATCTTTTTTTACAAAAAAACAACCGACTTCCAAAAAACCACTACAAAATGAAAAATAACTTAAATTTCGGAAGTCGGTGTCTTTGGTTTTGTATTTTGTTATTTGCCGACTTCCGAAATTTAATTTATTTTTCATTTTGTAGTGGTTTTTTGGAAGTCGGTTGTTTTTTTTTTTTTAAAAGATTTTATTTCTCGCTTTTTAGTGATTCAATTTGTAATTTATCTATGCTACATTAGCCTAATGCCAACTGCTCATCACCTTTTACAAAATATTGCTTTTCCCGATGCAAGGACGTTAATCGTTAAGGAGTTCTCCTGGTATTTCAACATCATATTATACCACCACTTATCCATATGCAATGGGACGAGCATAAATTGCTTGACACATATTAAAGTAATCGAATCGCAACATTCGCAACCCGTTAAATACTTATTATGGAATAGTCCCGATGGCCATCTGTGGTCTTCATTATCAGTTCCACTTCACCAAATAGTGCTTTCCGAGAGCAACTGCACAAGTTCCTGTAAAAAATATCCAAATAACTATAGGTGTGCCTATAATATTTGAAGAGTTCCCTCGATTTCTCCAGGATCCCATCATCAGATCCTGACCAGATGAAAATGGGACCATTTCGAAAGAATTTTGCAAATCCATTCATAAATGACGGAGTTATGCCCGAACATAAAAAAAAAAATATATATAAACATCCGAATTGATAACCTCCTTTTAAAAGTCGGTTAAAAAGCGCTCATTTTAAAAGTTGGCAAATATCTGTCAAATATTTACCTGTTTTGGTTAATTTGGCAATATTACTGTATGGAAATATGAAATACCACTGCATCTATGCATTTCATAATCAATATTTTAGATAGTTAGCGATATTTCATATTTCCATACAGTCAAGATCAATCTGCCTAGCCTTTTCCCGACTATATTGGAGTCGGCTTCCAGTCAAACCGGATGCAGCTGACCCCTAAAGCAGCTGACCAGTATTTTACATGGAGCGACTGCCTACTGCCTGTTATTTCCATACAGTAATATTGTCAAATTAATCAAAACAGTGAAATATTTGATATCTATTTGCGACGTTGCCCACTTTCAGAATTCGTGCGAAAAACCGACCCAAAAACAAATATTATAATTATAAGTAATTTGAGCCGGAAATTAAACAGTCGCCAGTGTACCTAATTTCATATAATAAGTTCCTTTCCAAAAATAATATTTCAGTGTATTATTTCGATTTCAATTTACGATGTGACAATAATGTTCGTATATGATTATTTGTAAGTACTTGTGTTTGTTTACCAACTAAGTCATGCTAGATAGGTATTATTTTCAATAGAGATGTATTTTTAACCCCCAACGCAAAAAGAGGGGTGTTATAAGTTTGACCGCTATGTGTGTGTGTCTATCTATGGCACCGTAGCTCTTAAACGGGTGAACCGATTTGAATGCGGTTTTTTTTTATTTCAAAGTTGGTTTTCTAGCGATGGTTCTTAGACATGTTTTATTAAAATCGGTTCAATCGTTTGAAGATTATCAGCTCTTTTCTAGTTGATGAATATATGTGAGTATCTTCCACAGGTCTGATCGATTTGAAATTTGGTATTCTGTTACTTCAATGATATAAGAAGAACATAGTAACCTTGAACTGATGCTGCAGCATCACCTGAAATTTGCAGAATACCCAACTCTCTTACTAACTTACAACACAGGTATCGTGTTTGGGCTCATTGGTATGGTCTCAATGAGTAGGTTATAGATAGATGGTGAACAAGGTCTGGTGATGGAGTAGGAAAGAGAAATGAGGAAACGTTTGTGTCGAGTGTTTTTTAAATTTGAACTGTTAAAATTGTACTTCTTTAATCATAACACTGAACATTACAACAAGCTTTTTTCTATAATTGCTTACTTCCTGTACAATTCATAGGAGTTAATTTAGTATACGAGTACCTACGGCAAAAAAGAATCACAGTTTTTTATGCTACCATCTACATTTAATCAATACATAACAGATTGATTCCAAAGACATATTTTTAGAAATTATCCATAAAAAATGATTCAAAAATAAACAGCCAGAATAATTACTTAAAAACCAATCAATCATCAAAGTAATATCGAGTGAAATATCTACAGCATAAAGATAAGAGGTGAAATATAAAGCGCGCAATCTCAGAAAGTCGCTTTCAAAATACGGAAGTGCTTACTCGACGTCGTAGCATTTTGATTTATTCGACCCAGACGCCATTGAATATGAAGTTTCAGCCGCTGAGGTGGCCGCTCAAATCACTGATGAAAATTCTAAGAAAAATCTCTCTTTAAATATTCTCCCTCTTTGCCATAGTGATCGGGGTATGGAAGAGGATTATTTTCGAGTGTTTCTGGTGACTTGAGAGTTTTTAAAGGATTGAAATTGAATATTATGATGTAGTGTTACATAGGCTCGCCCTCTATCACATGGGACCTCCTATGGGGATTACAGGCATAATGTTATGTTATATTATACGGCTTACTAATGTTATGTTCACTTTCAAAGTGACCGGGTTTTTGACCCGTAGTAGGACTAAGTTTTTTTTTTTTCAATTTTGCCCTGATAAATGGTTAATAATCGATAATACTTTTAAGTAAACAGACATAAAGCCAAGTCAAAAGAAACGATAAGGAAGACTTGTTTAAATTTATTTTTAAAGGCTTCCTCAGACAGGCGCGCTGCGACTCTGGTGGAGCAATTGCTATGAAAACTTCACGGAAATTGATTTACCAATATCGCATCGTGCCTCTGCGGAGCCTTAAAGGTGCAAATCTATAAGTACCTTTTTTTTTGTTTGGGAAATTATCAAATAACTTCTGCCGCTCTAGGCGGAACGGGAGGATGTGTCAGACTCTTACTGACTAAAACCCATCCGTGTTCCTTCAGTTGCCTGTATGTTACCAGGTTGGCGTAACCCCGGCAGGCATCGGCCCTAGCGAACCCCTTCAGTTGTGCTGACATCTCTATGAGGCGCGCGTGGAACACAACGCGCCGTCGACCCGGGCCTGGTCCTTATCAGATGGCGAGCTACCCATTGCTCACCACCCGCAAGCCTGCGCCTACGGTGGCCTGGAATCGGCCTGCGATTCCCGACGCCTAGGGCGTCTCCTGCGGTGGTTAGGGGCGTGAGGGCGCGAAATTTGCCTCTGCCTCACGCGTTCCGCCTCCTCCTTCACGAGCATTACTGCTTCGCAGAAGGAGGTGACGGCCTTCCATGCCTCTCTCACTCCGTACTATGGGCTGGACCAAGGCCGGACGCGAGAGATTACCGCCGCCGATCGCCTCCACGAGGACACGGCGATGCTCTGCCCAAGCCGGGCAGACCTCCGGCGTATGCTCCAACGTGTCCTCCGAGCGATCCACACAGTGGTGACACCCGGGCTGTTCTTCTCGCCTTATTCGGAACAGGAACCTCCTGAAACAAACGTGTCCGGTGAGGACCTGCGTCAGGTGGAAGGTGAAGACGCCGTGGCACCTCTCTAGCCACTCCTCAAAGAGGGAATTATCGCCGCAATTGTGACGTGCCCAAAATCTATGAGTTTCTGCCGGTCTATTCTTTAAAAAATCTTAGGTGAAGTGAGCTTGAAGATCTTGGTGAAGTGAGCTGTCATTCCATTTGATGCTAAGGATTGACGGTTCATTTCACCTAAGTTTTCACGGTGAGATTTTGACGAAACGTGGAAGTTAGGATACAGGTTGCTTCAGATATATTTTGAAGAGGGATGATGTAAAGATCGACTATTTACTAATTCTGTTGCTAAGCTACCAGACTAATTAGCAAGAGTTTGTAACTGAATAAAAAATATCGATAATGATGTCACCTGATCACTTCCGGGAAAACGATTTTTATTGGATTGATTTAGGAAGAAATATTGGTGATTATTTATTGTAATAGGACGTTTGAGAAGATTATAATCCTACCTATCACTACATATTATAAAACAAAGTCACCTCGCCGCTACTGTCAGTCTGAATGGGATAAACTCAAAAACGAATTTTCATACTATTTTCATTAATTGACTGAGTGATTCATGAGGAAGGTGTACAACATAGGTGTATAATTCATTAAAGGTTTGTGTAAATTGGTTGAAACATGACGATGATTGTTGAAAATGTAGTAAAAAATCATGCAGATTGGTAGCTTCACTGATGTGCGCCACGTAAACCAATAGAGTTACTTATATGAAAACAATGCAAGCATTACGAAATTAATACAATGTGTACTTGGATTAACACATAGGGTACTTTTAATCCCGTTAGTACGTTCCTATGGGATATTTTCCTACATCCACACAGTTGAGTTATAAATAAATCCAACTTACATAATACAATTTATTATCTTAATAATTAATTATTAATTTTTATTCAATAAATTAAGTAATAAAAAATAAAGTTTAATAAAAAACTGTAACCCGACCACGGGAAAATAAAAATGATCTAAAACGTACGAAACAAGCAAATATTTCAGACAGAAATCAAGACATAGGTACAAAAATGGTCAAGGTAAAGCCGTGGTCGCATGCCTGTATACCATGTGGGTGCCAGGAACACCTACAAAATTATAATGGCATGCGACGACGGCTTTACCTTGACCATTTTTGTACCTATGTCTTGATTTCTGTCTGAAATATTTGCTTGTTTCGTACTTTTTAGATCATTTTTATTTTCCCGTGGTCGGGTTACAGTTTTTTATTAAACTTTATTTTTTATTTTATACTTTTCCGTTTTTACACTTGCTAAACGTTACAACAACGCCGCGCGCAACGTCTCACTGAAAATTGAATTTACAACGAGAACATTTTCGCGCGATGATTTTGTACGATTTCAAATGTCGACTAAAACCAAAAGAATCATTTGAAAGACTTCGAATGATGTTCATAGACAAAAGCCCATCTAAAGCGACTGTTTTCCGCTGGTTCAACGAATTTAAGCGTGGTCAAGTAACTTTGGCGGAGAAGACTATGACGGCTGTTACATAAGAAAACGTGCTGGCTGTGAAAAATTAAATTTAAGTGAATAGGCAAATTACATTATGAAGAGATTCAGCATATACTGCAGATTGGATCGGGAAGTGTACATGAAATTCTACACGGGCATCTTCAGGTAAAGAAGATAGTTTCACGCTGATTACCACACAATCTAACGCAGAAGGAGGTTCGGGTAGAAAGGTGCCGAGACATGATAGCAAAATTTGAAGCAGGCTCGTCTCGGCGCGTTTACGATTTCATTACGGGTGATGAATCATGGATTTGTCATTTTTGTTCCCCAAAATAAAAAATCAACTCAAGGGAAAACAGGGATTAAAGAGGTGTCTGATGTGGATTGGAAAATGTCTAATGAAAAAAAAAAAAAAAAGACGCATGAAACTGTGTATAGACGCCAATGGAGAGTTATTTGAAAAGATTTAATGAATCACTACATAGTATAAAACAAAGTCGCTTTCTCTGTCCCTATATCCCTATGTATGCTTAAATCTTTAAAACTACGCAACGGATTTTGATGCGGTTTTTTATAATAGATAGAGTGATTGAAGAGAAAGGTTTATATGTATAATAACCCGGTTTATACCCATGCGAAGCCGGGGCGGGTCGCTAGTAAAATATAACCTGTAGTATATTTCTTTTTATTACCTATTGCAAAATTTTCTGAGTGCCCCGTGTATAAATATTAATATTTCGTTGTACACAGTGCTACACATCAAGCTATATATTTCCAGTATTAGCTGACCTCGCATTGTACGGAAATCCTTTACAATGCCAGATCAGCTTAAACTGGAAATGTATAGCTTGATGTGTAGCCGTGTGTACTTGTTTTTCTTCATAGAGGAATTGAGGATGGAATTACAAACCGTTTTTATTTATTAAGATTTGATTAACTGCACGTTGGTATCATCTTGCGATACAACGTAGCACAGTCTCACTTTTGCTTGTTTTTAACAATTTAAACATATTTATTTACTTTGAAAGTATAACATTATTTACATATTTGTAATGTGCTCGTCAAGACCTTTCTTTTGGTACCAAACATGTCATGATCATATCATTTTAATTTTTTTCGAGGTTAGAAATTTACGTGTAAAATCCACCATATTAAATTTAGGGAAAATTTATATAGCCTATGTCACCCGGACTATTATTACGAATCTATTGATATCTCATTCATCAAAATCGGTTCAGTAGTTTAGGCGCTATGGTGGAACACACGTAAAAGCAAACACACATACATACATACAAACATATAAACATACATACATAGACTGCTAAAATCATAACCCTTCCTTTTGGCTTTGCCGTAGTCGGGTAACAAGACTTACAAAATACGTTAGTAAAACATTAACACAGAAACAATTTGCGACAAAACATTAAGACAGAAACAATTAAAACACAGAAATAATTTGTGACATCACTGCTGCAAGGTGACCAGCCCAGCCGGAACCTAAATAGGTAGGTGTTTTTGAAAGATAATCTGAATTACATCATTATAAAACAGAAAAAGTAATAAATATTGAAGTGAAAACTTCCTTAGGCGCGTTGGGCATTTTTGAGATGGGAAAAAACAATTAAACTCGCGACACCGTTACCGATACCAATGTTCTATGCAAGTATTTTTACTTTAAAGGTTTTGGAAGTATTTTTTTTGTAAACACGATTGTGCTCTTTATTTAGATAACGTTACGGACCAATGTTCTATACAAGTATTTTTCAATTATGTCTCTACATTGTTCCCAAAACGCATTCTGTGTAATATTTCCTTTTCGTCTATTTCATTATCCTTTCTACTTTTAAGAAAAATATTAGTTCAAAGACCACTCATTTCTCAGCTGCGGCCTCGTCACCCTATCTAATATCTCTCAAAGCGATGAATGAGTGTTGCTATTGAAGAAATTTCTCATTATGTTAATGATACTGGCTGAGATTTTTCCAGCATAAATCATATTATATTAGAATGCGAGTCAAGTGGTCTATTTTTCTTCTATTCTCATTTTTATTTTATTTAAATGGATGCTTTCGAGTTGAACTCGTTTCGTTTTATACTTTACTAGCTTCCGCCAGTGGCTTCGCCCTTCGTGATATCTTTATAAATTATAGCTTATGTTACTCACTGATAATATAGCATTCTGCTGATGAAATAATTTTTAAATCGGTCCAGTAGTTTTGAGTTTATTCATTACAAACAAACATACAAACTTACAAAAAAATACATCTTTTCTCTTTATAATATTAGATTAGATTTAGATAAAAACTAACAATTTTAAATTTATTACTCTTTGCCTACGTTCGTGATTTTTAACTACAAAGGTCACTTAATTTGATTGTGAATACAGTTTTCTTTTTTCCGAAACAACAATTGTGTTCCTTCAGATTTATAACATAAAAGAAATAGTTATTTTTGTTTTTGTTTTTTTTTGTTCTACATACATACATAACATCACGCCTTGTTTCCCCGAAGGGTTGGGCAGAGGTGTCCCTGTAGCAGGTACACCCACATTTCGCCAGTTATGTTTTAAGTCCCATGTAATAGGGGGCGAGCCTATTGCCATCAACCGGGCACAAATCCAGACTCCGGGCTGCTACTGAGAAATTCCAGATAGAAAAACCCAATAACACTTTGCCCGACCCGGGAATCGAACCCAGGACCTCATGCTCAGCAGTAGCGCTTGCGACCACTAGACCAATGAGGCAGTTTTTGTTCTATTCTATTCTAATACCACTCCGACTAACTCTGTAATAGGGATGTGAGTTATATTTAGATTATTATTAAGTTAATACTTAATAATAAATAATCGAAATAATATAGGAAGTTAATACGTAATAATTATAATCGAAATAGTTTTGTGGTCACATCCCTTTCACGGAGTTGCCCAAATGCCCAGTCAAAAGTTGCCAAATCAAATAGCTTTTCCGAATTTCTTCGGAAAAGTGTCAAACATGATAAAACTAATAGAAAATGGGATTTGTTACGTACAATGAAAACGGGTTTAATTAAATCCAATTTTAAGAACAATTGAATGGTATTTCACTGCAAATACCTACTTCAGGTTCAGATAAGAAAGAGAGAAATAAAAACGTACGCTCACATTGTGTAACTTGATAGTATCTAGTACCAACACTTTCTAGATTTCTACGTTAGTCTAAAAGTGAAAGACCAAGATGGATTAACTATTTACCCTCACTTTTTAGACGTAATAATTTTAAGTGAACAAAGTCATTATAGGTACAGTGTCCATCATTTTCTTTAGAGGTTTAGATGGTCTTTACCAAAGTTTTAAAATGTACATCATTTGTAACGTGGTAGACAAAATGTGAGTTCTTTTTATTTAATACCTTCTCTAAACCTTTTACTTAATAGAAAATCGGGTACGAATAATCACAACAAGAAAGAATAATTAAATTTCTCTCATTAAAACCAGAAATTTCTTGCCCATTAGCTTATACTTTTGGTGAATTGGAGCGAAAATTAATCTCTCTTTTATTTCAATTTAAAAAATGCACCTCGGTACGGACGTGTGTATCGCACTGACCTAAATATTACGGGATGTTACTACTAACTGGAAGTAGAGGGAGGGGCGAGAGCACTGAGGGAAATCGACTTCAATTAATAGAGCTGTCGTGGAGCCACGTAGGTATCAGTTTATCGAACAAGTAATATTATTGTATCGACTTCGATTAAATGTTCAAAAGAGATTACAACAAAGGTTAGGTCATGTACAACAAGCAACTTCACTCACTGTTCAGACAGCTTTCAATAGTTAGAACACTTTTAGTCTCTTATCAAATAGAGAGGTCTCAATGTCAATAACAATAAAAACGGAAGGTTGAACGTTCTTACATAGAAATTCAAAAGGGAGGCTTATTTGACCCACAAGGAACACGTCGTCGAATCTTATTACGGATAATAATATGTATTCGTAAGAATTTTTTGGGTTCAGGCTTTGAATTTTTTATTTGTTATTCGTTCAATATGTCGTCAATATAATCACTAGAACTACTTAGTATTCTAGTAGTAATCCGAGCTTGGGTGACACACTACCGTATGTTTAAATGTAGTTTAACAAATAAGTTCACCAATGGTTTTTTAAAACTCAAGACTATTTAAAAAAAACGTGTGGCACTCGGGGACTGCCGCGGTAAAGCTATTGCATAGCATTTGTAACCTCCATACTTCCTATTTGTCAACGCTACACTTGGGATGATGAGGTGATGACATAAAACAAAAATTACGTTCCCATGACAACATCACGTTGTCATGGGAACCGTCATTATATGGTAGGCGGAGTGGGGGGTGTTACGTTTTATTTTCATTACGTTATTTTCGTTACGTTACGGAATTTCTTATTTCGGTCGCCGCGCTCAAAGCCCGCGATAAAAGCTATGCAATTGCTTAAAAATATGTGCATAACAAGCCCAAAATCTCAATCAACTACTTTTAAAGTAAAGTTTAGATAATGTTCTATACTTAGTCTTATTTAAAATTCTATCGGCGCACTCCAGCGGCAATACTCATTAATACTCCAAGTGTGTATTCGAAGGGCTTTTAAGAAGCGTTAATGAGGATTTTACTTAACGTTCGGAATTAATTACGCGGCGATGAATATTTTTTTAAGTTTTTTAATATAGTTCTATGAATAACTACTAAGTAATGTTAGGCTCTAAGGTTCGTATTACAGAAAGAAACTCAAGCAATGATCTCTGTTTAAAACTAGTTTTTAGTCTCCTTTTGATTTTAGAACGTTCCTCGAGCATAGATTCATTGATTGAGTTTTGTTCAGCTGAGTTTGACTTTATTTTAGATCAATACTCATTTCGTGAATCGAACCCAAGCAGTGATTGGATCTGTAATCACCCAAGTGTGGTCAATTTTTGTTATGTTCAAGCAATTGTTTAAGTCTATCTGCGTTGTAGAGTTTTTAAATATTGATGATTTTTTGAATGATTACTATCAAAATGGAGAAGTAGATCATTACAATAATTTATTCAACTATGATTCAAATAGAAGGTTGAACTTTATCGCCACTCACACAGTTTTTTATTATTTTCAATAATATGCTTGAAAAATCCGTTAGAATTTCTATTAAGTAATAGGTTATTTCCAATGGACTGAAATTCTTTTATCGTCCTGCCAGTTAAAAGTGACAATATGATTAAACCAATAAACAAAACTAATTATCAAACATAACAAACAAACATACTACAACTATATCCGATGCATGTGCATGTACAATACGTCAACACATCTCTGCTTGAGGCTCGATCTGAGTCTCGATTTATCTGAGTAATGAGTATAGTTTGAATACCGTTCTAGAATAATACTGATGTTCAAGTATTTATTCTATACTTAAACAGTGATCGACTGATTGAAGATCAAGCTGGACTTGAGGAACGTTCTGTAATACGGACCATGTCTTTAGATTTTAAATGCTTGATCCTCGTTTTGGTATTTGGTAATAAAACTTTGTTGGACATAAACAAATCATTGATTATCAGAACCTATAGTGACTTCAGTTTGAAAAAATGTAGCTAAATCAATACCTAAGCACTGAAGCAACAGGATTTAGGTCTTTATTTATAAACGTTGCTTAAAGTTAGGTGACGTTCAAACGTCAAAAAAGTACCTATGGTTAAACAGTCGCTAATCATTATTCAACTTTAAGCAACGTTTATAAATGAACCTCCTAATGTTCTTAATATAACTGATATGAATAAATTATTGAGTATGTTAACAAAGCGATTATAAATAGTTTCTAACAATAAGTTATATAAGTTACTAGCTGACCCTGTAAACGTTGTTTTGCCATATAAATGTTTGGGGTGGACTATCTTTATCACTTACTACCGTACCTATCCTACCATAATTTATAAAAACATAATTTTTCTTCATATCTTTTTTTTTCCTAAATTAAGATGTAAGCTAACCTATCCTATCTTTCAAGTTGGATCAAACTGCACACGGTGTGCGAATTTGATTAAAATCGGTTAAGTAGTTTAGGAATCCATCGCGGACAAACAACGTGACACGTAATTTATATATATTAAGATAAGATTAAGATATAATACAGAAACATAAAAACCCTTCATTTAAAAAGTATTAAAACAAAACTGTAAAATTAGACCTCAAATAACGTGAAAATCTCTACAAAACTCTTGCTATAAATAACAGAGTGCGATTTATATCGAGTATAAATTTAATCAACAGCTAATGATCCTGTTCAACTTGACCTATCGGTATTCACTGGACATCACATGCATAATATAACTTACGTTTAGTGTGTGAATCACGATTTTCCTTCACCTTTCGAAACTGGTTACCTATTAACTATAATTACTCGTAATGTTGCTGTATTTCTTATTGATGATATGAATGACTTGAATTATGAATTGACTGGATATTTTATAACGATGAATGTCTATGAAAAATAAAAAAAATACTTACTACGTAACTTCATCAAGTTTAAAAGTACAGCTTGAATAATAGACGAACTTCATAGACGTACTGTCGGTTTTCAATCTAATGTCAGTTACACGCATCGTTTTATAGATATCGTAGGATGATTTGATAATTCGAATTTTCGCGAAAACCCTAGGGATGCCCTAGGGATATTGCGAAAACACGAATAATTAGACAATGGTGAAAACATTTCTGCAAGAAACTTGGAAGTAGTGCTCGCCAACCGCTGACGCGGCACCGCTCGCTTCGCTTGCTCGGCTCGCGCGCGATTGGTCACAGTTCTAACCTAACCAAACCTATTTTACCCAGTTCAAAATGACGAATTATACAATCTACCGCAGAAATGTTTTCACCATTGTCTAATTATCTAGTCGCTGGGTTTTCGCGAAAATTCGAATTATTTATTTAATCATCCTACGACATAGATAAGGCCGATTACCGTAAAATAGGTACTTATACTAACAAAGTTAGAATAATACAGAGAGGGTCAAATGTAATTAATTAGCGAAACTCCGCAGACGTCATGGAAATTGATATCTAAAATGAGAGCAAAAAAATATTATTTTTTTGGGATCCACAACTGTTAGTAGTTAGTGTAGTTATTTCAAGTATGAGTTGTGAAAATCAGTTTTTGAAAAAAACTGTTTTTTTAAGTGAAAAATTCTTTAGGTGCGTTGGGCATTTTTAAGATTCCCGACTAAACCATTGATTTCGCGACACCATGACGACACCTCATTTTTAACCGACTTCCAAAAGGAGGAGGTTCTCAATTCGACTGTATGTTGTTTTTTTTTTTGTATGTTTGTTACGCGATTACTCCGTCAATTATGAATTGATTTTGATGATTCTTTTTTTGTTTGGTAGATCATACTTCAGAGGTGGTTCCATATAAATTTTATTAACTTTACTTGGGTAGTTTTTGAGTTAGCTTCAATAATACGTATTTTTACCTCACTTAGTATGTGGATGATATTATGATAACTTCCTGTCACTGTTATTTACATAGCAGGTAGTGGTATTCGAATTTGTGTGGGGTAGGTATCACAACTAAAAAGTGAAAAATAAAAACTTTTTACAAAAAAAAAAACAACCGATTTCAAAGAAAACACTACAAAGTGAAAAATAACTTTAATTTCGGAAGTCGGTGACAAAGAACGAAAATTCAAAACCAAAGACACCGACTTTCGAAATTAAAGTTATTTTTCACTTTGTAGTGTTTTCTTTGAAGTCGGTTGTTTTTTTTTTTGTAAAAAGTTTTTTGTAAACGCGATTGTACTCTTTATTTATAATATATTACGGTACAAATCAATGTACCATAGATCAATGTTCTATGCAAGTATTTTTACTTTAAAGGTTTTGTAAACGCGATTGTGCTCTTTATTTATTTTACGTTACGGATCAATGTTCTATGCAAGTATTTTTACATTAAAGGTTTCGGAATTACAATTTTTTTGTAAACGCGATTATGCTCTTTCTTGCACCAAGGCGATCTTGTTCAAGAAGGCGATCTTGTTTAAGTTTTCACTTCTGTCGGCACACCCGGTGTGCCACCACTTTTTTAACTAATAATTTGCTAACTAATTTAATTTGACCCTGTAGGTATATTATATTATTATAACTTTGTCAGGAAAGAAAGATTCCATAACCGATCCTCTCACAACTTGAATTTTAATGCTGTCATCTTTCTCAATCAAAACATGTACAACAAGCCAATTAAGACACCATATGAATATCCATTAGAAGATAAGTAGGAACCATACGTAAAATCTCAGAACGAGCCAATTTACTTCAGTAAGTTGGACGCCATTAGCTAAAACAACTCAAGATGTTTCAACGTTTAATGCATTTGCAATTCAGTGTGTGTCCCGTTGAAGCAACAACTGCGGTACAGCAGAGAAAACGCTTTAGGGAAACCATTTTGTTCTGTAAACCACATTTTATATTGCATGATATTTTGCTTTTTGGCTTTTATTTCTATATATTATAAATTAAAGTCGCTTTTCATGTTTGTCTGTGTGATCGCGTTGGTCTTCTAAACTGCGCTGCGGATTTTGATGCGGTTTGTACTTATTCCAGAAGGTTTATGTGTTTCAAACGTTAATATTAAACTTACATGATAAAGCAATCTCGATGTTTTATCAAGTTATAAAACCGTTGGAAGCAGTTCGCTAGTTTTTTATCAAAGATTTGGCTGGTCACTTATTTACTTCAAATTAGTTTCACTCCGATATTCGTTACAAGAGTTTTTAATAGTGTTAGAATGTGGTGGCATCTATACCGCCACATGTGAACTACGCATCACACTGATGTCACGTAAAATCCTGCATCGCGCAAGCATAGTTTACCGCGCGACTGGCATATACATATATATAACTTCCCGACATCAATCATCGAGCAGTCACCTCTATAAGCGTTGCTGCGCTCCTACGGAATCACTCAGAGCAACCAAACACACGAGTGCAACCTAAACTCCGTATTCACTACCATAGCCGCACCAGGCAGACCAAATGAGGGGCCCACATTAGCGGGTAACAGTAGAGCCTTCGCGGGCGAGGGGCGACGCCCTAACCCTGCTCGCCACGCCCCCTTGCCGGGGCGTCACGAGGATCTTCCATTTTCTATGGAGGATCAGTGAACTGTACATACACCCTGTTCCACATGCCTCTATTAACCTGTCCCATTGGATACCTCTTCTTATAGAAAGAAGGCACGAGTAGGGTTACCTACTCAGAAAATGTAATCTGAGCACAAGTTTCTTATTATTGTAAAATATTGAAGTTTGTTAGTTTGTTTTTCTTGCTATTCTTGTTTCTGAACAACCAAGTATCCAGCATTAATATCGAACTTAACATAAAATACAAAGTACTTTTCATTTTAAAGAGCAAAAGTACCGTAGAATGAATATTGTACCTATGTAACGGGTTGATTGCTTTTAAGCTAGCGGTTTTACTGATTTCTCGAGGGAACTCTAAGTTTTCCTAAGATCTTAACTTTTCTTCAAAGCTTTTGAATTGAAGGAGAAATCAGCGCTATGTGATTTTGCATGGCCATTTTCTTTTTATGTTTCAATACTTAAAAGGAAATGAATTAGTTTTGGTATCTACCTACATTATAAACCAAGGATAATGCTACTTCATATTCATAAATATCATCTTTATCTGCATTTCATAATGTTTAAAGGTGTTACAATGGCTTAAAGTTAACTTTTCTCATTGAAGCGTGGCCCTTAGGCTGGTTTTACAGTCAGCTGATCGCCAACGCGAGTGGCAAGGGCGGCTAACATTCACATTGGATCAGGTAATTGAAGTGAAAACTTCATTAGGCGCGTTGGGCATTTTTGAGATGGGAAAAAACAATTGAACTCGTGACACCGTTACCGACACCTCATTTTTGTAAACGCGATTGTGCTCTTTATTTATATTACGTTACAGATCAATGTTCTATGCAAATATTTTAATTTAAAGGTCTTGGAAGTATTTTATTTTGTTAACGCAATTGTGCTCTTTATTTAGATATGGTTACGGACCAATGTTCTATACAAGTATTTTTCTTCCACCAAGGCGATCTTGTTCAAATTTTAACTTCTATCGGCACTCCCGGATTACTGCTGTTTTTTTTTTCACTATAAAACGGTACAAGGCACATCTCTCTCGTGCCCCGCGCCGGTAAGCGCGACTATGAAGTCACCTTAATTAAAACGTAACAGTAAAATTGATATATTTTTTATAAATGGTCGTTGTCATAACAGGTAATACAAGTTTGTTGTTACAATATTCGATACTTATTTTGGCTAAGCTGGATTTAATAATGCCTGAGGTTTGATATTAGAACTTCTAGGTATATAACTAAGTACATATTCCATGAAGAGGGATAAACGGTTATTTATCTTGGCTTTACTGAAATTCATTAAATCGACAGATTTACATTGATCCAATATTTATTTGATGACCGCGTTTCACTCGCATTCTATAATACTTAACTACTTTTTGTACCCGTATAAAAAGTGCCCTTTATTTATATATACTTCATTGTCTTCCTGTATAATTTGTCCTTTTTTACCCGACTACGGCAAAGCCAAAAGGAAGGGTTATGATTTAAGCAGTCTATGTATGTATGTTTGTATGTATGTATGTTTGTATGTATGTATGTATGTTTGTTTTTACGTGTGTTCCACCGTAGCGCCTAAACTACTAAACCGATTTTGATGAATGAGGTATCAATAGATTTGTAATAATGGTCCGGGTGACATAGGCTATATAATTTTTCCCTAAATTTAATTTGGTGGACTTTACACGTAAATTTCTAACCTCGAAAAAAATTAAAATGGGATGATCATGACATGTTTGGTATCAAAAGAAAGGTCTTGACGAGCACATTACAAATATGTAAATAATATTATATTTTCAAAGTAAACAAATATGTTTAAATCGTTAAAAACAAGCAAAAGTGAGACTGCGCTACGTAGTATCGCAAGATGTTACCAACGTGCAGTTAATCAAATCTTAATAAGTAGTACCGATTTGTAATTCCACTCTTATGAAGAAAAACAAGTACAACGAAATATTTATATTTTGGATTTCTTCGAAGCTCGATATCGTTATATGGTGTTGGCGTCGAAATAAATCGCTCTATGATTTCGTTCAAAGCACTATACACTGCTATCGGAATTTAAAATAGGTTAATTACTGAACTATTGTATTACTCTACTCTTATTTACGTTTATCAAGTGTAAAAACGGAAAAGTATAAAATAAAAAAATAAAGTTTAAAAAACTGTAACCCGACTACGGGAAAAAAAAAATGATCTAAAAAGTACGAAACAAGCAAATATTTCAGACAGAAATCAAGACATAGGTACAAAAATGGTCAAGGTAAAGCCGTCTTCGCATGCCATTATAATTTTGTAGGTGTTCTTGACACCAACATGGTATAAAGGCATGCGACCACGGCTTTACCTTGACCATTTTTGTACCTATGTCTTGATTTCTGTCTGAAATATTTGCTTGTTTCGTACTTTTTAGATCATTTTTTTTTCCCGTAGTCGGGTTACAGTTTTTTAAACTTTATTTTTTTGGGAATATTTTTAATCTTTGTGCCTAATTTCATACAAATTGATTCAGTAATTTACGAGTCAAGAAGTAACTAACATAAAAATATCTACACTTGGATATGTGTCTTGTTTGCTTAACCGTATTAAATAATGTCATTTCACGTTGTACAGGAACTGTCGATTGTCCAATGTTCTTATTAGCATGACCATCATAAACTAACTTACATGACATGTGCTGACAACTGACATGGCGCAAGGAGAGAACGTACCTGTAAGACCCATACGTTACGTCACACATGCTCTTACCAGACAATATATTCACTTGTCTATAGATATAGAAAAAAAGGATAAAATATTATTTGGAGAAAAAAAAAGTAGCACTCCGGGAGTGCCGATAGAAGTGAAAACTTAAACAGGATCGCCTTGGTGGAAGAAAAATACTTGTATAGAATATTGGTCCGTAACCTTATCTAAATAAAGAGCACAATAGCGTTTACAGAAAAAAAAACTTCCTAAATCTTTAAAGTAAAAATACTTTCATAGAACATTGATACGTAACGTAATATAAATAAAGAGCACAATCGCGTTTACAAAAGTGAGGTGTCAGTAATGGTGTCGCGAGTTCCAATTGTTTTTTCCCATCTCAAAAATGCCCAACGCGCCTAAAGAAGTTTTTGCTTCAGAAATTCATGCTTTTTTGTCTTAGAAAAGTAGGCCATACGTATGCTGTTATGACAGGACTTTTCCAAAGACATTTTATTAGTATAGAAGGCGAGGCTTTTATAAATGAAGTTATAAACAGAATAATGTTTTGCTTCACCGGGAATTAAAATCCAAGACACATCCATCATATTACTCTAGTGATCAATAAATTTGAAAACATGTCTCCTCAAAAAAATTCAAAAATATAAACACAAATGAAAGCAGACGAAAAAATGAATTGTGAATCACGAAATGGAAGAATCACAATTAAATTCCCAAGGAATTCATGTTTTCCTGTTCAACAAGATGCCATACCTCAGCAGTCAACGACATCGGAATTTGGAAGCTTTCCAAATATCTACCATAGCTGTGTCAAATAAATACTGAGAGAACACATAACGAAACGCAAAAGAAAAATTTATTACGCACTTTGTCAATTTTTTCATTTCCCCCGAAGCTATTACACAAACAACGAACATTTTCTGTGAAGTAACATAAAATAGATCGTGTTAGCCTCGATACTAGAGCTCCCAAAAGTAAAGACGAAGGTGTTCAGTAGCAATTAGGCTTTAGACGAGTTAGTACCAAAAGTAGTTAAGATGGATGCGCTAAGGTAGCTTGAAATATTCAAATTTTCTTACGTTTTTTGCAATTTGCACGTCAGTTTATATTAGGTTGTATGTCGATCAACATATTGTCGCTCTCCACGCTAACTGTCGTAACTAGCAATTGATATTTTTCCAGGGCAGCAATACTTGATTATCTTCTAAACGGTAAACGACACAGACACGACGATTAGAGAGAACTTTTTCGAAACAAAGTTCTGAACACGTAGGTGATGTCAGTGCAGATACGTCAATTTGTGAGATACGACAGTTAGCGCGGGCGACGATATGATTCACGACCGTAACAAATACATTTACATAATTATGATCATTAGAATTATTAATATAACTCACTAACTTAGAATTAACCTCAAGTGTCACGATTTTAGGAAATTTTCACTTGATGATTTCAATCATTCATAATTCTGTAAATACATATTTAATACGATCATATTTGGATCAACATACAATATAATACTGACCAGCAAATTGTGAGAAAATTTGAATTTCGCGGCCTGTCCTGGCTCTTTCGCCTTAACAAGAATGTCGGTCAAGGAATACAGAATCGAGGTAAAACTATAACTAAATCTATGCCAAAGTAAATTCCAAGTTATTTCGTACAAAACGTGAAACTTTTAATTGATGAAACCTTAAAAGAATATGAAGGAAGGTGGGCTATACAATTATGTGTACTGACTCATAAAAGTAGTTCTAAGTAGCTTGAAATCGTAACTACAGTTAGTAGAACTGGAACAATTTAATTTAAAGTGCTTATTGTTTTAGAAGAAAAATGTATTACTTCTATACCCCGTTTGAAATAAGATTAGACATTTAACTAAACCTTTTTTACAGTCCGTTCAACCGATTTTGACTTCTATTGCGTTGGTGGCATGACAAATGACAGCTGCAGTAAGCAGTTGGTTTGTAACCACTTTTTTGCTTTAATGCCATCCTTATGCCTACGGTATAGAAGTCAAAATCGGTTGAACGGACTGTAAAAAAGGTTTGTTTAAAGGTCTAATCTTATTTCAAACGGAGTATAGGAATATTGATTGCTAGCTGCGCCCCGCGGTTTCACCCGCATAAGTCTCGATCCCGTGGGAATATCGGGATAAAAAGTATCCTTTATCCTAACCCAGGCCAGGGTCTACTCATGTGCCTTTCATCCAAATACGTTTAACGGTTTTAGCGTGAAAATGTAACAAACAAATAAACAAACTCACATTCGCATTTATAATGTGGCGGCATCTAGATCGCCACATGCGAACTACGCATCAAAGACTTGACGTCACACAAATCTTGCATCGCGCAGTTAGAGTTTACCGCGCGAACGACATAACTGGGTGATTTTTTTTACCGTCTCGAAATTTTTACAGGGATGAACTTTTGTATAAACAGCAGATTTTTTTTTCGTGATTTCATAGTTGCTCCCATAGTGAAAGTTGTTTATATTCATGGGTAGAACACCCTGTAAAAATTTCGAGACGGTAAAAAAAATCATCCGGTATATGACTATCCTACATCAATCGTTCAGCAGTTTCCCGCTAGATACGAAACCAGTCTGGTCGGAGAATCCTCCCTTTTCAATAGATGGTGAGTGGACTGTACCTCCTTATACCTTTAAAATAATATTCGTTAGGATTTTAATGCTTAAACCATAGTGTCATGTTTTCCTGAAATATAAGATAGGAAAGTAAATAAAAACATTTTAGGCTGGTAAAAATCATCTTCTTTATTCTATTGAATAAAAAATAAATCAATATCGCCTCTCCACATTGAGATGACCTTAAAACAACTGCAATGTAAACTATGGAAATTTTTACAATGATGGTTGCGATGATTACAACAATCTGGAAAATTGCTCCATTAAATACGGTCATCGTAACATTCATAAAAATACTGTTCATAATTACTACCTATGTAGAATACTAACAATGTATAGCTACCATTGTACTAGATTGTAAAAAAATATACCAAGGTAAAACCTTTATTATAACAGTAGGAACTATACGTACTCATCTGTACGAGAGTTTCAATGGTAAAGAAACCTAATATCTCTTCTCTATAACAGAGTTCAATAAGGAAAAAAAGAGCGCCGCAGACAAACACAAAATCGTCACCCTCTACACCTACCTACACAAAGATATGAACAACTTTAACGACTGCTCCTAACTCCAGGTGAATCTCGAAAGCCTTTTATTACAGTTTCGCGGACGTGTCCCCGGCGTAGCAAACTTACTCCACTATTCAATGACTGGCGATCAATTAAAAACTAAAGTGTTCAACACCCAGAGTTTGCTCAAAAGTTTCATTCAAAGGTTTATTTAATGAGCGGTTTTCGTGAAGACTCTCAATCTTGTTCATTACTTCAATTCGCTTGAAGTGTGAATTCGGAATAGCTTACGCGACTTGCATATTTTTGGGAGAAACGGCTAAGTATTAGGTAAGATTTAACTTAGTTTCTGGACTGTAGGTAGGTATTTAATCAGAAGTTTAAGTACAGTAATTACAAATCTCGAGTAACTAAGCCGAATCAAAAACACATTACCTACTCCCAAAAACAATTTAATTTCAAGCAAAATCCCTGCCAATCTAAAAACGAACCAGCATAATATTCATCGGTAAACATATTTCAGTCTTAAACCGTTATTAATCCAATGTTAAGTCAATTAGGCGCCGACTCCCTTATTAAGGGGCGGATATAGGCGGATATGTGCGGATATAAGTGCTTGGGGGCGCGTTGGGTCGGAAACTAAAATCGTGGCGCGGTTTGCGCCCCCTGGTCTAATGGGCCCCGCCGTAACGAGGGACTGCGAGGACTCTCGAGACCCCGAACGATCTCGGAGCGAGCAGCTAGGTACGGTTCTAAAACGAGTTGTGTATGTCAAGGGTCTTATGAGATCGTTCTTTGAGTATTCTATGATTTTCGGCCGTGCCAACTATCGGGGATGGTCAGCCAATGTTGTGTTTATAATTTGAATTGTGTGCGCTGTTGCGGCGTTTTAATAATAGTCCTTGTTGGTATATTTTTAGACTGCTGTTTTTATTCATTATTTTATTTTCTTTGTTGACAGATTTGGATCCTTGTGTCCAGTGGCTGCTCAGTAAAGGTAAGCTGATAAATTCAAATTTTGGAACGGGTAATGGAAATCCTAAAAATTCAAATAATAAATTCAATTCAACAGTTGCAACCATTACTTTTTTCATTAATTCGGCTATTGTGAGTAAAGCCAGATCGGCTACGGATTTAATCAATTGACCTAACGCTCAACTCCATTTTAGGAGGGACGGGGTCCGAATCTGAAAGGCCTACAATCATTACTAGGTACATTATTGCCAGTAATAGTAACCCTTCGATTGAGATTGCTGATAAATTTAATGGAACTATCCAATAGTGTACCCAAGATTTTCGATTACTAACCCATTTCTGTCACTGGTAATAAGTTATGGATAATTTGATGTTTATAATTAAAGGTCAAAGGGTTAAGTTAGTCATAGTTTCTTGACTTTCGTGCCAATCAAACGGCAATACCCTTGTTAATTTCTCTCTTTGAATTCCTAAGTACCTACTTCCAAGTACGTTCATATTATGTGTCATTCTTTGAATATTAGCTTGCGCTTTAAGGCATTTCTCGTGAATCACAATAAAATTGACTCATAATTAACTGAAATCTAGTAATGTTTTAAGAGTACCTCATTGGATTCATATAACAACAAGCCAACAATAACGTATATAATTTCAGTATAATTAATTTTTATGTCACTTTTAATTATATTAAATTAAAATGATTGACTTGACATTTCTGAATTACTAAACAGTAATTATAGACATTGTATTTTGTTTATAAGGTTAATAAATAAAAAGGATGATCAAAATTGTCAACATGTCTGTCGTTTATTTTGAAAATTCTTTGACTACTGACATTTAGATTGGAGACAAGCAGCTACACTACCTACTTTTAAATGTCAGACGGTCTGTGTGATTCCCCTTTTAAAGTAGTCCTTTTTCTGCTTCGATCAACAAAGCTTTTCTGCTAGAAACTAGTCTACTGCTAGTTTCGTAATTATAATAGTGTTGAACTCATTAGTTAGTGATTAGATATAATCATTTACACGTGGCTTTATTATATGTAATACAATTAGGCGCTTTCTACCAATTCTCTAGTGTACCTTACACTAGGAAATTGGTAGGAAGCGCCTATTTGTCACTATTGATGACACCGCTGATGCTTCTGATGTCAATAGCACTTCAAGTCTATCGAGTTCTCATTGGCACAAATCGTGAAGATAAACAAATGTACTAAATCACGTGTCTGATACAAGACAAGGTTATCGCCCCCTGCAGGATGCCAGTGCTTATTCCATTACTACCGCACCGACTGTTTTATTACATTGGAATTTTGTTTCGTGATTCTGACTTTGATAAGGTAATGTATGCATGTACACGCGTCATCTATCATCATTTATACGTCGAATAATATTCGTATTAAAATTTCTTTTGTGCTCGAAATGTCGCGTATGAAACCACACTGATTTATTTGTTTGATTCGAAATGTTTGGATTTTTGGCGACTGTTGCTAGCCTGTGCTTGATTATTTTGGCGAGATTCAAACTATTATTTTCAATATCTATTTTGAGTATTGACAAGGTTTCGTACATTTAATAAAATTAAATACTGGGTACTTATCTGCGAAGCTCCTAAATGACATTACGATAAATCAAAATCGGATTCTCTGTCATCAAACGGTATAATACCGGAGCAGTCTATGAAATTGCCTCAAGGCCGTCCAACGATTCTAATGATTCTTAATGTGTTACGTGACCAGATACCAAAGAGCTTATAGACTATGAAGCTGAATCCAAATGGAAGATCATGATAGAATAGTGCCATAAAAGTTGTACATGTTGAAAGCACCGCTACTGCAGACGCGTTTAACTGCTAATCGCGTTGCGAACGATAGCAACCGACAGTAGTTACTGCAACGGTTTGCACTGGGACCGTTTGTGGCCAGCTTGCTCTACTGAACTGATTGCTCTGTACATTGCCGTGTGACTTAACCACGTACGACTTTTGGTTCAGCGTGCATGACAAAAAAAAAAAAAAGACATGTGCTGATGAATATATTTTTGTTCACAACAAATTCTATATATAATTGTGATTGGATGTGAGAGCAATAAACACACTTGTTTAAAAATGTATGATAGCGCAATCATCCTGGATTTCCGGACAGGAACTGATAAAAATGTTATGATAAATAAATATTATTTTATCGTAAAAACCACTATTTTAATATAAGTCTAATAGAAGTTTATGGTTCAATTTACTTACTGCCGAATAACTAGGTTCACAAATAAATCTTAATTTTGCCAAACATCAGAAGAATCATTTCGATCCTAATCTGCATCTAAACAATGCAAACGAAACCAAACGTAAACGTTGCTGATGCTCAAAATGTGACTCGTATACTAATTTGTGATTTAAATTTATGAAAGCCAAATTTGACAACGGAACGTTTAATCACATCCGCAATGAATATAAAACCGTCAATGGATACGGACAAGCAATATTTATTGCTTGTTTTTATATGAAAAATCTACAGCCGAATTGTCATTTTGGACCGAGTAAAGTTCCCTGGGGTACTATTCTTACCAGTGGCTGCGTAACTATGAACATTTAACTTGATACAGACGTCATTGTATCGTGATAAATCGTGTATATCATTGTTATTATGTGCTGAGATACAAAGTTTTAGGTATTCCTCTAAGGATTAAGTGGCGTCGTAAATCATAGTAGAGTTATTTGTTGCGGCTTGATGGGCATCGTTTGTTTCCTCATTTTGGTTCCTTTGCTTTATCAGATACAGTTTGTGTTATTTGTTTATCCATTACATTTTGTGTATTCAGCTTTTTGTTTACTTTTATATGGTTGAACCTTAATTGGTAAAGCAGTGTTCTCTTATATTTTCTGTGACTAGTAATTGTTGTTAATTTAATATATAAGATTTTCGTCAATTCATAAAGTACTCTTTGAAAATACCTCATGTTTTAAAACCATAGTTTTATTTATATAACAGGAACTACACATAGAGTAAGAGCAGCCTTGCATAAAGCTAGTTTTATTTTCAAAAAATACTAAGCAAGTTTTAAAATGTGACATAATCTGTCTTCTGGGTATAGTTATTTAAAACTCACTTTAAGATTTTCTTTTGTTGTAGCTGCACTCGGAGATGCTTCAGAACACGGAAGTGCTATTTAGGGTACTTGAGTCATTGTTAGTTTATGAAAGAAGTTGTTAGTAGTAGGATGTTACTTCAAAATGCAGGTGAGCTTAATATTCGTATGCTACTTTTCCTTATCTAAATCAGTATGTAGTGAGTTATGTTTGCATATAGTTTTTGGCAAAATTACATTTTCATTGTTAGTGGAAATTACTTTAGTTGATATGAATTTATAATGACACGTGTTCAGGAGCTTGAAAATATAAATGACTGCCATCTAAACTGTAAGTTCCAAATGAATCACAAATCTAATTATTATCTCCACGTATTGTTTCAGACGGATTCAATTTGGTAATGGGCATCAAGAGTTTTTGGTACTCAATAAATTATTCACACAAGTTATGCGGTATGATGTTGTAATCTCGTAATTACATGACTCATCGTATCAAGTTTTAAGTAACTAGATTAAAGTAACCTTCACGCTTGCGATCACAGGTTAGAAAAAGATATAATTATTATAAGGAAATCGGTTCCATTATAAGATATAAAATTTTAACCCGTGAGCAGACAATTAGTTTTTAATTTTTTGCTATATTTACAGATTAAACCTAGTGGGACTGCCTCGTTGGTCTAGTGGTCGCAAGCGCTACTGCTGAGCATGCGGTTCTGGTTTCGGTTCCCAGGTTGTACAAAGAATTATTGGAATTTTCCATCAGGAATTTCTAAGTAGCAGTCCGGAGTCAGGATTTGTGCCCGGTTGATGGCAATAGGCTCGCTCCCTTTATGGGACTTTAACATAACTGGCGAAATGTGGGTGTACAATAGATACAACTCTACCTAACACTTTGGGAATTACAGCCGTGATGTTATGTTATGTAAACCCATTTTCCCGTAGTAGTAAGATGATCAGGTCAGTGTTCATTTCTGCCAATTGAAGGCTGTTATTGAAGACACGTTATTCTACATATACATAGTCCTCCAGACCGTATTTTGGCCTTGGCGACCGATCTCAACGGAGACTAGACTTCAGCGCGGGAGATATTATAGTGCACAAGTGTGTGCGCAGACACAGGTGCACTCTCTCTAACCTCACTCTCATAGTCCAAGGGGGCGAGCAATCCAACACGACCGGAGAGAGATCAGGCGCAGGATCAACGGCTTAACGTGCTTTCTGAGGTATGGGGGTATCACACCGCCTACTTCCAAACTCCAGGCTGTTACTAAGAAATTCCTAATGGAAAAACTAAATAATATTTTGCCCGATTCGGGAATCGAACCCAGGACCTCAAGCTCAGTAATCGTGCCCACAAGACCAACCGAGCAGTTACATAATAAAGCTATAAGCCGCTATAGCCTAGGTTTAATGACATGTCGAGATGGTTTACCTCAGGGTTTACCTGCAAGTTAGGCGATTGTATCAAAAGGATGTTTCAAATTCTAATGAAGACTCCGCTATCGAGATCACGACAGTAGGCAAAGTTGATTAAAGTAAGATCATTTATGCAGATTTTTTGTAAGATTCAGATCATCTCATCATCATCATCATCATCATTTCAGCCGAAAGACGTCCACTGCTGGACATAGGCCTCCCCCAAGCACTGCCACTTCGACCAATTCTGTGCTTTCCGCATTCAGCGGATTCCTGCGGCCTTCACAAGGTCATCGGTCCAACTTGTGAGAGGCCTTCCAACGCTACATCTTCCGGTCATCTCATACTAACAAGTAAAAATAATAATGAAAAAAAAGTTTCGTTGTAAACAATTAAGTAATTACATACATCAAAAAGATACAGCAACACATCCTTTTAGCCACTTATGATGTCATAGTGACATCACACAGTGCAAAAGGCCTAGTAATTCAAGTGAGATCACTTAATATGTTAAGTAATTTATATTTATTTAAATACATGTGCATAGAAGTGCCACAGTCTACTTATACTAACTACTTATAGTCAGTTGATCCGCTAAGCAGTCGTGTGAGAAGAACGGACGAAGCCTAAATCTTAAAATAATTGTAATAGTGATAGATGAGCCATTTTTTAAGTGAAAACTTCTGTAGGCGCGTTGGACTAAACCATTGATTTCGCGACACCATGACGACACCTCATTTTTGTAAACGCGATTATTCTCTTTATTTATATTACGTTGCGGATTAATGTTCTATGCAAGTATTTTTACTTTAAAGGTTTTGTAAACGCGATTATGCTCTTTATTTATATTACTTTACGGATCTATTGCAAGTATTTTAACTTTAAAGGTTTCGGAAGTACCTATTATTTTTTGTAAACGCGATTTTGCTCTTCATTTAGATAAGGTTACGGACCAATGTTCTATAAAAGTATTTTTATTCCACCAAGGCAATCTTGTTCAAGTTTTCCTTTCAGTCTTTTTTTTTATTTTCTCATGTTCTGGAGGAGGAATGTGAAAATTATGGTTTTTCTTATTCCTCCACTATTAGTTATGAGTAAAAATGCTTTGCATGCCAGATGGCAGAATGTGTCTGGAACGAAACATTACCTTTTAACAACTCACCCATTCCCACATTCTATGCAAATAAATACATAAATTTCTAAATTAATGTCTGTAATTTTTATGGTGTACATAATAAAGAATATTCTATCTATATATCTGATAGATTTCGTTGGGAGTTCCAAGAGCAAGCCTAATTATTTCGGCACTTTACTGATTATTGGCCACTTTTGGCTTACTGGAATTGCGGTGCTTGGAAAAATTGTTGCGTGCAATCGTGTCTGTCTCAAAAAGTAGTCCTGACAAATGTATGATCGATGAACCACTGCAAGTAGTTGCTCTGTGGTTTAACAAAGCAATGGCCTCGAGTGCTGACGAGCCGTGACCTTGGCTGAGCACATCGGGTGCGTGCCTCACGAGCGCACCACATCACGATCTTTGTGATGGGTGCATGGTTCGAGCGGCTGTCTCAATAGTAGCAGGAAGTCTTTAATGGAATATTGATCAGCTGCTAGTGTTTGTTTATTTTATTGTTGTCTGTTTGTATTCCAAGTTATATTATGTCAGAAAAGACAAAGAACTGTTTACCTTCTGATTTAAAAATCTTGGAACGAGAACTGTTTGTTCTCTTTTTAACCGACTTCCAAAAGGAGGAGGTTCTCAATTCGACTGTTTTTTTTGTATGTTTTTACGCCTATTATGAATTGATTTTGATGATTTTTTTTGTTTGGTAGATCATACTTCAGAAGTGGTCTCATATAAATTTTATTTACTTTGCTTGGGTAGTTTTTGAGTTAGCTTCAATAATACGTATTTCTTTCCACTTAGTATGTGAATGAAATGATAACTTCCTGTCACTGTTATTTACATAGCAGGTAGTGGTATTCGAATTTGTGTGGGGTAGGTACAATAACTAAAAAGTGAAAAATAAAAACTTTTTACAAAAAACAAAACAACCTAGGTACTTAAAAAAAACACTACAAAGTGAGAAAATAACTTTAATTTCAAAACCAAAGACACCAACTTCCGAAATTAAAGTTATTTTTCACTTTGTAGTGTTTTTTTTAAGTCGGTTGTTTTTTTTTAAGCTATTGCAAAGCTTTTATCGCGGGCTTTGAGCGCGGCGACCGAATCAAGAAATTCCGTAACGTAACGAAAATAAAACCTAACCTCTCCGCCTACCATGTAATGACGGTTCCCATGACAACGTGATGTTGTCATGGGAACGTAATTTTTGTTTTATGTCGTCACGTCATCATCCCAAGTGTAGCGTTGACAAATAGGAAGTATGGAGGTTACAAATGCTACGCAATAGCTTTACCGCGGCAGTCCCCGAGTGCCACACGTTTCTTGTCTGTATACTGTGGTGTATCTACATCGTCACATGCCAACTACGCATCAAAGACTTGACGTCACACAAATCCTGCATCGCGCAATTAGAGTTTACCGCGCGAACACCATTACATACAACTTTTCTGACATCAATCGTTGGGCAGTTGCTCTCCAGAAAAGCCACCCGTCTGGTCGGAGCCCTTTTCTATAGAGGATGAGTGAAATTTACACCCTATACCTCATACCTCTAAAATACTTAAAGAAAATGTAAATGGCAAGGAGGTTGGTACATTATGATAAGACAATAACATTTGGGAAAAAAAGTCGTAACTTGCAAGCAATGAATCCAGTTGCTAAACCCGCATACACCAGTAAAGCTCTTGTGTGTGAAATTAAAAGCGATATATTATGCAGGCCTACAACATTTATTATTAGGTAATAGTATTCGTGACAAACTCTCGTGATACAATACTTACTTTTTTTTTACTGATTTTTTTACCAAGATTATAATGTTTTCTCATCACCATCTCCTTATCTTATTAAATCTCATCAAACGAAGCAATCTTCGCAAATCTGTTTAACCAAAAACGCTTAGAAAATATGTTTTGGCTGCGTTGTAATCGAGTTAAAATATCATATTACACACCTAGAGCTGTTTATCTCGAGCCTTGAAGGTCGGTATCTCTTCACTGCAGTGTAAAATATTAAACGTAGGATATAAATTTTTGCGGGTGCCACTGTAAATTTTGTTCTCGACGCTTGTTCTCCACATTCTATTTTACCAAGTGACATGCGACTGTTCACATGAATGGAATATATTACTGACTTTTTAATAACCATTTTGGTGTTAGTACGAGATTCTCATAACGTTGAGAAAGCGCAAATAAAGAGGTTTATTCGATATTTGAAAGAAGAATATTTTTGAGAGAACGGTTATGCTCATATTCTGTACTTATTCTGGTAAATGTAGTCATAAGATTTGTGTTGAATAACTGTGCTCATATAAACTCGATTGCGAGTTTCTTTTACAATCATTTAGGTGTGAAATTCGGACATTTGTAAACAGCTTATTAAAAACAGTTTACAGCATTAATGGCGTAATGTACGACTGGTATGTGCTAATGGATAATTAACAAACAGATAAATAAAACTCAAATTATGTACTAACAAGCAAGCTAAATACCTAGTTTAAATTTTATTATGTCGTTACATTGTAACTGTAATAGGGTAAGCGAAAAAAAATTGTCCTCTAAGCGCGTTCAATTCCACAGAACACTGAATTTTATTTCAAAGTTTTATACTAGAACGCTATTAGCAACGAAAAACCCGGAATAAAGTGTCCCTGTTAAACGTTTAACTACGCTATTTAGAGGCAACCCTGTATCGCTAGTGCAATACAGCTCAATTACGCTTCTGCCAGCCCTGGTCTGGTGGCAATTCATTGCGGTAAAGTTGTGGTCACATTAAACCGTCGAACCGCACAGCGTCATTTGCGACAAAGAATTTTGTACATTGTTGACTGATGTCCATACAGATAGGGCGGAGTGTGCAATCAGCTTTATTTACATAAAGTGCTCAGTTGAATTTTAATGAAGTGATTATTCTGTGTTTATTTTGTTAAGAGACATAACGAGGTAATAAACATGAATAATAAAAACAGAGGAAGAAAAACATACAAGGTAGGTAATCTGCTTACAATGCCGTGTTAGGTGTCGACGCTAATTGAGGCAAATAGGTTACAATGGCGCGTATAGTCGATGAGCTGAACGACTTGGTAGTTTTATAATGTTACATTAATTTGTAACACTATTTTATATTGATAAATGAAGTCTATTTCAAGAATAACAAATTTCTACAGTCAAATACAGTTTTGAAAATGGAAATAGGAAACATTGCGTCAAAAGGTGGTTCTACAGGGTATTATAATAAAATTATGGCTTTACTGTTTACATACCAGCGTGTCATGTATTCCCGAATGTCTCCCACTCGACTGGAACCATTATTCAGGAGCTCACACGCCACGATGTCGCGTTGAATCAGTTCAGTTTGGAAGCTCAAAGTCTGAAACATGTAGGACATACCCAATATACGCCCAAACTGAAGCTCCACAAATCCATGAATAGTAGATAGTTATTTATTTATAGCTGCGCCCCGCGGTTTTACCCGCATAAGTCTCAATCCCGTGAGAATATCGGAATAAAAAGTATTCTATGTCCTAACCCACGTCATTGTCTACCCATGTGCCAAATTTCATCCAAATCCATGTAGCCGTTTTAGCGTAACAAAGAAATATACAAACAATAAAATATTTTCTCTTTAATATATTATTAGTTTCTCTCATCACCCAGGGAAACCTGTTTTTCCCTGCGAAGTAATTATCGCTTACCTACTGTTAAGGCACCTTCCTTTTGTTTTTTAGGAGTAGGTATAATCGACCTCGTTATTACTAAAACACCTTAAGGATGAATGTCACTTGCACGTCATAAAACGTCAAGGTCTGTTTTTGCTTGGAAAGTTTGATAGTTCCAATCTTAGTGAAGCTTCAATTTACTGGGATTTTTTAAGTGAAAACTTCTATTAAATGTCCAACGCACCTAAATGCAATGGTGGGAATGGTTTACAATTGATTTCACGACACTGTTACGACACCAGCTTTTGACCATTATCATCAAAAGACATCAACTCGTTGATTTTTTTTCAAGTTTTTACTTCTGTTGGCACTCCCGGAGTGCCACTCTTTTTTTGTCCAAAGTTGTTAAGCAATTACCAGGTTTCCTATACTTACTTCGTACAGTTAAATCTGGCTGGTTCAATAATATAACATAGGTGGCATATCACTGTTACTAACTAGTAGCATAAAATATATATGTATATAGCTGTTATTCGCAGCTGTAACTTTATAATGAAACTGTTCGTATTAGTAATGTTATATTCAGGATTTCAGAATAATTTGCAGCACGCGGTCGGACTTGTTTATCCTCGGTTAAAGAGCAAATTGCCAGCAAAACTCAACAAATTGCGTAGAAAATAATGGAAGTTTTAGTGAAATTATAAAAAATAATTAACTTCATAATTATAAATGTTAGGGGAAAAGCTATTTTCAGTTTTTGAAAACCGTATCATTAATCTTCTTTAATAATTTTAATTAAAATGATAAGTAAATGGTGTTTCCACGTATTCCTGTCAAAATTATATTTATAGTTAAATAATGAATTATATGAAAATTACCTCATTTAATTCCCGCAAACGAATTTTCCTAGAAGGGCGAAACAAACAACAAAATTCATATGTAACCTAAATAAACAGTAACAACAACAGTATTCGTTTGTTGTTGTAACAACAGATAGACAGCTGTTATTGTTTATTGTATATCTGATAGTAGAATATAAAGGTTTGCGTTGTTTTGTGCCTTAAGCATAGACCAGACTATCCTATTTCAAAATTTGCACCGACAAGTCCTTGCACCGTACAAAACTGGCACGCGTTCCATTTTTGTACTTGCACGCATAATAATTTCGAGGGCGTTCGTTACGTACGACAGCCGACCCGACGCGATATTAGTCGAGGATTACTGTTTCAGTTAATGAATACAACCGTTACCAGGGACACACGTCCCGTCGCGGAACAGCGACTCATTACTCGTGTAAAATAAAATAAATATATACGTATATTTACAATCAGCTTAATGCTGTCGTGAAAAATGATTATTGTTTTGTTTAATTAAAAATGCCTAGCTCCCGGTCTAAGTGTTGAGTTGGGAACTGTTATGGCTTCATATGAGAGCCGTTTTTGTGTTAGCGTAATAGGGAAGGTATTTAAAGATGCGTTGCGTGTATTAAAATGCTTAGTTTTTTAATAAAGACCTAGTATAAGTTTCAACATCTTTGTAATTGCTGATAAAATGCATGATAAAGCATTACGGACAGTCCTCTGTGCAGGGCGTGCATGGAGGCTGAGGAAACCGTCGTGCACGTGCTCTTTGAATGCACAGGCGACACCCAGATTAGAACAAAAACCCTCGGTTTACCCAGATCTTTCACAAATACTCTGAACAGACCAGGAGTTTTAATTAACTTCTGGAGGGAGGTGAGCTGGTTGGAATAACCACCAAACGGCCGCCATGACCCACGCAGAATAGTTCACTTTACGGACTCAGTGCGGAAAACAAACCCCATAACATAGAACATAGATGCATTATGATAAGGTACATGTCAATCATAATCAGCCACTGCTGGGACACAGGTCTCCTCTTTCTGTGAGAGGAAGTGGGATATAATCCAGCACGCGGGTCCAGTGTAGGTTGGTGGATGTCACATGTCTTCGATTTTTTGGTTCTAGGACATGCCGGTTTCCTCACGATGTTTTCCTTCACCGATGAAATAATTTACGCAAAGTAAAGCGCCTGTCAGTTTGACCTACGACCATACAATTCGTAAGTCAGGCTGTTACCACTGGGCCACCACTGCTCGGTACCATTATTGGTCAGTGCCTACTTAAACAAGTGTGAATCATCTCTACCCTGTTCTTCAAAACATTATTCTTTGTTACCACGAAAAGGCTTCACTTGTTCGTAAACTTATTCTGGTTCGACGCCAAAATCCTTTATGCGACAAAATCTTTTCTACTTTGTTTAATCTTATATGTCCTCGATAGTTACATCGTTGGCTTTGCCGCCGAGATTTTACTCTAGTAATAAAATGTTTTATGTGTCCTCTGACATAAATACAAGTATATTTTAGTTACGTAGAATGTTGTGTACCTAGTCAGGCATCATTTTTGCTCAGATGTACAGTATTTCTATTTTCTAAATGTCCCTCGGGAATCATCGCATTTCCGAATACAAACGAATGCTAATTTCCATGTCCATCAATTATTAGATTTATCGTGAATAATAATTTGAATTCAGAACTAAGTAAATTATTGTTTTTTTTTTTCCGTGTGAACTATACAGAGCTGTAAACCTATTTTCCTATCTGTCGTACCTGCGACTTTAGCAGCTTTCCTCCCATTTTTAAAATAAATTACATTAAGTTAAAGGAGTATTAACAACTCTATATACTTCCAAGTCGATTGAGAGCGTCCGGTCTGCACCAAGTGCAAAGGGTAACTTATAGAAATCCGACGACTGACGAAACACGAGGTTTGCCGAGGGACATTAAGAACATATTTGTACTGTACCATTTGACTAAAGGAGAGCCAAAGAAATCATCATCGTAAAAACAATAAGTTTTAATTAAAAAAGTACTTACAAAGCCTAAAACTCCTCAGATTTTAGTACGCAAAAAGCCTTCAAGCAAACACGTTACAATGATGAGAGGAGTACTAAAAACTTCAAACATTACGGTGCTAAACGTAATAACAAAAATCTTCTCGTAAATCATTGGAGCCAAGAAAACTAGTACTGGCACAAAAAATATAACAAAAGCACACCTCTATTAGTTTTTGTTTGGTACATTTTCCCATCTAAATCCAGACGGGGAACAAATAAAATCGCTGGAGAGAAAAGTAATTTAAGTGTTGTCGGAGGCAGAGTACGGAGTCACCTTTATAGCGAATGCATTAAACACGTGCGGTCGGGAAGTGCGTGACTTTAGAACGTGCTTTAAATAGGGTTGGTCCTGTATTTATTGTATTGCTTTCGAATGAATACGAAACTGCTTCGATTCTCGATCGTTCTAGTTCTGAGAGCATCGCTAGAATTTATCGTTTCCCTTCTAATGTTGTGTCAGGTGCACCGAGTATTTTTATTACATTACTCGCATCGCTTTTTAATATTGTTATCTTTGCCAATATACCATCATCATCAGCCTATAATGATCCCACTGCTGGGACACAGGCCTCCTCTCTGTGAGAGGGAGTGGGCCGTAATCCACCACGCGGACCCAGTGCGGGTTGGTAGATGTCACATGTCTTCGAATTTTTGGTTCTAGGACATGCCGGTTTCCTCACGATGTTTTCCTTCACCGTTTTGAGAGCAGTGGTGATGAATTAATTTACACAAAGTAAAGCGCCTGTCTGGATTTGAACCTCCACCACCACTGCTCAATATACCATAGAACACCAAAATTGTCTTCTAGAGTAAATAATTACATTCTTTTTAGGTCTAAAACTCAAATATCTACTGATCTACGGTTGCAAACCACATGCTGTAATGAAAAAAAGCGGCCAAGTGCGAGTCGTACTCGCCCATGAAGGGTTCCGTAGCAGCAAGTAACGATAAGTTTACGATTTATGACGTATTAAAAAAAAACTACTCGCTAGATCTCGTTCAAACTAATTTTCGGTGGAAGTTTACATAGTAATGTACATTATATATTTTTTTTAGTTTTATCATTCTCTTATTTTAGAAGTTACAGGGGGGGACACACACATTTTACCACTTTGGAAGTGTCTCTCGCACAAACTATTCAGTTTAGAAAAAAATGATATTAGAAACCTCAATATCATTTTTGAAGACCTATCCATAGATACCCCACACGTATGGGATTGATGAAAAAAAAAATTTTGAGTTTCAGTTCTAAGTATGGGGAACTCCAAAATTATTTGTTTTTTTTCTATTTTTGTGTAAAAATCTTAATGCGGTTCACAGAATACATCTACTTACCAAATTTCAACAGCATAGCTCTTATAGTTTCGGAAAAAAGTGGCTGTGACATACGGACGGACAGACAGACAGACAGACAGACAGACAGACAGACAGACATGACGAATCTATAAGGGTTCCGTTTTTTAACGGAACCCTAAAAATATGTAGACCTAAGACATTTTAACACCAAATTTTAATTTAACCCACTTATTCATATACAACATTTTACGATTTGTAAACACCAGCCTAGTGCGAGTCGGTCTCGCACACGAAGGGTTTCGTAAGTTACGTAGTAAGATCCAGCAAAATACGCCAAAAAAAAATCACATTTCTTGTATGAGGACCCACTTGAATTATTATCTTTATTAAATTTTTATTAATTCTTGTTTTTACGGCAATAAAAATATAAAATCTGTGATAATTTCAGCTGTCTACCTATCACGGTTCATGAGAGACAGCCCGTTGATAGACAGAAGGACGAACAGCTGAGGCTTAGTAATAGAGTTCCGTTTGACACCCTTTGGTTACGGAACCCTAAAATGTTTGTGTCACAAAAATATGTCATAAAAACAAAAGCTTTCTAATTAACGAAAGAAGAGGACAATAGACCTTAACTCCATTTCATTTGATCGACTTTTAAATAACGTTTAAGAATAACGGAGAAACGACTACAATAAACAAACTGGTTGCAAATTTAATTGTGAAATTTATTATTTTGTGTTTTATGACATTGATTTTACATTCTGTGATTACTTCCTCACACACTGAATTATTAATTACAAAATTTTAGGAAAATCGTCTCCTTTTACAATGTTTGTAAATATGTGAACACCATGTATCTATCACATATTAAATTATCTGTCGTTGCTTCATTTTTAATTCTTTTTACTTATTGTGGCATAGTATTTTTTTTTTCTAGGTGCATCGTCTTCACATATAATAATTATTTAACTAATGTACGTACATATACAAACAATTGTAAAACTTTTTAAAAGAGTAACGGTGGAGTTTCTTGCCCATTCTTCTCCATACGAAAACTATCTTTTGGAAGGGGCGACTAGAATCAATTTTATTATTTTGTAATTTTTGACGTTCAAAAGTGCCATACATGGGCCTATTTGAAATAAATGATTTGACTTTGACTTTGAATACAAATTAATATTCCTTCATTAAAGCACGAGGCAAATACTTCATTCATTAATGTTCCCTCCGAAAATGAAGTAGTCAGTTACCGTTTGAACTTTTACAAATTCGCACGCTTTTCGGTAAACAATGAGAACTTTATTCGCGGTGTAAATTTACAGTACCCGGTGGGTAAAGTTGGTAATGATACGCCCATACGCCCATATGAGACTGTGTGTGTTTATCTCATGGATTATGGTATTATAAATAAATATACACGTGGTCGAAATTATCGGCTGATTTAGTTACTTTTGGTCTCAGACCGGATAAAAAACGATACAGAGCGCTGCCGTAGCAAAAAAATAATGCTTGGGCTACATTGTCACGTTATCGCGAACTTCGTGCACTCTCTGTTGCTCAGCGAGACGTCGAGCAGTGTGCAAGAGAGAGCGCGCGAAGTTTAGTTCCCCTTCGACAATGTGGCCCCAGCATTATGGAAACTGCTAATGTCATTTGCCTGAATTTTTATCGACACTCATACTTGTCAAACCGAAACATGGCAACGCTGCTTTGTGCAATGCAATGGCTACATTGTCGCAAGAAAGCGAAGATTGCGTTGTCGCGACACGTCTGGACCAGCAATTCGACACATCGCAAATCATCATGAACTCGAATGCCCAAATTACGAAGTTTTTTTAACATTGTGGCCAATATACTTCGTCGCGGTTGGTCCGTGGATGGGTGACCATCTTTACATACCAAGTCCCCTCCGTGCCTCGGAAAGCACGTTAAGCCGTTGGTCCCGGCTGTCATTTGTAGATCTTTGACAGTCGTTACGGGTAGTTAGAACCCCAAAAAGTCTGACAACCAGTCTTAGCAAGGGGTATCGTGTTACCTAGTCACTAGGTTGTGGAGGTCAGATAGGCAGTCGCTCCATGTAAAATACTGGTATTCAGCTGCATCCGGTTAGACTGGAAGCCGACCCCAACATAGTTGGGAAAAGGCTAGGCAGATGATGATGATGATAGTTCGTCGTAGATCGAACATGAAGTTTTATTTATTTATTTAATAAATATGGATGACTTACAGCTAAAACAAACAGAATAAAAAAATTGTATGCGAGACTGACAGCCAATTAAAAGTCTTCACTTCTAAGAACAGATTGGAAAGAAAAAGTGTGAACAACACAACACAGCTACCAAAGAAAAAGAAGAGAGAAAAAAAACAGGATAACATTCAATTTTAAACTAAATTCACTTTACATATTCAATTTGTACAACAAAACCTGAACATACAAAATCTTAATTAAAAAAGTCAAGGCTCAGGCACTTTCTGACCGAGGACACACTTGTTATGAATGGATCAAAATCGCGCAAATAATTTATCGCGAAAACGCGACACGAATCTTTGCACGACAATGTAGCCGTAGCATAAAGAAGAAATATTTAAAATAATTACCCGACTGCGGCGAACAGAAAAAAGAGGGTTATGAGTTTGATATTTAATTCAAAGCTCAAACTTTTTGATGTGACAGTCTATTCAATAATGAATGGCTAACAACAAAAGAAACAAGTGACAAAATTCTCTTATATTAAGGTTAAATGTACGCATATCGTTCGAATATTACGTGCAGGGAATATTGGAAACAGCAGTAAAATGTCAATAGTTTATTAAAAATATAGGCTCTTGAGTATTCTGCATGGCTTTGAAAGAAAGAAAGAAAGAAAAATAGGTTTATTAGTCATAGAAACACGTTCATACTAAAAGACAAGAGTAATCAGAAAACAAGTAAAATAAAGTATTTAATAAATCACGAGCATAAAACAGAAATAGTCGGCAGCTCTGCATGTCATGACTGTGACAAGAAGGCTTCCACTCAGTATGATTCTGTGCTATGGGGGACTCACAGCACAGCGCTGATTTTCACTAGTCACCCGTAAAAGAAGTACGAAAATCAAGTCAGGTTCAGTGATTTGTATAGTAAATTGGTAACAAAATAAATTAAAATAAACAGTACTTAGAATATTAGACAACTATGCAATGAATTATATGAATAATAAACATTATTAAATAACATAATAAAAATTAGCATCAATTCCGTTGTTTTTAAAGTGAAACTTTTATTACATCGTCTCAAACTTTTTCGTCTGAGTGTTGCATGTCGCGTGACGGTCGGCCGCGGAGTAGGGATAAAGTGAAAGGCGCTCGTCAGAGCAGCCAAGGCCAATATGGCGGCGCCTATAGAAGTTTCACTTTTACCGTGGTTTCATAAAACCACACAATCCTTTTTTCTTCTATATGTAGGTAGTTACCGTATTTTTTTTTTCAATGTATTTTGACTGCTTCGTTGGTCTAGTGGTCATAAGTGCTAATGCTGAGCATGAGGTCCTGGAATTCCCAGGTCGGGTAGGGATATTGGGTTTTTCCACCAAGGAATTCTCAGTAGTAGCCCGGAGTCTAGATTTTTGCCTGGTTGATGGCAATAGGCTCGCCTCCTGTTACATGGGACTTAAACATGACAGGCGAAACGTGGATGTACTAGTGGTACACCTCTGCCTAACCCTTCGGGGACTACAGGCGTGATGTTATGTATTTTGAAGTTAAAAGTTTTATCGCCAATTTTGAACCTTCTGTTTCAATTTAGTTTAGCTACCAGTAAATTCATTACCTATAAATGCAACAGCTGTTCTTTCTACTTCTTCTTTTTGTGTTGTTAGTGACTAACCTAGTGTCAGAATTTTAAAGCCACCCATAGGCTTCTGACTTGACTAGGTATGCTGGTTTCCTCACGATGTTTTCCTTCACTGTTTTTGAAGCAAGTGATAATTGTACAATACGCAAATGAATCCGAAAAGTCAGAGGTGCGTGCCTTGGGTTCGAACTCGAGACCTATGACTTGGCAGTCTGACGGTCACACTACTAGGCTATCACTGCTTCTTTCTAATAAATAACTTTAAAAAACTTCCAGCACATGAAAATAATGTGATCTATTTCCGTCAGCGTAAAAAATAAAGCATTTTGTGAAACAAATTCGTCTATATAGCTCCTAAACTATCCAACATGGACAAAAGTCCTAAAGCAACACTAAACCCAACACTATCGAGTGTTCATAACGTCAAGAAGAGTCTACATTTTAGTGCAAAAACTAGGACCTAATCCACCACGTCACGATAACGAAAATACACTAGAACAATGTGAACTATTTGTCCAGATAAAAGTACCAACTTTGTTTCTGTTATACCTTTGTCTGTCCCCTTGAAGTGCCACTTTGTAAGGACGCATGAAGTATAAAACTTCTAGGTTAATGTTCTGTGTTGCCGAGCATTAGAACAGCTGATAAAATAGTCTTTGTTACTTAATCTCGTTTGGTTATAACGTTTTGTTGGTTGGTTTGGTGGAGTGACTGAAATATTATGAATGAAAATGGTTTTTAGTTTTTCGTGCATTCGTTCTTGGAAGATCTAGAACCGCTGTTTGTAAGGATGTTGTTCGTTTTTAACCCTCGACGCAAAAAGAAGGGTGCTATGTGTGTGTGTCTGTCTGTGACACTGTAGGTCTTAAACGAGTGAACCGATTTGATTGCGGTTTTTTTTTATTTGGAAGCAGGTTTTCTAGCAATGGTTCTTAGAAATGTTTTATCAAAATCAGTTCAGCTGTTTGAAAATTATCAGCTCTTTTCTAGTTGATGAATGGATGTGGGTATCTTCCACAGGTCTGATCGATTTGAAATTTGGTATTGTGTTACTTCAATGATATTAGAAAAATATAGTAACCTGGACCTAATGCTACAGCATCACCTGGAATTTGCAGGATACCCAACTCCCTTACCAACTTCCAGCACAGGTATCGTGTTTGGACTCATTGGAATGGTCTCAATGAATAGGTTATAGATAGATGGCGAATAGGGTCTAGTGATGGAGTAGAAAAGAGAAATGAGAAAATGTTTGTGTCGGGGGTTTTTAAAATTTTAACTGTTAAAATTGTACTTGTTATTATTCTTGCTGTAAATTTTCTTCTACGTAGGTACACTAAGCGACTTCAACCTTCAAGTAATATGCAATCTTTGGAGATTTAGCTTTTAATGTTTTGCGCTCTTTGGTAGCTTATTCCATTAGACACTGCTATACAATGTTTTATTTAACTGTGTGTGCATGTATGTACCTATAACACTCATGATATTTTCAATGATCAATCTGTTCATTTTGGGTGTTTCCATCTGGAATTTCTCAGTAGCAGCCCGGAGTCTGGATTTGTGCCCGGTTGATGGTAATACGCTCGCCCCCTATAGGACTTAAACATAACTGGCGAAATGTGGGTGTACTATAGGTACACCTCTGCTTAACCCTTCGGGGATTACAGGCGTGATGTTATGTTATGTTATCTATTCATTTCTTGCATTAATGAGAATTAATCTGGTGACACATAATACTGCCATAGAAATAATTCTTCATACCAGCGAACTTATGAACGATATCTCCCACGCCTTTTTACGCTTCTTTGCTTTTTATTATGACTAGAATGTATTACAGTGTTAACTTCATTTATGATTTAACGAGCAGCGCCCCGCGGTTTCACCCGCATAAGTCTCGATTCCGTAGGAATATTGAGATAAAAAGTATCATGTTTGTTAATCCAGGTTATAAACTATCTGTTTGCCATATTTCATCCAAATCCGTTGAATGGTTTTTGCGTGAAAGAGTAACAAATATTCATCCATCCATCTTCATAAACTTTCACATTTACAATATTATATAAATATTAATATAATATAATAAATAATAATAACATAATATATTTTTATATAATATATATTAAATATTATTAATATTATATAGGATAGGATTGATAGCTGCAGTCATTTGTTGTCAGATTAAATACTAACTACCTACCTTGAGGTGATAGTTTTTAAGATAAAACTTATTTAGGTATTTAAAAATTTAATGCTTTATCATACATGCAATAAACTCACTCCTTCTTTCCATGGTGATAGGCAAAAACAACAGAACACCATTTGCTACGCTTTATCAATCAGCACTTCTTTAACAAAACACTCTATTTAATTCAAAGAAGTACAGAAGACGAATTTTCTGATTTGCTTCCAGTAAAATGGCATATTCCTAGTAATGACGTTATAGTAAAACGATTATTGAAGTAATACAAGGTCTATTCATTATCGAAATGAGACAGAATTAACCAAATTAACAGGAACGCATTTGAATTGCAAATAAATCGATGCCCAATTCAACTCAGCATGCAGCCTTTGTTTTGTAATCGATATTCATTAGCAAGATTATGATTATTTTTAATCGACTTCCAAAAAATAGAACGTCCTCCATGTTCTGTTTTTTCTTTATGTCGTTTATCGATATTTTCGTCAATTGTGAACCGTTTTGAAAATTCTTTTTTAATTTGGTAAAGAAAGCTTGCATGGTGGTCCTATATAAATTGTATTAACTTTGCTTGGGTGGTGTTTGAATTAGCTTCAATAATACGTATTTTTACCACTGAGTCTATAAGGACGATGTTTTAATAAATTGATTTGAAGGATTGAGTTTCGATTTTTTATTGTTTTTTTTTTTAGTTTTCTATTCGGGTTATTCTAAATTCTGAACAAATCTAATCTTCTGACTGAAAAATGTAATGACAGCGTCCAACGTTGGATCGATCCCAGGACCTAAAGTTCAATAGAAGTAGGAAATTGAGACTATAGACCGAACTTTTACGCCATCATGAGGTCGCGGGTCGCGTCTTTTTGGCAAAGTTTGAGACGCTCCAGTTTGAGGGTTGTCTCGTGCAACCTGGCAAGTCCCATATTTGTGCACTGGATTTTTGTTCACCTAAACGATAATTTTTAATTATATTTTTTTGAATATTTTTAATGTTTTTACTGTTTTTTTTTAATACTTATTTATTCTTTTTTGTGTATGGGTATTTTGCCTGAACTAAAACACTATTTATTTTATTTTATAAAGCTATAAGCTACAAGGTATCGGTAGGTATACTACTGCAAGGTATCGGCTGGGCCTGTTACCTTGCAGCAGTGATGTCACAAATTGTTTCTGTGTTAATATTTTAGTAACGTATTTTGTAAGTTACTAACACTATGAGTCTTGTTGCTTGATTTGTTGAATAAAAATTAATTATTATTAAGGTAGATATTAATTAATTATATTTAATCGCATAGATGATGTACTTGACCGTTAATGATCTCTTTAATAATTATGAGTGGAAAGTAATTACACGTAAATGACAAAGTATCGTCATAATGAGCACTTAACTGTAGTATCTAGTCTGTAATTTAATTATACAATTTAATTAAGTATACCAGTTTTAATTGTGTTGTGTGATTTACCTACCTATTTACTGTACCAATTTTTTTTAAAGCCTCACTCGCATTTATAATAATCTTTTTTTTTATTAATTGAAGGTCTGATTTTTTTTTAAACATAACATTACTTCACACCTGCTATCCTCGACGGGTTAGGCAGGTGTATCTAGTGCCTACACCCACATTTTGCCACCTATTTTTAAGTCCCATGTAATAGGGCGCGAGCCTATTGCCATCATCCGGGCACAATTCAAAACCCAATAACTTAGCCCGGCCTGGAAATTGAACCCAGATTCAGCAGTAGCTCTTATGACCACAAGACCAATGAGGCAGATTTTTTTATGATACCTAGGTAATCTATGTTATGTAGGAAGGTAAAATTCTTATTTTTTTATGGACTCTTAAAAAAATACCTATGTGTCCAACCAAACAGTTAATAGAAATCTAAAAGGTATTTGCACGAATAAAATCCTATTTTGTATAGTAATCCACTGTACATGCCGTATGCAGTAATGGAAAGAAAAAAGCACTTAATCGCAAACCCGAGGCGTGATGGTATGTATAGCTTTAAAACCTCGCAAATGTCATTAGCAGGACTCAGGTCTCTTAGGTGTGCGGGGTGGAGGAGGATTAGGTGCGGGGGGGAGGTCGGCGACCCCTGACCGGTGCTCGTCCACATTGTGTGGTGCGCATGCAATCTTACTACGTACTTACTTCGATGACTTTCTTACACGTAGTGATTTGGCTTTTAGGAATGCAGTTTGCTAGGAGTTCGAAGCCGTGTGTATTTATGTTTTATCTAAGCATTGTTTAGAACTTTTATGCAAAAAAAAAATCCGATTATCTAAGATCCTTTTTAATCTTATCGATCAGTAGCATTTACTATTTATTTTTCATTTAAAATTAGAAACATTTTCTTATGCCCACACTGTTCCTCGGGAAATGCTCAGAAAATGGCGTTTTCAAATAAAAAGTTTCTCACTTACAATTCGAATCTAAAACCATACAGTTTTATCTTTTTATTCGATTAACCGAAACATCATTAGCCATGTCAAATTCGTCCAAGTGCTATGTATGAAATGTTCAGTGTAGTAGGAATTCTTCAAAATTAATTCGGGCAAAAAAAAAGAAGCAGACGAAAATATTTTCACAAAAGTTGATACTGAAATACGTGTCACCGTCACTTCTATCAACGTTGTTATGGGCGTTGTAAAGACATCTTATTTATATCTGTTCCGTTTATTACAAAAAGTTTTTTCGTTAAGTTTTATCGGTCATAATTTTATTTTCTTTTCCCGTAAGGAGGGCCCAGACGACACCAAAGTTTTAATGCCTCGTAAAGATGGAACAAATGCTGTGTGTGTTACGAAAACTGCACCAAAGTCTATCTCATCGTTTTTGAGCACCTTAATAAAATCTCTTCTCTCTATTGTCTTGTTCTGTACTTTAGGTAACAGCTCATAATTATTTTCCCCATTTAGGGAACAGCGTCGAGTTTTCGGAATTTTGAAAATGGCTTTAACTGGAAAGGCGTCAGTCACTCAGTGGGTTCCATCGACTTCGGTAAAAAGGAAAATGAATTCTCGAGATTGCCAAATTAGGCCATTTTATCTTCGTTTTAGTCGAGATCCCTGCCGATTTCGCTTCTGACGTGGGTACATTTTTAATATCTTTCTCTTTCGGGATGGAGTAATTGGATTATTATCAAGACTGATCTTTATTACGGAAATATTTATTAATCTTGTTGCGAGCGATTGATTGGGAAAATAATGAGTAAAAGATTAATTTGGATTTTGTTTTGTTTTTTTATTTAATACCAGTATTTTTAAATCCTTTTTATTCCTTATTACTATGTATTTTAGCATAATCAGTCGTTATAATGTTACCACTGTTAAGACTCAGGCCTCCTCTCGATGAGAGGGATGTATTTTACTATCACATAAATCTATCGTTTTCCCGACATATTGCCATAATCTGATTTGCTTCATTTACCTAAAGGTCATGCTCTCATTAGTGAGGAAATAATTTTCTCTACCCATACTGACGTAGAATTTCCATTAAATAATAATTGATAAAATACCAAGCGGTAACTTTATAGCAGGGCTCTCTGTGAAAGAACTTAGGGAAAGTAGGTATGTACTTTCTACCACCATACCTCTTTCTGCCTCCAAGCAGCGTTGCTGTGTTCAGTTCCGGTTTGGGTTTGGATGTACGCAAAATGACGCACCTCCACGTCCAACGTGGAGTTGCGGACAACAACCCGTTATACTATACTACTACTATACTATAGGCACAGATTAGTATAGATGGTTCACTCCGCAAAAGCATTGAAATAAAAAGCGACTCTTGCTACGGCACAATAAAGTGCAATTCAGGTCGCGCCCCTAACCGCCTCAGGAGGAAACGCCCTGGGCGTCGGGAATCACAGGCAGATTTCCGGCCACCGTAGGCGCGGGCTTGCGGACGGTGAGCAATGGGTAGCTCGCCATCCGATAAGGACCAAGCCCGGGTCGACGGCGCGTTGTGTTCCACGCGCGCCTCAAAGAGATGTCAGCAGAATTGACGGGGTCCGCTAGGGCCAATGCCTGCCGGAGCTGCGAATACGGGCCGAAAGGGAAATCGTGGCCCCCCGGCAACATGGCAAGTGAAGGAACACGGGTGGGTTTTAGTTAGTAAGAGTCTGACACACCCTCCCGCTCCACCCAGAGCGGGAGAAATTATTTAATAATTTCCCACACAAAAAAGAAGGAGAGGTTGCACAGCGCTAATTATCTACAGTTATATTCACATAGAAATTGCCTCTCTTTCTATCGCGTAACTATTATATATTCTGACTATACTTTACGCTCACTGAATTGGCCCGACAAGACGAGCCCGCCGCGTCTTATTTCTAGCTTCATACCTAAAATGCGGAATGCGCCTTCTGTATTATTGTGTGCTACGGGGTTCGAGAGTTATTAATTGGCACATGAGATATTTCAGCTTCGTTTTTAGACTGCCCGATTAATACGATTTAATACGGGTACTACGATTGTCGATAGACGGCACGGTTGTTAGTTGTCATTATCAGGTGGGCCTCATGATCATCTTTATCAGTTTGCCAGAAAATATTTTACAAAACATAATACTTAAGCGGTATCTCTCACATTCAATTTTCCCAACCCGGTCACAGCATTTAATGACTGCATTCATCATTTTATGATGAATGAAGTAATGACGTAAATTAGTAGTTGCACATCGGCTCGTGACCGGTAGGAGGAGCCACCGGAGTTCGCTTAGGTCACGGCTGCGCGCACGCAACGCTCGCGCCGTTTGAGGCCAGTAAAATGTGCGGTTATAGAAAAGTTTAAAAGTTTAATTGAATTATTTTGGTGGATTAGTCAATGGTGGTTTTTAAGTATGATTTAGTGTGTACTTGAATTATATTTAGGAGCTTAATCAATTATGGCATAGTTCTGTTGTATGTATATTTTGCAATACTGTAGGTACTTATGACTTCGTAAAAATCATCAGAAAATCATGTTTCTCAGAATTCTTGTGTCTCTATAAAGTGCTAGAATAATAGATACCTTGTCACATTTTTCACAGGTCAATGCTGTTGGCGGTGAGAAAGTTTTCTGTTTAAAGAACTAGCCCATGTACTTTATTGAAACACAATATTCAATATGACAACTTTTGCACGCCTAGCCAGCACCTGCATAACTTTGTCTTCCGCTCACGCTGTGGCTCTAACCTCAAACTAACTGCCTTGCAAACTCCAGCAAAATAATCTAAATGCTTACTAGAAACACTGCAATATTATTATTGTGACATCGCCTTAAACTATTTAATTAAAATTGTTCTATGCAATCCCAACAACTGAGGAAAACGCGGACGACGTGCTTTTACAAATTCTATTTCGCACACGGAATGATAACTTTAATGAACGCACGTTTTGTTTCAATTCATAGCTTGAATCGTATATATACCATGTCTTTTTTTTTACCACATCCGCGAAGATCTTGGCCTGTATCTCATCGGATGGTAAGTGATGATAAGGCCGAAGGTGGAAGCGAGCTTCACCCGGAATCCTCAGCCACAGGAGAACTGGCTTGAAAATCTCTAACTACCGAAACACAACAATGCTGTTAACATTTTTCTTATGGCGACAGACTTCGATAAGATTGTGATAGTCAGCCAGGCGGACTTAGAATAAGCTACCAACTACCAAACCGAGCAAAATTTTTGAAGTGAAAACTTCTTTAAGCACGTTGGGCATTTTTGAGGTGGGTCTACACCATTGATTTCGCGACCTATTACCGACACCGTGGAGTAAAAGACATCAACGCGTTGATTACCACGATGCGTGTAGTAAAAGACATCAACGCGTTGATTATCGCGGTGCCGATATTTTTTCAAGTTTTCACTTCTGTTGGCACTCCCGGAGTGCCATTGTTTTTTTTTTGTGCAAGATAGTTGACCACAGAGGCGGTTTTTGTTTAACATTCCTTTTAAATGTGTCATCTTCATTCTCTTGCCCTTAATCAAATTAATTTGGGGTCTGTGCAGCATGTTTTCTTTTTCCACACTTGTCTTTTAATCGTCACCCCCTTTCTAGCCTACTCTTTCCTCTTCTTAGGTCTTCCCCTACTCTTATTAGCCTTCCACATTCATACTCAAAACTTTCCTTTTAAGTGTGTGATGCTATTTAATTCTTCATGGAACAGGTAACCTTTAAGCTTCTTTAGTAATTGCACTTCAGATGTCATTACACTCAATTTTAACAGCTAAATTCTAGCTAATCGTAAAATATGAAACTATTAATTTGAATTTCGAAATGTCACATAAATAAATTGCGCACTAAATTGAATGATTAAAACGGCTAATAGTATCCATTTATTGAATGCTATCTCTATTGATACTCAAATAGAAGTGAATAAATAAATTAAATAATACGCCAAAATTTAATACGCTGCGTACTAAAACGTAACTACCGCAACTGGTACCGAAACATAATGCGTATTTCTACGCTCAAGTTTATACTACGGATCTGCATTGCGTATGAATACGCCATATGTAATACTCGGCGTACCCGAACGGTTATGCTTGTAACTGCAATCAGTTGACCGCTTGCCTCACCCCAAATGTAATGCGGAATTACTCGTTAACTATCCAACTGCTCATGTTGAAGTTATTCGTTTGTTCTCGGTTCTAAGAAAACTGACTCAGTGATAAATTAAGTTCACTGATAAGGATTCTGTACTTAGAAGCTAATTATTGTCATTCCTTATGTTTGTAAATATTATGTCAAAATCAATCTGCCTAGCCTTTTCTCAACTATGTTGGGGTCGGCTTCTAGTCTAATCGGATGCAGCTGAATACCAGTATTTTACATGGAGTGACTGCCTATCTGACCTCCACAACCCAGTAGCTGGGTAATACGATAACCCTTGGTAAGACTGGTTGCCAGACTTTCGGACTTCTGACGACCCGTAACAACTGTTAAAGATCCACTAATGACAGCCGGGACCAACGGCTTAAAGTGCTTTCCGAGGCACGGAGGAGTCTCGGTATGTAAAGATGGTTACCCATCCACGGACCAACCGCTATATGCAGCTGTTATTACTTATTACTTAGCCACGAGCTCCTCTTTTTTAAATAAAATAAATGTAAAAATTATATAAATTGAGTAAATAATTGCATTTATTTTAATTATTGACAACAATTGTTTTTTTTTTATACATAAATTCGATCTGAAGTTAGGTTGTAAGGTATTTTTAGCAAAAACCAAAATGCTTTCCTTAATTTAAATTTAGGGATGTACGAAGCCATCTCTTTCTAACATATAAATACGTTTTCAATACGGATGAAATAATAATCTCAGTGAATATTTTGAATTTATACCAATTCGGTTAAATTGCTATAAGCCCTCGGGAGGAGTTCCCCCGAATTTATTACAGCGGACGTCTCAGATGTTCGGATATTTCGCCATTTAGTGCTGTTTACGTTAAATTTGAAACCGTAAAGATTTTATCTAATTTATTGCTCGTATTTCGACATTCCCTTTAAGTATATCGACACCGACGCATCTTTATCTTGTACCTTAAATGTTTATGTAATTGTTACAGATACGACACCGAGCCGAATTCGCAAGAACATCGCAGTTACAAGGTAAAATAACATTTTAATATGATGCAAAGCTCTCTAGCTTAATTAAAAAGCTCAAGATAAAAGTTGAATAAAATTTTTGTTAAGTGTGTGCAGCAATGGAAATTGAGGGCAGATTACCTAAGGAACCATACTTTACACTCATTTCCATTTCTTGAATTCATGAAACCAATTGAATTTTTTATTGGAATTTTTTCTTTGTTAATATAAGTAAGTACCTCGTCGACCGAGCTCTGCTCGGGTGAAAATAGAGAATGCTCATTTAATTGTATAAGATAGTTCATACTAATTCCATACTGCCATGATAGTAGGTACTTACTAATTCCATGCTGCCATGCTAATAGGTACTTACTAATTCCATGCTGCCATGTCATTATTCTAAGGTAGCCATCTTGTTCTAAACTTTGGGCGATCGAGCTTTGCTCGGGTGAAATTACGGAGAAAACGAATTTTTCCAGATATGAAACTTAGCTAGATCGATTTTTTCCCTTTTAAACCCCTGTAGGTATTTCAACTTTCATCGAAATCGTTAGAGCCGTTTTCGAGATCGTTATTACAAATATATAAATATACATATAAAATATTGCTCATTTAATAGTACAGGATAATAGAATGAAACTAGTCTTATCTATGTGTCCATAAATATTTCAGTTTGGCAAATTCATTTGCCTATAAATAAATTATTCTTATGTTTAGAAGATTTGGTTCTTACGAGGGCAAACGTCGGATGTAAGAATAGTGATCAAATGCTTAGAAAACATATTTACAGTCCGTTTTTTTTTAGTTCACTGTAGGTTTTTGCCCTAGGTGTTTTATATGTAAGTATGGCCTATCATAAGTAACCATCAGTACCTTGGTTCAAAACTAGGGTGTCAAACAGATGGCTAAAATGAAACGTTAAATATGTTCATAAACTAGTCCCTGTATAAAATATTTTAAAATTATATTGGATCACGACATAGAATTATTTCAAAACAATTTTTAACACTAAAAACGGCACCGAGTGTTGCCGTTCTGGCCTACAAAATAGCAGTGTGACCCCTTGAAAAATGGCACTGGCAGCTAGCCCCGATAATGTACGAAGCAGAACAATCCATCAGTCGTGTGGCGGAAACTACCACCCACCTCATACCACTGGAAAGGGCTCCATTGTACATCTTTAGTTCTACGTAGGGCTGCGCAACTTTCGCTATTTGAGGTTTATAAATGTCGCCGTTCCAAAGAATTATTGGACCTTCTACGATTCTTTAGCTACTATTAAAAGTAGATTTGAGTTTGTCAGAGTTGAAACGTAACCCATTATTACTTGTGTGGCGGTTTTACGATACACAACACTATATCAAATGACCCTTTAGAAAGTAATTTACAATTTTCAACTCGTGCCGTCAATACGAGTTTAATATTAATTCCATACAATTGACGTTGCGGGTAATTTACTTGGCACGCTATCTAGTGTGTGGTGACCGAGGTCAATTTTATATTCTGTTTTGTTTTTAATTCTGCCTTTTTTATAAAATACTAGCAGCACCTCGTAGTTTCACCTGCATAAGTCTCGACCCCGTAAAAATATCGGGATAAAATCTTATATATCGTATCTCATGTATTAATATAGGTTATAGATTATGTGTATGCCAAATTTCATCCAAATCTGTTTAGTAGTTTTTGCGTAAAAGAGTATCAAACATGCATCCATCCTCACAAACTTTCGCGTTTATAATATTAGTAGGATTTCTATATTATTTCAACTAAAAAAATTCTGCATTGTGAGATAACCCTTTCGACTACGACAAGACGTCAATCTAAGCCCGATTTTTTCTAATCATAGTATCCGAGGTGGAGAACCCCTGAAAGGGGCTTTCCAACACAATTACCTTTTCAGTAGCCAACGGCGGGGATTTGGCGAGAAAAATCGCCTGCCATAAATACAGCTATACTTAAAGAAGAACATCAATCAAAATTATGTGGATTTTATTTATGTAGCTTGATAGAGTGTGCGTGTTATGTTATTGATAAGCAACTATTTTGTTCCCAGGACTCGTGCTGAAGAATATGGACGATAAATCATGCTCAATGAGCGCTTGGAAATGAAACAAAAAACGAGAAAGAAACTGTTCAAACATAAACAAACTGAGGCAAAGTTATAGCCAATACATTCACCAAAGTCATGTGAAGTTAATTTTCATCAGTGCAACTGTCATATCGAAGAAGCATATCTTGTGGAAATCGTAAAACACGAAGACATATCTCATTATTTATGCTAGTCACCCTTTTATGATTATAGATAGTGTTAACATTATTGCTCAAATTCTATAAAGAAGATTTTTTGATTTAAACATCCTAGATTTTAATGGAGATAAGACTAAAATATTCAAGTTTCGAAAAATGTATTGAGTGAATCAAATAAACATAGAACTTTATCCATCCTGTATCTTGGAGTAAGTGAATAGAATGAAATACTTCACCATGTTTTTCCTACGGAGGCGGACGTTGATATTAAAGGCTGTGCTCATACTGACAGCGATATGGTTTATGGTCGCGTTGTTGACCACTAATGGCGGATCGAGGAATTCAATCGTTGTACCAGCGATTGAATACGATGATGCGGAGGCGAAACCCTTGAAAATGGCGAAGCCTACATCGACAAAAAGGAAGAGCGAAACTTACAGCAATAACCTATCTGATGGTGAGTGTTATTTATGTATTAAAACTGCATGAGCTTGCTTGGTGTAGGTGTGAAATCAAATACCAGATAAATCGGTAGCTTTACACGTTATTGCACTGTGTCACCCACAAAACTAACATAACTCTAACGATAATATCGCAATAAATAAATCTGAATCTGATGAATACAAAATTGATGCGGAGGATACATTTTATTAGGTATGTTTCGATAAGGAAATCTATCTACAGGAATCAAATTGTGGATCGCATCCCTTGAGGTTGGAAAGGAAAAGTGATCCTCGGAATCCGTCGTTCCTCTTATTTATTCCGTTTCGAAAACAGCATCCCGCTTAAATTATAATGGCATCAGTGCTACTGTTTGCATTTACAAATATTGCCTTCAGTGTTGTATTTACATTCCCTTAGAAGCGTGTCTCCCGATGCGATTGTCTTTTGGCTAATCAATGCATTACAAATGGTAATGAGGATAGACGTAACGGAATACTAGAATGATTTTCTAATTGGATTTTCCCCAAGAGTGTTATAACAATGAATCGCCTTTACTTTCTTCTAAATCTTTACCCAGTCTATTTATAGAAACAGTTCAATAGCGGGGCGGTACCGTAGTGTGGACCAAACATATTGTTAGACATTAGAGTTACGCTTGATAGGCACCTGTCAACACTGTCCATTAAAACGACGCTTTAGTCAGTGCTGACCCTTAAATTCCATAAGACGGATACGGTTATGCACAATTAAAATTATGATGATACTACTAACAACAGTTTTGGTTTCGGATAAAAATGACAACATCCAATTCCAAATGCATAATAGGTATATACTATCGCTTAAGAGGCCGTGCACGAAATCGACTGATTTTGATCAATTTTGTTCATTGGTTGTGAGAAAGGGAAAAGAATTTAAACAAAATTATTTGTGATTTGACAAGTCGAGTTCTTTGTTTTGCATATGGCTGAAAGGGATTTTACAAATAAATGAAGTATTCATGGAAAATCACAAATGTTCGCAACAATTTTTCCGGTAAATGACGCGAGACTGACGTTTGATCATTTTGTTACAAGAATCTACTTGAAAATTAAAGAATATCATCAACTTCATTCTATTGTCTACTTGCATGTGGCTGAACCACTTTTTTCAACTTTCATACAAAACATAACAGAAAAATAATGTTGAAAAAAACTTTTTTTTAACCCGACTCAGTAATGTATTTTTCTTCTTATTTAGCAAACCATATCAAGAAATTAAAAATGTAACATTAGTTTTCAGCTATCCTTGAAATAAAATCAAATTTTTATTTTATGAATATATAATATCTTCATTAAGTAAATCAAAGGTGAAATATATCATATTTTCGAGAGCGCAAAAGCGATACAACTATTAATAGATGCTGTGACTGACACAGATTGTTTAGCATCACGAAAACTCTACTTTTATGATCAGACAGTCTTAATTTTTCAATTATTTCAAGATTTCTCACAATTAGATAAGTAATTGACAAAAAGTATTATTTTCGTGCACGGATCTTTAACAAGGTCACCTGCTCTTGGGCTGGTAGTAGTAAGCTAAATACTATTAAAATTTATAAGCAAATAATTAAAACTAGATTAAAAAGAAATTGATATTTGGTTACAATAAGTTTTTTTTATTTGGACTTTTTTTTTGTGATAAGTACTGTTAGTTTTTCCGAAACAGCACTAAACGAAAAGCCGGTCTTTTGCGAACGAATGGGGTGAGGAAATTGCAGGTAATTTTTAAAGAGTTTTGTTTGGAATATAATTTAACTTGAATTTTGACAAATGATTTGAAATAGTCATCAAAGTTCAACGAACTACGAATACGAATACGAATATTCGTATTCGCCGAATAGTAGACATTTACCGAATATTCGTATTCGGCGAATACTAATACGAATATTTAAAAATTAATATGTTTGTACGCAAATCTAATTACTGGCAGACTTGGAAAACGCGCGTCGTCGGCACGTAAAAATACGACGTGTGCAAGGGCCTTAACCGCAACGACGACGCGACGGGGGACTCCCCGGCCATAGTTTATACAGTGCCGCGGCCCGGGAGTTTTCCTATCATTACGAACCATGGACTGATTGATTCATTCATTCCTTTCATTTCATTTGTCAGTCGAAAGCACAAGTCAAGCAAGAGAGTATTGTTTTATTTATTTTCTGAGGTTGCTGCGAAGTGAAAGGAGTTGAAGTTGAATAGAAAATGTCTTCTCGTAAACGAGATCAAAGTGACATATGGAAACACTTCGATAAATTACCAAATAAGTAGTGATATGGTCTGTATTTCTTTTGTATGAACAAAAGGTAGGATAGTAAGTCCTAAGTAACTTAGACGAACGTTAGTAATAGCTGCGTCTATGTAGTACTAGACTATTAGTCTTTTATTACCATGGCGAGATATACGTATTCGTATTCGCCGAATAGTAGGTTTGATATTCGTATTCGTATTCGTATTCGTAAAAGTAGTATTCGTTGCATCACTACTACTAATGCCATCTATCGACGAAGGCTGAAACTGAGACGTTCCGAAGAAGAGATCTAGAATCAAGTTGAACTCCGCTATAAAAAAGTTATAAGAAAAAAATATCAATAAAATAAATGATATGTATTCTTTCCAAGGTCCACTATTGTATAGCCTACACCCCTCACTTCTTGATTTATTTATTGGTCTGCATGTTAGAGTTTATTAGTGGCTTCCTTTATTTCAACATTTTGCATGATAATGTCCGTTTGTCCGTCACAGCACCAACGCGGGTCGATTGGATCGGTCGGCTTGCGGGAAAGGAAGGTAATTTTTAATGGCCTTTGTTTGTTTGACTATATCACAGAATAGTGAGCAAATGGAGTGCTAATACGTATTAAAACCTCGATTTGAAGTCACCTAATAGAATTTGTCGGTGGAAGAACTTACAAACCTCCAACTACAGAGGCTTTTTGCCCCTGTGAGTCAAGTATTCAGTAAGCATTATGCACCGACGACGTTGTTGCGACCATAAATAAAATCGTAAGGGCAGTTCGATTGTACATAATCCTCCATTTGTTTAATACTCTGTGTTCTATACCCTTAAATGTAAATCCTTTATATGTGTAGTGTCTTTTCTGTGGTTTGGGGCTGTAATGTGTAATTAATTGTGCCTATAAAACAGATTGTATGCCATATTTGTATTGGTGGCGGACAGTTGTAGCTAACAGCTGTAATACTAATTTACACTGCCATTACACATGTCATTAACCGCAGATGTTTCATAATTAATTGTCATACTATAATAAATTTGTCTTTGAGGGGCTTGTGGCTAAGTAATAATAGCTGCACGGGTCGATCGATCAGGTTAAGCTACGCTTGCCGCGGTTGGTCTGTGGATGGGTGACCATCTTTACATACCAAGACCCCTCCGTGCCTCGGAAAGCACGTTAAGCCGTTGGTCCCGGCTGTCATTTGTAGATCTTTGACAGTCGTTACGGGTAGTTAGAAGCCCAAAAAGTCTGACAACCAGTCTTGCCAAGGGGTATCGTGTTACCCAGGAACTGGGTTGTGGAGGTCAGATAGGCAGTCGCTCCATGTAAAATACGGTATTCAGCTGCATCCGGTTAGACTGGAAGCCGACCCCAACATAGTTGGGAAAAGGCTAGGCAGATGATGATGAATAAATTTGTCTGCCTGACTAAATCATGATTTAAATCTTATACAGGGTGGCAGGGACATCAACGCGAAAACTATTACTATGGATTCAGTACATGATTCTGAAACCTCCCTGCGTTAAAATTTTTCGTCGTTTATTAAAAAGAAAAAATCTGCTGTTTCATAGAAAAGCGCAATACCTATGCGGTCTAAATGTATGGAACAACTGATTTTTTTTAATAACCGATGAAAATTTTCAACGCGCTTCAGAATCATGTACTGAATCCATGGTAACAGTTTTCGCGCCGATGTCCCTGCCACTCTGTATTAATTATTTTAATGTCATTAGAAAACTGAAACTCATTTTCAATTCCAATTTTTCGAAGCATTACTTTAGTTCCATTTACTCAACTTTCTGACTTACCGATCATGATTTTAAAAACTATTGAATGAATCATAATGCAATATACAACCTTAGTTTTTGTTTACACTAAATCTCTTAATGGGTCATTGCTGTACCTATCATTATAAACAACTTTCACGATGGGACCAAAGCTGAAATCGCGGAAAAAAAATCAGCTGTTCCCTACATTAATGTTCGCATATCTCGTTAAAATGTAGGGAACAGCTGATTTTTTTTTTCACGATTTCAGCTTTGGTCTCATAGTGAAAGTTGTTCATAATAATGAGTCCAATCACCCCTTAAGAGGGTTAATGTAAACAAAAACTAAGATTGTCTTTACATTTTTTGTAAATTTAATGATTAAGTTAATTAGTTATTATTTTATTAATTATTGTTTGCAAAAGGACGCTAGTTATAATAATTCACATCCCGTAGGGCTCGGTGTGATAGCTGCCCCGGGTTCGGACAACGCACCTGGTGAACTAGGAAAACCGGTCGTTCTACCGAAGAATATAAGTGAAGACGCAAAAACAGCTGTGTCTGAGGGATGGAAAAAGAACGCTTTCAACCAATACGTCAGTGACCTGATATCTATTAGGAGAAAGCTGCCGGACCCACGGGACGAATGGTAAGAAAATGATACCAAATCCGTACAACATCTTGTATGAAGTACGACCTCAAAATATCCCTAGGGATTCAGGGATTTTCGTGAATCCTTCCCCTCCCTCATAGCGCATTTATCTGAATCAACGCATTGCTTTGTATCGGATAAAGAAAAAATATACTCTCTGCTGCTAAGAATTTTTCTGCGCAAATCTCAGTTAAATCTGTGAAAAATACTACATTTTGTAACTTAATCTTATCGAGCCCAGCTTTATTTGTAATAAAATTTCCAACGCTGAAAGGAAATAATAACTTTGGTATGAAGATAAGGATTTTATTTAACGTTTTAATGTTATAGATACTTTTTATCGTTGGTATCCTTTTGTAGATAGTATTTAGATTTCCATAATTTCTTAACTCATTTCAATTAAAATAAATCTCTTTATAAAAAGGTATTTTTGTTTTGAAAAAATAAAATAAACTGTGTTTTTTTTTAAGCTATTGCATAGCTTTTATCGCGGGCTTTGACCGCGGCGACCGAATCAAGAAATTCCGTAACGAAAATAAAACCTAACTCCCCCCACTCCGCCTACCATGTAATGACGGTTGTAATGATTAATGACAACATCACGTTGTCATGGGAAACGTGGTGTTGTCATGGGAACGTAATTTTTGTTTTATGTCATCACGTCATCATCCCAAGTGTAACGTTGACAAATAGGAAGTATGGAGGTTACAAATGCTATGCAATAGCTTTACCGCGGCAGTCCCCGAGTGCCACACGTTTTTTATCTATAAACAATTCTAAGGTGGATCCCGGAAACCATTTTTGTATGCATATACCAAAAAATGCACATTCATATTTAACAAAAAAATATCTCAGTTTGAGTCCAAGTGATAAGTAATAAATGAAATATTTATTTCACCAGGTGCAAAGTACCGGGCAGATACCTAGAAGACCTACCGCAGACATCTGTTGTAATATGTTTCCACAACGAAGCGTGGTCGGTGTTACTCAGAACCGTTCATTCCGTGCTGGATCGGTCGCCGGCGCATTTAATCAAGGAGATCATTCTCGTCGATGACTTTTCCGATATGCGTAAGTCTGTTTTTGTAAAATATGAATACAGAAAATAATCATTTGTGTTTTTCTATTGTTACCTTCTCACCTTTTTCGACAGTCTTGTTTTTTTAAGTTCAATGAGTCGATAAAATAATTCCATACTGTGTTCATGTTATATTTGTAGATGTTGAATAATATTCAAGAAACTAAAACTAATATACGTCTGTGTATTTTCAGCTCACTTAATGCAACAGCTAGATGACTACATGTCATCGTTACCAAAAGTTAGAATAGTCAGAGCCACTAGGCGAGAAGGCCTCATCAGGGCGCGGCTTCTCGGGGCGAGATACGTCACGGCCCCCGTGCTTACCTATCTCGACAGCCATTGCGAGTGCACTGAAGGTAAAATCCTACAATTAGCGTAACACAAATCCCCTTAAACGACAAGTCGTTAACCTCAGCTATTTCATTGCAGGATGGCTCGAACCATTACTAGATAGAATTGCCCGTAGTAAGACTACGGTAGTGTGCCCCGTAATTGACGTCATCGACGACAATACCCTCGAGTATCATTATAGAGACTCATCTTCAGTCAATGTTGGTGGTTTCGACTGGAATCTCCAGTTCAATTGGCACCCTGTTCCTGCGAAGGAGCGAGCGAGACACCAACATACTGCGGAACCTGTCTGGTCTCCAACTATGGCTGGTGGCCTATTTGCAATAGACAAAGACTTCTTCGAAAAATTAGGAACTTACGATAGTGGTTTCGACATTTGGGGAGGCGAAAATCTGGAGCTGTCTTTTAAAACGTGGATGTGCGGTGGAACTCTAGAGATAGTTCCGTGTTCGCACGTTGGACACATATTCAGGAAGCGTTCACCGTACAAGTGGCGAACCGGTGTCAATGTACTCAAGAAAAACTCTGTCCGATTAGCTGAGGTGAGAATTTTTTTCACATAATTATTATCTTCTTAACTTTTGGATCTAAACAGTCAAATAACAATGTTTATTTATGGTTTTAGGTATGGTTGGACGATTATGCAAAGTACTACTATCAGCGTGTTGGTAACGATAAGGGTGATTTTGGAGACATCACCGGCCGCACAGAATTGAGAGAAAAGTTAGGTTGCAAGTCCTTTGAGTGGTATTTGAAGAACATTTATCCCGAACTGTTCATTCCCGGAGAGTCCGTTGCTCATGGCGAGGTACGTTCTCATTATTCACTCGAGCTACAATGTCTAAATAACATAAAATACAATTTCATTTATTTTTTGAGATTCAAGCATCATAATCAGTAAGATTACGTAATTGTTCTGCATAACAACAATGAGTGCAAATTATTAATGAAAGTGTTCTTCGAAATTATTACCCGTACAGATCCGAAATGTTGGCTTCAAAAAGATTTGTTTGGACTCTCCAACACGCAAGTCAGATCATCATAAGCCAGTCGGACTATACCCGTGTCATCGGCAAGGAGGAAATCAGGTCTTCTGTCAAATTCAATTTGACCGATTGCGGCAGTACCACTTTGCAGGAGTTTTTATTCAAAATTTTCAATGTTTGTTTCGTTTTCGTAAAATTTTCCAATTTATTGCACTCTTTTATGCACGTTGGACAGCACGTTTGTTTTTTTTAATTGCACCCATGTTCACATTTTTTGCATTTGTTCTTATGGTCGTCACCGATAGTTTCGAACCGAATTTAACAACAACTGCCTTGATGGTGTGGATTACGACGAGCAAGAAACAGATGAGGCAAAAATGCCAAAACCTAAAATTCGTAGATGTCACGGCTCTGGGGGCAATCAGGTACTCCTTAAGGAGACAAAGCAGTTTGAATTTGATTGGACTTTGTTTTCTAAATTGGGGGCGATAAAAGTTTTTCTGATACCGATCTTGATTTTTGAACTTCATATGGAATGATTGTGTTATTATTCAAATTCTGTAACAGTTATTTATGTTTTTTCATCTTCATTTTCACAACATTCCAACATCATTATTCATCATTTGACTTTTTTAATCTTTTGCTTCTTAAATAATGTTGAATGTACTTGAATGATGATGTTGGACCAGCACGCTTGCTTTTGGCACGACTTTTATAACTTATGGATGGCATCAGATCGCGAATCCTGGGTCGGAAATGTGCGTCGACTCGGCAGCGGGTCCTGAAGATATGAAGAAGCCCGTCAACGTGTGGCCATGTCACGGGGAATACGGAAATCAGGTTTGTCGAAGGCCGCCAAATTATTCAAATCTACCGCTTAAGCTTTATCTCGTAGTTGGGTGTTGGTGTTCATCGTCATTTTGGTAAGTGGTTGTAGCAGCTTTGAAAACAAACCAAAGTAACATAATAATGCATTGTACGATACTAATCGACAAAACGTTTGCGCATCACGGCTTTCATGTTTCATTATGATACGCATGTGTTTTGCATATCTTCATTCATCTATTTTGGCTCTAATGCGATAAAATTGCAACATTTATTGTGTTAATATTTTTTGAGTTTGTTAGTTAACACAGTAGATGACACTATATTTTTCATTAATTTACTGAACTGATCCAACTGTGATTGAACTTGGGCCTACATTTACTCTTTATGATCTTTTGAAGGGTAAAATGGAGTGTCTACCACTACATTAGAATACGAATTTTACATTATGTTTACTCTTCCAATTTTGGTACTGCCGCGAGGTAAATTATAACTTTTTAAGCCATTTAACACAGTTATGATTGTCATTTACAAAATGACTGGTCCAGTTTTTGGAACTTACATTTTCATTTTCCGCTTGCAATGTGATTGTGACATGGTAATTTTGTGTTAAGTGGCTATTTAGTACATAAGTTTTTATTATACTCTTTTAACGCCTTTTTATTTATAACCAATGTTCAACTGACCCTGTTTATTTTTAATTGATTCCTATTTACTCTTATTTTTTTTCCTGTTTGAGTTTTATGGTTTTGGCTTATCGGGTTATTGGGTGCCATATCCAGTAATTTTCAATACTCCACACTATAAATAATTAAAATATTTTAACGTAGCCTAAAGAACACTTGATACTGTTTTATACACTTTGTAATTTACTATGTTTTTTATTGTAGATACATGCTTATGCATATTTCCTTTAAAAAAAATATTTGTTTAAAATAATATTATTTTAATAATGTAGTAACATAATTATAACAAAAAAAAAAAAAAACATTGTAAGTTATGGAAAGACTTTAGAAATAAATACGTGAACATAAAAGTGACATGTTTTTAATGAATTTTCAGTTTTGGATGTATTCGAAGAACGGTGAGATCCGTCGTGATGAGACATGTCTGGACTATTCGGGACATGACGTTGTGTTGTACCCCTGCCACGGGGCTAAGGGCAACCAACTGTGGCTGTACAACGTTCATGTAAGTAACATGTCTTTATAAGTCTATTACTGCCGCGGTTTGTAATAACTGCGTTGCTGGCATTGCTGATGATGGCCGAAAGCGCAACTCCAGACCAACACAGCATGCTTAACATAGCAGCCCTTGATGGACCAGCTGGAATTTGTTTTTTTTATTAGGCAATGATGATTGTACCGCCTGTACTTATATAGCCAAATTCTAAATAAAATCTATTTACACCTGACTATTTGTGAAACAAAACTCGACAATCTTTTCTATGGAAATTGCTGGTGGCTAAAACTCACTAGCAACGAAATTCCATACAACTTTGCTGGCGCGGAAAGGTCAACTTTACTCAAAGAAGGTTGTCAAAATAATGACTAACTTACAAGTATTTTTTGAGTAAAGGTCATTTAAATCTCTGAAACACATAAAAAGTAAAATTTAAAAAGTTAAACAAAGAGAATTTCAGTATTAAAGCCATGGAATTAAAAGTAATTAAACAAAATAATAGCTTTCGTTGAATAATGAGTTCTTTTATGATTTTACAAATGTTTCTTAACAATTTTAATTGAATAAGATTAGTCTGAGACAAGTTGTCGTGGGAAATAATTAACTTTGCAAGATTTTGGCGAAATTAATTTGCGGAGTTAGGTAACGAGCAAGCCTTTAGTACCTGCTGCTAAATATAGAAGTATCAAGTCAGCGAAATTATTGGAGTGTTTCCGTATAAATTATGTTCCCTTTCCTTATGAAATACTGGAAGCCGGGAACCGTCAGATGGGACTAAGACTACGTTAGCGCTTTTCAAAGCCGTCTCCAGCAGTTTTGAGTTAGGTTTGCAATAGTAAGCTAGTCACAAACTGACCCATTTGTCTGTTACAAATTGTGCTTACTCAGTAGAGAAAGATATTCAATTAATAATTATTTGTCTACAGACGAAGTTACTGAAGCACGGCTCAAGCGAGAAATGCATGGCGATAACAAGAAACAAAGATAAAATCATCATGGTGACGTGCAACGAGTCGGACACCATGCAAATGTGGAACATGGAGAACTTCAACGCGGAGAGATTAGCTCCAGAGCTAACGCAAGATGAGTAGCCGGAGGCTTACCTCGAAGTGCTGTTCATATAAACGGCAATGACGATGATAGTGACTGTGACTTAGTGTTATAATTCAAATGGTTCACTTGTTGTCTGATGCAATGAATTCTTGTAGTTATGTATTTTATTGTATAGTGGGATACGCTACAAATTGTTTATCGGTAGGCGATAAGGCTTTGTAAACAGGCTGTTGTACATTTTTCAATTGCTGATTATGAACCCCGTGGAACTCGGCCTATCGATAACTGATGTGTTCGATTTTAGTTTCGCTTGGATGCCATTTGTTTAGTTCCTACAGATTCTGTGTGAAATGTAATAGAGATGAGAATTTGTGGACGGTGAGAGAAATGTTTGCGTTATCGTCAAGAATTGTAATATCGATGGTGCTTGCCTATGTTTCTCTTATCGCGAAATAACTTTATTTATTACCTGTAAAATTATTATAGTCTTGCTGTCGTTCGAAATCAGCATTTATTTTGAGTTGTTTCTAGTTTTCTTCAAGTGTTTCTAATAGTGTTTAATGGGAAACTTGTCTAAATTATACATATCTTTACATAAAAACATTTTATCGATATTTTCAACTAGAATGAATGTTTATTGCCGTCTTTTTATGAATTTTAAAGTGTTTTATGTAAAAATTAATGTTGTAATAGTATTCTTTATCGAGTATTAAACTTCTGGTTAGAATTTAGTATACACTTGAACTGTACATATCTTTGATATCTATATGCTTCAATATATTTATTACGATTACTTAAATTACAAAATGGACGACCTAAGAAATAAGTCAGTGACTGAAATAAAGAATGGAAGTCAAACAGAACCCTTAATGAGTGTATTTACGTCATGTTTAACTATGCAGTACATTTTGTTTCTATCAATAATGATAATCTGACGTTTCATGATATTTTCTTAAAGTTCATTAAACAAATGTGTCATAAAGATTTGAAAAAAAGTACCCATTTTTTTAATGTTATGGCGTAAATAATGGCAACATTATAAATCAAAGGTCAAAAATGGAAATCAAAGGGTGTTACAAAAAATGACTTTTAGTTTTATGTAAATTACATAATTGTGATTTATTTAAAGATATTCTTCTAATAGTTAGTCGTATTGACTTACGTCGTAGTTTGTAAATTCTTAGTGAAATTGTAAAATAATGAATGATAGATTTTTAAAAGTATGTTATTAAGTAAGTAAATATTTTTGTACTCATAAGTTACTGAGCGAATTTATTTTTTAGTCACATGTATTGAGGTATTTTGAAAGTGACTGATATTAATTTTGACCTTATGCATAAATTAATAGTATTTTCAATTCACAAATGAGATGACATAGTTTTTTTTAATGAAAATTATTTAAAAATTAGTAAAAGTACATTGACGTCATATAATTTTATAAGGTAGGTTTCAGGACTTCACAACCATTCTTAATCGAAAATTCTGTACATTCCTGAAGCAATTTAGTAGCTGTTTGAATATCTGTTTTTAGAAATTTCCTTTTTGGTGTTTTTATAAAAAAATATACATTCCTAGTTGTGGTCGCACACAAATTTGATGCACGCAAATGATACTAATGAAGACTTATAATACCCATTACAGTTTTAATAAATAAAAAAATAGGATATAATTAATTTTTAATAACCTTCAAACAACACATTTTAAGGCTCATTTACACGAGGAGAGTTTCTTGCCGCGATTTATAAATCTAAAAGATGAAACTCTCTTATGTAAATTAGCTTTTAGACTATGAGCCAGTATTTTAATTTTCTTTTCTTTTTTAATTTTGAGCCTTTAACACGTATACATAGTTCAGACAAGATACGATACTGCCAATTAGTCTTCCTAGGTGTTTGTGCTTAATTTAGTCATTTTCCTCTTTTTATTTCTTCCGTATTCTACTAACAGCTTAGAACTACGTAAATATTTGACTGAATATAATTTGTGAATATCGTTGATAGTGTAGAAATAAAATAATTTCCGATAATTATCGGAAGTCATTTTATTTATAGCTAGCATATACGACTAAACTAGAAAAGAAGAAAAATTTAACTAGGTTATATTGAAAATTATTTGTGCGTTCATGTTCGATGATATCAATGTGTATATTCCAATTAGTGAATTGATTTAATATACATTCGTTTATTTCTAAAAATATTTTTAATTAATTATCACACAAAATATCAGATGTATTTTAATTTTGTATATAATTCCGTTAGCATTGAAAAATGTCACAATTATTTAAGACTATCTTAGAAAATAATTTCACATTAGTTGTTAATATTTTTTGAAGAAGAGATTATTTTAGTTGAAATTTTATTCCGTGATTTCAATGTAAATAGCTTCTTACATATAGAAGAAAAACACCTAAATATGGTGTCATTTTGATAGTGAGAGGTGTGAAGTTAATTTTGTTTTTTGTTCATGTTGAAAAAAAATACATTTTGTTTACATACAAAATTATTGTATTTAGGTATTTTAAATCATGTAAAAAGCAATCCAGCCGAGCCAGAATTAAAAGCCAGGCCATTATTTGTTTTGCTGATGTTTAGTTTTTTTTAAATAACTGAACCTTTATCGGGTTCCCTTTGTAAATTAGAAGGAAAATTATCGTTAAAATAGCTTGTCATTATCAATTATTACACCATTAACTTCACACCCTGTACGTAAAATATAAATCCGTGCATTCATAATTGTATAGTTAGTAAATTATTAGAATTGTAACTAAATACATTTGTAATAAGATGTTTTAATGTGCCTTATAACTTTACATAATTATTATTGAATGTTGAAATTTCTGTATATAATGCGGTGTCTCCAAATGTAATTATAATAGGTATGTACTATAGCGTAACATTTAGATGGCGATTACATAGTATTTGTAAAATAAAGCATTATGTTGGATTTGTATTCTATCGTTTTATTTTATTTATAAATAATTCCCATTTTTACTCTGAAAGAAAACAATCAAATGTATTTATGACGAAGCGGGATCTCGACTGAGTTCGAAGCTTGTCAGGCAATTCTAATTCAATGAAAGTGGCTAGTAGGTAAAGCACCTGTCACACCCACCGCCGGCAATTAATGAGAAGGGAGTAGCCTTCTCATTAATTGCCGGCGGTGGGTGCTAAAAACGAGTTGGCGAGCAACGAAACGAGTGCACGATGGTGCCGAGCGATTACTCGCTTGTACATATATATGTAGTGCCGAGTGTGTCTCTCGGCGAGTGTTATGCAGCCAAGCGAGCGTCGTTGAGCAAGTACTCCTTTGATAGCTCTTGTCGCTGCAACGAATGAGTACTTGCCACATACACAATATAATGTGGACACAATAGGTGATCGACTAATAATATATGTATCTCTTTTATCAATCAATCAATCAATCATTTATTTGCAATGAATGTAGGTTACATAAAATACAGGTGGAGTAGATAGGAGTGAGCCAAGTACATTCTGCCTGAAAATAGGCACGCAAAAATTATAAACATTCTTATGAAGCTATTTAAAAAATAAATTACAATCAATGTACACGGGATCTTGTATATAAAAGAGATATATCTTTTGCACGTTTCTTGAGCGAGAAAATCATTATTGCTAGTCGCTTCATCGTTGACGGTGGGACAGGTGCATTACACGGTACGATTTAATTGTCTGTACTATACAATGCACAGTATAAATAAGTAACAGTATTAAACGACGCGCTTCGAAATCTCAGTGTATACTAGTACGCAACAGTCTCGAGTGCGCGGCAGTTACGCACGGACGCGGAAGGTTTATTTACCGAGCGGCTGTAGGTCATGAGTTCAAGGTCACTGGCGAGACATAATACTGTTACTTTATTATACTGTGCCATAAGTTGAAGCAACAATATAAAGTTGCATCGTCTTAATAGTGTCTAGACGATGATGTTTCTTCTTCTTCCCAATCGTTGTCCCATTGTTGAGAGTCGTGACTCCGTTTCAAATAAATTGTCAACGGTCTTTCTCCATCTGTTACGGTGGCCTGGTGGAGTGTGGTGCTAATAGGTACCTCCAGTTGTTCAGATATTTGATCCGACCACCGTTTTGGGTATCGGCCTCAAGGTCTTTTGCCTTCTATCTTTCCTGTTGTAGCGGTTAGGGCTGCGCAAGGTAGGCTGCGCAGGCCGTTAAGTGGTAGTTAGGTAGTTTAGGTACTTGAAACAGCCAAAAAAGTTAATAAGTACATATATTGTTAAGTCGGTAGGTAGTAATACGGCTAGGTCATGGGTAAGGTCACTGGTCCCTGAGCACTCGCACAGGCTTAACAGTAGGCCGGACAGACGGACGCTGGTAGTGAGCGTCGGTAGCACGTGTAGACGTGGCTTGTAGGTAGCTTGCGGCGGTAGGCCGCAGGTAGGCAGGCCTTCGTCAGCCTTGGTAGCGTGCGTGGCTAGTGCACAGCATAGCCATGCGTTAGCATAGGAAAACGTGCAGCATTAGGCAATGGGTCCTGTCTTCAGCCCGCACGGAGAACTCTGAAAGGCGCAGTAGAAAGCGCATGTTAGATGTGGTGTAAGCAGTAGCAGGTCGCATGCAATGTGCCAGCTTGTTCCCCCTTTCAGCGACCAAGGTACAGTATGGAGAAAGCAGAATAGGTGGTAGCTTAACACATTGCAGCAGCTTACAAGCAGAGAGAGTGCAAAGCTAGCGTGGCACAATAACAGATGTAAAGTGATGTTAAGTATGTGACACGTGAGCAGAGAACACAAGAAGTTGGCGATGTGATACCCCCGTGCATCGGAGAGTATGTTTAGCCGTTGGTTTTGTGCCTGATCTCTCTATGAGAGTGAGGGTAGAGAGAGTGCACCTGTGTCTGCGCACACACTTGTACTCTATAATATCTCCCACGCCAAAGGCTAGTCTCCGTTGAGATTGGCCGCCATGGCTGAAATACGATCTGGAAGACTATGTATCTCTGTGGGCAATGTCGCTGAAGTATTTCACGACACGTTGCTGATAGATGGAAGACAGTTTTTGTCAAAATCAAAGTCAAAGTCAAATAATTTATTTCAATTAGGCACAAAAAGGCACTCTTGAACGTCAAAAACTAAAAATAGAATTGATTCTAGTCGCCCCTTCCAAAAGATAGTTTTCGTATGGAGAAGAATGGGCAAGAGACTCCACCGTTACTCTTTTAAAATGCTTCGTCTAGTTTGTTGTTTAAGGATCGAGACATTTGTGGGCTGTCCATGGAATCTTTAATAGGCGGCGCCAGCCCCATATTTCGAAAGCGTCAGTTCTTTGCTTTTTTCGAGAGAAAGATGAAGAAGACAAGTGTGCGGGCCAGGTGTTTCTTTGTCCGATTGGTGATATTTTTGTCTCTCCATATTTTTAAGTTGAGTCATCGTTGATGATGATGCTTATAAAATGTTGCTTAGATTTTATCAAGCAAGCAAGAAACTAGCGTCGTATAAATAAGGCTTAAATGACACAATAAACTGAAAACAAACACGCTGAAACACTAAATATACCTACTGAAAGCCTACAGATGAAACTGCTTTCTAAATATTACTACATTTTTTTTTGGAAAATAAATGTGATTCACTAGGTAGGTTTTACATAAACGAAAATGTCGAGTCTGCTCGACACTGCAGAAAATAAAATAATTGATGCTGAATCAAAACATTTCTGATGACTGGCTATAACTATTTTACTGCATTATAAAACATTAATTAGGTTAATGTTAAGTTATCATCTAAAACCAAACGTAGATAAAATATTAACATTGTCGATGTTCCTTTTTTTTCCATCGCAACATAACAGTTTTGATAAGAATAGTTGGTCGCTGTGATTAACTCAAGATAATGTTTATGTTCTTTCTCCAGATTTAACTTACCTACTGACAGTTTATATAAGTTTATATAATTTTTTTATTTTATTTGACTTTATGAGTCAATTTTTTAATTATTTTTTTACGAGTCTATTTATTTTTATTTTATTGTTGACATAATCTACTCATTACAATGTTTTTGTTATGAGTTTGTATTGCAATTTGTGGTTGGCTAGTGACCTCGACAATTGATCATATTATTTTTTACCTGAGCAACCGGCAGCAAAACTCAACTCAAAACTCAAATCATTTATTTCAATTAAACCATTTACAGGCACTTTTGAATTGTCAAGGAATCGGTCAGTCAGAAATAGGTATGAAGCTAGTTGCCCATTCCAAAGCGTAGTAGGTACCTATGGAGAAGAACGGGCAAGAAACTCCACGGACACTCTTTTAAATAAAAAATTGTTACAAAATATTGGTTACATCATTCATGTTGAAATTATACATGTGAGAACAATGTAGAAAGACGTGCACATGAGAAGCGTCCGTAACAAAAAGATAAAAAAGAACAATTCAAAAAAATTAAAAATAAGCCCTGGCAGCTAAGAGATAACCAGTCCCAACTGACGGCGCCCGTTCACGAACATGACGCATGGATTAGCACCATTCAGCTCAACCATTTTGAAGGGAGCTAAATGATCCAACACACGCGCCACCATCAGCGAAACATTTGAGTGAGCATGACATACTCACAGCCGCCAGGGCACATTCAAGTCAATGCAAGACATATTACCCGGTAAATAGTAACTCTTTAGTACATAGTGCTCACATAGTGTGCTATGCAATTATATAATACAAAAGAGATTGAGTTTATACAATGCAAAGATGGTCTTACAATCTTCAGCAGCTCCAACAGTATTTGCAAATGTTAATCAATTAGTTGTGGTTGTGGAGCAGGACCAGCATTGAGCCAAGCATTTTTATTTACTTGATAAGATAAAAAAATAAACATTTAAGTTCGTAATGTCAAAAACAAAATTTAAAAAAAAAGGGAAAGCAACTCTTCCAAATATTAAAATTTTAACTAGTGAGCCCTAGTGGCTGTGGAGCAGGACCAGCATTAGCCAAGCATTTTTATCTACGATATAATCATCCAACTTATAATATGCTTGTCTACATAGTGTGCGTTTAATGCATGTTTTAAATTTCTTCTCATTTAGTTGAAGAATATCGAGTGGTATTTTATTATAACATTTTACACAGTACCCCATAAAAGAAGTGTGAACTTTAGACAATCTAAAACGTGGTTGATCTAATTTATTCCTATTTCTAGTGTTAAAATTATGCCTGTCACTTATCTTACTAAAAAGGTGTAGATTTTTTCGAACATACATAATGTTTTCATATATCAGCAAGTTCGTCATGCTCCCTTAGATGTCAATGCGGTAGCGTCGGGAGTCGGGTTGCCTCCTTCCCTCAAATATGGCGAGGGGGGTGCTGATCTTTGCGTTATGCTCGTGAACGGGTGCTGCCTGTGGTGACTGGTCGTCTTGCTGATCATGGTTTTGTTATTGTTACTAGTAATTAACTGTACATTTATTTTACCTCGATGGTCCTAGTTTATCATTTATAACTTCCAATTTACAGCTTTATGTAAGCGGGCACGCCCTTTATGCCTGGAGGCTTTTATTTAGATATTTAATTCTTTTTACGTTTAGTTTTTATTTTTTAATTCTGCTTGAGTATAGTTCTCGATGTTTTTGGTTGGTATATTGGCGTGTGCTAGCTGACATATGGCCAATAATTTATACTTAATTAAAATAATGTTTTGTGTTGCATAATAATTTTGCATACTATTGTATTTTTTATTTTTTTCTAACTTGAACAGACAGCTGAGCTGCTGGGGAGTTTGTTGCGCCACTTCTTCTTCCCAGCTAAAGGCACTAGGAAGTGGTGAAGGGTGGGCATTTTTGGGGGACTGTCTTATGTAATTTTGACGTTCGAAAAGTGCTGGTTCTCAGCCTAATTTGAATAAATGACTTTTGAATGTTTTGAATTTTGAGACGGGTATTTAATCTTGGTTGTGTATGCACGTCGTATCCGTAAAAACATATTAATTCCATGGCAAAAACTTACAGTCTTTTCACAATAAATAATTATTTTACTTCTGATTTAAATACCTAGTGCATCCTGTTAAAAGTTATGTGAAAAAAACGATTTAACCTTTTTTTTTAAGACTCGACTATAAGGCCTCAGTAGCAAGGTTGGCAAAAAAAAAAAACCTATGACAGCTGAAACCCAAAAACAATCTTATTGCCACGTTATTAAAGATCACTGTGATGCAAAATCAGAGATAAAATAACTTTAAAAGGAGTGTAGAGCAACAAGCAAAAAACTGGTAAACCAACATCGCGTGTGTGATCAAAAACCTATGTGGTGTAATGTAAATTCGAGTGCTCACTTCGGCATCCCTTCGGCTCTAGAACTACACTGACGAGCAATATAAAAAAGCCACTAATCATGAAATATTTCCGAAACCACGCAAGATAGCTTCTTGAAGTAAAAAGCAACACTCATGTGTATTTAATAGCGCATAAAAATACTTATAAAACAGTTTTCAAGATTTTTTTTACTCCCATGTTCCTAACATAAGTGGTTTAGGAGATATTTAATTTTTTTTGGCACTTTGCATATGGCTTTTTATATTGCTCGTCAAGGTCGAAGTGGTGGTGCTTGGGGGAGGCCTATGTTCAGCAGTGGACGTCTTTTAGCTGAAATGATGATGATGATGATTGCTCGTCAATGTATGAAAAAGTGGACGCTCATCGGTAAACGCCGTTTAGTTACGCCAATCAGTGTAAAATCCCCAGAAAAACCTCTGCGGTGTACAATTCGTGCCATTAAATATGAGACTTGACACACCACGTGGTTTGACTTGCGCAGTAGACGATTTATGGGTCTCTTTAGCGGTATGAGGTCTGTGCCGGGGCGTCATCGGGGCGACAGAAAGAGCGGCGGGGGGCGCGGTCAAGTCTCATTTTACGTATTTGTACACTGTCAATGCCGTTCATTTTAAGGGGACGATAACTGACTTTTAATGATTTTATACTGAAGATAACGTCTAAACGAGTAGTGTTAGTTATTTGGAAAAAAAAATGTTAAATTAGAGCATTTACTTAATATTTTAATATAGGCATATTTTTGATTATGTATATATTACATAGTGAAATTAATTTGTAAAGTTATGTCTAACGCGGATAAAAACTGAGAATGACGTTTAATCTATCAAGCGTATTTTTCTGAAAACTTCAGCATTTTAAAGATATTGATCGTTTAGTATACGTGTTTTATTAAAATACCTTTTGTTTTACGTGTAATAAATTAATAATGCGTCCAATTTGGGACAGCGCTCCTTGATGGGCGAGTGCTATTACTGGCTGGACGTACGACGCGTTGCGTGAGCTCAGTACAGAACACGCAAGCTAACCATTCAAAGTCACTGTCATAAATCTGCGTCTTAACAGCTCAGCAACATACATTGCGTAATTGACATTGTTAAGCAGAGGAATTTTTCAAATACTGACATGAAGCAGTGGATTTGCAATTTCCTTCACAAAATCTATCGAGATCTGTACCCTAATTGCGTAACTTATTTTCATAAACGATTGTTTCATTTTGACAGTTCACCAACATTCATTGCGTTATTTAAGTTGTTGAGCAGATTTTTTTTTCAACCTATGGAGCTATGGATTAGCAATCTGTTTCTAATCGTAACAAATTGTGATTGATCGTGTATTATGCAATTAGGGTACTGATTGAAAGTGTTTTACGCAATTAGACTAGCAGAAAGTCATCAACAATTTCGGCTGTTGCGTATGATGTAAACCGTCAAAAATTTTAATGGAATGTTAAGATTACCAAAAGCTCTTAGCTTAATCTTCTTTATGAACGCTGGTTTATGATTAACTGAGATTAAGTGATTGCTTAATACCTAAACTGGCACTGACACAGTATTTAATCTTAGTTTACTTATCTATGTTTATGATAAGTTTTTATCGCGGGCTTTGAGCGCGGCGACCGAATCAAGAAATTCCGTAACGTAACGAAAATAAAAACCTAACACCCCCCACTCCGTTTACCATGTAATGACGGTTCAACATATTCGCCACGGTGAATAAGAAACCGATCCGTCTCGAGGCACAACGGTGGATTGACATTTCTCGTCCTCGGGTTCAATCCCGGCCACAGGGATTTCTTTTTCGGCACGCCACAATCGCGGCGATAAGACCCGTCTTTGAGGAGTGGCTGGAGAGACGCCACGGCGTTCTCACCTTCCGCCTGACGCAGGTCCTCACCGGACACGGCTGCTTCGGGAGGTTCCTGTTCAGGATAAGGCGGGAGGAAACACCCGGGTGTCACCATTGTGTGGATCGGCCTGAGGACACGGTGGAGCATACGGTGGAGGTCTGCCCGGCTTGGGCGGAGCAACGCCGTGTTCTCGTAGAGGCGATCGGCGGCGGTGATCTCTCGCGTCCGGCCCTGGTTCAGGCCATGGTACGGAGCGAGAGGAAATGGTAGGCCGTCACCTCCTTCTGCGAAGCGGTAATGCTCGCGAAGGAGGAGGCGGAACGCGTGAGGGAGAGGCAAATTTCGCGCCCTCACGCCCCTAACCACCGCAGGAGGAGACGCCCGGGGCGGGAATCGCGAGCCGATTTCCGGCCACCGTAGGCGCGGGCTTGCGGACGGTGAGCAATGGGTAGCTCGCCGTCCGATAAGGACCAAGCCCGGGTCGACGGCGCGTTGTGTTCCACGCGCGCCTCAAAGAGATGTCAGCAGAATTGACGGGGTCCGCTAGGGCCAATGCCTGCCGGGGGTTCGAAGAAAACCGATCGGGAAATCGTGGCCCCCGGCAACAGGGCAATCGAAGGAACACGGGTGGGTTTTAGTCAGTAAGAGTCTGACACGCCCTCCCGCTCCACCCAGAGCGGGAGAAGTTATTTGATAATTTCCCACCCAAAAAAAAAAAAAAAAGGGATTTCTTTTTGTATTTGTTCAAAGATATTTTATTGTATGTCGTTTACTTTTATTTTGTTTTTCATTGTTATAGTTAATTTTCCGTTAAAGATTTTGTTAGTTTTTCGTTTCCGATGAAGATTTGTAGTTGTTAAGGCTAACACCTTGTATTTAGATTTTAAAATTAAATTGTTTGTGCCACCTATATTCTTCTTTCATTAGGTAGTCAGTTTACTTGAAACCCCGGTCATCACGTTGTCATGGGAACGTTATTTTTGTTTTATGTCATCACGTCATCATCCCAAGTGTAGCGTTGACAAATAGGAAGTATGGAGGTTACAAATGCTATGCAATAGCTTTACCGCGGCAGTCCCCGAGTGCCACACGTTTTTTTTTTAAACATAACATAACTTCACGCCTGCAATCCCCGAAGGGTTAGGCAGGTGTATCTAGTAGGACTTAATTTTTTTTTAAGTCCCATGTAATAGGGCGCGAGCCTATTGTTATCATCCGGGCACAATTCAAAACCCAATAACTTGGCCCGGCCTGGAAATTGAACCCAGGTTCAGCAGTAGCACTTACGACCACAAGAGGGAGGAGAGGGAGGGAGGACAATGAGGTCCAGCGATGTACAATGTTATTTTAAGACCATAGATATCTTATAGGTTTTCCTATAATCTATGAATAAAGAACCATTCTCTGTATTTTTTTTTAAATTTTAGGCTCTTTCGTTTCGGAGATAAGGATAATGATGAATTTTCATCTATTTTCTTATCTTATATATCTTTAAAAGTATTTATTTTAAAATAATAAATAAAAGTATTTTATATCCTCGCAACAAGAACTTGCATTTGATATATCACACGGTACAATAGGCAAAACTAATTTAAAAAAAATTGCTATTTGCCCCCCATATTCAAAATTAATTTATTTACATTACACGTCCGTGTTCGGATCATAGAAATACATATATGTACCGAATTTCAACTTAATCAGTCTATTAGATTCAGAGCAAATTGGCTGTGACAGACGGACAGACAGACACACGAGTGATCCTGTAAGGGTTCCGTTTTTTTTCCTTTTGAGGTACGGCACCCTAAATCCCGTACATAATTTTAAAATCATCACCGTTTGCACCAACCACCCGATGTCAAATAGTTATTCACAATCTATTAAATGGTCCATTATCACATCCCAAATGCAGCCATTCACCGCACTACATACATCATTCACTTGAACTAACGATCTGTCACTCTAAAAACGTCACTAGCGTAGAATGTACCAATGTACCAGAATGTACCACTTTTTACCACAATGTTCCAGACCATTCCAGCTTGGGGATATGTGCTATGTCTGACGGCTTACTGCGAAGGTCGATTTTTCTATTTTTTATGTCAGTCTGTACCCAGAGGATTAGTGTTAGCCCAGCGTTTTGACACCCAACTTGGGTAGAATTTTTCGCAATTAGCAAGAAACGTGGTTTTGTAAATTGGTCTTTTTAGCATTCACTATGACGGATGAAAGTTTTGTTTTTGTACAAACTTGTTTAACTTGCAACGTTTGTTTTTGTTGTAGTCCACAGTGACATGATTGAACAAGCGGATAATTTAAATAGTGATTTATTGGGTATCCCCTTGTTTCGCAGACAGAAATTTCATAGAATTTTGTTTCGCAGAAAATGTTTCATATAATATTTGGACTTTGTATTTTTATTTCGAATATTATTGTTTTAAATAATAAAACATGTTTCACAGAAACACAATTCAATTAATTTTATAATCACATTTTTTTATTTAACCAACTATCAAACAGTAGAATTATTTTTTAACGAATATTATTTGTTCAGTGTATTTTTCCATGGTATTTTATTTCAACGAAAATGTAAAAATTGACGTAACGCTATCCATAATTTATAAGGGTATCATATTTGAACGTCGTAAATTAAGTGTCGAATTAAAGTCAAATGAGAACTTAGGCTGCTAACTCGGGGCACCCCGACTCGGATAGAGGACTCGGAGGTTATTTTTTTTAAACCACAGAGAAATAGGAGCCCCGCCAAGCGGGGCTCCGTCGACTACGCTGACTGAAAAAAATATTTACTCTATATATAATTTACCCTATAAAATTATAAAATACTATAGAGTATAGATATTTAAACGATCCCGTGGAAATGTCGGGATTAAGGTGACTGACTTATAAATAAATGTTTGGCAGTTATTTATCAGAATTATAAAAGAGTGAGTAACTATGTTATGAGTATCTTGTATCTCCATACAAAACTATCTTTTGGAAGGGGCAACTAGAATCAATTCTATTTTCTTGTATGACATTCAAAAGTGCCTTTTATGTGCCTAATTGAAATAAATGATTTGACTTCGACTGTTTAAAAAACAACAACAATTATTAAACTTGATGTGAATATTAACAGCAATAATTAATAGCATAATAAAGCGTTGGGCAGCTGGATTAAGGGTTTGATACCGAAAGCGGTACTTCTAGACACGGCTCGCATTGTAAGGAGGTTCCTCTCTCTGGAGCCCTGACCGCCGCGCCAGTAGCTTAGACCCTGTTCCCGATACCGGTGGGCTACTATTTTTTATACTTTTGATCTTCTATTTTTTTTAAATATAATTCATGTTTATGTATTTAATTAAATAAAAAAAACACATAGTATAATAATAAGAGCGTCGCCCCCTATAACATGGGTCTTAAACATAACTGGCGAAATGTCGGTGTTCTATAGGTACATCTCTGCCGAACCCTTCGGGATACAGGCGTAATGTTATCTTTGTGTGTGAGTTATTAATAGCAATAGATTATACAGGCTGGCAGAAACATCGACGCGAAAACTGTTACCATGGATTCAGTACATGATTTAAAACCCCCCTGTGTTGAAATTTTCCCAGCTACCCTTTTTTTTATGTGTGAGAAATCATCAAATAACCTCTTCTGCTCTGGGCGGAGCGGGTGGACGTGTCAGATTCTTACTGACTAAAACCCACCCATGTTCCTTCAGTTGCCTGTATATTGCCAGGGGCCACGGTATCCCTTTCGGCCTTTCCCGCCGCCCCGGCAGGCATCGACCCTAGCGGACCCCGTCATTTCTACTGACATCTCTTTGAAGCGCGCGTGGAACACAACGCGCCGTCGACCCGGGCCTGGTCCTTATCGGACGGTAAGCTACCCATTGCTCACCGTCCGCAAGCCCGCGTCTACGGTGGCCGGGAATCAGCCTACGATTCCCAACGCCCAGGGCGTCTCCTGTGGCGGTTAGGGGCATGAGGGCGCGAAATTTGCCTCTCCATCATGCGTTCCGCCTCCTCCTTCGCGAGCATTACTACTTTGCAGAAGAAGCTGACGCCTCCCATGCCCTCTTGCTCCGTACCATGGCCTGGACCAGGGTCGGACGCGAAAGATCACCGCCGCCAATCGCCTCCACAAGGACATGGCGGTGCTCCGCCCAAGCTGGGGCAGACCTCCACCGTATGCTCCACCGTGTTCTCCGGGTGATCCACACAATGGTGACACCCGGGCGTTTCCTTCCGCCTTATCTGGAACAGGAACCTCCCGAAACAAACTTGTCCAGTGAGGACCTGCGTCAGCCCGAAGGTGAGGACGCCGTGGCGCCTCTCTAGCCACTCCTCAAAGAGAGAACTTATCGCCGCAATTGTGGTGAATCACCCTGCAATCAATCAATCAATGCACCCTGGTAAATCTTTTTGTACCAACTCAATGAACCTAGAAATAATTTCTAGATTCCAAAAGAGAACGTTACCCGTTCAAAGGTATTTTTTATCAAAATTGTCTGCAACAGCGTCCAATATTCCACGTTCCTAGCCTTTATAAGCATGGGAATATGACGTAACTAGTTTTCCCGGATAAATAGGGTGAAGGTTGCTCTCTTCCAAAAGCCGAGAATATAAAAATGTAAGGTGTAGGTATTATTTTGAATCCCGAGGAAACATTTAATTTTGAATCAAGCAAAAACATTTATTCTTGTGGATTATGTATGTAGTTCCTGTACATATCGTAAAGAGCTATGGGGCTATGTCATTCTTATCCTTGTATATATAAACGCAACATAAAAACAAAACAAAAAAAAAAAAAATTGCTGACAAAATATTTTTCTTTCTTTGTTTCAACATCTCTCTGACTGTCTGTTCATACTCAAATGTCAAAACAATTCATCTGATTTAAGTTTTTAAGCTATTGCATAGCTTTTATCGCGGGCTTTGAGCGCGGCGACCGAATCAAGAAATTCCGTAACGTAACGAAAATAAAACCTAACACCCCCCACTCCGCCTACCATGTAATGACGGTTCCCATGACAACGTGATGTTATCATGGGAAACGTGATGTTGTCATGGAGGTTACAAATGCTATGCAATAGCTTTACCGCGGCAGTCCCCGAGTGCCACACGTTTTTTTTTTTTGACTCATAGATGGCCTATGGAGTCTGAGAAAGTTCTAGGTAAACCAAGCATTACCGCAATTAGTAATAAAAAGCGAAAATAACTCTGTCTGCCTGTTTGTTAACTTTTCACGTCTTTACGAGTTAACTTTCGACGAAATCTCACAGGCAGACCATGACCTGGGTTAGGATATAGGATACTTTTTATCCCGATAGTACCTACTTTTTAGTGGAATAATTCTCGACATCCACGCGGGCGAAACCGTGGATAAAAGCTAGTCTCACAGTATAAAGACAAAACTATGATCAATATGAGTGGAGACGTACAAAAACTACGGTAGTACTTATTGTATCTCATGTCTCTGTGATGGGTGGTCTGTTTCGTTCCGGTTATCATATAAACGCAAAAAATAAATAAAATAGACGTGGATATATTTAGTAACCTGATCCGCTTAGCTATTTCTAAAGAGATATAAAAACCCAGAAAGAAATCGATATGTGTTTGACCTCTCAACGTAGCATCAGGATGACGATTGACTTGTCGCGAACCCGAACATGGCGTGTTGCCACACCGAGCGCTGAACGTAGACAGCAAGGTCACGCCTGAATCAATTAACTATATAAACGTAACGAAACAGACGTTTTTGATTACTCAGTCCGATTCAAAAGCTCCTATAATAAATACTGTGATGGGCCCAAACAAAAGTCATAATGATGAGACGTATTCGCCATTTGTTTGTTCAAGTTATAATGTGTGGACCGAACCGTGAGCATGTGGCTATAGGACACGATTAAAGAGCTTTTGGAAGCCAACGTCATAATCGTCATGGTTTGTCATTTTAAAAGACTTAAGGGGGATGCGCTAGGGTAGCTCGTGAAATTCAAATCTTATGTTTTCGGCAATTTGCAGGTTAGATTGTATGTTGATTAAAATATAAGTACCTGGGCGATGGATCTCTGCTCTGGTAAAAACAGAGAATGCTCATTTAATAATATACGATAGTACTTACTAATTCCATACTGTCATGATAGTAGGTACCTACTAATTCCATGCTGCCATGATCATTATTCTAATGTCAATAATGTGGGCGACCGAGCTTTGCTCGGGTGAAAATAAGGAGAAAACGAATTTTCCCAGATATGAGACCTAGCTAGATCGATTTTTCGCCCCCGTAAACCCCTATTTTGCAACTTTCATCGAAATCGTTAAAGGCGATTTCGAGAACGTGAATAGAAATCTATATCCAAACAAATATAATTATAAACAAATATTGCTCGTTTAATAGTATAGGATTCGCGACCATAACAAATACGGCTTTACAGAATTATGATCAGCAATACAACTCCTTAAGTTAGAATTGGTCTCAAATGTCATGATTTCATAAAATAGTCATTCAACAGGATAATATGAACTTAGAGAGTTGTATTGATGATTTTTATGACTATAATAATCTATTTATTTTTTTCTTACGTTCTTTGGCCAAAGAATTAGTATTGCCATTCAACGTGGCAATGCTGCCAGTCTTCTGGGCACGTTTCCGGATGACAGCGATGCGGACGAATACTTCGACGCCTAAGTGTCGTTTTGTTTTTATTATTTTTATTTATACAGATAGTTAGTCTTTTAATTTAGTACCTAATGTAAATAGTTAGCTGTGTTAAAAATGTAAAATAATAGTAAAGTAGAGAAATTTTTTGTAAGAAAAATTTTTTTATAAAGTTGTAAAAAAAGAAAAACTATTTATAAAATATTTTTCACTCCTCTTGCTCAAAAAGTCCGTCATTGTTGCGTACCAGAGCTGAGAAAAAATAGCATATCTTGCTCTAGGGGAAAAGTAATTTTTGTCTGTAACCAACAAGCCTACAAAAACGAAAAAGTCTTTATTCATAAGTAAAACTAGCTTTTTTACCGCATACCGGGATAAAAAGTTTCCTTAAAAATTCAGATTGAACAAATTGTATACTTTTTAAAATAAAATAAACTTTATACCATTCCCCCTCTAAAAAGCTTATTTTATTCACTGAAAACAGTGAATAAAAAGCACTTTTAATCACTATTTTGGTGTTTGAATTTAGAACACCAATATATTCGACCTCGATCTCAATGCTATACAACCTCCTTGCGATTAATTTAAACTTCCTTTTTTGGAACGAAGTTCTTCAACGCGACAGAAATCGTCACGCTAAAAAGTGTTAATATTTGTGATTGTCTTCTTCTAATTCAAAGAGAAAGAGAGAGAGAACGCCGGCAGAAAAAACAAAAGAAAAAAGGTAAAGTGATTACAGTGTTGAGAAATAAAATTGTGCACATCGGCCCGAGTACACTGCAAGCCGGATTTTTTTAAATTCCTTATTCTTTTCACGGTTTTCGAGGGTGTAAAGCCGATAGTGGGGTCGAAATGTAAATTCAAGATGGTGGCTCTGAATTTTTTTGAATTTTTCATCATGGGTATCGTTTTCATGGTTATCGAGTGTGTTAAAGCCGATAGTGGGGTCGAAATGTAAATCCAAGATGGCGGTTCTGAATTTTTTAAATTTTTCATCATGTGTATCGTTTTCATGGTTTTCGACGGTGTTAAAGCCGATAGTGGGGTTGAAATATAAATCTAAGATGGTAGCTCTGATTTTTTTTGAATTTTTCATTATGGGTATCATTTTTATGGTTTTCGAGGGTGTTAAAGCTGATAGTGGGGTCCAAATGTAAATTCAAGATGGTGGCTCTGATTTTTTTTTTATCTTTTCATCATGGGTATCGTTTTCATGGTTTTCGAGGGTATTAAAGCCGATAGCGGGGTCGAAATTTAAATTCAAAATGGTGGCTCTGAATTTTTTAAATTTTTCATCATGGGTATCGTTTTCATGGTTTTTGAGGGTGTTAAAAACCGATAATGGGGTCGAAATGTAAATCCAAGATGGCGGTTCTGAATTTTTTAAATTTTTCATCATGTGTATCGTTTTCATGGTTTTCGACGGTGTTAAAGCCGATAGTGGGGTTGAAATGTAAATCTAAGATGGTAGCTCTGATTTTTTTTAAATTTTTCATTATGGGTATCATTTTTATGGTTTTTGAGGGTGTTAAAGCCGATAGTGAGTGGGGTCCAAATGTAAATTCAAGATGGTGGCTCTGATTTTTTTTTTATCTTTTCATCATGGGTATCGTTTTCATGGTTTTCGAGGGTGTTAAAGCCGATAGCGGGGTCGAAATTTAAATTCAAAATGGTGGCTCTGAATTTTTTAAATTTTTCATCATGGGTATCGTTTTCATGGTTTTCAAGGGTGCTAAAGCCGATAGTGAGGTCAAAATGAGAATCCAAGATGGCGGCTGCGGAAATTTTCAAATTTTTCGTCATGGGTATCGTTTTCATAGTTTTCGAGGGTGCTAAAACCGATAGTGAGGTCAAAATATAAATCTAAGATAGCTGCTACTGAAATTTTTAAATTTTTCGTCATAAGTGTCGTTTTCATAGTTTTCGAGGGTGCTAAAGCTGATAGTGAGGTCAAAATGTAAGTCCAAAATGTGTGTGTTTTGTTTTAAATCTTACGTGAGAAGGAACTTCGTTGACTGCACACGTTTTATTTTCTCATAGAGGGTGATAAAAAGTAGAGTGTTCACCTCGGGAGCAACACTATTTTAAGCTCGAGTGAAGTACTTTGAATCCCTCACTGCACTCAGGATTCTACTTTAGAATCCCTCGCTGCGCCCGGATCTACTCTAGAATCCTTCGCTCCGCTCTGGATTCAAAGAAACACTCTCGCCTTAAAAATAGTTATTTGCTCCCTTGGTAAACAATCTACTAATTTAATATTGTATTGATTTAGACTACAACCAACAACCAAAGGGTATTACCTAGTTACTGGGTTGTAGAGGTCAGATAGGCAGTCGCTTCATGTAAAATAGTATTCAGCTGCATCCGGTTAGACTGGAAGCCGACTCCAACATGGTTGGGAAAAGGCTAGGCAGATTGATTGGATGTTTAGACTCCAAAACTTTTATAAATTCTTGACAGCATAAAGAAAATGCATAATGATGACAATTTCTTTCCGTCTAGAAATAAGATCGTAAAAAAGACCTAATAAGTCATGTTACTTTTTCATCAAATTAGGTCGGAAAAGTGTCGCTTTTCAGCTAAAGCACAAAGTAATGATAGATGGAGCTCGCCTAGAGGCACTAAGATAATTCGCTTTCCTAGTTGACTCATTTTCGTTGTACGTTCAAAAAGCCTTTGACACTGTTTTTCGCCTTCCATTTTTGAAAACAGGAGCTAATGACGTAAAAAGAAGGTATATTCCAAAAGTGTCAGACGTAAACATAAACAAATGGATCAGAAAACGTACTTGTGGTTGCCAATTTGTAATACCACCTACTTTAATGGTCGGAGAGGAGAATGGCCAAAAAAAAAATCCCGACGAGGTTCGCTAGGACCGATGTCTGCCGGGGTTACGGGTTTGTTCGAAAGGGTTACCGTAGCCACTGGCAACATACAGGCAACTGAAGGAACACGGGTGGGTTTTAGTCAGTAAGAGTCTGACACGCCCTGCCGCACCGCCCAGAGCGGGAGAAGTTATTTGATAATTTCTTTTCCAAACAAAAAAAAAAAAGGTTTAATATCTCATCATTTCTGAATTCAGTGGCTAGCATATTTTATTTGTCCACTGTAGTTGCTTAGCTGACGCTCAAGGCAAATAATGCTTATTTTTTGTAAAACCTAATTGTCATTATTTCTTATGATTATGTAAACCTGCAGAAAGTTAAAAGTACTGGTATTAGTACTTAAATGTAAAAAAGTAATATTGTAATTATGATATCGTTATTATCGGTTACTGTGCTTAATGATAACGATGGCTGTTGTAATACCATTGTAAAACTTTTTAAAATAATGTTTTACTAAATATAATAAACTACATTACTTTTGTTTTTATTTGTACTATATATTAATACTAATACCAGTATTTTTACCTTCTATAGTCCTATATAATAATCATAAGAAATAATGTCCATTATTGACAGCTTTAAAAAAAAACATTATTTCCTTTGAGCGCCTACGCAAATTTAATGGGCAAAAAAAAACATGTTAGCCATTGGATTCGGCAATGATGACAACTGAAAAGGACTATATTAATTTTAATCTAAAATCTGAGATATAATTTTTTTGCGCCGGGTCTGGGTTTTTTTTGTATGGGTTGTGGCCATTCTCCTTTTATTTTTTGAATATTTAAACTCGAAATTCTAATTTTAAATTTCCATAAAAATGCTGTTGATCTATCAATTTTTTTTAGGATTATGATTTTTCAATTACAATTTAATGGTTTGACAGAAATTGGGAGTAACAAAAATGGAAACTTTCTAAATAGAGATGAATGTCTTACTAATTTCCTTTGGTGAGTGATTGCGTAAAAATTAACCTGAACAGGGATTGTTTACATTTTCATCAAATACTTTCGGAACAGACTACAGGTACTTATCATAGATATTTCACACGTCTCGAAAAATATTTAATGTGAATATTTTGAGCGCAGCCATTTTCATACGAAGAAAAAAATCATAAGATTGCTCACAGTCTCATGAATAAGTGATAGCTTCGTCGAGTATCACAAAGTCAAAAGCCAGTAATCCAGGAAGAAAAGAATCTCTTATTTTCTCTCATATACAGTCATGTGCATGATTGTACGGAAGCTTTCTTCATATATGTATGTTATGAGAACGATTCTATGAATTTTAAAAGTTCAATTTTCCGTAGCAGTTTTGCAGGTGCTTTAGAAATATGGTTTTTGGTTGAATTTTAGCATGGGCTGATGAAAGCGACATAGTTTCGCGAATGATTTGAAATTACACCAACCTCAAACGCAATAAAAGTTGGAGGATAGCATTAAGTTATCATCCCGTAGCCGACCGCGGACGGCAGCAGCAGGCGACGTGTCGCCGCGACACGACTGGTTTCTATGTATTTCTATGAAATACCTTCTGTAGCTAGCGACACGTTGCGTCTTTATAGAAAACATGTAATTGTACCTTTAAGGTACCATTCCGTACCCGACCGCAGGAGGCAACCGCAGGCGACGTGTCGCCGCGACACGACTGGTGTCTATGAATTTCTATGAAATACCTTCCGTAGCTAGCGACACGTCGTTGGCAGCTACAGGCGAGTGACAGGCAACACGTGCAGCTAGACCGCAGACCAGTAGTGCCGCCAACGCTCGAGCGACAACACGTTTTTTTCTTAAACATGCTTGGAAATATGCAGGAGATAAATCCAAAATACTTAGGTACTGGTCAAATACATGCGAGTGCCCGGCCGGCAATGTTTATATGAAAAGTGTTCCCTGTATCTGGCAGAATCTTGTCGCCTGCAGTTGCCTTCTGCGGTCGGGTACGGAATCATGACGGCAGTGACATGACGCCGCGACGTGTCGCCGCGACACGATGAAGCGACACGTTGCCTGCAGTTGCCGCCTGCGGTCGGGTACAGAATGGTACCTTTATAGTTATAAAGAAAAGCCTTAGACAAAGTTAAATTTCCCGATGCTGTAATGATGCTTTTTCTAACAGCTACGGTAATTACTGAGATTTTGGTGTTCAATTAAGAAATAGTAAGTTTTATACCCGAGAGAAGAAAATGATCATCAACACAGTTGTCTGCAATAGACGTTTCATTAACATGTCTCGCTAACTAAACGAGGACCAAGTTTATTCAGCTTTTTTTTACGCAGCATTCGAAGGTTGTTTAAAAAAAATAGAAGTATAAATACATTAAGACAAAAACAATAAACAATCGCAATAATTAAAAATGTATTCACTTCCAATTATTACGAACAAAACGTGAGTTGTTTTCCAAGCAGCGGTAATTATAGGTATACTCTAACCAAATTAATTAACAGGCGCTGTTATGACGTTTAAAAACAATCTACACACGCTTTTAAGCTAATGAAAACTTTCCCCAGGGGGCTTTATTAGAACAGTAGCCTGTCTGGGGAGGTGGCATTAATCAAAATTAGGTTTTTTATTATGCCGTTGTGTCTAGGAGGTTTGGAGATACGCTTCCTACTTTGTTTATCTCGTAGTGTCCAAGAAGTTAAGAAAGAGCGCTAGCCTAATTTTAATTTAGAATAGTTATTGCCCCTTTTTTTTTTGGGTGGGAAATCATCAAATAACTTCTCCCGCTCTGGGCGGAGCGGGAGGGCGTGTCAGACTCTTACTGACTAAAATCCACCCGTGTTCCTTCAGTTGCCGTGTTGCCAGGGGGGCCACGATTTCCCTATCGGCTTTCTTCGAACCCCCGGCAGGCATTGGCCCTAGTGGACCCCATTAATTCTGCTGACATCTCTTTGAGGCGCACGTGGAACACAACGCGCCGTTGACCCGGGCTTGGTCCTTATCGGACGGCGAGCTACCCATTGCTGACCGTCCGCAAGACCGCGCCTACGGTGGCCGAGAATCAGCCTGCGATTCCAGACGCCCAGGGCGTCTCCTGCGGCGGTTAGGGGCGTGAGGGCGCAAAATTTGCCTCTCCATGACACGTTCCGCCTCATCCTTCGCGAGCATTACTACTTCGCAGAAGGAGGTGACGGCCTCCCATTTCCTCTCGCTCCGTAGCATGACCCGAATCAGGGCCGGACGCGAGAGGTCACCGCCGCCGATCGCTTCCACGAGGACACGGCGATGCCCTGCCCAAGCCGGGCAGATCTCCACCGTATGCTCCACCGTGTCTTCCGGGCGATCCACACAGATAGTTATTGCCCCTGGCTGGAGGCTTTGAGTGTAGAAGCTTAAGGCAGCTACAGGAAAGCCCGGTTAAGTAGCCGTGACCTTATTAGTGGTTAACTGCGAGATGCCCTAGATCAAGAAAAAAAAGAAGTGAAGAAAGGGGGGAAATGTTTATAGGTTTTTAGGGTTCCGTTGCCAAATGGCAAAAAACGGAACCCTTATAGATTCGTCATGTCTGTCTGTCTGTCCGTCCGTATGTCACAGTCACTTTTTTCCGAAACTATAAGAGCTATGCTGTTGAAACTTGGTAAATAGATGTATTCTGTGAACCGCATTAAGATTTTCACACAAAAATAGAAGAAAAAAAAAATTTGGAGTTCCCCATACTTAAAACTGAAACTCAAAATTTTTTTTTTCATCAATTCCATACGTGTGGGATGTATCTATGGATAGGTCTTTAAAAATGATATTGAGGTTTCTAATATCATTTTTTTCTAAACTGAATAGTTTGCGCGAGAGACACTTCCAAAGTGGTAAAATGTGTCCCCCCCTGTAACTTCTAAAATAAGGGAATGATAAAACTACAAAAAATATATGATGTACATTACCATGTAAACTTCTACCAAAAATTGGTTTGAACGAGATCTAGCAGTTAGTTTTTTTTTTTATATGTCATAAATTGTAAACCGGAATTTACCTTTCATTCAATGTTACTTGCTGCTACGGAACCCTTCATGGGCGAGTACGACTCGCACTTGGCCACTTTTTTGTCAATAATTTCTCAGTAGCAGCCTGGAGTGGGACTTTAACATAACTGCGACATGTGGGTGTACCTGTACTGTTAGTGGATATACCTCTGCCCAACAGTTTGGGGATTATAGGCGTAATTACATGTTCCAATATTAAAAAGGACGTATCTAATGTTTTTTTCCAAAATTGAGTTATATATATTGCCGGAATGAGGGAAAAAAGACGAATATGCTAATATTTTTTTTTTTTTTATCTCATTTAATTTCGGATTTTCCATAGGGAAGAAGGGCTTATCTCCATTATTGAAAGGACACATTTTGATGGAAGTAAAATGAAAAGACGTATTTGCGTGGACGAGTCTTATCTTTCAATGAATAACTACTTTGATCGAGAAGTTAAAAGGCGCATACTACTCATTAAGTTCCGCGTGTGATAGTGAAAAGACGTAACTGCTATTGCGCCTTTCAATTCATTTGAAGATTAGGGCTAATACTAGGACAAAAGGACCTATTTACCACTTGCGTCTTTTCAATTTAGTACACTACTTCTTTTAATATAGTTAAAACAATGGCACGTAAAATTTTATCGAAGAGGCAACCAGTGAGTAGTAATCTGGGTATTGCAGTGATACCGAACCCGTACCGTTTGAATGGACCCCAAATGGATGGGGGAGGAGATATGGGGGATGGGGGCCAAACATTTTTTTTTTTGACATGGCGTTCATTTAAACTCTATTATGTGCAAGGAATTTGTGTGTATCAATGCCATCCGATTGCCACCCCCCAATATCGTTATAATTGATATAATGTAGGTATATAATTCTTGAAACTCCTTACCGATGATTTATCACCGAAAATGAGGGTTAATTTTATCAAAACCAGAGGTAGCCGCAATAGCTAAGGTACTACGATGAAAGTCGTAAATAATAAAATGCGCCTTTTATTATGAAAATAGCTGTTGTGGTAGCTATTGGTGGAGCTTGTGGCTAAGTAATAACAGCCGCACGGTTCAATCCCTCAGGTTAAGCTACGCTTTCTAGGGTTGGTCCGTGGATGGGTGACCCTTTTTACATACCGAGACTCCTCCATGCCTCGGAAAGCACGTTAAGCCCTTGATCCTGGCTGTCATTCGTGGATCTTTGACAGTTGTTACGGGTCGTCAGAACCCCGAAAGTCTGACAATAAGTCTTACCAAGGGGTATCGTATTACCCAGGTACTGGGCTGTGGAGGTCAGATAGGCAGTCGCTCCATGTAAAATACTGGTATTCAGCTGCATCCGGTTAGATTGAAGCCGACCCCAACATAGTTGGGAAAAGGCTAGGTAGATTGATTGAATTGGTGGATTGGTAGTGCTGTATTTGTGCTACATTGAAAGGACGCATATATGGTGTTTTATGGCTTTCCTAATTAGTTTTAGATTATTGTCCGTTTTTATTTTTGCCAAAAAGAAACACTTTTTTTAAATAAATTAAATGTGTTATCAATACTAAAATGTTATAACACAAAATTAAGAGGAGATTATGGTCCAAAAAATGGTACATTCACAGAATTTTGATAAATACAGTTACTTAATCACATCATGGGTTTTCCCGTTTTTCAATATAAAATATTTTTTGTACGTATTTACTTTTTGTTAGATACATCTTTCTTACTATCGGGGGCAGTGTTATGGCCAAGAGATTTGCAGATCCGCTTTTTAGAAACCTGGCAAGGCATAACATTCTAAACTAAAGTTTAGATTTTTTTTATTTTCCATGTTAATCTTGGGCGAGAAACATGAAACAGGGAAGTTTGAAACAAAAAGGGAGACCTTTTCCAGTGAGTGGGTTTTTGTCAGCTGATGTAATATTCTATTAGAAAATAATAAAACACTTGAATAAATTAATATTTGGTACTATATAATTAATTAATAATTTCTCCAATGAAGAACAGATTAGTCCATAATTGCTTATCGTTACGTTAGAGGCGTCTAAAATGGTGGGTTGGTTTATATTTATTACAAGCTTCTGTCCGCGACTTCGTTTGTGTGGAAGTAGATGAAGTAAAGCCCATGTTACTTGCTGGTAATGTAGCTTTTTTGGTGAAAAAATATTTATAATCGGTTAAGTAATTTTTGAGTTTAACCATTATAAACAAACATACAAAAAATCGAATCTTTTCTCTTTATAATATTAGTTTAGAAGTTTAGATGTAAATAGTAGGTCTATTGTAGGATGTACACCACCAGCTGCTAGTTAAGTAGGTAATTATGTTGCTCCAAAAGCCTGATAATAAAAGCTTAGGGTCAAGGGTCAGGTATATGGATAACCTCACAGCTTACCTTTAGGATTATGTCCTGCGAGCTCAGAATTTTCATTAGATTACCCTACATAAGTACAAATTGTGCGCAGACCTTTAACCTTAATTTCAGTTTTATTTCTATCGATATAACGAAGAAAAAAAAAAGCAGAAAAATATATTTTTTTGGCCCAAAATTCATCAACATTTAGTTGCATTGAAGCAGAAGAATTGTTTCCTAATCGTTTTATCTAAATCAAACAACGTAAAGAAAGCAAGTACTGTAACAGATCCACAATAATCTAAACCATATACCCTTATAACGAGAAATCGCGAAATAAATCCCGAAAAAATAGGGTTGGCAAAATAAAAAACAGATTTGTCAAACCGAACGAAATTAAATGTTGAATCGTGAGATACTTTATTCCAGGCACGGTCCAGTGAATAAAGTGGAATCAAGGCGGTACCATTGAAAACTTTTTAAGAGTTGGACTGCTCCTATTATTGCCAGACCGAGTGAAATCGGAAATTGCAAGTACCAAAGGATTCTTACAATCTTGCAAATGCTGGTTGCGTATGTTTTTTTGAGTTCGTAAAAGAAAGATTAATAACGTAAAATTACAAGTAAATTAGTATTAAAAATAAACTGGTATTTTTTTTGCTCGTTAAGTGTAATGGGTTCAATTCGTAGATGATTGATGTTGGAATCAGATTGCTAAAATTATTCCTGTTGAAAAATTCAACTAAGTTTACATTTCATAGAGTGGCATCAATATTCTATAGTGTGGGGTGGTGTTTTCCTGTTTCTCTATATCTGAGATTTTTGGGGTTGATCACCTGTACCCTAATTACGTAATACACGATCAATCACAATTTATTTCGATTTGAAAGAGAATCCATTGCTTCATAAGTTGGAAAAAACAAAATCTGCTCAACAACTTAAATAACGCAATTAATGTTGTTGAACTGTCAAAATGAAACAAATTTCTCATAACTGTTTACGAAAATAAGTAACGCAATTAGGGTACTGATGGTCTTCCAAAACAAACAGCTTTCATTTTTATTATTACTTCACAAAACACAGTTTAATAATGTCCAAAAGTTTAAACATTAGAGTTAGATAATTAATAGTCTGTGCGCGAGAGATGTTTTACCTTATGGGGGAAGCGTCAACGTAGCCCGCGAAATTCAAATTTTCTTACGTTTTTTGCATTTTGCAGGTCAGTGCCAGGTTTTATGTTGATTAAAATATGATTCGCGGTCATAACAAATATGGCTTTACTCAATTATAATCATTACAATCAGCAATAGTGATTAAGAAGAAGATAAAGGTGTCAAATGTCATGATTTCATGAAATCATGACATTTGACACCTTTGCTAACTTATGGAGTTGTATAGCTGATTGTAATGATTATAATTGAGTAAAGCCATATTTGTTACGACCGCGAATCTTATTTTAATCAACATAAAACCTGACACTGACCTGCAAAATGCAAAAAATGTAAGAAAATTTGAATTTCGCGGGCTACCCTGACGCTTCCCCCTTATGAACATGGGTTGCGTGGAAAGAGACTGGGAATTAGGCCTCACTAGTTCCAGCCGCGTTCTGCACTATGGTGCAGTCACGAGGTATATTTAGCGAGGTGACGTTTTAAGGTTTAAAGATATTGATTACATGAGAACAATGCTTATAAATTAATTATATATTAATTACTAAATAAATTATACTTGTAAAGTTCGTCACAGACGTCACGATAGCAATTATGATAAAGGTACCCATCCAATGCATTCAGTTTTTAGGAAGGGTGTTATTTGTGTTTAAATATTCAGCTAATTGTGTTTTGAATGCATTGAATGAGTGTAATTTTTTTATACATGAGGTTATTTTATTGTATAATTGTGCTTGTTCAAAAGTAAACATTTTTTTGCCAAACTTAGTTCTTTCTCATCTTCGGTAAAATCAGAAAACTAGCTCGGCGATTGCTACGTTGGGTTACTTGTTTTACTTTAGTAAACAATAAATTAGTCTGAATACTTTTGTTAAGTAGGTACCTTACTAATGAATACATGTATCGTAAATATATAACTGTATAATGTTCATTATTTTGGTTACTTCATAAATTTTGCATGTTGATGTTAAATATGGGTAGTTAAAAATCATTTTTAGGGTTCCGTAGTAAACAAGGAACCCTTATAGTTTCGTCATGTCCGTCTGTCTGTCTGTCTGTCTGCCCGCGGTCTAGCTCCGAGACCCTTAGTACTAGAAAGTTGTAATTTGGCAAAAGTATACATATTAATTACGCCGACAAAGTGGTAAAACAAAATTATGAAAAACATTTTTTTTTTAGGGTACCTCTCATACACGTAAAGTGGTTATGTTTATTTTTTATTTTTTTACCGCATGGTAAGGGATATCATTGGAAAGGTCCTTCAAAAATATTGTGAGTTTGTGAAAACCATTTTTGGATTCAGGGATTCGTTTGCGAAATATTAAGCTTTAAAGTGCTAATTTTTGTTAAGAGTCAAGTATCCTCCCCCCCTGCCGGCTAAATGGTTGGTTTTGGGTGTGTGAAAAAAATCATAACAGTAGCTTATATAACGAAATTAAAAGGAAAACTATCACAACTAAGTAGGCTCTACAGGTTAACGAGTAATAATTGACCAACTTAACTTTGCAGTTGCAAAAACATGTTTTCCCATACATTCCGTATGGGAGAACATATTTTTCAACTACAAAGTTAAGTTTGTTTTTGGGATAAATTCATCCCAACTACGGAACCCTTCATTGTGCGTGGTCCGACACGCACTTGGCCGGTTTTTTATTATTTTGTTTTGTGCAACTTCGAGACGTACATTATACGTAACTAGTTCCAGCCACGCGCTGCACTATGGTGCAGTCACGGGGTGTACTTAGCTAGTAAGATCGGAACTAGCTAGAAATAACTTGTCGGCACACTGGCGAGGACAAAATTTAAATAACGCACCGCACCGCAGTGCGCGCTAGCCCTTAGTATTTTCGCTGGACATACTAAAACCTCGTTTCGTGAACTTCAAGACCCGTTGAGATAAGAGTGAGTTTAAACAATTATACTAGAAGCTAGCATCTTGTGTTCACTCAGTGACCTCGTAATTAAACAGACTTTAGAAGGGTTAATCTAGTGCTTACACATCCGTAACTAGTCTTAACTTACCTTAAGAAGCGCTATCAGTTGGGACTAGTCATCTCTTAGCTGCCAGGGCTTATTTTTAATTTATTTTTATATTTTTTGAATTGTTCTTTGTTTTATCTTTTTATTACGGACGCTTCTAACGTGCACGTCTTTCTACATTGTTCTCACATGTATAATTTCAACATGAATGATGTAACCAATATTTTGTAACAATTTTTTATTTAAAAGAGTGTCCGTGGAGTTTCTTGCCCGTTCTTCTCCATAGGTACCTACTACGCTTTGGAATGGGCAACTAGCTTCATACCTATTTCTGACTGACCGATTTCTTGACAATTCAAAAGTGCCTGTAAATGGTTTAATTGAAATAAATGCTTTGAGTTTGAGTTTTTGAGGGATGCGCTAAGGTATTCCCGCGAAATTCAAATTTTCTTAATTTTTTTGCACTTTGTAGGTCAGTGTCAGGTTTTAATCATGACATTTGACAGTTATGCTAACTTATGGAGTTGTATTGCTGATTGTAATGATTATAATTATAAAATGCCATATTTGTTCGGTCGTGAATCATATTTTAATAAACAAAACCTGACACTGACCTACAAAATGAAAAAAAAAAGCGGCCAAGTGCGAGTCGGACTCACCCATGAAGGGTTCCGTAGCAGCAAGTAACATTGAATGAAAGGTAAATTACGGTTTACGATTTATGACGTTTAAAAAAAAAACTACTTGCTAGATCTCGTTCAAACCAATTTTCGGTGGAAGTTTACATGGTAATATAAATCTTCTTTTTTTTTTTTAGTTTTATCATTTACTTATTTTAGAAGTTACAGGGGGACACACACATTTTACCACTTTGGAAGTGTCTCTCGCGCAAACCATTCAGTTTAGAAAAAAATGAAATTAGAAACTTCAATATCATTTTTAAAGACCTATCCATAGATACCCTACAAGAAAGGGTTTGATGAAAAAAAAAATTGAGTTTCAGTTCTAAGTATGGGGAACCCCTAAAATTTATTGTTTTTTTTTTCTATTTTTGTGTGAAAATCTTAATGCGGTTCACAGAATACATCTAGTTATCAAGTTTCAACAGAATAGCTCTTATAGTTTCGGAAAAAAGTGGCTGTGACATACGGACGGACAGACAGACATGACGAATCCATAAGGGTTCCGTTTTTGCCATTTGGCTACGGAACTCTAAAAACTAAAGAAAATTTGAATTTCGCGGGCTACCTTAGGGCATCCCCTTAATAGAAGTAACTTAGGTACCTAAATACCTAGGCGCGTCAGAATGATCCCACACACACACTGACAGCCGGGAGGCTGTCGGTGTGTGTGCGTGAATGGTGATAGTTGTTTTAGAAAATAGCTTCGCCCGGGTGGATGTCGGATATTATCCCACGGGACCGTGCTACCGAGATAAAAAGTATCTTTTGTCTTAACCCAGGATACTTTGGCGTTAAGGCTCTTGAACACCGGCGCGACACGACAGTGCGACCTTTTTTGGTAGAACAACTTTCTTGAAGTTTCATAGAAATGGTTCTACTGGAGTTGTGTCGCGGTGTAGTGTTGCGCTTGTCTGCGGGAGCCTGTATACGGTCCCAGGTCATGGTTTCAAAGTTACTTATCTGTGGATAGGCACTTAATTTTCAAACGCAAAGTGTGTCGCAACGTTTTATATCGACGTGACTATACATAGAACTGGCTTATATAAGTCGGCGAGTTTTGTTTTTCAATTTCCATCTCTTTGTTTTGCTATAAAAGTCTAAAAAACATCATTGTCACAATAGCATTGTTGAGTTTCGGCAGTTAGAGGTAAGATAGCCAGTTCCTGTGTGGTTCAGGATTCAGAGTGAAGTTCCCTTCCACCTTCGGCCTGATCATCACTTACCAACAGGTGAGATGCAGGCCAAGAGATTCAAAGGTGCGATTAAAAAAAAAAAACATGGCATAACTACGATTCAAGCCATGAATTTAAACAAAGTATGAATTAACTAAAGTTATATAACTCAGTTGTCGGGATTGCACAGAACGATTTCAATTAAATAGTTTAAGGCGATGTCACAATATAATAGTGCAGTATTTATAGTAAGCAATTAGGTAGGTATATAATTATATAAGTAGAAAGAAAAAACCGACTTCCAAATAAAATACTACAAAGTGAAAAATTGTTTCGGAAGTCGGATAGACGAAGATTGGAGAAGATTATAAAAAAAATAACGAGTTGGTTTTCAAATGATGGAGTTCTGAGGTACTAAACATATAAATAAAATACAACCGAATTGAACACCTCTAACATAATTATATTTAAACGTTAACCTATGTTATATTTGTGTAAAAATGTTTGATATTAAGGCGAAACCGTCAGAGTAGTCCGCAACGATAAAATTTTCTAAATTTTTTGCAATTTGCTGGTCAGTGTGAGGTTGCATCTTGATCAAAATATGATTCGCGACTATAACAGATATGTATTTACAGAACTATAATCATTAGAATCATTAATACATCTCTCTCATAATAAAAAAAAAAAAACAAAAACTAAAACAACAAACAAAAAACTAAAAACTTCATATAACAAATCTAACTTAGAGAGATGTATTAATGATTCTAATGATTAAAATTGCGGATCCACCTTAAATATCCCTACATTTATATTCGCATAACTAGTCAAAATGTAGGGAACGGCATATTTTTTTTCGCGATTTCAGGTTTGGTCCCATAGTAAAAGTTGTTCATAATGATGAGTAAAGTCACATATTTAAGTTTGCGCACTGGTAAATTTTTTTTCATGTATAGAGCATTTTTTTCCGGAGGAAGGTTTATATAATACAATACTTTAACATTATTTTGTCTTAGATTGACATGTTGCCTTAATAGCACTGGTGTAAAGCATGGACGGATCGCTAGTTTTGTATAAAAACTATGAATTTAATTTTCACCGAGATAAGGAAGTTAAATTTGCCTCATTTATTTAAACATAGTTTCCTGGGGTAATACAAAAAATATAGCAACTTTTTTTTTTTATGGTAACTTTTTATACTCCAACTTAATCTTCATACAGTGACAGACGCTTCTTGAATATTTAACTAAGCCTCCACCAAACTCGTAATTTCGGTTCGATTCGAAAACTTTCGGGTTTACCCGGTTCACCAGTATTTTGGTGGTGTTCGAATAGTCATTGAATACAAAAACTTTTTCATTTACGCTCTCGGACGCAGACTGAATAATATATCAACGGTTGGTGGGAGCTTACTGGAATCCTTTTGGATTTCAGGTTTTTTTTTTTCAGCTTTTGAACTGAATTAATGACAACTTTGCTGTCGTTCTCGCGAAGTCATTGCGGATATTTTGTTAGATCTTTAATAAACAGTATTAAAATATTAAGTATTTGCTTCCATGAAACTTATAAGAGTATTTATTTTTATGCTGATCCGGAACATAATATTAAATTGGTTTTAAAAATAAACCATATTTTGTTAGATCTATACTTATATTATAAACAAGGATTTGAAAGTTTATATGTTCGGAACTACAGAACCGATTACGAAAATTCTTTCACTATTAAAGCTAAAATATTGCTACGTGTTATAAGATATTTCAAATTGTATGTTAAATCGCAGGAAAAAATTGGTTTTTAATAAAATGTATAAAAATTATGAGATATTTGCTTCCATAAAACTTATAACAAAGTTTATTTTTATGCTGATCCGGAACATACAATATATACACCTCATCTGACGACCTAGACCTTGTCATTCAACGATTGCAACTTTCGCTTGATCTTCTCCTAGACTACTTCACTAAATGGAAGCTTAAAGTGAATTCCACTAAAACGGAGATTATTATGTTTTCAAGAAAGCGATCACTTCCCACCCGCTTTGTTAAAATTGAAGGCTATGACATTCCATGGAAGAAATCAGTCAAGTATTTAGGAACAACTTTAGACGATAAAGTAAACTGGTTGAAAAATATGGAAGAACTTCGTTTAAAAGGAGTCAAGTCCCTTAACAGCTTAAAACCAATCCTTAATCGTAAATCTAATTTGAGCCCTCAAACCAAATTACGCATTTATTCCACACTGGTTCGTCCTTGTATGACATACGCATCCCCTGTCTGGAGTAGTATTAGTGACACTAATTACAAAAAACTCCAGGTCGTTCAAAACAAAGCACTCAAAATAGCATTTAACACACCTCTCTACACTAACCTTAAACAACTACATAATGATATCAAGTTTCCAACTCTAAAAGATTTCATTCTGAAAGTATCCCGAAAATTCTACCTCTTTAATAATCCACGTCATCACAATACTCTAGTCTCACACATTGGTAAGAGTAGATTAACCCGATTACCTTATGCCAGAACTTATAGCAAGTATAAACTGCCTCATCACCATTTCTTGGTGGATTAACGTTAGCTCACTTACCACCTGTCCAGCGTGATTGCTGTCACCTTACACAGTAATATGTACATTACATTACGTTTATATGCTTAAAATTTTATCGTTTTGTTAAATAATGTTTTGTCTTAATAATGTGACAATTTAATCATTTTAAAATAATGTAAAATGGGGGGCCTGGGTAACTTAAATTTAAAAATGTGGGTCTGCAAACCCTACATAACAGCACAATCTTATGTTATGTATCTATTAAATTTGTAGTCACACTAACAATCATACATGGTATATGTTAAGAGAGGTGTTTTAGCCTATTTAACATTGTTCGGATTATGTTAGTTTACATTTAGAATAAGATCTTTTTGTTAACTTGTATTAACCTTTTCCTTTTTCTGTTAATAAAGACCTTTAAAAATCAATCATCAATATATTTGTTTTATTATGAACATTGTAACCATTTACATATGCAAATACACAGTTTAAACATTGAATCAAGATGACGCATCAGAAGGGTAAATAGGAATTAGTACCTAACTAACACAAATGTACAAGGAATTATTATTCCGGGAATTAGTTTTATATACCTACTCGCATTTACAGGGTGGGTTATTAGTACCTAACTAACACAAATGTACAAGGAATTATTATTCCGGGAATTAGTTTTATATACCTACTCGCATTTACAGGGTGGGTTATTAGTACCTAACTAACACAAATGTACAAGGAATTATTATTCCGGGAATTAGTTTTATATACCTACTCGCATTTACAGGGTGGGTTATTAGTACCTAACTAACACAAATGTACAAGGAATTATTATTCCGGGAATTAGTTTTATATACCTACTCGCATTTACAGGGTGGGTTATTAGTACCTAACTAACACAAATGTACAAGGAATTATTATTCCGGGAATTAGTTTTATATACCTACTCGCATTTACAGGGTGGGTTATTAGTACCTAACTAACACAAATGTACAAGGAATTATTATTCCGGGAATTAGTTTTATATACCTACTCGCATTTACAGGGTGGGTTATTTCTCAGAAGTAACTTGGAGTTTATAAATGATTTTGAAGTGAAAACTTCTTTAGGCGCGTTGGGCATTTTTTAAGTTGGGACCAAACAATTGATGTTGCGACATTGTGACGACACCAGCGTTGATGTCTTTTTAATGCTGAAATCCATTAAAAAGTTATCAACGCGTTGATTACCGCGGCACCGATTTTTTTTTTCAAGTTTTCACTTCTGTCGGCACTCCCGGAGTGCCACTGTTTTTTTTTTTATTTGTGCCCAATTGATGGATAGGCTAAACATAGGACTTAGATACCTATGCCACTGACGAACTAACTGTTCACACCGCCCCGGCAAGTACTCATTTGTGGCAGTGACGAGAGCTATCAAAAACAAAAAGATGATGATGACAAAAATCAGGAACAAATAAATAAAAATTAGAACAAAACAAATAACAAATGATTAAATACACTATTTGACACTATTGCTTCAAGCTCACTTCATCTTAGTTTTTATTGTGACATTATTCCAGAGTAGATCGGCTGTTCTTAACGTCACCCTGTATGTCTATGAAACCATAACAGCTTATGTACCCAAGTAGATGTTTTCAGTCGCTTCAGATGATGAATAACACATGAGACGACTTCCTTTATTTGACGACCTGAAATACGAGTGAATTTCAAAATAGGGGTAAAGGCAATCATTGCTCAGTCGTTCGGAACTTTTCGAATTATTGTTACACAATCGTTTGGGCAATAAAACGATATAGTTTTAACGAAATAGCCTATTTTGTTGTCTATTGATTACTTTTTTCTGGAAGTTTGATTGGTTTATACTTGTACTCTAGAGCTTTTGAATTTATTAATTTGCAGGCTTTTTGTATTTCAATTCTATAGTGACGTTTCATTTTGAATACTTTTTAAATTAAAAATGTTCAAATACAGTTTCGTTAGAAAAGCAGTCAATTTCTAACTATTTTATCAGCACAAAGAGCGTTTATTCAGAAAGTGGGTAACGTCGCAAATAGCTGTAAAATATTTCGCTGTTTGGGTTAATTTGGCAATATTACTGTATGGAAATAAGAAATATGGCTAACTAGTGAATTCAAATATTGATTATGAAATGCAATAATTAATATCGTAACACTGAATATTTACGGCTAAACGGTTACAAGATCAAATTCAGTGTTATAATTGCAATTAATTATTATTAATATTCTAGTTCGCTAGTTACCCACATTTCTTATTTCCATACAGTAATATTGCCAAATTAATCAAAACAGCGAAATATTTGAAAGTAATTTGCGACGTTGCCCACTTTCAGAATAAATGCTGTTAAATTAAACCAATAGCTACCTTTACCTACCTATGTCCACACAGCAAAACCACAGATAACACAAAGAGAGGAACGAGTAAAGAGGTTCGATGAAAAAAAAAACTACATTTCCCCAAAGAGATTACGTTGCACCTGGGCCAGTATTAAAGAGCGCGAGGATGCTTTGAATATCGAATTTTAAATATTATTTTTTTTTCATTTTGTATTCAGTTTTGTATTTTGCTTTCAGTGGGTAGAATTTTTACCTTGTTTTCTTTTTTCCAGACATGGGACATAGTTATGAGTCTGATAGAAATAAACTTTTTGGCGGTCTTGAGGTTGAATGGACTTGATTTAGGCACATTCCATATAATTCTGTCACAACCAAATGGTGATGAAGCGAAGAGTCTGTTATGTCTCATGGCCCAAATGTAATGCGTAGCAGTGTGTGTGTTTTAGGGTATGATGGGACTGTCATACGCATTGCGATATTATATTATAAGCCTGTGTTGTTCCACTGCAGGAAAAAGACCTCCCTTTCCTCTTTCCACATTTCCTGGTCTTTAAGAAGGAGTTCGGCTCATTCTGCCATCTCATTACGGTTATTAAACTCCTTAATTAAATAAAGAAACAAAATAAAAGTGGGTGTGTGTCAGCTCCGACACACGTGCCTTTGAATATGCAATAGGCAAAATGGGTAAGTAAACAAATCTTTAAATAAAACAGTGGCACTCCGAAAGTGCCGACAGAAGTGAAAACTTGAACAATTTTATTGTGCAAGAAATACTTTACTTTTTTGAAGTCGGTAAAAAAGAGAAATGTCAATCATATCTTTGTCATGTTTCAATGTTTGGAATGTCATTAATCCCAAAGAAACTGTATCGCGCGTTGATGTCTTTTTAATGGTCAAAAGCTGGTGTCGGTAACAGTGTCGCGAGTTTAACTGTTTTTTCCCATCTCAAAAAAGCCCAACGCGCCTAAAAAAGTTTTTCCCTTCAAAAATGAGCCGTCGCGGGATGCCTGGCAGATGTGAAACATCGAAATTATTATGTACAACAGGTAATATGCATAAAAGGAAAGTTTACGACAGGAAATAAATATGGCGACTGTTGGCGTCGCGACGTGTCACACGCGTCGCCACGCCAACAGTCGGTCTGACCCGCTGCTATAGATGTTTCAGATCAAAAAAGAAACCCCACCGATCGAGATTTATGCGAGTGAAATCGCGGGGCCCAGTTATTTTACGAATAAAACACAAAGTTAACGTTTGAATAAATTTCACTCCTCATAAAATTTCCATACCTGGGCCTTAAATGAAAATCGATTTATGAATTTTCCAAATTCTGGTTTGAAATAGTTAACACTAGCTGTGCCCATGGCTTCGCTCGCGTGTCTGAGTATTCTATTGACATTATAAGGTAATGGGAAAATTAAGTCATAGTTGATTCGTAATACTCTCTACAACATCGTTAATTTGAACTAAAATTAATCAGTAAATCTTTGGTTTAAGTCTTCTTCTTTTCGTTTGGTTAATGACTAACATGGTGTCAGAGTTTTAAAGCCGCCCATGGGCCTCTGACTTGGCTTCACATACCGTCGAGAAATATCTCTTAGGCAGGTTTCCTCTCGATGTTTTCCTTCACAGTTTTTGAAGCAAGTGATAATTATACAATATGCACATGAATCCGAAAAGTTAGAGGTGCGTGCCGTGGGTTCGAACTTGAGATCTGTTACTTGGCAGTCCGACGGTCACACAACTAGGCTATCACTACTATTAATTGTATATTTGGTTTAAGTATAAACGAAAGAGAATAATGAAATAGTTAAAATTTTATTTGTAAACTAGCTGACCCCGGCAAACGTTGTTTTGCCAATTATTTGTTTGGGGTGGACAACTCTTATCACTTTGGGGTCTAAAAAATAGATAGTAGCCGATTCTCAGACCTACTGAATATGCATATAAAATTTGGTAAAAATCAGTAAAGCCGTTTCGGAGGAGTAAGGTAACTAACATTGTGACACGAGAATTTTATATATAAGATAATACATAATTCTATCACCTATTTTCTCTAGAACAAGCGCATTTCCCAAAAGGCTTCTTCGATCGATTCATTATGTATTCTTAAACCTCGCTTCCATAGCCAACAAACGCTAAGCTAAAAGTACTGAAAGTTAAACTAAACTTAGCAGCGCCTGAAAAGGCTTAAAAGTTTCCAGCACTATTTACAAAAGTAATATCCTGTAAACACTTAGGCCTTTTTTGAAAACTATGCTCAGTCTTAACCACTTTTTATAATGAACATTTTCCATACTAGACTCTTCTCAATACGAAAACTATCTTTTGGAAGGGGCGACTAGAATCAATTTTATTATTTTGTAAATTTTGACGTTCAAAAGTGCATACATGGGCCTATTTGAAATAAATGATTTGACTTTGACTTCAAAGTGTGTTGTAAAACTTGACACAGACCAGTACCTTAATTACATAACACACTTTCAATCACAATTCGAACGATTTTGAAGGATATTGCTGATTCTTTACTACAGTGTGAGTCTTTATAACGTGCACATATTGAAATGAGGGAATCTATGCTTAATTTTATCGATGAAAAAAATATAAAAATAATCTAAATAAGTGATCAAACTTGTTTGCGATATAACATACCGTTCACTAATACAAAATAGCCTGCCTTGCTGCGAGCAACTTGGAAGTAGCGTGCGCCGGCCGCTGCCGCGTCACCGCTCGCTTCGCTCGCTCGGCTCGCGTGCGATTGGTCACCGTTCTAACCTAACCTAACCTAACCTATTTCATCCAGTTCACAATTTTTCGACAGTTTATAATCTAACGGAAATAATACCGACAGATTATAAAGTAACTGTTCTCATAATCTTCTTATATCTGTCACTTACGGTAACAGATATAAGAAGAGGCATAAGCCAATAATTTATGAAGGTTCAAACACCAGATTCTGGATAATCAATTCTATCTCACGGTTTACTGCTTACTCAGGATTTATGATGAGAACAAGTCGGTGCGTCTTTTATGGCGGCGGAGGTAAATGTGAATATTGTTTGAGGAAAATTAAATTAAAATGTGAGGAATATTAATTTTAATTAAGTACCTCGTTTAGCTTTGGTGGTATAAATGTGGAAGAAAATGTATCTGATTAATTTGAAGTTTTTTGAATAGCATAAAATATTGTAACTTAATATTTGGTAATGCAGCATTAAATTAATGCTTTTAACTTGGCCGTAATTATAACACTATTAAAATAAATAACCAAAGGGTGGAAACCATTCCAAAATTATTGTGATTGAAAAAGCGGATAATTAAATAATTACCTATATTAACGTGACTAAGTTATATAGTACTGTCTAGACAACAGATGGTTATTAAGGGTACACTAGTCGGTAATTCTTCCACATAAACATAGTACAGTGATAACTAGTCTGTTTGACGTGTACGTTCAAAATTAAAAATTATATCAATTTGCTTTGTCATTATCTAGCCCTTTTTGGAAGCAGAATTGGGAAAAGTATTGGCTTGGAAGTTATAAGCGTCGAAACTTCAATTTTTCAACACTAATTTTAACCCATCTTTGGGCGTAAATAAATAACATATGTAGTACGAAAATGGCAAAAGAGAAACCGTACAGGAATAGACAATTTATTGAAAAATTTAAATAATTTTAGGTGGAGTAGATAAATTCAGTAGTTTTTTCGAAATATTTATACGCGCAAAGGTCTGTTCATTAAATTTTACGCGCTCGTTTTCGTTATAAATCATCGTCTATTTCACTAAATAAATATAAAAATTAATAATTAATTAAAACTAGATGAATAAATACTAAATAAATAAATAACTTTACTAAAAAGCATGCATATTAGCCACGCCCCTAACGAGTTCGAGCCGTCGACTAGTGGAACCTTAAAAGCAATAATTTCAAACCGCTTTTCTCAATTTAAATAATTTATTAACATGCTTAACATTAGATCACGCTTAAAATCCCCTAAGGGTTAGGCAGAGGTGTATCTATTTAGTGCACCCATATTTCATAAATTATATTTAAGTATTACATAAATAAACTAGGTACAAATCCAGACTCCGGGCTGTTATTGAGAAGTGAGAAATTCCTGATGAAAAAATCCAATAACGCTTTGCAAGACCTGGGAATCGAACACAGGACATCTTATTCAGCAGTAGCGGTTGTGACCACTACATGGTGTAGTGGTCACAAGTCAGGAGGCAGAATAATTTATCAGTAACGTAACAACATTACATCACAATACGATATTAATTATTCAGAAACGTATTTCAAATAAATATCTAAGGAGGTCTTGAAATTCTCACAGTAGCTAGCATCGTATATTAGGTTCATAAGTACCTACTCTTGAGAACGAGAAGCTAACGTGCGTAACATAATGTATGTTTGAACGTTTCAAGAATATTTCATTACTTGCTTAGTTATTTGCAAGAACTAAAAGCTTTCCCATGAAATACTTACCTAGAGTATTTTACTATGGAGTGCATGTCTGTGTTTTCCGGTAGTGTTTATTTATTTATTAGCGGAAAACAGGCCAAATAACATAGATATTAGAAGTCACAAGGTTAGGTGGCAACTCTTCTCTCACGAGGGCTACCAAATTGTTTAATTGAATATGCTGCATAGCGGAGATCGATATCGATCGATGACACTAGTCTTAACACTTTTAAAAAGAAATTATATAAGCACTTTTGGGTAGAAGTCATGTGACTTATTATTCCAATTATTCTTTTTTATTACTAAAATTGTAATTTTCTATATTAATTTTAATAATTAAGATATAATATTGAAATTTAAGTTAATGTCTGGTTTTACTGTATTGTATTGTAAATTTAAACTTTTATTATAGCTTCTTTACAAATCTAAACTTTTTTATGTATTCTTAATTTTAATTATAGGATAAGTTTAAACTAGTTTTATTATTGTAAAACATAATTGTAATGTATCTCGTTGGTTATCCTTAACAGATAACCAAAATATATAGGTAAAGATAAATAAATAAAATATTTTTTGAAGTGAAAACTTCTTTAGGCGCATTGGGCATTTTTGAAATGGGAAAAAACAATTGAACTCGTGACACCGTTACCGACACCTCATTTTTGTAAACGCGATTGTGCTTTCTTTATATTACGTTACGGATCAATGTTATATGCAAGTATTTTTCATTTAAAGGTTTTGGAAGTGTTTTTTTTGTAAACGCGATTGTGCTCTTTATTTAGATATGATTACAGACCAATGTTCCATACAAGTATTTTTCTTCCACCATGGCGATCTTGTTCCGGCACTCCCGGAGTGCCACTGTTTTTTTTCTGTATGTATGTTTGTACAAACACTTTTACACGTCAATCATATTTAAAAAAATAAAAACTAGATGAGGTCGGCGTTTCCTATCTCACTACTCTGAGAAGAAAAGCCGAAACAAACTCAGACATAGAACATCTGAAGACAATGACAAAAACAAACTATCATGATAACCAAACGTCGTGACAATTTTTGATACTAAATAACTACCAGCTAAAAAAAAAAAAAAAACAACAACTACTTGGAATAAATATCAACTAATCCTAACTAATAATATAAATTGCACATGCGTAGACCACAACCTGAGTTTGTTCATAGGATACTTTTATCCTGATATTCTCACCTCGGGATCGAAACTTATGCGGGTGAAACCGCAAGGCGCAGCTAATTATAAATCATTCAAAGGTTCACACTTTGACGTCCACACTGACCTTAACTAACTTTCAAAGTTTGTGAAGTTTAAAAGCAATAACTAAACTATTCGCCAATTTTAACGTAAAATAAGATCAAACTTTGTAAAGTATAATGCCAGGCTATAAAACTGTAACTGTTCAACAAAGGTCACTTCTGAAAGACAGAACAAACAAGCATTGATCATCACAATTGCTCATTACGTGTTGGAAAACCGTTGTAAATTCAGGTTTCTTCACAATGTTTTTTTTTTTCTGTATGGCTTCTTATAGCTGGCCTTTGAGGCCATGACTATTTAATTGAGCAAACCTGTGAGTGCCTTAAGCTGCTACACTCAAAGCCTCCAGCCAGGGACTTACAAACTAAACTTATAAACTAGGTGAACGCTCGCTAAGGGCACCCCCTGTGGGGTACGAACCTCGGCTTAGGGCGTTTACTGGAGGGAGGACATCAAAGATGGGACGCGCTGGACAAAGATGGGACGGGCTGGGACAATGTTTTTCTTTACTTACCGTTGTATTTGTTTGGTGGTTTTCTAAAGGCGAAGACTGACTTGCAACGTTCGTTTGTAATGTATCATCCGAGGTAAACTTGGTTACAAAACGGTGATACACAAGACGCGGCGAACGTTCACTTCGGGCACATGATTCAAGCGCGCTCCATTTCTTGTTACTAAACAGCGATACACTAAACGTGGCGAACGCTCACTTCGAGCACTTGATTCAAGCGTGCTCCATTTTTATTAAAAATAGCGGAAACATGCGCTCGCAATGCTCGTATCGAGCGGCTCGGCTTGCTGCATTGACTATGTACTGTAACGCTTTTCAAAGGAATTCACGAAAAAGAGGACAGACGTGTGGAGGATACGGCGCTCGCATCGAGCAGCTCGGCTCGCTACAGTAACTACTATAACGCGTTACAAAAACTCGATACATTACAAACAAACGTTGCAAGTCAGTTTCCGCCTTAAAATAAGTTCTCAATGATTTTCAATATTAAATTCAAGTCACTTTTAGTTGCCATTGACGGGGTTCGCTAGGGCCGATGCCTGCCGATGTTGCGAATAAGGCCGAAAGGGAAATCGTGGCCCCCCGGCAACATGGCCACTGAAGGAATACGGGTGGGTTTTAGTCAGTAAGAGTCTGAAACGCCCTGAGCTCCACCCAGAGCGGGAGGAAGTTATTTGATAATTTCCCATCCAAAAAAAAAAAAGATTATACCCGCATGCTTGTCGTGATAGCCCGGAGGTTTATAATTTATTTTGAATTCGGAAGAATAAATAATGCGTTACATTTCTTAGATTGACGAATAGACTCATTGAATAAGCAACAAGAATTTAACAATGAAACAATCCGGAAAGTTAAATTCAAAAAGTTTTCTTCTATTTGTGTTTTATGCTCTGCCTCTGCCCCTACCTCTGTGGTATCAGGAAATGGATTAAAAATCCTGAAAATGAATTTCAGATTTATTTTATTTACACTTTTATTATTTAATAGATTTTATTAAGCGGCGATTGTTTTTATAAAACAACTGTTTTGTGGTACGTAAAAGTGGGCAAATCCTCCTGAAAAAATTGATAAAATTCAGTATTGCTTCTTATTTTCTTACTAGCTTTTGGCCGCGGCGTCGCCCGCGTGGATATCGGAAAACATCCCATGGGAACGCACTACCGAGATTAAAAGTACTTCACATGTTAGTCCAAGTTATAAACTCTCTGTGTGCCAAATTTCATTCAAATCCATTCAGCCGTTTTTGCGCTAATCCGGAAAATACATCCAAATAAACAGACAGACGGACAAACATTCTAAATACTATCCACAGACTCGTTCCCAAACCTCGTAGCAACCCAGGATTTTGTAATATCTATATTTAAAAGAGTGTCCTTGGAGTTTCTTGCCCGTTCTTCTCCATAGAGATCTACGTTTTGGAATGGCCAACTAGCTTCAACTTTCTGGCTAACTGACCGATTCTTTAAGTACCTGTAAATGGTTTAATTGAAATAAATGCTTTGAGTTTGAGTTCAAATCACTTTTTTTTCATAAATATTCAATGTAGGTAGAGTTTTGACTTCGTAACTATTTTGTTTTATTTTTCTCATGTCGCGCCTACATAAGAAACTAGTACTGTAAGCGTGCACAGTTTCTTAAGGTAAGTACTATTGAAGAAACGCATATCTGTACACTGTAAGGACTATTCTTGCTTGCAGAGCTCGGCTGCTATAGTATCGCTTACATACGAAAAAAACCGGCCAAGTGCGTGTCGGACTACGCACAATGAAGGGTTCCGTAGTTGAGATGAATTTATTTATCCCAAGAACAAACTTAACATTTATTCCAACTGCAAATCGTCGCTCGGCATCCAATACCGCGAATGTGTAATTTTTTATGTTTTTTTTTAAATTGCAGGATCACTTATTTGAACGTGTAGTAAAAATAAAAATCTAACACCTTTAAACGAGCAATTCTTGTATATATGTATATATTATATAACCTGAATCTCTGAAACGGCTCCAAGAATTTTATGAAATTTAGTATGCAGGGGGTTTCGGGAGCGATAAATCGATCTAGCTAGGTTTCATTTTTAGAAAACGTCGTTAAAAAAAAACAGTCATCCATATATTTTTCTTTATTCAAGTAACAAGGACTCATTGTGTTAGTAAACTTATGAACTTTAGCTTATTTTACCAGGTCACTCAGAAAGTTTTGTGACTAACAGTTTTTGTCTATGGGATACTGGCTGGCGCTCAGAAGCACCATATCGTCTGCAAAGCTAATATTATTTACACAAATACCATCTATACAGTGTGAGTCTTCATAATGTGCACATATCGAAATGAGGGAATCTATGCTTAATTTTACCGACGGAAAAATGGTCAAACATTTTTTTTGTTTTTTTTTTTATTCTCTAGGGCATCTTATTCATAAATTTTACAATTATTGTAAAAATTGATGAAAAAAATACAGATTTTTACTAAAAAACATGTTTATTTTCAATTGAGGGTAGTTTTTTTCTCAATTTTAATTTTATGTGGACGCCTACTTACTTCCAATCATTATGAAGTTTGTTTCATCACGATAGCTGATTCAGTTTAAAAGTTACACAGTTTTGTTACAATTTTTTTTAAATTCCATAAAAGTATTAAAAAAAAAATAGATTTTTAAAATATTTTTTCTGTCGTTAAAATTAAGCATAGATTCCCTCATTTCGATATGTGCACATTATGAAGAATCACACTGTATAACAACCCACTCTGGTGCTGCTGTGCTCGCCAATCCTGCCGCACCCTGCATTCCAACCTGTATCGCCTGGAAAAAGTTCCAGCCCATCGTACACTATTGATCTGGTTACCATAGGTACCAATATTTAAAAATGTTTTTAAGCTCCATTGGCAACCTATCCTTCTCCATCTTTCTCCACAATACGTCATAAGCAACCAGATCAAGTCTTGAGTAAGTCGAGGAAGCTAGCATAAATCGGCGTCCCACGCTGTGTATAAGTATAGTATGTGACAGTACACTTAAGACACAACACTGCACTTTCTGTTGAGAAACCACGCCGAAACCCAAATTAGTTGTCATGAACATTTACAGTTTTATTTATTTGTGTATTAAGCTGACTGTCAAACACTTTTGATATTGATATTATAGTAGTAGCTAGAGAGATGGGCCTATTGGATGCCGAGCGACGAAATGTAAGTTTGTACGCACAATATTGAGAGATTTACCGTGTTATTTTAAGACCATAGACTTCTTATAGGTTTTCCTGTAATCTATGAGTAAAGAGCCATACTATGTATTTTTTTGAAAAATTTTGGTCCAGTAGTTTCGGAGATAAGGGGGGGGGAATGGTCAATTTTCATTGAATTTCTTAAATATCTTTAAAAATGTGTATTTTAAAATTATATAAAAAATATATTTAAGATCCTCGCAATAATTCCTTTCATTTGATATGTCACACGGTACTGTTAGCATAACTTTTTTTTTTAATTTTCTTGTTTGCTTCCCAAAAGTGACCCCTATATTCAAAAATTTTTTATTTACGTTACACATTCGTATTTGGGTCACAAAAATACATATGTGTACCAAATTTCAACTTAATCGGTTCATTAGATTCAGAGTAAATTGGCTGTGACAGACGGACAGACAGACAGACAGACAGACACACGAGTGATCCTATAAGGGTTCCTTTTTTTCCTTTTGAGGTACGGAACCCTAAAAAAGGGTCGTGTGCACGGGATTTTGTTTTCAAATTGGTTAAATATGCGTTACCCCGATGGTACCTACCCAGTACTTATACCTATCTTATTTTATAAAACACATTCATTATTTCTACATGTTCCACAAAAGTTCTTTGATAACGCAAATATTATGACAAACATAAAATTAACTACATAAAACTTTATACCATAGAAATATATTACACAAGACTTGCAAAAGATTTTCCAAGATTCAAAAGCCAATACTTTTATTAGGAACTGCAGTACCAATCCAACAAAACAAACAACTCTCAACTCCTTTCTACTTACAACTTTTACAAAACTGCACCACCGTTAATAATCTTACTTGCAACCTCGTTAAGGTATTACACCACCCTTTCCAATACAATACGGCTCCACAAAGTCCTAGCCAAGACTTTGGCAAGCCGTAATACCGGCTTACTTACTTTCGACCTGGCTTTCAGTCTAGTTCCGCTTTCTCAGCGCCTTTCAGTTTCAGAGCTTTGCTTACCTTGTCCAACATTTTTATTCACAAAGAAGTGAGGTTTCGACGGGTTGACTTCTAGTTTTGAAAATCTGTGAAAAGAATTCACAGTGGTGGATATTTGCTGAATGTATTTTTAACCATTACTTACTGACGTATAAACATTTTTGTATTTTTGCTAACATTGACGAGTATTATTCGAGCTTTGTAGCGACTAGAATTTAAAATCTGTAAAAAGAATTATAAATGTATTTTTAATGTAGGATTCTGAAAGTATTTTTAAGCATTACCAACTGAGGTGTAAACATTTTTCTATTATTGTTAACATGGAAAAGTGTTGTTCTAGCTTCGTAGCGACTAGAACACAATTTGCTTTAGTGCTGTTTTTATCGATACGTCTGTGGTAACCTTATCTAGACAGTCATTGATGTATCTGGAATTTATACTTGTACTGCGTAGGTACTGCTTGTATAATTTAAAATAAACATTACGGATTTAAAAGTCAGTTCGGTTTATGTGTAACTATGTTATGTATTGTTGCATAAATATACAGGATGTTTGGCAGAATGTTGAATATACGAAAATGGTGGTTAGGTGGGGTCATTTGCTACTTACTCAGCCCTAATTTATTTGGCCCTGGCCCCCTGGATACTATTTTTTAATGCAAGTTGAAATTAAGATTTCAGTATTTTTGAAATCTTTATGTAAGTTTGAGGACTCATTACTTTTTTTCTAACTAACATCTGAATAAAGCAATAATTTTATAAGAATCTGCCAACATTAAAGATAAAAAAAAAAAATATTGCCTGTTTTACCCATTTTTAATAAAAATTACACTTTAAAGTTAAGAAAGTGGTGAAACTAGAAGAAAGCAAAAAAAAATAATTTAAATAATCCATTGGGCCATGGCCAAATAAATTAGGGCTGAGTAAGTAGCAGATGACCCCACCTATCCAACATTTTCGTATGTTCAACGTTCTGCCAAACACCCGGAATATTGTTATTCGTTATGCTTAATATATTGTTGTCAAAGTAATATTTTAATGGAAAAATAATAATAATGTTAATATTTTATCTATACCCATGCTATAAATCCTCTATAACACGCCGTGCGGCCGAAGAGCGAGCAGCAGTTTGTTATACTTAAAGAAAATTCAAAAGTCATTTATTCATAATAGGCTGAGAATCAGCACTTTTCAAACGTCAAAATCACATTAGACAGTTCCCCCAAAAACGCCCACCCTTCAGTAGGAACTAGGTAACTGTCCTTTTTAACCGACTTCCAAAAAGGAGGAGGTTATATGTTCGTCGCGTATGTTTGTTTTTTTTTTTATGTATGTCCACCGATTTCTCCGTCAATTGTGGACCGATTTTGAAAATTATTTTTTTGTTTGAAAGGGTGTGCTCTCAAATTGGTCCCATATAAATTTTATTAACTTTGCTTTGATAGTTTTTGAGTTAGCTATAAAATACGTATTTTTTTCCCACTTAGTATGTAGATGATATGATAAGTTTCTGTCACTGGTTGCAGGTGCATTCGAATGTGTGTGGGGTAGGTACCACAACTAAAAAGTGAAAAATAAATACTTTTTACAAAAAAAAACAACGGAAGTCGGTGGCAAGAAACGAAAATACAAAACACAAGACACCGACTTCCGAAATTAAAGTTATTTTTTACTTTGTAGTGTTTTTTTTGGAGGTCGGTTGTTTTTTTTTTCTTATTCACGTCTGTAAATGGGACACCAATAAAACACTATTCCAGTCGCAAAACATTTATGTACACCTAAAAATATTCAAAGCATCGTAACGTAGCGTAGTATCTTACAAAGTTCGCCGGAGCTGAGAGTTACTTTGAATTCAGTCGTTACCTACCGAAGTTACGTTCGCCGCAACACTACTTGTCTGACTGTTTACATTTTTAACTAGACCAACATCACTCGGCTATTTTTATTACTATCTTTGTTGGAAAAGACCTTGAATTTTTGGTACCGAAAAGACCAAGTACCTGAGTATTTTTTTTTGTATAAATTCTTGTTACATTTATTGAGAGTAAAGGTATTTACAAGGCAGATGTAAAATATAATTGACGTGGATATATTTAGTAACCTGTTCTGCTTAGCTTTTCCTAAAGAGCCATAAAAAACCCTGAAAGAAATCGACACGTGTTTCACCTCTCAACGAGGCATCCTCAAGATGACGATTGACTTGTCGCGAACCCGAACACGGTGTATTGCCACACCGAGCGCTGGACGCAAAGCAAAGCCAGATGTAGGTGGAAAAGACGAGAGGGGACGCCCTAGGAGGACATATTGTAGTGACCTTATTGGTGATGTTCTTCAGAAAAGTCAGGTGTGCAGCACTCGCAACCGGCGTGCGTGTATTATGACCAGATGTATGAACGTAAACGATGCAAAAGAAGCGTAGCACGTGGCGTTCTATAGTCTCTGCCTACCTGTATTGGAAAGAAGATTTTGCTACGACATCTCGTAGCAAAATAAAATTTATAATAAGCAGTATTACAAGCGAATACGTTTCCACTTCTGATCAAAATTTAATTATACAATATCACGATTCAAGTTAAAATGAGTCGCAGCCATTTTAAATAGTTCAACTATAATTACTTTCCCATGAAAATAGTGCTATGAGGCGCTACGCGCTACGAGAAAGCTACAACTTTACAACAAAAGCGTTATAATATGTTTAATGATTCCTTTGAAAAGTCTTATAATAACAAACTTGCTACCTACCGCAAGTATTAATTTACTGTAGTCAAATGTTCATTTAAAAACAGTTGTAGGGTGAATCAAATGAAATAATACTTCAGAAACCATTTAAGTAAAAATGCATAGAACATTGATCCGTAACATAATATAAATAAAGAGCACAATCGCGTTTACAAAACCTTTAAAGTAAAAATACTTGCATAGAACATTGATCCGTAACGTTATATAAATAAAGAGCATAATTGCGTTTACAAAACATTTAAAGTAAAAATACTTGCATAGAATATTGATCCATAACGTAATAAATAAAGAGCATAATCGCGTTTACAAAAATGAATTGTCGTCATGGTGTCGCGAAACCAATGGTTTAGTCCCATCTCAAAAATGCCCAACGCCCCTAAAGAAGTTTTCACTTCAATAAAGTTTTGCGGCATAAAAAACAAAATATAATCGTTCACACAATACAAAACACAGAAACACTTAGTTCAGGAAATTTTAACTTCAATTAACAGGCTACCTAATGGTACTGTTACATTTAATTTGTCATTTTATAACCATAATGATAAATTAAATATGACTGTATCTGTGTTATTGTATTTTTATTACTGTTAAATAGACTCCACAATGACATTTAATAAATTATTATACATACCTATAGTTTTTCCGGTTTTTTTAAGTTTTGACTCAATTTATGATAATTTCACAAACTTCTCATCTCCTTTCATATATTTAACACTCCTCAAACACACACACATACACACCCCAACACACACACACACACACCCCACACTCATCAAACAAACTCACACACTCACTCACTCATCAAATACTCACACACTCTCAACACACCTCCCGCACATTTCATGATTGTTATTTTTTTTGTATTTTATCTATAGAAAATGTGGCTTTGTTTTATTTTTCATTGCTTTTTTAATAACCAACGACATACGTAACGACTTTTTTAATGGAGGAACACTGACTCCCAAGTCACAGGTATAAACCTAGTTTGGGAGCCTATGTTTAAGATACTTCTTCTGTATGTTGTAAATGTATTTAGTGTTTGTAACAATGTTGTAACTTTTTTGAATAAAGAAAGATATACTGAATGTATCCACTCAACATTTTCACACTCAACAGCAAACCAACATTGTATTTTGCAGTGCCCTGATACGGTTCATTTACAAAAATAGACAATTAATCTAAGTATGTGAAATGTGTGATGTGTATGAGAGAAAGTAAACAAATAAAAATCAAAAAATAAATAATTGAATGTTACCTTACAGCACCTACTATTTTAGATTTACCATTTTAGTTCCTGTCATTATAACAAAGATCAAAAACAGTTGACTTAACTACAGAACCATTACAGTCAGGACCAAATAACTATAAGTAAAATATTTTGGTCACTAAATGGACAAAGTAACTCTTACTACCGTTGTCTATAAACGTCAGTTTGAGACAGTGACGTACGCGGATCGCGTGTCTTACCGCGATATATCACTAAAGGGGGAGGGGGGATGGTAGTGGAAAAACGTCCCTTTACTTAAAACATTAGACATAGTAGCGAAAACACGAGTTTTGTAGGTACAAAGTTGATAAAGTGCGCTGGTAAATCATTTTGTCTAAATTTTATTAGACATAGTAATACGATTTGTGCAAGTGTTACCACTGATATGCGGTTGGCTATACATTTTAAATACATTATCATTATAAAATTGTTTGTTTTTAAAGTTAAACTTTTATTACAATTTGGCCCTCAAATCTGTAAAAATAATATAATATTTTAGAGTGAAACTTTTGTTACATCGTCTCAAACTTTTTCGTCTGTGTGTTGCATGTCGCGTGACGGTCGGCCGCGGAGTAGCGATAAAGTGAAAGGCGCTCGTCAGAGCAGCCAAGGCCAATATGGCGGCCTATAGTTCGCTTAAACGTTTCACTTTTACCGTGGTTTAATAAAACCACACAATCCTTTTTTATTAATTTTGCAGATCCTCGCTATTAGAAATTATAATTTAAGGTTACCAACCTACTGCTTGAGCTCTTTTAGTTATTGTCTTTCTATTTTGCGCCGAGAATTTCCAGGTTTTTACGACAAGTTAAATTGTTCAAGCGAAGAAACTTCCTATCGATCTTTCGTTTAGTTGTAGAAACAGAGAATGACTGATTAAGGCCGGGACTTGCAACTCAGTAAAAACCGGTTTCAAATACAACATCTGAAAACGACTATTTTGATGAAATATTCCTTTATACAATTCTTTTTTTTTTTCTGAGGAGCTCGTGGCTAAATACTAACAGTCGCTCGGGTCGATCTGTCAGGTTAAGCTACGCTTGCCGGGGTTGATCCGTGGATGGGTGACCATTTCTACATACCGAGACTCCTCCGTGCCTCGGAAAGCACGTTAAGCTGTTGGTCCCGGCTGTCATTCGTGGATCTTTGACAGTCGTTACGGGTCGTCAGCAGCCCGAAAGTCTGAAAACCAGTCTTACCAAGGGTATCGTATTACCCAGTTACTGGGTTGTGGAGGTCAGATAGGCAGTCGCTCCACGTAAAATACTGGTATTCAGCTGCATCCGGTTAGACTGGAAGCCGACCCCAACATAGTTGGGAAAAGGCTAGGCAGATTGATATACAATTCTTTTTTCTGACGCATTGCCAAACACGACAGCTAACCTCAAGACGTGAACTTGAAAGAAAACTTGTACAAAAAAAATTTATAAAGATATCATAACAAAACGCAACACTAATAAATTATACAAAAGTACTCTTCAAGAATACATGTTCCTTTTACAACCATCTTTAAAATCAAATAAACATGAGCACACCGTTGTGAAATAGACGCATCTATTCTACATGCTACCTCCGCATAGAAAGGGGTCATAAAAGTTACCTTGTTTACCCCGGAGTGGAGAATCGTAAAGTTGCACACTTTCGGTTATTCGTTACTCTTGGAAACCGGTTCGGTTCGGGATCACAAATAATACGTAATTGAATTGTGTTTGCAATTTATTCGTATTTGTTGTGTGATGAATTTTTCAGTTGCAGTGGGGTTGGGAGTTTCGACTTGAATATTCTTCACATTACCGTCATCTGCCTAGACCTTTCTCAACTATGTTGGGTCGGCTTGTAGTCTAACCGGATACAACTGAACACCAGTATTGTTACATGGATCGACTGCCTATCTGACTACCATAACCCAACATAGATGAGAAAAATATTCAATTCCAATATTCTCCACATAAACCACAGAATAACAGCTTAAACAATGATTTACCAAATATGATTTACGTAAATTCAGTCACAGGTTTAGATTAAAGACTATTTGAAAAAACAGTACTCTCCTTCTGGGGCAGTCGGATAAAAACTATGTTCATCTACCAGAAAATAATGTTTCGAGATTTGAACAGGGTAAATTCTTTAGTGATTTCGGACTTAAAACTGATGGTTTCTGAAATCCAACTGAGCTCAACCCTTGGCAAGGCTTTTATTTTTCATAAAGTAACTATTACTAAGAATCAACACACAAAATATACAAAATAAGAGACCGCAAGACCGCGTCTCGCATCGCTGACGCTGCGGCTATCTAGCTTAAACTAAAAGACTTTTCTATCCGCAATGCGTCTTCTAGTCACCAATAACAACTTCAGTACTCTGTATTCAATTCCTAACGCTTATTCCTGCTTCCTAAATAATTTAGAAGCCTCTGAGCTCCCAAACTTCTTGGGCTATAAAACTGCTACACAAAAGCAACGTGGCTGAATGATGTATCCATCCATCTTATCATGTTGGAAGCTTTACGCGACGGAGACATGCCCGCGTAAACTGGAGAGCAACGATATCTCGACACGAAGATCGACGAAGCAAGGAGTGTGGTTTAATTAAAGTATTTTTATTTGGGGCTTTTTGGAGAGTTAAATGGGGAAGTTCTTGAGACAGTATATATTTGGAGAAAAGCAGACAAGTAGAAATAAAGGAAGACGTGAGTTTTGGAAAAAGAAAACTACCATGATGGTACTTCCACTGACAGTCAACAACAACGTCATCATCACGCCTGCAGCCTCGAAGGGTTAGGCAGAGGTGTATCTAGAGTTCACTCACATTACGCTAGTTATGTTTAAAAGAGCGTTCATTCTAAAAGCTGGCAACGTCGCAAATAGCTGTCAAATATTTACTTGTTTTGATTAATTTTCCAATATTGTTGTATGGAAATATGAAATATCACTAACTAGTGAACTAGAATATTAATAATGAATTGCAATTATAACACTGAATTTTATGTTGTAATCGTTTTAGGTGTAAAAAAGGTATTTGGAAAGTTTCCAAATACTTTTTTGAAATGAAAACTTCTTTAGGCACGTTGGGCATTTTTGAGATAGGAAAAAACAATTGAACTCGCGATACTGTTACCATTACCGACACCTCATTAAAAGTGTTTCCTGCACAATAAAATTGTTCAAGTTTTCACTTCGGTCGGCACTCCCGGAGTGCACTGTTTTTTTACATCTAAAACTAAATATTCGGTGTTACGATATTAATTATTGCATTTCATAATCAATATTTTAGTTCACTAGTAAGCCATTTTTCATATTTTATATAGTAATATTGCCAAATTAATCAAAACAGAGAATGCACGCTCTTAAGTCCCAAGTAACAGGGGGTGAGCCTACTGCCGCACAACAACAACAATGAACAACAAGAACGAATTTAAATTTAAAGTTGTATTGATAACCATGTGTGTATTTGCTAGATTCTCAAATGCTTGCAGAAAGCAAACGGCAGGCGCTGAACCGGATCACTTACCTCTTTAAAAGTGATTATTTTACTAAAAACCATTTGTTCAATTAGCGTCATAGTCTTATTTATCAAAATTAAGTTTTTATAAATCATAATGTTACCAGATTTTCCGACAAAAAAAAAAAACTGTAAGTAAACAGTATGATAAATAAAAACAAAAAAAAAATCATTTACTTTCAAAAGACACATCATAACATTACCCAAGTTTTTCGCCACTTAATAAACATACAAGGCTCCAATTTCCGTCTATACCCATCCTTCCCATATCCAAGCCTTCTTCAATCCTTACTCCCGGTATTGTTTCGCAAAGTAGCGTGTACCGAGTCACGATAAGGCGAACCGAGCCCGTTGGGACTTCGATAAGATTCGTCAATGCGTCGAAGAATCGTCGCACCGCAAAAACAGGGGTAAACTAACGGCTTACATTTTTTGTTGGAAAGACCAACTTGGGAAATCATTTACACATTTTATTCCGGTTTAGATTTTTTTTTTTGTTATTATTTAGGGTAAGAACAAACAAAAGGACAAAAATGATTTCTTTGTTTTTGAAGTAAAAACTTCTTTAGGCATTTTTGAAATGGGAAAAACAATTAAACTTGCGACACTGTTACCGACACCAGCTTATGACCATTAAAAAGACATCAGGACCTTTTTTTTTTTTTTGGGTGGGAAATCATCAAATAACTTCTCCCGCTCTGGGCGGAGCGGGAGGGCGTGTCAGACTCTTACTGACTAAAACCCACCCGTGTTCCTTCAGTTGCCGTGTTGCCAGGGGGCCACGATGTCCCTATCGGTTCTCTTCGAACCCCCGGCAGGCACCGGCCCCAGCGGACCCCGTCAACTCCGCCGACATCCCCTTGAGGCGCGCGCGGAACACAACGCGCCGTCGACCCAGGCCTGGTCCCCATCGGACGGCGAGCTACCCATTGCTCACCGTCCGCAAGCCCGCGCCTACGGTGGCCGGAAATCTTCGCGTGATTCCCGACGCCCAGGGCGTCTCCTGCTGCGGCGGTTAGGGGCGCGAGGGCGCGAAATTTGCCTCTCCCTCACGCGCTCCGTCTCCTCCTTCGCGAGCATTACTGCTTCGCAGAACGAGGTGACGGCCTGCCATTTCCTCTCGCTCCGTAGCATGGCCCGAATCAGGGCCGGACGCGAGAGATCACCGCCGCCGATCGCTTCCACGAGGACACGGCGATGCTCTGCCCAAGCCGGGCAGACCTCCACCGTATGCTCCACCGTGTCCTCCGGGCGATCCACACAATGATGACACCCGGGCGTTTCCTCCCGCTTTATCCTGAACAGGTACCTCCCGAAACAGCCGTGTCCGGTGAGCACCTGTGTCAGGCGGAAGGTGAGGACGCCGTGGCGCCTCTCTAGCCACTCCTCAAAGAGGGGTCTTATCGCCGCAATTGTGGCGTGCCCAGCGCTGGGTTGCGACAATCGCACTCTCCATTCCGCCATGAGATCCCGCCGGAGCTCTGTCCGCTGTGCCGCGACTTCTTGCGGCATCGGAGTTAAGCCCCGACGTTTCGCCTCCTCGCGCCACTCCCAAATGTGCGCGAGGACCTTTGCCTCCAGATCCCATGGCGGTACTCCGGCAAGGAGGCTCGCCGCCTCGCAGGAGACCGTGCGGTATCCTCGGGCCAGCCGGATGGCCATGACCCTTTGGGACGCGTTAAGCCGGCGGGCTGGCTGCCGCCTCAATGAAGGCGCCCACACCGGCGCCCCGTAAAGGGCCATGGACCGCACGACCCCCGCGTAGAGCCTCCGGCAGGAGGCGTTTGGACCTCCCAGATTGGGCAGGAGCCGCTTCAAGGCAGCCCCGGCCCGGTCCAGTCTGGGAGCCAAACGTCGGAAATGCTCCACGAAGTTCCACCGGCTGTCGAGGACGAGTCCCAGATACTTCATCGTCGACTCGACGCCGATGTGAACCCCTCCCGCCATTACCTGGGAACCCGACGGTGGCGCACTACGAGGACCATAGAAACCCATGGCCTCGGACTTGTGCAGTGCAACCTCGAGTCCCAGCTGCCGGATTCTGTCGACGATTGTCGCAACCCCGCGTATCGCTAAGTCGGCCGCCGCCTGGTACGACCTCCCCTGCGCCAGGACCAGCGTGTCGTCAGCGTAACAGACGACGCTGACGCCAGTAGGGAGATCGGCGCGCAGCACCCAGTCGTATCCGATGTCCCACAGATGCGGTCCCAGGACCGATCCCTGTGGGACACCGCACGACATCTCTCGCCGGTTCCACTCTCCTTGGTGACCGGGGTAGATGACAGCCCTGTCCGTCAAATAGGCCTCGACCACACGACAGAGGTAGGTCGGCATCCGGTGATACCGAAGTGCCTCCCTGATGCAACTCCAGGGCAGGGTGTTAAAGGCATTGGCGATGTCTAGAGACACCGCCAAGACGACCCCACCCCGGGCCACCGCATCCCCCGTCGTGAGGGCCCGCACGCGCATGATGGCGTCCACCGTAGAGCGCCCCCTGCGGAAACCGAATTGGCTCTCCGCCAGATCTGGCCCCACTCGCACCAGCTGCCCGACGAGGCGGTCTGCAATGACTCTTTCAAAGAGCTTGCCCACCTCGTCGAGCAGCACAATGGGCCGATAGGCGGACGGAGAGTCCGCTGGGCGCCCCGGCTTCCTGATGAGGACCAGTTTCCCAGTCTTCCAACAAAGTGGGAACTGGCCCCTCTCCATGCATGCGCATAGGAGCCCCCTTAGTCGAGGCCCGAGAGTCCCCATGGCCAGGACCCAGGCTTTCTCGGGAATGCCGTCGGGTCCTGGGGCGGTATTCTTCGCACTCATCTTGCGTACCGCCACTCTCATCTCTACCTCGGTCACCTCCGGAGCATCGTCGTCGTCGTCGGCGGTGTGGTCCGCATCGGGCACCGCAATAGGCGGAGCCATGGGCGGGGGCGTATGTTCCCCTCTTGAAGGGAACAGAGCGCTCACCACGTCCTCCACAAGCTGGGGCCGGAGACTCTGCGTCAGCGGGGGAGCCCATGGGCGGAGCTTCTCCCGCACCATCTTATATGGGCGTCCCCACGGGTCTCTGTTCAGAGTCTCCAGCAACTCCTCGCGGGCCAGTGTCCTGGCCCGCAGGATCTCCGCTTGGAGGGCGGTCTTCGCCGCTCTGTACCCCTCGTACAGCTCCGCCTCAATGGCTTCCGTATCCGGAGGGCGGATACGGAGCCTACGGTGCCTGGCGTACCGGCGTCGCGCAGCTACGCACGCCCTGCGCAGAGCTTCCAGCTCTTGCGACCACCAGTACAGCTGCGCGAAGCACGTCCAGGATGGACCCGGGGCACTGCCACGTCGCATATATTGGACATGGCCTCCCGGAACCACTCCGCCTCGTCGTTGATGTCGGCAGGCCTGTCCGGTGATGACACCCAGGCCTGCACGATCGAGGCTTCCAGGAGAAGCTCCCGGTCCATCTGCTTCAGCGCCCACCGCGGACCACTCGGGGCCTGTCCTGACTCTCAACTCCACAAGGGAGTTGTGGAACTCGGCAAGAGTTCGGTTCGGGGAGAAGTATACCCCTACCACGACAATCTCCCCGAACCGTGCTGCCACGCAACCCCGTCCTCTCTTGACAGACTCAAGGGACGGGGTACCAGCGGCGGCCGACGAAATGAGGGTCACTGAGCCGCTCAGGTCCTCCACCCAGTCATCCCTGGGCGGGACAAAGTACGGCTCAGCGACCACGGCGATGTTAATCGACCACTGCGCCATGCTCTGGAGCAACAGATCCTGAGCGGCAGCGCAGTGGTTGATGTTCGCCTGGAGGAGGCGTAATGGGGCCGTTATTGACACTCCATTTCAACCCCCTCCCTAGCCCCCTCTGAGGGCACCGCCGCGGCGGCAATGGCGGCGACGACGACAGTGGAGGCGGCAGCGGCGGCAGCAGTAGTGGCGGCGGCTGCGGCGGTGACGGCGGTGGCGGAGGGCTTGCCCCTGCCTCTGGCTTTGGCGGGTGGAGCGCAGGCCTTGCTCCCAGCCCGGTGATCGGCCGGCTTGCCAGCCGCCGCACATACAACGCAGTGCGGCGCGGCGTTGCACGAGCCGGCCTTATGACCAGGCTGACCACAGCGGAAGCAGTGGTCGCTGCGGTCTACCTCCGAGGTGCAATTCACTCCCACGTGGTCGCCCACCCGGCAGCGGAAACACCTCAAAGGTCTGGGCTCCAGCAGTTTGACCTGCGCGGAGACCCAACCCACCAGAAGCCTTCGGCCCTCCCCGGCTATCAGCTTGGCCGCAGACACGGGGCAGCTCACCGTTACGGCTCGCATCCCCGTGGAGTCAGGGTGGATGGTGCCTGCCCTCACCTCCTCGGCAGAGCACCCCCCAGTCCTGGCGACCGCGGCCACCACCTTTTCCGCCGTCACGCAGTCGTCCAGGCCCCGGATGCGCAAGTCAGCGCGTTTGGTGGGCCTGGACACTCGGGCCTCGTCCGGATTCAGGGTCGCCCTGAGCCTATTGGCCAGAGCGTCCGCTGCCGGGCCGCTGTTCGCACCGGGGATCTCCAGCATCCTGGCCCCAGTCGCGGTGACCTTAAGCCGAACGCCATTGGCGGTCTCCTTCAGATCCACCGCCGCATCCACCTTGGCGAGCACGTGCTGAGACATCAGGACCTGGAGTTCTAAAATACAGGCCTAGGCTTAGTTTAGACTTCAGATCTCCCACAAATTATAAAATTTTGTCAAAATATCTGTCAACTTATTATCTACATAAATGTAATTTGTGGAGATAAATAAAACATAATTTTTTATATTTTATATCAATGCGCGATACATTTTCTTTGGGATGAATGACAATCCAATAATTATGACAACGACATGATTGACATTTCTAATTTTTTTAACGATTTCAAAAAATAAAAGTATTTCCTGCGCAATAAAATTGTTCAAGTTTCCACTTCTGTTGGCACTCCTGGAGTGCCAGTTTTTTTTAAATATTATTCTTCACAAAAAGTAAAAGTAGTCTGTAGTAAAAAGTAGCACATTAATTTGATAGAATTTATTACCAAACGCCTGTAATACTACAACTGCAACTAATAATCTAAACTATGTTATTTTAAGTCAATTAATCTGCCTAGCCTTTTTCCAACTATGTTGGGGTCGGCTTCCAGTCTAACCGGCTGCAGCAGAATATCAGTATTTTACATGGAGCGACTGCCTATCTGACCTGCACAATCCAGTAACTGGGTAATACGATAACTCCTTGGTAAGACTGGTTGTCAGACTTTCGGGCTTCTGACTACCCGTAACGACTGTCAAAGATCCACGAATGACAGCCGGGACCAACAACTGAACGAGCTTACCGAGGCACGGAGGAGTCTCGGTATGTAGAAATGGTCATTCATCCAAGGACCAACCCCGACAAGCGTAGCTTAATCTGATGGATCGACCCGTGTGGCTGTTAGTACTTAGCCACGTGCTCCTCTATCTTATTTTAAGTATGAAAGAAAGAAAAGAAAGAAAAAACGTTTATTTGCGGTAAACATGACGCAAATAATAGTTTAGAATACAAAAATGAGAAAAAGTTGGGGGAAGCATGCGTCACATCCACGCAAACGTAAAAAAAAACACATTAAAAACGTATTAACAATTAAACAGGCAATTGCTAATTACGTACATCACAAGTCCCCGCAAATAACACGCCCCACCACCCAACGAAATAAGTCCAACCAAAGGCTAATGCCTCAAAGACCCATTCACGAATCCTTACAATCGAATGAACGCCAAAGAACACAGATCAATACGAAGCCAGTGCAGTCAACCCGATTAAACAGTGTAAAAAGCTAAAGCTTTACAAAAAGGCGAAACTGGCTGGCTTAGACAATACGTCGCGTTAGCCTCAGGCACAAAACTTTTTCTCCCCAACCGTTCTGTGTTTTTTTTTACTCGTTTTGTCAATTCAAAGTTACACAGCAATGTCGGACAATCCGACTCGCCCAGGGTGTCGGGAAAAGTCACCAACGCTACTTGTTAAACGTGGGTTTTTGTAATAAAAATTAACGTTTATATACGAATATTGTGGTTGCTGAGCAAATATGGGTATGTACAGCGAAGCATGAATGCATTAAAAATAAAAGTATCGAGTTTGTTTTTATTTTTAAGCGCTAATCTGAAAACCCAGCTCTGGCTGTATCAACATTTTCTGCTAATACTGCTTACTTAGTTTGAAATAAACACGGAATAGTACTCCCTTGTGTTCGCTCGTATTATTTTTTGTCTAAAAGACACAAAAGAGACCTAATCTCATCAATTCAGCCACTGACAGTGTCCCTGCTACAAAAACATCGATGAAAACGTTCTCGAATTTATTTTATGCCGTCGAAACCTACATAAAACCGTCGTATCCTGGAATGCTATTGGGACTTAATGACTAAAATTGATGGATACAAACTTTATTATTATGATCTATGACATTAGCTATAGTGGACAGTTAGCTGATGTGAAAAAAAAATTAAAAATGACAAAAACTCATCTAAAACTATATATAATATAAAAATGAATCCCTATTTCCCTTGATTACGGCATCACGCGTGAACGGTTGGACCGATGTCGCTAATCCTTTTTTTTTGTGTTTGCTATTGTCAGGAGAAGGTTCTTATGAAAGAAAAATTTAAGAATGTTGCGCGGAAAGTTTGAAAATTTAAGAAAACTTAACGACTTTCTAATGTAACCTTAGCGCTTTGACATAAATGTCAGTAGTTTGACAGTTGTTGGCGCTATTGACAGAATGCGCGCTGCAAACATAGTTAAGACAGGACAACGTGTGTTGGGTCAGCTAGTACAAGATAAAGTAATCCTTACAACAAAATGCAACCACAAAATAAAACCGCTTTTCTCTTTAAAAGTCTGTCACTGAGCATTATAATAATAAGGATATTGTAGAGGAGAAAATTCTAAGAAAGAATTATGTAAGGCAAGTATTCAAAGAGACAGGCTTCCCTGTAAGCGCGAACACACGCGGGAAATGAAAACGTCAGTGCAACTTGCATAGAGGGCGCTAGACGTCAAGAAATGGGACGCCTAGCTATGGAGTACAATGTATGGGTTTAAATTAAGTTCAAGATAAATTTTAATGTTCCATTGGATATGGAAACATTTTATGTCAAACTTTCAATATAAAATTGTTCTTACTTTGAAGTTAATATGAAAGTTAGATATTAGATGTATCAAAGAACGATTGTTACGATGATTCAATGGATTTGACTTTTCTACTACTCTGATGAGATATCATAGGTAATAAGTTGTACCTATGATATCTCATGAGAGTACGCATGTAGAAGTAACCTGAGAATATCCTTTCAGATACATCATTCACTTTAAGAATAATGATTTCGAATGCATCATTCGCTTTAAGGTTGATTAAAATATGAAAGCTTAGGGCAATTTGAAAAATTATTCTAATCCACGCAGTCCTGACGAACCAGGATGGTAGAAACAAACCTGAACCTACTTCATAGTTTTTATTCAAGAACTACGGGTTAAAAATATCATCTGAAAATAAAACCAGTCGCTCGTCATACAATTTCCTTCGGTTAAAATTGAATCAGTCGAGAGAAATAGAAAGAAATATCATTGGGATGATCGCATTTGTATACAAATTGTTGCGAGTTTGTATACAAGTAGTGGCGTATTTTTGAAGTAAAAACTTCTTTAGGCGCGTTGGGCATTTTTGAGATGGGACTAAACCATTGATTTCGCAACACCATGACGACAACTCATTTTTGTAAACGCAATTGTGCTCTTTATTTATATTACGTTACAGATCAATGTTTTATGCAAGTATTTTTACTTTAAAGGTTTTGTAAACGCGATTGTGCTCTTTATTTATATTACGTTACGAATCAATGTTCTATGCAAGTATTTTACATTAAAGGTTTTGTAAACGCGATTGTGCTCTTTATTTAGATAAGGTTACGGACCAATATTCTATACGAGTATTTTTCTTCCACCAAGGCGATCTTGTTAAAGTTTTCACTTCTGTCGGCACTCCCGGAGTGGCACTTTTTTTTCTGTGAGTTTGTTTAAAGGTATTATTATATTTTAACGAATAATTTTCATGGAATTTTCTTTATGTTGCACATCCATGTGCATCACTTGACTATGAGCTCAACAACAACATTTATAAAATACGACTTATTGCTTTTTGAGAAAATGGTAACTAAACTTTTATATTTTATTTTCTACTGAATAGGTTTAACTGCAACGAAATTTCTCTGAATATTAGCAGCCTTATTCCATAAAATGACAGACACTATTTGTAATGATATTAGTGAAGATAATAAAAGAGATTTTTGCAGGGTTTATTGAGGATTTTATGAATTTTCTGAATACAACATTAATGTCTATCTGTCAGGGAGCTTTACATTAGTGTTGCCATTACACCATTTACTAGTAAAAACTTGGTGCAAAATCAAACCTGGCTCTGCTTAAAAATCTGCACCTACTGATGTACATATATATACAAAGGCCAATGGGTAGCTCGCCGTCCGATAAGGACCAGGCCCGTGTCGACGGCGCGTTGTGTTCCACGCGCGCCTTAAAGAGATGTCAGCAGAATTTGACGGGGTCCGCTAGGGCCGATGCCTGCCGGGGTTGCGAATAAAACCGAAAGGGAGATCGTGGCCCCCGGTAACATGGCAACTGAAGGAACACGGGTGGGTTTTAGGCAGTAAGAGTCTGACACGCCCTCCCGCTCCACCCAGAGCGGGAGAAGTTATTTGATAATTTCCCACCCAAAAAACAAAAACCGGCCAAGTGCGTGTCGGACCACGCACAATGAAGGGTTCCGTAGTTGGGATGAATTTATCAAATTCAAATTCAAATTCTTTATTGCGAACTAAGTGTACAATATTTTGAAGATGTTAACAATAGGTAGGTTCTTAGAACTTAGTTGCCTGTTAAGGCATTGCAATTAAATGGATATAAAGATTTAATAAAAAAACATAAACATACTCAATATTCCAGTTATCTATACATTTTACATTATATTATATTAATTATCATTATTCATACATTTGATATTATATCATACTATTCTTATAATTTATATCACATTATAAAGTATCACAAACACCCAAAAACAAACTTAACTTTGTAGTTGAAAAATATGTTCTCCCATACGAAATGTATTGGAAAATATGTTTTTGCAACTGCAAAGTTAAGTTGGTCGATTATTACTCGTTAACCTGTGGAGCCTACTTAGCTGTGATAGTTTTTCTTGTGATTTCGTTATATCAGCTACTGTTGTGATTTTTTTCACACACCCAAAACTAACCATTTAGCCAGCAGGGGGACACTTGACTCTTAACAAAAATTAGCACTTTAAAGCTTAATATTTTGCAAACAAATCCCTGAATCCAAAAATGGTTTGCACAAACTCACAATATTTTTGAAGGACCTTTCCAATGATACCCCTCACCATGGGGAAAAAAAATAAAAAAATAAACATTACCACTTTACGTGTATGAGAGGTACCCTAAAAAAAAATGTTTTTCATAATTTTGTTTTACCACTTTGTTAGCGTAATTAATATGTATATCTATGCCAAATTACAACTTTCTAGTACTAAGGGTCTCGGAGCTAGACCGCGGACAGACAGACAGACAGACAGACAGACAGACGGACATGACGAAACTATAAGGGTTCCTTGTTTACTACGGAACCCTAAAAAAAGGCCAAAAATATTTTACACCCAAACCTGCTTACCCAAAAATACAACACCAAATGCGTGACAAGTAAAAAAATATATCACAAATGTAATAATATATATTGTTGTGGACCAGCACAATGGCTACAAGAAAATGGCAAGACCCTTGTCGAGATGTAGGAAGGTTGCTTACGCATGGCAAGCTTTTTATTATTGATGTGTCAAGTTGAGTTATGTACGCTAGTGTACTACAGGCAAATCAGAGGTAAATGGACGTTTGATGGCTGGACATGAATAAAGAGAAGGTTCGGGAATTCGGGAAATTATTGCGGTGTTAAGGAAAAATTATTACCCGGAAATTATCGTTCCGTTTCTGGAGTGTCATGAATTTGAGAAACAGGTGTAGCGTTTGGGTATGTTAGTTGTTGTGGTGAGATCGTATGGAAATAAAACAGTGATAAAAATCTAAGTTATTTCATCGAGTTTCAGTCAATAAGATAAATACGCACTAATTTGACCTATCAGTAAATACTTTAGAGGATGAATGTTTGATGCAAAATTTTGAATACCTACTATTGTGGACATATTGTCTTAGAATTGGCGGAGATTTCAATAGTTTTGATGGATAAAGATAAAGGAATTGGGCATTGAACATCGACTAAGAGATGATAATTTCAAACGCAGTTTCTAAGTGATTGATCACGCTTTAGTGAGCGATATCACTGTGCTCAAGATTTCATCAGCACCCTAATAGCGTAACCCACAATCTGAATCATTTTAAAGGATATTGCAAATCCATTGCTTCATAATTATGTTCGAAAACTGTCTGCTCAACGACGTTAATAACGCAATGAATGACTGTTGTTGAATTGTCAAAATGAAACATTATTGTGATAGATCGAGTGTTACGAAATTAGGGTGCAAGTCTATATAGGCTCCATTGCAATAATCTAAGGCCTAACACAGATTTGATAAAATCACTATCCTCACATATTATAAAACAAAGTCCTCCACGGCGTCTGTCTGTCTGTCTGAACGCGATAAATTCAAAAACTACCGAAAGCATTTTCAAACGGTTTTCACCAATGGACGGAGTGATTCATGCGGAAGGTTTATATGTATAATTCATTAAAGGTTTGGCTGAAATTTGACTATTACTGTTGAAGTTGTCGGAAAAATTCATGCCGACTGGGAACTTTATTGGCGTGCGCCGCGGAAATCGTAAAAGTATCATAAAATTTATGTTCTACAGGATTGTTCATCAAAAAGTCCGCGATGGCATATGTCTATCTTCTAAGGATGACTCACAGTAAACATTATTATCTTTCAGAATTTAATAAATATTTCACTGTTATTTCCGAAGCTATTTTGACCAGTATTATATTAATCCGTAGTACTCGCAACCGCCGTGCGTGTATGACCAGATGTATGAACGTAAACGAGGCAAAAGGACTATGTAAGGATCGTAGCAGGTGGCGTTCTGTAATTTCTGCCTACCCCCATGGAAAGAAGGCGTGAGTTTATGTATGTATGTATATTAATCCCTATCCAATAAAATATGTTATTTAAGGGCATTAGATTTAGATTAAAATATATACCTTGGCATCATATCATTTAAATGAACAGTTTAAAAGATATCACTGATTAAAAATTACACGTGACAAAATAATTATGGTTGACCGTAACGCGGGCGTAGCGGTAGGAGTCAATGACCTTTTTGTCGGCTATTAGGTATGTAATCCCGTACCCTAATTGCGTAATGCACGATCAATTACAATTTATTTCGATTTTAAACAGATTGCCAATCCATTATTTTATAAGTTGGAAAAAAAATCTGCTCAACAACGTGAATAACGCAAAGAATGTGTTGAAAGAAACAAATTAGTCATAATCGTTTACGCAATTAGGGTGCCGGTAGTACGTTCGCGTGGGATATTTTCTGACATCCACGCGGGCGAAGCAGCGGGCAAAAGTTAGTTGTTAATAATCAAACTGAAAAGCGACTTGTTTCCTTATTTTTTATTATGTAAGCCACTGTTTTAAATTATGGTTTTTCAATTTCCCTTGAAACAATACTTTCACTGCGTATTTTCCTCGAATACAGAATCCAATTGAGTATAATTTCCCATTTACTGCGAAAATACGTATTTTCGAATCTTTTACATCTCTGACGGTAATTACGGGCGAATCTGAGAATTTAATTACAGTAAAATATTCATAAAGGATACTTTACCGTAATTAAAATTTAAAATATACTGTTATTATGCAAATTAATCATACGAGTGGTAATTAAAATATCAGTTAAAAAGCCTTTGATGACGTTTTTCAATTAGAGGTTCATTGGAGCGTTAATTGAGTGACACTTAAATGAAGTAGGTACCGAAACCCTAAGCAATAGGTACTTTTTGATTAATAGGTACTCAAATATTGCAGTTACTTAAATATGGTTAACTATGTAATGCCAGACCTTATACACTGTACATGTTATAAGAAGTATTTGGAAAAATATGCCAAATTTAGGCAACCATCCATAAAACGTTAGTTGCCTAGGTAAAAAAAAGAAATTCTATTTAGTCCGTCTTTCAGATAATAAAAAAAATATTAGACGCGTATTTTTTGCTTTATCATATTAATCAAAAATAACTTAACACGTATTAAAGTTGGGTAGGGGGGCTATGTCACAACGTGGTATTAAATCTAGCAAGGCGTGACGTCATGCCACATTTTAACTCAATGTATCGCCGTAATCTTTTAATTACGTCAAAAATGAAATTTGTAGCAAAACCCTCTAATTTATACATCTGGAATTGCATCGTTATTGTTTAGACTACCGTAAAAAATCTAATCTCTTATCGAATGCAAGTCGTCTACATCTAACTTTTGTTTGAAAAAACTTTGGAAACTGCAGCGTATTGAAAATTAAATATTCAGTGTTTAATCGCTCTGAAGCTGCATTGAAAAGCAATAAAAAATATTGTTGAACTCGACTGAAAATTATTTCATGAAATGTTTTATCGACGTTGGATGAAATAAAGTCCAATCGGAGTGTCTAATTCAACTCGGATTTAAATAAATCTGAAAGGATATTGGTTTATTTAATGAACTGCAACGAAAATAGTATTTTAAATTTATAATGTCCAAATCAGGTCATGACGACGTGTTATAAAACAATATTTTTAAGAAATTTCATTCTTTCATAGATTTGTAGTCTGGCAAACAAATCGCATTTACAACTTTCGGTAAAATAAATTTCGTGATTTTTAATGATAGACATTATAATTCTTAGGTATTATGAAATTCGGAGTTTTGAATATCGGAAATCGAAATTGGGAATAAAATATTTCGGAGTATTTGGGTGTTCGTTCTTCGAAAAGCACGTTAAGCCATTGGTCCTGGCTGTTATTTGTAGATCTTTGTCAGTTGTTACGGGTCGTCAGCAGCTCAAAAGTCTGACAACCAGTCTACCAAGGGGTATCGTGTTACCCAGTAACTGGGTTGTGGAGGTCAGATAGGCAGTCGCTCCATGTAAAATACTGGTATTCAGCTGCGTCCGGTTGGACTGGAAGCCGACCCCAACATAGTTGGGAAAAGGCGAGGCAGATTTGATTCTTTCATAGATTTTTGTAACTTTATTTTTGTTAATCAACTCAGCCTTTCGTAGTACAATGCTGGACAAATCAAAAATAACTCTCTTGGATAAGCACTTTATTTCTTACAATTATTATTTTTACAAAGTTGCACAGCATAACACAGCCCTCCTCCTTTTTCATGATAGGAAAAATCTGACAAACAAAAATATATTTCAAAGTCCTTTTCGTTGCAGTGCGTTAGTCCATGTCATGCACAAATACAATCAACATTAAGCCCAGGATATGATAGATAGATGCAAGATATAGAAACATATCAGCTCACGGCTGAACGGCGTTCGTTTTTCATTCAATAGGCGCTCTCTATTGGAAGTAAGTCGGTGTATGGAACTTCTGTGACACGGCCCGCTTTGTTCCAGTTTTGTTTTCATATGTTTCGAACGTGCTTGTATTGCGACCGTGTTTTGTTCACTTTTGTTGTTTGAGACGTGTTTTTTCAATTTTTTTTTTGCTAAAAATATTTTCGAATTGAAACCATTTATTTAAATTAAATCATTTACAGACTCTTTTGAATTGTTGAAGAGTCGATCAGTTAATCGGAAAGTTGTAGCTTCCAAAACATAGATCTCTATGGAGAAGAACGGGCAGGAAACTCCATGGACACTCTTTTAAATTAAGTTAGGTATTACAAGGAGTTATTAATTTAAAAGCTATAAAAGTTATGGCCCATACTGTTTGTATTACTGGAACTGTGAGCATACACGCCAAGCAAATCACTTATTTTGTTGAATAAATAGCAGGTGCAATGTAGCGTGTTCGAAAATTATTATGATTTAATAATCTTTAAGGCGCTCTCTCACCGGGAGCATTTGCCTGTAATGTAACAGTTCAAGATTCGTTTTTGAGCATTAAGTTACGATACTGCCACACTAACTGATAAGCATTCGCCTGTAGTAGAATCAGTTGCTTATATGATGTCAGATGAAGCGGTCGGGGTGCTGTGCGCGTCAATATTAATTCGGGTTCACTAATGTTTCACCAAAACACCATTGACAAATTTTTAGTTTACAACCAACGTTTCGTATAGTATTTGTTTTACAAACAACTTATTCCTCAAATGTTTTATTTTATAATCACTCGTTTTACAAACATTTATTTAACAATTGCTTCTCTTTACAAATGTTTCACATGATATTTAATCATTTGCACATTTTTCATTTAATATTTAGATTGTTTTGGAAAAATCACGTTTATAATAAATATCACTTTATATTATAATTTGGTTCAAATAATTTACAGGCAAGTACTGAAGTTCTTTAAACCTAATAAAGTATTTTTTTTTCTAAATATTCTAGTCGTTTTTGGCACTCGCCGGCCGCTACCAAGGCACCGCTCGCTTCGCTCGCTCGGCTCGTGCGTAGGAGTCACAGTTCTAACCTAACCTAAACTTTTTTTGAGTAAAAATATTCCTAATCTAACTACATAGTTCGGTTCCGGGTAGCATTTTTTTTTCTGTTAGCTCAAGTCGTTTCTAGCATTTAATTTATATTGTTGATTTGTAAATTAAAATTACCCTTTTGACTATTTAATGAGATTAATTTTAGGAAACTGTAATGCAATATGTAAAACGTTTTTATTATAAACTTTGTTTTATGAGATAACATGAATAAAAAATGAATTTTTTGTCAAGTAATACGATATTAAAACAAAATTTATCGGATAATTAATTTCTTAAGTGAATTATTTGACAAACTTGTTGTTGTATAATAATGAAATAATAAATCATATTTTTGCCAATCGTTATTTGTCAAGTGAAAATTTGTAAAATAAGTTTTGGTGAAATGACTGGACACCATTAATTCGATTATGTTATTTACGTAAAAAAATCAAAACAAACGATACTGGTGTCACAAATTATCTCAAAATTGGTTGGGCAGGCAGATTGGACATTTTAAAAAGAATCAACTGACCCATCAGTAAACTTAAATGATTTTTTTTAAAAGTCTTATGGACCATCTGTCAAAAAACGAAATACTAACTATACTATAACTAAAAGCGCAAGAAAGGTTGGCTGTTACACTACATTCTTACACATCTGGTGATTCTTTTGTAACCTTCAAGTTACTTTTAGGGTGCTCCCACTCGCTACTGTAATGTTACATATTGTATCATTACAGGTTGGTGCCAGTGGTGGCTCAGTGGTAGTCCCCAACTTACGAGTTGTAAGTCGTGGGTTCTAACCCAGGTAGACGCTTTGATTTGTGTAAATATTTTCATCACCACTGCTCTCAAAACGGCGAAGGAAAACATCGTGAGGAAACCGGCATGTCCTAGAGTGGACGGTGGAGTTTTTTGCCAATTCTTCTCCATACGAAACTATCTTTTGGAGAGGCAACTAGAATCATTTATTACACATTTTAAAGTTGAAAAGTGCCTTTTATGTGCCTAATTGAAATAAATGATTTGACTTTGACTTTCACTAGAACTAAAAATTCAAAGACATGTGACATCTATCAACCCGCCCTGGGCCTGTATGGTAGATTTATAGCCCACTCTCTCTTGAAGAGAGGAGGAACATTATAGGCTGATTATGCTGTTATGCTCAGTTCTCCTCACTCACTGATGTAATGCTCGACTCTGAACTGTTACATTAAAGGCGAATGCTCCCAGTGAGGGAGCACCTTAATATAAAACCCTATAAAATATTACCAACGTAATGTGTTTGTTTGAGTAAAGTTACGTTCACACTACGGCACAATTATTGTAATACCTGCGTAAATCTGTGACAGTCTTTAGGTATACAGGTAGTCAGAAACCCGATGGTCTGGCACCTAACCTAAAAATATCTGTATTTTCCAATAATTTCGTTGTGGAGGTCCTCTATGGCAGTCCCTCCCGAGTTATCTGATGTTTGTTTCGCAGATGCCGTAATTTATAACTAATACCGTATTAAAAAATCCACAACTAGATATAGTTATAGATTGTATTATTGTAATTAATGGTCTTGCCATGTTGATCGAAATTTTCGTAGGTTTACCACAATAATTAGAAGTAACAGTTGCGGTAAAATATGAGACAATTTATAATTCGTCTGTGCTCGCAAGTCCTAGTAAGAGTTCCTGGGTTAAATTCCCTAGTCGGGCAAAGTGTTATTGGGTTTTTCCATTAGGAATTTCTCAGTAGCAGCTCGGAGTCCGGATTTGTGTCCGGTTGATCACAATAGGCTTGTCCTCTATTCATCATTATCATAATTTCAGTCGATAGACGTTCACTGCTGGACAAAGGCCTCCCCCAAGCACCGCCACTTCGACTGATTCTATGCTTTCCGCATCCAGCGGATTCCTGTGGCCTTCACAAGGTCATCGGTTCATCTTGTGGGAGGCCTTCCAACGCTACGTCTTCCGGTATGTGGTCGCCACTGCCTTCAATTACATGGAACTTAAACATGACTGACAAAATGTGGGTGTACTTGGTAATTAGGTAACTATGTAGATTTTTTGTAAATCTACATAATTACCTAATCCAACTATCCAATCTATCCCAACTAAGTTAAAAACGGCCAGGTCGATATGGTGTCTAGACAGGCTTAAGTGCAAATCACTTGAACTCATAATTATATTTTCCACTTACTGAACGGAAGTGTCGGAAGTTCATGAAGTAATAATTTATTTTAACACTTTACGTGCCAGACGCGTCAAGTTTAAGTTAACGTGAAACCTAGCTTAGTTCGGAACAAGTAGGAAAGTAACTTAGCTCCCAGTCAGTCATAGATGTTTCGAAAGTACGAAACTATATCGACTTATAACTGTGAACATGTAATTTTGACTGTGGTTCAAAATGTGTTCGCACAAGAGAAGTTTTTCACTTCTCTTGTGCGGCGCCAAACACACATTCAACGAAGATTCATCTAGCTACCATTTTACGCTTTATTAAGTAATTAATTTGTTTGTCCGCCAACTCAAAATTTGTTACTTAAATTCGTTTATGAGATCAGTTACACTAAAAGACAATTTTTTTATTTTTCCGTTTTCAGTTTTCCCAAATATTTTTTGTATTTTATTTTTATTTTTTTTATTTATTTAACAGTTTATGTACACACATATAAGCAGATAAGAAGAAAGGAACAGAAAAATACGTACAAAGGTGATGCTTATTTCTATAGAAATCTCTTCCAGCATACCTGCGATAGGAAAGTAGTTAAAGAGATGTAGACAACGTGTGTAAGAGTAGAAAAGAAAACAGAATACATGAAATAAAACTTAACTATTACTAAAACTTAACTATACAATAATTTAAATATAAACATACAACATGAGAATATACTTAAATACATACTCGTACTTCTGAAATACGTATCACTAAAATAGATAAAATCACTTTCAGACGTTGTCCTGACCGAATACCGCCACCTATCGGGTCCGATTGTGAATCTAAACCATTCCCAGATCCCCTTGAACACACACAAAAAATTTCATCAAAATCGGTCCAGTCGTGTGAGAGAAGTTCAGTGACATACACACTCACAGAAGAATTATATATATAAAGATAAAAGATAAATACTATACTATAACTATATTGGGGTCGGCTTCCAGTCTAACCGAATACAGCTGAATACCAGTATTTTACATGGAGCGACTGCCTATCTGACCTTCACAACCCAGTCACTGGGTAATACTATACTCCTTGGCAAGACTGGTTGTCAGAGTTTCGGGCTTCTGACGACCCATAACGACTGTCAAAGATCCACGAATGCCAGCCGGGACCAACAGCTTAACGTGCTTTCCGAGGCACGGAGGAGTCTCGGTATGTAAAGATGGTCACCCATCCACGAACCAACCCCGGCAAGTGTAGCTTAATTGGATGAATCGACCCGTGCGGCTGTTATTACTTAGCCACGATCTCCAACACAACATAGCTATAATCTATTTTGCACTCAATATTTTATTTCATATATCGAACCTCTCCAAAAAAAAAACATGAGAATGGAAACTCTAGTTCAATTGTTAACCTACAGATTGCTAGAGCAATACAGACAATAAAAGGTATCAATCAATTTTAATTGATAATCAATCAGAAGTTTGAAAACCAATCCAATGAATGCGAAAGACAAGCCGGGCAAGTGCGGGCACAGTGAAGGGTTCCGTAGTTGGGATGAATATTTATATATGCATAGTATTGATTTCAACGACCACAACAATAAGTTTGTACTTTTTGAAAAATAATAAATAATAAACAATGTAATTTCTGCGTATGTGATCCTTTATAAGATCGCTCAAAACGTTTTTAGCGATTTGATATATTTGTATGGTGTACATAATAAAGAGTATTATAATATTATGATCTAATATTAATTTAGAGGATCTCGTGTCTAAATAATAACAGCCGCACGGGTCGATCCATCAGGTTAAGCTACGCTTGCCGGGGTTGGTCCGTGGATGGGTGACCATCTTTACATGCCGAGACTCCTCCGTGCCTTGGAAAGCACGTTAAGCTGTTGGTCCCGGCTGTAATTCGTGGGTCTTTGACAGTCGTTACGGGTCGTCAGAAGCCCGAAAGTCTGACAACCAGTCTTACCAAGGGGTATCGTATTACCCAGTTTCTGGGTTGTGGAGGTCAGATAGGCAGTCGCTCCATCTAAAATACTGGTATTCAGCTGCATCTGGTTAAACTGGAAGCCGACTCCAACATACTCGGGAAAAGGCTAGGATTCCCCTCTCTATCTCAAGAATAACACACACACACCACACACATCGCATACGCACTTCATTGTTTAGCGGTGCATAAAATACAATTTTTTTCAATTTTCTTTGATATAGTAACTGTCAAACAATTTATTTATCCTCCCACTGGAACGTCTTACAGCAATTACACCAAACGGAGCAAAAGATTACTTCATGTGCTGCTTTAGAGCAAATAGTTTCCGAATACAATGGCTGTGTAACATCTCAGACGGACAGACGGACATGACATGACGAAATTACAAGTAGAAGGGTTTTCGTAGGAGAAGGCGGAACGCATGAGGGAGAGGCAAATTTTGCGCCCTTACGCCCCTAACCGCCGCCGCAAGAGACGCCCTAGGCGTCGGGAACCGCAAGCCGATTCCTGGCCACCGTAAGCGCGATAAGGACCAAGCCCGGATCGACGGCGCGTTGTGTTCCACGCGCGCCTCAAAGACATGTCAGCACAACCGAAGGGGTTTGACCGAACGGGTTACCGTGGCCCCTGGCAACATACAGGCAACTGAAGAAACACGGGTGGGTTTTAGTCAGTAAGAGTCTGACACGCCCTCCCGCTACGCCCAGAGCGGGAGAAGTGATTTGATCATTAACCACCCAAAAAAAAAAGGGTTCCATTTTTGCCATTTGGCTACGGAACCCTATAAATAGAGGAACCTCTGGTTATCCGTGCTGGTCCGATTGTGTTTTGTTTTTTATTAATTGATACCAGAGAGGCTTCCAGACGAAGTGGCTTTGTCGATTTGCTTCTTTGCAAGGATTAGGGTTGTAGGTTTTTATATTGCTTCGAGTATCGGCTATTCAATTTCGTTGAGCGGCAAAGGAATCGAATGAGTGTTTTGTTTTTTTTTGTTAGGTAGGCAATTCTGTGTTTCGAGGAATAAATATCACTGGTAGAATATGAAAATCTACCGTAGAGATAGTCGTGTTCTTTTTTTCTTGATAAACATCAAGAATACCTCTACCGTATGTACATTGTACTATGAAACTATGTTCCTGTCCCGTGTGAGTTTGCTTCCAGTCTAACCGGATACAGCTGAATACCAGTATTTTACATGGAGCGACTGCCTATCTGACCTCCACAACCTAGTGACTAGGTAACACGATACCCCTTGGTAAGACTGGTTGTCAGACTTTTTTGGGCTTCTAACTACCCGTAACGACTGTCAAAGATCTACAAATGACAGCCGGGACCAACGGCTTAACGTGCTTTCCGAGGCATGGAGGGGACTTGGTATGTAAAGATGGTCACCCATCCACGGACCAACCGCGGCAAGCGTAGCTTAACCTAATCGATCGACCCGTGCAGCTGTTATTACTTAGCCACAAGCTCATGGCACATGTATCCCCGTATTTATTAAAAAAAGATACATCGGGCATGGTACACTTTACAGTCATCAAAAAAAAAAAAAGCCGCAACGTTCTGTCTGTAAAAGAATTACCAAATATCTCTGGTAAAAAATATTCGTCAGTCTGAGCGGGAGTAAAGATTTAAATCCCCTAACTACGTAGTCGCTTTCGCAAATAAAATCCTCCCGCCAGCCTCCTCTTGCCAGGAAATTAAAACTTGGAATTCGATAAACTTTCGTTTATGCGTATTCGTGAATTATACGATGTTTCAATCTAAACGGGTGGAAAGAGGGTGCATGGAATATCGTCCTTACATATTATAAAACAAAGTCCTCCGCCGCGTCTGTCTGTCTGTTTGAACGCGATAAACTCAAAAACTACTGAACGGATTTTCAAACGGTTTTCACCAATGGACGGAGTGATTCATGCGAAAGGTTTTAGTGTATAATTAATTAAGTTTTAGTGTAAATTGGCTGAAATATGACGACTATTGTTGAAGAAGTCGGAAAAAATCATGCCGACTGGGAGCTTTACTGGCGTGCGCTGCGTTAACCGGAAAAGATGCATTAAATTTTTTATTCTACGGCATTGTTCATCTTAAAAAGTTCAACAAAAAAGTCCACGATGGCATATGTCTATCTTCTAAGGATGACCCACAATAACCATTTTTATTTTTCAGAATTTGATAAAAATTTAATTGTTATTTCCGAAGTTTTTTTGACCGATATAGTATTAATCCTTATCCAAAAAAATATGTTATTTAAAATGTGCATTTAATTTAGATTATAATATGCTTATAAATCATATAATTTTAATGAATAGTTTAAAACATATCACAGTTTCAAAATTAATTACGCGGAGTAACGCGGGCGCAGCGGTAGGAGTCACTAAAGTTTTCCTCTGTTATTAGGTAATACGTTGCCAACTTTTAGAACGAACGCTCTTATCTGATCGATATTTACCTGTTTGGATTAATTTGCCAATAGGTATTACTCTATGGAAATATAAAATATCGATAATTTGTGAACTAAAATATTAATAATGAATTGCAATTATAACACTGAACTTGATGTTGTTACCGTTTTAGGTGCAAAAAAGGTATTTGGAAAATTTCCAAATACTTTTTTTTTACATAAAGAACTAAATATTCGGTGTTACGATATTAATTATTGCATTTCGTAATTAATATTTTAGTTTGCTAGTTAGCTGTTTTTCATATATACAGTAATATTGACAAATTAATAAAAACAGTGAAATATTTGATATTTATTTGTGACAAGGCCCACTTTCAGAACGCACTGGCCCACATTCGGAACAAAACAAAACAAAGTCCTTGGCGAAACTGACGTGAATGCATGTACCCACGAATTTCGTAAAAAAAATTCTGGAGTGTTATTTAGAATTTAAAAACAACTAATTTCATAGATAATCTCATGTCTAACTTGTATAGTTTAATTAAATGAATTTAATATTTGCTTACTATAGAATAGAAGAGAATTTTTCTTTATTGGAGTAACCAAGACAGTCCAGGCGACTCGCAACCATGCTTAAGACACTGTTGGAGCTGCCTCACACTCTGCGCACCAGGGAAGCGCACCTTTTACGCATTGTTGCGTAAAAGCAATCTACATGCGCATCTGCGAACATCCCTGACGCACTACAGAAACGGGGCAGCCCCACCAGTATCCTAAACGCATTGTTAAATTGCCGATTTAATTGACTATACTCAGCAAATGAATATTTGCAGAAAGATTCTTATCCTGTATATTTATTTATTAAATCCCGCACTTTGTAATTGACGTTTATAGTAAGTATTAGGTTCTTCCCTTCTTCGGCTCTTCTCGATTCAGGCTGAAAAGGTACCTTCAATTATTTTTCAGCAATACTTTGTGTCGGATAATATAGGCCCTGCTTAAAACCGACTCCACTAAATAAGCTCTACCCGCTTGCAGAAATTGCACCACCTGCCGTACGAAGGGATGTCGCATTTGCGCTTGAACAGAAGAACCAAGAATCCGATTCCCGATATCCCCTCTGCGATTAGACTAAAGAAAGAAAGAAAGAAAATACATTTATTTAGCACAGACCAAAAAAGCACACAATATAATTAACTAAAAATCAAATAATAAGTGTAAAGAGCGATGTAAGAAATTTGACTTTTAAGCCTACGACCCCGGGTAGGCTTAAAAGTCGTAAGAACTTCTTACGCTCTACGCAGGCCATCTAGCATAAACCACCTAATGAGAGAAGCAAATTGTGGGAAGAGTAGCATCCACCATCTCGACAACTTCGTTAAACCAGCATTTGCCTCCTGGGCGTGATCTGCAGTGGTATATATGGAACAATAGTGCTATATATGGAACGCTCTCAATCGATTGCGCACCCAAATAAGCCACTGCAGACACAATTTGTCGAAGTGGGACATCACTGATCCATCCAGCACCAAGTACGAGTGCGGTGCTTCTGATCAGACCATGTCCCACTTGCTGGAGTGTCCTAAGTGTCCGTTCACACAGGTGAACGGACACTTAGGACACTCCAGCAAGTGTGTGTGTGTGTGTGTGTGTTGGTCATCCGAGGTACAGACCTCGGATGACCTAAAGAATGCCACTGATGCCGCCATCAACGTGGGTACCTATTTTATTTATTTAATACTTTAAGCACATAAATGTACAGAGGAGTTAATGCTATAGGCATTTTCTACCAGTCAACCTTTGGGTGTTGCAGAGACAAACAGTGGCAGGTACAATATCGAACATTGTGGAATGAATATTTATTTGAATATAAGGATATATACCGGGTGGCAGGAGGACATCGACGCGAAAACTTTTACCATGGATTTAGTACAAAAGTTTTTGGTAGGTTATTAAAAAAAAACTGCTATTTCATAGAAAAGTGCAATACTTACGCAGTCAAAATGTATGGAAAAGCAGATTTAAAAAAAAAATAACCAACGAAAAGTTTCGTCGCAGGTGGGTTCAGAATCATTACTGAATCCATGGTAACAGTTTTTGCGTCGATGTCCCTGCCACTCTGTATATACTTACTAAAACTATATATAATACAATATACCTAAATATATATAAATATAAGAACAAATAAATACACGAATATACTGAAAACAGATAAGAAAAACAGTTGGAAAATATTATTGTTGTGATGACCTACTGGGCTCATACGATATTAAATAATTAAAAAAAGAACGAAGAAGAGTACTATCAGCACGAAAAGAAGAAGAAGAAGCAATACATTTATAAATATCAGTCAATTTTTCCTTGCACAGCGTTCTTTACGAAAAACAAAAGAAAACACTTCCTTACGGATCTTCTTAACATAATATTATTACATTGTAAGTCATGCAAGTAACAAGGGATTATGTTTCCTTTATAAGATCAGACGGTGTTTGAGGATATTCATAAAACTCATCTTGTTACGTTTTTACCGCATTTTCAGCCGGATAAGCAACGTTTCAATTAACGTGTTCAGAACTTTGACGAAACGGAAAGTTGGCCCTTATTGTGTGGACGGTCAAGAAAAATTGCTCAGGTAATATAAGACGGAAGTTTTGTTATGTAATCGTGTATCGTTGAAAATCCTTACTTATATAAACCTTTTAAATCGTTGTAGAAAACAACACTCACTTGTGTTTTAATTTCAGATATCCATTTTGGGAGAAATTTTGTATTGTGCTTTCAACAAATGTTGTTGAAGTGAAAACTTCTGTAGACGCGTTGATTATTTTTGAGATGGGACTAAACTATTGATTTCGCGACACTGTAAGGCAATTTACTGACACCGTGGAGTAAAAGACATCAACGCGTTGATTACCGCAGTGCGTGGAGTAAAAGACATCAACGCCTTGATAACCGCGGTGCCAATTTTTTTTCACTTCTGTCGGCACTCCCGGAGTGCTATTGTTTTTTGTTGGTAGCTTTTCTTTGAAAAGCTCCTTCATTTTCAAGATCCTTTCCAATGGTATTGTCTCGCTAACTGATTAACAAACTAGCTTCTGCCCGTGACTTCCTCTGCGTAACAGATTTCGTAGACAATTTCTTGTTCCCCCGACCCACCGGGTCGCATCGCATCGCCCGCCCACGTTGTTACTCCGTTTAACCGGCTAACGTTCTTTCTGAATTTTTGCTCGGTTCTTGAATTATAGGCTATTTAACATTACGCTATGACCATAGCGTGATAATTGTTCAAATCCGACTGGTAGTTCCGGAGATTAGCGCATTCAAACAAACAAACTCTTCAGCTTTATCCTATCCTATACTATTAAACAAACAATATTTGTATATATAATTATACATTTGTAATCACGTTCTCGAAAACGGCACTAACGATTTCGATAAAAATTGCAATGCAGGGGTTTACGGGGGCGAAAAATCGATCTAGCTAGGTCTCATGTCTGGGAAAATTAGTTTTCTCCGTATTTTCACCCAAGCAGAGCTCGGCCGGCCAAAGTCTAGAACAAGATGGCTATCTTAGCAATATTGACATGGCATCATGGAATTAGTATGAACTATCCTATACTAATGAGCATTATCTATTTTCACCCGAGCAAAGCTCGATCGACCGGTACTTATTAGTAATAGAGTATAGATTATGTGGGTATATTTGTGTATATAACAATTAATGATACTACAATTGATATACCAGAGAAAATACGAAGCTATTCAAATCCCAGTTAAGTATACATTTCTGTTCCATCACGAGAATTCAAAACAATGATACACATCCCATATTTTCCGTTTATTTTCCTTTCCACCGAGTACGAACAGGCACAGCTAAGTACGATGCAAGTCGAAACCACTCGACTCGCATGAGTATTACTGAACAATAGGTACACAATACTAGGACGTACTCATGTTACCTATGCAATAAAAGTCGCAAAGTGCATTCTTTGCGAGCAAAGCTAAAAGTTTCGAACTCAACAATAGACGGTGAAACAATAACGAGCGAAATCTTTGCGACGATTGTGGTTTCTATGCGACATGTTGCATTTATATGTTGCGATTTTTCTATTTTGTATTAGAGAATATTTCTACAGCATTTATCTAAAAGGTGTGGTAAGGGTATGCCTTTCCATCATATTCATATCATATTATGATACATAGTTATCATGGCTGAGAACATGGAGGACCTCAGTACAATGCTTGATGACCTCAGTAGAGCTTCCGAAAGAGTGGGTCTTAAAATGAACATGGACAAGACAAAGGTCATGTCAAATGCCTATGTGACAACCACTCTCATGAAGATCGGAGTCGCTACGCTCGAAGTTGTGGACGAGTATGTTTACCTAGGACAAACCGTCCAGCTAGGTAGGTTCAACTTCGAGAAAGAGGTTAATCGTCGAATCCGACTCGGCTGGGTAGCATTCGGGAAGCTACGCAATATCTTCTCGTCCCACATACCACAGTGTCTCAAGACGAAAGTCTTTGACCAGTGCGTGTTGCCAGTGATGACCTATGGTACTGAAACGTTGTCGCTCACAATGGGCCTTATCAGAAGGCTAAAAGTCACCTAAAGGGTAATGGAGAGGACTATGTTTGGAGTTTCCCTACGGGATCGAATCAGAAATGAAGACATCTGCAGGAGAACCAAGGTAACCGACATAGCCCGAGGAATTGCCAAAATTAAGTGGCAATGGGCAGGGCACATTGCTCGCAGAACGGATGGCCGATGGGGTCGAAAGGTTCTGGAGTGGCGCCCACGTACCGGAAGACGTAGCGTTGGAAGGCCTCCCACAAGATGGACCGATGACCTTGTGAAGGCCGCAGGAATCCGCTGGATGCGGAAAACACAGAATCGGTGGAAGTGGTGGTGCTTGGGGGCGGCCTATATCCAGCAGTGGACGTCTTTCGGCTGAAATGATGATGATGATGAAGATTATGATACAAATCATCAAACTGATTATACTTTCTCCATGGCAAGGCCTTCTCCAACGCTAACCAATCTTCTCTAGATTGGTCTACTTTAACCCAGTTTGAACCTCCTATTTTCTTTATGCTTTGTTTCATATAGTATTAGGTCTTCCCTTCTTTCATTTTCCTTGCCCTAGCTTCTACGTTGTCACTCTTTTTGTACATCTCTGGTCCTGAAGTGCTACGTGTCCAGCCCATTTCTATTTTGAAGTTAAGGAATTTCCAGTACAAGCTGACCTCGCATTGTATGAAAATCCTATACAATGCGAGATCAGTATAAACTGGAAATTTATAGCTTGATGTGTAGCCGTGTGTACTGTGTACATCAGTAGCTTTAATAGTTTGTCAAATTTTCGTAAACGTCTTTTTCTTTAAAGATGTTTAAAAAGATAACCTGCACCAACCTATTGTGTGCTATCGAAATACTCCCATAGGTTTACGATGATGTAAACCAATCCCAACTCGTCACAAAAAAGCCAAATATCAGCAATATTTACTCTGACGTGGTGTCCAGTCTACACAGTATTTTATCCCACCACAGCCCACGAGTTGACCACTCCAGTCTAACAAAAACCGACACTACATAAAAATCACGTTACTGCTAGACCAGAAAAAAAAGTAAAGTGTAAATAGTATCGTCGCCATCAAAAGTTCAGTGGCTCTTAGTGCCATCGATAGGGGAGTGTAGCTGGCACTTGAAAGCGCTGTGTACGTATGTCGTACACAGCGCTTTCAAGTGCCACTTTCAAGTGTCGTAGTCGGGGTTAGAACGGAATATGTAGAAAAAAATCGTTCTAGTTTTCAAAATTATTTTCGTGTGCATTTTTAGGATAAAGAAAGAAAGAAAAAACGTTTATTTGCGGTAAACATAACGCAAGAAAAAAATATTACATTACAAAAATGAGAAAAAGTTGGGGGAAGCATGCGTCACATCCACGCAAATCGGCTATCGCTCAGCATTATGCTACGACCCTGTGCAAGACAGAGCCCCAGCGCTGGTTTTCAGTGACAGCCGGCGCCGACGTAATGACGTCGACCGGTGCAGCAAACAAATATTAAGACGCTGTACCAGTACAGCGTACTTAAAGAAAAATAATTTAGATGCAACTGAAACTGCAACTAGATGAACTAACTGCATTGAAAGAGAAGTTTCAATGATAATGGTATTTGTATGTACAGGGTAAACCGGTCATTTAAATGTGCAAGATTGGGGAAATTACACGGGGTATAATGCTTCTTTTTAGAATAGAATAGAACAGAACATAAAATATATTATTATAATGTAAAACATGAACATACATCAAATAAACATGTGCAAGGTCTTATAATAACAGGTAGATCTTCATGTTTTGTCATTTATGGCGTACAAAACAACATATACTTATTTGATTTAAATAAACCATTAAAACAATTTACTCTACAAAATACACTATGAGATTAATAACTTAATCCTAATGCTAATTAAAAAAGGGGAAAAAAATAAAAAAAAGGATTGTGTGGTTTTATGAAACCACGGTAAAAGTGAAACTTCTATAGGCGCCGCCATATTGGCCTTGGCTGCTCTGACGAGCGCCTTTCACTTTATCCCTACTCCGCGGCCCACCGTCACGCGACATGCAACACACAGACGAAAAAGTTTGAGACGATGTAACAAAAGTTTCACTTTAAAATATTATATTATTTTTACAGATTTGAGGGCCAAATTGTGAAAAAAAAATCTTCGCTTCAATTACAAAGGAGTGCATGGTTCCACTGAATAGAAAGAAAATACGTTTATTTGCTCTAAACATGAACAAGGTGCTGCATTTGAATTTACGTGCACAAATGCTACGTGTGAAAAACGTAAACCTACTTAATATTAATCATAATCCAGAAATAATAACAGCAAAACTTCCGTGACCAACTGTACAGGCGACCGTAAACACTTTAACGTACTTACATATACCCCTCCACACATGTACGTACAGACGTGCTCAATAGTTTAGAGCGGACACTATGGGGGCTTATTGGGACATTTACCGTGGCTTTGGGAGAACCGTACTGTTTTATATTTTACCTATTAAACGCATACATACCGTAAAACTCTCGGAGTGGTAAGTAAAAAAGTTATGACTTTAAGCATACGTAATACTTTATACTTACCTAAATGAGTAAATATCTGTCATATAATTTAAGTATCGACATAGGGACCGCATCGTTACTCAACATCGGGATACAGTGGCTAAATTGGAGCCTATAAAAAAGTCGAACCATTTTCACGGAACTGTTACTATAGTCAAACTTTTTATGAAATAAAACAACAACTAAATAAATTGCTGTTGAAAAAAGTTGCGCATGTATCACCGTACATGTGATATGTATAAGTGAAACTTCTTAAAAAATTAAGAATAAGAGATTTATTCTTTCTGCTCCCTCATGTAACGAAATGTCTAAAAACGTGACGCATCCTTGAAAATTCACTGTCGATAATAATTTTCGTCCAATTATCGAATCGTCGCTTAAGCAGTTTTAAGTACACTTTTATATTTATTTTATTTTATTTATTTATTTTGTACCTACGTCGATATAACGTTGTTGTAGGCTCAGAAATGTATAAAGCAATACCTACTCGTATGTCACTAAAGTTTCCATCTTATTTATGAACTTTGCTTAAAGTTAAGAGACTTTTAAACGTCTAAATGTATTGTTAAATTGACGCTAATCATTACTTAACTTAAAGCAACGTTTATAAATAAGGGGGTTAAACTGTAGCTTTCCAAAATCAATAAAATACCAATATTGTGCAGTATTTAAATAAAAAAAATAAAAAAATCATTGTGGTATGTAAATAACATTTTTGTAAAATTTTGCTGAACGGCTCGCCGCACACAGATAAACCCTGAGAGGTTTTCGTTGTGAGGCTAAAACCAAAATGTGATCAGTTAAGTGTTTTAGAAATAAATATATAATAATAATAATAATTTTAAGTCCAGAAGTCATCGTTTACACAAACTGGAATCGCAAAGAGTGAGTTCGTCCGACGTGCGACATTGCAATTTGTCATCTGTACTAACGACAGCTGCCGTCCTTTTGTCTACGCTCTGCCGACGTGTATAGATTTATCGTTTTGACGTGGCCAAATACTAATGTTTTGGAAATTGATGAATTTGTGCCAAAAAATACAATGGCATATGATTTTTGGTGGTATGGGAGCGATGGATCATAAATCATTGGTTCAACTGATCATATGTGTACGATAGATAGAACTGTAACATTTTACTTTAAAAAATGACGGAAATATCGTGAGGAAAATTTTGAGTATGAATATGGATATCTATAAGAGTAGGGGTAGACCAAAGAAACAATGGATGGACTGTGTGAAAGATGATATGGGTAGAAAGGGGATGACTACCGAGATGATGACTCATGGAAGAGTATGGAAGAAAAAGACATGTTCCGCCGACCACAAATAAATTGAGATAAGGGCAGGAGAATGATGAAAAAAAAAGTGCCACTCCGGGAGTGCCGACAGAAGTTAAAACTTGAACAAGATCGCCTTGGTGGAAGAAAAATACTTATATAGAATATTGGTCTGTAACCTTATCTAAATAAAGAGCACAATCGCGTTTGCAAAACCTTTAAAGTATAAATACTTGCATAAAACAGTGATCCGTAACGTAATATAAATAAAGAATAACACTGCGTTTACAAAAATGAGGTGTCGTTACAGTGTCGCGAAATCAATAGTTTAATCCCATCTCAAAAATGCCCAACGCGCCTAAAGAAGTTTTCACTTAAAAACCAAGCCATAACGCTGCGAACAATACAGTGAAGCATGCCAAAACTACACCTCCGCTCTGTGCATACACGCTCACACGCACACATCTACAACCATTTATAATGGAACTACACACCTCACTAAATGCACACATGTTTACAAAACCGGCCTCACGTCAATGTTGGCAGCGCTATATCTTGGTTTTTTATTTGGTTTGTGAGATAAGGGCAAGAAAATCCTGACTAATATTGCAAACTAATCGACTAATTACGATTTCACGCAAAAAGGCTGGATAGACTTGGATGAAATTTGACACATGGGTAGACCATCTGGGTTAAGACATAGGATACCTTCATCTTAGATCGCAGATAAAGTCGCGGTAAACAGCTAGTGATGATTTAAAAGAAAAAACTCGAAAATAGCTCGACGTTATGAAACTTTGATAAGTTGTTGTGTGCGCGACGGACAAGGTTCCTTACAAAAAAATATTAAAAGACATTACAACGCATGCCACTGGGCATAAGCTAGTTTGATAGAAAGTAACAACATACTTAAAACTCTATAAATTGTAGTGAAATAGTAGTTTATGAAACTTGCATAATGAGGGGTATTAAAACATGAGTGTGTGTTTAAAAACCGAGCCGTAGGCGAGGTTTTTAATAGTATCACACTAATGTTTTAATACCTAGTTATGTGCAGTTTCATACACTACTTTATCTTCTCTCAAACATTGGGATTGAAACAAATACTAAATAAAAGATTAAAGTTAAACATCAAGAATAAATTTAAAAATCCCACGAAATTCAGTAAGTACTACAAAACAAATGAATGTCGCCTGCACCAGCACATCACCGCACATGCGCTACAGCGGGTGCTGCTGTTCCCCGCCAAAAGTTGATGGAAACTCTTTGATGATATTAACTTCTTGGATTAGCGCTGTATCGTAATAGAAAAAAAATTGTTTTATAGTATTATTTTGTTAGAGAAAAAGTGTTATAATATGATTCTATTTTTAAATTTCGGAATACTGTTTATAAAGTTTTGAAGTTCATAATTCGAATATTACGCTATGAGAGTAGATAAATATTTTTATCTACACCTATGCAAAACCACACCGCACCGCACTACCTCTATAAAAGTTTCTGAAATAGTTAGCTTATTGGCAACATTATAACAGTCAGTGTCATAGTAACCATTACATCATCCAAACGTATAACGTTGTACTAAATTTCATTATGCAACTCGTTTCAACGTTCAAACGGGGGACAGCAGCACCCGCTGCACGCATGTGTGTGTGATGTGCTGCTGCAAACGATATACATACGTGGACTTGCACTGAATTTCGTGGGAATTTCTTTATTCTTTATCTTGAATTACAAACACCCAATGGTTTCAGAAACTTTTATAGAGGATTCATAATCATGGGTGTAGATAAAGTAACAGTGTAGTGTAGTAGTGTAAGTAGTGAACTGTTATAATTAGGTATTAAAACACTCTTGTGATACTATTATCATACTTGACTTCACCTCGTGTGATAAACCCACATTCGTGTTTTAATACCCCTTATTATACAACAGTTGCATAAATAACTATTTTATACCTTAAGTGTATGTAAAAGTCTTTACTATCAGTCAAAGGCTTGCATACGATACGAACTCTTAAAATAGCGCCTAACAGCCAAACCTCAAGAGTTCCACCCTGTAAAAAGAATACTTAAGTACCTGAATTTCATACATTAAATCAGGAGATACCAAAAGGGTTAGGCAGCTACGCTTTATCGATTTGATTTAAGCGCAGGAAACTTTAGTAATATGAAGTTATGCTTGTTGAACAAGCAACTAACATCATGTTTATCTGGTAATATACAAGGTGTTCCTTTTGATATATCCTATAACTTTAATGTATTAATGTGAGACCATGGCAAAGAATTAACTGGCATGGTTTTTTAATTTTATTTTTTAATATCAATTAACACTAAACTCTCGATGTGTGTATCTAAGTTTCATTGATAAGTACAAGTAAAATTAAAATCATTTTCATTCAAACCAATCATTCATATTTACAGCTAAGAAAATACGACGTAGTCATGTTTATTTTTATGAACCAAAATTTACTGAATTAAATGTGTTTTTATTTTTTACATTTCACGTAAGGTTGTTTTACATAAATGATCGTTTCTTTGTCGAACTACTTTGAATGAAAAAAAAAAAACAAATTGAAAAATAATTCAGCCAGTTTATTCTTTGATGTGGTCTAATTAATACCCTAGTATTATGGGATATCAAAAGTCAAACCTTATAAAATATGCTCTTAGTATCTACATCTTCTTACTTTGACTATCAAAAATGGAAATGCAACGGTCAGTTGGGACTGGTCATCTCTTAGCTGCCAGGGCTTATTTTTAATTTTTTGAATTGTTCTTTTTTTATCTTTTTATTACGGACGCTTCTAACGTGCACGTCTTTCTACATTGTTCTCACATGTATAATTTCAATATGAATGATGTAACCAATATTTTGTAACAATTTTTTATTTAAAAGAGTGTCCGTGGAGTTTCTTGCCCGTTCTTCTCCATAGGTACCTACTGCGCTTTGGAATGGGCAACTAGCTTCATACCTATTTCTGACTGACCGATTCCTTGACAATTCAAAAGTGCCTGTAAATGGTTTAATTGAAATAAATGATTTGAGTTTTGAGTTTGAGTTTATTACCAGCTGTTACCGTGACTTTGTCCCAAACAAATAAGACTCCGGTTATCAAAAATCTCCTTTTATACATACATACTATACCTCCAAAATGTCAAGTTTCTTTCTTCAGGGAATCAGTCTGTTCGCTGTCAGTCCTGAAACTTACCGTAGCACATCACCTGCCGAAAATCCCGCTTTTTAAGTTTACAACGTAATTTTCAGTCTGAATAGGTAATTTGAAAAGCGAGGCAGGCGTTATCGCGCGGAACTTTCCTCAAGTAGTTACGGCTGATGTGTTGCTACATTTATAATAAAACTAAATTTAATAAGTATATTCGTAGCGAAAATACTAATAAATCCTTTCGTTACACACTTACAAAGATCTCGCCAATCTTTATTCAAAAAGTCTTCCGCATGAAAATCTATATATTTAAAGTCTCAAATCGCGATAAAAGCTAACCGGTGTGGGAGCAATACATCACTTTACGACGGGAGCCGGATAGTCCAGTGGTGATCTCTATTGATACAGTCATTAATCATACCTTGTCTAAGGGGAATCTGTGAGGATCTCACCCAAGTTTTCAGCTCTTCAGCCAGTTTTATTGAGTGAATTTGTGTTATAAGAGACTGAGATTGGTTGGGTACTTAGCATATTTTTTTATGACAGTCGATCCATCAAGTTAAACTACGCTTGCCGGGGTTGGTCCGTGGATGGGTGCCCATACATACCAAGACACCTCCGTGCCTTAGAAAGTACGTTAAGCCGGTCCCGGCTGTCATTCGTGGATCTTTGACAGTCGTTACGGATCGTCAAAAGCCCGAAAGTCTGACAACCAGTCTTGCCAAAGGGCTTCGTATTACCTTTGGTTATGGAGGTGAGATAGGCAGTCGCTCCATGTAAAATACTGGTATTCTGTTGCATCCGGTTAGACTGAAAGCCAACTCCAACATAGTTGGGAAAAGGTTACGCAGATTGGTTGAGTTTTTGTAGGTTGGTTGGTTAGTTGTATTAATTTAATTTATTTATTTAAATCAGATACAGTAATCCATATTTATATTAGTATACCTACTTAAAAATTACGTTAGTACTTAATCAAAAATACATGCCACAGTAATAATAATTATTATAACCAAAATAAAATAACTACATAAAAATTGAAATAGATAGGATATATAAAATCAAATTGTAAAATTAATTAATAAGTTTCATAAAATAAAATTGTAAAATAAATATTGATCTCTAAACTAATTAAAATCTTTACATTCTTTAAATTCATTAAAATTAATGTCAATTAAAATCCAAAAATTCATTGAGTATAAAATTACAAATATTAAAAATAAAAGTCAGAATCAGTCAAACTAAGCCTACATGACTGATTTTACAAGTGACCTCCAAAGCGGGGATGAGATCCTATCGGCTATTATCTTCAAGATTTTATGGTATTAATGTTAATTGATAATTTATGTACAATCTTAATATGTATTACGAGGCCATAATTATGATGAACTACTATAAAATTAATAATAGTAACTGAATATTAGTCAAGTGAGGGGTTGTTTTATACGTATCTTCGTATTATCTGGGTTTTTTACATATTTTTTTTAAAGTCACTTAATAATACAATTGTCGTGATTTCTTTGATATAATTTAAAAAAAAAATGTATTATTTTTATATCGATTTATAATATCCACTGTGGCAACACTGTCAAAATACAAATTTTAATATTATCAGAAACTTCTAAATGTAATTTCATTATGGCAATTGAATGTATTGTTTTACTTTTGCAACACTTAAAAATTACGGTTATGATATTATCGTTATTTCTGGGTGAGGCATAAGCCGTTTTAAATGGTAAAATGTAATGTATAGTCAGTCGTCGTTTGATTGTGAAATAGTACAGTAGTGTGGATTAAAAGTATTAGCAAGAAAAGAGTGTTTTCTTTATACAATATTTCATTGCTTTGCATGACCCAAAAACTTAAGACCTCAATTAGTTTTTAAATACTAAAAGTAAAACTGTTTGAAATAAATCTACGTATAGAAATAAAAAACATCTGTCATAAGTTGCGTATCTTTAAATATATAATTCTTCTGTAAATGTGTTTGTCACTGAACTCCTCCTAAACGGCTGGACTAATTTGGAAGAAAGTTTGTGTTTATATTTAAGTGGGTCCCTGGATGGTTTGAAAATACAAATGGACTCGGTAGGTGGCACTGTTCGGACAGGACAACATTGTCGGTTCCACTGGTAGTTTATAGATTTTTTCTCGAGTTACTATTTGTAATTGAAAATGATATTAATATTCAAGAGGTGAACGTTCAACACATGAAGGCTGCCTCTATAATTATATAATTAATACGTACAATTATTAAACCTTACTTAACTTTAAGGTTAAGATCATCAAAGGAGAGAGCTTGAACTTAGACCTAAGACCCTTTGAAGAGCGACCCTTTATTAGATCTCCACTCCGTTTGATATGTCAAGTATTCATCTTGAAGGTTGTATTGTGAAGTCTTTATATTACTAAAACAAAACCTAATTTAACCTGTATTATGCTGCTTATGAGGATTATTCATTATAATATTTTTCTGAGTGGTCTGCCATAATCTGCTGGAGAATATTCCATTTTAAGAGTTTTGTGATCTATTTTCGAAGTGAAAACTTTTTTAGGCGCGTTGGACATTTTAGAGATAAGAAAAAACAATTGAACTCGCGACACTGTTACCGTTACCGTTACCGACACCTCATTAAAAGTATTTCCTGCACAGTAAAATTTTTCAGTTTTCACTTCTGTCGGCACTCCCGGACTGCCACTGTTTTTGAAGTGAAAACTTCTTTAGGCGCGTTGGGCATTTTTGAGATGGGACTAAACCATTGATTTCACGACACTGTAACGACACCTCATTTTTGTAAACGCCATTTTACTCTTTCTTTAGATAAGGTAACGGACCAATATTCTATACAAGTATTTTTCTTCCACCAAGGCGATCTTGTTCAAGTTTTCACTTCTGTCGGCACTCCCGGAGTGCCACTGTTTTTTTTTTGTAGGCGTGATTCTAACGTTTACCCTTTTTGAAAATATGAGGTTCTTTACCCCGCGTACTATTTAAAAGCGATCGTTGCGCGAATACACGATCGTTCGAACTTTTTGTTCGGTGAACTTGAACCGAATAAACCGAAAAGTGACATATGCACGCGACCGATCGCCTATTCGCGCGATAGTCGCTTTGAAATAGGACGCGTCCTTACACATCAGTCCGCGTGACTTTTAAGCTCCTTTTCATATGCTACGGTTACGCCGTCGCTTTCCTACCCATTGATGGTCGGTATTTTTTAGTCTGGAATCATAGTTGGCGCTGCAAATATCAGGGTTGTTGCCGGTAATAATACAAGATAAGATTCTTTTGGCGCATGGTCAAAATTGGAATTAATGCCGCCATCTGGTTTTCTCGATAAGGGGCTTGTGGCTAAGTAATAACAGCTACACGGGTCGATCGACCAGGTTAAGCTACGCTTACCGCGGTTGGTCCGTGGATGGGTGACCATCTTTACATACCAAGTCCCCTCCGTGCCTCGGAAAGCACGTTAAGCCGTTGGTCCCGGCTGTCATTTGTAGATCTTTGACAGTCGTTACGGGTAGTTAGAAGCCCAAAAAGTCTGACAACCAGTCTTACCAAGGGGTATCGTGTTACCTAGTCACTAGGTTGTGGAGGTCAGATAGGCAGTCGCTCCATGTAAAATACTGGTATTCAGCTGCATCCGGTTAAACTGGAAGCCGACCCCGACTTAGTTGGGAAAAGGCTAGGCAGATGATGATCTTGTTTTGTCGATACAATTTCTGTGACAATCTCACAAATGTTTACCAGCAATGCCTGTCAATGTCATTTAGGAGCCAAAAGATTTTTTTTTCTATCTGTCTGTTTATTTGTCCGACCTACTAACATACTTTTTAATCGACACACTTGCCAAAGAGGAAAACAAACATACTTTTTAAAACCATATAAAAACTTTTTCACTCCTTTTGCTCAAAAAGTCCGTCATTGTAGTATACCAGAATGGAGTAAAAATAGCATATCTTGCTCTAGGGGTAAACGTGATTTTTGTCTGTAACCAACGAGCCTACAAAAACGAAAAAGTCTTTATTCCGTTAAACTAGCTTTTTACTATTTTCTTAAAAATTCTGATTGAACAAAATGTAATTTTTTTTAAAATAAAATAAACTGTTTAATATTGTATTGGATTATTTTATTTTTCGCAATCGTAGTGAAAAGTAGAGTGCCTAACACACTGCGCCAAAACCCATTTTAACTCGGTTCCTGTTTAGTCCCTCGCTAAAGCTCGGAAGTAAAACTACCTAGATAGAATGGGTTATTTTAGCCCCTCGTATAACAATGTACTATTACAGACTTTGGCCGAACCTTGGAAAAGTTAATATTATTGGTTTTAACTATAAAAGCCGCGGAATGATAAAAAGTATCATTATCAATACTAAAGCTCAACAACCAATAAGAATTGAACGTTAAAGTAAAAACTCCACAGTATTTCAGAATTATTTGCCGTAAATTCATGAAGGAGATACTCCATGTGACGTTTTAAAAAGATACGTGTGGGTGCGGGAAAAACCTCATTTAATATACACCAGAGCCAGCTAAGCGCGGAAGCGAAGCTCTGGAGGGCACTTAAGGTACTTTCACGCATTTTAGACCTATTGGTATGCTGGCTCAATTTTATATGTAGGCAGGTAAATTGACCGATGAATCTGTGGGAGAAGTGTTTTCTAAAAATTTTAATAAAGCGAGAAAATGTGACTTGTTTATTTAAGCTTTTTAGGGTTCCGTAGTAAAAACGGAACCCTTATAGTTTCGTCATGTCCGTCTGTCTGTCTGTCCGCGTTCTAGCTCTGAGACCCTTAGTACTAGAAAGCTGTAATTTGGCATAAGTATACATATTAATTACGCCGACAAAGTGGTAAAACAAAATTATGAAAAACATGATTTTGGATATGTGAATAAAATCACAACAGTATATATATAACGAAATTAAAAGAAAAACTATCACAGCTAAGTAGGCTCTACAAGTTAACGAGTAATAATCGACCAACTTAACTTTGCAGTTGTAAAAACATGTTTTCCCATACATTCCGTATGGGAGAACATATTTTTCAACTACAAAATTAAGTTTTTTTTTGGGATAAATTCATCCCAACTACGAAACCCTTCATTGTGCGTGGTCCGACACGCACTTGGCCGGTTTTTACTCAAACTAAACTCAAACTCAAATCATTTATAATATTTCAATTAAACCATTTACAGGCACTTTTGAATTGTCAAGGAATCGGTCAGTCAGAAATAGGTATGAAGCTAGTTGCCCATTCCAAAGCGTAGTAGATACCTATGGAGAAGAACGGGCAAGAAACTCCATGGACACTCTTTTAAATAAAAAAATGTTACAAAATATTGGTTACTTTTGGAATGCTGGTGCTTTCAGATACAACGCTTATTAAGAAGAAGCGCATGAATAACAGAAGACGTTAACGGGGTTCATGTAAAGATGACTGACTTCAGCAAAGACAAGGAAAAAATCTATTTAAAAAATATGAAGCTCAGAGTAATATATACCTTTGGACTTCACAATTTTCATTGCTGGTTCTTTTATGCTGTGTTCTCTTGAACCATCACATCATTCTAGCTGCCTCATAATGTCATGCAAACCGACTGATGACCTGTAGTGCTATTCTGTAGCCATCTCACCGTGTTATCTTAGGTGAAGTGAGCGTGGAGTGAGCTGTCAGTTGCTAAGGATTGACACTATTGGTAACTCACTTCACCTAAGTTATGACGGTGAGATTTTTACAAAATAGCACTACTGCTCAAGGACTTTCGTTCCGGGTCTCACCCGTCATCATTCCGCTTTTAGACTGTAAAAGTCTTCACAAAAAATTTGTAGAATTACTTCAATCTATACTCCATTTGAAATAAGATTAGACATTTAACTAAACCTTTTTTACAGTCCGTTCAACCGATTTTGACATCTATTGCGTTAGTAGCATGACAAATGGCAGCTGCAGTAAACATTGGTATTATAACCACTTTTTTGCTTATAATGCCATCCTTATGCCTAGAAGTCAAAATCGGTTGAACGGACTGTCAAAAAGGTTTGTTTAAATGTCTAATCTTATTTCAAACGGAATATAGTAGAATGGCAAAATTAAAAGCTATAGCAAATAATAAACCAGTCTCACAGGCTATCTAATACACTATCACACTTTATTACCTAATTCAAAAATACAAAAAAGCGGCCAAGTGCGAGTCGAACTCGCCCATGAAGGGTTCCGTAGCAGCAAGTAACATAATATAAAAGTTCTTGTAGTTCGTTGCAACTTATATCGATGTTTTAATAATAGTGTATTTTTGGTTTACGATTTATGACGTATTAAAAAAAAACTACTTACTAGATCTCGTTCAAACCAATTCAGTATCATTCTCTTATTTTAGAAGTTACAGGGGGGGACACATTTTACCACTTTGGAAGTGTCTCTCGCGCAAACTATTCAGTTTAGAAAAAAATTATATTAGAAACCTCAATATCATTTTTAAAGACCTATCCACAGATACCCCACACGTATGGGTTTGATGAAAAAAGAAACATTGAGTTTCTGTTGTAAGTATGGGGAACCCCCAAAAATTGTTTTTTTCTATTTTTGTGTGAAAATCTTAATGCGGTTCACAGAATACGAGTACATCTACTTACCAAGTTTCAACAGCATAGTTCTTATAGTTTCGGAAAAAAGTAGCTGTGACATACATACGGACGGACAGACAGACAGACATGACGAATAAGGGTTCCGTTTTTTGCCATTTGGCTACGGAACCCTAAAAACTGCACCACTAGGTTTTGTTATAAAGTCGCTCGCGTGCACTGCACTAACAAAAACCAATTTATACAAACAATGTCATACAAATCTGGTTATGAAGCCCGAGACGCGCCGGACGTAACTAAGTTAAAACTTTGCATAAACACGATAATGTTTTGTAACTTCCTCTTTAGTGTAACGAAATGGATATTAAAATGTTTAAGTTTGTTTATTACGAAGATTGTTGTGAATGAAATGGATTGTGCAGAAGTAGTGCATTTGTAAAACGCAATCATCATCATCATCATCAGCCTATAAATGTTCCCACTGCTGGAACACAGGCCTCCTCTCTGTGAGAGGGAGCGGGCAAACTAAAACAAAACAACAAAACGCAATAGAACGAGTATAAAGACAGGCATTGCTTCAACAGTCCTCATTCCGACCTCGCCACTGGGGTCCTTTGCGATCGCGACGTGTCCCCGAGTAAATGATACTCCCCCCGACCCTTGCTCGAAAACGAGGTGCCAGCAGTTGTTACAGCTGAGCACGTAGCTTTAAATACCCCGCATAATAATCATGATCAAAATCTAAGTTTGATCCAGTCTGTCCCTTCTTGCTGTCCTCCCCCCAGCGACGACCTAAGCCGAGGTTTGTACCCCACCGCCCTTAGCGAGCATTCGCTTAACTTTAATTTAGAATAGTTTTTGCCCCTGGCTGGAGGAGTTAAGTGTAGTAGCTTAAGGCACCCACAGGAAAGTTCGGTTAAGCAGCTAAGATCTTACTGGTCAAAACTGCGAGAGGCCATAGTTAAAAAAAAAAAAAAAAACAAAGACAGTCCAATTGGTAAGGATCAGAGGTCAACACTTTATTTTTCTTAAAAAAAAAATCCCTTTTGTCTGACTTCCTATTTTCTTGAAAAAGATGAAAAAAAGTATTTTTTGCGCATATCTGCTGCTACTATTACTAACTAAGCTTGGCAATTGTAGGCATCATGGTCATCGTGAGGCCAACATTTAAAGCAGTAATATAAAGTCATCATCTGCCTAGCCTTTTCCCAACTATGTTGGGGTCGGCTTCCAGTCTAACTGGATGCAGCTGAATACCAGTATTTTACATGGAGCGACTTTCTATCTGACCTCCACAACCTAGTTACTGGGTAACACGATACCCCTTGGTAAGACTGGTTGTCAGACTTTTTGGGCTTCTAACTACCCGTAACGATTGTCAAAGATCTACAAATGACAGCCGGGACCAACGGCTTAATGTGCTTTCCGAGGCACGGAGGGGTCTTGGTATGTAAAGATGGTCACCCATCCACAGACCAACCGCGGCAAGCGTAGCTTAACCTGATGGATCGACCCGTGCAGCTGTTGTTACTTAGCCACAAGCCCCACAAGCAGTAATATAAAGTATAAATGTTTATTAAACTGCACGCAGTTGGTATTGGTGACCTTAGTCTTATTTCCTAGCAGCACGATTTTGCTCAATCGCTTTGTTTTGCTCGGTGACTGAGTCTCTTTCTTCCGATTTACACAACACAACACAGTCAATCACAACACAAAGATACTTTATTTTATTTATTTGCACCACTTTCTTGCCTTATCTTATATTATTCGCTCACTGCTTTATTTGTATCAATACCTCTTATAATACAGTAGTATATTCGTTGATTAATATTATTTATTTTCTTTATTTACTCCAAAAACATTGCACAGCTAAATTGACAGCCCATTGCATCGCAGAATCGCGCCATAGATAATACACTCCCGCGCCGCGTCCCTTCGCTTATCACCATAGATTATAATAGTCCATAACAGACAAGTGATGCAGAGGTTGGAACGTCACGTCGGGCATGCGTCGATTCTTCAATGGTTTTGATTTTTATTATTTGTTTATATGTATTATAATTTTTTATTGTTTTATTTATTTTATAATCCCTTAGTAGGATTTATATATGTCCGTAGGTGTGTCTGTGGCATCACAGCGGGCCCTATCAGAATACCAGCGCCGCGGTATTTTTAAAATATCGCAGCATTATGCTGAGATATGGGCCTTTTTGGCCTCGCACAGGTCGTTATTATTTTTTATTAGTTTGTTAGTTTATAATGCTCCAGTCTTATTTTTATTTTATTTTATTTCTTATTTCTATCTGTATTTCCTGTGCGTGTCCCAAATAAAATATTTTTCTTTCTTTCTTTCTATTAAAAAAACAAAAATCCTTTTAGATGAACTAGCAAAATTTCTAATAACTTAAGTTCGAGGAACCTTATGTGACAAAATAATTTGTAGACCACTGAAGCTACAAAAGCCTAGTAAATATCCCGAGCCTAATCTAAGCAGATGATCCTAACATGAAAAAGATACATTGGATCAAATGTCATCCATATCAGGCTAGTGGCTTAGATTCTTCGGTCCTATTTGACATTAACAATAGGGCCCAAGCTTTTAATTATTTTAATAACCCTGTATCTCAGGCAAAAAAATGCGAACACTTTGTTGGCTATAAAGATTTTTAGCAAAATTTAAATACCTAATATAAAGAATAGTTGCACATTATTATCAAAAGTTTTGCGAAGAAAGCAAATATTGTATGCACCTGCCTAATTTACCTATAATTAGAGATTAATTATGTATATCTGTGTATACAGTAATAGTATTGTTAATGTGAAAATGTGCGTTTATCTTTTGATTGCTTAGTAAAATAGTTATTTATGCAACTGTTGTATAATAAGGGGTACATGCATCTGACATCTGACTTAATATTATAATGCAATAATAATAAACATGGTACATTATCTACGATGCACAATGTACATACATGCCTACATTGCTCACCTTTAAAACTTAACTTTAGAATTGACGGGGTCCGCTAGGGCCAATGCCTGCCGGGGGTTCGAAGAAAACCGATAGGGAAATCGTGGCCCCCGGCAACAGGGCAACCGAAGGAACACGGGTGGGTTTTAGTCAGTAAGAGTCTGACACGCCCTCCCGCTCCGCCCAGAGCGGGAGAAGTTATTTGATAATTTCCCACCCAAAAAAAAGGGGTATTAAAATACGAATGTGGGTTTAACACCCTATGGTTTCAGAACCTTTTATAGAGGATTCATATCATGGGTGTAGAATAAAATCGTGTATGTAACTGTACATAATTAGGTATTAAAACACTCGTGTGATACTATTATAAACCTACATTCGTATTACCCCTTATTATACAATAGTTGCTAAAAAAGTCTTAGTTCAAAATTCAAAAGTCATTTATTCAAATTAAGCTGAGAACCAGCACTTTTCGAACGTCAAAATTACATAAGACAGTCCCCCAAAAACGCCCACCCTTCACCACTTCCTAGTGCCTTTAGCTGGGAAGAAGAAGTGGCGCAACAAACTCCCCAGCAGCACAGCTGTCTGTTCAAGTTAGAAAAAAATAAAAATGACTCTATACAATAGTATGCAAAATTATTATGCAACACAAAACATTATTTTAATTAAGTATAAATTATTGGCCATATGTTAGCTAGCACACGCCGATATACCAACCAAAAACATCGAGAACTATACTCAAGCAGAATTAAAAAAATAAAAACTAAACGTAAAAAGAACTAAATATCTAAATAAAAGCCTCCAGGCATAAAGGGCGTGCCCGCTTACATAAAGCTGTAAATTGGAAGTTATAAATGATAAACTAGGACCATCGAGGTAAAATAAATGTACAGTTAATTACTAGTAACAATAACAAAACCATGATCAGCAAGACGACCAGTCACCACAAGCAGCACCCGTTCACGAGCATAACGCAAAGATCAGCCATTACCCCCCTCGCCATATTTGAGGGAAGGAGGCAACCCGACTCCCGACGCTACCGCAAGCATTGACATCTAAGGGAGCATGACGAACTTGCTGCCGGTTGCTCAGGTAAAAAATAATATAATCAATTGTCGAGGTCACTAGCCAACCACAAATTGCAACACAAACTCTTAACAAAAACATTGTAATGAGTAGATTATGTCAACAATAAAATAAAAATAAATAGACTCGTAAAAAAATAATTAAAAAAATTGACTCATAAAGTCAAATAAAATAAAAAAATTATATAAACTTATATAAACTGTCAGTAGGTAAGTTAAATCTGGAGAAAGAACATAAACATTGTCTTGAGTTAATCACAGCGACCAACTATTCTTATCATTTAAGTAGTCGTTGATACAATAGTATGCCTTTGAACAAAAGTTGGATTTTACTTTATTTTTAAACGCATTAAAAGGCAAATCTAGCATAGAAGAGGGAAGCTTGTTATAAAAGGTTATACCAAGCCCAACAAATGAGTTATGAACCTTATGAAGCCGGTGAAAGGGAGCTCGTAGTTTGTCCTTATTTCTAGTGTTAACATTGTGAATGTTCATGTCTTGAACTAAGACTTTTTTAGCTTTTTCTCTGTTATACGTCAGTATACTAAAACATAATATAATATAACTTTATTAAACGTATAGCAAGACTACTATTCTCTCACCATTATGTAGGCCATTAGTTTATACATTCTAGGATAGTTTACCTACCAACCCAAGGTCTAAACCACATCAGCTTTACTGTAAACTCGAAATAACTCAAACTTTGCCAATAAAACAAAGGGTTTTCCGATGTAGTTGTATCCGGAACCCACTGATATAATGGGGTCATCCATTGTTCGAATGTTCGTATGTATAATGGATATGATAAGTTTGTCCTATGTCCAAAGGTAGGGAACTGTTCAACTCGATTTCTAGGCTTGGTACGTTTTGGAATTCGCTGAGTGTGTTATCATAATCAAATTGGCGTATCCATTATTTGATTTAAAGGACATTTGTATTATGTATTTTAATTTTATTTGATTTGAATGTTTGAAAATTATTTTATTGTGTGTGATTTATAAATCAATTTTATGTTTTAATTTAATGTAAGTAATGTTATTATGGACTTTGTCTGAAATAAATGAATTATTATTATGTTCAGATGTATTGAAGTTTTTAGAGAACTACATTCAAAAGAGTTTGTATATTGATCTTCAAATATAGACTGCTTTCACATTAAGGCGACTTTAGCAGCGCGACAGTCACGCGACAGATGTGCGACCGTCACGCAGTCAGAATTTCCGTGTGTTCCCGTTCGTCCCACTGACTTCGTCCCCGTAGTGGGACGAACGGGAATTTACAAAAATAATATTAAATTTGTTCCCGATCGTCCCATTCATGATTTTAGGGGGACGAACGGGAATATGTTCTTAGATTAGCGCCATTTGTCCCACTAAATAATTTTGTGCGTATTGTTTAGTCGTTATTTCGTAGTTTACTTTCAAAGGAGATGTTTGGTTTTGGGCTACCACTATGTACACTACATAGATAAGTAGGAAAAAAATAGGGGAATTTCATAAAAATACTAAAAAATTAATTTGAAGAATGGTACAAGCGTACAAAAATGATCATTTAAATAAAAAACGTTTACTGGATTATACAGCGACATTTACATAGTGTACATGGCGCTAGCGCCAAGGCTCCATACATTTCTGGAACATCTCCTTTGTCGGGATATTACATGGCTCTGGTGGGATGCTCCGGCGATGCCACTAGTTAACAAAAGAGTGCCGATAACATTGTATTATTTGCGTAAACCCTATTGGTTTACTCAACATTCTCTTCCAGTCCCATCAACAAAATTAGTGGGACGATCGGGAAAAAAAATAACGAATTCCCGTTTGTCCCACTATGGGGACGAAGTCAGTGGGACGAACGGGAATACACGAGAATTTCATATCATAAACAGAAGCGCGGCGGAAGCGCGCGGCCACCACTTCCGCTCAATCGGCGATGAGTTTGATTTGATTGTCTTTGCGACTATTGTCAATTGACATTGTCGATGTTCTTTTTATTAATACTTGTAATTTTTAGTTAATTAATATTAACATGTCTGTTTTTTTTTCCCTTCGTCAATAGATAATTTGTTTAGAGTTTGAAAATTGACCATTCTTATGTTAATTAGGTTAAATTCGGGGCGAGAGCCTGGAGATCCGTGACACAGGGTTTCCTAGTATGGACGCCAGCCTCTCGCAAAGGATCATATTTTACGCATTTTTGTCAAAACGCTATATTTATTATTAATATATGAACCTTTGTGAACAGAGAACTAAAGATTATAACTATTAATTGAAGAAAAAAATGTGTATGTTGAAATATAATTATAAGTATACAAGTAAACCAAGTTATTATTATTACCTGCCCTAACTGCTAGCGCACGTGATTAAGTATAGTCCATTTTTGAAATTAATTGCGCCACACTCTGATCTAAACTGTGGCGCGGCAGCCGCGCTGCTATCGCGCGGCTGTTTTTGTAATGTGAAGTCATGTGCTTCTGCCGCGCTGCTAACGCCCTAATGTGAAAGCGGCCTTACCATACTGCTAACATGTGGAATATCATTCTACTAATCCATCACTTACCTAATCAGATAAATATTACAAATCACATCTCCACTTAAACAGCCAGGAATTTATTTTCCAATACCAACTAATAGTTTACAATATGATGACCCTTTTCTTCAACACAATAATTGACTAAAACCAGTTAGTTTAATGATAAATGACGGCCAGTTTGCGAGCTCGTTTATGCGGTTAATAATGGGGCATGGGTTAAGAACTGGTAGATTAATATCTCATTGCGGGCTGAACCGTGAGCGTACCTTAATGTGGTATTGGTATATTTTTTGAATTATGTTCCTGCTATTTATTATATTGTAGTTTGAAAGGTGTTTTTAATAGAAGATGGTTGTGTTGATAGTTTTATTTTGCAATTAGAGCATTATCACACTGACGATTTGTCAGCGTATTTCTAGCGAGACGATTTGTGAACGTTCGCCGCGGTTGCTAAGCGAGCTAACCGTGACTACGCGATGCATACGCCGCGGTTTTACAATATTGTACACTGGCTTGTCTTGCTCTCTCTTGTACACTCATATCAATCGCTCTCGTTACGCAAACGCGGCGAACACGTCACGTTGAACAATCGCCTCGCTGATAACTCACTCGCAAATCGCCAGTGTGATAACACCCTTACTGAGATAAATACAAGCTTTTATTAATATCAGCAGCCTTATTTTGAGTAGTAGACAAAATAATTCTAAGATTTTTATTATCTAGTCATAAATGAAATAGCTTTTTGAACTACTGTATGGGCATCGCTACGCTCACGCACGTTGAACAATCGCCTCGCTGATAACTCGCTCGCAAATCGCCAGTGTAATAAGGCCTTTACTGTGTTAAATACAGCTTTTATATTTTAGTCTCTAATCAGCAGCCTTATTTTGAGTAGTAGACAAAATTATTCTAAGATTTTTAATATCTAGTCATAAATGAAATAGCTTTTTGAACTACTATGTGGGCACACTACTTCACTTTATCCCGCGTCCTATTTAAAAGCGATCGCCGGGCCAATACGCAATCGTCGCGTGCATACGTCATTTTTTATTCGGAAATCCGGAAAACGCTCTCAGTCGGCGCGATAACGCGTTCAGGTTCACCGAACAAAAAGTGACATAATTATGAACGCGACGATCGCGTATTCGCGCGGCGATCGCTTTTACATAGGACGCGGCCTAAGACTGCTATGGAACTACAAATTAATTAGGAAAAGTAACTTACTTAACTGATTTAATTTAAACATGACAACTAATAGATCACGGCAGGGCTCATCGTCTCATGACAATAGCATTGATTCTATATACCAAGATAAAGCTCTGGACAAATTGAGAAAAATCCCGCGTGAGATGCGGCATGAAATTTGCTCGCGCCGATTGTGTCAATTAGCTTGTATGGACATGTTTAAACTGGCGCGGCTAGTCGCGTGACTTCTTAATCATAGAACATTTAGATTCACCTCAATGTGACCGGAGCATAATCATTCTGAACTAGCTATTTCAAAACTTTGTTCCACAATTTTGATAGCCAGAGTCATATTATAATTTACCTGGCAAGGGACTTTTATATGCGGCCAACATGTGCCCTGAACCATAAACAGTGCATAATAACATGTCGAGATTAAAACTTGCAACACATGAATACAAAGTGACAGGTGACTAATGAAAGGCATACATTCCGAGGGATTTGCGCATTTAAATCAGACGGGTTTTTGCATTGGAGGCTAAAAGCTGCGTACTAAATTGATTTATTCATAAATCTACAAAAATCATGTCATATTTTTTTCTGGTACGAAACTTAAAATAATAAAGCGAAATTTTGTTCTGAAACTTTTTGACAGTTTTCTGGTACATAAATATTTATCTGTTTGAGTGCCTGACGACGGGTGTCGTCACAGGAGCAGGCTTAAAAAACGCTGACGTGACAATTTGAACTCGTTTCTGACCGATTGGCCAGAGAAGGCAAAACATAAGGGAAACTGGAAAAGTAAGGGAGACCTTTGCCCAGCAGTGGGACAACACAGGTTAGCTAACAAGAACCGCTGCGGCAAAGGTCCTACTGACACTGAAGTGAGCCTGCGTGCCGCAAAGCCGAACACACCAGTGTACATGTCTCGCCTGCACTACACCACTAAGGCGGAGGACATCGTGGAGTACGTGCGCCAAAAGAGACGAGGTACACGCAGAGGGTGCAGTTACTAGAATGAACGTCAACTTCAAGGCGTTCGTCGTGCGTATACCGAACTGTTATCTGCCCCTCGTCATGGACGAAGATTTTTGACCGCAGGACGTGGTGTTCCGTCGCTTCCGCGGACAAATTCCACAGAACAGCACAAAGACAATCTAAGTAGTGCGTAGTGAAGTACTATTAACATAGTCTGAGCCTTAATTATTAACACAAGTTTTTGTTTTGTTTATATTAAAATATGTATGTTCAGGTTAAGCTATTTTTCAATGGGCCTGTGTCGCCTGAAATAAATGGTATTATTATTAGCTAAAAAAAATAGTGGCATTCCGGCAGTGCCGACAGAAGTGAAAACTTGAACAAAATCGCCTTGGTGGAAGAAAAGTACTTGTATAGAACATTTATCCGTAAACTTATCTAAATAAAGAGCACAAATGCGCTTACAAAAATGAGGTGTCGGTAACGGTGTCACCCAACGCGCCTAAAGAAGTTTGTACTTCAAAAAACTATTTTCTACTCCCTGCAGTTTTAGTTAAGTAGTAGAATAGTAACGTTGTCTCTATGCATCGTATGACTATGCCCACAGAGATGATATAAATAAAAATAGTAGTAAAAATTAGCGAGAATATCTACGTTCAAGTCGACAATCGTCCAGAGTATGCTTGAACAAAACTACCGTCGGCTTGTTTGGAATAAAACACGAGCTCATTTGGTATACAGCTCAGTGGAATAGCGGTAAGGATGCCATATAGTCAGGGAGAAAGTGGTGCAGTGGAAATGTTGAGAAAAAAAAGTAAAGACGTATTTGTATTTTATTTTTGAGATGAAATGGGGTTCGTTTTCTTAATTGTTACAAATATACAAGGTGGTAGGACATCGACGCGAATACTTTTACCATGGATTTAGTACATAATTTTGAAACCCCTTGCGTTGAAATATTTCATCGGTTAGTTAAAAATAAAATCTGCTGTTTGATAGAAAAGTGAATACCTACGCGGTCAAAATGTATGAAATAGCAGATTTTTTTTTAATAACCAACGAAAAATATTGACACAGGAGGGGGGTCCGCTAAGGCCGATGCCTGCCAGGGTCGTGGGAAAGTCTGAAAGAGATACCGTGGCCCCTGGCAACATACAGGCAACTGAAGGAACACGGGTGGGTTTTAGTCAGTCACACCCTCCCGCTCTGCCCAGAGCGGTAAAAGTTATTTGATAATTTCCCACCCAAAAAAAAAGAAAAAAAGGGGGGTTCAGAATCACGTACTTACTGAATCCATGGTAACAGTTTTTGCGTCCCTGTCCCTGCCACCCTGTATAATATAATATAAATTCTGGACGTAGGATTCTATGAAAATATACTTTTTTTTACGGTGAAATTCAATATTAAAAACCAATATCGTCCTTCTAAGGCTGTTGGGTGAAAATTTTAGTCATAAAGGCTACCACTACGTGACCAGTTCTGCCTTCACATCCATAGCATCTGCACTCTATGATTTCTGAAGATCTATGCGCCTACGACGGTCGTAGTGACCGTTGTCTGAAGATTATTTCGTGTGTTTGCCAGAAATACAGTTCTGGCGATGACGTTACAATAACATATCTATAGCTGTCGAAAAAAAAAATGTACTGTCAAAATTTTGATTTAAAATGTAGGTAAACAAACCCCTCTCTTCAATAAAATTATTTACAGCTTACTTAAGAGGCCGGCGACACGGCTCGCAACTACAAATCGAGATGTTTGCAAAATTCAATTCCAAGCACGTTGCGCTAGTGTGAGTGCCTGTCGGAGCGATATACACCTACAGTGAGCAATACTACCACACACACATTGACAATTATTGCTTGACGCGATAGTACTACTAGCTTTCGAAAATTTATGATAAATTTGGATGTGTTCCGTAATACAAAGAATTATGAATGAAAACTTAATGTATTTCCATTTTTTTTTTCGATAATTTGTAACTTGATAACATAAACTATGCTTCTGCGGAAACAATATTACAAATATTGTTGTTGATAATACAGAAAAAACAATATGAAAACATGTCATTTACGCTTTAAAAATGTACGAAATGCAATTCGCTTACACTTCATTTAAAGGTAAGATTTTGGAAATAAAAAGCCGTAGGAGCCTAGATAAATACTGTCTCAATCCGAATATCAACATAATATGGTGGAAATAAGCTCAAATTGCAAATGATTTATGTATTACGTTTGTATGGACAATTCATGCGTCGCCGCATTCTTAAACTGTTCAACACAACTCCTATTTCATTCAATTTGAAACATTTCTTAGTCAGAACGTGTTGAGGATGGCAACCCTAAATACAGCTGGAACGCTAGTTACACTAGAAACGTTTCTTGCTGCGACAGGGGTTTCCTGTCCAAGGATATATTGCAATTTTCACGTTTGCCACACTACCTTACCTGGTTGTAGGGGGAATAAAATATTTAGTTTGTTTGGTGGTGATATAAATTATTTTTCTTTAACACTTTGAAGGACAGTACACGAGACACAATAGAAGTTTTATTGTTATGACGCCTATGTGCGCATAGTGTCCCTCAAAGTGTTAAGTACGCTGTATTACTGGTACAGCGTCTTAATATTTGTTTATTGCACCGGTCGACGTCATTACGTCAGCACCGGCTGTCGCTGAAAACCAGCGCTGGGGCTCTATCTTGCATAGGGTCGCAGCATAATGCTGAGCCATGGCTGATTTGCGTGGATGTGACGCATGCTTCCCCCAACCTTTTCTCATTTTTAACCGACTTCCAAAAAGCAAGAGGTTATATGTTCGTCGCGTATGTTTTTTTTATTTTATGTATGTCCACCGATTTCTCCGTCAATTGTGGACCGATTTTGAAAATTCTTTTTTTGTTTGAAAGGGTGTGCTCTCGAATTGGTCCCATATTAATTTTATTAACTTTGCTTGGATAGTTTTTGAGTTAGCTACAAAATACGTATTTTTTTCCCACTTAGTATGTAGATGATTTGATAAGTTTCTGTCACTCGTAGCAGATAGTAATATTCGAATGTGTGTGGGGTAGGTACCACAACTAAAAAGTGAAAATAAAAACTTTTTACAAAAAAAACTAGGAAGTCGGTGGCAAAACACGAAAATACAAAACCCAAAACACCGACTTCCGAAATTAAAGTTATTTTTCACTTTGTAGTGTTTTTTTTTTGGAGTTCGGTTGTATTTTTTTGGAAAAGTTTTTTTGTATTTTATACTCTTTTTTGCGTCATGTTTACCGCAAATAAACGTTTTTTCTTTCTTTCTTTGTTTCATATAATTATGGTAATAAAAGATTTTTCACGATATAATTATTGTGGCTCATAGACATTTTTATTTAATCAATCGTATAAACGATTGCTTAAAAGATTTATAGGACAGCTACAAGTCGTCAGTACGTGAATTACCCACCAATCTATATTCTTGACGTAGATTATTCTGCCACAATTATATTATTACTAGTTGCGCCCCGCAGTTTTACCCGTATAAGTCTCGATCCCGTGAGAATATCGAGATGAAAAGTACTCTGTGTCCTAACTAAGGTCTCTCGATGTGCCAAATTTCATCAAAATCTATTCAGCCGTTTTAGGGTGACAGCGTAACAAACAAACTCACTTTCGCATTTATAATTATACTAGCTTCCACCAGCGGCTTCGCCCACGTGATATCTTTATAAATTATAGCCTATGTTACTCAGTGATAATATAGCATTCTACCGGTGGAAGAGTTTTTTAAATCGATCCATGAGTTTTTGAGTTTATTCATTTCAAACAAATATACAAAAAATCTAATCTTTTCTCTTTATAATAGGTTTAGAAAATAATATATATTATATTTATGATATTTATAGTTAAAATTGTAATTCCGAAATAAACTTAAATACCACGATTGGTGACAAGAATCCGCATCCTAAAATTTATAGGTTTGAAAGCAAGAATTAAAATATCCACACAGAATAAATATAATGCGCTGAAGCATTCATATACCTAAAAAAAGTGATGTTTTAAGCAGTTTTATTTCTCGTGCGATACAAGCTTGAACAAAATGCCACGACGCCACGGAAGTGCTGAAAAATTGCAGTCAGCAGAGTTGACAATAAGTAAATCTTCTTTAATCGGTCCCTCATTACTGAGGATCGTGGCCACTGGACAACTTCAAACGGACAATCTACCTCCATCGACTCCGGTCCAAAGCTGCCATTACCACCAGCAGAAATTTACTTGAGGACGTAGCTTCTTTTACTTGGTCGGGCCATCGTGTTGGAGACCAGCCTCGTGCTCTCTTCCCTTCGGTATTGCCAAAAATGACCAGCTTTTCAAGGCTGCTATCTCCCCTCGCAGTAAGTAAATATACAATGTGTATTTACAAACTTACCTTCAAGAAAAATCTGGCTAATCGGGGAGCGCCTAAAGAATTTAATCAAAACTGTTATATTACAATGCCATCAAAATATTTTCATTTTAAAACAATAACAAAATGAAAACCACGCATTCACAAATCATAAATACAACGTCAACTTCAACTAATTACATTATGTGAGTTCGGACATTACCCGCGTCACCAACATTACCCAGATGTTATGTGACATTGTCCGTGTGAGTAATATTGCCAAATAAATAAGTACAGAAGGTCGTTTTCATGCAACGACCGAAAAAACACGCATAGACACGCTTCGCGTACAGCGAGAACAAGCGTAGTCGCGGCTGGCATTCGACCGAGATTGCCGTGACGTACCTATATTTCACTGACTTCAAAAAAGGAGGAGATTCTCAGTTCGCCGGAATCTTTTTTTTATGTATGTTACCCGATTACTCGAAGACGGCTGGACTGATTTGAAAAAATCTTTTTCCGTTTGAAACGGTATACTTTCAAGTTGGTTCCATTGTTATTCGGTTACGATCTGATGATGCGATCTTGGAGAAATCAAGGGAATTCTTCAAATATTATAGGCACACCTATGGCGATTTAGGTATTTTCTATAGGTAACTCGTGCATTTGCTCTCGGAAAGCACTATTTGGTAAAGTGGAATTGATGATGAAGGACACAGATGGCCACCGGAACTACTCAATGTTATGTATTTCACGGGTTGCGATTCGATTACTTTAATATGGTTGGTAAGTAATTGATGCTCGTCAAAATTCATATGGTGCAGTGGAACTGATGGTGAAGTACCTGAAGAACTCCTCAACAATTAAAGTTCCTGCATCGGGAAAAGCAATATTTTGTAAAAAAGTGATGAGCAGTTGTTTTTAGGCTATTGTAACTTGGATAAATTACAAACCAACCCACTAAAAAGTAAAAAAAAAACTTTTTTCCAAAAAATACAACCAACTTCCAAACTAGAAAGTGAAAAAAAAAAACTCAAATACTGATCCAAAGAAACCGACTTCCGAAATTAAAGTTATTTTTCACTTTGTAGTTTGGAAGTCGGTTGTATTTTTTTTTAGTTTTTTATTATATTTTATTGTTTTATTATTTATTCCCCTAGTGGCTTTTACATAATTATGTTAGTAGGTGAGTCCGTGGCATCACAGCAGGCCCGATCAGACCAGCTGCGCATTTATTTTTTAATATCTCAGCATTGTGCTGAGTTAGGAGCCTTTTTGGCCTCGCATAAATCTTTTTTTGTTTCCATCCATCCATTTCCATTCCATTGGTTTTTTTTTGTGTCCGTGCGCCTGTTTTCACACGTGGTATGGAGCCAACCTTCTGTACCCATATATTTTGTGGTAATATCGCCAAGTGCACGTGGTGTAACGATCGCTCGTTAGCTCACATCGTTACGATGCACTTTTGTAGCAGAAGAGTTGGTAAGCTGTTGACTTGAGAATTTGTAGGAAAAGTCTCAAGTTTTCTGTTGAATTAATGGTTGAAAAACAGTAAGAAGTGTACCTTCTGGCAGACCAACGCTGTTGAGTTATGTTTTCTTTTCGTTTCTTTTCACTGTTTTTCTTTTTTTAAAGTAATTAGCTAGTTTTACCAAAAATAATTACTTTTTGTAGTAATTTTAACATGCTTTATTATAATAATTTCAGATCTAATATTATTTGGTAACTTTATTATGTATCAAAATTAATGTTATTGATAATAATATTGTAGTGACAAAAAAAAAACAGTGGCACTCCGGGAGTGCCAACAGAAGTGAAAACTTGAACAAGATCGCCTTGGTAGAAGAAAAATACTTGTATAGAACATTGGTCCGTAACCTTATCTAAATAAAGACAATAATCGCGTTTACAAAAAAATACTTCTAAAACCTTTAAAGTAAAAATACTTGCATAGAACATTGATCCATCAAGTAATATACCTAAATAAAAAGCACAATCGTGTTTACAAAAATGCGGTGTCAGTAACGGTGTCGCGAGTTTAATTGTTTTTTCCCATCTCAAAAATGCCCAACGTGCCTAAAGCAGTTTTCACTTCAAAAATGTTGTTCACCTGAATGTGCATTGTGCATGCCTATAAGAAGTAATGTATTTACACAGTATTATTACTATACTTGTAAATATAAAATGAAATGAAATGAAATTGTTTATTCTGTAAATAGGATATCGGAATAACTTTTACATGTTACAAATAAAATAAAATAAAGAATAAGCTAGATGAGTTCGGCGTTTCCTATCTGACTACTCTGAGAAGAAAGGCCGAAAAAAACTCAGAGGTCGCAGTCTCTTTTAAAGTCCAGACATAGTATGTAGTGCAGTGCATAATATGTCGTAGCCTTTCTTGATAAATAAATATAGGAAAAAGTTTTGGAGTAGGCGAATGAATACCGGACGGCACAATGTGGGTAGACCCTATAACATGGTCTACCGGCTTGGTGATGATCGAGGGAATCCGCTGGATGCCGGACGCGCAGGACCCCTTTTTGTGGCAACGCTGGGGAAGTCTATGCACAAGCAGTGGACGAGTTTTGGCTGTTATTATTAAAAATAACTATGTTATCGTTTCTGCGTCGTTGGTATAGCGGTCGTGAGCTCTACTGCTGAGCATGAGGTTAATGGGTTCGATTCTCGGGTCAGGAAAACTGTTATTGGGCTTTTCTATCTTGAATTAGTCAGCCCAGAGATTGAATTTGTGCTCATTTGATGGAAAAAGGCTCGCCCCCTATAACATAAGACTTAAACATAACTGGCAATTTGGGTGCATTATAGAGTAGGGTACACCTCTGCCTAAACCTTCGATGAAAACAAGCATGATATTATGTTATGTGAAATCTTCTAAGATCCAAGAATTGCAGCTTACCGTCTAGACCAGCGATGCATAGACTGCGGCCAGTCAGTAAATTTACGAAAAAATCGGCACCGCGGTAATCAATGCGTTGATGTCTTTTACTCCATGCACCGCGGTAATCAATGCGTTGATGTCTTTTGAATGGTCAAAGCTGGTGTCGTAACAGTGTCGCGAAATCAATTGTTTTGTCCCATCTCAAAAATGCCCAACGCACCTAAAGAAGTTTTCACTTCAAAAACAGTGGCACTCCGGAAGTGTCGACAGAAGTGAAAACTTGAACAATTAAGAAAAAAAAAACTTTTGAAACCTTTAAAGTAAAAATACTTGCATAGAACATTGATCCATCAAGTAATATACCTAAATAAAAAGCACAATCGTGTTTACAAAAATGCGGTGTCAGTAACGGTGTCGCGAGTTTAATTGTTTTTTCCCATCTCAAAAATGCCCAACGTGCCTAAAGCAGTTTTCACTTCAAAAATGTTGTTCACCTGAATGTGCATTGTGCATGCCTATAAGAAGTAATGTATTTACACAGTATTATTACTATACTTGTAAATATAAAATGAAATGAAATGAAATTGTTTATTCTGTAAATAGGATATCGGAATAACTTTTACATGTTACAAATAAAATAAAATAAAGAATAAGCTAGATGAGTTCGGCGTTTCCTATCTGACTACTCTGAGAAGAAAGGCCGAAAAAAACTCAGAGGTCGCAGTCTCTTTTAAAGTCCAGACATAGTATGTAGTGCAGTGCATAATATGTCGTAGCCTTTCTTGATAAATAAATATAGGAAAAAGTTTTGGAGTAGGCGAATGAATACCGGACGGCACAATGTGGGTAGACCCTATAACATGGTCTACCGGCTTGGTGATGATCGAGGGAATCCGCTGGATGCCGGACGCGCAGGACCCCTTTTTGTGGCAACGCTGGGGAAGTCTATGCACAAGCAGTGGACGAGTTTTGGCTGTTATTATTAAAAATAACTATGTTATCGTTTCTGCGTCGTTGGTATAGCGGTCGTGAGCTCTACTGCTGAGCATGAGGTAATGGGTTCGATTCTCGGGTCAGGAAAACTGTTATTGGGCTTTTCTATCTTGAATTAGTCAGCCCAGAGATTGAATTTGTGCTCATTTGATGGAAAAAGGCTCGCCCCCTATAACATAAGACTTAAACATAACTGGCAATTTGGGTGCATTATAGAGTAGGGTACACCTCTGCCTAAACCTTCGATGAAAACAAGCATGATATTATGTTATGTGAAATCTTCTAAGATCCAAGAATTGCAGCTTACCGTCTAGACCAGCGATGCATAGACTGCGGCCAGTCAGTAAATTTACGAAAAAATCGGCACCGCGGTAATCAATGCGTTGATGTCTTTTACTCCATGCACCGCGGTAATCAATGCGTTGATGTCTTTTGAATGGTCAAAGCTGGTGTCGTAACAGTGTCGCGAAATCAATTGTTTTGTCCCATCTCAAAAATGCCCAACGCACCTAAAGAAGTTTTCACTTCAAAAACAGTGGCACTCCGGAAGTGTCAACAGAAGTGAAAACTTGAACAATTAAGAAAAAAAAAACTTTTGAAACCTTTAAAGTAAAAATACTTGCATAGAACATTCATTCCTAACGTAATATAAATAAAGAGCACAATCACGTTTACAAAAATACGGTGTCGGTAAAGGTGTGGCGAGTTCAATTGTTTTTTCCATCTCAAAAAAGCTCAAACTGCCTAAAGAAATTTTCACTTCAAAAATGCGAAAAATTTAAGAAAATAATAAAATAAACATTGACAATGCTGTACTCGTATATCTACATAAAAGTGGTATTGCGTGGATGTGATGCGAGCTTTCGATCGGAACTATTCGGGTAGCACTCGGGTGAGTTCGAATATTTGTGAAGAAACTTTTTCAGATATAAATCTTAACAAAAGGAAAAATCGAAACCGTCTAGCAAATAAAAATTTCAAAGCAATATTATGTCTAGCGACAAGTAATCAGGAGCTAAATATAAAAACTAAATATTGGAAGTTATACAAAGAAAGTACATGATTAAATTCATTTAAAACGTTTATCTAATTGTTTTTCTTAGGCCCACCTTTGGCTCATAATGTGCCTGAGTGGCCCCTATTCTCTACAAGTCTGTGCATCACTGAGTTTAGACATACGTATCTACAATAAATTATTATAGCCCAAGTCCTAAACTTACGAAGTCGCCCCAAGCACACATACTAATGTCCAAACGTGACGTGAGCTGAATTACAAATTGTGTGCCTAATCGCTTACATCTTCGCTTAGCTTATCAAACAAATGATATTTGAGCTTCATTGCTTAAATCTCAGCTTAGCTTATCAAGCAAATTAATCTTTAATTACTTGCACCCCGAGTTGGCCGCGGTTAATTAGTGAAAGGATTTAGAGTTCAGGCAGTTGTGCGTTAAAATTAAAAATTTTATGTCATGTCCACCATATTTTTATTAATTAAATGCTTGTTAATTGTTACCAAGAAAAGTTAGAGGATATTGTCACCGGTGGATTAGTGATCTCAGGCTCAGAAGGCTATGTGGCCGATTCTTTAGAAATTATCTCCATGTTTAGAGGGCCAACTCGGAGGCAAGTAATCTTCATCGTGAACCGTACAATTTCTAAGACATGGTTGACACACATAAGGCTTTTCACGACTTTCAGAGGCCATATGTCTTTGTCACCCAATTATGGACTTGCTTCTGACAGCTCATTTTCTTCACACATCGTTCAAGCAGCGTGGTACCCAATTTAGCGACAAACCGCTTTGTAAATGTTTCAGAAACAATCTATTATTCAAAATGACAATTACCAGCAACCATCATCCCTTTGTTGTCAGATAACATTTACTGATATGCAATTAATTGAATCAGCAATAATGTACCCGCAGCATTAGAGCAACATAATTGAATACAATTTAATCCAATTATGTGAACTGCACCAATTAATAGTTAAATGAGCGACATTATGTAATTTACACATATCGGTGTTATGTATGAGTAGATTGTGTGGTAATGTCGATTATGAATGTATGAATCAAGAATACCCTTGATATGTATGATGAATGGGTATTTGTATGTAATTGCTGGTTTGCATGTTATTGTCCCAATGTGGGTCTTGCCCAGTAATATTAGAAAAGAAAATTACGTAAACCTGTTCCTATTCTTATACAGAGAAAAAGCGAGACTTGCTCAGCTCAATGCAAGCTAGTAATGTGAAGTGAAAAAAGATTTCTGGGCCGGATGGTATAATAACACTAGTTTACATGACTTTTGTCCATGAAATGGAATATATACGGTTATGTTACTTTGGGTATCTACAACTCGGGAAAAATATTTAAAAAAATCCAGCACGTCAGTTTTTTTAAATATTTACTAAGAATATTTTTACAAAAAACGACATCTAAATAAACAATAAACAGTTAAAAATGCGTAATTTTTGCTCTTTTTTTATAAATATTTTCATCTGTATTTCTTACGACAGACCGACAATAGTCACCTAGCATATTTTGATCACAAAAACCTTGATAATTTTGCTCAAATAATTTTAAATCTTGGTGAAATCTCTCACCATGTTCATCACTCACACTACCAAGATTTTCTGGAAAAATGCTAAATGGGAATGAAAAAAATGAATTTTTAGTGACATATTTACATCCATACGATCATAATTTTGTAATAGTTTTTTAACAATCTCTTTGTAATTATCACTTTTTTTATTGCCTAAAAATTTTTTAACAACACTTTTGAAAGAGTTCCTGATTGCTTTTTCTACCTCGGTTAAAAGGCTCTCGAATTTTGTATCGTCCAATATTCTCCTGATTTGAGGACCCACAAATATTCCTTCCTTTAATTTAGCCCCAGAAAGATTTGTAAATACAGAGCAAAGGTATTGAAATGCAGGCTTAGATACGTTACATTGGCTTGGTTACGTGGTTAGTTGGCTCTCTCCATATCATTGGCTTACCAAATTTCAGTGATCTATTTTTACGTGAATACCAGTACCTGAGGACCAATCTGCCATTAGTGCAAATCACATGAGGAACCCAATTTTTATCTTGATTTGACACCGGAAATCCAAAATAATGTAAATAGGCTTCTTGCAATGGTTTTGTTACAGGGAAACCACGATTTAACTGAACAATTTTCCCACAAACATAACAAAATCAATTTGGATGTAGTTTACATACTCTAGATGACATTTTTATGTAAAAATAAGACTTTTGAATCACACAATTGTTTACAAAATAGAACGATAAACGTATAACAATTGCGGGTAGATAAAGAACAAAGACCTCCAATATCTCAGAATTGTGACGTGCTACGATTTGTTTAATTTTTTTTTTTTAATTACCGTCCATAGCCTACATAAATAATAAATGTTTCATTTCAGGAACAAAAAAAAAAAAAATTTTGTAAGCTAGTGTAAAATATCATCAACATCATCATCCGCCTATAATGTTTTCACTGCTGGGAAATCGGCCTCCTCTCTGTGAAAGGGAGTGGGCCATAATCCACCACTCAGGCCGAGTGCGGGTAGGTAGATGCCACATATTTTCGATTTGATTTTTGGTTCTAGAACATGCCGGTTTCCTCACAATGTTTTCCTTCACCGTTTTGAGAGCAGTGGCAATGAAATAATTTACACAAAGTAAAGCGCCTATCAGGATTTGAACCTACGACCTACAACTCGTAAATCACGGCTGTTACCACTGGGTCAACACTGCTCGCTATAATAATATACCTGCATTGATTTTCAAGATGCGGTTTATCATGACAAGCCACCACAACATTTTTCCACACCGACGAAATAATGTGACAAATATCTAACTTAATCTGTCTAGATAAGTCAAAGTCGTGTTTCGTATCTGTCTGTGAGACCACGTTGTTCTTTCGTATATGCAACGGATATTGATGTGGATTTCACCATCATATAGATTATAGATCATTTATTTCGGAAGGTTTACATTTAAATACAATAATATTACACTTCCATTTATTAAAGAAATATCGATGGTCTGTCAAGTCGCAAAAACCGAAGCAGGGACTGGTTGCATGAAACAGATAAAAATCTGTGGTATTCCGACAGAAGTGAAAACTTGAAGAAGATCGCCTTGGTGGAAGAAAAATACTTATATAGAACATTGGTCCGTAATCTTATCTAAATAAAGAGCACAATCACGTTTACAAAAATGAGGTGTCGGTAACGGTGTCGCGAGTTCAATTGTTTTTTCCCATCTCAAAACTGCCCAAAGCACCTAAAGAAGTTTTCACTTCAAAAAATAAATAAATAGGAATTGCGTAAATACAAGACATTAGACTACAACTGTAAAACTAGATCATCATATTTTTTTGCAATGCCTACGGACAGACGTTGAATTATTTTACTACGGAACTCTAAAACTCTACGGGATACGAGTATGTCGGTAAAGTTAGTTCGCATTATGAGAGGCGGTGCATCTGACGTACAAGCTAAAAAATGCAGAGGCTCTTTAGTTCAGTAAACATCGCTTTTGTAGGATAAGATGCGACCATGCGGGAGAATCGTGCACGACTGTGTGGGTTTTTAGCTTTTGAGGTCTGCAGTTTGGCAGGCTTCTTTTTTTATTTTTAGAGTTAGTTGGATTGTGTGGGTTATGATAGTAGGTATGTGAGGGTCGTTTGAAGTCGAAATTATGGTATAAAGGCTTTGGTGATCATTGTTTTATTTGAATTTGGTAATTGTATATTTTTGGGTTGTAGTTTTTTATAGACTTAGTATGCATCGGTTTGTTTCTCTGATTTTTTTGTCTTTTTGTCTTTAAATTCCATGCACTATGTTTTATTGCAAGCTAAATAAAGTTTTTAAAGCTTGAGAAGTGTTTCAATTGGCTCTAAATATACATAAAAACCGGCCAAGTGCGTGTCGGACCACGCACAATGAAGGGTTCCGTAGTTGGGATGAATTTATCCCAAAAACAATCTTAACTTTGTAGTTGAAAAATATGTTCTCCCATACGGAATGTATGGGAAAACATGTTTTTGCAACTGCAAAGTTAAGTTGGTTGATTATTACTCGTTAACCTGTAAAGCCTACTTAGCTGTGATAGTTTTTCTTTTAATTTCGTTATATAAACTACTGTTGTAATTTTTTTCACATACCCAAAACCAACCATTTAGCCGACAGGGGGGGGGACACTTGACTCTAACAAAAATTTGCACTTTAAAGCTTAATATTTCGCAAACGAATCCCTGAATCCAAAAATGGTTTTCACAAACTCTCAATATTTTTAAAGGACCTTTCCAATGATACCCCTCAATATGGGGTAAAAAAATAAAAAAATAAACATCACCACTTTACGTGTATGAGAGATACCCTAAAAAAAAAATGTTTTTCATAATTTTGTTTTACCGCTTTGTCGGCGTAATTAATATGTATACCTATGCCAAATTACAGCTTTCTAGTACTACGGGTCTCGGAGCTAGACCGCGGACAGACACACAGACAGACGGACATGACGAAACTATAAGGGTTCCTTGTTTACTACGGAACCCTAAAAAACAAATTTGTAGCTTCACGCTAGTTACCAAAATATCACTTAAAATAAAACAGCAAAAATGTCTGGCTTACAAAACACACACTCCATTTAATTCATCCAAACTGCTCACATCTCCCGAAACAACCAACTCGAAATTATAACACGCAAACTTTTCGAATCAATTAACTCTAAACTTAATTCAACAACATACGAACTCCGTCTTTGTGATATAATCGCGGATAAGTCTGTTTCCCTTACATTTTGTGGACTAACATTAATGAGTCTTAAGTTAAATTTTCTTAGAGAGTTCTTCAAACTCAAAATCTTAGGGAAACTTTGGTTCTCCTCCAATGACGGTCATAAAGCTCTGTTTATAATAAAAGTAGGAACAATTATTTTAATGGTTAGCTATTAGAAACGTTATCTTACTTTATCGTATGTATTGCAGATTGTGCAGTCAATTTAGCGCCTATCGTGTTATCAGTATCGCGATAGGGGATTACGTCAGTAATCATAAAACAACAATTATTCAACAAAACCAAGTATTCGAATAAATTTGGAATTTGACATTAGAGAATTGGTGTACTCCGGCCTAGAAGCCAAACCAAAATGTGTATTGCATTGAGGTGGTCATCACCTCGACTTTTTAGTGAAGACGAGAGAGAGATAATCCTGTTTAAGAAAACAAGCTTATCCCTCGCTCGATGCCGCTTAGTTACCTCCTTAGGGACTAGGACCGGTCTCATAGAACAAAACCACTGCCCTCAATATCAAGGTCTACTATAGCATACTCGTAGACATATTCTATTTATTCTTATTGACCATGGACCCGCGCTCAAAGTCCCCCATAGAACACTCTCCGAGATTCAATTAAACTCAGAAAATCAGAGTTAAGTTTATACTAATTAACTATTTCTGAATTACTGTAACAACAAAAACAACAATTCTTCCAGTGAATGTGTCTTTCGGATGATCCTTCTATTCCTGTTCTTACTATTCTAATTAATATTATAAATGTGTTTGTATGTTTGTTGCTCAAACACGCAAAAACTGCTGAATGGATTTGGATGAATTCTGGCACACAGATAGTTTATAACCTGGATTAACACAAAGTATACTTATTATCCTGGTAGTACGTTCACATGGAATAATTTCCGACCTTCATATAAGCGAAACCACGTGCAACATTAGTTGACACCAATCTATTAATTTCAAAGAATTTTGTTTACGACAGTTTGTTTAAAATCAGTTTTAATCTCTCATAATTCCATGATAGCAAAATCAAATGATGATCATTATGTAACTTTTTGGGTACATAAATATCAATGTAGAGAAGCGATAGCACCGACTTATATTTGTTCGTACCTATCGGCAACATGAAGTTCTTGGCTGTGACTGTGTTAGCTCTGGTAGCGATCGCATCCGCCAGAAACGTAAACCTTGAGAGCGTGATCGATCTGGAAAAGAACACCGCGTACGGATATCTTAGTAAAGTTAGTGCTCTTTTGGCCGAAAGGATCCGCAAAGCTGAGGAGGAAGGTGACCGAAATCCTTCCAGAATTTCCGGTGGTGAACCTTCTATAGTCGGACAGTTTCCTTACCATGTAAGCATTTGATTATCACCAACATGTAAGATAAGTAACTAAGATAAAGATATATTCCTCACTACAATATATTATGTACATTTTCAATTCATTTCATTTCACTAGGCATAGGGCCTGTATTTCCGGACACCAGGTCTCCACTCCTTCAGGAGCAGTTACTTTTGTAACTGTATATATATAAGTATATAACTATGAAGTTTTTACATAGAGATACTTATACCTTTATACACTACATATACCTAGATATTATTTTTATGTCGATATTCATTTAGTGTCTTATTTATTTATATTTTTAAACATTTCGTAATATAATAAGTAAAAAAAAAACATTTAAAAATAAAGGTTCTCCGGTGTCGGGACCAGGGTCCAATCTACCAGTGGTTAGGGTTGCAGAGAAAAGAACCTCCTCAAAACGCGAGCCGTATCGAGGAGAACTGCTTTCTGAATCAGGCTCTTGATCCAACCTCATAACGAGAGCCTCGAGATATGTTGGTCGAGGCTTTGGGCCATCAGGCCATTGGCCGTTACGACAATCGGCACAATAATAGCCGAGCTCATATTCCACATGTCAACAACCTTGTTTGCTTAGTCGAGATATTTTATTTGTTTCTTTTTCTCAGCTTTCACGAGGTTCTCGTTATGTGGAATGGTAACATCATGTATCATTGCGAGGCCCGCTAATTATTTATAAATAAATTGATATACCAACGAAGATTAATTAATTGTCATATTGACGTCCCCACCCTGTTTACTAGTATGTATCTGTAACGCTGTTGGATTATTTTTTAATAGGTTGGTCTAGCTCCTCGCTTTAATCCTGAACCTAATATTGACCTGAGTGTCTGCAGTGGTTCTTTGCTCAACTCAAGGAGAGTAGTCACCGCTGCTCACTGCTGGTTCGATGGTACTAACCAAGCCTTTAGGTTTACGGTTATCCTTGGTACAACCCGTTTTTGGTATGACGGTATTCGTCTGGATTCTTATGACGTTGTTATGCACGGAAACTGGTCACCTTACATGATGCGTAATGACATTGCCATGGTCAACTTGCCTTCTGCCGTTACTTTCACAAGTGAGTATAAAACTACTACTACTTATTTTAAAGACGGATTCAATAGGTCTATGGTGTTATTGGTAATTTTATTTCGTTATATTTTATAGTAAAGAGACACCATTTATGCAATTAATATGTTATCGTAAAATATGCCAATATTGCCCACAAGGGAAACTTTAGTAAACCAAAAATCAATTTGTAAGCATATCTTTGATGTTCAAAAATATCTTAATATTATGGCAACATTTAATTGGCTTTGAAAGAAGAAACAAAAACATTTATTTGGACGCAGTTCGTGAAACACAAAACACGAATAACCATCATTTTCCACCATGAGTTTTGTGAATTTTTTAGTTTGAAAAGGTTACAGAAACATTTCACATTTAAGTAGATATAAAATTGAATATTTGGGAGATTTATTTTGACTCTGTTGGTTGGACAAGATTTCATATAAACTAGTGTTTGCCTTTAAAAATAAATTATTTTTCAGATCACATCAGTCCCATCGCTCTGCCCTCTGGTAGTGAGCTGAACAACCAATTCGTCGGCTTCAGCGCTACCGTATCTGGCTTCGGTTTCGTCCGGCGATGTATGAGAAACATTTAATATTTTTTTAAATATTTTTTATAATTTAATATGTTTCTTGTTATTGTGTTTGCTTTTTTTTTCAAACCGGTGGTAATTTAAGAAAGAATAACATTTATTTGGCAATAGATCGTGAAACAGAAATACAAACAAACACCATAAACAGAACGGGGTTTATCCCTTTTATCCTCTGATGTACCCGAGTCTATTCGTCCTGGGCATGGTCGGGTACACCAGGCTGGCCGTAAGAAGGGACGTCGCGCTGGTCAAGTACGTGGCCCGCGTACTGCTAGGGTTGTTGCACCACCCGGAGGTGCTGGCAGTGCTGCGGCTGTGCGCGCCGGACGGGTGCGTAGGTGCACGCCGGCGCCCCGCAGTGTTAGATGTGCCAGCGGCTAGGACTAACCTACTCAAGTTTGCCCCTATGGCACGAGCCGCACGTATTATTAATGTTATTACGGTATCGGAGGATATATTTGCGCAAAACCTGCCGCAATTCATTCGAACGGCACAAATAATAATTGAAAGACGTTTGACAGAATAAAAGTTGTCATGTTTAGAATAATTGTTATATTACATAATATTATATAATTCATTGTAATTCTGCTTACAGGTTATTAATTTGGAAATTTGTGTATATTTTGTGACTTATAACATCGCCTTGGATGAATCTGTAAAGGTGTTATAATTGTGATTTAAATAAATAAATAATAATAATTATAAATATCAAAAAGTGAAATGTTTTCACAACAATGTGTGGCTCAAGGCTGCGCCAAAGGATTCATTACAGCATGAATGCCAGACAGATGTTGTCTAATACTTTCAATTTCAGTTTCAAATAGTCTTTATTAGCAATTTTAAAACTTGTTTTACAAGTTAAATAAATTAAAGGTTTAGATATCAAAATTATTCGTCGTCCCATCTTTGATATTGTCTTCTTCTTTTCCTCTTTTTCTCTAGGATACTATTTTATTACGTCTCGGGCAATTTTTACCCCTGATGACATGACCCGCCCACTTTAATTTTAGTTTTTTAATTGTGTAAGTCACATCTGCTACGTTTGTTTTTCTTCTTGCCCCATTATACCTTCATCTCTTTAAATATATTCCTATATCATTTATTTACAGCGTATCCTAGCCTCCTTAACACCCACCTGAACCACGCCACTATGCCTGTGATCACGAATGCTATGTGCCTTCAGGCTGACGAAGTTTTTGAGATGTACATGCAGTCCACAAACATTTGCACCAGGGGCGCTGGAGGCAAAGGCACCTGCGGCCGGGGTGATTCCGGCGGGCCTCTTGTTGTTAACAGTAATGGCAGACGTATCTTGGTATGTGAATCATGTTTTTTTTTTACATTACAATCTTGGAAATTCTCGCCAACCCTCTTGAGCAGGCGGGGTGATCAATGCTAATGCCTTCTCTGTTTGAGAAGATGCATTTACCCTGCAGTAGAATAATAATTAAGTTGGTGTTATGTATTTATTTGTTTAATTTTAGGGAAAGCTTGGTCATGAGATGTTTTCGATTATGTATTTTTGATATTTCTGTTTTGGTGTGTTTAACCAGAAATATTTTCATTAAAATCGTTGTCTGTTAGAGTGCCTTAATTTTATTTTCTTTCTAACAGATCGGGTTGTCCTCTTGGCAAGCTCGAGGCGGCTGTGGAAATGGTTATCCTTCTATTTTCACCAGAGTAACCTCATACATTAGCTGGATCAACCAACATCTATGAATACATTGAATAAATCTGTATGGGGTATTAAATTATTAAAATTTTATTTAATCAAACATTGTATGTTGTATCGATAATTTTAACAGTCCATCATGTTCGTCCGTCAGTCAATAACACATGAGTGGTAACAATTTAACATTGACAAAAAGTAAGAAAAGTTTTAAGAGAATCAATAATATTCACCGTAATAAACACATTCTGCTCTCGGTAGACTATTGTCACTTAGCAAATTGTCACTTAGGTGCAAATTGCGCGTTTACACGGCGTGCATTCGACCAATCATGACCTATGCGGGTGCCGTCTTTGCTCATGCAAAACCCTGTCATATCCATAGGATGCAAACAGTCCAAAATAGATTCCTCCGTAGGGCCACAGGTTCCCCCTGGTTCGTTAGGAACGAGGCACTCCACCTCGACCTAAAGATTCCCACAATCCACCAATTTCTAAAACGCCTTTCCAAGCGTTTCTTTGAGTCCAAACATCGCAACCCTCTGGTTGTCGAGGCCGCCAGTTATGTCCCGAGTAAAATCAGTCATGTTCGCCGTCCAAGGCATATCCTCGTAGACCCCGATGACCCCATAACCCTCCTCCAGGAGAGCAATAGGGAAACAAGTACAGTGTACAAACACAGACGCTTCCCGTCATTCCGACCTCGCCGCCGAGGTCCTTTGCGATCTCGACCGCCGCGCCCCCGAGTAAATAATACTCCCCCCCGACCCTTGCTCGAAAACGAGGTGCCAGCAGTTGTTGCAGCGGTGCACGTAGCTTTAAATTCCCCGTCTAATAATAATGATCAAAACCCTTTGATCCAGCCCGTCCCATCTTTTGATGTCCTCCCTCCGGATAACGCCCTAAGCCGAGGCTCGTACCCCACAGGGGGTGCCCTTAGCGAGCGTTCATCCTAAGCTTTTTAGCTTATTTTATGTATGCCCTGGCTGGAGGCTTTGAGTGTAGCAGCTTAAGGCAGCCACAGGATTGACCGGTTAAACAGCCACGGTTCTCGGAACCAACTGTGAGATGCCCTATAGAAAAAAAAAAAAAAAAAAAACACATTCTACACTACATTTTACATAAGTCATTGTTAACCATGTTGGTTAATCCATCTGTTAAACAAATACAGCAAAAATAAACACGGAAATTTTACTAAGACATGCAAATATGCACCATATTGTTTTCGAAACACGAAGAAAAAGGGGTAAAGGGGATTTCGCTCAGTTTGAAAAAACTAGCTGTTGGCTTAAAGGCAATGCAAAGACTGTGCAGGCTATTCAATTTAGATAGTGGCACAGAAGCAGGGGGAAGATGTTATTCGAGAATTTTCATTAACTCTGAAATATTCTGTTCGTTGCTTTTAAACAAAATTTGTAAGAAAAGGCGAAAATCTTGTTATCTCGGTGCATAAATACCCCGTGTGAAGAATGCTCTAGTGCAGACAAGAATTTATGAAATGCAATTATATTTTTATGAGTCACTAAGTAAGAGAGTTGTGGAATTTTCACGTTCACTTAATTTTCTACTTCGACAATAATTTCGTGCTCAATTATAACTTGAGTGAATTAAACAGATTTTCAGCTGTTCAACTATTTTCTTCTTTTTTTTTTTACATGTTAGAAAGGTATTTATTCGCATATATTATGTACAAGTGTGTAAATAACTTATAACTAATTTGATAAAAATAACAAAATTGTATACTAACTTAACTAAAACTATTTTCTTTTTGATACGTGCAAATGACATTACCAAGTAAATATATTCATAGAATACCACCGTCATTGAATGGAATTCAAAATAATACAATTTGAAGCAATAAGTAAAATAGCAGCAGTGGCAATATTACTATTTAAAATAATAAATTAATTGAAATAAAAAATAGCTCACAACGACCAGTTCACAAAATACCTACAATAAAATACAAGCACTGCAAAAGTACAAAACATTTCATTTGGGCAGCATCTGACCAAAATTCAAAAGTAATATTCAATCAATTCTGAAATAAATCACCAATAGCACTCGAACCTTGTTGACCACAAATAAACAACAAATAAAAATAAATGTTAAAAGGAAAATTTTATTTTCGCCTATTGATATCAGAACATGGGAGATTTTCCGAAGCGGGCTGCACTGGAATTCAATTTGCTGGTATCAGACTCCTGGCTTTGTCCGCAATAGTGTTGTCAAGACCAATATAGAATATAACCGGGATAACCGGGATGACCAAACATAGAATTCAAGGTTATTCCGTAATAGAAAATCAGGTTCGGATATCTAGACAATCTATTTAAAAAATACTTTTATATATTTTGTATACGTAAATTTAAAAAAAAAACAACCGACTTAAAAAAAAAACACTACAAAGTGAAAAATAACTTTAATTTCGGAAGTCGGTGTCTTTGGTTTTGAATTTTCGTTCTTTGTTACCGACTTCCGATATTAAAGTTATTTTTCACTTTGTAGTGTTTTTTAAGTCGGTTGTTTTTTTTTGTAAAAAGTTTTTATTTTTCACTTTTTAGTTGTGGTACCTACCCTACAAAAATTCGAATACCACTACCTGCCATATAAATAACAGTGACAGGAAGTTATCATATCATCCACATACTAAGAGAGAAAAAATACGTATTATTGAAGCTAACTCAAAAATTACCCGAGCAAAGTTAATAAAATTTATATGGGACTATCTCTGAAGTATGATCTACCAAACTAAAAAATAATCATCAAAATCAATTCATAATTGGCGGAGTAATCGCGTAACAAACATACAAAAAAACAAAGAAAAAAAAACATACAGTCGAAATAAGAACCTCCTCCTTTTGGAAGTCGGTTAAAAATGTAATGCTGTTCGTTGGTAAGCGCATCATTTGGGAATGGCTGGACCAATTTGGTTAATTTTCTTTTTTAAATGTTCGTTATACGAATAAAGTTTTTAGGGAAAGAAAAGTTCGAAAAGTTACCCAGTAATTGGAAAATTCGGTAGAAACTGTTTTTTTTTTTTTTTTTCATTGGGGTTTTTGTCGACAACGTCTGTCGCGTCAGCTAGTATTCAATAAAATTGGTTTGTAATTTTGACGTGTCTAGATCTAAATTAGCGCGTCGTTATATTATTTATACTTCCTTGCACAATTCTGATAGGTATGTAAAAACAAGATTGAAAAATACCACGACATGCCGTCAAAAATTGGAATTCCACCGCAGCGGAAAGCCTCAAAAATGGATGGTAGGACCTAAAAATCCCTCGAACATCCCGGGATCGACCATCACTATTCTCCAAAACAGGGTCACAGAAATTTCACTTCATAAATTTCATCTGGTACGTCGTAATTATAGAACGAGAATGCCTCCGGATGAATTCTGTATTAAATTCTTCGAGGATCAAAATTAATTCGGCTAATTTCTGCGTACCGATTCACTTCCTGATTACATCTTTGGCGTGTTTTGTAGATATCTACGTTGAAAGTTTGGTTCTGGTGGTTTTAATAAAATAAGTTTGTTTAAAAATACGTCTGATACATGAGAAAGTTGAAAAAACACATGAAAATACACAAATGTATTTTTTTTAATAATTACAAAAAAATCTTTTGTTTTTTGTAATGTAAAAATATTTCACGCCTCTATTCAATTGTCAAAATATTTTCAAGTCAAGAAGTGTAAAACAATATCTTCAAGGGAATGCCTCCGCTGCCGGCGCCGACTCCCAAAAATAACGCCATTGGGAACCGGTATGACATTTTTAATCTCGGCTTACAAACATCGGCTGCCGGCACATTACATATTCTGTGGCCGGCACCGCCGGCTCTCTTAATGGACACCGGCGGCGCGGCGTTCATGGAAACCCTTCCAGTGTTCAGAACTTCAACTAACTGACCCTAACTAAAGTATTTTTTTCTAAATATTCTAGTCATTTTTAGCGTAGGGGTCACAGTTCTAATCTAACTTTCTTTTGCGAGTAAAAATATTGAACACAATCTAACTAGTTTGGTTCCGGGTACTTAGTGCTTGATTACTGGAATATGGAAATCATTGATTATAGAAACATAATACTGGAAAAAAATAATGCTTTATTATATGTTTTTAGGGTTCCGTACCTCAAAAGGAAAAAAGGAACCCTTATAGGATCACTCGTGTGTCTGTCTGTCTGTCTGTCTGTCCGTCTGTCACAGCCAATTTACTCCGAATCTAATGGACCGATTAAGTTGAAATTTGGTACACATATGTATTTCTGTGACCCAAATACGAATGTGTAACGTAAATAAATGAATTTTGAATATAGAGGTCACTTTTAGGGGGCAAACAAGAAAATTAAAAAAAAAAGTTTTTCTAACAGTACCGTGTGACATATCAAATGAAAGGACTTGTTATGAGGATCTTAAATATATTTTTTATATTATTTTAAAATAAACGCTTTTAAAGATATTTAAGAAATTCAATGAAAATTGACCATTGCCCCCCCTTATCTCCGAAACTACAGGACCAAAAATTTTGAAAAAAATACATAGTATGGCTCTTTACTCATAGATAACAGTAAAACCTATAAGAAGTCCATGGTCTTAAAATAACATGGTAAATCTCTCAATATTGTGCGCGCAAACTTACATTTCGTCGCTCGGCATCCAATAGGCCCATCTCTCTAGCTATTATAATATCAACAACAAAATATCAAAAGTGTTTGACAGTCTGCTTAATAGACAACTAAAAAATAAAACTGTAAATGTTCATGACAACCAATTCGGGTTCCGGCGTGGTTTGTCAACAGAAAGTGCAGTGTTGTGTCTTAAGCATACTGTCACATACTATACACAGCGTGGGACGCAGATTTATGTTAGCTTCCTCGACTTATTCAAGGCTTTCGATCTGATTGCTCTTGACGTATTGCGGAGAAAGATGGAGAAGGATAGATTGCCAACGGAGCTTATAAACATTTTTAAATATTGGTATGGTAACAAGATGAATAGTGTATGATGGGCTGGAACTTTTTCCAGGCCATATAGGTTGGAATGCGGGGTGAGGCAGGGAGGGTTGAGCTCACCCTCGCTTTTCGAGCGAGCTGATTGGCGAGCTCAACAGCACCAGAATAGGTAGGTGTGTATAGATGGTATTTGTGTAAATAATATTAGCTATGCAGACGATATGGTGCTTCTGAGCGCATCAATCTGTGGTCTCAGAAAGTTGGTCGCCAAATGTGAGTAGTATGCCAAAATACATGGTTTGATGTATAACTCCAATAAGTCGGAAATCATGGTCTTCGAGGGTTGGGGTAGACCAGGTTATGTATTACTCAATGAGACTCCACTACAAATAGTATTTACGTTAAAATATCTTGGTCATATATTGACCCCTGACCTCAATGACGGACTCGATATTGGCGGGAACGAAGGGTGTTGTCGGTAAGGACGAACATGCTGGCTCGCAGGTTTGCACGCTGCTCACTTAAAAAGTCAAAATTACTCTGTTTCGAGCTTATTGTACAACGTTTTACACGTGCAGCCTATGGGCTAGATACACCCAAAGGTCGTGCAACACCCTTCGTGTCCAATACAACAACGCTTTCAGGGTACCTATTGGTGGGGCTGCCCCGTTTTTGTTGCGCATCGGGAATGTTCGCAGACGCACATATTAATTGCTTTTACGCAACGATGCGAATGAGGTGTGCATACCTGTTGCGCAGAGTGCGAGCCAGCTCCAACAATATCCTAAAAATGATCACAAACAGGCTGGATTGCATGTACATCAATCACTGCAGTGCCATCTCCCATGGGGTGAAATAAATTTAAACTAGATTACGTGGAGCACTCGGAAAGTTTTGCGATACTAGAAAAAAATAAACTACAGGTTATATTTTTTTTTATTATATCTTTTCAAAGAACTCTCGAGAGTTCTTTAATACACAGTTTCATACGTCTAAACCAATTTTCATAACACATTTTCCAGTCCACATCAAACACCTCTTCAATCTCCTTCTCAAATGCAGCCAGTGCAACTTCCGGTGATGAAAACTGTTTTCCTTTGAGTTGGTTTTTTATTTTTGGGAACAAGAAATAGTCGTACGGAGCCAAATCGGGACTGTAAGGAGGATGACCTATAAATTTGACCGGTGTGCTGTCCAAAAATTCCCTTGTTTTGAGCGCCGAGTGAGTCAGCGCGTTGTCGTGGTGAAACAGTAGCCCACGGAGGCCAGTGTTCGGTCGCTTGCTGCTTGCAGCATTAAAAACTTCTGGCAAACATTTGGTAACATACTATTTAGTATTGATGCTCCTTTGATCTCGTAAGGGTACTGACACCAGATAAACCGTCAAAGAAAAAAAACTTACGATCAAAATTTTGCCTGCACTTGGTTGCACACTGGCTCGCTTCACTTAGGTAGGCGTTGGTTCATTTTGAAACAGCCACATGGTCGACTGACGCTTCATTTCTGGATCATTCTGATAAAACCAAGATTCGTCAGCCATAATGATATCTTAAACGTGCCGAGACGAGCCTACTTCAAATTTTTTATCATGTCTCGGCACCATTCTATCCGAACCTCCTTCTGAGTCTGCGTTGGATTTTGCGTTACCAGCGTGAAACTATCTTCCTTACCCGAAGATGTCCATGTAGAATTTCATGCACACTTCCTGGTCAAATCTGCAGTATATGGTGAACCATTTCATATGTAATTCACATATTCTCTTGAATTAAATGTTCACAGCCAGCACGTTTTGTTATGTAACAGCCGTCATAGGGCGGCCACTTCTTTCTTCGTCCGCCAAAATTATTCGACCACGCATAAATTCGTTGAACCAACGGAAAACAGTCGCTTTAGAAGGGCTTTTTTCTACGAACACCATTTGAAGTCTTTCAAACAATTCTTCTGGTTTTAGTCGACATTTGAAATCGTACAAAATCATCGCGCGAAAATGTTCTCGTTGTAAATCCACTTTTCAGTAAGACAGAGTTTTTTGATTTTGCTCGTAAAAAAATGTGGAGGGAATTTAGAATGTTATGTTTTTTTTTTTGTAATAAATAGTCATATTTTTTATCGATATCAAAACCAGCCAGTATCCCATAGACAAAAACTGTTAGTCGCAAAACTTTCTGAGTGACTTGGTAAAATAAGCTAACATAGTTCATAAGTTTACTAACACAATGAGTACTTGTTACTTGAATAAAGAAAAATATCGTGTCCATTTTTCTTTTTCAACGACGTTTTCTAAAATTTAAACCTAGCTAGATCGATTTATCGCTCCCGAAACGCCCTGCGTACTAAAGTTCATAAAATTCTTTGAGCCGTTTCCGAGATTCAGATTATATAAACATATATACAAGAATTGCTCGTTTAAAGGTGTTTGATTTATATTATTGTTATATTAATACCGCGAATGTGAAATTTTTAACGAACATCTGATTTTAGTTTTATTTCATTCTACACGTTCAAATAAGTGATCTTGCAATTAAAAAAAAAAAAACGTAAATAAATGTCACATTCGCGGTATTGGATGCCGAGCGACGATTTGTAGTTGGAATGTCACATAACATACACGTAACATGTTTTTCAACTACAATGTTAAGTTTGTTCTTGGGATAAATAAATTCATCTCAACTACGGAACCCTTCATTGTGCGTAGTCCGACACGCACTTGGCCGGTTTTTTTAATTATGTCTACCCCGCCTATCTACACCAATATGCTAAATTGCCAACCCCTTTTTTCTAAAATCAGTGCCGGCAGCCAATTCAGCAACCGGCGCTGGCAGCCAATTCGGGATCCGGTGTCGGCAGCGAAGGCACTCCCTATCTTTAATTATATCAACAAAAAGTAAGCAACCGAATTGAATCATCAATTCAACTCTTCTTTAGCTTAGAGCCAGTAAATTAAAATTTAACTTCCACCAAATATTAAGCTGAAACACAACCCGACGCACATAAACTTCAGATTAAAACCAGTACCAAAACCCAAACTTCGGAACTCAAGGCGACAGATTAAGACAGTTCCTATTAAACGTTGGAAAGTTAACGAACAAACAAACTGTCCCACGTAGCCTTCACGAAGCCGTCAGTTAAACCGTTATAACCGTACACTTTGAATTTCTCGACGCGGTCCGAAAACCAATTATTGTTGGGAACAGTGGTGCCAACCTTTTGTGCAAAGTCTCCTTCCTACTTGCTGAGTTTAATAATTTCTGGACGGTAGAATAATTGCAGGTCGGACGTTGAAATACGTGTGGCGAGTTCGCCGAATGTTGGCGGTTTGGACCAAAACTTGTGCTTAGTGGACTAGTGAGCATCTGTGCTTTGTATGGATGGTGTGTTCGATTGCAGCGATTTCTTCTCGTGAAATTATCATCCCTACATGTCGTTCAGTCACTGCTAGTGTCCGTAAGAAAGGTGAACATTGAAAGTTGTCTAAAAATCGTGAAACCGTTTAGTGCTTACGGGGGAGACGACAGCTTAACAACTTTTAGGAGGTCGCTTGACAGGTTTTTTTTTAATTTTTATTTTAGCCCGCACTGTCCCACTGCTGAGCAAAGGCCTCCCCCAAATCCTTCCATGTTTCCTTTTCCAGGGCCACCTCCACCCAACCCTTGCGGTACGCGTCTAGGTCGTCTCGCCAACTCTTCCTGAGCCGACCTCAGCGCCGCGGTTAAGTGACAAAATAACTAAAATGGATATCAAATGCGATGGAGCACAAATAAGCTGAGAAAATGCCTTTTCCAAATTTTGTTCTATCGTTACCCAACTAACAAAAACATATCTGTCAATAGAATAAACGTTCATAAAACTAAAGTTACACATTGCTCCGTTTTTTCCACCAATATCAGCAGCTTAACGTACCCCTGGGAGACTAGTGTAGGACCAAATAAGCCGGTCGATAACCTATTAAACGCCTACCAAACCTTTTTGTAACACGGTCTACAACAAATGGGATACTTCAGCGAAAATGTTCCCCGATTCTGACAACCGAAAATCCATTTCGCGATATCTGACAGAGGGATAATTTGATATGACGTAGGCGAAACGGCGAAAATAAACAAAAGTAAATAACCTATGTTATTTCTACGAAAGAAATGTAAATATCGGCATTCTTACGCAATTAGGCCGATTGGCTATGTTTGGTTTTCCATTGGGCATTCATTTACGGTACGTTTGATTTTTCTGATTTGTTTTTGTTTTGATTGCAAGATAAACACTTTTTACGTACTTTGTTTGTTTTAGCATATTATTTTTGCTCGATACAAATTATTCCGTATTTGGAAGCAATTCAGCAGTTCTACTTTTTACCTGTATTTCCAATTTCCATGTTAACGTGGTGCTTGGTTCCAAGAACGCATAAATTGAAGCACCTACTTTTGGACAGGAGTTTCTACCTTCTAGGTTTTGTTCTTCATCTGACTCATCGGTTATTTCTTTCAATCTGCCTAGCGTTTCCCAAACAAAGTTGGGGTCGGCTTCCAGTCTAACCGAATGCAGCTGAATACTAGTATTTTACATGGAGCGACTGCCTATCTGAACTCCACAACCCAGTAACTAGGTAACACCCCTTGGTAAGACTGGTTGCCAGACTTTCGGGCTTCTGACGACCCGTAACGAAAGACAGCCGGGATTTGTTTTACGTACTTTCCGAGGCACGGAGGAGTCTCGGTATGTAGAAATAGTCACCCATCCACGGACCAACCCCGGCAAGCGTAGCTTAACCTGATGGATCGACCCATGCGGCTGTTAGTAATTAGCCATGAGCTCCTCCCCTCCCTCCCTCATCGGTTATTTCTTTATTCCTTTTAATTAATTTCAAACCTAATATTATATTACCCTAAATTTAGTTTCCCATCAAGTAGTTAACCCATCATTTCTCGATCAATCCCTAAACTTATATACCACACCTAAATTCCAACTTAAACGGTCATGTTCATTACGCGTATTAAGTTAATCATCCGTTGGTATTCAGGGCACGGCGTTATGGCCCATACCACCCATACTATTATATTTGCGGCACTTTGGCATGCGTTTGATGGGTAAACGTCCATAGTTTTTGGCACGGATTCAAATTATATAGACTTGAGGGGCTTACGTGGATTTGTAAAGTTTGGTATGTCATTTGACCTATATTTTGAAGGTTATTATTATTAGAACCTGCGTTAATAAACTTTATAATTATTATAATTACACAAAAAGCCCTAAACTCGCCCCCTATTACATGGGACTTAAACATAACTGGCGAAATGTGGGTGTACCTGCTACAGGGACACCTCTGCCCAACCCTTCGGGGAAACAAGGCGTGATGTTATGTTATGTTACAAAGCCCTAAAAGGCTTGCTAGGTTAATTAGCTAGTCCTTGATATTATGGATAAATATAATTGCAATGGTAATAAAAATATTTAAACAGGATAAAAAAAAAAACATTGGAATAATTGCTACTAAACTAGAACTTTGTTTAATTATTTTTTTGTCACTACAATGAGAAACAATCACTTTAAAGTGTACCTACTTAAACAATTAAATAATTTATCCTTTTGATGTTAGTAAAATAATAAACCGTTCAGCCATAGTAGTTTCACCACATTTCTTGACAAAAGCAAAGTAGAACACTACAGCACCAAGCAAATTGGCTAGCTCATGCTGTAATGTCAACCTCCCAACTGGCATGGTATAATGTATACCTATTTAGTCTCGCTCTGACATTTATCAATACTAACTCTAGTCTCTCATGGCTCGAACGTTAGCCGACTGAATTTAGTCGTCGGATATCTATAGTTATATCGCGTCGAATATCTCAGATTTGTCGACGCCCCTATTCTGTAGCGGCAGAATATTGTGTGCGGGTTTTGCTTGAGTTGACAAGACTAATATGAGAAATCTTCTTAAAGTTTTCAATACAGTCACAACCACGTTGCGTAAATTTTTATATTTTATTGTGAATATTAAGCTCGTCTTCGATTTGTGTGTCTTGATTCTTTTCATCGATGCTGAAAGTCAGATAGCATGGAATTTGGAAATAAAAATGTATGTAACGACTTAAATAAATCTTCTATACCTCGGTCCTTGTAATGAAGAAACGTTGAACTGTGTTGAAATCTGCAAAACAACCAACACTGACAAGACAAATGAGAACAATCATGAAAATAAAGCGCTGTAAACTTTACCAGCGCTTCACCACCAAACTCTCAAGCGCTGCAGTCCTCCAGCAATTCCTTCCACCATATATTAAGTGCAGAGCACCGAATAGCGGTGCGGCTGCCATCTCCGGCATGCATTACGTTCTAATCCCTGAATGAGTTCAAGTGTGACACTGAATATTAAACGGGCTTTTGGTAGGTCACCCCGGATTAGATGATCCCCGAAACTTTGCCAAGAACGGACCAACTTTAATTATGGTTTAATCACGATAGTTCAGATTTGCGTCAGTGTTTTTGAGATATTTGGTGATATTAGCGTGATTAGGGTTGTTGATGTGATATTAAATTAAATAGGTTGTATCATTATGAACATGTTGGACATTATTCAGCGTCATTGCACGATTAATTTCCCTGTTTCTAAAATATTTTTAAAATGAGACAAGAAGCGATATTTTTAGCAAGGCCCATCGTGTTTTAATGGGCGTCATTAAAGATAAGAAAAATGCCTTAGCAATACTTTTTCCACTTCAATTACTAACCCTGGTACATCCTGGAAATGATTACAGAAATATTACCCCTTACGACCTTTCACATCCAAAAAACGATGGCGACACAAATCAAAACATAACCCCCACAATGCTTCACATTTACCTTAAACACTTCTGTATTGTTGGAAATAATTCGGCAAAGGAAAATCCTTTTCCTGCAACTTATATCAGAACTATTGTTCACCACAATAGCGCTGATTCCTTCACGCGTTCACTTGATGTAATGCCGTCACTAAACATTGGGGAAGTGAGAAACTTTTGCTCTCTCTAGTTTGGGAATTGCGCCGTTATGCGCATAAAAATATGAAGGAAAAAGGCATGTATGTGATATATGAAGAGGGATGTGAATGGCGTTGAAGGTTTTAACTTTAGTGTGAGGTGAATAAAGGAGGTGTTAATGTGTAGTGTGGACTTAATTAAGATGTTTGTTGTGCTGTAATGGCAATCCTTTGGGTTTTTTAGGGTTCTGAAGTCAAAAAGGAACCCTTATACCTTATAGTTTCGCAATGTCCGTCTGTCTGTCTGTCATATGGCCTGACCACGATTATGTCTGGACTTTAAAAGAGACTGCGACCTCTGAGGTTGTTTCGGCCTTTCTTCTCAGAATAGTCAGATAGGAAACGCCGAACTCATCTAGCTTATTTCTATTTTTTTTATATATGACGTGTAAAAGTGATTCCGATATCCTAAATAAACAATTTAATTTAATTTTATTTCATTTCATTGTCTGTCTGTCCGCGGTTTAGCTCAGAGACTCTTCGAGTACTAGAAAGCTGTAATTTGGTATGGGTATACATATTAATCACGCCGAAAAAGTGGTAAAACAAAATCATGAATTTTTTTATTAGGGTACCTCCCTTGCACCTAGTGGGGATGTTTTTTTTTCCTCGTTTATGCCATGATGTTGTGTCGTTGGAAAGGACGTTCAAAAGTATTGTGAATTTATAAAACCATTTTTGGGTTCAGGGATCCGTTTGCGAAATATTAAGCTTTAAAGTGAAAATTGTTTTAGAGACAAGTGTCCCCCCCTGCCAGCTAAATGATTGGTTTTGGATATAAATGAGAAAATTCACGGCAGTAGTATATATGTTACGGCTAAAACCCGAAGTGCGGCTACACCTAGATTTAGCCGGCTATAACTAGGTGCGGCCGGTAGCAGTTAGTTAAACTTGCCTAAATGGACCCTGGCACTCGCCGGCTGCTGCCGCGGCACCGCTCGCTTCGCTCGCTCGGCTCGTGCGGTGTGTTATGTGGTCACAGTTCTAACCTAACCTAACCTACTCTTCAACCATTTTCATTTGCTACAACTAAATTTAACCAACTGCTACCGGCCGCACCTAGTTGTAGCCGGCTAAAACTAGGTGTAGTCGCACTTCGGGTTTTAGCCGTGACATATATAACGAAATTAAAAGGAAAAAAGGATCACAGTTAAGTAGGCTCTACAAGATAACGAGTAATAATCGACCAACATACATTTGCATTCCGTATGGGAGAACATTATTTTTCAACTACAAATTACAATGCTAAGTTTGTTCTTGGGATAAATTCATCCCAACTACGGTAGGTACCCTTCATTGTGCTGGTCCAACATACGCTTGGCCGATTTTTGAAGTGAAAACTTCTTTAGGCGCGTTGGGCATTTCTGAGATGGGAAAAAACAATTGAACTCGCGACACTGATACCAGCTTTTGACCATTAAAAAGACATCAAAGCACGCATAGCTTTTATAGCGGGCTTTGAGCGCGGCGACCGAATCAAGAAATTCCGTAACGTAACGAAAATAAAACCTAACACCCCCCACTCCGCCTACCATGTAATGATGGTTCCCATGACAACGTAATGTTGTCATGGAGGTTACAAATGCTATGCAATAGCTTTACCGCGGCAGTCCCCGAGTGCCACACGTTTTTTTTTTAGTTTTCACTTCTGTCGGCACTCCCGGAGTGCCATTTTTTTTTGTGTTCTTGACTAGAATTGGGATACCTATGTAGCTTGCCTTTCCTTATCATACAGCGTGTATCAGAAATGTGTGGTCAAATTAATGGTGTGCTGTCATCAAACTGGACAACTTTCTCCTTGGGTCCCCACATCTTAATCGAATAAAAAAAATCATCATCAGTCAACAGTTGGGTTTAATAGGTATTATCAATATTTTTGGTTTTTTTTTTCTTTGGGATAACCATACTCTAAAAGCAGACAATTCCCTGCGCATTCAATTCAACAATGCCTTCAGGGCACTATTGAGGCTTCCACCGTACTGTAGTGCATCAGGTATGTTCGCTGATGCGCACACTGACGACTACTTTGCGATAATGCGGAAGAAAGTTGCCTCAGTAATATCCCGAGTGCAACAGCATTCCCGAGTGGAGCAGCAACAGCATTCTGAGGGTTTTTGCAGAGAGGCTGGATGGGCCTATTATGGATAGGTTGACCAAGCTACATGTTGGCAACAAAGTTTGTTAAACCTTCCTGTGATTATGATTTTCTTTTAAGCTATTGCATAGCTTTTATCGTGGGCTTTGAGCGCGGCGACCGAATCAAGAAATTCCGTAACGTAACAAAAATAAAACCTAAAACCCCCCACTCCGCCTACCATGTAATGACGGTTCCCATGACAACGTGATGTTGTCATGGGAACGTAATTTTTGTTTTATGTCATCACGTCATCATCCCAAATGTAGCGTTGACAAATAGGAAGTATGGAGGTTACAAATGCTATGCAATAGCTTTATCGCGGCAGTCCCCGAGTGCCACAGGTTTTTTTTTTTCTTTTTGTGTTCCTGCATTTTACTAATATAGTTTTTAAGTAAGATGTAATACTAACACCCTATGGGCCTTGATTCCTGAGTTTTTTTTTTTTTGTACGGGACAGTTGATATTTTTTTCGCGCTTACGCTGTTGGGCGGTACCTATTAAATTTGACCACACCTTTTTGATACATTCTATATAGAACAGCAACCGTTACTCCAACCATTGTTTTTACATAAAATATTGATTACAGCATCATCAGATTTATCAGTCTGCGTATAACAAACCAAACGACTATCAATAAAATACGTCTGCGATGCAATTTGATAATCCTTTCAACTATCATTACCAGTGATCGGAGTAGGTAGAGTGATTTGGGGTCAATGCACTGGCACGTATATATTAGTATAGATATGCCCCCGGGATTCCGGGATTTTGAAATTATTAAGACTTTTTTAAGGAATTTTAAATGTTGTAATGTTTTTTTTTTACTTTTTTTCTTTAAAAAAAGCGTTGCCCCACACTAGGAATTTCTCCTGTATTGTGGGTGCGTTTACAAACATTTAAACTCACATACACAAACAGCCAGACCCGGAACAACTACTTGTAGGTCATACAAATATTTGTTCCGTGCGGGAATCGAACCCGCGACACGCAGCGCAGCAGTCAATCGCTTAACCACTGCGCCAACCGTGCCGTTAATGTGTAGAATAAAGAATACATCAATATGAATAAGAAATATTTAACCCTTTTGCTGTCTTTTTAATAGTATATAGGTGATCGGACTCCAAGAAAAGGATAGGTATACTATAAAAACAATTGATAATATAATATATTTTAAATGTTTATCTATCGCATTCTATAAATTTCTAAAGTAGTAGTTTAAAAATCCTTACTTTAACAATATTTGATTCAATCCCGTAAGTACCAAAATGAAATCCCGGAAAAAAGGCTTATCCATGTTATGATTTCTATGACTATTCATGATGCGAGTACGTAAAATCAATCTACCTACTCCGATCACTGGTCATTACTGAGACACAATAGAGTTTTAATTGTTATCGATCTCAATGAGTCCTCGTGACAGATGAACTCATTAATAATTAAAATAAGCTTTGACGTTTAAATAATGTAGCGGACGTTGAAAAGTTCAAATTCAGCAAGGAAAGCTTATACAGACTAAAGATGTTTTAACATTTGATGCTGATTTAGCGTGGGCGTTAAAGCCGCGAGTACTTCTCGTTTTCTGACTTCTATTTCTAATTTTTGACGGAAGTGTTTGCCGCCTACGCAACTTCCCAGTGAGAAGACACTCTTTTTTTGATTAACTAAACAAAAATTATTTCATTTTTGTTTTTTCACATCATCCATTCTAATATTATAAATGCGGAATTATCTCGTGTCTAGACGTGAAAAGGTAAGACGATTGAACGGATTACGATGAAATTTGGTACACATAGAACTTGGGGTTTAAAACGGCCACATTAAGCAATTCCTCTAAAAACAATTCATTTTCTGAATTCCCAGCAATTTCTATAGGGCGACATATATTTTAACTGAATCATATTCATTTCATATCAGAATCATATTTGGTGTAAATTTTGCTGCCTGAAAAAAATTAAGACCGTAATTTTACCGTATAATTTTTCTTTACAGATTTTATTAATCAAATGTGATTTTTTATTTGTACAGTTTAAATGTTATTTCATTAAAATACAAAACTGTCAAACAGATGAGTTGCGTAATATAAATTTAACGCAGATTTGAATTGTCAGTTTGTGTCATTCATATTATTATCGTATTATGATTTTGCTAAAGCGGCCGTTTTAAGCCCCCTGGTATTACTTTCCCTTGGGATAATCAGAGCTCCACGCTAGCGAAGCCGCGGGTAAAAGCTAGTAGGTTATAATTATTGGTTTTCAAAAACAACAATGAAGGTGTTCATATTCAACAGGGAAAGCTTACAGACTAAAGATGCTTTAACATTTGACGCTGATCTGGTATGGGCCTTAAAGTAGCTGGTACGCCTCGTTTGCTCACTCCCATTTACAATTTTTGACAAGTGTTTGTCGTCTACGCAACTTCCCAGAGAGAAGACACTCAAAACCGTTTTGTAATTAACTAAAATTATTTTTGTTTTCTCACATCATCCAATAAACAACGTGTAACGCTAAATGCGCAAAACCTCAGACACCCCAACTGATTTTAATTCAATTGACCTATTCCAGAAAGAAAAAAAAAGTTAAAAAATTGTAAAGGTTTTATCTGCTGTTTTAGTTCATAAGATTATATAAAAGCTATTATTATAAAATAAAAAAAAATAAAATAAAATTTATTCAAGTATAAAGTAAAAGTATGATTTACATTAAATTACAATCGAGGAAAATTTAATTCTATCTGTAATGTAGACTAGCCTGATCTAGGTTTATGAAAACCTGTGTTTCAGGCCATCAATTTACATCAAACATTTAAAAAGAAGACAACAATACATATAATAGAAGCTAAAATAAAAAGAAGACATAAAATTTTCAATGACTTAAACAGTAACTATTTGGGTATATTATTTTACAACTAGATTATGTAAGATATTATGTTTAAATAAATTAACGAATAATATTAAAGTAGACAAAGTATTACTAATTTGGTAAAGGATGAGACTTAATATAGAGTATTGATTTAAGATAGAGTATGTAGATATGAATTTTTATTTTAAAATTTCTAGTAGTTTTTCCGTGTCTGCATAATTGAGTTTTGCCAAATATTCTTGTACAAGTAAGTTACACCTATTATAACTTAAACTATAAATCTTTAGGACTCTGTTAAACTGGTTATACAAGTAGGGTCCTAAGAATAAATAAAAACGATTAGTAAAAGCATGTTTAGTCTGAGAGTTAGTACAAACCAAATCTTTCCTTCTCCTATCTGAAGGTACTGGGTTAAAATAAAGTTCAGTATTATTCCGCGTATGAGAAAATTTAAATTAGTCGACAACAATTTGTATTTTTTTTACCTATTTTGGCTTGACCTATTAATAAATAGACACGGCAACGTTTTTAATGAAGATTTTTTTTTTAAATATGCTCTATATTCTGCCGCGCTTACAATAACCGCAGTAAGTATCATTTAAGTCAAAACTGAGTTAAATATAGATTCAGAATCAGCTCATTACGCTGATTCCGAATCTATATTTACCTCAATTTTGACAAAAATTATACTTACTGCAGTTATTGCAAGCGCGGCAGTATTAAAAAGTGGTTCAATTGATTCTGCTCGTTATTCTGATCAAACTATTTTCAGGTTTTGCGCGTTTAACGTTACACGTTGTATACAGGGTGGCAGACATATCGAGACGCAACCTGTTACCATCGATTCAGTCATGATTCTGGTCCCCCCCTGCGCTGAATTTTTTCGTCGGTTATTAAAAAAATAATTCGTTGTTCCATACATTTTGACTTTGTATGTTTGCATTTTTGTAGAAAACAGCAGTTTTTTTCTTAAATAACCGACGAAAAATTTCAACGCAGGGGTTCCAGAATCATATCCTGAATCCATGGTATAATTATACATCCTGTATAATTACATTATTATTATAAATGCGAAAGTAGTTGTCTGTTAAATGAAATGAAATTGTTTATTCTGTAAATAGAATACCGGAATCACTTTTACACGTCATATAAAAAAAATATTAAAAATAAGCTAGATGAGTTCGGCGTTTCCTATCTGATTTCTCTGAGAAGAAAGGCCGAAACAAACTCAGAGGTCGCAGTCTCTTTTAAAGTCCAGACATAATCTTGGTCAAGCCATATGTGGACCATGTAGATTAGTGTCTTTTGAGGAAAGAACCACACAGATTTGAGTGGACCTGTCCAGTCAAACCTGACCATAAGTTAGGACATAAGTACGGCAAAGCCGCGGGCTAAACCTAGTAGGTTATAAATTATCGTTTTTTAAAGATAACAATGTAGGCGTAGGACTAAAGAAAACGAATTCCACGTTTCCTTTAGACATATTGCTCACGTAGAACAAGTAGGTCAAGCATATTGTGAGGGCCCCGTATTTACATACGAATTATATACCGCCCTTTGACAGCAATTATAAGGTCCCGTTTCATAACATATTACCATAGGATAAAGTTTAGATGAAAACTGGTAGGCTGTTACATTTAATAATGCATAAATATTGGAGATACTAGAAGAAGCAAAACAAATTGGTATACAGCCACAAAAAGATGGTGCATATAGAAAAGATAATTTGGCTCGAATACAAAATTATACTTAGTTCTACAAAAAAAAATTTTAAAACAAAAAAAAAACAACCGACTTCCAAAAAAACACTACAAAGTGAAAAATTACTTTAATTTCGGAAGTTTGAAATTTGGTTTTGAATTTTCGTTTTTTGCCACCGACTTCCAAAATTAAAGTTATTTTTGACTTTGTGGTGTTTTTTTGGAAGTCAATTGTTTTTTTTTGGAAAATGTTTTTATTTTTCACTTTTTAGTTGTGGTACCTACCCTACACAAATTCAAATATAAATAAAAGTCACAGAAACTTATCATACCATTCACATACTAAGTGGGAAAAAATACGTATTATTGAAGCTAACTCAAAAACTATCCAAGCAAATTTAATAAAATTTATATGGGACTACCCCTTCAAAAAAAAAAAAAAAATCAAAATTTAAAAAAAAAACATTAAAAAAACACGCTACGAACATTTATAACCTCCTCCTTTTTGGAAGTCGGTGTAAAATAATCTCTACGAGTTATGAAATTTTCACACCATGGACAGTCAGCCTCGCTACCTGCATCATACTGACCAGCTAAATATAGGTACGTGCAGACAAACTATGGTCTCAATGTCCCTCGGCAAACCTCGTGTTTCGTCAGTCATCAGATATCTATCAGTTGCCCTTTGCACTTGTTGCAGACTGAATGCTCTCAGTCGACTTGAAACTATATACAGTTATTAATACTCTTTTAACTTAATGTAATTTATTTTGAAATGGAAGGAAAGCTGCTGAAATCGCAGGCACGACAGATAGGAAAATAGTTTTACAGCTCTATATAGTTCACACAAAAATCAAAACAAAACAACAATAAAGTACTTAGTTCTGAATTCAAATTATTATACACGATCAATTTAATAATTGATGGACATGGAAATTAGCATTCGTTTGTATTCGGAAATGCGATGATTCCCGAGGGACATTAAGAAAATAGAAATACTGTACACAATTTTACCAATTTAAGGCATGATTATGATTTTAAACATTTGTCCTATAGGCAAGTACGACTCGCGAGGACATGGTAATTATAATAGTTTTACCCTTTTCGCGTAAGAGACCATTTTCGTTTTCCTTTTTTGAAAATAGTAATAAAGTTCGAATTTACCACTGTTTTTTTTTTACAATGTATCCAATCTATACTCTACTACTAGTTCTTAACAAAACACAATCTTAAGAGAAAAAAGTCTAGGTGAAGTACTTTATGGTTTCCACTGATGGTGGCATTGAAGAAGCTGTCTACCGTCTACTGTCCTGCCACTTCAGTCCCCTTGTTTCTGCGACTAGCCTCCTACTGCGCATGACATCAACAGATGGCGTGGGTATCATCATCATCATCAGCCTATAAATGTTCCCACTGCTGGGACACAGGCCTCCTCTCTGTGAGAGGGAGTGGGCCGTAATCCACCACGCGGGCCCAGTGCGGGTTGGTAGATGTCACATGTCTTCGTGGCGACATGGCGTGGGTATACATAAGTATATATTTCAATTAGCACGTTAAATGATGCAGTCGAGAATAGACATTACCGCTTCATAGAAATGCTGCTGCGTTCTTTTGGTATGCGTACAGATTTGATATACTTTTGGGAAATTGTATTAAAGGTGTATGAGGAGGAGGAGAATATTTTTGTCTTACAAGAAGGTTCAAAACAGATTGATGGTCGCGTAAAACAAGAGCCTTTGGAATTTTAGGGGCATGAGGAACAGGGTGTAAAGTTCACTCATCCTTTATAGAAAAGGGAGGATCCTCCGACCATACGGGTGTCGTGTCTGGCAGGCAACTGCCCAACGATTGATGTCGGGGAATTTATATATATGGTGTTCAGGATTTGTGTGACGTTAAGGTCTTTGATGCGTAGTTCTCATGTGGTAATGTAGATGGCGCCACATCATCCTACTAATATTATAAATGCGAAAGTTTGTGAGGATGGATGGATGTTTGTTACTCTTTCACGCAAAACTTACTCAATAAATTTGGATGAAATTTGGCACACAGATCGTTTGTAACCTGGATTAACACAAAGGATACTTTTCATCCCGATATTCCAGCGGGATCGAGACTTACGCGGGTGAAACCGCAGGGAAAGAGAGAAAAAGAAAAGAAAGAAAACTTGTTTATTCTGCACAAACAAAACGCACATTTTAAATGAGAGATCGTAGTGTGAAATGAAACTAGGCATACAAATTGATGATGTATTTATCACAGAGTTGACTAATTGTGACAATTTTGTGGATGTTTATTTCATAAAAAAACTGTTGTTTCGCTCATAGACTTTGAACAATAGAAAAGGTTAAAGTTTTTACGCCCACACTTTGCTCTTCCTTAACTAAATAAAACAACACGCTATTTTAAGGTTCCCCTGAGGACTATAGAGTTTCAATCGGTCGATAGTTCGATTGAATTATTAATGGGCACGAGAATTTATTGAAGAGCGCACTAAATTGATTCTATTCCTATATTAAAGAAAATAGGGCAGTACGAGTAATAGTTTAGTGGTCTATGGAGACCCTTAATAACTTTTTAACATGCTTTGATTAACGGTGTTGGTTTAAATAGGTCCTTATTTTTATTCTTTTCTTTTACATTTTGTGAATGTGAGAACGTTGTAGGTGGTAGACTTGTGGACCATTCTCCTGGTTAGTACCTGGTACTTGTTGATAGGCCTACACTGTCCTCTCATACCTATTAACACTGTAATTTGAAAGATTGTAAAAACCATTTATTCTTAAAAGAGTAACAACCAATAGAACTCCTAGCTTCTGACGTTTCATAAGTGCCCTTGTAGGTTTATGTGAAATAAAATAATTTGAATTTGGGGCTGCTATAAACTTTTAACTTATGCTTTTTCTAAATAGACTATGCCAGTATTTTATTTGAAAAAATATTGTGCTAAAGTATTTTACTTTCAGATACATTTGATTATTTACAAGACATGTTTTAGATTCCAATAAAAATATTTTTGCATCTTAGTTTATAATATTTGTGAAATCCTAATTTGAACTTTATACTTTTGAAGACTACAATATTTTTTAGGAGTTAAATGTTTGATCAATCAAGAAATATTTTTGTGAAGTCTCAAACTTTCGAAGTTCACTGCTGGACATATAATATATATAGCTATATATTTATGCATAGCTTCACATAAGTTCCCCAACAACATCGTTTTAAACTTGCTTTGGTTCTACTTACACCTTGGTAGAGCTTTTATGAAGTGTAGTTATAAACTTATAAGTCATAATTAATTTAAACTTCTTTCCGCAACTACAACTGCCTATTAACATAGTTATTCAGAGAAAGTTTCTACTGAAACTTGCTAAGAAGATTATAAACAAGTTTAGTTGAGAATTAAATTAATCAAAGGGTTATAATTTTAGGTAAATGTTTTGTATCCAATCTTTGTGATGTCTAATGGGTAATCGATAGATTAAGATGTTCAGCCGTTTCAAAATGTTGAGCGGTCAACAACAATAAAATTCTATTGTAGGAGGGTTTTGAAGTAACTTAAGTACCGACCAATTTCTTTGAAATAATAAAGCCTAAGAAAATCTAAATCTTACAGAATTGTCAAATAAAATTCAAATGATTCAAAATGATCATGCAATTCTATGGGTTAATGTCTCCTACTTTCAAAAATATTTAATAACAAACTAGCTTTTGCCTGCGGCTTCGCCCGCGTGGATGTCGGAAAATATCCCACGGGAACGTACTACCAAGATTTCATACCTAATAACCGAGGAAATTGACATTGACTCCTACCGCTGCGCCCGCGTTGCTACGCGTAATTTTGAAACTGTGTTATCTTTTAAACTATTAATTTAAATGATATGATGTCAGGCATATTTTAATCTAAATTAAATGACCAATTTAAATAACATATTTTATTGAATAAGGATTAATACTATACCCGACAATAAAGCTTCGGAAATAACAATATTTTTTTTATCTAATTCTGAAAGATAAAAATGGTTATTGTGCGTCATCCTTAGAAGATAGACAGATGCCATCGCAGACTTTTTTGTGGAACTTTTTAAGATAAACAATACCGTAGCACATAAATTTGATGTATCTTTTTCGGTTTAGGCAGCGCACGCCAGTAAAACTCCCATTCGGCATGATTTTTTTCGACTTCTTCAACAATAATCGTCAAATTTCAGCCAATTTACACAAAACCAAAATGAAGTAAACACTAAAACCTTTCGCATGAATCACTCCGTCCATTGGTGAAAACCGTTTGAAAATCCGTTCGGTAGTTTTTGTGTTTATCGCGTTCAGACAGACAGACAGACGCGGCGGGGGACTTTGCTTTATAATATGTAAGAATAGTAGCATGTTGTAATAAATTGGTACGTTGTTGTGAGTATATTCTGACATTTAGACTATGTGGGATGTAGAACAAGAACTTGAGAATTTTTGAATAAACTTTACAAAGCATATTGTTCATTGTAAGTTGTTTACATTGTTAACATCGTATCTCCTTATTTGAATAAAATTGTATTTGTAGTTTGTTTTATTTTTACATGCGCAAGAGCGTTTTATTGTCATGCGGATTTACCTACGCACACGGTTTGGCGAACCCGCATGCATTTTATTACCCGACTACGGCAAAGCAAAAAGGAGGGTTATGATTTTGACCGGTATGTATGTATGTATATTCATCTATTACCTCATAACTTCTAAACTACCAATCATAATTTGACAAAAATGATGTATCATTAGAAGCGTCTTGATCGTCCGCTGGATAAAAGCTATGTGACGTCACATGAAATGCATGCCCGTACATCTATAACGTTATAATGGCGTGTGAGCACGGCTTTACCTTGACCATTTTTGTACGTATGTCTTGCTTTCTGTCTAAAATATTTTCTTGTTTTATACTTTTTAGAGCGTGATTTTTCAGTGGTTGGGTTTTCTCAAATACGTTAACTAATTGCAGTCAGACGGAATTCAGACAATAGGCTTGTGTCCAAATTTTTTATTTTTAGTCCGTCTTTCAGAAAATAAAAAAATATTGGACACGTATTTTTTATTTTTTGACGTAATCGAAAGATTACGGCGATACATTGAATTAAAATGTGGCATGATGTCACGCCGTGCTAGATTTTATACGACGTTGTGACGTAACGAGCCCCCACTCCCCAACTTTAATGCGCGTTTTCTAAGTTATTTTTGATTCATATGATAAAGCAAAAAATACGTGTCTAATATTTTTTTATTATCTGAAAGACGGACTAAATAGAATTTTATTTTTTTTGCCTAGGAAACTACCCTATTCATCAATTACACTAGAATATCCAAAGAAACATTTTAAATTCAGAACACATTCAAGAAACGAACAAAATCCTCCTGTGACGTCATAATTTAGTACGCATCTGGGTCTGCCAGTCGCTTATATCGTACAATAACTTAGCAAGCAAGTCAAGTGCGAGACAGCCACTGTTTTGTATGATTAATGATGCGGTCGTTAGCTGAGACTGCAAATGGCAACCGAGTGTCGTCTTTATTTTCTGCTAAATGCGTTCGTCTTTCTTCTACGGTGGTGTCAAATCTGGGTGACGTCAGAGATAATGATGGCGGTGAATGGTGATGCTTGCTTTTGTGCGTTTAGGGATGCTGGGTTGCTCGATTTTAGTATTGAAAAATAAGGAAATATGTATGTTTTGATATCTTCGTTTTAAGTTTGGTTTTTAAGACTATAAATCGTTATACAAAAATTCGACTCGCTAGACCAAAAATCAAAGTAGTCCAACTTTGATTTTTGGTCTAGCGAGTCGAGTTTTTGTGGTTTTTTTTATATACTGTCCCACTGTTGGGCAAAGGGCTTCCCAAGTCCTTCCAAGAACTTTTTTTCCTGTGCCCCCTCGATCCAGCCCTCTCGGTACGCATTAGTTCAGTTAACGATAAAACTTTGATGCCATAAGTAGTCGGTCCATAAACGTCAATCACAAAACATGAACCTGGGTACCGTAACCGTGGGTAGTCTTAATTCCGATGCATCTGCTGCCAATCATCACTATTATTGGAAAACAGTTTTTTTATGTGAGAAACAATAATATTAACAATATCTACAAAGAAAAAACAAAATGATAAACGACTTCCAAAAAAAAACATAAAAAATCAAAAATAACTTAAATTTCGGAAGTTGATGTCTTTGAATTTATTTTAGAACGATTTTGAAAGCTGTCAACTTGACGTAACCCCGAGTACTGAGAAGGCGGCCGAATGTCATACAGAATAGATCGCGAATAATGGATCGAATCCGAGATTGATTAAACGGCGACTGAGATATTGGTAACCATTGTGACTACCCTTGCAGGTCATGAGTTGATTGATTTGCGCACGCGCCTCACGTACTCGGGAAAACGTCGTTTACAATAATCTTATTGTTCATTCCATAGTGTGATCAGAGATTTGTGATTATTCAGAATATTATTGACCTTCATTAACGTACATCTCCTGACCTCCTCGCCCGCAAATCCACGCATAAGAGACAGTAAGACCTATTCTGATTAAGACCACGCATTGCCTTTATATTACTATTTGCTTTGTAAACAACAGTGACAGGAAGTATCATAACATCATCAAGATATACAAAGTGAATTAAATAGATACGTATTATCGAAGCTATATCAAAAACTGCGCATGCGAAGTTAATAAAATTTCTTTAGGACCACTGCACAAGCTTTGTCTACCAAAAAGCACTCATGTGATACTATTATCACACATTCGTGTTTTAATACTCCTTATTATACGTCCACGATTGACGAAAATGTCGATGAACACACATACAAAAAAAAAAACATATCGAGGAACGTTATAACCTCCTTTTTTGAAGTCGATTAAAAAGAGATGGTCGCTTCACGTATTACAATAAAAACCCGTAAAATTAAAGTAGCAAGAATAAAATACTCTAAAAAAAGTCTACGAGACAGCCCTAATTAGCACTCCAACCCACTAACATAAGACCAGACCATTACGTCCAACGGGAGGAACTGACAGCCCTACTTCCTGCAATTTCAAATGAAAAAGATAATGCCAAGAAGTCGCCTTCTTAGTTAACTCCACTGCATAGAACTTCCTGAAATTTTTACTTTCAATTAAAGAGTGCTAATGGAAAAAACTAAGGGACACTCACAATGGCGATCGTTAGTAGTAAAAAGTTTTTTGAAACGGTACCAAATTCACTCTTGATTCTATTAAACGGAAACTTTGGTTGTAAATCAAAAGTTTTTTGTAAGGCGATGTCCAGTCTAATGTAGACTTGATGAATTGCAACTTTCGACCTTTTTGTTTTTGGGAAGTAATTTGTTTGGGAACCGCTGATGCGGTAGTAAAAGGAGAGGGTAGTTACATTTTGTAACCATTTAGTAGGTAGAAAGGTATCTTTTTAGGGTTCTCCGTCTGTCTGTCTGTTCGCAGTCTAGCTCCGAGACTCTTATTACTAGAAAACTGTAATCTGTCATGGGTATACATATTAATTACGCCGATAAAGTGGTAAAACAAAATTATGAAAAAAAAAATTAAGATACCTTCCCTACACCATGGTTCATGGGTATCATTGGAAAGGTCTTTCAAAAACATTATGAGTATATGGTGAAAACAATTTTTGGATTCAGGGATCCGTTTGCGAAATATTAAGCTTTAAAGTGCTAATTTTTGTTAGAGTCAAGTGTCCCCCCCTTACCAGCTAAATGATTGGTTTTGGATGTGTGAAAAAATCAAAGCAGTAGTTTATATAACGAAATTAAAAAGAAAACTATCACAGCTAAGTAGGCTTTACAAGTTAACGAGTAATAATCGACCAACTTAACTTTGCAGTTGTAAAAACATGTTTTCCCATACATTCCGTATGGGAGAACATATTTTTCAACTACAAAGTTAAGTTTGTTTTTGGGATAAATTCATCCCAACTACGGAACCCTTCATTGTGCGTGGTCCGACACGCACTTGGCCGGTTTTTTTTTTTCTAATATTTTAATAGTTTTGGCTTTCACTGGCCGCTGCCGCGGCACCGCTTGCTTCGCTCGTTCGGTTCGTGCGTAGTGGGTAACCTTACCTAGCCTTTTAAATGGTGGGGATTTCTGGAATAAACTGTTCGTTCGTTCTGGCATCCCAAGGCACTTACGAGCAACCACAAATTAACATAAAAGAACATTCAATTACCCGGAGCCACTGTAGGTAAAATAAGATGCCCAATAAAAACAAGTGTCCCAAACTAAAGAACAATTAACTAAGAAAGGGAGTTTCATTTAAAAAAGAATCGTTACATCTAATTTCTTTCAGCAATTCGTTTTTTTTTTTTTGGTTCTGGGGTACCTCGTTAACTTCAGTATTTGTCCACCTTTACCTCAATTTACTTTAACGATGCTCTTGTAAATCTAAGGAGACCAGTCTTTTTTTGTCGGTGACTCTTGTACTCTTCAACCAATTTAAATTTGCATTTTGTAAACCGATATCGATAAAACTAAAGCTCTTATTTCAAACCATATAAGATTCAAAATCGTTTGTCATGTTGCCTTCACGATATCATTGTGTATTATCGTAGTAATGAGTCTAATGAAGGTTTTTCAAAAGGGTAAGGTTTACCAAGCGGCATTTAATTAAGACAGGACAAGCGCTGTTGGTAGATTTTCTTTGAATACACTCAAATGTTTGCTTTTTAGTGGACCTTCTTCATTAATGAAATGGTAATTTTGGTGAAATGGATAAATTAGATGCAAGAATCGTTAGAATTTATTAGGCTCAAGTGGCGTATAAGAAGTCTGATTGCTAAAAATTTAAATTTAAAAAAAACAAAACAATACGACTAACTCTAATTTTAGTTTTAATTAGTGGTAGGTACTAGTGATGTAACGAATATTCGCATTCGCATTCGCGAAATTATTGCGAATGTTTTTGCGTGTATATTTTTTTTTAAGTAGGTAATTTCTTATATTTTTTACTGGAATAAAAAGTAACTCAACCTCGTAATCACATTATCAGTCTTCTCTTTATCATTTGGTATCATTTATTTATTTACTATTACTATTCACACTGTAACCTCAAAATTCACTTGTTTTGTTTACGAAAACACCGGCGCGAGCGGAATGACACTTCAATCGGATGCGTTCGTATTAACTCGGCTATTCTCGGAAAAACAGACGAAACGCACTTCGTTCGAATGGGACTGCCGCTAAAGTTACTTAGCCATAGACAAATGGCGCCAAATTTAAACAAAAACTGAATATTCGCATTCGCGAATGTCCAAAATATGACATTCGTTACATCACTAGTAGGTACTAGCTTCTGCCCGCGACTTCGTTCATGTGGAAGTCGATAAAATACAGCCTATGTTACTCGCTGATAATGTAGCTTTCTAAAGGTGAAATAATTTTTGAAATAGGTCCAGTATTTTTTGAGTTAATCCATTGTAAACAAACATACAAGAAATTAAATATTTTCTCTTTATAGCATTAGTTTAGATTAGACATCACAAGGTATCTAGGTATGTCACCGTCCGATAAAGACCAGACCCGGTCGACGGCGCGTTGTGTTCTACGTGCGTCTCAAAGATATGTCAGCAGAACTGACGGGGTCTGCTAGGGCCGATGCCTGCCGAGGTTGTGGGAAAGTCCGAAAGGGATACCGTGGCCCCTGGCAACATACAGGCGACTGAAAGAGCACGGGTGGGTTTTAGCCAGCAAGAGTCTGACATGCCCTCCCGCTCCGCCCAGAGCAGAAGAAGTTATTTGATAATTTCCCATCCAAAAAAAAGGTATATCAAATTATAAGTTGAAATACTAAGCTTTTTAGTCTAGTCTAGATAGTTAATAGATTCAGGCGTGACCTTGCGGAAATCGATTATAAAATACAATAGACGCGGATATATTTAGTAACCTGTTCCGCTTAGCTGTTTCTAAAGAGCCATAAAAAACCCTGAAAGAAATCGACACGTATTTCACCTCTCAACGAGGCATCCTCAGGATGACGATTGACTTGTCGCGAATCCGAACACGGCGTGTTTCCACACTGAGCATCTCTCTGCGTTCAGCGCTCGGTCTGTAATTTATAGAGTCTAGACTAAAGAGCATAATTTAACTAAAATTGTTTTTCTATGTCTAGACTCCAAAAAAAAAAAAAAAGTGTGGCACTCGGGGACTGCCGCGGTAAAGCTATTGCATAGCATTTGTAACCTCCATACTTCCTATTTGTCAACGCTACACTTGGGATGATGACGTGATGACATAAAACAAAAATTACGTTCCCATGACAACATCACGTTGTCATGGGAACCGTCATTACACGGTAGGCGGAGCGTACGTAATTTTTGTGGGTGTTAGGTTTTATTTTCGTTACGTTACGGAATTTCTTGATTCGGTCGCCGCACTCAAAGCCCGCGATAAAATATATGCAATAGCTTAAAAAAACACCAATCAATTATACCATCATTTTCTTGCCCTAATCCTTATTTATGTGATCAGCGCAATAAGTCTTCTTCTTCCATACTCCTCGATTAGTTGTCACCTCCTTTCTATCCTCAACTTTCACAAAGTCCATCCATTCCAGTCCATCAACATAATACCAACCAACTCTCACAATAGTTACGTTTTGAACAAACATGCACAATATTTGCCAGTTCTAAAAAGTAACAAAACTCTTCATTAACAACTTCAGTGACTATTTCATTGTTCGAAACAATCAATATTTGCCTTTATTCTGTGGGAACGAGGAACTTCTTAGTACTTGAATGTTGACTACCGTAAACAACGGTTATACCGGTAAACCCAGTTTAACAGTCATTTTCAATCCACACTTGAAACAGACACATTCTACCACTATGCTCAGAAAAGCACTGAAGATATTTGCAGTAATTGTTATTATGTGGCTGGTTTCATGTTTAACGATAGTAAGGGAGTATAGAAGACATCAAAGTTTTGTGTATGATACTAAAAATATGTTCGCTGATAAAGATTTTTCTTATCAACTTGCTTTGAATAAATTCAGAAAGAAGTTTGATAATGGCAGTTCGCAATTTCGAGGTGAGTTTGAACATTTTATATGAAGTACCTGGGCGACCGAGCTCTGCTCTCGGTTTTTTTTTTTTTGTAGGAAAACCTAACTAACCGACTTCCAAAAAGGAGGAGGTTATATGCTCGTAGCGTATGTTTGTTTTTTTTTTGTTTGTCCGCCGATTTCTCCGTTACTTGTAAACCGATTTTGAAAAATATTTTTTTGTTTGAAAGGATATGCTCTCAAATTAGTCTCATATAAATTTTATTAACTTAGCTTGAGCAGTTTTTAAGTTAGCTACAGTAATACGTATTTTTTTCCCACTTAGTATGTAAATGATATGATAAGTTCCTGTCACTGGTAGCAGGTAGTGGTATTCGAATGTGTGTGGGGTAGGTACCACAACTAAAAAGTGAAAAATAAAAACTTTTTCCAAAAAAAAACAACTGACTTCCTAAAAAAACACTACAAAGTGAAAAATAACTATAATTTCGGAAGTCGGTGGCAAAAAACGAAAATACAAAACCAAAGACACCGACTTCCAAAATTAAAGTTTTTTTTCACTTTGTAGTGTTTTTTTAGGAAGTCGGTTGTTTTTTTTTTTGTAAAAAGTTTTTTTTAGTCTTATTATCGAGACATGTCATGTCGAGACATTATTGCAAATTGGCTTTATTTGCTAACATCTATTCAATCAATCAATCTGCCTAGCCTTTCCCCAACTATGTTGGGGTCGGCTTGCAGTCTAACCGGATGCAGCTGAATATCAGTATTTTACATGGAGTGACTGCCTATCTGACCTCCACAACCCAGTAACTGGGTAATACTATACCCCTTGTTAAGACTGGTTGTCAGACTTTCGGGCTTCTGACGACTCGTAACGACTGTCAAAGATCAAGGAATGACAGCCGGGACCAACGGCTTAACGTGCTTTCCGAGGCACGGAGCAGTCTTGGTATGTGAAGATGGTCACCCATCTACGGACCAACTCCGACAAGCGTAGCTTAACCTGATGGATCGACACGTGTGGCTGTTATTACTTAGCCACGAGCTACACACATGCGGGTACATGTGGTATCCATGCTAGTGAATATAAGATCAGTGCCATAAAATAAATCTAAAGGAAATTGAACCAAGTGGGGTACAAAAATATTCACACTCTTTTATTTTTAATTTCAGTATCTTCACCGTTTCGATTAAATAATTACACCAATAAAATATAAAACAAAATATTTTGATTCACATAAAAAATTAAAAAATAATAAATTGTGAAAAAAAAATCGCGCGCGACGAGCGGTGCCTTTGTGTCGCGTCGCGTGTCGCACTGGTCTGAACGAGCCTTAAATTGATACTTGAATTTTTTTGTTTGTTTTAAATTTATTTAATTTTACTGGAACGCCATAAAATCGTGTCTACGTGAAGACAATAATTTAGTTTGCACTATCTAAGACGATAATTACACGAATTTTTTTCACAATTTATATTTCGGAAATAACAATTTACAATGATTGGGTAACAGTTACGTCAGTTACTGAATCTCCCATTTAAATTTTTCGCATGTTTTCAATTTCATCCTGTATATTTTTATACAATAACATTAACATCATGCCTGTAATCCCCAACGGATTAGGTAGAGGTGCATATAGTACACGCACATTTCGCCAGTTATGTTTAAGTCTCATGTACCTACTAGGGGGCGAGCCTATAGCCATTAACCGGGCACAAATCCAGAGTCCAGGCTTCTACTGACAAATTCCAGATAGAAAAACCCAATAACACTGCTCGACCTGGGAGTCGAACCCAAAACCTCATCCTCAGCAGTAACGGTTGCGACCAACGAGGCAGTCTGATTGAACAATTATTAATTAATACTAAAATAACTAAAGCAATAGTTAAATATTTCTTACAGCATGGGAAATACTTCCATTCGCACAAACAGGATTGACAGAAGATGAGAAAGAGTATATCGTCAAAGGTGACGAGTATCCACCAGGTATGGGACACAATATTTCCGATTATAATTTTTGAAGTGAAAACTTCTTTAGGCGCGTTGGGCATTTTTGAGATGGGACTGAACCATTGATTTCGCGACACCATGACAACACCTCATTTTTAACCGACTTCCAAAAAGGAGGAGGTTATATGTTCATCACGTATGTTTTTTTTTTTATATTTGTTCACCGATTTCTCCGTCAATTGTGGACCGATTTTAAAAATTCTTTTTGTTTGAAAGGGTATGCTCTCGAGGTGGTCCCATATAAATTTTATTAACTTTGCTTTAATAGTTTTTGAGTTAGCTTCAATAATACGTACTTTTTCCCACTTAGTATGTGGATGATATGATAAGTTACTATCACTGTTATTTACATAGCAGGTAGTGGTTTTCGAATTTGTGTGGGGTAGGTACCACAACTAAAAAGTGAAAAATAAAAACTTTTTACAAAAAAAAACAACCGACTGAAAAAAAAACACTACAAAGTGAATAATAACTTAAAAGTCGGTGACAAAAAAGAAAATTCAAAACCAAAGATACCGACTTCCGAAATTAAAGTTATTTTTCACTTTGTAGTGTTTTTAGGAAGTCGGTTGTTTTTTTTTTGTAAAAAGTTTTTTGTAAACGTGATTGTGCTCTTTATTTATATTGCATTATGGCTCAATGTTCTATGCAAGTATTTCTACTTTAAAAGTTTCGGAAGTATTATTTTTTGTAAACGCGATTGTGCTCTTTATTTAGATAAAGTTACGAAACAATGTTCTATATAAGTATTTTTCTTCCACCAAGGCGATCTTGTTCAAGTTTTCACTTCTGTCGGCACTCCCGGAGTGCCACCACTTTTTTTTTTTGGGATTTTTGAACAAAGACATTGAAAGTAAGGTTTGACCCAAGCAATAAAAAACGTGTACAGTCGGGGAACCCCCGTCAGGAATGAAGTTCCTTCTCACGTATTGTTTACTGCATATTAATTGTGAAGACGTTCAGTGTGTGTGCGTGTGTCGCGTTTGCCATTCTTAAAGTCAAGGCGCCGTACGTATTTTTGTTTTATAATACCGTCACAAATGATTATTTTAGTAAAACTTTTCATCGTCGTCGCGAACTTGTACGCTCCACATATTTTTATTGTAAAATACAGTTTATACAAAATTAAACAACCATACCTCGATACGGGAGTTTCATTGAAGATCATTGAAACACGTATGATTTAAAACAAAAACCAATATTTTCACAGCCACCATCTTTTATTTATATTTTAATGTCACTATCGGCTTTAGCACTCTCGAAATCCATGAAAACGACACCCATGATGAAACGTTTGAAAATTTTCAGAGCCGCCATCTTGGATGTACATTTTAACCTCACTATCGGCTCTAGCACCCTCGAAAACTATGAAAACGATACCCATGACGATTTTTTTTAAATTTTCGTTGCCATCTTGATTCAGACAGACAGACAGACAGACGGACAGACAGACAGACAGACAGACAGACAGACGGACATGACGAAACTACAAGGGTTCCTTGTTTACTACGGAACCCTAAAAAGGATGATGCTTGCGTAAAAAAAGAAAAATTCTATTAAGTCCGACAGTCAGGTAATAAAAAAATATTAGACAGATAAGTCAAAAAAAAAATGTCATCATCCTTATTGGTTATAATTTTGGAAAAAGAACAGGGAACCCATCTCGCTTATAATAAGCGTCAAGTAGATCCTACGTTTGGCGTTTTCAGGGACCCATAATTATAGTGGTGATCTTAGCCCACAATGCATCTGACTTCTTACAAACATGTCCGGCTCAGTCCCACTTGAGCTTGGTTGCTTTTTGGGTGATGTCGGCGATTTTTGTTCTGGAGCGCATTATCGTGTTCTGTATTCGGTCGGTAAATCGAAATCAACCAACCAACTTTGAGACACACACCGCACTCTTTATGTTCATTGATCCATTATTTTACATTGTGTCCATAGCCAATAGTGTCATCATAATGTCTTGTTTTCTTCCCTTTTTTTTTTTTATTTGTTTGTATATTGTCACCTTGCGGCTATTTCCTAATAGCTAATTAGTTATCAACCGACCTTTAAAAAGGAGGAGGTTATATGTTCGTAGCGTATGTTTGTTTTTTTTTTATGTATGTCCACCGATATCTCCGTCATTTGTGGACCGATTTAAAAAAAAACTTTTTTTGTTTGAAAGGGTATGCTCTCAAGTTGATCTCATATAAATTTTATTAACTTTGCTTGGATATTTTTTGAGTTAGCTGAAATAATACGTATTTTTTCCCACTTAGTATGTAGATGATATGATAAGGTCCTGTCACTGGAAGCAAATAGTGGTATTTGAATATGTGTGGGTGGGGTGGGTACCACAACTAAAAAGTGAAAAATAAAAACTTTTTACAAAAAAAAACAACTGACTGAAAAAAAAACTCTACAAAGTGAGAAATAACTTTAATTTCGGAAGTCGGTGGCAAAAACGAAAATACAAAACCAAAAACACCAACTTCCGAAATTAAAGTTATTTCTCACATTGTAGTGTTTTTTTTAGAAGTCGGTTGTTTTTTTTTTGTAAAAAGTTTTTTTATTTTATTGTGCTGTTGTATGTTGTGCTGTCTTTTGTGTGCACTAAATAAACTATTTATCTATCTATCTATCTTTATTTATCTAAACTGCGCTCCATCGCTCGCCTCAATCTCCTTTAGAGCAATTTTTTTTTCAGGTGTTGATGGTGGACCTGTCATCTTAATCAATAATTTGAGGTATTATTTAAGACAGGATATGCAGAAAGGCTGGAAGGAGCATGCCTTCAATAGATTTGTCAGTGATTTAGTACCAGTGAACAGAACACTAAAAGATGTAAGAGACCCATGGTAAGAAGATTCAAACATTTGCTATCCGTTTTATAATGTAGAGGTAATCAAGTTAACATTAATCCAGCGTCACATCAGGTTTTTATTAATCAATCCACTTAGCCTATCGCAGTACACTGCGACCACTGCTGGACAGTCTATCTTTTTTTAAGGATGCATTAGAAACGGGATCTATTAGCGTCAAAAAATTTGTTTCTAAAAATTGACCATTTTGACAAAGTCAAAGTCAAAGTCAAATCATTTATTTCAAATAGGCCCATGTATGGCACTTTTGAACGTCAAAAATTACAAAATAATAAAATTGATTCTAGTCGCCCCTTGACAGTTCCCTAAGACCGATTTCGTGTAGTTACAACGGTTAAGTAACTGCCCTTACTGTCCCATCTCAAAAAATCATCCTTATACAGGATGATTGACTGCTTATTCCCATAAAGATATAGCTTGATGATAACCGTTTTTAAAAGGTTAAATCTGTAACTATCTGCAATGTTGCTGTGAACTATAGAGGAATACAAACATAATGCAATATTGCTTATCCCTCGTAGCAAGTAGCGTGATAATATGTACCTTACCGACTGACTAGACTTATAGGGAATATCTATGAAAAATTTTAACAGAATCTTTCCTGAAATATTTGCGATGCTGGAACATACATTCAGATAAATCGATAAAAATTCTAAGAACTATATAAATTTGGTCATTAAAATAGATATTTTTTTATAAACAGCATCTTGCAGGTCAACCTAGGAGGTTGTCGGTTGGGCGACAGGCGTCGGACTCTTACTGACTAAAACTCATCCGTGTTCCTTCACTCGCCATGTTGCTGGGGGCCACGATATCCCTTTCGGTCTTCTTCGCAACCCTGGCAGGCATCGGCCCTAGCGGACCCCGTCAGTTCTGCTGACATCTCTTTGAGGCACGCGTAGAACACAACGCGCCGTCGACCTGGGCCTGGTCCTTATCGGACAGCGAGCTACCCATTTCTTACTGTCCGTAAGCCCGAGCATAAGGTCCTGGGTTCTACTTAGCAGGAGTGATTTAGTTATGACTCTTAGGCTTCATTCCGGTTACATTCCATCAAGAAAGTTTGGTTTTCTCACGGAACAGAAAAAACAGTGGAAGTGCAAAGTAGGCGTGGCACGCGTGTCACAATTAAGCGCTGTTACGCAACTTTACTTCAGTCGTGTTCTAGCAACGCGTCGAGCTGCTAGTCTCGAGACAAATTTATTTTTACGTAAATATGCCGTATTGTTCTGTTTTGGAGTGCAAAAATGATAGTAGGAGAAATAATCTTAAAAATGGAGATGTTTCGTACCTTCAGTAAATATGATTTTATTTATTTTCTAATAAAATCTCAGGTTTTGTCAATTTACTAATAATTTAATAGAACGTTTAGTTAAAATCAACTTTAGATGATTAAAATAAAGTTTATATTGGATTGAATGTATTCACTATTTCGTTCTCGAAAGTTCTTCGCTACTCAATTAGGGATGTAGTCAGGTCGGGTATTGATGTTATAGATAGTTATCGATAAAAGAAAATACAGTTTGGCAAGAAAGTCCTGAAACGGAACTAAAATATTTAATAATTGGCAACACTCGCTCTGCCTCGTCGAGTAAGGTACATAATCTGTCATTTCTGGTAATTGGTGTCTGTTTCTCGTGTTTATTTTTATTTATTTGCGTTATTGTGGTGATACTGGTGACCCATTGTGTTCATAATGAACAGATCTGTTATTCGCAGCTCCGCAAGAGCGATCATTTATAAAGTATACGTGAGATGTTTGGCGGAACTCGAAGCCGGACAAATTTTATCCGATCTCAACGATGTGTATAAAAGAACCGCTGAAATGACAGGTAAAATTATATTTTATACATGTAATTACATTTAAAGTGTGTATTTCAAGGTACAATATCTAGTATAAACCTTTCATACAATTATTGAAATGTGCATTCACGAATTTAAGGTTATGTTTACAAAACACATTCGGAATGCAGCGCGTTCATATAATTTTGATACTTTTTGTAAATATTGCATAAATCACTGAACAAAAATAACTATAGTATGTTTTAGGTAAATCCATCAGTACTATAAGGCGAATTGCAATAGAAGGACAAAGAAATAAAGGTGTTTTCTCCACACCTGGGAAACATAGAGCAGGGCGACCTAAAAAAAAATTGGACAATTTTGACTTGTGTGCAATCAGACAAAAAGTTCAATTCTTTTAGACTGTAAAAAAGATTGTAAGTAGAACTTCAAACTTCTCTTTTATATCAATCTTTTTTTCGTTTTTATCAAGTACACTGAAAGACATTTACAGTAATTTTTATTTTTAGGCACCAACTTTACGAAACCTTTTGCCTGTAGTTAGAGAAGAACTTGGGTTTGACGGAAGCCGTGAACACTTACGAAAGGTTCTAATAGCCCTGGGCTTTAGATACAAAAAGTGCCAATCAGACAGGCAATCTTTGATAGAAAAGCCGAATATTGCTGCAAAACGTGAAGTCTACTTGGACAAGATTATTAAAAATAGAAATTTGCCAGATGATCTGAGAAAGGACATTATTTATCTAGACGAAAGCTATATTCATACTTCCTACAAATTAAAAAAATGCTGGCAGTCTCTTAACGTCAGTGGAATAAAAGAAAGTGTGTCCAAAGGCAAAAGGTAGGTTGTTGCTGAAGCATGCTTTATTTAATTCGTTGTGTGTGTTGCATGTGTTGCACGTTCTGCTTGGTTTTTTTTTCTCAGGTACATTATCATACATGCAGGGAATGAAAATGGTTTTGTACCAAATGCGTTGTTAATATTTTGTGGGAAAAATAAAAATGAAGACTACCACTCGGAGATGAATAAGTCAAATTTTACTAAATGGGTTAAGGAGAAACTAATACCGAATTTGTCTAAACCTTCAATTATAGTCATGGATAACGCCCCCTATCATTCAGTGATTCGCAATAAGGCACCTACCTCTGGATCAAAAGTTGGCGAAATAAAGCTGTGGTTGTCTGAGAACAATGTGCCGTTTGATGAATCAGCAAGGAAGCCGAACCTGCTCATGCTTGTTAAACGACACAAACCCATGCCCATCTATGAAATAGATGAACTCCTAAGTGAGCATGGTCACACGGTGGTAAGGCTCCCACCTTATCACTGCGATCTAAACCCCATTGAATTGATCTGGGGTCTAGTAAAACATAAAATTGCCTCACATAATGTGGGATCAATTGACATCAAGGTATTTTGATATAATTATTTCATTTTCAATTCATTATAGTAAGTAATTGCAAATGCTCACGTTGTTTTTATTTTATTGTTCTAGGCAGTGGCTGAACAAGCGTTTCAGAGCATTTCAGTTGACGACTGGAAAAATTCATGTCAACATGTCATGAAAATAGAAAAAGGTTATTTTAGAAGGGGGCAAACTCTGTATAGTGACATTGAAAAAATTATCATAAACCTACAAGATGAAAGCAGCAGTAGTGACACATCTGAAGATAGCCAGCAGAGTTTTGGTGAAAGCTCACACCAAGACATGGATGAAGACTTTTCGGGCGTAGAATACTTAGAGGAAAACATTTTTGATTCTGATTAAATTTTTTGATTCTGATTATTTTTTAGTTTTTATTTAGAAAACCAACTATGGAACATTTTACCTGTGGTTAGAGGAGAACTTGGATTTGTGGGACACAGTCACACAGTAGCAAGGCTTCCAATTTATCACTGTGATTTAAACCCTATTGAATTGATCTGGGGTCTTGTAAAACAAAATTTTCTCATTTAATATGAGATTATAATAGACGTCAAGGTATTTTGAAATATCTAATAATTTTGTTTAAATTCATTACAGTAAATAACTGCAAATGTTATCGTTCTAGGTAATGCCTGGTGGCTGACCAAACGTTTCAGAGCTTTTCTTTTTTTCATAAAACACGCCACTATTCACATTAATTGTCAAAAAAACTAAGTATCAAAACCGTTGAAGTCGTACTATATAGGGTTACAACATGCACTATAGTGGCGCCACCATTATTTTCACGACTTTTTGGCCAAGCTGTAAGTACCTAATTTAATATTTGTTGTATAACATTACAATACAGATATAATGTCGCCTAACATTCATACACGATATATAAGGTTGCATAGATGCTATATAGCGAGATTGTAATCAAACTTTTACATAATGTTTGAGACGCGTTGCATTGTTCAGCCGGTAATTTCAAGTCATTTCGGTGTGTAAGATCATGATAAAAGCTTCCACACCGGGTTGCCGATGCCCGCCTCAAGGATAATACATAATTAAATTAGTACATAATTTCAAACTTTTTATTTATAAAAAGTTATAGTAATAGTAAATAATTGCGAGAGATCAAGGTGGATTGTTGTATCCTTCGCCAGATGTTGTCAAAATATGTCAGACGGCGGAAACATTTTTAAAAAACGTTGACATAGGGGTTTTTCGAAAGGAAGTGGCGATAACTCTAATTATGCGAAAGTTTATAGGAACTGTTTTATTTAATGATATTGCCTCCCATCAAATAGGCGAATTTCCTGCGTCCAATCACGTCACTGATTTGATGAAGGTAATAGTCGAAAAATATATAAATATTCGTGTACACCATTTCGCCGACCCCGCAGAATAAACGCGCAAGTTTAAAATTGTTGTTGTTTTTAATGAATATTGATTAACATCAAAACCGCCGCAATAGTAGTTACGCGTTTATTCTGCGGGGGCGGCGATTTGTTAAAATTAAAAATAAGACTTTCGAAACGCCAGTTTTTAACAAATACGTTCTATTTCAAGGATAATAAATAAAAAGATAGAACAACGCATTTTTAATTTCAACCCAAGCACAGATAATATAATACTACACCCAAGTAAGATGATTTTCACAATTTATTCAATATTACCTGTGGTACCTGCCGCCCGCGGCTCCGCCTGCGTTGTATTAGTACTTCTCCCAATATACCTAATAAAATATAGCTACATACATATAAAAATAATATACCTACCTACCCTATTTTACGTACCTACCTACCTACCCACCTTACCCTACCCACCTACCCTTCCTATCCAACGTACCCTACCTACCTACCTACCCGACATTTTTTAAACTTTTCCTGTGTTCAGGCGAACACAACAAAAATGAATTATTCAAATCGGTCAAGCCGTTTTTGAGTTTTAGCGAGAACAACGAATAGCAATTGATTTTTATTATTTAGAAGATATTATTTAAAACTATAATCTAATAAATTATGTAAGATTCTATTTTTAAATAATACTACGTCATTCATCTTACAGTTTTACTCAACTCTTATTTTCTCGAATTATGAAATCGGGTATCTATCGATATCGATAATGTTATTGAAAATTCAATGTGTTGCTGCCTTGATCGAGTAGCAGAAGACACGACCTATGACGCGAATGACAACCTTACAACTAACGCAATTAAGTTTATAATTGCGACAACTGAGAATACCGCCATCTATGGTTGGGTAGCAGAATTTACTTGGCGATCGAATCCAGTTTGACTTTAGATTATAAATCGTCGTTGATACTTTCTGCACGAACGCAAAATAAATCCTATTATAAGAGCTTGAAGGTTTCTTTCCAAATGTAAAAATCTGTGACTTATGCTAGTTTTGACTAAAATTTAAACGACAAATCAAACGATCGGCTTATTTGTAGTGCATTATATGATTATCAGTTTATTTGTGAGGGTTTGGCGACAACGGTTCTCATAGTAATTTTGTTGCATTGCACTTCCACTGTTTTTTCTGTTCCGTGGGTTTTCTGATAAAAAAGGTAACTTTACCCAACTGTGAAGAATGTGGAGTAGTCGAAGATGTGCAACGTGTTTTGATGGAGTGTGTGCGGAATGAAGCTTTGCGATTTAATTTACTTGGTCCAACAAACAAGTACGACATTGGAGACTGTAACGCTATCCTGGCTTGTCCTTTATTGGAAGAAGCTAGGATAATGTACAAATTGGCATTTTTTGTTTTAAAGGGAGTATGTAGTAATAACAGTAACGTTAGAATCAAAAAGTTTTTTTAAGCTATTGCATAGCTTTTATCGCGGGCTTTGAGCGCGACGACCGAATCAAGAAATTCCATAACGTAACGAAAATAAAACCTAACACCCCCCACTCCACCTACCATGTAATGACGGTTCCCGTGACAACGTGATGTTGTCATGGGAACGTAATTTTTGTTTTATGTCATCACGTCATCATCCCAAGTGTAGCGTTGACAAATCGGAAGTATGGAGGTTACAAATGCTATGCAATAGCTTTACCGCGGCAGTCCCCGAGTGCCACACGTTTTTTTTGGTTTAGTTATTTTGCTGATGTTACAGGGCGACGTTATCTTTCAGCGATAAAAAATGTCCTAGGTTCGATTCCCGAGTCAGGAAAGTGTTATTAGGTTTTCCATCCGGAATTTCTCGGTAGCATCTCGGAGTCGGGATTTGTGCCCGGTTGATGTCAATAAACTCGCCCCCTATTACATAGGACTTAAACATAACTGGCGAAATATGGGTGTACTATTGGTACACCTCTGCCTAACCCTTTGGGGAATACAGGCGTGATGATATATCTTTATCTTATCTTTATCTTTATGTTCAATTATAGAAGTGTTTTATTCCAGGTGTAGAAATCAGACGTTTTCAAAAGATTTACCACAAGTTACAGTAATAATATGCTTTTATAACGAAGCATGGTCAACACTCATCAGGACAATAACATCAGTTTTAACAAGAAGCCCTCCGGATCTTTTGAAACAAATAATATTGGTGGATGACTATTCGACAATGGGTATATCCTTAGAGATTTAATTTTCTATAATAGATTAACACCAAAATAATCAATGTGAAGAAAAAAGCAATTGATTTCATATTTTGTTTAGGGAGAGCCTTTTCATATTCTGGTTTTATAATTTAACTATAGCAAGATCTATTGTTACTGCTACTCCTTTTTAGTATTGCCAAATAATACTAACATTGCGAATATCATGTTCATCAAAATTGCGAAAATTATGTTCATCAAAATTGCGAACATCATTTTACATATTTCTGGCCCAAAATTCAACATACAAAATGGTGTCAAACAAGGCGATCCACTCTCACCTAATCTATTCACAAGCGCACTGCAGGTTTTTAACATGTTGCCTGATTCATGGCAGTCACGAGGCATAAATGTTAGCGGCCACCAGCTAATAAACCTCCGCTTTGCTGATGATATTGTGCTATTCTCTACACCACCTTCAGAACTCGAAATGCTCCAAGATTTGAGCACAGCAAGACTTGAGGTTGGACTTTCAATGAACAGATCTAAATCACAGGTCATGAGCTGTTGCTCATGACCTGTGTTTACGAAACGTAGGGTTGAAGTAGATGGGCATATATTGCAATATGACTATGAGTCCAGATAGTGTCGTTAAAGAATAGGCAAGACAAAGAAGTGGAAAAACGAGTTAAAAATGCTTGGAAGACCTACTGGGCCCTTAAAGAACACATGAAAGAAAATCTCCCTATAAATTGAAAAGAAAACTCATCGACATGTGCATTCTGCCCACCTTTACCTATGGTGCACAAAGTTGGTCACTTACTGAACAACAGAAGTCCAAACTCAAGATTTGCCAGCGTGCAATGGAGCGCAGCATAATAGGTGTCAAACGAACGGACCACGTTAGAAACATTATCCTGCGCTCCATAACTCAAGTAGCGGATATTGGAGAAAAAACAGCCAAGCTGAAGTGGGAGTAGGCCGGCCATGTCTCACGAATGTACCCGGAGAGATGGGCAAAGATCGTCACTCGGCGTAGACCGCGACGAAGGTGGTGTGACGATCTAGTTATGTTTGCGGGGTCAACGTGGCCTGAAATCACATAAAACAGAGAGATTTGGAAGGAAAAAGGGGAGGCCTTTGCCCAGCAGTGGGACACAATATAAAAAAACTTACAATTAGCTTTTGGCTAAAAAAAGTTACAATTAGATCACAGATTGGAATTGCCTACTAAAATAAATGAATCACTTAATTTCCAGCTCATCTTAAGAAGAAATTAGATGATTATGTGCATGCGACACCTAAAGTGAAATTGATTCGTGCAACTCGTCGTGAAGGAATTATTAGAGCAAGATTGTTACCGATAAAGTATGTGACTACACCCGTTATTTTTTATCTTGACAGTCATTGTGAGTGTACTGAAGGTGAGTAAAACAATGATGATCTCACTAAATTTTACACGCTGAATGACCTCGCATAATGAAGGGTTCCGTAGTTGGGATGAATTTATCCCAAGAAATAACTTAACATTGTAGTTAACAAAACATGTTCTCCAATACGGAATGTATGGGATAACATGTTTTTGCAACTGCAAATGTAAGTTAGTCGATTATCACTCGTTAAATTGTAGAGCTTACTTAGCTGTGATAGTTTTCCTTTTAATTTTGTTATATATACTACTCCCGTGAATTTTTTCACATTCAATACCAACCATATAGCTGCCAGGAGGAGACACTTGACTCTAATAAAAAATAAAGTTTAATAAAAAACTGTAACCCGACCACGGGAAAATAAAAATGATCTAAAAAGTACGAAACAAGCAAATATTTCAGACAGAAATCAAGACATAGGTACAAAAATGGTCAAGGTAAAGCCGTGGTCGCATGCCTGTATACCATGTGGGTGCCAGGAACACCTACAAAATTATAATGGCATGCGACGACGGCTTTACCTTGACCATTTTTGTACCTATGTCTTGATTTCTGTCTGAAATATTTGCTTGTTTCGTACTTTTTAGATCATTTTTATTTTCCCGTGGTCGGGTTACAGTTTTTTATTAAACTTTATTTTTTATTTTATACTTTTCCGTTTTTACACTTGCTAAACGTTACAACAACGCCGCGCGCAACGTCTCACTGAAAATTGAATTTACAACGAGAACATTTTCGCGCGATGATTTTGTACGATTTCAAATGTCGACTAAAACCAAAAGAATCATTTGAAAGACTTCGAATGATGTTCATAGACAAAAGCTCTTCTAAAGCGACTGTTTTCCACTGGTTCAACGAATTTAAGCGTGGTCAAGTAACTTTGGCGGACGAAGAAAGAAGTGGCCGTCATAGGGCTATGACGGCTGTTACATAAGAAAACGTGCTGGCTGTGAAAAATTAAATTTAAGTGAATAAGCGAATTACATATGAAGAGATTCAGCATATACTGCAGATTGGATCGGGAAGTGTACATGAAGTTCTACACGGGCATCTTCAGGTAAAGAAGATAGTTTCACGCTGATTACCACACAATCTAACGCAGAAGGAGGTTCGGGTAGAATGGTGCCGAGACATGATAGCAAAATTTGAAGCAGGCTCGTCTCGGCGCGTTTACAATTTCATTACGGGTGATGAATCATGGATTTGTCATTTTTGTTCCCCAAAATAAAAAATCAACTCAAGGGAAAACAGGGATTAAAGAGGTGTCTGATGTGGACTGGAAAATGTCTAATGAAAAAAAAAAAAAAAAAAAGACGCATGAAACTGTGTATAGACGCCAATGGAGAGTTATTTGAAAAGAATTAATAAATAAAATATAACCTGTAGTATATTTTTTTTATTACCTATTGCAAAATTTTCTGAGTGCCCTGTGTATACATATTAATATTTCGTTGTACACAGTGCTACACATCAAGCTATAAATTTCCAGTATTAGCTGACCTCGCATTGTACGGAAATCTTTTACAATGCCAGATCAGCTTAAACTGGAAATGTATAGCTTGATGTGTAGCCGTATGTACTTGTTTTTCTTCATAGAGGAATTGAGGATGGAATTACAAACCGTTACTATTTATTAAGATTTGATTAACTGCACGTTGGTATCATCTTGCGATACAACGTAGCACAGTCTCACTTTTGCTTGTTTTTAACAATTTAAACATATTTATTTACTTTGAAAGTATAACATTATTTACATATTTGTAATGTGCTCGTCAAGACCTTTCTTTTGGTACCAAACATGTCATATCATTTTAATTTTTTTCGAGGTTAGAAATTTACGTGTAAAATCCACCATATTAAATTTAGGGAAAATTTATATAGCCTATGTTACCCGGACCATTATTACAAATCTATTGATACCTCATTCATCAAAATCGGTTCAGTAGTTTAGGCGCTATGGTGGAACACACGTAAAAGCAAACATACATACATACATACATACAAACATACAAACATATAAACATACATACATAGACTGCTAAAATCATAACCCTTCTTTTGGCTTTGCCGTAGTCGGGTAACAAAAATTAGCACTTTAAAGCCTAATATTTCGTAAACGGACTCCTAAATCCAAAAATGGTATAGATAAACTCCCAATTTTTTGAACGACCTTTTCAACGACACCCCACACCTAGACATGGGACAGACAAAAAAAAAGCCGGTATTGAACCAAAAGTTTTTAGTATTAAAACGAAATTCCATGAATGATCCTATTGTAAAAGTGATTGGACCATTTTATTTAAAATGAGTAACCAGTTGTGCAAATTAATGAAAATAATATATACATCATTAAAAAACAAAATGGACCTCATTTGTTGTCTGAATATGTAAATAAATAATAATAATAAAATCATTCACTAGATTAATCTAGTAATGACTACTATATCGTGCTCGTATCATAGTTATATTCCTAGTAAGACAGTCATAAACCGCTTTCACATAACAATGTCATGGTATCATGGTATATATCTAGGGATATAACTATATCACGGCTTTAATCATCTTATTATGACACATACATACTCGTACATGTTTAGTCATAAAATTATGGGATATCCTAATCATACAACTTCAACTTTCTTCGTTTTTAAGTGAGCTTAGATTAACATCTTTAAAACGAAAAAGTATAAAGTCATAATTGATTAGTTCATAACATATTTTTTTCAGGATGGCTAGAACCGTTATTACAGCGCATCAAAGAAGATCCAACTCGAGTAGTCAGTCCGGTAGTCGACCATATTCACGACAACACTTTGGAATACATACCACAAGAGAGCGACGATCTTCAGATTGGTGGGTTCAATTGGGACCTACAGTTCAACTGGGTTGGTATACCTCAAGAGGAATACTTGAAACGAACTAATCAGATGGCTCCTTTAAAAACTCCAACAATTTCTGGGGGGCTGTTCGCCATTCACAAAGATTTCTTCAAAAGAATAGGATACTATGATGATGGATTTGACATATGGGGCGCAGAGAATTTGGAACTGTCATTTAAAACTTGGATGTGTGGTGGAACATTAGAAATAATTCCTTGCTCTCACGTGGGGCATCTTTTTAGAAAGAGGATACCGTATAACGAAGTAAAAAATCCATTGAGGAAAAATAACGGGCGATTGGCGACGGTAAATTGTTTTTTTTTTACCAATCTTAAGTTTAACTGTCTAGTTGTCGCAAGCGTTCATGCTGAGCTGGGGATTCTGGAATTCTGGGTTCAATTGCATGTCAGACAAAGGGTTATTGGTTATATGGCATTAGGTATGGTAATTGGCGAAATGTGGGTGTACTAATACATCTTGACCTACACAGAAGGCAAGTAATTTTATGTGAAGAACGCAATATAAATACATAAACTCATGCCTTTTCCCATAGGGGTGGACAGAAACTACAGAATACCACCTGCTACGATGCCTATAAATTGAGAGTACTTCGCACTTGACCTTTCTAAAGAACATCACCATTTTGATCACTGTATGTCCTTCTAGGGCGTCCCTTTTCGGCATTTCTACTCACATCATGCTTTGTAATACCTGACGCTATATTTTCCTGTTTTTTTTTTAGGTATGGCTTGACGAATACGCTAAATACTATTTTGAAAGAGTAGGAAAAGATCAAGTAGACTTCGGTAATGTGTCGTCAAGGATAGAGCTTCGAAAGACTTTGAACTGTAAACCATTCAAGTGGTATTTAGAAACTATATATCCACAATTGGAATTACCTGATAACTATGTCGCTAGTGGTCAAGTAAGTAATTTTAACCTGCATGTCATGAAAAGTCGTCCTCGTAATTTGCTTTATCACCTTCAGGTTGAATGTCACTTTCATGTTATAAAAGGACAAGGTTTGTTTTTGTCTTTGTGGCGGTCAGATAGTTATTTATAACCTTATTGAGGCACTTGTCCCATCGCCAACGAGGAAGCGACTAGCTTTCAATAATTTTCTCAAAGTCAAAGTCAAAGTCAAATCATTTATTTCAAATAGGCCCATGTATGGCACTTTTGAACGTCAAAAATTACAAAATAATAAAATTGATTCTAGTCGCCCCTTCCAAAAGGTAGTTTTCGTATGGAGAAGAATGGGCAAGAAACTCCACCGTTACTCTTTTAAAATGTTTTACAATATTTTGTATACATTAATTATATTATATGTGAAGACGATGCACCTGGAATAAGATTACTATACCACAATAGGTAAAAGTAATTAAAAATGAAGCAATGACAGAAAAAATAATTATGTAATGGATACATGGTGTTCACATATTTACAAGCATTGTAAAAGTAGGTACGATATTCCAAAAAAAATTACAGGTGACACTAATTAGTCAGTGTGTGAGTAATCACAGAATGCAAAAAAATAAATATGTTATAATATTTAATTATACAATTGCTCATCTATCTCGCTCAAGAATCGTACAAAAGATTGTAATTCCCATGTAAGAAAAAGAGATACATGCATTATTAGTTGTTCACACTGAGGGCGACGGCCGGCGAGTACCTACTCGTTTGCCGCACCGACAAGAGCTTTCAAAGAGAGAACTCGCTCAGCGATGCGATGATCGCTTCGCGAACAGATCAACTCACTGCTCGTTGCTCGCCAACTTGGTGAGGTGCCTGAAGGCTCAATTTTCCGGGAATTGTTCTCGAAAGTGTTAAAGCAAACACGAGGTCGAGGATAGACCTATAAAAAAAAAGTAATTGATAAGATTTGCTTCATGTTACTAAGAATTATTATCATTCATAGGGCCCGTGTTACAGAAACTTTGCATAGTCTAATTTTGGCATATAAGCTTTTTCATAATTTTTATGATCCCTGAAATTATTGAAGTGAAAACTTCATTGGGCGCGTTGGGCATTTTTGAGATGGGAAAAAACAATTGAACTCGCGACACCGTTACCGACATCATTTTTAACCGACTTCCAAAAAGGAGGAGGTTATATGTTCGACGCGTATGTTTGTTTTTTTTTTTTTTTTATGTATGTCCACCGATTTCTCCGTCAATTGTGGACCGATTTTGAAAATTCTTTTTTGTTCGAAAGGGTATGCTCTCGAATTGGTCCCATATAAATTTTATTAACTTTGCTTGGATAGTTTTTGAGTTAGCTACAAAATACGTATATTTTTCCCATTTAGTATGTAGATGATATGATAAGTTTCTGTCACTGGTAGCAGGTAGTGGTATTCGAATGTGTGTAGGGTAGGTATCACAACTAAAAAGTGAAAAATAAAAACTTTTTACAAAAAAAAAACAACCGACCTCCAAAAAAAAACACTACAAAGTGAAAAATAACTTTAATTTCGGAAGTCGGTGGCAAAAAACGAAAATACAAAACCCAAGACACCGACTTCCGAAATTAAAGTTATTTTTCACTTTGTAGTGTTTTTTTTTGGAGGTCGGTTGTTTTTTTTGTAAAAAGTTTTTTTGTAAACGCGTTTTTTTTTTTTTTTTTTTTTTTTTGGGTGGGAAATTATCAAATAACTTCTCCCACTCTGGGCGGAGCGGGAGGGCGTGTCAGACTCTTACTGACTAAAACCCACCCGTGTTCCTTCGGTTGCCCTGTTGCCGGGGGCCACGATTTCCCGATCGGTTTTCTTCGAACCCCCGGCAGGCATTGGCCCTAGTGGACCCCTTCAATTCTGCTGACATCTCTTTGAGGCGCGCGTGGAACACAACGCGCCGTCGACCCGGGCTTGGTCCTTATCGGACAGCGAGCTACCCATTGCTCACCGTCCGCAAGCCCGCGCCTACGGTGGCCGGAAATCGGCTCGCGATTCCCGCCCCGGGCGTCTCCTCCTGCGGCGGTTAGGGGCGTGAGGGCGCGAAATTTGCCTCTCCCTCACGCGTTCCGCCTCCTCCTTCGCGAGCATTACCGCTTCGCAGAAGGAGGTGACGGCCTGCCATTTCCTCTCGCTCCGTACCATGGCCTGAACCAGGGCCGGACGCGAGAGATCACCGCCGCCGATCGCCTCTACGAGAACACGGCGTTGCTCCGCCCAAGCCGGGCAGACCTCCACCGTATGCTCCACCGTGTCCTCAGGCCGATCCACACAATGGTGACACCCGGGTGTTTCCTCCCGCCTTATCCAGACAGGAACCTCCCGAAGCAGCCGTGTCCGGTGAGGACCTGCGTCAGGCGGAAGGTGAGAACGCCGTGGCGTCTCTCCAGCCACTCCTCAAAGACGGGTCTTATCGCCGCGATTGTGGCGTGCCCAGCGCGGGGTTGCGACAATCGCACCCTCCATGACGCCATGAGATCCCGCCGGAGCTCTGTCCGCTGTGCCGCAATTTCTTGCGGCATCGGGGTTAAGCCCCGGCGTTTCGCCTCCTCGCGCCACTCCCAGACGTGCGCGAGGACCTTTGCCTCCAGATCCCATGGCGGTAATCCGGCAAGGAGGCTCGCCGCCTCGCAGGAGACCGTGCGGTATCCTCGGGCCAGCCGGATGGCCATGACCCTCTGGGACGCGTTCAACCGGCGGGCTGGCCGCAGCCTCAATGAACGCGCCCACACCGGCGCCCCGTAAAGGGCCATGGACCGCACGATCCCCGCATAGAGCCTCCGGCAGGAGGCGTTTGGATCCCCTAGATTGGGCAGGAGCCGCTTCAATGCAGCCCCGGCCCGGTCCAGTCTGGGAGCCAAACGTCGGAAGTGTTCCACGAAATTCCACCGGCTGTCGAGGACGAGTCCCAGATACTTCATCGTCGACTCGACACCGATGTGAACCCCTCCCGCCATTACCTGGGAACCCGACGGTGGCGCATTCCGAGGACCATGAAAACCCATGGCCTCAGACTTGTGCAGGGCCACCTCGAGTCCCAGCTGCCGGATCCTGTCAACGATTGTCGCAACCCCGCGTGTCGCTAAATCGGCCGCCGCCTGGTACGACCCCCCCTGCGCCAGGACAAGCGTGTCGTCAGCGTAACAAACGACGCTGACGCCGCTAGGGAGGTCGGCGCGCAGCACCCAGTCGTATCCGATGTCCCACAGATGCGGCCCCAGGACCGAACCCTGTGGGACACCGCACGACATCTCTTGCCGGTTCCACTCTCCTTGGTGACCGGGGTAGATGACGGCCCTGTCCGTCAGATAGGCCTCGACCACACGACAGAGGTAGGTCGGCATCCGGTGATACCGGAGTGCCTCCCTGATGCAACTCCAGGGCAGGGTGTTGAAGGCATTGGCGATGTCTAGAGACACCGCCAAGACGACCCCGCCCCGGGCCACAGCATCCCCCGTCGTGAGGGCCCGCACGCGCATGATGGCGTCCACCGTAGAGCGCCCCCTGCGGAAACCGAACTGGCTCTCCGCCAGATCCGGCCCCACTCGCACCAGCTGCCCGACGAGGCGGTCTGCAATGACTCTTTCAAAGAGCTGGCCCACCTCGTCGAGCAGCACAATGGGCCGATAAGCGGACGGAGAGTCCGCTGGGCGCCCCGGCTTCTTGATGAGGACCAGTTTCCCCGTCTTCCAACGAAGTGGGAACTGGCCCCTCTCCATGCATGCGCTTAGGAGCCCCCTCAGTCGAGGCCCGAGAGCCCCCATGGCCAGGACCCAGGCTTTTCCGGGTATGCCGTCGGGTCCTGGGGCGGTATTCTTCGCACTCATCTTGCGTACCGCCACTCTCATTTCTACCTCAGTCACCTCAGGAGAATCGTCGTCGTCGGTGTGGTCCGCATCGGGCACCGCAGTAGGCGGAGCCATGGGCGGAGCAGTATGATCCCCTCTAGAGGGGAACAGAGCGCTCACCACGTCCCCCACAAGCTGGGGCCGGAGACTCTGCGTCAGCGGGGGAGCCCATGGGCGGAGTTTCTCCCGCACCATCTTGTATGGGCGCCCCCACGGGTCCCTGTTGAGAGTCTCCAGCATCTCCTCGCGGGCCAGCGCCCTGGCCCGCAGGATCTCCGCTTGGAGGGCGGCCTTCGCCGCTCTGTACCCCTCGTACAGCTCCGCCTCAATGGCTTCCGTATCCGGAGGGCGGATACGGAGCCTGCGATGCCTGGCGTACCGGCGTCGCGCAGCAACACACGCCTTGCGCAGAGCCTCCAGCTCTTGCGACCACCAGTACAGCCGGCGCGAAGCATGTCTAGGATGGACCCGGGGCATTGCCATGTCACACACATTGGACATGGCCTCCCGGAACCACTCCGCCTCGTCGTTGATGTCGGCAGGCCTGTCCGGTGATGACACCCAGGCCTGCACGATCGAGGCTTCCAGGAGAAGCTCCCGGTCCAGCTGCTTCAGCGCCCACCGCGGACCACTCGGGGCCTGTCGGACCGGCGCACTCGAGGTCTGGGTGGAGACGTCAAACCGGATGTACCGGTGATCGGAGTAGGTCTCCACCCCCTCCATGACGCGCCAGTCAATGACACGCGGCGACAGAGCGGGGCTGGCGAACGAAATGTCCACCACCGATTCTTTATTTATATTATGTTACGGATCAATGTTCTATGCAAGTATTTTTACTTTAAAGGCTTTGGAAGTATTTTTTTAAATTGTTCATGTTTTCACTTCTGTCGGCATTCCCGGAATGCCACTGTTTTTTTTTGCTTTTACTGAATAAGTTATATTGCAAATAATTGATAGTGTACCTTCAAACGTATCATTGATAATATAATTACTGAAATTACCTGATAAATTATTTTTAGCTATTATTATTATATCCCAATTGCCTGCGAATGGCTATTGAATTTATAGGTTTTCCCATTAGAAATTTCTTAGTAATAGCCCGGACTTTAGAAGGTGGCAATGTACTAATACCCCCGTGCCTCGGAAAGCACGTTAAGCCGTTGGTCCTGCGCCTGATCTCTCTCCGGTCGTGTCGGATTGCCGTCCCATCGGATTATGAGAGAGAGGGAAGAGAGTGTGGCTGCGCACAAACTTGTGCACTATAATATCTCCCGCGCGGAAGGCTGGTTTCCGTTGAGATTAGCCGCCATGGCCGAAATACAGTCTGGAGGACTACTTGTATACCACAAAAAAAAACTGCCACTCCGGGAGTGCCGACAGAAGTGAAAACTTGAACAAGATCGCCTTGGTGGAAGTAAAATACTTGCATAGAACATTGATCCGTAATGTAATGTAAATAAAGAGTACAATCGCGTTTACAAAAATAAGGTGTCGGTAACGGTGTCGCGAGTTCAATCGTTTTTTCCCATCTCAAAAATACCCAACGTGCCTAAAGAAGTTTTCACTTAAAAAAACTTCTTTGTACAGAAATCAATTTAAGTAAATTTTTCTTAGCCTATTTATTTATTATTTATTTAATACTTCAAGCACACAAATGTACAGAGGCGGACTTAATTCCAAAGACATTTTCTACCAGTCAAACTTATATATATTTTTTTAACTAGGGCATCTTGCAGTTGACCTATGAGGACATGGCTGCTTAACCGAACTTTCCTGTGGGTGACTTAAGCTTCTACACTTAAAGCCTCCAGCCAAGGGCATAAACTATTCTAAATTACATTAAAGGCGAACGCTCGCTAAGGGCACCCCCTGTGGGGTACGAACCTCGGCTTAGGGTGTCGCTGAGAGGAGGACAGCAAAGAGGGACAGGCTGGATCAAACTTAGATTTTCATCTTGATTATTTTTCGGGGTATTTAAAGCTATGTGCTCAGCTGCTACAACTGCCGGCACCTCAGTCAACCTTATTATATACCTTACCTTTTATACCTTATTCTGTCCCTCTGATGAGCAGAGGCCTCTCCCAAGTCCTTCAAAAGAACTCTTTTCCCGCACCACGTCGAACCAGCCCTCGTGGTAAGCGTCCAGGTCGTCTCTTTCGTCTCTCATCACCTCTTTCCAAACTGTTACATAAAATATTTTTTTTTATCTAGTTAAAATAGTTTTTGTAAGTAAAAATTCATTAATTACAGATCTATAGTGCAAGTAATCCCGGTGTATGCTTAGATGCACATCCATTATCTCGGAAGTTTCACGAAGCCGTACAATTATTGCCTTGCCATTTTCAAGGTGGTAATCAGGTAAGCATTAAACCCTGGCCAAACCGAGGCGAATCACGCGCGGGATGCAGGACGAAACTTGCTCGCGCCGATAATGTCAACTAACTAATTATATGGGGGTGTTTGAACTGGCGTGAATAGTCGCTTGACTTCGCCCCGAGCGGGATTCGTCTTGGTTAAATTAATTAATTAAACTAAACCATAAATTCATTTTTTTTTTAAATAACATAACATAACATCACGCCTTGTTTCCCCGAAGGGTTGGGCAGAGGTGTCTCTGTAGCAGGTACACCCTCATTTCGCCAGTTATGTTTAAGTCCCATATAATAGGGGGCGAGCCTATTGCCATCAACCGGGCACAAATCCAGACTCCGGGCTGCTACTGAGAAATTTCAGATAAAACAACTCAATAACACTTTGTCCGACCCGGGAATCGAACCCAGGACCTCATGCACAGCAGTAGCGCTTGCGACCACTAGACCAAAAACAAAAAAAAATGTAAATCACAATTTCATTTAAATCCATAATTTGGAAGTAGGTACAAGAAATGTGATATCAAGGAAATGAAAATAATCTATTGCAGCTTTATTAATTGACAAAATGGTACCAACACATGTGTTTACTCAAAAATGCATGTAATGTGGTCATTATTTTATCAACCTTGTTTGAGCAAAGTCGACCTTGCCGTTCTGTTTCAAGGAGCGGCCGGCAAAGTTTTGCTGGTCGCTCTGACAGGCCGGCAAAACATTGCCGGCCGCTATTTTGACGTTTCAACGTTTTAAAAATCAAATCCAAAAAGATTTTATTTAAAACACAGCTGTTTGTATTTATAGAGATAGGTACAAAAAGATTTTATTCCATATTTGGCTGTATAGTTCCAACTACAATTGTTAAAAAAAAAAAAACAAAGAAGTAACAAAATTTCTAGTTAATTCATATATATTTTATTGAAATTACTTGCTGGTTTTATTTAGATTAGGTACTTGCATTTTTGAGTAAAGCACTATACAAGCCTTTTTTTTTTTTTTTTTTTTCTGTTTGGGAAATTATCATATAACTTCTCCCGCTCTGGGTGGAGCGGGAGGGCGTGTCAGACTCCTACTGACTAAAACCCACCCGTGTTCCTTCGGTTGCCCTGTTGCCGGGGGCCACGATTTCCCTATCGGTTTTCTTCGAACCCCCGGCAGGCACTGGCCCTAGCGGACCCCGTCAATTCTGCTGACATCTCTTTGAGGCGCGCGTGGAACACAACGCGCCGTCGACCCGGGCTTGGTCCTTATCGGACGGCGAGCTACCCATTGCTCACCGTCCGCAAGCCCGCGCCTACGGTGGCCGGAAATCGGCTCGCGATTCCCACCCCGGGCGTCTCCTATTGCGGCGGTTTGGGGCGTGAGGGCGCGAAGTTTGCCTCTCCCTCACGCGTTCCGCCTCCTCCTTCGCGAGCATTACCGCTTCGCAGAAAGAGGTGACGGCCTGCCATTTCCTCTCGCTCCGTACCATGGCCTGAACCAGGGCCGGACGCGAGAGATCACCGCCGCCGATCGCCTCTACGAGGACACGGCGTTGCTCTGCCCAAGCTGGGCAGACCTCCACCGTATGCTCCACCGTGTCCTCAGGTCGATCCACACAATGGTGACACCCGGGTGTTTCCTCCCGCCTTATCCTGAACAGGAACCTCCTGAAGCAGCCGTGTCTGGTGAGGACCTGCGTCAGGCGGAAGGTGAGAACGCCGTGGCGTCTTTCCAGCCACTCCTCAAAGAGAGGTCTTATCGCCGCGATTGTGGCGTGCCCAGCACTATACAAGCCTTGGCCCACTATGACTGCTTCGCTGGTCACGCTATGATGATGGTTAATATTTTTTTTTAATACGTTGTCGAATACATGTTGGTTTTAATTGTGTACACAGTCATTGAAATGAATAATAGTACATTACTGCCGCGGTCTATAATGACTACTTTGCTGGTCGCGCTGATGATGGCCTCGAGCTAGCCTAGCTACGCTCTAGACCTTCCAGCTTGACCATCATTGCAGCCCTTGCTGTCCTCACTGTAAAAGCCTCGACCTACGGCCTCGGCTTTTATCTCAGCTCGCCCATCAAGTTCTGCACGCTGACCGCGCTGTGTCGGCCTGGAGCTGCGCTACGCTGCGCTGTCGGTCATCAGCAGCGCGACCAGCAAAGTAGTCATTATAGACCGCGGCAGTAATGTACTATTATTCATTTCAATGACTGTGTACACAATTAACACCAACATGTATTCGACAACGTATTAAAAAAAAAATATTAACCATCATACCGTTTTTACTATGTTTTCAGTTTTGGACATACAGCACTGTTGGAGAAATACGCCGTGATGGATTTTGTCTCGATTACATACTAAATTGCATCACATTATTCTTCTGTCGGAATTCAATTACACAAGTGTGGTTTTATGATCAAAAGGTAATTATAATTAACATAGACATAGAGGTCCGAGTGTTCGTGGCCATGGTGGCCATGGAGTGTTTCTCTTGAATGAAATCTCAAAACGGCTATTCAAATAGACTGCAACACTTCCCGTGACCTTAAGAAGTCTATGTCTTAAAATAACATAAAACTCTCAATATTGTGCGTGCAGTTGGAACGTATTGCAGAACATATTTTTCAACTACAATGTTAAGTTTGTTCTTGAGATAAAATAATCCTTACTAAGGAACCCTTCATTGTGCGTGGTCTGACACGCACTTGGCCGGTTTATAATTTAAATAATTAGATACAAGTTGTTGTGTACCCATTAGTTCTATCGTATTAGCAAAGTTAATAAAATTTAAACAGACTAAACCCGGCAAAAAAAAATAAAAAAATACTCAAATAATCAGGCTCGTGGCTAAGTAATTACAGCCGCACACCCTCTTGACGGCCGGCATATCCTAGAACCAAAATATTCGAAGATATGTGACATCTACCAACTCGCACTGGGCCCGCGTGGTAGATTACAACCTACTCCCTCTCATCGAGAGGAGGCATGTGTCCCAGCAGTAGGAACATTATAAGTTGATTATGACCCACTTGACCAGGTCAGTCCGTGGATGGGTGACCATCCATTACATATCGAGACCCTTTCGTGCCTCAGAAAGCATGTTAGCCGTTGGTTCCAGCTGTCATTCGTTGATCTTCGACAGTCATTACGGGTAGTCAGAAGCCCGAAAGTCTGTCAACCAGTATTAATAAGGGTATTGTATTACCCAGTAACTGGGTTGTGGAGGTTAGACAGCCAGTATTCAGGTGCATCGGGTTAGACTGGAAGCCCACCGATCGCCGTCCGATAAGGACCAGGCCCGGGCTGACGGCGCGTTGTGTTCCACGCACGCCTCAAAGAGATGTCAGCAGAATGACGAGGTCCACTAGGGCCGATGCCTGCCGGGGTTGCGAAGAAAACCGATAGGGACATCGTGGCCCCCGGCAACAGGGCAACCGAAGGAACACGGGTGGATTTTAGTCAGTAAGAGTCACACGCCCTCCTGCTCCGCCTAGAGCGGGAGAAGTTATTTGATAATTTCCCACCACAAAAAAAAGCCCACCCCATTATAGTTGGGAAAAAGCTAGGCAGATGACCCATATTATCACAACACAATGGTTTCAATGGTGATGGCCGCGGAAAGGACGCTAAGCCATTGGTCCTGATTATCATTCTTAGATCTTTGGCAGTCTTTTCAGGTAGTCAGAAGCTTGTAAGCCTGAGAGCATTTTACCAAGTTTTACCCATTTACTGGATTGTGGAGTCGCTCCATTTACATATACGTTGTGGTAGTCAGATAGGCAGTCGCTCCATGTAAAATACTGGTATTCAGCTGCATCCGGTTAGAATGGAAGCCGACTTCAACATAATTAGGAAAAGGCTAGGCAGATGATGACAATAGTTACAGTCTAGCAATCTTCTTCTTTTTGTGTGGTTTGTGACTAACCTGATGTCAGAGTTTTAAAGCCGCCCATGGGCCTCTGAATTGGCTTCACATACCGTCGAGAAATATCTCTCAGGCATGCCGGTTTCCTCACGATGTTTTCCTTCACTGTTTTTGAAGCAAGAGATAATTATACAATACGCACATGAATCTGAAAAGTGAGAGGTGCGTGCCTTGGGTTCGAACTCGAGACCTACTTGGCAGTCTGACGGTCACACCCCTAGGCTATCACTACTCTGCAGTCTACCAATAAAAATAAAACGGATATTTTTTGGAATTCGTGGGTTACATATATAAGTAGTTCAATTATTTAAACCCGTTAAACATTTTGTTGCATCAGTAATAGCTGCTTATAAGATGCCCAGTGAAAGCCAAACAAATTCATGAATTTGGGGCACCCCAGAACGTTCGAAGAGAATTTCGAAGTTTTTGACACTTGATGATTTTATTTTTCAGACACAAATTATAAGGCATATGGTGACAGAACAGTGTTTGAACATTGGCAATTTCCCGGAAGGCATGAAGCTGGTGTTAACAGAATGCACGCTGTCATCTTCGCAAAAATGGATTATGGAACACTACAACTTTAAAAAACTCGCCCCGGTAATGAAGATAGGAATATCACAATGGGAGGAATTGATGAAGAAGGATTTACAGAGGGAAATGAAGAAGCTCTAAAGGATCGTTTATATTGTTAAGAAAATCGTAATTTATTTTGCAAATTTTATAAGTGAAGGTAAAATAAAATAGCATAGAAATACATTTGAAAGAATCTTTTGAAACGACTTGTTGACAAAAATGCTGCTGTTTCCTACCAAAAAAACCACTAGCCCTTTGAGACACCCACGGTAAGAGCAAAGGTGGTATATATCCGAGCCACAGGGCTCGTCATGTACCTAAAGGAATTTTATTACAGTCCTTTTTACTACGACTAACCTCAAATGAGGACCCCCGTTTGAGTACAGTAGCATTATTGTGGTTTGAAGGAAAAAGCACCGTAACGTAACACAAAGGAGAATTTGCTTTGTTCCGAATGTGAATGCTTGCTGTATTTTTAAGAGTAAAATAAAAAATATGGAAATATGTAACAAAAAGTTTTTTTTACGTGCTTTTGCTTTTTAGATCTGACGTTGAAATATTTTTGTATTTTTATGAAAAACCTTTAAGACTGTATTTTTTGAAGAACTGTAAATACTGCTCGTATTTTTGTAATGAATCAATTAAACCAATTTAGATGTCATTGAAATAATGATCTCAATAAAATCTTCAAATATTTATGTAAAGCTTTTCTGAACCAGTAAGCACAAAAAATAGCCAAAGAATAAAAGGAACTTGGAAGAATTTATTAAGATTTAAAACTGACTAAGGTACACTAAGCGAACGCATTAATTAAAACTTATTATCTTTAACAAACACTAATTAATTTAACTCAGTGTCGTACCGACTGTTTGTTTTAATAATAAATACGGCAATTATCTGTCTACCCGTCGCTTTTAGGAGTTATATACAATTATACCGAGCTTCCGTATACAATGAGATAATATATACAGATTAAGAAATGCACTGTTTGTTTTTTTCTATGAAGATTTTCTCTTTTGAGCTGGCTGTTTTTTTATGAAGACTAAAATTTGTTATTCAATTCGTCTGGATTATCACGTCTATATCTAACTAAGGTTTCATTGCACTTATATCAGTCACGAAAATAGCCGATCAGTCACGTCAAAAAATATAGTTACGTAGAAGTTGTAGGACGTTCGCTACACACATCAGTCACGTTACTACCGGCGCGTCACAGTCGACGTCGCGTCACCGTTATGTTGCTACTACATTGTAACAAAGACAATTTATAACTGAGGACTACTGAGGAGTTGCTATATGACTGACTGACTGACCATCTGTTTACACACGTCCCTGAAATTAACGTGACTGATCGGCGACTTGACGTTGATGTGACTGAAGTGTGTGCATCAACCTTTAGTAGTATATTTTTCTAAACATCAGTTTAGAATAGAAATAAAAGGAACGTTGAAACAATTGAAAGTAGGTACCTATTAAGAGTAGAGTCGACAGCGATGCAGAGGAATTTTTCGGCGCCATAATTTAGTTTGTTAATAGTTTTAGTTAGGTTATGATATTACATTTTTATTATCTGTCAGTTCATTTCGAATAAGAAGTTTATATAGTAATATTGATTTCCATGATAAAATAAAAATTAATTTTATTTGGATGTTGACAGGATGAATGAAAGCCGACTAACAAAATGTATTTACAAGGCTGATGTGAAGGGAAAGGCCGGTCGGGGACGCCCTAGGAGCACATATACTGACCTTATTGGTGATGTTCTTCAGAAAGACCAAGTGAGTAGTACTCGCAACCGGCGTGCGTGTATGACCAGATGTATGAACGTAGACGAGGCAAAAGGAGTATGTAAGGATCGTAGCAGGTGGCGTTCTGTAGTTTCTGCCTACCCCCATGGGAAGAAGGCGTGAGTTTATGTATGTATGTGTAATTTTATTTTGAAGAGTAGAGTCCAGTTTGTAAAAATTTAGTTCCAAAAAGTCCATCGCTGTAAAATTACTCACCTACATTTTATAAACATACTGTTCATAAGCGCTTAAAGCAAAAAAAGCACAAATGGAGCCCTGTTCACACGTGTTCTAGACCAACTCTCTTAATCTACAAAAAGCCTACTCCGAACACGTGAAAATGAAAACACGGAGTTGGTAATTTATAATGTACCTTTTTGTAAAAGTAGGCGTAGTATCTACGGATTAACTTAATTGTGGCTATAAAATAAAATATTTCGCCGAAACAACATTTTCTGGGAAGGTTTTTTGTTTTAACCTTAGTGGAGATTATGTCGGATTTTAGTTGTTGTTTTTGGCCAGCCAAAATAAATTACAAGGCCCACAGTTTGGGCAGAATTTTGGAAGAGAAAGTGGTGCGGTCTGCTTGCGAGCAAGGGTTTGCAGTTGGTTGTATTTTTTATTTTATTATGTTTTAATTTGTGTTTTGTTTAGTATATAGGGTGGCAGGGACATCGACGCGAAAACTGTTACCATGGATTCAGTAAGTACATGATTCTGAACCCCCTGCGTCAAATTTTTCGTCGGTTTTTAAAACAAAATCAGGTGTTTCATAGAAAAGTGCAATACCTACGCGGTCAAAATGTATGGAACAACAGATTTTTTTTAAATAACCGGCGAAAAATTTCAACGCAGGGGGGTTCAGAATCATGTACTGAATCCATGTTAACAGTTTTCGCGTCAATGTCCCTGCCACCCTGTAGATTGATACATTGGTTTTATAAACTCTGAGTTTAAACTGTGTTTGTATAGGTAGATAAAGTTACCGTTTTTATACATCCAGAGATGCTGGGACTTTATAATAGAAGTTAAGCCTACTTCAGGCTTATCTTTCTTACTTTCTTAATGATTAACTTTAATGATTAAAAAATAAGGATAAAAATATCGCCGCCCCCGCAGAATAAACGCGTAAGTGCTATTGCGGTTTTTTTGATATTAATCCATATTTGTTATGGATTAACGAATATGGATCGACAAGTCGAAATACATCACCTCAATTTTTCCAGATTTTCATATCAAGAATTTACAAAGTTACATACACACGATAAACGGTAACATAATGTTATAATTCCGACCTTGATGATATATTATCCAGAACAAAAACTTAATCATCCCGTCACATTATCAGAAACATTTCGACTGCACCAGAATAAAAGCGTAATAGCCTATTAACGGTATACTGCGAAAAACGCAAGTTATATTACATTGCAAAATAAAAAAACAATAGTTGACCAAAAAAACTCAATATTTAATATTATATTGAGTATTTTTTTATTACGATTAAAAAAAAAAAACTAAAATGTTTTTATTTATTTAAAAAAAAAACTCAAAAACTGTATTTGTTTATTAATAATAAAAGCCTTTATTAAAAATCTTAAATGTAAAATTTTATCTTATGCCAAAGAGCAAGACAATCACGAAACCGGTGTCTAATACAAATAATAACATTTAATTACCTCTTTAATACTTAATATTAAACAGGCAATCTACAAAAAAAAAAAAACTTTTAAACGACATAAAAACTACTAAAAAATAAGACTATTCGGTACAGCCATAAAGTTATGGATAAAATTTAGGTTTTTATTTTTCCTGTAAAATTAACTTTTTTAAAGTTGCGCGTTTATTTTACAGGAGCGGCGATTTATAAAGCAACAAGACTACATCAGAATTAAAACTTGACAAAACAGTATTACTCTCCAAAAAATAAGAGGAATATTCTCCAAAATAATTAATTAGTTCCAAAATCTCGACAAACAATGGCCACTAAACTAAATTAGGGGTGTGCAGAACCAGATACCTACTCATGTGGTCAGAGACGAAGGATTAATTCTCTAAGCAGGGCTCATGGGAGATACTTTAAAATACTTAAAAGGCTGTATAAAGGATTTGGGAACTTTGAAATTGTCGCCGGTAAAGGCATTAAAATTCTGGCCTACATACTTAGGGTTAATGGTTTGTTGGTTGGGCATTTTATTTGATGACGTCGATTTTTTATTTAGGTAATGTGAAATTCTGATGAATTTGACCGATTGATTTTTTACGAGAATAGGTATTGAATTCAGAAATATTTTTTCGATTCATTCTTTACACAACTTGAAGAAAGTCATTGATGTATTTTTGAATTTAATTTAGTAGGTATTTAGTATGTCCTACAAACTCGCCATCTCTTATTTATACAACGTTAGTTTTATAAAAAAAAAAAATCAGCTGTCCCCTACATTTATGTTCGCATAACTCGTCAAAATGTAGGGAACAGTTGATGTTTTTTCGCGATTTCAGCATTGGTCCCATAGTGAAAGTTGTTCATAATGATGAGTACAATGACCCCTTAAGAGGTTTAGTATAAACAAAAACTAAGCTTGTATACCTAGTTAAGAGCGTTTATTCTGAAAGTGGGCAACGTCGCAAATAGATGTCAAATATTTCGCTGTTTTAATTAATTTGGCAATATTACTGTATGGAAATAAGAAACGTAGCTAACTAGTTCCCTAGAATATTAATAATGAATTGCAATTATAACGCTGAATTTGATGTTGTAAAAATTTTAGGTGTAAAAAGGCATTTGAAAAGTTTCCAAATACTTGTTTTACATCTAAAACTAACTATTCGATATTACGATTATTAATTATTGCATTTCATATTCAATATTTTAGTTCTCTAGTTAGCCACATTTCTTAATTCCATACAGTAAAATTGCTAAATTAATCAAAACAGATAAATATTTGACAGCTATTTACGACGTTGCCAACTTTTAGGATAAACACTCTTAATAAAGATCCACCATCGCAATCTATGCCATTAAAATAATGATCAGAAAAAATCTCAACGAAAGACCTGATTTATTTTCCATTACTTAGATTCACCTCACTTTTTTAATTTAACAAATGGCTGTTTTTCAAAGCAGCACCCGCACTACCTAGTGAGCTGTTCCATGCTTTCCATTTAACCTGAACGATGGGTCCAGCGTTCGCCGATAGCCGCAAACTGAATGAGTTTACTGCACAGTGTTTGTACACTGTGGAGTTTATTTTGTGGTATCCTGTGATGGGTAATTAAAGTAGTTGGTGGTGCTGAAATACGGCCCATCGTTTTTTACATGTCACCGTTTGCTTTTTATAATAATACTGATTTAGCACCAGAAAGTTAAAACTTTAAGAATGATGCCTGACAAAAAAAAAACTACTTAGCCCGTCAGTCAGATACCTATAAAAAAAATATTAGACACGTATTTTTTGCTTTTTCATATTATTAAAAAAGTCTTAGATAAAACGCATTAAAATTTGGGAGTGAAGGTCACTACGTCACAAGTAAGTATAAAATCTACGTACTTGTGACGTCATGGTACATTTTAACTCAATGTATCGCCGTAACCTGTTGATAACGTAAAAAAAGAAAAAATCCGTGTGCAATATTTTATTAAATGTACCTTTTTTTTTTTTTTTTTTGACCTGACCTGACGGACAAAAAAAATATTTTTGTCATCATCCCTATTGAACTAGATCGAAAGTGCCTTGATCCGTACCCCTGCATTTTTGCCAATCTTATGAATGGCATTGATATTTTATCTACTATGCGTGGAGAAAAATAATACAATACCTATGTTATTTATTAACCCCCGACGGAAAAAAAGGAATGTTATAAGTTTAACGTGTATCTGTGTGTCTGTATCAATGCCCATAAACGCAATTTTCTTTCTTTTCTTTCTTTTCTTTCTTTTCTTTCTTTTCTTTCTTATCTTTCTTTTCTTTCTTATCTTTCTTTTCTTTCTTTTCTTTCTTTTTGTTCTTTCCTTCTTTTCTTTCTTTTCCGTCTTTTCTTTCTTTTCCCTCTTTTCTTTGTTTCTTTCCACCTTTCCCAAGCGGTTGAATCAATTATGTGTTTGTATTTTTTTGTTTGAAAGGTGACTTGATCGAGAGTGTTTTAGCTATGACTCAATAAAATCGGTTCAGCCACATGAAGATTATCAGCTCTTTTCTAGTTGATGAATGGATGTGAGCATCTTCTACAGGTCTGATCGATTTGAAATTTGGTATTCTGTTACTTCAATGAAATTAAAAGAACATAGTAACCTTGAACTGATGCTGCAGCGTCACCTGGAACTTGCAAGATACCCTACTCCCTTACTAACTTACAGCACAGGTATTGTGTTTGGGCTCATTGGAATGGTCTCAATGAATAGGGTATAGATAGATGGTGAACAGTGTCTGGTGATGGAGTAGGAAAGAGAAATGTTTATGTCGGGGGTTTTTTAATTTTTAATTTATCCTTGTTCAAATTGTTACGATAGGTTTCTAATAGTTATGTAGGTACCTACTATAGACAATTGATGCCAATGTACTCGTACCTAGTAAACTGAGAGGTAGCATAAATGGAGAGGGCTTAAATGGTTGGGCTCTTAGTATTGCTGTAGTATCGTCTTGCAACAGTGAATTTCCTGGAAATCTGTTTACCCAAGAGTGAAACGCAATACCCGAGCTACTACATGGCATCGATGAACGATCACGAAGTAACTAGAGCCTCCTGCATAGGGTCAAATGTCAAAGTATAGTCAAACAAAAAGTTAGGTAAACATACAATTTTTTTGCCTAAACTCTAAAAGTCATTTAAGTACACTAATTACGACATTAAGTGAAGATATAGTGACAAAAATTGAACAGAGTGTGTTTAGATGTTTTGGTCATGTTGAGAGGATGAATGAAAGGTGACTAACAAAAGGTATTTACAAGGCAGATGTAAGTGGGAATGCCAGGAAAGGAGGCCCCAAAATAGTGACCTTATTGGTAATATTCTTCAGAAAGTTCACCGTTGCGTCGTGCGAGTATGAGCAAATGTACAAACGTAAACAAATCAAAAGAAGTAAGTACCTATGTAGGGATCGTAGCAGGTGGCATTCTGAAGTTGCTGCCTACCTACATGGGAAGAAGGCGTGGGTCTATGTATTTTACACTACCAATATTCATTTAAATTGTATGCGTAACACTTTTAACGTTACTTTCATCATAAGTAGTGTAATAGACTTAACTACTTAACAAACTCACAACATTATTTAAAAGTATTTGCAAGCTAGCTGCCTGAGTGCCTATACACCAATCTCTTTGTTCGACTGTCTTATTTTCATGTGGTTGGTGACTAACCTTATGCCTCCCATGGGCCTCTCCTTTTTTTTTCAACTATAAAGGCAAGGAAATCAATTGTAAAGCAAATAAGACACCCTACGCAAATTTGCTGCCAACCTGCAACCATGAAAAATGATAGTTGTGATTTGAATATACGGACAATTATATTTTAATTTCAGCACAGGTATGAGTACTGTGTACTATATAGAGCTACCATTTACCAGGTAATATGTCTTTCATTGACTAGAATGTGCCCTGGCAGCTGTGAGTATGTCATGCTCACTCAGATGTCTCGCTGATGGTGGCGCGTGTGTTGGATCTCCCTTTAAAGTGGTTGAGCTGAATCGTGCTGATCTATGCGTCATGTTCGTGAATTGGTGCCGTCAGTTAGGACTGGTCGTCTCTAAGTTGCCATGGTTTTTTAGGGTTACGTACCACAAAAAGGAAAACAGAACCCTCATAGGATCACTCGTGTGTCTGTATGTCTGTCCGCTTGTCACAGCCAATTTGCTCCGAATCTAATGGACCGATTAAATGTATTTCTTTGACCCAAACACGGTCATGTAACGTGAATAAAAGAATTTTGAATATGGGGATCACTTTTGTGGGGCTAATAAGAAAATTAAAAAAAAAAAGTTTTGCTGTCTATACCGTGTGACGTATCAAATGATAAGGGCTTGTTGTGAGGATTTTTTTTTATAATATTAAAATAAATGCCTTTAAAGATATTTACGAAAATAGATGAAAATTGATCATTCCCAGGGGGGGAATATTTTGAAAAAAATACAGAGAACGGTTCTTTATAATAGGTACATAGATTACAGAAAAACATATAAGAAGTCTATGGTATTAAAATAATATGATAAATCACTCAATATTGTGCGTACAAACTTACATTTGTAGTTGGAATGTTTGGGAAGACATGTTTTTCAACTACTATGTTGAGTGAAGCGACCAATTGGAACCGTGCACCTAGCTTCTGACGTTTAATAAGTGCCCTTGTAGGTTTATGTGAAATAAAATATTTTGATTTTGATTGATTTTGAGTTTGTATTTGGGATAAATTCATTCCAACTACGGAACCCTTCATTGTGCGTGATCCGACACGCACTTGGCCAGTTTTTTTATTGTTTCTATTTGCTGTTAACTCTGGATGCTTTTAACGTGTACGTTTTTTTTACATCGTTCTCACATATAATTATAAATTCAACATTAATGATGCATTTTTGAAACAATGCAATTTAAAACAGTGTCCATGGAGTTGCTTGCTCGTTCTTCTTGGACGTAGTAGGTACCTACTACGTCCAACCATTTCATTTGCTTTCATGACTTTACATGCGTAGATCGGCACATACAAAAACTTTCTTTTAAAATGATTGGCTTTTAAAGTATTACTTCCAAGAGATAAACTGCACCTAATCGCCCACAAAAGTAATTCAATTAAATGGAAAAGTTTTACAGCTCACATTGAATCCAAAATATATGTCCAGCCACATATATTTGCCTCGTGCTGATTTGCATAATGGGCACATAGGAAGATATACGGCGTTTTCCAGGGGCTTCCCAACATATTGAAGAAAGCGCCCTGAAAACTGGAACCTTTAATTTACATGTTACATATAACTCTTATTCTAAAGCAATAAGGTTGAGAGTTGATTGGCGTGTTTCCGGTTAAATGAAGAGTAGAATGAGGGTTAACAAATATGTTACGGGCGTTCAGAATTTATGAACGGACGATTTTCGCGTCTATTGCTATGCTAGGCACCTGGCTTTGCGATATATTGTATTTGTTGTTTTATTTTTCGTGAATCTACATAATTATACACGAACGAATAAGCCATTTATTTTTCCAAAGATGTCGTTAAAACGGGATTATGTGAAGCGGATGTAATGTAGACGTTTGTTTTAGGACCTTACTGCAATCACCAATTTCTGTTGTAAGCATGTTGAAAACAGCAATATCTTTTTTCAAATTAACGTACAAACAAATCAATTTGTTTTAATTTGTTTCTTTGTTAATTTAAAACTTAAGTTAACTATTATAACTAATTATAACTTAAACTCATCTAGATTATATCAGAAAAACAGATTGAATAGCAGTATTTTTACGAAATTTCTGCAATTTAGTTAGTAACAAACATGGAAAAAAAAAACTAAAATACTTAATAACAAGATTTATTGCATTTAAAAGCGTTTTTAAAAGATTAAAAAAACTGTGTGTAGTAAAAGGGGCAAAACAAATAAAAATGGCTATAATTGTAGTTTTTTATTAAAAAAACTAATACAACAATATTTCGTATTTTAGTTTTGTACACATATTCAACTTGCATTCAAGGTTTTATCGAAAAGTCTCTTTTGGATATATTTTTATGGATTCTAAACTTTGAACGTGTTTTTCTCGAATTCGCGTTTTTGCTACTGCACTTTGGGTTCGGGAGGGCAGAATATTATAAACGCGAATGTTTGTGAGGATGGATGGATGGATGGATGTTTGTTACTCTTTCACACAAAAACGACTAAACGGATTTGGATGAAATTTGGCACACAGATAGTTTATAATCTGGATTTATATATAGAATAATTTTTATCTCGATATTCCCACGGGATCGTGACACTAATGTAGGTGAAACCACGGGGCGCTGCTAGTAAATAAATAAATCAATCTAGACTCCGGGCTGCCACTGAGAAATTCCAAAAAGGAAAATCTCAATAACACTTTGCCCGACCTGGGAATCGAATGGACTTCAAGGTCAGCAGTAGCGCTGGCGACTACTAGACCAACGAGGCAGTTTTTAGTTTCAAAAGATCAGAGGGATATCAATTTCCGTATTTTTTGCCATTGATTGTCGTTGAAATGACATTGCGACTTGAATTTGAACTTTTTAGTACGAAATTATTAGCCTTCTGTTCAGCAGTGGACGTTAACAGGCTGTAAAATTGATGATGATTTTAATTAATTAATTTTGTGGAGACGCTGGAACAAGTATAATCCTAGTATAATACCTCATAAAATCTTAAGACACCACAACTACTTTAATAAATTTTTTTCCCATACTGTTTTATACTCATTTAAAAAGAGGTGTCTGAAATATCTAAGAGTAAAGACAATCATTCTTTGTACCTACTAACGGGGATATGCATTCTTTTTTGCATTCCAAGAGCTTTAGATGTAACTAAATTTCATGTTCTGAGAAGTTTGGCGAAAAAAATATGATAATGTTTGTTACTTGAAATTGAAAAATGAGTACCTATCTAAGTAAGTTAAGTATCCTTTTTAAGTAGATTGTTTACCAAACGTACCTGTTTATGTATAGTTTCATTATTTGCAATGCCTTGGACTTGTATATGACGGCGCAGCAAGTGGTGCCATCTCGTTTTGTTACGAGCAAACTGGAAACCACTAAAGAAGTCGGATAAGATTGACACTGGCTGGTTACTATCACTCTAGCGTCGCATCAATGGTTGCGTGGCGGCTGTCCCCTGTTGACAGATGATGTCAGGGGAGCCGCGATCGTACCACGTCCACGACGAACTGCTATATTCCGGTACAATCCTAATAAAGAAAAGAAAAAAGAAATATAATACGTTTATTTGTGGTAAACATGACGCAAAGAAAGAACGTAAAACAAAAAAAGAACAAGTTGGGAGAAAATATGAGTCACATTCACGCAAAACGGCCATCGTTTAGCGTTATGCTGTGATCTTATGCGAGACAGAGCTCCAGCGCTGCTAGTGATATTGAAGGTGCTGAACCACTAATACGACAACCAGTTCTGGTTAAGGCTATCGTGCGCCGTTAAAGGTATATTATGAAGTCATGTTCGGGACTAATATTATGTAAGTACCATACTTAAGTAGGTACCTAAAGATGTAAGTAAAGGATCACTTAGTAATCTTAGTATTCCCTACAGCACTATACCCCAAAACTTCGCGTAAACTAACCAGTATATTTGAATATTCAGCAACAACATATTTTGTTGCACTTAGTGTAACTACAAGATTCACATGAGCTCGTAAATCCAAGTCCTGCAAACTTGTAGGTTTATGTGGTCTACATCTTGCAAGTTTTATTTCTTGAGTTAGTTCATGGATGTAGAAAAAGATAGAAGTACCTACATTTATCATTTTGTTGACCTGTGTAACTTGTCTAGCTTACCCATTTTTTAAATTCCTGTATTTTCAAGTATGTTGACATTGTAATCTCAGATTAAATCTATCAATAATTAATAGTTTAAAAAACATGCTTTTATAAATGCACGTAAAAACAAAAAACCTAATCGTGGTCATGATCGAGTTCAAAGTCCATTACGTGGCCTTTCTCACAAGTGCAAACACGACTATAATACGATATTCCATCATGGAATGCTAGTGCCTATCTTCCGGCTTCATCATCAGACCTTGAAACCTAATCGTGGGCAAAGTTCATTATAAGATTTTTTTAAGAAATCCAAAACAGCTATGATACGATTTTCCATCATGAAGTTCCAGTTCATATCTTCCAGTTCCATCATCAGATCAGTTCAACAGTACCATATTATTGTATTGTCATCAGAACTACATACAGCTGCCAATTTTCATCACGCTACGACCCTTGGAAGATGGTTAAATTAGTTACCTTAGATTCCATTCCATAGTTAGTTACATACAGGTCGACCTGATAAAAGCGTGTTAGTAAAAAGAACCTAGAATTTACCTACAAGACAGGTTTTTGACATTGAGTCTCGCTGAGATCTTCTTTTCGTGTAACCTGGTGTCAGAGTTTTAAAGCCACCCAAGGGCCTCTGACTTGGCTTCATATCCCGTCGAGAAATATCTCTTAGGCATGCCGGTTTCCTCACGATGTTTTCCTTCACCGCTGAGATAAGATTGTAACTAGATTTTGAACTTTTCAATTACGGGAATTGGCCTAATCACCTGCGATAGAAGAGTATCTCATGGTGTAGTTAAAAGACCCGTCAACATGTTGGTAGCAAGGCCGTTGACGGCCACGAGTTACTTAAAAATAATTATGCTTTCTTAAAAGTAGCTATAACCTTTATGACTCCGTATCATTGTTGCGACAAACAAAAACACGACAAATGTTAGGGCGACAGTACCTACATCAACTTGACGAACATTAGTGCGACTGATTGTTTTCACGACAAACGATGGGTTGATGAAACTTTTGATCAACGAACGATAGCGCGACACAATTTTCTCTCGACAAACTAAAGAGCTACAAACGTTTCCATAACATTTTCTTAAACAATATGATTAAAGATAAAAATAAAACCTATTTTCCATTTTTTTTTTTGTAATTAGACTATTGCTGCAATGTTTGTCAATGCGTTTTAGTTAAAAGTTTTGACCAAAAGTTTGTAGCTCTTTAGTTTGTCGAGCGAAAATTGGGTCGCACTATCGTTCGTCGATCAAAAGTTTCGTCGACCCATCGTTTGTTGTGAAATGTTCGTCGAGCCGATATGCTGTCGCACCACTGATGGTCGACATATCGTACTGTCGCCCCAACATTTGTCGTGTACACCTACATTTGTTTGTCGCAACAATGATACGGAGTCCACCTTTACTGTAGGTGTTGGAATTGTGTTAGGTAATCAGGACCTTTTTAAGATTTTGGAAAGCATATCTCCTCACAGTAAAGTTCTATACATACATTACTACGGGCTATAGAAAAAAAACAGCTTAATGTGTAGCTGTAATTAAAGAGATGAACAATATTAAAATAATAGCAACATATCCATTTTTATATCCTTACAATGCTTACTCTCAACTTAAATGGAATTCTAATGCATAATAAAGTGAGTATTACGTGGTTTTAATCCACATAAAAGTCATGAAAATAGAGCCACATTAACTGCTGGACCGTAAAGAGAGCTCATAAAAACGATATAGCCTGTCGACCCCCAAGGGGAAGTGTCAGCACAATATTATAGAAGATACCTCCATATAATGGACTCCGGCTTTAAGCATTCATAAAAATAATTTTTCGTGAATATTTTATTCGTATTTTTTGGATAAATGTGGTCGCCGTAAGGAAAGACCTGACGGAAAGTGTGGTGTATTCGTGAGGGTAATAAAATGGCGGTTGAGGGAAATATTTTAAGTGTATCTAAAGTAGATAGGCCCGCGAATGTAAATAAAAATTCAATGTGATGATGACAGGTTTATGCAGCGAAATGAAATAGAAATCGGATAAAAAATGTAGAAGTCTTTTTTTACTGTCAAAGGGACAATTAATAGATCAAATCATGCTGATGACTATAATCAGTTTTGATGTCTCGTCTCATCAGTATATAAACCTTTAGTTTTTATAATAGATGGACAAATTTTAAAACAGCGTTCAGTATGTCTAACCAAAGATATCCAAGCAAAGAAAAACACAAATTAAAGTGATTTTATTTTGACCTAAATTAATAAATAAATATATTCATTTATTTCAGGTAAATAATACCCATTGCCAAACATAAATTAATAGAAATGTTACAAATAAAATCAAATAAAATAAAATCAATTAAAATCAAATCAAATTAAATTAAATCACATCAAATTAAAATAAATAACGTCATTTTTACAATAAAATCAATAATACAATAAAATAATGTCAAATAAAACAGAATCAAATCAATTAAAATCAAATTAAATTAAATCACATCAAAATAAATAACGTCATTTTTACAATAAAATCAATAACTCCTCTCCGACACTGGTACAGCAACATGTCTGCTGGAACAATGTTGGATGAAGGGGCAGTCCAGCCTTCCCGCAATCATCGCCAGTACGATGTTGGGGCTAACCCGCACCAAGGACGCGGCGCGCTTGCGCATGGTCGCGTGAAAGCAGTCGGTTCGCGCCTCTGCGAACATACCCAAGGCGCTGCAGTATCGGGGTAACCCCATCACCGTCCTGAACGCGTTATTGTACTGGACGTAGATAGCGCTGTAACTTCTATTAGAGTAGTAAGCCCACAGACTGCATGAGTAAAGCGATGTACAGTACGCTCTAAAGAGCGTAGCCTTAACTACTTTAGAGCACCGCACCAACATTAGTAAACAACATTTTTAGTGTATTTTCGTAAGCCGATTTTTTTTCTTGTAAGTATCTAATGCGTTTTTCTATTTTTTTTTTTCTAAAAAATTGTCCATAAATTTTAATGGGACCTAGCTGTGCCTCGCGGTTTCATCCACATAAAGGCTCTTTCAAACAGGCGCGACACACGACACGACACAAAGGTGCTTAAGTCTCGATTCCATGGGAATGTCGGGGTAAAAAGTATCATATGTCCTTCTCCATAGTCTACCCACGTGCCAAACTTCATCCAAATCCGTTCAGCCGTTTACGCGTGATGCCGTGACCAAGGGAAATAGGAATTCATTTATATATTGTACGTATATATTTATGATTCGTATAGGGCCGATTTTACAATCGTCAGACAACTTTAATCTTAGGAATAAAAATAGCGGTTTGACATATTTTTTATGGAAAACATGTCAAACTACCGTAAATTATTCTTCAGATATAAGTTGCAAAGTTGTTAAAATTTGCTTATAGTATAATTTAGAATATAATTTAGTATTTTGTAGGACCTGCAGTGTAGATCTTTATTTACGTCATTTGCCAACGTATTTTTGCCTAGAACTTTTTCTATTTTATTGTTGTTGTTCAGTAGTTTTCCACTGTATATTTAAAACCGATTTCACGCTCTCTGGTTTGAAAAGCTCACAATATTCTTGTTTAAACATGGCCTTTTAATATAACATATTCCAGCACAAGATTTTCCACAGTATAATGTTATTGCGGTTAAAAGAGTACACAAAAATTAAATTAAAAAAGAAGCTCTTTGCAATTTTCATTTAAAACCAGATAACCATCGGTACGTTATGAACGGCCCTTAAAAAGAATTATTAAATTGCGTTCACATCATTCCTACAATGTTCAAGGTATAATTTTTTTTCATTTTTTTTCACGGAAATCTTTTTTTTGTTCATTCGGAAAATATTACGGTGAATTAATTTGTAAGTGGACAGATTTATTATATTAGACTGAGGACCTTTAGATAGAAGAAAAATGGAAAAAATAAGCTACTGAAAAAATTGGTCACGCAAATCATCCCGTGACCAATTTTTTCAGTAAGCTACTTGTTTAACTAGCTGTTACCCACTACTTCGTCTGCGTGGAATTCTGTACATCAATTTTATTTATTTGTATAGCTGCCAGTGAAAGTCCCGTCAAAATCGGTCCAGCCGTTTCGGAGATTAGTCGGAACAAACAGACAGAAAGACAATTTTTTTTAAATTGTGTTTTTGTTTTACATACCGTATGTACTTTCATATGCATTTGGTAAAAAGCTGTTATTTTGACATTACAAACAGACAGTTCAATTTTATTTATTTGTTTAGATGTAAAGATAATCAGTACTAATAAGGTACCTTAAATGACTATCAATCCAAGTGATAATGCACTATTGGCGTCGCATGGGACCATAATTCGATTTACACAGCACTGCTTTATTATTGCACAAAACCCATTGAAAAAAATACAAAACGCTGCCCACAAAAAAGACCTCGATTCGCGGAAAAATAATATTGGTGCTATCCATACTTCGATATCAAAATCGAGTTATTAATCGTTTTTTTTTTTTTTAACGAAAACCTTTATTTACTGATGCATGTGTTTTCGAGAGGCATATTGGTAAACCAACGTAACTGAATTATCGAGTGAAATTCGATGACGGTGTCAATTTGACGGTATCATACCGCTCCAATTACTAGAATTCGTTACATTAATTTACAAATCTGTAAACTTCGAGTACTTACCCCTCAAGTGAATTACTCTAAAGAAGTTGGGTGAAATTGAATGCCAAAACTTAAATTAGAAAATGATACAGGTAATTCGGATTAGGTTGGAAACAACTTTTATATGTTTTCTTCTCTAAGACCGTCAAAAACCCTATTACCTAATAGCGGCGTCCTAACCGAAAGTGATCATCGCGCAAGCGCCCTTTAAGGGTTTTGTTCGAAAAGGAGGAGGCGGAACGCGTGAATGAGACGCAAATTTCGCGCTCTTACACCCCTAACCGCCGCAAGAGACGCCCTGGGCGTAGAAAATCGCAGGCCAATTCCCGGCCACTGTAGGCGCGGGCTTGCGGACGGTGAGCAATGGGTAGCTCGCCGTCCGAAAAGGATCAGGCCCGGGTCGACGGTGCGTTGTGTTCCACGTGCGCTTCCAAGAGATGTCAGCACAACTGAAGGGATCAAAAGGGTCACCGTAGCCCCTGGCAACATACAGGCAACTGAAGGAACACGGGTGGGTTTTAGTCAGTAAAAGTCTAACACGTCCTTCCGCTCCGCCCAGAGCGGGAGAAGCTATTTGATAATTTCCCACCCAAAAAAAAGAGTTATTGCAAATCTGACGGAAGATGCGTCGCGTATCGTCGGTCGCGTAACGCCAGAACGGAGAAGCAGACAGTAAAACATTCAATCTTACACACTCCACAGATTATGCGTTAGGGCGTCGACCGTACTAACGAAATTACGCCCGACGCATCGTCCGTCAGATGTGCAACCAGCGGGTGTATCTGGCGGAAGATGACTTTATGATTATGGCGTACTCGCGCGATCAATCAAGTCGTGTTTGTACGTCATAATTCATACCAACGAACACGTCGATCACGTACTCACGCGACGGTCGCTTTCGACGCGGGGTATTAGAAGCACCTTAATATTTTGATGTCTGATTTCCTAAATCTTTATTGCCATTATAAAAAGTACAGGCTATATTATGTATGTTTTTTGTAAATAATAAATCAGAGAATTATCAAATTATTCAAATTATTAATTGAATAATTGAAACTTTACGCAACCCCTACCCCTCGCCCCCTATTAGATGAGACTTAAACATAACTGGCGAAATGCGGGTGTGCCTGCTACAGGGACACCTCTGCCTAACCCTTCGGGGAAACAAGGCGTGATGTTATGTTTACGCAACCAAATCTAATTGTAGTAATTAACACATACATACATACATAAACTCACGCCTTCTTCTCATTGGGGTAGACAGAAACTACAGAACGCCACCCGCTACGATCCTTACATACTCCTTTTGCCTCGTTTACGTTTCTTAGTAATTAAATCAACAAAGAAAAAAAATGTAGCACGGAACTAAAATCCTGTTAGCCGAGCAAACTGAACGGACGGCACTAGAACACAGTGTATTAACTTGAAACCGAAGTGAAATTGAGTTAGAAATAAAGTTAGGCTTTATCAAAGTTGGATCAGCCGATACATTGCAAGGTAAGAACCGAGCAGAGTCTCTCTGATAACGGCGGAGAGAACGGCGACGGCGGCTCTCTGATATAGTTTTAAAAGGATTCTAGCTTTTAGTATTTGTAAATTACTGTTGTAGCAAGTAAATAAAATCTTTTAATGGAGTAAAAGGAATTGAAATTTGATTTACGGAACGGATTTTTTTTATTAATAAAGGTCTTAACATATTATTACTAGCTGACCCGGCAAACGTTGTTTTGTCACCACCCTTATCACTTAGGGGTATAAAAAATAGATTACGACCGATTCTCAGACCTACCAAATATACATACAAAATTTCATAAAAATCAATCAAGCCGTTTCGGAGGAGTATGGCAACTAACATTGTGACACGAGAATTTTATATATATAGATAGATAGAATAGATAGATTGTCATTGTAAAGGTACCTAAATATTTAAGTTTCGATGATCAATAAATACGGTTTCATTGATTATGAAAACTTACATTTAGTGGGAGTAGTAGCAAATCACCAAATAAAATTAAATTTACAGTGGTCCTTACTAAGAACCAACATTTGGAGTTACAAAAAACAACCTAACATAAACAAACGAAAACTCGACAAATTGAATCTGTGCTATATTTACATAAAATGTCAATGGAATCAAGGGAACGCATGCCAATCTAATCCTATGCTATTGGGGTGAAGAAAGCGAAAAAGTTGGCTCAGGAGGGTATCCTGAAATATTCAATCAAACTTTGGCCCTACCTGGTAAAAGTTTGCACTCCTGGATACATGAGAACATTGAGCTTTGTGGAGGAATGAGAGTGTGGATGTGGCGATCATCATCGTACGCACTGTAATGCTTGCCTGGACGCATTCACTGATGAAATACTCGAATTTGAACTGTTACATTACACGCAAATGCTCCCGGTGAGTATTTACCTTAGGATGTGATCGTGACAGTAATATTTCAGTCTGCCGCGGTAGAGTAAATGCCAAATTTTTATGACATTGCATTTTTAACTAAATAGGTACTTTTTCTAACACCTCTCGAGGTTGAACTTTTGAATTCAAAGATTACTTTGATTATTAGATAAGATTAGCTTAGAATTAGATTATCTTGTTTTGGTCGTAGGTTGTATAGATGTTTTGGGACAAAATGTTTACATTTATTTTTGTAAAATAATTGTATACTATGTTTTGTATTAAACAATAAACAATGCTTGTAGACAATGAAAAGGTTCCTTGTCCGTGCATACATATTTTTGGGCCTGACTGTATAAGGATTAATTCCTCTGGGTCTTTTTTCTAGTGAGTTTTTTTCAGTAGCGACATTTCGCTGAGATGCACCCAGTAAAAGATAGCCTATCAGTAATTACTTTAGTCAGGGGTAGCTCATAATATGCAGTAACAGTAAACAATAAAAAAACAATAGTAATATTCCATTATTTTATTGATCTACAACTGTTGAAGTAGACTTATAGAATAGTACAGTCTATATTCTTAATGTCCCTCGGGAATCATCGCATTTCCGAATACAAACAAATGCTAATTTCCATATCCATCAGTTATTAGATTTATCGTGTATAATAATTTGAATTCAGAACTAAGTACTTTATTGTTGTTTTGTTTTGATTTCCGTGTGAACTATATAGAGTTGTAAAACTATTTTCGTGCCTGCGACTTTAGCAGCTTTTCTCCCATTTTTTAATAAATTGCATTATGTTAAAAGAGTATTAAAAACTCTATATACTTCCAAGTCGATTGAGAGCATCCGGTCTGCACAAAGTGCAAAGGGTAACTAATAGAAATCCAACGACTGACGAAACACGAAGTTTTCCGAGAGACATTAAGAAAATAGTTATACTGGTGTACATAGGTACTTATAGGCCAACAATGCGCGGCATTTGTTTTTATCCATGTCCTTTTCACCCGCTAGGACCATGGGACTGTCACTAACGAATAGTGGCCTTATAGTAATGGTAGAAACCTTCTTAAAAATACTTCTTTTAATTTTTTTCGTGTGGTTTTTATGACCAGGGGCTTTTGATTTGGGTTCACATGCGTCGATAAATATCTCTCAGGAATGCCGGTTTAATCACGATGTTTTCCTTCAACGTTTTTGAAGCAAATGATAAAAAATGAAGCGAGTGGAATACTGTTGCAAAACACACACACACTTTCACATATACACACACACCCCAACACACACGCACGCAAACGCACCCCAACACACACACACACACACGCAAACGCACCCCAACACACACACACACGCAAACGCACATACAAACACAAAAACAAACATACAAACAAACATACAAACAATCAAACATACAAATAAACAAACAAACATACAAACAAACATACAAACATTCAAACTAACAAACAAACATACATACATACAAAAAACATACAAACAAACAAACATACAAACAAACATACAGACAAACATACAAACATAAAAACAAACATACAAACAAACATTCAAACAATAAAACATATAAACAAAGAAACAAACATACAAACAAACTAACATACATACAAACAAACAAACATACGTACAAACATAAAAACAAACATACAAACAAACAAACATACAAACAATCAAACATACAAATAAACAAACAAACATACAAACATTCAAACTAACAAACAAACAAACAAACATACATACATACAAAAAACATACAAACAAACAAACATACAGACAAACATACAAACAATCAAACATACAAACATAAAAACAAACATTCAAACAATAAAACATATAAACAAATAAACAAACAATAAAACATATAAACAAACATACAAACAAACAAACATACATACAAACAAACATACGTACAAACATAAAAACAAACATACCAACAATAAAACATATAAACAAACAAACAAACATACAAACAAACATACAGACAAACATACAAACAAACAAACATACAAACATTCAAACAAACAAACAAACATACAGACAAACATACATACAAACAAACAAACATACAAACAAACATACAGACAAATATACAAACTAACATACAAACAAACAAACATTCAAACAAACAAACAAACATACAAACAATCAAACATACAGACAAACATACAAACAAACAACCATACAAACAAAAATACAAACAAACGTACAAATAAAACACACGACAATCAATGGCAACATACGTCTCTCAGCAGTTCCATAGCTGTGATAATTAGAAATTTTAACATACAGATATCTCAATATAATAATATAAATATGAATACAATAGGGTTTCGGGGCGAAGAACACGTTTCGTAAAAAATGTAATCTGATGCGTTGCACAGCTGACGGATGACAGACTACTTGTCTAAATAAAAAGCGTGTAAAAAAGGCGCGCGTATATTGTCTTTTTGACGGGTTCTAGAACATTCTAGAAACTGCGGATTGTGGCGGGAGCGGTTTGAAATGAGATTATAACCTTCCCTTTTTGAGCAGGTTATGACCCCATGCCTGGTCAAACAAAATAAGGAACGCATGCTCATACTCGAAATTTGTAATCCCGCTACCCGGTAAACTGCTTTCCGGATTATGTCCTGAGAAAATCATGGTACACGATATACCAATTTCTGTATTTTGTCCCGGAAAATTCATGGTCACCCTACTTTGTGTTTGACAGTGACAGGAGCTATCAAAATTATTTTTGCAAATATTGCGATGTTTACGATTCAGTTTTGAATTAAACGAATCACGATTATTATGTTTTTTATTTCACTAACAAAATCTGGGTGCAGCAGCCAGATCATGGTGAACTGTAGAACGGGCTGTCGTTATTCAATTACGATAGCCCGTTCAAAGTTCGCGTATATAAAATTGAGCATCTCAGTTGTTGATCGCTGAGGAGTTTCCTCGTGTGGAGCCTATCCTGGATGCTGTAGCCAGGTCATGGTAGACTTTAGAACGGACTATCATAATTGAATGCGTATATTAAATTCCGTGTCTGTACCGTTGACTGTTGTGGAGTTCCTTCGTCTGGAGCCAATCCTAGCTGCTGTAGCCAGGTCATGGTAGACTTTAGAATGGACTGTCATAATTAAATGCGTATATTACATTTTGTGTCTGTTCCGTAAACTGTTGTGGAGTTTCTTCGTCTGGAGACAATCCTGGCTGTCAAATCAGGTCATGCATCATAAAAAAATGCATTGTCTTGGAAACTGAACCAACATGTAAAATTTCAACTCCGTAGGATAAAAGGAAGTGGTTTTAATTCAGCTTGCAAGATTTGCTAACTGACTAACTAACACACTATCAAGGCAAGTTAATATAAAGCTTGTAATAACAAGTTAATATATTATAAAGCTTGTAATAAACCTACTTCTTTTTCAGTACAGTGTATGTTATCTTCTTAACTACGTTCAATTTATTTATTTCTTTGTACTTTTTGTTTACTTTAAATCTTGCGGCCGACATTTCACCCAGGAAGGCATTTCTACTTCAGATTCTTCATGAAGAGCACACGTATTCAGCTCCCATGATAATACAATATTATGGTGCAAATCATAATGTTGTGAAATCTAAGCAAGCCTAGGTATTTAGCACATACTGCAGAATAAGCCTCCTTATTCCTCGTGCACCTAGTCGCTACTAACGATTTGCTTAAGGATTCAGTATACCTTCAATTTTCTTTTCCATAATTTTATTTAAATGATAGCACATAACTCGTCTTCTACACCCGAGGAAAACTGTCTAAACGAGGACTAGAATACACTGTTCGGAAAATCTAGCAAACCGAGGTCTTAAATACACGTTGTTTGGAAAAGCTTCCTTACCGAGGTCTTTTGTGTTAAAGTTAACACAAAAGTCCTTGGATAATACAACCAACGTGAAGTGAATGTAAAAAAAACTTTTTACAAAAAAAAACAACCGACCTCCAAAAAAACACTACAAAGTGAAAAATAACTTTAATTTCGGAAGTCGGTGTCTTGGGTTTTGTATTTTCATTTTTTGCCACCGACTTCCGAAATTAAAGTTATTTTTCACTTTATAGTGTTTTTTTGGAGGTAGGTTGTTTTTTTTTGTAAAAAGTTTTTATTTTTCACTTTTTAGTTGTGGTATCTACCCATACATTCGAATACCACTACTTGCTACCAGTGACAGAAACTTATCATATCATCTACATACTAAGTGGGAAAAAAGTACGTATTTTGTAGCTAACTCAAAAACTATCAAAGCAAAGTTAATAAAATTTATATGGGACCAATTCGAGAGCACACCCTTTCAAACAAAAAAAGAATTTTCAAAATCGGTCCACAATTGACGGAGAAATCGGTGGACATACATAAAAAAAAATAAAAAAAACAAACATACGCGACGAATATATTACCTCCTCCTTTTTGGAAGTCGGTTAAAAAAGCTGTGTATGAGGCGACAGTGGCGCCACCAGCACGCATAGCATGACCACCGTAGAAACGAGTTTTGTCGACGGAAGAATAGACAAAATGACAGATTGTGATTGTTTATCTGTCATTTTGTCTATTCTTCCGTCGACAAAACTCGTTTCTACAGTGGTCATGCTACGCGTGCTGGTAGATACACAATGCGTGTGTAAGATTATGAAAAATCTTGATCAAATCGAGGTTCAGACCACTTTTCCGTATTAAGTATACAGAAAGGCTCGCTATCGCTTGCAGAATACGAATCTTTGGTGAAGTCAAACCGAGGACCCTCGAAAAGGTCCTCGGTCGTGCCTTGTGTATTCATACGCACTTCCTCGGATGGTACTTAAAACAAACACACCCCCACACACACATACATACACTTTCTAAATTACTTTCCTATTTTTCTTTTTTACATTCCTGCCCAAAAAAAGTAGTAATAAGTTGCAATGTTCATGTATGTATGTGAGTTTCTTAATCGCACAATAACATTGAAAAATTGAAAGCACTTACGTTGCTTCACGACTCCATGTTAAAGTTTTGACATGATACGCAAGTTACGAGCACCGAGCCAGATTCGTGTTTGATAAAAGAAAATTTGACCACTTATTTCAATGATACCAGGATTACGCTGACTTATAGAACAGTCTATGGATTTTCACAGGATATACTTAAATGTGATTGTTATATATGTTATATATAGATACCTATATTTTAAAGGTGATTGTTAATAAACCTGATTGTTCGTTCCTGGGGCACGGGACCCGTATGCACAGCTGCAGGTCTGGTGCAGCGGGAAGCAGACATAGTTTCGTTCATGAATTAGTTTTATTAGGTATTTTATTTTATTGATTTTAGAAATGTTACTAACAACAATATGAATCATTTGTGTTCGAGTTAAATGAATAATAATAATACCTAGCGGCCGGGTAGTAGACAAGAAAAAAAGAAAAAAAAAGTAAGTTATTACTCTAATTTTATTTCGTTAATATCATTATCAAACATCATCATCTCTACTTGTGGGAGCTGAATCTCCATAGCCCGAAGAATTGCCAAACTTAAATAAGTGGCATTGGGCAGGGCACATTGCTCGCAGAACAGATGGCCGATGGGGCCAAAAGTTCTCGAGCGCGTACCGAAAGACATTGCGTTGGAAAACCTTCTACAAGGTGAGCCGATGATCTGGTAAAGACCGTAGGAATCCGCTGGATACAAGAAGCACAGAACTGCTCGAAGGTTTGTTGAAGGCTGCTAGGCCTAAGAAGCATGAGGAACAGGGTGTAAAGTTCAAACATCCTCCATAAAAAGGGAGGATTCTCTGACCAGATGGGTGTCGTGTCTGGTGGGCTACTGCCTGACGATTGATGTCGGGACGTTGTATATATACTCGTCACACGGTAAACTCTGCTAGGGTGATGCAGAATTTTGCGTGACGCCAGTGTGATGCGTAGTTTACATGTGGCATTGTAGATGGAACAGACAGCTGTGCTGCTGGGGAGTTTGTTGCGCCACTTCTTCTTCCCAGCTAAAGGCACTAGGAAGTGGTGAAGGGTGGCCGTTTTTGGGGGACTGTTTTATGTAATTTTGACGTTCGAAAAGTGCTGATTCTCAGCCTAGTTTGAATAAATGACTTTTGAATTTTGAATTTTTGAATTTTGTTGCCGCCACAGGCCTATGCCCCCAAGCATCGCCACGCCGGTGCAGTCCAACATAAGGTCCAGCAGTGGACGTCTTTTTGGCTGAAATGATTATAATGATACCATCATGTTATGTTATGAAGCAGCAAAAAAGGTTATTCTATAAAATCTTATTACTTTGAACACAATACGAATTCTTTTTCCGAAAAATAAACTACGCAATATCTCTGGCACTTGATAAAATCAGTATTAACCCAAAATGAGTGCGGAAATTTCGAGCAAAAATTTTCGTTCCGCCAAACGACCGATGTTTATTTTGGCACACTCAATTGTTTAATTTTCTTTTCCTTCAACGTTTTTGGTAAAAAAAGTTATTCTTTAATTCGGAACGCGACCCCGCTTGTCCGTAATTATGTCGGTCTCAGTGGCCATTTCGTTAAAAAGAAGTCCACAAAATAAATTACGTAGAAAGATTTTTCTTTTAAACAGACATCGCTAATTACCGTCCTTTTGAGAGGTAAATATCCTGTCATTTACATTTAGCGTACTTATTTTGGTCATCGATGTCGTAATTAAAGTTTATGAAATTTTTTGTGAGACGACGGAGTGGCTACGGAAAAATTTATTGCGAAAATTTGATTATTTTTTGGCGTTTTATTTCTTTGATGCTATTGGTTGTATGGGTATTCTTTTTTCTACTGCTTTGATGCTTTTTGCCTCTACTTTGACATTTTTTTGGAAATAGTGCACCTACCTACTTTTGTTATAGTTTTAACTGATTGCAGTCTGTAGCAAGTAACATAAGCATTGAGTTTTGGCCGAAAGGTGTGGCGTACTGACGATTTCGTGGAATGTTACGCGACACCACGCAGCGCAACACGACGCCCACCGACAAAGTCATCACTTTGTGTATACTAATCATTATTTGTTGTAATTATAATTTAAAAAAAAAATGTGTGGCACTCGGGGACTGCCGCGGTAAAGCTATTGCATAGCTTTTGTAACCTCCATACTTCCTATTTGTCAACGCTACACTTAGGATGATGACGTGATGATATAAAACAAAAATTACGTTCCCATGACAACATCACGGTTCCGAAAAAAACCTAACACCCCCTACCACCTAACACTAACCTAACACTCCGCCTACCATGTAATGACGGTTCCCATGACAACGTGATGTTGTCATGGGAACCGTCATTACATGGTAGGCGGAGTGTTAGGTTAGTGTTAGGTGGTAGGGGGTGTTAGGTTTTTTTCGTTGCGAAATTTCTTGATTTGGTCGCCGCGCTCAAAGCCCGCGATAAAAGCTATGCAATAGCTTAAAAATATTTATGTTTAGGTTAAAGTATTTATTTATGGGCCTGCGTCGCCTGAATTAAATGGATTATTATTTATTTATTATTACCTCATTTTCATAATTAATTTACCTATAATTTCGTCATGAAATATTTCTATCATGCTGCCATAAAGCAACTTTATTATTTACTAACTTCGATTTTGACTTCGTCTGCGATTTAGGATGAAAAATTGCCTTCTCCTCATGTCACGGTCTATGTATGTGCCAAATTTAATCCAAATCCGTAGAGCCGTTTTAGCGTGAAACCGTAACAAATAAACTCACTTTCGCATTTATGAAGAGTTTAAGTGAATTCTCGTACTTGAAACTATGCCCCACAAAATTATTTTCGTTTGATGTAGGTCGGTTCTGACCCTGGTATACTTAGGTTAGACCGATTGTTAAACTTAACCACATTATTATTATCAGTAGAGACAGACTGTTTTCAATTACTTAGATAGGTAAGCTAAGCTAGACAAACATGAAACTTTTACTTTTAACCGCCTCAGTGGTCTAGTGGTTATAACCACCTGTCTCTGATCCAGAGATCCCGGGCTCAATTCCCAGTGGGAGAAAAATTTTCTGCTCGGTTTGGTTGGTGCTAGTAGGGCTTGTTCTAAGTCTGCCTGGCTGGCTATCTTATCTAAGTCTATCGCCATAACAACAATGTTAACAGCATTGTTGTGTTTGGGTAGTTAAAAGTAAGATAGCCAGTTTCTGACTTACTGCTTCTACTTGACTGCCTCGTTGGTCTAGTGGTAGCAAGCGCTACTGCTGAGTATCAGGTCCTGGGTCGGGCAAAGTGTTATTGGGTTTTTCCATCTGGAATTTCTCAGTAGCAGCCCGGAGTCTGGATTTGTGCCCGGTTGATGGCAATAGGCTCGCCCTCTATTACATGGGACTAAACTGGTGAAATGTGGGTGTACTATAGGTACACCTCTGCCTAACCCTTCGGGGATTACAGGCGTGATGTTATGTTATAGCTAGTTCCTCTGTGGCTAAGGATTCCGGGTGAAGCTCGCTTCCACCTTGAGCCTGATCATCACTTACCATCAGGTCAGATGGAGGCTAAAGCTTCCCCGTTGTGAGTAAGAAAAATAAATAAATTGGAACGCATCAAATTCATAACTCAGTTACCATCACAAGTAAGCACAATAAGGGGTTTAATTTATAAAACGCTGCTTAAAGTTAAGGGACGTTTAAACGTCAAAATGTAAACAGTCGCAAATCATTACTTAATTTGTTAACGCCTCTCATAATATATGTGTGCAAATGAATACACACATATGCAGACGACGAATGAAGTATTGGAATAAGTTCGAGAAGTCTGCGCTACCGAGGCGCGCATACAACAGGCGTGACCTCTTTAGTTTTTTGCAACGAAGTTCTTTAACACGGCTTCTAAACTTTCAGAAATCGTCGCGCCAAAAAGTGTTAATACTTGCCACTGTCTTCTTCTAATTCAAAGAGAAAGAACAAGAGAGAGAGAGAACGCGCCAGTAAAAAGAAAAGAGAAACAAAAGAAAAGAGTAAAGTGATTACAGTGTCGTGGAATAAAATTGTACACATTGGCCCGAGTACACTGCATGATGATCTCATAAGAGAGAGAGAAAGTGTGAATTTGGTCAAAATGAAAAAGAAGATGGCGGCTCTGAATTTTTTTAAATTTTTCATCATGGGTGTCGTTTTCATGGTTTTCAAGAGTGCAAAAGCCGATAATGGGGTCAAAATGAAAATTCAAGATAATGGTCGCGAAAATTATCAAATTTTCAATCATGTGTGTCGTTTTCATAGTTTTCAAAGCTGCTAAAGCCGATCATCATCTGCCTAGCCTTTTCCCAACTATGTTGGGGTCGGCTTCCAGTCTAACCGGATGCAGCTGAATACCAGTATTTTACATGGAGCGACTGCCTATCTGACCTCCACAACCTAGTGACTAGGTAACATGATACCCCTTGGTAAGACTGGTTGTCAGACTTTTTGGGCTTCTAACTACCCGTAACGACTGTCAAAGATCTACAAATGACAGCCGGGACCAACGGCTTAACGTGCTTTCCGAGGCACGGAGGGGCCTTGGTATGTAAAGATGGTCACCCATCCACGGACCAACCGCGGCAAGTGTAGCTTAACCTGATCGATCGACCCGTGCAGCTGTTATTACTTAGCCACAAGCCCCTAAAGCTGCTAAAGCCGATATAAGGTGAAAATGTAAATCCAAGATGGCGGCTTAAAATTTTTGTTTTTGTTTTAAATCATACGTGAGAAAGAACTTAGTTCCTGACCGGTACCCCGACCGCACACGTTTTTTTTCTTTGAAGAATGTCATATTATTATTTTACCTACCTATATTATGTTTAAACTAAATTAAATTAATATATCATATTGAGGAGTCGACATTATTATTATTCCATTCCCACAACGAGCATCATTGCCGGTACATAGTTTTAAGCAACGTTTGTAAATAAAAGAGTACCTAATTTAGCAACAGAAGATGAAAATGGCCCACTTGTATTGCGCTTACACCACACCTGTCATCTAACCACTTCCCCTTTGAACCTCCTTCATTCAAACTAGCTGTCATAAGGCACTTAATCCCTTAACTTTGTCCTGAACTCCGCTGAAGTTCTGTAAAACTAATAACCTTTCGATCTCACTTAGATTACTTGGCTTAACTACTGGGCGATGCCTTTAGTTATCTAAGAATGACTTTGTGCACATTAGATTTTTTTAGGGTATTTGAGTAATCATAAATATGCGCAACTTGATTTGGGAACAACTCTGAAAAGCAATAAAATAATAACATCAACTTATTAAAAACCCGGCTATACTGCCCTGCTAAGCACAAATGCGGTATCTCAACCGGAGTAAGTTTTGAGAAAATTGACTTTTTGTAAATTGTAATGTATGGAAAAATGGAGATATAAAAAAATTCTTAGTGGTTTTTTTAAATCTTTTAAGTTATATAGCGCTATTTCGCTTATACCATTAGATGGGAAATTGTTAAAGCTATTGAATGGTACAAAAAAAACGAAAAGGGCGTATCTCAGAGATACCGCCTTTGGGCTTAGCAGGGCAGTATATGTGAGTCGGACTCGCATACAAAGGGTTCCATACCATCGTAAAATTTATAGTATATTTAATATTATTTATTACACTAACATTATACATATGTTTAATTTAAAATTATTTTTCTTTCTTTCTTTCTTTTCTTTCTTTCTTAATTCTTCAGTACAAAAAAAAAACACGTTTCTTGTACCTCCTTTAATTTTTTCACTTTATTTAATAAAGTGAAAAAATTAAAGGAGGTACAAGAAACATGTTTTTTTATTTTTATTATTTGTTGTTATAGCGGCAATAGAAATACACAATCGGTGAAATTTTCAACTGTATACCTATTACGGTTCATAAGATAGAGCACGCTGACAGACAGATGGACGGATGGGTGGACGAACAGTGGAGGCTTACCTACTAATATTCTATTCTATTCTATTGGTTCTATTTGGCACCCTTCGGGAACGGAACCCTAAAAAGAAACTTTTCTATGAACCAACACATAATTGTTCACACCCTAGGGCTGCTTAGAATAATGCATAAATTCCATATATAATTATTATTATGTTTGGTGTATTTCATAAGTATTACTAGTGACCAGCTCCTGCTCCGTGCGGGTACGATTTACCACTTAATATGTAGCGACATGTCAAAATATCGGAGTTTTAGATCTATTTCGAATTAAATATAAATTTATTGTACACATAACTAAATCTTCAGGAAGAAAAATTATCTAAAGGATGGTGAAAACCGCACCAAAGTCCATTGTATAGAATATTATAGATGAGATGAGAATAACTAAACGCACACGCAAGAAGACACGTAAAATAACTTAGTTTAAATGTAGGTATAAAGGTGTAAAATAGTTATTTATGCTATAAGTGCGGAAAGCAGATGATTTCCGACGAGTACCATTTTTATTTACGAGCGAGCGAAGCAAGCGAGTTTATAAGTCGTCAAGAGTCGGAAATCATCTTACGCACGTATATCACACAACGTTTTACTATGCATTGTGCGAGGAAATAAAAAATACGTGCGAACCTTACAGTAGTCGCACATGATGTGTAAAAATCTGACATCTTGGCTGACCTACATAAATACTATGAAGTTAAACAATATTCTTAGTCATCATCATCGCCATCATCATGACTTTGGCTTTGACTTTGGTTTTGGCTTTGACTTTGACATTGACTTTGACGTTGACGTTGACTTTGGTTTGTCTTTGACTTTGACTTTGACTTTGACTCTGACTTCGACTTCTACCTTCAACTTCGACTTTGACAATCGTCATCGCCATCGCCATTGCCATCGCCATCGTCATCGCCACTGACGCCATCGTCATCTTCATCATCATCATCTTATTTGTAAAACTTTTCTCTATTATTAAAAACTCTTTGCGTCGCATCGGGCTGACGACGGAGTTAAAACTTAAAAAAAAAAAAAACAGAAAAATAAAAAGCACTAGTCAAAAAAAGTGATACTTTCCGCACAGTTTGGCTGCTTGGAAAACGTTCCTTTCGAGCACATGCATTGTTAATAATATTAATTACTTTAATTTACAAATAACGGATTATAAATAAGTAATAACAAAAAAAAAAAATAGTTTATTACAATTTCCGCTGATGACAGAGTTGTCTCTTAGCTCGATAGATGGCGTTGGGATCGAATTAGATCGCGCTATGGTTTCGTTACAACGGGTTATATAAAACATCGGGGTGAAATTGTTACTATTAGCTAAAAACAAAATTGCACAATCTGCTATTTTTTCAATTTTTGATAAGATCGGGCCGCGAAGCTACAGATCTCTTATAGTTAAAATAACAGGAGTAAAAAAAAGTATTATTATTTCGACGGTCTAGATTTCTAGAAGACAAACGTGCTAAGCGCAGTCTTTTTCTTTTATTTCATCTCTTTCAGCCTAAATTGTGAGTGTACATTTGTCATAAATGACATCTGTAATTAGTACGGTTGTCTTCTAGACCATCGTTTTATTAGTAGGGTTGGACCGTTACGTAATTTTCGTTCGCGAAACGTAATGTAAGACGAAGTGACTTTGAAGGCGTCACCTGTTGTGAAAACACGTGATGTTTTATACTAGTTATTTTTTCAAATGATCGGTGATTCTATCCAAGTATTACAGTTATTTACGAAACGAAAATATTACATGATTACCTACGTACTACGTTGTATCACAAGTAGAGGTGGTATGTAACAGGTAAAATTAGAAACCTGTTCCTCCTTTTGGGGCAGTTGGGTAAAAAATTAAACGCTGTTCGTTGGTAAGCGCTTCACTTAAGACACGACTGGACCGATTTTGCTATTTTTTGTTTTAAAATGTTCGTAATAATTCGAATTAGGTTTTTATAGAAAGGGTAAAGTTGCTCGTTTAATTAGATAACTCGGGAAAAACTTGAAAGTGATTTTTTCTATAGATTGAAATTTTGACAGGATAATGGTGCCGATTCCCTTGTTCACAAACTAAACTAAATTTAAGTTCAGTGCATCTTTTTCTTTCTATTTCATTATGAAAAGGATAGAAGATAAATTTTAGTTTAGTCCTGTCAAATTAATCAGCGCTTGACGTAAATTGACGTAATTTTAGTAGGCAAGTTTTTAATCACGTATAAACTTGTATGGAGTAGTGGACAGGTGCTGATTAATTTGACAGGACTAAACTAAAATGTATCTTCTGTCCTTTTCTTAATGAAATAGCAAGAAAAAGATGCACTGAACTTAAATTTAGTTTAGTTTGTGAACAAGGAAATCGGCACCAATGACAAATACTAGCACTTTTCCAGCGACTTTATCCGCCCTATATTCGCTCTTCAATGAGGATTGCGAAAAAGGAGATCATTTACCGTCACTATATTTTTGGGTTAAATGTGAAAGTCATGCACGTTATGCTTCTTTTTACATCCGTTATTTATGTACCTAAAATAATGTGTTATTTTATTTCACTGTTTTTGCGTGAACAGAAACCACTAAATAGACCTAAAACCAGTTAATACTAGTGATACCTGTGAGTGATACCTATTTTAATCAGGCAATACTAGTACTGTCGAAAAAATACTTTATTTCGCATACTGTCACATAGTTATATAGAGAATAACCTTAGTTTCACAGTAAAAGGTGGTAACTTTAATGTCTACTGGCATAAAAAGCTTTTACTATAATTTTATTCTGCCCCCGATAGAAAAATAGACGCATCTAAATTTTTTCCAGATTTGAGTTATAACATCAGATGCACCTTTTTTTTCTGATTCCGGCAATATATATACGTATATAACTCAAATCTGGAAAAAAAAATAGATACGTCCGTTTTTCTATCGGGGGTAGAATTAGATTACTGTTATTCTTTTAATTTAAAAACTCGTATAACAGCGCAAGGAATGGCCTTACAGATTTGGTTCCTTAATGAAAAGTGATGAAAATAACATGTTCCAACGGAATGTAATGTGAGCACTATGTACTAAAGAGTTACCATTTACCGGGTAATATGTCTTGCATTGACTTGAATGTACCCTGGCGGCTGTGAGTATGTCATGCTCACTCAAATGTTTCGCTGATGGTGGCGCGTGTGTTGGATCATTTAGCTCCCTTCAAAATGGTTGAGCTGAATGGTGCTAATCCATGCGTCATGTTCGTGAACGGGCGCCGTCAGTTGGGACTGGTCATCTCTTAGCTGCCAGGGCTTATTTTTATTTTTTTTTGAATTGTTCTTTTTTATCTTTTTACTACGGACGCTTCTCATGTGCACGTCTTTCTACATTGTTCTCACATGTATAATTTCAACATGAATAATGTAACCAATATTTTGTAACAATTTTTTATTTAAAAGAGTGTCCGTGGAGTTTCTTGCCCGTTCTTCTCCATAGGTACCTACTACGCTTTGGAATGGGCAACTAGCTTCATACCTATTTCTGACTGACCGATTCCTTGACAATTCAAAAGTGCCTGTAAATGGTTTAATTGAAATAAATGTTTTGAGTTTGAGTTTGAGTTTGAGTTTGTAACTTTTTTTTGTTTGGCTGGCACTTTCATAATTCAGCCCAAAATGAATGATCTCCTTTGGCCCTATTGCCTTATCCACATCATAAAAGGAACCTCTGTGCATAATTTCTTTAAAATATAAATTCCGAAATTATGAACAGAGGAAGTGTATAATTTCAGCGTCCTACAATAGGTACAAGGGTTTGGGCTGGACGTTGATAAGTCAGTCTGTGAGTGAGTCAGGACTTTTCTTTTTGAATTTTATATTGATTAACCTTGTGTCTACTTTAAAGTTTACGTCACAAAACTTTCCCATAACTTTCAAATCCAATTTCAAGAAAAAACGCAACAAACGCCGCCACGTTCTTTATACAACTCGCTTCGTTACCAACTTGCTTCCAAATAAGAACATTGAGGCTCTCAGTCGGTTTCTATTTCAATACAATGTTAGCTTTCATTGGGACTGTACCGAGCTTCATTTCCGACGTAATATCTAGACTAGCAAAAGTTGCTTCGACTTTTTAGCAAGCGTTGCGAGGAAAAGTTTGTGTGTTTATTTGGATTGCATCCTGAAACGTATTGCTTTTTTCTTCTTTCTTTATTTCTGTACGGATTATCGCTGTGTTGGTGTCGGATGAGTTCGTAGTTCGTGTCTTATGGATTGTTTTAATTTTGCTGTCTTTGAAACTTCTTTTGTATATTTCTTGGCGGTGACTTTGTTTGGTTTTTGAGTTTATTATTTTAAGCTTCGTTTTGAGTAGTGTAGTATTTGTAATAAAAATTCAACACGACTGCCTTACCAAAAAACGAATTAAAAAGTAGGTACGTAAACTTGTATCATTGTGTCGAATACTTTTTAATTTAAAAGGTCCCCTGACTGCAATGACAACTTTATATGTTTAGTCAGCAAGTAAATGACTGACCTTTCGCTTTTTTTTACAGATTAACTAATACAACTTGTTTTTTTACTTTTTAGTTCGTTTTTTGGCAAGGCAGTCGTGTTTTTTATTTTTATATTAGGTATGCATTTCAGTGATAAATTTAATTTTAAAACATGTCACGCTAGGTGGCTTTAATTTTAAGGCACTAAAGGTGGTTTATACTGGGGTTGCGAAGAAAACCTAAAGGGAGATCGTGGCCCCCGGTAACATGGCAACTGAAGGAACACGGGTGGGTTTTAGCCAGTAAGAGTCTGACACGCCCACTCACTTCACTTCTCCCGCTCCGCCCAGAGTGGGAGCAGTTATTTGATAATTAAACCCAAAAAAAAAACCGGTGGTTTATACTCTCACGGCGAGGACGACGTGGGGATGAAATGTTTGTTTTTCATGTACACCCTACCTATGTAAAATGTGTGCCAATAAATTATATAATTTTGGATTGTACTCATCAAGGCCTGCAATTGGATACCTATATTGTAATAATTGAAGATATTTTATTTTTCATCACATCCATTTGAAAATGGAGTCACCATATTGTTTTTTTTTAAATCTCATCTTGGGAGGATGTAAGGATACTAACGATACCCCTACACCCAAATCTGTTCAGGTATTTAAAAGTTCTGGTGGAACAAAGAAACTCACATACATACATGAACCCTGAAAAACATAACACTTCTTTTTGGGCAGTCGCGTAAAAAACATGGTTCTTCACTCAAACATATTAGTCAGGTTTAGGCTCGTAATTTACTGGACTCGTATTTTAGAGCCCAAAAACGTTCTAAAACTCAGTAAAGAAACAGCACGTACCTCATAGATATTAATAGCTGTAAGACTTTGACGAACAATTTGCAGCTCGCTCGTTGCCCAAAAATTTTCTATCTGGCAAAAATTTTAAAAATGGAAAACAGCGACGTGGCCTTCCCCGGCCATATGTCAACGTGAACGTGCCGTTTTTCAATAGTATCGCAGCAGAGCCGATCGGTTCATTGACAAGATTAATTTATCGTGTAACAACTGGCGCACACGGTGTTGTTTCAAAATGACCAGGAAATTTTTGGTCGAAGAGAATTTTTGGTCAAGTTTTTTTTAATGTTGCTGTTTGGTTTGTCTGTTTGGATACTTGGATCTTTTGCTTGTAGTAAAAAATATGTTTTAGGTATGAATGATGGTTTTTAAGTTTATTTATTATTGGGTTTCTCCTTTCTTTACACTTGTCTTATTTGTCCCTGATATGTCAAAGGGACCTTATGACATATCAGGGACATTATGTGTATAGTGACGGTGGTAAAAGACAGAAATAACCAACATGCCGATTTTCAAAAAAAAAATGAAATTATTCCGAGAACGAGTATCGAGAGATGCCACAGATGAAAACAGATGGTTCACTCCGCAAAATCATTGAAATAAAAAGCAACTCTTGCTGCGACACAATAAAGTGCAATTCAGGTCTCACAGCCCTAATTACTTACAGTTATATTTAATGGAAAGCAGAAGGGGCAATAATGAGCAGTGGTTTGATAAATTACTAGTATATTTCGTGGTCAATTTTTTTACACAAGTGACAAATGACAAGGTACAAAAAACATAAGCCGTAACTATATTAATTTGAATCGGTGACAGGCGTGTGCATTGTGAAACAGGCCAGTGCATACATATATGCGACCTCTTCCAATAATATTCACCTAGAAGTTGCCTCTCTTTCTATCGCGTAATTTTATATCTTCTGACTACGTCACACTCACTGAATTGGCATCTGTGACGATGTTAAGAGATAATAATATTCCTAGCCTTCTATTTTCTTGAATAGGTAGTAGGTGCAAAAGGAATCCCTTTATTGAATACCAAGAATTTCTACGACGTAACGATGATAAATAATCCTATAACGAGCCTCTATTATTTCCTGTGATACTTCTACGTCAAAAAGATGGCGCAAACGAGTAAGATCGGGGATGAAAAGAAAAAAATACGTTTATTTCGCAAAATGGATAGCTTCGTTACCGTGATTTACAATATCTGTTTTGCTTGAAATATATTTTGCCATAGTTCGTGAGATCGTCTGAAATGTCTGTGATAAATTTATTGATGTTTGTAATTTTAGAAAATCGTTTTAAGTTTATTTATTAGTATCACCAGTAAGCCTTCCATTTAAAAGCTATTTGCGCTTAGACCTTTATTAATCATCATATTTGTGGTAGTAATAAATATTTATGTACTATCAGAGAAATTAATTGTTAAGGAAATTTATATTCTATGTCAGTTTCTCATTTCATACAACCATAGATGTATTATGTAGCTTCGTACCTAAATTACGGAGTATTCATTTATATTACTGTTGTGATTTGAATATGCAGACGATTTTAAATTAGTTGCCAGTTTGCTTGTCAATTAATTTCCCTGGCTATATATCAATATTTCCCCATTGCATAATGTTCCCACTGCTAGGACACAGGCCTCCTCCCAGTGAGAGGGAGTACCGTAATCCACCATGCGGGCCCAGTTCAGGTTGGTAGCTGTCACATGCCTTCGAATTTTTGTTCTTGGATATGTTTCTTCAAGATGTTTTCCTTCACAGTTTTGAGAGCACTGCTGATGAAAAGAAAGTGGTACTCCGGGAGTGTCGACAGAAGTGAAAATTTTAACAAGATCGCCTTGGTGAAAGAAAAATACTTATACAGAACATTGGTCCGTAACTTTATCTAAATAAAGAGCACAATCGCGTTTACAAAATCTTTAAAGTAAAATACTTGCATAGAACATTGATCCGTAACGTAATATAAATAAAGAACACAATCGCATTTACAAAAATGAGGTGTAATTACAGTGTCGCGAAATCAATGGTTTAGTCCCATCTCAAAAATGTCCAACGCGCCTAAAGAAGTTTTCACTTCAATAATTTACACAAAATAAAGCGCTTGTTTGGGTTAAAACCTACGACTACTCGTAAGTCGCGGCTATTACCACTGGGTCACCACTGCTCCTCATTTTCTCATCTTTTTCCCATTGCTCTGCCAAAAATATAGTTCTGGCTATACCTACCTATCTTAATATTTTGTCAAACGCGTTTAATATAGGTAGTTTCTACAATAAGATTATTATACTATATGTACGTCTGAGGAAATACTGTTCACCTTTCGTTACTATGACGACATTCAATGTGAGAAATGATAAGGTAAGGTAAGGCTTTTGAGATCAGTTTTCCGCGAATTCCTTTTGAATTTCTTATCTTCAATAGTTTAACGATTACAAGGTAAAGTATAATGATGCATGTTTTTTGACGTATCTAAAATAATACCTATCAAGTCTCACACAGTCACACATTTTAGACTTAAAAAGTGAAATAAAAATTACTTTTTAAATATTTTATTTTGGAACGAAGTTCTTAACGCGGCTTGCGGTAGGAATAAACTGGCAAAAACCGTCACTTAAAAAGCATTGATACTTGCGACTGTCTTCTTCTAATTCATACTCTCTTTCTCTATCAAGAGAATTTGATAAATATGAAAATCCAAAATGGCGGCTGCTAAAATTCACACATTTTTCGTCATGGGTGGCGAAAATTTTGTTTTATTTTAAATCATACGTGAGAAGGAACTTCGTTCCTGACGGGGTACCCCGACCGCACACGTTTTTAATATGTCATTTATCGTTTATTTGTCAATTCTTTGTGTGTTTGTTTAGTCTTTTGTTTTAATACGTATTCTTTATTTGAATGAGAATTGATTATTCTATCTATATTTTAATTTAAATCTGCACGCGGATGATTTTTGAAGTGAAAACTTCTTTAGGCGCGTTGAGCATTTTTGAGATGGGAAAAAATAATTGAACTCGCGACACCGTTACCGACACCTCATTTTTATAAACGCGATTGTGCTTTTATTTATATTACGTTATGGATCAATGTTCTATGCAAGTATTTTTACTTTTAGGTTTTGGAAGTTTTTTTTTTTTTTGTAAACGCGATTGTGCTTTTTATTTAGATAAGGTTACGGACCAATATTCTGTACAAATATTTTTCTTCCACCAAGGCGATCGTGTTCAAGTTTTTACTTCTGTCGGCACTCCCGGAGTGCCTTTGTTTTTTTTTGCATTTCAATTATATTACTTTCCTCGGTTATAGTGTATGAGAAACCTGCCTTAAATGAAAACTTTATATTTTGAACCGAACACTTTGTAAGTAAATATAACGAAACAGTTATCATAAACAACACCTTATTCTGTTCTGTTAAGGCTTAAAATTCGTGAAAAGGAAAGCGCAAAGAAAAATTATCCTAGCTGCATGAATGCAGAAGTTTTAAGCAAAAGCCGAAGCTCAAGACATAGTAAATTATGCCTTGATCCCTTCCTATGAAGTTCAATTCAATTTGAAGGGGCAGGTTTTAAGTTAAAAATAAGCCTGTGTGTACGTAAGCTCGATCGTCACGTCCAAGAGTTTCGTGCTTGACATCAGCCGTGCTGAACGATAAATCATGGAGCCGTGCCGGGTCCACGTGCTCACGTGGACACAAATTGAATTTTTGACCGTCACTACCGTCTGGGAACCTACTGGGTGATTTTTTAATCTGTGTTCAGACGTTTTTCTTACTGGACTAGATACAAATGTAGTCCTGCTTAACTTTTCATCTGGTAGGCCCGAATTTATTTATAAACAAGCATGCTTATACCTACGAGAAAATGGAAAAAAACCGGACAATAGAAATATTGTAGGTACATGTTTCCTTTTGAGAAACCATTAAACTTCCGAAAAACAAATCAACTTCCGAAAATCTGTGGTTGACTATAATACTAAATTTCTAAAAAAAAAAAAATACAAAACCCGAAAAACATACAAAGTTTCCGAAAAGTTAATAGGTTGTGGTACAAAATTTAGTGACAGGAACGAATCGCTGAAAAACCTACTCCACGAGGCATGTCTGCCCTACCCCTAGAGTGTAATTTAAGCCCGCGTAGGCGCGGAGGGGTGAGATTGCCCGCGAGCTGAGGAGCAGGTGGTTTTATAACGCCCGCCGCTCGCGGCTGAGGCTGGCCGGCGACCAGCCGGCAAGCCGAAGCTCTCTGGTGGTGAGCGTTAAAACCATCTGCGACGATAAGCTCGCGTGTGACCGCCGGAGCCTCGCAGCGCCGGAACCGTGACAGAAACCATGCCTGCTGCATATTGCATGCTCGCTTGCATTTTACATGCATGGTTTATGCTTGTTTGCATGTTTTAAAAATATTACGTCAGCAAATGCTGTATTGATTTTTCAGAATTTTATTCGGCTGTTTCTTTATTTATATTCCCTTACAAGTTGTCGAAAAATTAGTATTTATAGCAGTAAATTTCATATTTAGAGTATGCTCATATTTTAAAAACCGGCCAAGTGCGAGTCGTACTCGCCCATGAAGGGTTCCGTAGCAGCAAGTAACATTGAATGAAAGGTAAATTGCGGTTTACGATTTATGACGTATTAAAAAAAAACTACTTGTTAAATCTCGTTCAAACCAATTTTCGGTGGAAGTTTACATGGTAATGTACATCATATATTTTTTTTAGTTTTATCATTCTCTTATTTTAGAAGTTACACACATTTTACCACTTTGGAAGTGTCTCTCGCGCAAACTATTCAGTTTAGAAAAAAATGATATTAGAAGCCTCAATATTATTTTTGAAGACCTATCCATAGATACCCCACACGTATGGGATTGATGAAAAAAAATTTTTTGAGTTTCAGTTCTAAGTATGAGGAACTCCAAAATTATTTGTTTTTTTTCTATTTTTATGTGAAAATCTTAATGCGGTTCACAGAATACATCTACTTACCAAGTTTCAACAGCGTAGCTCTTACAGTTTCGGAAAAAAGTGGCTGTGACATACGGACGGACAGACAGACAGACAGACAGACAGATAGATAGACAGACAGACAGACAGACAGACAGACAGACAGACATGACGAATCTATAAGGGTTCCGTTTTTTGCCATTTGGCAACGGAACCCTAAAAAAATCGGAGCTCTTATTACAACTCTTTTCTTTTTTAAAGGCTTTTTTATTTTTACGGACGTACTTGGTTTATGTAGTCAAATCCTATTCATTATGGCCGCTCAATCCTTTCCTTTTAAATGCATTTTTAAGTTTAATTAATTGCATTGCTAATAATAAATTATTTATTAATATTCTACTAAGTAAGGATAGTCGCATATCTGATGGAAGATGTGTTGAGCATAACTTCGGTTGCGTCTATTTATTCACTCGACGCACTAACTTATCATCGGTTGAGTGTATAGGTAAGGTTGAATGTTTTATTATCTACTTGTCCATTCTAACGTTACGCGACCGATGATAAGCGACGCATCTTTCGTCAGATGTGCGACCACCCTAAGCCCGGTCATCAGCCATTGCTAATCTATTGTAAACAATTGGAAGCTGGATTAATATTTCCATTATCTTATGCAAATTAAATTAATCTACTTGTCAATATTGGATTAACTACAAGAGGTCAACGTCAATTTAGTTTCATGGCCTTAGCCATTAGCAACCTAGCCACCTAGCTACTCACTAGGTACCTAGCATTAGCTCAGTGTACCTGTAAATCCTTCATTTAGAAACAAAAGAATACATCAGTATGCTCAATGCGGAAGGTGAAAAATCAAAAACACAATTTTAGTAGCCAGAAATAGTAGAAAAAACAACTGAAATCTAGTATCTTCTCGTGTTAATGTTAACCAATACTATGCCACTTACATGACGTCATGTATAAAAATACACATATAATGCTCGTTCTTTGGCCAAAGAATTAGCATTGCCATTCAACGTGGCAATGCTGCCAGTCTTCTGGGCATGTTTCCGGATTACAGCAATGCGGACGAATACTTCGACGCCTAAGTGTTCTTTTGTTTTTGTATTTATTTATACAGATAGTTAGTTCTTTAATTTAGTACTAGTGTAAATAGTTAGTTGTTTTAAAACTGTATAGTAAATTACGTGCAATAAATTAGTTTCTAAGACTTAAAACATCCAACCCTGTGATGTTATAGTTACACAATAATAATAAAAAAATACCTGAATTGATTACTTACAATGAATTTTAATGTATTTAAATCTATGTATAATAATAAAATAACAAAACATCACGCCTATATTTCCCCGAAGAGGTAGACAGAGGTGTACACCCACATTTCACCAGTTATGTTTAAGTCTCCTGTAATAGGGGGCGAGCCTATTGCCATCAATCGGACCCAAATCCAGACTCCGGACTGCTGCTGAGAAATTCCAGATGGAAAACCCAATAACACTTTGCCCGACTCAGGAATTGAATCCGGGACCTCATGCTCACCAACGAGGCAGTCATATATGTAGGATTCTAATACCTTTATTAGAATTAGATAGTTCGGTACACAGACCAACTCAAACACAAACTTTCATCGCAAATTCTGCTCCGAAATTCCGAATCTATCGATCCGCATACGATCACCCGACCGATAAAAATGTAGGGTGAAATTAAACAAAAACTTTTAGAACCGATATCCCGCGTCCGAACTTAAAGTTGGCCAATTGATCCTATCCATACAAATGGCCGAAGAATGCCCTAGTTGGGCTGTTTTACCGTAGTTACATTTGTTCTTGTCAGGTCAGGTCACGTCAGTTTGCAAATCTCTGGTATTACGGATAAACGGAATTATTTATAGAATAGAATATAATTTTTCTTTATTGGAGTAACCAAGACTCAACAAGGTTGTTAGTAAAACTTACGACTATGTTAGTAAACACAGACACTAAACAAAAACAGGGAAAACAATACAATAAATTAATAACGGTTGGTCACCGTTGCGACATTCCATGAGAGACAGCAATAGTGACCCACGTATTCGCAGTCCAGGCGACTCGCAACCATGCTTAAAGCGAAAGAGTTAGAGTAGCCCACGAATTTTAAAATTTCTAACGTTTTTTGCAATTTGCAGGTCAGTATCATGTTGTATGTTGATCTAAATATGATTCGCGGCCGTAACAAATATGTCATTATTTCATGAAATCATGACATTTGACACCTTTGCTAACTTGTGGAGTTGTATTGCTGATTGTAATGATTATAATTAAGTAAAGCCATATTTGTTACGGCCGCGAATCATATTTTAATCAACATAAAATCTGACACTGACCTGCAAAATGCAAAAAAACTAAATAAAATTTGAATTTCGCGGGCTACCTTAGCGTATCCCCCTTAAGACACTGTTGGAGCTGCCCCACACCCTGCACACCAAAGAAGCGCACCTTTCACACATTGTTGCGTAAAGGCAATCTACATGCGCATCTGCGAACATCCCTGACGCACTACAGAAACGGGGCAGCTCCACCAGTACCCTAAACGCATTGTTATATTGAACGCGGAGAGCGCTATGCGATCTTTGCGTATATCTAGCCCACAGGCTGCACGTGTAAAAACTAGTACAGTAGGCTCGATAGAGCGTGATTTTTAGGGTTCCGTAGTAAACAAGTAACCCTTATAGTTTCGTCATGTCCGTCTGTCTGTCTGTCCGTCTGTCTGTCCGCTGTCTAGCTCCGAGACCCTTAGTACTAGAAAGCTGTAATTTGGCATAGGTATACATATTAATTACGCCGACAAAGTTGTAAAACAAAATTATGAAAAACATTTTTTTAGGGTACTTTTCCTATACATAAAGTGGTGATGTTTTATTTTTTTATCGTATGGTATGGGTATCATTGGAAAGGTTCTTTAAAAACATTGTTAGTTTCTGAAAACCATTTTTGGATTCAGGGATCCGTTTGCGAAATATTAAACTTTAAAGTGCCAATTTTTGTTAGAGTCAAGTATCCCCCCCCCGCCAGCTAAATGGTTGATTTTGGATACGTGAAAAAAATCACAGCAGTAGTTTATATAACGAAATTAAAAGAAAAACTATCATAGCTAAGTAGGCTCTACAAGTTAACGAGTAATAATCGACCAACTTAACTTTGCAGTTGTAAAAACATATTTTTAAACTACAAAATTAAGTTTGTTTTTGGGATAAATTCATCCCAACTCCGGAACCCTTCATTGTGCGTGGTCCGACACGCACTTGGCGGGTTTTACAGGAACTGAGCATCGTGCAAACCTGCGATCCGTTCGCTCTAATCGACAACGCCCTCCGCTCCCGTTCAATGTCATCATCGTCTTTGAGGCTGGATTCATGTAAGACAACGAAAAAATAACCTTTTAATCCTATTCATGGCATTGTTTATTTTCCCACAGGTCAATATTTCGTTAAAAGTAAAAAGGATAGACAAATACGACTTGTACGATGTAGATTAGATCCATCAAGAAAAATTTAAGCTTTTCAGAACCAAGGTATTAAAAGAAATCGTTTTAAGCTATTGCATAGCTTTTATCGCGGGCTTTGAGCGCGGCGACCGAATCCAGAAATTCCGTAACGTAACGAAAATAAAACCTAACACCCCCACTCCGCCTACCATGTAATGACGGTTCCCATGACAACGTGATGTTGTCATGGAGGTTACAAATGCTATGCAATAGCTTTACCGCGGCAGTCCCCGAGTGCCACACGTTTTTTTTTTTTTTCGAGCTTTGTATCAATGAAATGCTGAGAGAAAAAACTCACAAATGGAAAATGTAATGGCCTGTTTTGACAACTATACAACCTCCGGCAAACAACTTCAAATAAATTCTATTACATTCTTTTATTAACCTGAAAAATAGTTTCCATTTCAAATCTGCAAAGGCCTTTGCACACTTACAACAATAAAGGAAACACAACAAAACCCATATTTTGTACATTCATAACTCCATCACTTGAGATGATAAACGATGGATCCTACTGATCCTTCTCGAACAAACAAGCAGCAACCGCTATCATTTGTTATAATAAATTGTAACACCGTTCTCGACTGCTGAATCTAATGTATTGTTATTAATGTTATTTTGAGTAACCGTTGTGGTCGGATAAGATGCTAACAGACATGTTAAGGATAAGTTTTAAAGAATGGGTCGAAATGTTTTGTGGTTAATTTTGAATGTAGTCGGATTTATTTAACCCTTCGGGGAACAAGCGTGATGATATGTTAGAAAAAAAATTGTTTGTCTGTGAAGTCGGTTTACGGACGATAATTTTACGTGATAACGTCACAAGTCGAACGCTTAGGCCGATCGTGCCTCTCTATCGCTTGTTCCGCGCTCTCGCTTGCACGCTCGGCTCAGGCGGAACGTGACACATTTTCGTGCGTGCAGCCGATGTTCATCGATTTATAAGACGTTATCACGTCAAAATCTTTACAACAAAAACGATTATCTAGAAAGACATCTAATGACACCAAAAGAGATAGATTAAAACTACGTATAAATATAATATCACATATTACGCAAGATATAATATTGCTTCGACGTAACAAAATATAGAGGGTAATAATTTTCTTCGAGGACCCTTCACGTCAAAGATTGGATTCTGTAACTTCATCTAGAAAATGTATCGCCATAATATCACCGAGAAACCTTTATTATGAAATAACTTGCTTAAGTTGAACGTATTGAATCATATTCGAAAGTGGATGAAGTATTTAGGTTTCTCTAATAGAAAGGAGTCTACGAGATTTTGAAAATTCTATTTTAGATCTTTGTGTTCGGTCTGGATCTTACTTTGTAAATCTAGGTATAAATATAAAATACTAGCGACCCGCCCTGCTTCGCACGGAGCGCCATTTATTGGGTACAAAAATATCCTATCTTTCAAGTTGGAACCAACCACACACATTCACAAAATTTCATTGAAATCGGTGGCGTGGTTTCGGAGATATGCGTGTATACGAACATAGTGACACTTGATTTTTATGTATTAAGATAAACTCGAAACATCTGTTTAAAATATTAAGATCTTACCTTCTAGGTTCGTAAGACCGTTTGACGTACCCCTACACAACTAGAAATATTTTTCTATTTCATAAAAGAGAAACACAGTTTTTGCCTGAAAAGGAAAATTTCGTACCTACTACATAACAAAGACTCAACAAACAAAAAGAACAATTACAGAAGAATTTTCAAACGACATTAAAATTTCAATATTTTTACTTGAAAACCTTTTCGGGCCTCCGAGACCAAAAATTCCAAATTACTTAGCCAAATCGGCGTCCTTCATGTAGTTAATCTAAGTTTGTTACATTTTGTTAACTTTTATCACCCCCTCCCGGAATTTTAGATAAGTATCATTCCTATATAGCGAAAAAGTATTTTTGTATGTCTGGAGAAGAGCACCAAATTTTGTAACTAGTTAAAATTACACCTACCCTAAGATTACAGAAAAATTTAATATTATCACAGTATTAACTTTTTCTTGAAATCTATTTTGACTGTCGAAAAATCATTAATTACTTTCCAAAATTATTTGTCGCATCAGATATATTTTCGAACCGAATTATATAGTTCCTTTTGTTTCAAAATATATATGGAAAATTTCCATGAGCCCCTCCATTCTCATACGGCCCATAAAGGTCCCGAAAATGCGACCGCTAAGGTGCTTGTCAGTCAAAAATTGCTCCCGAGTGAAGTCAGGCCGGGTCAGTATGAGCAGATATAATCAGGATGACACGGGCCAAGTTAAATGGAAAAGTTTTTGTAGGCCTGCTTTATGCATGCCCTTATTGCCCTTTGGGCTAGCTTGACCTTAATAAGCAGTGCCTTTAGAAGTTGTCCGCTCGTAAAAAAGTTGCGAACGTGAGCGGCGGAGGGTTTAATAGAGGTGAACTTTATTTAAAATATCAACACGGGCTGTGGTTGAAGAACTGGATTTTTCCGGTTCTGCTGATGTACTTTTTATTTTTTGTAACTTCATTTTCTTTCATTCCGTTGGTATTAATGTTAGGGTTTCCTCTAAGAATATATTTTTGCATTTTAAGCTTCAGTAGGTTTACCTTTGTTTCTTTCAATTAAAATAATTTCAATTCATTACTTACGTGTAATGTGATCGAATTAAAATGATAAAAAATCTATTTGTGAGTAAAATTATGAAATGAGATGAAAAATTCTAGCTCATTTTGAAATTTATTTTCAATGCAATAATAGACTATAAAAAAATTAATTGATTTCACATAAAAACAAACAAAATATATGCAAACATGATCTTTTTTGTAGATATTTTGTTTGTTGTTTACCTACTTTCAACATAAAGTACGTAATTAAAATCAAACACTCACAAAGGAATCAATTGTAGCAAAATTAAGCCAGTATTAATGAGCCATACAAAATATATTTACAAATAAATATGAACAAACAAACCAGTAATTACAGATACAAAAATATGTGTTATTTACTTCAATAAATTGTTAGTCATTAGAAAGGATTCCACAATTTACGACTGAGTCCTTATTGTGTCGTTTCCAATTAAAATTATTAAAGGTATCACAACATTTTACAGAATAGGATTTCCTTTATATAGAGTCAAAATAAATTAGGTAGTGAAACGCAGTAGATGTGATGAGTATGAATATCAAAACAAAAAAAAAAAACAAAATTATTTCGATGTTTTTTTTTTTTTGGTGTCATCGTCCGCTGGTAGTCTGGCCACGCTAAGTCTGCAATGAAATAAATGGGCAACTCCAAAATGTTTCATAAATGGTATACTTTTACATCGGTCAGTTATGTCATACGATGACAAAACTGTATGTACTCCATACTGTATCGTGCTAAAGTGACTATTATTTACCAGGAATAAATCAAAATATAAACAAAGTAACCTATCGAAAACAAAAAGACAAACAAAGTATCAAATTCTTTTTTCGTAGGACAGGATGGTGTTGCCGTCTATAGATTTTAAAATTCCACCGTTGTTTACTTATACAGACTTCGGTGAGCAATGCGTAGCTCGTCGTCCGATAAGGACCAGACCCGGGTCGACAGCGCGTTGTGTTCCACGCGCGCCTCTAAGAGATGTCAGCAGAATTGACGGGGTCCGCTAGGGCCGGTGCCTGTCGGGGTTGCAAATAAGGCCCAAAGGGATATCGTGGCCCCCCGACAACATGGCAACTGAAGGAACACGGGAGGGTTTTAGTCAGTAAGAGTCTGACACGCCCTCGGAGAAGTTATTTGATAATTCCCCAACCGAAAAAAAAAAGTGTGGCCAGACTCCAGTGTTTTAAGTATGAGTTGAGAAAATCTTTTTTCTTTTGTTTTATCGTATTTAGATATCGATACTAATCACGTATATGAAGTTAGCCCAAAAAAAAAACTGTTTTTTGTTCAACTGACTATATTAACTGCGGTCGCTCTTCAAAAAAACCATCAAATTAATTTCTTTTTTGTTTTATCATGTTTAGATATCGATACCCGTCACGTTTACGGAATTTTGCTAGTTAATTTAATTTGACCCTTTTTATTATTGGAAACTTACGGAAAACAATATAATATAACATATTATGACACCTTTGAGCGCTTACATGGCGTGCGCTGACTAAATCGTAATAGATAGTTAAAATGTATGTTCTACTGGATTGTATTTCTTAACAAAAACAACAGACAAGTCCGCGATAGCATATGTCTATGTTCTAAGGATGACCCACAAAAGGGTAATTCAGAAATGTACCTACCTAATAGTACATCCACATTTCGCCAGTTATGATACGAAAAAGTACATTCATTAAAGTTCTTAAAAAGTTACAATGATCGCAACTTTAGCATGATATTTTTAAGGCTGTTCAAAATTATATACTCGTAGTTTAATTATGCAACTTCGTCCAAACCGTCACTATCTTTTACTGGGCCATAATACCTGGCTTAGTTTTCTACATCCAGTCTATCCTGGCCACTTTCTCTTTCTCATTCACCAAATTAGTTTCTCACCAAAAAAGTACCTTAATAAATTGTTCTACTCTAATAAGTACTGTACCAGTAACATTCTGTGAACAGTTACTACAAGGTTGATAAATGTAACTAATATGTTAAAGCCGAACAACAACCACTTTGTTATTGACTAAAACAGTTGTTAGGGTGATAAGTGCTAAAAACATTTATTTTCAGTAAGCGTGGGTTTTTAACAAGTATTGATGGTTGAATGTACGATGTTTTCGTCCCAAAATTGGGTCATTGCGCAGAAGATAATGAAATAAAACTCATTTTGTGACGCCCTGCTGCGGAGAGGATGAATAGTTCGAAAATGATTCCGTGAACAATTTTCGGGGCTCTTATTCGAAATGATATAATTTTGGTGAACGATTACGTTGATATTATTCGATTTGATGCTGCAAAAGAGAACATGCATTGCAGCGTTATATTTAACGCGACATCCTATGAAAAATATTACAAACTTCGTACCCGGTGTCGCCCGTCCACTGACAATTACGAACACAACAAAATAAAAACGACCTAATCGGCCAAACCGTTCTGAAGTGAATTTCTTTTTGAAACGAAGTTCTTTAAGGCGGCTTGTAAACTTTCAGAAATCGCCACGCTAAAAAGTGTTAATACTTGCGACTGTCTGCTTCTAATTCAAAGAGAAAGAAAGAGAAAAGGAAAGAAAACGCCGTCAGAAAAAAACAAAAGAAAAGTGTTAAGTGATTACAGCGTAGTAGGATAAAGTTGTACACATCGGCCAAAGTACAGTGCAAGCCAGAGATAGAGAGAAAGTGTGAATCTGGTCAAAATGTAAATCCAAGATGGCGGCTTTGAAAATTATCAAATTTTTCATCATGGGTATCGTTTTCATGGTTTTCGAGGGTGTTAAAGTCGATAGTGAGGTCGAAAAAAAAAAAGATAAATCATACGTGAGAAAGAACTTCGTTCCTAACGGGGGTCTCCCGACCGCACATGTTTTTTTTTTAAATATAAGTACGTAAAGAATTTTCTTGACAGTCAATGTTGTTAAGCCAGAACAAAGCATGATCGAAAATATTCTGAAGCAACGAAGATGGAATCACTATTTTCCTTATTCCAAAATGGAAGTAGCTCCACACGCTAGAACATCGTAATTTTGCTCACGTTTCGTTCCAAGACTGACCGAAATGGTTTGGTGACAGTGAAAAATCTTGTAGTCTAACCTTTGGAACATTTAACAAATCATTCACTCACCCATTTCTTTTTCGGGTTGTAATGGGATCAATCAACGCCTCCACACTGGACGTTACTGGCCTACAAAGTGTACAGTCACTATTCAATGGGATATTTTTGTTTTTTCTTTAGTTAGTGATAAAAACGTCCACAGAAGTTTATCAATGTGATAATTAACATTTTGACGCAAAATTTTCCTAAACACCAAATTAGGTATGATATAAGAAAATAACGCGGCTTCAGCTAAAATTACTTGAGAGATTCGGTTTCTTTTGAAGTGAAAACTTCTTTAGACGCGTTGGGCATTTTGAGATGGGACTAAACCATTGATTTCGCGACACTGTAACGACACCAGCTTTTGACCATTAAAAAGACATCAACGCGTTGATTACCGCGGTGCGTGGAGTAAAAGACATCAACGCATTGATTACCGCGGTGCCGATTTTTTTTCAAGTTTCCATTTATGTCGGCACTCCCGGAGTGCAACTGTTTTTTTTTAACATAATATACCCTAGTTTCAATTTCTCGTTCTGTCTAGTTGATGAGTGGTCTTCTCATTAATTCGTCATAAGTTTAAGTTAATAAGAATAGTGTTTTAAGTGCAAACCTGTTACTATTATTTATTAATTAATTCTGAAAATAGATGCAAAAGAATCTAAAATTCTGGCAAAGTGAAGTTATTTCAAGTTTCTATCTCTAAAACTTTAGTAAAGTCTAATATTTCAACAGACGGCTAACTGTTTATCTAAAGAATATTATGACAGTTTGACATATTTTCTATATCTACGAAATCAGTCAAACCGCAAAATTTATTCCTTAGATAAAAGATATCTGACTATTGAAACTTCAGTCCTAACAAGGAAAATATTTTTGAAGTGAAAACTTCCTTAGGCACGTTGGACATTTTTGAGATGAGACTAAACCATTGATTTCGTGACGCTGTTACGACACCAGCTTTAGACCATTAAAAATACATCAACGCGTTGATTACCGCGGTGATTAACAGATGTAGAAACCGCGTGTTTGGTATATTTTAGCTACTTTCACAGCATTATGTCATATGGCATTTTACTGTGGGGTCGGGCTGCTGACATTGAATCCGTCTTTATTTTACAAAAGAGGGCTGTCAGAGCCATTTATAACCTATGTCGTCGCGAATCTCTCAGGGAACTTTTTAAAAGGATTAATATTATGACGGTACCTTGCCAATTCATTTATGAAAATATTATGTATGTAAGGAAAAATCCACATCTCTTTAATAAAATAAGTGATAGACATAATTTTAATACTAGAAATAAAGATAAACTAGATCAACCATTTTTCAGGTTATCTAAAGTACATACATCTTTTATGGGGTACTGTGTTAAATGTTACAACAAAATACCTAGTGACATATTGCAATTAAATGAAAGAAAATTTAAAACTCATATAAAAAGTACACTTTGTAAACAAGCATATTACAAATTAGAGGATTATATCCAAGATAAGAGTGCTTGGAAACATGCTGGTCCTGCTCCGTAGGACAATTTAGAATCAAGACAAAATCAAACTGGTTGCTAATGTAATTGTAAAATTTATTACTTTGTGTTTTATGACATTGATTTTACATTCCTTACACACTGACTTATTAATTGGAAAATTTTAGGAAAATCGTCTACTTTTACAATGTTTGTAAATATGTGAGAACCATGTATCTATCACAAATTAAATTATCTATCGTTGCTTCATTTTTAATTGTTTTTACCTATTGTGGTATAGTAATTTTATTCTAGGTGCATCGTCTTCACATATAATAATTATTTAACAAATGTACGTATATAATACAAACAATATTGTAAAACATTTTAAAAGAGTAACGGTGGAGTTTCTTGCCCATTCTTCTCCATACGAAAACTACCTTTTGGAAGGGGCGACTAGAATCAATTTTATTATTTTGTAATTTTTGACGTTCAAAAGTGCCATACATGGGCCTATTTGAAATAAATGGGTGCCGATTTTTTTTCAAGTTTTCACTTCTGTCGGCACTCCCGGAATGCTACTGTTTTTTTTTTCTGGTAACATTACTATATCGTATCAATTTTTTTTTTCAACCTGTTGTCCCACTGCTGGGCAAAGGTCTTTTCCATAATTTTCCACTTTTCCTTATGTTATGCTTTCTCCGGCCAATCAGTCAGTAACGAGTCCAAATCATCACGCCACTGCATTGTTTAAGGCCCCGGTGACGACGCCCATCATCAGGCATCATCAGGCATCATCAGGCATCATCAGGCAGGCGTCATTAAAGTAATACTGTATTAAATCCCCCAAAACACGGACAATACAATCAGCGATGTAACCAAGCTGATTAAACAGAAAGGCTGGCTCTGTCGACCGCATCGCACCAATTTGCGTTTCGCGAACGCTCGGCACAAATGCATCAAATCATCCTTTACCACAGATGAATACAGATGAGACACTCCGCATAATAGGTATGAAGCTACAAGAAGGTACGTGGCGGGCTCGACTTGTCGAATTCAGTGGGCGTAACGTAGGCAGACGAAATAATAAGAGTAACGTGATAGAAAGCGGTAACTTCTAGGTGAATATAACTGTCGGTAATTAGCGCTGTGCGACCTGAGTAGGCCTGTGTCCAATTTTTTTTTAGTCCGTCTTACACAAAATAAAAAAATATTGGACACGTATTTTTTATTTTTTGACGTAGGTAATCAAAAGATTACGGCGATACATTGAGTTAAAATGTGGCATGACGTCACGCCGTGCTAGATTTTATACGACCCTACTCCTCAACTTTAATGCGTGTTTTCTAAGTTATTTTTTATTAATATGATAAAGCAAAAAATACGTGTCTAATATTTTTTATTATTTGAAAGACGGACTAAATAGAATTTTATTTTTTTTACCTAGGAAACTACCCTATTGCACTTTAATGTGTTGTAGCAAGAGTCGTATTTTATTCAAATGATTTTGCGGAGTGTCCCCTCTGTACTATTCTGTGCCTTTACGTCAATCGTTTAAAGCCCATTTAGCGCGCAATGGGCGCGAACGAATGGCGATTATACAGTTTTATGGATTAAGTGGTGACTAGCTATTGCATAAAGCCGTCCCAAATTTTGTTTGCATTGCACTTAATGGGTTCCCGGAATTTTGTTTTTGTATTTGTTAAGTTATAGGTTCATTAAAATGTTGGCAGATATTTTTTGATGAACAAACGACTACTACTTTAATTTACTACCTACCGATTATTCGTTTCGATTTTAAACGCCTCTGTGGTCTCGTGGTAAGACAACCTGTCTCAGACCCAGAGGTCCCAGGTTCGATTCCTAGCGGAGGTTTGTTCAAAGTCCACCTGGCTAACTACCACCATTTTATCTAAGGAGCTATAACAACAATGTTAACAGCATTGTTGTGTTTCAGCATTTAGAGGTAAGATAGCCAGTTTCTTTGTATTGAGGATTCCGGGTGAAGCTCGCTTCCACCTTCAGCCTGATCATCACTAACCATCAGGTAAGATGAAGGCCAAGAGATTCCCCGTTATGGATAAAAAAATCGTAAACAATAACTCGTTCAACCTCACAAACATAACATCAAAAATTTGTATTTTTTTTTGTAATTAACAAACGCAAAAACTACTGGACCGTTTTTAAAAATTCTTTCACCAGTAGAATGCTATATTATCACTGAGTAACATCCTTACAATCCTTATTAATATTATAAATGCGAAAGTTTGTGAGAATGGATGGAAGTTTCTTAGTCTTTCGCGCAGAAACTACTAAACGGATTTGGATAAAATTTGGCACACTGATAGCTTATAACCTGGATTTAATTCATAGGATTTTTATCCCGACGTTCCCACGGGTTCGAAACATACGAGGGTAAAACAGCACAGCTACAGCGGGTACAGCTAGTAATAATATTACAAATGTGAACGTTTGTGTGTTTGGATGTTTGTTACTCAATCACGCAAAAACGGCTGAACGGATTTGAATGAAATTTGACACACAGATAGTTTATAACCTGGATTAATATATAGGCTACTTTTATGCCGGCCAGTATGTTCCCGTGGGATAAATGATAAAAGATTTTATTTCTATAAGTAGGTTTGTACTTTTACACGTCAATCATATTTTAAAAACTAGATGAGATCGGCGTTTCCTATCTGACTACTCTGAGAAGAAAGGCCGAAACAAATTCAGAGGTCACAGTCTCTTTTAAAGTCCAGACATAATCTTGGTCAGATCATGTGAAGGCCACATGGCCACATGGATTGGTGTCTACAGTGGTCTTTTCAGGAAAGCACCACACAGATTGAGAGGACCTGTCCTGTCAGTCCACGCATTTGTCAGTTATCGTGCAGCTCAACTCAAAATTTAAGGAGGTCAACGATTCGACGAAATATACCAAAAAAAGGACATCTGGGTAGGCCACATAAATTACTCAAACTGTCAGACCATGATTAGAACTAACTGAGAAAAAATTAACCCACATATTCTTCACATTCACAATCATTCTGACATCCACGCGGGCGAAACCGCGGGCGAAAGCTAGTTTCAAATAATTCGGGATTATCTCCATTTAGAAGATCACGATATAAATAGACCTGCCTACGTTTTATTCTGACAATGAAATATTAAAATCCTAGGGCCCGAAGATATCTTCGCAGGGATAAAATATAACTTGTGTAGGCCATCAAATATCAATAAATTCATGTCGTGTGGTTTTGGGCTACAAATAGACGGGCTTTTGGGGTATCTTCCTATGTACCTAAATATTTAGTTACAGTATATTATGTATGTAGGAGGAAGGGTAGCAACCCTTCTACATCCTCATCCTTACACATTATATAATATACAATATACATTTACATAATCAAGTAATCAAATACACAATCATCATAGAACGGGAACGTTTCCAAATGCCAAACTTTACTGTAAAATACATTATTTAAATTGCGGGTATACTTACATTTTCAATCCGCACATTCCACTTTTCACAACACCATTATCTCGCATATTTATCACATTTACTCGACGTCCGTATGTCACTGCAGGGATTCAGCAGAATATCAGCGTCAGGTATATTTGCGTGGCACATGCTGAGCTGGACTCCCATTTAGTGCAACCTTGAGACACACACCGCACTCTTTATGTTCATTGATCCACTATTTTACATTGTGTCATATAGCCAATAGTGTCATCATAATGTCTTGTTTTCTTCCTTTTTTTATTTTTATTTGTTTGTATATTGTCACCTTGCGGCTATTTTCTAATAGCTTATTAGTTATTATTTTATCGTGCTATTGTATGTTGTGCTGTCTTTTGTGTGCATTAAATAAACGATTTATCTATCTATCTATCTATCTACCATTATAAAACAAAGTCCCCCGCCACGTTTGTCTGTCTATCTGAACGTGATAAACTCAAAAACTACCGATCGGATTTTCAAACGATTTTCACCAATGGACTGAGTGATTCTTGTGAAAGGTTTCTGTGAATAATTTATTAAGGTTTTGTGTAAATTGGCTGAAATATGACGATTATTGTTGAATATATCGGAAAAAATCATACCGACTGGGAGATTTACAGGCGTGCGCCGCGTAAACCTTTAGAGATAAATAAAATGTATGTTCTACAGGATTATAGATCTTAAAAAGTTCAACAAAAAAGTTCGCGATGGCATATGTCTATCTTCTAAGGACGACCCATAAAGTAACAAAGTATCAAATAAGTAAATACTTATTTGATACTAGCTATTGCTCGCGACTTTGTCTGTGTGTGTTTTGTATTTATCTAGCTTTTGACCGCAGCTTCGCCTACGTGGATATTGGGAAATATCACACGGGAATGTAGGTACTACCGGAATCAAAAGTACCCTATGTGTTAATCCAGGTAAATAATGTTATAATTCCGTAATACATTGTTTTCATATAACTCTATTGGTTTACGTGGCGCACGTTAGTAAAGCTCCCAGTCGGCAAGATTTTTTCCAACATCTTGAACAGTCATCGTCATATTTCAGCCAATTTACACAAAACTTTAATGAATTATACACCTAAACCTTTTTCATAAATCACTCCGTCAATTGGTGAATACCGTATGAAAATCTGTTCAGTAGTTTTTAAGTTTATTGCGTACAGATAGACTAATGCGGCAGGTGGACTTTGTTTTATAATATGTACAAAGGTAGTGATGATTTTTACAAGTATCCAGGATGAAAAGTAGCCTATTTCATTCTCCAAGTCCTTGGCTACCTAATTTCATAATAATCGGTTTAGTAGTTTAGGTGTGAAAGGTACGGACAGACAGAATAACTTCATTGTATTATTATTTTTTGGTGAAATAAATAAATAAATAAAACTTTCGCATTTATGATATTAGTAATAAGAAATAATGGATTGAAAGTCATCCATTACTGAGTTCTGAAAACGAGCTTCGCTGTTGATTTGTACTTTTAGCGCTTTTTTTTTTCAAAGTAAGAGCTGCTTTGTTGTCGTGTCCCCTCTTTTTTACTGAAAAGGAAAGAGCATTTCATCACACCCGTTTCTCATTGCGTTGTTCGCAATTTCAGACCTTTGCAAGTCCAGTTTCACACGACATTTTCCTTCATCTAAAAGTAAAACGTCTGAGTAAAACATAAACGCTTGATTGAATCACTTTTGAAGCCATTAATACACCCACGAAGAACAGAAACTCCTCCGCATGTGACAAAGAGTATCGTCAAGTAAACAAGTGTACGATCACAATTCAGGGCACGACTCGACTGTACTACCGGGAAAACAATTTTGTATACGTCTGTACTGACAGCGAGATAAGTGACTGACACTTACACCGTTGTGTAACTTGGTGGAGTATAAAGTTTAGTTTTATAGTTTAGTCACAGCGAACAAAATGCGTTAAAATTAGCTGGACGTCTTTTAATAATATCTACTAGGATATCAGAAAAAGATTATTTCATTTTACGTCTATTTCGTCATTTTTTTACAATTTAGATTAAAATGTATGAAAAGTGTACCCTGTACCACAAAATAATACAGAAGGCGTGCTCCGCATTTTAGGTATGAAGCTACAAGTACGCGGTGGCTTCGTCTTGTCGGGCCAATTCAGTGAGCGTAACATAGTCAGAAGATATCAGAGTTATGCGACAGAAAGAGAGGCAATTTCTGGGTGATTACAACTGTAGGTAATTATGTAGCGCTATGTGACTTGAATTGCACTTTATTGTGACGTAGTAAGAGTCGCTTTTAATTTAAATGATTTTGCGGTATGAACCATCTATACTAATCTGTGCCGGTACCTAATTATTTGATATTATTTCTTTGCAGTATGAAAATGTACACTGCTTAATGGATCCTTTGGCGCGAATGAATGACGTTGATAGGGGGCGCTGTTGGTAATCATTTGTGCAATTGTTTTCTGAAATATATTGAAAGAACCAAGAAGAAGAGAAAAGAAAAGAAGAGAGAGAGTTTTGAGAAGATGCCTTTGCCCTGCAGTGGGCAATAATAGGCTGGTGTTATTGAAAGAACAAGATGGCGGCGTTAGTTCTGGTTTTGACCACACGCCAAGAACTCTTTGTGCAGCTATAGGTGCTTTTAGACATGCGCCTAAATGTCCTTGTATAAATATTTAGGTATTCTTCTTCTTTCTTTTTCGTATGGCTAGTGACTAACCTGGTGCCAGAGTTTTTATGCCACCCATGGGATTCTGATTTGGCTTCACAGGGGTCATCTCCTCGAGGGAAGCCAGTACTGGCCAAGCTGGTCTAAGTTAGCGATCAATCAATCAGATGTACCTCACCCGTAAGGGCGGTAAACTGGTAAACAAACAAAACAAGTTCGATGCCGTCAAAAATATCTCTAGTCATGCCACCGGGTTTTAGGTAGGTACTAACCAAAACAATTTGCTTCACTTACTTGCTTTACTTAAACTGTGTGCATTAACTTGGGTCAAATAAATTTATTTTCTTTCTTTTTCTTTTCTTCAGTTTTAATTTTGATTTTTTCTATCCTTTTGATTACACAAAGAAAATCTAAATATTCAAAGGTTCGCTTCTGTAAAACAGTGTGACAGTATGTTTTAAGTACCTAAATCTATTGTTACTTACGGCTTCACTTCAATTGTGCCTCTAAAAATAAGACGCTACCGTGTATATTGTGTGTGTGTGTAAATTGTTTTACACGAGTTCTTATTTTAAAGTCAACATAATCAGCAGTTTAAGTTCATGTTGAACTTTGGTGTCTAAAAATATTTGATACACTTCTGTTCAATTTGACGAAAAGGAAAAAAAATACCTTGAACATAAACACATTAATATTGGGCGGAAAACTTTGCAAGGTGAACAAAAGATCCGAACAGAAAACTGTTTTTCTTTCGCAATCTTTCGCCGAAACGAGCGATACATCTCTATTTATTTATAGGCGTCTAAAATAAAAAACAGAATAAAAATAAATAAAGAAAGTTTTTGCTCACACATCTCACGTAGACAATACTTTCGGTGAATAACAGCTATGTATCTATCTGAAGTTACAGCATCGAGGTTTGGTGAAATATGGAAGGAATGTTTGAAGATGAAAAAAAAATGTTTTAGAAAGAATTTGTAATATTTTCTTGATTTAGGGCCTAACCTTTTCCACATAAAGTTTATGACAGCTGAAAAAATAATTATTATACAAAAACTTTTTATCAGTTAAATAATAGTTTTATTTAACTGATAAAAAGTTTTTGTATAACAATTATTTCACAATATTCACTGAGGCAGGCGTATGAAACGCTGGTTTGAACGTTCCTGACCGATTGGCCGAAAAAGGCAGCATATAAAGAAAACTGGAAAATTATGGATTAGACCTTTGTCCAGCAGTGGGATAACATAGGTTAAATAAAAAATAAACTACTTCTACAATATCTAACGATAAGGCATTTTCTTGTCAAAAAAATAATCAATCCAATTTAGCGGCTCAAAAAAATATTTATTAGCATATTTTTATCCCCAAAACACCTCTATAATTGAATAGCTAACAGTAACTCCAGTCTCGCCGAAATTCACAAACTTCGGCAAATCTCGTCAGAACTTCGCGCGAACGAATCAAAGTTCCACCGATTCGTTTAACTTAAAACCGGTGGGAACCGGTAAAAACCAGATTTGTTTGGCAGATTTCTTTGTTAAACAATATTTTTAAAGACGTAATCAGGTTTGTTATGGGCGAACAAATCCGGCTTGGACGCGAAAACAAATTGTTTTTTTTACAAAAAGCCTGTTCAAAAATTCAGTAAGGAAAACTTTTGGGAGCTAGTCCTTCGTCTTGGTTTTAAATACTTTTGAATATTTTAGAGGTTTACTGTGAACCAGGTGAACTTGTGTTTCATATTTGAACGAAGTAATTTTTTGTTTGTTTTTGGATTCTTAAGTAGATACTGATTAAATCACTAAATATGCTGACAAAATTAATTCTAGGTGGTAATCGTGATTGGTATAATAATTATGGTTGAAACGAAGATTGATTGTTTTGGAAAAGATCTAATGTCTTCGGAATAAAGACTAGTTTTAATCATTTACAATATGACAATATTCTTAGCGATCGCTCAAACTATATCGGCACGAAACATATTTTATTACGTTGCTGTAAATTTTTAGGATGATCCGTAACATATTTTATTACGTATACGATTTTCTTGCAAAATGTAGGCCTTATTCAACCATTCGTCTTACGAGTGGGCGTTCACAAAGACGTACGCTTATAGAATAAGAAGGAATTTACTGTCACTGGGGTTGCCATGCTGTAATAGGCTACGTTTTCACTAAATTTTACTTATTATGATAGCAAACTGATGTTTTAACCGACTTCATGAAATTGGTTTAGGTTCACATTTTTTTTGTATGCAACATACATACTTTTTTTCTCACAAAAATATTACGAAATTTGTTAAATTTCCAAAAATCAGAAACGAGAATATACCTAGAACACAATGTGAATAGAATAGAATGATTTAATTGTAAAACATAGGTAAAAGGTTAAGGTCTTATATAATAATTATATGTTGCACTATGTTTTGTCATTGATGACATACAAATATTAATGTAATTACATAAAATAAAGAAAAACAAAATTTACCATAGAAAAGAATTTTTTTTTTTGAAAAAAAACAATTCATGCATGCAATACATTGATCTAATGATCATTAATAGGTAAGTAGTTACAGTGTTCTATCATTTAGGTAATCATCTAGGGCATAGTAATACATCTCAACTAATAATTTATGAAAACACTTTTAATTTTTTTTTAATTGCATACCTACTTCTTATAACATCGGGTATTTTATTATAGATTTTGGGAGCAACACCAAAGAAGCTATTTTTCATTAATGATGTATTATGTCTTTTAGCGTACATAATTGATTTTTATATTGAGTACGGATTGGGGGTCTTCTTAATAAATGTGGATTTGATTTTACAAACAATGCAGTTTCCAGTATAGCTGGTAACGTTAAAATCTTAAATTTCTTATAATGGCAGCCTTATACCAAGCATTCTTTAGAGACATTTTTTTTTCAGTACAGACCCTCTCTATGATAATAACTAACACGGCACATAGGTAAATAAATAAATATTAGAAAGAAAGAAAGAAAAAAATTTTTTGGGACACGCACTAAAAATACAAACAGTCAAAAGGAGCATCAAAAACTAACAATTGTTTTTCTTTAAAAAACTAAAATAATAATTACGACCACGACCACGTTATTACTACTATAACCTTAAAAAAGATTCCAAAATATTTCACTTCCGTTTCCCCAAAAAATTCTCTTTTATACCCCGAAACATGGCAACACTAAACACATTTGTCACGTCTATGTTATCTTCTGTCTGTCTGTCACGTGGTTGATAGGGTAATGGCAAGACCGGCGCGGAATTTTAACTAAAACCTTTGCATTATTATACGTGGGAAAAAAAATTGCCCTGTATAAGAATTTCAATTTTCATGAAGCCACGTACCTACATAAAAATGTTTATTATAATAAGTATAATGAATTATTTATTAGCTTTTGTTTGTTTTCATTTCATTTGTTGGTTTGGGAAGATGTATTGTTTTTGTTTTTGCTAAGGTAGGAGTTTTATTGTTTGTTCATCAATTGTTAGGGTCGGCTTCCAGTCTAACCGGATTCAGATAGATACTAGTATTTTACATGAAGCTACTGCCTATCTGACCTCCACAACCCAGTAACTAGGTAATACGATACCCATGGTAAGACTGGTTGTTAGACTTTCGGGCTTCTGACGACCCGTAAATACTATCAAAGATCTACGAATGAAAGCCAGGACCAACAGCTTAACGTGATTTCCGAGGCACAGATGAGTCTCGGTATGTAGAAATGGTCACTCAAATGTCTCGCTGATGGTGGCGTGTGTGTTGGATCATTAAGTTCCCTTCAAAATGGTTGAGCTAAATGGTGCTGATCCATGCGTCACGTTCGTGAACGGGCGCCGTCAGTAGGGACTGGTCATCTCTTAGCTGCCACGGTTTATTTTAATTTATTTAAATTTTTGAATTGTTATTATATTTTATTACGGACGCTTTTAACGTGCACATTTTCTACATTGTTCTCACATGTATAAGTTCAACACGAATGATGTAACCAATATTTTGTAACAATATTTTGATTTAAAAGAGTGTCCGTGGAGTTTCTTGCCCGTTCTTCTCCATAGGTACCTACTACGCTTTGGAATGGGCAACTAGCTTAATTTTTCTGACTGACCAACCCCTTGACAATTCAAAAGTACCTGTAATTGGTTTATTTGAAATAAATGGTTTGAGTTTGAGTTCACCCATCCACGGACCAACCCCGGCAAGCGTAGCTTAACCTTCACTTTCTTCTGTTGAGTCGAAACTTATTTTATTTATAATACAGTCGAATATGCTAATCGGTATCGATGTAACACAATAACAACATAACACAACACCACGCCGGTTAAACCCGAAGGGTTAGGCAGAGGTGAATCTATTCACCCTCATTTCACCAGTTATGTTTAAGTCCCATGTAATAGGGGGCGAGCTTATTGCCATCAACCGAGCACAAATCCAGACTCTGAGCTGCTACTGAGAAATTTCAGGGAACTTAAAACGGCTGCTTTGGCAAAATCATTTATGATAATATTCTGAATCACACAAACTGACAATTCATAATATTATCTGCATTCAATTCACATACGCAATTCATCTGTTTAACAGTTCTGTATTTTAATGAAATAACATTTAAACCGTAGAAATAAAAAATTAAAATCTCATTTGATTAATAAAAACTGTAAAGAAAAATTATCCGGTAAAATTATGGTCTTAATTTTTTTCATGCGGCAATATTTACACCAAATATGATTTTGATATGAATTGAATTGAATATGATTCAGCTAAAATGTGTTATCATAGAGGAAATGCTGGGAATTCAGAAAATGAATTGCTTTTAGAGGAATTGCTTAATGTGGCCGTTTTAGGCCCCCAGATGGATAAACCCCATAATAATTTTGCTCGACCCGGAAATCGAACCCAGGACCTCATGCTTAGCAGTTGCGCTTGCGACCACTGGACCAACAAGGCTATCTTTATAATATACTAGCTGCGCCCCGCGGTTTCACCCGCATAAGTCTCGATCCCGTGGGAAAAAAAAAAGTATCCTATGTTCTTTTCCAGGGCATCATCTATATATGTGCCAAATTTCATCCAAATCCGTTCAGCCGTTTTAGCGTGAAGGCGTAACAAACAAACTTACTTTCGAATTTATAATATTAAGGACTAGCTGCGCCCCGCGGTTTCACCCGCATAAGTCTCGATCCCGTGGGAAAAAAAAAAGTATCCTATGTTCTTTTCCAGGGCATCATCTATATATGTGCCAAATTTCATCCAAATCCGTTCAGCCGTTTCAAACAAACTTACTTTCGCATTTATAATATAAAGGATTGGATGACAACTCGTAACTACCGACGACACAATAACAAAACACTTAAAAATGGCAACCGTAACTGCAGCACTTAAAAATATTTTTATTCCAACCGTTTGTAAATTGTCAAGTGGTATCATAAAACGGGATTGGTTTAATATTAAATAAGTAAGCTTTTAACTGCACACCGCACCGTCCACTCTAGTAGTTGTTAATTTCAACTTTAATTAAAAATAATTTCTCTTCTCTACTGGACAGGGGCGATGTGCGAAGCAGAGATGATGGGGATTGTAATAGTTTTAAGATATTGTAGTCTTTGACTAAATAAGGACAGACGCACGGGTCGATCCAACAGGTTAAGCTGCGCTTGCCGGGGTTGGTCCGTGGATGGGTGACCATCTTAAGATACCGAGACGCCTCCGTGCCTTGGAAAGCACGTTAAGCCGTTGGTCCCGGCTGTCATTTGTAGATCTTTGACAGTTGTTACGGGTCGTCAGAAGCCCGAAAGTCTGAGAACCAGTCTTACCAAGGGGTATCGTATTACCCAGTTACTGGGTTGTGGAGGTCAGATAGACAGTCGCTCCATGTAAAATACTGGTATTCAGCTGCATCCGGTTAGACTGGACGCTGACCCAAACATAATTGGGAAAAGGCTAGGTAGATGAGTCCTTGACTTCGAAAGAAAAATAAGAAAAACAGTAAGTTTATTTGTCACAGAAACACACACACATAGTCAGAATATACGCTTAACTAATTTATTTAAGAGCATGTGTGTTGCAGATTAGGTTCATTATTAATGTATAGCAAGTGACAATTTTTGTGAACGTTAGAATTTTAAACTACTTTTTATCTTGATAAAAATACGTAAATTTGAAAAAAAAAACTATTTGGGTCCCGATCTAAGGAAAAATTAATTATGCTTTTTTACTATCTAGCTTTTAACCGTATCGCCACTCTGCGCAGACGTTAAGGGGACGACAGGACCTAAACGCAAGTTTTATAATGCCTAAAAGTACAATTTATGATCCACTGCAGTAAACAAAATTAGAAAATATATGATATTCTTCAGGATATGCTAGTTAGATAGTATTGTAACGGCTAGGGCTGCGCAGGGTAGACTGCGCAGGCCGTTAACGGTTTAGGTAGTAGTTAGTAAAACAGCTAAACAAGTTAATACATATATTTTTAACACTAGAATGTAGAATGTACACGGCTAGGTCGCGGTAAGGTCACACTGATTTGTTTTGAGCACTAACACAGTAAAAAGGGAAGGGTACCGTCCTTGGTAGCACGTGGTAGATTCGGGAGGCCTGCTCAGCACAGGCTCCGTAGCAGGCCGGACGGCCCTGGCACGTGGTAGTACGTAGGTACGTAGTCAGTAGTCGTGGAGGTCGCCTGACAGCTCAGGCTCCCAGCGGTAGGCTGCAGGCAGGCAGGCCGGACGTCGGACCTCAGTTCGTGCAGTTAGCCATGCATGCGAGCAACGTGCAGAATTGGGTAAGAGGTGTCTTCAACCCGTACAAAGAGCCCCTAGGTCGGGGCACAAGTAATCCTGATAATCAAGGAATACCTTCCTTTATGTAAGCCAGCGGAAGTCGAAATGGCAGAGCGTCCTTAGGAAATTAGTGTTGTGCCACGTTTCTAGTGATGTGTGGTTAGTAACTTACTAATTATGATTAATTACGGTTGAGACCTCACACAACGCTACAGTATGTTGAAAACATTATACAACTAATTTGATACGATAGAAAAAAAACCACGAAGATACCTCAAAAAATATATTTTAACGATTAAAATAGTAGATTGTTATACCTACAAGGGTCGAAAGGAATCAATTCCCATACGAGGTATAGACTCCCAAGCGCAGCGAGGGCGGCTATAGTCCGAATAGGAATTTATGACTTTCACCCGTGTTAAACACTCTACTTTTCATTTCGAATATAAAGAAAGTAAAAAGTTGTACTTTTTCTAAAATATTAATTTATTTATTTATCAACTCATCATCACTATCATTACAGGATTGTCCTAATTCAATAGTGTGGCTACAATTACAGTTTTATTATTTATCATATTCATAACATATTCTGTACATAGTGATTTTTGTGAACTCACCCAGAGAACAAGTAAAAAGATCTATGCTGTCTGCTACATCATTAAGTATACGCAAGGTACGTGTTATAGGGGCTTTACTCAGTAGATTAGTCCTACTACTGGGAACCGCCAATAGACGTGGCCGTCGCCTTCGCAATACATAATTGTCGGGCACACACAGGTTTATTTCTTTTAATATACCCGGGTTTGAAGTCTTGCCACGCAATAATTTAAAAATATAGGTAGCAAGAGCTATGTCCCTCCTTGTTTCCAATTTATTGTATCCCACCATGCCTATAACAAACAAGGTTGGATACATCAATGGATAAAATGGATATACACCATATAACCTTACATACAGAAACCTAGTAAATTTATTTTGTATACGCTCCAGCATGAGACTGTATTTAGCTTCATGCGGAGCCCATATGATTGCGTTACATTCGAGCTGACTTCTTACCAATGCATTATACAAAGAAGTTAATTGATTATAATAACATGAGTATTCTAGTACTTTTTTTAAATTTTAAATATGGAACACACCGCGTCACCGCCGCGGGTCATCCCGCTTAGGTATTTTTTCAATTCACAATGGCTGTTTATACACTGACAAGACTGCAGATTTTTTCTATCAGTATTTTTCTATAAGGGGTGTATCACACCATCATGTCTACGATCACAGATCCATGATCAAAGATTTAACTAAATTGTAAAATAGACATAACATGAGTAATTTGTGAGCTTTGTAGATAGGTATATGATATAATATCAAAAACGATTTCTGTGGCATTTAGCATACTCTTCCGGGATAGCTAAAAAGAAACGATCATATAAAGATAGACTCTTGCATTTCAAGGTGATATCCCTACAGAAGAGGAGAGTTTTACTGGATTTGTTGTTTTTATTTAAAATTTTGAATACTAAAACTGACTGTCCTCAATTGTTGAGCAGGATCAAAATCCGCGTACCCGTAAAAAGCCCACGAGCTCCTATAACTCCCTTATGTCCTCCTCTTCGCAGAACTGTTCTTGGGGCTAATTCGCCAATCCCCCGTCTATGTCAATTATTAAATAGCTGCAGTGATCTTATTGATGTGCACTCTGACTCACTTGGTAAGTTCCGAAGCATTACATGTAAAAATTTGTAAAATGATTTCAGTGTTGTAATTTCGATTGTTTAAAATTTTAGTTTTGTTTTAAATTCAATTATAGATTTATGTTCGGTGAGTGTAAGAACTCATCTAATTTTAAGTAGGCACTAAACAACAAATAAGTAATGCATGATGTGCTTACCTGTAAGAAATTGGTACACTAGTCTATAAGTTTATTGCATGTATCTCATATCTTTGTATCGGTGTATTCAATTGTTGGTGAGCCAAATAAATAAAATAAAAAATTATATGATAGTGTAATATCTCCTTAAGGGGGATATACCAATAATAAATGTCTATTTTACAATTCGATTTTATCTTCGATTACAGATCCATGACCACAGACTAGACAGTGTAATTAATACCCCTTCAGTAAAAATTTTCGTAGCCGACTACCTAACCAAATTTAGTTCTATTTTTAAAATTCATTCCCGCCCTTGAGAGGAAAGCAATTACTATGAGTCTTTCCCGCCCAAGGGTGGGGATCAGCGTCTTCCACCCGCTACTTGGATCAAACAAACACTACTTTCCGAGTATGAGAAATTAAAACCATATCACTAAACATGCAATCATTTAAAAAAAATGTCAGATTATTCTACAAGTAACATACGTGTTTCATTTTTTGTAAACAGATAATTGCTTCATATTTTGCAATAAATATCCAACCTTGTGTCATCGCTCTTCTCTTTCTTTTCTATGCAATCCAACAGTGATCGCGCTTTAGCTGTTTTCAGCCTCTTAAACAGTAAACTAATCGAGAAATCCTAGAAGAAAAAGAAGTTGCATCAGCCGTCACGATTGTCTCCCCATAAACTGAACAGTATCCTATCCTATACGATTAGACGAGCAATATTTGTATATATTTAAGGATATTGTACTCAAAGTTGTAAAATGTTTACGGGGACGAAAAATCGATCTAGCTAGGTCTCATATCTGGGAAAATTCCTTTTCTACGTATTTTCACCCAAGCAGAGCTCCATTGCCCAAAGTTTAGAACAATAGGTATATGGAATAATGACATGGCAGCATGGAATTAGTAAGTACCGACTATCATGGCAGCATGGAATAAGTAGGTATTATACATGGATTACTATGAACTTTCCTATACTATTTAAATGAGCATTTTCTATTTTAACCAGAACAGAGCTCGGTCGCCCAGGGTACTTCTTACTATATACCAACTAAGCAAATTGTTTTATGTCTGTACGAGCTTTCGCGTGTTTAGGTACTTCTTTCATTTCTAAAATGCCTTCATGAGAGCAACATTAGTGACAATATATTTTTCACATAGGCTCATACATTCTTATCCATTTACTTTCGTGTTCCCAGTTCACAGTAATTAATGTTTCGTGGTAACAAAGTATCCATTTAAACGTAACTGGTGGTTTTAATTTCTCTCGAAATGTTTTAGTATCTTGCATTTTTGGAGGAGTGCTTTAAAGACTGATTAGCGTGTGTTGGTATTTATCGTTTTAGAGTGAGCGAGTGCGAATTAAACGCTTTGTTACAAAGCTAGGGTAGGTAACAGGTTATAAATTAGTGGTTCAATAACCGCCATTCATTTTAAGTTGTATAGTATATACTAATTCCATGCTGCCATGATAGTACATACTATTTCCATGCTGCCGTGTCATTATTCTAAGGTAGCAATTTTATGTCAAACGCATGGCAGTGTGTGAAATGTTTTTTTTTAATTAATTTATTTCTAATGCATAATTAATAAAAACATTAGCTTTCTGCACTCCTTTTCCATATAAACTTTAACTGTGCCAAACATAATCCTGCGTCCGCGTAAGTTTCGTAAAAACAATTACAAAGTTTTTAATTACGTATTAATATAATTATAGATTCTTATTCCAAACTCTTTAACTTGTACTTTTTAAAGTACAAGGTAAAGAGTAATCAATCAGTATAATTAATTTTCTCTTGTCTCGTAGGCCGCGTAGCATCGGTTCGTAGCACGCGTAGCAGCGTAGCGGCACTGTCGGCGGCATACCAGGGGCAAAATTTAATGGAACATGAATGTGTTACAAAAATATTAGTTTTGAAATTAGGTAAAAGAAAATATTTATTTTATGTGACGTAAATCGTTAAAGGACCGGATCACTACATTATTTAACTTTTTTTAATATCTCTAAAATCGTAATGTTTTAAACAGGTACAAAAAATAACATTAATTCATTATTATTCAGTGGGCAACCTCACGGAAATGATGATCGGGGACTGTGAAATGAGCCCTGAAATATCTGGGGATGTAAAAGCAAAATAAATCACAGAATAATGACTCTGTCAGTATGTATTGTAAATCGCAAATGTCCACGGACATGTTTTTCATTGCAAACGACAACATTGTTTTCTTATTAAAATTTTGTTAAACTAAAACGGAACCCTTATAGGATTACTCGTGTGTCTGTCTGTCCGTCTGTCACAGCCAATTTGCTCCGAATCTAATAGACCGATTAAGTTGACACATAGGAATTTATGTGACCCAAACACGGTCGAGTAATGTAACTAAATGAATTTTGAATAAGGGGGTCACTTTTAAGACGACAAAATGAAAAAAAAATACAAACTGTACTCATCATCTGCCTAGCCTTTTCCCAACTATGTTGGGGTCGGCTTCCAGTCTAACCGGATGCAGCTGAATACCAGTATTTTACATGGAGCGACTGCCTATCTAACCTCCACAATCTAGTGACTAGGTAACACGATACCCCTTGGTAAGACTGGTTGTCAGACTTTTTTGGGCTTCTAACTACCCGTAACGACTGTCAAAGATCTACAAATGACAGCCGGGACCAACGGCTTAACGTGCTTTCCGAGGCACGGAAGGGACTTGGTATGTAAAGATGGTCACCCATCCACGGACCAATCGCGGCAAGCGTAGCTTAACCTGATCGATCGACCCGTGCAGCTGTTATTACTTAGCCACAAGCCCCTCCTGTACCGTGTGACTTAACGCCCGTCTTAACTGTCCGTACTGTGTGACTTGTAATGAAAGGGCTTGATATGAGGATTTCAAGTATGTTTTCTATTTTAAAATAAAAAAATGTATTCGTGGTTATTTAATAAAGTAGGTGAAAATTTACCATTCCTCCTTTCCTTATCTTCGAAACTACTGAGCCTAAAACTTACATTTGTAGTTGGAATGTATGGAAGAATATGTAGTTGGTGGGTTGGCAGTTTGTCATATTGGAGTAGATAGGCAGGGTAGGCATAATTTAAAAAAAACATGTAATAAAGCATTTTTTTTTTTCCAAAAAATATATTATTTCCATAATCAATGATTTCCATGAGCTCGTGGCTAAGTACTAACAGCCGCTTGGGTCGATCTGTAAGGTTAAGCTACGCTTGCCGGGGTTGGTCCGTGGATGGGTGACCATGTGTACATACAGAGACTCCTCCGTGCCTCGGAAAGCATGTTAAGCCGTTGGTCCCGGCTGTCATTCGTGGATCTTTGACAGTCGTTACGGGTCATCAGAAGCCCGAAAGTCTGACAAAGAGTCTTACCAAGTGGTATCGTATTACCCAATTACTGGGTCGTGGAGGTCAGATAGGCAGTCGCTCCATGTAAAATACTGGTATTCAGCTGCATCTGGTTAAACTGGAAACCGACCCCAATATAGTTGGGAAAAGGCTGGGCAGAAGAACAATCAATGATTTCCATATTCCAGTAATCAAGTACTAAGTACCCGGAACCGAACCAGTTGGATAAGGTTAAATATTATTACTCGCAAAAAAAGGTTAGGTTAGGTTAGAACTGTGACCCGCAACGCACGAGCCGAGCGAGCGAAGTGAGCGGTGCCGCGGCAGCGGCCGGCGAGTGCCTAAAACGACAAGAATATATAGAAAAAATACTTTAGTTAGGGTTAGTTAGTTGGAGTTCTGAATACTGGAAGGGTTTCCATAAACTTCGCATCGCCGGTGTCCATTATGGGAACCGGCGGTCCCGGCATTTGATGTTTTTAATCTCGGCTGCCAGCAGTATGGTGGTTCCCAATGACATTATTTCTGGGAGCTAGCGCCGGCAGCGGAGACACTCCCTAAAATAATTATATTCTACGACACTCGGCAATTATAATACTGTAGCTAGAATTTTCAAAATCGTATCAGCAGTTCCGAAGATCTATCAAACTCACAAATTTTACCTCTTCATAATATTAAAATAGATTAGTAAGATGACATTCTAGAAAGAATAAAATGTTGCCACCTTCATAAAACTTACGACGCAGTTTTTCTTCATAAAACGAACGACGTCGTAACGGAACCTTTAATTGACCTGAAGAGGAACAGATAATTAGTGGGAAAATACTAAAATGTCTGACTGTAAGTAATTAAGAACGGAAAAAATCTCAACTTTGTGGCAATTGGAGCCACTAATGAGTTTATTTCTTTTTATTATGTTCTGGGTAGAAATTATTCTGTTGCAATAAAAAGGATGCGTTGAAATTATTAGCTTATTTCAAGAGCAGAAGAGTTGGTATTTAATAAATTCTATAGATTAGTGCCTTAAATATGACAAGTAATATGACTGCCTCGTTGGTCTAGTGGTCGCAAGTGCTACTCTTGAGCATGAGGTCCTGGGTTCGATTCCCGGGTCGGGCAAAGTGTTATGGGTTTTTCTATCTGAAATTTCTCAGTAGCAGCCTGGAGTCTTTATTTGTGCTCGGTTGATGGCAATAGGCTCGCCCCTTATTACATGGGACTTAAACATAACTGGCCCAACCCTTCGGGGAAACAAGGCGTGATGTTATGTTTTGTTATTTCCGCACTGATACAACGGTAGTGTCAAAATAAATTGAGGGCGTTTTTATAGCTTCTTACTGACTCCAGAACTGCTTGAGGTACTAAACTTACTATAGATAAGTGTGTTTACGAACGATAGCTGCGACCCACGGTTTCACCCGCATAAGTCTCGATCCCGTGGGAACATCAGAATAAAAGGTATAAGTCTTATGTCCTAACCCAGGTCTTGGTCTATCCATGGTCCAGGTCTTGGTCTATTCATCGTTGCTTCATTTTTAATTCTTTTTACCTATTGTGGCATAGTAATTTTATTCTAGGTGCATCGTCTTCACATATAATAATTATTTAACAAATGTATGTACATATACAAACAATTGTAAAACATTTTTAAAAGAGTAACGGTGGAGTTTCTTGCCCATTCTTCTCCATACGAAAACTACCTTTTGGAAGGGGCGACTAGAATCAATTTTATTATTTTGTAATTTTTGAAGTTCAAAAGTTTCATACATGGGCCCATTTGAAATAAATGATTTGACTTTGACTTTGACCATGTGTCAAATTTCATCCAAATCCGTTCAGCCGTTTTTAGTGTGAAAGCGTAACAAACAAACATACAAAAAATCTAAACTTTTCTTTTTACAATATTATTATTATTGTATTAAGTTTAGATGATGATGTTGTTTGTCAGCAAAATTAGAAGCTCATGTGAGAGGAGCTTGTGGCTAAGTAATAACAAACGCACGGATAAATCCATCAGGATAAGCTACGCTTGCCGGATTTGGTCCGTGGATGGGTCCATCTTTACATATCAAGACTGCTCCGTGTCTCGGAAAGCACGTTAAGCCGTTGGTCCCGGCTGTCATTCGTGGATCTTTGACAGTCGTTTCGGGTCATCAGAAGCCCGAAAGTCTGACAATTAGTCTTACCAAGGGGTATCGTATTACCCAGTTACTAGGTTGTGAAGGTCAGACGGTCTATGTAAAATACTGGTATTCAGTTGCATTCGGTTAGCCTGAAAGCCGACCCCAACATAGTTGGGAAAAGGCTAGGCAGATTGGATTGTGAGTTCTCTAAAATAAACGGTCATTATTACGTACTATTTTCCACCAGGCTTTCATCTTTATACTTAAATATAACACAAAACAAATTTTCAGCAGGTATTCTTCAGAATTTAAGACGAGAGTAGACTACATATAATTATAATAAGAAACCAGACATTATAATATATAAAACTTATTTTCAGACCAGAGATCCATTACATACGAGTAAAATTAGTTGGTATACTTACTAACTAAAACACGTTCAATAAACTTTTATGTCACATGACGGTCTATGTGCCGCCATCCACACATATTATTATGCCATCCACCCTGTCGGCTGCAGTAGCCACGACGCTGTTGGGGCAGCGAGCCGGGATCGCGTGCGTCCGCGAACATCGCCGACGCACTACAGAAGTGCGGCAACCCCAGCATTACCCGGAACGTTTTATTATATTGGACTCGTAGAGCATTGTACGAGCCCTGTGTATAACCGAAATACTGAGACTAAAAACTATGATTACCATAGATGAAAGGAGCTCGCACGTCCACTGAACCGTTCCTTTTTCGTTTGACATAAATGTAAAAGAAATACCAACTCTTCAATTACTAACTTCAACATGACTACGAAATTGACATAAATATTAAACATTATGAAATAAAGTCTCCACATTCCTACTTTATAAACTCGGGGCGAGTCAACAACTTAGTTTCTTGTTTCGTTGTAAATAACTTCAGAACTACGTCGAAAATGAAATTCTAACAGCTCAAAGTTATATTTTATAAACAGCAAGAAGTTCTGAATTAAAACAAAAATAACTTGGTGAGGATTTTTTAGAAATTCAAAATTACTTTGGAAAATAATTTTATAGAAATATGGCATTTGCTTCATTCACGCCTGTTTGCTGGAGGAGTTATTATTAAAATAGTTACCCAATAATAGAGGAAAAATACTCATTCTTATGCACCAGGTGACAGTGATATTACTAAGGCTATGTAATGGGGGTAAACTTCAAATAATTTACTGGACACAAATTCTAACTCTAGGCAGCATTTCAGAACGTTCATCTATGTTATTCCATTTTAGTTCCCAGTCATTATAATCAGCCAATATCTTTCCCACTGTTGGGACACAGGTCTCCTCTCTTCAAGAGGGAGTGAGATACAACATGTCTTCAATTTTTGGTTCTAGGATAATTATGCCGGTTTCCTCACAATGTTTTCCTTCACCGTTTTAAGAGCAGTGGTGATGAAATCATTTAAACAAAGTAAAGCGCCTGTCTAGATTCGAACCTACGAATTACACCAACCTAGTAGGCCACCACTGTACACTAGTTCCTAGTATCATTTATAAATATATGTACCAGAAGACTTTATACTCTTTTTCCAAGCCTGAACCCTGAGAGTACTGAGACTAATTAATGATGCAGCTTGAATACAACATTTTATACACCTTCGGCCACTAGGTACCTCTGAAAAGAGCTAAGTTTCATTTTTAAGGCAATTATAATAGTTTTAACGACCCCCAAGACTGTCTAAAGGTTTAAATAAACTGACATTACTGCACAATGCGGAGCTGAATGGGTCCCGGCAGGTGCATTGTGAGAGACACCGCGGTAGATAATGCTCATAACTACGGGAAGTCTTTCAATGCGCTCTTGTGATTTCAAATAACGTTATAATATAAGGAATTTTAATGAGGATAATCATTATTATGTCTTATTCATGCACGCGATATGGTACGGGATGTAAATGTTTAGAACTCACGTTAAGAAACATCTTAAACGGTACAGAGTTGTTACTGTCAGAATGAAGAATAAGAATGTTGTGGAGATAGAACCATGAAGTAAGACTTTGAATGAAAGTGACAAGAAGCGTGAAGGGATACCTAGACCACGTAAAACATAACTGTCGGGAATAGGAATAATTGCTAAAAATTGGACTTTTGTCCTTTGGGTAGATTATTAAAAAAAGGCACGTGTTTTTTCTTTTTTTAAGTTATTAAAAGATTACGGCGATACATTGAGTTAAAATGTGCCAAGACGTCACGAATGCGTAGATTTTATACTTATTTGTGACGTAGCAACCCCCACTCCCCAACTTTAATGTGTTTTATCCAAGTAATTTTTATTAATATGATAAAGCCAGAAATACGTGTCTAATGTTTTTTTTTATTAGATATCTGACTGACGGACTAAAAAGAATTTGTGTTTTTTTACCCAGGCATCATCCCTATTGTTATGTTGCACGCTCGTGATTAGACGTTAAAATTTCAATAAATGGTGAAAATTTAAAGAAAGAAAAATATTTTATTTGGGACACGCACAGGAAATATAAAACAGTAATAAAAAAAAACAAATATAAAAAAGGAGCATTTTAAACTAACAAACAAAAATAATAAATGACCTGTGCGAGGCCAAAAAGGCTCCTTCCTATCGCAGCATGACGCTGCGACATTAAAAAAAAAATTGCTCTTCTGTGCTGTCATTGTGGAGTGGTAGTAAGAAAAAAACAAGGGCAGTTGGTTCACATAAAAATGATTTTAGTCTTGAGGGATGTCACATGTCATGATAAAATGATTAGACATATTATTGTAGTCATTTTATTATGTGTTTCATAAAAGGTTCACATGATAGTTAAACACACTTAACAGTGTATAAGATATTTTGTAAACCTTAGATAGACCCAATATTTTGTCATATTTACCACATAAAAAGTGGTAGGGTCGGCTTCCAGTCTAACCGGATGCAACAGAATACCAGTATTTTACAAGGAGCGACTGCCTATCTGACCTCCACAACCCAGTAACTAGGTAATACGATATCCCTTGATAAGACTGCTTTCACAGATAGGTATATGATTTTCAAATAAAAGTTTCACAAGGTTTCAAATATAACTTATCCCCAATAATCACAACTATTCCCTTCAAAGAGACGATCTAACGATACCACTTCTCAATTTCCTCCCACACTACAAATTCCGACACCATCTTTCGCCCGCACTTCACTAGGATAGTATTCAGTTCCACTTTTGTGCATAAAATTCGAGCGCTCATAAATTCAAAGGCGTCAACTCCTATATACGCTTCAGAGCGTATTTCCTTAGTAAACCGCTGTATCTTGACTCGGCTCGCGAACATCATGTTGTGAATGCATATGTACTGGGTTATATGTTTTGGTCGTTATAATAGATGTGCTATGTTGCGGGTAAAGTTGGGAGATGGTGTTAGTGTTAATTTGGGAAATATTATATAATTCTGCCTACATTACAAAGCTGGGTTTTATCGGAGTCCGCCATTAAAGTAAAATACAATAGAAGTGGATATATTTAGTAACCTGTTCCGTTTAGCTATTTCTAAAGAGTCATAAAATACCTCTGAAATAAATCGACACGTGTTTCACCTCTCTACGAGGCATCCTCAGGATGACGATATACTTGTCGCGAACTCGAACACGGTGTGTTGCCACAACAAACGCCGAGCGCAGACCTCCTCGTTGAGAGGTGAAACACGTGTCGATTTATTTCATGGGTATTTTATGACTCTTTAGGAATAGCTAAGCGGAACAGGTTACTAAATATGTCCACTTCTATTGTATTTTATAATGGACTAGCTGTGCCCCGCGGTTTCACCCGCATATGTTTCGATCCCGTGGGAAAAAAAAGTATCCTATGTTCTTTTCCAGGGCATCATCTATATATGTGCCAAATTTCATCCAAATCCGTTCAGCCGTTTTAGCGTGAAGGCGTAACAAACTTACTTTCGCATTTATAATATTAAGGATTTCCACAAGGTCACGCCTGAATCAACTAACTATCGCCATTAAAGTGTTAAAAAAAGTCAGTCGCAATAGTTCTTTTGGTTAGAATAAGGTAGGTACTGTGAGGACTTATTGGAATTCAACCTCACACATCATGCAGGCTGGCAAGAACGCTCTATGGTATCCGAACATTCGAACATTTTGTATTTAAATTAGGATTTTCGTATGGTGTGCATTTGTTGTAAGAAAAATTAGTTGAGCCCATGGCGTCGGTCGCGTAATATTGTCTTTTGCTTTGTATTATTGATTAAAATATAATCTTGTGTTCTCTAAAGTCCTTTAAATTATTACACTACACACGATCCCAACTACCGCAGCCAAGCGAGTTGCTCACAATTGGTGGAGGCGCCTTTCGAAAGCTAATTCCGGAGAGCTGAAGAAGACACGAGATCCACGCCGGAGATAGAAGCTAAGTGGTTTACGAAAGAATTGCACCATGTCACACGTACATTTCACAGGCACTGGTGCAGTTTGCTTCGAAGAATTTCTTATCCAATTTCGTATTGTGGCGGCCATAAATAAGTGGCCAGAGAATGATTTAGCGCTCATATTAGGAGCATACTTACAAGGTCCTGCTCTCGCGTATTTTAAATTGATATACAAAGAAAATTTAGAGTTTAAAACAATTTGCGACCTATTAAAAGCTGAATTTCCAACTAGCATAGACTACGTGGAAAAATTTTATAACGCACGCCAAGAAGCCAATGAAGACGTAATTGCATTCTTCTATAAATTGGCAGAACTTGCTCTTAAAGCAGACATCAAAGATGAGAAACATTTTATAAAGATTTTTTTAAAAGGGGTTACACCAGATTATAAATTAAAACTGGGGACAAAAATTTATGCGTCAAAAGCTGAGCTCAGAGCCACCCTCGAACAAATAAAAGAAATTTTTGAGGAAGCTCACCATGAGGTGGTAAATATACCTTTACAACCTCCGAAAGGTATTTTGACCAAAGTAAGAATAGAACACCCGTCATTCGTAGATTACCAAAGACCATCGATGGCTACAAGACCATCAAGCCCCGCGCCATCACCCTCTGCGGCGACCACTCCACGCTCGTCAGGCGACCGTAGAGATGCGGAAACTTTCCACACTCCGAGATATAACTTACGGCCGAGATACCAATTTACGAATAGAAATAATCATTCTCCAATTGCCCCCAGTACAAGAAACCCACAAAATCCTAGTAACCCAAACTACCAAGGACACAGACGCTAGAGGATGACTGGGAGCTGCAGGCTGTGTCCAGAAATGATCGTCTCCCAGAAGAAAACGACGTGCAAAGTAATTATAACCCTTTTATTAATGTGATTATAGCTAAACAGGCCTATACTGCGCTGATAGACACCGGAGCATCAATTTCGTGCATATCAGAGCATTTAATGTTCGAGCTGAACCTCAAATATACCAGTGACAATGCGAAACATTTTGTGAAGTCAATTTCAGGTGCATGCTTAAAAGTTGTTGGAGAAACGAAGATTAGCTTTATAGTGGACTCATGTGTATTTGTTAACAGTTTTGTGGTAATTCAAAACATAAACCAGAAACTGATCCTCGGACAGGATTTCTTTCACAAATACGGTGCAGTCATAGATTTTCATAATAATTGTTTAATATTAAAAGGTCGTTTCCGTGCAGATTTTTGTAAATTTTCTGATCAAAATGATACGACAATGTCAAATACCCTGGTATATCAAAACCACAATGACAAATTAATAAAAAATAATACTGTCATAAGTGGCCATGTACCTATAGAAAAAAGAAGTTCTAAAACAATTTCAAAAATCGACTATCTTTATTTTTCAAAATTGATACAAGAAAATGATGAGAGGATGATTTCATCATTAAGTACGGATCCAATGGACGAATTGAACATCAACCCAAAATTGGAAAACACCGAGAAGTTAGCACTAAAAGAACTTCTTTGTTCATATAGAGAAAACTTTGCATTTAAGGCCTCAGATTTAGGTAGCTGTAATTTAGTAGAAGTAGAAATTAATACGATTGATGAAACTCCAGTTCATCGACCGCCTTATAGAGTTTCACCAAAACAACTCAACATTATCAATTCCCAAGTGGAAGAGATGTTAAATAACGGGGTCATTCGTGAATCTAAAAGCGCGTATGCATCGCCCGTAGTATTGGTGCAAAAGCCTGACCAAACTTGGCGATTTTGCATTGACTATCGTAAATTAAATAAAAAAGTTATTACAGATAGTTATCCCTTACCAATCATTGAAGATATTATGATTTATTTATCGGGGGCACATTATTTTGCGGACTTAGATTTAAATTCAGGTTACTGGCAATACCGTTTATGCGAGAAAGATAAACACAAAACGGCATTCGCCACCCCAGCAGGCTTATATGAATTTAATGTTCTACCATTCGGCCTTAAGACGAGTCAGGCTGTTTTTCAAAGAACGATGGACAAGGTCCTAGCAGGTATTAAATACAAGAATGCCATCTGCTATGTGGACAACATTTTAATTTGGGGTAAGACTTTCTCTGAATTCCGAGAAGCTTTGGAAGACGTGTTACTGCGACTTAAGAAAGCAAACCTTCCTTTAAAACCGAATAAATGCAGTTTCGGTTATTATGAAATATCCGTGTTAGGGCACCGAATCTCAGGGGAAGGTGTTAAACCCGATGAAAAAAAAATACAGTCATTAAAATTATTGAAACCTCCCACCAATACAAAACAAGTCAAATCAATGTTGGGTTTGTTTTCTTATTATCGCAAATTTATCCACAACTTCGCTGAAATAGCATTACCTTTAACAAAATTATTAAAAAAAGGTACAAAATTTTGTTGGTCACAGAAGCATCAGGAGGCATTTGACACGATAATTAATTATATGAATAACCCACCTATATTACATTTTTATTCAAATGATAAACATATGCTGACCCGCCTTTACGTCGATGCTAGCGGAGAAGCCCTCGGAGCTTGTCTTATGCAGGGTTTAGATATCATGCATCCAATATCCTATGCATCGAGGAAACTTAGTGACAATGAAAAAAAATATTCGACGACAGAAAAGGAATGCCTAGCATTGGTGTGGGCATTAAATTATTTTAAACATTTTCTTTGGGGCCTGAAGTTTCAAGTTGTTACAGATCACAAGGCGTTGTGTTGGTTGAGAGATAGAAAGGATATGAATGGAAGGTTAGCTAGGTGGTCGCTGTGCATCCAGTCTTACGAGTTTGATATCATTCACTGCGCAGGGAGAGATAATGTTGTAGCAGATTTTTTGAGTAGGAACCCTCTATGTCAAGAAGAAGAGGATCAGAAACCAGAAACGTGTCAAGAAGATGGTATGCAGATTTATAAGATCGAAGTAGTGAAGATGAAGGATGAACAATTATGTAGAAGATGAATTCTGCAGACAATTGTTAGATAGGATGGCAGCAAATAATTCTAATGTCTATAGAGGTTTCAGCATTATAAATGGTATTTTGTGTAGAAAAGCTAAGAGGTCGAATAGCATTCGAGAATTAGTAGTGGTCCCTAAAAGATTATTACAGGACATCTTGCATGAACTACATGACGATCCCTGGTCCGGCGGACACTTAGGGCTAGCCAAAACATTAGCAAAGTTTAGAGCAGGATACTTTATTAAAAATGCAGAGAATGAAATAGATCGGTATGTAAGGAGCTGCGTGTTGTGCCAGGAGCGGAAGAAATCTCAACAAGTGGCCCAATTGCAACCAGTAGCAGTTACCCATTTAATGGAAAAAGTAGGAATCGACTTGTTAGGTCCTTTTAGAAAGTCACTGAATGGTAATAGATATGTAATTGTATGTCTCGAATATGCTACAAAGTATGCAATTTGTAAAGCAGTGCCGAGGGCCACAGCTGAAAAAATCAGCGAGTTTTTGATCGAAGACGTTTTCTGTCGTTTAGGGGGTGTTAAGGAAGTTGTGTCGGACAGAGGTTCAGTCTTTACATCACGGTTGGTTAAAGAAACAATAAGTTATTTCGGTGCCAAATCATGTTTTACCACAGCATTTCACCCTGCGTCAAACGGGCTAGTTGAAAGATTTAATAGGACGTTAACGCAGATGCTCTCCATGTATGTCTCTGCTGACCAACGGAATTGGTGTAGTTACATACCATTAGTATGTTATGCCTATAATTCCAGTAAGCAATCAAGCACTAGAATTTCACCTTATATGTTGATGTATGCTAGGGAACCCCTATTTCGTACCGACATGATTGTTAACAATGATGGTCATGATCGCGTAATTAATTATACAGAGCGACAGATGCATCATAATGCCCTAATTAATTGTGCACTAAACAATTTAAAAAAAGCACAATTAAAACAGAAAACCATTTACGATAGAAAAGCAAAAGTAAGAACTTTTGCTCCAAATCAATTAGTTATGGTGTATACGCCCAGGCGTACAACCGACAAAAGCATTAAATTATGTAGATTATATAAAGGGCCTTATCAAATAATAAGACGGTTATCTGATGTAAATTATGTTATTAGGAGATTAAATAACAGAAGACTTAGAGATATTGTACATATCAATAGATTAAAACCTTTTCATAGTAGAATTTAATTATTAGTTTTTATGTCACTTATTCTATTGTTATATTATGACACTTAGATGTAGACTTTATTATTTTAGCACATTATTTTAGCGAAGATTATATAATATTATTCTAATGCATTATAACCTGTTTCTCGTTTCATATTATGGGGAGCAATCATCGGACGCTGCCGGGAGCGTGTGAGGTATTGTCACTCCTCACATCGCTGAGAAGTCGGAGGGAATGAGCCACTGTCTGCGTCTTCAATGTTGTGTCGTTTCGTCTAAATTAGCATGAACGTACTCCAGAATTTATTAATGCGAATTAGAAGAGGCAAATATTTTTGGAAACTGTGATCCCTTCAGGAGGGAGGGGAAGTACTCTGTCTTGGTTGACACCAGCCTCGCTATCGGGGGCATAGCCCTTGCAAGGTGTGTCTAGTTGACACAATTGGTTCAACTTATGACTGAGGTCTCACAGTTTAGTCAGGACTTACTGACATTCGATAAAGAGTGAGTCTTGTGAGGATAATATGAGGTTTTGAGATTTTCCCTCTGGAGTATGGTCGTGAGTTTTTAATGTTGTTGAGCGCTTACTTCTTGATCCTTCGTTCCCTCTGGCTCAATTATGTCCGATGGAGTTAAGGCTTAGGATGTTAGAGTTCATTTTCATAAACCCCCTCTGGGTAGATGTGAACTGTCACATCTGTTTGTTTGTTGTCAGAGGCTTGCTGTATCTTTTGCGGTGGTTTTGGTACAGTGAGGTTTAAGCAGAAGTATGTTAATTTTTTGTGCACTGTTAGCACATATTGTCATTTAACTTGGCTGATACCTAACCTGGTATCAGGACTTTGCGATTCGTACGTTCTGACTTAAGCCTTCTCCTGCAAGAGAAAGACCTCACCTTGTATTTTAATTGCCATCGTTAGGTAACGTTTCTGTTAGGTATAGGCAGGAAGGGTACGATTGTTCGGATACTTTGAATAAAGGTCTCTGCCTGATCCCTTTATTCAAGTGGGGCGTAGCTCATGTGAGGACTTATTGGAATTCAACCTCACACATCATGCAGGCTGGCAAGAACGCTCTATGGTATCCGAACATTCGAACATTTTGTATTTAAATTAGGATTTTCGTATGATGTGCATTTGTTGTAAGAAAAATTAGTTGAGCCCATGGCGTCGGTCGCGTAATATTGTCTTTTGCTTTGTATTATTGATTAAAATATAATCTTGTGTTCTCTAAAGTCCTTTAAATTATTACACTACACACGATCCCAACTACCGCAGCCAAGCGAGTTGCTCACAGTACCATACTTACTGAGATTACGACTAATAGAGATGTATAGAAAAACATAGACAGTGGCACTGATTCCAAATTAATTGTGATACAGACAGTGATTATTATCCGCCTGACGCAGCTCCTCAACGGATACGGTTGTTTCGGGAGATTCCTGTTCCTGATAAGGCAGAAGGAAACGCTCAGGTGTCACCATTGTGTGGATTGCCCGGAGGATACGGTGGAGGTCTGCCCGGCTTGGGTGGAGTACCACCGTGTCCTCGTAGAAGCGATCGGCGGCGGTGATCTCTTACGACCGCCCCTGGTCCAGGCCATGGTACGGAGCGAGAGGGCATGGGAGGCCGTCACCTCCTTCTGCGAAACAGTAATGCTCGCGAAGGAGGAGGCGGAACGCGTGAGGGAGAAGGAAATTTCGCCCGCTCACGCCCCTAACCGCCGCAGGAGGCGCCCTGGGCGTCGGGAATCGCAGACCGATTCCCGGCCACCGTAGGCGCGGGCTTGCGGACGGTAAGCAATGGGTAGCTCGCCCGCCAGGACCAGGCCCGCTTCGATGGTGCATTGTGTTCCACGCGTGCCTCAAAGACATGTCAGCAAAACTGACGGGGTCCGCTAGAGCCGATGCCTGTCGGGGTCGCGGGAAAGTCCGAAATATCGTGAGGTTGGCAACATGGCAACTCAAGGAACACGGGTGGGTTTTAGTCAGTAAGATTCTGACACCTACTCCGCCCAGAGCGGGAGAAGTTATTTGATAATTTCCCACCCAAAAAAAGACAGTGATTATTATGATTAAATTAATGTAACTTTAAACATTATTGCTAATTAAAAACACAAGATTAAGACATTCTTACAAGGTATTATTAAATATTGGCTATATAACTGAAGTTTTCATCATCAAAACTCGAGAAAGTGACTGAAAATAGATATTAAGCAGCAATTTGCTTAACATTTCAACATAATAAGTTAAAATATTAACACAATACTACCCAAAATAATTATCCTTTATTCACAATTTCCATTACCCAGCTACATAGTGCATGGAATATGTTGTGCAACGGGACAATAGATGTCGCCGTAGGTCTGAATGTTCGCCATTATCTGGGATATAATTTCTGTGCCGCCCCTCTGCCCCGCTCGCGGTTTACTGGCTCTTAGTAATTAAGCCCGGTATGCTCCATGTATGCCTGATTTTATTTTGCTATTTACATTTAGAAATATTATTTTTTGTATTATTTAAAAAATAGAGCTATTACAAGTATGCGATGTATAACGTGAGTAATTAGACATTTTATATTTTAAAATGTATGAAATAAAAATATAAAATGTCAAATGACTCGAAAATTGTTGACATTTGCATAAGAGTCAAAAGGCGTCATTTGGTTGTAAATGACTTCTCCGACGTCCCCTTATTGTATTGCCGACGTATAACCATTAACCCTGTATTTCAGGGTTATTATATACATTAAAAAAAATATTTCATACATTTTACATTTTAAAATGTTAAATTACTTGAAAGTGGTTACGTATAACCATTAACCCTGTATAACAGGGTTATTGGGTACATTTTGTATTTTTACTACATACATTAAAAAAAAGTAAAATTACTCGAAAATGGTTGACTTTGGCATAAGGGTCACCAGGGGTAATTTGGTTGCAAATGACCTCTTCTACATCCTTTAATCGGATTGCCGACGTATAACCAATAACCCTGTATTTAAAACAAAGTCGGGTTAGTTATATCATTTATATTATAACTCAATAACAGTATGACCGATTTTTATAATCTTTAATTTGTTGGATTTTTCTCCGCCCCGAATAGCAGAATAAATATTAAAATGTAGGAAAAATTCAGGAAAAAAAATATAAAGAAAATTCATTTTCTCAAACATTTTAGGTGGGTGTGTAGGTAAGTAGGTAGGTAGGGTAGGTATGTAGGTAGGTAGGTTGGTATATAGGTAGGTATGTAGGTAGGTAGGTAGGTTGGTATGTAGAGTAGGTAGGTAGGTAGGGTAGGTAGGTGCGCCGTAAATAAGTACTTAATGCTACCCGTGCGAAGCGGGGCGGGGTAAAACTAGTATATTATATAATAGAGTTGACATTTTAATCCGCTTTCAACAGAGCCCGAAAATAAACTTAATAATTCTCAAAAAAGTATAAACTTTAGATGAGTCCTTTGTTCGCCATTACAGTGATGAATAAAAACACAGTATTAAAACCCTTGAAAAACTTACGTCTAGAGCATTAAGGCTATTCGGCCAACAAAAATCTCGGCCTTAAACAAAAACCTAATCTAGACTTTCTCTTGAATAATGTCTGTACCTACCTAATTGAAGCTATAGACGATGTCTGTATAGCGACCGCTGTAATTAATCTCAGTTTGGCCGGTAATCCATCTTTTAGTGGGATTCGATGGAAAGGAGGCGGAACTATTCATCTAATACGACCCCAAATTTATCTCGACGTCAGGTGACTCGGATTACATCTTCGCATTATAACGTAATCTGGGTGGCGCAAATTATCTTTAATTTGGGGAACGTAATGAGCACGTGATGCAAGGTACCGTATACGTGACGTCAGAGATAACGGGAGGTAGTTTAGTGGCGGGAACTACAGATAACCGTATAATGGATGGAAAATTACGGCTAATATTACCCATGATTATGCTAAGGACCGACTTAACGTATTTTGATATTCTGTTTATGATCACACTTAGCTGTGCTTAATCCTTTTAGGCAATATAATAGTCATAATGTGATGGAAATATTTTGGAGTTACTATGGATAACAATAAATTGATGACACACAATTACGTGAAGATATTATAAGCTTTATACATATTCATCATCATAATAAATTTGTCGCTGCTTAATTGTATCAACGAGATAATCTTAACTCCATTTCCTCAAAGCTTTGTACTAAAACAAAACAGCAACGTCTTGTCCAAAGTCATGAATTAATATGGAGACGCGTAATATCTTCAGGCCATTCATTACAGGCGCTTCCGACTGCGTGCCGCTGTATGGGTAGCTTATCAAGTGATTGATTGCGCAGATACTAAGAGCCAGGATCTACGATATAACGTTAGTGCTAAGTAGCTGTGAAGTTGAAGGCTTTATTTCAGAACATACAGATATAAAAAAAACATATTTTGCGACAGAACAAAATATTTACCATCACTATTGGATATATGCTGAAAGACTGCCTCTATTCGACATAATATGTTATACTTAAGGATTGCCACCTATAAAGTATTAAATTTGAATAAGGAAACGTTGGCTATAAAAGAATTTGAAGAAACAAACAATGATAAAATTAAAGATAGAAAATAAGAAGACGGTTAAGAAGTTGAATTCAATAAAGGTCAAGAAGCAACACAAGTATACGCAAATAAAACAAATGACAAAGGAAATTATTCCGTAAGTTTTTTGGGATCACTTTCATCAAAAAAGTAAAATACTGGAGCAGTTGGACAGAAGGACGAAACTTAAGTGATGTCCACAAGAATGATGTTTCGTACAAATAACAAAAAATATGTTCCAAATCTAGGGTAACTTGGAATAGATCTCGGAAAGAGACAATCTAGATGGCCGCTCATAAGTAAGGGAAATCGTAAAAATGAGAAAATGTAAGACGAGGATTTTGCGTAGTGAGAGAACTTTGTTGTTATTTATTACGTTTTTCGTAGAAAATATTTTCTAGGGGCTATTTGGAGATGATTTTGTAATTGGCAATTATTACGACTAACTTATTGATTACGAAAGATCTTGTTTGTTTGTTTCACAGGAACCTACATTCCAAGAAAATGATAATTATCAATTATGTTCTGATTTGCGGTTTCGATTTATTAACCAATCAGAAAAATTGTTTTTATACCACTAATGAAATTCATTACAGTATTGGAACAGTTCGAATACGATATTCACGTGAAAACAGCCGTGATAAAACTCAAGCTTAAATTCAATGCATATATAATTCAATTACAAAAAAATACAGGCACTTTGACACAAGACATGATAAAAAAGAAGAATATAAACCGACCAAAAGTGTCTAGGAAGCTCTCTATCTCTGAACTCGCGATATAAAAGGAAGGAATATATTTCATAAATACGGGTCTCGTTTACAAGGCAAACAACTCATCAGGCAGTCCAAACAAGGCACGCTTCCCGTTGGGTGTTTTTATGCAGCATTGTGGAACTCTGAATTTTGAGATGTAGGATAGAAACACGTGTCGCCATTTTGTGATATAGCCGGAACATTTGCCTTGGAATATCTGAAAACCCTTTTTGAAATTCACTACATATGTACCACCAGAAAATGGAAGGAATGGAAGGAAGTGTTTAAGTAATAGCAAGGTAGCTAAAATATCAAATTTGTAAAAGCAGCCATTGGAAAGCAACACAACAACCAAATTCATCTAGCTTATTAACGACGTTAGGTAGTAATATTAATTTTAACAACATCTATGACATTTAGTCTAAAAAAACAATGATGGTACTTTTCAAGATATATTACTATCAAATCAAAATATCCCCACAAGAACCACAATCAATAACGTAACAAAGCCATGTCCTAATCGATTTACATTTAAAAACAAAAACGTTCTTGAGCAATTAAGCGTGAAATGGGGTCACGTCACATCAACATGAGACATTGAAGCACCGTATCGGATCAAAATAGGAAGGTTCAGAAGGCTGACTACTTTAATGACAAAAAGAAAATACCGAAAAGATGATTGTTATAATTTGTCAGTTCAAAGCAGTCCACAAGAAATTTAACGCACATAACGCTTAATAAATCACTTCAGGTTCTTTTGTCACAGTTATAAAAACGATTGACAATTAGAGTGTTTGTTGGACATCTTTTTTGACAATTTTTTATACAACTCAAAAGAAAAAACCTTGAAACATGATAAATTATGATCGTGAAAGGCACAGACAGTCAATAATATACTAAAATGGTTGTGGTAATAAAACGAGTCCCGAATGATATTATGATACTTACCCAAAATTAACCTACCTTACCTTGTTTCGTTATCAAAATTACTAGCCTTGTTCTTAAAACGCTTATTAATGCACTTTTGAGTATATGTATATACTAGGTACAGTATATACAATCAAAAGTGCATTAATAAGTATAAGTAAGTGGTTAAAATGCCGTCTTAGTGTACCTATCTTAGCTTGTCGTCGTGTTTCCCTTCTGCATAAATCTTTTCGATGAGGTCGGGAAGTTCCCGAGAGAAGGGATTTAATATATCTGCAGCCAAGTTCTCTTATGATAATAGACTTTTGGAGTGCACTCAGTTGGAAACGGTTTTAGAAAATGTTGGCATTGTCTTCAGAATAACAGTTCAAAAGTTTGAGTTTGGGATTAAGTATTATTTCTGATCTTAAAATTGCTTTATTTTATTGCTGTAATATGCTTTATAATATCAAAGAAAATACAGTAAGTAACGTTTATTTTCAGACAAACACAAAGCTTACGCTCTTTACTTAACGTGACTTTTGGACTCTCAAACTTGCTCGTAATTCGAATACCCACTTTAATTCTTATTAAAAACATTTAAGCTCCTGATGAAATAGGTCCATACATCGTTGTTGTTATTTTTCTTCTACATTCTTTGCTCTAATTATTTTGCCTGCCTAAATATAAATAATAACTGTAACAAAGCTGAGTGCTCACCACCAAAACACATCTACGTCACAACAAAAATATCAAGAAGAACACACATCATTTGCCAAGCATGTACCTACATACATACCTCCTACGTCTGCTAAGCGTACATACATCAACGTCTCCCACGTCTCCTCGCTCCATTACACTACTAATCGTATGAGATTCCACGCTGATGCCTCTAATTAATGGCTTACATACAACCGTCCCCTCAAGATGTCTTAAATGGTACCGAGAATTAAATTCAGCTGCTACCCTTTAGGTGAACGTTAATTTAACTGCTAAATTAGGTTTTAAAGTATGTGCTTTAGGATAGTTTTGTACTGATTAATTTGGTTTTAGACGTTTAATTTTACTGTCTTTTAAATTGTGGATTAGTTTAAAGTGATCTCTGAAGTCTGTCTTCTCCTGTTTTCAATCAACATGAAATGAATTATGTAATGTAATTAGATTGTTAAAAAAATAAGTATTTTAGAATGAAGCACCATTTCTGCATCAAAATTATTATTAATTAACAAATTTTTGATATGGCGCCATCTATTGGATTCACCTTGAACGTTTCAGGCTTGCATAGAGTTGAAATGCCGCCCGCCCTGTATCGAGTATCGCTTGGGCGGGTGGGTGAAATTATAACCATCATAGCTGTCTTGTAACGTCAAGTTCCTTTGTATTGTGACAGATGTCTCTCATTTTTGCTTAGTGACAAGAAAATGAGTAGAACTTCAAGGATAAGTTACGAAATTCCAAAACAATAAATTCATAATTTATTGTTTTGTATAGTAGTTAATTTGCTTAGGTCCTTAAGTTACAAGGCTTATGAAAATCCAGCGAAAAAAGATACTATTTTTGGCCTACTCTTATTATATTAACTACTTATGAAATTACTTAGTTAATTGCTAAATGCTCATTTTTTAATTAGTGACTTTTATATACTACAGAAGTTATAAAGCAAAAAAACGTTTGGCTGGGTTTTTTTGGCATATCGGACCACGCACAATGAAGGTTCCGTAGTTGAGATGAATTTATCCCAATAACAAACTTAACATTGTAGTTGAAAAACATGTTCTCCCATACATTCCAACTGCAAAATAATCTAAGTTTGTACGCACAATATTGGGAGATTTACCATGTTATTTTAAAACCATAGAAGAACATTTTCACACGCATTCAGTAAGCAGGCTAGTGCAGGAGCAGTGATGGCCCAGAGGTAACAGGTCGTAGGTTCGGACCCAAACGGGAACTTTACTTTGTGCAAATTATTCCATCACCACTGCTCTCAAAACGGTGAAGGAAAACATCATGAGGAAACCGGCATGTCCTAGAACCAAAAATTCGAAGTCATTTGACATTTACAAACCTGCACTGGACCCGCGAGGTAGATTACAACCCACTCCCTCTCAAAGAGAGGATGCCTGTGTCCCAACAATGGGAAAATTATACGTTGATTATGCTAAAGACACAGGTATTTCTGTAATCTATAAGTATAGAACTATTTTCTATAGTTTCTGAGACATGGGGAATCGTCAATTTACATCTATTTTCTTAAAAAACTTTAAAACAGTTTTTTTTTTAATTTTCTTATATACGTCCCAAAAATGACGCCCATATTCAAAATTCATTAATTACGTTACACTTCCTAGTTTGGGGCACAGAAATTCGTAATGTGGTACCAAACAACTTAATCGATCTATTAGATTCGGAGCAAATTGGTTGTGGCAGACGGACAGACACATGAATGATCCTATAAGGGTTTGTCATTCGGACGTACGCAACCCTAAAAAACTGAAAAAAATTCACGTGGTTCTCAACAAAGTGTCGTCGTAGCCTGAAAGTCGTAAAAAATTACTGATAAGATGGACAAAAAGTATCATCGTTTTCGCATAATATAGCCAAACCAAGAGTGGTAATATTATTAATTTTCATTTGACCATGATACGTCAACGGAATAAGTATAAGGATTTCTGATACGACGGGTATCAGAAAAGTCTACACTCACTAAAGCATTCAATAAAAAAATGTTCTACAATAGACTTATTATTTTCACTCTAATATACCTACAGAATACTACGAATAGTACCTACATAGGCAATTCTCTCCAATGTCTAACTCCTAATTATACAAGTAATAACAAAGTAATAATAATTAGTCGTGAGGACACAAGTTTCTATGTAAATATAACATAATTTTACTTTCCCGGTATTTGGGATTTTGCAATCTTATAATTCCAATCTTTCAATTATGATACGATGCTTAATTTTCGCAATTGAAATAAAGCTTTCACTAGCTTCGTTTCATTCATGAATTTCACCTTCACCCATTGAACAACGACCTTCCGTCGCGACGTCGTCATATTGATATCATCCTGGAGCATGCGCACTGGAACTCGCGCATGCGTACCTCCAGTTCAAAATGTTGTGTATACTGTGTACCTTCATGTACCAAAACCTGTCAAGCTGCAATAATAAGTCTGCATTATACTGAAATGACTTTCTAAACGTGTTTTAAATACATTTCGTAGTTACTTTTTGTTCAGTAGTTCCTTCTTTCTACAGTTTATTCTATTTGGATGATATAGTGTTATGTGTATTCGCACGGACTAACGAATGCAGTGTAATTGATAAAACATTTTCCATTCAGTGTAGATTGGCCGCATGTTAATAATTCAAAGAACTGTTTCATTGAAGTGTATAAGGTGATACATCAACAGGTAGGTTTTGTTTGCTTAAGTTATCTGATGACAAACGTATAGATGTACGGTGGTAGTGGGCGTTACTCCAGACGAACTGCGTGGGTGGAACATCTGGCTCGCCGTAGACTGAACGACGGTAAATAAATTCAACTCACGAACGATCCAAATACGATGCTTGTGGCAGATGCAAATGACTTAGATAGTCGTAGAAAATCTTGTTCGGTGTATTGTATAACATGACAAGTGACGTCAGTATTTCCCTTGCATATAAATGTCTACTATAATAGGTGTCACACATTTCCAACCTCGCCACAACAGGTTTTTAGAGCTAAACGTTACATACAAAGTATTTTAATTGATAACTATGTTTTTCCTTTTATAATTTGGATAGATACGCAGACCGGTACGTCCCCATATATTTTCCAGTTATTTTTTATAAGGGATTTTATTTAACATCCAAAAAGTTCACCAATCATCTATAAATTACTCATGTCCTCTCAAAGCCCACCTACACCTCAAGTCAAGTGGTGTAAATTCTCACAAAATCAATATTGACTATTGGGTACGCTGCAAACGCGTACGGGTCGTTGCTCGTGTCCTATATACTGGAACACGCTAACGATCCTCTACGGGTATTAACTACCTACATCCAGTGCACCCGTTTACTCGGTAAAGAGACTTTATTAATTATTTACGTCGAAAACAAACGAAGTACGTTCGTTTTTTCAATAAAAAAGCAAACGCAAATCAAAATAGGATGCTTCTAATTACCGTTGAACAGAATAGAATAAAAACAAATCTTTGATAGAATCCAATCTATATCATTAGTTGAATTTTCCCCTGGGCGTTTAGTATCAAGGCAAATCAGAGATAAACAAATAAAAGTCGCAGTAAGCATATTACTAATTATTAGGATTGCAGTATCAAAGCAAGATTAATCCAAATAATAATCAGCCTATAATGTTCCCACTACTCGGACACAGGCCTCCTCTCGATGAGAGGGAGTGGGCCATCATCCACCACGTGGGTCCAGTGTGGGTTGGTAGATGTCACATGTCTTTGACCTTTTGGTTCTAGGATATACCACCGCGGTTTTCTCACGATGTTTTCCTTCACCGTCTTTGAGAGCAGTGGTGATGAAATAATTTACACACAGTAAAGCTCCTGTCAGTATTTGAACCTACGACATACAACACGTAAATCGCGGCCGTTACCACGGGCGACTACTGCTCTAATTAATCCCTAGCTACCGTTAATAGGACTGGGTTGTTTTAATAAATACTTTGTTCAGTAATGCTTTTAAAAGCTATAATACACAACAACAAGGAACTAAGACTTATTATAATAATTAATTAACAGTTTAAATTGATTGCAAGAGCGGCTAACTTTAGTGTAGGGGTCATACTGTAAGACATATAATACAGTCGTCAAAAGTTAATTAACTTTTAACATAACATCACCCCTGCATTCCCCAGTAAGGCAGAGGTGTTACCCTATAGTACACCCACATTTTGCCAGTTATTTTTAAGATCTATTTAATAGGGGGCGAGTTTATTGCCTTTAACCGGGCACAAATCCTGAATCCGCGCTAATACTCACACACTGACTTATTGTAAAAATTTTGAGAAAATCGTCTACTTTTACAATGGTGCCGATTCCCTTGTTCACAAACTAAACTAAATTTAAGTTCAGTGCATCTTTTTCTTTCTATTTCATTATGAAAAGGACAGAAGATACATTTTAGTTTGGTCCTGTCAAATTAATCAGCGCCTATCACTACTCCATACAAGTTTAGACGTGATTAAAAACTTGCCTTCTAAAATTACGTCAATATACGTCAAGCGCTGATTAATTTGACAGGACTAAACTAAAATTTATCTTCTGTCCTTATCTTAGTTTAGTTTGTGAACAAGGGAATCGGCACCAATGTCTGTAAATATGTTCGCCATGTATCTATCACATAATTAATTGATCAAAGTTCAAAGTTCAAAGTTTTTATTAATGCGATTTTTGGTGATACAACAGGGTCTTAAAAATATTTTAAAGTGCTCAAAAATCTACCCCACAAAGGCATGCATTGTTAAATTACAATATTAGAAATTATAATTAAGTTAAAAATTACATGAAACATAATGAACAATCAATAAAATCAATAATCAATAGAAATTAAAAACAAGATATATTAGATTGTCATAAATTTGTAGACATATGAATATTATATTAAAACATAAATACATAAAATGGTCAAATTTTATCAACTAGGAATTCGTCAATGGTATAGTAGCATTTATCTATTAAAAATTTACTTAGTTAACGTTTAAATTGTGTCAAGTTTAAATCTTTTATGTCATTTGGTAGCTTATTAAAAATTTTTTTTTTGGAGCCATGCAAAGTATACTCTTGTGCATAAGGGCGGTTTTAGAACTTCTTAGGCATAATTCGTGGCGATATGTTGGTCTTATGGATCGATAGCTTTGTTCTGAAGCTTTTTTAAATAAATCACCGTTTTTCTTTACGAACAAAGCGCGTCGAAGAAAAGCAGTCTCGTATATGTAAAGACAAGGTAACGTTAATATTTTTAAGGAAATAAAATGCGGTTTGCAACTTTCGGTTGATTTAAGATTGCATATGGACCTAATGCACCTCTTTTGTGCTTTAAAAATTTCAAGTTTTTCACAAGAATTTGCCCAGAAAATGACTCCATAACGTAATACGGAATCGATCGATACGGAATTTGATCTGTCATTGCTTCATTTTTAATTCTTTTTACCCATTGTGGTATAGTAATTTTATTCTAGGTGCATAATTATTTAATTAATGGTCCCATAAAAAACCGGCCAAGTGCGAGTCGAACTCGTGCACGAAGGGTTCCGTACCATTATCTATCTATAAAAACGGCAAAAAAATCATGTCTGTTGTATGGGAGCCCCCTTAAATATTTATTTTATTCTGTTTTTTAGTATTTTCTGTTATAGCGGCAACAGAAATACATCATCTGTGAAAATTTCAACTAAAGTCCCCGTCACGAGAAGCTATAATTTTTGTAAATAAAGAACTTCTACCAAGTTACGTAGCGACAATTTAATCAAACAACAAATAATCCCAAATTCAATGAAGTCAAAGTAACGTACGTGTTATACGAAACTAATGAGCAATTTCACTTGATCGGGTTATATTTTAGCGTAAAGCGCTGTCGTCTAAGGTTTTGTGGTACTGGAACGCATCTGATTCATGGAACGTAAACATTTGGGCCACGATTTTGAAGTAAGTTCACGCTGACGTTGTCTCTGCTGTCTTTCAAGTTTCGAATGCGTCTGTTTGTTTGTGGTATTTTCGTGGATTAGGTTATATTGTTTGTTTGTAATTAGATGTGTGTGTTAATATAATTATATCCTTGTAAAAAAATAGTACAAAACTGTTTTTATTTTATTTCACCCAAAGATTGTAAACCCCTGAATGTGTGTTTACAAAATTTATAGCTTCTCGTGACGGGGACTTTATCTAATTATCACGGTTCATGAGATACAGCCTGGTGACAGACGGACGGCGGAGTCTTAGTAATAGGGTCCCGTTTTACCCTTTGGGTATGGAACCCTAAAAATATTGTAAAACATTTTAAAAGAATAACGGTGGAATTTCTTGCCCATTCTTCTCCATACGAAAACTACTTTGTGGAAGGGGCGACTAGAATCAATTCATTTTTTTTTGTAAATTTTGACGTTCAAAAGTGCCTTATAATTTTAAATAAATTATTTGATTTTGACTTTAAAGATAAATTCCTGATGGAAAATCCCAATAACACGTTGCCCGACTTAGGACCTCACGCTACTGCAACGAGGCAGTTAACTAGGCAGGCGACAGTTGGGTAGCAACCATATTAATATTTACGCAATATTCTTTTGGCTAATCCTTCAGTATGTAGGTATATTATGGTATGATGGATGATATAATGATACAATGACATATGTAGGTACCAAAAACAAAAGAAAATCTTTTCAGTTGTGAAACGAATTTGTCAGTAGCCTTTGTTGACTAATAAGACGCATCCATCAATTTACAATGAAAACTACAGTGACTGATGGTTTTGTTTACAAATACAATAATAGGTATTGAAGGCTGTCATTACTAGGAAACAAAGTATCAACATTTAGCAGAAGTTAACTCAAACTCAAAGCATTTATTTCAAATACTCCAATTACAGGCACTTTTGAACTGTCACGGGGTTGTTAGTCAGAAAGATGAAGCTAGTTGCCCATTTCAAAGCGTAGTAGGTACCGAAAAGGTAGGCATGAAACTCCACAGATACTCTTTTAAATCAAAATATTGGTTACCTCATTCATGTTGAAATTATACATGTGAGAACGATGTAGAACGCTAAAAGCGTTCGTAATAAAAAGATATAAAAAAAATAAAACTAGCCGTAGCAGCTATGAGATGACCAGTTCACACTGTCGGCGCCCGTTCACGAACATGACGCATGAATCAGCACCGTTCAGCTCAATAATTTGCTCCACATTCAAGTCAGTGAAAGACGTACCCAGTAAATGTTAGCTTTATTTTATTTCACTTTATTGGGACATAAAACAGTTACACATTATATTTAATTGTGACAGAATTTAATTAAAAACTAGGTAAACGTATAACCCACACAAACCACGAAGTAATGGTTGGTAGATAGTTTAATACGTGCGTTGATTTTACAGAAATGTAAGAATTACTCATACGGATTTTGGAGTAATAGGTATAAGATGGCTATAGTAAAGATTCAATAGTCATATTTTTTAACTTAAAGTGTGTGAGCATGAAAATATCCAAAATGATTAAATGTGTGATATACTAGTGCGTATTTACAATGCGTTGGAGAGGCGCCCGTGCACTAGCATGAGTTCTGCACCTTGTGGTGTGGATATAGCCGGAATACGCGTGCCTCTCGATGCATCACAGTTCTAGGTACAATATAACATAGGTTTATCTGGAAAATCGAACCTGTTATTACACAGACCATGAAGCATCATGGCCATCAGTAGCCTGCGTCTTGACTCCAAGCTTTGAAGTTTATAACACATTCATAATTGAGTGTATGGTAATTAAGACTTAGTGCATTTGTAGTGCAAAACGGTAAATATTAATTTTGAACTATTTCCCTTCTTTTTATATAAATTTTTATTTTATTTAGTTGGCTCACCAACAATTGAATACACCGATACAAAGATATGAGATACATGCAATAAACTTATTTATAGACTAGTGTACCAATTTCTTACAGGTAAGCACATCATGCATTACTTATTTGTTATTTAGTGCCTACTTAAAATTAGATGAGTTCTTACACTCACCTAACATAATTATTATTTCAACAAAATTCCAATTTAAAATCTATCTATTTAATTAAAATCACATAAAATTTAAATAAATACTAAAAATGAAATCTAAATCAAAACAAAAATTAAAATTACAACACTGAAATGATTTTACAAATTTTTACATATAATGCTTCGGAACTTACCAAGTGAGTCTATCAAAAATGGGACTCTAAATATGTAGGTACTATGAATTTCAATATGAGAACGGACTAAAGCTTTGTCTAGAAGTATAAAAGTAGAGAGTTTATAATAGGTACACAGTAATCACATCATGTATAATGCAATACCAAGATATTTAAATTATACAATGCAAAGATAGTTTTTAAAATCTTCAGCAGTTCCAACAGTATTTTCAAATGCTAATCAATTAGTTTATGTACACTTGTGTTTAGCAGGACCAGCGTTGAGCCAAGCATTCTTATCAGCGATGTAATCCGCCAATTTTTAACATACTTGCCTGCATATTGTACAAGATTTAAATTTAGTTTTATTCAATTGAAATAGGGAGGTATTTTATAGTAAAATTTTAAACAGTACCCCGTGAATGATGAGCCTACTGTAACCAGTTTGAAACCTGTACCCTAATTGCGTAATACAACACAATCACAATCTATTTTGATTTGAAACAGATCGCTAATTCATTACTTCATAATTTGGAAAAAAAATCTGCTCAACAACGTAAATAACGCAAGAATATTGTTGAACTGTCAAAATGAAACAAATTAGGCATAATTGTTTACGAAAATAAGATATACACAATTAGGGTAGGTACTGGTTGAACTATATTTCTATAGTGACATAATTAATTGTGCCTTTCAAATCTGTTACTAAAAAGATGTCGATTTTTCCTAACGTATGTACATGTGGTTTTCATAGATATATTGACTCGGTACCATCATTATATCTATGAAAATATCATGTAATATCTTAAGATCTAGATGTAATATCTTAATATCTCGTTCTTAACTCGGTGTGAGAAAACATCAAAGGGAAATCACCATGTTCAAAAATCAAAAAACTTAACACATTAGGTATGACGTCTACCAACCCGCACTCCTTACAGAGAGGGGGCTTGAGTGCCAGCAGTTAGATTTTAGGCTAATTACTGGAAACTTAAAAGTCAAAGTCAAAACATATTTTTTTGTAAAACATAGGTGGTTATGTTGTAGCGGTTACACCGCCACATACGAACTACGCATCATAGACATGACGTCACACAAATCCTGCATCGCGCAGTTAGAGTTTACCGAGCGATCGACATACATACAAGATTTCAACTTCAAACCGATGGGCAGTTGCCCGCTAGACACAACACCCGTCTGGTCGGAGGATCCTCCCTTTTCTATGGTGGATGAGTGAACTTTACACCCTGTTCCTCATACCACCAAAATGTACAATATTAAATAAAAAAGCTGAAAGTAAAACCTAATAATTTTAGCTATAGTTTCTGCCAGCCATACCTAATGAAAATCTAAACGTTAATATCAAACAACCCTCCATTAGCGAAACCACAACTTAAATACAAACTAATTTACCAAAGCGTTTACACAGTTCCACCCCATCGAACAAGTGTTCATCAGAACGCACAAAACGGTGTGAAAACATTAACTCAAACTTGATTTCCAAATCTTTTTGATTACTGCTATGCAAATATTCATTTACATTTAAAACCTTTTCGCATACTCTGAAATTAAATTGCTGTTTGTCCAGCGCTAACGTTTTAAGAAATGAATCGAGTTTCCTTCAAGTACTAACAAGGAGCGATTTTGATCTGTTTTTAGAGGAATTCTATTTGATATGCCTTTGTTTTCAGAGAAAAATAATGATGATTCTTGTAAGATAGTGTTTTCATTTGGAAGTTATAGATTTTTAAGAAAAATAGATAGACAGCCTAAGGTAGTGGTTTTAAAAAATATATATTTTGGAAGTATTATTTGTAGCATATTCTTAACGGGCCGTACACGAAATCGACAGATTTTGATCAATTTTGTTCATTTGTTGTAAAAACGGGAAAAAAAATGATAATAATATCTTCATTAAGGAAATCAAAGGCGAAATATACCATAATTATTTTTGAGAGCGCAAATGTGATACATCTATTAACAGGTGCTGTGATTGAAATTAATGGTTTAGCACCATAAAAACTATACTTATATAATCAGACACACTTAATCTTTCAATTATTTAAACCTGTTTCACAATTAGATAAGTAATTGACAAAAGAGGGATTTTTTCATGCCCTTAACATAATTCTAATTACCACTAACTGTAAAAAAGTTTCAACATTTAGCCTTGCTAACTTCAGAAAATTTACATCTCTTTCTACGAATCGGAAATTGAACACCGGACGCTCGTCAGTTTCGGACGCTTGGCTGACATAACTAGAATAGACATACAACTCCAATGTAATATTATGTGCGTGAGAATAAATTAGTAAACCCAACCTTTTATTTAACATTCAATAAAGCACTTATCAGAATAGGCCAAACTGCGTCAGTAAGGCTTGAATGAACGCATGGACTGAGTTTATAGGGTTTCGTTGTAATTGAATCATTTCAGTCGCCAGCCTGCCCATGCGTCTCCGGATGCACCCAAATCTATGTGTGCATGATTGGAATACATAGTCCAGTTTCCATTAGTCTGGCACCTTATTCAAAGGTACCTGTAGGTATGTATATTTGGAACAAAATTGGAAAACTAGACCATGGCAGAAATGCAACAAAAATGTTTCAAATATGATTGTGAATGGTACAAGTTGCGAAGTTTGTTGTCCCTGAGCTTAAGTGTAAGAATCGATTGAATCAAAACAGGCTCGAATGCATAATCTCTTCCAAATTTATCGTTGGTTAAAAATCAGAAAACACCTTTAAAAAATAAAGTGTTTTGACTTACAGCTATTTAAAAAGTGAGCTCCATATATTGCTCGAACACATTTTTTTGTACTTTGTCAGCTCTTTTAAAACTCTGTCAACGTCCGCTGAGTTAACCCAAATTATAATACCATATTTAAGGACAGAGAATACGTAAGCATGGTAAGCAGCTATCGCAGTATCGAGGTTAACAGTTTGCCTGATTAATTAAACGCTCACTTTAATTATTCTCGAATCTTCAAATCAAAATGGCGAAACATGTATTTAGCAGAAGTTAACTCAAACTCGAAGCATTTATTTCAAATAAACCAATTACAGGCACTTTTGAATTGTCAAGAGGTTGTTCAGTCAGAAAGATAAAGCTAGTTGCCCATTCCAAAGCGTAGTAGGGACCGAAAAGGTAGGCATGAAACTCAACGGACACTCTTTTAAATCAAAATATTGGTTACATCATTCATGTTGAAATTATACATGTGAGAACGATGCAGAACGCGTTCGTAATAAAAATATAAAAAAGCTATTAAAAAACTAAAGCTATGAGATGACCTGTAGTGCTATTCTGTAACCATCTCACCGTGTTATCTTAGGTGAAGTGAGCGTGGAGTGAGCTGTCAGTTGCTAAGGATTGACACTATTGGCAGCTCACTTCACCTAAGTTATCACGGTGAGATTTTTACAGAATAGCACTACAGTTCCTTCTGTCGGCGCCCGTTCACGAACATGACACATGGATCAGCACCGTTCAGCTCAATAATTTGCTCGACATTCAAGTAGTGAAAGACGTACCCAGTAAATGTTAGCTTTATTTTATTTCACTTTATTGGGACATAAAACAGTTACATATTATAATTTAAGTGTGACAGAATTTAATTAAAAACTAGGTTATAACCCACACAAATTTCCGCGAAGTAATGGTTAGTAGATAGTTTAATACGTGCGTTGATTTTACAGAAATGTAAGAATCACTTGTAAGTATTTTGGAGTAATAGGTATAAGATGGCTATTGTAAAGATTCAATAGTCATATTTTTGAACTTAGTGTGTGAGCATGAAAATATCCAAAACGATTAAACATGTGTTATACTCGTGCATATCTACAATGTGTCGGAGAGGCGCCCGTGCACCAGCATGAGTTCTGCATCTTGTGGTGTGGATATAACCGGGGTACGCGTGCCTCTCGATGCATCACAGTTCTGGGTACAAATAACATAGGTTTATCTGGAAAATCGAACCTGTTATTACACAGACCATGAAGCATCATGGCCATCAGTAGCCTGCGTCTTGACTCCAAGCTTTGAAGTTTATAACACATTCATAATTGAGTGTATGGTAATTAAGACTTAGTGCATTTGTAGTGCAAAACGGTAAATATTAATTTTGAACTATTTCCCTTCTTTTTATATAAATTTTTATTTTATTTAGTTGGCTCACCAACAATTGAATACACCGATACAAAGATATGAGATACATGCAATAAACTTATTTATAGACTAGTGTACCAATTTCTTACAGGTAAGCACATCATGCATTACTTATTTGTTATTTAGTGCCTACTTAAAATTAGATGAGTTCTTACACTCACCGAACATAATTATTATTTCAACAAAATTCCAATTTAAAATCTATTTAATTAAAATCACATAAAATTTAAATAAATACTAAAAATAAAGTCTAAATCAAAACAAAAATTAAAATTACAACACTGAAATGATTTTACAAATTTTTACATATAATGCTTCGGAACTTACCAAGTGAGTCTATCAAAAATGGGACTCTAAATATGTAGGTACTATGAATTTCAATATGAGAACGGACTAAAGCTTTGTCTAGAAGTATAAAAGTAGAGAGTTTATAATAGGTACACAGTAATCACATCATGTATAATGCAATACCAAGATATTTAAATTATACAATGCAAAGATAGTTTTTAAAATCTTCAGCAGTTCCAACAGTATTTTCAAATGCTAATCAATTAGTTTATGTACACTTGTGTTTAGCAGGACCAGCGTTGAGCCAAGCATTCTTATCAGCGATGTAATCCGCCAATTTTTAACATGCTTGCCTGCATATTGTACAAGATTTAAATTTAGTTTTATTCAATTGAAATAGGGAGGTATTTTATAGTAAAATTTTAAACAGTACCCCGTGAATGATGAGCCTACTGTAACCAGTTTGAAACCTGTACCCTAATTGCGTAATACAACACAATCACAATCTATTTTGATTTGAAACAGATCGCTAATTCATTACTTCATAATTTGGAAAAAAAATCTGCTCAACAACGTAAATAACGCAAGAATATTGTTGAACTGTCAAAATGAAACAAATTAGGCATAATTGTTTACGAAAATAAGATATACACAATTAGGGTACTGTCCCTATTTCTATAGTGACATAATTAATTGTGCCTTTCAAATCTTTTACTAAAAAGATGTAGATTTTTCCTAACGTAACTACATATGGTTTTCATAGATATATTGACTCGGTACCATCATTATATCTATGAAAATATCATGTAATATCTTAAGATCTAGATGTAAGATCTTAATATCTCGTTCTAAACTCGGTGTGAGAAAACACCAAAGGGAAATCACCATGTTCAAAAATCAAAAAGCTTAACACATTAGGTACGACGTCTACTAACTCGCACTCCTTACAGAGAGGGCGCTTGAGTGCAAGTAGTTAGATTTTAGGCTGATTACTGGAAACTTAAAAGTCAAAGTCAAAACATATTTTTTTTGTAAAACATAGGTGATTATGTATAATACTGAATGAGAAAAGCTGAAAGTAAAACCTAATAATTTTGACGATAGTTTCTGCCAGCCATATCTAATGAAAATCTAAACGGTAATGTATTACAAATATCAAATAACCCTCCATTAGCGAAACCACAACTTAAATACAAACTAATTTACCAAAGCGTTTACACAGTTCCACCCCATCGAACAAGTGTTCATCAGAACGCACAAAACGGTGTGAAAACATTAACTCAAACTTGATTTCCAAATCTTTTTGATTACTGTTATGCAAATATTCATTTACATTTAAAACCTTTTCGCATACTGTGAAATTAAATTGCTGTTTGTTCAGCGCTAACGTTTTAAGAAATGAATCGAGTTTCCTTCAAGTACTAACAAGGAGCGATTTTGATCTGTTTTTAGAGGAATTCTATTTGATATGCCTTTGTTTTCAGAGAAAAATAATGATGACTCTTGTAAAATACTGTTTTCATTTGGAAGTTATAGATTTTTAAGAAAAATAGATAGACAGCCTAAGGCAGTGCTTTTTTTTTTAAATATATTTCTGAAGGATTATTTGTAGCATATTCTTCTTAACGGACCGTACACGAAATCGACTGATTTTGATCAATTTTGGTCATTTGTTGTAAAAAAGGGAAAAAAAATGATGATACAATATCTTCATTAAGGAAATCAAAGGCGAAATATACCATAATTATTTTTGAGAGCGCAAATGTGATGCATCTATTAACAGGTGCTGTGACTGACACGAATGGTTTAGCATCATGAAAACTATACTTTTATAGTCAGACAGACTTAATCTTTCAATTATTTCAACCTTTCTCACAATTAGATAAGTAATTGACAAAAGAGGGATTTTCATGCACGGACCCTTAACATAATTCTAATTACCACTAACTGTAAAAAAGTTTCAACATTTAGCCTTGCTAACTTCAGAAAATTGACATCTCTTTCTACGAATCGGAAATTGAACACCGGACGCTCGTCAGTTTCGGAAGCTTAGCGGACCTAAACTAGAATAGACATACAACTCCAATGTAAATATTTTGAATGAATTAGTAAACCCAACCTTTTATTTAACATTCAATAAAGCACTTATCAGAATAGGCCAAACTGCGTCAGTAAGGCTTGAATGAACGCATGTACCCAGTTGATAGGGTTTCATTGTAATTGAATCATTTCAGTCGCCCTGCCCATGCGTCCCCGGATGCACGCAAATGTGTGTGCATGAATGGAATACATAGTCCAGTTTCCATTAGTCTGGCGCCTTGTTCAAAGGTACCTGTAGGTATGTATATTTGGAACAAAATTGGAAAACTAGACCATGGCAGAAATGCAACAAAAATGTTTCAAATATATGATTGTGAATGGTACAAGTTGCGAAGTTTGTTGTCCCTGAGCTTAAGGGTAAGAATCGATTGAATCAAAACAGCCTCGAATGCATAAGCTCTTCCAAATTTATCGTTTGTTAAAAATCAGAAAACACCTTTAAAAAGTAAATTGTCTTGGCTTACAGCTATCTAAAAAGTGAGTTCCACATATTGCTCGAACACATTTTTTTTTTGTCTTTTGAAAACTCTGTCAACGTCCGCTGAGTTTGCCCAAATTATAATACCGTATTTAAGTACAGAGAATACGTAAGCATGGTAAGCAGCCATTGCAGTATCGAGGTTAACAGTTTGCCTGATTATTTAAACGCTCACTTTAATTATTCTCGGATCTTCAAATCAAAATGGTGAAACATGTAAGATCGAAACATGGCGAAACATGTAAGATCGTAACTATATTATAAGACCTTAATGTACCATGTTTTAAAGCAAATAAATATATTCTATTCTATTCTGTTCTATTCTATTTATATCAAAATTAAATTTTTCAATCAATATCAACATCTAAGTAAGCTTTTTCGAATCTAAAAGCTGAAATTCAATGGAATCTTTCTTTTAATCAAGCTGGGAAAAGTCAAAGAAATAAACTTCAAAGCAACGAAGTACGACATTCCATTTTCTTTGAGAAAATTTCCGTTACTCCTACTACTTCCGCTGCTAAAGGAACTGGTTCTAACGTGACTTCTTTGAAGATGTGATGATGCAAGAAGTATAATCCTTTAAGTTTTATATAGCAATTTTTTTAAATATAATTCTTGAACGTTTTCTGAAAGACAGAGAGAGCATTTTAATTCTCAAGAAAAGAATTCTGTGCTAAACTTGTGGGAAATAATATTGTGTTTAAAATCAATATAACTATTAAAGTAAGTTTATAGCTTTTACCTTTTTACTTGGTCTGGGAGATATTATTTTGTAGCTGATAAAAAAACCAACCTGTGATTTATTTTAAACGGATAACGTCTCTAAACTCACATATGACCAAATTAAAGACTGATACTTTGCTTGTATCCAAATATTAAGGTAAATTGTAATACATTGTTAATAAGTTATTAAATTGCAAATTTAAAAAGATTCAAAAATTCAATTCAAACTAGGCTGAGAATCAGCACTTTTCGAACGTTAATATTAAATAAAACAGTCCCCCAAAAACGCCCACCCTTCACCACTTCCTATTGCCTTTAGCTGGGAAGAAGAAGTGGCGCAAAAAACTCACCGACAGCACAAGTCCCCGATCAACAGAAATACCTCAGCATGCAATTTTTTATTCAAGAGTGTGCTAGTATACTGAATATCCCGTCTGCAGCATCAGCTCATCGTGTTGCCGCCATTGTATTGTATATAGAATTAAATACAGATCAAAACGAATCCAAACACGATATAACAGCAATTTTTTTTTTCAAGAGTGTACTAGTGTGCTGGATATCCTGGCTGCAGCACCAGACCAAGAATTCCATAATCTTGCATAGTTATAAAGCATACAAGGATGTTTCAAATTTTAGGTCACACACGTTTACGTTTGAAAGTAAAGCATTATGCATCTAAGATCCCTACCGCAGCAAACATAAAAAAACTGATGACTTTGAAACGACTGAACAAATTTTAATAAAACATGCAGAAGAACCATCGCTAGAAAACCTGCTTTCAAATAAATAAAAAACCGCATTCAAATCAGTTCACTCGTTTAAGAGTTACAGTGCCACAGATGTAGCTGTCAAACTTATAACACCCCTCTTTTTGTTGCATCGGGGGTTAAAAACAATAACCGTAATAAAGGACCCATCTAAATACCAAAATTATGTTGCAACATTAACATTAAAATATGCTTTTCAACTTGGACCACAAACGTTTCATTCTGCGTGAAGGCACGCGTCACATCCATTTCTATTTTCCGTTAGTCACAGTTCAGACGCCGCGTCGCGCGAACCGGTCGCTGCTGTCGCATCCGTCAGATATTTTAAATATTTTTTTATATAGTCATCAATTTCTGCATCATCTCCAAAATGGATATCACTATCACCAGACATTTTAGTTTAGATGAAGTGAGTATTTTTTTAAAATAAAATTTTGCTGTCTTTATTTTAATTAATGATGTTACAGGATGTTACCAAAAGTTTTGAAAGCTTTTCAATGTATTTATTTGCATACTGTTTAATAATTTTTTTGTTTCATAAAATGTTTGAAAAACTTTTTTGTTTACTTTTCAATCATAATTACTCCTACCTTCTTTTATATATTAGAGATTTTAACTTCTAAAAGTAATTATTTTAGATTTTCATCATCTCAATTCAACTACAAAGACTTCAAAGGCATTTGAATACCTACATACCTATGAGTAAGATCAAACACTTAGGTTTCTCTTACAAGATGAGGGATAAGATCCATTCAAGTCTTGTTCAAGACTTGTTTCAAATCCAGTGAATTGAATTTCAAGATCATTTAAAGGTCTTTCAGTTTAATAGGCAACTATTAATAAGATTACATTTTTAGATAGTTGAAGTTTAAATTTGATCGAGTCTTCTATATTATTTCTATTTATTTTATGGTTCATGATTTTTTGCTATATTACCATCACAGTTTTGGACGACGATGGAGTTCAAAACAAATATCGCAAACGATAAAGTTATAAACAATAAAATGTTTAAGTCAATTTCATTCCAATAAGCATCTAAAATGTTAATCGCATACAATTTCTTAGTGGACGCTTCGTCTAGCTGTAGAAATTAATATTATCCGATTTTCATAGAAGCAGTAAGTACTACACTAAATTAATGATAATTATTAGTAGGTACCTATCCACTTTCTATCTTAACATCATGCTCCACACTTCTGCATAAAATACTTCTGTTTCGGCTTTTCTTCTCAGAGTAATCAGATAGGAAACGCCGACCTCATCTAACTTATTTTTAATTTATTTTTTTAATGTGACGTGTAAAAGTGATACCGGTATCTATCGGTTATCCTATTTACAGAATAAACAATTTCATTTAATTTTTCATAATTAGAATATCATGACTCTCAATAACATTCATAACCATTTGTTATTCTTCAGAAATGTTTTTTTTCTTTTTGTTTTGGTTTTAAAGCTATGCTTTTGATTTTATAACTACTTCATTGAACCTTACTTTGATCAATTTCGTCCCAGAATGTCCACGCCAAATTCGTTTCATCTATCACTGATATTTCTTAGCATCGATAATGAAAAGCTTTAAATCCTTAAAACTTTACTATAGAAATTTTAATAACATACTTATAGTATTCAAATTCCATATATTTTCAAGAACCGAACTCCACTTAGCAAGACGAGCATGAAATCGGCCATCTTGCAAATCATAAGGGTAGGTAATGATAGTACCTAACCCTCGCGTGTTTCGCAATTTATCATAACTTGAGCATTATTTATGTTACCTCACAAACGAGGAACGTGACTTATATGAGGTCTGGAAGTCTATTTTTACATCACTTTTGAAATATATTGGTTTTCCATTCCAATATCATTTGAAATATTTCACATTACGGTTGGAAAATGAGCATAAAGAATCGTTCCTTGGCATTTATTTCTCAAAATCATTGATTCAAGTTCAATTTGTGAGACCGAATCGAACATCAATCGTTCATTATTGCTACTGGTTTTAAAAATAATGGTCCACCTCATATACTCTATGGAAAATAAACTCATAATGGGGATAATGACTAAAAATTTTTTTTTATTCATCTTTGAATACGTGAATACGTGTCGAATACGGAAATAAGTGTCGAATATTTTTTATTATCTGACTGACGGATTAAATAGATTTTTTTTTATTCACTGTTTTCAGTGAATCTCTATTTTGGTGTTTGCATTTTGAATACACCAATATATTTAACCTCCAACTCAATGCTATGCCTTGCGAAAAAATACTCGATACAAACTCCTTTTGCAAAGAATACTCGACATACAACTCCTTTGACAAATAACTCCTCGAGATTTGATTGGTCGACATTTTCGACAAGGAGTTTAACATTAGAATAAAAACTGTTTTGTGTTCTTTGCTGTCATTAATAAATTGGTGCTATTTTGAATACTGTAAGTTGTACGAACACAAAGTTTAGTGTTACTTAATAATAAATCAATTGAAAATGCATTCAAGTGATGAAGAAAATGTGAACACCTGAGTTTTTGGTTAAATCTTTCTTTTTCTCGTAGTCATGGTATAAAGAATAGTATGCAACTCTTGAATAAAACGGATTTATATCGAGGACCATGAATCACTCGCGTAGCTCAGGATTCTAACACTTAAATCACTCGCTTCAAACCTTTTTTTTTTTTGTGTGTGAAATTATCAAATAACTTCTCCCGCTTTAGGCGGAGCGGGAGGGCGTGTCAGACTCTTACTGACTAAAACCCACCCGTGTTCCTTTGGTTGCCCTGTTGCCGGGGGCCACGATTTCCCTATCGGTTTTCTTCGAACCCCCGGCAGGCACTGGCCCTAGCGGACCCCGTCAATTCTGCTGACATCTCTTTGAGGCGCGCGTGGAACACAACGCGCCGTCGACCCGGGCTTGGTCTTTATCGGACGGCGAGCTACCCATTGCTCACCGTCCGCAAGCCCGCGCCTACGGTGGTCGGCTCGCGATTCCCGCCCCGGGCGTCTCCTCCTATTGCGGTGGTTAGGGGCGTGAGAGCGCGAAATTTGCCTCTCCCACACGCGTTCTGCCTCCTCCTTTGCGAGCATTACCGCTTCGCAGAAGGAGGTGACGGCCTGCCATTTCCTCTCGCTCCGTACCATGGCCTGAACCAGGGCCGGACGCGAGAGATCACCGCCGCCGCTCGCCTCTACGAGGACACGGCGTTGCTCTGCCCAAGCCGGGCAGACCTCCACCGTATGCTCCACCGTGTTCTCAGGCCGATCCACACAATGGTGACACCCGGATGTTTCCTCCCACCTTATCCTGAACAGGAACCTCCCGAAGCAGCCGTGTCCGGTGAGGACCTGCGTCAAGCGGAAGGTGAGGACGCCGTGGCGTCTTTCAAGCCACTCCTCAAAGATGGGTCTTATCGCCGCAATTGTGGCGTGCCCAGCGCGGGGTTGCGACAATCGCACTCTCCATGACACCATGATATCCCGCCGGAGCTCTGTCCGCTGTGCCGCAATTTCTTGCGGCTCACTCGGACCCTACGGTCGTGAAATCGTTAGAATCCTTCACTTGCTTGTGATTCATCTAATAGCCCTCGCTTTTAATCCGTTCTTTATTCACTAATTGCAAAATATACAACTTTTTTGGCTCAGGCATCATCTTTATTTATTATCAGTAGTCGAAGTTTTGATAATTTAATATTTAACAAGGAAAAAAACTTTGTGAATAAATAAAAAGTTATAATGACATAGACATACCCATAGAATCCAAATCATTAAAGTTATCGAAGACTTAACGGCTTATAAGCGCTTCATACCGTCACATTTAATCTTCAAGTAACATTTCTTCAACGTTTCCTTCTAAATCCTAATTAATCTGTCGGAAAAGTTAATCTTCTTTCACCTGGTAGTTCTGGCTTATCAAATCGTTCGTTTTGATCTACCGTTAATGGGTCGGTCCGGAAATCTTCTCTAATTACTGAACGTTGTAACTCCTTGTTAAACTCTTCGAAACCTTTTAGTATCAACTCGATTAAAATTAAATTATTTTCATTTACAATCTTCAAAGGTTTCAGATGAAAGGCAGACGTGTTTGTTTTACAGAACAGTTTAATTCTGGATTATGAGCAAGGAAAATGTTTAAAAGTACCTACCTAACAATTTCACAATGTGAACTAAATAGTTTTTAAATATTTCGTGTTAGTCAAGTTGTATTGTAACCCTTAGAAAAAGCAGTCTGCTTAAAATAAATAACAAAAAATAAACTCACAAAAGTCGTGCACGAGTAGCGAACATATTCAAATAGATATCAAATTCCATTCAGCCATTTTGATTTATAAAAAGTTTTTCAAAGAGAAACTACATTCCTACATTCAATGAAAATAAAATTTAATAAAACATTTCGTGATAACCTTTTAAAATTTAATTTTAACTAGCACGCGTTGCCTCTAATTAAAAGAAACTTGGTTAAATAAATTCTCTTCATTTTCAGAATGTTAATTTACTACACATTTTAATGAGTGGTTTTGAATTACGCGTCACAAAAGCGACCTATTATTTCTTGTTAATTATTTCATTTCGCTGTCGACGCAAGCTACATCTCGACAATGGTGTGACCCATTGTCCAGATGTAGCTTTCTGAATATTAGGTACCTACTAATAACAGTCCTCTTTACCGTATCCTGCGACAGCAACCCAGACTATTTTCTTTCCTTTTGAGAGCTCTCTGATGATAACAAAGAAAACAGCATCACCCGTTCTAACAATATCATATCATTCGATAATCGAGATGATTATGGCAAAACCCTTTCAAAACCGATCGATAAAGTACCGATCGAGTCTTAATGAGAAACCCGATCTTCACTATGCTCATCTCTGATGGTTAAGTACCTAACCGTCACTATTATAACCAGAGCGATAATAATGTATGACCAAAATTATTAAGACAAAGACGGTATTTAATTTTTATTTTGAAAGATATGACCATCTTTCAAAATAAAAATTAAATAACGTCTGCTAATGCTGAAACAGTACTAGTTTATTTAGATTTCCCGAAAATCATTTGCTAGGGTTGGAACTATGTGCTTCTCTTCTATAAAATTATTTCCCGGGACTCAAACTAGGTGCCTGGCATTTTAGACAGAAAACTACTTTATCAGAGGGTTTGAAACTGTGCTGATAACCTTTTTCATTATTTCTTCACTACACCATTCCTACATTTCATGATGGATTTTGCTTTTTCCATATTCTAGAACCTACTTAAATTAATATGACGCATCGTTATTAGGGAACTGTAATCAAAGGGTCTTACCGGGACTTTTGAATTGTTTTTTATCTTTTTATTACGGACGGTTTTAACGCACGTATTTCTACATTGTTCTCACATGCATAATTTCAATATGAATGATGTAACCAATATTTTAATTTAAAAGAGTGTCCGTGAAGTGTCTTGCCCGTTTTTCTCCATAGGAACCTACTACGTTTTGGAATGGGCAACTAGTTTCATTTTTCTGACTGACCGACTCCTTTTTTTGTTTTTTTTTTTCTGTGGGAAATTATCAAATAACTTCTCCCGCTCTGGGCGGAGCGGAAGGGCGTGTCAGACTCTTACTGACTAAAACCCACCCGTGTTCCTTCGGTTGACAATTCAAAAGTGCCTGTAATTGGTTTATTTGAAATAAATGCTTTGAGTTTGGCTAAACCCACGCTATTCGTCTGCCTTTATGTCTATAAAGAGCTATATTTTTTTAACAGTATTAAATAAGCAGTTGGTGGTGATAAACTTCGTACGCCAGTCCGAATTGAAACTGGCCGATTTTTTAATAATACCATTTTATTTGTAGTCGTCAATGCGAAGCGGGGCGCTAGCGGCAATGGAGGCAGAGCCTGACCTCAGCACCTTCGAGAACAAGTCAGGCCTGGCTGAGGACATGAAGTTCCTCGCCTCTATGCCCGAGCTGTGTGACGTCACATTTCTAGTGGGAGATACCAGGGAGCCAGTATGTGCTGTCAAGGCAGTGCTGGCCGCAAGGAGCAGGTTTGTCTACAATTTGTTAATATTTTTCTTTTCTTTTCTCGTGTTCGAACTGTATATCTAAAAGTATAGAGAGAATAGATTAATAGACAATGCCATGGTAACCTTTGTTTGGTGCCAAACAGCATAGTGCTCACTAGATGTTTGAAGTATCGCCACACATGGTGTGAATGGCAAACAAGTCGATTGCCGTCGTGGTTACTGACGGCTATGGATACTGCAATACCAGGGGCATCTTAGGTACGTTGCTAAACTAGAGATAAAGCTAAAATGACGCCGGCACCCACAGCCTGCAAAATGGGACACAATAATTCTGTTTACTTTCCCCAACAGTAACTAGAGACTGATGTGACCTCTGAGTTTGTTTCGGTGTTTTTTCTCAGAGTAGTCGGTTATGAAACACCGACCCCATCAAGTTTAAAAAATTATATAATTATTTCTTTTTGACGTGGTAAAGGTACAATTCCGTAGCCGACCACAGGCGGCAACTGCAGGCGACGTGTTGCCGCGACACGACTGGTTTCTATGTATTCTTATGTATTTCTATGAAGGCGACGTGTCGCTAGCTACGGAAGGTATTTTGTAGAAATTCATAGAAACCAGTTGTATCGTGATGACACGTCGTCTGCAGTTGCCGTCTGCGGAATTATACCTTGAAAGTGTTCAACAGAAATAAAATATCAATTACCAACTAGCTCATTTACAAATAACACTTATGTGTGTAAGAGGGGCTTGTTGCTTTTAAGGGAAATGCCACCGGTAAGAAATTTTTCAAAAAAAAAAAATCATTAGGAAGAATTAACGTTTTCGAGTTTACTTCTTCGATTTCAAGTACTATTACTTATCAATCAATTTATTTTGAATATACTTCAGTTCAAGCGTAAACATTGAAGTGGATCCAAGTAGATTTTTATTGGAATTTACGGTAGCAAAAACAAGGTTGCTAGTTAAATAATATATAGAAAAAAGAAAGGTTGACATAATATAGAAAGTAGAATTTTTTAGTAGAAGTCAGTAACTAAGTGGATATTAATGTTAATTTCGCATTACTCGTGATTAAAGAAAATTAATCATAACTTGGAGTATATTGTAAGTAATTTCAATAGCGAGGTAGCGTGGGTGATGGATACACAGATAAAAATGTTTCGTTCACGTAGTTCTATTTAAAAAAAATCTAAAATTAAAAAATAATGATTACCAGGAGGAATTTCTTCTATAAAACAATATTTGGAGGAACCCTTGCCTAGGTTCGGTCATATTCTAACCGATGACATAGGTTTAAATAAATAAATATGCAACGGGTCTTTATTAAAATATCTTATAACCAAAAATGCTAGGAATGTTGCTCATAAATGTTTTCAACAAGAAGTTCCTTAAATTGTTCACATAATTGTTACGTTTTCCTTTGTGACCCGTGTTACCCTTTGGACACTGCATATTTGGGAAAACATTGGTGAAGTTTTTAGACTCGTAATTATTGTGGTTTAATTACCAAAGCAGACAATGTTTTTGACTTTCATGTAAGTTTAAATAACATCATAGAAATGGCTCATTGATTATTGAGAAATATTGATTGTCAGACATGCTAATGAAACAAAAAGGATTGGCTAAATGAAACATCTTCGACTGGTAGTTAACTATCCAAAGTTAGGATTTATTGATTTAGTCATAAATACCTGAGGCATGTAGTCACGGAGGACTTATCTGACGATGCTGATATAGAGAGGGAGCGAAGGACGTTAACGGTTCGATGTAATAATTATAGTCCGTAGGTTAGCGCATTATAGTAAGGATGTTAAAGTCTCGCTTTTCACTGGATACTGTCAAACCTTCTACATGTGAAGCTTGTGGGTGAAATATACTCAGAGAGCCTACAACGTCTTGCGCATATAGTATAATAATGGATGTAGGATGTTGATGGGGCTTCCGCGCTTCTGGAGCGCTTCGCAGATGTTCGCGGAAGCCCGAGTTGATGATTTTCATGTTTTTATGAGAAAGAGAACAGCGTCAATAATGGGTAGGTTGCGCGGAAGCTCCAACAGCATTCTAAAAACATTGTTAGACAAAGTTGACAGTCCCATATAAGGCACTGGGTACGGAGGCACGTGCCAACGTGTGGGCCACGTTAGTATTAGTTGTTTTATAATAGTTTGTAAAAGTTTACTAACATCGTTTTTAAGTTAATGTTACTAATACTATATGGATTGTGTGTACTTAAAAGATAACACATTTAGATGTCACATTAGGTTCACACAAGAAAAATTTAATACTATATCGCTACGATGTGTAGCAAGAAGGGTGTGCGAGGGCTCAGTCAGATCAGTGTTAGGTTTGGTAGGTAGTAAGAGTTGGGCGCCACTGTAACGGCTAGGGCTGCGCAGGGTAGGCTCCGCAGGCCGTTAACGGTTAGGTTGAAAGAGGTAGATAGTAAAACAACTAGATAGGTTCATAGATATAATTAAGATAGTAATTAGAACACAGCTAGGTCGTGGGTTAGGTCCTGACACTGAGTCTGAGCACTCGCACACTTAGGTTAGGTAGGAAGGGTACCGTCCTCGGTAGCACATGGTAGATGTGGGCGCCTGCTCAGCACAGGCTCCGTGGTAGGTCGGACGGCCCTCTTAGGCTGCTGGTAGTTAGCGACGCCGCATGTGAAGATAGTCTGTCAGCACAGGCGCGCGGTGATAGGCCACAGGTAGGCAGTGGAAGCACGTGCACGTGAAAGGTCGCCTGTCAGCACAGGCGTGCGGCGGTCGCTACTTCCACCGTGGCCACTGCCGCCTCCACCATCGTCACCGCCGCCGTTGCCGCCGCGGCAGGGCCCTCGCAGGGGGCTCGGGGGGAGGTAGAGATGGAATGCCAATAACGGCCCCATTTCGCCTCCTCCAGGCGAACATCAACCACTGCGCCGCCGCTCAGGATCTGTTGCTCCAGAGCATGGCGCAGTGGTCGATTAACATCGCCGTGGTCGCTGAGCCGTACTTTGTCCCGCCCAGGGATGACTGGGTGGAGGACCTGAGCGGCTCAGTGACCCTCATTTCGTCGGCCGCCGCCGGTACTCCGTCCCTCGAGTCAGTTAAGAGAGGACGGGGTTGCGTTGCAGCACGGTTCGGGGAGATTGTCGTGGTGGGTGTCTACTTCTCCCCGAGCCGAACTCTTGCCGAGTTCCACAACTCTCTTGCGGAGTTAAGAGTCGTCGTCGTCGGGTTTGGTTCCCTCCCCGTGCTCGTACTCGGGGACTTCAATGCCAAGAATCTGGCTTGGGGTTCCCGGTATACGGATACACGGGGCAGGATGGTGGAGGACTGGGCTCTGGAGACAGGCCTGGTCGTCCTAAACCGGGGTTCTGTCCCCACGTGTGTGCGGATGCGGGGCGAATCGGTGGTGGACATTTCGTTCGCCAGCCCCGCTCTGTCGCCGCGTGTCATTGACTGGCGCGTCATGGAGGGGGTGGAAACCTACTCCGATCACCGGTACATCCGGTTTGACGTCTCCACCCAGACCTCAAGTGCGCCGGTCCGACAGGCCCCGAGTGGTCCGCGGTGGGCGCTGAAGCAGCTGGACCGGGAGCTTCTCCTGGAAGCCTCGATCGTGCAGGCCTGGGTGTCATCACCGGACAGGCCTGCCGACATTAACGACGAGGCGGAGTGGTTCCGGGAGGCCATGTCTAATGTGTGTGACATGGCAATGCCCCGGGTCCATCCTAGACGTGCTTCACGCCAGCTGTACTGGTGGTCGCAAGAGCTGGAGGCTCTGCGCAAGGCGTGTGTTGCTGCGCGACGCCGGTATGCCAGGCATCGCAGGCTCCGTATCCGCCCTCCGGATACGGAAGCCATTGAGGCGGAGCTGTACGAGGGGTACAGAGCGGCGAAGACCACCCTCCAAGCGGAGATCCTGCGGGCCAGGGCACTGGCCCGCGAGGAGTTGCTGGAGACTCTCAACAGGGACCCGTGGGGGCGCCCATACAAGATGGTGCGGGAGAAACTCCGCCCATGGGCTCCCCCGCTGACACAGAGTCTCCGGCCCCAGCTTGTGGGGGACATGGTGAGCGCTCTGTTCCCCTCTAGAGGGGATCATACCCCTCCACCCATGGCTCCGCCTACTGCGGTGCCCGGTGCGGACCACACCGACGACGACGATTCTCCGGAGGTGACTGAGGTAGAAATGAGAGTGGCGGTACGCAAGATGAGTGCGAAGAATACCTCCCCAGGACCCGACGGCATACCCGGAAAAGCCTGGGTCCTGGCCATGGGGGCTCTCGGGCCTCGACTAAGGGGGCTCCTAAGCGCATGCATGGAGAGGGGCCAGTTCCCACTTCGTTGGAAGACGGGGAAACTGGTCCTCATCAAGAAGCCGGGGCGCCCAGCGGACTCTCCGAGAGCCAGTTCGGTTTCCGCACGGGGCGCTCTACGGTGGACGCCATCATGCGCGTGCGGGACCTCACGACGGGGGATGCTGTGGCCCGGGGTGGGGTCGTCTTGGCGGTGTCTCTAGACATCGCCAAATCCTTCAACACCCTGCCCTGGAGTTGCATCAGGGAGGCACTCCGGTATCACCGGATGCCGACCTACCTCTGTCGTGTGGTCGAGGCCTATTTGACGGACAGGGCCGTCATCTACCCCGGTCACCAAGGAGAGTGGAACCGGCAAGAGATGTCGTGCGGTGTCCCACAGGGTTCGGTCCTGGGGCCGCATCTGTGGGACATCGGATACGACTGGGTGCTGCGCGCCGACCTCCCTAGCGGCATCAGCGTCGTTTGTTACGCTGACGACACGCTTGTCCTAGCGCAGGGGGGGTCGTACCAGGCGGCGGCCGATTTAGCGACACGCGGGGTTGCGACAATCGTCGATAGGATCCGGCAGCTGGGACTCGAGGTGGTCCTGCACAAGTCTGAGGCCATGGGTTTTCATGGTCCTCGGAATGCGCCACCGTCGGGTTCCCAGGTAATGGCGGGAGGGGTTCACATTGGTGTCGAGTCGACGATGAAGTATCTGGGACTCGCCCTCGACAGCCGGTGGAACTTCGTAGAACATTTCCGACGTTTGGCTCCCAGACTCGAGCGGGCCGGGGCTGCATTAAAGCAGCTCCTGCCCAATCTAGGGGATCCAAACGCCTCCTGCCGGAGGCTCTATGCGGGGATCGTGCGGTCCATGGCCCTTTACGGGGCACCGGTGTGGGCGCGTTCATTGAGGCTGCGGCCAGCCCGCCGGTTGAACGCGTCCCAGAGGGTCATGGCCATCCGGCTGGCCCGAGGATACCGCACGGTCTCCTGCGAGGCGGCGAGCCTCCTTGCCGGATTACCGCCATGGGATCTGGAGGCAAAGGTCCTCGCGCACGTCTGGGAGTGTCGCGAGGAGGCGAAACGCCGGGGCTTAACTCCGATGCCGCAAGAAATTGCGGCACAGCGAACAGAGCTCCGGCGGGATCTCATGGTGTCATGGAGGGTGCGATTGTCGCAACCCCGCGCTGGGCACGCCACAATCGCGGCGATAAGACCCGTCTTTGAGGAGTGGCTGGGGAGACGCCACGGCGTTCTCACCTTCCGCCTGACGCAGGTCCTCACCGGACACGGCTGCTTCGGGAGGTTCCTGTTCAGGATAAGGCGGGAGGAAACACCCGGGTGTCACCATTGTGTGGATCGGCCTGAGGACACGGTGGAGCATACGGTGGAGGTCTGCGCAGCTTGGGCGGAGCAACGCCGTGTTCTCGTAGAGGCGATCGGCGGCGGTGATCTCTCGCGTCCGGCCCTGGTTCAGGCCATGGTACGGAGCGAGAGGAAATGGCAGGCCGTCACCTCCTTCTGCGAAGCGGTAATGCTTGCGAAGGAGGAGGCGGAACGCGTGAGGGAGAGGCAAATTTTCGCGCCCTCACGCCCCTAACCGCCGCAGGAGGAGACGCCCGGGGCGGGAATTGCGAGCCGATTTCCGGCTACCGTAGGCGCGGGCTTGCGGACGGTGAGCAATGGGTAGCTCACCGTCCGATAAGGATCAAGCCCGGGTCGACGGCGCGTTGTGTTCCACGCGCGCCTCAAAGAGATGTCAGCAGAATTGACGGGGTCCGCTAGGGCCAATGCCTGCCGGGGGTTCGAAGAAAACCGATCGGGAAATCGTGGCCCCCGGCAACAGGGCAACCGAAGGAACACGAGTGGGTTTTAGTCAGTAAGAGTCTGACACGCCCTCCCGCTCCGCCTAGAGCGGGAGAAGTTATTTGATAATTTCCCATCCAGAAAAAAAAAAAAAAAAAAAGGCGTGCGGTGGTAGGCCGCAGGTAGGCAGGCCTTCGATGTGTGCAGCCTGAGCCCGTACAGAGAGCCCCTAGGTCGGGGCACACAGTCCTGAGGGTCACTCCCTTCAGGGAGGCAAGCGGCAGTCGAAATGACAGTGTCCTTAGGAAATTAGTGTTGTGCCATGTTTGTAGTGATGTGGTTAGTTACTTACTAATTGAGAGAAAGCATCACTCGATTAATAATAGTTGACACCGCTCACAACGCTACAATGTGTAGTCCGAAACAAAGAATATATTATTATTATATCTCATTAATCGAACCGTGTACAAAGAACAGATGTAGCTAACGTCATTTCTATGGGCTCATAAGTAAGATTAGGAATACCACAAGGATATATTCTAAGCCCAGTTATCTTTTCGTAATATAATTATTTTTTACCAATGATTTAGTAGTAAGTTAAGTATTGTTTTTGTCACCAGAGTATTTCAAAAGATGCTCTATCAAGCTCCCAGTCCTCAACGGAAGAAGGAACCAGCACCCAGGGAGAACAAACTACGATTATTCTTGAAAAGATCTTCGGAACCCCTGCTCAACCTTCAGAACGCCGCTCAGCAGGTAAAGGAGACTTTGTCACCCTGTATACACTCGTGTTGGACTGCAAGAGAATGTTAAATGTTGAACCTCCCTTATTGGCGACCTTTAACTTAAAATCATCATTGTCAATGGCCTTCAGTTCTTAAGCTCTGTTAAAAAGTCCTGATTATTCGTTGTTGAGTTCAATGAGTTGCATTTTTTTCTTTATTGTTATTGAGGTAAATGTACAGCCAATGAAATTAATTATTTAGCAGATTGTCACCCTACACCAATGTGCCGTGTTATAGCCATTTCATACAACTGTCCAACTGTCTGATTTGAATATATTATGGACAATTTAAGTTGGTGTCAATTTACTTAAGAGGGTTTATCCTAAAAGTTGGCAACGTCGTAAATAGCTGTCAAATATTTAACTGTTTTGATTAATTTAGCAATATTACTGTATGGAAATAAGAAATGTGGCTAACTAGTTCCCTAGAACATTAATAATGAAATGCAATAATTAATATCGTAATATCGAATATTAATTTAAGATGTATAAAAAGTATGTGGAAACTTTCCAAATGCCTTTTTTATACCGAAAATTGTTACAACATCAAATTCAGTATTATAATTGCAATTCATTATTAATATTCTAGGGAACTAGTTAGCAACATTTCTTATTTCCAAACAGTAATATTGGCAAATAAATCAAAACAGCGAAATATTTGACATATATTTGCGACGTTTTGCCCACATTCAGAATAAACGCTCTTATCCGTTAATTTCCCTGATTGTAGCAAATTAATGCAACTGGTTGTACTTTAGTACTTCTCTCATTGAATGACATGTATTAATGTGGATCGTCAAACGTCTCCAGAAACTTTGAGCTTCTTTGTCATTAAAAATTACATCCCATTGCAAAGAAGACTCCAGTATGCACAAAGAAGCCCTCAAACCGTATTGGTTCATTCTCCGTCCCACACGTTTCAAACCTACCCACATTATGAACAACAAAATATTTGCTCTATTCAAAAGGACTCCTCTCATTACTTGAGCCAGACTAAGTTGATAACATGAATGCACGAATGCGTATAACTTTTTTCAAAGGACAAATCCTTTGATATTTTACATAAATAACTTCTACGCGACAGAAAAGTACTTTTAAAGGGGAAAATTATTCTACAAATGCAGTAGCATGGATAAATTTTTATGTTAACGTTGAATTTTTACTGTGTTCGCTTCAGAGATCGACATTCGCGCAGCAATTGGCACCAATACAAGAGGTAAAAACAAAATTAACGGTGTTTTAGGGGACTCACTTTTATCGGTTTGAGTACTCGGTGTTCATATTGTATAAATTTTCACTTTTCAATACACAATGTAGATAGGAAATCGTCTGATCAAATTCAAATCTTTTTCGATTAAAATTTTATAATACTAGGTTTTTGCGTCACAATTGTTGTGTTGCATGTTACTGTTGAAATTATCTTGTTTTTAAAAGGTGAGTAAGTCGATGTTGTATTTCCACTTTTAATCCCACCTTTTATTTTTATTGATCCTGATGTAGTTTATACAGCATGTTTGACGTATTCATTGTTCTGCCCACACAGAATTTTTTCATATTCTTTGATGTTGTTTTTTTTATTGGTCTTTATTAATATTTTTTCTTCAGGTTGGTTTTCATTTTCAAGTTTTCCACTTGAACCATAAGATTGACAGGAACCTTATTTTATTGAACGTTCAACGCGTATTCGATTATGCAAAACACAATCTCTTGTGCCTTTTAAATTGCTTTCAGTTCAGTTCATGAATGATTTTATAAGGCACTTAATTTTAAGTTGTGAATTTGCACTGTAAAAAACATTTTAAGTGTAAAATACGATTTAGAATAAAATTCTAAGAGGTGTTACAGAGGTTCCGTACCAAATACATACAATTATTTAACGAATAAGCAATTATTTTGACAAATTGTTTTAATCATATTTCAATTTGGTACAGAACAATGTTAACTTTTTTTGCTAATGTATTCTAAAAACTAATTTGTATTAATTTTGTGGCAGCCATCTTCGCAGCAGCATCAGACATTGATCATTGAAGAGTTCGAACCTGATGTCTTTCGCCAATTGATTGAATACATCCACACTGGATGCGTGACCCTTCAACCTAGGACACTGCTTGGTAAGTTATCCTAAGGCTGCATACAAAGATCATGAGGCAACTCGTTTAATACACTCGCAGCGTACGGTGACTGCTCACAGTGAGCAGCTTGAAGCATACGTACAAATTGTTCAAAACGCATGCCTCGCGATGTCTGTACACGCTTCAAAAACCAAACTGAACCTACATATTACAGAAATTCAAATTTGATTGAAGCTGTCGTCAAATATTGGGAGAGGGAAAACTGCGATAAAATATTTGAACTGTACTCAAAGCGTGTAAAGAAAATAAATTGTTTATCTCTTGAACGACGAGCGATCGATTTGTCCGAATTTAGGTACAAAGTTATTCGTTTATCAAAGTATATTATATTTACTGGTTGAAAATCCCCGAATCAGTAAAACTGGAGTACTAAGAAAAGTGATTAATTAAAACGGGATATTCGGAGATACTCTTAGATGTTTTATATGGTAAATAAACTTCAATTTTGATATTCTGACGAAATACTTTGAACGTTCTCTGTGGGAAGGTGAAACTCCAGACAGCCCTCAATTTCATTAATTTATATCAAATTAAGATTGATAATCAAATTAACCTACAAAGTCACGTAAGGCAACTAGGTACTCGAAATTTAATAAGATGTTAGTAAAGATTCCGAGCTAGGTCCAAAAAATGTATTTATTCTGACCATTCAACGAGAAATAAAAATATAAAACTAGGAACTCGATTCAATTTCCGATTTACGAGTACCGACAATGAGTGGAGTGGCGCCTGGCCGAGTGGAATTTATTACGAATCGGCAAAATCGATACCTATATTAAAAGCTTCAGCTGAAAAGAAAATCAAGTTTAACGTTGGCGTAAATTGAATTTTTATTAGTTTCCAACGCTGAATACCAATTGTGTTCGTTCATGTTTATTTCTGCCTTTATGACGTACCTCCTTGTACGTATTTATAGTCGACCCCATAATTACTTTACCACAGTAAATCCACTTTAAGGCTCAATTTACATTGCCGTGGAATGGATTGAAATCAATTTTTTGAAATGAAAACTTCTTTAGGCGCGTTGGTCATTTTTAAGATGGAAAAAACACTTGAACTCGCGACACCGTTACCGACACCTGATTTTTGTAAACACGATTGTGCTCTTTATTTAGATAAGGTTACGAACCGATGTTCTATACGAGTATTTTTCTTCCACCAAGGCGATCTTGTTCAAATTTTCACTTGGCACTTCCGGAGTGCTGCTGTATTTTTGTACAAAGCATAATGAACTTTATTTCAATACTGTAACGCAAAAACTAGATACTGGGTAAATACGGTTATTCTTCTAGAGAATTCTCGCGCATTTTTGGGAAGTCCCGTAGTAACAAGCTCGTATCTAGTTTGCACGTTAGACAATTGACATAAAGTTCATTTTGCTATGTACTATATCGTTACAAAAACTCGCTTCACTCCGTTCCGCTGCAATGTAAATTGAGCCTTACACGGTGCAATTAAATTGCCTTTGGCATGCCATACCTAAGTTTAAGAGTTAATCGTGCTTTAGGTCAAATGTAACTAAACTTGTACGTCATAAAATCACCAGGTATTTTTGTCTATGTGACAATTAGATACCTAATAATTATTATTAACCTTGGGAAGTATCAATTTACTGGGAATTGTTGTCAAAAGTGATAAAACAATTACGAGGTTGACTATACTATAGTTATCTAGGTACCTATAGTTTAGGGAGGTTTTGTTAAAAGGGATCTTACTTTGAAGACGACCCGAATGACACAAAGGGTCAAATTTTCGCTTCACCTACAAATATTTGCTTCAAGTTAGGGTGTGTGTGATGTGTGAGAACATTTTGTATTTACCAGGGATTTTAACAACACGCTCCACGGTTTGGTTGATTCTTTCTGGGAAATCCTTTTGATGTTTTCGAATAACTGTGAAAAAATATTTAAAAAAGGAACCTTTTTTTCCGTGCGGAAATCCTCATAATAAAAAATAATAAAAAAACGTGTGGCACTCGGGGACTGCCGCGGTAAAGCTATTGCATAGCATTTGTAACCTCCATGACAACATCACGTTGTCATGGGAACCGTCATTATACGGTAGGCGGAGTGGGTGGTGTTAGGTTTTTTTCGTTACAGTTTTATTTTTGTTACGTTACGGAATTTCTTGATTCGGTCGCCGCGCTCAAAGCCCGCGATAAAAGCTATGCAATAGCTTAAAAAAACGAAATAGTTTATTTGCACCTTCACGTAATAAAAAACATGATTTACATTGACAATAGCCCTTAAGGTAAGTAAGGTTGTATGTTCGAATTGAAGCCAATATCTAAGCTAAGATAACTTAATACCTTGTAATTATATTAGCGCCCACCCTCGTTATGATTATAGGCGATGTTTTTGTGCCTACCTTATGGAATAATTTAACATTAATGAGAAAACACCTTGCAGCACCCACAATAGTGATGAACTGAAAACATAAGTGACGGTATAAATTTAATATTATAATTTTACAAAAAATACAAAAATATTTATTTCAACTAAAACATTGTTTCATACATAAGTTGAGGCAGCCCCAGTAAGTTACAATAGTACTTGTGTCGGAGCTGTCTCACTCTTCCCTTTTGTGGTAGCTTTACAATCATCATCTGCCTAGCCTTTTCCCAACTATGTTGAGGTCGGCTTCCAATCTAACCGGATACAGCTGAATATCAGTATTTTACATGGAGCGACTGCCTATCTGACCTATACAACCCAGTAACTGGGTAATACGATAGCCCTTGGTAAGACTGGTTGTCAGACTTTCGGGCTTCTGACGACCCGTAACGACTGTCAAAGATCCACGAATGACAGCCGGGACCAACGGCTTAACGTGCTTTCTGAGGCACGGAGGAGTCTCGGTATATAAAGATGGTCACCCATCCACTAACCAACCCCGGCAAGCGTAGCTTAACCTGATGGATCGACCAGTGCGGCTGTTATTACTTAGCCACGAGCTACGAGCACGAGCACGAGTGGTATAGCTTTACAATGATGAGGTTAAAAATTGAGTTTATAGAAAAATAAAGTTCAATATTAATTTAGCAGCTCTTGGTGTATATGTGTGTGTATATCAGTGTGTGGGGGTGCGTGTGTGGGGGGGTGTGTGTGTGGGTGTACGGTATTTTTTTTTTAGCTTATTCTTGTCAGAATGTTTTCTGTTTCTTCATATTATGTTAGGGATCTCAACCATTCTGTTATTGTTTTTTTAGTCATATAACAACAGGAATAATTTTCATATAATCTAGATGAGTTTAAGTTATAGTAGGTAAGTTAAGTTCTAAATTGTTTTATACTAAGCACAAGAATTAGGGACTGTATTAGGTGCAAAAATATAATTAAAATTAACAAAGAAACAAATTAAAATAAATTTAAAAATGAAACAGATCGGACTCCCACAGACTAAAACCCCTGTGTTCCTACTACTACCATGAGTCGGGGGCCATGGAGATACTTGTACATTTGCCGCACCCCCGACTGGTATCAGCTCGCCATACCTAGCCGGCACCGTCACCCAGTGCGGCCGGTCCCTTGACCGTACATTTTCCTATACAAGTAGGAACCTACCTACCCACAAACATACGCAGGTCTTGATTGCAGTCATCTTGTTTTTGCTCTTGTTAACGAGCTTTCAAAGTTCATGTTTTGTAATTATGAAGTTTATTTCCTACTTCAAAAGTAAGTAGGTATCAGACCTTTTGAACAGCATTTTTATTCTATACGATGCAACAGAAATGCTCGTCGCAGAAACCGAGGTAATTAAAAAGTTTTAGTTAGCTAATTAAACTACAGTGGTTAGTTACCTCGGTTATTAAGAAATCCAACTAAAGCTGTGGGTTGCAATAACCAAACTAGGCAATTTGAGCTTATCTTCAGTTTTCAGGAATTAATCGCAAATATAGATGAATTTCTCACTCGCTTCCTCGAACTTAACTGAATTGTTTACACCAACGGGTATCCAATTTAACTGTGTAATAGCTTCATTCAATAAAAGATTGAAATCTAAGGCTCTGACATATTCCCATTAAAAACTTTTCATCCCTTGTCAAACACAATGCAATTTCAACCCTTTTGTCAAAACTGAATATTTAAAGGATCGCGAAATAGGTTTTGTATGAATACTGAGAATTCAGCAGCATTACGAAGAAGTGTCAAATGTTGACAGTTTGTAAATAAACTCCCGATTTTGTTCGTGAAAGTATCAGAAATTGTGTTTCTGATAGGGTTTTTGGGTATTCAAATAAGTTCAAACCGTGACAGACGGATATAACGAAATTATAAAGGTTGTCAGTTTTACTGCCAGACTCATTTTCAGTAGATTTTAATCATTTTAAGAACTGGAGTTTGCTGTTATTAATACTGTAAATAGGGCATTTTGTTCCAGTTACTACTAATTATTCCACAAGTTGAGATAAACATGACTTACCTAATTGCATGCGGCGTGAACGCTAGCTAATATCAATTATTTCAGCTCTGCCATTAAAGCAAGTGCTTATTACCTACAAGTTTCCAACCGATCTGCTTGCATCCTATAATCTTATTTACATGAGGAGAGTTTCTCGCCCACTGAGTGAAAATGTCCTTGCGAGTCTCGTAGTAGTCACTCGTCCGGCGATCATCACACACATATGGGTATTTAAACTCAAGCTAGAAGCGAATCTCTCTCGAACTGTGATTCGATAATTCAAAACACATTTTTTTCTACATTGACCCTTCCAGTTTTAAATGTGTGACGATTCTCACTTTTCAACATTCGAGTATAGATAGTGCAATCCACGAAGAGGCGCCCCACTCCGCGATTACTGTACTGTAAGCTGAACTCTAGTACGGCGCGGAGTGGAGTGGGGCGCGTCTTCGTGGATTGCACTATCTATACCGCATGTATTTTTTTCCAAAATCGCCTATTCGAGACGAGAAAAGCTCGTCGTGGAAATGAGCCATTTAGGTAAGTTCATTTGCTACCACCCCAACCCGGACGTAAATTGTATTAGAACATACACTCTCCCTAAATTCAATTCATTATACGATACACAGTACGTACCAAACACAATCGCTTTATGTACAAACTATGTTAGGAATTCTATTAGATATGCATTTGCGTAAATATGGTTTGTAAATGGATTAGACTGTGTTTTGTTTGTTAAAAGCTTAAAGCTGGTTTCACAGCTATCCGGGAGACCCGTGCGGGCCGCCCGTACGGGTTCCCGGAACAGAGACACACGTGCAGCGCTAGAACATTGTTTCACAGCGACGCGGATTGGTCCGTACGCGACCCGCTCCAGGTAGAGCCCGTACAACGTTAGCAACCGTATCGTACAAACTTTCTCATTTCAGAGCACCGCGGGCGCTACCCGTACGGGTCTCCCGTGTGCGGGCGACCCGTATGGTTCTCCCGGACAGCTATGAAACCAGCCTTAGATGCATTAGTCTTTATATCTACTATTTATATTATCAGAAGATGTAGTGACAAAAATTGAAAAGGGTATGCTGAGATGGTTTGGGCATGTTGAGAGGATGAATGAAAGGCGACTAACAAAATGTATTTACAAGGCTGATGTAAAGGGAAAGGCCGGGCGGGGACGCACTAGGAGGACATATACTGATTTTATTGGTGATGTTCTTCAGAAAGGCCAGGTGCGTAGTACTCGCAACCGGCGTACGTGTATGACCAGATGTATGAACGTAAACGAGGCAAAAGGACTATGTAAGGATCGTAGCAGGTGGCGTTCTGTAGTTTCTGCCTACCCCCATGGGAAGAAGGCGTGAGTTTATGTATGTATATTATTAGCTTTGTATGCGTAGTTAAACAAAACGCACTTAGTTAATGATGTAGGCAGAGGCATTTGTGTGTGTATAATAATTAAATATTGTTTTTCCCTTTGCTGGACACTGAAAAAACAGACTGATTATTTAAGTAGAAAAAACCAGCCAAGTGCGTGTCGGACCACGCATAATGAAAGGTACCGTAGTTGGGATGAATGTATCCCAAGAACAAACTTAACATTGTAGTTGAAAAACATATTCCCCCATGTCTACATTCCAACTGCAAATGTAAGTTTATACGCACAGTATTGAAAGATGTTACCATGTTATTTTAAGATCATAGACTTCTTATAGGTTTTCCTGTAATCTACAAGTAAAGAACCATTATCTGTATTTTTTGTTTCAAAATTTTAGGCTCGGTAGTTTCGGCGATAAGGGGGGAGAATAGTTCATTTTTATCTATTTCCTTGAATATTTTTATATGCATTTATTTTAAAATTATTATATTTGACATCCTCGCAACAAGCCCATCATATGATATGTCACACGGTACAGTTTGCCAAACTTTTTATTTTATTTTCTTATTGGCCCCCAAAAGTGACCCCCATAGTCAAAATTTATTTATTTACCTTAAACGTCCGTGTTTGGGTCGCAGAAATACATATGTGTACCAAATTTTAACTTAATCGGTTCATTAGATTCGGAGCAAATTGACTGTGAGAGGCAGACAGACACACGAGTGATCCTATGAGGACCCCGTTTTTCCTTTTGAGGTACGGACCTCTAAAAATTATTAATATATTTGCAGGCTGACTTGGAAATTCCTAAATAGACTATGGACAAAAGTCGGCCGTGGCAAAGAGAATCTACATAAATGGGGGTTTATGAACGACGTGGATTTCAAGTGTATATCCGGCGGCTCTTTGCAGACAATGGCCACCTTCCATTTTGCGCCGTATTGTCACTTGAGGCTCTTATGACTGGGTGACAGAATTTTGGGCCAAACAGCGTAACATGTAAAAAAAACCCCTTCCAATCTGTAAGGGTGTTGTTAGGTATCGTACTGAGAGTCTATTTATGTGAAAATTTTCAGAAAAAAGAAAAAAAAACAGTGGTACTCCGGGAGTGCCGATAGAAATAAAAACTTGAACAAGGTCGCCTTGGTGGAAGAAAACACTTGTATAAAACATTGGTCCGGAATCTTATCTAAACAAAGAGCACAATCGCGTTTACAAAAAACAGTGGAACTCCGGAAGTGTCGACAGAAGTGAAAACTTGAACCAGATCGCCTTGGTGGAAAAAAAACACTTGTTTAGAACATTGGTCCGTAACCTTATCTAAATAAAGAGCACAATTGCGTTTACAAAAAAATACTTCCAAAAACTTTAAGTAAAAATACTTGCATAGAACATTGACCCGTAACGTAATAGAAATAAAGAGTACAACCGCGTTTTCAAAAATGAGGTGTCGGTAACAAATTTTCACTTCAAAAATTGCAACGTTTTTTTCAATGGGGAATTTTCCCGGGTTATTTACACGGGGCGCGGGTGGCGTAGTGGTCATTTAGCGAGTGTCTACAAGTCATAATATATGACCCCTGTTGAAAATTTGCTAATATTTTATGAATTTCGGGTAATTTTTGTACCAAAAATGTGAATTTTAAAATAGCAAAAACTTTTTTACTTTCAATCATAATAAAAAATTATAACAAAATGTATTTACAAGGCTGATGTGAAGAGGAGATGTGAAGAGGCCGGTCGGGGACGCCCTAGGAGGACATATATTGACCTTATTGGTGATGTTCTTCAGAAAGGCCAAGTGCGTAGTACTCGCAACCGGCGTGCGTGTATGACCAGATGTATGAACGTAGACGAGGCAAAAGGAGTATGTAAGAATCGTAGCAGATGGTGTTCTGTAGTTTCTGCCTACCCCCATGGGAAGAAGGCGGGAGTTTATGTATGTATGTATGTAAAAAATTTATAACTTTTTGGTAACGTTTTTGTAGTACCTATGTCTCCCTTTCGGATCGGACAGGTTTTTTTTTTAACATACTGTATATATTATTATGAATTTTCACAACCTTATTTGCCATCGATACGCTAAGAAATAAAAAAATCGCTACGCATGAGCCAGTTATTAATCCAGATAACAAATATCATTGTTTCGATATTAGTTATTGTTGAGAACGGCGTGGTCAATAAATAGGTTGCTGTCTTTTTCTCTCTCTGTTATTTTCTTCATTACTGTAAATAAAAATATCCTATGATCAGCTCTGGTGTATCAGAGCTCATTTATAGAGCTAGTTGCTAACGAGATAGCTTTAACAATGTTTCATATGAAAACACTATAAACATACATACGTATATATTTCTTATCTATTCCTAAAGAATCATATAAATCGATACGTGTTTCACGTCTCAACGAGGCATCCTCAGGATGACGATTGACTTGTCCCGAACCCGAACACGGTGTGTTGTCACACCGAGCACTGATCGCAGAGAAAAAAACCAGCCAAGTGCGTGTCGCGTGTCGGACTACGCACAATGAAGGGTTCCGTAGTTGAGATGAATTTATTAATATCCCAAGAACAAACTTAATTGTAGTTGAAAAACATGTTCTCCCATACATTTCAACTGCAAATGTAAGTGTGTACGCACAATATTGAGAGATTTACCATGTTATTTTAAGACCACAGACTTTTCATAGGTTTTCCTGTAATATATGACTAAAGAGCCATACTATGTACATTTTTTTTTAAATTTGGGTCCAGTAGTTTCGGAGATAAGGGGGGAATGGTCAATTTTCATCGAATTTCTTAAATATCTTTAAAAGTGTTTATTTTAAAATTATATAAAAATATTTTTAAGATTCTCGCAAAAAGCCCTTTCATTTGATATGTTACACGGTACTGTTAGCAAAACTTTTTTAAATTTTCTTGTTTGCCACCCAAAAGTGACCCCTGTATTCAAAATTCATTTATTTACGTTACACGTTCGTGTTTGGGTCACAGAAATTCATATGTGTACCAAATTTTAACTTAATCGGTCAATTAGATTCGGAGCAAATTGACTGTGACAGACGGACAGACAGACAGACACACGAGTGATCATATAAGGATTCTGTTTTTCCTTTTGAGGTACGGAACCCTAAAAACTAGGAAAATACTAGGTTTAAGAAAAAAAAACTGTTCCTATTATAAGGCTTTAATTTTGTAGCAAACTGTAGCTAAATATTGGGAGACGAAAAAGTGTTAAGTACAAAAATGTTTAAGCTATGAATATCATCAGCCTCATTAGTATTGTTGTGGCAAGCGTTATTGCTGAGTATGAGGTCCTGGGTTCGATTCCCAGATTGGGCAAAGTGTTATTGGGTTTTTCCAACGGGAATTTCTCAGTAGCAGCCCGGAGTCTAGATTTGTGCCCCAACAGGCTCGCCCCCTGTTACATGGGACTTAAATATAACTGGCGAAATGTGGGTGTACTATAGGTGAACCTCTACCTTACCTTTTGGGGATTACAGGCGCGATATTATGTTATCACCATTTTTGGTTCGAGAATAATATTATTATGCTAGCAAAAGTTTGTCATAACCCTGGAGTACTTGAGAAGTAATGAAATACGTGACAAAACGTTTATTACTGATATACTCATTATGAATGATTCACCAAATAATATTAGCTAGATGAATATTTTAGTCTTTCGTCGAATTAGGCCGTTTCCTCATTGGTCGGTGCGGTATCGTTTCGGTAAGTATAGTATGCTCGGTATACCTAAACGATACCGCATTGCTTTTGTTTCTTCATTGGTAGATAACTGCTTTTGTTTCTTCATTGGTAGGTAACATACCCACAGCACTGCTTTCACTTAGACTTCCAAATTCAAATTAATCTATATTTTACTAGCTGCAAAAGCTAGTAAAATATAGATTAATTTGAATTTTGATCAGCGGCTTCGCCTGCGTGCATGTCGGAAACTATCCCACGAGAATGTACTGCTTGGATAAAAAGTATCCTACCTATGTACCCTGTATTCCGTCCGCCCTCCCTTATATAATACAAAGGAGATTGAGTTTATACAATACAAAGATGATCTTACAATTTTCAGCAGCTCCAACTATTTGCAAATGTTAATCAATTAGTTGTACTATACCACAATAGGTAAAAATAATTAAAAACCGGCCAAGTGCGTGTCGGACTACGCACAATGAAAGGTTCCGTAGTTGGGATGAATTTATCCCAAATGCAAAATTAACACTGTAGTTGAAATTACATGTTCTCCCATACATTCCAAAAGCAAATGTAAGTTTGTACGCACAATATTGAAAGATTTACGATGTTATTTTAAGACCATAGACTTCTTATAGGTTTTCCTGTAATCTATGAATAAAGAACCATTCTCTGTAATTTTTTCAAAATTTTAGGTCCGGTAGTTTCGGAGATAAGGGGGGAAACGGTCAATTTTCATCGAATTTCTTAAATATCTTTAAAAGCGTTTATTTTAAAATTATATAAAAATATTTTTAAGGTCCTCGCAACAAGCCCTTTCATTTTAAATGTCACATGGTACTGTTAGCTAAACTTTTTTTTTAATTTTCTTGTTTGCCCCCCAAAAGTGACCCCTATATTCAAAAATACATTTATTTACGTTACACGTTCGTATTTGGGTCACAGAAATACATATGTGTACCAAATTTCAACTTAATCGGTCCATTAGATTCGGAGTAAATTGGCTGTGACAGACGGATAGACAGACAGACAGACACACGAGTGATTCTATAAGGGTACCGTTTTTCCTTTTGAGGTACGGAACCCTAAAAATGAAGTAAAAATGAAGCAACGACAGATAATTCATAAATTATTGCATTTTATAATCAATATTTTAGTTCCCTAGTTAGCCACATTTCTCAATTCCATACAGTAATATTGCTAAATTAATCAAAACAAGTAAATATTTGGCAGCTATTTACGACGTTGCCAACTTTTAGGATAAACCCTCTTAAATGGAACCTCATTATTAAAAAACGATAAGTACCCTACCTACCTAGTACACTAAGATTTCTCCACAATAATGTAGCCTTGTATTCTCGTATAGAGTATCCTGATATCCGATCCCAAGGCCGTTACCTTGGCAACAGTCTAAATAACAGTATCCATACGAAATCACGGAAAGTAATCAGGAACATGATAAACCCAACTTTTATCAGCTGTTGGTGTGATATCATCTATTCATTAACTCCAAAAGGTCAGTACTTGATAGTGAAATTAATAACCGTATGAATAATATTATGTGGAAGGATTAGATAGTAATTAATTGGAGGCTTGGCTTACAAAGGTAGCCTTATAGATCAATATTCGTATAATCAGCCTATAATGTTTCCACTGCTGGGACACAGCCCGGACTGTAATCTATCATGCAAGCCCAGTACGGGTTGGTGGATTTGACATGTGTTCGAATTTTTGGTTCTAGGACATGCCGGTTTCCTCACGATGTTTTACTTCACCGTTTTGAGAAGTGCTGCTGAAATTATTTACACGAAGTAACGCACGCGCACCTTGCTGCTTTCGAACCCACGACTCTTACGTACTCTTAAGTTGGGGCCGTTACGACCGGGCCACCACTACTCTCATATTCGTATACCTACTCGGTGAAAATCTTGTGTCATCGGGCGTAATCATAATGGAACTATGGCTTTTTGAAGTAAAAACTTCTTTAGGCGCGTTGGGCATTTTTGAGATAGGACTAAACCATTGATTTTGCGATACTGTGACGACACCTCACTTTTGTAAACGCGATTGTGCTCTTTATTTATATTACGTTACGGATTAATGTTCTGTGCAACTATTTTTACTTTAAAGGTTTTGTAAACACGATTGTGCTCTTTATTTATATTACGTTACGGATCAATGTTCTATGCAAGTATTTTCACTTTAAAGGTTTTGGAAGTATTAATTATTTGTAAACGCGATAGTGCTCTTTATTTAGATAAGGTTACGGACCAATGTTCTATACAAGTATTTTTCTTCCACCAAGGCGATTTTGTTCAAGTTTTCACTTCTGTCGGCACTCCCGGAATGCCACTACTTTTTTCTGTTGATTAAATAATTCGACCGTGTCTTAAATAGAACTTTATGATATTCCATATTGCTTCTAAGGACAGAAGAATCCACTCATAACCCACTTATAAATGGTGACTTAATCAAGGAATGGTCAGAAATTTCCTTTTGTTGGCTATTGCGATCACTAACCCGTCAGCTGTTATGGTGATTACAGAAAGAACTCAGTCAAACCCGCTTCCAAATGACAAGCTATTCTCTTTAGGTACCACAGCATGAATTCTTAAAATGTTGTGCCGCTAACAGAGAAAAATAATACCTAATAAAAACAAATAGAATGAAAACAGACAAGACATAATCCTGAATTCAACTATACTCCATTTGAAATATGACATTTATATAAATCTTTTTCACAGTCTATTCAACCGATTTTGACTTCTATACCGTAGGTATAAGGATTGTATTAAAAGCAAAAAAGTGGTTACAATACCAATTGTTTACTGCAGCTGCCATTTGTCATGCCACCACCGCAATAGAAGTCAAAATCGGTTGAATGGACTGTAAAAAAGGTTTAATTCAATGTCTAATCATATTTCAAATGGAGTATCCCACGTAGTTGGGAATTATTTATTCTGCCGGGAATAACACTCAACCTTTGGCTATGCCAAATGTAATTTCTGTAATGTACACACGGCTACATATCAAGCTATATACATTTCCAGTATATTATAACACTCAATACGCATGTCCGTACAATATGAGATCAGCTTATAGCATAGCACTAACAGCATCCTGCAGGTCATTGCGGATAAACAGGACTCAAATATCCTAATAAAATTTCCGTAGCTGGCGTGAATACATTGACATCTCGACTTGTATTTTTTTTTTTTTATTGGCTTAATACGTTCTACCATTAGGAAGTTATATGAAAAAAATTGACAGCTCAAAATATAAATAACTTTTATAGCAATCGACTATGGCAAGTCGGGGCCCGTGCCCAAATTCAAGCGTAGCAGACAAGTGCACCACCCAGGCTGGGTTGCTGTGCACAGCAACTTTGCAATAAATGAGACGCGCAGCACATTTATAATTTTTATATTTTTTTCTTTTTTACAACAGTTTTGGCGCCCCAGTAGAATTGACGCATTATTGATCGATAAAATTTGATTAAAATATGTTGCTGCCAAAATTTTCATTTTAAGAAAATTTTAATTTCGCGGGGGCTAGCTTAGTGCATCCCCATAAAAGATTGGCGGGGGGCGGCAGACAGCAGTTTTTGCCCCGCCTCAAAAAATATCTAGATCCGGGGCTGTTTCCAGTATAAACTGACCTCGCATTGTACGGACATACGAGAACAGCTTATACTGGAAATAGTGATATGGCTTGATATATAGCCGTGTGTACGATGTTATTATAGTACATGTTCGCGTTCGTGCAAGTTCGTCGTTGAATGTAAAATACTGGTATTCAGCTGCATCCGGTTAGACTGGAAGCCGACCCGAACATAGTTGAGAAAAGGCTAGGCAGATGATAATACATCCACGTGATATGTACACGTTGTGAGGGTATGTCGAAATCCTATCCTAGTAATATTATAAACGCGAAAGTTTGTGAAGATGGATGCATGTTTGCTACTCTTTCACGCAGAAACTACTGAACGGATTTGGATGAAATTTGGCACACAGATAGTTTATAATTTGGATTAGCACATAGAATACTTTTTGTCCCGATATTCCCACGGAATCGAGACTTATGCGGGTGAAACCGCGGGATGCTGCTAGTACTTTTATAATATACCAGTCTGCTTTGAATCTCTATGTTTCATTGTCACGAACAACAATTTTGCCACAAAATTCTATTTCTCCAAAGGAGGAAGTTGGAGTAGTGTATTTCCGTTGGTATATATTTAGAAATTCTAGGAATGTTTGCACTCACACTTTTATTTGTTGACTATAGACAGGTTGGAGTTCGTTTTGTTTTACATTTTACAAGATATTGCTTTTGGACACCTACTCCTTTTATGTTTACTAACCTACGTAAAAATTCTTTCCCATTTTAGAAGCAGGTATTTTCTTGACTCGTATATCCTTCTATTATAATAAATGAGAAAGTTAAATTTGAATGATGTTTGCTACTAAAAAAATACGGATGTTTACTCAAAGAGCCCAGTGGTAACGGAACTCACGGTCATGGGTTCGAAGTCAGGCAGGCGCTTTAATTTGTGTAGATAATTTCATCACCACTGCTCTCAATACGGTGAAGGAAAACAGCACAATTGCTGCAGTATTTTCTCTCCCATTATTGTTTCAATAAATACGAAATAAGATATCCAATGACAACCCCTCTTTCAAAAACATCAATCTAAAATCGTAGAGCTGTCTAACAAAATGTGAAATAATTGAGACTGTATCAAAAAGATTCAAATTACTTGAACCATTAATGAACTCGCTAACTGAAGAAAATACTCCAAGAGATATTTTAATAATTTTCAGCAAATTCTCTTCATACCTCGCAAACAAGGATCCTTTGTTTCATTATCAAAGTTTTCGAGTTTCACTGGATACTTAGAGCTTCTTATTACAGAAATACTTTGTAAATAATCTGATTTAATAATACATTACATCACGTTTGTGTTCTCTGAAGATTTATGGAGGGATTTAGGTACAGCCAGGGCAATTAATTATTGAAGTGAAAACTTCTTTAGGCGCGTTGGGCATTTTTGAGATGGGAATAAACAATTGAACTCGCGACACTGTTACCGACACCCCATTTTTGTAAACGCGATTGTGCTTTTAATTTATATTAAGTTACGGATCAATGTTCTATGCAAGTATTTTTACTTTAAAAGTTTTGAAGTATTTTTGAAGTGAAAACTTCTTTAGGCGCGTTGGGCATTTTTGAGATGGGAAAAATAATTGACCTCACGACACCGTTACCGACACCTCATTTTTTGTAAAAGCGATTGTGATCTTTATTTATATTACGTTACGGATCAATGTTCTGTACAAGTATTTTTCTTCCACCAAGGCAATCTTGTTCAAGTCTTTAGTTCTGTCGGCACTCCCGGAGTGCCACTGCCATTTTTAAGTAAATTGACAACCAACATCAATTTGGCGTTCAACAGCCATTTCAAACAACTGTCAAATTATTATTTTTATTGTTTTTTGTGGGCCAGCTCTTGACCTCGATCTCGCCTGGTGGAAAGCGATGGATGAGGTCTATGAGAGAACGAGCGTGCCCAGAAGATACCTGTTCACTTTTGCTTTGAAGGCTGACGGGTTTTAAGTGGAAGGGCATAGACGCTTGCAGAGAGTTCCACACTTTGGCCGTGCGCATAATAAATGTGGAGATGATTGTGAAATACGATGATTTGTATGAAAACAAATGTTCATGTGTAAGGTATTTTGGGTAATGTTTCGAAAAAACATGCACATGAGACCCGGCTTTATACCCTCATTTTCTAAATCATTCGTAATGGTTATAAATGATTTGGAAAATGTGAGACGAGACAGTAATCTGTTTCTTTCATAATCTATTTTTGAGTCTATTTGATTGGCCGCGTCGTTCTTCTCAAGCCGGGTCTCCTGCGCGTGTTTTTTCGAAACATTACTCAAAAAACCTTATAAACACTTGTTTTCATACAAAAAATCGTGTTTGCATACACAAATGTGTGTTGTGATGTTTTTGTGTAATGTTTCGAAAAAACACGCGCATGAGACCCGGCTTAATCTGCACAACGGATTCTGATGCGGTTTTCATCATAATTTAGTAAATTTATTCTCTAAATGAGATGAAATGAAATTGTTTATTCTGTAAATAGAATATCGGAATCACTTTTACACGTCATATTAAAAAAAAATAAGCTAGATAAGTTCGGCGTTTTCTATCTGGCTATTCTGAGAAGAAAAGCCGAAACAAATTCAGAGGTCGCAGTCTATTTTAATGTGCAGACATAATCTTGGTCAGGCCATGTAGATTAGTGTCCGAAATGGTCTTTTGAGGAAAGAACCACACAGATTTGAGTGGACCTGTACAGTCAGTGCAAGCATTTATCAGTAATCGTGGAGCTCAACTAAGAACTTAAGGAGCTCAACTCGACGAACAATACCAAAGAAAGGACATTTGGGTAGGCCGCACAAACTACTGAAACTGACCATCATTAAAACTAGCTAAGAAATAATAATAATATCCACATAATCCTCATTATTTACAGTAATTAATAGATACAAATATCAAAGCTATTTTGAAATATAAAATGGAAACACCACCTCGTTATGAAATAAAATAATAGGCCTGTGTACAAAATATTTTTTTCCGTCTTGTAGATTGCTAAAAAATATTGGACACGTATTTTTTTTTTTGACGTAGTCAATGGATTAAGGCGATACATTGAGTTAAAATATGGCATGACGTAGAGAGTCCCCACTCCCTAACTTTAATGCGTGTTTTCTAAGTTATTTTTGATTAATAATGATAAAGCAAAAAATACGTGTCTAATTTTTTTATTATCTGAAAGACGGACTAAATAGAATTTCTTTTTTTACCTATACTCCATTTGAAATAAGATTAGACATTTAACTAAACCTTTTTTACAGTCCGTTCAACCGATTTTGACTTCTATACCGTAAGCATAAGGATGGCATTAAAAGTAAAAAAAGTGGTTACAATACCAATGTTTACTGCAGCTGCCATTTGTCATGCCACCAACGAAACAGAAGTCAAAATCGGTTGAACGAACTGTAAAAAAGATTTAGTTAAATGTCTAATCTTATTTCAAATGGAGTATAGGTATCATCCCTGTTATCACATGGCTGATACGAGAGAATTTAACTCAACTCAAATTATGCAAACATTGAGTTTGAATGCGATAATCCTTACGAAGAACACAGTGCGATGTGTACGAGTTGTGTTATGAATGAATGATACAATCCCGTTGTTTGTACTCGACGGTTTATAACTGTCTGCAAAGCTAAGATAAACTCAAACCAAAACTTTACAGACTTTATGTCACGAATAACAAGGAAAAGTAAAGTTATAGTAGCTGTGTTTCTGCATGTTGCTTTCAAGCACTTCCATTTTCCATTTCAGTACAACTAAATGTAGATACAAAGGACATGTCCTAAAATGGTTTTTTATTATTCAATAATTCTAACCAGGATAAGTTAAATATATTTGGATAGACATCCCAAAAACTAGTGGTTCTAACTATATCATACATTTTTAAAAACCTCCAATTTTGAGAAAAATATTTTTTATTTTAGTAAGAATTTACTCCTAAAACGGACAAACCTTTCTAGTTATCTAGGATAATATAGTAAACACACCCCATAAAATAGTTAACTTGTCAAAATTGACACATGTTACTGTCAATTCATTGACAGTAATGACAGTACTATGTGTCAATTTATGTCATATTGACATATTCAAATAGTAAACTTGTCAAAATTGACACATATTACTGTCAATTGATTGACAGTAATGACAGTACCATGTGTCAATTTATATCATATTTGTCATAGTTGCCATCAACAAATAAAGTATTTGTACTTTAAATAATTTATAATTTTTCTCTTAAATGGAGGGGTCTAAAAATATTATTTCAGTGGTTCCTAGTTCCATATTTTGTCGTTTTTATTTAGATGTAGTTTGATGCTGGTTAGATTTTTCTCGGAATAAAAAACCAACGTCCCTACAAAAAGCGGACATCTCCTTTAATGTATACCTTTTTTTTTTGTGGGTACACACGGCTACACATCAACCTATACATTTCCAGTTTATGCTGATCTCGCATTGTATAGGAATTCCGTACAATGCGAGGTCAGCTAATACTGGAAATGTATAGCTTGATGTGTAGCCGCGTGTACCTATCTTCTTTTGTGTGGTTAGTGACTAACCTGGTGTCAGAGTTTTAAAGCCGCCCATGGGCTCCTGACTTGGCTTCACATGCCGTCGAGAAATATCTCTCAGGCATGCCGGTTTCCTCACGATGTTTTCCTTCACCGTTTTTAAAGCAAGTGATAATTACCCAAGTAACACATCAAAGCAGTATAGCGGCCGACTTACACCATTTCTGTATCGTTTTCGCATTTTGAGTTAGTTCTATAGTAGCATTACAGCACAAATTATACGGCTTTAAATCCTAAATAGGTTCACAACAGTTGTTTAATTGCATTACAGGCGCATTATATTAGCATTATTGTGGTCACATAAGGTATCAATCGCATTAAAGAAGCATTATTACGGTCAATGAAGTTGCTAATCGCATTACAGAAGCATTATACTAGCAATATTATTGATAATGAAGATGTTAATTGTATTACATATGAAATGCTCTGACCAAGATTATTTCTGGGTTTTTTTATTTTATTACATACAAATTGACATTAATGATTTTTATATATACAATGACATGAATATTTACTTTTAAAGTATTATATTATTTTAATTATTGTGAATGTGAAGACTATATGGGTCATTCCTTTTTGTTTTGTTTTTAATTTTTTCTCAGTTAGTTTTAATCATGGTCTGACAGTTTGAGTAATTTATGTGGCCTACACAAATGTCCTTTTTTTTGGTATTGTTCGTCGAATCGTTGAGCTCCTTAAATTCTGAGTTGAGCTACACGATAAATGACAAATGCGTGCACTGACTGGACAGACCCTCTCAATCTGTGTGATGCTTTCCTCTAAAGACCACTTCAGACACCAATCCACATGGCCTTCACATGATCTGACCAAGAATATGTCTGGACTTTAAAAGAGACTGTGACCTCTGAGTTGGTTTCGGCCTTTCTTCTCAGAGTAGTCAGATAGGAAACGCCGACCTCATCTAGTTTTTAAAATATGATTGACGTGTAAAAGTGTTTGTACAAACCTACTTACAGAAATAAAATCATTTATCATTTATCATTACAAAAGCATTAGACTAGCATTAGAATGTAGTAAAATAATTATTGGAGCTATTTAAATGTTCACAGTTAGAACATAAATAAATCCTAGATCATTGCAAAAATATCTCTATTACCACGGTACAAATGTTATAATACAATTAACGTTGTAATTTAACTACTTTTTCTCGAAATATAATATGGACGGAGACGGTCAAAACTGAGTGAGTGACATTATATTTGTTTGCATAAAACAAAATTTATAATACTGGCTAAGTTTTTGACTCTTTTGTTATTTCATGGCTTCAAATATTACTGCGCAATTTAGTTTACTGTAAATGTCTATATAAGTTTCATTAAAATTTTTCACGCGTCTTCGATATTTTGTGGTTTTGATATAAATTATTATTTATAGAAATGTGTGAAATAACCAAAACAATTGTGTATTCCTAATATAGAACGAATTTTGCATAATTAACATAATAATATTTGTTGGGTAGTATTAAATTAAGTTAAATCATTATTATATAACGATTTTCGGACTTTTTCTCTACATGTGCTGTAAGCATGATTCTAGGTCAATGGGAAGTACCCTGTAGGTTTTGATTTATTTGCGAGTATCAAAATATATGTCGCATAGATGGCCGTATTTTTTTATTGCGTTGACTTAGAAGCTTGATTTTTTTAGAGCTTGGAACCCTCAAAATAAAAGTAAAATGAAAATAAAAGCTTTATATAAAAACAGAAAGTTCTGTACGAGTCCAAAAAGCTCCTATCACATGAAGCAGACAGGTACATAAAGATATGATCCACATGATAAATTATATCTCAAACTAATGTGGAAATTAATTCCCTTTGGTACAAATTAATTTAATACTGCTAATTACCAACATCCGTTGCTAAGCAGCTAACATAATTTAATCTTAAGCATGCCACGTTCAACTTAGATATACATAACTTGGAATCTACGCTCAATGTAATCTATATTAACGGATTATTATGTGACTAGCGACGCGCGCCTGTATCGCACGGTTTTAATATCGAGATTTCTTTATTATATTTAAGTTTATATTAATTAATTATGCACAATGGATCTTCGTTTTAAAATTATCAAAATATACCAGTTTTAACATATAAACACATTGACGTGGTTCGAAATTATAATACAAAATGACATAATTACTTTGTGCCTGCCTCATTGGTCTAGTGGTCACAAGTGCTACTGCTGAGCATGAGGTCCTGGGTTCGATTCCCGGGTCGGGCAAAGTGTTATTGGGTTTTTCTATCTGAAATTCCTCAGTAGCAGGCTGAAGTCTGGATTTGTGCTCGGTTGATGGCAATAGGCTAGCCCCTTATTACATGGGACTTAAACATAACTGGCGAAATGTGGGTGTACCTGCTACAGGGACGCCTCTGCCCAACTCTTCGGGGAAACAAGGCGTGATGTTATGTTATGATTACTTTGTAAAGTATTATATTATCTTAATAGTGTATTCCGATATTATGAAGCAGATTGTGTTTCCATCTACGTAATTATGATCTGTCTACATCTGCTTCATAATATCTATAGCTTTCATAGTCCGGACTATTTGTTCCTAAAATAGCTTTAGAATATCAATTAGTTACGTAAAACGTGATGACTTGTTTTGTTGGTATTTTTGAAGAGTTTATTTTCATTTCCATTCGTTGTATTGTATTGTATTGTTGAATGCAAAGTTTTTGAGGAAAGCAATTATATGGTATTCATAATGAAAATATGTACGTTGGTTTGGAAATTACGTAATTTCACGATGACACCGAATTTGAAATGAGATTTAGCTTATATACGTACACATGGAGCTTTTTGTATGTTATGGTTGGCTAACCAAAATAAGAACTATCACCAAATATTACCAGCGGTTGCTAGTTTTGGTCAACAAATAACACGCTCTTGAACGCGCAATAATAATGTTTTGTAGGTTTTTGTAATATTTTCGAACCTACAGCGGCCACGAACGTACTTAAAAACTTTCAAGGATCTATCTTCTTCTTCTTTCTTCTTATATATATAAAATTTTCGTGTCACAATTTTAGTTGCCATGATCCTCCGAAACGGCTTGATCGATTTTTATGAAATTTAATATGTACATTCGGTAGGTTTGAGAATCGGTTGTAATCTACTTTTCCCTAATAGGTATTAGGTAAAACGGGCTGGTATCCGCAACTCCACGTCAATCGCGTATTTTGCGTACGGGTGGGAAAATCGGTTATTCGATCCACCCCAGCTCCTCAAAGAAGGCCAGCAACGCTTTGGTGTCACTGACAATCTCACGTAGGGTACCTGGGTTACTGAAGTATTTGGCCGTGTATGTGGCGACCACCGGGCAGTTTAACAGCACATGAGCTGCTGTCTCGTCGTCCTCCATGCAGGCTCTGCATAGCGGACTGTCTGTGACTCCTATGATAAAGAGGTGTTTATTAAATGACCCATGGACAGTTACAGCTGCTGTAACTGTACGCAGCTGCTGTTTCGTTAGTCGGAGAAACTGTTTCGCAAGGCTTCTTTTCCCTAAGTGATAAGGGTGGTCCACCCCAAAAAATTATATGGCAAAACAACGTTTGCCAGGTCAGCTAGTTTAATTATAAAAATATCTTCCAATAAGACCAAGCAAAGTTAAAACAGAAGGGTTCTTTATTTATGGTTTATTCTGACTACCTGGCTTAAAATAAAACTCCATTATTTACTCGGACGTGTATACAGATGCGACCAAAGGCTTATGAGTAGCTAATATTATTATTAGTACCTGGGCGACCGAGCTCTGCTCTTGTGAAAATAGAGAATGCTCATTTAATAGAGCCGGAGTCGGCTGTTCAATTAACAACGTACCTGTAAATAATCTTAGTTACGCCGACGATATGGTTTTGCTCAGCCCGTCTGTCACGGCAATGCAAAAGTTGATACGTATTTGTGAGGTATATGCGGATAAGCATGGCCTTAAGTATAATGTTAAAAAGAGCCAAAAAATGTGTTTTCGTTACGACAACAGCACATTACATATACCGGACATATTTTTTTGCAGCGCTAGGTTGGAATCTGTCAAATGTTTCACATATTTAGTTTATATTTTGACTAAGAAACGTAAAGATGACGAGGACATAGAAAGACAAAGACGTTCGCTCGCTGCTAAGAGCAGATCAAGTGAAAATCACTCTGTTTAACGCATACTGCCGGAACCTTTACACCTGTGCTCTATGGTACAAATGTACGCAGCGTGCTTATAACACGTTGCGTGTTCAATATAACAACGCATTCAGATGCATACTGGGTCTGCCTTGGCGGTGTAGTGCGTCCGGCATATTTGCCGAAAATAGGGTAGATGACTTTTACGCAGTCATGAGAAACTCGCAGGCCTCTGACAATGGAATATTGAGGGCCATATACGAGGTTAATTATTTCTTCGTATATGGCAATTAATATTCCAGCTAAAATAATACTTTTCTATATCTTTTTTTTATTATTGATTTGTTTTACAATAATATTGTAATAATTTGTATTAATTAATTGAATTTGTAATCTGTCGTGAATTTCATATGGGTGTATTCCTGAAATAAATTATTTTGAATTTTGAATTTGAATAGTACGTAAGTGTAGGAAAGTTCATACTAATTCCATGTATAGTACATACTAATTCCATGCTGCCATGATAGTACGTACTTACTAATTCCATGCTGCCATATCATTATTGTTAGATAGCCATCTTGTATTAAACTTTGGGCTACCGAGCTCGGGTGAAAATACAGGGAAAACGAATTTTTGCCAAATATGAGACCAAGCTAGATCGATTTTTTGCCCTGTAAACCCCTTTATTGTAACTCTCATCGAAATCGCTAGAGCCGTGATTACAAATATATATAGGTATATACAGGGTAAGTTTTTAACCAGTGCGCAAACTTTAACACGTGACTTTACTCATCATTATGAACAACTTTTACTATGGGACCAAACCTGAAATCGCGAAAAAAAAAATCAGCTGTTCCCTACATTTATATTAATAATGCATAACTCGTCAAAATGTAGGGAACAGCTGATTAGCGAGTTGCTACGATCCTTTCATACTCCTTTTGCCTCGTTTACGTTCATACATCTGGTCATACACGCACGCCGGTTGCGAGTACTACGCACCCTGACCTATCTGAAGAAACATCAGCAATAAGGTCACTATTTATGTCCTCCTAGGGCGTTCCCACTCGGCGTTTCCACATTTTGTTAGTCGCCTTTAATACATCCTCTCAACATGACCAAACCATCTAAGCACACTTTTTTTCCATTTTTGTGACTACATCTTCTTTTAAACCGCACTGTTGCCTTATCACATCATTCCTCAGCCTATCATTTATAGTCAAAGCACATATGCTTCGCAAGGAAAGCATTTAAGCAATAACCCATGTGTTTGCAAACTCAAAAGTGTGGGAGGCGAGGTGAGTTTGCAAATAGACTATATATACTTTTGACAAGGATTTTCGTTTTAATGCTGTGCAAGTATGTGTATAAATCTTCGCACATTATGTGAGTGTCGAATGTTGTTTTCTCAAACATGCCTGGAAATCCGAACATTAATTTGACAACCTTCTTTGAGATAAATCGAAATTGCTGTACTAGTCAAAAACAAGCGAGTAGGCGGCCGGCAATGTTTCTATGAATATAAATATCTGTCGTGTTTAGCGGCCAAATAAATTACTACGAAAACTCATAACTCGTGTTATTTAAAAATGGAACGATGCCTTGGAAGGTAGGTAGGCCTTTGGTGTGGGATGCAACGTGTGTCGACACCCTTGCGCCATCCCATCTTCCTAGCTCGGCGAGCTGTGCTGGGGCTGCTGCTGCAGGTGCGGAAAACCTCAAACGGCACAAATACTCCAATCTTATTGGGACTTATATGTTTGAGCCGTTTGGGGTTGAAACACTAGGGCCATGGGGTCCGAGTGCCCACCTTGTTTTTCAAGACATCGCCAAGCGGCTGGTCGACTCTACACGTGACCAGAGGGCTGGCCTATTCTTTGGTCAAAGAATCAGCATTGCCATACAACGTGGCAATGCTGCCAGCCTTTTGGGCACTTTTCCTACTGACAGCGATGCGGACGAATTTTTTGATGCCCTATGATTATTTCCCCCCCCCTTTTATATACTTGTACATAAAAAAAAAAAAAAAAAAGGAACTAACTTTTTACTTCAACACATGGCAATGAAGGAGGTAACATAACAAAGATTGTATTTAAATTTTGAACTGGCTTAGCAAATAGATCTGTTTAAACTAAAGAAGAAACAAATGAACATATTCTTCTTCTTCTCGAAGTTTGATTTTCCGTGCATTGTTTGAGAAAAGTACTATACAAGACTTGGCCGCAACCAGGCATTTATGGACTCACGTATATATGCATCGGCTTTGCCTCGGCCCACATTTTCACGATCGCCCATCAATGCCCTAATTACTGGCCGCGACAGTAATGTACTATTAAACCTGCTGGTATCTGCTAATGTATAGGTATTTTTTACGCATCTCACACCTAATAACTAGATACAAGTACATAAACCGCTACGCTGTTCTTCGTGTTTTAACAGTTAACTAAATATAACGTTAACAACATAAATGTCTATTAACTGCTCCCAAATTACGATGATTATATTATTTTACTTTTTTTACATACTTCATTGACATAATCTTTTCAGTATTTGACATCATATACCTACAATTTTCTATATTTTTTTAATCAAATTAGATTTATTACAGCTGTAGTGGCAATCATATCATTTGGTTTAAATAAGTCCTTATTTTGTTTATCTTTTATATAGATTCTTTCCTTTTAGAATGTGAGAACGTTGTAGGCTGTAGACTTGTGGACCATTTTCTATTTCACTAAGTACCTGGTACTTGTTGATAGGCCACACTGTCCTCCCATACCTATTAACACTGTTATTTGAAAACATTGTAGAAACAATTTATTTTGAAAAGAGTAATCGTGGAGTTTCTTGCCGGCTCTTCTCCATAGGAAGCAACCAATTGGAACCGTGCACCTAGCTTCTGACGTTTTATAAGTGCCCTTGTGTGTTTATGTGAATGAATGAATGAATATTTGAAAAATAAAATATTTGATTTTAATTTTATTACTGTTACTAAAATTTCAGGTGTAATGAATGCAGCCGACTACTATGGTCTAGACGAGCTTCGCCGCGCCTGCGCCGGCTTTGTGCAATGTTGCATCACTGTCGACACGGTGTGTGCTCTTCTCGCGTCGGCTGAGAGATACATACAGTACAAGTGCACTAAGTCACTTGTGCAGAAGGTGAGTTGATTTAAATCGCATTATTCATGAAAAGGTCGCGACGTGTAGATCAAAAGATTTGGCGTCCAATGTTTTCAAATTATTAACGGCATAGCTCACAGAATAAGCAAGCTGAAATGGCAATGGATCGGCCATATTAGCCGTAGAACAGATGACCGTTGGGGTAGACGTGTTCTTGAGTGGACACCGCGAATAGGCCGTAAGGTAGGACGCCCTCAGGCTAGATGGAGCGACGATTTTCGCAGGGTGACTGGTAGCGGCTAGATGAGAGTTGCCGAGAATCGAGCTGAATGACATGCAATTGAAGTTGTAGAGGCCTATGTCCATCAGTGGACTTCTAAAGGCTGATTTAAATTCAAATGACATTTATTAAAACTAGGTTGAGTATCAGCATTTTTGAACATTAAAGATACATAAGACAGTCCCCCCACCACTTCATAGTGCTTTAGCTGGGAAGAAGAAGTGGCGCAACAAACTCCCCAGCAACACAGCTGTCTGTTCAGTTTAAAAAAAAAGATTCTACACAATAGTATACAAAATAATTTATATTATGCAACACAAACCTTAATTTAAATTATTAGCCATATGTCAGCTAGCACACGCCAATAAACCTACCAAAAACATCGAAAACTGTACTCAAGCAGAAATAAAAAATTAAAACTAAACGTAATCAGACCTTATATCCAAATAAATTACAATAACAACACTCTTAAGGTGAAGACGAAGTATTATTGTTCCTTGTTACTGAACACTCCAACAGCACTTTGAGCTTTGCAGCTTTTGAGCTTTACTCAGTGCATAATTATGAGCATGGACACAGATTGAAAACTCACTGTACCATATAATGGTAAAATATGGAGAACTTTATTATAATTAAAAATAAATATATGATTTAATGTAAAATGATATTGAATCAATTTTCTCGTATTGAAAATACTGTCAAAATCGTTTATAACAACTTCGAAGGGACCGTCAGATTACGGTTGTTATAGCCAATATTCGTTATAACCAAACACTATGTTAAGTAAACAGAAACGCTGGTCCTTCAAAATTTCGTCGTTAAAACCGGTACCTACGTCGTTGTAAGCGAAGTCGTTATAAACGGTTTTGACCGTATTTTAGTTTGAAAAATCTTAAAAATGCGATAACATTGGAATTGCCAGTAACTAAAAACAAAAATAGCTTGAAAAAACTGTACAAAATACTGCTTACCTACCTTACATACACACAAGAAGAAAGAGTATTTTTATCCAGCAAAGACCGTTTTATTTAACAGAAAACTAAATTTTCTTTTGCAGGTGTTGGAGTTTGTCGATGAACACGGCAATGAAGTGCTGAACCTTGGATCTTTTACGCTGCTACCGCAACATGTCGTGAGGCTAATACTAGCACGAGATGAGCTGAGGGCTGATGAGTTTACCAAGTTTCAGGTAAGTAAGACGGTATTTATTATTTTGAAGACTCAATCAAACCTTCACTGGGACGATCGACGATTACAGCCCAGTCTCTCTCGAATAGAGGTGGCCACAGTCCTAGCCATAGGTCTGTTAAAAACTGATTTAATACGGTAGTTGCCTGGGTAAAAAAAAAAACTATTTAGTCTGTCTTTCAGACAATAAAAAAATATTAGACACGTATTTTTTGCTTTATCATATTTATAAAAAATAACTTAGAAAACACGATTAAAGTTGGGGAGTTGGGGCTCGTTACGTCACAACTCAGCATTAAATCTAGCCAGGCGTGACGTCATGCCATATTTTAACTCAATGTATCACCGTAATCTTTTGATTACGTCAAAAAGAAAAAAAATATGTGTTCAATATTTTTTTATACCAAAAATATAGACCAAAAAAAATTGGACACAGGCCTATTGTGTGAAATAGTGAGTTTTCTCGAAAAACATGACAAAGTTATTTATGCGGTTGTATTGTAACCGAAAATATTCTATAACTCAGATACAACAATACCTAAAAATGTGATGATGAAAAATAAATGAAAGAAAAAATTCACACATTTTCAAAACAATCGAATTTGATTGATCACACCCCTTTTTACCCGACTACGACTGTCCCAGAAGGAGGGTAACATTTTTCGAGAGTATGTCTATTTCTTTAACACGCCTAAACGGCTTGATGGATTTTAACATTATGAGGTGTCGTGAGATTCGTCTTAATTGCGGGAGTGACATAAGCTATATAATATTTATATATTGCATCTGCAAATACAAAAAAGGGAGGGGTGGGATAGGTTTAAAAAAAAACTACATTATTGGTATCAAATAAAAGTTAGTAATGAGTCAATATATATTCCAAGCTTTTTATAAGCTTGGAATAAAGCAAATTATTTAAAAAACAAAAACGAGACCGCAAAAATACTTATTATAATACCAAAATTCTGTAGATTATAGTGCTTGTTTTTCTCTTTTCAGATAAGTGTTTTTGCGGTTGGGTGTTTTGTTTTTTTAAATAATTTGCTTTATTAATCCAGAGATTTCTCCATGCCCTGAAGAGATCGATGTGTTTTAGTTATTTCAATTATTCTTTATAAGTTATTTTTAATAAAATGAGTTCTGTGTTATATTTAACTGATTCATAAGCTCCTGAGAAAATTGGCCATGTAATAATATAGTCCATTTAAGTTTTTTAACAATATATATTTCAAACATTTCCAGGCTGCCTTGATGTGGAGCAAGAAGTACTGTGACACCAACCAGAACATGAACTTAAAGGAAGTCATCGGCAACTTCCTGGAGTACATACAGTTCCACAAGATCCCTGCTAACGTGCTGATGAGGGAAGTCCACCCGCTCGGCCTGGTACCTTACTCCATCATAATGAACGCGCTGGCGTACCAGGTGCTGTTACGAAACATATTCAATTATTTGTTCAAGATTGGGCTCTTGTGTCTGCCTTGGCAGGGGAGAGCGTAGACTTGACACATGATAACTTATGTTTTCCACAAGAAAATTTGCTCCTTCAATGCTCACTTTGTATGCTCAGTGTAGTATTATAGAAAGCTGCTAAAACTACTCTTGGTTCTAATCTATTTCCACTTTTTGCAATTAGATTAGTAAACAATGATGCTCACAACACTGTTAGCTGGATAAATCTTGCCCTCATGTCTTGTGCTTTATGTATTGTACCTAATCTTTATACTTCTTGATCTAAAATGCTATTGCCTTTAGTAGTAGTGCATTGAATAGAACGCTGAAACCGCTGTTGTTGCAGGCAGACCCGGCCAGCGTAGATCCAGGCAAACTCTCCCCAGCGCGAGTCCGACGCGCTGGCCGCTCCATGTCCGTGCAGTCTTCGCTCGACCCCTACGGATCCAACACCACCCTCTCCTCTACCGGCTCGAGCGATGTTCCGTCGTCAGACTCTCGGCACAACTAACGCGAGGGGAACCTCCCCCGTCCTCCTCCCGAACCCACCCCTGGCCCTTCCTCAGCTCCTGTTCAACCCATTCCCGCACCCCCCACGGACAAACCTCCGGAGAAACTCGGACTTTTCTCCTCCATCAAGCGTGCTGCTAGTAAGAAGTTCGGCGATCGACGTTCCCCCACACCGAAAACGAGGGAGCCCCGATCGAAGTCGGATTCTGTCAAGCACGCAGCTCTAACAAGACAGGTCTCTGAAACGGTGGGAGCGTCAGGAGACCCAACGTTTGAGCGGTGTAGACCGAGGAAGCGGGATAGTGAAACGGAGTTTCCAGTCCGCAAGTCCACTTCAGAGATATCTGAGAGTTTCCCCTTCGTGAGGCGTGCGCTAGCTGAGATAGAAAATGGACTTAACTATTTTAGGAGGTCTATCGCGTCAGATACGTCTGAAACGAAGCCTCCGTTATTGAGGACTGAGCCAGTGGTCGTGGTTGCGGCGGCTGAGGATGATGAGGCGCCTATGTCACCGCCACCACAGATGGGATTGAAGGAACGTCGAGGTTCTCGTGGATCACCGTGTGCTAATCTTCCACCGTTGACATTACCACCAATTACTCCGGAGCCATCGCCCGGGCGTTTGACTCCAAATAGACTTTCTCCGCAAAGACCACAGGAGCCAGCGTCGGCTCCAGTGTTGCGGAATCTTCCAGCACCTCGACGCACGAGGACTCGATCTGAGATGCCACCTGAACCTCCGCCGCGATCTCCTCAGACTCCCCGCCCAGCGTCTGTGTCTCCAAAACACACTTTTGCATTCAAAATAGTACTGAAAAAAGTAGAGAGCACCCCGAATACATCATTTGATAGACCGGATCAATGAGAGTACCTCCTCTAAGCGCGGCCGTTGTTATACGGTGGGGTACTCGAGGTTAATGACGCGCTTTTCTCCGTTTTCTAGAAACAGCTAGCATAGATTAGTTAGCGGCGATGACGAAGACTCGCCAACGAATATTGTATTAAAATCAATGACGCTTCGGAAACTTCTTCGTATTCTTATGAATTCAGGGGCTGGTCCTCTGGTTGGTACGTATCGACATTATGTGTCGGACTTTTGACTGTATGATAAGATATGTAAAAGAATTGAAATTTATATGGTTCATATTATACTTGTTGTTAATAAATAATACACGATGAAGATGTATTCATGAGTGCGTTCGAGTGGTGTATGATAAAGTGTGTGAAACTTCGGGTGAAGAAAATATTTTGTGTGAAGATATATTACGGATATTGATAGGTCTTTTTCTATGTTTTTCGAAAAATTCCAACCACGATGATGTTCACGAGTCTCCTTTTTGATCATGAATGTGTATATCATAATCTTCTTTAAATTTTGTCTGTCGTATGGGAAGTTCTAATATAACACTTATGCTATGTACTTTTATACGGACACTGACATAATAAATGGACAGTCTAAATGTATTTTCGATGTTATACAAATTGTCTGACGTGAAAGTATTTTTATAATATTGTATATAGATGGAGATGTTTGTTGTTACTTCGATAGCTGTTTTGAAATTATATTCTTCTTTATTATGTTTTTTATCATCACAGAAATAATCATATCCGAAATATTTTATTCATTAATTTCAGAGATTATTTATTCATTCAAATTCATAAATTAGAATAAGATACTGCATACTTGTGTATGGTTAGTTAAACTTTTTTCTTTTTATATATTGGAAAATGTATTGTTACTCAAACATTTATTTATTATATATTATCTATCTTAATTACGTGTTTAAACACATAATAAAGGCACAATAGTTGTTGTGATCTGTGTGAATTCATCATTGTCTGTATCAACCCTCTCCAAAATAGAAAATAACTTTTTAATTCTGGCTTTTTGCAAAAGAGACTTTTATCTGCTATAAAACTTCTTTATTTCCTGTAAAATTTATTTTTCTTTATTTCCTGTAAATTTTTCGTTTTTAAAACTGTTATTCTGTTTTATGAAAGCAGCAGATATTTTGTAAAAAAACAGGTGAATATTTTTCTCAGTCAAAATTAACAATTAAAAAAAACCACAGCCAGAATTATTATAATAATAAAGATGTGTTGTTGTATTAATACCCGTGTTATTTTGCCTTTATATCAATATAAATGTATAGATAGGTAATTCACAATTTTTTTAACAATTTTAAATCAGTGTTCTGTATTATGTAAGTGAAATATTCTGTTGCTAGTAGTGTCCGACTGAAAATCGTTGTTTTTCAAGTATTTAGATTTCAAAGTTATCTCTAAGTAAACGTGCTATGTGCAAAATATAACACATCTTGTGCCCTTTTCTAGAAAAGAACTAAGTTTTTTTTTTGGCTTTATAAAATCGTCTACGTTAGGCAGCTTCGTGTCTAACCGAATGCAGCTGAATACATGGAGCGACTGCTTTTCCACAACCTGGTTAAAACGATAGCCGTTGATAAGACTGGTTGGTAAACTTCAGGGCTTCTGTAACCAGTAACAAACAATCAAAGATCCTGAACTGATAGTCTGAACGAACGGCTAAACGTGTTTTCTGGGGCATTATTTATCTATATAAAATATTAGCACCTATTACTTAGATATCTATACATTACAAATAGACTAGACCAAGAGTGTCGAAACGACCAATTGAAACCGTGCACCTAGCTTCTGACGTTTCATAAGTGCCCATGTAGGTTTATATGAAATAAAATATTTTTCTAAAATATAGAGCAGTGGTGGCCCAGTGGTAACGGCCGCAATTTACGAGTTGTAGGTCGTAGGTTCGAACCCAGACAGGCACTTTACTTTGTGTAAATTATTTCATCACCACTGCTCTCAAAACGGTAAAGGAAAACATCGTGAGGAAACCGGCATGTCCTAGAACCGAACATTCGAAGACATGTGACATCTACCAACCCGCACTGGGCCCGCGTGGTGGATTTACGGCCCACTCCCTCTCACAGAGAGGAGGCCTGTGTCCCAGCAGTGGGAACATTTATAGGCTGATGATGAAAATACTTTGAATTTTGATCAAGACATATCGTCTGTGATTTTACTAAAATCTAATTTCCATTGATGAATATGTTCATTTTTCTTACATAGATTGACTAGTTTATTTTAATCCATATTTGTTCACTGCTTCACCCTGCATTTATCATGAAGTTATATTTCTTGTGGATCACGTCATATACCTACACAACACAGCTCTTCATTCGACTAGTTTTAATTTACTTGCAGAGCAATCTATCCAATTGTTTTGTTTTCAAATCTGAAGGTGCTGCCATATAGTGCGAGGCATGTGTTTCGAATGGTAAGCCATGCATGTGACGCATGCCTTAAGCTGAAGAATCTGGCATATAAAAAAATGCATATGCGACGCGTTTCTCGCACTGCCTGTCGTATCTTCAGGTACCTAATGATTTGATTGCCTGTCGTTGTTACTCTGAATCACAAACACCGAACATCACATTTGAAAGCAGTAGAATCCAAGAGCAGAGACTGGATTTTCGAACTCTAGTTTCGCAAATACGGGGAAAATTCAAAATCTTTTGGTCGGACACTTCAGCAAGTTATGTTATACCATATCGATGTCGACTGGAATTGTACCAAACTTGTACGAAACATTGTGTTTTTTCTAAATAAAATATTATTATGTAAATAATGAAAAATGTGGTCAAGAAGAAGAGAAATCGGTGTTCTTGCTATAAACTTGTGTTTTATTTTTATCTTTCGTTTTCCCTGCAGTTTCAAATGAACTGAAACCGATAATTACATGAAAGCTAAAAAAAAAAAACTCGTAGGCACTGCGATATTTTTTTCAAAAGTAAATCCAACTGCTTACAGTTGGATTAAAAAACTTAAGCGTTAAGTGCTATTTTAGCTACTATTAATTAAACTACCACTGGTCAATTAATTTTTAATATTTAATCTTAAAAAAAACCGGCCAAATGCGTGTCGGACCACGCACAATGAAGGGTTCCGTAGTTGGGATGAATTTATCCCAAAAACAAACTTAACTTTGTAGTTGAAAAATATGTTCTCCCATACGGAATGTATGGGAAAACAGTTTTTGCAACTGCAAAGTTAAGTTGGTCAATTATTACTCGTTAACCTGTAAAGGAGAGTAGTGGTGGCCCAGTGGTAACGGCCGCGACTTACGAGTTGTAGGTCGTAGGTTCGAACCCAGACAGGCGCTTTACTTTGTGTAAATTATTTCATCATCACTGCTCTCAAAACGGTGAAGGAAAACATCGTGAGGAAACCGGCATGTCCTAGAACCGAAAATTCGAAGACATGTGACATCTACCAACCCGCACTGGGCCCGCGTGGTGGATTACGGCCCACTCCCTCTCACAGAGAGGAGGTCTGTGTCCCAGCAGTGGGAACATTTATAGGCTGATGATGAACCTGTAAAGCCTACTTAGCTGTGATAGTTTTCCTTGTAATTTCGTTATATAAGCTACTGTTGTAATTTTTTTCACACACCCAAAACCAACCATTTAGCCGGCAGGGGGGGGGAAAACTTGACTCTAACAAAAATTAGCACTTTAAAGCTTAATATTTCGCAAACGAATCCCTGAATTCAAAAATGGTTTTTACAAACTCGCAATATTTTTAAAGGACCTTTCCAACGGTATCCCTCACCATGGGGTAAAAAAATAAAAAAATAATCATTACCACTTTACGTGTATGAGAGGTACCCTAAAAAAAAATGTTTTTCATAATTTTGTTTTACCACTATGTCGGCGTAATTAATATGTATACTTATGCCAAATTACAACTTTCTAGTACTAAGGGTCTTGGAGCTAGACCGCGGACGGACAGACAGACAGACGGACATGATGAAACTATAAGGGTTCCTTGTTTACTACGAAACCCTAAAAAAGAACATAATACGCTTAGGGTGAAAAAATTATAATTATTAATGTGAAAGTTAATGTGTTTGGATGATTGTTACTCAATCGTGCAAAAACGGCTGAACGGATTTGGATGAAATATGACACACAGATAGTTTATAACCTAAATTAACACAGAATACTTTTACCCCGGTAGTACATTCCCGTGGGATAATTTCCGACCACAACGCGGGCGAAGCCGCGGGCGAAAACATGTAAAATAATAATTTAAAGTAGGACTATTCTTTAGGCAACCAGCCCCATCCACTGCTCAGAGGGGAGAGACAGGGGTATGTGATATCCCCGAAACTTTTCACCAATGCGTTGGAGGTCGTCTTTTAAGACCCTGAACTGGACTGGACAGGGAATCAATACTCGTAAACAGCCACTACATATCACACCTTCACTTTGCTGATGACATTGTCATAATGGCAGAGATGGTGGAAAAATATGGACAAGATGAAATTCATGTTCAATTCTCAAGTCGTGAAGAAGTAAGTCTACCTAGGGCAAGTAATCCAGCTCGGTAGACACAACTTTGACAAAAAAGCCGACAGGAGGATCCAGTTGGGTTGGGAGCGTTTGGGAAACTCCGTCAACTCTTTTTGGCGCCTATCCCGCAATGTTTGAAGACTAAGGTCTTCAACCAGTACATCCTGCCGTTATGACATACGGTGCCGAAACAAACACACTGACAGTCGGGCTGGTCCACAAATTAAAAATCGCTCAGCGCGCTATGGAGCGGGCTATGCTTGAAGTTTCTTTGAAGGATGAAATCAGGAATGAAATTTTCCGGAAAAGAACCGGTGTTACCAACTTAGCTTGTAGAGTAAGCAAGAGCAAGCTTAAGTGGCAGTGGGCTCGCTGTGGTTGTCAAAAGACCAATGGCCAGTGGAGCAGACGAGTCCTAGAGTGGAGACTGCGTATCGGCAAGTGTAGTGTGGGACGCCCCCAGCTAGATGGACCGGTGACCTTAAAAGGGTGGCTGGGACAGACTGGTTGCGGAAGACAGAGGACAGAATGTTGTGGTGCAGCCTAGGAAAGGCCTATGTCCAGCAGTGGACTACGACAAGCTGAGTTGATTAGTCTTTTATTTGATTAAGACTAGGTACAAGTTCTTTTATTCTTAAATTTTATATTTTACTATAATCTCAGTGTACAATGCTAATTTCGAGGACGAGGCTCGAGTATAATCATTAAACGAACAAATTTTTTTTTTTTTTGTAAATTTTGATGTTCAATAGGGGCCTATTGACTTGTCTATGACTTTGACTTACCTGTAAGTGAAGTTCTATTATAAATATGATAGCTTCGTTCGAAGAGATTAGAAACCCACCCCTTCCTTTACTTTTCAGTAGATCCCTAATAGTAATTTTAAATATCTGTTAAGTATCGTTATAGCTCTGAACTCAATGAAGTAAATGCTGCGGCTACATTGCCGCGATGAGAGAGCGCGTGAAGTGTGGTTCATCCGCACTTCACGCGCTCTCTGTTTAACAGCGAGACGTCGAGCAGTGTGCGAGAGAGAGCGCGAGATTTCGCCGTATCGCGACAATGTAGCCACAGCATAAGTACATAAGTTAGTTTAATCACTAATTATATTTATGGATTTATTTATTAATACTTTATAAAGTAGACGAAAGAAAAGGAACATGTAGGTATGTAAAGAGTCGTAGCATGGTCTGGGTCATGGTCAGGATAAAACTAGCTTTTGCCCGCAGCTTCGCCCTCGTGGATGTCGGAAATTATTCCACGAAAGCATACTACCGGGATAAAATGTATCCTATGTCGCAATCTAGGTCATGTTCTATCCGCATACCAAATGTCATCTAAATCCGTTCAGCCATTACGGCGTGAAAAGATCACAGACAGACAGAGTTACTTTCGCATTTATATATTAGTATGGAAGTATTTTTTTAACCATTTACCTATGTACCCCCCTACAATGACTGCCCGAATTTACTCGGCCAAAACGGGTGAATCGATACTTTTAAATATTTATTTATTTATTTTATTATTTATGTACACACAGTAAAATACATTTAGATACAACATAATTATATTTTGAGTACAAAGGCATATTAGGGTTTGTTTTTTTTTGGGTTTGGGCATGTTAAGGAGTTAAAGGCAAATTTTTTCATGAGGGGATCGCAGGCTTATTGGTAATTCGCTCGAATTCACTCACCCGAAATGGGCAAATCGACACATTTGAATAATATTATTTTTTTGAGGCTATTCGTACGAAGTTATTTTATTTGTAGGCGAATCGACTACTCCAGAAATAGATTCGCCTACAAATAAATTAACTTCGCCAATCACCAATAAGCCACAATGACCTTCAACAAAACAATCTATTATGTATAATTTTTTGAATAAAGAAAGATATATTATTATTATTATATATTAATCTAGTTTCACGAAATTTTTGTTTCAATCTTGTTATAACATTACTCGTATTCGTACAGTAAAAACATGAACTTAGTACACACACATATAGATAAAAAAGGTACATTAAATAAGAAATTGTGGCATTCCGGGAGTGCCGACAGAAGTGAAAACTTGAAAAAACAATTGGCACCGCGGTAATCGACGCGTTGATGTCTTTTACTCTATGGTGTCGGTAAACTGCGTTACAGTGTCGCGAAATCAATGGTGGTCCCATCTAAAAATGCCCAACGCGCCTAAAAAAGTTTTCACTTAAAAAAAATACAAACTAAAGGTCATGCTTATTTCTAAAGAATTATGACACAGAACGAACTTAATTAAGGTGTGCTTCACACTTCTTCGGGTCGGCACTAACGGTGGCATAGCTGGGCGACAAAATCCAATAGGTATTATTTATGTAGTAATTCAGGTCGGCTGTGTTGATCAACAAATACTGCCGAACAGAATTTCCCACCCAAACAAGTATGTAGCACGTCTAAATAACTTTATATTACTAAGATCTGATTATGACACAAACACATGTCATAATGGTTAATAATCTTAAAAAACAAAGTGATTTGTTCTCATTCCTCTATTCTATTTTAAGTTTTTTATGATATAGGAAAAAACTAACAGATATGGTTTAAGATGACCGTAAGGTATTTAGATAGTTTTTACGTTATATCCTTAAATACTATGAAAACTTGATCGAAGCATTTCAATTACGTAGGTAATGCTGCGGCCGCATCTGTGTCTATCGTGACGATGCTTAACACAGTAATACGATACACGCAGATGTAATCTACCATTATCGGCTATCGTCGCGATAGTTCGGGCTGCGTAGCACTTATCGACCGAGTTTATTATTTGTTTTCAGTCTGTGTGTTGTCATGCACTGTATTGACATTTGTATTTTTATTTTTTATTTTGACATTGATTTCTATTGCTATTTATTATTAATTAATTTGTATTATGAAATGTGTGGTTTTTTATAATTGTTTTTTTATTGTTCAGGCTTATTTAACTCAATAATTACTCAATTACAAACATTTGTACGCCCTCTGGTATAACATAGCGAACTCTTTATCTTTAAATACCATTACTATTGTACACCTATGTTAAACGAATGAATAAATGACTTGTGACTTATGAGTACATAAAAGGGTTTTAGCGCGCTAACGCTAATGTGACCACATTACCGCAACATACGAAGCTTCGGCATGCATTGCTTCGTCACGACAGAGGCAGATGCGGCCGCAGCATTACACACTTTCACTCATATCGAAGAACATTTCTAATTATGCATGTTCGAAAAATTCGTCTGCTCAGAAAACGTCAACATTGCAATGCATGTTGTTGAATGTTCTTCAATCGTCTCAGTACCCTTTCTTACGATTTTTTCGGACATTCCTCTTCTGTAAGTTCCTCGTATCTGAATAAAAGAAATGGACGATTTTAATAACATGATAAAGCTTAATCACAATCACGGTTTTCAATATTGTGTCTTTTTAAACAGTGTCTATGTAGTTTGTATAAATTATTTAAACTTTCAAAAACCCAGAGATGGTGCTACTTTAACTGAAACAATGATATAACATGGAATAAATTGGTGCAAAAAAATACAAACAAGCAAATCGAAAAAATGAAATTCGCCTTCAAATAAATTATCATTAGCCCGTGTCGATAAGGCGTGCTCAATCTTTGTCCACTTTTAAAATTCTGGTAAAAAAACACTTCCTCTCTCCTTAAACTTCATCATTACATATAGTTCCTTGCTCCTGTTTCATGTTTATAATTTTATGTATATCTGTTATTTATCTAATATATATATAAATATTTACATAGGTAATTATATGCTTTATGTATCTGTTGTATATGTAAATGGTACACCACTGACTACCTGCAGTATTGTCTCTCCTTTTCCATTTAAATCCATCCAAAGGTTGTCTGTAAAAGATCGCTTTTAGCGATAAGACCGCCCATTGTGTCACCCAATGTAAAATTTCTAAATTAATGTCTGTAATTTTTATGGTGTACATAATAAAGAATATTCTATCTATCTATCTATCATTAGACTCAAAGGAAAAAACTTTGGATATCATAAGATTATTTTGATGTTGAAAAATAAAGGTCGAAGACAATTAACACTTTATTTTAAGATTTTCCTTATGTTATATACCTATAAGGAAAATCTCAAAGCAAATTCCATTTTTTTTTTTTAAATAAGTATTTCTCCAAATGTCTTGAACATAGAACTCACAAAATGTTGAACTCAGTCCTAAAGTCGTGGGCTGCAAATACGGGCCGATAGGGAAATCGTGGCCCCCCGGCAACATGGCAACTGAAGGAACACGGGTGGGTTTTAGTCAGTAAGAGTCTGACATGCCCTTCCGCTCCACCGAGAGCGGTAGAAGTTATTTGATAATTTCTCATCCAAAAAAAAAAAGTCCTAAAGTCGTAATAAATCAAGTAATTCTACTTACACTTCGCAAGGTACACATTGTTTTAATAATGCTGCAAAACCATTTGGACAAACAACGTTAACTATTAAAGTTCTCTTGAACCGAAGAACTGAAGTGTCTGGTTGCTCGGGTGCTGAGTTGTCAACCAGTTGCGCCGAACACACCGCGGCGAGTAACGCGACAACCACGAACATGATGAACAGCTTCATGTTGCACGTCTTAACCATTCGATTGTTGTTAGCGGTATAAAGGTGCATTCTTGGGAGACATGTTTTATAACATTTCAATTTATTAATTTACCGGTTTTACGACTTTTGTCTTCATAAGCCCACGTTTGCTTGGACGTAATAAAATCGCAAGATTTTTTTTTTTCGTGCACTTTTTTTTCAACGAGCCTTAGCGCCGAAAGTTGAAAATCCAACAGTGTGTTTTTTCCCACCACGATTTTATTACGTCCGTGTGAACGCCGGCTAAGGGATCTTGTTTACTAACCCTGATTTAAGATCACTGTGATTTTTACAGTGATTTAATATCGGAGGAAAAAAATAAATGTCAATTAAAAATGCATTACTCGCCTTAGTAATGGGATGTACCTCAAGAATTATAAACATTACAATTCTGAATATTATTATTTTTGTTCTGAAAGGGCTGTGCATTAGTCAAATAACTATTTTTTTCAACAAATTCTCCAGAAGGTATTTTAAAAAGTAAGTACAATCAAAATCAATCTAAAAATCACAATTATTGTTTTCAACATCGCATCTAAAAACACATCAATATCTGCAGGTCCGTTAAAAATGTTTTAATTTGGTGTACCTCTTTTACTCTTGATTATTAAGGATAGAAAGGGGTAGATGGCTAGATAGAAAAAACTTTCGTGCAACTCATAGTTTTTGAGATTAAATAGATAATTTGGAAAGTACATTGGAAGGTGTATCTCCATTAAAAAAGTCTTTAATTAAACAATTAAGTAACGTAAGGCCCTGCATGGAAACTGAAATTAAATGCCATTTCTGGCTTTGCGGCGGAGGTACATAAAATATTATCGTTCGATTATACTGGTTCGTTCAACAAGTTAGAGGGGGGCCAGCTAGATAAAAATACAAGGTTGTGGAAGACCCACAACGATGAGAAGACATTAAATTATTTCTTACTAGCTTTTGCCCGCGGCTTTGCCCGCGAGGATGTCGGAAAATATCTCACGGGAACGTACTACCGATACCAGGAATACATACCTAATAGCCGAGGAAAAGGTCATTGACTAATTAATACACATGACATAATTATTTTGCTACGCGTAATTTTGAATCTGTCATTCGTTTCAATGAAATGATGTCTAAGCAAGTTTTTATCTAAATTAAGTGCTCAATAATAACATAGTTTATTAGATAAGGATTAATATATTACCGGTCAAAATAGCTTCGGAAATAACAATGAAATTTTATCAAATTCTGAAAGATAAAAAAGGTTATTGTGGGTCATCCTTAGAAAATAGACATATACCATCGTGGACTTTTTTGTTGAACTTTTTAAGATGAACAATACTGTAGAACATAAATTTTATGTAACTTTTACGATTTCCGCGGTGCACGCTAGTAAAGTTCCCAGTTGGCATGATTTTTTCCGACATCTTCAACAATAATCGTCAAATTTCAGCCAATTTACATAAAACCTTCAATAAATTTAACACTAAAATTTTCCGCATGAATCATTTCGTCCATTGGTGAAAACCGTTTGGAAATCCGTTTGGTGGTTTTTGAGTTTATCGCGTTCAGACAGACAGACAGACGCGGCGGGGGACTTTGTTTTATATTAAGTAAGGATGAAGGATAAGGATATTTTTGTTTAATGGAATATTACATGCAGCTGAGATGAGAATGCTAAGAGGGATGTGTGGGGTTACATGAATGCATAGAGTAAGAAATGAGTACATTAGAGAAAGTCTGCAAGTGGCACCGGTGACTGAAAAGTTGTGCGAAAATCGGTTGTCATGGTATGGGCATGAGATGCAGAGGAGTGAAGAAAATGTCGTGAAGAAAGTTTTGAATATAAATTTCGATGACTTTAAGAGTAGGGGAAGGCCAAAGAAACGATGAATGGACTGTGTGGAAGATCATATGATGACTGATGGAGAAATATGGAAGAAAGGGAATGTGCCACCGACTCCAAAAAATTGGGATAAGGGCAGAAGAATTTGATTGATGGAATATTATAGAGAGCTTTTACGAAACATCAATGAAAGAAGAGTAAGTAAACCAAAGTAATTTCTGAAAGCTCAACCAAAGGTAGGTAGGGTTGAAACGTCAAAGGTTGTAAACTTTTCCTTTTAGGATCAATCAGCGTGGGATAAAGTAAGTGAATGGTTTCTTTGAAGATATTCCATCATAATTGTTTTGGAGAATAAGGAGGTTTCTAATAGATTAAAATTATTGAGGAATTCTTTTTAGGGTTCCATACGTCCGAATGAAAAAACTAGAAATATGAATTTCTGTGACCCAAACACAGACGTGTAACGTAAATACCTATACAATTTTGAATTTGGGGGTTACTTTTAGGGATGTTTAAATTAGAAATATTTAAAAAAACTTCACAAATTGTACCGTGTGACACATTAAATGAAAGGGTTTACTGTAAGGGTGTCAATTTTATTTTTAAATAATTTTAAAACATAGTTTTAAAGTTATTTTAGAAAATAGATGTAACATGATGATGACCATTCCTTTATCTCCGAAACCACTGAGCCTAAATTTTTGAAAAATTATCGGAATATAGTTCTATACTTATAGATTACAGGAAAACTTAAAAGAAGTCTATAGGAAAACTCACTGTACGTAAAAACTTACATTTGCAGTTAATCATGTTTTTCAACTACCTACAATGTTAAGTTTGTTCTTGCGATAAACTCATACCAATTACGGAACCCTTCATTGGGCGTGGTCCAACATGCACTTGACCGGTTTAATTGCTTAATTACACATAGCCTTGGTAGTAATTTTGCGATCATCAATAAAGTGAATTACTAAGGAAAACATGATGATGTTAAATTAACAGGAAGGATACTTTTAGGAAACCAATTACAGCTGTATTTTATACTGGCGAGCAGTAATTGGATTTTAATTTTAAATAATGCTGAATGTATATTGCGAAACTGTAATAAATAAATTCGATAAAGCCTTTCACCAAAACTCAAATTCTGCTCTCGACTTTTTTATAAAATAAAATTCGTTTAAAGACTTTGTTAGTATTTATTAGTCCATTATATTTTGTTAGTACTTATTATATACTTTTTCGTATATTTTTACCAACGAACATTGAAATCGTTCTGTATAAAACTGCGTATTTTTTTTTACATTTTCGTATATTTTTTAAACCAACAATGATTGTTGAGTATAAAAATTCAAAGAGGAGTTTCCAGTTACGGTAAAAATATGTACCATACTGAATTTTGTCACCAATGGGCAGATTGGTAGCCAAGCCTAGATATAAAGTACTGTATTTTATATTCCTTTGTTATTTTAAGCCTGCAGTAGAAATACTGTATTTCAGTAAAAATGCGTTGCTACATTTTGATAGGTATTGTATTTATTTTGAAGTGTTTTCAGCTATGTTATTTTGTGTTTTTTTTTTTTTTCATTTATTTTAGTTTTAAACTGAAGCAAGCTTTAAATAAAGTATTGATATTTATGATTACAATGTTTCAATTATTATGTTTACTTTTTAAATAGTGAAACGAAAGCTGGTTTCACAGCTGTTCGGGAGACCCGTGCACATATGTGAGGCGCTAGAACATTGTTTCACAGCGACGCGGATTGGTCCGTACGCGACCCGCTCTGGGTAGAGCCCGTCCAACGCTAGCAACCTCCCTCGTTCCAGAGCACTGTGGGCGCTACCCGTACTGATCTACCGTGTGCGGGCGGACAGCGCGGGTCTTCCGGACAGCTGTGAAACCAGCCTTAATCAAATACGGATTTGCTACTATTCAGTTTTTTATTTATTTAATATTAATAATTATAAAAGGGCAGTTGGATTTCTCTGAATAAGTACAACGAGAAGGATGCTAAGAAAGTTTTTGTTTATTTAAATTAATAAGTACACCTACAATTTGAGTAATAACCATTTTACGTTTGCATTTTCAAGTATCCCGAAATAACATAAGTCAGACAAAATTTGTCTTTAACCTTTCTTAAATTATATGTGATCTCCTTCAATTAATCAGCCTAGGCTCTTCCCAACTACGTTAGGGGTCGGCTTTCAGCCTAACCGGATGCAGCTGAATACTAGTATTTTACATGGAGCGACTGCCTATCTGACCTCCACAACCACGTTACTGGGCAACACGATACCCCTTTGAAAGACTGTTTGTCAGACTTTTTGGGCTTCTGTCTACCCGTAGCGACTGTGAAAGATCTACGGATGACACTCGAAAGAGTTCCCTATGCCCCTGCAAGGGAGCGCGGCGAGCGGGGTCAGGGCGTAGCCCCTAGCCCGCGGAGGCTATACAGTGGCCCGCAACCGCGGGCCTCTCATTGTGATGCCTTAGGCGGCGAAGGAAGTGAGTGTGGGGTTTAGGTCGCACTCGTGTGTTTGGTTGCACTGAATATCTACGGATGACACCGAGACCAAGGGCTTAACGTACTTTCAGAGCCACGGAGGGGTCTCGATATGTAATCCGTGGAGTTTCTTGCCGGCTCTTCTCCATAGGAAGCGACCAATTGGAACCGTGCACCTAGCTTCTGACGTTTCATAAGTGCCCTTGTAGGTTTATGTGTGTTTTTTTTTTAAATCGATTGTCACCCATCCACGAACCGACCGCGGCAACCGTAGCTTAACCTTCGATCGACCCGTTTGTCTGTTATTATTTAACCACGAGCCCCTCATAGCTCATTAACTCCTTACAGCTTATCAAAACTAAAGATACAGAGCCACACATAATGCTAAACTTTTTATTTATCTTCATGCAAAGATACATCATTTATTATAATACTTATCATCACATTTAAAAGTTATTGTACTATAAACGTAAAGAAAAATAGAACACCGCATTTGTTTTAACCGGGAGTGAGCGGTTTTTCAATTTAATTGACGATTAAGCTAAGTAAAGACCTATTTTGCTGTAAAGAGGAATATTTTCATATAAAATAACATCCTTTTAGCTTAACAATGTAGTTAAGTTATATTGATGATGCAAATAAAGGAGTAAACTACAATATTTGAAAAAATCTTCCCAATCATCATCTGCCTAGCCTTTTCCCAACTGTGTTGGGGTCGGCTTCCAGTCTAACCGGATGCAGCTGTATTTTACATGGAGCGACTGCCTATCTGACCTCCACAACCTATTTACTAGGTAACACGATACCCCTTGAAAAAATTCTTCCGTATACATGGTGAAATTGAATTCACGGGCATCCTCTTAAAAATCTCAAACCTCATTGTACTCATCATTATAAACAACTTTCACTATGGGACCAAACCTGATATCGTGAAAAAAATATCAGCTGTTCCCTACATTTTGACGAGCTATGCAAATATAAATGTAGGGAACAGCAGATTTTTTTTCCGCTATTCCAGTGTTAGTCCCATATTGAAAGTTGTCCATAAAGATGAGTGCAATGATCTCTTAAGAGGATGCCCATGAATTCAATTTCACCCTGTATAAGTTAAACAATAACTTGAATTTTTAAACATTCTGTAAAAATGTTTTTTGCGCTCTTTTTGATTTTCTATCGGATTTTTTTTACAATGGTTTTGTACCTCGTGTATACGTATTATTTGATGCAACAAGTTTAATACGAAAAAAAAAAAATTGGCATTTATCTCGTTACAATCTTCTTCGTTTTGTTAACTTCAAGAGATCGTACTTAAAGTAAGTAAGATCTATGTTGATAGATACTTACTTACTTTAAGTACGATTTCGAGAATTTGTTGGCTCCTTAGTACCTAATTATGTAGATAAGTAGGTACTAAGGAGCCAACCAATTCTCAAAAAAAGGATCACTTAGATTATTCCATTAGTATAAAACTGATCAAGAATCTCATTGATTCCTTCACTTTTCATTAGACCTTCGCAACCAATTTTCAATTCCATCTCTATTATTTAACCTACATTTTTCTCACTTTTTGTGCCAATTTTCTAAATCTTTCGACAGTGATATAAATTGCCACATAAACCCTAATACGGAGTGGTAAATTAGGTGTTTTTCCCATTCCATTAGAAGGGGCTTGACCGTTTTCATATAAAATGGGGATCTCTTTGTCGTCCCATATTTTATTCTCGCGTGGAATACAGACTTGTTTTCAGTGTATTACATGGCGTGAATGGAAATGTGCTAACTACGAACTTAGATTTGAAGAACCATAAAACCTACAATTTATTCATCATCATCATCAGCCTATAATGTTCCCACTGCTGGGACACAGGCCTCCTCTCTGTGAGAGTGAGTGGGCCGTAATCTACCACGCGGGCCCAGTGCGGATTGGTAGATGTCACATGTCTTCGAATTTTTAGTTCTAGTACATGGCCGGTTTCCTTACGATGTTTTCCTTCACCGTTTTGAGAGCAGTGGTGATGAAATAATTTACACAAAGTAAAGCGCCTGTCTGGGTTCGAACCTACGACCTACAACTCGTAAGTCGCGGTCGTTACCACTGGGCCACCACTGCTCTTAGATTACAATTACAATTTATTAGGTGAAGCCAACTACTCTAAACGAAAATCGAGAAAAATTAAAAGAATAGTGATTCATTTAAAATGACTAGAGTTATTTTAATGAGCTTTTGTTATTTCTTTACAGGTAATAATAAAATATAGAGTAAATTCAGTTAATTTTGGCATCAGTATCAGATTTAAGTGTATTTTTTAAACATCTCCAAAACTGTTTCCATGTTTGATATTTTTTTTTTTGTTTCATTTCATTTCTCTGACTTAGAATCGATTCATTTATTCAATAACAATTTTTACATCGTGTCTGAATTTCTATAACTAAATATATAAGAAACATCATGCATGCAATCTATAATCTATCTAAGTATGTATCATGTTTAGTTCCACATACTTATTGATCGAAAATAGCCATTTAGGTCGATCCCAATAATCCTATTTACAGCAAACACGGAACTGTAATAGTTCAGAAAGTACGGAAAAGCTTTTGCTTGTTCCGCAAATATAATATTATATTTATTTTCTTTGCCAACGTAGTGCTGTGGAAAGAAATGGCTTTTATTTGTTGAAGGCAGTTTATTTTAAAGCTATTGCAGAGCTTTTATCGCGGGCTTTGAGTGCGGCGACCGAATCAAGAAATTCCGTAACGAAAAAACCTAACACCCCCCACTCCGGCTACCATGTAATTACGGACAACGTGATGTTGTCATGGGAACGTAATTTTTGTTTTATGTCATCACATGGAAGTTACAAATGCTATGTAATAGCTTTACCGCGGCAGTCCCCGAGTGCCACACGTTTTTTTAAATTCCGTTGTTTGTATTGTATTTGAAATCGTATGTATACCTATATCGCTTCTATGCGTCGTCGGCTATATGATACTGGTAATTCTGATAACGCGTCCCAAAATTATTTGACGACTAAGGCGATTCGCACACTGCCCCGCATCACGCAGCGTAGCGCGGGGCAGCAGGTTTAACATTGTACCAGTTTGTATAGAAAACACAATATGCGCGCGCGACGCGCTCCCGCGCGCAGATTGTTTGCTATGGCCGCCCCGCGCTACGCTGCGTGATGCGGGGCAGTGTGCGAATCGCCTTACGGACTAAACACATTTTTTTTAAATCCAGGTTTCATCCTTATTCTAGACTGAGTCCATTTAGACTGCCATCGACACGCTAAGAAGGAGACCGTCATATTCATGTCCTAGACATCATACATCCATCGATCTATCTTTTAAGCTATTGTAAAGCTTTTATCGCGGGCTTTGAGCGCGGCGACCGAATCAAGAAATTCCGTAACGAAAATAAAACCTAACACCCCCCACTCCGCCTACCATGTAATGACGGTTCCAGAAACGTGATGTTGTCATGGGAACGTAATTTATGTTTTATGTCATCACGTCATCATCCCAAGTGTAGCGTTGACAAATAGGAAGTATGGAGGTTACAAATGCTATGCAATAGCTTTACCGCGGCAGTCCCCGAGTGCCACACGTTTTTTTTTTTTTGGTTTTCTTCTTTCCTCTTGCTATTCACATTCCAAAGCCTGATTAACAGGGTAATATTTAATTGCTTGTGGCATATTAAAGTTGAGGCAACAACAAAGTTGCAATGTCTACATAACCTTTCAACTGTCATTAACGAGAATAAAAATAGAATAGAAACAATAGAATTTTAATTGTTATCCACCTCAATGAGGCGTCGTAACAGATAATGAGATAACAGTGTTTAGACGATGTATGTTTGACTCCTTGATTTTTCACCTTGGCAACACCGAATCGCTTGGCTGGTTGACGCAGCTTGTCGCTGTCAGATGTCAGGTACCGAAGATCGTTAATTTGCACGCCGCTATTTATACATGTATATATGTATAGTTTAGCACCACTTTTGGACACTTTTCTAGTTGTTCTGACACGTTGTTACCGACCGTGAATAATGTTGAGATCGACTTCACAAGGAAATGTTAGGTTTCAATTTTATTGTACCTTGCCACAGTAAAGAAACTAACATCCTGTAAATGGGGACACAATTTTCTAGTCTCATTCTTCTGCGTCCCCATGTCCATACCATGACAATGCTCTCAATGTACTCTACAATCTAGTTACTGGGTAACACGATACCCTTTGATAAAACTTTTGGGTTTCTGAATAACCTTAACGACTATCAAAGATCTACAAATGACAGCCGGGACGACCAGGAGGGATCTCTTTGTGTAATAGATGATCAGGATCCCCCATGCACCCATCCACAGACACCCATTCAAAGGAAACAAAACACTGACCGAAAGCTTTGAACAGAACTCAAATATTTGCATGTTCCGTACGACTTCCGCAATGTACTTTCACAAGTACATACGTTTGTTTCAAATAGTTAAAACGAGCAACACTATACATCGCTTGCTTTGTTTAATTACTGAAAATTGACGCACGACGATTACACGGACGAATGAAAATTGAACAGAACTCCTCGTAAAATACAGTCGATAATTAAAATTAATTTGAGGTTTTGAGTGCATGATTGATTTGATATTAAAATAAAGGTAATTAATTTTTGCTGTTGAAAACTTTTAATGGTGCATGATCGAGTTTGGTTTTGTAGCAATTTGATAACGTTTAATCGTCATCAAATGCATTTGAATACCAATATTTTACATGGAGGGAGTGCCTCTCTGGCCTCCACAAGCCAGTTAATTATTGCTGGGTAACACGGTAGGTGGTTGATGTTGGGCGGGTGGTTGTTGGTCTTTCAGGCTTCTGACTACTCGTGACGACTGTCAAATATCTACATGACAGCTTTGACCAATTGCTGAATATGTTTTCCGAGGCACGGACGGGTTTCCATATGTAGTGGATGCAATTGTCACCTAGTAGGGACCAATCTCGGCAAGTGTAGCTTAACTTTTAGCCGTCCTGTGTGGCTGTAATTACCTACCGGAGCCCCCGCCCCCCACAAAGAGCTAAGAAAACAATAGTAGAGTAGCAGAATATCATTTAAAAAAATAAAGTCAGTCTTTGTTTGTTTTGTTTTGCAATTTTATGCACAATCACACTATTTTTGTACCAATTTTTTTTTTTTTATCTTACACATTTATTTATTTTATTTAAGTTTCCACGATGTAGCGTTGTGTGAGGTCTCAACCGTAATTAATCACAATTAGTAAGTTACTAACCACACATCACTAGAAATGTGGCACAACACTAATTTCCTAAGGACGCTCTGCCATTTCAACTTCCGCTGGCTTACATAAAGGAAGGTATTCCTTGATTATCAGGATTACTTGTGCCCCGACCTAGGGTGAGTTCCACATTACTATGGTATTTATACTAGACCCTCTGCACCAGATAACCTATATTGATTTCATCACCTATGTAGTTTCTGATTTCTCGTGTGTCAATGTCAGACACGCGGCTGGGGTTATCTGGTGCACAGGAGATGGTAATATGTATGTATTGCTACTGCATCAAGGCTGTGTAGGGCCTCACTGTGTGTTACAAGCGATCAGCGAGCCATCTGCTAATATCATTATTGCATTGTTTTATACTCGCGTGTTCGCCATACTTAACCTCATTTCACATCTGTACATGTGCTATGCTATGTTTGCAAACTCTATGCCTGTAAGCCGCTGCGATGTATTGAGCTTCACCTACCATGCTTCCCACACCGTTCCTTGGCTTAGAAAGGGGAAGAAGCTAGCACATCGCATGCGGCTTGCTGATATTTGCACCGCATCTAACATGCGCTCCCTATGGCGCTTCCAGGGCTCTTTGTACGGGTTGAAGACACCTCTTACCCAATTCTGCACGTTGCTCGCATGCGTGGCTAACTGCACGCTACTGAGGTCCGACGTCCGGCCTGCCTGCCTGCAGCCTACCGCTGGGAGCCTGAGCTGTCAGGCGACCTCCACGGCTACTGACTACGTACTACCACGTGCCAAGGCCGTCCAGCCTGCTACGGAGCCTGTGCTGAGCAGGCCCCCCGAATCTACCACGTGCTACCAAGGACGGTACCCTTCCCCTTTTACTGTGTTAGTGCTCAGATCAAATCAGTGTGACCTTACCGCGACCTAGCCGTGTACATTCTACATACTAGTGTTAGAAATATATGTATTAACTTGTCTAGCTGTTTTACTAACTACTACCTAAACCGTTAACGGCCTGCGCAGCCTACCCTGCGCAGCCCTAGCCGTTACAACGAGAAACCGACAAATTGTGAACTGGTATCAAATTTACTTGCGACGTAACGCACCTTGCGCTAATATTAAATAGCCTGCCTGGCTGCGAGCAACTTGGAAGTAGCGCTCGCCGGCCGCTGCCGCGGCACCGCTCGCTTCGCTCGCTCGGCTCGCGCGCGTTTGGTCACAGTTCTAATTTAACCTAACCCACCCAGTTCACAATTTTTCGACAGTTTATAATGTAACGGAAATAATTCTGATAGATTATAAACTAACGGTTCTCACAATCACAGTTAATAACGGTTTCACAGCATTATGTCATATGGCATTTTACTGTGGGGTCGGGCTGCTTACATTAAATCCGTCTTTATTTTACAAAAGAGGGCTGTCAGAGCCATTTATAACCTATGTCGTCGCGAATCTCTCAAGGAACTATTTAAAAAGATTAATATTATGACGGTACCTTGCCAATTCATCTATGAAAATATTATGTATGTAAGGTAAAATCTGCATCTTTTTAAGAAAATAAGTGATAGACATAATTTTAATACTAGAAATAAAAATAAAATAGATCAACCATTTTTCAGATTATCCAAAGTACAAACATCTTTTATGGGGTACTGTGTTAAATGTTACAACAAAATACCTTGTGATATATTACAGTTAACTGAAAGAAAATTTAAAGCTCATATTAAAAGTACTCTTTGTAAACAAGCATATTACAAATTAGAGGATTATATTCTAGATAAGAATGCTTGGAAGCATGCTGGTCTAGCTCCATAGGACAATTTAGAATCTGGACAAAATCAAACTGGTTGCTAATTTAATTGTGTAATTAAATATTTTAACATATTTTTTTTTACATTCTGTGATTACTCACACACTGACTAATTAGTATCACCTGTATTTTTTTTAGGAATATCGTACCTACTTTTACAATGCTTGTAAATATGTAAACACCATGTATCCATCACATAATTATTTTTTCTGTCATTGCCTCATTTTTAATTATTTTTACCTATTGTGGTATAGTAATCTTATTCCAGGTGCATCGTCTTCACATATAATTAATGTATACAAAATATTGTAAAACATTTTAAAAGAGTAACGGTGGAGTTTCTTGCCCATTCTTCTCCATACGAAAACTACCTTTTGGAAGGGGCGACTAGAATCAATTCTATTTTTGTTTTTGACGTTCAAAAGTGCCTTTTTGTGCCTAATTGAAATAAATTATTTGACTTTGACTCTTACGGTGACACATACACACGTTACATTATAAAACTGAATTACATCCGTCACATAACACTCTCAGGTCCAGTTGAAAACTAGCGTCAAGCACTTATTGTTGTCTGGTATTTTTGCTGAACTGGGCCTTTTTGGCGCAGCCGTGAGGCACACTCCCCTGCTAATTTCTTATATTGCACTTTACACTTTTTATTTGATTTTGATTTTTTATCAGCTGTTAATAATATTTTGTGCTTTTTGGTCTGTGCTAAATAGATGTATTTCTTTCTTTCTTCTTCAATGACACTAGAACCGCGTCAAAAGGACTTCAGTCATAGTATAAGGAGAGGTAGTAAGCTATCTTCATACAAACGCAACGCGCGCGGCTTGTATGTGTGGGGCCATAGTATCTATGCGTCGCCGCACGCACACTTAACAAAATCTCGACCGGTTTCTCACGAGAAACGGGGTTTGTATGAAGATAGCTTACTACCTCTCCTTATACCATGCTTCAGTGGTGGCGCGGACTCTATGGAGGACAAAAAAGTCAAAATCGTTTTGAAAGCGAATGCCACTTGTCCAGGCCCTCAGGTTAATTGAACGTTCTTTAACAATCAAGAAATAAATAATTAAGTGGTTTACCACCCACGTGTTTATACCTTTGTTCAATGCCACAATGTGCTAATTGTTGTTTGCGGTGTCAAACCGCACGAGAGGTTAACGTATTTCCTGTTGATAAGTGTCAATTTGCAGTGTTGTGTTTACATTGCTTTGCTCTCAAATATTCGCTGTACGTTTATGTGAATTTTGCTGCAATATCTTTATAATATTAGGAAAACACATCTTCCAATTTATAAAGGCAAGGATAATAAACGTATTATTGAAATTCTTAGAACGGCCTGTCCTTTAGTGTCCCCTTTAAACCTTTTTTTTTTGTGTGGGATATTATCAAATAACTTCTTCCGCTCTGTGCGGAGCGGGAGGGCATGTCAGACTCTTACTGACTAAAACCCACCTGTATTCCTTCAGTTGCCATGTTGCCAGGGGCCACGATATCCCTTTCGGACGTCCTCGCAACCCCGGCAGGCAGCGGTCCTAGCGGACCCCGTCAGTTCTGCTGACATCTCTTTGAGGCGCGCGTGGAACACAACGCGCCGTCGACCCGGGCCTGGTCTTTTATCGGACGGCGAGCTACCCATTGCTCATCGTCCGCAAGCCCGCGCCTACGGTGGCCGGGAATCGGCCTGCGACTCCCGACGCCCAGGGCGTCTCCTACCTTATCTTACCATACTTTTATAATATGAGAAAAACACACCTTCCAATGTATAAAGGCAAGGATAATAAACGTACTATTGAAATTCTTAGAACGGCCTTTCCTTTAGTGTCCCCTTTAACCCTAACAGTAACTCTCGAAATCCAGTCTGTCGTACTTTTGAATACGATGTGTTATGTTGATATAGATTCTTGTGTAATATTTTTATATCGATTGAGGAGCTCGTGGCTAAGTAATAACAGCCACACGACTCGATCCATCAGGTTAAGCTACGCTAGTCGGGGTTGGTCCGTGGATGAGTGACCATCTTTACATATCGAAACTTCTTCGTGCCTCGGAAAGCACGTTAAACCGTTGGTTCCGGCTGTCATTCGTGGATCTTTGACAGTCGTTACGGGTCGTCAGAAGCCCGAAAGTCTGACAACCTGTTATCGTATGATACAGTTACTGGGTTGTGGAGGACAGATAGGCAGTCGTTCCATGTAAAATATTGGTATTCAGTTGCATTCGGTTAGACTGGAAGCCAACCCAATCATAGTTGAGAAAAGGCTAAGCAGATTGATAGTGTTATATTGATTAAGGGGCCTAATATTCTTCTTCAGATAATGATAAATCTCAAGCGAAGATAAAGAAGAATAGAATCGTTATCTTAGGAAGATACTGAACGTTTTACACCTACCTATGTAAAACAAAACGAATTAAGAAATATTTCATTGATAGATTGAAATTAAATGCAGTAAAACCTGAGTAAGTGAGAACTAGGTAAGTGAGAAAACTCTATAATGAGAGCAATTGCCAGGTCCCAGCATTTTAATACTCTAAATCTTTAGATAGATAGATTCATTTTTATAACAAATAGGTACACAATAGTTCTTCATATTCCGCCAACTAAATTCGGCATGCAAATTTTGTGACAATAACAATGATTCCAATTTAACAAAATAATTAAATTCCAATGTCAGAAAAAATAAGTACCTACTAAATCAAGAATTGTCTAAATTACAAACTCTTTATAAGTGAGAACCAGATACATCTATAAGAAAAAGTCGTGTTTCACTCGTGGACCTTTATAACTAAGACTGCTACTTGCCTATACCTCTATAAGTGACAATCGAGCATAATTTAACATATGCTATTTATGACTCATTCTTAAATTTCGTGGAACTAACATTGTTTTTGTTCCTATCAACCTTTTCAATTAAGCTCAATCTCATTAAGTGAGAAAGGCCACTCCTGTACCTCTAAGCTAGAAACTCGAGTTAGAGAAAACCTCTATAAGCGAAAAAGAGATCGAAGTCCCTTGAACTCTCGCTTATCCAGGTTCGACTGCAGTAGTTTTATTTTTTAATTGAAATATAGTGGTAGGTAAATAAACAAAGTTAATGTAGGTACGAGTATATTAGATATATAGGTATATTCGTCGAGTGTATTAGCTGCTTTTCTTATCGGACAGGGTAAAATTGCCGGCCAAGAGAGAAGGGTACGAAGGGTCAAGCACATGATGTGTTTGGATAGACGAAATGAAAATTTCCCAATTCTCCGAAGGGGATTCGAAATCCGAGAATTTGTGGACAAAGCGTTGTTGACTTAAATACACGTGTTAAAAAAATAATCATCAAAATAAATTCATAATTTGGCGGAGTACTCGCATAATAAACATACAAAAAAAAAAACATAAAGTTGAATTGAGAACCTCCTCTTTTTTGGAGTCGGTTAAAAATTATAAGAGTTAACTAAAAACAAAACGCAGACAAAAGACAAAACAAAAGTCAATTAATAAGTTATTGTTTACACTATTTTTTATTTAACGCTGGAAAAACAATATTAATTCACGTGAAATAATAACAATTAGTGGTAAGTAAGAATTTTATAGTTCGTAGGTATACTTAAAAAAAAACAAATTATTTAAAAAAAACAAAAAACTCGACTGCAAAAACTCATAACTGAAAAGAGAAAAACAAGCATTATAATCTATAAGATTTTGGTATTTATTTGGTATTTTGGTAGTAGCAAAAGTTTCACCAAAATTTCAGGTTATTGGTTTGTCCCGCCTGCAATACCAAAATCTTCTAGATTATAATGCTTGTTTTTCTCTTTTCAGTTATGAGTTTTTGCAGTCGGGTTTTTTGTTTTTTTAAATAATTTGTTTTATTTCAAACTTTTTAGTTTTATTAATATATAAATATGCATATACATTTGAAATTGACTCATTAGTAACTTTTATTTGATACCAATAATGTTGTTTTTTTTTAATCCTACCCCTCCCTTTTTCTTGTATTTGCAGATGCAATATATAAATATTATATAGCCTATGTCACTCCCACTATTAAGACGAACCTAACGACACCCCGTTTAAGCTACAGAGCGTGCCAAAGAAATAGTCATACATACATACAAAAATAAATACATACATAGGTACATACTCTCGAAAAACATTACCCTCCTTCTGGGGCAGTCGAGTAAAAATAAATAAAATAGCAATTATTTTCTAATATTAATCCACACTTGACATAATTAATCTAGTTTATAACAGTATAAGTATATAAGATTACATGTATAATTATGTATGTATATTTAAGTAAGAGTTTCGCACCAACACCTCTATACGCCAAGAACTCGGCATCAAAAAGCGTCTTTCTGTTCTGGTCCAAACGCGCATCCTCAAATACTTCTAACACGTCTCGAGACGTGAGAGTGACTATAGAGCGCCTTGTCGTGCAGGGTAGAGTAGAGGGCACTAGATCACGCGGACGTTCACCCATGAGATGGACTGACCAAATTAAATCCGCAGTGGGCGAACCCATATATGAGTGCACTAAAAACACCAAAAGTCGGTGTAGATGGCGAGAAATTGTGAGATAAATCATATCAGGTCCTGGACAATAAATTACATGAAGACCACGACCGCTTTTTCGAGAGTGCTATAAAAAAGAAGAAGATATAAGTAGTAGAAGATGTAAGTAAATTTATAATAGTAGAAGTCTCCTCTGCGGCGCGGTGTAGGTCTCTCCTAAATATTTCGATACATCTCTTTCCCGCGTTTCTCGTATCCATAAATAAGGGTCTACATCTCTGGTTGAAGATATCTTTTACTTGGTCTCCCTTTTTCCTTTTCCTGTTTCTTTGTACGCATTTTATTAAACGTTTAGTTCATTTAGAAAGAAATGTAGGTTTAATTGTCACAGAAACACGTGCATACATAAAAGACAAGAGTAATCAGAAAACAAAAAAAAAGTGCATAACAAATCACGAGCATAAAACAGAAATTAGTCGGCATCTGCACGACATGACTGTGACAAGAAGGCTTCCACTCAGCATGATGCTGTGTTATGGGGGACCCACAGCACAGCGCTTTTCAGTGGTCATTTGTTATTTCATTCATCCTACAAATGTATCCTGCCCAATACCAATTGAGTAGATATACCTACAAGGTAATATTTGTGCAAATACAATTCCTTTTCGTCATTCATTCCCGCTATTATGTCAGAAACCCCACTTTAAAATCACGGATTTAAATAAAGCCTTTGCAAAACCAAATCACACAAAAAATATGCATGAAATTTTTAGGTCACTTTGTTCGCGAGGCAGGGTTCCGTCAAGTACCCTTTAGAGTACTAACGAGGTTCAGACAAATGAAAAAGCACTTCTGTTCAACGTCAGAAGAACTTTGTCTCTATTTTAAAACTTATTCGCAGCACAAAGAGAACTTGACTTCTGTACTTGTTTTTAAATGGAGTGACGTTTCTGGTCATTCTCGTGGACTCGGGTTGAAGAGTTTGTTTAATAGTGGGATTCAAATTCTTTGGTATAAAATTGTTACAAAATTAGATATTTATACCCTTTTGGAGACTAGCCCATGCAGCCTATGCAGTATATAAAGTAAGGGAAATTAATAGTTAAACAAATTATCTACCAACTTAAATAATTGTCCGTATATTCAAATCAGAACTGTCATTCTTTGATAGTAGTATGAAATGATAACGCAGCAAATTGACGTAGGATGTTAATTTGCTAATTTCCTTGACTGCCTATTTTTTTATTGTTTTAAACTCCGGACTGCCTCGTTGGACTAGTAGTCACAAGCGTTACGGCTGAGTATCGGTCTTGGGTTCGATTGCCGGGTCGGGAAATGTGATGTGTTATTGGGTTTATCTATCCGGAATTTTTCAGAAGCAGTCCGGTTGTTGGCAAGAGGCTCACCCCCCAAATATGGGACTTAAACATAACTGGCGAAATGTGGAGTGCAACTCTGCCTAACCCTTCGGGGAATGTAACAAGCGTGATGTTGTGTTTATCTTTGGATCTACGCTTGCACTGAAGATCATAGCTCGGACAGCCCGGAGCCTGAAAGCCACCCAGAACTGATAACGTAAAAGCTCGTAAATATGCTGAAAGCAAACAATCTTCTTCGACATAAATGCTCTCAACGAGCTAGAAACAAACATTTTAGCGGTTTAAAAGTTTCAAAGGTTTCTTTTTATTTACAGGTGTCGTAAAAAATCTTTTTCTTTTTTTAACCGACTTCCAAAAGGAGGAGGTTCTCAATTCGACTGTATGTTTTTTTTTTTTTTTGTATGTTTGTTACGCGATTACTCCGTCAATTATGCATTGATTTTGATGGTTCTTTTTTTGTTTGGTAGATCATACTTCAGAGGTGGTCCCATATAAATTTTATTAACTTTGCTTGGGTAGTTTTTGAGTTAGCTTCAATAATACGTATTTTTTCCTCATTTAGTATGTGGATGATATTATGATAACTTCCTGTCACTGTTATTTACATAGCAGGTAGTGGTATTCGAATTTGTCTAGGGTAGGTACCACAACTAAAAAGTGAATAATAAAAACTTTTTACAAAAAAAAAACAACCGACTTCAAAAAAAACACTACAAAGTGATAAATAACTTTAATTTCGGAAGTCGGTGACAAAGAACGAAAATTAAAAACCAAAGACACCGACTTCCGAAATTAAAGTTATTTATCACTTTGTAGTGTTTTTTTTTGAAGTCGGTTGTTTTTTTTTGTAAAAAGTTTTTATTATTCACTTTTTAGTTGTGGTACCTACCCTAGACAAATTCGAATACCACTACCTGCTGTGTAAAAAACAGTGACAGGAACTTATCATATCATCCACATACTTAGTGGGAAAAAATACGTATTAATGAAGCTAGCTCAAAAACAATCCAAGAAAAGTTAATAACATTGGGACCATCTCGAGAGCCATTTAAAAAAAAAAAACATAATCGGTCCAGAATTGACGGAGAAATCGGTGGACATACATAAAAAAAAAAACATACGCTACGAACATTAACCCCCTCCTTTTTGGAAGTCTTTGATCATGTTTATTGCAGTCGTCTTACGTATAATAATCACAGCAAAAAAAAAAAAATAGTACGTACCTATCTATTATTTATTAATTAATTAAGTAAAAAAAAGGTAGTAAAGGCGACTAACAAAATGTATTTACAAGGCTGATGTAAAGGGAAAGGCCGGGCGGGGACGCCCTAGGAGGACATATACTGACCTTATTGGTGATGTTCTTCAGAAAGGCCAGGTGCGTAGTACTCGCAACCGGCGTGCGTGTATGACCAGATGTATGAACGTAAACGAGGCAAAAGGACTATGTAAGGATCGTAGCAGGTGGCGTTCTGTAGTTTCTGCCTACCCCCATGGGAAGAAGATGTGAGTTTATGTATGTATGTATGTAATTAAGTAAATCTGATGTTGTATTTTCTTTTATCTTGTCTTTGTATTGTCTTCCTATGGTAAAGTAGCTCTTATTTAACTTTCATTGTAACAAAAAATTCTCCTAATTGGTATGTATTTTTTATCTATGTCTAAGCTGTGTACTTCTTTAAGTGACAAAATTCACCATACTAATAGTTATATAAGTTCTTTTATGTATTATGTTATTAGTGAATAAGTCGTTGGAGTACCTATACAAAAATAAATAATTAAAGTCGCTTATAAAAGGACTGAACTAAGTAGACTATTTAGTGGGTTTCTGTCATGATTATGGCTAGCAATGAGACCTTAAGTACCTTCAAATATGTATGAACCTACTTAATTTTTTTTTTTCTAACATGAACAGACAGCTGTGCTGCTGGAGAGTTTGTTGCGCCACTTCTTCTTCCCAGCTAAAGGCATTAGGAAGTGGTGAAGGGTGGGCGTTTTCGGGGGACTGTCTCATGTAATTTTGACGTTCGAAAAGTGCTGATTCTCAGCCTAGTTTGAATAAATGACTTTTGAATTGTTTTTTATCCCACTACGGGGAAGCAAAAAGGAGGGTTATGATTTTGACCAGTATATATGTATGTATGAATGTTCATTTGTTCCCTCATAACTCCTGAACTACTTATCATAATTTGACAAATGACGTAAGTATCGTTGAAAGCGTCTTGATCGTCCACTGGTTAATAGGCTATGTGACGTCACATTAAAATGATTGTGGCAACCTCTCTAGAGGACAAAGAGTCATGAAAAAAAAAATGCGTTGTCGGGTATCAAATGAAATCGCTTAATTAACATATTTCAAAAACATAATTATGTATACCCCAAAATAATTTAAACAAAAATAGTAAAATGTACAAAACTAAAACCAACTACGACAAAAATGTCATAAAAAAATATATAAACATCACAAACAGACAAATTAAAAATCCGAAATCACACGTAATCTGTTCGATATACCTATAATAACGTGTAGCTCCGGATTTTAATTTTTTATAACGGAAATAACAATTTATAATTTACTCTTGGACATTATAAGTATTTAGGTCGCGTAAACACATGCACGATTTTTTTCACCACCGCGTCACGCTCTCGAGCATCCCTCCCACGTCTTTCTCTCCTAAGTGACTTTGGAATTCATACTTTAAGCCTGTTGTCATAAAGAATATATTCTTAATGATCAAGCACGCCACGCACGCTCAGCACCCGAATAGCAACCGCGTCGAGATCGCGAAGAGGTGAATGTACGACGCGGACGCGATACAAAGATTCAAATCCAAATGTCCTCCCTCCGGTTGACGCCCTAAGCCGAGGTTCGTACCCCACAGGGGGTGCCCTTAACGAGCGTTCACCTAGTTTTAATTAGCATAGTTGAATAACCCCTGGCTGGAGGTTTTAAGTGTAGAAGCTTAAGGCACCCACAGAAAAGCCCGGTTATGTAGTCATGATCTCAGAAGTCACTTCGAGATGCCGCACCAAAGAAAAAAAAAACAAAGATTCAAATTCGTGTCCAAAACCAAGATCTAGCATAACATTGAGGAATGTAGATTGCTTGTATTAGACTTTGAGATTACATCCAATTTTATTCAGTTACATGGGCAACAATGTCGTCTTTAACTTCCATTCTACTTCTGTGCTACGAAATATAACAAGACAAAGCACTTTTAGAGACTAACACTAGCTGATATTTTTCGACGTTGAATTGATTTTCTTGCTTTCCAGGTTATATCTAAAGATACAGAATCAGGTCAGCCAGATGTTACTATTTCTGGGAACTAGGGTACAAGTTACCTGTCCAACGGACATATCCGCAAAATGGAGGCGCATTATATATTTCAACAGACGAAAGGGTATTAATGATCGAGATAAGCTCGTTATAAAATTGGCTGTATTTATTTTTGGGACGCATTCTGTTAAGGTCACCTAAGCGATTTTATTGAACAAAAATCAAGTCCGGTTGGACAGCATTATTTTGTATCGATAAAAACATAATTATAGGAAAGTTTTATAGATTACGAGATTGATTGAAAGTGTGATGTAAAAATAATACTTAATTAGACTGTAGGTAACTTAGAACGATATATACTTATCTTGCATCTATGTTGAGTGACGCGTTCACGGAGTGTACAACACAATCATAATTTATAATCATTTATTTGCTTTGAAAGTAGGTACATAAATAAAGGTGTTCACAAAATGTTGAGATTCCTGTACAATCTACCAATTAGGCATGCAAACATTGAAAGTAAATTTTATTACAAAAAAATCGAATGAAAATCAAAAAGTCAAACTAAAATAGGCAAAAAAGAAATAGAAATAGCATCATAGTAATAATAAAGAAATACACAATGTCAATAATTAAATCTAAAGATTAGGGTCATTTAAAAATTCATAAATTGAAAAATAACACTTATCAAGTAATAGGGCTGTTAGTTTCTTTTTAAACATTTGTATTGGGTAATTTCTTTAAATATTTAGTATTTTGTTATAAATGGTGGGACCCATGCCACAAAACGCATTGCACAATTTCATTAATTCAAAAAACGCATAAACTGATAAATCGCTAGTGCAATATCACTACACGACCTCGCTTAAATCAATTAAGATCCTCACTATGTATAGAAACCAAACCAATTCAATTATTTATTCTAAAGACGCGGCTAGATTATTGCCAATAAAACGGCTCTAAACGGCTACCAATTTCATTCACAATCCGGCCGTTTATAGTGGGCTTTATGTGGTCCATATGTGGCTACTAAAAGTTATGACTCGCGCCATTTAATTAGGCCATAATAGATTTTTATGATGCATTGCCTAGAAACCTCCTGCGAAAATCTCAGTGAACATCGTAAAACAAGATGAGTTTGATTCTTATTTTTATTAATGCGATTCTTGGTTTGATTAAAGGGTTTATGTTTAATAAAGGGTTGAGTTAGTCTTTGTTATGCTTTTTGGCTAGAATGACTACTAGCTAGATAGTACAAATCATTTAACCCACGTGTAGGGTGCAAAGCTTCTTGTGAAAGAGTTCATCTCCCCTGCTAAACTACATACCTAACTACCCACGTGTCGTTTTGTGTCGTGCCGTTTCGTCGTTTCTATTGCAAAAAGTATTCCTGTTCATATTTTGTTTTAGATGACGATGAAACTATAGTTATTAATACTTAATTACGTTTTACGTTCGATTTAATTTAAAAAATTTATGAAACCCTACTTTGGAAGGCGCTGGTGTCTGTGATGCAATGATTTTTCAGTAGTACAGGCACCAACGAAACACATTTTTATGTAATTTTTTACTCGAAAATTTGTTTTTGTGAACCTTATTAAATACCTGTGTGTTTTTTCTGTTAGTTTTTTTTATTACTTTATTTTATGAGACGTCAACATTGTCGGCCGGCAAGGCCTCGACTGTTGCTTTCTACTTCCAAATATCCCTAGGAAAGAAAAATGCACGAATAACAACTTTTCAGCAAGTTGATCAAGAAATTGTTAACCACTATCAAAGACAGCTCTTGCAAAGTGCAACATTTTTACACTTTAACTTTTTTAACGTTCACGGAAAAACGCAAATAAAAAAAACTAGAATATTTTCATTTAGAAATCTGTTTGTGAACATTTCCACTTAAGTGAAGCAAACTTTGAATACTTTTTATTGCAACAAAAATAGTTGACATTTTTATGAGTTTGATTCACATTAAACTTTAATATAAATAAGTCGTTATGGAAATATTTGTCGTACAAAACGGTGACTGTAAATTTGGGTTGTGAATCACTGAAGTTTTCAGAAATTTATTGTACTTTTGTCAGAACTTTTGTTGAATCTACCTACTTATATATCTGTTGGTATTTTACAAATTATTTTTATTTACAATATGTACACTTTATAATTTCCATAGATCTTTAGTAGGATATAAAAATGTTACTGCATGGATTATTTAAAAGTGCACGAACAAGTGACCATAGTTCAGCTAGTGCCTGGTGCAACTTGGTTTGCCAGCTTCACTATACCAACCTTGTAACACTGACTAAGCTTTATAAACCCGAGGTACTTGAGAATAGGTAATATATTAGATTGAATCTAATGATTACCTATGAAACTATTTTTATTTCCCGTTTGCCATTTTATTAATGAGAATACAAAAATGGGTTTTTCATTAAAATATTCTCAGTAGCAGCCCGGAGTCTGGATTTGTGCCCGGTTGATCGAATAGGCTTGCCCCCTACTACATGGGACTTTAACACAACTAGCGAAATGTGGTTGTAGTATAGGGACACCTCTGCCCAACCCTTCGGGGTAACAAAGCGTGATGTTATATTATATTTTAATAAATAAAATGTTTTTATTGCAATAAATTGCACGAAGATATAAATTATTATAAAAGTGATACGTCAAATTTATACTCTCCCTTATCTCCATATTTTACCGATGCTCCAAGTATTTTGATTATTATTATTACAATGTGTTAAAAAACTTAACGTCACAAACTTAGAACATAAAATAATATCCGGAAATAATGTCTATCTTCGCTTGTGAATCCCACAGAGACCGGGCGTAGAAAAACTGTTAAATATTTGTATAAGTTACTGGAAGTTTGCTTGGTTTAAGCTACGTAAATACAGTTTCCTTTATATTGTAATAAAATTATTCATAAAGCTAAACCACTCGCTTTTTTCTTAGGACTTTTGTGTACCTACCCATCTCATAATATTTATAAACGCAGTAGATCAGGTGTATTTCATGTAATTTATTTAGATAAGAATGAATTATTGAATACCTAATTCATTAATGGATGAAAGTATATAGAAAGCACCTTCAAACTAAATAAATTGTTTTTTATTTATTTTATATTTATTGAAAGTATAGGATTTTAAATATAAAACAAATACTTCAAAACCATAAATCTTTATTTCAGACTTAAAATCGCAATTTTTAAATAGAAAAAGTACTTACAACTTTTTATTAACTTCATAAATTTTAAAATGGCTTCGTACCTACATTAAACAAAATAAATTAAAGTTAACTGAATCTGCATATAGTTACTGAAATCCAAGTATTTTCAACTTATTTTAGTCAAAAGGGAAAATTAATGTTTTTGTTAGTGCATAGATGATTAAATTTTAATCTGCAAATATATTCACGTTATAAAACCGAGATGAAATGTGAAAGTGTGTGTGTGTGTGGTGTGGGCGAAATGTGGGTATACCATAGCTACACCTCTGACCAACCCTTCGGGGAAATGTTACATATATATTATATAAAATCGAGGTTTGACAAGATCAAGAAGTTCTCGTTTCGGAGGATATATTTATTAATTATTTAACAATAATCTATCATGCGTCCATCTCGTTTACTCATCATTTCAGCCGAAAGACGTCCACTGCTGAACATAGGCCTCCCCCAAGCACCTCCACTTCGACCTATTCTGTGCTTTCCACATCCAGCGGATTCCTGCGGCCTTCACAAGGTCATTGGTCCATCTTGTGGGAGGCCTTCCAACGCTACGTCTTCCGGTACGCGGTCGCCACTCCAGAACCTTTCGGCCCCATTGGCCATCCGTTCTGCGAGCAATGTGCCCTGCCCATTGCCACTTAAGTTTGGCAATTCTTCGGGCTATGTCGGTTACCTTGGTTCTCCTGCGGATCTCCTCATTTCTGATTCGATCACGTAGGGAAACTCCAAGCATAGCCCTCTCCATTGCCCTTTGGGTGACTTTTAGCCTTCTGATAAGGCCCATTGTGAGCGACCACGTTTCAGTACCATAGGTCATCACTCGTTTACTCATTTATTTGTATTTTTTTTTGTTCTGTTTTGCTATTTTATGCACAATCATACAATTTATCCTACATATTTGTTAATTATTGTTTATCTGACCCAAATTTATTTTATTTAAGTTTGCATACACACGTTACATTATCAAACTGATTTACATCCGTCACATCACTCTTAAGTCCAGTCGAAAACCAACGTCAGGCACATATAGTTGTCTGGCATTTTTGTTGAACTGGGCCTTTTTGGCGCAGCCATGAGGCACTCCCCTGCTAATTTCTTACATCGCACTTTACACTTTTTATTTTTATATGCTGTATAATTAATTATATTGTGTGCTTTTTAGTCTATGCTAAATAAATGTATTTTCTTTCTTTCTTTCAAGAATGAATATAATCTTAGTTGATGTTGAAATTTAATTTTCATTGGAAGCACGCTACATCTACTGAAAAACTGACAGTTTTTTTATGAGTGACAGAGGTGTAGTTTATGGGTAGAATAGACCTATGTACCTACCTTTAGTGGGGTCGAACGCAATAAAAACTAAGCAGTTTGTTTGGTGACTGACGATGACTTGCAATAACACGAAACCCTTCTATCATAAAAGTTTTTATTTCACAATAACTGTGAGTACAGCGACACTACCATTGCCTTTTACGTGTGACGTGGTCACATTTACTTTTAGAGAGAAAACTGAATTTATACACAAAATAAATGTCAAAATTTAATAATTTCGATCAACCTGCTATCTGCCTAGCCTTTTCCCAACTATGTTGGGGTCGGCTTCCAGTCTAACCGGATGCAGCTGAATACCAGTATTTTACATGGAGCGACTGTCTATCTGACCTCCACGACACCCATTGGTAAGACTGGTTGTCAGACTTTCGGGCTTCCGACGACCCGTAACGACTGTCAAAGATTCATGAATCACAGCCGGAAACAACGGCTAAACGTGTTTTCCGAGTCGCGGAGGAGTCTTGGTATGTAAAGATGGTCACCCATCCACTGACCAATTTCGGCAAGCGTAGCTTAGCCTGATGGATAGATCCGTGCGGCTGTTATTACTTAGCCACAAACTCCTCAAAATTTAATAATTTCGTTATGAAACAGCAATTTTTCGAACAATAAAACAGTAAATAACAACATAGCATCGTGTTACGAACACCGAGGAAAACACTAAAGAAGAAAAACGACTTCTTTGTGGAAGTAAATTAAATCCTTCGAGCTGGTGGAAGGACTTTCCTTCCCGTAAATCTGCGGGCGAGATGGCGGTAAGGACATAGTAGAGAGAGGTCGCTGGGTACACTTCAAACTGATTACATTACAGATGGACTCTGTTTGTATTTTAAGTGCCTTTTGGAGTAAGTATAAAAATAACCTCTGACTGTCGTGTTGGTTTAGTGCAGTGATCATAACACAGTGTGAGTCTTTATAATGTGCACATATCGAAATGAGGGAATCTATGCTTAATTTTAACGACAGAAAAATATTTAAAAAAATCTAAATATTTTTTATACTTTTTTATAGAATAAAAAAAAAAACTGTGTAAACCTTTAATCTGAATCAGCTATCGCGATGAACCAAACTCCATAATGATTGGAAGTTAGTAGACGTCCACATAAAATTAAAATTGAGAAAAAAAAAACTACCCTCAATTGAAAATAAACATGTTTTTTTAGTAAAAATCTGTATTTTTTTCATCAATTTTCACAATAATTGTAAAATTTATAAATAAGACGCCCAAGAGAATAAAAAAATTATACAAAAAAACAAAAAAAAAATTTTTGACCATTTTTTCCGTCGATAAAATTAAGCATAGATTCCCTCATTTCGATATGTGCACATTATGAAGACTCACACTGTATATCAATACTATAACAACTAAGATTTCTTATGAGAGCCAAATTCAATCCTTTCTGTTGTTCAAACTATCTCAATACACTTTTCTTAATCCTTAAAACTCGCTTCGTCTTTTACTACACAACGGTTCCTAAAATTAACTTGCTAAGAAGTAGGATGCCTTCATCATGATCATCATATCGGCTGATGATGATGATGAATGATGAAGTCATCTTACTTATTAACAAGTTAACCTTGGAAAACTTTGAAAGGGACAGCAAATGATAAATCGATGTGCTGTTAATTTTTGGTGAAAATATTTCGAAAACAGATCCTTGAAATATAGTTTTAATTTTGAACAAATCTTACTTAACGACCTAAACTGACTTCTAAAAAAAACTACAAAGTGAAAAATAACTCAGGTATATTTCGGAAGTCGGTGTCTTTGGTTTTGTATATTCTTTATTTGCCACCGACTTTCGAAATATAAGTTATTTTTCACTTTGTAGTTTTTTTTTTTATAGTTTTTATTTCTCGCTTTTTAGTGGGTTGGTTTGTAATTTATCACAATTATAATAGCTTAATGTCAACTGCTGCAAGGAATTTAATCGTTGAGTTCTCCTGGTACTTCACCATCTGTTCTTTTTCTTCATATGCATTGTGACGAGCATAAATTTCCTGGCAACCAAATTAAGTAATTGAATCGCAATTGGTGAAATACTAATTATTGAGTAGTTCCGATGGCCATTTGTGGTCTTCATCAGCAGTTCCACTTCACCAAACGGTGCTTTCCGAGAGAAACTGCACAAGTTACTATAAACAAGGTAGCTACTATAAAACGTTGAGGAGTTCCCTTGACTATCCTTCGTCTTCATCATCAGACCCCTAATGACAGTCACAACCCATCTAGGTGTAAAGTTCCCATCAATACAAATTAATCAAGCCCAAACACAAGGTAATTGCTGTAAATCGTTGAGGAGTTCCCTCGATTGTCTTTCGGCTCCATCAACCGATTAACTTCAGATCTTTATTAAATAGTAGTGCTTTAAAATACTTAATGAAAAAATTAACAAACGCTCTAGTCGCCACTGCGATTTTCGAAGGTTCCCTTCGATTTCTCTCGGATGCTATCATCAGATCCTAGTTTCCTTATCATGATACCACCCTTGAAATATCTCCTTTCCAAAAAAAAAAGAATCATTGAAATCGGTTCGTAAAAGACGAAGTTATCCGCAAACACACGTAAAAAAATATACCGGATGATTGTTTTTACCGTCTCGAAATTTTTACAGATTTTTTTTTCGTGATTTCCGAGTTGCTCCCATAGTGAAAGTTGTTTATATTCATGGGTAGAACAGCCTGTAAAAATTTCGAGACGGTAAAAAAATCACCCGGTATACGGTCGAATTGAGAAACCTTCTTTTTTGAAGTCAGTTAAAAAATATTGTAAAACATTTTAAAAGATGTGGATTTTCTTGCCCATTCTTCTCCATACGACAACTACCCTTTGAAAGGTCTAGGTCTAGAATCAATTCTATTTTCTTGTAAATTTTGACATTCAAATAAATGTGCGTTTTATGGGCCTATTTGAAATAAATTATTTGACTTTGACTTTATTATGGGTAGTCAACGCTCCGCTTCCGCTTATCATGTCTTAGTCTGGTTTGAATGCAAGAACGTGCCCTCTTCATACATATCAAAGATTACTCGTCACTTACACTTAAGGAAAATGGCGTATTCTGAGCCTCATTACCAACAAAAGGTGTTTTAATTGTCTTCACAATTTGTGTAAGAAAATACATCGCAACTCACATAACGGTACCTTTGTACTCAAATTATAATTATGTTGTATCTGTATGTATTTCACTGTGTCTACATTAATAATAAAATAAATAAATAACGATAATAAATGAAGGGTTTTTTACAAAAACAGCACAACTTTTTAGCAACAATTTTACAGGAAATAAAAAAAACGTTCTATAATCCATATTTTTCATTTAATAACTTAGAACTTTTGATCATTTATTCATGTTAATGTATTGCATTGAATATGTAACATTTTTTATTATTTATACCTACTGTTATGGAATATAATGATAAAATGTAGTTTGTACTAGTGTTCTTTTTGTAAAAAAAATGCATTTATATTATTTTTGTAAAAATAAAAGTAAAAGTTTTGCAATGAAAGACATCTAATTAATCATAATTAAGTAGTTTATTGCCATACAAAACACTTGCAGCCATTATACAGTCTAATTAATTTATTATTTATTCTTCTCCACTCACATCTTCATTATCAATATCAATATCTTCTCCTTCCTCTGCTACAATTCACATATTTTATCATAAATAATCATCTTGTGGGGTTCTGAATTAGAAAATTCCTCACTTTGCGAGTAGTCCGACATTTTTGACAGCTACGACTGACATTTATTTTTTCACAAAAACTACATAACTGCGTTCAGATACGTCGTTTTTGTAAAATTTGCACGCAGTTGTGAAAAACAAAAAAAAAAAAAAAAATGTGTTTTTTTACAGTGTGATTCTGTACTAATTATGCTGTTTTTGTAAAATCGAATTAAACTGTCTAGTGTAACTTTTTCCATAGATCATATTGCCATCATTAAAAAAAAAACTGTAAAAAACCCTTCAAATAACGTTACGTATTTACTCATGGTTTTGCAGATCCTTCACATTTATGGCAACTGATGGATGACATAATACCAAATTGTTTTAAACAATTAAATTAACATCTACACTTATTGCGATGAATCTTTTGGACTCTCGTTATTTTCCTATACGAGCATAAATCCTGAAAATATATCCTCAAAGAGGATAACAACCTTACGGGTAGCTATATTTTTGAACCGTTTGGGGTTGAAACACTAGGGCCATGGGGTCCGAGTGTTCATCGATTATTTCGATATATCGCCAAGCGGTTGGTCGACTCTTCATGAGACCAGAAGATTGGCCAATTTTTAGGCTAAAGAATTAGCATTGCCATACAACGTGGCAATACTGCCAGCCTTTTGGGCACTTTTCCCACTGACAGCGATGCGGATGAATTTTTTGATGCGCAATAATTTGTTCCTATATTTTTTTTTACTGTATATAGTTAGTTATAGTTACTTGGACGATGACACTTTGTATATAGATATTAAAAAATTTAATACACCAATCCGCAAAGAAAGTCTAATTAAGTTTCAACCAGGTTCACTAAAAAGATGTAACATATTTCACCCAATAAAGTTCACCACAAATCTTATAATGTGTAAATAAGATCTTACGTTTTAATTAAGAATTCTTCTTTCAGTATTCTCGTTGCATGAGCACAAAATCGTCTTAGAAGTACCTACTCGCAATATCCCGCATGACCTTTCCAAAGGTCATTTAAAATCCAACAGATTAACTGAAATAACTATGAAAAAAGTACTAATTAACAAAAGAAAATGACTGAATACGAAGTGAGAAAGTTAACAGACAAACCCTGTTTTTGCTTAACTAAATTATTTTCCCTTCACATTCCCCTTTGTGATGGAAACAAATTCAATTTATTTCTTGATGAAAAGCACACAACCAGCTTGTGAATTTTATTATTTTAATACGTAGGAGTAATGGACGCTTGTGAGAATTAGCTTTTTGATGAGCTTTCAAATTCCATACTTAACTCTTGCGTCATACAGTTCATTTTGAAATAATTTGGTGTTTTGACGATGTGATGTAATAATATGTCTATCAAACGTGTGTGGAAACAAGCAGGAAGTGCTCGTAATAAACATTAAAGGTAACCGGAACAAGGTAAAATTTTATTAATTAGTTGTTAGAGCAGACATGACATAATAAAGCAAGTTTATAAAGTAGAGAGGTTTATTAAGTAAAGGGAAGGACTTTGCCCAGATATGGAACAGAAATAAAGTAAAAAGTATAGAATATAATTTTTCTTCAGGCTTAAGTTAACTCAAACACAAAGCATTTATTTCAATTAAACCATTTACAGGCACTTTGGAATTGTCAAGGAGTCGATGAGTCAGAAAGATGAAGTTTATTGCCAAAAGGTAGTAAATTCCTAAGGAGAAGACAGGGAACGAAACTACAGAAAATATTTTTAATTTTAAAATAATTGTTACAATTTATTGGATAAATTATCATTAAGTACCTGGTCGACCGAGCTCTGCTCGGGTAAAAATAGATAAACATATCGTCCAGGTATACTAACGTTGTGTCACATTCCCGAGGCTGTGAAAATAGAGAAAACTAATTTTCCCAGATATTGGACCAAGCTAGATCGATTTTTCGCCCCCGTAAACCCCTATACTGCAACTTCGAAATGAAATCGTTAGAGCCATTTTCGAAAACGTGATTACAAATATATATGTACAAATGTTTCTCATTTAATAGTATAGGATATTGAAATTATACTTATAGGTGTGTGAGAACAAAGTAAAAGAGCTAAAAAATAATGCCTTATCAAAATGGAAAAGCCGTTTATTTTATCAGGATTTTTTTTTTTTTTTTTTCGTTTATTAAAACTTTATGCACAAGTAAAATACCGTCCATAGGCGGACATGATAAATAAAAAAAATATAAAATAATTTATTTCAGGTCCAAGACCCATATTAAAAACAATACACATATTTGTCAATTTTATAAAATAAATGTCATTATTTGAGTCACAGATCAATTAATGTCAAAACGCACACAGCAAAATAAAATAAAATTAAATAGCACAGTGAATTAAATTAGGTGAAGTTATGTCAAAAGCAAAAATTTAAATTATTAATAACATTAAATAAAATGACAAATTTAGCACCAGAAATATGCCTGCTACAACAATGCCCAACTTGGGGCAATTCAGTCGCTGAGGCATTTTCTACCAGTCAACCTGTGATGGTGATGCAGAGACAAAACACCAGATTTGCCAAATACTTACACAATTTTGCGCTTAAAAAACAGGGGTGATAAACTTTTAGACCATCAATAAGATACAGTTGATGTTTTAATTTCGAAACAGAAATAAGTGAAACATTAGGTACCTAATCTTGAAATCACAATAATAATGTTAGAACTTACAACTTTAACATCAATATCAACCAAGGATTTAACATTGTAAAACTATATTACTTACAAAACGCTAAACCCTATAACCTTGGTACAATAAAATCCGGTAAATGTTAACAATATAAAGTGACTCTTTTCAGCCTACATTTCTCTTGGCACTCTGCCAAGGAGGGAGTCGGGAAGGGCCACATTCATGCACGGTATAAATTCTCAAGTCACTCGCTATAAGAGTGCGAGACTGTTGTATCTCCGTTAAAAAGGTTAAATGAAATGAGTACGTAAACATAGCTTGTTGGATTTTAGTGTGGCTACAACTTTGAATGTTATAGAGGTCATCGTTTTTTTAATTTTTTTAGGTAGGGCATCTCGTAGTTGACCTCTGAGATCGTAACTCTTAACCGGGCTTTCCTGTGGTTGCCTTAAGCTGCTAACTTAAAGCCAGGGCGTAATAGTACTTATACTAGGCGATGCACCCCCTGTGGGGTACGAATCTCGATTAAGGACGTCGCTTGGGGAAGAAATCAAGATGGGATAGGCTAGATCAAATCTGCATAGTTATTATTGACTGGGGAATTTAAAGCTGCAGGTCCAGCTTCGACGCGGACTGGCGCATCGTCGAGCAAGGGTCGGGGGGGTGGGGGTTTTTATTTTAGAAAAGTAACTACTTATATTTCTCTACACCTAACCAACTGGTGAGGTATAGGAAATGACTTGACGTTATTCTGACCCTTATATTTTATTTTTGAATTATCGTTATACTCCTATCAATCGATATTTCTGGCAAAAATACCTACTTTTAAAAATACCTCCTATTGGTAAGCTATCATGAGTTCATCTCAACGAACTTTCCCTTCATATTTAGCTAATTGTAGTCAAGGAAATAATAATCATTTATTTCCCAGATAAAACAATCCAATTGGTTAGTAATTACATAAGCAACTTCAAGACTAATGTTAGTTATGCAAAACACATTGCTTGAAATAATTTATTTAAATCAAAAACTTCGACACTCCGTCATTCTGTAGAAAAAAAAAATATTACCTACATCATCATCTTCTTGCCCTTGTCCCATGGTACGTGGGGTTGGCGCACCACGTTTTCCCTAGTCAACCGCCACGATATCATTCACTCCCTTTTCTTTCATATTGTGGCGGCATCCACATCGTCACATGTGAACTACGCATCAAAGAACTGACGTCACATAAAATCCTGCATCGCGCAAACATAGTTTACCGCCCGATCAACAAATATATAAATTTCCGACATCAATCGTTGAGCAGTTGCTTGCAGTTGCAGGGGGGCTTGTGGCTAAGTAACAACAGCTGAACGGGTCGATCGATCAGGTTAAGCTACGCTTGCCGCTGTTGGTCTGTGGATGAGTGACCATCTTTACATACCAAGACCTCTCCGTGTTTCGGAAAGCACGTTAAGCCGTTGGTCCCGGCTGTCATTTGTAGATCTTTGACAGTCGTTACGGGTAGTTAGAAGCCCGAAAAGTCTGACAACCAGTCTTACCAAGGGGTATCGTGTTACCTAGTAACTAGGTTGTGGAGGTCAGATAGGCAGTCGCTCCATGTAACATACTGGTATTCAGCTGCATCCGGTTAGACTGGAAGCCGACACCAACATAATTGGGAAAAGGCTAGGCAGATGATGAATCGTTGAGCAGTTGCCCGCCAGACTCGCCACCCATCTGGTCGGAGGATCCCCCTTTTCTATAGAGTATGAGTGAACTTTACACCCTATTCCTCATGCCTTTAAAATATTTTCAATGACCTTCCTCTCCCTCTCCATCTAACAACATTGTGTATCAAAGAGTGATGAAAATATCAGCCCTCTTTTAGTCGCATACATTCCCTTCCTCATCATCACATGCCTTTACCAACCCAAACGATTTCCTTTCAAATTTTCTGCCACTGGCGCCACTTTCAAACTACCTACAGTTTAACTATTTTCTTTATGTCCCTCGGCAAACTTCGTGTTTCGTCAGTCGTCGGATATCTATCAGTTGCCCTTTGCACTTGGTGCAGACCGGACGCTCTTAATCGACTTTGAAATATACAGAGTTGTTAATACTCTTTTAACTTAATGTAATTTATTTTATAAATGGGAGGAAAGCTGCAAAAGTCGTAGGCACGAAAATAGTTTACAGCTGTATATAGTTCACACGGAAATCAAAACAAAACAACAGTAAAGTACTTAGTTCTGAATTCAAATTGTTATACACAATAAATCTAATAATTGATGGACATGGAAATTAGCATTCGTTTGTATTCGGAAATGCAATAATTCCCGAGGAACATTAAGGAAATAGTCAGTCTGTACATGAATTTATTACAAAAAACCGTTACAATATCGAATGACCCCAGAATACTTCTAACGAAGAGGAACAGTCTCCAAGCATTTGTTTCTATGTCAAGGGGGTAAGGCACAGCCTTCGCCACTTGTTATAAACGAATAACAGTTAATTAAATTGTAATAACTTCTGCTTGAAGGTTTTGTTTATCTTTCAGGGTTTCCTGAAAATTCTCGTAGAAAGGAAAATGAACATCTGTGTCTACTAGCAAATGATATTAGTGTCATTTTAATTATTAATACAATAATAGGCTGGTATTATTACCAGCCTATTATTGTCCCACTGAAGGGCAAAGGCATTTTAACATACAGAGAAAGCATGGGCATTGATCACTATGCTTGTTCAAGGCGTTCCCATTGAACAAGTTTGTGTACTCTTCTGTGTTGTCGTTTCTGTAAGGTCAAATTAAGTGTAAGTAGAATTAATTAATATAAATATAAGATTAATAATATACAAACAAAAATACCAAATGCAAAAACAAATAAATGAAAAAAAAAATATAATAAACAAAAAAAAAACAATGTAATAAATGCGTGTGTGTTTGTTAATATACAAAATTACAAATGTATTTACAAGGCAGATGTTAAGGGAAAGGCCGGGTGGGGACGCCCTAGGAGGACATATACTGAACATCACCTTATTGGTGATGTTCTTCAGAAAGGCCAGGTGCGTAGTACTCGCAACCGGCGTGCGTGTATGACCAGATGTATGAACGTAGACGAGGCAAAAGGAGTATGTAAGGATCGTAGCAGGTGGTGTTCTGTAGTTTCTGCCTACCCCCTTGGGAAGAAGGCGTGAGTTGAACATGATGTTGAAGATGGAATTATTAATAGATTTAATATTTTATGTAAATATTACAGTATAGAATTAAGCTCGCCAACGACACGAGTCGTGCGAAGACTTATCTTGCGAACACTCTAATAAAGACTGTTACGTTTCTGAATGATGTCAGACTATAAACAAAGATGTCCAGCTTTTGACAAATATTAATTATTCTGTCCTCAAGTATTTTAAAGAATAATTAAGGGCAGTCTTTGTCATTTTATTTTTAATGAGAAATGACCTTGCTTATGAGCTTTGTTTTATATTACGTCGTACCTATACCCTATATAATACACTGTACCATATTTACTATGTAGGTATGTACTAGCAATTTTTTAATATACGTTTATTTATCATGATCATTAATTCAGCTGTTAGTATTTGCTTAAGTTCAAACTTTTGGCGAGTGCCAGTCAACTTTTTTGAATAATATATTTGAAACTCGACCTTATAAACGAAACCTAAAAATTTTTTGTTTGGCTGAAAATTCCTTGATGTAATACAAAATAATATATCTAGAACTACACCATGTACAAAATCGATTAGAAGATAGAAAACAACGCCAAACCTAAAACCTACAAGACTTCTCCTCACAGTCTTCAAAACCCTCACGTAAACCTACTTGTACAGGTTACTAGCTGACCTGGCAAATGTTGTTATAAATTATTTGTTTGGGGTGGACCACTCTTATCACTTAGGGGTATGAAAAATAGATTACAACCGATTCTCAGACCTACCAAATATACGTATAAAATTTCATAAAAATCGATCAAGCCGGAGGAGCTCGGAGGAGTATGGCAACTAACACTGTGACACGAGAATTTTATGTATATATATAGATAGATATAGATAGATAGATGGATAGATAGATAGATAGAAGATAGATTAAGTTGAACATACTTCAGGGGAGTGTCAGTAGGACTCATAAAATTCTCTATTTTTATTATGGAAGAAACCCTGTAATATGGTTTAAAAAATCACCTGTTCCCTACAAAGTACAATACTTACGCGAGCAAAACGTAGGGAGCCACAGTTTTTTTAAAGAATATTGTGTTTTCCTCGTTTAACCTGAAACTCTGTATAAATCTCCAAAGCGCAGATATGATTCATACAAGTTCTATACATAAGTACCAACAGACTAGCTACCACAATGCAACCGTTGGCATCTATTGATAAGATCCGATACGAGGTGTGTCTGGAACAAGCTTTGTAGCTGCATTGTAATGTCATGACACGAGGAGACCGATGCATCTGTGTTATGAGAATAACGTTTCAATTCCTGGTTACACGGCACGTAGGCGTATCTAGAGATTCTGCGTATCAAAATGGATAAAAGAGAAGTACAAAGCAGTTATTTTTAATTGTAATCTCCGTCTGCAGTATTTTTTATACCTGCCATCTTCTTTTGATATCTACTTACCATCTGCTTCTCTATGTAATACCAATAAGGTCCCGTTGTGATAAAAATACTCATATATAATATATCAGTCGGTCAGCAAAGCGGTAGCGAAGTTGACTGCCCAGGGTGCATTTATCAAAAGTATAGCATTAAGGAGGCTATTGTATAGGCGCGGGCTTGCGGACGATGAGCAATGGGTAGCTCGCCGTCCGATAAGGACCAAGCCCGGGTCGACGGCGCGTTGTGTTCCACGCGCGCCTCAAAGAGATGTCAGCAGAATTGACGGGGTCCGCTAGGGCCAATGCCTGCCGGGGGTTCGAAGAAAACCGATAGGGAAATCGTGGCCCCCGGCAACAGGGCAACCGAAGGAATACGGGTGGGTTTTAGTCAGTAAGAGTCTGACACGCCCTTCCGCTCCGCTCAGAGCGGGAGAAGTTATTTGATAATTTCCCACCCAAAAAAAGGCTATTGTGCAAAAACACAGTAATGTTGAAGATTTCATTCAATTTCTATCAGTTACTTATTGTTAAACTTAATTTTATAGTACTTTTCTATTGACTATCAGCTACTGCGAGCGCAGTAAATCTTGCAACCACTAGACCAACGAGGCAGTAGTTGAGCATGATGTCTTGGGTTCGATTCTCGAGTCGGGCAAAGTGTTATTGGGTTTTTCCATCTGGAATTTCTCAGTAGCAGCCCGGTTTTGTGCCCGGTTTATGGCACTAGGCTTGCCTCCTATTACATGGGACTTAAACATAACTGGCAAAACGTGGGTGTAGTAATAATAGTAGACTAGACTCCGGGACACCTCTGCCTAACCCTTTGAGGAATACTTGTGTTGTTGTGTTGTTTTTAACCGACTTCCAAAAAGGAGGAGGTTATATGTTCGTCGCGTATGTTTTTTTTAATGTATGTCCACCGATTTCTCCGTCAATTGTGAACCGATTTTGAAAATTCTTTTTTTTGTTTGAAAGGGTGTGCTCTCGAATTAGTCCCATATAAATTTTATTAACTTTGCTTGGATAGTTTTTGAGTTAGCTACAAAATACGTATTTTTTTCCCACTTAGTATGTAGATGATATGATAAGTTTCTGTCACTGGTAGCAGGTAGTGGTATTCGAATGTGTGTGGGGTAGATACTACAACTAAAAAGTGAAAAATAAAAACTTTTTACAAAAAAAAACAACCGACCTCCAAAAAAAAACACTACAAAGTGAAAAATAACTTTAATTTCGGAAGTCGGTGGCAAAAAACGAAAATACAAAACCCAAGACACCGCGTACCGACTTCCGAAATTAAAGTTATTTTTCACGTTGTACCTAGTGTTTTTTTTGGAGGTCGGTTGTTTTTTTTTGTAAAAAGTTTTTATTGACATTTTCATCTTTAATGCTGTTTTCCAGAGTAGCACAGCTTGACTATTGATACATTAATAGATGTTTATCGACTTTCCAATAATCTAGATATTATCTGTATTTGCCTAACAATAAGTGAGCACAGACTACTGATCAATGAATAAATAATCTAGATACAGACATTAATTGGGACCCTTCTCGAACACCGTACATTTTTCTAGGAAAATGTGTATGTAGGTTTTCTGGGAAATATAAACAACTCAATTTGTACGGACTTTTATTTAATTATGAAACGATCAATCGAAGTAAGGTACATGTTACGTAAGTTTTCCATGGAGTTTCGACTTACTGGTGATTCGCTCATTTAAGGCGACTAAATACGGGTGAAATATCAATAAGCCGGAGTTTCTTACCGGCTTCTCCATAAGAAACGACCAATTAAACGGTGCACCTAGCTTCTGACGTTTCATAAGTGCCCATGTAGGTTTATGTAAAATAAAATATTTTGATTTTGACCAAAACCAGTACATGGTGAAACTTGCTACTCTTGAAGCTATAAGGTATTTTAACTGCTATGATAAGGCAGGATAATGCATCCGTCCACAAAAAAAAAAAACATCGCTCGAGTTAACTCATCAACTACTAAAAATCTCACACAAAACCTACAAATCGTCAAGTGCGAGTTGGACTCGCATACGAAGTCATATCATCGTACAATATATTTTACATAAATATTTTAGTAAAAAAACACGTTTCTTGCATGGACCATATTTAATTTGAAACTTTATTTAATTTTTATTATTTGTTATTATAGCGGCCATATTCTGTGAATATTTCGAGTATCTACCTATTACGGTTCAAAAGTTACAGCCCTGTGACAGACGGGCCGACAGCGGAGCCTTAGTAATAAGGTCCAGTTGGCACCCTTTATTTACAGACCCCTAAAAGAGGCGCCAGAAAATGTAACAAAGCAAATACTGTTTAACGAACCGAAATAAAACGGTTATATGTAACCGATATTTGCATACCTATACGGTTTCAAAAGTAGGAGATAAAGGTACCTTAACCCTCTATGAGTGAGAGAGATAGAAAGATGAAAGGTAAGTAAGGTATTCTTTACAGCTACCTATGCGAATACATGAAGAATTTCAATTGGTTGGTATTTAACCAGAATTTTGATTTTCAATCGTTCTTTTGTATAAAATAATATACCAATACTATACAAAAATATGCTAATGATAACTACCGTACGTGTCGATTAGAGTTATCTTTAAACATACCTTAATATATTAGCAACAAAACAATAGGCAAGACTTGAAAACACCCACAGTCAAAAAAGGGATAATCCAATACAGCGGCAAATACCAGAAGAGACTCTCAAAACATCAAAATGAACTTGCTCTAAAACTAAGTGTTGATGGTGGCCTGCAATTTAAGAGATTGAGGAGACATAGCATCTCGACTCTTTTGGATAGATTCAACTAACTGAAATGAGAAACTTAACTGTGAAATTATCACCAAGATACATAACCTAAAAAACAGTGGCACTCCGGGAGTGCCGACAGAAGTGAAAATTTGAACAAGATCGCCTTGGTGGAAGAAAAATACTTGTATAGAACATTGCTCCGTAATCTTATCTAAATAAAGAGCACAATCGCGGTTACAAAAAAAAAAAATACTTCCAAAACCTATAACCTTAACCTTTTACCGGTCAGCTAGACTTATAATTCTGAATACGTAGTCCGTTGTTTGCTGTTTAAACAAAAATCAGCTTTATGAGAGTGTAAATAAAATTGATTTTGGATTGACTAGTATTAGTCAGTCTAAAATAAACTTTATTGACACTCCCATAAAGCTGAAAAGTCATAAAAATATGAAGTTGTAGCGCAAACTGAACCTAATGCATTTCCATTAATGATATTGGACGTGCAGCATTTTCTGATGGATTGTGTCTGTAACAGGCGCGAGAGGGAGCCACTTTTGAGAGAATAAGACTTGAATAGGCTTAACGTGGCATTAATACAATCAATTTTATCCCAACCAACTTCAGAAAGTGCCAAAGAGTTGTCATTTAATAACAGTCCTTCATCGGCGACTTCTATCTTTATCACAATGTGTTTCATATATTGTTTAAACAATATATGAAACACTTTAACACAAACACACACACACAATCAAACACAACAGTACAACACACATAAACTGTGTAACAAGCATAACTGTGTTACTTTCCGTTACTGCACAAAAAAATCAGGGCCTCTCTGTAAATTGACAATTTGTTTAAAGCCCTTTTATCACTGGTCGGTACGTCAGCGGTGCGGAATCAGCATGCTCGGTATACTCGGTACCGAAAATTTACCGAGCGTCTAAATTTTAATGAAACGACATTTTTTCGCGAAGAATTAAGCAGTACTGCACAAATTACACCGTCAAAACCGATAGGGAAATCGTGGCCCCCGGCAATAGAGCAACTGAAGGAACACGGGTAGGTTTTAGTCAGTAAGAGTCTGACACGTCCCCCCGCTCCGCCCAGGGTGGGAGAAGTTATTTGATAAGCTCCCACACAAAAAAAATAAAATGGTCCGTAAATGAAAGCAGTACGGTATCTTTTCGGTATACAAAGCATACTATACCGCACTGCTGCTTACTAATTAATTAATAAAACCGGCCAAGTGCATGTCGGACCACGCACAATGTAGGGTTCCGTAGTTGGAATGAATTTATTCCAAGAACAAACTTAACTTTGTAGTTGAGAAACATGTTCTCCGATACATTCTGTATGGAAGAACATGTTTTTACAACCGCAAATCTAAGTTGGTCGATTATTACTCGTTAACTTGTAAAGCCTACTCAGTTGTGATAGTTTTTCTTTTAAATTCGTTATATAAACTACTGTTGTGAATTTTTCCACATATGTGAAACCAACCATTTAGCTGGCAGGGGGGGGGACACTTGACTCTAACAAAAATTTTCACCTTAAAGCTTAATATTTCGCAAACGGATCTCTGAATTCAAAAATGGTTTTAACATACTCACAATATTTTTGAAAGACCTTTCCAATGATATTACACATGGTGGGATAAAAAAATAAAAAAAAACATCATCACTTTACGTGTATGGGAGGTACCCTAAAAAAAAAATGTTTTTCATAATTTTGTTTTACCACTTTGTCGGCATAATTAATATGTATACCTATGCCAAATTACAGCTTTCTAGTACTAAGGGTCTTGGAGCTAGACCTCGGACAGATAGACAGACAGACAGACAGACAGACGGACATGACGAAACTATAAGGGTTCCTTGTTTACTACGGAACCCTAAAAATGAAAGTAGTGCGGTATCGTTTTGGTATACCGAGCATACTATACCGAAACGATACCGCACCGACCATTGAGGAAACGGCCTAACAATTAATTTCCCTTTTTGTACAACAAACGAGCAAAATATTTCGATTTATTTAGGTCAATCTCACACGATCTAACCGATCTTAAACATACACAATACTTATCAACATTCATACAGTCATTATGTACAAAACCTTTCATCCAATTTTTTGGACCCAACGTCCTTTTTACATTAAAACACAAGGGTACTACTGTCAGCTATTCCTATCAGTACTGTTCCCTTTTCTATTGTAAATCAGATTGTGTTGGCGAAACCCAACCTACGTCATGTGGCATTTGTAGAGTGGTTTGATAACATTATTGTATGTAAAACTTTGGTGATAACTTGCTACATAAAAGCCAGAATAATATTTTACAGATAAAAGGAAAAATCTTATTTGTTTATAATTTTTGTTTCCAAAGCTACGAATTAAGCTCTTACAAACAGGCGCGACACGCGACGCGACACAAAGGTACCGATGTCCGTGAACTTGGCAGATCATTTCTCAGCAGAGCATGAAAAAATGTGAGTTCTATTGGCATGCGGATGAGTTCTAGAGTTCCTTATACTTAAAAAAAATAGTTCTGGCTTTTTTGCCTGAAAAAAGTCGAATGAAAATATGCTCTGCTAACTTCCGTTAGCAGATCATTTTTTCCAAAATTAAAATTTTAAAACTGATTTAGGTGCACAATGGTGAGCTCTATAGTTCCTAATACTTTTCCGGAAGAGTTCTGCTGACATAAATTTAAAAAATAAAAAAATAAAAAATTGGCCTTTTACGAGAAAAAGACAATCATTTTGATAAAATAGCCGTGAATGACGTAATTTGTGGATTTTCATAGATGTTTTGGGCTAAAATTAATAACTAAGATTCTAGTAACAAAAGAAAAACTAAATGAAAGCAGAAGATCAGCAGAAGTATCAGAAGAGCCTTGTGAAAAAGATAGGTTGGGAGAAATCGAGGTTTCATTAAGTGTTTAAGTTAGTAGGATCAAAAAAGAATTTGAATACGAATAAGGAGCATGAATGCCTCGTTTTCTGATGCATCTATGATAGAACTATCCGACAACATGAAACAATAACCCAGAACTGTAACTCAGGTGTCAGCAGAGCATGGTTGAAAAGTTAGATTAGTAAAAATCGAGGTTTAATTTAATATCTTAATCGTAAAATCATTATAAAAAAACCAGAACACCTGAGGAGCTGGAACTCTTCGTTTCCTGATGCAACTATTAAAGAAATAACCGAGAATTTGCAAAAATGACCCAAAACTCCGACTCAGGTATCAGCAAAGCATGGTTTAGATAAGTTGAAATTGATATTTAATTCAGTGTATCAGTAAAAAATATACTAAAAAAATTGAGTAGCTCCAAGGTGCGGGAACTCCTTGATTCCTGATGCATGTGTAACAGAGCTATCTGATAACATGCAATACAAACCCAGAACTTTGACTCAGGTGTCAGCAGAGCATGGGTAAACATTTTAATACGTTGAAATTGACATTTAATTCAGTGTGTCAGTAAAAAATATACTAAATAAATTGAGTAGCTCTTAGGTGCGGTAACTCCTCGATTCCTGATGCATGTGTAACAGAGCTATCCGACAATATGCAATACAAACCCAAAACTTTGACTCAGGTGTCAGCAGAGCATGGGTAAAGATTTTTATAAGTTGAAATTGACATTTAATTCAGTGTGTCAGTAAAAAATATACTAAAAAAATTGAGTAGCTCCTAGGTGCGGGAACTCCTTGATTCCTGATGCATGTGTAACAGAGCTATCTGATAACATGCAATACAAACCCAGAACTTTGACTCAGGTGTCAGCAGAGCATGGGTAAACATTTTAATACGTTGCAATTGACATTTAATTCAGTGTGTAAGTAAAAAATATACTAAAAAAATTGAATAGCTCTTAGGTGCGGGAACTCCTCAATTCCTGATGCATGTGTAACAGAGCTATCCGACAACATGCAATACAAACCCAGAACTTTGACTCAGGTGTCAGCAGAGAATGGTTGAAAAGTTAGATTAGTAAAAATTGAGATTTAATTTAGTGTCTTTATCGTAAAATCATTATACATAACCACAACACCTGAGGAGCTGGAACTCCTCGTTTCCTGATGTATATATAACAGAACTATCTAACAACATGCAACACAAACCCGGAACTTTGACTCAGGTGTCAGCAGAGCATGGGTAAAGATTTTAATACGTTGAAATTGATATTTACTTCAGTGTGTCAGTAAAAAATATACTAAAAAAATTGAGTAGGTCCAAAGTGCGGGAACTCTTCGTTACCTGATGCATGTGTAACAGAACTATCCGATAACATGCAATATAAACCCAGAACTCTGACTCAGATGTCAGCAGAGCATGGGTAAAAGTTTATATAATTTGAAATTGATATTTAATTTAGTGTATCAGTAAAAAACTTACTTAAAAATTTTAGAAGCTCCAAGGAGCAGGAACTCTTCGTTTCCTGATGCATGTGTAACAGAGCTATCCGACAACATGCAATACAAACCCAGAACCTTGACTCAGGTGTCAGCAGAGCATGGTTGAAAAGTTAGATTAGTAAAAATCGAGATTTAATTTAGTGTCTTTATCGTGAAATCATTATAAAAAATCACAACACCTGAGGAGCTGGAACTCCTCGTTTCCTGATGTATGTGTAACAGAACTATCTGACAACATGCAACACAAACCCGGAACTTTGACTCAGGTGTCAGCAGAGCATGGGTAAACATTTTAATACGTTGAAATTGACATTTAATTCAGTGTGTCAGTAAAAAATATACTAAAAAAATTGAGTAGCTCCAAGGTGCGGGAACTCCTTGATTCCTGATGCATGTGTAATAGAGCTATCTGATAACATGCAATACAAACCCAGAACTTTGACTCAGGTGTCAGCAGAGCATGGGTAAACATTTTAATACGTTGAAATTGACATTTAATTCAGTGTGTCAGTAAAAAATATACTAAAAAAATTGAGTAGCTCCTACGTGCGGGAACTCCTTGATTCCTGATGCATGTGTAACAAAGCTATCCGATGCCATGCAAAACAAACCCAAAACTTTAACTCAGGTGTCAGCAGAGCATGGGTAAACATTTTAATACGTTGCAATTGACATTTAATTCAGTGTGTCAGTAAAAAATATACTAAAAAAATTGAGTAGCTCCAAGGTGCGGGAACTCCTTGATTCCTGATGCATGTGTAACAGAGCTATCTGATAACATGCAATACAAACCCAGAACTTTGACTCAGGTGTCAGCAGAGCATGGGTAAACATTTTAATACGTTGCAATTGACATTTAATTCAGTGTGTCAGTAAAAAATATACTAAAAAAATTGAGTAGCTCTTAGGTGCAGGAACTCCTTGATTCCTGATACATGTGTAACAGAGCCATCCGACAACATGCAATACAAACCCAGAACTTTGACTCAGGTGTCAGCAGAGCATGGGTAAACATTTTAATACGTTGCAATTGACATTTAATTCAGTGTGTCAGTAAAAAATATACTAAAAAAATTGAGTAGCTCTTAGGTGCAGGAACTCCTCGATTCCTGATGCATGTGTAACAGAGCTATCCGACAACATGCAATACAAACCCAGAACTTTGACTCAGGTGTCAGCAGAGCATGGGTAAACATTTTAATACGTTGAAATTGACATTTAAATCAGTGTGTCAGTAAAAAATATACTAAAAAAATTGAGTAGCTCTTAGGTGCAGGAACTCCTCGATTCCTGATACATGTGTAACAGAGCTATCCGACAACATGCAATACAAATCCAGAACTTTGACTCAGGTGTCAGCAGAGCATGGTTGAAAAGTTAGATTAGTAAAAATCGAGATTTAATTTAGTGTCTTTATCATGAAATCATTATAAAAAACCACAACACCTGAGGAGCTGGAACTCCTCATTTCCTGATGTATGAATAACAGAACTATATGATAACATGCAACACAAACCCGGAACTTTGACTCAGGTGTCAGCAGAGCATGGGTAAAGATTTTTATATGTTGAAATTGACATTTAATTCAGTGTGTCAGTAAAAAATATACTAAAAAAATTGAGTAGATCTTAGGTGCGGGAACTCCTCGATTCCTGATGCATGTGTAACAGGGCTATCCGACAACATGCAAAACAAATCCAGAACTTTGACTCAGGTGTCAGCGGAGCATGGTTGAAAAGTTAGATTATTAAAAATCGAGATTTAATTTAGTGTCTTTATCGTGAAATCATTATAAAAAACCACAACACCTGAGGAGCTGGAACTCCTCGTTTCCTGATGTATGAATAACAGAACTATCTGATAACATGCAACACAAACCCGGAACTTTGACTCAGGTGTCAGCAGAGCATGGGTAAAGATTTTTATAAGTTGAAATTGACATTTAATTCAGTGTGTCAGTAAAAAATATACTAAAAAAATTGAGTAGCTCTTAGGTGCGGGAACTCCTCGATTCCTGATGCATATGTGACAGAGCTATCCGATAATATGCAACACAAACCCGGAACTTTGACTCAGGTGTCAGCAGAGCATGGGTAAAGATTTTTATAAGTTGAAATTGACATTTAATTCAGTGTGTCAGTAAAAAATATACTAAAAATATTGAGTAGCACCAAGGTGCGGGAACTCCTTGATTCCTCATGCATGTGTAACAGGGCTATCTGATAACATGCAATACAAACCCAGAACTTTGACTCAGGTGTCAGCAGAGCATGGGTAAACATTTTAATACGTAGAAATTGACATTTAATTCAGTGTGTCAGTAAAAAATATACTAAAAAAATTGAGTAGCTCCAAGGTGCGGGAACTCCTTGATTCCTGATGCATGTGTAACAGAGCTATCTGATAACATGCAATACAAACCCAGAACTTTGACTCAGGTGTCAGCAGAGCATGGGTAAACATTTTAATACGTTGAAATTGACATTTAATTCAGTGTGTCAGTAAAAAATATACTAAAAAAATTGAGTAGCTCCTACGTGCGGGAACTCCTTGATTCCTGATGCATGTGTAACAAAGCTATCCGATGCCATGCAAAACAAACCCAAAACTTTAACTCAGGTGTCAGCAGAGCATGGGTAAACATTTTAATACGTTGAAATTGACATTTAATTCAGTGTGTCAGTAAAAAATATACTAAAAAAATTGAGTAGCTCCAAGGTGCGGGAACTCCTTGATTCCTGATGCATGTGTAATAGAGCTATCTGATAACATGCAATACAAACCCAGAACTTTGACTCAGGTGTCAGCAGAGCATGGGTAAACATTTTAATACGTTGAAATTGACATTTAATTCAGTGTGTCAGTAAAAAATATACTAAAAAAATTGAGTAGCTCCTACGTGCGGGAACTCCTTGATTCCTGATGCATGTGTAACAAAGCTATCCGATGCCATGCAAAACAAACCCAAAACTTTAACTCAGGTGTCAGCAGAGCATGGGTAAACATTTTAATACGTTGCAATTGACATTTAATTCAGTGTGTCAGTAAAAAATATACTAAAAAAATTGAGTAGCTCCAAGGTGCGGGAACTCCTTGATTCCTGATGCATGTGTAACAGAGCTATCTGATAACATGCAATACAAACCCAGAACTTTGACTCAGGTGTCAGCAGAGCATGGGTAAACATTTTAATACGTTGCAATTGACATTTAATTCAGTGTGTCAGTAAAAAATATACTAAAAAAATTGAGTAGCTCTTAGGTGCAGGAACTCCTCGATTCCTGATACATGTGTAACAGAGCCATCCGACAACATGCAATACAAACCCAGAACTTTGACTCAGGTGTCAGCAGAGCATGGGTAAACATTTTAATACGTTGCAATTGACATTTAATTCAGTGTGTCAGTAAAAAATATACTAAAAAAATTGAGTAGCTCTTAGGTGCAGGAACTCCTCGATTCCTGATGCATGTGTAACAGAGCTATCCGACAACATGCAATACAAACCCAGAACTTTGACTCAGGTGTCAGCAGAGCATGGGTAAACATTTTAATACGTTGAAATTGACATTTAAATCAGTGTGTCAGTAAAAAATATACTAAAAAAATTGAGTAGCTCTTAGGTGCAGGAACTCCTCGATTCCTGATACATGTGTAACAGAGCTATCCGACAACATGCAATACAAATCCAGAACTTTGACTCAGGTGTCAGCAGAGCATGGTTGAAAAGTTAGATTAGTAAAAATCGAGATTTAATTTAGTGTCTTTATCATGAAATCATTATAAAAAACCACAACACCTGAGGAGCTGGAACTCCTCATTTCCTGATGTATGAATAACAGAACTATATGATAACATGCAACACAAACCCGGAACTTTGACTCAGGTGTCAGCAGAGCATGGGTAAAGATTTTTATATGTTGAAATTGACATTTAATTCAGTGTGTCAGTAAAAAATATACTAAAAAAATTGAGTAGATCTTAGGTGCGGGAACTCCTCGATTCCTGATGCATGTGTAACAGGGCTATCCGACAACATGCAAAACAAATCCAGAACTTTGACTCAGGTGTCAGCGGAGCATGGTTGAAAAGTTAGATTATTAAAAATCGAGATTTAATTTAGTGTCTTTATCGTGAAATCATTATAAAAAACCACAACACCTGAGGAGCTGGAACTCCTCGTTTCCTGATGTATGAATAACAGAACTATCTGATAACATGCAACACAAACCCGGAACTTTGACTCAGGTGTCAGCAGAGCATGGGTAAAGATTTTTATAAGTTGAAATTGACATTTAATTCAGTGTGTCAGTAAAAAATATACTAAAAAAATTGAGTAGCTCTTAGGTGCGGGAACTCCTCGATTCCTGATGCATATGTGACAGAGCTATCCGATAATATGCAACACAAACCCGGAACTTTGACTCAGGTGTCAGCAGAGCATGGGTAAAGATTTTTATAAGTTGAAATTGACATTTAATTCAGTGTGTCAGTAAAAAATATACTAAAAATATTGAGTAGCACCAAGGTGCGGGAACTCCTTGATTCCTCATGCATGTGTAACAGGGCTATCTGATAACATGCAATACAAACCCAGAACTTTGACTCAGGTGTCAGCAGAGCATGGGTAAACATTTTAATACGTAGAAATTGACATTTAATTCAGTGTGTCAGTAAAAAATATACTAAAAAAATTGAGTAGCTCCAAGGTGCGGGAACTCCTTGATTCCTGATGCATGTGTAACAGAGCTATCTGATAACATGCAATACAAACCCAGAACTTTGACTCAGGTGTCAGCAGAGCATGGGTAAACATTTTAATACGTTGAAATTGACATTTAATTCAGTGTGTCAGTAAAAAATATACTAAAAAAATTGAGTAGCTCCTACGTGCGGGAACTCCTTGATTCCTGATGCATGTGTAACAAAGCTATCCGATGCCATGCAAAACAAACCCAAAACTTTAACTCAGGTGTCAGCAGAGCATGGGTAAACATTTTAATACGTTGAAATTGACATTTAATTCAGTGTGTCAGTAAAAAATATACTAAAAAAATTGAGTAGCTCCTACGTGCGGGAACTCCTTGATTCCTGATGCATGTTTAACAAAGCTATCCGATGCCATGCAAAACAAACCCAAAACTTTAACTCAGGTGTCAGCAGAGCATGGGTAAACATTTTAATACGTTGCAATTGACATTTAATTCAGTGTGTCAGTAAAAAATATACTAAAAAAATTGAGTAGCTCCAAGGTGCGGGAACTCCTTGATTCCTGATGCATGTGTAACAGAGCTATCTGATAACATGCAATACAAACCCAGAACTTTGACTCAGGTGTCAGCAGAGCATGGGTAAACATTTTAATACGTTGCAATTGACATTTAATTCAGTGTGTCAGTAAAAAATATACTAAAAAAATTGAATAGCTCTTAGGTGCGGGAACTCCTCGATTCCTGATGCATGTTTAACAGAGCTATCCGACAACATGCAATACAAACCCAGAACTTTGACTCAGGTGTCAGCAGAGCATGGGTAAACATTTTAATACGTTGAAATTGACATTTAAATCAGTGTGTCAGTAAAAAATATACTAAAAAAATTGAGTAGCTCTTAGGTGCGGGAACTCCTCGATTCCTGATGCATGTGTAACAGAGCTATCCGACAACATGCAATACAAATCCAGAACTTTGACTCAGGTGTCAGCAGAGCATGGTTGAAAAGTTAGATTAGTAAAAATCGAGATTTAATTTAGTGTCTTTATCATGAAATCATTATAAAAAACCACAACACCTGAGGAGCTGGAACTCCTCGTTTCCTGATGTATGAATAACAGAACTATATGATAACATGCAACACAAACCCGGAACTTTGACTCAGGTGTCAGCAGAGCATGGGTAAAGATTTTTATATGTTGAAATTGACATTTAATTCAGTGTGTCAGTAAAAAATATACTAAAAAAATTGAGTAGCTCTTAGGTGCGGGAACTCCTCGATTCCTGATGCATGTGTAACAGAGCTATCCGACAACATGCAAAACAAATCCAGAACTTTGACTCAGGTGTCAGCAGAGCATGGTTGAAAAGTTAGATTATTAAAAATCGAGATTTAATTTAGTGTCTTTATCGTGAAATCATTATAAAAAACCACAACACCTGAGGAGCTGGAACTCCTCGTTTCCTGATGTATGAATAACAGAACTATCTGACAACATGCAACACAAACCCGGAACTTTGACTCAGGTGTCAGCAGAGCATGGGTAAAAATTTTTATAAGTTGAAATTGACATTTAATTCAGTGTGTCAGTAAAAAATATACTAAAAAAATTGAGTAGCTCTAAGGTGCGGGAACTCCTCGATTCCTGATGCATGTGTAACAGAGCTATCTGATAACATGAAATACAGACCCAGAACTTTGACTCAGGTGTCAGCACAGCATGGGTAAACTTTTTAATACGTTGAAATTGACATTTAATTCAGTGTGTCAGTAAAAAATATACTAAAAAAATTGAGTAGCTCTAAGGTGCGGGAACTCCTCGATTCCTGATGCATGTGTAACAGAGCTATCCGATAACATGCAATACAAACCCAGAACTTTGACTCAGGTGTCAGCAGAGCATGGGTAAACATTTTAATACGTTGAAATTGACATTTAATTCAGTGTGTCAGTAAAAAATATACTAAAAAAATTGAGTAGCTCCAAGGTGCGGGAACTCCTTGATTCCTGATGCATGTGTAACAGAGCTATCTGATAACATGCAATACAAACCCAGAACTTTGACTCAGGTGTCAGCAGAGCATGGGTAAACATTTTAATACGTTGCAATTGACATTTAATTCAGTGTGTCAGTAAAAAATATACTAAAAAAATTGAATAGCTCTTAGGTGCGGGAACTCCTCGATTCCTGATGCATGTGTAACAGAGCTATTCGACAACATGCAATACAAACCCAGAACTTTGACTCAGGTGTCAGCAGAGCATGGGTAAACATTTTAATACGTTGAAATTGACATTTAAATCAGTGTGTCAGTAAAAAATATACTAAAAAAATTGAGTAGCTCTTAGGTGCGGAAACTCCTCGATTCCTGATGCATGTGTAACAGAGCTATCCGATAACATGCAATACAAATCCAGAACTTTGACTCAGGTGTCAGCAGAGCATGGTTGAAAAGTTAGATTAGTAAAAATCGAGATTTAATTTAGTGTCTTTATCATGAAATCATTATAAAAAACCACAACACCTGAGGAGCTGGAACTCCTCGTTTCCTGATGTATGAATAACAGAACTATATGATAACATGCAACACAAACCCGGAACTTTGACTCAGGTGTCAGCAGAGCATGGGTAAAGATTTTTATATGTTGAAATTGACATTTAATTCAGTGTGTCAGTAAAAAATATACTAAAAAAATTGAGTAGATCTTAGGTGCGGGAACTCCTCGATTCCTGATGCATGTGTAACAGAGCTATCTGATAACATGAAATACAGACCCAGAACTTTGACTCAGGTGTCAGCACAGCATGGGTAAACTTTTTAATACGTTGAAATTGACATTTAATTCAGTGTGTCAGTAAAAAATATACTAAAAAAATTGAGTAGCTCCAAGGTGCGGGAACTCCTTGATTCCTGATGCATGTGTAACAGAGCTATCTGATAACATGCAATACAAACCCAGAACTTTGACTCAGGTGTCAGCAGAGCATGGTTGAAAAGTTAGATTAGTAAAAATCGAGATTTAATTTAGTGTCTTTATCATGAAATCATTATAAAAAACCACAACACCTGAGGAGCTGGAACTCCTCGTTTCCTGATGTATGAATAACAGAACTATATGATAACATGCAACACAAACCCGGAACTTTGACTCAGGTGTCAGCAGAGCATGGGTAAAGATTTTTATATGTTGAAATTGACATTTAATTCAGTGTGTCAGTAAAAAATATACTAAAAAAATTGAGTAGATCTTACGTGCGGGAACTCCTCGATTCCTGATGCATGTGTAACAGGACTATCCGACAACATGCAAAACAAATCCAGAACTTTGACTCAGGTGTCAGCGGAGCATGGTTGAAAAGTTAGATTATTAAAAATCGAGATTTAATTTAGTGTCTTTATCGTGAAATCATTATAAAAAACCACAACACCTGAGGAGCTGGAACTCCTCGTTTCCTGATGTATGAATAACAGAACTATCTGATAACATGCAACACAAACCCGGAACTTTGACTCAGGTGTCAGCAGAGCATGGGTAAAGATTTTTATAAGTTGAAATTGACATTTAATTCAGTGTGTCAGTAAAAAATATACTAAAAAAATTGAGTAGCTCTAAGGTGCGGGAACTCCTCGATTCCTGATGCATGTGAAACAGAGCTATCTGATAACATGAAATACAGACCCAGAACTTTGACTCAGGTGTCAGCACAGCATGGGTAAACTTTTTAATACGTTGAAATTGACATTTAATTCAGTGTGTCAGTAAAAAATATACTAAAAATATTGAGTAGAACCAAGGTGCGGGAACTCCTTGATTCCTCATGCATGTGTAACAGAGCTGTCTGATAACATGCAATACAAACCCAGAACTTTGACTCAGGTGTCAGCAGAGCATGGGTAAAAATTTTTATAAGTTGAAATTGACATTTAATTCAGTGTGTCAGTAAAAAATATACTAAAAAAATTGAGTAGCTCTTAGGTGCGGGAACTCCTCGATTCCTGATGCATGTGTAACAGAGCTATCCGATAACATGCAAAACAAACCCAGAACTTTGACTCAGGTGTCAGCAGAGCATGGGTAAACATTTTAATACGTTGAAATTGACATTTAATTCAGTGTGTCAGTAAAAAATATACTAAAAAAATTGAGTAGCTCCAAGGTGCGGGAACTCCTTGATTCCTGATGCATGTGTAACAGAGCTATCTGATAACATGCAATACAAACCCAGAACTTTGACTCAGGTGTCAGCAGAGCATGGGTAAACATTTTAATACGTTGCAATTGACATTTAATTCAGTGTGTCAGTAAAAAATATACTAAAAAAATTGAATAGCTCTTAGGTGCGGGAACTCCTCGATTCCTGATGCATGTGTAACAGAGCTATCCGACAACATGCAATACAAACCCAGAACTTTGACTCAGGTGTCAGCAGAGCATGGGTAAACATTTTAATACGTTGAAATTGACATTTAAATCAGTGTGTCAGTAAAAAATATACTAAAAAAATTGAGTAGCTCTTAGGTGCGGGAACTCCTCGATTCCTGATGCATGTGTAACAGAGCTATCCGATAACATGCAATACAAATCCAGAACTTTGACTCAGGTGTCAGCAGAGCATGGTTGAAAAGTTAGATTAGTAAAAATCGAGATTTAATTTAGTGTCTTTATCATGAAATCATTATAAAAAACCACAACACCTGAGGAGCTGGAACTCCTCGTTTCCTGATGTATGAATAACAGAACTATATGATAACATGCAACACAAACCCGGAACTTTGACTCAGGTGTCAGCAGAGCATGGGTATAGATTTTTATATGTTGAAATTGACATTTAATTCAGTGTGTCAGTAAAAAATATACTAAAAAAATTGAGTAGATCTTAGGTGCGGGAACTCCTCGATTCCTGATGCATGTGTAACAGGGCTATCCGACAACATGCAAAACAAATCCAGAACTTTGACTCAGGTGTCAGCGGAGCATGGTTGAAAAGTTAGATTATTAAAAATCGAGATTTAATTTAGTGTCTTTATCGTGAAATCATTATAAAAAACCACAACACCTGAGGAGCTGGAACTCCTCGTTTCCTGATGTATGAATAACAGAACTATCTGATAACATGCAACACAAACCCGGAACTTTGACTCAGGTGTCAGCAGAGCATGGGTAAAGATTTTTATAAGTTGAAATTGACATTTAATTCAGTGTGTCAGTAAAAAATATACTAAAAAAATTGAGTAGCTCCAAGGTGCGGGAACTCCTCGATTCCTGATGCATGTGAAACAGAGCTATCTGATAACATGAAATACAGACCCAGAACTTTGACTCAGGTGTCAGCACAGCATGGGTAAACTTTTTAATACGTTGAAATTGACATTTAATTCAGTGTGTCAGTAAAAAATATACTAAAAATATTGAGTAGAACCAAGGTGCGGGAACTCCTTGATTCCTCATGCATGTGTAACAGAGCTATCTGATAACATGCAATACAAACCCAGAACTTTGACTCAGGTGTCAGCAGAGCATGGGTAAACATTTTAGTACGTTGAAATTGACATTTAATTCAGTGTGTCAGTAAAAAATATACTAAAAAAATTGAGTAGCTCTTAGGTGCGGGAACTCCTCGATTCCTGATGCATGTGTAACAGAGCTATCCGATAACATGCAATACAAACCCAGAATTTTGACTCAGGTGTCAGCAGAGCATGGGTAAACATTTTAATACGTTGAAATTGACATTTAATTCAGTGTGTCAGTAAAAAATATACTAAAAAAATTGAGTAGCTCTTAGGTGCGGGAACTCCTCGATTCCTGATGCATGTGTAAAAGAGCTATCCGATGCCATGCAATACAAATCCAAAACTTTGAGTCAGGTGTCAGCAGAGCATGGTTGAAAAGTAAGATTAGTAAAAATCGAGATTTAATTTAGTGTCTTTATCGTGAAATCATTATAAAAAACCACAACACCTGAGGAGCTGGAACTCCTCGTTTCCTGATGTATGAATAACAGAACTATATGATAACATGCAACACAAACCCGGAACTTTGACTCAGGTGTCAGCAGAGCATGGGTAAAGATTTTTATAAGTTGAAATTGACATTTAATTCAGTGTGTCAGTAAAAAATATACTAAAAAAATTGAGTAGCTCTAAGGTGCGGGAACTCCTCGATTCCTGATGCATGTGTAACAGTGCTATCTGATAACATGAAATACAGACCCAGAACTTTGACTCAGGTGTCAGCAGAGCATGGGTAAACATTTTAATACGTTGCAATTGACATTTAATTCAGTGTGTCAGTAAAAAATATACTAAAAAAATTGAGTAGCTCCAAGGTGCGGGAACTCCTTGATTCCTGATGCATGTGTAACAGAGCTATCTGAAAACATGCAACACAAACCCAGAACTTTGACTCAGGTGTCAGCAGAGCATGGGTAAACATTTTAATACGTTGCAATTGACATTTAATTCAGTGTGTCAGTAAAAAATATACTAAAAAAATTGAATAGCTCTTAGGTGAGGGAACTCCTCGATTCCTGATGCATGTGTAACAGAGCTATCCGACAACATGCAATACAAACCCAGAACTTTGACTCAGGTGTCAGCAGAGCATGGATAAACATTTTAATACGTTGAAATTGACATTTACTTCAGTGTGTCAGTAAAAAATATACTAAAAAAATTGAGTAGGTCCAAGGTGCGGGAACTCTTCGTTACCTGATGCATGTGTAACAGAACTATCCGATAACATGCAATATAAACCCAGAACTCTGACTCAGATGTCAGCAGAGCATGGGTAAAAGTTTATATAATTTGAAATTGATATTTAATTTAGTGTATCAGTAAAAAACTTACTTAAAAATTTTAGAAGCTCCAAGGAGCAGGAACTCTTCGTTTCCTGATGCATGTGTAACAGAGCTATCCGAAAACATGCAATACAAACCCAGAACCTTGACTCAGGTGTCAGCAGAGCATGGTTGAAAAGTTAGATTAGTAAAAATCGAGATTTAATTTAGTGTCTTTATCGTGAAATCATTATAAAAAATCACAACACCTGAGGAGCTGGAACTCCTCGTTTCCTGATGTATGTGTAACAGAACTATCTGACAACATGCAACACAAACCCGGAACTTTGACTCAGGTGTCAGCAGAGCATGGGTAAACATTTTAATACGTTGAAATTGACATTTAATTCAGTGTGTCAGTAAAAAATATACTAAAAAAATTGAGTAGCTCTTAGGTGCGGGAACTCCTCGATTCCTGATGCATGTGTAACAGAGCTATCCGACAACATGCAATACAAACCCAGAACTTTGACTCAGGTGTCAGCAGAGCATGGATAAACATTTTAATACGTTGAAATTGACATTTACTTCAGTGTGTCAGTAAAAAATATACTAAAAAAATTGAGTAGGTCCAAGGTGCGGGAACTCTTCGTTACCTGATGCATGTGTAACAGAACTATCCGATAACATGCAATATAAACCCAGAACTCTGACTCAGATGTCAGCAGAGCATGGGTAAAAGTTTATATAATTTGAAATTGATATTTAATTTAGTGTATCAGTAAAAAACTTACTTAAAAATTTTAGAAGCTCCAAGGAGCAGGAACTCTTCGTTTCCTGATGCATGTGTAACAGAGCTATCCGAAAACATGCAATACAAACCCAGAACCTTGACTCAGGTGTCAGCAGAGCATGGTTGAAAAGTTAGATTAGTAAAAATCGAGATTTAATTTAGTGTCTTTATCGTGAAATCATTATAAAAAATCACAACACCTGAGGAGCTGGAACTCCTCGTTTCCTGATGTATGTGTAACAGAACTATCTGACAACATGCAACACAAACCCGGAACTTTGACTCAGGTGTCAGCAGAGCATGGGTAAACATTTTAATACGTTGAAATTGACATTTAATTCAGTGTGTCAGTAAAAAATATACTAAAAAAATTGAGTAGCTTTAAGGTGCGGGAACTCCTCGATTCCTGATGCATGTGTAACAGAGCTATCTGTTTACATGAAATACAGACCCAGAACTTTGACTCAGGTGTCAGCACAGCATGGGTAAACTTTTTAATACGTTGAAATTGACATTTAATTCAGTGTGTCAGTAAAAAATATACTAAAAATATTGAGTAGCACCAAGGTGCGGGAACTCCTTGATTCCTGATGTATGTGTAGCAGAGCTATATGATAACATGCAATACAAACCCAGAACTTTGACTCAGGTGTCAGCAGAGCATGGGTAAACATTTTAATACGTTGAAATTGACATTTAATTCAGTGTGTCAGTAAAAAATATACTAAAAAAATTGAGTAGCTCTTAGGTGCGGGAACTCCTCGATTCCTGATGCATGTGTAACAGAGCTATCCGACAACATGCAATACAAACCCAGAACTTTGACTCAGGTGTCAGCAGAGCATGGATAAACATTTTAATACGTTGAAATTGACATTTACTTCAGTGTGTCAGTAAAAAATATACTAAAAAAATTGAGTAGGTCCAAGGTGCGGGAACTCTTCGTTACCTGATGCATGTGTAACAGAACTATCCGATAACATGCAATATAAACCCAGAACTCTGACTCAGATGTCAGCAGAGCATGGGTAAAAGTTTATATAATTTGAAATTGATATTTAATTTAGTGTATCAGTAAAAAACTTACTTAAAAATTTTAGAAGCTCCAAGGAGCAGGAACTCTTCGTTTCCTGATGCATGTGTAACAGAGCTATCCGAAAACATGCAATACAAACCCAGAACCTTGACTCAGGTGTCAGCAGAGCATGGTTGAAAAGTTAGATTAGTAAAAATCGAGATTTAATTTAGTGTCTTTATCGTGAAATCATTATAAAAAATCACAACACCTGAGGAGCTGGAACTCCTCGTTTCCTGATGTATGTGTAACAGAACTATCTGACAACATGCAACACAAACCCGGAACTTTGACTCAGGTGTCAGCAGAGCATGGGTAAACATTTTAATACGTTGAAATTGACATTTAATTCAGTGTGTCAGTAAAAAATATACTAAAAAAATTGAGTAGCTCTTAGGTGCGGGAACTCCTCGATTCCTGATGCATGTGTAACAGAGCTATCCGACAACATGCAATACAAACCCAGAACTTTGACTCAGGTGTCAGCAGAGCATGGATAAACATTTTAATACGTTGAAATTGACATTTACTTCAGTGTGTCAGTAAAAAATATACTAAAAAAATTGAGTAGGTCCAAGGTGCGGGAACTCTTCGTTACCTGATGCATGTGTAACAGAACTATCCGATAACATGCAATATAAACCCAGAACTCTGACTCAGATGTCAGCAGAGCATGGGTAAAAGTTTATATAATTTGAAATTGATATTTAATTTAGTGTATCAGTAAAAAACTTACTTAAAAATTTTAGAAGCTCCAAGGAGCAGGAACTCTTCGTTTCCTGATGCATGTGTAACAGAGCTATCCGAAAACATGCAATACAAACCCAGAACCTTGACTCAGGTGTCAGCAGAGCATGGTTGAAAAGTTAGATTAGTAAAAATCGAGATTTAATTTAGTGTCTTTATCGTGAAATCATTATAAAAAATCACAACACCTGAGGAGCTGGAACTCCTCGTTTCCTGATGTATGTGTAACAGAACTATCTGACAACATGCAACACAAACCCGGAACTTTGACTCAGGTGTCAGCAGAGCATGGGTAAACATTTTAATACGTTGAAATTGACATTTAATTCAGTGTGTCAGTAAAAAATATACTAAAAAAATTGAGTAGCTTTAAGGTGCGGGAACTCCTCGATTCCTGATGCATGTGTAACAGAGCTATCTGTTTACATGAAATACAGACCCAGAACTTTGACTCAGGTGTCAGCACAGCATGGGTAAACTTTTTAATACGTTGAAATTGACATTTAATTCAGTGTGTCAGTAAAAAATATACTAAAAATATTGAGTAGCACCAAGGTGCGGGAACTCCTTGATTCCTGATGTATGTGTAGCAGAGCTATATGATAACATGCAATACAAACCCAGAACTTTGACTCAGGTGTCAGCAGAGCATGGGTAAACATTTTAATACGTTGAAATTGACATTTAATTCAGTGTGTCAGTAAAAAATATACTAAAAAAATTGAGTAGCTCTTAGGTGCGGGAACTCCTCGATTCCTGATGCATGTGTAACAGAGCTATCCGATGCCATGCAACACAAATCCAAAACTTTGAGTCAGGTGTCAGCAGAGCATGGTCTAAAAGTTAGATTAGTAAAAATCGAGATTTAATTTAGTATCTTTATCGTGAAATCATTATAAAAAACCACAACACCTGAGGAGCTGGAACTCCTCGTTTCCTGATGTATGAATAACAGAACTATCTGATAACATGCAACACAAACCCAGAACTTTGACTCAGGTGTCAGCAGAGCATGGGTAAACATTTTAATACGTTGAAATTGACATTTAATTCAGTGTGTCAGTCACCGGAACTTTGACACCTGAGTCAAAGTTCCGGGTTTGTGTTGCATGTTGTCAGATAGTTCTGTTACACATACATCAGGAAACGAGGAGTTCCAGCTCCTCAGGTGTTGTGATTTTTTATAATGATTTCACGATAAAGACACTAAATTAAATCTCGATTTTTACTAATCTAACTTTTCAACCATGCTCTGCTGACACCTGAGTCAAGGTTCTGGGTTTGTATTGCATGTTTTCGGATAGCTCTGTTACACATGCATCAGGAAACGAAGAGTTCCTGCTCCTTGGAGCTTCTAAAATTTTTAAGTAAGTTTTTTACTGATACACTAAATTAAATATCAATTTCAAATTATATAAACTTTTACCCATGCTCTGCTGACATCTGAGTCAGAGTTCTGGGTTTATATTGCATGTTATCGGATAGTTCTGTTACACATGCATCAGGTAACGAAGAGTTCCCGCACCTTGGACCTACTCAATTTTTTTAGTATATTTTTTACTGACACACTGAATTAAATGTCAATTTCAACGTATTAAAAATGTTTACCCATGCTCTGCTGACACCTGAGTCAGAGTTCTGGATTTATATTGCATGTTATTGGATAGTTCTGTTACACATGCATCAGGAAACGAAGAGTTCCCGCATCTTGGACCTACTCAATTTTTTTAGTATATTTTTTACTGACACACTGAAGTAAATGTAAATTTCAACTTATTAAAATCTTTACCCATGCTCTGCTGACACCTGAGTCAAAGTTCCGGGTTTGTTTTGCATGTTGTTAGATAGTTCTGTTATATATACATCAGGAAACGAGGAGTTCCAGCTCCTCAGGTGTTGTGGTTTTTTATAATGATTTTACGATAAAGACACTAAATTAAATTTCGATTTTTACTAATCTAACTTTTCAACCATGCTCTGCTGACACCTGAGTCAAAGTTCTGGTTTTGTATTGCATGTTGTCGGATAGCACTATTACACATGCATCAGGAATCGAGGAGTTCCCGCACCTAAGAGCTACTCAATTATTTTTGTATATTTTTTACTGACACACTGAATTAAATGTCAATTTCAACGTATTAAAATGTTTACCCATGCTCTGCTGACACCTGAGTCAAAGTTCTGGGTTTGTATTGCATGCTGTCGGATAGAACTGTTACACATGCATCAGGAAACAAAGAGTTCCCGCACCTTGGACCTACTCAATTTTTTTTTGTATATTTTTTACTGACACACTGAATTAAATGTCAATTTCAACGTATTAAAATGTTTACCCATGCTCTGCTGACACCTGAGTCAAAGTTCTGGGTTTGTATTGCATGTTATCGGATAGCTCTGTTACACATGCATCAGGAAACGAAGAGTTCCTGCTACTTGGAGCTTCTAAAATTTTTTAGTAAGTTTTTTACTGATACACTAAATTAAATATCAATTTCAAATTATATAAACTTTTACCCATGCTCTGCTGACATCTGAGTCAGAGTTCTGGGTTAATATTGCATGTTGACGGATAGCTCTGTTACACATGCATCAGGAAACGAAGAGTTTCCGCACCTTGGAGCTACTCAATTTTTTTAGTATATTTTTTACTGACACACTGAAGTAAATGTCAATTTCAACTTATATAAACTTTTACCCATGCTCTGCTGACATCTGAGTCAGAGTTCTGGGTTTATATTGCATGTTATTGGATAGTTCTGTTACACATGCATCAGGTAACGAAGAGTTCCCGCACCTTGGACCTACTCAATTTTTTTAGTATATTTTTTACTGACACACTGAAGTAAATGTCAATTTCAACTTATTAAAATCTTTACCCATGCTCTGCTGACACCTGAGTCAAAGTTCCGGGTTTGTGTTGCATGTTGTTAGATAGTTCTGTTATATATACATCAGGAAACGAGGAGTTCCAGCTCCTCAGGTGTTGTGGTTTTTTATAATGATTTTACGATAAAGACACTAAATTAAATCTCGATTTTTACTAATCTAACTTTTCAACCATGCTCTGCTGACACCTGAGTCAAAGTTCTGGTTTTGTATTGCATGTTGTGGGATAGCACTATTACACATGCATCAGGAATCGAGGAGATCCCGCACCTAAGAGCTACTCAATTATTTTTGTATATTTTTTACTGACACACTGAATTAAATGTCAATTTCAACGTATTAAAATGTTTACCCATGCTCTGCTGACACCTGAGTCAAAGTTCTGGGTTTGTATTGCAAGTTATCAGATAGCTCTATTACACAAGCATCAGGAATAAAGGAGTTCCCGCACCTTGGTGCTACTCAATTTTTTTAGTGTATTTTTTACTGACACACTGAATTAAATGTCAATTTCAACGTATTAAAATGTTTACCCATGCTCTGCTGACACCTGAGTCAAAGTTCTGGGTTTGTATTGCATGTTATTGGATAGCTCTGTTACACATACATCAGGAATCGAGGAGTTCCCGCACCTAAGCGCTACTCAATTTTTTTAGTATATTTTTACTGACACACTGAATTAAATGTCAATTTCAACTTATTAAAATCTTTACCCATGCTCTGCTGACACCTGAGTCAAAGTTCTGGGTTTGTTTTGCATGTTTTCGGATAGTTCTGTTATATTTGCATCAGGAATCGAGGAGTTCCAGCTCCTCAGGTGTTCTGGTTTTTTATAATGATTTTACGATAAAGACACTAAATTTAACCTAAATTTTTACTAATCTAACTTTTCAACCATGCTCTGCTGACACCTGAGTCAAAGTTCTGGGTTTGTATTGCATGTTGTCGGATAGTCCTATTACACATGCATCAGGAATCGAGGAGTTCCCGCACCTAAGAGCTACTCAATTTTTTTAGTATATTTTTTACTGACACACTGAATTAAATGTCAATTTCAACGTATTAAAATGTTTACCCATGCTCTGCTGACACCTGAGTCAAAGTTCTGGGTTTGTATTGCATGTTATTGGATAGCTCTGTTACACATGCATCAGGAATCGAGGAGTTCCCGCACCTAAGAGCTACTCAATTTTTTTAGTATATTTTTACTGACACACTGAATTAAATGTCAATTTCAACTTATAAAAATTTTTACCCATGCTCTGCTGACACCTGAGTCAAAGTTCTGGGTTTGTTTTGCATGTTTTCGGATAGTTCTGTTATACTTGCATCAGGAATCGAGGAGTTCCAGCTCCTCAGGTGTTCTGGTTTTTTATAATGATTTTACGATAAAGATACTAAATTTAACCTCAATTTTTACTAATCTAACTTTTCAACAATGCTCTGCTGACACCTGAGTCAAAGTTCTGGATTTGTATTGCATGTTGTCGGATAGCCCTATTACACATGCATCAGGAATCGAGGAGTTCCCGCACCTAAGAGCTACTCAATTTTTTTAGTATATTTTTTACTGACACACTGAATTAAATGTCAATTTCAACGTATTAAAATGTTTACCCATGCTCTGCTGACACCTGAGTCAAAGTTCTGGGTTTGTATTGCATATTATCAGATAGCTCTGTTACACGTACATCAGGAATCAAGGAGTTCCCGCACCTTGGTGCTACTCAATTTTTTTAGTATATTTTTTACTGACACACTGAATTAAATGTCAATTTCAACTTATAAAAATTTTTACCCATGCTCTGCTGACACCTGAGTCAAAGTTCTGGGTTTGTTTTGCATGTTTTCGGATAGTTCTGTTATACTTGCATCAGGAATCGAGGAGTTCCAGCTCCTCAGGTGTTCTGGTTTTTTATAATGATTTTACGATAAAGATACTAAATTTAACCTCAATTTTTACTAATCTAACTTTTCAACAATGCTCTGCTGACACCTGAGTCAAAGTTCTGGATTTGTATTGCATGTTGTCGGATAGCCCTATTACACATGCATCAGGAATCGAGGAGTTCCCGCACCTAAGAGCTACTCAATTTTTTTAGTATATTTTTTACTGACACACTGAATTAAATGTCAATTTCAACGTATTAAAATGTTTACCCATGCTCTGCTGACACCTGAGTCAAAGTTCTGGGTTTGTATTGCATATTATCAGATAGCTCTGTTACACGTTCATCAGGAATCAAGGAGTTCCCGCACCTTGGTGCTACTCAATTTTTTTAGTATATTTTTTACTGACACACTGAATTAAATGTCAATTTCAATGTATTAAAATGTTTACCCATGCTCTGCTGACACCTGAGTCAAAGTTCTGAGTCTGTATTTCATGATATCAGATAGCTCTGTTACACATGCATCAGGAATCGAGGAGTTCCCGCACCTTGGAGCTACTCAATTTTTTTAGTATATTTTTTACTGACACACTGAATTAAATGTCAATTTCAACTTATTAAAATCTTTACCCATGCTCTGCTGACACCTGAGTCAAAGTTCTGGGTTTGTATTGCATGTTATCAGATAGTCCTGTTACACTTGCATCAGGAATCAAGGAGTTCTCGCACCATGGTGCTACTCAATTTTTTTAGTATATTTTTTACTGACACACTGAAATAAATATCAATTTCAACGTATTAAAATATTTACCCATGCTCTGCTGACACCTGAGTCAAAGTTCCGGGTTTTTGTTGCATGTTGATAGATAGTTCGTTATATATACATCAGGAAATGAGGAGTTCCAGCTCCTCAGGTGTTGTGGTTTTTTAAAATGATTTAACGATAAAGACACTAAATTAAATCTCGACTTTTACTAATCTAACTTTTCAACCATGCTCTGCTGACACCTGAGTCAAAGTTCTGGGTTTGTATTGCATGTTGTCGGATAGCCCTATTACACATGCATCAGGAATCGAGGAGTTTCCGCACCTAAGAGCTACTCAATTTTTTTAGTATATTTTTTACTGACACACTGAATTAAATGTCAATTTCAACGTATTAAAATGTTTACCCATGCTCTGCTGACACCTGAGTCAATGTTCTGGGTTTGTATTGCATGTTGTCGGATAGCCCTATTACACGTGCATCAGGAATCGAGGAGTTCCTGCACCTAAAAGCTACTCAATTTTTTTAGTATATTTTTTACTGACACACTGAATTAAATGTCAATTTCAACGTATTAAAATGTTTACCCATGCTCTGCTGACACCTGAGTCAAAGTTCTGGGTTTGTATTGCATGTTATTGGATAGCTCTGTTACACATACATCAGGAATCGAGGAGTTCCCGCACCTAAGCGCTACTCAATTTTTTTAGTATATTTTTACTGACACACTGAATTAAATGTCAATTTCAACTTATTAAAATTTTTACCCATGCTCTGCTGACACCTGAGTCAAAGTTCTGGGTTTGTTTTGCATGTTGTCGGATAGTTCTGTTATACTTGCATCAGGAATCGAGGAGTTCCAGCTCGTCAAGTGTTCTGGTTTTTTATAATGATTTTACGATTGAGATACTAAATTTAACCTCAATTTTTACTAATCTAACTTTTCAACCATGCTCTGCTGACACCTGAGTCAAAGTTCTGGATTTGTATTGCATGTTGTCGGATAGCACTATTACACATGCATCAGGAAACGAAGAGTTCCCGTACCTATGAGCTACTCAATTTTTTTAGTATATTTTTTACTGACACACTGAATTAAATGTCAATTTCAACGTATTAAAATGTTTACCCATGCTCTGCTGACACCTGAGTCAAAGTTCTGGGTTTGTTTTGCATGTTATCAGATAGCCCTGTTACACTTGCATCAGGAATCAAGGAGTTCTCGCACCATGGTGCTACTCAATTTTTTTAGTATATTTTTTACTGACACACTGAATTAAATGTCAATTTCAATGTATTAAAATGTTTACCCATGCTCTGCTGACACCTGAGTCAAAGTTCTGAGTCTGTATTTCAAGATATCAGATAGCTCTGATACACATGCATCAGGAATCGAGGAGTTCCCGCACCTAAGAGCTACTCAATTTTTTTAGTATATTTTTTACTGACACACTGAATTAAATGTCAATTTCAACTTATTAAAATCTTTACCCATGCTCTGCTGACACCTGAGTCAAAGTTCTGGGTTTGTTTTGCATGTTGTCGGATAGTTCTGTTATATTTGCATCAGGAATCGAGGAGTTCCAGCTCCTCAGGTGTTCTGGTTTTTTATAATGATTTTACGATAAAGACACTAAATTTAACCTAAATTTTTACTAATCTAACTTTTCAACCATGCTCTGCTGACACCTGAGTCAAAGTTCTGGGTTTGTATTGCATGTTGTCGGATAGTCCTATTACACATGCATCAGGAATCGAGGAGTTCCCGCACCTAAGAGCTACTCAATTTTTTTAGTATATTTTTTACTGACACACTGAATTAAATGTCAATTTCAACGTATTAAAATGTTTACCCATGCTCTGCTGACACCTGAGTCAAAGTTCTGGGTTTGTATTGCATGTTATTGGATAGCTCTGTTACACATGCATCAGGAATCGAGGAGTTCCCGCACCTAAGAGCTACTCAATTTTTTTAGTATATTTTTACTGACACACTGAATTAAATGTCAATTTCAACTTATAAAAATTTTTACCCATGCTCTGCTGACACCTGAGTCAAAGTTCTGGGTTTGTTTTGCATGTTTTCGGATAGTTCTGTTATACTTGCATCAGGAATCGAGGAGTTCCAGCTCCTCAGGTGTTCTGGTTTTTTATAATGATTTTACGATAAAGATACTAAATTTAACCTCAATTTTTACTAATCTAACTTTTCAACAATGCTCTGCTGACACCTGAGTCAAAGTTCTGGATTTGTATTGCATGTTGTCGGATAGCCCTATTACACATGCATCAGGAATCGAGGAGTTCCCGCACCTAAGAGCTACTCAATTTTTTTAGTATATTTTTTACTGACACACTGAATTAAATGTCAATTTCAACGTATTAAAATGTTTACCCATGCTCTGCTGACACCTGAGTCAAAGTTCTGGGTTTGTATTGCATATTATCAGATAGCTCTGTTACACGTACATCAGGAATCAAGGAGTTCCCGCACCTTGGTGCTACTCAATTTTTTTAGTATATTTTTTACTGACACACTGAATTAAATGTCAATTTCAACTTATAAAAATATTTACCCATGCTCTGCTGACACCTGAGTCAAAGTTCCGGGTTTGTGTTGCATATTTTCGGATAGCTCTGTTACATATGCATCAGAAATCGAGGAGTTCCCGCACCTAAGAGCTACTCAATTTTTTTAGTATATTTTTACTGACACACTGAATTAAATGTCAATTTCAACTTATAAAAATTTTTACCCATGCTCTGCTGACACCTGAGTCAAAGTTCTGGGTTTGTTTTGCATGTTTTCGGATAGTTCTGTTATACTTGCATCAGGAATCGAGGAGTTCCAGCTCCTCAGGTGTTCTGGTTTTTTATAATGATTTTACGATAAAGATACTAAATTTAACCTCAATTTTTACTAATCTAACTTTTCAACAATGCTCTGCTGACACCTGAGTCAAAGTTCTGGGTTTGTATTGCATATTATCAGATAGCTCTGTTACACGTACATCAGGAATCAAGGAGTTCCCGCACCTTGGTGCTACTCAATTTTTTTAGTATATTTTTTACTGACACACTGAATTAAATGTCAATTTCAACTTATAAAAATATTTACCCATGCTCTGCTGACACCTGAGTCAAAGTTCCGGGTTTGTGTTGCATATTTTCGGATAGCTCTGTTACATATGCATCAGAAATCGAGGAGTTCCCGCACCTAAGAGCTACTCAATTTTTTTAGTATATTTTTTACTGACACACTGAATTAAATGTCAATTTCAATGTATTAAAATGTTTACCCATGCTCTGCTGACACCTGAGTCAAAGTTCTGAGTCTGTATTTCATGATATCAGATAGCTCTGTTACACATGCATCAGGAATCGAGGAGTTCCCGCACCTTGGAGCTACTCAATTTTTTTAGTATATTTTTTACTGACACACTGAATTAAATGTCAATTTCAACTTATTAAAATCTTTACCCATGCTCTGCTGACACCTGAGTCAAAGTTCTGGGTTTGTATTGCATGTTATCAGATAGTCCTGTTACACTTGCATCAGGAATCAAGGAGTTCTCGCACCATGGTGCTACTCAATTTTTTTAGTATATTTTTTACTGACACACTGAAATAAATATCAATTTCAACGTATTAAAATATTTACCCATGCTCTGCTGACACCTGAGTCAAAGTTCCGGGTTTTTGTTGCATGTTGATAGATAGTTCGTTATATATACATCAGGAAATGAGGAGTTCCAGCTCCTCAGGTGTTGTGGTTTTTTAAAATGATTTAACGATAAAGACACTAAATTAAATCTCGACTTTTACTAATCTAACTTTTCAACCATGCTCTGCTGACACCTGAGTCAAAGTTCTGGGTTTGTATTGCATGTTGTCGGATAGCCCTATTACATATGCATCAGGAATCGAGGAGTTTCCGCACCTAAGAGCTACTCAATTTTTTTAGTATATTTTTTACTGACACACTGAATTAAATGTCAATTTCAACGTATTAAAATGTTTACCCATGCTCTGCTGACACCTGAGTCAATGTTCTGGGTTTGTATTGCATGTTGTCGGATAGCCCTATTACACGTGCATCAGGAATCGAGGAGTTCCTGCACCTTAAAGCTACTCAATTTTTTTAGTATATTTTTTACTGACACACTGAATTAAATGTCAATTTCAACGTATTAAAATGTTTACCCATGCTCTGCTGACACCTGAGTCAAAGTTCTGGGTTTGTATTGCATGGTATTGGATAGCTCTGTTACACATACATCAGGAATCGAGGAGTTCCCGCACCTAAGCGCTACTCAATTTTTTTAGTATATTTTTACTGACACACTGAATTAAATGTCAATTTCAACTTATTAAAATTTTTACCCATGCTCTGCTGACACCTGAGTCAAAGTTCTGGGTTTGTTTTGCATGTTGTCGGATAGTTCTGTTATACTTGCATCAGGAATCGAGGAGTTCCAGCTCGTCAAGTGTTCTGGTTTTTTATAATGATTTTACGATTGAGATACTAAATTTAACCTCAATTTTTACTAATCTAACTTTTCAACCATGCTCTGCTGACACCTGAGTCAAAGTTCTGGATTTGTATTGCATGTTGTCGGATAGCACTATTACACATGCATCAGGAAACGAAGAGTTCCCGTACCTATGAGCTACTCAATTTTTTTAGTATATTTTTTACTGACACACTGAATTAAATGTCAATTTCAACGTATTAAAATGTTTACCCATGCTCTGCTGACACCTGAGTCAAAGTTCTGGGTTTGTTTTGCATGTTATCAGATAGCCCTGTTACACTTGCATCAGGAATCAAGGAGTTCTCGCACCATGGTGCTACTCAATTTTTTTAGTATATTTTTTACTGACACACTGAATTAAATGTCAATTTCAATGTATTAAAATGTTTACCCATGCTCTGCTGACACCTGAGTCAAAGTTCTGAGTCTGTATTTCAAGATATCAGATAGCTCTGATACACATGCATCAGGAATCGAGGAGTTCCCGCACCTAAGAGCTACTCAATTTTTTTAGTATATTTTTTACTGACACACTGAATTAAATGTCAATTTCAACTTATTAAAATCTTTACCCATGCTCTGCTGACACCTGAGTCAAAGTTCTGGGTTTGTTTTGCATGTTTTCGGATAGTTCTGTTATATTTGCATCAGGAATCGAGGAGTTCCAGCTCCTCAGGTGTTCTGGTTTTTTATAATGATTTTACGATAAAGACACTAAATTTAACCTAAATTTTTACTAATCTAACTTTTCAACCATGCTCTGCTGACACCTGAGTCAAAGTTCTGGGTTTGTATTGCATGTTGTCGGATAGTCCTATTACACATGCATCAGGAATCGAGGAGTTCCCGCACCTAAGAGCTACTCAATTTTTTTAGTATATTTTTTACTGACACACTGAATTAAATGTCAATTTCAACGTATTAAAATGTTTACCCATGCTCTGCTGACACCTGAGTCAAAGTTCTGGGTTTGTATTGCATGTTATTGGATAGCTCTGTTACACATGCATCAGGAATCGAGGAGTTCCCGCACCTAAGAGCTACTCAATTTTTTTAGTATATTTTTACTGACACACTGAATTAAATGTCAATTTCAACTTATAAAAATTTTTACCCATGCTCTGCTGACACCTGAGTCAAAGTTCTGGGTTTGTTTTGCATGTTTTCGGATAGTTCTGTTATACTTGCATCAGGAATCGAGGAGTTCCAGCTCCTCAGGTGTTCTGGTTTTTTATAATGATTTTACGATAAAGATACTAAATTTAACCTCAATTTTTACTAATCTAACTTTTCAACAATGCTCTGCTGACACCTGAGTCAAAGTTCTGGATTTGTATTGCATGTTGTCGGATAGCCCTATTACACATGCATCAGGAATCGAGGAGTTCCCGCACCTAAGAGCTACTCAATTTTTTTAGTATATTTTTTACTGACACACTGAATTAAATGTCAATTTCAACGTATTAAAATGTTTACCCATGCTCTGCTGACACCTGAGTCAAAGTTCTGGGTTTGTATTGCATATTATCAGATAGCTCTGTTACACGTACATCAGGAATCAAGGAGTTCCCGCACCTTGGTGCTACTCAATTTTTTTAGTATATTTTTTACTGACACACTGAATTAAATGTCAATTTCAACTTATAAAAATATTTACCCATGCTCTGCTGACACCTGAGTCAAAGTTCCGGGTTTGTGTTGCATATTTTCGGATAGCTCTGTTACATATGCATCAGAAATCGAGGAGTTCCCGCACCTAAGAGCTACTCAATTTTTTTAGTATATTTTTTACTGACACACTGAATTAAATGTCAATTTCAATGTATTAAAATGTTTACCCATGCTCTGCTGACACCTGAGTCAAAGTTCTGAGTCTGTATTTCATGATATCAGATAGCTCTGTTACACATGCATCAGGAATCGAGGAGTTCCCGCACCTTGGAGCTACTCAATTTTTTTAGTATATTTTTTACTGACACACTGAATTAAATGTCAATTTCAACTTATTAAAATCTTTACCCATGCTCTGCTGACACCTGAGTCAAAGTTCTGGGTTTGTATTGCATGTTATCGGATAGCTCTGGTACACATGCATCAGGAAACGAAGAGATCCTGCTCCTTGGAGCTTCTAAAATTTTTTAGTAAGTTTTTTACTGATACACTAAATTAAATATCAATTTCAAATTATATAAACTTTTACCCATGCTCTGCTGACATCTGAGTCAGAGTTCTTGGTTTATATTGCATGTTATCGGATAGTTCTGTTACACATGCATCAGGAAATGAAGAGTTCCCGCACCTTGGACCTACTCAATTTTTTTAGTATATTTTTTACTGACACACTGAAGTAAATATCAATTTCAACGTATTAAAATCTTTACCCATGCTCTGCTGACACCTGAGTCAAAGTTCTGGGTTTGTTTTGCATGTTGTCGGATAGTTCTGTTATACTTGCATCAGGAATCGAGGAGTTCCAGCTCCTCAGGTGTTCTGGTTTTTTATAATGATTTTACGATAAAGACACTAAATTTAACCTCAATTTTTACTAATCTAACTTTTCAACCATGCTCTGCTGACACCTGAGTCAAAGTTCTGGATTTGTATTGCATGTTGTCGGATAGCTCAATTACACATGCATCAGGAAACGAAGAGTTCCTGCTCCTTGGAGCTTCTAAAATTTTTTAGTATGTTTTTTACTGATACACTGAATTAAATATCAATTTCAAATTATATAAACTTTTACCCATGCTCTGCTGACATCTGAGTCAGAGTTCTGGGTTTATATTGCATGTTGTCGGATAGCTCTGTTATACATGCATCAGAAAACGAAGAGTTCCCGCACCTTGAAGCTACTCAATTTTTTTAGTATATTTTTTACTGACACACTGAAGTAAATGTCAATTTCAACTTATTAAAATATTTACCCATGCTCTGCTGACACCTGAGTCAAAGTTCCGGGTTTGTGTTGCATGTTGTCAGATAGTTCTGTTATACATACATCAGGAAACGAGGAGTTCCAGCTCCTCAGGTGTTGTGGTTTTTGATAATGATTTCACGATAAAGACACTAAATTAAATCTCGATTTTTACTAATCTAACTTTTCAACCATGCTCTGCTGACACCTGAGTCAAAGTTTTGGGTTTGTATTGCATGGCATCGGATAGCTTTGTTACATATGCATCAGGAATCGAGGAGTTCACGCACCTAAGAGCTACTCAATTTTTTTAGTATATTTTTTACTGACACACTGAATTAAATGTCAATTTCAACGTATTAAAATGTTTACCCATGCTCTGCTGACACCTGAGTCAAAGTTCCGGGTTTGTGTTGCATGTTGTCAGATAGTTCTGTTATACATACATCAGGAAACGAGGAGTTCCAGCTCCTCAGGTGTTGTGGTTTTTGATAATGATTTCACGATAAAGACACTAAATTAAATCTCGATTTTTACTAATCTAACTTTTCAACCATGCTCTGCTGACACCTGAGTCAAAGTTTTGGGTTTGTATTGCATGGCATCGGATAGTTTTGTTACACTTGCATCAGGAATCGAGGAGGTCCCGCACCTAAGAGCTACTCAATTTTTTTAGTATATTTTTTACTGACACACTGAATTGAATGTCAATTTCAACTTATTAAAATCTTTACCCATGCTCTGCTGACACCTGAGTCAAAGTTCTGGGTTTGTTTTGCATGTTGTTAGATAGTTCTGTTATATGTACATCAGGAAACGAGGAGTTCCAGCTCCTCAGGTGTTCTGGTTTTTTATAATGATTTTACGATAAAGACACTAAATTTAACCTCAATTTTTACTAATCTAACTTTTCAACCATGCTCTGCTGACACCTGAGTCAAAGTTCCGGGTTTGTGTTGCATGTTGTTAGATAGTTCTGTTATATATACATCAGGAAACGAGGAGTTCCAGCTCCTCAGGTGTTGTGGTTTTTTATTATGATTTTACGATAAAGACACTAAATTAAATCTCGATTTTTACTAATCTAACTTTTCAACCATGCTCTGTTGACACTTGAGTCAAAGTTCTGGATTTATATTGCATGTTGTCGGATAGCTCTGTTACACATGCATCAGGAATCGAGGAGTTCCCGCACCTAAGAGCTACTCAATTTTTTTTCTATATTTTTTACTGACACACTGAATTAAATGTCAATTTCAACGTATTAAAATGTTTACCCATGCTCTGCTGACACCTGAGTCAAAGTTCTGGGTTTGTATTGCATATTATCAGATAGCTCTGTTACACATGCATCAGGATTCAAGGAGTTCCCGCACCTTGGAGCTACTCAATTTTTTTAGTATATTTTTTACTGAAACACTGAATTAAATGTCAATTTCAACGTATTAAAATGTTTACCCATGCTCTGCTGACACCTGAGTCAAAGTTCTGGGTTTGTATTGCATGTTATCGGATAGCTCTGGTACACATGCATCAGGAAACGAAGAGATTCTGCTCCTTGGAGCTTCTAAAATTTTTTAGTAAGTTTTTTACTGATACACTAAATTAAATATCAATTTCAAATTATATAAACTTTTACCCATGCTCTGCTGACATCTGAGTCAGAGTTCTGGGTTTATGTTGCATGTTGTCAGATAGCTCTGTTACACATGCATCAGGAAACGAAGAGTTCCCGCACCTTGGAGCTACTCAATTTTTTAAGTATATTTTTTACTGACACACTGAATTAAATGTCAATTTCAACGTATTAAAATGTTTACCCATGCTCTGCTGACACCTGAGTCAAAGTTCTGGGTTTGTTTTGCATGTTGTTAGATAGTTCTGTTATATGTACATCAGGAAACGAGGAGTTCCAGCTCCTCAGGTGTTGTGGTTTTTTATAATGATTTTACGATAAAGACACTAAATTAAATCTCGATTTTTACTAATCTAACTTTTCAACCATGCTCTGCTGACACCTGAGTCAATGTTCTGGGTTTGTATTGCATGTTGTCGGATAGTCCTCTTATACATGCATCAGGAATCGACGAGTTCCTGCACCTTAAAGCTACTCAATTTTTTTAGTATATTTTTTACTGACACACTGAATTAAATGTCAATTTCAACGTATTAAAATGTTGACCCATGCTCTGCTGACACCTGAGTCAAAGTTCTGAGTCTGTATTTCATGATATAAGATAGCTCTGTTACACATGCATCAGGAATCGAGGAGTTCCCGCACCTAAGAGCTACTCAGTTTTTTAAGTATATTTTTTACTGACACACTGAATTAAATGTCAATTTCAACTTATTAAAATCTTTACCCATGCTCTGCTGACACCTGAGTCAAAGTTCTGGGTTTGTATTGCATGTTATCGGATAGCTCTGGTACACATGCATCAGGAAACGAAGAGATCCTGCTCCTTGGAGCTTCTAAAATTTTTTAGTAAGTTTTTTACTGATACACTAAATTAAATATCAATTTCAAATTATATAAACTTTTACCCATGCTCTGCTGACATCTGAGTCAGAGTTCTTGGTTTATATTGCATGTTATCGGATAGTTCTGTTACACATGCATCAGGAAATGAAGAGTTCCCGCACCTTGGACCTACTCAATTTTTTTAGTATATTTTTTACTGACACACTGAAGTAAATATCAATTTCAACGTATTAAAATCTTTACCCATGCTCTGCTGACACCTGAGTCAAAGTTCTGGGTTTGTTTTGCATGTTGTCGGATAGTTCTGTTATACTTGCATCAGGAATCGAGGAGTTCCAGCTCCTCAGGTGTTCTGGTTTTTTATAATGATTTTACGATAAAGACACTAAATTTAACCTCAATTTTTACTAATCTAACTTTTCAACCATGCTCTGCTGACACCTGAGTCAAAGTTCTGGATTTGTATTGCATGTTGTCGGATAGCTCAATTACACATGCATCAGGAAACGAAGAGTTCCTGCTCCTTGGAGCTTCTAAAATTTTTTAGTATGTTTTTTACTGATACACTGAATTAAATATCAATTTCAAATTATATAAACTTTTACCCATGCTCTGCTGACATCTGAGTCAGAGTTCTGGGTTTATATTGCATGTTGTCGGATAGCTCTGTTATACATGCATCAGAAAACGAAGAGTTCCCGCACCTTGAAGCTACTCAATTTTTTTAGTATATTTTTTACTGACACACTGAAGTAAATGTCAATTTCAACTTATTAAAATATTTACCCATGCTCTGCTGACACCTGAGTCAAAGTTCCGGGTTTGTGTTGCATGTTGTCAGATAGTTCTGTTATACATACATCAGGAAACGAGGAGTTCCAGCTCCTCAGGTGTTGTGGTTTTTGATAATGATTTCACGATAAAGACACTAAATTAAATCTCGATTTTTACTAATCTAACTTTTCAACCATGCTCTGCTGACACCTGAGTCAAAGTTTTGGGTTTGTATTGCATGGCATCGGATAGCTTTGTTACATATGCATCAGGAATCGAGGAGTTCACGCACCTAAGAGCTACTCAATTTTTTTAGTATATTTTTTACTGACACACTGAATTAAATGTCAATTTCAACGTATTAAAATGTTTACCCATGCTCTGCTGACACCTGAGTCAAAGTTCCGGGTTTGTGTTGCATGTTGTCAGATAGTTCTGTTATACATACATCAGGAAACGAGGAGTTCCAGCTCCTCAGGTGTTGTGGTTTTTGATAATGATTTCACGATAAAGACACTAAATTAAATCTCGATTTTTACTAATCTAACTTTTCAACCATGCTCTGCTGACACCTGAGTCAAAGTTTTGGGTTTGTATTGCATGGCATCGGATAGTTTTGTTACACTTGCATCAGGAATCGAGGAGGTCCCGCACCTAAGAGCTACTCAATTTTTTTAGTATATTTTTTACTGACACACTGAATTGAATGTCAATTTCAACTTATTAAAATCTTTACCCATGCTCTGCTGACACCTGAGTCAAAGTTCTGGGTTTGTTTTGCATGTTGTCGGATAGTTCTGTTATACTTGCATCAGGAATCGAGGAGTTCCAGCTCCTCAGGTGTTCTGGTTTTTTATAATGATTTTACGATAAAGACACTAAATTTAACCTCAATTTTTACTAATCTAACTTTTCAACCATGCTCTGCTGACACCTGAGTCAAAGTTCCGGGTTTGTGTTGCATGTTGTTAGATAGTTCTGTTATATATACATCAGGAAACGAGGAGTTCCAGCTCCTCAGGTGTTGTGGTTTTTTATTATGATTTTACGATAAAGACACTAAATTAAATCTCGATTTTTACTAATCTAACTTTTCAACCATGCTCTGTTGACACTTGAGTCAAAGTTCTGGATTTATATTGCATGTTGTCGGATAGCTCTGTTACACATGCATCAGGAATCGAGGAGTTCCCGCACCTAAGAGCTACTCAATTTTTTTTCTATATTTTTTACTGACACACTGAATTAAATGTCAATTTCAACGTATTAAAATGTTTACCCATGCTCTGCTGACACCTGAGTCAAAGTTCTGGGTTTGTATTGCATATTATCAGATAGCTCTGTTACACATGCATCAGGATTCAAGGAGTTCCCGCACCTTGGAGCTACTCAATTTTTTTAGTATATTTTTTACTGAAACACTGAATTAAATGTCAATTTCAACGTATTAAAATGTTTACCCATGCTCTGCTGACACCTGAGTCAAAGTTCTGGGTTTGTATTGCATGTTATCGGATAGCTCTGGTACACATGCATCAGGAAACGAAGAGATTCTGCTCCTTGGAGCTTCTAAAATTTTTTAGTAAGTTTTTTACTGATACACTAAATTAAATATCAATTTCAAATTATATAAACTTTTACCCATGCTCTGCTGACATCTGAGTCAGAGTTCTGGGTTTATGTTGCATGTTGTCAGATAGCTCTGTTACACATGCATCAGGAAACGAAGAGTTCCCGCACCTTGGAGCTACTCAATTTTTTAAGTATATTTTTTACTGACACACTGAATTAAATGTCAATTTCAACGTATTAAAATGTTTACCCATGCTCTGCTGACACCTGAGTCAAAGTTCTGGGTTTGTTTTGCATGTTGTTAGATAGTTCTGTTATATGTACATCAGGAAACGAGGAGTTCCAGCTCCTCAGGTGTTCTGGTTTTTTATAATGATTTTACGATAAAGACACTAAATTTAACCTCAATTTTTACTAATCTAACTTTTCAACCATGCTCTGCTGACACCTGAGTCAAAGTTCCGGGTTTGTGTTGCATGTTGTTAGATAGTTCTGTTATATATACATCAGGAAACGAGGAGTTCCAGCTCCTCAGGTGTTGTGGTTTTTTATTATGATTTTACGATAAAGACACTAAATTAAATCTCGATTTTTACTAATCTAACTTTTCAACCATGCTCTGTTGACACTTGAGTCAAAGTTCTGGATTTATATTGCATGTTGTCGGATAGCTCTGTTACACATGCATCAGGAATCGAGGAGTTCCCGCACCTAAGAGCTACTCAATTTTTTTTCTATATTTTTTACTGACACACTGAATTAAATGTCAATTTCAACGTATTAAAATGTTTACCCATGCTCTGCTGACACCTGAGTCAAAGTTCTGGGTTTGTATTGCATATTATCAGATAGCTCTGTTACACATGCATCAGGATTCAAGGAGTTCCCGCACCTTGGAGCTACTCAATTTTTTTAGTATATTTTTTACTGAAACACTGAATTAAATGTCAATTTCAACGTATTAAAATGTTTACCCATGCTCTGCTGACACCTGAGTCAAAGTTCTGGGTTTGTATTGCATGTTATCGGATAGCTCTGGTACACATGCATCAGGAAACGAAGAGATTCTGCTCCTTGGAGCTTCTAAAATTTTTTAGTAAGTTTTTTACTGATACACTAAATTAAATATCAATTTCAAATTATATAAACTTTTACCCATGCTCTGCTGACATCTGAGTCAGAGTTCTGGGTTTATGTTGCATGTTGTCAGATAGCTCTGTTACACATGCATCAGGAAACGAAGAGTTCCCGCACCTTGGAGCTACTCAATTTTTTAAGTATATTTTTTACTGACACACTGAATTAAATGTCAATTTCAACGTATTAAAATGTTTACCCATGCTCTGCTGACACCTGAGTCAAAGTTCTGGGTTTGTTTTGCATGTTGTTAGATAGTTCTGTTATATGTACATCAGGAAACGAGGAGTTCCAGCTCCTCAGGTGTTGTGGTTTTTTATAATGATTTTACGATAAAGACACTAAATTAAATCTCGATTTTTACTAATCTAACTTTTCAACCATGCTCTGCTGACACCTGAGTCAATGTTCTGGGTTTGTATTGCATGTTGTCGGATAGTCCTCTTATACATGCATCAGGAATCGACGAGTTCCTGCACCTTAAAGCTACTCAATTTTTTTAGTATATTTTTTACTGACACACTGAATTAAATGTCAATTTCAACGTATTAAAATGTTGACCCATGCTCTGCTGACACCTGAGTCAAAGTTCTGAGTCTGTATTTCATGATATAAGATAGCTCTGTTACACATGCATCAGGAATCGAGGAGTTCCCGCACCTAAGAGCTACTCAGTTTTTTAAGTATATTTTTTACTGACACACTGAATTAAATGTCAATTTCAACTTATTAAAATCTTTACCCATGCTCTGCTGACACCTGAGTCAAAGTTCTGGGTTTGTTTTGCATGTTTTCGGATAGTTCTGTTATATTTGCATCAGGAATCGAGGAGTTCCAGCTCCTCAGCTGTTCTGGTTTTTTATAATGATTTTACGATAAAGACACTAAATTTAACCTAAATTTTTACTAATCTAACTTTTCAACCATGCTCTGCTGACACCTGAGTCAAAGTTCTGGGTTTGTATTGCATGTTATCGGATAGCTCTGGTACACATGCATCAGGAAACGAAGAGATCCTGCTCCTTGGAGCTTCTAAAATTTTTTAGTAAGTTTTTTACTGATACACTAAATTAAATATCAGTTTCAAATTATATAAACTTTTACCCATGCTCTGCTGACATCTGAGTCAGAGTTCTGGGTTTATATTGCATGTTATCGGATAGTTCTGTTACACATGCATCAGGAAACGAAGAGTTCCCGCACCTTGGACCTACTCAATTTTTTTAGTATATTTTTTACTGACACACTGAAGTAAATATCAATTTCAACGTATTAAAATCTTTACCCATGCTCTGCTGACACCTGAGTCAAAGTTCTGGGTTTGTTTTGCATGTTGTCGGATAGTTCTGTTATACTTGCATCAGGAAACGAAGAGTTCCCGCACCTTGGACCTACTCAATTTTTTTAGTATATTTTTTACTGACACACTGAAGTAAATATCAATTTCAACGTATTAAAATGTTTTCCCATGCTCTGCTGACACCTGAGTCAAAGTTCTGGGTTTGTTTTGCATGTTGTTAGATAGTTCTGTTATATGTACATCAGGAAACGAGGAGTTCCAGCTCCTCAGGTGTTGTGGTTTTTTATAATGATTTTACGATAAAGACACTAAATTAAATCTCGATTTTTACTAATCTAACTTTTCAACCATGCTCTGCTGACACCTGAGTCAATGTTCTGGGTTTGTATTGCATGTTGTCGGATAGCCCTATTATACATGCATCAGGAATCGACGAGTTCCTGCACCTAAAAGCTACTCAATTTTTTTAGTATATTTTTTACTGACACACTGAATTAAATGTCAATTTCAACGTATTAAAATGTTTACCCATGCTCTGCTGACACCTGAGTCAAAGTTCTGGGTTTGTATTGCATGTTATTGGATAGCTCTGTTACACATGCATCAGGAATCGAGGAGTTCCCGCACCTAAGAGCTACTCAATTTTTTTAGTATATTTTTACTGACACACTGAATTAAATGTCAATTTCAACTTATAAAAATTTTTACCCATGCTCTGCTGACACCTGAGTCAAAGTTCTGGGTTTGTTTTGCATGTTTTCGGATAGTTCTGTTATACTTGCATCAGGAATCGAGGAGTTCCAGCTCCTCAGGTGTTCTGGTTTTTTATAATGATTTTACGATAAAGATACTAAATTTAACCTCAATTTTTACTAATCTAACTTTTCAACCATGCTCTGCTGACACCTGAGTCAAAGTTCTGGATTTGTATTGCATGTTGTCGGATAGCCCTATTACACATGCATCAGGAATTGAGGAGTTCCCGCACCTAAGAGCTACTCAATTTTTTTAGTATATTTTTTACTGACACACTGAATTAAATGTCAATTTCAACGTATTAAAATGTTTACCCATGCTCTGCTGACACCTGAGTCAAGGTTCTGGGTTTGTATTGCATATTATCAGATAGCTCTGTTACACGTACATCAGGAATCAAGGAGTTCCCGCACCTTGGTGCTACTCAATTTTTTAAGTATATTTTTTACTGACACACTGAATTAAATGTCAATTTCAACGTATTAAAATGTTTACCCATGCTCTGCTGACACCTGAGTCAAAGTTCTGGGTTTGTATTGCATGTTATCAGATAGCTCTGTTACACATGCATCAGGAATCAAGGAGTTCCCGCACCTTGGAGCTACTCAATTTTTTTAGTATATTTTTTACTGATACACTGAATTAAATATCAATTTCAACTTATCTAAACCTTTACCCATGCTTTGCTGACACCTGAGTCGGAGTTTTGGGTCATTTTTGCAAATTCTTGGTTATTTCTATAATAGATGCATCAGGAAACGAAGAGTTCCAGCTCCTCAGGTGTTCTGGTTTTTTTATAATGATTTTACGATTAAGATACTAAATTAAACCTCGATTTTTACTAATCTAACTTTTCAACCATGCTCTGCTGACACCTGAGTTACAGTTCTGGTTTATTGTTTCATGTTGTCGGATAGTTCTATCATAGATGCATCAGAAAACGAGGCATTCATGCTCCTTATTTGTATTCAAATTCTTTTTTGATCCTACTAACTTAAACACTTAATGAAACCTCGATTTCTCCCAACCTATCTTTTTCACAAGGCTCTTCTGATACTTCTGCTGATCTTCTGCTTTCATTTAGTTTTTCTTTTGTTACTAGAATCTTAGTTATTAATTTTAACCCAAAACATCTATGAAAATCCACAAATTACGTCATTCACGGCTATTTTATCAAAATGATTGTCTTTTTCTCGTAAAAGGCCAATTTTTTATTTTATTATTTTTTAAATTTATGTCAGCAGAACTCTTCCGGAAAAGTATTAGGAACTATAGAGCTCACCATTGTGCACCTAAATCAGTTTTAAAATTTTAATTTTGGAAAAAATGATCTGCTAACGGAAGTTAGCAGAGCATATTTTCATTCGACTTTTTTCAGGCAAAAAAGCCAGAACTATTTTTTTTAAGTATAAGGAACTCTAGAACTCATCCGCATGCCAATAGAACTCACATTTTTTCATGCTCTGCTGAGAAATGATCTGCCAAGTTCACGGACATAAGGTACCGCTCGTCGCGCGACGAGCGGTGCCTTTGTGTCGCGTTGCGTGTCGCGTCTGTTTGTAAAAGCCTTTACGGCAATTGAGAAATTAGAACGAAGTAAGTCGATAACTAAGAAAAAACACCCATTTTCGGAAAATTAAAAATATTCCAACAAATATTATAAGTATAACTATATGGGCCGACATACAAAAAAGCGTTTCGACGTCGCATCGTAAAAATCTGCGACGGCCCCCTAAGATTTCCTCAGGAAATGCCATTTTACATTGTCAATTTACAGAGAGGCCCTGATTTTTTTGTGCAGTAACGGAAAGTAACACAGTTATGCTTGTTACACAGTTTATGTGTGTTGTGTTTGATTGTGTGTGTGTGTTTGTGTTAAAGCGTTTCATTTATTGTTTAAACAATATATGAAACACTTTGTGATAAAGATAGAAGTCACCGATGAAGGACTGCTAACTAAATGACACAACTTTTTGGCACTTTCTGAAGTTGGTTGGGATAAAATGGAAGTACCAAATGAAGCGCACCAAAAGTATTCCTAGAAACGCACCAACGACGACACGTGGACAGTTGAATTTTAAAACGTCTATCGATATCATTTTTTACGAATCCTTCATGCTCTTCTCTATCACATGTTTAATCCTTTTGGTGCGCTTCATTTGGTGCGTTTCAAAGTTGGTGCGCTTCGAGGAATACTCCAAGCTTTTGCGTTACGATGTCGCAAGTGTCGCAACGCTTATATGTCTGTCAGCCCTAACAAAATTAGTAAGGTAGCTAATCATAAAATAATTCCTTCTTTTGATTTTATCAACGTGCTTCACGTATCATTCGATCTTACTATCCTCATGAGAACGTGGACTGGGAACAAACATGATGTAAAATCATGTGTAATTTACAACAGGCAGTAGATAGTATAGTGTATCCTTCCTGGCTTGTATTATTTGGTAAACAAACACGGTAGGAAAACCACTCGTTTTCTCATAAATCACACGTTTTAAGTGAGTTATAATTACCTTGATATTTGTTAGAAAGATAATATTTATCCGCTATTAATTTCATACAACACTGTACGGTTCGTACACTTGCAGAGTTGTTGTTGTTAAGGTTGTTGTTTAGGTTGAAGCGCGTAGAGAAAAGATCTCTTAGTTCCCGTTAGGTTTATTACGTATAATTGTGTTTACAAGTAATACTGTTGACGATTCCTTTCTCTAATGTCAGTCGCCGCGTAGCAGTAATCGCACTCGCTGATTTATTGTAATTCATGTATATTTATAGTAATAAAAAATAAAAAAACAACCGACCTCCAAAAAAAAAACACTACAAAGTGAAAAATAACTTTAATTTCGGAAGTCGGTGTAGTTTCGGTGGGTTTTGTATTTTCGTTTTTTGCCACCGACTTCCGAAATTAAAGTTATTTTTCACTTTGTAGTGTTTTTTTTTGGAGGTCGGTTGTTTTTTTTTGTAAAAAGTTTTTATTTTTCACTTTTTAGTTGTGGTACCTACCCCACACACATTCGAATACCACTACCTGCTACCAGTGACAGAAACTTATCATCTACATACTAAGTGGGAAAAAAAACGTATTTTGTAGCTAACTCATAAACTATCCAAGCAAAGTTAATAAAATTTATATGGGACCAATTCCAGAGCACACCCTTTCAAACAAAAAAGAATTTTCAAAATCGGTCCACAATTGACGGAGAAATCGGTGGACATAAAAAAAAAAAACAAACATACGCGACGAACATATAACCTCCTCCTTTTTGCAAGTCGGTTAATGACGCACGTGTGGTATAAACCACCGCGTCAGCAAAACATGTACAGTGTAAGACTGTACAAACACTGTATTAAATTAACCACGTGAACATGCTCATAATTTTTTTGATAACCTAAAACTCAGTACGCCATTATTGTTTACAAAAAGATACAAATAAAGAGGAATACACTCTACACTAAATTATTCATTGTTTGGTTGGGTAGTATTAGCTGACCACTGACTTGTTTGTTATGAATAATAGAGTCTAATGGTATGACGGTCTGAACTGGGATATTATTATCTGACCCGATGTCTTCTATTATCGTGTTTGAGTTTTGTTATTTATGATGGCTAAGCTTTAAGCATTTTTATCTACACCCATGCTATTAAACCTCCATAAAAGTTTCTGAAACAGTTAGCTTATTGACAACATTATAACAGCCAGTGTCATAGTAACCATTACATCATCCAAACGAGTGTTACAATATTGTACTAAATTCTATTACGCAACTCGTTTCAACGTTCAAACGGGGGACAGCAGCACACGCTGCACGCATGTGTGTGTGATGTGCTGCTGCAGGCGACATTCATACGTGCAGTTGTACTGAATTTCGTGGGAATTTCTTTATTCTTGATCTTGAATTACAAACACCCAATGGTTTCAGAAACTTTTATAGAGGATTCATTTGATGGGTGTAGATAAAGTCTTGTATGCAACTGTTATAATTAGGTATTAAAACTTCGTGTTTTAATACCCCTCATTATACAACAGTTGCATAAATAACTATTAGTTATTGTAAGTACTATAACAATCGTCTACTTCATAAATGAAGAAGGATTAAACTTAGCGATCCATATATTTTCATTACTATTGTCGATTTCCTAACAAAACATTTGGTTTAAAGGTGATTAGGTATTCTCAAGAAAATCACGTCCTATTTTTATCATTTGAGTCTTATCAGCAATTTTAGAATTAACGCCGGTTGCCGCTGAAAACTAGTGCTCGGGCTCTGTCTCGCATAGGGTCGCAGCACTATGCTGAGCGATGGCCGTTTTGCGTGGATGTGACGCATATTTTGCCCCAAATTGTTATTTTCGTGTTTTATTCTTGCTTTGCGTCATGTTTTCCGCAAATAAACGTATTTCTTTATTCCATACAAACATCCTTGAAGATTTTATTTAATTCTGGGCAAGTATTAATGTGTGTTTCAATTCATATGTGCTTTCTGAGTTTATCTTGGACATTACTGACATTGATGAAGGAAAACATCGTGAGAAAACCTGGAATTTTCTAAACTAATATTTTCTAAAATAAAATTTATATTGTTTGTTTGTTACGCTAAAACGGCTTAACGGATTTGGATAAAATATAGCTCATGGGTAGACCTTGACCTGGGTTAGGGACATCGGATACTTTTATCCCGATACTTATCCCGTTATTTTAATAAGCGGTGTCAATCCTTCCGCTGCAAAAACGCCTAGTGCGAAAACACCTGTACTTAAACGGAGTTGTTTACACAAGGTGTCGTTGCAAGCTAGCTCATTACGCGCTTAGCTCGCTCAAATATTTACCTTCTAATGCAGATGGACAAAGGCATCTAGCGACTCAAAAGGAATAAAAATGAAGACAGTCTCATTATGTTTCTGTTAACCTAGACGTAAGAATAGAAAATGGAAAACTAAAATAATTATTAATCTTTATTATTTTATAAGGTTGGCACATTTTATTGCAGAGCAAGAATTTTTGGAGTTTACTCCTTAAGAAACGATTTTCATATTTAGCCCACGGTATGAAAATTTTATGAGGAGTAAAATCGAGCGTTAACTAAAAGTGAGGCGTTACGTTCCTTTGCATGACCGTATCGTTTTGTTCCGCGGGCCGATTTTCATGAACTAAATGATTTTAAGTTTAGACCTTTCATTTAAGAAAGAAATATATTTACAAACGAAACAGTGAGTTTTCAAGTTACGTAATTATGACAATTTCAAATTGCTAAAATTTCCTTCTAAATTTACTTTTAACACTGTTGATTGATCAAAATAAGTATTTAACAAAAACCTAATATGAATCTACCTTTTTTTTTTGGGTGGGAAATTATCAAATAACTTCTCCCGCTCTGGGCGGAGCGGGAGGGCGTGTCAGACTCTTACTGACTAAAACCCACCCGTGTTCCTTCAGTTGCCGTGTTGCCAGAGGGGCCACGATTTCCCTATCGGTTTTCTTCGAACCCCCGGCAGGCATTGGCCCTAGCGGACCCCGTCAATTCTGCTGACATCTCTTTGAGGCGCGCGTGGAACACAACGCGCCGTCGACCCGGGCTTGGTCCTTATCGGACGGCAAGCTACCCATTGCTCACCGTCAATATGAACCTACCTGAGATCACAACATATAACAATTTCTTACTGAAATCTAATTAGTCATATAAATTCTTAGGAGTAAACTCCAGTCGTGCGTCGGAGCTGACACACACACTTTCTTTTTTTCATTGATGAATATTATATTAAACACACCTACATAAACTCCTTTGTAACCTTTGTCCAGCTGTGGACTGCGATAGACTAAGATGATTCTTCTTCTTCTTCATCGGTTCCTCAATGCTGTGGACCACATACGACGCGTCGCCAAGCAATGCAGTCTTCAGCACTTCAGCAATGTGGACCGCTTGGTAAATGCTGCCTTTAAGAGCATTCTTGATCGCATCTGACCATCTACTATATAGTCACTGCTTTGCGTGTGTTTTTCTTCCACCCAGCCCAGTATCATGAGCCAAGTATCATAAGTATACTGAGATAATTAATTGACATAAACTACCATGGAACTGTTTAGTAGAACAAGTGGGAACAAACGAAACCCACGACTGTCCGTAGGGGCACCATACTACATAATAATAACTCTCATATCGAAGGTATTTAATAAAACCCTTTGAGAACGTTCAGCTTCGAAACTACCAGCACCCTAATTGCGTCATTTATCATTCATCATTTCAGCCGAAAGACCCCAAGCACTTTGACCGATTCTGTACTTCCCGTATCCACCGGATTCCTGCGGCGTTCACAAGGTCATCGGTACATCTTGTGGGAGGCCTTCCAACGCTACGTCTTCCGGTACGCGGTCGTCACTCCAGAATCTTTCGGCTCCATCGGCTATCTGTTATGCGAACAATGTGCCCTACCCATTGCTACTAAAGTTTAGCGTAATAATTACGCAACACACTTTTAATTCCAGTCTGAGTGATTTTAAAGGATATTACTAATTCATTGCTTTATATTCAAAAAACGTATCTGCTCAGCAACGTAAATAACGCAATGAATGTTGTTGAACTTTCATAATGAAAGCCATTGCTAAGTTAGAGTATTACGCAATTATCCCGCAGACTATGCTCCAACTTATCTAAATAAACTAGGTAAATATTTCAGTGCCGTATTTTACCAAGCTTAATAATATTACTACGTAAAGTTAATTAAATGTTCGAACTACCAGCATGTTGAGTTTACCGCTATACCTATTCCAACTAAAGTTTCTAATACCAGTGTACCTGCAACTAAGTTTTTAACACTTACGAGTAGCATAGTTCTGAACGTGCGTTTGTGTAAAGTTGTTGCGCGTCCAGTTGGTCACTGGCGTTCATTCCATACTAACGTATTCCTCTGTTTTCTCCGTTTAATGATACTATATTCCATTTGAAATAAGATTAGACATTTAAAAAAACCTTTTTTACAGTCCGTTCAACCGATTTTGACTTCTATAACGTAGGCATAAGGATGGCATTAAAAGCAAAAAAATTGGTTACAATACCAATGTTTACTGCAGCTGCTATTTGTCATGCCACCAACGCAATAGAAATCAAAGTCGGTTAAACGAACTGTAAATAAAGGTTTAGTTAAATGTCTAATCTTATTTCAAATGGAGTATAGTCTATTTTGTTTTTTAATGCATAATGTACTAACTGCGCCCCGAAGTCTCTCTCGATCTCGTGGGAATATCATGAATATAAAAGTATCGTGTATATAAAAGGTATTCCATGTCCTCTAGGTCATGACCTGGAGGACATAGAATACCTGATCTACGCATGTGCCAAATTTCATCCAAATCCGTTTAGCCGTTTTAGGCTGAAAGCGTAACTGTTGCCAAACCGAAGCATTTGCAGTAAATGTTTTTTTCTTATTGAACACATGTTTTCTAACTGCGTAAAATTTATTACCACAGGAAAGGCCCGCTCATCTAAAACGTCCTGAAAAACGATTCAATTGATAGCCTTGATAGTTTCTTTTTTAGGTTTTTTTTTTCTTTAAGCACTTTACGAAATGAATGAAAAAAACAAAAATTTGTTATAACTTTTGAACCGTAAAAAAATGCACAGACATTCTCAGGGTTAAAAAGTTTGGAAATGACCTTACCCACACCCCTATTCGACTTGATCATACTTCCAGGGACAGCCTGTATACACTACAGGTGGACCACACCGCACTTTTTTAGGGTTCCGTAGTAAACAAGGAACCCTTATAGTTTCGTCATGTCCGTCTGTCTATCTGTCCGCGGTCTAGCTCCGAGACCCTTAGTACTAGAAAGCAGTAATTTGACATAGGTATACATATTAATTACGTCAACAAAGTGGTAAAACAAAATTATGAAAAACATTTTTTTTTAGGGTACACGTAAAGTGGTGATGTTTTATTTTTTATTTTTTTATCTTATAGTGTGGGGTATTATTGGAAAGGTTTTACCACGGAGCAAATACAAAGAGGAGACGGCCTAAGCAACTGTGCACTGTGATTCTCAACTAGGTCCTGACGTCATCATGTAGGCGTGGCCTTAGTCAGTGTATTGTTGGCGTTCGTCCTGTGCACAGTTTTGTAATAGTTCCCATTTTACAGCATATTCGCGCTAGAAGAAAAAAAGAATGAAGTGTTGTGTTTTATCTTGTAAAAACTACTCGGATAGACGTTCTGATGCTATGGATGGCATTACATTTCATTTGTAAGTAATTTTATGCGTAATTTATTAAAATAGTTCTAGAAAAATCTCTTAGCGACAGCGTTTCCAAACATAATTCTACCCGACACTAGATGGCGATACTTAGTGTCATGGGAATTATAAATATTTAGGTACGTAAAGCTCAGTACTAACATATTTTAATATTCATATGTACTGAAATTTGTTCAACATTCATTCCTAACGACCCTTTAATGGCCAAAATATTATTTTTGTATTTTTTATATTATTTTGTAAACAGGCCGCCATCTATCGTCAACTATAAAGAACAAACATAAACATAACAAAAAGACAGGGCCGTAATTAGAATCTAATTATTTTACCGAATGTCTGTCTCATAAATGGAAAGTACGGAAAGTACTTAAAACATTAAATACACTGGACATAAAAATACAATCTCCTATAAATTAAATATTCTTTGTACAATAATTTATTTAAAGTACTTTCCCTCCGTGAGACAACTAGTATGGTAGTTGTTGTTTACTTAATTTAAAGTACTTAAAGCCCACCTAGTTTATTTAGTTAAATTTTAAATGATGTATGTATGTCCTAGATTTCCATCCGAAGATAATCGAAGACAGCTATGGATTACAAAAATTAATAGACAAGACTGGTCTCCGACTAAATATACAAAAATTTGTTCGTGCCATTTTAATAATGAAGACTTCATAGTGACAAAAAAAGGTCTTAGAAAATTAAAGAAGGAAACTTTACCTAGTTTAAATCTGGATATATCGGTTCGCTTCAATGTAGTTTGTATTTACCAGTTTCAATTATTTTGGGAAATTGGGTATTTTTTTATTTACAGCTTTATGTTACAGCTTAAAAGAAAATTTACAGAGCCAACAATATCATCACCAAAGCCTACCACACCTACAAGTGATTTAAACGAATTTCTGATACTGCATGATACGCCAAAAAAGAAAAAGTTAAAGCAAGAAATAGCACAACTTCGATGGAAAGCAAGAGCAGATAGATTAAAGATCAGAAGACTTCAAATGAAAGTTAAGCGTTTGAAGAAGAAGGTACCCATCTAGTGGCGCTATTTTCACGAAGTGCTTTTGATTTTCTAAATCAAATACTTTTCTACTTTTGTTTCAGGTTCAAAATTTAAGTGCCTTAATTAAAGAATTGGAAAGCAAAAGTCTTCTGTTGGGAGAGGAATCCGAAATTTTAACATCGATAAATGTTAAGTTGAAAGACTTGGTTGGGCGTCAGTTGGCAAAAAATAAAAAAAAACCATTGACGAAGGAATATTCTCCAGCTCTCCGATCATTCGCTTTGACACTCCATTATTTTTCGCCTAATGCTTACTCATACGTCAGAAAGACTTTCGATACTTGCTTACCGCATCCGAGAACTATTTCTAAGTGGTACGAAAGTGTCAATGGTGAAGCCGGATTTACAGCTGAAGCTTTTAACGTATTAAAGCACAAAACTAACTCCTCAGGCAAACGCGCTCTGTGCAGTCTTATGATGGATGAGATGGGAATTAGAAAGCATGTTGAATGGGACGGAAAAAAATATCACGGTTATGTTGATCTCGGGCTTAATGACGTACAAAACGATAACTCGGATCACGCTTCTCAGGCTTTAGTTCTGTTGCTTGTATCTCAAACTGAACGCTGGAAATTACCTGTGGGGTTCTTTCTTATTCGTTCTATGACCGGAGAACAACGTGCTTCAATAGTTCAACAATGCCTCTACAAATGTCAAGAAAATGGTGTAGACGTTGTTTCACTTACGATGGATGGCTGCACTGCAAATATTGCTATGCTTAAAAAGTTAGGATGTTCGTTAGAACCTCAGAATATGAAAACTACTTTCAAACACCCTAGTGCTGACTACGAAGTAGCAATATTCCTGGACGCATGTCATATGCTAAAACTTGTGCGCAACGCATTTGAAACTAAAAAGGAGTTTCTTGATTATCAGGGTAATCTTATTGAATGGTCTTACCTCGTCAAGCTCAATAACTTACAAAAGTCAGAAGGCCTCCACCTTGGGAACAAGTTAAAAGACAAACACATACATTTTCAGCGACAAAAAATGAAAGTAAAATTGGCCAGTCAACTTTTCAGTAATAGCGTAGCAGATGCACTCCAAGTTTGTGAAAAAAGTAATGTTGAATTTAAAAATGTGGCGGCTACAATTACTTTTATCCGTTTAATTAACAATATCTTTGACATTCTCAACTCACGAAACATGCGTCAGTTTGAATACAAAAAGCCCTTATTTGAAAAGAATATTTTGAAAACAAGGGAGTATTTAGAATATGCTAAACATTACATAATTTTTATAGTAGCTCCTGATGAAGGGAAGCCCGTTATCACCACAAATCGTAAAACTGGTTTTATGGGCCTTTTAACATGTATTAATAGTACACTTTTCTTGTATAACCGCCTGGTTGAAAAAGAAAAGCTCCTTAAATATCTAACTTTGTACAAATTTTCGCAGGATCATTTGGAACTATTTTTTGGGGTATTAAGAGCACACGGAAGGGCCAATAATAATCCAACATCACGTCAGTTTAAATCAGCTTACAAAAAAACCCTAATAAATACAGAACTGAAAGAGGGTTTTAGAGGAAATTGTATTCCTTTAGAGGATATTTCCATTTTAAAGGTATCCTCTGTAAATAAAATAAATATTACTTCAGAACGTTATCGAATAGTGCAAAATGACTTGAGCGAGGCATCATTAGATGACGAACCCATGCCTGATGATTTGTTGTTAGAATTTGATGAGCAGTTAAATATAACGATAGGTGATTATTTGCGCCGTCAAATAGTTGCATATATTTCTGGGTTTGTTGTCAATTATTTACATTCCAAAATCAAATGTGAGAGCTGTCTTCATGAATTATATGCTGATAATTACGATGATGATGACCTTTATTTAATAAAAACTAAAAATAAAGGTGGTCTTACTTTCCCATCTAAAGATGTCATAAATATATGTATACGAACCGAATGTAGCATCCGTTGTGTTAAATCGCAATCTTTGAATTCTCCTATTTTCCGTAAACATAAAATTGTATCGAATACACTAAAATCCCTTATTGGACAAAATTATTTCAAACAATCGGTGAATCATATGTTCGACCAATCACCGACTGATAATCATATTATTCTTCTGACTAAATCTATAGCTGAAAAATATATAGATATTCGCTTTAAGCATTTTGCAACCTTAGAAAACGATAGAGCAACCAACCGACAACAACTAACCAAAGCAGTTATTTTTGCAGGAAATTGAATTTTGCTAATAAATTTTTTTCGCTATACATAATTTGTCTATTATTTATTCTACGTTTTACCTAGGTGACCATTTCCAAAGAGTCATGTTAAGTATGAAGCTTCTTTCGCATCATGCAACTTTTCATTTAATCTGTACCCTAATTGCGTAATACAATACAATCACAATCTGTGTCGATTTGAAACAGATTGCTAATCCATTGCTTCATAAGTTGGAAAAAATCTGCTCAACAACGTAAATAACGCAATGAATGTTGTTGAACTTTTTTTGTTTGAAATTGTTTTATTACTATTATATTATTTGATGTTTTAAACTTATTTAGGCGCGTTTGAGCGGTTTGTATTTTAATGTTTCTAGTATGCTAATTGATAGTGTCGTGGTTTCCTGTAATTTAGATACATGCGAGATCTACATTTGACAGAGACTTTGGGTTAATGCTGTGTATGTGTTTAGTTGGTAAGCCTTTAAATAAATAAAAACTGTCAAAATGAAACAAATTAGTTATAATTGTTTTTGAAAATAAGTTACGCAATTAGGGTACTGGTATTACTTATTTATTTGACATTAATGGTTTTGGATGGATTGTCACGTAAACGGGATAAGGTGTTTTTAGATTTGTAAACCATCTTGATAAGTCTTTTAAAAATAAAAGAAAATCTAATAATCTTCATTCATCATTCATTAAAAACTTTTTTATTCGAATTTTTTTTTCATAATAATATCAATAAAAAATACGCATCGACATGGTTCGCAAAATTAATTTAAAGAAAAACAGTATTCCCAAAATTCTGAGTACGACCCTGGTGCATCCTACGCTTAGTGACATCTAGTATGAGATAGTTACGTAACTACTAAGTACAATCAATAGGACGAGCGAATAGTTTTGCTATTTACCAGTAGATGGAAAATAAAGAAGTGGGCGGGATCTATCACCCCTCACCCCGTAAAGTGTCACCCGTTGTTTCATAGGGAAACCTTATTACAACATCTCCTCTTTGTATTTGCTCCGTGGGTTTTACAAAAACATTATGAGTTTGTGAAAACCATTTTTGGATTCAGGGATCCGTTTGCAAAATATTACGCTTTAAATTGCTAATTTTTGTTAGAGTCAAGTGTCCCCCCCCCCCCTGCCAGCTAAATGGTTGGTTTTGGATGTGTGAAAAAAATCACAGCAGTAGTTTATATAACGAAATTAAAAGGAAAACAATCACAGCTAAGTAGGCTTTACTAGTTATCGAGTGATAATCGACCAACTTAACTTTGCAGTAGCAAAAACATGTTTTCCAATACATTCCGTATGGGAGAACATGTTTATCAACTACAAAGTTAAGTTTGTTTTTGGGATAAATTCATCCCAACTACGGAACCCTTCATTGTGCGTGGTCCGACACGCACTTGTTGTATGAAAATGCGTTGCTCTGCAGCCCGTTGCGGCTATAATGTACACGTCATTTAATAGATAGATTAACAATTTATTCAATGCATACAAAAGACACGCAAAAGCACAATTAAATGATAACAAATTACATGAATATAATCATTGTATAAAGAAAAAACATACTTAAAGAAATGCGAGTGACATTATGACAGAGATACTTCAAATCAAATAACGAATATAATTCATTGTTCTTGTATTATTGACTAGTTGATTCTAATTTACTTGGAGACATCACAGACAAAAATAATTCCGCGATGTTTTGTAAAAAAGGGAACGACATAAATGACAGCTGGAAAAAAAATTGTGTTTCTCAACAGTTTTTTTTTTTGTAGAATTTCCCACGGCTGGGCAAACGCCTCCCAGAAATAAATATTCCTTATTAAATAAATAAAATAATAATTAGATAGAGAATAATAATGAAATGACTTTATTAGCGTTTATTAGATTCAAGTAGACATTGTGAAGGTCAAGGCAAACCGGTTTAGTATTCATATGGACAAGTTCAGTGTTGGTACAGTCAATAAAATAGATAAGCAGCTAAATTTCAATACCTAGCAATTTTGAGTATGCAAGGAGTCAACTCCTGTCAAGTCTTTTACCATACTATTGGCTCAAAGGCATACCTATAGGTAGGTACACCCTCATTTCGTAAGTTATGTTTAAGTTCCATGTAATAGGAAAAGAGACTTTTCAATGCTGTTGCTTTGTTTTTTCTTTATAATGCGTTGCCAAAATATTGGAGGGACAAAATATACAACAGAAATGAAGACGTAGGTTAAAAGCATTCCAACGTAGGCGCGGGCTTGCGGACGGTGAGCAATGGGTAGCTCGCCGTCCGATAAGGACCAAGCCCGGGTCGATGGCGCGTTGTGTTCCACGCGCGCCTCAAAGAGATGTCAGCAGAATTGACGGGGTCCACTAGGGTCGATGCCTGCCGGGGCTGCGAAGAAGTCCGAAAGGGAGATCGTGGCCCCTGGCAACATGGCAACCGAAGGAACACGGGTGGGTTTTAGTCAGTAAGAGTCTGACACGCTCCACCCAGAGCGGGAAAAATTAATAATATTGGCAGTATACTGTAAAGATTAATAGTTTTGCTTCCATACGTACCTGACTTTTATTTGACTGTACCTGTACACAATCTGATAAGGAAAAATTGTGAGAAATCCCAAAACTTACATGTCCCGATGCTTGATTTAGACCTTTTTTGTTTGTGTTTACAACCACCACTTTACCGTGTTTAATTAAAAACAAGTTGTTATACCTATATTTAGTTCAATTCCAAAGCTTATATGGAACGCTCGTGTTAATATCTTGTTTTAGAAAGATGTTACGATTTTTAATTGTACTGTTGTTATTAAGTTGTTCTTGTGTGACAAGCAAGCTGTTGAATTTGCGCGAAGGTGTGTCATTATCCTGATATCGTCTTAGTTACAGGAGAAACAAACATAATTATATTATTTGCGTGTTTGTACTTTATCTCGGCACCATGGGTTTCCAGTTCTTTCGAAGGCGTAAGAGGAGGAAATAACACAGAATATCTAGGCCACAGTTTTTTCGCAATTTCAATGTTATGTAATAAGTGTATATGAGTAACTACAGTTTTGAGCCGTTTGGGGTTGAAACGTTTGGGTCATGGGGCCTGAGTGCGTGTCTCCTTGCAAAGGAAATTTCTCGCCGACTGAAGTGTCGAACTTCACGTGACCAGAAGGCTGGCTCATTCTTTGGTCAAAGAATTAGCATTGCCATTGCGCTGCGGTATGTTTTTTTTCAAATATCGTATCATTATGCTGAGATAGGAGCCTTTTTGGCCTCGCACAGGTATTTTTTTTATTTACCGATTTTTTTTTAATTTTAATATATTTTTCTGAAATTGCTATCTTCTTTTCTCTATTTATATAAAATTCTCGTGGCACAATGTTAGTTGCCATACTCCTCCGAAACGGTTTAATCGATTTTTAAATTTTATATACATATTTGGTAGGTCTGAGAATCAGTCGTAATTTATTTTTCATACCCCTAAGTGATAAGGGTGGTCCATCCCAAACATAAATAATTTATATGACAATACAACGTTTGCCGGGGTCAGCTAGTTGTTTTTATAATTTTATTAGTTTTAATATTGTATTTCCTGTGCGTGTCCCAAATAAAAACAAAATCGTTCGTTATTCAACGTGGCAATGCTGCTAGTCTTCTGGGCATGTTCTCGGATGACAGCGATGCGGACGAGTACTTCGACGCCTAAGTGTCCTTTTGTTTTGCATTTATTTCTATAGTTAGTTAGTTAGTTGTGCATTTAAATTGTATATTGTATATAAGATTTGTCATTTATAGTACAAATTATTCATAAGGTTGATTAAAATGACCCCTTTTCAGGTTGAGATATGTACTAAGTTTGTACTTATACATTTTCATTTACAGGGTCTGCATGCATGAGGAATGGCGTGTCCGGAAAGTGCGTCAGCGTATATAATTGTTTGAGCAGTTACCTTGATTTTGTGAACAAGGATTTTGCTCCGGTGAGTAACCTTTCCTAGGTTGGTGATGGACTGCATAGCTAACAAACTAGTTTGGCGAGTTTATATTAGACACTGCATCTTCTCAACATTATTCAATTTTGAATATAGAGAAACAGAATAATAAAGAGCAGGTCAAGCGAGCTAAGCCAACTGATTTCATCTCATTACAAAACGAGTTTTAATGTAGTCGAAGCCCAAACCTTCGCGCCAGTCATTGTATTTAAATTAGAATCATCATCTGCCTAGCCTTTTCCCAACTATGTTGGGGTCGGCTTCCAGTCTAACCGGATGCAGCTGCATACCAGTATTTTACATTCAGCGACTGCCTATCTGACCTCCATAACCTAGTTGCTAGGAACCACGATACCCCTTGGTGACTGGTTGTCAGTCTTTTGGGCTACTAATTACCCGTAACGACTGTCAAAGATCTACAAATGACAGCCGGGACCAACGGCTTAACGTGCTTTCCGAGACACGGAGGGGTCTTGGTATGTAAAGATGGTCACCCATCCACGGACCAACCAAGCGTAGCTTAACCTGGTCGATCGACCCGTGCCGCTGTTATTACTAAGCCACTTATTTAGAATAAAGTTCGAATTTAAGAGTGAGTTTAGCTTGTACATATTATTTTTATCATTTCATTTGACTTGCAGATATGTTCTTTTCGAGGAAAAGAGCCAATTGTTTGCTGTACTGATTGTACCTTCAATGATACAAGGTATGCTCGTCGATTAGTATTTATAAAATATGGGGTCAAAATTGTCCAAGTATAATATTTTACAACATATTTATTGTTATAAACAATATACAAGGTATTACTTTACCTTTAAGGTTTAATAGTTTTAAAAGTGTTATTTTTCTTCACAGGAACTTCGTTATAAATCCAAATGTAGGTACTATTCACAAGACTGGTCAGAAAGTTCAAGATAGTAAGTAAATTATTGTCTTTTTGCCTATTGCAATGTCATTCCCATCACAAAGTTAGTTTGGCGAATGTAAAATTATAATTTTTTAAATATTACAGAATGTATTGAATACATACACAGACTAGATTACCCATGTAAGGGTAATCATAATGCTAAAATGATACGACTGCACAATCCCGACAAAAACTGCAATGATATAGATATTGAGATCACGAGTTACGGAGGAGGGTTTGGAGGTGTCAATGCGATCAGAGAAGAGTTTCCACACATGGTAAGAGATTTGCTTACACGTTGACAAAAAAGATGAGAATATAATTCAAAACTTGGGAATCTATTGACAGAGTAAACTGTAATGGATTGTGTATATGAACGTGGGCCATACCGCAACGAAAAAGTCTTCCTAAATCGGATTTGTTCATTTTATATGAACCATCGCACAAGATAAAACGAGGTTTTTTTTATTCGATTGCGATGCGCTGCAGCCCGATGCGGCTGTTATAAATATTATATGCACTTGCCTTAAGGGTCTTGTCGTCAAGACAAAACACTGTCTGATTAAAAAAAAAATAGTGGCACTCCCTGGAGTACCGACAGAAGTGAAAACTTGAACAAAATCGCCTTGGTGGAAGAAAAATACTTTTATAGAACATTGGTCCGTAACCTTATCTAAATAAAGAGAACAATCACGTTTACAAAAAAAAAAAACTTCCAGAACCTTTAAAGTAAAAATACTTGCTTAGAACATTGATTCGTAAAGTAATATAAATAAAGAGCCCAATCGCGTGTACAAAAATGAGGTGTCGATAACGGTGTCGCGAGTTCTATTGTTTTTCCCATCTCAAAAATGCGTTAAGTTTTCACTTTAAAAATATGGGATATTTCCTTTAAGTTTTTACTCATTGACTACACAACGTTTATTAGAAATATGTGGCTATATTTAAGGGTATAGTACAGACCATCAAACTGAACAACTTTCATCATAGGACAAACGTCATATTCGCGAAAAATAATCAGCTGTTCTAGAAATTTGGGTCGAATAAATATTGAAGTTTTGTAGGTCCCATGCTGAAACTTGGTCAGTTTGATAGTCTGTCCCACAACGTTAAATATGACAACACATTTCTGATACACGCTGTATTTAATTAAGGTACTTTCTTACATTTGCCTGTATTATTTTCTCACCCTCAATTGGCGCTGCAAAGAAATAATGAATACATTTCTACCATCAGGGCTTGCTGGGGTATGGTGATGATAAAGCAACAGCTGACTGGCTCTGCGGAGGTACTGTCATCAGTGAAAGATTCATTCTAACTGCTGGTCACTGCTTGTCAAGTCCCACCGTGTAAGTTCCTTTCTATAAAAAAATGTTTTACAAAATGAAGATAGAATATATTTTACAATGCGTGTGCTCGAAAAGAGCGTTTTCCAAACAGTGAAACTGTGCGGAAAGTGCCACTTTTTCGCACTAGTGCTTTTTGCTGTCAGTTTTTTTTTTTTTATCTCCGTCGTCAGCCCAACGTGGCAGTTTTTATTTTTTGATAAAAGTTTTACAAATTAAATAATGATGACGATGGCGATGGCGACGGTGATGGCAATGACGATGACGATGACGGTGATGACGGCGATGGCAATGACGATGGTGATAGCGATGGCGATGTTCAAAGTCAAAGCTAAAGTCAAAATCAAAGCTAAAGTCAAAGTCAAAGCTAAAGTCAAAGTCAAAGCTGAAGTCAAAGTCAAAGCTAAGTCAAAATCAAAGCTAAAGTCAAAGTCAGAAAGTCAAACTCAAAATCTAAGTCAAAAAGTCAAATCAATCAAAGTCAAAGTCAAAAAGTCAAAATCAAAGCTAAAGTCAAAGTCAAAGTCACGCCGTCAAAGCGATGGCGATGCTGATGATGATGAAATATTTATCATCGCTTGTATCATTTATATACGTCAGCCAAGATGTCAGATGTCACACATCATTATGCGACTACTGTAAGGCTCGCTCGTTATTTTTATTTCCTCGCACAATGCATAGTGAAACATTGTATGATACACGTGCGTAACATGATTTCCGACTCGTGTCGACTTATACAAAATCCCACTCGTTGGAAATCACCTACTTGCTGCACTTGTGGCATAAATAACTATTATTGGACATGCTGAACATTGTAGTAATGTAACTGTGTGCACAGCACATTGTGCAGTAAATAAGTAGATTTTAAATATTTTCAGAGGTCCAGTGAAGTACGTAGCTCTAGGTATACTGAAGCGCACGGACCCTCCTGAGCTGTGGCAGATATACAACGTTAAGAGGAGGATCCCTCACCCGGAGTACGAGCCACCCTTCAAGTACCACGACATCGCACTGCTCGAGACTGATACCGAGTGAGTTAAGAAGTACTGTGTAACACAGTATGTACTAGTGGCTAAATGATAACAAACACGGGTCGAACGAAGGTTAAGCTATGCTTGCCGCAGTCGGTTCGTGGATGGGTGACCATCCATTACATATCGACAGCACGATAGGCACGGAGGGGGTGCCTCGGAAAGCACATTAAGCCGTTTGTCCCGGCTGTCATTCGTAGATCTTTGACAGTCGTTACGGATTGCCAGAAGCCCAAAAGTCTAACGACCAGTCTTATCAAGGGTATCGTGTTACCCAGTAACTGGGTTGTGGAAGTCAGATAGAGTCGCTACATGCTGCACATGTGCATACATGGTTGGGAAAAAGGCTAGGCTGATTGATTTAATTAGCCTTTCCATTCAACGTGGCAATGCTGTCAGCCTTTTGAGCAAATTTCCTGTTGACAGCAACGTAGACAAATTTTTTATGCCCTATGATTCCTGGCCCCCTTTCTGATACATGTACATAAATTATTATTATTTTAAGACTGTTAGCTTATAAATACCCAATCGAATAACATTTTTCAGGATCACCTTCAGTAGACAAGTGCTACCAGCTTGTCTTCACACAACTGGGGAGGCGGGAAAAGAATTGTATGCCACTGGTTGGGGAGCCTTGGGTCATAGAAGAGAACTAGCTGACACTTTACAGAAAGTGAGAAAAGTTTATTTACATAAATAGTTACATTAATGCCCGTTTATACTAACACTAGGCGATACCTAAATAAATGCCTATATAAAAGTAGGCTGTTGGTTTTTCAACGCTTGGCTCAGCTCCGAAAGAACAATTTAAAAGTATATTCTAATGAGTAATTGCCGCCACATAATGACTCAACACCAACTCGACTCAAAGTAAAACATTGAAATTCTTCTCACATATAGAAGCAACAAGAATAATGTACCCAGGATTTTGTTATACCTAATTATCTTGAGTTAAAAGAGTGTTCTTGTAGTTTCTAGCCCGTTCTTCTCCGTAGAAGATCTACGTTTTGGAATGAGCAACTAGCTTCACATTCTGACTAACTGACCGACTCTTTGACAATTCAAAAGTGCCTGTAAATGGTTTAATTGAAATAAATGCTTTTTGAGTTTTTGAGTTTTCAGTTTGAAATGCAAAAGGGCCGATTCATAGGACGTTTTTATACATTTGAAAAAGAAGAAATAATATAGTTACAATTGTGGCATATTTTTTGTGTGGAAATTTCTTGTGATGAAGAAGACGCGATAGTCGACTACCGTTAATTAATGAAAATAATGTCAATGTACTTCGCACTGTGGCTGAATCTTCGAGTACCTACGTTCATGGGTTTGCTAATTGCTAACTTTAAATAATTTTTTTACCGCACAAGTGCGATTTGAACTCGCGTGGTGAGGATTCCGTAGGCATGTTTTTTTATCTCAAGACAATTTATCCCAAGAACAAACTTATTAACATTGTAGTTGAAAATCATGTTCTCCCATATATTCCAATTACATTTAAGTTTTTACGCACAGTATTGACAGATTTACTATGTTATTTTAAGACCATAGACATCTTATACATTTTCCTGTAAACTATATATGTAAAGTCTATTTTTCAAAAATTTATTTGTCTTTTTGTTTTCGTCAATTTTCATCAATTTTCTCATCTATAACTGTAAAATCATTTATTGTATTTTTCAAAATTTTTGGCTTTCTTTTTGTTTTCGTAAATTTTCATCTATTTTCTCATCTATAACTTTAAAAGCATTTATTTTAAAATTATAAAATATATTTGAGATCTTTACAATAGGCCCTTTCATTTGAAATGTCACAATAAACGTCGTAACGTTTATTGTGACATTTCAAATGAAAGGGCTTTTGGCAGGAAGGAATGGCAGGGAAATTGGAAAATAATTAAAATCTAATACGTAAATTTGCTAAACGTTTTTTTTATAATTTTCCCCCCTAAAGTTAACCTCATGTTCAAATTCATTCATGTACAATTTTTTATCTTAATTGGCCCAGTGCTGTGGCAGACAGACTGACACGCGAGTGATCCTATAAGGTTTCCGTTTTTTCATTCGGACGTACGGAACCCTAAAAACCATTCAAATTTATTCACTTCACATAACCACGCAGCTCTGAATTATCCGATGATAGCTTTTCTATCAGACGAACCGTTTTAATACTGTTGTCATTTTTTAAATTAATTAATTACATATGAACGATTACCCACAGGTCTTGATTACCAGATTTGAAGAAGACGAATGTTCTAACTACTACCCCCGCCATAGGCACCTGAAGAACGGATACAACCACACTACGCAAATGTGCTATGGTGATAAGAACGGGAAAGACACGTGTGAGGTAAGTATAATCAGCAAGTCGTTTACATTGAGTTTATTTTGTAAAGAAAACTGCAGTTTACTGGAGCTTTGACAGTTCAGGAGAAGGAACTATGTACTTACAGTAACAATTACACGAGAGGAGACTTTTGTTTTAGTCAATGCCATACGGCATAAGAGAACAGTGGGATGATCTGTGCTTCTTTCTATCTTTAAGATTGATCCCAAATGCCAGTAGAATAATACAAATAAAAAAAAACAAATAAATATGCAAATAAATTTTTACTTTACTTTACTTTACTTTACTTTACAAATAAGAATATTATAAGGAATAAGAGGCTTCTGCCTTGCAATGGAACACCGTGATAATAATAACATAATGTCATTTACAACAGAGTTTGAGTAACTTGAAACTGATTTAGACCACCTTATTCATAACAAAATATACATTAAGGTATCTTGATCCTGTAACTTAACTGCAGATAAGTAAAATTATCATTAATTTTTCACAGGGTGACAGCGGTGGACCACTTCAAACATCGTACGAAAACGAATATGTTAGTAATATATTTTGCGTTTTCAAAGTCTTCGGCGTGACGTCATACGGCAGGCAGTGTGGCATCGCTGCTGGCTCCGGAATTTACACCAGGGTCATTCACTACATACCCTGGATAGAGAGTATTGTGTGGCCATAAATTAATTTTATTATGTCAGAAGAGCTGCTGCAGCTACCCGAATAAATCATGATAGGGGTAGAAGGATAGTGATAACTTTAAAAAATCAAAAAAATACGAAAGATGTCGTTAAAAGCTCACGAACGTGGACATATCCATTACGAACTCTTTCAGGAAGATTAAGTTCAGCTGCATATGCAGTAAGAAAAATAAGGCAGTTGACTGATATAGCCACAGCTAGGTTAGTATACTTTGCTTATTTCCAAAGTATTATGTCTTATGGCGTCCTGCTGTGGGGATCGCGCGATCTATAAAATAGGCCCGCGCGAGTCCCTTAGAGACAAATTTAAAGAAATTGATATACTAACTTTGCCTTCACTTTATATCTTAGAAAGTATTATGTATGTTCGCAAAAACTTCAGACTTTTCAAAATAAGAAGCGATTTCCATAATATAAATCAGCCTATAAATGTTCCCACTGCTGAGACACAGGCCTCCTCTCTGTGAGAGGGAGTGGGCCGTAATCCACCACGCGGGCCCAGTGCGGGTTGGTGCGACATGAAATTGTGATACCCGAATTTAGATTAACTATAACAAGCAAGTCATTTCTTATAAACAGTATCCGCTTTTATAACAAGTTGCCAAAGTCTGTGACAGAACTTAGCGATGGGAAGTTCAAAACCCACATCAAACGTGTCCTTATCAAAAAAGCATATTATAAAATTAAAGACTATGTTGAAGACAAGGAAGTTTGGCAATAATTCATTCTGCACATGTGGCTTCCCTGGTACCTCATTAACGGCATAAATAAGTAAGAGTCTATTAACTGCTCCCAAATTACCATGTTTATTTAAATCTTTATTTTTACATTCATCCTTGACATATTTACTATTCTATTTTTTGACATTATATACCTACGATTTAATTTCAACTTTTTTTTAGTGACTTTTCTGGACATGATAATTATTCAGATTGATTACAGTTGTAATAGCAATCATATAATTGCGTTTTATTAAAATAGGTTTTTTACTTTTATTAATTTATTTATTTTTTGTATAGATTCTTTTCTACATATTTTGTGAATGTGAGAACGCTGTAGGCTTAGTGGATTGTAGACCTGTTGATCATTTTCTATTTTGTTAAGTACTTGGTACTTATTGAAAGACCTACACTGTCCTGCCATAGGTATAAAGAAATAATAGGTAGAAACACTGTTATATGGAAGTACTGTAAAAGCCAATTATTTTTAAAAGAGTAACCGTAGAGTTTCTTGCCGGCTCTTCTCCATAGAAAACGACCAATTGGAACCGTGCACCTAGCTTCTGACGTTTCATAAGTGCCCATGTAGGTTTATGTGAAATAAAATATTTTGATTTTGATTTTGGTATGTGCCCCATATTCGTTAAAATACGGGGTTTTTTGTACAAACGTCATAGAAATAAAGGAGAATGTGCAAAAATATAAGGAACCGGTCTATACCTCCAATAACGACTTGACATTATGTAATTTGAAAACTGTTTTTTTTTACCGATTTCGTAGTGATTACACCTGTACTGTATTCTTACCGAAAGTGACTACCACATGTATAGGCAATTACGCGATCCATTACGTTAATTTCGACGTACGAACGCGACTTTTTTACTCACGCGAGTTTAGTCAACAGCAGAAGTAGATGATCAAAATGAGTTTAACTTTTGGAGTCAAAACTGATCACGAATATATTATGGCAGCTGTATTAGTAGTAAATGTTTGGTACAATTTACAATCACATACTTTTGAATCACTTCGACGCCACAGTTCTGACGCGAACTCCGTTCATTAGTATTGAATTTCTGATTTTGATCATCTACTTCTGCTGTTGACTGTACGTCATAGAAACAAACGCATATTTTCGTCTTAGCTTTCGTTTACGATGCGGCTGAAAGGCAAATACACACGGATTTTTGGAAAAACAGTAATAGACTGACTGGTATAACAAAGACACAGTTGAAATCATCATCATCATTTCAGCCCAAACATGTCCACTGCTGGACATAGGCCTCCCCCAACAGTAGGAATGTCTGGTCGATATTAGTCGGTGGGGGCAATTTGCTTTGTCTTCGTTTACTGAACAAACTTCACAAAATTTTTCGTTTATAAAATTCAGAAATTTTTATAATACGTAATTACTAATGCATTTTATGTTCATGGACTTGTTAAATATTTTATATTCTGATTAGGTATTCTGTTGGGGATTTAATTAATTACGTAGTTAATCAGGTTAAGTTAAGAGAAACCAGTGATTTAATTATAAATAAGTTCTACTATTTAATTTAGGGACATGTCCCATTATTTATAATAAATAAAATAATAAAACAAATAGATTTGTTTCATTTATTTACCTACCTAAAACCATAATATAACTTACATAAAACTATAACGATTGCCTCCGCTGCAGACCCTGCTCTACGTTGTGCTCACTGCCGAGCGCCGGCAGTGGTTGCCAAGTTAGCTACCGGGAAATACCGTCAATGATTTTATGGTTATGTAAACAAGAGGAATTAGTTGCAAGAGCGAGCGAAAGGAGCTTGGGAATTTCAATAGTTAATTCGGCGCTTCGGCGTCGATAGCCAGCATTTGGTTCGCTTCAATAAAACGCTAATTTCTATAAGGTTTATTATTATTTTATTTCATACGAATACCTAAAAAGAATAAGATTTGACAAGCAATCTTTAGGTACTGTACATGCCAAAAATACTTGTAAGTGCATTAAATGAGATTCATACATAACCCTTTCTCTCTACCGGAAAATTATACTTTCGTCATTCGACGAACTTTTGTCTTTTTCAAATCTGGTAATCAGGACATCACCAGATTTGAAGAAGACGAATGTTCTAAACATAGTAGTTAATACCTATGGGTAATCAACAACAGGTAATAAGACATAATTTGTGGCAAAACTGCTCGTCCATAGAAAAGCTCATCATCATCACTTTAGCCGAAAGACGTCCACTGCTGGACAAAAGCCTACCCCAAGCACCTCTATTTTGACTGGTTCTGTGCTTCTCACATCTAGTGGATTCTTTCACCCTTCACCAGGTCATCGGTCCACCTTGTGGAAGGCCTTCCAATGCTACGCTTTCCGGTACGCGCTTGCCACTCCAGAACCTTTCGGCCCTATCGGCCATCTGTTCTGCGAGCAATGTGCACTGTCAAAAATATATGTGAATTGCCAAACTTAAGTAGTAGTAGTTAAATTTGGCAACTCTCCGGGCTGTGTCATCTTAATTTTCCAACCATGGATCTCTTATTTCCTGATTCGATCACGTAGGAAAATTCCAATCATAGCCCTGTCTATTGCTCTTTGGGTGACTTTCAGCCTTCTAATGAGGCCCATTGTGAGCGACCACGTTTCAGTACCATAGGTTATCACTGGCAACACGAACTGGTCAAAGACTTTCGTCTTGAGACACTCTGATATATGAAACGAGAAGAAAGGGAATGAATTTAAAGTTGTTTTATTATAAAGTTAGCAATTAGCAAACCCATGACGTTGGTACTCGAGGATTCAACCGGCACACAGCAGCAGTGAGAACTTCTTTTTTTTTCAGTTTAAAAAAAATATCGTGTGGATCTGTGAATAATAGAATGTCATAGAAGGGCGCGCATTGCGCTAAAAAAAAAACAGTAGAACTCCGGGAGTGCCGACGGAAGTGAAAACTTGAAAAGAAATCGGCACCGCGTTAATCAACGCGTTGATGTCTTTTGAATGGTCATTTTGACCATTAAAAAGACATCAACGCTGGTGTCGTCACAGTGTCGCGAAATCAATGGTATAGTCCCATCTCAAAAATGTCCAACGCGCCTAAAGAAGTTTTCACTTCATAATGCATGCGGTTTATTCACAGTGCAAATTTGCGGTGGCTCCACCCCACGTATTTTTGTGTCTCATAGATCTCTATATATGATGTACCGTACATTTCAGTGAAAAAAACGCACCGAGATACCAACCAAGCAGTAAAGCCCAAAAATTTTTTTTGGTTGAGGCCTGTGTCCAAAAAATGTTTTTGTCCGTCTTGTAGATTATTAAAAAATTATTGAACATGTATTTTTTTTTGACGTAATCAAAAGATTACGGCGATACATTGAGTTAAAATGCGGCATGATGTCACGCCTTGCTAGATTTAATACTGCGTTGTGACGTTGCGAGCCCCCTCCCCAACTCTAATGCGTGTTTTCTAAGTTATTTTTGATTAATATGATAAAGCAAAAAATACGTGTCTAATATTTTTTTATTATCTGACAAACGGACTAAATAAAATTTCTTTTTTTTTACCTAGGCAACTACCCTAAAGAAAACTTTGTTTGGTCCTACAGCCGTCAAGAGATGCACTCAAAACGGTTAGGGTACACTTTTTTTATGCAACTAAAACAACGACGACGTGAAAACACATGCATTTTTTTACCGCCAGAGCGCGGACCCGTGACTGTGTTTGTTGTTCGGTACGGCAAAAATAACGCACCGCATTACACCGCACCGCAGTGAGCGCTAGCCCTTTTTATTTGGGTGGGAAATTATCAAATAACTTCTCCCGCTCTGGGCAGAGCGGGAGGGCGTGTCAAACCCACCCGTGTTCCTTCAGTTGCCATGTTGCCGGGGGCCACGATCTCCCTTTCGGTTTTCTTCGCAACCCCGGCAGGCATTAGCCCTAGCGGACCCCGTCATTCGCTGACATCTCTTTGAGGTGCGCGTGGAACACAACGCGCCGTCGACTCGGGCCTGGTCCTTATCGGACGGCGAGCTACCCATTGCTCACTGTCCATAAGCCCGCGCCTACGGTGGCCGGAAATCGGCCTGTGATTCCCGACGCTCAGGGCGTCTCCTCCTGCAGCAGTTAGGGGTGTGAGGGCGCGAAGTTTGCCTCTCCCTCACGCGTTCCGCCTCCTCCTTCACGAGCTGCGCGCTAGCCCTAAAGGTCTCATTCCAATGTTTCACTTTGGGACGAGTAGGTGTTGAGTCGTAAGTGGCAGCAATTAATCATATTTAAATAGACTATAAAAAAATTATAGTTTTAACACCCGTTTTTTTTTCGGCGCAAGCGTTGTGGGCATTAATTTAGGTGTCGCTTAGTGTTAGTGTAAATGGGCATGAATGTAACTAATTCACTAAATAAACTTTAGTCTCAATAAATACTTTTTCTTTCTTTCTCTCTTTCTTTCTTTCTTTCTTTCTTTCTTTCCTCACTTTCTGTAAAGTACAACGTCGTAAAAGTATAGTGTCAGCTAGTTCTCTTCTATGACCCAAGGCTCCCCAGCCAGAGATGTCACAGACAAAAATAATTTCCCGATGCTTTATAAAAAACGGAACAACGTAAATGACAACAGCTAAAAAAACAAATATTTTGTGTTTCTAAAAGTTTTTTTTTAGAAACCTCGAATGTCCCACTGCTGGACAAAGGCCTCCCGGGAATAAACATTTCCTCTTAAATAAAATAAAAATTAGACAGGGTATAATATTGAGATGAGTTTAATAGCCTTTATTAAGTTCAGGTAGACATTATCAAGGTCAAGGCAAACCGGATTAATATACGCATGGACAAGTTCAGTGGTGGTACAGTCAATCAAAGAGATAAGTGAATATGCAGTTAAATTGCACACGCACGCGCGTGTTCACGACTTCGTCAGGAGAGAAACGGCGTCGCAGAGAACGCGGTTAAGTTTTAACAGCATTCTAAAGATTTTAATGGACAAATTTGACTCGCCGATAATGAATTACTTCATGTTGGCTAAGCAGGAGTGATTAATTACATCCGGTGAATGTATGTAAATATTGTTTTTCTGTGAGTTATTACTTAGTTATAATTGCAACACACTAACATAGCTTTTAAGTTTTCTTTTTGTACCTAACCAACTAACTATGGATCATTGTTATCTAAGTCAATAAATTAATTTAACTTAATTTTTTTATTTCAATATTTAGCAATCTTGAGAGTATGCTCAACTGAAAAGACTTGACAGTTGTCAACTCCTGTCAAGTGTTTTACCGTACTATATGGTTAAGCAAAGGCGTACCTATGGTACAACATTTCGTCGTCATATTTAAGTTCCATTTAATGGGAAAAGAGACTTGACAATGTTGTTGCTTTATTTTTTATTTATAATGCGTTGCCAACATTATAGAGGGAATATAGAAAATAGAATATAACAGAAAAAAATATTATTAGTAGAGTCTGCCCCACCACTCAAGTCCGATAGACGCGGCGCAGGTGTCTATGACATTGTAACAAATTGCATTTAAAAAAATATAGTTCCACATGTTTTCGCCTTCAGTAGTGGCGCAAACTCTAGGTTAAAAAGTCTTCTCTTAGAAAAAGGTTATTACCGCACTGACTTTCTGACTGATAAATTAATCTAACTTGTGTGAAATTTATAGCTTTTACTCCCAATTATTTTGACATTCAATTGACTAATTTTATTATAGTCATTTGTCATTTTGTTGATAACACTATTTATTTAAACTTTTCACAATAAGGTACAAAGTTGGACTTAATACCAGCATTCTCTACCAGTCCACCAAGGGTGGGGAAGAAATAAGATGGCAGGTGCTCTTACTGAGAGCAGATAATAATACTTAAAAAAAAGAAGACAATTAGTGAATTATAAATAAAACTACTCGGTAGTGCATTTAAATTTTGACATGAAACTTGCTAAAATCGTATGCAACGAAAACATGTTGCCTCGGTGATGACTAAATTTAAGTTCTAATTTGAATTGTTAATTGCTTTAAATAATGGATAAATTTTAAATTATTAATTGATGTTTATATAATATCCTACCTATTTGTACGCCGTTAAGGCAAAACATGACTGTGTTAATTTTTAATGTAATATCTTTCATGCCATGTGTGTGTGTGTATATGTCATTGTATACTCATGTTATGGACAAATAAATTAACTTATCACAATCAATATAATAATATTGGCAGTGTACTGTAATGATTAATATTTTTGCTTACATACGTAGGTACCTGACTCTTTGTTTGACTGTACTTGTACATAATCTCATAAGGAAATTAAAAAAAAAAACAAAAACTTTGAAGTCCCGACGTTGAATGTGTTGAATACATGAAATTTTTTTGGTTGAGTTTATTATTTTTCTTTGTGCATATGTAGTAGGATGATTTGATAATTCGATATTTCACGAAAAACCTAGGAATATTGCGAAAACACGGATAATTAGACAATGGTGAAAACATTTCTGCAAGGAACTTGGAAGTAGCGCTCGCTCGGCTCGCGCGTGGTTTGTCACAATTCTAACCTAACCTATTTCACCCAGTTCAATATGACGAATCATACAATCTGCCTGCAACTAGATAATTAGACAGTGGTGAAAACATATCTGCGGCAGAGAGACCGCACAGACGGAGCTCGCAGTGGCGGGCTGGCGCCAGTCGAAGGGGCTGCGTTGAAGAGTGCTTAAGTGCCCCCATGGCCACCGGTGCAAGTGTGCGAGAGAACACGGGTTGGTTTTATTCAGTAGAAGTCTGACAGATCCCTCCGTCCGCCCCAGGACGGAGGACATCCATGAGGATGACCGTTACAAAAAAAAAGGTTAGAACTTTGACGAACCGCGCGCGAGCCGAACACAGAAATGTTTTCACCATTCTCTAATTATCCGTGTTTTCGCAATATCCCTAGGGTTTCCGTGAAAATTCGAATTATCAAATCATCCTACGACATAATTATAATACTTTATCGTGGTTAAAAACAAGTTGTAATACCAATTTTAGTTCAATCCCAAAGCCTATGTGGAACGCTCGTGTTAATATTTTGTTTTAGTACGATGTTACGTCATTTAATTGTTCTGTTGTTCTTAAGTTGTTCCTGTGTGACAAGTGAGCTATTGAATTTGCGTGAAGGTGTGTATCGTCTTGGTTACAGGGGTTACAAACATCAACCTGGTGTCTCTATAGAGGTGATATTAAAAGGCTTGACACTTTCCACTTACGGTGTCTTCGGGCTATCCTGCGCATAAAATGGCAAGATCGTGTTCCCAACTCGGAGGTGCTTAGGCGCACTGGAATGATGGACATGGAGGCGATTTTGATAAAGATCCAACTGAGATGGTGTGGTCATGTACAGCGCATGGATACGAGTAGACTACCTAAAACCACTTTCTACTCAGAGCTCGCCCAAGGAAAACGTACACAGGGTGGGCAATACCTGCGCTACAAAGATGTCCTTAAACGTCACCTTACGACCTGCGGCATACCTGTTGATCACTGGCAGGAGCTTGCTCGAAACCGAGTAAGATGGCGCACCTCAATCCACAAAACAACTGAATGCTTTGAAGCAAGTCGTCTTGAAGACTTAGACAAGAAGCGCCAAATACGTAAAAGTCGCCCAAAGCCTTCATATGCGTACACATACAACGATGCTGATCAGCTCTTCTGTACACGGTGTGACCGGGTTTTCAAGACCAAATTTGGTTTTGCTAGTCATCAGAGAGCTCACGAAAGGAAAAAAGAAAATTAGTCTGGGTCGCTGTCGCCGGATACGGTGAAGAGGACTATATATAATATATATATACAAACATCATTATATTATTTGTATGTCTTTACTTTGTCTCTGCACTGTGGGTTCCCAGTCCTTTAAAAGGCGTTAGAGGAGCAAATAACACAAAATATGTAGCGAACATTTTCTTCGCAATTTCAATGGTGTTGTTCATAAGGTTGATTACAATGACCCCTTTGCAGCTTAACCTGCAAAGAAAACTAAGCTTGTTCTTATACATTTTCATTAACAGGGTCTACATGCATGTGGAATGGTGTCTCCGGAAAGTGCGTCAGCATATATGATTGTTTGAGCAGTTACCTTGATTTGATGAACAAGGACTATGCACCGGTAAGTAACCGAATTATCTAGGTGGGCGATGGACTGCATTGCTAACAAACTAATGCTGCGAGTTCAAAATAGACGTTGCAGCTTTATAATGTTATTTGATTTTAAATATATGAAACAGAATAGTAATGAAGAGCAGATCAAGCGAGCTAAGCTAACTTATTCCATTTCATTACAAAACGAGTTCGTACTGTAGGTCCAAGCGCAAGCCTTGGGGCTAATTTTTTGTATTTTTAGGGTTCCGTACCTCAAAAGGAAAAAACGGAACCCTTATAGGATCACTCGTGTGTCTGTCTGTCTGTCACAGCCAATTTACTCCGAATCTAATAGACCGATTAAGTTGAAATTTGGTACACATAATATGTGTACCAAATTAATCGGTCTATGTATAATATATACACATTCGTGTTTGGGTCACAAAAATACATATTATGTATTTTTGTGACCCAAACACGAATGTGTAACGTAAATAAATAAATTTTGAATGTAGGGGTCACTTTTGGGGGGCAAACAAGAAAATAAAAAAAAAGTTATGCTAACAGTACCGTGTGACATATCAAATGAAAGGACTTTTTTTTTTTTTTTTTTTTTTTTTTTTTTTAATAATGGCTTCTCGCAGTTTTGACCACTAAGGTCGTGGCTGCTTAACCGGACTTTCCTGTGGGTGCCATAAGCTTCTACACTTAGAGCCTCCAGCCAGGAGCTTTTTCAACTATTCTAAATTAAAATTAAGCGAATGCTCGCTAAGGGCACCCCCTGTGGGGTACGGACCTCGGCTTAGGGCATCGCTGACGGGAGGACAGCAAGAGGGGACAGGCTGGATCAAATTTGTATTTATATCATGATTATTATTCGGGGTATTTAAAGCTACGTGCTCAGCTGCAACAACTGCTGGCACCTCGTTATCGAGCAAGGGTCGGGGGGGGGATTCGATTACTCGGGGAGTAGATCGCGTACGTAAAGGACCTCGGCGGCGAGGTCGGAATGACGGGAGGCGTCTGTGTTTGTGCACTGTACTGGTGGCCCTATTCTGCTCCTGGAGGAGTGTAGTGGGGTCATCTGGGTCGGAGAGTACATGCCTCGGACGGCGGATCTGACTGATTTGGGACGGGACATAATTGGCTGCCTCGACTATCAGAGGGTTCCGATGTCGAGGAGCGGACTCAAAGTGGCGCTTTGCCATGCGTTTGAGGAACTGGTGGATCGTAGGGATCTTACAGTCGAGATGGAGGATCTCGTTTCTGACGTACCACGGGGCTCCCGTGGCCTTGTGAAGGAATCTGTTTTGGAGGGACTGCATCCTATGGATGTGACGGGGTTTGGCGTGGGCGAAGACTGCTCCCGCATAGGTCATTATGGGACGGACACACGCTGTGTAGATACGCAATTTGCACTTTAGTGACAATTTGCTGCGTGAATTTAGGATACAGTGAAGCCTACCTAGAGCGAAAGCGGCTCGCGAACGAACCGTCTTTATGTGCTCTGAAAAGGAGAGACGGTGGTCTAAGATCACACCTAGGTACTTGGCTCGCTTCTCCCAAGGGATCGGCTTGCCGAACAGGGTGATCGTTCGGGGGGGAGGGGGGGGTCTAGATCTCGGTTTCGAGAATGAAACCGCTTGACTTTTGTCGGGATTAACTTCGATCCTCCACCGTCTAAACCAGGCGCCAAGGTTACTGACGGCCCGTTGTAGATTTAGGAGAGACGAAGGGGCGTTGCCTTTACAGATGATCGCAGTGTCGTCTGCGAACAGAGCGAGCTGCGTCCCTCTGTGTCTGGGGATGTCGCTGGTGAACAGCGTGAACGCGAGGGGGGCTATCACTGAGCCCTGAGGGACTCCTGCCCTTATGGGGCGAGGGGAGGATAGGGCACCTTCGATACGGTAGCGGAAGGTGCGATTCGACAAGTAGTCTCGTAAGATGAGTACGAGACGATCCGGCACTCCGAGTTTGTATAGCTTGTATACTAAGCCGTTGTGCCAGACTTTGTCGAAAGCTTTCGCTATGTCGAAGAAGACTGCGCATGTCGGATAGCCGCGGGTGAGACCACCTTTGACCAGCTCGACTATGCGGTGGACCTGATGCACGCTAGAGTGCTGAGTTCTGAAGCCGAACTGCTCGTCGGGTATGAGGCCCTTAGTCTCGGCGTAGTCTCTGAGACGCTTATAAATAAGCCTCTCGTAGATTTTTCCGAGAACTTTGAGCAGACTGATTGGGCGGTAACTAGAGGGCTCGTTTTTAGGCTTGCCGGGCTTTGGGATACCTATGACCGTGGCCTCTTTCCACGTCTGGGGAAAGATGTTATTGCTTAGAGCACCATTGAAGATGGTGGTCAGTAGCATGATCAAGTGGGCTGGGAAGAGCTGGACCACCCTATTGGTGAGTCCGTCTGAACCGGGGGCTTTGCGCGTATGCAGACCTTTGATTATCTCGTGCACCTCATCTGGTTCGATGGGGGGCAGGGGAAAATCAGGGTCTTCAACGGGAGGAAGGGAGGCTCTACGTTCGACTTCGGCGTCGACCTCGTCGAGGTGAGCTTTGTCTACTGGTAGGGTGCTGGGAGAGCATTGAGCTTCTAGACTGTCGGCTAGGCACTCGGCTTTGTCGATGTCGTCGAAGGCAATGGTTTTATCGGGGCGGACTAACGGGGGAACGGGGGCCGACTGGGGGGACCTGAGTTTCCTCTGGAGTTCCCAGAAGGCTAGATGAGAGGGCTCTAGTTCGCTCACCATCTTGTCCCATCCCGCTTCACGCAGCTCCGCTATACGTGTCCTAACAGATCTCTGATAGTAGCGCATATGGGCTTTGTTGGCGGCACAGGGGAAGACGCTGTAGGCTCGAGTAGCCGCGTTCTTCTCAGTCATCAGGGCACGCACATCGTCGGGGAGATTCAAGTAACAGGGTTCTGTTGCTGGAACCTCCCTGGAGCATTCGCTCAGGACGGTCTGTACGTGCTCCGTGAGTGAGTCGATCGCGGCAGTCGTGTCAGCGACTGAGTCGAAATTGTCGGGGATCGAGTCTAGTAAGGGGGATGTGTTGGATTTCAGCTGAGTGCTTACTTTCCTCCAGTCCGTCACCTTTTTAGTGGGGAGGGGTTGGTCAGGGTCGGAGGGACCTGTGCGGGAGGTGAGTTTGACGATTACCGGTCGGTGGTCAGAGGTAAGCTCGTACACCGTTTCTATTGAATCTAGTCTTAGATTAACGTTCTTAAGGAGCGTTACGTCGAGTACGTCAGGGGTATGACTGATGGCATGGGGATAGTGAGTGGGACTCATCGGAGCGATGATGTCGAAGTTTAGGGAGGAGGAGAGGTCGAACAAGTGCCGACCTCTGGTGTTGGTGGTGGAGCTATTCCAAGAGGGATGTTTCGCATTGAGATCCCCCGCCAAGATGACGGAGTCACTCATGTTTAACAACAGTTGGATATCGTCCGAGAGATTTTGGAAATTTTCCGAAGCGATGGTAGTAATGGGAGGGATATAGACCGACACTAGAGTGATCGGTGCGTGACCGGTCATGCCCAGATGGCATGCTGATACTTCTAATCGTGAGAGGGGGGGAGGATCCATTGGGATGCAGTACAGATCCTTTTTGTAATAAATGAGGGTGCCGCCCCCATGACAACGCGTTCTATCGTTCCGAACGATACGATAGTTAGCTAAGGAGGGATTGCCTCTGTGGGGCTTTAGAAAAGTTTCCTGGATGAGGAGGATATCTAGTTGATGAACGCGGAGGAAGTCCGCGATTTCATCTTTTTGTTGATTTAAGCCATTGGCATTGAAGGTGCCAAGCTTGAGGGATCGGGGTTTAAACCTAGCCTGAGTGGTGTTAGACATGATGGGGGGTAGAGAAAGAGGTGAGGGCTTGCGTGATCTCGGGATACGCATTGAAGACGTTACGGATTGCCGCTAGGCTACCCGATTTCTGGGCTGTAGAGATGTCCAGGGCCATCTGTGTAGCCCTGGGGGAACAGAAAAGTTCGAACGCGGTACTGATTACGTCGAAACGATCGTCCACGGGTTTAATTGGGGCCACGGGAGTGGGAGCGGGGCGCGGTGGTTTTAGAGCGGTGGCGGGTTTCGCGGGGGGCGCAGAGGGCGCGAAAGAGGGGCCGCGGAAGCCGGGGGGAGGGGGGAGGTGATGGACTCGCGGGTCCATCATTGTATAGAGAGGGGTGTGAGGGGGGGGGGGCGCGGAATACCCAGGGCTGGGAAAGCCTGCTGGTGATTGAGCATAGTCCATGGACTAGGCCTCTGAGGGCTTAGCCGCTCAGGAATCTGGGAGGAGGGGAGGGGATGGAAGTCCCTCTGTTTTTGCTGCCTCACGTCTAGACGTTTGGTCAGCTTGCCGGATGTAGCCTTAGGGGCTTTAGAGCAGCCGCGGTAGTTGGCTGTGTGGCCCTCGAGGCCGCACAACACGCAACTAGGCGGGCTGTTGCACTGGCTACGGTCTTTGGGACGCGAGCAGTCAGCGGTGCCGTGGTCACCCAGGCACTTTACGCACCTGGGTTTTGCATGGCAATTCTTTTGAGAATGGCCATACAATTGACAGCGGTGACACTGTCCGATCGCGCTGTTCTTCCAGGGCTTCTCGATCGAGAAGCCCATAAGGTTGCACAAGGTCTTGATATTGAATATGGGGTGATGCCCCTCGGTGGGGGAGCACACGACTAATACCATGTCGTATGCTTCCCGGCCGCGCGAACGATGCATGCGGTGCACCTCATCTACGGGGATATTTTGCGACTGAAGGTCGGCTAAAATTTCGGCGGGAGAGATTTCCTTGGGGATCTTTTTGATCACCACACGGATCTGCCTATCTTCTGGGAGGGAGTAGGTGTGGAATGACACACCTCTCTCTCTCAGAACTCTGGTAAGGTCCCTGTAGTCTTTCGACGTAGGGACTAGAACCTTGATACCCTGTTGGGTAGATCGGGCATTTGTGTAGGAGATTTTCATCTCCATACACCACTTTGATACAGCCGTCCACTTCTCCTTGTCTTGTATGAAGACAGGAGGTGGAGGCGCGACCTTCTTAGGGCCGGAACTAATGGGCGCGGAGCAATCCATCGCGGTGGATGATGCGGACGGGGAGGCAGAGGGCGCGGGGGCATCCTTTGCGGAGGATGACGCGGTTCGGGGGGCGAGGGGCGCGGGGGGGGCCTTCGCGGAGGACGTAAACGAGATCGGTGGGGCGGTGGAGGGGGAGGGGGAAGCTACGGTAGCGCAAGTCGCGACGGTAGCGCGCTGTTTGACCACAGCTGGTTTGATGGTGACGGTGGATGAAGAGGAGTCCGAGTCCTCTATTGCGGCGACCTTACTGGCCTGCGCAGAGGTCTGCTTCCTGTTCTTCCTCTTTCTTCCCTTTCCTTGGACGGCTATGAAGCCGTCGTCGGAGGGGGAGGAAGAGGTAGAGGACGCAGCGGACTTTGGCTCGTCTTCCTCCTCCGAGCCAGAAGGGTAGGAGGGTTGCTTTGAAGAAGCAGCGGGGGCGTCGGTGTCCATTGACTCCGACGAGGGGGAGGGGGAGGGGGGTCTGGGCGACTCTACAGCCGGAGGGGTGTCAAGAGCGTCGCTGAACGTAGCGACGCTGACATCTTGGTCGGGGTTTTCGCCCCTTGAGATGCTCAAGAGGCTAGAGAGCTGATCCTTATACTTCCCTCTGAGGGAAGGCTCCGATTCGAGTATATACTCGAGAAATAAGGTTAATTTCTTCGAGAGAAGCTCGAGATCTACCTTTTTGGTGGCCATAATGGCGGGGGGGGGAGGGAATGGCCTAACTAAGCCTATCTCCCCGGTGGGAATGCCGGGGATGTGTACAATCCCTCCCTGTCGGGTAAGACAGGGAGGATGAGTGCCTAATGGTGAGCCCTAAGCTTGATTTGGCCCGTTGCCTATCTTAATGTGCAACGGGGTCCTGACCAGTCTAGTGTGAAGGGTATGAAGATACCCGACCACGCTAGGTGAGTTGCTGTGGAAGCAAAACTGTCACCACGTGTTGACTAGGAGATCCCCCAAGGCCAAACACTGGGACCCGGCCAATTCACTGCCTTACCCTGAAGGGGATCGGCGGGTGTGTTGGGTCAACACCCCACTCGGCTTCGTTGGCACCGTATGGTATCCACCGAGTGACCACGAAACTGTGGTTTTGCCCGGAAGGGGCCTGGTGAATTTACAGACGAAAATCTCTTGTTAAAGAAATAAGATAGCCTTGAAAAAGGCCTTTTTGGGATCTATGCCCGATCGATAAACGATCGGAGATCGGGTGTAGTCGAGCGACTACGAAAATCGTTACGTAATGCAACGAATATATGACTCAGAGCAATGAGTCAAGAGCGGGAGAGCGCAAGCACACAACCGTTCGCGACCGATGCCGGAGCGTATAAGCGATGAAAGGACTTATTGCGAGGATCTTATATATATTTTTTAAATAATTTTAAAATAAACATTTTTAAAGATATTTAAAAAAAAAAATTCAATGAAAATTTACCATTCCCCTTATCTCCGAAACTACTGGACCAAAAATTTTCAAAAAAAAAAAAAAAAAAAAAAAAAAAAAAAAATACATAGTATGGCTCTTTACTCATAGATTACAGGAAAACCTATAAGAAGTCTATGGTCTTAAAATAACACGGTAAATCTCTCAATATTGTGCGTACAAACTTACATTTCGTCGCTCGGCATTCAATAGGCCCATCTCTCTAGCTACTATAATATCAATATCAAAAGTGTTTGACAGTCTGTTTAATACACAAGTAAATAAAACTGTAAATGTTCATGACAGTCAATTCGGGTTTCGGCGTGGTTTGTCAACAGAAAGTGCAGTGTTGTGTCTTAAGCATACTGTCACATGCTATACTTATTTATACACAGCGTGGGACACCGATTTATGCTAGCTTCCTCGACTTATTCAAGACTTTTGATCTGGTTGCTTATGATGTATTGTGGAGAAAGATGGAGAAGGATGGAGAAGGATAGGTTGCCAATGGAGCTTAAAAACATTTTTAAATATTGGTACCTATGATAACCAGATCAATAGTGTACGATGGGCTTGAATTTTTTCCAGGCCATATAGGCTGGAATGCGGGGTGAGGCAGGATTGGCGAGCTCAGCAGCACCAGAGTGGGTTGCTATACAGTTTGATTCTTCATAATGTGCACATATCGAAATACTTATTTTCAACGACAGAAAAAATATTTTAAAAATCTATATATTTTTTATATTTTTTATGGAATTAAAAAAAAAATGTAACAAAACTGTGTAACTTTTAAACTGAATCAGCTATCACGATGAAACAAACTCCATAATAATTGGAAGTAAGTAGGCGTCCACATAAAATTAAAATTGAGAAAAAAAACTACCCTCAATTGAAAATAAACATGTTTTTTTAGTAAAAATCTGTATTTTTTTCATCAATTATTACAATAATTGTAAAATTAAATAATAAATAAGATGCCCAAGAGAATAATAAAAAAAAAAAAAATTTTTGACCATTTTTTCCGTCGATAAAATTAAGCATAGATTCCCTCATTTCGATATGTGCACATTATACCTTCAACAGTCCAAAAAAAAAAACCAATAGAATTTTAATTGTTATATCTCCAGGAGAGCACCGGTCTTTTAAGAGGATATGAAGACTCACACTGTTTAGATGATATTTGTGTAAATAATATTAGCTTTGCAGACGATATGGTGCTTCTGAGCGCCAGCCAGTATCCCATAGACAAAAACTGTTAGTCGCAAAACTTTCTGAGTGACCTGGTAAAATAAACTAAAGTTCATAAGTTTACTAACACAATGAGTCCTTGTTACTTGAATAAAGAAAAATATCTGGATGACAATTTTTTTTTTTAATGACGTTTTCTAAAAATGAAACCTACCTAGATCGATTTATCGCTCCCGAAACCCTGCATACTAAATTTCATAAAAATTCTTGGAGTCGTTTCAGAGATTCAGGTTATATAATATACAAGAATTACTCGTTTAAAGGTGTTATATTTTTATTATTATTATATTAATACCGCGAATGTGAAATTTTTAACGAAAATCAGATTTCATTCTACACGTTCAAATAAGTGATCCTGCAATTATGAAAAAATGTAAAAAAATACACATTCGCGGTATTGGATGCCGAGCGACGATTTGCAGTTGGAATAAATGTTAAGTTTGTTCTTGGGATAAATAAATTCATCTCAACTACGGAACCCTTCATTGTGCGTAGTCTGACACGCACTTGGCCGGTTTTTAACTTTACCATTTAAAATTGACTTTTTATTTACAGTAATTTGATTTTTTACTTTGTCGGAATAAAGATCGAATTTCAAAAATGGATCGACGAAATTATCAATAACTTCTCCCGCTCTGGGCGGAGCGGGTCAGACTCTTACTGACTAAAACCTACCCGTGTTCCTTCAGTTGCCTGTATGTTGTCAGAAGCCACGGTATCCCTTTTCTTTTAACCCCATCAGTTCTGCTGACAACTCTTTGAGGCGCGCGCGGAACACAACGTGGCCTGGTCCTTATTGGATGGCGAGCTACCCATTGCTCACCGTCCGCAAGCCCACGCTAACGGTGGCCGGGAATCGGCCTGCGATTCCCGACGTCCAGGGCGTCTCTTGCGGCGGCTAAGGGCGTGAGCGCACGAAATTTGCCTTTCCTTCACGCGTTTCGCCTCCTCCTTGGCGAGCATTACTGCTTCACAGAAGGAAGTGACGGCCTCCCATGCCCTCTCGCTCCGATCGCTTCTACGAGGACACGGCGATGCTCCGCCCAGACGGGGCAGTTTAGCCACATGTACTTAATTATTATTTATCATTGCATTTTATTTACAGATATGTTCTTTTCGAGGAAAAGAGCCAATCGTTTGCTGTACTGATTGTACCTTCAATGATACAAGGTATGATTGTCGATTAGTGTGTGTAATTATGCGACAGGTAAAAAAGTAGTCAGTATTATACAACATATTATTTGTTATTTTATCCATTTACCAAACTAATTACTTGGTACTACTTTAACATTACACATCATCATCATCATCTTTTAACAGATTTAACAGTGTTGGTTTTCTTCACAGGAATTTCGTTATAAATCCAAATGTTGGTATTATTCACAAGACTGGTCAGAAAGCTCAAGATAGTAAGTAGATTATTGTCTTTTTGCCTATTGCCATGTCATTCTCATCACAAAGTAACTTTGGCAGAAGTAAAATAATTATTTTTTATATATTCCAGAATGTATTGAATACATACACAAACTAGATTACCCTTGTAAGAGTATTCATAATGCTATAATGGAGCGAGAGCACAACCCTGACAAAAACTGCAATGAAGTAGATATTGTAGTCGTGAGTACCTACGGAGAGTATGGAGGCGTCGATGCGTTCAGAGAAGAGTTTCCACATATGGTAAAAGATTTTCTTATACGTTGACAAAATAAATATGGTCATTTGACATTTGAAACTTTGGGATAACCTATTGACAGGATTAACTGTAACGGATTGGGTACATGAAGGCGGGCTGTAAAAGTCCTCCTAGATCTGTACATTTAGACTATTATTTATTTATTTAACCATTTATGTATACACAAATAATACACAGACAAAACAAAAGGAAAAATATGCACAAAGGTGATACTTATTTCTAATGAAATCTCTTCCAGCATACCTGCGATAGGACAGAGGATAAAAAAAATGGAGACACCGTGTTTTCAGAAAGAGTTTAGAGAAAGTAAAATACATAAAATCAAAACAATTCATTTAATGAAACCAAACTAATAATCTATACATATAATAAAATCGTAGCGAAGTCAAAACTGTACATTGAATATTTTTGAAAAAAAGTAATTGCTACGAGGTCTAGGATCGATTCTAATGCCGAAAATATTTTTTTTAGAATTTTTGTCTGTTTGTCTGTTTGTCTGTATGTATGTTCCAGCATGGCGCAAATTCTACCGGACAGATTCTGTTAAAATTTTGCATAGATATTCCCTGTGTGTCTGGTCAAACTATAGGATATAAACTATCACGCTATTTACTATGGGGGACGAGCAATATTACATTATGTTGTATTTTTATATTCTAGCATGACGCAAATTCTACCGGATAGATTCTGTTAAAATTTTGCATAGGTGTTCCCTATAAGTCTGGTCAAACTATAGGGTATAAACTATCACGCTATTTACTATGGGGGACGAGCAATATTATATTATGTTCGTATTTTTGGAAAAAAACGCGCCAAAATTTTAGGATAGATGGTTATCGATTTAACTTTTTAAATGATTATCATCACGCTATACCTTTATGGAACTAAGCAGTCAATCATGAAATATATAGGAACGGCTATTTTAAACAAGTTTCAACAAAGAAATTAGCTCGGCGGTTGGGCAGTTGCTTTGCAAACATGGGGTTGTAAGTTCGATTCCCACCTACGGTTTTTATTCTTTTTTTCAAATTTTGTTATACGATTTTTTTTTTTTTTGATTATGTACCTATAATCTATAGATATAATAAAATCGTAGCGAAGTTAATTTTTTTTTTAAGAAAGTTATTGCTACGAGGTCTGGGATCGATTCTTATGCGGAAAATAAAGTTTTAAGAATGTTTATCTATACCAACTGTAGGGCATAAACTATCACGCTATTTGCTATGGGGGATGAGCAATATTACATCATGTTCGTATTTTTCTCTGCAAATTGTAAAAGGACGCGCCAAAAGGTTGGGATATTGTAGATAGGTAGTTACCGATTTAACTTTTTAAATGATTATCATCACGCTACCTTTTATATAGGAACGGCTATTTTAGCTAACTTTCAACAAAGCGAATAAGTAAGCGGTTGGAGTCCTGAGGGCCTACCACCAGCTCAAAAGCAGTATTATTTTAATATTACTTTAGTTTACTTCAGTGTGGGAAAGAGATGAAGCTCTACAGGATGTATAGCTCCATCTCTTTCTCCCACTGAAGTAACATTAAAATAATACTGCTTTATGAGCTGGTGGTAGGCCGCCCGGGGTAGTAAGTTCGATTTACATCTGTTTTTTTTAAACTCTTTTTGTAAAACGATTTTTTTTTTTGGGTCGTGTATGTAATAGTTCATAGCATGTATTAATTCACAATAAATGCAAAACTTCGTAAGCTATGGGAAACTACAGAGTTACAAGTACTTTACAGTCACAAAACATTCAAGGTTGTATTCTGATCATTTTAGAGCAAAAGACTGTAGGAATAAAATGTTTTTTTTACAGATTTTGACAGCAGATTTGTCCTAGCGATTTTAAAATATGTATGTGTGTGGATCTTCTGGAATCGCTGCCACACTGCTTCCTGGTAGCAAAACAGCGCACGTCATGTTTAAGATTCCCATCGATTTAGAGAGCAACGAAACGCCTGTTTGTGGGGTGTCACGCAACAGTAACAAGGGATGTGTGCTTAGGGGATTGCGCTTCGTCGTATGGGATGAATGCATTATGGAAAAAAGAAAAGCAGTGGAAACTGTAAACAGAACTCTGCAGGACATCCGCAGAAACCAAGATATTATGGGTGGTGTCACAGTTTTGACAAAAAAAGTGAATACTTCGTTGAAAAGGTCGACTCTATGGTCGAGAGTTCATAAACTGCGCTTGACCATCATCATACGAGCTCGGCTTAGCAGTAATTCAAATGCTCAAGAATTCTCCGATGTTCTTCTAAAAGTTGGTGAAAGCACTCTACCAGAGACTCTTGGTAGAGTAGATCCCACTTTAGAAGATCTTATTCGTCTGATATACGGGGATATCAGTTAAATACCGTACCAAGAGAATTCTTAGGCGTGTTTCCGTTTTAACTCCGAAGATGATCAAGCTGCAGCGACCAACCACAGTATTCTCTCACAAATTGAAGGGAGTGAAGTGATATACACCTCCATTAATACTGATGTGGAGGAAGATGATGCCAAATATCACCCCGTAGAATTTCTCAATTCACAAATGACAAGTGGACTTCCGGTTGTATATCTGTGTAACGGAAACCAGCTCAAAGTCATGTCTTTGCAGAGAAACGTCATCGAGGTGGAAATTCTAACAGGTTGTGGCGATGGTGAGACAGTGTTTATAGCGCGTATAAAGTACAAATTCCCCATAATTACCAGTTAAAGCGCGTGCAGTTCTCTGGGAGTGTATGCTTTGCGATCAACAAGTCACAGGGGCCGACACTGAAGGCTGAAGGCTGCGGGTGTCGACCTCAGGATAAGCTGCTTCTCACACGGACAACTGTTACGTCGCTTGCTCCCGAGTCACCATTCCTGACTCTCTGTATATTTTGGCTGCTGAGAATAAAACTACAAACGTAGTATACAGGGAAGTTTTATAAAAATGTGGCTGTTATTGTAGTATATTGTGATGTCTTACGATTTCCATGCGAACGAAGTCGCGGGCAGAAGCTAGTATGAAATATACTTACATATATACAAACATATATACTTCTAAAATAAATAACACTAAGATATTATAAAACACAGGGTTAACATTAGTTAAGTCCAACTTCGAGAAAGAGGTCAATTGTCGAATCCGACAGCTGGGCAGCATTTGGGAAGCCGCGTACTATTTTCTCGCCTCATATAGCACAGTGTCTCAAGACAAAAGTTTTTGACCAGTTCCAGTGATGACCTATGGCACTGAAACGTGGTCGCTCACAATGGGCCTCATTAGAAAGCTGAAAGTCACCCAAAGGGTGGGAGAGAAGAGATTTTGAGTAAGCTTCAATTAATAGAGTCTGGCCACGCTAAGTCTGCAATGGAATAAATGGGCTACCCCAAAGGGTTTTATATATATGGTATACTTTTACTGTCATCTGATCATCTGCATGCAGTCAACCAACTCATAGAAAAACATCAAGAATATAAAATCCCGCTATACCTCGCTTTTGTTGATTACTTCAAATTTTTCAATAGCATTTCACACACATCCATTTTTGACGCCTTAAGCAATCAAAACATTGATCCCACCTATATAAATCTATTACGCAACGTTTACAAAAATAGTACAGCCGCAATATAACTTGAAATCACAGGTCCAAAATAAATAGAGAAAAGAGTTAAACAGGGCGTCCCGCTATCTCCTAATCTAAACTGTTCACCAGTATCCTCGAAGAAATCTTCAGGAAGTTGGCAGCCGAATAGAGGGAAAGAGGCATTATCCTTGGCGAAGCGAGATTGACAAAACTGCGTTTTGCCGACAACATTGTTTTATTTTCATCCTTAGCCACTGAACTTGAACGGATGATCCTAGAACTGAGTAATGCAAGCCTTGAGGTTAGACTGAAGATGAATATGTCGAAGACCAAAGTTATGTGCAACAAAACACCTGGAAGCACAAAAGTAGACGGGGAGACAATACAACATGTCCAGAAATACCTTTACTTGGGCCAAGTAGTCTCTTTCCAGACGAGGCAAGATAAAGAAATCACAAGACGAACGGAAAACGCCTGGAAGAGCTACTGGTCCATGAAGAAATTATTCAAGGGTGAGTTGCCTATGGCACTGAAACGCAGGCTCATGGACATGTGTATTCTCCTCGTCTTAATAGTCCATACCTGACAAGTGATGCGGAGGTTGGAACGTCACGTTGGGCATGCGTCGATTCTTGAATGGTTTTGATTTTTATTATTTTGTTAATATTATAATTTTTTATTGTTTTATTTATTTTGTAATCCCTTAGAGAGATTTATATGTGTACGTAGGTGTGTCCGTGGCATCACAGCGGGCCCTATCAGAATACCAGCGCCGCGGTATTTATTAAAATATCGCAGCATTATGCTGAGATATGGGCCTTTTTGGCCTCGCACAGGTCGTTAATATTTTTTTGTTAGTTTAAAATGCTCTTTTCCTATTTTTTTATTTAATTTAATTTTTTAGTTCTGTCTGTATTTCCTGTGCGTGTCCCAAATAAAATATTTTTCTTTCTTTCTTTCTTTCTTAACCTATGGTGCACAGACTTGGTCTTTGACATCATCCAGTAGACCAAACTCAAGGTCTGCCAACGAGGCGTTAAATTAACGGATCGTGTTCGAAACACAATAATGCGCTCCAAAACAAAAATAGCTGTCGTGGCTCAAAAGGCTGCCCAACTTAAATGAGACTGGGCAGGACATATCTGCCACATGCTGGACAAACTGTGGGCCCAAATAGCACAGAACTGATGCCCTGAGATAGTGAGGCGGGGTCGTTCCAGACCACGTAGGAGATGGCGGGACGAGCTGGATAAGTTCAGTCAAAACTGGAAGGAGGACGCGCGGGCTCGCGAAAGGTGAAAGGAGTGGAGGAAGGCCTTTGCCCAGGAATGAGACAGCGTAGGCTAATAAAAAAGAAAAATAAAATACTTTTACATCAGTCAGTTGTCAGTTTCGGGGTTGTAAGTAGATCAAATAATTTTAATATTTTGCGTTTTGATTGTTGCTTAATATATTTGTGTAACAGACTATGTCGTAACATTATTTTCACGTTGTTATTTGTGTTTTGTATTTCACAAACTGTGTCCAAATAAATGGTTTTCTTTATTTCTTTCTTGCAAAGACACTAAACAAAAACAAGAAAAACAATACAAGAATTAACAGTTGGTGACCGTTGCGACATCTCATGAGAGACGGCACAACAGCGACCCACATATTTTCAGTCCAGGCGATTCGCAACCATGCTTGAGACATTGTTGGAGCCGCTCCACACCCTGTGCACCAGGGAAGCGCACCTTTTACGCATTGTTGCGTAAAAGCAATCTACATGCGCATCTGCGAACATCCCTGATGCACTACAGAAACGGGGCAGCCCCACCAGTATCCTAAACGCTTTGTTATATTGAACGCGGAGAGTGCTGTATCTAGCCCACTGGCTGAAAGTGTAAAAACTAGTACAGTAGGCTCGAAAGAGCGTGATTATTTTACTAACCATAACTACAAATTTTATTTTAATTCAGTTGCTTATATTAATGGCGCTGCAAAGAAATAATGAATACATTTTTACCATCAGGGTTTGCTGGGGTATGGTGATGATATCGCAACAGCTGACTGGCTCTGCGGAGGTACTGTCATCAGTGAAAGATTCATTCTAACAGCTGGTCACTGCTTGTCAAGTCCGGCCGTGTAAGTTCCTTACTTTACAAAAAAGTTATACAAAATTAAATGAAGATAGAAAATATATTTTTACGACTTTGCTCATGAAATGCATTTGAACATAATCAACTTTGTAAAACAATTATGTTAGAAATCATTTACCAAATGAATATATAAGGACAATGCATAAGAAGTGAGACGTCTAGGAAAAAAAACAAGAAGGAAAAACAAGGTCTACTATTGTAACATTTCTGAATGTGGAGTTAAAAATAAAATTTTGAAAAACAAAAAAAGGCTAGAAAATACATTATACTACATCGAAGAAAATTACCTACCCAAAATATCAGAAGAACGCAAAAAACTTAGATCGTAGCTAATAGAAGAGAGAAACAAGGGGCGGAAAGTTTTTCTGAAGTATAATAAAATCGTAATAGTTCCAGAAAAAATACATAAACATCCTGTAAAAACACCTAAAAAAACAGAAGAAATTTATCAGAATTCCCAGAAATTAATAAAGGCAGCCAAAGACAAACTAAAACGGGTACTAAGAAACCTTATAAAAAACAAAACATTCAACACTATATCATAAAACAACAAAACAAAGATTCATCTCCAGTCGCAACAACCTCTGCGACTACTACGACGGTCGCGTCCCAAGAAAACTATATGAATCAACGCTGACAAGAAGTAACCACTCCACAAGTACCCTCACCACGGCTGGTCTCCGCGGGGACTAAGGACAAAAAACCTTTACTCAAACCCTTACATATCTGTCCAAGTAACTCCGTTATTAGAATAAAGACTACTTGATCTCAAAGAAGCCATTTCAAAAATTCAATATGATATTACAGCATTAGCAGAAATTAGTAGAACTTTTTTTTTTTTTTTTGGGTGGGAAATTATCAAATAACTTCTCCCGCTCTGGGCGGAGCAGGAGGGCGTGTCAGACTCTTACTGACTAAAACCCACCCGTGTTCCTTCGGTTGACCTGTTGCCGGGGGCCACGATGTCCCTATCGGTTTTCTTCGAACCTCCGGCAGGCATTGGCCCTAGCGGACCCCGTCAATTCTGCTGACATCTCTTTGAGGCGCGCGTGGAACACAACGCGCCGTCGACCCGGGCTTGGTCCTTATCGGACGGCGAGCTACCCACTGCTCACCGTCCGCAAGCCCGCGCCTACGGTAGCCGGAAATCGGCTCGCGATTCCCGCCCCGGGCGTCTCCTTCTGCGGCGGTTAGGGGCGTGAGGGCGCGAACTTTGCCTCTCCCTCACGCGTTCCGCCTCCTCCTTCGCGAGCATTACCGCTTCGCAGAAGGAGGTGACGGCCTGCCATTTCCTCTCGCTCCGTACCATGGCCTGAACCAAGGCCGGACGCGAGAGATCACCGCCGCCGATCGCCTCTACGAGGACACGGCGTTGCTCCGCCCAAGCCGGGCAGACCTCCACCGTATGCTCCACCGTGTCCTCAGGCTGATCCACACAATGGTGACACCCGTGTGTTTCCTCCCGCCTTATCCTGAACAGGAACCTCCCGAAGCAGCCGTGTCCGGTGAGGACCTGCGTCAGGCGGAAGGTGAGGACGCCGTGGCGTCTCTCAAGCCACTCCTCAAAGAGGGGTCTTATCGCCGCAATTGTGGCGTGCCCAGCGCGGGGTTGCGACAATCGCACTCTCCATGATGCCATGAGATCCCGCCGGAGCTCTGTCCGCTGTGCCGCGATTTCCTGCGGCATCGGAGCTAAGCCCCGGCGTTTCGCCTCCTCGCGCCACTCCCAGATGTGCGCGAGGACCTTTGCCTCCAGATCCCATGGCGGTAATCCGGCAAGGAGGCTCGCCGCCTCGCAGGAGACCGTGCGGTATCCTCGGGCCAGCCGGATGGCCATGACCCTCTGGGACGCGTTCAACCGGCGGGCTGGCCGCAGCCTCAATGAACGCACCCACACCGGCGCCCCGTAAAGGGCCATGGACCGCACGGTACCCGCATAGAGCCTCCGGCAGGAGGCGTTTGGGTCCCCTTGATTGGGCAGGAGCCGCTTCAATGCAGCCCCGGCCCGGTAAATTAGTAGAACTGGCTACAGCATTTTAGAAAACGATGAACATATATTTTGCTATTTTGGTAAAATTAAAGGCCAATATGAAGTTGGTTTCCATATAAAGAATTCAGTAAAATAAATAAATTCAGATTTTCATAACTGCCCTTCATAGCATTATGCTACAACAAAACTGGGAAAAGAAAGATATTAACCTAAATGGGCAGTACATAAGTAACCTCAGATTTGCAGACGATATTATCATCTTTTCAGAATCAGTATCTGAGCTAGAGACAATGGTTACTGATCTACATTCTGTTAGATGTGAAATCGGTCTGGAATTGAATGGTCAAAATATACCAATTAGAGTCACCAATATTGTATTGAATTATGTGCACAACCACATATACCTGGGTAAACAGATCTCAATCACTACGTACAGACGGTAAAGGGAGGAGGCCTTTACTCGTGAAGAGGTCCTTAATTGACAAATAGTTTTATTTTCAAAGCATGTACATTAAATCAAAATAAAGAGAATGTATATTTAAATTAGATCAAATTGTTTAAATAATAAATTAAATTAATAAATATGATTGAAGGTAATGAAATTGAATTGATGATGAATTAGGTACAAATAAATGGATTATAGATAATAAATGTTTTTATAATAATTCTATGAGTGGTGATTAACTTTAATCATTTTATGTTATGAATTAATTACGTAATCAAATATATTATATTAGTTATGAATAGAATAGGTATATCATATTAATTTTTTGTTGGTATGTTGGCGTGTGCTAGCTAACTTAGACCAAATAATTTTATTTGATGTTTTGTGTTGCGTAATGTAAATTATTTTGCATATGTACTAATGTATTGTCCAGAATCAAGTTTTTCTAACCGAACAGCTAGCTGTGCTGTTGGGGAGTTTATTGCGCCACTTTTTCTTCCCAGCACAGGGACTAGGAAGTGGTGAAGGGTGGCCGTTTTTGGGGGAATATCATGTAATTTTGACGTTCGAAAAGTGCTGATTCTCAGCCTAGTTTGAATAAATGACTTTTGAATTTGAATTATTATTGCTTTGATTTTCGTTTATTCATTTCCATTCTTATTCAATTACATTTTTAAATATTTCTTAAAATATAAAGGATAAAAAAACATTTAAAAATATAAAAAAATAGAGTTCCGCCGGTGTCGGGAGCAGGGTCCAAGCTACCGGTGGTTAGGGCTGCAGAGACAGGAACCTTCTCACAATGCGGGCCGTATCGAGGAGTACTGCTTTCTGAATCAGGCGCTTGATCCAACCGCCTAACGAGAGCCTCGAGAGATGTTGGTCGAGGCTTTCGGCCATCAGGCCATTTGCCGTTACGACAATCGGCACAATGATAGCCGAGCTCACATTCCACATGTCAACAACCTCGTGTGCTAAGTCAAGATATTTCATTTGTTTCTCTTTCTCAGCTTTCACAAGGTTCTCGTCATGTGGAATGGTAACATCGACTATCATTGCGCGGCGCACTAATCGATCTATCACTACTATATCAGGCTTATTTGCTATAATAGTCCTGTCAGTAATGATAGACCGATCCCAGTACAACGTGACATGGTCATTTTCGAGAACTGGGTCGGGCACATACTTGTAATACGGTACTTCAGAGTCCACTAGTTTATATTTCAAAGCAAGTTGCTGGTGAATAATCCTAGCCACTTGGTTATGTCTGTGCAGGTACTCGCCGTTAGCTAGACGCGAACAACCGGAGATAATATGTCTGATGGACTCACCCGGACGATGGCATGCCCGACACACGTCCACCGTACCGTCCTTCATAATATATCTCCGGTAGTTATTCGTCAAGATAACTTCATCCATAATTGCACAGACAAAACCTTCGGTTTCCCCGAAAAGGTCACCGAAACGTAGCCAGGATACGGACGCTAAGAAATCTACACCGGGCTCATGAAGAGCCCGATAGAAGCGCCCGTGAAGCGCCTTGCTTTGCCATACCTCCTTGCGGTCATCTGTAGTAAGTACTACAGGTTTGCGCCAGTTTTCTTTAGCCATGGAGAGCGGGGTGAGCCCGTTGTCCACTGCGACCACATCACGGTGCAAACCCACTTCGGTTTTCAAAAAATATTCCCTGAGGCTGCACACCTCGCGGTTGTGGAGGGTCTTCGCATTTAAAAAGCCTCGACCCCCGCACTTCCGCGGGATGTACAGTCTCATCACCGATGAACGTGGATGATGCATCCGGTTCGCGGTCAGGAGTGTACGGACCCTCCTGTCCAGGGCGTCCAGTTCGGTCTGAGTCCATTTGAGTATGCCGAAAGAGTACATCAAAACCGGCATGACCCAACCGTTGAAGGCGCGCATCTTGTTTCCGCCTGAAAGAAGACTAATTAATACCTTCTTCAGGCGACCAAAGAAGCACTCCTTCAACGATTGCTTCATGTCAGCAACGTTGATGCCTAACGCTTCCGACATACCCAAATACTTATAGCTTTCAGCTGAGGAGAGGGATCTGAGGTGTATGGAGTCCGAGAGTTGGGTTCCCTCGGATTCCATAATCTCCCCTCGCTTTACATGCATGACTGCACATTTGTCCACACCAAATTCCATCCTGATGGCGCCACTGAATGTTTCAGTTATCTTCAGTAGCTCCATCAGTCGCAATTTGTTGGGGGCAAAGAGTTTCAAGTCATCCATGTAGAGGAGGTGAGATATGGCCTGACCACCTCTCCTCAACCTATAGCCTAGGCCTGAATCCTCCAGCAGTGTGCTCAGAGGATTCAGGGCTAAGCAAAACCAAAGTGGACTTAAACTGTCGCCTTGAAATATTCCCCGTTTAATCCATACAGGTTCGTCATTCCCCTGGATCTGTCGACATCCTGGGTAGCGAAGGACCGTCCTCCATTGCCCCATACACGACAACAGGAAGGTGCGCAGAGTTGCATCTATCTTGTACAACTCCAGCACCCTCATGAGCCATGTATGTGGCACTGAGTCGTAGGCTTTTTTATAGTCTATCCAGCATGTTGACAGATCCTTGCGGGATCGACGAACCTGTTGGCTTATGGCCATGTCGATGAGGAGAAGCTCCTTAGTACCGCGGGACCCATTCCTACATCCATTTTGGGAGACTGACATAATTGAATTACTGTCAATATGTGTGTTAATTTTCGTTCTCAAAATGGATTTAAGAAGTTTATAGACCGTCGACAGACATGTGATTGGTCTATAATTCTTGGGTTCCGCGGGACTACCTGACTTATGGAGCAGGTGGGTAACGCCTGTTGTAAGAAACTGTGGTAGCGACCCAGACTCTAGGGATGACTGGAATTGAGATGCCAGGCGAGTGTGTGAACTACTCAGCCATTTTAACCAAAAGTTGTGCAGTCCGTCCGGCCCCGGTGATTTCCAGTTCGGTAACGGACGGACTGCTCTGGCTACGTCTAATGGCGTGATTAGCACAGTGTTCATTTCTGGTATATTTTCACACACTCGCTCGACATCCTGCATCCATCCTGCCTCAGTGTGACAGACGGGCACCGACCAGATGCTGCGCCAGAATGCACTCGTGGCAGCATCATCCGGGCGGCGCACGTCCGTCACATTTTGTTCAGGTCGCTCCCAAGCTCTATATACCCACCTCTCATCGTTCTGGAACATGCGATTCTGCATGTATCGGTCAACCCGCCGCTTATACCGCCGAATACGACTCGCCCATGCACAAACTTTCTGCTTCAGGAAGTCGATGCGCTCTGTGACACGGGACATGTATTCTTGAGGACTGATTGCAGTCCCCGAGAATGCCCGCCTTACAAAGCGCATCACTCGTGGTCGTGTATTTCCCTCCCTGAAGCAGTATAGTTTGCCGATGAGTACCCTGGCCCCATCGATACGTCGCTCGATTCTGTACTGCCAGGCTGGTACGGCTGGTTTGGGTCGAGTAGCTCCGTCGCAGTTTGGAAACTTGACGTTGGCTAAACGACATGCCGCAACAGCCGCGCAATACAGGATCGAGTGAGTGTCGATGAGATTCTCGCTGCTCTCGAAAAAATTCGTGAGCTGCGAGTCCAAGGCGCACACCAGCGCCCTATTTTTTTGTGCATGGGTAGGCGTGGTAATCGGGGTCTAAGTTCGGTCGGAGTGTACCTATACTCGCGGAACGCATCCTCCAGTGCGTTCCTCAATCGTTCGTTACACTGGCTACTTACTGTGGCAACCCTATCATCCTCCTCTTCAACATCATGATTGAACCGCGGCGGGATTGCATCAATATTTGACGTTTGTGCCGCGGTTTGTGCCCGAGTTGAGACAATGTGGTTGCTCAGTACCTCTGAGCGCAGCCTATTAAGTGCAGCATCATCCAGCCTATGATTGCGCTGGATCACACGCACCTGATCCGACAGTCGTTGAGCCGAGACGTTGACGGTTGGCTCTAGTTCCTGGAACAGAGACAGCATCCTGACACGATACGCAGTGAGGTTGGTTCCTCCCTCTGTAGACCCGTAATATGCGCGCATGACGTTCTCGTTCATAGACTGAGTCCATCTCATGCGCTGCACACAACCACCGGCAGCGGGGACCCGGCTTGGGGCCGGTCGGCCCCTGAGTCCCAAGCTCTTCGGTGGCCGGTTTTTCCCCTGCCGACGTACAGGTGTTGGCGACGTCGGCGGGGAAAAATACTCGTCGCTCGAGTTCGACGCAACTACCGCGGCCGGTGTCGACACAGCGCTCACAGTGGGGCCGTGTACCGGCGGCGGCGAGGCGGAGCTGAGCGAAGAGTCCGGAGGTGGTGGGCGTGCTCGGCGAGTTGCTGATCTCGTCAACATTCCATAATCTTTACATCTTGCATAATTTATTTATTGTGGGGGTCCAATGAGATTATACAATACTGGGGGTCCGTTTGACACTGTCATTTTTGATTGTAGTATTTTTTTTGGTTTTTTCATTGTAAAATAGGTTTATTATTTACGAATTTACTGTTTATTTCAAGGAAAAATTATTGAGCTTTTTATATTAATTCGTTATATGGAAATAATTAAATATGCGAATTATGAGATGAGAAAATTTTTTTTTGTTGTTGACGTTTCGGTGTTACCAGCTTAAAGAGAATGTATATTTAAATTAGATCAAATTGCTCAAATAATAAATTAAATTGATAAATATGATTGAAGGTAATGAAATTGAATTGATGATGAATTAGGTACAAATAAATGGATTATAGATAATTAATGTTTTTATAATAATTCTATGAGTGGTGATTAACTTTAATCATTTTATGTTATGAATTAATTACGTAATCAAATATATTATATTAGTTATGAATAGAATAGGTATATCATATTAATTTTTTGTTGGTATGTTGGCGTGTGCTAGCTAACTTAGACCAAATAATTTTATTTGATGTTTTGTGTTGCGTAATGTAAATTATTTTGCATATGTACTAATGTATTGTCCAGAATCAAGTTTTTCTAACCGAACAGCTAGCTGTGCTGTTGGGGAGTTTATTGCGCCACTTTTTCTTCCCAGCACAGGGACTAGGAAGTGGTGAAGGGTGGCCGTTTTTGGGGGAATATCATGTAATTTTGACGTTCGAAAAGTGCTGATTCTCAGCCTAGTTTGAATAAATGACTTTTGAATTTGAATTATTATTGCTTTGATTTATTTTTATTGTTTTTTACTGCATGTGTTGAATGAATTAATATTATATATGATTTCCATTTTTACAAAAAAAAATTAGCTTGTAGTAACGTAACTGTGTTCACATTGTGCATTAAATGCATAAACTTAAAACATTTTCAGAGGCCCAGTGAAGTACGCAGCTCTAGGTATACTGAAGCGCACGGACCCTCCTGAACTGTGGCAGATATACAACGTGAAGAGGAGGATCCCTCACCCGGAGTACGAGCCACCCTCGAAGTACCACGACATCGCACTGCTCGAGACTGATACCGAGTGAGTTAAGAAGTACTGTGTATGTACGTATTCGTGGCTAAATAACAGCCGCATGAGTTGATCGAAGATTAAGCTACACTCGCCGCAGTAGGTTCGAGATCCCTCCATGCCTCGGAAAGCACATTAAGCCGTTTGTCCCGGCTGTCATTCGTAGATCTTTGACAGTCAAAAACCCGAAAGTCTGACGACCAGTCTTACCAACGGTATCGTGACCCAGTAAGTGGGTTGTGGAGGTTGTGAATAGACAGTCGCCTCATGCTGCACATGTGCATGCTGGTATTCAGCAGCATCTAGTGAAACTGAAAACCAACTCTAACATAGTTATGAAAACTTTTTACAAAAAAAAACAACCGACTTCAAAAAAAACACTACAAAGTGAAAAATAACTTTAATTTCGGAAGTCGGTGTCTTTGGTTTTGAATTTTCGTTCTTTGTCACCGACTTCCGAAATTAAAGTTATTTTTCACTTTGTAGTGTTTTTTTTGAAGTCGGTTGTTTTTTTTTTTTGTAAAAAGTTTTTATTTTTCACTTTTTAGTTGTGATACCTACCCCATATAAATTCGAATACCACTACCTGCTATGTAAATAACAGTGACAGCAAGTTATTATAATATCATCCACATACTAAGCGAGGTAAAAATACGTATTATTGAAGCTAACTCAAAAACTACCCAAGTAAAGTTAATAAAATTTATATGGGACCACCTCTGAAGTATGATCTACCAAACAAAATAAGAACCATCAAAATCAATTCATAATTGACGGAGTAATCGCGTAACAAACATACAAAAAAAAAAAACAACATACAGTCGAATTGAGAACCTCCTCCTTTTGGAAGTCGGTTAAAAAAGGCCAGGCAGATTGATTAAATCAGCCTTTCCAATCAACTTGGCAATGCTGTCAGCCTTTTGGGAAACTTGCTTTATGACAACGATGCGGACGAATTTTTTAATACTCTATGATTCCTGGCCCCATTTCTGATACATGAGTACATAAATTATTATTATTTTAAGACTGTTCGCTTATAAATAGAGCAGTGGTGGCCCAGTGGTAACGGCTGCGGCTTACGAGTTGTAGGTCGTAGGTTCGAATCCTGACAGGCGCTAAATAAAAAAAAATCATCACCACTGCTCTCAAAACGGTGGAGGAAAATATAGGAAACTGACATGTCCGAGAACCAGAAATTTCGATGACATGTGACTTCTACCAACCCGCACTGGGTCCGCGTGGTGGATTACGACCACTCCCTCTCACAGAGAGGAGGCCTATGTCCCAGCAGTGGGAATATTATAAGCTGATTATGTATGAATGTGTGTAGCTTATAAATACCCAATCGAACAACATTTTTCAGGATCACCTTCAGTACACAAGTGCTACCAGCTTGTCTTCATGCAACTGGGGAGGCAGGAGAAAAATTGTATGCCACTGGCTGGGGAGCTTTGGGTCATAGAAGAGAACTAGCTGACAATTTACAGAAAGTAAGAAAAGTTTATTCAGAGAAATAGTTAACAAAAGCGACACCTAAATTAATGCCTAAATAAAAATAGGCTGTTGGTTTTTCAACGCTTGGCTCACCGCTGAAAGAACAATTTTAAAGTCTGTTCAAGTGAGAGTAATTTAACGACTCAACACCAACTCAACTCAAAGTAAAACATTGAAATGAGATCTTCAGCGCCGATACACACGACGTTTTTATAAAATTAAAAAACTTTTTACAAAAAAAAAAAAACAACCGACCTCCAAAAAAAACACTACAAAGTGAAAAATAACTTTAATTTCGGAAGTCGGTGTCTTGTGTTTTGTATTTTCGTTTTTTGCCACCGACTTCCGAAATTAAAGTTATTTTTCACTTTGTATTGTTTTTTTTGGAGGTCGGTTGTTTTTTTTTTTTTGTAAAAAGTTTTTATTTTTCACTTTTTAGTTGTGGTACCTACCCCACACACATTTGAATACCACTACCTGCTACCAGTGACAGAAACTTATCATATCATCTACATAGCAAGTGGCAAAAAAATACGTATTTTGTAGCTAAATCAAAAACTATCAAAGCAAAGTTAATAAAATTTATATGGGACCAATTCGAGAGCACACCCTTTCAAACAAAAAAATAATTTTCAAAATCGGTCCACAATTGACGGAGAAATCGGTGGACATACATAAAAAAAATAAAAAAAACAAATATACGCGACGAACATATAACCTCCTCCTTTTTGGAAGTCGGTTAAAAAAGAAGAGCTATAGGGTTGGGTTTAAAGACGTGCCGCCTCGCTCGAAAGAATGTGAGGTTATTTGGGGTTCTAGAGGGTCTTCTGAACCCTCCACAACAATTTTTCCAGCCAACTTCTCCACTCTTTTTTTTTCCCGGAAAAGCATTTGTTAAAATAAAAGTATCTTTGTTTTTGGGTAAGTTTAAAAAAAAACTACTTATTTACGGATGCAAGAGCGAGCCTAGCGAGCTTGAGACATGAGGCAACCCGGCTCGGACAGGTTAGGGTCGAAGTGAATAACGGGGGCTAAATGAACGAGCAAAACTAGCGAAGGAGCCGCCGCCATCTTCTTCGTGTTAGGTTCCTTTAAACCCTGCAGATAGAAATAAGAGACCCGCCATGCGGGAATCCGTCGATCACGCCTTATTAAAAAAAAATCCGTATAAAATTCTTTTTTTTTGGTCTTGACCTTCGAGACATTTGACATTGACCTTGAAAATCTGTCGCCTGTGAACTGTAGTGCTATTCTGTAACCATCTCACCGTGTTATCTTATGTGAAGTGAGCGTGGAGTGCTCAGAGCTGTCAGTTGCTAAGGATTGACACTATTGGCAGCTCACTTCACCTAAGTTATCACGGTGAGATTTTTACAGAATGGCACTACTAGTCTCCTCCCTTCTACCTCCCTCTACATTTAATTTATCAACCTTTTTATGACATTTATATCATACCTATATAAAAATAGTTTAAAAAACCTATGTATCTCCGGTGGAGGGAGTGGGGGTTTACTAACCCTCCCTCTCCCATCCGTACCTCCTATGGAGGCCACACGTTTCTAAACTTTAACCGAACTATGTAATTGCGCTTGTGGTATGTTTTTTGTGTAGACATTTCTTGTGATGAAGAAGACGCTTAGTCGAGTACCGTCAATTATATTATTGAAAATAATGTCGATGTACTTCGCACTGTGGCTGAATCCTCGGGTACCTACGTTCACGGGTTTGCTAATTGCACAGTATAATAAAGTACCTACCGAGAAATATTATGTTTCGACAGTGACCTTGAAATAATTACCTACGGCCTCGGCTCAGCAGAAAAACGAAAAGATATTTTTAAAAAATTTAAAAAAATATTTGAGATCCTCTCAACGTGCGTCATTTGATTTATCTCACAATGTACAGTATGTAAAACTTTTTTTGAGACCCTCATAATTATTTAAAATTCATTTATTTACGTTACACGTCTGCGTTTGGGTCACATAAATTCATATTATGTGTACATTATGATAAATATGATTTTATCTTAATTGGTCCAGTAGATTCGAAACAAATTGGCTGTTGCAAACGGACAGATAGCACGGAATCCTAAAAACGTTCAAATTTATTCACTTCACATAACCGCGCAGCTCTCTGAATTAATCCAATGATAGCTTTTCTACAGACGAGTCGTTTCAGTACTTTTGTCATATTTTAAAACAATAAACAGTGTTTATACGATTACCCACAGGTCCTGATTAACAGATTTGGAGAAGACGAATGTTCAAACTACTACCCCCGCCATAGACACCTGAAGAACGGATATAACCACACTACGCAAATGTGCTATGGTGATAAGAACGGAAAAGACACGTGTGAGGTAAGTATAGTCAGCAAGTCTTTTAAATTGAGTTTATTTTGTAAAGAAAACTGCAGTTGCTAGGCTCACTGGTACTATGACAGTTCAGGAGAAGGAACTATGTACCTACAGGAACAATTACACGGGAGGAGACTTTGGTTTTAGTCAACGCCATACGGCATAAGAGAACAGTGGTATGATCTGTGCTTCTATTTTTAAGATTGATCCCAGATGCCAGTAGAATTATACAAATGAGAGTATTATAAGGAATAGGAGGCTTCTGCCCTACAGTGGAACGCTGTGATAATAATAACATAATATCATTTACAACAGAGTTTGAGTAACTTATACTCATTTCTCTCCTTTTTTTTTCATTTTCTTATTCTCATTTTCATTTCTCATAAATTTTTTCATTAATTAAACCTAACTTGGTTTCCGTACGTCTTTTTTCGGGTGACCACTGAAAATTAGCGCTGTGCTGTGGGTCCCCAGCACAGCATCATGCTGAGTGGAAACCGTCTTGTCACAGTCATGACGTGCAGCTGCCGATTATTTTTGTTTTGTGCTCGTGATTATGTTTAAATCTATTGTATTTTTTATTGTTCTACTCGAGTAATTATCTTTTTATTTTTATGCACGTGTTTCTGTGACAAATAAAGTTATTTTTCTTTCTTTCTTTCATTTAGACCACCTTTTTCATAACGAAACAGACGTTTAGGTATCTTGATCCTGTAACTGAACTGTAGATAAGTAAAATTATCATTAATTTTTTACAGGGTGACAGCGGTGGACCACTTCAAACATCCGACGAAAACGATTATGTCAGTATTTTAGATTGCGTTTACATAGTCTTCGGCGTGACGTCATACGGCAGGCAATGTGGCATGGCTGCTAGTTCCGGAATTTATACCAGAGTCATTCACTACATACCCTGGATAGAGAGTATTGTGTGGCCATAAATTAATTACCTATGTCAGAAGAGCTGCTGCGCCCACCACAAATAAATCACGCCTAATGATATTTTTGAGAAATAACTAAACGACGAAAAATGTCGTTAAAAGCGCACGAATGTGGACATACCATTAGATATTTGCCTCCTATTTATTAATATGGGGCTTTTTATACAAACGTCATAGAAATAAAGGAGTATGTGCAAAATATAAGGAACCGGTTCACTTCTCCAATAACGACCTGACATTATGTCATTTGAAAGCTCTTTCCTAAATGATTTGCTACAGTGATAGTCATAACCTATATCCTCAACGAAAGTGACTATCGCGTGTATAAGTCAAAGTCAAAGTCAAATCATTTATTTCAAATAGGCCCATGTATGGCACTTTTGAACGTCAAAAATTACAAAATAATAAAATTGATTCTAGTCGCCCCTTCCAAAAGGTAGTTTTCGTATGGAGAAGAATGGGCAAGAAACTCCACCGTTACTCTTTTAAAATGTTTTACAATATTTTGTATACATTAATTATATTAATTATATGTGAAGACGATGCACCTGGAATAAGATTACTATACCACAATAGGTAAAGTTAATTAAAAATGAAGCAATGACAGAAAAAATAATTATGTAATGGATACATGGTATTCACATATTTACAAGCATTGTAAAAGTAGGTACGATATTCCTAAAAAAATTACAGGTGATACTAATTAGTCAGTGTGTGAGTAATCACAGAATGTAAAAAAAAAAAAATATGTTATAATATTTAATTACACAATTGAATTAGCAACCAGTTTGATTTTGTCTATACTCTAAATTGTCCTATGGAGCTAGACCAGCATGTTTCCAAGCATTCTTATCTAGAATATAATCCTCTAATTTGTAATATGCTTGTTTACAAAGAGTACTTTTAATATGAGTTTTAAATTTTCTTTCAGTTAACTGTAATATATCACAAGGTATTTTGTTGTAACATTTAACACAGTACCCCATAAAAGATGTTTGTACTTTGGATAATCTGAAAAATGGTTGATCTATAGGCGATTATGCCATGTTGTGGCCATACCCATTAGGTACAATGTGCCCCATATTCATTGAGACGGGGCTTTGTATACAAACAAACGTCATAGAAATAAAGGAGTAGGTGCAAACATATAAGGAACCGGTTCACTTCTCCAATAATGACTTGACATTATGTCATTTGAAAGCTCTTTCCTGACTAATTTGGTAAAGTGATAGTCTAACCCTATATCCTCACTGGAAAGTGACTATCGCGTATATAGGCGATTATGCAATATATTACATAAATTTCGACGTATAAACGCGATTTGATTGATTGCGCGAATACTTCATATAAACAAAAAATGAAATGCCCTAATACGGCAAAACTGCGGGAAAAAGCTTTGCCGTATTAGGGCATTTCATTACGTGGAACATGTGTATATAATATTCAGCCGTATCCTAAACGAAAGCTAGGACGAAAATATAGCTTAAACATACATAGTAATAGACTGACTGGTATAATAAAAAGACAGTAAGAATGTCTGGTCGATATTGGTCGGTGGGGGCAATTTACTTTATCTTCGTTTAGTGAACAAAGTTCACAAAATTTTTCGTTCACAAAATTCAGAAAACTTTAATAAAATGTAATTCCCAATGCATTTTATGTTCATGGTCTTATTAATACTTTAAACAGGCACTGCACTTATTAATGGAATGTCAAAACTGATCGTACTGTGCAAAGCTTCGTTTTAAAGGCATGATCGTATCGGCAGTGCGGAATAAATTCTTGGATGCCAGTAACGTGTAATATCGTCGAGAAACTCGTGACAAGTATTCAATAGCAATGCAGATGTAGACATCACGAGACTGGATCTGATACCATGTTTGAATAGGTAAAAGTGTATTGTGTTCACTATCTTCTAAGTTTTCATTTATATCAGTGTTTTTAACCGACTACGGCAAAGAGGTTATGTAGGTATAAATTTGTTCCCACGTATAGCCTTAACTCTCTTTGCTTTTGCGCGGTCTATATTCCATCCCCAGTTAAGATTGATGTTTTGGAACATTACCTTGAGAATGCGGGCAAAGTCATTCGTACGGAGGGCAATACTTTTATAGCAGGTGACTTTAATCTGACTAACATCGATTGGGTCAATAGCGATAACAGTAGCTTCCTAGTCCCTGAGACCACTAATTGCTTGACTAACCACCTTTTTACTGAGTTCGTTGCGTTGCATGGTTTAGAACAGTTTAATAGTGTCAGGAATGATAAATCAAAGGTCTTAGACCTGGTTTTAGCTGATATAATGAATGTTAAGGTAAATGAATGCAATGATCCCCTATCTAAAGTAGACACACATCATCCTCCTCTACTGATCTATTTAGACATCATTCCTGAAAGAACTCTGAACTGCAGTATGTTACCCACCCGTAACTATCACAAGGCTGACTATCAAGCTATAGCACAACATCTTGACACTATAAACTGGACTACAACGTTACAAAACTGTGGGACCATAGATGAAATGGTTGAAATATTTTACGAAAAGGTAAAGGGTGCTATTACCAACAACGTTCCTTTTTCTTATAAGGTAAAGAACAATAAACAACCACCGTGGTTTACGAAAGATCTCACTAAATTACTGAAACAAACATACAACCTTAGAATAAGAGTTAACAAATATAACAACGCTATGGATAAGATTAGTTTAGCATTACTAAAGGGAAGGTGCCGGTTATTAAACAAAACATCTTACATTAGCTATATTAATAAAATAGAAGCTAGAATAAGAACTAATTCTAAATACTTCTGGACATATATTAAACATAAGCGTAAAAATAAAAGTACAATCCCGGAAAAAATGAACTTAAACAATGAAGTAGCTGACAACAGTACCGATATCTGTCAACTATACGCAAAAAACTTTTCATCGGTGTATAATCAGAAGCACTCTACACAGCTAAATAATACATCTTTATTATTGAGTTGTGGAAACCTGAATGTATTAAGTCACATATCGCTTACAGAGGATATGGTCGCTAGCAAACTGAAATGTCTGGATATACGCAAAGGACCGGGTCCTGACGAGCTTCCCCCAATTCTCTTCGCTAAGTGCGCGAAGTCATTCTCTACGCCTTTAACCCTTCTTTTTAACCGCTCACTTGAAACGGGTTGTTTCCCATCTGCGTGGAAGAAATCTAAAATAGTCCCTGTTTTTAAAGATGGTCGCAAAAACGACATAAAAAATTATAGACCTATATCGATTATCTCTATTATCCCTAAAGTTTTCGAGTTGTTATTGTATCCGTATCTGTACAGCCACTTGAAAAATCACATAGTAGGCAATCAGCATGGTTTCTTTCAGGGCCGATCAACTCACACCAATCTAGTAGCTTTTTCAGAAAATGTCACAGCTTTTGTGGACCAGCGGATTCAGGTTGATGCAGTGTACACCGATTTTAGTAAAGCGTTCGACAAAGTAGACCACCAACTTTTAATACAGAGACTCGGGAGCTGCGGAATCTACGGTGCACTATTGCAATGGTTTCAATCATACCTTAGTGATCGTTTCTCGTTCGTTGTTTTGAATGGGGTCCGATCTGAGGATTTTCATGTGACGTCTGGAGTACCACAGGGCTCTCACTTAGGACCTTTGCTTTTCAATATTTTTATTAATACCATTATTCATTGCTTCCATCACGCAGAATCTTATTTATTCGCAGACGATCTCAAGTTAACCTTGCCTATTAAATCTATTGAGGATCCTCATTTGCTACAAGCTGACTTGGATAGATTAGTTGAGTGGTGCAAAGAAAATAGGATGAGCTTAAATTTACAAAAATGTTTACATATAAAATTTTGTCGCAAAAAAAATGTTTTTAATACACAATACTCTCTTTCGGGCAATACACTCAATGAAGTTGGTACTGTCAGGGATCTGGGAATTTTGATGGATAGTAAATTGACCTACAATGACCATATGGATAAGATAATATCAAACGCAAACAAAATGCTAGGTTTTGTATTAAGGACCTCAAAGCCCTTTAAGAACTCTAAGACCAAAATTATCCTATATGAGACGTTGGTTCGCAGTAATCTGGAATACTGTTCACAGGTTTGGTCACCCCGTTATAACGTTCATAAGCAACGTATTGAGCGAGTCCAGAGGAGGTTCTTGTATCATCTATCCTTACAAAATGAAACCGCGAAACAATTGAAATCTTATAAAGACCGTGTTCATCACTTTAAATTTCAAAGCCTCACCAATCGTAGAAAAGTACTTGATCTTTGTTTCCTACACAAATTACTGACATCTAAACTAAATACTGACCTACTATCTAAAATATGTATTAATGTTCCTAGCAGGTTACCACGGTCACATACCTACAATCTTTTCAGACAATCTTTTCACAAAACCAATTTAGGTGACAACTTTCCCCTTACGAGAGCTACCAAATTGTATAATGCTTTATGCCGCAAAGCTGAAATCGATATCAATCATGACAGTCTCAACACTTTTAAAAAGAAATTATATAAGCACTTTCGGTTAGAGGACATTTGACTTATCATTCCAATTATTAAATAATGTATACTTTTAATTAAATTTAATTTATATCAAATTTAATTTAATTTATAATTCCACTTTTTACTTTTTATTTATAATTTTTAAAATAATATTATATATTTTTTTAATTTTAATTCATTATGACATAATATTGATAATCAAGTTAATGCTTGGTTTTACTGTATTGTATTCGTGTAAGTTTAAACTTTTAGAATGGCATGTATATTGTTTCTTTTTTTTATTCTTAATTTAATTTAAATTATGTATTCAGAGCACTAAGTACTCGATAATGTGTAAGCTGTGGTTACCTGTAATTGAGTGTGCGTTACAGGATAATGTAATAAAACTAAGTTTTACTATTGTAAAAAGATAATTTGTAATGTAACTCGTTGGTAATCCTTAAATAAATAAAAAAAAAACTACTTAGCTAATTACAACAAATGAGGTGGACTAATCTTCTATTACCTATATATAAAATTTTCGTGTCACAGTGCTGTTAGTTGCCATACTCCTCCAAAACGGCTTGATCGATTTTAATGAAATTTTATATGTATATTTGGTAGGTCTGAGAATCGGTCGTAATCTATTTTTTATACCCCTAAGTGATAAGGGTGGTCCACCCCAAACATTTTTATGGCAAAACAACGTTTGCCGCGTTAGCTAGTTACCTATAAAAATTTAACAAAATATACCTACTAACCTGCAAACCAGTAGGTCCAATTTCGAAAAAGAGGTCAATCGTCAAATCTAACTCAGCTGGGCAGCTTTCGGGAAGTTACGTTATATCTTTTTGTCTCGCATACGACAGTATCTCAAGACGAAAGCTTTCAACCAGTGCGTGTTACTAGTGATGTGATGACTATTAAACGAGCAATATTTGTTTGTATATTTGTTTGCACATAGATTTGTACTCAGGTTCTCGAAATCGGCTATAACGATTTCAATGAAAGTCGCAATATAGGGGTTTACGGGGGCGAAAAATCAATCTAGCTAGGGCTCATATCTGGGAAAATATGTTTACCCCGTATTTTCACCCGAACAGAGCTCGGTCATCCAAAGTTTAGAACAAGATGAAATGATGATGATGAACCTGAATAGCAAACATAAACTGAAAAAGTTGGCATAGTGCAAAACCTGTGGCCATAATATATTCACAGGATTTAAAGCGACGAATACTGGTTGTCTTATAACATCACATGAGGCGTCAAAAGATTAAATGTTTCTCCGTATAAAAACGAAACAAAAGTAAACATTATTTTCTCTCTTATGAACTCTCAAAACGCTGAAAGAAAACATCGTGAGGAAACCGACATGTCCTAGAACCAAACATTCGAAGACATGTGACATCTAAAAGCCCGCACTGGGCCCGCGTGGTGAATTCTCTCTCACGGAGAAGAGGCCTATGTCCCAGAAGTGAGAACTTTATAGGCTGATTATGTATGTATTGTTTGCCGTGACATAGATAGTGTGATTCTATGAGATGATGGATGAAAAATAGATAAGTAAAGAGTTGTATTTTTTATTGATTGCATTTCTAACTTCATAATATTTATTTATAATTTTATCTTCATAATTTAAAAAAAAAACACGAGAAATTAACAAAATTTACACAATCAGAAACAATGATATTGTTGTTGTTGTTAATGTTGTTCTCGTCTTCTTTTTTTAATTATGTTAGAAGTAAAAGTTAACTAACACTATCTCCAAAACTAAGCGGAATTTTAATCTAAATCTGAATTTCTAACTAAACTGAATTCCATAAACTTGTAATGTAGCACCTTCCAGTATGACATTAGCACGTCAAATTGCACGAAGGCTGTCGTCAAATTGCACGAAGGTTGGAAGTCTGTCGGTATCAACACTATGTGCGACAATGCTTTCTAACTTGCAGTGGCAAGTTATGAGCGCTTTTTGCTTGAACGTGTCTTAGGAACAGTCACCGAAGTAAAGTCTGGGTACTTCAGGTTTTTAAATTGTAGGACCCAATGCCGTGTTTAAAAGTAAAAGTAACATTTAAATAAAATTAACTCTTTGATTATCAAATGAATTAATGAATCGAATAATTTTGTTTTTGATCAAGGTCCGGTCAAGTGCGAGTTGGACTTGCGCACCAAGAGTTCTGTCCGACCAAAATAATATTACAGATTACCTTTTATTTACTATTTTTTTGTTATTAAAGTATTCTGTGAAAGTAATAACTGACTAGCTATGAAGGCTCTTAAGAAACAGCTCGTTTGTGACACAGAGATAGACAGACAGATGAAATATTCCTCGTAGATTCACTTTCCTCGTAGAGACACTTTTGGAAATCATTCGCTTGTGTTCCTGTAAGATACAAGACAGGCTTAGTATTAATAGGTTCCCGTTTTCACACATTAAAAAAAAAAAGTTTTTTTTTTGGGTCGGAAGTTATCAAATAACTTCTCCCGCTCTGGGCGGAGCGGGAGGGCGTGTCAGATTCTTAGTGACTAAAACCCACCCGTGTTCCTTCGGTTGCCCTGTTTACTAATTAATCAACGTTCGGTGCTAACCGTACTAAAAAGTTTGTTGTTATAAAATTTTAATATACAGGGTTACTGGTAACTCAACGTATTCCTTGCAGGACGTCATAGTAGGGTTAAAATGCAACAAATTAAGCCACCAAATGTTCTACCGAAATTCAGTAGTTTTTGAATTAGTTAAGAGTTTTAGTTTTTTTATGAAAAATCCCAGATTAAATCATTTGAAACCAATTTAAAAATGATTTACGGCGCGACTGTACTGAAATTTAAGTTATTATCATAGTTGACGCCGTAGCAGACCTTTGTTAATAATTAAAAGTTCAATAATGCCTAAAACTTTGGCAAATATCACTAACCAAACATTTAATTTTTTGTAATTTTTGCTATTACTTCATAAAAATGTAGTCTAGTGCAAAAAAAAAATACTACACCTGGTGTACAAATTACTAGGAAAATATCCTTGTCTTATCAGTTATTCAGAAAGGTATGATTGTCAATACTTTTGCATGTGTGCCAGGGAAGAGAAGAGTTTTATGGGGGGCAGGTAAAATTGCGAGACGGTCAACCTATTGTTTCGTATTCGTATTATTCGTAGTTTTTACCTGCGCTTGAACTCCAAACACTCGGGGAGCTTTGTGATTGGTCGCTATTGTTCTCTTGGCATGACAGGGGGTGCCATTTTGCAAAATTTGGTCGTCAGCGTTAGTAAGTTTCAACTCTACGTCGCGCAAGCTCGTGTTTTGTAACTGTCTATTTTCCTAACTGTTGCTGCGTATCTTGCTCTTGTGCTTTGCTGTGCCTTCATAAGCGCTGACTATGGCTGCATATTCTAATCCTGAATACGCTGACATAATGTACTGTTACGGACTTTGTGACGGTAACGCTGCTGAGGCGCGGCGAGAATATCAACTTCGCTTTCCCAACCGCCGACTCCCCCACGTTAGTGTCTTCGGACACTAACGTGGACCGTGACGGATTCTGTGGACCGATGAGTCATGTTTTGATCGTGATGGTATCACAAATTACCACAACTTACATTACTGGGCACCGAAAGCAGAAGCAAACCCTAAAAAACTGAAACCAACCGCATCCCAGCGAAGGTTCTCGCTTAATGTTTGGAAGGGTATTATTGACGACAAATTAATTGGCCCACATTTTTTACCCCGAACACTAAATGGGGAATTTTATGAAGATTTCCTCAGAAATCATTTATCAGCACTGCTCACGGATGTACCGGAAGAAAGAAGAGCAAACATGATTTACCAACATGACGGATGTCCAGCCCACTTCCGAATCACAATTCGACAATTGCTGGATGAAAACTATCCAAACCGATGGATAGGGCGCGGTGGGCCGATTCCGTGGCCTGCACGAAGCCCTGATCTGACGCCGCTAAACTTTTACGTCTGGGGTCATATGAAAGATCTAGTTTATGTGACCCCAGTAAATTCAATTGAAGAACTAAGGGAGAAAATTACAAATGCGGCGGACCAGATGAGGGCAACAATTACATCAAGAATAACAAAAACCGAAGTAAGGAAGCGAATAAGAACATGTATTCGAAACCGAGGGCAGCACATCGAACAAGACGTGTGAAATGTGTGTAATTAAAGTTTTTAATATTGATTAAAAAGAATAATAATGTTTACGATTTTGTTTTTGATTTTTCGAATAATCACCTTTTTGTGAAACGCACGCCTGTTCTAAATCAAAAACGATTTTCATAATGTAGTCCATGATTTTGTATTAACTTTCATACCTTTTTGGATAGCTGATAAGACAAGGATATTTTCTTAGTAATTTGTACACCAGGTGTAGCATTTTTTTTTTTTGCACTAGACTACATTTTTTATGAAGTAATAGCAAAAATTACAAAAAATTAAATGTTTGGTTAGTGATATTTGCCAAAGTTTTAGGCATTATTGAACTTTTAATTATTAACAAAGGTCTGCTACGGCGTCAACTATGATAATAACTTAAATTTCAGTACAGTCGCGCCGTAAATCATTTTTAAATTGGTTTCAAATGATTTAATCTGGGATTTTTCATAAAAAAACTAAAACTCTTAACTAATTCAAAAACTACTGAATTTCGGTAGAACATTTGGTGGCTTAATTTGTTGCATTTTAACCCTACTATGACGTCCTGCAAGGAATACGTCGAGTTACCAGTAACCCTGTATAAAACTAGCTTGACGATAACCAGCGGTATGTCATTAACGTGAACGTCGTTTAAGAATCACATAAAGTTGAGGAGATAAAGATAGCAGACCATAACATCGCTTTTGCTGTCTGCAAAATATACTACTGGTATGTGCATTGCAGTCATGAGAATGCTAATGTTGTATTTTTTAAACCATAATATGACATAACTTGGAGACTCCAAGCTTCTTAGCTTCGAATCCGGAACGAGGTGATCCGGCAGAGAACCAAAGTTATCGACATAGCTCACGGAATAAGCAAGCTGAAGTGGCAGTGGGCCGGCCATATCAGCCGTAGAACCGATGACCGTTGGGGTACACGTGTTCTTGAGTGGAAACCGCGAATCGGCAAACGTAAGATAGGACGCCCTCAGGCTAGGTGGAGTGACGATCTTCGCAGGGTGGCTGTTAGCAGCTGGATGAGAGTTGCCGAGAATCGCTCTGAATGGCGTGCAATTGGAGAGGACTATGTCCAGCAGTGGACTGCTATAGGCTGATGATGATGATGAACATGACATAATAGTTATGGTAACTTTATTTAAGAAGGTAGAAACATGAAGAAATTCCATTAAGACGCGAGTGAAATCGCGGGCTACAGTTACAATGTTTCAATTCAATTTAAGAACCGAAAAACTTGTCCAAATAGGGCGATGTACACGAGTGCAGATGCATGCGTTTGTGCTTGCAAGTGGACGGAATAGTTATTCTGTCCAATTGCAAGCTCAGTTGTTTTGGTTCATAGAAACATGGCTATACGCACTTGTCTGAATAAGCATAGTCGTACGCGCGTGTAACTCCTTATTTGGATAGGCTTAGATTAATCACCACGCGTATATTTTTATGAAATTGCTAAACAAAATATCTTTTCCATCATCCCATGTCGAGTCACCACTATTTACCACCTTCCTCATTTCATACAGCCAACTTACACCAACTACATACCTCAGATGATCCTAGTGTGGACGGTGAGCAATGAGTAGCACGCCGTCCGATAAGGACCAGGCCCGGGTTGACGTGCGCCTCAAAGAGATGTCAGCAGAATTGACGGGGTCCGCTAGGGTTGATGCCTGCCGGGGTTGCGAAGAAAACCGAAAGGGAGATCGTGACCCCCGACAACATGGCAACTGAAGGAACATGGGTGGGTTTTAGTCAGTAAGAGTTTGACACGCCCTCCCGCTTCCCAGAGCGGGAGAAGTTATGTGATAATTTCTCAACCAAAAAAAAAATTACGGTCCTAGTGTAAGTAGTTATCTCTGCAATAATAGTCATTCTGGTAATATACATGTGTAGACTCGGCGATAAACTACAGCAAACTTTAGCTAACACAACTTGGCTACTTGCAGACATTAACTAATAGTTAAGTAATGGTACCGACTACTCTCAAAACGGTGAAGGAAAACATCATGAGGAAACCGGTATGTAGAACCAAAAATTCGAAGACATTGTGATATCTACCAACCCGCACTGAGACCGCGTGGTAGATTATAGTCCACTCTCTCTCGAAGAGAAGAGACCTGTGTCCTAGCAGTGGTAACATTATAGGCTGATTACGCTGATTATGATAAGTAATGATAACTAACTAACTGCAGTTTTACAGTTTAGAATTTTTATTTTTGATTGAATATAAGCTTGTAGTAAAAGTTTCCTTTCACCCCGGAAAATAATGGTTCATTAACATTATAAACTATGGAAGAGAAAAAGCTTAAATTTAGTCACCTACGTGACTTTACTTGGAAAATAATATTTTAAATTTTTTAATTCATTTCTTTTTGGGAGTTAATGCAGTTCCGTCTTGAAATAACTATAACATAGAATTGTAACTAATACCTTGTTGTGAACAATTTAACTTAATTTTGTAACTATTTATTAAAATTATAATTAGTAGTTTAGTCTTGTTTAAATTTATAATGATTTTAAGTTCTTAACATTTCCACTTATCATTATATTTTACTATATATTATTATATATATTAGATACTTCTCATTCTCCCTCAATTTGGCTCCATGTTTATTTGCTAAACTTTTGGCAGGAAATTCTGAAGGAAATTATTTGAGTAACAGATGTGCCAATTTACAAAAACATGTTTTCCCATCGGAAATGTGGCACACATGACTCGAAATGATATTCAAACAAAATGTTTTCATCACTTTTTATTTGTATAGGTTTGTTTCTTTATATTTTTGCCTTTATACACACAAATGCATAATGACTAAATGACAGAGCATAATGACAGAGCCTAATGTAAAGAGAACTATGTATGGAGTTTATAACCTTAATATCCTAATTGTACACTTGGTAGGTTTCCTTCCCTAACTTGTTCTAAAGTATCGTTATTAAAGCTCTAAAATTGTATATAGCTATAGTTAACTATCGTTTTTTACATAACACTTTCGGGTAAAAGGTTTTCTTTCTATTGGTTTTCTTCATTATAAATTTCTCAGAAACAGCTCAAAGTCTGGATTTGTGCTCAGTTGATGGTAATAGGCTCGCCGACTATTAGATGGGACTTAAACAAAACTATTAACTTATCCTGATACTGACCTGCAAATTGAAAAATCCGTAAAAAAAACAGTGGCACTCCGGGAGTGCCGACAGAAGTGAAAACTTGAAAAAATCGGCACCGCGGTAATTATCGCGTTGATGTCTTTTACTCCACGCATCGCGGTAATCAACGCGTTGATGTCTTTTAATGGTCAAAAGCTGGTGTCGTCACAGTGTCGCGAAATCAATGGTTTAATCCCATCTCAAAAATACTCAACGCGCTTAAAGAAGTTTTCACTTCAAAAAATATCGCGGCCTGCGCTAATGCTTCCGTCTTAAAGGGCAGGAAGGCCAAGGCGAAGTTTACATAACCACATAGTGGCGACATCTACATCGCCAAATGGGAACTACGCATCAAAGACCTGACGTCACACAAATCCTTCATCACGCAATTAGAGTTTACCGTGCGAACACAATATATACCGGATGATTTTTTTTACCGTCTCGAAATTTTTACAGGCTTAATCACGAAAAAAAAATCAGCTGTTAATACAAAAGTTCAATACCTACTTGACCAAAATGTATGAAACAGCAGTTTTTTTTTTTCGTGATTTCAGAGTTGCTCCCATAGTGAAAGTTGTTTACATTCATGGGTAGAACAGCCTGTAAAAATTTCGAGACGGTAAAAAAATCTATAACTTAAAAAATAAAAAACATCCCCGACAGCGATAATTGGGCAGTTGCCCGCCAGACACTACATCCATCTGTTCGGAGGATCCTCCCTTTTCTATAGAAGATGAGTGAACTTTAAACCCTGTTCCTCGTGCCATTACAACATAATCAAATTAAAAAAAAACATGTTGATATTTTTGCCAAACAGTTTCAACACGGTGATATTATGTTACCCAGAATCTTTACGGATGAAAAGCTGCCTTGCCCTTGCTTACTCAACTACTGCTAAAATCTGAATAGTAAACGAGTTACAGGTCTCAAGGGTAAATTACTAGCACTTTAAACGTAAATAATTACAATGTTAGTATACCAAAACTTACTTTGATGATGTGACTTCTCTAAGTGGAATTAACTCTCTATTCCATCGTATAGAAGTTACACACACTAAACACACACACATAAGTCTACAATTCTACATGCGTTGACGGAATTGAGTTATGAACACTTCATAACTTAATTCAATCAACGAGTGTCTTAAATATTGTTGACAAAAATTCAATAAAAATGTTTTCTTAAAAGATCCTTAATTTAAATTATTGCTGAAAACTTCTTGAGGCGCGTTGGGCATTTTTGAGATGGGACTAAGCCATTGATTTCGCGACACTGTGACGGAATTTACCGACACCGTAGAGTAAAAGACATCAACGCGTTGATTACCACGGTGCCGATTTTTTTTCAAATTTTCATTTCTTTCGGCACTCCCGGAACGCCACTGTTTTTTTTATTTACTCATTCATTTACCCTATGAGCTGTTAAAATACACGGATAACCACTATAAGGAGCCCTGACACAGCCAGAAGGTGTCGCGGCTGGCCCCGTAGTAGATGACGGGACGAGTTGGAGAAAACAAACGACCCGTAGTTCTCATTAGCCCTGGATCGAAAGCCCTGGAAGTCATGGCGAGAGGCCTTTAAGAATAAGAATAAGAATCATTTATTTGCAGAAAATACAGGTGTTGTAAAAGTTGATGGTTTAGTACAGCCCATATTTTGCCTGTTTAGGGCATGTAAATTAATTTTACATTAAATACTTAATAAGTACCTATTTTTTTTTAACAAAACTTAACCTAAAAATACATTGTAGGGAATAACAATTCTTTAAACTAAATAAAACATGGCATAAAACAATAGGAACCTTAAAATAAGTATTTTTCTTTATGTTGCAGAAATTCTTGAAAACTATAAAAACAATTTTCTATTAACCATTTGCGTAGTTTAATTTTAAAATATTTAAATGGGAGCTCTCTTATAATCTTTGGTAACTTATTAAAAATTGTAATGTACTTTGCCCAGCATTGGAATAATGAGACAGCAAACAGTAACAGTAACTTATTTACTTTATTGTATGCGGATTTTAACAATGTTCTTCATACAAAAAAAAACTCAGAAACGTCAAACCCATATTGTACCTACACACAAACAATTTGGGTATCAAATTCAAAGGTTCACATTGTCTGCAAATGACCCAAATATAGGTATAACTGACGGTCAAATAAAAGATAAATACAACAGATATGATGGTCAGGAAACCGGATGACGGTTGAAATCCAGTGAACAGACCCTTTTACAAACAATGTGTTCGGGTAAAAGGATTTGAATACGATATCTGAGTTTGGATAGGTATTATGTACCATATGACGTAGATAGGTATACTTTTTTAGGTAAGATTTCAGTTTTTATTCAATTTTATTTAGTGGTTTTCTGGTTTTATCAGGGATTGTAACGTCAGCCGGTAAAAAGTCTAAATATAAAATATAGCAATGTAAATTGAGTCGTTTTACTCTTATCGAAGGTTTTTGTATTTTTTTATGTGACTATTATTTTTCATGGTTTAAATCGACGTACAAAATGTATAGATGAAAGTACTGGTATTCAGGTTGGGCAGTGTTATTGGGTTTTTCCATCTGGAATTTCTCAGTAGTAACCCGGAATCTGAATTTGTGAGCTTATTGATTGATTTGCACGAATTTACTCACTCGAAACGGGCGAATCGACACGTGTCGATTTCTTTCAGGCTTTTTATGGCTCTTTAGAAATAGCTAAGCGGAACAGGTTACTAAATAAATATCCACGTCTATTGCATTTTTTAAAGTTACTAAGTAAGTTACTATACTGAATCGCCTCAAGAAAAAATAATATTATTTAAAAGTGTCGATTCGCCCGTTTCGGGCGAGCAAATTCGTGCGAATCAACCAATAAGTCAATTTGTGCCCGATTGATGGCAATAGGCTCTCCCCCTATTCCATGGGACTTGAACTTGGTGAAATGTGGCTGTACTATTTGTACACCTCTGCTCAACCCTTCGGGAAAACAAGGCGTTGTTATGTGTGTGTGAATCAAAAAACGTAGGACATAACTAGTAGGATTTATGGCTTAAAAAGCAATTTGTCTCAATTTATTTGCTAAACGTCAGTTGGTTTTCCCATCACGTCTCACTCCGCAGTACAATAAATGTCCCGAAAACATTGCCTAGACATAATAAGATGTGGAAAAATTGACACTTTTTATGAACACCTAGAAGAAATACTTGGTATTTATTTTCTAGTAAGTTTTAAATAAAGTTTTTTTATAAAAAAATGTTGTTTTATTACTACCTGCCTGTAACGGTAAGAAACATTTCCGTTTTTTGTACAGATCAAATAAAAATAAAAATAAAATATTTTGATTGGAACTTAATAAGAAAATTATTACATTACCTGTTCTACAGAATTAATAAAGACGAGACGTTCAAAAGAAAAAAATATACTTTTATTCTCCATTTTTGCTGTTGCTAAGAACTCACAGCTTACTTGTTAATTTATTATTAAAGAAAATGGCTGAAGTCTTCATGGAAATAACAGTTAGAAAGAAAGAAAAAAAAAACATTTATTTGAACACAGTTCGTGAAACACAAAACACAAATAACATAGTGAAAATAATGTTTTAACAACAATAGTGTGTGCCTTACGGCTGCGCCAAAAAGGTTTATTTCAGCATTAACGCCAGACAGTTCAAGTATTCTAGTTCTTAAAATATTCGCATTCTCCTTTTTTACATGTTTAAGATAATTTTAAACAAACACACGTTCAGAATCAACGAACCTTTGGATTGGAGTTGCTCAATGCTCATGCTTACAAATAGACTTTATAAACGCGAGCTGACTATTAACACTAGGAACAGAAAGAAAAAGATATTTCTAACAGCAGTAAAGGGAAAACGTTGTGCAAATTCATTTCCCATATTAAATAAGTTTGTGACTCTTTTTACAAGGTACTTATTTAGTTTTCGGTACACACGAATAAATAAATAACTTAAAATAGTCCATTGATTCCAGATACTTTAATATTATTACTGTAGTAAAAGATTTTATTATACCATAATTTAAAAAAAATAAGATCTTAATAAAAAAATTATATTAATTAACTAAGGACCCCTCGACGGGTATGTTTTTTGCTTTCACAAGCCATGATTTGTCAATCAATTACTCATCTAGTCTTGCCAACGCTCTGCTGGTCTGCCTCTTCTTCTTTTTTCGAGTGGGCCTTTCCAAGCGGTTGTTCTAAGGGTCCACCGGTTGCGTTGTGATCGCGCCAGATGGCCCGCCCATCTCCACTTCAATGCTTGACCGTGTTGAAGGGCATTTATGACTTGTGTCTACTTTCTGATTGCTGTGTTTCGTTATTTGTCTCTTAGTTTGATGTTTAGGATTCTTCGCTCCATGGCCCTTTGGCAAACTTGTATTTTAATTTTAGTTGTGCTATTAAAGATCCACGTCTGGCATGCATAAGTAAGGCATGGTAGCAGGCAAGAGTTCATGACTTCAGCTTTAAGTTTTACAGGTAAGCTTGATTTCATCACATCCTTGTACATTCCATTCCAAGTTATAGTAACTCTTCGCTTGAGCTCTTTTATGTTTTTATTTTTGTGGAAAGATAATTAATAGCCGAGATATATAAGTCGTATCTAAGAAATTATTATTTAATGAAGGCAGTGTTCGACCATTTCATGAAATGGTTGTTTCATGAAAAGACCAGCTAAAATTGACCAAATCGTTTTAACATCAACGTTTAATGATATGTCAGTCAACGTTTGGCCATATCATTAATGTAGGGTATCCATGGTTTAAAGTGTAGTAAAAATTGCCAAGTAACTGCGACCAACTTGGAAGTAGAGCTTGCCGACCGCTGCCATGGCAGCGCTCGCTTCGATCGCTCGGCTCGCGCATCGGTCACAGTTCTTACCTAACCTAACCCATTTGGTCGGAGTCCCACAAGCGGCGTGAATTTAAGTGTTATGTAACATTTCAAATAAAGAAAATGAGATAATGATGTTTTTAAGAATCTATTCCGCACTGACGATCATGCCTTTAAAACGATGCTTTGAACAGTGTGATCAGTTTTGACGTTCCAGTAATGAGTGCAGTGCCTGTTTAAGGCATTAAGAGTATTGAGTGTAGTTTTGTTCGAAAGCAGGAACAAGCTCTCATCTTATTTCCTTGCGACTTGGATATTTGTGAAGCAAATCTAAAATGTACGCTGAAAAAGAGAAAATACTGTGTCATTTTCTCTTTTCTTTGTACCCATAAATTGGCCAGTGATGCACAGTAAACTCAAAGTGAATTTCGTCATCGATTCCCATTAGATTGCCTGGTTCAATCAAAACATTCCGAAATGTCGTTATTGATTTTCAACAAGTGTATTTCAACAACAAGACCAGTAACGGTAAGACAGTAGTTTTTTATTACCTTGTGTTAATTTTTTATTTATTATTGTGATTTTTATATTCAACGCTTATTTTTTTCTACCTTCGCTACTCTCTATTTTTAATATTAGGTATTTTTTCCTGAGGCGATTCGTACGAAGTTAATTTCACGTCTATGACATTCAAGGTTGCAAAAAATCTATGACGGAAAAACGTGTGTGAAACCCAGTAAGTACAATGACGAGCAATATAAAAAAGCCATTTGCATAGTGTCACAAAAATCTAAATATCTCCTAAACCACACAAGTTAGCTACATGACGTAAAAAAACTTGAAAACCGTTATATAGGTGTTTTTATGCACTGTTAAAATAAAAAAGTGGTGGCCCAGTGGTAAAGGCCGCGACTTACGAGTTGTAGGTCATAGGTTCGAACCCAGACAGGCGCATTACTTTGTGTAAATTATTTCATCACCACTGCTCTCAAAACGGTGAAGGAAAATATCGTGAGGAAACCGGCATGTCTTAGAACCGAAAATTCGAAGACATGTGACATCTACCAACCCGCACTGGGCCCGCACGGCCCGCTCCCTCTCACAGAGAGGAGGCCTGTGTCCCAGCAGTGGGAACATTTATAGGCTGATGATGATGATGATGATGAAAATAGTACACTTGAATGTAGCTATCTTGCGTGGTTTCGGAAATATTAAGTTAATGGCATATTTATATTGCTCGTCAGTCTAGGTAACATAGAAAAATAAAATATAACCTGTATTATAATATTTTAATAACCAGTCAGTCAACTTTATAAATATTTCAAAACAATTAATTGTTAAAACAAGTTGTAACTGACTATAATATTTAGTTGAATCTCAAAGATTATATGAAACGCTCGTGATCTCTATTAATCTAGTTTACCTTGTTCTACGAGATGTTACGTCATTTAATTGTGTTGTTGTTCTTAAGTTGTTCTAGTGTAATAAGTGAGCTGTTGAATTTGCATGAAGGTGTGTCATTGTTGTTACCTATAAAGAGAATCTAAGTAATGTGTATCAGATAGGTCAACGGGATAATTGCGTAACTCCCTCCCAATATCAATGCTATTCATAATTTTTTCAATAATATTCATTGCTTTATTTACGTAGTCGAACAAACGAATTTTTCAAACATATGACGCAATGGATTACGAATTTCCTTCCAAATTATTCGGATTGGGATGGAAAAGTGTGTTGTGTTGTGTATTAGGGTGCAGAAATTCTGGCATTTGTTTGTTTTTTTAATAAATATACATTATGGACGCATTTTAAGGTATATTTGTTCTATTTTTTTGTGAAGCAAGCTAAATTTGGTATAATCTGAGCCCAATCGGAGCCCAATCCAAGCACTCTAGATCTATTGGTTGCGAATATACAATTATACAGCTAGTCAAAGATAGGCTTTTTTTTTCAAAACGTGAAAACTTTCCGATAGATCATTTACCTAGATATGTACCGGCTGAACTAGTGACCCTAGAGAAAGTGTTGTAGTTGTTGTAGCATTGTAGTTGAGTAACAATCATAATCAATACAACTCTCTCAAGTTCATGTCATCATCATCATCATCAGCCTATAAATGTTCCCACTGCTGGGACACAGGCCTCCTCTCTGTAAGAAGGAGTGGGCCGTAATCCACCACGCGGGCCCAGTGCGGGTTGGTAGATGTCACATGTCTTCGAATTTTCGGTTCTAGGACATGCCGGTTTCTTCACGACGTTTTGAGAGCAGTGGTGATGAAATAATTTACACAAAGTAAAGCGCCTGTCTGGGTTCGAACCTACGACCTACAACTCGTAAGTCGCGGCCGTTACCACTGGGCTAGTTCATGTAATCCTACTAAATGACTATTTCATGAAATCATGACATTTGAGGATTATGCTAACTTATGGAGTTGTAGGTATTGCTGATTCTCAGGATTATAATTCTGCAAAGCCATATTTGTTACGATCGCGAATCATATTTTAATCAACATACAATCTGACGCAGACCTGCAATTTACAAAAAACTAAAGAAAATTTGAATTTCACGGGCTACCTTACTGCATCCCCCTAAACGTCTCGAATCGAATGCTCCTGTTGACACTTATAAAATGTTATATTTTACAGGGTCTATATGCATGAGGAATGGTGTCTCCGGAAAGTGTATCAGCATATATAATTGTTTGAGCAATTATCTTGATTTTATGAACAAGGACTATTCACCAGTGAGTACAATAACCTTAAGACATTAGGCCACTGCTGTGAAATTCTGGCTACTAGGTGATTTGAGTTTCTAACACGTTACTTTTGAGTAGCGCCGTGGACGCTGAGCCTTACAACTTACTACTTACTAACCCCACTACTACTTATCAACCTACTACTAATACTTTGGAACCGCGTACAATACTTAGACCATAATTTATTTGTTATTAAATAATAATCACTGTATTACTTACAGATATGTTCTTTTCGAGGTAAAGAACCAATCGTGTGCTGCACAGACTGTAGGACCTTCAATGATACAAGGTATGATCACAAGCTGCATTCATCTTGGGTCTCATGATCATCGTCGACCAGTCGTGATAGACTGGTCTTAATTAATTTGTTGGTTAAGTCAAACTCAAAGCATTTATTTCAGTTAAACCATTTACAGGCACTTTTGAACTGTCAAGGAATCGGTCAGTCAGAAATATGAAGCTAGTTGCCCATTCCAAATCGTAGTACCTATAGAGAAAAACGGGCCCGTTTTTCTCTCTTTCACTCTTTTAGATAAATAATTGTTACAAAATATTGGTTACATCATTCATGTTGAAATTATACATGAGAGAACAATGGAGAAAAACGTGTACGTTAGAAGTCTCCGTTATAAAAAGATAAAACAAAAACCGGCCAAGTGCGTGTCGGACTACGCACAATGAAGGGTTCCATAGTTGGGATGAATTTATCCCAAAAACAAACTTAACTTTGTAGTTGACAAATATGTTCCCCCATACGGAATGTATGGTAAAATATGTTTTTGCAACTGCAAAGTTAAGTTGGTCGATTATTACTCGTTAACTTGTAGAGCCTACTTAGCTGTGATAGTTTTCCTTTTAATTTCGTTATATAAACTACTGTTAATTTTTTTCACACACCCAAAACCAACCATTAAGCCGGTAGGGGGGGGGACACTTGACTCTAACAAAAATTAGCCCTTTAAAGCTTAATATTTCGCAAACGGATCCCTGAATCCAAAAATGGTTTTCACAAACTCGCAATGTTTTTGAAGGACCTTTCCAATGATACCCCTCACCATGGGTAAAAAAAAAAACAAAAAAAAAACATCACCACTTTACGTGTATGAGAGGTACCCTAAAAAAATTTTTTTTTCATAATTTTGTTTTACCACTTTGTCGGCGTAATTAATATGTATACCTATACCAAATTACAGTTTTCTAGTACGAAGGGTCTCGGAGCTAGACCGCGGACAGACAGACAGACAGACAGACGGACAGACAGACAGACGGACATGACGAAACTATAAGGGTTCCTTGTTTACTACGGAACCCTAAAAACAATTCATAAATTAAAATCAATTAAAAATAAGTCATGGCAGCTGAAAGATGAAGTCCATAAAATTATAAATGAGTAATATCAAAGTGAAAAGTGGAGATCGATTCAGTTTTGTGAGATCATTTTCATTATATCTGAAAAAATCTGATCAGCAGAAGTTGGTCAAATATTATAGTAAAATATATTTTTTCGTGTTTACAGGAACGTTTTTATAAATCCAAATTTAGGTATTCTTCGCAAGACTGGACAAAAGGCTCAGGACAGTAAGTAGTTTTTTTTTTTATTTGATTTGATTTTATTTGAACGGAAATCATCCCACGGAAACTTATTGTCGGTATAAGAAGTATCCAATGTCCAGGTCACTGCATACCCGTGTACCAATATCTAAATCCATTCAGCAGATTTATACAGTGTGAGGCTTAATAATGTGCACATATCGAAATCAGGGAATCTATGCTTAATTTTAACGACGGATTTTTTTAAAAATATCTAATATTTTTTTTATATTTTTACGGATTTAATTGTAACAAAACGATGTAACTTTTAAACTAAATGATCTATCGCGATTATATAAACTCCATAATGATTGGAAGTAGGTAATTAGACGTTCTAATAAAATGAAAATTGTGGAAAAAACGTTTGAAAAAAAGGTTTTTTTTTTAGCAAAAATCAGTTTTTTTTTTCATCAATTTGTACAATAATCGTAACATTTCTCAAAAAGACGCAGAACAGAAAAAAAAATTATTGTTTTTTTTTTTTTCGTTCGATAAAATTAGGCATAGATTTCTTCATTTCGATATGTGCACGTTTTAAAGACACACAGTATTCAAACACCTAAATTCACAAACAAACGTGCATCACGCCTATATTTCCCGGAGGGTGGGCAAATGTGTTAACGTGTGTAATTGTGGGTGTAACACCCACATTTCGCCATCCCGCGAGCCTGTATTACGTATGAAACATTTTCTTTTTTCCAGAATGTATTGAATATATACACAGACTCGATTACTCATGTAAAAAGTTTCATTTAGCTAAAATGATACGACTTTACAAACCCGACACAAACTGCAATGAAATAGATATTGAAGAAATTGGTTTCTCCGCGGGTGGAGTTGGAGGCAACGATGCAGCAAGATTTGACTTTCCACACATGGTATTTTTTTTTTTACAATTAAAAAAGTAAATCTGAGTTAGACCTTAGTTACCTAGATGCTTTTCTACCACTGAACTTCTTTTTTTTTTGGGTTATATCCGAAGTCCTCCGAGAAAGTTTATCAAAACTGCTCCACGGAAAAATATTTATAAAACTCCAAAGTTTTAAGTGTGTGAATTTGGAAATCATAATAATAGAACCCAATAAAATTATTGTATTTTTTATCATAGCTACTCGTTAATTAATAATAATTCCATATAGGGGTCTGAGAAAAATCTGTGCGTAAATAAGGTACACAAATTTTTAAACATCGAGCTCTTATTATGAATTTAATTTCGACGTGCATTATTATTTTAAGAAATTATATTAAATGCAATCAAATTTGGTAACAATTAATTCATAAATGACATTATACTAACACACACACATACACACATTTTATTCACTATAATCTAAAAAAACTTTTTACAAAAAAAAAACAATCGACTTCCTAAAAAACACTACAAAGTGAAAAATAACTTTTATTTCGGAAGTCGGTGTCTTTGATTTTGTATTTTCGTTTTTTGCCACCGACTTCCGAAATTAAAGTTATTTTTCACTTTGTAGTGTTTTTAACCGACTTTCAAAAAGAAGGAGGTTATATGTTCGTCGCGTATGTTATTTTTTTTTTATGTATGTCCACCGATTTCTCCGTCAATTGTGGACCGATTTTAAAAATTCTTTTTTTGTTTGAAAGGGTGTGCTATCGAATTGGTCCCATATAAATTTTATTAACTTTGCTTGGATAGTTTTTGAGTTAGCTACAAAATACGTATTTTTTTCCCACTTAGTGTGTAGATGATATGATAAGTTTCTGTCACTGGTAGCAGGTAGTGGTATTCGAATGTGTGCGGGGTAGGTACCACAACTAAAAAGTGAAAAATAAATACTTTTTACAAAAAAAACAACCGACCTCCAAATAAAAAACACTACAAAGTGAAAAATAACTTTAATTTCGGAAGTCGGTGGCAAAAAACGAAAATACAAAACCCAAGACACCGACTTGGTTATGGTACCTACCCCACACACATTCGAATCCCACTGCCTGCTACCAGTTACAGGAACTTATCATATCATCTACATACAAAGTGGGAAAAAATATGTATTATTGTCGCTAACTTAAACACTGCCCAAGCTAAGTTAATAAAATTTATATGGGACCAACTTAAGAGCATACCCTTTCAACAAAACAATAATTTTCAAAATCAGTCCACAAGTAACGCAGAAACCGGCGGACATAAATAAAAAAACAAACACACTACAAACATATAACCTCCTCGTTTTTGGAAGTCGGTTAAAAACTCAAGTTTAATTCGTCGGTTATTTAAAAAAAAACTACTGTTCCATACGTACATGATGGCGTAGTTATTGCACTTTTGTAGGCAACAGCAGATTTTTTAAATAACCGACGAAAATGTTCATCGCGGTGTTGTTCAGAGTACTGAATCCATGGTAACAGTTTTCGGGTCGATTCAATGTATCTGTACAAAATCATTTATCAATTAGTATTTTTATTAGAATTAATGTAGATCATAATGAATTTCTTCATTTTATGATTCTATTCATTAGAAGCTATTTGGTATCCATGTAGGTACCTACATTTTGATAACATGATATCTACGAGCTATCAATTACAGTAGAAATTGAAGTCTTTCAATTCAGTGTTCAAGAGATAAAAATAAAAAAGATAAATTATTTCTTCCATCAGGGTTTGCTGGGGTATGGTGATCAAATCAAAACAGCTGACTGGCTCTGTGGAGGTACTGTCATCAGTGAAAGATTCGTTCTTACTGCCGGTCACTGCTTGTCAAGTTCTGCCTTGTAAGTACCTATAAATAGTACTATTAATAAATGAAAAACAACTTAAAAAAAAACTCGCCTAAAGCTAGTTGGGCAAACCAAATTTATTTGAGCAGTTTGTGGAACGGTCGCTTTCCTGCCGTAATTACTGCACTGCGCGTATTTAACCTTCGGTCGCGCGCGGTCTTATGTCCACAGCGAACTTATTTTAGTAATTTTGCACGAACTATTAACACGGTGATATCCTCGGGGAGGTGAAATACTGCTCCTCAGTACCCTTGTGACATTGGTTGCATATCGTCTTCTTTATTTGTGTTTGCGGTCCTAGATTTCGCGTGCAACCAGTTGTGTACTAGAAATTCCTTGGAGTGAAATTGAAACTGCACTGCGCGTAATTAACAAACCGCGCTAGCAAACTATACATCATATTGGAATAGCTTCAAAGTAAAAAATTATGTGTGTAGATTCACCTAATTATCAATTTAAATTATATTTGGTTTTTGACTGACGATCTGTTTGCACATAACCGAGACGTAAATATTATGCCAAAATTTAAATTAATTCCTGCGCTGCATAGATCTCGAGAAAACCCTCCATGACAGACGGACAAAAAGGTATATTATAAAGGTTCCGTTTCTTTTTTCAAGGTCGGAATCTTAAAAATGAACGACTTAAAGAAGCGTATCTGGGCCAAACTTATCAACGTGTGGGTGCTTCAAGATAACACCTACAGTTACCTAGCCTCTGGCTCCATTCATGGTGGATTCTTATAAAACCATTCACAATTTTCGTAATTTCAGAGGTCCAGTGAAATACGTAACACTAGGTATTCTAAAACGTACGGACCCTCCCGAGCTGTGGCAGATATACAACGTGAAGAGGAGGATCCCTCACCCGGAGTACGAGCCGCCCTCCAAGTACCACGACATCGCTCTGCTCGAGACTGATACTGAGTGAGTTAAGAAATTGGAAAAAAATTTAAGCAATTTAAGGCTCCGTCCAGTTGACAATTCACAACGAAAGGTTTTTTAGCGTAAAATTCACGATCTTTAAATGACTTAAAACGATTATTAAGTCATTGCAAAGTAACCCTTATCTCATTGCAATAAAGTGTAAATTTGTGACTGAGTGGAGTCTTTCATTATAATAATTATTCTAGGCTGATTGTTAATTTAAGTTCTTGTAACTAAATAGACTGAGACGTGTTGCTGGGGAGCTTATTGCACCACTTTTTCTCCCCAACTCAATACTAGAAACTGGTGAAAGGTGGGTACTTTGGGGATGTCTAGAAATCTTCAAGAGAGTTGATCTACAACTTTATTAATTAATGATTCTTGAATTTTATTATCAAGTAATTCTTGAATTTTTTATTCTTGGCCTCCGACTAATAGTAGGCCATTATGAGAGTTATCCAAAAATCTATTAAATAAGATCAGCCTAGGGCAGGGGTTCCCAAAGTGTGCACCGCGGCGCCTTGGTGCGCCGTAAACAGGAAAGAGGGGCGCCGTGAGGCGCTCCGAGTCTCAATGAACTCTCTTACGATCAAGATTAAAATGTTCTGATTTGCTGGAGTATTGGATATCGAATCAAAATAAATATCCAACTTTAAAATACAAAATCTCTAAGAATTCTGACTCCCTTTGCAATATCTTATTTATGTGAAACCGGATTTTAAGCTGTAGCTTAAAGAGCAAATATCGCTCAAAGATCAATGTGGAGCAAGAAATTCGAGTAGCGATGTGAAGTCTTTTTTCACGCTTTGAAAAAATGTGTGGATATCACCAAGCTCACATTGCCTAAGTTGCCATTGTATTTTATTTCCTATTTTTCCTAAATACTTAATAAATTTATTCTTGCGTGTCAATATATAAAAAAACTCAGGCTTATAATGTGGATGGTTTTTTGTTTTGTTTTGTTTTTAATCATTGTACCCTATTTCGACTAGCTAGGGCGCCGAGACAAAGTGCTATGAGTGCGCCACGAACTGAAAAAGTTTGGGAACTCCTGGCCTAGGGTAATTTAGGAACAATTATATCCTGAACTATGAAACTCAGTTTCTCAGTTTAGAATGGCGTGTTTGTTTTCGCAGTTATAATATGACTGTCGTGTATACATAGAATATTGTGTATGACTGGCTTAATATAGTGGTCGCTTTGCCCCGGCCCATACTTACAATCCTACGACTTAAAGCCGCTATCCGAGTCCTAAAATCTTTTAAAAATAAAATTTCAGGATCAACTTTAGCATACAGGTGCTACCAGCTTGTCTTCACGCAACTGGGGATGCAGAAAAAAATTTGTTTGCCACTGGCTGGGGAGCGCTTGGCCATAGAAGAGAGCTCGCTGACACTTTACAAGAGGTGAAGATTTAGTTACTAGAATTTATTGTTAAGACGCAGATACATATATAATTATGCTAGTGACCTTGTGTGGTGCAACAAAAAATGAGATTGACTTCATTATGTCGACGACGAGGCAAGTATTCAATGATGTCTCTGTGATCAACGCGGTGAAAACCGGAAGTGATCACCGTATGGTAAGAGGCACATTGAACTTGAATATCAAGCTGGAAAGATCTCGACTGATGAAGTCTACGCTCCGCCCAGCACCGATCCAAGTCCAAAACCCCGAGAGCTTTCAGCTCGAACTTCAGAATCGTTTCGAGTGCCTAGGGAGCTCCGTGGACGATTATAACGATGGGTTCGTGGAAACTGTCCATACAGTCGGGTCCAAGTTTTTCAAGACCCGTCGTACAAATCGAAACAAGAGGCTCTCTGATGCTACTTTACAGCTCATGGAGGAGAGGCGCGAGATGATTCTGCAGTCTTCAGACGATGCGCTTAAATACCGGCGGCTCAATAGACAGATCTCTAAGTCCTTGAAAAGCGACCTTCGACTCTATAATACGAACCGTATTAAGGACGCAATAGAGCAGAATAAGGGCTCAAAAGTATTTGCTAGAGATCTGTCTATTGGATAGAGCCAGCTTGCGAAACTGAAGACCAATAATGGCAGAATCGTATCCGCCAAACCTGAGCTGTTGAGGGAGATCGAGAGTTTCTATGGACAGTTATACACGTCAACCAGTAACCCCGTTACGAATCTAGCAAACGACCCAAGAGCTAGATTGACCCGACACTATACCGAAGATATCCCGGACGTCAGCTTGTACGAGATTAGGATGGCTCTGAAGCAACTTAAAAACAACAAGGCGCCGGGTAATGACGGAATTACGGCTGAACTCCTGAAGGCCGGTGGAAAACCTGTTCTTAAGGCCCTCCAGAAGCTTTTCGATTCCGTCATACTCGAAGGTCAAACGCCACAGGCATGGAACAGAGGTGTGGTGGTACTCTTCTTTAAAAAGGGCGACAATGCCCTGCTTAAGAATTATAGGCCCATCACACTTCTGAGCCATGTCTACAAGCTGTTTTCAAGAGTTATCACGAACCGTCTAGCGCGCAGGTTTGACGACTTCCAGCCTCCCGAACAAGCCGGATTCCGTAAAAGCTTTAGCACCGTAGACCACATACATACGCTGCGGCAGGTTATACAGAAGACCGAAGAGTATAACCAGCCTCTCTGCTTAGTGTTTGTGGACTACGAGAAAGCCTTCGATTCGATCGAGACATGGGCTGTGCTGCAGTCTCTTCAACGGTGCCAGATCGACTATCGGTACATCGAGGTGCTAAAGTGTTTGTACAAAAACGCCACTATGTCAGTTCGACTCCAGGACCAGACCTCGAAACCTATCCTTCTGCAGCGAGGTGTGAGACAGGGAGACGTTATCTCTCCGAAACTGTTCACCGCTGCACTGGAGGATGTCTTCAAGGTTCTGGATTGGAAAGGGCTAGGCATCAACATCAATGGTGAGTATATCACTAACCTTCGGTTTGCCGACGACATAGTTATCATGACTGAGACCATGGAGAAACTCAGTACAATGCTCGATGACCTCAGTAGAGCCTCCGAAAGAGTGGGTCTTAAAATGAACATGGACAAGACAAAAGTCATGCCAAATGCCCATGTGACACCCACTCCCATGAAGATCGGAGACGCTACGCTCGAAGTTGTGGACGAGTATGTTTACCTAGGACAAATTGTCCAGCTAGGTAGGTCCAACTTCGAGAAAGAGGTCAATCGTCGAATCCGACTCGGCTGGGCAGCGTTCGGGAAGCTACGCAATATCTTTTCGTCCCACATACCACAGTGTCTCAAGACGAAAGTCTTTGACCAGTGCGTGTTGCCAGTGATGACCTATGGTACTGAAACGTGGTCGCTCACAATGGGCCTTATCAGAAGGCTAAAAGTCACCCAAAGGGCAATGGAGAGGGCTATGCTTGGAGTTTCCCTACGTGATCGAATCAGAAATGAAGAGATCCGCAGGAGAACCAAGGTAACCGACATAGCCCGAAGAAATGCCAAACTTAAGTTGCAATGGGCAGGGCACATTGCTCGCAGAACGGATGGCCGATGGGGTCGAAAGGTTTTGGAGTGGCGACCACGTACTGGAAGACGTAGCGTTGGAAGGCCTCCCACAAGATGGACCGATGACCTTGTGAAGGCCGCAGGAATCCGCTGGATGCGGAAAGCACAGAATCGGTCGAAGTGGCGGTGCTTGGGGGAGGCCTATGTCCAGCAGTGGACGTCTTTCGGCTGAAAAAAAATGATGACCTTGTGTGGTTAGCTTGTGTGTTCTATACTGAGCTCACGCAACGCGTCGTACGTCCAGCCAGTAATAGGACACGCTCATCAAGGAGCGCTGTCCCAAATTAGACGCATTATCAAAAAAGTGACCATAAAATTGTTCAAAATCTATTTATGCAGATCAAGATTTGCCAAACTGTTGAGGACAGTCTCTTCTGACCGTTTTTCTGTAGCAACAATATTTAAGGTACCTGCCCTTCCTGCCCCATCTCAAAAAACCATACTGCATAAACCATTTCATAAACATAATACAGTTCTTCTTACAACTATCTGCTACAAATACCAAGCCACATAAGCTTATATACCTAATTAAAAAAAAATAGTTATTGACAATTTTTCTCTGGTAACTGATTTTCAAAGATCCACAATACAATCAACATCCACAATACAATTCCCCTCACGAAAAAAATTTTTTGGAAAGCGTTCGCAAATTTAAAATACTTGTTATAAGTACCAACATTGTCGATTTCTTGCAGGTCGAGGTTTCCAGATACGAAAAAGACGAATGTTCAAAGTACTATCCCCCTCATAGACATCTGAAGAAAGGATACAATCACACTACGCAAATGTGCTATGGTGATAAAAAAGTGCTGAGAGATACGTGTGAGGTATGGTCATTATCAAAAGCCTATGCAAGTATCAGTCTTAAATAAATGTAAAATTGAGTTTATTTCAGAATACGAAAGCTAGGTTGTGCTGTAACAAAAACGTCAATCGCTACGAAGCTGCGCGCTATGACATCGTGTTATGTAGATGTTACCAACCACTATCGTCTATCGCAGCAGAATATCGGATTGCGTTCCAATAATCGCACGGCTGGTGATACACCAAAGAATTACGAAGCCACTTATGTGACCACCGCATTAGCATGATATTATTTCATCTTCATCATCATCAGCCTATAAATGTTACCACTGCTGGGACACAGGCCTCCTCTCTGTGAGAGGGAGTGGGCCGTAATCTACCACGCAGGCCCAGTGCGGGTTGGTAGATGTCACATGTCTTCGAATTTTCGGTTCTAGGACATGCCGGTTTCCTCACGATGTTTTCCCTCACCGTTTTGAGAGCAGTGGTGATGAAATAATTTACACAAAGTAAAGCGCCTGTCTGGATTCGAACCTACGACCTACAACTCGTAAGTCGCGGCCGTTACCACTGGGCCACCACTGCTCTGATATTATTTAAGTAAACAAATCTCATGAAGCGTTGCGACTGCTGCTAAGCTGAAATGGTGCTAGTGCTATCAGAGACCACCCTGAGGACCTAAACTAGTGGCTATCGCTTGCAAAGCGTTTGGTATTTCGCCTTTCGACAGAATTGACGTAAGCTTTTCGGTAGCTTATGTCAATAAATCTGCCTAGCCTTTTCCCAATTAAATGATAAATGATAAATGATAAATGATTTTATTTCTGTAAGTAGGTTTGTACAAACACTTTTACACGTCAATCATATTTTAAAAACTAGATGAAGTCGGCGTTTCCTATCTGACTACTCCGAGAAGAAAGGCCGAAACAAACTCAGAGGTCACAGTCTCTTTTAAAGTCCAGACATAATCTTGGTCAAATCATGTGAAGGCCATGTGGATTGGTGTCTGAAGTGGTCTTTATAGGAAAGCACCACACAGATTGAGAGGGCCTGTCCAGTCAGTGCACGCATTTGTCAGTTATCGTGTAGCTCAACTCAGAATTTAAGGAGCTCAACGATTCGACGAACAATACCAAAAAAAAGGACATTTGTGTAGGCCACATAAATTACTCAAACTGTCAGACCATGATTAAAACTAACTGAGAAAAAATTAAAAACAAAACAAAAGGAATGACCCATATAGTCTTCACATTCACAATAATTAAAATAATATAATACTTTAAAAGTAAATATTCACGTCATTGTATATGTATACAAAAATCATTAATGTCAATGTGTATATAAAAAAAAAAAAAATCCGGAAATGATCTTGGTCAGAGCATTTCATTTGAGGACCATGTAGATTTGTGTCTGAAATGGTCTTTTGAGGAAAGAACCATACAGATTTGAGTGGACCTGTCCAATCAGTGCACGCATTTGTCAGTAATCGTGCAGCTCAACTCAAAACTTAAAAGGAGCTCAACGATGCGACGAACAATACCAAAGAAAGGACATTTAGGTAGGCCGCATAAAGTACTCAAAACTGCCAGATTATCATTAAAAACTAACTGAGAAAAAAATAAATAAATATATATACATGAACTACATAGTCCTCACATTCACAACAATTAAAATAATAATAATGTTATACTTAACAAAGTAAATATTCATGTCATTGTGTATATAATTTTAAAGTTTGCAAAAAAAAAACAAATTTCAAAAGTAAAAAATAAAAAAAATAATAATTGGAGCAGCTCAATCCCAAGCCTTTTTGTCCTCAATGTAATCTTTAACGGTATAAAAAGCTTTCTGGCACAACTTACGTTTAATGAATGATTTGAATTTATTAAGGCTTAGATCTTGTACGTGGCTTGGAAGTTTATTATAAAAGCGTATACATTGACATCTGAACGATCCACCTATTTTTTTGAGCCTTGTTGTGGGTACAACAAATTTGTGTTTGTTCCTAGTATTTATGTTATGGATATCACTGTATTTTTTAAACAATTTTATATAATTTTAAACAATTTTATATTAGGGTCGGTTAACTATGTTAGGGTCGGCTTCCAGTCTAACCGGATGCAGCTGAATACCAGTAATTTACATGGAGCGACTGCCTATCTGACCTTCACAACCCAGTAACTGGGTAATACAATATCCTTGGTAAGACTGGTTGTCAGACTTTCGGGCTTCTGCCGACCCGTTAAGACTGTCAAAGATACACGAATGACAGCTGGAACCAACGGCTTTACGTACTTTCCGAGGCACGGAGGAGTCTCGGTATGTAAAGATGGTCAGCCATCCACCGACCAACCCCGGCAAGTGTAGCTTATCCTGATCGATCGACCCGTGCGGCTGTTACTACTTAGCCACGAGCTCTAGGTAGCCTATGTCAATACAATACATTTTTAACCCCCGACGCAAAAAGAGGGCTGTTATAAGTTTGACCGCTATGTGTGTCTGTGTGTCTGTCTGTGGCACCGTAGCTCTTGAACGGGTGAACCGATTTGAACGCGGTTTTTAGGGTTCTGTAGTAAACAAGGAACCCTTATAGTTTCGTCTTGTCCGTCTGTCTGTCTGTCTGTTTGTCTGTCCGCGGTCTAGCTCCGAGACCCTTAGTACTAGAAAACTGTAATTTGGCGTAGGTATATATTTTAATTACGCCGACAAAGTGGTAAAATAAAATTATGAAAAACATTTTTTTTTAGGGTACCTCTCATACACGTAAAGTGGTGATGTTATATTTTTTCTTTTTTTAACCCATAGTAAGGGGTATCATTGGAAAGGTCCTTTAAAAACATTGTGAGTTTGTGAAAACCATTTTTGGATTCAGGGATCCGTTTGCGAAATATTAAGCTTTAAAATGCTAATTTTTGTTAGAGTCAAGTATCCCCCCCCCTGCCGGCTAAATGGTTGATTTTGGGTATGTAAAAAAAATCACAACAGTAGTTTATATAACGAAATTAAAAGGAAAACTATCACAGCTAAGTAGACTCTACAAGTTAACGAGTAATAATTGACCAACTTAACTTTGCAGTTGCAAAAACATGTTTTCCCATACATTCCGTATGGGAGAACATATTTTTCAACTACAAAGTTAAGTTTGTTTTTGGGATAAATTCATCCCAACTACGGAACCCCTCATTGTGCGTGGTCCGACACGTACTTGGCCGGTTTTATTTTATTTGAAAGCAGGTTTTCTAGCAATGGTTCTTAGATATGTTTTTCATTATTCAATGTTTTATGTTTTTGGGCACATGCCGATGGGCGACATTGTGTAATCTACTCTGCCCTTCTGTATACTCTTTTATCTCAAAGACAGGCCCAAGAAGACAAAATAAATATAACTTTTTATTACCCAGGGTGACAGCGGCGGACCACTTCAGGACTTCAGGAACAAATATTTTGATACATTATACTGCATCAAGACAGTGGTTGGCGTGACGTCATATGGCAAGCAATGTGGAATCTCTCACAGCCCCGGCATTTACACCAGGGTCATCTACTATTTACCTTGGATAGAGAGCATCGTGTGGCCATAAATGGAAAATGCTATGTACTTAGTTAAATAAAAAGTTAGGATAAATACTCAATCTCAATCTTTATTTCTTTACCATAATGTGTACTTAGATGGTAACTATATAATTTATGTAGATCATTATGGACCCTTTTATTATTATATATGTCGGATCCGGTCATTAGTACGGACACGAAACGAATCGCAAGCGCGCCACTGGCGACATCAAGAGTGATCTATCTACACCAAAAAAGGTGCGCTTCTACAGAGTCGTGATGTTTTAAGGCCAAGACGAAGAGGGCATTCAGCCTTTGGTTGCATTGGAGTCAAGACGTCGCGGAACTGTTCTCGATTCGTGGTGCTCAGTTATTGTGTTAGTTGTAATTTGTGATCATTGTGTTAATTGGTAATTTTAATAAACGCCGTCGCACCCAGTGTGTGTATTATTTAGCTAGTGTGATTCATTTGATAGTAAATTATAATGTGATCTGAATTGCAAACTGTTTTTCTATTGCGCATTAAACAACACTACCCACACTATGCCCACAGTAGTTAAAATATCGCTGATAATAACGAAAGTCACATACCCGTTTCCGACATATAGATTAGCTAAGCAGAAGGATAACGCTGATGTATCCTGTTATTGTCGGCAGTGATCATAATGTTTTTACAATGCATGTGCTCGGAAAGAGCGTTTTCCAAGCAGCCAAACTGGGCGGAAAATGTTTTCACTTTTTTTGACTAGTGCTTTTTACTTTTCTGTTTATTTATTTTTTATTTTTAACTCCGTCATCAGCCCGACGCGACGCAAAGAGTTTTTATTATCTGAGAAAAGTTTTACAAATTAGATGATGATGATGACGTCGAAAATCATCTAATTTCCGCACTTATAGCATAAATAACTATTTCTCCATAAATTATGAAAAATTCTCATACTTGGCGATTTATTCCCGTCATCGCATACTGATTTAAGAAACGAAAAAAAAAACCACTTCCTATAAAGAGTAAGCGGAGAACATAATAATATAATTATGCGTGTATGAACAGCATTTTTTTATTTTGTCAATATTTCGATAATTAACTTTTGAAGGACCTTTGCAGTAGTTGGCCGGTACCCTTAAATCGAAAACGGAGTTATAAGAATAACAAGCTGTTGCCCGTTAAGGGGATGTAGGAGAGGTCATTTGCAAGAAAATTACCCCTGATGACACCTATGCCAATATCAAAAAATTTACATTTTATATTTTAAAATACATGAAGTAAAAATATAAAATGTCAAATTACGCGAATATTGTTAACATTTGCATAGGAGTCAATCGGCATCATTTGGTTTTAAATGACGCCTCATCCTCTTAATGTATTGCCAACGTATAACCATTAACTCTGTATATCAGGGTTATTGGTAAAATTTTAGTTTTATTTACATTTTAAAATATAAAATATTAAATTACTTGAAAATGGTTACGTATCAACATTAACCCTGTATATCAAGGTTATTGAGTATATTTTATATTTTTAATTCATGCATTAAAAAAAATGTCATATTACTCGAAAATGGTTAACATTGGCATGGAGGTCATTAGGGGTAATTTGGTTGCAAATGACCTCTCCTATATTTCCTTAACGGATTGCCGACGAAAAACCAATAACCCTGTATATCCCCAATACTACCAATTTGTTTCCCTATACATTTTAATTTAATTGTTTACTACTTCAAATAAGCTTAATAGAAACATATTTGTGTGCATGAAAAGCTCGGTGCCCTCTTAATAACCATCTTTCTGCAGTTGACTTTTATAAACACGGGGCAGAGAAAGCAAAAATATGTAACGAATTATTAAATTTCTGTCTAGGGACAGACATTGAAACACACTTTGACACAGACTTTGGAACAGAAAAATGAATACTTACATTTTAAAGGTCATACTTGTAATTAGACTTCTCTCTAAGGCCCTTAACATTTACCTATAGGGTAATTTACGTGTAAGGCAAGTCAAGGATGACAGTTTGGAGTTGCATATTTGACCTTGCACTTTTTCTGCTGACCTTTAAAATATTCTTATAAAAACATAAAATAATTGATTCAACCGCAATGCAGTATAATTTGTTCAAATTCCAACACTGATAGCATCGCAAGAGCTTCGTGACAAAACTAATAAATCGGAGGTCTCTTATAGTTTCAGACTTATATTACTGAAACGCGTCGTTAGGAGACCGTTAAAACTAGTTTATAGACCAATCGCTTCCTTATACCGCTGTTATAAAGAATATTACATGTAGGTATTTTTGACAAGACGATTTGGTATTTTTACGTGATTGTTATGTGGAATTTAGGTTATTAATTTCCAAGGTGTCAATTTGTCGGCAGGAAACACCCGGGTGTCACCATTGTGTGGATCGGCCTGAGGACACGGTGGAGCATACGGTGGAGGTCTGCCCGGCTTGGGCGGAGCAACGCCGTGTTCTCGTAGAGGCGATCGGCGGCGGTGATCTCTCGCGTCCGGCCCTGGTTCAGGCCATGGTACGGAGCGAGAGGAAATGGCAGGCCGTCACCTCCTTCTGCGAAGCGGTAATGCTCGCGAAGGAGGAGGCGGAACGCGTGAGTGAGAGGCAAATTTCGCGCCCTCACGCCCCTAACCGCCGCAGAAGGAGACGCCCGGGGCGGGAATCGCGAGCCGATTTCCGGCCTCCGTAGGCGCAGGCTTGCGGACGGTGAGCAATGGGTAGCTCGCCGTCCGATAAGGACCAAGCCCGGGTCGACGGCGCGTTGTGTTCCACGCGCGCCTCAAAGAGATGTCAGCAGAATTGACGGGGTCTGCTAGGGCCAATGCCTGCCGGGGGTTCGAAAAAAACCGATCGGGAAATCGTGGCCCCCGGCAACAGGGCAACCGAAGGAACACGGGTGGGTTTTAGTCAGTAAGAGTCTGACACGCCCTCCCGCTCCGCCCAGAGCGGAAGAAGTTATTTGATAATTTCCCAACCCAAAAAAAAAAGGTGTCAATTTGTGGCATGCCGTTATGTGGGGCTTATAAAATAAAATTTTACAACCGACAGCTTAGTTGGCATCTTATAATTTAGACAGAATTGAAAAACTGTAACAATAGTTTGTGAGAACCTGGTGTTTGCACTAGGAATACCTGTATAGCAAATCACCAGGGTCCCACCACACGGTATGTAAACATAATCAGTTAGTTAGTAAATGTTAAGGGGATAGAGCATAACATAAAAATCAATTATAGACTCAGAGATTTAAACAACAAAACAAAAAAAAAAAGCAAATGCAAAAAAAAAATGCTTGGGCTGTTATGTGTCGGGAAGTTAGTAGCCAAGGTGTGAAAAGTGGCCAGTCTTTAAAAAGTTACTAAGTAGGTTAAATATATCGCAGCACTATGCTGAGATAGGAGGAGCCTTTTTGACCTCCCACAGGTCCTTATATTTTTTTTGTTTTGTTTATTTAAAAACATATTTATGTTAGTTTTGTTATTATTAAATGCTCCTTTTTACTGTTTGTAAATCCAAATATTTCTGTGCATATCCAAATTTTTTTTTTTTTTTTGAGTCATCATTTACCTAGTCTTTTCCCAACTATGTTGGGGTCGGCTTCCAATTTAACTGGATGCAGCTGAATACCAGTATTTTACATGAAGCGACTGGCTGTTTGACTTTCGGGCTTCTGACAACCCATAACAACTTAAAATGCTTTCCGAGGCACGGAGAAAGATGGTCACCCATCCACAGACCACCCGCGGCAAGAATAGCTTAACCTGATCGATCGACCAGTGCGGCTGTTATTACTTAGCCACAAGCCCCCTCTTCTTTTTTCTTTAAAAGTGAGAGGCTAAAAGAAGAGTATTAAAACTTTTACTATAAAACTTACTTTTGAAGTTCCCTACACTTACCAATAAATATTACGATGTTCTATATAAAAATTGCTCCATACGTTTACGATATTAGATATCTAAGGCTTAGGCATAAATATGACGACGCAGCAAGGGGCATCATCTAGTTTTGTTACGAAATTACTGGAACTGAAGAGGTCGGATAAGAGTAACACTGGCAGATAAGTGACACTGGCTGATTACGGTCACTCTAGCAGAGGGTCGCATCGATGGTTGCGTGGCGGCTGTCTTCTAATGTCGACTGATGTCAGGGGAGTCACTGTCGTACCACGTCCACGACAGAAAATTGCTCAATTTCTCTCACAGTCTTGATGATATTCAAGCTACCGAACCACTTCATACAATGACCAAATTCGTAAAGGCTATCCTGCGCCCTTAAATACTACCCAATTACTAAAAGAACCCACATCACCAATCTATTGAAGAAACTGTCAAGTTTCTATTATCAAACTAAAACGTTTTCCACGTCACCACCCGCTTTCCAACCTGATAAATAAACAAAAGATAAACGTACAATGTCGGTACTTAACAACTGTCATTCCGTTCAAGTTGTCGACTGGTGTAAATAGGTCATCGTGGCACACTTACGCACGGTACGATATTGTGACTGAAATATAATACCACTCGTTTATTTAACCGTATGAAAGTATATCGGAACTGATATGTAACTGTGAAAGTATATCGGAACGGATATGTGACTGTGAAAGTATATCGGTACTGATATGTGACTGGCTGTATACGATTTCAACGTTTAGAGTTACAATAATTTAGATTTTGTAGAAAAAGGCTAGAATAATGACATTAACATTCATATACCTACAGTTTCTGGTTCAAATAATTAAGATTACTGAAAGCACGTCTATTATAAAAATCACACATAATTTCTCGATTTAGAGTAGAGACATTTTTATGAGGAATTCTAGTTTAAACTGAAAAATGTCTTATCTTTGTGTTCACCTCACACTCTAGTCGACGATGGTAAAACAACTAAGGAGAACAAGCAGCAATTTTCTTCTTAGTTCTGACAACAATTTTTGCCGAGTAAGTAGGTAATTCCAATATTTCAAGGTCATTTCATAAATGGTTAACAGTTCCAAGCTATAATTAACATTGCCCAGAAACTTTTATAGAATTCTAAAAGTAATCAAATACAGGTAAAGTAATCTCGTATTCAATTCCAACCCACACTTCACAAAATCGATACTAATGAAGTATTAACGTGCTAATAAAACCTTCACAGAAATCGAATTCAACGAAAATTGCTCAAAAAAAAAAATTGGAAACACTGAATGTTTGATTCTAGTTGGTCGATGATCGGCCATGAATTTATTTAAACTGTGGCTACAACAAATAAGAAAGCTGCCCTTATTACCCCTCTAAAAAAAATATCATGAAATCTAATCATTGTATTGTCAATATTATTTTCTCGATTTTTGAATTACCTAGGTACTTGTAACAACCAAGTAATTATCATCCAGTTTCCATTCACAAATCTCTTCTAAAACTATGAATAAGTCTTTCAGTATTCGGTGTGCGTGGTGTGCATCCCACTTTTTTTGCTCACTCTGATCTCTAATAGAACTATTTCGGGAACTCATTACCAATATTTTACCTCATAAAGTATGCAAGAGAATCGACAGTCTTTCATCAAACAATGTGTTATAATTTTATGCAAATAGGACAAGTCAATATGAATTTTACAACTTTGAGTAGAACAATATTGTTGACTGGCTTGATAGAGATAGTACCACTTTTTGTGGAAAGACTGATTGAGTCACTGATGGTGTTTTTTTGAGTGACGAAAAGTGGCAGGCCTACCTGCACCCCAATTCCGTAACACACGATCAATCACAATCTATTTTAATTTGACGGTTCAACAACATACATTGCGTTACTTACATTTTTGATCAGATTTTAGACTTAAAAATAATAAGCACTCTACGAGGGGTTTTAAAAAGTCCAATAATTTCAATGTGAAAATGACCACGTATTAAATATTCAGCATTGTATAAATTTTGTGGTCAAATAAAAGTCCAGTTTCTCGTGAAAATGTTGCTACAATTTTTCCGAATTAAAATGTATTTGAATGCATGTGTTTCGGACTTTTTAAAATAGTTTTTAAAATGCCTTTCAAAAGAAAATTGAAATGGTTGAATTTGCTTTTATTTTACGAATGAATACTTAGTTGTTTACACTCAGTAGTAGTTAGTAGTTTTTATTGTACCTTAGTGGTTTATTATTTAATTTTTGATGGAAAAAGTACGTTTGACTACATTTTGAAGTAGAGAAACCACTGTTATGAATAGTTTATTTTGAGTAAAAAACTTAAAGAAAGAAAATTTGTTTATTCTGCACAAACCCACTCACAAAAAAAAACTCTCTCTCTCTCTGCAAATACTCACTTACAATTACAATAAATTATCATTGTGATAAAAATGAGCGTCTAGGCTACGTTTTAGGTTTGTCTGATCAATCCTAGAATCACCCATCGCTTCCTAATAGGCGAGATCGGTTTTAATAGCGTAATGGGTGACTAAATAAATAAAGGTTGTAATAAAACAACTAAAATAAGATTTTTAAAATTTTATTTCATCGTGATAGTAAATAGACGTAAGGATGTAAATAGTAATTGTACAATATACTTAATAGACCTTTCATAATGTACATTAAAATTATGAGCATTTATAATAACAATCGTGACCATTCAGAGATATGTACAACTTTAATTATTAAAACTCTATATACGGTATGCATTCTAATATCATGTAAAAGCTACACTAGTATTTTAAATTACAAAATAATTTTAGTGGTGTAACATCTAAACCTTTAGCTTTAATCATATAAATTTTAGAACATCGTCGAATCGAATAAATAAATAAAAATTCGGTTCAATTTTCGGTCCGATTACAAAATGTAGGTGCAAATAGAATTTATGTTCCATTATTAAATTCTTATAACATCGGTTCGTAATAATAACATCTGTAAACGGGCTCAAAATTAATTCACAAAAGTTAATTTTAGAAAAACATGGCAGAAAGAATTGAAAGTATAAAGGAATAGAGAAACATCGATAAAATATTGGCACAAGACAACTTCCATCATACATAGATTTGATTGAAAACATCAGAAGAATCCTGTTTCTATATATACGAGTCAAAATTATAAAAACAATGTTCTTTACAATGTCTTAAAACTTATTTTACAGTAAAAATCTACACACAAGAATCGTTATACGATATGACACTCTTTAGAATTTAAGGAATCGATTCAAAAGATACATCTGTCTTTATTTAGGGTCAAATTAAACTAGCAAAATTCCGCATACGATATCGATATCTAAACATGCTAAAATAAAAAGAAATTAATTTGTTGAGTGTTTTTTTTTGTCTTCAACCGCAGGTAGCGGAGTCACTTGATGCCAGTACCGCACTATTGTCCAACAGTCCAACACTACAACATGACTCCGGTATGTCTAAACTCACGATCGATGAAAACAGCTGTCCAACATCGTCAAACATGCACGAACTATCTCTCTCCACGTGGAAGGTAGGACGAACAGTTGGACTGTTGAACGATATTGTGGAGGAATCAGTTTAAAAATCTTTTTTTTTTTTGTAATCTTCGCAAATGTGAGCGGTTTCGATATCTAAACACGATAAAAAATACAGATTTTCTCAATTCATTATAATTCAAGTAGCATCAACAAAAGCGGTCGTTGACCAAAAAAAAAATTACCATAAAATATTTTTTATTTTTATTTTATCATGCTTAGATCGATATCCATCCGTCTGCTGAGTTTCCCTATTTAATTTAATTAGACCCTGTAATATTTTAATGTGTTACTTTATAATATGTAATAGCTGGTTTATAAACTAAGAAATTATTTTATGCCTAAGTTTTTTCATACTTCTATTATTATTATTTTTTTGCGAATAGAAAATATTCTAAGTATATTCTTAAGATATCTGCTACATATTGACTCTTACGGAAACCGATACAAAATTAAGCTCTGTACATTTACTATAATAATTATTCTACATTATCTATCAATCTGAAAATTTTATATTTCCGTGTAATTTCTACGATTTGGGATTAAAATTGACAACTATGTTATAAATTCTATTAAATACAATTACTATTTTAACTGATTATCGGAAGGTTTTTACGACTTGCCATACTATTTCAATCAAAGTAAAAGAGATGAGATAGGTAGATGCGATAGTTATAATTTGAGTCGGAAGGGTTTCCTATTAACATGGCGCTTCTACTTTCTAATCTATTGTAGTAGAGATGCCGCTCAGTAAATCGCTCACAATCTCTAAAAATTTTATAATAAAAAAAAATATAACTCATAAATTCTAACGTTTGTGCAACACACTAATATTCAAAATTGATGAAGGATAAAATCTATAAATAGTGGAGGGAATAATATAGTCTTAGCTTTGAAATAGGTATTATTATTTCAAAATTTTAATCATAGGATTTGGAAAAAGTCCGTGAATTGGATTTAAGGCCTACTGTGACATGTCTGTCCATCTGGTCCCCAAACACCAGTACAGATTCATACATTTAGAAAATAAACAGTTATTTAAATACAATATAGACTAATTTTATCGATTCTTTAATTAGTGCCTTCAATATTCCTAACTATTTACAAAAATTTGAATTAATGTTCACAAAATAGGTATCGGTGCCGAGATTTAATTGACATTTAAAAAATATTATATTTTGGAAAGGTGGATGTGAGTTCAAAAATAAAAATATACAAATGCTCAGAAAATAACAATTCTAGATTTGGGCTTTATCTTAGATTCGTATTACTTTTAGAAAAAATAAAACGTGGGCGGAGTCGAAGGATTAATAAATACAAAAGACGAAATACTTGATATATTATTTTACACACATTTATAAGTAAGTATTATACAGAACTCTGCTATAGTAATTTCCCATCAGCCAGAATCCCCTAACCAATACAATCTTACACTCTAACACACCATGTGCAGGTAATACATTTCATTGGACCAAAGTTCAACCTTCAAATCATTTCATAGATTCTACCGCTACATATAATACTAGATACTTGCAAAATGTTTTCATAACTACATGCAATACAAAATTTTATGCAATATAATTACACTCACAGTGAACTAGCAACTAAAATAAATGAAAAAGTCTAAGACACTGCAGATTATTATTTTATACATCGTAATTAAGATTTAGACGATACTTATATCGAGATTGCTTATGATAATTTTATAGACACTTCCAATAAAGTTAAAAGTGGCACTGTAATATTATTAGTATAAAGTTATTGTGCAGTCCTTACACTATCAAGGTGAATTAAAAGTCTAATCGCGATTTCTTAACACTCAATAGACACGGGAGATTAGATACAAAAATATCAATGTTAGGATCAATGAAAACACACCACGCTAAGCTATGGTCCCTCAACAAGACACACAATCAGAACTTCAGCGGAAAGTCTTTGAAATTCCTTGCGACGTCGAAGAGTCAGAACCATTCATTCAAAATACACACACTATCACAAAAGGAAAAGTTTATATAGTCCAGTGCAGTGCGATGCTAATCTAGGCATCAACTTAGGGACTTTGTGCAGGGCTAGGCCAAGGTGGCCTAACCTTTTCCAGCACGTATTTCAGCTGGAAACTGGTGTGGAAATGCTACAGATACTCATCTATCTGGTCGTAGTCTTCGTCTGGGGGAGAGGGGCCAGATACTGAGAGGATCGGTAGACCGAAATGTTTGACAGTTTCAACACTGCCACTGATGCTGTCATCAGATTTCGCTTCTTCATTAATGGTGTCCTCTATGTGATGTTTGCCTTTGCATAGCCGCTCTGATGAATCGCTTAACGCTGTTAAAGGTATGTTGTCAGCTGATCTGTAAGTTGATAATTAGGTGAATACAATGTGCACAAAAATCTTTCTAATTTTCTTGATACCGATTTTTATTTTAAATATTTATTCAATTAAACATTCCTTGAAACAAGTACCGTTTAAAGAACTTGTGAACACTGGCTACTTACCTGGCTTTACGACAAAGTTTAGACTGAGAGCCATGTCGCCTCAGAAATTCACCGGCATCAAAGCCTGGGAAGCCCCCAGCCGGTTCGGCTGACACGAAGATTGCCGAGTTCACCCGAGGACGGCTACATCGGGCCAATAACCGCTCCTCACACTCCAAGCTCTGTGTATGTGTGTGCGACCACCGCATGTGCTGCAACAGAGATAATAATAATCTTAGAAATTGGTGAAAGTTCAAAAAAATTCTTTTTACAGAGAAAACTCAACTCTATGTAGTGATTGGTCCAACTCCGTGATCTAAAATCTCTATGGCTATAAAAAAAAACAACAAGAAAAAAGTGAACAATTTAGAAATTCAATAAATACAAGAAGAAAAGATAGTGCTAAAAAGCATTCCAATAGTATAAATTGTACACAATCCGCTGTGAGTGAAAGTTAAAAGTATATCAGTATTTGAGTAATTGACTGTAAAGTATTCAATTATTAGTATAATATTTTGGTATTTAGCTCTGCTGACATTCTTGAAATCTGAATAAAACAGTTTTTTTTTTATGATAAATAAACTCAGTGAAAGCTTCGAAGTTAGCAAAACTCCGAGAAATGATAAAAGAATCTTGGTTATTAGTACTTAAAGACGGTAATAAAAATAAAACTTTTAAATGTTCTTTGAATGGTACAGATCAGCATAGAGATTTAAAACATACGTAAGTATGATGTGACAGTGTGGATTATGTAGAAAATTGTACAAAATATTAAAGTGAAAAAAATAAAAGTGAAACATTGAAAAATAATTGCACAAAATGTAAAAACCATTGTCGTATTGGATTGAGGTAACAAGTTCTGAACAAAATCTTTTTACCGGTGCGGTGTGGTATAACTTCAAGAGGAAAGTTTGCCCGCATAATATCAAGATAAATTCAATACCCTTTAAGGGAGTGCTATTCTCTAAACATCGCTTTGAAACTCGAAAGGAGATGATCTATGAATGAATGCCTATGAATGTTGATATTAAGAGCGTACATTCTGAAAGTGGGCAACGTTGCAAATAGATGTCAAATATTTCGCTGTTTTGATTAATTTGGCAATTTATTACTGTATGAAATTTGTCGAACCAGTGATCTAAAATAATTAATATCGTTACATCGAAATAAAAATAGGAAGCTTTCCAAATGCACACCTGAAATAGTTACAACATTAAATTCAGTGTTATAATTGCAATTCATTAATAATATTCTAGTTCACAAGTTAGCGATATTTCACATTTTCATACAGTAATATTGCCAAATTAATCAAAACAGGTAAATATTTTACAGCTATTTACGACGTTGCTAACTTTTAAAATGAATGCTCTTCAAAACCAGTGAATTCACTTTCGAATTATGTACGGTCACTTGTGTGAGGTTCAAAGCGACTTTTACAGAACTGCACTGCAGTAATCGTTTTAGGTACTATCGAAGAACCGCATATCTAAGCAGTTTGAAAACAAAATCCCGTGCACACGACCGTTTCTTTTCTTAGGTAAGCGTTACTATATCGGCCGAGCGCTGTAAGCAGAAATAGTCCTTACGGTGTATAGATATGCGTTTCTTCGATGGTAAATGATGTATAGGTAGCTTAGTTAATGTTGTCTCATTATCAGCCTAGCCATTTCCCAACTATGTTGGGTCAGCTTCCAGTCAAACCGGATTCAGCTGAATACCAGTATTTTACATAGAGCGACTGCCTATCTGCCCTCCAACACCCAGTTACTGGGTAACACGATATCCCGAGGAAAGAGTTGTCAGACTTTTGGGCATGTAACGACATATGTTGTGTATGGGTGCTTACATAAAGAAACAGGTTTCCGGTGCAGGCGAGTCTGTGCAGGTCGGTACCGATCAGTGCAGGTATCTTATGCGGCCACTTATAAAGAAACAGTTTGAAACTTTTCGGTACCGCCCTTATTTCTTATAAGTACTCGCATAAGATTACATGGGAATATTATACCTGCACTGATCGGTACCGATCCGCACAGACTTGCCTGCACCGGAAACCTGTTTCTTTATGTAAGCACCCTGTTGCAGGAATAATACAACATGTATCAGAAAGTGTGGTAATTTAAGGGTGTGGTACAAAACTATCAAACTGAACAAATTTATCTATGGAACTAACATCGTAATCGTGAAAAACTAATCAGCCATCCCATACATTTACGTCGAATAGGTATTGAAGTTTTGTATGGAATAGTTGACAATTTTTTTGCGATTACGCGCCCTTAAATATGACTATGCCTTTCTGATACATGCTGTACAAGTTCAGTGTTAAATAACATAGCTTAATAACTTGCAAATTGAAAATCATGTAAAGCAGGGTTTTGACTTTTGATGGCTCCATTTTAAAGTTCTTGTTACTTTCAATTCGACTTAAATTGTCTTGTAGTCTAGACTCCATGAATTTCTATATACGACCGGTTTTATCTTTATAAGACTAACGTTCGCATACGGTTCAATAAGTTCAATATCATCCATTCACTACGCTCCCTTTTACAGAGGATTATCTCAGTACTGTATCGTATTCTGTATTAAAAAAACACCTATACTCCGTTTGAAATAAGATTAGACATTTAAACAAACCTTTTATACAGTCCGTTTAACCAATTTTGACTTCTATTGCGTAGGCATAAGGATGGCATTAAAAGCAAAAATGGTGGTTACAAACCAACTATTTACTGCAGCTGCCATTTGTCATGCCACCAACGCAATAGAAGTCAAAATCGGTTGAACGGACTGTAAAAAAGGTTTAGTTAAATGTCTAATCTTATTTCAAATGGAGTATAGAAGACATTTATTTATTCAATTATCGACGATGCAGAACAACCATATAATTGATCGTTTTTCTTCGCGTGATACAAAAACATTATCAAAAAAACATGCTATAGGTGACTTGTAACATCAACAACCTCACGATTCAAAGTGAAAATACACTCCACATTCAAATAACTCAAAAACACCAATTTAATTATCCTTAACTTAAAGACGTAAGGTTCAATTTTACATAGCAATATTCTTAAAACAACGAGGCTACTTGTCATTGTTAGACACGCGATTCAAGAGTTTTGAAAGGTAAAGTTCTGTTTGAATAAATGTGTTTGTGTAAAGAAATGTACGTATTTGAATTCGTGACGATCAGAGAAAACAATTTTAATGTACTTCAGTGCTAATAGCAGTGACAAATCACAAGTGAGACATTCAAAATTAAAAACATCGGATAAAAACGGAATTGGGCGTATGATACGCCCAAAAACTTTAAAGCCTTTGAACCAGAAATTCCGCTTCTATACAACCAATTCCCGTAATTTTTAAGAACGTTTGCATGATAATCTTATTCGCAATCTGTCAAAAATACAATCAATGTACCAAAATTTTTGACAAGTTTGACAGGTTGCGACTTTTCGCGAATGTTTTGTACGAGAATTGGCCTTCTGGTCTATTCTATAAATATCTTACCGTGAAAACTTAGGTAAAGTCAGCTAATTAATTGATTCAGGCGTGACCTTGCGAATATCCATTATAAAATACAATAGACGTAGATATAATTTAGTAACCTGTTCGGCTTCATCCGGCGATCGGCGTGGCAACACGACAAGTCAATCATCATCCTGAGGATGCCTCGTAGAGAGGTGAAACATGTGTCGATTTCTTACAGGGTTTTTTATGACACTTTAGGAATAGTTAAACGGAATAAGTTACAAAATATATCTACGTCTTTAGTTTTTTTTTGTTGTTGAAGTTAGCTGTCATTCCACCTGATGCTAAGGATTGACACTATTGACAGCTCACTTCAAGCTCGCTTCAGTTTCATGGTTTTTTACAAAATAAATCGTCTGGTATTGTTTCTTTTTCTATGAATGAGGTCAATATACTGGAATAAACTTTACAAATGAAACAAGACAAGATACACATTCAACTGGGTATAAAGATAGAACACACAATCATGAAAATGTTTTCTCTAGCTTTTATCCGTATACCTAAATATCTATACATGTAGTCGACCTTATCCCGAGTAGGTACGGTTTAGTACTATGGACAGGGATTTCCACGATACGGACTAAACCTCTTTTTATGATACTTAAGTATTATTCGAATTGTCTTGTATTTTCCTTTATCTAGAAGATTCTTCAAGTGAATTTTAATAACGTTGAAGTTCAGTGTCGTTATTATCACAGAATACTTAAAAGCGTTCATTGTAAAAGTTAGCAAGGTCGCAAATAGCTGTCAAATATTTACCTTTTTAGGTGTAAAAAAGGTATTAGGAAAGTTTCAAAATATATTTTGAACATTTAATATTGAATAATCGGTGTTACTATATTAATTATTGCATTTCATAATCAACATTTTTTTAGTTCACTCATCATCATCATCATCATCTATAAATGTTCCCACTGCTGGGACACAGGCCTCCTCTTCTCTGTGAGAGGGAGTGGTCCGTAATCCACCACGTGGGCCCAGTGCGGGTTGCTAGATGTCACATGTCTTTGAATTTTCGGTTCTAGGACATGCCGGTTTCCTCACGATGTTTTCCTTCACCGTTTTGAGAGCAGTGGTGATGAAATAATTTACACAAAGTAAAGCGCCTGTCCGGGTTCGAACTTACGACCTATAACTCGTAAGTCGCGGCCGTTACCACTGGGCCACCACTGCTTAGCCATATTTCATAATTCCATACAGTAATATTGCCAAAATAATCAAAACAGTGAAATATTTGACATCTATTTGCGACGTTGCCCACTTTCAGAATTCACGCTCTCAACTGCGATTCTAAAAAGAAGTTCTCAGTTTTCAGCAAATTGTTTTAATAAAAACTTTACAGCTCTACCGTAACATGTTAATGTGCTAACTTTTTCACTTTCACTATTTAAAAAAATCTATCTTACACGTTCTTAACGCTACAGGCTGTTTTAAACTTTTACTATTTGCCTATTACCGTCGCGTGCAGCCGACGACGATGGAAAATGTGGGCCATGGTTTTGTTTAAATTTTTTATTAAACGCCGTTTCACCTGGCTTTATTTACATCGACGGATGACTGACCTGGGTTTACTGTTTGTTATTTCTGTCCTAAAAAAAATTAACCTTTACGCTTTTTAAATAAACGTGTGAAGTTTTTATTAAGTTCTACAAATGTTTTCTTTAGATTTACAGCGTGTGTATGCGTGTCTTGTTGAATTTATGTGTGAATAAAAAGCAGGTGTATTTTTAGTATAAAATGTGTGGATGTGTATTTTGCTTTGGTAATGAGTTTATCTTTCAGGCACTTTTTGTTTGTTTTCTGCAAAGCCTTTGAACTTTTTGACATTTTAAAAGCGTATTGTAGAAAAGCATCTTGAATTTATATTGTGCATTTTATAAAATTGACAAACTTTGTAATTTGAAAAAAGAGCAACATGGTGAAATATATGTATTTTCCAATGAAAATACCTCCCTGACTGCACTTCTAAAACTATTTGATTAACATTCTGATAAAATTGTAGGAAAAAAAATTGGTTGTCTATTAAGTCGGTTTTCGGACAATAATTTTACGTGATAACGTCACAAGCCGAACGCTTAGGCCGATCGTGCCTCTCTATTGCTTGTTCCGCGCTCTCGTTTGCACGCTCGGCTTAGGCGGAACGTGACACTTTTTCGTGCGTGCAGCCGGCGTTCATCGATTTATAAGACGTTATCACGTCAAAAAGATGATTATTTAAATTAAAAATGTGGCTGTCACGGGACGCCCGGCAGATATGAAACTTGGCAGGGTTATAACGACATAAGAGACCGCCATGCCGTTTGCCGGCACCCCCAAAGCACGCCGATAGATGTTTTACATCAAAATTGCGACCTACTTTGTATAAAACAATGTGAGCGATTACTACAAATACTGGAATAAATCTGATAAAACTTCACAAATATTGTAATTGTACATTAGAATGTCACGTGTGTTTTATTGATGGCCTTTTTCTAACATTGCTTATCACAATATAGCTTCTATTCGCTTACATTGTAATTTAAAAAATAAAAACCAAACAAGTGCGAGTCGGACTCGCGCAAAAAAACGATAAACGTGACATAGTTTGACACTTTAATTTTTAACTTTATTTTATTTTTATTATTTGTCATTAAAGTATAGTGACAATAGAAGTACACAATCTGTGAAAAATTCAACTGTTTAGCTATTACGATTCATGAGATGCAGCTTGCTGACAGACAGACGGACAGCGGAGACTTAGTAATAGGGTTCCGTTTGGCAACCTTCGGGTACGGAACCCTAAAAAAACAACCTATAGCTACCATACCATACTATTTTTATTACTGCCATATTTTTTTTTTTTTGTAATAACACTTATTTTAGCTAAAAGGTTTAAGAATCACGAACTGAATTCTAAATTTGATATTAAAATTTTACAGACGGTATAAAGGAGGTTTTTATCGAGTAATTAAAGTTATGCTTCCGCCAATAAATTATTCAACAAATTGTTGGAAGCCGAGGATTTTCAGCAAATTATGTACTTTTATAAGTGTATTAAATTATATAATTATGTATTTTTTATTAACGCTGTTAAGATTCGGTGAATGACAGCGCACGTATTTTGGCTGGAAACTTTTAAGAGTCATTAAACAAATTAATGGAATTTACGCTTAAGGGAAGTCTTCAAAATAATAATTGGTAACAAAATAGCCTGTTTGTCTTTAAAGAAACTTCAATCTACTTTTTATTTGTTAGGAAAAGATAGCCGCATTTAGCCCAGCACAAGCTGTAAAAGTCAATTGAGAAAAATGGATTGCCTTGTCCACGGAAGTGATCGTTTCTATTTGTTTACTACTAACGTCTCCCTCTTTATTATTGTTTATTTTAACACTTATTTTTTGTAACTGTTTTCTTTTATTTCTCTTTATAACATAACATAACATCACGCCTTGTTTTCTCGAAGGGTTGGACAGAGGTGTACCTAAAGCACACCCACATTTTGCCAGTAATATTTGATTTCCATATCTACTGCCATCAAACGGACACAAAACGGAGGATCCGGACAGCTACTGAGAAATTTCAGATGGAAAACCTAATAACACTTTGCCCGATCCGGGAATCGAACCCAGGACCTCATGCTCAGCAGTAGCGCTTGCAAGCTTGCAACCACTAGACGAACGAGGTAATCAGCGGGTTCGATAAAGAGCTTAAATCTTGATAACTAAAATACAATAGTTACTAATCATACACAAAACTACACCTAACAATGTAGGTAACTCAATTAACAAAACCTAATCGAAAACAGATCTTAATTTATCGTTCTTAACTTCATATACACGGTATGGACGGCTAACTCATTCTAAAATGGATCCAGAACACTTATTAGTACATTGTTTGGAGTTTACAGGAAATTCAATTAGGGAACAACTTTAGAGAGTTCGGTATCAAGCTTTTGTTACAGTAGAAATATAAAACAGTAGCTCAACCAGGCTAATTTTAAGCATCGAAGCATAAGGTCTAATGTTTTCATTAAGGTTGATAAACCTTCATTAAAAGATTGCAAAAGGACAAAGGACGTGGATGAAGCAAAAAATATATATGAATCGTAGGAGATGTGACGATCTGTAAATTCTGCCTTAGATGGGAAAAAAATATGAGTTTATGTATGTATCTCCTGCAAACGGAGGGGCTAAGTATAAGCACCGGTCTTGAAGCATCAGCTACCAGTCTACTAGCTATCGCTACTAACGAGAAACTAGCTCATAGGTCGTGTAGCGGTGCATGTCTGTGTGAGTACCTCGATTCGGGTGACTATGCGTAGTTGTTCTACTGTTTATAAATGTACTGTGCCTCTGTTGTGTAATGGTTACGGACAGGAAGGGCTGCAACTGACGTGCATATTGCAAGCTAAGCAGATCGGTGTTATATAATTTGGCATGTGGATATTAATTTGTCCAAAAAGGGATAATTATCTGGTCGTTTGCAGATGGTGAAGTTCAGATTTATTTTGTTTGGACTGAAGGTTATATTGATTATGCAATGGAAGGTAGGAATGTTAATGTAATTGGCATATATGAAATACATACCAAAGTCAACAAGGAAGGCAGAAATGAAACTGTTGATATATTGAGGAGTAGTAGAGCTTCACGCAAAGATATTGACTCAAATGGACAGGAGATAAAAGATTTAGGAAAATTATCTAGAATTTCAAACCAGAAAATCAACAAACAAAAACCTGCCCATGCGCTTGTACACAGCCTTTTAAACAAAACAGAAGCTGGCAAAAAGCCACAAAATCTTGAATGAAAACAAAGGAAGATTACAGCAACTTAACAAAACATTTCTTTTTGATCCATCACTCAATGCTGTCAACACAAAACGGTTCGCAATTTCGCGCCCCATAATGGACTTACTCGGCTTCAAACTAGATTTACGAACAAAATTATTAAGTCAACCGTCCACTGCTACGCAGGATGTGCACGGAGGGGTTTGCAACGTTAGCTGCGCGGTTCATTTGTTTTCCAGGCACGCATTCGTGCGTAGCGTGGCCGAGGGTCGCAGTGGACGATCTTGCTTGCATTTTAGGTATACAAAGCGATGCTAAGTACACGTGTGTAGCTTAGCTGTAGCAGTGAAGAGGTACCTTTACGGCCACGAGCATCGATCACAGACCCTTGAAAATTTTAGCACGGGAAATGAGGCAGCTTGTTACGTTGCAAATATTTCCTTTGTTCGGGAAATAGCGTCAGTTTAAGCAAGGTTTAAAGCGGTTGAATGCAATTTAGGACGGTGGGCCGCATTGTAATGGTTATTGTAGTTCTGCTTATGTGTTTTTGGACAGTTTAACGTTTGTTGGTTTTGGGTCTTTTGTTCGGTTACCATTGTCTGTTCTGTTTCTATTTGGTTGACCTGGTTTTGATTATTTGTTATGTATCTTTGTCTGTCTACTGTTTTTGAATTGGCAGGATTAGGTTAAGACTGATGGATTAAAGAACTAATATTATTAAAATCTAGACACTGTACAGCTACACTACAAATGTCTAAACTTTTAAATCCAGCATTTTCTGTTACACAATATGTCCCGGAATTAACGCATACCACCAAACACCCTAATTAGAATATTATGTTGTTATCATAATATATAACCTGATTTTTTACTAACATAACATAACTTCACGCCTTGTTTCACCGAAGGGTTGGGTAGAGGTATCTCTGTAGTAGGTATACCCACATTTCGCCATTTTTTGATTTTTTACTATTATGTATAAAACACTTTTTCAGCACTAGTACAGTCTCGAGTACTAAAGTTTTTTGGTCATGTCTCCAGGCGGAATAATGATTCCATAGAGCGTCTAGTGGTGCAGGGCAGAGTGGAAGGTGATAGGCCACGCGGGAGGTCGCCGATAAGGTGGACCGATCAAATAAAATCCGCGGTTGGAGGCCCTGTTAATGAATGCGCCAGACTGTCATGTAACAGAACCAGATGGAGGGAGATCGTGAGGCGGGCAACGACTACACCTGTGATTGGGCACAGTTCATTGTGACCACGACCGCTCTGTCAAGAGCGATACGAAGAAGATAAAACATTTTTTATTCATTGTGGTCACATTACAAATCTACGTATAAGACTAGCATAGTAGGTACTTCGTTCAGTTTGGTTTGTTTTGACTGTACAGCGGAAGTGTGACTGTAATTTACGTAGTTTCAATTATTTTTAGGATAAAAACTACCTTTAAAAATGACAGAAAGCGGTTCGGTAAACCAACTACTTTCATAATATGCATTCATTCAGTTACATATTGACAATGCTCACGTTTCATTCCTTTCCTATTCTGTTAGGTCCGTATTGCTTAGCGTCGTTGACTTGAAACGGAGAGACTTGACACAAACCTGAGCGATAAGCCTCTCGCTAAAAGAGGTTAGACGTGACCCTAGAATAATGTCATTAAAGCTGTAGTGGTGAGGGCTTTAACAAAAGCAAGTGGATATAAAAATTCACTTTACAGAACGGGAAAATGTGCAAAAGAATGCTTGCAAAAATATATGTAACATTTGCGATGTAAATGCTAGCGTGCTTAATCGGGGCTTTAGTGAACAAACGTGTTGGAAAACCTAAAACACTGCAAGTGCGATTGTGAATTATTTGTATAATAACAGTATTTGTTCCTCCATGAACCATTATACAAGTACAGGAGAAGTCGATCAAGGCGACTTTAACACGCTTTTATACCTTTGACGCTTAACACATATTATTATTATACATTTCTATCTTCAAACGAACAATAACTCCAGTGTGACCTTGTGTCAACCCTTACAAGTGACGTGTCACCTAAAATGTGCTGAAAAATATTTGGATTTGGGTCCAAGCGTCATCAAACCTTTGCTGTATAAGTCTCAGTAGCAAATAGGGCCACCACATTCGTTTCGCTGGATGCCTCAGTGGGTCTCTGAATAATTATATCAGACGATGTAGCAGCATCTTCCTGTGAAATAACATCAAATTGTGATTGAAAACCCGCTTTTGGTGATATGGAGCTACATTCGGAGGTGACGTCGATCAGACGTTTTGAAAATGAATGAAAAGACGTGAACCGGTGCAAGTGTTGACGTCGTGAGTAGCGTGCTTAGCAGAAATACGTGTGAACTCAACGCGAGTTTGTAACACACTAGTAAGCGTGCTACTGCTTACTTGGTGGTCGCAACCGGCACATCGGCATTGGCAGTGGGGGCATGCCCGCGATTTAGCGCGGGCAGGGCTCCGCTAGCTACCATGGTTTTGGTCGTCTGGCGCGGCATGCAGCAATGCAAATTGACAGCCGCAGTCGCGGGCGCTCCGCCGCGGGTATTGGAAGCAACGGTCCAGGAGACAGCATACGTCCTGCGCACGACACGATTTAAGCACAACGCACATATAGCAACTATACTGCCCGCTACTTACGTCATAACAAATAGGGACGTCATACATTTAGTAGTGGGATGGAATATTTCTGTACCTTCAGTGAAAAGTGATATATCTTGACTTATATCAGTTTTAATATTCTTACACTAAGTTTAACAGCAAAAAAATGCGAATTTTTTGGTCTATCCCTTTAAGATTAAAATTGAGCAAGCTTATTTTGGTGCAAAGTGCTCTAATTAAGCATTTTTTACATTTATTAATGTGTGATAAAATACATTTTAAATAATATCAATGTGAACTGAACAAATATTTCAAGTACCTTAGTGTATATTAATACAAATGTATGTGACTCTTATTACACGATCTATGTGAATTAGTACAAACTGATACATTTACATATAATCATCCAACACCAACCAATAAATAAATAATGTGTAAAATGGTTCAAGTTATTTTAAATAAATTTACACATATTACGACTTTAATATTGTTGTGTTAGGTGATACAACTGGCTTTCTTTTTAAATTATAAAAAATCTATACAAATTAATCTGTTTCTTCTTACACTAAATCGTGCTCTAAGATATTGTTTACCAATGTCAGTAATCAGTACCTACTCATTTTAGTGAAGTAGACAAAGAGTCAGATTTTTTAAAACTTTAACATTAATTTTCTCAAAATCATGATTATCCAGTTACATCACTTTTCACTGAAGGTACAGATTTGACATGAGTTATGCAAGTGTCAGAATACATGGTGGTTAACACAACCAGAGAAATCACCACCAAAAATGTCAATTTTGGTCAAAATGTATTCTAGCACTTTCATAACACTTGCTAAGTAATTCTAAGCCTCTTAGAACAATACAATAGCAATCTACGATGTACTATTTGTTTAGTAACTGTTATGTTAGGCATCTGTTTTCACAGTATTGTTCAGTAAGTAATGCATTGAGTCGATTAATTAGTTTCTCGCAATAGATTAGATTAATTTTACTAAAATAACATCAATAACTAATACTAGAGCATTATAGCACAACAAATGTATCATTTATACGTCAAAACATATCAATTGTATTAACCGTGGCACAAATTTTATACGCTCAATATAAATATGCATTTTTCCAACGTTATTAATACTGAAAACCTAAAAATGGATTCATACGCTGCTTTTCATCTGCACCTATTGTTTGTGAAAATAGAAACAAACGTTGCTTTGAAAGCTGCTATATTATTAAAAATTATTTGGGATAGAATATTAAATTTATGAAAGTTAGTAGGAAATTCATCAATTTAGAAAAAAAAAATATTTTAAGGTTACAATAAAAAAAAAACTTAGGGAAAATAAATTGGAGAAAGTCAAAAACATTTTTAAGCTATTGCATAGCTTTTATCGCGAGCTTTGAGCGCGGTGACCGAATCAAGAAACTCCGTAATGGAAAAAACCTAACACCCCCCACTCCGCCTACCATGTAATGACGTTGTCATGGGAATGTAATTTTTGTTTTATGTCATTATCCGTCATCATCCCAAGTGTAGCGTTGTCAAATAGGAAGTATGGAGGTTACAAATGCTATGCAATAGCTTTACCGCGGCAGTCCCCGAGTGCCACACGTTTTTTTTTTTTTTAAATATAAATTTGGAAATCACGTAATTTTTGCAACCCTAGTTGTTGGCCTACGTGACAACTGACATTTTAAATGGTATGAGCGTGTAGGTATGTGACACGTCTAATCCGTTCATAATCCTACGTGCAAAGCCTAAGTTGTGGACAAAAAAAAACAAAAGCAATTTCTTTGTTAAACAACTTTATTTACATAATTTGTGTTGTAATTCTTTGTTAAAAACACCGATAAAAAAACCTCATTTTTCTATCGGTGTTTTCGTTTTGTATTTTTGAATAGTATGTTAATAGCGTCTTTGTATTTTGCGTCTGAAATAAGACATGGGTGAGCGTGTTTTAGCAAATTTTTCATTTGGTAGAGGATGCTCGCGCGGTGTTTCAATATGAATTGGCAGTTCGTTTGCTTTAGTAGATTTTGAGTTAGATTCAATAATTCGCATTTAATCCACTTTGTGTATATCGATGATCTTATAAAACACTGAAACTATACTTAACACGAACAATTACAGACGCTGTAGTTTAAAATAGCAAGTAGTGGTACGAATTTTTGTGGGGTAGGTACGACAGCTAAAAAGTGAAAAATAAAAAACTTTGTCACAAAAAAAAACAACCGACTCCAAAGACGGTTGTTTTTTTTTTGTATTTTTTTTATCATTAAAAATACGAAATTAAATCACTTAAATTTAGTAATTGGCTAAGTTGAGTAGGCATGTAATTAGATTGAATCCAATTTGTTATCAATATCTACGAAAATTACTGATCAATGAGTTTATGAGTTTATTACATACCTACAAAACAGAAACTTACATTCATTTATCAGTATCAAACAATATTTTACAATGATAAAGTTCGCAATATATCGAATAATATCAGCACATCTTCAACATCGTTCTGACTAGTCTAGTACCTTCCACGTGACTGAACACATCGTTCAAACGATGTAGATAGCACTCCTTCGATATCAGACGATCAAGATTTCATGTCTCCATAAAATTCAATTTATTGTTAAAATGTTTGAAATTCCTAGTGAAGTGAAGCTTTTGGTTATCATTTTGCAAACGACAGATTTACAGTAGATTTTGTGTCTAGTAAATTGTGTTTTTTGCAAGTATTTATTATGGGTAATGGGTACAGTATCCTAAAAACATTATTAGACAAAATGGACAGTCCTTTTATAAGGCACTGGGTACGGAGGCACGTGCCAGCGTGTGTTGGTCCACGTTAGTTTTAGTTTGTAAAAGTTTACAAACATAGTTTTTAAGTCATTGTTACTAACACTTTAAGGATTGTGTGTACTTGTGTGTGTAGTCCGAAATATAGAATATATTATATTATATTATTATTTATCAAGAAAAGAAACATTGCAACGTATTGATATTACACTACACTCCGTTTGAAATAAGATTAGACATTTAACTAAACCTTTTTTACAGTCCGTTCAACCGATTTTGACTTCTATTGCGTTGGTGGTATGACAAATGATAGCTGCAGTAAACAGTTGGTTTGTAACCACTTTTTTTGCTTTTAATGCCATCCTTATGCCTACGGTATAGAAGTCAAAATCGGTTGAACGGACTGTAAAAAAGGTTTGTTTAAATGTCTAATCTTATTTCAAACCGAGTATAGCTTTCGCCAGCAACTTCGTCCGAGTGATATCTTTATAAATTGTAGCCTATGTAACTCAGTGATAAAGTGATAATATAGCATTCTACTGGTGAAAGAATTTTATAAGTCAGTCCAGTCGTTTTTGATTTAATTCATTACAAACAAAAATATATTTTTTTCTCTCTCAATATTAGTGGAGAGCAGTGGTGGCCCAGTGGTAACGGCCGCGACTTACGAGTTGTAGGTCGTAGGTTCGAACCCAGACAGGCGCTTTACTTTGTGTAAATTATTTCATCACCACTGCTCTCAAAACGGTGAAGGAAAACATCGTGAGGAAACCGGCATGTCCTAGAACTGAAAATTCGAAGACATGTGACATCTACCAACCCGCACTGGGCCCGCGTGGTAGATTACGGCCCACTCCCTCTCACAGAGAGGAGGCCTGTGTCCCAGCAGTGGGAGCATTTATAGGCTGATGATGATGATGGTGATTAGTGTAGATATTCAAATAAAAAAACATATTTTCTATTCTAATTATCCTAAGAATCGGCACTTTTTAACGTCAAATATTTCAAAATTCCTCTCTCCAAAACGCCCACCGTATACTACTTTCTATATTAGAGCTGGGTAGAAGACAATAAATCTATAGAATAATATTCGGTAGTTAAGATCAAATAAACATCAAACACATAGTTACCAAACCTAGCAACAGTCTCTGTATCTGGATCCCTATTCCCTATATTCAACTTCATAGGTACATTGTCGTTCGTCTTTTAAGTAAGTAGGCCTTCAAATCGACCAAGTGAACTTCAAGGGGGGGGGGGGGGGGGCACTAAAATTCTATTGTGTTCACCGTCTTTGTCACATGTCGCCATCTTAGAGATTTTCTTCAGAATTTCTGTGAAGATCAGCTCGTCCTTGTGTGTGAAGGCTCTTTGAATTTGCTTCAGCTTCTTGGATTAAAATTGTACTGGGAAAAGAGTTGGATAGTAGAACAAGAAACAATATAGAATTAAATGAAAAAAGATTTTAGGTTTGCAAATAAAACTAGATTATTGCAATTTATTTTCTCTATTTCTAATCGTGCTAATTGACATTTGTAAAATAACATTTTAAGTCAAACAAAAGTTTAAAAAAAATATTATCTATTGTAGGTACTAGGTACACTAAGATACCTACGTAAATTAAGCTGACTAATTAAGTCACTGGCAGTAAATCTGATGAATGTGTAAATGTAAATGCAGTTCCCATTTTAAGTTGATAGGATAATCATAAAAATCATCAATACAACTCTCTAAGTTCATAATTTATAATCCTATCGAATGACTGTTTCATGAAATCATGACATAGGAATATTGCTGATTCTAATTATTATAATTCTGTTAAGCCATAGGTATTAGTTATGGTCGCAAATCATATTTAATCAACATTTAGCCACTGGTGCCGATTCCCTTGTTCACAAACTAAACTAAATTTAAGTTCAGTCTCAGCATCTTTTTCTTTCTATTTCATTAAAAAAAGGACAGAAGATAAATTTTAGTTTAGTCCTGTCAAATTAATCAGCGCCTGTCACTACTCCATACAAGTTTAGACGTGATTAAAAACTTGCCTACTAAAATTACATCAATTTACGTCAAACGCTGATTAATTTGACAGGACTAAACTAAAATTGATCTTCTGTCCTTTTCTTAATTAAATAGAAAGAAAAAGATACACTGAACTTAAATTTAGTTTAGTTTGTGAACAAGGGAATCGGCACCATTGTCCTGCTAATTGCAAAAAACGTAAGAAAATTTGAATTTCGCGGGCTACCTTAGCGCTTCCTCCTTAACTAGTCAGCACCCAATTGTTGCAAGGTAGGTGCTAAATAAAATAAAACAATTCTCTTAAAAGCAAAAAATGATAATAAATATTTAATTTTGAAAATAAAATGTTTCATTGCAGCTGCTTTAACGTCTTTCATCTTTAACAATGACTGTACCAGAAACATTATATCTCGATTCTACAAAACTTTACTGTGAAATTGTAACTGGGCAAAGATATACGTAGCAAACTCGATAACTAACACAAACCTACTAACCTAATCGGCCCACAATGGTAAAGCGGCCGAGTGATTTCGACACGACACCCATTGCGGGTACCAACTAGTAAAAAAAAATACTGAACATAAAATTGACTACTTTTGGTCCTTTGATACTAATTCGTAACAAATAGGAAAGACATTCTACTAAAGATTTCGCCTTTTTATTTTAGTCTTAGCCTAGCCCTCTTGCACTAAAACCAACCATAGTTCTGTCGGTTTTGTTCTTTGGTTGTCTTGCATATGCGAGTCGGAATAGGGATGATGCCTAGGTAAAAAAAAAACTATTTAGTCCGTCTTTCAGAAAATAAAAAAGTATTAGACACGTATTTTTTTTTAACTCAATGTATCGCCGTAATCTTTTGATTACGTCAAAAAATAAAAAATACGTGTCCAATATTTTTTATTAACCTACTAGCAGGACAAAAAAAAATTGGACACAGGCCTATTGCGCACTAAGGGTTTTGTACCACCAAAACTATCATATCATTTTACCTTCTTTTTATTTTTTACATACCATCTTAGAATTCTAATTCACAGCTATTCTTCAAAATTTTTAACTACAGTTCGTTTTTTAATCCCAGAGACTAATTTGACAGGTGCAAATGTCAAACTTCAAATTGAAAAAACAATCAATAATCACTTGAAATGTCAAATTAGTTTCTAGAATTAAAAAACAAACTTTAGCTACCTTTAATACTACTATATTATATTCAGCTCCTTGACTGACAGTCGGGTAGAGAGACAGACAGGTAGTAGACACTTAGTAGGTAATCGGGTTTCGTTGACAGCATTTGGGTATGGATAAAAGATAGAAATACATTGTCATTATCTTTTTAACTTGTCATTTAATGCCAGAAATAGTCTCTATAAATAAAGATAATAGATCTCAGTCTGAATAACGGAATATAATCATAGATGTAAAAATTGATAAGGCCTGATAATGTATGGTTGGCGTGTGTTGAATGCACATTGTCTAATTATTTATTAAAATTAAACGTGTTTGCCTTGCATTGTTAATTGCTTTTTAAACCAAAATGTAAAATTAAATTGAAATTCGAAACAATTAAACTTATATTTTGGTTGTGTCATACATAATGTTCATAAAAATAGTTTTAAAAACCGGCCAAGTGCGTGTCGGACTACGCACAATGAAGGGTTCCGTAGTTGAGATGAATTTATTTATCCCAAGAACAAACTTAACATTGTAGTTGAAAAAACATGTTTTTCAATTACAATGTTAAGTAAATTCTCCCATACATTCCAACTACAAATCGTCGCTCGGCATCCAATACCGCGAATATGACATTTTTTACGTTTTTTTTTTTAATTGTAAGATCACTTATTTGATTGTGTAGAATGAAATAAAACAAAAATCTGATGTTCGTTAAAAATTTCACATTCGCGGTATTAATATAAAAATAATATAAATCTAACACCTTTAAACGAGCAATTCTTGTATATATATAATCTGAATCTCGGAAACGGCTCAAAGAATTTTTATGAACTTTAGTACGCAGGGCGTTTCGGGAGGTGGAGGTCTGCCCGGCTTGGGCAGAGCATCGCCGTGTCCTCGTGGAAGCGATCGGCGGCGGTGATCTCTCGCGTCCGGCCCTGATTCGGGCCATGCTACGGAGCGAGAGGAAATGGCAGGCCGTCACCTCGTTCTGCGAAGCAGTAATGCTCGCGAAGGAGGAGACGGAGCGCGTGAGGGAGAGGCAAATTTCGCGCCCTCGCGCCCCTAACCGCCGCAGCAGGAGACGCCCTGGGCGTCGGGAGTCACGAGAGGATTTCCGGCCACCGTAGGCGCGGGCTTGCGGACGGTGAGCAATGGGTAGCTCGCCGTCCGATAAGGACCAAGCCCGGGTCGACGGCGCGTTGTGTTCCACGCGCGCCTCAAAGAGATGTCAGCAGAATTGACGGGGTCCGCTAGGGCCAATGCCTGCCGGGGGTTCGAAGAAAACCGATAGGGAAATCGTGGCCCCCTGGCAACACGGCAACTGAAGGAACACGGGTGGGTTTTAGTCAGTAAGAGTCTGACACGCCCTCCCGCTCCGCCCAGAGCGGGAGAAGTTATTTGATGATTTCCCACCCAAAAAAAAAAAAAAAGGGCGTTTCGGGAGCGATAAATCGATCTAGCTAGGTTTAATTTTTAGAAAACGTCGTTGAAAAAGAAAAATGGTCACGATATTTTTCTTTATTCAAGTAACAAGGACTCATTGTGTTAGTAAACTTATGAACTATGTTAGCTTATTTTACCAGGTCACTCAGAAAGTTTTGCGACTAACAGTTTTTGTCTATGGGATACTGGCTGGTTTTGATATCGATAAAAAATATGACTATTTATTACAAAAAAAAACAACATTCTAAATTCCCTCCACATTTTTTTACGAGCAAAATCAAAATACTCTGTCTTACTGAAAAGTGGATTTACAACGAGAACATTTTCGCGCGATGATTTTGTACGATTTCAAATGTCGACTTAAACCAGAAGAATTGTTTGAAAGACTTCAAATGATGTTCATGGAAAAAAGTCCTTCTAAAGCGACTGTTTTCCGCTGGTTCAACGAATTTATGCGTGGTCGTGTAATTTTGGCGGACGAAGAAAGAAGTGGCCGCCCTATGACGGCTGTTACATAACAAAACGTGCTAGCTGTGAACATTTAATTCAAGAGAATATGCGAATTACATATGAAATGGTTCACCATATACTGCAGATTTGACCGGGAAGTGTGCATGAAATTCTACATAGACATCTTCGGGTAAGGAAGATAGTTTCACGCTGGTAACGCAAAATCCAACGCAGGCTCAGAAGGAGGTTCGGATAGAATGGTGCCGAGACATGATAAAAAATTTGAAGCAGGCTCGTCTCGGCACGTTTAAGATATCATTACGGCTGACGAATCTTGGTTTTATCAGAAAGATCCAGAAATGAAGCGTCAGTCGACCATGTGGCTGTTTCAAAATGAACCAACGCCTACCTAAGTGAAGCGAGCCAGTGTGCAACCAAGTGCAGGCAAAATTTTGATCGCAAGTTTTTTTTCTTTGACGGGTTATCTGGTGTCAGTACCCTTACGAGATCAAAGGAGCATCAATGCTAAATGGTTTGTTACTAAATGTTTGCCAGAAGTTTTTACTGCTGCAAGCAGCAAGCCACCGAACACTGGCCTCCGTGGGCTACTGCTTCACCACGACAACGCGCTGACTCACTCGGCGCTCAAAACAAGGGACTTTCTGGACAGCACACCGGTCAAATTTATAGGTCATCCTGCGACTATTTCTTGTTCCCCAAAATAAAAAACCAACTCAAAGGAAAACAGTTTTCATCACCGGAAGCTGCACTGGCTGCATTTGAGAAGGAGATTGAAGAGGTGTTTGATGTGGACTGGAAAATGTGTTATGAAAATTGGTTTAGGTATGAAAGTGTGTATTAAAGATATAATAAAAAAATATATTACTTGTAGTTTATTTTTTTCTAGTATCGCAAAACTTTCCGAGTGCCCCACGTAATCTAGTTTCAATTTATTTCACCCCATGGGAGATGACACTGCAGTGATTGATGTACATGCAATCCAACCTGCTAGTGATCATTTTTAGGATATTGTTGGAGCTGGCTCGCACTCTGCGCACCAGGGATGCACACCTCATTCGCATCGTTGCGCAACGAAAACGGGGCAGCCCCACCAATAGGTACCCTGAAAGCGTTGTTATATTGGACACGAAGGGTGTTGCACGACCTTTGGGTATATCTAGCCCATAGGCTGCACGTGTGAAACGTTGTACAATAAGCTCAAAACAGAGTAATTTTTGACTTTTTAAGTGAGCAGCGTGCAAACCTGCGAGCCAGCATGTTCGCCCTTACCGACAACACCCTTCGTTCTCGCCAATATCGAGTCCGTCATTGAGGTCAGGGGTCAATATATGACCAAGATATTTAAACGTAAATACTATTTGTAGTGGAGTCTCATTGAGTAATACAGGTGGTACATAACCTGGTCTACCCCAAGCCTCAAAGACCATTATCTCCGACTTATTGGAGTTATACATCAAACCATGTATTTTGGCATACTGCTCACATTTGGCGACCAACTTTCTGAGACCACAGATTGACGCGCTCAGAAGCACCATATCGTCTGCATAGCTAATATTATTTACACAAATACCATCTATATTGTTACCTGCTCTGGTGCTGTTGAGCTCGCCAATCAGCTCGCTCGAAAAGCGAGGGTGAGCTCAACCCTCCCTGCCTCACCCCGCATTCCAATCTGTATGGCCTGGAAAAAGTTCCAGCCCATCATACACTATTGATCTTGTTACCATACCAATATTTAAAGATGTTTATAAGCTCCGTTGGCAATCTATCCTTCTCCATCTTTCTCCGCAATACGTCGTAAGCAACCAGATCGAAAGCCTTGAATAAGTCGAGGAAGCTAACATAAATCTGCGTCCCACGCTGTGTATAGTATGTGACAGTATGCTTAAGACACAACACTGCACTTTCTGTTGACAAACCACGCCGAAACCCGAATTAGTTGTCATGAACATTTAGAGTTTTATTTTTTAGTTGTGTATTAAGCAGACTGTCAAACACTTTTGATATTTTGTTGTTGATATTATAATAGCTAGAGAGATGGGCCTATTGGATGCCGAGCGACGAAATGTAAGTTTGCGCGCACAATATTGAGAGATTTACCATGTTATTTTAAGACCATGGACTTCTTATAGGTTTTCCTGTTATCTATGAGTAAAGAGCCATACTATGTATTTATTTCAAAATTTTTGGTCCAGTAGTTTCGGAGATAAGGGGGGGGGAATGGTCAATTTTCATTGAATTTCTTAAATATCTTTAAAAGTGTTTATTTTAAAATGATATAAAAAATATGTTTAAGATCCTCATAACAAGTACTTTCATTTGATATGTCACACGGTACTGTTAGTAAAACTTTTTTTTTTAATTTTCTTGTTTGCCCCCTAAAAGTGTCCCCTATATTCAAAATTCATTTATTTACGTTACACATTCGTGTTTGGGTTACAGAAATACATATGTGTACCAAATTTCAACTTAATCGGTCCATTAGATTCGGAGTAAATTGGCTGTGACAGACGGACAGACAGACAGACAGACAGACAGACAGACAGCCAGACAGACAGACAGACAGACACACGAGTGATCCTATAAGGGTTCCTTTTTTTCCTTTTGAGGTACGGAACCCTAAAAACGTACTTATTATTGTATAATTAAACTTTAAATCAACTACAACAACGATCAACAGTAGAGGCAATATTTTTTCCTGCAATTTTTACCAATTATTATTTAATTTCCATACATAATACAAAATTAACAAAAATGTTGATGGATGGAGAGGGAGAGAAAAAAAAAAGTATAGATGAATTTTTTGAGGGATATTAAAAAATAAAAAGGAGTGAATGATAGAGTGACGGCTGGCACGGCTGATATGGAAGAAAAAATCGTGTTGCCGACCCCAAGTAACACAGTACAAGAGTAGGAAGATGCTGACAGATGCAAAAATAACAAGTAAAATAAAAATGATAACGAAATATCAAATATATAAAACGAAATAAGAATTCAATTACGCATTTTGAATCGAAGACTTTGTGGCATTCCTTTTTCTAATTCCACAAACTCATTTTGTTAATGTCCAATTTTTCTCGATCTTCCACGAAAGTCTTTGAACAAAGTAATGACTCAATACTGAATCAAATGAATCTTCCAATTCTTCGACTTTCAGCTTCAATTTAGATTCAAAGTCTTTGATGAAAAATTGATTCATGAACGGTGAAAGGGCGCCGCCTTTACTTAGTCATAATTAAAAATTGCCCGTTTCATATTAATGCGTCACCGTAATAAAAAGGCTTAATTAAGCGCTAGACAAATTAAGTTAATTAATGTACTTAAAAATGATTGGCGTAATTGTTGTAAGTGGAATTTATGCCGAGAAAGTATTAAGTCGGATTATTGCAGTGCAGTTAAGTTTTATAATATTTTCAGACAAGTACCTACCTACCTATAGATTTTTGCTTCTATGATTTTACTGGTTTATACACGTGCATTTTTAGGGTTCCGTTGTGAAAAAGGAACCCTTATGTTTTCGTCATGTCCGTCTGTCTGTCTGTCTGTCTGTCCGCGGTCTAGCTCCGAGACCCTTAGTACTAGAAAGCTGTAATTTGGCATAGGTATACATATTAATTACGTTGACAAAGTGGTAAAACAAAATTATGAAAAACATTTTTTTAGGGTACCACGGGTATACACGTAAAGTGGTGATGTTTTATTTTATATTTTTTTATCCCATAGTGTGGGATATCATTGGAAAGGTCTTGTAAAAACATTATGAGTTTGTGAAAACCATTTTTGGATTCAGGGATCCGTTTGCAAAATATTAAGCTTTAAGGTGCTAATTTTTGTTAGAGTCAAGTATACCCCCCCCCTGCCAGCTAAATGGTTGGTTTGGGATGTGTGAAAAAAATCACAGTAGTAGTTTATATAACGAAATTAAAAGGAAAACTATCACAGCTAAATAGGCTTTATTAGTTAACGAGTAATAATCGGCCAACTTAACTTTGCAGTTGCAAAAACATGTTTTCCCATACATTCCGTATGGGAGAACATGTTTATCAACTACAAAGTTAAGTTTGTTTTTGGGATAAATTCATCCCAACTACGGAACCCTTCATTGTGCGTGGTCCGACACGCACTTAGCCGGTTTTTTTAATTAGATAATGTTATTATTCAATTTCAGCCGACCGGTAAAGCGAGATTAAGAGGATGGCAGGGTTTGAGTAATGTTTAGTTACACTTTATTTTCTGATTATAAACTATTTGTGAAGCCTTAACCTTTGTCTCCTACGCCAAATTGGTTTAGTAGTCGCAACCGCTACTACTATGAATGTAGTCCTGGGTTCTATTCCCAGATTGGGCAAAGTGTTATTATTTCCATCTGGAATTTCTCAGTAGCAGCCCGGAGTCTGTATTTCTGCACGATTGATGGCAATAGGCACGCAAATGTGGGTGTACTAGGTACACCTCTGCCCAACCCTTCAGGGAAACAAGACTTGATGTTATGGTATGTTTCAAAATTTAATTTTCAAACAATTCCTTTGTCAAACTATTTACAAATTCTTACCACCGCGCAAAAATGTCTTGATTTCTATCAAAGACTGACGAAAATTCGTTTGCAAATCTTTTGGAATGTGCTTTTCCTCTTTAGGCGTAAGTCCCATTCCCCTAAAAAATCGCGATAGTACCTTCCGTTTTAAAAATAAATAATATCTGTTCTCGAACGATTTTCCAAAGAATTGAATTCCAATTCCAAACAATTTAAAAAATTCTTTCATGAGTATAATGCTCTAAATCACTGAGTAACATAGGCTACAATTTATAAAGAAATCACGCAGACGAAGCCGTTGGTGGAAGTTAGTTTATTCATAAACACAGAACATTTATATTCGCAAACGGTAATAAAACAAGCCATTTCCCGAAAAACATGAACGACATACTAACTAGAACAACGGCGTCTATCTCTTACATTTGAAAAGCTATAACTCTTCCCCAATGCATTCATAGTTCTATTCTTGTCCGCCCATAATCGTAATGTTTAACAGTTTGAAATAAAAGGAGACACTTACGATTAAATGGAACATTACGGTTAAATCGGGTTTGGTTTGGATTTATTCCAACATTTGTTTGGATAACAGAGTCACTGTTGTGTTTTATGGAAACCGAATGCTAAACATAGTATAATAACAATATTTTATTTTCATTTTTATTGTCTGTGTCTAAGTTTTATTTCATGAATAAGTAAATAGCATAGCTACTCATAACCGTTCGACACGCTTCCGTGCCGAATCAAACATTAATCAATGCCAATGAAGGAGTACTCTAAACGCTGTTAACAAATCCAAAACCCGTTTTTTTTTTTTCAGTTAGCCACCAATTAGATGACGGCTATCCTTCCGACAGCTATTTTCTGTCGGGGACTAGCCAAATCAGATAACCGAAAATGTGTCATTTTCGATTCGGAAGTCTGTCGAATGGTTGTGAATAGCTATGCTAACCTAGAAAAGATAGTATTCAAAGTATTAGAACAAGCCGTCTTAATAAACTTCTTCAACGGTTCCTCCTCCTCAATGTTATTCTGGAACTGCTCTATAACACGCTTTTTGCTCCCTCTAATGTTAAATAATCAGAGTGCATGATCTTCAAGGCGGGTACAACTGTTGTTCCAACAGTGTTACTTAATGGTATTCCTCTTAATCAAGTATACCAATTTAAGTATCTTGGGAATGTGGTTACCGAAAATCTTGGAGATGATGTAGACATGGAGAGGGGTTCGCTCGATGTACAGACGCGATAAAAGTAAATGTAAATGGATCAATGGTTGTCTAAATAAATATATTATACATGTATAATATATACATAGTTTTATTCTAATATTTCTATAAATAAATGTATTTGTAACAGGGCAACAAACAAATTGAAACATAATTCACGACAGAATAAAAGTATCAAAAATATTGTTACGTACGATTTGCAAATTTGATTACCAAGTCCAGCCTTCTAGAATACCGACCTGCTAATAACCTACCATTAGGTTAGGTTAGCTGTGCGATTGAATGAAATATGCATGTTGGAAGAATTGTGTCACATTTCAATTCTTTATGAAATTTTGCTTGGATTCGCACAATAACTATAATGAACATAATTATTCAAGCACGTATTTCATTTGATGATTTATATTTCATAATAGGTAAAAGGCTGATGATACAAAATGCACTCCATGATGAATTGATGCCTATTGCTAATCACAGGCATCCTCAAAATACTTATAAAATTATGATTTGTTTTTGGTCTTCTTCTTTTCGTGTGACTAACCTGGTATCAGACTTTTAAAGCCGCCCATAGGCCTCTGAATTGGCTTCACATACCGTTGAAAAATATCTCTTGGGCGTGCCGGTTTCCTCACGATGTTTTTCTTCACCGTTTTTAAAGCAAGTGATAATTATACAATACGCACATAAATCCAAAAAGTCAGAAGTGCGTGCCTTGGGTTCGAACTCGAGACCTGTGACTTGGCAGTCTGACGGTCACACCACTAGGCTATCACTGCTTACAAAAAAGTAAGATGCTTGCTTGTTTTTAGTAAATTAAACCTTTCAAAGAGATGACGATATGAATTGATAAAAAATAAAAAAGACACAAGATGCCAAAACAAAGATGATGAAAACTTAATCAACACGATTGAAAACGAAGAAAAATTAACATTTTCGTATAACAAAAACAAACCAGTTATCAAAGACCTGAATCATATAAAGCAACACAAGTAAATTGCATTCAAGTTGAGAGACCGCAAGTAAAGGATGACGGCTCAATCTCATTAAGTTGTCAGATAATAAATTTAAAAACTGTACATAATTCAACGGTAAATCTGACTATAAAGTGACGTTGCTGTTGAGCAGAAAATTACTTATCTCAGCTGCGAGGGACGAAAAAGGGATGATAAAGGAGAACATGTAATAAAGAGAAACCACAACTGCGGTATTCTGGTTAAGCAGAAGGTTGGTTTGATGCTGATTTTATATTTTTAAAAAAAATAATCAACCGACTTCTTAAGAAAACGCTACCAAGTTAAAAATAACTTTGATTTCGGAAGTCGGTGGCAAAAAACAAAAATTCAAAACCAAAGACACCGACTTCCGAAATTAAAGTAATTTTTCACTTTGTAGTGTTTTTTAACTGCCAGATCGAAATACCATACGGTCACTTCTGTTGTTTCTAACTCTTAAAGTACCATCTCAATTCTAAAAGGCTTCGGATAAAATGCATTAAAACAAAAAAAAAACATCAAAGCTTCGGAGTAACAAATCGAATAAAATCACAGTCATCTGTTCCATATTCTGCAACTCGAATCTTCAAGAATTTACTGTTTAACTTATATAACTCCGATCTCCAAAGACAGGATTCTCGCTACTAAATAATGTCATCACAGCAGCGTATCGTGGGTATGGACAAATATCTATGCAACTCGAGCTATATTCGGCTTCAAAGACAAATGTGATCAAACCGTCAAAGGGTTGATCGTGTCTGTTATATCTGTATGTTCCTTTGTGTGATATTCTATCTGACCGGTTTTGAATTCTGAATTCTGGTTTATATATCTAAATCGAGCTGATATTATCATGACTACAGTAATATTCGCTATTTGCTAGAGAAGTCACAAATTATTGCTGATCGTACTTACCTTGAGAGCTACTAAGAATCCTACCTTTCCTCTTTCAATGATGATGACTCGCCTAATCATAAATGCTACGATACAAATAAATGTCAGATTAAAGAACAGTGAAAAATCATCTGACAGCTAGATCAAGCTGTCACTACACAGAAAAAAAGACGAAAGGGAATTGTTGAAAAGTCTCAAATAAAATACAAAAAGCTAACAAATCACACCTAAATGAGTTCCACCGTAAACATGTCAGCATATTTATCAAAAGTCTTTTTAAATAAACACCTTGTATGTTGCCGCCCACAGTTCTGACGTCATCTTTTATTTTTTTATGTTGTATACTGCGCCCTGAGCCACTTTTTATTTTTAGGTCAATTGCTTTTTACGTGTGATTAGGTTTGAAAATAATAGGTCTAGAATTCAAGCTGAACCGTGACGTGTTTAATTATTTAAACGTGTGGAAACAAAGGCTGCGAGCAGACCTGAGTCTCACCAGAAAAAAATGTTTCGCTCACTCGCATCAAAACCATAACTTGATTGTAAGGGTTGGCGATTTAAGCGGTAATGCTCGCGAAGAAGGAGGCGGAACGCGTGAGGGAGAGGCAAATTTCGCGCCCTCACGCCCCTAACCGCGGCAGGAGGAGGCCCGGGGCGGGAATCGCGAGCCGATTTCCGGCCACCGTAGGCGCGGGCTTGCGGACGGTGAGCAATGGGTAGCTCGCCGTCCGATAAGGGCCAGGTCCGGGTCGACGGCGCGTTGTATTCCACGCGCGCCTCAAAGAGATGTCAGCAGAATTGACGGGGTCCGCTAGGGCCAATGCCTGCCGGAGGTTCGAAAAAAACCGATAGGGAAATCGTGGCCTCCGGCAACAGGGCAACCGAAGGAACACGGGTGGGTTTTAGTCAGTAAGAGTCTGACACGCCCTCCCGCTCCGCCCAGAGCGGGAGAAGTTATTTGATAATTTCCCACGCAAAAAGAAAAAATAAAAGATGGTGATTTAAAAAAAAAACATTGGCACTCCGGGAGTGCCGACAGAAGTGAAAACTTGAACAAAATCGCCTTGGTGAAAGAAAAATACTTGTATAGAACATTGGTCCGTAGCCTTATCTAAATAAAGAGCACAATCGCGTTTACAAAACCTTTAAAGTAAAAATAATTGCATAGATCATTGATCCGTAACGTAATATAAATAAGGAACACAATTGCGTTTACAAAAATGAGGTGTCATCACGGTGTCGCGAAATCAATGGTTTATTTCCATCTCAAAAATGCCCAACGCGCCTAAAGAAGTTTTCACTTCAAAAGCCTACCTTATAATAAGCGATGATAAATTCTGATGAAAAATCTGTTATGCTACTGGCAAAACTGTTTTGTCTACGATGGACACAATTTATTTTATTCTGAAAGCCAATTTTCATATTTAAATACATTCAAAATCTAATCGCAATCTCGTCTCAGCGACAATCAATGTCAAAAACTACAAAAATAATGTACGTAAATTAAACGTATTTTTGGCAGATTGAGACTGAGATTATATTGCAAAAGTGCTTTAAAAATCAAGAATTCCCTTTCTGCATGTGTAGCATGACCTCATAAGAAACGGGTTTTGTCGACGGAAGAATAGACAAAATGACAGATTAACAATCACAATCCGTCATATTGTCTATTCTTCCGTCGGCAAAACCTGTTCCTATGGTGGTCATGCACGCGTGTTGGTGTACATATTGACTAAACTTCTAGAAATTTCACGTCAGTGAAAACATGAGTCAAGTGGGTAGTAGTATCAGAAGAAGTTATAACAAAATAAGCCAGACAATGTTAAAGGTTCTCGCTTTTTTATTACGATTATTATAGCGATAAGCCCGTAATCCTTAAATGGTTAACGCAAAGATTAGGCTTAGTTATACGAATTTGGGATTTTGGGATAAAGAGTAAAATAGAAAATTGTTTCAGCCTGTTTCCGGAAAACTAATTAAAATTCAAAAGTCATTTATTAAACTAGACTGAGAATCAGCACATTTAGAATGTCAAAATGACATAATACATTTTTGATATTACTTTACATAATTGATATTTTTGTGAAAATAAAGTTATAGAACATTGTATAAAATGTCAGAGGTGATGAATGTAAAGGTGCTGACATACTTTAAATCAATGAATAAGTAATTACGCCGTTACAATAGTTTTTTAACATTTCATAACACAAATAAATCAATAATTAAGTTAGTAGTGGGCTTTTTAGTATCAGCAGTAGGTATACAGGGTGGATTTTTGAGATGGCGCAGTAAGAAACCTATGATTTTTTTTAGTGCGATTTGTGTTTTTTCTAGTACTCTAACCTCTATTGGTCCAGAAGAGACTTTTAATCCTTATTCGAAATTGCAATGGCATCATATAAATAAAACCGGAGAGTTGACGTTTTTATAGCTGACTGTACCATTTTTCCAAAATCTATGAATGCATTTAGCAATTACGCAATAAGATAAAGGAAAAAAAAAAACAATGGCACTCCGGGAGTGCTGACAGAAGTGAAAACTTGAACAAGATCGCCTTGGTGGAAGAAAAATACTTGTATAGAACATTGGTCCATAACCTTTTCTAAATAAAGAGAACAATCGCGTTTACAATAAAAATACTTCCAAAACCTTTAAAGTAAAAATACTTGCATATAACATTGATCCGTAACGTAATATAAATAAAGAGCATAATCGCGTTTACAAAAATGAGGTGTCGGTAACGGTGTCGCGAGTTCAACTTTTTTTTTTCCAGCTCAAAAATGGCGTCTAAAGAAGTTTTCACTTCAAAAACGTATTCCTGTAGCTACAACGATTAAGGCGACCACCCATACTGCCCAGTCTCGAAAGTTCACCATGTCTACATACTTATAGCATGCAAATGTTGCGGTCACTGTAATAGTGTGGTTAACCAACTATTTACTAAACATTATTCCGACAAGCTTTGACATTTAGTGCGCAATTTAATGCAGTTATATGCCAAACAGATTGGCAACAGCGTCATCATTTAGCACTTAAAACTATAAGTAGGTACACACGGCTACACATCAAGCTAAAATTTCCAGTATAAGCTGACCTCGCATTGTACGGAAATCTTATACTATGCGAGATCAGCATAAACTGGAGTTTGTTGCGTGATGTGTAGCCGTGTGTACCATAGGTTTGGGATTAGACTTTGAAATAGTATTACACATACATATTAAATAAGATCACGTTTGTAATTCCCCGAAGGGCTAAGCAGAGGTGTACTTATAGATAGTACACCCACTGTACGGAACCGTAGATTACTCTACCGACTTACGCGTCGTGCATTCACACACACAGAATTTGTACCTGGTCTATTATTGCAAATAATTATGTACAGTGTAACTTTTTTAATGTCCCTCGGCAAACTTCATGTTTCGTCAGTCCTCGGATTTCTATCAGTTACCCTTTGCACTTGGTGCAGACCGGACGCTTTCAATCGACTTGGAAGTATAAAGAGTTGTTAATACTCTTTTACTTAATGTAATTCATTTAAAAATGGGACATTTATTTGCCGCCGATTTATTAGCATAAATCGGCGGCGGTGATCTTACGCGTCCGGCCCTGGTCCAGGCCATGGTACGGAGCGAGAGGGCACAGGAAGCCGTCTTCCTTCTGCGAAGCAGTAATCCTCGTGAAGGAGGAGGCGGAACGTGTGAAGGAGAGGCAAAGTTTGCGCCTTCACGCCCCTAGCCGCCGCCCCAGCCACCGTAAGCGCGGGTTTGCGGACGTTGAGCAATGGGTAGCTCGCCGTCCGATAAGGACCACGCCCGGGTCAACGGCTCGTCGTGTTCCACGCGCGCCTCAAAGATACGTCAGCACAACTGATGGGGTCCGTTAGGACCGATGCCTGCCGGGGTCGTGGAAAAGTCCGAAAAGGATACCGTGGCCCCTGGCAACATACAGGCAACTGAAGGAACACGGGTGGGTTTTAGTCAGTAAGAGTCTGACACGCCCTTCTGCTCCACCCAGAGCGGGAGAAGTTATTTGATAATTTCCCACCAAAAAAAAGGCTGCTACTTTCACTAAATTCTTGACGGAAAAACCCACTAACACTTTGCCCGACCTGGGAATCGAACCCAGGACCTCATGCTCAGCAGTAGCGACCAATAGACCAATGAGGCAGGGTTATTAATAAATGTCTAGTATTTAGGACACAAAAACAACCACTAATAAATTGCAGGTATAAACAGTATCGCCACTTATTATACGAGAATGATAGCTCATGCTCTAAGTAAATAGATTAGTTAGCCAGAAGTTTACGATATCTCAATAAAATGTGAAGATCCATTGTTAAACCGAGCTTCTTGCAAACGACAGCTAATATCATAAAATCGTCTGTGAAAATACAGTACCTTCGTAATAATATAGTCTTAGTAAAATGAAAACCTCAAATCAATCCCTTTCTTTGTGCACTATCGCTGGCTTGGAACTAAGGTTCACATGCAAAGTCGGGTATTACCTATCATGTATATACGTTACGACGGGGCTTATTAGAATATGTAGAATTTTATGTTCTTACTTCTTAGGTACCTATTGAACTAAGAAAATTGTGATATAAGAAAATTCTTGTACAAGTAGGTTATTTAAGACTGTGTGCCAACTCTGAATGTGAAAAAATACCGCGCCGGATGCATAACCTCCTCCGTTTTTTGAATTCGGTTGAAAATTTAAAATTCATTTAAGGTCGAGTAAGACTGATTATAATCCTTCGAAAACATTCCCTGTTTTTGGGCTTCCCACAGACGGGGAAAAAGAAACATTTAAAAGAATGCCAGATAAAAGACAAAGAAACAAGAATGAATTAAGGAATGATCATGTCCTTCTCAAAGAAATAAAGATTGATTTTACTCTCGTCAATTTTGATTTAAATCCTGATGATAATATTTAAATCCTGTAGCAAAAACAAAGACTAACATTTAAACACGGAACACTTCAGGAAGACTAACAACCGCGAAAGTACAATTCCTAGAAAATATATGCACCGTGGTTTTGTTACCGCGTCAAAAGACTTGCAATTTATGGAAACATACACAAAGGGATACGAATCTCCTTGATCTAAATAAAAAGAAAACGCAGAATAAATTGACTTGAAGAGGTACAGCGAAAAAAAATATCGCTTATTTTTTCTTATACTCGCTTGGATATGACAACACAGTGCAGGTACTACTCCATCGGGAAAATCAAACAGATTGATCGATCGAATCCGTGCGGACGGATTTGAAACAGTATCTTAAATGATTGAGTGTTGCCAGGATAATGCTAATATTTTCGTTGTATTACGAATATAAACAATGAACAAAGAGAACTCTATCCGATACGTTAAAGAGAGTTATCATTATTGTTCCGAACTAAAACATGTTTTTCGAATGATATCTACATAAGGTGAAAACACGATATGATTTTTAAGAATAAGCAAGAAAATGTCAGTGGAAAAGGCGTACATAATTATCTATTCAATTCACGAATAAATGACGTAGCGATACCCCTGATTTGCACGTTTTTTGCTTGACAAAACGGACTTGACAAAACAGAGATTTCTTTAGTATAAATAGAAAGAAAAAAAAAAAAAAAAGAAAAAAGCCTTTTATTTCCAGTAACACATTAACATGCAAATGTTGTCTCCTACCTATAGTACTTAGTTAACAAAAGGATAAAAAATTGAGAAACTAATATCTATACACTTAAATACAATTATCTTAATAACTATTTAAATTTTACTAATATTATAATAATAAGAGCAGTGGTGGCCCAATGGTAACAGCCGCGACTTACGAGTTGTAGGTCGTAGGTTCGAACCCAGGCAGGCGCTTTACTTTGTGTAAATTATTTCATCACCACTGCTCTCAAAACGGTGAAGGAAAACATCGTGAGGAAACCGGCATGTCCTAGAACCGAAAATTCGAAGACATGTGACATCCACCAACCCGCACTGGGCCCGCGTGGTGGATTACGGCCCACTCCCTTTCACAGAGAGGAGGCCTGTGTCCCTGAAGTGGGAACATTTATAGGCTGATGATGATGATGATGATGATAATAATAGGCAGTAGCATTTTTTTTTTTTACTGTACTGGAACCCCTCTCAGGTAAAGGCCTCCTCCAAAGCTTTTCTTTAATATAATTGAGTTTAATTATGTAATGTATTACAAACATAAACCTTCCAGAATAAATTGTCTAAATAATGGTGAAAACTTTAATTTATAATACGGTTATATATAGATACCTTATTGACATTAAGTGCACTAGTGCAAAAACTTTAGGTACACATGGCTACACATCAAGCTATACATTTCCAGTTTATGCTGATCTTGCATTATATAGAATTTCCGTACAATGCGAGGTCAGCTAAAACTGGAAATGTATAGCTTGATGTGTAGCCGTGTGTACTAAGATATAATCAATGTTTTCATAATTTTTCAAAAACCCAGTCTTGATCCACAATTCATTAGTGTGACGCAACTTTTTGCCGTGATTACAGTTCTACAAATGTTTTAATTTTGCAAACTGCTTCAGCTTCTTAATTAAGATTTGCTGCTACGCTTTGACTTATTAATTAAGTGAACTATGCTTTTATGACTGAAAAAACCTCTCGCATCGCTAATGACAGTTTCTCAGTATCATTAGCGTTAAATTATCATCACCAAAGAAGTTTATTGAAGTAACAGGGTTCGTCGATGACAAACTCATCTACATCTACGAAATTATCATCAGGTACTGGTTTGATTTCTAATTTATATTCATCATTAAATTTTTGTATTGATCGCAAACACTCTCATATTATTCTAAGATCGTTCGAATTTTGAAGGGAATATTCTGCAACATTTCCTTCAATCTTACATGTCACAATACATCTCCTGACGTCACCGATACCAGAAACGATGTCACCAAAATAGTACCAACCTCTGAACCGAGGTCAAAGGGTCAAGCGGGCACGTCCACGCCCAATTAATCGGGGCATGAATCACGTGATATAAGCAAATAAATGTTTAGCAAGTTAATAGCTGTCTTGAGAGGCATCCCTCGGACTACATCCGATGAACAGAATGGGGTCAATAAAAATGTAGCATGTTGTAGGGAGTCTTGGGAATGTGAGGATGAAGTTGTGAAAGGAAAAGAGGGTGATTCTGTGAGAGGGTTTACTTGAGAATACTCGGTGTGTTTCTAGATTATTTCAATGCTTGGATGTTACAGCTCAGTGTGACGGTTTGCGCGTTTTGTAAAAGAATGCAGTAAGTATTTGTTGGAAAACGCGAGTATTTTTATGTAAAAGTATTTTTGTATTATTATTTCTGTTTTATTTAAGAGCGATCATTTCGGACTGCCTTAAATATTAGTTTCGGGATAAAAAATGAATTTCATCAGTAAAAAAAAAAACTCGGAAACTAATAAGGAAGACGCCTCGTGTTCGTGTTCTTTTCTCGTCTTTTTATAGAACTTATAGGACAGGACAGGTAGCATTTTCCCGAGATTACGTCAAAACGATTCAACATCAGCCTACAGCAGTCCACTACATGGACATGGACATTGGCCTCTCTAATTGCACGCTATTCAGCTCAATTCTCGGCAACCCTCATCCAGCTGCTATCAGCCACCCTAGCCCACCTAGCCTGAGGGCGTCCTACCTTACATTTGCCGATTCGCGATCTCCACCCAAGAACACGTCTACCCCAACAGTCATCGATTCTACGGCTTACATGACCGGCCATCCGAAAATCGATTATTTTTAACTGATTCTTCCTTAAGTATAAGGTTCCATTAAAATAAATGGACAAATTTTAACACAGCGTTCAGTACGTCTAAAACAAAAAAAAAACTGATTCAAGTGATTTTATTTTGACCTAAAATAATTACCCAAAATTAGTAACCAACATTTTTTGTGTATTTTCATTACTTAGCTGACTTTTTTCCTTGTAAGTATCAAATACGTTTTTCTTATTTATTTTTCTTTTTTTCTTTTTTTTTTTTTTTTTTTTTTTTTTTTTTTTCTTTTTTTTTTTTGTCCTTTTTTGGTGTTCTGAATGATTTCTAAAAGTTTGACCATTTATTTTAAAGGGACCTTATATATTATATACTGTTTTGGTAGGTAAGCTATTCTGCATATTTTTGAGGTGCCCTACTTAAGCTTTGTATTGGATTCGGGGTACAATTTCGATAAATTAGCTTAATTTTATTCATTCCAGTCACGCGAATTTAACATAATAAGCTGAGTTTGGACTGTTACCTATAACATTGGAAAGTTTTCGTTCGAAACAGTAAATTAGGATTAACTATTAAATTTTAATGTAGTTTCTTATTTTGCGTAATTTTTATTATTGGTTATTTAATTAGTCATATATATAATATTTATATTTACTTTGCATATCGTGTTTACGTTATTTTTTTGTGTTTTTTGCAGTTTGTGCCCGCTTCCATTTTATGCATAGAATCTCCATTTTAATTTTATTCTTTGTTTTTCTTTAGCTGTCGTAGGTACCTAAATAAAATATAAAACTATGTCGTATACTGTGATATTTATTTCCACCTTTATTCAATGTAAAAATATTCATTAATTGTCAGAGTGACGAATACTATTTAATTTATTATAAAGTCATGTTTCATCGTTGTACTAGAAATCAAATCAAATCAAAAATCATTTATTGAAACTAGGTTGAGAATCAGCACTTTTTGAATGTCAAAATTAATTAAGACAGTCCCCAAAACGCCTGCCCTTCACCACTTCCTAGTGCTTTAGCTGGGAAGAAACAACAAATTGTGATGCCACCGTGAGAATATCCGAAGAACCCAATGTTTCAATTCGCCACTTCAATTTTTATACGAACAGTTTCGATCAATCTCTAGTCAAGTACCTACTTCAATGTATATTGCAAAGTATCGATAAATCAAAAGATATCGACATTCAATCCTTTTATTAAGATAAAATTCGTACACACTCATATCAAAATGTGAGTGGCTATCGAATAATATCATTACGCCCTTTACTACGCTACTTGAATTCGGAATGAAATAGTTTATTTTTTTCGCGAAAACCCTCGACCGTGAAGTATTACTTCATTTTTAAGAGTCGCCGGGTTTATAGCTTCAAATATATCTACATTTTTGAACTGGAATTTAGGTCCATGAGAAATGAGACTGGATTTTTTTCGTTGATTGGATTCTGTGATCTAAATTGCGTAGCCTGATGGACTTGTAGATTGATGGATTGTCGATAAATGGATTTGGACAATTTCAATCAAAGATTTGAAAAAAATCGTACCAATTTTCTGGCGGGAAAATGGACAACGGGTCATCTTATAAAAGAAATTAAGTTCGCTTTTGGAACACAGTACAATCCCCTATTCAATAATACTGTCACAATCAGTAACCCTAGGTATTTTCAATCAAAAATTATTTCACAACACATCATACAAATCAGCAAAAAGCCCACAAAATAAACAGAATGACCCAAAACAATTGCTCACTTGAGCAAATAGGGATGGACAGTGGATTGTAATACTTGACAGATACCGATACTGGCTGCCTTGACCACTGATCTCGGGGGAAAACCTCTCTAGTATTTAGTACGTGAGCTTATCGGACCGAGACGTAAGTGACGTCGGGTAAATTTAATTAATTTAATATTCTCTTAGGATGGTTGAATTATTTTGTGGGAAGTTTTAATTATTATTTTGTGAAGGGGAAATAAATAATGCCTTCAGTGGCTTTTAAGATTCATACCCTTCCAAAACGTGGAGCTTAAAATAATTATTTGATAAAAACACTTATCGCTTTGTTTTATTCTCTTCCCCGTGGGTACGTCCTACCTTTTTGTCTTTGATCGACACGACGTCAAAAACGTTGATTGAAGTCTATTTTTAGGTTTTCGATCCAGACGAGAAATTCGGTATCCTCTTGAGACTCGAAGACTGCAAGGGTCAAAGTCCAATAACCGGTAAAGCCTTTTACGCCCTTTCAATTCCAAGACACCATATTAATCTCCAGTTATAAGCTCGTTAAAATAAATTATACCATTTCCAGAATGTTCCACAGTTTCAAGAACAAAGTGAAAGATTCTTAAAAGTCGATTACATTGCAGAATTCTGTGAAACTAATGTTTATTTGATATTTAAGTTCTCGGAGACATTGAATTATTTAATCAAACGGACTAAACCCATTACGATCAATCAGATCAGATTGACATAGTAATTAGTATGTTAGTGGCAGACAATGATGGCACGGAATAGTAATGATGTCTCATTTTAGTTCAATATTATTGTGTTTGTTTTTTAACCGACTTCCAAAAAGGAGGAGGTTATATGTTCGTCGCGTATATTTTTTTTTTATGTATGTTCACCGATTTCTCCGTCAATTGTGGACTGATTTTGAAATTAAAAACTTTTTACAAAAAAAAAAAACAACCGACCTCCAAAAAAAAACACTACAAAGTGAAAAATAACTTTAATTTCGGAAGTCTGTGGCAAAAAACGAAAATACAAAACCCAAGATACCGACTTCCGAAATTAAAGTTTTTTTATTGGAAATCATAGTATGAATAGGTACCTTGTATTAGCAGTATTCTAAAATTAAATTCGTGTAATAATATAATATAAGCCTTTATTTACTGATAACTGAAACAAAATAAAATAAATTAAGCAAACATAACTATTGCACTTCAGTGTCTTCGTCGATCAGCGCGCCCTTTGACGCATAGGCCTCCCCCAGACTCTTCCATTTATCACGGTCTCGTGTGTATCTAGTCCATAGGGCACCAGCTGTCTCCACTATGTCGTCGTCCCAGCATTTACGTTGTCTTCCTCTACATACTTCTTTTCGACCCATCTCTAATTTGCCATTTCGTCACAGCTTTAGACCATTTATTGTGCCTATCGTGGAGCATGTGACCAGCCCATCTCTAATTTACCATTTCGTCACAGCTTTAGACCATTTATTGTGCCTATCGTGGAGCATGTGACCAGCCCATCTCTAGTTTACCATTTCGTCACAGCTTTAGACCATTTATTGTGCCTATCGTGGAGCATGTGACCAGCCCATCTCTAATTTACCATTTCGTCACAGCTTTAGACCATTTATTGTGCCTATCGTGGAGCATGTGACCAGCCCATCTCCATTTCAATATTTTTGTATGGAAGGTTACTATCCTTTAGTTTGGCGATTTTCCTCAGATCTTTAACTCTCTTTTGTCTTTTATGTAGAAATTCAGCAGGCTGCGTTCCATGCCTCTTTGGAAAGAAATCATTTTCTGCAGAGTTTTTTAAGTCAATGCCCGTGTTTGACAGCCGTAAATTCGTGTAATTAATATATATTTACTGAAATAGAATTTACAGTAAATACACCTATAAGTTATATATTACAGTAGTTTTCTCACATTTTTCGTATCTTCTCGATGCTTTAAAAAATATGGTTGATTAGGCTATCATGGATCAACATCTAGTAAGACAGGCTGGTTTCCACAACTCCAAGTCAAAGCGCGCATTTTGTGTATCTATAAATAAAGTACATAAATGTAACAATTTTGCAATATTGAAAATCAATTCGGTGTTTGTTGTCTACCATATGAAATTCAATAAGTGATATCCGTATACCACAAGATCATAAAATAATATATATTATTTTCTATTTCAAGTTTCAGGTAGTAACAAAACTAAATAAAATTGTATGGCTATATATAGGATACCAAGAATTCTCTAAGAGTGTGCATTCTACAAAACAATTCTTCAGACTAATGTGCTCCATTAAATCGCGCCATTTACAAGGAACGGGATTCTCGACCACGAGTTGCAAGTATCGGCAATTAACCTTTACGGCTTGAGAGAAAAGATATGAGAACTAAGTGCTAGATACTTTTATTTATTTATTAATATAAAATATACTTTATTCTATATCAAAACATACTTAACAAAAAAAACAGTGGCACTCCGGGAGTGCTGACAGAAGTGAAAACTTGAACAAGATCGCCTTGGTGGAAGAATACTTATATAGAACATTGGACACAATCGCGTTTACAAAAAAAAAAAAACTTCCAAAACCTTTAAAGTAAAAATACCTGCATAGAACATTGATTCGTAACGTAATATAAATAAAGAGCACAATCGCATTTACAAAAATGAGGTGTCGGTAACGGTGTCGCGAGTTCAATTGTTTTTTTCGGGACGAGGGGCGTGGTCAAGACAGCTACATCAAGAGTTCGAGGCAACTGCAGATGGCGAGGAGCACTAACAGCCGACGGCGATGGATGTCTCTCCGCCTCAGCATTGCGTTTTGTCGGTGCCAAGTGATTAGCTAATTAATTGCTCAATAATTCTATTTGTTTGTTAGGTTTCCTATAACAAGTTTTTTTTGTGTTATTTATTTTTATTATTTATTTATTTAATAAAACCTGCTTCTGATAGATTTGATTTTGATTCAAATTAATTAGTAAAATAGTGCTTGAAACTATGTTATTTTATTGTTGTTGTTGTTGTATTATGTTGTTGCTATGTTGTATTGTGATATAACGTTATAATAAACAGAATACCGAAATAATATGAACTTGATTAAAACCGTAAACAATCATGAGCATAATAATGAACTCTTCATACCTTTGATGACGGCGTTAATAATGAAACTCGATGCGCGGGATGTTGCAGGAATAATTGCTTTTTGATTGGCAAAATGACCAACCAGTTAAATAAATAAAATAAAACATTCAAAATAATCTGTTCCAACTCTTTTTCTCCCTAGGGAAAATAGAGTCGGAAAAGACTAACGGTGTGCTAAAATAAGTTAGTGGATCTTTAAAGATATTGGAGAAGATTTTGAATAAGTGCTGCTCGTTGCCAAAATGCCCCATAATTCCATTATCAAGATCCTTCATGTAAAGACAGAGTAACATAGCATAATTAGCCTATAATGTTCCCACTGCTGGAACATAGGCCTCCTCTTTCTGTGAGAGAGAGTGAGCCATAATCCACCACGCGGCGCAAGCCCAGTGTGAGTTGGTGGATATCACATTTCTTCGAATATATGGTTCTATGACATGCCGGTTTCCTCACGATGTTTTCCTTCACCGTTTTCTCTCCCCGTCGAAGAGAAGTAAAGCACAAATAAAAAGTTATACTAAAACAATGTTAAGTACCCTCTTTTTAGGGTTCCGTACCTCAAAAAAAAAACGGAACCCTTATAAGATCACTCGTGTGTCTGTCTGTCTTTCCGTCTGTCACAGTCAATTTGCTCCGAATCTAATGGTCCGATTAAGTTGAAATTTGGTACCCACATGTATTTCTGTGACCCAAATACGAACGTGTAACGTAAATAAATAAATTTTGAATTCACTTTTGGGGGTCACTTTTGGGGGGCAAACAAGAAAGTTAGCAAAAAAGTTTTGCTAACAGTATCGTGTGACATATCAAATGAAAAGGCTTGTTGCGAGGTTCTTAAAAATGTTTTTATATATACTTAAAAAAAAAATACTTTTAAAGATATTTAAGAAATTCGACGAAAATTTACCATTCGCCCCTTATCTCCGAAATTACTGGACCTAAAATTTTGAAAACAAAAAATACATAGTATAGCTCTTTACTTATAGATTACAGGAAAACCTATAAGAAGTCTATGGTCTTAAAATACCATAGTAAATCGCTCAATATTGTGCGTACAAACTTACATTTGCAATTGGAATGTATGGGAGAACATGTTTTTCAACTACAATGTTAAGTTTGTTCTTGGGATAAATAAATTCATCTCACCTACGGAACCCTTCACTGTGCGTAGTCCAACATGCACTTGGCCGGTTTTATCTGAAGCGTAGCTCCTAGTTCTCAAGTGGGAAAGGTAAAAGAATAGAGTGCAAGTTAAAACGAAGTTTCACGTCGAAGATTTTATTAAGCAGAAGTTAAACTTGTAAATCTAAGTCGCTTTTAACGATTGTTTGTATGTCCGCGTTGTTCTTCTAAACCACGCAATAGATTTTGATAAGATTTTCACCGTCGTTTAAAGAATTTATTCCGGAAGATTTATTTGTATAATAAATACGTTACTATTAAAGTTACGTTTACCTAAGAAATCTTGATGTTTTTTCAAGTCGTAAAAACCGTGCGAAGCAGGAGCGAGTCGCTAGTGTTATAATAAAACTTACAAGTACTTAGTTAACTTTAGGAATTAAGTTCAGGCTGACTAAGCTAAGCAGTCAGTTAGTGGAGTCTGCTCTGCTGAATAGAAGTATTGAACGGTGATAAATTGAAGTATGTCGAAGCGAATTATTGGTATCAGAATTTTATTATAAGCGTGATAATTTCACGCCTGTATTTTCACGAAGGGTAAGGCAGAGGTGTACCAACACTTACCTACAGTACATCCACATTTCGCCAGTTATGTTTAAGTCCCATGTAATGGGGGTGACCCTAATGCCATTAACTGGGCACAAATCCAGATTCAGGGCTGCCAATGAAAAATTCCAGATGAAAAACCCAATAACACTTTCCTCAACTCAGTTATCGAACCTAGGACCTCATGCTCAGGAATAGCACTTGTGACCATTAGAACAACGAGGCAATATAAGCATATCTAGATTACACGGTATTAATGTCCAAAACTGAACCCTATTTTCTAACAATCGAAGCCATAAAAAGCCTCTTGGAAAACCAGCAAGTAAAATAGGATGCTACATTTTAGGGCCCACACCACTAAATGCCATTTGATCCACACACAATAGATACCTTTCTACCCGAAACCCTCACAAACAAAGTATCTACTTCAACTAATAATTACGTCAGGTACCCGAACAACGGTAACAACTGAAGTTCGAGAAAGTTCTAACTGATGGGATCATTACTAGTAAGGGAAACTTTGAGGTAAATTTAACTTTTTACTCAATTATGGATAGCGTTACACATGACGTGAGCCCTAAAATAGATCTTCATATACTATACCATGAACTGCCATGAAAAAGAATGAATGACTACTGGAGGAACTCATCATCACCAAGAAGTTGGTAAGCTATCTACAATATGCCAGGAGCGCCCTCAGCTTTTTCGGATATACAGAGTGGCAGGGACATCGACGTGCAAGCTGTTACCATCATGGATTCAGTACCTATATGATTCTGTTTCTTTTTTTTAATCTGTTTTTTCCTACAATTTAAAAAATTAATAATGTTTTATTTATTTCAGGTATTAATCCATAGCAATACTAAAATTAAATTAAATTCCAATAAATTAGAAAGAAAAATAAGTTTATTTGTTACAGAAACACGTGCATAAAAGAAGAGAAAAATAAAATAAAACAATAGAAAAAATACAGATTTGTATGATATATATGTATGTATGATGTATGTATGTAGAATTACAAGATTTCAGCATAATAATTATTTGCGTCTTAGCAGGTACACACAGTGAAATATTACAGACACTATTTGATTAGTACATGCACATAATCGAGACAGGAAAGATGCCTTGAGTCTCCTCAAGAGCACGTAAAAATCAGTAACTGTTCTCAACGAACATGCCAGTTGCACTACACTGCCAGGGCAGCTTTAATATAGCTATAAAGGCGTTATTGTGTTGTAAATGAAGCGTGTTATAAGCAATAACTACGCCGTAAAAATGTGTGAAACAGCTACCTTTTTTACGGAATCCATAGTAACAGGTTGTGCGTCGATGTGCCTGCCACCCTGTATTATGCGTTCACCTAAACAGTGCCTGCAAAAGCTTATGATACTGGGCCGTATGAAAAAAAAAAACGCGCTCAAGACAGCAATGGCAAGATGGTCAGACGCGATCAAGAAGACTGTTGGAGAAAAAATTTACCGAGAGCGGTCCGCACAACAGAAGACCGCATAAATTGGAGACGCGTAGTACATGGTCGTGATCTGCAGCATTGAGGAAAAGACATACAAGAATGAGGATGATTCAAGAGGGTTTTCTTGACTTGGTAACACGAAATGACAATGAGGGAAGTTGAATTATTTGAGATTTTTTTGTAATAGATTTGCTGGGATTTAATTATTTAGAAGCAATGTGGTGTTGGAGTATGGGGGGCTTGTGGCTAAGTAATGACAACCGCACGGGTCGATCTATCAGGTTAAGCTACGCTTGCCGCGGTTGGTCCATGGATGGGTGACCATCTTTACATACCAAGAACCCTCCGTGCCTCGGAAAGCACGTTAAGCCGTTGGTCCCGGCTGTCATTTGTAGATCTTTGACAGTTGTTACGGGTCGTCAGAAGCCCGAAAGTCTGACAACCAGTCTTACCAAGGGATATCGTATTACCCAGTAACTGGGTTGTGGAGGTCCGATAGGCAGTCGCTCCATGTAAAATACTGGTATTCAGCTGCATCCGGTTAGACTGGAAGCCGACCCCAACATAGTTGGAAAAAGGCTAGGCAGATGATGTGGTGTTGGAGTATGGCAAAAACAAATGAATCCTACTTAAACACTAGCAGCCTCACAAAGAAACGTGGTACAACAGTTATACTCGAGAATTAATTAAGATTAAGCAAAATGTCTTGGTTGTACGAATAGAGATGGCAACGCTATATATTTGGTATAAGTTATTCTTTGTTTATTTGTACATCCTCAGAACTATAAGTCTGTCTCATAGTGATAGTACTATTCTTTCAGCCTAACAATAGGAACTTCTTAAGAAACTCTTTAAAAAATTTAAGTGCAATCTTACCTGAAATGAAAAATGTTATCCAAAGTTGTGGTTAATATTTAGTTTTAACTATTATCGACTGAACTTAGAAATGAGGATGATTTAATTTATTAAATGACCAATTGTTAAATATTATTAACTCTATACTAATATTATAAAGAGGTAAAATTTGTTTGTTTGTATGTAGGAGGTAATCTCCGGAACTACCAGTCGGATTTGAAAAAATATTTTTGCATTGGATAGCCCAATTCATGAGAAAGATATAGGCTCGCAAACGAAGTCGTGGGCAGAAGCTAGTAACTTATAAAATCTATGAGGAATATATTTAGTTATAAAAGTATAAGAACACATAGTTTTAGGTTGGTCACTTTATTCTAATTAGAATTCCCTCACACTTGTTGAGCTTGTAGGTACATGTACCATTTTTCAAAATAAATCTTGTATATATTTTCTTTTTAATTTACTTCGTCTGGTAAAATGAGAATATGGGTTTCCAGACCACAACATTCGAAACAAAATCTACAGATTAAACTAGTATTCCCTGCCTTTATATAAAACTGCTTCTAAAACTTTCTACCCACGTCTTGCAAATCACGTCTACTCTAACAATCTAATCGAATGGCCTATCAACACCGATTTTATTGTCCTCTAATAAAATAGAAACTGCAAATCACATCAGACTGGAGTAATGAAAAAAGACACATCTGCCAAGCTTGTTTTATTTGAAACGAGAAGCTTGGTGCAATATAATGCCTTATAAAACATGTTTTATAACTGACTTTATCGTATTCCTAAGGGTGACTGCAGATAGAGGCGATTTGGCGTTTTGGACGCCATTGCCGTCGTCTGAAAAGGCGATTCGCATGATGTTAATTTATTTGTAGGCAAATCGAAAACTCCAGAAATCGATTCGCCTACAAATAAATAAACTTCGTGCGAATCGCCTCAAGAAAAATAATATTGATTGAAAGTGTCAATTCGCCCGTTCCGGGCGTGTAAATTCATGCGAATCAACAATAAGCCGAATGAAAGTGTGACGAGTGATACGCGAATTGCTCGGGGAGACTCGACAAAAGTAGAGATTTGTGCATGAGTGTAAGAAGTAGATGCCCAGATACTATTGTTAAAACAAACTGTATGTACCTAATTGTCTGCATTAAGGTGACCAAACTATTGTAGGTGCTTTACTTAAAGTTTAATTATAAGACAACAAGTATTTTATTTATGCAATTCTACAACTCTTCTGAAGATTGCTAATATATAATACATTTTTATCTAAAAAAATCGTATATTTTTCTTCGTTCATACATAATCGCGAGTTAAATCAGAAAATCGCTCGAAAACGCCCCTATCCGGACGAGTCTTAAAGTGGTAAAGATGGAACACTGAGCGTGATTGTGAAGACCTATCATGTTTTGCTTACGACCACTAAAAGTACTGAGGCTCACTTCCGTCTCAGCTAAAAGGAATTGTAATAAGAATAATGTTTTATTCGCCATTTTACGTACCGGATGGAAACGACAGATTTTAGTGGCTATTATTGATTCAACGACTTCGTTCGTGACCATTTATTACCTATGTTGGTTTACTTGGATTTGCTGCCGAATAGCTTTGAATTGTGTGGTGCATTCTGTTAACTTGAATGATTTATTTATTTAACCATTTATATATACACATAATATATAAAAAGACAAGAAGAAAAGAACAGAAACATAAAAACGAAAAACAAAAATATTACGAAAAAAAATTATTTAAAAAAAACAAAAAAAAACCCGACTGCAAAAACACATAACCGAAAAGAGAAAAACAAGCATTATAATCTATAGAATTTTGGTATTGCAGGCGGGACAAACCAATAACCTGAAATGATGATGTAAATTTTGTTTGTCCCGCCTGCAATACCAAAATTATATAGATTACTAGCTGACCCCGGCAAACGTTGTTTTGCCAATTATTTGTTTGGGGTGGACAACCCTTATCACTTAGGGGTATGAAAAATAGATAGTAGCCGATTCTCAGACCTACTGAATATGCATATAAAATTTGGTAAAAATCAGTAAAGCCGTTTCGGAGGAGTAAGGTAACTAACATTGTGACACGAGAATTTTATATAAGAAGATAATGCTTGTTTTTCTCTTTTCAGTTATGTGCTTTTGCACATCGATTTCTTTTGCAGTTTTTTGTTGTTTTTTTATATATATTTTGTTTTTATTTCAAGCTTTTTGTTTTTACTCATTACTAGCTTTCATTTGATACCAATAATGCAGTTTTTTTTTAAAACCTACCCCTCAATTTTTTGGTTTTTGCAGATGCAATATATAAATATTATATAGCCTATGACACTCCCACAATTAAGAAGAATCTAACGACACCTCAGATGTTGAAATCCATCAAGCCGTTTAAGCTACAGAGCGTGCCAAAGAAATAGACATACATACATACTTTAGAAAAACATTACCCTTCCTTCCTTCTGGGGTAGTTGGGTAATAAAAATGCAATACAATGATACTGAAGTTAAACATCTATTCTGTGTATTCTTATATCTTCTGTAACTAAACTTGCCTACATGTAAGTACCTTAAGTGTATTGTATGTCATATTAAGGGGTAATCAATTAAACTGACATCCTTGCACCTGATTTTTTTTACATAGAAATGAAAAACTAGCATGTAATGTATGTTGCATGTCAGAAACACAAATATTATTTTCTTTTGAATACTCCTTTTTTTTTTTGGGTGGGAAATTATCAAATAACTTCTCCCGCTCTGGGCGGAGCGGGAGGCTGTGTCAGACTCTTACTGACTAAAACCCACCCGTGTTCCTTCGGTTGCCCTATTGCCGGGGTCACAATTTCCCTATCGGTTTTCTTCGAACCCCCGGCAGGCATTGGCCCTAGCGGACCCCGTCAATTCTGCTGACATCTCTTTGAGGCGCGCGTGGAACACAACGCGCCGTCGACCCGGGCTTGGTCCTTATCGGACGGCGAAATACCCATTGCTCACTGTCCGCAAGCCCGCGCCTACGGTGGCCGGAAATCGGTTCGCGATTCCCGCTTTTGAATACTCCTTAAAAACCGATCAAAAATCTTGAAGAAGATTTTCTTTACACGGTTTTATCCGGTTGGTTTTATCAGCTTACTATACATAAGTTTAGTATACTACAACAACCGGCCAAGTGCGTTTCGGACCATGCACAATGAAGGGTTCAATAGTTCGGATGTAAGTTGGTCGATTAATACTCATTAATTTGTAGAGCCTACTTAGCTGTGATAATTTTTCTTTTTACTTCGATAAATATACTACTGTTGTGAATTTTTTCACATATCCAAAAACAACCATTTAGCTGGTAGGGGACAGAGGAGGGATCACTTGGCTCTAACAAAAGTCAGCTCTTTAAAGCTTAATATTTCGCAAACGGATTCCTGAATCGAAAAATTGTTTTAAGCGGCCTTTCCAACGACTCTTCAAATCATGTTTTAGACGAGAAAAAACATCGCTACTTCACGTGTAGGGGAAGTACCCTAAAAAATATATTATTTTACCACTTGTTGGCGTGGTTAATATATATACCTACCCATGCCAAATTACAGCTTTCTAGTACTAAAACGCTCTGAGCTAAGTCGCGAACAGACAGACGGATATGACGAAACTATAAGAGTTGTTTTGTGACTACGGATCCCTAAAAACCCGAATGATATGATTTCCTGTCAACTCAAATTATTGACTTACCGACCAAGGAAGATTTTTTTCACGTTTTCTTGCTAAGTTTATAAAAGATATTGGCGTTCCAGTTCGTAACAGCCTTATAAAGGTGGAAGCTATAAAATTGGATCGACTTCTTTTCCGACGCCGTCACTCAGTAAAACGAATAAAACCACTTTGAGAAGTTTCTGAAGGTGAAGTAAAGTATTATAATGTACTGTATCAAGATCTTGTTAGTATTCAATTTATTCTTGTAACTTTCCTTTTTTCAAATACAGTGATTTTGCAGATAAGTGGAGACGACGAACTATATATATAAAAACTAGCTGATCCCGGCAAACGTTGTTTTGCCAATTATTTGTTTGGGTGGACAACCCTTATCACTTAGGGGTATGAAAAATAGATAGTAGCCGATTCTCAGACCTACTGAATATGCATATAAAATTTAGTAAAAATCAGTAAAGCCGTTTCGGAAGAGTAGGGTAACTAACATTGTAACACGAGAATTTTATATATAAGGCTAGCTGCGCCCCGCGGTTTCACCCGCATAAATCTCGATCCTGTGGGAAAAAAAAAATTATCTTATGTTCTTTTCCAGGGCATCATCTATATATGTGCCAAATTTCATCCAAATCCGTTTAGCCGTTTTAGCGTGAAGGCGTAACAAACAAACTTACTTTCGCATTTATAATATTAAGGAAGGATGAATGCATATTTCCCTTGGTCACGGCATCACGCGGGAACGGCTGGACCGATTTCGCATTTTTTTTTTTAAATGTTTGTTATTGTCAGGAGAAGTTTCTTATGAAAGAAAAAATTAAGAAAGTTGCGAGAAAAATTAGAAAATTAAAAAAAAACTTAGGTAACGACTATATTAACTTTTCTAATGTAACCTAGCGCTTTTTTAAACTGTCAGTCGTTTGACAGTTGAAGTGATTGACAGAATGCGCGCTGCAAACATAGTTAAGTCTGTCGCATCAGCTAGTACAATAATAAATTACTGCGTATATCTAATGACTTTCCTAGTCCGCATACAAAAATACTCAATAGTTTATTCACTAGAGCTAGTCAAAGATTCGCAAAATATCAATGTGATTGACATTGATATTTCACATTTTGTTTGGTGCTGTATTTTTCCGACTGCGTTTTTCTGTTTGATTTTCCGAAGACTTTAGTTACGATTATGGACCCTGTAACCTCTCCCGATGATGACCTTGGCTTTACATTGGATTTTTTACCCGCCTCCCACGACGACACCAGCTTGCCAATGGATACCGTACCTGTTTCTCGCCAAGGATCTGACACGAATATGGAACCTGAATTACACAAACTTACCAGCTCACCACGGAGCCATCTATGTGTCAACTGTGGCGTGGGTACACGAAGACTTATTTTAAGAGATTTCCCTTAAGCAACGTGGAAGTTCGGTTTATATTTCAGCAATGGATTGCACCACAAAAACTAAGTTACTTTATGAACATACAAGGTACATACTGAGCAACTCTTACTGCATAGCTACGTTACGTTAGGTTTGAATTAAATAATTCGGTTGGTTAGTGTCACGAAAACCATAGAAATAAATAATTGAAGTTTGTTTTGTCTCAAACCATTGCCACATATTTTATCTGACATACATAAGTAATGAATTGTGTGATCATCAAAAATGGTATCACGAGACCGGTGTTGTTCAATGTATTTATACATAAAGACCTTTTGATGGAAAAAAAAAAGAAATAGGAATAGGTATAAATTATTTTAATGACAGTATGCAATTATGTTTCAGATAATAGTTTGATGTGTGACCATTGTTAGATGTTGGCAAGGAATGCACAGCAGTCTTCTGCACCACAAAAACGAAATGTTGGGCATTGACAAATATAATTGTGTAAACTGTGGTCAATTGGTATTAAGAAACTACTTTCATCATTTATACCAACGCAAAACAGGCACAAGAGACATACAAATAAGAACTATAATTGCAGAATGGATTACACCAAAACTATAAAATATTTTTTTTAACCTTTAATTTATAAGAGATCTACCGAGTTCTATGTAAAAAATAGTGGTTGTTTCTTTATCTATAATATCAACCCTAATGCCTATAACTTGTTTCTTTCATGGGCGTCACTTGGCCAAAATCTCTTTATCAAATGGGCATTACCCTTTAAATCGTTCTCGGTTAATAAAACGTTTTTAATCGTTTCTTTCCATTATTGGGTTGATCGATAGGAAACTTGTAACACAACCCTAATCAAAACTTAAGCGGCAAGCGCATTGGAATCAATGATATAATTAAATGAAGATAAGGTACAATTTAACTAAACAAGTTCATGTTTTTCTGCGCAGCTGCGTCCTGCGGAATAAACCGGTTTTTGAAAACGTTCTCATTTCGTTTTCGTTCCAAACAAAATATTGTACAAAGTAGAACGAGTACTGTTAGAAACGTTTTAAAAATGTTATATTAAATAACGTTTCCTGTTTTCGATACCGAAATAAATCCTCGGATTTATTTGATAATTCCAAAATACTCTTATGCATTAGTATTGCTAGTGTTCTCATTTATTTTATATACACTTTTTATTATTTACAATTCATCAGATTCCGTAAAAAAACAAACGCCCCATTATTGAAATAATGAGATACCATTAGTATTCCGCGCCATCATTGTCTGCTACTGACGTACTAATTACTGTGTCAATCTGAACTGATTGATCGTAATGGGTTTAGTTCGTTTGATTGAATAGTTCAATGTCAAAATTTCACAGAATTCTGCAATGTAATCGACTATTAAGAATCTTTTATTGGCTTGTAATAATTAGTTTGCAGTGTTTTCATTTATTGTCGTATTGTTATCTCCACATTGTATTAATGGAAAGAGTTCTGTAGCGGTTACACCGCCACATAAAAACTACGTATCAAAGACATGACGTCATACAAATCCTGCATCGCGCAATTATATTTTACCGCGCGATCGACATATTATATACAAGATTCCGACTTCAAGTGTCGCGTCGGGCAGTTGCCCGCCAGACACGACACCCGTCTGCTCGGAGGATCTCCCCTTTTCTATAGAGGATGAGTGAACTTTACACCCTATTCGTCATGCCCCTAAAGTTCCTTCTCTTTGATATTGATTATGACAAATAATTGGTCTTAAAAAATGGATATTTTCAAGTAAATATTATCAGGATAATGTGCCGTCCAAAACAAACATAAATTGTATCAAAAACATCTCATCACCAATGATTAGCCCAAAATTACCAACTTTCCTAAAACAGGGATCTCCAACCGACAAAACTCCTAAGAGTTCCCCAAATTCCTTTCAAATATTTCGCACTTGAACATAAAACGCGGATACGAACCTTTACAACTTCATCGTTCCACAATAAAAGCAGGCAAAAACTCAAATACATCAGAGCCCGATGTAGAGGGCTTTCCTGGAAGCACGTTTGATCGTTCAGCTTTACTAACGTCCATCCGCATCCGATATTTCATTATGGAACGGTTGAGTGAGTGTACCTATTAGGAGTCTATATTACTGTTTTAAATAATTTAAGTTTATCTTCTATATCTATACTTCTATATACTATAATCTATATACTAATATATAAAGCTGAAGAGTTTGTTTGTTTGTTTGCTTGAACGCGCTAATGTCAGGAACTACTGATCCGATTTGAAAAATTCTTTCACGGTTAGATGGCCCATTTATCGAAAAAGGTTATAGGCTATATATCATCAAGCAACCAATAGGAGCGGATTACCAATAAAGAATGTTTCAAAATCGGAGTTTTTTTTTTTTCCTTTTGTGAGCTTCCGCTGCGTGCGCTGCGTAAACGGTTAAAGTTTCGCAAAAATCATGTATGACAGAATTGTTCCCTTTTAAACGTTCTAAAAAAAAATTTGCAACAGCATATGTCTATCTTTTAAGGTTGGCTCACTCTAACCTTTTTTTAACCGACTTCAAAAAAAGGAGGAGGTTCTCAATTCGTCGGAATATTGTATGTTCCCCGATTACTCGAAGACAGCTGGACCGATTTGATTTATTTTTTTTGTTTGAAATTGTATACTTTCAAGTTGGTCCCATTGTCATTTGGTCACGATCTGATGATGGGATCTTGGAGAAATCGAGGGAACCCTTCAAATATTAAAGGCACATCTATAGCGATTTCGGTATTTTTGATGAGCAGTTGGCATAAGGCTATGGTAACTTAGATAAATTACAAATCAACCCACTAAAAAGTGAAAAAAAACTTTTTACAAAAAATACAACCGACTTCCAAACTACAAAGTGAAAAATAATATTTTTTGTAAAAAAGTTTTTTTTATGCTAACCAAATTTGTTCCAAAGTAATGCGTTATTTGCGAAGGTGTTTTTATAAACATGATATTAATCCTTATCCAAATAAATGCATTATTCATCACAAGTATTTAATTAAAAACAAAATTGTTCATTCAATTTCAATGAATATCTTAGGAGATATCGCAGTTTTAAAATAACATCGCAGCAAAATAATGATCAAGTACTGCGCGCGCATTTAAAAGAATTCAATTAACGGTGAAGGTATCGTTTGCGGTAACAATTAATAAGGCCCAGCGGCAAATATTTATGCACGTAGGAATAGATTTACGCCAAGTGTTTTTCGCACGGGCAACTATATGTTGCCCTATCGAGATCTGGTTCTGGTGAAAATCAATATCTAATTCTGCCCGAAGAAAACAAAACTAAAAATATAGTGTACGCAGAAGTACTTTAAAATAACTTTAGTTTTGAGTTTTTTTTTTTTTGAGAATAACCTACAATCTACATGATAGGTATAAGATTATAAGAACCAGTATTTTTACCTAACGTTTTAAATTTCCACTCATACTGATAAAAGCGTGATGTAGGTACCTAAAATAGCTTCACGTACGTATTATTAAAAAAAAACACCTTTTGCGTAAACGAAGTCGATGGTGAAAGTCAGCGTTAGCTCAAAGTAACTATTCCACGCGGACAAAGTCGCGGGCAGAAGCTAGTAAATTATAAAAATCTATGAGGCATAGGTATATTTAGTTGTAAAAGTATAAGCACACATAGTTTCATGTCGGCCACTTCACTTTAGTCTAATAGGAATTCCCTCGCAGTTGTCGATGAGGTTATGTAGGTACCATTTTTCAAAATAAATCTTGAATACAAATTAAAAAAGAAATTGTTTACATCATCTGGTATTGTGATTTTAAAATAACTAAATGATGTTTCAATAAATATTATGAGTGAAAATGAAGCAATAGGTAGATGTTTTAGGTACTACCAGCAAAAATTTTCATCTTAATATATATAAATTACGTGTCACGTTGTTTGTCCGCGATGGACTCCTAAACTACTTAACCGATTTTAATCAAATTTGCACACCGTGTGCAGTTTGATCCAACTTGAAAGATAGGATAGGTAAGGTAGGTAGGGAGGGTAGGGTGGGTAGGGTAGTTTTAGGGTAGGTAGGGTGGGTAGGGTGGGTAGGGTAGGTATTGTAGTAAGTGATAAAGATGGTCCACCCCAAACATTTATATGGCAAAACAACGTTTGCAGGGTCAGCTAGTTTATTATATTTTTTATATATATACCTAGACCAAACCAGCTCTTTTTACGACCTTTTTAAAATTAAAAAAGAACTTAGGAACCAATGAGACCTTAAAAATTATTAAACATTAACCTTCTTCATTATTAGCGGACCAGACGCCATCAACAATAATGACATTAAGCATCAAGGACCTGATTTAGAAGGCAGTACTTCTCGATACGGCTCGCATTATGAGGGGGTTCCCCTGTCTCTGCAGCCCTAACCACCTGTAACTTGGACCCTGCTCTCGACACCGGCGGACCTCAATTTATTTTATTTTTAAATGTATTTATATTATTTTTATTTTAAGAAATATTTAAAAATGTAAATAAATAAACGACATTAATATTATTGTCATTCCTTCCAATATTAAAATAAGTCCAACCACCACACTGTCAGTAGTAGTGTGACATTACATTCCAGTAATGTCAACATTAGTTGAATATAATGTCATTATAACTGATAGTGTCTTGTTTACTATTATTTTCAAAACTTCCTTATTAAAATTACTAACAAAAAATAATCAATCAAATCTAACCTTTATCAACAAAATCAAAGGGCACGCAACGCTTAAAACAATAAGCCCTATAATTCTATATATAGCTTCAAGCTGCAGGATTTGCTTTGACCTTCAGCTAAGTAATGCTGCATTGCGGTTAGGAATCACGCTACTTCGTTCTACTGCAAGCAAAGTAAATTCACTAACCTTGGCAGTCAATGATAGAGTTGAGATAGTAAAAGTGTCTGATTCAAAGGTTTTTTTTTAAGGTTCCGAAATTAAAAGAATAAATTGAACCGATAAAACATCACTTTTGTGTGTCACAGAGGTTTTTCTCGAGATCTATGCAATGCAGCAATTTATATTTTAGCATAATGCATGCTTACATAGGTGTTGGTGACGCGCGTACAGATTTCCAGTCAAAGACCAATAAATATTTATAAACTAGCTGATCCGCCAAACGTTGTCCTGTCCAAATTTCAATAAATTTGTTCCCAAATTTGAGTTTTGATAGTTTCTAAACGTGTTCACTGCTTGACTGTCACCAAAAAACTCTACTTAACTCCAGTCGAGCGTTATGTTGTAGACTCTGTCGAGCACCGCTAGGCGGCGCTGGCGCCCGATTAGTCAAATTAGTGACGTACTTTATTATCAATTAAAATTTATAGTTAGTTGAATCATTACAGAAGATATATTTTTCCGTAACATTACAATCATTACGGTACGCCAGCAGCAGTTCCTCAGACTTCTCAGTGTCTATTTCAGTTCGGAATTTTAACTGTGTAATCCCGACTCGCTCTTGGACGATATTTTTCCGCAGTGTTTCTTGTTAGTCTGAATTTGAGGTATATTTTTCCTTCTGCCCTAAAAAGTTACAAGTTGTAGTACATCTTTAAAAAATAGTTTGAATTCACATCTTTTTGTTAGCGATGTTAATGATGGTATCAGTTCTAGTACTAAAGGGGCAAATTTCACCAATGGAACTGAACGCGTAAGTTACGTTCAAGAGATGTCAGTGTCATCATTATTGTAGAATATTGACACAATATTGGCAGCTCTTGAACGTGGTTTAGATAAACGCTGATCGCATTCGGTTTCATTCGTGGAATTCGCCCTTAGATAGTCAATTCATAACTTTCTTCTTTCTACTTTTTCTCTGGGCGGAGCGGGAGGGCGTGTCAGACTCTTACTGACTAAAACCCACCCGTGTTCCTTCAGTTGCCTGTATGTTGCCAGGGGCCACGGTAACCCTTTCGGACAAACCCGCAACCCCGGTAGGCATCGGCCTTAGCGGAACCCTTCAGTTTTGCTGACAGGTTCACCTTCCTAAAGTTATGACCTTACCTAGCGAGTTTAGAAATATTATCTAGATTGAATTTACAAGTTCTACAACAACGGTAGACGGGTAACCTCTGGTTTGGAGTTAGGCAACATAAAAAATAGGGTTAACATTTATTGCTCGTCATCGTGATATTTCATACTGCCACCAAAATTCCACTCCTAAACATTTAGATAGTAATAGTTTCCTGAAACGACTACTTGAAATGTTGAGGTAGGTCCAGGCAAAAAATTTGCGTGTTTGTGACATTTGTTTTACACCTACAATAAAATTACTAGTAAGTACTGCGTAGTTAAAGTCAAATTAAATAGTATAATGGACTTTTATGTTTGTAGGCGACAAGCTGGATCTACCTATAGTCCGTACGTTGAGAGAATGCGTTTCTGACAGGTGTCAGTTGAAAAATTACTAGTAAAGCTTGTCCACTCTGAAATGACGCGACCTACTACCGCATTTACGTACACGGTAATGTGGGTTTCTATGTGTAATACGGTAGTGGGGCGCCTCATTTCAAAGTGGACAAGCGTAGTAAGGATCAAATTCGAAAATCACATTTATTCATTATTATGAAACTGACAGGTGTCATAAATGCATTTTCTCGACGAAGCGACTGTACTTAGTTTTACCAAAATATACCAACCCACATGAATCTTCCATTATCGAAGTAATTGATATCAAAATCCCGGATCCCGGTATTCTAGGGCTTTTTCCGGATAGTACTATCATCACGTTTGGAAAATTGCAGTAGTTTGACGAAAATTACTCAATGAAAATCGTTGAAGGTTTGTGAGTTGGTATATTTTGTAAACATTAAACCTGTTATCCCTACCATCAGTAGCTTTTGGTATAAAATACCAAGACTAGCAATACTAGCTGGATATTTAATTAGATGTCTATTTTAAAAAGACAATATTTTCTAGTTATCTGTAAAGCAAAAATGCCTTCTTTAAATTGTTACATTATGTACTTACAACAACGTTCAAAACCTTGAGAGATGGAGATGATATTACTTGAAGTACCTTGACATAGTATCAGTTTTTTTTTTTTTTAATATATTTTATAACATAGTGTAAAGTAAGTTAAAAAAGTTAATTTTGTAGAATTGTGTCTTTTTTTTCTATAATGTACGACAATGGTGAGTATGGTGTCTCTAAAAGTACCTCTGAAGAGTAAATCTGATTAAATACATAAGATCTAAAAAACGTAAAAAAGAAACAAAATTGAATATCCAATTACCAAAACTAAAATAAATTAGATTTATTTTTGTTTAAATAAGTACAAGTATAGTAAGTAGGCCAGTCATTTAAGACATCGTAGGTCACAAAAAATTGCACTGCATAGGTTTTTGGGATGTGCTTAACTTCGAAATTTTTGGAAATTTCGAGTTTTTGCGAGCACTACGCAGTTAGCACAGGTCTTTTGAAGCTACAAACTTTGTTTTACACTATTGGTGTCTATACTAACAACATCCCAAAAAATCAGTACCTACAGTGCAATATTATTTGCGACCTCACGCTATTTTTGTGTTTACGGTGGCCAGTAAACAGTAAGTTCTGTACAATTTAAACGTGATGTACAAAAAAGTAGTGAAATAAGTTTAGATGAGAGAAGTATTTGTAAAGAGCTTCGCTTAAATATATTTATAATTACTTTTAAAACTACAAATTCTACAAGAGTTTTTGCAATCAATTTTGAGGAGACAGCAAATGAAATAAGTATTTTTTTTAAACAATTTGGTTTTGATAAAAATTGTAGAAGTCAATATTGATAGCAAAATCAATAAAATATCTACAAATATACAGGAAAATGAAATTACATTTACCGAACACGCCGATGGCGCGGAATGAGCCCCACAAGTACCACCCGCCGCTGCAGCTGCTAACGCACTGCTTCCAGGCACCTGACAAACGAAAATGCATTTTAATCGCTGAATCCAAAAGTATATTTCAGAATAACAAGAAAGTTTCATGATTGTCTTTAGGAGACCTAGATGTGGCAAAAACAATCCAAAAGTCTGTTTTTGAAATTGTTTTCAAGTTGTTTGTTCTGTCATAGCCCTTGAAGACCTGAATTATCTGGCATAGCTTTCTAATTTCAAAGATGTCTAGCAAGCAATACTTAAATTTTGTTTAAATTATTTGACAAAACGATTGAAAGTCTAATTGAAATTTGAAACTGGCAATATCGAATAAGCTAAAACATGATATTAAATATAGTATCATTCCTATGAACACAAAAAAGGATAGTTTGCTTACTGCAAGCAAAGCTGAATAGAAATTGAGGTTAGAAGTACCTATCTACAATATCGAATATCCAACTCTCTCAACAAAGGTACAAAACTAATTAATTACGAATCAGATCTTGTACATGAAGAAAAGGCAAAAGAAAATATATAAAAATAGATATCATAAAAGACAAAAGTTGGGTAATAATCGATCAATTCATGGCGATTATTTCTAAATACTTTATTATGATTACTAGGTAGAGGAATCTAAGTTTACTGGGAATAATAATAAAGTAGCAATTTCGTGGGCTATGAACAAACCATATTGAATTCCTATAGCGACGTTGGTACATGAGAAGTACACTGATCCACCTGTTGAAATTATATTTGCTTGTACTATACTTAAATATATAAAAAATCTCTAGAAATAAAAAAAAGAACATCTACAGTAACAATAGTTAATTATACCAATGACCCTCAAGTCAATTCAATTACAATTCGTTATTTTAATTAAAGTAAATTAAGATAAGAGAAAATTAAATTTATTCCGACTAATCTTATAAGTAATTGAATTGAATCTCTAAGAGTTCATTAAAAAACTTTGATCCAACTGAAGAGCATTCTTTTAAAAATCTTTGCTTTTACATCCTTCACAAAGAAACTTTTAAACATTTCATTATTTATGTCTAGATCTCCCAACATCTCTACTGCAATATTTTTATCACTATCAACAATTTCAATATTTTCATTAAAAACTCTTCACTCTTCTCCTACAATCTCTTTATCAGTATAAACATCATCATTATCATCAAATATACCTTCAACTGCTCCTGTTTATAGTCAGGCTGGTATGGCAGCAGCATCCTGATCTTCCCCCATCTGTTGAAGAACAGTGCTATCGCCCCGATCCATACGATTAGCACCAAAACTACTATGCCGATCTCCACACCTCGTATCTGTATTAAACATTTTAATGTCTGTGTTAAAATTTTCATAAACGTTATCTTCTTTATCTTCTTCTTCTGGATAAAGAAAAACATGTAAATTCAGGGAAATTAATTGTTAAGCAAAGGAGATGTCCGCTTTTGTAGGGACGTTGGTTTTTTATTCCGAGATAAATCTAACTAGTACCAAACTACACCTAAATAAAAGCGACAAAAATATGAAACTAGGAACCACTGAAATAATATTTTTAGACCCCTCCATTTAAGAGAAAAATCATATACTGTTTATTGTTAGTACATTATTTGTTTTGTTGATGACAGCCCAAATAAAACCTCCCACACACTTTGACAATGTCTTAATTGACAGAAGATTGTATTCTCTGTCCATAAATTAACACATGGTGCACAGCACCATGTGTCAATTTATGTCATATTTGACGAATTCACTATTTTTTTGGGGTGTGTTTACTTCGTTATCCTAGATAATTAGAAAGATTCGTTCGTTTTAGGAGTGAATTCACACTAAAATAAGAAACGATTTTTTTTTTCAAACGAACCATTCGTTTTTGGCATGTCTATCCAAATATATTTAACTTATTCTGATTAGAATTATTAAATATTAAAAAACCATTGTTGTCAAAAGTTGTCTTTATATTCTTATCACAACTGTCATTGTTTGACAGTTGTGCATAAAACGCCTATAACGCGGCAAATTGACGTAGTGTGTCATTTTGATAAACAATTAATTTTTCTGACTACAGATTACACCCAAACAGTATAAAAAGATCTAGTTAGAATAATATTAATAATATCGTATTAGATAGAAAATCAGAAAGATCAGGTGCGAACGTAAACAAGGCAATGTAAAAAGGAGTATATAAGGATCGTAGCAGGTGGCTTTCTGTAGCTTCTGCCTACCCCCATGGGAAAAAGGCGTAAGTTTATTTATGTATGTGTAATCCGAGTTTTAGTAAATACACATAAGGTTCAGTTTGCGCTACAACTTTATATTTGTTATGATTTTTTCAACACTACTACTTACTAGTTAGTCTAAAATCAACTTTATTTACACTAGCATGTTTAAGTGAAAATTTTTGTTTAAGTGGAAATAAAAATAATTGGAAACAAGGATTTAAATAGACCTTGGATTGAAAATGGATTTTGAGAATTGGGATGCCTTTTTTGGGGAAAATTGAAAATGACGGTATTTAGATTGCGCACATCAACGGAGGGTCTCCTAATAGTAAAGAACCGGAGATTGAATTTGTCAATTTTCGTAAACATTATGAATGTTCATACTTCATCATTTTTAATAGAGGTCGGGTTTAAGATACGGACGATCTTTCAAAGGAATGTTATCAACGACTTGCCATCGCTCAGAATCTTTTTTAATCTTACTGACGACATCGTTTTAATCGGTACTTCTATCAACAAAAATATTTAAAAAACTTTTTACAAAAAAAAAACAACCGACCTCCAAAAAAAAAACACTACAAAGTGAAAAATAACTTTAATTTCGGATGTCGGTGTCTTGGGTTTTGTATTTTCGTTTTTTGCCACCGACTTCCGAAATTAAAGTTACTTTTCACTTTGTAGTGTTTTTTTTTTTGGAGGTCGGTTGTTTTTTTTTTTGTAAAAAGTTTTTATTTTTCACTTTTTAGTTGTGGTACCTACCCCACATACATTCGAATACCACTACCTGCTACCAGTGACAGAAACTTATCATATCATCTACATACTAAGTGGCAAAAAAAAACGTATTTTGTAGCTAACTCAAAAATATAAAATCGGTCCACAGTTGACGGAGAAATCGGTGGACATACATAAAAAAAAAACAAACATACGCGACGAACATATAACCTCCTCCTTTTTGGAAGTCGGTTAAAAAGTACTAAATCAACTTACAAGAAGTACAATTTAAAATAATTATTCTTGTTGTCACTTACGAAAACAAAATTCATAAACAGTCAAAATAAATAAGAACGAAAAACTTACACGCATCCCCACGAAAACCAAATAAAAGTTTTAAGAGCAGGCGAAAATAAAAATCTTAATATTTTTTTGTAAGATAAACAAGATTTGATTGCCTCCAACAGCTCCTGGTAAATCTGATAAATTTTAACAAAGCGAACCATCCGTTCAAATATAATAATCTGAATTGCTAATTTTAGTAATGAATACAGTCAAATTCGGCACCATTGTCAAAGTTAACTAAATTAATCAGTGTTTACTAACCGTTCTTATTGGGCTTAGTTCACAGAGTAGCAATTGAAATATTACTGGGAAGACTGTGACATTAATCTTGATACTGACAAATAATAATTACGTGGATTTTTGTAATAGTTTTGTCAAAGTTCGTACACAGTATTAGTTCGTACAGAACGATAAAGATTCATTTAAAGATTGTCCTTGGCGTGGCCACCTACTGATTTCAACTTAATTAAATATGTAAGTATATTTGCCATCAACTCGAAATGAAAAAGCATATATAGCTCTTGTCATTTGACCCCTAAGTTAAACAAAGCATCGACTTCTTCGATCAAGATTGATCGAAGCTTGACTTTAACACTATTTTCATTTCAGGTAATTGGAAAAGAGACAGGTCAAAAAAGTCAAATAGGTCACATTTAAATGAAATCAAATTAAGTAGGTATCTTTGATTATACACTGTAATTTAATATGAACTAGAAGAGTTCAAATTCAAGTCACCTCGAACTGGTGTTAAATCAGGCTTATGCTACCAAAGTCACTTACGTGAGTAATAGGTAGACGTAAACCGTAATAATTAAAATCTCATTTATCTAGACAATGGAATCAGTGTCCTAGCAAAGGTTACGTTAACCATACAGACAGAGTACCTAACACTAATTGCTTTCTTAGTAATTGAAATCTCCTACAAACGATTTATTGCAATCAAATCTCTCACAACTAGCCATATTTTAGATAATGCTTTGAAATTTATAATAAAGTATGTATATCACACAATTTTAATTCGCAAAAATATAGTATTAGAAACGATTAAAATTGAATTCAGATTCATAAATAATCATCAAGTTTTGGATAAAATTTTAATATCATTGCAATCAAAATAAATGAGAGAAAATCATTTTAGACTTAATGTCGATAACAATAGAATCTAGATTAGGTATCTAAGATCTGCAGTAACTACCACCAAATTCCTATTAAATGCAATTACGCAGAACAATCTATTAAAAATTACAGTTCACAGGACAAATTCGAAACATCCGTACCACAGAACACAATTATAAATATTACCGTTGGAAACGTCGGCGAAGGATCGGGCGGCGAGACGGACGACCGGGGCGTAGCAACAACCAGCCCTCCATCCTGTTGGGGCGAAGTCCTCGGGGGCTCTGCACAGACATGATACCGGCATTAGTTTGATGATACCATTGTTTTAGGACTTAGACTAAGGAGTGTGTTTGGGTATTTATAGAGATAGTTTATATACCTAGATGGAGCGAATATTTGCTTGGGTGGGTTCAGAAATGAAATGGATGGCGAGATGAAGTTGGTTTTGCTTTGGACCGTTTACGCTTAAACAAATATTAGTTTAGTCCAGGAGCCACGGAATATCCGGATCCGGACCGCCGACTTACTTGACGCGGACCTAGTAAAGAATAAAAACGTTTAACGTAACATTAATATTAGTAACTTACTTTGTTATTTTCGTTCATTACTTAATATTATTTTATTACTGAATAAAAAATACTCAGGTTTCTTTTCGTTTTATTTCTTAATTGATATTTTATTATCTTAGTTGCTAGTAATCTACCAAAAGGACTGCGAAAGTCATAGTATTTTTTTAAACGAATCCCCTATTAAACTGATCGGTGATCCCTAGTTTAGTCTATTAGCTGTTGCCAGCAGTTTTACTTACATCCTAGGGCCTAGGGGATTTATCCCATATTTGTACATTCGTATAAAAAGTATCCTATATCCTGTCCAGAGTTGTGTCCTAACTCTGTATCAAATAATGTTAAAATTGGTTCATTATTTGAGGGGTTAAGACATAAAAAACAAACAGACACACAAAAATAATTTATAAATCAGTACCCTAATTGCGTAATACAACGCAATCACAATTTATTTCGATTTGAAACAGATTGCAAATCCATTGCTTCACGAGTTGGAAAAAAAATCTGCTCAACAACGTAAATAACGCAATGAATGTTGTTGAACTGTCAAAATGAAACAAATTAGGCATAATTGTTCACGAAAATAAGTTACGCAATTAGGGTACAGGATTTATTTAAGAAGATCCATGAATTAAGATCGGTCATTGCAACTTCTAGCTAACCACTCCCAACTGATGTCACTATAGTTTACCATTCCAAAACTATTTATGAGATGACTTTCTAAATTAAATTATAAACTGCCAATAAGACTTCAACTGTTCTCAACTTCAACCTTTGCATTAATCATAGAATATCTCAGTAAATTGCCCTGCATTACAGAACACTTGAACAAACTTAAAGTGATTAAAACTTGCAATAACAAGCTTGAAGTTTATAATCTTGCAGGTCCTGTGACATTCACGAAGACCGAATAAATTTATTCATAGGCGTGAATATGTATATTTTGATAGTAAATTAATAAGTGAGCCCATCAAGCTGAAAAAACAGCAGTCTGTTGACACATTTTCTAAATAATACCACTTGACAAAACATCGAGATTTCTTCGCGATATATAACTTTAATATTAATGTAGGACATATAAACCTTCCAGAATCAATTTTCTATGGCTTTGGTCTCCTATTTTACGCTGTATGCGACGTCCGACTTCAGCGTCAACATTCCGATCGACGTCTGAACGCAACAAGACGTCGACGTGTGAAAGAGAACACAACAATACATTTCTATAGTACTGTATTTATATTTTCTTAATGTCCCTCGGCAAACTTCGTGTTTCTTCAGTTGTCGGATTTCTGCCAGTTGCCCTCAGTACTTGGTGCAGACCGGACGCTCTCAATCGACTTGGAAGTATATAGAGTTGTTAATACTCTTTTAACTTAATGTTATTTATTTAACAAATGGGAGGAAAGCCGCTAATGTTGCAGGCACGACAGATAGGAAAATAGTTTTACAGCTCTATAAAGTTCACATGGAAATCAAAACAACAATAAAGGACTTAGTTCTGAATTCAAATTATTATACACGATAAATCTAATAATTGATAGACATGGAAATTAGCATTCGTTTGTATTCGGAAATGCGATGATACCCAAGGGATTTTAAGAAAATAGAAATACTGTTAGCATCGTGACCGCGTACCACGTAAGACACGTGACGCTGTAAGCGGCCGACAGCGTTTATAGGAAACCATAGCCTAAATTTTAATTATGGTGAAAATTGCATCAAATGTGTTGCGTAGTTTAGAAGAATAACATGGTCAGACATACACAAAAACAGCTTTATTAATGTCGGTACTGTTATGATCAGAACGCAATTAAAAACGGGACACAAACGCCTTTTTCTGACAATATGCGGAGTTTAGGGGTATGGTGACGATATGGACCATGGAGTGACAGTGATCTTTGAGACGTGGCCGGGACAAATACTGGCCTAGGAACTGCGTACAATTAGTTCTGTAGTAGTTAATTGATTCAGGCGTGATCTTGCGGAAATCCATTATAAAATACAATAGACGTTGATATATTTAGTAACCTGCAGCCTAATTGCGTAACATATTTTATTTTTGATTGCAATTCTGAATCGAAAGCAAGTCCAATCTTAATCGCATGCCATAATTGGAATTGCGATGTACATTTTTTACCATACGACTGAAATTGTATAGGGATGTTCAATACAATTGTCTATAATTGTTAAATTTATATGTTTAGTTACAGCATCTATGAATGGTTAATATTCAAATTATTGTGCTATAATGTAATTTTGTTTTAATTACAACTGATGATCTACTAGTGCTTATAAATAAAAATGTACAATGATTGCCGAAAAATGAAAAACCAATTTTTAAAATACTTTCTACCACAATTGAACTACGTAATAAAACGTTTTTCTTTTCACGTCTTTGCTATCTGTGGCCTATGACAAAATCGTAGAAAAGCAGTGTTGTCAACTTAGAGGGATTTCCACTAAACCTGGGAGTTTTTATCCCAAAAACAAACAACTTTGTAGTTGAAAAACATCTCCCCTATATTGATATATGTCACGGTCAATTCTCCAACTGCAAATGTAAGTTTGTAATGGTTTTTTCTTTTTGTATGTGATAAAACTGAAAATTTACAATTTTCTGTCATTTTCCTTTACTTGTGCAATGAGACGGGCTTTGTGCCAAATTTTATGAGTCTAGGTCAGCGGGAAGTACCGTGTAGTTTTTGATTTATTTGCGAGTACCAAAATATGTCGCTTAAATAGCCGTAATTTTTTATTGTGTTGACTTAGAAGCTTGATTTTTTAGAGCTCTAAGGGACCACAGACGTATTTGATATTAATTTCAACTTGATACCTCCGTACGTTCCTGAGAAAAAGGGTCTTGACAGACTGATAACGAAGTGATCCTGTAATGGCGGAACCCTTACAGGATCACTTCGTTATCAGTAAGGGTTCCGTTTTTCCTTTTGAGGTACGGAACCCTAAAAATACTATGATTACATAAGTTATGTTTTATTTTCATACTCAAATCTTCAAATGGACTCCCAAAACAGCGACCGAATGTCGGTAACAGAAAACTAATTTCAGGAGAGGCTCCGGCTCGCAGTTTCGATCGTCTAGTAATATTATTCGGTTGTAAGTGCATCGATCAAAACTATTTAAATATAAACAAAAACTTGCTTAGGCAAAACCACACTTCCGTGGTTTTGTGAAATCGGTTTGTCTAGTTCGGATTATCGATACGATTCCGTTTCTGATTGAAATCGGATTTTTGATTCGTTTCGATGTATCTAGACGCAAGTCTATAGTGGACTTAGGGGAAAAAAATTGCAACACTGAGAGTAAAAGTTGAATGATCTGCCCTCATTGCGTTATGCGTTGACGATTTAATGCAAACTACTGCCTGTCTAAAGTATACCTTTGCTGCTCTAACTTTATCAGAGTGTAGGGAAAAGAAAAGGAAAGGCATATGACATCACATGTTAAACCTTTGACAATAATTTGGGCTGGAATGAATATTCTTTGAATTCTGTGGAGAATACGATATCAATCATGGCGACGCATCTGTTTGTTTACATTTTATTTTTGTTGATTTCGGTAAAGTTTTTGTTTTAAATTAATAGTTGTTTTATATTTTTCAACATACAAAATTATATTTACTATTCACGTACAGAAACATGGGCCTGTAATAAGCAGTTTTGGAACATTATTCTTGTGGCTTGTGGAAGTCGGAAGAACTTTGGAAAATTCTCTCGTTCGAGACACCGCCTTCGTTTTGTACTAGCTTCACCAAGATCACAGACTACAATTAAGTACATGGACTAAGACTTAGGCTGTTTTGCTCCATAGCGAAAAGTATCTAAGTCGATATTATCACTACAAGTAAGTAAACCAATATAAATAGGAATAACGTGTGTGAGAGTACCTTCGTATCTCATTAGATTATTGTAGCTGTAGGTACATTATTGGTGAGTCTACGTATACGGACAATCATTCTTTTGTTGCGTAGACACAGGCATCTTACGCGAGGTTAACTATTTATTGTGGTTAAAATAATAGTTACGTACTATGTCTCACATTCTAACTAAAATTGTTAATTGTTATTTTTGTACATAAGTAGATGCTGAAATAAACTATAATATCCACTACCTAACCAAATAACAGATAACTACAAAACATATTCATAATATTTTCACAGACGTGCTGAAAACACAAGAATGGAACACTACCAAATATCAATATTGTTGACTTCCTAACAAAGAAGTTGGTGGCAAGGTGGCAAACATGGATTGGATTAAGAATCTTATGTATTAATCATTGAAGGTAAGCTTTTTGACACATCATTAAGAATTAAGCATAGCAACTCAATTATGAATATATTTCCTTGGCTGAACTTTTGACAGACACATCATAATATATATTTTATGTTTATCCAATTACCATTATAATTTAGTATTATAAAATATCTGGAGACTGAAAAATCAGCCCTAAATAAAGAAGAAATTATACAACCAGCATGACGATGATGATGACAGGCTTTCTAGCCATGGGCCTAGTTGATATGCCTACTTTGCCACATGAGTACTTTATTTGAGCAGAAAATAATATGACTTTGTTTTAAAATGTAGAGTTCCTGGGGAATTTCACCTACGAAGACATGAAGGCAGCATGAATGATACTGCCCCTGCTGTGCTGCACTGCTGCTCTGCTACTTCAGATTTCAAGCTTCTTAAGTACAAAAGTAGAAACTGAAGATCCTTCATGAAATATTTTTTTTAGAAAACTTGATTATAGTCTTGTACGACAGTGATATAAACTATTGTGTTAATTGATAACAGTGTAAACTTTAATAAAGTGTTTTAATTATGAACTATAGAGGGACAAATAAAAATAACTTTAAATGAAATAATTAAGAATGGCATACTATTTGTTTTATACAAACACAGACAATTTTATAATTATAATGATACTATTTAAAGGTGTTTACCTAAATTAACTGTCATTCATTAGATTTAAAGGAAATAGAGAGAAATAAATTATGGTAAACAAATAAAACTTTTATTAAATTGTTACAACCTTAACTCAACACTGGACAAGAGAATCGGCACCATTACCATCTATTCACATTAATATGAAATATTTGGACATAGAGCAAAAAGGAATTGGAACAAACATACTGTAAGGATTAGTGGAATTTGGAATCTAATGTCTTCCTGTGGAAATCATCATGGATTATGTATGTACTGCTTGTTGTAAGTGTATGAGAGACAGTTAAAAAAATCTTGAATAATGTAGTTGAGCCTGACACCTGAAAAAAAAAGAATAGTAAATCTTCAATATATTCCACCATCCATTACATCCATCCACAGTCACTTTATAGAATAGCAATATTCTGCTATAAACAACAATTGGGTCAATTATAAGCAACAATTGACTTAAATATTCTTACCTACTAATAATATTAATAGGCTAAGTACTAACAGCCGCACGGGGCAATCCATCAGGTTAAGCTACGCTTGCCAGGGTTGGTCCGTGGATGGGTGACCATTTCTACATACCGAGACTCCTTCATGCCTCGAAAAGCATATTAAACCGTTGGTCCCGGATGTCATTTGTAGATCTTTGACAGTCGTTATGGGTCATCAGAAGCCCGAAAGTGACAATTAGTCTTACCAAGGGGTATCGTATTACCTAGTTATTGGGTTGTGGAGGTTAGATAGGCAGTCACTCCATGTAAAATACTTGTATTCAGCTGCATCCGGTTAGACTGGAAGCCGACCCCAACATAGTTGGGAAAAGGCTGGGCAGATCGATTTTTTTAATAATATTAACTATAAGTGAAAAACATTTAAGATAGGTACTTAGATATATTTTCAGTTGCCTACCTACTTTCTTTACTTTGTTGTTATAATTGCTAAGTAAATATTCATATAAGTAGTAGGTTAGGCAACTGAAAATATATGTATGGTATTTAAATGTATGGTAAGTTTACGTTTGATGGTGCATTTCGTATTCACCAATAAACAATATGGGGTTTATTTATAAACGTTGCATAAAGTTATGTAATGATGAGCAACTGTTTAATCATACATTTTTGAGGTTTTAACGTCACTTAACTATAAGCAATGTTTATAAATACATCCCTATGTGTGTAACATTGTTGCTGTACTTAACACACATTCAATGTTCAACACTTAGAAAGAAAATAATAAGTAAGTACATACCTTAAACAGACAATGATGTGGCAATAGTGGTATGTTCATCAATGTCCTTACATAATCCATTAATATAAAATGTTTCAAACTGCTTTTTTTTGTTCTTCCTCAATTATAAGTTTTTGCTTTTCCAATGTATTACAAGCTCGACTGGGTTGCTAAGCTTGTGGCTCAAGTTTGTTACGGTATGAGGTACGAATTTGTCTTTCGTTAAAATGCCACCAAAATACCTCGTTTCTGGAATATCATAATATTTGTTTTTAGTTTAGGTTGTAGGCACTAAACTCACAAGAAAACTTTCACAATTATTATTAAAAATCGACCTCGCTGCTTTGATATTTAACATACCAATAAAATTGATTTATCATTGAGGTTTTACATAAAAACACATTCACAATTTATCAGGAAGACTATTACTTAATTGTTTTCTTAATAATTATGGAGATTTCATGAGTTAATCCCAAAAAGATTGCTAAGTAAAATCTATTGCGACCACTACAGTGGCTTCTCTTTCATTTGACAGACAAAACAAATTACTATAAAGTCTGAAACAAAATTACAACTGTCAAAATGGTTACGCAATTCGATTAATAGCCTTTTTAGACGCATTTCGTTCACTCAATGGAGTATCAAACAGACCGCAGTTTGTTTAAAAAATATTGGAGTTTTGCAATTCCAAAGTCGTAAAATAAAAGCAATTCGATTCAAATTGAAATAAATTCTACTTGAATGGTAATCAAAATACGTTGCGCAATTAGGTAGCTGTTCCGCTTAACTATTTCGAAAGAGCCATAAAAAACCCTGAAAGAAATCGACACGTGTTTTACCTGCCAACGAGGCATCCTCAGGATGACGATTGACTTGTCGTGAACGCGAACACGGTGTTTTGCCACAAAGAGCTATGAACACAGACATCAGAGGTCTGCGTTCAGCGCTCGTTGTGGCAACATAGCGTTGCCGCGAAATAGCTAAGCAGAACAGGTTACTAAATATATCCACGTCTATTGTATTTTTTTTTTTAGTTCTGTAGTGTTTAGTAATGTCCCTGTAATTGACTCTATAATAATTAACAATGTGGACGTTATAATAAGGAGTTTGGTATTTCTCTTGTTTACCCGTATCCCAATTCTGCGCCCACAGTAGGTAAATCTGAAACGTTTTTTTTTTACGGATGTCATGTTTTTTATTTGTTTATTTACTGAAACTACGATTTCTAATCACGATCCTATGTAAAGGATCCGATATACATAGTATTTATACTTAAAGATAGATTACAGACGAGTTCCTGAGTCGTTGAGTTCCTTTTATGTTCTGAGTTGAGCTGCACGATAACTGACAAATGCGTACACTGACAGGACAGGTCCTCTCAATCTGTGTGGTTCTTTCCTCAAAAGACCATTTCAGACACCAATCTACATGTTCTTCACATGATCTGACCAAGATTATGTCTGGACTTTAAAATAGACTGTGACCTCTGAGTTTGTTTCGGCTTTTCTTCTCAGAGTAGTCAGATAGGAAACGCCGACCTCATCTACTTTTTAAAATATGATTGACGTGTAAAAGTGTTTGTATAAACCTACTTACAGAAATTAATCATTTATCATTTACCTATCTTATTCGTTTTAACGTGGAAAATCTGTCTGCAAAAAAACCTTTATTTTGAACAAAAGGGTATAAAAAATCGGGATGTGAAAGTCGTTTCTTAGTACGTTATTGAAAAAGAAAAGTAATACAATGGATACCCTACAGAAAATACAATGATATGTAGAGTATATTCAAACCAACCTTTTCAATGCGTAACATTTGATTGTATGGGAATCAAAGTAAATCCCGAAGTAATAATATTCTACGTTTATATCTATTATATGGATTGTGTATGCTTCGGTTCTTTATGAAAATAGTCTATTCAGTAAACCAACCAGACAGATAGCTTTTGGTATAATACATACATAATCAGCCTATAATGTTCCCACTGTTAGGACTCAGGCTTCCTCCCTGTGAGAGGGAGTGGGCCGTAATCAACCACGCGGGCCTAGTGCGGGTTGGGTTGACATTGGGGATAATTTCATGATTTTCTTTTTTATCATAGTATCCTAGCGCGATAGTGGTAATTTTAAAATAATCTATTTTGAAGCAAGATGAGAAGCAATAGATCTGTTAGTTTTAATTGAATACAAGGCTGAGTGAAGTGACTAGATCAATCTTTCTGCATCATTAAGAACGCGGCGACGCATGCATTGTCCATACAAACGTAATACATAAATCATTTGCAAATTTGGGCATATTTCCACCATATTATGTTGTTATAACAATAACAATAGTCTTCATATTGTTTTTTCTGTATTATAAACAACAATATTTATAATAATGTTTCTGCAGAAGCATAGTTTATATTATCAAGTTACATATTATCGAAAAAAAAATATTGAAAAATATTAAGTTTTCATTCATCATTTTTGGTATTACTGAACACATCCAAATTTATCATAAATTTTCGAAAGCTAGTAGTGCTATTGCGTCAAGCAATGCGTGCTTAGTAGTATTGCTCACTGTAGGTGTATATCGTTCCGACAGGCACTCACACTAGCGCAACGTGCTTGGAATTGCATTTTGAAAACATCTCGATTTGTAGTTGCGAGCCGTATTCGCAGGCCTCTTAAGCTTTTATATAATAATTTTAAAACATCTTAATTTAGGTACCTACCTACTCCAATAGTCTACCAAAATGGCCGCCCTCTCAAAACGTAGAGAATCCGATCTCCGTATCCGTTGATACGCAACAGTACTCCAGAAAGACCTAGTAAACTAAATGTCGAATCCAATTTTAGAAATCGGTCAAAGCACTCTTCTGTGTACTTTGTACTCACGGGAGTATTCTGTTTACTCGATGCTCGCAACGTCGTGCGTCGACAAGAAATTAACTTTGACAAGCTCTGCGAAAGCAAACGTACAAGAAACGTGTTTACTTTGAGTAAGTACATTAATGGTATGTTTGACAAATACCGGTTCGAATGGTTTAGAGGAATTATTGCCGGGTACAGATTGGTGAAACGGCGGCGAATCTCGATCATGTAACACACATTGCAACAAATTCACCTTGCTGTTGTGTTACATTTCATGTTGCATTGCATAAATAAGAATGGCTAATTCGTGTAATTCTTAAAGGACCCAATTATTGACAGCAACGGACCAAGAAAATAGACTAAAAAGACGTATAAAAATTGAACCTTTACAACGAACAGGGACAAAAAGGAAGCCAATATTTATCAAAGCCTGAATATAGTAGAATCACATTCATCGGTCCCACCGCAACTGAAGTGCTAAAATGTTCCCAAATCGGTGAGAAATGTAAAAAGTTGAACCCGCAAAGTAATCCGCAAATCGTAGTTTAATCGTGAGATTAAAACCGGTCGGAACATTTAAAACGTTTTCGACGTAAACTATCCAATCCCAGGAGTATTTGGGGTTTTGAAAATCATCTCGATTTAAAATGTGAGAGGCGTACGTAACCCAATATTTTATTTTAAAGTATTTTAGCCGAGTTCCTCACAGACTGTGTACTTACCTAATAAATAAAGGTGCATTTCCAGTATTTATATGGAATCATCCATTACACTGAAAGCTAAGCTATGTAGTCATAGCTTTGTCGTATTCATTATTACAAAGATCTCGTTTTAAAATATTCCCAGTCCCAATAATTAACTGTTGTTTCTAGAAAATATCAACTCACTCCTTTTATAAAATTAAACTGTTTTGTGGGCATAACCCGAATTTCACCAAAGAAACTGAGCACATCTAAATCTCGTTTTGAGCTGTGTCATCATTGTTGTTGAATATGGATAGCTCTTGAACGCGGTTTTGGTGAGCTGTGGTTTAAGTGAATTGTATTTTTTTTTAAGTGAAAACTTCTTTAGGCGCGTTGGGTATTTTTGAGATGGGAAAAAACAATTGAACTCGCGACACCGTTACTGACACCTCATTTTTGTAAACGCGATTGTGCTTTTTATTTATATTACGTTACGGATCAATGTTCTATGCAAGTATTTTTACTTTAAAGGTTTTGGAAGTATTTTTTTTTTATTTCAAGTTTTCACTTCTGTCGGTACTTCTGGAGTGGACTAAGATTATTGACAATTAATCAAAATCTTGAAGTAATTCTCAATTAGTAGTAACTTCTATAACTAACATACTATAACGAAAACCATCAGAATAACACTCCACATAATACGTAGATACGCGTACAGCGATGCATCCGGAAGATCGACTGTAGGGTAAATGAACCGGTTGGAGTCGTGCCAAAACGCATTGAGCAATGAGCAAGTACAAAAGGTAAGCGATACAACAAAGAGCATGCCATACTTGGATGTTCAGTGTTCTGTATTAACTGTACTACTTGATAGTTCTGGGGGGCTTAAAACAGCCGCTTTGGCAGAATCATAATATGATAATATTATGAATAACACAAACTGTCAATTCATAATATTATCTGCGTTCAATTCATATTATGCAATTCATCTATTTGACAGTTTTCTATTGCTAACTGCAAAGAAAAATTAACCGGTAAAATTACGGTTTTCATTTTTTTCATGCGGCAACATTTACACCAAATAATGATTCTGATAATAAGAATTGAATTGAATATGATTCAGCTAAAATATATGTCACCATAGACGAATTGCTGGGAATTCAGAAAATGAATTGCTTTTAGAGAAATTGCATTATGTGGCCGTTTTAGGCCCTCTGTTGAGAACAAGAGATATTGTATGTAGGTAGAGATTATTGTAAGTGCAAAAATATTTGTGATATAGTTGCTGTACATGCTATGTATATTGCTTCATTCCTCATTCTTTCATGTTTATCGTAATTTCTGTTTATCGTTTAAATTAATACTCTCGGTTTATTTGCCATTATTAAAGTGTAGGTCCTTAAAAAAAAACAGTGGCACTCCGGGAATGCCAACAGAAGTGAAAACTTGAACAAGATCGCCTTGGTGGAAGAAAAATACTTGTATAAAACATTGGTCCGTAACTTTATCTAAATAAAGAGCACAATTGCGTTTCTAAAAAAATACTTCCAAAACCTTTAAAGTAAAAATATTTGCGTAGAACCAATGTTCTACGCAAATATTTTTACTTTAAAGGTTGTGCTCTTTATTTATATTACGTTACGGATCAATGTCCGTAACGTAATATAAATAAAGAGCACAATCGTGTTTACAAAAATGAGGTGTCGGTAATGGTGTCGCGAATTCAATTGTTTTCCCATCTCAGAAATGCCCAATGCGCCTAAAGAAGTTTTCACTTAAAAAAAAATCCTTTACAGGTGAAATAAACTCTAGAACCGTTTCGAAGATGCATTATTGTATCACAAAAAAATTGGTTGGTGCTAAAAATGTTAGTAATCAAGCATTGTTGCATGAAAAATTAACAAGTTATTCATGTAGGTATTACTAATGAAAAGTCAGGAAAATTAATTATTAGGCAAATCGACTACCTAACTTAAATTATCCGCATATTCAAATCACAACTGGCATTCTTTGTTCTTCGAAAGTTCTTTGAAATAGCTATAAAGCCTCGTGCAGACTGGCGCGACGCGACGGCGCGATGCGACACAGATAAAAGGGTAGTTGCCTAGGTAAAAACAAAGGAATTCTATTTAGTCCGTGTTTTAGATAATAAAAAAATGTTAGACACGTATTTTTTGCTTTATCATATTCATAAAAAATAACTTAGAAAACACGCATTAAAGTTGGGGAGTGGGGGCTCGCTACGTCACAACGCAGTATTAAATCTAGCAAGGCGTGGTGACGTCATGCCACATTTTAACTCAATGTATCGCCGTAATCTTTTGATTACGTCAAAAAAGAAAAAATACGTGTTCAATATTTTTTAATAATCTACAAGACGGACAAAAAAATTTTGGACAGGCCTATTGTTCTACCAGTTTTTTTTAGAAATTGTTTTTTTATAGTCTCGTGGCGCTAGTCTGCACGAGGCCTTGCACGACCAATCGACGTCAATCGACGTCAATCGATGTCAATTTTCTTATTTGCTTTTTTACTTTATAACATAGGAAATCTGAGTAAGTAGGTCAAAAGCTACATGTGTGAGTAGTATTTGGATACTACTCACACATGTGAGTAGTAAACAATATTGTGTAATTAAATCAAACCCGTATGTTTAGAGGCGTGATGTTCTACCGTAAAGTCAACAGTGGAATAGGTGGCAACATAAATCTTATAGTTTGTTCAAAAAGTATCTGATAAAAATGTAAACAAATAGAACGGAAAACGTACCGTAGAATTCCAAAATTTAAATTAAATACTTTGATTTGACTAATCGCACACTTTTACCAGAAATTCTAATTTTAAAATCACCTTTTAAAATATTTTTCATTTGACAGTTGAGGTTACAGACAGGCGCTTTACTTTGTGTAAATTATTTCATCGCCACTGCTCTCAAAACGGTGAAGGAAAACATCGTGAGGAAACCGGCATGTCCTAGAACCGAAAATTCGAAGACATGTGACATCTACCAACCCGCACTGGGCCCGCGTGATGGATTACGGCCCACTCCCTCTCACCGAGAGGAGGCCTGTGTCCCAGCAGTGGGAACATTTATAGGCTGATGATGATGATGAGTTGAGGTTAATTTTATAGCTAAAATTTTCCGTGATGATTATTTAATTACAATTAAATTAGTTAATTGATTCAGGCGTGACTTTGCGGAAATCCTTTATAAAATGCAATAGACGTGGATATATTTAGTAACCTGTTCCGCTAAACTATTTCTAAAGAGCCATAAAAAACTCCTGAAAGAAATCAACACGTGTTTCACCTCTCAACGAGGTATCCTCAGGATGACGATGGACTTCTGGCGAACACACAGCGCGATGAGCGCAGACCCGCGCGCGCTTTGTGTCTGTGCTCAGCGCTCAGTGTAGCAACATGTCGTGTTCGAGTTTGCGACATGTCCATCGTCATCCTGAGGATGCCTCGTTGAGAGGTGAAACACGTGTCGATTTCTTTCAGGAGTTTTTATGGCTCTTTAGAAATTAGTTAAGCGGAACAGGTTACTGAATATATCCACGTCTGTTGTATTTTACATTTTAATTGTTATTCAAAAAATTCTTCTAGGTTAAAGTGGTAAGATTTAAAGTTGAAACCTAAATACAGATGAATGTGTTATTAATTCCTTTTAATGAGTGATTGCGTAAGAATTTAACCTGAACTGAGTTTGTTTACCTTTTCATCAAATAGTTTTGGAACAGGTCATACCTTCTAACGTGAATATTAGTTTCTTGTATTATTATCTGTACTTACTCAGTTAATTAAATTATTCGTTGTGAATAGGTGCAGAAATTAGAGTATTAAGATGTGGCTTACAAGAGAAAAGGCTTATATTCAGAAGAGGGCAGATAAAGGCTGGTAACATTATATGGTTAGTGACGTATACTTTTAGAACTCCATTAGAACTGTATTTGTTTACACTTTATAATACAGTTTTAAACAGTCGAAGTCATTCATTTAGCAATAGTCGGAAAAATTATAATACATAACATCACGCCTTGATTCCCCACATTTCGCCAGTTATATTTAAGTCCCATGTAACAGGAGTCGAGCTTATTGCCATCAACCGGGCACAAATCCAGACTCCGGGCTGCTACTGAGAAATTCCAGATAGAAAAACCCAATAACACTTTGCCCGACCCGGGAATCGAACCCAGGACCTCATGCTCAGCAGTAGCGCTTGCGACCACTAGACCAACGAGGCAGTAAATTATAAGTCTCATGAAAATAAAAATTATCCTAAACGTGTTCAACCTTTTCATTCTTCGACTGTACCAATAGTTTTATTTTTATACCAAATCAGCAATTTTTTTAAGAAGAAAACTAATAATATACTATATATTATTAGTTTTCTTCTTAGATAGGCAGTCGCACCATGTAAAATACTGCTATTTAGCTGTATCCGGTTAGACTGGAAGCCGACACCAATATAGTTGGGAAAAGGCTAGGCAGATGATGAATAATGTTTCGTCTTCTTTCAGAAACTTCCAAATTATTACTTAGTAAATAAATCCTTTACTTCACTGTACTCAGACAGTATACATTTAGATCTTCACCCCGCATTGAAGCTTTTTGTGGTATTAAGAACTGAGTAAGTGTAAAGTAGGTACTCAAGTTTAATGTTTTATAAATTACCAAATACAGTATTTCTATTCTCTTAATGTCCCTCGGCAAACTTCGTGTTTCGTCAGTCGTCGAATTTCTATCAGTTGCTCTTTGCCAGTTGGTGCAGACCGGACGCTCTCAATCGAATTGGAAGTATATAGAGTTGTTAATACTATTTTAACTTAATGTAATTTATTTTAAAAATGGGAGGAAAGCTGCTAAAGTCGCAAGCACAACAGATAGAAAAATAGTTTTACAGCTCTATATAGTTCACACGGAAATCAAAACAAAACAACAATAAAGAACTTAGTTCTGAATTCAAATTATTTATTATACATGAAAAATCTAATAATTGATAGACATGGATATCACCATTCATTTGTGTTCGGAAATGCGATGATTCCCGAGGGACATTAAGAAAATAGAAATACTGTAATTATACTGTGGTAATGTACTGAAGGATTTCGCCGTAGAGGTTTTACACCTTGTATTTAAACAATCGTTTACTAATGTTTTTTTCTTAGTACACGCAAAAAAATATATTCTAGAGGCTTTTACATTAATGTTGGCACAAGATTTTTATGATTCTTTGGAAATTCCATCAGAGAAATTATCTACACATAATGTGCGCATTTATTATTTCTAACGTGACAATAAATTATCGTTAACGTCCAAGTCCACAATTCCACATCCATAAAATGTATGGAAATACGTGCACGTTAGAACATTATCGTGGACGAAAATTTAAAACCGGCCAAGTGCGTGTCGGACTACGCACAATGAAGGGTTCCGTAGTTGAGATGAATTTATTTATCCCAAGAACAAACTTAACATTTATTCCAACTGCAAATCGTCGCTCGGCATCCAATACCGCGAATGTGTAATTTTTTATGTTTTTTTTTAATTGCAGGATCACTTATTTGAACGTGTAGTAAAAATAAAAATCTAACACCTTTAAACGAGCAATTCTTGTATATATGTAAATATTATATAACCTGAATCTCTGAAAAAGCTCCAAGAATTTTATGAAATTTAGTATGCAGGGGGTTTCGGGAGCGATAAATCGATCTAGCTAGGTTTCATTTTTAGAAAACGTCGTTCAAAAAAAAACAGTCATCCATATATTTTTCTTTATTCAAGTAACAAGGACTCATTGTGTTAGTAAACTTATGAACTTTAGCTTATTTTACCAGGTCACTCAGAAAGTTTTGTGACTAACAGTTTTTGTCTATGGGATACTGGCTGGCGCTCAGAAGCACCATATCGTCTGCAAAGCTAATATTATTTACACAAATACCATCTATACAGTGTGAGTCTTCATAATGTGCATATATCGAAATTAGGGAATCTATGCTTAATTTTACCGACGGAAAAATGGTCAAACATTTTTTTTTGTTTTTTTTTTTATTCTCTTGGGCATCTTATATATAAATTTTACAATTAATGTAAAAATTGATGAAAAAAATACAGACTTTTACTAAAAAAACATGTTTATTTTCAATTGAGGGTAGTTTTTTTCTCAATTTTAATTTTATGTGGACGCCTACTTACTTCCAATCATTATGAAGTTTGTTTCATCACGATAGCTGATTCAGTTTAAAAGTTAAACAGTTTTGTTACAATTTATTTTTAAATTCCATAAAAGTATTAAAAAAAATTTTAGATTTTTAAAATATTTTTTCTGTCGTTAAAATTAAGCATAGATTCCCTCATTTCGATATGTGCACATTATGAAGAATCACACTGTATAACAGCCCACTCTGGTGCTGCTGTGCTCGCCAATCCTGCCGCACCCCGCATTCCAACCTGTATGGCCTGGAAAAACTTCCAGCCCATCGTACACTATTGATCTGGTTACCATAGGTACCAATATTTAAAAATGTTTTTAAGCTCCATTGGCAACCTATCCTTCTCCATCTTTCTCCACAATACGTCATAAGCAACCAGATCAAGTCTTGAGTAAGTCGAGGAAGCTAGCATAAATCGGCGTCCCACGCTGTGTATAAGTATAGTATGTGACAGTACGCTTAAGACACAACACTGCACTTTCTGTTGAGAAACCACGCCGAAACCCGAATTAGTTGTCATGAACATTTACAGTTTTATTTATTTGTGTATTAAGCAGACTGTCAAACACTTTTGATATTGATATTATAGTAGTAGCTAGAGAGATGGACCTATTGGATGCCGAGCGACGAAATGTAAGTTTGTACGCACAATATTGAGAGATTTACCGTGTTATTTTAAGACCATAGACTTTTTATAGGTTTTCCTGTAATCTATGAGTAAAGAGCCATACTGTGTATTTTTTTGAAAAATTTTGGTCCAGTAATTTCGGAGATAAGGGGGGGGGAATGGTCAATTTTCATTGAATTTCTTAAATATCTTTAAAAATATGTATTTTTAAATTATATAAAAAAATATATTTAAGATCCTCGCAATAAGTCCTTTCATTTGATATGTCACACGGTACTGTTAGCATAACTTTTTTTTTTAATTTTCTTGTTTGCCTCCAAAAAGTGACACCTATATTCAAAAAAAATTTATTTACGTTACACATTCGTGTTTGGGTCACAAAAATACATATGCGTACCAAATTTCAACTTAATCGGTCCATTAGATTCAGAGTAAATTGGCTGTGACAGACGGACAGACAGACAGACAGACACACGAGTGATCCTATAAGGGTTCCTTTTTTCCTTTTGAGGTACGGAACCCTAAAAACGTCTTCATAATATATTTCCATACATTTTAATTCCCTGTAAAGTTAGCGTGATACCGTGGCGTGACTTGGACGTCCACAAAAATGTCGCCAGGATAGAAATGATAAAAGCGCATATTAATAGTATGTATGTAAAGTAGGTACCGTCATATTTACTTTTGGTGCTGCATGAATTAAAATAGCAATCTACACTCTTCCAATTTACAATAGTTAAAATAAACATTATCCTTTGTTCATATTTGAATTCAACCCGAAACTAAACCTATTATTTTCATATTCAGAATGTATTTATAACTTATATAAATAACGTATGAATAATGGTACCTATATTTAGACTGCAATACTTGAAAATACAGACACACTCTCAATCTCTCGAATTCAGAATCGAATTGAATCTGATTCGAGTTAGTGTCAATTTGACACTAGTTTGATTCGATTTAGATCTCGGATATCTTGGGAATAAGCGAGCTGGTCTAACAAGCCTAGATACTGTTCGGCCTCTTATACCAATCACTTATACCTATTGAATGTGTGAAATGCGACTAAAAAAGGTACAAGGCAGATGTGACTGGAAACGCCAGAAGGAACGCACTAAAAGGATATAAATAGTGACCTTATTGGTGATGTTGTTCGCGTGCGTATATGACCAGTGGGCTTACCACCAGTTCAAAAGCAGTATTATTTTAATATTACTTCAATGGGAGAAAGAGATGGAGCTATACGTTCTGTAGAGCCCTATCTCTTTCTCACACTGAAGTAATATTAAAATAATACTGCTTTATGAGCTGGTGGTAGGCCCCCAGAAGGCCAATACACGTACTTAAAAAATTGGTTGTCTGTAAAGTCGGTTTACGGACGATAATTTTACGTGATAAAAAAATAAAAAAATGATGTTTTAATTCAGGCAAAATACCCATATACAAAAAGAATAAATAAGTAGTAAAACAGTAAAAACATTAAAAATATTCAAAAAATATCATAAAAAATTATCATTAAAAAATTATCAATAAAAATCATCATTAAAAATTAAAATTATCACAGCATTTCGTCATTTTTTATTCTCATTTAAGTGAACAGAAATCCAGTGCACAAATATGGGACTTGCCAGGTTGCACGAGACAACCCTCAAAATGCTGTTACTGGAGCGTCTCAAACTCGAAAACGACACAAGCTGAACGCTTAGGCCGATCGTGCCTCTCTATCGCTTGCTCCGCGCTCTCGCTTGCACGCTCGGCTCAGGCGGAACGTGACACTTTTTCGTGCGTGCAGCCGGCGTTCATCGATTTATAAGACATTATCACGTCAAAAACGTTCACATGCAAGTCGCAATCTGTCAAACTTGTCAAAAATGTTGGTAAATTGATAGTATTTTTGACAGATTGCAAATGTGATTAGAATGCGAACGTTCTTAAAAATTACGGGAATTGCCCCCTCTGGTGTTGGATCGTTAAGTTCCCTTCAAAATGGTTGAGCTGAATGGTGATGATCCATGCGTCATGTTCGTGAACGGGCGCCGTCAGTAGGGACTGGTCATCTCTTAGCTACCACAGCTCATTTTAATTTTGAATTGTTTTTGTCTTTTTACTACGGACGCTTTTAATGTGCGTTTTTCTACATTGTTCTCACATGTATCCAAAATTTTGTTACAATATTTATGATTTTAGCGTCCGTGAAGTTTCTTGCCCGTTCTTATCAATAGGAATCTACTACGCTTTGGAATGGGCAATTAGACAATGACGACCTCTTGACAATTCAAAAGTACCTGTAATTGGTTTATTTGAAATAAATGCTTTGAGTTTGTGTTTGAGGTGACTTTCGAATTAATATCTTGATGTAACTCCACGAAATATTTACAATCCTGAACACTCAGTTTGTCTTCGTGAGATCCTAAACATTTCTTCAAAACTATTCTTGTCTAATGGATGAGGGTTATTGAACTTCTAAAATAGTTTTAGCACGTTCATATAACTTCAACTGTAGGTTTCTACTTCTTTGAATGAACCAGCCTGAAGTTTAATTTAATTTATACAATGAATGTTTTTATCTGTTTAAACGTAATACATATCGACGGTTAAAAGGCTAATTGATCTAAGCGACATTTTGTAAAACTTGCAGGAGGATGGATTGGTTGTTTTTTTAAATCATAATAAGATCTTATTATAATTGATTGATTTAAGTAAATAAAAGTCTATCAAATAGTTGTTTGTTATGATTATTTTTTTTCAAAAAAAAATAGCTATGATCCGTCTAGGAGGACGAATCATAAAATTGCAGGAGCAAGTTTTACAAAATGTCGCTTAGATCAATTAGCCTTTCAACCGTCGATATTAAAAGCAATAAGGCCTTGCCACAATGCGAATTTTATTCAGTGTACGGCATTGCAACGAGCGCGAATTTTAAATCGACAGTGCAAGTCGATTAATAAGATACCGTGTGTCACAGAATTGTGATAAAAATTTCCTGCGATTTTTTATCACAGTACTTGCTAAGCTTAAGAGAGAAATTCGATTTGAAAGGCCTTAGGAGCATTGATTGCTCGATGTACAGTCATGAAAATTAATTTTATTATCAAGAATATTGACAGTCTACGTCAATTTACCGTGTGATATCCACTTCATTCTAGTTGTAATTTTAATCTACGGACAGTTTACGTTAGTAGTCAATTTGCCTAACAATTCATTTTCCTGACTTTACAGACTTCTTTTTCAACGTCAACGTCACCTGTGACCTTTCTCACGTGACAAAATGAACACTACAGCAATTTTAAAGACAATGCTGAACAAAACATGACTAAATTCCCTAATAATAGAAAACTACCCTGCCTTCAAAGAATCCTCGGGGAGCGTACACACGCACGCGGGACACGCAACAAGTCACTTTATTTACATCAACAACTTACTTGTGTACACCCGCTGTTTTTGTTGGTCACACTGTTCGTTTGATCTGGGAGTTGTGTCATGTTTTGTTTTTGTCGTTCCAGACAAGTTGTGAACGAAACTCTTCTTTGTAGCGATTCTTGTTTTTCCTTAGGGTGTAGTTGTGACACTTTTCTTACTTTGCCGCCAATAAAACTAGACAATTCTTCTTAAACTATACGATTTTAGGGTGTTTATGAAAACACGATGGCGGTATTTTTTGCATCTATGTATACTTTAATGGAATGTAATCTCCGGAACTACTAGTGGGATTACAAAAATCATTTTTGAATTAGATAACACAGCATACCTCCTTCTTCTAGGCTTTGTAACATCAGGTTATGACCTTTAGGAGCGGAGCAAAAATAAAAAAAGGCAGAAAGAACGCTCAGCAAAAACGAATAAAAAGCACGGATGGGCGATGTAATGCGATGCAGTGGGTCGGGGGCCGCACGCGGAAGAAGTCGCGGGCAGAAGCTATTTTCATCAATAAAGTAATTAGACTCTCATTTATTGGCCTAGCCTAGTTTTTAGCCTTCCGTACCTCAATAGGAAAAAAACGGAACCCTTATAGGATCACTCGTGTGTCCGTCTGTCACAGCCAATTTGCTCCGAATCTAATGAACAGATTAAATTGAAATTTGGTACACATATGTATTTCTGTGAACCAGATACGAACGTATAATGTAAATAAATGAATTTTTAATGTGGGGGTCACTTTAGGGGGCCAACAAAAAAATAAAAAAAAGTTTTTCAAACTATCGTGTGATGTATCAAATGAAAGGGCTTGTTAAGAGGCTCTCGAACATTTTAAATAAACACATTTAAAGATATTTAAGAAAATAGATGAAAATTTACCATTCCTTATATCCAAAACTACTGAGCCTAAAATTTTGAAAAAAATACAGAGAATGGTTCTTCACTCATAGATTACAGGAAAACCTCATAGATTAAAGTCTATGGTCTTAAAATAACATTGTAAAATCAATATTGTGCGTACAAACTTATGTTTGCAGTTGGAATGTATGGGAGAACATGTTTTTCGACTACAATGTTAAGTTTGTTCTTGGGATAAATAAATTCATCTCAACTACGGAAACCCTCATTGTGCGTAGTCTGCCATGCACTTGGCCGGTTTTTATAACCTAGAACTTGCTCTATGCATCAAAATATTGCGCCACTAAATCTAAGTCAGTGATTACGTACTAAGATTAAGAATCTGATTCCAATCTTAAACATTACCTTCTTTTTAAAATCAAGACATAAATCCCAGAAACGTGCTTCCTAAAAAAAATCGTTACTACGCGAATTACAAGTTAAAAATAACAAGGTGGAGGTCCCAATAAATCTCAAAGCAACAGGTCACTTATTTACATCGACAATACTGCCAATGTTGATCTCCGTTTTCCGTTTACCTCCGTTTTCCCTTTACCTCCGTCCGTTTTTTCCGTCTGGCCGTGTCCGTGTAATCTAGCTTTGTGTACGTTGGCATTAGGAACGTGCTCTCGTTTGCAGGTCGGGGATTTGCAGTAAATCTAGTATTTAATAAAACCCTGGGCGTGTTTGCGATGGTTTTAATGCGAATTGATTGTTGCTATGTTTGTTTTCTGATGACGTCCAAGCTAGGTAATTTCTTGTACATTGAAAGGGCTGGACAGAACAAAAAATAGAACGGTACAGTCAACCGCACATCAGTGGTAACAATGACAGCGCCTTTATTTTGTAGCAGTAAGAGCGATTTTCGTAAAGCAAGTGTACTATAACTAATATGCGGTTGGCTGTACAAACGGCTAGTTTAGGTGTTTTGATGACCTTGGTTTTTAGGGTTCCGTATGTAAAAACGAAAATACGGAACCCTTATAGGATCACTTTTGTGTCTGTTTGTCTGTCCGTCTATCACAGCCAATTTACTACGAATCTAATGGACCGATCAAGTTGAAATTTGGTACACATATATATTTCTGTAACCCAAATACGGACGCGTAACGTAAATAAATAAATTTTGAATATGGGGGTCACTTTTGGGGGCAAATAAGAAAACAAAAGAAAAAGTTTTATAAACTGTACAGTGTGACATATCAAATGAAAGGGCTTGTTGCGAGGATCTAATTTTTTTATTATCATTTTAATATAAATACTATTAAAGATATATAATAAAATAATATAAAAATTTACCATTCCCGCCCCCTTATCTCCGAATTTACTAAGAAAAAAAATAAAAAAATACTCTTACTCGAAGTCTAAAGTTTTAAAATAACATAGTAAATCTCTCAATATTGCGCGTATAAACTTACATTTGCAGTTGGAATGTATGGGAGAACATGTTTTTCAACTACAATGTTAAGTTTGTTCTTGGGATAAATTCATCCCAACTACAGAACCCTTCATTGTGTGTGGTCCGATTTTTATATGAAGGCAGAGCCAGTTCTTTAGCTTAAATGACAGTTCAACACACGGAAATGATGATCCATCTAATTTCTTTACCCTGACATTTTGCCAAATGCAATTATGTCCACACTAAACTTCGTTAACATTTATTCCACTTTGACATAAAAACACTAAAGTACCGACATTTAAATACCACGGCTCGAGTAATTCCATCAAAAGCCGTTACACAAAAACATTTAGATATTACATCGCCCACAGTTTGAGGTAATTTAACATAATGGGGGAGTCAGTGACCCATTATTTGTGTGTGTTTGGGACAGTCTCACGCGACTGAATCACGCAACAGGTGCACTTACCTTACTCTGAACATCGTTGACATTAAGAAAAGTGGTTGAAACTAGATCAGTAGTAAAGATATTTTTTTTTTAATTTTGTATAGTGGGAAGAAGGTAATAATAAAAAATCCCATAAGGGTTCCGTTTTTTTCCTTTTGAGGTACAGAACCCTAACAAAGCTGGAATAAATGATAGCAGAAGCCGGAGTATCTAATGGCTGGACTCGAATCAGAAGGAATGGTTTTTCATAATAAAAAACTTACAGCTGCTTTCGACAATGGTTGTGTATCTTGGATGAGAAGTGAATAATTCGGGGAAACATAATGTAGGTATCGCAGTCGGATTATATAATCCACCGTATTACATTACGGCTAGCTGTTTTCAAAAACAGGGTCGTTTTGAAATGCGGCGGTTCAACGATTAGCCAGATTGTCATTGCGATACGTTCTTCAATAAGGCGGCCCACGTTTAGCCGCATCGTATTACTACTTAGATTGTAGGGTGACCATACATACAAAATAAAACAATGTTTAAAATGAATAGAAATCCTTTAATTGTACCTGAAAAATGTTCTTAAAGTCACTGTTCACGGACATATTTAGCACATTTTCTTAGTTTAATTCACATAAAACTTCGCAATTTAGCAACACACTTTCTGTATCCGACGCCATTGTTGTTGCTATGTCAGGCAGCGCCACGAGTGTTAAGAATCGGAACTAAAAACTGTCAAAGAGGCGGCTAATGTATCGCTGTATTACATTATGGCTAGCCTTGTTGAATAACGTATGGCGCCGAATACATTCCGGCGATTTTTTATTCAGCCGCATTCAATCTGGCTAATCGTTGAACCGCCGCATTTCAAAACGGCCCTGTTTTTGAAAACAGCTAGCCGTAATGTAATACGGCGGATTATACAATCCGACTACGACATAGGTACAGTTACGAGCATAAAAATAATACTATGGACAATAATAACAGATTTCATAATTCATCCATTAATATTTGTCGTTAAGATGACGGCAGATACACAAGTGTACAAAATGGCATCACAATTAAGTGACATCGAAGGAACACCAAAACTATATGACGAGACAAGCGACGCCTAAATTGAAGATGCTGCATTGGCTTTAAAAAGATGCGTCATGCCAGTAACTTGCACCAAAGTTACTGGTATATTTAAAATCATCATCATCTTTGAAAAGATGGCAGGATGACTTGGTGAGGACGGCGGGAAAGACATGGACTAGACAAGCAAGGAACAGGGAGAATTGGAAGGGGATGGAGGAGGCCTTTGCCAAAAGGCACAGTCTCAAAACTAAAAAAAAAGTTTTTGTAAAAAAAAATTAACTGTGAAATAAGGCTAAAAATAAAAGTATTTAAAATCAAGCAGAAGTTACCATTTATTTTAATTATATTGTATTGCCCTGCTAAGCCCAAAGGCGGTATCTCTGAGATACGCCCTTTTTGTCTTTTATACCATTCAATAGCTTTAACAATTTCGCGTCTAGTGGTATAAGCGAAATAGCGTTATCTAACTTAAAACATTAAAAAAAAACGTGTGGAACTCGGGGACTGCCTCGGTAAAGCTATTGCATAGCATTTGTAACCTGCATACTTCCTATTTGTCAACGCTACACTTGGGATGATGACGTGATGACATAAAACAAAAATTACGTTCCTATGACATCATCACGTTGTCATGGAAACCGTCATTACATGGTAGGCGGAGTGGGGGTGTTAGGTTTTATTTTCGTTACGTTACGGAATTTCTTGATTCGGTCGCCGCGCTCAAAGCCCGCGATAAAAGCTATGCAATAGCTTAAAAACAATAAGAAGTTTTTTATATCTCCATTTTTCCTTAAATTACAATTTACAAAAAGTAAATTTGCTCAAAACTTACTCCGGTTGAGATAGCGCCTTTGGGCTTAGCAGGGCAGTACAATACTGTAGATTTATTTTATTGATTTTATGTACTGTCATTAAGTATATTTTTTTTTTTTTAAATGGGCTCAAGGAAGTAATTTTATTATTTATGTTATAAATTTTACAAATGTTTGTTTGTTTCTGTTTGAACAATTAAAAATTTTATGAACATTTGAATTGCGGGGAAATGTAGAAGTTTTAGAAAGATTGACCAGATATAAACAATAGACCGCTACCAAATAAAATTTTACCTCAAAGCGAACCACAAAGTCACACGCTAATAAAGAGCAGAAGTCATAGATACCTAACCAAGTCCGACCTCATCCTACTAATGGTAATGTTCTGCTTGCATGTCCAGCCACCATATTAACAGTTGACACGCGAAACATCGGACAAGAGGGTGACTACCGAAAGTTCGTTCACACGTTAGACGCACGTGTGGGTAATTATATTACAAAGGTGGTGTATGGAGGTCTTAATGTCATGGAGTGGAGTTGATTTTAGGTGACAAAACTTTTCTGTTGTTTTTTTTTACTTAATGGTTACCCCGAGTGATAAATTATTTTGTGTGAAACATGCTTGGAAATTTGAACATTATTTTAACAACCTTTTTCGAGATAAATCGAAATTGCTGTCCTGGCTGAATACATGCGAGCCCGGCTGGCAATATTGTATGAAAATTTATATCTGTCGTGTTTAGCGGCCAAATATTATAACTGTCGTGTTATTTCAAAATGGAACGAACTTTTTACTTCAACACATGGCAATCAAGGAGGTAACTTATCAAAGATTTTATTTAAATTTCGATTTTGTTTGCAAATAGAGCTGTTTAAAATAAAGAAGAAACAAATGAACATAATGGCGCTTGAAAAACTATCGTTGTTCGTCATTGATTTTGGAATTTATACTTAATTTACTTAGTTTGAATTTCCGCGCATTATTTGAGAAAAGCACTATACATTATACAAGCCTTAGCCACAACCAGGCATTGATAGACCCACGGACTTCACGATCGTCCATCAATGCCCTTGTTGCAGGCCGCCACCGTAATAATGTACTATTATTTCTGTACGTAGGTTTGTACAAACACTTTTACACGTCAATCATATTTTTAAAACTAGAGGTGGTTGGCATTTCCTATCCGACTACTCTGAGAAGAAAGGCCGAAACAATCCCAGAGGTCACAATCTTTTTAAAGTCCAGTCATAATCTTGATCAGATAATGTGAAGATTATGTGGTGTCTGAAATGGTCTTTTGAGTGTCAGTGCAGTCAGTCCAGTCAGTGCACACATTTGTCAGTAAACATGCAACTCAACTCAGAACTTAATAAGGAGCTCAACGATTTGACGAATAATACCAAACCATGGCCATTTGGGCAGGCCAATTATATTAGGTACATACTCAAACTGCCAGACCATCAGGACCTAGACAAAGTGACATTCTATTAGTGATAGGGATGATGGAAAAGTAATTATTTTTTCTTGTGGTTTGTGACTAATCTATTGTCAGAGTTTTTATGCCGCCCATGGGCCTCTGTCATGGCTTCACATGCCGTCGAGAAATATCTCTCAGGCGTGCCCGTTTCCTCACGATGTTTTCATTCATCGTTTTTGAAGCAAGTAATAATTATACAATACGCACATGAATCTGAAAAGTCAGAGGTGCGTGCCTTGGGTTCGAACTCGAGACTTATTGACTTGGCAGTCCGACGGTTACACCACTAGGCTATCACTATCATCTATTCAGTTGACATACGCTGCTGAAGAGCTTATGTCAATCCTTTTGAAAGTCGTTTTAGAAATACAAAACCTTTTGAAAGCGATTGCCACTTATCTTGGCCTTCAATTTTGTTTGGAAATTAGTACGGGGTACGGGGGCCATCTGAACTAGACTTAAGAGCCTAAAGAATGCCTATGCTTTTGCAGCATTGTGGTAATTTGAACTTTATTTTGGAGTGAGAAAGGCTAGATTCGGCTGACATTTTCTTGTTTTAAATCTTCTTACACAAAGACCGACATCAGCGTAAGAGGAATTCAGACCTTAAACTAAGGTCTCAGTTCTAGTTGAAAAAGAGAATGATGTCCAAGCAAGATCAGTAAATGAGGGCAGTTAGATAGTTAGACCTCACGATGATACAAATAAGAGGCAAAATTAAAAAAAACGTTATAAAAACGTTGACACGTGCACTTAATACCCATAACCAAATACTACACGTGGAACAGTATCACTGGAGTTCGCGGATCTCGATATTTTTTGCTTCAACGAATATTGCGCTGTGAGTTTTAATTGAGTAACACGGTTTCCGAAAATCAGAGCAAACAATGTTAGCGAAACTACAGTCCGGCCGTCGAGAGAATAGGTTCCTCAGTTGGACAATTTCTAGTACTAATAAGGATCAAATTCGCAAAACACATATTCGTTAGTATGAAACTGACAAGTGTCAAAAACGCATCGTCTCCATGGCCGGACTGTAACCGAGGTTTGAACAAACATTGACTCAATAAGACGCTATTTCCAAGTAAACGTTTTAATTTTCTTAAATCTTTTTCGAAATTGCTAATGCTTCGTTGCTAACTTGAATTAAAAATCGGATTACAAGACCCTTTTCCAATGCTTTTCAAGGTTTTTAACGAATTATGTGCTTTGATTTACATCTACAAGTATACTAATATCTATTTAATCAAGATCTATTACTTGCGCAATCGTCAGATAGAACTTAACTAATAATATTATGTATTCTGCTTTCATCTGTATTCATATTCAATACAAATTAAAATGTCATTAGTCTAATTTTAAATTGTGAGGCTTCAATGACTGATAAATGATAATGATAAAAGATTTTATTTCTGTAAGTAGGTTTGTACAAACACTTTTACACGTCAATCATATTTTTTAAACTAGATGAGATCGGCGTTTCCTATCTGACTACTCTGAGAAGAAAGGCTGAAACAAACTCATAAGTCACAGTCTCTTTTAAAGTCCAGACATAATCTTGGCCAGATCATGTGAGGACCATATAAATTGGTGTCTGAAATGGTCTTTTAAGGAAAGAACCACACAGATTGAGTTGCCTGTCCAGTCAGTGCACGCATTTGCAGTATTTGTGGATTGTATTATGACGACTGAATTTTTCTTCACACTCCACCGTAAACATAGGACAATTCTTATCCAGATATGTAAACAAGTTCTTCTAGGATGCAAACAAAACCATGGTTAACCGTTCATTAAGATTCTTGAAAGAATAAGACTCACCCAGCGTGCGGAAGACAATGGGTCTACTCCTGTACTTATGACCGCCCCAAAGCGCGGCGACGGTCACTTGGTACTGCGTGTCGGCTTCCAACCCGCTTAGGATGACAGCATCCGAGTTGCCAGCCACCTCCAGGACGACTCTGTAACTAATAGACGATGAGTCAATTTCGTCGTATTCTATTGAAAAGCTGTATACGGTGAGGCCACATTTATAAAAAAAATCTAGAAGGGAAAAAATTATCAAAGAAGAGGTCACGATTTTTTTTATGAAGTTTCTGATCAATACGTAATAACTTTATAGATGATAACGTTAAATAACGTTATAGGTAGTAACATTTTAGATAATAACGTTAAAGATGATAACGTTTAAGACAATAACGTTTAAAACAATAACGTTATAGAATAAAGTTTATATTAAACAATTTTAATAATTGAAATAAATGTCACACAAAAATTATCAAAATTCTCAAATGATTACACAGAATTTGTTAGTAACACTAAAAGCTTGGGGTGAGAGACAACATGCTACGTAAATATTGCATATTAAAATTTTAAGAAATATTGTACAGAAAGTCTATGTTACAAAGGGAACCAAAAATTTTGAACCAATTTTTTTTTTATACATCATTATGAACTTCATAACATGTACACGTAAAAGACAAAGACAATTGATTCTTTATTTAAGAGGTTTTTCCCATCGTCTTTAGTACATTTACAAGAAACCTCGCAATCAGTATCACACCGCATCAACAATGAATGATTGAGGTCAAAGAATTACGTCCAACGCTCTACTGCTAACAAGTTTGATGGACTTATATATAATATACTATGGAGCGTTGTATGAAACAATGCTTAACAAAACTGTTTTTTTCAAAGTGATTTTTTCATTCTATAGTATTTGTGTGGCCCCACCGTCAGGAAGAAAGAAGTAAGAAAAATTATGAAATAAATGGGATAGAGAATGACTAACACTAGGTAGCTAGTAAAGCTAAAATAACATTTACTTAAACAGTAAGTAGGCTCTTTTACATACACACATTCTCACTAAAGTATCTTCTGAGTAAGGTATTCTGAAAAAATACCAATGTCTTTTAAAGGTGTATCGAATAATTTTATTTGTCAATTCCGCTTTATTTGTTGTCTGTATTGCTCCGTAAATTAAGCTTTTTTAAAATAACATTTAAAAAAAAATTGCCGCCGCTCGACTTCTGGCAGATGTGAAACATCGAAATTATTATGGTAATCGAGGGTAATATACATAAAAGGATAGTTTACGACAGGAAATAAATATGGTCGGTCTGACCCGCCGCTATAGATGTTTCACATCAATATGTAAGAAAAAGGAAGACAATATATTTTTCTAGAAATATCGGTGGTGTGACTTGAAAGATTGTTAACAGAGTAATATATTGACAGGTGTATTACACGTATACCCTACATTATTGCGATCTTCCAGCTTTATTCCTGTTACCGTCACAAAAGGTATATTTTCTTTTAAGCTATTGCATAGCTTTCATCGCGAGCTTTGAGCGCGGCAACCGAATCAAGACATTCCGTAACGAAGAAAACCTAACACCCCGACTCCGCCTACCATGTAATGACGGTTCCCATGACAACGTGATGTTGTCATGGAACGTAATTTTTGTTTTATGTCATCACGTCATCATCCCAAGTGTAGCGTTGACAAATAGGAAGTATGGAGGTTACAAATGCTATGCAATAGCTTTACCGCGGCAGTCCCCGAGTGCCACACGTTTTTTTTTTATAATTTGCGGTAAAGACTTCGAAATAAAAATGGTTTATGGTCCCGTATATCGATGTAAAAATCCTCATTCAGAACCATACAAGAACTCCTTATCATTAAATTAGCTTTGATACCAGACACAAAATAAATGAGGTGTGTCGATGGTCCAGCTATAGCAATTTCATTAAAGTCGAGTTGAAATGATATTATGGCGACATCTACATCAACACATATGAACTACGCATTCTAATGACGTCACGTAAAATCCTGCAACGCGCAAGCATAGTTTACCGCGCGACTAGCATATATGTATACAACGTCCCGACATCAATCGTCGGGTTCTAGCCCACCAGACACAACACATCTCCCACCCAGAGAGGGAGGATTGGTCGGAGGATTCTCCCTTTGTTAGGGAGAATAAGTGAACTGTACACCCTGTGCCTCATACCTCTATAATATCATAGAGATGATGTAATCGATTGGGTTAGTCGCAGAAAAGTTCCAAATTAGGGGCAGGTTTGATAAACATGCCATTTTGAAATCTATCAAGTACAAATAAGTGTTACAATGAAACGAAAATCATTCTCCACAAAAATCCTATCTTCGTGATAACCATCCATTATTTCCTAATACAAGTCTATAATCAATAGTATTGTGAGAAACTCCATCGAAACAAATTAGGGTTACGCGGACAACAAAAGCGTCCGCGTTTTCGCCAGGAAATTTATCGGTAATAAGACTTCCGCCCGCCACCCCTACCTATTCCGTTCGCAATTTGTGGTAGATTCTTTGGTTTTTCGTACTCTATTGTGTTATTTTTATTATGACAGCGCAGAATGTTGTATGGTTTTATTGAACGAATAACGTTTTTATGTATTCCGGTTAGATTTTTTTTTTGGTTATTTTATACAAAAGTCTACAATCGGCATCTTGTTTTTGTTTTGTTGTCATTTGCCAAGGTTGCAACAGTAGATATGCAATATTGTCTTTGGTCTATAGCCTTGACATCAACCAATGAACCAGTGTTATTTATAAGCTAAGAACAACATTGTCAACCTTTTTTATTTATTTTTTGTATTAAATACGAGGCTTTTGGCTACTTTTGTATTGTGTGTATTTTATGTTTAGTTTTTTTTTAATTCGTTTTGTTTGTGCAGAATAAACAAGTTTTCTTTTTTTTCTTTTCTTTTTGTTTGAAATAATATGATTTGGTCTCTGTTTTCAATCACTTCATTTTGCAAATATTCTAACAGTCTGACTTACAAGCTTGGATTTTAGTATCGATTAGCAGTAGGTACACCTAACTGCTGGTTTTTTCTTTGTTTTCAACCTGTATTGTCCTACTGCTGAGCAAAGGTCTCCAACATAGCTTTCCATTGTTCCTTGTGCGTTGCCTTTTCCGACCACTCTACCGTAAACGCATCCAGGTCGTCACGCTAGCGTTTCCTCCATCGGCAATGACGCCCATCTTCTGGCATCCACTAGGTGATGACTGGTTCATTTATTGAGCAAGGCACACCTACGATATATTTACAAGGATAGTAACAATTTAAATACAATTTTATTGTGATTCTATTCTCCTACAACAAGTGTATAATTTATAAAGAAAGAATGTAAAATCTTATTCACTTGCTGGGTACTTATTTGTCTGCGTCGATCGTTTTCCGCCGGAATTTGCGAGATTTCAAATTTTTTTTTCATACCTGCATCTAAATTCAGTTCGCTTGTTTCATTGATATATATACTTAAAAAACCGGCCAAGTGCATGTCAGACCACGCACAATGTAGGGTTCCGTAGTTGGGATGAATTTATCCGAAGAACAAAATTAACTTTGTAGTTGAAAAAAAAAAAATCATACAGAATGTATGGGAGAATGTTTTTACAACCGCAAATCTAAGTTGGTCGACTATTACTCGTTAACTTGTAAAGCCTACTCAGCTGTGATAGTTTTCCTTTTAAATTCGTTATATAAGCTACTGCCATGAATTTTTCACATGTTTAAAATCAACCATTTAGCTGGCAGGGGGGGACACTTGACTCTAACAAAATTTTTCACTTTAAAGCTTAATATTTCGCAAACAGATCTCTAAATTCAAAAATAGTTTTAGAATACTCACAATATTTTTGAAAGACCTTTCCAACGATACCCCACACCAAGGGATAGAAAATAAAAAAACATTCCCACTTTACGTGTAGGGGAGGTACCCTAAAAAAATATATTTTTCATAATTTTATTTTACCAATTTGTCGGCGTGATTAATATGTATACCCTTGCCAAATTACAGCTTTCTAGTACTAAGCGTCTCTGAGCTAAGCCGCGGACAGACAGACAGACAGACGGACATGACGAAACTATAAGGGTTCCTTGTTTACTACGGAACCCTAAAAACGAGTACTTAGTCTCTTTGGTCCTAAAATGTTAGTGTTTTTGAAGTAGTCTCAAATATTTAGGTTTTTTAATTCAAATAAGTCGGAATTATAATATAAGTTTTTCTTAGGTATGTGCTGTATATAATGATGATAATGATTAACAAATCCATTGATAGGTATTTAAAAGCGGTCATATTATATGAATTTACCATAACCATAAAATAATGACAAAACTGCATTTGGAGATTGTTATGATAGAAAAAGTGTTATTCTTCATAAACAAAACGCACATTACAAAAAAGATATAAATATACAATAACAAAGTACCTAGTACCAAGTATAAGACAGAAACTAATTCAAACACGACCATAATTTATCCATATATCCATACAGAAATACCACTGGATATTCTGGTCGATGAAAAGTGAAGCGACAGCCATATTAATAGAACAACCATTTGAATATATAATCGCAAAGATGTCACTCAAAGGAACATATGTCATCTTTCTATTTCAAGAAACAAATGAAAGCTGAACTGTCTTCCCTGACATACTTCCACAAGATAAAGCCCGTATCCTATCACAAAATCCATCAATTCCCGAAAGCGAATAGTTCCAAACTCTCACAAAGCTTTGTCAGTAATCCACTGAGGTGTAATAGTAACTTAGCAGAATGAATTCATAATCGGCAGTTAAAAGTTGGCAGACAATGTAATCCCGATCCCATTTGATAAAGCAATGCATAAAGTAGAAGTTAAAGTACGTGGAGACGTTAACGTGACACTTGACCTTTAAGCCTCGTTCAGGGTAAATGCGCGGTGATTAGAGCGGTAGCGAGCGCGGTGGCTAGCGCGATTAGGTGTCCACAGAGTATCGCGAGTCAACTCGCGATACTCTCGGAGACGTGTTTCTAATGGGACAAAAAAAATGACGGTTGCTCGCTAGGGATACCAAATTCAAATCCTTGTTTTCTTTCCACTTAAACAAATATCGAATACCTTTAAATGAGCAATTCTTGTATATAATCTGAATCTCGGAAACGGCTCCAACGATTTTCATGAAATTTTGTATGTAGGGGATTTTGGGGGATATAAATCGATCTAGCTAGGGTTTATTACCCGACTACGGCAAAGCCAAAAGGAAGGGGTATGATTTTAGCAGTCTATGTATGTATGTTTGTATGTATGTATGTTTGCTTTTACGTGTGTTCCACCGTAGCGCCTAAACTACTAAACTGATTTTGATGAATGAGGTATCAATAGATTCGTAATAATGGTCTGGGTGACATAGGCTATATAATTTTTCCTTAAATTTAATTTGGTGGACTTTACACATAAATTTCTAACCTCGAAAAAAAAAATGGGATGATCATGACATGTTTGGTATCAAAAGAAAGGTCTTGACGAGCACATTACAAATATGTATATAATATTATATTTTCAAAGTAAATAAATATGTTTAAATCGTTAAAAATAAGCAAAAGTGAGACTGCAAGTACTGAAAGTATCGCAAGATGACGACCAACGTGCAGTTAATCAAATCTTAATAAATAGTAACGATTTATAATTCCACTCTTATGAGGAAAAACAAGTACAACGAAATATTTATATTTTGGATTTCTTCGAAGCTCGATATCGATATAATATGGTGTTGGCGTCGAAATAAATCGCTCTATGGTTTCGTCCAAAGCACTATGCACTGCTATTGGAATTTAAAATAGGTTACTGAACATTATATTACTCTTATTTACGTTTATCAAGTGTAAAAACGGAAAAGTATAAAATAAAAAAATAAAGTTTAATAAAAAACTGTAACCCGACTACTTGAAAATAAAAATGATCTAAAAAGTACGAAACAAGCAAATATTTCAGACAGAAATCAAGACATAGGTACAAAAATGGTCAAGGTAAAGCCGTCGTCGCATGCCATTATAATTTTATAGGTGTTCCTGGCACCAACATGGTATACAGGCATGCGACGACGGCTTTTCCTTGACCATTTTTGTACCTATGTCTTGATTTCTGTCTGAAATATTTGCTTGTTTCGTACTTTTTAGATCATTTTTATTTTCAAGTAGTCGGGTTACAGTTTTTTATTACACTTTTTTTTTTTTTGAAAACTACCAACAAAAAAACCGGTCATCCAGATATTTATAGAAGCGTAAATTAAGTGGATTTCAGAAAGACTGGTACTCACTAATGAAAAAGTAAAAAAAATGTGTGACTGTTAAAGTTATTTTTTCAAAAGCATAATTAATGTATTTGTTTAAATGTTTGGAATTTAAATTGCATAAAAAAATGAAGTTTAATAAAAAACTGTAACCCGACTACGGGAAAATAAAAATGATCTAAAAAGTACGAAACAAGCAAATGTTTCAGACAGAAATCAAGACATAGGTACAAAAATGGTCCAGGTAAAGCCGTGGTCGCATGCCTGTATACCATGTTGGTGCCAGGAACACCTACAAAATTATAATGGCATGCGACGACGGCTTTACCTGGACTATTTTTGTACCTGTCTTGATTTCTGTCTGAAATATTTGCTTGTTTCGTACTTTTTAGATCATTTTTATTTTCCCGTAGTCGGGTTACAGTTTTTTATTAAACTTCATTTTTTTATTTTTTAGTTTTCCGTTTTTACACTTTTAAATTCCAATAGCAGTGCATAGTGCTTTGGACGAAACCATGGAGCGATTTATTTCGACACCAACACCATATATCGATATCGAGCTTCGAAAAAATCCAAAATATAAATATTTCGTTGTACCTACTTGTTTTTCTTCATAGGAGTGGAATTACAAATCGTTACTATTTATTAACATTTGATTAACTGCACGTTGGTATCATTTTGCGATACTACATAGCGCAGTCTCATTTTTGCTTGTTTTTAACGATTTAAACATATTTATTTACTTTGAAAATATAATATTATATACATATGTGTAATGTGCTCGTCAAGACCTTTCTTATGATACCAAACATGTCATGATCATCCCATTTTAATTTTTTTCGAGGTTAGAAATTTACGTGTAAAGTCCACCAAATTAAATTTAGGGAAAAATTATATAGCCTATGTCACCCGGACCATTATTACGAATCTATTGATACCTCATTCATCAAAATCGGTTTAGTAGTTTGGGCGCTACGGTGGAACACACGTAAAAACAAACATACATACATACATACATACAAACATACATACATACAAACATACATACATAGACTGCTAAAATCATAACCCTTCCTTTTGGCTTTGCCGTAGTCGGGTAAAAAGCAGAACCTGTCAGTATGGCCGCAATGAGTTGATAGGAATGTTTAGAAACTCGGCACCCGCCATAGTTACTACACTATGGATCCAAAGCGATATAATTTGTTTGATACTCCGCGCCCGCCATAGCACCCGCGCTAGCTACTCTCCCTGGACGAGGTCTTACGCTCAGTTTAGGAAGCGCTAAGTCTCAACTGATGTCATTTGTCCCGACAGAGACGCTAGAAGACGTTAAAACCCTAATATAGTGACTGAAGATAGGAGAGTTCCTGACTTAAAGGAGAGGAGCGAGAATAATGAATCATCACGACTATGTTCTGAGAAGGGTGGCAGAGGTGTATTTATACTTACTTCCATATTTCGCAAGTTATGTTTAAATCCCATTTAATGAGAGGCGAGCCTGTTGTCATTAAAACCGGGAGTGCCGACAGAAGTGAAAACTTTAACAAGATCGCCTTGGTGGTAGAAAAATACTTGTATAGAACATTGGTCCGTAACCCTAGCTAAATAAAGAGCACAATCGCGTTTACAAAAAAAAAAAAAAACTTTCAAAACCTTTACAGTAAAAATACTTGCATAGAACATTGATCCGTAACGTAATATAAATAAAGAGCACAATCGCGTTTACAAAAACGAGATGTCGGTAATGGTGTCGTGAGTTCAATTGTTTTTTCCCATCTCAAAAATGTCCAACACGCCTAAAGAAGTTTTCACTTCAATAAAAACCTATTTTTAACCGACTTCCAAAAAGGAGGAGGTTATATGTTCGTCGCGTATGTTTGTTTTTTTTTTTTTTTTTATGTATGTCCACCGATTTCTCCGTCAATTGTGGACCGATTTTGAAAATTATTTTTTTGTTTGAAAGGGTGTGCTCTCGAATTGGTCCCATATAAATTTTATTAACTTTGCTTTGATAGTTTTTGAGTTAGCTACAAAATACGTATTTTTTTCCCACTTGCTATGTAGATGATATGACAAGTTTCTGTCACTGGTAGCAGGTAGTGGTATTCGAATGTGTGTGGGGTAGGTACCACAACTAAAAAGTGAAAAATAAAAACTTTTTACAAAAAAAAAACAACCGACCTCCAAAAAAACACTACAAAGTGAAAAATAACTTTAATTTCGGAAGTCGGTGGCAAAAAACGAAAATACAAAACACAAGACACCGACTTCCGAAATTAAAGTTATTTTTCACTTTGTAGTGTTTTTTTGGAGGTCGGTTGTTTTTTTTTTGTAAAAAGTTTTAATTAAACACAATTACCTACTTGATTGCTATTACAACAGTAACAAATCTGAATAATTATCATGTCCATAAAAGCTGTACGGCATTGCTTATCCTCTGGTCATAAAAGCCAGAATACGTGGTTTTGATATTAATGCTAATATTGAATTTAAAATGTATTAGAGTCTAGTAGACTATGCTCTGGCTATAGTTGGCTTTCTATGAAATATTAGTATTACCTCCCAGTGCACCCTAGGGACATTGTTATGTTCATAATGCGCCTTATAACTGGAACTAGAATATACTTGATACTCTGGCTTTCATAATAATATATTAAGTTGGGAGTAGGGAATACAGAGATCGCAAGATATTTAAAGTAACTGTAAAATGAGGTTTACCAAGTAATCCACTATTTTTTTTTTCTTTTCGTGTGGTTCGGGTGTCAGAGTTCTTATGCCGCCCATGGTCCTCTGACTTTGCTTCACATGCTGTAGAGAAATATCTCTCAGGCATGTTTTCGGTTTCCTCACGATGTTTTCCTTCACCGTTTTTGAAGCAAGTGATAATTTTATACAATATGTACGAGAATCCAAAAAATTAGAGGTGCGTGCCTTTTTTTTGGGTGGGAAATTATCAAATAACTTCTCCCGCTCTGGGCCGAGCGGAAGGGCGTGTCAGACTCTTACTGACTAAAACCCATCCGTGTTCCTTCAGTTGCCATGTTGCCGGGGGCCACGATCTCCCTTTCGGTTTTATTTGAGTTCGAACTCAAGACCTATGACGTGGCAGTCCAACGGTCACATCACTATGCTAATAATGCTGTAGATTAATCCGCTAAAAAGCAAATTAAAATAATGTATTACCTTACTTGCGAGTATTATCTGTTAAAGATAAGTGAGGAAAATTACAAAAAATATATTTTCTGATAAGATCTCTGTTTTTTAAAGTAAGAAATAAGTTCCATCGTTAATAACATTGAGGAGAAAATGCAAGATAGTTTTCAGTGAAAAATATTTTACGAAAAATCTGTCGACCCATACCTACCTAATAATACATAAATCTAAATCACAGCAATTTACTTGTCGGTTTCTAAATCAACAAATGTACTTAACGATAGATTGTCTAGTCTAAATAATAAATTAGATCGTATTCAAGACTGTTGTATAAAGTAGGATCGAAATCGATCTATGGTCTATTTCAAAAGTATCTGAAAAAAATATAAATATATTGATCAGAGACCGTACCTGTGGCTACCTAGTTCTAGTATCACTTACAAATAGAGTACTTTGATTTGTTTAATTTGAATACTTAAACCCGTAATTATAATTTAAAATCACCCTAAATATGTTTTTCATTCGACAATTGAGCCTAATTTTAAAACCTCAAATTTCGTCGACTTTTTTTCAATTACAATTTAATAAACAAACGAATTAATTAAATTTAATAAACAAACTAGTTAATTAAATTTCACAAACTTATTTATTAAATTTAATCATTAAATAACATTATTAAATTGTAATTATTGAATAATCACAAGAAAGTTGAGGATACCAATAATTCTTGGAAAAAGTGATGAGATAAAAAGAAGAAACCTTCAAAATACAAATGAATGTGTTAGTAATTTCCCTTTAGTGAGTAACTGCGTAAGAATTAAACCTTAACAGGGTTTGTTTACGCTTTCATCAGATAACTTTTGAACTAACATTAGAGTGTCAAATGCTTGTTAGGAATACCGAAACTTTGCCTAAATTAAATATTCAGTTTGACACTTTCGAGTATAGCCTCTTCGGGATGACTGCTCAAATATTGATAGACCCACCGAACTAACATTGTGAGCTGAAAGTTCCATTTTCAGTCTTAGAAGTTATATAAGTTGTGTGTATTTTTGAAGATTAATGCTGACATCAGTCTCTTTCAAAGTTTTCTTATATTGAGTTTTAGAAGAAGAAAAATAAATGAATGAATTTCAGTGTACAGAAATATTACTAAAGTAATGTTTCATGGCAAAAAAACTCATTTGTTATCTACTTACATAAATACCGTTTTGGAACAAGACCAATATTAGACCAAAGAATCAGAAAATCATAAAACAGTGCCATTTAACTTGAGATTCGGTCTTCAGCTACTGTCAATAAAACACACTTACATAAAACTGATATATATTGTACCTGATAAACCGTATCATATAGAAAAAGTCATTACATTTTCTCTCATCTCCTCAATAAAAGTAGTTTTAGTATGAAACGTCCTTTACATGATGTGCCTGAGTACACATCACTTTGAAGAACCACTTACAGACAGAACATAAACATAAAAACCTTCATTACATACCGGAGATGGGATTTATTATCTACCTACTACACACTTTTACAACTACTAAGAACTCAGATCATAAAACCTAAAACTTAGTAAGAGAATATCGCCAGTAAAAATGATCGTCTTATTCGACTATTTGTAAGAACATCTGCTAACAGAGCAAGGAATATTAGTCATAAAATCTTGCTCTACAAGTTGTGACGGATTGCGTCTTCTTCGATAAAAGATTTATCGATAAAAAGATAATATTGTTATTTATTATAAGATGCGAGGTTAAAAAGGGACTAAAACTCAAATTATAACTACACTTTGTAAACAAGCATATTACAAATTAGTGGATTATGTCCAAGATAAGAATGCTTGGAAAAATGCTGGTCCTGCTCCATAGGATAATTTAGAGTCTAGACAAAATCAAACTGGTCGCAAATTTTGTTGTATAACTAATTTATTATTTTTAAGACATTGATTTTACTTTCTGTGATTACTTCTACCCACACACTGCCTTATTAGTATTATTTGTTAAAATTTTAGGAATATCGTATACTTTTACAATGTTTGTAAATATGTGAGCACCATGTTTCTATCACATAATTAATTTATCTGTCATAGATTCATTATTCATTCTTTTTACCTATTGTGGTAATCTTATTCCAGGTGAGTCGTCTTCACATATACATAAATATAATTAATGTATACAAAATATTTTAAAACATTTTAAAAGGGTAACGGTGGAGTTTCTTGCCCATTCTTCCCCATACAAAAACTACCTTTTGGAAGGAACTAGAATCCATTCTATTATTTTGTAAATTTTGACGTTCAAAAGTGACTTTAATGTGCCTCATCATCATCTGCCTAGCCTTTTCCCAACTATGTTGGGGTCGGCTTCCAGTCTAACCGGATGCAGCTGAATACCAGTATTTTACATGGAGCGACTGCCTATCTGACCTCCACAACCTAGTGACTAGGTAACACGATACCCCTTGGTAAGACTGGTTGTCAGACTTTTTGGGCTTCTAACTACCCGTAACGACGACGAGTGACTTTAATGTGCCTAATTGAAATAAATTATTTGAATGACTTTGATTGGGCAGATCAACCTTATAGGATACATCGGGATAGACGGGCTAGGATCATTACACAGTGGGTGCCTGAAGACGGGTATCGTCACTCAGGCAGGCGTAATCCGACAGCAGTCCAACTGGCCGAAGAAGGCGGAATATAAAGAGAATTGAAAGAGTATAGGAGAGATCTTTGCCTTTCGCTGGGACTTAATAGGTTGTTAAATTAAAATAATAGATGAGGATTATCTTTATCATGAATTATAAAAAAGGATTGTGTGGTTTTATGAAACCACGGTAAAAGTGAAACTTCTGTAGGCGCCGCCATATTGGCCTTGGCTGCTCTGACGAGCGCCTTTCACTTTATCCCTACTCCGCGGCCGACCGTCACGCGACATGCAACACACAGACGAAAAAGTTTGAGACGATGTAATAAAAGTTTCACTATAATAGGACCACTGATATTGCGTCATAATCACTTAACTAACTTACGTTCTTCACATGTATTACTTGCACTTTACTACATCCAATTATATCGCAAAGACAAGTCTAAAATTATTATCTAATTATTGTTTCATTTGAGTCATAGGGTGGGGGGTAGGGTTTTTGTTATTTTAAGATATGCGTTTATTTACTCTCTTTGCCTATTGCATATTCAAAGGCAATCGTATTAAGGAGTAAACTCTAGTCGTGTGTCGGACACACACACATTTTTTTTTCCGATTTGCTAAACTTATTACAAGAATTCTTAAAAAGTTGAAAGCCATTTACAAGTTTCCGCTGAACACTAAAATAAAAACATCGGCACAAAATTTCTATAACATATAAATAGTACCTACACGGTCGAATAAAATACATAGACAAACTAATAATCGTTAGACGCAAACAATTACTTTTCGTCTGTAAAGTCAACCAATATTTTGAGAATCACTAGCTTTCGTGTCAAAAGCCTTTCCTTCCACATCAATGCCTTAGCGTGTTATTATCAAGTTCAAAAACAATGTCGTGTACAATACCATTGTACATAATCACGATCGGAATCACAGTTCGCTTCGTCGACGTTAATTCCATTATGCTATGTTTAATCAATACACGCGACTCGCCTTCCGTACGTATCGAACGCATTCTCCTTAGCTATCTCTATAGCACCTATTGTGCCTATAATCTACTTCTATTGGAGATTGCATGTCATGATACTTATTGAAATTTATTGTAGAGTATTAAATGTCATTTCTGTGAAATTATATCGCACATTATTTTGCAGTTTCTTTTTTCCATTATATACAGTGTTTGTTACTATTAGTAAAGAAAGTTAAGGTAAGGATGGTTAATGAAGGAGACATATTAAAAAAAATGACATTAAAATGAACATTATCACATACTTATTGAAATTTGTTGTAGAGTATTAAGTGTCATTTCTGTGAAATTATATCGCACATTATTTTGCAGTTTCTTTTTCCATTATATACAGTGTTTGTTACTATTATTAAAGAAAGTTAAGGTAAGGATGGTTAATGAAGCAGTCATATTAAAAAATAATAACATTAAAATGAACATTGTCACATACTTATTGAAATTTATTGTAGAGTATTAAGTGTCATTTCTGTGAAATTATATCGCACATTATTTTGCAGCTTATTTTTCCATTATATACAGTGTTTGTTACTATTAGTAAGGAAAGTTAAGGTAAGGAAAGTTAAGGTAAGGATGGTTAATGAAGCAGTCATATTTAAAAAAAATGACATTAAAATGAACATTATCACATACTTATTGAATTTTTTTGTAGAGTATTAAGTGTCATTTCTGTGAAATTATATCGCACATTATTTTGCAGTTTCTTTTTTCCATTATATACAGTGTTTGTTACTATTAGTGAGGAAAGTTAAGGTAAGGATGGTTAATGAAGCAGTCATATTTAAAAAAAAGACATTAAAATGAACATTATTTTTGTGAACATGTTCACATAATTAATTCGAAGACCGTTTTTATTAGCAGAACAGGAAGGTACCAAATATGAATAGCGAAGCCATATTTTATCCAATAACGGTTACAAAGGGAATTTAAAATTGCTATCATACAGAAATTCAATTTGTTTGCGTAAGTAAATATACAGGCTGCTCGCTTTGTTCGGCAAATATAAAATGTGTTCAAAGATAAAAATCAATTTTCCGTGCGAGTAATAAAATGTTTCCCTAATTTATGTATGTAGGTACGTTTTTGTGAAAAATAAAGCGAACCTTATTTACCTGTAAAAATTAGACGGCAGCTGTTTTGTAGTAAAACCAATAAATTCTCTGAATACAATCAGATGTAAAAATATGTAGAATTAACTAGTTTCTAAAAGCAAATCGAACGAAAACACCGGAAAGCTACTGTACCTACTAGACTATAACGTATGCAAAAATATCTTCATCTAGGTACAAGCATTAGGTAAGTAACATAATCATTTACAACTTAAACATTAGGTATAACGAAAACAATAATTATGTTTAACAGGAAATCACATAGCGTTAAAATCTGTGACAAAATCAAATATTCACAACCCCTGAATAAACCTAAATATTGTACTTTAGCAAGTTTATATTTACTACCAACTTCCCTGTTCCAACAGTTTTGAGCACTGCACTGAAAGGTTATATCTACCTCGAGGCTACCTTCCTTTTGAAACACATGCAGGAAGTTTCAAGAGTGCTTTGTTATTTTAAATTATTTCTTGTATAAACCTGAGTTTTATTTAATCTGAATCGAAAACCATTCATTATTTTGCTTCAAATAAATAAAAGTATTTATTGGGACTCGCACATGGAAGTCACGAATCTAAACAAAATCATAGAAAAATTTAAAAAAACAAAAAGCATTAAAAAAAACGAAAGTAAAAATAAAAACAGAGAGTCATGCTACTTCATTGGCTTTTAAGTTTGTATATTTTTTGAATAATTCTATTTTTGGAATAACTTATTCAAAAAAACATGCAAACTGTATTTCTTTACCATTTTTAACCGACTTCCAAAAAGGAGGAGGTTATATGTTCTTCGCGTATGTTTGTTTTTTTTTTATGTATGTCCACCGATTTCTCCGTCAATTGTGGACCGATTTTGAAAATTATTTTTTTGTTTGAAAGGGTGTGCTCTCGAATTGGTCCCATATAAATTTTATTAACTTTGCTTTGATAGTTTTTGAGTTAGTTATAAAATACGTATTTTTTTCCCACTTAGTATGTAGATGATATGATAAGTTTCTGTCACTGGTAGCAGGTAGTGGTATCCGAATGTGTGTGGGGTAGGTACCACAACTACAAAGTGAAAAATAACTTTAATTTCGGAAGTCGGTGGCAAAAAACGAAAATACAAAACACAAGACACCGACTTCCGAAATTAAAGTTATTTTTCACTTTGTAGTGTTTTTTTGGAGGTCGGTTGTTTTTTTCAGTCTCAATTACACGAAAAAAAAATCTTCCACACCGCCAAACAGTAGTATAAGTACTTTAAGTCACTCTACATTTATAAACATGTCATCCCTTTTTGTGGTCATAAATTCTACCACAGCCTGTACATAATTGAGTAACTTTCCCAGTAGAATAGCTTTCACCAATAATTAAGTTAGAGACTTCTAAAAGCAATAAATGGGTATATTTATTGCTTTATCTGGATTTATAAAGGTAGGCTTAGGTACTTCGATATTGTGGTTTGTGACAGTTGGTTCGGATGAGTGGGCAAGGGTTGGACACGTAATATCTGGAAATTAATTGCTTTTTGTTGCTTATTGAAATTGAGTGGTCGATGAATTTGATCGGGCTAGAAACAGGTCTGGCAAGTACTAAGAACTAGATATCCAATTTCGATGACCGCAGAATGGAATGGTCTAATACAAAGATTGGTCTATGTCCTAATAAGTCTACCAGATAAATAAAAAAAATTAACTGAATTTCATTACGCCAGAGAAGTGAAATTAACCTTGTTAAGCAGAATAAATCCCAACCAACATTTTGTTAGTTTTGAGTAAATACGATTTGAAGTTTAGAAGTGTAAACAAAAATATCAGGCCAAGTCATGATCATCTGGTAGTTTTGTTAGGGCAATGTCATCAGACCGCCAGGATCTTTTGTGCATATATAAAACTCGATGTGTAGATTCTCGTCATGTACGTAACTCAATTTCATAAAAATTGTTGGTTGGATCTATTCTGCTTAACAGTGTCCTTATTATCAAGAAAATTATCCCCTGATTGGGACTTTTGCTGGGTAGTTATGGTTAGCAGCTAGAATTTGGACTCTAGGAACTGAGCTGGAATGTAAGGAGGGTGTGGATCTACTTTATAACTTACTTTGCAAAAGTGAACCTTACTCTAAATCTGTACTAAGTACCTGGTCGACCAAACTCCGCTTGTTTGATAATAGATAAGCATACGTTTAGGTATACCAACGTTGTATCACATTCCCGAGGCTATGAAAATAGAAAAAACGGATATTCCCAGATATGAGACCTAGCTAGATCTATTTTTCACCCTCGTAAACCCCTATATTGCAACTTCCATCGAAATCATTAGAGCCGTTTTCGAGAACGTGATTACAAATATATATAAATATATACAAATATTGCTCATTTAATAGTATAGGGTTAAAGCTGAACAGTAAGTTTGTTTTTTTGTTTGTTTAAACGCGGTAATCTCTGGAACTACCAGGCGGATATGTTTTTTTGAAGTGAGAACCTCTTTAGGCGCGTTGGACATTTTTGAGATGGGAAAAAATGATTGAACTCGCGACACCGTTAGCAAACCTCATTTTTGTAAACGCGATTGTGCTCTTTATTTAGATAAGGTTACAGACCAATGTTCCACACAAGTATTTTTCTTCCACAAAGGCGATCTTGTTCATGTTTTCACTTCTGTTGGCACTCCCAGAGTGCCACTGTTTTTTTTTTTTGCATTTGGTAGACCAATTATTATTCTCGAGAAAGGCTAAATTTAACATCACGCTAGGATTCTTAGGAGCCGTGCAAAAAGATAAAAAGTAAGAAAAAACGCCAAGTGAAAACGAAGTACCTAATCGCGAGTAGGCGATACAATGTGACGGGGTGGGTCGGGGGAGCAAGAAATTTCACGTGGACGAAGTCGCGGGCAGAAACTAGTTAAACATAATCCGCGCCTTTATAAATACACGATTAGTTTTTCAAGATAGTCAACAAGGAACAACTAAACGCTAAGAGCAAAATGCTCATGAGCGTTTATCTTAAAAGTTGGCAACGTAGCAAATAGCTGTCAAAAACTTACCTGTTTTGATTAATTTGGCAATAATACTGTATGGAAATATGAAATGTGGCTAACTAGCGAACTAGAATATTAATAATGAATTGCAATTATAACATTGAATTTGAAATTGTAGGTACCCGTTTCAGGTGTAAAAAAGGCTTTTGGAAAGTTTCCAAATACTTTTTTCATCTAAAACTAAATATCCGGTGTTACAATATTATTTACTGCATTTCATAATCATTGTTCTAGTTCACTAATTAGCCACATTTCTTATTTCCATACAGTACTATTGCCAAATTGCTCAAAACATCGAAATATTTGACATCTATTTGCGACGTTGCCCACTTTCAGAATAAACGCTCTTAACCATTTAATTTTATAACTGTGTCAAGATCCGATCCAGCACAGTCAGAAAACCGATCTGATTTACATTAATTATCATATTCCCTTTTTAGTGGCATAAACTTTCAACTTTCAGCGTTGCACTATCGACTGGCAACTTCTGAATATTTAGCAGTTTGCGGTGTCCCCATTTTAATATTTAATATTTCAAACAGACGCTGATTCTGTAAATATGTATAATATTCTGGGAAATATTTGCAATCGGATTTTCTTTTTCAGAGTTGGTTTTGTTTTACTCAGCAATGTTTAACTTTAAAAAATATTGCTTTTTGTGCCCATTTAAACTATAAACTGTGTCATCATCATCTGCCTAGCCTTTTCCCAATTATGTTGGGGTCAGCATCCAGTCTAACTGAATACCGGTATTTTACATGGAGCGACTGCCTATCTGACCTCCACAACCTAGTTACTATATAGGTAGGTAACACGATACCCCTTGGTAAGACAGGTTGTCAGACTTTTGGGCTTTTAACTACCCGTAACGGCTGTCAAAGATTTACAAATGACAGCCGGAACCAACGGCTTAACGTGCTTTCCGAGATACGGGTCTTGGTATGTAAAGATGGTCACCCATCCACGAACCAACCGCGGCAAGCGTAGCTAAAAAAAACTACAAACTAAAAACTATGTATTACATCACGACAACATCACGTTGTCATGGGAACCGTCATTACATGGTAGGCGGAGTGGGGGGTGTTAGATTTTATTTTCGTTACGTTACGGAATTTCTTGATTCGGTCGCCGCGCTCAAAGCCCGCGATGAAAGCTATGCAATAGTTTAAAAGTCGGAACGAAATAATAACGCCGGCGATGCAATGCGACGAGGTGGATAGGGGGCCGAGGGCGTTTTATAAAAATGTTGATGTTATGTAATGTATCGTGTAATGTATGTTGTATATTACTTACGACTTCCATGCGATTGAAGTTGCGGACAGAAGCAAATTTTAGAATAAATGACTTCGTTATATTCTCTCTCCTCCGTCAAGGGACATGTTGGTATTTTATCGATTACATCATACATAAACTCACGCCTTTTTCCCATGGGGGTAGGCAGAACCTAAAGAATACAGGAGGCGGTACGCTCCTTACAAACTCTTTTTGCTTTGTTTACGTTCATACATGTCACACGCACATCAGTTGATATTATTATGTTTAAAACAATTTTCTAAGTGCACTTTTCTATTTTGAATTTTGTTAACAATAATTAATTTCTACTCCTGATACTGCAATTTGTCTGAGAACAAATACGCAGGTATATTTTGACAGCCATTACCTCAGCTTATGAACCCTTCCCATGAACCTATTAATATATATACGAAAAGCAAACTTAAGCTTAGGACGACATTCAAATTAATATATTCATTAATTTTACATAAATGTGGCTTATGTTTGGACAGACCTAACAAAGCGGTTCCCGACTTGTATTAAGTTAGTATAAAAACAATATTTTATCTCTACAAACTATTCCAACATAAAAGGTAATTTTGGTTTGGTGATAATTCAAATTCTGGTATGAAAACTTTATATGAATAGGACTTATTATTATTGCTCTAAAATTGTCTTTACTGGTGCCTTCGCTCCTTTTGAACAATGAGATAATTCCATATTTTAATAGTCCAATATAGTTTTGAAAATACACGGTGTACCAGAAAGGTGTGAACAACTTTCTCAACGGGACCAAAATCGTTATCGCAAAAAATTTATCAACTGTCCTATTCATTTACATTTGTCTACATCTCTTTAACTACTTTCCTATCGCAGGTATGCTGGAAGTTGCGGGTTTGTCCGAAAGGTTTAACGTGGCCCCTGGCAACATACAGGCAACTGAAGGAACACGGGTGGGTTTTAATCAGTAAGAGTCTGACACGCCCTTCCGCTCCGCTCAGAGCGGGAGAAGTTATTCGATAATTTCCCACCCAAAAAAAAAATGTATGCTGGAAGAGATTTCTTTAGAAAAAAGCATCACCTTTGTACGTATTTTTTTTTCGGTTCCTTTCTTCTTGTCTGTTTTTTTATGTGTGTACATAAACTGTTAAATAAATAAATAAAATAAATACAACACTTCAATACCCAAATGTATGGGAAGCCAACATTTTTATTCGCGAGTTACGGTGGCATTGGGTCCCATGGAGAAAGTTGTTCAGTTTGATGGCCTGTACCACAACCTTAAATTTGACCACAACTTTCTGGTATCCTCGATATATCGTGTATCGTGATATACAAGCTGAACATCCTCTGAATTCAGAGCTGAATCTCCAATCTGATGATACTATTACTATTTAATCTAAACTTTCTCAATCATATCATCATATTAAATATACTTTGCTCTTTCTAAAATTCTGCACATAATCCCTCACTGTCACATGCCAATTTCACCTCTTCAGCTTTAAAACAATTTAACAACCTCAACGCCACAACAGTTTTGATTACTCTACAGGTGAAATGAATTGAAAAAATAAACAAGTGACTGTCGGACCACGCACAATGAAGGGTTCCGTAGTTGAGATGAATTTATCCCAAAAACAAGCTTAATTTTTTAGTTGAAAAACATGTTCTCCCATACGTAATGTATGGGAGAACATGTTTTTGCAACTGCAAATATAAGTTGGTTGATTATTACACGTTAACTTGTAGAGCCTACTTAGCTGTGATAGTTTTCCTTTTAATTTCGTAATATAAACTACTTCCGTGATTTTTTTTACATATCCAAAACCAACCATTAAGCTGGAAGAGAGGAGGACACTTGACTCTAACAAAAATTAGCTCTAAAACCTTAATATTTCGCAAATGGATCCCTGAATCCAAAAATGGTTCATAATATTTTTGAAGGACCTTTCCAACGTTACCCCACACCATCGGATAGAAAAAAAAAAATCGCCACTTTACGTGTAGGGGGGAGGTACCCTAAAAAAAAACATAATTTTTTTACCACTTTGTCGACGTGATATGTACACCCATGCCAAATTACAGCTTTCTAGTACTAAGAGTCTTGGAGCTAGACCGCGGACAGACAGACTGACAGACAAACGGACGGACATGGCGAAACTATCAGGGTTCCTTGTTAACTACGGAACCTAAAAAGCAGTATGTGTCAAAAATTCCCGGTAATTACCTAGCGTAGTAGTAAAAGTATACTAAGTATTACCGAGAATTTCGACAATTTATTGAGTTTATTGAGTTGTATTAACCCAGTGTGATATAATGTTGAGGCAGGCACGGCTGGCTGAACCGTACGCCATCGTAACGAGTGTAATAGTCGTGGCACATGGTTCAGTTCTAGGAAATCAGCATAACGTGGTATCAGTGTCTAATTGACTGATACTGGTAACGATCTATACCTACGTAGTATGTGTAATATTTGTGTCATTTTCGTACTATTAAGACTTCGGGGAATTTATCTATTCATGTGATGATGCGGTAATTTAGTTGTAATTTGGTTGAGGTGGAATTCTATATTTTGGTGCGTGCATTTGTCTTAGGTAATATAGGTAGGTACCTATCTGATATTACATTAAAATGGCTTAGTATAATTTGTATGTGACTAGTTTCCCTTAAATCTCTTAAAAAGAGGTACACAAAAATTTCAATAATTATACGAATTTTTAAATCACCTCCTATTTTTCCGCTGGAGTATTATCTTACAAAAACGCTGAAACACGTTTTTTTTATTTCATAAAAAAAATCAATAATCATGTGAATTTTTTAATCACCCCCAATTTTTCCGTCGAAGTATGATCTTACAAAAACGCTGAAACGCTTAATTTTTTATTCATACTATATGCATATCTAACTTAAGAAATGATTAGTTTCCCGTAGAAAATTTAATTCTTTATACCCCCTTTAGCATTATTTTGAACTTCCCCTCGATGCCACCCATCTCCTTGTTAAATTATATCGAAAAATGTTCAGTGGTTTAGGCGTGAAAAGGTAACATACAGATAGAGTTACTTTCGAATTTATAATATTAAAGTACTAGCTATTGCCCGCGACTTTGTCTGCAATCCACGATGACAAGTAGCTTATGTCCTATTCCAGGTCAAGGTATACCCATGTGCCAAATTTTATCCAAATCCGTTTAGCCGTTTTAGCGTGAAAGCGCAATAAACCAATCAACAGACTCACTTTCGCATTTGTAATATTAAGTATTGATGCAGTGATTTAAGAACAACTACGTGAGATAGAAATCTATTACAATAATGATTGGGCGTTCAATGCCCTATATACCTACGGTTATCGAGATAACACGAATATGGAAAACCCTTATTAGTGTGGGTTCGGCACAATAAGTGGACCGTTTCGTGGTGATATGAAAACCGATACGATCACCAGTACCCCAATATCCGTCGAGGATCCCATTTTGTAACCCTGATTTTCAAATCCCATTCAATTTAACTGTTATTAAATCTTATGTTTAATAATAAGATTTAATCATTATTGTTACTTCGATCAACAATATTTTTAACCGACTTCAAAAAGGAGGTGGTTTTCAATTAGACTATATTTTTTTTTGTGTTGTTTTGCGAATACACCGCCAATTATGAATTGATTTTAATGATATTTTTTGTTTGGTAGGTCATACTTCAGAGGTCCCATTTAATTGTATTAACTTTGCTTGGATAGTTTTTGAGTTAGTTTCGACATACAATTCGATACGTATTTTTCCCACTTAGCATAATGTGGATGATAGGATGACAAGTTCCTGTCTGTTATTTACAGTTGCAGGTAGTGAAAAATTAAAACCATTTACAAAAAATAAAACAACCGACTTCGAAAACAAGCACCACAAAGTGAAAAATTACTTTTATTTCGGAAGTCGGTGGCAAAAAACAGAAATTGAAAACCAAAGACACCGCCTTCCAAAATTAACGTTATTTTTCACTTTGTGGTGTTTTATTTTGAAAGTCGGTTGTCTTTTTTTTTTGTACACTTCTGCTTGCCCCCTTGGGGAATACAAACTCCCCAAACGGCTGGGCAAAGGTGTACAGAACAGCATCATTTCACCAGAGACGTTTACGTCCCATGTAATCGGGGGCGAGCCAATTGCCATTACATGAGCTCAAACCAACAATCCAACCGAACTGAAACCAAGACTCTTCTAGACTAAGATACTAATGGAAATATCTAGTGACACTTCCCGGGATCTGGGAATTAAACGCTGGCCGCCACTCTACATTTGCGCTTGCGACCATTAGACCGACGAGACAGTTCCATATTATTATTAACAGTAAGCATAATCCTCACAGCGCAATACACTATATTAAATCTAATCTATAATACTAAAGCAACAATGTATATCCCAGGTTCGACGAAATATCAAGACGTATAAATAATTTACACTCGCGTTTTGAGTTAAATCCAACTTACGTTGAACGTTCTGTCAGTAATCAGAACCAATCTATAAGGACACTTTTTCCGGCCAACACATTCGATTCGGCAGTATTTGTTGAACAGCAAATTCGATCCGAAGCAATTCATCATCATCAGCGTAGAGCAGTCCACTGCTGGACATAGGCCTCTCCAATTGCGCGCCATTTAAATCGATTCACATCCAGCTGCTACCAGCCATCCTGCGAAACTCGTCACTTCATCTAAACTCAGGATGTCCTACCTTCCCGGGTCGACGGCGCGTTGTGTTCCACGCGTGCCTCAAAGAGATATCAGCACAATTGACTGGGTCCGCTAGGGCCGATGCCTGCCCGGGTCGCGGGAACGTCCGAACGTGGGAACTTTCGAAAGGGATACCGTGGCCCCTGCTAACACACAGGCAACTGAAGGAACACGAGTGGGTTTTAGTCAGTAAGAGTCTGACATCCCCCGCTCCGCCCAGAGCGGGAGAATTTATTTGATAATATCCCACACAAAAAAAACAAAAAAAAATGGGTGTCCTAACTTAGCAGGAGCAATTATTACATAATATAATCAATTTTGTCACCCCTGTGCCGATAAAACCCAAACAAGTGTGTAACACACACTTTCCTGAAAATTTACAATTAAAATCTCTGTAAATGTTGCCGTTGCAAAGTGTAGTAATTAATTTGATTAAGAGGCAGATCTTGAGTTGTTTTAGCTCCCGTCGCGATCGCGTCTGTTTAAATACGTAGGAGAAATGTTTTGTTCTTAATGTTGTGTTGTCAACATGAAGAATGGTACATGTTACTCTAGAATTTAAACGCAATTTATAAAGATTTGTGAGTATAAAATGTAAAAAAAATGCATCTAAACCTTTCGTATCTTGTGCTAACTAACTATTGAAGAGCAATAATGGCCAAAAAAAACTCCGTGTGAATGTAATTTTAGGATGAAGAAAGATATTTTTTTTTTATTTGTAAACAAAAAAAAAAAGACCTGTGCGAGGCCAAAAAGGCTATCTCAGCATAATGCTACGATATTTGAAAAAACAAATTCCGTAGCGCTAGTATTCTGATAGGGACCGTTGTGATACCACGGACACACCTACGGACACAAAATAAAATCCCAATATAGGAGTAAAAAAAAACAGTCGCTAAAACTTAATAAAAACCGAATTTCTTACGATATTAAAAATAAAAGATCAACCACCACACCCCACGTTCCAACATCGCTTGTCCATGCTAGTAGTACTACATAATCTGTGTCCATGCTACAAACGAAGGGACGCGAACGCGAGCGCTGGCGATCGTACCGGTACATGATTTTAAGACGCAGAAATATGACAGTGACCTTGAATGGTTAGCTCGCATGTTCTGTACTGAGCTCACGCAACGCATCGCACGTCCAGCCAGTAATAGAAAAAAAGCAAGGAGTGCTGTCCCAAATTAGACGCATTATTAATTTATTACACGTAAAACAAAAAGTATTTTAAGAAAACACGTATACTAAAAGATCAGTAATTTAATTATCTTTAATATAGTGAAGTTTTCAAAAAAATACGATTGATCGATTTTGCGTCATTCTCAGTTTTTTATCCGCGTTAGACATAACTTTACAAATTAATTTCACTATGTAATTTATATATACTCAAAAATATGCCTATATTGCAATATTAAAAATTACTCTAATTTAACATATATTTTTTCCAAATCACTAACACTACTCGTTTAGACGTCATCTTCAGCATAAAATCATTAAAAGTCAGCTATCGTCCCCTTAAATAAAAATAACGTATGTGATTTAAAAAAAAAATGCTCCGTTTAAACTCAAAAGTGACTAAAGTGTATTTTATTATCAAACTTCCCTTTGGTAACATTTCTCTTATCTGGATATTATTCTTCAGCAGAGAATAATTAAGTTAAACACAAACTATCGGAAAAGGTGAATAAATTAAAGCTTAAGTTACTACTTATTCTTTAATCACTTTCTTAAGTGTACCTACTTAGTTCGTTAGAAAACTTCCCTGTGGTTGACGGTACCACGGTTAATTATTTAATTGTTAATTACAGCAGTTGATTGATTCAGGCGTGGCCTTGCGGAAATCCATTATAAAATACAATAGACTTGGATATATTTAGTTACCTTTTCCGCTTAGCTATTTCTAAAGAGCCATAAAAAAATCTGAAAGAAATCGACACGTGTTTCACCTCTCTACAAGGCATCCTCAAGATGACGATAGACTTGTCACCAGTGATCTACTATATTCTGGGCGCCGAGAGAATGTGTTCCTAAAACCTATCAGTTGAGTACAAAAGAATACGTGCTTTACGAATTTATACTTTATTTGTTCATAATCGAGTCCAACTGAGAGGTCAGAAACGCATTCCCTCAGTGCTCGGAGTTTAAGTATTAAAACACAGCAATTCTGCTTGAAGGCTGAATAATATAATATGATGGTAGTAGGTACACACGGCTACACATCGAACATGGCTGGGTTTTAGTCAGTAAGAGTCTGACACGCCTTCCTGCTCCACCCAGAGCGGGAGAAGTTATTTGATAATTTCCCAACCCAAAAAAAAACCTATGCATTTCCAGTTTAAGCTGATCTTGCATTGTGTAGGATTTCCGTACAATGCAAGGTGAACTTATACTGGAAATGTATAGCTTGATACAGATCAAGCTATACATTTCCAGTATAAGTTCACCTTGATTACCATGAAAGGTTTGATTATAGAAAATTCGTAGTCCATAGCTTCGAGTTAAATCAGATGGCTCATTAATTGCCAGATTTGTCAATGATTGCTTCCATTCATCTTTGTAGAACCTTACCTAATTTATTTCTCAAATGAAACTTGAATTTTGAAGAAAAGTGCTTCTGTGGAAGAGTTTATCCGGGAAAGTAGGTATTTACCAACAGTGGTAAATCCGGGAAAGTTAAATCCGGGAAAGTTGAAAGTTGAATCCGGGAAAGTAGGTATGTACCAACAGTGGTAAATCCGGGAAAGTTAAAAATCCGGGAAAGTTAAATCCGGGAAAGTTAAATCCGGGAAAGTAGGTATGTACCAACAGTGGTACATACCTACTTTCCCGGATAAACTCCTTCCACAGAAGCGCTTTTCTTCAAAATTCAAGTTTCATTTGAAAAATAAATTAGGTAAGGTTCTACAAAGATGAATGGAAGCAATCATTGACAAATCTGGCAATTAATGAGCCATCTGATTTAACTCGAAGCTATGGACTACGAATTTTCTATAATCAAACCTTTCATTTGATTTCTAAAATGTTAACAGAATTCATCATAGCGGTGGATAATGGGAAACATTACATTAATTGAAAACGGTTGATGTTTATTTAGCTTTTGAGTTATAACTAGTATTTAATTGACCATGTTTATTTGTTAACAACGATAATATTAGTAATCATGTTATGCTAGCGAATTTTATTAATTTAGTCTTACTATAAATGAGTGTGAGGGGCTTTTGGCTAGATAATAACAGTTGCACAGTCAATCGAAGGTAAGCTACGCTTGCCACGGTCGGTTCTTAGATGGGTGACCATCCATTACATATCGAGACCCCACCGTGCCTCGGAAAAGGGATCCCTTCTTTTCGCATAATGTTCTTTGTCCTAATATACTTCGGCATAACGATTTTGGCACAATTTGTTTTGGCATAATAATACTTCGGCATAATTTTTTTAGGCATACATTTTATGTTGGCATAATCATCTTAAAGACTAATTTGTTTTGGCATAAATTTGATTCGCATAACGTTACTAGGCCTAATGACTATTAGCATAATAATATTTAGGCATACAATTAACAGAAATAACGGAATTAATTTTAGATTTTCATGCAAATGATTTATTATATATAACATTATGAGTTACATAATGTTATATTTAATAAATCATTTGCATTTGCAATAACTATGTATTTTTATTTTAGGTTGTATTTTTATTTTAGGTATATGTTTTAATATCATTATGCGTAAATAAATTTATACTTGTGAATGTTATCCTTAATAAAGTTATGCTTTAGAATGTTATGCTTAATAAATTTATGCTTTAGAATATTATGCTTAATCATTATTATGGTTAGAGAAATTATGCTTAAAAAAATTATGCGTAAGCTGTTATGCGTAATTATATATGCGAAAATATAATTATGCCAAACAAAATTATGCTAAGTTATATTAGGTCTTAAAATTTTATGCAAATGGATAGGGAACCCTCGGAAAACCTATAATATTTCCACTGCTGGGTCACAGGCCTTTTCGGGTTGGTAGATATCACATGTCCTCAAATTTTTGGTTCTAGGACACGCCGGTTTCCTCACGATGTTTTCCTTCACCGTTAAGGGGACTGGTAATGAAATTATTTACACAAAGTAAAGCGCCTGCTTGGATTCGAACCCATGACCTTATAACTCGTAAGTGGAAGCCGTTACCACTGGGCCACGACTACTCCCATTTACAATTATACTAAAGACTCATTACTATTTCAAAGGCATCAAATATCTGAAGTGAGACGTAGTAATTACTCTGAGGAATTTCTCATCTTGAGTAGAACAATGTAATCCTACTGACAAGACGTAGTTCGCGAAAGCGACGGAGTCAGAACTACGCTTCATGTAAGTAATTATGTCTTTCAAATAATCTAATGTTCTATGTATGTCCTACTGGTTTATAGTAAATCGAGGCAGCAATTAGGTGTGTTAAATCATTAGGTACTTTATACCTTCCATCTCTTATTATTTTGAGTGTCATAATAATTGTAGGACTTTACAAAACACCATTTCGAGAGGAGCTCATGGCTCACTAATAACAGCCACACGGGTCGATCCATCAGGTAAACTTGCTGGGGTTGGTCCGTGGATGGTTGACCATCTTTACATACCGAGACTCTACCGTACCTCGGAAAGCACGTTAAGCCGTTGATCCCAACAGTCATTCGTGGATCTTTAACAATCGTTACGGGTCGGTCAGAACCAGAGACCCGAAAGTCTGACAACCAGTCTTACCAAGGGGTATCGTATTACCCAGTTACTGGGTTGTGGAGGTCAGATAGGCACTTACTCCATGTAAAATACTGGTATTCAGCTGCATCTGGTTAGACTGGAAGTCGACCCCAACACAGGTGGGGTAAGGCTAAGTAGATTTATTTTTGAAAAAACACCATTTCGTCTTATACTAAAGGAAAAAGTCATGAAGTTTTTAAATAAAAAATCCGGAGTAAAAGAAAAATAATATTTTGTACATATTATAATAAAATCCTAGCGAAATTAATTTAAAATAAATACTGAAAATGGAAACTAACAAAGATAATATCAACTTTCTACTAATTGCAAGTGGCGTTCTGATTCTCGCTTTTATTTTTGCAGACCAGGAATAGCAAATTCTAATGAATATAGACAGTCGACGCAACGAATGTATTGTATTTTTACTTTTGAACTTTGTTTCTGCACTACTTAAGTATTCATGTATTCGACAAATCTATTACCGTTGCGCGGCTATTTTGTTAATGAATTAAATTCCATGCAGATGTACAGTCGAACAAAGAGTTTGGCATACAAAATATTGATCTGTTATTATTCATTTTTACCCATGACGGAACGGAGACGGTATATGCGTTTGGGGTGAGAGGATGTTTGTGCAAATCCATGTTGCTATTTTTCTCCAAAACTACTAGTCCGATTTTGATGCAGTTTTCAGTTATGGGTTCGAGTTTGATTGGTGCATGTTCTTAGTTAGGTGTTATGATGACAATTTACCAGGGGGCGCTGCAGCAAACATTTTTTGTGCAAATCCATGTTGCCATTTTTCTCCAAGACTACTAGTTCAATTTTGATGCAGTTTTCAATGATGGGTTTGGGTTTGATTGGTGCATGTTCTTAGATAAGTGTTACGGTGACAACTCACCAGGGGGCGCTGCAGTAAACATTTATTTGTGCAAAACTTTTATCCTTTTTCAATTACTTTTTAACCGTCGTGGGTTTTCTCAAAATATTTAATTTTGCTTTTTATAATTGTATATGCATAATTATTTGATATGATTAGAATATACTTCAGTAATAGTGGTATAGAAGACTTGACTACTCAACTCTCTCATAACATTGTATAAAATAAAAGTAGCTTGCCTGTACCTATTCTAACTTCTTTGTTTGGCGTTAGTTTTATACAAGGATCGTCATTTAGTTCAGTTTCGTCAGTGTTGTATGTCATTCCATAGTCATTTGCATTCTCATGATTAACTTCATCCTTAATTTGTGCACCAGGCCTGTCGTGTGCATGATTAAACATGTCAACAATATGAATGGCAGCTGACACAAGTACGTATTGTATAATGATTAACTGCTCATTTTCATATAATTATATTCATTCCTGCTTCATTTAAATGGTATCCTATTATGCTTTTTTATTTTCAATTGAGCTTGAAGTTTTGGATTCTATTGTCGAGGTCATTTTCTGTAAAGAAAACATCATCCCTAGTTTAAAATTGTCACTAAGTTCATTCATCAATTTCATGAGACAGAAGGGATAAAATAATGGAAATAATAATATTGTGTACAAAAATATATCTCTGGTTTTCCTTTTGGAGAATAAACGTAGCGAAAATTGTACTTAATGAAAAACCATTTTCAACAGAGATAGGTATTATCACTCCAATAAAATATGTATATTGAGGAAGCTATGAGAACATTTACAATATCTACATACATATATTGCTCTGATACTGTTCAACAGTTCCGAAAGCAGAATCGGAACTTGGCCGTTCTAGGACTGATACGGCAATAATAAATAATGTGACAGGAAATTTATTGCACATACATAATTACTATTGAAAGCTAAGAAACCTGCTCTAGTGGTTCACAAGTACAAATAATACTATGTATGTCGTTCAAAAATAAGTGTAGGTATTCTAGAAGCCACTTGGTCACCTAGTCAGTAAAATATAACACTGATTCGGACTGCTTCGTTGGTCTAGTGGTCGCCTGGAGTCTGGATTTGTGCCCGGTTGATGGCAACAGGCTCGCCCCCTATTACATGAGACCCAAACATAACTGGCGAAATGTAGGTGTACTATAGGTACACCTCTGCCTAACCCTTCGGGGAATACGGGCGTAATGTTATATTATGCTATGTAAAAGAAAACATAAATATTTGCGTGGAGAACCAAATAAAACAAGAAAATGTTCAAAACAAAACAGAAGTATGTTCTTACCAAATACATTACCAGAAGATAAAGCTCTTACGCTCATAACCACTTGAGCATATAAACGTTTCCATCTGCAATTCCAGCAGCGATGGCGTCTAAAATAAACTTAGTATACACAACCATGAGTTATGACAACTCTCGTTTACTAAATTTAGGACATAAATAATATAAGCTGCTCCACGATCCCGATTTATCTTCCGTCACGATGCGTATTTTCATCTAGATGCCAATTTTTCAAATGTACACCATTTCTATTTTGATGTGGATTTGCTTTCGTTTAAAACTGATGTTCGAATGTCAATTTTAAAATATGTGTTTTGTGTGATCGATGATGAAAATGAAGACTAGAGACATTTTGTTTATGTTATGTCTAATTACATTTCTAACTCATTATTTTAAAAGCTTTTTTTGTTGTTGTTTTAGAGACCGGTTATTTTAAAAATATTGATGAGCAGTTTATTGCAATACGTACACTCATTAAATTTTAAATCTTTGGTCACTAAGCAGTCACCAAATATTTATTAAAAATCAAGACAGGCTTACGAAAATAATTGTCAAACCAAAATATGAAATAATAACAGCTTTCAAAGACTATGATTTTAATTTCAATGCTTTGGTAAAAGTTTAATGCAAATGTTTTTACACAAGCAACCATACATGTCCGTTTCATGTTATTCTGTTTTTTCATGACGAATTCAAATAATACTTCTTTTGTTCCTAGAGGTAGTATTTTATTTTTTGTAAAACTCTGATCTCTTCATTGTCAAAATGGATTCCTTTATTTCCCTACAATACCGAAGCAAACAAAGCTTTTCGTACGTACAAGTGTTCACTGCTAACCGCTTTTTTATCTTCAAAAGTATTCGCTTTTCAAACTCAAGAATGTTTGAGAAAAAAAATAAGTTCTGCAATGTTATCAGTGACACGTAGTTTCCGTTTACCGAATTTATTTTACCTTTGGTTTTCTTTTCTAAGAGGGAACTTTAGCGCTTTGAAAATATAATGATATTTTTATCTTTAGAATTCAAGCTGACATTGTTATGGGTTTGAAAATTATGTTACATATGTCAGAGATGCTGGAAATTGGAATTTAGAATTTACACTCTGAATATTATTTTCTAAACATTTATTTTGTCGTCCTTGTGATCAGATAAAGTTATTATTTTAGGTAGATATTCCGTGTGAGTATTTGTTACTGCTAGTTACTATGTATATTTTTATTTCGTTTTATTCCCTATATTATAAATTAGATAGTCATTATTTTCTCTATATTCCTCCTTTCTCCTACTAAATTGTGTTGTCTTCATAACATTATATTATGGATAGTTAACAACGAATAAATACCCGCAAAATTTCGCGTTGTTGCATAACTTTTTAATTAGTCGAGATTTTTAATTCATATTCTAAAATTCACCATTTTAGGTCATGAGCTATTCGAATATCAAAAAATATTTGGCCTAAGTTTTTAAGGGGGACGCGTGAAAATTGATTCGCTGTTACAATTGTAGATGGTGTGTGCCACGCTTATTGAAGGAATGGAGTGTTAGAGAAGTGAATGTTGTGTGTGATAAAAGAGGCATGACAATAGAATAAATGCAGTAGAAATGCGTTCCTTGCGAAGCATGTGTGTTATAACTATAAACTATAGGTGGAGGAATGATGATAAGGCAATGTTGCGGTTTAAAGGAAAATGTATTGACATATTTTTTTAAAGAGTATGCTTATATGATTTGGTCATGTTGAGAGGATGAATGAAAGGCGACTAACAAGAGGTACAAAGCAGATGCGAAAGGCAACACTAGGAAGGGACACCCTGTAAAAACGTATAGTGACCTAATTGGTGATGTTCTTCAGAAATGTCAGCAACGTAGTACTCGCAAATGGCGTGCGTGTATGACCAGATGTATGAACGTAAACGTACAATCTTAGCAGGTGGCATTTTGTATTTTCTACCTACCCCCATGGGAAGAAGGCATAAGTTTAGAGGTATGAGGAACAAGGTGTAAAATTCACACTTATTTTATAGAAAAAGGAGGATCCTCCGACCGGACGGGTGTCGTGTCTGGTGGGCAACTGCCCAACGATTGATGTAGGAGAGTCATATATGTATATGTCGTTAACGCGGTAAATCTAACTGCACGATGCAGGATTTGTGTGACGTCAGGTCATTGATGTGTGGTTCACTTGTATATATTATGGATTGCAATAAAGAATTAGAATTCAAGGTCATCAAGCTTCAGCTTTATTTCAAGATTTCAGTAAGAATTTTATTCAACTTTGGCCATATTTTTAGACACATCGTTAGCGTCTTCTTCTTTATGCAACGTTGCTCTAACAATTTCAAGTCGGTGCCTTGGTACTGCGTAAGGCCTCGTTTATTAAAAAAATTATGGCAACAACGCAATTCTGAACCTTACTGCCATAATGTTACAAAGATTTTTTTAACAAAGTTTTATTTTAATCAACGTCTTTTATTCATAATTTATTCAATCAGTATTGGTTTGTGCAAAGGTGTGTCAATTATAAATAATGTGTTAGTACTGTTGTAGACATATTGATCGATTTTATCAAGTCACCCTTACGCCCTTCGTTAGATAGCCGTCGGCAACCTTGAAATTATTAGAAAACCCCAATGAATTAGATTCTTGGAGGCCTGTCTCTAAAGCCTAGAAGCTAAAGCAGATTATAACTATCTACATTTGTGACGCTTCCTAATAAATACATAAAAAATCTTGCGTTTTAGAAGGTTCAGAAAAAATATAATTTGTGCTCATACAAAATTAAAAGTTTTATCGTTGAAATTATTTAAAAACTTTCAGGTTCTCTGAATCCCGTAACGTATTTTTATCATAAGTTATTTTTTCTTGCCTTTTTTGGTTGCTCGTTGGTCTAGTGGTCGCAAGCGCTACTGCTGAGCATGAGGTCCTGGGTTCGATTCAAAGGTCAGGCAAAGTGTTATTGGGTTTTTCTATCTGGAATTTCTCAGTAGCAACTCGGAGTCTGGATTTGTGCCCGGTTGATGGCAATAGGCTCGCCCCCTATTACATGGGAGTTAAAACATAACTGGCGAAATGTGGGTGTATCTGCTACAGGTTTACCTCTGCCCAACCCTTTGGGGAAACAAGGCGTGATATTATGTGTTACTTTTTCTGTTAAATTTCCTTTCACACGGTTTATTTTTGTCAAAGTTATTAGTGCTTTGCTAAAACCTAACGCTGAAATTGGATTGGACAAAAAGTTAATTAAGAGTGCAGAATTGCAGTTTCGAGTTCCTACCTATGTAGTTTGCAACATCAAATATTTTGCTGTGAATATTAGAAATGAATTAATAAAAGCTTTTCCTACATTGATAAGGATAATTCTAACATTGGTAGTACTGCTGACGGTTCATCATCAGCTTCCTAGCATTTTTCCAACTATGTTGAGGTTCACTTCCAGTCTAACCGAGAGCTGCAGCTGCAGCTGACTACCAGTACCATACTGGTATACAGCTGCACCTGGTTAGACCAATAATTATTATTAATACCGACGCTTCCTGGCGGTCTAAACCTGCCACCTTAAGCAATTCCTATAAAAGTAATTCATTTTCTGAATTCCCAGCAATTTTTCTATGATGACAAATATTTTATTTAGATCAGAATCATATTTGGTGTAAATATTGCCGTATGAAAAAATTAAGACCATAATTTTACCACATCATTTTAATGTTTATTTTTTTGTTTCAAATGAGATTTTTATTTTTAAGCTATTGCATAGCTTTTATTGCGGGCTTTGAGCGCGGCGACCGAATCAAGAAATTCCGTAACGAAAAAAACCTAACACCCCCACTCCGCCTACCATGTAATGACGGTTCCCATGACAACATCACGTTGTCATGGGAACGTAATTTTTGTTTTATGTCATCACGTCATCATCCCAAGTGTAGCATTGACAATTATGAAGTATGGAGGTTACAAATGCTATGCAATAGCTTTACCGCGGCAGTCCCCGAGTGCCACACGTTTTTTTTTATTTCTACAGTTTAAATGTTATTTCATAATAATACAAAACTGTAAAACAGATGAATCGCGTAATATGCATAGAATGCAGATAATATTATGAATTGTCAGTTTGTGACAGTTTGTGTAATTCATAATATTATCATATTATGTTTCTGCCAAAGCGGCCGTTTTAGGCTCCCTGATCTTAAATGAGATTAAATGCTTAGCAGAGGTTTTTTTACGATACTAGGAGGTGGTCCCTTAATGACCGTTACGTTCATTTATATAACTCGACAAACTGATTTCTAATTTACTAGTCAGCTACATTGTAAACAGCGACGCAGAAGCTTCATTTTCCTAGTACTCACTAAGTGTAAATGTTTAACAATAAGTTACGTAGTAAGTATGTATGCACAGTGAGCGTTAACAAGGAGCCACGAGCAGTTACAATGTAAGTAGAATTATTTCACGTCAATGAATAGAATAATTAAGGCGCAACCCCAAGCAAAACCTCATTTTTCTTCGTTATTCAGAGGCTATTAACTCATTAATTAAGAAAAATAAACTACATCTAAAAGCACATTATTAATGTTCGATATCATAATAATAATCATCACATTGTACATTCAATCTTATTTGTTTTTATGTGATAAAAATACATTTAAAATCTCCTTGTAAAAAAGTTTTTTTTTTTTTTTGATTGCATGCATCTTTTGCTAAAGGTGACGTTCTATTTATTTAAGGATTACCCAATGGATATATAATTAAAAAATTTAAATAATTCACGTTTTATTTTATTTGAAAAAACCCTTTTATTTATTTTTCACTAAAATAGCAGGATAGACCGGGACAGTGAAGGACCAAACGCTCAAGGTCGCTCGCTAGGGGACGGGCCTTAAAAGTTAATTCTATACATTTACTACAAATCATAGCTCTAAAAGAAAAAGCAGATGGACTGATAGACAGACAGACAAGAAAGAATACAACAGATAACACATAACTGGAGTAGTTTCGCAGACTCAAGTTGGTAACGGCAAAAGTAAATTTTACTATGATTTCCTTATAGATTCTAGGTGTCGAAAAGTAATTATTATTAAGATATTTCTTTACAAATATTTATAAATTATTGTCTATAACAATGTTTACAAATCAAAAACAAGATATCAATTCTGATTTTAGAGCAAAGAGTGTAACGCCAGGGGTACTCACACACTTTGCTAAGCAGTGCCAATTTACATCACAGTGACGTGTGAACATAAAAGCTCTACAGGGTCAAATTAAATTACTTTGCGAAACTCGTAGTTTCGACATCTAAACACGACAAAAAAAAGATATGACGATTTTTGACGGCTTTGTTGTCAGGTAAGGGACATCGTGGCCCCCGGCAACATGGCAACCGAAGGAACACGGGTGGGTTTTAGTCAGTAAGAGTCTGACACGCCCTCCCGCTCCGCCCAGAGCGGGAGAAGTTATTTGATAAAAAACCGGCCAAGTGCGTGTCGGACCACGCACAATGAAGGGTTCCGTAGTTGGGATGAATTTATCCCAAAAAAAAAACTTAACTTTGTAGTTGAAAAATATGTTCTCCCATACGGAATGTATGGGAAAACATGTTTTTGCAACTGCAAAGTTAAGTTGGTCGATTATTACTCGTTAACCTGTAGAGCCTACTTAGCTGTGATAGTTTTCCTTTTAATTTCGTTATATCAGCTACTGTTGTGATTTTTTTTACATACCCAAAACCAACCATTTAGCCGGGACTCTAACAAAAATTAGCACTTTAAAGCTTAATATTTCGCAAACGAATCCCTGAATCCAAAAATGGTTCACGAAAACTCTCAATATTTTTGAAGGACCTTTCCAATGATACCCCTCACCATGGAGTAAAAAAATAAACATTACCACTTTACGTGTATGAGAGGTACCCTAAAAAAAAATGTTTTTCAAAATTTTATTTTACCACTTTGTCGGCGTAATTAATATGTATACCTATGCCAAATTACAACTTTCTAGTACTAAGGGTCTCGGAGCTAGACCGCGGACAGACAGACAGACAGACGGATATGACGAATCCATAAGGGTTCCTTGTTTACTACAGAACCCTAAAAAGGTACTTGAAAGAAAGAAATTAAATTTATATGACTCAGGTTAAGGCATACAATGTTCACACAAAAACAAAAGAAAAAAAACAGAAACAACAACAAATTATAACTTAAAATAGTATTGTGTGCCTCACGGCTGCGCCAAATAGGAACTACAACAGGTACTTGAAGTATGACTGTATGAGTTAAAAATATCTGTTTTTATTTTATTTTGTTTAGAAATCGATAAACATCACGTTTGTGAATTTTACACAAAAAATGGATTTTTAAACTGATACTTCAAGTGGCTACTCTACTTGCCGTTGAGCAGCCCAAAAAAACCGGCCAAGTGCGAGTTGGACTCGCGCACGAAGCATTCCGTACTACTTTACTACTTTCCGTACTACTTTTTCCGTACTATCTTTAAAAACGGCTAAAAAATCATGTCTGTTGTATGGGAGACCCCTTAAATATTTATTTTATTCCTTTTTTTAGTATATTTTTGTTATAGCGGCAACAGAAATACATCGTCTGTGAAAATTTCACGGTTCATGAGATACAGCCGGACGGACAGCGGAGTTTTAGTAATAGGGTCCCGTTTTACCTTTTGGGTACAGAACCCTAAAACAACTCATCAAATTAACTTTTTTTTCATTTTATCATGTTTAGATATCAATTCCCATCACGTCCTTTTGTTTCGCTACTTAATTTTATTTGACCCTGTATAAAGAACACATTTAGGGTCAATACCCCAGTCAGGTTGCTTTTCAATACAATTTTACTCAGGGCAAAAACTCCAGTCTGCGAAACTCTCAGTCAATTGCAATGCCAGATCTTACCTCGCGTCGGAAGGTTTGTATGTGACGTCATACTTCTCCACCAGGTCCGCCGTGGTGGACCAGGAGACCCTCACCGTGGTGGGGTTGAGGAACGTCACGGTAATGTTCTCGGGTACTCCGGGGCCCATTGAGCCTGGAACATGGAGGTGAGGTTAATCTTTGCCAGTTTTTGAAATTAAATAAATTGACGTATACCTTACAAACTATCATATACATATAGAATAAAACTTATGTTAATAAAAAAACAGTGGCACTCCAGGAGTGCCGACAGAAGTGAAAACTAGAAAAAAAAATCGGCACCGGGGTAATCAACGCGTTGATGTCTTTTACTCCACGCACAGCGATAATCAACGCGTTGATGTCTTTTACTCCACGGTGTCGGTAAATTGCGTTACAGTGTCGCGAAATCAATGGCTTAGTCCCATCTCAAAAATAACAAAAAACGCGCCTAAAGAAGTTTTCACTTCAATAAGGCTTAATACCACAGTTTAAATATGGACAATACAGAAACTACGTAGTAAACGTTCCAAACGGCACACTCACACAGACGCGCTCATTGACGAAATCCTAAGCGATTGTCGCGGTGCTTGCAGTTGCGGGTGCCATGTCAAGATGAGAGGTGGCCGCGTTTTTTTCTTTTTTAAATGGAGCGTCGGTAATTATTTGAACAAATAGGCCTAGTTTCCGTACTGTCCATTTGTATATTATGTTAATACTGTTTTAGTAGCACTTCACTTTGCAATAGCCACGCTTTGCGCTTTGTTTTTTTTTTCTATACGAACCTATGGCCACGATATGGGAAATGGATATTGTCCATTATCAGAAGACGAATACACCGAAATCCAACAGTGCAGGGCTGATTGGCGGCAAAAATGATTTGGTATGATAGTAAAAACTCGTTTTACGGGGTATTAATTTTAGAGAGGCAGGGCTTGGAACCGGTACCAAAATTACACGTTCAGACTGGTACTGGTACTGCACCTAAAAAGTATCGGTACCGAATTCAGGTACCCAGCACGTACCACAAATCTCATAATTGTGCGAGGAACGTCGTACGGGGATTGCAAATACCAATAGTCGAATGTATATAGGCCGATGATACCGGTTTCCAAAAATACCGGTATTTCAAGCCCTGCTTAATGTCTATAATGAATACTCGTAATAACAAGTTGAGCCTTGGCAACACGTGCCGATTTCCGACCACCGTAGGTGCGGGCTTGCGGACGGTGAGCAATGGGTAGCTTGCCGCCCGATAAGGACCAGGCCCGGGTCGACGACGCGTTGTGTTCCACGCGCGCCTCAAAGAGATGTCAGCAGAATTGACGGGGTCCGCTAGGGCCCATGCCCTATGGGTTGCGAATAAGGCCGAAAGGGAAAAAGGGAAATCGTGGCCCCCGGCAACTGAAGGAACACGGGTGGGTTTTAGTCAGTAAGAGTCTGACACGCCCTCCTGCTCCACCCAGAGCGAGAGAAGTTATTTGATAATTTTCCACCCAAAAAATAAAGAAAAGCCTTGGCAACACGTATGACGTCACGTGCAATCGGATCAGTTAGTACCTCTTAAATTGAAATAGCTGCAAGCTAATCATTTCCAGTATTTCGAAAAGGACTCAATTGTCACTATTCCTTAAAATAAAATAAAACTCAAAATCACAAACAAAATCACACAACAGGGATGAGTCTCATGAGCACTAATAATATTAACAAAATCGATTCAAATTCAGTATATCAGTTAGTAGGTCAGGAACAGGTCGAGGGCATCTCCCTGAGGAAGGGACTTTAAACTGATTTTAATTAAGTGATAGTTATGCAGAGAACCCGTCCTGCCTGATTGTTTATGAATAATTAGGGTAAGTTTAAGGCTACCATACTTTATCAGACAAAACTACAGCTTCGCCTCATTTCTTAAAAATCTGTACAGCGTGTCAAGGCCTTAAGCCTCATACGGTAACCGGAAAAACTTATTCTTGAAGTAATATAATTATCACATGACACTTGACTCTCAACTATGTAGCGACACTTCTCCACAATGTTGTAAGAGCAATAATAGAGCCCATGGCTGAACGCTGGCCCCCAAAATACAGGTCCAGGCCTAGTTTGGGGGTTAGGATCAGATTCTTGGCAATACATTTGTGTGTTATATTATTACGACCTACTTGTTTGTAACTTGTATTTTAAGTGTCAAATAAATGTTTTTATTTATTTATTTTATTAAATAGAAAATGAAAGTACATTTTGAGTTTTAAACGGAAAATTAAATACCCGAAACCAATTTATTTATTTCCTTTATTTAGAGAGCTTTTACTAACGAACGCATAGTTGCTATACCTATGCGTTCGGTAGTAAAAAGCACTCACAAATAACTCCTCACATTTTGTTGTTCACTTCGTATTAATAAAACACGCTTATTAAGATAAATACATGCCCATGGGTATGAGACCGCTCGTATTTTTCTGAATATTTATGAAAAATCATCGAAAATTAACTTTAAAAAAGTCTAGGTATCTTTAATTTATTTTTTTCCATTTTGTGTTTCATTATTTTTTAATCCACATACTTTTTTATAGACTTACACTTGTGTTTTTTTTTAAATAAATACCTACTGATTTAAAAAAAAATGTCATCTCCGTTTTTTTTTTCATAGTCGACAAATAATAAAAAAAAATTAGTTAATCCGATAAAATAAATCATAAGCTTTTAGAATAACAAACAGAATCCAAATCGAGCCAATAACATTGGAGAGAGCCATCGCAAACGCTGTAAAAAAATTAAAAAAAAACATGTGTGCAATTCACACGTGGTAGAAGTGAAACCTTCAGTCATTAAAAAAAAAAATTGTACTCGCACAAACACGTATTAACACGCGTACAACGCTGAGGCCCAAGCAAACTCCCATTATGCCTTGGTAAACACGAGTGGAGGGCTACGAAGCAGAGCACAAAGAGAACCACGAACATAAGAAACACTGTATAATGCTTCCTATCTCATTTTCTCCCACGTTAAATCTTATGTATTCATGTGTCTGTCTCTTTTTACTGTCGCTTTTTCGTTCCATCGACTTTCAAATCACAACGATGCTAAAGAAGTTTTCACTTCAAAAATTGAATAACATGAAAAATATTAAAGATGGTCCCTTTTAAAGTTAATTTTCGTTAAATTTTCATGAATATTCAGAAAAATACGGGTGGTCACATGCCCATGGCTGACATAGTATAAAGCAAGGTACTGACCGGCGTTCACTAAGCGCAAAAGCAACGAGAGCGCGAGTGCGACGGCGGCGGGTTGCGCGGGCGGCGCGCGCCGCATGTCGCGCCCACCCCACCGCTCATGCCATGCCGCTTCTGTAACAATACAAAGGAGTATTTATTAATAAAGTTGACTATAGAACACCCAATTGGACGCTCAGCATGTGATAACTTGGCTATTTTAGTGTCAATCTGTTGAAATAAATAATGTATCTTTTCAAGCGTTTAATTAGATAGATAGGTATGCAAGTTGAACATCTTCTGCGCAATACTTAGTTAAAATAAATCAACATTTTAGATAGTAGGTAGATAATATGTGGTTTACGTAAACAGACAAAACGATCAAATTTATTTCTCCAATATGATTTGTTCAATTCAAATTAACAAAATTAATTATAATAATCCACCGCAACTAATTAATTACTCTAAACCCAGTTGTTATTACGGGAATTGCAGTAACAAAACTGACACAATTTCTTGAACATTAGCTAATTCATTTAACGTTCGAATCAGATCTCTAATCCTTACAATTAAACTGATTTCAACTTGTTGCTGATTGGTTGAGTGATAATTCTCGGCTTAAAGCGACTTTGCGCTAATTAGTTCGGTTGCGCTGTCTATTCGCGCGTGTGAATCTCTCTTTAGATCTATTGTTTGATTGTTGGGATATAAATTAATTCAAACAGTGTGTTTTAATCGTTATTATTTATTTTAATAATGTACTCGTAGGTATTTAAACTCACTTACAATCCGTGCGCATGGTAGTAGGTACATATAGCCAAATGTACATTTCAACACATTTGTACAAATGTGTTGAAACAAAAAGAGCAAAAAATGTGCAAAAAATGTGTTGGGCAAAAAACGAAAATTCAAAACCTAAGACACCGACTTCCGAAATTAAAGTAATTTTTTCACTTTGTAGTGTTTTTTAGGGTTCCGTTGCCAAATGGCAAAAAACGGAACCCTTATAGATTCGTCATGTCTGTCTGTCTGTCTGTCTGTCTGTCTGTCTGTCCGTCCGTATGTCACAGCCACTTTTTTCCGAAACTATAAGAGCTACGCTGTTGAAACTTGGTAAGTAGATGTATTCTGTGAACCGCATTAAGATTTTTACATAAAAATAGAAAAAAACAAATAATTTTGGAGTTCCCCATACTTAGAACTGAAACTCAAAAAAAATTTTTTCATCAGTCCCATACGTGTGGGGTATCTATGGATAGGTCTTCAAAAATGATATTGAGGTTTCTAATATCATTTTTTTCTAAACTGAATAGTTTGCGCGAGAGACACTTTCAAAGTGGTAAAATGTGTGTCCCCCCCCCTGTAACTTCTAAAATAAGAGAATGATAAAACTAAAAAAAAAATATGATGTACATTACCATGTAAACTTCCACCAAAAATTGGTTTGAACGAGATCTAACAAGTAGTTTTTTTTAATACGTCATAAATCGTAAACCGCAATTTACCTTTCATTCAATGTTACTTGCTGCTACGGAACCCTTCATGGGCGAGTACGACTCGCACTTGGCCGGTTTTTTTTAAAGTCGATTGTTTTTTTTTCGTGAAAAGTTTTTATTTTTTATTTATATGGTAGATAGTAAAATAATTCACTCAGTAAATCGGTGTTTTCGAATCTTGACTCGGTTAACTTACACCACATAAAATGTAATAAAAAAAATTAGTTCAATTCTTATACTGCTCACACCCGAACTTAAAATATATTTTTTTTGTTTTTGCCTCTTACTAAAATAATCTACCTATGCAGGAGATCGATATGACATACTTAAATCAAAATGGCAAGGCCTAATGTCAGTTCAGCCTAGAACAGACATGTCACTTTGTTTACCGAAGCCGTCAGGTCACTATGGACATTGTTCCGAGTTCACTAGGTTAGGTTCAAAATAGATGCAAAATTACTTTCTAAGTTGAGCTGGTAAAAACACATTTTATATAATCTGACTGGATCACTCTGTTTTTCTCGAAAAAATAATTGTTTTTAAGTAATTGTAATTACAAGACACACCTTAAAAGTAATCACTATAAAGAAACAATTTTGCTAATTATAATTGAGGAAGTTTCAACAAATACAAATACAAAGTTTTATTGGAAAAAAAAGCAGTGGCACTCCGGGAGTGCCGACAGAAGTGAAAACTAACACGTGCTAAACAACGCGTTGATGTCTTTTAATGGTCAAAAGCTGGTGTCGTAACAGTGTCGCGAAATTAATGGTTTAGTTCCATCTCAAAAATGCCCAACTCGCTTAAAAAAGTTTTCACTTAAAAAAAAGTGATGACAGACAATCATCTTACATAAACTTAATTATGTTTGTACATCACAATGTTTTGATTTGACCGTTGATCCCCAAACGAAGCAGGGCTTGTACCTTAGGGGTCGAAGTGCGGCTAAGCAGGAAGTAATATATCGGTTGACAAGGCTAGTTTAGGAAAGCTAATCGAAAGTCTAAAAATGATCGAGCATTAAATTATACCTATTCGTGTATTATGGAAAATACACGAAGAACTATAATTTGCATGACAAAAGACTGAACACTAGAATAATTAAGTTAAGTAGATACCTAAATACTACAATTTAATTAAGTATACTTAAAAAAAACTCAAATTATTTTACTAAAACGGGCAGAATTACGAGTCGTCTAGGGGCCTAGAGGTCATTGCTAAACAAGTACCAAATTATTAATAAAATGACGTAAACCATACCGATTACTAAACGTCAAATTAAGGTCAAGTTTTAGTGCTCTACTTTCACGCCTGTTATTGCCGCACTCAGAGACGTAACTTAAAAAAAGCAATCATTAAACACACCGGTCGATGTGGCCACGCTTGGTCACGAGGCCTATGTATAGCAGTGGACATGTTGCGGCTGAAATGATATTGATTAACATTCAATAGCGAGCATATCACAATTGACAGTATTAAAACACTAGTATATTTTAAATACCTACTTAAGTTCAATAGGCTAAGTACCTAGCTTCTTAATGTTAGTTTTTGTATGTTAATATTTACGATATGTATTTTTAGTTTTAGCTTTAATGTTCTCTATTCTTTTCTGAGGAGCTCGTGGCTAAGTAATAACAGCCGCACGGGTCGATCCATCAGGTTAAGCTACGCTTGCCACGGTTGGTCCGTGGATGGGTAACCATCTTTACATACCGAAACTCCTCCGTGCTTCGGAAAACACGTTAAGCCGTTGGTCTTGGCTGTCATTCGTGAATCTTTGACAGTCGTTATGGGTCGTCAGAAACCCGAAAGTCTGACAATCAGTTAAGACTGGTTGCCGGTAACCGGGTAATACAATACCCCTTGGTAAGTCAAAGGGTATCGTATTACCCAATTACTGAGTTGTGAAGGTCAGATAAGCAGTCGCTCCATGTAAAATAATGGTATTCAGCTGCATCCGGTTAGACAGGAAGCCGACCCCAACATAGTTGGGAAAAGGCTATGCAGATTGATTGTTCTCTTTTCTTTATTGTGGGCAGTGCTGTGTTGATCACTGTTCTGTTTCTTATGAGACGACTTGCAATTGGCTCAAAGTTTCACTTACTATTTTTATTCTTTTTGGTTTATCTGTAAGTCTTCCAAAGATCTTAAATAAATAAATATCTTAACACGTCATGTAAACAATATTGAAATGTTCTAAACTGCCCTGCTAAGCCCAAAGGCGGTATCTCTGAGATACGCCCTTTTCGTTTTTTTTGTACCTTTCAATAGCTTTAACAATTTCCCATGTAATGGTATAAGCGAAATAGCGCTATCTAACTTAAAACATTAAAAAAAACCACTAAGAAGTCTTTATATCTCCATTTTTCCATACATTACAATTTACAAAAAGTCAATTTTCTCAAAACTTACTCCGGTTGAGATACCGCCTTTGGGCTTAGCAGGGCAGTAAATATGTCAGATTTTTGACTGAGCGTTCCATTACTGGCCAATTGAAGTGATTGATTAATTTGAAGTAACGACTCTGAGTGCGGCAATTTGTTGGCCTGAAAAGAGTTTAAGTCCAAATGTGTTTAGTGAAGGTACTAAATGCTAAAAATATGACTAAAAGTTATAGCTTTAGTATCTAATCATAAATCCTACCTACAAGGTAAAGTGGAATCGAATACGCTATCGAATGTGGTTCTAGTTCAAAGGACTTTGAGGTTTTGTGACAAATGATTTTCCAACCGCGTACACATCAAACTATGCGTAATTTCTATGTCTGCGATTGGCCACCTGAATTAATTGAAATTTTGATGAAAGTTCATACACTGACGAGCAATATAAAAAAGCTACTTGCAAAGTACCAAAAATTTTTAAATATCTTCTAAACCCCACAAGTTGGCTACATGAAGTAAAAAACATCTTGTAAACAGTTTTATAGGTGTTTTTTATAAATGCGCTATTAAATACACTTGAATATTGCTTTTTACTTCAAAAAGCTACCTTGCGTGGTTTTAAAAATATTTCATGATAAGTAAGTGGCTTTTCCGACTTCCAATAGGAGGAGGTTCTCAATTCGACTGTATGTTGTTTTTTTTTTGTATGTTTGTTACGCGATTACTCCGTCAATTATGAATTGATTTTGATGATTCTTTTTTTGTTTGGTAGATCATACTTCAGAGGTGGTCCCATATAAATTTTATTAACTTTACTTAGTTAGTTTTTGAGTTAGCTTCAATAATACGTATTTTTACCTCGCTTAGTATGTAGATGATATTATGATAACTTCCTGTCACTGTTATTTACATAGCAGGTAGTGGTATTCGAATTTGTGTGGGGTAGGTATCACAACTAAAAAGTAAAAAGTGAAAAATAAAAACTTTTTACAAAAAAAAACAACCGACTTAAAAAAAAACACTACAAAGTGAAAAATAACTTTAATTTCGGAAGTCGGTGACAAAGAACGAAAATTCAAAACCAAAGACACCGACTTCAGAAATTAAAGTTATTTTTCACTTTGTAGTTTTTTTTAAGTCGGTTGTTTTTTTTGTAAAAAGTTTTTTTATTATTGCTCGATAGTGTACATTATTGTCCAGAAGAGGCAGCAAAAATGAGGGAAGAGACTTGGATAACATTAAGGAGGATTCCATGTGAAAATTAATAAAATTAGTAAAGTTTTTGAAGTGAAAACTTCTTTAGGCGCGTTGGGAATTTTTGAGATTGGAAAAATAATCGAATTCGCGACACCGTTACCGACAACTCATTTTTGTAAACGCGATTGTGCTCTTTATTTATATTACGTTACAGATCAATGTTCTATGCAAGTATTTTTATTTTAAAGGTTTTGGAAGTTTTTTTTTTTTTTTGTAAACGCGATTGTGCTCTTTATTTGAGTTTCAGTTTCTTTATTTCAGTAAAAATGTTAAAGATAAGTGCAACAAAGAGTATGATAAGCTATTTCCCATCTGTAAAGTTTTACCCGTAGATAAAAAAGTAGATTATTTGGTAGGTCTGGAATATTATTATAGTGAAGAGTATAAAGTTAATGTTAACAACAAGTACAACACACGTAGGGTTAGAGAGAACAAATTGGTTCAACCACAGATAACAAATTATTATGGTAAGAGAACATCTAAGTATTTGGTACCTAAAGTGTTTAACAAACTAGATTTATTAAGAGAAAAAGTTAAAATTAGTAAAGGATCACTTAAGACAAAATTAAAAAACATTATACAAGATAGCAGATAAAATTAAAAACATTGTTAATAAATATAAGTAGTAGGTATGTGCGTAAGGTGGTGCATTGTTATGTAAAAGAGCGCCTCTCGCCATCAAACGTAAAAGTTTGGCGAGTTTAGAATTAAGTAACACCTCTGTATTATAATATCATTAAATAAATTTAAAAAAAAAAAAATTTAGATAAGGTTACGGAACAATGTTCTATACAAGTATTTTTCTTCCACCAAGGCGATCTTGTTCAAGTTTTCACTTCGTTCGGCACTCCCGGAGTGCCACTGTTTTTTATTTTTGCAAAAACTTAGTAAGAAAAAACTTGTAAAAAGTAGCACCGATAAACATTGGGGCTTAAACTGTGTCAAAATTGAAGAAACAGCCCTGAAAATATTCAGATTGTTACAGCATGAATTATGTTAATTGACACAGCCGTAACAAAATCGATCTTACCAAGGGGATCTTATCGTGTTATCCTTAATTGAGTTGTGAAGGTCAGATAGGCCTAATCACTCCATGTGAAATACTGGTATTCAGCTATATCTGGTTAGACTGGAAGCCGACCCCAACATAGTTGGCATAAGGCAAGGCAGATTAATTGACAGTCGTAACACATCATTTGATGAAAATGCAAGCTCACATTTCTCTAACCTATTTCTCATAATACATCTATACAGGACAAAAATAACTAATCGAACAGTACAACCGTAGTTTATGACGTCACCAAGGAAGTTTACACATCAGTTTACATAATTTCCTAACAACATTGAACCACTACAATTACATAGAGTGCGTGCAAATGACGTCAGAACACGAAATGTTACAGAAAACTAGGCTTTACAAACTTGCGAACAAATACACCACAACATAGACAAACTAAATGCAATCAATGATGATTATGATTACTTATGTAAGTATGTAGTAGCAAAATCTTCGATTCTAGATTCGATCTTAGATTTTGTGAATGTGAGAACGTTGTAGGCTGTAGAATTGTGAACCATTTTCTATTTTACTAAGTACCTGGTACTTGTTGATAAGCTTACACTGTCCTCCCATACCTATTAACACTGTAATTTGAAAACATTGTAGAAACAATTTATTTTGAAAAGAGTAACCGTAATTTTTTTTTGCCGGCTCTTCTCCATAGGAAGCGACCAATTGGAACCGTGCACCTAGCTTCTGACGTTTCATAAGTGCCCTTGTAGGTTTATGTGAAATCAAATATTTTGATTTTGATTTTTCGAAGGTCTTAGCAGCAGGGCTCGGAAACGTTATTTAAAATAACGTTTTTAAAACATTTCGAGCAGTGCTTTGTACAACATTTTGTTCGAAACGAAAACGAAATGAGAACGTTTATTCTGCAAAACAAAACCGGTTTATTCCGCAAGACGCAGCCACGCACGGGGCGTGCGCCAACAAGCATGAACATTTGTTTAGTTAAATTGTGCCTTATCTTGTTTTTATTACATCATTGATTCCAATGCGTTTGCCGTAAGGGTTGTGTTGCGAGTTTCCTATCGATCAACCCAAAAATGGAAGAAAAACGTTTTATTAACCGAGAACGTTTTAAATGTTGTTTTTCTTCAAAAACGTTTTTATATCGTTCCGTTCGAACGTAACCGAAACAAATCGTTTCTTTGGTTTTTAAGACGAAACCGTTTCGAAAAACATACCGTTATCCGAGCCCTGGTTAGCAGTTGAAGGTCCGGTATGAACTGCCAAAATCACGCATACAATCAAAATTGAACTTTAGTATATTATTTATTGGATCTTTTTCTTTCCATATATAAGACAGTTACGTAATTGGAACATTTTTTCTCGATTAGTTTTTTGATTATTCGAAACAAAAACAAGATTACTCAGCTTTTATGTCTTACAGTAAGAAAATATACTTTATTATCCAGATGTAAGATATTTTTTCTCTAGATCAATAAATACTTTAGTTATAAACGAAATAATAATTGAGACTTACGACATTTAGTTCCGTGCTCGAATACGACCGTACGCGATATTCAACTTTATTACTGATGTGTTAGCGTTTACCACATAGTGGAGTGGTGGGGTGCATGGGGGCGGAGTTTGCGTGGAAATTGACTGAATGCGGAAAGCAGAGGACGTGTTGCGGCGCAGCCTAGTAGAGGCTTGTGTAGATAAATAGCGGTATTTAACCACATTCCGCCAGTAATGTTGAACATGACTGTTATAGGGGTGAGTCTATTGCTATTATCAAGTATCACATTCAGACACTGAGCTGCTGCTGAGAAATCGCAAATCAAAAAACCTAATAAAACTTTTCCCGATCTAGGAACTGAGCCCAAGAGAAAAGCGCAGTAATCACACTTGCGACCATTGGACTACAAGGCAGACATTATGTATTCCGAGTTTGTAGGTAATTCCCAAAAGTTTAGTAAGAAACTTCGAGCGATGTCATTTGACTAAATAGCTTGAGGCGGTCTCCATTAAAATGCCATCACCTCAGACAGGTCACAGTGAAAATGGTTGCTATGTCAGTTTGGTCGTTAAGGAAGGTTAGACAGGGGGACGGAAAATCGGAAACAGTATTTTGAACATGAAAATAGTAGTGTGATACAGGATGTCTCAATGAAAATACACAACATAACATAAAGTATTCAATTCTATTCTATTCCAGTGACATAAAATTGGTTTCAGGTTTTTGTCAGTGAAGTAAACGGGCAAAAGTATTGTTTTATAAAAGTGTGAATACAAATATACCTAATATTATAAAAACCTACTTTAATCAAGCTAAGCCTTGAACGAGTATTCAAGTATTAGTCGACTTAGGGGGACGTTTGCGGGGACATTTTCGCTTGTTATTAATTTATGCGTTCTATCTAACAACACAACTGGCGGCGAATTACCGGCTGTGGTTAAACGCAGCCCTTGAGAGGGTTATTAGTGTCAGCTTCAGTATCTACTTGGGTACAATGTTTAGTCTAGAAAAAATATTTTCTCTTAAGATTCTTGCGGCAAAATTTTCTATTTTCCCTAGACTAAACATGACAAAATCTACTATTTTTATCACAAGACAAGGCTGTTTTGGCTATGATTAACAAAACTGTTTAGTTTATAACGTAATTCTCTTTGTAAAAAAAGCCAAAGTTTTACCATTCATCGCAAATTTTAATTCTCAATTCATATCTTACATCTCCTAAATGAAATAGCCAAATTTTTAAATGTTAACATTCTATATAAGGGAATATGCTCTGTCAAACGCACTGACAAACTGCGTGACCCAATATGATAAACAATGCTTGGCTGGGCGCGATTGTAAGAGCCAATTAGTTTGACAGACCAATTACTATGCACTATGGGTTTGAAACATTAAATTAGGCAGTTATATGCACCTAGTGTAACTATAATGAGTACATCAAGCCACTGGGATGAGGATTGCTTAGATAATTTAAAAAAAAAATAGCGGCACTCCGGGAGTGCCGACAGAAGTGAAAACTTGAACAAGATCGTCTTGGTGAAAGAAAAATACTTGAATAGAACATTGGTTCGTAACATAATTTAAATAAAGAGTACAATCGCTTTTACAAAAATGAGGTGTCGGTAACGGTGTCGCGAGTTCAATTGTTTTTCCCATTTCAAAAATTCCCAACGGGCCTGAAGAAGGTTTCACTTAAAAAAAACATTTTATTTTTTGTTCTGTTTGGCGTCTTCTTGGGAAATTTTACGATTATTTTCTATAATTTTCATTTTATGAGGACGCCTAATTACTTCCAATCATTATGGAGTTTATTTCATCGCAATAGATCATTTAGTTTAAAAGTTATTCCGTTTTGTGACAAATTAAAAAACAAAATATTAAAAAAATATTTAGATTTTTAAATATTTTTAGATTCCTTTATTTCGATATGTGCACATTATAAAGACTCACACTGTATTTTCCATCAAACACACTGACATACTGAGTGACCCAACATGTTTAGCAATGCTAAGCCAGACGCGATTGTGAGAGCCAATTATCTACATGTATACATAATGCAGGTAATTGAAACCGCCTGCCTTGGATTCAATGCAATGGAATGAGGCATTAATGGCTTAATTGTATTGTTAGCTGTTTGATATGGATGGATTGGGGTTTATTGTACTTGGAGAGAAGATTCTTTATAGAGACATTAACGTGGCTCATTATAGAATTTTCTGATTAAGAGGGTAGGTTAGGTTACAATAGTAACTAAGCCTAACTTATCCTGTAAATTTTCCCCTATTCAAGAATCGTGTTTTTTTAAGCTATTGCATAGCTTTTATCGCGGGCTTTGAGCGCGGCGACCGAATCAAGAAATTCCGTACAAAAATCAAACCTAACACCCCCCACTCCGCCTACCATGTAATGACGGTTCCCATGACAACGTGATGTTGTCATGGGAAACGTGATGTTGTCATGGGAACGTAAGTTTTGTTTTATGTCATCACGTCATCATCCCAAGTGAAGCGTTGACAAATAGGAAGTATGGAGGTTACAAATGCTATGCAATAGCTTTACCGCGGCAGTCCCCGAGTGCCACATGTTTTTTTTACTAAAGTTAATAACGTAGTATTAAATGTTGTACGGTAGTACGGAAACCTTCGTGTGCGAGTCCGACTCGCACTTTGCCAATTTTTTTATTATTTACTAGCGGACGTCACGCGGTTTCACACGAATAGTTCCCATTCTCGTGGGAGTACGGGGATAAAATATAGCCTATGTTACTCGCTGATAATGTAGATATCCATTGCTGAAAGAATTTTTCAAATCGGTCCAGTAGTTTTTAAGTTTATTCATTACATACAAAAATTCAAAAATACAAATCTTTCCTTTTTATAATATTAGTATAGAAGTATAGATCATGTTCTAATTTAAAAACACATTTTCAAGGTAACGTTACCGATATCAATAATATAACATACACTAACTCTTACAACAAAATTCAATAAGAATGACTCGGCGCGATCATTTATCGGCCTAAGTGTCTACGACAGCGTAGCACGCGTAGCGGTTACGGCAGCTACGCCGTAGCAATAACTTAATGCCTTCACTTATAATAAGACGTGTAGCCTGAATCTTAAAAAAATATATAAATTTTTACTTCTTTTTTTATTTTTACCTTTTTGGCGCAGCCGTGAGGCACATACTATTGTTTTTAAAACATTTTTTTTATTTTTATTTTCACTGTGTTATTTGTGTTTTGTGTTTCACGAACTGTGTCCAAATAAATGTTTTTCTTTCTTTCTTTCTTTTCTTTCTTTTCTTTTACTTTTCTTATTTTACTCTAAGAGCTCAAATAACAATTATTTCCAGTCAGAGAAATAATATTTTTATAATTGGAAGAAATCCTATATATATTTTATTTACATAATAATGACTTCGATTGTTGCTCATTTAAGTTGTATTTTTAGCTTATAAGTTATTTTATGACAGTTATTAATCTTAGTTTTATTTAATTTGCAGAAGATAGACATTTTCATATTTATAATTTTAATTAAATACTGTTCTTAAAAATGTCCCAAATGCCGCACAAAATTACATAATCTGACCTTACACGTTACAGAGTAAGCTTTCTCTTCGTGGTTTAATTATTTTTATTTACTTCGTTAGCCAAACCATTTGTAAAATTAAACGTATTAAACGTCGGCTGTATACGAACTTATATTAATGACTATAAACTAGTTAATACTCGCGGCTTACTTGGCTTTTGTTATTTGGCAAAATGGCAATGTTGTTAATAAAACTTTTATGGCTCAATTTTATTTTGTACTAGTTGCGCCCTGCGGTTTCACCCGCATAAGTATCGATCCCGTGGGAATATCGGGATAAAAAGTATTCCATCTCCTAACCCAGGTCATGGTCTACTTATGTGTCAAATAGGCCTGAGTCCATTTTTTTTGTCCTTGTTGATTATTAAAAAATATTGAACAAGTATTTTTTCTTTTTTGAAGTAATCAAAAGATTACGGCGATACATTGAGTTAAAATGTGGCATGACGTCACGCCTTGTTAGATTTAATACTGCGTTGTGACGTAGCGAGGCCCCACTTCCTAACTTTAATGCGTGTTTTCTAAGTTATTTTTGATTAATATGATAAAGCAAAAAACACGTGTCTAATATGTTTTTAGTATCTGAAAGACGGACTAAATTGAATTTATTTTTTATTACCTAGGCCCTTCAGCCGGTTAAGCGTGAAAGCGAAACAAACAATATAAATTTTGCATTTATAAGTTAGGATGTTGCAGATTTTTTTTAGCGTAACCGCTATATTAGTTGCACAAAACATTATCAGAAAATAGTGACTCTTTTTTGAGATTGATGGGTCAGAAAACATAATATTGTGTGTATTAATATAACATAAAAGTCTCATAATTGAGAATGTGCGTGCCAGTGATTGAACTGGCAATTTTAATTAGAATTATTGCTGAAAATTCACATTTTAACAGTACATACAACTTTTTCTATTACCACAACTTATTCCAATTTTATTACCTATCTGTTCTAAGTCAATGAAAAATAATTGAGAAATGAGTATATCGCACATTCTTTTCTGTATGCCTTCACTCTATCGGCAAATAGAGTTCGAAATCAGCATAACAGCAAAACTTAGAAAAAGACGTTTTTAATGTAGGTACACTAGTTTACCGTTCATATCCATTTACTCAATATAAACTCATCGTCAACTTACAATTACATTGTATGCGACACGATGACACGGTGTCACGAGCTGGAAAACAACTAATGACTGAACTTTGATTAGCAAACTTGTTGATAAGACACACCAAAACAGTTCCCAGTGATTAATTATGGGAGTTGTACGTCGAAACAACGCGGCGACGTGTTGTGATACGATGCCGAAATTCAATATCGTTGATCAATTTCATTTATTAGGCGGAAACTATTTCGATTTATCACGAGTGAGAACAGTGGAGTCATTGTTTTGCAATGTTTTCGATTAACACATAATTACATTGTTTTTGAAGGAACGCAAGTAAATCAGACCTACATCGCAAGTACAAATAGATATGTAAATAATATTTAATTTAAAATTGCACGCCCCTCCACTAGGTACTTGTTGCACACACATTGCAAATATTTGTATAGAAATCCTATACCATTAAATGAGCAATATTTGTATATATTTGCAACCATATTCTGGAAAACGGCTCTAACGATTTCGATGAAAGTTGCAATATAGACGAGTTAAAGAGGGCGACAAATCTATCTAGCTAGGTCTCATATCTGGAAAAATTAATTTTGTCCGTTATTCACCCGAGCAAAGATCGGTCGCACAAAGTATAGAACAAGGTAAACTACCTTAGAATAATGAAATGGCAGCATGGAAATAAGTGCCTAATAATATGGCAGCATGGAATTAGTAAGTACCTAATAACATGGCAGCATGGAATAATAAGTAAGTACCTACCTACTATCATGGCAGCATGGAATTAGTATGCACTATCAAGGTAGCGTAGAATTAGTATAAACTTTTAAATGAGCATTCTCTATTTTCACCAGAGCAAAGCTCGGTCGCCCAGGTACATTTAGTGAAAGGGCGTGAAATTTTATATCAGACGTGTCTGGAAGTGTTTCATAAAGAGGTAATATTGTTTGTAAAAGTTAATCTCTTGAAGTACATCTGATTACAAAAATTCTTAAAGATACTCTATTTTCCGAGTGTCAAACAATCTATCAAGTCTATTCCCAAATGTGTTGGGATCGGCTTCCACCAGTCTATTTCGACCTCCACAATCCAGTTACTGGGTAACACGATAACCCCTTGGTAATACCGGTTGTCAGACTTTTTGGGCTTCTGACGACCCGTAATGACTGACAAAAATCTTCGAATCACAGCCGGGACCAACAGCTTAACGTGTTTTCCGAGGCACGGAGGAGTCTTGGTATGTAAAGATGGTCACCTATCCACGGACCACACCGGCCAGCGTGGCTTAACCTGATAGATCGACCCGTGTGACCGCTATTACTTAGCCACGAGCTCCTAAGACCTTCTAAGTCCTATTTAACCTTCATATCAATACTCAATACTTTATTGCATTCCATAATGTGAGATAAAACAGTTGGCATGTTAGACATTGTATCAATCATGGACCCTGTCGGGCACAGCAAAGTTAATTAAATGATAATAGGAGAGAGGATGAAGGCGCTTTTTGTTTAGAAGAATTAAATGAGAACATATTACATTAAAATGTTATGCAGCTTCTTTGGTATTTATATTTTGTATCTTAATTATATTTAATTGCGTAATTATAATCCTATTTGTATGAGTCTTAATATTTCCATCACCATAAAACAATAATGAAAAATGCACGGTCAGTTCCATTGTACTTATGATGTCACTTACGAGATATTTTGTTATAACAAGCTTTTAATATTTTGAAGCTGTTGCTTGCACATGCCACGGGCGTGGGGTGATTCGGATGGAAGATATAAAAATGCTTCTACAAGGTATTATTGAAATCACTGAAAACCCGAAAAAGGGTAATTGAACTTATAATTATGAACAACTTTTAGGGTTGGTCCCTTGGCAAAAGTTGTTCTTAATGATGAGTTCAGTAATCCCTTTTGGGTTTTCAAACATAACATCATGCCTGTAATCCTGGAAGGATTAGGCAGAGGTGGAGCTATAGCACAACCACATTTCGCCAGCTATGTTTAAGTCCCATGTAATAGGGGACGAGCCTATTGCCATCAACTGGGCACAAATCCAGACTCCGGGCTGCTACTGAGAAATTCCTGTTGGAAAACCCAATAACACTTTTCCCTACCCGGGAATCGAACCCAGGTCTTCATGTTTAGCAGTAGCGCTTGGGACAGTGACCAACGAGGCGGTTAATTTTTAAGATTTAATTATAACTGTGAAAGTTTAATACAGTGAACAGTTATTTTCTTTTGATTGTTGAGACACTATGCAAGAGAAATACAAGTTAATTCATTCAGGCGTGACTTTACGGAAATTAATTATAAAATACAATAGACGTAGATATATTTAGTAACCTGTTCCGCTTAACTATTCCTATAGTCATATAAAACCCTGTAAGAAATCGACACGTGTTTCACTTCTCAACGAGGCATCCTCAGGATGACAATTGACTTGTTGCGAACTCGAACACGGCGTGTTGCCACGCCGAGCGCCGGACGCAGAGTAATACTGTTGTCTCAGTAACTTCACACAGTCTATCTTAGCAAGAGCTTGTCACATAAAACCTGAACATTATTTGATACTCGATCCTCAAGGGAAATTAGTCAGATGGCACTTAATATTTTTCCGCAAGCAACACTCTAAGCTTTGTTTACCCATTAGAGACACAAGCGTGATGGATGACCTGGATTGTGTCGCCTTATTTAGTTTACGACGACCACAGAATAGGAAAATATAGACGGTTCATTCATAAAATAACCCGTAATAGAAGGAAAATTAGTCTGGTTTGCTGTCTGTGTGAAAATAATCATTAATACCCACAGCATAATCAGCCTATATTATTCCCACTGCTGGGACACAAGCCTCCTCTATCTATGAGAGGGAGTGGACCATAATCTGCCACGCGGGCCCAGTGCGAGCTAGTAAATGTCACATATCTTTGAATTTTTGGTTCTACAACATGCTGGTTTCCTGACGATGTTTTTCGTCACCGTTTGGAGAAGTGGTGATAAAATAGTTTACACAAATTAAAGTGCCTGCTTGGGTTCAAACCCATAACTTACAACTCGTAAGTCGCGGCCGTTACCACTGGGCCACCACTGCTTGCTACAGCACTGCTAACAGGGAGTGTAGTACTTATGAAAATGAATAACTTGTATTTTAATAATGGGAACGACGATAAAATAGAAATTAAAGTAGCTATTCCATACATTTTGGTCGTGAAGGACCGGAGGTTTTTTTTTTCACAATAGCATGAAATAATGAGGACGGACTTTCACATTTTAATCTATAAAACAGTCTAGGTAATTAGATCAGCTATGCGGTTACAATTTACTTGTATTCCTGACTAGCTTCTGCCCGCGACTTCATCCGCATGAAATGTCTTGTTCAAATTTCTTGTTTCTTCTAGACAGGCAATCCGATGCGGTGGGGTGGGTTGGGCCCACCCCATCGCATCGCATCGTCTGTCCGTGCTATTACTTCGTTTTCGCTTAGCGTTCTTTCCAACTTTTTTTCTTTTTGCTCGACTCCAAAAGGTCCTAGAGTGATGTTAAATAGCCTATATATAGCCTTCCTCAAGAATTGGGCTATCAAATGCAAAAAGATTTTGAATCCGAGTTCCAGAGATTAGCGCGTTCAAGCAAACAAAAATCAAACTCTTCAGCTTTATTATTAGAGCTAAGTTTGAAGAACCGTTTCAGGATGAAGTACCAAAATAATTTTATAGCTTGAGTCCAAAGACTCTGCGAGAGCTATTCTCGCATAGTTCGTCGCACACCTGTTCTAAAAGTTTTCTTTTATCTACTTTGTTCCCATCTTTTGGTGGTTTATATTCTCTTACAAAACGACCAGTCTCTGACGTCACTTCATCTCTGCTCTCCAATTCGACGTCCATACATTCCCACTGGACACGGCCCATTCATTAGGAGCATAAAACACTTGATACACACTTCGTGTACGGTAGGCCACACGTCAGAGATAACATTCAGACTACAGTACAAATATGTTCTTAATGTCCCTCGGCAAACCTCGTGTTTCGTCAGTCGTCGGATTTCTATCAGTTGCCCTTTGCACTTGGTGCAGACCGGACGCTCTCAATCGACTTGGAAGTATATAGAGTTGTTAATATTCTTTTAACTTAATGTAATTTATTTTAAAAAATGATAAGAAAGCTGCTAAAGTCACAGGCACGATAGATAGGAAAATAGTTTTACAGCTCTATATAGTTCACACGAAATTCAAGACAAAACAACAATAAAGTACTTAGTTCTGAATTCAAATTATTATACAAGATAAATCTAATAATTGATGGACTTGGAAATTAGCATTCGTTTGTATTCGGAAATGCGATGATTCCCGAGGGACATTAAGAAAATAGAAATACTGTCAAAAAATCACCTTTACTGCTGCGACATAAAGTCTCTGTAAACATAAAATAGTAACCATGGTCTTGTGTTTGACCGTACCCACCTACAATGTGATACGGACATTGATTTTCTTTATTTAGCTGTGTCGGTGCTGGTTGCGAGGATTTAATTAAAAATAGAGTGGCAGGTACTGAAATTTATAACAGTCGTCTCCTCTTTCGAGTGGTGACTGCGTCAATCTCAGTAAGGAACGGCTCCAATGCGGTTTTATTGATATTACCGTGTTTTAAAAGAAAAGTTGCGGTTTCAAAACGTGGCATGCATCAACGTTATTGTTCATGTTTTAATGCCAGCACCCTAATTGCCTAATACACGATCAATCACAATCTGTTTCGATTTGAAACAGATTGCTAATACATTGCTTCATAAGTTGAAAAAATCTGCTCAACAACGTAAATAACGCAATGAATGTTGTTGAACTGTCAAAATGAAACAAATGTGTCATAATCGTTTACGAAAGTAAGCTACGCAATTAGGGTATAGGTCTACTTAGTCTATATAAGATACCACAGGATTGTAAATCAGACGAAGCTGCGCAAAATTTTTATTGAACAAAAAGTTGAATGTCAAATTCGGTGTTTCTAGGTAACCTTTCATTGATCGAAAGCTCTAAGTAATTAAGACAGATGAACTTGTATAATTATCCAAAAGGTCAGGGAACTTAATTTATTACCAATTTGGCTACCTACCATCTTAAATTGCCCGTATATTCAAATCACAACTGTCATTCCTTGACAGTTGTATAAAATGGCTATTACACGGCAAATTTATGTAGTGTGTCAATTTGATAAACAATTAGACTAAGCGTAAGCTGAACGGCAGGTGACGCAGCACAGCACAGTACAGATTTTGCAGGGTAGGGTAGGCGAGGCAGACGTAGGACGCGAGCGTATGCTGCGACGCAGCTACACAGACACATTTGCGTCCTAGCTAGTACAAACAATCTGTCATTGAAACCAAATTACGAATCAGTGGTAAAAACAAGTGACGATCTGCATGCGTCGTGCAGAAATCTGTGCCGGCTCTACAACGAGACGCAGAGCAGGACAGACACATGTCTGCGTCGCATGTGCCTGCACTGCAGCGTACGCAGCTGTCAGTACGTTCATGCATTACAAAATCTGCTCTGCCCTGCGCTGCGTGGATCTGCGTCACCTGCGTCTCAGCATATGCTTAGCTTCTATTTTGCTAACTGTACTACTATCAAAAAAATAAACAGCGTTTGTTAAAACTCTGACGTAGGTTTTTGTACGAATAATGGCCAGACTGTCTGGTTGGTCTAGTGATCGCAAGCGCTACTGCTAAGCATGAGGTCCTGGGTTCGATTCCCTGATCGATCAAAGTGTTATTGGATTTTTCATCTGGAATTTCTCAGTAGCAGCGCGGTGTTTGGATTTGTGCCCAGTTTATTGCAATAGGGTCGCCTCTGTTACATGGGAATGAGACTAAATATAACTGGCGAAATGTAGGTGTACTATGGGTACACCTCTGCCCAGCCCTTAGGGGAATACAGGCGTGATTTTATGTTAATAGACAGATTTTGGCTCCGTTCAATAGTTCGATAGATTATATATCTTGTTTAGTATTACATTCGGTTTATATTGACGCCTCCATCCCTTTTAGGGATCCCACACATAGCGTGTATTTTATAAACCCAACGAGCACGTAAAATGGCTTATTTATTACAACATCTGACGCTAGAACCCGATACTAAAGTTCACATCGTGAAAGGTTACACGCGCGTCTCAATTTATTTGCACTGTTGTTATCTATAAAACGACAAATATATAAACAACTCGTGTGTGCGAGTACATCCTTAGTACCAGCTAGTAATCTTTATATATATAATTCTTCTGTGAGTGTGTATGTCACTGAACTTCTCTCAAACGACTGGACCGATTTTGATGAAATTTTTTGTGTGTGTTCAAGGGGATCTGGGAATGGTTTAGATTCACAATTTTGTCCGCTGGACAATGTTTTGACAGGACAACGTCTGTCGGGTCCGCTAGTAACTACATAAAACCGAACCATGTAGGTACTAATTATGCTATAGTCCTAACACTTAACTGAGACGTTTCTTGAGGTGTTTGCGCGGTGCGGGAGGGGTGACAGTTGTCACAAGTAGACGAATCACTGAGCTCTTGCATCACGTCACCCACACCCCCCCGCACCGGCAGCAACCTCAGGAAACGTCTCAGTTAAGCGGTTTGGCTATAATTGATAAATCGAATAACAAACATCGTGTTCAGTCAGCCCTACATAGGGTTGCCAGGTGCTGAAGCTGGAGCTTTAGACGGACATGTCCGGCTTTTTACAATCGTGTCCGGCTAAATGTATACAAATCCGGCCTGTCTCTCTTTTCTTAAGCTTTTGGTCAACCGCGCCCCACCAAAAAATGCCGAACGAAAGCGCGCGAGCGACTCACGTGGACACGCATGACGGCTACCGCAAACACACGGACGCGACTTTAATAAAACAATTTCTAAGAAAATTTCAAGGAACAATTACCGGTGTTGCGTCACGCCTTTACTCGCGATAGTAAGAACAAAATGTGATTCATAATATAATAACATAAATTATAATTAAGAGTACAAATGAATAAAAATAATAAATACACAAATAAAAGTTTTTTTTTTCTTTTAAAATCCTTTGTCAGGCATTCAGGGCAAAATGTCTGGCTAAATATGAATCTGTGGCCGGATTTCCAATTTTTGGACCTGGCAACCCTAGCCCTACGGACAGAATTATTCATCCCACAAAGTAATATTCGATAAAATTATAATATATCCAATATGCATTCATTTAAATATTGAATATTATAAACGTCCATTTAGCATAAGGGATAGAAACGCTATGAAAGGGATACCTACGCACTTAATGCACCCGCAGACACCCGCGACGCGACAGCGTGGCCCGAACAATTTATATGAACACTTCATTAAAATTGTTCGCGTCGCAACTGTCTGTGGGAGCCTTTATGAAGAAAAGATGGAATATTTTTATGGCTCACAGACCGAATACGTTATTGGTCTATTGTCAGTATGATCCTGAGTTCGACTCCCGGGTCGGACAAAGTGTCATTGGCTTTAAATTTTAGAAACTCAGTAGCAGTATAAAGTCTTTATAGGTACCCTGTTTATGGGCAACTGGCTTACCGCCTATTAAATAGGACTTAGAAGTTTTTAGGAGCTCGTGGGTAAGTAATAACAGCCACACGGGTCGATCCATCTGGTTAAGCTACGCTAGCTTGGGTGGTCCGTGGATGAATGATCATCTTAACATAACGAGACTCCTCCGTGCCTCGGAAAACACAAAAGCCGTTGGTCCCGGCTGTCATTCGTGGATCTTTGACAGTCGTTGCGGGTCGTCAGAAGCCCGAAATTCTGACAACCAGTTTTACCAAGGGGTATCTTACCCAGTTACTGGGTTGTGGAGGTCAGATAGGCAATCGCTCCATGTAAAATACTGGTATTTAGTTGCATCTGGTTAGACTGGAATCCGACTGCAATATAGTTGGGAAAAGGCTGGGCAGATTGATTGAAGTTCTTAGTCCTATGTAATAGGCGTGCTAAGTTAGAACATATTTTAGCTAAATGTGGGTATACCTACTTACCTACGAAGGGGAAAGCAGTTATATTTTTGTTATATTAAATTTTAATAGCTCTGGTTGAAGGATTTCTCTTTGACTGAAATTCTATCTCATTTGATTTCACAGTTGACTGATTAAAGACATCGAAATAAAGTTTCAGCTGAAATTTGAGAATTCGAGTTACGTAAGACTTTTCATTGATTTGTTTTTACAATGTTATTGATGTTAGTATATGAGTAATGGTATCATTACGTAAATTTTTCGCTGAAGGGCAGGCAGGGCAGGTGCACCTACTGTTGTAGGTAAACTCTATTCCAAAATATTTGAAAAAAAATTAAAAATTGTTCAGGTTAAATTCTCGCTCACTAATCGCGCCTATTTGCGGAAACCTTAAAGCGAATTAGAAACTTATAATTATTCAGAAGGTTTCAACTTTATATCTCACCACGTTGCCCAATAGTTATTAAAAAATCATTCAATTGAGGTTATAAAATTAACCTGAATAATAGTCAAATTAAAAACTTATTATTGCGGGGTTAAGGCTGGTTTCACAGCTGTCCGAGAGACCCGCACGGGTCGCCTGCACACGGGAGACCCGGGTAGCATCTGCAGTGCTCTGAAACGAGGGAGTTAGTACGATACGGTTGCTAGCATTGTACGGGCTCTACCCGGAGCGGGTCGCGTACGGACCAATCCGCGTCGCTGTGAAACAATGTTCTAGCGCCTCACGTGTGTCTCCGTTCCGGGAGCCCGTACGGGTAGCCCGCACGGGTCTCCCGAATAGCTGTGAAACCAGCCTAAGTATTCCAATAATCAAATCAAAGTACTAAATTTGTAAATGGCACTATAAATTGACTCAAAATGAATTCACAGGTACGTTTTCTGATCCATTAGTTACCTTAACTACAACTCTGCCTTTCTTTCTTACATGTCATTGTAATAAGTTGACTCCTCTTTCTGAACAGAAAAGCCTAATCCTAACCATGATAATTATGGCATCATTTCATGTATGTCTATGAATTATCACACAGTGCCTTAAATTGCTCAATCAAGCTTCGTCTAAACGCCTACCAGGCATTGCCTGAAGCGAACTCGCGTGACCCATATCTAACACGCTATAGGTACTGGTTCAGCTTAATTTAGTTTAGACCCGACCTATCTAGGCCCTAAAGGCAATGTTATACCGGGACAACCCGGTCGTGCAACCGAGGTTGCGCTGCCAGCAAAATGTATACAGACGAAGAAGAAAGAAAAAAAAACCGGCCAAGTGCGTGTCGGACTACGCACAATGAAGGGTTCCGTAGTTGAGATGAATTTATTTATCCCAAGAATAAACTTAACATTGTAGTTGAAAAACATGTTCTCCCATACATTCCAACTACAAATCGTCGCTCGGCATCCAATACCGCGAAGGTGACATTTTTTACGTTTTTTTTTTTTAAATTGCAAGATCACTTATTTGAACGTGTAGAAGAATTAAATAAAACAAAAATCTGATGTTCGTAAAAATTTCACATTCGCGGTATTAATATAATAATAATATAAATCTAACACCTTTAAACGAGCAATTCTTGTATATATGTATATATATAATCTGAATCTCGGAAACGGCTCCAAGAATTTTATGAACTTTAGTACGCAGGGGGTTTCGGGAGCGATAAATCGATCTAGCTAGGTTAAATTTTTAGAAAACGTCGTTGAAAAAGAAAAATGGTCACGATATTTTTCTTTATTCAAGTAACAAGGGCTCATTCTTGTGTTAGTAAACTTATGAACTATGTTAGCTTATTTTACCAGGTCACTCAGAAAGTTTTGTGATTAACAGTTTTTGTCTATGGGATACTGGCTGGTTTTGATATCGATAAAAAATATGACTATTTATTAAAAAAAAAAAACATAACATTCTAAATTCCCTCCACATTTTTTTACGAGCAAAATCAAAAAGAAAGAAAGAAAGAAAGAAAAGAAAGAAAAAGTATTTATTGACACTGAAGGTGTTTAGTTTAATTTGTGATTTCCTACATAGTAAGCTCGAAACAGAGTAATTTTGACTTTTTAAATGAGCAGCGTGCAAACCAGCGAGCCAGCATGTTCGCCCTTATCGACAACACCCTTCGTTCCCGCCAATATCGAGTCCGTCATTGAGGTCAGGGGTCAATATATGACCAAGATATTTAAACGTAAATACTATTTGTAGTGGAGTCTCATTGAGTAATACAGGTGGTACATAACCGGGTCTACCCCAAGCCTCAAAGACCATGATCTCCGACTTATTGGAGTTATACATCAAACCATGTATTTTGGCATACTGCTCACATTTGGCGACCAACTTTCTGAGACCACAGATTGACGCACTCAGAAGCACCATATCGTCTGCGTAGCTAATATTATTTACACAAATACCATCTATATAGCTACCTACTCTGGTGCTGTTGAGCTCGCCAATCAGCTCGCTCGAAAAGCGAGGGTGAGCTCAACCCTCCCTGCCTCACCCCGCATTCCAACCTGTATGGCCTGGAAAAAGTTCCAGCCCATCATACACTATTGATCTTGTTACCATACCAATATTTAAAGATGTTTATAAGTTCCGTTGGCAACCTATCCTTCTCCATTTTTCTCCGCAATACGTCATAAGCAACCAGATCGAAAGCCTTGAATAAGTCGAGGAAGCTAACATAAATCTGCGTCCCACGCTGTGTATAGTATGTGACAGTATACTTAAGACACAACACTGCACTTTCTGTTGACAAACCACGCCGAAACCCGAATTGGTTGTCATGAACATTTACAGTTTTATTTTTTAGTTGTGTATTAAGCAGACTGTCAAACACTTTTGATATTTTGTTGTTGATATTATAATAGCTAGAGAGATGGGCCTATTGGATGCCGACCGACGAAATGTAAGTTTGCGCGCACAATATTGAGAGATTTACCATGTTATTTTAAGACCATGGACTTCTTATAGGTTTTCCTGTAATCTATGAGTAAAGAGCCATACTATGTATTTTTTCAAAATTTTTGGTCCAGTAGTTTCGGAGATAAGGGGGGGGGAATGGTCAATTTTCATTGAATTTCTTAAATATCTTTAAAAGTGTTTATTTTAAAATGATACAAAAAATATATTTAAGATCCTCATAACAAGTCCTTTCATTTGATATGTCACACGGTACTGTTAGTAAAACTATTTTTTTAATTTTCTTGTTTGCCCCCCAAAATTGACCCCTATATTCAAAATTCATTTATTTACGTTACACATTCGTGTTTGGGTCACAGAAATATATATGTGTACCAAATTTCAACTTAATCGGTCCATTAGATTCGGAGTAAATTGGCTGTGACAGACGGACAGACAGACAGACAGACACACGAGTGATCCTATAAGGGTTCCTTTTTTTCCTTTTGTGGTACGGAACCCTAAAAAAAACATGTGGCACTCGGGGACTGCCGCGGTAAAGCTATTGCATTTGTAACCTCCATACTTCCTATTTGTCAACGCTACACTTGGGATGATGACGGATGATGACATAAAACAAGAATTACGTTCGCATGACAACATCACGTTGGGGAACATGGGAACGTAATTTTTGTTTTATGTCATCATCCGTCATTACATGGTAGGCGGAGTGGGGGTGTTAGGTTTTGTTTTCGTTACGGAATTTCTTGATTCGGTCGCCGCGTCAAAGCCCGCGATAAAAGCTATACAATAGCTTAAAATGTACAGATTAAAAAGCACACAACATAATTCTGCAAAATATAACATAAATAAAAGTGTATTCCGCTGTAAGTCACTTTGCTTCTGACAACTAGTGTCTGACGCTGGTTTCTTTTTTATGAAGAGAATCTCGTATGTCAATCTAGGAGGTTGTCGGTTGCTTAACCGGGCTATCCTGTGGATGGGTTTCTTTCCCGTTCGTCTCCATAGGAAGCTACTACGCTTTGGAATGGGCAACTAGCTTCATCTTTCTGACCGACCGACCCCTTGACAATTCAAAAGTAACTGTAATTGATTTATTTGAAATAAATGCTTTGAGTTTGAGTTTGATGCCTTAATAAATAAAGGCCTCCAGCCTGGGCATATAACTTATCAACTAGGTTGGTTTTCAACTGGACCTGCAGCATATGGTGGGTATCTCACGGCATCCGATTGGTAGTGCAACCAACCACCGCATATTATTTTTATTAGTTATTGTGCCATCTTTAGATACCGAGACTCCTCCGTGCCTCAGAAAGCACGTTAAGCCGTTGGTCCCGGTTGTCATTCGTGGATCTTTGACAGTCGTTACGGGTCGTCAGACGCCCGAAAGTCTGACAACCAGTCTTACCAAAGGGATATCGTATTACCCAGTTACTAGGTTGTTGAGGTCAGATAGGCAGTCGCTCCATGTAAAATACTGGTGTTCAGCTGCATCCAGTTAGACTGAAAGCCGACCCCAATATAGTTAGGAAAAGGCTAGGTAGATTGATTTTGTGTCAATAAACGCAAAGTTCTTTCTTTACTTTCTTTGTCTATTTTGTTGCTAGCGTGACAATGGTTGCGTCACTTGGTGTCCTCGTATAATATACTAGTTCTAAGTTACGACCTAAGACCTAAGTAATAACATTGTAGGGATGAAGTCATTCTTTACGAAATAATCCCAAGTGATGAATAAAAGTCAAGTGATAAAGTACTGTTTCGCTGGAAAAACGTTTTTTTCTGCTTTTCTTCTTGCAAAATATTTTTCTCCGAAATAAAAGCGAAAGTATTTGTATGGCTTTACGGAATTGACAGTTCCTAGACTTCTGTTGTTAATCTTAAATATTTTATTCGTCTGCCGAGTTTGTAAATGATCCTAAAAAAATATTCACTTAACATTATTATTATACCATTAGGGGCTTGTGGCTAAGTAATAACAGCTTCATGGGTCGATCGATCAGGTTAAGCTACGCTTGCCGCGGTTAGTCCGTGGATGGGTGACCATCTTTACATACCAAGTCCCCTCCGTGCCTCGGAAAGCACGTTAAGCCGTTGGTCCCGGCTGTCATTTGTAGATCTTTGACAGTCGTTACGGGTAGTTAGAAGCCCAAAAAGTCTGACAACCAGTCTTACCAAGGGGTATCGTGTTACCTAGCCACTAGGTTGTGGAGGTCAGATAGGCAATCGCTCCATGTAAAATACTGGTATTCAGCTGCATCCGGTTAGACTGGAAGCCGACCCCAACATAGTTGGGAAAAGGCTAGGCAGATGATGATTATTATTATACCATTTTGGGATTATGTCATAGAGCGTTAAAAAAACCAATACAAACTTTTCAGCTTTAAAAATACATTAGATTAAGTTTCTAAGCGCGATGATGATCCAGAGTCGGAATCATACTTAGAATATCTGACGATACTTTTTTTACGGTAGCGGAATCAACTACCTACTCTTTGAGAACACCCAATATGTTTACTAACTGCTTAGTTCAGTTGCTTGTAGTTTTAGGTAACAATATACGAATTTCTAGTTTAAAGCTCCTTCTAAGTTAAGGAGCTCCAAAAATTTGATCAACCTTATTTAAATCTACGAACCAAACAAAATGACTAATCTAAAGGATGCTACCACACAAAAATACTGAAATGGAGATTGACTGGTCATATACAATGTCACCCATCGGCATGTGCCTGCCCGTATTTTTCTGAAAAATATAAAAAAATAACTTTAAAACCGGCCAAGTGCGTGTCGGACCACGCACAATGAAGGGTTCCGTAGTTGGGATGAATTTATCCCAAAAACAAACTTAACTTTGTAGTTGATAAACATGTTCTCTTATACGGAATGTATGGGAAAACATGTTTTTGCAACTGCAAAGTTAAGTTGGTCAATTATTACTCGATAACTAGTAAAGCCTACTTAGCTGTGATAGTTTTTCTTTTAATTTCGTTATATGTATAAACTACTGCTGTGATTTTTTTCACATACCCAAAACCAACCATTTAGCTGGCAGGGGGGGGACACTTGACTCTAACAAAAATTAGCACTTTAAAGCTTAATATTTTGCAAACGGATCCATGAATCCAAAAATATTTTTCACAAACTAATAATGTTTTTATAAGACCTTTCCAATGATATCCCACACTATGGGATAAAAAAATAAAAAATAAAACATCATCACTTTACGTGTATGGGGAGGTACCCTAAAAAAAAATGTTTTTCATAATTTTATTTTACCACTTTGTCGGCGTAATTAATATGTATACCTATGTCAAATTACAGCTTTCTAGTACTAAGGGTCTCGGAGCTAGACCGCGGACAGACAGACAGACAGACGGACATGACGAAACTATAAGGGTTCCTTGTTTACTACGGAACCCTAAAAAGGTGTTTCAGCGTTTTTGTAAGATCATACTCCGACGGAAAAATAGGGGGTGATTTAAAAATTCACATGATTATTGAAATTTTTGTGTACCTCTTTTTAAGAGATTTAAGGGAAACTCTTCTCTATATCTAATATTTTTCATGTTATTAATTTTTTTAATGTTTTGAATAGCGTTTGCCATATCTCCGATGTCATTGGCTCGATTTAGATTCTGTTTATTATTTCTAAAAGCTTATGAGTTATTTTATATTAACTAACATTTTTATTAAAATTTGTCGAGACTATGCAAAAAAAAAACGGAGATGAATTTTTAAACACTGTGGTACGTTCATAAAATCTAGGGGATTTTGAGAAAAAAAAAAGGCAAGATGGACTTAATCTATAGGTCTATCTTGCCTTTAAAAAAAAAAAATTATTAAAGTTATTTTTCGATAATTTTTCAAGAATATTTAGAAAAATGCGAGCGGGCTCCGCGATAGGAACAATAGAAATAGAAAATATTTATTGTCCAGGTAATAAGTAAGCAGAATCACAGGTTAACAGCAAGTTGAGATGAAATGATTAGCTTAAAATATTACCTACTGCTAGGTTACAATATATTATTTGCAAGTGAACCCCAAACTAGACAGTTAATCTGTATCTTGTGGCTCGAGGTAACAATTCCAGAGTGGAGACTAAAGAGTTGATTTCAGGTATGATAAGGTCATAATATTATTGAGTGTATGTGTAATATGTGTGGCGTGTGCGTGGCATGTCTGTGGATTGTGTGTGTGCCTCGTGTGTGGTGTGTGTGTAGGGGTGCGTGTGTGTGTTTGTTTCCATTGTGATTCAATGTGATTATAAGTGGTCTAAAGCTATAATGAAATGTGAAATCAGAGATGGATCGAAAAGAAGTAGAGGAAGACAACGTAAATACTGGGACAACGAAATAGTTGGCATAACTGGTGCGTGGGCTAGAGACACACCAAAACCGTGACAAATGGAGGAGCCTGGACCCATACGTCAAAGGACGCACTGATTGACGAAGACTTTTGTTTTAGCTTAATCTTCTTTATTACATCATTCTTCTTTACGTTTGTATGCCACTGAACCCCTCTAAAATTTTTGTGAGTGAGTAATACGGACCCTGAGATATAAAAACCATGGATGGTTTAGTTTCACAATTATTGGACCTGGTTGGTGGCGCTACAATCGATTTCTAGGAAACAGGATGTCTGTCCGGTCAGCTTCGTTATTTTATATTGTAATAGTAGTGTAGTTTTAGTTTATCAGAAAATAAATTAGGTTATTAATATTTATTATAAATTATAAATAATATTTATTATAAATTATAAATAATATTTATTATAAATTAGGCTATTATTAAATTAACTAAAGAAAATCCGCAAGTTACAGCTGTTAATATCTTCAAGCCACAGAAGGTACACAACTTCCTCAACATAAGTCACTCAACAACATTGTATCTACAATTTTAGTCAAAGGTATTTACTGAAACCACAACTTTCACATTACAGACGAAAGCTTCTAGCGGTTACATTATATCGCGGATGTACCCTTTGTGACCACACAAAGCTATTCCGAGTTGGTCCTGCGAATACCACAACAATGCATAAGTAACATCTGTTGGTGGAAGGTGACTGTAATATGCTCACTATGTTTGAAAGGGTCCTTGGTTATTCAGGCACTTGGATGGTGACCTGTAATACAGGTTTTTATTTAAACCTATTTCAGGCACCAGTCTCTCACAAAGTTAGCTCCTTGTTCGTGCACTATTGTCAAACACTAGCATTAAGTACATAACTTGTGTAGAGAAAATAAACGTCTTATATTATTATTTTTTTTATTACTTAATAATATCTACTTATAAGTTTGTTTTTGTGTCACTGTTATCAAGGGGTTTTGTGAAACCCAGTAACTGGGTTGTGACAGTCAGATAGGCAGTCGTTCCATGTAAAATACTAGTATTCAGCTGCATCCGGTTAGACTAGAAGCAGACCTCAACATAGTTGGAAAACGGCTAGGCAGATTGATGTCTTTTTTATCAAAAAAACACAGATATTTTATCAAACCATCTGAGCAGACCACCAAAAAATTATGAAACGTCATCACACCTGTAGTCTGCGTACTTAAAGCACACCAAACCCACCATCAAAAAATGATTTTAGTATAGAAAGAAAGAAAGAAAAAAAATGTTTATTCTGCACAAAATAAACGCACTTAACAAAAAAAAATTTTACATAAAATACACGTTCACCAAAAGCCAAAAGCCTCGTATTCAATATTCAAAAACTAATAAAAAGTTCGACAAATTTTGTCTATTGCATATGTCAAAGACGACTTACAAATTTGTTTACATTGCAATGAAAACAAACAAAATGCCGATTGCCGAGTGGAATAGTAATTTTTTTTGTAACAAGCAAACAACAATAACAAGAACAATTAATCTGTGCGTCGCATCTGTGCAAGAATTTAATAATTATAACTATTTCTCGCTGCACACTCATAATTACACTCACACACACTCCCCATATACACATGGGTGTGTAGTTTCATACATTCAAACACACTCTACTACATTCTTGAGGGGTACTCCCCTCTCCTACTTTTTACTAATTAAATGTTTAGGAAAATACATCTATACCTATACTATAAGCAAGAAAAATACAAAAATAATTTATTTTATAGACACATACATGGCAACTGACACACTTCACAAACCAGTTTTGATTATTTTATGTGATACCATATAGCTGATCACTGTCTCTTAAGATACAGGTCACCCTAGTTTAAGAGGCAGGGTTCACCCAATTCATGTACAGACCCTGTGGTCACAGCATAATTATGTAATTCCTGTCTTTACTCTTATACCAGCCAGTTGTAATCCATCTTTTACCTAATTTTTAACCATAACAACAATAATGTATTCTCGTCTGTAACCTATTTGAAAATAAATAAATTTTATTATTATTTTTAGTTTTTAACTATTCTCGGGACCATGGATCCCGGTCCTTTGGAAGGCGTACGAGGGGCCGAAGCCAACTCGTAGAGGCCCGTTAGACGCTATTAAAGAAATGAGGCACCAACCGACGATTATCCCTGTATGCACTATACAAGTGCACCAAAGGACAACCCCCGGTTGGTGTAGGACTATTGCAGTACATGGAAACAAAACATTGGATTATGGGTTTGGGTAGCTAAAGTGGACTGGTTACCTGGAACTATGGTAAGACTATAGCCCCTGCCTGATCAATGTTTATTATTATTATTATTATAATAGGTCATTCTCAACGAAATGCCGCAACTTCGGACGAACCTACGGTTATGGCGCTGATTTTCAGCAAAAACCTGGCGAATGACGTAAAGTAGACGAAGTATCTATATCTTTACCTACATATTATAAATAACAGTATTTTCACGTCTATCTATGTGACCGCATTGTTCTTCTAAATTTTGCAACGGTTTTGATTCGGTTTTCATCATAATTTAAAGTTTTTTTTTTTCCGGAACGTTTGTATGTGTTATAAAACTTGTAAATAAAAATTTAACTTACAAATCTCGATGTTTTCTCGACATATAAAACACGTGCGAGCGGGGGCGGGTCGCTAGTTCGTTACAAACTATGGATTAAATTTTGACACCCAGTTTTGAAGTTTCTGAACTCCCGATTTGCTGCTTTTGATGTTTGTTTTTGTAATTGGTTGGCTAAAGCAACTATAGTCAATCAAATTAGTTAACATACAATTTGACAAATAATTGAATAGGCCGTAATTAGAGGCGAGTTGAGTTATATCGATGGAAAATATATTCTAACGCAAAATGAGATAGATTCCGCTGACGCCATAGAAAAAATCCTCTCTATACGCGAATTGAAACTAACTTAGTAAGTAATATGATCAGCTGGATGAGAGTTGCCGAGAACCGAGTTGAATGGCGTGCAATTAGAGAGACCTATGTCCAGCAGTGGCCCCTGGCTGATGATTATGAAACACGATCATAATAAAAAACAGTGGCACTCCGGAAGTGCCGACAGAAGTGAAAACTTGAACAAGATCGCCTTGGTGAAAGAAAAATACTTGTATAGAACATTGGTCCGTAACCTTATCTAAATAAAAAGCACAATCGCGTTTACAAAAAAAAAACTCCCAAAACCTTTAAAGTAAAAATACTTGCATGGAATATTGATCTGTAAATAAAGAGCACAATGGCGTTTACAAAAACGAGGTGTCGCGAGTTCAATTGTTTATTCCCATCTCAAAAATGCCCAACGCACCTAAAGAAGTTTTCACTTCAATTATATAGGATTTAGGTTGAAAATCGCATCGTCTCAAACATTGTAAAAGTAAAAAAAATATGTAAAAAAATAATGGTCACGTTAAAATAATATGTTCACTTTTAGTACAAACTAGAAATAAATAAACAAACAACTGTGAACTCAGTAGAAGTGTTTGCACGTGTAACTTAGAGAAGTAATTATATTTCACAACGTCAATGGAAACTGCAAACTTTTCTGAATAATAAACGGGAAAACGAGTTTTCCTGGAAATCTGTTTTGTCCTTCTAGTTTTGTTATAATTGGCAGAAAGTAAATATTACGTAGGTAAAGCTACTGTTTCCTTAAAGAGCGGTGGCTGCCACATTACGGCCGCGGTAATACCATCATGAAAATTATGGTAGTGGAGTTTGACGTTAGGTGTCAAAAATTCCCTCTAGAAAAACACTCCAACTCACTTTAATTAACAACGTTACAGTGACGTTATTCGACGGTAAATTGTGGACGCTATGTGGCGGCTACCACAGTTTTAGTTACAGCTGTTCGGGAGACCCGCACGGGCCGCCCGCACACGGGAGACCCGTACGGGTAGCGCCCGCAGTGCTCTGAAACGAGGGAGTTAGTACGATACGGTTGCTAGCGTTGTACGGGCTCTACCCGGAGCGGGTCGCGCACGGATCAATCTGCGTCGCTGTAAAACAATGTTCTAGCTCCTCACGTGTGTCGCCGTTCCGGGAGCCCGTACGGGCGGCCCGCACGGGTCTCCCAGACAGCTGTGATACCAGCCATAGGAAACCCTAGCTTAAACCCACGTTCGCATTTTTTTACGCATTTGAAAATCTAACATTGCGCTTTTTATCGCGCTAGGGATGAGCTCTGTTGGATTCTAAATGTTCGGCTCAACGCCGAGTTGAAAATCCAGTACGCAGTAAAAGAATGTCGCGTTAAAAAAGCGCCCCCGCGAACGTGAGCTAACGTAGGTACCTATAACCTAATTTTCGTATTAAGTTATAATCATTTCATGCAGATAGAGGCATTAGCACCTCCACCTACTTCATATATCGTACTCCCTAAAACAATGTCTTTGTTTACTCTCACTCCGTAATTAGGTGAGCTAAACTCAACATTGTAATTAATCACTTTGATTAAGCTACCTCCTGCAAGCTTGATAATACGTTCGCACGCATACAGCATAATTAACCTATAATGTTCCCACTGCTGGGACACAAGTCTCCTCTCGGTGAGAAGGCGTGGGCCATAATCAATCACGCGGGCCCAGTGCGGTTTGGTAGTGGTTCTAGGACATGCCGGTTTCCTCACGATGTTTTCTTTCACCGTTTTGAGAGCAGTGGTGATGAAATAATTTACACAAAGTAAAAGGCCTTTCTAGGTTCGAACCTACTACCTTCAAGTTGTAAGTCGCGGCCGTTATCACTGGGCCAGCACTGCTCTCAGCTTTGCACACATAATCTTTCGAAATACGGTTGAATTTAATTCCAAGATTTTCCAACATGATTACGTACGGAGTTGTCTGCAGGATCTACTAGGGATTCATGAAATATTAATATTATCATCTTTAGACGCTCGAAGTTTATAAGAGAATTAGTTCGTAACTTCATATAGGATAACTTTGGTAATGTGAAGAAAGTCAAGTTTATGGTAGGGAAGTTTATTGTTGTTTATTTTATAATTATGTAGGAAAAATGTTTAACCTCCTCATTGCTTCTGAGGTCCTGGTATAATCCTTACGACGATACATAAACTCATCCCTTTATCAAATGGGGTTGGTAGAAACTACAGAACTCTGCTACGGTTCTTACATAAAATATATTTCACGATTTTTGTTTTATTTTATTTTATTTTATTCGGGAAACTTACAGCTAACTTACACAGTGTTCTTAAATTATATAAAATTGAAGGCCATTTACAAGTTTCCACAGATAAACAGTGAAAGGTTTTTTAATATTTTGAAGGTTATTGTTACGTGTAAAATCAGGAGAAGCTCGTGGCTAAGTACTAACAGCCACACGGGTCGATCCGTCAGGTTAAGCTACGCTGGCCGGGGTTGGTCCATGGATGGGTAACCATTTCTACATACCGGGACTCCTCCGTGCCTCGGGTTGATCCCGTCTGTCATTCGTAGATCTTTGACAGTCGTTACGGGTCGTCAGAAGCCCGAAAGTCTGACAACCAGTCCTACCAAGGGGTATCGTATTACCTAGTTACTGGGTTGTGGAGCTCAGATAGGCAGTCACTCCATGTAAAATAATAGTATTCAGTTGCATCCGATTAGACTGCAAGCTGACCCCAACATAGTTGGGAAAAGGCTAGGCAGATTGATTTTGTTAAGTGTGAAATCAGTGACAATTATAGGCTCACGATCTTCCTCATTGAATATATTGTAAAAAATGATAGATAATACAAAGATTATAGCAGAAAATATTACCTTATTAAAATGAGGATGAAAAGAGCTAAAAAAGAATCAGATTGATTTATTTAACAGTATTTTAGCTACACTGGCGGACAAGGTTGATGGACCATTTATCAGGCTTTGGGCTAGCAGATCATGTACATGTAGACAATTAATTTATACTTATTGTATTTAGTTAATTGATTCAGGCGTGACTTGCAGAAATCTATTATAAAATACAATAGACGTGGATATATTTAGAAATCTGTTCCCCTTAGCTATTTCAAAGATCTCCTGAAAGAAATCGACTCGGTATTTCACCTCTCAACGAGGCATCCTCAGGATGGACCAATCTATAATATTTTTTATTTTAATTTAATTATAATTTAATTCGATTCTTGATTTATGTGTTGTATTGCCAGAAGTATGCTTTGTTTTTACATTATTTTAAATCAGCCAATATTATCAATTATTTGCAGTAATATAAATGTAAAAATATGATGTCCAAATATATAGTGCATGTCGTGTTAGCCTTTAATTAATTGTTGCACTTATTTAATGTATATTGTGTACTTTTAATAGACATGAAATTTGTTAACAATTGTAGGTTAACCTATTAATAAATAAATATGACGATTGACTAGTCGCGAACCCGAACACGGCGTGTTGCCACGACGAGCACTGCTTTTCAGTATGCGTAAAACTATAAAAACAATGCCCTGCAGCATAACATAATTCCACCCCTGTATTCCCCAAAGGGTGAGGAAGAGGTGCTCCTATGTTACCCCCCACATTTCGCCAGTTATGTTTAAGTCCCACGTAATAATACCCTGCACTTTCCTCAAATTTAAATTCGGTTTCTGAAGCCATCGTCGTGTTGTCTAGACACTACATTGCCGAGATCTCACAATAGATCGCCCGAGGCAGAAAGCTTTCCGAAACGTCGTATTTCACTAGCCATTTTAAAGAGAATAAATCTTTTACTTTTCAATAGAACATTGGTCCACAAAACCTTGAAAGGAATATACCAAAATTTTGTACAAAAACGATGTTTATTGTTCAGTAATTTCTTTGTTTGGAATGGACTATTTTGGCTACAGTTTTAGATAAAATCTTTGCATTTTATATATACCAGCTTCCGCCAGCGGCTTTGCCCGTGTGATATATTTATAAATTATAGCCTATGTTACTCAGTGATTATACAGCATTCTACTGGTGAAATAATTTTTAAAATCGAGTTAGTAGTTTTTGAGTTTATTCATTACAAACATACAAAAAAAGCAAATCTTTTCACTTTATCATTTTATCTATTATGTTATTATACTTATTATGTATAGTTTAATTCTTTTTCTATAATCTATCAGCTATCTGCCAGTGGAAGTCCCGTCAAAATCGGTACAGCCGTTTCAGAGATTAGCCGGAACAAACAAGCAGACAGACAATTTTTCTTAAATTGTGTTTTTGTTATAAGTACCGTATCCACTTTCATAATGCATTTAGTAAAAAGCTGTTATTTTGACATTAAAAACTTAAATTTTATTTATTTGTTTAGATGCAATACATTTTTAAAACTAGCTTCTACCCGAACTTTGTCCACGTGAAATTTCTTGCTTTAACATAAAATATAATAATATCTTATGACACTCGGCAATAGTGTAGCTTTCTATCAGTGAAAGAATTTTTCTAATCGAATCCGTTATTCTAGAGATTACCTTTTACAAACAATGTTACCTTTTTATGATATACTTCCAGATACCTGAATCGAGCCACCCTACATTTTTTGTATAAAGGTCTGTAACTTTATAGATGGTCGTGAATTCCAATTTTGAATCAATGATGACACCAAAATAAATTCATGGCTTAAAAAATGCATAAAACTTAATTGACTTTTGATGATTTTAATGTTATTGACCTTTGCACATGTGAATATGCACGGAGGCCTGATTTAGAAGTCCGAGAGTGTATTTGTATAGAAGTTCAGATTATTTGAGCATTTGAAGATAAAATTGATTTGGACATTGATTGATGGATTTGGGTACCTAAGTTAGACTTTCAAATTACATACTTGAAATTTGTAGACGCAAAATCTAACGTCTAGACTGCGATTGACAATGGAATCAGTAGGTGTATAGACTTAGGAGGTTTTGAATCGATCAATCACTTACGTCTTTTATCTGACATGTCTACTGCCTAAAAGAGTGTCTAAACTTTAATTTAATTTATTTATTGTGTATGGCAACATGGCAACTATGCTAAACAGTTTCAGAAATCCTATAATTCAATTTAATCTGCTTGTTCTTCACTCTACATTTACATTATTATCTACACTAATCCTTAATCCTTAATATTATAAATGCGAAAGTAAGTTTGTTTGTTACGCCTTCACGCTAAAACGGCTGAACGGATTGGGATGAAATTTGGCACATATACTATAGATGATGCCCTGGAAAAGAACATAGGATACTTTTTTTTTTCCCACGGGATCGAGACTTATGCGGGTGAAACCGCGGGGCGCAGCTATATTATAAAGAGAAAAGATTTGTATTTTTGTTTGTAATGAATTAACTCAAAAACTGCTGGACGGATTTCAAAAATTCATTCACCATTAGAATGCTATATTATCACTGAGTAATATAGGTTATAATTTATGAAGATATCATGTGGGCGAAGCCGCTGGTGGAACCTAGTTATAAAATAAAGTCCCCCCCGCCGCATCTGTCTGCCTGAATGCGATAAACTCAAAAACTACTGAACAAATTTTCATAAAGTTTTTACCAATAGACGGAGTAATTCATAAGGAAGGTTTAAGTATATAATTTATTAAAGTTTTGTGTAAATTGACTGAAATATGACGATGATTGTTGAAGATGTCGGATAAAATCATGCCAACTGGGAGCTGGCGTGGGCCGCGTAAACATTGGGTGTTTGCCACACAGATAGTTTATAATCTGGATTAACACATAAGATACTTGAAATTTCGGTAATTTTTTTATTTTTTTTATCAAATTAGTTTTGTTACAGCTGTAGTGGCAATCATGTCATTTGGTTTAAATAGGTCCTTATTTTTACTATTTTGTTTATCTTTTATATAGATTCTTTTCTTTTAGAAAGAAGAAAGAAAAATAGGTTTACTTGTCACAGAAATACGTGCATACATAAAAGACAAGAGTAATCAGAGAACAACACAAAGTACATAACAAATCACGAGCATAGAACAGAAATTACTTAGGCGGCAGCTGCACGACATGACTGTGACAAGAAGGCTTCCACTCAGCATGATGCAGTACTATGGGGGACCCACAGCACAGCGCTGATTTTCAGTGGTCACCCGAAAAAAGAAAAGATGTACGAAAATCAAGTTAGGTTCAGATTTTAGATTTTGTGAATGTGAGAACGTTGTAGGCTGTAGACTTGTGGATCGTTTTCTATTTTACTAAGTACCTGGTACTTGTTGATATGCTTACACTGTCCTCCCATACCTATTAACACTGTAATTTGGAAACATTGTAGAAACCATTTATTTTGAAAAGAGTAACCGTGGAATTTCTTGCCGGCTCTTCTCCATAGGAAGCGATCAATTGGAACTGTGCACCTAGCTTCTGACGTTTCATAAGTGCCCTTGTAGGTTTATGTGAAATAAAATATTTTGAATTGAATTGGTAGGACGTCCCGTGGGATATTTTCCGACACCCACGCAGGAGACGCCGCCGCCGCGGGCAAAAGCTAGTTTCAAATAATTGAATTATCTGTGCTGATTTCAATTAACCAATCACAACAACTCGCATGAGATTGACACCAGATTTACGAATCCCCATCAGGCTTTCAGGAACTGACAATTCGACTAACAGAGTTAGCAACGTAACCCGTGTAAGCAAAGACTTTAGTGGGAATTTTATTCGAGCTTCTATTGTGAAATTGACATCGTAATTGACATGAGCACAGATTAGTACAAAAGGGTCACTCCGCAAAATCATTCAAATAAAAAGCGACTCTTGCTACGACACAATAAAGTGCAATTCATGTCACACAGCGCTAATTACCAAGAAGACATTCACCTAGAAGTTGCCTCTTTCTATCGCGTAACGATTATATCTTCTGACTACGTTCATCATCAGCCTATAGCAGTCCACTGCTGGACATAGGCCTCTCCAATTGCACCCCATTCAGCTCAATTCTCGGCAACTCTCATCCAGCTGCTACCAGCCACCCTGCGAAGATCGTCACTCCACCTAGCTTGAGAGCGTCCTACCTTACGTTTGCCAAATCGCGATCTCCACTCAAGAACACGTGTACCCCAACGGTCATCGGTTCTACGGCTGATATGGCCGGCCCACTGCCACTTCAGCTTACTTTTTCTGTGAGCTGTGTCGATAACTTTGGTTCTCTGCCGGATCACTTCGTTCCGAATTCGATCCCTCAGAGAGACTCCAAGCATAGCCTGACTACGTTACGCCCACTAAATTCGACAACTGTTGAATTCGACAAGTCCAGCCCGCCGCGTATCTACTTGTAGCTTCATACCTAACATGAGGAGTGGCCCATCTGTATTCAACTATGACATGAGATAATCCTTACCTCGGAGTTCGGGTCATGCCTGTTTTGCCTGCACGCTTTTAAGCTCTGCTCTGCCAAACTCGAGATGAATCCCGTCGCTATAAAAGGTACCTAGAAGGTCTCTAGTTTAGTAGATACTATGATTTAATAGCAACGAAGTAGACACTACTAAAGTCAATTTAATCATTTAGACTAATGGACCAATCATAATTAACCACCTCTAGAGGAGCTCATCTCTAAGTAATAATAGCCGCACGGGTCGATCCATCAGGTTAAGCTACGCTTGCCGGGGTTTGTCGACCATCTTAACATACCGAGACTCCTCCGTGCCTTGGAAAGCACGTTAAGCCGTTGGTCCCGGCTGTCATTCAGGAATCTTCGACAGTCGTTATGAATCGTCAGAGGCCCGTAATTCTGACAACCATTCTTACCAAGGGGTATCGTACCACTCAGGTACTGCGTTATGGAGGTCAGATAGGCAGTCGCTCTATGTAAAATTCTGCTATTCAGCTGCATCCGGTTAGACTGGAAGCCGACCCCAAAATAGTTGGGAAAAGGCTAGGTAGATTGATTTTATAGTTAACCGCCGCTGTAGTCTAGTGGTTATACCATCTGTCTCAGAATCAGCGGTCCCGGTTCGATTCCCAGTCCTTTTAGTTGGTTTTATTTGTAAAACCCAGAAAAGTATTTTTAAGGCTTGTTTTTGATAAAAACATGGCGATTTTTATCTCTGTTCCTTCCAATTAGGTGAAAACTGCAACTCACCACGCGGGAGCCGAGATGATTGCAATAACCAAGCTAGGGCATCCCGACCATTGGGTTAAGTTAGAGAACTGTGACCAACCGTGCGCGAGCCGAGCGACTGAAGCGAGAGGTGCCGCTGCAGCGGCCGGTGAACACTACTTTCAAATCTAGCAGCAGTTAATTGGCAATTAATTACCTATAGGAAAACAAAATGATAATTTTTTGAGGGTCATAAAAATAGGCACTAGGTTTAGTATATTAGAGTGTAGGACATTATTAGTAATTATTTGGTGTTGGAATAAAATACATGCTTATTTTTAAGGCCGATTTAAGGACCTTTTTTCCGGAAACATAAAAGTTTTTCTCAATCAGTCATCAAAAATTACTTATCTTATTAAACCGCATTCATACATTACATTCATTGTTAGGAGGAGACGCCCGGGGCGGGAATCGCGAGCCGATTTCCGGCCACCGTAGGCGCGGGCTTGCGGACAGTGAGCAATGGGTAGCTCGCCGTCCGATAAAGACCAAGCCCGGGTCGACGGCGCGTTGTGTTCCACGCGCGCCTCAAAGAGATGTCAGCAGAATTGACGGGGTCCGCTAGGGCAGATGCCTGCCGGGGGTTCGTAGAAAACCGATAGGGACATCGTGGCCCCCGGCAACAGGGCAACCGAAGGAACACGGTTGGGTTTTAGTCAGTAAGAGTCTGACACGCCCTCCCGCTCCGCCCAGAGCGGGAGAAGTTATTTGATAATTTCCCACCCAAAAAAAAAAAAAACCAAAAAATAAAGGTACATTCATTGTAATCCCACCTGTACCTATAGTTATATCGATTTGAAGCCGTCAATAATAAACATGTTCCACAGTATAACAAGAAGTAAACCAAGAATTTCAAAGCGAACACAATACAGTCATTAGTGTCGAACACGAACTTACCATTAAAATTTAAATCAAAGCATAACAGCTCAAGTACTTGCATTAATAGTTAAGACCTGTTAAGACGTTGATTTTTCCAACAGTTTGTACACTTGTGGAGTGGAACACTTGTCACCTTATAAAATTGACATTTGCTTTGAAAATTTTAGCAGTTTGAAAGTACACACGTAAGCTCACTCCTTCTTCCCATTGGGGTAGGTAGAAACTACAGAATGGCATCTCCTATGGCCGCATCTACATCGCCACATATAAACTATGCATCAAAGACCTGACGTCACACAAAATCCTGCATCACGCAATTAAAGTTTACCGCGCAATCGACATATATACAACTATCTGCGCCCCGCAGTTTCACCCACATAAGTCTCGATCCCGTAGAAATATCGGGATAAAAAGTATTTCAGTTAGTTTTTGCGTGAAAGAGTAACAAACATCCATTCATCCTCACAAATTTTCACATTTATAACATTAGTAGGAGTTTCCGACATCAATCGTTGGGCAATTGCTCGCCAGACACGACACCCGTCTGGTCGGAGAATCCTCTTTTTTTTAAGAAGGATGAGTGAACTTTACACCCTTGTTCCTCATGCCTCTAAATTGTTGACCCCGACGTGATCATCATACCTCTAAATTCCTTACATACACCTTTTGCTTCGATTACGTTCATACAAGCACACCAGTTGCGAGTACTACATACTTGACCTTTCCTGTAGTTAGGATGTAGTCGGAAAAATAATAAGTCTTAAACACAAGGCAAGTAAAAACTGCCAAAAGGTGCCAAACCTTTTCATTACTCGACTGTTATCATCATCAGCCTGCAGCAATCCACTGCTGAACATAGGCCTCTCCAATTGCACGCCATTCAGCTCGATTCTCGGCAACTCTCATCCAACTGCTACCACCTACCCTGCGAAGATCGTCGTTCACCTAGCCTGAGGACGCCCCTAAGGTCCTCGGTTCTATGGCTACTATGGCCGGCCCATTACCACTTCAGCTTGCTTATTCTGTAAGTAATGTTGACAATTTTATTCGACTGTACGTACATACATATGGGGTTTCGTAATACCCCGAAGTGCGCTTACATAATAATCCGTTCTTAAGCCTCCTATTTGTTAAGTGGTGAAACCATGCAACGCACAACATAGAATTATAAATCAAAGCTGGTGTTAATCGCGTTAAACTACTTGCTTCCATTGTTTTTATAACAATTTATTACACTATTGTGAGTGGAAAAATCAACCTAGTAAAAAACGAAGAAACATGTTTCATTTTTAACCGACTTCCAAAAAGGAGGAGGTTATATGTTCGTCGCATTTGTTTTTTTTTTTCTTTTTATGTATGTCCACCGATTTTTCCGTCAATTGTGAACTGATTTTGAAAATTCTTTTTTTGTTTGAAAGGGTATGCTTTCGAAGTGGTCCTATATAAATTTTATTAAATTTGCTTCGATAGTTTTTGAGTTAGCTTCAACAATACGTACTTTTTCCCACTTAGTATGTGGATGATATGATAAGTTCCTGTCACTGTTATTTACATAGCAGGTAGTGGTTTTCGAATTTGTGTGGGGTAGGTAACACAACTAAAAAGTGAAAAATAAAAACATTTTACAAAAAAAAAAAATCAACCGACTTCCAAAAAACACTACAAAATGAAAAATAACTTTAATTTCGGAAGTCGGTGACAAAAAACGAACATTCAAACCCAAAGACGACGTCCGAAATTAAAGTTACTATTCATTTTGAAAAATATCTAGTAGTTAGAAGTCGGTTGTTTTTTTTTTGTAAAAAAAAATATTTTTCACTTTTTTTTGATTAAGTACTTAGTGTTTATTTTCAATGAATTTAGGACTCGTTAAGACAAATCTTGTGAGCCCAAGCTCCATATATTTAGGTATCTACTAGTAGTTATTGAAGGGTTCCATAACCCACCTTCTAGCATCGCATCATTATACCAACTCGATGGTACCTTATTATTGTTTTGTCATTGAAATTACCTACAGAAATTCGCTAAGTTGCAAGTGGATATGGCCGCTAGAAGTGAGTGAATTTGGATTCTTAGACTTTCTGACAAACACACATTCAGCTCAACCTTATTTATACTAACCTATACTATTAAACGAGAAATATTTATATATAACATACATACACATAACATCACGCCTTGTTTCCCCGAAGGGTTGGGCAGACGTGTCCCTGTAGCAGGTACACCCACATTTCGCCAGTTATATTTAAGTCCCATGTAATAGGGGGCGAGCCTATTGCCATCAACCGGGCACAAATCCCAGCAACCCCGGGCACTCCGAGCTGCTACTGAGAAATTTCTGATAGAGAACCCAATAACACTTTGCCCGACCCGGGAATCGAACCCAGGACCTCATGCTCAGCAGTAGCGCTTGCGATCACTAGACCAACGAGATTACATATATATAAATGTAATGTTCTCGAAACCAGCTCTATAGTTTTCTCCGTATTTTCACCCGAGCAGAGCTCGGTCACCCAAAATTTAGAACAAGATAATGAAAAATGACATGGCAGCATGGAATTAGTATGTAATAAACATGCATTAGTATGAACTATCCTATGCTATTAAATGAGCATTCTCTATTTTCACCAGAGCAGAGCTCGGTCGCCCAGATACTAACCGTCTTAAAAAGGCTAGTTTATGAACAGATAACATTTATGAGAAAAGAAATACTAAGAGATATCTGTCATCTTTTGCACCATTTATTTTTATTTTATGGTGACAGGCTAAGATAGCACCTATCCATCTCGCATTCTTGGACAAAAATGTCACCCACTGTCATAAAACTGGCGGCTATTTTCAAATGTTTTACGGATGAGTTATATTATGATCGTATCCTCATAGTTCTTTTCTGATTAGATCCCGGGAAAATCGCGGAAAGTTACGTGTAATCTCTGTTATCATTTGAGGGTTTTTTCCTTCAGGCGTTGAACGACTGTCATTTCTAGCTATTCCCACTGGGTCATGATTACAGAAAATAATGAGAAAAATTGCAATCGTACTCGTCGCAGTGATCGAGCCGCTCTTATATATTTTTTATTTACTGAAAATAATGTTGTACATAAGGTTTAAAACTTTTTAAATTTCTGGGGTTTGTCTTGTTTGGTCTGTGAAAGTACAAAAATTTTATAAATAAGGATTGTTAATTATGACGTCGTAAAATTATCTAAATATCCGGCTCGAAGGACCATATAAAATGAACGGTTCACACACATCCATTTCAATATGTTACCCAGCTAGGACTTAGGTATTCAACAGAACGGCTAGCTGTCGTTTTGAATCACAGTGGGAACGTGCCTTAAACAATATGACAATCGCTGAGCTATAGCCAAGTAAGAAACACATTGGTAATCGCAAACTAATATCATGTCTAAGAAACAATTTAATTCTCATAACAAAATACAATATTTTTTCACGAAACAACATTCATCTTTGTAATAACAAAAACCTATTTACAATCACTTTGAACTCCATCAAGTCCTATCAAATACGAAAGACCTTCGTCACAGGTCACAACGTCCTTCAATTGAAATAAAAAAACAATTGAACAAGCGAAGCGATGTAAAGCCTAGTTCAGAATAAAACAGTGCAAATCCAGACACGTAATCAGCCAGATCTCGGAGCTTATCGAGGCGCGTTTACATTTAGCAAAGTGAATTCCAAGTACAGTACGTTTGTACTTACATTATAATGGGATTTTCAGCAATCCAACGCAGGTGGCGTTAGTTTTACTGAAAATCTAAATAAAAAGAAATGTTACTAAAGATCTTATGTACAATGTTAAATTCTATCTCTGCTTGTAGATACTGTTAACAAACAAACAAGGGAAATGAAGTAGATCAGCAGCAGCTGCATCTTCATTTGCACAAGTTACAATCTTACGTGTCATGTTCAGCGGAAGACATGTTTTAATGGCAGATGCTTGAGGCTTAATTAACTCAAATTTCAAGCCATTAGAATCGCTGCTGCAAGCTTTCCACATCTGTGTTAAGCGTGTAGTAGGGATTCGTTAAATGTATAGGTTAAGTTTACTAACATAGTTATTAAGAAAATTATTATATATAACAAACTTATTATAAAGAGGAAAGATTTGTATATTTGTATGTAACGAATAAACCTAAAAACTAAAGGACCGATTTGAAAAATTCTTTCAGCAATGGATAGCTACATTATCAGCGAATGACGCGAGTAACATAGATTATATTTTATCCCCGTACTCCCACGGGAACGGGAACTACGCGGGTGAAACCGCGTGACGTCCGCTAGTAAATAAATAAATTAGATCCCCCTTGAGCATCACTGTTTTAGGGACACACAAAAGCTAGAAGTAAATAAGTAACCCAAACCCAAAATAAGATCTAATCTAAAGAGACGAGAGTATAATATCGTATAGACTAATAACTACCTATGTCAAACTAGGCTTTAAGGTTAAGCCGGTTTCCGTAATAGCTTTTCCATCACTCGCCTCCTTACTCTACCAGTCTGAACACAGCATAGCTCATTAATATTTTTTTATTATACTTTTATAGTTAAGCGCGTTTGTTAGAACATACCGTACATTAACATACGTCTAGACTCGTAAACGGTGGCTGGGCTAATAAAATGAGTATAAAACTAAAACCTCGTGTTTATGATTCGTCTGCGTGAGAATTATGACATAACAACCAATATCCACGTTCGCACGGACGTAAAAATATCGCGGTGGGATTTTATCGCACACTAGATTTTCAACGCTGGGCTTAACGCCGAGAGCTGAAAATCCAGTGCACGATAAAATCCCGCCGCGATATTGTTACGTCCGTGCGAACGTGAGCCAACTTGTTGAAATTGATATTGTAAGTATGGACCGAAAGCGAAAGGTCAGTATCTACTTTGAAGTTTATAGATACATATATAGTCATCCCATAAATTTTCATCGAATAGGTAATTAGTTTTTTTGAGGGAAAGTTGTTTTTTTTTTCGCGATTGCGTTTTTGGTCCCATAGAAAAAGTTATTCTGTTTGATGGTCTGGCCACACCTTTCTGGTATACCCTAAAGAAAGAAAGAAAGAAAATACATTTATTTAGCACAGAGCATAAAGCATACAATATTATTAAACAGCAGATAAAAAATTTAATCAAGTAAAAAGTGGATAGTCCGATGTAAGACATTAGCAGGGGAGTGTGCCTCGCAGCTGCGCCAAAAAGACTCAGTTCAGCAAAAATGCCAGACAACTATAAGTGCCTGACGCTGGTTTTCCCTATACCGATCGTCTCAGTTTTTGATTCTCTATATGCTAGTAAAGCCAATTTTTTGCTGAAACCCTCAGTGACAGAGATAGCCAATGCTAAACCAAGTTAATGTTGTGATTAGGGGCTGTCTATGTCAAATTTTTGTGCCCGATTCGCGGTTGATTGTGCATAAGCTAGTGTTCCCACTATGTCGTGAGTATTGATAAATATATACCGATATGGTGTATAAGAATCTTACCATGAAAATAAAGGTAAAGTGAGCTGTCCTTCCCCCCTGATGCCAGGGATTGACACTATTGACATTTCACTTCAGGCTCACTTCACCTAATCTGCCTGACCGTACAAATCACCGTAATCGGGAGTGAAATATCTAGTATTATTTATTCGGGTTGAATTGACTCGGGCCGAGCTGTCACTGACCAAATTTTTCACGGTGAGATTCTTACAGAATAGACCGGCTGTTCAAAATGGACATACCCTGTAATGTTATAATTAAAAGTGTGATTATACGAAATATTTTCTGTCGTCAACACACAGTGGGAACGAGGCCTAATAATAAAAATAAAATTCTATCAATATGAGCTATCTAGTCTGTTCTAGTGAATATTATGATGATTTTTATAACTTTATTCTACCTAGTAAAAAAATCACAAACGAGATTTTTATAACACTATTCCTTTCTCATAAAACTGATAGTGTAGATCTATGCGGCAGCTGGTGCATTGCGGCTATAAATAAGTCCCTATAAAAAGTGTTACCCCATGACCCTACCCTACGGCAAAAGGGAAGGGTCAAATTAATGGCTGCCAAGAAATATCGCCACTCCTATAAAAACGTCGAAAACAATGGTTTTGCGGGTTCATAAAATTCTAATGAAATCCAAGTCTGTAACGCAGGTATGAATTTGGCGTAGTTTAAACAGTGTTAGGTTAGGTATCGTACGAAATAAGACATTTGTCACAAACTTATGTACCGTCAGCAACATAAATCGTTGACCAAAATACTTAAACACACGCTTGACTAAAATCTACTTAATAAAATCACTCACTGATAAACAAAAAATTGCAAAAAAAAAAAGTATATATCAGAGTTCCTCATAGAACGTAATTGAGCATTACGGAAGGATTTTTGCAAATTCATTTCCTAACGGGGTTAAATGGGTTAAAAGTATAAGAAGAAATCCCTTTGGGAAGAAGACTTCTTTTAAACAAATTAGTAAATACCTGACCATGCATGTAGTACCTAATCAAAGTAATCTTTTCACTCCTCTTGCTCAAAAAGTCTGTCATTGTAGCGTTCCAGAGCGGGGAAAAAATAGCATATCTTGCTCTAGGGGGAATTAATTTTAGTCTGTAACCAACGAGCCTACAAAAACGAAAAAGTCTTTATTCTTATTTAAAACTAACTTTTTACTACCGTATACCGAAAAGTTTCCTTAAAAATTCAGATTAAGCAAATTGTATATTTTTTGTTTTGCATTATTTTATTTTCTCGCAATCGTAGCGAAAAGTAAAGTATTACACACGGCGCTAAAACCCATCCTAACTCGGTTTCTAACTACCTCGACAGAATGGGTTATTTTAGCCCCTCGTATAACAATCTACTATAGCTATAATCAAAACCGGTTCCATTAGTTACACTTAAAAGAATCTTCAAACTTCAGAACTCTAATAAAACTATCAAACAAAAATTGGCACTATGCCAAAGGAACCTTAGGGAAAAGTTCTCCCCTCAGCTATTTATTTTCATGATCATACTCGTTATGAGAACATAACGGTTAGTTCTTTTCTCATTTGCGTCATTCTTATCTGTAAGTAAAATATATTTTATGGTTATTTGTAGACCTGTTGCTTGTAACAATCATTCTGCCTACCCTTTTCCCACTGCGACCACTAGACCAAATCACCTTATATATCATCATGAGCCTATAATGATCCCACTGCTGGGACACAGGCCTCCTCTCTGTGAGAGGGAGTGGGCCGTAATCCACCACGCGGACCCAGTGCGGGTTGGTAGATGTCACATGTCTTCGAATTTTTGGTTCTAGGACATGCCGGTTTCCTCACGATGTTTACCTTCACCGTTTTGAGAGCAGTGTGATGAATTAATTTACACAAAGTAAAGCGCCTGTCTGGATTTGAACCTACGACCTACAACTCGTAAGTCGCGGCCGTTACCACTGGGCCACCACTGCTATACCTTGTATATAGGCTCCTGAAATACAGGTACTCTAACCTAGCTCTGGAGCGAGAGTCTCAAATTTTTCTGTAACCTTTTTATGGCACTAAAGAATTTATTTATCTATACTATACTTAATATTATAAAGAGAAAAAAACTTTCTTTGTATTTTTGTATGTAACGAATAAACTTAAAAACTACTAAACCGATTTGAAAAATTCTTTCAGCAATGGATAGCTACATTACGAGTAACATAGGCTATATTTTATCCCCGTACTCCTACGGGAACGGGAACTACGCGAGTGAAACCGCGTGACGTCTGCTAGTTATTATTATAAGGATAATAGTCTCTGTGATTCTTTTGAGGAAACAAACATCTTTCACGTTTGACGTACCATCGTTGAAGCACAAGAGGTGTACCAGTGCGTATCACTTGAGATACCGGTAACCTCTTTTCGTACACTACGGAACACCAACGGGTGGTTTTCGTAAGAAAAACCCGACATAACCCTCTGCCCTTTACAGATGAAGGGTTTCCAAAAGGATTTCCACACAATAAAAAGGATAAGGATAAAATATCAAGTTTTCCTTAGATTTATTCCTGGAACCGAAAGCAAATATTTTTTGCAACGGTTACAATAATAGCACCTATTACAAAAGAATTTAGGTCAATATCACAAAAGCAACAATAGTTTAACAATAAGGCTACACTAAGCAAATTACCTTTCACATCACGGGCACGTCTTACTTCCAACAAAAGAAATAAGCCCCGGTACCCAAATACTGTGAACGAAAAACGATCCCGAAAGTAAATTGAAAATAGGAGAAATAACACCTTACAAAAAAGTTTTGGAAATAAAAGAGCGAAATACAAGCGTCACTGTCCCTTCGGATGGAAAACTACGGAATGAAAAGTGAGTGTGTAGTCAGTATAAAACTAAGAGCAGAGGATTCTCAACAGTCATTTTTAATCAACTTCAAAAACGAAGGAGGTTATGCATTCGGTGAGTATTTTTGAAGTGAAAACTTCTCCAGGCGCGTTGGGCATTTTTGAAATGGAACTAAACCATTGATTTTGCGACACTGTGGCGGAATTTACCGACACCGTGGAGTAAAAGACATCAACGCGTTGATAACCGCGGTCCCGGAGTGCCACTGTTTTTTTATTTTTCAAAGTCGGATTCAGAATTCGGAGGCAAAAAATATAACAGAAATAAATACCGATTTCTGTAACTAGTTATTTTTTACTTTGTAGTAATTATATTGAAGTCAATTGCTTTTCTTTGATGCAGTAGAGTCGCGCAGCGAACCTTTTATGTCAAAAGCTCTTAAAAATGTTGCTACGATAGTTCTTAACGATCTTTGTTACAAACTAGTAGAACATAATAATATCTTACCTTAGTTAGATTGACGAAGTCTTCGAAAGTACTGATGTTATAAAGAGGCAACATTTGTTTGTTTATTTGTTTGTTTGTATGTAGAGGTTAATCTCTGGAACTACCAGTCCAGTCTTTTTGCATTGGATAGCCCAATTCTCGAGAAAGGTTTATAGGCTATGTAACATCACGCTACGATCCTTAGGAACCGAGCAGAAAGAAAAAAAGTTAGAATGAACGCTAAGTGAAAACGAAATTAAAGCGCGAGCGGGCGATGGGATACGACGCGGTGGGTCGGGGACCAAAATTTCACGCGGACGAAGTCGTGGGCAAAAGCTAGTCATTTATATGTACTATCGAAGAAACTCATATCTGTACACTATAAGGACTATTCTTGCTTGCAGTGCTCGACCGCTTTAGTATCGCTTACCTACGAAAAAAAGGGTCGTGTGCACGGGATTTTGTTTTCAAATTGGTTAGCCCGACGGCACATAATTTTATAAAATGTAATTTTATTTGTAGATGAACTGCCTCGTTAGTCTAGTGGTTGCAAGTGCTACTGCAGAGCATTGAGTTCCTTGGTTCGATTCGCAAGACGAGCTAAGTGTTATAGATAGATAGATAGATAAAACATTTATTTAGTGCACACAAAAGGCACACATAAACACAATTAAATGATAACAAAGTACACGGATATATAAAAACAAGATGCCAATATACAAAAAAGAAAAAACATACGTATAGAAATGGAGTGACATTATGACATACTTCAGAATAATCAAATATATAAGATGCGGTGTGCGTCTCAAGGTTGCACCAAATGGGAGTCCAACTCAGCATGTGTCAGGCAAATATACCTGAGGCTGATATTCTGCTGGATCCCTGCAGTGACATACGGACGTCGAGCAGACGAGATAAATTGGTGTTGTGATTGTGACAAAGTGTTATGCGTGGAGTAAATTATGTAAGTACTTATAAGTACCTGCTATTTAAATTATGTAACTATCTACAACAAAGTTTTGCATTGTGAAACGTTCTTGTTCGTTAATGTGTCGATTGTGTTTTGTTTACTTGATTATTTATAAAGTATATATTTATATAGTCATATGTATAATGTTTAAATGAATAATCTTAATATAATATAGTGGCGTAAGTGCAAATAAAATAAACGTTTTGGCTAGTATAAAATAATAATGTTCACAGTAAATAAATATAGGTAAATAATGTGTAATTATAACTATTATCCAACAAAAGATCCCCAGCTATTACAATTACTAAGTACCCCCTTAATTGTTCACAGGTTATTGGGTTTTTCTATCAAGAATTTCTGAGTACCAGCTCGAAGTCTGGATTTGAGCTCGGTTGGAGTCTATAGACTCGCCTCCTATTGGGACTTAAACGTACCTGGTGAAATGTGGGTGAGGTACTATCGAAGAAAGTCAAAATAGTTCATCTAAACAGTTTGAAAACAAAATCCCGTGAACACGATGACCACATCTGTTTGAGGGCCACTTTCTATAGCGGCTGAGTGCTGCAACCAGAAATAGTCCTTACGGTATATAGATATGCGTTCTTCGATAGTACATCTCTACCTAAACTTTCGAGGAAAACAGGCGTCATGTTATGTAATTGTAAATTATTTGAGCGAGAAAGTAACCGATTGTTAGTCGTTTCCCCATAATTAAAATATTACCTTTAATATTTTACGATGCCTGACCACTGATTATTCCGGTAATTAATTCTGTATGGGATTTTGCGTGCGAATTATTGTATCCTTTCCATAAATTACTGAAAGGATTTTGCTTATACAACATTATTTAAGCAACAATTTATTCGTAATAATTTTCAGTTAATGTTGGTTGTTCTCTGTACCTCTCTATACCTACATGCTACAGGCGACTACTTTGGGAAAGTCAGGAATAAAAACTACTTTCGCTAGTCCATTTGACAAGGGTAGAAATTCTCGCACGAAAATGCTTTGTATTGGTAATAGCTTATATCAAACTGTCCGCGTTTAAAACAAAGAAGGACTATAAGACTCCATTTAGGAGTGTCGTATACGTACCAGCGCTACAACATTTATTTTTTAAATGTCGCAGCATAATGCTGAGATAGGAGCCTTTTGACTTTTTATAGGACTTTCTGCTTTTATTTTAATTTTTTTTTTTTTTTTTTTTAATGAAAACTTCTTTAGTTGGGCATTTTTGAGATGGGACTAAACCATTGATTTCGCGACACCATGACGACACCTTATTTTTGTAAACGCGATTTGCTCTTTATTTATATTACGTTACGGATAAAGATAAAGATCATTTATTTGTCCAAAACATGAGTATACACACACATGGCATGCAAGATGTTGCAATATTCTATGCAAGTATTTTTACTTTACAGGTTTTTAAACGCGATTGTGCTCTTTATTTAGATAAGGGTACGAACCAATATTCTATTCAAGTATTTTTCTTCCACCAAGGCGATCTTGTTCAAGTTTTCACTTCTGTCGGCACTCTCGAGTACGCTTTTTTATTTATTGTTTTTTTTTTTTAACTGTTTTAATGAGTGTGTTTTAGTTTATATTGTGATTTCCTGTGCGAGTCTCAATAAATACTTTTTCTTTCTTTCTTTATAAGTGTAGTAAATTGCTTATTTTTTAAGTTTCCTCAGAGTGACTGTATTTTCTAGAGAACTTGTGGGAGCAATCAAGTTCATCACAAAAGCAACCATAAATAAACGAGTTGATACAAAATGCCCATACCAGCCAGCCATTTCTAGAATAAATAAATTTACTGTTTTGAAAATTATTGTTATTTACAGAATAAAATGATCTCATTAAAATTGATTGTTAAGATAAGATAAGATAATTTATTTACGTAAAACATGGTAAGCATATGAGATCATACATGTTTTGCTTAAAAATTAAAGCATGCAAACTTCAACGAATAAACAAATTTGAATTTACAAACATTACAATTTATGTTCAAAAAATTCCTTAATATTATATCAAGAAATTATTTTCATTCGACCATTTATTTAATTTAATTTTGAATAATCTGCAATTTAATATTTTTAATACATTAGGCAATTTATTATAAATCCATAACACATAGCCAGACAGCTTTTATTATATTTTGCTAACCTAGGGAGCTCATCTAGTACAAGTCTGTATTGATCACGGCGACTTCGAGAACTTATTTCTTCTGCTGTTTTGAACATTATCCTATTCAATTCAATTCTGTATTCCAGACTTGCTGTCCATACACTGTTTGTTACATAAAAACTTAATAGGTACTGTCTGTACTAGTAATGACACTAGATTTGGTTCAAAAGACTTTTTATTACTACATAGAACTCTCTAATTGAATATTTTATCTAAATGTGTATTTTAATCAACGTACAGCTTTTAAAACATCTAAAGTAGGTAAGTACTTCACCAAATCAATTATCCTCATTTATTGAAATCACTTAAATAAAGGGCCGTAAGAATAATTTGGACTTTGCTAAGTGCGTACCGACAGCTTAAAAGAAAGTAATTAATTTCCAATCTGTCGAAGCTTGAAAACTTTGTAATTGGATTTATTATTTTATATTAAATGGCTAGCTTCTACCCGCGACTTCATCCACGACCCACCGCGTCGCATAGCATCGTCGCCCGCGTGATTTCTTCGTTTTTACTTCGTGTTCTTTCTGACTTCTTGTTTTTTTAACCAACTTCCAAAAAGGAGGAGGTTATATGTTCGGACGCGTATGTACGTTTTTTCTTTTTTTTTTATTTTTTACCTACTGATTTCTCCGTCAATTGTTGACCGATTTTGAAAAATCTTTTTTTGTTTGAAAAGGTATGCTCTCGAGATGGTCCCATATAAATTATATTAACTTTGAATGGATAGTTTTTGAGTTATCTTCAATAATACGTATTCTTTACCACTTCGTATGTGGTTGATATGATAATTTCCTGTTACTGATAATACACATAGCAGGTAGGTACCTACTACAACTAAAAAGTGAAAAATAAAATCTTTTTATAAAAAAAAAACTACCGACTTCCAAAAAAAAAAACACTACAATGTAAAAAATAACTTCAATTTCGGAAATCGGTATCTTTGGTTTTGAATTTTTTGTTTTTTGCCACCGACTTCCGAAATTAAAGATATTTTTACTTTGTAGTTGTTTGTTATTTGGAAGGCGGTAGTGTTTTTATCTTTTGGTCTTTGCACGGCTCCTTTTTTTTTTTTTTTTTTTTTTTTTTTTTTTTTTTTTTTTTTTTTTTTTTTTTTTTTTTTTTTTTTTTGAAATGGCTTCTCGCAGTTTTGACCACTAAGGTCGTGGCTGCTTAACCGGATTTTCCTGTGGGTGCCATAAGCTTCTACACTTAGAGCCTCCAGCCAGGAGCTTTTTGAACTATTCTAAATTAAAATTAAGCGAATGCTCGCTAAGGGCACCCCCTGTGGGGTACGGACCTCGGCTTAGGGCATCGCTGACGGGAGGACAGCAAGAGGGGACAGGCTGGATCAAATTTATATTTAAATCATGATTATTATTCGGGGTATTTAAAGCTACGTGCTCAGCTGCAACAACTGCTGGCACCTCGTTATCGAGCAAGGGTCGGGGGGGGGATTCGTTTACTCGGGGAGTAGATCGCGTACGTAAAGGACCTCGGCGGCGAGGTCGGAATGACGGGAGGCGTCTGTGTTTGTGCACTGTACTGGTGGCCCTATTCTGCTCCTGGAGGAGTGTAATGGGGTCATCTGGGTCGGAGAGTACATGCCTCGGACGGCGGATCTGACTGATTTGGGACGGGACATAATTGGCTGCCTCGACTATCAGAGGGTTCCGATGTCGAGGAGCGGACTCAAAGTGGCGCTTTGCCATGCGTTTGAGGAACTGGTGGATCGTAGGGATCTTACAGTCGAGATGGAGAATCTCGTTTCTGACGTACCACGGGGCTCCCGTGGCCTTGTGAAGGAATCTGTTTTGGAGGGACTGCATCCTATGGATGTGACGGGGTTTGGCGTGGGCGAAGACTGCTCCCGCATAGGTCATTATGGGACGGACACACGCTGTGTAGATACGCAATTTGCACTTTAGTGACAATTTGCTGCGTGAATTTAGGATACAGTGAAGCCTACCTAGAGCGAAAGCGGCTCGCGAACGAACCGTCTTTATGTGCTCTGAAAAGGAGAGACGGTGGTCTAAGATCACACCTAGGTACTTGGCTCGCTTCTCCCAAGGGATCGGCTTGCCGAACAGGGTGATCGTTCGGGGGGGAGGGGGGGGTCTAGATCTCGGTTTCGAGAATGAAACCGCTTGACTTTTGTCGGGATTTACTTCGATCCTCCACCGTCTAAACCAGGCGCCAAGGTTACTGACGGCCCGTTGTAGATTTAGGAGAGACGAAGGGGCGTTGCCTTTACAGATGATCGCAGTGTCGTCTGCGAACAGAGCGAGCTGCGTCCCTCTGTGTCTGGGGATGTCGCTGGTGAACAGCGTGAACGCGAGGGGGGCTATCACTGAGCCCTGAGGGACTCCTGCCCTTATGGGGCGAGGGGAGGATAGGGCACCTTCGATACGGTAGCGGAAGGTGCGATTCGACAAGTAGTCTCGTAAGATGAGTACGAGACGATCCGGCACTCCGAGTTTGTATAGCTTATATACTAAGCCGTTGTGCCAGACTTTGTCGAAAGCTTTCGCTATATCGAAGAAGACTGCGCATGTCGGATAGCCGCGGGTGAGACCACCTTTGACCAGCTCGACTATGCGGTGGACCTGATGCACGCTAGAGTGCTGAGTTCTGAAGCCGAACTGCTCGTCGGGTATGAGGCCCTTAGTCTCGGCGTAGTCTCTGAGACGCTTATAAATAAGCCTCTCGTAGATTTTTCCGAGAACTTTGAGCAGACTGATTGGGCGGTAACTAGAGGGCTCGTTTTTAGGCTTGCCGGGCTTTGGGATACCTATGACCGTGGCCTCTTTCCACGTCTGGGGAAAGATGTTATTGCTTAGAGCACCATTGAAGATGGTGGTCAGTAGCATGATCAAGTGGGCTGGGAAGAGCTGGACCACCCTATTGGTGAGTCCGTCTGAACCGGGGGCTTTGCGCGTATGCAGACCTTTGATTATCTCGTGCACCTCATCTGGTTCGATGGGGGGCAGGGGAAAATCAGGGTCTTCAACGGGAGGAAGGGAGGCTCTACGTTCGACTTCGGCGTCGACCTCGTCGAGGTGAGCTTTGTCTACTGGTAGGGTGCTGGGAGAGCATTGAGCTTCTAGACTGTCGGCTAGGCACTCGGCTTTGTCGATGTCGTCGAAGGCAATGGTTTTATCGGGGCGGACTAACGGGGGAACGGGGGCCGACTGGGGGGACCTGAGTTTCCTCTGGAGTTCCCAGAAGGCTAGATGAGAGGGCTCTAGTTCGCTCACCATCTTATCCCATCCCGCTTCACGCAGCTCCGCTATACGTGTCCTAACAGATCTCTGATAGTAGCGCATATGGGCTTTGTTGGCGGCACAGGGGAAGACGCTGTAGGCTCGAGTAGCCGCGTTCTTCTCAGTCATCAGGGCACGCACATCGTCGGGGAGATTCAAGTAACAGGGTTCTGTTGCTGGAACCTCCCTGGAGCATTCGCTCAGGACGGTCTGTACGTGCTCCGTGAGTGAGTCGATCGCGGCAGTCGTGTCAGCGACTGAGTCGAAATTGTCGGGGATCGAGTCTAGTAAGGGGGATGTGTTGGATTTCAGCTGAGTGCTTACTTTCCTCCAGTCCGTCACCTTTTTAGTGGGGAGGGGTTGGTCAGGGTCGGAGGGACCTGTGCGGGAGGTGAGTTTGACGATTACCGGTCGGTGGTCAGAGGTAAGCTCGTACACCGTTTCTATTGAATCTAGTCTTAGATTAACGTTCTTAAGGAGCGTTACGTCGAGTACGTCAGGGGTATGACTGATGGCATGGGGATAATGAGTGGGACTCATCGGAGCGATGATGTCGAAGTTTAGGGAGGAGGAGAGGTCGAACAAGTGCCGACCTCTGGTGTTGGTGGTGGAGCTATTCCAAGAGGGATGTTTCGCATTGAGATCCCCCGCCAAGATGACGGAGTCACTCATGTTTAACAACAGTTGGATATCGTCCGAGAGATTTTGGAAATTTTCCGAAGCGATGGTAGTAATGGGAGGGATATAGACCGACACTAGAGTGATCAGTGCGTGACCGGTCATGCCCAGATGGCATGCTGATACTTCTAATCGTGAGAGGGGGGGAGGATCCATTGGGATGCAGTACAGATCCTTTTTGTAATAAATGAGGGTGCCGCCCCCATGACAACGCGTTCTATCGTTCCGAACGATACGATAGTTAGCTAAGGAGGGATTGCCTCTGTGGGGCTTTAGAAAAGTTTCCTGGATGAGGAGGATATCTAGTTGATGAACGCGGAGGAAGTCCGCGATTTCATTTTTTTGTTGATTTAAGCCATTGGCATTGAAGGTGCCAAGCTTGAGGGATCGGGGTTTAAACCTAACCTGAGTGGTGTTAGACATGATGGGGGGTAGAGAAAGAGGTGAGGGCTTGCGTGATCTCGGGATACGCATTGAAGACGTTACGGATTGCCGCTAGGCTACCCGATTTCTTGGCTGTAGAGATGTCCAGGGCCATCTGCGTAGCCCTGGGGGAACAGAAAAGTTCGAACGCGGTGCTGATTACGTCAAAGCGTTCGTCAACGGGTTTAAATTGGGGCCACGGGAGTGGGAGCGGGGCGCGGGGGTTTTAGAGCGGTGGCGGGTTTCGCGGGGGGCGCAGAAGGCGCGAAAGAGGGGCCGCGGAAGCCGGGGGGAGGGGGGAGGTGATGGACTCGCGGGTCCATCATTGTATAGAGAGGGGTATGAGGGGGGGGGGGGGGCGCGGAATACCCAGGGCTGGGAAAGCCTGCTGGTGATTGAGCATAGTCCAGGGACTAGGCCTCTGAGGGCTTAGCCGCTCAGGAATCTGGGAGGAGGGGAGGGGATGGAAGTCCCTCTGTTTTTGCTGCCTCACGTCTAGACGTTTGGTCAGCTTGTTGGATGTAGCCTTAGGGGCTTTAGAGCAGCCGCGGTAGTTGGCTGTGTGGCCCTCGAGGCCGCACAACACGCAACTAGGCGGGCTGTTGCACTGGCTACGGTCTTTTGGACGCGAGCAGTCAGCGGTGCCGTGGTCACCCAGGCACTTTACGCACCTGGGTTTTGCATGGCAATTCTTTTGAGAATGGCCATACAATTGACAGCGGTGACACTGTCCGATCGCGCTGTTCTTCCAGGGCTTCTCGATCGAGAAGCCCATGAGGTTACATAAGGTCTTGATGTTGAATATGGGGTGATGCCCCTCGGTGGGGGAGCACACGACTAATACCATGTCGTATGCTTCCCTGCCGCGCGAACGATGCAGGCTCCTAAGGGTTGTAGCGTGATGTTAAATAGCCAAATAACCTTCATTAAGTTGGGCTCACAACAAAATCCTTTATTATGTTAAGTATAGATTTGACTACCAATTAACTTCTATTCTTATTCCTAAATTGTTTAAATGATGACGCCTAACCTTTTTGGATGTACTAACGGTCTACGGAAGAGATGTATGTGATTATGAAAAAGGCGTCTACTAGCCTCTTAAAATATAAGCATTATTTATCGCCTAAATAATTTATGTTTTCGACATAGGATTGGGCAAATAAGTTGCGTATGTAAGAGACTGAGTACGGACAGCAAATAAAAATAGATACTAACCGCGTCATTTTGGCGAACCTTAATCACTATAATCCACAAAATAAATCGAAATAATTTGAATGCCGAAAAGGTACGAGTTGTATCTCAAAATAATTTAGGGTTGGCAGAGACTGTTGATGCTAATTTTATACGCAGATAACAACTACGCTTTACCCACGCTGTTACATATAACATACTTGATCAGCCTATAATGTTCCCACTGCTGGGAGACAGGCTTCTCTTCGATAGGTCTGTAATCTACCACGTGGGCCCAGTGCGGGTTGGTAGATGTCACATGTCATCGATATTTTGGTTCTCATGCTGGTTTCCTCACGATGTTTTCGTTCACCGTTTTGAGAGTAGTGGCGATGAAATTATTTACACAAAGTAAAGCCAGGTGCTTTACTTTGTATAAATAATTTCATCAATAATTTCATTTCATAGGTTCTAAACCCTCGACCTACAACTTGTAAGTCGAGGCCGTTACGACTGGGTCACCACTGCTCCCCAAACTCCGGACTACGCTGCTAAAACAGCAATATCTTTGGCCTTTTTTTTGGAAGGAAATTCTCATGGCTACCCTCCTACTTCCTCCTTTTCTGCTACTGATTAAAACCCAACGGTGTCCCTTCTGTTGCCATGACTTGGGAGTGTAGGATTTAATCGTGCATAATTTTGGCCTGATAATTGATTAATTAGCATGATTGAAATAACTTTGATGTCATTTTATCTTTCAGATACCTACGTTGGTTGCTACTATTTCTATAATGGAAACGATAATTTTAACTAATTCTGTTGGACAATAGCCAATTTTGTCATGTCGTAAAATTCACACTAAAGCGTAGATACCTACAAAACTTATTACTACTATCAAAAACGTAGGTGAGTGTAATATTGATTTCCCAGTGTGACACCCCTAGCTTTCTTTGACGAATGAATAATAATTATAGGGTTTGTTTAAATATATAATAACAGCTTTACAGATGAATAATAAAAATATTCTTTTTTGTCAAATCATAATAATTTACGATGATTTCTTAAGACGTGTTTTGAATTGTAACTGCGATATTTCTTCGCCTCTTTGCGGTGGCTTAAGGCTCTCGCAGATAGACGTGACGCGATGGCACGACGCGACTCAGGTAACACTCGGAAACGTTATAACGTTTCTAACAGTTCTCGGTTTTCTTTTTACAACATTTTGTTCCGAACGAAAACGAAATAAGAACGTTTTCAAAAAGCGGTTTATTCCGTTTTTAGTTAAATTGTACCTTATCTTCATTTCATTACATCATTGATTCCAATGCGCTTGCCGCTTACGTTTTGATTAGTGTTGTGTTGCGAGTTTCCTATCGATCATCCCAAAAATGGAAAAAAAAAAAACGTTTTATTAACCGAGAACGATTTCAATTCTGTTCTTCTTCAAAAACGTTTTTATAACGTTTCGTTCGAACGTAACCGAAACAAATCATTTCTTAGGTTTTTAAGAGGAAACTGTTTCGAAAAATATACTGTTATCCGAGCCCTGCTCAGGTCGAACAATTTCTATGAAAACTTCACGGAATTATTGTTCTACCGGTGTCGCGTTGCACCTGTCTATGAAAGCCTTTACCACTTAACCTCTGTAATAAATATCTCTATCTTTAAGAGTAATAGTGGTCGTATTAAAAGGTTAAGATGGATACGCTATGCGAGTTGACCTGAGAGATGGATCTAGGTAATCTAGGGTTTGACTCCGGCATTTATTTATTTTAGTCTCTGAATAATAAATCAACGTATTTCTGAATTCCTTTTCAACACAAAATCTAAATACACTCTGCAAAGTTAACATATTTGTAACATACAGGTCGACATAGGAGTTCCTTCATCCGATCCAGCCTGTCCCTTGCTGTCCTCCACCAGCGACGCCCTAAGCCGAGGGCCGTACCCCACAGGGGGTGCCCTTAGCGTGTAGTCGCTTAGTTTCTAAGTTTTATGCCTTGACTGGAAGCCTTAATTTATTGAGACAGCCTCATGAAAGTCCGGTTAAGCAGCCGACAACCTCCTAGGCTGACCTGCAAGATGACAAAAAAAAACGTGTGGCACTCGGGGACTGCCGCGGTAAAGCTATTGCATAGCATTTGTAACCTCCATACTTCATATTTGTCAACGCTACACTTGGGATGATGACGTGATGACATAAAACAAAAATTACGTTCCCATGACAACATCACGTTGTCATAGGAACCATCATTAAATGGTAGGCGGAGTGGGGGGTGTTAGGTTTTATTCGTTACGGAATTTCTTGATTCGGTCGCCGCGCTCAAAGTCCGCGATAAAAGCTATGCAATAGCTTAAAAACTTTGGAGTTCCTCAGTAACAGGAAGTTGGCACGTTAAGCTGTTGGTTCTGCGCCTAATCTCTCTGCGGTCATGTCGGATTACCGTCCCATCGGACTATGAGAGTGAGGGTAGAGAGAGTGGTCTGCGCACACACTTGTGCACTATAATATCTCCGCTGAGATTGGCCACCATTGCCAAAATTCGGTCTGAAGGACTATGGTAGATCGACTTACGAAAACCTAAACCATGAGTAGATATTTAGAACCAAGTAATATACAATGCAAATGGTGACGTTAAAAATAACGTGTTTAAGGTAACAAAGTCCAAAAGTGAACCACATTTTCGTAATTTGATCGTACATAATTCAAATTTGCAAATGTTTTGTTAATGAAAACATGTTTCCTGAAAGTGACACAAAAATATGGTCGTTGAAAGCGGAAATACTTCATTTTTAAAAAATTCTTTCTGTTTCCACGAACGAAAACCTTGAAATTCCAGAATACTTCTGTGTTTATTAATAAACCCCTGATTCTAATAAAGCAGGTAGGTAGGTATTTTTTATTTGAATCATAAGTTGCTACAAGATTATTAGAAAAAAAAACCCGGCTAAGTGCGTGTCGTACCACGCACAATGAATAGTTCCGTATTTGGGATGAATTTATACCGAAAATAAACTTAACTTTGTAGTTGAAAAACATGTTCTCCCATACATCGATATAAGTCACCGTCAATTCCCCGACTGTAAATGTAAGTTTGTAAACTAAAAATGTACGATTTTCGGACTTTTTCCTTTACCTGAGCTGTGAGACCTTGCTTCGTGCCAAATTTCATGATTCTAGGTCAACGATAAGTACCCTATAGGTTTGATTTATTTGGGAGTATCAAAATATGTCGTATTTTTTGATTGCGTTGACTTAGAAGCTTGATTTTTTTATAGCTCTAAGGAACCACAAACTTACGTATTTGATATGAATTTCAGATTGATACCTCCACACGTTCCTGAAAAAAATGGTCTTGATAGACTGACGGACGGACAACGAAGTGATCCTATTATAAGGGTTCCGTTTTTTTTCTGCTTTTGAGGTACGGAACTCTAAAACTACGGTAGATTTGTAATTTTATTAAACAGCTTTTTGTACGTCAAAGAAGTCGTGATCCAACAACATTTAAAAGTCAATAATAGACGAGAAGAAAAAAGAAAACGGCACGATTCAGAAGATATTCAATTACCTAATACTTTTCATTGAAATTCGAGAGTTACGAGGAATAATTAAATCTTTTCAGGAACATTTTTCTTAACAGCGAATCTTGGCTTACTTTTCGTTCCATTTTTGCCGTTGGCCAATTTATTATTCATGAAACCGTTTCAACATTTAGTCAAGTGCGAGCGGAGCACTTCACGAACCGTTCTTCACTTTTTAACGACACTAGCAAGAGCCGGTGACTTCACCCACCAAGCAACTATGTTGACACTTTAGTTGCATAACTTCCGAGTAAGCGTCGAAGTTGCATTTTTATTCGAGGGAAAAATAAACCTCTTTTGGTTTATTTTTCACAGTTTTTGCGAACGTAAATGAGTTTCACAGTAATAACAAGATACTTTCTGTTAAAAGTATTAGAAAACTATTGATTTCAAAACTACGTTTTAGTTACCAACATCTTGTAATTAAAGACTCAATAATTTAGCTTTAAATTCTATACGGTCGTTTATGTTTTGGTCTCCGGTAGATTCCAAAACCATTCGTTCAAGCTCAATCAATCTGCCTAGCCTTTTCTCAACTATGTTGGGGTCGGCTTCCAGTCTAACTGGATGCAGCTGAATACCATATTTTACATTGAGCGACTGCCTATCTGACCTCCACAACCCAGTAACTGGATAACACGATACCCCTTGGTAAGACTGATTCTCAGACTTTCGGACTTCTGACGACCCGTAACGACTGTCAAAGATCTACGAATGACAGCCGGGACCAACGGCTTAACGTGCTTTCCGAGGCACGGAGGAGTCTCGGAATGTTAAGATGGTCACCCATCCACAGACCAACTTTGGCAGGCGTAGCTTAACCTGATGGATCGAACCGTGCGGCTGTTATTACTTAGCCACGAGCTCTATCAATATAAACGTGACTAAAACCTTACTTATTCACATTAGAAAACCTGAAGTGGACCTTTCCAATAATTCAAAGAACTTTCTATCAATATTTTGTAGTACATTTCCACGTTTTCTGGTAACTTCAAGTTTTTATTGACGATGGCGACACGTGTTATGACATAAGGCAGGTTTGCACGACTTCATAAATAAATAAACTTTGTAGGTAAGTGGGAATGCGAAAGGGGTCACACTATTAATATGTACACTGACCTTTTGTGTTTTTCAAAATGGCGGGTGCGTATACCCGTGTACAGAAAAGGAGCGAAAGGACTATTTTTTACCTATTTTGTAAGAAACGTAGCACGTGACGTTTTGTAGTTTTTACCCAACACCGTGTGAAAAGGGGTCATGTTTATAAAAGAAAATTACAAAAAAACTTGTAGTGCTATTTTGTAAAAATCTTGCCGAAATAACTGAGGTGAAGTGTGTTTGAAGTGAGCTGTCAAACCCTAGATTCCCTAGCGTCAGATAGGATGACAGGTCACTTCAAAAATTCACGGTGAGATTTTTATCATAATAGACCGGCTGTTTCCTTTTGCCGTTTAGAAACTCGAGAAAATATTATGGAAACTACATGAGCAAACACGAATAAGGAATTCTTATTTCTTATTTTAGTTGAAGTAATTTAATGTAGAAATATGCATAGACAGTGCTTTTTAGTATGTAGATTCTTTTGCATTTTTGTATTTTTGCATCCATGTTTGTGCTCATTTTGTATGCAATAATCAGCTTGTTTGCTTTTGAATGAACGAAGTGAGCAATCTCGGTATACAATTTTCATATTGCATAGTTAAATTTACTTCATTATTAGATCCTCTACTTCTTCGAATATGGCATAGTAGGAAATAATAAAATTAATATTTACAAAGAAAAACTTCGTAATTAGATATTTAGATATCGACGCGTAGATAAACTGTTACCATGAATTCCACACATAATAAGAAATAAAATGTTTTGATTTGCAAATAAAAATTTGCTTGATATGATCTTTTGTTAAAAATCTACTGTTTCATACAAAAGTGCAATATGTGGGTATTGCACTTTTGTATGAAACAGTAGATTTTTTCGTCAAAATGTATGGAACAGCAGCTGTATTTTTTTTAAATAACCGACGAAAGATTTCATCGCTTCTGGGTTTACAACATCATACATCCTGTATACGTACCTATTACACATAAAGAGGACTTGTCCTATGCTTACAATCACTACGAATAACTTAATGGCCATCTCCCCAGAACTAGTAACAGAAATAACATACTTCCTCGTAACTTTCTATAGAGGAAATCTCATACAAAACCACATAACCTACCGACCTCTCATCGCTTCATAAAACATGTAAAAACACTCACAAAGGAACAAACATGGGTCCTTCCCATCTTCCACCCTTCATTTCCCAAATTCGTCCCAAAAACTTGGGTCTTTCTTAACTAAAGGGTAATACAGGCTTTTCAATATACCCTGTTTGAGCCCAACGGGCAAATTGAGTTGTTAGCCAGGTCGACGCGACAATTGGAATACTTATTGCTCAATCAGGACGGCCGCCATTGTAATCAGCCGAAATAATCCGAAGTTACCCGAGGTTGAACGACTGCGAAAATGTCGGTTCGGTCTTTGTTCTTAGGTGCCAATGTGCCTGATATTTGGTTAACCTACGAGTTCGTAGTTATATTAGGATTTGAATTCAGTTTATGTTAATTAAGGCTTTGGGCTGTTAAATTAATAAGTGTAATATTATAATAACACTGTGCCAAAAATCTAATTGGCAATGTCTGTCGCAAATGACTGTTATATCGCAGAGCATGAGCTTTATTTTAAATTTAATAAGAATAAGTTCAATAAAAACAGATTACATTCAGATATGACTTAGAAAAAAAAGAGTTCAATGAAAAAGTTTTCTACAGTTTTCTACTACTTTTTAGGGTACCCGTTCGGTTCCATTGTCTGTCCGCAGCTTAGCTCAGAGACTCTTAATAGCTAAAAGACAGCTATTGATCACGCCAACAAAGTAGTAAAATAAAATCATGAAAAACCTTTTTTTGAGTTCCTCCCCTACACGTAAAATGGTGATGGTATTTTTCTAGTCCATCCCATGTTGTGGGATGTCGATTCAAAAATGAGGTTTAAAAACTATTTTTCGATTCAGAGATCTGTTTGCGAAATGTTAAGCTTTAAAGTGCTATCTTTTTTTTTTTTGTATTTTTGCACCTTATTGCTATTTCCTAATATTCATTTAATTCGTTATTATTCTTCTTCTTTTCGTGTGGTTAGTGACTAACCCGGTATCAGAGTTTCAAAGCCACCAATGGGCTTTTGACTTGACTTCACATGCCGTCGAGAAACATCTCCCAGTTATGCCGGTTTCCTCATGATGTTTTCATTCACCGTTCCCGTTCCGTTCCATTTCCTTCATTATTTAATCGTGCTTTTGTAAGTTGTGCTGTATTTTGTATCTAACTAAAAGCATAATACTTACAAAGCATAAATACGTCATTCGCGAGGTTTTTGCTGAAAATCAGCGCCATAACCGTAGGTTCGTCCGAAATTGTGGCATTTCACTGAGCAATGACCTATTCTTGCACAGATGCGACGCACAGATTAATTGTTCTTGTTGTTGTTTGCTTGTTACAATTTTTTTTATTATTTCACTCAGCTATCGGCATTTTGTTTATGTTTTGATTGTTTGTTGTTTTCATTTGCTAATGCAAAAAAAAATGTAAATTGTCTTTGGTATCTGGCCTTGACACCTTGACATAAGCAATAGACAAAATTTGTCGAACTTTTTATTAGTTTTCGAATATTGGATACGAGGCTTTTGGCTTTTGGTGAATGTGTATTTTATGTAATATTTTTTTGTGTAATGTGCGTTTATTTTGTACAGAATAAACAATTTTTCTTTCTTTTTTTTACAACTTAATCGAAAAATCTGGAAAACTGTCTCTTTCAAACAATTCTGTCTAGAAGAAACTACTAGTTATAAATTTCAAGTTTCTCACGTAAGTTGGTCTTAAGCGTCGTTACTGAGCGTTCATGCATATAGAAGAGGTCTTGAGAGGAGCGAAAAATTCTGTCACTAGCGAAAGAGATGCAAGATGAAAAACAAGAAGGTTCTATTAATACGTAAGAATGAGATAGGTGTAAATTGCGAGACTTCGTCAACAAGCACGTTCTCGACGTTGATGAGAACTATTTTTAGAACGAAGAGCTTCGATCTTCGTAAAGTGAAATATTTCTACTAAAGTTGGCGGCTGAATTAAGAAATTCTACTACTTAACCTGCTGACAATATCTGCTAAACAGTCATGTAAAATGGTTCTTTTTTTTTTTCTTAATAAATTATATGAGCTAAGTAATAAGAGCCGCACAGGTCGATCCATCAGGTTAAGCTACGCTTGCCAGGGTTGATACGTAAATAAAATGGGTGACCATCTTTACATACCGAGGCTCCTCCGTGCCTCGGAAAGCACGTTATGCCGTTGGTCCCGGCTGTCATTCGTGGATCTTAGACAGTCGTTACGGGTCGTCAGAAGCCTGAAGGTCTGACAACCAGTCTTACCAAAGGGTATCATATTACCTAGCTACTGGGTTGTGGAGGTCAGATAGGCAGTCGCTCCATGTCAAATACTGGCATTCAGCTGCATCCGGTTAAACTGGAAGCCGACCCCAACATAGTTGGGAAAAGGCTAGGCAGATTGAATAAATTATATGGGATACAAGATGAAGAATAAATGATGACACACAAACACTATATTTTGATTTTTATGTTGGTTCAGTTGTGGATACAAAATCACAAGACATTGACACAGCCGTAAAAAAAATTGTTCAGTACAGTGAATGCTCTCACCAAAATCGGGTCAAGTAGGTACCTACCTGCTGTTGGCAAAAATAAAGTAATGATATCTTAGAATGGAACCATCATTTGCTGAGATAAAAAATAACAAGTACTTTTCAAAGTGGACCAACTCATTACATACAATGTTTGTGTAAGAATCGCGTGGATGAGAAGCAGTTTCTCACAGGTATACCAAATATCTATGTTCTTAAATACATACTTGAGGAAATTGGTTTCAGAATGTATAATGAGCGCGCGACTCTTTCCTTTAAGGGGGAAGCGTAAGGGTAGCCCGCGAAATTCAAATTTTCTTACGTTTTTTTGCATTTTGCAGGTCAGTGTCAGGTTTTATGTTGATTAAAATATGATTCGCGGTCGTAACAAACATGGCTTTACTCAATTATAATCATTACAATCAGCAATAGTGATTAAGAAGAAGATAAAGGTGTCAAATGTCATGATTTCATGAAATCATGACATTTGACACCTTTGCTAACTTATGGAGTTTGGTTTCAGAATGTAAAATGAGCGCGTGACTCTTTTCTTTAAGGGGAATGCACTAAGGTAACCCGCGAAATTTAAATATTTTAGTTTTTTGCAATATGCAGGTTTGCATCAGGTTGTATGTTGATTAAAATATGATTCGCGACCGTAACAAATATGGCGTTATAGAATTATAATCATTAGAATCACCAATACAACTCCATTCGTTAGCATAATCTTCAAATGTCATGATTTCATGAAATAGTCATTCAATAGAATTACATTAACTTAGAGAGTTGGATTGATAATTTTTATGATTATAATTCTATAAATAAACATTTAATATGGTCGCGAATCATATGCAGATCAACATAGGACCTGATACTGACCTGCAAATTGCAAAAAACGTAAGAAAATTTGAATTTCGCGGGCTACCTTGACGCTTTTGCCTTAAGCAACGCGAAACCTGGCAATACAGGAGCGCTGAGATGAAAGAATGCAATATTGCCTTACTAGGAAAGAAATAAAAACGTAATTGCAGGTCTTCTGTTCATTACTTGAGAGAAGATGAATGTTGGCTTCTCTAAAGGTGGGTTCACATCGCTAGCATTTGTTTTGAAGTATTCATAAGCGAACGTTCGCTTTTTGAAAATGGTAATGAGAGTAGGGTTACCATTTCGAAATTTGAAAAGTCTGACATTTGCAAAAAAGTCCGGATATTTAACTTTTTAACCTTTTTTTTTCTTGTTATACTTGTATTCAGCTGCATCTGTACCCTAATTGCGTAATGCAACACAACCACAATTTATTTCGATTTTAAACAGATTGCTAATCCATAGGTTGGAAAAATAAATCTGCTCAACAACGTATATAACGCAATGAATGTTGTTGAACCGTCAAAATGAAACAAATTAGGCAAAATTGTTTACGAAAATAAGTTACGCAATTAGGGTACCAGTTAAACTGGAAACCGAACCCAACATAAAACCATTACCCAACATATTCCCAACATATTGGGAAAAGGCTAGGCTGATGATGATATTTTTTTTTTATTGAGTTTTCAAAAGGCCGGACATAGTCAGGACGGGGGTGCAAAAAGCCGGACAGGTCCCTAAATGCGAGCCAATCATTTGTAGATGGACTACATAATTATAGTGATAACCGAAGAAGCATCGGACATGCGTTTAATCTTTGTAATGCTTGGTTGAATGAACTCCTGAACAAATGCAAATTACACGCGAATGGAATGTATGCGGTATGGGTGATGCCCTTGAAGAAAACTGCTGTTGTTGTTTTATCATTATACTTGCTATCTACTTATTTTCGAAATAAGGTAGCCCGCATTCACTCAAAAAAGTAAATTTTCCACATTATTAAATTTTTAAACAAATAGCCTGTGAAGGTGGTTTACTTTTACTTTACTTTACAAAAATATGTAGGTACCTGTCATATTACCAAAGCCAATGCAGAGAAGGTAGCACGTGTACCAACAAAATTAGTTCTAAATATATTTTTAATATATTTTATGAACCCCGGAGCACAAGTATGAGCTTTAATAATGTTTCTCTCCTCGTCCTTATGTCACAGACTCCCAGTTTCTCCCTCAATTCGCCAAGTTTTTAATTTAATTTCACAGAAGAATGCTTTTTTGTAGACTCGAGTGCTGACGGGAACTGAATTACAAAAAATCTTGTACAAATGCACGAGAAAATGGTCGATTTACAGCTGTGTAGAGCATTACTAATTAAATTTTATTTCTAAGGAAGTAATAAAAATGTGGTAAATACACTCTCTTAATGTTTTCGACGCTATGTCACCAATCTGTGATAGTACCTAAAAAAAAACAAGCAAGACTTACAGTAGTCGCATATGATATGCACTGACAAATAAGCAACATTAAAGGGGCGGGGCCTCATCAAGGTCGTTTCTGTTGGCCAACTCTAGTACCGCGCGCGCTCATTGGTCAAATCAAATAGCGCGCGCTTCCCCGGCTTCCTGTTACACACTTCCGTCCCTTTTCACGAAATCACTCCCACAGATTTTTAGCGTAGCTATATATGTTCTGTTCTGTGCACAGATTGCAAGAAAGCGAAAGATGTTACAGATCAATAGGAAGGTAGGAAATTCTCGTTTTAAAACTTATTGAAATGATTTTCATCACAAACTTTTGTGTGACTTTAAAGCAAAGATGTGTCTCCTAAAACTCAGGTGAGTTCATAAGAAAAACATAACTGACTGAGGTGAATGTCGCTAAATAAGTATTCACGTCCTTCAAACCTTATAAGTTGACTGGTGTACAAATTGTACAATGACTTAGCGTATGTGTTTTTTTTTAAATGTATGTCCACCTATTACTCCGTCAATTGTTAACCTATTTTGAAAATTATTTTTTTAAAAGGGTAGGTATGCTCTCGAGGTCCACTAAAAATTTCACTAACTTTGCTTGGATGGTTTTTGAGTTAGTTTCAATAATACGTATTTTTTCCCACTTAGTATGTGGATGATAAGTTCCTGTCACTGTTATTTACATAGCAGGTAGTGGTATTCAAATTTTTGTTGGGTAGGTAGCATAACCAAAAAGTGAAAAATTTTTTTTTTTACAAAAACAAAACTACCGACTTCCAAAAAAAAACACTACAAAGTGAAAAATAACTTTAATTTCGGAAGTCGGTAATAAAAAAGGAAAATTCAGAACCAAAGACACTGACTTCCGAAATTAATGTTATTTTTCACTTTAGTGTATTTTTCTAGAAGTCAGTTGTTTTTTTTTTACTTCACCGAACAAAGGTTAACTTACGGAGCTGAAACGTGGACACTCACAGTAAAACTGGTCCATAAATTCAAGGTCACTCAGCGAGCTATGGATCGGGCTACGCTTGGAGTCCCACTGAGGGATTGAATCTGAAACTAAGTGATCCGGCAGAGAATAAAAGTTGTCGGCATAGTTCACAGAATAAGCAAGCTGAAGTGACAAGGGGCCGGCCATATTAGGCGTAGAGCCCATGACCATTGGAGTAGATGTGTTCTTGAGTGGAGACTGCGAATCGGTAAACGTAAGGTAGGACGCCCTCAGGCTTGGTGGAGCGACAATCTTCGCAGGGTGGCTGGTAGCAGCTGGATGAGAGTTGCCGAGAATCGAGCTGAATGGCGTGGAATTGGAGAGGCCTATGTCCAGCAGTGGACAACTATAGGCTGATAATGATGATGATGAACAAAGGTGGTTTTTTGCAGAAATGTACAATTTACTGGCATCTTTCGTTTATATTAATAAACTTAGCAGTACAAGAAACCTTAAGGTTGAACTAGTCGCGGGCTCGAACTCATTTGTGGGCTTGGTCAAAAAGCACGCTGTGTCACCTGGCATCGTGTCCGACAGAGATAGTATCAGTGATGAGCAGTTAGACGCTGGTCTTCATGCACAAACTCTAGTTTTCACGCACACAAACACCGTTCAGAACGATTTTTAGTAAAACGAGCACGTAAAAAATTACGAAAAGTCCTTTGGAAGGTGGAGTTTTATGAAATAAACTACTGCATGAATCAATTACAAGTAAAGTTTATTATAATCTTTGACAATTGAGCTTTGTCAAAACGAGCTTTGTTTTGGAAATTTCATACTTCTTTTATTACTCATTTACTCCCAAAGTTACGTTAAAATTAGCAGGAAAAACGAATCTTTGTTGGCTCATAACTTTTTAATTGCTTTTTTTTTACTATTCTGCTTCTGTACAGACAAAATTAATAATAAGATAAGACAAAACGATTTCATCTTTTACTTTGGATGTACAATGTGTAACAGTGGAGTAAAACCCCCCCGAAATTTGTATGGAAAAAGTATCGGCTAGTTGCGCCTTAAAGTACTCCTGCACCTACACCTTTCATGTCATATGACACACCATCTCCATATTATAGGTATCATCCTTAATTAATCAACATTTTCCCAGCTGGTTTCAGGGCCCCGAAGCATCGAACAGACGCAGCGAACATTTCCATTTAAAACTTGGTTCAGCTTTGTTCCACTTATTAGGTTTTTCAATTAATTTCTCTTCGAACAGACCAAAGTTTAGTGCTACATCGTTACCACAAAAGTGTGGCTCAGCTGTTTGTATTTACCAATTGGCTCTCCTGTGGACTATTCGTTACTGATAGACTAACAGATTTGTGTGCAATTGCTTTTATATTTTTTGCTTCGAAATATTGATACATATCAAATGTTAGTTTTTATTACGAGGTTTCTAAGATGTTAATGTTTGTTCTAGGCGTAGATTTCTTAGATGACCTGAATGATAAATCATTGACCCCTGAGTTTATTTCCACATTCCTTCTCAGGGGTATTCAGATAGGAAATGTCGACTACATCCAGCTTTTTTTTAAGTGAAAATTTCTTTAGACGCGTTGGGCATTTTTGAGATAGTACTAAACCATTGATTTCGCGACACTGTGACGACACCAGCTTTTGACCATTAAAAAGACATCAACGCGTTGAATACTGCGGTGCGTGGAGTAAAAGACATTTTTTTTCAAGTTTTTACTTCTGTCGGCACTCGCGGAGTGCCGACTGATTGGTACCTATGGTAACCAGATCAATAGTGTACGATGGGTTGGAACTTTTCCAGGCCATACAGGTTGGAATGCGGGGTGAGGCAGGATTGGCGAGCTCAGCAGCACCAGAGTGGGTTGCTATATAGATGGTATTGTGTAAATAATATTAGCTTTGCAGACGATACGGTGCTCCTAAGCGCGTCAAACTGTGGTCTCAGAAAGTTGGTCGCCAAATATGAGCAGTATGCCAAACACATGGTTTGATGTATAACTCCAATAAGTCGGAGATTATGGTCTTTGAGGCTGGGAGTAGACCGGGTTATGTTCCACCTGTATTACTCAATGGGACTCCACTACAAAGAGTAGTTACGTTTAAATATCTTGGTCATATATTAACCCCTGACGTCAATGACGGACTCTATATTGAGCGGGAACGAAGAGCGTTGTCGGTAAGGGCGAACATGCTGGCTCGCAGGTTTGCACGCTGCTTACTTAAAAAGTCAAAATTACTCTGTTTCGAGCTTATTGTACAACGTTTTACACGTGCAGACTGTGGGCTAGATATACCCAAAGCAACGCCCTTCGTGTCCAATACTACAACGCTTTCAGGGTATTGGTAGGGCTGCCCCGTTTTTGTAGCGCATCGGGAATGTTCGCGGACGCACATATTAATAGCTTTTACGCAACGATGCGAATGAGGTGTGCATCCCTGGTGCGCAGAGTGCACGCCAGCTCCAACAATATCCAAAATTATCGCTAGCAGGCTGGATTGCATGTACATCAATCACTGCAATGCCATCTCCCATGGGGTGAAATAAATTTAAACTAGATTACGTGGGACATTCAGAAATTTTTGCGATACTAGAAAAAAATATACCACTGGTTATAATTTTTTTATTATATCTTTTTTTTATTATATCTTTTTTTATTATACCTATTTTAATTGCATTAACATTTTATTCTGTTGTGTTTTTTCTATTGTGTGTTGCAGTAATAGTGATATTTTATTTTATGTAATATGGGTTTTGCCTGAATTAAATGAATTTTGTTTTATTTATTTTTTTATTTTTTTTGGTCTGACTGCCTCGTTGGTCTAGTGGTCGCAAGCGCTACTGCTGAGTATGAGGTCCTGGGTTCGATTCCCAGGTCGGGCGAAGTGATATTGGGTTTTTCCATCTGGAATTTCTCAGTAGTAGCCCGGAGTCTGGATTTGTGCCCGGTTGATGGCAATAGGCTCGCCCCCTATTACATGGGACTTAAACTTAACTGGCGAAATATGGGTGTACTATGGGTACACCTCTGCCTAACCCTTCGGGGATTACAGGCGTGATGTTATGTTGTTGTGTTGTTGTTGTTATTTATTTTAAAAAAACTCTCCATTGGCGCATACAGTTTCATACGTCTAAACCAATTTTCATAAAACATTTTCCAGTCCGCATCTGACACCTCTCCAATTTCCTTTACAAATGCAGCCAGTGCATCTTCAGGTGATGAAAACTGTTTTCCTTTGGATGATTTTTTATTTTGAGGAACAAGAAAAAGTCGCACGGATCCAAATCGAGACTGTAAGGTGGATGACCTATAAGTTTGACCGGTGTGCTGTCCAGAAAGTCCCTTGTTTTGAGCGCCGAGCGAGCCAGCGCGTTGTCGTGATATAGCAGTGGCCCACGGAGACCAGTGTTCGGTCGCTTGCTGCTTACAGCAGTAAAAACTTCTGGCAAACATTTGGTAACATACCATTCAGCATTGATGCTTCTTTGATCTCGTCAGGGTACTAACACCAGATAACCCGTCAAAGAAAAAAAATTGCGATCAATATTTTGCCTGCACTTCTGGCTCGCTTCACTTTGGTAGGCGTTGGTTCATTTTGAAACAGCCACACGGTCGACTGACGCTTCGTTTCTGGATCATACTGGTAAATCCAAGATTCATCACCCGTAATGGTATCTTTAACGCGCCGAGACGAGCCTGCTTCAAGTTTTGCTATCATGTCTCGGCACCGTTCTACCTGAACCTCCTTCTGAGCCTGCGTTAGATTTTGCAGTACCAGCGTGAAACTATCTTCCTTACCCAAAGATGCCCGTGTAGAATTTCATGCACACTTCCCGATCCAATCTGCAGTATATGCTGGACCTCTTCATATGTAATTCGCCTATTCTCTTGAATTACATTTTTCACAGTCAGCAAGTTTTGTTATGTAACAGCCGTCATAGGGCGGCCACTTCTTTCTTCGTCCGCCAAAATTACTCGACCTTACATAAATTCGTTGAACCAGCGGAAAACAGTTGCTTTAGAAGGGCTTTTTTCTATGAACACCATTCGAAGTCTTTCAAACGATTATTCTGGTTTTAGTCGACATTTGAAATCGTACAAAATCATCGTGCGAAAATGTTCTCGTTGTAAAATCCACTTTTCAGTAAAACAGTATTTTGATTTTGCTCGTAAAAAAATGTGAAGGGAATTTCGAATTTGAAATGTTATGTTTTTTGTATTAAATAGTTATAGTTTTAATTGACATCAAAACCAGCCAGTATCCCACAGACAAAAACTGTTAGTCGCAAAACTTTCTGAGTGACCTGGTAAAATAAGCTAAAGTTCATAAGTTTACTAATACAACGAGTCCTTGTTACTTGAATAACGACGTCTAAAAATGAAACCTAGCTAGATCGATTTATCGCTCCCGAAATCCCCTGCATACTAAATTTCATAAAAATTCTTGGAGCCGATTCCGAGATTCAGATTATCAATTCTTGTATTACTCGTTTAAAGGTATTTTGATTTTTATTATTATATTAATACCGCGAATGTGAATTTTTTTACGAAAATCGGATTTATGTTTTATTTCATTCTACATGTTCAAATAAGTGATCCTGAAAAAAAAACGTAAAAAATGTCATATTCGCGGTATTGGCGACGATTTGCAGTTGGAATGTATGGGAGAACATGTTTTTCAACTACAATGTTAAGTTTGTTCTTGGGATAAATAAATTGTGCGTAGTCCGATACGCACTTGGCAAGTTTTTTTTATGACGTTGTAAAAACCTATTTACAGAATAGACATTTTTTATTTTATTAAAAAGTTTAATTCAATATTAGAGAGCGCACAACCTAAACCTTGACATTTTGCACAAGCGTTCCTTATTTAGCGAAAATGAGCACTTAGGAAGAGGTTTTTGACCCCTAAAGGGGTTAAATAGGGAATTAAACTTTGTATGGAAATTCTTCGCATTTGTCGATGCACAATCCCTTTTGGCGTACGGCTTGCGGTATTATAAATTAAAACAGAGGCTTTTATTACATACAATCCACGCCTTCTTTCCCCGAAGGGTTAGGCAGAGTTGTTTCCATAGTTGGTACACCCACATTTCGCCAGTTATGTTTAAGTCCCATGTAATAAGGGGCGAGCCTATTGCCATCAGCCGGGCACAAATCCAGACTCCGGGCTGCTACTGAGAAATTTCTAATGTAAAAACCCAATAACACTTTGCGTGACCCGGGAATCGAACCCAAGACCTCATGCTTAGCAGTAGCGCTTGCTAGCACTGGACCAACGAGGCAGTCGTTTATTCATTGATACAAACTACCCTTAACCTACTTTTTGACTGCGCCAAAGTTGGTTTAAAACTGACCTTTGTCTAACAAAAAAACTTGACAACAGAACCACTATAATTTACAGTTCAACAGGAAATTTCCATTTGACTCGATGAGTCATCGTTAGAAAAAGTTTCAGTTTCAATGTTCCGCCCTAGTGCTCTAAATATGTTACTGTTATTTGAACCCTAACGCGCGGCGTACACCTTATCCGTCATCGGCTGAAATCGGCGTCATACGCTCGTACGTCGTCGGCTGAATTTAGCCAATCGAATCAAATATACGTAAACAAGTGAGTGGTTCCTACTACAAACGTATCTGATGAAAAACAAAAGGATTAGACAACGTACCTATAGACGCCCAATTTGTAGTGCCATTTACATATTGAGTGCTTTAATTTGATGATTTAAAATATGCTTAAACTCAAAATTCTAATTTTAAATCACCTAAACATGTATTCCATTTAACAATTGAGGTTATTTTTTTATAACCTCAATTTTTGTCGATGATTTTTCAATTACAATTTCATAATACTGAACTTAAGAAAGTCTATCCTAAAAGTTGGCAACCTTGTAAATAGCTGTCAAATATTTAGCTGTTTTGATTAATTTGGCAATATTACTGTATGGAATTAAGAAATGTGGCTAACTAGGGAACAAATTATTGATTATGAAATACAATAATGAATATCGTAACACCGAATATTTAGTTTTAGATCTAAAAAAAGTATTTGGAAACTTTCCAAATGCCTTTTTTACACCTAAAACGGTTACAACATAAAATTCAATTTTATAATTGCAATTTAATATTAATATTCTGGTTCGCTAGTTAGCGACATTTCTTATTTCCAAACAGTAATAATGCCAAAATTAATCAAAATGGCGAAATATTTTAAATCTTTTTGCGACGTTGCTCACTTTCAGAATAAACGCTCTTAACCTAAACAGGGTTTGTTTACACTTTGATCAAATATTTTTGGACAGACCTCATTTATCGGACGATGTAGGTTGAAGTAGTGTACGCACTAACTTTTTAGTTCGGCTGATGAAGGATTAGGTATACGCGAGCCGTAGGCTTACGTGCTAGACCAAACTTATAGGCTACGCATTGTATTTCGTGCCACACGCAAATATTTAACAAAACTTGCTTACTGATTAATTTTTCAGTAGGAACTAAAAGGCATAAATGATCTATCACCTTGTTTCTTTTTTATGACTGTTTAAAGGCGAATAATTTAATTACCATGATGTTCAAAACGCCATTTTGAATTAATTATAATTAATTTAAATTATGATGAACGCGAAATACTTTTCAGATAAGTAATAGACATGTGACCAAAATTTTTTTTTGCCCTTCTTGTAAATTATTAAAAAATATTGAACATGTATTTTTTCTTTTTTGACGAAATCAAAAGATTTCGGCGATACATTGAGTTAAAATGTGGCATGACATCACGCCTTGCTAGATTTAATACTGCGTTGTGACGTAGCGAGCACCCATTCCCCAACTTTAATGCGTGTTTTCTAAGTTATTTTTGATTAATATGATAAACCAAAAAATAGGTGTCTAAATTTTTTTTTGTTATCTGAAAGACGGACTAATCAGAATTTCTTTTTTTTATACCTTGTCAACTACCGTATTGTACACATCAGACTGCTGCAAAAAGGCTTCATTAAACGTCGAGTAAAACCCACAATCACTGCGTTGATCTAATTGAACCCATTAGTGTCCGCATGGTCTTCTAACCCTCAAACGGTCACACTAAACTTGACACAGTTCGATAAACCAATATAAAGAGAAGGCGCGGCTTAATCTTTGTCCATTTTACACTTTCGGCCCCTCGCCTACGGCGACTTTTTGTAACGATGCAGTAGCGATGCTGTCGCGCGTCCGCATCGATACAGTCGCGAAGCGGTCGCTAGCTGTGTGCCCTCGCCCACGGGCCCAGATTCAGTCGCGATGCAAACGCGATACTGTCGCGCTTCTGTCGCGATGCAAACGCGATTCAGTAACGACATTAAAATACCTACGATCGCTACAGTTGCAAGATGGACTCCGTTGAGGCAACATTAGCAACCCTCCCTCCGTTCTCTCCCCGATGTTGTCCGACACGGTCGCGCATTTGCATCGATACAGTCACGATGCTGTAGCGCGTTAGTAGCGCGTTGGCGTCGCTTCTGTAGCGCGTTGCTAATGCGACTAACACGCGTTAGTAGTGATGCTGTTGCGCGCTTACGAAACGCGCGTCAGCATCGCTACAAAAAGTCGCCGTGGGCGAGGGGCCTTAGAACCATTCACATTGTAAGCACGAAATTAATAAACGTCAAACAGCCATGCAATTACTGGTTTCACTATACCAGAGAAAAAGTGAAAAGACGACTTTATGAAGAGTAAATGCGAACTACCCTCATGCTTGTTTTCAATAGAATATTCAAACGGCCCTCACTACAAGTAGCGGGCGGAGTGGCCTCAGTAATTTATGTACCCCGCTGTCATACGCTGTGTCCACATACGATCAAGCAAAAGTAATCTGTAATAGCTTGACTTATAATTTAAAATCGATTGGTGAGTTGGTGGGTTTTGAAGGAATTTCTACGTTGTTAAATGACAAGAACAATGTTGTTTGCATGTTTCAGAAGACATTATTATGGCACGACAAGCTTAGTGTTTGTAGTTCATAGCTTACTTGACTACAAAAAGTTTTTCCGTATCTCTGCTTTATTTCAAAAGAAAAGAGATTTGGTAACACGCAACCGTTTATTATCGTCAGGCATACAAACGCTTCTACCTGAATGGGACGCCATGTTTGGAACATGAAAAGTGAAGGGAAAAGTGAATGGAATGGAGGCACTTTTCGTCCGACTGTAGTTAAGCAACGTCGGGTAGAATTTTTTGTTTGTTCACAGACTTTCAAAAAGCTGTCATACAAAGAGAGCACTGAAGCTTCAATAAAAACATGAGGACTGAAGATAGGTATTCGCGTTTTTGTTGGGGCTGAGTGTGCCATTTTTACCACGGTGTCTTCCAAAACTTTCTTATTTTAATGACAGGATTTTTGAAGTGAAAACTTCTTTAGACGTGTTGGGCATTTTTGAGGTGGGACTAAACCATTGATTTCGCGACACCATGACGACACCTCATTTTTGTAAACGCGATTGTGCTCTTTATTTATATTCTGTTACGGATCAATGTTCTAAGTATTTTTACTTCAAACGTTTCGGAAGTATTTTTTTTTTTTTTGTAAACGCGATTGTGCTCTTTATTTAAATATGGTTACGGGCCAATGTTCTATACAAGTATTTGTCTTCCACCAAGGCGATGTTGTTTAAGTTTTCACTTCTTTCGGCACTCCCGGAGTGATACTGGCATTTTTTTTTCAGTATTTTTTTTTAAATATTTTACATTTTTATTCATTAATATTACATAATATTTTTTAAATAGTATGCAATTAGACTAACTATGAACTTAAAACAAACTTACAGTACTTACTAACTTTATCAGTCTAATTTCGATTCGTTGTGTAGTTATAATATCATGTACTTACCTACTTATTACAAATACTTACTTAACAATTCCGATCAACCTTTTGAAAGTCAGACAGAATTATTATCCTTTAGCTTTTTGAACGAAAAATAGTGTTTATTCTGGTGGAAAACTTTGAACAGCAGTGTATAAATGAAAAGGAGCGCATTTTCACGTGTGGTTATTTACCTAGGTTCTGTTTTTTGTTTTTTCTTTGAGCCTTTGTCAGCTACCCACATTGTTAGCATTTTAAGTACACACTTTGTTACCTAAATGCTTTATCATACTTAAGTATTTATGAGCTGACTGTGTTCTAACCTACGCTTAAAATATCGTGTGACCTATTTTTAACCTTGAAGATAATATGTATTTTTTACTTAGAGAAAAGTATAAAAAAACCTGTCATGGCGCTCAATAGTAATATATCAAAATAACATAACATCACGCCTGTATTCCCTGAAGGGTTAGACAGAGGTGTACCTTAGTACATCCATATTTCGCCAGTTATGTTTAAGTCCCATGTAATAGGGGCGAGCCTATTGCCATCAATCGGGCACGAATACAGACTCCAGGCTGCTACTGGGAAATCCCAGATGGAAAACCCAATTTGCCCGACCCGAGAATCGAACCTGGGATCTCATTCTCAGCAGTAGCACTTGCGACCACTAAACCAACGAGGCAGTAATAAATTAATATTACTGTAACGGGTTTTTTTTTTCAAAGAAGAAATTAATTAAAATCTTGCAATTTCTCCAAGATAAGAAGATTGACCTAATTACTTACTACTGGGTTATACTTTTTAGCTTAGGTAGATATTATTTTTGGCCAAGTATATACAATATGTTAAAAAAAAACCATCCTATCCAAAAGGGACACATGGTACCTACTGCAATGACATTGTAGCGGCTACACCGCCACATACGAACTACGCATCAAAGACATGACGTCACACAAATCCTGCATCGCGCAGTTAGAGTTTACCGAGCGATCGACATAGATACAAGATTTCAACTTCAAACCGATGGGCAGTTGCCCGCCAGACACAACAGCCGTCTGGTCGGAGGATCCTCCCTTTTCTATGGTGGATGAGTGAACTTTACACCCTGTTCCTCATGCCACTAAAACATTACCAAAAATTAATAAAAAAATCTTATTATTAATAAAATAAAATAGTTATTGCCATTTAAAATTGTCATTTTTAGAGTACCAAAATTACCCCAATTTCATTCAAAATTCGCAAATTTTCTAGAGATAGCTTATACAAGATTATAACATAATATTCTAATAGGGATGTTTGGTGATGTGCATTAATTCTTGGACATGTTGGATACCTTTTTTTAACTCCCATCCCTAATTATATTTTCCAAAAACAAAGTCATCTAAAAAGATATAAACAAGACATCACAGACAGATAAATAAAAATCCGGAGTCACATGTGTTAGGACATAAATCGAACAGATTACGTGTGATTACGTGTTAATTTCGGGTTTTAGTTTTAAACTTTTATTTTTGTTATTTTGGGGTTAAAACATATTTGATATATATTTGAAATGTGCTAATTAAGCCCTTGCATTTGATACCCAACACGGCACCATTTTTTTAGTTCGTCACTTTATGTCCTCCAGAGGGCGCCATATTCATTAATTAATTTAATGTGACATCACATAGTCTGTAACCAGCGGACAATCAAGACGCTTCGAACGATACCTCATTTGTCAAATTATGATGAGCAGTTTAGAAGTTATGACGGAACAGATGAATATACATACATACTGGTCAAAATCATAACCCTCCTTCTTGATTCGCCGTAGTCGGGTAAAAACGCAGTGCCAGTAAACAATCAAATTTTATTCCACTTAACACTATTCTGCTCCAAAGAAACCATTTACCAACTAATTCAAAGTTCAAATTCGAATAATTTTTATTTCAGAAATACACCCATATAAAATTCACAACAGATTACAAATTCAATTAATTTAATTCAACAAATAAAGACCATAAAAATAAATATAATTCTTTACACCAATTTCACTGTTTTTATTTCACAGACGACAGTAAATATCTCCAAAATAAGTCATAAAACAAGACAAACAATATACTGAAATAGGTGGCTATTTCAGCTTAGTATCTTGTTTACACGGATCCTACTAAAACTCGCGCAATTCAATTTAGGTTTTGTGTTCCTAATGCTGTGAAAATATAGAGAAAATAAATTAAATTGTGCATTTATTAATAGTTGCTTTGAAAGCCTTTAGTAACATTAACATAACATAACATCACGCCTTGTTTCCCCGAAGGGATGGGCAGAGGTGTCCCTGTAGCAGGTACACCCACATTTCGCCAGTTATGTTTAAGTCCCATGTAATAGGGGGCGAGCCTATTGCCATCAACCAGGCACAAATGTAGACTCCGAGCTGCTACTGAGAAATCTCAGATAGAAAAACCCAATAACACTTTACCCGACCCGGGAATCGAACCTAGGACCTCATACAAAGCAGTAGCGATTGCGACCACTAGACCAACGAGGCAGTCATTTAGTAATATTATTGTGAACACAAAACCTAAATTGAAGCAAATAGATTTAAAGTAACTAGATATCTTACCCTAAATTCGAAAGTAAGCTTGTTTGTTTGTATGTTTGTTTGTTACGCTTTCACGCAAAAACTAGTAAACGGATTTGGATGAAATTTAGCACATAGATAGACTATGACTTGGATTAAGACAAAGAATACTTTTTATTCCAATATTCCCACGGGATCGAGATTTATGTGGGTGAAACCGCGAGGTGCAGCTAGTGAGATAATAAATTAAATTGTGTATTTTATTTATTAATAGCTGCTTTAAAAGCTTTTAGTGATATTATTGTGACAAAGCCAAAATTGGATCAAGTAAGTGTAACCATTCCTTTAATTAAGTGCTTGAACAAATCGCATTTTAGATTTTTTTTAATGTTTTTTTTTTTCGGACAGTAATCCTTTTTCTGGGTAAGTATTCAATTATTTAAAACATTCTATTCAATGTTTGCAAACTAACTTACAAGCCCATTGTTAAGTTTTATAAAGTAGAATTTATCATATTTTTTTTTTTCTAACGTCATTAAGTAAACCTATTTTATTCGAAAATAATACTAAATTCAGTCCTAAAAATAGTTCCCTGATGAATTTCCCATTAAAAAAATTAACACGTACAAAAATAAAAATACACACCTTGAAATAGATCCAATTACTGAAAAGGCCGGCGACACAATTTAATCATCAGTTAAAACCACGAAAATTAGGTCACTATCCGTATGTGACTATTTTCGAACAAATCAATAAACCCGACCTATTGCACTAAATACGACGTGGCTTTTATAAGGTGGCCTAAAAATAATAAAACATTTTGAGTCACTGTTGGAGTATGCATCAAAGATGCATAAGCTGTGATCACGCGAGCCGCTAAACGAAGGTTACACGCGGGACCTACAACCGGACAGAAAAAAGTATGAGCATTTTTCCTAGAACCATAACAGTCGATAACACAATGTAATTATCAAAGCATTATGTATGTAGGATGTATTGATTACCCACGCTTTCATTTGGAACATTTCTTTAGAAGCCGAGTTTCTATGGAATGTTGGTAAATCATGGATTTTATTTGTAGTGTAGTAATAAAGGTCAGATTTATGAGTTGATTTAGAAGTTGTGGTGGTCGTAAAAAGGCAATTAAATTACCTACAACATTATATTTTTTTATGGCGTCTTATGGGTTTAGTAGTGACAAATAATCTCTATTAGCTAAACTAATGGCTTAAGCATAAATTAAGCGAGAAAATTATGCACATAAGTACACCGTAGTCTAACAATCACATCGTGCTTCACTAGAAAATGTTAGGTACTTACCGTAGGATCGTAATTTAGCTTCAAGATCAACAACGTAGCAGTCCACTCGGAAAATAATGGTTTACTTCTTACTTAACCGCTTGATAAGGAAGACCGTACCTGAAAACAAAGACAAAAACTATCAGAACATGACATGTCAACATTTTTAAACACATTTATTTTTTATGAAACATTGTTCGCCACCTAACAAAACACTGAGTCACCGTCTCGCAAACCGAGGTCTTTGTCGCCATAATGTCATATGAAATAGGCCCAAGAGACCTAATAGGTAATGCTAACCGTTGATTACCATGGCCTCACATGCCACCGGCCCTGATGGTTGCCCTATGCAAATACACGACGCATGTCTGATGTGCCGATAACGGGAAGGTTATGACGTTTAATTACATTGAAATGGTCATGGTATTTGCCATAAATGTGTGACAACGATGTTATGATGCCTAAAGGGTGTAGTTATGGGTAGTAAAACCTTGGATGTTGGAGTTAAAACTTTCAGGTTTCTGTTTTATTCTGAAAATGGACTGGGGCCCTAAAACGGCTACATTAAGCAATTCCTCTAAATGCAATTCATTTTCTGAATTCCCAGCAATTCCACTATACTGACACATATTTTAGCTGAATCATATTCAATTCAATTCATATCAGAATCACATTTGGCAAATAGTGCCGCATAAAGAAAATGAAGAGAGTAATCTTACTGGATCAGTTTTCTTTATAGTTATTACTAGCGGACGTCACGTGGTTTTACCCGCGTATTTCCCGTTCCCGTGAGAGTACGGGGATAAAATATAGCCTATGTTACTCGCTGATAATGTAGCTATCCATTGCTGAAAGAATTTTTAAAATCAGTGCAGTAGTTTTTAAGTTTATTAGTTACATACAAAAATCCAAATCTTTCCTCTTTATAATATTAGTATAGATACTAATCTATTAAAGATTAATCAAAGGAGATTTTTATTTTTTATTTCTATATTTTAAATGTTATTTCATTAAAATACAATACTGTCAAACAGATGAATTACGTAATTTGCGTAATATGAATTGAACGCAGATAATATGATGAATTGTCAGTTTGTGATTCATATTATAATTCTGCCAAAGCGGCCGTTTTAAGCCCCTATAGTTTTTATAATCAATGGACCATGGTCCATGTAATTGGAGAGACCTTGACCCCTGTCATACAAGATGTCCTAGTTCAGGGGTTCACCTCATTGATATAATGTGTACTGTAGTTTTGGAAATAAATTACTAAAACCATATTAATTTCCCTCCTACCCAAGAGCCTAAACAAAGTGACATTCTATCAGCGATAATGATGAACGGTACCTAACATATGACTGATTCCCATTCAATATTAACTTTTCAAAAAAATATAAGTCAAAAATTTATGAGACTGACATAGGCGAGAAAAGCTTAAATCCTGTCGAAAGTCGTTGTACGAAACGCTTTGATTTTTTGTTTTGGTTCGGAAATTATCGAATAACTTCTCCTGCTCTGGAAGGAGCAGGAGGGCGTGTCAGACTCTTACTGACTAAAACCCACCCGTGTTCCTTCAGTTGCCTATATGTTGCCAGGGGCCAAGGTATCCCTTTCGGACTTTCCCGTGATCCTGGCAGGCATAGGCCCTAGCGGACCCCGTCAGTTCTGCTGACATCTCCTTGAAGCGCGCGTGGAACACAACGCGCCGTTGACCCTAGCCTGGTCCTTATCGAACGGCGAGCTACCCATTGCTCACCGTCCGCAAGCCCGCGCCTACGGTTGCCGGGAATCGGCTTGCGATTCCCGACGCCCAGGGCGTCTCCTGCGGCGGATACTTGTCTTGCCCTCAGGTGGAGATTCATAGAAGAGGTGGTGTTCCGCAAACGATAGGACTTAACCAGTTCCTGCGTTGTCTAATTACTGCATGTTTAGGTAACAAATATGTAGGTAACGCTACTGACAATGCTCGTAGCTAAGTTCTGTACACTTAGCATGATCACAATAGAAACGGGTTTTGTCGACGGAAGAATAGACAAAATGACAGATAAACAATCACAATCTGTTATTTTATCTATTCTTCCGTCGACAAAACCCGTTTTTATGGTTGTCATGCTACGTGTGCTGGGAAGTCACAATTATTTTGAAATTGGAATGGAAAGTGGAAGATTCGAGCTCGTATTTTTGTAATCCAATATAGTTCGTTTGAGTCACTATCACAACGTAAACGATGCCGACGTAATCTTCCAGACTAAAAGTTTCCAAAAGTAAAGAAGAATGAAGATCGATCTCTTAACATGACAGCGGTTTATTTGTGGGCTTTTAAATTCGGTTCTAAGAAAGATTTATTGATAAGAATGGCTCTGCTTTTTATCTATCCTCATTATTATCGAATGAATCTCTAATAAAAAGTCAAAAAGTTGAAAAAGCGCCTTCAATATTTATTTTACACTTTTATGACTTATAAAGCTGGTGTAGTTTTCTCCTATTTTTTTTCCGAATTTCGGAATCAGTAACTTGCTCACTATTTAATTCACTTGGAATCTACTTAAGGGGATGAATACAATTTGAAAGTGAACTAAGTACTCATTCACATACACTAGCTGTACGTTGCAGTCATCAGACATCTATCGCTGACGAGTCGATGACTGCCACCGACGAGTGTCGACGGCTGCAGTTGGTATATATGAGCACTTAAACGGGTATTACACTACACTGAATCAGGGCCCTGAATTAAGGGAATCACTAACTACTAACCACTTCTAACTACTGCCTTACTCTTATTGTTTCTCTTATTAAGGGTTTAGGGACCCTGATTCAGTGCAGTGTAATACCCTCATTAGTACCTAGTAGTTAATCATGGAGGATTCTCACCTCGACACTGTTCGAATTTCAAACAATACACAGCATTGTTCAGTAAACATACTTAGCTAGTGCATTGTACCAGGTACCTACATATTCGTCATGTACTGTTGCATCTATAGCTATCTCTAAGCTCCCGGTTTACATGGCAGCGCTAAGACCGTTGCGTCAGGTACGCGTACGTACACTTAAGTTATGCATATCAACTTAGAACTTGCATGGCACTTTATGCTAATAAAGTAACTTGAGTTACACACGTGTCAGTTTATACAGCACGTCACTTTTTTACTGTAGGACGAAGAAGTATACTGGGGGGTTTCAAGGGCTGAAAAGAAATGCAAATAGACTTGTAAGCCTCTTGTATGTATTTATAGTAAAGTTTAAGTTTCCCAGGAAAACGGTTTCGTCATATTATTTTAATGACCGTCAATAAAATCTATCATTTTCGCCAGTAGTATTTGACACTAGCTGATGCCCAGACTTTCTGTTTTTTTTTAAATAAAAAGTCTAAGCCTATGTTACTCCATATAACATCAACTATCTGCCAGTGAAAGTTCCGTCAAAATCGATGCAACCGTTTTGAAGATTAGCCGGGACAAACAGAAAAACAGTTTTTTTTTTTGTTATTGATACTGTATATACGTTCATATGCATTCAGTAAAAAGCTGTAATTTTGTAATTACAAACAGACACTACAATTTTATTTATTTGTTGTATAGATAATTTTTTATTCGAACATAATAATAAATTCTGTCATAAAAAATAGAGTAAAATAGAATAGTATTAGTTTTCGAGGATGTTAAAGTCGATAGTGACGTTAAAATGTAAATCTAAGATGTCATCTGCATTTTTCTAAATAAGGCTGATGTCTTATTTAGAAAAAACGTACGGTATTAACATATTCTACAGTGATCTATTGAATATATAAATATCGCTTAAAAGATCTCATTATTTTAGCTATGTATATTGATCCAGTAAACACTTCGGTTTTGTGAATGATTTATACATTCAAAACCAAATACCTCGGCAATATGTATAACAATCAATATAGATACAGTCAAAGTCATAAAACTCTTTCATGTTAAAGCATAATCGAGCTCAAAGTGTTTGTACATTTTCGTTATTACTTAATAATCTCGGTATTTTATGCTGAGAACGTTCCTGAAGCTTATCGAGAAAAGATGGTCGCATCAGAAATCGGAACGCTCTGAGACTTTCGTTGGAATATTAATTTGAAAAGTGTGTTTATTTCTTTACTTATTTGAGCATTTACGAAATTTAAAAGTGTTGTTTCTATAAAAAACCTAGTTCATTTATTTAACATTTTTGTGTTTTGGTGCAGTCAACCGCACATCATTGGTAATATTTGCAGTACGAAAATCAATCGTACTTCTACGACTTAAAGGCGCGGTCAATGTTATTGTGACCACTGATGTTTTTTTTTTTTTTCTGTATGGCATCTCATAGCTGGTCTCTGAGACCATGACTATTTAACCGGTCAGACCACTGATGTGCACTTCACTTTACCTATATAGTTTGCGAATAGTGGGAGCAGTGAAGGACTGGTCTTTGTGCCGAGGCTTTGGCCTCCGAGGACCAATCCTTGGAGAACGTTGTTCTGCAGTGAATGTGTTTGGACTGAGTTAATTGATAATGATAGTATAGTAAATCTATGCCAGCATGGTAAGTAATTAAGTGATAGTATAAGTAAATGAGTTCCTAGGTTTAATCAAAGTGCATTTTGTATCTAACAAAATTACAATGAAATTGTTTATTCTGTAAATAGAATATCGGAATCACCTTTTACATCTTATTAAACAAAACTAGATGAGTTCGGCATTTCCTATCTGACTACTCTGAGAAGAAAGGCCGAAACAAACTCAGAGGTCACAGTCTCTTTTAAAGTCCAGACATAATCTTGGTCAGGCCATATGAGGACTTTTGAGGAAAGAACCACACAGATTTAAGTGGACCTGTCCAGTCAGGGCAAGCATTTGTCAGTAATCGTGGAGCTCAACTCAGAACTTAAGGAGCTCAACTCGACGAACAATTATAAAAATAGTCAGTAAGTAATTTTTAGCTTTTAGTATTAAATCTGTGTTAAGATTAATTAATACATCATCTAGAAGGTCTTTTAATAGCAACCAACGTAGGCAAAGTATCTTAACAATTAATAATCATTATGTAACAGCTGCTTAATGACGTTATTTATCAAGCAATTTATCAATCATAAATGTTTCAAGAAATGATTTCATTAGCCTAAATAGATCTCACAAAATATACAACAACTTTTCCGTATATCTTCTAAATACTATAAAAATGATTCGCTAAATGTGTTGCTAAGCGCAAAACTCGAGAACGGCTGCACCAAATTTGATATTTTTTTTTTTGTGTTCGTTATTTTCAGGATAAGGTTTGTATAATAGATAGGTAAGTGTAGGTAGGCTAGGTAGGTAGGGTGGGAAGGGTAGGTAGGGAGGTGCGCCGTAGATAAGTACTTAGTGCTACCTGTGCGAAGCCGGGGCGGGTAGCTAGTTATAAATAAGAATTATTGAAGTATTAATGTAGATGATGATTGGATTTTATAAGTTTATTTGTATTTTTGTAAACTGATTTATTCGACAAATTCTTCATTGATTACAATAAAACTTGGCAAGCGTATTAGTATAAACAAATGAATACTCCGTGTTTGTTTTTCTGTTTCTTCGTTGATATACAGTGAGTCTTAAATAATGTGCACATATCGAAATGAGGGAATCTATGCTTAATTTTATTGGCAGAAAAAAAAAAAACATGAAATATTTTTTTACGTTTCTTTTTTTTTATTTACATGTTTAATAAAATTATTGAGAAATTTTACGATTATTTTAAAATTTTATGAAAAATAAAAACAGATTTTTGCAAAAAAAACATGTTTATTTTCATTTGACTGTAGTTTTTTTTCTACAATTTTAATTTTATGAGGACGCCTAATTACTTCCAATCATTAAGGAGTTTGTTTCATCGCGATAGATCATTTCGTTTAAAAATTGCATAAAAAAATATTTCGTTTTTTTTTTTGCCTGTCGATATAATTAAACACAGATGGGCCTCATTACAATATCTGCACATTAAAAAGACTCATACTGTATAATAAACTTCTCTACTACGGGATTTAGTTATATTGTATTTACAGAACATTTGAAGTTCTAACATAGTACCTATCTGAGTTTTTGTTAGGTCTTTGGTTTACTTACTGACCCTAATTAGTGTTTACCCAAACTTACGATAGGTACAAACTTTAGTACTATAGAAGTGACTTTTAAAAGTTCGATTTTCGTAACGATGTAGCCTGGAAAACTTTTGCAAATTCTGACCTTTTCAGAAATTAGGCTAGAACTCCTGAAGTTGTTTAAACTTCGTCGTTTCTTTTATTCAAGAAAATATTCAAATAAAGGTAGAGTTGTTACAGTTGTAAGAACTATGTCATTTCGTTTTTCATTTTTATTAATTAATTTATATTTTGTTTAGATTATTTTCTATTTTGTGAATGTAAGAACGCTGTAGGCTTAGTGGACTGTAGATTTATTGACCATTTTCTATTTCGTTAAGTACCTGGTACTTGTTGAAACGCCTACACTGTCCTCCCATACCTATTAAAGGGGAAGCGTCGGGGTAGCCCGCAAAATTCAAATTTTCATACTTTTTTGCATTTTGCAGGTCAGTGTCATGTTGTATGTTAATCTAAATATGATTGGCGGCCGTATCAAATATGGCTTTACTCAATTATTATCATTACAATCAGCTATACAACTCCATAAGTTAGCAAAGGTGTCAAATGTCATGATTTCATGAAATCACGTGTAGACCAGTGCCCAACCTCCAGCACTTAAATAGAAAAATATTAATTAACTTCCAAGGAAACCGGTAGCAAAAAAAAACTACAGACCTTATCGTGTACATTATTAATCAAATAGAAACGCGTAAAAATGCTAGATGACGTGTGGATTAATAAATCATAGCTCAACTGTGTCTAAATATACCAAGTTCAGGGCAATATTTTATCGATTTCAAAACGTTACAACATAGTTTTGAATGACAGAGCGTTTTACTGTAACTTATTATTCATATTTTAGAACTTTGTAGGTCAAAATATATAACATAGGCATTAAAATATTTACCATGAGGCTACCATTTTATTGTTCTGCATGGTTCTTTGAAAGAAAAAGGTTCAAAAAAATAATATTTCATTGATTGATCTTCTTTTTTTTTTTTTGTTGTATTTTTAAACAGCATTATGATCTACCTGAATCTCAAGACCAAAATTAACGAAAAAAAACCAAATTTTAAAAATTAAGTAGGTCACTTTTCAAGCAATTGTTTAAAACTACGCATAATTATTTGTATATACTTGTCTCTTTTAAGTTACTTTTATAAGATTTAAGAACACTCGCAGTTGAGTACCGGACTAATTAACTTTGTAGACAAGGTTTGGGCAAATTAAGCTTGCGTAGCAGTTCGTGTACTCACAGTCTTAGGATAAACTTCTTCATAAAAATTAAGGCCCATGCACACACTACAATCACGTCATCACCGAAATATCGATCAGACACGCCAAAAACAAGAAATACAGTCTCTTAATATTGCTTAATTGCATAACACATTATGTGAGTACCTATGAACCTTATAAAATACAGGCTTACTAAATCCCCAAAGAGCAGTCACAGTGGTATAGACATACGAGGGGTTTGTCGTGGGTTCGAACCCAGACAGAAACTTTATGCACAAAGAGAGGAGGCGTTTTTCCCAGTAGTGGGAACGATATAGTCTGATTGTGACTAAATGACTTTATTTTCTAGCCGGCGGCGGCGGTGCTGTCGGTAATAAATACAGTGTGTCTTTAGTGGACATATTGAAATGAGGGAATCTACGCTTAATTTTATCGACGGAAAAAATGTTTAAAAAACTAATTTTTTTTTTGTTCTGTCTGGCGTCTTATTGAGAAATTTTACGATTGTTGTAAAAAATTATGAAAAATAAACAGATTTTTGATAAAAAACATGTTTATTTTCAATTGAGGGTAGTTTTTTTCCACAATTTTCATTTTATGCGAACGCCTAATTACCTCCAATGATTATGGAGATTATTCCACCGCGATAGATCATTTAGTTTAAAAGTTACACCGTTTTGTTACAAATAATTTAAAAATTCCAGATATTTTTTTTTATAAATTTTTTCCGTCGATAAAATTAAGCATAGATTCCCTCATTTCGATATGTGCACATTATAAAGACTCATACTGTATAACAGACTGTCACTTTTCATAGTGATTTCATTAGTTTCACTTTCAGCCACCGGATCGGATAAGTTACTCTTGGCACTCTCATTTAGTAGACGTGGTAGGTAAGACATGCCCCACACATCAGTCACGTCACTACTCAGTAAACGTCACATCAACCGAACGTTAAAACTCGCTGACGTGCGTGACTGATGTGTGTGCATGAACCTTAAGGCTTACGTAGTGGTTCGAGATTCGAGTAGGTACCTACTCACAGCTTTATATTTATATTTTTAGGAGAAAGTTTCTGAGAGTTTTAAATCTTCGTAGGTATTCGATTAGGCGGGTAATGGAGCAGAAATGAGCAATTAACTTTTCTAATCGCTTTCTGAAAGGTTAATGACCTGCTGTTTTTTGTTGTGAAAAGTTGGACTCAGTCAGCCGATTAATCTTTGTTAGATTTCATTCGATTAGCCAAAAAAAAATTATACTCTTTTTTTAAGCAAGAATGCTGAAGTTGTCAGTTTCCTTGCATCTTGCATAAATAAGTACTATTTTAATTTAACCAAATGACAAACAGGATTATTTATCATCATCATCTGCCTAGCCTTTTCCCAACTATGTTGGGGTCGGCTTCCAGTCTAACCGGATGCAGCTGAATACCAGTATTTTACATGGAGCGACTGCCTATCTGACTTCCACAACCTAGTGTCTAGGTAACACGATACCCCTTGGTAAGACTGGTTGTCAGAATTTTTGGGCTTCTAACTACCCGTAACGACTGTCAAAGATCTACAAATGACAGCCGGGACCAACGGCTTAACGTGCTTTCCGAGGCACGGAGGGGACTTAGTATGAGATGGTCACCCATCCGCGGACCAACCGCGGCAAGCGTAGCTTAACCTGATCGATCGACCCGTGCAGCTGTTATTACTTAGCCACAAGCCCCACACACAACAACAACAACAAGACAACAACAGGATTATTTATATAAATCATGATAAATCTGTAGTTATATTTTACCTATTTCCTTAATACAAAAAGAGCAAAAAAAAAATTGGTTGTCTGTAAAGTCGGTTTACGGACGATAATTTTACGTGCCTCTCTATCGCTTGTTCCGCGCTCTCGCTTGCATGCTCGGCTCAGGTGGAACGTGACACTTTTTCGTGCGTGCAGCCACAGCTACAATAATATCCTCTATCATTGAAAAAGGAATATTCTTTCATTACATTTCCTTTGAAAGTACGAAATCACCCCTCTTTTACATCCAATTTATGCTGTCATACAAAATGTTTTGATGCGCAACGCTCCATAGAAAAATTGTCATTTTCCTTTGAGACGTCTAATTGGAATCTTATATATCAATAGACACCTACCTACGTTCTTGTATACATGACCCAAAAGTTATACGTATCTTTCTTCCTCGTTGATATTACTTGGAAACTAGCCAAGCCACAAAGAAATACGTGTCGAAGAAAGAATACATACGCCCTTTAAATCAGTGTTATTTTAAGAAAAACGCGGAAACCTGGGCAAAATTTTATTTGACTACGCAAAAGCTTTTTGAGCTTTAATTAACACTTGACACTGAAATTCGTGATGCTTGTCTGTGGGGACCAGAATCCATGCACGAATAAAATATTCGGAATGTCGGAACGTCGATCCAATTCCGGGCCAAAAAATACGAATTTTTCGGCCATATTCATTTCTGCGCCATGTAACACCGATGAAAAACTTGATTGTGTAACTTCGAATAGCATACCACATTCCAAATACGATTTCAAAATGAAAACAAAACAAATGAAGGTCGCGTCAAAAACAAATTCTGATTCGCCAGCAATTTTCCCGAAAACCAATCGTTGGTTTCCGTTTGAACTTGGAACCGATGAAGTGGCTAACATAAATACCATCAAGATAGCAATCATAACTCAAACACGAGTATAAAAGCAGTCACTAGGAACGATTTGTACCCATGTTTGCATAACTGAAAAAATCACAAACGTACGATTTAAAACTTAAAGGTCAACTTGCCATTTATGACCGTCATTTGTAGGTAATAGTGAATAGCGGTGCACCGCATTTTATGGCCTTCGAATAGAATTCCGTGTTCTCTTTTGTTCTTTAAACGAGGACGGGAATTAAAATCTGAGTTTAAATGGCTTGAATGGTAAATGGGGCAGAATTAACCAGGTTGTCTGAACATTTCGCGTGTGTATTAAGGGTGTGTAATAATGCAGATCAAATTAATGTTCGCAAATTCTCTTTTATTTTTAAAAGATATAAAAAAATGCAATGTATAAAAGATAAATTTAGCTTCTAGGGTAATGGGAACAATAGGACCATTGCGAATGCTTTTAAGACCGCGCGCACTTTGGATGCGTTTTCGTACGAATTTCTCTCGTGCGTACACGTACGACTATGCACGTACGAATTGATTGCGCACATTGGATACGATTTTCTCCGACAAATAGGTAGTGTTCCGGTGATATCGCATTGAAGGCACGAAAAATCCCCACAAGTTCGGATTGTTTTCTGACGTCAGAACTAGACGTACATAAACGTATGCCTAAGTCGCACTCAGTCTGCGCGCTCTCTTTGTATTTGGAAGGTCGGGATCGTTCGTGCGTTTTTGTACGTGTACGCACGAGTGAAATTCGTACGAAAACGCATTCAAAGTGTGCGCGGCCTAGGTTCTTTATGATTAACTTTCACAACATACCTGCGTAATCATATTTTGTAAATACCCAAGAGTACATTTTCACAGGATGAATATACCTATTTGGTTTAACTAAGTCGTATATTGTCATCCAAAACCCAAATTAATGTACACCTATCACTTTATTCACTTCACAAGGAATACTTATTTACTACACAACACAAAGGGTTTGTATTAATGCAGTAAATTCATAATCCTATTGTTTAGTATTTAGACTTCTAAGTACATGTCCAATAATTATAATCCAACAACAAAATACATTTTACTAGACAAAGGTGTATGAATATTTAAATTAGTTTAAGTAAACAAGTAATTTAAATATGTAAGTTTTAAAAGAATTCATTTTAAAACAACGTATCAAAGTTAGAAAACAACAAAATTGTTTAGCAAAGAAGTGGCTTAGGAAAATATTAAATTTCGAGTAACTTTGAACCACTAAGTAAAACTTAATTCGTACATAAAATTTAAAGCTCTAAAGATTCACCGAGAGAATAGAATGATGTTATTATTTAAATTAATTAAAAGTGTAGTATAGCCAAATGTAGCAAGCGTAACGTGGGACGTTGCGGTGGTGGGCCCCCAGCTAGATGAACGAACGACCTTTAAAAAGCAGGTGGACAGACTAGACGCGGATATCGAAGAACCGGGTGTTATGGCGCCACTTGAAAGAGGCTTAAGCCAAAATTACATTATGAAATTAGTATCATAAGACCCTAGTGTAGTACCAATAGCGATGGCACAATTCCTCTGCGATGACAACATGTAAACAAATGTGTTAGGAATGGAACGGAAACTGACCGAGTTATCAACTGCAGTAAACAAGACATTAATAGAAACAGAATCCGTTAGCACTCTATTCTTTGACGATCGTAAACGTGTTGTGACGTCAGACATCAGACAACGTTGCAATGTGCCCATTTTGAAACAATTTTAGATTTCATTCAGAGAATGCTGATGATGTGTAAGGAAGAAACATCATTGAATGACGGAAATCAAGCGCTGATAAGCGCATGGTCGCTGTGATGGTGAAGCCGTGGGTGCTGGCTGGCTGTGTGACTCACCGCTCGAAAGCTTGAGAAAGTGATGATGATGATGAAGACGTCACGCTGAAGTAGTTGCACGAAGGCAGCGTCTATGTCCATATTCGGGGTCACAAGTATAGAGGCATGAGGAACAGGGTGTAAAGTTCTCTCATCCTCTATAGAAAAGGGAGGATCCTCCGACCAGACAGGGGCAACTGCCCGATGATTGATGTTGGGAAACTTTCCGAGCCGAAAACGTCGTTGTTGATCACACTGACAAGACATAGTTCACCGCGCGATTAGCATTATATATAACTACAGCTATACAGGGTGTTTGGCAGAACGTTGAACATACGAAAATGGTGGATAGGTGGGGTCATCTGCAACTTACTCAGCCCTAATTTATTTGGCCCTGGCGCCCTGGATATTATTTTTTTTTTTTTGTTTTCTTCTAGTTTCACAACTTTCTTAACTTTAAAGTGTAATTTTTATTAAAAAAAATGGGTAAAACAGGCATTTTTTTTTTAAATCTTTAATATTGGCAGATTTTTATAACAGAAAGATGTAAAAAATACTTAAATCGTAATTTCAAACTGCATTAAAAAAAAACAGGGGTCCAGGGCCAAATAAATTAGGGCTGAGTAAGTAGCAGATGACCCCACCTATCCACCATTTTCGTATGTTCAACGTTCTGCCAAACACCCTTTAAATGTATAATGCTGATACCACGGTAAACTCTCTCATGTGTGATGCGTTGCTCGTATGTGGCGATGTAGATACTGTCACAAGGACATAGAAAAATCACAAAACATTCCAACCAACGACGACGTTTACGGCTTGTGTCTATGACTTCTAGGAGCCAGAAAAGTAATTATTATTATCAGTCGCGTAAATTATACAAAATTGTTCAACATTACCAAGTCCTTTCAATTGAAATCGAACGTAATCAATCGGTTAATTTTGTGAAATGCATTCATAGGAATTCACAGTACCATGAAACAGCTACATATCGTATTCGCCCGCGGCATGAATATTGATGCATTTCAATGTAATGAACTACAGAACTAAACAGCGTGACTGGGTAAACGAGGGACTTACTTTGGGACATAATAATTAATTTTAAGGAGTAAGAAGTACTAAAATGCAAAGAAAACTTGGGGCAAGACACACCAGCGCCATTGCACTAAACAAATTACGTTTTAAGGAATGATTCGTGTTTATGTGTAGGAGTGATTCGTGTGTGTGTGTATTGTATTGAGGGTCTTAGTCTTTATCATTATAGCTTAAGAATGCAGCGACGCATGAATTGTCCATACAAACGTAATACATAAATCATTTGCAATTTGAGCATATTTCCACCATATTATGTTGATATTCGGATTGAGACAGTATTTATCTAGGCTCCTACGTCTTTTTATTTCCAAAAACTTACCTTTAAATGAATTGTAAGCGAATTGCATTTCGTACATTTTTACAGCGTAAATGACATATTTTCATATTGTTTTTTCTGTATTATAAACAACAATATTTGTAATTTTGTTTCTGCAAAAGCATAGATTATGTTATCAAGTTACAAATTATCAAAAAAAAAAAAATGGAAATACATTAAGTTTTTATTCATAATTTTTTGTATTACGGAACACATCCAAATTTATCATAAATTTTCAAAAGCTACTAGTGCTATCGCGTCAAGCAATAATTGTCAAAGTGTGCGTGGTAGTATTGCTCACTGTAGGTGTATATCGCTCCGACAGGCACTCACACTAGCGCAACGTGCTTGGAATTGAATTTTGCAAACATCTCAATTTGTAGTTGCGAGTCGTGACGCCGGCCTCTTAAACTGTTTGCATGTCTTACTTAAGCTTGTACCTACTTTCTGTGCAAATAAAGAACTATTCTATTCCTTCCATCATCATCTGCCTGGCCTTTTCCAACTATGTTGGGGTCGTCTTCTAGTCTAATCAACGGCTTAACATGCGTTCTTTTTCATGGATGGTCACCCATACATGGACTGACCTCGGCAACCGTTGCTTGACCTTAAAGATCGACCTGTTGGCTGTTATTACTTAACCGCGAGCCCATTAGGACAAATGAAAATGTGAATTTGCATAAATTGATGTAGTATGCCATTGGATAATTAGGTTGAATTTAAAAAATCCTCCAGCAATGGAATAAATGTCCCTTGCTTTACCAACCAGCCCGTGTATGGAACTACACACATATTATGTAAATGTACCTATATGATATCCATTGCCGTGTACGTTCGAGTGGCTATTGAATTTATAATCTAAAGTTGTTAATATTGAAATGGTATTGAAATGGATATGGATGGATACGTAATACATAGAACACAGACGTTTCATAGCTTTGTAAGACGAAAGCAAATAAAGTTGATGAGTATTCATATACTCATCAACATTTCAGTATGATGTGGAATGAGACTGCATTGAGATGTTCTTTCTCACTATTAAATTAATAAAAATTCCTGAATTTAATGACAGTAACATATACCTGCTAACCTAGTACAGTTGAATATTTAATGTCTTTTAGAAAACAAAATGTCTCCTGGTTAAGTTTACTCATCCATACAAAATAAAATTGAAGTGTTTTATTGTAATGTCAAAATAACATATGAAAATAATAATTTTACTAAATGCATATGAAAGTATATACGGTACTTATAACAAAAAATATATTTTAAACATTTTTGTCAGTCTATTTTGTCGGCTTATCTCCGAAACAGCTGGACCGATTTTGACGGGACTTTCACTAGTAGATAGCTGATGTTATAAGGAGTAACGTAGGTTACGTTTATTTTAGAAAAATAATTAAAGTCCACGCGGGTGGAGCTGCGAGCAGCGGCTAATCTTTATATATATAATTCTTCTGTGAGTGTGTATGTCACTGAACTCCTCCTAAAAAGCTGCACCGATTTTGTAGATTTTTTTTGTGTGTGTTTTAGTGGATCCCTGGATGGTTTAGATTCACAATCGGACCCGATAGGTGGCGGTATTCGGTCAGGACAACGTCTGTCAGGTCCGCTAGTATTGTATAGAATTTAAATAACAAACTATTGTTTACTACAAGAATACCTTCAAGAGACTGCATAACATTATTTTTTCCTCTACCTAACATCATATTTACTTCTATACAAAGCTCAACCGAGCAACAAGTAAAAACTAATAAAAGAGAATCTTTAAGAGCCTTGTTTCTAATTGCTATCTAATTATTATTGCAGCCCCTTTCAATGAACGACTAATTGTTCTATTATGTCTGTTAAGCTTTAATTTTGTTTTTCTTCTATTTCTTTTCCTCGTTTACAGATTGTCGCATTTAGAGGAAAAAGGAAAGAGGTGGGTTTGTAATTGTCTCTGGGAGGTCTTGTTCCTTATCTCTGTCCGTTAAAATTTTAATAGTAACTGTTTTGTCGCCGACTTCAATGGCCTTGTGGTTCTTTGGATCTTGTTTAAATTGTACTGTTTTAATTTTTTATTGTAGACCGCAATTAAAAATGAAAATTAAATTTGTTCTTTGACTTGGGTTTATTCATTTTGCTTCTTAGCTATGTTTTTTATACTTTACTAATAACAGTGGCAGAGGAAGACAAACTAAGAGATGAGAAGATGATATCAGGAAAATAGGCGATCTTTAGAGGAGGCCTTTGTCGGAAGACAAGTTGAGGAGTAACTACCGTTTGCCGAATTAAAATCAATTAAACATGAATTTAATAGTATAACAGTTTATATAGTATATTTTTGATAGTAGTAATGAATTCTTAGGCATACTTACAAAACATTTTGTTATTTAAATTAAGACCAACAATAAAGGCTTTTATTTATTTATTTTTAACAACAGTGGCATATTACACACTATATCTATGCTTAATTGTCTTTGGTATCACACGGAATGACTGATTGATTTTAAAAGCAAGTACCTAATAAGCTAATAATTAAATGAAACTTGTCGCCATTATGTGGTATAACAGTAAAGTAAATTATAAGACAACAAAGAAAAACTTAATGGTTCAGGATTTTGAAAAACGAGTGACGTCAAGTATTTACGTTCTTTCAATAACAACCCAGAAACAGCCAGGTGATGTCGCGATGTCGCGTTTATATCTGGTACACCACAATTCAAGGTAACATTTTAGTATTTTCTTTGTTATTTACTTTTATGTAATAAAGAACTGCAACTTTAATAAGGTTAAGGTAAGCTTTTGTTTCTGCAAAAACTTTGTATTTACCTTTTTCACAGAACAATAGAAATTCCTTTTCTGTAGGCGAATTTTCTCTTGACTTTCCTTTATTTAATTCTCAAAAGAATCCAGTGGCAGAGCAGTAAAAAAAAACTGTGAAAAATTCAACAAATTAAAATTGGCTTCATAATTTTATTTTATGTGAACCATAAAACAGCTACTTCCACCTCAGAAATTGCTCTCTTTTGAACCATTCAAACTTTTTTTTTAATTCTCGTTCAGAAACAGTTTGCAAATTGCTCAAACACATTGAAACGTTATAGTGCATCTGGGTCGAACCTCGGTAATGGCTTCCATATGGTTTTAATTGAAAGCGGTCGTATTGCCCTCACCGCACTCTAGGGGTTAATCGGGATATCAAACAAAAGTCGTTCAATATGATGACTATTACAACCCTAAACCAGAATAACCCTCCATGTAAGTATTTGAGTAAAACATTATCATGGAACTTTTCCGTAATGAAAAGGTATCTTCCATTGCCGATGTCCGAAACCAATGTGAAGCCAAAAATAGATCGTGTAATAAAATTTGGAATCGAAAGAATTGGAAACACTTGTAATGGTATAAGGAAAATTGAATGGGTTAATACTCATTTTAATATTGAAAAGGTGACTCCTCATCTGTCATAAAATAAAGATATTTGATATTGTATCGAGCAATCGGTGGTGAAGCGCTAATAAAAACTGTTAACGTTTTTGAAGTGAAAACTTCTTTAGGCGCGTTGGACATTTTTGAGATGGGACTAAACCATTGATTTCGTGACACCATGACGAAATCTCACTTTTGTAAACGCGATTGGGCTCTTTATTTATATTACGTTACGGATCAATGTTCTATGCAAATATTTTTATTTTAAAGGTTTTGTAAACGCAATTGTGCTCTTTATTTATATTACGTTACGGATTCATGTTCTGTGCAAGTATTTTTACTTTATAGATTTCGGAAGTTTTTTTTTTTTTAAACTCGATATAAGGTTACGGACCAATGTTCTATACAAGTATTTTTCTTCCATCAAGGCGATCTTGTTCAAATTTTCACTTCTGGCGGCACTCCCAGCGCCATCACTTTTTTTTAATTGTGACTTGGTGGGTTTGACTAGAATGTGAATACCACACAAGATGTCTTGTAATATTATTGCCAATTTTGTAACAAATAAACACAACATTTCCTGTATCGGCCTTTATGATAAATAAGTATACATATATATACCCGCCGTAGTGCCGCCGTATAATAATGATATATTTTATGACGAGTAAGGTTTTCTAAATTATTACTTACACAACTAAAAATAATCTATCTCGTAGCCTCGTTTACCTTGCTCCAAGCCACGTGCATACAATGTATTTTTCAGCTCAACATCCAAACTTGCAACAAAAACTAAAAGTACATGCTACGTAGTTGTAGTACATATGGGTCATATCGCGGTAATGGCCGACATGTGGCTCTAATTGAAACCGGCGTGGTTTGGTCTCAGCGGGCCTTTTCGGGTTAATCGTAACAGCGAGGAGAATTGTTTGGACATATGAAATTTTTATGGGATCGTTTTAATTCTTTTGGTAAGAGTTTATTTCTGGTTTGGGATTTGGTGAGAGTTTATATTGGGAATTTGTGTTAGGTTTGGAGGATAACGTTCTAAATTTTCGAAGGTGAGTTTGTAGAAGTAGCGATTGTTTACGCCCGCCTATAAGAACATTCTTACATACTGGCAGGTGACATGAAGTTAGTGACAACAATATGCGTGATAGTCACACAGTGATAAAATTAATCGTAATGTTAATGGTAGTTAAAAATAACAATACTTTTGATGCCAGACTAGTTACAGATAAAGCTACGGAGTCAGTAGAAAGATAAAATTTTAAAAAAGTCGTTCATGCCATTATTCTAGACAAAGATAACAATCTTTAGAGCACACCATAACAAAGACAAGAATATTTTTAAAATCAATTTCTAACAAAATTTAAATCTCATACATAAATATGAAAAGGTAATCGAATATAAAGTACATTAAACTCTTGGATTTGCATAAAATGGTATTATTTTAATAGAATTCAATATTTTTCACATGATTTTTTACACGATGAAGCTGTCTATAACTCTTGACGTTCTGAAAATTGAAAAATTGAGGGACTTTTTTTTTATCTGACATGGCGTGGCCCTTGCAATAAAACATAAACTTTTTTTAAAGATGAACTTGACGTCAGTAACACAACAACTGCTCTGGATGCTATGAAATAATAGGCACTGTCAGAATCAAATTATTACCATGGAAGTACGGTTAACTATACTTTTGTTTACACGGGCATAACATTGCATAAAATGATAGAAAACCGACATAATCAGTGTAAGCCAATGTACTCACAAACACACAGCATAATAAACGTCTCATTTAAAACATTGCAGCTATAAAGAAAGTTGACAAGAGTTATAATTTATTTTGACATGTTTTTGGCATCTTGCACTGTTCGTTCTCTAAATGACGTATCTTGGTACATTATAAATAAAGTGCTATTTTTACATTTAATTTATTTCATGTATTTGGGATTCATTTGTGTTTTTTGACAGACAACATTTTCAGAAATTATCGCCTTGCAATAAAAATGCAAAGTCAAACACTAGTGAACACGTTAGATACAGAATATTTTAAACAGTTAATTTTTTGACGCAAAAGACACCTTTAAATGCACACTAAACTTTAACATTCATGATAATAAATACAAGTGCTTGGTATGAATACAAATGTCTTTTAATTTGAAAAGCCAAATGCTTTGTTGCAAATGGATTTGTGAGCTATAAAACTTTGTTTGCATCATTAGTAGTGAAAACATTAATAATGCGAGTACTACCTACGTATAATCTCTTATTACTTTTGGTAATAGTTCACTCACTCACTCAGTCAGGTAGATAAATTGAACGATCCTTTAACAGAACTAAGCATTCATTTGCAATGTGGTCAAACTATAAATTATTTGTAGTTTGTATGTACTTAATAATCAGCTTAGTTTTCATCATTCGGGTCATCTATTCTACATCGGTCAGGTCACTATTGACTTTGTCTGAATCAACTTCTACTACATAAACCACAAGAAGTGGTTAAAATTGAAATCAACTATACTTTTTTTTTCTGGACAACATTGAAACTGAAGATTTTCACCATCGAACATAATAAACAATGATATCATCTAGATATACCAAGTACCTATTACTAAACTCTTATGCCCTGACCTAGTGAGTACGAACGTCGATATAATCCAATTTTTCCAAGTCAATTTTCCCTGCTAGCATAAATGGTTTACATCATTTGACTTTGTTTACTCATCCAAGAGTAATGCTCATTCATAAATGAGTGAGACATGGGAAGACGTCAATAGCCCAAGCTAAAATCCAAAATAATTATCATTTAAGTTCTTTGCAGTTCAAGTCGATATTATAAGAACCATAATATTAAATCTGAAATGGCCACTGCTGGACAAGAACTTCCCACAATTGAAGAAAAATCAATTAGCTGTTTTTTTTTTACAAAATCTATGAATAAACTCGTTTTAAATTATCGATAAAATGAACTTGTAACGACCGTAAGTCTTGTCAAGCGCCATGTTTGTTTAATGAAAACAACTCGATGTCGTGTGATTAGGGGCTTAAATTCGATTAACTTTCGTAGTGGGGACGCTGATGTAATTTACTGCGCTGTGGTGTTAACACGCTGCTGCTATGCTAAGTTTGAGTGACAAATAGAGGTGACAAAACCGTACGCTGTGACATAATTGAGCTGTCGGGCAGTGCCTGGTACAATGTTTTGAATTGATATTTCTTCTGATGGCTCATAATATTAAAACGTGTGAGCTAACGATGTATAATAAGAGATACTCCTTTGGTCACAAACTAAAATATTGATTTCTTCTTTTTGCATAGTTAAGAAAAAAGCCAAACAAAACTGCCAAAAAGATTTGGAAAACACCTCAAAATACACACCATGCCATGAAATTTGACCGTTCTTTATTTATCTTGTGTTAGGTACTTAAATTAGAAGCTGGAATTAAAAAATAGACTTTTTGAGTAGGTTTTTTAAATAACTGTTTGTTGCTATGTTTGTTCATGTTAAATATTATTAAATGTAAAGGCATCTCGCAGCTTTGATCTCTGAGGGTATTTAAAGCTACGTGCTCAGCTGCAACAACTGCTGGCACCTCGTTTTCGAGCAAGGGTCGGGGGGGAGTATCATTTACTCAGGGGCATGGTCGCGATCGCAAAGGACCTCAGCTGCGAGGTCGGAATGACGGGAGGCGTCTGTGTTTGTGCACTGTACTGGTGGCCCTATTCTTCTCCTGGAGGAGTGTTATGGGGTCATCTGGGTCAGAGAGAACTGCATAGAATGGAATTTCTTATATTTATAAATAGAGCTTTAGACGTGTACGTAAGTTTTAAAGCCATAAAGTCTAACATAAAAGCTATATCTGTCTAAATCGATTAAGATAGGCACTGTCTATGTATCTTCGGTTTACTTTTCTTTCTTAGATTTTTAGTAGCTTCGCGGTCATAATGTTTTATTATCCGTAGTTTTGGCATACCATCAAAACAAGTAAAAATGCGGATTTATATGCACTATATACATCAAAATATATAATAAATCTAACGAGAATCAAAATACAACTTTTATAGATAGGTATAGCGAAACTATAACCGAGTTTAAAATGTAGGGGGAAGATGACTAAACAAAATATGTTTAGGATGATTATGTTTGTAATAGAAGTGGGTTTACGATTCGATTTGAAGTAACAACCTCTCAATCGCCAATCTAATCATGGAATGATAGTTTAGACAGCTGAGTACCTACCTATATCGTAAAATAAAATAAACCAGACCATCATTTACATGTATTTCTAAAAGTTCCAATTTGGATAGCTTCCAATTGATGGAAATTTTAATATACATACATAAACTCACGCCTTCTTCCCATGGGGTAGGCAGAAATTACAGAACTCCACCTGCTACGATCCTTACATACTCCTTTTGCTTCGTTTAGGATCATTCTACGCACCTGACCTTTCTGAAGAACATCATCAGTAAGGTCAATAACTATGTCCTTCTAGGATGTCCCCTCACATCTGCCTTGTAAATACTTCTTCTTTGTTGCCTTTTATTCATCCTCTCATGACCAAACCATCCAAGCATAGGTATTCTTTTTCATTTTTGTCACAACATTCTTTTTTTAAACCGCAACGTTGTCACATCATATCTCAGCCTATCAATTACACCACACCACACTACACCACACACCACCACTAAGGCAGAGGACATCGTGAAGTACGTGCGCCAAAAGACGAAGTACACACCGAGGGTGCAGTAATTAGAATCGCACCTGAACGTCAGCTTCAAGGCGGTCGTCGTGCATGTACCGAATTTTTATCTGCCCCTCGTCATGCTAGAAGACTTTTGGTCGCAGGACGTGGTGTTCCGTCGCTTCCGCGGACAAGTTCCACAAGACGGCACTAAGTCAAGCTAGTGCAAAGAAGTGCTACTAACATAGTCTCAAGCTTTGTTTATATTAGAATATGTATGTTTCGTTTAAGATATTTTTCTATGGGCCAGTGTCGCCTGCAATAAATGGTATTATAACACATGCTTCGCAAGGAACGCATTTCAACAGCATTTATTCAACTTTAATGCCTTGTAAATAGACGATTTCTTAAAAAAAACTACAGTTACTTTTGCACGAAAGTGTAGCTCCCAGGTAAGTATTTATCACTTAATGGAAATCGGCTTCGATTGGCGCTTACTTATCCAAATATTTGTCAAGCGATTTAAACTGTAAAACTTTCCATTTAAATTGACGTTTACATGATTTGTTAAAGGATATAAATTGGATTACACTGAAGTTCAATCACCCGCTTCAGTCAATACCGTCAGAGACATTTTGGGTTCGGCGTTGTCGAACTAATGTATTCAAATTAGCTTTTACGATAGGTAATATGGTTTTGTGAGGTAAAACAGAGCTATAGACAAATCAATGACAAGGCAAAGCTAATTTAGTTTAGTCTTGTCTAGAATTCGAACTATACAGGGTCAAATTAAATAAGCTAGTAAAACTCCGCAAACCAGATGGATACTACCGGTATCTAAACACGACAAAATGAAATATAATGATTTTTTTTTTAAGTCAACGACCCCATGTTTTATAGTTATTTGAAGTATGAGTTGAGATAATCAGTTTTCTTTTTGTTTCGATCGATCAGGTTAAGCTACGCTTGCCACGGTTAGTCTGTTGATGGGTGACCATCTTTACATACCAAGATCCCTCCGTGCCTCGGAAAGCACGTTAAGCCATCCCGCCTGTCATTTGTAGATCTTTGACAGTCGTTACGCGTTGTCAGAAGCCCGTAAGTCTGACAACCAGTCTTACCAAGGGGTATGTATGGTATTACCTAGTTACTGGATTGTGGTAAATACTGGGATTCAGCTGCATCTAGTTAGACTGGAAGCCAACCCCAACATAGTTGGGAAACGGCTAGGTTGATTGAAGTTGGCTGGAATTTAAAGAAACTTGTGGCATTACTTCATTTGCTAAGTAAAATAAAATTGCACCTCGGTTGCATGCGCCATTCTTGTTTTCATTGTAATACTTAACCTAATTTCAATCAATAACTTTAAAAATCATCCCCTGTTACATGGGACTAAAACATAACTGCCGAAATATGAGTATACACCTCTGTTAATGTTTATGCTAACATAACAAATATTTCATTGTTTGTCATCATTTTAAAACACGTCTAATCTACATCAATGAATATTGTGTAACAGACTTCGCAGTCCAATGTGTAATGGATTTATTGCGTATAAAAATACCCGAGCTACTGGTACGGGTATCAGCCAATTGTAATTGGGCCGAGCGGGTCTAATCTCGGCTTCAACCGAGCTAAAAGATATATTCAAATGACTATATTTTCAATTATTGTTCAGGTAAGCCACCGTGGTAATATGGGGAAGGCTTTAGGTAATTTGCAAGAGGATACTGGTTGAAGAATGGTTATTATGTTAAGGAAAAAGGTTTGGTTTGTATTATTGTCTTTGCTTGTTCAGTTACTTATTCATTGAATTGCAAACTCAAGCGCGAGCGTCGTTGCCGACGGAACTGAATGTTGCCATTTAAATATTATACTTATGTGTAAAGATTTAGAACTTGTGTATTCATTTTTTTTTTCTCATTTTTGCTGCACCGGTTGACGTCATCACGTCAACGCCAGCTGTCTCTGAACACCAGTGCTGTGGCTGTCTCGCAAAGGGTCACAGCATAATGCAGACCGTTGCCCGTTTTGCGTGGATGTGACGCATATTTTTCCCCGACTTGTTCTTTCTTGTGTTTTTGTTATTAGAACGAAGTTCTTTAACACGGCTTGCGGTACGAGTAAACTGGTATAAATCGTCATGAACCAAATTCACATTTTCTCTCTCTCTCTCTCTGTGTCTCTCACAGAGAGAGAGAGAGAGAAAATGTGAATTTGGTCAAAATGAAAATCCAAGAAGGTGGCGGTGAAAATTTTAAAATATCTCATCATGGGTGTCGTGTCGTATTCATGGTTTTTGAGGGTGTTAAAAGCCGATAAGTGACGATAAAATGTAAATTCAAGATGGCGGCTGCGAAAATTTTGTTTTTGTTTTAAATCATACGTGAGAATGAACTTCGTTCCTGACGGGGGTCCCCCGACCGCATAATTTTTTATTTCTTTGCGTCTTAACTTACCGCAAATAAAGGTGTTTTAATCTTTTTTTTTTTTTTTCTTTGTATGCTACAACAAAATAGGCAGAAGAGACTACATTTATATTATGAGTTAGGTTGTTTATCAACAATTACAATCAAAATAAACAATTCAGGTTAGTTATTTTACGTCTAATGAGAATAAATACTTGAAAAAATTAGTAAAAAAAACCGGCCAAGTGCGTGTCGGACCACGCACAATGAAGGGTTCCGTAGTTGGGATGAATTTATCCCAAAAACAAACTTAACTTTGTAGTTGAAAAATATGTTCTCCCATACGGAATGTATGGGAAAACATGTTTTTACAACTGCAAAGTTAAGTTGGTCGATTATTACTCGTTAACTTGTAAAGCCTACTCAGCTGTGATAGTTTTCCTTTTAATTTCGTTATAAAATTTTGTGAAAAAAATCACAGTAGTAGGTTACTACTGCTGTGATTTTTTTCACAAATTCAAAATCAACCATTTAGCTGGCAGGGGGGGGACACTTGACTCTAACAAAAATTAGCACTTTAAAGCTTAATATTTCGTTAACGAATCCCTGAATCCAAAAATGGTTTTCGCAAATTCACAATGTTTTTAAAAGACCTTTCCAATGATATCTCACACTATACGATATAAAATAAAAAAATAAAACATCACCACTTTACGTGTAGGAGAGGTACCCTAAAAAAAAATGTTTTTCATAATTTTGTTTTACCACTTTGTTGGCGTAATTAATATGTATACCTATGCCAAATTACAGCTTTCTAGTACTAAGGGTCTCGGAGCTAGACCGCGGACAGACAGACAGACAGACGGACATGACGAAACTATAAGGGTTCCTTGTTTACTACTTAACCCTAAAAGGGAGTTAATACTGCAAACAATAAAAAAAGTGTAGACAGACCATAACTGGTGAAATGGGGGTATAGATGCCCCTCTGCTTAACCCTTCGGGAAATACAAGCGTGATGTTATGTTATGTTTAACTATTACGGACTTTGACTTTGACCCTGACCTTTGAATAAACATACGAAATATTACAATATTTCTTCTTCAAGAAAAACGATAAATGATTTTGTCGACACATAAGTTATAACAATATTTCACTCGTAATATTCGGAGTTACTGACTGACATTACTGACATTGTTTTATACATTAAATTTACAATATACAAAAGTAGTGATTAAACGTAGGTCCGCTGGCTCCCAAACTAGGTTTATACCCGTGACCTGGAATTCAGTGTTTCCCTACGAATTTTTTTTTATTACGTTTGTCGTGGTTATTAAAAATGTAACTATTGCAAGAAAAACTTTGGTACCTAAATGTTGCAATTGTACTTACAGTTTTAATTAAACAGTGCAGTACATTTTGCACATTTTCTTCACTTGTTTCAAAGAATTGCAAGATTAAATTGAAAAAATAAAATATGATGAGTCGACGCCATTTCATTCAATACGGTACTTCGTAAATTAAATTCCGCGTCTTCAAGCCCACTTTAGAGTTGAAGATGTTCTTTAGAAACAATAATTTATACTACTTGAGAGCAGTGATTTCGCACATTTTTACGGAGGAAAACAATGCTATGTGCTAAATGAATTTTATTCTAAATTAAGGGCTGTTCAGTAAGGAAGATAAACGTAGTATCATCATTTCAGAAAGTTTAGTAAAAATGTATAAACCCAGTTTTTCGTTAGTGTTCGTGATAAATACAGTATTTTTATTTTCTTAATGTCCCTAGGGAATCATCGTATTTCCGAATACAAACGAATGCTGATTTCCATGTCATTATTAGATTTATCTTGTATAATAATTTGAATTCAGAACTAAGTACTTTATTGTTGTTTTGTTTTTATTTTCGTGTGAACTATATAGAGCTGTAAAACTATTTTCCTATCTGTCGTGCTTGCGACTTTAGCAGCTTTCCTATCATTTTTAAATAAATTACATTAATTAAAAGAGTATTAACAACTCTATATACTTCCAAGTCGATTGAGAGCGTCCGGTCTGCACCAAGTACAAAGAGCAACTGATAAAAAACCGAACCGACGAAATACGAGGTTTACCGACGGACATTAAGAACATATTTGACCTGCCTATGCATGCTAAATTTTGATGCACCACCCCATTACCTACTGCGTCATAATTATGCAACTTAAACAAGTTATGAGTATTAATTATTTTATTATTTTTATAAAACTCTGATTGAGTACCTCCAGTAAAAACGTTATCGCCTCTAAAATGTACAGAACCAACACTAATTCCAAAGTTCAATAATGGATTGTAGCGAACAGAAAGTAGTTAAATTTGTTCAAAGTGGGACAAATTGGGCTGAAACCCAATAAAGAATTTAAAGTTCAGAGTATTGATTGAAACCAAATACTGTTTTATCGAAAACATTCGTCCGAAACTTGTTCGCAAAGTCGTTTGCAAGAGCTTTTAGACAAGAATCGATAATTATTTAATTACTTGGGATGTCTTAAAGCACGTTAAGCCGTTGGTCCCGGCTGTCATATGTAGAATTTGGCAGTCGTTACCAATTTATTTAATCAAGTAACCATGACTCATTTGTTAGTAAACTTATCCTATGTTAGTAATTAAGACAATCTACATCCTAAACAATTTCCTTTACAATATATAAGCGGCAGTACTGTCCGACGCTTCACCGCGGCTGCACCATTCCATGGAAAATGGCGCAGCAGTGAGTCACGTACGGACAGTCCAGCCTGCTCGAAATTAAATACAGGATACTGTTGTTGCCGCCCCTCACCCCACGCACCAGGGACGCACAACGCTTACGCATTGTGGCAAAGAAACAATCCACATGTGCGTCCGCGAACATCCCTGATGCACAGCAGTAGCGGAGCAGCCTTAACAGTACCATAAACGCGTTGTGGTATTGCACGCGAAGGGCACTGTACGATTTTTGAGTATATCTAGCCCACAGGCTGCTCGCGTAAAAGTAGTACAATACGCTCTGAAAAGAGTAATTTTAACAGTTACGGAACAACGAGGAAACTTACGAGCCAGCATGTTTGCTCTAACCGACTGTCTCTGAGATCAGGAGTAAGTATGTGTGGCCAATAGTGATGTTCAAATGCGCTAGAAACTATAGACGTGTTATAGACTATAAAATATATTTTTCTAGCGCATTATTTTATCCGCTATCATTATAACACGTTGTAACAAAACTCGGCCGCAGTCTCAACGCGGAGACGTTATCATTTTATTTGCCAACACGCTAAATGGACTTAATGTTGCTGCGCGGTGAATATTATCTCGCAACGCGCTGTACACGAAAGAATATAATATTTTTCTCATGAAGCGTTAGAAATCAGTGAACTTTTAGGTGAAAAGTGTTAAAATTTTAAGTGAAAAACTTCAAACTCAGAATAGCAATTAGCTATTCCAAATTTAACGTTTTTGCCCTTAAAATTTGATTGTCTAACTAAATCTGACTAGTTTGTTGAAGTAATATATTTCTAGCGCGAAGTCATAGTCGATCTAGCAAACGCTAGACGCTTTATACACATATCGTGTTATGTTTAGGCGCTATACGTTTTATTAACCACCACTAGTGGCCAAGATATTTAAAAAAAATGTCCGACAGAAATCACCAACAACACTTAGTTACAATACAATATATTCAACGAGAACCACTGATATTGTCTCTTAGTTATTTCTTGCAGACGAAAGCTTTACATGAAATGAAATTAATATATTGTATGCGAAAGGTAACTAAGTAAAATTAATGAGCATAGCTCCAGTAATTGAGAAAACGTTAGTAAAAACATTGTCATAAATTACTCAAGTAGCGTTAGTTAATTCTGTACCTTCAGTGAAAAGTGATTTAACTGGAAAATCATGATTCTGAGAAAATTAATATTAAAGTTGAAAAAAATCTGACTCTTTGTCTACTTCACTACAATGAGTACTGATTACTGACACTGGCACGATTTAGTGTAAGAAGAAACATTTTTTTTTGTTTTTTTATAATTTAAAAAGAAATCCAGTTGTATCACCTAACACAACATATATTAAAGTCGTTTTATGTGTAAATTAATTTAAAATGACTTGAACCATTTTACATATTATTTATTGGTTGGTGTTGGATGATTATGTGTAAAATCAGTTTGTACTAATTCACATCTAAATATTTAGATCGTGTAATAAGAGTCACATACATTTGTATTAATATACAATAAGGTACTTGAAATATTTGTTCCAGTTCACATTGATATTATTTAAAATGTATTTTTATTACACATTAATAAAAGTAAAAAATGCTTAGCTAGAGCACTTTGCACCAAAATACGCTTGCTCAATTTTAATCTTAGAGGGTATCTCTAAATCTAACAATTAGACCAAAAAATTGCATTTTTTTTACTGTAAACTTAATGTAAGATTATTAAAACTGATATAAGTCAAGATATATCACTTTTCACTGAAGGTACAGAATTATGAATTGATTTAAATGATTCTTTTTTGTTTGGTAGGTCATACTTCAGAGGTGGTCCCATTATAAATTTTTTTAACTTGGCTTGGATAGTTTTTGAGTTAGCTTCAATAATACGTATTTTTTCCCACTCAGTATGTAGGTGATATGATAAGTTCCTGTCACTGTTATTTACATAGCAGGCAGTGTTATTGGAATTTGTGTAGGTTAGGTACCACAACTAAAAAGAGAAAAATATAAACTTTTTACATTAAAAAAAAACAACCAACTTCCAATAAAAACACTACAAAGTGAGTCGGTGGCAAAAACGAAAATTCAAAACCAAAGACACCGACTTCCGAAATTAAAGTTATTTTTCACTTTGTAGTGTTTTTATTGGAAGTCGGTTGTTTTTATTATTTAAAAAGTTTTTTCATAGACTGATTTTTGCCTTAACAAGTAGTTATGTACTTCTGACATTCTCGTATTATCTAAAATTCAAACAAAAATCTGCTCTTTTATTTTTTCATAAGGTAGATAATGGGTTTAAAAACACTTAGACATCATTAACTCAAAATCTGAAAGCTATCACAAAACACAATGGTGTTCCCACCGTTAATAAAGAGTTATACAAAAAACCAAAGCTGAAAACATACCCAAAAGCTAGACTACATAAATCAGTGGTCTTCCTAAAAGCAAGCCGCGCGTAACAAATTAATGCCTTAATAATGAAATGTTGGTATAATATGTTTAGTCTGACATTACTTTAGTCGACCGTCCGTAACGTCAGCAAACACTGCTTGACGTCACTAACGCCATAAAAGCCGGAGAAATAAAATGTATACCTACATAATCTTTATTATAATAATATAATAAAGCTAAAGAGTCTGTTTATTTGTACGCACTAATCTTTGAAACTACCAGTCGCCTTTAAAAAAATAGTGGCACTCCAGGAGTGCCGACAGAAGTGAAAACTCGAACAATTTTACTGTGCAGGATCACCTTGATGGAAGAAAAATACTTGTATAGTACATTGGTCCGTAACCTCATCTAAATAAAGAGCACAAAAGCCTTTACAAAAAAAAAAAAAAAACCAAAACCTTAACAATCAAAATACTTGCATAGAACATTGATCTGTAACGAAATATAAATAAAGAGCACAATCGCGTTTACAATAAAGAAGTGTCGGTAACGGTGTCGCGAGTTCAATTGTTTTTTCCCATCTCAAAAATGCCCAACGCGCCAAAAGAAGTTTTCACTTCAAAATCTTTTTGCATCTGATAGCCCAATTCTTAAGGAAGGTTAACATCACGCTACGACCCTTAGGAGACGAGTAAAAAGACAAAAGTCAAAAAGAACGCTAAGCGAAAATGAAGTAATAGCACGAGCGGGCGATGCGATGCGACGCGATGGGTCGGGGGAACAAGAAATTTCACGAGGACGAAGTCGCGGGCAGAAGCTAGTTACATTATATTTTGGGTCTCGTGACTGACTAAGTCACACCCACGCGGGTCGATTCGTGGATAATTGCCTCGGAAAGTACGCTAAGCCGTTATCCCCGGCTGTAATTTGAAAATTCTGACAACTTACCAGGGGCTATCGTGTTATCCAGTAGCTAACTGGGATATGGACGTCAGATAGTCAGTCGCCCCAGTTTCAGACCCGAACTCCACTAATGCGGAGATGTGCGGAGATGTCCGAAGCGGAGATGAGAAGAAATGTTTTTCAGCTAGGGTGTATCCACCGAAGCTGTGCGGAGATGTTTACTGGCTAGACTGGAGCGGAGATGTGTGCTGGCTAGAGCGGAGATGTGTGTCGGCTAGAGCGAAACTTTTACGGCGCCACTCACATATTTTCTCGTCTCCGCTGCGCGCCGTCGCCAGCTTTCGAGGTACAGCTTACATCTCCGCTTCAATCGCGCCATACAAATATGATACATCTCCGCTCACTAGTCTCCACTGAAGCTGGTGGAGACGAGATGTGTGAATAACGAAATTCTATTGGTTGTTTAAAACACATCTCCTCTGCTCTCGTCTCGCCTCCGCTTTGGAGCCCGGGCCTTCTATGTTCTATGTTACAGGGTTTGGTTTCCGCACTTAGTCCGTAAGATGGACCATTGTGCATGGGCCATGGCGGCCGTTTGGTGGTTATTCCAACCAGCCCACCTCCCTCCAGAAGCTAATTAAATCTCCTGGTCTGTTCAGAACATCTGTGTAGGATCTGGGTGACCCGAAGGTTTCTGTTCTAATCTGGGTGACGCCTGTGCATTCAAAGAGCGCTACGGTTTCCTCAGCCTCCATGCACGCCCTGCACAGAGGACTGTCCGTTATGACTATTGTGTGGAAGTGTTGAGCCCGGGCCTTACATGGTACATTGGTATTCAGCGAATCATACCCTTGCAGTCATGAAATTACCACGTCAAATAATTTAACCATTATGTTCAACGTCAAAGGTTTTAATGGCGAAAATGTTGAACATCTTAAGGTACGATTACACGATTGGATTAGCAGCCTGTTACATAAAACGGCAATTAATTTGGGATGTGACAAGCTTTAGGAGGTGCTTTAAGCCCTAATAGATTGGGATCAATCAGGATAAGACCAAATTACAGGAAATTGTTTTGGTAAAATGATAATTTTACGATTGCTTGAAACCAATCAATCTGCCTAGCGTTTTCCCAACTATGTTGGGGTCGGCTTCCACTCTAACTGGATACAGCTGAATACCAGTATTTTACTTGCTGCTTATCTGACCTCCACAACATAGTTACTAGGTAACACGATACCCCTTGGTAAGACTGGTTGTCAGACTTTAGGACTTCTAACTACCAGTAGTCAAAGATCTACAAATGACAGCCGAGACCAACGACTTAACGTGCTTTCCGAGACACGGAGGGGTCTTCGTATATAAAGATAGTCACCCATCCACGGACCAACCGCGGCAAGCGTAGCTTAACCTGATCGGTCGAGCCGTGCGGCTGTTATTATTTAGCCACAAGCCCCTTGACCGTGGACAGAGAGAAGTGGAAAGACAGTAGCGAGGCCTTTGCCCAGCAGTGGGACGGTAACAGCAAAAAAAAAGTTACTATCATGATAAGAATCCTAACTAATATTATAAATGCGAAGTTTATTTGATTGTTACGCTTTCAAGCTAAAACAGCTGAACGGATTTTCGGATTTTTCCGCATCTTCCCCCAGGATCGGCATCCTCATTCTTCAGCAATCGGCATCCTTATCATGATAGTAACTTTTTTTTTTGCTGTTACCGTCCCACTGCTGGGCAAAGGCCTCGCTACTGTCTTTCCTATCTTCTTTTTTATCTCCAAATTTTCCACGGGATAGAGACTATGCGGGTGAAATCGCGGGGTGCTGCTAGTAAGGCATAAAATAAACTTAAGTATCAATCACTAATAAACTTAATTAGTGTATCAAATAAATATACATTTTCCGAGAGCTGGGAAGCGTAGGTTTCTATCTAGAACGATAAAATGACCTACATTTTATGCCAGCTATAAATAAAAACAGTAATATACCATTGACCTCGTAAAGGGGAATATTTTTTTGCTCGTTAGAAAAAAATAAAACAGCCGATGTCCAATTATGAAACGTTATTGGATACTTGCTCAATCTGCTCCAAGAGTTGTTCGTACGAGCCTAAATAAAATGAAAATTGCGAGCTTAATAAAGTCTTAACAATAAGTATAAAAATAAATTAATCAAAGAATATTGGATCGAAATTGCCTGAATTTGTCTTTTATTGGAATTGAACGTGTGCTTCAGTACTTTTTCGGGTAAAATATTAATCTGCTCAAGCGTGAGATAAACGGTACCAACTCTGGTTGTAAAGCTATGGTGATGCAATATATTCCAATGCAAAATTATTGTTTATTTATTTTGTAATCCCATAGTGGGATTTATGTGTCCATAGGTATGTCCATGGCATCACACCGGGCCCTATCAGAATACCAGCGCTGCGGTATTTATTTTTTAAATATCGCAGCTTATGCTGAGATAGGTGCCTTTTTGACCTCGCGCAGGTCATATAATTATTATTAAAAAAGAACCTGTCGTTAATTCGAAATTTTTTATTAGTTTTAGATGCTCCTTTTTATTTGTTATTACCGTTTGTATTTCCTGTGCGTGTCCCAAACAAAATATTTTTTTTTCTTTCTTTCAATGCTGTACCTATTATCATCATCATCATTTCAGCCGAAAGACGTCCGCTGCTGGACATAGGCCTCCCCCAAGCACCGCCACTTCGACCGATTCTGTGCTTTCCGCATCCAACGGATTTCTGCGGCCTTCACAAGGTCATCGGTCCATCTTGTGAGAGGCCTTCTAACGCTACGTCTTCCGGTACGTGGTCGCGACTCCAGAATCTTAACTGTACCTATTAAAAAACATTGACCAAAAGTAATTTATGAAAGTGTAAAGAAACCCTGTTCAGGTTATATTCTTTCCCAGTCACTCACTAAAAGGAATTAGTAACACATTCATCTGGATTTAAAAGGTTTCAACTTTATTTGATCTCATCCTTTTCCCCACAATTTTTTTTATTGACATATTAAATTGTAATTGAAAAATCGTCGACAAAAATTGAGGTTATGAAATTAATCTTAAATGTGAAATGAAAAACATCTTTAGTTTACTCAATTTTTGAGTGGCACTACAAATTGGCATCTGTGGTCATTATGGATTAGAAAACTGGACGTTTTCTGATCCATTTGCTTACATTTTCATCAAATACTTTTGCAACTAGTCATTGTCGTGTTTGCCTGGGTTTGTCGCGATGCCCGTGGACGTTTTCTTGAGCCTGATTTTTGAAGTGAAAACTTCTTTACGGGCGTTGGGCATTTTTGAGATGGGACTAAACTATTGATTTCGTGACACCATGACGACATCTCATTTTTGTAAACGCGATTGTGCTCTTTATTTATATTACGTTACGGGTCAATGTTCTATGTAAGTATTTTTACTTTAAAGGTGTTATTTAGATAAAGTTACGGACCAATGTTCTATACAAGTATTTTTCTTCCATCTAGGCGATCTTGTTCAAGTTTTCACTTCTGTTTTCTGCAACTTGGCACTCCCGGAGTGCCACCACTTTTTTTTTTGCTTTAATTTCCAAGTATTTCTCAAGAATTATTTTAGCGATAACAAACGATCATGATCGTAAACGCAAATACTTATTAGACGCGGCTTTTCTCCGAAGATGAATAGTTAGTACTTAATTTCTTGGAAATAATAATAACCTTTGGCTGGCTTCTGAGACTTACGTCAAGCTCGGTTGTTGCCTCCGATATTGGTTAAAACGTTGCTTAGGTATACCTTGTGTACGTACATATAGAATTACTATAAATTAATTTGTAAACTGCGCAGTCTTACAAAGTATTTGATTATTAATTAAAGGTTATTTAGAATTTAAAAACAAATTTATTAGTAATCTGATCATGTTTGCGGGACCAAAATGATCAGAGATCGCACAAAATAGAGTGGTTTGAAGGGAACAGGGGATGCCTGTGCCCAGCAATGTAGGCTAGAAAAAAAAAGTGGTGGCAATCCGGGAGTGCCGAGAGAAGTGAAAACTTCAACAAGATCGCCTTTGTGGAAGAAAAATACTTGTATAGAACATTGGTCCGTAACCTTATCTAAATAACGAGCACAATCGCGTTTACAAAAAAAAACTTCCAAAACCTTTAAAGTAAAAATACTTGCATAGAACATTGATCCGTAACGTAATATAAATAAAGAGCACAATCTCGTTTACAAAAATGAGGTGTCGGTAACAGTGTCACGAGTTCAATTGTTGTTTCCCATCTCAAAAATGTCCAACGCGCCTAAAGAAGTTAGAAGTTTTCACTTCAAAAACAAGGTTTGGGTGCATTAGAGTCAGTACGGATAAGCAAATCAAATAAGGCCTCTAAATCTAATTTCATTGTGATATAGCCGAAAAGAGGGTAAAAAGTTTACTGTGGATTCAGATGTGTGAAAAGAAAAAGTATGCCGCGACAACTCCAAATAAGTTGAAATGCAAAATGATTATGACGGTTATAACAAGAAGGTTGGGTTGACATTTTGTTTCTCCTTCTACAGACGAATAGAGATGAAACCTGAGTAAAAAAAAAACAAAAAATTGTGTCCTCCAGTCAGATAATAAAAAAATATTTATTTATTAATAGGAGAACCAACAGCTATAACAAATGGATAACAGTTGTTTAAGAAACATAGAGCCAATTACAGGTTCTCACGGGTAAAAACAGAAAAAGTAGTAGAAATCTTAGGATCACTAACAAGCACGATAAAAAAGATTAAGTATACATATTATTATATATACGGTACAATAAGCACTATGCTCTTTTAAAAAAATCAGCGTTCAGCCGTATTACACACATATTTTTTGTTTTATCATATTAATTAAAAATGACTTAGACAAAACGCATTAAAGTTGAGGAGTGGGGATCGCTACGTCACAAGTAAGTATAAAATCTACATACTCGTGACCTCATGGCACATTTTAACTCAATATATTGCTGTAATCTTTTGATTATGTACGAAACGAAAAAATACGTGTCCAATATTTTTCAATAATCTACCTAATGGACAAAAGAAGTGACACTCCGGGAGTGGCGACAGAAGTCAAAACTTGAAAAAAAATCGGCACCGCGGTAAATGACGTGTTGATGTCTTTTACTCCACGCACCGCGGTAATCAACGTGTTGATGTCTTTTACTCCACGGTGTCAGTAAATTCCGTCACAGTGTCGTGAAATCAATGGTTTAGCCCCATCTCAAAAATGCCCAACGCGCCTAAAGAAGTTTTCAATTCAATTTTTTTTTATCATCACCCACCCCTATTGCCCGTGAACATTATAATTATTACATTTTTCAAGATTTATGGGTTTGACCTCAACTTAGGTAAGTACCTGTATCTATCTATACTACTTTAAAAACATCATCATCATCATCATTTCAGCCGAAAGACGTCCACTGCTGGACATAGGCCTCCCCCAAGCACCGCCACTTCGACCGATTCTGTGCTTTCCGCATCCAGCGGATTCCTGCGGCCTTCACAAGGTCATCGGTCCATCTTGTGGAAGGCCTTGTGGTCGCCACTCCAGAACCTTTCGACCCCATCGGCCATCCGTTCTGCGAGCAATGTGCCCTGCCCATTGCCACTTAAGTTTGGCAATTCTTCGGGCTATGTCGGTTACCTTGGTTCTCCTTTAAAAACATACTTGAACTTGATTATTGCATGTTTACTTGACATCTCTTTCCATCTTCTACATAATAAAAGTCTTAAATTAATTAATTTACGGACAGACAACGCACGCGAGCGGCTTGTGGCTAAGTAATAAAAGCTGCACGGGTCGATCAATCAGGTTAAGCTACGCTTGCGACGGTTGGTCCGTAGATGGGTGATCTTTACATACCAAGACCCCTTCGTGCCTCGGAAAGCACGTTAAGCCACGGTCCCGACTGTCATTTGTGGTAGTCGCTACGGGTAGTCAGAAGTCCAAAAGTCTGACATCAGTCTTACCAAAGGGTTCGTGTTCCCCAGTAACTGGGTTGTGGAGGTCAGATAGGCATGCTCCATGAAAAATACTGGTATTCAGCTGCATCTGGTTAGACTGGAAGCCGACCCCATCATAGTTGGGAAAAGGCTAGGCAGATTGACTTTGATGGATTGATGATCGCACTATAATAGGCCTGTGTCCAATTTTTTTTTCCGTCTTATAGGTTATTAAAAAATATTAAACACGTATTTTTTCTTCTTTAACGTTATTAAAAGATTACGACGATACATTAAGTTAAATTGTGGCATGATGTCACGCCTTGCTAGATTTAACACTGCGTTGTGACGTAGCGAGCCCCCACTGCCCAACTTTAATGCGTGTTTTCTAAGTTATTTTTGATTAATATGATAAAGCAAAAAATACGTGTCTAATATTTTTTTATTATCTGAAAGACGGACTAAATAGTTATTTTTTTTTACTTAGGCAACTACCCTATTGTTATAGCAAAAGGTGACATAAATATTACGATCCCATTTTCCAATTAACTCGGAAAAACACATTGCGTTGTTTTTGTTTAAGAATCCCAATTATTAATTAAATACTTCTTCTAACTAAGCGATACAATTTTAATGAATCCCGGCTTCCATCCAAGAGGGAATGGCTTATAGCAGTTGATTTTGATTTAAGGAAACTCATTTAGGAGATCAAATTACCCAATTTATTATCTTGCTCTGAACTTTGAACAGATCTTTGTATATACATTTAAGAGTTTCTTTTCTGGGGATGGAAGGAGACCTTTGCCCAGAAGTGGAACAATACAGAACAATTTAAAAAAAAAAGTATTCTGTCGTAATTTGGATTACATTTCTCTCAATACTTTGTATTATAAACAAGTACCTGTGTAAGTAGTTATACGTGCAAACATGCGTTACTAGAAGACAAAAACATTCCAGTATTTTCGATTCCGATTTCCGATTGAGGAACTACATTCCAACCCAAAATAAAATTGTATAAAAACAAGCGCCATCTTTGTTGATACACATGCCACTACGACCCTTCGAAATTCAAACAAAATATACGCGCTTATTTTAAATCAAGGGTTGGCTGTCGCATATTTACGAAGTACTCTTGCCTTCCGCCTACCTTTCGAGCTTCAATGTCAAGAGCCTGAGGGAAAATTTCAACAACGACCGCGTAGAAATAAAGGAGTGTGCGCTGTCGCGTATCTTAGGTAATTAGTGGATAGTTGAATGACCTGATATAAACAAGTAGCTTTCGTTTTAGATAAGAATTTATTTTGGAATTTTGAATTTTCTTTTCTAGCGTCTAGCCACGCTAAGTCTGCAATGGAATAAATGGGCAACCCCAAAAAGTTTTATATATAGTATACTTTTACATCAGTCAGTTACGTCAGTTTCAGAGTTGTAAGTAGATCTAATGATTTTGATATTTTACCTTTTGATTTTTGCATCACAGATTATGTGTAATATCGTGCTCTACCTACATACGATGACAAAACTGTATCAAATCCACACTGCATCGTGCTAAAGTGACTATTCTTTACTAGGTTATTTTGTTAAATTTGATAATAAATCAAAATAACCTATCAAAAACAAAAAGACAAACAAAGTATCAAATTCTTTTTTTGTCGGACAGGATGGTGTTGCCGTCCATAGATTTTCAAATTCCACGGTTTTTTTACTTATGCAGACAAAGCGTGGCCGGACTCTACAAGCCGTCTGCCCGATGGGATTTTTGATGGGCAAAAATGACTAAGGTACTTCCATACAAATTTTCATCCCTTATTTAACTCCTTTAGGGGATGAATTTTTAAAAATTATTACACGTACTCTTGAGCAATATCTCATGCTTCTAAACCCGGTGGTTAAGGCAATGCGTAGATATTTAGTTAGTACTAGCTTATGCTTGCGGCTACGCTCGCGTGGATGTCGGAAAATATCCCACGAGAAAGTTCTACCGGAATTAAAAGTACCCTATGTGTGTTAATCCTGTATATATCAGTACCCTAATTGCGTAACTTATTTTCGTAAACAATGTCGCGAAATTTGTTTCATTTTGACATTTCAACAACATTCATTGCGTTATTTACGTTGTTCAACAGATTCTTTTTTCCAACTTATGAAGCAATGGATTAGAAATTTGTTTCAAATCGAAACAAATTGTGATTGTGTTGTATTACGCAATTAGGGTACAGGTTATAAACTATACGTGTGCCAAATTTGATCCAAATCCGTTCAGCCGTTTTTGGGCCAATCGGGAACATGCATCCAGACCATAGATTTTTATATTTTTATGATCCAGACAGACGGTTAAAAAACTCTATTTTTCACATCAAACTCGTAAATTTATTTTTGGCAAAAATATTCAATGTATAGTTTTGACCTTGTTACTATTTTATTTTATGTATAGATTTATAGATTCACATTCAACGGCGTGTTGCTGGGCACTAATTTGTACAAGCAAGATTGTATGGATTCTTCAATTTACCGGTCATGGAATGGCCTAGTTTCCAATGGTAAGCTGATATAATATTAATTATAATTATCTCACTACTTGTGCAAAATCCTAGAATAATAAAACAACAAAAATAAAAAAACCTTACTTTTTCATTTAATTTTGCCTCTTTCATTAAAAAAGTTCTCCCTAAAATTAACCCGACACAATGATGTATATGAAAATTCCATGGAATTAGTAAGTACTTTGGAAAATTCAGTCTGTCCTAATACAGTATGCAATTATTAATTCAAAACTTAATTACGCCTCAAGCTTCGCAATTTAACTGACAAACATTATGTATTCATACGTCCCTGTACAATAAAGTTTTTAAAACAAATTTAAGCAAAACAAACGGAACATAATACAATAATGTGAAATTAAATTAAGTAAACAAAAGGTTCTGTGTTAACAAATAATGTCATTGACAATGTTTTGTTTGGGTCGGTTTCGTTAAAAGATGAAAATGTGAAAATAACCGACTTTCTAACACGAACCTATCCAATTATAAAAAAAACTTCGCTTTTATGAACTACAACTAGCAAAGTTATGAAACTTCAACATTATACATACCCATTCAAAGATCGGGTTGACATTTATGACCTAGCTACGTGAAGAGATAATTAACGACCTCGCCAGCAATGGCGCTGCGGTCATTGCTTTGAGCACGGTCGGGCGCCTTTTGTGCGAATTGTGTGGAACTGTGTGAACTGTGTGGTGCACACAGTAGGGTGCGAAGCGCTTGTCTCTTGTTTGTTGAAGCATAAATTACTATCTACCAAAGACACGAATAGAAGCGGTTAGATGTGTTTTAATTGGTAACGCTATGTTGTTAATTTTTTGTAATCCTAGGAAATAGCAATAGGTAGATAGATAGATATGTGTACAAACGTCACTTCGTACATATATTTTATAATGTTAATGTGCCTAATTAATATTAACGAAGAAAAACTATACCTACATTTTATTATGATTATAATGTGTAGGTATGACTAATGACATTGATGTAATTTCATGATATACTAGAAATATTTGCACGAGTTGCACGAGTCGAAGGTATAGTGAGACTAAAGTTATTTGCGGGAGGAAACACCCGGGTGTCACCATTGTGTGGATCGGCCTGAGGACACGGTGGAGCATATGGTGGAGGTCTGCCCGGCTTGGGCGGAGCAACGCCGTGTCTTCGTAGAGGCGATCGGCGGCAGTGATCTCTCGCGTCCGGCCCTGGTTCAGGCCATGGTACGGAGCGAGAGGAAATGGCAGGCCGTCACCTCCTTCTGCGAAGCTGTAATGCTCGCGAAGGAGGAGGCGGAACGCGTGAGGGAGAGGTAAATTTTGCGCCCTCACGCCCCTAACCGCCGCAATAGGAGGAGACGCCCGGGGCGGGAATTGCGAGCCGATTTTCGGCCACCGTAGGCGCGGACTTGCGGACGGTGAGCAATGGGTAGCTCGCCGTCCGATAAGGACCAAGCCCGGGTCGACGGCGCGTTGTGTTCCACGCGCGCCTCAAAGAGATATCAGCAGAATTGACGGGGTCCGCTAGGGCCAATGCCTGCCGGGGGTTCGAAGAAAACCGATAGGGACATCGTGGCCCCCGGCAACAGGGCAACCGAAGGAACACGGGTGGGTTTTAGTCACTGACACGCCCTCCCGCTCCGCCCAGAGCGGGAGAAGTTATTTGATAATTTCCCACACAAAAAAAAAACTAAAATTATTTTACAATGTTATTATGTATGTACCTATATTCTGGCAAATAAATAAATTTCATTTCATTTCCAGCGTGTAGTGAATTTCATGTTACAGAATAAAACGACATACCTTAACATACTAAGCCTATAATATTCCCACTGCTGGGATAGGCCTCTCTTCGAGAGGAAGTGGGCTGTAATCTATACCTACCACGCGGGCCCAGTGCGGGTTGGTAGATGTCTTCGAATTTTTGGTTCTAGGACATGCCGGTTTCCTCACGATGTTTTTTTTTACAATATTAATTATTTTTGAGTCTATAGTTTTTCTGTTCATTAAAAGTTTATTTTTATTTAGAGACAACTATTCGCCGAATGTCGAATAATAGACACTATTATTCGGTATTCGACGAATAACAACAGAATGTCGAGTAATGCCGAATACTGAATAATAGCGAGTATTCGCGGCATCCCTAATTCGAACCCAAGAACTACATACAAATCGTAAGTCAAGGATGTTACCACTGGGCCACCACTGTTCGACATACCTTATTCACTGACACTAAAAATATTAATCGTTTTGGTTCTTTTATCACTATGATCAACATACTATTTTACAAACAGACTCAGATTTTGCATTCATGAAATGAAATGAAATTGTTTATTCTGTAAATAGGATATCAGAATCACTTTTACACGTCATAAAAAAAAAAAATAAGCTAGATAAGTTCGGCGTTTCCTATCTGACTACTCTGAGAAGAAAGGCCGAAACAAACTCAGAGGTCGCAATCTCTTTTAAAGTCCAGACATAATCTTGGTCAGGCCATATGAGGACCATGTAGATTAGTGTCTGAAAAGGTCTTTTGAGGAAAGAACCACACAGATTTGAGTGGACCTGTCCAGTCAGTGCAAGCATTTGTCAGTAATCGTGGAGCTCAACTTAGAACTTAAGGAGCTCAACTCGACGAGCAATACCAAAGAAAGGACATTTGGGTAGGCCGCAAAAACTACTCAAACTGCCAGACCATCACTAAAACTAGAAGAGAAATAAAAATAATATCCACATAGTCCTCACATTCACAATAGTTAAAATAATATAATACTTTACAAAGTAATCATGTCATTTTGAATATAATTTTCAACAATGTCAACGTGTTTATAAAACTGGTATATGTTGATTTTACATAATAATTAAAATGTCTAGATTTATGGTTTTATCACAACTGTTTTGGGACAAATAAACATTTTTCATTTTTTCATTTTCAAGTAATCTACAAAACAATGCAAGTATTTTGGTAAAGTATTGTTCTGTAGACTGCGCATGATCCTTGGCTGCTCTTTGAGTGAAGGTTTGGGCAGGCAGATCACGTTGCATAGGTACAAAGTAGGCTATGTGCACAATGCACGTACATTTTGCACTTAGATAGTGTTACATAGACATGCACGCGGGTTGATAAGCTTTGTGGTCTGCGCAAACCTATTTGCTAATCGACAGACATGAGTGCATGACGTATGGTTATTTCTCCAACTGAACAATAACAGAAAAAATAGTTCATTTTTGTATCTTACTGCTCTTGTCATTGACTATCTGCCATCACTGTATAGCTTTATGAAAAGCACTATCTTATCTGTATCTATATTGCTGTATTTAAAATAGAAAACTATACATAAAGATTATGTATAGTTTTGTATTTTAAATACAGCAATATCTATACTCAAGAGACAGTATGTTATTACCTTATCCAGTCTCTTTATATACTTTTATATATAGTAAATAACATAATCTCGGAAATAATAGTTTGTTATAATCAACGCTAATTTTGAGATGAATAAAAGAACAAGTTATTATGGTTTTATCACAAGGCTTAGCAGAGCGAGCAGCATAATATTAATGCGTGTTATATCCTTTTATCAAACACCGCACTGATAGTGTGATTACAGTGGCTTCTAGTAGGTAGCAATTTTCTCATATCGATTGAAACTTATAAAATAAAACGCGCTCTGAATAAAACTGCCTGTTGAATCGAATGGAAAGCTGAGTCCGGCCATAAGGCACTTTAAAATTACGCAACAATTTCCTTCGTTAAACAATATCTAAAACTACGCACCTATTCTGTAATACAGGTCACGAAAATTTTCATGCTGTCATCGTGACATGAACGATTATAAAAAAACCACCCCACGCAGTTCAATGTCTTCATAATTTACTTACACGCAACCTACGTACCAAAATGTATCGATTTTACGTGAGTGACCCGTCCCTGAACATCGGATAGTCCAATAGTATTGTATTTAGACGTATAAACAAGTCACCTCCGACGATCAATAGTAATCAGTTAGGAGTCATACGGCGTGGACTACGAATCGAGTTGCGGGTATCGAGAATCGAGAATTTTGTAATCATTCGAGTGATTAAGCTTATTCGAGTATTTTGTCTTTGAGTAAATCTGTTGTACTTAAGAGATAACATATAAGAGGAACCCGAGAAAAAGCGGTCAGTTTAAGTTTATAAAAAAATCTGTAAGTATTATTTTGTGTTTTCAGTCAGATTTTTGCCATGTAATATATCAAGCCAACTAGTCGTAGAATTAACTTAGTTTTTAAAGTGAAACTTTTATTACATCATCTCAAACTTTTTCGTCTTTGTGTTGCATGTCGCGTGACGGTCGGCCGCGGAGTAGGGATAAAGTGAAAGGCGCTCGTCAGAGCAGCCAAGGCCAATATGGCGGCGCCTATAGTTCGCTTAAAAGTTTCACTTTTACCGTGGTTTCATAAAACCACACAATCCTTTTTTTGGAAAAGAAAACTTTTTCCTGTAGGTACGTTCATACAGTGCTATCGACGAAGACGCGCCCCTCTCTTTTCCTAAACGCTAACAGTCAGTGCCGGTTTTAGCAATGCGAGCGACCCGCGCGAGATTTCTATGGCGCCCCGCCACGGAAAACTAAGGATTTCTATGCAGAAAAATTGGAGGATTCAGACTTCAGACAACGCAAGGTGCAAGAGCGAGCTCAATTATTTTTTTATGCGTACCTACCCACTGGAACATATACATACATTCTCGAGCAAAAACCGACTTTAATAAAGGCCATCGGCGAAGAAAACAGGGCGATAAACTTACGTCATTTCAATTATATCAACACATTGACTTAGAACTTAAATCAAAAGTACACTCTTGCATTTTATCCTATCAAGAGTGAGTGTTTGAAGCTAAATATAAACAGTATCAAGCCTCTTTATTACATCACTTTTTATGAGTTGAAAACTCGAAATAATTTCAGAAAATTGCTTTGAGATTTTATACCTGTCATGTCGACATATAACATCAAAGTACCTGGGCGTCCGAGCTCTGCTCTGGTGTAAATAGAGAATGCTCATTTAATAGTATAGAAAAGTACATACTAATTCCATGCTGCCATGATAGTAGGTACTTACTAATTCCATGCTGCCATGTCATTATTCTAAGGTAGCCATCTTGTTCTAAACTTTGGGCGACCGAGCTCTGTTTGAATGAAAATACGGAGAAAACTAATTTTCCCAGATATGAGACCTAGCTAGATCGATTTTTTGACCCCTATATTACTACTTTCGTCGAAATCGTTAGACCCGTTTTCCAGAACGTGGGTTCAAATATATATACAAATATTGCTCGTTTAATAGTATAGGATAAAATCTCATGTATTTACAAGGCAGATGTGAGTGGAAATGCCGTGAAGGAACGCCCTGGAGGACACTATAGTGACCTTATTGGTGATGTTCTTCAGAAAGGTCAGGTGCGTAGTACTCGCAACCGACGTGCGTGTATTACCAGATCTATGAACGTAAACGAAGCAAAAGGAGTATGTAATATGTAAGGATCGTAGCAGGTGGCGTTCTGTTGTTTCTGCCTACCCACATGGGAAAAAGGCGTAAGTTTATGTATGTAAAATATCAAAGGAATTTTAGATCTCCGACATTCGATCTCGAATTGTCATCTTAGTTGGTAAATTTTTATCTGTAACAGGAGTTTCTTGACATATTTCATCTAGTGTTTTTTTTTTTGGACTTGGACAGCTCGCAGTATTGACCACTAAGATCTTGGCTAATTAACCGGGCTTTCTTGTGGCTGTCTTAAGCTTCTACACTCAAAGCCTCCAGCCAGGGGCAAAAACAATTCTAAATTAAAACAAGGCGAGCGCTCGCTAAGAGCACACCCTATGGGGTACGATCCTTGGCTTAGAGCGTCGCTGGGGGGAGGACAGCAAGAAGGGACAGGCTAGATCAAATTTAGATTTTTATCTTGATTATTATACGTGATATTTAAAGCTACGTGCTCAGCTGCAACAACTGCTGGCACCTCGTTTTCGAGCAAGAGTCGAGGGGGAAGCAAGGGTCGGGGGGGATTGCTCCGGGTTTTCCTATTCTTATGATATCCACGTTCATACTCAAAATTAGGGATGTAACGATACATAATTTTCCCGATACGATATTGATACCCATTATTGTAGAACATAAGAAGTATGTACCTCGGACGTTTGTATGTCTTTTGTATTTCGGGTACAACTGTTTAATAGTACATTACAGTCCTCACTTCACTGTGTGAATAAACAGAATCACGAATATTGGTGAATACATCGCTCAGCCAACGCTCAGCAAACTGCAAACACTGCCTTTTGTCGAATTTGCATGTCGCTAAGATTGCACTGCGCGGCTCTCCTGCCAGTCCCGCAATGTAATTGTGCGCGCGTCGTTGTTTCGCGCGCTTTTCCAACTGTTTAAGACCAGGCATTTCAAAGACATTTTCCACGCAAACTCCGCCCCCATGCACCCCACCACTCCGCTATGTGCTAAACGCTAACACATCAGTAATAAAGTCGAATATCGCGTGCGCTCTTTGGTCGTATTCGAGCACGGAACTAAATGTCGTAAGTCTCAATTCTTATTTCGTTCTTAACTAAAGTAATAATTGATCTAGAGAAAAAATATCTTATATTTGGATAATAAACTATATTTTGTCTGTCAATAATTATTTTAGACGTAAAAGCCGAGTAATCTTGTTTTTGTTTCAAATAGTCTTTAAAAAAGACATGATTTTCGAATAAAAATTAAATCGTGTGAAAATGTTCCAATTACGTAACTTTCTTATATTTGAGAAGAAAAAGATCCAATGAATCATATACTAAAGATTCAGTTTGATTGTATGCGTGACTTTTTCAGAATATTAATGCAAATTAAGATACAATTTAGGGAGATAAATAATCTGCGATGCCGATATATCGGCATCGAAATCAGAACCATTACATCCCTACTCAAAATCTTGCATACATAAAATTTCAACTTCACTCATAAATAAAATTAAATTGAAATTCAGCCATTTTCGAAGACAAGATCCAGTATTATGTATATCATGAAAAACTAACGACATCTAAACAGATTTTCACTTCGGTCAGTGACATAAGTGTCCAAGGGTACCAAGAATCTTCACAACAGTTTTCGATATAAAACTTTTTTTCTTCGGAAGTTAATATTTAAGTTCTAAGTAGTGAATGATAAATGGTGGTCTTACTCTGAAAAACGGTACCTGTCCTTACTTAGTAATTTATTCCGAGGAACTACTAAATAACGTACCATTTAGACATTCTTTGTAAAATGAGTAGGTGGACACCAATCTACCAAGGCTTTGTTTTGCCTTTTATTTGGCCGTAATAACAAGCGACGAATCCAAAACAAAACTATGAAGACTGAAAACGGTTATAGTAAGTAGGTACCCTCAGGCAAGTAAAACCTTTTTATCAGTCTATCAATCGGGTTAGCCTTTGACTTTGTGTCGCTTGTCTATCTTGTTTTTTTTTGGACTTAGGTCCATAGTAATTATTGGCCGAAGTCAACAAATTAAATCTTATAAAAAGAAATACTAAAAGCACACGCACACAACACGCACACACACAACACATACACACAAAACACACACACAACACACACACACACATAAAACACATTTTATAATACCTAGCTGAGAGATCCTTTTAATTGGTAAAAGTCAACTAAAAAAGTGTCTCTTCAAATCCGTCGAGTATTGAGTATTTGAAAAAGGCTCTTCATTTAAACAATTTAACACACTTAAAACATTTTGTTACATTTCATCACAAAAGGTGCTGATAAACTTGAGCATTCACTTGTAACAGAACATCGAGCATTCGGCTTTTTTTAAATTTGTCGAACTGAACAACGAACAGAGCCAAGCATAGAGCCAAACATCGCTACGAATATTTTCACGATTATTCTAGCGAATGCTCTAATCAATGCTTGTCAAAAAATATTTTACGAAGATGTAAGACTGACGGTCGCGTGTGCAACAATGACAGAATGGCTCGGCTCGGCAATAAGCTCGAATCAAAACTGTCCATTCGCCAGAATGATCGCTAAAACGCTCTCGTTTATTTTTCTATAATGTAACATTTGCCAGAATGCTCATTACAAGTGAATGCTCAAGTTTATCAGCACCTAAATGAGAACTAGAACTTGACACGAAGAACAAACTATTACCTCATTTTTGTATGACTAAGCTTTCATGAACGTTATTATGTTTGTACATACTTAATAAGTACATAAGTACGCACGAACTACACATGTACATAAAGATAGACTATTAACCAAACAAACGGTAGATATAGATTATTATTGCTAAGGTAGATTCAATCGACATCCATAATTATTTATTCAGCGAATCGATTTCGTTAAATTGTACTTCGGTCCACTTTGTTTTTTTGGTAACGTACGGTTTATCGATCGGCAATAATTTTGACCATCGTTCTCTGTATTACGTTGAGGTCGAACACGTGGGAACGTCGGAAAAAGTAAACGAATAGAATCAATCCATAACTACATTTTATTACAGTGTTCTGATAGTTTTTGTTACCAGAATATTTGTTTGATTGTAAACAACAATAACAATGTCGCCCATCGGCATGTCCCATGCCCACCCGTATTTTTCTGAATATTCATGAAAAATTATCGAAAAATTACTTATAAAAGGGAGGGTCTAACTTTAATATTTTTCATGTTTTTCCATTTTTTATGTTTTGAGTAGCGTTTGCCATATCTCCGATGTTTTTGGCTCGATTTGGATTCTGTTTAATATTTCGAAAAGCTTATGAGTTATTTTATCAGATTAACTAACATTTTTATTAAAATTTGTCGACTATGCAAAAAAACGGAGGTGAAAACATTTTTTTTCTAAAATAAACTGTTATTTTTTTAAACACAAGTGTAATTTCCTTAATTCAAAGGGGGATTTTGAATAAAAAAATTCTGTTTTTTTTTTTAAGGTAGACCCTCCCTTTTAAAGTTATTTTTCGATAATTTTTCATGAATATTTATAAAAATGCGGGTGGGCACATGGCCATGGGCGATATTGTATAAGCAGTGAGGAGGATAACATACGTAGCAGCTCACTAGAAAGGATCAACAGTATACATAACAGGTGATGGTTACAACTTTCGTCGTGATGAGTAAAAACAGCTGTAGCGCCATCTACAACGCCACATGCGAACTATACGCATCAAAGACCTGACGTCACACTAAATCCTGCATCGCGCTAGCAGAGTTTACCGTGCGAAGAGTATATATTCATCGTCCCGACATCAATCGTCGGTTTCGTCCGAAACGAGATCCTCCATCTCGATTGTAAAATCCCAACCATTCACCAGTTTCTCAAACGTCTCACCAAGCGTTACTTTGACTCCGCTCTCAGACATCGCAACCCTCTGGTTGTCGAGGCAGCCGATTATACCCCATCCCGAATTTGTAAGACCCGCCGCTCTAGGCATGTACTCTCCGACCCAGATGACCCCATCACACTCCTCCAGGAGCAGAATAATGCCCGTCATTCCGACCTCGCCGCCGAGGTCCTTTGCGATCGCGACCGCGTCCCCGAGTCAATGAAACTCCCCCCCGACCAGTGGCGTGCACACAGTTTTAAGACAGGGTAGGCAGAAAATTTTACTCACCAAAAATACTGCACGTTGGTTTTGGTTCGTCGCGTCGTCTTGTCGATTGATGATTAAACGCGTCTCTATACGATTTTTTCCAAAGGTGTGATATTTAAGGGAAGCTTCTAAGTGTTTTTCAGATTGTTCATGTTTTCTCGCGGCGGTAGGAAAATTATGAATATCAGCGTAACCGGTGTCGTTCCAGACGGTTTTATTATTTGAAAATAGTAGACAAACGAAACAAAATAACCGATTAGGTACTGTGTATGCAACCTGTCAGCCAATGATATGAATCATATTGTTTTTTATTGAATTTACGATTGACTTTACCTTTAATTTGTATTAATTGCAAATCCGGTGTACCACGACCTATCTCGATAACTTGTTTTTTTTTCACCGAAATATAGTTTTGAAAACGCATCATGTTTTATTTTCTCAATACACACACCATCTGAACAACTTTCACAGACAATATTATCCATTTTACACTAATAACAACAATCAAATTCTAATTACCTGATAGCGTATTCACAAACACAACGCACGTCAAACAATATGGCAACTATAGTAAAACGGGCAATAAAGGGTAAAAAAGGTTATACGACAAAAAATTATGGTCATCTAAATGTATAAAATTCAATGAAACAACGTTATTTCCTAAAATATTTGCATTGCATAGCTAACTTTCCTTCGGTAATGTTCGGTACGAGTCGTAATTTTTCGTCTTAGCTGTATAGAATAACTACAAATAGACACTGGCTTTTCTTGCAGTTGTGTGCGTGATTTTTGTCATTGTGTGTCAGCAAAGCCCGCGTAGCTATAGGAACGCACACACATTAAATACGACTTACCACGAGAGCACACATAAAAACATTCAGAGACGAATAGTTTGTGTCTTTACCGTGGCAGAGGCGAGGCGGCGCTAGTGCAGCGCGAATCGAGATGATGCGAAATTCGAATGATGATACCACCGGCACTCGATAGGTGGAGCTGATTTATGATTTGTTTTGTTTATTGATAAAATAATATTAGATCTATTATCAGAACTAGGGTAGGCAGTGTCTTTCTGTCTTTATGAAACGCACGCCACTGCCCCCGACCCTTGCTCGAAAACGAGGTGCCAGCAGTTGTTGCAGCTGAGCACGTAGCTTTAAATACCCCACTTAATAATCATGATGAAAACCCAAGTTTGATCCAGCCTGTCCCTTCTTGCTGTCCTCCCACCAGCGATGCCCTAAGCCGAGGTTCGTACCCCACAGGGGGTGCCGTTAGCGAGCATTCGCTTAATTTTAATTTAGAATATGTAGTATAAAAAGCTCCTGGCTGGAGGCTGTAAGTATAATAGCTTATGGCACCCACAGGAAAATCCGGTTAAGCAGCCAAGACCTTAGTGGTCAAAAACTGCGAGATGCCAATTTAAAAAAATCAATCTTCGGGCAGTTGCCCACTAGACACGAAACCGGAAAGTTGGAGGAACTTCGATTTGAAATGTATGAAATGCTTTTTTTCGCAACACGAACGACAGCATTGACAACTGGTAATAAATACATTATATGTTTATACATGTTGTTAACACAATACATTATTTGCTGTATTTCACTGACAAAGAATTTACTTTTTATTGGAAGGACTGTTTTACGAGTGTGATAGATAGTTGAATCATTGTACCCGACTGTATTTTCTTAGATGTAAAATAAAAAATCGCACCACGTACTTCGAAGACTGGTTTGTGCAATGAAGACTGTTTGAAGTTGAACCCAGGACGTAAAACGGTTTCATCATCACAAAACACAAAACGGTCTTTGTAAACGGTTCGTCGTCGCAACGCCCACCCCTACTAGACAGCTGCCACTTGTTTCGTGTTATCCGATGTGTTTTGAGTGCTTTCCCGATTATTTTTCATTTTCAACGACCACTGCTTTTTTTTATTACGAATTCTGATCCTGCCTACCTTGTACGACCCTTGCTTTCACACTGGATACCGAAGATCGCTGACACGATTGACTTGGAATTGTAACATAGCTGCCATACTGAAGCTTAGACAGGAACATTCGTACTCTTGCAATAATATGGAAAAAAAGACCTCAGACATTACTCTGTAGAAAAATTCGTACTCTTGTGGTAGCATGGAACAATAGTCAACACAAAGACCAACAACCTTCACTGGGTTTACATTGTACAATTCCTATTACTAAAAGTGTTTCATACATATCATGCCGTCATGCGACATGCTTCACTCGACATTGCGGCCAAAGTTATGGCGGCACTTCGGACAGCAATCGACGAAATTGCGTTACGAACATAAATTGTAGCACTCAAGACCACTCGACCACATTTACATGAAGTACCAATGAAGTACCATCGCAGTACCATCAAGCATTCAATTCACTTACGACACGGAAGTATATTACACTCGATAGCAATTCATTTGCCTTTTAAAAGCGGTAGTTATAAAATATATTTGTGTGGGCAGAAACTGAAATTCGAATATCAGCAATAAAACGAGTCGACGCATGAAAAGCAGAGAATTATCTCCACTGGACACGGAGCGTATTGTGCAAATAATGAAATGCTTTTTAGGGCTGCCAGTGAACTAACTTTATATTTTACAGTTGAAACAATCATTAAACTTAATTAATATCACGTAAAGAAAGTCTTGGACGACAATGCAAAGTTTAATCAAGTAGACAAAAAAAAACATGGCACTCCGGGAGTGCCGACAGAAATGAAAACTTGAAATAAAATCGACACTGCGGTAATCAACGCGTTGATGTCTTTTTTAATGGTTAAAAGCTGGTGTCGTTACAGTGTCGCGAAGCCTGGCGTGCCTGTTTTTTTTTTAAATTTCGATTTTTTCTCGCGAGGATTTAAGCGTTACTGCACAAATTATGCCGTAAACATAACGTCAGGTCTGTAAATTAAAGCAGTGCGGTATCGTTTCAGTATACAGAGCATACTGTACCGCACTGCTGCTTACCGACCAGTGAGAAAAGAGCCTGCTAAGCAAGCAATAGTAGGGAACAGAATTTACAAGCAATATCTCTCGGTCGTATCCAAAATAAGGATGTATCTACACAATACATTTATGTATCACACTCCTACATGTTACCTTATTTTGCCAGTAAGCCGAAGAACTGTGATAGGCAGCCCTACCTACACCGTATGATAGGGTTACATATTGACAAACCCAACCAATACTCGTATCACGGCACAAGAGGAGCGAAGTGAAAACTTTGCCATTTTTATTTCCATTCAGGCGTTGTTATATCGGGAGCTTTATAGAAATAACAGGAACAAAACTAGTAAAGTGTGTTCTTATTTACTTGTCTTATTTGGTAAACAAATATGGCGTATCTACTGGGGAAAATAAATGTTAACCTAACAAGGAAAAGTACCCAACTGTCCGGCTCCGATTTGATTTATTTTGACATATGTTCTAACATAATATGTCAAAATAACAGACACGTGTTTTTTTTAGCTGCCCAATCTCAACCTATTGGGAGAAATTATTCTCCAAAATACTTAAAAATTACTAAACCCTCTAATTTCTGTAGAGTTTAGTTCAAGCAAATTGCTAGTTATTGGTTTGATATTTACTGGCTTTATTGAGAAAATGAAAAAATAATGAGCACGTGTTTTGTTATTATCGGCTCAAACTAATATTTTCCTAAAAAAACACCCTTCAAAGTTTTATATTATTCGTCGTTGAAGATACACCTTGATTATTTTATTAGTTTTTTTTTTTATCATGGAAACTTTAGGGTCCATAATTTATTTATAAACTATACTGGTTTGATTATATAATCATACCAGTAATACCGTAAGTACTTTTTTCATACAAAAATCAAGACATTCACAACCTAAACGAAAAAACTAATGATTGTGTGGTACCGTGTTTGTTAGCCGAATGTGTGAGGCTCGGAATGATTCGGTACAGCCGGGTTACAAAATCGAAGATAATTTGTAATGTTCGGGAAAAGCTGCTCGAATTATGCCGAGCCGACCCGAACATGATTCAGCGAGGGTAGATGCCGAAAGGAGTTTGACGATCGGCACGAGCCGAATGAAAGTCGAATAATATGAAGTAATTTCTTCGGGTCGGCTTTTTAGGGTTCCGTAGTAAACAAGGAACCCTTATAGTTTCGTCATGTCCGTCTGTCTGTCTGTCTGTCTGTCCGCGGTCTAGCTCCGAGACCCTTAGTACTAGAAAGCTGTAATTTGGCATAGGTATACATATTAATTACGTCGACAAAGTGGTAAAACAAAATTATGAAAAACATTTTTTTAGGGTACCTCTCATACACGTAAAGTGGTGATGTTTATTTTTTATTTTTTTACCCCATGGTGAGGGATATCATTGGAAAGGTCCTTCAAAAATATTGCGAGTTTGTGCAAACCATTTTTGGATTCAGGGATTCGTTTGCGAAATATTAAGCTTTAAAGTGCTAATTTTTGTTAGAGTCAAGTGTCCCCCCCCCTGCCGGCTAAATGGTTGATTCTGGGTGTGTGAAAAAAATCACAACAGTAGTTTATATAACGAAATTAAAAGGAAAACTATCACAGCTAAGTAGGCTTTACAGGTTAACGAGTAATAATCGACCAACTTAACTTTGCAGTTGCAAAAACATGTTTTCCCATATATTCCGTATGGGAGAACATATTTTTCCACTACAAAGTTAAGTTTGTTTTTGGGATAAATTCATCCCAACTACGGAACCCTTCATTGTGCGTGGTCCGACACGCACTTGGCCGGTTTTTTTGTTCAACCAATACTGCCGAATCGAATCTACCGGACCCAAACTACGATGTAGCTATAAGGAAAAATACACTAAACTTATATTTTTATTTCATGAGCAAAATTTCAATTCTATTTTTGTAAATAAAAGTTCCACTTTTTCACATTTGTAACGACTCCCATTTTACCGTGAAAAATTGAAGGTATTCGAGTCTGTAATGAAATGTAACCCCATGGGGGATTGAAGGCAATGATCGCGAATAACACTTTGGGGACCGGACACGAACAGACTTAAGTGAATGGACATTAGACTTGGTTCCTGTCATATAAAATGTAATGGGAGTAGGTCAGTCCTTTTATCACGAATAGGTACTTCAAAAAAAGGTTCTCTTGATGTCCTTATTATGTACAGGATAAGTGCCGTATTCGTCTAAAACTTTCAAAGGGTTTTGAATTAGAAATTTTATTTGACAATGGAGATGATACCTAGGTAAAAAAAAAAACCGGCCAAGTGCGTGTCGGACTACGCACAATGAAGGGTTCCGTAGTTGAGATGAATTTATTTATCCCAAGAACAAACTTAACATTTATTTCAACTGCAAATCGTCGCTCGGCATCCAATACCGCGAATGTGTAATTTTTTACGTTTTTTTTCATTGCAGGATCACTTATTTGAACGTGTAGAAAAAATAAAAATCTAACACCTTTAAACGAGCAATTCTTGTATATATGTATATGTCACGGCTAAAACCCGAAATGCGGCTACACCTAGTTTTAGCCGGCTACAACTAGGTGCGGCTGGTAGCAGTTGGTTAAATTTAGTTGTAGCAAATGAAAATGGCTGAAAGGTAGGTTAGGTTAGAACTGTGACCACAGCCGAGCGAGCGAAGCGAGCGGTGCCGCGGTAGCGGCCGGCGAGTGCCAGGGTCCATTTAGACAAGTTTAAAAAACTACTACCGGCCGTACTTAGTTGTAGCCGGCTAAAACTATGTGTAGCCGCACTTCGGGTTTTAGCCGTAACATATATATTATATAACCTGAATCTCTGAAACGGCTCGAAGAATTTTTATGAAATTTAGTATGCAGGGGGTTTCGGGAGCGATAAATCGATCTAGCTAGATTTAATTTTTAGAAAACGTCGTTCAAAAAAAAATAGTCATCCATATATTTTTCTTTATTCAAGTAACAACGACTCATTGTGTTAGTAAACTTATGAACTTTAGCTTATTTTACCAGGTCACTCAGAAAGTTTTGCGACTAACAGTTTTTGTCTATGGGATACTGGCTGGCGCTCAGAAGCACCATATCGTCTGCAAAGCTAATATTATTTACACAAATACCATCTATACAGTGTGAGTCTTCATAATGTGCACATATCGAAATGAGGGAATCTATGCTTAATTTTACCGACGGAAAAATGGTCAATTTTTTTTTAATTTTTATTCTCTTGGTCATCTTATTCATAAATTTTACAATTATTGTAAAAATTGATGAAAAAATACAGATTTTTACTAAAAAAACATGTTTATTTTCAATTGAGGGTAGTTTTTTCTCAATTTTAATTTTATGTGGACGTCTACTTACTTCTAATCATTATGGAGTTTGTTTCATCACGATAGCTGATTCAGTTTAAAAGTTACACAGTTTTGTTATTTTTTTTAATAATTCCATAAAAGTATTTAAAAAAAAAATGATTTTTAAAATATTTTTTCTGTCGTTAAAATTAAGCATAGATTCCCTCATTTCGATATGTGCACATTATGAAGAATCACACTGTATAGCAACCCACTCTGGTGCTGCTGAGCTCGCCAATCCTGCCTCACCCCGCATTCCAACCTGTATGGCCTGGAAAAAGTTCCAGCCCATCGTACACTATTGATCTGGTTACCATAGGTACCATTATTTAAAAATGTTTTTAAGCTCCATTGGCAACCTATCCTTCTCCATCTTTCTCCACAATACGTCATAAGCAACCAGATCAAGTCTTGAATAAGTCGAGGAAGCTAGCATAAATCGGCGTCCCACGCTGTGTATAAGTGTATGTGACAGTATGCTTAAGACACAACACTGCACTTTCTGTTGAGAAACCACGCCGAAACCCGAATTAGTTGTCATGAACATTTACAGTTTTATTTATTTGTGTATAGCATAAGCAGACTGTCAAACACTTATGATATTGATATTAGGTATAGTAGCTAGAGAGATGGGCCTATTGGATGCCGAGCGACGAAATGTAAGTTTGTACGCACAATATTGAGAGATTTACCATGTTATTTTAAGACCATAGACTTCTTTTAGGTTTTCCTGTAATCTATGAGTAAAGAGCCATACAATGTATTTTTTTGAAAATTTTTGGTCCAGTAGTTTCGGAGATAAGGGGGGGGGAATGGTCAATTTTCAATTAATTTCTTAAATATCTTTAAAAATGTTTATTTTAAAATTATATAAAAAATATATTTAAAATCCTCGCAATAATTCCTTTCATTTGATATGTCACATGGTACTGTTAGCATAACTTTTTTTTTAAATTTTCTTGTTTGCCCCCCAAAAGTGACCCCTATATACAATTTTTTTTTATTTACGTTACACATTCGTGTTTGGGTCACAAAAATACATATGTGTACTTAATTTCAACTTAATCGGTCCATTAGATTCAGAGTAAATTGGCTGTGACAGACGGACAGACAGACAGACAGACAGACAGACACACGAGTGATCCTATAAGGGTTCCGTTTTTTCCTTTTGAGGTACGGAACCCTAAAAAAGAAATTCTATTTAGTCCGTCTTTCAGATAACAAAAAAAAAGTAGACACGTATTTTTTGCTTCTTCATATTAATCAAAAATAACTTAGAAAACACGCATTAAAGTTGGGGAGTGGGGGCTCGCTACATCACAACTCAGTATAAAATCTAGCAAGGCGTGACGTAATGCTACATTTTAACTCAATGTATCGCCGCAATCTTTTGATTACGTCAAAAAAGAAAAAAATACGTGTCCAATTTTTTTTAATAATCTACAAGATGGACAAAAAAAATATTTTGTCACAGGCCTATTTTGGGAATAGTCTGATGGTATTTGCGCAGTATAAAATACTGAAATTCAATCACACTTTGCTATTGAAAGCAGACCCTAACATGGTTGAGCAAATTCAACATTAAAGTGACGTGTTTAAATAAAATCGGCTAAGTGCGAGTCGGACTCACACATCAGTTAAAAAACGCCGAAAAAACACGTTTCTTGTATGGGCCCCTTAATATTTTTTTTATTATTTGTTGTTATAACTGCAATAGAAATACACAATCTGTGAAAATTTCAACTGTCTACCTATTACGGTTCATGAGATACAACCCGCTGACAGACGAACGGACGGACAGCGGAGGTTTAGTTCCGTTTAGCACCCTTCAAGTACCCAAAAAAAATTAAAATTGCTACCAAAATTGTTTGAATATCTAAGTATGTTTCAACTTGAGTTATGGATACAAACTTTAAGCTACCTCGTTTTTTATCAGATACAAGGCGAGATAAACTGGGTTACCCCGGGGGGCAAAGATCGGGTTTGATACTCGGTACTTAAAACTTACCGAGAAAACTTGACACTACAGCATCTGCTTTAATCTTCACACACCATTTCACTTTCATACTTCCACTATAACTACATAATATACACACAATAGATTAGGTACCGAACGTCCCAAAACTTCATCGTTTCTCAACTACGAAAGCCTTTCAGGTACCCTAACGATCTTCTAACAAAGGAAACCTCACTGGCGAGGGATGTCAAGTATTTATGGAAGTAGGTTGAGAGATATGGCAGTTGTAAATCGGTCACATGTTCACTGGACTGCATTGTAACGGGGTTTGTTTCTGGTTGAGTCGAAGGTTGTTTTGTAGTCACAACGTCTACAGATAATTGTGACCGTAACTATCCTAAATTAGCAATATTTGAATGTATTTATGTATATATATTTCGACGGCCCCCACGTATACTATCGAAATTACAAAAAAAGCCATTTTCGTTTTATTGCACTAATAGCAAGTAGAGATAAAGATGTATGATTTTATATAAAAATTATGTACTAATTTTTATACCCTCAATTGTTTTACAATTGAACAAAATCGAAATTGGCATATTCGGTAAAAAAGTAACTAGCAGTAACCAAGTAAACTATTGTATGTGTAATATTAGAAAAAGTATAATAATTATCAAAAACTATAGTAGACAGTATAAAACGGTAAAATTTTCCACTTTAGATACATCGGTAATATAAAATTTTCGAATTTCATGTTCGACAAAAATCTAAATCTTAACTTAGAATCGCTCTCCTGTGAAGTAGAGGTTTTGTAGTTTCGATACTTTACGTGGTGGCCGTCGATTTGTAATCACGTTCTCGAAAACGGCTCTAGCGATTTCGATGAAAGTTGGAATATAGGGGTTGGGGCGAAAAATCGATCTAGCTAGGATTCATAATCTGGAAAAGTGCGTTATCTACGTATTTTCACCCGAGCAGAGCTCGGTCGCCCAAAGTTTAGAACAAGATGGCTACCTTAGAATAATGACATGGCAGCATGGAATTAGTAAGTACCTACTATCATGGCAGCATGGAATTATTAAGTACTATAAATGGAATTAGTAGGTATGAACTATCCTATAGTATTAAATGAGCATTCTCTATTTTCACCCGAGCAAAGCTGGGTCGACCAGTAGTGCTATTCTATAAAAATCTCACTGTGATAACTTAGGCGAAGTGAGCTGCCAATAGTGTCAATCCTTAGCAACTGACAGCTCACTCCACGCTCACTTCACCTAAGATACATGGTGAGATGGTTACAGAATAGCACTACAGGTACTGATAATAATAATCAGCATATTATATAGAACGGACGAAAATGCAGAATTGTAAGGTATCCAGAATACTGATTGAACATGAAGCCTTTGGCATCGAGTTGTTTTCAGTAAAGTTTTAAATTATTCAAAGAAGATTATGATTTGCGTACATTTCATGCAGTCAGCAAAACATATGTTTCCGAAACAATTACATTTTAGGTGACTTTTAGAAAATTGTTACAATTCTCGAAAAAGAAGGACGGTTTTCTCTCTTAAATTACACAAAGTAACTAAATTAACCTAAGGTAAATAAAAACACTTGAAAAACGCCAAAAACACGAACAAAACGGCCTGGTCTTAAAACCTAATTAGTTATTCCAAACTTTGGTCGTTGGGATCCCATTCAGTACATTATTTAATCCACATCTCAGAATTCATTTCATTTTTAATTAAACCTGAATCTTTGAGTTGTATTTACCCCCTAATCCTTTATCCTATAAGCTCACATTTCATAAATATTATTTTCTAAAGAAATCTTCATTCGAATAATCTCGATACAAAGAATATCGTATTTAAATATAATATAATATAATAATATTTAATAATAATATTTATTGAATATAAGAACGTTTACAAAAAGTGTACATTTAGTCAATAGTAAGATTTCCCAAACAATTATAATGCCTAAAAATAAACTAAAACTAAAATATATTAATTACAAGTGCAAGTAATGATGGTTCGGAATTACAATATTAGGTAGCGACCCGCCCGATCTAGGTTAATTCAAACCTGTGTTTCAGGCCATCACTTTACATTTGTATTAAATTGGAGCACTAAAATTTTAAGTTAAACTGATATAAAATAATTTATTAACAACTATGAGAAAAAGCATATTGGTATATTTATATCTAAAACTAAACCTATGTAAATATACAAAAGTAAATACTTACGAGGGATAAATTATAATCATCATGACAAAATTTCTAGAAGTTTTTCTGTGTCTGTGTAATTGAGTATCGCTAAATGTTCTGATAACATTTTACTACATTTTTTATAACTTACACTATAGAAACATAGTAACTTGTTGAGCCTATTATACAGAAAAGGTCCTAAAAACACATAAAATCGATTAGCAAATGCATGTCTAGTTTGAGGCTTTATGCAAACCAAGTCCTTCCTTCTCTTGTCTGTAGGTGCTGGGTCAAAAGGAAGTGCAGTGTGCTGGTGTAATACTATGCTTAGTATAAATAATTGCCGTACTGTTAGTACATTACATGCTAAGTAGAGCTGGTGCGTAGGAAATCTAAAAGGGTGAAATGTAGCAACCTTTAGAATTGCTCTTTGAGCACGCTCTAGAGGGAGTAAAATTGTTTTTGCAGCACCACCCCAAGAAGTTATGCAATAGGTAAGAATGGATTGACACAAAGCTAAATAAACCTGTTTAATTAATTTATAGTCTGCTATGTTCCGTAAATTCTTAAAGACATATATTAATTTGCGCACTCTTGTACAAAGTAAATCGATATGTTTACGGAAGTTGACATTGGAGTCAATAGTGACACCCAGATATTTTAAATGGTCAGCTTTAGCTAAAGTGGGGCAGGAACATGCAGTGTCAGCGTACGTGCTACAATTATGTGCGTAAATGTTTATATTAGTAAGCGGTGTGTTAGTATTTCTCATTGTAAATGAAATGTATTTTGTTTTATCTGTATTTAATGTTAGTAGATTATTATGGAGCCAATTAGAAACAATGTTAAAACCATTCTGAGCATGTTCATAGACCTCAACTCTTGATTGACCTGAAATACATCCTACAACGACATATTGAAGAAGTCAAAAAATCAATCAAAATCAAAATATTTTATTTCATATAAACCTACACGGGCACTTATGAAACGTCAGAAGCTAGGTGCACGGTTCCAATTGGTCGTTTCCTATGGAGAAGAGCCGACAAGAAACTCCACGGTTACTCTTTTAAAAATAATTGGCTTTTACAATACTTTCATATAACAGTGTTTCTAGGTATGGGAGGACAGTGTAGGTAGTATCAGTGTAGTAAGCATCATCTGCAAAGTTTAAAGTCTAGACGAATTATGTTGGAAACGATGTTCCTGTTTGATCTGTGCAATAATTATGATTGTATCGATATTCGCAACAAAATTAGTTATGTAGTACCCAGAACAACGATATGCCGTGGGATACGCGCAAGACCTCTATTTGCAGTGAGTCCTTGTCGTACGAACGCAGGCTTGCGTGCACCCCTACGTCACCTTGCCAATCAATACAACAAGATCTTTGAAGACATCGACTTTTTTTCTGACTTTGCTCAAAAATTTAGAATTATTATCTACAAAACCATTTTAGATCATAATAGTTTAATTAATATTGACTCATTCTCTCTCTCTCTCTCTCTCTCCTTCTCTGTTGTTTGCATGCCTGTCTTTATTTAAGTTCACTACTAACTATTTAGTATGTTGTGGAAAATGTCGTAGGTTATACATTTATAACTCTTGTATATTTATAACTTAATATAAGATTTTAATGTATAAACTGTTTATTTTCCCGAACAAATAAAAAAGAATACGAATATAATTTTTTTTTTTGGAACGCCAAAACAATCATCTGGCGCATGGCCAAAATTAGAACTAACGCCGCCATTTTGTTTTTCAATACAGTTTCTGTGACAATTTCACAAATGTTTACCAACAACGCCCCCCTGTCAATGTCAGTCAGGCGCCAAACGATCCTTGTAGCAATCTATACTCCATAGTTTTAGGTAGTTAAAAAAAGGTAAACAAATCGTAAAAAGGGTTTTTATAGATGACACTTTCTTGTTTAAAAATACGATTAAACCAAATTAAATTTATGTTAGTGTTTTACTATAGTTTCCTCTTTTATTATGTATGTTATACTTTATCGTTTATTCTTAAACTACTTTTCGTAGATGTAACTGCTTGCGCACAATTATTTTTGTTACATTTATAATATTTTGTAATCTGTCTATTATAAAGAGCCCAATTTCTAAACGTCAACGAAATATAACGTTGCTAAATTGAAGAGTTCACCTGTGACGTAGAATAACAACTGAAGTGACAGGTATTACGTTTAGTCGGTTACTTGACAGCTGTCTCGTCACGTGGTTTTTTTTGTTTACCTTTATTTAACTACCTAAACCTATGGAGTATAGCTGTAAATTGTATGTCAGATTAGAGACGTGTACAGTCGAATAAGTTTTAGTTGTAACGCACTTTCGTCTAGTCAACTGCCCCTATAGTCCCAGTGGGATGATTCTAAGTTTTCTTCCCATATATGTGAGTAAGGGTAGGGGCACACATGCAAGTTGTACTGAAATGCCTATCGGCCGAGCAAGCGGCGAGGGAGCTGTAGGAAAAATTGTATCATCGTGTAATCATGGTTGGGACTCTTTGGATGTATTTTTAGCTGTCTGGGTCTGCATTTGGCTTTCCCGTTCATTTTGTCTGGATATATTGAGATAATTGTGTTTGTCGGTACAGATTCTAGTAGGTACTGTCATGAACTTAATTAAAGACACTTAACTACATAGAGATAGGTACATTAAGGTTGTTTGCCTCTAACAAAAATTAAATAACCAAGCAGGACATTTACCGCGAATAAAAAGTTTTCAAAGATTGGCTTGTTGCTTCATGGATATTAACTTTCAATAAAAACAGGCGATATTGGAGGATTACATGAAAAAAGTTTCTTCCAGTTCTAACTTAACCATAAATATCTCAAAGGGACAACTTAACACCGTTACCGTATTTACGTCTAACTTTGAAACCAGAAGCAATTACTATGTCAATTCAGTTGTAAATAAATGTTGGGAAGTATTTATGGGGTTAAGAAATAAAAGAAAGAAATTTTGTTTTGAAAAATAAAGAGTCATGTCCTAGAACCAAAAATTCGAAGCCGATCCGTAAAGGGCCGCGGCCGCGAGGTGGATTACAGTCCACTCCCTCCCCCCACAGAGAGGGGGCCTATATCCCAGTAATGGGAACGTTATAGGCTGCGCTCCCTTCTTACAAAGGGAGTGAACGATCATCGAGGGCTGGTGGTAGGTCTACCACCGTCTGCCTCACAGTCAGGGCACCGCACCACGTCTCATCAACGTGACTTGTGAGGACTCACATAGTGTGAAAGTCTCGATGATTGTACTTATGCTAAGCAGGCATTATACCAAGTACTATTTGTAGTTTTTTAAGAGATCGACGAACGAAAGTAAGGAGAACGAGGTAAAGAAAAATACGGAAATTCATACTTTTCACTCATTGTGTTCCCAACACATCGACTTCAGTTCCACTCTAGAGAATATCAACTTTATACTAACGTTCAATATGAAAGGAGCGGATCATTCAGTCTCACGCTTGACCATCATTCAAAATTGTATTACCTACAAGATATCCCTAGGCGTCCACGTGGAGCAAGTCTATTTAGATCCGAGTTTTCCAATATAGGGCCGGGCAGGTCAGTGACAGTTTTAGCTGCAGCACATACGGTTCAAAATCGCTCGACAGTTCACATGACTCCCTGCTTTTTGGCCAATATTGGCCAATGCATTGTAACCCCCACATTTCTATAATTGCTTGTCTATATTGATTGACGATAATAAAGTTTCATAAGCTAAGAACCGGTATTTTATATCAATTTATTTTAGTTCGGTTTCTATCAGATTTCTCTGAAAGTAAAGTTTCAATGGTTAGATAAGTGAGCGCTAAAAGCCAAAACTTTTTCCTTACGAGTATCGTAAGTTCATATCATAGATAGATTTGAGTGCGGCTGACCCAAATTACTTCTCCTTCCCAGATCAAACACTAGAAAGTGTGGATGGGTGTTTTAAGAGCTGTCTTTTATAACTTTCGACGCTCAAAACGTTCTGATTATCAGTTCAATTTGAACGGAGAAATGGTTATTGAATTTACTAAAAGAAATGGATATAACTTGTATTAAGGATAGAGATATTTTGATATTAGACAGTACCTTTGCGAGAAAACCTATCTCTCTATCTATAATAATGACCTCGTTCAGATTTATCCGATAAGATGCTTATAATAACAATCCATTTTCTATTAGAGGGCATTATTATATTTTCATTATCATTTTCATACTATCTTACTAATTTCATTTTTATTTCTTGCTTATGAAAATACCTAGGTATAGACAAACTATGTTCTTAATGTCCCTCGGCAAACTTCGTGTTTCGTCAGTCGTCGGATTTCTATCAGTTGCCCTTTGCAATTGGTGCAAACCGGACGCTCTTAATCGACTTGGAAATATATAGAGTTGTTAATACTATTTTAACTTAATGTCATTTATTTAAAAAATGGGAGGAAAATCGCTAAAGTAATTGGCACGACAGATAGGAAAATAGTTTTACAGCTCTATATATTTCACACGGAAATCAAAACAAAAAAAAACAATGAAGTACTTAATTCTGAATTTAAATTATTATACACGATAAAATCTAATCATTGATGGACATGGAAATTAGCATTTGTTGGTATTCGGAAATCCGACGATACCCGAAGGACTTTAAGAAACTAGAAATACTGTACATCCATATTTTACAGAAAAATATTCTTGAACACTAAATAATTAGGAGTAGGTAATAATCAAGCTAAGCTCGTAATTGTACTAATCAAATATGGATGTAATCGTATCGAATCTGAATTAAATTATTTTTATTTTTAATACCTACTTGTCCGATTAATACATTCTCTATTACTGAGGTAATTGAAGCCGGAATAGCAACTATAGAATTTATCGTTTACGTCTTACATTTTGATCATTCTTGTTCATCTACAAACTTGCTACTAAAACTACTCACTTTAATTTTCAAAACTACTTACTTTCATTTACTTTTGAATTGTCAAGGAGTCGGTCAGTCAGAAATATGAAGCTAGTTGCCCATTTCAAAGCGTAGTAGGTACCTATGGAGAAGAACGGTCAAGAAACGACACGGGAAATCTTTTGAATAAAAAAATTGTTACAAAATATTGATTACATCATTCATTCATGTTGAACTTGTATAAACAATAAAAAAAACAAAACAATAAAAATAAAAAATTGCAATAAAAAGCTAAAACAAAGAACAATTCAAAAATTTTAATAAAAATAAGTCATGGCAGCTAAGAGATGACCAGTCTCAGCAGACGGCGCCCGTTCACGAACATGACGCTTGGATCAGCACCATTCAGCTCAAACCTAGCTAGTCTGTCATCTGCATATGATAACTGATTAGCCCTTGTTCACAACAGCAGACATTTTCTAACTCTTTAGGGAAAACAAAAGTGTCAGCACCGTCACATACCAAAACTTTCCACAACCTTTTTCTCTAAGAAAACCCGACCAAATTATTCATGTAAGCATGTAGAAATTCCTAAAGGATCGCACCATAAGCCGTCGTATCTTGTTGAGACAATAAAAGAACGCCTCAAAGATAAAAGAAAATATTCTGAATTTCTAAAACTACCGCGTTGAAATAACTCTGTTACCGCCGCCGGATACAAAGTGAATTATCTGCCTACACATGGATTATGTATATCATGTGTGGCAAGATAAGTTCGGGATATTTTTAGAAAGATAAAAGTATTTTTGGCAGATTTTGCTTTTAAAAAGAAAAAAGGAAAAAAAAACATTGATTGGGACACGCACAGGAGATCACAAATTAAACTAAACACACTCATCCTTATAAAACAAAGTCCCCCGCCGCGTCTGTCTGTCTGTCTGTCTGTCTGAACGCGATAAACTCAAAAACTACCGAACGGATTTTCAAACGGTTTCCACCAATAGACGGAGTGATTCATGCGAAAGGTTTTAGTGTATAATTCATTCAAGGTTTTGTGTAAATTGGCTGAAATTTGAGCTTTTTGACCGGTATAGTATTAATCCTTATCCAATAAAATATGTTATTTAAATTGGGCATTTAATTTGAATTAAAATATGCCTGTATATCACGTCATTTAAATGAATAGTTTAAAAGATATCACAGTTTCAAAATTACGCGTAGCAACGCGGGCGCAGCGGTAGGAGTCAATGACGTTTTCCTCTGTTAGGTATGAAATCTCGGTAATACGTTCCCGTGGGAAATTTTCCGACATCCACGCGGGCGAAGCCGCGGGCAAAAGCTAGTAGAAGCATAAATAAAAACAAAGTAAAATGAAAATAAAAGCAGAAAGTCCCAAGATGAAGAGGAAATACTTAAATGGCTTCATACTTTCATAGGGATATTGATAAGGTGCTACCTACATGTCTCGCGTCCTCCAATATTCTTTGCACTGTTTTCCGTTTGGATTGGATTTTTGGCTTACTTACGTAAACTACGTTACAGAACAAACTTTATTTTGTCAATTTATCAAATTAGGAATTTATTTAAAGATATTTTTCCGAGTAAAAGAAGTTCTGGTGGTTCAAATTCTCTTTTTAAGCTATTGCATAGCTTTTATCGCGGGCTTTGAGCGCGGCGACCGAATCAAGAAATTCCGTAACGTAAAGAAAATAAAACCTAACACCCCAAACTCCGTCTATCATGTAATGACGGTTCCCATGACAACGTGATGTTGTCATGGGAACGTAATTTTTGTTTTATGTCATCACGTCATCATCCCAAGTGTAGCGTTGACAAATAGGAAGTATGGAGGTTACAAATGCTATGCAATAGCTTTACCGCGGCCGTCCCCGAGTGCCACACGTTTTTTTTTTTAAAGAATCATAATTTTTGCAAAATACACCTCCGGTTCCACATGTGACACCTTTGCAACAAATAAGCACCCCACACGCCCAGGCTGGTCTCATATGTAAGAAGACTCGAACAAATTAACTCCTTTCAAACAGCAGATAATCAATACTGACATTCTTTTGACACATTCTTGGTACGGTACGGACAGCAAAATGAACAAAACATTTTATTTTATCTTCATTACAACATAGGCTGATGTAAATTAGTACAGCTGCGAACGTAACATGAAACGCGTGATGAAATATTTTACTCGTTTATATGGAGGTATTACATTTATATACGTACAGGTAGAGGTTTATAAAGCCGAGAATGTTTTCACACACCGATACCTCACGCGGTAGCGGCGACACGCGGGTATGATTGTAGGTACTTATACTACTTATATAATAACTGACTCACAGGCTTTGCCTTTAAAATTTACTTGACAATGTGAGCTTTAATCAGTTTCGGCGAAACCGAAGCGTTAGCGATGCGTAGAATGAGAAATTTACTTTGCTCACCAGCACTCTATCAATTACAATACGAATAATTTTGAAGAATCCATTGCTTTATATATTCGAAAAATTTGTCTGCTCAGTAATATAAATAAAGAAAGAACAAATGTCGATTTGCGGTAAACATGACGCAAAAAAAGAGCTTAAAATACAAAAATGAGAAAAGGTTGGAGGAAGCATGCGTCACATCCACGCAAATCGGCTATTGCTCAGCATTATGCTGCGACCCTATGCAAGATAGAGCCCCAGCGTTGGTTTTCAGCGACAATGAATGATATTGAATTAAATGTATACAGCGTGGCGCTTTAATGGTGACATTAATTTTACACACGTATACGGATTAGCGTTTACTTTTTATGGAGATATTTTAATTTCATGAAATATTATTATTTATTTGATATATTTATAATTTTCAAAAATAGCATCTTGGTGCAATCTATACTTAAAAACTGTAGCGCAGAGGTCATTTACCGGGATCACGGATCATAATATCGCATCAATGAAAATAAAACGAATAACGTGCAAAGAGAAGACGAATTGAAGGAAAGGGAGAGCCCTATGTCGGCGAGCGTTTGAAAATTTAAATTTTCCAATTAACGAATTATTTTTTCTTATTATATTTTTATGATTACTGGCCACTAGCCCTACCCGTGTGTTAAATTAATGTCGCCATTGAAGCGGCACGTTGTATATTAATATATATTATTAATAAAGCAATGAATGTTGTTGATCTGTCAAAATGCAAGCCATTGCTACTGTAAGTGTATTACGCAACGACCCCGCTGGTCGACTGCGAAGCCACCAAGAAACAACCGATCTAATCTAAATCTCACTGAAAACTTCGGTGAAGTGAGCTGTCATTCTACCTGATATTAGGGATTGATTCTATTGACAGGTCACTTCACCTAAGTTTTGACGGTGAGATTTTGACAGGATAAATCCTATGACTAGGACTCAGGCGTCCCAACGTGTAAGAGGTAGTGGGCTGTAATCCACTATGCAGACCCAATGCGGGTTAGTGAATGTCACGTATCCAATTTTTTTTTTTGTTTCAGGGCGGTTTCGTCACGATGTTTTCCTTCACCGTTTTCAGAGATATTATTGTGATGAAATTATCTACAACTCGGTTAGACGAGGTTCTCTGGACGAGGGACTCGCGCGTACAATTTGTGTTCTATAATATTGTATCAATGTGTAGCTACAATTAAGTGCCCAATGTGTATGTTACGCGGTGGTTTACACATGAATACAATATTTTGGAACAAAGATTGTAGACAATTAAATAAAAAATCTTTTTTACAAAAAACACAACCGACTTCCAAACTACAAAGTGAAAAATAACTTTAATTTCGGAAGTCGGTGTCTTTGGATAAGATCAGTATTTTAGTTTTTTGACACCGACTTCCGAAATTAAAGTTATTTTTCACTTTGTAGTTTGGAAGTCGGTTGTGTTTTTTGTAAAATAGATTTTTTTTTCACTTTTTAGTGGGTTGGTTTGTAATTTATCTAAGTTACAATAGCCTTATGTCAACTGCTCATCAAAAATACCCAAATCGCTATAGATGTGCCTTTAATATTTGAAGAGTTCCCTCGATTTCTCCAAGATCCCATCATCAGATCGTGACCAAATGACAATGGGACCAACTTGAAAGTATACCCTTTCAAACAAAAAAAGAATTTTTCAAATCGGTCCAGCCGTCTTCGAGTAATCGGGGAACATAAATAAAAAAAAAAAAAATATCCCGACGAATTGAGAACCTCCTCCTTTTTTTTGAAGTCGGTTAATTAAATAGTGTATCTTTTTGAGGCTAATTGTTTGTATCGATCTGCTGACCTTCCGCCTGCATGCATGTGAGCATTACATCACGTTTTATTTTAAACTATTTATTTTTATATTGTAGGTATTCTATACTATTAAACGAGCAATATTTGTGTAAAAATATTTGTTCCTAAAATTTGTACCTACTCACGTTCTCGAAATCGGCTCTAACAATTTCGATTATATTGTATAGAATCATTTTTTTCTAACTTGAACAGACAGCTGTGCTGCTGGGGAGTTTGTTGCGCCACTTCTTCTTCCCAGCTAAAGGCACTAGGAAGTGGCGAACGGCGGGCGTTTTTGGGGGACTGTCTTATGTAATTTTGACGTTCGAAAAGTGCTGATTCTCAGCCTAGTTTGAATAAATGACTTTTGAATTTTGAATTCGATTATACTTGCAATATAAGAGTTTATGGGGGCAAAAAATAATAATAATAATAAATTCTTTATTCATAAAAAACATAAACTTTGACAATAGATAGGTACCTATACAGAAAGGTAAAATCTAGATAGATCTCATATCTGGGAAAATTCGTTTTCTCCGTATTTTCACACGAGCAGAGCACGGGCGCCCAAAGTTTAGAACAACATAATCAATAATGACATGACATTATTGACATTAGAATAATGATCATGACAGCATGGAACAAGTACTACCTACTATCATGGCAGTATGGAATTAGTAGGTACTATCCTTTACTATTAAATGAGTATTCTCCATTTTCACCAGAGCAGAGCTCGATCGCCCAGGTACTTACATATAATACCAACATGATCCTCTAAAGTTTTCCTAAGATAAATTCATCGTATAGCATATGCGATGTAGGATATTATCTCTATCTTGGTTGAATTTCCCTCGAGCATGCGATAGGTGGGCGTAAACGGAAAAAATAAACACTTTGGCGTAAACTTTATATTACCTACTTGATAGAGCTTCATAAGTTGCAGTAAGACCAATGTTATAATGTAGTATGAGGTAACAGCAAAATAACACGAAATGGTGCATTTTTTTTTCGTGCAACATTTTGCACGGAACTCAATTTTGCACGAAACTTTTTTTCTCGCAGTTAAATGGTCTTTGGAAGATTTATGTATATTGCACTGAATTCGGTTGGTACCACGTGGTTGTTATTGTGTTTTGAATTGCTTTTGGGCATCTAGTCTTTGTTGCCAATTTATATAGATACCTACTGTACTATTTCATCCGGTTGGCTTTAAAAACCAAGCTTCGCAAATCTACACTACTATCAATATAGAGAAAAGATTTGTATTTATCTTTGTAATTAATAAACTCAAAAACTAATAGACTGATTTAAAAAATTCTTTCACCAGTTGAATGCTATATTATCACTGAGTAACATAGACTATAATTTATGAAGATAACGCAGGCGTAGCCGCTGGCGTAAGCTAGTATTTTATTTATAATTTTAAAATATTATAAAAAGAACATTTGATTTTTTGTATGTTTGCATGTTCGTTTGTTTGTTACGCTTTCACGCTAAAACGGCTGAATGGATTTGGATAAAATTTGGCACGTGGGTAGACCATGACCTGGGTTAGGATATAAGATACTTTTTATCCTGATATTCCCACGGGAGCGAGACTTATGCGGGTGAAACCGCGGGGTGCAGCTCGTATATTGATAAAAAAATACGCCTTTCATTAATTAGTTCTCGGCAATATAAGTGCGCGCAGCGCTTATACTCAGGGTTAAAGGGGGTTGCGAGGAAGTCCGAAAGAGAGATCGTGGCCCCCGGTAACATGGCAACTGAAGGAACAAGGGTGGGTTTTAGTCAGTAAGAGTCTGACACGGCTCCCGCTCCGCCCAGAGCGGGAGAAGTTATTTGACAATTTCCCACACAAAAAAAAAGGGTTAAAGGGGGACACCAAAGGAATAGTACCTAGAAACCTACAAAATAAAAATAAATAAAACTTTATATGTTTGGACACAATTCTTTATTCTTTCAACTGAACTGAAAAAACGCGCGTAATAGAAATATATCGATCACTAAATGGTGACGTCATTTATTTCAGCCTACAGTCTTCAGCTGTCCACCCACTCACAATTACACGAAGATAATTTAAAACTAAAATTATATTAGTGCGTAAGAGTTTTTGGAAGTAATTAGATTAATATATTGCTCATGTACCGTTGGTACATGAGCAATATATTAATCTAATTACTTCCAAAAACTCTTACGCACTAATATAATTTATAAATAACTTATATAGGTACTGAACTAGTTGTAGTTCAGTACCTATATAAGTTATTTTTAATAAGCGGCAAGTAAATAATTATGATGTCGGTCACGCGAGTAATATCACGCGAGAATAATAAATATGTAATGATAATTATCCGATACTATTAAACGAGCAATATTTGTATATAATAATATATTTGTACTCACGTTATCGAAATCGGCTCTAACGATTTCGATGAAAGTTGCAATACAGTTACGGGGGCGAAAAATCAATCTAGCTAGGTCCCATATCTGGGAAAATTCGTTTTCTCCTCATTTTCACCCGAGCAAAGCTCGGTCGCCCAAAGTTTAGAACAAGGTATCGAATAATGACACGGCAGTATGGAATTAGTAAGTACCTACTATCATGGCAGCATGGAATAAATAGGTACTATACATGGATTAGTATGAACTTCCTATGCTATTAAATGAGCATTCTCTATTTTCACCAGAGCAGAGCTCGGTCAACCAGGTACTTTATTGTTATGCGTTATTTAAATTCTGAGATAAGTTGAACGCTGAACAAAATGTATATTATTTCCCCACGAAGGAGACTCCTGTCCAATTCAGAAACTATTTCGTAGGTCTGTAAGTGACGGGTTCTGCATTGGTCTTTGTGGTTCCGGATTGGTCTTTTGAGAGGTAACGGTGCATTCCATGTGCAGATGGTGCCCACTGGGGTGGTTTTAGTGAGGTAAGAATCCCACATTCCTCGGCCTTATCCCCAATGCCCGGGCGCTTTATGAAGATTTCCCCCCGAAAACAAATAAACAAAAAAAAGGTGTGTAAGTGGAGACCGCTTATCGGCAAACGAAGTGTGGGATACTCCCAGCTAGATGGACCGGCGACCTGAAAAATGTGGCTGGGACTGACTGAACGCGGAAAGCGAAGGCCAGAGTGTTGTGGCACAGCCTGTGAGAGGCCTGTATCCAGGAGTGGTCTGCAATAGGCTGAGTTGATTGATTGATGTAGCGCTACTCATCGAATTTACCTACAAAATTATTTTTCATAATTCAGCTTCAAGCTACTTAATATAAAGGCTCAAAAAATTACTCCGGAAAACCAATAGAGATTTACAAACACAATAAACAATTTCGTACAATTGACTTTTACGGCTTCGCAAAATACTCAGCAGCCGCTACCCTTATACATTTTTATTAATTCTACCATCGTTACAAAACAATGGCATTCATCAAGGAAATGGCGGGAAACGAAACCCCAAATGAAAATATACGGCAGCTCAAAGGATCAACGCGGGAAATATGAGCGTAACGTTTTCAACGGGTCATCGTCAGTCGTGTGGGTAATTTGTATTTTTTTTCTACGTAATTGGACGCTTAACAAATTGCCCTCTAAATAACAGGAATAGCCGCGGATATGTAAGGGTTTGTGTATATTGGAGGCCACGAGGGCGCCAGCTTTGCTTTTTATATCCGAGTAAAAGCCGCGAGGGCGCCAGCTTTGCTTTTTATATCCGAGTAAAAGCCGCAAGGGCACCAGCTTTGCTTTTTGTGTCCGAGTGAAGGCCGCGAGGGCGCCAGCTTTTCTTTTTGTATCCGAGAAAATTCTCATAGACGCTAGAGTATACAATAAGCTATCTACTTTTCCTAGCTTTTTCCCAACTAAATTGGGATCGGCTTCCAGTCTTACCGGATGCATCTGCTGAATGCCAGTATTTTACATAGAACGACTGCTTATCTGACCTCCAAAACCCAGTTACTGTATAATAAATACGTTATCCCTTGGTAAGGCTGGTTGTCAGTTTTTCGGGCTTCTGACTACCCGTAACGACTGTCAAAGATCTACAAATGACAGGCTAAAATTTACTTAATCAAAATCATCTGACCCACAACACACTGCCTAAACCGCTGGATCTATTAGCGTGAAATTATGCACAAAAGTCCCTATAGGTATAAGCACTAAGGAAGGATTTTTGAAAATCCACCCAAAAGGGTTTAAAATAGAGGGTGAAAGTTTGTATGGAAATTCGATATTATTGCCGATGGGAAATCTCATCGAGCACACGGCTTGTGTTACAATAAAGCTAACTCAATTTCAATTTTAATTACTCTGGAAACCATAGACATACTAAGTCTTTGGTATAATAATTGTGAGAGATGCAACCAGGCATAAAGAAGATATACGGTGGAGGTCTGCCCGGCTTGGGCGGAGCACCCCGCCGCGCCGTGTCCTCGTGTGGGCGATCGGCGGCGGTGATCTCTAGCGACCGGCCCTGGTCCAGGCCATGGTAGGGATTGAGAGGGCATGGGAGGCCGTCATCTCCTTCTGCGAAGCAGTAATGCTCGCGAAGGAGGAGGCGGAACGCGTGAGGGAGAGGCAAAATTCGCGCCCTCACGCCCCTAACCGCAGCAGGAGGAGACGCCCTGGGCGTCGGGAGTCGCAGGCCGTATCCCTGCCACCGTAGGCGTGGGCTTGCGGACGGTGAGCAATGAGTAGCTTGCCGTCCGATAAGGACCAGGCCCGGGTCGACGCAGCGTTGTGTTCCACGCGCACCTCAAAGAGATGTCAGCACGATTGAAGGGGTCTGATAGGGCAAATGCCTGCCGGGGTTGCGGGTTTGTCCGAAAGGGTTACTGTGGCCCCTAGGAAGATACAGGCAACTAAATACAAAAAAAAATAGAAAAATCCAATTCGCGCGATTTATTCTTAAAACGTTTAAATGATGGCGCTCATGTGTACGCCGCCTAACAGCCATCATTGGAATTAAAACGTACAAATGCAAAAATATGTTGTTAGCGGAAATTATTGTGTTACGTCGGTTTGGTTGTTACAAGTCGATTCAAATAGCTGACATTATGAGGAGGCTTTTTAATTTAGATTAGGTAGGGACATTATTGCTTTTTATTGAGGGTTACGTTTTATACTCATGTACGATTTATTTTAGCAAAAGCCGTGTGCCTGATGGGGTTTGCGTTCGGCATGACGATCTTTTTACAATCTTTCATCCCATATTTATCCTCTATAAAGGATGAAATTTCAAAAATGCTCACCTTCGTTGTAATATGAGGAACTCTTGTGCAAAATTTCATGCTTCTAGACTCAGCAATTTAGGTTTGTGCACTGTCTGAATCTTAGAAAGAATTTCTGAATTTAAGATTTTTGAAGTGAAAGCTTCTTTAGGCGCGCTGGGTATTTTTGAGATGGGATTTTTTTTTTAACTCGCGACACCGTTACCGACACCTCATTTTCGTAAACGCGATTCTACTCTTTATTTATATTACGTTACAGATCAATGTTCTATGAAAGTATTTTTCTTCTACCAAGGCGATCTTGTTCGAGTTTTCACTTCTGTCGGTACTCCCGGAGTGCCGCTGTGTTTTACTAAGTAGCTAGACTAACAGGTTTATTTGGAAACGTTGCTTAAAGTTAAAAGATATTTTTTAATAGCCTATATTGTGTCCCACTGCTGGGCAAAGGCCTCCCCTCTTTCCTTCCAAATGTCTCGGTTTTGTGAGATTTCTGACCATGTTGGCCTCGCAAACATGATTAGATCGTCACACCACCTTTGTCGCGATCTACCTTGACGGCGATATCCTCCATCAAGCGTCCAGTGAGTGACGATCTTTGCCAATCTCTCCGGGTGCCTTCGTGCGACGTGGCCGGCCCACTTCCACTTCAACCTGGCTGTTTTTTTCTTAAACACCTACTTGAGTTATAAAGTTTTTGTTGATATATTGGCGTATGCTAGCTGACATATAGCAAATAATTTTGCATGAATATACTATTGTATAGAATCATGTTTTTCTAACTGAACAGACAGCTGTGCTACTGTGGAGTTTGTTGCGCCACTTCTTCTTCCCAGCTAAAGTACTAGAAAGTGGTGAAGGGCGGGGGGACTGTCTTATGTAATTTTGACGTTCGAAAAGTGCTGATTCTCAGCCTAGTTTGAATAAATGACTTTTGAATTTAGAAGCGCAGGGTGGTGTTTCTAACGCGGTCTTTTCGGCACTTATTATGCTGCTCTCCATTGCCCGCTGGCAAATCTTGAGTTTGGACTTCTGTTGTTCAGTAAGTGACCAACTTTGTGCACCATGGGTTAGGACGGGAAAAGACATTTAACCGTCAAAAAATATATAGTAGACGTTAATCATTACTTTAAGTCACGTTTAAAAGAATCAATGACGACTCGTCGCTTTGGGTAATTTATTCCCCACGACTTTTTTTTTTGGGGAATATGCTCTCCTTGGACGCTTGAGTGGGAACGGGTAGGGCGACGAGAAGTCGAACGGCTTGCGCACGTAACGTACTGGCTCAGCGCGGTTTCTCAGTAGGGGAGCTCGTCACTCACATGCGTATGTACGGCGCACTCGTCGGGCGTAAATGAACTCGTGTTTTGTACACTTCGTTAAATGTTCTATTTGTTACTTGTTTCTATTCTCTTAGAGAGGGGCTTGTGGCTAAGATATGACAGCCGCACGGGTCGAACGATCAGGTTAAGCTACACTTGCCGCTTTTAGTCCGTGGATGGGTGACCATCTTTACATACCAAGACCCCTCTATACCTCGGAAAGCACGTTAAGCTGTTAGTCCCGGCTGTCATTTGTAAATCTTTGACAGTCATTACGGGTAGTTTGAAGCCCAAAAGTATGACAACCAGTCTTACCAAGAGGTATCGTGTTACCTAGTAACTAGGTTGTGGAGGTCAGATAGGCAGTCGCTCCCTATAAAATACTGGTATTCAGCTGCATCCAGTTAGACTGGAAGCTGACCCCAGCATAGTTGGGAAAAGACTGGGTAGAAGAAGGAAGTTCTTCGTTCTCTTAAAAAGTAGTATTTTGATAGTTTACGCTAGGATTAAGTCTAAAACTATAAATTAAATATCCATAGTAATACTTCCCCAAACACTTTGTCATAATACGTCAACAATTTCCCTACTTTGGCTATAAGCCTTGAGAAAACTTAAACTCCTAATAATAGTTGGATAGCCTCGAAAAGCCTTGTTCGAGGTAATAATTTATTAGGTACAAGATGTAAAACATAGGCTATCGTAATAAATCTTTCAGAATATAAAACTGAAACTGTTCTTACTGTGAAGTTTTATTTTATAATTACTATCCTTCATTCTTTTTTTCTGATTCGATCACGTAGGGAAACTCCAGGGTCGAAAGGTTCTGGAATGGCGACCACGTACCGGAAGACGTAGCGTTGGAAGGCTTCTCACAAGATGGACCGATGACCTTGTGAAGGCCGCAGGAATCCGCTGGATGCGGAAAGCACAGAATCGGTCGAAGTGGCGGTGCTTGGGGGAGGCCTATGTCCAGCAGTGGACGTCTTTCGGCTGAAATGATGATGATGATGATGATTCTTTTTTTCGGAAAAAAAGTAGATATTCTGAATTTTAATATTGTATAAGGACAAAACTTACTTCGAAGAAACAAAAAACATTAAAAAAATAGTACTTACATTGCTTTTCAGTGCTTATCTGCGTGAATTTGTAACCTAATCGTCCTAAAGGACACCGAAGAGAAGGTGGTTCGAAGGCCGATTCCCGGCCACCGTAGGCGCGGGCTTGCGGACGGTGAGCAATGGGTAGCTCGCCGTCCGATGAGGACCAAGCCCGAATCGATGGCGCGTTGTGTTCAACGCGCGCCTCAAAGAGATGTCTGCAGAACTGACAGGGTCCGCTAGGGCCGATGCCTGCCGGGGTCATTCGGTCGGATCGGGGTGAAGGAGCACGGGTGGATTTTAGTCAGTAAGAGTCTAACACACTCTCCCGCTCCACCCAGAGCGAGAGAAGTTATATGATAATTTCCAACCCAAAAAAAAAAAGCAGAAGGTAAACGAAACTTAGAAAACTCTGAAAAGTTTACCAATTTCTTCGTCAAATGTGATGAAGTTTTAATTTTTGACAAATCTGCCATTGAGATAAACAAATAAACGACCCTTTTACCCAAAATAGGGAATTTCGAATTAATTTTGCACATAAATTATTATGCAAGACGTAGATATTACATTCGAAATTCAATTACCGTGACCTGTTTAGTATGAAACCTCATTCGCACAACACAACAATAGGTACGCAAGTTATTAACAAGTCAAACGGGACCCGATCAAATAATCAAACTTGAGCAATATGTTCCGAATAACAATAACAATCACATCCAGTACTGGCTTCCAGTAACTTTCAATGCATTGTAGATATTTCACTAGTTGACACAGCACTCCCCCGGTTCATTAGCACGACTGGCTGGAACAAAGTGACTGTTTGACTTTTTAACATAACGGTTCCCTAAGGACCTGAATCTTCCAAGTAAAGTTGAGAACGAAGATTGAATAAATATGCGGTTTTTGTTCGAATGAAATGAAACAGCAGGGAAACTTACCTCGAGTCGCCACAAGCTAATGATGGATACTTCAATTGGTTATTATTATTAGTCTTGATAAAAAAAATTGTCAATCGGCGTGGATAGTCACCTTCATCTTCATTCGATCAACCTATCATTACCTCGCTTGAAAGAAAATGTGTAACATGTATGTGTGTTTTTAACATAATAATAATAAGTATAGTCTAGTATATTTTTATATAAGTTTCGATACCGTGGAAATATCAGGATAAAAAGTAGTGTCTGTTCAGCCGTTTTAGCGTGAAAGCGTAACGTTCAGCCATTTTTCTTAGCCATTATTGTCCCACTGCTGGGCAAAGGCCTCCCTTCTCTCTTTCCACCTCTCTCTGTCCAGAGCTTCCAAAGACCAATTTTTCTTAAAGGAGTCCAGCTCATCTTTTATAATATAGTTAGGATTTAAAAATAGTTTGCTTGAGATTTTTAAGATGGTTACTCTCTTCATTTTAATTCAAAAGGTGACTTTCGTAGAATTTATTTTTACATTCAAAACTGGCGAAGCTATGTTGAAGTTGAAATGCAATATACAGTCTCTGTAAACTCACGACACACTTGAATGGTCACCACGTTCTGTCGGATTTATTACCCATGCTTTGCATACGTCAATAGATTGGTCGAAAGATATCTGAGGATTCATTCCTCACTAATGTATTGATGGCATACATTACCTGAACTCTCAGTCGTTGTTTTCAATAGTAATACATAAATAGCTGTATTCAAATGAATCATCATCTTGAAATTACGTCGGAAAGCATGTGGTATTATATTCTCAGTACTGTTTATTTTATTTAACTTTCTAACCTTTTTTGTCTAATCTGTACGAATCTTTCAGAGTTTTTTTTTTGTGTGTGAAATTATCAAATAACTTCTCCCGCTCTGGGCGGAGCCCTCCCGCTCCGCCGTGTCAGACTCTTACTGACTAAAACCCACCCGTTTTCCTCCGGTTGCCCTGTTGCTGGGGGGGCCACGATTTCCCTTTCGGCCTTATTCGCAACCCCGACTTGGTTTCCGTACGTGGTTTTCGGGTGAACACTGAAAAACAGCGCTGTGCTGTGGGTCCCCCATCATGCTGATTGGAAGCCTTCTTGTCACAGTCCTGTTCTGTGATCGTGATTATCTGTATGTAGATCGTTTTTGAGTTTATTGTTATTTTATTCGAGTTTAGTTATCTTTTTGCATGCAAGTGTTTCTGTGACAAAAAAAACAATTTTCCTTTATTTATTTAAATCGCTTTCAAAGTGTTCTGTATTTTTACAACGACTTACAACTTTCAGCTTTTCGATAGTCTCATACATTTTTGACTTTTCCATCATTGTTATCACTGATCGAATGCCACTTTGTCTAGGCCCCCAGGGGCCCAACTCAGACGGTGAGCAATGGATAACTCGCCGTCCGATAAGGATCAGGCCCAGGTCGACGGCGCGTTGTGTTTTACGCGCGCCTCAAACAGATGTCAGCACAACTGACGGGGTCCGCTTTAATTTCCCACCCAAAAAAAAAAAAGCCGAACTCAAGACCGCAGAAACAGTCACGTTTGTTAATACTAGATCAACGAGGCCGAAAATAATCGCAAGAAAAAAATACATTCCACACATTGCAATTGTTTTTCAGAAAACTGGGACCTTTACTGTAACTTAGCCCTTATGTACATTTGGGGGCTGCAAAATCCGGGCGGAAATTGCTTGATTTTATCTACAAAAAGTACGAGTGTACAGTGATATCACCCATAGAGTTCTAGTGGCATCGATTGCGCAAGGCTGGATGAGTTATTAAGTGCTCTACATAGTGCTATCAAATTATTAGCTATGGAACCAAAAAAATTTGGGACAGTTTGTTTTTGAAGTGAAAACTTCTTTAGGCGCGTTGGGCATTTTTCAGATGGGACTAAACCATTGATTTCGCAACACTGTAACGACACCTCATTTTTGTAAACGCGATTGTGCTCTTTATTTAGGTATATTATGTTACGGATCAATGTTCTATGCAAGTATTTTTACTTTAAAGGTTTGTAAACGCGATTGTGCTCTTTATTTATATTGTGTTACGGATCAATGTTCTATGCAAGTATTTTTACTTTAATGGTTTCGGAAGTTTTTTTTGTAAACGCGAGTGTGCTCTTTATTTAGATAAGGTTACGGACCAATGTTCTATACAAGTATTTTTCTTCCACCAAGGCGATCTTTTTCAAGTTTTCACTTCGGCGGCACTCCCGGAGTGCCACTGTTTTTTTTTTCTAGTTGGGAAATACGATCTTTTTAAGTACAGTCGACCGCACGTCCATGGCAACACTTTGATCTTGATCTGTCTAAGCGTAGTACTTACGGAGTTTGTATAGAATAAGTAGGGGCCAGCTTACACTGGGTTTGTTACTTACTGTACCTAAATATTCTATGTTTATTGTCTGCGTTCCTAAAAATATCCGTTAGTCACAAGGGTTTTCCTATAAACTAATCAAATTATCTTCAAGATTTGACACCAGATAATCTGATTCGAGAATCGAGCTGCAGGCTCCCGACGTCGAATCTCGAACCTAGTCAAATTAGTATCGATTTTTGGCAAGCATTCGACTAAATAACGGTCAATTAACACCAGTTTGAATCAAGTTCTATAAATACTAGTCGGAATTCAAAGATTTCGAGAATAAACACTTCTTACTTGAAATTTGAAAGGTCTTTCGGAAAACGAGGGTATTTTTAGGGTTCCGTACCTTAAAAGGAAAAAAATGGAACCCTTATAGGATCACTCGTGTATCTGTCTGTCTGTCCGTCTGTCACAGTCAATTTGCTCCGAATCGAATGGACTGATTAAGTTAAAATTTGATACACATAGTATTTATGTAACCCAAATACGGACGTTTAACGTAAATAAATGAATTTTGAATATGGAGTCACTTTTGGGAGGCAAAAAATAAAAGTTTTGCAAACTATACTGTGTGACATATCAAATAAAAGGACTTGTTACGAGGATTTCAAAAATATTTTTGCCATAAATTTAATATAACGATATTTAAAAATATTTATGAAAATTTATGTAAATTGATCATTTTCCCTTTATCTCTGAAACAGCTGAGCCTAAAATTTTGAAAAATATACACTTTTATACTCAGCTGACAGGTGTCAAGAACGCATTCTCTCGTTGCCCGGAGTGTAAGCAGTATCTTTCTCAGCACTGTTTCTTTTGCGACACACAGTACACATAGACTGCTACAAGGATCTTTTGGCGCTCAGTTGACGTTAACAGGGGGCGCTGTTGGTTAACATTTGCGCAATTGTTTTATGAAATGTGTTGAAAAAAAAAAATATTGGCACTCCGGGAGTGCCGACAGAAGTGAAAACTTGAATAAAATCGCCTTGGTGGAAGAAAAATACTTGTATAGAACATTGCTTCGTAACCTTATCTAAATAAAGAGCACAATCACGTTTACAAAAAAAATTAAATGCGAAACCTTTAAATTAAAAATACTTGCATAGAACTTTGATCCATAACGTAATATAAATAAAGAGCTTAATCGCGTTTACAAAAATAAGGTGTCGGTAACGTTGTCGCGAGTTCAATTGTGTTTTCCCAACTCAAAAATGCCCAATGCGCCTAAAGAAGCCTTTTCACTTCAACAAGTTTGGGGCTTTAGTTCCAATTCTGGTCACACGACAAAAGAACCTTGTAGCGCAATTTTGCATGATTTACATTACATACAATTTACAAATTTATTTATTGATTGATAGTTTCACATAAAAATCTAAAATAACTTCACATTTGATTTAACATAAGGTTAACTCGGCTTGATACCGCTTTCAGAAACAGGGGGTGAAATTCACCCCTACTATACGAAGCAAGTGAGAATCCTTAGGGACCACTCTTACCTACCAAACATTCTCGGGTATCACCATACATAAGTAATTCAAATCTAATCCTACCCCTTATGCAAAATTAATTCTTTCAAAATTAAATTTAGAACATCCACCGAAAGATCTCTTGGAAACGGATCCCGGATTAAGCGACACGAAACAGAATTAATTACTAGAAGGTAGAATGTATAAGCTAATTACGTATGAGGTAGTAAACAATGCTTCCTGTGCAAGATGGCGGAGTAATGTTGCTAATTGCTTCTTCTATCTTCTTTTTGAAGTGAAAACTTCTTTAGGCGCGTTGGGCATTTTTGACACTGTGATGACACCAGCTTTTGACCATTAATAAAACGACATCAACGCCTTGATCACTGTAGTGCGTCGAGCAAAAGACATCAACGCCTTGATTACCGCGGTGCTGATTTTTTTCAAGTTGTCGGTACTCCTGGAGTGCCACTGTTTTTTTTTTATTTTTAGTTCCATTACTGAGATTAACTTAAAGAACCACGCTTATCAGATAGAGTGATGATTTCAGTTGTATGTCACTTGCTAATGTACGAACTCTGCTATCCCTCCTTTGACGTAATCAATAGCAGTCCCCGTTACACCCAAGGATGATCAATTCATTACCAGAAACAACATCTACTTTACGTATAAAATAACTACTTAAGGATATTTTATTTTCATTTTTAGGGTTCCGTACCCAAAGGGTGGCAACGAGGCCAGGCCCTATTGCTAAGGCTCCGCTGTCTTTCTGTCGATCCGTCCGGTTGTCCGGCCGTCACTCCACCCGTCCGTTCGTCTCTCCGCCCGTCCGTCCGTCTCTCCGCCCGTGACAGACAAACGGACGGACGGACGAACGGCCTTCTTTTGAACCGTATTAGGCAGACACTTAAAATATTCACAAAATGAAAAAATGAAATGTCACGGCACCGCGGTAATCAACGCGTTGATGTCTTTTACTCCACGGTGTCGGTAAATTGTGTTACAGTGTCGCGAAATCAATGATTTAGTCCCATCTCAAAAATGTCCAACGCGCCTAAAGAAGTTTTCACTTAAAAAGAAACAAATAAAATAAAAAGGGTCACGTGTGTTTTTTCGGTGCTTTTTGTTCGATCTCAATTATATAATAGCAATTATATCGCACGGTGGTACGGAACCCTTCGTGTCGCTTTTTAATATCTTTCTCATTCTCATATCTTTTAACTTTCATAGGTAAGTATATAAAAGCACGAGAATAAATTACTTTCAAAATGAATTGAAAATTGTGGTAACATCACGAATAAGCGTTAATAACGGAGAAAAGCGCTTAATTACCATGCTTAACTAAAGCTGTTAGCGCTGAAGCTGCTGGAGCGTATATAACGCTCAAACGATTTTCACCGCACTGATATTTCGCAGAGGAAAATTATTTCGGTCTAATTGTTGGTTTAGGATTCACGTTATGATGGCTCATCTGATTGGTATTCTCACATGCTATAGTTTAACATAATATCACGCTTATAACCCCCGAAGGGTTTAAGCAGAGGTGTATCTAATATTACACCCCATTTCGCCAGTCATGTTTAAGTCCCATTTAATAGGGGGCGAGCCTATTGCCATCAACCTGGCACAAATTCAGACTCCGGGCTGCCGCTGAGAAATTCTAGCCGGGAAAACCCAATAACACCTTGCCCGACATGGGAATCGAAACTTGGACATCTTGTTTAGCAGTAGCGCTTCAACCACTACACCAACGAGGCAGTTTTAGTAGCTATAGTTTGTCGGGGTAAATCCGAAACCATATCTAAAACGAAGCCTAAAAATTTATTGAATAGATATCGTTACGGACTTTACTTTTAACTATACTCCATTTGAAATAAGATTAGATATTTAAACAAACTTTTTTACAGTCCGTTCAACCGATTTTTACTTCTATAACATAGGCATAAGGATGGCATTAAAAGCAAAAAAGTGGTTACAATACCAACTGTATACTGCAGCTGCCATTTGTCATGCCACCAACGCAATAAAAGTCAAAATCGTTTGAACTGTATACATTCGTAAATATTATAAAAACTATGTTTACTGTAAGTTCACATTCAAAATCCTCTTTTTCAGCATAATATCAGTCAATTTTATATTAATCTTAATTATTTCGGCCAACCAATCACAAGATTCGACAGTCTATAATACTGACCGAGCTATCAAACACCCTGGAGCAACAATACCAACATAATTACCAACAGAATTGGACTGAGCGTTAGCCTCATAAAAGTGACCACTCTCTAGAAAGAGACAACGCGACTGTGCGGCCAATACCTGTAGTACTACTAAAGAGACAACTACTGGCCGCAAATTCTCTTTGTCTCCCTCGTCCTTTTCGATCTGTATTCACTGAATAACAGCCGCACGGGTCGATCCGACAGGTTAAGCTACGCTTACCGGGGTTGGTCCGTGGATGGGTGACTATCTTTACATATCGAGACTCCTCCGTGCCTCGAAGAGCACGTTAAGCCGTTGGACTGTCATTCGTGGATCTTTGACAGTCTTTACGGGTCGTCAGAAGCCCGAAAGTCTAACAATGAGTCTTATCAAGAGGTATCGTATTACCCAGTTACTTGGTTGTGAAGGTCAGATAGGCAGTCGCTCCATGTAAAATACTGGTATTCAGCTGCATCCGGTTAGACTGGAAGCCGACTCCAACATAGTTTAGAAAAGGCTAGGCAGATTGATTGATTCACTGCACAATTGAATACGGAACGCTCAATCCATTCTCTGTCTATGGAAAATATCACTACCAGAAATTGACGTTCCAATTTTGAAAATAAAGAAGACATTATTCGATTCGGAAACGACAATAATAAAGGTGGATATTATTCCGAATTCTCGGTTACCTCTACCCTCGGCTGTCACCTGTCAGGTGCACTTACATGCTTTCACGCTTAACGTACACGTTTATATCGAGTAGAGGAAAATAACTGAGATTTGTCTCTGAGCACTTACTGTTTATTACTTTTAAAGTGGATTTTTATTCGTTGACTGTGAGAGATGAGAATGTATCTATACTAATATTATAAAGAGGTAAAATTTGTTTGTTTGTATGTAGGGGGTAATCTCTGGAACTACCAGTCGGATTAAAAAAAATCTTTTTGCAATGGATAGCCCAATTCTTGACGAAGGTTATAGTCTCGCAGACGAAGTCACGGGCAGAAGCTAGTATATAATAATGGTGTTATTTATTGATCTCTCATTTCAAAGCATGAATCTGACAATGACTGTCACAGTAGGTACCTACCCAATAAATAAGTTGAAATCAAATTTCAAAACTTCAAATTATTTTATTGTATGTGTTTCCAATTATTTGCTTACTTACCAAAAATATATAATAGTCATGAATTCCCTGATTTCTGCCCTAGGTAAACTGTGTTATTTAACTTTGTTATTAACTATTATATAATAGGAGCTAGGGTCCGTCAGTGATTAGGTACGTGAGAACGTTTGCAGAGAGAATTACCAAAGCTTCGTCCCTAACAAAAGAAGAAGTAGGCTATTTTATTAAGGGGGATGCGCTAATGTAACCCTTTTTTTTTTGGGTGGGAAATTATCAAATAACTTCTCCCGCTCTGGGCGGAGCGGGAGGGTGTGTCAGACTCTTACTGACTAAAACCCACCCGTGTTCCTTCGGTTGCCCTGTTGCCGGGGGCCACGATTTCCCGATCGGTTTTCTTCGAACCCCCGGCAGGCATTGGCCCTAGCGGACCCCGTCAATTCTGCTGACATCTCTTTGAGGCGCGCGTGGAACACAACGCGCCGCGCTAATGGAATTTAATTTTTCTTACGTATTTTGCAATTTACCGGTCAGTGTCAGGTTGTATGTTGATTAAAATATGATTCACGACCGTAACAAATATGGATTTACGGAATTATAATCATAAGAATCAGTAAATCCTTAAATTAGAATTGGCCTCAAATGTTATGATTTCATGAAATAGTCATTAGGGTAATATGAACTTGAGAGTTATATTGATGATTTTTACTATTATAATTCTATAAATAAATATTTGATACGGCCGCAAATAATATTTAGATCAACATACAACCTGATACTGACCTGCAAATTGCAAAAAACGTAAGAAAATTTGAATTTCGGCCGAAGCAGCGAGTCATAGCTACTATTTAATATGTCACGTCTCTCATATCTAGAGTTGAAACGTTCCCCTTTTGTAGGATTACGTGGGACCTGACTGTCTGGATTCCAGAAATCCTTTTGAGAATATGAAATAGGCTTGTGCAGGTAAGTACTAGCTTGAAATGTAAACACGAAAAATATAAGGATTAAAGCTACAACGGCTATATTTTTTTCAGGTAACCGTCTGATTCATGGTGCCGAAACACTATACTTTTTTAACTTTAGGGCCTGCTTATACTGCACATCACTAAATACAATTTGCGCTAAACTTATTTAAAATATATTTCTGTTTCTGTCTGTCGTTTGTAGATTACAGAGACAAAACGATGTTTTAAATCCGGTTAAGATTTAACCATATTCATAGAGAATGGACTGAGTGTTCTGTATTCAGTTGTGCAGTGAATACAGACCGAAAAGTACGAAAAAGACGAAGCAAATGTGCTCCCAGTAGTTGTCTCTTTAGTAGTACTACAGTTATTAAAATAAAATCAAAATAAATAAATAGTGTTTTATTTCAGGCAAAATACCCATTTACAAAAATTGAATAAATAGTAAAAATTGTAAAAACATTAAAAAATAAAACATAATGGTATGTATAGGTACCCACAGTCTTCAAAAAATATACCTAACATATTCTTTCGTCATTTTTTATTCCCGCGTATTAGCCACACAGTCGCTTTGTCTCTTTCTAGAGAGTGGTCACTTCCGTGAGGCTAACGTTCAATCCATTCTCCATATCTATGGATTAAACGTATTCAGTGATTTGTGGTGCAAGTGGGCCTAAATATGCAACGGCATTATTCTTCCATTTTCAAAATATTGGATATTTGCCAAATGTAAATTTCTAATACGCCTTTTGGGAAAATATATTTCAAAGAACCTACAATTGAAGACACAAAATAAAATGATCATAGCAACATTATAAACTACTTAGGAAACCAGAATAATATATAAGTACATATTTGATAAATTAAAGTCGATTTTCGTACGTGTCTGAGTGACCGCAACGTTCTTCTAAACTGCGTAACGGATTTGATGCAGTGTTCACCATCATTCAAAGAATTTATTCCGGAAGGTTACAAAGGTAACAAACAAATCTTGAACTTTTATCAAATATGGAAGTTTTTTAATATTTCACATGTATAAAATGGGTAACAAAAACTGAAATCCAATTTTGGAACTTTCTCTGGGACAAGTTTAAAATTAATTTTTATCCGTCAAATTTTAACCATTACCAAAAAGGCAATACAACGTGGACCTTCTTAACTTGTAATACGATTTAAAATCAAAATCTTACATAGTTTCTTAGAACCGTATCAAAATAATTGAGTTTGAAATTGCGAATGGTAGACTGGACATATGAATTTTCATAATTTTCTCCAGCTTATATTTAGTTGATTTTTATTTAAATACTATGTATTTATGATTTATTAAAACATTTTTTGTAAATTTAATTAACTTATTATGCTCTTAAGCAAAACAGTATCACTAATTTATAGATTACACCAAAGTTATTCATCAACAATATCATGAGACATTCCATAAATGTGTAATGGCAAAAAAAAGAAACGCTCAAGTCGTAAAAAGCGTGCGAAGCACGGGAGCTTTAAGATAAACCTTAAAGAAATCTAGAAACACAAAACTTCGAAATATCACTTAGGCCACTTGCACGTTAACAGCTAACTCACGATTAATCCAATAATTCTCTTTTAACCCTGAGTTAGCAGTTAACTCCGAATTATTTAGCTAACCCATGAACGCGCAAGTGGACCTTAGAACGCAAAAGCTAAACAAGAGTTTACGTGAGTATCATTTATTAAAATGTAATAACAAAAGCTGACGCCATAACAAAAACAAATTAAAACCATTACTTATTACGACGAATAAAATTCAATTAATTTAGCTTCACACCGAACCTATAATATTCCAAGAACTATTAGCCTTCGCTAAAGTTCAATTTCCTAATACACTGTTTCTTTTATCGATAAACTTTTATCAAGAAACTCGTTTGAAGAAATTTTTACGTTTCTTGAACGATCAATCATTGGTCGGGTTCAAGATTCTATAACTACTAGTAAACATTTGCTCGCATAAATAAGCAACATTACTGACTATGCCCATGGTTTCATTCAAAAGAAACGATATCAAATTGCTATAGTGATACACACTACCTCTCTGTCAAATTATATCAAATTCGGTTCAGCAGTATAGGCGTTGAATGTAGCAAACAGGCCAACATTCCAATTAATGTTTGATTATTTGTAATTTAGTGTGGTTTAAACAAAACAACGTTTAAAATGAACAATCAGACGAAGTTCGATGTGTTAAAATATTAATCAGAATCAGATGTTATTGAAAACGTATCAACAATTATTATATTAATTTATAATGCGTTGAAATTAGCAGCGTTAGGATTATTTCGAAAGCAATGAGATTATTTATGGCAGCTTTACGAATTTCAAGAAACTCTGTTTAATGTAATGAAATATGTGAAATACGTTTTGTTTATAAAACGTGTATTTTGAGCTGTTAATGGGTTTGATTGTATTGAAAACCGGCTGTGACTTTGTGAACTTTCTGTAGCTAATTTTAATTATTTTTACCTATTCTGGTATAGAAATCTTATTTCAGTTGCATAGTCTTCACATAATTATATATTCGTCTTTAAATATATTTAATGTATACAAAATATTTTAAAAGAGTAACGGTGGAGTTTCTTGCCCATTCTTCTCCATATGAAAACTACCTTTTGAAAGGGGCGACTAGAATCAATTCTATTTTTTGTAAATTTTGACGTTCAAAAGTGTCTTTCATGTGCCTAATTGAAATAAATTATTTGACTTTGACTTAAAACAATTGATTTTGGAAGTGCTTGATCAGCCTACAGGAGTCCATAGCCTTTCCAATTGCACGCTATTCAACTCGATCCTTGGAAGGCGTCCTACCTTACTTTTGCCGTTTCGCGGTCTCCACTCATGAACACGTCTACCCCAATAGCCATCGGTTCCACGGCTAATATGGCCGGCCCAATACTAATTTAGATGTCGACAACTTTGGCTCTCTGATGGATCACCTCGTTCCGGATTCAATCCCTCAGAGAGACTCCAAGCATAGCCCGCTGAGCGACCTTGAATTTATGGGCCAGGCGTACCGTGAGTGACCATGTTTCGGTACCGTAAGTCATAAGGCAGGATGACTGACGACCTTAGTTTTTAGACTCTGTGGAACACGCGATGAGAAGACTCAACGAAGCTTCCCAAATGCTGTCCAGAACAGTGGAAGCTTGCATAATGGCTGGTGGTAATCTTAAACATGGCAGATACCTAATCATCATAAACTTAGGTCTTCTTACCCTGACCCCACTGAGGGCAGAGCAATATGTAAATCAATATTTTTCTTTAATGATAATCCCAAATTTTTTCAGTTCTTTTTATCTCATGCTAAAATATTTACAATCGTAAATTGACATGTGGATGACAAGACAGGCAGATAAATGGACTTAAAAAATACAGGAGAAATAATACTAAAAGGGTTCCATTTTTGGCTCCAACTGAACCCAAAACGTGTATTTACAGACATTAAAAATGTAAAACAAAATGGAGCGTGCTGAACAAATAAATGTATACAGATAATGTATGGGAAAGTGACAGCTGTCACAAAATTTGTATTGTTCATTTGTCTCATTATTTTGTATGATACCCGTCCTATCAATTATCGGGTAATGATTTGAAGTTACTATGGCGTAGTATGGCGTGCTATAATGATTTATTTATTGATCAGGACAATTAGAGTGATTATGACCTTGGAGTTTCTAATTAAAGGTGGTGAAGGGAAAACTTGTCTATAGGTACTCGTACTTTTATTAGGAAAATATGAAATAGAGTGCGCGCCACGAAAGAAGGCTTGCGGAAAATTGTGGAACAATTTTTTTTTTTAATGCAATGTGATGCAATGACATAGACACTAGCGCCGCGTCAAATGGACTTCAATGGTGGCGCGGACTCGGCTTTCCTAGATGTTCTATATTTAAAACTCTTATCTGGCGGAAGGAGATAACAATCTTTTCACTCCTCTTGCTCAAAAAGTCCGTCATTGTAGTGTACTAGAGCGGGGAAAAAATAGCATATCTTGCTCTAGGGAGAAAAGTAATTTTTGTCTGTAACCAACGAGCCTACAAAAATGAAAAAGTCTTTATTCTTATGTAAAATTAGCTTTTTACTACCGCATACCGGAATAAAAAGTTTCTTTAAAAATTCATATAGAACAAATTGTATATTTTTTTAAATAAAATAAACTATTTAATATTTTATTGGATTATTTTATTTCTCGCAATCGTAGTGAAAAGTAAAGTAACTCGGATACTTTACTTTTCACTACGATTATGGGAAGAATGGGTTATTTTACCCCCTCGTAGAAAAATCTACTATTGGAAACGTTTCTGTCTCGAGACACATAGAAAACACCATGATTGAAATTTTACGAGTAGGTAATTTGTGCCGTCGAGATGATAAATTAAGATTTCACTATTCCTGTTGATTGACAGACGAATTTTTTGATGCTCTATAATTCTTTCCCCTCTTTTTTTATACTTGTATATATTATTATTTTAAGATTGTTAGCTTTTAAATTATGTTAATATTATTTAAGAAATAGAAATAAAATAAATTTAATTTTGATATTAATAGCAGAGTACCTACCTATTTCTCTTACACTTGTAACTTTTAAGTACATACGCTGAATGGTTTGAAATACAAAGCTTCAGTATAGCAAAGATGCAATAACCAAGGTACCTAGTACCTATCTATGTTAACAAGTACCATGAGTACACACGGCTACACATCAAGCTATACAATTCCAGTATTAGCTGACCTCACATTATACAGAAATCCTATACATTGCGAAAACTGGAAATAGAGAACCGTAGCATGTAGCTTTCTGTAATTTCTGCCTACCTCATGAAGGAAGAAGGCGTGGGATTATGTTTTTGTTTATGTAGAAAGAGGATATTATACTTTATTTACACAAGAAATTGTTATTTCAGGGAAAGTACAATTAAATTAATTACTTAAAATAATTATAACAGGAAAATCACGGTTCACTGACAAAAAATAAAATATACCTAATTATAAAAGTATACAATTAAGTTACGTACCTACCTAAGTAGGTTTTTTTAAAAATTAAGTATGTTTTGGTTACGCACCAATTTGTTTTTACTTTCTTGTTTTATTTTGTTAAAACGTGCCGAAATAAGATCTACTACGCTGTCTATTTGAATTGGACGCAAAAAAAAACAAAAATACAAAAGTAAAAAAAAACAAACAAATTAAATCACTTACCTCTCGAAATAATTTTCAGGACGACCGCCCAAACGTCCCTACACGCGTTCACTTCAAAAACTTATTCAACACAACCAAAAAATCTTAACAAAATGTTCACATTTGTGTATATCATCCATTTATTTTACCACATCACTACACGAATTTATCGAAAACAATTCGATTCGAAAGAAGTTTCGGTTTTTACGCCTTCGGCTTTAGTCGGGAATTAAAAATTTACGCTGTGTTCGGGAGACGCGGGAACACAAACGTCCGGTTGGGTGGTCGCCGCCGACTGAACTGAAATATTACTAAAATGCGGGAACGGAACGCTCTTAGGGCGGTTTCAGACGTACATACGTGCGATGTACGTTCTGTAGTTGACTTTACAGTGCAAACATTTCTTTTATTGAATGGAATTGTGATGGATTTTGTTTTGTGGTGTAGTAAGAACTCCGTTCTTTGTGTTGTGGTATTTGTAGTATTTTATTTTATTCAATATACGGTGCGGTATCGATTTGATAATAAATTGGTGGTGTATTGAGTTTTTGATCCGAACTTTGTGACCAAACAGTTGGAAAAAACAAAGGAAAGAAAGAAAGAAATTTCTTTCTTTCCTTTGTTTTTTTCCTTCAGGGAAAAAAGGCGTGATGTTATGTTTTGGCGCAGCCGTAAGGCACACACTATTTATTATTGTTAAAAGACTAGTTTCACTTTTTTATTTTGTGCTTCACGAACTGTGTCCAAATAAACGTTATTTTTTCTTTCTTTATGTTTTTATTATGACTTTATCATTATTATCGGTGACCGTTTTCGGACTGGCTTGTCATGGTGCGATTTTATTTATTTAATTTATTATTTATGTACACACAGTAAAATACATAGAGAAACGACATAATTATGATGTAGAGTTTGTACTCTACATCATAATTATGTCGTTTCTCTATGTATTTTAGGTACTGCTTATTTTTTAAGAAATTTCTTCCAGCAGACCTGCGAAAGGAAAAATGAGAAAGAAATGTAGACAATAGTGTGTGAGAACAAGAAGAGAAAATATGGATTTGCGAAGTCTTAAACTAAAATATAAAAATATACCTACACGTATTAAAAACGTAATAAATTGATATAAACTCGTAAAGCTTAAAAATATATAAACATAATAAAATAAAACAAGCACCAATTTTAGCCGAAGAAAATGTTATTCACGCACAACTTTCTGCGCGTCCGCGACTGCCACGCAAACGCGTAATTTTAGCAAAGTACGATACTTGCAAATTATTGCGTTCGACACTGACAGATTATTTATAATTTGAAAGAAAGAAAGAAAAGAAAGAAAATACATTTACTTAGCACAGACCAAAAAAGCACACAATATAATATACAGCAGATAAAAAAAATAAAAAAAAAAAAATAATAATAATATTTAAGTAGGTATCTACGCTCACGCGTTGATATAAACATAAATAATAGACCTAATTAAAAATAATAAAAAGAAAGAATTACGCACCGCAGTCTCTTTTATTTAGGTAGTTTTGGCACAGTTTATTGGCGGTAGTTTGTGTTTTCCTTCATGCTGGGGCTACATATTCGAGTTATCGCGAACTATTCGCGTTATCGCGCGCTCTCTGTTGCTCAGCGAGACGTCAAGCGGTGTGCGAGAGAAAGCGCGAAGTTCAGTTCGCGATAACGCGACAATGTAGCTCCAGCATTACCGTTAATTTGCGGTCGTTTGGGTGTTCTCCTTCATGCTGGGGCTACATTGTCGCGTTATCACGAACTTATACTTCACGCGCTCTCTGTAATGCTGGGGCTACATTGTTGCGTTATCGTGAACTAAACTTCGCGCGCTCTCTTGCACACCGCTCGAGTTCTCGCTGAGCAACAAAGAGCGCGCAAAGTAAAGTTCGCGATAACGCGACAATGTAGCCCTAGCATTATTGATTGACATTTAACACAAACTACTAGGGTAGTGGGTGCCTCCTAATAAAGTTCAATCTAGTGCAAATTAAATAAGAGTAATAAACATGGTCATATTTTATCATTTTAAGTTTCTGAAAAAAATTTAAACTTCAGATAAAAAGTATCATCCGTATTACCTGGAGGATTAATGTATCACCATCTATGTAACTTACTTTTATTATGAAAAAAAAAAGAGAGTGTGTAACCATGACCACACGATGACACGATAGAGCTGACAACTGAAATGAAATTATTTATTCTGTAAATAGGAAATCGGAATCACTTTTACACGTCATATAAAAAAATATTAAAAATAAACTAGATGAGTTCGGCGTTTCCTATCTGACTACTTTGAGAATAAAGGCCGAAACAAACTCAGAGGTCGCAGTCTCTTTTAACGTCCAGACATAATCTTGGTCTGGCCATATGAGGACCATGTAGATTAGTGTCCGCAATGGTCTTTTGAGGAAAGAATCACACAAATTAGAATAGAGCTGTCCAGTCAGTGCAAGCATTTGTCAGTAATCGTGGAGCTCAACTCAGAACTTATGGAGCTCAACGGCTCGACGAACAATAGGTACTAAAGAAAGGACATTTGGGTAGGCCACATAAAGTAATCAAACTGCCAGACCATCACTAAAACTGAGAAAAATGAAAGATCCACATAGTCCTCACATTCACAATAGGTACTTAATTAAAATACTTTACAAAGTAATCATGTCATTTTGTATATAATATTCGACAATGTCATTGTGTAGGTATATACTTAACTTACGACTGGAGCCGAGTATACCCGATTCAGCTTCACCGACCGACTGGAGCCGAGTATACCCGATTTAGCGTCACCGACCCGAACGTGATGTTTCAGTTTCGATAACTGTTGCAGAAAGTGCGCAAAGTACGCCTAAACAAGTTGTCACTTCAAAAATAGAAACCTAAAAGATAGGTATTGAATTCATCATTAATATAAAGCGATGCCCGAGTTGTACAAATTGTTTTTGTCTTACTTAGGTACTGTAAAACAAACGTTTTTATCACATCTTTTCAAAAGAGGAAGTTTATTCTTCGTAAACAGGAACCAAAGTAGCTTTTTAATCCCTAGGGATTAAAAGTGATTTTAATTTGTAATGTGGATATTGTTAGTAAGTTCCAATCACCAAAGAGATAAATCACGAACATTATATGAACAAGCTACAGGCTGTATGATAAAAAAACCGCGCGCGATCCAAATATATTTTTTTATTTTTTGCGAAGGTGGTGTGACGATCTAGTTATGTTTGCGGGGCCAACATGGCCTGAAATCGCACAAAGCAGAGAGATTTGGAAGGAAATAGGGGAGGCCTTTGCCCAGCAGTGGGACACCATATAGGCTAGCAAAAAAAATTAAAAAATATTAAAAAACGCGCGAAATGCATTCCGTCTGTTTCGTTCGTAATTGTTTACTCAAATTCGGATTTTACTTATTATATTATAAAAATGAGTGTGTCTTGTAAGTAGTGAGAATGAAATAAATAAACATAGGAACTATTCTTATGGGTAGTATTTAAACGCAAATCAAAAAATATCCTTTTTCTACGCAATAAGATTCCGAATTCCCATCAAAATTACTTATTGCACAGCAAAATATTCAACTCAAAATATCACTAAACACACTACAATTTATTTTCGCAGCGTACAGCGATTTTTCCTAAAGCAAAAGCTTTTTCATCAATGCACAGCTAATAATCTTAATGCACATTATACATGTTAACTCTTTTTCTTTTAAATATAGCTTCTATTTTTATATTATGTACAGCAGTTTTTCTAAAAAAACAGCATTTTATTAGTCACAGTCGTCTTGTTATTTATTAATTACCACATAATGAGATCAGCAAAAAAAATATAAAATTAGATACAAAATTGTAATTTATTGAATTATTAAAGCGGGTCTTGCTTTCGCGGGGCGTCCACGCTTCTTTTTTTGCCCAATAGGCACATTTTTAGCTTCTGCAGGTGGCGCCACGTACTTGAGTCGGATCGCAAGCCCGATGATATGCTTGCACATATAGTTCTTAAAAAAAATGGGGCAGGTGCATTTTCCGTTGACCCAGGCGGTTTGTTGGGTGGGCAAAGCAATTCTCCAATATGCGAAAGCGTTTTTTTTGTAGCCATCAAAAGTGTCCCAATCTTGAGTAAATGTCATGTCACACTCCCGACGACACGACCTAGCGCTATCTCTATCTTACTCGCTCGCGCCACTCTGCACTCCAGTGACGAAAAAGCGCGCGAAGCCGCCAACCTTTTATTCAGTTAATTTGTTCTGCTTTTAGAAATAATGCAATGTAAAAGGATTTTTTTGTTATAATAATCATTAAATTTGCCGAGCATGGCTTCTTGAAAATTAAGACAAATATGATGAACAGGTTTTGTTTTACTTACTGGTTAATATGCGACTGGGATAGTTATTTTGCTATGAAATATGGAAAATTTGCTGTGCAGTCAGTATTTATGCTATGTATGTAGTATTTTTGTACAAAAATAAATTTAACAGTATTGCATTATGAGGAAAAAAGTAATGTTATATTGATGTATAATTTCGTTTTATCTGCAGTTTGAGTTTTGTTAAACATTTAGTTTATTTGTAGTGAAGTAAGTTATTAGATGTAAATAAGAATATAAATGATGAGTATGTATTGATAGGCGATTATTTATTTGATATGCAATTTATAATATCCCTATTCTTATTCATAAGTTGCACTTACTTATTTTCTCATAGAGGGTGATAAAATGTAGAGCGTCTACCTCGGGAGCAACACTATTTTAAGCTCGAGTGACGTACTTTGAATCTCTCGCTGCGCTCAGGATTCTACTTCAGAATCCTTCGCTTCACTCTGGATTCAAATAAACACTCTTGTCTTTAAAATAGTCGTTTGCTCCCTCGGCAAACAATCTACTATTCTTTTACAATAATGAAACTGATTCGGGGTCCCAAAACGATCAATTGCAATTGATCATCTACCATCAATTTGTATTGTAGTAATATTGTCAATCGTTTCAATTGCATTTGGTAGACAATCAATGTGTATCAATCACGTAAAAATTGACCATTGCAATTGATAATTTCGGGGACCCTTAAATCCGCTTGAGTGATCGAATGCAACCAGAATCTTTTTTCTACCAGCCTGCATCATGTAAGGTTCCCTTTGCAGACAACCTTAACAGTTGGTACTTAGATAGGTATACTTATGACGTGTCCATAATAATACGCCCTTCAGGCATTTCCCAAGTTATACTAAGTTCCAAGTAACACAAACATTGAGTGTTGATTTACAAACATCCGCTTATGTGCTTGTTGTTCCGCTTATGCTAACCTACGTTAGTTGAGAGAATTTCAGCAGTAGGTACCTTCAATGAATGTGTTTGATATTAATGACCAGTATTCTAATTGTGTAATACACGATCAATCACAATCTGTTTCGATTTGAAACAGATTGCTAATCCATTGCTTCATAAGTTGGAAAAAAATCTGCTCAACAACGTAAATAACGCAATGAATGTTGTTGAACTGTCAAAATGAAACAAATTAGTCATAATCGTTTAAGAAATTAAGTTACGCAATTAGGGTACTGTTTAAACTTCTGCAAATAAGTTCCTGTTAAGTTAACCGACAGATCATAATCATCATCATTTCAGCCAAAAGACGTCCACTGCTGAACATAGGCCTCCCCCAAGCACCACCACTTCGACAGATTCTGTGCTTTCCGCATCCAGTGGATTCCTGCGGCCTTCACAAGGTCATCGGTCCATCTTGTGGAGGCCTTCCAACGCTACGTCTTCCGGTACGTGGTCGGCACTCCAGAACCTTTCGACCACATCGGCCGACAGATAATTTCAGTTAATTCTAATGCACCAATTTTTTGGTGGATAGCGCCCACTTGTACCTCTCTAGAGACTGCAAAACTGGCCATTTTTGTTGTGATTGAAATGAGGTACCTACAAAATTAAACATTAATAAATTTCAAAAGTAGTTTTTTATTCAAACTAGGCTGAGTATCAACACTTTTCAAACGTCAAAATTACATAAGAGAGTCCTCCAAAAACGGGCGTTTTTGGGGGACTATCTTATGTAATTTTGACGTTCGAAAAGTGCCCCACTCCGCTCCGCTCCATACTAAAGTACAGCTTACAGTACAGTAATCGCGGAGTGGGGCGCATCTTCGTGGATTGCACAATCTATACTAACGTAAAGAAAGTCTTACCTGTGTTTTTGTAACTGAACAGACAGCTGTGCTGCTGGGAAGTTTGTTGCGCCACTTCTTCTTCCCAGCTAAAGCACTAGGAAGTGGTGAAGGGTGGGCACCCTTCAGTATAGATTGTGCAATCCACGAAGATGCGCCCCACTCCGCGATTACTGTACTGTAAGCTGTACTTTAGTACGGAGCGGAGTGGAGTGGGGCGCGTCTTCGTGGATTGCACTATCTGTACTATTATGTATTTTGTGCTTTCATCAAATAAGCGAGGACTATCTATGATTTTATCTTCACACGTAGATATTCTATTATAGTGCTATGAGGAACAGGGTGTAAAATTCACTCATCCTCCATAGAAAAGGGAGGAACGTACGACCAGATGGATGTCGTGTGTGGTGGGCAACTGCCCGACGATTGATGTCGGGAAGTTATATATAAATGTTGATCGCACGGAAAACTTCGCTTGCGGGATGCAGGATTTCATGTGACGTCAGTGTGATGCGTAGTTCGCTTGTGGCGATGTAAGGGCTTGACGTAGATTGCAGTCAGTATACAGGGTGGCAGGGACATCGACGCGAAAACTGTTACCATGTATTCAGTACATGATACTGAACCCCACTGTGTTGAAATTTCTCATCGGTTATTTAAAAAAATCTGCTGTTTCGTATATTTTGACCGCGTAGGTATTGCACTTTTCTATGAAACAGCAGATTATTTTTGAAATAACCGACGAAAAATTTCAACGCAGGGGTTCAGAATCATGTACTGAATCCATGGTAATAGTTTTCGCGTCGATGTCCCTGCCACCCTGTATACTGACTGCAATCTACGTCAAGCCCTTAACTTGTCTAATCTTTGCGGTATCTAATCAGCATTGTCTATATCCGGGCCGAGGTCAGCCGCAAACGCCTCACCAAAACGCGGTCAGGTCCCGCGGTCAATTAATAATTCTACAGCACCCATAATTGATTGTTTTATAGCCCAAATAGCCGCGAATTGACCGCACATTGGCAATGCAGGTGGTTTGCAATGTAACAAAGCGTACAATAGGCTTTGCATACCAACTTTATACCTATGCCTCGTTGGTAACCTCGTACACACAGCTCCATCAAGTAGTTAAACCCCCCAAACAAGACATATGCGTTCAAATCCATGATAGGCCCATGTTGGTGTTAGTATTTTGCAAAAACATTTTATTATAATTAATGTATTGTTTTAGTGTATATACTCAGACTAAAATGGAGGTGGGCTGGACACATCACACGTTACACAGATAAAAGGTGGACCATAGACACTACGCGATGGAAAGGTCCACAGGGAAAGAGGAATGCTGGTAGACCCATAAGACGGTGGGCTGATGACATTATCCAAGTGTCAGGAAACGACTGGATAACTACAGGCAAGGACAGGGATTCGTGGAAAAAGCTGGAGGAGGCCTTTACCCAAAAAGGGTCCATATTTCAACAAAAGACTAACCATACTAAACATACAATAAGTAAATTTACTAATACCCTACTAACAGCATCTAAAATGGAACGCTAAAATATGGAATAAATGGCTTTTTTTTTCTTTTTTTTTTTATTATTTAGTGTATAGGGTAAAACATTTATAAAAAGTTATTCTACGTCTAAATAGACCGAAGGTTTTTAGACCGCTTGCCGTGCACAATATAGGAGGTTTTCAAATCCTAGGCAAGAAATGTGCTTTTTGTCATTCATTATATATATTTTTAATATTATTTTTCTATTTTGTTTTAGTAATATTTATACATAACTAGCTGACCCCGCAAACGTTGTTTTGCCAATTATTTGTTTCGGGTGGACAACCCTTATCACTTAGGGGTATGAAAAAAATATAGTAGCCGATTCTCAGACCTACTGAATATGCATATAAAATTTGGTAAAAATCAGTAAAGCCGTTTCGGAGGAGTAAGGTAACTAACATTGTGACATGAGAATTTTATATACATACTAGCGGACCCGACAGACGTTGTCCTGTCAAAACATTGTCCAGCGGACAAAATTGTGAATCTAAACCATTCCCAGATCCCCTTGAACACACACAAAAAATTTCATCAAAATCTGTCCAGTCGTTTGAGAGAAGTTCAGTGACATACACACTCACAGAAGAATTATATATATAAAGATAAGATTTAAAAATCCAGAAAAATAAAATACTTTCATTATAATTTAACAATATTGATTATCGCTGGCTAGTTCGTCAAACTACCAGTATGAATATGATGACGATGATGACGTTCTGTAATGCAATGGTTCGAATTCAAGTCAAAACAATGAATTCATTAGATTATTCGTAACGAATAAAATGTGGTAGCAGTGTAACAATTTAAAACTGGAGGAACTAGCACATATGTACTGACGCTGTGTGTATAGTCAGCTGCAGAGAAATCGCACCCCCTAGCAATGAAAAAATACATTGCTAGGGGGTGAGATTTCTCTGCAGCTGACTGTACCTAGACCGCTTCTGCTGACCATGAGGATCTGAGCTCGATTCACAGGTCGGGCAACGTGTTATTGGTTTATTCCCTCAGGGATTTCACAGTAGCAGTCACCGAGTCTCGACTTGTGCCCGGTTAATGGCAATAGGCTTGCCCCCTGTTATACTTTAACTATTGAAAATGTGAGTGTTCCTACCTACACTTAAGCTAAACCTCTGCAGTACCTACACTTCGGGGATTGTAGGCGTGATGTTATTATTATGGTATTTTTAGGATCACTAGTGTGTCTGTCTGTCCGTCTGTCACAGCCAATTTGCTCCGAATTTAATGGACCGATTGAGTTGAAATTCGGTACACATAATATGAATTTCTGTAACCCAAACACGGACATGTAACGAATATAAATGAATTTTGAATATGGGGGTCACTTTTCGAGAGCAAATTGCAAATGAAAGGGCTTGTTGTGAGGATTTCATTTTTTACTCATAATTATAAATACACACTTTTAAAGATATTTAAGAAAACAGATGAAAATTGACCATTCCCGTATCTCGAAAGTGTTGAGCTAAATATTGTGAAAAAAACCAGAAAATGGAAAACCTATAAGAAGTCTATGGTCTTAAAATAACATGACATTTGCAGTTTGAATGTATGGGAGAACATTTTTTTTAACTACAACGTTAAGTTTGTTTTTGGGATAAATTATTCACCCCCACTACGGAACCCTTCATTTATTTATATTTATATATACTTTATTGTACACCACAAAAATACATAACAAAAAAATAAATCAAACACTACAAAATATACAATGGGCGGCGTTATCGCTTTCCGCGATCTCTTCCAGGCAACCTTGGAATGGACAGTGATTTGCCTGGACATAAAATGGGGCTGTCGTTGGTGCAAATAATAAGTATATTATATACTAGAATAGATACACAGATATATACATATCCTAAATAATATATACATAATACTTACAAAATATATAAGCAACAAAAATAAACGAAGACTATAGATAATTACAGTTGTGTTGTTACAGTTGCGTGATCTGACATGCACTTGGCTGGTTTTTTACTTAAATGAATAGGAATGTGATAAATCACGGTACGAGGTTAATTAAGAATGTTACTCCTACTTGGACTTGACCTAGGGCCTCATCGCATTGCACTATTCAACAGAGTATAAAACCTTCAAGTGGAATTTCACTGAACATTCGCTTCACTGCGTTCTTCAAACGCAACTAATGAATTTTCAACACATTTCCAGTATAAGGATACCTCGCATTTGTACGGAAATCCTATACAATGCGAGATTAGCTTATAGTTACTGGAAATGTACAGCTTGATGTGTAGCCGTGTGTACTAGCTTCTGCCTACGACTTCGTCCGCGAGCCTATAACCTTCCTTAAGAATTGGGCTATCCAATGCAAAATCAATTTTTCAAATCCGACTAATAGTTACAAACTTACAAACAAACATACAAACCAAACAATTTTACCTCTTTATAATATTAGTACTTATAGATTTGTTTTTAAACCATACCAGTAATATTTTTTTCAAAAAATCCTTGAACAGTCAGCTGCAGAGAAATCTCACCCCCTAGCAATACATTTTTACATTGCTAGGGGGTGAGATTTCTCTGCAGCTGACTGTACTTTACTAGTTCAAAGTAATTTCTTTATGCATAACCTGTACATATCCTCGTAAATAGGCTTTGACCAAAAAATTCATTATTACATAAACATGCAATAGACTAACTACGTAGGTACAGTCAGCCTCGAATTGTGTAGGTACGAGTACATATACATTGACAAGAATTCATTTAACCGTCTACGATGCGGAAGACAAATTGTAGACAATCTTTTTAGGTTAACATGAAATCGATTATAGAATGATTCTTGTTTTTTGAACCCCAAACGATAAAACAAAGAAACTAATGACGGTTATTTCCACAATAGCCGTAGAAGCTCTATGCTAATTACATTAAAGTCTAATACTCTATCACCTACAAAATAGAGTTCAAAATCGTGTCGTCGAATTAAAGGTCAAAGCGGATGACATTCTGATTTTTGCGTCGGATCATTGGGTAACCCTTTTTCAGCAGTGCGTGAAGATGTGTAGGCTATTATGATGCTTGATGGCTACCTGGTACTGTTTTAAATTCATTAATGGCCTCAATTTTCTCTCTAAAATATCGGCAACATGTTTTATAACCTTATATAGGAAGATATACACTTTATTAATGAGATTAGAGGATATATGAACGTAAACAAAGCAAAAATAAGTTAAATATAATAGACGTGGATATATTTAGTAACCTGTTCCGCTTAGCTATTTCTAAAGAGCCATAAAAAAACTCCGAAATAGAATCTTTGTAACGCTGATTTGCTGGATTTGTTTTCTCCTCTACCTATCGTTATTTCTCCTGACAAAGTTTATTCGGTTTATATATATGTATTTATGTATTAGTATGTATTAATTTTCAAGTTATCTGTCAATTATGTTGCACCTGCCATGTTTTGTCTCTGCATCACCCTTAGGTTGACTGGTAGAAAATGCCTTAGGCATTAAGTCCGCCTTTGTACAGTATTTTTACTTGTGCATAAAGTTTTAATAAATAAATAATAAATAAATAAATCGACACGTGTTTCACCTCTCAACGAGGCATCCTTAGGATGATGATGGACTTGTTGCGAACTCGAACACGGCGTGTTGCCACACCGAGCGCTGAGCGCAGGCTGAGAGTGTTTTTATTTTGTGTTTGTGGTATACAATAATGTATAAATAAATAAATAATCATCCCAGGATTTATAGCATGATTTAAAAAAATACAACCTGCGGTGTCCCATTGCAGGGCAAGCAAACAGGAAAGGGAGGCAAAGTAAAACCGTCTCCTGCACGCTTAGTATGACCACAATAGAAACGGGTTTTGTCGACAGAAGAATAGACAAAATGACAGATAACCAATCTCAATCTGTCATTTGTCTATTTTTCCGTGGACAAAACCCGTAGAAAATCCGTTTCTATAGTTGTCAATTGTCATGCAACGCGTGCTAGATTCCTTCAGGTAAAGAATAGTTAACTACTACCAACAAAACCTTCAAAAATATTTATCAGTAACAATGAATGTACGTATCAACTCAGTACTCCACAATTGAAATTAATCTACAAGCCACTCCCAGTCACAATAAATATCACTATTCAGGTCGGCACATTGTAAAATGTGCAGAAACCGCTCAAAGTAATGAAGAGAAATAAGTTTTCCAACTAACTACTCCAGCTGAGTTGAGTGGTAAACAACATTAGTGGAGTACCTAACATTTTCTTCTTGAACACAACAACAGAATTAAAGTTCATTATGACATTTATTGAACTTAGATATTGGAGTACTTCATTAAAGCGAAAGTGTCAGGCTTTATGTTTTAAATAATACAGCTGTGGGCTAGCCCGTGAAATTAATAAAATCATGACATTTGAAGCCAATTCTAGCCTGTGAAGTTGTATTTACATTGTAATGATTATAATTCTGGAAATACATACTTACATATTTTTACGGTCGCGCGTCATTATCTTGATCAATATACAACCTGAGACCAACCTTTTTTTTGTTGTTTGGTAAATCATCAAATAACTTCTCCCGCTCTGGGCGGAGCGGGAGGGCGTGTCAGACTCTTACTGACTAAAACCCACCCGTGTTCCTTCAGTTGCCATGTTGCCGGGGGCCACGATCTCCTTTCGGACTTCTTCGCAACCCCGGCAGGCATCGGCCCTAGCGGACCCCGTCAACCTGACACCGACCTGGATTTTTAATTTTTAATTTCGAAGGGTGCGTCAATCTCAAACTTAAACTCAAAGCATTTATTTCAAATAAACCAATTACAGGCACTTTTGAATTGTCTAGGGGTCGGTCAGTCAGAAAGATGAAGCTAGTTGCCCATTCCAAAGCGTAGTAGGTACCTATGGAGAAGAACGGGCAAGAAACTCCACGGACACTCTTTTAAATCAAAATATGTAACAAACCTTTTAAACCACAAACGCGAATAGTTAAGTGACTACAAAATACCACTGCTCGACACTAGATGGCGTTGTCGCAATATGTCATCTTTCTGAGTCGCAGTGTCAAGATTCTCCATGATCTAATGACCTCCGCCAAAATGTTAGTTTTTGAGTGACTGAACCAGTGGTGCATTCGCTGGCTACGTGACTACGTCCTACTTGGAATAGTTTCACGAGACTCCCCACTGCTCAATTAAGAGCCATATTCGACTTAGTCATTTTTGGTCTAGAGGACCCCCGTTCCCCTCCTTCGTCCTTCCTGGGAAAAGGAGACGTAAGCTCGTCCTATATTATTATTGTACCGTGTACGTTGAAGATATTAAAATCCTTGTCAAACTGGTCTTCTTTGTGCCGGCAACGGTGACGACGACATACTCTACAAATATAGTTATAAAAATATTGGTTATATCCTTCATGTTGAAGTTATACATGTGAGAACGATGCAGAATGTTAAATAAAAGTCGAGCGTCCTTAACAATCTACCCATACATTATAATAAAACAGTAACGAAGTCAAAAATGTACATTGAATATTAATGAAAAATATAATTGCTACGTGGGAACAAGTCTGATGCCCAAAATATAGTTTTCAGAATTTTTGTCCGTTTGTCTGGATGTATTTTGCTGATTGACGCCAAAACGGCTGAACGGATTTGGATGAAATTTGGCACACAGATAGCTTATAACCTGGATTAACCACAGTCACTAAAGAAAAAGTTGGCTTTACTGTTAATATCTAAAAAACTTATCATCATCATCATCAGCCTATAATGTTCCCACTGCTGGGACACATGCCTCCTCTCTGTGAGAGGGAGTGGGCCGTAATCCACCACGTGGGCCCAGTGCGGGTTTGTAGATGTCACATGTCTTCGAATTTTCAGTTCTAGGACATGCCGGTTTCCTCACGATATTTTCCTTCACCGTTTTGAGAGCAGTGGTGATGAAATAATTTACACAAAGTAAAGCGCCTGTTTGGGTACAAACCTACGACGTACATCTCGTAAGTCGCGGCCGTTACCACTGGACCACCATGACTGCTCTCAAAAAACTTATCCTATCCTGAAAATCAGCGCTGTGCTGTGGGTCCCCCATAGCACAGAATCATGCTGAGTGGAAGCCTTCTTGTCACAGTCATGACGTGCAGCTGCCGACTATTTTTGTTTTATACTCATGTTTGCATATTATGTACTAAGTTATGCCTATTTTGTTTTCTGCTGTCCTAGTCTTGTCTTTGTATGCACGTGTTTCTGTGACAAATAAATCTATTTTTCTTTCTTTCTTTATTTACAGAATAAACAATTTCATTTCATGACAATAAATACAATATTGATTTTATTTTATCGCAATCAGAAAATAACGGTGAAAAAGTCACCATCAGTTAACAACTACGTCAGCTACAAATAAAACTTTGATACAGCAATAAGTCGATATAATTACATCGCCTTGAAGTATTGGAATCAATAAAGTGGTAATTAATTCGTTCTAAGAACAAGCCAATACTTCAGACAAGTGGGTCGAGGTTTAACAGAAGTAATAGCATTATCTTAAGGTTCTGTGCCCGTTTTTCTCGCAACTTGCGACACCCAAATGAATGCCTTGTTGGGTAAAGTGCCGCGGTTTATGCTCACTGGCAGTTATATTTTAATCGTTATATTAAAAAAAAACAGTGGCACTCCGGGAGTGCCGACAGAAGTGAAAACCTTCACAATTTAAAAAAATACTTCCAAAACCTTTAAAGTAAAAATACTTGCATAGAACATTGATCCGTAATGTATTGTAAATAAAGAGCACAATCGCGTTTACAAAAATTAGGTGTCGGTAACGGTGTCGCGAGTTCAATTGTTTTTTTCCATCTCACAAATGCCCAACGCGCCTAAAGAAGTTTTCGCTTAAAAAAAATTGCTTGCCCACTCTGAAATGATGCCCCACTACCACGTTACCGCATTCTCCTGTGCGTAAAATGCGGTAGTGGGGCGTCATTTGCCGATTTTTTTTTCTAGTTTTGACTTCTGTCGGCACTCTCGGAGTGCCACTGTTTTTTTTTTACTGCCTTGTAATATTTGTTGTTCGTTTTTCTCTTTTTATTTTTGCACTAAGTTATGTAGAAGATGTTTTATTGAAGTTTAATAAAAAAATTAGCAAATGTTGTTAAGAAATCTTACTCGTATATTCTTTTAAAACACCGGACTTAATATGCCTAAATAAAAGCGCGCTGTTGGATTTTCGGCTTTCGGCGCTGAGCTGAGCATTGAAAGTCTATATAATTACAGGTGATATATACAGGTGAACAGTAGTTCACCTAGTAGGAGTGAAAACGGGCATAATAAGTAGTCCAATTAAACAGGAAAACAAGAGAAAAAATGTACTGGAAAATTGAATACAACAGGCTGACTTTTAATTGCAATATTTCAGGAGATGAAAGTACAGTATTTTTATCTCACGAAGACACGCGCGCTTTACTTGTGTTTACCAAGTGTACCTACAAACATGCTGTGAATGTGTATGTAAGCGCAGGAGCATCGAAACCGTCCGATACACGGGCGAAGTCGGAAGTGTGTGGAGGTGTGTGCATGTGTGTGTTATGTACTGAAACTACTCGTTTTTACAAACACGTTCACAGCGTATTAGTACACTTGGTTATCACAAGTAAAGCGCGCGCCGCTTCGTGAGATAAAAATACTATTAGTACACCCGGTTAAACTGAAAACCGACCACAACTATAGTTGTAAAAAGGCTAAATAGATGATGATAGGGATGAAAGATACTCATGAATATAAAAAAAAAATGAGAGGGGTTCCCCTCATTAAAGTGGCCACGTGTCCTATTTAAAAGCGATCGTGGCGCGAATTCGCGATCAGCCTGAATTGTAGTTGTTCCCCCATTAAAAGTTGTTCATTATAATGTACATACAATGACTACCTACCTACTCTCACCCTCTGAAAGATACAATGTGCAAACTAAGTCAGCTTTTCGTTGCAGTTTAATAGTGCAAATTAATGGTTGCAGTTAACACAGGTGTGTTTACAACATGCTTAAACAAATTATTTAAAATATTTATTTCAACGCACTTTAGTTCCAACGACGATGGCTACGTATTTCCTGGCCTGAACAGTGAATTCTTATTTTTTATTTTTGACAATGTAGGCTCACGAGAGTGGGTTTAAGTTGTCCCTTAAGCTGCGGCCACATTGTCGCGATAAGGTGAACTACATTTCGCACGCTCTCTCTCGTACATTACTCGACGTGTCGCTGTAAATAGATAGTGTACGAACTGTAGTTCGCTTTATCGCGACAATGTAGCCAAAGCATTCCACACGATTACTCAAATAAACTGAAGGTAGATAATCGGAATATATCAGTGAACGTTGGAATACGGTTTTTCTCCGTGTAGTTTTTTTACAAGCAGTCACTTACCTAGCAACTCCGTCTAGCTTATTTTGTTTTTTTAATCCATAAGACGTGTAAAAGATTCCGACATCCTATTTACAGAATAAACAATTTCATTACCATCATCTCTTTTTTCCCTAATCAATTCACGATCGCAGTACCTATTCTATTACCTATTCCAACCTGAGCATCCAAGAATAAAACGATAGGTACTTACGTAACGTAGTTAAAAGAGCATTTGCAAAAAAAACTTAAATTCTTACCACATCATCCCCGAACAAAATAATGTAGCCCTTAATCTGCCATCAACACAGTATCAATTTTACCTACGTCTATCTCAGACCATCACTAAGAGCCCGAAAATACGGGTAAGTTAGGCAACTGGACTGACTTGAGGGCGTGAAGTCAGCACTGGACTGGGTTGAACCCAGTGTCTACACGAGCCCAGTTGCAAGTCAGTGCTGGACTGACTTACTGTACTGTCAACACTACTGGGCTCGTATAAACCTGCCTTAAACCAAACCAAACAAACAAAGAAACTCTAATAAAAAATGCATCTTATGTTAAATACCCTCAACGTTGAAATTAAAAAAATTCTCGTCATGTCGTATACGCCTCGGACGTTTTACTAACGATCGTTCGTTTTACAACTTGTACACGTTTCACGACGATCTGCCTGGTCCCCGAAGTGTCCAAATGTCCCGGACGTTTGAACGTAACTTATTTAATGTATAAAAGTTTGTTGCAACTTACAGCTGGACAAGTTTGTACGACCGATGTCATAAGTTTTTGTTGCGAGCGTGAAGTTTACTTTTCTTATGGATTGTTAGGTACAGGTCTTGTAAACAGAAGTTGGCCTAATTTAAAGAGAAAACTAAACCCCAAATACGTCGAAAAGACAATTAAAAAGGTATAAACAAGACATCATAGACAGACAAATTAAAAATCCGGAATCACACGTCGTGTTAGGGCAAAAATCGAATGGATTACGTGTGACTCTGGATTTTTAATTTTGAGTAATCGTTTCTATTATAATGCTTTGAGGCTAGAGTTTAGAAGAACAGGTGCTTTTTAGGGTTCCGTTAAAAAACGGAACCCTTATAGATTCGTCATGTCTGTCTGTCTGTCTGTCTGTCTGTCTGTCTGTCTGTCTGTCTGTCTGTCCGTCCGTATGTCACAGCCACTTTTTTCCGAAACTATAAGAGCTACGCTGTTGAAACTTGGTAAGTAGATGTATTCTGTAAACCGCATTAAGATTTTCACACAAAAATAGAAAAAAAACAAATAATTTTGGAGTTCCCCATACTTAGAACTGAAACTCAAAAATTTTTTTTCATCAATCCCATACGTGTGGGGTATCTATGGATAGGTCTTCAAAAATGATATTGAGGTTTCTAATATCATTTTTTTCTAAACAGAATAGTTTGTGCGAGAGACACTTCCAAAGTGGTAAAATGTGTGTCCCCCCCCCCTGTAACTTCTAAAATAAGAGAATGATAAAACAAAAAAAAATATATGATGTACGTTACTATATAAACTTCCACCGAAAATTAGTTTGAACGAGATCTAGCAAGTAGTTTTTTTTAAATACGTCATAAATCGTAAACAGCAATTTACCTTTAATTCAATGTTACTTGCTGCTACGGAACCCTTAATGGGCGAGTCCGACTCGCACTTGGCCGCTTTTTTTCTACTGATTGAAACCAATAATATCATAAGTTAAAAGAAGTATAGAGGTTATACACACTCCGCAAGTGGCAAGTCAAAACTTGGCTAATTAGCCAAGTTTCAATTAGATGGTCTTGTCTCTTTTTCACTCCCGATAATTACGACATGCCGTCCTACTTCTACGTGTCATCTAATAGTATGACATTATGCCGTTTTTGAAGAACGAATATTGGGTAGGTAACCTACCTCTTTTTACTTATAATTATACCATTAAAAAAACTTTTAAAAATAATCAACCAAATTATATTATAATCAAATTATTTTTCAGTTTTTAGTTGTGAACAAATTCGAATACTACTACCTGCTCTGTAAAAAACAGTGACAGGAACTTAAGATATCATCCATATATTAAGTGGGAAAAAAATACGTATTATTGAACCCAACTCAAAAACTATCCAAGCAAAGTTAAAAAAAAATGGAACCACACGGGAATCACCTGCTTTCAAATAAAAAAAGAATCATCAAAATCGGTTCACCCAGTAGAAAGTTCTGAGGTAACAAACATTTTTTTTTAATATACAGTCGAATTGAGAACCTCCTCCTTTTTTTGAAGTCGGTAAAAAACTAGGTTTAAATAAACTCGACATAGTTGCGAAAATCCAACCAAAACTACCGGAGAACTTTTGTCATTATAGAACATCGACCCCAAAAATCTTTAACCTTCAGAAAATCAAGATGTCCAACAGTTTCACTGAACGATCCCGTCGAGGTAAGAACTGTCGTAAAATTTAGTTGATATCTACGTAGGTAGGTAGGTACTGTTCAGCGTACGTGCCAAAATTGAGGTGGGTAGTTTACTTGAACTCCCTGAGGCAATACCCTGTCTTCATTCCCTAACTACCCTCCGAAATCATTTAAGTATTTTCATTTGTTTTTGTATCTAAAGGTGCCGTGTCGCTAGCTACGGAAGGTATTTCATAGAAAGATATAGAAACCAGTCGTGTCGTGGCGACAGGTCGCCTGCTGCTGCCTACAGTCGGCTACAGACTTGTACTAGAGATGGCGATCTGACATCGATTAATCGAAGAATCGATTTTTCAGGCCCAAAAGACCGATTTTTTAAATCGATATACAGTACTGAATCGATTCAGTGAATCGATATTTCACGCTTGAAAATTGCCATTCGATTTTTTTTAGATATGAAGCATTGAGAACTTTAACTTTTCCCTTTTTCTATTTTACTAAGTACCTGGTAGTTGTTGATAGGCCTACACTGTCCTCCCATACCTATTAACACTGTAATTTGAAAACATTGTAGAAACGATTTATTTTGAAAAGAGTAACCGTGGAGTTTTATGCCGGCTCTTCTCCATAGGAAGCCACCAATTGGAACCGTGCACCTAGCTTCTGACGTTTCATAAGTGCTCTTATAGGTTTATGTGAAATAAAATATTTTGAATTGAATTTGAATTTTTTCATGTAATAATTACATTTTGAAAATAAATGTCTTCTTTCATACCATACAAAAATCGATTTTATAGAAATCGATCTTTTAGATCTCGATTATTTTGTGAATCGATACATCAGCTTACGATTCGAATCGATTTAAAAATCGATCTTTTTCGGAAAGAATCGCCATCCCTAACTTGTACCTTTATACGTGTTCAATACAACAACGCGTTTAGGGTGCTGCTGGGGCTACCACGATTCTGCAGTGCTTCGACTATGTTCGCAGAAGCGCACACCGATGGGTTTCATGCTCTTATAAGGAAGCAGTGTGCGTCGCTGCTGAGTCGTGTTAGGTCCAGTAGCAATAGTATAATAAGCGTGTTCGCGGACAGGTGGTACTCTCCACTGCTGCGCCACTGGATACATTTGCATACTTCACTGTGAGCAGTGGACAGTTCCTCCCGGTCTTAATGTGTGTAACTGTGACCTTAACTGCTTTTATTTTGTATATAATGTTTTATTTTGATGTGAATTAGTTGTTTTTAAAATGTGTGAGTCGAAATATGGATGCTTTCTGAAATAAATGATTAAGTAATATTATTATGTATTTTCAAATGCCCTGTCTAATCATTATTTCTATGTATTAAACCAAATACAATTTTAAGATATACAGGGTGTTTGGCAGAACGTTGAACATACGAAAATGGTGGATAGGTGAGGTCATCTGCTACTTACTCAGCCCTAATTTATTTGGCCCTGGCCCCCTGGATATTTTAAAAAAAATTGTTTTAACTTTCTTCCAGTTTCACCACTTTCTTAACTTTAAAGTGTAATTTTTATTAAAAATGGGTAAAACAAGCAATGTTTTTTTTTTAAATCTTTAATGTTGGCAGATTCTTATAAAATTATTGCTTTATTCAGATGTTAGCTTGAAAAAAAGTTATGAGTCCTCAAACATACAGAAAGATGTAAAAAATACTTAAATCTTAATTTCAACTTGCATTTAAAAGACAAATATCCAGGGGGCCATGGCCAAATAAATTAGGGCTGAGTAAGTAGCAGATGACCACACCTATCCACCATTTTCGTATGTTCAACGTTCTGCCAAACATCCTGTAGTTTAATTTAAGATCTAGGTTTCTCATTAATGAAGGTGAGATTATACTGCTCGCAATTAATTTATAATGAGGAAAATGAAGCGGGAAATAATAATGCCAACATACGACATTGGAATGCGGACAAGGGCGCGGGATATGAGATGAAGAATAAAAAATGAACTGATGATTCAATTTACCTACTTAAAATTAATAATAGTGACCTGCCGTTGTCGATTAAAACAAAAAGAGTGGGTGTATTTCCCACTGGCTTAAATAGTCGAAATGTTGATAGATGCCTCAGTAACAAGCATTCTCCGAAAATCTCGAAGTGGCTTTTGATTTCGGCTTAAAGTACTTTTACAACATATTCCTTTTGATATCCCATAACTCTAAGGTTATTTGCTATAAGTACAAGTACAATTTGGACAGTTTAAATGTTTAAAACCTCCGACACAAACATTTCCTCATTTCTCTTTCCTACTCCATCACCAGACCCTGTTCACCATCTATCTATAACCTATTCATTGAGACCATTCCAATGAAACCAAACACGAGACCTGTGCTGTAAGTTGGTAAGGGAGTTGGGTATCCTGCAAATTCCAGGTGATGCTGCAGCATCAGTTCAAAGTTACTACGTTCTCCTAATTTCATTGAACTGTTACTAAAATCGATCAGACTTATGGAAGATACTCACATCCATTCATCAACTAGAAAAGAGCTGATAATCTTCAAACGGCTGAACTGATTTTGGTAAAACATGTCTAAGAACCACCGCAAGTAAACCTGCTTTCAAATAAAAAAGCCGCATTCAAATCGGTTCACCCGTTTAAGAGGTACGGTGCCACAGACAGACATACACAAAGCGGTCAAACTTATAATACCCCTTTTTGCGTCGGGGGTTAAAAAATTATCCAAAAAGTACTACAACAAGTGTTCCTAAAATACATAGTTTCGAAGATAACCTAACACTAGACTCTCGATGGTGTGTATTAGTTTCATTGATAAATGAAACGAGTAAATCATTTTCATTTAAACCAATCATTCATATTTGGACGTAGTTTTGAAAAACGTAGTTTTGAAAAAAGGACTCAACCCACACTATGGTCAAAAATGAAAAAGGTCCTAAAGGAACCAACCTTTAGGTCCTTTTTAATTTTTGACCATAGTGTGGATTGAGTCCTTTTTGCAAAACTACGTCCATTTAAAGCTACGAAAATGCGACGTTGTCATAATAATTTATTTAATGGACAATAATTGTCGGAATTAAATGATTATTTTTTATTATTCTTGTAAATGTTTTACATAAATAATCGTAACTTTTTCGAATTGTTTTGTATGAAAAATAAAAAATAAAACTGGCACTCCGGGAGTGCCGACAGAAGTGAAAACTTGAACAATTTTACTTACAGGAAATACTTTTAATGAGGTGTCGGTAACGGTGTCGCGAGTTCAATTGTTTTTTCCTATCTCAAAAATGCCCCAACGCGCCTAAAGACGTGTTCAATACAACAACGCGTTTAGGGTGCTGCTGGGGCTACCACGATTTTGCAGTGCTTCGACTATGTTCGCAGAAGCGTACACCGATCATGATGGGTTTCATGCTCTTATAAGGAAGCAGTGTGCGTCGATGCTGAGTCGTGTTACGTCCAACAACAGTATAATAACCGTGTTCGCGGACAGGTGGGACTCTCCACTGCTGCCTCACTGGAAACGTTTGCATACTGCACTGTGAGCAGTGGACAGTTCCTCGCGGTCTTAATGTGTGTAACTGTGTTCTTAACTGTTTTTATTTGTGCATGTTGTTTTGTTTTATTTTGATGTGAATTAGTTGCTTTTAAAATGTGTGTTGTTTTCTGAATTAAATGATTTATATTATATTATAAAGAAGTTTTCACTTCAAAAAATTCTTTGATTTAATTGATTCTTTGACATAGTCTCAATATACCTTAGAGTTTTGGAATATCAAAAGGAACAAGTTGTATAAAACCGTGACAAACAGCATAGGTATTTAATAGTCCCATTGACCCGAACCCAAAAAGTTCAATCCAATGCAGATTATTGTGATCCAAATAAAAGAAAAAAGTATGCCGAGATACAGGACTCGTCCTAGTTCGGTTACAGATGCTACCATGTTATATACTCCCAAGTACTAGCCTATAAGTATACAGTGTTATTATTTATTATTCATTTAAAGTGAAACTTTTATTACATCGTCTCAAACTTTTTCGTCTGTGTGTTGCATGTCGTGTGACGGTCGGCCGCGGAGTAGGAATAAAGTGAAAGGCACTCGTCAGAGCAGCCAAGGCCAATACGTTGGCGCCTATAGAAGTTTCACTTTTAACGTGGTTTCATTAAACCACACAATCCATTTTTTTTTTTTTTGTGAAATAAATAAACTAAACTAAATCATCTTCATTCCTACTGCACCTGTAGGCACTACCGTTCGGACTTCGCATAATAATTTCGCAGTCATATTTTTAGCAGCATAAAATATTTACATTGGCTACTCAATACTGTTTAAGCAAGCTGTCAGTATGTTTGTGATAATAACCGATTTACAATGCCTTGTATAAACGGGTATTGTAGACTTCGTAGGTGGCGATCGGTTTGTGCAAGATTTATCAGCTAAACGAATTCGATTGTTGCCTTTCACCGCACGTAGTTTGTGCTGTAAAGTTCTATAAATACTGCATTTGGATATTTTGGGATGCTTAGATCTGTTTTTGGCGCAGTATGATGAATGAGTTGACCTGGTGAGTGATTCAAAACAACACTTTCGTCAGTCGAACAAAGATTAGTCTCGAGATTTGTGGAGACAAGATCAGTGTGTCGTGCTGAAAGAATGAGTCAGTTGGCAACTTTGGTAGCGAAGTTGTAACTGTCCAGAGTTGCAATCTCATGTTATTTTTGGAAGCTTTACAGCGACAAGCTACAGGGATTCAGAAAGAAAATCACGCTATCCTTACCAAGTTTTTCTTAGTTTAAATTTTAAAATTTCATATCTTTTTTGTTTTCGTTGTTACCAGTCTCATTTTTACGTTAGTCTATTTTAGTTTTAAATTATTTTAATTTATTCAATTGCAAGGCAACAAGACATTGTTATCAATACTATACGCCGTAATTGTCATGTACGTTAGTCTAAGATTATTACTAGCATAAGTTTGTAATGTATGTGATGTGGCTGGGCTTTTTAAAATAAATAAATAAATGCTTTTTAGGGTTCCGTACCGGAAGGGTACCAAACGGAACCCTATTACTATGCCTCGGCTGTCCGTCTATCTGTCAGCGGGCTGTATCTTAAGAACCGTATTAGGTAAGACAGTTGAAATTTTCACAAATTGTATGTGAAAGTTTTGTTTCGTAACTTTGTTGTCTCTTACTATGAATTGATAACTTAAAAGCTTTCATGCAAAAATTTAACTAGTTCTGTGAAAATATTTTAGGAACATTGAAACACAAAAACTATAATTTTTTTTTTTTTGTTTTATTACCTAAAATCTATGGACTTATTGATAAAAATAAAAAGATCACAGATTAATGAAAGCGTAGATTTAATAAAAATCTATCGTTCAGTGATTAGAAGTGATGACTCGATCCGGAACGGCTTTTCATCGGTTTTTACAGTCTCGACTGAAACAAAAAGAAAATGTAAGTATCATATACACACACGGCTACACATCAAAGCTATGAATTTCCAATTTATGCTGATCTCGCATTGTGTAGGATTTCCGTACAATGCGAAGTCAGCTTATAATGGAAATTTATATGTATATAAAATGTTCCAATTACGTAGCTGTCTTATATTTGGAAAAAAAGATCCAATAAATCATATACTAAAGTCCCATTTTGATTGTAAGCGTGACTTTTACAGAATATTAATGCAAATTAACATACATTTAGGGAGCCTCCTCTTAACAAGGATTAAACCCCTCCAACAGCAAGCCAAACCTCTCTTTACAAGTTTTAAGCCAATATCTGGGCATAATATTTGCCTCCAATTCCAAACATTTGCGCTCCTTTCAATGTCAACCCTATATACATATAACCTCATTTAACAAGTTCACTTACTTCAGTTCCAGCATGAATGGCCAACACCATGTCAAACTCGTTAGCTCCTAGGGAGATGCTGGCACGTCCGTCGTTGCCAACAGTGATGCGCTTGCCAGTGCAGGTGCTGCCACTCTTCTCGCCAGAGATGACGTCACAGTAGGTACCAGCGGGAAGGCAGGTCTGTGAGGTGGAAATATATAAATTTTAGTTCTTGAAGCATTGACTGGCATTAAAAAGAATGAAAACTTTATTGGAGGTGGCAAGGTAAATTTTCTATTAACACTTAAGTAACACCGAATATTTAGTTCTAGATGTAAAAAAAGTATTTGGAAACTTTCCAAATGCCTTTTTTGCACCTAAAACGGTTATAACATTATAACATTAAATTCAGTGTTATAATTGCAATTCATTATTTACATTCTAGTTCACTATATTCCATTTGAAATAAGATTAGACATTTAAACAAACCGTTTTTACAGTCCGTTCAACCGATTCTGACTTCTAAACCGTAGGCATAAGGATGGCATTAAAAGCAAAAAAGTGGTTACAATACCAACTGTTTACTACAGCTGCCATTTGTCATGCCACCAACGCAATAGAAGTCAAAATCGGTTGAACGGACTGTAAAAAAGGTTTAGTTAAATATCTAATCTTATTTCAAATGGAGTATAGTTATCGATATTTCATATTTTCATACAATAATATTGGCAAATTAATCAAAACAGCTAAATATTTGACAGCTACTTGTGACGTTGCCAACTTTTAGAATGAACGCTCTTAATATGTGGTCAATTTTGATTAATCACGAATCCTACGAACAAGTTATTCTAATCATAAAACTGAACAACTTTCTCAAAGAAATATTCACTTAGAGCGTAGAAAAAAAATTTACCTCCACTAGAGAAAATCGATCAGCTGACTACTTGGGAGTCATAAATAAGAAAAAACCCTGACTAATAAAAAGGACCTTATATTTATAAGATTAAAATATCTGTAAATATACCATAAAAATCATATTAAAAATACCTGAAGAGTCTGGTTCAGGTCCCAGTAGTCATTGTTGAAAGCAACGAAGCCCTGGTTTCCTCTGCAGAAAGCGATCTGGTTGCTGCCGTTGTCCCACCAGTTGGAAACAGCGGTGTTACCGGCGCGGTTTCTGAAGGCGACCATGCTGTAGATTTGACGCCAACGGTGTTCGCAGATCCAGCCGTTGCCGCAGGAATTGTCCTGGAAGAAGAAAGAGAAAATGAGGAATAGGCAGTGGAAGATAATAATGACGATGATTATTATGTAAATATGTTTTGGCGGAGCCCGGCAGAGGTCAAAATTAAAATGGCTACAAAAGAAAATTAGAAATTATAATGTGCAAAATATGAGTGATACCTTCTAGAGGATAGTTAAAGTATTAGGGTGGACTGAAGTGGAGACCAGTGGAGGTGAGCGGAGACATACAGGAATCGCCCAATCACAGATGAGACAAAAGACGCGATGAGGATTTCAACCATTGTGATTGGTCGATTCCTGCAAGGCTCCACATGAAAACGTGTTATTAACAGATTGTAACAAATTAACATGTTTTAATGTAAATACAAAAGCTGTTATACTTACAGAGTTAATAGAAGGAGAGATGATGTTGCCACTGTTGTCCATTGGGGGACCAGCTTCAGTGTTAGTGAAATCGAAACTGCTCATCAACTGTGGCCAGCCATGAGGATGGGCCAACATGAACGCGATAGCACCCTTGTACTGTTTAGACTGCTTGTAAGTAAGAATGGCTCCACCAGCACCGTGACCTCTTTGGTTGTCGTGGTTATCAATGAAAGTGAGAGCATCGCCGGAGGAGAGAAGACCCCAGTTAACTCCCCAGTTGCTGAGCCATCTGAGTTGGTTGCCGCGATTGAATGCTCGGCTAAGTTCCAATCCGTATTTGAACTCGGTGACTGCAGCGAGGGGAGTGTATTCGTCACGGGTGATGGCTTCGCCTCCGAGGTCAATGACTTCTTGGTAGATGTAAGGACGGGCGCCAGAGGGGAAACCGTGGTTGGTGTTGAGGTTGTGTAGACGGTCGTAGATGACACGCAAGTCTCCGGGCCACATGTGTTTGGCGGCGTCGATTCTGTAGGAAAAAGTTATTTTTTATAAAACATGATTATCAAATACATCTAACATCAGTAATTAAATATATTAGGGATCCATATACAGATTTAAAAGAAAAATACAATTTCCTCTAAAAAAATGCATCAAATGCAATGAATACAACAACAACTTGAACTATGATAAAGTAAATAAAATAGCACTTGTAAATAAAATGAATATCTTACCTGAAACCAGCGACACCCAAGCCGATGAGATGGTTCATGTAGTTGACGATCATTTGACGCACGTATTCTGTGCCCTGGTTCAAGTCTTTAAGACCGGACAGCTCGCAATTACGTACCTGGGATACAAAGACAAAGATATAGAATAAGATTTATAAAAGAGTAAATAAAAATTGTAAGCAACTGATTAATTGAAATAAAGTATTGTTAGGCAATCATAAAAGAAACTGTTACAGAAAAAAGATGTGATTGTTGAACATTTAAGTAAGTGCAAACAGATCGTATTAAGAAAATCAACATACCACAGCCTGTAAAATTATTATAGAGGTCATTAGAATTTATATCGTATCAGAAAAACAATTAAACAAAAGTAGTTTCGAAGAATCTTACCCTATCAGGACAGCAGCCGTAGTCGTTACCAGAGATGACACAAATGGGCGAGTTGAAGTCATTCCTGCCGTAAGGCACGCCTGGGTAGTGCCAGTTTCCGAAGTTAGCGGTGCTGCCTCCAGTACCGGTGTTCTCATTCCATGTTCCTGTCATGTGGTTGATGATAGCGTCTACGTAGATTCTGTGGAAGATTCAAGATTGAATCTCATGTTTAAGAGCGTTTATTCTAAAAATTGGCAACGTCGCAAATATGTAGATGTTATATATTTCGCTATTTTGATTAATTTGGCAATATTAATGTATGGAAATAAGAAATGTGGCTAACTAGCGAACTAGAATATTAATAATGAATTGCAATTATAACACTGAATTTGATATTGTAATCGCTTTGGGTGTAAAAAAGGCATTTAGAAAATTTTCAAATACTTTTTTTACTTCTAAAACTAAATATTCGATGTTACGATATTAATTATTGTATTTTATAATCAATATTTAGTTCGCTTGTTGTTACAGTTGTCGTGCGGTGTCCCACAGGGTTCGGTCCTGGGGCCGCATAAGTGGGACATCGGATACGACTGAGTGCTGCGCGCCGACCTCCCTAGCGGCGTCAGCGTCGTTTGTTACGCTGACGACACGTTGGTCCTGGCGCAGGGGAGGTCGTACCAGGTGGCGGCCAACTTAGCGACACGCGGGGTTGCGACAATCGTTGATCTGTGACCCACCTGACACCAACAGCGTTACATCTGCGGACCATGTTAGTGAACTGTTGTTCATTTCCGGAGCGAGTGACCAGGCGGTAAGAGATGGGCTGGTAGCGTTCCCACCATGGGCGTTGATGAGACCAGATGATCAAGTTCTCGTTCGGAGGGGAGATCTACAAAACAGATGCATCTATTAAGCTCTAAAAACTAGGATTTAGATCAGAGATGTTCGCATCTACAGCTTCCGCATTTATTTAGATCTCCGCATCCGTATTAATCAATGCGGAGATCATACAGATGCAGATGTGGGTCGAAAAGGATGAATACCAACAAAATAGAAATTATATCATTAAAATTATCAATATCCTTTCAACTGTCATTAACGAGACACAATAGAATTTTAATTGTTATGCACCTCAATGAGGCGTCGTAACAGATGATGAGATATAGCTCTGAATCGTCACATTTTCACGAAATACTATTACAATAGTCAATAGCCATCAAACACATAAAATGTCGAGAGCTTTAGAGATTTTTGAATGATTAGGTATAATTTTGTAGTCATTTATTACTAGTTGCGCCTCGCGGTTTCGTTTCACCCGCATAAGTTTCAATCCCGTGGGAATATTGGAAGTATCATATTATTATGTCTTAACCCAGGGTCATGACACCCATGTGCCAAATTTCATCCAAATTCGTTTAGACGTTTTAGCGTGAAAGCGTAACAAACAAACTCACTTCCGCATTTATAATATTAGTTAGGATAATTGCCGCGAATTGAAATATGATCAATGTACATCGAAACAGCACTGGAATTTACAAAAAAGTAAGCTATTTTGAATTTCATCTTGCCGCCTTGACGGATCCCCTAAAAAAACTTAAGATCCGCATCCGCGGATGTGAACCACCAAAAATTCGCATCCGCAGATGTTGAAAAATCTGCATCCGCAAAATCTCTGATTAAGATTACATGTAGGTAGGTATACATACAAAATCCATCAATCCCTTTAAGATGCTTAAAAGGATTGATGGATTTTTCTAGATGCATTTCATGCCATAAATAAATTATTAGCTTCATGTAATCGTAATCGTGTTATCAGGTTAGGTACCTAAATCAAAATATTATTGTCAAAGTCACAATCTTTTAATTAATTTGTAAGTACCTACTGTTACTCATTAAAGATAGGATATCACTTGTTGAAAATCATCGAAAACATCGTAAGAAAACAAATATGAGAGAGAGAGAGGGAGATATTTCTCGACGGCATGTGAAGCCAAGTCAGAGGCCCATGGGCGGCAAAAAAACTGACACCAGGTTAGTCACTAACCACACACGAAAAAGAAAGAAAAGCTTGTTATAAATCAGACCATTGTAGGGAACGCAGTAAATTAAAAAGTTTAGGTGTCATCCATTTTGGATGTTTTAATTTTACACTATGAACATTTTTTTCCGATATTAATATGATCATCTAAAATATTATTATTAGTATTTTTTTCATTGCATTAATCACAATCTAACATTGACAAATCGTTGTGCAAAATTGCCTCTTTAATAATCAAACAGTTATTTAAAGTTTATCTTTTATAAATTTACTAGAAACCCGTCCCTGCATCGCACGGTTTTTACGACTTGAAAATACATAGAGATTTATTTATCGTATGTATGTTTATTATTAATGTATTACACAGAAACCTTCCGGAATAAATTATCTAATCGACAGTAAAAACTGCATCAAAATCCGTTGCGCAGTTTAAAAAAAACGCGGTCACAAACAGACACGAAGAGCGACTTTAATTTTTAATATTAGAAAATACTAGCGGACCCAACATACGTTGTCCTGTCCGAACAGCGCCACCTACCGGGTCCAATTGTATTTTCAAACCATCCCGAGACCTACTCAAATATACACACAAAATTTCATCCAAATCGGTCCAACCGTTTGGATGAAATTAAAAAAAAAAAACTAAATGTGTTTGTCACCTAACTCCTCCTGAGTTAGGAAATGTGTTTGTCACCTAACTCAGGAGGAGTTAGGTGACAAACACATTTACAGAAAAATAATATACATAAAGATATAACTAATGAATCAAGTTCTTACCTGAATACCACCGAATCCTCTGGGTCCAAGGAACCTCTCGCACTCAGCGGCGATGTCATCCCACTTCCATTCAAACAGATGGACCATGGTGGTCCGGCCTGAGGCATAGTGAGGGTTTTTGTAGGCCAGAGCCACAGTCAAGGCCGAAAGACAAAGGATGAGACGAAACATCCTGGAACACAGAAGTATGATTAGGACACGTTTAAAGAAATCTAGACGGTGGCTGATGAAAAAGTGGTTGAGGGTGAATTTGAGAGATTCTGAATTCCATCAAAAGGCACTCAAATTTTGACATAATAATTTAATTAGTACACCCACTAATAACTGATTTGCCTTCACTTGTAAATAAAACAAGAAATATATGGAAAAAAAATCAACTTTCATATCACCTTCACAAAATCAATAAAGTCAGGGAAATTATGTCTTCAAATATACTAATTAATTAAACTTTCTGATCTTATTTGTTTGTTGTCATAAACGAACTACAAAACTTAAATCCTTTCGATTTCAGGGTTTGCAATTAGCAATACATGTTTGTATTTTCCCAAAAAGAAAACTTCTTAATACACGATTAAATGAAGTGACCATTTATTTAGTAGTAAATAATACCTACACAGTTTGGTGAACTAAAACCCCTGAGACCTAGTACACTGTATGGCAGAGAAATATCTCTGCACATTACAATTTAGTAGTAAATAATACCTACACGGTACAGTTTGGTGAACTAAAACTCCTGAGACCCAGTACACTGTATGACAGAGAAAACCCTTTCAGCACATTACAAATATGAAAATGTTTTTGTTTCCAATTCTCTTGTCAGCCACACGATTTCTTTGTCCGATCACTACCTATAATATATTTTGTTCACGATATTCTACTACATGACTACAATAGATGAAAATACTATTATCAACAAGTTGACAGTATAAACTGTAAGGACCATAATGATTATGTTCTCCGTCAGTACGTAGATACACACAGCTACAAATCAAGCTATACAATTCTAGTATAAGCTGACCTCGAATTGTACGGAACTCCTATACAATGCGAGATCAGCATAAACTGGAAATGTATATAGCTTGATGTGTAGCCGTGTGTAGTAGTAAAATGATGTTATTATCTTTTCATATTACCGTGACGCTGACGCTACATTACAAAACATATTAAAGAGTACAATAAATTGTTCTTCTTACCTGACAATATCGAAGAATAAATAATAAACCTAGTTTTCTATTTGTTTGTCATTTATATAAGCCTGCTTTTAATTTCAAAACCTTATTTTACCTACTTAATTAATTTTGACTCAAAAAATATCAAAACGTCAATTTTTTCATTTATTTGATTGACATGACTTACACAAGATGGAAATTGTTTAAAAAAAAACATATTATTTAAAACCAGTTTCTGTACTATCCGAAATATTCACCCATTTTATGTTAATTAGATTACTTAAATTTAGAGATACACTATAAACAAAACATATCGAAAAATACGGGTGGTAACTTAGCACTTTTTGTATAATACAACAAGTATCAATTCACACTTTCAAACCAATTAACCCAGTTTTACTATTACTTTGTTAAACACTGCCGATGAATCTCCCATAAAACAAGCTTCATTTGTTTCCGATAACAAAACGACTATTGCAACAGTTAAGTACAAAGTGCAATGTATTAATAGAAATTATACTCCATCATTTACATACGCACATTCGAAACAAATCTCCATATAAAAGGAGGACGCAATGATTCATAATATATTGCTACGCATTCTTTTGTAATCCATTTCTATCACTTATTTATTAGGTACTAGATCAGAAGAAATGTGAATCTATTTGCCATTTAAATTTAAAAAAATACCCTAAAGTGCAATCATTTCAACACACAATGGTGCTGATTCCCTTGTTCACAAACTAAACTAAATTTAAGTTCAGTGCATCTTTTTCTTTCTATTTCATTAAGAAAAGGACCGAAGATAAATTTTAGTTTAGTTCTGTCAAATTAATCAGCGCTTGACGTAAATTGACGTAATTTTAGTTGGCAAGTTTTTAATCACGTCTAAACTTGTGTGAAGACTGACAGGCGCTGATTAATTTGACAGGACTAAACTAAAGTTTATCTTCTGTCCTTTTCTTAATGAAATAGAAAGAAAAAGATGCACTGAACTTAAATTTAGTTTAGTTTGTGAACAAGGGAATCGGCACCAATAACTGCCTTTATTTTTTTAATGCAGTATAGGTATGGCAAAATAGCATGAATTTTATGTTACTTGCATATTTTTTGTTCAAGTTCAAGTCATTTGCAACTTGATTCACATGAAAATTCTCGAAAGTTCACTCACCTTATATATTTTACCGCTTGCACTACCACCGAAGATCACTGTATCTGCATGGGCCCTCCTACTGCGACAGTACTTTATATACCAAGAGATAAAAACCACATTCAGTGATTTGATAGATGATATAATCTTTTTAATTACTATAATCTCTGATAAAAAAGGACCGAAAACAATAATAATCTAAAGATGTTGTGGAACGATAATTTTCTAGGTACTTAACTTTGATGAACATTATATAATTTTTTAGGTTTTGAAAGTTCGATAATTGATTTAATCATGATTGAAGTGAAAAATTATTAACGGTTTATTTGATAAGGAATGCAAGAATACGGATGCTATTATACTATAAATAGCTACTTTTTTGACTTGGTAAACAAACACTGCAGAAACACATAATGACATATTGAATAATCCAGGAGAAAAAATGGATGACACGCATTGAACAAAAGTGTGGTGATCAATGCTCATGCCTTCTCTGTGTGAGAAGAGACCTTTGCCCTGCAGTGAGATAATTGTTGAATAGACACTTACCCAACGATTAATACGGTTTAAGACATTTATTTCTCAAAAAGAATACGATTCACACTTACTTAATATGAGAAATACAAGGTAATCTTAATACTAAATATAAGAATTACTTATTAAGAAGGTAGGTATTTGTAAATAAATAAGATAACTTTTGAATACAATTTTTACAGTGTTGTGGGTAATAGGAAAAAGTGGGTGTACTATTACATATCGATTCTTGGAGGCAAGTCAATAGCAATTACACATTTAACTATTTGTAAGTAATGTATTGTAATGCTTCAGAAATGCAGAGTAGGTATTCTAGTTTTCTTTATACTTAGCAAATTACATAACATAACATCACGCCTTGTTTCCCCGAAGGGTTGGGTTAGTTCAGAGGTGTCCCTGTAGCAGATACACCCACATTTCGCCAGTTATGTAATAATTGATGAGGATGTAAATTTACTATTATTATATTATATCTACTTACGCATGATTATACGATGATACGTTTGTGCTCTTCTATCTTTAAGTATTTTTCTCTACTAAATATTTTGTATGTATAAATAAATAAATGAATAATTATGTTGGTAAGTTAACAAAAACTAAAAAAAATTAAGGATGTTTGGAAAAAAAAAACAATTTGCATATTCCAATGATGTAATATTACAAATAAATAAAGTAATTTCCGAATACCACAATAGAAAATACGAACATTTATAACATATAATATTGACCCCAGGTCATCTAAGTTTCTTATCGCGAAGTCTGAAGAGCCGACTGAAAAGAGTAATATGATAATCAATATAAACGACGTCAATCGATGAGATAGCAACCGCAAACCGATTATATTTACATATCATTTGAATGACAATGTAATATTTGTAAATGACTAATAACTATCAGAACAAGCCATCAATTACATGATAACTACATTTGCGAATAAGGCCGAAAGGGAAATCATTACCCCCGACAACATAGCAACTGAAGGAACACGGGTGGGTTTTAGTCAGTAAGAGTCTGACACGCCCTCCCGCTCCACCCAGAGCGGGAGAAGTTATTTCATAATTTCCCACCCAAAAAAAAGAGGGGGCTAATAAAAGACTACGAAAAGGATAAATCGTGACGTAAGACAGAAATTAAATATATATTATACAAAAATGCTTGCTGAATAAAAAATGAAGCTGGAATGCAAATAAATATTTATCTACATTTGTGGTTGTTTATGAACATGTGGTAAGGAGGGATGAAACGCATGTGACTAAGAGAGTGATAACATAAATATTGATGAAGGGGAAAAGATGGATGGAGTGAATGATAATGAGACAGCCAAACGACTGAGGAGAATGGAAGAAGAAAACATCACCGACCCCTAGTAAAAATATGATAAGGGCAGGAGGAAGAAGCTTATATAGGATATCAAATTGATCGAATTAATAGAATATGATGTCCGATTTCATTACGTACCTCAGTTCCAACATGTATGGCAAGATACAATTCTTCTTCAACTCCAGATAACGTTATTTGTACTTGACCTGTATTTGATACACTCACGTTCTTTCCTGAGCATGCATTCCCTTGCACCTCTCCTGATCTAATGTCACAGTAGATTCCAGCTGGGAGTCCAGTCTGTAATTTTGATTCCATATATTATAACTGTCTTTCTTGTGTTTTGAAATAGTAACCTATTTTGTTTGATTTTCTTTAACGTATTGTGTGTCTAATTTTGTGAAAGTCTCTCGTCGCCCTTTTATCGAATCCTAAAATACGTAAATACCTGTATCGTGCTGTTAATCGCACTTTCTTCTGTATTGAATACAATGAATCCTTTATTCCCCAAACTGAATGCAATTTGGTTGTATCCATTGTCCCACCAGTTTGTAACTTCAGTATTATGAACTTCATTTCTAAATCCTACCATTTTGTAAACGGAACTCCAGCGATGTTCACATACCCAACCACTTGCAGTTGTGCACTGTCCATCCTAAAAGATAATAACTATAATAATAAATTATCAGTTTTAACTGTGTTTATTTTCTATAATTTAAGAACAATTAATTTAAGACTTACTACATCAAAAACTGGACTCTGAATATTTCCACTAGTATCAGCGGGTGGGCCTTGGTCAAAATTAGTAAAATAAAAACTGCTTGTTATCCGAGCTTGGCCATATGGATGTGCTAAAAGAAATGCTAGAGCTGCCTGTAAAAAGTAGAAAAAAGTTGTTTTAATATTCGGTTTTTCCAAGTAAAAAAACTAGCAGATTATGTATATTTTAACGATGCTTCAAAACATGAGTTTTTGTTATTTCGATGAAACTATACATACCTATTTGTTTTTATATGTTTTTTTTTATCCTCGACTGGGAAGCTGAATTCGGGGAATTGATAATGAAAAGATTGTATTTACCTGGTAGAGTGTAGAATTTTTATATGACAATATACCATCATTAACACGTTGTGTATCATGATTATCAACGAAAACCACAGCGTTCTCAGTGGGCATCATATCCAGTCCTGTAGTTCCATATGAGGTTAAATTTTTCAAAGGTTTTTCACCAGAGAAAAATTTAAATAGTTCTGACCCTGCCTGGAAAATAATTTATGTATTTTTTGACGTACTGAATTTTGAATGAATTTTATGCACCTACTCTGAAAACTGCGATTCAACCTGATAACAAATTGGACTACGCATATTCCTGTTCAGTGTAATAGGCAAAGTTGATACAAGTAAACGTTTCAATGTTGAAACTTTCGTGGTTTCGTATAAACCGAATCATTTTATATCTACTTATGTAGATAGAAAATTTTGAATTAAGTATAATCCAAGAATGCAGAAACTGTTTGGAAAATTTGCCAATGCGGTATGAAGAAATATAGGGCTTCATAGATAATTATCATAGAAAACATAAATAGGCACACAATCCTACAATGATCCTAAGTTTCATTCACTAGATCCAATAATAAAAGATGTAATATTTATGTATATGTTACCGCTAATATGCGAAAATCTGTTAGAGTGCAGATTAACTTGTTAACCATTTAGCTGCTGACGCCATTTTTTTCGCGAATCAGCACATCTGTCAATGCCAGTTAATCTGCAGATTAGTTGGTTGTGTCCGATAAAGTGGAAAAAATTGTTTTAGTTCTTAGATTAACTAGATAATCTGCAGACTTCTTAGGTAATCGGCAGACTACCAAGCATACGGTTTATTTATTTTAAACGGTTAACTTATTAAAACCGGTTCTTTGCTTGAATTTATTGAATTTGTTAAACGCATAAACAAAGAAATAAAAAAATCAATACGGTAGCATGTAATAAAAATTTTACTCGTTAAATTTAACCATTTTTTTCGCGAATCAGCACATCTGTCAATGCCAGTTAATCTGCAGATTAGCTGGTTGTGTCCGATAAAGTGGAAAAAATTGTTTTAGTTCTTAGATTAACTAGATAATCTGCAGACTTGTTAGGTAATCGGCAGACTACCAAGCATACGGTTTATTTATTTTAAACGGTTAACTTATTAAAACCGGTTCTTTGCTTGAATTTATTGAATTTGTTAAACGCATAAACAAAGAAATAAAAAAATCAATAAGGTAGCATGTAATAAAAATTTAACTCGTAAGTTACTCCACTGAAATAACCAATCAAATTAGGCAAAAAACGAGAAAAAGGTGAATCGCTCATTGTCTTCCGCGATTTAACGGTGTAGCATTCGTTAATATGCAGATTAACTAGGTAGAGTGCAGATATCTGCTACTTTAAGGAAAATTTTAAGCTTTGGCGTATCGTTCCCGGTAAAGGCTTGTGCAGACCAGCGCGACACACGACGCGATACAAAGACACCGCTCGTCGCGCGACGAGCGGTGTCCTTTGTGTCGCGTGGCGTGTCTCGCCTGTTTGAAAGAGCCTTAATTTGCAGATTATCTAGCTAATGCGTATATTAACGTATTCCGCATTCTAATAGTAACACATACATTGATTTTAATAAACCAGAATTCAAACTCGCCGGACAACATAAACTATATTTCGTTGTTTTTAATCACTTAAATACCTACTTAATTGAGATAGGCTATGACAAAATTGCTTTTTCAAAGTTAAACGCGCGGTCATGCCTCCATAGTTAATGAACACTAATTTGTCCATGATTCAACAATAAACAATCTTGCAGAGTCATGAAAATCCTTTCTTGAACCATGTTCTACTTTTCAGGAGATTAAGTTTTTAGTTCTATAAATTGGTATAAAGTTAAAATGTTCGGAAGTTATCCAGTGAGGCAAAATTATTTTTAAGACGTTATCCGCTTAATAATTTAACCTGATTCAGCAAAATATTAACACCTAGCTTCTGCGCGTGACTTCGTCCGCCGTGGAAGTCAAAGTCAAATAATTTATTTCAATTAGGCACATAAAAGGCACTATTAAACGTCAAAATTTACAAAAAATAGAATTGATTCTAGTCGCCTCTTCCAAAAGGTAGTTTTCGTATGGAGAAGAATGGGCAAGCAACTCCACCGTTACTCTTTTAAAATGTTTTACAATATTAATTAATTATATGTAAAGAATACCTGGAATAAGATTACTATACCACAATAGGTAAAAATTATTAAAAATGAAGCAATGACAGAAAAAAATATTATGTGATCGATACATGGTGTTCGTGATGATGTTTGTGAAGTCAACTCTACCATAAAAAATATCCTATGGCACTCGCCAACAGTGTAGGTTCTTTCAATAAAAGATTTTTTGTCATCGGATCACTAATTCCAGAGATTACCTCTTACAAACAAACAAACAATTTTACCTCTTGATAATATTGGTTTAGATTAGATGATGGGACGGGGTCGATGCGGTATTGCACAGGTTAAGGCCTAATTGATGTTATTATGATACTCAAGATCAACTTAGTAATAAACTCTAATCACAAACCGAAGGATTTTAAAGGAAATAGGGCTGTTGACAAAAATATCTTTTATGTCCGTCAGATAGATTAAAAAAATATTGGACACGTATTTTTTTCTTTTTTTACGTAATCAAAAGATAACGGCGATACATTGGGTTAAAATGTGCCATGACGTCACGAGTATGTAGATTTTATACTTACTAGTGACGTAGCCACCCTACTCCTCAACTTTAATACGTTTTATCTAAATCATTTTTTTAATATAATATAGCAAGAAATACGTGTATAATATTTTTTTATTATCTGACTGACGGACTATAGAATAATGCAAAAAGATTTTTTTTTTTTACACGGCATCATTCCTTTTAAGCTAATGCATAGCTTCATAATTATGTTTGAACAGTTCCTCTGCTCGAGCATAAATGACACAACGAATGTTGTTAAATTGTCAAAGGCATAGCCATTGTGTGTGACGCAATTACCCGTTCTAAGCAATTATGACCCAATTACTTACAGTAAATTCCGTGATGTCTCCCATATAGTTGTAGTCATTAAAAGTGACCACACCCCCCTTCGAAACTTCTTGGTAAATGTAAGGTCTTGAGTTCCTTCGGAATCCATGATTTGTGTTCAAGTTATGAAGGTACTTATAAATTTCATTTAGATCTTCTGGCCACATGTGCTTTGCTGCATCCACTCTAAATGAAAAAGAATTAAATTAGGATTTCTCGTTAAATTTTTCCAATGGCTTGACGTTCCTTAGAGAGATATTAGACAAAATACAACAGGCGTTGATATATTTAGTAACCTGTACCGCTTAACTATTTCCTAAAGAGCCATAAAAACCCTGTATGAAATCGATATGACTCTGTTTCACCTCTCAACGAGGTATCCTCAGGATCGCGATTGACTTGTCGCGAACCTGAACACGGCGTGTTGCCATACCGAGCGCTGGTCGCAGAGAAACACGTGTCGATTTCTTACGGGGTTTTTTATGGCTCTTTAGGAATAGTTAATCGGAACAGGTTACTAAATATATCAACGTCTATTATATTTTATGATGGATTTCCGCAAGGTCACCCTGAATCAATTAACTATAATGTTAGATGATGAAAGTATGGACCCTGCACCAATTGGTAAAATAGTCTGACAAATAGTCGTGTCACTCATCAATAGTGTATGGATCCGACACATTCCTATTAAATAAATTAGTTATATAAATTTAATTGCCCTAGTTATCATTTCATCATTAGATACACACACGTCATCAGTGATAATTATCACTTGCTTCAAAAACGGTGAAGGAAAACGTGAAGAAACCGGCATGCCTGAGAGATATTTCTCGACGGTATGTGAAGCCAATTCAGAGGCCCATGGGCGGCTTTAAAACGTCACTAACCACACGAAAAGAAGATCATTAGACAAATAAAAATGTACAACAACAACAAATTCGAATGTTACCTGATACCAGCTACACCAAGATCAATAAGTTTATTGAGGTATTCGATAATCTTTTGACGAACGTATGGCTTTGTTTGATTTAAGTCCTGTAGTCCACCCAACTGACAAACTCGAAGCTGAATCAAAAGAAATAAACTAAGATAGGAGCTTAAATGAGTGCGGATATAGACATAGTGACAGACACCAACCAATGGTTGGAACTGGAACATTGAAATACAGAAACAATAAGAGACAAAAACGAACCTCAGTAGCATTTTCATAATCTTCAACTTGACACACTGGAAAATGGAAATGCTCTTCTGTATATGGAACCGCCGGATAAGAATAATTCTGAGGAAAGGCAGTACTACCAGCAGTCCCTTCTGCTGCATTTGTTGTGTTCTGGGGTATCGTCATATGGTTGAATACGACGTCCACGTAAATTCTGCGAAAAAGTGGATTTTTCAAAGACTTAACTCGGTCACATAGTCTCGCTCGGTAGAGTACCAGTCGTGAGAAATTCATTGTTAAAAATATCGCCATAGTTAAACCTACTGTCTTATATGAATTGTAATGTTGGGATAGTAAGGCATGAATGAAAGGCAATTGCATGCAGCTGGGATGAGTATCTTAAAAGTTAGGTCGTGAAAGGATAAGAAGATAGTACAACAGTGATGGTGACGATAGTGTTAAAGATGATTTGGCTGATGGAGACGTTATAAAGAAAAATATGTACTGCCACCGGCACTTTACAAGAATATTTAATGAATTCTAAGTAGTTACCCCTGCCAAAAGATAGTTTCATATATAGAAGAATGGGAAAGGAACTCTATAGTCAGCTACTCTTTTAAAATGTTTTACAATATTTTGTATACATTAACTGGGTATATAATTTATATTATACAGGGAAAATTTTTAACCAGTGCGCAAATTTGAACACGTGACTTTACTCATCATTATGAACAACTTTAACCATGGGACCAAACCTGAAATCGCGACAAAAAAAAGCTGTTTCCTACATTTATGTTCGCATAATTCGTCAAAATGTAGGGAACAGCTGATTTCGCGATTTTAGGTTTGGTCCCATAATAAAAGTTGTTCATAATGATGAGTAAAGTCACGTGTTTAAGTTTGCGCACTGGTTTTTTTTCCTGTATTTACATTACTGACGATGTACCTGTAATAAAATTACTTTACTACAAAAGGTACAAAGTGGGTTGACTAGAAATAAATTGAGATAAAGGAAGATAATGTTGATCCGTAGTAAAGAGAGAGTACTTTGCAAAACAACAGCAAATATAATTAGGTATTTAGATGATAATGATATCGTACTTTCGTAGACGATGGCAATCCTATAACATGTAAATGAGAAAAACATTTACCTGACACCAACTTTATTGCACCTAGTAGTCATGTTCAAGAAGGCCGCTTCGTCTCCTGACCGGGTGGTCAATTTGTACGACATGACTTGATAGCGCTCGTACCAAGGCCTAATATCGCCATCAAGGAGTAGAACCAAATTCTCTGATGCCGGGGAAGTCTGTTGGTTGAAAGACATTTTTACATAGGTATGCAAACTTAGGAGTCTTGGCAAGGTCACACCATCTCGTGCGGGATACGGTAGGTATGTAAATGTCATACAACTTCTTGATTAAATATTATACGAAACGACATCGACACTTAGATAATGAAGGTCACGAAACGGAGGAACTGTACCTACTTCAAACCCGATTCAACCAATCGAATCAAAAAAAAAAAAAATATCAAAATATTTATTTCAATTACAAAAAGGCATTTACATACATATGATCGGAGATCACCTTTTAAGCAAGGAATTGCTTGTGTTAGGAGACTCCGCGCTTCCACTTATCATCATCTTATGTAATTGAGCAGTGTAGACAATGTAAACATGCAGTAAAATAAAAATAAATTAAATGGGTAACTTAAAATTAAACAATTGAAAGGGTAAATGAGTGAGAGTTATGCATAGAAAAGAGCCAAGTCGCGTGTTACGTGTGATTATGTGTGAGTATGGGTGAGTGATTATGTGTGAGTATGGGTGAGAGTGTGAAGTGTGAGGGTGTGTAGTGCGTGAATTATAGTTAGAATATTTAGAGTTATACTGTCGTTTAATATCCTGCTCAACATAAAAATAGATACGAGAATGTATTTGTTTATTAGGAATTTGTGTGTTTGCATTGTTTGTTTGCTTGTTACGACTTCACGCCGAAATGGCTGAACAGATCCGGATGAGATTTGGCAATTAGGTAGATAATATCTGGGTTCTCTGGGTAAGGACACAGTTTAGGTGTAAGTGCAAGCTCAACTGCAGAATGTAGGTTGTAGGTTGTAGGATAGCCCTGCGACAATGTCTTGGGATCGGAAGAAGCCAAATACAACTTCTTCCACTAACCTTGTACACAACAACCCAAATGCAAGTAATTTGGTTATTGAAGCGTAGATACAAAAGACTCAACATCGTCGTAGGTTTTAGTCTTGAGCCATTCGGTTACAACTCTTTTACAGTCGCGGAGCTTCAAGGAGTATATACGTAGTTCTTTATTCAGCAAGTTGTATAGGTAAGAAGATTGCCTTGAGTATTGTCTTTTAGCGAAAGTAGATCTAACCTTGACAGTTGGAGCGACTAAGTAGTTCCTTCTCTTTCTAGGCTTAGAGGGATCATATGGGAGGGATGTGTGCTTTTTTAGTATGAGTTGAAGCAAATAAAGTTTCCTTACAGACAGAAGACCAGATAATTGGTACAGGCTTCGAGTAGGGAATCTATAGGGTTTAAAGAACATGACCTTAAGCAAGGATCTTTGGGCCCTCTCAAGTTCTAAATTTTTTATTTTTGTTGTCCCTCCCCAACAAGGCAAACAGTATGTGAGGATCGATTGGGCCAATGATATGTATACTTGCTTCAGAAGCCGCTTTGAAGCCGCATGTCGCAGTGCCTTAAAGGTCCATATCATTTTCCTAACTCTTTTCATTATAAGTTCAGTGTGCATGTGCCAGGACAGGCGCTGGTCAATCATAACCCCTAGGTATTTAGTGTGTTGTAACCTATCAATCCTTACACATGTGCAGTCGAGGGTTGGGGGGTCAGGACAGTTGTGTATTTTTATTTGGAATTCTTGTGACGGTTGCGAGTTATTATACTTAGTAAAGCAGATATAGTTGGATTTAGAGGCATTAAGCGTGAGGAGACTATAATTTAGCCAAGCTGCAATCTTTGCCAGGCCACATTCAGCCAGCCTTCGAACACTAGCCCAAGTTTTAGCAGTGAAGACAATGGCAGTGTCGTCGGCGTATGAGAATATGAGTCCGCCGTCAATCTTCATGTTGCATAAATTATTAATGTAGATAAGGAACAAGGTCGGCCCAAGGACACTGCCCTGACCGACTCCGAAAGTAACGGCTAACTCGGAGCTAGTGTAATTCGCAATTTTAACCGTTTGTTTGCGATTGCTCAGGTAAGACTTAAAAAGATCAAGAGCGGGTCCCCTTAAACCGATGCTTTCTAGCCTATGTAAAAGTATGGGGACAGACACTGTGTCAAAGGCCTTTTTGAGGTCAAGAAAAACAGTTAGACACTTGTTGCCACTATCCACTCCATCTACCAGAGCAGAAGTTAGTGACAGAACTGCATCCTCAGTAGATTTTCCTTGTCTAAACCCAAATTGAGAGGGCGACAGTATTTTATATTTAGAGAGGAATTTAACTAGGCGCGAGTTTATAAGTCTCTCAAGGATTTTTGAAATGGACGGTAGGACAGAGATTGGCCTATAATTTGACGGGTCAGTCCTGTCCCCAGACTTGTACACAGGTGTTATTAGGGCCACTTTCAAAGCGTCCGGGAAAAGTCCCTGCTCGAAGCATAGATTAATTAAGTGGGTTATGACTGGTACAATTGGTTCGTGAGCGGCTTTTAGAAAGTTGACTTGTATTTTATCCCAGCCAGGAGCACTATCTGCTTTCAAACTCATTAGAGTGGCTCGAACTTCGTCGGGGTCTGTGTCGAGAAGAACAAAAGATGAGGGCAAAGGACCATCTGTCGAGAATGAGTCAGGATTAGTATTATCTCCTGCTGAGGGCTGAGAAGTAGTGATATTATCTGCAAGAAGCTTGCCTATGCTAGAGAAGTAATCATTAACCTTGTCAACAGATTTCTGTGGGGAAGTGGATAGCTCTAGTAGATCCAAACTATGTGTTTTTTTAGGTTTGCGTTGTGTGATGTTGTTAATGATATCCCATGTCTTTTTAGGGTTTTTGTGCACTTTGGAAAGTTGAATTCTGTCATATTTTCGTTTTTGTTTTCTGATAATGGTAATGCAGTAATTACGATACCTTTTGTATGTGATTTTTAGTACTTCGTTGAATGGGTCAAGCCTCAGTCTCTTCTGCATACAATTTCTATTCAAAATACAGCGCAATAAGCCAATAGTCATCCACGGTTTTAAGATTCTATTTTTCAAAGGTACATTCAGAGTTATTGTACTGAGTGTGACACAATTTTGCAGTATTTCAATTAGATTATTGGTAAGAGTGTTAGGGTTATCATGTTTTAATAGGTCTGACAGGTTACTAGCTTTGAGGAGCTCAAGTCCCTTCTCCAAATTAAAGACTGTTTTTGTTTTTGAGCATCTTATTAAATTTGAATGGTTTGTGATTTTTAGGAAAGTCATGAAATGGTCAGTAATAGTTGTGTGAATAATTGCAATGGTTGCAGTTTTGGTGCCAGGTTTGAGTTTTAAAATGAAATGGTCAAGACAGGTTTTGTCTCTCGTGGGGAGCGAGTGACCAGGGAGTAGACCATGCATGGCTAACATATTGAGGTAGTTAAGTCTATTTGAGCGTTCGTGTGATTGCTCATTTTGATTGAATGTAAGATTAATATTTATATCTCCAGTGATTATTACGTTTTTAATTGATGCGATGGTAGTTAGGTGATTGTTTAAGGAGTGAATAAATTGGTCCGCGTTCGCAGTTGAGGGAGACCGATAAATTGCAATAACTATAAGGTCAGGCACAATATGAATCTCCAAGCAAGACGCGTGAGCTAACTTTACTTCTCTTGTCTTATTTTTATGTGTGTTTTTAATATAGGCGACCACTCCGTCAGCCTTATTCAGATGATTTGTTGTTTGGAACGAGATATAGTTAGTTATTTGAGGTACTGGTTTATTTGAGTTCAGCCTACATTCGGTTAGGATTAACAGATCGATTTCTGTTTTAAGAATTGCTAAATTTAATTGAAGATCATCAAAGTTAGAGTAAATAGATCTAATATTCTGCGAAACGATGGCAAAGTCGGAAGAGTTAGGCGCTATATGCTTAGCGAAGTCGTCAATGCCACAATCAAACACTTGGGCTATTTCAGAATTGTCTATGTCATTCAAAGTTAATAAAGTATTATCCATATTTATAAGTTTTACAGGTGCAGGATATCATAACTATATTCGTATTATTATTCCGTGTGTGGGTGTGGGTGGATGCATGTGTCTGTAAGTGTGTAGAGGTATGTAAGGTATGAAAGTTTGTAAATTTGGTTTCCGGATTGAGTGTAGATTTGAATGATGAAGAATGAGCGTAACAGCACGATTGGTTAACAAAATATGGCTTATTATTTAACTTATGGTATAACTTAATACTAAATAATTTTGAGGGTTTTAAATACCAATGAAAGTTTAACAAATAGGTAAAATAGGGTAAAGAAATAAAATTGAAGTGATAGGTCGTTTGCAAGATGACAACTAGTCATTTAAGTTGTAAAAGATTATGTACCTGTGACTCACTATTTATAACAATAGTAGGAGAATCATCATCCTTCTTAATATGTACTTTCCCATAGGCTGTCCAACAGTACTTATATATCTTCGATTTTGCCAGGTCACGCGCAAGAAAGTGTAGTCGAGCACCTTTTGTAGTTAATTGTTCCGAGACATATATTGGCGTATTCTCGTCTGTCTTAAGTCCGAGATGTCTCGCACATAGTTTTCCGCTTTGCTTTCTATTAAAGGCTTTAGTTGACTTCAAGAAGTCAGACTTAAGAATAGTCGACTTTAACTCAACTACAATAGGGCTATTCGAATGGCTTCATATCTATGCTCAAAGAGAGACCCTGAGCTTGAGTAGTGTTCAATAACATCGGCCTCTGAATTATTTTGCATCTTAGGCAGGAGCCGTGTCGTTGGCTCATTTGTAGATTCAACAAAGCCGAATGGCATAGTGTGTAGGAAAACAAAACTTACCTGCACCGCTCCATATTTCTTAGGCCCAAGAAACTGCTCACATTCGTCTGCAATATCTAACCATTTCCATTCAAACATTTGGACTATGACGGAACGGTCGGACCATTGATTAGTCTTGATGTAAGCCTCGCAGGAAAACACCGCGCCAAATAATGAACAGAAAGAAAACCATACTAGAAGTGACATTGTCTGAAAATAAACAGATTGATGAAGATGGTATTGCTAGAAAAGAAGTTAACACTTCTTCTTTTTCATCGTGTCGAAGGCACGACAGTTTAATAAATATTGACCCAAAACGTCGCCCGTTCCGCGGCATCGTCAAGTTAACGATGACGGCTAATTTTATGAGCATACATTCTGAAAGTGGGCAACGTTGCAAATAGCTGTCAAATATTTCGCTATTTTGATTAATTTGGCAATATTACTGTATGGAAATAAGAAATATCGTTAACTAGTGAACTAAAATATTGATTATGAAATGCAATAACACCGAATATTTAGTTCTAAATGTCAAAAAGTATTTGGAACCTTTCCAAATGCGCTTTTTACACCTAAACGGGCTAAAACGGTTACAATATCAACTTCAGTGTTTGCAATTCATTATTAATATTTTAGGTCATAGTTGGCGATATGTCATATTTCCATGCAAAAATATTAACAAGTTAATTAAAACTGGTAAATATTTGACGGCTATTTGCGACGTTGCCAACTTTTAAAGTACCTATCGTTGAAAAAGACGTAGGTAGGTACTGCGGAAACTTCGATTTTTTTTTATTATTAAATGTAAGTAAAAACAAAGGATCGATCCTTATGATAGATATTCCAGTTAAAATGTGTTAGAGGTGTAATGTAGTCATACTTAAGAAAAAAAAAAATACTTGAATATTTACTTACATCCCTTATATGTTAACACAACTGTTCAGCAGGAAAACATAAACACAACAATGCTCTTACAAATCAAAACACTCTAACATAATAGCAAACAACTTAACTAATTTGAAAATACAAAACACTTTACACGTCAGAACTCAGGAGGAACCATACTACAGTTAGCAAAACAATTGGGTAGATATGCACCTTATTTTATATATTTTCAGTAAGGAAAATGATATTTGAGGACGAAACCAGCACTATTGTTACTGGTGATAATTAAGAATACAAATAGTACCTTACCTGTCTGTCTGCGAAAACTGGTTTTCTACAGGGTGACAGGGACATCGACGCGAAAACTGTTACCACGGATTTAGTACATGAATCGCCCTGCGTTGAAATTTTTCGTCGGTTCATCATCATTATCATTTCAGCCGAAAGACACTCGAGCGGTGTCTTTGTGAAGTCCTTTATTACAAAAACAATCTGCTGTTTCATAGAAAAGTTTTTAATAACCGACAAAAATTTTTAACGCTGTGGGGTTCAGAATTAAGTACTAAATTCATGGTAACAGTTTTCGCGTCGATGTTCTTGTATAAATAATTTGAAATTAAATGTAAATTAGACTACCTAAAATGCTTGCTATTTTGATTTACAGTTGTTAGAAACAATGCTAGTATCTTCAGGAGATTTAAGTATCTTTCGTTTTTATTCGCATCGGTCTAGAAGGTACAAAACTTGTCTCTTTTTGTTGACTGTATCTACATCCTTACAACACGGCCGGGCAGTTCCGAAATCCGCGCAGAAGGCTGCGCAATAATGTTTTTAGGAACCAAATGGTGACATGAGGCGATTGTGAGTGAGAGAACATGCGCGAAAGTTCTTAGTGCGTATTCTAATTTAATTTATTTCTCATGCATATATTAAAATATTAGCAATCTGCACTCTTTCTCCATATAAAATTTTACTGTGCCAAATATTATACATAGTCCTCCAGACTGTAGTTCGGCCATGGCGGCTAATCTCAACGGAAACTAGTCTTCGGCGCGGGAGATATTTATAGTGCACAAGTATGTGCGCAGACACAGGTGCACTCTCTCTTCCCTCACTCTCATAGGCCAAATAACTACCAACTCCTCTGTCCACGTAAATTTCGTAAAAAGGGGTACAAACTTTTGCTTTACGTATTAATATATAGATTAAGTAGGTAATAGGTACCTAACTCCAAGTCCTTTAAAAACCAGCAGCAATAGGGAGTGTGCATATTATTATTTTCAATAAATCCACAAAAGACAGTAATATGAATCCAATAAAAGTATTATGATAAATTCAATTAAGTGCTTGTTGCTTAAAAAACTTATGAAACTCCAACAATTTTCTACTACAGTTCAAACGTCCGTTACTGTCGCGGGCATGATGTGACGTCATTTGGTACGTTAGAGCTTTGTTTACATCTGTTTTTTTTAAGGTATTTCAGCCCCAAATCATATAAATTAAATTATTTTTGTGCTATATTCAAGCAGAAATCGCACTTATTTACTTACTAGTGAGATTTTAAGCACTTTGCAAAAAATAGATTTTCATTCACATAGTTTTTACGTCACTTCCGGAATTGTCGAAAGAGACGAGTTTTGAGTTTGCGTTCCGTTCCACCAAAAATACGCAACATATTATATTAAATTGTAAAGTTACGAATGCATCAAAAAATATACGGTCGAATTGAGAATACTCTTCCTTTTTTGAAGTCGGTTAAAAAAAGTTAAAACAAATAAAAGTTTCATGACTCCTATACAATTTAAAATAATAATGAATAAGTTTTGAATTACGTGCATTTTCCCTATTCATGACACTCCAATGCATAAGGGATTAGTACGAAGTTGATACTTCAGATAAATGTCAAGGCGTCAGCAATTATCGATAACAATTCTCTTTACATAAGAAAAGTGCTTCTGTATTACCCTATCACACTACACTTCAATAGGTAAGTAGACACCTAAATGATAACATTGTGTTGAAAATTATTCCAGTATAGATACGAGGTAGGTAGGTACCTCCAACTCAAAGCATTTATTTCAATTAAACCATTTACAGGCACTTTTGAACTGTCAAAGAGTCGGTCAGTTAGTCAGAAAGTTGAAGCTAGTTGCCCATTCCAAAACGTAATCTCTATGGAGAAAAACGGGCAAGAAACTCCAAGGACTGACACTCTTTTAAATATAGATATTACAAAATCCTGGGTACATTATTCCTGTTGCTTCTACATATACAAGGTGGCAGGGACATCGACGCGAAAACTGTTAACATAGATTCAGTACTTGATTCTGAAACCCCCTGCGTTGAAACTTTTGGTCAGTTATTAAAAAAAAAAAGCTGTTTCATAGAAAAGTGCAATGCCTACGCTGTCAAAATGTATGGAACTGCATTTTTTTTTTAAATAATCGACGAACAATTTCAATGCAAGGGGTTTCAAAATCATGTATCTACTGAATCCATGGTAACAGTTTTCGCGTCGATGTCCCTGCCACCCTGTATTTGAGAACAATGTACAAAAAATAATCAAAAACAATTCAAAATATAAGATTAAAAACAAGTCCTGGCAGATAAGAGATGACCAATCTCAACTGACGGGGCCCGTTCACGAACATGACGCATGGATCAGCATCATCCAGCTCAACCATTTTGTAGGGAACCGAATGATCCAACACACTCGCCACCATCAGCGAGACATTGTAAGTGAGCATGACATACTCTCAACTGCCATGCTCTTTCAAGTCAACATCCATCATAATAACAATAAAACGGCTCCATGGTACTCACATTTACAAACCCGTTACCGTAAGTATGATTTAGAGGTCTGCATCGACCTTCGACCTGAATAACAAGTTTAGTGGGATTCACCCTCATCATTTGTCTAGCCTTTTCCCAACTATGTTGAAGTCGTCTTCCAGTCTAATCGGATGCAGCTCAATACCACTATTTTATATGGAGGGACTGCCTATCTGACATCCACAACCCAGTTACTGGGTAATACGATACCCCTTGGTAAGACTGGTTGAAACTTTCGGGCTTCTAACTACCCGGTAACGACTCTCAAAGACCTGCAAACGACAGCCGGAACCAACCAATGGGACCAACCAGCCGTACTACAAGTAACGATAATAACCTACTAGTGAATTCCACATCGATCGATGTCTAATGAAAACGGTCGACAACGCTGAGTTGGCCTCGCAAAGGTAAAGGCCTAAAGGCACAGTGCAAGTGTTATTGCACATGCTGGGGCCACACCAACGGGAAACGCTGTTAATTATCGCGATGATAGACTTTATTCCAACGGGTTAAGGAACATCATCATGATAATTAACGGCGTTTCCCGTTGGTGTGGCTCGAGCATCAGAGATTATGACAAGAGTTGAGGCATCATTCGTGGCTGTATTCTGGTCAAAACTTCACGAAGAAGAACAGTTGATGTCGATCGATGAATTTTTGGCCAGTCGGCAAAGTGCAAGCGTGTAGAATGCCCTGGGTGCGCTGAACGCAGGTAAAGTGCTACAATGGTCTTTTGGCGCCAGAATGACATTGACAGGGGGGCAATGAACAAGATGGCGGCGTTAGTCCGCTTTTGATCACGCGCCGAACGATCTTTGTACCGTTGTACATGCGACGCCACGGTATTAAAATGATCAATGGACTAGGTATAACACCCACGGCTGAGAATGAAATGTTATCGTTTTATTTTTTAAATTAGCCTGCACTGTCCCACTGCTGAGCAAAGGCCTCCCCCAAATCCTTCCATGCATTCTTTTCCAAGGCCACCTCCATCCAACCCTTGCGGTACGCGTCTAGGTCGTCTCGCCACCTCTTCCTGGGCCGACCTCGGCGCCGCTGTCCATCCTCAGGCACCCACCGTGTGGAGACTGTTGTCCAACGGTCACGATGCATGCGGCTGACATGACCCGCCCAATCCCATTTTAGCTTGGCAGCTTTTTTGCCTACGTCTAAGATCCCCGTTTTGGAGCGTAGCGTGGTGTTGCGTATTCGGTCAGTTCGTTTTACACCTAGAATGCTGCGCTCCATTGCTCTTTGGCAAACCCCAAGGCGGAACTTTTGCAACTCGGTGAGCGACCAAGTCTGAGCAACGTAGGTTATCGTTATCGTTATAAGTAATAGTAATGTTATCGTTATAAGTATATAAAGGTACCGATACCAACTGGACAGATTTTGACAGATAAAAACTTAAAGATAAAATCTGTAGTTACTTACCAGAGATAATTATCTATAGTAGATACACATAATAATAAGATTATCTAAAAGGTGTAGGTAGGTAGGTACCTATCCGAGTAGTAGAAAGACTTTGCACGTTTTACTATCGTAACATTCAAGACAATGACACGTAAGATTTAATCGAAGAGGCAACCGAATCGCGAATTGTAATCTGGGTCTTGAAGTAATACCGAACCCCCACGTACAGTCCGAATGGACCCCAAATGGACGGGGCGGAGATATGGGGGATGGGAGCAAAACATTTTTATTTTTTGACATGGCATTCAAAATTTAAGCTTTTATACAAAAAGAAGTAATTTAAAATGCTAATGAAATACTATCTTGAAATTATGCAAGCCTAGTAATTTTTGTTAGGTTCCTGCTCAGAACTTGTGCACGTTTCGTGAACAGAATACCTACCGTCTTCACGTATATATTGCACCCTAACGAAGCCGGAGCGGGTCGCTAGTCAAGTTATAAATGGGGAATATTTAATCGATCCCCTAAAAACGCTTACTGCTGACTGTCCTTCTAATCATGGACACTTATTAAAATAAATGAATCTTTAAAAACTTTTTGCGCTTCTAATGATGCACCCTTTTTTATAATTGGACCTCTTTTTATCTTTGTGGCCTTTTCTCACATTTGGTCGCAGTCACCAAAAGGATACCTAACCAAATGGGTTAGTTTAGGTTGGAACTGCAACCACGCGCTTGCTGAATTGGTCGCAGTTTCTAAACTAGAGCACCCCGGCCAAATGAATTAGGTTAGAACTGTGAGCAACCGCGCACGACCCGAGCGAGCGAAGCGCACGACCCGAGCGAGCGAAGCGAACGGTGCCGCAGCAGCGGCCGGCGAGCACAACATCCAAGTTGCAGTTACTTTGGCTATTTAGTATTTTTAGGACCCCAAAATAGGAATTGAGGTTCATAAAAAGAGTGATCGATAATATTTTTAGGAGCGCAAAATGGGAATTATTTGTTACCTAGAGGTTCAATTAAATACATGCTGTTTTAAATGTTACAACTTAACAGACTTATGACCTGTACCGTCATAATTATGCAGTCACAACTCACAAGCACATTATAAAATATTGTTTTTCTCAAACATGCATGGAAATATTGTCATTATTTTCGAAAAAAGAACACGCGAAGTATCGAATTTACGGTCAAAGAAAATCAAATCCATTGCAGGTGCGTTTTTTGAATTTGGAACATTACAACGCTCCAGCAATGTTGTGGGTTATTAAATACTCTTTGATCGGATCTCTTTTATCATTCTTGGCATACCAAAGTAAGTCTCTTTATTACTTAGTACAAATTGCGTTCACGTGGCTGTAAAGCCATAAATGCGTTTGCCTTTCGGCACAGATAATAAATAGAAAATTGGCGGCAAAGCTGAAAATTCGTCTTGATTTGTTATTTACTTATATAATAAATATAAATTTAATTATTCATATGAGTTCCAACGGTTCAGAAAGCGAAATGGAAATTGATTGTACCTACTCCACCAGATTTAAGATCAGAAGCCAAATTGGCAATGGAAAACCTGCTTCCAGCGAAGTCAAAAGAAAAATACATGAAAGTATGTGAAAATTTTATGATTTGGAAAAACGAGAAAAAAGTAAGTTCTATTTCTCTGCATTCTTTTGAGAAAAGCACTATATATTATATGCCTCGGCGGAAATGGCAATTGCCTGTCTCTTATTAGTGAAGTCCTCGCCTACGGCTCGGCCTCCAAACTCATACTCGACCTGCAATTATCTATTTCACGGCCTTTGCAATAATGTACTATTACATGTGTTACAACACATTGCGCGCCGCGCAGCCGTAAAGTGATTTTTCACACCAAAAATGAAAGTCGTTTCCCAGCAAGAATTTTTGCTCAATATTACCTATACTCCGTTTGAAATAAGATTAGACATTTAAACAAACCATTTTTACAGTCCGTTCAACCGATTTTGACTTCTATTGCGCAGGCAAAAAAAGCATGGCATTAAAAGCAAAAAAAGTGGTTACAAACCAACTGTTTACTGCAGCTGCCATTTATCATGCCACCAACGCAATAGAGGTCAAAATCGGTTGAACGGACTGTAAAAAAGGTTTAGTTAAATGTCTAATCTTATTTCAAATGGAGTATAGGTACTTACTTAGTTTTGATGTACAGAATGCGTAGATAACGGCTAAGTGATGGGTCTTTTAACATCCTGTATGCGCGTGTTTTACGACAGCGAGCGTTTCCAAGAACGCCCATTTTCTGGCACCCACTACACAATGTCTCTGGCGTGACGTTGTGTTTCTTTAAATCTATGTAGGTACCTAGATGTTAGGTACTGTTGCTGTAAGATGTAACTTAGCACTGGTCGGAGAGAATTTCCTCACATTCTTACATTTTGAGCCACAAAAATATGAAACGGTAGAGGAATAGGGACAGGCTTAAAAAGAAAACACTTGGTATAATTTTACTATAATGTGATCTGTCCGATATCTATCTACCTACTTAAAAGAATGATGTCTAAAAGTAACTAACTAAAGGCTCCCGCAAACAAGTGCGACGCGACTCTAATAAAACAATTTCTAAGAAAACTTCACAGTACAACAATTACAGGTGTCGCGTCGCGTGTCAAGTCGGGCCAGTCTGCATTAGCCTTGAATTCATAATAAAGTAGAATCTACTTATAATTATCAACATTGAGACAAGAATAGGTAGGTACATAAAGTAAATAGCATATTATTATTTTAGAATTGAAAACTTCTTTAAAATCGATCAATGCGCGATCGATTTTTGGTAGGGAATAAACTTATGGATTTGCGTTACCGACATGCTCGCGCCATAGTGTTCTACTATAGTATATAGATGGCGTTAATACCAGTTTTAAGTTTTCACTTCTTGCGGCAGTCCCCCATGACTGCCTATACATTTTTTTTATTTTTATGGCAACTCATTGATAATATCAGGGCATTAACATATTTATGTAGCAGGAAATACATACAGACCGTACGGTTTAAAAAAAACACTAAAATGTTAACAAAAACTTAGGTAAGGTACAAGCAAGAAAGGTTTTAAAAAGAAAACAATTTACTGTAATTAAGTGATACTATAATATGTTTATTAAAAGAAAATGAAATTGGTACAGAAGAACTTAATAGAAAAATTTACAAGCTTGTTTAGATTGACTCCACTAATCTTTATATATATAACTAGCGACCCGCCCCGGCTTCGCACGGGTATAAACCGGGTTATTATACATATAAGTGACGAGTTCACAATACCTATATAACTGTATGTCATTTTTGTGTGTGTATGTTTAAGTGAGCAAGTCGTTGAGGTGCCAAATAAATAAATAAATAAATAAACCTTCCTCATCAATCACTCTATGTATTAAAAAAAACCGCATCAAAATCCGTTGCGTAGTTTTAAAGATTTAAGCATACATAGGGATATAGGGACAGAGAAAGCGACTTTGTTTTATACTATGTAGTGATTCTTCTGTGAGTGTGTATGTCACTGAACTTCTCTCAAACGACTGGACCGATTTTGATGAAATTTTTTGTGTGTGTTCAAGGGGATCTGGGAATGGTTTAGATTCACAATTGGACCCGGTAGGTGGCGCTGCGATCGAGTTATAGGAAACAGGACAACGTCTGTTCGGTCAGCTAGTAGGTATTATATAAACACAAAGTTGAACTCGGGTCCCTGAAACTTGCTTATCGCCTAGTCTGAAGAGATGACTGAAAAGAATAATAATACGTTATAAAATAAAATCAACATTATAAATTATAATCGAGATCTCAGACCAAATAACAAAAAAAAACAGTGGCACTCCGGGAGTGCCAACAGAAGTGAAAAATTGAACAATTTTATTGTGCAGGAAATACTTTTCTTTTTTGAAGTCGGTAAAAAAGGGAAATATCAATCATGTCGTTGTCATGTCAATGTTTGGAATGTCATTAATCCCAAAGAAAATGTATCGCGCGTTGATGTCTTTTTCATGGTCAAAAGCTGGTGTCGGTAACGGTGTCGCGAGTTCAATTGTTTTTTCCCATCTCAAAAATGCCCAACGCGCCTAAAGAAGTTTTCACTTAAAAAACCAAGACAGCGCTGTCAACAGTGACGTGAGGCCGGTTTCATAAACATAGGTGCACTAAGTGAGGTGTAGTTTGATTGTTAATTGTTCTAAATGTGTGCGAGTGAGCGTTTATGCACAGAGCGGAGGTGTAGTTTTGACATGCTTCACTGTATTGTTCGCAGCGCTGTTTTGGTTTTAGATTTGATCTGAGATCGAGATAGCATAAGTACTAAAGACATTCCATTTGTCGACAACCTTTCATGGCCAGATCAAGATTCTTGATTCCTTTATCTTTTTCAGCTTTCAATAGTTTTACTGAAATGATACATAGTAGGACTTCCTAATGGCCCACTCAAAATCAATCAGCCTAGCCTTTTCCCAACTATATTGAGGTCGGCTTCCACTCTAACCACATGCAGCTGAATACCAGTATTTTACATGGAGCGACTGCCTATCCGACCTCTACAACCCAGTAATACGATATCCCTTGGTAAGACTGGGTCTCAGACTATCGGGCTTCTGACGACCCGTAACGACTGTCAAAGATCCACGAATGACAGCCGGGACCAACGGCTTAACGTGCTTTCCGAGGCACGGAGGAGTCTCGGTGTGTAAAAATGGTCACCCATCCACAGAGGCACAGACTAATCCCGACAAGCATAGCTTAACCTGATGAATCGACCCGAGCGGTTGTTACTACTTAGCCACGAGCTCCTCTCAATAACCACAAATGATGAAGTGTCTTAATGGACCACTTAAATATTATAATAATACCAGGCTATTATTATCCTACTCCAGGGCAAAGGCCACTTCTCATACTGAGAAGGCGCAAGACCACGCTTGCTCAAGCCAGGTTGGCCATTTCAGACTTATATTAACTACATATCCAGATTTCATCCTGATGTTTTCCTTCGATGTCAGTAATGGCCAAGATAAATTCAAAAAGAACATATGAATTGAAAAAGTTACATTGGTACTTGCCCACAACCTCGTGCATGAGAGGCGAGTCCTTAACCATTGGTATCACGACATTTTCTACTAAATATTTAAGTTAGATCCGAAACTCAACAGCAAAGAAAAATGCGAGAAAAATGAGTTCGGTAAAAGAGCCCATGAAGCTCTTTACTCTGTCTCACTTCCCAGCTGCCTTTTATTTCGAGCACTCAGGTTTGTGAGGTTTCATCTTTGTCAAACGAGACCACGCCTCCGTGCATCCCAAATTCCCAATTCGAACATCAAAACAATTCATGGACAGAAAAAAAAAACAAGAATAGAACAAGTCAAAACTAATAACGAACGATTTCTTTACATACCTCAGTTCCAACATGTATGGCAAGATACAATTCTTCTCCAACTCCAGATAACGTTATTTGTGCTTGTCCTGTATTTGATACAATCACCGTCTTCCCTGTGCACGCATTTCCTTGGTTCTCTCCTGATCTAATGTCACAGTAGGTTCCAGCAGGAAGTCCGGTCTGTAATTTTGGTTTTATATAGTCTTTCTCGTCTAAGAGACTCTAGTTTTTAGTGTCATCTCAGTTTTTAATGTGCCAACCACAAAAGAAATGCGCTTCGGTAATCTTCGGTTTCCGAATTAGCACGAACGTCGCGCCACAGAGTAACACACACAACGTGCTTTGTTTTCTCTCTGTGGAGTACCTACTCTGGTCGCAGATCGTCATTTGTCACACAAAAGTTTGAAAACGTTTTTTTGGAACTGCATAGAGTTGTTAATCTATAATTTTGTAATCATGGTAATACAAAACAGGTAAGTACTTCCAAGGTTGTAACAACTCTATATTAGATCTCACTATCGCCGTTCGTATTTCCGAAGATAGACGATGATTCTCGAAGCGCATTCCTTTCTTGAGATTTCTGTACATACCTGTAACATTGTGTTCATCGCTCCTTCTGTATTGAATACTACGAACCCTTTGTTCCCCAAACTGAATGCGATTTGGTTGTTACCATTGTCCCACCAGTTTTCAACTTCAGTATTATGAACTTCATTTCTAAATCCGACCATTTTGTAAACGGTACTCCAGCGATGTTCACATACCCAACCACTTTCGGATGTGCACTGGCCGTCCTATGAGATACAACGATATAACAATACAGTATCAGTACACTTTCTATAAAAACAGTGTATCGAAGAAATAAGTAATTTAATAGTTACCTACCGTATCTAAAGCTGGAGACGTAATATTTTCATCGGCATCAGCGGGTGGGCCTTTTTCAAAATTAGTGAAATAATAACTACTTGTTATCCGAGCTTGTCCATAGGGATGTGCTAGAAGAAATGCTAGAGCTGCCTGTAGGAAAAAGAATAAGATTATTTCATAAAGAATTTTAAAAAAAATGTCTAGTGACGATGACAAAACCCTTAAATAGGAACAAATGTAAATCTACGGTAGTAGATTACATTTGCAAGCTAAACTACAATGAGACCGAAAACCTGTTGTCTACAGTAAAGTAGCTTTTAATAATACTCACCCTCCTACACACACACATCCACTCATTTACACTCTACTCACCGGAGGCCATCACTACATAAATTATTATTTTAAGATTATTCCCCTTCTTTTTGTCGCTTTCTTTTTATTTTATTATTGTCTTACTTTTTAATCAAAAATTATGTGTTTTATAAGATGTATATAGAGGTCAAACAAAGTTATTTGCTAAGTGTCGCCTACAACAGGGGAGAGCGCTGATGTCTGAAATACAGATATTATATATCTAGTTCAGACACAGATGTTCAAAATCTGTTCATAGAAACAAGTGTCATAGAGTTTATTATGGTGATACATCACCATAATAATTAAACTGATGTATATTTTTGAAAATAAATTATTATTAAATTAAAAAATTCGGCATGATATAGCGTGTCCTACATATGAATACCTAGTTGTATGGCTGAAGAAGGATATTTTGTAGACATGAACATACAGAAAGCACTCGTAACCGGTCCCACCGATTTATGGACACCAGTTTTTGTCATAGTAACCGGTCTTTATATTTTAGAACACGGCTAAGCCAATTCTTTATTTAAAACAAGATGTAAGTAGAATTTGCATATAATAAGATTAAAATCATGATTATTTTTTTAACTTCGCTTCGTTAGGAAGACTAGGCTAACTTAGTGTTTTAAAACTCCTGATTCTTCGGAGTTAATATCAATTTATAAAGACGAAACATAATTACCTGATAGATTGTAGAATTTTTATATGTCAATATACCATCAGCACGCTGTGTGTCATGATTGTCAACGAAGACCACAGCGTTTTCACTGGGCATCATGTCCAGTTCTGTAGTTCCATATGAGCTTAAATTTTTCAAAGGTTTTTCACCAGAGAAAAATTGAGATAATTCTGCCCCTGCCTGGAAAAAAAAATACTTTTGAATTTGAATGAATCAACTACACAAAAAATCCTTATCAGTTCTTACTGATATTTCGACGGCCACCACGTAAAGTATCGAAACTGCAAAACCTCTACTTTACAGGAGAGCGATTCTAAGTTTAGATTTAGATTTTTGTCGAACATGAAATTCGAAAATTTTATATTACCGATGTATCTAAACTGGAAAATTTTACCGTTTGATACTGTCTACTATAGTTTTTGATAATTATTATATTTTCTAATATTACACATTCGATAGTTTACTTGGTTACTGCTGGTTACTTTTTTACCGAATATGCCAATTTCGATTTTATTCAATTGAAAAACAATTGAAGGTATAAAATTAGTACATAATTTTTATATAAAATCATACATGTTTATCTCTACTTGCTATTAGTGCAATAAAACGAAAATGGCTTTTTTGTAATTTCGATAGTATACGTGGAGGCCGTCGATTTATCGGTATTCACATGAGCCTTATTAATGCAAGAGAAAAAGAAAATGCACTTTTTTCTACAAATGTTATAGTCAAGGATTTTTGCAGAATACAAATTCCGTTTTGTCGATAGCAGTATGTAAGTACCTAATTTAGATCAAGTAGGAAAATGATGGAACCTACTATGCTTTTGGGAGACGCATTATTTTGAATTAAATTATTACCGACCCTATACTGGCGCAATGTGGGTGTACTGTAAGGTTTTATGCAATAAGCAACCTTATGTTGTACAAGCTGTTAAGAACACAGCCATGGCCACATTCAGACATTCTAATAATTTGTATTTAATTATAAAAGGAATGTGATTTTTAGGGTTTCGTACCAAAATGGTAAAAAGGAGCCCTTATGGTGCGACTCAGTCTGTCTGTCCGTCTGTCTGTCACAGCTGGATATCTCAAGAACTACTATTGCTATCAACTTGAAATTTGGAATAATTTTAGATGACATTTGCCCAACTATTTTGCCAGTAAGAAAGAAATAAAAATGTTTTTTTTGCAACAGTGACTGAACGGGGTTCTTAAAAATTCGAAGTGGGGCTACTAGTAGCCCCACTTCGAATTTTTAAGAACCCCACAAGCTCTAGAGCTTGTGGGGTATCTTATGAAATAGCGCTATTTGCACATTCTTTTAATTTTATTTTTTTGTATTTTTAGGCTGCGTAGTTTTCCCCTTCCTCTTATCTCCGAAGTTTGCATAATCTGAAATTATTGTATGTGATAGAAGTTTATGTTCTTTACATAAACTTCTATCACATACAAAACAAAGATTACAGAAAAAATAAAACGATGTGTTTAAATAACACACTTTTTCTGAAATCATCAACAAAAATTACATTAGTTTCACTATCAGTCAAGAGATGGCGCTGACCTAAAATTGAAATATTCTACACCGCAGTGTTCAGTGTTCAAATTCAACAGTAAAATATTTATTATGTTATAATTGAATTCTTAAAACCAACAATTTTTGAGTTATTTCGCTAAGAAGTCTTTTATTTAATGTAATACCGGTACCGTAGGCTCCCGAAGAGCCTACCGTACTATACGTACATCTCTATCTAACCCCTTTGAGAAAACAACCGCGATGTTATGTTACTTACAGTAAATTCTGTGATGTCTCCCATGTCTTTATACTCATTATAGGTGACTACACCACCTTTCGAAACTTCTTGGTAAATGTAAGGTCTTGAGTTCCTTCGGAATCCATGATTTGTGTTCAAGTTATGAAGGTACTTGTAAATTTCATTTAGATCTTCTGGCCACATGTGCTTTGCTGCATCCACTCTGGGTGATAAATAATTTGTAAAAAATTCCAATAATCATATCAAATCATTTCATTTCCTGATTATAGAATCCATGTTGTTAATAATTACATAAACACCTTAACTCTAGTGTTAGTACATTGTAATATTTGGCAAATTTTACTAATAATGTCAAAATCATTGAGACAATAACCAAATATACAACAATTAATTAAACGTTATTTCAAGGCACGATTTGAAAGTAATACTTGTGTCCTGGTCCAGTGCCTGAGTATTAGACCTTCCGCCCTATCGGCAACAGTGACCAAGAGGCTGTTTGCGCTGCCCCGCACCCGCCGCATCAGAAAGGCGACATGCTTTCTCATGATTGCGTAAAAGTCGTCTATACGTGCCACTGCGAATATCCCGGATGCGCTACAGTGTCGTAGCAACCCCAACAGCGCCCTGTACGCGTTGTTGTACTGGACACGTAAAGCGCTGTAAGCCTACAGGTGTAAAAATATTGACAATATGCCCGCCCCAAAACAGAGTAGTTTTTACACCCCTCGAGCACTTTGCAAGTCCATGGATCAACACATTGCTCAGGACTGACAGCGTTCTTGAGTGGAGACCGCGAATTGGCAAACGTAAGGTAGGACGCCCGCAGGCTAGGTGGAGTGACGATCTTCGAAGGGTGGCTGGTAGCAGCTGGATGAGAGTTGCCGAGAATCAAGCTGAATGGCGTGCAATTGGAGAGGCCTATGTCCAGCAGTGGACTGCTATAGGCTGATGATGATGATGACAGCGCCCTATGCTCCCTCTCCATGTCAACATTATCCGTCTGCGTTGCGGTGACCGATTAATACAGTTTTTCGATCGGTTTGAGGTTGTTGGAGACCATTTCTATTAATTTTAGACGAATATTATATTATCAAAATCGAATCTTACCTTATGCCAGCTGCCCCAAGATCAATAAGATTGTTCAAGTAATCGATAATCTTCGTGCGAACGTACGGCATTGTTTGATTTAAGTCCAGGAGTCCAGACAACTGACAAACTCGAACCTGAATCATGAGAAATATAGCATAATCAGCCTATAATGTTCCCACTGCTGGGACACTCAATGCACCACTCGGGCACACTCGGGCCTAGTGCGGGTTCGTTGATGACACATGTCTTCGAATTTTGAGTTCTAGGACATCGCAACAGCATAAAATCAATTGCACTAAGATAGTGTAAGATTACCTGGGTTTGAACCGACTGATAATGGTGACAGAAATAACCAATGAAGGGATGAAGATAAAAATAATACTCTTTATCGGATACTACATAGATAAAAACCACATTAATCATATGAATTTGACTTTGAAGCAAATAATGTGACTGCATTCGTCACTTAAATATAAAATCACGCCTGTAATCCCCGAAGGGTTAGGCAGAGGTGTACTTATAGCACACCCAAATTTCGCCAATTATGTTTAAATCCCATGTAACAGGGGGCGAGCCCATTGCCACTCGGTTTGTTGGTGATTCGCATGAATTTACTGGCCCGAAGTTCGCCTACAAATAAATTAACTTCGTGCGAATGGCCTCAAGAAAAAATAATATTATTAAAATTTTTGTCGATTCGCCCGTTTGGGACGAGTAAATTCGGGCGAATCATCAATAAGACTGCCACTCACTCACGCCACTTCGCGTCTCATCTCATCGTCACTTTATTTGCATCAAAATCAAAATAACTAACCTCAGTAGCATTATCCAGATTTTCCATTGCACACACTGGGTGATGGAAATGCTGGTCTGTGTACGGAACCCCGAGGAATGAGTTATTTTGAGTGGTGGCAGTACTACCACCAGTCCCTATGCTTGCGCCGCCGTCTCCCGTCATATGGTTGAATACGACGTCGACGTACACTCTGCGAAATAAATGGACTTTTTAACACCTTCGCAAGACATTTCTTGTGACTTACAACGAGGTGCCACACCTAGAGGATTGTGACGTCAATAACCAGTTTAGGACGCATCAATCGATTATCACTATCCGGTGAGTAGACATCGTCTGCTAAAATTGCGTGTTCCTTAATTGCCAGTACGCACACATATAACTTTTGTTGCCATCATTGCTCCCTCAGAAACCGACTGATATAATAAAAAATTGTGGAGGGATGCGCAATTTTAGTTTAGACGATCTTTAACTATGACATAATCATTATTGCTGTCGAGAAGGGTAAATAAGTAGATACCTACCAATTATACTTATCTACACTAAAATGTTAAAGCTGAAGACTATGTTTGTTTGTTTGTTTGTTTGTTTGAACGTGCTAATCTTCATAAAAGATTCACATTTTTGCATCTGATAGCCCAATTCTTGAAGAAGGTTACAGGCATAATAACACCACGCTACGATACATAGGAGCCGAGCAAAAAGAAGTAGAAAGAACGCTAAGGGAAAACGAAAAAATAGCGCGGGCGGGAATTGTGACTATTATTTTAGTATAATGTCTGTCTGTCTGTGGGTCCCCCATAGCACTGCATCATGCTGAGTGGAAGCCTTCTTGTCACAGTCATGTCGTGCAGCTGCCGCCTAAGTAATTTCTGTTCTATGCTCGTGATTTGTTATGTACTTTGTGTTGTTCTCTGATTACTCTTGTCTTTTATGTATGCACGTATTTCTGTGACAATTAAACCTATCTTTCTTTTCTTTCTTTCTTTTCTTTCTTTCTTTTCTTTCTTTCTTTTCTTTCTTTCTTTTCTTTCTTTCTTTTCTTTCTTTCTTTTCTTTCTTTCTTTTCTTTCTTTCTTTTCTTTCTTTTTTTTCTTTTCTTTCTTTTCTTTCTTTCTTTCTTTTCTTACGACATCCACGCGAACGAAGTCGCGAGCAGAAGCTAGTTGTTAGATAAACTTCGGTAATGCACACTTATCTTTTCGTCCACTGAGTCAGAACACTTCAAAGTGCATGTCATTCTGCTTTAAATATGCGACGTGTTGATTTTAATCGTAATCAACATTTATCATATGCGAATGAGGCGCTCGACCAACCGAACCTGATGCAAGATAACAGTTTGCAACAGTAATTATTTAATTGTTCAACAATATAACAATTGCGTAGTAACCCGTAGAAGCCGTATTAGCTGCTTATCACGGACTTGTTGCACCTATCTTAAGATATGGTATTATATCTTGGGGCAACTCAGTCGATAAGGAATCTGTATTTAAAGCTCAAAAGAAATGCATTAGAGCAATGTGTAATGTAGACAACACAACCAGCTGTCAACGCTACTTTAAAAGCTTAAAAATTCTGACACTGCCTTCGTTATATAACTAAATGTTTTTGTGAAATTAAATCCTAATTATTATAAGACTGCTTCTAAAAGCTACTATAGACAATAAAAACTTTTTACAAAAAAAAACAACCGACTTCAAAACAAACACTACAAAGTGAAAAATAACTTTAATTTCGGAAGTCGGTGTCTTTGGTTTTGAATTTTCGTTCTTAGTCACCGACTTCCGATATTAAAGTTATTTTTCACTTTGTAGTGTTTTTATTTTGAAGTCGGTTGTTTTTTTTTGTAAAAAGTTTTTATTTTTCACTTTTTAGTTGTGGTACCTACCCCAAACAAATTCGAATACCACTACCTGCTATGTAAATAACAGTGACAGGAAGTTATCATATCATCCACATACTAAGTGGGAAATAATACGTATTATTGAAGCTAACTCAAAAATTACCCATATGGGACCACCTCTGAAGTATGATCTACTAAACAAAAAAAGAATCATCAAAATCAATTCATAATTGGCGGAGTAATCGCGTAACAAACATACAAAAAAAAGAAAAAAAAACATACATTCGAATTGAGAACCTCCTCCTTTTGGAAGTCGGTTAAAAATTACGTGACAAAAAAAGATTAGATATTAATACACCTTATGGGAAAACAGCACTAATCAATAAAAGTATTCTCTGTATGGCATCATTGACTTACAACAAGTTGCCTGATGATATCAAAAAGTTACCATCAATACAAAATTAAAAAAAAAAAACAAAATATTTTATTTCACATAAACCTACAAGGGCACTTATGAAACGTCGGAAGCTAGTTGCACGGTTCCAATTGGTCGCTTCCTATGGAGAAGAGCCGGCAAAAAACTCCACTTCCTCCGTTCAAGTGGAAGCTGCACAAATTCCTAGTAAATAAATGTTATTATAATGTCAAGTACTTACAGGATAAAAATATAGATAGTTACATAAATTAAGAGTAATTTATTGACATTTAATAATATGACAATACAAATAGTGTGACATGCTATAATAATTTAATTTGACATTTCTGTATAATTTTATTTTATTTTAATTTGGACCAATATTTTTATTTTATTTATTTGATTGTTAAGTCTATGACATGTATTTTAATTCATATGACAATTCTTATACCTTTAACATGTGTAGTATTCTGAATTTTTTAATATTTTATTTTTATTTTTTGAGTGTAATAATTTTGTAATATTATTTTAATGATTATTTAATTAGATTAATAATAATGTAAATATTTGCACACCACAATAGGTAATGATACAGAGTACTTTATATTTATTTGTAACATTATGTTTATACACATACATACATACATAAACTCACGCCTTCTTCCCATGGGGGTAGGCAGAAACTACAGAACGCCACCTGCTACGATCCTTACATAGTCCTTTTGCCTCGTTTACGTTCATACATCTGGTCATACACGCACGCCGGTTGCGAGTACTACGCACCTGGCCTTTCTGAAGAACATCACCAATAAGGTCAGTATATGTCCTCCTAGGGCGTCCCCGCCCGGCCTTTCCCTTTACATCAGCCTTGTAAATACATTTTGTTAGTCGCCTTTCATTCCGTCATTCCATTCACCATTCCATTCCATTTCCGCGTTTCATTATGTTTATACCCACCTGTATTAAGCAAATAAATAATTTCGTTTAATTTGATTTGAAAAACGACATTAATCAAAACAGAAAAGAAACGAAAGAGTGTCGAATCTTAACAAAATATTAATTTAACTATACAAGACGGTTTCTTGAGATGGAGCAGCAAGGGCAGGTACCGTAACCGTTGTAGCTACAGGAACACGGTCTTAGAAGCCAGGCCTAATTTTTTTGAGAAATTTGGTCTGCATTACTAGATTTGAAAAAAAAATAAGTCAGCAAGAAAATGGACAATTTTCACAAAAACTTTCTTTAAAAGTCTCCTTAGACCGTTTTCCTGTAGGTACAATGGAAAAAGTACCTGTCCTTACTACCCCGTCTTTAAAATCCACCCTGTATAATAAATGCATTGGTAACGAAGTAGGAGCAGACATGAACGAGACCTGCTTGCACGTTCCAATAGCCATCAGAAATAAGGAATTGGATAACTATTCTATAACTATGGTAGCCAGTCCCAAAAGGAAAATGTACGTTTAATAAAAATTTAAAAAAAAGCGGCCAAGTGCGAGTCGTACTCGCCCATGAAGGGTTCCGTAGCAGCAAGTAACGATAAGTTTACGATTTATGACGTATTAAAAAAAAACTACTTGCTAGATCTCGTTCAAACCAATTTTCGGTGGAAGTTTACATAGTAATGTACATTATATATTTTTTTTAGTTTTATCATTCTCTTATTTTAGAAGTTACAGGGGGGGGGACACATATTTTACCACTTTGGAAGTGTCTCTCGCACAAACTATTCAGTTTAGAAAAAAATGATATTAGAAACCTCAATATCATTTTTGAAGACCTATCCATAGATACCCCACACGTATGGGATTGATGAAAAAAAAAATTTTGAGTTTCAGTTCTAAGTATGGGGAACTCCAAAATTATTTGTTTTTTTTCTATTTTTGTGTGAAAATCTTAATGCGGTTCACAGAATACATCTACTTACCAAATTTCAACAGCATAGCTCTTATAGTTTCGGAAAAAAGTGGCTGTGACATACGGACGGACGGACAGACAGACAGACAGACAGACATGACGAATCTATAAGGGTTCCGTTTTTTAACGGAACCCTAAAAAGGAAAATTACCTGACGCCAACTTTGTTACACCTAGTAGTCATATTCAAGAAGTCCGCTTCGTCTCCTGACCGGGTGGTCAATTTGTACGACATGACTTGATAGCGCTCGTACCAAGGTCTTATATTGCCATCGAGGAGTAAAACCAAATTCTCTGATGCCGGCGAAGTCTGTTAATTAAATAACATTTTGTATCACAAACTATGTACTCTGAACTACTGTAATAAAAGTAACTCATACCTGCACGGCTCCATATTTCTTAGGCCCAAGAAACCGTTCACATTCGTCTGCAATATCTAACCATTTCCATTCAAACATTTGGACTATGACGGAACGGTCGGACCATTGGTTAGTCTTGATGTAAGCCTCGCAGGAAAACGCCGCGCCAAATAATGAGCAGAAAGAAAGCCACACGAGAAGAGACATTGTCTGAAAATGTCACAAATTATTAGAAGATGGCGTCTTGTTGGCTCTTTGGAATTAATAAAATCATAACAAATAGAGATGATGCCTGGCCCAAAAAAAAAGAAATTCTATTTAGTCCGTCAGTCAGATAATAAAAAAATTATTAGACACGTATTTTTTTATTTTTTTTATTAATAAAAAATGACTTGGATAAAACGCATTAAAGTTGGGGAGTGGGGGTCGCTACGTCACAAGTAAGTATAAAATCTACATACTCATGACGTTATTATGGCACATTTTAACTCAATGTATCGCCGTAATCTTTTAATAATGTAAAGAAAGAAAAAATATGCCCTTTTTACCCTATTTTAATTTATAAGACGGACTCGGATAACTCGGATGACTCGGACTAAAAAAAAATTTTCAGTTATCATCCTATTAGGATACAATTTTCACACCCTTGCACACAAACTATTGCATGATATGCTCATGAACTACTTCAAGATATTATGTTTTATTTATTAGATACAGTTTTCTACGAAAAACACATAACATCACGCCTGTAATGACGAAGGGTTGGGCAGAAGTGTACCTATAATAGACCCACATTTTGCCAGCTATGTTTAAGTCCCATGTGATAGGGGGCGAGGGCGATCAGCCTATCGCCAACGACCAGGCACAAATCCAGACTCTAGACTGCTACTGAGAAATCCCAGATGGAATAACCCAATAACACTGCCCGACCGAGTCGAACTCAGGATCTCTGAGCTCAGTAGTAGCGCTTACGGCCACTAGACCAACGAGGCAGTTAGGAAAAAAGGGGAAAATTAAAGTCTGATTTTCTAACACTTACCTATTAATTGTACTATAACTGACTACATAATTATGATGCGCAAGTTGCGTACCTAACTGACTAATTTGTGTGACTAATGTTTTCTCATGCCAAGAATAACATTAAATTAATTTTACCTAAGTATCACAGACGGAAAGACCAGTCTTAAGGAAAGGAATCAAATGAAAAGTCATTTATTTAGATAACCTGAGATTTAGCAGTTTTTGATGGTCAAAATTTACAAAATCAGCCTCTAAAACGCTTACCCTACAATTCGACGTGTGCCAAATAGATTTTATACTAAATTGTGACGTAGAGAGCCCCCACTCTCCAACTTTAATGTCTTTTATCTAAGTATTTTTTTTTTATTAATATGATAAAGCAAAAAATACGTATCTAATATTTTTTATTATCTGACTGACGGACGGACTAAATTGCTTTTTTTTATACCGAAGCATCATCTCTATTATATGAAATAGGTAAAATATAAAAGTACTACAACATTTACTTACATATCGTGTAGGTACAGTACACGGCTGTTCAACGGAAGGACTTAAACACAACAATGATATTTTATATCAAAACACTTAACCTAATAGCAAACAACTCATCTAATATAATAAATGTAACACTTTACACGTCATGAGTACAGGAACAGTTAACAAAAGAGTTCGGTATTCATGCATGCATCATACAACAAAGGAATATCTTAAGGCGTGTACGCACGAACGAACAAAACATGGTGAACACGAACTTCGAACACGGAGCATTTGGTTCGTATGTGTGGAAATAAATTAGCACAGTAAACACGAACACCATACGAACACAGTTCGACTTATGTTCACGTTCAACCGCCCTGCACTCTTTAGTAGCCATGGATTCGAAATTAGATCGCCACGAACATTTTTGACGAACACAGTGTTTGACGTTCGTTACCGGTACGCACATGCGAACAAAGTGTTCGATGTTCGTATTCACCAAGTTCTTGTTTGTTCGTGCGTACACGCCTTAAGGGGTGTTACACACGTCATGTTCGGGTCGCATTATTCGGGAAAGCCGAGCAGCAAAATCAAATGTTGTGTAAGTCGGGAAAAAGCCGTTCGGCTAAGCTCGAATTGTACCGAGCCGACCTGCAAACAGTAGCATTTTAACAGTTCAACAACGTTCATTGCGTTATTTACGTTGTTGAGCAGACATATTTTTCTAACATCATTCAGATTGTCATTGAAAGTGTCACGAAATTAGGGTGCTGATGATGATTATCTCATTATCTGTCACGATGCCTCATTGAGGTGGATAACAATTAAAATTCTATTATGTCTCGTTAACGACAGTTGAAAGGTGAGGGTATATGCTGAAAGAATTTTGCCGATTGGCACGAATGAAACCAGAGTGTGACTGTGTAGTACCTAATCGTTTCGCTTTGTTGTTCAACGACTCTAGCCGAATCGAATGTGCCGACCTGAACATGTGTGTAGCGCCCCTAAGGCAGTGCACATGACCAAGTCAAACAGAGGAATCGCAGTCACGTGGTCATTCATTTCATACTAACGTAATTCTTCCGTTTTCTTCCTGGTTAAAGATAATAGTCCACATATTTTTTGACGTAATTATTAAAAAATAAATATAATTAAGTACGCTTGAATAACAAAACGTAGAGACAGGGCAGTGGTAGAAATACATTATATTATAGTAAAAAAATATTTGTATTAGTATCATTAACCAAGGAGAAAACAGAGGAATACCTACGTCATAGATAGTGCAATCTACGAAGACGCGGCCCACTCCGCTCCGCGCCGTACTAGATAGAGTTCAGCTTACAGTACAGTAATCGCGGAGTGGGGCGCGTCTTCGTGGATTGCACTATCTATAGTATGAAATGAACGCCAACGACCACGTGACGGCGTTTCCTCTTGAACAGTAGGTAAAATGCTGAAGACGTCAGTAAGTATTGTTATCAGTACCTACCTACTCATTACTGAGAAGTGCTACTGTATTTCCCTATCCCTTTAAGTAGTTATTAGGTATTGCAATTCTTAATGAAGATGTTTGTTGACATACAATAAGCAAGGTCGCAGCCCACTCCGCTCCGCGCCTTACTAAAGTTCAGCTTACAGTACAGTAATCGCGGAGTGGGGCGCGTCTTCGTGGATTGCACTATCTATATATGTCACCATATAATTATGAACTTCGTTTTAATACCGTTAGATTATAAACTGTTTAAAAATTGTGAACTGCAACAAATCATTTACAATTTAACGCAATATTTTTCGGTACTTTATAATCTACCCATGGGCAACCGACAAATTGTGAAGCCTGCCTAGCTGCGAGAACTTGGAAGTAGCGCACGCCGGCTGCCACGGCACCGCTGCTCGCTTCGCTCGCTCGGCTCGCGCACCTTTGGTCACAGTTCTAACCTAACCTAACCCACTTCACCTAGTTTACAATTTTTCGACAGTTTATAATCTAACGGAAATAATACCGATAGAATATAAACTAACGGTTCTCACAATGTTACAACGTCATAAATAGATGTAAAATATTTCGCTGTTTTGATTAATTTGGCAATATTACTGTATGAAAATAACAAATGTGGCTAACTACATCCCTAGAATATTAATAATTCATTGCAATTATAACACTGAATTTGATGTTGTAATAATTTTAGGTGTCAAAAAAGGCATTTGGAAAGTTTCCAAATACTTTTTTTGTATCTAAAACTAAATATTCAGTATTACGATAATATGTAGGTATAGCTACCAAAATTACAGAAAAATAAACCATTTTTTTTTGTATCTAGAACTAAATATTCAGTATTACGATAATATGTAGGTATAGCTACCAAAATTACAGAAAAATAAACCATTTTTCTACCCACTATACCTACTTGACAGCCTATCTAAAGTGAACAGGGTTAAAAATTATATAAGGGGTGTCTCAGAATGTTTTTCGTTTTTAATTGACGAATTTCTTCTGATCGATATTGCCATATGATCCGGACTTTTTTGGCTACAGAAATGCAAAACCAGTATGGCTACAACCGCAACACCTTTTTCCAGCAAGATGGAGCCACTTCTCATGTTACAAATGACTCATTAGCTGCTCTTCACGATTTATTCCCTGGAAGAGTGATAATTCGCCGAGCAGTCATCAACTGGCCACCGAGGAGCCTTGATTTAACGCCTGCTGATTTTTTCCTATGGGGCTACTTAAAAAGCAAAGTTTCAGTAACAATCCATTGCCACCTAACCTGATTGTTTTGAAGTAAAGAATCACTGAAGAAATCAACTCTATTCCAAGAGCGATGCTCCAGCGAGTGATTGAAAATTTTAGCTCCAGGTTAAATGAGTGTGAACAAGTGAATGGTGCGCATTTGCAAACGGTTGTTTTTCATAAATAAACTTCAAGAACTGCTCTTTAATTTAACAATAAATAAAACGAGTTTTAATTGATAGTGGTGCCGATTCTCTTGTACACCGAACTAAACTAACTAAACTATCACTAAAATTCCTTACTTTTGACTATGAGAATCTCAAAGCTATTCTGCAAAATAAATTCTCTAAATTTAAAAATAATTTTGACACATCTAAATCGAATTTAACAATCGCGACTCCACACGTGATACCTAACCACGTGAATCTTTTTAGAGCCGGAGGCACGCAGGGGGGGCAGCCTCGACGTGTTTTATATGGATTTTTCACTTTTTGTATGGAAAATAAGAAAAATATTACCTACATGTAGTGTTAGGGGTTTAAGGGTTTTATAAAGGGTGTCGAAATTTTCATTATTTTTGCGATTGGACACACCGTTTTCGAGATATAAGCAAAAGAAAAAAAAATATTCAGTACTGTTTTTTCATCTGAAGTCGAGGTGTTGGTGTGAATTTTAGTTCATGACAACCAATTTTATCCCACATGTTTTTAGTCGCGATTAAAAATAGTCATATTTAGTTAGAAAATCTAAATTTTAGGTTAAAAACGGCAAATTCAGAATAGCAAAATTGCCATTTTCACTAAACTAATATCTCAGTGCCATCTTAGTGCTGTCAAACTAAAATATAGTTAAGTTGTGTCACTTTAGTCTATTTCAAAATGGGAAATCGTCGTTTGACAGGAATAAACTAAATTTTGGTGATTTTTAGTTTAGTTTAGAGGCATTTGTGTCAAGAGAATCGGCACCATTGTTTTTTATTTAACATCTAAAAACGAAAAACATTCTGAGACACCCTATTATATAAAAATATAAGGGGTTTTTATAAAGCCACAAAAACAAACCAGTATTACATTTATAATTTTTTATTTAGAAAAACACAGGTAGGTATAATATTTCATTAAATCTATTACAATCTTAGCATCTATGACTGAAATGTTGGACGTCTTGTGACATTGCACTGACTCTCTTTAAAGACATTCTTAGGTGAAAATTTCCACGCGTTTTGAGCAACAGTACAGTATGGTAAATACATAACGAAAAAATATAATATCACTGGTTCTTTTCCCTTCAAACTGCGCAGTAAGTTATTATAGTTATTCATGCAACTGTTGTTTAATAAGGGGTATTAAAACACGAATGTGGGTTTATCACACGAGCCGAAGCCAAGTGTGATAATAGTATCACATGAGTGTTATAATACCTACTTATAACAGCTGCATACAAGACTTTATCTACACCCATGATATGAATCTTCTATAAAAGTTTCTGAAACCATTGGGTGTTTGTAATTCAAGATCAAGAATAAATTCCCACGAAATTCAATACAACTGCACGTATGTACGTCACCTGCAGCAGCACATCACACACACATGCGTGCAGCGGGTGCTGCTGTCCCCCGTTTGAACGTTGAAACGAGTTGCTTAATGAAATTTAGTACAACATTGTAACACTCGTTTGGATGATGTAACGGTTACTATGACACTGGCTGTTATAATGTTGCCAATAAGCTAACTGTTTCAGAAACTTTTATAGAGGTTTTATAGCATGGGTGTTGATACAAGAATGTAGTGCACTACTATATCTATCAACATTTATCTTTACTAGAAAAAAATCACGACATTTCGGAATAGGAAAATTAAATTTATCATCTCCATTATTGGTGAAATTGTTTACTTAGGATTTGAAAGCCGTCAATCAAAACGCGTTAAAGAAATTGCTCCCTAACACTTCTAAGTCCAAAGTCTTTGAATATAATAATACTAAAATATATTAAGATAAGTCTCAGTTATCTTAGACATTTATATTAATATTACTCTTACCGAGCTATAATGTACACAAAAATATCAAAATGTCATGTAAACATTTCCAAAATATCAAGGAAATATTATGCAAAGACCACATTATGCACCCAACACTATAACCTTATACATAAGTTTAATAGTAAACGGTCATAAAACGTGCGAGCAGGACAGTGAATAGTCATAGGACACATACATAAACTGACGCCTTCGTCCTATGGGGGAAACTACAGAACGCCACCTGCTACGATCCTTACATACTCCTTTTGCTTCGTTTACGTTCATACATCTGGTCATACACACACGCCGGTTGCGAGTACTACGCACCTGACCTTACTGAAGAACATCATCATCGTAGGAGATTTGTGAAAACTCGTGTCGTCTCGCTCCCACGTTTTCTGACCGCGTCTGTCTCGAGCTTTGACGAGCAGTATCGCTATGCTACACTTAAATAAATTTGTAGATAGTATAAATTTACGAAAAATACATTGCCGTTATGGCATTCATGTATTTGTCGCAGTAAGATGGTTATAGCCATGTTAAAAATCAGCTTTTCCCTACATTTTGACGAGTTATGCGAACATAAATGTAGGGAACAGCTGAATTTTTTTCGCGATTTCAGGTTTGGTCCCATAGTAAAATTTGTTCATAATGATGAGTAAAGTCACATGTTTAAGTTTGCACACTGGTTAAAAAAAAACCCTGTATACCGTAGTAGTTATATGAAAGCGGTTCATTATAACATAATACCATAGTTTTATTACTGTGACCGATTTTGACATACCGCTCGCCGGCCGCTGCTGGGGCACCACTCGCTCCGCTCGCTCGGCTCGCGCTTAGTTAGGGACAGTTCTAACCTAACCTAACCAAACCTATTTGATCGGGGTGCCCTAATAGTTGTATTACTAGATTGAGTTCGTATCATAGTTATATTCTTATTAAGATAGTTATGAACCGCTTTCATATAACTATATCACGACTATAGCCATCTTACTTGGCAACTAACAATTTTATATAATATCAGCCTGCTTAGAATTGAATCTAAATGTCTTTTTTGTTTTCTTTACTAGTTAAGAATCTATGCGCACTCTTTAGGCACCATCTCCACGGACGAGAGAATCGCGGCGTATATAGAGTGGCAGGGACATCGACGCTAAAACTTTAACCATGGATTCAGTACATGATTCTGAACACCCCTGCGTTGAAATTTCTCGTCGGTTATTAAAAAAAAAAACAGCTGTTTCATAGAGCAAAAATGCTCAAAATGTATGGAACAGCATTTTTTTTTCACAATCATGTACCGATTCCATGGTACTTAACAGTTTTCGCGTCGAAGTCACCGCCACGTAAAGGAAAAAAAAAATTGCCACATTTTTTTTCAACGGGGCATTTTACCGGATTATTACATGGGGCGCAGGCGGCTGTCATTTAGCGGGTGTCTACAAGTCATAACTGTTGAGAATTTGCAAATTTTTTATGGATTCGGGGTAATTTTGGTAAGTACCAAAAATATGAATTTTAAATAGCAATAACTTTTTTTTTTTTTTAACTTTTTAGTAATGTTCAGCGGATCAGACAGGGTTTTTTTTACATTTTTACATTACATAGCCGTTATTGTCCCACTGCTGGGCAAAGGCCTCTCTACTCTCTTTCCACCTCTCTCTGTCTAGAGCTTCCAAGGACCAATCTTTCTTAAAGGAGTCCAGCTCTTTTTTTACATATTTTATATTATTATAATAAATGTATATAATAGTCAACCTGTGCCTTCAAATTAGCGCCGCCGTGTGGAGATTTATTCAAAGAGTTTCTATTGAATTTGATGGCACGGCGAGACTATCGCCGCATTATCTCGCCCGTGGATATTGGAGCATGAAGCCTTGTCTGCATGAGGGCTTATTTATGACAAAACAAGTATATCATTGGAACGAAAGTCCTTATCGTACGTTATACTCTGCACAGCAAAAGGAACTTCATTCCAACCGGGTGTCCCACGATACATCTTGACTGTTTTTTTTTTTCATTGTCTCTAGCATAATCAGCCCATAATGTTCCCATTGCTGGGCCACAGGCCTCCTCTCTATGAGAGGGAGTAGGCCATAATACACCACGCGGGCCCATGGCGGGTTGGTAGACGTCACTTGTCTTCGAATTTTTGGTTCTAAGACACCGGTTTCCTCACGATGTTTTTCTTCACCGTTTTGAGAGCGGTGATGAAATTATTTACACAAAGTAATGCGCGTGTAAGGGTTCGAACCTTCGACCTACAACTCGAAAGTCGCAGCCGTTACCACCAGGCCACCACTGCTTTTGTCTTATTTTTTTTTTTTAAGTGAAAACTTCTTTAGGCGCGTTGGGCATTTTTGAGATGGGACTAAACCATTGATTTCGCGACACTGTAACGACACCAGCTTTTGACCATTAAAAAGACATCAACGCGTTGATTACCGCGGTGCCGATTTTTTTTCAAGTTTTCTCTTCTGGCGGCACTCCCGGAGTGCCAGTTTTTTTTATCATTCTCAACACTCCTCTATTTAAATTGAATTATATGAATGTACGTTACTTAAAATAATCATGGAAGCAACTACATCGTTCATTGTCTCTACAGTACCTTAAGTAAATAGCGTCTACAAAGTAATTAAGCTTTTAAACATAGACCGTTCCGTACGCAAAATACGCGCGTTGACGTGGAGTTGCTGACACTAGCCCGTATTACCTAACCTTACTATTACCGTTCCTACAACTATAAGTATATACATAATTAGTCATAAACTAAAGAAAAAGATACAACTGAAATTATTCCATTTGTTTAAGGCGACTAATACCGGAATTGAAGTCATTTGAGCAAAAATAAATTGCTAAATATGTACTATGAACTATTTAAGTTCTCAAGCAGCAAATCAATCAATAAAAATAATCTAAAATGTATTCTAAAATTATCCAGCAATAAGGCTCAAATTCATTATGCTTATGGTCCCCATCTTGTAACTTTGAAATTGTCTGTTTTCGAAATAAGAATGGTACGACTTTAAAAGAATGCAATGTGGTAGAAGACAAATGAAAATGAACCTTAATATGTTTACTCAAAAGTACATATTCGCTTTTCCTTAACCGGACAACCGGCGAAATTCAAAATTTCTAAGTTCAGAAAGTTGTATTGATGATTTTAATGTTTACAATTCTGTAATACATATTTGTTACGGTCGTGAATCATATTTTGATACAATCTGATACTGGCTGGGCTGGCTACCTTAGTGCATCCCCCATAAAACCGTTATTAATACATTACAATATACTTATATACTAACCATTTTAGCTGTCAATGGTAAAAATGTTAGGTACAAAAGGCTTCCTCAAAGACGCATAGAATTTGACGAAAAATTCTCACAAAATATTTTAAATGCATATTAGTCAAGAGGAGTTGGTTTTTATTAATTTAGTCAGTCTTTTTCATATTAAGATTGTTTAAAGCCAAATATTAATAGATCACTTTAAATAATTGTAAATTTTCATTTTTACTTATTTTTGAATCAGTCGCTTTTGAATCAAGGCGGATGATAATTTATAATTATTAGAACAAGAAGAAACAGTTTGACGCAATCTTGTGACATAACAAATGTTTTTTTTTTTTTTGTAGAACTTTTTAGTCGGCGGTTTGATAATTGGACGAGAATTGACAGTGAAATGTCAAGGACGCGTCATGTTTAGACGCATTTCGTTACATGAGAGAGAAGATATAACTCTCTCTATCTCTCACACTAAATCCCTCTTATTCACTCGTTGCAACACGCGCAAATTTTCGACAAAGACTGCGTCAATTTACGTCATAGCCAACGTCGATTTTTTTGTATAATTTGATTTAAGAGCGTTTATCCCAAAAGTTGGCAACATCGCAAATAGCTGTCAAAAATGTACCTGTTTTGATTAATTTGGTAATATTACTGTATGGAATTAAGAAATGTGGTTAACTAGCGAACTAGAATATTAATAATGAATTGGAATTAGAACATTGAATTTGATGTTGTACCCGTTTTAGGTTACATGCATTTGAAAAGATTCCAAATACTTTTTTTACATCTAAAACTAAATATCCGGTGTTACGATATTATTTATTGCATTTCACGCTAGTTAGCCACATTTCTTATTTCCATACAGTACTATTGCCAAATTGATCAAAACAGCGAAATATTTGACATCTATTTGCGACGTTGCCCACTTTCAGAATAAACGCTCAATAAATACGAACTTTCAGGAATTTTTGAGCGACCTCTCACTGATATGACAATAACTTCTAGGGCCAAGACCGGGCTGACTGCATGAGGCTTTAGTTAGTACATTAATTTAATATAAAAACGCAGATAGCGACAATCACAAGTCTCCGCGACCACAAGACCGCGGTAACATCAGTGCGTCGAGAATGCATTCTTGACACCTCTCAATTTTATATCAACGAATAGGTGTTTTGGGATTTTGATCCTTATAGTTACTAAAAATTGTCCAACTGACAGGTTTCAGGAACGCATTCTTTCGACGGCTGGAATGTAGTTTCCTATTAATGACTAAAGATAAGAGCGTCTTTAACTGTCAAAATAACACATACGATATAGCTGGTAGTCTGTCTTCTCATTGTTTTAAGGTATAAAATGCAATTATTGACGCGCGTTTTTGAACTGAAAACTTCTTTAGGCGCGTTGGGCATTTTTGAGATGGGACTAAACAATTGATTTCGCGACACTGTTACGACACCAGCTTTTGACCATTAAAAAGACATCAACGCGCGATACATTATTTCCTGCACGGTAAAATTGTTCAAGTTTTCACTTCTGTCGGCACTCGCGGAGTGCCACTTTTTTATTTTGTTTATGTGACTCCTGAAGTCAAGCTTTGTGTAATAATATTTTTTGTTTTGTGTAAGTCCTATCAAAAATTTAATTTAAGAAATAATATAGAAACAAAGTATTCTGGATATAATAATCTTTCTTTATTTTATTGACATTTCAGAAATCCATAATTTCTGAAATGTCAATAAAATAAAGAAAGACCATGTATATTCGAATTTAAGATACCTTGCATATTAATAATAATTATCATTTTTTTTACCTTAAAAATAATTTATCTTGTCATCTTTACATTTTATATTAATTCACTCGTGTTATAATAATGTTGCAAGCCTAATATAAGGTAGATTGTACAAGAAGCACCCATATTTTAACTGTCACATCTTATTTACTGTACCTGCAATCTATGCAAATAAATGTTTACTTTACTTTGTTATATGTCAAAAATCTTTACGAGTTCCCGGAAAACTAGTACTTTTTTCTAGCAATATTTATGTTTTCTCTTGTTAAAATGATTAAATTTAAAAATAATCTTCTCTAGTGACTTACGAGCGTTTATTCTGAATGTTGGCAACATCGCAAATAGCATGTCAAATATTTCGCTGTTTTTATTAATTTGGCAATATTACTGTATGGAAATAAGAAATGTGGCTAACTAGCGAACTAGAATATTAATAATGAATTGCAAATATGTATAACACTGAATTTGATGATGTAACCGTTTTAGGTGTAAAAAGGCACTTGGAAAGTTTCCAAATACGTTTTTACATCTAAAACTAAATATTCGGTGATACGATATTAATTATTGCATTTGATAATCAATATTTTAGTTCCCTAGTTAGCCACATTCCTTAATTCCATACAGTAATATTGGCAAATTAATCAAAACAGGTAAATATTTGACAGCTATTTACGACGTTGCCAATTTTTACGATAAACCCTCTTAAGTATCTTCAAGGAATTAAAATAGCACGAATAAGCACTGTCAGAGATACTTAAATAATGACAAAAATGTCTTTTAAATCGGGTGAAGGCTCAGTTACACGAAGCAATAAACGAATAGAACATTAAACAATGTCCATCTAAACAGATGGCACAATATGGCTATGACAAAAAAGAGATTCACCAACTCAATTATTTAAGTTAATAATCAAATCACTCCATATAAAAGAACCCAGGACACTGTTTCACACTCACCGGAGAATTACTACCCAACAGATAAATAAAAAAATTCTAACCATAGAATTTAAAGCTTATTACACTTATTATAAAGCGTGTAACAACAGCCCTGTTCGATCCGTGAAGGTGTCATACTGAGAGTCTATTTATGTGGTAATTTTTTTCAATGGGGTAGTTAGAAAATTTGCTAATTTATAATGAAATTGGGGTAATTTTGGTTCTAAAAACGTGAATTTTAAATAGCAATAACTTTATTTTTTCACTTTTTTTTTAATTTATTGTTATTGCGGTACCTATGCGCCCTCTTTCGGAACGGACAGAGTTTTTGTTACATACTGTATTATAACTCCGCATCTTCACCAACGTATAAAACATGTATTCTACAGGTGACTTACTTAAACAGTAGACTGTTTAAGTAAGTAAGTTTATTTATTTGTATAAACATGGTGTTCATACATTGCATGCAAGATATTAAATACAGAAATGTTCTATCATGTTCAGCCACGTATCGTAGCGTTAAGTTCATCGGTTACACCTAAAACAAGTTGCAAAGACTAGTTGGATATAAAATTTGTGGAAAACTTGAACAAAATAGTTCACCAAACATGTCTGAAATAATGTCAATACATGATTTATATACATGTTTATGACAAGTCCTTGACAACACTTGTTGAAAGCAAGTATCAAAACTTGTTTATATGGGTGTAAACGCGAGGTAAGTTAAAAAATCTCACGGTGAAGTGAGCTGACATTCCACATGATTTTACAAAGCGTTCACCATAACTTAACCTTTGCCGTCATGTTGGCACCATTGCTAGTCAAGCTTAAACTGCATTCCGAGTTACGCTGTAATCGATTTGAGCGTGCTGACACCCGTGCCGAATTAGCGTGAGCACGATAACAATGTTCCGTGAATCGTCATAGATGACATCATGACATGTGCCATCTTGCGATAACACCGACCATGCCCTAAATTAATACCACCGTGAGCGCTGTCAAAAATGACAGTTATGCTGTTTTGTTTTGAGTCGCATCGTATCTAAAACTAACGTGGCATTTTCTAAATTGTCCTGGCTACAGTCGCCACCTAACCAAAGAAGAAAAAATTTGTGGTGTATACTCAAAGAAATACTGTAATCCACTTATCTTGTGCAAATTTTGTGGTTATGTTATAAGTTTTGACATTGAGTGACCACTATGAGCAGTGTGAGCGCGTTCATGAGCGTTCCGAATTGTTGACAGCTCTGAGCTGTCATAATCGTGATATCTAAATAGGAACGAGAAGTATCGATGTGAGCGATTAAGGCGTAACTCGGAACGCAGACTCAATACTAATAAAGTTCAAAATGGCGAGAGACAGAACAGTGCTACCAATCGTATCACGGGACAAGACAATGAACACAATGTACAGATTGACATGACTATCGACAGCTCACTGCAAGCCCACTTCACCAAAGTTTTCACGTAGAGAGTTTTACAGAACTTTCGAAGGAGGTGAAACAGGCCATTTGGTTAACTTTTTACTCTAAACTCGGCGCCAAGAACAGTGGGTTTGGTGCGGTGTTCAAGTTAGCCGATTGGAATGATCGCTTTATGCTCACATGAGGGTACTGCTCGCGCCATTCTAATACCTGAAATTAAAAACAATATCAAGTGAATTAATGTTTATTTGACCATCAGCTTAATAAAAATCTTAAATTCACTGACAAACAACGTTTAGCCTAAACCGCTGGGGCTAGAAGCATACAATTTGGCACAAGATTTGGCCATTCTGCATTAAGTCTTAACGTGGGTAGCACTTTTGTTAAACGCAATGCAAAGAAAATCCAGCTGAACGTCCGCGTCGGTCAGCTGTTTTACATAACGGAGCTGTTTTGTAAAACGGCTAGCGGTTATGTAAAACAGCGCATTTGACAATCCATCTGCGACATAATAATATACATATTATTATAAATTAAAGTCCTGACATACCTGAGATTCTTGAATTTGATCGCAGAAACTAACGTCTAGAAGTCTTAGATGCCTGCATTCGGCTAGTATCCTGTAAAATTAATGAAACACATACGTTAGGAAGATGTTTATTCCACCTTGAGTAAAATTAGTTACAGTTTTGTCAGGTCGGTAGTAAATAAATGATTTTTAAACCTGTCAAAGTCAAATAATTTATTTCAATTAGGCACATAAAAGGAACTTTAGAACGTCAAAATTTACAAAAAATATAATTGATTCTAGTCGCCCCTTCCAAAACTTTCAGTCTAACCAGATGCAGCTGAATACAAGTATTTTACATGGGGCGACTGCCTATCTGACCTCCACAACCAAGTTACTAGATAACACGATACCCCTTGGTAAGACTGGTTGTCACTTTCGGGCTTCTGACGACCCGTAACGACTGTCAACGATCCACGAATAACAGACGGGATCAACGGCTTAACGTGCTTTCCGAGGCGCGGAGGAGTCTCGGTATGTAAAGATGGTTACCCATTCACGGACCAACCCCGGCAAGCATAGCTTAACATGATGGATCGACCCGTGCGGCTGTTATTACTTAGCCACGAGCTCCTCACCGATTTTGACAACAATTCCCAGTAAATTGAAACTTCGCCAAAGTAGAAATTATGTAACTGTCACATACACAAATACAATTAGACCTTGTAATTTTATGACGTAAAACTGTGCAAGTAAGCGAGGACATCGCCGTCAAGGTAGACCGCAGCGGTGGTGTGACGAGATCATGTTTTTGTGCGATCTCTGACCACGTTGGCCCAACGTGGTCAGAGATCGCACAAAAACAGAGATTTTTCAAAGGAAAAAGGGGGATAAAAGTGACGTTCAACTTTAGGGTGATAAAGCAATTATGATTTAAACTATACTTAGAAAATAATTCATTAAAAAAACTACTCACGCATCACAAATATCCGGCGTAACAGCCCTGACTCCTAACAAATCCAACTGCGCCAATTTCGGAGCCCTAGGCAGTAGGGCTCTTAAATCACGGTCACAAACACCTCGTAGGGCTCCCAGGAACAACTTGCGAAGCTCCCCGCCTGATAACCACGCCAGCCATTCGCCGGAACCACCCGCTTGCAAACTGTCGAATAAATACATGCTTGTGTTTGTTTGTTAAAGATTAAGTTAAGGTGAAGAAAGGCAGAGAACTGCAAGGCCGAAATTAATAAACGTTGCTATAGTTTGACTGTCGCTGTTCCGCAAGACGGAGGGCAGCGTTGACAAATGAGCGACGGACGGGACGCCACGCACCGTGAGCATTGACGAATGAGCGGCCTGCACTGCCCCCCGTCTCGCTGCGCACTTTCCTAAACCGCGGAACAGCGGTCTCGGTCAAACTATAGATATATTCCCGTCTCTATCTTGCATAGTTAGTTCAACATCTATGCGACAGTGACAGGAGTATTGTATAGGCAAAGCAAATGCGAACTTACGTTTATTAATATTGGCCTTAAGCTCAACACACACACAAGGCGGGTACGTGTCGGACGCGGAGCGGGTCGGGAGCGGGAACCGCGCAGGCGTTTCGTGCGGTGACATCCATATAATACAAGGAATTACAATATAATTATTCAAACCCGCCGTACTGCCGTCCCGACCCGCACCCGACTCGCACCTGTCTTGTGTGTGTTGAGCTTTAATGCTATTCACCAAGTAAGTTTTTATGTAGAACTAACGTCATTCTGTCAGACAAAATAATGATTTCTCTAAAGTCTATAAACCTTGTTTCCAATTGATGTTATTTTCACTTATACAAATATCAGCTTTATGCTGTGTAAATAAAGTTGATTTTAGACTGACAACTGAACCTTATGTGTAGGCATTACAGTTGTTTTTCCTAAATCTCGTGTTTGTTTACATGTTTGGCAAATAAATTGCGAACGCAGATTACCTAATAGATCATTATCTGGCGACACGGCCGTGCCAAGTCGAGCACTTGTCTGTCAAAATTAAGTTTTACACAAAAAGTTACTTAGTGAATTTCCTGGTTTTATTTGAAAGAATATGATTTCTTGTCACACTAATAGATTTGGTGCTAATAACAGCTACCTTAACTATTGAGGCTTGTTTTCTACAAGCCTCTACGCCTGCTCAGACTGGCGGACGGGACGGCAGAGGATTTTAAATTTATCAATTTAATTTAATACTTATCCAGTCGAAATAAAGTATATATTTCAATGCTCGGCGATCGACCTTGGAGCATATCAACGCATGCCACGCCGCGGATGCTCCGGTAAGCTGGAGAACGCTCACGGTATCGCAAAGGATTTTTCTTGTCAGTCTGCGCTGGTCGATAGATGAATACCTCTCGATGATCTCCCCTGTTGTTCGCCAGGGTGCGCAGGCCCTAATAGTCCGGATTTAACAGGATAATAATTTTCACTCTTGTCCTGTAGAATCCATAAATTCTAAATAAATAAACTTACCACCAGCCAACATCCAACTCTTGCAGCTTTTTACAGTTTCCGAGCGCTCTGATGCCGTTCGGAGTCAAGGAGTAGGACTTCCAAAAGTCCACAGACACCAGGTTCGGACAGTTACCGCCGAGAGCGATTGCCACTTCATCCATAGAGGATATCATTTTGCATGAGCCTGAAAAATTAAAATCATGACATTAATCGTAAGGTTTATTTTCGTATAATTGGCAAGCGTTTTAGATACAAATTAGCTGAAAAAGTCTTACAGCTTGCTAAGGAGAAGAAATTTTCACAAATAAATAAAATGTCAAGTGATTCATACCAGTCAATCGGCCTAGCCTTTTCCCAACTATGTTAGGGTCGGCTTCCAGTCTAACCAGATACAGCTGAATACCAGTATTTTACATGGAGCGACTGCTGATCTGACCTCCACAACTCAGTAACTGAGTAATACGATACCCCTTGGTAAGACTGGTTGTCAGACTTTCAGGCTTCTGACGACCCGAAACGACTGTCAAAGATCCACGAATGACAGTCGGGCCCAACGGCTTAACGTGCTTTCCAAGGCACGGAGTAGTCTCGGTATTTGAAGATGGTTACCCATCCACGGACCAACCCCGGCAAGCGTAGCTTAACCTGTTGGATCGACCCGTGCGGTTGTTATTACTTAGCCACGAGCTCCTCTCTATTAGTATAAATGTTAATAACTGAAAATGATGCTTACCAACATTAAGATGACGAAGTGCAGGGTTGGATCTGATAATGGCGACTGCAGCAGTCGTGGTGATATCAGTTCTGTATAGGTCCAGGCGTTTTAACTTCTTTAGCGCCGAGAGGCATATCCAGTCCGAACACCCGACCACAGATCGAAGACATAGCTCTGAAAATTATAAAGCGATATTTTGAGTATTTCCACGCGTAAGTAGGTAAACAAAACAGTGTATAGATAGTGCAATCCACGAAGACGCGCCCCACTCCGCGATTACTGTACTGTAAGCTGACTCTAGTACGGCGCGGAGCGGAGTGGGGCGCGTCTTCGTGGATTGCACTATCTAAAATTGGTAATGGAAAATATCAAAGCATTATTTCTATTGGATCATTTATTACAGGTAAGTACTTTGGATTTTCAAGAAGTCAGTCAGTTTTTAAGAAAATGAGTAAAAAGTTATCTGTATTACTTATAAAACTTTGCATTACAATCTACGGTAGGTTAATCAGCGAACGTAAGGTTATATTTATTCATCTTCACGCATAAATTGTCAATGAATACCTATTAGCATAATTAGCCTATAATGTTCCCACTGCTGGGACACAGGTCTCCTCTCAGTGAGAGGGAGTGGGTTGTAATCCACCACGCGGGCCCAGTGCAGGTTGGTAGATGTCACATCTTCGAATTTTTGGTTCTAAGACATGCCAGTTTCCTCACGTTTTCCGCCACCGTTTTGAGAGCAGTGGTGATGAAATTAGTTACAAAATAGAGCGCCTGCCTGGGTTCGAAACCACGACCCACAACTCGTAATTCGGAGCCATTTCCACTGGGCTACCACTGCTCTCTACAGAGTGACTGGTAATTTGACGTATTCCTTCCAGGACGTGATAGTGTGATCCATTTGCAACATAAAGCCTAGGCGAAAATTTATGGTAGTCGAGAAAACCCAATTTTTATGTTATTTTGAAAATTTTCCAGAATTAGGTATCTATCCCATGGAAAAGCAATGAAGGCCATTCAATTTGAGATTTTAGAGAAAAGTGATATTTAGTGACTAATTCTTGAAAATTTACAAAATAACATAAAAATTTGGTTTTCTCGATTCCCATGAATTTTCGCCTAGGCTTTATAGGGTGCTTAATTGTTGCAAATGGGTCACACTATCACGTCCTAGAAGAAATACGTCAAATTACCAGTCACCCTGTATACCTATTATGACATTCCAAAACTTGAAGTATTGTTTAGTACATAAAATTGAACTTGAATGGGTTCTAAAAGCACCACCCTAACTGCAAATAAACACATTTAATCATAACCAGCATAGTAACAAACGTACCTTGTAAACAAGTGGAGGTGTCAACGATAGCTCTTAGCACGGAGTTGTCAACGAATTGGCAGCAGTTCATGCGCAGATGTGTTAATTCAGCACCACTGTCTTTAAGGAAGCTGTGGATAAAACCTTGAGTTTTACATGATGGTGTATCAACTACACTTTACTGAAATATTTGTAAAATTCATAATTATTTTTAAAAAAAACACTCTGTTCTATACAAAGGTGCAATACCTACACGATCAAAATGTATGGAATGTATGGAACAGCAGATTTAAAAAAAAAAAAATTGACGAAGAATTTCAAAGAGTCAGGAATTATTTACTAAATCAATGGTAAAAGTGTTCGTTACAATATGCCACCGTTTCAACTTAAATTACAATCATGGCTAAAAAAAAAATGGTACTTGAATACAAAAAATGGCTTATCGTTATTAAAAAAAATACGGTGACCACACATAACACACGCCTTGTTTCCCCGAAGGGTTGGGCAGAGGTGTCCCTGTAGCAGGTTACGGTGACCAATAGTTATAAAACTGTTTTACAAAAAAGGAGATATTTCGCTAAACTTTTTAGTAGTTATATAGTTTTGCTTCAGTACATTTATTTACTTTTCTCAGGATCGCTCTGAATAATTATGCTAATGGACACCACAGTACGGTTTCGGTCGATAAAGTTCGTCATAAGTTACAAGGTATTTGACAGGTTTTCTAAAATTAAATTTCTCGAAACGTAGAAAACACAACTCACAGTAAAAAATAAATTGTTTAAATATCTCTCTGCCGCAGTTCTAAGCGTTTTAAAGTCTATGCTAAACGCCAATTCATTGAGCGTAACGTAGTCACAAGCTATAAGAGTTACGCGATAGAAAGAGAAGCAACATCTAAGTGAATATAACTATAAGTAATTTAGCGCTGTGCGACCTGAATTGCACTTTATTGTATCGTAACAAGAGCCGCTTTTTATTTAAATGTTTTTGCGGATTTGATCTTCGGTACTATTCTGTGATATAGTAACTTCGCGCCATAACAGTACAATGGCCAATTTGAGTGACAAGGCCAGAAGATTTTTTCCAAAGCATATAACTTCTCCATAATTCCAACGATTCCATTTCTTTTTTTTCTTTTTTTTTAACTTTGTCCCAAGCTAGGAATTTTTCCTGTATTGTGGTTGCATTTACAAACATTTAAACTCTCATGCACAAACAGCCAGACCCGGAACAACTTCTTGTAGGTCATACAAATATTTGTATGACCTTTGATATGTATGACCTTTGAATCTTTTTATTTTTTCAATAATCGTGTTTCTTCTATAACATCTTTAAAGTAAGTATTAACTAACGTTTATTTTTGATAATAGTCAAATATGATCGCCATCTACAAAATGAGGGCATCGATGGTCAATAAGAAAAAAAAGTAATACCCACTATCCAATTCGTTATTCGAAACTTACATTACTCCAAGATAAAGATAAAACAAATCAACAAACACTCTTAACCTTATAACAATTTATCTCATTGTTCAAGTTCACATAGATATTGCGTTAACAATAGTAATTATAGGCAATGATCACTCACTTTACAACGTAATTGGGCTGTATCATGAGATGGCTGCCGCACCATGATAGGTCCAGTTTCTGAAGGAATTTGCACCGCATTGAGAGGGTTATGAGTACCTGAAAATTAGAACATAATAGCTTGACAAATAAATCGGAAGTATGGAAACCAAAAGATACACTCAACATCTTGCAGTTTATTCATATGTACTGTGTTTAGTAATGAAGATAGGGTTTGATTTTTTATTTGTACTGAGCGTATCTCCAGCATAGCCGTTTAGACTGGAGTCTTAACGGCGAGATAAAGAGTGAATTTGACTGTTTATCTCGCTCGTACACTACTGCTTGCGAGCTGAGTGAGAACGAGACTGAGCGGCGGGGAGAACGTTCCAAGGCGCCGATAGTTTAGATAATTTCTTTTTACTGTCAAAATATCTGCTTTATATTTAGTTAAGTTATCATGCAAAGTTTCATGATCTTATTTGGAGTCTTTTTTATTTACTTTGTAATATTTTTTCTATAGAAAAAAAAAAATGATGGAATCCTGTTTTCGTCAAACATAGTACTTAATATGAATCCTTAACTTTACCATACATTAATTTCAAAATTAATACTGCAGCATTTTCGATAACGGAGGACCATGCTAAGCAATTTGAGGTATTATAGACTCTTAATGCAGCGTAAATGTAAATATGTTGTGATAGCGTCACGTAAAAGTGTGTGTGACAAATCTACGTCGTGTTGGCGCGGCGCTACGCTTGTCCAACGCCAGATATAATTTAATAATTGTAAAATACAATAAACGTGGATATATTTAGTAACCTGTTCCGCTTAGCTATTTCTAAAGAGCCATAAAAAATCCTGAAAGAAATCGACACGTATTTCACCTCTCAACGAGGCATCCTCAGGATGACAATTGACTTGTCGCGAACCCGAACACGGCGTGTTTTCACACCGAGCGCTGAACGCAATTAACTATCTTAATAATTGTATTTCTACTTTCCGTAATCCACAAAACGATTTAAATTTCGCCTACGAAACTCTAAATATGGTAGATCTATTATATATACCTCATTTGTAAACATCATGATAAAAATATTATTTACAGAAAAAAGCGTGGGAATTAAAATAAGAACAAATTTAAATAACATAAACAAGAAGAAGACAAAACAAAACAAGTGCAACGTGTTTGACGATAAATGGGACTTGAACTCAAAACGTGATCGCTACACGTGACTTCAAACAATACGCGCTGTCTCCCGCAATGTTAGGACTTGTTTACTATACTATGAAAAGAATGGAGAAAACAATTATATAACGTCACGTTTTTTCCCCAAAGGAGATGGCGGAAGTGTATGTACAGTCACACGTCGACAGTTAAAAGCACTTTTTTAGGATTCTTTAGGGATAAATCAATTAATTATATGAGTAGTGATAGCCTAGTGGTGTAACCGTCAAACTGCCAAGTCATACATAGGTTTCGAGTTTGAACCCAAGGCACGCACCTCTGATTTTTCGGATTCATGTGCGTATTGTATAATTATCCAACCAAAAACCAATAAATCTGCCTAGCCTTTTCCCAACTATATTGGGGTCGGCTTCCAGTCTAACCGGATGCAGCTGAATATCAATATTTTACTGAAGCGACTGCCTATCTGACCTTCATAACCCAGTAACTGAGTAATACGATAGCCCTTGGTAAGGCTGGTTGTCAGACTTTCGGGCTTCTGACGACCCGTAACGACTGTCAAAGATTCACGAATGACAGCCGGGACCAACGGCTTTCCGAAGCACGGAGGAGTCTCGGTATGTAAAGATGGTCATCCATCGGACTAACCCCGGCAAGCGTAGCTTAACCTGATGGATTGATCCGTGCGGCTGTTATTACTTAGCCACAAGCTTCTCGTATCTCGGCTAAATGATTTAGATTAATGTTAATAATCCCTTAGAAGAAAAGTTAGTCAAAAGACGTTCAATTAATATTACCTGTGACTGCACACAATGCCAGTAAGGTCTGAGGTCTATACTCCTGTAAAGTATGGCATCTGAAGCCAGTCTGTAGAAATGTCTGTTCACTTGAGCACATCGGCAGAGCGACTGGATATCCAAATACTTCATCACGCATAGTATGGTTTCATCCTGAAAAAAAGAAATGGATTTTTATATTTCTGTTTTGAACGTTTGTCTAGCGGTTAGGAACTTCAACCATGATAAATAACCATGTTACATAACAATGTTTTGGTTACTTCATTTTTCACTCCTTACAAAGATAGCCGACCACTAATGAAACCTATTAACACTGTTATTTGAAAATATTGTAAAAGCCAAAAAGTCAATTATTTTTAAAAGAGTAAACATAGAGTTTCTTGCGGGCTCTTATCCATAGGAAACGACCAATTGGAACCGTGCAACTAGCTTCTGACGTTTCATAAGTGCCCATGTTAATGTAATATAATATTTTATTTTAATGTAATATTTTGTTTTTGATTTTTTTGAACGATCGAGCGAGTTTATCGTCGTTTCACGTTACCTTTTTTTTTTACTTATGTAACATAAGATTTTTATTGGAGGCAAGATTGTTGTAAGTAACTGTAAGGTAAAATTTGTATTTTGAATACTACTGGAAGTACTGTGCAAATTAATGAAAGTTACAATTTAAAAAAAAAATCTTACAGGAGCGAATTTGTGTACCATAGATTTTACATAAGAACAAAGAATGTTAGCAGTATGGATTCCAGAATGAACCTAACTTTTTCTTCCTCTTCGTCATGTCGATAGCCCGACAGCACTGGCGGACTAAGCGGGGGGCGGCAGGGGCGGTTCGCCCCGGGCCCCCGATCTATGGGGGCTCCCAAAACTCGAGAAATACCTTTTAATCAAATCCCAAACAAGACCAAAATATATTCAGTAAGTAAAAGGCAGTTTGTATTTGGGGCCCCCCTACGCATGGTAAATATTAACGGAGGGTGCTAACATTTTCGAGCTCGCTTCGCTCGCTCTTGCAACCTACATTCTCTTTTTCCTCAGACTTCAAAACTTCTCTGCGTAACTCGACAAAGTAACTCCTATTAATGTACGAATAGCTAAAAGAAAATCTTACCTATCCGGGGTGGGTGGGGTGCAAATCACATTTTCAATGTTTTCTGTTTCAGTTGACAAAATAATTCCTATTTCTGAATAAATGTTCAAAAGAAAATGTTAACTATGCAGGGTGCAAAAAACGACGAGCCCGCTCCGATCGCTTTACCACCCTCTATTCGTCTGATGCTCTAGCTTTTCTGTTGTTGACAAAGAATCTCCTGTTTCTGTACAGTCAAAAGAAAACCTAACCTTTTCGAGGCAGCACGCTAAATATTTCGACATCATGCCTGGGCGGGGGCCCCATTTAGCTTTGCCGCCCCGGGCCCCGGACAAGCTTAGTCCGCCACTGCACGACAGTGAATTAAATTTTGTTGGCCCAAAACTTCGCCACTTCCACGGCATGTAATCTAACCTAACTAAGCCGACAATTTGATGGAGATGTAAGTAACTCAATTCCACGCGTAATGTTTTCCCATATAAGTTTAAAACCTTAGTGATACATTATGAATTATGCTAGTCCGGACTCCGGACACTCATGTGTGATTAACCTTTACCTATCTTATTGTAACAAGCCACTAGACATAACAATATTGTCTCATAGTACGTTGTTTGGTAATACATAGTAGTCTTTTTATAGCTCCTATTGTTCCTTGATGACTCATACGGTCTAGGTCAGTTTAGTTATAATGTTATTGGCACCGTGCTAAATGCAACAGGTAGTAAAAAATATTCCATACATGCATGGCCTGAAATCAGAAGATAACAAATAATGTCTAGGATTAAGGAAATAATATTTTTTTATATGTATGAAATACGAGGAGCTCGTGGCTAAGTAATGACAGCCGCACGGGTCGATCTAACAGGTTAAGCTACGCTTGCCGGGGTTGGTCCGTGGATGGGTGACCATCTTTACATACCGAGACTCCTCCGTGCATCGGAAAGCACGTTAAGTCGTTGGTCCCAGCTGTCATTTGTAGATCTTTGACAGTTGTTACGGGTCGTCAGAAGCCCGAAAGTCTGACAACCAGTCTTACAAAGGGATATCGTGTTACCCAGTACCTAACTGGGTTGTGGAGGTCAGATAGGCAGTCGCTCCATATAAAATACTGGTATTCAGCTGCATCCGGTTAGACTGGAAGCCGACCCCAACATAATTGGGAAAAGGCTAGGCAGATGATGATGATGTATGAAATACGCAAACTGCTAACTTAGAATTAAATTATAATACTACAATTTATTCATAACTAGCTGCACCCCGCGGTTTCACCCGCATAAGTCTCGATCCCGTGGGAATATCGGGATAAAAAGTATCCTATGTCCTTCTCCGGGTCATGGTCTAGCCATATGCCAAGTCTCATCCAAATCTGTTCAGCCGTTTTAGCGTGATGCCGTGACCAAGGGAAATAGGGATTCATTTTTATATATATAGATTTAGGTAGTTACTAATTTCTGTCAATTTCTTATTACAAGGAACTTAAACGTATGTAAGCACAATCGGCCGAAGTGACGGTGCTTGGGAGAGTCCTATGTCCAGCAGTGGACGTCTTTTGGCTGAAATGATGATGATGATGAATCGTATGTAACGAAGCACGAGTTTGATCGAATAAAAGTCTTGATACATTTTGAACAGGTCACGTTCTTAGCCAAGTATTTTCCTAGAATAACTGTCACAATAAAATTATGTTCTACCTTGTTTATACTTATACAATTTTAGTCAAAATACAATCAAGTAATTATTGGAATTGCGGATAATTTTCAATTAACTATGTAAACATAAATGTAAAATAATCGAATCAATTGTAGAGCATTTCTTAATATGAATTCTAATTTGAGACATAAGAACCACTGCATGATACGTCATACCCGGCGGATGCCTACTTGGTGTGTATCATATCAATTGGCAAACAGTGCGTCATTATAATTTATTATGATGGATAGTGTACTATCACCTAAGGACTGTTATTACTGTGAACATAAAAAATACAAAACATGGGGATTCCCGATATGTTGCCAAATTCGGAGCAAGGTATTGAAATATCATACGACAAAAATTTACATACATAAGTATTCTTCATACCCTGTAAGATTTGGGTCAGTGACAGCTCGGCCCGAGTCAACTCAACCCGAATAATAATACCAGGTATTTCACTCCCAATTACGGTGATTTGTACGGTCAGGCATAAAATCAATATTTTAAAATAAATCATTACGATTTTAATTTTGTTTTCCGAAGATTTTGGTTTTTATTTACATACAAAACAGGAAAACATAATTATCTACAACACCTATTTCAATTATTATGACACCTATATAATTAGCTTAAGTTCATAAGTTTTTTAAATTCTCTGGACTACAAAAGACAAGCGTTCCTTTGCAAAGAAAATGACACACATCGGATCTGATGACAATAGAAAAGTTTTCCATCTCACTCTTGCACATAAAATTTACAATAGCGTAACCTTGAAAATAAAATACATAAATATCACTAGATCAAGTTCAATAACACGGTAGTGTTAAGTAGATTCGTTTCTGCATAAATGAATTAATAAAGAAAATGATTATTTGAATGGTTGTTTCTCACGCTACCTATTTAGTTTATTAGCTTTTATGGTGATCAGGCAAATACTAGCATGATTTTAAGACATAACTATGTCGTGTAATCGTGTGGTGTTAGGTATATCATTTGACAGATATTAAGACTGCTATCTAAATGTGACAATACACACAAGTACCTCTTTTTTTTTGAATAGGGAAGTCCTTATGACTACCCTCCATCTGTGGAGAATAGGGATGAAGCTTGGGTCAAAAAAAAAAAATCTCTTTAGTCCGTCAGTCAGATAATAAAAATATCAGACACGTATTTTTTTGCTTCATCACAATATAAAAAAAAATTACTTGGATAAAACGAATCAAAGTTGGGGTGTGGGGGTCGCTACATCACAAGCATAAAATCTACATATTCGTGACGTCATGGCACATTTTAACTCAATGTATCGCTGTAATTTTTTGATAACGTAAAAAAAGAAAAAATATGTGTCCAATATTTTTTTATCTAGAAGACGGACATTTTTTTTTTGTCATTATTGCTTTTAGTTGTGCCGGACTCCTACCGACTAAACCTCACGGTTCCAACCACTACCATGGATCGGGGGCCCGGAAGATATACACATACATATGTGGACACCCACGAATGGTATCAGCCCGCCATGAGCAGCCCTATCAACAAATGCAGCCGATCCCACGACCACACGTCCTCCCATAAAAGCGCGTATGGAACACTAAGCGCCTCCTCTTTGGAGGTACCCACTCCTTTAGGGGCCTGCGCAGACTGGCGGACGGGACGGCAGACGATTTGAAATTTATCAATTGAACTTAATACTTATCCAATCGCAATAAGGTATATATTGCAATGCTCGGTGACCATGGAGCATCGCAGCGCAATTTTCCCTAGAGCATCGAAGAGCTCGCTGGAGGATACCGCAGCGGGATGCGCTAAAATCTGCCAGGTCTACTTATCCAATCGAAAAAAAATATATTTCAATGCTCGGTGATCGACCTTGGAGCATACCGACGCATGTCACACCGCGGATGCTCCGGTAAGCTGGCGGACGCTTGCGGTATCGCTTTTTTGTTGTCAGTGTGCACTGGTGGATAGAGGAATCCCCTTCGATGCTATCCTCTGTCGTCCGTCAATTAGGGATGGCGATCTGAGATCGATTAATGGAAGAAGCGATTTTTGAGGCCCAAAAGATATATTTTTTAAATCGATATGCAGTGCTGAATCGATGCAGTGAATCGATATTTCACCCTTGAAAATCGAAATCAAAAAAGTTTAGATATGAAGCATTGGGAACTTAAACTTTTTCATGTAATAAATACATTTTGAAAATAAATGTCTACTTTCATACCTGATCTGACTTTGATATGGTAATAAAAATGGTTTTAATGATTTATTATGGTATCTTTCTTTTTTTAATAAAATGGATTTATATTATTTACATTATAAAGGCACACTTGAAAAAAAAAACGATTTTTTAGAAATCGATCTTTTAGACCTCTATTTTTCTTATTGAATTGATACGTTCGAATCGATATTTTTCGGAAAGAATCGCCATCCCTTTTTTTTTGGGTGGGAAATTATCAAATAACTTCTCCCGCTCTGGGCAGAGCGGGAGGGCGTGTCAGAGTCTTACTGACTAAAACCCACCCGTGTTCCTTCAGTTGCCATGTTGCCGGGGGGCCACATGTCCCTATCGGTTTTCTTCGAACCCCCGGCAGGCATTGGCCCTAGCGGACCCCGTCAATTCTGCTGACATCTCTTTGAGGCGCGCGTGGAACACAACGCGCCGTCGACCCGGGCTTGGTCCTTATCGGACGGCGAGCTGCCCATTGCTCACCGTCCGCAAGCCCGCGCCTACGGTGGCCGGAAATCTTCCTGTGATTCCCGACGCCCAGGGCGTCTCCTCCTGCGGCGGTTAGGGGCGCGAGGCCCCGAAATTTGCCTCTCCCTCACGCGCTCCGTCTCCTCCTTCGCGAGCAATACTGCTTCGCAGAAGGAGGTGACGGCCTCCCATTTTCTCTCGCTCCGTAGCATAGCCCGAATCAGGGCCGGACGCGAGAGATCACCGCCGCCGATCGCTTCCACGAGGACACGACGATGCCCTGCCCAAGCCGGGCAGACCTCCACCGTATGCTCCACCGTGTCCTCCGGGCGATCCACACAGTGACGACATCCGGGCGTTTCCTCCCGCTTTATCCTGAACAGGTACCTCCCGAAACAGCCGTGTCCGGTGAGCACCTATGTCAGGCGGAAGGTGAGGACGCCATGGCGCCTCTCTAGCCACTCCTCAAAGAGAGGTCTTATCGCCGCAATTGTGGCGTGCCCAGCGCTGGGTTGCGACAATCGCACTCTCCATTCCGCCATGAGATCCCGCCGGAGCTCTGTCCGCTGTGCCGCGACTTCTTGCGGCATCGGAGTTAAGCCCCGGGAATCGCCATCCCTACCGCCAATGTCTCATAGCCTTTTACAGATATACAGAATACTGCAGTTATTCTCTCTGCACGTTTCACTTACACAAAACGAAAGAACAGAGACTGTCTTAACGGCTAAAGCCATCTCTTTGTCACTATAGCAACGCAGACTAAATATAATTAGCCAATTAAATCAAGAACCAGATTCTGAATTAATTTTTGGCTGGTTTCTGTTATCTGAATTAGCCAGACGTGTTTCTATATACCGTTCGTTACGATTTATAATCCAGTTTGAAAATAATACTTAATTGTAACGGATTAGAATCTAGTTCATCAATTAATTAACTTATTAAATTAAGTCTGTGCTAGCGTCATTTCTATGTAGTGATTCAAGAACGGCCTTACTTTTAAATTCATCGCGTGATATTATTGTCAACTGAAACTCTAATTTCAATAATTATCATTAATATATAATGGGGATGGCTTTGAGATCGGAACGATAATATTGCAGATAGTAAAGAAGGCTACATCACAAAATACATAATAGTACAAGTACAGAAGATTAACTCCGCAAAATAATTTAAATAAATAGCGACTCTTGCTACGAGAAAATAAAGTGCAATTCAGGTCACTCCACTGGAAACCGGCATGACCCAGAACCAAAAATTCGAAGACATGTGACATCTACCAACCCGCACTGGACCCGCGTGGTAGATTTAGAGCCCACTCCCTCTTGCAGAGCGGAGGCCTGTGTCCCAGCAGTGGAAACATTATAGGCTATTTATGCAGGTCGCACAGCGCTAATTACCTACAGTTATATTCACCTACAAGTTGCCTCTCTTTCTATCGCATAACTCTTATATCTTCTGACTACGTTACGCCCACTGAATTGGCCCGACAAGTCGAGCCCGCCGCGTACTCTTAGCTTCATACCTAAAATGCGGAGTGCGCCTGGCCTATATACAGGATTTCAGGCTCGCCTTTGTCGATAGTAAGTCCTTCCTTCATGAGTAAATACGGCTGAATAATGAGAAGTTTCAGAAGTTATATTACACACAAATATTTGTAAAACCTGAGTGTTTGTATTCGCGATTCCATGTTCGTTAATGCAATGTCATCGCAAATCATTAATTCTACATAAAGTCTGGCCATGCTAAGTCTGCAATAAAATAAATGGGCAACCCCAAAAAGTTTTATATATGGTATACTTTTGCATCATTCAGTTATGTCAGTTTCGGGGTTGTAAGTAGATCTAATGATTTTGATATTTTGCCTTTTGATTTTTGCTTAATAGATTATGTGTAATAGACTATGTCGTACCTCTATACGATGACAAAACTGTATCAAATCCACACTGTATCGTGCTAAAGTGACTATTCTTTACCAGGAATAAATCAGAATATAAACAAAATAACCTATCAAAAAGACAAACAAAGTATCAAATTCTTTTTTCGTAGGACAGGATAGTGTTGCCGTCTACAGATTTTCAAATTCCACCGTTTTTTTTACTTATGCGGACTTAGCGTGGCCAGAATCTATTTTAAAACTCACTGGTAGTCTCTCGAAGTCGCCGAGTGGTGGTCCCGTATCGATTTGATTTTGATTTCGAGGCGCAGGGATTTGGGGCACCATAGCTTCATGAAGATTCGATGCTATTATCCTGTTCAGAAGTTGACCTGAAAATGTATGATGAATTTAGTTGTCAATTTCTTGTTAGCTATGAGAAATATATTGTGACAGATGTAGCTAGAAAGGGGATCAGTACTGGGATGACAGCTGACAGAAATGTATGGAAGAAAAATACTTGTTTTACTTAACATTGTTCTTACATATTAGGAACAACAAGAATAATGCTGCCAGGATTTTGTAATATCTTTATTTAAAAGAATGTCCATGGAATTTCTTGCCCGTTCTTCTCCATAGAGATCTACGTTTTGGAATGGGTGTTGCCCATTCCAAAACAAGCTTCAACTTTCTGACTAAATCACAGACTCCTTAACAATTCAAAAGTGCCTGTATGTGGTAAGTATAATTGAAATAGGTAAATGGTTTGAGTTTGAGACATGCTGCTTCGACCTCGAATACATTGGGATAAGGGCATGGGGATGATTAATCTTCAAAGCTATGCCATAGTATTTCCCTACTACAAATAGGCCTCGACCAAATTATGCAATAGCTAATACCCTGGTATTAGCTATTGCATAATTTGGTCGAGGCCTATTTGACGGACAGGACCGTTATCTACCCCGGTCACCAGAGAGAATGGAACCGGCGAGAGATGACGTGCGGTGTCCCACAGGGATCGGTCCTGGGGCCGCATCTGTGGAACATCGGATACGTTGGGTGCTGCGCGCCGACCTTCCCCCTAGCGGCATCAGCGTCATTTGTTACGCTGGCGACACGTTGGTCCTCTAATTAGACGACCAAACAACGAGTTAAAATGAAATCAAACGCCTAATTTGCATTTTTATTCATATCCAAAAATACTACAATACGACGGTATCTTTTGTTGCATTCATTGCATTTTTAATTACCAGAAACAATTTATAAATAAGTACTCTAAACTTGTTTGTAAAAAAATAAACTGGATAGCCTTTCGACGAGTATTGAATTAACAATTTAATTGAATTTTGCTTTTAATGATTTTATGGCATGACAACTAGATATCAATTTTATAAGTTCAATTTATATTCTGCAATCGTTGGTTACCTTCCTCAATAAAAATTCTTTATGCATAATATGTAGGTACTTATAGAGATTCATTAGAAGATAAGTAGAACTACTCTGACGTCATAGAACTGTCATGAAACGTGACTACAATAAATCCTATTAAATTGTATAGATACAACGCACAGAATTAATTCTTACACGTACAGTATCAACCGTTTAAAATTACATTTTGAAATGTATGTCCTTCAAAATAAAGGTGAAAATCGAACAATTAAGAATACAGCAGCAAGGCATCATCCATCTAAGATGCAATTTGATATTTATGAGCTTTATTATAAAGTTCAAAATCTATAAATCTCAGTTTGACCATGACCATGGACAACTTTTTCATGAACGGTGCATAAAACCGAAAGCCTTTTCTTTCCTATTTTTAGATTAATTAATAAGAAACTAACAACACATAATTAACACCCAAGAAAAGGGGAACAGTTTCAGCTGCATCCGGTTAGACTGGAAGCCGACCCCAACATAGTTGGGAAAAGGCTAGGCAGATGATGAAAAGGGGAACAGTTTATCGGACTTATCAACTTGTACTAAGACCAGTTAGAAACGATAATTTCTTAACACATGAACAAGAAGTATTTTATAGAATCGCAATATTCTTGGCAAGAAATAAGTAAATTTAAAAAAGGAATACACGGCTAAGATAGGCAGACAAAAAACAAAACACGGCACGACAATGGCACGTAAAATTTAATCGGAGAGGCAACCGGATGGCGAATGGTAATCTGGGTCTTGAAGTGATACCGAACCCCCCGTACCGTCCGAATAGACCCCAAATAGACGGGGGCGGCGATATGGGGGATGGGGGCAAAACATTTCTTTTTTTTGACATGGCAATCCAAATTTAAGCCTTAATAAGTGCATGGAATCTGTGTGTCGTCCAGTTACCAAACCGATTAAATTTTACGTGCCATTGCTTTAACTAAAAGGAGTCGGTCAATCAGAAAGATGAAGCTAGTTTCCCATTCCAAAGCTTAGTAGATCCCTATGGAGAAGAACGGGCTACTCCATGGACACTCTTTTAAATAAAAATATAGTAGCAGCAACAGTACCTCCGTGGAGTATGATGATAATGACATCAGTTTTCTATCTAAAGGTAAACAGAGTCTATAAATACCTGCATAAATCTAGGTTGGTATTATGACAGGTGCGAGTTATTAATCGATTTAAATATTTCCTACATCCGTCTTATCTTGACATGACAGTAACTAATGATCTCAAGATGATCTTGCATTGAAAATATGGCGGATAAGGTATCATCATTCCAGCCTAAAGACGTCCACTGCTGAACATAGGCCTCCCCCAAGCACCGCCACTTCGACCGATTCTGTGCTTTCCGCATCCAGCGGATTCCTGCGGCCTTCACAAGGTCATCGGTCCATCTTGTGGGGAGGCCTTCCAACGCTACGTCTTCCAGTACGCGGTCGGCACTCCAGAACCTTTCGGCCCCATCGGCATTCCGTTCTGCGAACAATGTGCCACTTAAGTTTGGCAATTCTTCGGGCTATGTCGGTTACCTTGATTCTCCTACGGATCTCTTCATTTCTTATTCGATCACGTAGGGAAACTCCAAGCATAGCCCTCTCCATTGCCCTTTGGGTGACTTTTAGCCTTCTGATAAGGCCCATTGTGAGCGACCACATTTCGGATTAAGTATATCATAATTAATTAATAATAATAATCATAATAGACTGCCGCGATAGGTTCGTGGTCGCGACTGCTGAGTGTGGGGTCCGGCTTCGATCGGTCAGGCAGAGTAATTAGGTCTTTCCATTAGCAATTTCTTAGTAACAGCCCGGAGTTTTTACTTATAGGTTCTACAATCGGTCAGATTACTTCGCCGAGTTTTATCGTCAAGTTGAATGTCCTACGTTTTGTAGGACGTGTCCGTTGATACATTTGATCGCATAGACATTGTCGCATTTTTTGTTTCATTTACCTCTTACAAAAAGTACGCCACCGATTGCATGCCGCCTGCAAACGCTCTAAATCGAAACACAGATTAAAGGCTTGTGCAGACCAGCGCGACAGGCGACGCGACACAAAGACACCGCGGTGCCTGTGTCGCGTCGCGTGTCGTGCCTTTTTGAAAGAGCCTTAAAACGTGTGTCAATTTCTTTGGCCGATTCTGCGAATGTCAGACGAGGAATAAATTTATGTTACGCAACTTAAGGTTCAATTTTACTTGCATCTTACTATTTTTCCGACTTCGTCATTGCCAGTATTTTTAATAAAAATGAGAGTTCGGAAAGGTGACATGCGCCCGCTATTTGGCAAAAGGAATTTGTGTGACAATAAGGTAGTTATCTAGGTAAAAAAAAAAAGAAATTATATTTAGTCCATCTTTCAGATAATAAAAAAATATTAAACACGTATTTTTTGCTTTATCATATTAATAAAAAATAACTTAGAAAACACGCGTTAAAGTTGGGGAGTGGGGGGCTCGCTACGTCACAACGCAGAATTAAATCTAGCAAAGCGTGACGTCATTCCATTTTAACTCAATGTATCGCCGTAATCTTTTGAATACGTCAAAAAAGAAAAAAATACGTGTTCAATATTTTCTAATAATCTACAAGAGGGACAAAAAAATATTTAGACACAGGCCTATTGCTTTACATTACCTATCTACTGCTCCTTGACCGTACCAAAAAAATAACAAAATCGATTTAATAAAACTTACCTTTCTCAACAACCGGCTGCGTTTTCTTGTAAAACAGAGAAGAATAAGAGAAGTTATTCCTCATATTCCTCACTAGGTTTGGCGGCTGTTTGCCTCGAAGTAACACTGCATCCAACTCGGTGTAGTAAGGAAGTAGCTTGTGGTTGAACTCCAGTCTTAGGGTCCTAGTAAAACAAATTGGTTTATCAAGCAAAAGCAGTGTCCAGAGTCCAGACACATAGTGTCCAGGTAGCGTGAATACAAAGGCGGTTGCACTTGCAACAAAGACAGTAACTGTTATGTAACGCAACTGTGTTCATTTGAAGAAAATATTACAAACGATTACACACAGACATTTTAAAACTGTCTGCAATATAATCGGCTCCGAAAGACATTGTTTTAACAAAAACGACTGCAACACAGCTTATAAGTACTCGCTCTGTCTACACTGCAGGTATGAAACTTGCCTGCGACGTAATTGAAATAACCTGCCTAGCTGTAAGCATCTTGGAAGTAGAGCTACAAATAGAGAACAAATTTAGTAGTAAAAAAGTACAAAAACAAAAATATCCCAAGTAGTACCTACCTAAGAATTTTAACTAACTTTTTAGGGTTCCGTTAAAAAACGGAACCCTTATAGATTCGTCATGTCTGTCTGTCTGTCTGTCTGTCCGTCCGTATGTCACAGCCACTTTTTTCCGAAACTATAAGAGCTATGCTGTTGAAACTTGGTAAGTAGATGTATTCTGTGAACCGCATTAAAATTTTCACACAAAAATAAAAAAAAAAACAAATAATTTTGGAGTTCCCCATACTTAGAACTGAAACTCAAAAATTTTTTTTTCATCAATCCCATACGTGTGGGGTATCTATGGATAGGTCTTCAAAAATGATATTGAGGTTTCTAATATCATTTTTTTCTAAACTGAATAATTTGTGCGAGAGACACTTCCAAAGTGGTAAAATGTGTGTCCCCCCCCCTGTAACTTCTAAAATAAGAAAATGATAAAACTAAAAAAAATATATGATGTACGTTACTATGTAAACTTCCACCGAAAATTGGTTTGAACGAGATCTAGCAAGTAGTTTTTTTTAATACGTCATAAATCGTAAACTTATCGTTACTTGCTGCTACGGAACCCTTCATGGGCGAGTACGACTCGCACTTGGCCGCTTTTTTTTACCTTATTTTACATTCTTCTTCATCACAACCACAAATAAATGAATTCTAAGTATAGATTATTTGTTGTGTTAGAGAAGCAGTAAATGATGTGATTAGGTACTATTTGGGATATATATATATATTTTTTTGTATTTTTTTTAGAACGGCCATTAGGTCTAATAAATACTATGTCAAGGTTATCCATTATATTATATACCGGACACCCTGTATAATCAACGGTTTTTTTAAATGGGCGTTTGACTTTTTTGCTATCTGCAAGAGTAATCTTTCCCATTTACTGCTTAGTATTTTGGTAAACAGCTTATTCCATTTGGAAACCCAAAACAATAGCGTTACATAATATCAACTCGTAAATGTTACGAAAACGTGACTTCCTCCTTCAAAATATCGGAAAGCGAAAAGTTTTCACTCAAGGAAAATTATGTGAATTTAACAAACGAATTCTTATGGGCTCTCTCTTTCAAACAGCGGTTTTGTTCAGTGTGTGGGTACTACAAAGCACAAAACGGAATCACGTGTTTCAAGTTTAATGAAATACTTAACACAAATTTTAATAGGTTTATATTTTGTTCCAGCTGTTTTAAACAGGTTTCAGCCTTTGTTTAAACAAATCTTTGTAACTAATACACAAAATCTAATCTTTGTACTAATCTATACATACAAATAAATAAAATTGAAGTGTCTGTTTGTAATGTCAAAACAACAGCTTTTTACTAAATGCATATGAAAGTATATACGGTACATACAACAAAAACATATTTTTTTTAATTTGTCTTTCTGTTTGTTCCGGCTAATCTCCGAAACGGCTGGACCGATTTTAGCGGGAGTTTCACTGGCAGATAGCTGATGTTATAAGGAATAACTTAGGCGAAGTTGCGAGTAACCAATAAGGATTAACTCACACCGAAAGAGCGGCGAAGGGCAGCGAAGCACAGCGACCCGCTCGGTAGAGAAGGCGCCCGTTTATGGAATCCGCCGGAATTCCCGCAGCGCCGCGGGCATCCGCGCAACTCGTTCGAGTTTCTCATGCGATAATAAGTATTATAGTAAAGAAAATAAAGTTAAAATTCATATGACACTGAAACTGCGCTCCGCTTCTCTGCCCTTCGCCGCTCTTTCGGTGTGAGTTGACCCTTCATCATCATCATCATCATCAGCCTATAAATGTTCCCACTGCTGGGACACAGGCCTCCTCTCTTTGAGAGGGAGTGGGCCGTAATCCACCACGCGGGCCCAGTGCGGGTTGGTAGATGTCACATGTCTTCGAATTTTCGGTTCTAGGACATGCCGGTTTCCTCACGATGTTTTCCTTCACCGTTTTGAAAGCAGTGGTGATGAAATAATTTGCACAAAGTAAAGCACCTGTCTGGGTTCGAACCTACGACCTACAACTCGTAAGTCACGGCCGTTACCACTGGGCCACCACTGCTCTCCGAGTTCTGCGAGTTGACCCTTAAAGTGGAGAAATCAGGAGTGATGTATGCAAAGTAAGGTCGATGATGTCAAATATTTTATGTGAAGGACTGAACTAATATATTTTACAATATTTCTGATCATTTAAGATCTTCATTCGTTCAATTACTAGAGATGTGTATTATATGAAAAGGATGAATGGTCCATTTGATAACGTAAACCTCTGAAGACTATAAACATCAAAAGCAAAGAACTAACCGTGTTGGCACATTCAATTGCCGTATCGGTGGGCTGAAGATCCTGGGCGTGTCTCCAACGTACTCTGGTTCTCCTTCCCACAGCAACATCCAGGCCGTAGGGCCTAAAGCCCAAATGCGGACCAGCGCTCCAGGGTTGTAAGTCTCGAAAATCGACACTTCAAGTGGGTAGACTGCTTTTTCGAAGGACACTTCTGCCGAAAGTCATATTGTTTGCAACGAGACCTTGTATATCATGTCCAAAAAACTTAGTCAATGATAAGAAATGTATAAGTTAAAGTACAGTAGATCGCACGTCAGTGGTAAAATTTTGACCTTAAGCTGGCGCAGTAGGTACAGAGTTTCAATAGATTATGAACCCACATTATATTGGTTTCGTTACCACGGACGTTCGGTCGACTGTACGTGCGTACAATGTATAAGTCAGGTTCTTGCGGAAGTTGCAGACTGGGCCACTTGGGCTTATTGTCCAAAATGATTGTTTGCATTTGCCACCGTATAATTTATGATTAAACGAACTTACCTGTACGTGAAGTTCGATCATAATTATACGATGGCTTCGTCCGAAGAGATTAGCATAAACACAATGTAGTAACACGTACGGTGTTGCCTTTGCGCACTGAAAGTAAAAAGCTTTATACCTAAAACTAAAAAAAAGTAAGCGTTTTTTTTTTTTTTTGAAAATTTTTAGTTGAGGGTAGACCTATTTCTTTTGCTCGATACCTACCGTGTTCTATTGCTCATTTAGTTCAGAGCCTAGATCCTTGAATCCTGTTTTTGATATTTCAGGTAATGCCAGGGGATATATTTTTTGGGGAAAAAAATAATAATATGGGAGGGTGGGTTGCTAATCTCTTCGGACGAAGCCATCGTATAATTATGATCGAACTTCACGTACAGGTAAGTTCGTTTAATCATAAATTATACTCAGCTTCGTCCTCGAGATTAGCATAAACACAATGTAGAATTTGAGAGCTACTGAAATATCAATGAAACACTTTTGTGTAACAAGGCAATCAATTTTAATCAGTAGGTATGAGTTTAAAATCATAACTGATAGTTATTTAAAATAAGGTAATAGACATTCGTTTAAGACAGTAATTCATTAAATTAATAGTTCTGCTTACAATTGAATTTTAACTAACTCGGTTAAAATTAACTTAATTAACCAGCAGTGGACGTTTTTCGGCTGAAATGATGGATATCTAACATAAATACTAAATTATCATGAAACTTATAATAATCACTTAATTGTTATTACAATTGTTTAATATTGATCTTGCAAATAAATCATCTTCCTCTGTAATTTGTACATTTCTATTATAAAATTTCATAAAAACCTGAGACGAACCGCTCCATCCCGCGGTTTTTCTAATCGTTTCTAAGTTAATTCCTAGTTTGTGGGCTTTAGATGTGGCAGCATGTCGGGTGCTGTGAGCTGTAAAGATAGCTATATCTATACCACATTCTCCTAGCGTAGTCTTAACCCACCGACTCAATGTTTGTGCCGAAACTAATTTATGTGGTTTCCTCACACCAATAAATAGACTATTTATATTACCACGAAGTGAACTAGTCGAGTCTAGATAAGCCAAAAGGGTCAGGGCTGGACAGATTTCCGGTTTTTCGCGAAAAAATGGTAAAATAAGATTTGGTTGCACGGTTCCTATCTTTGAAGTTTTTATAATATCAGGTATCTTAATAGTTATCTTATCGGCATGAATTTGGATGTTATTTATATAAATGTTTGCTAAAGTTTGCATTCGGTGTGCAGTAACCAAGGATAATAAAGTGACTAATTTACGTGAAAGTTTATTTAAACTCAAGCTATCATTAGGATACCAAGAGGACAAAATGTTTAGGACGTTAGACGTATCCCAAGTTGTGTTATACTTCGGTAAGGGTGGACGAAGTCTAAAGACACCCTTAAAGAAGCGTTTTATAACTTCACTATCGCTGACTTTTTCAATCAGAATTAATGCTAAAGCCGATCGACAACTGTTTAAAGTCCCGTATTGGGCTCCTGAATCAAATAATGTTGTTAGAAATAAAATCGCATCATTGATTGATGCCCCGAAAATATCCTTATTTTTAGATAAACAAAAATTGTACCATTTCTTAAGACAGGTGTCGTATTGTTTTATCGATGTACCGGAGAGGGAAGCCAACATTATGTCTATTGCAGATGATGGAACATTTCTTCTCAGCAACGAGTCCCGGACAAGAGACCGGCAGCCAGGGTAAACCGAGGGTGAGCATTGTTGTTGCTGGAAGGTGATAAAATTGTTTGTTTATTTGGATCAAAATACAAAACAGATGATACAAGAAGTTTCCTGAATAGAGGGTACCAAGGTTGGGTGGGCCATAATGGCACCACTACAATACCAGTAGCTTTGTCTTTAATAATTTTTCGTAGCGTTTTTAAGACCATTGAAAAAGGAGGGAATGCGTAAAAGTAAATTTGGGACCATGATAAGGTAAATGCATTTATGGCCATAGCGTCAGGATCTCTGAACCAGGATATATAGTTACGACATTTTTTGTTAACACGACTTGCAAAAATGTCTACATCAGGGAAACCAAACACGTTTGTAATATTGTTAAAAACTGAGTCGCTCAATTCCCACTCAACATCTGGATGAATTCTACGTGATTCCGCGTCGGCTATTGTATTATCTGCCGAACGAATGTATGATGCATACACAATAATATTCCTAGATTGACACCATTCCCATAATTCTTTAGTTATGCGTGTTAGATGGGGATATTGTATGCCTCCCATCCGATTTATGTAGGATATGGCCGTAGTATTGTCAATGCGAAGTAGTATTTGACAACTTTTCATTGTTACGGCAAAAACTTTTAAACCAAAAAAGGCAGCAACGATTTCTAAATAATTTATATGATATGATCGCTCTTCAACTCTCCATGCTCCACTAGCTGTCTCTTTCCCACACGCCGCGCCCCACCCCGTAGTCGAAGCATCACTAAAAATTTCCAGGCAGTATTCATCATATTTAATTTTACTAATAGGGTTATCTAATGCATTAAACCACCAATCAATATCAGACGATAAGTATGACGGTATGTTCATATAATTGTCATAGTTTGATGGGTCATTTTTTAAGTTTAAATATTTGCATCTTTCAAAATCTTTTGTGTATAGCCATCCGTATTCGACGGCAGGGCAAGCAGAACACAATAGACCCACTAAACTTGCAAAATCTCTTATTTTACATCGTGACATTCTTCTAAAAGTTTGTAATTTAGCTTTAATTTTATTAGATTTTTCTGTAGGTAAACTGATTTGAAATTTTTTGGTATCAATTATGTAACCAAGGTATTTACATGATGTCGTAGGCGATAAGTTGCATTTATCTTTATTTATAATAAATCCTAAAGCTGACAATAGTCGCTGAGTTACCGCTATGTTATCTAAACAAACATCGTAAGAATTGCCAATAAGCAACAAATCATCTAAATATATACTAGATATATAACCGCAGGATCTGAGCAGTCCGACAACCGGTTTCATTATCTTAGTAAATACAAAAGGTGCCGTGTTTAGGCCGAACGGTAACACATTAAATTCATACAAAACATTATCAAATTCGAATCTAAGATATTTTTTATAATCGTCATGGATTTTTATTAAAAAATATGCGTCTTTTAAATCTACCGTTCCCATGAAATTATTTTCCGATACAAGTTTAATTGCTGTTCGTAAATCTTCGAGTTTAAAATGTTGTGTTTCTATAAATTGATTAAGATTTTTTAAGTTAAGTATGAATCTATGTTTACCGTTGGGCTTAGGTATCAAGAATATGCTTGATAGAAACTGCCCTTCACAAGGTTTGCAATGAGAGATAGCACCAGTGCACAACAATTCGTCAATACATTTTTTGAAATTTTGTTTTTCTGATGTTGAGTGGATTCTTTTATTGAGGGTAGTATGCTGTATAACATGAGCTGAAAAAAGGTATTTTATATCCAGAAATCCATGAAAGAACAGTCGGATCAGAAGTTAGTTCTGACCAGGTGTCATAAAACAGTGCCAGTCTACCAGCATAACAGCTTACCCCGGTAACATCTAGCGACGACTGCGGTAGCTCGCCCGTGTTGCGGGCGTTGTCTGCTGCCGACCTCGATAAGACCCGCGTGAGGTGCTCGCGGGCGGATTTCTCTGTGCAGGTTCCCTCGTCCTCTGAGTCCCCATTTGCCTGCGACTCGGGGGAGGAGCCCGCCAGTTTAAATTATTCCGTTGTTGGAACGTCGATTGAGGTGGAGGCGGCGCTGTCTTCGTTCGGTTGATGGGTGGCCGATTTAAGGTTGATTTAAGTTCTGCTCCTGTTTTTGTTATTGTCTTTGCAATTTTTAATGTTTCAGCTAAATCTGATCCGAAAAGATGTTTGTCAATGATTGTTTTTTGTAGTTGTTCTTTCATCTCCTTTTTTAAGTTGTGTAAAATAAAGTTCCGGCGGAGTGTCGAGTCCGAGTGTTGATTGTCACAAAGAAGGCGTATAGTGTCCATCATCATTTGTATTAATTCTGTGTCCTTGTTCTCTTTAGCAATCATAAGAGTAATAGCATTACTTAAGCATGAAATGGCACAACCTAACTGTTTTTGTTTCATCTCAATACCCTTATCTCTTTTTAAGATAACTTCTGATATGGCTGCTTTTATTTCTAAATTAAGTTCCGGCGAGTCAATTAGCTTGCAATTACTAGGAGGTAAGTATTTTTCTATCAACTCCTTACGAAGTTCGCTGGACAAGCCCTTAGTAGCCAAATGTTGTAGCCGAACAGCCAGGTCGGTCTGAATTTCTTTGCCGTAGATCTTCTCCACAGACGGATCCTCACCAAATATCTCTAAAATTTTCGAGTCCAGCTCGATGCTCGGAGGTATGTCAGTTGCAATAAAGACTTCAGTCTCCGAGGAAAGGACCTGTGGCTGTGAAGTACTTGTGGATGGAATTGGGTCTGCAGCGCTAGTTGAGGGAACCGGGTCCAAGGCACTGATCGAAGGAATGTGATCCCCAGCGCTCATGGATGGCTCATCATGAAATTCTGGTTCCAATTCTACTACTTCCTCAAAAGAATCTTCGTCGTAGTATCGACATCGGGGAGAGGGTGTGTCCTCTGTAATGTGTAGATATCTTTTGTTATTCAAGAAGATAATCAATTCTCATTGTTATTGAAATGTAACGGACTTATGGATAATTAATTTACAACAATAAGACAAGCGCACGCAGGTGGGTCGGTGTATCTATGGATATAGAAATGTACCGCGTGCGGCTTAGTATCTACGGTGAAGTGACAATCCCAAAGACTGCCCGCATCACCCGTATAGCTTCACGTATACTAATAAGGTAACAGTTCTTATAACTGATCGCAATATTAGCCTTGCACGTGATATAAAACAAAATAAGTTAAGTAGATAGGTACTTATAACGTTTACGAGTCCGAAGTGTTAACCCCAAAAGTTAACCGCAACGACTTATGACAACGTTTAGGCGTTGATGTGATATGCAACGTTATTATAATAACGATTTTACGCAATATAATTATGACACTTGACTAACCTCTGGAATGCGACGTCGATCTTGTCTCACGCTGAAGTTTCTTCTCCCATTTCTTTAACTTTTTTGTTATATATTCATAATCGTGTTTACTTTTCCTTTTCCCCATGACACTTTTAAAACTTTAACAACACTGATAATGATTTAAGAAAATTATGTACGCTCCGGCAGAGCACTGAACTGTGAATGAGCAATAGAACACGGTAGGTATCGAGCAAAAGAAATAGGTCTACCCTCAACTAAAAATTTTCAAAAAAAAAAAAAAACGCTTACTTTTTTTTAGTTTTAGGTATAAAGCTTTTTACTTTCAGTGCGCAAAGGCAACACCGTACGTGTTACTACATTGTGTTTATGCTAATCTCGAGGACGAAGCTGAGTATAATTATGAACTTCATTAGTTTATAATCTATCGATATTAATTATAAACTGTCGAGAAATTGTGAACTGCAACAAACCATATTTACAGTTTAACGCATTATTTTTCGATAGTTTATAATCTATTCATGGGAAACCGATAAATTGTGAGCTGGTATCAAACTTGCTTGCGACGTAACGCACCTTGTGCTAATACTAAATAGCCTGCCTAGCTGCGAGCAACTTGGAAGTAGCGCTCGCCGGGCGCTGCGCTGCCGAGTCAACGCTCGCTCCGCTCGCTAAGCTCGCGCGCGGTTGGTCAGTTCTAACCTAACCAGTTTCCACCATTTCACCTAGTTCACAATTTTTCGACAGTTTAAAATCGTTCTCACTATCTTACGGTGACACATAAATTTTGTTTAAACTTGTTCACGTTTCAGGGCTCCCGAGCCCAGACGGCCAGGAACCTGGAAGGCCTTTGCGCATAGAGCTTCATCATCATTATACTGGGACGGAAAAAAGTTATCGTATCGCATGTTGCATGTTCTTGATTACCTTCGAGAAACTGCGTCATAGACTTGATTTTTTTCTTTTGAATGACACATAGGTAGTTTTAATTAGTAGCGGATGGGATAATTTGTCATTAGTATAATTAACATACTAGGTACTGCCAGTAAACGTGGATGGATAGCAAGTGCAGCATTTTATCAACATTATGATTGAAGTCATCATCTGCCTAGCCTTTTCCCAACTATGTTGGGTCGGCTTCCAGTCTAACCGGATGCAGCTGAATACCAGTATTTTACATGGAGCGACTGCCTATCTGACCTCCACAACCTAGTTAGGTACTAGGTAACACGATACCCCTTGGTAAGACTGGTTGTCAGACTTTTGGGCTTCTAACTACCCGTAACGACTGTCAAAGATCTACAAATGACAGCCGAGACCAACGGCTTAACGTGCTTTCCGAGGCACGGAGGGGCCTTGGTATGTAAAATGGTCACCCATCCAGGGACCAACCGCGGCAAGCGTAGCTTAATCTGATAGATCGACCCGTGAGGCTGTCATTACTTAGCCACAAGCCCCTCAACAATATGATTGAAGTATCTCTAATAATATGATTTATTTATTTATTATTATTGAAGTGTCTGCCTCGTTAGTCCAGTGGTCGCAAGTGTTACTGCTAAGCATGAGGTCCTAGGTTCGTTTCCCGGGTCGGGGAAAGTGTTATTGGGTTTTTCATCTGGAATTTCTCAGTAGCAACCCAAAGTCAGGATTTTTGCCCAGTTGATGGCAATAGGCACGCCCCTTATTACATGGGACTTGAAACATAACTGGAGAAATAGTACACCCACATTTCGTCTACCTATAGGTAGGTACGTCTGCCTAACCCGTCGGGGAACACACTCGTGATGTTTTGTTATTATTGAAGTATCAAATAAAATAAAATTTTATGATTTCATTATAGTGTTGAAATTGAATTGTGAAGTAATATTAAATGTGAAGTAAATAAAGAAAATAAATATTGTAATTTCAGTAACAGTAAGCAGTGATAGCCTAGTGGTGGTACCGGCAGAATGCCAAGTCATAGGTCTCGAGTTCGAACCCAAGGCATGCACCTCTGACTTTTCAGATTCATGTGCATATTGTATAATTCTCACTTGCTTCAAAAACGGTGAAGGAAAACTTTAAAAACTCTTAAAACTTTTAAAACTCTGACACCAGGTTAGTCAATAACCACACGAAAATAAGAAGTAGGTAACAGTTTATAACACATACCTACAAAATCCTGACTAGTGATGGCACTGGCATTTTGTGGCATGTAGTCTTGCTGTGCTGACGGAGCCTCTTCCCACCAAGTCCCATAGGTTCTCTAAAAATGAATCTGAATGCTTAAAAATCTCATAAGAATATGGGGAAAAGACTTGCATCAACCTATTATTGACCATAGCCACCCTAATTCATCCAGAGATATGGCTCAAAGGTATTCCAAAAATCAGGCTAAATCTTAGTTTTCTATAACACATATTATATTATGTCAATAAATGCTTTTGAGCTTTTAAATAAACAGCAAATAAAAATAATATATTTTTTAAGAATGCCATTTTAAGGCATTCTTAAAAACTAACTTACTTAATAGAGCATAATTCAAAAATCAGTGCCTGTTCCTTGTGCAACAATATTAAATTAAAAAGTTGTTTTATTATTATTATTTTCTTTATAAATGACAAGCAATAAAACAAAAAAAAACATAAAATCGGCCAGTGACATTTACAACTTCCAAGGCCAAACTTCAAAAGTTATTAAAGCCTTGGATAATGTATTGTTTACTTTTAAAAACACACAAACTTGTCTTCCCTTCACATGTGAAAGAAAATGGTTAGTTTCAAGTGGTTTAATAATAGAATGCCCTTGATTTTTATTTGCTTAAGGAAGTTTGCAGCAGTGCCTTTGTCTGATACTGATAAAAAAGACACACCCACTTTCTTATTTTTAAAACTTGATGTGTACTTCTTTACAAGATTTTTATTTACTAAGCCAGATAATGAGATTAATTTTTAATCCAGCTCTTAAAAACTTAAGAGCTAATAAAGAAAACTAAACTAGAGTGGAAATTAGCGTTTAGCCTGGTTTCTTTAAAGAACAAAAAAACACGAAATTGAATGAATATAGATGACAGAAAGACCCTAAATAGAGTAGCCCAAAATTTTAATTAACTTCTAGAGGGAGGTGGGCTGGTTGAAATAACCACCAACGGCCGCCGTGACCCACACACAATGATCCACCTGAGAGACTAAGTGCAGAAACCATACCTTATAACATAGAATAGAGTAGCCCGGATGTGCTTTGTGACCAGATTATATGTAGAGGAGAAATATAATACAGTAGTGAATTTACTGCATTAGTTGACAGAAGAACCAAGAATGAAATGTATTTATTTATAAAAGCCAGGGCTCATAAAATATCACACTTTTTGTTAATCTTATAACATTCTAAAAGGACCTATAAAAAAGGTCAGATTTATCTATTTAGGAAATATATTATTAGTTCTTCTTAGATTGGATTACTGGTAAAAGGGTCATCTTAGGGGTACTCTGAGTAAATTACTTATAAAAAAATCTTAAGTGTTTTAATTTTATGCTATTAAAGATTAATATAAGTATTAATAAATAATAATTATTATAATTTTTATCTTAGAAATGAATTTCTTGGAATGTTATATCAATTTCTGTTTATGAAGCCACGGGTGGTACAAATTTCGCGGCAAAACAATACGAAAACAAAATGAAAATAAAGTTTTATGTGTAAGAAAATACATCAAAATATAGCTACTTTTACCATTACGAAGGCTTGTGGATAGTCGCCATAATCAGGAAAATTTGACGGTGGTCCACGAAGATTGAATGCAGTATATGAAACACTGATTTCACTACCATACTGAGAACTAAAATCTTCAACATTGTGAACAAACTGCTCTAATATTTGCGGTTCTTTTTCTTCGTCCACATCACTTTCATTTTTAAACCAAAACAAGGAAGATATTACATCTGAACTTTGCATTTTAAACAAATTTTACTAATTTAGATATCCGTCTCCAGAATTCTTGGTGGAAAATTTCAGGCGAACGAAGACAAAGATGTGCACTCGAATCAATTTATGAAATGAAATGTTTTTTTTTATTGACAGCTGACAAACACAACACAACTGTACACAAACAACAAAGGCCGCATTCCGAGTTAAGCTAAAAGTGATAATATCGCGAATCCGACCAAAGTCCAAAGTCACAGTTATTACTCAATAACCCGTATATTTTGTGACTTTAAATTTGGTGGGATTTGCGATAGTATCACTTTTAGCGTAACTCGGAATGCGGCTAAACAATTCCGCAATTTTTTATCAATGAGATAAAGCTTGGACAGAAAAGCAGTTTTCAATAAGCAATACTCAATAGTATATTTGTTTTTTACTGTCTTGCATGTATTTAAACTAAACGATTTTCTATTTCTATCGGTATAAAAGAAGATGACACAATTCCGTAAAATTATGGCATACTAGCTGCACCCACGGTTTCACCCACATAAATCTCTATCCCGTGAGAAAATCTGGATAAAAGGTATCCTATGTCCTTCTCCAGGTTATGGTCTACCCATGTGCCAAATTTCATCCAAATCCGTTCAGCTTTTTTAGAGTGGAAACGTTATAAACAAACTCGCTTTTGCAATTATAATATTAGCTTTTGCTCACGGTTTTTGCCCGCGTAATGGTTGGATGATATTTCACAAGAACGTACTATTGGGATTCATAGTATCTTATGTATGTCCTAACCCAGATTATGGCCTATCCGTCTACCTTTCACTTAAATCCATTCAGCCGTTACGACATGAAAAGGTAATAGGCAGATAATAAATCTGTTTAGGTTCCATACCTCAAAATGAAAAATTGAAAAGGGTGACAAGTTGTCTGACAAGACCCTTTTTCTAAGGAACGCGTGAACCGGTGAAGGATAACATCGTGAGGAAACCGGCATGCCCGAGAGATATTTCTCAACGGCATGTGATGCCAAGTCAGAGGCCAATGGGTGGTTTTAAAACTCTAACACTACGTTAGTCACTAACCACACGAAAAGAACAAAAAGGAACGCGTGGAAGCATCAAGTTGAAATAGAGAGGTATCAAAAACTTAGATAACAGTCCCTTGAAGCTTTAACGAAAATCAAACTTCCAAGTCAGGGCAATAAAAAAAAATACGGCCATTTATGCCGCTTATTTTAACACTCACAAATAAACCAAAGCCTATTTGGTACTTGCCGTTGGCCCAGCAGCATGAAGTTTGGCGAAAAGCAAGGTCAAGCAAAGAGGAAAACTCGAAAATTGGTACCAAGTTTAAAGTTATATATAAACTGCAAAGATACGTTTATTTTTCAATCTGGGATTAAAAATTCCTGTACCGTGACCGACCGGCCCATTCTGCAGAAGACCGCATCACTTGGAGACGCATCGCATGTGGCGTCGATCCTCAGCATTGAGAGAACGACGAAGAAGATACTGATTTATTTCGTACTGTTTTGTGCACTTTATTACAACAGTGGTGTGGAATCTTACGGAAAAAGACAATGCTGAACTATTCAGGCGAAAATGATTCATACCCAGATTCCAAGTGATTTTCTATCTTGTGATAGCTCTCATATTATTAGAAATCTTGTAAAAGTAGAGGACTCAAAAACTACTGTTGAATATGGAACCTTAGACTTAAAAAGTTTCGCCACCATTTTATTATCCATCATCATTTTATTATAAATTTGTAAAGGTAACTTTCACCAATCCAACGAAAAAAATTGCTTCAAATTAAACATTTGAATATTAATTTTCTAACTTTTTAAGTCTTTTTTTTGGGTGGGAAATTATCAAATAACTTCTTCCGCTCTGGATGGAGCGGGAGGGCGTGTCAGACTCTTACTGACTAAAACCCACCCGTGTTCCTTCGGTTGCCCTGTTGCTGTGGGCCATGATTTCCCTATCGGTTTTCTTCGAACCCCCGGTAGGCATTGGTCCTAGCGGACCCCGTCAATTCTGCTGACATCTCTTTGAGGCGCGCGTGGAATACAACGCGCCTTGACACGGGCTTGGTCCTTATCGGACGGCGAGCTACCCACTGCTTACCGTCCGCAAGCCTACGCCTACGGTGGCCGGAAATCGACTCGCGATTCCCGCCCCGGGCGTCTCCTCCTGCGGCGGTTAGGGGCTTCAGGGCGCGAAATTTGCCTCTCCCTCACGCGTTCCGCCTTATGAGCTTCCTTCGCGAGCATTACCGCTTCGCAGAAGGAGGTGACGGCCTGCCATTTCTTCTACCTCCATACCATGGCCTGAACCAGGGCCGGACGCGAGAGATCACCGCCGCCGGTCGCCTCCACGAGGACACGGCGATGCTCCACCCAAGCCGAGTAGACCTCCACCGTATGCTCCACCGTGTCCTCCGGGCGATCCACACAATGGTGACACCCGAGCGTTTCTTCCCGCCTTATCCTGAACAGGAACCTCCCGACGCAGCCGTGTCCGGTGAGGACCTGCGTCAGGCAGAAGGTGAGGGCGCCGTGGCACCTCTCAAGCCACTCCTCAAAGAGGGGTCTTATCGCCGCAATTGTGGCGTGCCCAAAATATGGCGGCCTAAACTGACAATTCTGAGAAAATTAAATGTAGAAATCGAATCGCTAAAAATATCAAGATATTGCAGAATTAGTCTGCTTATTTCTTGTACTTTTATAAAATAGACTAAATAGTAATAATTGAGATAGGTGAGAATATCACTGCCAACTGATCCTATTTTTAATCTATGGACTTTTAGTTCAATCAATTTTCACTTCATTCATTCATTTATCTGTCATGATTGATGCTTGTCAATAAAAATGGCAGCGGGACCAATTGCCGAAAGAAACCAAGGTATTTATTGATACAATTACTTATTCGCTCTATCCCGGAAACTCATGATACTTAAATTATTATTGGTATTGTAACAAAAAATCAAATACACTTTCCGTTCTAAGTAAAATATATAGTCAAACTTTTTGAGGTTAAGTATCGTTTTGAAGTCTTCGTTTACTAACCGAAATTTCTTCTATGTGGCTGTTTTTAGTTGTAAATATGTGAATAATTTTTGTTGTTGCCATTTGTTTGCCATAGTTACTCATTTCAGTATGTTTCGTAGGATTTTACGAGATTATTTGTAACACTTTCAGATGCTACGATATACGTTGGTGGTTTGGACGACAGAGTCACAGAAAGCTTATTATGGGAGCTGTTTGTACAAGCTGGACCCGTGGGTATGTATTAAAATGAACAAGAACTTAGCAGCTCCTTATAAAATCAATTTTGATTTTGAGAACTAACTTTGCTGGTACTTTGTAAAAACCAATTATTTAACAAACTTTATCTAGGTCGACTAATCTCTAACATTTACAGAAGCCAGCTCGGTCAGTGGGTCGTCTTAGCTCAAATTTAAAGCCAAGAATAATGTAATTTAACAAATAAAATGGTTGCACACAACACATAACCAACAACTATAGATTTTCTATTCAACAATATGAATCAAAATGGTCTTACTAAAACAAATGTGTTTCATTGCAGTAAATGTCCACATGCCAAAAGACAGAGTAACTCAAACTCATCAAGGATATGGATTTGTTGAGTTTATGGGTGAGGAGGATGCTGATTATGCTATAAAGGTATGTGTCTTTAAATTTTCATGCATTCAGTCTTGTGCCTGTCTAAAACCTAGAGCAAAACGTAACATGTCTAAACAGTAGTACATTTTGTTGAGATCCTTTTGTCTATGGACTCAATTCATCATTGTTCTTTTGTGCAAAAGAGAGGTGTACTCTCGCACTATTTAAGTCATGGCTCTATACCTACACATCATATTTAATAGCTCCTATCTATCTGAAAAATTAATGCAACAAACAGAATACTCTAATAGTCTGTAATATCATCCTAATTTGTTCCAGTTAACATAAAAATCAGGTCATTTCATACACATTCTGTTGCACTTTGGACTTAATCTCGTACATAGTGCCTTTCCGGACACTGCAAAACAGGCCCTAAGCATTATTCTTCTATGAAAAGATTACTGTTTTTTTTTTAAAATTTACAACCTCTTACAGGGAGTAACCCTACAGATTTGGTCCCATAGTGAAAAGTAAAGAAAATAACATGTTCGAATGGAATTTAACATTTTTTTCGTTTGGCCGGCACTTTCACTTTTTGCCCAAAAATGTATGGACGTTGAATGATCTTATGACAAACTTCTTTCTATTTTTTTCCAGGTGATGAACATGATAAAGCTATATGGTAAACCAGTAAGGGTGAACAAGGCATCAGCTCATCAGAAGAATTTGGACGTAGGAGCCAATGTGTTCATAGGAAACTTGGATCCAGAAGTGGATGAAAAGCTGCTGTATGACACTTTCTCTGCATTTGGTGTGATATTGCAGACACCTAAGGTAAAATTCTTGAGTTTTAAGTATATTTGTATTAAGTGCCCGCTACGCAACAGAGGATACATTATAGTTATGTTTCTTACTTTTTAAGTGGGTACAGTAATGCTTTACTTACAAGACATACATATTTTCAAGTGAATTTGTGTGCCCATAAGTTTTGCTACATTCTTATTATATTTGTACTAATGTATCTTTTCAATAAATGTATTTGTACTTTCTAAGTTTATCTTGAACATAATGTGAGGAAATTTGGACTTATAGTTAGTATAAGCCTGAAATCGCCAACCTGTTTTGAGCAAGCGTGGTGATCCAGGCTCGTGTCTTCTCTGTATGAGAAGAGGCCTTTGTCCTGCAGTGGGATAATAAGGGCCCATTTACACATACAACAACTGCACCACATTTATTTATATTTATTAAACACTTTATTGTACACAACATAAAACAAAAAAGGATCAGTTGTATGAAAAAATGAGAGCAGTGGTGGCCCAGCTGTAAGGGCCGCGACTTATGAGGTCGAAGGTTCGAACCCTGACAGGCGCTTTACTTTGTGTAAATTATTTCATCACCACTGCTCTCAAAACGGTAAAGGAAAACATTGTGAGGAAATCAGCATGTCCTAGAACCAAAAATTCGAAGACATACACAGACATCTACCAACCCGCATTGGGCCCGCGTGGTGGATTACAGCCAACTCCCTCTCAGTCCTCTAACGGAGAAGAGGCCTGTGTCCCAGTAGTGGGAACATTATAGGCTGATTTTGATATGAGAAAATAAAAGAGAAAAAACATTTTAGGAAAACCAAAGTTGTACATTACTCTTCCATTTATTCAATTTTGTTTTATTCCTGACATTACTTACAGCAATTTTTACAATAATGATCTAAAACATACATTAAACATGCTAATTATCTCTTGCAGGTTATGAGAGACCCCGAGACTGGCAACTCCAAAGCATTTGCCTTCATAAACTTCGCATCGTTCGAGGCATCTGACGCGGCGATAGAAGCCATGAATAACCAGTACCTCTGCAACAGACCTATATCTGTGTCGTATGCGTTCAAGAAGGATGTTAAGGGAGAGAGGCACGGATCTGCTGCTGAAAGGTTTGTAGACATAACCATAGATGTGTTCTCCGCCATAGGTATGTGCGTGGCAAGACAGGGGGGCAGTGCAGGCCGCTCATTCGTCAACGTTCACGGTGCGTGGCGCGGCGTCCCGCCCTCTGCTCATTCGTCAACGCTGCCCCCGCCTCGCCGCGCATTTCTAAGGCGCGGAACAGCAGTCTCGGTCCAACTATAGTACAGATGGTTTACTCAGCAAAATCATTTAAACAAAAAGCGACTCTTGCCACGACACAATAAAGTGCAATTCACGTCGCACAGCGCTAATTACCTACAGCTGTATTCACCTAAAATTTGCCTCTCTTTCCATCGCATAACTCTCACTCTCCTATTTTCTGACTACATTACGCTCACTGTATTGGCCCGACAAGACGAGCCCGCCGCGTACTTGTAGCTGCATACCGAAAATGCGTTGTGCGCCTTTCTGTATAATTCTGGGACATAACAAGGCGCCTTATCGAAAGTTTATAATAATAATTTTGCAGCAGCATACAGAGGAGAGGTTGGGTTCCAGCCATTTTGCCCAGCGTTACTGCAAGTTATTATTAGGCTTGTCTGCTACAATATTTATTATTATTAAACCTCTTGTTTCTTTATCAGGTTACTCGCCGCCCAAAACCCACTATCACACGCGGACCGTCCTCATCAACTGTTCGCGGACGCTCCGCCCACTATGATGGGCCCCGTGCTGATGGCGCCGCCGCCGCCGCCGGCGCCGTCCCCGATGCCCCCACAAGGGCCGCCGATGAACGCTCGACCACCGCCACCACTACCGATGTCGGCGCCACCACCACCTCCAAGTTCCATGCCCCCACCTGGTCCCCCGCCCCCTCCCGGCCCCCCACCACCGCCGCCACCATTCCACCACTTTCCACCACCGCCATTTGGACCCCCAGGATTTGGACCTCCGCCCCCGCCAGGGTCAAGACCGCCGCCCCCATGGCGCCCCCCGCCCCCCTCCTTCAGGCCGCAGTTCCCGCCCCGCGGACCTCCCCCGTTTGGACACCCCCCGTTCCCGCCACACCCGCCTGAACCAAATTATAATTATTAAGTGTAATTAAATAGTGTAATTTTCATGACTGTTTTGTACTTCTTCCTTTTTGGAATGGAGAATAAAGTTTATTTTACAATTAATGTATTAAAATAACTTTCTCAATACCAAATGTTACCAATCCCGTTATATTGACTGTTATAATCCGTTTATAAAAAATTACCCAGTCAATGGTGCCGATTCCCTTGTTCACAGACTAAACTAAATTTAAGTTCAGTGCATCTTTTTCTTTCTATTTCATTAAGAAAAGGACAGAAGATAAATTTTAGATTAGTCCTTAATCTGCGCTTGACGTAAATTGACGCAATTTTAGTAGGCAAGTTTTTAATCACGTCTAAACTTGTATGGAGTAGTGACAAGCGCTGATTAATTTGACAGGACTAAACTAAAATTTATCTTCTATCCTTATCTTAAAAGAAAAAGATGCACTGAACTTAAATTTAGTTTAGTTTGTGAACAAGGGATTCGGCACCAATGGCGGACTAAGCCAATCGGGGGCCCGGGTCGGACCGTACCTGCCGCCCCCCTGAGTCTGCCAGTGTTCCCAATGCGTTATATGATCGAATAATTCAGGCTATCACAGACAAAACAATGGTGTCCTAGACTAGGTATACATACAGTGTGAAATCGACGCGAAAACTGTTACCATGGATTCAGCACATGATTGAAACCCCCCCCCCCTGTGCGTTGAAATTTTACGTCAATTATTTTTTTTAAAATCTGCTGTTTCATAGAAAAGTGCAATACCCACGCGGTCAAAATGTATGGAACAGCAGATTTTTTTTAAACAACCGACGAACAATTTCAACGCAGAGGGATTCAGAATTATGTACTGAATCCATGGTAACAGTTTTCGCATCGATGTCCCTGCCACCCTGTATATGTAGAAGCAACAGGAATAATGTACTTACTCAGGATTTTGCACACTATATACAACCACCAACTTTCAAGAGAGATCTCAATACGTCACTATGTTATAAGAGAGATCTCAATACGTCACTATGTTATTATTTAATGTAGCTCTTGGCATGGACGTACCCAGCATTTTTTTAGGGGTGGGGCAGAAGTAAATATACTGGATAAGTAGCAGGAATTTGTCTCGATAAAACGATAACTACGCATTCGCGCCCGATTCATCGATAGTGCATTGTTTCTCGCGGTAATTTTGTTTTAACAAAAGTATAAATAAATGAACCTACATTTTTAGCTTCGAGTCAGGGACCAGGGTGGGGCATATGCTCCACCGTGGGTACGCCCATAACTCTTGGGTTCGATTCCTAGTAAAATCAGCTCTCAACATCTGTAGGAGTTAGGTGATCGCTCCATGTAAAAGGACATGTCCAGTTTCTGCCCTCTGGTCGTGGTCTGAATCGATAAATTTACACACACAGTAAAATTTTAAAATTTTGATTTAAATTATTATGGATTTATTAATACAGTTTATCTTGCGTAACATAATTCTCAAAAAAAAAAGATTAATTATAGATTCCGCCTCGCCATTTTTAACGGGAAATACTAAAAATGTTTTTGACGTTCCATTTTATCCCGTAATCCCGCTTATTTTAGATCAAAGGATTGTATGTAATTGCTCAAATTGTTGTAATATAATTAATTGCGTATAAAATACAACAATAAGTATTACTAACATTTTTGTGTACACATCAAACTAAAAAAAATACTTAAGCCTCCCCCACAGGCGCGTTTTTATCGCGCGATAATAACGCAAGCGTCATTGCGATAATGCGTCCCGATTCCTTGCACACAGCTGTGTTTTTATCGTCCGATATTTCTAAAGTCTGCAATGACAAACCTGCTTTAATGCCGGTATCTCACGAGAAACGGGTCGAGATTTTGTTAAGTGTGCGTGCAGCGACGCATAGATACTATGGCCCCACACATACAAGCCGCGCGCGGTGCGTTTCTATGAAGATAGCTTACTACCTCTCTTTATACTATGACCGTACTGCCGTTATTAACGCAGGTGTGTGTGAGATCGCATGCGTACCAATACAAAATGTTCTAAGAACACATATCGGAATATCGCAGGACGGAGGAACGCAAGCGTCCTACTTCTATTGCGTCGTTATTTTCGCAACAGTGTGTAACTTCGTGGCCATCCTAATACAAAACCAAATTAGTAGGTACCTGTACTACCTGTGGTCGCTCACAGATGGCGTTATAATAAAAAACTATGAAAAATCCCCGGTGTATAAATCTTATTTTGACCAGTTTTCGCAAGTCCCTGACTGCTGAAACTTATTAATTGATAAACTATAAAATACGACGATTATAATAATATAACAATCATTACTGAACATTGGTTTTGACTACCTAGGCAATCGTTCATTGCCCCACCAGACATGTCCGTATTTATTATATATCAGCTGCATCTGGTTACGACTGGGCAGACGATGTTTATTTCTGCAGTGTATATATATGTACTTATATTACCTATACTCCGTTTGAAATAAGATTAGACATTTAACTAAACCTTTTTTACAGTCCGTTCAACCGATTTTGACTTCTATTGCGTTGGTGGCATGACTAATGACAGCTGCAGTAAACATTTGGTTTGTAACCACTTTTTTTGCTTTTAATGCCATCCTTATGCCTACGGTATAGAAGTCAAAATCGGTTAATCGCTTATTCGGTATTAGACATTTAATGTCTAATCTTATTTCAAACGGAGTATAGTCTAGTTTTAAGCAGACTATCAACTACAATACATAGTAAGCTAAGCACTGTGAACGTCATAAAATCAACTGCACGTGTCTTGAACTCTTAGATTAATCTGAAATAATTGTATCTACTCGTAGCTACGTTATCATACCTAACTACTACTTTCAAGCGTAGCAGACAAGTGCACCACCCAGCACACCGCAACTTTGCAATAAATGAGACGCGCAGCACATATAAACTTTCCATTTTTTCTTTTTTACAACAGTTTTAGCGCCCCTATGACGTGTCAATCCAAAACACTGTATCTCAGAAATACCTATTTCGTGAAAAGGGCTTTTAAAACTTTTTTAAACCATACATATTAAAATACAGCTTTATATAGGGATATGTAACTGCCTGGAAATAATCGAATGAGCACTATTAAGGCAATACACTGTAACTCGAGTTACAGTGTATTGCCAGACGGCAGTATTAACCCCGCCTCAAAAAAATCTACATCGGGGCTGTGTGTAGATACCTAATGCGCAAAACTTCAACTAACGCCCGAAACTTTTATCTCGATTGCTTAATCAAACCTGACTAAATAACTAACCCAACTCGTCGGTACCTACCTACTGCGAAAAGCCAGTTATTTGAAGTTTACTAATAATACCCATAAACAAAACAACGGTGCCACATTCACTGGGTGATTCAATAGGCAATTTAATTGAAAACCCATTCAACTAAGTAATAACAAAATTCACACGTGAGCTAAATATCATTTTAAAACATACTTACAAAACTAATCGAAAACTCACTGGGCTGTGCACAAAACATACAAAACTGCCACATTCACTGGGTTCTAGGTACATTATTTATTCTGCTGAACAACTTCATTTTGTCGTCGGAAATATCGACGAGACAGCAGGATAGGTCCGGTAATAGCGAAATATGTGTAGCCCTGCACACGGGAGCCATGCATGTGATTCTGACTGCTGGCATATTCTTATTGGATGTCCGGTCCGCACAGACTCCTATATTAAAAAGTACTCTGTGCACAGACTGGACGCTCGCTGGAAACTCGACCGTTATAAAAATACAATTGTATTTGCTAAGCATTTTTGTATTGTCATTCGATTTTTTTCACTTTCTTGTGAAAATTGAATTTATGAATGAAGCGTTTCAAAATCAAATACCTAAGAAATAAAATTGGTTCTTGTTGGCGGTGAAATGGATAATAGGCTTGTTCGTTTTTTTTTAACCACAATACGTGGTAGCTCTTGGGCTTCATCTCACCTGATGGTAAGTGATGATCGGGCCGAAGGTGGAAGCGAGCTTCACGCGGAAACCTCAACCATAGAGGAATTGGTTAAAATCTTACTTCTAACTACCGAAACACAACGATGCTGTTAACATTGTTGTTATACCGACAGTCTTAAATAAGATAGTGATAGCTAGCCAGGCTGACTAAGAACAAGGGCTACCACCAAGCAAACCGAGCAGAAAATTTTGGCCCCACTGGGAATTGAACCCGGGACCTCTGGGTCTGAGACAGGTGGTCTTACCACTAGACCACAGAGGCTGTAAGATTTGATAGATGGTTGCTCAAACTTCAGTGTTTTTATCTACTTGCCGGCCTAACATCTACTGATGCTACCTAAGTCACAGTACCTACTTATACTGTGCTAAGTACCTAGCTATAGGTGTTAGGCAACATCATGTTTGGCAATCGAACGAAGTTTTAATTCAGCTTCACCCAATAGGATAAATATTGTCACCTAGGCAATATCCCGATGTCCTCATGTCCTCCACATAGGTTTTACACAACTAGCTACAACAACACACCTATCTACCTACTTTCATCAACAATAATGACCTATGCTGCCGTCAAATTGCAAGTTAAATCTGACGTGCATCGTTCCGCGCACTGCGATAATGATCGTCCAACGCTGACACGGAGTAGATAAAAAAAGAAGTGCTCATTTCATGTAATTTTCTGTTTCTTTTTATGTTTTTTGTGCTCATGATCGCAATTTTCCTTCTGGTCAAAACTATAAAAATAAGCGATAGAGACGTAAGTAAGGACATTAAATAAGTAAGTAGGTAGATATTGCGTAGTAGGTGTAAGAAGATAGATATCATGTAGTAGGTGTAACTACCTTCTTAAGTAGATACTAGGTACTCATAGAGTAGCCACTTACTGTGAGTAGAAGTACATACGGAATGCAAGGCAATAAGTAGTCGAATAGCTGAAAAAAATTGCAGTACCTAAGTAAATCAAACTGCAATGTTGACTACCTACCTGTGCAATTCCAATGCAGACAGCTTAACTATTCACAAACTGCAAGATAGCTAATTGCACATTCTGTTGGTAGTACCTACCTACCTTATAATTTCGTGCTAATTTTGATGTCGACGTATTCAGTAGAAATCAGGTATTTTCTGATGAGACTGTCGATCCTGTTCACACATACAGTATAACCGCTGATTAATATGAATCTGCCTAGCCTTTTCCCAACTATATTGGGGTCGGCTTCCAGTCTTACTGGATGCAGCTGAATACCAGTATTTTACATGGAGCGACTGCCAATCTGACCTCCACAACCCAGTAACTGGGTAATACGATACCCCTTAATAAGGCTGGTTGTCAGACTTTCGGGCTTTTGATGATCCGAACGACCGTCAAAGATCCTCGAATGACAGGAGACCAATGGCTTAACGTGCTTTCCGAGGCACGGTTGTCCTTGGCTGCACTTGCATAGTGCGAACAGGGATAATCGTCGGTTGGTACCTCATTTCATTAAAAACGTCTAAGGGGCCTCTGCGTTGGCTTCGGCCCCTCGTACGCCTTCCAAAGGTTCGGGACCCCTGGGTCCCGAGAAATGTCAAAGACGTAAAAATAATAAATTTATTTATCTCTGTGGTGAGAATATACTGTGGGACATTTATTTATTTATTTATTTAAACTTTTCACACACAAAAAGGTACAAAGGCGGACTTAATGCCTTAGGCATTCTCTACCAGTCAACCAAGGGTGGTGAAGAGATTGGATGGCAGGTGCTCTGTTTGAGAGGAACAAAGAAAAAAAAATTATTTAAAATATATCATTAGAAATAAAATAACAGTACATAAATAGGTTATAACTTATAATACACATACATACATATTTTATATAATATACATATATTTATTATATATATACACATATATACAAATTCAAGGGTATTGAGATGACTCTACTCTATTTATTTTGAAAAAAACTGCAATTTCCGCTTAAATGCATACCGACTGGTGGCCGTCCGTCCATCTGTCTAGTATAATATATGCTAAGCTAGACGGATTACCTACGATTAGTCCGATTTGCAACCTAGAGCTCCATTTCTTCATACTCCATGACCACCAAGGATTAAAAACATCGTTAAGTCCGAAAATGAAACACAAATATTTGCATCATTCGTTACGTGTGTGTTTCAAAAGGATTATAGTTCGAATTAATAAGCTTTGCCCTGTTGTTTTAGGCTGGCATATTAAATGTTATAACAAATTCCTGTGAAAGTTTTGATTGTATTTTTGGATTTCGATCTGGTTCAGAGAATATCTACGGATGGTTACAATTTATTAGCAATATTGTGGGTAGTTCGTAATTGGTTATTAGTTCTGGCTATTTTATACAGGGTGGCAGGGACATCAACGCGAAAACTGTTACCATGGATTCAGTACATGACTCTAAACCCCCCTGCGGTGAAATATTTCGTCGGTTATTTTTCAAAAAATCTGCTGTTCCATACATTTTGACCGCGTAGGTATTGCAGTTTTCTATGTATGTTTTCGAATTGTCGAAATAACCATTACAAAATAATTAGGAATTTCTCTCACATGAACCCTAGATTTAAAAAATTCATGTGTGTTACCTTCATTCACGTATGTTACGGTGTGTTACCAATTCACGACTGTTATTGTACCTACAATTTTTGGCGGCCATATTCATTCGCTAAGAAAAACCTACATTTAAAATGAGCCCTCCCGGCGTCCCATATGCGACTAGGTGGCCTCCAGGAATGCTCTCGGCACTGAACGTGTTAAGCGACTCTTAAATGCGCGGTGTTGGACTTTCAAGGTTCCACTCAGCGTCGAAAGTTAAACATCCAACAGCGCGATTTTATTTAGGCATTCATTCATTGCAGGTGTCGCTGTTGCCCAGGTTTAGTAAAAACGGGCATTAGTCTAACAATAGCGAAAAAAACCCGCGTACCGTTTACCACTCCTAAATTTTGACTCGGTGTTCAGACCCACCTCTCCTATGTATCATCTTCTATAAAGGGACATAAATTCTGACTTGTACCAGAGTTCACCTAACAACCAACCTCCTAAAATCTGAATACCAGGTCGTTTTTCCTTGTTAGTGTGACGATTCATCGCGACAGACTCGCAACTTATCATCTTTAGTAACGATACGACCATTCACAATATTCAAATATTAGTTAGGTTTCCTTTTTGTTTGAAAAACTGGAACAAACGCTGTTGAATAAGTACCTAACAACAATTTAAGATATTGGTGCCGATTCTCTTGTTCACAAACTAAACTAAATTTAAGTTCAGTGCATCTTTTTCTTTCAATTTCATTAAGAAAAGGACAGAAGATAAATTTTAGTTTAGTCCTGTCAAATTAATCAGCGCTTGACGTAAATTGACGTAATTTTAGTCGGCAAGTTTTTAATCACGTCTAAACTCATATGGAGTAGTGACAGACGCTGATTAATTTGACAGGACTAAACTAAAATTTTTCTTCTGTCCTTTTCTTAATGATTTAGAAAGAAAAAGATGCACTGAACTTAAATTTAGTTTAGTTTGTGAACAAGGGAATCGGCACCATTATGTACGTAGTTCAACTTGACAAAAGGACAAAAATAATTTAAAAGAGTGTCCGTGGAGTTTCTTGCCCGTTCTTCACCATAGGTACCTACTACGCTTTGGAATGGGCTACTAGCTTCATCTTTCTGATTGACTGACTCCTTGACAATTCAAAAGTACCTGCATTGGTTTAATTGAAATAAATGCTTTGAGTTTTCAGGTCTAGGAAAACATTGTCAAGAAATCATAACACATCCCTGAAAACCTTATGCTCGTTTCTTTTCAGTGGGAAGTATATATAATATAGAGCAGATATAGAGCAGTGGTGGCCCAATGGTAACAGCCGCTACTTACGAGTAGGTCGTAGGTTTGAACCCAGACAGGCGCTTTACTTTGTGTAAATTATTTCACCACCACTGCTCTCAAAACGGTGAAGGAAAACATCGTGAGGAAACCGGCATGTCCTAGAACCGAAAATTTGAAGACATGTGACATCTACCAACCCGCACTGGGCCCGCGTGGTGGATTACGGCCCACTCCCTCTCACAGAGAGGAGGCCTGTGTTCCAGTAGTGGGAACATTTATAGGCTGATGATGATGAGGTAGTATATATAAGAAAAAGAGGTAAGTAGGTATTACCTTTTAAATTTAATTACACTACTAGGCATCTACAATGTCTCTATTTTCTTAATGTCCCTCGGGAATCATCGCATTTCCGAATAAAAACGAATGCTAATTTCCATGTCCATCAATTATTTGATTTATCTTGTATAATAATTTGAATTCAGAACTAAGTACTTTATTGTTGTTTTGTTTTGATTTTCATGTGAACTATATAGAGCTGTAAAACTATTTTCCTATCTGTCGTGTCTGCGACTTTAGCAGCTTTCCGGCCCCTTTTAAAATAAATTACATTAAGTTAAAAGAGTATTAACAACTCTTTATACTTCCAAGTCGATTGAGAGCGTCCGGTCTGCACCAAGTGCATAGGGCAACTGATAGAAATCAGACGACTGACAAAACACGAGGTTTGCCGAGGGACATTAAGAACATAGTTATACTGTTGGTGGTTCCATGATATACCTACTTATAGAACCTACCATTACACCGATTCGACTCTGTTTTCAGTTTCCCTCTACAAAAAGAATATTGCTTCAATATTTTCTTCCTATCCATTAGCTAGACAAGTTTGCTCCCAATATCTTCCTACTCTATAATATTATAACAAAGATAGATACATACCTACCTACGTTGGTGCGTTTAATACAGAAACCGTTTTTCCTTTGTGAATCTCACAATGACGATATCAGATCGGATCTCATACTCAAATGGAGGATTACTTATAAATGTAAGTAACATTTTCGATTCACATAAAATATTACTTTCAATATTACCTACCTATCGTTACCAATATTACTTACCGATGTGTGTCGGCAGTAGATACTTACTACTCATTCACTTAGGTATGTAGGTACAATTGTATGTAATAATATGTGTAGTCAGACAAGAAGAACGAATACAAAGGAGGAATGGTATGATTTGTAATAGAGTACCTCCTAGGTACCTTCGTAATGGTGGATTTCTCACTTTCAGGGTTGTGCCTGTAGAACGCTTTTTTTTTCTTTTTGCGTGTGAAATTATCAAATAACTTTTCCCGCTCTTGAGCGGGAGGGCGTCTCAGACTCTTACTGACTAAAACCCACCCGTGTTCCTTCAGTTGCCATGTTGCCAGGGCCACGGTATCCCTTTCGGACTTTCCCGTGACCCCGGCAGGCATCGGCCCTAGCGGACCCCGTCAGGTCTGCTGCCATTTCTTTGAGGCGCGCGTGGAATACAACGCGCCGTCTGCGTCTGCGTCTGCATCTAAGGCCCTCTACACTGTCTGTTGCATATACATTTCAAATGTTTGAATATAAATTTTTGAGGGGGTGTGCAGTTTTATATTAGACGATATCTACATATCTAAGTAACTACCTCATTGTGTGTTACTATGGATTCCTTATTTCTTACAAATTTGGCCGTGTTGATGGCGGATAGATTCAAATTTTTCACGTTCTATGTAATTTAGCAATGTAATACCTACCTAAACAATGTAAGTAAGTTTGTTACGTGTAGAAATTATTGAAAGAAAATGTTCGGTCAGAGATATTTCATTTTTCCAGTCGATTGCTTCAAGTTCACGAGATTCCGTCAAACTAAGTTATTGAATAGAGCTCAGATATTCAATGGCTTAGTTCGCACTTAAGTGTGAGATGAGAATACCTAAGTGCTATTGAAAATATTGGGATAAAGTTTGGGCTAAGGTTCTATGAAAGTGATTGGCGTTTATTGTAACTGAAAGTTCTAACTTAGAGCATTCATAGTAAGTAATCAAACCGTAAACTTTTAACTGATTTGAAAATATATGTAGGTACCTACTATAAGGACTCCGTGTCCTTATATTAACGGTTCGGATAAATTCATCTATCTGTATAATAATATTTTTACTAACAATAATGTTGATATAACTCATCTATCCTAAACAAAACACAATGTACAGAGTTTAGAGCATTTTAAAGATAGAGTTAACGACGATATCTGTGCTAGTATTAACTGTGTGACAGACATCGGCGCCTTCCTCCTACAATCATGGTTTGCTATTCGTTTCAATATAATGATACAAAAGTAGTCCTTGTACTCATTTTTAACCGACTTCTAGAAGGAGGAGGTTATCAATTCGGATGTTTATATATATTTTTTTATGTATGTTCGGGCATAACTCCGTCATTTATAAATGGATTTGCAAAATTCTTTTTTTTTGAAAGGGTATGCTCTCGAAGTAGTCCCATTGTCATCTGGTCAGGATCTGATGGTGGGATCCTAAAGAAATCGAGGGAACTCTTCAAATATCATAGGCACAACTATAGCTATTTGGGTATTTTTTATAGTAACTCGTGCAGTTGCTCTCGGAAAGCACTATTTGGTGAAGTGGACCATAGATGGCCATCGGGACTATTCAATAATAAGTATTTAACGGGTTGCGATTCGATTACTTTCATATGTGTCAAGCAATTTATGCTCGTCACAATGCATATGGATAAGTGAAGCTGATGGTGAAGTACTAGGAGAACTCCTTAACGATTAACGTCCCTCCATCAGGAAAAGCAATATTTTGTAAAAGGTGATGAGCAGTTGGCATTAGGCTAATGTAACATAGATAAATTACAAATTGAACCACTAAAAAGCAAGAAATAAAATATTTTTTACAAAAAAAACCGACTTCCAAAAAACCACTACAACGTGAAAAATAACTTAAATTTCGGAAGTCGGTGGCAAATAACAAAATACAAAACCAAAGACACCGACTTCCGAAATTTAAGTTATTTTTCACTTTGTAGTGGTTTTTTGGAAGTCAGTTGTTTTTTTTTTGTAAAAAAGATTTTATAAGTATTAAAATAATAAAGAAATTGAGTTGAAAATTGAATTGAATGTATTTAGATTGAAACATAATTTATTTACAAATAGGCATGCAAGGAAATACGTGAATGTGTGTGAGAGTGTGTCTGTACAAACATCTATATCCTTACATCAGCTTACATCCTTACATATTATAAAAAAAACTCCCCCAACGAGTCTGTCTGTCTGTCTGAACGCGATAAGCTCGAAAACTATCAAACGGATTTTCAAACGGTTTTCACCAATAGACGGAGTGATTCATGAGGATGGTTTTGGTGTCTATTTCACTAAGGTTTTGTGTAAATTAGCTGAAATATGACGATTATTGATGAATATGTCGGAAAAAATGCCGGCTGGAGCTTTACAGGCGTGCGCCGCGTAAACCTTGAGAGATAAATAAAATTTATGTTCTACAGTATTGTACACCTTAAAAAGGGCAGAAGCTAAAAATCAATTGCCGGGCGTTAGTCACGCGAAAACTCGAAAATGGCTCGATCTACCTATTGTTAGCGCTGCTGTACCTAAACATTGCCTAAGTGAGTTGGTGGTTCAAGAGAGAAGGCATTTGAAAATAATGTCTTCCAATCTGCCATCCTTACGAAAAGTGCAATAACTAGGTTAAACCTGATTTCGAAAAAAACGCGGGTAAAGATTTTATTTTTGTTTTGTTTGTAGGTATCTCCAACACTATACATGGTATACAAGGCAAATTCATCATAGATACGTAAAAAGTGTCTGAAAAGAATATGTAGATCTCGTTCTGCAAATTCCGAATATGTACTTATCTCAATTCGGCGCAAAACTCGAGTTATTGCACTTTTCGTAAGAACGGCAGCAGTTCTTATTTGTGTATTCCAGTAGCGGTACCACACTGGTTGAGCTAAATGGTGCTGATCCATACGTCATGTTCGTGAACGGGCGCCGTCAGTAGGGACTGGTCATCTCTTAGCTGCCACGGTTTATTTAAAAACAAAAATTTTTGAATTGTTATTATATTTTTATTACGGACGCTTTTAACGTGCACGTCTTTCTACATTGTTCTCACATGTATAAGTTCAACACGAATGATGTAACCAATATTTTGTAACAATATTTTGATTTAAAAGAGTGTCCGTGGAGTTTCTTGCCCGTTCTTCTCCATACTCGTAGGTACCTACTACGCTTTGGAATGGGCAACTAGCTTCATTTTTCTGACTGACCGACCCCTTGACAATTCAAAAGTACCTGTAATTGGTTTATTTGAAATAAACGCTTTGAGTTTGAGTTTTTGACAGGAAAGTTTTGAGTAGGTAAGAATGTGGATGGCTATTTGAGTAGGGGAAGACCAAAGAAACGATGGATGGACTGTGTGGACTGTGATGATAACTTTAGCTAGAAAAGAAGTGACTACCGAGATGACGACTATTTAATATAAACCTTAACTACCTTGACATACGGTCAATATAAGAATAAATTCGCATTCGGTGCTCGGAGCGCCCTCAAGCTACTACAAGAGCATGCGCGCGACTGCTCCAATCACCGCCGTGCTGCTCTGCGCTCCGCCGCATTACCCCGCGCCCGGCTGGCTGGCGGTCAGATGCCTGGAGAGTTTTAACTAGTGCTACGGAGTAGCAGCGCGCCGCCGCGCGTCTCTTCGCTCGAGGGCTCTCAAGGGCTCTTGGCACCGCTCGGGGCCCGCGGAATCCGCCTGCGCGTTTCAAGGAAATGCGCTCCGCCGTGCCTCTAGCAGTGTGCGCTGGGCCTAAGTATTGTATTTATTTTATTTTTGATTTGTTACTTCACTATATGCACCGATTGACGTCATCACGTCAACGCCGGTTGTCGCTGAAAATCAGCGCTGTGGCTCGGTCTCGCATGGGGACGCAGCATTATGCTGAGCGGTGGCCGTTTTGCGTAGATAGGACGCATATTTCCCCCAAATTGTTATATATGTGTTCTTTTTTCTTTTTTTGCTCCATGTTAACCGCAAATAAACGTTTTTTTCTTTCTTTTCTTTAAGTTATAGAAGAAAATTACATGTTGCGCCATACCCAAATAAATTGTTAAATTTGCAGGAGAATGATGACGTATATAAATTATTTTCTAAGGTAGTTGGTTGTTCCAGAGAGAAGGCATGAAACTACTCTAAACTTTCTACATTTTTCATTCAGGTAGATAATCTACGACAAAGACCCTTTGGCATTTTAGTGTCTCCTTGAACTTATTTGAAGAATATTCTCGGTCGAGCACATTGACCTTTGAAAATCAAACTTAAGGGCCTATATTGAAAATAAATAGTAGTTTGGTGGGCGTGGCTTATTGCCCCCGCACGCGGGGAATGGCGGTTCTATATTCGATGGTTGGCCGCCACATCATCGCGCTGCCACAAACGTATCTGAACCAGTAGCAAAAAGTGGAACTAACGAAATAACTGACCGGAATTTGAAAACGTTAGTTACTTAGCATGGGCTTTGGCTAAGCAATATTCTTGTCACTGTCGCACAACTGTCATACTAAAAGTGCATGATAAAGACAGAAACATATCTAAGAAAAAAGCGCGTGCTAAGTAACAATAATTTATCTCGGTCTATGAAATTTTGCGAACTATGGAGTAGACAAATAATACAAAATATTTAATTATCAGCAAAAATATTTATTGTTTACAGAGTGACATTCCCACACACAAAACGTATGGGAAAAGTTTTTGCGATTTCTGACTTGGTTCTGAGTTGGCCACTTAAGTTTTTTGTTCCATAAAAGAAACAGGTTCTGACTAATATTTTTTTCGAAATCTGTGAATGCAGATCAAAATGTCTTAAAAAGTTAAGGACAGTCTTCTAAGACCGTTTTCCTGTAGCAACAACGGTTATGCTTATTGCCCCATCTCAAAAATCCAACCTGTATACAGGTTGTCTCAAACGTAATGATCCAAAGGCAAATGGGGTAAAGTGGAGGTGGCCACCTATTGTTTAAAAATTTAAAAGTTAGGATATTCTCAACAGTTCAGAAAATTAACCATTTTCAAGAAACTTTTTACTTTCATTTAGATTTTTCGACCCTGTGAACAAAATTTTTGACGTAGCGAGTTCAATGGCTGGAAGATGTCTTGATAGTGTAGATACAAGCCCATGCCCAATGCCTATAGGCAGATTATGGGCTATGATGGCTTTTGATAATGACAACACAAGTTGTGAAGGCCTACGAAGGTCAACAGCGAAAGTAAAAAAAAAGAATTAAAAATTAAACACATGTACCGAAGGAACACGAACACGTTTAAATATGTTAAATTTTAATACTAAACGCTTTTCTGAGATGTTTCGGTAAAATTAAAGCATAAAGTTTTGCGGGTAGTTCGACCATGTTATGAAACCCATTTTTTTTAAAGGTTTTCATTAAGCTATCTTTGTAAAATTTTCCCAGTCTAACTATTAATAATTAAGGTACTTTTAAAGCTATGTGCTATGTGCACTTTTTTAAATCTGGGGCTTAGAAAGTTTCGATAAAGTTTAATGATAAATTAGAAAAGATAAGTAAAAATAAAATCTGAAGCGCTGCAGAGCCACACTAAACGTAAATAGGAACGTAATCTTCCAGCCTACACTATCAAGGCATCTTTAAGCCAGATTTATTTATTTATTTAAGGAAAAACAAACAGTACAATAAAAAATAGTCACAATATCTTAAATATAACATTTTAAACAATTTTCCCACTATGTTTTCGTACTTACGATTTAAATTCGCTACGTCGAAAATGTTGTCCACAGGGCCGAAAAATCCAAATGAAAATGTAAAGTTTCTTGAAAATGGTTAAATTAGTGAAATCTTCTGAACTATTGAGAATATTGAAACTTAATTTTTTTTAAATGATGGGTGGCCACCTCTACTTTACCCCATTTGCCTTTGGACCACTACGTTTGAGACATCCTGTATAATACTTGCTGTGTGCCGCGATTTCACCCGCGTAAGTCTCGATCCATTGGGAATATCGGGATAAAAAGTATCTTATGTAGGACATACCCAGGTCATGGTCTACCCATGTGCGAAATTTTATCCAAATCCGCTGAGCCGTTTTTGCATGAAAGCGTAACAAACAAACATACAAAAAAAACTGGCCACGTGCGTGTCAGACCACGCACAATGAAGGGTTCCGTAGTTGGGATGAATTTATCTCAAAAAAAACTTAACTTAGTAGTTGAGAAACATGTTCTCCCATACATCGATAGGTACGTCACGGTCAATTTTCCAATTTCAAATGCAAGTTTGTAATCGATTTACTTGCGATTATCAAAATATGCCACATAAAGGGCCGTATTTTTTTATTGCGTTAACTTAGAAGCTTGATTTTTTTAGAGTTCTGAGGGAATAATATTTGAAATTTGGCAAAGGGTAGACCATGACCTGGTTAAGTCATAATCATAAGTAATTTATTTCATAACAAAATACATTGTGTTGAAAATATTACAGTGATGATAAATTGGTTTAGACTTTAGGACATAGGATACTTTTTATCCCGATATTCCACGGGATTGGGACTTATACGGGTGAAATCGTGGAGTGCAGCTAGTCCTAATAATAAAGCTGAAGAGTTTGTTTTCTTGTTTGTTTGAACGCGTTAATCTCTGGAACTACTAGTCCGACTTGAATTTTATTTTGGATTTGATAGCCTGTTACATACATACATACATACATGTTAAAATCATAACCCTCCTTTGATTTTGCCGTAGTCGGGTAAAAACTCTCCTTTTTTACAATTCAAATGCGACTCCATTTCTTTTTTGTGATCTATGATTCGTAGTGACAGTACTTGACATATTGATGTACTGTTGACGTATTTCAAAACCTAAAAACGAATTTTATTTAGCCTATTTCTTTAGATAAAAGATTATTAAAAGTTGTAGGTATAAAAATAGATGTTCTTAGAAAATAAAATGCTTACACAATAATACATTAAAAAGCGGGAATAGATTGTGTTGGTTGTGCTTTAGTGAAGGTGGAGAATTCGACTCACTATTATCATCATCTTATTGCTATTGAATTCCTGTAAAATGAGTTCATTGATAGCCCTGTGCACTCCAAACGTTGCAGGTACTGTTCAGTTTTGATTTTATATTTCTTTCTATATTTATAAATAATTTAAATGTCACCACGAAATCATAATAGAAAAATAATGTTATATTGTTCGCAGGACTCACAAGAATACACACACACACAGTCTGAATACCTATTCAACACTAATTGCATTCAATAATTACTTTAACTTGCTGAAGTACTAACTTTTTCTGTAAACAAAATTCTTTAAATCACGTAAATTTGATCGCACCGATTTGCAAAAAAGTGACATAGATTCTTCGTCGATGAGCCCCATCGGGCGACTGATCTATGAATGAACGAGAGTGATGACAATACTTTTGATAGGCGAAAGAAGAGATGACGATAATGTGTGTCCGCTCGGAATAAAACAACGTATGTGCCAAAACGAAATGCCGTCTTTTGTAAATGAAAAGTATTATTTAAAAAAAAACTGCTTTTCTTAAAACTCGAAACGCTTACTCTCTATGTTTTAAAGTAAATTCCATTGAATAACTCATAAGTGTTGCGCCATGATACTCAAAAAAAGATAAAAATAGATAGACCTTTGCAAATTTTTTGTATCGAGAAAATTTCATTGTATCGTGTATTCCTTTTTCCGGATACTAGATCATATAGTCAAAAATCATACACCAAAATTTGAAATCCCTATTCCAAATACTTTGAAAGTTACACGATAAAGAAAAAGCCCATTTTTTTCAATATATCACCTTAACACGTGAAACAACACTACATAGTTCAGTCATGCGATATTTTATAAATTTAAATTCCAATTAAAATACCTATTCATCGGTCTCGAGTTTGTTTTGATGAAACTCGAGTCTGGCTGAATAATTCACGTCTTGATGAAATGACGACGGTAAATAAAATAAAGTAAATAAAAGTCGAGTGTCTATGGTACCACAGACACTCAAGCAAAAGGACGACGAATTCAAATTCTTTGTTTTTAATTAGGAGATTTATCTTTGCGGAAAATAATAACAGCAAAACCATAATTTGAAGAGAAACTGAATTTTGAAGTAGGTATGCCTAGAGATGACTACTGTATTTCTATTTTCTTGTCCCTCGGCAAACTTCGTGTTATCATCAGTTGTCGTAATTCTATCAGTTGCCCTTTGCACTTGTTGTCAACCGGACGCTCTCAATTGACTTGGAAGTATATAGAGTTGTTAATACCCTTTCAACTTCATGTAATTTATTTCAAAAATGGGAGGAAAGCCGCTGAAGTCACAGGCACGACAGATACGAAAATAGTTTTACAGCTCAATACTCAATATCTTTATTGCTTTACCATAATGTGTACTTACTTAGCTCTATATAGTTCACACGGAAATCAAAACAAAACAACAACAAAGTAGTTAGTTCTGAATTCAAATTATTATACACGATAAATCTAATAATTGATGGACATGGAAATTAGCATTCGTTTGTATTCGGAAATCCGATGATACCCGAGGGACATTAAGAAAATAAAATATTGTACTAAAAAATTCTAGCTAATAAAATAAATGGATTCGTTTTGCAAGACGACCTATTTTCTCAATGTATGAATTGATTTGATCGAATACGCATTTTTTGAACATTCGGTTTTCCTATTTTCTGTCTTCGTAAAACTCAAACGCGAAAGAAAAATCACGTATCGTTTCTTGAACCAGGTACACACTTAACTTAAAAGTGTCACCATAAAACCTAGTACACATACAACACAAAACTATAAATTTTAAGTTATCACCAAAGTCGAATGAAAACACCAATGAGAGACCATAACTCTATCGTTTGGTACTTTACGACCGCTGTACACTCACGTACAAAAAGATAGATGGACTAAAAAGTTTATTCGGTAATAAAGGACCGGGTATCAGCAGGTACAAATTAGGTATAACACGCTGATAAAATTAATTCAAAAATGATTTTCTTGGAAACTGTAGATTCAAAGTGGAATACTTATGATTCAATCAATAATTTTTAACCGACTTCTAAAAGGAGGAGGTTATCTATTCGATTGTATAAGGGGTAGCAAGGGATCTCGACGCGAAAACTGTTACCATGGATTCAGTACATGATTCTGAACCCCCTGCGTTGAAATTTTTCTTCAGTTATTTTTACAAAAATTTGCTGTTCCATACATTTTGACTGCGTAGGTATTACACTTTTCTATGGAACAGCAGATTTAAAAAAAAAATAACCGATAAAAAATTTCAGCGCAGGGTGGTTCAGACTTTATATGAATAAAGTTTTTATTATTATTTATTATTATAGAACCATGTACTGAATCCATGGTAACGGTTTTTGCGTCGATGTCCCTGCTACCCTGTACATATTACTAGCTGACCCCGGCAAACGTTGTTTTGCCAATTATTTGTTTGGGGTGGACAACACTGATCACTTAGGGGTATGAAAAATAGATAGTAGCCGATTCTCAGACCTACTGAATATGCATATGAAATTTGGTAAAAATCAGTAAAGCCGTTTCGGAGGAGAAAGGTAACTAACATTGTGACACGAGAATTTTATATATAAGATACCTATATTTATTACTCCGGTATAGACGAATTTGCAAAATTATTTTTTACTTGAAAGGGTATACTTCCGAGATGGTTCCATTGCGATCAGGTCAGGATCTGATGATGAAATCCTGGAGAAATCGAGGGAATTCTTCAAATATTATAGGAAAACCCATAGCGATATGGGTATTTTTTAACTCGTGCAGTTGCTCTTGAAAAGCACCATTTGGTGAAGTGGAACTGATGATGAAGACCACAAATAGCCATCGAAACTACTCAATAATAAGTATTTCACGGGTTGTGATTCGATTACTTTAATTTATTTAATATAGTTGCAATGCAATTTATGCTCTTCACATTGCATAATGGAGCTGATGGTGAAGTACCAGGAGAACGCCTCAACGATGAACGTCCCTGCATCGGGAAAAGCAACATTTTGTAAAAGGTGATGAGCAGTTGGCATTAGGCTAATGTAACTTAGATAAATTACAAATTGACCCACTAAAAAGCGAGAAATAAAAACTATTTTACAAAAAAAAAATAACAGACTTCCAAAAAACCACTACAAAATGAAAAAAATAACTTAAATTTCGGAAGTTGGTGTCTTTGGTTTTGTATTTTCGTTATTTGCCACCGACTTCCGAAATTTAAGTTTTTTTCACTTTGGTTTTTTGGAAGTCGGTTGTTTTTTTTTTTTTGTAAAAAAGTTTTTTTATGTGTTATAGTTTGACCGGGACCGCTGTTCCGTGCCTCAGGTATGTGCGCGGCGAGACGGGGGGCCGTGCAGGTCGCTCATTCGTCAACGCTCAGAGCACGCAGCGTCCCGCCACCCGGCGGCCTCGCCTTGCCGAGCATTTAGAGATATTCAATAACGAACTTCTTAAACTTTTTAAATTTTTTAATGTTGTCTGCATCTTTCTGCACTTGCCTGTATAACAGATATCGAGAATATCGGCGAATGCACACTTCAACTATATCATATTTGGACGTTAAAAGTTTTTCATTGCCTCCGAGATGAGATATTGCTTCAGCAGTTTTAGTTTTTCGAGATTCGGGAAATATTTCTAGTAGATAAGATGATATTTTATCGGTTTAGACGTTGAGTATGATGATTCTGTGTCTGGTGTTTTTAATTTTATTGAATATTAGCCAATTGCTGTAGTATCAGTCAGTGCTATATAGGTAGGTACTTGTACTTGGTATGCTGAAACGTCTGTTTAAATACGTTATTTTTACTATAATCGATGCTGATCTACGCGTTAAAGAAGGAAGAAGAATTATGAATGAAGATATGACGGTATATAATAATAAATTCGTTGTGCTAACAAACAGCATTAATACAGTGTGAGTCTAAATAATGTGCACATATCGAAATGAGGGAATTTATGCTTAATTTTATCGACGGATATTTTTTTTTTTTTTTTCTTAATTGTATTTAAAAAATTCTCCCTCATTTCGATATGTGTACATAATAAAGACTCATACTGTATTGCGTTTCGGGAAATGAAATGAAATGAAATGAAATTGTTTATTCTGTAAATAGGATATCGGAATCACTTTTACACGTCATATAAAAAAATATTAAAAATAAGCTAGATGAGTTCGGCTTTTCCTATCTGACTACTCTGAGAAGAAAGGCCGAAACAAACTCAGTGGTCGCAGTCTCTTTTAAAGTCCAGACATAATCTTGGTCAGGCCATATGAGGACCATGTAGATTAGTGTCTGAAAAGGTCTTTTGAGGAAAGAACCATACAGATTTGAGTGGACCTGTCCAGTCAGTGCAAGCATTTGTCAGTAATCGTGGAGCTCAACTTAGAACTTAAGGAGCTCAACTCGACGAGCAATACCAAAGAAAGGACATTTGGGTAGGCCGCAAAAACTACTCAAACTGCCAGACCATCACTAAAACTAGAAGAGAAATAAAAATAAAAACAAAACTGTACCGTATCGCTAGTCGCTACCACAAAGTTAAAATAAAGACCAAAAAAAAAAGTGGCGACACTCCGGGAATACCGACAAGATCGCCTTGGTGGAAGAAAAATACTTATATAGAACCTTACCTAAATAAAGAGCACAATCGCGTTTACAAAAATGAGGTGTCGTCACGGTGTCGCGAAATCAATGTCCAGTCCCATCTCAAAAATGCCCAACGTGCCTAAAGAAGTTTTCACTTCAAAAAACAATCTGCCTAGCTTTTTCCCAATTATGTTGGGGTTGGTTTCCAGTTTAACCAGTAGAATACCAGTATTTTACATGGAGCGACTGCCTGTCTAACCTCCACAACCCAGTTACTGGATAATACGATATCTTTTGGAAAATAGAAAGACCCCTGGGCCTGTCAGTAATTTCAATGGCAACTTCTTTTATGCCAGAAGTGATTTCGTCGCTCGGCATCCAATACCGCGAATGAAACATTCGTCAAATTTTACAGGAGACACTAAAAACTTGACAAAATGTACTACATACAAACTATTATTTTAAAATGATATATTTTATACTAAATTAAAAATATGACTGGATAACTTTCGCCATTTTTTAAATGCAGGATCACGTATTTGAACGTGTAGAATGAAATAAAACAAAAATCTGATTTTCGTCAAAAATGTCATATTCGCGTTATTGGATGCCGAGCGACGATTTTTAAGATTTAGCTAAAAAGTCCACATTAAATTATCGAATCCGCAAAACCATTGTTTTATCTTTGGACCATCATGGCAGCCTTTAATAATATTTATATGTTAACATATTCTATGACTAGAGGGCAGCACTAACATTAGCAACGCTTACAATAACATCCTATTGTAATAATAAGCTACCCTTGCTCTAAAATACTGATTTAATACCGAATATAATTATCAATATTTCAAGGATAAGGAAAATAATATGAAACACCAAGATACTTTGTCAGTCATTTATATTACTTTGCCAACATCAAATTCAATATTCTACACCATACCATCACATCTCCTATTCCCCACATAATATTACAATTCAATCAGTATTCTAATATTTACCATAAAACTAATAGGTTACCTTAATTTACAGTAGATCTCCAACCAATACTATGCCAATCTATCTTTTTACCGACACAGCCTCTAAGCACGTCTTACCGTCACGAGCGCTCGACCCACAAGACCGTTGTGTTCGCCATTTTGACATATCGAATCTTTCGGTGTTGCCAGTAAAATATCAAACAATTATCTATTAAATTGAAACCTAACACTCGACCATCCTGACATCGTGCATGTCCTCATGCACGTAAGTTAATTAGCATCTAAAACCTAACACTCGGCTCATAATGATTTACACGTTATTTTTAAAACTTATACACTGTTTGAGAATCATTCTTTTCGCCAAAATATATAAATACAAATGAGAGAAAAATTATTATAATTTCTACTGATCATGATAATATGATGGTATGACGTAAACTCAATCTCAAAACATTTATTTCTATTAAACCATTTACAGATACTTTGAATTTTCAAAGAGTCGTCAGTTAGTCAGAAAGTTGAAGCTAGTCGCCCATTCCAAAACGTAGGTAGGTCTATGGAGAAGAACGGGCAAGAAACTCCACAGATACTCTTTTAAATCAAGATATTATAAAATTCTGTATACATTTTTCTTGTTGCTTCTATATGTGAGAACAATGTAGAGAAAAACAATATCAAACAATTCAAAATACCAGATTAAAGATAAGCCCTGGCAGTTAAGAAATGACCAGCCTCAACTGACGGCCCATCGTACACGAACATAACGGGTGGATAAGCACCATCGAACTCAACCATTTGAATGTGCATGACATACTCTCAACAGCCCTACTCTTTCAAGTCAACACAACTTCATAATAACATTATAAATGTCTACATGGTACTCACATTTGCATTTTTTTTTCACGTTATAGTTTCTCATTCTACACGGAACTATTAAAATGCATTGACATTTGCTTTTAAACCTTTCTACATCTAAAAACTGCAAATAGCAACAAAGCAACTTGCGGAATAAAATATTAAATATAATTTTAATCAATTTTGCAATCGACTTCCGTTCACTAACTGGAGACGTATTTACAGCACCGGAATTCGGCTACAGAAATTTTCAAAACAAAATTGATAAAACATTTACAAAATAATCTGCACTCTAATTACATTACAACCAAAAGCTAACATTCAGCCTTCCTGACATCACGTTTGTCGTCAAACTATATAACACAATAAAATAAACACTATGTTTCTTGCTTTTTCAATCAATATTATAGAAGACTTGAATGTTTAGCGTTAATTATTACATTAATTAGAGCATCGGCTAACAAAATTCTCAGAAACTACGAAATAATTAGTTAGTGACAATTTACTCCAAAAACACAGGAACCGCTTAAAAGGTAAGATATTACGTAAGCACATTTTGTTAATTTCTAATTTTCATTAGCTCATTCATACCTTTCAATATCAATTTACATCAGTCACTTATTGCACTGTAAGCTTAAGCACTATCACTTGTGAGCCATCGCACGACTTTCAATGAGCGACTCCTAATATGTAAATACCACATTCTGCATATGCCACACATTGCACCGCAAGCTTCACTGGTCAAGCACTCTCACTTGCCAGCCACTGTACGACTTCCAATAAGTAACATAACATCCAGCATATGCCAAACATTGCACTGCAAGCTTCACTGGTCAAGGACTCTCACTTGCCAGCCACTGTACGACTTCCAATGAATGGCCTATGCTTCGACTTCCATCTCCCAATCATTATATTTCTAGTAAGTATGTATTCGCTAACTTCGGTTCTTACTTTACTTATGTCCCTAACCAAATTGTCATGAGTCCAAAAATATTTCATTTTCAATATTCTCACTACTAAAGATTAAATTACGACCAGACAGAACTTCTGTTGGGGTTATAGTCTGATTACAAACTAAAATAATTCAATACCTTGACATTATTATCATAATTAACTTTACAAGCTCTAACCAGTAGCTTCTTACTAACCATAATTTTGTGAAGCTTCCTTATCACAAGCAAGAATACATAAATAGAATTATAAAGGCACGGTGGTTGTGAAACTTTGTACTAACCATGGTGACATAACTTGTGAATCTCACTTATAATGTGCTCACTATTTTATTAATGTTCATCAAATCAATGTCTTGAATACCTCTGGCAACAGGCCTTATCATGTCCTGAATACGAGTGGCAACGGGCCGCATTGCCCTGAATACCAGAGGCAACAGGCCCCACTATATCCTGAATACCCCTGGCAACAGGCCCCATTGTCCTGAATACCAGTGGCAACAGGCCACTATGTTCCATGATCTCATAATGCCAACAAGTTATATCAACACAAATCGAATCTCACAATCACATCCAATAACAGCTATATAATGTGCATCAAATTGTATAACAAAATCCCAAGTACCTTATTTGCTAATAACTGATTTTGACTAAATACCTAACTAAAATTATATATTATAATGAAAATATATTGAAGCAACGGCACCAATTACCATCACCAGGTGCACTGCACTGGCGTCCAGCTGCATAGGCGTATCCGCTTCACGCTGGCTCTCGCTGGCGCATGAGACTCTGACCACGGTGACTGCAACCTCCACGGCGTCGGCTATGATTGCGACCAGTTCCCGATTCTACCCTTGAATTGGTACTCTCTCCGGCCGGGGTCAAAATCCGGCGCCGTGAGAACGCTTCACCGCCGCGGAGCATTAACTGAAACTCATAACAACGGGTTTGACTCCTTTTCAAACAATCCGTGAAAAAATTAAAATCTTTCAAAAGTTTTAATCTCTTCTACCCCCATCGTATGTGACCTTCACATGACCTCCAGTTTTGGAGTTTACCCATAAATCTCCAACTTTTGGAGTTCCCTATACTCCTCCAACTTTTGGAGTTTCTCCATACATCTCCAACTTTTGGAGTTCCCTAAGCTTCTCCAACTTTTGGAGTTCCCCCCCATACGTCTCCAACTTTTGGAGTTCTCCAACTTTTGGAGTTCCCTAAGCTTCTCCAACTTTTGGAGTTCCATATCTTCTCCAACTTTTGGAGTTTCCCCATACGTCTCCAACTTTTGGAGTTTCCCCATACGTCTCCAACTTTTGGAGTTCTCCAACTTTTGGAGTTCCCTAAGCTTCTCCAACTTTTGGAGTTCCATATCTTCTCCAACTTTTGGAGTTTCCCCATACGTCTCCAACTTTTGGAGTTCCCTAAGCTTCTCCAACTTTTGGAGTTCCCCCCCATACGTCTCCAACTTTTGGAGTTTCCCCATACGTCTCCAACTTTTGGAGTTCCCTAAGCTTCTCCAACTTATGGAGTTCTCCAACTTTTAAACATCTTAAAGAAGTAGGACTCACGTGAAGACTGCGACTTCTACTTCGAAGACGCCTTGCACTGCCGCCGCTACGTGATCTCGATGTGGCTTCAGGTGTATGGCCACTTCGACTTCGAAGGCGCCTGTGACTACTATGCCTCACACCGCCTCTATCATGCGCTGTCGATCTAGCTTCAGCTGTGTTGCGCAATCGACCCCCAAATGGCGTTGATAGGCGCTGCGAGCTAGTCCCTCGATCGCGTGGCATGGTTCGAAATTCATAAAACAGAAGTAAATGGGTTAGAATTGGTAAATTAAACAAAACTTCACAAAAAACGTTATAAAAATATTTGCAGGGTATTTCGCAAATATCTCAGAAACGGTGCGTCTGAGCTCAAAAATGACCAAATTTCACCACCCTTTTATAAACCCCACGAAAGGGATAAGAATGCTAAATCCACAAAAAAAACTTATTTTTCTGTCCTACCTTCGAATTTTATCACTGTCACAAACACATTAATTAAGCGTGATTTTAACGCTATTTAATTAATACTAATCACCAGGTTAAAGTTAAACACGTGCAGAACCACAAGGTAGCGTGGTAGGGCCACCCTTATTCTTAATTTACATTAACGATCTGCCAAATGTCACACAACACCCTATGATTATTTTTGCTGACGACAGCACAGCTATTTTTACTGGTGAAAATATGGATACTTTTGAAGCAGACGTAAATAATACCCTTAATGTAATAATTAACTGGCTCACAAATAATAACCTGGTCATCAATTTAGAAAAAACTAAATTAGTCACATTCCCGCGAAAGAATAAAAACTACTTCAACATTCAACATGATGGTACAGTAATTGAACAAGTCACACAAGTGTACAATTTTTAGGACTTTGGATAGATAATGATATGACATGGCAAACACACATTGACACAGTATGCAGTAAACTGAACCAGTAGGTACTCATATGCTCTATATAAATTATCCAAAATTGTCGATCTATCAGCTCTATTAACTGCCTATCATGCCTACGTATCATCAACCTTAAAATAGGCTATTATATTCTGCGGCAACGCCACAAACAAAGAATTAGTGAAAAAGCGCAAAAAAGATGCGTTCGCGCAATGGCTGGTATCTTTGTTCCAGAATCGTGCGAACCATATTTTTAAAAGTCTAAAATTTTAACCTTTCCATCAGCTTATATCTATGAAGTTGCAGTATTTATTAAAATAAATAAAAATCTATTCGGTGAACTGAAATCAAAAAGGTATACACTGAAAATATCTAGTATACCACAAAGAACTGCTCTTATGGGCAAAAGTTTTTTTGGAATGGCATCTAAAATTTACAATAAGATACCTGTGGACATTTTAAGCACCAAGGAACTGCCACTATTTAATCATAAATTGCGTAATTTTTTTAATTGACAAAGATTACTACACGATCCAAGATTTTCTAAATAATTAGTGCCTACTACAATCTGTCACTATAATTGTTATTTTCTAAGATTTACTTTTATGTGATGCCTAAGATATTTAATTTTTTATTTTTTAACTGCATGTTGATATAATTATTTTATGCCTATTAGGCAGGACATAATGGAACTTTAATTTACCTAACATCTGTATGTATAACCCATGCCCACAATAAAAAGATTTGATTTGGTTTGAGAAAACTATTTTGAAGCACTTGTAATGTATAAATAGGCGTGTACTTTCCACTTCTGAACTGTAATAATAAGCTACCCTTGCTCTAAAATACTGATTTAATACCGAATATAATTATCAATATTTCAAGGATAAGGAAAATAATATGAAACACCAAGATACTTTGTCAGTCATTTATATTACTTTGCCAACATCAAATTCAATATTCTACACCATACCATCACATCTCCTATTCCCCACATAATATTACAATTCAATCAGTATTCTAATATTTACCATAAAACTAATAGGTTACCTTAATTTACAGTAGATCTCCAACCAATACTATGCCAATCTATCTTTTTACCGACACAGCCACTAAGCACGTCTTACCGTCACGAGCGCTCGACCCACAAGACCGTTGTGTTCGCCATTTTGACATATCGAATCTTTCGGTGTTGCCAGTAAAATATCAAACAATTATCTATTAAATTGAAACCTAACACTATAATTTTCCGGAGTAGTGTTTGTGCCTCTAACTTGTAGGGAGTGAGAGAGACAATAATGAATGACGTAATTAGCACCGTACTAGGCCTTGAGGTCGTGTCGTGGTTTTTAATTAGGTGCGTCACTTACTATGGTAATAAGTTAACGCCTACGGTAACTAGAAATAATTGTTTTACGTTAATTTCTAAGAAAATATTGCGCATTTCGTTTTTGCTGAAATATTAAGATTTTCTTTAACATCACACAATATCACACTTGTATACCTACCTACCCCAAAGCAAAGGGCAAGGGCAATGAAGAGAGATATTCTTGTTTCACTACGTGATCGAATCAGGAATGAAGAGATCGGCTGGAAAACCAAGGTAACCTAACATAGCCCGAAGAATTGCTAAACGTAAGAGCGCTTATCCTTAAAGTTGGCAACGTCGCCAATAGCTGTCAAATATTTACCTGTTTTGATTAATTTGGCAATATTACTGTATGGAAATATGAAATGTGGCTAACTAGTGAACTAAAATATTGATTACAAAATGTATTATTATTAATATTTAAAATCGTAACACCGAATATTTAGTTTTAGATGTAAAAAAGTATTGTGGAAACTTTCCAAATGCTTTTTGCACTTAAAACGGTTACAACATCAAATTCAGTGTTATAATTGCAATTCATTATTAATAATCTAGTTCGCTAGTTAGCCACATTTCATATTTCCATAGAGTAATATTGCCAAATTAATCAAAACAGGTAAATATTTGACAGCTATTTGTGCCATTGCCAACTTTTAGGATAAGCGCTCTTAAGTGGTAGTGGGCATAGCAGGGCACATTGCTCGCAGAACAGATGACCTATGGTCCGCAAGGTTCTGGAGTAGCGACCACGTACCAGAAGACGTAGCGTTGGAAGGCCTCCCACAAGGTGGATCGATGAACTTGTGAAGGCCGTTGGAATCCGCCAGATGCAGGAAGCACAGAACCAGTTGAAGTGGGGATGTTTGGGGGAGGCCTATGTCCAGCAGTGGTAGTCTTTTGGCTGAAATGATGATGATGACACCCCAAAGGATTGAGCAGAGCATAGTACCAACCTACATTTTGTCATCAGTTATGTTGGACGAGCCTATTGCTATCAATCGGGTACAAATCTAGACTGGGCTGTTACTGAAAAGATTTTAAGCTATTGCATAGCTTTTATCGCGGGCTTTGAGCGCGGCGACCGAATCAAGAAATTCCGTAACGAAAATAAAACCTAACACCCCCACTCCGCCTACCATGTCATCATCCGTCATCATCCCAAGTGTAGCGTTGACAAATAGGAAGTATGGAGGTTACAAATGTTATACAATAGCTTTAACGCGACAGTCCCCGAGTGCCACACGTTTTTTTGTTCAAGTCTAATCGTCATAATCCAAAAGGCGTCACTGCTGTCCAATAATTATCATCATCTTAAAAGGAAAGACGTTCACTAATGAATTAGGTTCTTAAGCAAACCCTGGCTGTACAAGTCGTGGATTACCGCGACCTTCACCAGTACCCTAATTACGTAATACATGATCAATCACAATTTGTTTCGATTTGAAACAGATTGCTAATCCATTGCTTCATAAGTTGGAAAAAAAACTGCTCAACAACGTAAATAACGCAATGGATGTTGTTGAACTGTCAGAATGAAACAAATTTGTCATAATCGTTTAGGAAAACAAGTTACGCAATTAGAGTACAAGTCGTCAACCTAAATTGTGGCAGGCGCGTTCCGAATATTGCCAAAGTAAATACAATTATCGATAAATGAGAAATAGGTCTGTAACATTTATCTTGACAAAAATACAATTTCTTAGAAAGACTCTCTATTATGTACATCATATGGATTCAAGTCATCATACAAATGTAGAAATTTTACAAAGGCTGATACAATGGTCAGTCTTGTCACTAAAAGCGAAACAAATTATTATATTTTTCCTGAGTTTCACATAAGTACTTACATAACAAATATCAAGTAATAATACACACACATACTGCAATACACATATATAAACTCACGCCTTCGCCTTCGTAATAATACTTCCATATTAACACATTCGCGCGCGGTGCTCACTTTTTCGAAACTTGTGATGGAGCACTGTTTTCCCCCATACATTTTTTTTGACGTTTATAAACGTTCATTGGTACCTCTATTTATTTGAGTAATTAACTATGATTAGAACGACATTATACGTCGACGTATGGTGACGTTCCGCAATATATAATCATTTTTCATTTTTTTAAATTAAACACAACGTCTCGATACGTCGACGTGTAGTTACGTTCTGCCAAATTTTATCCTTAAAAACGTATTAAATTATACAAAACGTGTCTGTACGTCGACGTACATATACGGTCTGTAACATTATATATCTCCTAATCTATTATACTACACGCAACGTCTTACTACGTCGACGTATGGATACGTTGTGCCACATTTAATCTTTCGATATCTGTTATATTACTCGCAACGTATCATTACGTTGACGTATTAATACGTTGTGCTGCAATTTATCTTTCGTTACCTATTATATTACACGCAACGTCTCATTACGTTGACGTATGGATACGTTGCGCTACATTTAATATTTCGGTACCTGTTAAATTACACGCAACGTATCATTACGTTGACATATTAATACGTTGTGCTGCATGTTATCTTTCTTTTCCTATCATAATCACACACACCGTCTGATTACGTCAACGTATGTCTACGTTGTACCCCTTAACGTCTTTTTTTACCTATTATGTCTCGCGCAACTTCTGATTACGTCGACGTAAAGAAACGTCCCGCTTCATTTTATCTTACCTTACTTGATATATTATTCTCAACGTGTTATTACGTCGATGCATGGATTCGTTTTGCTTCATTTTGTCTCATCGAATCTATTATATTACACGCAACGTTGGCTGTAATACATTAAAAAAAAAACACTGTCTTACGTGGGTATGTATTTATTTTTAATTGAAATAAAAAAGAGATCAAAAAATACAAAGCAACTGCTCTTTTGTACTAACTTATAACTAGTTATTTAAAAGTAATATCACAATTTTTGTAGTATTATTTGTAATCATATTAATATTATTTAAAACATGTAATAAACTGTTTTATTTTGACAAAATCAACATAATTAAAAAAAAAAAACCTTATTGAAACTAACACAACAAATGAAACAAAAAACTTTCTTCTATACAAACTAGGAAAAAAATCAGTCTTGTGATGCAATTTAACTCAAGTTCACCCGCATTTATTTATTATTAATTACTTTTACTTATTAACAATAGTATAACTAGCCTACTTCGTTTTTACTTTAGGTTTCCCTGTAAAATATAGAGATCGTAATAATCAGTCTTCTGATTTGAACATCTGTGCTAGGTTATATATACCTCAGCTCTTTTTGTATTTTTCAAACCTGGTTATGCCATTCTTCGAAGCACAAAGCACACAGGGGTGGCTTTTCTTCACATCCTTTGCATCTCAATCCCGTTTCTCGCCTTATTTTATTTTTAGTACACATTCTGCACTTCATATAATTAGATGTTTTTTTGGAGCCTTCACGAACTGGTATTTTTTCTGGCCAATGACCACCGTTTCCGTGTGAATTTGTGATTGGAGGAAGAATGAACTCCCTTCTTTCTTGTTGTCTATTATCATTTTTATTTAATTGAGACATGACCTGTTCAATTTTCGTCGTTTTTGGTACATTGATAAGATTTCTTATCAATTCTTCGCGGTAACTCAGAAAATCACATTTATTTTGGCAATATTTTCTGTAAAGAAAGAAGCTGTTCCAAACTGTTAAATCCAGTAAGTGAAAGAACACTTTTTTGTACCATTTAATGGTTTTTCTTGGCGAAGAATAATATGAAACCATCTGGTCCGCTCGGTCTATACCGGACATATGCATGTTATATAGGGATACTTCTTCTGGTTTCGTGCTGGTTTTACCATAACGATTTGAGACTGTGACAAGTTTGGGATGGCTTGCAGTATTTATCATAAGTACAGGCCGTTTGTCTACCCATTTGGAGACATAAACTTTGTTTTTGCGAACCCATACATGTTGATTTTTTTTCAGTTTTTTTTTAATCAATTCCTTGGGGTTGCTTTTACGGTTAGCACGTAATGTTCCAGTTGTGTGGGTTTTTAAGTTGAGAAGTTTTTGTGAAAGCTCCACGGAATTGTAGTAGTTGTCCATAAACAGCCAATGTCCTTTTAATAAATATGGTTGCATTAGCGTCATTACTATCTTTTCAGTCTTTTTTCCTCTTATTGTTTCGCTATCTATGTCTTTGCCAGTGTACATGGTAATATTTAACATATATCCATCGTCAGACGTCAGTTCGTAAAATTTGATGCCATATTTGGCTTTTTTGTTTTTAATATATTGCCTGAAAATCACTCGTCCCCTGAACAGCAACAATGATTCGTCTAAACTAAGTTCTCTGTTAGGTTTGTAACATTCCTGGAAATGTCTCGATAAAGTGTCAATAAATTGGATAATCTTTTCTTTGCCTTTTGAATTGAGTTCGGCCACATACACACATTTTAAAAGTTGCTCAAATCTTCGGCCTGACATCGAATATTGAAATATAGGATGATAATATAAAGGATCACTACGCGTGAAAAGTTTCCGTTTTTGCGGAACGTTAACCTGTCCCATCAAAAGACATAATCCAAGAAATTTGAGCATTTCTTGCCGATTCGTATCTCTGAAATTATAGTTGTTCTTTCTAGTTGGTCTTCTTTTTGAACATAGTGCTTGCCCATAAGCATTCGTTTTCTCAACTATGTAGTCTATAATGTTTGGCGGTAATAACTTACCAAATACTTGTTCAACTGATGAATTGGGGCCAATTTCAAACTGAACTCCTGCAGAAAGCTCATCAAATTCAAAAAACGGGATTTCAGCTATTGTTTCTTCCCATGCTGATTCCTGTTGGGGCAGGGCTTCTACGGATGGATCACCTTCAAGGCTCGCAGGATCTGATATCTGAGGCGGCGCCTCGTGACGTGGGCTGCTTTCGGGGCTCGCAGAGACTACTATCTGAGGTGAGGGTGGTACTCCACGATGTAAGTTGCCTTCGGGGCTCGCAGGTACTAGTATCCGTGGCGAGGGCTGCCCTTCAAGGTCTTCGAAGTCTGGAATCTGAGGCGAGAACGGTATCCCGCAATATGAGTTGCCTTCTGGGTTTTTAGGGTTTGGAATCTGGGGCGAGGGCGGCATCATGAGATCTGGATTACCGTCAGAGTTTTCAGGGTCTATATTCTGAGGCGAAGATGGTGCCCCGCAGTGTGAATTGCTTTCGGGATCTTCAGAGTCTGGATTCTGAGGCGAGGGCGGCACTATGCAATGTGGGTCACCTTCAGGGTACTCAGGGTCGGGATTCTGAGACAAGGGCGGCACCACGCGATATGGGTTGCATTCAGGGTCCTCGGGGTCTGGATTCTGAAGCGAGGGCGGCACCTCGTGATGTGGGTTGCTTTCTGTATCCTCAGGGTTGGGACTCTGGGGTGAGGGCGGGAACACGCGATATGGGTTACCTTCAGGATCCTCGGGGTTTGGATTCTGAGGCGAGGGCAGCACCTCGCGATGTGGGTTGCCTTCTGGGTCCACAAGGTCTTGATGTGGAGGCGAGGTCGGCGCCTCTCCACATGGAACATCTTCAGGGGCCACAAGATTCTCCGGAATCATAGACAAGAGTGGCGCTCCACGATGTTGGCTGCCTTCGCAGCTATCAGAGTTCATCCTGGTTGGTAAGGACGGTGTGAGCAATGAAGAAAAGCTTGAAACGTCACCAATATTATTTATAAGGGTAGGTAGATGAATTAATAGAGATTGTGTCAGCATCTTCATCGTCGGTGACTTTCCTTTTTTTGTGTTGACTCTTAGCACTCGTGGAACTTTCGCGCTTTCGCTTATTTTTATGGGTATCAAAAATACTTTCATCACTACTTAAATTACTTTCCTCTTGATCTTCGCTATAGTTTTCATTTTCAGAGTAATCAGACCTGGTTTCATCGCTACTACAGTTCTCAGAGCTCCAATCATGTTGGTCATTTTGGTCACCCGCTGGATCATAATCTACATCAGAAACTGAACCATCAGTAGCATAGGGATCTGGCGAAGTACCACCAGAGGAAGTTGGCTCAAATATTTTTATGTTGTTTCGTGCTCTTTTTTCCATCTACAACAAATAAATTAAACTAATTAAAGTAAGTGTAATTATCAGTATAAATATTTTAAAGCAACCTTATATACCTATATTTGACGGCATAAAATAGCATTGTTATCAAATCTACACACACATACGAAATATTATTTCGATCGGACAACAGGACGTAGGTTAAATGTAATTTACTAGATTTTATTACAGACACATACAAACTGTCTTAGCGACACTGAAATAGGTGAACTTAAATAAAATCTAGTAAAATTAACATTACTAGGCAAAAAACGTGAAAATCTTATATAAACAACATTTAGTACTTACTGTTATGCCCGAAGAACATGGTTGTGATGGATCCGAGCTTGTATTGCCACCTTTTTTATTACTTTTCTTTCTTCTCGCTCGCTTTGTTTTGTTCATCTAAAACAATGGAATCTCTATAATTAGAACTAAAATAAAACTACTCTTGTTGCTCAAATATGAAAATAATTATTATATTCTATATAATATACACTCTGTTATTTAAATCCAGTATAAAATATGTGATAACTTACGATTTAAAAGTTTCGTAACTCGGGAGCTCACTTCATTATACACGTGCGTCGCGTAACGGTGCACAGCCCGACTGACAGGTATGGCGGCGCATACTCCAGTTGACGTCTATGGACGTTCTGCGTTTGTGAGTAGGTGTTTTTGTATGTGTGAGAAGCACCCACAAAACGCTTAAAATGTCGATGCTGTGCGACACTAAGAAATCAAGATTTTGATATGTTGTGGCACTGTGACGTCACTATAGGAGCATTATATGAGAAACGGACGTTTCCTTACGTACTGACTGATAGAGAAACATAAAATTTGACGTATCGATACGTTGTGCGACATCGTATCTCGATTTTTTTACGTATCCATACGTTCTGCACGCGAAAGTGTTAATTTCTGCCTACGCGCAGTATCCAAGTAACCGAATCGTACATTTCGTAGGCCTCACGCCTACGCTGCTACGAGATCATCTCTCTACGCCCTACGCCTACTACGGCGTAGCAAACCGCCTATTTGTCAAGAAGGTAATTTTCTCATTATAGTGGTTACGGGTGTTAAATTAGATTTAATATTCTAGTACCTAGATAAAGGTAAATGTGTACTTTTTAATAATAAGGCTACTTTGAGGTCTTCTGGCACAGGTATCTCCATACTTAACAGAAGGCCTCTACAATTTATTTGTTCAAACCTGTGAATTATGACATGAAATAAACTTACTAGACTATACGTGGGTGTATTTTTAAATGAAGCAAAATATTACGTTTTTGTGGGCGACTGACAAATTTGTATTATCAAAATATTATTTGATTTTCGTTCACAAATGTCACTGGTTAAAAATAGACTTATTTTTCGTCTGTTATTGGCATAATGTCCTTGCTAGTTCACAAATATTTATTTTAAATTTGTAACCGGAACACGTTTAAATGTATTAGCGCTCGTTGAGACATGGCTGTAATCGCGCGGTTCCAGAGACAAGTATCTTATAATTCTTATTTAGATAAATATCAAGCTAATAATTCAAACGTAACCGCACGGTTAGTTAAACCGCGTGTTCACCGCCACTCAACCGCGAGTAAATAGAATCGCGCGGCGCCCGCGCGGTTCTGTTACCATGAAGCTCCAGGAGAGCGTTCAGTTGCGTTGCGGGTACCGCGCGGTTCGGACGTCACATGGTTACATGTTCACAATGGATCGCTACTACTCTGAATTGTTTATTGATGAAGTGTATTGTGAAGAAGATTTTACTCTTCACGTGACCAGAGGGCTGGCCTATTCTTTGGTCAAAGAATCAGCATTGCTATACAATGTGGCAATGCTGCCAGCCTTTTGGGCACTTTTCCTATTGACAGTAATGCGGACGAATTTTTTGATGCCCTATAAATTCCCCTCCCCATTTTTTATATACTTGTACATATTATTATTTTGTCTGATAGTTTTTAAATAATGTAAATACGTGTGTGTAAATAAAACTATCATCAACTACAAATCTAAAATGTCTGTAATGTTTATGGTGTACATAATAAATAAGATTTTATTGACATTCTCAAATAGTCAAAAAAATCTCTCATACATTCTCTTTTTTGGTATATAATGTTACGAATTAGTCATGTACGAGTCAATACTTAACACGGAATGCACCCAGCACTTGCTTTTTCTTTTCTTGCAACCACAGTAAACATCATAGTAGTATTTCTTAGTCGACTTCCATTTTCAAACTGACTCTATCCGGACCGCGCACGCCAATTGCTTACTAACCGCGGCTGTTTGAATACATAACAAAATTTTGCGGTTCCCTCGTGTCTGAACGAGCGCTTATAACGAGACGTATATACATATATGTATATAGAAGCGTAGTAAGTTATAATTAGCCCTCTTTGCTCATATTTCTAGAACACTAACCTGAAGAAATTTAGGCTGCTTGTCCATTGACGCGGAGTGAGACAGCGGAGCGGAGCGAGGGAGTAGTGCGGATCGGAGTTGTGGACTGTGTCTGTCCATTGATGCGAAGCGAGGAAGTGCGGAGTAGAGTTGTGGACTGTGCGGAGCTAGACCGAATTCACGTGACAAGTAATTTAATAAAAGCAGTAACTGCTGTGCTATGTCTCGCTGGTGTAATAACTTTAGAATAATTTTTATATTTTTTCAAACTTTTTTGGTTTTGTATATTTTATTTTGTTTTTACCGCCTTAAAATTGTATTTTGTAGCACTTATGTTTGTCTATTTATGTTGACATTAGTATCTAAGCCAAATAAAATGGGAGAGGGCGCTGATTCCTGACATACAGGTACACTTAGTTCAGGAGTCAGAGGCTTCAAACAAATTTTTGTAAATTATCTTGTCAATAAAGAATTATCTTATCTTATTTTATATTTACCCCGCGGCCGGTTTTTTTCCGGTTTCCCGCTCTGCTTTCCGTTTTTGTATGAATTTTTAAACTAGTTCGAAAATCCCTGTCCATTGAAAGCGGAGCGGAGATTTTACGCAATTCCATTAGCACAGCTCCGCTCCTCGTCTCTCCGATCCAGTGGACAGTCAGCCTTAAGCAGTACACTACCTTGGGTTTCAATAATATTATGTATATTTGACAAAATTACACTTACACTACCTTGGGTTTCAACAAAATTATGTATATTTTGACAAAATTAAATTACCTTCATAACTCTAACGTCAACCTTAAAGTTGAGCACTAATTTATATGCGAACTTAACTACGTTTGCCTTAAAATATAGTACAACGTCTACAAGTCGGAATGGTCCCAAAACGTAGTTCTAGCAAGAATAATCTGAATAAGTTTAGTGTTATTTTATTCATTAATTTACTGAAACCGGTATGCTCTTTAGTTTAAACAATGTTTTGATTGCTATTTATTAATAACACTTTTTATGTGCTTCTGGATTTACACAATAATTAAATATGTAATACGCATTTTCATATGGCAATACCACCCAAGGACTCCACGAGACAGGCTCGTCCTAGTGTGGAGTTCTTAAGCAATGTACTTCCTTTGCGTCTTATTTCACTAAAGAATGTAAACCTAGCTAATAATGTAGACTATAAGGAAATGTTAAGCATTATTTTTAGCAAATAAACATTCAAACTCTAATTAAGCTTACTGTGTTACTGGTTAGTTGAATACATTGCAAGTATTCTTTTATTTTTAAACAAGTTAATATTATTTCGAGAATGTATAAGCTAAAAATCTTAAAATAATAATATATAGGTGTGTAAAAAAGGAGGGGAAAGAATCATAGGGCATCGACAAATTCGTTTGCATCACCCTAAACAGGAAAAGTGAAAATATGATTTTAAACTTAATATAAGTTGGAAAAAGCAATTTAATTTACTGACTTATTTTTTTCTAAGTTCCATTTTAACACGTGAATCTTGTATCGATTAACCAGAATCTCAGAAATACAATGTCAAACTAAATTGTCTAGCGAAACTGACGTAGACGTGATCAAACGAAAAAATAAAAATAAATTATTTCAAATTTTTATTTTTGCAGTCAGCGACCTTGTAGTTTACTTACTTGAAGTAGGTATGAGTTACGAAAATCAGTTTTTAACCGACTTCCAAAAAGGAGGAGGTTATTATGTTCGTAGCGTTTGTTTTTTTTTTGGGTTAGCTTCAATAATACGTATTTTTTCCCACTTAGTATGTGGATGATATGATAAGTTCCTGTGAAAGTTATTTACATAGCAGGTAGTGGTATTCGATTTTGTGTGGGGTAGGTACCACAACTAAAAAGGGAAAATAAAAACTTTAAAAAAAACAACCGACTTCCAAAACAACACTACAAAGTGAAAAATAACTTTAATTTCGGAAGTCGGTTGCAAAAAACGAAAATTCAAAACCGAAGACACCGACTTCCGAAATTAAAGTTATTTTTCACTTTGTAGTGTTTTTTTGGAAGTCGGTTGTTTTTTTTTTTGTAAAAAGTTTTTTGAAACTGATATTTCGAGTAACTACGGTTATTGAATCCAAAGAAAACATCATCAAATTATTATTATTTTTTTGTTTTATCACCTTTAGATATCGATATCCATCACGTCTGCGGAGTTTCGCAAAATAATTTTACCTGACCCTATATAATAATAATTATGTACAGTATTACTATGTTCTTAATGACCCTCGGCAAACCTCGTGTTTCGTCAGTCGTCGGATTTTTATCAGAGTTGCCCTTTGCACTTTGTGCAGACCGGACTCTCTCAATCGACTTAGAAGTATATAGAGTTGTAATACTCTTTTAACTTAATGTAATTTATTTTAAAAATGGTAGGAAAGCTACTAAAATCGCAGGTACGACAGATAGGAAAATAGTTTTACAGCTCTATATAGTTCACACGAAAATCAAAACAAAACAACTGTACGCACCAGGACTTAACTTAGTACGGCCTTATCCCAAATGCGTACAGTGTGGCTATGTTTAAGGCAATCGAGCCTGGTACCGAATAGCTACCTACGACCCTAATGACTAAAACCTAGCCGTCTAAATTGACCTAGCACCCTAGTTATCCTAACACCCTTACCATACAAACCATACCAAACGTGAGTTACGTTGGTTATACGTGCGGGAAGTCTGTTACGAGGAGACCTACGGTAACAGACGGAATTTGGGAAGGAATAGGAGTTTGTGTACGTCGTGCAATGTACACAGGAAATGGTTTTCTTACTGCCGATCCCACAGACTCATAGGATCGATGATGGCTAAAGGTGTCTTGGCCACAGTAAGAGGAAGTATAGGAGATAAATCACACTCGACTCCAGCTTGATGACTAGTTTATTACAGTAATTAACTTAATTATATACTAATTTTATGGTCCATACACATCGATACTTATTTAGATGTGTGTTTATATGTATCGAGCCGATGAGGCGAAGATCTCAGTAGGTCACTTCTTAACGCTGATGGTGCGATGCTGTTATTGCTTGTTCACGGTTGAACATTCTGGCGCCTCTCAGGACCTGGACTCCAGTTGGTATAGCTCGATAGTTTCGTGTTGGTGTGGTAAACTGTATATCGGTTCCGTTGTGATAGGTGGTTGGCCTGTTGTTAGTTGGGTAGATGTTCCGTTGATAGCGAGCAGGTTTGGTTCTCTTGCTGGTTGCTTAGCTGGCTCGGTACCTGTTCTTGTGGTCTTGTGCTGCATTGTGGCTCCAATCCATCTCAGTATTGCTGGACCGTAGCACACTAAAAATATAAAGATTAAAAACATGATTACACAAGATATTGTAGTTGTTAAGTATGTGTGAGACGTAATTTGACTCCAAACAGTACTATCTAATTCGGTTTGTAAGGCACTTTCTTTGTTAATTAAATGTTGAAAAATCTCTTTTGAGTTATCTATAACTTCTTCTTTGGTAATGTTTAGCATGGATTTGGTCATCACATGCGTGTTAATGGGAAAATCTATTTGTTTTGAGTATGATGTTACAATCGGTACTGAAACAACTCTTTTGGCAGTTAGTATGTTATTTGTTGTTTTAATGACGCAGTTATCTGCGATTCGTATTACACCAACATTTTGAAGTTCAAGCTCTTCTCTTTGTCCATCACAAAGTATTGAAGTGGTAACCCGATCTCTTACAATGAATAACCAAGTGTTTGGCATGTGAAGTTGTTTCCTTATTATTTCATTTGATAAATAGAACGTTTTGGTAGGACATTTCGTATGTGTTTGGTTTTTAAACAATTGATCAACAATGCAATTTTCAGTTAATTGCATGTTTTTCACGGCCCCAGGAAAGCAAATAAAATGGTTGGTCCATTCTAAACAGCGTTTGAACTCCTCATAGTTTAAGTCAAAATATAGTGTTGTAATCTAACCCTATGTAAGATTTAGGTACTTCTAGACTTTGAGCAGATTTATCAGAGTGTATCTTTGGAACTGGTGTAATATACATTAATGTATATTTGGTTATCTCTTGTATAGGAAAATAGGAGTAGACTTTTATATGAGTATGGTTTTCAGATATCTTGGTGTCCAGTAACTGTTGTTGAACGATTTTTAAATTAGGAGGTAGCTTTTTGTTTGCTGATGATATTAGGTCACTGACGTTCTTTGGTGTTAAAACGCTATATACTGTTGTCTTGGTTAAGTATATTTCTAACAATCCGTTATAGTAATCCATGATATCTTCCATGTAATTACATGCTAATTGGTAAATCTGCATAATGCGTATGTTTACACTGTTGTGATCGACTGTACTGAACCAATGGTTATAACTTTCCATGTAACCTATAACTTGGTTTAGTTTATTCTGAAATCCTATGAGTTTCTGTTTTATTCTTTCTTCAGTTTTGTTGACTTGTGAGATTGTTGATATCATAAATTTGGTTTGATGATTGGCAGCTTCAATTAATTGTTTTTGGTTTGAATTTAATGACTCTATATCTCGGTATGCCTCATCATTCACTCCGAATATCGACGTGAGTAACTGTCCCAATATGCCCCTTTTCTTTCTAGTTTTGTTCACTTCTGTCAAATATTCTTTTGTTCGCTCAAATTTGGATTCTTCTTCTAACAAATGGTGATGTAATTGCTTGCAAAATGCGGAATTTGTTATTTTTTCTACATTTGTACATAGTTGACTAAATTGTGACGTCATTGTCTTTATTTTGACAAAGTCTTGCTCTAGATGTTGTTTTTCATAATTTATTTCTATCCTGAATATTCCTCTGTCAACGCTTGCTGTTCCTATTTGTTCAACATAAAATCCCGGTTGTACTGTTTTTAACGAGTATGTCGTTGTAGTTGATTTTGCTGAACCCAACATTTGTAAAATAATGAAAAGCAACGTGAACCATTTGGATATTTTATTACATCGTTTGGGTTGATTAGTTTTATTATTTCTTCGGATTGTAGCGGTATTAGTTTGTATTGCATGCACAGGTTCATTACTATTACTATCACTACACATATTCGTCCCGATTGGGAATGGTATTAATGTGTGGATTGACCGTTTTTGAGTTGTTCCTGTCGATTTTTGTAGTGTCACCACTCGGGTTAAATCGTCGTTACCGTATGTATTTCCTTTATTTTTGCAAGCGGCCATTTGCTAGGAGAAACTTTTTCGTCTTTTATAATTACTAGAGTTCCAATTGACAAGTTTCCTTGATTAGTTTTCCATTTGTACCTCTGTTGTAGTTGGTGTAAATAATCTGTAGTCCAGCTTTTCCAGAAATCCTTTTTCATTTTTTGGATCTGTTTCCATCTGTTTATGTGGTCTGTATTAGTTTCCGATAGCGGGTCTGGTACCCCTACTGCTTCTCTTCCTATTAAGAAATGACTAGGTGTTAACACGATATTGTCGTTTATATCTTCACTTAGTGCACATAAAGGTCTTGAGTTTAAACATGCTTCAGTTTGTTGTAAAAATGTGCTCATTTCTTCATAAGTGAGTGTTTACTCTCCTATCACTCTACGCAAATGGTGTTTCATAGATTTTACTCCTGCTTCCCAAATCCCTCCGAAGTGGGGAGATAATGGAGGAATAAAGTGCCATTGTGTTCCAATGTTCGTCAACGTATTTTGAAAGTCGTCAGACTGGGTTATGTCTAACATTTCTTTATACAAGTAATTGGCAGTGCCTACGAAATTCGTCGCGTTGTCACTGTACATGTGTGATACTGGACCTCTGCGTGCCATAAACCTTCGTAGTGCTGCTATAAACGTTTCTGTTGATAAGTCGCCTACCAGCTCCAAATGTACCGCTTTCGTGGATAGGCAAACAAATATCGCAATGTAGCCTTTGTATGATTTATGGCCCCTTACCTTTCATGGTTCTCACTGATATTGGTCCAGCATAATCCACGCCTGTGTGACTGAATGGGTACGATTCCGTCACTCTTGGTTTTGGTAATGAGCCCATTTTTTGTGAGGCGGTGGATGATTTGTATCTAGTACACTTTACACATTTTCTAATGCTACTCTTCACTGTTCGCTTTCCTCCAAGTATCCAATATTTCTGTCGTATGTACGCTAAGGTCAAACTATTACCTCCATGTAATGTGGTTAAATGGGCATCACGAACTATAATTAGTGTTACATGATGGTCATGAGATAACAGAATTGGGTGTTTTTGATCATATGGTATGGTAGTTTTGAAGTCTTCCTCCCACTCGCAGTAAACCCTCATTATCAATAAACGGATCAAGGTATGATAACCTGTTTCCTTTCTTCAATGATTGTCCAACTTTAATGGTTTTGTACTCCTCAGAAAATACCTCTTGTTGTACTAGGAAAAGGACTTTTTTAGTTGTTAAATTAATTTCCAAACAACTTAATGGTTTTGTGTGTTCTTGTTTATTTACGAATCTGTAGCAATAAGATAATACTCGTATCATCCTTTGGAAGCTTGAAAACCTTATCCAGATTTCGTTCTTTGGTATAATAGTTATATGATAACATCGATTAATCTCCTCACATATCTCTGGTACAGTTTTTGTACTAGGAATGTTATCACTTTTTAACCATTCTGGTCCATTCCACCACAGAGATAAATCTTGTAATTTATTTGGCGAAACTCCTCTTGTAATTAGGTCTGCTGGATTTTGTAATGTATTCACATAATTCCATTTTGCTTGTGGTAATATTCTTTGTATTTCGGATACCCTGTTAGCTACGAACGTCTTCCATCGCTCAGCTTCACCTTTGATCCAGCCGAGAGTAATCATTGAATCCGTCCAACAATAGATATTCGCGATTGGCATTTCCATTCCCGTGACAACTTTTTCCATCAGTTGGGCTAATAATACTGCAGCACATAACTCTAATTTTGGTAATGTAGTTTTTTGCTTTTTTGGCGCTACCTTTGATTTAGCTTGTAGAAGGGTTACGTTAAATATATTATTATTTTGTATCCGACAGTAAATCACTGCACCGTAGGCTTTTTCAGAAGCATCACTGTACCCATACAGCTCGACTTTTGAATTATTTGAAAAATGACACCATCTTGGGATGGAAATCTTCTCAATTGTTTTTAGTTGTTTTTGTAGTTCAATCCATCTTGTTTTAATAGTTTCCTCTACGGGCTGATCCCACTCTGAGCCATTTGTCCAAAGTTCCTGAATCATGAGTTTCATATTTATGATGACAGGTGCTAACCATCCCAGAGGATCAAATATCTTAGCGATTTCCGATAAAATAAAACGTTTTGTTGGTTTTTCATTGTGATTAATAGTAATCTGAAAACCGAACCTATCCTCTAATGGTGACCATAATACCCCTAATGATTTTCTAGCTTCATCTAGCGGTATCTTCATCACTTGGTCGTCCTTGCTTTCATTAGGTATATTTTCTAACAATTCAGTACTGTTTGACGACCATTTTCGTAAATTAAATCCGCCTTTCCGTAGCATTTTTATTAAGCTTTCTTGTAACATTTTTGCTGACTCAACACTAGCATCTCCTGACAATACATCGTCCACGTAGAAATCCTGGAGAGTTTTTTGGCTGGCTATTGGGTAGTTCGCCTTCTCATCAATAGCGAGTTGTTGCAGTGTCTTAATCGCTAAGTATGGAGCAGCTGCAGTTCCATACGTTACAGTAGTTAATTCGTATTCGTCGATAGCATGTTTCGGAGACTTCCTCCATACTATTCGTTGGTATGTGCAGTCTTGTTCGTTAACATTTATGTATCGGTACATTTTTTCGATGTCCGCCATAAATGCTATTTTGTGTTTACGCCAACGTAATAGTATAACTGCCAAATCTTGCTGTAGTCTTGGTCCCGTAAACATATTATCGTTTAGACTCATATTAGTACTTGACTTGCTTGACGCATCAAATACTACTCGTAGCTTAGTAGTTAGTGAATCTTCCCTGATTACTGGTTGATGTGGTATGTAGTATTTACCTTGGTAATAGTCAGTTCTAGTAACTTTCCTCATATGGCCCATTTCTAAGTACTCATTGAGGAAGTCTTGGTATTTTTTTCGTAAATTATCGTTTTTATCAAACTTGCGTTCTAATTGTAATAGTCTTGCAATAGCTTTTTTGCGCGAATTCCCGTAATCTAAGTCGGAATTCTTGAATGGGAGTTTCACTGTGTATGTTCCATCTGGATTTCTTATAGTAGTTTTTCGGTAGTAATTTTCACAAATCTGATCCTCGTTGGATAATTGGTACTTTTCAGGAATTTCTTCTAATTCCCAAAATCTGTTCAGTTGTTGAACTTCTGCAGTACGTGTCATCATACTAATAACTGTGTTAGTATTGGTAGTAGCGCCGCAAATACCGGATAGAATCCACCCAAATTCGGTATTTTGAGCGATTATTCCGTCTTGCACCTTGTGTAACCCGTTTAGTAGTAAGTTACTATATTCTTGTGCCCCCAATATCATATCTATTGGTCCTCTTTTGTAGTACGTAGGATCGGCAAATAGTCTGTGTTGTAACCAATCTGATTCTAGTTCTGGTAAATTTTTCTCTGGTAAACAACCAGTTAGTTTTGGTAGTATTATAAGTGAGACAGGTAACCTATATTCACTCGGAAATCTAGGCTGTAGCATGACATTGATGGAGTTTTTCGATGTCTTAGGTTTCTCGTCAGCAATCCCGACTACTTCGGTATGTATCTTCACACGTGGGTATGACAATAGTTGGGCAACCTCTTCTGTGCAGAATGATGCCTCTGAACCTTGATCACATAGCACCCTTAGTAAATGTGATGTCCCATCCGACGAGTGAGTTTTTATTAGGGCCGTTGCTAGTAGTGTAGTTTTTGGTATATTAGTTTTGTTAATAGTAGACACGTTAGATACAGTTCTCGTCATGGATTTACTTGTCGATGGGGTCGACAAGCCGAACTTTTTTGGTTTATTATTTGCGTGTTTTATGGTAATATTATTGTTGTTTTGGTGTAAATAGGAATGATGACCTCTTTTCCCACAGTATCCGCAACTTTTATTGCTGTAACATGGTATTGACGTTTCATGAGTCAAACAATTTTTACACATCTGTTTTTCGTGTACGATTTTATTGCGATCTTGCACTGACAGCATTTTAAAACTAGTACATTGGTAAATGCTGTGTTCGTGATTTTGGCAAAACCAGCATACGCGTTTATCTAATTGTTTGATTATCGAACTTGGTGACTCATGACGCCATTTGTGAGCTACAGATTCTTCCCTCAACGAGCTTGAAGTTTCCAGACACTTAAATCTTTTTTCTAAGAATTGCATCATTGCCGACAATTCTTGTAATTTATTAGGCTCTTTTAACTGATGTTCGTATTTTTCATCAGTTTCGGAGTCCCATATTCTACTAAGTATTCTTGTCAAAATAGGGTCCCAAGATGAAATGTTGATGTTCTGATTTTTCAATGCTTCCAGGTTTTCGTTGAATGTATCATGCAGATTTCTTAAGTTCGAGGCATTACTTTTCTTTATTTTCGACATACTTAGAATGATGTCGATATGCTTAGTAATGATTATTCTTTCATTTTTGTATCGTCTTGTAAACAGATTCCATGCAGTCATGTAATTAGCATCACAAACTGTTAAATGCTTGATCAGCTTAGCGGCGTCACCTTGAACATGCGTTTTTAAATACTGCATTTTTTCTGTGTCACTTAAATATTTTTCTTCGTGTACTATTTTCAAGAATAAATCATAAAAAGAATTCCATGACTCATAACTTCCACTAAATGTTGGTATTATTATTTTTGGTAACTTAACCGAGGTATTATGGTTGTTGTGTGTCAATTTTCGACCTACTATTGCAACTAACTTTTCCATCACAAGATCGAATGCCGTTTGTGTTTGTTCAAACATCTTTTCTTGAAAATAGCTATGTTCCAACGTACTATCTTCCATTAGAATGAGTACATGTGTTTCTTCAATTTCTTGCCACTGTTTCTGTAAATTCGTCATTACAGATTCTAAATACCAACTCGCTTTCTCTCCAGTCATCGATTGAGTAGCCGAGTGTAACTTTTTCTGCATCTGGTTAATCCGAAATAACTGAATAAATAGTTTGGGTGAGCTGACGCCTTCTTCCTCTTCTGGTTCTATATCTTCTGGTTCATACAGTTGGTTTACCACCTGTAGTCTCTTCTCACACTTCAACAGGTATTCAATAGCCTGCGTATAATGTGTAGTGATAGAACCAAAATAATTGGTCGTGATGTATTTGTGATCACACAACACATCTTGGTTTTCTAGTCGTGAGTGGTTTTTTGACGTTCTAGTATATATTTCTGTGAGTCGAGTTCTTCTCTCCGTGATATATTTTAGAGTTTTCCTTGATGCTGAGTCTTTCTTGATATTGGTGAATATTTGTCTTAGTTCATTGTAATCTGCTTCTTGGCTTTTTATGACTTCGTTTATTTCTTGTATGTCCATTTTCCCTAACTGTCCCTAATAGTATTGTTTGTTAAAACCGTGACCTAATTGCCCTTTGATACAATAAGTGCGATTTCTCAGAATATTGGTGAACCCAATTGTCGGTGCCGATTTCCGATCCGCTATCGTACAAATGGCGTGCAAGTATGTCAGTCTTTTTACATACAACAACCAAGCGCTTGTTGTGTACGCTAGTTTGAAGTACGTCTAAACGTCAGTCAGTCAGTATTAGCGCAAGTCAAAAAGAAGAACTTTTTTAATATTATTATTTTATAAATTTTACAATGTTAAAGTACCGATTAGTAACCTACCCTGGTTTCCCTAAAAAATTGCTCGAAGGACCAAATGTACGCACCAGGACTTAACTTAGTACGGCCTTATCCCAAATGCGTACAGTGTGGCTATGTTTAAGGCAATCGAGCCTGGTACCGAATAGCTACCTACGACCCTAATGACTAAAACCTAGCCGTCTAAATTGACCTAGCACCCTAGTTATCCTAACACCCTTACCATACAAACCATACCAAACGTGAGTTACGTTGGTTATACGTGCGGGAAGTCTGTTACGAGGAGACCTACGGTAACAGACGGAATTTGGGAAGGAATAGGGGTTTGTGTACGTCGTGCAATGTACACAGGAAATGGTTTTCTTACTGCCGATCCCACAGACTCATAGGATCGATGATGGCTAAAGGTGTCTTGGCCACAGTAAGAGGAAGTATAGGAGATAAATCACACTCGACTAGACAACACTCGACTTGATGACTAGTTTATTATAGTAATTAACTTAATTATATACTAATGTTATGGTCCATACACATCCATACTTATTTAGATGTGTGTTTATATGTATCGAGCCGATGAGGCGAAGATCTCAGTAGGTCACTTCTTAGCGCTGACGGTGCGATGCTGTTGTTGCTTGTTCACGGTTGAACAACAACTATAAAGTACTTAGTTCTGAATTCAAATTATTATACTTGATAAATCTAATAATTGATGGACATGGAAATAAGCATTCGTTTGTATTCGGAAATGCGATGACAGCTCTTGAACGCATTCAGGAGGTTCCTGTTCAGGATAAAGCGGGAGGAAACGCTTGGGTGTCACCATTGTGTGGATCGCCCGGAGGACACGATGGAGCATACGGTGGAAGTCTGCATCGCCGTGTCCTCGTGGAGGCGATCGGTGGCGGTGATCTCTCGCGTCCGGCCCTGATTCAGGCCATGGTACGGAGCAAGAGGAAATGGGAGGCCGTTATCTCCTTCTGCGAAGCAGTAATGCTCACGAAGGAGGAGGCGGAACGCGTGAGGGAGAGGCAAATTTTGCGCCCTCGCGCCCCTAACCGCCGCAGGAAGAGACGCCCTGGGCGTCGGGAATCGCAGGCCGATTTCCGGCCACCGTAGGCGCGGGCTTGCGGACGGTGAGCAATGGGTAGCTTGCCGTCCGATAAGGACCAGGTCCAGGTCGACGGCGCGTTGTGTTCCACGCGCGCCTCAAAGAGATGTCAGCAGAATTGACGGGGTCCGCTAGGGCCGATGCCTGCCGGGGTTGCGAAGAAGTCCGAAAGGGAGATCGTGGCCCTCGGCAACATGGCAACTGAAGGAACATGGGTGGGTTTTAGTCAGTAAGAGCCCAGAGCGGGAGAAGTTATTTGATAAGTTCCCACCCAAAAAAAAGCTCTTGAACGCAATTTAGATGTGCTGATCACGTTCAGTTTTATTGGTTAAATCAGCCCTTAGAAAACAAAGTTGCCTACGAAACATATAACCATGTGAAAAACTCGAACTCTCGAAATAGGAGAGGTACACTTAAATTCTATACCTCCATTCCTAGTAACCAGAATCATTACATATATGGAGTTGTTATTGGCTTGTATGAGAAGAGCCATTCACAACTCCTAATCAATATAGCCACTAATAACCCCCGATAGCAAGTTAGGACCGTATTACGTACATTATTAGCGTTATGTTGACAATAATAGGGACCTCCATTTATGAGGCTTCGGCGACTCGTGATTGGAAACCTTTAGTCCCTGGATAGTTGGGTATAAATAGATTGAGTATGTCTGATCTTTTGATTAAAATTCTGGGAGTTATTGTGTGTAAAGTATGCTGTTATTTGAGTAAATATGCGCGTAATTTATTCGGTTAGACTTGAAGCCGACCCCAACATAGTTGGGAAAAGATTTGGCAGATAATGATGCGCGTAATTCAACGTGCTTGAACTGCTATTTACCTGTATACATCCTGCATCCTAAACATCTCATTACCATGCGTATTTAGCACAAATTCAATTAACTAGCAAAACTTTTCTATCAGCAATAATTAATAATTGTGCTAAGCTGAATAAATGCTTCAAATTCAAAAAATTCAAAATTCAAATTCAAAAGTCATTTATTCAAATTAGGCTGAGAACCAGCACTTTTCGAACGTCAAAAAAGAACGCTAAAAAAGTTTGCTATCAAAATTCTACTGTTGCAACAATGTCCTGAGCCCACTCCAAGCACAAAATCACGTTAGAGGTGTCAATTGGAAAATAAGATTCGGTCTACTTACTTTTGAACGAAACAACAGCAGTTTAAAATATAATAGACGTGGATATATTTAGTAACCTGTTCCGCTTAGCTATTTCTAAAGAGCCATAAAAAACTCCTTTAAGAAATCGACACGTGTTTCACCTCTCAACGAGGCATCCTCAGGATGGCGATTGACTTCTCGCGAACCCGAACACGGCGTGTTTCTATACCGAGCGCTGAACGCAGACTCCCCATTCCCATCCTCATCATCCTGAGGATGCCTTGTTGAGAGGTGAAACTTGTGTCGATTTCTTCAAGGAGTTTTTGATGGCTCTTTAGAAATAGCTAAGCGGAACAGGTTACTAAATATATCCACGTATATTGTATTTTATAATGGATTTCCGCAAGGTCACGCCTGGATCAATTAACTAAACGCAGTTTGTTTTTGTTTACAAAATCTCACTTCTCAGAATCTAAATTTTCTTGTGAAACCGTGATTATTTCTCGAATCCGTTCACTAATTAACCAAAACAAAACACATACAAAAACAAAACACATCTTTCTCTTTAAAATACGGTATAGATTAAAACATCTTTTTACCTTCAGGACTTTCCGTTTGTTTGCAAGCTGAAACTATTACCGCACGCTCCATTAGTTTGTGTTAATTGCGCCATTTTTCCTATAAAACGCGTTTATACTTTTCCGTTTAGACGTTATTCTGTAGCTTTTCTGGGAAAAGCTAATGTTTTGCTGCTTTATGTTAAGGAATATTATGTTATGCTCAATATTTTTTTTGTGGTAATGGGTAGAGACTGGGTTTTAATGAGTTTGGCTCAGGTTTCAGGCGTTACCAACTGTCTGCGAAGGGATGTTGGGTTTATTTGGAGTCTATGAGCAACATTATATAAAACTAATGAACTAAATCATTAGCAAACCGAGGATTATCGATAGGGTTTGTATTACTTATGATAGTTAATTTATTCAGGCGTGACCTTGCGGAAATCCATTATAAAATACAATAGACGTGGATATATTTAATAACCTGTTCCGCTTAGCTATTTCTAAAGAGCTATAAAAAACCTGGAAAGATATCGACACGTTTTTCACCTCTCAACGAGGCATCCTCAGGATGACGATTGACTTGTCGCGAACCCGAACACGGCGTATTGCCACACAGAGTGCTGACTCTACGTTCAGCACTCGATGTGGCAACACGCCGCGTTAACGGAACAGGTTATTAAATATATCCACGTCTATTGTAGCACTTATTATTTGATTTATTGTATTTTATGATTAAAAGTCATTAGCTTTTGCCCGCGATTTCGTCCGTGTGAAATTTTTGGTTCCCCCATCCCATCCCATCGCATCGTATAGGCCGTATGCGCTATTACTTCATTTTTGCTAAGTGTTCTTTCTGACGTTTTTATTTTTGGTCGGCTCCTAAGGGTCGTAGCTTGATGTTAATCCTTAATATTATAAATGTTTGTTTGTTACGCCTTCACGCTAAAACGGCTGAACGGATTTGGATGAAATTTGGCACATATATAGATGATGCCCTGGAAAAGAACATAGGATACTTTTTTTTTTCCCGCGGGATCGAGACTTATGCGGTTGAAACCGCGGGGCGCAGCTAGTAATCTATAAACCTTCTTCAAGGATTGGGGTACCAATTGCAAAAAAAATATTCAAATCCTACTGGTAATTCCAGAGATTAGCGCGTTCAAACAAACAAAAAAACAAACCTTCAGCTTTATTATTAGTACCTACACAGGGTGGCAGGGACATCGACGCGAAAACGGTTACCATGGATTCAATACATGGTTCTTAAACCTCATGCGTTGACATTTTTCGTCGGTTATTAAAAAAATATATATAAAAAAAAAAAAACGTGTGGCACTCGGAGACTGCCGCGGTAAAGCTATTGCATAGCATTTGTAACCTCCATACTTCCTATTTGTCAACGCTACACTTGGGATGATGACGTGATGACATAAAACAAAAATTACGTTCCCATGACAACATCACGTTGTCATAGGAACCATCATTACATGGTAGGCGGAGTAACGAAAATAAAACCTAACACCCCCCGGTGTTAGGTTTTATTTTCGTTACGTTACGGAATTTCTTGATTCGATCGCCGCGCTCAAAGCCCGCGATAAAAGCTATGCAATAGCTTAATAACTCCCGCAAAAAAATAGAATAATTCTCACAATCTATACTTTTAATAGATATAACTACTCTTCTACTTTACGAGTATTTTGTGAAAATATCTTCAAACACCTCGAAACTGACATAACTGACTGATGTAAAAGTTTACCATAAATAAAACTTTTTTTGGTTGCCCGTTTATTCCATAGCAGATTTAGCGTGGCACTCTCTCTTGAGTTCCGGATTTCTGTGTCGTCATATATTTTTACGGTGAGAATCATAAAAATCAGCACATCTGGCCAGCTTCAATCCACTATGGACACTCAAAGGCGCTCCATATAGTATTATAATTGAGTTACAACAAATAAAACTACAACGTAAATGTGAATTATATTTATTTTACTGCGAAAGCCGTAAACATTAACTAAGGGGAATGCGTTTCTCTGGAAATGGGGAAATGGAGGAAAATGGTTGACCAACGAATAAATCTTTATCTTTTAAACGAAGGTACTAATGTTGTAAATAGCTGCAAGAGGTCACAAGGAATAAATAGCAAGTGGAAGAGATCACATAAAAGGGTAGGTTTGTAGAAGAAGCTATTTCTCCAGTTACCCAAGTAATAGAGGAAGAGCCTATTGCCATTTACCGAGAAAAAGTCTAGACTCCGGATTGCTACTGAACCATTTCTAAACCAAAAACCCACTAAAACTTTGCTAGACTCGAGAATCGAACCCAAAACCACACGCTCAGTAGTCGCGCGGATTTGTACCCGATTAAAGGCTCGTGCAGACCAACGCGACACACGACGCGCCTGTTTGAAAGAGCCTTAATGGCAATAAGTTCGCCCCCTATTACACGGAAATTAATACATACATACTTGGCGAAACGTGAATGTGTTGTGTGATGATACCCGTCGGGGAATACGGGTGTGACGTCATCGCTAAATTTAGTGATAGCATAATCAGCCTATAATGTTCCCACTGCTAGGACACAGGCCTCCTCTCTGTGAGAGGGAGTGGGCCGTAATCAACCACGCGGGCTCAGTGAGCGTTGGTAGATGTCACATGTCTTTGAAGTTTTTGACTCTCGGACTTGCCAATTTGCTCACGGTGTTTTGAGAGTAGCGGTGATGAAATAATTTACACTAATTAAAGCGCTTGTCAAGGTTCGAACCCATGACTTACAACTCGTAAGCCACGGACGTTATCACTGGGCCACCACTGATCTTAGTAATAGCATCACACCGGTATTCCTTAATTTAATAGATATGAAAATATGAACGTTGTACGCTGTAGACTTATGGACCAATTTCTATTTTACTAAGTACCTGGTACTTGTTGATAGGCCTACACTGTCCTCTCATACCTATTAACACTGTAATTTGAAAAAATTGTAGAAACAATTTATTTTTACCCACGACGGAACGGAGACGGTATATGCGTTTGGGGTGAGAGGATGTTTGAGCAAATCCATGTTGCCATTTTTCTCCAAAACTACAAGTCCTATTTTGATGCAGTTTTTAGTTATGAGTTCTGGTTTGATTGGTGCATGTTCTTAGATGAGGTGTTACGGTGACAACTTACCAGGGGGCGCTGCAGTAAACATTTTTTTGTGCAAAACCAAAACTACTAGTCCGGTTTTGATGCAGTTGGTGGTTGATTAATGAGGGTTCTTATTAAAAGAGTAACCGTGGAGTTTCTTGCCGGCTCTTCTCCATAGGAAGCGACCAATTGGAACCGTGCACCTAGCTTCTGACGTTTCATGAGTGCCCTTGTAGGTTTATGTGAAATAAAATATTTTGAATTTGAATCAGCTCGAACAAAATCCAATTACACAATTCCCACTACTTCATGCCACCATATACTTACAAACTTACTGTCAAACTGTCAAATATTTTCAAGTTACAACCACTTACGTTTCATTTCGTCTTCATGGTGCCATCGAGGAGTGGGGAGGTGCATATATCTTCGTAAATGTTCGGTCATTCACGGGTCAATCTCCCTTAGGGCATCGCACTGAAAATAACAGTCTTGTTCTGATGTTAGGATGGGGTTGCACTGGGTTTGTTTTCATTTTTGGGGCTTTGATTTCAAGTGTTGTAACGGAATGAATAAAAGACGCAAAAAAACACGATAGTTTATAAACGTTAGATTAAGGTTAAGTTTAGTTTAGGTTAAAATTGAAAGTTTGTGAAGACGGATGTTTGTTACTCTTTCACGCAAAAAAAAATCTAAACGGATTTTGATAAAATTTGGCACACAGATAGTTTATAACCTGCATTAACACATTAGATACTTTTTATCCCGGTATTCCCACGGGATCGAGACTTATGCGGGTGAAACCCGGGACACAGCTAATTACACTAATATTATAAAGGCGAAAGTTTGTGAGTGTGTGTGTATCTTCTTCACGCTCAAACGGCTAAACCAATTTGGATTAAATTTGGCACACAGATAGTTTATAACCTGGATTAACACATAGGATACTTTTTAATCCGATATTCCCACGGGATCGAGACTTCTGCGGGTGAAACCAGTAAGTCATAATATCATCACTGATGCCTTATTCAAAACGCTAACTCAAAGCATTTATGTAAATTAAATCAATTACAGGTAGTTTTGAATTGTCAGCCGGTCAGTTAGTTAGAAAGTTGAAGCTAGTTGCCCATTCCAAAACGTCTATCTAAATCCCTATTCTACTATCTGCTAACTAAATGCATTATTTTTATTAGCTGTCATTTAAAATGTATTAAAAAACAAGATGGCAGCGTTCGTTCCGATTTTTAGCATGAGCCACAAAAAACCTTGTAGCGTGTAATACCTTTTCAAAAAGCAAAAGCAAGTACAGCAAATATATCAATTAGGCTATTTACATTGATGACCTCAGCGGCTACAAGAATGCCAATAATTGTGTGCATCGTATACTCACTTTAACTATTTTTGAACAAAATAATATCAAAATTAAAAATGAAATCACCATCTCTCATAGCACTCCCACCCTTACCTATCTTCCATCGGATAGTAGCACGTCGCCGTAGTTCACGTCGCGTGATATTGGGCGAAGCGGAATTATGTGCATTCCGACGCGAAGGGCGGCTGCAATAGAACCTCTTTTTCCAATTTTTCGACTCAAATCGTATTGTACAAAGGATGGGTCACAGTTTGGGGGGTAGTATGAAAGGGATATTTGGGAAATGGTGAGAGAATGACAATGATTAAAATGCAAAGACCAGAAAAGAGGGATAGAACGTAAAGAAACACACACCAATTATTACGTATTATTTAAAATTTATTAGATTATTAAGTGTCGATTTTTCATTCATCAGATAACTACTATGTAAGGAAAATATGGCTGTTTGACAGCTTTTGTGTAGAACATAAATATGGCGGTTTGATATAATAATTATTATTATATCAAACCGCCATATTTATTCTTCAGATAAAAGTTATGGGACCATTAAAAAAATCAGGTCGTAATCATCAATATTATACAAGATGGCAAGGACATCGACGCGAAAACTGAAACCATGGATTCAGTACATGATTCTGAACCTTGAACGCAGGGGAGTTCTAGATGACTAAAATGTCACGGTGTATAAATCAATCTACTTTAACTTAAACAGCAGACTAACAAATAAAAGTGTGCCTTTAACTTATTTGGGCAACAACAAACAATATTTTACTGTCTTCTTAATCAGTACCTAGAGTTGGATTTTGTAACTCAAGTTGCCATAGAAACAGCAACGGCACAACAGAAGTTGCATGGAAACAACTTTTCAGTGATGAAAATGCCTTTGAAGTTACCGAGTAGTCTTCTCTCAATTTTACCCAAGATTAGTTCATAGTTAACGAGAGTGTGACCTTTAATAGCATTACTAGCTGACCCCGGCAAACGTTGTTTTGCCAATTATTTGTTTGGGGTGGACAACCCTTATCACTTAGGGGTATGAAAAATAGATAGTAGCCGATTCTCAGACCTACTGAATATGCATATAAAATTTGGTAAAAATCAGTAAAGCCGTTTCGGAAGAATAAGGTAACTAACATTGTGACACGAGAATTTTATATATACGATACAACATTAAACATAGAAAACAATGCAAACCATTGATGTAAATCGATGATGCAAACACGTTACAATTGTAACACGAATAACATTTCACTAGTAATAATCTACCTGAAATTTCTCAGTAGCAGTTCGGAGTCTGGATTTGTGCCCGGTTGATGGCAATAGGCTCGCCCCCTATTACATGGGACTAAAAAACATAACTGGCGAAATGTGGGTGTACCTGCTACAGGGACACCTCTGTCCAACCCTTCGAGGAAACAAGGCGTGATGTTATGTTAGTATAACACATGATCATTCAGCACAGTTTTACACTTAATATTATGAACGTCTGTACGACTTGACGGTTGGAACCTAGTCTCCACGACACAGGGAATCCTAGTGTGGAGGCTAGTGCTATTTGAATTTGTACTGTTTACTTGAACAATAAAGTTTTTATATTTTATATTTTTTATATAATTCTGACGTTGGTCAATTGAGATACTTTAATACCAAAATAATGCTAAGTACCATTTACTAACTACCATTACTATTAATAAATGGAATTGTAATAGAATAAAATAGAGTAAGTAAATAAGTTTGGTAACACAATCGAACTTATTCAATACTTAAAATACATCAGGGTTGTAACGGATGTCGTATAATAACGGATGAGGATGCGGATGAGGATATCGAGATAATCGGGTTTGAGAATGCGGATGAGGATACGGACATTGGAAAATTCCTTATTGAGGATACGGATGAGGGTGCGGATGCAGTTGTCATATGAAAAATAGCCCTTGTTTTGATACCTGACACCACCATCACGCCACTACTGTCACATGCGGCCGATCATCTGTCATAGGACAGGACACTGCGAATTTAGGCAATAGGAACGTGTCACTCGCATTTCGACCCGCACATTTAGCTCGGAGCAAGTTTAAAAAAATCACAATTTGAGCAAACAACGTAGGCAGGGTCACATCCCATAGAAATTATGAGGATGCGGAGCTTTTAAAATCAAAACTTGAGGAAGCGGATGTTTTGCGGATATCAAAATTTATGCGGATGCTCCGCAGTTGCGGATGCCGATACGGATATCCGTTAGATCCCTGAAATACATCTCCAACAACAGTATCTAAGATTCACCCACTTTTACATTACGTAACATAATCAAAACAAATTAAAATGCAATAAGATACACAAGGAATCCATTCCGAACTGTCTGACGCAACAAAGCAAGCAAGCCATTGTTCCCCGAGGCACTGTAACTATTATTCAATTTACTATGAACTCGAAAACAAGAAACGTTATTCGAAACTACTCATAAAGGAAACATACTTGTAACATCCGATTATCTAACACAAGTCGACACAGCTCCACCTCACCTCATTGGACAATTACGTAACGCAAAATGAAAATGAAACCAATGAGCGTGCTATTTGATGTTGTGTGATGTGGCGTGTTGCAAGTCGGTTTTCGGCTCTATCCGTTACCGGTAAGGAAGGAAATGGTTATTAGGAAGGTTTCGAAATATTGTGTGTAAATATCTGAAAACGATTATCTTATATCTGTGAAATAAAAGGCGTTCTACACGGTTGGAACCAACCACCAAGAAAAGGTATTTTGATTCAAAGAATGTAAAACTTGATCTTCATTTGTTTTGATGCTTAAATAAAGGAAATAGTACTAATAGTATCAACTCGAGCCATTCAGTATTCTTTGTATGAAACTCCCTACTGCAACGCACACTAATCGAAATCGTAACGTAATCGCCTCGCCTCGGGACAAGCTCACGAACCGCGGCGATATGGTGAAATATGTGTCACCGAGTTGATATGGACCTTAAAGGCGGAGTTTGACTTGTAAAATTTGTATGTATTGTATCGAGTTTTTGTAACGCATTACAGTAGTCCGTGCAGCGAGCCGAGGCACTCGATGCGAGCGCCGGATCCTCCACTCGACTGTCGACTTTTTCGTGAATCAAAAATTTCATGGTGCTCGAAGCGAGCATTCGCGGCATCATGTGTATCACTGTATTGTAACAAGGCTCGCCTTAAATTATGCGTAAGTATAAGTTTTGTGACTTGTGTAATGTTATTTGCGTACAAAATGAATATTATTCCGTTAATAATTTGTTATAAAGGAAAAAAACTATTTTATTACTATATTTTAAGTTTAAAAATGTTCTCAAGTAAGTTAAATCTTTGTAATTTCTTATTGAGAAATAAATTTCTTTAACCATAATACATTACAAACAAACGTTACAAGTCAGTCTCCGCCTTTAAAAGCCTTCAAGAAATTCCAACTCGTATGTATGATCGGTGAGTACTGTATGATAATTTTCCATTCTAAATCCCAAAAACTATAACCGTGTTCACTCACCCTCTTGAAAAACATTTTTACCCTTACAGAAATCAATCTTGCACCATCGAACGTCAGGAAACCTCATCCATCATTTCTACTGGCCGAACCCGGTCAACGCACCCATTTGGAAAAAATCGCATACTTGTGAACTGAGAGCAGTTTCCTTGATAACACTGGACAAATCGGTTTACCTCTACAACTTGGAAAACTGATTTTTATTGAATCGTTTCGAGATAAGAATGGGTGTTGGAAGTTGAAGGCGCCAGAAACAGCGTCTGACGTCAAACTTTGCTCGTCATCATTTTTCAAAAGGATCGCGTTGAGTTCCTCAAGTACCTACAGTGTGTTTTTTCTTGAGTGTCTTGTGTGGTAAACAAAGATGGTACGAAAATGAAGTGTTTTTGTGTCTATTACCCGCTTTAAAGTAGGTATAAAACCATTGTATCTTCATAAGAAACGTATCATACAGTAGGTACGTATTAAGTATTTATTAATTTATTTCCCCCTATAATTACTATCATTACAAGTTCATCACCTAATGCGATAATGCGGTCTTTATATACCTAATAACATCTATACTAATAATAATAAAATGAGGTAAAATTTGTTTGTTTGTAAGTTTGTATGTAGGGGGTAATTTCCAGAACTACCAGTCGGAGTTTTTTTTTTTCGTATTGGGTAGCCCAACTCTTAAAAAAGGTTATAGGCTCGGGGGCAGTCGCGAGCAGAAGCTAGTTTTATAATAAATAAAATTAGTAAAAGTAATTTTCACCAATCCAACGCCCAAAACTGCTTTGAATTAAATATTTAAACATACTTTTTCTCAGAATTGACAGTTCCGGCCGCCATATTTGTTTACAAAATAAGACAAGTAAAGAAGAACACACTATGTGATATAGTTTATCGCTACAAACTAGTTCTCATTTAACTTTTAGTTCTATGAGTTGTCTGTATTGCAGAAGTTTTGCGAGATTAATACACATCGGGTTCTAACATACATTTCTACAATCGTTTGAGGAAAGTTTGTATGCACTGCATACTGCATATGATTTAATAACATATGTGATGAAATGAAGAAAAGTAGGTTTATTCGTCACAGAAACACGTGCATACAAAAAGATAATTACCTCGAGTAATATGAAAAATGTAGGTAATCAAAATAGATCTACAATAACGAAGTAGTCCACTTAGAGCACCCGTCCGAATAGCACCTAGCCTGGGTAATTTTAATCCACGAAGAGCACCTACGACTCAGCTGCCTACTGCTGGGATGTATTTGTTTCACAGGATTTTATTAAATGAAAGATATCGATAAAAATCACTAGAATGTTTATTAATTACACATACTTACATACATACGAAATTTGTCTAGGCGACATTTAAAAATGAAAAATAATAAAAATCACTATGACAATAATTATTAATCTTACCAAATAATAACCCTTCTTATTAGGGTTCCGTAGCCAAATGGCAAAAAACGGAACCCTTATGGATTCGTCATGTCTATCTGTCTGTCCGTATGTCTATCTGTTTTCCGAAACTTGGTTTGGGACAATAATGGCAAAAAACAGCGCTGATTTTCAGTGGTCACCCGAAAATTACGTACGCCTTAAGAGCCTATACAACCTCAGCTCAAATTCACTTTTTATCTCGCTCGCACCATACTGCTCGCGGACTGAGTGAGAACGAGACGGAGTGGGGTGCTAGCGGCTCCGAGGCGCCAATAATTTAGGTAATTGCTTTTTACGGCGAAAATAAAGGTAATTTAAAAAAAATAAAAAACATAGTCGCTGCTTTATAGTTAGTTCAGTTATTATGCAAAGTTTCATAATCTAATTTGAAGTATTTTTTGAATACCAGCGGTTTATTGTTCGGTTTGGAGGTAACTTTGGAATTTTTTTCTATCGAGAAAATTTTATGGAATCGTGTTTTCGTCTAACATAGTACTTAACATTAATCCTTAACTTTAACATATATTTATTTCAAAATTAATGCTGCAGTATTTTCGATATAACGGAGGATCATGTTAAGCCATTTGAGGTAGTATAGGCCCTTAAATGCCTAAATAAGTAATGTTTATCGGGTATAAGAGTTATGTTCGACTCGTCACTGGGGGTCTACTCCCTAAGCACAAAACCTGTAGTTTCGGCCAAAGTTACGGGCCTTTCCTACTCCGTATCACTTACGGACAAGTCGTGCTATTAAAGTTGAGACTTGACCGCGTCTCCCGCCACTCTTTTCGCCGCCCCGATGAATACTACCCTAACTATATATATTATATAAATGCGAAAGTGACTTTGTTTGTTACGCTTTCACGCTAAAACGGTTGAACGGATGATGTGGATTGTTACATAAGTTATTTTTTATCCCGATATTCTTACGAGATCGAGACTTATGCGGGCGAAACCGCGGGGCGCCGCTGGTATTTGGTATAAAAAAAGTTGGGAACTCTATCTGCAGTCTATATCAATAGTAAACACACTTAAGACTTAATTTAAAGTATTAGCAAAAGAAACTCGCGTTTACTTAAAATTCTGTTTCGACAAGATAGTACCCACCATCTTAGTACCATGTTTTATCTATCTCAAAAGAGATTTCTCTTTACATTAGTATGTACTGTGTGTAGTAAATAAAATCTTCGTTTTGACTCGATTTTCTTCGTCGCTTTTTGAAAGCAAGTATGAAAATATTATGATTAAACTCAGCGGATTTGAGTATTTTCGTGTAAGTCGGGCAGTGGGTGAGATGGAGGTATCTTTGCAAGGATTATGTCAGCTGTTTTTAGAATGTCTTACTATGCATTTATTGGATGTAAGCAGATTATGAAGTGCAGCGACATTGAATCCATCTTTATTTTGCAAAAGAGCTGTCAGAGCCATTTATAATCTACGTCGCCGCGAATCTCTCAGGGAACTTTTTAAAAGGATTTATATTATGACGGTACCTTGCCAATTCATTTATGAAAATATTATGTATGTAAGGAAAAATCCACATCTCTTTAATAAAATAAGTGATAGACATAATTTTAATACTAGAAATAAAGATAAACTAGATCAACCATTTTTCAGATTATCTAAAGTACATACATCTTTTATGGGGTACTGTGTTAAATGTTACAACAAAATACCTTGTGACATATTGCAATTAAATGAAAGAAAATTTAAAACTCATATTTAAAGTACACTTTGTAAACAAGCATATTACAAATTAGAGGATTATATCCAAGATAAGAGTGCTTGGAAACATGCTGATCCTGCTCCATAGGACAATTTAGAATCAAGACAAAATCAAACTGGTTGCTAATTTAATAGTAAAATTTATTACTTTGTGTTTTATGACATTGATTTAACATTCTGTGATTACTTCCTCACACACTGACTTATAATTGTAAAATTTTAGGAAAATCGTCTACTTTCACAATTTTTGTAAATATGTGAGCACCATGTATCATCACATATTAAATTATCTGTCGTTGCTTCAATTTTAATTCTTAATGCAATATCACGTTTTTAACGTGTAGAATGAAATAAAACAAAAATCTGATTTTCGTCAAAATTGTCACATTCGCGGTATTGGATGCCGAGCGATGAAATGCTACCAGCAACATGAATAAGCTCCCCAATTTCGCCGCTTTTAAGCAACTTCCTGAATCGATCCACAGTCCATACATAGGTACCATATTTTCCGCACACTAAAACCAAGTTTTTTACAATCCATTGACTAGACGGTGGCCCATAGAGAAAGCGACGTGTAATGACTGCAGCTGTCATTAGCTTGCCTCTCGCGGCAGATTGAAAATTTAACGAGCGCCATCCCTGATACAGGGTTGAACGTCGCATCCTAATACAGTTTTTTAATGTTGTGTTTGTTTTTTTAAATCTGTGTGTAAAAGAGGTTTGGAGTATAGAAGGTTTAATGTTGAGTAAGTTAATGTGATTTATTTACACATTTTTTTTAAGACAAACCATCTAAATACACACAAAGACATTCAAAGTACATTATCAATAGCATTGCATGCATCTAAATTAAAGATAAGCACAGCATTTTATTTAGATCTCACTATACAATAAAAAAAGGATTGTGTGGTTTTATAAAACCACGGTAAAAGTGAAACTTCTATAGGCGCCGCCATATTGGCCTTGGCTAAGCAGCTAGATGAGTTCGGCTTTTCCTATCTGACTACTCTGAGAAGAAAGGCCGAAACAAACTCAGAGGTCGCAGTCTCTTTTAAAGTCCAGACATAATCTTGGTCAGGCCATATGAGGACGAGAGGCCGAGACTCCTCAGTGCCTCGGATAGCACGTTAAGCCGTTGGTCCCGGCTGTCATTCGTGTATCTTTGACAGTCGTTACGGATCGTCAGAAGCCCGAAAGTCTGACAACCAGTCTTACCAAGGGGTAATATCGTATTACCCAGTTACTGGGTAGTGACGGTTAGATAGGCAGTCGCTCCATATAAAATACAGATATTCAGCTGCATCTGGTTAGACTGGAAGCCAACTCTAACATAGTTGGGAAAAGGCTAGGCAGATTGATTTAGATTGAGTTATAATTATCAAATGCTAAATCTAAATAAGCACTAAGATGGTTTGATCTGGTTTGGTTTGAGATACGTGATTGGAAGTCGAACACGTTCTAACTGGTACTAGTTGCATTTATGAAAATGCACTTAGGCAAAAGTGCTGAGCTTTTCGGTTGCAAATATTGTACCGAACAATAACAATAGGTTCAAATGTATTTATACACGTACGGTGATGCCAGCGGATAGTTTTTTTATGTTTCTTATAATTTATTGGATAGTTATCTTATATTCTAAACACTGTTTATTTCATTTTGTTACATGTTTAATAGAAAAATCACTGAACCTGACTTGATTTCCGTACATCTTTTTTTTCGAGTGACTACTAAAAATCAGCGCTTTGCTGTGGCTCCCCATAGCACTGCATCATGCTGAGTGGAAGCCTTCTTGTCACAGTCATGTCGTGCAGCTGCCGCCTAAGTAATTTCTGTTCTATGCTCGTGATTTGTTATGTACTTTGTGTTGTTCTCTGATTACTCTTGTCTTTTATGTATGCACGTATTTCTGTGACAAATAAACCTATTTTTCTTTCTTTCTTTCTTTCAAATATACAAAGAGTATATAGGTTGGCTAAGAAAGGAACTGAAAAGAGTAAAACCTAGTAGATTTCGAACAGTTTTAACAAAGTTTACCGTAGTTTTCCTTCGAAACTTCACCTACTCACGCCAACAGCCAATAAACTCGATGCATCAAATATATTGGCGCTACCGATACATCAAGGGGCTTCTTAGTAAAAGGATTTTTCGAATGAAGTGGTGCATAATTTTTACATCCAAGTGTACTTTGTGAAGTGGTTGGTCACAGTCGCACAGAATTCCATTAGGGAGTTTTGGACGTGGGCCAGACTATTCGTGTAAATCAGAAGACTTTTGATTTTTTACAGAGGCAGAAATAGGTAGAATGTGTCATTTCGGGCCTAAGGCATCCATGGAAGACACCCCTGGGGCCATGGGAACTTGGATTCGAACCCTTGGTACTCCCAGGTCCTCAAATCCAAACAACGGTGTACCAGTGGTATCACAGGTACATTTTAGGGTGCTTTTTGTGTCCATGGAGTTTCTTGCCTATTAGGCTTTGAAATGGGCTACGAGCTTCATAAATCGACTGATTGACTCCTTGACAATTCAAAAATGCCTGTAATTGATTTATTGAGTTTGAGTCGTAGTGTTTGGAAATGATATCTTCCCATACTGATGAGGAATGAGTTCTGATGATTTTCTGCCAGTATGTTTACTATTAGGTATAGTGGAAGATCAGCAAATATATGATTTACTAGCTTATGCCGGTGACTGTCCGCGTGGGAGAAACATATCCTATGGTTTTCGACAGTAGCGAAGCTTTGTATGTACCTATTAGTGTAAGAATTCTATTAATCAGATCAGTTTTTCAGACATAATCTTTGACAAAAAAACAACTTCACCTCTTTATAATTAGTTAGAAAGAACAGAAAAAAAAGGATTGTGTGGTTTTATGAAACCACGGTAAAAGTGAAACTTCTATAGGCGCCGCCATATTGGCCTTGGCTGCTCTGACGAGCGCCTTTCACTTTATCTCTACTCCGCGGCCGACCGTCACGCGACATGCAACACACAGACGAAAAGTTTGAGACGATGTAATAAAAGTTTCAGTTTAAAATTGTTTATTCTGCACAAATTAAATGCATATTACAAAATAAAAAAATACAAATTAGGTAGCTAAAAGCCTCGTATTCAATATTCAAAACTAATAAACGTTTGACAAATTTTGTCTATTGCTTGATATCATGGTCAGAGACCAAAGACAATTTATAATTATTTGCGTAATGTGTTGCGACAATAATAAATGAATACGAACAATCAAAACATAAACAGAATGCCGATTGCAGAGATGATAAAAAACAATTTTTGTAACAAGCAAACAACAATACAAGAACAATTAAATTGTGCGTCGCATCTGTGCAAGAAGACTTAAGATGTAAAATATAGAAATTTCGATGCGTTTTGGAAGATTTCTTTAATAGGACAAGTGTCTTGTTAAGATATTAAGTGTTTAACACCTGTAAAGTCTTAGCGAAAAGCATATGAAAAGAAAACTTTTCCTTTCAGCTCCTTTGTTCACTTTATTTACACCATAGTGTAAGAAAAATTGCTATACACATTTATTCATGCTTATACTTTCACATTTTCCTTGTATCTTTTCAAATCCTGTGAACCAATACCTCATGTGTACATAAATCCCACATATAATATTCAGGCGAACATAAAGTTAGAAAGATAACTTCCTCGTGCAAAATAAATCCAGTTCACTTACCTGCGCGGGAAAAGCAGTGACCTATAAAAACGTTCGCAGATCAATAAGTAGTTGCGTCATCATTATTATTTATGCCTATTTGACCCTCTGATTTTGTTCGCATTTCAAATTCATTGGTCGGCCCTTACTCGTTGTGGAGACCACGAATTAAAATGTACTGTCCACTTCATTCGACGCGAGTGGGCCGCAAATAATTAGAAAACTCAACCCGCCCTTTGAGTATTTAAAAAAAGAAGTCGTGACGTCATTGACGCACTTCGCACTCAGTTTGCTTCGAATGTGTTTTTAACTTATTTAGAGGCAACTTTACACATGGAGTTTTCTGAAAAGAAAAATTTGTAAAATGCATGGAATATTTCTGTTAGACGTATTACTTTTGAATGGGTATATTTCGTAGCTATTTGACTGGAAAAATCTCTTTAGATACGGGCTATTTTGCGTGCACGACATTTAAAAATTCCTGCTTTATTTAAATGTTAGAAATTGTGATTCATGAGCTCTTTACATTAAAGTTGGTAATATCTGCGATTTTCAAGTATGATTTATGCGTTATGCATTTGAATTTATAGCAATGTCGCTGTTTATTGGATTGGAAGTGTATTAAGTGAATTAGTTTGTGATGCTCTACTTGCTTTTGTGATATTTTTTTTCGAAGAAATCACTATAAAGGATTTAATAATGAAGGCCTTACTTATGACAGATAAAACGTGCATCGAATCGTTTTTAAGGTTCCGTAGTAAACAAGGAACCCTTATAGTTTCGTCATGTCCGTCTGTCTGTCTGTCTGTCCGCAGTCTAGCTCGGAGACCCTTAGTACTAGAAAGCTGTAATTTGGCATAGGTATACATATTAATTACGCCGACAAAGTGGTAAAACAAAATTATGAAAAACATTTTTTTTAGGTTACCTCTCCTACACGTAAAGTGGTGACTTTTTTTTTTAACCCATGTTGTGGGGTATCATTGGAAAGGTCCTTTACAAAAATTGCGATTTTGTAAATACCATTTTTGGATTCAGGGATCCGTTTGCGAAATATTAAGCTTTAAAGTGCTAATTTTTGTTAGAGTCAAGTGTCCCCCTCCCCTGTCAGCTAAATGGTTGGTTTTGGATGTGTGAAAAAAATCACAGTAGTAGTTTATATAACGAAATTAAAAGGAAAACTATCACAGCTGAGTAGGTGTTACAAGTTAACGAGTAATAATGAACCAACTTAGATTTGCGGTTGTAAAAACATGTTCTCCCATACATTCATGTCATGTTTTTTGGTTCAGAAATAAACAATTTTTTTTTTTATTCCGTATGAAAGATTTTTTTTTCAACTACAAAGTTAAGTTTGTTCTTGGGATTAATTCATCCCAACTACGGAAACCTATATTGTGCGTGGTCCAACATGCACTTGGCCGGTTTTATTTAATGACTTTTGCCTTACTCACACAACATATTATTTCAATTTTTTTTTAATCCTCTTTGTTGAAGCTCTCGGCCTGCATCTCACCTGATGGTAAGTGATGATCAGGTGAAAGCGAGCTTCACCCGGAATCCTCAACCACAGAGGAACTGGCTATCTTACCTCTAACTGCCGAAACACAACAATGCTGTTAACATTTGCTATACTCCGTTTGAAATAAGATTAGACATTTAAACAAACCTTTTTTACAGTCCGTTCAACCGATTTTGACTTCTATTGCGTAGGCATAAGGATGGCATTAAAAGCAAAAATAGTGGTAACAAACTAACTGTTTACTGCAGCTGCCATTTGTCATGCCACCAACGCAATAGAAGTCATAATCGGTTGAACGGACTGTAAAAAAGGTTTAGTTAAATGTCTAATCTTATTTCAAATGGAGTATAGATATTTGGAAGTTGTCGTTTTGTTTTTAAACGTTTATCGCAACGTTAGCAAAATATTTTCCTTGTACTTATCGATGATCACGATAAACCATAGGTGTAAGAAAAACATCAACACACTAACTTTCTCTTTACACTTATTCTCCTAGGAAAGAATGGAACACGAAACGATAAAAAACTTTGCACTCAGAACCATTTTACGAGAACTCTATCAAAACATTCCTGATACATTGGATCAGCCGCATAATTGATAGGAAAACAGTTCGTACCCATATCGGAAGGATGAACTATAAGGTATTCATCCAAATGGAATCATTTCCCCGTAAAATATTCATTTATTCGCGACAATCTTTCATAGAATGCAACAAGAGTGCATTATGTTTGAACTCCTGCGCTCTCGATTCAAACTCGCGTGTGAATTATACATGAGATGATATTCTCAATCTGTCGCTCGTCGTTACCAGTTAACCTGATCCTCCCTGCTTCTCTATTGTACTGATGATGTAGAAGTTACAGAGGTAGGGAAAGGTGGAATGGGGGGTCAGGTTATAATGGTTATGTTTGCTTATGTTTTCGTTGCTGGCGAAAGTTTGACAAATAGCTCGCAGTGCAGTTACAGTCGCGATAAGCTGATAGGACCCTTCGGTGTGTGAGCGTTTTCCCAAGTATCAGTTTCGAGTTTCGAGTTTGTCCGTCGCCAGTGATTTATGTTATCGCTTTCTTTTTGTCGCAAATATTTTTGTTTGTGTAAGTAGTTTATATGTGAAACTGCGTGAAATATACGGAGTGGGATTGTATCTCGAAGTTAAGTTGGTCGGGTTGGGAAAACGATTTGTTTGTGGAATATTATTACTGATAGGGGTTCTGTTTCGAGCCGTTTTATGTTTATACTGTATGCGTAAATAATACAATGGAATACTCGATTTAACGAGGCTGAAGGTTCAGAATTTGTATTCATAAGTATTTTACTTGATGCGATGAAATAGGTATTAAATTACGGTATGAAAGCAATTTAATACAATTTTTACAATGGAAGCTAGTGAATTCGTGAAAAGCTATCAGATTTTGTGGGTATTTTGAGATTAGCTTCACTTTAAAAGTATTTTTTAGGGTTCCGTACCTCAAAACGAAAAAACGGAACCCTTCTAGGATCACCTCGTCCGTCTGTCCATCTGTCTGTCTGTCAATCTGTCAAGACCCATTTTCTCAGGAACGCGTGGAAATTAATATCAAATACATAGATCTATGATCCTGCTCTAAAAAATCAAGCTTTTTGTATTGCGTTGATTTAGAATCAACGCAATACAAAAATACGGTAATTTATGTGACATTGGTGTTTTGATACTCGCAGATAAATCAAAACCTACAGGGTACCGTTGACATAGTATCATGAAATTTGGCAGGAAGCAAGGTCTCACAGCGCAAGTAAAGGCAATTTCAGTTTTTTTTTAAATTTGCAGGTACATTTTTTTTTTTTTTTTGGTATTACAAACTTACATTTGCAATTGGAGAGTTGACCGTGACGTAAATCGATGTATGGGAGAACATGTTTTTCAACTACAAAGTTAACTTTGTTTTTGGGATAAATTCATCCCAACTACGAAACCCTTCATTGTGCGTGGTCCAACACGCACTTGGCCGGTTTTTTAACGAAGCACGACCTTTTTACCCGACTACGGCAAAGCCAAAAGAAGGGTTATGATTTTAGCAGTCTATGTATGTATGTTTATATGTTTGTATGTATGTATGTATGTCTGTTTGCTTTTACGTGTGTTCCACCATAGCGCCTAAACTACTGAACCGATTTTGATGAATGAGGTATCAATAGATTCGTAATAATGGTCCGGGTGACATAGGCTATATAAATTTTCCCTAAATTTAATATGGTGGATTTTACACGTAAATTTCTAACCTCGAAAAAAATTAAAATGATATGATCATGACATGTTTGGTACCAAAAGAAAGGTCTTGACGAGCACATTACAAATATTTAAATAATGTTATACTTTCAAAATAAACAAATATGTTTAAATTGTTAAAAACAAGCAAAAGTGAGACTGTGCTACGTTGTATCGCAAGATGATACCAACGTGCAGTTAATCAAATCTTAATAAATAAAAACGGTTTGTAATTCCATCCTCAATTCCTCTATGAAGAAAAACAAGTACACACGGCTACACATCAAGCTATACATTTCCAGTTTAAGCTGATCTGGCATTGTAAAGGATTTCCGTACAATGCGAGGTCAGCTAATACTGGAAATTTATAGCTTGATGTGTAGCACTGTGTACAACGAAATATTAATATTTATACACGGGGCACTCAGAAAATTTTGCGATAGGTAATTAAAAAAAATATACTACAGGTTATATTTTATTTATTAAATCTTTTCAAATAACTCTCCATTGGCGTCTATACACAGTTTCATGCGTCTTAACCAATTTTCATTACACATTTTCCAGTCCACATCAGACACCTCTTTAATCCCTGTTTTCCCTTGAGTTGATTTTTTATTTTGGGGAACAAAAATGACAAATCCATGATTACCCGTAATGAAATCGTAAACGCGCCGAGACGAGCCTGCTTCAAATTTTGCTATCATGTCTCGGCACCATTCTACCCGAACCTCCTTCTGCGTTAGATTATGTGGTAATCAGCGTGAAACTATCTTCTTTACCTGAAGATGCCCGTGTAGAATTTCATGTACACTTCCCGATCCAATCTGCAGTATATGCTGAATCTCTTCATATGTAATTCGCCTATTCACTTAAATTTAATTTTTCACAGCCAGCACGTTTTCTTATGTAACAGCCGTCATAGCCCTATGACGGCCACTTCTTTTTTCGTCCGCCAAAGTTACTTGACCACGCTTAAATTCGTTGAACCAGCGGAAAACAGTTGCTTTAGAAGGGCTTTTGTCTATGAACATCATTCGAAGTCTTTCAAATGATTCTTTTGGTTTTAGTCGACATTTGAAATCGTACAAAATCATCGCGCGAAAATGTTCTCGTTGTAAATTCAATTTTCAGTGAACCGTTGCGCGCGGCGTTGTTGTAACGTTTAGCAAGTGTAAAAACGGAAAAGTATAAAATAAAAAATAAAGTTTAATAAAAAACTGTAACCCGACCACGGGAAAATAAAAATGATCTAAAAAGTACGAAACAAGCAAATATTTCAGACAGAAATCAAGACATAGGTACAAAAATGGTCAAGGTAAAGCCGTCGTCGCATGCCATTATAATTTTGTAGGTGTTCCTGGCACCCACATGGTATACAGGCATGCGACCACGGCTTTACTTTGACCATTTTTGTACCTATGTCTTGATTTCTGTCTGAAATATTTGCTTGTTTCGTACTTTTTAGATCATTTTTATTTTCCCGTGGTCGGGTTACAGTTTTTTATTAAACTTTATTTTTTATTACAGACTGGATTTTTGAGGTGGGGCAGTAAAGCCTTTAACCGTTGCAACTACAGAAAAGCGATCTTAGGAGACTGTTCTTAGCTCTTTGAGTAATTCCTAACTGCATTCACAGATTTTGGAAAAATGCAGTCAGCTACAAAGGTTAAGGCCCTTACTGTCCAGTCTCAAAAATTCACTTTATGTTATTTTCTAAATATCTGTCAAATATCCAACCCCATACACCCCACCACTCCACTATATGCTAAACGCTAACACATCAGCAATAAAGTTGAATATCGCGTGCGCTCTTTGGTCGTGTTCGAGCACGGAACTAAATGTCGTAAGTCTCAATTCTTATTTCGTTTTTAACTGTAATAATTTAATCTAGAGAAAAAAATCTTACATCTGGATAATCCTTAATAATATTATAAATGCGAAAGTAAGTTTGTTTGTTACGCTTTCACGCTAAAACGGCTGAACGGATTTGGATGAAATTTGGCACATATACAGATGATACCCTGGAAAAGAACATAGGATACTTTTTTTTTTCCACGGGATCGAGACTTATGCGGGTGAAACCGCGGGGCGCAGCTAGTAAACTATATTTCCTTACTGTCAATAATTATTTTAGACATTAAAGCCAAGTAATCTTGTTTTTGTTTCAAATAATCTTTAAAAAAGACATGATTTTCGAATAAAAAATGAATCGACCGAAAATGTTCCAATTACGTAACTGTCTTATATATGAAAAGAAAAAGATTCAATAAATCATATTCTAAAGTTTCATTTTGATTGTATGCGTCTTTTTTTTTCAGAATATTAATGTAAATAATATACACTACATAACTGGCAAAATGTGGGTGTCTACAGGGACACCTCTGCACAACCCTTCGAGGAAACAAAGCGTGATGTTATGTGTGTGTTGCAAATTAACAGACAATTTAGGGAGCCTCCTCTTAAAAACTAAGCTGCTTATCCACAATCAACACCAACATAAATTACTGAAAACACCTGAAAATGTTTACCCCAACTAGTTAGCTAGTATAAAAGCTGAATTCAGGCCAACTCTGGTAGGCGGTCCGTTAATGGGCAAACTTAGGGGCACTGTGCTTTGTAGTCCAACATACAACTTAATTATCGCACAGGCATAGGGTAATTACGTCACAGGGTGATCGAAAAAGGACAGTTTAGGGTTGGTTTGGAATAATGTTTGTAAAGGCTAGGTAGGGTTTTGCCAGTAAACTGCGCAGGTTGTCAACTGCTAGGTAGTGTAGATGTCGTGACCAGATCTTAGAATTGATCATTTCATGAAATGAAAAATGAAATGACACCAGTTAGTCTCTAACCACACGAAAAAAAAAAGAAGAGAAGTAGTGTAATTTATTTTCTGAATGTATAACTTATAATTTGTAGAGAAAATTTTATAGGATCTAGTGCAGGGAAGCTAAACCTAATGTCCACTGTAATTACTTCACACCAACATGAAAAAAGACAGTCAACAGGGTAGGATATTCAGCGCTTTGCAGTTTACTTTGAAATAAAATGTTTTTGTTGGAAGCTTGGTAATTGTTTTCCAACGTTACAGGGATATTTTTCAGTAAACATTTTCAACATTTTTCGCGCTGCATGAATAGAGATGTGTTAGTTGAAAATAGAGTGTTGACCGTGTAATTTGATGGAGTTAAGTATCAGGTTATTTTAATTTTTTTGGAGTTAAATGGAAATAAGAATGTATAAGAGAAAAAAGATTGATTGATTTCACTAGATGCGGGAAGCACAGAACCGGTCGAAGTGGCAGTGCTTGGGGCAGGCCAATATCCAGGACAGGATGGTGGACGGTGGAAAAAGAGGGAGAGAAGTCGTTGAAGATCATATTATCCTAACTAATATTATAAATGCGAAAGTGAGTTTATTTGTTTGTTTGTCACGCTTTCACGCTGAAACGGATAAACGGATGAAATTTGGCACATGGGTAGATAACCTGCATCAGAACATAGGAAACTTTTTATCCCGATATTCCTACGGGGTTGAGACTTATGGGGGTAAAACCGCGGGTTGCAGCTATATATACGTAGTATATTGTATTCCGATAGTATCACTAATTCCAACTTATCGTAAGCACTAAGGCAGGAAGAGTATGGTTCCGATTTTATAAACGTGGAGGGGAGCTTAAGGCCAATTCCCATGAACACTAATCTAGCTAATTTACTTGATAACTATAAGGAAAGAAAGTGTGAGTTTATGTATGTATGGGTTTTTGTTTTACTACCCTACGTTGTCCCACTCCTAGGCAAGGGCCTCTCCTTCCAACTTTCGCGAGCCCTCGCGTCCTCCTTCCAGTTTTGACGGAACCTTGGATAGGTTCCGTCCTGCCATCTCCTACGTATGTAATGTAACATAAAAAAGAGGCACTCCGGGAGTGCCGACAGAAGTGAAATCTTGAAAAAAAAAATCGGCACCGCGGTAATCAAGGCGTTGATGTCTTTTACTCCACGCACCGCGGTAATCAAGGCGTTGATGTCTTTTACTCCACGCACCGCGGTAATCAAGGCGTTGATGTCTTTTACTCCACGCACCGCGGTAATCAAGGCGTTGATGTCTTTTACTCCACGCACCGCGGTAATCAAGGCGTTGATGTCTTTTACTCCACGCACCGCGGTAATCAAGGCGTTGATGTCTTTTACTCCACGCACCGCGGTAATCAACGCGTTGATGTCTTTTACTCCACGCACCGCGGTAATCAAGGCGTTGATGTCTTTTACTCCACGCACCGCGGTAATCAACGCGTTGATGTCTTTTACTCTACGGTATCGGTAAATTGCATTACAGTGTCGCGAAATCAATGGTTTAGTCCCATCTCAAAAATGCCCAACGCGCCAGAAGTTTTCACTTCAAAAATAAATTTAATCTACATTCAGCTAGGCGCGGGCTTGCGGACGATGAGCAATGGGTAGCTCGTCGTCCGATAAGGACCAGGCCCGCGTCGACGGCGCGTTGTGTTCCACGCGCGCCTCAAAAAGATGTCAGCAGAACTGACGGGGTCCGCTAGGGCCGATGCCTGCCGGGGTTGCGAAGAAGTCCGAAAGGGATATCGTGGCCCAGGACAACATGGCAACTGAAGGAACACGGGTGGGTTTTAGTCAGTAAGAGTCTGACACGTCCTCCCGCTTCACCCCGAGCGGGAGAAGTTATTTGATAATTTTCAACCCAGAAAAAATTGCATAAAATCTCTTGCCTTGCCTAAAAAAAGAGTTCAACACTTTTAACTTCGTCACTTTACTGCAACCACCTCTCAAAAAGTTTTCGAACCCACTGATACACATCCCGATACTCCATTTCAAGCTCTGTTTGATTTCAATCTATGCTAGTGATGTGACCCAATTAGTGGTTCGTCGCAAGTGATGCTCGACGTGTGAACACTCTACTGTCTATAGGTAGAGTAGTAGAAGGTGCTTCAAGTCGAAACGCAAGCGAACTGGCAGGTGAGAGACGAGGGCTGTTTAAAGAGTTTGGAACAATAAGATGGATTTTGATTTTGGAATGGCTCAACGATGAATCATAACAGAAAATACTCTAAGGTAGGTACGGTGTGTACCTCTGAGTTTGTTTCGGTGTTTCTTCTCAGAGTAGCCGGATAGAAAACACCTAATTTTCAGACAGACAGACGGACAGACAGACACCTTGTTTACTACGGAACCCTAAAAAAGACAGCCACACAGCTAAAGTAGGTATGATGATGGAAGGAGACGACGCTTTACAAAAGTGAACTTTTTCCCAACTTGATATGCTATAAATAAAAGGCAAAATAAAAAAAATATTCAAGTATAAAGTAAAATTATGATTTAAATTAATTACAATCGAGGAAAATTATTATTATATAATTATTTCTAACTGTCACAAGCTACCGACTATTTCTGTTTTGTGCTCGTGATTATATTTAAATCTATTGTGTTTTATTGTTCTACTCGAGTTAATTATCTTTTTGGTTGCACGTGTTTCTGTGAAATATAAACTTAATTTTCTTTCTATTGATAAGAGATAAATTTTCTTCGTTTATTTCTGATCTTGTTTGCCCAAAACTGCACCACTTCCACAGCGTCTTCGATGGCAGTGCAGAGGTCACTTTGACTGCATGGACACAGACACAGAGGGCAGGATAGGAGGTGGAGCATGGTTTGCGACATAGCTCACCATCCACACCCTGCCGCCGTTCCGTCGAGGTAAGAGAAGTAAAAGATATACATACATAATAAGCCTATAATGTTCCCACTGCTGGGACTCAAACCTTCTCTTTATGAGAGGGCCTGGGCCGTAATCCACCACGCGAGCCCAGTGCGGGTTGGTAGATATCACATGTCTTCGAATTTTTGGTCCTAGGATATGCCAGTTTCCTCACGATGTTTTCTTTCACCGTTTTGAGAGCAGTGGTGATGAAATAATTTACACAAAGTGTAACGGCTGTCTGGGTTCGAACTTACAACCTACAACTCGTAAGTCCAGCCGTTACCTCTGGACCACCATCGCTCTAGAAAAATGAAATAATATCATCGTGTATTTTTTCACATTTACACAAACGATACTGGAGTACATCTGACTCAACGTTTCTACATTTGAATCGAACTAGACATGAGGCTCTACAAAGCTAGGCATTTATAAATGTGTTCTTCAGAAAGGTCAGGTGCGTAGTACTCGCAACCGGCGTGCGTGTATGTTCATAAATTCATCTATTACATAAGTCTTAAACCTAGGTACAAAAATATGGACGCTCTAAGGGCGCAGCATGAGGATAAAATTAAAGTGACAAAATTACAAAAAACTAAATTAAATGTAACACTAATATAAAAAAAAATCTTAGTATTTAAATTAATTCAACAATAAAAAAAGGATAAATAGTTAATAAGATTGGATGATTGCAAATTATTATAGCATTTAATCAATATTACAATATTGCACAACAAAGAATTGCTTTGTTTGCAAGAAAATAAAACATTTCCTTAAAAAAAATATTTTATGTGTGTTGCTATTTTGTTTGCTTCCATTTTTCCGACATTTGAATACTCCATTCCACAATGCAAGTTAGGTTAGGTTTTACAAAGACGTGATCATTATAGCCAGATGCGTAGCAGGTGGCGTTCTGTAGTTTCTGCCTACCCCCAAGAAGGCATGAGTATTATTGAAGAAACGCATATACTGTAAGGACTATTCTTGCTTGCAGCGCTCAGCCGCTATAGTATCGCTCACCTACGAAAAACAAGTTTCGTGTAAACGGGATTTTGTGTTCAAATTGCTTAGATATGCGTTACCCCGATGGTACCTATATAGGTACAAATGTATGTAAATAAATCGTCACCTCCATACTCAACATTTACCATACGCCATCATAATTTTAACGAAGCAAAACATGGACGGTACAAAAAGGCATCCCGTCAACTTTGCCAAGCAAAGCCGCGGGCAAAAGCTTGTTAGCGGTAAATGTGAATGTAACTCCGTGTCTGCATATTTGAGGCGAGGCGACGGGAATGTGTAATGTGTATCATGTTCCTTCCATGTTTGTGTTTTAAAAAGTACATATAGGTAACTTGTGTATGTGGCCATTAATTTATAAAGCCGGGTCTCCTGCGCGTGTTTTTACACAAAAACATCGCAATAAAGAGGCGTGGTCATGCACATTTGTGTATGCAAATACGATGATTTGTATGAACGCAAATGTTTATGTCTAAGGTTTTTTGTGTAATGTTCCATTAATGTTGCACTAGTCGACAGCTCGAACTCGTTGGTGCCGTGGCTAATATCGTTGGCGTAGGTGGAGAACTAAATAACAAAAAAAACGTGTGGCACTCGGGGACTGCCGCGGTAAAGCTATTGCATAGCATTTGTAACCTCCATACTTCCTATTTGTCAACGCTACACTTGGGATGATGACGTGATGACAAAACAAAAATTACGTTCCCATGACAACATCATGTTGTCATTACATGGTAGGCGGAGTGGGGGGTGTTAGGTTTTATTTTCGTTACGTTACGGAATTTCTTGATTCGGTCGCCGCGCTCAAAGCCCGCGATATAAGCTATGCAATAGCTTAAAAAATCTTGTTTGGATCTTATTTAGTTCTCCACCTACGCCGACGATATGTATGCTATTTAGTATAGTTATTTATTTATTTAGTACTAGCTGCGCCCCGCGGTTTCACCCGCATAAGTCTCGATCCCGTGGGGAAAAAAAAAAGTATCCTATTTTCTTTTCCAGGGCATCATCTATATATGTGCCAAATTTCATCCAAATCTGTTCAGCCGTTTTAGCGTGAAGGCGTAACAAACAAACTTACTTTCGCATTTATAATATTTCCATTTCGGATTTATTTATGTAGTTTTAATTAATTAATTAATTTAGTATTTATTTATCTAGTTTTGATTAATTTATTTATTTAGTATTTATTTATCTAGTTTTAATTAATTTATATATATACTGAAATAGACGATGATTTGTAACGAAAACGAGGGCGTAACATTTCATGAACAGACCTTTGGGCGTGTAGATATTATGGAAAAACTACTAAATGTATCCATTCAAAATAAAATTATTTGAAATTCTAAATAAATTATCTATTCCTGTACGGTTTCTATTTTGGTATTTTCATACTACATAGGTTATTTATTTACGCCCAAAGATGAGTTAAATTTTGTACTGAAATATGGAAGTTTCGACGCTCATAACTTCCAAACCAATACTTTTTTCCCAATTCTGCTTCCCTACTGGGCTAGATAATGACGTCTATGATGCGAAATTTTATCAATTTATTGATAGAATTTCGTATCATAGACATGACGACACACAAATCCTGCATCGCGCAATTAGAGTTTACCGAGCGATCGACAAACATACAAGATTTCAATTTCAAACCGTTGGGCAGTTGCCCGCCAGACACAACACCCGTCTGGTCGGAGGATCCTACCTTTTCTATGGTGGATGAGTGAACTTTACACCCTGTTCCTCATACCCCTAAAGTTCCGTTGTAAAAGATGTTCACAATAATGAGTACAATGACCCCTTTTCAGGTTATCAGTTTTTCAATTGTACCTTTTTGGCTTCGCGTCGTATTTGTCACTCATACCTGTGACCCCGCGTCCTATTTAAAAGCGATCGTCGCACGAATACGCGATAGTCGCTTTCATAAATGTCACTTTTTGTTCAGTGAATCTGAACGCGTGGTCGCGACGTCAGAGGGCGCATTCCGGTTTTCCGAACAAAAAGTAATAAATGTACGCGGCCGATCTTATATTCGCGCGACGACTGCTTTTAAATAGGTCGTGGAGTCACAGGTATAAGTGACAAATACAACGCGGCTTGAGACGGTCCTTTTCTAAAATTCGTGGTGTTTGTTTGACTAGTGGTCGCGACTCCTGAGCGTAGGGTCTTGGTTTCATTCTCAAGTCAGGCAAAATGTTATTGTTACTCTTAATAACAACTCAGATCTTGAATTTTACTGTGCTATAAAACATAACTGGCGAAAAGTGGGTGTTGTAGCGTTGTGTGAGGTCTCAACCGTAATTAATCACAATTAGTAAGTTACTAACCACACATCACTAGAAACGTGGCACAACACTAATTTCCTAAGGACGCTCTGCCATTTCGACTTCCGCTGGCTTACATAAAGGAAGGTATTCCTTGAACTATCAGGATTACTTGTGCCCCGACCTAGGGTGAGTTCCACATTACTTTGGTATTTATACTAGACCCTCTGCACCGGATAACCTATATTGATTTCATCACCTATGTAGTTTCTGATTTCTCGTGTGTCAATGTCAGATACGCGGCTGGGGTTATCCGGTGCACAGGAGATGGTAATATGTATGTATTGCTACTGCATCAAGGCTGTGTAGGGCCTCACTGTGTGTTACAAGCGATCAGCGAGCCATCTGCTAATATCATTATTGCATTGTGTTTTATGCTCGCGTGTTAGCCATACTTAACCTCATTTCACATCTGTACATGTGCTATGCTATGTCTGCAAACTGTATGCCTGTAAGCCGCTGCGATGTATTGAGCTTCACCTCCCATGCTTCCCACACCGTTCCTTGGCTTTGAAAGGGGAAGAAGCTAGCACATCGCATGCGGCTTGCTGATATTTGCACCGCATCTAACATGCGCTCCCTATGGCGCTTCCAGGGCTCTTTGTACGGGTTGAAGACACCTCCTACCCAATTCTGCACGTTGCTCGCATGTGTGGCTAACTGCACGCTACTGAGGTCCGACGTCCGGCCTGCCTGCCTGCAGCCTACCGCTGGGAGCCTGAGCTGTCAGGCGACCTCCACGGCTACTGACTACGTGCTACCACGTGCCAGGGCCGTCCGGCCTGCTACGGAGCCTGTGCTGACCAGGCGCCCGAATCTACCACGTGCTACCAAGGACGGTACCCTTCCCCTTTTACTGTGTTAGTGCTCAGAACAAATCAGTGTGACCTTACCGCGACCTAGCCGTGTACATTCTAGTGTTAAAAATATATGTATTAACTTGTCTAGCTGTTTTACTAACTACTACCTAAACCGTTAACGGCCTGCGCAGCCTACCCTGCGCAGCCCTAGCCGTTACAGTGTAAAGGTACTATGCAAGTGTGCCTATCCCTAAAGCCTGATTTACATGGTGCGTTAAAATTGCCTGAGGCATATCTACCATAAAACCGTTACCGTTTAAACGATGCAAGTAGTTTTGTTGCCCTAATTTTATTGTATACCACGGGCAAGAATCATACATCGCGTAGATGGGGTTTTAGGGGACCTGCCTTCCCTTATAGATGTTTTGACCATCACCACCGGGTGACCATTGAAAATCAGCGCTATGCTGTGGGTCCCCCATAGTACTGCATCATGCTGAGTAGAAGCCTTCTTGTCACAGTCATGTCGTGCAGCTGCCGACTAATTTCTATTTTATGCTCGTGATTTATTATGTACTTTTTGTTATTTTCGTTTACTGTTGTCTTTTATGTATGCACGTGTTTTTGTGACAAATAAACCTATTTTTCTTTTGGAAAGCAGGCTTTACCACAAAAAAAAAGTTTCTGCGCCAATCCTTTTCCAAACACTTACAAGAAACAAATAGCATAGCAACATCTAAATACATTATTCATTGCTCCATTATTCTTAGGAAAGCCTAAATTTCTAGAACCTTCACTAGTTGATTTGCGGCCTTACATAAGCTTGCCTCATCATTTCAACCGAAAGACGTCCACTGCTGGACATAGGCCTCCCCCAAGCACCGCCACTTCGATCGATTTTGTACTTTCCGCATCCAGCGGATTCCTACGGCCTTCACAATGTCATCGGTCCATCTTGTGGGAGGCCTTCCAACGCTACGTCTTCCGGTACGTGGTCGCCACTCCAGAACCTTTCGACCCCATCGGCCATCCGTTCTGCGAGTAATGTGCCCTGCCCATTGCCACTTAAGTTTGGCAATTCTTCGGGCTATGTCGGTTACCTTGGTTCTCCTGCGGATCTCTTCATTTTTGATTCGATCACGTAGGGAAACTCCAAGCATAGTCCTCTCCATTGCCCTTTGGGTGACTTTTAGCCTTCTGATAAGGCCCATTATGAGCGAACACGTTTCAGTACCATAGGTCATCACTGGCAACACGCACAGGTCAAAGACTTTCGTCTTGAGACACTGGTATGTGGGACGAAAAGATATTGCTAGCTAAGCTTGCCTACCTCACTGTAAACCAACATACTCAAGTAGGCGGGTGTGTAATGTATGGCATAAAAACAGATAGTATAATATCACTTGAAATAACGTTCACATAATATAATTTTCATATGCTATAAAAACAAATAACCTAATTTCATGTGATCTAATGTTATATTTCATATAATCTTCTTTTGCTCTAATAACATTTAGCATAACGTTCATTTAATATAATTTTCATATTGACTCATTTTCACTCAAAATTCTGTAATAAATAAGTAAATATCAGGAAACATCATACTGTTATAACCTCATTTAACCCAAATGATTCACCAATAAAAGAGAGGATCAGTCGCTCGGCGGCCGCTGCCGTGGCACGCTCGCTTCGCTCGCTCGCCTTCGCGCGTTAATGGTCACTGTTCTAAACTAACCTAACCCAAATGACGACGTTTCTAAATTATATTAAACATACCTTATGGATTGTGAATGTTATAGTATCTGACTATTATACTAATTCAATATTTATTCAAATGTGCATTATAGAAAATGTTCATAATACCATATAAAATTAGGTAAAATTAAATTATATCATTAATGCATTATCTATATCATTCGATCGTAATATTAAAAAAAGTATATTACGTGAAATTAAGTCACATGATCATTAGAACTTTTGTTAATATTTCAAACGTTACACACCCCAAGTACTTAGGTACAGTCGGCTTCAAAATTAAGTGCTCTTTGTATCTACCTACTACGTTTTGTAAGACCTATTTCCTATCCTATCCTACTTCCTAACCTTTCCTACTTCCTACTTTTTTTAAATAATATAAACGCGAAAGTTTGTGAGGATAGATGGATGTTTGTTACTCTTTCATGCAAAAACTACTGAACGGATTTGCATGAAATTTGGCACATAGATAGTTTATAACCTTGGTTAACACAAAAGATTCCTTTAATCCCGTTAGTACGTATCCCGGGAGAATTTTCGATATCAACGTGGGCGAAGCCGCTGGCAAAAGTTAGTTTTTCATGAAATGCTGAAACTTATTTTGGTAACTTATTATGGCGAAGTAGAGAACTATTTAAAAATATTGAAAAAAAAAAACAGTGGCACTCCAGGAGTGCCGACAGAAGTGAAAACTTGAAAAAAAATCGTCACCGCTGTAATCAACGCGTTGATGTCTTTTACTCCACGGTGTCGGTAAATTGCGTTACAGTGTTGCGTTTCTAGAATACCCTAGAAGGACATACAGTGACCTTATTGGTGATGTTCTTCAGGAAGGTCAGGTGCATAGTACTCGCAACCGACGTGCGTGTATGACCAGATGTATGAACGTAAACGAAGCAAAAGGAGTATGTAAGGATCGTAGCAGGTGGCATTCTGTAGTTTCTGCTTACCCCTATGGGAAGAAGGCGTGAGTAATGTATGTGTGTATCTTTTCTAAATACAAACTTCGTTTGATACACTGCCGTATGTCATGGAGTCTAGAATAAGAAACAATTGAAAAAAAAACAAACGACGTCTAAAAAAACACTACAAAGTGAAAAATAACTTTAATTTCAGAAGTCGTTGTCTTTGGTTTGAATTTTCGTTTTTTGCCACCGCCCTCTGAAATTAAAGTTATTTTTCACTTTGTAGTGTTTTTTTGGAAGTCGACTTTTTTTTTGTAAATAGTTTTTATTTTTCATTTTTTAGTTGTTGTACCTACCCCACACAAATTTGAATACCACACCTGCTATGTAAATAACATTGACAGGAACTTATCATATCATCCACATACTAAGTAGGAAAAAATACGTATTAATGAAGCTAACTCAAAAACTAACCAAGCAAAGTTGATAACACTAGGTATATGGGACAACCTCGAGAGCATACCCTTTCAAACAAAAAAATAATTTTCAAAATCGGTCCACAATTGACGGAGAAATTGGTGGACATACATAAAAATATAAAAAAAAACAGTAGCACTCTGGGAGTGCCGACAGAAGTGAAAACTTGAACTATTTTACTGTGCAGGAAGAAAAACACTTGTATAGAACATTGGTCCGTAACCTTATCTAAATAAAGAGCACAATCACATTTACAAAACAAAAATACTTCCAAAACCTTTAAAGTAAAAATACTTGTATCGAACATTGATCCGTAACGTAATATAAATAAAGAGCACAATCGCGATCACAAAAATGAGGTGTCGGTAACGGTGTCGCGAGTTCAATTGTTTTTTTCCGTCTCAAAAATGCCCAACGCGCCTAAAGAAGTTTACACTTTAAAAAACAAACAAGCTACGAACATAGAACCTTCTCCTTTTTGGAAGTCGGTTAAAAATATATCAGGCATAGGGGAAAATTCCCAGAATTATGTTAATATAGTTACGTATCACTGTTGCTACCTAAAATATGTATGTAAATGTTTCACACTTCCCACCACACGTAATATCAAAGCAAAACCAGAGCCATTTATTCCAAGAATAAGCTTTATATTGCCTAACAACTTTTCTTGGAGAAATCTCCCGAAAAAAAAAGAGATTTTCTTCGTTTACTAGGCCCGAAAATTCTATCTTTCTAGATTCCATATCGTGTTTCCAGGCCATTAATTTTTGTGCCTACGTTAGTGTCTGACATTGACATTGTTGTGTCTTACCTGTCTGCTCATATATTTACATAGGTATTTACCATTTACCTTAAATGTCTAGACATTTTTCACGTAGACATCTTTTTTGGAATTTTCTACTAGAAAAGGTTTTATGATGGTGATTGAAAACTTTTATGTTGTTATCCATTGTTGTGAGATTTTTTGACCATAGCAATACAATGCTGCGATAAATTAAGACGATTGATTGAACTTGCAAGTCTGACCACGCTAAATCTGCAATGGAATAAATGGGCAACCCCAAAATTTTTATGTATGGTATACTTTTACATCAGTCAGTTATGTCAGTTTCGGGGTTATAAGTAGATCTAATGATTTTGATATTTTACCTTTTGATTTTTGCAGAATAGATTATGTGTAATACTGTCGTACCTATGCTCTACCTCCATACGATGACAAAACTGTATCAAATCCACAATGCATCGTGCTAAAGTGCTATTACCAGGAATAAATCAAAATATAAACAAAATAACCTATCAAAAAAAAAGGACAAACAAAGTATCAAATTATTTTTTAGGGTTCCGTAGTAAACAAGGAACCCTTATAGTTTCGTCATGTCCGTCTGTCTGTCTGTCTGTCCGCGGTCTAGCTTACGAGACCCTTAGTACTAGAAAGCTGTAATTTGACATAGGTATACATATTAATTACGCCGACAAAGTGGTAAAACAAAATTATGAAAAACATTTTTTTTTAGGGTACCTCCCATACACGTAAAGTGGTGATGTTTTATTTTTTTATCCCATAGTGTGGGGTATCATTGAAAAGGTCTTACAAAAACATTATTGAGTTTGTGACAACCATTTTTGGATTCAGGGATCCGTTTGCAAAATATTAAGCTTTAAAGTGCTAATTTTTGTTAGAGTCAAGTGTCCCCCCCCACTGCTAGCTAAATGGTTGGTTTTGGATGTGTGAAAAAATCACAGCAGTAGTTTATATAACGAAATTAAAAGGAAAACTATCACAGCTAAGTAGGCTTTACTAGTTATCGAGTAATAATCGACCAACTTAACTTTGCAGTTGCAAAAACATGTTTTCCCATACATTCCGTATGGGAGAACATATTTTTCAACTACAAAGTTAAGTTTGTTTTTGGGATAAATTCATCCCAACTACGGAACCCTTCATTGTGCGTGGTCCGACACGCACTTGGCCGGTTTTTTACTTATGCAGACTTAGCGTGGCCAGACTCTACATATATACATATAACATCACGCTTTGTTTCCCCCACGTGTTGGGCAGAGTTGTACCTATAGTACACCCATATTTTACCAGTTATGTTTAAGTCCCATGTAACAGGGGGCGAGCCTATTGCCATTAACTGGGCACAAATCCAGACTCCGGGCTGCTACTGAGAAATACTAGATGAAAAATCCAATAACACTTTGCCCGACCCGGGAATCGAACCCAGGATCTCATGCTTAGTAGTAGCGCTTGCGACCACTAGGCCAACAAGGCAATTTACATTAGCTCTTAATATCTGCTCGGCTCCTAATAGCCTATAACCTTTCTCAAGGATTGGGTTATACAATGCAAAATATTTTTTTAAATCTAACTGGTAGTTCCGGAGATTACACGCTACATACAAACTTACAAAAAAAAAAAAAATTACCTCTTTATAATAATTCAAAATGTCATGATATCGCAATATTAATATTTTGTTATTTATTTAAGTGACAAAAAAATAAAAATACCAGAACGTAATTTACATGATGCGTTAAGGCTCCGTGCTGCCGCACCGCACGAAATCACTGATTTTGATCAATTTTGTTTATTCGTTGTGAGAAAGGGGACGAGAATTTAAACAAAATTATTTGTGATTTGAAAAGTCCAATTCTTCGTCTTGTACATAGGGGAAAGGGATTTTTGAAATAAATTAAGGATTCGTGGGAAATCACTAAAATTCGCAACAAGTTTTCCAAAAAATGACGCTAGACTGACGTTTGATCGTTTCGTTAGAAGAAACTGTTTTTGATGTTGAAAATTAAAAAAATATCTTCAACATCATTATATGGTCTACTTGTACATAGGGGAACCACTTTTTTCAACTTTCATACAAAATATAGCAGAAAAAAATGTTGAAATAACGTAACTTTCTCAAAACTTCAAGCCAAATAAATATTTTTTTCTAATACTTAGAAACACTTTTAAGAAATTTAAAAAATTATATATTAATTTTAAGTTAATTGTTTAATAGAATCTAAATTTTATTTTATAAATAAACAATTACTTCATTACGTAAATAAATGGCAAAGTGAACTATATAAACGATCGCGGAAAATCTATTCTGTCAGTAGCGAACGGGCCTTCCCAGCGTGAGGACGTATCACTTTGCGTCGCAGCACGCACACACGCACGTACGTGTCCGATGTTAACATATTCCAGAAATTGTACGTCGACTACCACATTTTGATCCGCATTTTATTTTAAAGTACTTTGCTTGTTTTTGAAGAACATTAAAATTTTGCATGCCTGGCAATAAATAAAATACCGGTGTACGTGTGTTCGTAATTCTTCTTATCCTAAACGGCTTGACTGATTTAGATGTTTTTTTTTTTAATTCTTTTTGTGTAACTTGGATGGTTCATAATTATAGTTGGACTCGCGTGGCGCTGTTGTCGCAGGACAACATCTGCCTGCTGGGTTCACTAGTTATATTTTGACTTTAGATTTCATAGTTTTGAGTGATTTTTGGTAGGGGAAAAAGTTATGGGTTCGCGTCACCGATATGCCCGCGCCTATATGCTGTTGTAGCAATAAGTGAAGTATTTTTGGAACGAAGTTTCTTTAACGCTACTGAAGACTACTTTAAGTCAAAATAAAGATCCAAGATGGCGGCTGCGAACATTTAAAAATATTTCGTCATGGGTATCGTTTTCATAGTTTTCGAGGATGCTAAAGCTGATAGTGAGGTCAAAATATAAATCCAAGATGGCGGCTGTGACAATATTCAGATTTTTTGTCATGGGTGTCTTTTTCATAGTTTTTGATGATTCTAAAGCAGATTTTGATGTCAAAACGTAAATATAAGATGGCGGCTGCGAAAATTTTCACATTTCTTCATAACATCACGCCATCAATTTCAAAGTGTTGGGCCCTTTGAAATTGATGGCGTGATGTTATGAAGAAATCTCATTTCCGCAACTTTTTCGCGCATGTGGGTTCGCGCAAGTGTCTTTCGCGAAAATGTCTTTCGCGCAAGTGTCTCAGATCTCTTTATGGATACTGGTGCCAATTCTTTTGTCACAAATTAATGCCTCAAAACTAGACTAAAAATCACCAAAGTTTCGTTCATTCCTGTCAAACGATGATTTCCCATCGTGAAATAATTATAGAATATATTTTATTTTGACAGCACTAAGATGGCAATATGGTGCCGATTCTCTTGTATACCGAACTAAACTTACTAAACTATCACTAAAATTCCTTACTTTTGGCTATGAAAATCTTGAAGCTATTCTGCAACAAAAATTTTCTAAATTTAAATATATTTTGACACACTAAAATTATATTTGACAATCGCGAGTCCACGTGGTACTTGTTTGCCCTGCCCTGTGAATTTTTTTTAGAGCTGGAGGCGCACAGGGGGCAGCCTTGACGTTTTATATAGAATTTTTACTTTTTGTAAGGAAAATAAGAAAAAATATTACCTACATGTAGAGTGTCAGGGGTTTAAGGGTTATATAAAGGGGATCGAAATTCTCATTATTTTTGCGATTGGACGCACCATTTTCGAGATATATGCAAAAGAAAAAAAAAAGATACAGTACTGTTTTTTGCACCTGAAGCGAGGTGTTGGTGTGAATTTTAGTTCAAGATAACTAATTTTATTCCGCATCTTTTTAATCGCGATTAAAAATAGTCAGATTTAGTTAGACATGGTGCCGATTCTCTTGTCACAAATGCCTCTAAACTAGACTAAAAATCACCAAAATTTTGTTTTATTCCTGTCAAACGACGATTTCCCATTCTGAAATAGACTAAAGTGACACAACTTAACTAGATTTTAGTTTGACAGCACTAAGATGGAACTGAGATTTTCATTTAGTGAAAATAGCAATTTTACTATTCTGAATTTGACGTTTTTCACTTAAAATTTAGATTTTCTAACCGAATCTGACTATTTTTCGCGATTAAAAACGTGTGGAATAAAATTGATTGTCATGAACTTTAAATTCACACCAACACCTCGATTTCATATGCAAAAACAGTACTGAATCTTTTTTTTTCTTTTGCTTATATCTCGAAAACGGTGTGTCCAATCGCAAAAATAATGAAAATTTCGACTCCCTTTATAAAATCCTTAAACCCCTTATACTCTACATGTAGGTAATATTTTTTCTTATTTTCCATACAAAAAGTGAAAAGTTCCATATAAAACACGTCGATCGTGCGCGCCTCCGGCTCTTAAAAGATTCACATGGTTAGGTATCACGTGTGGAATCGCGATTGTCAAATTTGATTTAGATGTGTCAAAAATTTTCTTAAACTTAGAGAATTTATTTTGCATAATTGTGCCGATTCCCTTGTTCACAAACTAAACTAAATTTAAGTGCATCTTTTTCTTTCTATTTCATTAAGAAAAGGACAGAAGATAAATTTTAGTTTAGTCCTGTCAAATTAATCAGCGCTTGACGTTAATTGACGTAATTTTAGTCGGCAAGTTTTTAATCACGTCTAAACTTGTATGGAGAGTGATAGGCGGTGATTAATTTGACAGGACTAAACTAAAATTTATCTTTTGTCCTTTTCTTAATGAAATTGTAAGAAAAAGATGCACTGAACTTAAATTTAGTTTAGTTTGTGATCAAGGGAATCGGCACCAATAGCTTTGAGATTCTCATAGTCAAAAGTAAGAAATTTTAGTGATAGTTTAGTTAGTTTAGTTCGGTGTATAAGAGAATCGGCACCAATCAAAATTTTAGGTGAAAAAAGTCAAATTCAGAATAGCGAATTTTTCATTTTCACTAAATTAATAACTCATTCAGTTGCAAAAACTGTACTTTATCTTTTTTCTGTTCTTTTGCTTATATCTCGAAAATTGTGTCTTATCGCAAAAATAATGAAAATTTCGACCCCCTTTATGAAACCCATAAACCCATAAAACTCAACATGTAGGTAATAATTTTTCATGTTTTCCATACAAAAAGTATAAAATTCCATATAAAACAGAATTGTTATAAATATACTAAACGAATATACACAAACATTCCAGACTTATTTCATAAGCGTACCTACGTAACTTAACAAAATACCGTCTATAGGATCAAAACTGTTTAAGCGATCACTACGCTCGATGTTTAGGCGTGTGTGCGTGAACGGTGCACACAAACATAGCATCGCAAGAATTTACCTAAACTCTGTCGAGTGAATTCACAGCCAGGAGCCTTAAACTGTTTAGTAAATTTACTGAGTGAAATTGGTTAAGTATAGGTATAAATAAACCGTATTTTTCAAAGTCGCTCAAGCAATATTATACCTTGAAAAAGAACTGCAAAATTAATAACCCAAAATAAAACCCTAATCCAAGTAAACAAAAATCAATTATAAAACAAACAAATGGCAGTATAATCCCGCGCCTCATGGCTCAGCTGGCACCAACAGAGCTGCGTGACTCCACAGTCTCTCAAGGAATTAGTCCAACACTTAATATTAATTCTATGCACAGTCTTAACAAACTTGTTGACAACTATATCATATTACTAAAGTAGCTAGTTACTCGGGATCTAGTTTTGCATACAAAACTTTAACCTCCGTTTGCCTAGAACAGGGATGGAGTAAAGAATTTTTTTTAAAAGAAATTTTTCATTTACATCTTTGGACTTTCTCTTTGGTCTAGTCGTAGAGAACTACCCAAATAACCGGTTGGCAACGTCGCGTAAATAGCTATCAAATATTTACCTCTTTTGATTAATTTGGCAATATTACTGTATGGAAATGTGGCTAACTAGGGAACTAAAATGTTGATTATGAAACTCAATAATTAATATCGTAACACCGAATATTTAGAAAATTTGAATAGAATTAGAATTTTAGAGAACATTTAGAGTTTTAGATGATAAAAGTATTTGGAAGTCTCCAAATACTTTTATCATCTAAAACTCTAAACAACCAAACCAACTTCCAAATGCTTTTTTACACTTAAAACGGTTACAACATCAAATTCAGTGTTATATTAAATTGCAATTCATTATTAATATTCTAGTTCGCTAGCTAGCTACATTTCTTATTTCCATACAGTAATATTGCCAAATTAATCATAACAGCGAAACATTTGACATCTATTTGTGACGTTGCCCACTTTCAGAATAAACGCTCTTAAGGTTTTTCTTAAGATATTTTTCAGTAGTAGGTTTTGTGTCCGTTTATTGCCAATAGACCTAAGGCGTAGTCTCCTATCTGGCTAAATATGGGTGTTCTATAATACATAACTGCCTACTTAAAAAAAAAAAACAGGAGTGACGTTAAGGTTTGTTTGCTTTTAGGTACATCTTCTAAGCAGCACGTCTTTCAAATTATTTAATGTTCTTTTAAGAGGTTTAAACGTTGTCTGCAAGTCATGGAACCACCTACTGTTTAAGACACTAGCTACGCCCCGTGGTTTCACCCGCATAAGTATCGGTCCCGTGGGAATATCGGGCTAAAAGTATAATATGTCCTGAATTTCATACAAATCTATTCAGCCGTTTTAGCGTGAAACCGTAATAAACAAACATACAAAAAACCAAATCTTTTCTCATTTTAATATTAATTTAGATTATTTATATAAATATAATATTTATAAGAATATAAGATATGAAGACCGAGCTGAGTAATGAAACTATTAGAAAAGCCGGAGACTCAAGCAAGTTAATTTTTAATTAAAAGCACCCGAGTGTAATACGAATACTTTCGAGCTCGCGTCAGTGAAATTGTTATGAAATATTGTGTTGTTATTCATGCTTCAACGTCTTGCTTTAGCGCTCATAATGTTATGAACTAACATAACTTCACCTGCGTCTAAATATTGTTTATTTTTTTAAAGAGATTCTGCTTTATGGCATTGCTGCTTTATGCATTACTGACTTTCACGTCTTCTATATTTAGATGTTAACGGAGACTCAAATGTTTTTTATCTATGCTGTTTTACTAGATCTAATGCAAATTACTACCTCGTTGGTCTGGTGGTCGCAAGCGTTACTGCTGAGCATGAGGTCCTGGGTTCGATTCCTAGGTCGGGCAAAGTGTTATTGTGTTTTTCTATCAAGAATTTCTCAGTAGCGGCCGGAGTCTGGATTTGTGCCCGGTTGATGGCAATAGGCTCACCCCCTATTACATGGGACTTAAACTTAACTGGCAAAATTCGGGTGTTCTAAGGTCTGCCCAACCCTTTGCCGGGGAATTACAGGCGTGATGTTATGTGTGTATTCCAAATACTGCTTGCTTCTCTTAGCAAACCTTCGCTTCTTACTTATTTCCTATAGATTAGTATTTGTTTCAGCAGCCTTTTGTTTGTAAACTGTCTCTATTATCAATCAGACTTTGGCTCGATTTTGAGCTATAAAAAAAAAACAAGCGACTTCCAAAAAAAAAACACTACAAAGTGAAAAATAACTTTAATTTCGGAAGTCGGTGGTAAAATACGAAAATTCAAAACCAAAGACACCGACTTCTCAAATTAAAGTTATTTTTCACTTTGTAGTGTTTTTTTGGACGTCGTTTGTTTTTTTTTCAATTGTTTCTTAGTCTAGACTCCATGACATACGGCAGTGTATCAAACGAAGTTTGTATTTAGAAAAGATAAACACATACATAACTCGCGCCTTCTTCCCATGGAGGTAGGTAGAAACTACAGAACGCCACCTGCTACGATCATTACATACTCGTTTTGCTTCGTTTATGTTCATACATCTGGTCATACACGCACGCTGGCTACTTGGTACTGTCTTTGGTTTTGAATTTTCGTTTTTTGCCACCGACTTCCGAAATCAAAGTTATTTTTCACTTTGTAGTGTCACAAATTCGAATACCACTACCTGCTATGTAAGTAACAGTGCGAGGAACTTAACATATCATCCACATACTAAGTGGGAAAAAATACGGATTATTGAAGCTAACTCAAAAACTACCCAAGCAAAATTATTAAAATTTATATGGGACCACCTCTGAAGTATTACCTACCAAACAAAAAATAATCATTAAAATCAATTCATAAGTGGCCAAAAATATACAGTTGAATTGAGAACCTCCTCCTTTTGGAAGTCGGTTAAAAATGAACCTAATTACTGTTTTCAGCATATGCGGAGAAGATAGGAAATCCTCCATTTGCACCCTAAATACCCATTACATAAAGTATTGCGTCATACAAACCACATTACACCAAGAACATTTCACATAACTCCAATACCCTATTACACCCAAACCGAGCACTCGAAACCAATAAAACTCCTCATAAACTCATAAACATCGATCGTATACAATTCCTTCATCGTATTACGTATAAAATTGTTGGTTATTAAAAGTTTCTCCCCTTAATTGCGTATCCTAAGCCGAAATCCTTATTACTGTTATGGTTGGGAGAGTCCCGCGAACTCTGCCTAAAGGTTTGTTCACAACACCTTTTGTGTGTTCGAAACTTTTTGATACGAACTTTTCCGACTTGACTTTTTTATTTGAGCGAATGCTGATTGTTTTGTATGTTTGTAATTTTTTGAGGGTTTTCTGAAATGACGTTCACTAGGTGGCAGCACTGAGACTTCAGGTCTGAGCACCTGTCAAAAGTGTCAAAGCGCTTATATTTTCTTTAGTGTAGAACGATGAACGTCATCTTATATTTTGAAGTGAAAACTTCTTTAGGCTCGTTGGGCATTTTTGAGATGGGACTAAACCATTGATTTCGCAACACTGTAACGACAACTCATTTTTGTAAACACGATTGTGCTCTTTATTTAAATTACGTTACGGATCAATGTTCTATGCAAGTATTTTTACTTTAAGGGTTTTAAAAACGCGATTGTGCTCTTTATTCAGAAAAGGTTACGGACCATTGTTCTACGAGTATATAAGTATTTTTCTTCCACCAAGGCGATCTTGTTCAAGTTTTCACTTCTGTCGGCACTCCCTGAATGCCAATTTTTTATATTAATTGTCGAAATGGAAGACTTCTTGCCAAAGTGGCGCCAATTGGTGCCGTGAATTTTCATAAAAACCCTCATTACATCTTAAACACAACGTGTCTTCTTTACGAATGAATTTTTGCAAAACTAAAGGGGTTTATGGATGCAAGTTTTATGCATCCTTCAGCGGTGCTAAAAGAGCGGGGTTGACGTTTTACGCACTGGTTTCTACCCGCGTGGAAGCTAACTGTACCATCAAATATATCCTATCCCTCGGCATGGTGTAGTTTTCTTTAAACTAAAGATTTTTTTAAATCGGGTGAGTGGTTTCGGAGGTTATCTCCTACATCCAAACTCATAAACTTTACCTCTTTATTATTATTAAGTGAAGACGTGTAGATCAAAACGCGGGTAGCAACTAGCTGTACAATATTTGTTAAGTAGAACATTCATAAGCATATCAACCAGCCTATAATATTCCCACTGCTGGGACACAGGCCTCCTCTTTCTATGTGATCCCGAGTGGGCCGTAATTCACCACGCGGCCGGGCTCATTGCGGGTTGATTGATGTCACATATCTTTAAATTTTTGGTTCTTGGACATGCCTTACATATATTATTAATTAATTATGTAGAAATTATAATTATATGATTACTCCACAAATCAATTATCAATTTATTTAAAATGAATGGTGTGTGGTAAATCCATAAATGCCAGGCTTTATAATATTTTATTAGGGCATCGCTCTTGTAATTATGATCAAAATATTAATTAACATTTCAAATGAATGAATTTTGAAATGAGAATTCGTGATTATCTAATGTATCTAATAGATCACGAAATTAGTAGGTATTAAGTAAATGGCGATTGATTGGCTGCATAAATAGTCAATTTTGAAACAAAAATGGCCGCTCCACAAAATCTAAAAACCAATTCCCGTAATTAAAAAAACGTTCAAAATCTAGTCGCAAGCTCATCTCAGACACTCAATGTCAATAATTTATGAAAATTAGAGGTGTTTTGACAGATTGAGACTGAGATTAAAACGGACGTTCTTAAAAATACGGGAATTTTCTCTCTGGTCAGTCATCAGCCAGTTGTATCATTTCATCATCATCATCATCAGCCTATAAATGTTCCCACTGCTGGGACACAGGCCTCCTCTCTGTGAGAGGGAGTGGGCCGTAATCCACCACGCGGGCCCAGTGCGGGTTGGTAGATGTCACGTGTCTTCGAATTTTCGGTTCTAGGACATGCCGGTTTTCTCACGATGTTTTCCTTCACCGTTTTGAGAGCAGTGGCGATGAAATAATTTACACAAAGTAAAGCACCTGTCTGGGTTCGAACCTACGACCTACAACTCGTAAGTCGCGGCCGTTACCACTGGGCCACCACTGCTCATTTACGCCTTACTACGCGTTCTGTCATTTACGCAAATATAAAACAAAAGACGGTCTATTTTGTACGACTCCCTAGTAAATCTATATATCTATACACGGTGGTTTTTAATTCACTGTCAACCTTTCAGGGCGTGAAAGTGCTCATGATTATGAGCAATTTTCACTATTAGACTAACTCTGAAATATCGAAAATATATCAGCTGTTCCTTACAAAAATGTTTTATTTACCCGATGACAATGTATGAAACAGATGTATAATTTTTTGCTATTTCGTAGTGTTGGTCCCATAGTGAAAGTTGTTTATAATCATGAGTACTTTCACCACCTGAAAGGTTAACAGTGAATTAAAATCACGGTGTAGGTATAAATAAAATAAAATGCGTAAAAAATTTAATCAAATACGTTAGTGAGCGCATCACCTGAGAAAGGATGGACCGATTTGGCAATTTTCTGTTGTAATATATTCGTAATTTTAAAAAAATCTGCAAAGATTTTTATTAATTTATCCCGATTTTTTTAAATTTGGGTAAAATTTTACGTTTTTTTTACTATTAGATTTTTGTATAAATCATTGAAAATTGGACAGGATAACCTCTGTTGGGTCTGATTGTTCACGAATAAAAATCGTAGCAGTCCAAAGCTCTATGGTAAACAAACCCTAAAGGTCACTAAGTCCCATTTACGTCGGTCCCTATTATCCCTTCAGAACATATGGCCGTTATTGGGACGACCTTTAATGGGGAATCACCTCCGTAGTGGTAGACCGATAGACATAAGTTATTACTATTAATATGGCAAGAGTGGTTGGAGTTTGTCTTTTTTATTGCGTGATTTGATATATTTCGACGACAGATATTGATATGGCCTACAATTTACGCTTGAGAACCTTCTCGTGCCTAAATTTTAGGTATATTTTTTAGGCAGAGAGGTTAAATTATATCAGGCTAGGTGGTTAACCACTTTTAACCTTTATGCCCTTAGTAGTAAGGTTGAAAATTAGTTCACCACCAGTGTCCGCGATGGTACACACGGCTACATATCAAACTTTACATTTTCAGTATAAGCTGACCTCGCATTGTACGGAAATCCTTTAGAATACGAGATCAGCATAAACTGGAAATGTATAGCTTGATGTGTAGCCGTGTGTACCTTCCTATACATGGGACCGTGGATGGATTAATATGAGTACCTACCTATAATTGATTGCGGTGAACCACTTTTAACCCTTATGCCCTTAGAAGTAAGGTTGAAAAGTGGTTCACCGCCAGTGTCCGCGATGGTACCTTCCTATACATAGGACCGTGGGTTTATTAATATGAGTGGTTTATATACCTATAATTTATTAGTTTAAGGTTTCATCAATCAATAGAATACTCATTAGGTACTTAGTCTGAATTGCGTTTTGGTCTTCACTCTAGGAAAAATATCTAATAATAAATAATAATACGATAAATTATAATATTGTTATTCAATCGGTGAATGAATAATTTACCTGAAACTTACTACAGTAGATAATCGCAGTGAAAGTAAAAAAAAAAAAATACGGTGATATTTAATTGCACTGACAGTCACTACTTTCTCAAAAATTAGAGTTTACTCTTTAGGATTCGATTTTCATATAAGGATATATGAGAAGAGAAATTTATAAAACAAGTGAATGAAACACTTGTCTTGTTTTATTCGTAAATAACAAGGATAAAAAAAAAAATAATATAAATATGTATATTACAAATTTCACATTTCGATCTAGATATTTACTCTCTATTCCTATTGCATATTCAAAGACAATCGTATTAAGGAGTCTCCAGTCGTACGTCGGAGCTAACACACACACACTTTTTTTACTGCAGTGATCGGTTGTAAATGAAGTAATATTTTTACCATATGAAACATTCTTGTCACTATTCGCGAAGTCTGATAAAACACAGCCCTTCAAAACCATTATACAAAAACTAATAGGTTCCTACCTACTACTAAAACTGTAACATTAAACAAAATATATTAAGTAATTTCTCAGTAGCAGTCCGGAGTCTGGATTTTTGCACGGTTGATGGCAACAGGCTCGCCCCTATTACTTGGGACTTAAACATAACTGGCAAAATCTGGGCAATAATTACACCCACATCACATAATTATTTTATCTGTAATTTTTTAGGGTTCCGTAGTAAACAAAGAACCCTTATAGTTTCGTCATGTCCGTCTGTCTGTCTGTCTGTCCGCGGTCTAGCTCCAAGACCCTTAGTACTAGAAAGCTGTAATTTGACATAGGTATACATATTAATTACGGCGATGAAGTGGTAAAACAAAACTTAGAAAAAAAAAAATTTTTAGGTTGCCTCCCGTAAAGTGTGATGAATACACGTAAAGTGGTGAGGTTTAATTTTTTTTTATCCCATAGTATGGGGTATCATTGAAAAGGTCTTACAAAAGTTTGTGAAAAGTATTTTTGGATTCAGGGATCCGTTTGCAAAATATTAAGCTTTAAAGTGCTAATTTTTGTTAGAGTCAAGTGTCCCCCCCCTCCTGCCAGCTAAATGGTTGGTTTTGGATGTCTGAAAAAAATCATAGCAGTAGTTTATATAACGAAATTAAAAGGAAAACTATCACAGCTAAGTAGGCTTTACTAGTTATCGAGTAATAATCGACCAACTTAACTTTGCAGTTGCAAAAACATGTTTTCCCATACATTCCGTATGGGAGAACATGTCTATCAACTACAAAGTTAAGTTTGTTTTTGGGATAAATTCATCCCATCTACGGAACCCTTCATTGTGCGTGGTCCGACACGCACTTGGCCGGTTTTCATTTTACCTTTTGTGGTATAGTAATTTCATTCTAGGTGCATCGTCTTCACATATAATTATATAATTAATGTATAATAATATTATATTTCTTGCCCATTCTTCTCCATACAAAACTACCTTTTGGAAGGGGCGACTAGAATCAATAATTATTTTTTGCAAATTTTTACTTTAAAATTGCCTTTTATGTGCCTATTTGAGATAAATGATTTGACTTTGACTTACACCTTTGACTAACCCTTCGTGGATTACAGGCGTCATGTTATGTGTAAGTATTTGGAACACCCTTAACATATGCCCAATTTTAAAAACAATTCCATCATAAACACAATGTGCAATTTGTTGAACAATTATGGGCGAAGCTTTCAAATCAATTTGCAACGAACATTTTTGGTTTAAACAAAAACGCATTTGTATGTCCATTGTTTGTTTTTTCATTGTAAAACATTAACATTGTTTGTTAAATTTGATTTACGTTATTTCGTAGCGTTATAGACACAAAAGTTAATTAAATTTATTCCTTTCTTTGATCTCTGCCCGGGGCTTGGAGTTAACGAGAAAATAATTTGCCCAGAAATTAGATTCGATTTAGTCAGGCTGAAATCTGAGACACGGGGTTCGTAAATGTTTTGAATAGATAAGTAAACAATTGGACTGTTTTGTATTGGATTTGTAATCTGAGTATTAGGTATCTATTAAGTTCGTTCTAAGAAATTGGGTAACATTTTAAACGTAATTCGAATCGGTATCCTAATTACGTAACTTATTTTCGTAAATGGTTATGACCAATTTGTTTCATTTTGATAGTTCAACAACATTAATTGCGTTATTTACGTTGTTGAGCAGATTTTTTCAACTGCCCAACTTATGAAGCAATGGATTAGCAATCTGTTTCAAATCGAAAATAATTGTGATTCATCGTGCATTACACAATTAGGGTACTGGTTTGAATTTCTTACATAAATCATTCGTACAAAATATATATACGTACTATGTAGACGTAAGTACCTATGTATTAAACATATTTTGGTTGTGATAATAATAAATGTAAGCATCTAGCTTTCCATAAAATATCTACTGCTGTTCATACAACTTCATATTCTCATAATTATTAGTTCTCACAACCATCATGTGAGGTGGCTTCTATAATAATACCTACTTTTATTATCTGCCATATTTTTTTGCTACAAATACACACACGTACAGTAAAAGTTTATATCCACGTGAACGACGGTTGTAAAATAAACTAAATTTCTTCAAAAAATACCGTCAAATAAAATGTTACACAAAAAGGTAAGTTTATGTCCCCTTATAATATTATATTTAAACGGGTCGACCTTGCCCTTAAAACGACTACAGCGCCATATTTCTTCCTTTATAAAAGTTAACGTAACGTTATAAACGTGGACTTTTTGTTTCTTTTACAGCTCACATTAATTTTATAATATAACTTGTGTGTGCTTATAAAATGATGTATGCATAAGTGTTATGGTATTTTTATCTCACGAACCGACACACGATTTACTGGTGGTTACCAAGTGTGTAAACACTGTGTGAATGTGTGTATATGGCGAAGTTGGAAGTGTATGTGTGAGTTTGCGTGTGTGTTATGTGTACTGGTTACCACAAGTAAAGCCCGTGTCGCTTCGTGAGATAAAAATACTAAACAATAAAACATTTTTTTTAGGCAACCTACTTATTTCATGCAGTTATTTAGCGTGACTATAGGTCGACACTTGCATTAGGTATTAAAACTAAATAAACACGAATACGTCTTGAACTGATCATTATAATTACGCCTTTTATTTTTAGATACCTATCTACAGAATCCTACAAGCAACTGTCACTATTGTAAAAAAGTTTGACCCTCTAAAATCAGCGATCCTCCACAAGAAAAATGATGTTATGCTTGGCAAATGACTTGTGGCGTGGCCACAGCAGCACACGTAGCGAAGTGACGAGTCGGATTTTTTTGGACTCGAGTTACTCGAGTTGATATCGCTACTGACTCGAGTTGCAACTCTAGTTGACTCGACTCGGTGTCTGTAGAGAGCGTATACACATGTGCGAGTCGACGAGTCGCAACTCGAGTTGACTCGACTCGGTGCCTGTAGAGAGCGTATACACATGTGCGAGTCGACGAGTCGCAACTCGAGTTGACTCGACTCGGTGCCTGTAGAGAGCGTATACACATGTGCGAGTCGACTCGTAATGACATAGGTAATGTATTGTATTGTAGTGTAGAGTCGATGATTCGCAACTCGAGTTGACTTGTTGTTTTTCTTTCTTACAAAATGTTAAAATACTAGTCAAAATAAACATTTACCGCGGTTTTGTACTCGCAATTCCGATCCTGACCGAGCCCCCCGAACGAGTAATGCAACTTACGAAGCAACGCGCATGCTATTGCTATTTCACTCAACTCACATCGAGTAGAGCGAGATGTGAATCATGCAATGCAATAGGCATCATCACGGCGCGCGGCGGGCGAGCGCTCGAGTTGCGCGGGCTCGGATCGATCGACCGAGTTGACTCGAGTTGGTAAAAACTGAACTTGAGTTGACTCGTTTGCGATTTGGCTCGAGTTACTTGAGTTAAATAGCTCGACTCGCCCATCACTAAGCACACGAGGTCAGCAATTAATAATGTTTTTGATAGAATCCTTCATTCTCTTACACCTAAAGGAATGCCAAAAACCAAAAGCCTAACAAATATTAATTAAAAAAAAAAAAACAGTGGCACTCTGGGAGTGCCGACAGAAGTGAAAACTTGAACAAGATCACCTTGGTGGAAGAAAAATATTTGTATAGAACATTGATCTGTAACCTTATCTAAATAAAGAGCACAATCGCGTTTACAAAAAAAAAAAACTTCTATACCATTAAAGTAAAAATACTTGCATAGAACATTGATCCATAGCTTAATATAAATAAAGAGTACAATCGCGTTTACAAAAATGAGGTGTTGGTAACGGTTTCGCAAGTTCAATTATTTTTTCCCATTTCAAAAATGCCCAACGCGCCTAAAGAAGTTTTCACTTCAAAAATTGCTGCGATTATCAGCTGTGTGTTATATCATTTATATGTTACTGCCTAAAAGGCTTTGTTCACAAAACTAACAATATAACTCTTCGGTAATAGCCAAGATAAGTTCGTTATCAATTAATTAAGGCTGATATCTGATCGTTGGTCTGCTACATAATTTTTTCCCCTGGCCAGACATTAGCGCAATCCTACTTAAGTTTAATGAACAACTTCATTAATTTTATTCCCCTGTTGCCATGTCACAACCTTTCGTACTGTAAAGTGGTTTCGAAGAAAGCCAACTCAGTGGCGTCTTTTAAATAAATACCGAAATAAATAGGGACCAGGCTTGGGTCGACGGCGCGTCTTGTTGAAAAATGAAATGAAACTAGTTTATTATTTTAACAAGTAAACCTTAACAATTAGTGATTGGAGCCTCCTTTTAAGCAAATAAGCCTGTGATAGGAGACTCCGCTCTTCCATAACTTGAATAAGTATCATTTACTTGTCTTATACAAATGTAGGTTCCAAATGTTGTTCCACGCGCGCCTCAAAAAGATGTTAGCAGAACTGAAGAGGTCCGCTAGGGCCGATGCCTGCCGGGGTTACGGGTTTGTCCGAAAGGGTTACCGTGGCTCCTGGCAACATACAGGCAACTGAAGGAACACGGGTGGGTTTTAGTCAGTAAAAGTCTGACACGGAAGTTATTTGTTTGATAATTTCACTCCAAAAAAAGTCACTCTTTATCATTGCCGTCTACTGGGGGTTTTAATGAGAGTGAGAGGAGAAATCGGGTGACCATTGAAAATCAGCGCTGTTCTGTGAGTCCCCATAGTACAGCATCATACTGAGTGGAAGCCTTCTTATCACAGTCATGACGTGCCAGCAGTTGCCGACTATTTCTATTTTGTGCTCGTGATTATATTTAAATCTATTGTGTTTTATTTTATTGTTCTACTCGATATTTATCTTTTTTTATGCACGTGTTTCTGTGACAAATAAACTTATATTTCTTTCTTAATTTTTAAAGTGAAACTTTTATTACATCGTCTCAAACTTTTTCGTCTGTGTGTTGCATGTCGCGTGACGGTCGGTCGCGGAGTAGGGATAAAGTGAAAGGCGCTCGTCAGAGCAGCCAAGGCCAACATGGCGGCGCCTATAGAAGTTTCACTTTTACCGTGGTTTTATAAAACCACACAATCCTTTTTTTAAATATTATTACATGTAGGTTACCTTTAAATACTAGTTATAATTAGTATTTAAGTAGTTCTCTAGTCCTAAATTAATAGGTATGATACATACCTAAATTAATAGCAATTATTAGGCAACCTTCCAGTTTTTATATGTGGTACTGTGAAAAGTTATCGACATTCTTTTCACTGTCTACAATTCTATATGTCTCAAAATCAATCTGCTTAGCCTTTTCCCAACTGTTAGGGTCGGCTTCCAGTCTAACCGGATGTAGCTGAATATCAGTATTTTACATGGAGCGACTGCCTATCTGACCTCCACAACCCAGTAACTGGGTAATACGATACCCTTTGGTAAGACTAGTTGTCAGACTTTCAGGCTTCTGACTAACCGTAACGACTGTCAAAGATCCACAAATGACAGTCGAGACCAACGGCTTAACGTGCTTTTCGAGGCACGGAGGAGTTTCGATATGTAAATATGGTCACCTATCCACGGACCAACCCCGGCAAGCGTAGCTTAACCTGATGGATCGACCCGTGCGGCTGTTATTGTTCGAGTTCGAGCTCCTCATAATTCTATATGTCTATTTGTATTATAATTATGGCGTCCATTTTAAAAATTCGCATATTTACAAGTAGCTTTTTGGCACTCCTTAACACACCCTGACATTCAAGAGGTTAAGAAAAATAAAAGACTTAATTTTCTGAATTACCTTCAATGCGAAGACTACAAAGGGAAGCCCCAATACAAACTTCTGTTGGCGATTAGCGGAAGACTCCTGAACGAGATTAAATTTCTTTATTTTTCACTGCTCCATTCTTTTATTGTAAGCGACTCTAATTTATTTGACTTGCTATTATATTTGGCGTATATTTTTAATGTTTTTTTTTTAAAGACGGAATATTACTTCTTTTGTTTGTTAATGAAGGAATAATTAAAGGTAATTTCGAGACTTTATTTTATACACAGGTAAGAGTGTTTGTATTCTTTTGTTTTATTTTGATGATTTATGAGAAAAGACGATTTTTTGCTTTCAAGTTATTAGCTGTACGCAATGTAGGTCGTAGGTTTGAACCCAGACAGGCGCTTTACTTTGAGTAAATTATTTCATCACCACTGCTCTCAAAACGGTGAAGGAAAACATCGTGAGGAAACCGGCATGTCCTGGAACCAAAAATTCGAAGACATGTGACATATACCATCCCGCACTGGGCCCGCGTGGTGGATTACGGCTCACTCCCTCTCACCGAGAGGAGGCCTGTGTCTCAGCAGTGGGAACATTAGGTATAAGCTGATTATGCTAAGTTAGTAACTAAAATGTACCTACTTTACCTAGGTATAAGTACCTCAAACATTAAAAACAGTGGCACCCCGGGAGTGCCAACAAAAGTGAAAACTTGAACAAGATCGCCTTGGTGGAAAAAAATACTTGTATAGAACATTGGTCCGTAACCTTATCTAAATAAAGAGCACAATCGCGTTTACAAAAAAAAAAAACTTCCAAAACCTTTAAAGTAAAATACTTGCATAGAATATTGATCTGTAACGTAATATAAATAAAGAGCACAGTTTTTTTAAAAATTTCGGAATTAAAACACCAACACTTCTGGCTTATGCTATTCTGCAACACTCTGAGCAAAGTCTATATTCATTCACAGGCTGCTGTTTTAACACAATAAATATTCATAACACAAAAACATTATTTCACTTTAACTTTGTAACACACATTTCATATTATATGTACATTTCGCTTCGCAGCGAAAAATTCGAATAAGCAATGAAACGCAAACAGGAGCTATGCAAATGCATTTTTACTCTGAAAGCGATGGAAATGTACCTACACTCAATTTTCTACGTAAGTACAAAGCTTAAGAGGGAGTCACCGAAAAGCCGCAGGTTTAAACAGGGGACGGTTCAAAAGCGGAGATTATAATAAAATTTAAATATAGTAAGCTGTTTAAACGGACGTGGTCCGAATGATTTATAATTACAGCGCGGATTTCGTATTGTGCGGTGCTGCTGGGCGTAAACGAAAAGGTGGTAACTATTAAAACAATAGCGTTGCGTCTTTTTTTTAAATGTTGCAGCATATGCTGAGATAGGAGCCTTTTGGCCTCGTACAGGATTTTCTGCTATTATTTTAATTTTAATTTGCTTTTTTAATGTTTATTTTTATTATTGTTTTAATGGGGTTTGCCAAAGAGCAATGGAGCGCAGCATTCTAGGTGTAAAACGAACTAGCCGAATACGCAACACTACGCTACGCTCCAAAACGGGGATCTTAGACGTAGGCAAAAAGGCTGCCAAGCTAAAATGGGATTGGGCGGGTCATGTCAGCCGCATACATCGCGACCGTTGGGCAACAGTCTCCACACGGTACCCACCGTGTAGAGACTGTTACCTGAGGATGGACGGCATCACCGAGGGTGGCCCAGGAAGAGGTGGCGAGACGACCTAGACGCGTACCGTTGCGGTTGGATGGAAGTGGCCCTGGAAAAGGATGCATGGAAGGATTTGGGGGAGGCCTTTGCTCAGCAGTGGGACAGTGTAGGCCAAAGTAAAAAAAGAAATGTTTTAATGAGTGTGTTTTAGTTTGATTTGTGATTTCCTGTGCGAGTCTCAATAAATACTGTTTCTTTTTTTCTTTTCTTTCATTATTTTTGAGTTTAGCTATTTGTAGGTAATAACACATTATTTTTGAGTTTAGCTATTTGTAGGTAATAACAAGTTGTTCGACGCCCGAAAATCTTGTACTCCTACAGGATCCTACCTAGAACGACAGATGTGGAAAACATAAGGTGACAAGCAACTTCTCAAGCAACGACTCAGATGTCACAGATGAAGCAAATTGGATGAGAATGATGAAGAAGTCATATAGCTGAAGAATGAAAATATGAGACAATTCTGTTTTATTCTGATATTAAACTATATAAGAAAAACCTTAAGGATTAGATCGGGAGTAACAAACCAGTACTCGCATCTTTTTGTACTCTTGTTACTGTTAGCCTATATCTTCCCACTGCTGGCCCCCCATGACTACCAATATTTGCGATCCAGGGCTAATGTACTCTGCCGGGATTGCGGAAAAGTCCGAAAGAGATACCGTGGCCCCTGGCAACATGGCAGCTGAAGGAACACGGGTGGGTTTTAGTCAGTAAGAGTCTGACACGCTCTCCCGCTCCACCCAGAGCGGGAGAAGTTATTTGATAATTTCCCACCCAAATAAAAAAGGGCTAATGTACTCTAGTTTAAAATTAAAAATAATTTAAATATTACTTACCCATCTTTTAGTCGGCAGCCTGCACCGTGTGTATGGACCATGGTTTATCTGCGAAGCTTCCCTGGATTCTGTGCAATGCGTAATTATTTTTACGGTGCATATGCCCAGGGGATGAAGTGGAATCTCTGCGAGCTATTTGGGCGTGTAGGGTTTTAATAATGTCGCGTTAATTGCCGAAAGAGATTCCGGTTAATGTGATGTGAATTACTTTGTAGAAAGAAAGGAGAGATGAGGTAAAATTATATTTTAATAAGATTAATTATTCAACTGTATAATACAGGTACTTTAGCGTTGGCAGTTGCAGCACTCGTTGACTCCACCCACTTTTCCTAGATCTCATACGCCATGAAATCATACATATTGGAACCCTCCGGGAGGGTTACCGACATTACTTTTGCGCTAAAGTTAACCATCGCGGACGGTCAACGGCATTAGGTTTAAAATCGTGTTATAAAACACTGTAAAACGAAGTAAAATAGTATTTTCAGGGGGGGTCTTGTATTTCCAAAACTTTTTTTTTTGTGAATATTTGTTACCTTGAACAAAATATACGCCAAATTTTATTTTCATGGTATTTAATGCTGTATTTGCTAAGAAAAACCTACATTAAAAAAAACTTTTTACAAAAAAAAAAAACAACCGACCTCCAAAAAAAACACTACAAAGTGAAAATAACTTTAATTTCGGAAGTCGGTGTCTTGGGTTTAGTATTTTCGTTTTTTGCCACTGACTTCCGAAATTAAAGTTTTCAATTTGTAGTGTTTTTTTTTTGGAGGTCGGTTGTTTTTTTTTTGTAAAAAGTTTTTATTTGTCACTTTTTAGTTGTGGTACCTACCCCACACATATTCGAATACCACTACCTGCTACCAGTGACAGAAACTTATCATATCATCTACATACTAAGTAGGAAAAAATACGTATTTTGTAGCTAACTCAAAAAGTATCCAAGCAAAGTTAATAAAATTTATATGGAACCAATTCGAGAGCACACCCTTTCAAACAAAAAAAGAATTTTCAAAATCGGTCCACAATTTACGGAGAAATCGGTGGACATACATAAAAAAAAAACATACGCGACGAACATTTAACCTCCTCCTTTTTGGAAGTCGGTTAAAAATGAGCCGCGAGGGTTCCCGGCATCCCATATGCGACTAGGTAAACCCTTCAGGAGGGCTCCCAGCACTAAATGTGTTAAGGTATGATTTCGAACAACGCCGCACGCGGCAGTGCTGCGCGTCAGTGCTGTCTCGCGCTTAATTCCGAGCACCGCGGCGCGGCACTGCTGTTCGTGGGTGACTTACATCTCAACAGTTGTCAGTATTCACATGTTATTGCTGTGATGAACGCCCGCACTACTGGTCTGCTGCGCCGGCAAGGCGACACTTCCACGCAGCAGTGCCGTCGCAGCAATGACGCGCAGCATTGCTGCCGTGCTCGGAATGTAAGCTCATATAAATCTATAGAAAATGTATGGTGGCCAGTAGTAACGCAGCAGCAATGCCGCGGCAGCATTGCCGCGTCCAGCGTTTTTCGGAATCATACATTTATGCGGATGCGGTCAAACAAAAGCTCAAAGCATTTATTTCAATTAAGCCATTTACAGACACTTTTGAATTGTCAAAGGAATCTGTCAGTCAGCTTCATCTTGAAGCTAGTTGCCCATTCCAAAGCGTAGTAGTAGGTACCTATGGAGAAGAGCGGGCAACAAACTCCATGGACACTCTTTTGAATTATGTTGGTACTGTTACGGTGGAGGAGCTCGTGGCTAAGTACTAACAGCCGCACGGGGCGATCCATCAGGTTAAGTTACGCTTGACGGGGTTGGTCTGTGGTTGGGTGACCATTTCTACCGAGACTCCTCCGTGCCTCGGAAAGTACGTTAAGGCGTTGGTCCCAGCTGTCATTCGTGGATCTTTGACAGTCATTACGGGTCGTCAGAAGCCCGAAAGTCTGACAACCAGTCTTACCAAGGGGTATCGTATTATCCAGTTATTGGGTTGTGGAGGTCAGATAGGCAGTCGCTCCATGTAAAATACTGGTATTCAACTGCATCCGGTTAGACTAGAAGCCGACCCCAACATAGTTGGGAAAAGGCTAGGCAGATTGATTTTTTGTTACGGTGGCTGATACAGACCACTTGTGAAGAATTTTGTTCTACAGACGACCAAATTCCTCCTCCTTTTAATAGCTTACAGCCAGCGAAGCGAAGATGTCGATATCACCTTATTCAGACAGCAGACAGAGTGCATATTTTTGTTTCATTTCCGTCACGAAAATTCTCCTATGAAAAATATCGCATATTATTTCGAAATGTCTTGAAGTCCAACGAATAGGTTTCTGTCTACTATCGGAAAAGTCGAACGTAATATCGGCAGGCCTCCGAACTATCACGTTCGGATAATTTATAACACTATAGGCTATGTTTCGAATGCCAAAGTTCACTATAGTTGGGATTCGGGTGCTGTATCTACTCAATAACAAATGGTAGTGAAGATATTGACTTAGAATTGTAGGATCTTGGCCTAAATTCAGAAATGAAACAACGATTGTATGGATATTCTTCGATTTAATTCTCACAGCAAAATATCAACGCTCTGTTCAATGGTTCAATCGTCAGTCCGTGCAAAAGTCAAAACTGTCACACTTTCAAATAAAAATGAATGGCAAAAGTATCAACTCTCAACAGCCAATACATTAAATTAGTCGATTACTACTTTAGTGGCGGGTATCTGTCAATGTTACCAGACGAAAAATACAAGACTGTTTACGTGTCTATGACAACTGACAGATACCTGTCACTGACACAAATAATAACAATTGGATAACCTAAATCATGATTACAATACTACTGATAGTCTTACAGAATAGTTACGTGAAAAATCTGTGTGATCAATTCCAAGCCATGTTGGACATCACTGAAACATCAATTGGTACAGTCGCGGATGCACGATTTTCGTTTGGGAGGGGCTTGATCCCGTTGAGGGTAGATTTTAGCAAAGTAGGTAAACACTAAAAAAGCACACAGCAATTTATTTTGCTTAACGCATAACAAGCCTTCTCGGATTCCTTTTCGCAAATTTCTAAATGGAAAACATAAATACTTATTAAGTTAAGGATAATTGATGACAATAGGGATTACCACAAAAAAAATTGTCCGTCTTGTATTTTATAAAAAAAATATTGGTCAAATATTTATTAATTTTTTAACCGACTTCCAAAAAGGAGGAGGTTATATGTTCGTCGCGTATGTTTGTTTTTTTTTTTATGTATGTCCACCGATTTCTCCGTCAATTGTGGACCGATTTTGAAAATTCTTTTTTTGTTTGAAAGGGTGTGCTCTCGAATTGGTCCCATATAAATTTTATTAACTTTGCTTGGATAGTTTTTGAGTTAGCTACAAAATACGTATTTTTTTCCCACTTTGTATGTAGATGATATGATAAGTTTCTGTCACTGGTAGCGGGTAGTGGTATTCGAATGTGTAGGTACCACAACTAAAAAGTGAAAAATAAAAAAAAATTAAAGTTATTTTTCACTTTGTAGTGTTTTTTTGGAGGTCGGTTGTTTTTTTTTGTAAAAAGTTTTTTTACGTGCATAATCAAAAGATTACGGCGATACATTGAGTTAAAATGTGCCATCACGTCACTTATATGTAGATTTTATACTTACTTGTGACGTGGCGACCCCCACTCCCCAACTTTAATGCGTTTTATCTCAGTCATTTTTTATTAATATTATAAAGCAAAAAATACGTGTCTAATATTTTTTTATTATTTGACTGACGGACTAAATTAAATTTCTTTTTTTTACCCAGGAATCATCCCTTGTATCAATGCTTGCTAAAAAGTTTAATTACAATAATATCAAGTTCACTTTAAGATTTGTCACGGAAAAATTGAGTTACTTTAGGGGGGCCCCTTAGCCCCCTTGTATCCGCCACTGAATGGAGTACATAGATCGACAACAATTAATTTCATTGTCAAATACAATTAGAATTTGTGTTCCATAATTTTGTATCAATGTGTACCTAATTTTTTTATGGCTACACATCATACAATCAATAGCAGATTATAGGAGTTTAAACTTTAGTAAATAATCCCATTTCAATACAATTTGCCCAAATGCCAGACACAATTACCAACATTAATTCCAATGTTTCAAAGCATAATTTATCATTATTGTTTACCTAAAACCAAAGTGAATTAGCATTTGATTTTCAAACAGTTGATAACCGGCGGGCGTTACTCTATTCCAGTGTTTTTCAACCTTTTTCATGACGCGACCCCTTAGTATGAACATTTTTTCGCGATCTCCTGCCCTCTTCTGTTTATAATCTATATTTTATTATAATACAAATATCAAATACTTATAACATTTTTTATAATTATATATCAGCTAATTACATAAATAACAGACGTATTAATCGCCAAATGCCTCCACGGAAAAACGATATGATGGATTTGTGGGGACAATGTATCCCACTCGCCACCTAATTAAATCCTAAATAAAGGTATTTTAAGTAAATTGATGGATTTATGACGGTCATGGCTACGAGGGATTTCCCAGTAATTACGTTTTTAAATGCAGCAATAGACGAGGCAAGTTTGGGAACCAACTTAAAAGAAAATTTACTGGAATAATCTAAAGCAACAAAACGAAGTTTTGTTTTCTCATTCTGAGGCCTCGCAACCCCCTTAAAGAGGCTTTGCGACCCCTAGGGGGTTGCGACCCACACGTTGTAAAACACTGCTCTATTCAATACAGTATGAACTGAGCAGTCACTCTGTTAATTATAATAATTATAATTATTATGAAATGTTGTCTGAAATGCTAAATGGAATTGTTTATACCATACCACTATGGTTTCAAGTTTTTTGGGATAATAGAAAAATAAAAATAGATAGAAACATTTTTATCTCAAACATGATTGGAAATTCGAACATTATTTTGACCATCTTCGAGATAAATCGAAATTGCAGTACCAGGTCAAAAACAAGTGAGCGCCCGGCTGGCAATGTTACTCGTACTATGAAAATCCATATCTGTTGTGTTTAGCGGCCAAACAAATGACTATGAAAATCTGTCGTGTTATTTAAAAATTTTTTACTTGAAACATGGCAACCAAGGAGGTAACATAACAAAGATTTTATTTAAATTTCGATTTGGCTTGCAAATAGAGCTGTTTAAAGTAAAAAAGAAACAAATGAACATACTGGCGCGTGGAAAATTATCGTTGTTCGTCATTGATTCTGGAATTTATAATTAACTAGCTTTTGCCCGCGGCTTCGCCTGCGTGGATGTCGCAAAATATCCCACAGAAACATGCTACCGGAATTCAAAGTATCCTATGTTGTCCAGATTATGGCCTATCCGTATGCCTTTCATCTAAATATGTTCAGCCGTTACGGTATTAAAAGGTAACAGGCAGATAATAAATCTATAGTCAAAATGCAAAATTGAAACCGTTAATGGATAACTTCGTTCTCTATCAAGACCCTTTTTCTCAGAAACGCCTGGAGGCATCAAGTTGAAATAGATATGAAAAACTTAGATCTACGGTCTCTTGGAGCTGTAAAGAAAATCAAACTTCCAAGTCAATGCAATAAAAAAATACGGCCATTAAATTATACCGCACATTTATATTGACACTCGCAAATAAAACAAAGCCTATATGGTACTTCCCGTTGTCCTAGCAGCATGAAGTTTGGCGAGAAAACTTTCACCTCCTTTAGGATTATTTTTGAGACAAAAAGTACCCTAATTACCCTAGGATGCTGTTTATCCCCTTGGTGATCGAAATCCAATCAGTGGTTTAGGCGTGAAAAGTTAACATACATACAGACATTCTTGTTCTCAAACCTCAGTTGGCTCGATCTTATAGTTCTTATGAAAATTGGCAATTTTTAAGAAATCTGTGAATGCAGATTAACATGTTTCAAAAAGTTAGGACAGTCTCGTTAGGCCCTTTCCTCATTGGTCGGTACGGTATCGTTTCGGTACCGATTCTGTACCGTTTCGGTACTGCTTATGTTTCCTCACTGGTCGGTAAACCGAAACGATGCCGCACGCGCGCACTGCTTTCATTTAGAATTCCAAATTCAAATTAATTCTATTGGTTGGCCCATGACCAAAATTTTTGCCTCATCGTTTTACGAACAAGATCATAAAAATAGAATATTAGAAAATTTCCGCGTTACTTGGCGGCCGCTATGTGGCGGCTGTTATATGGCACACGTTATTTGGCGGCCGTTATCTAGCGGCCGTTATGTGGCGGGCAATATGTGGCGGCCACAATTTGGCGGTCGCAATGTGGCGGCCGCTATGTGGCAGCCGTTGTTTTGCGGCCGTTATGTGGCGGCCGCAATTTGACAGCCGTTATGTAGCGGCTGTAAAGTGACGGCCGTAAAGTAGCGGCCGTTATTTGGCGGCCGTTATTTAGCAGTCGTTATATGGCGGCCGATATGTGGCGGCCGTTATTTTGCGGCCGTTATATGGCGGTCGCAATGTGGCGGCCGCTATGTGGCGGCCGTCATTTTGCGGCCGTTATGTGGCGGCCGTAATTTGGCGGCCGTTATGTGGCGGCCTTAAAGTGGCGGCTGTTATATGGGGGTCGCAATGTGGCGGCCGCTATGTGGCGGCCGTCATATGGCGGTCGCAATGTGGTGGCCGCTATGTGGCAGCCGTCATTTTGCGGCTGTTATGTAGCGGCCGTTATATGGCGGTCGCAATGTGGCGTAATTTGGCGGCCGTAAAATGGCGGCTGTTATATGGGGGTGGCGGTCGCTATGTGGCGGCCGTTGTTTTGCGGCCGTTATGTGGCGGTCGTAATGTGGCGGCCGCTTTGTGGCAGCCGTTGTTTTGCAGCCTTTATGTGGTAGCCGTAAAGTGGCGGCCGTTATTTGGCAGCCGTTGTCTAGCGGCCGCTACGTGGTGACCATCATGTGGCGGCCGTTATGTTGAGGCCGCTATGTGGCGACCGTTATGTGGCGGCCGCAATTTGGCGGCCGCTATGCGGCGGCCGTTGTTTAAAATTTACGTTTTTTTTTTAATCTTAAGAGGCGAACACGGCTCGCAACCACAAATCGAGATGTTTGCAAAATTCAATTCCAAGCACGTTGCGCTAGTGTGAGTGCCTGTCAGAGCGATATACACCTACACTGAGCAATACTACCACGAACACATTGACAGACGCGATAGCACTACTAGCTTTCGAAAATTTATGATTTGGATGTAATACAAAAAATTATGAATGAAAACTTTATGTATTTCCATATTTTTTTTCGATAATTTGTAACTTGATAACATAAACTATGCTTCTGCGGAAACAATTTGTTTATAATACAGAAAAAACAATATGAAAACATGTCATTTACGCTGTAAAAATGTACGAAATGCAATTCGCTTACACTTTATTTAAAGGTAAGTTTTTGGAAATAAAAAGCCGTAGGAGCCTAGATAAATACTGTCTCAATCCGAATATCAACATAATATGGTGGAAATATGCTCAAATTGCAAATGATTTATGTATTACGTTTGTATGGACAATTCGTGCATCGCCGTATTCTTAAGTATAAATATTGCGTTTCGAGTTAATCAGAACGCGCGTTAAAATTATTCCATACAAACTTTGATACCCCCCAAACCTCCTTTAGGGGGTAGTTTAGAAAAACTATAAATGGCAAAGTTTATAATTTACATAGATAAATATTCGTGCCAAGTTTTAAGTTTATTAACTCAAGGAATAAGATTTTTCATACAAACAAAATTCTCCCTTTTCACTCCCTTAAAGGTCGAATTTCCAAAAATCCGTTCTTAGCGGACGTTTACTAACTATGAACTACCTCCCTGCCAAATTTCATCTTAATACGTCAAGCGGTTTTCGAGATTTCGTGATGAATGAGTGAGTAAAAGAGTGAGTGACCTTTCGCTTTTATATATTTAGATTTACTCAGTTTGAATTTCCGCGCATTATTTGAGAAAAGTACTATACAAGCCTGGGCCGCAATCGAGCATTGATGGACTCAACATTTTCACGATCGTCCATCAATACCTTAATTGCTGGCCGCGATAGTAATATACTATTGTTTTATGGTGAATACTCCTGGCCACTTCGTTATGCCAAGTGGCATTTCATTTTCGTAAGGATAAAAAATATAAGTTCTTTAAGGAGTGTTATACTAATGAATATGAGCATAATCAGTCAATAATGTTCCCACTGCTAGGACACAGGCCTCCCCTCGGTGAGAGGGAGTGGGTCGTAATCCCAGTGCGGTTGGTAAATGTCACATGTCTTCGACTTTTTGGTTCTTGGACATGCCGCGGTTTTCTCACGATGTTTTCCTTCACAGTTTTGTGAGTAGTGGTGATGAAATAATTTACACAAAGTAAAGCGCCTGCCTTGTGAAGGCCGCAGGAATCCGCTGGATGCGGAAATCACAGAATCGGTCGAAGTGGCGGTGCTTGGGGGAGGCCTATGTCCAGCAGTGGACGTCTTTCGGCTGAAATGATGATGATGATGATGAAAGCGCCTGCCAGGGTTTGAACCTGCGACTTGTTACCACTGGGCCACCAGTGCTCATTACTATGAGACTAACTTTGAAATATTAAAAACACAGCTTTTCCATACATTTTGATCGTGGTATCGCACTTTTCAATCAATCAATATTCTTTATTAGGTACATTTTATGAAGAACTAGATAGCTGCGCCCCGCGGTTTCACCTGCATAAGTCTCGATCCCGTAGGAATATCGAGATAAAAAGTACTCTATATCCTAAGTCATGGTCTACCCATGTGCCAAATTTTATTCAAAACCGTTTTGCCGTTTTAGCGTGAAAGCGTATTAAACAAACTGACTTTCACATTTATAATATTAGTTAGAATATTAGGTGTTTTTATTCCTATTTCAGAGTTGGTCACATTGTAAAAGTTTTTCTTTTTTCTGTATGAAAAGTCAAATGTTTTACCAACGTAATGCTGGATATTCTATCCACTTTTAAAAAGTTAGAGGTAGAGTAATTTATTAGTGTACGAGATAGTTATTTTTACGCGAAAAATATTCAAATTTTACAAAAGCAGTAGGTAACTTATTTGCTAACGTGTTAGTTTAATAAAAATATGCTTTCATTCGGTAGAATATTTTGAAATCACGTTAAAATTATTAATATGCAAAAGAATTCACTGTAAAACCACCCTTTTTTTGGGTGGAAAATTATCAAATAATTTCTCTCGCTCTGGGCGGAGCGGGAGGGTGTGCCAGACTCTTACTGACTAAAATCCACCCGTGTTCCTTCAGTTGCCTGTATGTTGCCAGGGCCACGGTATCCCTTTCGGACTTTCCCGCGACCCCGGCAGGATGCCCATGAAACCTAAGGCTTAATGTATATAACGCTGGAGTCGTACCGGAGACGCACCGGCGCCGGACCGCAAGATGACAAAATATTATAATATCTCTAAAATTTACGCGGCGTTGACCAGCGCGGCTGCGGTGCGGAGTGCAAGCGATATTCATTCGTATTCACAAACATGCGGTCCGTCGCTGGTGCGGGTCCGGCGTCGTGTACAGGAAGCCTAACCAACCCTTCACATGCGAAATAAAATTCCTACGGCAATATTGAAATAACCACAAGAATTATGGACTCCACAAAACGAATAAAAACATTAATTTCCATAAAAACGGGACCGCACTATAATTAACTACATACATACGTTCCTACCTACTTATTCGTGAGTGTGTAGTATAAAACGTTGGTAGTGCAGGGTATGAAAATGCAATGGAGAGGGAAAAGGCCCGGCGGCCATTACGCGGGCAATTTGATTAAGCAACGGATAATGAAATTTCCAACGGAAAATTGTGTTGAGCCCTCGAAATAGAAATATTATTATTGTGGAAAGATTGTGGGTGTTGTCATCAGTAACTAAGTATTAATCCCCTTATTTATAAACTTTGCTAATTGTTAAGTAATGATTAGCGTCATGTTAGGTTTCAATTTATAAATACGTAATTGTTGGATATTGTACTGGCAACACCCAAAGATTCAATGTATCAGAACGTAGCGCAGGAACGGCCTTCTGGGTTGGGCGCTCGTGACGGTAAGATGTGCTTGGTGGCTGTGTCGGTAAAAAGATAGATTGGCATGGTATTGGTTGGAAATCTACTGTAAAATTAAGGTAACTTATTAGTTTCATGGTAAATATTAGAATACGGATTGAATTGTGATATTAAGTATGTGGAGAATAGGAGATGTGATGGTATGTATGGTGTAGAATATTGAATTTGATGTTGGCAAAGAAATATAAATGACTGAAAAAATATCTTGTTGTTTCATATTATTTTCCTTATCCCTGAAATATTGTAAATATGTAGTTTTATTAAACAGTTTTAGATTATGATATTGGGGTAATGACTTTAAGATTCATTTGGGGATTAGTATCTATTTTAAGGTTAAATAATTATATTCGAAATTAAATTAGTAATTTTAGAGTAAGGATGGTTCTTATTTCAGTCAGTTTAACAATAAATTGTTGACGTATAAACGTCTCTTAGCTTTGAGCAACTTTTATAAATAGGTAAGAGGGTAAGTTGTGTGTAAATACCCAGTGAACTGTATTAAATCTATTAACGTCATATAGCACATTTGGAGAACCGCCTTTTACGCCTTTACTTGTAAATCCTATCCTATACTATTAAACGAGCAATATTTGTATACATATAAATATTTGTACTCACTTTCTTGAAAACGGCTCTAACGATTTCGATGAAACTTGCAATATAAGAATTTACGGGGGCGAAAAATCGATCTAGCTAGGTCTCATATCTGGGAAAATTAGTTTTCTTCGTGTTTTCACCCGAGCAAAGCTCAGTCGCCCAAAGTTTAGAACAAAATAATGAATAATGACATGAGAATAATGTCATTAAAATAATGACATGGCAGCATGGAATTAGTTAGTACTTACTATCATGGTAGCATGGAATAAGTAGGTACTATACATGGATTAGTATACTATTAAATGAGCATTCTCTATTTTCACTAGAGCAGAGCTCGGTCACCCAGGTGCTGTGTATAATTATAATTATGTATATATAGCTGGTGGTGGATCACTATTTTAAATAGAAATTCGTTGAATAAGTTTTTCAATAACTGGGCGATTAGTTTACGTAAAAGGCTATCCACAATTTCCATTTGTTCTTTTTCTATTTCAATTTCAACAAAATGTCCGAATATATCGCTGTCCCCGGCGAATAAAATGGTAATGTGCTATTATGATAGTTTTAACTTTATTGCATATTCGAAATTTAGAGGTCCGATTACACTCTGTCAATTTTTTTTCATTTATTTCCTACGGTTATTTACAATATACCTATAGATTTTAAGGTATATTGTAATAAATGTAAAAAATCACTTTTCTTTTGGTATTTGAACAATTCCGCTATGTATATTAATTAGTTAATAAGATTTTCACAAAAAGCTATTTTTTATTTTTCCTTTAAAATTTGGTTTTTACGATTACGATTTTATTCGCCGGGGACAGCGATATTATATATTTAAATTTCTATATATTATATTTGAATTTCGAATATTGAACAAAAATAGTGATGACATTTATTATTCACTTTATGAGCGAAAATGTGGGTCATTTGCGGGCTTTTCAATAACTTACGTCCAATTATATTTTGCGTCCACATAAAATTGGATTAATATTCCAAGTTAAATGCTACATATTTACCTTTCATTTTGAATATAAAATTATATTCTGATGGGTACTTAAAGCTCATCACTAGGGCTTGATAAGCGATCTGAAAGCATTGAGTGAAACCAATTAGTACAGAAATTAATTTTCTCGAATTTCTAGCAGAGGTATGTCTGGGAATTGTAAATTACAACTCAAGGTTTTCTTCAAAATATATTAGCAATCTATATGAAACGTGTTCTCAAAGCTAAGCAGATCCTACCTATATGCTTAGCCTTGACACAGTATTAATAAGTAACAGTATTATGTCTTCATAGAAAACAGCCGCTTCAAAATCTCAGTGTATATCAGTACGCAACAGTCTCGAGTGCGCGGCAGTTACGCATGGACTTGGAAGGTTTATCTACCGAGCGGCCGTAGGTAATTATTTCAAGGTCAATGCCGAGACATATTACTGCCCTTACTTTATTATACTGTGGCCTTCAGATCACGTATTTTCCCCTATAATTTATTGTTAAAATAAGTAGTGCTTAGCTTCGAAAGTAGAAAGTCCAACAGTGTGCTTTTGTTTAGGCATTCATTTGGATGTTGCGAAGTGATAGTGAAAACAGAGATAAGGCTCCGCACAAATGGACCACCGACCACAGCCACGGGTGGCTGTCGCGCGCCACGTCCTTTGATAGGTACCACGCAAACGAATGTGGTTGGTGCCTGCCACCAGTGGTCGGTGGCCGTCACTAGTAGTCAGTGGCCGCTGCAATTTCTAACGAATACAAAGCGTAGCGAGCGAAGTAGTGAGTGGCCGCCACTGATGACATGTCGCGGACACTGAGTCGCGAGTGGCCGCTACCAGTGGCATGTCGCGGACACTTAGTCGCGAGTTGCCGCCACCAGTGGCATGTGGCGGACACTGAGTCGCGAGTGGCCGCCACCAGTGGCATGTAGCGGACACTGAGTCGCGAGTGGCCACCACTAGTGGCATGTCGCGGACATTGAGTCGCGAGTGGTCGTCACTCGCTACACGTGTGCAGTGTTTCCATACAAAACGTGTTAAAAAGAGTACATGCCCGTTTTCACAATCACTAGGCAATACCTAAATGAATGCCTCTTTAAAAGCACGTTGTTGGTTTTCTTATACTTTTTGCGCTTAGCCCTACCTATAGAAAGCCAAGTCTTAGTTCCAAATAAATATCTACATGGGCAACCTCAAATCGCGCATCGTTTTGTTCAAAAGTGAGCATTCATCACTGTCGTACACAGCTCCGACTTCAAGAACGCAAAAAAAACTAAAACTTATCAAGCAAGAATCTCACAAATTGTAGAAGTCAGCTGGAAAACAGTTAGCTGCTTGTAAGCAATGGCTGGCTATTTCTCACTACTAATCTAATGTTTTAATCTTACTCACCGTAGTAGGTAGATATTACGACCTTTGCGCATACAGTCAACAACACGTTAGTGGTAACACTTGGACTACAAAAACCACTCTTTAGCAAGGGTTTTCTAAAACTGAGATAATCGCTATCTAGCGTCAGTAATTTACCGGCGAATGACGTCACTGAAACGTTATTTATGAAAGTAAGTTGGTGTATTTTCCTAGAGAGCGTTGTTGACACCGTAAAGCAAATTTCGCACCCCAAAGATTTAAATCGCTAGATTTGCCCTCACCGTACTCAGTCATAAGAAAAAGTGGCCATACCGAGAAGAGTGACCTCACACATAATTAAATAGCGTTTCCGAGACAAACAAGTGTAGTTAATGTGTCAGAGGTGTCAAAAAGAAACAAACGCGATTTTCTTTTAAGGGCGAATCTAACGATTTAAGTCTTTGCCGCTGTCATAATTTTCATGATAGCCGTCACTGCGGCCGTCAAGTGCGCTTGAATAGGAAACCGTAGATTTAGACATTAAGGCACTGCCACTCTGCCAGTGTCAAATAGTTACCATAGACATGTGGTTGCCTGTACAGATAACTCTGTTGTTTGCTTGTGAGGTCCCAACGGTAGATCGTGTGTACCTATGTAAGATTTGGGCATTAGGTCGGAGACTCTTATCTGTGTTGTTGAATAATTTGGCGTGTTCCTAATCAATAAAGTACTGGTAATTAAAGTAAGCGCTTCTTCTTCTTTTCGTATGGTTAGTACCTAACCTGGTGTTAGAGTTTTAAAGCCACCCATGGGCCTCTGACTTGGCTTCAAATGCCGTCGAGAAATATCTCTCAGGAATGCGAAACCGGCCATGCCTGAGAGATATTTCTCGACGGCAAATGAAGCCAAGTCAACACAAAAGACTCATAGATAAAATACCCGTAATCAAGACGACCTAGAATTACTAAGAGGGAGAACCCTGTACGGCAGGAAAACTACAGTATGGGGAGTCCGGCTATACAATAAAATGTTAGACACATTAGTTAATTTTTTTCATTTTTTTATATTTGACAGCTCTTGCCGACAAATAAGCTCTTGCTATATTTTATAAATGAAACTATGGTGTTCAGTTTCTTGGATAGCTTGAACGTCGTAATGTAAACTACAACCTATATTGCTAATTTAGTTAAGTTTCTCTTTAAGTGAACTGTAATTTGTTCTTTGAGCACTAAATGTCTTTAAATCGAAGTCAGAGGCCCATGGGCGGCTCTAAAACTCTGACACCAGGTTTATCACCAACCACACGAAAATAAGAAGAAGCACGATGCAAATAGACAAGAAAATATTTTGTTTCACTATGATGTTCAAAGTTTTTTGGTGGCCTTACACACACCACATTCACAACAAAAACCACCCAAAAACGTGTCGGACCACGCACAATGAAAGGTTCCGTAGTTGCATAGTATAAGAAGTTCCAAGTACGCTATCTTCATACAAACGCACCGCGCGCGGCTTGTATGTGTGTGCCATAGTATCCATGCATCGCCGCACGCACACTTAAACAAAATCTCAACCCTTTTCTCAGTGCGCCAGTCGGGGCTAACGCCGCACAAGGTTCGCGCGTCACGGCTTTTCGGCACCGCTAAATGTATGAAAAATGAGTGATAATCGCAGAAGAAATTATTGCTGTGTGTTTGGGTGTCTAAATAATTCATCGATTCCAGAGTTGTCTCTGTTCAGATTACCTACTGAACAGGAAAGGTAACCAAGTCACTTATTCTAGCATATAATTTTTACGTGATGATGAGAAACCTACTTATTTTTTGTTGTATTAGTTATCTATCAGACAGACGAAGTAGGCAGGCTTACTTTCCCACTAAAATGTATTAGGTACCTACTTTTGATCTGTCAATTGATATGCCGCTAATGATTTGTTTACGTTTAGTCATACCGATTTCTCAGTATTGTAGGTATAGTAAAGTAACTAAGTACTTACAGTTATAAAATCGGAATTTCAAATATTTGACGAACTGTGAATCAGATAAATAGAATTTCTAGGCACTGAATTAAAATTTAGCTAAAAGTGACAACCCTGAGACAGGCAAGTATGGTAGGCAATTATATCGCGGATTGAGCCGGATATAGCCTACTAGCAACTCCTTATACTATGGTAGTTGGCATGAATTTATCCCAAAGACAAACTTAACATTGTAGTTGAAAAAAATGTTCTCCCATACATTTTAATCGTAATACAATTAAAATTTTCAAAAGAATATTTGAGATCCTCACGACTAGTCCTTTCATTTAATATGTCAAACAGTACAGCTTGCAAAACATTTTTTTAATTTGCAATTCGCCCCCAAAAAGTGACCACCATATTCAAAATTTATTGATTGTCGTTACACGTCCGTGTTTGAGTCATAGAAATTGATATGTGTACCTTTCAACTTATCGGTCTATTAGATTCGGAGCAAATTGGCTATGACAGACGGACAAACAGACACACGAGTGATGCTATAAGGGTTCCGTTTTTCCCTTTTGAGGTACGAAACCCTAAAAATAACACCTTCTCACCTCCATCCTACAAAGAAAGTCGTATAAACAATTTGATGCATGCCTACAGGTCGTAACAATAGTAAATAACAGGGTAGGGCCATACTGTGGGGCGGCACAGCGTAACTATTACTAAGCTTAGGTTGGAAAATTGAAAAGTTAACGAGCCTATTCCACGATGCTTGCGTTTTCACCGACCACCTTTGTTTTTAACGCCCGTCGGAACTCGGCCTTATTAAGGGGAAATTGCTTCGAGTAACATGAAAGGTGTGTGTCGATGACCTAATTTTTGCTTTAAATCTTGTGGGAGTAATGAGTTCGTTAATAGGGCCTGGGGGTAATAGAAAATGTAGGGGAAATATCGTTCTTACAAGAACCAGTTTATCCTAACTATTATAAATTCGAAAGTGAGTTTGTTTGTTTGTTACGCTTTCACGGTAAAGCGGCTTAACAAATTTGGATGAAACATGATGGACAACGAAGTCATCCTTAAAAAGGGTATAAATATATATCATTTTGAGGTACGGAACCTTAAAACAGATTTGTTGAAGTGAAAACTTCTTTAGGCGCGTTGAGCATTTTTGAGATGGGAAAAAACAATCGACACAGTTACCGAAATTTCATTTTTGTAAACGCGATTATGCTCTTTATTTATATTACGTTACGGATCAATGTTCTATACAAGTATTTTTACTTTAAAGGTTTTGAAAGTATTTTTTTTAAATTGTTGAAATTTTCACTTTTGTCGGCACTGTTTTTTATTTGCCTGTTACATTTTCATGTCGTAACGGCTGAACGGATTTAGATGAAAGGCATATGGATAGGCCAAGACCTGGGTTAGGACATAGGATACTCTGAATCCCGGTAGTACGTTCCTGTGGGATATTATCCGACCTTTACCCAGGCGAAGGTACGGCACGGTACGGACAAAAGAAAATTATCGAGACGCAGCTTTAGTGTTCCACTGCTGAGCAAAGGCATCTTCTCATACAGAGAAGACACGAGCATTGATCACCACGCTTTCTCAAGACGGGTTGGCGATTTCAATGTTTTTTTTTTGTGTTGGAAATGATCAAATAACTTCTCTCGCTGTGGGTGGAGCGGGAGGGTGTGTCAGACTTACTGATTAAAACCCTCCCGTGCAGTTCCTTCAGTTGTCTATACCTATTGTCAGGGGCCACGGTAACCTTTTCGGACAAAACCGCAACCTTGGCAGGCATTGGCCCTATCGGACCCCGTCAGTTCTGCTAACATCTCTTTGAGGCGCGCGTGGAACACAACAAGCCGTCGACCCGGGCTTGGTCCTTATCAGACGGCGCTTAAAAAACCCGCGCCTACGGTGGTCGGGAATCGGCCTGCGACTCTGCGACGCCCAGGGGGCGATTTCAGACTGATGTTAACGATAAGTACAGGTTTCCTCACGATGTTTTTCCTTCACCGATGTCATTAATGTCTAAGATTACAGAGTAACATTGGTAATTGCCCGGATTTGAACCCACAACCTTGTGCATGAGAGAAGGCCTTAACAACGGGGCCATCACGACAATTCAGATAAAAAAACTTTTTACAAAAAAAAAAACAACCGACTTCAAAAAAAAAACACTACAAAGTGAAAAATAACTTTAATTTCGGAAGTCGGTGTCTTTGGTTTTCAATTTTCGTTCTTTGTCACCGACTTCCAAAATTAAAGTTATTTTTCACTTTGTAGTGTTTTTTTTTTGAAGTCGGTTGTTTTTTATTTTTCACTTTTTAGTTGTGGTACCTACCCCACACAAATTCGAATACCACTACCTGCTATGTAAATAACAGTGACAGGAAGTTATCATAATATCATCCACATACTATGTGGGAAAAAATACGTATTATTGAAGCTAACTCAAAAACTACCCAAGCAAAGTTAATAAAATTTATATGAGACCACCTATAAAGTATGATCTACCAAACAAAAAAAGAATCATCAAAATCAATTCATAATTGGCGGAGTAATCGCGTAACAAACATACAAAAAAAAAAACATACAGTCGAATTGAGAACCTCCTCCTTTTGGAAGTCGGTTAAAAAGAGCCAGTTACTTATTATAATAAACAACAGTACAAACACAATAAAAAATGTACCAACCTAACACAAATTTATATTAATTTCGGTAAGTATTGAAAGCAAAAAGTATGAAAACTGCTCTCGAATGAAGAGATCGATAATTTGATAAATGTTAATGTTAGATGCAGTCTTTGAATTTCGGATGTTTTGTGGCTTACCACCAATAATTTTATTTCTCCTAGATCTATGAAAATAATAAAAAAACAGGAAAAGAATACTTACTTTGTTCTCCAGTAGCAAAATACTGGCTTGAAACAAGTCAAGTTCATTAAAAATAAAAAAACGAATACGCGACATAATTCCTTTTTCAAATCTTCCCACAGAGTAAAAAATAAACAGAGTGGAAACACTAAAAACAAGTGAGCGTTGACTAGCAGTAGCTCAACGGTACTTAACCCTTAACGAGGCTACGTGACATTCCCGGAATTAAAACAAACAACTTCGCACAAGTCGAAATTCCTACTTATTCAACAGGACATTAATTATATACTTTCGTCGTCTTTTGTGGAGCTCTAAATGTCTTTTCAGTTTCGTTTTTTTTTTTTTAAAGAAGACAATAACAAAAATATGAATATTTATTTTTGGATGTGCCTTTGTGAATGTTTTATTTTTACTTTCGCTTTTGTAGGTAGCGGAAACACCTTAATTTTATTCTAAGTTAGATTAAGTACTGTTTTTCACACAATTTTTCAGATCTCTTTTTGCTATCTCTCTTTTCCTATGATATCAAGACTGTTTTTTCTTTTGTATTTATTACAGTTACAAGCGTAGTAACGTGTATGTATGTAGAATTGGGATATGATCTGGCCGAAGTAAATAATTTGGGAATGTTGACAGTTTCAGGATAAAACATTTTCAAACAAGTCAACAAGTCCTAAGAAAACAAAAGCAAGCCAAACTTTGATAGCAACAACAATATTCAAATGACAAGCAATCAAATTAAAAATTCTAATAACTGTAGCCACTTCATTTATTCCGAAGACCATCTTATTCAACCGGGTTATAAGTAACTCAGTTGAAAAGAAAATATTTTTACAGCCACATTATAACTGAAAAGGCCTTAAAGCTAATGTTTGAGTCCATTATGTCTGCCGAATGGCCTCGTCGGACGGTCTGATCGCAGTTCGGTTAAACGGATATTAAAATTTCCACGACTTGAATTATACTTTCCAGTGATTTGATATCTTGAGGGGAAAATTGAAATGTTTTTGCCAACGAATTGTTCAGGGATTTTGTGTAAGTAACAATTTTGCGATCACTTCAGATAAATGAGATGGTATTACAGATTATTGAAAACATGATTGGGCTTTATTTGTTTTATGGTTTATTTCTTGATACTTACATGGGTATTGAGCCAGATTATTAAAGAAAATTGTTTGTTTTATCTGTTACTTGGCAGGTTGAGCTGTATTGTCAATGTGTTATGTTGTAAAGTAGCTACTTCATCATTTCAGCCGAAAGACGTCCACTGCTGGACATAGGCCTCCCCCAAGCACCTCCACTTCGACCGATTCTGTGCTTTCCGCATCCAGCGGATTCCTGCGGCCTTCACAAGGTCATCGGTCCATCTACTTATTAGCCGAATTTTGAGGTAAATAGTGTCCGATTGCAGAGACATAATGTCATTATGATGTACTTTTGTAATTATATTTTAGTCAACAGAAGTGATAGGGTTGACAGTTATAAAGCGGGAATTGAACAATATACGTACCTGTGAACTTTAATATCAATGGCAAACAACAACTAACAACCTAAGCCTCACTTTCCTTTGACTGCCACGTTTGATTCTTGAAACAGAATTAGTTATAAGTTACAACTTTGAAGGATGTTTAACAGGTTTCTCTCACAAGTGGAACATATTAGTAGGTACCTAATTAATTTAATGTTTCTAAGTCCAATTAATGTTATGTAAGGTACTTTAGAGGTATGATGAACAGGGTGTAAAGTTCACTCATCCTTTATAGGAAAGGGGGGAGGATCCTCCGACCAGACGGGTGGTGTGTCTGGTGGGCAACTGCCCAACCATTTTTTTTTTTTTTTTTTAAGGCATCTTGCAGGTCAACCTAGGAGGTTGTCGGCTGCTTAACCGGACTTTCCTGTGGCTGCTTCAATAAATTAAGGCCTTCAGCCAAGGCATAAAACTTGAAACTAAGCGACTACACGCTAAGGGCACCCCCTGTGGGGTACAGACATCGGCTTAGGGCGATCGGATTAAACTGCCCAACAATTGATGTCGGATAGTCTTATACCGGGTGATTTTTTTTACCGTCTCTAAATTTTTACAGGCTGTTCTATCCATGAATAATTTCCATTATCCAATTTTCACTATGGGAGCAACTCTGAAATCACGAAAAAAAATCTGCTGATTATACAAAAGTTCAATACCTACTTGACCAAAATGTTTGAAACAGCTGATTTTTTTTTCGTGATTTCATAGTTGCTCCCATAGTTAAAGTTGTTTATATTCATGGGTAGACACCCTGTAAAAATTTCAAGACGGTAAAAAAAATCATCCGGTATGTCTTTGGCGCGGTAAACTTTAATTACGCGATGCAGGATTTCTGTGATGTCAGGATTTTTTTGTGACGTCAGGTCTTTTGTTGCGAAGTTCACATGCAGCGATGTAGATGTCGCCACAGTACCAACTCCGTAGTTAACGTAAGATCGCCGTATTTGTGTTGGTTTGGTGAGCTTTTCAAAATACTTTATAAGGCTTCGTTCACACTACGTAGCCCATGAATTATCGACACAGTAACTTACATGAGTGTAAATAAATTGCATTTATCTAATTTCACTTTTAACTTAGGTAGTAGTTAAAAGAAAGAATTGTTTTTCGCGAACTACGTGTTATAGCCTAGTTTCTTTAATTGAATTTTCTCGCTGAAACCATGGAAATAATATAATTATGGCTTTGTATAACTTGATTTTTATAACTGTGCGCTTGAAACTGTCAAAATTGTAGGTTGTTAGTGTTGAATTCATCCGCCCGGTTACCTCCTCAGTGCTCCAACGGCTCTTAAAACAGTCTACACAACTCGTGTCGTCTTCACAGTTCTGTTTTATTTTTCGTTAAGTTGTCATTGTTATTATTTAAACCACATACACTGTAGTTAATTGATTCAGGCGTGACCTTGCGGAAATCCAATATAAAATACAATCATCACCATCAGCCTATAAATGTTCCCACTGCTGGGACACAGGCCTCCTCTCTGTGAAAATACAATAGACGTGGATATATTTAGTAACATGTTCCGCTTAGCTATTTTTAAAGAGCCATAAAAACCACCAAAACCAAGAGCTTGGCGTGGTAACACGCCGTGTTCGAGTTCGCGACAAATCAATCGTCATCCTGAGGATGTCTCGTTGAGAGGTGAAACACGTGTCGATTTTTTTCAGGGTTTTTATGGCTCTTTAGAAATAGCTAAGCGGAACAAGTTACTAAATATATCCACGTCTATTATATTTCACATACACTGTAATATTTTGACGTTGATAGGCGCACAGTTATAAAAGTCGGGTTATAAAGCATGAACAAACTTGTTGCCTTAAGGAAAGAGTTGAATATTGTTATTTTCTGTATAAGTACTTCTACGAACTGTTGCTTGGGTAACATTGCCCTCCATTAAGTTTCTAACTCAAATTAAGTTTATAGGATTTCTCTTTCACAAATGGTATTATTTTTTGGTAGGGGAAAAACTGTGGGTGGAAATCTTTACCCTATTGTATTTCAAAATAGGTCGTCGTACCTTATTGTGTGCCTAAAGAAAATATATTCTTAAGAAAAGGATGACATTAATCATAACCATAAATGTTAGTTTATCTCAACGTCGTATTACAGGCACCGATTAATAAAATGCACAATCTTAAAATAATAATAGTAGTTTATGAAACTGTTGCATAATAAGGGGTATTAAAACATGAGATAGTATTAGGTACACGAATGTTTCAATACCTACCTAGTTATGTGCAGTTTCATACACTACTTTATCTACTCACAAAATTGGGATTGAAACAAATACTAAATAAAAGATCAAAGTTAAAGATCAAGAATAAATTTAAAAATCCCACAAAATTCAGTAAGTACTACAAAACGAATGAATGTCGCCTGCACCAGCACATCACCGCACATGCGCTACAGCGGGTGCTGCTGTCCCCCGCCAAAAGTTGATGGAAACTCTTTGGTGATATTAACTTCTTGGATTAGCGCTGTATCGTAACAGAAAAAAAAATGTTTTATAGTATTATTTTGTTAGAGAAAAAGTGTTATAATATGATTCTATTTTTAAATTTCGGTATTCTGTTTATAAAGTATGAACAATATAAACTCGTTTTGAAGTTCATAATTCGAATATTACGCTATGAGAGTAGATAAAATATGTTAATTTACAAAACGGTTAGATTCGAGATATTATATGACGGAGGAGGGTATGTATCTCTTTCGTTATTATCAGCCATATTGTAACTACTGTGGGCGTACTGTGGGTAGTGTTGGTTATTGCGCAATAGAAAAACCGTTTGCAGTTCAGATCACATTATAATTTACTATCAAATTAATCACAGTAACAATACACACACTGTAGGTACACGACACGACTATTCGGAACGCGCGACAGTTTCTAAACGTCTTCACTGCTTGACCGCCATCCATGAACTGTGCTCGGGCCGGTCCGACCATTATGTTGTGCCGCTAGGCAGCGCTGGCGTCTCGATTAGTCAACTCAGTAACGTATTTCCGACATAAATATAATCATCATCTGCCTAGCCTTTTCCCAAATATGTTGGGGTCGGCTTCTAGTCTAACCGGATGCAGCTGAATATCAGTATTTTGCATGGAGCGACTGCCTATCTGACCTCCACAATCTATTCACTGGGTAATACGATACCCTTTGGTTGTCAAGTTTCGGTCTTCTGACGATTCGTAACGACTGTCAAAGATCCACGAATGACAGATGGGACCAACAACTTAACGTGCTTTTCGAAGCACGGAGGGGTCTTGATATGTAAAGATGGTCACCCATCCACGGACCAACCACGGCGAGCGTAGCTTAATCTGATCTATCTACCCGTGCGGCTGTTATTACTTAACCTCAAGCCCCCATAGATATTATAAATTTAATAAAAGTCTGTAATTGCAATTAAGTATAAGTACTCACGGCTACACATCAAGCTATAGGTACATTTCCAGTATAAGCTGACCTCGCATTGAACAGACATCCTATACAAAGCGAGATTAGCATAAACTGGAAATGTATAGCTTGATGTGTAGCCGTGTGTATAACATAGAGTCAAGACTTTTTATTATAAAAGTATGTAATTGCAATTAAGTTTAAGCACAACATAAGAAAGATAAATAAAAATTTACATAATTATTATTGTTTTTGATAACCATGAAAAACTGAGGAAAATTGCAAATTATATTTGAAGTACTAATACAATTCGAGTAATCACTGTTATATGAAAAATGTTTTGACATCACAAAACAGTTCTAAAATATTTACTATCCAAATATTTTACAAAATAAATAGAGCAGACTCATCAGACAGACTGAATAAAATGTCAATAATCAAAATACCGTTTGTTTTGCTCGCAAACCTTCATTTAATGAAAATCCATTTAAAGCGAATACCTATCATGTTTTAGCACTGGCCGTTGAATTGTGTATCTGGCAGCGATGGAGGGAATTCTGCCTCAATTTCATCAAGCAATTTTTGGTGCCAACCTAATTGGATATAGGGATAAATAAATCAATTAAATTGTTCCGCTGACTGAGCCCTCTAATGACGTTGGATGTTGGTGCGTAAAAACCAATCCAGGATGACCTACCCCACCCCTTTCCCCATATTAATTATAGGATATGAGCAACGAAAACATTTTGAGAGACAGGGCTCGAGCAAAATTGGTGCTTATGTTGACAATGATTCCATGATTTTAATTTCGGAAGTAGAATTTGATTGCCCTGCATGCTAAATTGCTTAGTTGATTATTAAGGGTGACTTAAATGATTTCCACTTGATAACCTACGTCATTTATCCCGCAATTTTTCAATTTAAATATGCAGCTGAATACCAGTAATTTATATGGAGCGACTGCCTGTCTGACCTCCACAACCCAGTAACTCGGTAATACGACACTCCGTGGTAAGACTGGTTGTCAGACTTTCGGGGTTCTGACGACCCGTAACGACTGTCAAAGATTCACGAATAATAGCCGGGATCTTCGAGGTACGGAGGAGTCTCGGTATGTTAATACTTAAAAAGTAAATTAGGTATAATTAATGTCCGTGTATTAGAACTTTGATTGTTTCAAATATTATTTTCGAATTGAAACCCTGTCATTATGTTTCTAGCTTGATATCATTTATGGATGTAAATTTAGTGTAATTGGGTCACATATTATTAAAACTATAATATTATTATGCACATATGAATACTAAAATATTCATATGTAACTTAGAATGTCTATAGCCTACAATTTTAGTATCAAAATCTTTTAAGTTCGCAAACAAGTTCTTAGTGTATATGTGTACCTCGGATGCGGTGGCACGGGCGCAAATGGCGCGAATCATCATCTTCACCATTGGCAGCCTTGTTCCACGTCCTCTATTTTGTGGCATGCTTGGTCCGTGCGAGTCTCATCAAGGTCTTCCCCGCGATCTTCTGTAGGTCGTCCAACCACCTGGTCATTGGTCTGCCAACGCTCCTTCTACCGTTTCTTGGTAACCATAGCTGAATGGCGCAAATAGTTCGTAGAAAATATAGATGAAAAAAACTTTTGACTGTAACTTTTGAAAGCTTCTTGACACAATGAGATGTGGTCACTAATCGCTTAATATACGGCTGCGCCTTAGATCCATAGAACATCTTAATTTCGAAAACGAGTGACACCTACCACAAGAACGTGGACCATCAACGATTAATGGTTTCAATTTAACAACTATTTACACATAACCTTATAAGTAAGGGTTAGTCTTGACAATGTGTATCCCTCATCTATTTCGTATTAAGATAGTTTATGTGAATCAGTTCAACATTATATTTAAGCTTCCACATTTTGGGCACAGTATAAATATAGACAGTACAGAAACTACGTAGTTAACGTTCAAAACGGCACACACACACAGACGCGCTCATTGACGGGACCCTAAGCGATTGTCGCGGTGCTGTCAGTTGCGGGTGCGGTGTCGAGACGACTGGTCGCCGCGACCTTTTTAAAAATGAAGGATAGGTTATAATTTCAACAAAAAGGCCTAGTTTCCATACTGTCAATATTTATACTGTGCTTTGGGTGACCAAGGGTTGAGAAAAGCTAATAATTAGTAATATAAACAAAAGCTCTATTGCTGAGCATGAGGTCCTAGATTCCAAGAGATAGTCACACTTTTGGTAACTATCGCCAGGAAGGCCGATTCAGTATTTAGTGGGTGTAGGGTCCTCCTTTGGTGAGAACGGTGACGGTCTACCCGCATGCGGCTGGCCAAGTGACTTGTATCGCCACTCAAAGACGAGTTATGGTTACAAAAATGAACAATATCTAGGAAGGCTGATACTTGTATATTATTAAAGTATGCTCAGTACCTATAAGAACAGTATAAAAACTGTCAATATTCGTCGGCCGATTCAGGGGCTATAGCCAATTTAACATGTAAAAATATTAAACACTAAATGATATATTTTGTAATTTACTTCCTTCATTCTCACCAGAGGAGCACCCACCAAATTCTGAATCAGCCTTCCTACTGAGTTATCAAAAGTACGGCTCCGTACTGCTAGATTCAATGCTCAGGTCGGGTTTATTTTTATTTTTTTAAGATATGCGTTTTCTAACCCTTTTTGCCAATTGTTCAAAGACAATCGAATTAAGGAGTTAACTCCAATCGTGCGTCGGAGCTGACACACACATATATACTTTTTTTTGGTATTGAAGAATTATTATGGATAGAGTACCTTTTTTTTTTGTTTTCTCCTTTTATCTGCGATCGACTTTGTAGCTATAATCAGATGGAGTCTTCATGTGAGATTGTTTTTGTGATGTTCCATTGAACATTCACATTATGTGGTCCAGTACTAAATAAACTTTAAATTTTCATTGTCCTTGGTCCAAGTTCAGGATTTGCCAACTCTTTAGGCGGATTCCCTTTGTCTGTTTAGAAGGTTCTTGGCTAAGACATTGCTGTGCTTGCTCAGTCTCTGTTTATATATTTTGCATTTTTCGCATAGTTCTTCTTTCACTATTGATATCTTTAGGTGCTCGTGTATAGTCCGTGCAGTCCAAGAAGACGCGGCCCACTCCGCTCCGCGCCGTACTAGACTTCAGCTTACAGTACAGTAATCGCGGAGTGGGGTGCGTCTTCGTGGATTGCACGGACTATATTTCTGTGTTTCTGACAAACCAGGGTGCAGTGTGTGGTTAGAATACGTGTATTAAAATGGTGAAATTTAGGTGTGTTATTATAGGTACACATCTGCAACCCTTTGGAGACAACCGGCGTGATGTTATGTTAAATTAAGGCATTCAAATTTTCTAATTAAAATCATAATATTCATGTCAGAAACAGATATTGCTGTGTATATCTAAATCAATAATCATAACTCATCCGCAAATCGCTCGTTCAGCTCAATCCTAACCCGATAATGATAATAAGCGGTATTGTTGGCTGCGAGGCTTAAAACCCTGAACATGTCATGGAGTAGAACTGGCTGGAGAGTCGTTTATCAGAGACTGGTCGAGTAGCGGCGCGTAATTAAACGGGTCATACTGGTGAAAAGGATGTGGAGCTATGAAGTTTTGATTATGATTACAGTTATGTTCTCAGATAGTATAGGAAGGGGTTTAGGTAAATTAATTAGTAACAACCTGTGTTATTCTATTCAAAATTATTGTATGCCAGGGTCTACCTACAAAAGAATAATGGCATCAGTAACAGGAAATGTTTACAATCCTAAAACCAACATTACTGTATTTGTAGGTAATAGTTCTAAGGTTAAAAAAGACGAAATCACTGACTGTGTAACTGAATTGTTAAAGTTAAATTGTAGTAAAATAATATTGTGTGCTTTCCCATATTTTAAAAAATTGACGAATAGACAAAACAATTATATTCATATGCTTAATAAGCATATGCAATTCTTAGTTAGTCATTATAGTGACAAGTTTGTATTTTTTGACACCAACAGTTTTGTGGAAACTTTAAAATCGACTAGGGATACTGTGTATCTGCCTGTTAGTTTTAGACACATAATAGCACAGCTATTAGCTTTTTTTATAAACTCAGACATAAGTAGTATGTCGCAGTCTTGTATTATTAACACCACAGTGGTTAGTAATAATACTAATAATAAGGTGGTGAACTTGAATAAATGTAGCTCAAATGCTATAAATATTTTTACAAATTGTACGAAGGAGGTTCCTTCTCCCTCACTCACTATGAGCTCACTGCCTGGTGATGACACTGAAATCATGGGGTTAACTCCGGATAGTCATTTAAACTAGTTTGTAAGACAACAGAAGGCACCAGTAAGAATATTCTTATACCTAACAACAACAAGGTGTCTTCTTGCTCCAAAATTAATAACTATCAAAAAGGAGATCAGCAGAATGCCTTGAAATTATTTCATCAAAATATTCAAGGTATTTCTTCCAAATTATTAGAAATCGAAATGTTTTTAGAAAAAACAAAGTTTGACATTGTTTGTTTTACTGAACATTGGTTAAAGGATTACCAAATGCTAATTAATTATGAGAACTATAATGTGGACAGTTGTTTTAACCGTAAATCTATGCTGCGTGGAGGTTCTCTAATCTTGATAAAAAATTGTTTAAAATCTAAGCAACGTAATGACATAGTTGGTTTATCAGTTGAACATTGCATCGAACTGTCCTGTGTTGAGCTGGATAAGCATGTTGTAGTGTGCGTATACAGACCCCCTAATTATCAGAACTTTTCTTTATTTGAGTCAATAATGGAAGATGTCCTAGCGAAACTTGCATCCAGTAACAAAGCCGCAATTATTTGTGGTGATTTTAATATAAATATTCTGGAAAATAATTCAAATAGCAGTAGAATATTAAGCCTTTTTAAATCGTTCAATTTATCAAATATTTTTACAGAACCAACTAGAGTAACTTCAACTTCTGCTACTTGTATCGATAATGTCTTTTGCGGTTGTGATTATTTAGATAAAGCCATCGTAAATTATTTACCGTCTGATCATAGTGGACAAACGGTAACTTTTAAATTTAGAACACCTATTCAAAAAGTGCAAATACAAATTAGACCAATAACAACTGGCAAATTAAATAGATTCAATAGTACCCTAAATAATAAGTTAAATGCTCTGGGCCCTAATATGGACGATGCAAATAAATTGTATGAGGATTTCTTTTCAGCAGTGCACACTGAATTCAACAAAACTTTTGAAAAGAGAACAAAAAATATTTGCCCTAATTTTATTTTTAGTGACTGGGCAACTAGAGGTATTAGGATAAGTAGGGAAAGACTGTTCGAGCTGTATGGCCTTAAGCCTTACATTAATACTGAAACTTTCAACAAGTATGTTGCTACATATTCCAAAATTTTTAGAAATACTTGCAAGATAGCTAAAGCTCTGTATATTAGCAACAAGATTAAATCAGCAGAAAATAAAATAAAAACAGTTTGGAAAGTTATAAATAATGAAACTAATAGGAACAAAGTACGAAACACTGAGTACAAATTGGAGACTTCACGTGGTGCCATTAGCTCTAACTTAGAAGTAGCGCAAGAATTTGTACATTTCTTTACTAATATACCATCTAAAACGACAGAAGCTTTAAATTCCTCACCCGATGTCTCAATTAATTTATTAAGAGCGAACGTTCCAGGCTGCCCGGTTGAATTTCAATTTAAACATATAAACCCTATGATAGTTATAAAAGCTTTTCGGCAAATTAAAATCAAATTGACCGAAGATCTATGGGAATTATCTATCAAAGTTTGTACATCCATAATCGAGACTATAGCACCGTACTTAGCTTTAATATTTAATTTGTGTGTGGATCAAGGAGTCTTCCCGGATTTAATGAAATACAGTAAAGTTATACCACTTTTTAAATCTGGGGACAGTAAAGACACTAACAATTATAGACCAGTATCTGTGCTGCCGGTATTCAGCAAGGTTTTCGAAAAGGTAATGCTCAATCAAATGCTTAATCATTTTAACGCCAACCAAATCTTGCACGATCAGCAATATGGTTTCACCAAAGGACGTTGTGCAACTGACGCTGGTGTCACCTTATTAAAACACATATTTACAGCGTGGGAGGAGGCCCAAGATGCCATAGGAATCTTTTGTGACCTCTCCAAGGCATTTGACTGCGTGAGTCATGAAACCTTGCTCTTGAAACTTGAGCATTACGGACTAGGTAAACTTGCGCTCAGTTTAGTAAAATCTTATTTAAATGATAGACAGCAGCAGGTTCAAGTAAATGGTGTCCATTCAATCGGTTTAAAAGTAAAAATGGGCGTTCCACAAGGCTCGATATTGGGTCCTTTCCTCTTTTTAGTATATATTAATGATCTACCCCATTTATTAAAAAACCAACCACAAATGGTGTTATTTGCTGACGACACTTCCTTAATTTTTAAGATAAATAGACGTGCATCAAATCTTGACGACGTAAATAACGCCCTACTGCAGGTTCAAAATTGGTTCACTGCTAATAATTTAGTATTAAATGGGAAAAAAACTAAATGCATAAGATTTGCTTTACCAAATGTTAAAAGTAGTGATTGTGACATAGTATTGAATAAGGAGAAACTAGAATTTGTCGATAAAACTGTTTTCTTGGGGATCACGCTCGATTCAAGGCTGCAATGGGGTCCTCATTTAACATCTCTAGCAGGACGGCTAAGTTCAGCAGCATATGCTGTGAGAAAAATCCGTCAATTTACTGACGTAGATACCGCGAGGCTAGTCTATTTCAGTTACTTTCATAGTATCATGTCTTACGGTATTTTACTATGGGGACGGGCTGCAGATATCGAGTCTATTTTTATTCTGCAGAAGAGAGCCATCAGAGCAATATATCGTCTCCGCAGACGCGATTCTCTAAGGGATCTGTTTAAAGATATTAACATCATGACGGTACCTTGTCAATATATCTATGAAAACATCATGTACGTAAGGAAAAATCTAAGTCTTTTCAGTAAAAGAGGTGATAGACACAATTATAGGACTAGAAATAGGGACCAATTAGTTCAACCGGGTTTCAGATTGGCTAAAGTAGACTCATCCTTCATGGGGTGCTGTTTAAAATGTTATAATAAAATACCTTCCCACATACTCCAACTGAACGAAACGAAATTTAAATCATGTATAAAACGCACACTATGCTGCCAAGCATATTATAAGTTGGGGGATTACATCGCTGATAAAAATGCTTGGCTCAGCGCTGGTCCAGCTCCACAAGGGCGCATAAACTAATTGATTAGCATTCGAAAATATTGTTGCAGCTGCTGAAGATTGTAAAACTATCTTTTCCTTGTATAAATTCAATCTCTTTGTATTGTATAATTGCATATCACATGTGTGAGCACTGTGACCATGTTGTACATTCCATAAAGCTACCATTTACTGGGTACGTCTTTCATTGACTTGAATGTGCTCTGGCAGCTGAGAGTATGTCATGCTCACTCAAATGTCTCGCTGATGGTGGCGTGTGTGTTGGATCATTAAGTTCCCTTCAAAATGGTTGAGCTAAATGGTGCTGATCCATGCGTCATGTTCGTGAACGGGCGCCGTCAGTAGGGACTGGTCATCTCTTAGCTGCCACGGTTTATTTTATTTTAATTTATTTAAATTTTTGAATTGTTATTATATTTTTATTACGGACGCTTTTAACGTGCACGTCTTTCTACATTGTTCTCACATGTATAAATTCAACACGAATGATGTAACCAATATTTTGTAACAATATTTTGATTTAAAAGAGTGTCCGTGGAGTTTCTTGCCTGTTCTTCTCCATAGGTACCTACTACGCTTTGGAATGGGCAACTAGCTTCATTTTTCTGACTGACCGACCCCTTGACAATTCAAAAGTACCTGTAATTGGTTTATTTGAAATAAATGCTTTGAGTTTGAGTTTGAGTTTGATCTGCATACCATAAGCATGCATAATCAATTAATCAGCCTATAATGTTCCCACTGCTGGGACAGAGGCCTCTTTTCGGTGAGAGGGGGCGGACTGTCCACCACACTCTTCGAATTTTTGGTACTAGGACATGCCGGTTTCTTCACGATTGTTTTTCTTCGCCGTTTTGAGAGCAGTAGTGATGAAATCATTTACACAAAGTAAAGTACCTGCTTGGGTTCAAACCCATGACCTACAACTCGTAAGTCGCGGGCGTTACCACTGGGCCACCACTGCTCTTATCTCTTGTCTACCTAGACGTATAAAAAAAAACTAGGCACTCCGGGAGTGCCGACAGAAGTGAAAACTTGAACAAGATCGCCTTAGTGGGAGAAAAATACTTATATAGAACATTGGTCCGTAACCTTATCTAAATAAAGAGCACAATCGCGTTTACGAAAAAAACTCTTCCAAAACCTTTAAAGTAAAAATACTTGCATAGAACATTGATCCGTAACGTTATATAAATAAAGAGCAGAATCGCGTTTTCAAAAATGAGGTGTCGGTAACAGTGTCGCGAGTTCAATTGTTTTTTCCCATCTGAAAAATGCACAACGCGCCTAAAGAAGTATTATTCACTTTAAAAAATCTTAAACCAATTGCTTAACAAACTCTAAACCCGTATATCCCAACATTCACAACCAACAAACAAACGGGCGGCCCAGACAACTGAAATGAAATGGATAGGAACGAAGTCGCGTGAGATGTCGCTTCGAGTACGCCGACTACGCCCGTCGCGTCGCGATTACTCTCCATACTACCCGTCCATGTGTCACGGCCCACGAGTTCAAAGCGAGTGATTAGGTATCGAGTTGACTTTGTCTCATCAATTTGTTGATTGAGTTTAAGAGTTTTCTTTTTGTTTTTGGGTTCTTGAAAGTAGTATGAGAAAATGAATAGGGATGACGCACAACATTTTTTTTGTGTGTCTTGTAGATTATTAAAAATATTAGACACATATCTTTCTTTTTTTACGTTACCAAAAGATTACGGCGATACATTGAGTTAAAATGTGCCATGACGTCACCCAAAGGGCAATGGAGAGGGCTATGCTTGGAGTTTCCCTACGTGATCGAATCAAAAATGAAGAGATCCGCAGGAGAACCAAGGTAACCGACATAGCCCGAAGAATTGCAAAACTTAAGTGGCAATGGGCAGGGCACATTGCTCGCAGAATGGCGACCACGTACCGGAAGACGTAGCGTTGGAAAGCCTCCCACAAGATGGACCGATGACCTTGTGAAGGCCGCAGGAATCCGCTGGATGCGGAAAGCACAGAATCGGTCGAAGTGGCGGTGCTTGGTGGAGGCCTATGTCCAGCAGTGGACGTCTTTCGGCTGAAATGATGATGATGATGACGTCACGAGTATGTAACAAGTAAGTATAAAATCTTATACTTACTTGTGATGTAGCGACCCCCACTTCCCATCTCCCCAACTTTAATGTGTTTTATCTAAGTCATTTTTTATTAATATGATGAAGCAAAAAATACGTGTCTAATACTTTTTATTGTCTGACTGACGGACTAAATAGAATTTCTTTAGACAATTGAAATTCAATTTCACAGATTGTGATTTCTATTGCCGCTGTAAAAATAAATAATGAAAATAAAATAAAGTTAAAAATTCCCCATTTATGAAACGTGGTTTTTCGGCGTTTTTTGCTAAAAAATTTAAGGTGGTACGGGACCTTTCGTCTGCGAGTCCGACTCGCACTTGGCTGGTTTTTTAATGGTATTTAGTTGCTAAGCTGTGACGAATACCGGCTATTTTGTAAAAATCTGACAGTGAAAACTGAGCTGTCATTCCACCTGATGCTAGACATTAATTAATATTATTGACAGCTCACTTCAAACTCACTTCACCTAAGTTTTCACACGAACAGTATAAATAAGTAACAGTATTATGTCTCCATAGCAAACGGCCGAATCGCTTCAAAGTCTCAGTGTATACCAGTACGCAACGGTCTCGAGTGCGAGGCAGTTACGCACGGACGCGGAAGGTTTATCTACTGAGCGGCCGTAGGTAATTACCTCAAGGTCACTGCTGAGATAATAATACTGTTACTTTATTATACTGTGGTACAGGTGACTTTTATTAAGGTAGCCAGTATACAGTTGACTTTTATTAAGGTATGTACATAATTAAACGTATTTTGTACATGGTTCTTTTTTCCCAGTAAATATCCTCGTGTCTATTCATAACTTATATTCTTCTGTCTAGAAGACGCCTACTTATGAAAAAATCTTGTTGGCATTGTATCCACCACCGTCTTTAAAAGGCAGTCTTCTGTAAGTTCTGAAAGGAAAAATGCCAGTGATAATTTTCTAAAATATTGAATACTAACTGCGCCCTTTTTTTTGGGTGGGAAATTATCAAATAATTTCTCCCGCTCTGGGCGGAGCGGAATGGCGTGGGCTAAAATCCACCCGTATTCCTTCAGTTACAGTGGACTTCTTCGCAACCCCGGCAGGTATCGGCTCTAGCGGACCCCGTCAATTCTGCTGACATCTCTTTGAGGCGCGCGTGTAACACAACGCACCGTCGACCCGGGTTTGGTTCTTATCGGACGGCGAGCTACCCATTGCTCACCATCCGCAAGCCCGCGCCTACGGTGGCCGGAAATCGGCCTGCGATTCCCGATGTCCAGGGCGTCTCCTCCTGCGGCGGTTAGGGGCGTGGAGGCGCGAAATTTGCCTCTCACTAGCTGCGCCCTGCGGTTTCACCTGCATAAGTCTCAATCTCGTGGGAATATCGGAATAAAAAGTATCCCATGTCCTAACCCAGGACATGGTCTATCTATGTGCCAAAGGAGATGGGAAACGGTGAGCCCAAATGTAATAAGTTGAGATATGATCTAAAAATTTGTCATATTTTTTCATCCTTGAATATAAAAAATCAGCTCAATTCTCAATCTGGAAGCGGAGATATATGATAAAGATAGTTTTCGTGAGATTATCGATTAAAAAAAGGATTGTGTGGTGTCATGAAACTACGGTAAAAGTGAAACTTCTATAGGCGCCGCCATATTGGCCTTGGCTGCTCTGACGAGCGCCTTTCACTTTATCCCTACTCCGCGGCCGACCGTCACGCGACATGCAACACACAGACGAAAAAGTTTGAGACGATGTAATAAAAGTTTCACTTTAAAAGTAATCGATTACACAACTACAAAAACAAAACCTACCCACTAGGTAGCACTAGGTAATATAATTAACTCAAAGTAATTAAATGCACTATGTATACTTTTATACAATATAGTGTATTCAATTTAAATAAAACATCATTAATTACTGAAAAACCGAAACAATGATTATCAATTTCATATCGATTAAAATCAGTCTTATATTTTTAGTCTATGTCACTGGCAGTGCATGTTTTGTACTGACATGAGCTGACTGACATTGACGCTAGACATTAGTGGTGGGTCGTTGTCGAATTTTTGACGGACGAAACCGTTTTCTCGACGACGAAAACAGTTGCAGGAAACGGTTAAAGGACGAAACTTGTCCAACATGAAACAGAATTGCGTTTTGGTCGAGCGCTGTTTCTTACAACTATCAACGATTTGAAATGTATGAAATGGTTTTTTTCGCATCACGAACGATAGCATTGACAACTGGTAATACATTATTGAATATATTCATTATAATTTATGATAATATGATAAGTTATGATTTCCGGTATAAACTCTAACGTTTTATTTTCATGTTCCCAAAACGATTACGCTTAATTACACATTTCCAATAACAGGATTAATTTAACAAATGTTTTGATTAACCAAACTCCCGTCGTCAAAGTTTACAATTTAATAAGCCTTATGAACAACAACATTTTCCTACATAAACTATATTGTATTCGGTGGCAAGGAAGCTTTATTAAATACTTGTTATTGTGTTTAATTACTGTGAAAGGAGCTCGTGGCTAAGTAATAACAGCCGCACAGGTCGATCCAACAGGTTAAGCTACGCTAGCCGGGGTTGGTCCGTGGATGGGTGACCATCTTTACATACCGAAACTCCTCCGTGCCTCGGAAAGCACGTTAAACCGTTGGTCCTGGTTGTCATTTGTAAATCTTTGACAGTTGTTACTGGTCATCAGAAGCCCGAAAGTCTGATAACCAGTCTTACCAAGGGGTATCGTGTTACCCAGTACCTAACTGGGTTATGAAGCTCAGATAAGCAGTCGCTCCATGTAAAATATTGGTATTCAGCTGCATCCGGTTAGACTGGAAGCCGACCCCAATATAGTTGGGAAAAGGCTAGGCAGATGATGACGATTGATGACGATTGTGTTTAATTACTGTCGCGTAGTGCTCAAAAATATTAAGTTAGTGACAGGAGGAATTGAGAGGATTGGGAGGCATAGGAGGTTTTAGTTTATTTGAGTCCATAATACCTCAACTTAAATTCACTCCTTGTCTCGCTTGCACGATACTGCTCGCGGATTGAGTGAGGGCGAGAGACTGAGCGGCAGGGAGAAGGCTCCAAGGCGCCAATAGTTTGAGTAATTTCTTTTACGGCGAAAATAATGGTAATAAAAATGAAAAAAAAAAACAGTATCTACTTTAATTAGTTCAGTTATCTAAGTTTCATAATCTAATTTGAAATATTTTTATTCCAGCGGTTTACTGTTCGGTTTGGATTTCTTTACCATCGAGAAAATTTTATGGAATCGTGTTGTCGTCACACATAAGTACTATACTAAGTACTAAGTAATCCTAAACTTTCTCATACATTTATTTAAGAAAAATATGCTGCAGTACCTATTTTTGATTTCGTTCGAAGTATCATGCTAAGGTATTATAGACTCTTAAGGGTCGATTATGCAGTTTGTACCCGACTGCGCGACAAAAAAGAGAGGGTTATGTGTTTCACGCGTACCTTATGCCCGCCCTCGAAGTTTCCTAACAGCTGTATAAATTTTTATACATGACGAGTTTGTCAATAAACTCGTAATTATTCTAGGTCGCGCGATAATTTACTATTGGTTTTTTTTAAATCAAAATGGTGGATTTTAGACGTCAATGTAATGTCTTGTCTGATGCAGGTGATGGCAATCATCTTTTTAATGGTGAATAAAACGTTATAACAGATAAAAATCAAAATCTGCCTAGCCTTTTCCCAACTATATTGGGGTCAGCTTTCAGTCTAACTTGATGCAGCTGAATACCAGTATTTTACATGGAGCGACTGCCTATCTGACTTTCACAACCCAGTAACTGGATAATACGATACCCCTTGGTGAGACTGGTTGTCAGACTTTCGGGCTTCTGACGACCAGTAACGACTGTCAAATATCCACGAATGACAGCTGGGACCAACGGCTTAACGTGCTTTCCGAGGTATAGAGGAGTCTCGGTATGTAAAGATGGTCACCCATCCACGGACCAACCCCGGCAAGCGTACCTTACCCTGATGGATCGACCCGTGCGGCTGTTTTTATTTAGCCTTGATCTCTTCAAAGACGTTATAACAGATACAGAACTCTAAAACGATTGTGATGTGCGTCCTTCTATCATCTGCAGCCCTTCAAAGATCCTTTTGATAAACATTATAAAAAAAAAACTAACATATTATCTTTTTCTCGCCACGACATTTTTTTAAGGCATCTCTAAAATAAAATAAATCAAGGAATATATAATTCTTGTGCGACAGAGACTTACATAAGTACAAGGCATGCATGACAATTGTCTATTTTCCTAAGTGCCCTGTTGAGAGCTATTTAGCACCACATAAATAATAATATAGTTCAGGCGTAAAGTGATATTACTTTATTGTCTAGACTTTAGACGTCTGCAGAATGCCCTAAAGAAGTTTTTTTACAAAACATTAGTAATGAGCTACGCCCCGCGGTTTCACCCGCATAATTCTCGATCCCGTGAGAATGTCGGGATAAAAAATATCCTATGTCTTAATCCAAGTCATGGTCTACCTATGTGCCAAATTACATCCAAATCCGTTCAACCGTTTTAGCGTGAAAACGTAACAAACAAATAACAAACAAACTCACTTTCGCATTAAAATATTAAGTTAGGATTTACTAAACTTATATTGAATGTTCTGTGGTAAATAATTAGTTGTATTAAAAAAGGTTTTGGGATTTCGTAATTTAAGCTTATTTTCAAGTATGTCACAATCGAGTTGCAAACAATTCACAAACTAAAGATTAAGAATGCGGCGACGCATGAATTATCCATACAAACGTAGTACATAAATCATTTGCAATTTGATCATATTTCCACCATATTATGTTGATATTCGGATTGAGACAGTATTTATCTAGGCTCCTAGTTCTTTTATTTCCAAAAACTTTTCTTTAAATGAAGTGTAGGCGAATTGCATTTCGTACATTTTTACAGCGTAAATGACTTGTTTCCATATTGTTTTTTCTGTATTATAAACAACAATATTTGTAATATTGTTTCCGTAGAAGCATAGTTTATATTATTAAATTATAAATTTTCGAAAAAAAAAATGGAAATACTTTAAGTTTTCATTCATAATTTTTTATATTACGGAACACATCGAAATTTATCATAAATTTTCGAAAGCTAGTAGTACTATCGCGTCAAGCAATAATTGTCAATGTATGCGTGGTAGTATTGCTCACTGTAAGTGTATATCGCTCCGACAGGCACTCACACTAGCGCAACGTGCTTGGAATTGAAATTTGCAAACATCTCGATTTGTAGTTGCGAGCCGTGTCGCCGACCTCTTAAAGGGCGACTTTTTAATTTAAAAAGTAGGACCCTAAAAATAATTATTTTAATTGTCACCTTTCTTGTGAACTTAGGGAGTTAACCAACAGTGATCTGTACTTTGTAAACTTTATTTGTAATTTTAATAATTCTACCTGAAAATAAATAAAATACAGTATGATTACTGGCTCATTTTATAGTTGGTACTCGTATATATCATGTAGCTTTATTAAACGGTTCTGTCGAGAACATTTATGTAGGACTCTCACCAAAATCAAAATATTTAATTTCACATAAACCTACATGGGCACTTATGAAACGTCAGAAGCTGGGTGCACGGTTCCAATTGGTCGTTTCCTATGGAGAAGAGCTGGCAAGAAACTCCACGGTTACTCTTTTAAAAATAATTGGCTTTACACCATTGACTCTCACTTCATTGTTGGTTCATATCTCAAGTGTAATTTTAGCAAAAATCATCTATATACTGTTTGATTGTTGCTTGGTATTTTGAAAACGCTCAATTTCTCGTCCTATCTTCAAGGCTCATTAATTAAAAGGAATCTCTAATGAAATCACTTCACTTCGTTTCCTTTTGAAACAATGAGCGAATAAGGGTCTGACACTGACGAACAGCACGGTAGAGCATTAAGGAGGATTCCTCCATCCGCTAGCGCACATTCGCGGACGCCAAGGGAGAGCATTGAGGAGGATTCTTCTATCCGTCAGCGCACACTGACAAGAAAAATACTCTGCGATACCGCGAGCGTCCGCCAGCTTACCGGAGCATCCGCCGGTATGCCGCGGCATCCGCCGGTATGCCGTGGTATCCGCCGAGTAGCCAACGCTCGCGGGTATTTGATTATTCCTCTAGCGACTACGCTGTCGAAAAGTTGTTTTGGAAAGAATCACTGGCAGACTCTAGCGCATATCGGTACATACCGCCGCCTCCCGCCACGGTATCCTCTAGCGTGCTCTTCAATGCTCCAGAGAAAACTGCGCTGCGATGCTCCGCGGTCGATCACAGAGCATTGAAATCTATACCTTATTTCGATTATAAAAGTATTAAATTCAATTGATTAATTTAAAAATCCTCTGCCGTCCCGTCCGCCAGTTTACGCAGGCCTTAAGGCTTACAATGTAGCTCGTATCTACCTATGTAGCTTCATAATGTAATAGAATGACATTGTGATGAAAAAATTACCGCTTCAATTAATTATTCTTTTAGAAACGTTCACATTTACGCACCGTCATTGTTACTAATTCGTCCATTGTGTTCTTTTCAAGTCGTCCATCTTTGTTTTCAATGATTCCTCTTTTTATCAATTCGTTGCAGGATCCTGTTTCTGCCGTTTTATTTTCTGGCAGTTTTTATTTAATTAATTTGAGAGTTATTTTGGTTCAGTAATTTGAAGAATCAGGAAATTCGATTTGAGTTTGTAAACAGTATGATTGGTGAAGTCAATTGTCAACGCTGGAGGAGCGCTGACGGTACCGGGATAAATAAAACATCTTGTTTGTGATATAACTCGAATACTTATTTAGAATGTTTTAGTTTTTACATTATTATATTTTATATTATCATGAGATGCGTTTGTAAGATCTAAATTATCTAATCTTTTCTTAAAATCTCATTAAAAATTAAATATTACCATGTCAAGTCCAAAGCCTCTACGATACTTAACATAATTATTGTATCACTTAGAATTTAACTGTTGTTTTTAGAAATAATTTTAAAATTCCCTAATGTTTTTCAAGTCTTGCGGCTTTCGTACACCTAATCTGTCATCGATCGAACTATGCACGCATATGGCATCGGTCAAGCATATGTAAAAGAAAGCTGGTATATATACTTCGTGGTACGTACACTACTTCAACTGATATCGTCCGATGACGTCCGATAACTAAGCATATTAACAACATCATGCACTATTTCATTAGATTGTGATCGCAAATCTGCTTGACAAGCGTGAGAATTTATTAGAGCAATATGTTTTCGTGATTATTCATTGTAGCTGTCTAGTAGCATGTTCAAATGCAAAACCTATTGTGATTATAGTTAAAACTAGTTTCAGTACCTACACAACGCGGCGTTTGTCTGTCTGAACGCGATAAACTCAAAAACTACCAAACAGATTTTCATAACGTTTTTACCAATGGACGAAGTGATTCATGCGGAAGGTATATATATGTATATAATTATATAATTCTTTAAGGTGTAGTGTAAATTGGCTGAAACATGACTATGACTGCCTCGTTGGTCTAGTGGTCGCAAGCGCTACTGCTGAGCATGAGGTCTTTTCTATTTGAAATTTCTCAGTAAAAGTCCGGAGTCTGGATTTTTGCCCGGTTGATGGCAATAGGCTCGCCCCCTATTACATGGGACTTAAACATAACTGGCGAAATGTGGGTGTACCTGCTACAGGGACACCTCTGCCCAACCCTTCAGGGAAACAAGGCGTGATATTATGTTATGTTACATGACTATGATTGTTGAAGATGTCGGAAAAATCATGCCGACTGGGACCTTTATTGGCGTGGAACTCACAATAGTATTTCAGTTAGTAAATTAGTAAACTACTGATAGGATTTGGATGAAATTTTGGCACACAGTTAGCTTATAACCTGAATAAAAAGTATCCTATGTGTTAGCATAGGATACTTTTTATCTTGGTAGTACATTTCCGTGGGATAATTTCTGACCTCCACGCGGGCGAAGCCGCAAAAGCTAGTATCTTATAAGACTGCAAAATGGAAATGATCCACCAGTTTCAACAAGGCTTAATTCCCTAGATCAGTGACACCGGGAGCAATTACTCTACCTGGTCTGTGGTAAGTCACAACACTCGGGCCATCCCTACTTGCTCACTGTGATATCTAGGTGGATAACTTTCCTTTTTACCCGACTGCCCCAGAAGGAGGGTAATGTTTTTCGAGAGTATGTATGTATGTAAGTTTGGCACGCTCTGTAGCCTAAACGGCTTGATAGATTTTAACATGTGAGGTGTCGTTAGATTCGTCTTAATTGTGGTAGTGTCATAGGCTATATAATATTTATATATTGCATCTGCAAATACAAAAAAGGGAGGGATAGGTTTAAAAAAAAACTACATTATTGGTATCAAATAAAAGCTAGTATGAGTCAATATATATTATTTTAATATAACTAATAAGCTTGAAATAAAAAAAATAAAAAAACTCGACTGCAAAAACACATAACTGAAAAAGAGAAAAAACCAAGCACATTTATCTTATATATAAAATTCTCGTGTCACAATGTTAGTTACCTTACTCCTCCGAAACGGCTTTACTGAATTTTTACAAAATTTTATATGCATATTCAGTAGGTCTGAGAATCGGCTACTATCTATTTTTCATACCCCTAAGTGATAAGAGTTGTTCAACCCAAACAAATAATTGGCAAAACAACGGTTGCCAGGGTCAGTTAGTAATCTATAGAATTTTGGTATTGCAGGCGGGATAAACAAAACTTTAATTTCAGGTTATTGGTTTGTCCCGCTTGTAATAACAAAATTCTATAGATTACAAATGCTTGTTTTTTGCTCTTTTCAGGTATGTGTTTTTGCAATTGGGTTTTTTGTTTTTTAAATATATTTTTTATCCATTCTGTTGTATTTAATCTCAACTTTCAGTATGTATTGCAAGGTAGATGTGGAAAGCTGAGACTTACGTCCAGCAGCCTATTGTTTCAGGGAGTTTCGCCCGGAAAATATCCGCTAATTTCGCCCAGTTCCACGGCGCACTGCAGTGTATAGATAAGAATGTGATGCATTAGGGGGCGCGGTGCGGTACAAAGTAAACAGTTGCCTGCTATCGCTGCTCCGCCCACCACTGCCCGACTGCAGGCGAGATGGCTATGGGGAGTTACGAGGTTGGAATAATTTGGGCCGAATTTGGGGAAGAAAATAATGTCGTGTCTCTGAAATATATGGGAATGTCTAAACAACTTGGTGCTGGTGATGCCAATCACCATTAATTCTCAAAACTCAAACTCAAAGCATTTATTTCAAATAAACCAATTACAGGTACTTTTGAATTGTCAAGTCGGTCAGTCAGAAAAATGAAGCTAGTTGCCCATTCCAAAGCGTAGTAGGTACCTATGGAGAAGAACGGGCAAGAAACTCCACGGACACTCTTTTAAATCAAAATATTGTTACAAAATATTGGTTACATCATTCGTGTTGAATTTATACATGTGATAACAATGTAGAAAGACGTGCACGTTAAAAGCGTCCGTAATAAAAATATAATAACAATTAAAAAATTTAAATAAATTAAAATAAACCGTGGCAGCTAAGAGATGACCAGTCCCTACTGACGGCCCCGTTCACGAACATGACGCATGGAATTGTTCAATAATTCACAAAGTTTTGATCGCAGAAGTTTACGGGTTACTTGTGGTGAAACCAGTCAGTTGTGGTGAAATTGACAAATATGATTCACAAATCGTTCGTTGCTTTCAGGAATTGTTTAATTAAATTCATCTTTACAATCACATTGAAAGACCTCACTGTCCTCCCATACCTAGTAATACTGTTATTTGAAAGTATTGTAAAAGCCAATTATTTAAAAAAAAGTAACCGTGGAGTTTCTTGCCAGCTCTTCCCCATAGGAAACGACCAATTGGAACCGTGCACCTAGCTTCTGACGTTTCATAAGTGCATGTAGGTTTATGTGAAATAAAATATTTTGAATTTGACATCTTTTACAAAATATAAGACAATGAGTAAGAAAATCCTACAAACACCATAAAAAGACAACAAATTAACTATAACAAAACAACTCGACACAATATCGTTTTACTCTCGTACCTCAGAATAAAGCGTCCATATTTCGTCTACAATCCGTCTAGACTACGTTCTGTTTTGCCAATGATCGCGACGGAATGCGCGCTTTGTTTGAACATTGATTCATTTCATTTTGTTACGTTCTTTGAACATGTTTCACTGCTTAATAAGTGGTTCATTGTTTTTGTTTGTTTTACAATGAGGGCTTGAATATTTTGGTTGGAGTGGCAGCTCTGTGAATATGATTTATTTATGAATTTATTTTTGGGACGAAATCGTATTAACACGAAATGAATCGAGATGTTTTCAGATACCATATTTCTGTAATCATCATTTAAGTAGGTATTAGGTCGGCCTAGATCTATCGGCATTTTGTTTTTGTTTTTGTTATGTTTTTGTTTTGTTGTCATTTGCCAATGTTGCAAGAGTAATTACGCAGTGTTGTCTTTGGTCCGTGACATCAACCAATGAACCAGTGTTATATTTAAGCTATGAACAACTATGTCAAACGTCTTTTTAGGGTTCCGTAGTAAACAAGGAACCCTTATAGTTTCGTCATGTCCGTCTGTCTGTCTGTCTGTCTGTCCGCGGTCTAGCTCCGAGACCCTTAGTACTAGAAAGTTGTAATTTGGCATAGGTATACATATTAATTACGTCAATAAAGTAGTAAAACAAAATTATGAAAAACATTTTTTTTTAGGGTACCTCTCATACACGTAAAGTGGTAATGTTTATTTTTTTATTTTTTTACCCCATGGTGAGGAGTATCATTGGAAAGGTCCTTTAAAAATATTGTGAGTTTGTAAAAACCATTTTTGGATTCAGGGATTCGTTTGCGAAATATTAAGCTTTAAAGTGCTAATTTTTGTTAGAGTCAAGTGTCCCCCCCCTGCCGGCTAAATGGTTGGTTTTAGGTGTGTGAAAAAAATCACAACAGTAGCTGATATAACGAAATTAAAAGAAAAACTATCACAGCTAAGTAGGCTTTACAGGTTAACGAGTAATAATCGACCAACTTAAGTTTGCAGTTGCAGAAACATGTTTTCCCATACATTCCGTATGGGAGAACATATTTTTCAACTACAAAGTTAAGTCTGTTTTTGGGATAAATTCATCCCAACTACGGAACCCTTCATTGTGCGTGGTCCGACACGCACTTGGCCGGTTTTTTGGATTGAATAGGTACGAGGCTTTTGGCTACTTTTGTATTATGTGCATTTTATGATCTAGTTTTTTTTAATGTGCGTTTTGTTTGTGCAGAATAAACAAGTTTTCTTTCTTCTTTCTTATGTCAAGATTTTAATATCAAAGTTTTAGATTCTTTCAAAATTAGGTACTAAATTGTTTGATGACCAACTTTCAAATTATTTTTCCTAATCTGTTCGAGAAAACCAAAACCAGCGTGTGTTTCCAACAAATCATGGAAATTCAGGAAAAACATTTTTAACCGATTCCCAAAAGGAGGAGGTTCTCAATTCGACTGTGTGTGTTTTTTTTTTGTATACTACGCTATTACTCCGCCAATTATGATTTGATTTTGATGATTCTTTTTTTGTTTGGTAGGCCATACTTTAGTGGTGATTTTGAGTTTATTTATTTAAACTTTTCACACACAAAAAGGTACAAAGGCGGACTTAATGCCTTAGGCATTCTCTACCAGTCAACCAAGGGTGGTGAAGAGATTGGATGGCAGGTGCTCTGTTTGAGAGGAACAAAGAAAAAAATTATTTAAAATATATCATTAGAAATAAAATAACAGTACATAAATAGGTTATAACTTATAATACCCATACATATATATTTTATATAATATACATATATTTATTATATATATATACATATATACAAATTCAAGGGAGAGATGACTCAACTCTATTTATTTTGAAAAAAAAAAAACTCTGCAATTTCCGCTTAAATGCGTACCGACTAGTGGCCAGGTGGTGAGTTATCTTCAATAATACGTATTTTTTCCCATTTAGTATGTGGATGATATGATAAGTTCCTGTCACTGTTTTTAAATAGCAGGAAGTGGTATTCGAATTTGTGTGGGGTAGATACCTAAACTAAAAAGTAAAAACTTTTTACAAAAAAACTGTTTTTTCTTGTTACATATATTTTTTTCTGCCCCTCATAAAAACTTAACAAGTAACAACACACTTCCATACCACTTAACCCTGCTTGCGTGTCCCTATGTTCGTGTAATACGACACTTTAGCCCCAGGCTAACTAGTTTAAGTGAAAGAAGGACCCGCACACCATCACAAAGTAATCTTTGGCATCGATCATTCACAAAGCGAAAGGTGCTGGTGACAGTTTATAGCTGCAGAGCTGCTCTGTAAGTCGCTTCCGTGCTGATGTTAAAGCACCATAGAAGTGTCATGACATCACTTTTGTTACAAAGTGGAACTTTAAATATTTTGTATGTTGTTTTATAAAAGTTAGTAAACTCATATTCATATTTGTCGGATCTGGTCATTAGTACGGACACGAAACGAATCGCAAGCGCGCCACTGGCGACATCAAGTGATCTACCCACACCAGAAAGCGTGCTTCTACAGAGTCGTGATGTTTTAAGGTCACGGCGTGGGGGGATTCAGCCTCTGGTCGCATCGACGTCGCGGAACTGTTCTCGATTCGTGGTGCTCAGTTATTGTGTTAGTTGTAATTTGTGATCATTGTGTTAATTGGTGATTTTAATAAATGCCGTCGCACCTAGTGTGTGTATAATTTAGCTAGTGTGATTAATTTGATAGTTAATTATAATGTGATCTGAACTGCAAACTGTTTTTCTATTGCGCATTAACCAACACTACCCACACTACGGCCACAGTAGTTAAAATATCGCTGATAATAACGAAAGAGTCACATACCCGTCTCCGACATATTCATATCTTTATTTGCATTCCATAATGTAGGTATAAAGGTGTAATAATGGCTTAAAGCTAAGGTACAATTATGGACCCTGTAGGGCACAGCAAAAAGTATAAAACAATTCTTAAAGTATAACAATCAAACAATTTTAAATATTTATGTTCTTAACATTAATTGAGATCAGTTATAGGTTGTGGTATATAATAATTTGATAAGTTCAATTACTATTATAAACCACATTTTGAGTTAACTTTTTTTGCCATGTATTCGTTTATTTAATAAATATATATGCTTGATCTTATTTCACTTGACTCATAGTTGCGATGTATTTAATTCACGTATATGTTCATGAGATATCCATTCGTAGTAATCTAGTAATCAATACTAACAACCTTAGATACAAAATATCAAAATATTTTTTTTAAATAAAACCAGCTGTTACGAATTTTCAGTAATACAACATACATAACATCACGCCTTGTTTCCCCGAAGGGTTGGGCAGAGATGTCCCTGTAGTAGGTACACCTACATTTTGCCAGATAAGTTACGTCCCGTGTAATAAGAGGCGAGCCTATTGCCATCAACCGGGCACAAATCCAGACTCCGAGCTGCTACTGAGAAATTTCAGAGAAAAACCCAATAATACTTTGCCCGACTCGGGAATCGAACCCAGGACCTAATAACATTTTTTTATTACAGTGACAAAATAGAACAAAAGAAGAAAAAAAATCGGATTCTTAATTACAATTTCTTTTTCATCATTTCATTCAATTATAGTTAGAAAAACAAGCTCAGTAAGTCTTTCATTATTACTTTTAGTAGATATTGTCGCCATTGTCTGTCTCCAAGGGTCAACCACCTCAAAGAAATCCAATCCAACATTTCATCAACAACTCCAATTTAATCAACAAACAAAAGACTGTTTTTTTTTTACTTTCCAACTTTCAATTTAATCAAATAGTCACATCACAGACATTGTCTTTTTTACTTCGAAATACTCTCGAATATAATTGACAGATATAAATCTCTCTATTTTATTTTCTCTTTATTTGTCTTATTTGTTAGACTTCTTTGATTTAATTTTTTTTTACATATTATTTTAATATCAATTTAAAATATCCACTGTGGCAACACTGTCAAAGTACAAATTATTAATATTATAAGAAACTTCTAAATGTATTTTCATTATGGCAACTGAATGTATTGTTTTACTTTGGCAACACTTAAAAATTACGGTTATGATATTATCGTTATTTCTGGGTGGGGCAAAAGTCGTTTTAAATGGTAAAATGTAATGCATAGTTAGTTGTCGTTTGATTGTTAAATAGTATAGTGGTGTGGATTAAAAATATTAGCAAGAAAAGAGTGTTTTCTTTATACTTTATACATTACTCCTAAGACTGTAAATAGAAAACGAGTTAAGAATTCAACATGTTCATTCAACCGACATTCTCAGACACCTTAATCTGTCCTGTTCGTAACGAGGGTAGGTTCACACGATACCTGCTTGTTGTGAATTAAGAGGTGCAAACTGAGGAACGAAATACTCTGGGCATAATTATTTGCACAAAACGTTGCCTAATTGCATGCTCTGTTGGCGACACTTCCGAGGGTACGTGACGGGCCCATAAGGATTGGAACATGGTGCGTATAGCGGATGATATGAATGGAGATTTTGGGCTCGAATTTATTAGGTTTGTGTATTATAAAGACTGAAGAGGTCATATCCTGCATTGGGTTAGGAAAGGCAACATGATGAAATTATTACTATTATATTGTAAGACGACTAAAATGTCACGGTGTATTTGATAAATATGAGCACGTACGCTAAGCTAACAAAAGGACAGTAAGCATTTTATTAGTTTTTTATTGTTGTTTATTTTATTATTATTGGCTCATGTTAATCCAGTCAAAAGGATATTTGGGCTACCTTATTGTCATTCAAGACTATGGGCCAAGGCAAAACTTCGTGACATTTCGTATTTGTCCGAGAGGAGGACATTGTCCGAAGACGACCGCAGTGAAGGTGGCATGTCGATCTGGACAATCATATTTTGCAGGTCAGACATGGCCAAAAACCCCCAAAATAGTGAGGTTTGAAAGAAGAAAGGGGAGTTTTTGCTCAACAGTTACGATACGAAGGTAAACAAAATTTGTTCTTTTTAACCGATTTGTTTTTTTTAGCAGTGGTGGCCCAGTGGCAACGGCCGCGATTTACGAGTTGTAGGTCGTAGGTTCGAACCCAGACAGGCGCTTTACTTTGTGTAAATTATTTCATCACCACTGCTCTCAAAACGGTGAAGGAAAACATCTTGAGGAAACCGGCATGTCCTAGAACCGAAAATTCAAAGACATGTGACATCTACCAACCCGCACTGGGCCCGCGTGGTGGATTACGGCCCACTCCCTCTCACAGAGAGGAGGCCTGTGTCCCAGCAGTGGGAACATTTATAGGCTGATGATGATGATGATGAACCGACTTAAAAATAAAGGAGGAGGTTCTCAATTCGTCGGGATATTTTTTTTTATGTATGTTCCCCGATTACTCGAAGACGGCTGGACCGATTTGAAAAATTATTTTTTTGTTCGAAAGGGTATACTTTCAAGTTGGTCCCATTGTTATTTGGTTACGATCTGATGATGGGATCTTGGAGAAATCGAGGGAACTCTTCAAATATTAAAGGCACATCTATAGCGATTTGGGTATTTTTGATGAGCAGTTGACATAAGGCTATTGTAACTTAGATATATTACAAACCAACCCACTAAAAAGTGAAAAAAAAAACTTTTTTACAAAAAACACAACCGACTTCCAAACTACAAAGTGAAAAATAACTTTAAGTTCGGAAGTCGGTGTCAAAAAACTAAAATACTGATCTGATCCAAAGACACCGACTTCCGAAATTAAAGTTATTTTTCACTTTGTAGTTTGGAAGTCGGTTGTGTTTTTTGTAAAAAAGTTTTTTTTATTTTCAGACGTCTAGGAAGATCAGCTTATGGTTTTTCGCTAATCGCATCCCCACACGCCACAGCCTAACTTTTACGTTCAAGTTTATGGGACGTTATGAAACACCGCTCCACCGGGACAATGTAGCAAAACAATTTGGCGCGATAGTTTTGACACTTTCATACTTTGTTAACAAGTATTACGTTACCTGTGTCGCGAATTATGTGAGAAGTTTCATGTTTTATACGGTATAATTGCTGTAATATTAGTTGGGGTACTTTAGTTGTGTGGAGACTAAGTTTTTATAGCCTTGATCATTGGTTGGTATAAATCTGGGGGCTGTGGGCGCTGTTCCACAGACGTGTGACAGTTGTTTTATTCCTCCAGCATGAATGGTAATTGTTTGTTAATATTAAGTAGGTACTACATAATTGTTAAAATCAGGCTATGATATTAAATTAAAGGGTTTAAAGTCTACAACTTCGAACCGGCAATTGTGCAGGTTTTTATTTAGCTTGTGTGCTAGTTTGGTACACACGGCTACACATCAAGCTATACTTTTCCAGTTTATGCTGATCTTGCATTGTATAGGATTTTCGTATAATGCGAGGTCAGCTTATACTGGAAATGTATAGGTTGATGTGTAGCCGTGTGTACGTTATAGCTTAAAACATTTGCACGAAGTCTACAAACATTTGTATAATTTCAATTATTATAGGCTGTTTCGATTTTCTAATTAATTTTAAATAGGTACTTACTTATTTTTGAAGTGAAAACTTAGCGCGTTGAGTATTTTTGAGATCGGAAAAAACAATTGAACTCGTGATACGTTCTTTATTTATATTACGTTACGGATCAATGTTCTATGCAAGTATTTTTAGGTACATTAAAGGTTTTGGAAGTTTTTTTTTTGTAAACGCGATTGTGCTCTTTATTTAGATAAAGTTACGGACTAATGTTCTATACAAGTAATTTTCTTCCACCAAGGCGATCTTGTTCAAGTTTACACTTCTGTTGGCACTCCCTGTTTTTTTTTTAAGTCTTCACTTTCGGAGCATAATGTTTTCACACATTTCGAATGGAAAATGTTACGCATGTGTAACACTGTGTGCCTACGTAGAAAAGCAAACAATTTTTCTCACATTTCTCTGAATTTTCCGGTACTAAAGCTTTGAGAGATTTATAGCTATAAGACTTGACGCTGTGTCATTGGACCCAAGAGCAATAAATGTGAGAGCATCGAGAACACCACTTTGTTTAAAAGATTGAAGGTTGAATAGGTTTGTTTACTTTTAAGTTAAGCTATTAATCTGTGTTGTTGGCTTTGGCTAGGCAGCAGTGGATAATTATTATTATTATTATTTATATCATTTATTTCAGGCTACGCCCATAGTGTTAGTAACAACGGCCTTATAAACTAGTGTTAGTAGACATACAAGTTTTAATTAGTGTGGAGTTTCATCCAATGTCGCAGCATTGGAGACTCCCATCTATCTGCGAATAAACTCAAGATAGTGTTGGTGCCGCCACGAAGACGAACAAGCAGAGAGGCACTTCTTCTACGTATGATGGCCGCAAAACCATCTATATGCCTTTCCGCAAACATCTTTGATGCGCTGCATCGCCATGGCAGCCCCAACAGTATCCTGAGTGCGTTATTATACTGGACTCGTAGATCGCTATATGCACGCAAACTATAACTAGTCCACAGGCTGCACGTGTAAAATGACGAGCAAAAAGATTTAAACAGAGTCATCTTGACCGCCTCTGTACATCGCGCAAACCTGCGGGCCAGCATGTTGCAGCGTACCGACAGCGATCTACGTTCCCTGTCAATGTCCATGTTGTCTTTCAAATCGTCGGTAACCCAATGACCCAAGTACTTAAAACTGGTCACCCTATTTAAGGGTGCTCCGCAAAGCGATATGTCTGGTATAGTTGAGTAACCTATAGCACCTGCTTTAAAAACCATAATTTCGCTCTCTTTAGTGTTATACTTGAGTCCTTGAGCTACCGCGTATGCTTCACAAATTGACACCAATCGCCTCAAGGCACCGATCGATGGACTCAGCAACACCATATCGTCAGCATAACTAATGTTGTTAACACACACTCCATCTATATGACAACCGATATTTGTGTTGCTGAGCTCAACGATCAGCCGATTCATGTACAGATTGAAAAGTCGAGGTGAGCTCAATCCCCCCTGCCTCACCCCGCACTCCAACCGATACACATCAGAGAACGACCCCTCCCACTTCACACTGTTTTGTTGATTATCATACCAATATTTTATAATACAATCCACAAGATGGCTAAATTATGGAAATATAAAGTGTATTAATTTGAGCATTCGAAAATAATAGTTTTAATCTAAAATTGTATTCAAAATTACATGTTAACTAGCTTAAAAAAAACACTTGTTCTGCCTGCAATTTCTTTTGTGAAACTGAAAATTATGTATGGGTTTGTACTACTGCCCATAATACAAGTTATTTTATAACTTAGTAAGGGTGCTGGTTGCAACACCTATACCTGTTTTGTTAACTAGCATATCGCTTGTAGCAATTAACATTGTCGGATCTACATTTTTGCGATTTTTAAATTTATAATTTATTCTAAGACCTTTAAAGCACTAATTTACAAATTGCAAAAATGTAGATACGACAATGTTAATTGTTACAAGCGATATGTAAGTCAAGTGCACCTAAAGATGATATATTTAATGTTAACACTAGATATTATTTGATTCAATAAATTATTATTACCATTTCCTTATTTCCTACATATGGGTGATATAAATTTCTTCTCATCTGTTTTAAATTTAAAATCAGTCCTAATTTTACTAGTACCTCCTCAATTGCGTAACTTATTTTCGTAAACAACTTTGCCTAATTTGTTTCATTTTGACAGTTCAACAACATTCATTGCGTTATTTATGCTGTTGAGCAGATTTTTTTTCCAACTTATGAAGCAATGGATTAGCAATATGTTTCAAATCGAAACTGATTGTGTTGTATTACGCAATTAGGGTACTGGTCTGAAAATTTATTTCAATCTTTTTACTTGAGGATTAACATAAACGAGACAGTTTCTGACTGCTTTTGTTTTTTCACGCAAAATATAAGAGAGTATCTACATAATAAATCTCTTTCTATGAAAAACGTTTCAATTATAACTATAGAAAACTTATTTATTACGACCGATACCGGACTGACGTCACAAACATGTTATTTTTGTCCATACATACATCAACAGTCCAACCATCATTAATCTAGATGTGTATGAGAAAAAAAAACAAATAAACAATAATAAAACCATAGGCTGTAGACATTTCGCCCCAAAAAGATATATATTCACGATACTACTATAACATTATACAGGGTGAATAAATAATTATGATCTTCTTCTTTGGTTAGTGACTAACTTGGTGTCAGAGTTTTAAATCCGCCCTTGGGCCTCTGACTTGGCTTCACATGCCGTCGAGAAATATCTCTCATACATGCTGGTTTCCTCACGATGTTTTTCTTCACCGTTTTTGAAGCAAGTGATTTGCATCGTGTTGAAAATTGGAAATAGAATAGACAAGCTACAAACCTACTTAGGAGCAGTGGTGGTTCCAGCGGCCCAGTGGTAATGGCCGCGACTTACGAGTTGTAGATCGTAGGTTCGAACCCTGACAGGCGCTTTACTTTGTGTAAATTATGGAAAACATCGTGAGGAAACCGGCATGTCCAAATAACTCTCAGGCAGGTTTCCTTACGATTTTTTCCTTCACCGTTTTTGAAGCAAGTATGTCGGATCCGGTCATTAGTACGGACACGAAACGAATCGCAAGCGCACCACTGGCGACATCAAGAGTGATCTACCTACACCAAAAAAGGCACGTTTCTATAGAGTCATGATGTTTTAAGGCCACGGCGAGGAGGGCATTCCGCCTTTGGTCACGTCGGAGTTAAGACGTCACGGAACTGTTCTCGATTCGTGGTGCTCAGTTATTGTGTTAGTTGTAATTTGTGATCATTGTGTTAATTTGTGATTTTAATAAACGCCGTCGCACCCAGTGTGTGTATAATTTAGCTAGTATGATTAATTTGATAGTAAATTATAATGTGATCTGAACTGCAAACTGTTTTTCTATTGCGCATTAACCAACACTACCTACACTACGCCCACAGTAGTTAAAATATCGCTGATGATAACGACAGTCACATACCCGTCTCCGACATATACATTAAGCACATGAATCCAAAAAGTCACAGGTGCGTTCCTTTGGTTCGTTATGTTTATATATATTTGAATTATGAACCTAGAAAACCAGCAGTTCATCTTGGCACTTAATTAAATTTATAAAAGATATACACAAATTTGAATCAATCAGTTCGTTACACAAAATTCAGAAAGATTTTGGGAATGTACGATTATTGCGAGCACTCAAGAGGGCAACAGGGTAAAGTAGTTTACTTGTAGCCCTGTCAAAGTTTCTAAGATTCAGCATTTGGAATTATAATTCTTGTTGTTGTTCTAGATGTATCACCCATTTTTTTTGTTTTGTTTGGAAATTATCAAATAACTTCTCCCGCTCTGGGCGGAGCAGGAGGGCGTGTCAGACTCTTACTGACTAAAACCCACCCGTATTCCTTCAGTTGCCATGTTGCCGGGGGCCACGATCTCCCTTTCGGTTTTCTTCGCAACCCCTCCCGGCAGGCATCGGCCCTAGCGGACCCCGTCAATTCTGCTGACATCTCTTTGAGGCGCGCGTGGAACACAACGCGCCGTCAACCCGGGCTTGGTCCTTATCGGACGGCGAGCTGAACTTATCTTATTCGACTTTAAGATATTTAGCTTCAGAAACTCAGCCTGTATACCCGAGGTATATCTGGGTTCGTTATTATTAATATTGTGTGTTATTGTACTAGATATTATTTATTTTAGGACTTCATCTTACTTTATTACAAGGAAGTAATATAAACTGTTTGTTTGTCACACAATATAAGGAAAAAAAAGTTTCACCAATCTAGAAATAAAAAAAAACTGAATTATTATGATAACACACTTATATACTTTATTTGTCAGCTGTTTATAGCAAATAGCGAACATTATTTTGATTTTCATAAAGAGATAGGGAAAGTGCGTAACCTACCGCTGTCAAAATGTCAATAAAATTTAAATTTTTATAAACTAAAACCCAACTACGACAAAAACGCCAACTAAAAATATATAAACAAGACAGACAAATTTAAATTTAAATCCAGAGTCACACGTAATCTGTTCGATTTATGAACACGACATATGACTCCAGATTTTTGTCCTCTATAGGGCGCCATATGCTAATTTACTGTGACGTCACATAGTCTATAACCAGCGGACGATCAAGACGCTTCCAAACCTCATTTGTTAAATTATAAAAAGTAGTTTAGAAGTTATGAGAGAACATATGAACATACATACTGGTCAAAATTATAACCCTCCTTTTTACTTCGCCGTAGTCGAGTAATTAATGTTTCAATGGTTCACGATTTACTAAAAGCAGCAATTGCTATACATATTATATCATCAAATGTAAATCAAAAGTTCAACCTACATATATTATGAAACAACCCTTGAGAGACTTTTCTGCTGATATCAGAAAGTTTATTTAAGAAACAGAAACAAAAAGCAACGAACATTTTTCTTTTGATCCACTCAAAAGCGGGCTGGGACAAATAAAATATAAATAAAATACAGGGACCTTTTATTCAGGTATAAAAGAAAGTCTCGGTCTAAGATACTGGAGAAGATTTTTAACCTTCTTAGGAAAAGGCCGCAAGCAAATACAAAGAAAATAAAAAGTTAACAAGTAAAATACGAACTAAATAAAAAAGATCTCCACAAGAGAACGCTAGAAGAATATAAAATTTTCGTCGCATTTTCTTATGAAGCGTTTAATTTTATCAAAAGAAAAAATAAAAGATAAAAGTTGTCCAGTCTGCCTTCGTGGATTGAATCGCGATAACTTAAGCCTGATTGCCGTGGACTTAAATTTTTTGAAACAAATTGTTTTGTCACATTATTAAATTTTAATCTGCTTGACTAATAAATACTTTTTCTTTCTTTTCTTTCTTGATGTCAATGATGTGACACTGTCAAATGTAACTTTTAAGAAAAGTTTTATAACAATAACTGAATTGCTAATGTACTATACACCGTAAGGACTATTTCTGCTTGCAGCGCTCGGCTGCTATAGAAGGCGGCCGTTAAACAGATATGGTCATCGTGTTCACGGGATTTTGTTTTCAAACTGCTTAGAAATGCGTTTCTTAATTAGTACAGACGCCAGCATATCAAGCTACTACAATCTGTCAAATTTATTTAATAGATTTTCAACTTTATCGCTGATGACTAAGGTTCAAAGTTGATTGGGAAAATTTGACAGTTTCGGGTAGTTTGATGTGCTGGCGTCTGTACATTACAGAGGTCAATTAAAATCAAATCCGAAAAAATACCATATAACTGCCATTAGGTATGGGCGTTATTTAACGTCACTAGTTGCAATAACTGGCTACGGGGCATGTAACCAAATAACTAGTTTCGAGTCACACATAAAGACGTGATTTTTGTAACTAGTTCCATCACAATGCAGTGATCGAATGAAAAGAGTGAAACGAAACAAAAGTATTCGTTCCAAAAATAACGTATTACGTAGGTAACCTTTAAAATGTTCGTTTCGCAAATAACTGTAACACTTCGATAGAATCACCGAATAGAATTTGAAAAACAACTAGTTACTAAAATCACTAGTTTTTCAAAACCGGTGACGTCCTTGTAGTCACTAGTTACGTTACGTTTCGCAAAAATCACGTAACGACCCACCCCTAACTGCCATTGTCTATTTCATAATTTGGTTTTTTGGTTAGCAAATACAGGATGGTGATTTTGTCAATTGCATTAATCATGAGAAAGAAAGAAAGAAAAAGCAAATAAAAACAAAAACACACTCATAGAAACATAAATAAAAATAAAAAACAAAGTTAAATTATAATAAACTAGCGACCCGCTCCTGCTTCGCACGGTTTTTACGATTTGACAAAACATCGAGATTTCTTAGGTAAACGTAACTTTAATAATAACGTATTATACACATAAACCTTCCAGAACAAATTCTCTAAACAATAGTGAAAACCTCATGAAAATCTGTTGCGTGATTTAGAAGAACAACACGGATATACAGACAAATGTGAAAAGCGTCTTTGTTTTTATAATAATTATAGAAGCAGAAAGTCCTGTACAAAGCCACAAGGCTCCTATACTCCGTTTGAAATAAGATTAGACATTTAAACAAACCTTTTGTACAGTCCGTTCAACCGATTTTGACTTCTATTGCGTAGGCATAAGGATGGCATTAAAAGCAAAAAAAGTGGTTACAAACCAACTGTTTACTGCAGCTGCCATTTGTCATGCCACCAACGCAATAGAAGTCAAAATCGGGTGAACGGACTGTAAAGAAGGTTTAGTTAAATGTCTATCTTATTTTAAATGGAGTATAGGTTGATTATACCCGTCATTGTAAGCAACTTTCGTTAGGTAACTCTTATCCAACTGATAAAAAAAAACTTCTCATAATTGCATCGAAATAATCTGTCTATAACACAGTTGTATAAGAATTTGATATTTTGAAGTGAAAACTTCTTTAGGCGCGTTGGGCATTTTTGAATTGGGAAAAAACAATTGAACTCGCAACACCATTACCGACACCTTATTTTTGTAAAGGCGATTGTGCTCTTTATTTATATTATGTTACGGATCAATGTTCTATGCAAGTATCGTTACTTTTATAGGTTTTGAATGTTTTTTTTTTTTTTGTAAACCTGATTGTGCTCTTTATTTAGATAAGATTACGGACCAATATTCTATACAAGTATTTTTTTCCACCAAGGCGATTTTGTTCAAGTTTTCACTTCTGTCGGCACTCCCGGAGTGCCACTGTTTTTTTTTTGTTTGATAGGTAAAATCACTCCATTGACGGATGCAGGTGACTTAATCACCACCCTGCAACTAAAAGGCTGTCTCTTTATTGATACTAGAAATTAGTGTAATCAATGATAAGAGCATCAAGCCTTACCAAACCTTTAATGACCATTGACCGGAAAAACCACAATACGGTAGAAATGGTTTCTAAGACCCTACAAGATCAAACCCCATTACACTAAATGAGAAATTTACTCCATCTTCTGGGTCATTACAACAGAATGTTACATGAAAACCAGTATAACTTGGCATTTGGTTTAAGGCTGTCCATGTTTACGGGATTTTGTCAAAACTGTGGGTTCTACACACGGAAGTGACAAAGTTGTGAAAGCGATGTTGGTTGGGTTGAGTATCAACATAGATATTACAGATAGTTAATTGATTCAGGCGTGACCTTGCGGAAATCCATTATAAAATACAATAGACGTGGATATGTTTAGTAACCTGTTCCGCTTAGCTATTTCTAAAGAGCCATAAAATAAGAGCAACACGGCGTGTTGCCACACCGAGCGCTGAGTGCAGACTCACTCAGCGCTCGGTGTGGCAACACGCCGTGTTCGAGTTCGCAACAAGTCCATCGTCATCCTGAGGATGCCTCGTTGAGAGGTGAAACACGTGTCGATTTATTTCAAGAGTTTTTTATGGCTCTTTAGAAATAGCTAAGCGGAACAGGTTACTAAACATATCCACGTCTATTGTATTTTAAGATATTACAGGACAGAGTCATGTGGTAATTAATTTAATCTTCGTCAACTTTTCTACTATCAGCACCTAGCTTTGTACGTATTTTTCTGTTCTTTTCTTCTTGTCTGTTTATATAAGTGTGTACATAAATGGTTAAATAAATAAGCTGAGCTTTTCCAGCTCCCTCTTGAGAGCCAGTTTTTCACGTTTACCTTTATCAATATGATTTAGCCCTCTCACTTTAAAAGGGTCATAAAGCCTATAATTTGACGCATCTTTGTCATTTGTTTATTATTATTTGTTTATAAGTATCCAAGTTATCCTGGGCGCCATATAATTAGATTGGTTGTTTGTCTGCACACAGACCACAGACGCACAACTTTTGTCCCGTTTCGCGTCCCGATCGCAAGTTGTTTCTTTCCGTAAACAACGTTACGTCGCGCTGTGTTCCGTTTAGTACTGTCAACTTTACAAAAAAAAGCTTTTTTTTGTAAATAAAGAAAGAAAAACGGAAGTCGGTGTCTTTGGTTTTGAATTTTCGTTTTTTGCCACCGACTTCCGAAATTAAAATTATTTTTCACTTTGTAGTGTTTTTTTTGGAAGTCGGTTGTTCTTTTTTTTGTAAAAAAAAAAAATATTTTTCACTTTTTAGTTGTGGTATTTACCCCACACAAATTCGAATACCACTACTTGCTATGTAAATAACAGTGAGAGGAATTTAACATATCATCCACATACTACCTAAGTGGGAAAAAATCGTACAAAACAAAAAAAAATCATTTAAATCAATTCATAATTGGCCGAGTTATCGCGTAATAAACATACAAAAAAAGAAAAAAAACATACAGTTGAATTGAGAACCTCCTTTTGGAAGTCGGTTAAAAAGATGAAGGATGATGATTGTTTTGTTAATTGTCTGTGGTATTTTGTGGCCATTTGAATTAGGGTTATGAATTTATTGGAGTTAATTTTTTCAGACGATTATGAAAGATCAGAAACTTTGTTGATCTTTTGAGATTAGATCGTTTTTATTCCTATTCAGTATTAGTACAGTGAGTTATTGTTATTGTGGAGGTCAGATAGGCAGTCGTTCTATGTAAAATTCTAGTATTCAGCTACATTGCTGATTGTTTGAAATTGTGTTGTCATTTTTATTCCCATTCAGTATGCTACTTTAATATTCTTACCCAGTAAATGACTTGTGGAGGAGTCGATTCATGTAAAATTCTGATAGTCAGCTGCATTCGATTAGACTGGAAGCCGACGCCAACATAGTTGGGAAAAGGATATGGGACATCGACGCAAAAACTATTACCACGGATAGTACATATTGGTATTTTTACTTTAAAGGTGTTGTAAACGCGATTGTGCTCTTTATTTATATTACGTTACGGATCAATGTTTTATGCAAGTATTTTTACTTTAAAGGTTTCGGAAGTATTATTTTTTGCAAACGCGATTGTGCACTTTATTTAGATAAGGTTACGGACCAATGTTCTATATAAGTATTTTTCTTCCCCTAAGGCGATCTTGTTTAAGTTTTCATTTCTGTCGGCACTCCCGGAGTGTCACCACTTTTTTTTACTATATATTGCATTGAAATTACTTCGACTAGGCAGGCACTTAAGGACCTTTGACTATATTTTCAGCTATTTTAATCAATTCATGCCGATACGAGAGAACTACCTACATATTGCAACACGCCACATAATTTCCAAACTAAAGCATACTAACTCCGACACAAGTGGCCCCAATATGAGCGCTCCATCGCGTGGGTCCCACGATCGTATATAACGGGTAGGACGTCGTAACTCTTTGTGATGGATTAGTGCTTTTCCGGCTTTTCAACGGACCCCCAAATGGACGGACCCTTGAGGGAGCAGCATCTGTCTACCCATTACTATGAACAGTTTTGGTTAGTGTAAAATGTTTGTTTAATATACTTAATGGTTAGTGGTTTGTGGGTTATTGAATGAAGAAGAAACTTTTAAAGGATTTTAATTTTATAGGTATATGTATAATTTTCTTTTAAATTAGATTAATTCGCCCTCCCCGGCGAATACAATGGTAATGTGCTATTACGATAGTTTTTACTTTATTGCATATTCGATATTTAGAGGTCCGATTACACTCTGTAATTTTTTTTCATACATTTTCTACGGTTATTTCAGAAATTAGAATTTAAGGTATATTGTAATGAATGTAAAAAATCACTTTTCGTTTGGTATTTGAACAATTCCGCTATGTATATAAGTTAGTAAGATATTCACAAAAAACGCTTTTTAATTTTTCCTGTAAAATTTAGTTTTTACGATTACGATTTTATTCGCTGGGGACAGCGAATTAAAACTTAGTCTTTGTACTAAGTTAATCGTCTGATGTGATAATTGTGTTATTGTATTTATTTGTTTGTATTTATTTATGTGTGATTTTGTACTTACTATTGAATTATTTAAAAATGTTTTCTAATATGGGTTATGTGGTATCTGAAATAAATGAATTTAATTTTTATTTTTTTAAATATGATCATAGTAGTTAATTGATCCAGGCGTGACCTTGCGGAAATCCATTATAAAATATAATAGACGTTGATATATTTAGTAACCTGTTCCGCTTTACTATTCTTAAAGAGCCATAAAAAGTGCAGACTGCACTCAGCGCTCGGTGTGGCAACACGCCGTGTTCTAGTTCGCAACAAGTCCATCGTCATCCTGAGGATGCCTCGTTGAAAGGTGAAACACGTGTCGATTTATTTCAGGAGTTTTTTATGGCTCTTTAGAAATAGCTAAGCGGAACAGGTTACTAAATATATCCACGTCTATTGTATTTTATGATAATAGTAATAATTTTACTGTTTGATAATGACACCACCTTATTATCTTTAAATTAGTTCAATATATTTTTTATAAATTTAATCAAAGAAAGGATTAAAAAAAAAACAATTATTATCTTTTGGTATAAAAAAGTCATGAAATTGAAAGTACATAGGCTAGGTACCTTGATAGCACTGTTTTGACCATAAAAAGTTGTAGTACTTAAAACACTTAAACTTTATCACTTAAACGAAATCTTATAATTTAATCTTCCGAAGCAGAAAGTTCTAGAGACGTAGATAGGTTTATAGATATTCATCTTAAAACTCAAGATATATACAAAATGATGGAAACGCACACCCCTGAACTCTTGCAATAAAACTTCCTACAGCGTCTATAAATTAAAGATATTGTTAAAAATTTAATCAGACTCTCCGAAGTTAAAGTTTTAAACGGCGTAAATGAAATTACGTACCGCCCTTATCTACAGAAAGTTCTTTTGGATGGAATTTAATATAACCTTGGAAGTTGTTATCCTTCCGCGATGGGGTTAGGTGTGAATTAATTTTATGTGTACATTCATAGTAGGCTGCTATCTTGTGTTATGATTTTACTTTCGGGGAGTTTTGGAGGCTCAGTTTGTCAAGGCACTGGTATTGTTAGCTTTCGTACTGAGACGAAGTGTATTAGCAGTTAGTTGATATCAGCCGAATTTTAGTCGCATGTATTGTAAAATGGTGCCGATTCCCTTGTTCACAAACTAAACTAAATTTAAGTTCAGTGCATCTTTTTCTTTCTATTTCATAAAGAAAAGGACAGAAGATACATTTTAGTTTAGTCCTATCAAATTAATCAGCGCCTGTCAGTCTCCATACAAGTTTAGACGTGATTAAAAACTTGCCAACTAAAATTACGACAATTTACGTCAAGCGCTGATTAATTTGACAGGACTAAACTAAAATTTATCTTCTGTCCTTTTCTTTGTGAAATAGAAAGGAAAAGAAAAATAAACCACCCAAGAAACAACTACAAAGAAAAAAAGCAGTAAATATAAACACATAGTTATACAAATAACTAGAAGGTACAGGCCAGAAGCCAGACGGTCATATCGTCCACATAATGTATTTGAGTGTTCCGGCCAGTTACTATGTCCGGGGTTCCGGACTACATGATTAGAGCTCAGTAGTTACTACCATAGACTAAGAAAACTGTACAGACATACTACCGCTTTACACCAAACCTCTACGAACAGCGCCTCATCATCATCATTTCAGTAGAAAGACGTCCACTGTTGGACATAGGTCTCCCCTAAGCACCGTCACTTCGACCGGTTCTGTGCTTCCCAAATCCAGCGGATTCCTGCGGCCTTGACAAGGTCATCGGTTCACCTTGTGGGAGGCCTTCCAAAGCTACGTCTTTCGGTCACCACTCCAGAATCTTTCGGCCCCATCGGCCATCTGTTCTGCAAGCAATGTGCCCTGCCCATAGCCACTTAAGATTGTCAATTCTTTGGGCTATATCGGTTACCTTGGTTCTCCTGCGGATCTCTTCATTTCTGATTCGATCACGTAGGGAAGTTCCAAGCATAGCCCTCTCCATTGCTCTTTGACGCAGAGACTCTGCGTCCAGCAGCGTGTGGCAACAAGCCGTTTTCAGGTTCGCGACAAGTCAATCGTCATCCTGAGGATGCCTCGTTGAGAGGTGAAACACGTGTTGATTTTTTACAGGGTTTTTTTATGGCTCTTTAAGAATAGTTAAGCGGAACAGGTTACTAAATATATCAACGTCTATTGTATTTTATAATGGACTAGCTGACCCTGCAAACGTTGTTTTGCCATATAATGTTTGGGGTGGACCATCTTTATCACTTACTACCCTACCTACCTGCCCTACCCGCCCTACCTGCCCGACCCGCCCTACCTGACCGACCCGCCCTACCTGCCCTACCCGCCCTACCTCCCCAACCCATACCTACACCTCTACCTACCTATACCTCTTTCAAGTTGGATCAAACTGCAAACGGTGTGCAAATTTTATTAAAATCGGTTGAGTAGTTTAGGAGTCCATCGCGGACAAACAACGTGACACGTAATCTATATAATATTATTAAGAAGATAAGATTTCCGCAAGGTCACGCCTGAATCAATTAACTATCTGTTACTGCAAAGTTATGTTTGTTATAATGCGAGTTTCCCCTCTGTATATTCTTGTTCTATGTTTCTACTTCCTATAGTTAGCACTAGGAATGTTTCACTCGTTACGTTTGTTTAAATTTATTTGTTGGTACTTTGGTAGCTACTGTTTAATGTGGCGAGGAATTTTTGAGCTTAATTGTGAGCGCATTGTAGACTTAATGTGTACTTGGTTCTATTTCTATGTGTCCTATATATTTATTACATGTGTTTTGTAAGAAAATAGACTTCTCGCTTTTAGTTTCAAGCTCTTGTTTAATCAAGTTTATATCCTTTTCTTTTATAGATATAAGAACTGCTTCTTACTTTTGGTTAAAAGGTGATTTTACAATTCGGTATTTAAAATTGAAACTATGATTGTTTTTTATAACACTTGAGTGTCAGATTAAAATTAAAGACTTCTGTGTTGGCCCCATTAACACATGCCAGTTCTAATAATTTTAAACTGTCTACAACTGATTTCATCTTTGAAGTTTTAATGCAGATGTGTATAAAGATCTTAAATATGATTGATTGTATGATTCAAAAATACTAATACTAGAAACCCTATTGCTTTACAATTTTGTCTTTTCAAACAATGTGTCGGGAAATGCTCTGTTTCCGCCTGACACACCGAACGGCCGAATCGCGATGTTACCCCATAAACATTTTGCTTTGTTCAATCTTGCTGAATTAAGGCCCTTTCCTCTCTGGTCGGTACGTCAGCGGTGCGGAATCAGCATGTTCGGTATACTCAGTACCGAAAACTTACCGAGCACCTATATTTCGATGAGCGTTTCCTGATTGGCTCGGTACACGCGGGAGCGAGGCGGGGTCGTTTCGGTTTACCGTGTCTCGGTAAAAACATCCAGTGCGGTACCGCTCAGGTCACGCGTTTTACAGCATGCTCGGTATACTCGGTACCGAAAGCTTACAGACCGCCCATATTTCAATGAATTAAGCTGTATTGCACAAATTGCCCGTAAATAAAAGCAGTGCGGTATCGTTTCGGTATACCGAGCATGCTATACCGCACCGACCAATGAGGAAACGGCCTTACAAGGACTTTTTTTGTAATACAAATTCGGTCGTGTAGGATTTTTATGGTATAATTATTATATCTACTATTGCATTTTACATGTCAAAAGATCTTCTATGTACCCACTGAACCAATAGATACTGCGGTGCTGAGTTTTATGCGACGTTTTAATCGATATTATTTTTCTTGTACCCTTGGGCAAAAAGTTATTAATTTTACAATTTGTCCTCGTCCAAAAATACGTTTTGAAATAGAAAAGTTTAATTAACTTCTGACAATTATACGTATTCATATTGTATTAGTTCAATGTTTTAATTGCTACTAGTTCTATAGATTGGTGCCTCAGGCGATCTTTTTAGGGTTCCACAGTCAACAAGGAATCCTTATAGTTTCTTTCTCGACTATCTCATGATGTGGAGTGTCGTTGGAAAGGTCGTTCAAAAATACTGGGATAAATTCATCGCATACAATGTTAAGTTTGTTCTTGGGATAAATTTATCCCATTTACGGAACCCTTAATTGTGCGTGATCTGACACGCACTTGGCCGGTTTTTGAGCTAATTTGGCTAAATAAGGTGATTGTGTTAATATTGTTCTTTCTAAATTCATTTTGTTTCGAGTCAAAGAGTATTTTTCTAAGAGAAATGATCATTATGTATGTACGGTACCGCCTATGGATACATGATCGACACCAAATTATTATGTACTGGATAAATCGTCGTGTCATAAATTAACAAAAAAAAACAAAGATAAGAAACATTAAAAACAATACACATAATTCTCAATTTTATAAAATAAATGTCACTATTTGAGTCACAGATTAATATATGTCAAAACACACACAGAAAAATTAAAATGAAATTAAATAGGACAATGAATTAAATAAGTGAAGTTATGTCAAAAGCAACAACAAACAAGAGTCTTTATTCGCAAGAAACTTTACAAACTTGGGATATACAAGATTATGTATACAAGATTGCGATTGGATTCCAATTTATTTGGAATTATTGATCTCAATTTAAAGACACACAAACACAAACACTTATAAACAAATCATGTCATGGAATGAAAATTTATTCACAAGACCAAACCCTACATTATTTGGGAAAATTTATTTTATAAAATCTTAATGAATCAACACGAAGTGGAAAACAGCAATCATGGAGGTAAATGAACCGTCCTAATGATGTTTTTTAATCATTGCGCAAATTAAGCGACGGCGAATTATTTTTGTGTGGTATATATAGATAGTACAATACATAAGTTTATTTTCAATGTGTACGACACAAAAAAGGCAGGCAATATCGTGTAGACTGAAGAAAAGAACAATAGCAAATAATGTAACAAGAGAAGATCGAGAACATCCAATAATTACAAATACCATTACGCCTCCCGAAAACCAATCTAAGGACTAGCACAAAGGAACTACTGAAGCCCTAAGAAATGTTGAAAGCGACGCGGTGACGGTACTCTGAACAGAGATTTAATATATTCACCCCTTAGTCTCCACAATACCTTCGCGGCAACAATAACAAACATGTGTGAACCCCAAGTGTCAAAGAGTAAGCATGCAAACTTACCGAATACCAAAGTGATTAATATCGAATCCCCGATATCTTAAATGGTTGATTAAATTCCTGAGAGTTACAACCATTCTGGAACGGCGTAAACTTTACATCGCTTTACATCGATTACAGTCAATAATTTCATTGAAAGTTCGGTACTTGGGACGTAAAGGGACGATTTAATGTCTCACCTCACATAGTTTGGGGCGAACTATATTGATCTCCAGGCTTTATTGGATTAATCAAGTTGGATGGAACAGGTATAGAATTGTGTGAATTGTCTGTCAAAGTATTAAGACGTGAATTTATGGAGCCGAGTAACATTTGAGAAGATAGATGGATCCAATAACACGTCGATTACTGAGAAGATTGCTTCTAGAAACCTTAATCTCTAAACTGACTTTAAGATTTAAAGCAATGAAACAAGAATTTACTAACGTTCTAAATAAACTATTTAAGACATTCATCACTTCTGCGATTGATTTCGCCATAGAGAATTTTAAAGGCATGTATTTAATCGGACCCCAAATAATTCCCATTTGATGTCTTAAAAGCATTAATTTACACTTTACACAAAATAAATGTGCTTCTTTTTGTGACCCTCAAATAATTCCCATTTTGTTGCCTTAAAGTACTAAATAGACAATTAACTGCAACCAACATGGATGTAGCGCTCGGCGGCTGCTACCGCGGCACTACTTACTGGCTTTGCTCGCTCGGCTCGCACGCGTTAGGTCACAGTTCTAACCTAACTTAAGCCATTTGATCGGGGTGCCCTAGCTTAGTTACTGCAACCAACTTTGGGAAAAGGCCAGAAAGTTTAAAAGAGCACATTTATAAAAAAAAACGTAGGTATGATTTTAAGGTCAATAAGTTTTCAGAGGATCAATAAAATATTTGTCATTTTTAAATATAAATTCTATTTGTCTATTTGTCTATTAGTCTATTTGTCTATTAGTCTATTAGTCTATTTGTCTATTAGTCTATTAGTCTATTTGTCTATTAGTCTATTTGTCTATACTGTTATTTGAACGTAGGCATAAATTCTATTTACAAATTCAACATCCAACCCATTCTAAAATGTATTTTTGTCACGTATTCTAAAAACAAACATGGATCCAAATCCCTGATAATAACACAGAATAGAAAATTCTAACTTCCATTTATAAAATGACGGTTCATTTTTATATGGAACTGGTTTTGTAAACGAGGGATTTGTGACACCAAAATTAAACAATTACGAACCGGATATTTCACAGTTTCCCAAAAGAATTGTTGGACAATTATTGTTATTATGGACGTACAATTTTTCCTGAATACGAGACTAAAATTCTAAATGGACAAACGAGAAGGTCGTATGGCGAACGTTGGGACAATTAATAATAACACTCGGTTTCACAGTGATGTAACACTAGATAATTGTTCCATATTTTGGGACTTGCCTATAGGTATGTGGTATATCTACACCACCACATGACGTCACGAAAAATCCTGTATCACTTAAGCAGAGTTCACCGCGCGACTAGCATGTATACAACGTCCCGACATCAATCGTTGGGCAGTTGTCCACCAAACACAACACCCATCTAGTCGGAGGATCCTCCCTTTTCTATAGAGGATGAGTGAACTTTACACCCTGTTCCTCATACCTCTATATTCACTAAACTTCCAAGCCACGTACAAGATCTAAGCCTTAATAAATTTAAATCATTCATTAAACGTAAGTTGTGCCAGAAAGCTTTTTATACCGTTAAAGATTACGTTGAGGACAGAAAGGCTTGGGATTGAGCTGCTCCAATTATAATTTTTATTTTTTTACTTTCGGAACTTTGTTTATTTTGCTAATTTTAAAATTATATACACAATGACATGAATATTTACTTTGCGAAGTATAATATTATTATTTTGTATTCGTTTATTCATTTCCATTCTTATTAGATTACATTTTTAAATATTTCTTAAAATAAAAAGGATAAAAAAAACATTTAAAAATATAAAAAAATAGAGTTCCGCCGGTGTCGGGAGCAGGGTCCAAGCTACCGGTGGTTAGGGCTGCAGAGACAGGAACCTCCTCACAATGCGAGCCGTATCGAGGAGTACTGCCTTCTGAATCAGGCGCTTGATCCAACCGCCTAACGAGAGCCTCGAGAGATGTTGGTCGAGGCTTTCGGCCATCAGGCCATTTGCCGTAACGACAATCGGCACAATGATAGTCGAGCTCACATTCCACATGTCAACAACCTCGTGTGCTAAGTCGAGATATTTCATTTGTTTCTCTTTCTCAGCTTTCACGAGGTTCTCGTCATGTGGAATGGTAACATCGACTATCATTGCGCGGCGCACTAATCGATCTATCACTACTATATCAGGCTTATTTGCTATAATAATCCTGTCAGTAATGATAGACCGATCCCAGTACAACGTGACTTGGTCATTTTCGAGAACTGGGTCGGGCACATACTTATAATACGGTACCTCAGAGTCCACTAGTTTATATTTCAAAGCAAGTTGCTGGTGAATAATCCTAGCCACTTGGTTATGTCTGTGCAGGTACTCGCCGTTAGCTAGACGCAAACAACCGGAGATAATATGTCTGATGGACTCACCCGGACGATGGCATGCCCGACACACGTCCACCGTACCGTCCTTCATAATATATCTCCGGTAGTTATTCGTCAAGATAACTTCGTCCATAATTGCACAGACGAAACCTTCGGTTTCCCCGAAAAGGTCACCGAAACGTAGCCAGGATACGGACGCTAAGAAATCTACACCGGGCTCATGAAGAGCCCGATAGAAGCGCCCGTGAAGCGCCTTGCTTTGCCATACCTCCTTGCGGTCATCTGTAGTAAGTAATGCAGGTTTGCGCCAGTTCTCTTTAGCCATAGAAAGTGGGGTGAGCCCGTTGTCCACTGCGACCACATCACGGTGCATGCCCATGATGGCTTTAAGAAAGTATTCCCTGAGGCTACACACCTCGCGGTTGTGGAGGGTCTTCGCATTTAAAAAGCCTCGACCCCCGCACTTCCGCGGGATGTACAGTCTCATCACCGATGAACGTGGGTGATGCATCCGGTTTGCGGTCAGGAGTGTACGGACCCTCCTGTCCAGGGCGTCGAGTTCGGTCTGAGTCCATTTGAGTATGCCGAAAGAGTACATCAAAACCGGCATGACCCAACTGTTGAAGGCGCGCACCTTGTTTCCGCCTGAAAGAAGACTATTTAATACCTTTTTCAGGCGACCAAAGAAGCACTCCTTCAACGATTGCTTCATGTCAGCAACGTTGATGCCTAACGCTTCCGACATACCCAAATACATATAGCTTTCGGTTGAGGAGAGGGATCTAAGGTGTATGGAGTCCGAGAGTTGAATTCCCTCGGATTCCATAATCTCCCCTCGCTTTACATGCATGACTGCACATTTGTCCACACCAAATTCCATCCTGATGGCGTTACTGAATGTTTCAGTTACTTTCAGTAGCTCCATCAGTCGCAATTTGTTGGGGGCAAAGAGTTTCAAGTCATCCATGTAGAGGAGGTGAGATATGACCTAACCACCTCTCCTCAATCGATAGCCTAGACCTGAATCCTCCAGCAGTGTGCTTAGAGGATTCAGAGCTAAGCAGAACCAAAGTGGACTTAAACTGTCGCCCTGGAATATTCCCCGTTTAATCCATACAGGCTCGTCATTCTTCTGGATCTGTTGACATCCTGGGTAGCGAAGGACCGTCCTCCATTGCCTCATATACGACATCAGGAAGGTGCGCAGAGTTACATCTATCTTGTACAGCTCCAGCACCCTCATGAGCCATGTATGTGGCACCGAGTCGTAGGCCTTCTTATAGTCTATCCAGCATGTCGACAGATCCTTGCGGGATCGACGAACCTGTTGGCTTATGGCCATGTCAATGAGGAGAAGCTCCTTAGTACCGCGGGACCCATTCCTACATCCATTTTGAGACGCTGACATGATTGAATTACTGTCAATGTGTATGTTAATTTTCGTTCTCAAAATGGATGTAAGAAGTTTATAGACCGTCGACAAACATGTGATCGGTCTATAATTCTTGGGTTCCGCGGGACTACCTGACTTATAGAGCAGGTGAGTAACGCCTGTTGTCAGAAACTGCGGTAGCGACCCGGTCTCTAGGGATGACTGAAATTGAGATGCCAGGCGAGTGTGCGAACTACTCAGCCATTTTAACCAAAAGTTGTGCAGTCCGTCCGGTCCCGGTGATTTGCAATTCGGTAACGGACGGACTACTCTGGCTACGTCTAATGGCGTGATTAGTATAGCATCCATTTCTGGTATAGTTTCACACACTCGCTCGACATCCTGCATCCAGCCAGCCTCAATGTGACAGATGGGCACCGACCAGATGCTGCGCCAGAATGCACTCGTGGCAGCATCATCCGGGCGGCACACATCTGTCACATTTTGTTCAGGTCGCTCCCAGGCTCTATATACCCACCTCTCATCGCTCTGGAACATGCGATTCTGCGTGTATCGGTCAACCCGCCGCTTATATCGCCGAATACGGCTCGCCCATGCACAAACTTTCTGCTTCAGGAAGTCGATGCGCTCTGTGACACGAGACATGTATTCTTGAGGACTGATTCCAGTCCCCGAGAATGCCTGCCTTACAAAGCGCATCACTCGTGGTCGTGTATTTCCCTCCCTGAAGCAATATAGTTTGCCGATGAGTGCCCTGGCCCCATCAATACGACGCTCGATCCTGCACTGCCAGACTGGTACGGCTGGTTTAGGTCGAGTAGCTCCGTCGCAGTTTGGAAACTTGACGTTAGCTAAACGACATGCCGCAACAGCCGCGCAATACAGGATCGAGTGTGTATCAATGAGATCCTCGCTGCTCTCGAAAAAATTCGTAAGCTGCGAGTCCAAGGCACACACCAGCGCCCTATTTTTTTTGTGCATGGGTAGGCGTGGTAATCGGGGCCTAAGTTCGGTCGGAGTGTACCTATACTCGCGAAACGCATCCTCCAGTGCGCTCCTCAATCGGTCGTTACACAGGCTACTTACTGTGGCAACCCTATCATCCTCCTCTTCAACACCATGATTGAACCGCGACGGGATTGCACCAATATTTGATGCTTGTGCCGCGGTTTGTGCCCGAGTTGAGACGATATGGTTGCTCAGTACCTCTGAGCGCAGCCTATCAAGTGCAGCATCGTCCAACCTATGATTGCGTTGGATGACACGCACCTGGTCCGACAGTCGTTGGGCCGAGACGTTGACAGTTGGCTCTAGTTCCTGGAACAGAGACAGCATCCTAATACGGTAAGCAGTGAGGTTAGTTCCTCCCTCTGTAGACCCGTAATATGCGCGCATGACGTTCTCGTTCATTGACTGAGTCCATCTCATGCGCTGCACACAACCACCGGCAGCGGGGACCCGGCTCGGGGCCGGTTGGCCCCTAAGTCCCAAGCTCCTCGGTGGCCGGTCTCTCCCCTGCCGACGTACAGGTGTTGGCGACGTCGGCGGGGAGAAATACTCGTCGCTCGAGCTCGACGCAACTACCGCGGCCGGTGTCGTCACAGCGCTCACAGTGGGGCTGGGTACCGGCGGCGGCGAGGCGGAGCTGAGCGAAGAGTCCGGAGGTGGTGGGCGTGCTAATCGTGCGGCCGATCTCGTCAACATTTAATGTTTGTCCCAATTTTTCTTGATTTTATTGGAGGTGACATCTGTCATGTCACCTCCGCTATGGCATTTTTTGAATATACTCTATTATTTCTATGGTCATTTTTATGTTTTTTCGGTTTTATTTAGATTTTTAGGCTTTTACGCATGTTTTCAGTTTCCGATGTTAGTAAAAACTGCGTCAATAATAAATATAACTATGAAAATTGGGAGAACACTTTTTGAGATGTGTTGACGTTTGTGTTGCCAGCCAGCCACGTGTAACGCAGTATTATTATTTTAATTATTGTGAATGTGAGGACTATGTGGGTCATATATATATTTATTTATTTTTTCTCAGTTGCTTCTATTGATAATAATCTGGCAGTTTTGAGTACTTTATGCGGCCTACCCAAATGTCCCTTCTTTGGTATTGTTCGTCGACTCGTTGAGCTCCTTTTAAGTTCTGAGTTGAGCTACACTATTACTGACAAATGCGTGCACTGACTGGACAGGTCCACTCAAATCTGTATGGTTCTTTCCTCAGAAGACCATTTCAGACACAAATCTACATGATCCTCAAATGAAATGCTCTGACCAAGATTATTTCCGGGTTTTTATATACACATTGACATTAATGAATTTTATATATACAATGACATGAATATTTACTTTTGAAGTATTTTATTATTTTAATTATTGTGAATGTGAAGACTGTGTGGGTCATTCTTTTTTGTTTTGTTTTTAATTTTTTCTCAATTAGTTCTAATCATGGTCTGACAGTTTGAGTAATTTAAGTGGCCTACACAAATGTCCTTTTTTTGGTATTGTTCGTCGAATCGTTAAGCTCCTTAAATTCTGAGTTGAGCTGCACGATAACTGACAAATGCGTGCACTGACTGGACTGGCCCTCTCAATCTGTGTGGTGCTTTCCTCAAAAGACCACTTCAGACACCAATCCACATGGCCTTCACATGATCTGATCAAGATTATGTCTGGACTTTAAAAGAGACTGAGACCTCTGAGTTTGTTTCGGCCTTTCTTCTCAGAGTAGTCAGATAGGAAACGCCAACCTCATCTAGTTTTAAAATATGATTGACGTGTAAAAGTGTTTGTACAAACCTACTTACAGAAATAAAAACATTTATCATTTATCACTAAGATTTCAGTGACTTTATGTTAGCGACGAGTTACTATGCGTTGAATTAAGTAAATAGATAGTTGTTTTTGTGTAATGTCAAAATAAAAATAAATGATTCAAAATTATTTTAACGCAGTATTATTATAATTTCAGTAACATAAATTAGAAATTAAGGGCCAAGAATATAATTTAATTTTTACGTTAAAATTATATCCGTTGCTAATTACAATTTCATTGTAACATTTCTGAACCAAAAGTTTCCCAAGAATAATTAATTAGTTACTGTTATACCTGAATTTTTAGGGTTCCCTTGGCGCCTTGGCAAACATTTATTAATATAATTGACGAAATCGAATCAAATCATGGAACGTTTAATCACTGGTTCTTGAAAAACTAATATTTGTTTTTACAGTTGTGCAATCACAGTTCACGAGTACTCGTTTCTTTATCCCCCTCCCTAGTAACCCCCAAAACAATTTAGCCGAACAATATGGCGCAACGAAATATTAATTCGTCGATACAAAATCATTTTTCAGATTCGTTGTAAATAAATGAATTTTTAAAAACGAATCCATTTTTAAATGGGGAATCACAAATGCAGTTGAAATAGGGAAAAAGTTTGATGAATTGATTTTGAAAAGTTCGCGTGTATGAATCTAATTCGTGAAATGGTTCTATATCAAATACCGAGTTACGCAAGATTTTTTTTTATAAAACTTGTTGTTGCCGGTGCCCGTTTTGTGTTTCTAGTGTTATTTTAACAGTAATAATTGGATGACTGTTTTTGTTTTTTTTGGTAGTTTTCTAAAATTAAAACCTAGCTAGATCGATTTATTGCCCCCAAAACTCCCTGCATACTAAATTTCATGAAAATCGTTGGAGCCGTTTCCGAGATTCAGATTATATATATACATAAAAGACATTACGATTTCATTTTAGTTTTCCATTAATCAATTATAGTTAATTTGTTTGTGTATTTAGTTTTATAGTCTCGATGAGGCTAATGGCTAACTTGCTTAACTTTGCCAATAACAAATTTTATTTAATTAAAAAATTATCAAAATGTTGTACATATTTAATGGTGCCCAAGATACAGGCTGTGCCTAGTTTGGGACCAACGATACCTCCTAATTGTAATTTTGAATGAATGTTAAATAAACGATGTTAAATATATACAAGAATTGCTCGTTTAAAAGTATTACATTTTAGATAAAGTGGAGTACGCACTTTCATAATCACTGTCAAATTCTTTAAGTCGTAGAAAAAAGCTACTAAAACTAGGCTGCTCTAACATTATCACGCCAGTATTCCCCGAAGGGTTAGACAACCCTGTATCTATAGTACACCCACATTTTTCCAGTTATGTTTTTTAAGTCCCATGTAATAGGGGGCGAGCCTATTGCCATCAACCGGGCACAAATCCAGACTCCGGGCTGCTACTGAGAAATTGCCGATGGAAACATCCAATAATACTTTGCTTGACCCGGGAATCCAACCCAGGACTTCATGCTCAGCAGTAGAGCTTGTAACCACTAGACCAACGAGACAGTCGTTTTTAAATTAATCCCAATTATAAGCAAAGTCGAAGAACTTGCCAGAAGGGAGTCGAGCATGACACCAATTGGGCCTGAACCCATCGCGCCCCTTCCTTTCGGATACTTACGCACTCTGGTAAGGAAACGAACCAGGGACCAACATCACAAACTATGGGTGGACCACGGTGAGTGCAGGCAGGTCAAGGAGGCACTCCCTACAATAGACGGCCGCCTCACGAAATAGGTTCTCCGACTAACAAAACAGCAGCTGCGTACAGTTACAGCAGCTGCTGTAACTGGCCATGGGTCATTTAATAAACACTTTTTTGACATAGGAGTCACAGACAGTCCACTGTGCAGAGCCTGCATGGAGGACGACGAGACAGCAGCTCATGTGCTGTTAAACTGCCCGGTGATCACCACATACAGGGCAAAGTACTTCGGTAACCCAGGTACCCTACGTGAGATTGTCAGTGACACCAAGGCGTTGCTGGCCTTCTTTGAGGAGCTGGGGTGGATCGAATAACAGATTTTTCCACCCGTACGCAAACTACGCGCTTTGACGTGGAGTTACGGATACCAGTCCGTATTACCTATTATCTACCCAAGAAAAGTCGAATATTTTGCTACAGTAGTAATTATCCACATTCTTTTCACTTTGTTGAAAACCCGATGGCTACCTGGTACAGATAAAAATAAAACACTTCATTAAAGCAACGATTGTTTCACGAAAAGAATACAATCCACGCCAATTTACAGGATGTGCTTAAAATATTTAAGGGAAAAAAAACAATAATTTCGATAAAATGTTTGCCGAAATAACAGGAAGAACGCAGAAATGTTTTTTCATTTTCTTTATCAGGGCCATTTCAATGATTTTTCCGTTGACTTTCCCTAACCAAATTACTACCTTATAGATAAGAATTTGGACAATAGACTGAGTTTCTTTGTTCCGAAAATACGCTACGCAAGTAACGATACATGTAACAAATTGTTAGGGTCCGAAGTCCCTTGGCATCTACTAAGAAACTCGCAAGACAATTATTCTATTCGTGATTTTGAAATTCATTGCTGAATTACTTCAGTCGTGTGTCTAAGATAAGATGATGGTGCCATATTAAACACGCAATGGATAACTTTAATACTGTTATTGTCGGGGTTTTCTAATAACGTGGTGCACATAAAGTCCAGCTTACAACACAGACAATTTATTTCAAAAGAGGGACCCGTTTTTGCCGTTAACCTAATGTGTAAATAAATGTGTGCAATAATTAAACACAAAACAGAATGACGTGAAACTAATTGCCTTAAAACCCTGCTCTCATGTTCTAGTAATGAAACTCATTTTGATTATATTTTTAATCGTTTCGCTGGCTGTGATGAACCGCCATTGAGTTAACTCGTTTTTTAATCGTTTGAACACAAAAGGTTGTTTGTTATTATTATGTTTTCGGGATTGCGTCCGATTTTTTTTCTGTTTTTTGTTTCGAAGCATCATGTAGATACATACTAATCGTGAATTTGTCAACGTTTTAAAACGGAAATGGTTTAAATTCTGAAAGGATGAGTGTTTGTTTGTGCATCTAACATTATAATTATAATACCTACGTAAATTATTTCTATGATTATTATGTTAATACATATTTTACCAATTTTAATACTGACTAAATATTTATTTTATTATTTATTTAATGTTTGAAATATTCAACAAGTATCATCTTCTAAATGTTTCTTTATTAAAAACTAGCTTCCACCAGCGGCTTCGAGCGCGTGATATCTTTATAAATTATAGCCTATATACTCAGTGATAATATAGCATGGTACTGGTTTAAAATTCATTAAATTAAATTAAAATCGGCCCAATAGTTTTTGAGTTTATTCATTACAAACAAACATACAAAAAATTTAATCTTTTCTCTTTATAATATTAGTTTAGACTAGCGACTTGCCTTTGCTTTGCACGGTTTAAAGACTTGACAAAACATCGAAATTTCTTTGTTACATGTAAGTGATTATCAAAGTAGGTATTATACACATGAACCTTCCGGAATAAATTCTCCAAATTGAAATAAGAACCATCCTTACTCTAAAATAACTTACTTAATTCTGAATATGATTATTTAACCTCAAAATAGATACTAATACCCAAATAAATCTTAAAGTCGCTACCCCAATATCATAATCTAAAACTGTTTAATAAAACTACATCATCATCTGCCTAGCCTTTTCCCAACTATGTTGGGGTCGGCTTCCAGTCTAACTGGATGCAGCTGAATACCAGTATTTTACATGGAGCGACTACCTATTTGCCCTCCACAACCTAGTGACTAGGTAACACGATACCCCTTGGTAAGACTGGTTGTCAGACTTTTTGGGCTTCTAACTACCCGTAACGACTGTCAAAGATCTACAAATGACAGCCGGGATCAACGGCTTAACGTGCTTTCCGAGGCACGGAGGGGACTTGGTATGTAAAGATGGTCACCCATCCACGGACCAACCGCGGCAAGCGTAGCTTAACCTGGTCGATCGACCCGTGCTGCTGTTAGTACTTAGCCACAAGCCCCTCGTTTAATAAAACTACATATTTACAATATTTCACCTTGTGGGAGGCCTTCCAAAGCTACGTCTTTCGGTCACTACTCCAGAATCTTTCGGCCACATCAGCCATCTGTTCTGCGAGCAATGTGCCCTGCTTATAGCCACTTAAGTTTGGCGATTCTTCGGGCTATATTGGTTACCTTGGTTTTCCTGCGGATCTCTTCACTTCTGATTCGATCACGTAGGGAAGTTCCAAGCATAGCCGAGAGGGCTATGCTCTTTGACGCAGATACTCTGCGTCCAGCGCTCGGTGTGGCAACACGCCGTTTTCAGATTCGCGACAAGTCAATCGTCACCCTGAAGATGCCTCGTTGAGAGGTGAAACACGTGTCGATTTCTTACAGAGTTTTTATGGCTCTTTAATAATACCTAGTTAAGCGGAACAGGTTACTAAATATATCAACGTCTATTGTATTTTATAATGGACTAGCTGACCCTGCAAACGTTGTTTTGCCATATAATGTTTGGGGTGGACCATCTTTATCACTTACTACCCTACCTAATGCGAGTTTCCCCTCTGTGTATTCTTGTTCTATGTTTCTACTTCCTACAGTTAGCACTAGGAATGTTTCACTCGTTACGTTTGTTTAAATTTATTTGTTGGTACTTTGGTAGCTACTGTTTAATGTGGCGAGGAATTTTTGAGCTTAATTGAGAGCGCATTGTAGACTTAATGTGTACTTGGTTCTATTTCTGTGTGTCCTATATATTTATTACATGTGTTTTGTAAGAAAATAAACTTCTCGCTTTTAGTTTCAAGCTCTTGTTTAATCAAGTTTATATCCTTTTCTTTTATAGATATACGAACTGCTTCTTACTTTTGGTTAAAAGGTGATTTTACAATTCGGTATTTAAAATTGAGACTATGATTGTTTTTTATAACACTTGAGTGTCAGATTAAAATTAAAGACTTCTGTGTTGGCCCCATTAACACATACCAGTTCTAATAATTTTAAACTGTCTACAACTGATTTCATCTTTGATGTTTTAATGCAGATGTGTATAAAGATCTTAAATATGATTGATTGTATGATTCAAAAATACTAATACTAGAAACCCTATTGCTTTACAATTTTGTCTTTTCATACAATGTGTCGGGAAATGCTCTATTTCCGCCTGACACACCGAACGGCCGACACGCGATTTTACCCCATAAACATTTTGCTTTGTTCAATCTTGCTGAATTAAGGCCCTTTCCTCTCTGGTCGGTACGTCAGCGGTGCGGAATCAGCATGTTCGGTATACTCAGTACCGAAAACTTACCGAGCACCTATATTTCGATGAGCGTTTCCTGATTGGCTCGGTACACGCGGGAGCGAGGCGGGGTCGTTTCGGTTTACCGTGTCTCGGTAAAAACATCCAGTGCGGTACCGCTCAGGTCACGCGTTTTACAGCATGCTCGGTATACTCGGTACCGAAAGCTTACAGACCGCCCATATTTCAATGAATTAAGCTGTATTGCACAAATTGCCCGTAAATAAAAGCAGTGCGGTATCGTTTCGGTATACCGAGCATGCTATACCGCACCGACCAATGAGGAAACGGCCTTACAAGGACTTTTTTTGTAATACAAATTCGGTCGTGTAGGATTTTTATGGTATAATTATTATATCTACTATTGCATTTTACATGTCAAAAGATCTTCTATGTACCCACTGAACCAATAGATACTGCGGTGCTGAGTTTTATGCGACGTTTTAATCGATATTATTTTTCTTGTACCCTTGGGCAAAAAGTTATTAATTTTACAATTTGTCCTCGTCCAAAAATACGTTTTGAAATAGAAAAGTTTAATTAACTTCTGAAAATTATACGTATTCATATTGTATTAGTTCAATGTTTTAATTGCTACTAGTTCTATAGATTGGTGCCTCAGGCGATCTTTTTAGGGTTCCACAGTCAACAAGGAATCCTTATAGTTTCTTTCTCGACTATCTCATGATGTGGAGTGTCGTTGGAAAGGTCGTTCAAAAATACTGGGATAAATTCATCGCATACAATGTTAAGTTTGTTCTTGGGATAAATTTATCCCATTTACGGAACCCTTAATTGTGCGTGATCTGACACGCACTTGGCCGGTTTTTGAGCTAATTTGGCTAAATAAGGTGATTGTGTTAATATTGTTCTTTCTAAATTCATTTTGTTTCGAGTCAAAGAGTATTTTTCTAAGAGAAATGATCATTATGTATGTACGGTACCGCCTATGGATACATGATCGACACCAAATTATTATGTACTGGATAAATCGTCGTGTCATAAATTAACAAAAAAAAACAAAGATAAGAAACATTAAAAACAATACACATAATTCTCAATTTTATAAAATAAATGTCACTATTTGAGTCACAGATCAATTAATGTCAAAACGCACACAGAAAAATTAAAATAAAATTAAATAGGACAATGAATTAAATAAATGAAAAAAGCAACGACAAACAAGAGTCTTTATTCGCAAGAAACTTTACAAACTTGGGATATACAAGATTATGTATACAAGATTGCGATGGGATTCCAACTTATTTGGAATTATTGATCTCAATTTAAAGACACACAAACACAAACACTTATAAACAAATCATGTCATGGAATGAAAATTTATTCACAAGACCAAATCCCACATTATTTGGGAAAACTTTTTTATAAAATCTTAATGAATCAACACGAAGTGGAAAACAGCAATCATGGAGGTAAATGAACCGTCCTAATGATGTTTTTGAATCATTGCGCAAATTAAGCGACGGCGAATTATTTTTGTGTGGTATATATAGATAGTACAATATATAAGTTTATTTTCAATGTGTACGACATAAAAAAGGCAGGCAATATCGTGTAGACTGAAGAAAAGAACAATAGCAAATAATGTAACAAGAGAAGATCGAGAACATCCAATAATTACAAATACCATTACGCCTCCCGAAAACCAATCTAAGGACTAGCACAAAGGAACTACTGAAGCCCTAAGAAATGTTGAAAGCGACGCGGCGACGGTACTCTGAACAGAGATTTAATATATTCACCCCTTAGTCTCCACAATACCTTCGCGGCAACAATAACAAACATGTGTGAACCCCAAGTGTCAAAGAGTAAGCATGCAAACTTACCGAATACCAAAGTGATTAATATCGAATCCCCGATATCTTAAATGGTTGATTAAATTCCTGAGAGTTACAACCATTCTGGAACGGCGTAAACTTTACATCGCTTTACATCGATTACAGTCAATAATTTCATTGAAAGTTCGGTACTTGGGACGTAAAGGGACGATTTAATGTCTCACCTCACATAGTTTGGGGCGAACTATATTGATCTCCAGGCTTTATTGGATTAATCAAGTTGGATGGAACAGGTATAGAATTGTGTGAATTGTCTGTCAAAGTATTAAGACGTGAATTTATGGAGCCGAGTAGCATTTGAGAAGATAGATGGATCCAATAACACGTCGATTACTGAGAAGATTGCTTCTAGAAACCTTAATCTCTAAACTGACTTTAAGATTTAAAGCAATGAAACAAGAATTTACTAACGTTCTAAACTATTTAAGACATTCATCACTACTGCGATTGATTTCGCCATAGAGAATTTTAAAGGCATGTATTTAATCGGACCCCAAATAATTCCCATTTGATGTCTTAAAAACATTAATTTACACTCTAATAAAATAAATGTGCTTCTTTTTGTGACCCTCAAATAATTCCCATTTTGTTGTAGGTATTAAGTACTAAATAGACAATGAACTGCGACCAACTTGGATGTAGCGCTCGGCGGCTGCTACCGCGGCACTGCTGGCTTCGCTCGCTCGGCTCGCGCGCGTTAGGTCACAGTTCTAACCTAACCCATTTGATCGGGATGCCCTAGCTTAGTTACTGTGACCAACTTTGGGAAAAGCCAGAAAGTTGAAAAGAGCTCATTTATAAAAAAAAACGTAGGTATGATTTTAAGGTCAATAAGTTTTCAGAGAAAATATTTCCCATTTTTAAATAGAGAAGTCCAAACAGTTATTTGAAGGTAGGTATAAATTCTATTTACAAATTCAACATCCAACCCATTCTAAAATGTATTTTTGTCACGTATTCTAAAAACAAACATGGATCCAAATCCCTGATAATAACACAGAATAGAAAATTCTAACTTCCATTTTATAAAATGGCGGTTCATTTTTATATGGAACTGGTTTTGTAAACGAGGGATTTGTGACACCAAAATTAAACAATCACGAACCGGATATTTCACAGTTTCCCAAAAGAATTGTTGGACAATTATTGTTATTATGGACGTACAATTTTTCCTGAATAAGAGCCTACAATTCTAAATGGATAAATGAGAAGGTCATATGGCGAACGTTGGGACAATTAATAATAACACATGGTTTCATAGTGATGTAACACTAGATAATTGTTCCATGTTTTGGGACTTGCCTATAGGTATGTGGTATATCTACATCACCACATGACGTCACGAAAAATGCAGAGTTCACCGCGCGACTAGCATATATACAACGTCCCGACATCAATCGTTGGGCAGTTGTCCACCAAACACAACACCCATCTGGTCGGAGGATCCTCCCTTTTCTATAGAGGATGAGTGAACTTTACACCCTGTTCCTCATACCTCTATATTCACTAAGATTTCAGTGACTTTATGTTAGCGACGAGTTAGTATGCGTTGAATTAAGTAAATAGGTAGTTGTTTTATGTAATGTAAAAATAAATGATTCCAAATTATTTCAACGCAGTATTATTACAATTTCAGTAACATAAATTAGAAATTAAGGGCCAAGAATAAATATCATTTAATTTTTTCGCTAAAATTATATCCGTTGCTAATTACAATTTCATTGTAACATTTCTGAACCAAAAGTTTCCCAAGAATAATTAATTAGTTACTGTTATACCCGAATTTCTAGGGTTCCCTTGGCGCCCCGGCAAACATTTATTAATATAATTGACGAAATCGAATCAAATCATGGAACGTTTAATCACTGGTTCTTGGAAAACTAATATTTGTTTTTACAGTTGTGCAATCACAGTTCACGAGTACTCGTTTCTTTATTCCCCTCCCTAGTAGCCCCCAAAACAATTTAGCCGAACAATATGGCGCAACGAAATATTAATTCGTCGATACAAAATCATTTTTCAGATTCGTTGTAAATAAATGAATTTTTAAAAACGAATCCATTTTTAAATGGGGAATCACAAATGCAGTTGAAATAGGGAAAAAGTTTGATGAATTGATTTTGAAAAGTTTGCGCGTATGAATCTAATTCGTGAAATGGTTCTATATCAAATACCGAGTTACGCAAGATTTTTTTTTCGATAAAACTTGCTGTTGCCGGTGCCCGTTTTGTGTTTCTAGTGTTATTTTAACAAAAATAATTGGATGACTGTTCTTTTTTTTGGTAGTTTTCTCCCCCTGCATACTAAATTTCATGAAAATCGTAGGAGCCGTTTCCGAGACTCAGATTAAATATACGTATACATATTGTACACAAGAATTGCTCATTTAAAGGTATTATAGATTAGATAGAGTGGAGTACGCACTTTCATAATCACTGTCGAATTCTTTAAGTCGTAGAAAAAAGCTACTAAAACTAGGCTGCTCTAACATTACACATAACATCACGCCAGTATTCCCCGAAGGGTTAGGCAGAGGTGTACTTATAGTACACCCACATTTCCCCAGTTATGTTTTTTAAGTCCCATGTAATAGGGGGCGAGCCTATTGCCATCAACCGGGCACAAATCCAGACTCCGGGCTGCTACTGAGAAATTGCCGATGGAAACATCCAATAATACTTTGCTTGACCCGGGAATCCAACCCAGGACTTCATGCTCAGCAGTAGAGCTTGCAACCACTAGACCAACGAGACAGTCGTTTTTAAATTAATCCCAATTATAAGCAAAGTCGAAGAACTTGCCAGAAGGGAGTCGAGCATGACACCAATTGGGCCTGAACCCATCGCGCCCCTTCCTTTCGGATACTTACGCACTCTGGTAAGGAAACGAACCAGGGACCAACATTACAACCTATGGGTGGACCACGGTGAGTGCAGGCAGGCCAAGGAGGTACTCCCTACAATAGACGGCCGCCTCACGAAATAGGTTCTTCGACTAACAAAACAGCAGCTGCGTACAGTTACAGCAGCTGCTGTAACTGGCCATGGGTCATTTAATAAACACTTTTTTGACATAGGAGTCACAGACAGTCCACTGTGCAGAGCCTGCATGGAGGACGACGAGACAGCAGCTCATGTGCTGTTAAACTGCCCGGTGATCACCACATACAGGGCAAAGTACTTCGGTAACCCAGGTACCCTACGTGAGATTGTCAGTGACACCAAGGCGTTGCTGGCCTTCTTTGAGGAGCTGGGGTGGATCGAATAACAGATTTTTCCACCCGTACGCCAACTACGCGCTTTGACGTGGAGTTACGGATACCAGTCCGTATTACCTATTATCTACCCAAGAAAAGTCAAATATTTTGCTACAGTAGTAATTATCCACATTCTTTTCACTTTGTTGAAAACCCGATAGCTACCTGGTACAGATAAAAATAAAACACTTCATTAAAACAACGATTGTTTCACGAAAAGAATACAATCCACGCCAATTTACAGGATGTGCTTAAAATATTTAAGGGAAAAAAAACAATAATTTCGATAAAATGTTTGCCGAAATAACAGGAAGAACGCAGAAATGTTTTTTTCATTTTCTTTATCAGGGCCATTTCAATGATTTTTCCGTTGACTTTCCCTAACCAAATTACTACCTTATAGATAAGAATTTGGACAATAGACTGAGTTTCTTTGTTCCGAAAATACGCTACGCAAGTAACGATACATGTAACAAATTGTTAGGGTCCGAAGTCCCTTGGCATCTACTAAGAAACTCGCAAGACAATTATTCTATTCGTGATTTTGAAATTCATTGCTGAATTACTTCAGTCGTGTGTCTAAGATAAGATGATGGTGCCATATTAAACACGCAATGGATAACTTTAATACTGTTATTGTCGGGGTTTTCTAATAACGTGGTGCACATAAAGTCCAGCTTACAACACAGACAATTTATTTCAAAAGAGGGACCCGTTTTTGCCGTTAACCTAATGTGTAAATAAATGTGTGCAATAATTAAACACAAAACAGAATGACGTGAAACTAATTGCCTTAAAACCCTGCTCTCATGTTCTAGTAATGAAACTCATTTTGATTATATTTTTAATCGTTTCGCTGGCTGTGATGAACCGCCATTGAGTTAACTCGTTTTTTAATCGTTTGAACACAAAAGGTTGTTTGTTATTATTATGTTTTCGGGATTGCGTCCGATTTTTTTTCTGTTTTTTGTTTCGAAGCATCATGTAGATACATACTAATCGTGATTTGTCAACGTTTTAAAACGGAAATGGTTTAAATTCTGAAAGGATGAGTGTTTGTTTGTGCATCTAACATTATAATTATAATACCTACGTAAATTATTTCTATGATTATTATGTTAATACATATTTTACCAATTTTAATACTGACTAAATATTTATTTTATTATTTATTTAATGTTTGAAATATTCAACAAGTATCATCTTCTAAATGTTTCTTTATTAAAAACTAGCTTCCACCAGCGGCTTCGAGCGCGTGATATCTTTATAAATTATAGCCTATATACTCAGTGATAATATAGCATGGTACTGGTTTAAAATTCATTAAATTAAATTAAAATCGGCCCAATAGTTTTTGAGTTTATTCATTACAAACAAACATACAAAAAATTTAATCTTTTCTCTTTATAATATTAGTTTAGACTAGCGACTTGCCTTTGCTTTGCACGGTTTAAAGACTTGACAAAACATCGAAATTTCTTTGTTACATGTAAGTGATTATCAAAGTAGGTATTATACACATGAACCTTCCGGAATAAATTCTCCAAATTGAAATAAGAACCATCCTTACTCTAAAATAACTTATTTAATTCTGAATATGATTATTTAACCTCAAAATAGATACTAATACCCAAATAAATCTTAAAGTCGCTACCCCAATATCATAATCTAAAACTGTTTAATAAAACTACATCATCATCTGCCTAGCCTTTTCCCAACTATGTTGGGGTCGGCTTCCAGTCTAACCGGATGCAGCTGAATACCAGTATTTTACATGGAGCGACTGCCTATTTGCCCTCCACAACCTAGTGACTAGGTAACACGATACCCCTTGGTAAGACTGGTTGTCAGACTTTTTGGGCTTCTAACTACCCGTAACGACTGTCAAAGATCTACAAATGACAGCCGGGATCAACGGCTTAACGTGCTTTCCGAGGCACGGAGGGGACTTGGTATGTAAAGATGGTCACCCATCCACGGACCAACCGCGGCAAGCGTAGCTTAACCTGGTCGATCGACCCGTGCTGCTGTTAGTACTTAGCCACAAGCCCCTCGTTTAATAAAACTACATATTTACAATATTTCAGGGTTAAGGAAAATAGTATGAAACACCAAGATAATTTGTCAGTCAGTTATATTTCTTAGCCAACATGAAATTCAATATTCTACACCATACCATCACATCTCCTATTCCCCACATAATGTCACAATTCAATCAGTATTCTAATATTTACCATAAAACTAACAGGTTACCTCAATTTATAGTAGATCTCCAACCAATCCTATGCCAATCTATCTTTTTATCGACACAGCCATTAAGCACGTCTTACCATCATGAGTGCCCAACCCAGAAGGACGTTCCCGCGCTACCTACTTTTTGACACATCCAATCTTTGAGTGTTGCCAGTACAATATCCAACGATTACGTATTAATAAATTTAAACCTAACAAAATGATGGTAAATACCGCATCATAATTCGTTGCGTAGTTTAGAAGACCAACATCGTCACAGATACAGACACAAAAAGCTATTTTAATATAAAATAATGTAATTATAGATGCTTCGTTCATCAAAAATTATGAATCCGAACAAGGAATATTTCACAATGACATTGTACATGTGAAACAAATGACTGTCTCCTCTTGAAAGATGCTTCGCTACATTTGCTTAATTATAAGGGGGAGTTCAGAAAATATGACAGTAATCTTTTCCCATCCCTCGCATATCTGTCCCTGCCCTAAAATAACTTAGTTACCATTATTTGTTGTCAAAATGATATAGGATGATGATCATGGAGTGCACTTATGTATATCAAGACTTATTGTGTCTTGGACTAAAAGAATATAATTATTAAATATGTTTATTTTGAATTGTGTAGAACAAAATGTTGCAATATAAAAAAAAACGTGTGGCACTCGGGGACTGCCGCGGTAAAGCTATTGCATAGCATTTGTAACCTCCATACTTCCTATTTGTCAACGCTACACTTGGGATGACGGATGATGACATGGCAGGCGGAGCGGGGGGTGTTAGGTTTTTTTCGTTACGGAATTTCTTGATTCGGTCGCCGCGCTCAAAGCCCGTGATAAAAGCTATGCAATAGCTTAAAATTGCAATCACATTAAAATTTCTCGTGTACCTATTAACCATGAGTTCATTTAATAGGCCCCTTTCTTTACTAACAACTACCCAGGCTTAACATTTGCAAAAGGCGATAAGAGCGTTTATTCTGAGAGTTGGCAACATCGCAAATAGATGTCAAATATTTCGCTGTTTTGATTAATTTGGCAATATTACTATATGGAAATATAAAATGTGGCTAACTAGCGAACTAGAATATTAATAATGAATTGCAATATTATAACACTGAATTGGATGTTGTAACCGTTTTAGGTGTAAAAAGGCATTTCGAAAGTTTCCAAATACTTTTTTTTACATCTAAAACTAAATATTCGGTGTTAAGATATTAATTATTGCATTTCATAATCAATATTTTAGTTCGCTAGTTAGCCATATTTCTTATTTACATACAGTAATATTGCAAAATTAATCAAAACAGGTAAATATTTGACAGCTATTTGCGACGTTGCCAACTTTTAGGATAAACGCTCTTATCTTAACCTCAACTTGAACGCGCCTGTTGTCTACCTTTTTTATACCTATAGTCATCTGTAGTGTGTAACGTATAGTGGGTCATTCCTTTTTGTTTTGTTTTTAATTTTTTCTCAGTAAGTTCTAATCATGGTCTGCAGTTTGAGTAATCTATGTAGCCTACCCAAATGTCCTTTCTTTGGTATTGTTCGTCGAATCGTTGAGCTCCTTAAATTCTGAGTTGAGCTACACGATAACTGATAAATGCGTGCACTGACTGGACATGCCCTCTCAATCTGTGTGGTACTTTCCTCAAAAGACCACTTCAGACACCAATCTACATGGTCTTCACATGATCTGACCAAGATTTGAGAGAGAGAAGAGTTTGTTAAGGCCTTTCTTCTCAGAATAGTCAGATAGGAAACGCCGGCCTCATCTAGTTTTTAAAATATTATTGACGTGTAAAAGTGTTTGTACAAACCTACTTACAGAAATAAAATCATTTATCATTTATCATCATAAACAAAAACAGTCACCATAGCCAAATAAAATAACTAAGCATTAAGAATAGCATAATTGAGGACCATTTGAACATCCTCCTACTAATATTTTAGTTAGTATTTTGCAAACTGTTGTATGTTGTAACTAAATATCAATATTACAGATATTCATTAAAATTGGCATGGGATGTATAATATTAAAGCCTCATCAAAACGTTATTTATTCCTGTAATTTTATTTCAATTCCTTTCTTCACTATTCAGAATCCTATGTACATAGACTCCCGTACGTTACCTACTTAATTCCAATAGAAATTAAAACTGTATCCTTGCATAACCCAATAAAACATTTTACATTATACCCCGAAAAGAACACTCCGTTTCCAAACTAAATTGTTGTTTTTATTTCCATAAACAAACGTCCCCAATGTAGTGCGTTGTCAAATATTTACGCCCAATGCTCGCATTTGACAAGGGGCAAACAATTTAACGCTATCGCTCCAAACAGACGTTTTATGTATGTAATGGCAATATATATTGAAAATATATGCTGTCATTCAGGGAAGATCATTTATAAATAAGGTATTATTTATGAGGAAAAGTTTATGGTAGCTTAGTGAGGATGCTGTGAAAATTGTGTGCTGTTAGAAACACGATGAAGATTTATTTAGTCCTGAAAGGGATCTCGCGGACAAGACAGCCACGACCGCGATCAGAGGGCCTACCACAAGCTCATAAAGCAGTATTATTTTAATATTATTTCAATGTGGGAAAGAGATGAAGCTCTACAGGACGTATAGCTCCATCTCTTTCTCCCACTGAAGTAATATTAAAATAATACTGCTTTTGAGCTGGTGGTAGGCCCCCAAGTGAACTATGGAAACCGGTACGAATCGCGCAATTGGTCGCAATGGCTAACTAGCCGCACACCATACGAAGCGGCCACAACTGGCCGGAGTCGTAGCTGTCTAGTGTGAGAGATCTCTAACAGGATGCTAAAAAGAAAGAGTAGATTAAATATGTGGTAATCATTGAATTATGACTATTGAATTATTTGACTTGTGTGTTCTTTTTTAGGGTTCCATACCTCAAAGGAAAAAAACGGAACCCTTATAGGATCGCTTCAGTGTCCGTCCGTCAGTCTGTCAAGACCCTTTTTCTCAGGAACACGTGGAGGTATCAAGTTGATATTAATATCAAATACGTAGGTCTATAGTCCCTTGGAGCTCAAAAATAAATCTAGCTTCTAAGTCAACGCAATAAAAAATACAGCCATTTATGTAACATATTTTGATACTCGAAAATAAATCAAAACCTACAGGGTAGTTCCCGTTGACTAAGACTCATGAAACTTGGCAGGAAGCAAGGTCTTACAGCACATGTAAAGGGAAAAGTCCAAAAATTGTTAATTTGTGGTTTTATCACACAAAAATATATTTTTTGCGATTACATTTGCAGTTCGAGAATTGACAGTGACGTATGTATGGAACATGTTTTTTGGGATAAATTCATCCCAACTACGAAAGTGCGTAATAGTCTGACACGCACTTGTTTTTAATTATATCTGATTAAGTACTTAGATATTGTATTTATTTGTTAGTTATTTTTGTTCTTTTTATCAAAAAAACCTCGTCTTACAAAGACATGACCATGACCTGAAACACATTTTCTTCACCCCAAAAAGAAACCCCAAAACGTCCATATTTTTACAAACACACGCCAAACATCAACAGCCTACTTACAAAACACGGAAGCAGGTTCACAACATACATGTACTTAACACATTAACCCCTTCACAGGTCCATTGTAACAAGAATAACCCTACGAGTGCTCGAGAAAAAACATCCCCAGTTCTTACGTTACTCAAAACAGCAAAACATTCTCGCATTCGAGGAGTGCTTGACATCCCGTCCTCCCATCCTTTCCCTTAATAGAGGATCGTTACTACAAGGCAAGAGCGTAGAAGGGTACTCCACACACCGTTCCATAGAGAAATATTGCGTGCCCTAGTTCTATTTCTATTCACACAATTGTAAAAACGGCTGGATAAAGTAGTTTACTGGGTTCAAGCGCCATGCTAACGATGTCAGATCTTGAAAATTTTTTTTATTTGATCGCCGTGGGGGAGAAAGTGCAGGCGGTGTTGTTATAAAAAAAACGAGTGAGCCTCACAGTAGTCGCAAATGATGTGTTACATCTGACATCTTGGCTGTACCATCTGACTGACAACTCTAAAGCGCTTATTGATAAAATCAAATAGTGCGCGCTTCCTGTTACACACTTCCGTCCCCTTTCACGAAATCACTCCCACAGATTGCAGGAAAGCGGATGTTACACAACAATAATGTTTTTTTTAAACTGTAAATGTGTCTTTGCAACACTGGCGTAAGTGTTGCCGTTGCATAAGAATGAAGTTTTCTTGAATTAACATATTTTTAAATTAATAACTGCTCCTCTGTATGTAAACTTACATAGTAAAGTTATGAAACAAATTGTTTATTCTGAAAAATAGGATATCGGAATCACTTTTACACGTCATATAAAAAAAACATTAAAAATAAGCTAGATGAGTTCGGCGTTTCCTATCTGACTACTCTGAGAAGAAAGGCCGAAACAAACTTAGAGGTCGCAGTCTCTTTTAAAGTCCAGACATAATCTTGGTCAGGCCATATGAGGACCATGTAGATGGATGCTGGTAGCCATAATTTTGATGTAACTGGATCATTTCATGAGATCCAGAGGAATCGTTTTAAATAGTAAAGTAGTTTATTTCTTGTAGGAATTAGTTACTCTCCAAAAAAGAGGCCCGCAATACCTTCCATTACGAGCAAGCAATTCCCAATGCTCACCTGTGACATCACACGGCATAATATAAATCAAACATACAATACTGCAGGACGCAGGGTAAATGCGCAAATTCCACGAAGCATAAATTAACCAGCTTAAGTAACGTTATCGCGCTGAGAACTTCAATGTGTGCTGAACTGCGGCTCTCAATCGGTGTTCCCACCTGGAGCTACGTGTGGAAATTGCAAAGCTGCTCATTAAAGTAGGTTAAGCCGATGCAGTCCAGTTACTGGTCGACTGGCCCCGACTTATTGTTAACTTCCACTTTCCTGGTATGGCGCAGAACTAGAATAAACTTTTTACTTAGAGGTCTTTATTATGCCTTTTGGCGCATTAATTCGACTATGGTGACGAAATACTTCATAGGCATAGCTGCTTTCCCTTTAATCGAACAGAGAACAGATAAGTTTCACATATTACCTTAAAAAAAAATTACAATGGCCTATATCCGCTTAGCGATTTCTAAAAACAATGCCATAAAAACCCTGAAAGAAATCGACATCGGATTCGGATGAATTTTATGTAATTATTTTTATATTCTGCTTTTAGACTTAGTCCAAAGTATGAATTAATTGTTCAATAATATCGCAGTTTCAAAACTGGGTATTTAGCTATCGGAAAATGAGCATTGTCCGTAGTTATAATAGGATAGTGATCGTAAAACTAAACTTCTAGTACCGATTTATCCGACCGGCGAAACCTGATGCTTACTGCTGACCTACCTATTACCAAAACCGGCTCAGATTCCCAGGAATTATCCTTAAACATTGATTAAATAAACGGATCACAACTCTAGTAAGATCTATGCACCAAATTCTAACCCGAAAGGTGAAATACGAGAATGTGACATTCAAGAATTAGGTTAATTGCATTCGAGGATCGCATTATGTCACATTACATATCCGAAGGCGTCCAGGCAGCATCGCCATGCATTTTAAATAGTTTTGTGCATAATTTAAGGTCTGTTCAGATGGGCCACACTACAGCGGAATAAATGTTGCCGGGGAGTTGCTAGTGTGTTATATTGTGTCGCTGTAGTTTTGCTGAACTAGGCCTATTTGGCGCAGCCGCGAGGCACACGTTCCTGTTAAATGATTATTTTACACTTTGTTTTTGTTTCCTTTTTTATTTTTTACTTGTGTTATAATTGTTGTGTTGTGTGCCTTTTTGTCTGTGCTAAATAAATGTATTTTCTTTCTTTCTTTCTTAATTGTTTGTTTCCATTGTTTTTGCGCTGCAGCTACAATATGCAAGGTAGTCAGGATGAGCTCATGATGTGGTCGGCCATTTGTGTATAAAGTGATAACAACAACAACTCGTGGCTAAGTAATAACAGCCGCACGGGTAGATCCATTAGGTTAAGCTATACTTGCCGCGGTTGGTCCTTTGATGGGTGACCATCTTTACATATCAAGACTCCTCCATGCCTCGGAAAGCACGTTAAGCCGTTGGTCCCGGCTGTCATTCGTGCATCTTTGACAGGTCGTTACGGGTCGTCAGAAGCTCGAAAGTCTGACAACCAGTCTTACCAAAGTATCGTATTACCCAGTTACTGGGTTGTGGATCACTGGTATTCAGCTGCATCTGGTTAGACTGGAAGCCGACCCCAACATAGTTGGGAAAAGGCTAGGCAAATTGATTGTGACAACTCCTCGCGTGGTTGCATTTTGTCCACATGTCGCGTCTGAAAATAATTTTAGCTTGCGTGAATGGAACTAGTACCTTGTCATACAATTTTTTATCCGGCCACATTTTTTGTCGTTCTTTGTATTTGTTGCTCGTCTGGACAGACTCTCAGTGCCGCAAATCCGCGTCACATTCACCGTGCAGATATTTTATTTCACGGAAATTAACTTTAATGAACTTGGCTATGTTTCAATTTGCATTTTCGCAACACCCTTTTATCCAGCTTTTCAATTTTAAGCTTTATAAAATGAAGTTAGTGCGGTAAACTTTTGGAGTTCGCTTGGCTGTTTTTGAAGGCGATTTAGTAGTTCCCAGTGATTTCATAAAGTTGCTATTTAATTGGGTAAGTTAAGTAGTTTACTTAAGCTAAATGTTTGGTCAAGATTTTGAAAAGAAAATTCTGTAAAATGCTTCGTCTCGTAGTTTCGGGAATCTATTTTAATGCAAAGATTGCAGTTGCGTTTTGGCAACAAGCAGCGAGGTACTCATACCTAACAACATTATTTTTTTGCTTCTTCCATAGGACAGTAGTCTGTTAACAATTTTAATAATGAGGCTGTCTGCTTAGAGAGGGTCGAACGTCATCATCATCATCATCATTTTAGCCAAAAGACTTCCACTGCTGGACATAAACCTACCCCTAGCATCGTCACTTCGACCAGTTCATTGCTGCTCGCATCCAGCGGGTTCCTACGGCCTTCACCAGGTCATCGGTCCACCTTGTGGGACGCCTTCCTTCCAACGCTACATCTTCCGGTACACTCCATAACATTACATTCCCATAAATATGCCCCGGCTCTTGCTACTTAAGCTTGGAAATTTTTCGGGTCGGTTCGGAATTCTTCATTTTTGATTCGATCGCGTAGATCAGACGGATCAGGCATTTATACTTTTAATCCTTTGCAACACATCATGTTAATAACTACGGAAGGTAGAAGAACAGTTCCTCAAATCGGACTTTCTGCCAAACAAAAATCCCTATAAACACCCCTTCTTTAATATAGAACAGCCTACTAGGCAGTTGATAAAATGTTTCAGAGTACTAAAACGGTACTAAAAGTTGTCATTGCACGGTAATATCGTCTTTGTCACATGCCTACGATTCTGTTTACTTTCTATGTTAGATGCTCTAAATGTGTCATCAGGTACTTTATTGTAGTACTTTTATATTATTTTGGATCTAATATATAGGCCTTTTGAGAGTCATAATAAGCGATTTACATCACTTGCTTTTGGAGTCGTAAGTAAAATGAGGATGTAGGTATAAAAGGTTAAATGATGAGCGTTATTTCTTTATGATAAAACGTGACAATCATCAAGTAAACAATTTCTGAAGGTATTACTGGATACTGGAAGCATGTCTATCACAAACTTTAAACTTTTATTTATTGATTACGAGGCTTTTGGCTACTTTGTGTGTATATTTTATGTTTTTTGTAATATTTTGTTTATGCAGAATAAACATTTTTTTTCTTTCTTCGAATAGCGAATAATCAACAACTAATTTAGTCATCAGATAATGAGTTATATCATTAGCTGTAATAAGAACTTCGTTGACCAATTTTTTAAGGTAGCCACCTATAGTCTTATTTTACAGAAACAAAATTTGATTATGTTATGTATGAAAGAAAAAAGAAAGAAAGAAAGAAAAATTGATCTATTTAGGCATTTTTTTTGTAAGCCTATAATGTGTCCCACTGCTAGGCAAAGGCCATCCCTTTTTCCACCCAAATCTCTCTGTTTTGTGCGATTTCAAGTCATGTCTATTTCTGCATACAAAAAGATTAAGACGAATAATAAAGAAAAAAAAAACAAAATAGATCCACAATCACAGGACATAGATATTCGGTAGCTGCACGTCGACTGTGAATTCTTTTCACAGTCAGACTATACCTAATACCACAGATAATATCTAATACATCAATTTTGTGTTATATACCACTGTCAATTTGTCACCACTCAAATTGAACATAAAACAAGAACTCAGCAGTCATTAGACAACCCTGTCCGTTTTCCAGTGAATAATAATTGATAATAACGATTGGCTCCAATTGTACATTCATGAACAGTGGTGCAGTATAAATTATTTCCTGTCAATGCGACAACCTATTGTTGTTCATACAATAGTCCTAGAATAATGAATGGATTTTAATTATATTAATTTCACAAATTTTGTGGGGACGGTAACAAAGCATTTTATGTAATGAACCTGTTGAAAAACGTCACGTAATCACTTATAATGTTACAATAGTGTGGGGAATATAATGTTCTCATTATTATAATAGGGAGTGTTGTCTCAATTTATTTTGAGCTAAATGTTGAAAATACAATGGTCGGTAATTGAATGAAGCTTGCGTGTTGACATTTTTGTGTCATGTGCTTATTATGTCCATTAATTACTGTTATACTAGCTGCGCCCCGCGATTTCAACCGCATATGTCTCGATCCCGTGGGAATATTGGGATAAAAATTATCTTATGTCCTAACCCAGGACATGGTTTATCTATGTACCCCTTGTTCTGCCTAGCCTTTTCCCAACTTTATTGGGGTCGGCTTCCAGTCTAACCGGATGCAGCTGAATACCAGTATTTTACATGAAGCGACTGCCTATCTGACCTCCACAACCCAGTAACTGGGTAATACGATACCCCTTGGTAAGACTGGTTGTCAGACTTTCGGGCTTCTGACGACCCGTAACGACTGTCAAAGATCCACGAATGACAGCCGGGACCAACGGCTTAACGTGCTTTCCGAGGCACGGAGGAGTCCTCGGTATGTAGAAATGGTCACCCATCCACGGACCAACCCCGGCAAGCGTAGCTTAACCTGACAGATCGACCCGAGCGGCTGTTAGTACTTAGCCACGAGCTAAGCGCGCGGTTTATCTATGTACCAAATGTCATTTAAATCCGTTTAGCCGTTTTAGCGTGAAAGCGTAACAAACAAACTCACATTCGCATTCGGCTTCACCCACGTGGACCCTAATTCCTTTTCTTATAAATACGAGTAAATGTATATTTTTTTACTCCTTATAACATCAGCTATCTGCCAGTGAAAGTCCCATCAAAATCGGTCCGGTCGTTTCGGAGATTAGCCGGAACAAACAGAAAGACAAAAATGTTAAACTATGTTCTTTTGTTATATGTTATGAGTATCGTATATGTATATATGTATAAGTATCGTATATGTATACTTTCATATGCATTCAATAAAAAGCTGTTATTTTGACATTACAAACAGACACTTCAATTTTATTTTTTTGAATATTTTGTATGTGTGTATGTATAGAAAATTAATTGACATGTAGAGTTAAAAAAAAAACAAATTGATAATAATTAGCTACTTTTCAGACAAGTCTAGAAATACAGGACTGTTTGTTATTGAAAATAAAATATGAATTTTCCATCCAAAAATCAAAGCAATTTTTATAACACTTATTTAAACCACTTTTTAATAGACTTTACGAAACAGCAAAATACTTTCTGTCATACCCATTGCAGTATAAAAATTGGTTTTTAAAAACCAATTTAAAAAAAAAACAAGTCAATATAAAATTTAATAAAAATCTCCATAACGGCAGTACAATTCAGTGTTCGTATACAAGCGAAAAACTTCTGAATAGAAACCCCACGCGTTTGGCTGGCATGTGCCAGTAGCAGAAAAAACACGCAATATGGAAAGTTATTTCATAGTGAGGTTAAAACCAATTCGAATATTCGATAGACGTGACACGAAACCAATTTGAAGCCGAAACCGATCTCGGCAAACCTTCTCTATTGTCAATAGAACTGTGACATAATTTTTTTTGGAATTGCTAGCGAAGATTTTTGTGTTTGAGAACTTTGTAGACTATGTGCAGGGTTTAACCCTTCTACAAAAACTTTCTTTAACCTACCCTACTGACCTACTTACTTCAACAAAATGCATGGTTTAACACCTTCAGCGCCATGTGCATCTTTTTGTCACAGTGTCTAGAACAATTTGTATCCAAAAGTATGTTACACATCTTTCTGCTTGGTAAAAGCGCTGCGTATCTTTTAGGCACACGTTCTCTATACATTTATTATGCAGAAATGTAAGCCTGTCACAAATTTGTATTTTTTTTTTTTAAAGAAAGTCCACTCTTTTAAGAAAGTCAGGGTTGGCGTTGAGGTTTCAGTCTTTCTTCTCAGAGTAGTCAGTTAGGAAACACCGAAGTCATTTATTTATTTAAATCACAATTATAACACCTTTACAGACTCATCCAAGGCGATGTTATATGTCACAAAGTACAAAAATTTACAAAAAAAATTTATTAATCTGTAAGTCGAATTACAAAGAATTATATAATATTAAGTAATATAACAATGTAATAATTAATGTATTACTTATTTTCAAAACAAATAAAAATTGACGTGTAAAAGTTTTTTTTTTAACCAATTTACAGAAATAAATATTATTTATCAAATAAAGAAAATTGTTTATTTCAACATAAATTCAAAACGCTAAAACTAAACTACATTCAAATGTAGCCAAAAGGCCAGAATTTAAAATAAGCTTATACTGATTTTATTCGGTATCTACTTACACAACTTTACTTAGTGTACTAAACACTAAATAAAGTTTAGTAATAAGATTGTTTATGTATAGGTATTCATTTTCCAGTACTTATGAAAACTAAACTTACTGTAAAGTTGAGCACTCGCCGCGAGCATGAAAGTTTATAATTTTCCGGGATGAAAATTATACTTGTTCCTTGTTCTAGTAACCTCTTTTTAACCGGCTTCAAACTTAGTGCTCAGTTTATTTACAAAATACGTTCTTATTTTTAGCCATGAGTAAAAAAAAAAAACAGATTGGAAATTAATTAGATCAGCACGCGTAGCATCACAACTAAAGAAGCGGGTTTTCTACGGGTTTTGTCGACGGAAGAATAGACAAAATGACAGATTGTAATTGTTTATCTGTCATTTTGTCTATTCTTCCGTCGACAAAACCCGTTTCTATTGTGGTCACGCTAAGCTTGCTGGCATCGTTCTGGCTACAGTTTATGCCATCTGCAATTAAAACTTTTCTTTATTGTATTGGTATTGTTCAACTCACAACAAAAACGTGTGCGGTCGAGAGACCTCCGTTAGAAACGAAGTTTTCTCACGTATGATTTAAAACAAAATAATTTTTTTTTACAGCCGCCATTTTGGATTTACATTTGACCTCACTGTCGGCTTTAGCACCCTCGAAAACTATGAAAACGACACCCATGACGAAAAATTTGAAACCTTTCGCAGTCGCCATCTTGGAATTACATTTTGACCTCACTATCGGCTTTAGCAATCTCGAAAACTATAAAAACGACACCCATGACGAAATTTTTTAAAATTTTCAGATCCGCCATCTTAGATTTTCTTTTTGACCAAATTCGCACTTTCTCTCTCTCTTTTATGCAGTGTACTCGGTGATGTACTCGGTGCCGATGTGTACAATTTTATCTCACGACACTAATAACTTTACTCTTCTATTTAGTTTTTTCTGCCGGCGTTCTCTCTCTCTCTCTCTCCTTCTTCCTCTTTGAATTAGAATAAGACAGTCGCAAGTATTAACACTTTTTAGCGTGACGATTTCTGAAAGTTTACAAGCCGCGTTAAAGAACTTCGTTCTAAAAAAAAATCCAAATCGTACTAAATTTTCAAATGCACTCCTGTCAATAGCGACCGCTAAACCACATCGCCACCGCTAACAGCACTGCCGCTGGACTATTTAGCTAGTTATTAAGCCTGACCTGGCCTGTCGCCAAACACTCAAATTGAACTGGAAATTGCCGTGTTAGAACATGTATTTAGATTCTATCCGCGTAAATGTGGGCCATGAATAACTGAGAGTAATGTCTAAGAGAAAATGTTTAAGCCCTAAATCTTCTTAGCGTAGAATTTGGCAAAGTAGCCACTCAATTTAGTCTTGGCAAAGTATTCGATTAGTCTACACTTTTGTAAATCCTAAAGCGCTTTTAAAGCGCTGTAAAATCTTGTTAATGTAGTAGATTGTGAAATCTGCTAAACGGGAATAAGTAGAACAGAGCCAATAACAATAAATAAAATGTCTGCTGGATCCAAAGTGAAAAAAGGACAAAATATGGAATATTTCTAGAAAAGAATTAAACAGATGCCATAAACATAATTTATTGGGATTAGCTTATTTAGATTTAAACGCGTAATTATTTAAATACGATTAATTTATAACATTTGATGACGCGCACTGTCAGCTCTTCAAGCTGACCCTCTATTGTCTATATCTATACTATTAATTATTTTTATTAAATAATATTATAAAGAGGTGAAATTTGTTTGTTTGTTTAAAAGTTTGTATGTAGGGGGTAATCTCCGGAACTGCCAGTCGGAATTGAAAAATTTATTTTTGCTTTGTTTAGCCTAATTCTTGAAGAAGGTTATAGACTCGCAGACAAAGAAGCGGGCAGCAGCTAAATTTCTAATATTTTTAATACCAAATAGTGTTTGTCTCATAATTATGCTATCAACTTATAAAACACTCGAGGAGGTGGCATGGAAACACCATGCAGGATAATCTAACCATCATTACAACTGTAAAAGAACGTTCAGATCGATTAAAGCGATGGAATAATAACTCTCCTTATTCCAATATTTGAAATTTATTATCCTTATCAAACTAACAGAGAAATGGCTGTTCCCAAGATATTATTTCAAGTACAATGGCCGTTGCTCGAATCCGCGACCGACTCGAAGGAAGCCGCAATTTTAATAGCGTAATAGAAGGTTTCCTTTAACGGGTAGAGCACAAAGCAATTCCGAAATATGATTAACGTTCCAACAATACCTGAATCGTGAATAAGGTACAGATTTTTGGGTCTATGGTATAATTTGTTGAAGTTTGAATTTTGAATTACTTTTGGTAATGTATTTAGTGGTTTCGCAGTATTGATAATTAAAATGAAGGTCGGCCAATTTATTCTACAAATCGAAGAGACGTCATGTTTTAGGGTGCGTCCTATTTAAAAACGATTGTCGCGCGAATATGCGGTCATCGCGTTCATGTCATTTTTGAAGTGAAAACTTCTTTTGGCGCGTTGGGCATTTTTGAGATAGGAAAAACAATTGAACTGGCGACACCGTTACCAACACCTCATTTTTAGGGTTCCGTTGCCAAATGGCAAAAAACGGAACCCTTATGGATTCGTCATGTCTGTCTGTCTGTCCACTTTTTTCCGAAACTATGAGAGCTATGCTGTTGAAACTTGGTAAGTAGATATATTCTGTGAACCGCATTAAGATTTTCACACAAAAATAGAAAAAAAAAAAACAAAAAATTTTGGGGTTTCCCATACTTAGAACTGAAACACATTTTTTTTTTCATCAGCCCCATACGTGTGGGGTATCTATGGATAGGTCTTTAAAAATGATATTGAGCTTTCTAATATAATTTTTTTCTAAACTGAATACTTTGCGCGAGAGACACTTCCAAAGTGGTAAAATGTGTGTCCCCTCTGTAAGTTCTAAAATAAGAGAATGATAAAACTAAAAATGTAAACTTTCACCAAAAATTAGTTTGAACGAGATCTAGCAAGAAGTTTTTTTTTAATACGTCATAAATCGTAAACCGCAATTTACCTTTCATTCAATGTTACTTGCTACTACGGAACCCTTCATGGGCGAGTTCGACTCGCACTTGGCCGCTTTTTGTAAATGCAATTGTGCTCTTTATTAAGATAAGATTACGGACCAATGTTCTATACAAGTATTTTTCTGCCACCAAGGCGATTTTGTTCAAGTTTTCGCTTCTGTCGACGATCGCGTATTCGCGCGACGATTGCTTTTAAATAGGTTCAGAACTATGTACTGAATCCATGGTAACCGTTTTCGCGTCGATGTCCCTGCCACCCTGTATAATACTTTGTAATATTATAAAGAGGTAATAGTTTGTTTGTTTGTATGTGGGGGGTTATCTCCGGAATTACCGGTCGGATTTTTAACATTCTTTGTGCATTGGATAGCCCAATTCTTGAGGAAGGGGCTTCAACATACCTTCAGAATTTCTGAATAAATTTATTTCGTGCCAAAATACACATAAAAATAAATTCCAACTAGCAACAAAAACAAAATACATATAGATAATGTAGTTTTTTTTCCTAGCAGCATTCCATTTTTATATTTCCCCCTGGCGTTAACGCATGAGTTATTACGAAAGGCGAGATTTGTGAAAGAAATACGCACGGCCTGTGTTCGAATGAACCACTGACCGAGCTTAGTTTAAAAGGACTGGCCGTATTTTATTATACATTGATTTATGTTGACTTGAGACCAGGTCACGGTAATGAAAACTACCTAAGTACTGTCAGAAAAATGGATGATGATTAAGGGTGGTTTTGCATAGATCTGGCGTTGGTTGACGATGCGTAGACGCTGCACTAAAGTCGCATCAGTGTTGCCAACTCCAAAAGTTCACATTATCGAGATCCCACGTCGAAATTATCGTTTTTTGTGCAAAATTATCGTACAAAAGAAAAAAAAACGTAAAACGTAAATTCAAAGACAATGAATAATTTTATACTAGATTCAAAGGGAAAGTATTTGCCAAGTTTCACCACTAACGACGCTAGCAGCACAAACCTTAAACTTGTTTTGTCATAGTTTTTAGTTGATATTTTTGTGTTTTCACGGTAAAATTAAATAAAAAACTAGGGAGGGAAAGAGAGAGATTGATAGAGAGTTGATGTTGACTGTTTTTTTTATGCGTTTAATTTTGTTTGACAAATACATTTTGTTAATGGAACTTGTTTTTTCAGCAAATCGCAAAATTATATACATAGCATATACTTTCGACGATAACCTATACTAGATGCATAAGCCTTAAGTTAATTCATAATGATAGATGTAGATTCACTGATTTGCTTCAACTCTCACTATCAACTTTGCGTTTGAGACATCCGTTAGGTGAAAGCACGCATCGGCAGCAAGGCACGAGCGCTGCAGGATATGGATATGTGAGTCTTCCATCATATTTGAAACTAGCTTCTGCTCGCGACTTCGTCCGCAAATCTATAACCTTCTTCAAGAATTGGGCTATCCAATGCAAAAAGAATTTTTCAAATCCGACTAGTAGTTTTGGAGATTACCCCACTACATACAAACAAACAAACAAATTTTACGTCTTTATAATATACCGACTGAAATGATGGAGTTGCTTTTCGACATCTTATAAAATGAAACGATAGACAAAGTATAAAAGTTTGCTTAAAAACTGATTTAAACGAGGCGGTTAAAAAGCACGATCTCAAGATCTTATTGTGCATTTAACTTGACCGTGAACTGATTATCTGAAATTTTGATTAGCATTTGAGATATCTACTGGAAATGTCCATGTACGGTTTGCATAATATTATGACGGTATTCAAAATCCCATATAACAACAATTTGCACTGATTACTTTATACAGCCTCTATTGAGTTGTAATAAAACTATTTTTTTGCCAGAACATAACAAAGTTATTATAAAGTAATGAAGTGCGTATATTTTTGTTGAAATTAAACGGAAAGGCAAGGACATTTAACTATTGGATGTATTCGGTTTTGTTTGCAAAAAAAAATACAGATATTATTCTTGATAAAACTGCTTCATAAAAATGAACCTACAGTTTCCCTTTGTGTGAATTTTTTATCACCAAAATATTACTTTTTGCCGAATTTGAAAAGAAGATGAAGACTATTGTAAAAAATACTGAAGTTTGCAAAACATAGATTAAGCTTTAACCCAGAATCTGTATAGGACAGCCTGACAGGTGACCTTTTCAGTATTTTTAATGGCGTCCTTGCCTTGTTTAAAAAGTCCTTTTTAGGGTTCCGTAGTAAACAAGGAAACCTTATTCGTTATGTCCGTCTGTCTGTCTGTCTGTCCACCGTCTAGCTCCAAGACTCTTAGACTAGAAAGCTGTAATTTGGCATGGGTATACATATTAATTAGGCCGACAAAGTGGTCAAATAAAATTATGAAAAAAAAAAAAAAATGGTTCCTCCCCTACACGTAGTTATGTTTTTTTTTTTCTATCCCATGGTATGGGATGTCATTGAAAAGTTCCTTTAAAAACATTGTGATTTTGTAAAACCATTTTTAGATTCAGGGATTCGTTTGCGAAATATTAAGCTTTAAAGTGCTAATTTTTGTTAGAGTCAAGTGCCCCCCCCCTGCCAGCTAAATGGTTGGTTTAGGATACGTGAAAAAAATCACAGCAGTAGTTTATATAACGAGATTAAAAGGAAAACTATCACAGCTAAGTAAGCTCTACAAGTTAACGAGTAATAATCGACCAACTTATATTTGCAGTTGCAAAAACATGTTTTCCCATACATTCCGTATGGGAGAACATGTGTTTCAACTACAAAGTTAAGTTTGTTTTTGGGATAAATTCATCCCAACTACGAAACCCTTCATTGTACGTGGTCCGACATGCACTTGGCTGGTTTTTTATGGTCTCAATTAATTAAAGTACAAAAAAATATTTTTGAAATTAGTGACAAGGACGATAACGCATTTCATTTGTTAATATTTAACATAACTATATTTTAATGGTTAAATTTATCAATTATAGATCGTAGGCATAGATCATAATAATATTAAAATCATTTCAACTGCTAGTAAAAGTGTCAGTTACAATGAAATTATTGACCTTGCTGTACGCCCTGGGATTAATTTCGGTAATGTAATATTGTATTACTATAATTTACCTAAAAATATGTTGTATTATGAGTTTCCATTGAGTTTAAACGTGATTGTCCTCCTTCATCATCCTTTTCACAACTATGTTGAGGTCGGCTTCCAGTCTAACTGAATGCAGCCGAATACCAGTATTTTATATAGAGCGACTGCCTATCTGACCTCCACAACCCAGTTACTGAGGCCTGGGTCCAAAATTTTTTTTGTCCATCTTGTAGATTATTAAAGAATATTGAACACGTATTTTTTTATTTTTTGACGTAATCGAAAGATTACGGCGATACATTGAGTTAAAATGTAGCATGACGTCACGCCTTGCTAGATAGATTTTGTACTGAGTTGTGACGAGCGAGCCCCCACTCCCCAACTTTAATGCGTGTTTTCTAAGTTATTTTAAATTAATATGATAAAGCAAAAAATACATGTCTAACATTTTTTTTATTATCTGAAAGACGGACTAAATAGAATTTCTTTTTTTTATTTTACCTAGGCAACTACCTTTGACGACCAACGACTTTTGGGTTTCTGACTACCCCCTTAAAAAATATCAAAGATCTACAAACGGAGGGGTCTCGGTATGTTAAGATTGTCACCTGTCCACGAACCACCCTTGACAAGCGTAGCTTAACCTGATCGATCGATCTGTGCTGCTTACCTGACTTCCCATGTTCAATACTATGCTCTGCCTATAGTAAAAATCTTTGTTCCACCAACAATCGTCTTCTACGATGTCCTTCTCACCGCTCTGGTTTCATTCACTCTTCTTTCTTCGTCCAGGCTGTCTTTCTTTGGAATGCGCTCTCTCTGAACGGCAACCAATCGTGAGCATATTCGTAAGAAGTTGGCAGAATCATCCCAGCGCTGATTGATTTGCTGGATTCGTTTTCTCCTCTACCCATCGTTATTTCTCCTGACTAAGTTTATTTTCTTTATATGTATGTATCTATGTATTAGTATTTATTCTTTTTCGAGCTATCTATCAATTATGTTGCACCTGCCATGTTTTGTCTCTGCATCACCCTAAGGTTGACTGGTAGAAAGTGCCTCAGGCATTAAGTCCGCCTTTGTACAGTATTTTTTTAATTGTGCATAAAGTTTTAATAAATAAATATATTGCATAGCTACGAGCTCCTCCCACTCGATCCTTTAAGTTTACTTTACAATCTTGTTGAGTCTTGGTTACTCGAATAAAGAAAAATTATATTCTATTCTATAGGCTTATTAATCTTTTGGGCTGCTAGATGTCCTGACCCACTCCACCATTTACTATCAACAACAGACATTGTTTTAATTTTTTTCAGTTCATAACTACACTTAGGATAATCAGCCTATAATGTTCCCACTGCTGGGACACAAGCCTCCACTCTTCGAGAGGAAATAGGCTGTAATCTACCACGCGGGCCCAGTACGGGTTGGCAGATATCACATGGCTTCGAATTTTTGCTTCTAGGACATGCCGGTTTCGTCACGATCTTTCTTTCACGGTTTTGCGAGCAGTGGTGATGAGATTATTTAGACAAAGTAAAGTGCCTGCCTGGGTTTAAACCCATGATCCATCTACTCGTAAGTCGGGGTGGTTACCACTGGGACATTTAAATTGTAACAATTACAAACGACATATCGTTCAATAATGTATTTGTGCCCACAAACAATCGCAGATGTCCCGTTAGCGACATTGTGTACAATTTTAGACCTTTACAGCTTCTGCACTTTTATGTCATTTTAATTTAATGGAAAACATGTAAATTTTCAGGCTATGCAAATAGTCCCCGAGCGGCATGAGCTGGAATATATCAACCACAAATATCTCAAGAACATGTCAATACAATTTAGGAAGTTCAGTCGTAATAGTCCTGCTTATGTCAATATGGAAATCGATTCGATCGTTGGAGTCGGCAACAACCTAACGGTAAGTTTGTTTTGTAATTGATTCAGCTGCCCCTACATTATTTTGTCTAAAGCACAGTGACAACTACTTTATTTCTGTCTTTCCTTGAGGGTTTTGTAAAGAATTAAGTCGTGATTCTCGAGGCCTTCAGAAAAAAGGGGATTTTGCAGCACCGTAAATATTTGAGTACTTATACAAGCACTTTTCCTGCTTGAGCAACGCAATGAATCGCATTAAGCATCGGAATAACTGCCTATAAGCATATAAACTTAAGATTCACCCTACTGCGTCAAAAGATAGTTGCGTTTCTGTTTCGTTTTGACACCTCTGACGCAATGACGCAGTGACTTTGTAGCGGTTACACCGCCACATACGAACTACGCATCAAAGACATGACGTCACACAAATCCTGCATCGCGCAATTGGAGTTTACCGCGCGATCGACATATATACAAGATTCCGACTTTAACCGTCGCCGTCGGGCAGTTGCCCGCCAGACACTACACCCGTCTGGTTTGGCTCCCTTTTCGATAGAGGATGAGTGAACTTTACACCCTGTTCCTCATACCTCTAAAACTTCACTTTCTTGTCATGGACACACTATTTAATAATGTGTGAACTCACTCTTTTTAGTATGGACCCTTTTTCACGTGACTAAGAACGGTGAGGGCAATTCTAGCGATTTAAATCTTCGCCTATGAGTGGTAAAAACATCGTGCGGAAACCGGCTTGTCGTTGAACCAAACCAAGCCACTTGACATCCACCAACCCGCACTAGGCCCACTAACTGCCAAGAAATTGTGTGTTGTTTACCTATTGTGCGAGATTTATTGTAAAAACACTTGTCTTAAGCACTGTTGCATTGGTTTACTCATAGGTACCTATATGTATAATAGGATGTACGTACAGTCCTTTCTTTGGTATTGTTCGTCGAGTCGTTGAGCTTGATTAGTTCTGAGTTGAGCTACACGATTACTGACAAATGCGTGCACTGACTGGACAAGTTAAGGGGATGTAGGAGAGGTCATTTGCAACTATATTGCATATTGTCCTCAAAAGAGCATCTCAGATATTAATCTACATGGTGGTCTGGCCTGAAAAGATTATGTGTGGACTTTAAAAGAGAGTGACGTCTGAGCTTGTCTCGGACAGAATAGTTAGTTAGGTAACACCGAAATCATGTAGTTTTAAAACATAAATTTAATTTTGACGCGTACAAGTGTTTTTTGAACCAATTTATAGAAATACATATCATTTGTCATTTTTTGTACACGGTCCTAAAATATTTTTAACTTTAACCGCGTTGACCATGACTGCCAATTTTTTTTATTCTTATTGTTTTAATGCAATATTTTATCTAATTTTCAGATAAAGATGGAACTATTTGAGTTCCTGGGCGGTCATTACATACCAACTGGTGTTCTAGGATCGTACAAGCTTTGTGATTTTCTGTACAAAGAGCCTTTTTTCGGCAAAATGTATGCTAAACAGTTTCCTGGAAATTGGTCATGTCCGTTCCCTGCTGTAAGTACCTACCCTTGTAATATGTATGTATGTATTTATTAGATATCTTTCTCTGATAGAAAGAACAATAATATGATCGAAGTCAATGATACTAAAGATGAAAGAAATCTTACAAATCACGTTACACTTATCATGTAGGCCAGCTCAACACAGTTAATAAATAATCTTTTCGTAATTTGATATAGGTAACAGAAAGAAGACTTAAAAAAACTCATTAAAAAATACGTATTCAGATAATTTTGAAGATTTACCTACTTACTCTACTGCGTCTTATTCAAAAGCGATGGTCGCGCGAATACGCGAAAATCGCGTCTTATGTTACTTTTGTTTGGTGAACCTGAACGCGTTCTCACGCCGACAGAGGGCGCCTTCCGGTTTGCGAACAAAAAGTGACATATGGACGCGACGTATTCGCATATTCGCGCGATGATCGCTTTCAAATAGAACGTGGGATTACCTTTCAGGGCGAATATCATTTCATGAATCTAACAATACATCTGGAGAACTTCCCTTACAACATACCCTTCACATACTCGTCCATGATCGTAAGGACCAGGGCCGATGTCCAAGGATTCTTCACGACTACCAACGAAGAGGTCGTCAGGTGGAAAACCTTCATAAAGATCACGCAGAAAATGAAGGATGGCAAAAAGAAGAACAAGCCGTTGATATAAAAAAATTAAGATTTAGTAGTGAATGATTTTGGAAATTAAATAATTGTTGTATAATAATCATGTGTGTTTTTATTAGAATCCTTCCGTTATTATGTTGGTGGTAACGCAGGCATTAATTACCCCACGGATCATGTTCTTGTCAGCGTGCATCGTTTCGCGTAAGTTCAAGATTCAGGGCACTCAGAACCTTAAATCTGAAGAATTAACGATTGCAAACTGTCTAGAGTGGATTTTCTATAAAATCAGTAGGTCATTGAGGATAATCCTAACTATCCTAATCCTAATGAATCCTAGGTACTTAATCCTACTTGAGGATGGACGGATGGATGTTTGTTACTCTTTCACGCAAAAACTACTGAACGGGTTTGGATGAAATTTGGCACAGAGATAGTTTATAACCTGGAGTAGCACATAGGGTACTTGTTATCCCGATATTCCAACGAGTACGAGACTTATGCGGGTGAAACCGCGGGGCACTGCTAGAATACTAGCAGCGGCCCGCGGTTATTATAATATGTAAATGCGAAAGTGAGTTTGATTAGTTGTTATGCTTACACGCTAAAACGGCTGAACGGATTTGAATGAAATTTGGCACCTAGATAGACTATGACTTGGGTTAGGGCATAGGATACGTTTTTATCCTGATATTTCCACGGGATCGAGACTAATGCGAGTGAAACCGCGGGGCGCTGCTAGTGTTACAATAAAATGTAAACGTTATTGTAATTACATAGTGATTTCAGAATTAATTGCAGTCATGTGCATGGTTAGGTTAGGTATATCACCTTCGCAGCGAAGGATAGAATTAATTTATGGAATAAAGTCCACGGAAAGTATCACATGGGAATCATTAAATCCAGTATAGATTAGTTAGATATTAAACATTTGTTTTGATTTAAAATAATAATAACCCCATCGCCGTATCTCTACGTTAGTGTCGTGGTGGGGCTTGTGTGCTCCAACCTCTAGGTCTGTGTCAGTAGAGTTTATTTTGCCGAAACAGATCTGGGATGAAGAGCCAGACCAAGAGAGATAGAAAAACCTACAGGGCCGCATGTGACGAGCTGTTGGGCAGTAGCGACCCCACGGACTCTATCTCCTGGGAGAAGTCTCGTTCCTCACCTCTGGCTTGCCTTTATTGGCCAGCTGGAGAGAACACAGACGTTCCAGTCGTGTGCCCATATCTCTCGCCGGAACGCCCTTACCAATCTGCTCCAATTATCAGTACCTCGGGTCGCTTGTCCAAGGGAAAGGTGGAGTAGACCGAGAGGTAACGCGCCGGATCAACTCAGGATGGATGAAATGGCGACAGGTCACAGAAAACAACTTGCGACCCACGGATACCCCTCAATTTAAAGGGGAAAATCTCCAAGTCCGTGATAAGGCCTGTCGTACTGTATGGATTGGAATGCTGGGCCGTGAAAAAGACGGATGAAAAAAGATTGCATATAGCGGAGATGAGAATGTTGAGATGGATGTGTGGAGTGATGAAAATGGATAAAGTAAGAAATGAGTATATAAAGGGAAGTCTAAAAGTGACGCCAGTGACAGAAAAGTTGAAAGGAAATCGTTTGGCCTGGTATGGGCATGTGATGAGGAGAGAAGAAACGCATGTGACTAAAAGACTGATGAATATAAATCTTGATGGATGGAGCAGGAGAGGAAGACCAAAGAAAAGATAGATGGATTGTGTGAGGAATGATATAAAAGAGAAGAGAGTGAATAATAGCGTGACGGTTGACAGAGGAGAGTGGAAAAAGAAAACATGTTGAGCCGACACCAAGTAACATGGGACAAGGGCAGGAAGATGATGATGGAGATAACACTGACAAGGAACGAAACTCCCACCTCATTCTTACTTTAATTTGCCGGTTTGAGTAGAGATTCTCAAGAGCAATCGTGCTCGGAGGAAAAAAGTATTCCAGTAAGGCCTCGTAGGGATCTCAACCATTTTCCGGGCTCTGGGATTGTTCTGAAAGCCTTGGAATACCTCTCCACTTGTCAAGCACCTCAGGACATGTTGTCCCCTTATCACTACGTCACTATGTGCTAGCGACTGTTTCCGGGGGCCCATTATTGAGTGTGCAAGTTACCCCCTGCCATTTTATCCGTGTAAATATAAAACATTGATCAAGCAGGGACTATAGTCCTACCATAGTTCCAGGTAACCAGTCCACTTTAGCCACCCAAACCCATAATCCAATATCTTTGTTTCCACATCCTGCAATAGTCCTACACCAACCGGGGGTTGTCCTTGGGTGCACTTGCATAGTACATACAGGGATAATCGGCGGTTGGTGCCTCAGATCATTTAATTAAAAACGTCTAACAGGCCTCTGCAAGTTGGCTTCGGCCCATCGTACACCTTTCAAAAGTCCAGGACCCCAGGGTCCCAAGAAATGTCAATGACCCTTTAAACAATAATAATTATTATTTTGTTATCAGCAATGAATCAATCAGTTTTTTATACTAACACCTAAGCTACTATAATAACACCGATCATCTTTAGCCGTAAACCCTAAATTGGCTAAAAATGAAGTAACAATTAAAAATGGCTGAAAGGTAGGTTAGGTTAGAGCTGTGACCACACAACGGCGGCTAGGGTCCGTTTAAGCACAAGAGAATGTAAAACACCACAGTCCCAAATCAGTGCATTTTAATTCTGGCAGTTCGTTCCCATGGGATATTTTCCGACATCCACGCAGGCGAAACCGCGGGCAAAAGCTAGTTAATGTACAGTCATGAAATTGTTTAAGTGTTGATGAGTCATCCACACTTAAACAAATTACAACTCAAAAGAAAAAGAATAAAAAACTTTTTACAAAAAAAAAAAACAACCGACCTCCAAAAAACTCCAAAAAAAAACACTACTAAGTGAAAAATAACTTTAATTTCGGAAGTCGGTGTCTTGGGTTTTGTATTTTCGTTTTTTGCCACCGACTTCCGAAATAAAAATTATTTTTCACTTTGTAGTATTTTTTTGGAGGTCGGTTGTTTTTTTTTGTAAAAAGTTTTTATTTTTCACTTATTAGTTGTGGTACCTACCCAACACACATTCGAATACCACTACCTACTCCCAGTGACAGAAACTTATCATATCATCTACATACTAAGTGGGAAAAAAATACGTATTTTGTAGCTAACTCAAAAACTATCGAAGCAAAGTTAATAAAAATTTTATGGGACCAATTCGAGAGCACACCCTTTCAAACGAAAAAGAATTTTCAAAATCGGTCCACAATTGACGGAGCAATCGGTGGACAAACATAAAAAATAAAAAAACAAACATACGCGATGAACATATAACCTCCTCCTTTTTGGAAGTCGATTAAAAAACAAGGGTCGTCAATGATGACCCCAGATTTATTTTTCAGATATGGAATATGGGTTGGTTAATCTACAAAAAATTGCACTTCTTTTTGCTATCATTATAATAAATTGCAACTGCCATCAATGTCATCATATCGTATGGTATCAAATCCCCTCATTCAAACCGTTTTTTTAATGCAATAAATAAGAAAAACTATTTCAATGAGTGTTTTTTGAATACACTGTTTTTGGGTGATGTGAAAGGTTCTAACGTGGGGATTGCTATAAAAAAAGGCAGACCTTTGCTGAGCCGTGGGTGAGTCGGGCTGTGCATAAATCATGATGATGAAGATGGCGGTACTACTTGTTGCAATTTTTACGTATCAACTTATTACAGTAAGTCTTTTTGTTTTCATCGTTTTTTCTATCTCTGATTCTATCTCAATTTTATAGCTCATGGCTCATCATTTTTTCTTTGAGCACGACTAGTTTGGAAGAAGTATGAAAAAAAGTTACTTAAAACATTGTTTACGAATCTTTACTAACTATTATGTTTCCTTCTTAAAATTTCAGACCACAGAAGTATTTCCTGACAAAGTGGAGACAGAATCCGGCAACAGCTGCTTGCACACTATCAAGTTCACATTCAGAAAACGAAGTCGTAAGAGTCCATACTACGTCGATTTGGACTTCAACGCAACTGCTGGATACGGAAATAACTTAACGGTAGGTAATCATTCTTAACTCATAGATCAACATTCAACTCAGCCTATTACAGTTCATTGCTGGACATAGGCCACTACCAGGCTGCGTCGCAACATCTTGACCTCCGCCTTCTGCGTCTAGTCTGTCCCAGTCTCCTTTTTTATGTCGTTGGTCCATCTAGCCAGGGGGTGTCTCATACTACGCTTGCCGATGCGCGGTCACCACTCCAGGACTCGTCTGCTCCACCGGTTATCGGTCCTTCGACAGACACAGCCAGACCACTGCCACTTTAGCTTGCTTACTCTGCAAGCTACATCACTATGTGCTTAACACATCTTGCAATCATATTTATAGAGTGTCATCCAGCCTCCTCACAAGTTCGGCCTTTGATTCTTGTCTATCAATGATGTAGCATAGCAGTCTAGTACCTAGAGCTGTTATGGAAAAATGGATTTAACAACATCAAGCCTCATGTTATCTGCAACGGTGGGAGAGCTAAATTGACTGCAATTTCTTTGGCCTTAATTCAAATTGTTCATGTTTAATTGTTTGTCCTCTTATTTCAGATCAAATGGAAGTTAAATGAATATATAAGTGGGCGCTATTTACCGATACCAGTACAATTTGAGTTTGGACTGTGCGACTTTTTGTACAAGGACCCATATCTTGGACAGATGTACGCCAAGCAACTGCGTGGAAACTGGTCTTGTCCTTTCCCTCCCGTGAGTACAACCTGCTAAGTTTTTCTATTGCCTACACTTGTCTCTCATACCTATTAACACTGTAATTTGAAACTATTTTTAAAGCCAATTATTACCCAACTACGGGAAAGACAAAGGAGGGCTATGATTTTTTCGAAAGAGGAAACGACCATTTGAAACCGTACACCTGGCTTCTGACGTTTCCATGTAGGTTTATGTAAAATGAAATATTTTTGATTTAATATTCTCTACTTTATTTCCTAAAAACCTTCTTCTTCTACCTGCAGTGGTCACTAAGTAACTTGGGTCCCAGTCAGCAGTTACCTCATCATTCACTACCATTTCATTCATAGACATATTAATGACACCTCTGCCTAACCCTTTAGTACAGGCGAGATATTAAGTTGTTGTTCTAATAAATTAATTCATCTTTTCTTTAGTCAGCCCCTCCCTTCAAAATTTAAATTCACGACTCTCTTAGTCACATGCTTTTAATTCATTTTCGTCTTGTGAGAAAAATATGATAAGATTGGTTTTAAACACTTCTTGATGTTTTGATTGAGAGAAACTGTTCTTTGAGCAAGAAGGTTCTTGCATACGACCTTAAGGCTAAGCGTATGCTGAGACGCAGGTGACGCAGCACAGCACAGTATATATTTTGCAGGGAAGGGCTAGCGAGGCGGACATAGACCGCGACAGTATGCTGCGACGCAGCTACACAGACACATTCGCTTAGCACAGCTAGTACAAACAGTAGACGGTTGTGCTGCGTCTCAGCAAAAAAACAAGTGACGACCTGCACGCGTCGCGCAGTAATCTGTGCCGGCTCTACAGCAGAACAGACACATGTAAGCGCCGCACGGGCATACGCTGCAGCGTACACAGCTATCAGTACGTTCGTGTATTACAAAATCTGCTCTGTCCTGCGTCACCTGCGTCTCAGCATACGCTTAGCCCCAACGTCCCACTGGACATGCTAAGCGAGTGAGGTGCCCGTTCTTTATGCACCTATCAATACTTCCATACTTTAATTATAAATGCGAAAGTCTCTCTGTCTGTGTCATGTGTTTTCACGCCTAAATCACTGAACTGATCATTGTAAAATTTGACAGATAGGTAACCTGAAGAACATAGGCAACCTTTCATCCTACATATATTGTATAAAAAAATACGGAATATGAAACACACACCGATGAAGTCGCAGGCTTCCGCTGGTATCATTTAAAAATATATACACCAATATTGATGATTTTATCTTCAATGCTTTCTGTTGTACCTTGTCTGTCAGTGAATCCTACAACTTTAATTATTTATTCCAGGGAAGAAGCATCTTCAGGAACTTAGTAACAAATATCGAGAGCTTTCCTTTAATACCGTTCACGTACGGATCACTGATAGTGAGAATCCGCTCTGATCTCGTATTTCTTATTGGACCACCTGTTGTACAGGTTGCTACCGTAAAGGTATACATGACTATGAAGCAGAAGATAAAGAAATCCAAGTTTTAAGGATTTTATGGAGGGCTGCGTAGACGACGACTGTTTGTATTCGACAAAAAACGATCGTTTGCTGGGTCTCACAACTGGTCGCGGCAACTGGATACTATCACTATAACTCCATACTAACCAGTGTTCAGAGGAATATTCGAAAAGGCTATTTAAGCATGTTTGTTGTAAATGAGCCATTTGCGAGATATTTCAGTCTTAACCACATTTAATTGTATTTATAGCTCCACTTCTTTATCGGCTACCAAATCATTGAAAGGAATATTAATTGCTGCTGTTAATAAAATTGTTGTTGAAAATTCATCTAATATTATAATCAATTTTGCAACAGTTTTTCCAAAAAATCACGGCATGTTTGTTTTAAAAAAAATGTCACCAAATTATTAACGGATGCGCAGTGCTTACCTTATTTTACTAATTATTATTCTCCAGTAATATTTAGATGTGTGTTGTTTTTGTGTGTATTATATTTTTCAACACCTTTTACGCTTTTACTATACGTGTGTCTTAATTATTAAATAAATGATTTTTCAAATTTTTTGTTTTTGTTTTTTATTCTTCACAAAAACACCTTCAAACGCAAGTTTATTGTGAACTGAAATGTCACAATGTTATTTCGAAATAATGTGGTTAAGGGTCTATCAAAGACAAAAGAGACGCTTTCCTAAATCGACCCTGAAATTGCCAAAATGTCAATGTTATGATGTCAAATAAATTTCTTATGGATAATTATGCTGCTCCGGAAAGTACCTAGTGAATAATAAGTGCATTATGCCTTCGTGATTACTTATCATCTTGAATTTATAGAACAGTTCATTTTTTTTTTTTTTTTTTAAACGTTGCCCCACACTAGGAATTTCTCCTGTATCGTGGGTGCGATTACAAACATTTAAACTCACATACACAAACAGCCAGACCCGGAACAACTACTGGTAGGTCATACAAATATTTGTTCCGTTCGGGAATCGAACCCGCGACACGCAGCGCAGCAGTCAGCCGCTTAACCACTGCGCCAACCGTGCCGTCAATTATAAATGATAAATGATAAATGATTTTATTTCTGTAAGTAGGTTTGTACAAACACTTTTACACGTCAATCATATTTTAAAAACTAGATGAGGTCGGCGTTTCCTATCTGACTACTCTGAGAAGAAAGGCCGAAACAAACTCAGAGGTCACAGTCTCTTTTAAAGTCCAGACATAATCTTGGTCAGATCATGTGAAGGCCATGTGGATTGGTGTCTGAAGTGGTCTTTAGAGGAAAGCATCACACAGATTGAGAGGGTCTGTCCAGTCAGTGCACGCATTTGTCATTTATCGTGTAGCTCAACTCAGAATTTAAGGAGCTCAACGATTCGACGAACAATACCAAAAAAAGGACATTTGTGTAGGCCACATAAATTACTCAAACTGTCAGACCATGATTAAAACTAACTGAGAAAAAAATTAAAAACAAAACAAAAAGGTAACCCATATAGTCTTCACATTCACAATAATTAAAATAATATAATACTTTAAAAGTAAATATTCATGTCATTGTATATAAAAATCATTAATGTCAATGTGTATATAATAAAATAAAAAAATAACCAGAAATAATCTTGGTCAGAGCATTTCATATGAGGACCATGTAGTTTTGTGTCTGAAATGATCTTTTGAGGAAAGAACCATACAGATTTGAGTGGACCTGTCCAGTCAGTGCACGCATTTGTCAGTAATTGTGCAGCTCAACTCAGAACTTAAAAGGAGCTCAACGATTCGACGAACAATACCAAAGAAAGGACATTTGGGTAGGCCGCATAAAGTACTCAAAACTGCCAGATTATCATTAGTAGTAACTGAGAAAATTAAATAAATATATATACATGAGCTACATAGTCCTCACATTCACATCAATTAAAATAATAATAATGTTATACTTAACAAAGTAAATATTCATGTCATTGTGTATATAATTTTGAAGTTTGCAAAATAAACAAAGTTCCAAAAGTAAAAAATAAAAATAATAATTGGAGCAGCTTAATCCCAAGCCTTTTTGTCCTCAATGTAATCTTTAACGGTATAAAAAGCTTTCTGGCACAACTTACGTTTAATGAATGATTTAAATTTATTAAGGCTTAGATCTTGTACGTGGCTTGGAAGTTTATTATAAAAGCGTATACATTGACATCTGAACGAGCCACCTATTTTCTTGAGCCTTGTTGTAGGTACAACAAATTTGTGTTTGTTTCTAGTATTTATGTTATGGATATCACTGTATTTTTTAAACAATTTTATATTTTTATGGGCATATAAAAGATTATCAAAAATATACTGAGAAGGCACAGTCATTACATTAACCTCCTTAAATTTATCTCTGAGAGACTGTCTCGGACTTAATTTATAAATTGATCGAACAGCTCTTTTCTGCAAAACAAAGATAGTCTGAATGTCAGCGGCATTTCCCCACAACAGAATACCGTACGACATTACACTATGAAAATAGCTAAAGTACACTAAACGGGCTGTCTCTATGTCAGTCAAATTACGAATTTTTCTAACAGCATATGCTGCGGAGCTTAGCTTTTTTGACAATTTATCTATATGTGGGCCCCACTGAAGCTTAGCATCCAAAGTTAAGCCCAAGAAAACTGTGCTATCTTCAGGATTCAATTCTTCGCCCTTTATTAACACATTAGTTTTCACCTGCCTAACATGAGGTAGGGTAAACTTAATGCATTTGGTTTTTTTTTGATTAAGAAGTAAATTATTAACATTGAACCAGTGAACTACTTTTGAGATCGCGCTATTTACATCGTCAGTAACCAGCTGCTGACGTTTAAGTTTAAACAAAAGTGAAGTGTCATCCGCAAACAACACTATATCATGGTTATCCTTTATGAGGTAAGGCAAGTCATTAATATAGATAAGAAACAAGAAAGGACCAAGAATTGAGCCCTGAGGGACTCCCATTGTTACTATAGATCCGGGAGATCTTTTTCCATTAACGTCAAGACTCTGAATCCTATTACTCAAGTATGAAATAAGGAGATTCAGAGCGCTGTTCCGGATCCCATAGTGGCGGAGTTTCCTGATTAACGTTTCATGGAGAACGCAATCAAACGCCTTGGACAAATCACAAAAAATACCCAAGGCATCGCATTTATCTTCCCATGCATTATAAATATGACCTAAAAGTTCAACACCGGCATCAGTAGTTGAACGACCCCTTGTAAAACCGAACTGTTTGCTATGTAATAATTTATGTCTATTAAAAAATCTTTGCAATTGCTCTAAAATTAATTTCTCAAAAATTTTACTAAAGGTAGGTAGTACTGAAATAGGTCTATAATTAGTGGGGTCTGATGTACTACCTGATTTAAACAAAGGTATTATTTTACTATTTTTCATCAGGTCAGGAAACTCCCCACAGTCGATACAATTATTAAAGATAAGAGCTAAAGTAGGTGCTACAATGTCAATAATAGACTTAGCAACTTCTACAGAATTACCCCACAGATCTGCAGTCTTTTTTACATTTAAAGTGTGAAAGGTTTTAATTATGTCTCTACAGGTAATATGTTCAAAAAGAAAGTCCGAATCGCAAACATTAACATTTTCCTTTAGCAAAGACTCAGCAACAGAAGGTGATGAGTTTAGGGATTTAGTAGTTGAAACTGGAATATCTGAAAAGAAATTTTCAAAGGCCGCGGCGACTTGTGAGTCTGATTTTATTATGTTGTCATTAATAGACAGGCTGTAGTCAGCATTTCGGTTATTAGACCTTCCCGTTTCACTATTAATAATATTCCAAGTCGTTTTAATTACATTACTACTATTTTTAATCTTCGAACTCAAATAACGCGACTTGGCCATACAACAAACTTTTTTAAATAATTTTGAATAATTTCTAACATATAAATTAAATTCAGCTGTGTTTACATAAGTCCTTTCATTGTACAGCTCATAAAGCCGTGTTCTACTTTTATGAATACCAATGGTAGCCCAATCACTAAAAGATGCGTTACTATTAACCGAAATAGTCTTGGGAATAAAGGTGGAATTAAATTGCTTACAGTATATATTAAAGAAATCATCATATAGATTATTAGGATCAGCATGAATAGACAAAACTGGTAATTTATTAATAAGTTTAACTTTAAAAGTCTCCAAGCGACTTCCAGTTTTGGGGTTAACCGTGATATCCTTTTTAGACACTTTGTTGTTTTGGTAAAATTAAATGATAACAGTTCCCTATTTAATAGGTGCAGACTACCCCGTTGGTCTAGTGCTTGCAAACGCTACTGCTGAGGTCTTAGGTTTGATTCCCAGGTCGAGCAAAGAATTATTAGGTTTTTCCATCTGAAATTTCTCAGTGGTAGCCTGCAGTTCAGATTTGTGCCCGATTGATAGCAATAACTTCTTATCGATCTTTTGCTAATGTTGAGAGAATGAGAACTTCATGGACATGCGCTGGATTATGATTCATCAATACATGTATAATAAGAACCATCCTGCTCTAAAATAACTAATTTAATTCCGAATATAATTATTTAACCTCAACATAGATATAATCCCCGAATGAATCTTAAAGTCATTAACCCAATAGCATAATCTAGAACTGTTGAATAAAACTACACATTTACAATATTTCAGGGATAAGGAAAATAATAATTATGAAACACCAAGATATTTTGTTATTCATTTACATTTCTTTGCCAACATCAAATTCAATATACTACACCATACCATCACATCTCCTATTCCCCACATAATATCACTATTTAATCAATATTCTAATATTTACCTTAAAACTAATAGGTTACCTTAATTTACAGTAGATCTTCAACCAAATACTATGCCAATCTGTCGTTTTACCGACACAGCCACTAAGCACGTCTTACCGTCACAAGCGCCCGACCCAGAAGAACCGTTATTCCCTCATTTTGACATATCGAATCTTTGTTTGGGTGTTGCCAGTACAATATCCAACAATTACGTATTAACGAATTTAAACCTAACACATGAAATAGGTAGATGTTGTTAAAACACTTCGATATTATATTGATACCTTTTTAGGGTTCGGTAGTCAATTGGCAAAAATGGAACTATGTAACTTTATCATGTCCGTCCGTCTGGATGTCACACAGCAATTTTACTCCGATATTATATGCACTATATCGAACAGAATTGGAAAGAAGTATTCCGAGCACCGCTAGTGTTAAGGAATTGCGCAATTTTGCAGTGAAATTACAATAAAGAAAGAAAAGAAAGAAAAACATTTATTTGGACACAGTTCGTGATAAAATAATTAGGGATGTAAAAAAATCTATACTCATGATCGTGTGGGGTATTATTGGATACCATAATATAAAAATTATGGCGTTCCTAAGTGACTTTGTACTTAGTACCTAAATATTTTTTTAAGAAAGCATAATAACCTTATAGGTCACTATATTTTCGAGCCGTTTGAGGTTGCAACCCTAGGACCATGGGGTCCGAATGCTCATGGTCTGTTCAATGAAATCTCCAAACGACTGGTTGACACTTCCCGTGACCCAAGGGCTGGCTTTTACCTTGGCCAGAGGCTAAGCATTGCCATACAACGTGGCAACGCCGCCAGTCTTTTGGGTACATTACCAGTCGACAGCGATGCGGAGGAATTTTTCGACGCCATATTTTAGTTTGTTAATAGTTTTGTTAAATAAACTTAATAAAAAGCAGAATAGTTTTTTATACAGAATATTTTCGGTACAACCGCAGAAATAACCATATTTTTTAATAGCTCGTTTTATATATAAATACTACTACAAAGTAATTTTTGCAGTCGATAAAATTAATACTATCCATGCGTGAAAATTCATTCCAACTACGCATATAAACTTAAGATTCGCCCTACCGCGTCAAAAGATAGTTGTGTTCCAGTTTCGTTTTGACATCTCTGACGCAATGAGTGACTTCACTTGCTTATCATGGACACGCATTTAATCATGTGTGAACTCATCACTCTTCTTATGTTGCACAATGCCTCATTAAGGTGGATAACAATTAAAATTCTATTGTGTCTCGTTAATGACAGTTGAAAGTTTAAGGAGTATGGACTCTTTCACGTGACTAAGAACGGTGAGGGCATTTCTAGCGATTTAAATCTTCGCCCATAAGTGGTAAAACATCGTGCGGAAACCGGCATGTCGTTGAACCAAACCAACCCATGTGACATCCACCAATCCGCACAAGGCCCGCAAAGTGGATTACAAATACAGGATATGAGAACATTAGGTCGATTATGTTATAAGTGGTAAAGCTTGTAACACCAACCAAACAAAACACACTGCTATTTGTAGAAACAATAATATCTTCTATATCATTATAAACACATTATAAATATAATAGCTTTTTCGTGTCAGTCTGTGTGACCTAGTTGTTCTTCTAAACTACTTAACGGATTTAGATGCGGTTTTCACCATAATTTAAAGAATTTATTCCGAAATACCGAAAACTTGCAAAGAATAAAGAAATCTCGATGTTTAGTAAAGTTGCAAGAGCCGAGCGAATCAGGGGCGGATCGCTGGTTATTCAAAAATTTTTTGTTCCTAAAATAGCGCTAAGTGTGATAAATGACGCAAGCTTCTGGATAGGTAAAAGTGTGGGCGCAAATGACGTCATCCGCTGAAAATAAGTAGTTACTTAAGCTCAAACCTTTGCGAATAAATTCTTATGGTTTCCCAAATTGCCAATAACTGGTTTGTGAGGCAACATTCGATATTGTAAAGGAAACGACGCGATTCTGGTAGAACATTCCTATGAAGTTTTCATAGAAATTATTCAACGAGAGTCGCTTCGCGCTGTAGCGTCGTGCCTGTCTACCGGGGCCTTTATAAGAGCCAAGAAATTGTGTGTTGTTTACCTATTGTACGAGATTTGATTGTAAAAACACTTACCTTAAGAACTGTCGCTTTGGTTTACTCATAGGTAAAGTGGGCTGCATCAATTGGGTACCCCAGTTGTATTAAAATTTTAATACAACTGGGGTACCCAATTGATGCAACCCACCTTACTTACCTATCCTTTCAACTGTCATTAACGAGACACAATAGAATTTTAATTGTTATCCACCTCAATGAGGCGTTGTAACAGATGATGAGCTATACAGGGTGGCAGGGACATCGACGCGAGAACTGTTACCATGGATTCAGTACATGATTCTGAAAGCGTCGGTGTTGAAAATTTTCGTCGGCTATTAAAAAAATTCTGTTCCATACATTTTGACCGCGTAGGTATTGCACTTTTTCATGAAAAAGAAGTTTTTTTTATAACTGACGAAAAATTTCAACGCAGAGCGTTCAGAATTATGTGCTGAATCCATGGTAACAGTTTTCGCGTCGATGTCCCTGCCACCCTGTATAATAGGATGTACGTACAGTCCTTTCTTTAGTATTGTTCGTCGAGTCGTTGAGCTTGATTAGTTCTGAGTTGAGCTACACGATCACTGACAAATGCGTGCACTGAATGGGCAGGTCCATTCAAATCTATACGGTTCTTTCCTAAAAAGACCATCTCAGATATTAATCTACATGCTGCTCCGGTCTGACCAAGATTATGTCTGGGCTTTAAAAGAGAGTGACGTCTGAGTTTGTCTCGGACTATCCTTTCAGAGTAGTCACTTAGGTAACACCGAAATCATCTAGTTTTAAAACATAAATTTGTTTTTGACGCGTAAAAGTTTTTTTTCCAAAAAAATTCTAGACATAAATATCATTTATATTTTTTTGTACACGGCCCGTAAATATTTTTGAAGTTAAAACTTTTTGAAGCGTTGATCGATTTTTGGTAAGAGATAAACTTATGAATTCGCGTCACCTACATTCTCGCACCATAGTGCTGTAGTATTGCATATAGATGGCGCTAGTACCAGTTTTAAGTTTTTTCATTTCTGTCGGCAGACTGCCTGTTTTTTATTCTTACTGTTTTAATGCAATATTTTGTAATTTTTTCAGATAAAGATGGAGCTATTTGAGTTCCTGGGCGGTCATTACATACCAACGAGTGTCGTAGGATCGTACAAGCTGTGTGATGTTCTATACAAAGAGCCTTTTTTCGGCACAATGTATGCCAGTTTCCTGGAAATTGGTCATGTCCGTTCCCTGCTGTAAGTGCCTACCCTTGTAATATGTATGAATGCATTTATTAGATATCTTACTCTGATTGAAAGAACAATAATATGATCGGAGTCAATGATACTGAAGATGAGAGAAATCTTACAAATCACATCACACTTATCATGTAGGCCAGCTCAACATAGTTATTAAATAATCTTGTAATTTGATGTAGGTAACAGAAAGAAGACTCATAAAAACTCATTAAAAAATACATACGTATTTTTTAATGAGTTTTTATGAGTCTTCTTTCTGTTACCTACATCAAATTAATACTCAGATAATTTTGAAGATTTACCTATTTACTCTACTGCGTCCTATTCAAAAGCGATGGTCGCGCGAATACGCGATCATCGCGCGAACACGCGATCTTCGCGTCCATATGTCAGTGAACAGAGAATAGGTAATAGGTAATACGGGCTGGTATCCGCAACTCCACGTCAAAGCGCGTATTTTGCGTACGGGTGGGAAAATCTGTTATTCGATCCACCCCAGCTCCTCAAAGAAGGCCAGCAACGCCTTGGTGTCACTGACAATCTCACGTAGGGTACCTGGGTTACCGAAGTACTTGGCCCTGTATGTGGCGACCACGGGGCAGTTTAACAGCACATGGGCTGCTGTCTCGTCGTCCTCCATGCAAGCTCTGCACAGCGGACTGTCTGTGACTCCTATGACAAAGAGGTGTTTATTAAATGACCCATGGCCAGTTAGGGCAGCTGTAACTGTGCGCAGCTGCTGTTTTGTTAATCGGAGAACCTGCTTCGTGAGGCGGTCGTCGATTGTAGGGAGAGCCTCCTTAGCCTGCCTGCACTCACCGTGGTCCACCCATATTTTTTGATGTTGTTCCCTGGTTCGTTTCCTTACCAGAGAGCGTAGGTACCCGAAGGGGAGTGGCGTGATGGGTTCAGGCCCCACTGTTGCCATGCTCGACCCCCTTCTGGCAAGTTCGTCGGCTGCGTCATTGCCCCGCGAACCGCTGTGTCCCTTGATCCATTGAATGGTTATATTATTGAGGTCACCCACCTGGTTGAGGCGTTGGTGGCACTCGTATATCAGCCCAGAATCAACAGTGTGACTGTTTAGCGCTTGCAGAACAGCCATGCTGTCTGAGAGTATTCGTATCGAGTGGTCCTTAACTTCCCTGGCCATGATGGCTGAAGCGGCAAGAGATATACCCATGCATTCGGCCTGGAACACTGTTTTATGGACACCCAATGGTGTGGCTATGTGTATGTTGAAGTCCTCCGAGAAGATTCCAGCACCTGTGCCACTACCTGTTTTGGATCCGTCGGTGAAGATTCGCAGCTCTGCGGGGCGCAAACCCTCGCATCTGCGGTCCTCGTGGAGTTGGATCCTGTATTTTTTATCGAAGATAAATTGTTTGGGCACCCGGTCATTTACGGCTTTCGTAATAGGGAACTCATTGTTGAGTCCCTCAAGCAGCGCGGTGTGTTGTGTGACTCTCTTACCCCAGAGATCAATTGCATTAAGATGCACCGCCGCCATTGTCGCTTCCTGCTGTATGAACAGGTGGAGTGGGGGCAGTCCCAGCATGGCTTCGATTGCTGCAGTCGGAGTAGTCCTCATGCAGCCCGTGGTTGCCACGCAGGCTAGTCTTTGCATGCGTTGTAGTTTGTTGCAAGCTGTAACCAGCTGAGTGCGGGGCCACCAAACCACGGCCCCGTACGCGATCATAGGGCGGATCACTGCTGTGTACAGCCACAGTATGATTTTGGAGGATAGGCCCCACTTCTTACCTATCATTCTCCTGCACTGCCAGAAGGTAATGCAGGCCCTGTTTAGCTTGTTGTCTACATGACTACTCCAGTTTAACTTACTGTCTAGAATGACCCCGAGGTACTTGACTTCGTTGGCCAACTGAAGTTCAGTATCGAACAGTTTGGGTAGGCGGAAAGGACCTAATGCTCGTTTTTGGGTAAACATGTATAGTTCAGTTTTAGTGGGGTTCACTGACAGTTCAAATTCCCTGCACCAACTTTCTACGATACGTAGTGCTTGCTGAGTGAGGTTACAGATCGTACCCGTCACCTTCCCCGATACAAGGATTGCGAGGTCATCTGCATACCCTATTGTGTAATAGCGGTTGGCATTGAGTTTGGTAATGAGGTCATTAATTACCAGATTCCATAGAAGGGGGGACAGAACCCCTCCCTGGGGGCAGCCTCTGGCTATCATGGCCAACTGCCGCTCACCCTCAAGGCGAACCACCCGTTTGCTTAACATGTTTGTAATCCAGTCCGTAAGTACCTGTTCTACTCAATGCCTGGAGAGGGCGCTTCTGATGCTGGAGAAGTTGGTTTTGTCGAAAGCTCCTTTGATGCCTATGAAAGTACCCAGGCAGGTGCCTTTTTGATGAATCGCGTCCTCTATCTGACTGACCACTAGATGGAGAGCAGATTCGGTCGACTTACCTGAGCTGTATGCGTGTTGATTACCATGTAGCGGTATGTTTTTCAGAGCGCCATCCCGCCATCCGCCAGTGAACAGAGAATAGTGTCCATATTTCGGTGAACCTGAACTCGTTGTCGCGCCGACAGAGGGCGCTTTACGGTTTTCCGAACAAAAAGTGGCATATGGACGCGACGTATTCGCATATTCGCGCGACGATCGCTTTCAAATAGAACGTGGGTTTACTTTTCAGGGTGAATATCACTTCATGAATACATCTGGAGAATTTCCCTTACAACATACCCTTCACATACTCGTCCATGATCGTAAGAACCAGAGCTGATGTGCATCTTCATGGCTACCAACGAAGAGGTCGTCAGGTGGAAAACCTTCATAAAGATCACGCAGAAAATGAAGGATGCCAAAAAGAAGAACAAGTCGTTAATACAAAAAAATAAGATTAAGTAGTGAATGATTTTGGAAATTAAATAATTATTGTTTAATAATCATGGGTGTTTTTATTAGAATCCTTCCATTATTATGTTGGTGGTAAATATACCTCACGGATAACGTTCTTGTCAGCGTGCCAGGGGTGAAATGTCCATATAAGCCGATTCCTACCGGCTTTCTTTCGGAAATTCGGAACACAACCACTCTATCGACATTGAATAATCAAACTATAAGTATTTGAGACACCATAAAATTAAAATACCCATTACAAAACACCTACATACATTAAAAATTGTCTTAATAACCCAACAACAAAACACTGCGCTAAAATAACTCGTAGGCGCGTCCGGCTTATGCTAAATTCAATTTCCTTACAAAATAAAGTCCATCATGACGTCACTTCGGTCACGTGATACCGCGGTTTCTATGAGCCGGGTAAGCCGGTATGTGACGAGTTATTGTAGGCACGTAGTAACAGAAACGTGCGTGCGGGAGCGAGAAGGAATTAGTGCTATTGCACCAACTCTTTGTGGCACACGCATTTGATTCGGTAGTTTTCGTTGTATTTCGTAATACGTTCGGCTAGGAGTTGAAGGAGTTCGGAGTTCGTAAACATTTCATTAATCGTATCACAATGTGTGGTTGTTTTTTGACGTACTCGCATTAGAACCATATTAATTTGCATTTTGTTCGCTCAGTATTATTGAATTAATTAGTTTATCATTACTACTAGTATTAATATTTGTTCGACTTTGTTTTTAAAGTCTTTAAAAACAAAGTCGATAAAAACAAAGTCGATAAAACAAAGTCGATAAAAACAAAGTCGATAAAAACAAAGTCGATAAAAACAAAGTCGATAAGAACAAACTCGATAAAAACAAAGTCGATAAAAACAAAGTCGATAAAAACAAAGTCGATAAATACAAAGTCGATAAAAACAAATTCAATAAAAACAATTTTTTTTTATCGACTTTGCTTTTATCGACTTTGTTTTTATCGACTTTAAAAACAAAGTCGATAAAAACAAATTCGATAAAAACAAAGTCGATAAAAACAAAGTCGATAAAAAAAAGTCGATAAAAACAAAGTCGATAAGAACAAAGTCGATAAAAACAAAGTCGATAAAAAAAAAGTCGATAAAAACAAAGTCGATAAAACAAATACGATAAAAACAAATTCGATAAAACAATTTTTTTTATCAACTTTGCTTTTATCGACTTTGTTTTTATCGACTTTAAAAACAAAGTCGATAAGAACAAATTCGATAAAAACAAATTCGATAAAAACAAAGTCGATAAAAACAAAGTCGATAAAAACAAATTCGATAAAAACAAATTCGATAAAAACAAATTCGATAAAAACAAAGTCGATAAAAACAAATTCGATAAAAACAAAGTCGATAAAAACAAAGTCGATAAAAACAAATTCGATAAAAACAATTTTTTTTTATAAAGAAAGAAAAGAAAGAAAGAAAAGAAAGAAAGAAAAATTGTTTATTCTACACAAAATAAACGCACATTACACAAAAAAATATAACATAAAATACACATTCACCAATAGCAAAAAGCCTCGTATCCAATTTTCGAAAACTAATAAAAAGTTCGACAAATTTTGTCTATTGCTTATGTCAAGGCCAGATACCAAAGACAATTTACAGTTTTGTTTGCATTATTAGCAAATGAAAACAACAAACAATCAAAACAAACAAAATGCCGATAGCTGAGTGAAATAATAAAAATAAAAATTGTAACAAGCAAACCACATTAACAAGAACAATTAATCTGTGCGTCGCATCTGTGCAAGAATAGGTCATTGCTCAGCGAAATGCCACAACTTCGGACGAACCTACGGTTATGGCGCTGATTTTCAGCAAAAACCTCGCGAATGACGTAATGACGTCCCCCTGTGTGACCATAATTAAATCAGGTAAGCAAAATTTACTAAGGGAATGAGTGTGAATATAACTGAACATAATATGTACATAAAAATAACAATAAAAATATATATATATAAGTACTTATGTATAATTTAAGCGTAACTTATAAAAAATAAATAAAGATACTGCAACAAACTGAGAGTTATAATAATTACAATAAAAATAAAAACAAAATACTAAGTTATTGTGGTGTCTTCCTAAATCTAATATTTTAGTAGGTAAATAAGTAATTATTTATAATTGCATGCACCATGGGAATTGCGATGGCATGGCGGCCATTTGCAAAAAGCATGGCGTTGGCGAGTGACAACCATGCTTTATTCTTAGTTGAATAAATGTTATTACTTAATAGATATTCATTTTATTATTTTAGTGGACCGAATGGGTCGCCGATTCTTCGATGTGCGAAGGAGCTCGATGTAAATCGATGGAAGGAGCAAGATCCACCGACATAAAGAAATGCTAAACCAAACCACCTTCCAAACCTCCTGATCGTAATGGTAAGTATTACAATAGGTGTTTGTATTGCCTTAGTAAACAAATTTAAATTGTAACCAATACTTATATGGAATAAAATTGGTAATCCTTGCAACACCATCGACTCATACCCACCCATTGTCCCACCTAGATATGCAGCTTCGGAAAGACACAGCAAATACGCCCCAGATGACTAAGGACTGCCATTCCGCCCGTGACAATAACACAGACCGGACGTAAACTGGGAGGAATCAGACAGAGGCCACTCACACTGTTGGAAAGCCATATTCATTGCCCGTAGGCCCTGACCCATAAGGTAAGTCCAATAAGAGCAGCTATTGTTACTATTTCCAGTTCTAAAATCATGTGGATTGCTGTATCTGCATGAAAATTTTCTTTAAAATACTCAAAAAATGCCTTTTTGTTAGCAGGACTCTTACTGGTGGAGGAAGGTTATTCCAACAGTGCGTGGCAGCATATCTGAAACTCCCCCTGAATGCTGCGGTCCTATGTGTTGATGTACAAAGGGGTTCGGTAGAAAAACGTGGTTCGTATTTGCTCTGCCTCCAGCTCAACTTCTCAAACAGGTAGTGTGGTTTTTGTGTTGTCACTACTCCAAAAAGTAAACTGGCCATATGTAACTTTCTCCTAGCAGCCATTTTCAAAATATTATTTTCGTTTATAAAAGGAGTGACGTGACTTCTACGAGGTATCGTCACACAGAACCGTGTACATGCATTTTGAATACGTTGTATCAGCTTCTCTGTTCTTGCTAACAGGCACGGGCCATATACGGTATCACAATAGTTAAGTCTTGATAAAATTAGGCTATCCACTAATTGTTTCCGTAGATCAACACTCAGGTAGTCTCTAATTGAATATAGGAGTTTCAATCTATAAAAACAATTTCTCATGGAGTTACTTATGTGTTTCTCAAATCGTAGTTCCGGATCCATGGTTAACCCAAGGTTGCATGCTATCTCTACCCTATCTATTTTTTTCCCCCTGACAACAACTTCTGGCTTGGCTGACAGTATTGCACTGATCACCTTCCTACTTCCTAAAACCATAAATTTAGATTTCAGTGGGTTTAATACCAGTGAATTATTGTCTGACCATGCCATCACTCTTTCCAGATCGTCATTCATTTTTCGCACTGCCTCTGATGTGTCAACTGGTTTAAAAGATATATATAATTGGATGTCATCTGCGTACATGTGATACCTGCAATGCTGAAATGACTTAATTATGTCTGCGCTGTAAAGAATGTACAAAAGGGGCCCTAAAATTGATCCCTGAGGCACACCACGTGACACCCGACGAGGGGGGGATGACATCTTTGATCCATCCTCCTTCTGGATTTCAACGAGCAATGACCTATTTTGCAAGTAGCTAGCGAACCACTGTATTGTTTCCGTTGAAAAACCGTAATAGGCCAACTTGGAAAGTAACAGTGTGGTGTTTATTGCATCGAAGGCCCGTGAAAAATCCAGGAGTGCAAGGATTGTTCCCTCCCCACTGTCCCGTGCCTCTAGGATATTCCCCACTACGTCAGAGAGGGCTGTGGCCGTCCCACGGCCCTTCCTAAAACCAGACTGAAGGTCGGGTAGCATCTTGTTTACTTCTAAATACTCCAACATTTGGTTATAAACCACCCTCTCTAAGACTTTAGATAAACAAGGCAAAATGCTTACAGGACGTAGATCCTTAAAAGTAGTTGGGTTTCCGATTTTGGGTAAAGGACGCACAATAGCGCACTTCCACAAATCAGGGAAAGTGTGGGTATCTATAGACTTATTTACCATTGTAGTAATAGCCTGAAGGGTGGTTGGTAACGTTAACATTATCATATCCAGACTGATGCCATCACTCCCTTTAGCATTTGTCCCTAAGCTCTTAATAATTTTCGAAATTTCTTCCTCATTAACATTTCGTAGCTCAAATTGAGTTTCACCAAATCTATTTGTTTCAAAATATGATAGTTGCGATCCGGGCAGTATGCACTGTCCTGGTACATTTAGAAATGCCTTGTTTATTTCGTCTGGGTCATTAAATTGTCCAGGAAGCGTACCTTCACTTTGTTCTGAAAAAACATCTGATTTAAGATTTTTCCAAAGCTTTTTGGGGTTTTTTATTTGACTATTAATGTGCCTGTCAAAGTACGCCTTCCTTTCCTGCATTAGTGCTATAAAAGATTTTTTTTTTAAATCCAAATAATATCTCCTTGTAGTGTCTAACTTGTCCTTATGATAATTATTTTTTGCCTCGTCTCGCAGCTTAAACATCAATTTAATATTGTCAGTTATCCACGGCGTGGGTCGGTCCCTAAATATCTTACTCTTTATGGGGGCATGTAAGTCATATAATTGCGTGATAAGGAAATTAAAACGTTCAATCATGCTATTAACATCTTGCAGTAAACCAATTTCAGACCATGGCATTAATTTCAGATCCACTGCAAAGTAATCCACCAATATATCCCTTAGAGACCGATATACAACTAGCTTAGGTTTGCTTTTTACCTTCCTTATGACAGTATCACATACAATAAACGAATGATGACCAAGTTCACTGACATGACTGACCAGTACATTACGAACCCCCACATCAGTACAGATCACGTCGATGAGAGTACTACTATCTCCTACAAAATGGGTTGGTGACTGCACTACCTGATTTAGCGACTTTGCTTTTATCGAATTTGTTTTTATCGACTTTGTTTTTATCGACTTTGTTTTTATCGAATTTGTTTTTATCGACTTTGTTTTTATCGACTTTGTTTTTATCGACTTTGTTTTTATCGACTTTGTGCTTATCGACTTTGTTTTTAAAGTCGATAAAAGCAAAGTCGATAAAAAAACATTGATTTTATCGAATTTGTTTTTATCGGATTTTTTTTTATCGACTTTGTTTTTATCGACTTTGTTTTTACCGACTTTGTTTTTATCGACTTTGTATTTATCGACTTTAAAAACAAAGTCGATAAAAACAATTTTATTTATCGACTTTGTTTTTATCGACTTTGTTTTTATCGACTTTGTTCTTATCGACTTTGTTTTTATCGACTTTGTTTTTATCGACTTTGTTTTTATCGACTTTGTTTTTATTGACTTTGTATTTATCGACTTTGTTTTATCGACTTTGTCATCAATCAATATTCCTTTCAAGGAATGGGTAGTCGATAAAGAAGTGGAGCCATAAATGTGGTTGAGACTGAAATGTCTCGCAAACGGCTCATTTACAACAAACATGCATAAATTGCCTTTTCAAATATTCCTCTGAACACGGGTTAGTATGGAGTTATAGTGACAGTATCCAGTTGTCGCGACCAGTTGTGAGACCCCAGCAAACGATCGTTTTTGTCGAATACAAACAGTCGTCATCTACGCAGCCCTGCACAAAATCCTTAAAACTTGGATTACTTTATCTTCAGCTTCATAGTCATGTATACCTTTATGGTAGCTACCTGTACAGCAGGTGGTCCAATAAAAAATATGATATCAGCGCGGGTTCTCACTATCAGTGATTCGTACGTGAATGCTATTAAAGGCAAGTTCTCGATATTTGTTACTAAGTTCCTGAAGATACTTCTTTCCTGGAATAAAGAATTAAACTTGTAGGACTCACTGATAGACAAGGTACAACAGAAAGCATTGAAGATAAAATCATCAATATTGGTGTATATGTTTTTATGATACCAGCGGAAGCCTACGACTTCATCTCAGTGTGTTTTGTATTCCGTATTTTTTATACAATATATGTAGGATGAAAGGTTGCCTATGTTCTCCAGGTTATCTATCTGTCTAACGATCGGTTCAGTGGTTTAGGCGTGAAAACACATGACACAGACAGAGAGACTTTCGCATTTATAATATTAAAGTATGGAAGTATTGATAGGTGCACAAAGGTTGGGCACCTCACTCGCTTTGCATGTTCTGTGGGACGTTGGTGCTAAGCGTATGCTGAGACGCAGGTGACGCAGGTCAGAGCAAATTTTGTAATACACGAACGTACTGACAGCTGTGTACGCTGCAGCACATGCCCGTGCGGCGCTTACATGTGTCTGTTCTGCTCTGCGTCTTGCTGTAGAGCCGGCACAGATTTCTGCTCGACGCGTGCAGGTCGTCACTTGTTTTTTTGCTGAGACATAGGTAACGCAGCACTACCGTCTACTGTTTGTACTAGCTAGGACGCGAATGTGTCCGTGTAGCTGCGTTGCAGCATACTCTCGCGGCCTATGTCTGCCTCGCTAGCCCTACCCTGCAAAATATGTACTGTGCTGTGCTGCGTCACCTGCGTCTCAGCATACGCTTGGCCTTAAGGTCATGTGCAAGAACCTTCTTGCTCAAAGAACAGTCTCCGTCAATCAAAATATCAAGAAGTATTTAAAACCAATCTTATCATATTTTTCTCACAAGGTGAAAATGGATTAAACGCATGTGACTAAGAGAGTCATGAATTTAAATGTTGATTGGAGGAGAGGGAGGGGCTGACTAAAGAAAAGATGAATTAATTTATTAGAACAACAACAAAATATCTCGCCTGTACTTAGGGTTAGGTAGAAGTCATGCATGGAGAGGGGCCAGTTCCCACTTCGTTGGAAGACGGGGAAACTGGTCCTCATCAAGAAGCCGGGGCGCCCAGCGGACTCTCCGTCCGCTTATCGGCCCATTGTGCTGCTCGACGAGGTGGGCAAGCTCTTTGAAAGAGTCATTGCAGACCGCCTCGTCGGGCAGCTGGTGCGAGTGGGGCCGGATCTGGCGGAGAATCAGTTCGGTTTCCGCTGGGGGCGCTCTACAGTGGACGCCATCATGCGCGTGCGGGCCCTCACGACAGGGGATGCTGTGCCCCGGGGTGGAGTCGTCTTGGCGGTGTCTCTAGACATCGCCAATGCCTTCAACACCCTGCTCTGGAGTTGCATCAGGGAGGCACTCCGGTATCACCGGATGCCGACCTACCTCTGTCGTGTGGGCGAGGCCTATCTGACGGACAGGGCCGTCATCTACCCCGGTCACCAAGGAGAGTGGAACCGGCAAGATATGTCGTGCGGTGTCCCACAGGGTTCGGTTCTGGGGCCGCATCTGTGGGACATCGGATACAACTGGGTGCTGCGCGCCGACCTCCCTAGCGGCGTCAGCGTCGTTTGTTACGCTGACGACACGCTTGTTCTGGCGCAGGGGGGGTCGTACCAGGCGGCGGCCGATTTAGCGACACGCGGGGTTGCGACAATCGTTGACATGATCCGGCAGCTGGGACTCGAGGTGGCCCTGCACAAGTCTGAGGCCATGGGTTTTCATGGTCCTCGGAATGCGCCACCGTCGGGTTCCCAGGTAATGGCGGGAGGGGTTCACATCGGTGTCGAGTCGACGATGAAGTATCTGGGACTCGTTCTCGACAGCCGGTGGAATTTCGTGGAACACTTCCGACGTTTGGCTCCCAGACTAGAGTGGGCCAGGGCTGCATTGAAGCGGCTCCTGCCCAATCAAGGGGACTCAAACGCCTCCTACCGGAGGCTCTATGCGAGGATCGTGCGGTCCATGGCCCTTTACGGGGCGCCGGTGTGGGCGCGTTCATTGAGGCTGCGGCCAGCCCGCCGGTTGAACGCGTCCCAGAGGGTCATGGCCATCCGGCTGGCCCGAGGATACCGCACGGTCTCCTGCGAGGCGGCGAGCCTCCTTGCCGGATTACCGCCATGGGATCTGGAGGCAAAGGTCCTCGCGCACATCTGGGAGTGGCGCGAGGAGGCGAAACGCCGGGGCTTAGCTCCGATGCCGCAAGAAATTGCGGCACAGCGGACAGAGCTCCGGCGGGATCTCATGGCATCATGGAGAGTGCGATTGTCGCAACCCCGCGCTGGGCACGCCACAATTGCGGCGATAAGACCCCTTTTTGAGGAGTGGCTTGAGAGACGCCACGGCGTCCTCACCTTCCGCCTGACGCAGGTCCTCACCGGACACGGCTGCTTCGGGAGGTTCCTGTTCAGGATAAGGCGGGAGGAAACACCATTGTGTGGATTGGCCTGAGGACATGGTGGAGCATACGGTTGAGGTCTGCTCGGCTTGGGCAGAGCAACGCCGTGTCCTCGTAGAGGCGATCGGTGGCGGTGATCTCTCGCGTCCGCCCTGGTTCAGGCCATGGTACGGAGCGAGAGGAAATGGCAGGCCGTCACCTCCTTCTGCAAAGCGGTAACGCTCGCGAAGGAGGAGGCGGAACGCGTGAGGGAGAGGCAAACTTCGCGCCCTCATGCCCTAACCGCCGCAACAGGAGGAGACGCCCGGGGCGGGAATCGCGAGCCGATTCCGGCCACCGTAGGTGAGGGCTTACGGACGGTGAGCAATGGGTAGCTCGCCGTCCGATAAGGACCAAGCCCAGGTCGACGGCGCGTTGTGTTCCACGCGCGCCTCAAAGAGATGTCAGCAGAATTGACGGGATCCGCTAGGGCCAGTGCCTGCCGGGGCTTCGAACAAAACCGATAGGGAAATCGTGGCCCCCGGCAACAGGGCAACCGAAGGAACACGGGTGGGTTTTAGTCAGTAAGAGTCTGACACGCCCTCCCGCTCCACCCAGAGCGGGAGAAGTTATTTGATAATTTCCCACCAAAAAAAAAGGGTTAGGTAGAAGTGTCATTGATAATGTATGAATGAGATGGTAGTGAATGATGAGGTGACTGCTGACTGGGACTTAAGTTACTTAGAGACCAGTAGAAGAAGGTTTTAAGGAAATAAAGTAGAGAACATTAAATCAAAAATATTTCATTTTATATAAACCTACATGGCCACTTGTGAAACGTCAGAAGCCAGGTGTATGGTTTTAACTGGTCGTTTCCTATGGCGAAGAGCCGATGAGGAGTTCCACGGTTACTCTTTAGAAAAAATCATACCTTTGTCTTTCCCGTAGTTGGGTAATAATTGGCTTTAACAATAGTTTCAAATTAGGGTTAATAGGTATGGGAGACAAGTGTAGGCAATAGAAAAACTTAGCAGGTTGTACTCACGGGAGGGAAAGGACAAGACCAGTTTCCACGCAGTTGCTTGGCGTACATCTGTCCAAGATATGGGTCCTTGTACAAAAAGTTGCACAGTCTATACTCAAATTGTACTGGTATCGGTACATAGTGCCCGCTTATATATTCATTTAACTTCCATTTGATCTGAAATAAGAGGAAAAACAACTAAATATGAACCCATTTGAATAAAGGCCAAAGAAATTGCAGTCAACAAGCTCGCCCACAGTAGCAGATAACATGAGGCTTGATGTTGTTAAATCAATTTTTACATAAATAATTTCATCTTTAGCCGGCTAAACTTAAATAGGTATAGCCAAGTGGTTACTCCTTGGCTAAAAATGAAGTAGCAATTAAAAATGGAAATGAAAGGTAGGTTAGGTTAGAACTGTGACCACACAATGGCGGCTAGGGTCCGTTTAGACACTAGAGAATGTTAACCACCATATTGTTCAAACATTAAATTTTAATCCCGGCAGTTCGTTCTCATGGAGCCAACTAAAGAGCCAGCTTGTAAAACATCACACCCAGCATATGGACATGAAATGAAAAATGAAAAAAAAAAAATGAAAAAGCGTTTATTTTGTGGTGACATCAGGTTACAATAAAGTTTACTTCTGCCAAACTGCAAAGCAGTTTGTTGGCAGATTTAGCTCCCATATACAATTTCTTAACTTCTTATATCGTAGGTACTTTTTCATCAAATATATAAAACACATTTACCGCTAACCATAAAGCCTCGCGCAGACTAGCGGAACACGACGGCGCGACGCGTCTCGAACAGTACAATTTCAAAGAAAACGTCACAGTACAACAATAACCGGTGTTGCGCCAGCATGTACGAAGCCCTACATATAGCTGCACACACATATTGTACAGCAGCACAAAGGCTGACTAATTACATAATGCTAATAACTATGCTAACAGAGCCAATAAAAATGTAATTTTGAGATTCGAAAAGTGCTGATTATCAGCCTAGTTTGAATAAATGACTTTTGAGTTTTTACATTATAAACTGCGTAATAGCATTTAAAATCACGTCGGCGAAGCCGCAGATATAAGCTAGTATGACATAAATTTAATCTCCATTTATGAGGCTTTGACAAAAGGTATTAAAAAGAAACTTCCCCATTTTATTTTTAAAAGACATTTTTGAGGTACAACTACTTTCCAAATCGAGTGGTATATCATTAAAAATTGTTGGGACTATGCATTTTCTACATCTTTTTCCGTAATAATTAATACTAGTGGGTACTACAAATCTTCTAATCGATTTATTCCTTTGCGGTCTTATGTTTACCGTCTTGAATTTAAACTCATCCTTGCAATAATGTTCTAAAGCCAACAACAGCACCACCTTTTGATGAACTGGCAACAGCTTACATTCTAAGAATAATTCTTCGTAACCACTGCTTTTACATCGTGTTTTTGTGTTTTTATCAACTAATACTTTCATAAATCTGATTTGCAAAGTTTTTAATTTATCTAAATATGTTTTAAATGTATTGCCATAGCATGCCAGTCCATATGAAAGTAGTGAGTCCACCAGCGCGTAGTAAACCGTGTACAAAGTAGCCCGCTCCAATACAGAACTAAGGTGGTGAAACTTTACAAGCACTAACCTGAGTTTGTCACATAGGTGTGTTATGTGTGTTTTCCACGAGAAGCTACTATCTATAACTAAACCCAGGTACTTGTATTCTTCCACCACCTCAATATCTGCACACGAACAATAAGTCGCGTCTTCCGCGTGTAGGCACTCATAGCTATGCCCCACCACTCGCGGCGACCGCTCACTGTTTTTGCGATAAGGAGACCGTATGCGCATACACTTAGTTTTCTTTATATTTATTATGATTCCATTATCATGAGCCCATTTAGTTATACTAGTGAAATCCTCCTGAATATTGCTTTCAATCACATCTAATTCTTTATCTGCATACACTAAACAGGTATCATCAGCATACATGTATATACGACAGTTTCGAACCACGTTGCACATGCTGTTGACATGCATGATGTATCCGACGGGACCAAACACGGAACCGGTTGGCACACCGCATGTGACGTATCTGGACTCTCCAACGACGCCGTCAATGACAGTTCGCAGTGCCCGATCTGTAAGGTAGGCACGGAACCACCTGTTAAGTGGTCCCGCGACGCCACATTCCTCCATGGCTTGAAGCAGCTGGTGATGTTCCAAGGTATCAAACGCTTTTTTGAAATCAATGTAGACCACCACCACCTGCTTCCTTTGATCCAAACACTCATTGACGTCGTCAGCAAACCGCATACTTGACCAGCACCACCATCTTCGTCAACTAGTGTCAGATTTTCAACAATGCAGTGACACTCATGACCAGGCACTGAGATGTATATCAGGCGTTGAAGTGGAATTATGCAAGGCACACAACACTATTTCCACCATAAACTCTTTGAAAGCCAGCGAACAGGTTGCCAACACCTTTTCGACGAGCTGGTTGGTAGTGTATCCGGACTGGAGTGTGAGAAGCCCATCGTTGCCATAGACCTGACTAGGGACGATACCTTAACTAGATGTCCAATTCTAACTAGTCATAATAAAATTACGAAGTATATTAAAATTAGTAAAAATATAAAAAGTACAAGAAACTCTTGAAGTCACAAAGAATTTATAAGTTTAATATTAATCTTAGGAAAGAACGTATTAACTTAAAAGCCAACTAAATGTATGTAATATTAAGATGAAAATTAGCAGACAAATGTATGATGTTGAAATACAAAACCTTCAAAAGGAATTACTGAGAAGAGAAAATACACTTAAGGAAATATCTTGTAAGTATGAGTCTAGTCAACAAATGTTAAGCAAGCGCTTGCAAGAGGCCTGTGAGTTGGTGGATTTGGTGAAGTATACAGAGAGGTACGAGTCACTGACAAACAATCTCACCTGTAGTTGTGCTCCCACTCCGCCACCTCTCATGTCACAGCATGTTGTTCCTGTCACTTCACCCATTTTAACTCATACTATAGAAACTATCAATCCCACTCAAATTAATGTTTTGGTATATTCTGACAGATTAGAAGCAGGTTTTGGATTCTTGTTAAATAACCGATCTAAACATGCCATAATTAACTGATGTTACCATAACCTGCATTTTAATGAGCTTGTTCAAAAAATAAAAAACACCCAAATGAATGACCAGACTACTGTAGTTCTTTTAATTGGATACAGTCTGAGCATCACTAAAAGGGTTATCTATAGTTAAAGGTGTCGACACCCTATTTAAATTTAAATTAGGTAAATTAATATTATGTGTTATTATTATTTGTATGCTGAAGAAAACGATTACATTTGTAGTTTAAATAACTTAGTGCATATTTTGACATGTCGTCATTGTGACCGTTTATTGTATTTTGATACTAACAATTTTGTTAGAGATTTTGTTTTAATTCGGGAACATAATGTTTCTTCCCAAGAAAAGTCAACATGCATTGGCTACTTTGTTAGCTTACAACATACACGCAGTTATTGATAATTTAACGGAGACTAGGCTAAGTGACGAAATAGTATTATCCAGTATTTGTAATAATACTGTAATAGGCTCTTTAAACTTTTAGACTCGACAAAAGAGAAGCATGATAAGAATATTTTACTGTATCACCAAAATATTAATCGCTTCTCTGGTAAAATCCTAGACGTGGAATTATTAATAAATATCATATGGATATCTTATGCTTTTGTGAAACCTGGATACAAAATATCTCTGCTTTTGAAAAAGCAGAGATTTTTTGTATAATTTGTACAACGAAAAGTCATTGACCTCTGATCCAGTCCTTCATAATTGTGTTAGTAACTATTCTAAGATATTTAAACGAGTCTGCGTCCAAGCTAAATCAAAATTAATAAGTAACAGAATTAGTATTTTTAACAATAAAGTAAAAGCTGTGTGGCAGGTAATTAAAGAAACTGGAAACACAAAACAGCGAGGTCAGAATGAATTGTATTTAAAAATTGAGAATGAAACCATTTCAGATAAGTTTAAAGTTGCTGAGACGCTAGAAAAGTTCTTTACCAACATCCCAATAGAGGTTAAGAAATTTCTCCCCTCATCATCTATAGTAGCTGAATCCCTTTTATAAGAAAATTTCAGTAAGGACATTCCAAGTTTTGAATTCAAGCCCATTTCTATTGTCACAATTAAAAAAGCACTTAAAGTCTTAACATAAAAAACACAGAAGACTTATGGGCGATTTCCGTTAAGGTTCTTGAGGATATCATTGACACAATTGCCCCTGTCCTAACAAGCATATTTATTCAATGTTTAGATAGCGGTACGTTTCCAGATTTAATGAAACATAGCAAAGTAGTACCAATTTTTAAATCGAGTAGTAAGAGTGATCCCTCAAATTATAGACCTATATTTGTGCTACCAATATTGAGTAAAATATATGAAAAAATAATGCTAGACCAGATGTTGTCATATTTTAATTCAAATGGAATTTTACATAGTCACCAGTTTGGTTACACGAAAGGTAAGTGACGCAGGAGTAAAACTCATCAGTCACATTTTGGAATCCTGGGAGAAGTTCCAGGATGTAATTGGCATTTTCTGTGACCTCTCAAAAGCGTTTGACTGCGTTGACCACAAAACACTTATCTGTAAATTACATCACTACGGAATTTGTGTACAAGCTACTGATCTTGTTTTTTTCCTATCTATCAAACAGGGAACAAAAGTAAACGTTAAAGAGGTAACGTCTTCGGGGTCTCTAGTTAAGATGGGCGTGCCTCAAGGATCAATTCTTGGCCCTTTCCTATTTCTAGTTTATATTAATGACCTTCCTTACATGATGGCTAATATATCGGATATCATTCTATTCCCTGATGATACTTCTCTTATTTTTAAAATAGATAAAAAAGATACGGATGTCTTATATGTCAACGATAGTCTGGCAATTCTTTCGAAATGGTTCGCAGCTAATAATCTTTTACTTAATGCGAACAAAACTAAATGTCTTAAGTTTTCATTACCAAATGTACCTCAAGTAGGGCTCAATTTAAAACTTGATGGCAAGAAACTAGATGCTATTACGGAAACTGTTTCTAGGAATTACTCTAGATCGGAGATTGTAATGTGGCGCCCACATTAGAGCTCTTTCAGGTAGATTAAGTTCAGCTGCATATGCAGTAAGAAAACAAAAGGCAGTTAACTGATGTAGCCACAGCTAGGTTAGTATACTTTGCTTATTTCCACAGTATTGTCTTATGGCGTTTTGATGTGGAGATCGGCAGCTGACGTAGATTCAATTTTCATTTTACAAAAGAGGGCAATTCGCGCGATCTACAAAATGAGTCCTCGAGAGTACCTTAGAAATAAATTCAAAGAAATTGCTATACTGACTCAGCCTTCTCTTTATATCGCACGCTGAGAACAAAAGTGACTCAAATCAAAATATACGATTTTTGGGAATAGAAGAAAATGTGTTCGACGTATTGTACATTTTCAATTCATTCTACAATAACTTTTTAAAATGAAAATGAAAGTTACGAATTTCTTTTGTATAATATTATTTGGCTATAGCGCTATAAATATACGTATTAAAAGAAAAAAGAGATATTATTTTTCTATAGAAAATAACCTTTACAAAAAAAGCTGGAAAAATAGGTCACTTTAGTATTAGAAATATTGTAATTCCTACAGCCTTTCTTTGATAAAGGTCTTTTTATTTCTTGTAGTACTCAATGAAATATGTTCCATTTTCAAAATATGTCAGTTTCTTTCTGACAATTTTGCGCCTTTTCCCACACAAGGTCAATAAAACACCAAAATTAGTTAAATGCCATTTATTAAATCACTACTACGACATAATAGGAACCTGTAATCAACACGCCAAACAAAACAATAATATCAAAATCGTATAAAAAATTGGTATCAAACCACACAGTGAGTATTCTTATTCTTTACACTGGTTTAGATAAAGTAATTCTAAAATAAAAGAAAACAACAAAAAATATTTTTTTCTATAACAAAAATAATAAAATATTTTAGCCAAATCAAATAAAACTAAAATAAAACTTCTACTAAATATTCTTGTCTATCTATAAAATAAAACTTTTCAGTCTTCCATTTATAATTCAGTTTTAAAATCTAATAGGAACTTTTTGCTCACTCCACTAATTCAGATTAGCCTTTAATAATCACATAATAATCATTCGATCTTATCACATGTACCTGTCCATTGTACTTTTTTTTTAATTTGCTTACGTAGCTACAAAGAATTATAAAAACTGGCGTAAATACTAGGTATTAAATTTTTTCTTACCAAATCTTTGAGATCTCTTTTTTATTTTCTTTTAACTCAAGTTATAAGTTGTATGAGCAGGCTCATACAACTTATCGATTATAATTTCATTGTAGCTAAACATTTTTTTACGTTTATTCCTCATATCAATCAGAGAAAACGTCTCATCATCTCATCTTTGATAAACTTTATTGTTTTAATGTCATTCCACATTACTGATGTTTTATTTATGTTTTCCCTGTAATTTTATTATATGCCCACTGTTCTTGAAGTTTTTTGAGATCTAAGAAGAACTCGTAATTAAGTTCTTTAACTACAAAAGTTTTTCCAGATTTCCGAGCGCTTTTAATCAAGGTAGCAAATTGAACAGGTATGTATATAGGCCCAGCTTTTACGTTTTTAAATTTATTTTTCAATCAAGCTATGCAAGTTTTTTCGTTTTGATCTTTATTGAAATCAGCCCAGAGGTCCCTGATAGTTTTGCTGTCAGATATGTATTCCCTGCTAGTAGTTGCTCTTAAATAATGAGATTCATTCTCAGTATCGACTCTATGTGATTCCTGATGCAATATAACAGTTCAGGGTCTACCCTCTTTTTATTTTCATGCTTTCCTCTACCCTCAGGCTCTACGAAACCATGGCTGTTAGTTTTACTTTTAACAGTTCTAAGTTGTCTGTCCGATATGTAAAAACAATTTGCAAACCCGGATCCTGTTGCCATTTACCGTGAAAAAAAATGCGTTGTTTGGCAGGCGAGGTTTTTGAGCATTTGAGTACCTGTATCGAGGTTGCACTTCCATCATGCACGCCCTAATATAAGCACGTTTTAATTCCAAATTTGACAAACCCCAATAGTTTTTAAACAGTTCTGATCTCTCATTTTCATTAACGTTATCAAAACACTTAAGTCTACACTTACTTGTACAAGTTTTTTTTACATGCCTAGCTGGAATGATTTGTTTAGATTTGGACAAAGACCTATACCTTTCTCCGGAGTTTCTTAATGTTTTAGGTTTGTTTTGTTTCCAGTTACCAGGGTTCTTTTTCCGCTTTCTATTTTTTGAGGGTTCCGGTTGAACTGAAGAATTTGATGATGAAGAGCTAGAACTGGAAATACGTCTACTTCTTCTATTGTTGGAATGTTCCGCATGGTATGTTGGATCTGAGTCACTTAGATCCACATCACTTTCATTCGGGTTGATTGGCGACTGAGCGTAAGAACGTTGGTTACCTGTTTGAGACCTTAAATTGCTGGTACTAGGGCCAGGAATAGCTGTATTTTCAAATTTATTCGTATTAGAACTACTTGAAGATGATGAAGTACTGCTACTACTTGAGGATGAAGATGAACTGCTCGTACTCGAACTTCTTGAATGCGGTCGGACGGTAGATATGATACCCGAGGTCTTCTCAGTAGCTTCTGATTTATCATTTATTTCTTGATGAGCTCTTTCTATGTCCTGAAATATTAATAAGCATAATAAAATCAAAATATGAATACAAGGTCTCAAACATCACGCACGCGATTAGAGAATCACTTACATTCAAAGTACTGGGTTTATTGATTGCGTTTAGGATTACGTGATGTTCTTGGCCCCAACGTGGTGGTGTATTTTCGATGATGGAAGGACTAAATGGTGTGTTTTCTTTGTCGATTTCACAAGCCACATTAGTGTTTTGCAAAATTATGGTTCCCGAGGTCTTTTCGGTAGCTTCTAATTCATCATTAATTTCTTGACGAACTCTTTTAATGTTCTAAAACATTAATAACAAGCCCCATTAGTGTTCTACAAATAAGATCTTAATTTACAACCTTTCGGTACATAAGCGATAAGGATCATGAAAAATGATAACTTAAAATCTGTTTAGTACATAAATACAACAAGATGTGAGTACAATCATAAATAAGTATACTTAATTACCTCATTTTTCTGTTTACCTTCCACCATTTGAAGAATTAATGCACTCCTTTTCATTTTTAACTTTCGAGATAAACGACTCCATAGGATTCATAAAACTCTAAAAAAAATAATGAAGTGTACAATTAATCAATATGTCAGTTGTAAAGCACATAATAAAAAAATTAATCAGACTTTTTTTGTAATAGTACAAATAAAAAACAATTTATTATAAAATTAAAAAGACCGGTTTCAAAATGAGTCTATGAGTTTGCCTCATGCCTTAATAAATAAATGACCAAATTTGATTCATGTCACCTAAATTGCTAATATTAGAAATAAGAAAGTGACTTAAACCTATAATCGGTCACTTTATGATTATAAATTGTAGCAAAACTTACCTCCACATATAAACATAAAACTGACGCAAAACGTATTCGGTCACTATGGTACTGAACTTGACACGTCCTGTCACAACAACTCGTGGTGCAGTACTGATTGCGTCCTTTTCATTCGGGCGCGGGATGAGGGAAGCGCTCAAAGGCAAAGAGACCGAAAATACCTCTATCGCGCCCTGACCATAAATGGCCTGTTTTTTAATTTATGATGTGAAAGAGTGTACTTTTTTGAGTCACTTTGTATATTTAACTCATTTTACCAAAATTTTGAGATAGGTCACTTTTATTCTCACCGTGCGATATCTTAGAAAGTATTTTGTATATGTTCGCAAAAACCTAAGACTTTTCAAAATAAGAAGCGATTTCCATGATATAAATACACGTAGTAAACATGAAATTGTGATACCCAAATTTAGAAAAACTAAAACTAGTAAGTCATTTCTTATAAATGGTATCCGCTTTTATAACATGTTGCCAAAGTCTGTTACAGAACTAAGCGATGGAAAGTTCAAAACCCACATCAAACGTGCCCTTATTAAAAAAGCATATTATAAGATTACGTTGAAGACAAGGAAGTCTGGCAATAATTCCTTTTGCACATGTGGCTTTCCTGGTACCTCATTAACGGCATAACAATGTAAATGTCTGTTGACTGCTCCCAAATTACGATGATTATTTTATTTTACTTTTTTTTACATACTTCATTGACATAATCTTTGCAGTATTTGACATTATATACCTACAATTTTCTATATTTCTTTAATCAAATTAGATTTGTTACAGCTGTAGTGGCAATCATGTCATTTGGTTTAAATAGGTCCTTATTTTTATTATTTTGTTTATCTTTTATTTAGATTCTTTTCTTTTAGATTTTGTGAATGTGAAAACATTGTAGGCTGTAGACTTGTGGACCATTTTCTATTTTACTAAGTACCTGGTACTTCTTGATAGGCCTACACTGTCCTCCCATACCTATTAATACTGTAATTTGAAAACATTGTAGAAACCACTTATTTTGAAAAGAGTAACCGTGGAGTTTCTTGCCGGCTCTTCTCCATAGGAAGCGACCAACCGGAACCACCACACGGTGCACCTAGCTTCTGACGTTTTATAAGTGGCCTTGTAGGTTTATGTGAAATAAAATATTTTGATTTTGATTGATGGAATATCCAACATCCACGAAGGCGAAACCGCGAGCAAAAGCTTGCAATCATGAAATTGTTTAAGTGTTGATGAGTCATCAACACTTAGACACTTAACAAAAAAATAAAAAAAAACTGGGTTCAATGATGACCCCTGATTCATTTTTCAGATAATATGGAATATGGATTAGTTAATCTATAAAAAATTACACTCCTTTTTGTTATCGTTAAATAAAGATCATTATTAAATTTAAACTGTCATCAGTGTCATCATTATCGTATGGTATCAAAAGCCCTCATCAATATAGGTACGGTAATAAATAAAAAAAGACATTAATCAGCATGTTTTTAATACACAGTTTTTAGGTGATTTGAAAGGTCCTAACGTGGGGATCACCATAAGAAAAGACAGACCTTTGTTCAGCCGTGGGTGAAGTCGAACTGTGCATGATGACGAAAATGATGAAGATACTGCTTGTTACAATATTTACGTTTCAATTTATTACAGTAAGTCTTTGTTTTCATCTTTTTTCTATCTCTGATTCTATCATAATTTTATAGATCATGGCTCATCATTTTTTCTTTGAGCAAGACTAATTTGGAAGAAATATGAAAACACTGTTTGCGAAGCTGTACCAACTATTACGTTTGCTTCTTTAAATTTCAGACCACAGAAATATTTCCTGAGAGAGTGGAGACAGAATCTGGTGACAGCTGTCTGCACACCATCAACTTCACATTCAGAAAACGAAGTCGCAAGAGTCCATACTACATCGATTTTGATTTCAACGCAACCGCTGGATACGGAAATAACTTAACGGTAGGTATTCATTCTTAACTCATCGATCTACAGTCAACTCAGCCTATCGCAGTCCATTGCTGGACATAGGCCACTATCAGGCTGCGCCGCAACACCTTGTCCTCCGCCTTCTGCATCTAGTCTGTCCCAGCCTCCTTTTTTAGGTCGTCGGTCCATGTTGCCAGGGGGTGTCCCATATTACGCTTGCCGATACGCGGTCACCACACCAGGAGTCGTCTGCTCTACCGGTTTTCGGTCCTTCGACAGACATAGCCAGACCACTGCCACTTTAGCTTGCTTACTCTGTAAGCTATGTCACTGTATGCTTAACACATCTTGCAATCATATTTACAATGTCCTCCAGCCTCCTTACAAGTTTAGCCTTTGGTTCTTGTAATGATGTAGCATAGCTAGTTTAGTACCTAGAGCTGTTATGGAAAAATAGATTTAACAACATCAAGCCTCATGTTATCTGCTACTGTGGGAGGGCTTATTGACTGCAATTTCTTTGGCCTTAATTCAAATGGTTCAAGTTTAATTGTTTGTCCTCTTATTTCAGATCAAATGGAAGTTAAATGAATATATAAGCGGGCGCTATGTACCGATACCAGTACAATTTGAGTACAGACTATGCGACTTTTTGTACAAGGACCCATATCTTGGACAGATGTACGCCAAGCAACTGCGTGGAAACTGGTCTTGTCCTTTCCCTCCCGTAAGTACAGCCTGATATGTTTTTATATTACTTAGACTTATCTCCCATACCTATTAACACTTCTTTTTTTCGTATGGTTAGTGTCTAACCTGGTGTCAGAGTTTTAAAGTCGCCCATAGGCGTCTGACTTAGCTTCACATACCGTCGAGACATATCTCTCAGACATGCCGTTTCATGCATGTTTCCTCACGATGTTTCCCTTCACCGTTTTTTAAGCAAGTGATAATTATACAATACGCACATGAATCCGATGAGTCGGAGGAAAAGTCTTGGGTTCGAACTTGAGACAAATGGCTTGGCAGTCCAACGGTCACACCACTAGGCTATCACTGCTCTATTAACACTGTAATTAGAAACTATTGTAAAACCCTAAAATTACCCAACTACGGCAAACAAAGCTGGGTTATGTTTTTTCAAAAGAGTAATTGGAGTTCCCTACCGGCTCTTGTCCATAGGAAACGACCATTAGAAACCGTATACCTGGCTTCTGACGTTTCATAAGTGCCCATGTAGGTTTATGTAAAACAAAATATTTTAAATTTAATATTCTCTACTTTATTTCCTTAAAACCTTCTTCTACTGGTCTCTAAGTAACTTGGGTCTCAGTTAGGTGTCACCTCATCATTTACTACCATTTCATCTATATTAATATTATCAAGTGGTAGAATTTCTTTGTTTAATTCTTTGTAAGTTTGTTTGTAGGGGGTAATCTCTGGAACTACCAGTCAGATTTTAAAATATCTTTATGCATTGGAAAGCCCAATTCTCGAGGAAGGTTTTAGAATGAATCGCAGACGAAGTCGCAGGCAGAAGCTAGTATCATATAAAAATATCTATCTGCCTAGCCTTTTCTCAACTATGTTGGGGTCGGCTTCCAATCTAACCGGATGCAGCTGAATACCAGTTCTTTACATGGAGCGACTGCTTATCTGACCTCCACAACCCAGTAACTGGGTAATACGATACCCCTTGGTAAGACTGGTTGTCAGACTTTCGGGCTTCTGACGACCCGTAACGACTATCAAAGATCCACGAATGACAGCCGGGACCAACGGCTTAACGTGCTTTCCGAGGCACGGAGGAATCTCGGTATGGAAAGATGGTCACCCATCCACGGACCAACCCCGGCAAGCGTAGCTTAACCTGTCGGATCGACCCGTGCGGCTGTTATTATTTAGCCACGAGCTCCTCCTCCCTTTCATATAAAAATATATCCACCAATATTCATGATTGTAACTTCAGTGATTTCTGTTGTGCTTTGTCTGTCAGTGTGTCCTACAACTTTAATTCTTTATTCCAGGGAAGAAGTATCTTCAAGAACTTAGTAACACATGTCGAGAACATTCCTATAATACCATTCACGTACGCATCACTGATAGTGAGAATCCGCGTTGATCTCATATTTGTTATTGGACCACCTATTGTACAGGTTGCGGTCGTGAAGGTATACATGACTGTGAGGCAGAAGATAAAGAATTCCTAATTTTAAATTAATTAGTAATTTTCATGGACTGCGCAGACGACGACACTGATAACAAAAAAAAAAACAACCGACCTCCAAAAAAAACACTACAAAGTGAAAAATAACTTTAATTTCGGAAGTCGGTGTCTTGGGTTTTGTATTTTCGTTTTTTGGCACCGACTTCCGAAATTAAAGTTATTTTTCACTTTGTAGTGTTTTTTTTGGAAGTCGGTTGTTTTTTTTTTTTGTAAAAAGTTTTTATTTTTCACTTTTTAGTTGTGGTACCTACCCCACACACATTCGAATACCACTACCTGCTACCAGTGACAGAAACTTATCATATCATCTACATACTAAGTGGGAAAAAAATACGTATTTTGTAGCTAACTCAAAAACTATCCAAGCAAAGTCAATAAAATTTATATGGGACCAATTCGAGAGCACACCCTTTCAAACAAAAAAAGAATTTTCAAAATCGGTCCTCAATTGATGGAGAAATCGGTGGACATACATAAAAAAAAAAAGAAAAAAACAAACATACGCGACGAACATATAACCTCCTCCTTTTTGGAAGTCGGTTAAAAAACTATCGTTTGCTGGGTCTCACAGCTGGTCGCGGTAACTCGATACTATCACTATGGAACGGTGTTTAGAGAAATATTTGAAAAGGTTTTTTTAAGCTATTGCATAGCTTTTATCGCGGGCTTTGAGCGCGGCGACCGAATCAAGGAATTCGGTAACGTAACGAAAATAAAACCTAACACCCCCCACTCCGCCTACCATGTAATGACGGTTCCCATGACAACGTGATGTTGTCATGGGAAACGTGATGTTGTCCTGGAGGTTACAAATGCTATGCAATAGCTTTACCGCAGCAGTCCCCGAGTGCCACACGTTATTTTTTTATTCATATTTGTTGTAAATGAGGCGATCGCGAGATATTTCTGTCTTAACCACATTTATTTGTATTTATAGCTCCACTTCTTTATCCCGACCAATTTCTTGAAAGGAATATTAATTACTGCTGTCAATAAAACTGGTGTTGAAAATTCATAAGTATATATTATTTCTGTAAATGTAGTGAATCCAAAATGTTGTTTTATTATCAATTTTGCAACAGTTTTTCCAAAAAACACAGCTGGGGGCCTACCACCTGCTCATAGAGTAGTATTATTTTAATGTTACTTCAGTGAGAGAAAGAGATGAAGCTCTACAGGACGTATAGCTCCATCTCTTTTTCCCACTGAAGTAATATTAAAATAATACTGCTTTATGAGTTGGTGGTAGGCCCCCTGGTCTGTTTAAAACAAAAGTCACCAAAATTATGTATTTACTGATGCGCAGTTCTTACTTTATTTAGCTAATTACTATTCTCTAGTAGTTCTTTTTATGTGTATTATGTTTTTTAACGCATTTCCACAATATTTTACTAAACGTGTGTCTTAATAAAATAAATGATTTTCTAAGCTTTGTTTTTATTTATTCTTCTTTTGAGCCGCCTCACAAAAACACCTTCAAACGAAAGTTTATTGTAAACTGAAATTAATATCAGAATGTTATTTCGAATGTAGTTGTGAGTCTATCAAAGATAAAAGAGATGTTTTCCTAGAACGAACACAATCTGCCTAGCCTTTTTGTCAGGGTCGGCTTCCAGTCTAACCAGATACAACTGAGTACTAGTATTTTACATGGAGCAACTGCCTATCTGACTTCCACAACCCATTTACTGGGTAACACGATATCCCTTGGTAAGACTGGTTGTCAGACTTTTAGGCTCCTAACTACCCGTAACGACAGTCAAAGATCTACAAATGACAGCCGGGACCAATAGCTTAACATGCTTTCCGAGGAACGTATGGGTCTCGATATGTAATGGATGGTCATGCATCCAAGAACTGACCGCGGCAAGCTTAGCTTAACCTTCGATCGATCTGTGCGTAATCCAGCAAAACCCCAGCAAAAGTATGTGCTTTCGTTTATTTTCAGATATAAGAACGTGCGATGACAAGATCTAACATAGAGCTATTACATTAGTTAATTGATTCAAGCGTGACCTTGCGGAAATCCATTATAAAATACAATAGACGTGGATATATTTAGTAACCTGTTCCGCTTAGCTATATTTTAGGAGCCATAAAAACTCCTGAAAGAAATCGACACGTATTTCATCTCTCAACGAGGTATTTTCAGGATTACGATTGACTTGTCGCGAACCCGAACACGGCGTGTTGCCACACCGAGCGCTGAACGCAGACAGCTGTTACAATCATGGTTACAAAATTTGAGATTAACAACTCTATGCAATTCCCAAAAACTTTTCAAAACTTTTGAGCGACATTGACAAGGACAAGGTGACCAGAGTAGGAAACCTAACAGAGGGGAACCTTAGTATAAACGCGCAATAATAGGTGCACTACGACAAAGCGCAGTAGGATAACGCATCAACTTTCGCACTTATTCGGAAATACGAAGATTACCGAAGCGCATACCTTTTCTGGTTTACCTGTAATTTCCGTCTAGTTTAAAAATAGTACATTATTGCAAAGGCCGGGAAATAGGCAATTGCAGGTCGAGGATAAGTTTGAAGGCCGAGCCGTAGGCGAGGACTTCACTAATACGAGACAGGCAATTGCCATTTCCACCGAGGCATATAATTATAGTGCTTTTCTCAAAAGAATGCAGGGAAATAAAACTTGCTTTTTATGTTGTTGTTTTTGACGGCACGGTTGACGCAGTGGTTAAGCGATTGACTGCTGCGCTGCGTGTCGCGGGTTCGGTTCCCGCACCGAACAAATATTTGTATGACCTATAAGTAGTTGTTCCGGGTCTGGCTGTTTGTGTATGTGAGTTTAAATGTTTGTAAACGCACCCACAATACAGGAAAAATTCCTAGTGTGGGGCAACGTTTTATAAAAAAACAAACAACAACAAACATTTAATTTAATTAATATTAAAAGTTACATTGGTCATATTGGGGCAATTACTAAAAGAAAATGTTATTGATTTCCCCATAATGTAGACGGCTTTTTAGTTTTAGCAATCTCATTAAAATACGCCAAAAATACTGTTTCGGAGAAAATGTTCACTTTTTATCGTTTTTCCGAATCATAAAATTTTCATATACTTTCAAGTATTTTTCTTTTGATTTCGCTGGAAGCAGGTTTTCCATTGCCAATTTGGCTTCTGATCTTAAATCTGGTGGAGTACAATCAATCTCCATTTCACTCTCTGAACCGTTGGAACTCATTTTAATTATTAAATTTATATTTATTATGTAAGCAAATAACAAATCAAGACGAATTTTCACCTTTGCCGCCAATTTTCTATTTATTATCTGTGCCGAAAGACAAACGCATTTTTGGCTATACAGCCACGTGAACGCAATTTGTACTCAGCAAAGAGACTTACTTTGGTATGCCAAGAATGATAGATCCAGTCAAAGAGTATTTAATAACTTCAGCACGCCGCTTCATACAACATTGCTGGAGCGTTATAATGTTCCAAATTCCAAAAACGCTCCTGCAATGGATTTTATTTTCTTTGACCGTAAATGCAATGCTTCGCGTGTTCTTTTTTCGAAAATAATGACAATATTTCCATGCTTTGAGAAAAGTAAGAATCTTTATTTTGAAATTCCCTCCAGCAATAAAACAATCATAACAGAATGTGTTTTTGTTTGCAAAGCTGTTCCACAAGGTACTGACCTATACTGTTTCATATAGGAAAATGCAATTTAATCATGCAGATGACCGTGAAAACAATTTTGCACCAAGACAGATTACAAGAAACTAAAAGGGATACCGACAACATCCGCTTTTCTATTACCCTCGCCTATGTAATGCTTTATGATCCTGAAAAGTGCCAAAATGTCAATTTATGATATCAAATAGATTTCTAATGGATAATTATGCTGCTACGGAAAGTAATGAATTAGTACCTGGGCGGCCGAGCTCTGCTCTGGTGAAAATAGAGAATGCTCAGTTAATAGTATAGGATAGTACCTACTAATTCCATGCTGCCATGATCATTATTCTACTGTCAATAATGTTATGTCATTATTCATTATCTTATTTTAAAATAAATTCGTGATCAGTACAAAATTCTTTGAATAATTATAAATGTAAAACTGCATTGGTAAGAAAAAGTGTCCTGGCTATGGCATTTATGATAAAATTCCAGACGCCATAAAAGAATTAAATTTTACACAATTTAAGAACAAAATGAAATTGTTCTTGATAAATGGTATTATAACATTGACGAATATTTAAATGATGAATTAATTTAGAATTACAATTATTAATTTTGACATTAAATTATTAATATAAATTATTAATTTGAATTTGAATTTAATTATTTTGACATATTATTTTTTTCTGTTTTTGATATTTTAATAATTCCTCACTTAAGTCTGACATAATTGGAGTATTGGTTAATATGTAATTGTTTCAATTTATTTTCTAGTTTTAATACCATACCTAATTATGCATGTTTTTCAAATATTTTTATTTAGAAATTTTAATTTGTTTTCCTCAGTTAGTTTTGCACACCATATTTGTACGCCTCCTGGCATAACATAGCGCTCTGTGCACCAAACATAAAATCTGTATTTCTTTATACCTATATTAACAAATAAATAAATAAACTTTGGGCGACTGAGCTCTGCTCGGGTAAAAATACGGAGAAAAATAATTTCCCTAGATATGAGACCTAGCTAGATCGATTTTTCGCCCCGTAAACCCCCTATATTCCAACTTTAATCGAAATCGTTATGCCGATTTTTCGCACTTCTTCTTCATTTAAAAATATTGGTCCTCTTTTATTTTTCTGGCCTTTTCTCAGGTGGTCGCAGTAAACAAGCTAGGGTAAACCGACAAAAACGGGTTAGGTTAGGCTAGGTTAGCGCAAGCCGAACTGGTCGCAGTAACTAAGCTAGGGCACCTCGACTAAATGGATTAGGTTAAAACTGTGACCAACAGTGCGCGAGCTGAGCGAGCGCTACATCCGTTGGTCTACATCAACTTCGTCGCAGTTACTTGAGTATTTAGTATTTTAGGACGAGAAAATAGGAATGATTTGAGGTTCACATAGAAACTTTTCTAGAAAAAAAAAACAACCGACTTCTAAAAAAACACTACAAAGTGAAAAATAACTTATATTTCGGAAGTCGGTGTCTTTGGTTTTGGATATTCGTTATTTGCCACCGACTTTCGAAATATAAGTTATTTTTCACTTTGTAGTGTTTTTTTAGAAGTCGGTTGTTTTTATTGTAAAAAAGTTTTTATTTCTCGCTTTTTAATGGGTTGGTTAATTTATCTCAGTTCCAATAGCTTAATGTCAACTGCTCATAACCTTTTGCAAAATATTGCTTATCCTGATGTAGGGACTTTAATCGTTGAGGAGTTCTCCCGGTACATCACCATCAGCTCTATTTCTCCACATGAATTTTGACGAGCATAAATTTCTTGGCAACCTTATTAAGTAATCGAATCGCAATCGGTGAAATACTAATTATTGAGTAATTGCGATGGCCATTTGTGGTCTTCATCATCAGTTCTATTTCACCAAATGGTGCTTTCCGAGAACAACTGCTCTAGTTTCTTTAAACAAGGTAGCTACTCTAAAACGTTGAGGAGTTCCCTTGGCTGTCCTTCGTCTTCATCATCAGACCCCTAATGACAGTCACAACTCATCTAGGTGTAAAGTTCTCATCAATACAAATTAATCAAGCCCAAACACCAGGTAATTGCTGTAAATCGTTGAGGAGTTCTCTCAACTGTCTTTCGGCTCCATCATCAGATCGACTACAACCCTTCATTAAATAGTAGTGCTTTAAAATACTAAATGAAACAATTAACAAACGTACTAGTTGCCACTACGATTTTCGAAGGTTCCCCTCGATTTCTCTGCAATGCCATCATCAGATCCTAGTTTCCTTATCATGGTACTACTCTTGGGATATCTCCTTTCCAACAAAAAAGAATCATCAAAATCGGTTCATAAACGACGAAGTTATCCACGAACACACATAAAAAAATATATATACGGTCGAATTGAGAAACTTCCTCCTTTTTTTGACGTTGGTTAAAAAAGAGGTGCAAGACCAGTCCATTGTACCTAGCGCTAACTCATATTAACAACATTTTGCTGTATGACGAATCCTCAGATGTCTTCGCGAGTACTGAACTGAGATTCCTGAACACTGCTACTCGATACCTGGAATCTATTGCCACTCCCAGTACAATCTCAGAGTGAACAAATTAATGTTTATAATTTAATTTTATTCCAATTTTTTTTTTTTTTACCCCAATTATGTCTTATTTTATCTAATCCTATCTAATTTTGTCTAATTTAATCTAATTTTGCCGAATCTTGACTAATTTAATTTAATTTCAATAAATTTTGTCTATTTTTATGTAATTTAATCTAATTTATGATTGTAAGTGTAATTATAATTACTGATAAATATTGACCTATAACTTGTATGTGTGGTGCAAACTGTTAGTATAAGTTGGTTTTTTAATAAATAAATAAATAAATAAATATTATACCTATTAATAACATTCTTTGGAGCGTAAAATGGGAATTATTAGAGATTTTATGAAATACGTGCCTTTTTAAAGTGTCACCTCGTCAAGGTGAAAGAGTCACCTGGTCATTGAGGTTAATGGTAATAATAGAGCTAAACGCAACATTAAGTTTGATGTAATGATGATAGCTGAATAAATTGCAATACTGATGGTGACTCATGACGTGTCACTCACATTTATTTAATTTCAGAAAAAAAAAATGAACTAATAGAAGAATTTTCATAAATAACTCTAGGAGAGTGGGAGTGGGCCGGCCACGTCACACGAATGCACCCGGAGAGATGGGCATAGATCGTCACTAACTGGACGCCTGAAAGAGGACAACGCCGTCGAGGTAGACCGCGGCGAAGGTGGTGTGACGATCTAGTTATGTTTGCGGAGCCAACATGGCCTGAAATCGCACAAAGCAGAGAGGTTTGGAAGGAAATAGGGGAGGCCTTTGCCCAGCAGTGGGACACAATATAGGCTACCAAAAAAAAAACTCTAGGAATGATGAAATATATCTAATACCTTTAAACGAGCAATTCTTGTAAATATATAATCTGAATCTCGGAAACGGCTTCGACGATTTTCATGAAAATTTGTATGCAGGTGGTTTCGGGGGCGATCGATCAATGTTGCTAGGGCTTCATATATAGAAAACTATAAAAAAAAAATTGGTCATCCATTACCCTAATTGCGTTACTAGTTTTCATAAACAATTTTGCCTAATTTGTTTCATTTTGACAGTTCAACAACATTCATTGCGTTATGTACGTTGTTGAGCAGATATTTTTTTCCAACTTACGAAGCAATGGCAATGATAATGGTTGTGTTGTATTACGCAATTAGGGTACAGATATTATAATTAATTTTGCATAAAATCAACGCACACAAAAATTAAAATAACACTAGGTACACTGGTATTCCGCTGTATCCAGTTACACTGAACCGACCCCAACATAGTTGGAAAAAGACTAGGCAGATTGAATGACACTGGGTCATTTCCGTCTTCGTTACCAACCGAATATTAATTTGTTTTAGATGTCCTATTGATAGATAGGATGTAAAAAAATGCACTACCTTTTGTTAAGGTTAAATCAATGTATAATAATAGTGAATTGCAGTGTCATAAGTATGATTACTTAATAAAGTATCGTCTATCATTAAAATCGATTTCATATTATTTTTGGAAATGTAAATTACTAGCAGTTTGCCTATTACACTGCATTTTGGAACTCCACTGGTTCTGAAATGATGAAGGTTTTATTTTTACTGTTTTGCACTATTCAATTTATTTCGGTAAGTCTTTACAGTAGAGGATCCGACCTTGGAACAAACTTCACCCATCTGTTATTTGGATGCAAAGTATTTTAAATAATATTTAGTATGTTATGAAAATATATCACGATTGGGTTGGCAAAAAAATTCCCGACGAGACTATGATTAATTAAAAATTCAAAAAAACTTTTTTATTTCTTTGACGTTGATTTGTTTTTAATCGACTTCAAAAAAAGGAGGAGGTTCTCAATTCGACTGTATTTTTTTTTATGTTTGTTACCTCAGAACTTTCTACTGGGTGAACCGATTTTGATGATTCTTTTTAAATTTGAAAGCTGGTGCTTCCCGTGTGGTCCCATTTCAATTTTATTAACTTTGCTTGAATACTTATTGAGTTAGCTTCAATAATACGTATTTTTACCCATTTAGTATGTGGATGATATGATAAGTTCCTGTCACCAAAGCAGGTAGTGGTATTCAAATTTGTGTGGGGTAGGACCCACAACTAAAAAGTGAAAAATTAAAACTTTATACAAAAAAAAAAAAACAACCGACTTCCAAGAAAACACTACAAAGTGAAAAATAACTTTAATTTCGGAAGTCGGTGGCAAAAAATGAAAATTCTAAACCAGACACCGACTTCCGAAATTAAAGTTATTTTTCACTTTGTAGGGTTTTCTTGGAAGTGGGTTGTTTTTTTTATTTAGTAAAGATTCGATGGCTCAGAACCTTTTGATATTGTGTGTTTTTTAATTGCAATTTTCAGTATTATACTTTAGTATTTTTTTTTTTATGTAGGTACATTAAGTTTGAGTTTATTTGTAGCAAAGTTTAAAGTTAGGTTAGGTTATTATGTTTGTAGTAAGTAGTTGTTATCAGTTTTAGGATAATAAATTATAGTTTGACTGCATTCTAAGGTTAATAAAAGAAATAAATTTTAAAAAATACATCTTCATCATCTTCCTATGTTACTTGAGGTCAGCGAAACACGTTTTCTTTTTCCACTCTCCCCTGTCAACTGTCACACTATCATTCACTCCCTCCTCTTTCATATCATTCCTCACACAATCCATCCATCTTTTCTTTGGTCAGCCTTCTTCTAAATAATTATACGTAGGGAAACTAAAATTTTTCCTTTCTGAAAATGTTAGCCCACAGAAATATATCCTGAGAAACTGGAAACCATAATTAAGAGCAGCAAGCATATCCACAACATTAAGTTCACGTTCAGAAGACATAGTCGCAACAGTCCTTATTACATCGATTTTGATTATATCGCCACCTCTGGATACGGGAATAACTTGACGGTAAGGTTCTTAACACATTTTATTCATTAAAAAAAACCGGCCAAGTGCGTGTCGGACCACGCACAATGAAGGGTTCCGTAGTTGGGATGAATTTATCCCAAAAACAAACTTAACTTTGTAGTTGATAAACATGTTCTCCCATACGGAATGTATGGGAAAACATGTTTTTGCAACTGCAAAGTTAAGTTGGTCGATTATTAGTAAAGCCTACTTAGCTGTGATAGTTTTCCTTTTAATTTCGTTATATAAACTACTGCTGTGATTTTTTTCACACATCCAAAACTAACCATTTAGCTGGCAGGGAGGGGACTTGACTCTAACAAAAATTAGCACTTTAAAGCTTAATATTTTGCAAACGGATCCCTGAATCCAAAAATAGTTTTCACAAACTCATAATGTTTTTGTAAGACCTTTCCAATGATACCCCACACTATGGGATAAAAAAATAAAACATCACCACTTTACGTGTATGGGAGGTACCCTAAAAAAAAATGTTTTTCATAATTTTGTTTTACCACTTTGTCGGTGTAATTAATATGTATACCTATGCCAAATTACAGCTTTCTAGTACTAAGGGTCTCGGAGCTAGACGGCGGACAGACAGACAAACAGACAGACAGACATGACGAAACTATAGGTAAGGGTTCCTTGTTTACTACGGAACCCTAAAAAAGCTTTAACATAAAAGAAAATAAAGTCGCAAGATAAAGTACTGGTAACTTCTGTACCCGTCTTTAAAAAAAAAACCTTCCGACGTTCTCACGGACGTAATAAAATCGCGGCGGGATTTTATCGCTCACTGGATTTTCAACTCTCGGTGTTAAGCCGAGCGTTGAAAATCCAATGCGCTGGGACGCACTCTCGTCCCAGCGCGTTGAAAAACGCACTGTTGGATTATCAACTCTTGGCGCTAAGCAGAGCGTTAAAAATCCAGTGCACGAAAAGAAATCGCCGCGATTTTATTACGTCCGTGCGAACGTCGGCTAATACAAGTTCACGTTGAACCACAGATTAGCACAGATGATTCGCTCCGCAAAATCATTTAAATAAAAAGCGACTCTTGGCACGACACAATAAAGTGCAATTCAGGTCGCACAGCTACATTTATATTCACTTAGAAGTTGCCTCTCTTTCTATCGCGTAACTCTTATATTTTCTAACTACGTGACGCCCACTGAATTCGACAAGTCGAGCCCGCCGCGAACCTACTTGTAGCTTCATACCTAAAATATGGAGTGAACCATTTGTATGGTTGAACATTGACTTAAATCAAGTCTTTTATAGGTGAGTCTGTTGATATTCTTCGGCAAGTACCTATATATACCTGAAATTTTGACCATTACTGATTTTTAGGGTTCCGTAGTAAACAAGGAACCCTTACAGTTTCGCCATGTCCGTCTGTCTATCCGCGGTCTAGCTCCGAGACTCGGTTAATTACGCCGACAAAGTGGTAAATATATATTTTTTTTAGGGTACCTCCCCTACACGTAAAGTGGGGATCGTTAAAAAGGTCCTTCAAAAACATCTGAGTTTGTGAAAACCATTTTTGGATTTAGGGATCCGTTTGCGAAATATTAAGCTTTAAAGTGCTAATTTTTGTAAGAGTCAAGTGTCCACCCCCCTGCCAGCTAAACGGTTGGTTTTGGATATGTGACAAAAATCACGGCAGTAGTTTATATAACGAAATTAAAAGGAAAACTATCACAACTAAGTAGGCTCTACAAGTTAACGAGTAATAATCGACCAACTTATATTTGCAGTTGCAAAAACATGGTTTTTCATACATTCTGTATGGGAGAACATATTTTTCAAGTACAAAGTTAAGTTTTTTTTGGGGATAAATTCATCCCAACTACTTGACGACACGCACTTGGCCGGTTTATTTTTTTCTTATTATATTTTCAAGTGTACTTATTTATTTGTTTGTTCTCTTATTTTAGCTAAAATGGAAGTTATATGAATACATAAGCGGACGTTATGTACCCGTACCGGTACAGTTTGAGTATAAGTTGTGCGACTTTTTGTACAAAGATCCATTCTTCGGTCAGATGTACGCAAAGCAACTGACAGGAAATTGGTCTTGTCCTTTCCCTCCCGTAAGTACTGAAAGCTAACAAGATGTGCGTTGTTATTTCTAGTATGTAGTTTCTAGCGTGTGTAGCAGTAATAGCAGCTTGCACACATCGCATACTATCAAATAACACACACTTTCACCCCACTACACACACACACACACACACACACACACACACATACATAAACGCGCATTTTGCACCCACAGTCATAAGTCCTAATTAAGCTATAATAATAATAATATTTTTACGTCATGAGTTCACGACATTCACGTTGACACGACCTTTTTGTAATGCTCTACGTTTGAGGACTGACTCCCAAAATACAAGCCCTGGCTTAGTTTGGGTATCAGTTTCAGTACCTAAAGCAAAAAAGAGGCGGCAAAAAAGGCAAGGCAAGGTGGCTAAAAGTCACCCAAAGGGCAATGGAGAGGGCTATGCTTGGAGTTTCCCTACGTGATCGAATCAGAAATGAGGAGATCCGCAGGACAACCAAGGTAACCGACATAGCCCGAAGAATTGCCAAACTTAAGTAGCATGGGCAGGGCACATTGCTCGCAGAACGGATGGCCGATGGGGCCGAAAGGTTCTGGAGTGGCGACCGCGTACCGGAAGACGTAGCCTCGGAAGGCCTCCCACAAGATGGACCGATGACCTTGTGAAGGCCGCACGAATCCGCTGAATGCGGAAAGCACAGAATCGGTTGAAGTGGAGGTACTTGGGGGAGGCCTATGTTCAGCAGTGGACGTCTTTCGGCTGAAATGATGATGATGATGATGACCTAAAGCAAAAATAAATAAATCTGTATCTATCTGTGTAAAAAATTCTCCCATTTTGTGAAATAAATAAAAAAAAGCCTAGTCGTGTGACCGTCAGACTGCCAAGTCATATGTCAGGGATGTTAATTTGCTGAAGCACGCGTTGACTTCTACACTGTGATGCGGAAGCGGTGCGTGTCTCTGGTTAGTAGAGTGCGGGGCAGCACCAACAGTATCCTGTCTATGGTAGCAAGCAGGCTAGATTGTGCGTTTGTGAGCCACTGCTGCAAGGTATCGGCTCACCTTGCTGCAGTGATGTCATAAATTGTTTCTGTGTTAATGTTTTACTAACGTATTTTGTAAGTTACTAACACTATGAGTCTTGTTGATTGAATGATTAAATTAAATTATTATTATTATACTGGGTTAGTTTTTAACCACTGCGCAAATCAAAGGTCAAACAAGTAAATTTAATTAATTCTTCTTTATTTTTTCCAGGGAAGAAGTCCGTTCAAAAATTTGGTAATGCACATAGAAAACATGCCTCGAATACCGTTTACATATTCGTCACTGATAGTAAGAACCCGAGCAGACCTCATCATATTCATGGCACCACCTGTTGAAGAGATCGCTTTAGTGAAGATATACCTGACAGTGAGGCAAACCTTGAAGAAGATTGATATGAAGACATGGAACGGGACGATATTGGCTAATCATACGTTTGCATGAAATGTGTCTATAACTTTAGAGCAGCTGTTTTGAGGTTTGCAAATAGCAACCATACAGTCTAGCACAGTATTTTTAGGGTGATTTGGATTTTATTTTAATTAAGGACATTTCTTTTTCGTTTGGTTAGTGATTAACCTGGTATCAGAGTTTTAAAGTCGCTCATAGGCCTCTGACTTGGCTTTACAGGCCATCGAGAAATATCTCTCAGGCATGCCGGTTTCCTCACGACGATAAATCAAATCAAATCAAAATATTTTACTTCACATAAACTTACATGGGCATTTATGAAACGTCAGAAGTTAGGTGCACTGTTCCAATTAGTTGTTTCCTATGGAGAAGAGCCGGCAAGTATCTCCACGGTTACTCTTTTAAAAATAATTTGCTTTTACAATATTTTCAAATAACAGTGTTAATAGGTATGGAAGGACAATGTAGGTGTTTCAACAAGTACCAGGTAATTAACAAAATAGAAAATGTTCAACAAATCTACAGTCCACTAAGCCTACAACTAGAACACTGTAGGCTTAGTGGACATTCACGAAATAGAAAAGAATCTTTACAGAAGATAAATAAATGAATAAAAATAAAAAATCCATTTTAATTAAACGCAATTACATGATTGCTATTACAACTGTAACAAATCTGAATAATTACCATGTAAAAGATATTGGTTAAACAGGGTGGCAGGAACATCGGCGCGAAAACTGTAACCATGGATTCAGTACATGATTCTAAAACCCCCGCATTTTAATTTTTCGTCGACTATTAAAAAATATCTGCTGTTTCATGGAAAAGTGCAATACCTACGCGGTCAAAATGTATGTAAAATTTCAACGCAGGGGTTCAGAATCATGTACTGAATCCATGATAAAAAAATTCGTGTCGATGTCCTTGTATATTAAATTTTTCTGAGAGTACAGTTATTCCATAGGGTAAGCTCATCCTCTTTTTTGAACAAACGATCTTCAGGCTCCATTAAAGCGAATTATAATTTCGATTAAATTACATGTTTTATGACTACACACACACATTTTAAGAGCAAATGTTGTAAAACATGGCCTTCAAACACATCATGACTAATTAGCACAACAAAACAGTAAGTTTAAACGGAATAGAGCAAAGTTATATTCATACACAAATCAGACGAGATATAGCAAGTATCTTACGTTCACAAGCAGTTCATTAGTTTGAATGGTCAGTCAGATTCTGGCAAGTTGCACGGGGCAGTTGCCAACATCGTAACGAAGATGCTAGAACAGAAACAAAGAGTCTCTCATTACAACGATAACGTTGTAAATGGCAACATTGCTTTGTTTAGACGCGGTCCAGTGAGTACAGTAGAAATCTAGACAATGTTAAATAAAATCTGTGTAGCCAAGAATATACAATTACACTTGCCAGTAACTCGCACAAAAGTTTGTAGGTAGCTTGCATAGCATTACGCAAGGATTTTTTTTTTTTGTATGGCATCTTGCAGGTCAACCTAGGAGGCTGCCCGGACTTTCCTGTGGCTGCCTCAATAAATTAAGGCCTCCAGCCAGGGCATAAAACTTATAAACTAAGCGACTACGCGCTAAGGACACCCTCTGTGGGGTACGGACTTCGGCTTAGGGCGTTGCTGGGAGAGGACAGCAAGGGACAGGCTGGATCGGTTTAACGCAATGATAACTTCTGTTTAGGTGTACATAGACTGCAGAACATGGGTAAAATGGCCGATTCCTACAATTTACGGACGATTATCGGTTAAAATTAAGACTTGTATCTTTACCAATAATGAAGCAAAGACCTCATAGTTTTGGTTTTGCATAGAAGACCCTCCCATATGGAAGTAGCTATCACAGGTAAAATTAGCTTACGAATCTATTTATATGCCCAGTTTAGCAATAAAACATGCCACCATTGGTAAGCAAAACGATTCGTTTTAGTTTATAGGAACCGAGCATTAGTCACAATTAGGGTTAGCATCCGTCCGGATTTGTCCGGACATGTCCGGCTTTTTGGCCACCCGTCCGGACTACATCTTACCTTCTCATTTGTCTGGACAATTCGATTGAAGGGGATTTTCATTAAAAATATAAATGATTGCTTACTGAAAAGAAATAAGATAAAGTTAAATATCCGGAATGTCAGGCTTTTTGTCAGGACTTTTAAAATTTCTAAATGGTAACCCTAGTCACAATGACATACCCAAGCTCTTGGATACTTTTGAGCAAAGGGTTGACATACCTATTTCTGACTTATTGGCTAATTAAAACCATTATTAGAAACAATTTAAAAATAGTAATAGTTTAGTAATAGTAGTAATAATAATTTCTTTTTGAATCACATCCAATTAGTAAAACGTCTCTTTCTCATTTTTGGCACTTATACGAACCATTTGGTAGTCAAGTACATAAGAACGTCTCGAGATTGTCGTTAAGGTAATTTCTAGAATTTAAAATAATTGATGAAATTATTCAACTGCTAATGAAGTAGGTACATTGAAGACAAGGGCGAATTCGACCAAACTTGAGTAAGTAAGTATAAATCAATCATTCAACGGCACTTAATCAATCCTACGATTATAATCACTTTTTCCTCTAGAATTATTTTAGAGTAGAGTAAAAAGTGACTTTATTGTTTCTTCTCCAAAAATTGTTTGTCCGAAAATCATTATCCATAACACATTTTCCATAAACTTCAGTGACCATTATGTTAAAAAATTCGAAATTTTGTTTTACATAATTATTACAGTTGAACTTGGTAAATAATAAACAATTATAATAAAAAATAATTTGAATTTAAGACATAACTTTTATTGAAAACGGTTTTAAGTCTTTTGTATATTATTGATTGTAATATTTATTACAAACAAATTTAGAGCATATTGTATTTAGGGATTTCAATTTTATGGCATGTTGTATTATGTGACATTAAGTTCGGACAAATGATGATTAGGACAAAAAAAAATTTATGGCACTTTAGATTATGGATAAAAAAGTTAGGGAACACAATAGAGAACCGATTTTATTCACAGGATTGAACTAACTGAAATTTGGTCTATTCCATCCTATTGTAATTCTGCCCTATCTACCTTGGAGAAATGAACAATGATAACAAACCTTTAATTTAATTCCTAATTCAGAAGTAAAACCTCCAACGCATTAATGAAAATGATAAGCATCTGTCGAAAAAGCCAGTAATGAAAAGATAGAACAATATATTTTTATGAAGCCGTTTCGAGCACTATCAGGCGTTCCGGTTCAACGGCCCGAGACGATTCGAGTTTATCGTGCAACCCTGCCGTGGTTACTTTGTCACATATTTTATACAGCCCTTAAAAATCTTTGTGGTCCATCACAACTTGAGTGACAGAAGGACGAACACACCTTAGCCCTTAAAAAAAAATGGGCGTTTAAATTTTTTATTCTGTGCTATTGTTGGCCTTTTTATTTCAAATTGTATGTTTTGTCTACAGTTTAAAAATTGTCTGTAATAAAATGTTTATGGGGGACTTTTTTATTTTGGCGTTTTTCACACGTTTTTGTCATTGACACGGGTGGAAAATAATAGAAAGAAAACTTAGGGCCCGCTCACACGTACCTACTACGACCACACCACACCATAGCCACAACTACACCACAACGACAAAACGAGGACGGGCGCTAATTTGTATGAAAATTAATAGTTTATTCACACGGATCACATTTGGCCGTCAAAATCAACCGTGTGATACCGACCACATCATGGCCACGTTGCAACCACAACGCAACCACAATCTGTCTGTCTGCAAATACTAGACACACCGTAACCACATTGCAACTACTAGCGACAACGCAACCACATCCAAATTTTGTAGTTACCACAACGCAACTGCAAGAAACTGCAGCGACACTATCCATACGTAACCACGCAGCCACAACGCAACCACAATCTGTCTGTTTGCAAATACTAGACACAACGTAACCACATTACAACTACTAGCGACAACGTAACCACATCGAAGTTTTGTAGTTACCATTACGCCACTGCAAGAAATTGCAGCGACACTATAATAATAACAATAATACCCTGTTCCCACAGAACAGAAAAAACAGCCTGTTTTCGATACCGGCGGGCTACTATTTTTTATATTTTTAAGTGTTTTTATATTATTTTATTCTAATATTTAAAAATATAATTTATATGTAAATAATGAAATAAAGGAAAATAATAATACCATTTATTTCAGGCGTCACAGGCCCATAGACAAATACCTTAACCACGCGTAACCACTGCTTGCCCACATTTTGTCGCTGCGATGTGTTGTGGTTGTGATACTATGTGTAACGGGAAATTATAGGTATGGTCTTTGTCCCTGAACAAAATACTTATTTTTGTCTCAATATAGGTAATTTGAGGCTAGAATAGTAAAAGGTAAACGACGATTCTATCTTTCTAAAATATGAATTTTAAAATCCTGTTTAGTATTGCCCTACTAATTTATATTTACATCTATCCATTCCTTTCCCATAATCTCGTTCTCTTGCTCTCTCTGGTACAGCCATTCGCAATACACACACTGTACAATTACATTAAAACCTGTGGAAATTATCACTTCTCTGACCCAGATGACCCCATAACACTCCTCCAGGAGAAGAAAAGGGCCACCAGTACAGTGCACAAACACAGACGACACCCGTCATTCCGACCCCGCCGCTGAGGTCCTTCGCGATCGTGACCGCGTCCCCGAGTAAATGATACTCCCTCCCGACCCTTGCTCGAAAATGAGGTACCAGCAGTTGTTGCAGCTGAGCACATAGCTTTAAATACCCCGAATAATATTCAAGATGAAAATCTAAGTTTGATCCAACCCGTCCCTTCTTGCTGTCCTCCCTTCAGCGACGCCCAAAGCCGAGGTTCGTACCCCTCAGGGGGTGCCCTTAGCGAGCACTCGCCTAGTTTTAATTTAGAATAGTTTATGCCCCTGGCTGAAGGCTCCGAGTGTAGAAGCTAAGGCAACCACAAGAAAGTCCGGTTAAGCAGCCATGACTTCATAGGTCAACTGCGAGATGCCCTAGTTAAAAAAAAAGGATATTATCAACAAATTCTATTGTGAAGTGTCTAAGATCCAAAGAATAATAAATAGTTGTGTCTGGTGCATAAGTGTTTCCTTCAAGTAACCTGCTGCCACCAGCAAATCTCAACAAATCCTATACTAGCTAACTCTAAGGCCGGAAAAAAGATAATATACTAGATAACAATAAATAATGCAATGCTTAATATATGGAATGTCCGGTCACAGGGCAAGTTTCCAACGAAAAATAACAACTTCATATCATTTGAATACGATGAAAAGCCAAACGGTATGCATTATTCATTTGAGGAAAGTCGGGTGCTCGCATACGATAAAATTTATTATAAGTGCACGCAATATTATGACGTGGTCGCGTAGAGATGAATAGTAGCTTCTAGATTTTTCCTGTAAACTGTTTTACAAATCGCGGCTTCGCGTTCCGAATGATGTATTGAAGTAATGTTCCTGGGAATATCGGTGCCACACAATTTCTGTCATACGTGCCATGTCTAAAATAATGTTAAATATATGAAGTGTCTTTATTAATTTCAGAGAAAAGCATTTCACCTTATTTGAGAGACACAACAGAGGAACAACTTGCCGGTGGTACATATACTTTCTATAGACCTGTATGTAACCTTTACCCTAATTACGTAACCAATTTTCGTAAACGATTACGACAAATTTGTTTCATTTTGACAGTTCAACAACATTCATTGCGTTATTTACGTTGTTGAGCAGATTTTTATTTCCAAGTTACGAAAGCAATGGATTAGCAATCTGTTTCAAATCGAAAAAAATTGTGATTGATCGTGTGTTACGCAATTAGGGTACTGGATAAGTGGGATCTCAAAGGACCTAGGATTGTTTTTCACTTAAAGAGACTTTTCATTAAGTTATGCAGTTTCCCAAATATTCAGGTTTAAAATGACATAAATAAGATTATCAGGAATCCGCTGGATGCGGAAAGCACAGAATCGGTCGAAGTGGCGGTGCTTGGGGGAGGCCTATGTCCAGCAGTGGACGTCTTTCGGCTGAAATGATGATGATGAAATAAGATTATTTACTCGCCACACCTCGTGCCTCGTTGAGAGGTGAAACACGCGTCTATTTCTTTCAGAGTATTTTATGGCTCTTTAGAACTAGCTAAGCAGAACAGGTCTAAATGTACCGTTTTTCATTTATAGAGGTGAAAATGTTCATTAAAATCGTGTCGCGACCAGTCTAGACCAATATTCGAAATGATAAATTATTATTAGTTGTCTTACTTCTACAGGCTATTAAACTACAAAGTTCCAATTATAAAGATAGATAAAATTGAAAAAAAAAATAACAAATAAATTCTTAATTAAAAAAAAAAATTATTCTCATTAAAAGAAGAATTTTAATGCAAAAGTGTCGGGATCTCATCGTATATAATCAGTAGTAGAGGTTTCTCACATATCCAGGGTCCACTTAACCAGGTTACACTGTATTATTTTTACCAAACGCTTTTAAATCAAACAGAATTAAGAACAGTTTTGCTGTAGGCCTAAATGGCAAAGCGAAAAGCTTTATCCATAAATCCAACTAATATAATAAAATTAATATTCATAATTGAGTTAAATAAAACTCATGCCCACCATTATCTCTCAGTAAATTAATATTAAAACGCACAAAGAGTCATTACTCCATCATTAGTCCAGCGGTTAATCATAACAGAGAAGTCGCAACAAAAATAATTTAGCGAAGCCACAACTCTCTGGCACTTCAAACAATTTGTCTCGTCTATCATTTGTCTGGCGATTTGCTTAAACCTCATCTGCTTCGGACAGAAAGGGGAGTAAAAACATCGAGGGAACTTATCCAGTTCACCCCACAAAAGTCTTCCCAATCCACACTTACACCGCTATTCTGTACTCAATTGTGAACCACCCACACATGCATACTATCGTTTAAATGACGTTACTGTGCGCGCAACCAATCACATTATGCAGATTGATGTGTGCGTACCACCACTGTTGTGAAGTACGCAGTGAATCAAGTCTGTATTATCTGTGAACAGCCACTTGGATGTCGGCGGATGATTGATTGTGGTGGTGTCGCTGGCTCTGTGACACTTGGTTATTCTTAGCTACGGATCATGGACAGATGGGGTAAGTTAGAGTTAAAAACCCATAATTTACGCGCGGTTATAACAAATACATTTGACGGGATTTTTATTGGCAATTTTTGTAAATAAAATTATCAAGTGATTTTCCTATCATTGTGAACGTTATGGAATCATCTCGAATAAGTTATGTAAGGAGCGACATTACCTACGCAGCCACAAAATATGAGTAGATATCCAGAAAATTTAGATATCTATCATAAGAACCCATTTGCACTGATTTAGATATCAAACCCTCTTGAATACAGAAGCTATTTTCTTTGCTGAATCAAAACCAGCTTTTTATATACTTTTGCCTTCATGGATTTTCTTGAATAAACTGTAAATTACATAGATTGTTTAATAGGACCTATAGTTAAATGAACATTAAAATCTCTTATTACATTACTTTTTTTGTATTACTTTGTTGCAAAGCTTAGAATAAAAGCAAACCTTTTAGCGCACAACGATAGGACTTAAGTAACAAGAAATAGCCTGTTGTTAGCAATCATTTCCATAGAACCATTTCCTCTAACTTCTCACGAAGAAAAAGATCCATTTCATTTTACCTCAGAAAAAAAGGCAGAAAAAATATTCATTACACAAATTAATTAAACCAAAACCATTGAACTCCGATGGCGTCAAGCACACACTTCCAATTTACTTGGCGATGAAGAGTGGCTGTGTTAAACACACTAGGTATATTGAAATCATTCAATATTTTTTGGTAAAGCTGCGTCCTCATTGAGTTATGATTGTAAGAATTAACGGAGGTTCAATATGATGTATATTCTTTTGGTATTGATGGCAGTGTCGTCAGTTTGTCAAATCTATAGGTACATACATAATACATACAAATAAATAAATAAAATTGAAGTATCTGTTTGTAAAGTCAAAATAACAACTGTTTACTAAATGCATATGAAAGTATACGGTAGTTACAACAAAAAAAAACTTTTTTTTGTCTGTCTGTCTGTTTGTTCCCGCTAATTTCCGGAACGGCTGGACCGATTTTAACGGGACCTTTCACGGGCATATAGCTGAAGTTATAAGGAGTAACTTAGGCTACTTTTATTTTTGAAAAATAATTAGGATCGACGCGGACGAAGCCGCAGGCAGCACCTTGACCTAAGGCATTTTTCTGTGTTGATTGTACCTGACGAATACGGGTCAATGGATCGGTTTATTGCTCCCAATTGCAGAGGTATACTCGTAAATTGGAAGGATAAGTTAAAACTTATTTGGAGGACGACTTAAAATAAAATAATGATTATTTCATTAATTACCGTAACAGTTTGGAAAGTTATAAGTTTTTCGAAAAATTTACTAAGAAATAATCTTCTTAGTGAAAGTTTGCGTTGATATAATAAGTTCCAGAATAAATGTGAAGACCATTCATAATTTTAAAATTTTACAAAAACCAAGACAGAAAATTGTGGTAATAAAAGTATTTAACCATCGTCTTGTTTTAAAACTAAGTTCTTTCCGGAGTTAAGCAGAACTTTTATAACGGCAGTATCATTTTATTTAGTTAAGAATCTGAGTTGGGAAATGTTTTATCTACATTTGAGTTGTTTGCCCGGAGGCTCTGCGGCCCGTTAAAGCGTGTTCAAAAGGGTCGAAATTAAAAAAAGACTGTGGCTGTACTGCAATTTTATTTTACGAAATAAATTCGAGAGAAAAATTAATAGACAACATGCGTTCGTGATTTTAATTTAAAAACTGATAGGTATGAACTGTGTTACTTATTACATTTTGTGGTGTGGCTTTTATAATCAATAGTTGTGTTTTATTTTGAATCTAACTAGCAGTGGTAATATAAATGCGAAAGTTTGTGAGGATGGATGTTTGTTACTCTTTCACGCAAAAACTACTGAACGGATTTCGATGAAATGTAGCACACAAATAGTTTATAACTTGGATTAACAAATAGAATACTTTTCATCCTGATATTCCCACGGGGTCAAGACTTATGCGGGTGAAACCGCGGGGCGCTGTTAGTAATATTATAAAAATGTGAAAGTTTGTATGTTTGGATGTTTGTTACTCAATCGCGCAAAAACGGCTAAACGGATTTGGATGAAATTTGGCACACATATAGTTTATAACCTGGATTAACATATTACCGCACCTACGGTGCAAAAACGTCACTTATGCAATTTTTTTCAAAATTGATCTAAGTATGAGCAAAAAGTAGCTAATGTACCCCTTTACCTGGTGAGTAATAATATGAAGTTCAAAGTTGTAGTTTCAATATCACCAGTTCATTTCTTTAGTCAAGAAGAACTATATATTATTTATTTAAACTTTTCACACACAAAAAGGTACAAAGGCGGACTTAATGCCTTAGGTATTCTCTACCAGTCAACCAAGGGTGGTGAAGAGATTGGATGGCAGGTGCTCTGTTTGAGAGGAACAAAGAAAAAATTATTTAAAATATACATTAGAAATAAAATAACAGTACATAAATAGGTTATAACTTATAATACACATACATATATATTTTATATAATATACATATATTTATTATATATATACAAATTCAAGGGAGAGTGGTATTGAGATGACGCTATTTATTTTGAAAAAAAAAAACTCTGCAATTTCCGCTTAAATGCATACCGACTGGTGGCCGTCCTGATATCAAGAGGAAGCGAATTCCATAGAAGAATGGACTGAATATGAAAGGAAGAATGAACAAAGTCAGAAGTATGAGAAGGACAAAGTAGGAGAACAAGCGATAAAGAATACTTTTTATCCCGGTAATACGTTCCCGTGAGATAATTTCCGACAACCACGTGGGCGAAAGCTAGTATTAATACACTGTCTTTCCATACCTAGTAACACTGTTATTTGAAAGTATTATAAAAGCCAATTATTTTTAAAAGAGTAACCGTGGAGTTTCTTGCCGGCTTTTCACCATAGGAAGCGACCAATTGGAACCGTGCACCTAGCTTCTGACGTTTCATAAGTGAGTTTCGTTTATGTGAAATAAAATATTATGAATTTTGAAATTATACGCGACTGTTATAATAATAATAACTGGACTGTCTCGTTGGTCTAGTTGTCGGAAGTGCTACTGCTGAGCATGAGGTTCTGGGTTCGATTCCCAGGTCGGGCAAAGTGTTATTGGGTTTTACATTCAGTATTTCTTAGTAGCAGCCCGGAGTCTGGATTTGTGCCAAGTTGATGGCAATAGGCTCGCCTCCTATTACATGGGACTTAAACATAACTGGCGAAATGTGGGTGTACCTGCTACAGGGACACCTCTGCCCAACCCTTCGGGGAAAAAAGCCGTGATTTTATTTTATGTTATTTAATAATAATCAACAATTTAAATACAATAGAGCAAAAATCGAGGAATACGTAACGTTTCTTTTTTAGGGTTCCGTACCTCAAAATGAAAAACCGGCCAAGTGCGTGTCGGACCACGCACAATGAAGGGTTCCGTAGTTGGGATGAATTTATCTCAAAAACAAACTTAACTTTGTAGTTGAAAAATATGTTCTCCCATACGCAATGTATGGGAAAACATGTTTTTGCAACTGCAAAGTTAAGTTGGTCGATTATTACTCGTTAACCTGTAGAGCCTACTTAGCTGTGATAGTTTTCCTTTTAATTTCGTTATATCAGCTACTGTTTTGATTTTTTTCACACACCTAAAACTAACCATTTAGCCGGCAGGGGGGGGGACACTTGACTCTAACAAAAATTTGCACTTTAAAGCTTAATATTTCGCAAACAAATCCCTGAATCCAAAAATAGTTTTCACAAACTCACAATATTTTTGAAGGACCTTTCCAATGATACCCCTCACCATGGAGTAACAAAATAAAAAAATAAACATTACCACTTTACGTGTATGAGAGGTACCCTAAAAAAAAATGTTTTTCATAATTTTGTTTTACCACTTTGTCGGCGTAATTAATATATATATCTATGCCAAATTACAACTTTCTAGTACTAAGGGTCTCGGAGCTAGACCGCGGACAGACAGACAGATAGACAGACAAACAGACAGACAGACGGACATGACGAAACTATAAGGGTTCCTTGTTTACTACGGAACCCTAAAAAACAGAACCCTTATAGGATCACTCGTGTGTCTGTCTGTTTGTCTGTCTGTCCATCTCTCACAGCCGATTTGCTCCGAATCTAATGGACCGATTAAGTTGAAATTTGGTACACATATTAATTTTTGTGACCCAAACACGGACGTGTAACGGAAATTTTGAATATAGGGGTCCTTTTCGGGGGTAAACTGCAAAATTAAAAAAAAAAGTTTTATAAACTGTACCGTATGACATATCAGTTGAAAGGGCTTGTTAGGAAGAAATCAATTTAAAAAAAATTGTAAATACTTTTTATAATAAATACGTTAAAGATACATATTTAAGAAATTAGATGAAAATTTACCATTACCCTTATCTCCGAAACTACAGTCATTTTTTTTAAACAGAAAGTAGTTCTATACTTATAGATTACAGGAAAACCTATAAGAAGTCTGTGGTCTTAAAATAACATGGTAAATCTCCCAATATTGTACGTCCAAACTTACATTTGCAGTTGGAATGTAACACACGTTACATGTGAGAACATGTTTTTCGACTACAATGTCCTTGGGATAAATTCATCCCAACTACGGAACCCTTCATTATGCGTGATCTAACACACTTTTGGCCGGCTTTTTATCTAACTATACCTACTTGTATTAAAAAATCACTCCTGAAAGTCCACAAGCCTATTAAAGCCTTAGAACCAAGTTGATTTTATTGAATTGGCTCCCATTTCTTTAGTGTCGATACTGAACACTAAAAATAAATAGAGTAAAACGAATTGTTCGAAGTTCTTGAATTTAAGTTTTACCGTTTTGCTTTCTTTTGGAAAAGTGTTGAGGCATTGATACATCGTAAGAATGATTTATTTATGAATTAATTGAAGTACCTACCTAGAATAGGGATGATGCTTGGGTACAAAAAAAGAAATTCTATTTAGTCCGTCAGTCACATAATAAAAAAATATTAGACACATATTTTTTGATATAACATATAAATAAAAAATGACTTAGCTAAAACGCATTAAAGTTGGGGGTTGTTACGTCACAAGTAAGTATAAAAAATACATACTCATGACGTCATGGCACATTTTAACTTAATATATCGCCGTAGTCTTTGAATTACTACAAAAAATACAAAAATACGTGTCCAATATTTTTTAATAATTTACATGACTGAAAAAACTTTTTTTTTTTGTCATCATCCCTATTTGTGCCTTAGTATAAATAGGGCCCAAAAGTAGAATATTCTTTGTATATTCTATTGTTTTGAGTAAAGTAATCACTTTTCAGAATTACGTTTTATTTATTAAAATTTAGATAGGTTCCCTTTTTTCTAACACGAATATGTTCGATAATCCATTGTTATTCCTCATACAATCTTGGCAAAATATCAACAGTTTCAGAATCACGCCCGCCGTAATATAAAACTCGGCAAGAAATTTCACTAATCTTTCGCAGTAGTTTCGTAGCGCCATATGGGCCCACTCTTAATGAAAACAGCCTAATATACAACAGTTGTACCATACGATGGGAATTGAAAAATAAAATTGGCAGTACCCCAATTTTTCGCTTCGATAAATGCAGTTCACTGCAATTGTGTGCAGTACACAGTAGTACTTTTGTTGTCCTGAAACTTGCTCTGAGGAAGTATGCCAATTGAAAATAGTTGTTTATTTTCTTTTTCTAAGAGGACTAGAGTTTTTTGTTCGATTGAGTGCGGCCAATTGAGATTCCTTCTTGGGCTCAATTGTCTCGATTCGCTGTTCGATTGGCATTCAGATTTGGTTTCGTTGTTTATGTTAATTTGACAATGTTGGCACAGTTGATACCCACTTTCAATTTATGGAATTTATATTAGCGTAACTTATTCCAGTTTACATAAAATCAAAAAGACATGACGTAGGCTTTCTGTAGAGTTATGTATGTAGAGGTTTTCAAGTTCTTGATTTAGAGTAGACAGAAGAGAATCTTAAGATTCATCAATTTAATCGTTTTCCAGTAGCAATACTGACATTGAGGGTAATTCCGTTTTCCACCCCAAAAAATCCACTCTTTTTTTTTGGGTGTGAATTTATCAAATAACTTCTCCCGCTTTGGGCGGAGCGGGAGGGCGTGTCAGACTCTTACTGACTAAAACCCACCCGTGTTTCTTCGGTTGCCCTGTTGCCGGGGGCCACGATTTTCCTTATCGGTTTCCTTCGAACCCCCGGCAGGCATTGACCCTAGCGGACCCCGTCAATTCAACTGACATCTCTTTGAGGCGCGTGTGGAACACAACGCGCCGTCGACCCGGGCTTGGTCCTTATCGGACGGCGAGCTACCCATTGCTCACCGTCCGCAAGCCCACGCCTACGGTGGCCGGAAATCGGCTCGCGATTCCCGCGCCGGGCGTCTCCTCCTGCGGCGGTTAGGTGCGTGAGGGCGCGAAGTTTGCCTCTCCCTCACGCGTTCCGCCTCCTCCTTCGCGAGCATTACCGCTTCGCAGAAGGAAGTGACGGCCTGCCATTTCCTCCCTAAAGTGGATATTCGGAAACGTATATCCGAGAATCCACCCTAGGCCTAGTTGGATATACGGAATTTATAGGCTTAGGGTGGATTCTTGGACATACGCTTTAGAGTATCCACCTTAGGGTTGATTTTTCGGGTGGATAAACGGAATAACCTGACATTGAGATTAGGAGTGTAGTTGAATTTACACCTTATGTAAAAAAAATAAGTGAAATGTGCCCCACAGTTGCCCAAAGCTGAACATCAGCCTCCTCACGACAACGATACATGATCGTAAGGGAATCAAGTTCAAGTTTACTTAGTTTCAATTAAACACCCAAATGAAGTCAGCCTCAAACCAGTGATGTCCTGGAAGTTGGTTAGTTGAAGTAGTCAGTTAAGTTATGGTTAGTTACCACAAACACTGAGGTGACCTACTTCAGTACTGCATTCTGGAACTTGGAGAAAGTTTTAGTTTTGATACCTAGATGCTTCTATGACTTGGGATATTAGAATAGTGTTTTTATATTGTGTTATGATAGTCATCATCTGCCTAGCCTTTTCCCAACTATGTTGGGGTCGGCTTCCAGTCTAACCGGATGCAGCTGAATACCAGTATTTTACACGAGCGACTGTCTATCTGACCTCCACAACCTAGTTACTAGGTAACACGATACCCCTTGGTAAGACTGGTTGTCAGACTTTTTGGGCTTCTAACTACCTGTAACGACTGTCAAAGATCTACAAATGACAGACGGGACCAACGGCTTAGCGTGCTTTCCGACGTACGGAGGGTCTTGGTATGTAAAGATGGTCACCCATCCACAGACAAACCGCGGTAAGCGTAGCTTAACCTGATCGATCGACCCGTGCAGCTGTTGTTACTTAGCCACAAGCCCCTCATAATAAGAATAAGAATCATTTATTTGCAGAAGTTTTACTAGTTGTAAAAGTTGGTGGTTTAATGTACAGTCCATATTTTGCTGTTTAGGGCATGCAAATTAATTTTACATTAATACCTAATAGGTACCTACTTATTTTAATAAGATGTAGATACAGACAAATACCTATGTTCTAATAGAGTTTTTTAAAATTAAGATTTAATCCAATCCAGCCTGTCCCTCACTGTCCTCCACCAGCGACACCCTAAGCCGATGTCCGTACCCCACAGGGGGTACCTACCCTTAGCGTGTAGTCGCTTAGTTTCTAAGTTTTATGCCCTAGCTGGAGGCCTTAATTTATTGAGGCAGCCACAGAAAAGTCCGGTTAAGCAGTCGACAACCTCCTAGGCTGACCTGCAAGACGCCATACAAAAAAAAAATAAGATACATTTTAGTGAATCTTGTTAGAGACCAATTTTTGAACCAAGGAAAGCTTCAGAGAGGCTTACTTCAATTCAGTTTTAATATTTCCAATTCAAAACAGGAGAAGAATTGTTTAGAGAAAAAAAAAAACAAAAAAAACAACAGATATTGGTAACTATAAAAACAAGCTGTTTCCCGAAACCTCGTTCATTAAAACTAACGATATATACCAATTCTGTTTTGGCAGAAGTTCGACATTTCCTTTTTAGCAACAGATGCCACAAACGTTTAGGTACCTAAGCTATATACTTTAGTTTTGGTAAGTAGGTACGACAATTTTTTTTTGTCGTATCAGTTCGATTCTCATATTTTCGTGTGGTTAGTGACTAACCTGGTGTCAGAATTTTAAAGCCTTCACGGGCCTAAAACTTGGCTTTGTATGCCGTTGAGAAATATCTCTCAGGCTTTGCGAAAAAAAATAAAAAAAAAACAAACAAATACAAAAAAAATAAAACAGGGTCTCTCCGGGAGTGCCGACAGAAGTGAGAACTTGAACAATATTGCCTTGGTGGCACTTGTATAGAACGCCAAGTCCGTAATCTTAACTAAATAAAGAGCACAATCGCGTTTACAAAAAAAAACTTCCAGAATCTTTAAAGTAAAAATACTTGCATAGAACAAATCCGTAACGTAATATATACTTAAATAAAGAGCACAATCACGTTTACAAAAATGAAGTGTCGGTAACGGTGTCGCGACTTCAATTATTTTTTCCCATCTCAAAAATGCCCAACGCGCAACTAAAGAAGTTTTCAGTTAGAAAACAAGACAAATAAATAATTTTTAATAAATTCTATGATGACAACACTAAACTTTTCCAATCCAAAAATAATTACAAAATTACTAAAGGTATCAAATAACAACTACAAACAGATATTTCATAAAAGTTTTATATTAAATTAATTGCACTTAATAACGGGTTATTATTTATGGGACGGGGGCGATAGGAAGTAGCACAATTAAGGGGTATTACCTATAATTGATCAATGAATTCTCTGTAATGGACATGGGTAAGTGAAAAGTTACCAGACACGTATTACAATAATGATTATTACTGGAATCAATCTATCTATTCGATTAATAAATGTCGATCGACGATAAACGACACGTCATTTTTTTGAATCGATGTTTTGCTGTAATCACAATTTTCGTATATAATTGGAGAGAGATGAATGGGGTCTTGTGGCTAAGTAATAACAGCCGCACGGGTCGATCGATTAGGTTAAGCTATGCTTGCCGCGGTTCGTCTGTGGATGGGTGACCATATTTACATACCAAGACCCCACCGTGGCTCGGAAAGCACGTTAAGCTGTTGGTCCCGGCTGTTATTCGTGGAACTTTGACAGTCGGGTTACGGGTCGTCAGAAACCCGAAAGGCTGACAACCAGTCTTACCAAGAGCACATAATAAATACCAAGGGGTGTCGTATTACCCAGTAACTGGGCTGTGGAGGTCAGATAGGCAGTCGTTCCATATAAAATACTGTATTGCTGTATTCAACTGCATCCGGTCAGACTGGAAGCTGACCCCAACATAGTTGGGTAAAGGCTGATGATGAGTGATGAATGTAATATCTAGGTTGAAGTGTGGTCCGGAATATTAATTTGAAATGTACCTAGTTTCGGAGTTTATATTTGCTACAGATTGAGTCAACGTCCATGAAGAATTAGAGTGTACACGGCTACACATCAAGCTATACATTCCAGTTTATGCTGATCTCGCATTGCATAGAATTTCCGTACAATACGAGGTCAGGTTAAACTAGAATTGTATAGCTTGATGTGTAGCCGTGTGTACCAATACCTAAGTACACTAAAATGTTCAAAACCATAGACCAAAGGTGGCCATTTCGAATAGAATTATTTTTTACTAAGAAGAGAATAAACTATGAAAAAAAAAATGCATTTTCATTTATAGCAGAACTTATGGCCAGACTAGTTATACATAGCTCTCTTTTATTGTTTTTACGTAAAATCATTTAAAAGTGTTTACCAACAAATATTGCATACAAAATGATGAACTCGATTCAAAATTCAGTTTACCATATTGAAAGGGGTTCCAATGCGCATACTGATTGAAGCTTTGCCGACAAGATATGTTTGTTCAAATTCATAGCAATGTACTGAAAACAGTTTGTACACTTTATGCTAACAAACTAACAAGTGCAGGCTTTGGGGATAAAATAATACACAAGGCTACTTTTTCAAGCTAGGATTGCAAAACAATAATAATATTCTTTATTGACTTTAAGTGGTCGCTCAAAATGGGACTCATTAGAAGGCTGAAAGTCACCCAAAGCGCAATGGAGAGGGCTATGCTTGGAGTTTCCCTACGTGATCGAATCAGAAATGAAGAGATCCGTAAGAAAACCAAGGTAACCGACAGAGCCCGAAGAATTGCCAAGCTTAAGTGTCAGTGGGCAGGGCACATTGTTCGTAGAACAGATGGCCGATGGGGCCGAAAGGTTCTGGAGTAACGACCGCGTACCAGAAGACGTAGCATTGGAAGGCCTCTACAAGGTGGACCAATGGTCTGGCGAAAGCCGCAAGAATCCGCTGGATGCAATAAGCACAGAACCGGTCGAAGTGGCGGTGCTTGGGGAGGCCTATGTTCAGCAGTGGAGGTCTTTTGGCTGACATGATGTTTTAAAGACGATACAATAAAATTGTGCTAGTAAGCTTGCAAACTAGCACTCTAACATGACGCCTGTAATCCCAGAAGGGTTTGGCAGAGGTCCGCCTATGATACACCCACATTAGTCACTCCCGCCTCGTGTCAAGCCAGGATATTACTTGGTTTGGCGACGGTGATTTTTCACGTCCGGCCCTGGTCCAGGCTATGGTACGGAGCGAGAGGGCATGGGAAGCCGTCACCTCCTTCTGCGAAGCAGTAATGCTCGCGAAGGAGGAGGCGGAATGCGTAAGGGAGAAGAAAATTTCGCGCCCTCATGCCCCTAGCCGCCGCAGCCGATTCTCGGCCACCGTAGGCGTGGGCTTGCGGATAGTTAGCAATGGGTAGCTCGCCGTCCGATAAGGACCAGGCCCGGGTCGACGGCGCGTTGTGTTCTACGTGCGTCTCAAAGAGTTGTCAGCACAACTGACGAGGTCCACTAGGGCTGATGCCTGCCACACAGGCAACTGAAGGAACACGGGTGAGTTTTAATCAGTAAGAGTCTGACACGCCCTACCGCTCCGCCCAGAGCGGGAGAAGTTATTTGATAATTAACAAAAAGAAGGATATTACTTACTTAATGCTATCCTAGCTTGAAAATTATAGCCTCGTGTATTCCGGGCATCACATGGAAGATAAGGTTGTTTCAATTAATTCTCATTTAGGTAATATATAGACTAGCATGGTTAATAAATAGTCCCAAGTGACGAAACATTGTATTTGTTTGGCCGTTTGATTCCCTTCAAACCAACTATCCCGGTCCGATCTTGTCCCAAGGGTGTCATAAAAGGAAAGAAAGGAGGTGAATTGCCAGGAGGGCAGCAATGTTCTTTTTCAGTCTCAGCTGAATTAGCCTTTTATAGTTTTCCATTACTCCACAAATGTTAAATCTTTTTGACTGTCAAATTTTCATAATTAAAAAATTAAATCCAAGGTACAAAAAAATACAATAATACTAATATTAGAAATGTTCGAACTAACGATTTAATTTCAAAGAAGAAACTGAGAATGTTTTTTTTTACAGAAATGAAAAAGTAATGAATGAAATGAATGAATAATAATGAATAGGTAAATGAGATATTTTAAAAATTCTGTAAAATCGATGGAAAAATAGAGAAGCTACACGCTTTAAAAGTTTTTGAAAGGGATTATTCCTGTCCTTGTTCCGTGGTACGGACAATGTATGGCACTAGTATGAAGTTACATAGTCTTGACGTCACTTCTGCAATAGTCCCATCCTTGTCTAGCAGTTATTTTAAAACGTTTATAACTTGGCATTTTTTTAAGCTTACAAATTTTATAATAATTGTTTGCACTATTTACAAACAAATATTTAAAAAACTTTTATTAAAAAAACAACCGACTTCCAAAAAACACTACAAAGTGAAAAATAACTTTAATTTCGTAAGTCGGTGTCTTTGGTTTTGAATTTTCGGTTTTTGTCACCGACTTCCGAAATTAAAGTTATTTTTCACTTTGTAGTGTTTTTTGGAAGTCGGTTGTTTTTTTTATAAAAAGTTTTTATTTTTCACTTTTTAGTTGTGGTATTTACCCCCCACAAATTCGAATACCATTACCTGCTATGTAAATAACAGTGAGAGGAACTTAACATATCATCCACATACTAAGTGGGAAAAATACGTATTATTGAAGCTAACTCAAAAGCTATCCAAGCAAAGTTAATAAAATTTATATGGGACCTCGAGAGCATACCCTTTCAAACAAAAAAGAATTTTCAAAATCGGTCCACAATGGATGGAGAAATCGGTGGACATACATAAAAAAAACAAACATACGCGACGAACATATAACCTCCTCCTTTTTGGAAATCGGTTAAAAATACAAAATGTTATCATCCCTATTGCTATACTAAAAATCCTCAGACACAAATTCCATCAAAGAAATACGTAATCCAATCCCAAGGAAGACAATAATATCAAAGGAACTAACATTACAATAACCGAACAATAACTAAACCCTCTTCACCATCCATACTTACCTTCTAATAACCGGCGCTAAACGAAGATAATAGTTAGGTACTGACAGTACATAATTGATACGCTTACCGTCTTATAAATCGACGATATAATGATGGCTATGAAAGGGTTAAAGGACATTCACACCTACATACTAATATAGAATAAAAATCTTTATAGAACTATGCTTACGCAGCTGGGCAAAGCAAATCTGAATTCACCAACCCGAAAGGAACAAGCGTTGTGATGAACGCTATTTTCTTCTGAATACAAGAAGAGATTATGGCCAGTGGGCAATTACAAGTTACAGGCCGATCTATTAAATTAATCTTGGGCATAATTAATTCGGCTAACGGGAAAGAAAACTGAAACTGATGAGCTTCGAGGTTATAGGTTTTTACTCCGAGACCGTTACTTTTCGCAAATAAGACGGCGAGATTCTTAAAGGACCAATGTTAGCTCGTGGAGCAATAAAAGAGTGGACTGTATTTTTAGGCAATGGTTTAATGCCGTCTTACTATTTACAAACTATAAAATCCCGGACAAACAATTAAGGGTTTAAAATTAGAGAGGAATGTCGTCCGTCAAAAGTCAAAGTCAAAGTCAAATCATTTATTTCAAATAGGCCCATGTATGGCACTTTTGAACGTCAAAAATTACAAAATAATAAAATTGATTCTAGTCGCCCCTTCCAAAAGGTAGTTTTCGTATGGAGAAGAATGGGCAAGAAACTCCACCGTTACTCTTTTAAAATGTTTTACAAAACACGTCGCGGTGGAGTCCGTGGAAGCGAGTGGTCATCGGGCCGAGCCATGTCGCCGTCGCGCCGCACCTCAGCTGTACCGATGACGCGCTGATCACGATGTCTGCGCGTGCAGACCGCGTGCAAGGTGTTGTGTTGGGTTCAATTTCCAACAGAAACCAAATTTTTACAGTCTAAATTCGTCAACCGTGTTGACGTTACTTCTCTGTAAAAGAAGCGGTTTTTGCCCTGCAGTAAGACAATTTCCATTGCATGTATAATGTTTTGAAATCAACAACCCACTCTGCGAAACCGTGGTGACAAATGCTTGTTCCTTCTTCAAACAAGAAGAGGTCTTTGCCCTATACTAGCAAGCTAGTAAGTACTAAACGACGCTAACCCAAAGCCAATACTGTCGATACGTAATAGGTTCGTACAGGATAAGTTTTAGAAATCCCATTACGAGGCTCGACATGGAAGGGGCGTGGGACTGGCAGACTTCGAAGGGTCATTACGACCAATATTCTTTGTATTTAATTTGCTGTCGCTTAGGTTGTGTTGAAAGGAATAGTTATTGGTCGTTTGAAGGTAGTTGGTGGGTTAGAAATAGAATTTCTGTTTTGTATGCCCCTTGAAAGTGAAGTTTTTAATTTAGTGCAGTATTTTTCTTAAATTAAGTTGCCACCATCTCAAATTTCTTATATAGTTCAAATGTAAAATTGACAGATTGACAAATTCACTGCGCAATAAATATGCACGTAATTCAAAACTTAAATTTAAATAAACATTAACTTACTTCCTTAACAAACATTTATTTTATGTTGCGTTTTTTTATGTGGGACAGAACGTAAACGCAAAATCTGTCGCCTTCGACAATGACGGAAGTGATGTAAAAAATTATGTAAATAAAAATCTATTTTATGCAAGTTTGAAATCTCACTAAAGTACTTTAGGTACTTTAAGTGCGATTTCTGCTTGAATAAAGCCCAAAAAGAATTTAATTTATATGATTTGGGGCTAAAAACGAAGTAGTAACGTGTCAAATGACGTCACATCATGACCGCGACAGAAACGGACGTTTGAACTGTAGTGGAAAATTGTTGGAGTTTTATAATTTTTTTGAGCAACAAGCTGTAGTTGAATTAATCTTTTAATAATTTTCTTGAGTTCATTGTCTTTACTACATTTTACTACTTTATTTTGCTGACTTTTATTGATTTGGAGAAAAAAAAAAACATGCATATTCCCTATCGACAGTTCTTGTTATATTTATTAAGAACTTGCTTTAGTTGTGTTATCATTTGGTGCTTCCATTCAAACTGCCAGTGTAATAACACTATTACACTATACTAGTACAGACGCCAGCACATCAAGCTACTACAATCTGTCAAATTTATTTAATAGATTTTCAACTTTATCGCTGATGTATAAAGGTTCAAAGTTGATTGGGAAAATTTGACAGTTTCGGTTAGCTTGATATGCTGGCGTCTGTACATTATACTATACTTTGGGACACCCAAGAATGTACGTTATTCACAGCAATTCGCAAATATTCTAGACCTAAAATCCTTCATAGCCAAGTCATATCTACATAAAAAATACACAAACACTTACGAAGAACGAGGATAAGACGTTTTTAGGGTTCCGTTGCCAAATGGCAAAAAACGGAACCCTTATAGATTCGTCATGTCTGTCTGTCTGTCTGTCTGTCTGTCTGTCTGTCTGTCCGTCCGTATGTCACAGCCACTTTTTTCCGAAACTATAAGAGCTACGCTGTTGAAACTTGGTAAGTAGATGTATTCTGTGAACCGCATTAAGATTTTCACATAAAAATAGAAAAAAAACAAATAATTTTGGAGTTCCCCATACTTAGAACTGAAACTCAAAAAAAATTTTTTCATCAATCCCATACGTGTGGGGTATCTATGGATAGGTCTTCAAAAATAATATTGAGGTTTCCAATATCATTTTTTTCTAAACTGAATAGTTTGCGCGAGAGACACTTCCAAAGTGGTAAAATGTGTGTCCCCCCCCTGTAACTTCTAAAATAAGAGAATGATAAAACTAAAAAAAATATATGATGTACATTACCATGTAAACTTCCACCGAAAATTGGTTTGAACGAGATCTAACAAGTAGTTTTTTTTTAATACGTCATAAATCGTAAACCGCAATTTACCTTTCATTCAATGTTACAGGCTGCTACGGAACCCTTCATGGGCGAGTACGACTCGCACTTGGCCGGTTTTTTTTTTCGTTTGTTTGTACGTAATTTTTAGGCAGGCAACTCTAATGTCATAAGTAAGTGACAGACGGACAGACAGACGCGCCTTCTATTCCAACGAAAAGTGCTTTTACTTTCCCAATTCACTAAATTATTCACTTGTTCGAGTTTTTTCGTCTCTCGCCTAAATTCATATTCGCATTAGGGTGTATGTACAATGCATCGGTCGAGCACACATCATTTAAATATTTGATCATCGGGCAAAAAGGGGTATGTTCATGATGCCGTATGGGGGAAAACGTTTACTAAGGCACATCGCTTAACCTTTTTATGAATAAAAAAAAACCTAACTAGACTTCGTTAGAAATTATGTCATCAGAAGGAATACAATGGGCTTTTTATAAAATTAAATATTTGAGCTGGGTTTTTTTCGTACATTTTGGGGATGACACAGAAAATATAAAAGATAATATGATGAACGATTTTACGGTTTGATCACTCGTAAATTAATTAATTGCAATATTAAATACTTAAGTGTGTCACATAAGCAAATAACGATGCTGTAAAGGGTAGGTTACCACATAATATGTGAAATTTTTAGTTTTTATATTGTTTTGTATAACGCCTTGGGAGTATATTCTGTCATGTCGTGCATGAAAACTTAAATAAATAATATTAAGTATAGCGTTTCTGCAAACTCAACCTCAAATCAAACTCAAAGTATTTATTTGAAGCACTTTTGAATTGTTAAGGGGTCACCCAGCCAGAAAGATGAAGCTAGATGCCCATTTAAAAGTGTAGGTTACTATGGACTATATTATCTGTGCTATGGAGAAGAACGGGCAAGACACTCCACGGATACTCTTTTAAATCAAAATATTGCAATCAGCAATATTACACTCATGTGTCACCAGCGCCATTATAATACTCGCCTTACCCATAACAGATGCTTCCTTCAAAGATGTCGACAACTTTGAAACTTTTCAAAGACCAAACCAATTTTCTTTTTTAAGACTTTTCAAGAATAGTCTTTTACTCGTCAAGCAAAGTAGCCAAATGAGACGAGTTGGCTTTTAATATTTTATTCAGAGTAATAGAGTTCTCTTCAAGTTGTAGAATAATTATGGACCTATCAGGACACTGTCTGAGAACTGTCATTTAGACTTATTTTATTAGACATAGACTTTATAAATTGTTCTGAAACTTGTTACATAATAAGTCTTTTAAAGTGGTTTATTTTAAGGTACATTGTAATCCTAACTAACATTATAAATGCGAAAGTGAGTTTGTTTGTTACGCTTTCACGCTAAAACGGCTGAATGGATTTGGATGAAATTTAGCACATGGGTAAACCATAAAATACATACTTTTTATTCCGATATCCCCGCGCAGTCGAGACTTATGCAGGTGGAACCGCGGGACACAACGAGTAAAAAAAAATTAAACAAAAAACCCGACTGCAAAAACACATAACTGAAAAGAGAAAAACAAGCATTATAATCTATATAATTTTGGTATTGCAGGCGGGACAAACCAATAACCTGAAATGATGGTATAAATTTTGTTTGTCCCGCCTGCAATACCAAAATTCTATAGGTTATAATGCTTGTTTTTCTCTTTTCAGTTATGTGTTTTTGCAGTCGGGTTTTTTGTTTTTTAATTTTTTTTTTATTTCATGCTTTTTAGTTTTATTAAAATAATATACATATATTGACTTATTACTAGCTTTTATTTGATACCAATAATTAAGTTTTTTTTTAAACCTACCCCTCCTTTTTTTGTATTTGCAGATGTTATATATGAATATTATATAGCCTATGACACTCCCACAATTAATACGAATCTAACGACGACACCTCACATGTTAAAATCCATCAAGCCGTTTAGGCTACAGAGCGTGCAAAAGAAATAGACATACATACATACTCTCGAAAAACATTATCCTCCTTCTGGGGCAGTCGGGTAATATTATTACTTCTTTCGACAACCAACCTCTTTTTGTTATTAAAATTATTGCGATGTTACAAAATTGTTATTTCAGCTCCGATTCATTGAAAACAAAGATTTCTCATCAACTAAGATCTTCATCAGCTAAGATCTTAAAGTTACCCAGTCTTATTATTGTTGTTACCGAAAAACAGTTGAATACGCAGTGTTCGCTTTTTAAACAGTCGGCATTTTCTGTTTACTTTCCCATCCCTCGGCAAACAATGAAATGTTTCGAAAACTTTTAATGGTTATCAAACAATCGTTTCGTTTCGTTTTTGCGAGCCGAAGGCTTGCGCATCGGACGGGTTGCAAATTTTTTGTTTAAATTTTATTTTTTTCTATAGAAGACTTCATTTGCTTAATGCTGCCATTTGTCGCTTTTTTGAGTAGCATTAATGGATCATTTTTGTCAACCGATATTATTAAAAATTTATAACAGAACGTCTTTTCTAGTTTCTGTTAATAAAATTAAGATCTAAACTGTACTTTGAATTCAAGTAAACTTAAAAACATTTTAATCAGAGGCGAAGTATTGCTTTTTTCCGACCGACACAAAGTTTTTTACGAGTCTGCCCGAAAAACACGATACCATTTCATTCGCCAAGGTACATTAAAAATTAGACAGACATTTTTACCTTATAAAATGATTTCGTCGTCGTTTCTAATATTAAGTACCTACATAAAACAAATTCAAAAGATACGCTATAATATTAATATGACTCAGTTTTATACGCTCATATAAATGTTACGGCCTTTTTTACGGCATGTCCTCTTGATGTCGTCGACTCGCACCCTTATTAATGTTTCTTGATCGAATATTAATATCATATTAGGTTTTGTCGTGGTTTATTAAATTATTACTTTTCGCAGACTTTATTCTAGGTTTTAGTGGTATTAAAATATTACCAACGTCTTGCTCTTGGTAATAAGGATGAAAACAAAAAAAAAAAATTGTCCGTCTGGTAGATTATTAAAAAATATTGGACACGTTTTTTTTTTTTAAGTTATCAAAATATTACGGCGATACATTGAGTTAAAATGTGCCATGACGTCACGAGTATGATCTTGTGATGTAGTGACCGCCACTCCCCCGACTTTAATGCGTTTTATCTAAGTAATTTTTTTATTAATATGATAAATCAAAAAATACGTGTCTAATATTTTTTTATTATCTGACTGACGGACTAAATAGAATTTGTTTTTTTTGACCCAGGCAATATTCCTATTGTTTAATATAGGACCTTTATACAAGGACTTTCAAGTTTCAAAGTTTGTTTCAAACTCTGTCTGGGTTTAGAGTGGTTATATTTTTTGGAGACATTTTTGTTGTAGTTTGACCAATACCGCTGTACCGCGCCTTAGGAAGGCGCGCGGCGAGACGAGGGAGTAGTGCAGACCGTTAAGGGGACGATAGCTGACTTTTAATGATTTTATACTGAAGATGACGTCTGAACGAGTAGTGTTAGTGATTTGGAAAAAATATATGTTAAATTAAAATATTTTTTTAATATTTTAATATAGGAATATTTTTGATTATGTTTATATTACATAGTCAAATTAATTTGTAAAGTTATGTCTAACGCGGAAAAAAACACTGAGAATGACGCAAAATTCATAAAGCGTATTTTTCTGAAAACTTCACCATATTAAAGATAATTAAATTACTGATTTTTTAGTATACGTGTTTTATTAAAATACCTTTTGTTTTACGTGTAATAAATTAATAACGCGTCTAATTTGGGACAGCGCTCCTTGATGGGTGAGTCCTATTACTGGCTGGACGTACGACGCGTTACGTGAGCTCAGTACAGAACACGCAAGCTAACCATTCAAGGTCACTGTCATATATCTGCGTCTTAATTCGTCAAAGCTCTCGGTACACGGCGTCCCTCCCGCCGCTCATTGGTCAACACTGCCCCCCGCCTCGCCGCGTATTCCTAAAGCGCGGTACAGCGGTATTGGTCAAACTATAAACCGTACTTATTAGTATAAGAGTAGGGGAAGACCAAAGAAACGATGGATGGACTGTGTGAAAGATGATTTATGGCTAGAAAGGGGGTGACTATCGCGATGAGGATTTATAGAGAAGTATGGACGAAAAATAAGTTCAAAAACTAAAACCCGACTACTGAAAAATCACACTCTGAAAAATATGAAACAAGAAAATATTTCAGACAGACATAGGTACAAAAATGGTCAAGGTAAAGCCGAGGTCGCATGCCATTATAATTTTGTAGGTGTATACAGGAGTATACGTTCTATGTCAGATTAAACTGATTTTTCAAGAAGAGACATAAAACATATTTTTTTTGTTTTTTTCTGTTTTTGAAAACTGCCTTACCCTGTGTTAAATAAATTTATTTTCTTTCTTTCTTTCTTTTTTTTTAGTATCTTAACGGTTAATTATAGTGTTTTTTTTTAAGTGAAAACTTCTTTAGCCTTGTTGTGATTTGAAACTCGATGAAACGAAAAAGCGACAGTAAAAAGAGACAGACATATAAATTAATAAGATTTAACGTGGGAGAAAATGAAATAGGAAGCATTACACAGTGTTTCTTATGTTCGTGGTTCTCTTTGTGCTCTGCTTCGTACCCCCTCCCCTTGTGTTTACCAAGGCATAGTGGGAGTTTGCTTGGGCCTCAGCGTTGTACTTTTGGTAATATGTGTTTGTGCGCGAACAAAAAAAAAAATGTTTCACTTCTACCACGTGTGAATTACACACGTTTCTTTTGTTTTAACTACATTTTCAATTAAGATGTTCTTCATCATATTTGACAATTAAATAGTAGTATTATTCAGTTCAGAGATTCATTGACATAGAATATATTGCATTTCAGTTTTAGTCTAATAATCATATTTCAGTAGCGACGCAGGACTTTTTTGTAATAAATAAATACTGGTTATTCGAAAGTTTTTAGTCAAAATTAAAAAAAATCTCTTAGAATTTACCAATTATTTGTGAAAGAAACAAAACAAACACAAATGTTTCACAATAAGAAAAACCATTGCTGTTCAAGATCCGACATAGAACTTAATGCAATATCAAATTATATCAAATGAGTGTTTTTTGTCACGTGACCTATTGCATAAGTTTCAAATCCAGTGATCTGATTGGCTGTTGATATAAGAACGTTTTACGGATGCGTTCACAATTAAAATATTAAGTCATTTTGCAGAAAAATAAAAAAAACAAAATGTTGACATAGAACGTATTGCATTATCAACAACGTAGTTTTCCTAATGATCTGTTGTGGTCTTGTTGTCATCGGTTAATGTTAATTTTTCTAATCGAGCTGTTCTGGTATTTTTGTTTTTGGTGAATTTTGAGCAAATGATTTAAAGACAGCTTGCATTTAAATCGCGTTCACGTGATACCTTGCGCGCTTGAGAAAATCATAATCATAAAATAGATTTATATTGATTTTAGAGTTCAACAGAAAACAAATATTAAACAAGTCACACGATATGAATGTCATTGAAAACAATATTTGTTGACGACCACAGCACCATCTACTGGCAACACATAAACCAATCAATGAGACGAAGGCGGCTTACGGGGAAAGGGAATACACCACGGCGCGACACTAGCGACGCGCTACGGATTTTCACTGTCTTGGTGACACGCTAACGTACTCACGCAATTTAAATTGTGAAAAAGCATCAATATATTGTAAAACGATAATTACACGCTATCATTAAGGAGCTGTGTCTGACTTCATTCCATGACGCTGACATGACGACGACCTAACGCAGAAACCCCAACAAAATTCAATACACAGAAATTTAATATTAGAATTTTCATAGCCAGACATTTGCAGCCACAGCGGAGCATTTAGCAAAATCGTAAAGATTTGTCTGCACGTGGATTAATGTTGACAATAAGCATTGAAAGGTCTCATTCAGTTGAAAATATGGACAAAAAGATTCCCGAAGAAAATCCCAATGTAAAGCAAATTACTTTTCTGAATGTATAAAAGAAATTGTAAAGGTACCTACGCTCTTTTGGGGTGGACAATAAACTGCACGCGCCATGTCAAGATGGCAGAACCCTTGGCAAAGAGGAGTAAATTTTATTAAAACGCCACAAAAATATTCTCTGAGCTGACTCTGACAGCCTGTGGCAATATATTGGTATAGATAAATGATGATAATGAAATTGCTGGGGTAAAAACTTACCCCTGGTTGGTGAAAGTATATTCAAGTGTCTGAGAAGAGATCGATAAAGTGCCTTTTAATCCTCTGTTTAACCGACTTCCAAAAAGGAGGAGGTTATATGTTCGTCGCGTATGTTTTTCTTTTTGTTTTTTTTTTATGTATGTCCATCGATGTCTCCGTCAACTGTGGACCGATTTTGAAAATTATTTTTTTGTTTGAAAGGGTGTGCTCTCGAATTGGTCCCATATTAATTTTATTAACTTTGCTTTGATAGTTTTTGAGTTAGCTACAAAATACGTATTTTTTTCCCACTTAGTATGTAGATGATATGATAAGTTTCTGTCATTGGTAGCAGGTAGTGGTATTCGAATGTGTGTGGGGTAGGTACCACAACTAAAAAGTGAAAAATAAAAACTTTTTACAAAAAAAAACAACCGACCTCCAAAAAAAACACTACAAAGTGAAAAATAACTTTAATTTCGGAAGTCGGTGGCAAAAAACGAAAATACAAAAGACACCGACTTCCGAAATTAAAGTTATTTTTCACTTTGTAGTGTTTTTTTTAGTTCTAGATTTGTTGAGTTTTCAATTGTGACCAAAGTAAATGAATCATTACCTAACATGATGCTTAGAGATCAAGACCAAGGCTTTGAATAAATCATACTATCACACTAATATTATAAAAGCGAAAGTTTGTGAGTGTGTATGTATGTTTGTCTCTTCTTCACGCTCAAACGGCTGGACCAATTTGGATAAAATTTGGCACACAGATAGTTTATAACCTAGATTATCACATAAGATACTTTTATCCCGATATTCCCACAGGATCGAGACTTACGCGGGTGAAACCGTGGGGCGCAGCTAGTATCTAGAATAAAATAGAATACAATTTATTATGTACAAATCTGAAAATCAGCGTTGTGCTGTGAGTAGCTAGAATCAATTTTATTATTTTGTAATTTTTGACGTTCAAAAGTGCCATACATGGGCCTATTTGAAATAAATGATTTGACTTTGACTTTGACTTTTGAGTCCCCATAACACAGCATCATGCTAAGTGGAAGCCTTCTTGTAACAGTCATGACGTGTCAGCAGCTACTACTTCTGTTTTGTGCTCATTATTATACAGTGTGAGTCTTTATAATGTACACATATCGAAATGAGGGAATTTATGCTTAATTTTATCGACGGTTTTTTTTTTCAATTGATAGTAGTTTTTTTCACAATTTTCATTTTATGAAGACGCCTAATTACTTTCAATCATGAAGTTTGTTTCATCGCGATAGATCATTCAATTTAAAAGCTACACTGTTTCGTTTAAAAAAAAAAAATCCATAAAATATAAAAAAAAATATTATAATTTTTTAACCATATAAATTACAGACATAAATGTAGAAATCTTAATCAAAGATCGTCTTAATCAATCACTAGGATGACAATTTATTTATTTTAAATCACGTCTTAGGTACTCTTGCTTATTAATAGAGCCTCATTACACAGGCTGACAGACATTATAAGCATTTAATAGGGCACCACTGGCACCCTTTGACTACATAATCCATAAAAATGATATACCACTAAAGCACGCACTAACGCACCTGTGTATTTCAGCCAAAATTTATATTTACAACGTCACGTTTTTAGGATTAGATTTATGTTGCTTTTATCTAGTTTATATTGTAGTTTAAAAGCTTAATGATGTTATAACTTTCTGTAGGTGGGTCTTTTCAAGCAGATTTACAGGCGGTTCTCGTAAGCTTTTATTAGGATCAGCGTTTGGAGTATTTTTACAACCTTTTAGCTTGTCGAAATGTGTCGCGGCTTAACAGTTTAGATCGTTTTAGATTTTAGGCTTAAGTTACGAAAATAGTTTGGACCTTTCAAATACAGATGGAAAAATGGACTTTAGTACCTACTAAAGTCCATTTTTCCATCAAAGAAATAAATAATGTTTTATTTTTTTAATAAAATGAGGTACTCTCCCGCTTGACCAGCACATTATTTAATCATGTATTTATAAAATTTTGAAAATAAATTTTGTAATAGTAATTTGTAGTTAGTAATTTAGTTGTTTTAGTCAATGTTTTGGGTGCTAAATCGAAAATAAATATTTAAAACAAAAATTAGCTCATTTAAGAACCCAATGCACGCGACTGCAAAAATAAATTAAAGAACATTATTGACAGCTAGATAGACAACCGGCTTTTTAAACTTTTTACCCTGTATTTTGCCGCCCTGAATAATTCATTTAAGAGGGTGCGTGAGCAAATTCACCGGAACTTTCTAATGTTACGAGTGGAATAAAAGTTCGTCTCTGCCTTTTAATTTCAATGTCATTACAAGCTTGTCCTTAAATCTTTGTTCTTTTTTCAAATAAGGACGCTAGTTGTTCTTTTGTTTTTTTTTTTATAAATTTAGGGTTGCGTTCTTTTATTGAGACTTATTTATTTCCTGGGGTGATTTGCTTTTGATGTAAACTTTCAATCAGCCTATGTAACCGCGTTTAAGAGCCATCATTGTCAATATTCCACAACAAAAATGGCATTGCTTTTGAGCGCGGTTTAGATATGCTGATTGCGTTTAGTTTCATTGGTAAAATTCACCTTTAGACGTTCATGCAAATGGGTATAATTAATTATATTGCTTGATTGCTGAAAAGTGCGTCTCAATATGTGAAAAAATAAATATGTTTGAACTGAAAAATATTAATCTGCTACGAAACTAGTGAACAATAGATGAGTAAAATGATTGACGTTCAATTAAAACAATATTAAAAGTTTTAAACATAATTAACAAAAGACTTAACAAACTCCCTTTTAACCCCCAACTAGCCGACCACTCAATTAAACCCCAATACACTAAAACTAAGTTTACTAACAAACAAAACGACGAAAATCAAAACCATTTAATAACAGCCGGTGACCAATAAGGACGAAGCCCGAAAATGTTTGACTAGGTATTCCCGCTGCGTCACTGCACTTCCACTTTTAATAAGTACACAACCCTCCTTTAATATAGACAGCCCCTAGGGGTCCCGGGGTTCGAACCCCACGTACAAGGGGGGTCGTAAATTTCTTCACAGCACTTGTGACTGTGATTTTTCCCGTCCGAGAATTTAATAATTGCATTTCTATTGTTTATTTGGGCGTTTTACGATACTTAATTACGTTGTAATTGGGGGGTTAAAAAATTTGGTAGGTTAAGATGTAATTAATTGTTGGAGGGACCGTTTTTCAAATAAAAATGTTAAGATTTGTTGTGTAAATAAATCATGGGTAACAACTTAATGTTTACCGTGTACACATCTTTGACCGTGGTAGTGTCAAATGCACCAGTATCCATTATCTTAATAAAATCCGTGCCCGCGTCATTTTTTTCATTTAAAACGCAGGTATATGAATGTGACCTTGAGTGGTTAGCTTGCGTGTTCTGTACTGAGCTCACGCAACGCGTCGTACGTCCAGCCAGTAATAGGACTCGCCCATCAAGGAACGCTGTCCCAAATTAGACGCATTATTAATTTATTATACATAAAACAAAAGATATTTTAATAAAACAAGTACACAAAAAAAAAAAAAACTTTAAAATAGTGAAGGTTTCAGAAAAATACGCTTGATAGATTTTGCGTGATTCTCAGTTTTTTATCCGCGTTAGACATAAATTTACAAATTAATTTCACTATGTAATAATATACACATAATCTTAAATATGCCTACATTAAGTTATCAAGAAAATGTTCTAATTTAACATATATTTTTACTCGACTGCCCCAGAAGAAGGGTAAAGTTTTTCCAGAGTATGTTTGTATGTATGTCTATTTCTTTGGTACGCTCTGTAGCCTAAACGGCTTGATGGATTTTAACATATGAGGTGTCATTAGGTTTGTCTTAATAGTGGGAGTGACATAGGCTATATAACATTCATATATTGCATCTGCAAATACAATAAAAAGGGAGAGGTAGGTTTAAAAAAAACAACATCATTGGTATCAAATAAAAGTTAGTAATGAGTCAATTGCAAATATATATACATATTTAGATATTATTATGACTGCCTCATTGGTCTAGTGGTTGCAAGCGCTACTGCTAAGCATGAGGTCCTGGGTTCGATTCCCGGGTCGGGCAAAGTGTTATTGGGTTTTTCTATCTGAAATTTCTCAGTAGCAGCCCGGAGTCTGGATTTGTGCCCGGTTGATGGCAATAGGCTCGCCCCCTATTACATGGGACTTAAACATAACTGGCGAAATATGGGTGTATCTACTACAGGTATACCTCTGCCCAACCCTTCGGGGAAACATGGCGTGATGTTATGTTATGCTATTTAGATATTAATAAAACTAAAAAGTTTGAAATAAAACAAATTATTAAATAAAACAAAAAACCCGACTGCAAAAACAATAATTTGTTTTTTCCAAATCATTAACACTACTCGTGTAGACGTCATCTTCAGTATAAAATCATTAAAATTCGTTTATCATCGCCTTAACACAAAATATATCAAATGACACTCCGCAGTACTGTAGCTTCCTATTAGTGAAAGAATTTTCGAAATCGGATCAGGAGTTCCGTAGATTACCCCCTACATACAAACTCACTTATCTCTTTATACTATTTCAGTATAGTAGTTACCGACGCACCGATCCAATTTGGGTTCAGTAACATGACTTTCTGAACCCTAGTCGATGCTTGCGGTATACCTATACTCCATTTGAAATAAGATAATAGGAGACGAGCCTATTACCATCAATCAGACACAGATCCAGACTCCGGGCTGCTATTGAGAAATTCTAGATGAAAAAGCCTATAACACTTTGCACGAAACGGGAATCGAACCCAGGACCTCATGCTCAGCAGTAGCACGACCACTCTACCAATGAGGGAGTAATTTAATAAAATTATAACTCAAACGTATGCAGCACCGGTATTACTTTGGTTCAGTATCTGTCATACTTAGAACATTCCCTATTCATTAACACCAAGCACTCTAAAGACAATTTCCACGCAAGCTCCGCCCCCACGCACCCCGCCACTCCACTATGTGTAAAACGCTAAAACATCAGTAATAAAGTTGAATATCGCGTGCGCTCTTTGATCGTGTTCGAGCACGGAACTAAATGACGTAAGTCTCAATTCTTATTTCGTTTATAACTAAAGTAATAATTAATCTGGAGGAAATTATCTTTTGGCTGGAAAATAAACTATATTTTCTTACTGGGAAAATTATTTTAGACATAAAAGACATGATTTTCTAAAATGAATCGAGTGAAAATATTACAATTACGTAACTGAATTGTACATGGAAAGAATAAAATCCAATAAATCATATACCTACATAAAGTTCCAGTTTGATTATAATCATGCGTCACTGTTTCAGAATATTAATGCAAATTCACAAACAATTTAGGGAGCCTCCTCTTAACAGTCTCCAAAACTAAAAGTCTATTTCATTCGAAATCGGAACCACCAGTCACGGTTACAAAATTTCAGTCCGTTTCTAAGCTGAAATAATTTCGGGTCTAGCTTCAGTAAAATATTAAATTCCGGTCCCAGTATCCGTCACAATCGAGGACCCTTTGTGGTGCGATATTATTGGATTTGGTAACCGCGCCTTATTTTATTATTTGCTCACTTTAAGCGCAAACACACAAAGGAAAATGAAATCGATATTTTTATTCGAAAGCGATTGTGGAGATGGGACGCTTCCAGAATAACTATGACCATTGATGATTTTATTGTTTGTCGTACGGATTTGTGCGTAGTTCTGATGTTAGCTAATAAAATAGATGTTGTCAGCAAATATTTTTAAGATTCTGCGGAGTGGAAAGTTTATGGTCTCTCGTGTGCCAGAAGCAGAAGTGGGGATAGTTTATTGTCTATGGTTTTGGTTTCATGAATGATTCATTTCTCTAGGCCCTTGATCAAAGACCATAATGACCTACATTATGGTCCAAGCAGGAAGCACAAAAAGCTGCAATATTTTAATACATACAAGTAACAAAAAAGTTATTATTCAACATATTATTTGTCGAGAAGCAAACCGCAAATTAAAAACATGTGAATTGTAATAAAGAATATTTTTTTTAATTAAAGACTTAATTTTTTCCTATAATTATAGGTCCAATAGATATTATATTCCATGTAAGAAAGTTTCATTAATGTCACTTCCGTACACTTGGGAATTAACAGCTGAACAAAACTATAAATTATTCAAAATAATAAGTACCTACTGTCTATTACTGACCTAATTAACTTAGAAAACTTTTGACATTAAAATATTCAACGAAACAAATTATATAAGGAACGATAGTGTAATATATGAGAAAATATTTACTTAGTAACTAGCTCACCTCAAGACCTAGGTATATTCCGTTTGAAATAAGATTAGACATTTAAACAAACCTTTTTACTGTCCGTTCAACCGATTTTGACTTCTATTCCGTAGGCATAAGGATGGCATTAAAAGCAAAAAAGTGGTTACAATACCAACTGTTTACTGCAGCTGCCGTTTTTCATGCCACCAACGCAATAGAAGTCAAAATCGGCTGAACGGACTGAAAAAAAGGTTTAGTTAAATGTCTAATCTTATTTCAAATGGACTATAGGTGTCTATGTTTTTTTAGATACCTAGCTACCAAAACTCCATTTGAAATAAGATTAGATATTTGAAAAAACCTTTTTTACAGTCCGTTCAACCGATTTTGACTTCTATTCCGTAGGCATAAGGATGGCATTAAAAGCAAAAAAGTGTTTACAATACCAACTGTTTACTGCAGCTGCCGTTTGTCATGTCACCAACGCAATAGAAGTCAAAATCGGCTGAACGGACTGAAAAAAAGGGTCTTAAGAGGCTCGGCTCGCAACTACAAACCGAGATGTTTGCAAAATTTAATTCCAAGCACGTTGCGCTAGTGTGAGTACCTGTCGGAGCGATATACACCTACAGTGAGCAATACTACCACGCACACATTGACAATTATTGCTTGACGCGATAGCACTACTAGCTTTCGAAAATTTATGATTAATTTGGATGTATTCCGTAATACAAAAAAATATGAATGAAAAATTAATGTATTTCCATTTTTTTTTCGATAATTTGTAACTTGATAACATAAACTATGCTTCTGCGGAATATTGTTGTTTATAATATAGAAAAAACAATATGAAAACATGTCATTTACACTGAAAAATGTACAAAATGCAATTCGCTTACACTTCATTTAAAGGTGAGTTTTTGGAAATAAAAAGACGTAGGAGCCTAGATAAATACTGTCTCAATCCGAATATCAACATAATGTTTTTAATAATTATGTATTAGTTTATTATTTTATAAGAATATTTGTGTATTTTATCTATGGGCCTTAGTTGCCTGAAATAAAGGAATTATTATATTATTATAAACCGTTATTTGACCTTTACACGATTTCGGTACCTAAAAACATGCGAGACACGCGGCGCGGGTGCTTACACAGTTGTGTCCTTCCGATCGAGAAAAAAAAACCAATACTGAGTCACAATCAGCAAGTGAACGACAGACAGAGAGTGGCGGCGGTGCGTCAAAGAAAACCCCTATTTATAAAGGTTAACATAGTGCTATCGAAACATTTATAAAGGTTATAGTACTTCTACCGAAATATACCGGTATGCATTTCTAACCTCATAATTCTGCTACTGAAAAAAGGAACGGTATCGAAATATTTTGGTAACCCTTATTTAACGGTATGACGTCATACTGAAATTTAAAGTTACCTTAATTTTTGGGTAATTCAGTCCCTGTTTACCACGCGACGAGTACAACGTCTTTGCATCCTATTCCTCACACCTCTATACCATATTTCTAATTCATAATCAAACCACCGCTTCGCTCCCCCCAAAAAATAAATAAAGGTAAATATTAAAACATCCGCCATATCACTGAAAAAGTTTACCTCCCGCCCCCCTCCCCTATCGAAGAAACGCCTCCAATTCAAAGTTTTAATGAGTAAATAACGAGTCGTGATTCCGAGCACTGCTCACTTCACCGCACTACGTCCACGAGACGTATTTTGAATATTTCTTATAATAAAGTTTTGAAGTAATTATGGATGCCATCAATCTGAGGGAATCATGTTTTGATCTTGTAAGCCTGTTTATGTTTTGGAAGGTAAGAAGATTTTCGGTTTGTGATTGGAATTTGGGCACGTGTTCAACCGTCTTCATTATTATTTGCGCAGCTTTACATCTTTTTAGATATTTTAAACACTATTCTCAGTTTTAAAATAATTATCACGTAAAAAATTAAGTTAGATTAAAATTGCTTAGTAGTCTTAAAGGCTAGATTGTAATTGATTATTAAGAACCTGGTTCTTTCTAATCTTCTATACTAATATTATAAAGAGGAAAGATTTGTATTTTTGAATTTTTGTATGTAACGAATAAACTTAAAAACTACTGGACCGATTTGAAAGATTGTCCACAAATATTGTGTTATGTTAGACGACTTGGGCCCACTAGTTGGCCACGACATCGCGATATCAGTGGCGTTTTTTAAGTTCTCAGAAGCGCAGATTGTATAACATATGGGCACTCCAACATAATATAGGACATGGTTTGATCAAGAGCATTATACAACTAATCCCATCCCATACTATTAAATGAGTAATATTTGTAATCACGTTCTCGAAAACGGTTCTAACGATTTCGATGAAAGTTGCAATATAGAGGTTTACGGGGGCGAAAATCGATCTAATCGGTCTCATATCTGGGAAAATTCGTTGTCTCCGTATTTTCACCCGAGAAGAGCTCGGTCACCCAAAGTCAAGAACAAGATGGTTACCTTAGAATAATGACATGGCACAATGGAATTAGTAAGTACCTACTATAATGGCAGTATGAAATTAGTATGTACTTATACAGGGTGGCAAGAACATCGACGCGAAAACTGTTACCATGGTTTCAGTACATGATTCTGAAACCCGCAGTGTCGAAATATTTCGTCGGTTATTAAAAAAAAAAATGCTGTTTCATAGAAAAGTTCAATACCTACGCGGTCAAAATGAATGGAATAGCTGATTTTTTTTAAAGTAACGTAAAAGTTCAGAATCATGTAGGTACTGAATCCATTGTACAGCCCGATTCAAACTTAATGGTGGCTCGGAACATGAGGCGAGTCGCTGCGCAGAAACGAATTCATGTGTAAGCGGGGGTGAGGGGTGGGGTACTGCGCAGCGAGTAGCTAACTTCCGAGCCGCCATTAAGTTTGAATCGAACTATAACAGTTTTCGCGTCGATGTCCCTGTCACCCTGTATACGGAATTAGTATGAACTATCTACTACTACTACTATCCTACTATTAAATGAGCATTCTCTATTTTCACCCGAGCAGCTTGGTCGACCAGGTACTATTGCTGATTCTAACAAACAACACACGTCTTAACATTATTTCCAGTGGCACTATACTTACACTAACTGCGGTGCTATTCTGTAAAAATCTCACCGTGAACGCTAAGGTGAAGTGAGCTTGAAGTGAGCTGTCATTCCACCATATACTAGGGATTGACACTGTTGACAGCTCACTTCACCTAAGCGTTCACGGTGAGATTTTTACAGAATAGCACTGCTGATCATGTTCTAAATAATACGTTACAAAGTACTAGAGATTACATAAAGCATTTGAGCAAAGACCTCCTGCAGATAACTTGGAACAAGCTCTGCATGCGGATTTTGAAACTAGCCAAGTTTCCGCCAAGCTGCAAAATATAGTCTTCTCTATTGTGTTTATCGTCCAGATTTCACACGGAACTTCAAGATTTTTACTTTAAAACATAACTTTTATGTATTTTTTGTTTTGCTTTTATACATCTGCCGGCGCGTAGTTGCAGCAGAAATATGAACGGCTGTCTTTTGTTATGTAAAAGAAGCTTATTTCTTTGTTATTAAAGAATAATTTTATTGTGAGTATCAATAAGCTCCACGGACGAGAGAATCGCGGCGATAGTCACGCTGTTCCTTCAAATTATCGCCGCGATGACATCGCCGTGTGGAGATTGATTCATAGAGTTTCTATTGAATTTGATAGCACGATGAGAATATCGCCGCTATTAACTCGCCCGTGGAGATGGCACTAAGCAACACCAAATATGTATATATAACTAGCGAAATATGGGTGCACTAATAGGTACACCTCTGCCAAACCCTTCGGGGATTATAGGATTGATGTTATGTTATGTTATCAAATAAGGTGTTAAGCTCTTACATTGATAAATAACATCTAGTGTAGTTCCCTGCTCATTAAGTTTTGATTTTGGAACCTGTAGTGCTATTCTGTAAAAATCTCACCGTGATAACTTAGGTGAAGTGAGCTGCCAATAGTGTCAATCCTTAGCAACTGGCAGCTCACTCCACGCTCACTTCACCTAAGATACGCGGTGAGATGGTTACAGAATAGCACTACAGGTCGCGTCGTTTCAAATTCATTTAACGTTTCTGATTCAGATCACGCCACAGAAGAAAAAAAAAAGGATTGTGTGGTTTTATGAAACCACGGTAAAAGTGAAACTTCTATAGGCGCCGCCATATTGTCCTTGGCTGCTCTGACGAGCGCCTTTCACTTTATCCGTACTCCGCGGCCGACCGTCACGCGACATGCAACACACAGACGAAAAAGTTTGAGACGATTTAATAAAAGTTTCACTTTAAAAAAAATCAACAAAGAACACGTAACATAACATCACGCCTGTAATCGCCGAAGGGTTAGGCAGAGGTGTACCTATAGTACATCCACATTTCGCCAGTTATGTTTAAGTCCCATGTAATAATTACCACCAACCGGACACAAATCCAGACTGCGGGCTGCTACTGAGAAATTCCAGATGGAAAAACCCAATAACTCTTTGCTCGACCCGGAAATCGAACCCAGGACCTCATACTCAGCAGTAGCGCTTGCGACTAATAAACCAACGAGGTAGTCAACAAAGAACAGTTTTTTTTTTCCGATTCGATACAATCAAGACGAAAACAAATCTTTAAAACAACCACAGACAAAGATAGTTTTGTACTAATTACATCTCAGACCGTTCACCTAGTTTCTAACAATATATTTGGGCGTAGATGAGGAGGCAAGTTTGGGTTAATTAATTACTGTTGGGAGCAGAACGTCTTCAAGATGGATGGTGGCGACAACTCAAAACAAAATGTCTGTTCGACCGATGTGCGGCGAACATTAATCACATTGATGACATTTTTTTTTTTACTGTCTTTGGTGCGGGGGTGAACCTGTGGGTGACAGTGACGTTTGAAGTTTATTTTTTTAATACTTCAAGCACACAAATGTTCAGAGACGGATTTGCCATAATAATGCCATAAGCATTTTCTACCAGTCAAACTTTGGGTGATGCAGAGACACAGTGGTAGATGCAATAGCGAGAATTGAAGATTTATTTAAATACTAGCGGACCCGACAGACGTTGTCCTGTCAAAACATTGTCCAGCGGACAAAATTGTGAATCTAAACCATTCCCAGATCCCCTTGAACACACACAAAAAATTTCATCAAAATCGGTCCAGTCGTTTGAGAGAAGTTCAGTGACATACACACTCACAGAAGAATTATATATATAAAGATACATATACCTATTAAAAACCATAAATATAATATATACACCTAATTATTCATAAATATAAGTACAAATAAATATACATAAATATAGACACAGACATAGAAATGTTACATAGACATTGTTTGTTGTTGTTTGCTGTTGTATCTTATCTTAGACAGATTGTAAGTTCTATATTTCGATTTTCACCGACTTCAAAAGAATAAGATGTTTGGTATCTTTTTTGGGTACAATAGGTAGCTGCATCGATTTTCTTGAGGTTTCTGGACTAATATACATGATTCTTCTTTCATTTTGTTTAAAGAAACTCCGCAAATTGTTTACATAGACTTTATTTACTTTGAACTGTGAAACATTGTTAGCTTACTGAAACTAGTACGGTACGGTAGCCAAAAAATAAATAATCAAAACCAAAGTCACCTATACTCCGTTTGAAATAAGATTAGACATTTAACTAAACCTTTTTTACAGTCCGTTCAACCGATTTTGACTTCTATTGCGATGGCGGCATGACACATGACAGCTGCAGTAAACAGTTGGTTTGTAACCACTTTTTTTGCTTTTAATGCCATCCTTATGCCTACGGTATAGAAGTCAAAATCGGTTGAACGGACTGTAAAAAGGGTTTGTTTAAATGTCTAATCTTATTTCAAACGGAGTATAGTTTAGTGCACATTGTTACTTCTATAATACTTAGCGTCGCCGAATTTGGTTTGGCACGTTAACAAATTTTGTTCTGTTGACAGCGAACTCATAATGTTAATGTTGTATTTTATGGACGTTTTATGTTTCTAGCTTTATACTAGTTTATAATAAAACTTAATAATCACAAAAAGTCCTGTGGATATCAGCTGTGCTACCCTATAAAAATCGAACCGTCAAAACTTCGGTGAAGTTAATAATGTCAATCCCATTTTCCATTAGGTGGAATGACAGTTCACTTTAAGAGCGTGCATTCTGAAAGTGGGTAACGTCGCAAATAGATGTCAAATATGTCGCTGTTTTGATTAATTTGGCAATATTACTGTATGGAAATATGAAATATCTCTAACTAGTGAAATAAAATATTGATTATGAAATGCAAAAATTAATGTCGTAACACCAAATATTTAGTTTTAGATGTAACGGTTACAACATCAAATTCAGCGTTATAATTGCAATTCATTATTAATATTCTGCTTCACGACCGCGACCACGCACCGGCCTCCCACAAGATGGACCGATGATCTTGTGAAGACCGCAGGAATCCACTGGATGCGGAAAGCACAGAATCGGTTGAAGTGGAGGTGCTTGAGGGAGACCTATGTCCAGCAGTGGACGTCTTTCGGCTGAAATGATGATGATGATTCTACTTCACTAGTTAGCGACATTTCATATTTCGATACAGTAATATTGCCAAATTAATCAAAACAGGTAAATATTTGACAGCTATTTGCGACGTTGCCAACTTTTAGAATGAACGCTCTTAAGTTCACTACACCTTAGTTTTCAATCAGATTTATACAGAATAGATAAGCTGTACTCTTAACAACTCACACACAGACGACAAAACACAGCATACATAAACGCATTCACCCCTCCACCATTAACACAGCATGCAAATTCAAGAACCCACCAATCAAATTAAATCCAATTAACATCCTATAAATACGGCCCAGCAGAATCTTTGATGCGCAAATGATCCGTGCAGAGCTAAATATTTACAAGGGCACGCTTGCTCGACTCGACTATGAATACTGCATTATGCGTGATAGGGCCAATACACACACCCAATTGGTATCAATGCAGCGTCATTTTGGCGGCTTGCATTATTTAGTTGCGTCTGTCTGGTAGTCTACCTGTCTTTTGTATGGATGTTTGTAGAGTTTATAGTCTTGTTTAGTGTTTTGTAGATAAAAGTGGGAAATGATTAGAAACAAAAAAAGTGGTGGCACTCCGGGATTGCCGACAGAAGTGAAAACTTGAACAAGATCGCCTTAGTGGAAGAAAAATTCTTGTATAGAACATTGGTCCGTAAACTTATCTAAATAAAGAGCACAATCGCGTTCACAAAAATAATAAAACTTCCGAAACCTTTAAAGTAAAAATACTTGCATAGAACATTGATCCGTAACTTAATATAAATAAAGAGAACAATCGCGTTTACAAAACCTTAAAACTTGCATAGATCATTGATCCGTAACGTAATAAAAATAAAGAGCACAATTGCGTTTACAAAAATGAGGTGTCGTCATGGTGTCGCGAAATCAATGGTTTAGTCCCATCTCAAAAATGCCCATCGTGCTTAAAGAGGTTTTAATTTAATAAATTAAATTGATTGTGTGATGATTTTCGTTATTGCACCTACCTCTGTTTGTCTCTCACCCAAAGGTTGAGTCGTAGAAAATGACTATGGCATTAAGTCCGCCTCGGTACATTTGTGTGCTCAAACTATTATATAATTAAGTCAATAAAAAAATTATAAAAGAATGTCAGGACTTAATTTCTTGTTTCGCAGGTCTGTTAGTAGCTTACGACTCCATCGCTATTAATTACATTTATTTCGTCATTATAAATAACAGGCAGCGCCACACGGTTGCACCCGCATAAGTCTTGATCCCGTAAGAATATCGGGATAAAAAGTGTCTTATGTGTTAATCCAGGTTATATACTATCTGTGTGTCACATTTCATCCAAATCCGTTCAGTCGTTTTTGCGTGAAAGAGTAACAAACATCAATCCATCCTCACAAACTTTCACATTTATAATATAATTTTAAAATTAGTAATATAAATAAATAATAATAAATAATACTGCACTCTCTCTTAATAAAACACAGAAGGTATCTTAAATACAAAAGCTCTCCAGAGTCAGAAATGAAATACAGAAAATTATCGGAGTTTTAATGAATTCACACCTCAAAGTAGACTAACTAGAGAAAGTTTTTAACAATTAATTTATTAAACTTACCTTACCTTTCTATTTCTTTAATAACCTAGTAGTTGGCACTCCGAAAGAGTACTACACTACCTACTAATTAATACTTTTAACAAGCACAAAGAACCAGCTAACAATGTTTTCCATTTTCAGTTCACATTGGAACACCGCAGCAAACGAAACAAAAAGGTTAACAAAAACTAGGTTACAGTTATTTTTACACTTTTTTCAGTCAGGTTAGATATCCGCACGGTTCCACCTCTAATTCCGCTAGTGTTGTGCCATCGATCAGTTAGAGGGACGGCCACCTTTCCGCGAAATACGGTCCGGACCACGGTGTTTACGGGTTTTTGCACCCGCAGTCTTTCAAGTTGAGTGAACACGACACTATTCGCTTGCTGATAGCTGTTTTACGTTGAATTAAGGGTACGGGACATTATTTAGGGGTATATTTGTAAAAGGTTTGTTGTTTTAGTGCTGTTTGATAGTTGTTTTGAATTTTGTTTATTAATTGACGTGTGTATTCGTGTAAATTGGTACTGTGTTCGTAATAAAATTAGTCGTAAAGCAAATAACTCAGTGAATGAAGTTTTAATGAATACTGTTCCAGATATAAAACAATCAATCTGCCTACTATGTTGGGGTCGGCTTCCACTCTAACCGGATGCAGCTGAATAACAGTATTTTACATCGAGCAAATGCCTATCTGACCTCCACAACCTAGTTACTGGGTAACACGATACCCCTGGGTAAGACTGGTTATCAGACTTTCGGGCTTCTGACGACCCGTAACGACTGTCAAAAATCCAAGAATGACAGCCGGGACCAAAGGCTTAACGGGCTTTCCGAGGCACGGAGGAGTCTTAACCTGATCGATCGACCTGTGCGACTGTTATTACTTAGCCACAAACCCCTCAATTAATTTACATGTGTATTCGTGAAAATTGGTATTGTGAACGTAATAAAATAAGTTATAAAGCAAATAACTCGGTCGATAAAGTTTTAATTAATACTGTTTTAAATATAAAACAAGAATTCGTTTAAATCTGCGTTTTATTTATAGAACCTATAGGTATTTTCCAGCTTATAGGGAAACCACTGATGGTACTTGCAACATTTTCGAGTGCCCTACTGAAATATGCCTGGATAATTCGTTCAAATGAATATGGTATGGAAAATATATTATTTACCTATAGGCAAACTATATCACCTCTTGTGTAATAAGTTGTTATCTTTCTAACATAACATAACTTCACGCCTTGTTTCCCCGAAGGGTTTGGGCAGAGGTGTCCCTGTAGCAGGTACGCCCACATTTCGCCAGTTATGTTTAAGTCCCATGTAATAGGGGGCGAGCCTATTGCCATCAACCGGGCACAAATCCAGACTCCGAGCTGCTACTGCGAAATTTCAGATAGAAAAACCCAATAGCACTTTGCCCGACCCGGGAATCGAACCCAGGACCTCATGCTCAGCAGTAGCGCTTGCGACCACTAGACCAACGAGGCAGTTATCTTTTTAATTCACGGCTATTAGAATCTATTTATTATTTTTACCTAATATTTAATGAAATTTTTTTCATGCTTCGGAAAGCACGTGAAGCTGTTCGTCCTGGCTGTCATTCATAGATATTTGACAGTCGTTACTGGTAGTCAGAATCCTAAAAGTCTGACAACCAGTCTCACCAAGCGGTGTTGTGTTACCCAGTAACTGGGTTGTGGAGTTCAGATAGGCAGTCATCATCATTTCAGCCGAAAGACGTCCACTGCTGGACATAGGCTTCCCCCAAGCACCGCCACTTCGACCGATTTTGTGCTTTTCGCATCCAGCGGATTCCTGCGGCCTTCACAAGGTCATCGGTCCATCTTGTGGGAGGCCTTCCAACGCTATGTCTTCCGGTACGTGGTCGCCACTCCAGAACCTTTCGACCCCATCGGCCATCCGTTCTGCGAGCAATGTGCCCTGCCCATTGCCACTTAAGTTTGGCAATTCTTCGGGCTATGTCGGTTACCTTAGGCAGTCACTCCATGCAAAATACTGGTATTCACCTGCATCCGGTTAGACTGGAAGCCGACCCCAACATAGTTGAGAAAAGACTAGGCAGATTGATTATTATTTATCTTATTCGGAATTATGTAGATAAATATTTTTTTATGATATTATTTCAGATAGAAATACACGCCCTAATTATCCATTTTCACAGTTCAATGATCGTTCGTCGATCATGAATACCTACATTATATTATATATTTGCAAATGTACGGATACGCCTCTTAACAAACCATTGTGTATGAGACTGTACCTATGTAGGTACTTGGTACACGTGGAAGCTCTTAACCGTATTGAATACTTACTCTCGAAATAAATAAAAAATGGTGGAGAAAATAATTTTATGAGTAGGTTTTATTGTGAAATTTTTCTCGATGTTATTGAAAACGGTAGGTAGTTGTTATAAATAACTCGTAGAAGATACAAAAGAATACATATTCTAGGTAACTACTTTGTTTAAAAAAAACGAATTAATTTTGTCCTCAAAATAGGGACGTGATTCTTCAGTAAACTATTAGACTTTAGATTTTAATAGTAAAAAAAAAAAAAACGATTTTCGGAAACGCAACGTGCGTACAGCATTACTTTCTATGAATATTTTTTAGAATCAAAATGGCGGCGCTAGTGTTGCCCAATTCGATACTACTGCTGGACACATATCCAGTACTATGACAATTAGAGAAGGGTTGAAAGCAGCAAAAAAAACCAACAGCAGCTTGAAGAAAGCAGTTGTTCTTTTGACCATCCTCTTGCAGCGAACTAAAAATGAAATAAATATTGCGTTGAGTTGGCCGAATACTCTTAGATTTTTTTGTAGGCTAATTAAGCTTAGCTCTGCTGAAATGAACTAATGTAAATGAAAAAAAATCCCAGTTTCTGAAGTAATTATAATGGATTTTGGATAGTTAACGCTGATTTATTTTAAATCTATTCGAATCTTAAATTAAGTTTCGGATGTATATTGGACTTAATTTATTGTATAGTAACATTAAGTAACATAACACATTTGGAATACTGGATTTACATACCTACATACATACATAAACTCACGCCTTCTTCCCATGGGGGTAGGCAGAAACTACAGAACGCCACCTGCTACGATCCTTACATAGTCCTTTTGCCTCGTTTACGTTCATACATCTGGTCATACACGCACGCCGGTTGCTAGGGCGTCCCCGCCCGGCCTGTCCCTTTACATCGGCCTTGTAAATACATTTTGGTAATACTGGATTTGTTTGGCATAATTAACTGAATTAATAAAAGATTTTGGCTAGGCTCATTTTAACAGAACTAAGTCCAACTTTACTGATTTCTTTATCATCATACTAGCTGCGCCCTGCGGTTTCACCCGCATAAGTCTCGATCCCGTGGGAAAAAAAAGTATCCTATGTTCTTTTCCAGGGCATCATCTATATATGTGCCAAATTTCATCCAAATCCGTTCAGCCGTTTTAGCGTGAAGGCGTAACAAACAAACTTACTTTCGCATTTATAATATTAAGGATTTGTTCAATCAACTTGAAAATACATAATGTAACATGTTCTGTTATAACAGTTAATTGTTCTGTTAACACGCTAGTATTCCTCGAAGGGTTAGGCAGACTTGAATCTAAAGTATACACCCACATTTCTCCAGTTATGTTTAAGTCCCATGTAATAGGGGGCGAGCCTATTGCCATCAATCGGAAAAAAAAACACAAATTCTCAGGCATTAAGTCCGCCGTATTTTTACTTGAGCATAAAGTAAAAAAAAGTAGACTCAGGCTGTTAACCAATGAATCGAACCCAGTTCATCATGCTCAGAAGTAGCGCTTGCCACGACTCGACCAATAAGGCAGTGCATAATATTATGCGTGGGTAATATTCGTCCTACCAAACCGCAGGTCACCAAAACAAGCTCTCTAAACAAAGCACTTAAATGTTTATATGGTAATAAAAAATCTATTTCTGGCGACCATTGCTCCACAATATTGAACAATATAGTTTTATTTGTGCGAGCAGACATTCTGACCCGGGTCTCATGCATATTTTAAATGAAATAGCCAAAACGGACCGCGATCTTTTTGTGTATGTTGGAACTGCTGGAAATCTATTCGATTTAGTGATGTCCGTTGGCGTCGAAGTTTTGTGTATGTGTGGTCGATGCTTTATTCGAATTTTAAGTTTAAAAGTTTAAGTTTGTGTTCGAGTTTGTGTCGAAGGTTTTTATATGTGTGGTCGATGCTTTATTCGAAGTCATTTTAGTTGAAAGTGTTTAAAAGGGTTATTTTCTGCTTTACTGTGAAACTTATGGATGACTTCAGATTGTATCAGACATACCTAATTTAAGATATTATTACCAAATGAGATGAATAGATATTCATCACCAGTAAATTGATTTTTTCAGTAATTTAGATATGCAGCAACAGCTGATTGCAGAAGTATCGCCTATTTAATTGCATAATTTACACTATTAAAAACATACGGAAAAAAAAAGTTTCTATTAGGTATATCATTCGATGTAGGCATTTTCCCGTTTTCTTTCATAGTTTTCGTTTAAAACAACATTATCGCTATTTCAATGTGTCTATACATGGTAAACAATAACACCGAATCCGATGAATAATTTCTCTAGAAACTTCGTCGTGAATATTTCGCCGGTACACGTCTGCCCTTAGAAACTTGATGAAGTATCGCCATCCATTGCTGTTCATGGGATATTAGGAACACAGGATTTAGAGCTAATATTTATTGGATAGTATCTTTAATTAACGGACGCACGGTATTTTAATTTTAATTAAAATAATAACATTATGACTTTTTTTTTAAACACGAATGAAAATGATATAAAAGCGGAATTTATGCTTACTTTCGTTTTTACTTAAACTCTTGTTTTTATAGAGAATGAGTTGTACAATAAATTACAAGACACTATTAGCGCTATACAAAATTAAAACTTCGTTCCATCTTCGTTAACTTATAATCGAACAGCTAATATATGAAATAAGTTTTAATTTTGTTTTATTTATTTTGTAATCCCCTAGTGGGATTTATATGTCCGTAGGTATTTCCGTGGCATATTAGAATGCCAGCGCTGCGGTTTTTATTTATTTTTAAATATCGCAGCATCATGCTAAGATATGGGCCTTTTTGGCCTCGCACAGGTCGTTATTTTTTTAACCGTCTTCCAAAAAGGAGGAGGTTATATGTTCGTCGCGTATGTTTGTTTTTTTTTATTTTTTTTTATGTATGTCCACCGATTTCTCCGTCAATTGTGGACCGATTTTGAAAATTATTTTTTTGTTTGAAAGGGTGTGCTTTCGAATTGGTCCCATATAAATTTTATTAACTTTGCTTTGATAGTTTTTGAGTTAGCTACAAAATACGTATTTTTTTCCCACTTGCTATGTAGATGATATGATAAGTTTCTGTCACTGGTAGCAGGTAGTGGTATTCGAATGTGTGTGGGGTAGGTACCACAACTAAAAAGTGAAAAATAAAAACTTTTCACAAAAATAAACAACCGACCTCCAGAAAAAACACTACAAAGTGAAAAATAACTTTAATTTCGGAAGTCGGTGGCAAAAAACGAAAATACAAAACACAAGACACCGACTTCCGAAATTAAAGTTATTTTTCACTTTGTAGTGTTTTTTTTGGAGGTCGGTTGTTTTTGTTTGTTAGTTTAAAATGTTCCTTTTTTATTTTTGTTAATATTTTTTTATTACTGTTTTGTATTTCCTGTGCGTGTCCCAAATAAAATATTTTTCTTTATTTCTTCATTTTAAATATGTTAAATGTGAAATTAGAAGAGAGCAGGTTAGACACAAAAATCTCAAACTCAAAGCATTTATAATTCAAATAAACCAATTACAGACACTTGAATTGTCAAGGGGTCGGTCAGACAGAAAAATGAAGCTAGTTGCCCATTCCAATGCGTAGTAGGTTCATATGGAGAAGAATGGGCTAGAAATTCCATGGACACGATTATTTATTTATTTATTAAAACTTTATGCACAAGTAAAAAAAAAATACTGTACAAAGGCGGACTTAATGCCTGAGACATTTTACTACCAACCTTACCTTAGATTATACTTCATTACATAGTATAAAATAAAGTCGCTTTCTCTGTCCCTATATCCCTATGTATGCTTAAATCTTTAAAACTACGCAATGGATTTTGATGCGGTTTTTTTTAATAGATGGAGTGATTGAAGAGGAAGGTTTATATGTATAATAACCCGGTTTATACCCGTGCGGAGCCGGGGCGGGTCGCTAGTACATTTATAAAAAAAAGTTTATTATGAGTCGTTTAATTATATTCGGAATCACATTGAAATACATTCTTATGATTCGACATAATTCAATTCCATATCGAAAATAAACGAGTGTCACATCACTAATTCTCGTTATTGTATCGCGCATCCTCCGAATACGAAGATTTTCAGAAATAGTTCTCTCTTGTATTAATGCTAAGATCTCGAGGTTCGATAAATCTGTTCCATATTATTATGATTCAGAAAATGTTTATTATAAATAACTTGGCATTTTGGTTGGTTCTTTTGGAAGAACTTATTTGGTCGAAGTTAAAACGTTTGGTCCTAACGCGCATTGGACTTACAAGTCTTTGCGAATTTGTCTACAAATTGTGTTCCATTATTTCATCAATGTATTATTATAGTTACAATTAAGTAAGTACCCAATCTATACTACATCTTTTCTTTCTGCCTAGCTTTTTCCCAACTATGTTGGGTTCGGCTTCCAGTCTAACCGGATGCAGCTGAATACCAGTATTTTACATGGAGCGACTGCCTATCTGACCTCCACAACCCAGTAACTGGGTAATACGATACCCCTTGGTAAAACTGAATGTCAGACTTTCGGGCTTCTGACGACCCGTAACGACTGTCAAAGATCCACGAATGGCAGCCGGACCAACGGCTTAACGTGCTTTCCGAGGCACGGAGGAGCCTCGGTATGGAAAGATGGTCACCCATTCAAAGACCAACCCCGGCAAGCGTAGCTTAACCTGTCGGATCGACCCGTGCGGCTGTTATTATTTAGCCACGAGCTCCTTCCAATCTATACTATATATACTATAATATTATAATATTATAAAGAGAAAAGATTTGTATTTTTGTATGTAACGAATAAACTTAAAAACTACTGCACCGATTTAAAAAATCTTTCAGCAATGGATAGCTACATTATCAGCGAGTAACATAGGCTATATTTTATCCCCGTACTCCCACAGGAACGGAAACTACGCGGGTGAAACCACGTGACGTCCGCTAGTGTGTTATAATTATGTTCAGTGCCTACACATTGATACAATATTATGAAACAAAGATTGTGGACCAACAAATTAATTATTTTGATATATAAATCTTTTTGAGGCTGACTGTACCCACCTTATTGTACTCATTAAGGTACTCTACCTTGCAGGTGGTTGGTACTTTTTTAAGCTATTGCATAGCTTTTATCGCGGGCTTTGAGCGCGGCGACCGAATCAAGAAATTCCGTAACGTAACGAAAATAAAACCTATCACCCCCACTCCGCCTACCATGTAATGACAGTTCTCATGACAACGTGATGTTGTCATGGAGGTCACAAATGCTATGCAATAGCTTTACCACGGCAGTTCCCGAGTGCCACAAGTTTTTTTTTTTAGATTTGCGTATTGAAGGACCAAAACGTAATTTGAATTCATTTTGTCATTATGTAAATGCCAATTTTTATCAAGTGACCGTATCTTGAACATCTTCACACACACACACACACTATTACACTATTTATTTTATTATAAGGTGTTATGTGAATTTTCTAGTAAGTGTTATCATAATTACAGGCTGGCTGCATAGCCACTCTTCTTCTTCTTCGTATCGCTCTTGACAGAGCGGTCGTGGTCACAATGAACTATGTCCAATCGCAGGTGTAGTCGTTGCCCACCTCACGATCTCCCTCCATCTGGTTCTGTTACATGACAGTCTGGCGCATTCATTAACAGGGCCTCCAACCGCGGATTTTATTTGATCGGTCCACCTCATTGGTGACCTCCCGCGTGGCCTATTACCTTCCACTCTGCCCTGCACCACTAGACGCTCTATGGAGTCATTATTCCGCCTGGAGACATGACCAAAAAACTTTAGTATTCGAGCCTGTACTAGTGCTAATAGACGCTGTTTGATACCGAGTTCTTGGAGTATGGAGACGTTTGTGCGGAATTATGTCCATGATACCCCAAGCATTCTTCTCCAGCACCACATTTCTCGAGCATCTACTTTTTTCTTTTTCAGTTCTCGTAATGTCCACGTCTCAGCTGCGTACAGAAATATGGGGAATACAAGTGTACGGACCAGCCTGATCTTAGTGGCCTTAGTTATGTTGCGATTCCTCCATATTTTTTTAGTTTGGCCATTGCCCCTTTAGCCATAGCCATACGCCATTTCACCTCATCTACGCAGCTGCCATTGTTATAGCCACTAGACTCCTCAAAAAAATCATGATTATAAGAAACGTGTTAAAAAAAATTGATTCGTTTGTTTTAGATAACATACATACATAAACTCACGCCTTCTTCCCATAGGGAGGCAGAAACTACAGAACGCCATCTGCTATGATCCTTACATACTCCTTTTGCCTCGTTTACCTTCATACATCTGGTCATACACGCACGCCGGTTGCGAGTACTACGCATCTGGCCTTTCTGAAGAACATCACCAATAATGAAATATGTCCTCCTAGAGCGTCCCCGACCGGTCTTTTCCTTTGCCTTTCATTCATCCTCTCAACATGCCCAAACCATCTCGGCTTACCCTTTTCAATTTTTGTCACTACATCTTTAGATAAATCATCATTATTATCTACGCAGTTGTTATAGGTAAATAACTTACCAAAATAGCTAACAAAGATCTATAAGCAGGTGCATGCCTTCACAAAAAGCTATACAATTTAAAAGTCTATCAGGCCCTTTCAAATTCCTGTCTAGACTTCCCGGAGACTTAATAAGGCGTCTACCGTCGATAAGATGGCAACACTGAACGCTACCTGTCAAACTATAATAATGTGATATGCCCTTTTGACGCCCCACTCAAGATCGCAGACTGGGAATTTATTACGTCGTGAATTTCAAAGGAATTTCTGTTTTCTGTGATCGTCAAAGGGTTTTCGTTCTCTCCTTGGTATCTTCTGGATTTAATATGCTTTGTTTCTTTCTATCTCTTCAGCTGTGTAATTTAAGCAGGCTAAAATATATACTTACTCAATACTCAACAATATGATAATTAGAACTAGCGTCCTGCCCCTGCTTTGCACAGTTTTTTACGATTTGACAAAACATCAAGTATTATTTAATAAATGAATATGAAGATTAATATTAATGTACAGTACAAATATGTTCTTAATATCCCTCGGCAAACCTCGTGTTTCGTCAGTCGTCAAATTTCTATCATTTGCCCTTTGCACCTTGGTGCAGACCGGACGCTCTCAATCGACTTGGAAGTATATGGAGTTGTTAATATTCTTTTAACTTAATGTAATTTATTTTTAAAATGGAGGGAAAGCTGCTAAAGTTGCAAGCACGATAGATAGGAAATAGTAGTTTATGAAACTGTTGCATAATGAGGGGTATTAAAACATTCGTGTGTGTTTAAAAACCAAGCCGTAGGCGAGGTTTTTAATAGTATCACACGAATGTTTTAATACCTAGTTATGTGCAGTTTCATACACTACTTTATCTACTCTCATACATTGGGATTGAACCTAATACTAAATAAAAGATCAAAGTTAAAGATCAAGAATAAATTTGAAAAATTCTACGAAATTTAGTATTACAAAACAAATGAATGTCGTCTGCACCAGCACATCACCGCACATGCGCTACAGCGGGTGCTGCTGTCCCCCGTTTAAACGTTCCAATGCAAAAGTTGATGGAAACTCCTTGGTGATATTAACTTCTTGGAATAGCCCTGTATCGTAATAGAAAAAAAATTGTTTTATAGTATTATTTTGTTAGAGAAAAAATGATATAATATGATTCTATTTTTAAATTTCGGTATTGTGTTTATAAAGTATGTCAATATAAACTCGTTTTGAATTTTATAATTCGAATATTACGCTATGAGAGTAGATAAATTTTATAGCTCTATAAAGTTCACACGGAAATCAAAACAAAACAACAATAAAGTACTTAGTTCTGAATTCAAATTGTTATACACAGTAAATAGATGGACATAGAAATTAGCATTCCTTTGTATTCGGAAATGCGATGATTCCCGAGGGACATTAAGAAAATACCTTACGGAATAAACTTTCTAAATGATGGTGAAATCCGTAAGTTTACTTCTTACAGATTTTCAAGAAACACATGGTTCAAGTCCTTGATAATTATTTTATTTATTTGGCATCGCCAAGCGGTTGGTAGACTCTTCACATGACCAGAGGGCTGGCTTATTTTAACCATCCAACGTGGCAATGGTGGCAGTCTTTTAAGCAATTTTGTCCTTGACAGCGATGGGAACGATTTTTTTTTGCCCATTGAGCTCTTCCCCTTTTTTTTTTATAACATACTTGTACATCATCATCTACCTAGCCTTTTCCCAACTATGTTGGGGTCGGCTTCCAGTCTAACCGGATGCAGCTGAATACCAGTATTTTATATGGAGCGACTGCCTATCTGACCTCCACAACCTAGTTAGTAGGTAGCACGATACCCCTTGGTAAGATTGGTTGTCAGACTTTTTGGGCTTCTAACTGCTCGTAACAACTGTCAAAGGTCTACAAATGACAGCCGGGACCAATGGCTTAACGTGCTTTCCGAGGCACGGAGGAGTCTCGGTATGTGAAGATGGTCACCCATCCATGGACCAACCGCGGCAAGCGTAGCTTAACCTGATCGATCGACCCGTGCGGCTGTTATTACTTAGCCAAAAGCCCCTCATACACATACCTGTAGCAATGTACTCTGCCCATTGCCACTTAAGTTTGGCAATTTTTCGGGCTATGTCGGTTACCTTGGTTCTCCTGCGGATCTCTTCATTTCTGATTCGATCGCGTAGAGAAACTCAAAGCATAGCCCTCTCCATTGCCTTTTGGGTGACTTTTAGCCTTCTGATAAGGCCCATTGTGGGCGACCACGTTTCAGTACCATAGATCATCACTGGCAATACGCACTGGTCAAAGACTTTCGTCTTGAGACACTGTGGTATGTGGAACGAAAAGATATTGTGAAGCCTCCCGAACGCCGCCCAGCCGAGTCGGATTCGACGATTGACCTTATGTTATTATAATAAAAAATAAATATTTATTTTAAGGTTAAGAAAGAAAAAGAAAGAAAAATAAGTTTATTTATCACAGAAATACGTGCATAAAAGAAGAGAACAATAAAATAAAATAAAACAATGGATTTAAATATAATCACGAGCCCAAACCAGAAATCGCTATAGAGACCCACAACACTGCGCTGATTTTCAGTGGTTACCCGAAAAAGTCGTACGGAAACCAAGTTAGGAGGAGAGTTAGTTATCTCTTTCTTTATATCTTAGAAAGTATTTTGTATGTTCGCAAAAACCTAGGACTTTTCAAAACAAGAAGCGATTTCCATAATATAAATACACGTAGTAAACATGAAATTGTGATACCCAAATTTAGATTAACTAAAACTAGTAAGTCATTTCTTATAAACGGTATCCGCTTTTATAACAAGTTGCCAAAGTCTGTTACAGAACTAAGCGATGGAAAGTTCAAAACCCACATCAAACGTGTCCTTATCAAAAAAGCATATTATAAGATTAAAGACTACGTTGAAGACAAGGAAGTCTGGCAATAATTCCTTCTGCACATGTGGCTTCCCTGGTACCTCATTAATGGCATAACAATGTAAATGTCTATTAACTGCTCCCAAATTACGATGATTATTTTATTTTACTTTTTTTTTACCTACTTCATTGACATAATCTTTTCAGTATTTGACATAATATTCCTACAATTTTCTATAAATATATATATTTTTTTTTTTTTAATCAAATTAGATTTGTTACAGCTGACTACAGCTGTATCATGCCACTAGGCAATCATGTCATTTGGTTTTAATAGGTCCTTATTTTTATTATTTTGTTTATCTTTAATATAGATTCTTTTCTTTTAGATTTTGTGAATGTGAGAACGTTGTAGGCTGTAGACTTGTGGACCATTTTCTACTTGTTGATAGGCCTACACTGTCCTCCCATACCTATTAACACTGTAATTTGAAAACATTGTAGAAGCAATTTATTTTGAAAAGAGTAACCGTGGAGTTTCTTGCCGGCTCTTCTTCATAGGAAGCGACCAATTGGAACCGTGCACCTAGCTTCTGACGTTTCATAAGTGCCCTTGTAGGTTTATGTGAAATAAAATATTTTGTTTTTTTTTTGATTTTGATCTATGAGCCTGTGTAGCCTGAAATTAATAGTTTATTATTATTATTTTGTATGTGTTTATGTAACTCGGGACCTTTGGAATGCGAGGAGCCGAAGCCAATTCGCAAATGCTCCTTAGAGCATTGTAATTAAATGAGATACCAACCGGTGATTATTCCCGTTAGCATTTATTATTATTTATTATCGATTCCTATAATTTACGGACCATTGTTGGTTGGACTAATAATTGTATCTTTACCAATAATGAAGCATAGTAGACCCTGTCATATGGAAATAGCTATCAGACGTAAAGTTAGCTTCACGGTGGAGCATATGGTGGAGCATGGTGGAGCATACGGTGGAGGTCTGCCCAGCTTAGGCGGAGCACCGCCGTGTCCTCGTGGAGACCATCGACAGCGGTGATCTCTCGCGACCGGTCCTGGTCCAGGCAATGGTATGGAGCGAGAGGGCATGGGAGGCCGTCACCTCCTTCTGCGAAGCAGTAATGCTCGCGAAGGAGGAGGCGGAACGCGAAAGAGAGAGGCAAATTTCGCGCCCTCACGCCCCTAACCGCCGCAGGAGGCGCGGGCGTGCGGATGGTGAGCAGTGGGTAGCTCGCCGTCCGATAAAGAGCAGGCCCGGGTCAACGGCGCGTTGTGTTTCACGCGCGCCTTGTTTTTTGGATAGGAAATTATCAAATCACTTCTCCCGCTCTAGGCGGAGCGGGAGGGCGTCAAAGAGGTGTCAGCAGAAGTGATGAGGTCCGCTAGGGCCGATGCCTGCCGGGGTCGCGGGAAAGTCCGAAAGAGATACCGTGGCCACTAGCAACATGGCAACTGAAGGAACACGGGTGCATTTTAGTCAGTAAGAGTCTGACACGCCCTCCTGCTCCGCCCAGAGCGGAAGAAGTTATTTGATAATTTCCCACTCAAAAAAACGTAAAGTTAGCTTACGAATGTATTTTTATGCTCAGTTTGACAGTAAATTTGTGCAACCATTGGTAAGAAAAACGACTCGTTTTTGTTTATAGGAACCGAGCAATAGTGGATAGAAAAGTACCTAGTATTACAGTAAGAGTTTGCAAGTCCCGTGTTTGCCAATTAGACCAGCGGTATGATTTTCTGTGCACGCTTTGTGCTTTACCATAGAAATCAGCATAGAAATAATAATGCTAATATCCGATCCACCTCTCAAAATTAGCCTTCAATGTTATCTTAATAAGGCACTTTAGAAAATAGTTGGGAGTTATTATTGAAAACGCATTTATTACACGAATGCTGAGGTTTCATCGAGATGCCATTGTTAGTTTTCAATAGTCCTCGTTAAGGTTCTGAAATGGCCCTCAACCAGCCTATCCCTTTGTTACCAAACGATCCCTTGATCGATCTCACAACAATGGACCAATTTCAATGCTAGTTCGGAGGCTTATTTCCGAACTATGTTTGCGCGTTTGGTGCAAGTTAAATGATCTAGTTCCCTTAGTGTTGCAAAGCATTGTTTACCGTGGAGGCCTGCTCCACTAGATTTGTAATAGTGTTTCAACAAACTGCTGCTGGAATTTGGTAGCATTTGTAAACATTTCTGACCCAGTCAGTGAAGACTTAGCATGTCTTGTGGATTATGAAAAATTCTACCAAGCCTTATTGTAATGAAATCAGCTCTCGTTTGATTTTCATTTGGCATCGTGAACCATGCTTGAGCTTTATAGTCTAATGTCCGACCTAGAGATGACCTTCACCCATCTGTTTAATGGGTGAAAAGTTTTAAAATTTTGTATGTTAAAAAATATATCACGAGTGAGTTGGCAAAAAAATTCCTGGCCATACAATGATTAATAAAAAATAAAAAAAGACTTTTTTATTGCAATCATTCGTTTAACGTTTTAGTACAAATGTTTCTCTTAAAAAGCACTATCCATTGATATATCACTTGGTGTCAAGAACATTCCTAAACTTAGGTGGCGAAATAGTCACCTATTTAGGTCATTAACTCCAAATTGACTAACAATTGGCAAAATTCGAGTTAGTAGCAAAGATTCTGCTTAAATAGCTCTATCCATTAATGTATATCTTGCAATGTTAAAAAAGTAATTTTGATTTTTGAAGTGAAAACTTCTTTAGGCGCGTTGGGCATTTTTGAGATGGGACTAAACCATTGATTTCGCGACACCATGACGATACCTCATTTTTGTAACCGCGATTGTGCTCTTTATTTATGTTACGTTACGGATCAATGTTCTATGTAAGTATTTTTACTTTAAAGGTTTTGTAAACTCGATTATGCTCTTTATTTATATTACGTTACGGATCAATGTTCTATGCAAGTATTTTTACTTTAAAGGTTTCGGAAGAATTATTTTTTGTAAACGCGATTGTGCTCTTTATTTAGATAAGTTTACGGACCAATGTTCTATACAAGTATTTTTCTTCCACCAAGGCAATCTTGTTCAAGTTTTCACTTCTGTCGGCACTCCCGGAGTCCCACCACTTTTTTTTTTATTATTCACTGTCTGGCCAGAAATTTTTTGAGCTAACCCACTCTTAATATATTTTCTAATATACTAAATGTGATTAAAAATACTTTTAAACACATCTGTTTAAAAGTATTTTTCGATGAGAATCCGACCGAGGAATGACCTTCACCCATCGGTGAAGGTCATTCCTAGGTCGGATTCTCTACTATTTATTAAGGTTATTAAGTTAAGCAAGTAAATTAAATAACTTTTTACATTCCTAATTTCTAACATCTAATTTATATTCATCGCTACTGCTTATAATTTCCACTATCCAGACGGTACCTAGACAGGTATAAGAAGATCCATGTATTTGCTGAGCTTAATCTATTACACAGTTTAATCATACGTCTATACATTTAAAAATCCAAACTTGAGTTACTGATGACGTCATCAAGATGGGAGTATATCAAATTCAAATTCTTTATTGCGAACAAATGAACAGAATTTTGAAGATGTTAATAATAAGTAGGTTCTTAGAACTTAGTTGCCTGTTAAGGCATTGTAATTTAATGATTATAAAACATTAATAAAAAAATAAACATATACATACTCAATATTCCAGTTATACATTTTACATTATATTATATTAATTATCATTGTAGGGATTGATGCAAATAAAAAGCAAACTTGTAAATCTTCTTATATTTGCGGTTAAATAATTTCTTCGTTGCACACCCGTTCGTCTTAATTCACCGTCATCCATCTTCCTTCTCCTTTCTCGCTCGCACGGTGTTGTCATACCCATCTTCTAACATCCCTCATACCTTGTGTTGCCATATTCATTCCCACATTCGGCCATTCTGACAATCATGACTGTCCTCAGGCATGCACTCACCAGCTGCTCACATATACCTTCACACAATCATCAGTCTCTTCCAATTTTATAACAACTAATCAACTTAAATTCTAGTTTCACTTTAACAACTTAAATTAGTTTACTTCTTTAAACACCAAATAGTAAAACAAAAAAAAAAATCTTGCTTCAATATTATAACGCTAAACATTGCATTAAACTTAAACATATCATGTATGTATTTATGTTACATAAATAAAACAGATAACATCATGTTTTATGCCTTATGAAATAAAAACTTATCAAACGCAAACGTGTTTTCTTTTGTACCCAACAAATGAAAATGTTTACAATTCAATTACCCTAAAAATCTTACTCATTCATACTTCTTATTCATTCGATCTTGCTTACGTCCACAAACAATCGTCTTATACTTATTCATACGTCCTCGGGCCATTTCTTCATACCATCAGCTGAACAAGACGTTTTCAATGGACCTTCAACAGTGATGTCATCTTTCTCTACATCATAGCGGTCATTACGTTTGACCTTGATGATCCTATATGGTCCTAGGAATTTCGGTTTCAGTTTGAGTCCTGGACCAAACTGTGTTCTCTGTATTGCTACTTGATCTCCTTCCTCATATTTGGTACTTTCCTTTCTTTTCTTGTTATATGTTTTCCTGTTTTCGTCCTGAATTTTAATTATTTGTTCCTTTGCTCTATTTCTTAGTTCTTCTCTTTCTATATTGAACTGCACTAAACTTTCCTGCTGCAATAATTCAATTATAGGAATATCTTCTTTGGATTTCATCTTGACCCCTGTAAGTAATTCAAATGGACTTGTATTGATACTTCTCTGAAAAGTACAGTTAATTGCCCGTTGTAACCTACTTATGTGCTTGTACCATACTGATGTGTCTTCTGCACATAACTTTGTAAGGGTTGGCTTAATAATACCATTAATCCTTTCCACCTGCCCATTGCCACGTGGTACTCCTGTTGTTATCAGCAAATGTTGTATGTTCTCATCCTTGCAATATTCTTTAAATTCATTACTGGTATAGGCGGTACCTCTGTCTGTAATTATCCTTTGTGGATTTCCAAACGTCTGTTGGTGTATCCTGAGTTTCTCCAGGGTTTCACTGCTCGTAGTACTTTTTGTGGGGAATAACCACACGAATTTGGTAAATGCATCTACAATTGCAAGTATGTGATTATACTTCTTTTTTGTTTCTGTCATTGGACCAATATGGTCCAGATGTATGGTATGCATTGGTTCACTTTCCTTCTCAATAGGGTTGAGGAAACCTTCTTGCTTTCCTTGCTTCTTAGTTGCTAGTAAACAGGGTATACAGGTTACTAAAAAATCTTCGACTTTTTTACTCACGTTTTTTATAAAATAATCTTTACTGATCAATTCCAACATCTTCTTCTTGGAGAAATGACCATTTTGGTGAACTCTTTTTATGATTTCGTCTTCCATACTTCTTGGTATCACCAACTTCTTGTCACTTCCTTTATAGACAAGACCATTGTCTAACAAGTAATCTTCATACGGTGCAGTCTGCAAAATATTTATAATGGCTTTCAAACCTTCATCTGCTTGCTGAGCTTTTCGTAAGCTGTCAAATAACTCATCAACAACTGCAACATAAGGGTTACGGCTTAGAGCATCAGAATGTCTCATTCTAGAACCTTCTCTATGTTCTACGGTAAAATCAAAATCTTGTAGAAATAATATCCACCTCGCTACTCTAGTTGACATTCCCAAGTCTTTTTTATTTAATGTCATCTGAAAAGCTCTACAATCAGTTATAATCTTAAAATGTCTACCAAATAGATAGTGTCTAAACTTTTTAACACTTTCAATGATCGCCAATGCTTCAAGTTCATAACTTGTGTACCTACTTTCTGCATCTGTAGTCTTTCGACTCATATAATATACAGGGTGTAGCTGCTGATCATCCACACTACGCTGCATAAGAATAGCTGCATAACCAATACAGGAAGCATCTGTGTGTAACTCTGTATAAAGTTTCTGATTAAATATTTTTAATACTGGATCACTTGATAACTTTTTCTTAATTTCATTGAATGCATTCCACTCTTGTTCATTAAACTTAAAGTTTGAATCTTTCTTCAATAAATTAGTAAGAGGACTAATTATCAATGCAAAATCTTGTATGTATTTTCTAAAGTATGATGCTAAACCAACAAAACTATGTAACTGTTTTACCGTCTTTGGCTCTGGAAACTTCATTACTGCTTCAGTCTTTTCTTTAGAAGGTCTCACCTTCCCATCTTCAATCACATGTCCGAGATAAGTGATGCTTCGACATACCAGATAGGCCTTTTTCCAGCTGAATTGCAATCCATATTGTGATGCTACTTCTAGTATTTCTTTCAGTCTTTCTACAGCTTGACGTTCATCTTCTGCAGGAATTATAATATCATCAATAAAAATCATAACTTTTCTTTCTGCTATCAAATCTCTAAAAGCGTAACTGATATAACGCATAAAATATTTGGGACATATCGACAGACCAAAAGGAGCTCTTAAAAATTCGTATTGACCATTGTGAGTCACAAAAGATGTGTACTTCACACTGTCTTCACTTACTTTAAGATGAAAAAATCCGTTTTTCAAATCTAACACGCTAAAAACTTTAGCTTCTGACAGTCTATCAATGTAATCTTCTATCAGCGGTAGAGGGAATTCATCTTTTATCATTTTCTTATTGAGCTGTCTATAATCCACACAGATACGGGTGGATCCATCCTTCTTACGTACCAGGACCAGAGGACTAGCATAATGTGAATAACTTACCCTGATTATTCCATTTGCTAACCACTCCGCTACCTGTCTATCCACTTCATCCTGCTCTGCAAACGAGATTCGCCGTGGACGTTGGGCAATAGGAATATCATCCCGCAGCACTATCTTCACTTCAATGGGAACTTCTTATATTATTTGTTTAGGTCTGTAACTCTCAATGCAGGAGATAATTTGACACTTGAGTTGTTCACTGCCAATATAACCTATGCTATCTGAAACACACGGAAAACAGTTTAAATTACCTAACCATTCTTCATCAATCGGCCTCATCCATACTAAATTTCCATTCAACACACATAACACATTCTTTAAAAAATCTTGACCAATTATTACTTTAAAAGGCATACACGTCTGCGGTACAATGTGAAATCCTACATTAAAATATCTATGGCTATCAATTTCAATCAAAGTTTTAAAGTATCCAGTCGAAAACACTTTGGAAGACCCTAAACCTGACATTGTAATGTTAATGTTTTTATCACATTTCGGCAATCCTAACTGCACATAACACTCGTTTGATATTAAGTTCACATCACTCCCACTGTCGATTAATGCCGTGACGAGTAGCCCATTTTGTAATTTAATTTCTTTCATCGGTTTTTTCGATAATTCGTTTTTGTTTTTATTGCAAATATCCTGTTGACATCTTTGACTTTTTTCTTCACATCCGTCATTGTTCGGTGAACCAATAAGAGCCCGCTTATGAATGTCATTTTGCAAGTGGCCAACTTCATCATATGGCACAGTGCTGCCATCTGTGGCACTATTGAAAAACGTTTCTTTTGGTTGGCCCTGCTGTGAGCCCTGCTTGATGTATCTAGGCTTTGTTGATAATGGCGTCGATGATGATTTTTCAAATTTTTCTTTCTTACATTCTGTAGCTACGTGTCCGAACTCATTGCAGCTGAAACACTTTCTGCCTTGTGTTTTATTAGGGCACTCCGACGATACATGGTTGAGCTCCCCACAGTTGAAACATCGTGTTCGTGTTGATTTTTTTAATGATGTCGGCTGCCTGTTTTCACGTTTTTCTTGGTTAATTTTCCCTCTTATAGTTTCGTAAATCTTCAACTTTTCTTTAAATTCGGGGTACGTTCTTACGCCGTATAGCATCGTTTTGTACACTTCGGAGTCCACAATGCCGTCGACTATGTATTGGATCGCGACATAATCCGGCATCTTACCCCGTTTGCCCATCTCCTTCATTATTAATAAATAATCCATGCAAGATTCCGTCTTTAGTTTTTTTCGGGTACTCATCATTTCGTGGATCGCCTTTACGTCTACCGTGTCCGGAAATTCCTTACATAGAGCGGTTTTCAAATCATCCCAGCACCTGTACGGTCGCTCTGCTCGCAGCCATAGGTCTGCTGTACCGACGAGCGCCCGTTGTGCCACCAATAACTGCTGGACAGGAGTCCATCCATATATCACGGCGCTGCTCTCAACGTCCTCTACCCAACGTGTAACAGGATACGTGTTGTCGCAACCGCTAAACTTAGGGAGTAACTCCGCGCTCATGTGGAATGTGGAATTCACATTTGCTGCTGCTGCAGCTTCAGCCTGCCGCGTCGTTGTCGGCATCATCATCGCACTGGTGCAGTCATGAAATATTTCGCTGTCCGTCCTTATTATTTTCTTCTTCAAACGTCTTCAAAGCGTCTTTCGTCTTTTGTTTTTTCAACGGAAAAAAATTTCACATCTGCGACCCGCGTCGTGGTCTATTACTTTTTATTTACTTTGAGTTATCCCGGACGAGCCCCCAAAATGTAGGGATTGATGCAAATAAAAAGCAAACTTGTAAATCTTCTTATATTTGCGGTTAAATAATTTCTTCGTTGCACACCCGTTCGTCTTAATTCACCGTCATCCATCTTCCTTCTCCTTTCTCGCTCTCACGGTGTTGTCATACCCATCTTCTAACATCCCTCATACCTTGTGTTGCCATATTCATTCCCACATCATTATTCATCCATTTTGTATTATTTCATACTATTCTTATAATTTATATCACATTATATTAACTATCACAATAATTTCAATATTAAATAATTATTTTTCTTCAAGGAATTCTTTTACAGAGTAATATGCCTTTGTAATCAGGAAGTCTTTTAGCTTCCTTTTAAAAATACTAATTGAATGTTAGTTCGGGTAACTTATTATATATTTTTTATACATCAAATATGTCAGGGCTATATTTTACATTAAGGTGACCAGCTGCTGGTTTTCCGGAAATTGCTGATAATATGTTCAGATTTTTGGTAAATGCTTAAAACTAATCTGTTTCATTTGACAGTTCAACAACATTCATTGCGTTATTTACGTTGTTGAGCAGATTTTTTTTTCGAACTTAATAAGCAATGGATTATCAATCTCTTTCAAAATAATTCAGATTATGATTGATCGTGTATTATTATTAATTAGAGTGCTGATAGTGAATGATGAGTCGATCTACTGTGAAGGGTCCTAGTTTTGAAAAAAAATGGACAACGTTTACTGTCTTATACAACATTTTCCATGAAACTTAATGCCAGTAATCAACTTATCCAGTAATAATAGTGAACACAAAACTAATAAAATGGCGTATCTACCCTCTAATTGAATTTTTCAGATGAAATTATAGATTTCCGGGAAAGTTATATTAAAGAAAAAAATATATTATTACTACCTACAATAATTCTATCAGCTCCTCCTAGCTACATCAAACTCAATCAAATCAATTACATCCAAAACCCATAAATAACAAACCAAATAAGAAGCATTTACTACAAAACACTTAAATCCCACTATAAAACAGCATCATATTATCACAATTACTGTTCACAGTTATTAAGTTTAAATTGGATAACAATTATCCGAATGAAACGCCAATCAAGCCACAGATGGGCTGTAATTAAGCGGTGGGCTAGTTAGCATGACAAACGGGTCGGCTCCCGCGCTATGTTATTATACAGCGTAGTGAGAAGACTAGGCTATGGTCTATTCACGTTTGAATGAATTCAAAGTGAAATAGAACGATTGATATATATAAGTTGAAACTATCTTTAATGATCAATCGATTTTAGCACTCACACTTGTATTTATTGGTACTTTTTGGATTAAACTTTAGAAAAGTTTTTTAGTAAATCAAGCCACAGATGGGCTGTAATTAATCGGTGGGCTAGTAAGCATGACAAACGAGTTGGCTCCCACGCTATGTTATAACATATACTGCGTAGTGAGGAGACTTGTTTGAATGAATTCAAAGTGAAATAGAACGGTTGACCAATTTAAAAATAAAACTGCCTTTAATGATCAGTAAATTTTAGCACTCAAACTGGTATTGATACCTATTGGATTACACTTTAGGAAAGTTTTTTAGTAAATCAAGCCACAGATGGGCTGTAATTAATCGGTGGGTTAGTTTGCATGACAAATGAGTCGGCTCCCGCGCTATGTTACTATACTGCAACTCTATACTGTTATATGTTGTTATACTGAACAGTGACGAGACTAGGCTGTGGTTTATTCACGAATTAGAACGATTGACTGATTTTAAAATGTTAACTTTACGACATATCGATTGAAGTACGTTTAGCAAGAATACTCATGCTTTTTCTTAAAAGTAGTGAGCATTTATTTTGTCAGGTTATTCGAACTTTTTTGTAAATATATGGAATAACTCATTTTATTTTCGCAATTTCAGGGTAGGTCGTTTAAAGGTATGAGGAACAGGGTCTACAGTTCACTCACACGCCGTTGAAAAGGGAGGATCCTCCGACCAGATGGGTATCGTATCTGGCGGGCAACTGCCCAAAGATTGATGTCGAAAAGTTATATATATGTCGATCGCGCGGTAAACTCTAATTACGCGATGCAGGATTTTGCGTGACGTCAGGATTTTGTGTGACGTCAATCTTTGATGCATAGCTTACATGTGGCGATGTAGAATGCCGCCACAGTCCCATCGTAAAAGTTTTTCTTATTGAGGAGTATATTGACCGCTAAAGAAGTTTTCAGCTATTTCAATAACACCTTGTATTAAGTGAAGATTATTCATCCAATTCATCCATACTTATACTCCGTTTGAAATAAGATTAGACATTTAACTAAACCTTTTTTACAGTCCGTTCAACCGATTTTGACTTCTATTGCGTTGGTGGCATGACAAATGGCAGCTGCAGTAAACATTGGTATTGTAACCACTTTTTTTGCTTTTAATGCCATCCTTATGCCTACGGTACAGAAGTCAAAATCGGTTGAACGGACTGTAAAAAAGGTTTGTTTAAATGTCTAATCTTATTTCAAATGGAATATAGATAGGCTTAAATTAAGGCGAACGGTTAGCAGAAAACGGCTTCAATAAAGAAATTAGAAAACTTTTGATAAAGTTATTAATATAAACCGCATTACGGACTAATATCTACTAATTGATCCAAGGTGGGATGGCAAGTGTTAATTGGACTGAAATCCAACCGCAACTGCTGAGAAATTGCCTAATTATTACTAATGATGACTACGAACACAATCTTGTCTATTTATAGATACAGAATAGATAGTGAGACAGAATAGATTACAGACTCAAGTGAGTTTTCACAAGAATCATCATCATCAGTTACAATTAAGTAAGTACCCAATCTATACTATATCTTTTCTTTCTGCCTAGCCTTTTCCCAACTATGTTGGGGTCGGCTTCCAGTCTAACCGGATGCAGCTGGATACCAGTATTTTACATGGAGCGACTGCCTATCTGAACTCCACAACCTAGTTACTAGGTAACACGATACCCCTTGGTAAGACTGGTTGTCAGACATTTTTGGGCTTCTAACTACCCGTAACGACTGTCAACGATCTACAAATAACAGCCGGAGTTTTCACAAGAATGAATAATTATTCATTTCTATTCTCATGGTGTCCCATCACTTTTACCTCATATGTGTACTTACGCATTTTACCTCCCGCAACCGGTTATCCGGGATATACGGTCTTAAATAATATATAGTTAACGCCTCGTTGGAAACATAGTTGGTATAAGTGTCATGGCTGACGTTTTTAAGGGACCACAGACTATTGAATCATAGTCCAGTGACTTGTACGATAAATTGCTTTCTTGATTGATGTGGGAATGGGAAAAGGTGTAGGTAGCTACTGCTTATTAGTAATTTTTTCGCAATATTCAATATTCATTGGTAAACAGGATGCTCGAAGATTTATGATACTGTGACTTTTTATTTATATTTTTGTAGGTATGAGTATATCTCTTCGAGAAGGGTCTTTGAGGCCTTATTCTTGGCGGCAGCGGGCAGCGGGGCGACCGCGTTAGCGGCGCGATCAAATGCATTGTTTTTTATGGAACTGTTCTCGATGGCAGCGGTGCGGGGAGGGAGAACAATTCCATATAAAACTATGCATTTGAACTCGCCGCTGTCGCCGCCGCCCCGATGCCCGCTGTCACCGCTTTTTATTTATATTTTTGTAGGTATGACTAGATCTCTTGGAGAAGGGTCTTTGAGGATGTATTTTCGGCGACAGCGGGCAGCGGGACGGCCGCGTCAGTGGCGCGATCAAATGCATAGTTTTATATGGAACTGTCCTCGCTCCCCGCACCGCTGCCATCGAGAACAGTTCCATATAAAACTATACATTTAATCGCGCTACTCTCGCGCCGCTGTTGCCGCCGCCCCGCTGCTAGGGTTGCATAATTACGTAATTTTACTGAAAACGCTGGTAAAATACGGGTATTTTACGGTAATTTATATAAATTACGGTAAAATTACCAGCGACTTATGAAGTATGAAATTTTAATTTGTGCTGTCCTCTGCTATGCCTCTGCACATAAATGATATTATTATAATCCATGACATGGTGTGTCATATCTTGAATCTGTTTTTTTTTAAAGTTCCAATACTGCTTATATCTCTGGTAAATTTCATTCAAATCCATTTATCCGTTAATAGTGAAGTAAGGACATACACATAAAACACACAAACATACTCACTTCCGTATTTGTAGTATTTTAGTGGGTATGGCTGTACGTTTAATACGTTTTTTACCTCAAATTACCATATTTTACCTAAAATTACGTAAAATATTTTTTTTTTACCGTATTATACCAGGGTAATTTTACCGTTTTACATCCCTACCCGCTGCCCGCTGCCGCCGTGAATACAGCCTAACCGTGAAGTGCTACTATATTACTTTCTAGCCATAAACAATTTTGTTACCTTCCGGTTAGAAAGATATAGGGATGACTGATTGAAAACGGATGGATAAATTACCATAGCTCTACTATGATGGCAGCATGGCAGCACACAAAATGATTACGCTGTTACCTTTTCAACACTATTTTTTGACCATCACGAAAATGTCAGCACCTACATTTGTTGTTTTTATGCCCAAGGGCCAGGTAGCAACAGTTCCTTTTCAACGTAATAAATAAGCTCTACTTACTAAATAAATCACCTCTGAGAACAACTGTGGTCAAGGCTACGTCCTAAAGGAAAACTCGTAATGTAACATACAACAGAGAAACATTCATAATTAATATATTTCAGGCAGGGAAATATCTACAGAGCAATAGTAATAAAAGTTCTTACCTACATTTCGACTGTATCTAGCTACTTCCTTACCTATTTGTAGTTTTATCGAAGTAAAAGATGTTACTGCCTCTGAATTGGACAGGTCCACTAAAATCTATGTGGTTCTTTCCTCAAAAGACCAGCTTAGACATTAATCTTCATGGTCCTCATATAATCTGACCAAGATTTGGGACCGGTCTGGACTCTAAAAGAGACGTGACATCTGAGTTTGTTTCGGTCTTTCTTCTCAAAGTAGTCAGATAGGAAACACCAACCTCGTGTAGTTTTAAAACATAAGTTATTTTTGACGTGTAAAAGTGTATTTTTTTAACAAAAAAAAAAGGATTATTCTCAGAATTGGAATTGATAAGTAAAAACATTGATTACCAACTTAAAAGGAGGCTCCCTAAATTGTATGTTACGTAATTGTAAAATTTTCGCTTTATTCATTTTTTATTCGAAAATCATATCTTTAAAAAAAAAACAAGAGTTTTGTCGGCTTTTATGTTTCAAATAAGTATTCATAGTAAGGAAATATAGTTTATTATCCAGCAACAAGATATTTTTTGTCTAGATCAATTACTACTTTATTTATAAACGAAATAAGAATTGAGACTTACGCCATTTAGTTCCGTGCTCGAAGACAGTCAAAGAGCGCACGCGATATTCAACTTTATTACTGATGTGTTAGCGTTTAGAACACAGTGTAGTGGCATAGGTTATGGGGGCGGAGCTTGCGTGGAAATTGTCTTTAGTAATTGTCCCTATGTTCGAATCAAAACTCATTCTTTGACAGTGGTATGCCAATGACTGTTGCACGGAACATTTGCGTAGTGTGACAATTCGATAAATAATTGATATTAATTACCCTAACTATACAATTGAAGAATAGAGATAACCGGATGGTAACCCATAAAGGATTCGTCATTATCATCATTGGCCTTGGCCTTGGCCTTGTTCCACCCACTGCTGACAATAGGCCTCCCTTTTATAATATCCTTCCCTGGTCTGTGCGAGTCTCGTCCAAGAATGGATTACCTGTCTGTTATCATTTCTTGTAATAAATGAAAAAGATACATCATGTTATATTGTATTATTTTTGTTTGACCTAGAAAACATTTGGGTCATCAGGTTCAACAATATTTTTATGTTCGTAGTATAGCATAACATCACGCCTCGTTTCCTCGAAGGGTTGGGCAGAGGTGTACACCACAATTTCGCCAGTTATGTTTTAAGTTCCAAGTTATAGGGAAGCCTATTGCCATCAACCGGGTACAAATACTCTGGGCACTACTGAAAAATCACAGACAGAAAAACCCAATAACACTCTACCCGACCCGGGAATTGAACCCAGTTACCTCGTGCTTAGCAGTAGCGCTTGCGACCACTAGACCAACGAGGCAGACATGATATGACAGACTACAATGTTCGTAGCAACGGTAAGTAAAAAAAAATGTAAGGATGGCTGAGGCTAGATTATTTTAAGATAATTACTCTGCGTCCACCGCTCGGTGTGGCAACACGCCGTGTTAGGGTTCGCGACAAGTCAATCGTAATCCTGAGGATGCCTCGTTTAGAGGTAAAACACGTGTCGATTTCTTACAGTTTTTTATGGCTCTTTAGGAATAGTTAAGAACAGTTTACTAAATATATCAACGTCTATTGTATTTTTGTAGATTATTTTATTCTAAGTACTGTTTATTTTATTTTACTTTATTATCTATTTGTTTAATCTGTAAAAATCTTTAAACCTGACTTGGTTTTCGTACGTCATTTTCAGGTGACCACTGAAAATCAGCGCTGTGCTGTGTGTCCCCCACAGCATCATGCTGAGTGGAAGCCTTCTTGTCGCAGTCACAACATGTAGCTGCTGACTATTTCTGTTCTGTGCTCCTGATTATAGATCTAATTTGTTTTTTAAAATTTTATTATTCGCGTTAATTTACCTATTTTTCTTTGATTCTTTCTTTTTCTTATTACTTAGAAAACTCAGTATGAGACTGTGTCATGAGATTTCTTACCCTTAATTTTAACTAAGCATCTTCATTCGTGTACTTACTAAATACACAATGCCGACCGCATTTGACATAGCACTCAGCTGAATGTGAACTCTCAGTACTCTCACAGAAGTCAGGCTTCTCGTCTTGCTTTACGCGAACTAATTGCGAGATGTTGCAATTAAGATAATTCTAGGAGAGGTGCATGAACTACAAACATTGTTTACTTGACCTAGTTTATTTTAATATCAGGAACAAAGCCTTTAGGCAAAAAACTGGGTACTTGTTTGACATGACTGCCGTGTTGGTCGAATGGTCGCAAGTGGTACTACTGAGTATGAGGTCGAATCCCAGGTCGGGCAGTTTTTAGTTTACATAACATTACCTGGGTGACCGAGCCCTGCTCTGGTGAAAATAGAGAATGTTCATTTAATAGTATAGGAAAGTTCATACTAATCCATGTATAATACTTATTCCATGTTGCCATTAGGTACTTACTTACTAGTTCCATACTGCCTTGTCATTATTCTAATGTCATTATTCTCATTCATTAACTTGTTCTAAACTTTGGACGACCGAGCTCTACTCGCGTGAATATACAGAGAAAAGAAATTTATATTTATTTTCCAACATCAAATTCAATATCCTACATCTACACCATACCATCACATCTCCTATTCCCCACATAATATCACTATTTAATCAGTATTCTAATATTTATAATAAAACTAATAGGTTACCTTAATTTACAGTAGATCTCCAACCATTAATATGCCAATCTATCTTTTTACCGACACAGCCACTAAGCACGTCGTACTGTGACCAGAGGCCGACTTAGAGGGCCGTTGTTCCGCCATTTTGACATACCGAATCTTTCAGTATTGCCAGTACAATATCCAACAATTATGTATTAATAAATTTAAACCTAATAAAGATGGTAGTACATTCCCGACCAAGAGAAAGTGACATAAAGAGCTGCTAGATACTTTTAAAAACACTTACTTAGATACTGCGAACACCGCGCCTGGCTGCGATACTCGAGACCGGGACAGTGTAAAAATTAAATAACTTTTGGAGAGCAAGATTATATTTTAAACCATTAGTACAACATTACGACAATACCAGTGCGACTGACGCCTGTGCTTAGACTATCATTTTTTTCACCAACAAACGAAAACTATTTATAAAAAATCCTAATTTAAACTATCTTATCAGATTGTTCGGATGCCATACAGTTCTTGCCAGCCAGAATGAGATTGCATCTCATAATAAAACCTCACAGTACTCATCAATTCAAGACCATTCAGGATCCATTGATGCCTTAATCAGTACACATAAATCGGGAATTCCGATTCTTTCCCCGTGACTTCTCACGGTTATACTTGTAGCTATAAATCTCCTGTGGGCCGCTAATTTGCAAGCGGTAGACGAATTAGAGGCACCCACGCGTTTAGTGAAGACCGGAATTCCAATATTTTTGTTGATCAAAGACTTGTAAGTTTGGTGTTTCTTTGGGTATATCTTGGGTAGGTCGAATGTGTAGAATGTCTGTTAGATGAAGTGATTTTTTTAAGATAATAAAAAAAAAACTAGGCTCCCATTTGTAAAAGCCGACTTATCATTATAAATATTTAGTTCAAATTGTAGCGAACAATAACTATAGTTAACTTAAGACCGTTTTATTCTGAAAGTTGGCAATGTTGAAAATAGATGTCAAATATTTCGCTGTTTTAAGCTATTGCATAGCATATATCGCGGGCTTTGAGCGCGGCGACCGAATCAAGAAATTCCGTAACGAAAATAAAACCGTAACAAAAATAAAACCTAACACCCCCCACTCCGCTTACCATGTAATGACGGTTCCCATGACAACGTGATGTTGTCATGGGAAACGTGATGTTGTCATGGGAAACGTGATGTTGTCATGGGAATGTAATTTTTGTTTTATGTCATCACGTCATCATCATCCCAAGTGTAGCGTTGACAAATAGGAAGTATGGAGGTTACAAATGCTACGCAATAGCTTTACCGCGGCAGTCCCCGAGTGCCACACGTTTTTTTTTTTTTTTTATTAATTTTGCAATATTACTGTATGGAAATAAGAAATGTGGCTAAATAGCGAATTAGAATATTAATAATGGATTGCAATTACAACACTGAATTTGATGTTGTAACCGTTTTAGGTGTAAAAAAGGCATTTGGTAAGTTTCCAAATACTTTTTTTTATCTAAAACTTAATATTCGGTGTTACGACATTAACTAATTGAATCACTAACTAAACACTAATTGACATACTATTACCCTGATTGACATAATTATTGTGAACCTGGTTCACTTACTTAGTCTTATTTTATATTTTTTATTGCTGTGATCACACTGACATTTTTGTTTAATTTTTTGTAATTCCACTGATCTGCATATTTCTAAATTTTTTATTTGGAATTGTAAACCTTAGCATGCCCACGTGACGGTAAAATATGGAGAACTTTGTTATAACAACACCTATGTACTATAACCATTTTTTCAAAGAAATAAATGATTTATTTTTTATTTGATTACGATATTAATTATTGCATTTCAAAATCAATATTTTAGTTCGCTAGTTAGCCACATTTCATATTTCCATACAGTGATATTGCCAAATTAATCAAAACAGGTAAATATTTGACAGCTATTTGTGGCGTTGCCAACTTTTAGGATAAACGCTCTTAAGACTAATCTTATTATTAAGTTAACTGTTGTGGTATTTCGTACCCGTTTTGATTAGAGAATTGATTTTCTCTTTTGGTCATTAATAATTATTTATTCCTTAATTTACTTTGCTGTGTTAAATGTTACAACAAAATACCTTGTGATATATTACAGTTAACTGAAAGAAAATTTAAAACTCATATTAAAAGTACTCTTTGTAAACAAGCATATTACAAATTAGAGGATTATATTCTAGATAAGAATGCTTGGAAGCATGCTGGTCTAGCTCCATAGGACAATTTAGAGTCTAGACAAAATCAAACTGGTTGCTAATTTAATTGTGTAATTAAATATTATACCTAACATTTTTTTTTTACATTCTGTGATTACTCACACACTGACTAATTAGTATAACTTGTAATTTTTTTAGGAATATCGTATAGGTACTACTAGGCCTACTTTTACAATGCTTGTAAATATGTAAACACCATGTATCCATTACATAATTATTTTTTCTGTCATTGCTTCATTTTAAATTATTTTTACCTATTGTGGTATAGTAATCTTATTCCAGGTGCATCGTCTTCACATATAATTATATAATCAATGTATACAAAACATTGTAAATCATTTTAAAAGAGTAACGGTGGAGTTTCTTGCCGATTCTTCTCCATACGAAAACTACCTTTTGGAAGGGACGACTAGAATCAATTCTATTTTTTGTTTTTGGCGTTCAAAAGTGCCTTTTTGTGCCTAATTGAAATAAATTATTTGACTTTGACTTAGAAGGGCTCGTGGCAAAATCATAACAGCCACACGGATCGATCTTCAAGGTTAAGCAACGCAGGCCGAGGTCGGTCCGTGGATGGGTGACCATCTTTACATACCGAAACTCCTCCGTGCCTCGGAAAGCACGCTAAGCCGTTGGACTCGGCTGTCATTCGTTGATCTTTGACAATCGTTACGGGTAGTCAAAAGCCCGAAAGTCTGACAACCAGTCTACCAAGGGGTATCGTATTATCCAGTAACTGAGTTGTGAAGGTCAGATAGGTAGTCGCTCCATGTAAAATAATGGTATTCAGCTGCATTCGGTTAGACTAGAAGTAAATGATGGGTTCATTTTCGCAACTTACTTAAAGAGACCTAATCTGGTATTGTTTTTTGGCATCCTACTAATAATATTACAAATGCGTTTGTGAGGATGGATGGATGTTTGTTACTCTTTCATGTAAAAGTACTGAACGGATTTGGATGAAATTTGGCACATAAATAGTTTATAACCTGAATTAACACATAATATACTTCTTATTCCGGTATTCCCACGGAATCGAAACTAATGCGGGTGAAACCGTGGGCTTCTAGGAATAATAATATTACAAATGCGAAAGTGAATTTGTTTATTTGTTTGTTACGCTTTCACGCTAAAACGGCTGAACAGATTTGTATGAAATTTGGCACATAGATAGTACTTTTTATCACAATTTTCCCATGGGATCAAGACTTATGCGGGTGATACCGCGGGGCGCAGCTAGTCATTTATAATTGACTGAAAGCAGAACCATTGAGCCTTCCTCATGTAACACACATTTTAAACCCATTTCATAGTCCCAACACGTACACAAAATAAAACAATTACATCACAGCCCACAGATACATTCTAATTGCGTCTCAAATAATAGCATCAGAACACGTCCGCGATTAACTACATTAAAGTATGTATCTCGTAATTAGAACATTACCTACGCAACGTAAGACGACGCTGGTAATTTTATGTAGATTACTCGATCTATTTTGGGTGTATTCGAGGAGTTACAAGTGGAACGACTCAGGTTTATTATTAACTTGGGTGTATTTGGGATTTATCGCTATCTTAATTACTAGATTTTTGTAATAGTATTGCAGAATAGAATTTTAAACAAGAGATAAATGTCTTTGGATCAGTATTTTAGTTTTTTGACACCGACTTCCAAAATTAAAGTTATTTTTTACTTTGTAGTTTGTTTGGAAGTCGGTAGTATTTCCTGTATAAAAAAAAATCTCTTTTTAGTGGGTTTTTTGTAATTTATCTAAGTTACAAAAGCCAACAAATGTCAACTGCTTATCGCCTTTAATAAAATATTGCTTTTTCCGATATAGGGACTTTAATTGTTGAGGAGTTCTCCAGGTACTTCACCATCAGCTCCACTGCACCATATGAATTGTGACGAGCATCAATTGCTTACCAACCTTATTAAATCGCAATCGTAATTGAATTGCAACCCATGAAATACATATTATTGAGTAGTTCCAGTGGCCATCTGTGTCCTTCATCATCAGTTCTACTTTACCAAATGGTGCTTTCCGAGAGCAAATGCACGAGTTACTATAAATAATACCCAAATCGCTATAGGTGTGCCTTTTGAAGAGTTCTCTCGATTTCTCCAAGATCCCATCATCAGATCGTGACCAAATGACAATAACCACCTCGGAAGTCACTTTCAAACAAAAAATTAATTTTTGAAATCGGTTTAGCCGTCTTCGAGTAATAAGGGAACATAAATAAAAGAAGATTCCGACGAACTGAGAACCTCCTCCTTTTTTTGAAGTCGGTTAAAAAGTGCTCTTTTCGATACAAGCAATCGCAGTTTTCTAAATTTATTTTATACATTTTTTTAAATCTTCTATGTGCTTATAAATTGGAAAAAAAATCTCATGTTAGCACACAAAATAGGTACATAACTATTATAATAAATATGTTATTCCTATGGGAGCAGGCAGAAACTAAGAACGCCACCTGCTACGATCCTTACATACTCCTAGATACCTAATAATAAAACCAAAGACGCTTTTCTTCTAAGCGTATCAATGGTAATCTTAATCGTGTTAGCCCAAAACTTGAGTGAAAATACGATCTGAAAAGACTAAAGGTGGTTTTACACCGGTGAGGCGAAGTGTGGATAGGATAGGCGAGGAATTGAAATTTGTATGGCAAAATTTCTATCCACGCCCTACCCATCTTTGGTGTAAAAGGCCTAAATGCGCGAGGATGTGCGAGGCGAGAATTGAAATATTTGTTAGTACAATATTGAACTTTATTGCTGTATGAATAGAGTATTTTTTACTTTGTAAAACGAATAAATAAATCTCGCACCGCCCATCGAGGACCCGCTTTGTCTCTCTCCGTCAAGCACTGACTCGCGATGTCTCGCGATATCTCGCGCTGGCACGCGCTGGCACGCTCTAGCTCGCTCCGATCATCGCGAGTCATCTCTGTAAACTAGGTATATTCTTGGCTTGCCAGTGCGCCAGACATGGCTGGCCGGGCGGCGCGTGATAGCGCGAGCCGGCGCCAGAAATCGCGAGCCGGCGCGAGACATCGCGAGCCGGCGCGAGACATCGCGAGCCGGCGCGAGACATCGCGAGCCGGCGTGAGGTAGCGCTGGACATCGTTCGAGGTAAAAGGGTAAGCGTAATTTCAATTCTTCGCCCATCCTATCCACGCCTCGCCTCGCCGGTATAAAACCACCTTGAGGCCGTAAAACGCTGCGGTCTCACGGCCCGCTTTCTCACTCGGCACGGGCCGCAACAGGCCTCGACAGGCCGTGGGACCGCGGTTTTATAAGTTCAAGCAAAGAATTCAATTACTCACTCTAGTTTCTTCTAACAACAAACACAAAATAATTCAATAATTAATTAATGACCGAGTACCTTTCAAAAGATCGTAGACTGATTAATCACCTCACCCACAACTACGTATAAAATATTAATTATTAGCGAAAACAATGGTTCACGTTTGTGGAAATAATCGATTCTCTTTGTTGTCTAATAGTGTTGGTTTCAGTGCACACAAGACACAGAAAGTACAGAAGGTCAACTGCATGCAACGAGCAAAGACGCATACTATGGGAGGGGTGGGTCGCTAGTCTACAGGAGTATAAGAAAGAACGAAAAATATTTTATTTGGGACACGCACAGGAAATACAAACAGTAAGAACTACTAAAAAGGAGCATCTAAAACTAACAACAATTTTCGAATTACCAAAAGAAAAAAAAAACGAACTGTGCGAGGCTAAAAAAGCACCTATCTCAGCAAAAGCTGCGATATATTTAAAAAATAAATACCGCAGCTCTGGTAATCTGATAGGGCCCGCTGTGATGCTACGGACACATAAATCCCACTATGGGATTACAAAATAAATAAACAATAATTTTTAATAAAAAATAAAAGTTTGTATGAAAGCCGTAAATATGTACGGAGCGTACTGCATGATGTTATAGTCTGTGGTATAGTTTACATTGTGTAAGTTATAAAAGTGTGGTCATATTAATTCTGGGTGTAGTACAGACCATCATACTGAACATCTGTCTCTATGAGACCAACATCGTAATCGAGAAAAAATAATAAGCAGGTATTTAATTTTTATATGGGACAGTTGTACACAGACAAGACATGCTGTATAGACACGCTTCACGTACAGCTAGTGCAAGTGCAATCGCGGACGCAACTAATCATCGACCGCAACTATGGCCTATTTCAAAAGTATCTGATAAAAGTGTAAACAAACCCTGTTTAGGTTAAATTCTTCTTCAAGTTTTTTTTTATACTTAAAGGAAGTAATGTCACATTCATCTGTATCTAAGTTTTAATTTATCTCACCACTCTTTCCATGAAAATTGTTTGAATAACATCATTAAGTTGGAATTGAAAATCATCGTCAAAAATTTAGATTATAAAGTGTAAAAATTACAAACGTGTTTGTGGGATAAACACGTTTTTAATTTAGTTAAAATTTTGGGTGTACTCAAATAAATCAATCTGCCTAGCCTTTTCCCAACTATATTGGTGTTGATTTCCAGTCCAATCGGATGCAGCCTATCTAACCTTCACAACCCAGTAACTAGGTAATACGATACCCCTTGGTAAGACTAGTTGTCAGACTTTCGGGCTTCTGAAGACCCGTAACGAATGACAAAGATTAATGAATGAACGGAAAAGAATGACGGCCGGGACCAACAGCGGCACGGAGGAGTCTAGGTATATAGAAATGGTCACTCATCCACAGACCAACCCCGGCAAGCGTAGCTTAACCTGATGGATCGACCCGTGCGGCTGTTAGTACTTAGCAACGAGCTCCTCGTTTGGGTGTACTCAAATAATCAAATCAAATCACTCAACTTCTAAGTGGCACTACAAATTGGTATCCACAGCTACTATCAAAGAAACGCATATCTGTGCACTGTAAAGACTATTCTTGCTTGCAACGGTCGGCCGCTATAGTATCGCTTACCTACGAAAAAAAAGGGTCATGTGCACGGAATTTTGTTTTCAAAATGCTTAGATATGCGTTACCCCGATGGTACGTATTTTAATCCTTTTGTTTACATCTTCGTCATTTAATTTTGGAACAGACATTACGTGAGCCTGAGCCGTCTGTTTTCGCATGTTATATGAAGTTGACCTTCTGTACCTACTATTATTCTGTGTCTCAGTGCACCCAAGAAGCGGTAATTAAAAGGCTTTTCATACAGTGAGCGTCGACAGTAGTATTATTTGAAATCGGATTCTTCCAGCTAAATGAACTTCCTTGAAAATATATTTCATGGAATCAAATGTCCCTTTGACTACTTTCTGGGGAGAATTTAATGCTTTTTGTTGAATGAGATGAAAATTGTAGAATGAGAGAAGTTTTTAATTAAAACTAATTGATGTATCAAAGGTGAAGGGGTGAGTTCTATGCAATCAAAACGTTCACAATAACCTACAAGTTTTATTACGGAATTGCTCTAAGGTAGGTATTCTAAAATAAGAAGTCTTACTATTTGAAAGACAATTCGGTTTTTAAGATTTTGCTAAATTATTATGTACCAATATCTACTTCTTCTTAGTGTATCGATGGTAAGACGTTTAAACATATTTAACCCAAAATTCAGCTGCGCGAACTCCACTCACTGATGCAAACGCAGTCATAAGATCATCAAGTGCACAGGTTACAATATGGCGGCATCTATATCATCATCATCATCATCATTTCAGCCGAAAGACGTCCACTGCTGGACATAGGCCTCCCCCAAGCACCGCCACTTCGACCAATTCTGTGCTTTCCGCATCCAGCGGATTCCTGCGGCCTTCACAAGGTCATCGGTCTCTATATCACCACATTCAAACTACGCATCAGAGACCTGACGTCACACAAAATCCTGACGTCACTCTAATCCAGCACAGCGCAATTAGAATTGACCGCGCGCACACCATAGGTATATAACTTCCCCGACAACAATCATTGGGCAGTTGCCCGCCAGACACGACACCCGTCTGGTCGGAGGATCCTCCCTTTTCTATAGAGAATGAGTGAACTTCACAGGGAACTTTTCCTTTTTAGGGTTCCGTAGTAAACAAGGAACCCTTATAGTTTCGTCATGTCCGTCCGTCTGTCTGTCTGTCTGTCCGCGGTCTAGCTCCGAGACCCTTAGTACTACAAAGCTGTAATTTGGCATAGGTATACATATTAATTACGCCGACAAAGTGGTAAAACAAAATTATGAAAAACATTTTTTTTAGGGTACCTGTCCTACACGTAGTGGTGATGTTTTTTTTATTTTTTTAACCCATAGTGAGGGATATCATTGGAAAGGTCCTTCAAAAACATTGTGAGTTTGAGAAAACCATTTTTGGATTCAAGGATCCGTTTGCGAAATATTAAGCTTTAAAGTGCTGATTTTTGTTAGAGTCAAGTGTCCCTGCCAGCTAAATGGTTGGTTTTGGATGTGTGAAAAAAATCACAGCATTATTTTATATAACGAAACTAAAAGGAAAACTATCACAGCTAAGTAGGCTCTACAGGTTAACGAGTAATAATTGACCAACAGTTGCAAAAACATGTTTTCCCAAACATTCCGTATGGGAGAACATATTTTTTAACTACAACGTTAAGTTTGTTTTTGGGATAAATTCATCCCAACTACGGAACCGATCATTGTGCGTGGTCCGAAACGCACTTAGCCGGGATTTTTTTTTTGTCTGGCATATTATCAAATAACTTCTCCCGCTCTGGGTGGAGCGGGAGGGCGTGTCAGACTCTTACTGACTAAAACCCACCCGTGTTCCTTCAGTTGCCATGTTGCCGAGGGGCCACAATTTCCCTTTCGGCCTTATTCGCAACCCCGGCAGGCATCGGCCCTAGCGGACCCCGTCAATTCTGCTGACATCTCTTTGAGGCGCGCGTGGAACACAACGCGCCGTCCGTCGACCAAACTTTACACCCTGTCCCTCATACCTCTAAAATAGCATGCGACAAAGGATGTAAGGTGACCTATCTACTGAAATTATGTTGTTTTGACGTTTCTTTGCAACTTTGCCACGACGACGACAACCAACTCAGTCATTTTCTCTCTTGAATAGTCAGTTCAAAAATCGATAGATATTTGGGAAAAACCTATATCCACTCCATTCGTAAAGCCGGCTAAATAAAAGCCGAACTTTCCCGAAACAGAATGTCCTGACCTGTCGAATTTAATTTACCAACGTAGGAACATTTTAAAAATCGAATCAAAATTGACATTTCCATTTGTCAGAAGAAAGTTCGATAGCTACATTATTACCCTTTTAACGGTTCTTATCAACAAATGGCGAACTTTTAAAAAACTCATTACAAAATTAATGAAAACTTTCCGCTTAATTGGTATCGCGATACGAAATACGGAAGCGATAACGATATTCTGAATTCACTTCGATATCTTTGGGTATTAATCTACACTTTTAGGGCAAAAAGTGAATTTGGATTGAGCAGGCTAAAGGCGAAAATGTTAACCGTATCGCAACCGTTGATTATGCAAATTGCTGGCATTAGCAAGAATTCAATTTCTGAAAATTATGACTTAATGCCATACAATGGTTTGGTTATTGACCCGTAATAACATGGTGTTACATTCTTTATGATTATTATGTGGAACACGTAAAGGTTATGAGCTTCTGTTTCAGTGTTGCTAGTTATTTAGGCGTGGAAAGAAAATGTTAAAAAATTTAAAATATACGGCCATCTTTGCTTTTCGAATTCGTTTCATTCATAAATGTTCGAAATGAGTTGGTAGTTGGAAAAATTATAGGTAAATATCGTGCACATTTCAAGTTATAAATTCATTGAGGTACTAAAGGTTCCCGCAGACAAGAGCGACGCAACCCTTTTTTGCCTATTTTATTCCACTGCTGGGCACAGGTTTCCCTAATACTTTTCTGACAACTCTAGTAGACCAATTTCTATAAAAACTTCATAGAAATTGTTATTTATTATCAGACGCGTCGCGCCTGTCTGCCTTTATAGTACGACACAAATTTGAAAATTTTCAAGCATTGCTTTCATTCATTTCTATTTTCCGAACGTATTTGGCAAGTTATTGCGTCTGCATAAAGATCATTTTTTCATTTCAATTTTTCGAACGTATTTGGCAAGTTATTGCGTTTGCATAAAGATCATTTTCACCTAAAGCAGTGATAAAAATTGGTGATTTTGAAGGCGCACTCAGTTCGGAGGGTGATCGGTTTTACGAATTTAACCGATGCTATATTTAAGTTGTGTCGTACTGTACCTTTTTATTCCGAAACTGTTAATACCTACACCTATACGAGTTTGAGTTTTGCTAAACTTGATTATTTCCTAACTAGACGCGAGTAACCGAGTTGTATTTTTTCTTAATAAAGTTTTTCTCATGAATATAAATACCGAGGGCATTTGCCAGTTGACTCAAAATTTAACGAATATGGAGAAGCACACCACGGTTAAGGAAACCATCACATAGACACAATTTCCTTGAGAATATGTAACACAAATCTTCAGTTAGTAGAAAAGAGGACTTTGAGTGAAGAGGACTCGCGATATCCGGTATAATAACAATTGAACTTTTGAATAATTAATATAGATGTTTCTGTTTTTAATACATTAACAAATGACAAGACATTGTCGTTTCGCAATTATTTGCCAATATTCAAAAATGAATTTAATGAAAAAGAATATACCTTTCATTATTTTTAACCGACTTCAAAAAAAAGGAGGAAGTTCTAAATTCGTCGGGATATTTTTTTTATTTTTTTATGTATGTTCCCCGATTACTCGAAGACGGCTGGAACGATTTGAAAAATTCTTTTTTTGTTTGAAAGGTATACTTTCAAGTTGGTCCCATTGTCATTTGGTCACGATCTGATGATGGGATCTTGGAGAAATCGAGGGAACTCTTCAAATATTAAAGGCACATCTATAGCGATTTGGGTATTTTTGATGAGCAGTTGACATAAGGCTATTGTAACTTAGATAAATTACAAACCAACCCACCAAAAAGTGAAAAAAAAACTTTTTTATACAAACTACAAAGTGAAAAATAACTTTAATTTCGGAAGTCGGTGACAAAAAACTAAAATACTGATCTGATCCAAAGACACCGACTTCCGAAATTAAAGTTATTTTTCACTTTGTAGTTTGGAAGTCGGTTGTGTTTTTTTGTAAAAAAGTTTTTTATTATCTAGATGGAGTTTCGCACTGCAGAAGAACTAAAACAAATAAGCCAACTCAGATAAGTGTGCGTGACAGCTACACGTCATTGCGCTGTCATTGTGCTTTTCTAGTGTGCGTGCATTTAGCGACCAACATATGGACGCTATTTTTGTAGGGGCTTGTGGCTAAGTAATAACAGCTGCACGGGTCGATCGATCAGGTTAAGCTACGCTTACCGCGGTTGGTCCGTGGATGGGTGACCATCTTTACATACCAAGTCCCCTTCGTGCCTCGGAAAGCACGTTAAGCCGTTGGTCCCAGCTGTCATTTGTAGATCTTTGACAGTCGTTACGGGTAGTTTGAGAAGCCCAAAAGTCTGACAACCAGTCTTACCAAGGGGTATCGTGTTACCTAGTCACTAGGTTGTGGAGGTCAGATAGGCAGTCGCTCCATGTAAAATACTGGTATTCAGCTGCATTCGGTTAGACTGGAAGCCGACCCCAACATAGTTGGGAAAAGGCTAGGCAGATGATGATATGGACGCTATTTTTTTCGACGAGTTCACAGCTTTAACCTTCTATGTAAACATATTTATATCTTTGCCGTAAACTCGAGTAAAAGGTCCAGTTTGCATCGTGCGATACTAGAAAGCGGGCAGCACTTAAGTTCGGATTAAGATTTAACACTTCAAATGTTACCCGCGGCGCCTGCACAAAACATCTTGAACTCACCCGCCTACGATTGTTCTAAAGATATCGCCTTTGTATAGAGGAAACTTGGACTGTTTTGTTATTTCATTTTGAAGGAATTTTGTTGCTGCTATTCAAAATTTAATAGAGTGGGCTTCACTAATATATATAGTATGCTTAAGGATACAATACGTTGATACATTTTTCATATCATAATTATTGTTTTCTCTATATTATTTATTGTAATTACTAGGTATTTGACTCAACTCAAACACAAAATCTCATTAATATAACTCAAACAAAATTGAAAAACATGTTATTAAAAACGTATCGTCATATTCTATTTACGGTTTCAATGATAAGAAACTCCTACATTGTTGTATGAAAAACTGAACTATATAATTTAACAACGTGTAATTACTAGTATTACGATCTTTTTCAGAATAGAAAATCTAAATTACTGGTATTACTTACACGTAAAGCGTCACCTTGAAAAGGCGAGAAATTTACGAAGGAACGGTATTACGGAGGCGCTCGAGAATTATACATTCGACTTATTTATCCCACAAAGTTTAGGTTCCTCGTCATTTCTAAGACTCAAAAGCTTAACTGTTCATTTCATTCAAATCCGTTCACCCCGAACAGACCGAATGTGTAATAGAGATCATTTGCTCATAAACTACGTTTTTTCGGATAAGAGGCTCACTGTCGGACTGCATACAAAAGAAAGAGAAGGACGATGATACAACGCAGGTAATTTATTGCAAAATGTGAAGCAATTATAAATTTACAAAAAATCTATTGATTGGACAAAAAAACAGTGGCACTCCGGGAGTGCCGACTGAAGTGAAAACTTAAACAAGATCGCCTTGGTGGAAAAAAAATACTCGTATAGAACATTGGTCCGCAACCTTATCTAAATAAAGAGCACAATCGCGTTTACAAAAATGAGGTGTCAGTAACGGTGTCGCAAGTTCAATTGTTTTTTCCCATCTCAAAAATGCCCAACGCGCTTAAAAAAGTTTTCACTTCAAAAAATCAAAACATTATTACATTAATATGCTGCTTGTAGAATATAATTATAATCTGACAAAAAATCATAATGATTATTAATAAAATTATAGCTTTTTATCATTAAAATAAAAAAATTGAGGTACTTATCTTCGTGATTTTTTTTCTCGTATCAAATAAGTTGTATTAAGTTTTCAACTCAATGGTGCCGATTCCCTTGTTCACAAACTAAACTTAATTTAAGTTCAGTGCGTCTTTTTCTTTCTATTTCATTAAGAAAAGGACAGAAGACAAATTTTAGTTTAGTCCTGTCAAATTAATCAGCGCTTGACGTAAATTGACGTAATTTTAGTTGGCAAGTTTTTAATCACGTCTAAACTTGTATGGAGACTGACAGGCGCTGATTAATTTGACAGGACTAAACTAAAATTTATCTTCTGTCCTTTTCTTAATGAAATAGAAAGAAAAAGATGCACTGAACTTAAATTTAGTTTAGTTTGTGAACAAGGGAATCGGCACCACTATCTAACTAGTATAGTCCTGAAGAATATCACCTATTTTTCTTTTTCTGATTTTGTTTACTGCAGAGGATCATATACTTTTAAGCATTATAAAATTTGCGTTTAGCTCTTGTAGATTCCTTAAGAGCCACTTAGGGATTCTCTTTGTTTACATTCCTTGTAGCGAACAACTAGGAAACTCAGTATTTTAAAGGAAAATTGATAAGAATAAGACGGCATTGTGGAAATCTTAACTACGAATCGTATTCATGAGCTTGTTGTTATAATATTGCAGTCTCAGAAATTTGCATTTTGGCTGCTTCTGCTGGCGTCCGTTTAGATCAACTCACAAGTATTTTTGCAGACGATTTTTTAGCTTTTTTGTTGATGTTAAGTATCGTCTCCGTTTCGCCGTTAAGCGGTGATATATTGTAAAATTATTTCTATTTTCCTCCTTTTTCATGGTCACGGCTCGCGAAGGGATTTAGTTTTTGGGTATCCGCCATCCAATTCTCTCATATCTGAATCACTGGCCAATCATGAAGCAAATAAAAAGTTGAATACTGTTAGTTTTTTACTTTTTTTTTGTTTATAACTGGCGAAATGTGGAACTACAGGACTAATGTTATGTTAAAAAAGTTTACTGCTTCCCCTTAATTTTCCAAAAAAAAAAACATTCGTACAAGAGTTTGGAGATAACAATAATATAATATTACATCATGCCTGTATTCCCAGGAGAGTTAGGCAGATTATATTCTTGAACAGTCAGACTATTATGAAACATCATTCATATCAACCATTTGTATATTCAGATCTTCCCTAAGTATGGGCCGTAGATACTTTACTATGTTTGAACATTTCAGTACCAAAGAAAACTACGATAATTTAAAAATCAAAGAGAAAGTACTAATTTTCTTAACACAAGCTCAGTACAAAACCATACCTACATATAAACTACATACAAGACCACATAATGCAGTACCTTATTACCTCGAAAGCTAAAAATCTCCCCTTACAATACCGTAACAAAAAACGCGAGCTTCAATTTAAGAGCATCGGATAAGACGGAGGCAATCTCATTTCCCATCGAACTAAGGCGGGCATAAATCACTATATTCAATAGGTTTTAATATAAGTTCGCAAATGAACATGAAAAGTAATGCTCTCTTGTAGCAGGGAGCTTGATTAGATGCGGCTGTCTTGCATTCGGATAGTTTTTAGATTTACATATTCGTATTGGTGAATGCTGTATGTGAAAAATGTTTGACGGTAATGTTGTTAAGCTAGTGAAGCAGTAAATGGAAAAGAATATTAAGAAATAAGGAAAAAAATATTTTTGTAGTAGTTTTTAGGGTTCCGTAGTAAACAAGGAAACCTTATAGTTTCGTCATGTCCGTCTGTCTGTCTGTCTGTCTGTCAGCGGTCTAGCTCCGAGACCCTTCGTCCTAGAAAGCTATAATTTGGCATAGGTATACATATTAATTACGCCGACAAAGTGGTAAAACAAAATTATGAAAAAAAAAAATTAATATATACCTCTCATACACGTGAGCAGTGGTGGCCAAGTGGTAACGGCCGCGACTTACGAGTTGTAGGTCGTAGGTTCGAACCCAGACAGGCGCTTTACTTTGTGTAAATTATTTCATCACCACTGCTCTCAAAACGGTGAAGGAAAACATCGTGAGGAAACCGGCATGTCCTAGAACCGAAAATTCGAAGACATGTGACATCTACCAACCCGAACTGGGCCCGCGTGGTGGATTACGGCCCACTCCCTCTCACAGAGAGGAGGCCTGTGTCCCAACAGTGGGAACATTTATAGGCTGATGATGATGATGATGATACACGTAAAGTGATGATGTTTTTTTTTTTTTGTTTTTTTACCCATGGTGAGGGGTATCATTGGAAAGGTCCTTCAAAAAAATTGTGAGTTTGTGAAAACTATTTTTCGATTCAGGAATCCGTTTGCGAAATATTAAGCTTTAAAGTGCTAATTTTTGTTGGAGTCAAGTGTCCGTCCCCCCCCTGCCGGCTTAATGGTTGGTTTTGGGTGTGTGAAAAAAATCACAACAGTAGTTTATATAACGAAATTAAAAAGGAAAACTATCACAGCTAAGTAGGCTCTACAATTAACGAGTAATAATCGACCAACTTAACTTTGCAGTTGCAAAAACATGTTTTACCATACATTCCGTATGGGGAAACATATTTTTCAACTACAAAGTTAAGTTTGTTTTTGGGATAAATTCATCCCAACTACGGAACCCTTCATTGTGCGTGATTCGACACGCACTTGGCCGGTTTTTTTTAATCTAATTTCGATTAGTAATTAGAAATAGACAAGGTCATACATGCTTGGTGGAGGCCTATGTTCAGCAGTGGACGTCTTTCGGCTGAAATGATGATGTTGATAATAAAGAACTTAATTCTCGTAAAGTTTAATATTCGATAATAGTCGTAGATAAGCGTTTAGCATAGTCTCACTCATTTTATTACTTGATGAAAACGAAAACAAGAAAACCTATTCAGCTCTTGAAAATATAATATAATATTCCAAGAGCACAAAATAATGAGGATCCACGTGCCGAGAAGGGATCACCAAACTATATCAAAACTCATCCGTCTCTCTACAATAATACAACTAACAACAATAACAAAATATTTCAGATACTTCATAAAAGGGTCCTAGAGCACGCTCCAAATATTTTGAAGAATAATAACATCGGAACACCAAACACATGTCCATCCCAGGATAATAACGAAGCATTTACAAAAGCATATATTCAAACTATAGCTGTCTCACTCAAACACATTGCTGGATATGAGGGGCATTATCCAGATAGCCGTATGTCCCATATCGGCGCGGGACAAAATGTGACCGTATTAACAAACTGGATTGTTCCGAGCCAAGTTGGGAAGCCCGTCGGGAGGAAATTCAATAGAACCCTAATTTTCCAGCCCCTACTGACGCACAATAGCCAACAATGTGGACTACTTACTATGTAGAAACGCATATCATCACATAACAGTAATGAATTGTTACTATGGCAACGATTGAGAATGGACGGACACATGATCATTTTGATGAAAATGATTATCTGTATAATTATGAAGCAGTTATTTTTAAACTTGATGCTAATAATGTAGTATTTGATATTTTAATTGGTAATAATAGCCAAATTAATATCATCATTAGAGATAATGATGTGGTTACGGTGTTCGTGGATGGTTAATAAATTAAATGTATTGTAGTCTTTAAATTGGACTTGTCAGCAATATTTTAGATTAATTAAGGGAATAATAATGCACCTGTAGCTCAAACAAAAAAACCGAACCATATTTCGTTAACCACCAATTTAGAACAGAAGTAATACAAATAATACTCTTTCAAATCAAAGTTAGTATTAACAAACTTTTCGTGCAATAGAAGAAGACGTGTCAATGTATTTTATCTCACAAAGTCTATAACGATACGCTCTAGATCACACTCAAGAGCCAAACCCATAACTTCAAGCTGATATCGAAGAAGTACCACACAATATCAACACCAAATAACTCCTAAAGTACACGTTGAGAAGCACAATTTTGCCCGAAAACGCCGCAATAACTGCATGTAGGGAAGCCGAGACGTGTCTTGCAAAATTTCGAGCGTCATGTGTTTGTGACTCGCTTTTTGCGAAGTTTCCTTCCAACACTGCGCTGTGCAAAAAAACGTGAAATATTTTTTCCTTTGGCACTTCGGTGTCACGTTCGTACGTCATATTACTTCCATGCTCCGATATTAGCTTGAAATATCGCCGTTTTATATCAGTTCATGAACTATGGTGAAGTCTTGATCTAATTCTTTTGAAATTGGCCGTTATTTTTGAGTTAGGGGCAATTTGAAATTGGAAATCTTGAGAAATGGGTTTGCTTTTTTCTGTCTTCATAAGAAAACAATTCTTCTAGATTCGCTTCTTTAGCAATTCTGTCTTGGGCTTACGAAACTATAAAACCATATGATATATGTATTATTGGTGTTCATTCATTACATTATATGAACAATGCTAACAAACCCCGATTGTTAGTATTCATCCTAGCTTAAACTGCATAGCCAGCCGTACACGGCTTATCTATGATCGTAACTATTTGTGACGATATTGAACTCGTTGGCTCAACTTAGCCCAGTCGAGCTTAAACGGAATATTATTGATGAGTTTATTTCGTATAGTTCTCTATAAAACACGTCTCTTGCAAAGCAATTTCTAGTAGATGGTTTTTAGCTATAGGAAAACTTGATCCCTTTAATGACATTCACAGATCGAGGGAAGATGAACGATACTTGACAGTCTTTTTTACAACCAATGCTGGCCAAAACTCTGTTCACATCGTTGTTTATGACATAAAAAGTATTAACACAAAAGTCCCTCAACGAACACACGTTTACAAGCAACATAAAATAAAATTAAAAAAACCGTTGTATTCGGTTGTAAATTTTCGAATTATTCCAACATGTCGGATACGGCCGATGTGTCAACACTACGTGATGGCGATTTCAATCACTCCGCCTCTTCTATTTTTATGTTTCGCTGCTCTCGACGAAATTCATTTTAATCCACGCAGTGCACTCTGCCCAATTGGTGGGCCTTATCAAAATCGGGGCCGTGTCCACATATTAATCAACGGTTTTTGTGAAGATTTTTGACCGTATTGAACACAGCGTGGTCCTGCGGGATGTGTGTGGGGTGAAATATGGATGTCACAGCGATTATTTTTGTGTCTCTTGCTGTATTTTTCAGAGCGGTCAGAGTGTTTGGGTGCGGAAATACTTTTTTGATAGACGTTTCAGGGGTTTTCAATATTGAATGGATATGAAAGAGAATTTCTTTTTTTTTTCAGACGAAACAACAAGAATTGTGGTTTACGAATTTCAAAAAACTAATGGGTTTTTTCTTAATTAAAAAAAATAATAAGTAAGTAGTTCATAAAATGCTGTTGGAATTGCCATATTATATAATTAATATCATTTTGACTACCAAAAATTTCGTAGCTACTTACAGGGCTTATTATGAATCTAGCACGGCATCATAACAAAATTTAAAAGAATGAAAATAGTTCCCGAACACAAATCGAAAAGCATGAAGAATGTTAACTCCCTCGACACAATATTCAAGTCGAAATTCTTCAAAGGAGGATGCTGTAAACAGAATATTTTATAGATCAGATACTCCTGATGACTGGTCAGTATCGATAGCCCGTGATTGATGAACTTACTCACAAATGACGAAACATGACCCTTGCACATTTCGATATTTTTGTAAAAGCCATTTTTTGTGTTACTTTCGGCAATCTATCATATGCTGTAGATTTATTGGAAGGAAGGTTTGATGAAAATGGTATTTGGATTCATGTTTTATTTAGTAGATTGCAATATGTAATCACCACAGGCAGTGAGTTCATAGTGAGTGAGGGAGATGGAACCTCCTTCGTACTAATAGGCTCAGTTCATGTAAGGGCAGTATTGTAAGCATTTTAGCCCTCGTATCTTAAATAATTATTTAAGATACGAGGGCAATCATTCGGAATTTCATACTGGGAAAGTTTCGATTTAAATCGATCATTTTTCAATTTTTTTCTTTTACTATAATAAATATTTAAGCATAATTAAAACACCGTTTCATAATTAAGATAACCAAAAATAACAGTATATTGTACACAATATCTATTTCCGAAAAGGTCTGAAACAAAACCAAACGATCACGAACAGCCATGCTCTCACGACCTCACCACTTAAATTGGTTCCGGAGATAACTAATTGACAGACGAATTGACATCACACCGATAGTCAGTTAGAATATTGTTTCTTTAATTTGACTCCGAAGTCCGACGTATTGTTTGATAGTGATAAATTTGTCTCAATATCTACTGAGAATAAAAGAGCTTTAGTATAAAAAAGATATGCGACAGCAGAAATTAATCATACTTTATCGCATATTGTTGAACGAATCCAAAGAAAATTTTGATAATACTTAATACGGTTATAATAAAGCGACGGCAGAATAAGTAATCATCAATGTAGAGCCAACTTCCTATATCTTTAAAGGAGATTAGAAGGACATAAGAGGGAGACACAGATTCACCAACATAGCTGACAGAATCAGAAAGTTTGTGAGTGATGATGGAAGGAAGGGTTCGCCAATATGCCGCAGGTCCAAAGACTAACGGCCTTTGGACCTTCGATATATCAGATCGTTTCAAATAATTTACTAGAAAGAAAAGGTAGTTAGAATAGACAGGATGTAAAAAGTGACAGAGTGGCTAATGTGACGGAACTTGAGAGAGGCTTATATATATCAGTGAAGGAAGTAGACTCTCCAGGGGACGAATGAAATGTCACTCAAGGGATGAAATAATCCAATTTATAGTGTAGCTATGGACTGTACAGTTAATTTACCTTGTCAAAGCATCCATCATTCCAAAACATAATTCAATTCACGAAAACCAAACAAAGCTCAAAATATCTTTGACTCCATAATAACATTCCTGATTGCCTTTGGTTAGAATAACAAGGCAATTCATCAAGATGATAATAATGATAGAAAAGTTTAAACATTAATCCGATATCCTGTAATTGATGTTTTTGAAGGATCAACTTGAAACAATAATGATCAAAAGCCAGTGTTTTACACAATTTCTTGAGTAGATGGGTTGTTCGTTTTAATAATATTATTTATGTTTGTAACCAAGAGAAGTTTGATATAAGCTTTGAATGAATGGAAAGTTTTGGACGTGTCAAAGAAATTAATGTGTTTGTTTAATATGGTTGTTATGTATATGATGCAGCCATCTGGTTAAATTAGCCAGCTAATTGGATGCCTAAGCCATTCATTAAACGCTAATTAAATAGCTGAAGGCCTCCCACAAGATGGACCGATGACCTTGTGAAGGCCGCAGGAATCCGCTGGATGCGGAAAGCACAGAATCAGTCGAAGTGGCGGTGCTTGGGGGAGGCCTATGTCTAGCAGTGGACGTCTTTCGGCTGAAATGATGATGATGATGAAATAGCTGAAAGACAACTAGCCAAGTCCTTAAGCGCAACGTTTAATCAGATGGCTGAATGTCGTGTAGTAATTTAGTTAAACTGAGCAGTAGCGAAGGCTGATTTTATGGAGGAGGTAAGCCGGAGCAGCAAAAAAAAAAAAACCGATATACTACTTTTCTATTATGAGCATGTTTTTCAATCTGCACATCTTTTTTTGATGAATTCGTCAGATTAAAATGTAAAAAACCCTATATTCTATAGACAACTACAATGTAAGAAAAGTAAACACGGGAACAATACATTTTATTAAAACGACTCAGTCAACGAAAGTCAGTCATTCATTAATATTTATCGTAAAGGGAAACATTAAAATGTTTGAAAAAACCATCGCGGCGTCTGTAATTCATAGTCACATCTAGGCGAGCACGTATTTTCAAAACTTATCCTTGAAAAGCATGTTTCTTCACAAAGTAATTGTCAAACGACATACTAAAACTATGAATGCCGCCATCCTAATAAGATCGTACTAATTAGTTTTCAAATCTACTTTAAATAAGTAATTTCAGCTTATTAAACTATCTACTTACCTACCCCAAATACCTAATTACAACGTACTTTACATTCACAACACACAAAACACCATGTTAATCATTCTCAAAACACTATGTTAATCACTGTCCTATAACTACAAACAAATATTAATACTAGTAGTAATGATAAACTAATGAATTCAATTAATACTAAGCGAACAAAATACAAATTAATATGGTTCTAATGCGATTACGTCAAAAAACAACAACACATTGTTATACGATTAATGAAATGTTCACGAACTCCGAACTCCTTCAACTCCTAGCCGAACGTATTACGAAATTCAACGAAAACTACCGAATCAAATGCGTGTGCCAGAAAGAGGTGGTGCAATAGCACTAATTCCTTCTCGCTCCCGCGCGCACGTTTCTGCTACTACCTGCCTACAATAACTCGTCACATACCGGCTTACCCGGCTCATAGAAACCGGGGTTCACGTGACCGAAGTGACGTCATGATGGACTTTATTTTGTAAGGAAATTGAATTTAGCATAAGCCGGATGCGCCTACGAGTTATTTTAGTGCACTGTTTTGTTGTTGGGTTATTAAGACAATTTTTAATGTATGTAGGCGTTTGGTAATGGGTATTTTAATTTTATTTTGTATCAAATACTTATAGTTTGATTATTCAATGACGATAGAGTGGTTGTGTTCCGAATTTCCGAAGGGAAGCCGGTAGGAATCGGCTTATATGGACATTTCGCCCCTGAAACTGAGTGAAATAAGTTAGGTTAGAAATGTGACCAACTGCACGCGAGCCGAGCGAGTGAAGCGAGCCATGTCGCGGAAGCGGCCGGCGAGCGCTTTTTCCAAGTTACTCGCAGAATTTTTTTCACCATTTGAATAACTTGGCTGAGTCTTGGTCAGTCATCTTCAAAGGGATGACTTTCAATACCCCAAGTTGTTAAACGTTGAATGATTCTAGTTCAATTAACTATCGGCCTAGGCGTCCAATTAGTTGGCTAATTTAACCAGATGGCTGCTTGATATATAAATGTCACAAAAGATAAGATCAATAATAAATTCAGCATTCAAAAAAATATTGTTCTTTAATTCAAAAATATTATTTTATACGTTGATAACAATGTTTTTAAACATTTTATTTAAAATACTTACAGACTTAAAATAATAATATGTACAAGTATATAAAACAAATAAACAATTTTAAGGCATCAAAAAATTGGTCCGCATCGCTGTCAACAGGAAAAGTGCCCAAAATTCTGACAGCATTGCCACGTTGTATGGCATTATTATTATTATTTTAAGTCTGTAAGGTTTTAAATTATGTAAATATTTTATTGAAGAAGTAAATAATAAAATAATTTCAAAGACACATCTTTAATAATATTAGGCTTATACACATCTTTTCCCAATACTGAACAGAAATCAACAAAATGCACCGCACAACTCGCTTGCACTATCTAATACTAAAGCAAACAGTTCACCCTAACGACTAGCAGTACATTAACAACACCCCAACAATGCATTACTCTCCCTCTCAATTACCTTTTACTGCACAGCAGAAAAAACAGTACTATAATTGCGTAACACATATTCAATCACAAACTGAATGATTTTGAAAGATATTGCTAATACATTGCTTCATTTTGGTCGAAAAATGTGTCTGCTCAACAACGTAAATAATGCAATGGAAGTTGTTGAAATGTCAGTGCTGTGTGTTACGCAATTAGCCCGCTGGCTGCTGATATTTATAGGACGCAGAGTTTTAGAAAAAGTTCGACTTTTTAGAGCATAGTGTCTGTCATTTATATACAACGTGCCGCTACAATGGCGACATTAATTTAACACACGGGTAGGGCTAGTGGTCAGTAATCATAAAAATATAATAAGAAAAAATTATTCCTTAATTAAAAAATTTCAAACGCTCGCCGACATAGGCTCTCTCTTTCCTTCAATTCGCCTTCTCTTGGCATGTTATTCGTTTTATTTTGATCCGTGATCCCGGTAAATGACCTCTGCGCTAGAGTTGTTAAGTCGTGATTGCACCAATATGCTATTTTAGAAAATTGAAAATAAATCAATAAATAATAACATTTAATGAAATTAAAATATCTCCTTAAAAAGAAAACGCTAATCCGTATACGTGTGTTAAATTAATGTCACCATTAAAGCGCCACGCTGTATGGTAAGTACCTGGTCGACCGAAATCTGTTCAGGTGAAAATAGAGAATGCTATTTTAATAGTATAGAATATTTCATGCTAATAGGCCTGTGTCCAAAATTTATTTTAGTCCGTCTTGTAGATTAATAAAAAAATATGGATCACGTATTTTTTTCTTTTTTGACGTAATCAAAAGATTACGGCGATACATTGAGTTAAAATGTGGCATGACGTCACGCCTTGCTAGATTTAATAGTGCGTTGTGACGTAGCGAGCCCCCACTCCCCAACTTTAATGCGTATTTTCTAAGTTATTTTTAATTAATATGATAAAGAAAAAAATACGTGTGTAATATTTTTTTATTATCTAAAAGACGGACTAAATAGAATTTCTTTTTTTTACCTAGGCAACTACCATATTCCATGGTATAAGTACATACTAATTCCATGCTGCAATGATAGTACAGACGCCAGCACTTCAAGCTACTACAATCTGTCAAATTTATTTAATAGATTTTCAACTTTATCGCTGAAGCATAAGGTTCAAAGTTGATTGGGAAAATTTGACAGTTTTGGGTAGCTTGATGTGGAGGCATCTGTACATACTAATTCCATGCAGCCATGATATTACTTTCTAATTCCATGCTGCCATGTCATTAAGGTTGTCATTCTAAACTTTGGTCAACCGATTTTTGCTCAGATGAAAATACGAGCAAAACAAATTTTCCCAGATATAAGATCGATTTTTCGCCCCCGTACACCCCTATTGCAACTTTCATAGAAATCGTAAAAACCGTTTTCCAGAACGTGATTACTAACTTGAAATTTTTAAAGAGTGTGTGACGCTATAAGAACAAATCATTAAAATTTAATTAAGTTAATAATTAAAGGGTATCCCCATACAAGAAACGTCTTATAGAAATATTGTAGTGTTAAAATATTGTTGGTGGTACGGAACTCTTCGTGCCCTTCATGGCCGCTTTTTTTATGGAAATATGCTCGTCTTCTAATAAATGAGACTTTTAAAACATAACTGGCGAAATGTAGATATGTACACCTACGATGCGATGTTATGAACGTAAGATCTCATGTGAACCAACCAAATGAAATCACAGGACCCACAACAATTGGATTAAACGTACCCATTGTAGCGAGGCGATAAATTTTTCTATTCTGTTCGGGTAAGCTGGAGTATCGCAATGTTTTACACCGCCGACCACTTTGTGGGGTTAACTCCTGCTCTCGTATTGTTTTGAGATCGCTCTTTCTTTTTTTTTTTTCAACCCTACCACGTCCGCTGAAACGGCTTTCGCTTGCAATTTAATGCTGTTAAGTTCGACGTTCGTGGACCCCGAAGCAATAAAAGTTTTAGTTGCTAGTAGATTATTATTTAGTACGTTTTAGTAAACAATATTTTTATAGCTCTGCAGCTGCTGCTGGACCTGATACCAATTTTTATCAATATTTAGGAAACTTTGGGATTAATTGGCGTTCGATTGGAAATGCTCATGCCCAGCAGTGGGCTATTATTTGTAATTTTGCAATTTTTGTTGCACCCGGAGTGGTGCAACAACTGCTATTTTTTACTGATTTAATTGTATTTTTGCAAAGTATGGACATTGCTGATTTTGAAACTAGACATAATATGTTAGGTATTAAAAATATTAGTTAACATCAAAATTATGCTCAAATTGTAATTTGCGAAAAGAATCTTAAGTAACTAATAATCTCGATTAAGTAGGCATTATAACGGTAATATTAACATTTTTTTTGTGTGCCCTGCACTCTATTTGCGTTTAACAAAGTTTTAATCACGGTCCGAAAGTTTTGACGGATATTTCTAATCCATTGCGTCGTAGGTTTAATCAATTCGTCTGCTCAACAACGAAAATAACGCAATCAACGTGGCTGAACTGTCATAAAAATCAAACTAAAACCCATCACAGACAGACATAAACAAGACATCACAGACAGACAAATTAAAAAACCGGTGTCACACGTCGTGTCGAACAGATTACGTGTGACTCTGGATTTTTCGTCAAAATCATAACCATCCTTTTTGCTTCACTGTAGTCGGGTAAAAATGAAAGTAAATGCGATCAATTGTCATTTTATCTGTTACGCAATTACTCTAGTACCCTAAACAAAGATAGCCCTTTTTTTTTGGTGGGAAATTATCAAATAACTTCTCCCGCTCTGGACGGAGCGGGAGGGCGTGTCAGACTCTTACTGACTAAAACCCACCCGTGTTCCTTCGGTTGCCCTGTTGCCGAGGGCCACGATGTCCCTTTCGGCTCTTATTCGCAGCCCCGGCAGGCATTGGCCCTAGCGGACCCCTTCAATTCTTCTGACATTTCTTTGAGGCGCGCGTGGAAAACAACGCGCCGTCGACCCGGGCCTGGTTCTTATCGGACGGCGAGCTATCCATTGCTCACCGTCCGCAAGCCCACGCCTACGGTGGCCGGAAATCGACTCGCGATTCCCGCCCAGGGCGTCTCCTCTTGCGGCGGTTAGGGTCATGAGGGCGCGAAATTTAAACCGAGATAGCACTGGATTTAACTTTCATAAACTAAGTCCTTCAGGAAAACCTACTTAATGTAGGTTCATCATCATCATCATTTCAGCTGAAAGACGTCCACTGCTTGGCATAGGCTGAGGTCAATGTCCAGCACTGGACGTCTTTCGGCTTTCCGCATCCAGCGGATTCCTGCAGCCCTCATAAGGTCATCGGTCCATCTTGTGGGAGGCCTTCCAACACTACGTCTTTCGGTACGCGATCGCCACTCCAGAACCTTACGGTCGCATTGGCCATTCGTTTCGTCCGTAGGTTTTATATTGTAAAATAGTTAGATCGTTATTTTTGTAAATTGAGTTTTGCCAACTTTCGAAAGCACGTAACGAAAAATCTAGATATGTCGATTTAAATACCAAATTTCGTTAGATCCATAAATCAGTCTGTTTCTTTTTTCGGGATTCTTTTCACTTACGGAATAATTCAATATGTAAAACAGTTTTTTTTTTTCTGTGAAAAGTTTGGTATTTTCTTTAGTAAGTAAATTGATTGCAGTGTAAAGACACTGCAATAAATTTTCAGTGGTAATAGATACAGTCGTCACTATGGTTAATTCGGTAATTTTATAAGGAATTCTGTAATACATAATATGCCTTGCATATTTAATGATGTTAAGACATAAGTTTTGTTGTGAACATAGTAAAAAATGATTAAATAAAACTTTGAATCAGAAAGCGATTTGCGGGCCTCGGTAAGGTAAAGGTGAGCGGTAGTTAAGCACGCATAGAATGTTGATGAATTGGTAGTCATCGGAAAAGTACCTCATAGCTTCTAAATACTTGAACTAGTAAGTACTCTTGAGAGTTACGCAAGCGCTTCATACTCGGTTTTATTATTTCTGCATCAAGAAAACTCTTCCTTTCAAGAAGATACCCGACACCTATAAGTGCATGACTTCAGCGCTGCCTAGACTAGGACAGACCTACCCTCACTCCGGAATAAACCTGGATAGGCTTACACTCTCCTTCAACACTCCGTATCCAGCGATAACGCCCGTCCAGCACAACTACCTCTATAGCCCATCGACAAAAAAGGACCACAGAAAATCGATTCCCTTTTGTCTCTCTGTATTCCTTTGAAAACTACATCGACAGAGATATTGGATATTTAATCAATGCAACCAACAAACAAACAAATATCCTTTTGAAATTCAAACAGCAAAATGATCTGAGCTAATGAATTAAAAACACTACATCAGAATTAAACGATATAATACCTATAAACCAAAGTCAATGCAGACCAGTTGATAGAATAACGACTATTATAAGTTGCTCCGTACGATTTGAAAAGTGATTCAGGTTTGGTAATATCACACAGGTCTTGGTTATCTGGTTGTTGATAGCGTGTTGTGAATAAACCATGAGTTGTTTTCAATTTAGCGTAAAAGCGTTCTGTCATAAAAGCTGGTCCGGTTTCATAATTAACATTTTATGTTCGTGTGACAAGTGCATTGATTGTATCTGTTGTGGCTTCATTCAATCTGAGGATGCATTCAGGAGACAATGTGTATCTACCTAAGTCCTTTTCGAAATGTATCAGCACGTTTCGGTCGTATGTATGTATGAATTGAAATCAGGGTACTTGCAATTATATTGAGTGTTTTTAGGGTCAACAGAATAATAATATCTTCTAGATCGTTTAATACTGAGTGTCATTCAACCTAATAGGTTTTAACTATCGTCAGTCTATCGACACCTTTTCTTACCTTAATGTTTTTCTCATTCATAGTAAGGAATGTCTCATTGCATATGTTCGTGAGGTTAATTATTCCACCCTATTTTGTTTTACCATATATAGCAGAGCTTAAAAATCTGTGAAACAGCTAATCCAGGATTTTACTACCATCATAACCAATAATGATATCTATTGGTGCTGGTTGCTTTGCCCGCACATAATTACTGCCACTTTTTATCAGAATCTAATCTTCATTAGCTTCTTTCTTTTGTTTTTCGTGTGGTTAGTGACTAACCTGGTATTAGAGTTTTTATGCCCTTCATGGCTCCATGCTCACATGCCTTTGAGAAATATTTCTCAGGTATGCCGGTTTCCTCACGATGTTTTTCGTCACTGTTTTTAGCAGCGATTTATACAATACGCACATGAATCCAAAAAGTCAGAGGTGCGTGCCTTGGGTTCGAACTCGAAATATGACTTGGCAGACCGACGGTCACTCACACATACACAAACCCACACACAAATGGTCACATTGACTTTATACTCTCTCAAACAGATCATTTCGAAAAAGATTTAAATAGAGCGTGAATACTCACAGAGTTCTCCTGACACAAGCAAAAGACGAATTTCTATTCCCCGCACCATTAAGGTGGTTAAAGCGACCAAACGGAGCGTTCTACAAAATTTTAAAGCTCGATTTATATGTCGCACGAAACGTATGGCGCCGATTAAACGTAGCAGTAGCGAGCGCGGACAAATGTTAAGTTATCACTTACCACCATTCTGCGACTAAATCTTCATTGGAGGAGAGAGGTTTTCTATAATGTCTTGATTTTCTTGGTGAAGAGATTTTTTTAAATGTTTTGTTTTTTTTTTTGTGTTGTGTTTCGTAAGACCGTTGTGTATTTTAAAATTAGGGAGTTAGTATCTAGTTGCTTTCTGGTATTTCAAATTAGTTGGATTGGATTTATAATAGTAGGTATACAAAAATATGATATATGAGAGCAGTGGTAGCCCAGTGAGAGCAGTGGTGGCTAAGTGAGGGCAGTAGTGGCCCAGTGAGAGCAATGGTGGACCAGTGAGAGCAGTGGTGGCTAAGTGAAGGCAATAGTGGACCAGTGAGAGCAGTAGTGGACCAGTGCGAGCAAAGTAGCCCAGTGAGAGCAGTGGTGGCATAGTGAGAGCAGTGGTGGTCTAGTGAGAGCAGTGGTGGTTTAGTGAGAACAGTAGTGGCTCAGTGAGATCAGTGGTGGCCCAGTGAGATCAGTGGTGGCGCAGTGAGAGCAGTGGTGGCCAAGTGAGAGCAATGATGGCCCAGTGAGAGCAGTGGTGGCCAAGTGAGAGCAGTGATGGCCCAGTGAGAGCAGTGGTGGCCCAGTGGTAACGGCCTCGACTTACTAGTTGTAGGTCGAACCGAGATAGGCATGCCTTACTTTGTATAAATTATTTCATCACCACTGCTCTCATAACGGTGAAGGAAAACATCGTGAGGAAACCGGCATGTCCTAGAACCGAAAATTCGAAGACATGTGACATCTAACAACCCGCACTGGTCCCGCGTAGTGGATTATGGCCCACTACTTCTCGAAGAGAGGAGGCCTGTGAGACTGATTATGCTATGTTATACAAAAATATATGGGGTCATGATGAGAATTTAACATGCGATATTATTTTAATCTCTTTCCTGAATTACATTTAAAACCATTTTTTTTCGCGTCCTTATCACCACAAAACATCGCAATGTACAGCGCAGCGCTGATAATAAATAATTAAGTGTATCTTGACTAATTATTTTATCCCAGGAAAAATAAAGTTCACGTTCTACGCAGAATTTTATAACGGAAGCAAAAATGCAGGAGCAATCTTACAAAAAAGTGCAAAACTCAAAAACGGCAGTAATAAAATTGAGTTCAAAAATAGCTGCCTTAACGACCACGACTTTTAATACTTCTACTACGCTTTTACTAACTTGGAAACTGTCCATAGTTCGGGAAGGCACTAATAGAAAATTTTAAAGTTCCAATGTAAAATCGAAGTCGGTTGACAGCAGTGGTCGCACATCCGCTGTCTTCCAAAACTTTAGGGTCGAAAACTTGCGTCTAACAGGAAACGTTACTTTGAAATTGTGGAATTGGGTTTTGGTCGGTAATTTTGGCAAAATGTTTACGTATAGAGGGGATTGTATTTTTAAATTGAAAATTAGTAAAATGGTAGATAGTGAATAAAATCTAATAAAAGCCTGTTTACAATTTGAAATAGTTGTATAAAGCTTCGGTAGTAGGTCCCTTTTGCTTTGAATTTCCGTCTATGGTTTAGAAGTAATTAATCTTTTTAGTTTATAAGCTGGTGGGGAACGACATGTAATGATATCCATGTCTTAATTAGGTATAAGTAAAGTATTATTTACCTCTAGGCCACGAATATTGAAGTAGGTATACATTATACTTTACAAAAATAGTCTCGTTGTTCTAGTGGTCGCAAGCAATAATACTGCTGCTGCATCCTGTGTTCAATTCCCAGGTCAGGCGAAGCGTTATTTGGTTTTTTCATCAGGAATTTTCTCAATAGCAGCCCGGAGTCTGGATTTGTGCCCGGTTGATGGCAATAGGCTCGCCCCCTATTACATGGGACTTAAACATAATTGGCGAATTGTGGCTGTACGATAGGTATACCTCTGCCTAACGCTTCGGGAATTATAGGCGTGATAATAATAATAATAAAATTTACTTATTTTCAAATAGGTTACAGACGAAAATACATTATTGTTGTTATGGTTAAAAATTAGGTAAAAGATGGATTACAACTGGCTGGTATAAGAGTAAAGATAGGTATTACATAATTATGCTGTGACCACAGGGTCTGTACATGAATTGGGTGAACCCTGCCTCTTAAACTAGGGTGACCTGTATCTTAAGAGACAGTGATCAGCTATATGGTATCACATAAAATAATCAAAAACTGGTTTGTAAAGTGTGTCAGTTGCCATGTATGTGTCTATAAAATAAATTACTTTTGTATTTGTCTTGCTTATAGTATAGATATAGTATGTATTTTCCTAAACATTTAATTAGTAAAAAGGAGGAGAGGGGAGTACCCCTCGAGAATGTAGGAGAGTGTGTGTGTTGGTGATGTCATGTTACTTAAAAAAAAAACTTCTCAAACAAAATTTACACCATAACCCGACTCCACCTCCTTCAAATGTGTCAACCCGATTCCCCAGAAATACTTTTTCAATTGACCCATATAAAATATTCCTGAGTACATTAGAGTGCACAAACCACGGGCAAGTTCGAAATAGAATGAACGATTTTAGGATTGAACCCAATCGGGACGGAACTTGGAGCTTAGCAAGTTTGTGCCGATCTCCGGTTTCCGTTACTAAATGGCGGCCACGATTCGGTCAGAGGTGAGAGTTGCCAGCAATTTATAGCCGGGATATGTCGAGGAGTCGAAAGTAGCGTGGCAACTACATTACCATTGGATATGTTCGAAATCGGCGCACAGTTTGAGAAGTCCAGGATTTTCAGGCAAATACGCAAGTCATGCATGAATAACAGGTTCTGAAGTGAACAAAATGATAGAGCTTTTGAGATAGACTTTATTTTTCACAGAACAGTTAGTTACTTTGTTTATAAAGGCTTACCAACTAAACACATACACAGCATTAACCCAAAGTCTTTGTCAGAATATAGATCTCGCATATATATAACTTACAGGAAACCACGGCACTATCAATTAGCGTACTAGAACATTATTTAAAACAGAAAATATATGTATGTCGGCGCGAGACGATGGTGTCAGCTCACACCTCGTCCAGTTCTTATCAGCGTGAGACGAAGATGTCATTCACACCTCGTCTAACTCTCAAGACCATGGTGGTCTTTGTTAGCGCTTAGAGCTTATTGATATTAAATAATGAATAATTGTTTCCGATATGAAAGGCGACGACGTAAATCTGATTGCGTCGAACGTGGCCGGGGGTCGGCTTGCATTTTCTCGTGAGAACGTTTTAAGACGATAAGAGTTTAGCATCAGAGGAGCCTGGATCAGGCAGTCAGTTCCATTGAGACCGCGAGATCGACTGTGCGCGACCCGCGGACTCGTTACGCCCTTCTAATTCATTTAAGAAAAGCGTTGATTATAAGTTACTTGTAGCCTTTTCTAGTTAGACTGATTACTTCACGCGTTTCCTTTGCCCACGAAGTAGACAGACAGTTAAATAATGAATAATTTAATTGATAATTACCCTTCTGACGATGATTGTGAGCTCGGCGCTCCGACATGTATAAATTTGTATTAACGTAACGTAACGTTAACGTATTTGTATCAATTGTGTACATTTAAGAAGATTATAATTGATATAAAATGTAAAGTGTTATTATAAAAATCCCAGCTTTTGTAAGTTATAGCGTAACATAGTATTCATTATTAAAAACAAAAAAAAAATTAAAATTGTTTTATTATTTTTTCAAATTGTTTTTGACATTTCTCGGGACCCTAGGATCCTGGACCTTTGGAAGGCGTACGAGGGGCCGAAGCCAACTCGCAGAGGCCCACTAGACGTTTTTAATGAAATGAGGTACCAACCGACGATTATCCCTGTTCGCACTATGCAAGTGCAGCCAAGGACAACCCCCGGTTGGTGTGGGACTAATTGCAGAACATGGAAACAAAACATATTGGGCTATGGATTTGGATGGCTATAATGGATTAGTTACCTGGAACTATGGAAGTACTATGTCCCCTGCTTAATCAATGTTATGTAATACACGGATAAAATGGCAGGGAGTGACTTGCACACTCAATAATGGGCCCCAAAAACGGCCGCTAGCACATAGTGGCCAAATTTAATAATAATAAAACAATTTCAAATTGTTTTATTATTATTATATTATTTGATGTTTTTAAACTTTTTAGGCGCGTTGAGCGGTTTGTGTGTTTATTATTCTAGTATGTTAATTGATAGTGTCGTGCTTTCCTGTAATTTAGATATATGCGAAATCTACATTATGACAGAGACTGGGTTAATGCTGTGTATGTGTTTAGTTGGTAAACCTTGATATAAATAAATAAATAAACAATAATAAAACAATTAAAAAGAAAATAATTTTGAATACTACGTATATAGCAGTGGTGTTTTTTCTAATATAGTAACACTACATTTTACTAAACATAGGTATTAAATGTACACAATTTTCCACCGAAAACATCAAGCTCGCAACTGTGGAACAATTATAACTTATATTATAAACTTCATCATCATCATCATTTCAGCCGAAAGACGTCCACTGCGGGACATTGGCCTCCCCCAAGCACCGCCACTTCGACCGATTCTGTGCTTCCCGCATCCAGCGGATTCCTGCGGCCTTCACAAGGACATCGGTCCATCTTGTGGGAGGCCTTCTAACGCTACGTCTTCCGGTACGCGGTCGCCACTCCAGAACCTTTCGGCAACATCGGCCATCCATTATAACCTTATTAGTACCTAATACAACCAACTGCCACTAACTGTGTCGTTGGTCTAGTGGTCGCAAACGCTGAGCATGAGGTCCTGGGTTCGATTCCCGGGTCGGGCAAAGTGTTATTGGGTTTTTCCACTTGGAATTTTTCAGTAGCAGCCCGGAGTCTGAATTTGTGCCCGGTTGATGGCAATGCCCCCTATTACATCGGACTCAAACATAACTGGCGAAATGTGGGTGTACTATTAGGTACACTTCTGCCCAATTCTTCGGAGAATACTGGCGTAATGTTATGAAATGAAATTGTTTATTGGACATCGGAATCACTTTTACACGTCATACAAAAACATATTAAAAATAAGCTAGATGAGTTCGGCGTTTCCTATCTGACTACTCTGAGAAGAAAGTCAGAAACAAACTCAGAGGTCACAGTCTCTTTTAAAGTCCAGACATAATCATGGTCAGGTCATATTAGGACAACACAGATTAGAGTGGACCTGTCCAGTCAGTGCAAGCATTTTTCAGTAATCGTGGAGCTCCACTCAGAACTTAAGGAGCTCAACTGTTGCTATATTATGTAGTGTTGTGTAACGTTACAACCAACAAAATTCTAAAACTTTTGTAGTACGTATAGTATTTACTTGATTTCAGCCTGTCACAGCCAATTACAGCAACCCATTTTGGGACCAAATATAGTTTCTATATCCATAAAATCCGGTAAAACTGCTAAGTAAATGTTTGCACAATAAAAAGGTTTCCCACAATAAGGTACAAAACACAAAGTTGAACAAAAATATTAGACCCTTTTCAACAGAGATTAAAAGTGTTACCCAAACAGAAGTATGAAATTATATATTAATTTCATTAAAATTTCCACACAGATTTCCATTTATTTAAGTGTCGAGGATGAAATGAAATAATAATTGTTCGGCTATCTTTGAATTAAGAGCAAACATTCTAAAATGGATTTAGGGAACCTTCACAAAGATGACGCGGATAGAACCAGCAAGGACATAAAATTCCGAACTTATTCGTCTTGTCCTTCATGAAGGTCAGGAGCATAGTACACGCAACCGGCATGCGTGTTTGACCGACGTAACATATATGTACATAATATATAACGGAGGAGGGTATGTGTGTGCAGACGGTGAGCAATGGGTAGCTCACCGTTCGATAAGGACCAAGCCCGGGTCGACGGCGCGTTGTGTTCCACGCGCGCCTCAAAGAGATGTCAGCAGAATTGACGGGATCCGCTAGGGCCAATGCCTGCCGGGGGTTCGAAGAAAACCGATAGGTACATCGTAGCCCCCGGCAACAGGGCAACCGAAGGAACATGGGTGGGTTTTAGTCAGTAAGAGTCTGACATGCCCTCCCGCTCCGCCCAGAGCGGGAGAACTTATTTGATAATTTCCCACCCAAAAAGAAAAGAAAAAAAAGGAGGGTATGTGTCTCTTTCGTTATTATCAGCCATATTTTAACCACTGTTGGCGTACTGTGGGTAGTGTTGGTTAATGCGCAATAGAAAAACCGTTTGCAGTTCAGATCACTATCAAATTAATCACAGTAACAATACACACACTGTAGGTACACGACACGACTATTCGGAATGCGCGACAGTTTCTAAACGTCTTCACTGCTTGACCGCCATCGATGAATTCCGCTCAGCTCTGGCTCCGGCCGGTCCGAGCGTTATGTTCAGACTCTGTCGAATGCCGCTAGGCAGCGCTGGCGTCCCGATTAGTCAACTCAGCAACGTATTTCCGACACGAATATATAAACGTTGACGAAGCAAGGAGAAAATGTACGGATATACCGACTGATGTATCTGTTTTTGAGGTAGTAGAAGCCCTGAGTCTATTCTAGAACTAAATATTATGTAACTGAGACGAAATAAAAACCATCGAATGATGACTGTTTTTGGAGATATCGCAGAAGTAAACAAAGTTGTTTGAAGTTTTTCATAATAACGAATGGAAGTGACAGGCGAAATCTTTTAGATTTTTTTTTTCTCGGAATGTTTATTTTGGTAAGTTTTTTCAAACTACAGTTTCCAAATTGCTTTAAACGCTAGTTACCAGAAACAATTTGATAATGATTCTTATAAACATTATTATGCATTGAGTTTCCAGTCAAAGAACCAACAAAATTACTTAACATGGGATTTGACAACAAATGGGGCAAATCAATTTGGCACTAACCACCACTACCCTAATTGACCACAATAACAAACTGTGTCGATTTGAAACAGATTGCTAATCCATTACTTCATAAGTTGGAAAAAAAATCTGCTCAACTACGTAAATAACGCAATGAATATTGTTGAACTGACAAAATGAAACAAATTAGGTATTAGTTACGCAATAATAGGGTACTGATTTATAAAGTGGATTTATAGAGTCAAGTCTACTGATTTGACTCTATTGGGCGGAAAAATAACCGGAACCAACATATCTGGAGGTAGTGACACAAGCCATTTATTGAAAAGTCTTTCAGAATAGGAAAGGGTTAGGGAATTTAATTACAGGTTATCAGTTTAATTTGTATTTAAGTTACTTTTTTGCTAATAGACTAGAATGTATTGTGAATAAAGTATCACCAACAGACTGTGATACTTCGTAAAAGGAAAAACAAATTGATAGCCTATGTCAATTCAAATAATAACGGCCAAAGAATGACAGTAAAATTGTGATTTGAATATATGGACAATTCCAATTACTTTCCCTAATCATCATCATCATCAGCCTACAGCAGTCCACTACTGGACATAGGCCTCTCCAATTGCACGCCATTCAGCTCGATTCTTGGCAACTCTCATCCAGCTGCTACCAGCCACCCGAAGTAGTCCACTTTGACCACCCGTCCGAATAGCACCTGCGCCTCAGCAGACTATTAGTTATTAAATGAAAGATATCGATCAAACAAATTTCGTATGTATGTAAGTATGTGTAATTAATAAACATTCTAGTGATTTTTATCGATAACTTTCATTTAATAACGTCCAAATACATCCCAGCAGTAGGCTGCTGAGTCGCAGGTGCTATTCGGACGGGTGCTCTAAGTGGACTACTTCAGGCACCCTGCGAAGATCGTCGAACCTGAGAATGTTCTACCTTAAGTTTGCCGATTCGATTCGATTTTATTTCGATTTATAAATTTCCCTGACTAATGGTGTTCAAGAGGACGCTTCCTGTTCTTTAACTCTTGCCTGCCAATACAGTCACAACTATTCAAGTAACGAACACATAAACAGAGACGTATTTCACGTCCCGGACGTCCGTCTCACTCTGTGAATGGGCGCGTTCAATGTAGGAGCATTTTTAACGTTGCCAGTTGTAAAAAGTAAAATATAAACACAGTTGGAGTGAGATTCGAAGTTGCGCATTTTATGTTTGGACGTTCTGATTTTTGTTGGCGGTGTTAAAGCTAGTTTACGTTTAAAATTTTTAAGTGAAAACTTCTTTAGACGCGTTGTGCATTTTTGAGATGGGACTAAACTATTGATTTCGCGACACTGTTACCTAGTTTACTGGACCGTGGAGTAAAAAACATTATGAGTATGTGAAAACCATTTTTGGATTCATGGATCCGTTTGCGAAATATTAAGCTTTAAAGTGCTAAATTTTTGTTAGAGTCAAGTGTCCCCCTACCAGCTAAATGGTTGGTTTTGGATGTGTGAAAAAAATCACAGCAGTAGTTTATATAACGAAATTAAAAGGAAAACTATCACAGCTAAGTAGGCTCTACAAGTTAACGAGTAATAATCGACCAACTTAACTTTGCAGTTGCAAAAACATTTTTCCCATACATTCCGTATGGGAGAACATGTTTTTCAACTGCAAAGTTAAGTTTGTTTTTGGGATAAATTCATTCCAGTTACGGAACCCTTCATTGTGCGTGGTCCGACACGCACTTGGCCGGATTTTTATCTTGTTAAGTACATGGTACTTGTTGAAAGACCTACACTGTCCTCCCATACCTATTAACACTGTTATTTGAAAATATTGTAAAAGCCAATTATTTTTAAAAGAGTAAACGTGGAGTTTCTTGCCGGCTCTTCTCCTTAGGAAACGACCTATTGGAATTGTGCACCTAGCTTCTGACGTTTCATAAGGCCGCGGACTCGAAGTTAGCGGGCAGCGGGGCAGCGGTGGCAGCGGCGCGAGAGGGGCGTGTTCAAATGCATAGATTTATATGTAACTGGCCTCGAAGGCAGCGGCGCGGGGAGCGAGCGGTTCCATATAAAACTAGCCGCTGCCGCCCCACTGCCCACTAACTTCGAGACCGAGGCCCTAGTGCCCATGTAGGTTTATGAGAAATAAAATATTTTGAATTTGAACAAAAAAACACAATACTTAATCGGCTATTAACCGTAAAACCTTTTCCAAAAGAAGCACGTATACTTAACAGTCTACGAAATTCTAAATAGGCACTCACGATAAAAGGGAGTCGTCATGAAACTTGACGTCTTCATCGAGTGTCGACAACTCGATAGTCAATGAGCAGTTATCGATTCTTATTAGATATTCATAAGACCTTCGTGATCGGAATATCCGATTCCTATAAACGAAGGAAGTGTTTCGATGAAGAAACGGTGCAATCAAGGCGGGGTTATGACTTGCTAGAATTAATCTTTTAATATCCTTTCGATGTAACAGCTTTGTAAGAGTGACAGCGGGTGGGAAAATTTATTGAAGAACCGACTGGTCGAGTTAGCCCGATGCCTTACGAACGTAGATATGTAGGTACTGTTTTTCTATTTTCTTAATGTCCCTCGGCAATCTTCGTGTTTCGTCAGTTGTCGGATTTCTATCAGTTGCCCTTTGCACTTGGTGTAGACCGGAACCTCTCAATCGACTCGGAAGTATATAGAGTTGTTAATACTCTTTTAATTTAATGTAATTTATTTAAAAATGGGAGGAAAACCGCTAATGTCGCGGGCACGACAGATATGAAAACAATTTTACAGCTCTATATAGTTCACATGAAAATAAAAAACAAAACAACAATAAAGTACTTAGTTCTGAATTCAAATTATTATACACGATAAATCTAATAATTGATGGACATGGAAATTAGCATTCGTTTGTATTCGGAAATGCGATGATACCCGAAGGAGGAATATTAAGAAAATATAAATACCTACTGTTTATTACTAATTACTAATCGTGGTGCGTTTAAAATACTCCCGTAGTCGTGCACGAAGCGACAGCGCGACGCGACTCTAATAGAACAATTTCTATGAAATCTTTATAGAAATTGGGAGTGAGAGTTACTTAACTCATTATTTTTTTATTATTTTAGGGCAAGTTTTTTACCGACAGTTATTTTCTATTCATTTAAAAGCTGTCAAATATTTATTCATTAGATAAAAATCCTAAAAGAGGGTTTATCCTAAAAGTTGGCAACGTCGTAAATAGCTGTCAAATATTTACCTGTTTTGATTAATTTAACAATATTACTGTATGGAATTAGGTAATGTGACTAACTAGGGAACTAAAATACTGATTATGAAATGCAATAATTAATATCGTAATACCGAATATTTAGTTTTTGATGTAAACAAAGTATTTGGAAACTTTCTAAATGCCTTTTTTACACCTAAAATTGTTACAACATCAAATTCAGTGTTATAATTGCAATTCATTATTAATATTCTAGGGAACTAATTAGCCACATTTCTTATTTCCGTACAGTATTTTGCCAAATTAATCAAAACAGCGAAATATTTGACATCTATTTGCGACGTTGCCCACTTTCAGAATAAACGCACTTAGGTATTATCTTATGTGTCATAAAGAAAGAAAAGGAGAACATCGATGAAGGACAAAAACGGTTTTCAAATTTACAAACCGGGCATTCTTTGGAAAAACTTCTTTCAGTTTATCAAGACATTTTCATTAATTCTATTTCGTATCACATTCATCAACAACCAACCTCATTTCCAACTGTCATCCATATTCACGCCATGTTTTAAGCAATAAGGTTGCGCCTACGGCTATCATAAATATGACCCTTATGACCCCAAGCTCCCACGCCGCTTCTTTTTATGCACGAACAGCGATTCGCGACCCTTGGACCCTGGAATCATACGTTCAATTTAATCACGAAGGTCAGTATCTATTTTCGTTGGAAACAGTATTCTTTTTCGATTTTCAAATGTTTATTTTTTTCCTAATGGATGTGTACTTCCCGAAGTAAGATTGTTCTATTTTTAGATTAAGAGTAAAAAATTGTTTTGTTTTTTCAAGGATGTTTTTAGGGTTCCGTAGTAAACAATGAACCCTTATAGTTTCGCCATGTCCGTCTGTCTGTCTGTCCGTACGCGGTCTAGCTTCGAGACTCTTAGTACTAGAAAGCTGTAATTTGGCATGGGTATAATTAATTACGAAGCTCACCTACATGTAAAGTAGGGACGTGCGACATGCGCGCGTGCGGTACCGTTTCGGTACAGAGTGCTTACCGACCAATGATGAAACATAAGCAGTACCGAAACGGTACAGAATCGGTATCGGGACCAATGAGGAAAGGGCCTAGTAAAATGATACCTATTACATATCCACAAAGAATAAACACTAAAGCAGATAACTAAAGCATTTCCATTTTCAGTAATAATATGTCCAAGACATTTTCGTACCCATAATTACGATTACCATACGGTTACGGTCGCATGAAACCTTAGACAGACATTATTCGACCTGAATACATAGGCTAACTTGACACAATAATAAGTACCCTCCATTGTGACCATGGAGTGGTTAGCAAATGGAACGATCATTTGTGAACGCGATCGACAAACGCACAAACACAACGCACACTGGCGGAATAATAAACAATGGAACATTGTTATCAGATAATGCTGTGTGCATTCAAATTTCTCTCGAGTGATGATACTTAATGTAGGTACTTACGTTAATCGCACCCTGCACCATAATTGCGTAACACACGATCAATCACAATCTGTTTCATTTTGACAGTGCAACAAGATTCATTGCGTTATTCACGTTGTCAAGCAGATTTTTTTTTTTCGAACATAAGCAATAGATTTGCAATATTCTTCAAATTAATGCAGATTATGATTGATCGTGTGTTACGTAATTAGGGTGCTAAGCAGTCAGCCCGCTACCAACTTGATAAATGGCTAATATTTTAACCACGATAAGAGCTATTTTTATTTAGTTCATGCTGAAACGGGAGAAGATGAATGCTGTGTGCGGGTGCAAAATAGAGGGACAAAAAGATTGCATGTGGAATTGCTTCAAGTAACAAACTGCAATCATAAATCGTCTGCAAACGTTGTGACTGTTGCAAATACACGATTGACCAATTATTGGGCAGTTTCTCAGTGTACATGTGCTGATATACTTATCGTACCTACGTGATACATAACGTTAAAGTTTGTGCTTTTTCAATATTGCATCTTGCGTCTGTCACAAATAGGGGGTCAGAACTAAGGGTCTTTTACTATTTTGCTGTGCCCAAAAGAGTACACAATGATCAAGTAGGTACACATTGTGGAATGCAAATAAAGTATTGAATATTGTAGGGCATTCTCCATTTCCTCATTATTCCGTGGTCCGCACTTGTCACCGACCCACTCAAGTATTCTGGTGCTGTCGGTCGAAGTTTTCCTTCAACTCGTTTTAATATGATACTAAAGTTGGATATAATCCGCACTTTAAGAGTTTATTCTATGATATTGCCGATAAAAAGTGAGAAAATGGAGGCGTAAAATTTTTGTTGGTACTCAAGCAATTTTGGTTATTGTTATACGAGTTTAAGAGGGTTTTGTGTTATCTATTCAATGTTATAATGAAGAGAAATTATATTTCTTTTTGAGAGATATCTTCATTATTTTTGAATAGTCAGTTTTATGAACACATTAATTTTTATAAGACAAAAGTTGGCACATTAAAATTTTTTACTCCAGCCCGCATTTCTATACAGCAAAAAGAAGGTTTTGAAAACCAACCCTTGACTGCTTACTGCAAAAAAACTGAGTAAAAGACAAGTACTTACCATTTTCTGCAAGGCCTACACCGTCGTCCCATTAACACTGTTATTTGGAAATATTGTAAAAGCCAATTATTTTTAAAAGAGTAACCGTAGAGTTTCTTGCCGGCTCTTCTCCATAGGAAGCGACCAATTGTAACCGTACACCTAGCTTCTGACGTTTCATAAATACCCATGTGTGACGTAGGTTTATGTTAAACTAGCTTCCGCCAGCGGTTTCGCCCGCATGATATATTTATAAATTACAGTCTACTCAGTGATAATATAGTATTCTAGTGGTGAAAGAATTTTTAAAATCGGTTCAGTAGTTTTTGAGTATATTGATTATAAACAAACATAAAAATCAAATCTTTTCTCTTTATAATATTAATTTAAGTAGATAAAATATTTTGATTTGTTTTATTCTTTTTTACTATGGAGCTTTGTCACAATACTAAGTCGCTCCAACATAGGCAAATTTTTAATTATTTTCGTCAGTTTTTCTCATCCGACACATAGGCTTACCTAAAACACTTTTTAAAGTACCATTCCAAACATATTTTTGGAATCAAACAGATTTCTCCTGAGGCGTTTGCTCCGCTCACACTCGATCAAGATATGATTGTACGTTCTCGATTATTCCACATTGCTGATTTGTTGACTTTAGCCAATATTTTTGCTTTCCTACCATGTAAACCTTAACCACTGTCTCCTCCACCAATTTTAACAGAACAAAACAAATGCACCACAAAAAAGCTAAAAACACTATCCAGGATGAACAAAACAGTCGGGTAAAAAAAACCCGAACTTAAACTTTAAAAAATAGTTACGTACAAACCCATACAATTACAACTGAAACTATGTTCGTTACTTGTTTGCTTTTGAAAAGCTACGAAAAATTGCTCGTACCTACAGTTTTTTCGAGCTAAAATCGGACTGAGCACGTTTTTCTATCCGTAAATTGTTCACGGTGCCCTGAACAATCAAAAGTTGCTTTTCATTTAAGTTATCGGGTTCCAAACAATGCGGGTATCGGAAAACGCGGGAACGGTGAAATTGGATTATACCTTTGTCTTGTTGCTTTAAATCGCGAAGAATCGGATTTTATTTAGGAACATGAATATGTATGTGTTTTGTGTGCGTGAGTTATTTATTGGGAGAAGATTAAATCGTTTGGATGAATTGGAGAAAGAATTGAATTGAACAATGAGGGGTTTATATATAAACGTTGCTTAAAGTTAAGTAATGATTTATCGACTGTTTAATCGTACATTTTTGACGTTTGAACGTCACTTAACTTTAAGCAACGTTTAAAAGTAAACCCCTGAGTTTGTAGACTTTATCTGTGTCTAAATTATAGCCAAATGTTAGCACAAGTAATGAAAAACATAGTCACAAGATTATCTGCAGTGTGATATTGAGTTTAATCCCAGGAGAAGTAAAGAAAGCTATAAAAACTCATTTAACTTTTAATCTAAATCCAAACAATCCGAAATTGAATCTTTTTAAATCTGTTGAAAAGCCTTTGTGTCACGCCTCGCAAACTGCTAGAGAAGCACCTAGACCAAATAAAAGAAAAATTATTTTTTGTTTATTTGTAATCAGCATGATTCTATACAATTCACCTAAGAAGCAATAAATTGCTGATATAATACTTATAATTTTAATAAAAAGATCTTTCGATAATAAGACTTGGAATTGCTTAGAATATTTAAGATTTTAAATCAAACCTATTCCATTCTTTAATTTTTTTAATTTTTGAGCTGAACTGCCACAAAATTGACTCCTTTCTTCAGCATAATTTCAAAATTAATTGTTAAACCCACATAAAAGGCAAAGTTACCAGAATCATTTAAATCAAAAATTATTTTAGTTCATAAAACAGTGGTAATTAAATTCAAGGAAGTAATTCTGCCCATCCGGCCGAGACTCCGCAATTTCCTGGCGATTGTACCCAAACCTTCAGATGGCAATGTCGTTATAAACTTAGATATTGTCGGAAATTAGTCGAAAAGTAATAATCGTAATATTAAATAGAATTACTGGAGGGAATATCAAAGAGTGTAATCGGAATTTGTTCTTTGTGAGAGACAAATTGAGGTTCAGATGAAAGAGAGAGAGGAAAATTGACTATGTATTTAGGGAACGAAATTCACTATGACAGTTTAGTGTCAGCAAAAGAAATGGGGCTTACGGTACATTTAATGTGAAGCATTGGGACATCATGCAGTTTAGTTTTTGTTATGATGTGACAAAGGAACAGGACAAATTGTTTAGAAAAAACTTTTCTAGTTAGATTAAGTCGATAGATAAAGAAGCAGCAACTACAGGAACTATTTTTATTTATTTATTTATTTCTTTCTAAAATATTTATCCTACATTACTTTTGGTTTAAGCCTCACAACGAAAACCTCTCAGGGTTTCTCTGTGTGCGTCGTTCAAATAAATTTTACAAAATTTTTATTTACATACTACAATGATACAATAATTTTAAAATTATGATATTAATTTATGGGTAGGTACATTAATATACATACATTCAACTCAGCAAAAAATATTATTTTGAACGTGAATAATTTATTCCTATAATTAAGCTGTAACATCACGACAAAAACCCACCATTTACCGCCCTTTTAGTGCCATATTCAAGCCTTTCAGCTCCACCACAAAACCTACACCATTCATACATAATTCGGGCCTCAAAGCAACCCTAAACTGCCGATATGGTCCATCCGCCACGCAGTCGACTGTCAAAGGGCCTAGCAGGTGAATTGAATCAGGGTCTCTTTGCCCCAAAGGGTACCGACCACTTACAACTTTACCCAGAATAATGGATACGAAACCGCACGTCATGAACTTCCACTTGGTATTGCAATATGGCGGACAATTCCATTTTCGAATTTGGAATTGAGAATGATTTTAGGCGATAGCTGATTAGTGAATTATTGAATTCAACTTTTTTATTGACTCTTCTAATTAAGTTTATACACCGTGAAATTTGAATCACAGTTTTGCTAGAACAAACGTTGTTCAGACCATGGTCTACTACCATACTACAGCATCCAAAATAGAAAAGACATATATGGTTTTTGAAAAAAACACAAAAGAAACAAAGTTTAAAATGTCAAGATTATCGTTACTCCCTACAACACAGACACCACGCATGGGACACAGCATTGTTTACAGGGTAATGTACCTCCATAAACGAAATTTAGTAAGCAGTAGATAATCTTGACATTTTAAACTTTTTCTTTTTGTCTTTTATCAAAAACCAATTTATGTATTTTTTTTTTTATTGGATGCTGTAGAATGGTAGTAGACCATGGTCTGAATAACGTTTGTTCTAGCAAAACTGTGATTCAAATTTCACGGTGTATTTATGGCTTGTATACAGGCGGACTCGTTTAACGTTTTTTAATTACCCTAGTGTTACCTCAGTGAGTCTTTGGAAATAAGAATTGCTATTAACTTATTTTTTGTTATGTCAGCATCAAGCACCTGTCCCACCATCGACGATTATCGAGAATCGAGTAGAGCTATCAACTACAAACGAGTTATTCATTTGACAGAGTTCTCACCGATGTTGTAAGCAGTTAGCGATATACTATTAATATATGTATCACTTTTACTGCCAAAGGACCTCAATCGTTAATTTTGTACAATATTTCTATTTTCTTAATGTCCCTCGGGAATCATCGCATTTCCGAATACAAACGAATGCTAATTTCCATATCCATCAATGATTAGATTTATCTTGTATAATAATTTGAATTTAGAACTAAGTACTTTATTTTTGTTTTGTTTTGATTTTCGTATGAACTATATAGAGCTGTAAAACTATTTTCCTATCTGTCGTGCCTGTGACTTTAGCAGCTTTCCTACCATTTTTTAAATAAATTACATTAAGTTAAAAGAGTATTAACAACTCCATATACTTCCAAGTCGATTGAGAGCGTCCAGTCTGCACCAAGAGCAAAGGGCAACTGATAGAAATCCGACGACTGACGAAACACGAGGTTTGCCGAGGGACATTAAGAACATAGTTGTACTATACGTTTCTTTAGTGCGAAAATATTCATATGTGACAGGTGCCTCAGACCAACATATCTTCAAAGATGTAATTTATACTCTTTATTTCATTTTATATGATTTGTATTTTACACGCTATTATGTTATCGCTCGGCCATATACGATAGGCACTGTGGTACCTTGTAATAAAACTTAGACAGTAAACACATAGTACTGAAGTGTTACGGGGATAGGCACAATAAAAACGACTTTGGACGTATACTACTTGTATTACTGCCTACCTCGGCACTTCCTTAACATATAAAGGTACAACACAATGAAGACGACTAAGGACAAGATGTACAGAAGAAACAGATATCACACAAACGACAAAAGGTAACGTAGAGAGATCTAGGGCTTTGAGGAAGTCTAGATTTTGGAGTTTAGCGAGCCGTGCGTTCGAATCCAGATGAGATCGTGCACTGAGGTCAGCTGAGGTCGCTGAACCCTGGGAATGATTTTTTGCAAATCATCTGTGCGTTTCAATTCACTGTCTGAACGCACGCTCCGTTTCTCCCACATATTAACATTTACATTTTAATTAATAGATGTGGAGTGTAAATATAATTGTTAGATTTGTTAAATATGTTTGTAGATATTATGTGTGTTGTAAATATAGTAAATAAGTAATAGTTGTAAATATATTTTTGTTAGTCATATTAAGCCATAGATATTGATATTATTCCTCATTTGTTGTCTATGTGAATGAAGTATGAATGTGATAAGTTGAAATCTCAAACGAGAAAATATTATGTAATAGGTTATGAAATGTGTTTGTGTAGTGTTTAGAATATTAGATTTTAAATAACATTGGATTTCAATTATTATACTAAACATGGTAACCGCTACAGTACCAAGTCAATAATTACTCTGTATCTACACGTTAGCCCGCTTTCTCCAGAATTATGCCTATCACCCCATTATGAACCACTTCGATGGGTCTATTGTAAATGGAGCACTGGACGCAATTCTCTAGACGTTGCTAGGCCCGTATGGGCTGTGTATACGGAGCGTTCTAATAGTGTTTGTAGATAACATGAATACTTAAAGGCTTGACGGAAGGTATATAATAGACCTAAGAACGCAATCAAGAGGTGACTTGAAGTTATTATCTTGCTCTATTGTCTCTCTGTAATCCCTTATAATCAAATACAACTTTTACTTATTAAAAGCAAAAGTGCAAATAGTTTCCCGTACAGCGGGTATGATAGAAAAACGTATACTAGGGATGCAAGAAGTGTCAAAAAGTATCGATATAATATCGTATCGATACTTGAAAAAATATCAATAACGATTTCGATATTATGGATATTTTTGAATCACCTTGAAAATGCAAAATTATTATTTTTTATATTTTTTTTTCTTTATGAACTTGTATTGTGTGTTTTTTTTTTACTATGTTAGCTTATTTATTTATGTATGTACCCACTCAATTTTTGGTATTTTCTTCTTTTTAGGGTTCCGTTAAAAAACGGAACCCTTATAGATTCGTCATGTCTGTCTGTCTGTCTGTCTGTCTGTCCGTCCGTATGTCACAGCCACTTTTTTCCGAAACTATAAGAGCTATGCTGTTGAAATTTGGTAAGTAGATGTATTCTGTGAACCGCATTAAGATTTTTATACAAAAATAGAAAAAAAACAAATAATTTTGGAGTTCCCCATACTTAGAACTGAAACTCAAAATTTTTTTTTTCATCAATCCCATACGTGTGGGGTATCTATGGATAGGTCTTCAAAAATGATATTGAGGTTTCTAATATCATTTTTTTCTAAACTTAATAGTTTGTGCGAGAGACATTTCCAAAGTGGTAAAATGTGTGTCCCCCCCCTGTAACTTCTAAAATAAGAGAATGATAAAACTAAAAAAATATATAATGTACATTACTATGTAAACTTCCACCGAAAATTGGTTTGAACGAGATCTAGCAAGTAGTTTTTTTTTAATACGTCATAAATCGTAAACTTATCGTTACTTGCTGCTACGGAACCCTTCATGGGCGAGTACGACTCGCACTTGGCCGCTTTTTTTTTTTCGAGCAAAGCTAGCATTGTCACGTCACGGATAATAAAGTCTACTTTTTTACGGCTTTGATTCCCAGCGGTTTTAATCAGTGGCGACAACGATGTTGCTATTGGATATATTTATATTGATTTTGATACATTTTCGATACTTGATATTTTATATCGATATATCGAAATAATAAAAATCGCATACAAATATGAATATGAAGAATATTGTTTTTTTCTCAGTTAGTTTTAATCACGGCCTGGTATTTTGAGTAATTTATGTGATCTACCCAAATGTCTTTTCTTTGGTATTATTCGTCGAATCGTTGAGCTCCTTAAGTTCTGAGTTGAGCTACACGATTACTGACAAATGCGTGCACTGACTGGTCAAGTCCACTCAATCTGTGTGGTTCTTTCCTCAAAACACCATTTCAGAAACCAATCTACATGATCTGACCAAGATTATGTCTGGACTTTAAAAGAGACTGCGACCTCTGAGTTTGCGGCCTTTCTTCTCAGAGTAGTCAGATAGGTAACGCGGACCTTTTCTAGTTTTTAAAATATGATTGACGTGTATAAGTGTTTGTACAAACCTATAATTTCAGAAATAATATCATTTTAAAACCAATAAAAATTTAAAAAATATTTTTTTGTCATTTTTTTTTTTCTTTCTTTCTTTATTTATCATTAAGTAATGTCATTTTTTCCGTAGTATTTGGGGGGGCTTAAAAGATTGACCCCCACAAGACACAATAATATGAAGGCTGACAAACTATACGTACATTTTGATGTGGATGAGCCAGTAGGCGCATATCAAGAATGACTAAAACTAACAACACAAAAGATGCTGAATGTTAATAGATGGAAAGATTGTATCAGAATTAGAAAAAAAAAACTTTTCCAGGAGCCAGTTTTCTCGATGTTATGTGTTTAAGTTCGTTCTGTTTCCACCAATTCTTATAACATGTACTAGCTACCCGTGCTTTTTTTTAAATTAATTTAACCGACTTCCAAAAAGGAGGAGGTTATATGTTCGTCGCGTATGTTTGTTTTTTTTTTGTTTTATGTATGTCCACCGATTTCTCCGTCAATTGTGGACCGATTTTGAAAATTCTTTTTTTGTTTAAAAGGGTGTGCTCTCGAATTGGTCCCATATAAATTTTATTAACTTTGCTTGGATAGTTTTTGAGTTAGTTACAAAATACGTATTTTTTTCCCACTTAGTATGTAGATGATATGTTAAGTTTCTGTCATTGGTAGCAGGTAGTGGTATTCGAATGTGTGTGGGGTAGGTACCACAACTAAAAAGTGAAAAAAAAAAACTTTTTACAAAAAAAAAACAACCGACCTCCAAAAAAAAAAAAAACACTACAAAGTGAAAAATAACTTTAAATTCGGAAGTCGGTGGCAAAAAACGAAAATACAAAACCTAAGACACCGACTTCCGAATTTAAAGTTATTTTTCACTTTGTAGTGTTTTTTTATTTGGAGGTCGGTTGTTTTTTTTTTTTTTTGTAAAAAGTTTTTATTTTTCACTTTTTTTATGAAATTTCTTGTTTCCCCGACCCACCCTAAGGGCCGTTCTTAAACGGCGCGTTGTGTTTCACGCGCGCTTCAAAGAGATGTCAGCAGAACTGACGGGGTCCGAAATTGTTACCGTGGTCCCTGGCAACATACAGGCCATTGAAAAAACACGGGTGGGTTTTAGTCAGTATGAGTCTGACACGCTCTCCCGCTCCGCCCAGAGCGGGAGAAGTTATTTGATAATTTCCCAACCAAAAAAAAGGGCCGTTCCTAAGGGTTCCTAGCGTGATGTTAAATAGCCTATAGCCTTTCTCAAGAATAGGACTATCAAATGAAAAAAGTTTTTTTTTCATATCCGACTGGTGGGTAGTTTCAGAAATTACCGCGTTCAAACAAAAAAGCTAACTCTTCAGCTTTATTATGTATTGGCTTATAGAAAAAAGATACTTTATATCTTTACGTCGATACTTGTTTGGATTCAAATACGATCTGAAAGCTAATACATGATAAAAGAATTGGTGGAAACAGAAAGAACTTCTCTCTGAATGGTTGAAGAGCAAAAGTTACGAAGAAATCGAGGCTATGCTCCATACAATCACATAATTCCCAAACTATGTACATATAATCTATAGATACAATTTGTCGCTGACTAAAACAAAAAGTACACAAATCGCACCTTCCACACCAACATTCACACCCGTACATCACACACACCCCACCTCACACATACTACCTCCACACACACATAACACTATGCGCATTCCTTATTTATTTTTTCACTTTTTGTATTGTTAAAAAACTTTGCATGCTTTCTAAATCATCTATTGTTTATTCTCTCACACATTATGTATAGTCACTGTAAACTGGAAGAGCGGAACCACCTAATACAAGCAAATCTTTGCTTAAAAGGTGACTCCAAACTTAATAATGTAATTACATAAGTTGATGAAATAAACATTTTTATTATTTATTATTATTATAACTTAGACAGATAACATCAAGAAAACTGGCTCACAGAAAAGTTTTTTTTTTCTGTAATTCTTAAATAAATAATAATAATCTTTCCATCTGTTGACATTCAGAATCTTTTGTACCTAGTGAGTCAATGGGTAACTAATAGGTATACCATGTTGATATTTATAACCAATATTCAACATTTCCGCCTTACGCTACACTGCCCAAAATTCGCGTTTACGCCACAAACGAGGCAATCCACTGCAACCTAACTTTCGTTTCGTATTTACCCTACTCTACACACTGACCGCAACACATGAACTAATGATGCGAGCTCAATGGAGTGTAAACTGAAATAATAATTAAACTTTCAATTCGGCCAAACAGAGGATTGCAAACATACGGTCTGCAACTCATACGGAACTATCCGATATCGCTTAACGTTCTCAAATGCTGGGCTGGGATTAAATACAAATCAGCGATACGTAGCCGGACGGGTTCCTCTTGGAGCTTCGACTGGGATTGGAATAATAAATTGGAATCGAACTTATTGCTGTGTGTTTTGAGAGCTGTTCTGTGTACTTTAAGAACGGTATTTGGGATTTTGTTGTTCCTATATTTATCACCCTAAGGTTAAATGTTACTTTTTTATAACTATACTAGGTATATATTACTAAATTATATTTAGTATATTATATAATATATATGATAATATTATAAAGAAGTAAAATTCGTTTTTTTAGTTCAGATGTGAACTTGCAGAAATCAACAAGGTAACCTCGACTTGTCGCGAACCCGAACACGGCGTGTTGCCACACCGAGCAATGAACGCAGAGTGAGTTTCACTCTGCGTTCAGTGCTATTGTGTTTTATTTGTTTTTTTGTAAGTTTGTATGTAGAGGGTAATCTCCGGAACTACCTGTCGGATTTGAAAAATTCTTTTTGCATTGCATAGCCCAATTTATGAGGAAGGCTGTGTAATATCACGACCCTTATGAGCCGAGCAAAAAAAAAGAAGTTATAGTGCGGGCGGGCGATGGGATGCGACGCAGTGGGTCGGGGGCCAAAATTTCACGCAGACAAACTCGCGGGCACCCGGTAAAATTTCCCATTGGAAAAAATTATACGATTTTTATTTCCTGAATTTTATCACATAAATAGACTCTAAGTACGATACATTTTTACATGTTGTATTTACATTTTATATATTATTTAATATCATATAAATATGTGTACATATTATATTGTATATAGTATGGAGTCATTTACTTACTATACTCATATACCTAACAGAAGTTGGTTACTAATAAAATCCGAAAATGCTTTGTGATCGACGACCGTTGAGATAGATATGGTCACAAAAGGAATAAACCAGCACACGTCATGTACTGTTCTCGAATATTCCTCGTATCTAGTAAATTTTGAACTTCGACGATATTTGACAAGTTATGTTCCTAACGACTCTCAAAACGTTACAATTTTCTTGAATTATTTTGATGAAATAATGGCTTATTTTTGTTATTTTTCAACATAATTATTTAAAATATTTTCTCTCATCGAGGTATACGTTACTTTACTCTTTTTAAAAGTTTAGTGGTCTAGTCATCAAACCCTGACGCTAACAATAAAATTATAGTTTGCAAAAGAAAAATACGTTTTTTTTTCAGCGCCTTTTACTAACAAATAATAATTGACGCTTAGGAACAGATGATCACTAGCAACCACAAAGGAACTGGTCGGAATTACGTTAATAATACATTGTGAACTAGTGTCACGGTGTTTGAGTGTTCATGGTCTGAAGAACATCGTAAGTGGCGCCATCTTGTGTAATTTTCGCAAATGACAGACAATCGACAATCTGCAAAGGAATTGTCTGTATATGATAGTTGCATGTCACTAATGGTACGAGTATGGAGAGCAATTTTGTTGCGGTGTCTTTTATTAATTTGATGGACAATAACAGGGTAGTTACCAATTAAAATGATACTTAATTATATGTGACTGCCTCGTTGGTCTAGTGGCCGCAAGCGTTACTGCTGTCCTGGGTTCGATTCCTGGGTCGGGCAAAGTGTTATTGAGTTTTTCGATCTGGAATTTCTTAGTAGCAGCCCGGTGTCTGGATTTGTGCCCGGTTGATGGCAATAGGCTCGTCCCTTAATACATGGGACTCAAACGTAACTGGATAAATTTGGGGGGTGTAATATAAGTTTTTAAAATTCAAAAGTCATTTATTCAAACTAGGCTGAGAATTAGCACTTTTCGAACGTCAAAATTACATAAGACAGTCCCCAAAACGCCCACCCTTCACCACTTCCTAGTGCCTTTCGCTGGGAAGAAGAAGTGGCGCAAAAAACTCCCCAGCAGCACAGCTGTCTAGTGTCAAGTTAGAAAAAAATTATTCTATACAATAGTATGCAAAATAATTTACATTACGCAACACAAAACATAATTTAAACGATAAATTATTGGCCATATGTCAGCTAGCACACGCCAATATACCAACCAAAAACATCGAGAACTATACTCAAGCAAAAATAAAAACTTAACAGAACTAAATATCTAAATAAAAGCCTCCAGGCATTAAGGGCGTGCCCGCTTAGATAAAGCTATTTAAAGCTGTAATTGGAAGTTATTATAAATGATAAACTAGGACCATCATCATCTGCCTAGCCTTTTCCCAACTATGTTGGGGTCGGCTTCCAGTCTAACCGGATGCAGCTGAATACCAGTATTTTACATGGAGCGACTGCCTATCTGACCTCCACAACCTAGTGACTAGGTAACACGATACCCCTTGGTAAGACTGGTTGTCAGACTTTTTGGGCTTCTAACTACCCGTAACGACTGTCAAAGATCTACAAATGACAGCCGGGACCAACGGCTTAACGTACTTTCCGAGGCACGGAGGGGACTTGGTATGTAAAGATGGTCACCCATCCACGGACCAACCGCGGCAAGCGTAGCTTAACCGATCGATCGACCCGTGCAGCTGTTATTACTTAGCCACAAGCCCCCCAATGATAAAACAAAACAATGATAAACTAGGACCATTGAGATAAAATAAATAAACAGTTAATTACTATTTACAATAACAAAACCATGAACAGCAAGACGACCAGTCTCCACAAGCAGCACCCGTGCTCACCTATGCCCAATACTTCGGGGAATGCAGACGCAATTCACGACTAAATCTATGCATCCAATCAGATTGCATGTAACCAATCAAAAGTTACATTGTTTGTTTGAAAATCGAACAGCTTTTGTCTACGTATACGCTACGATAAAAACGTGCTCTATATAAGTGACCACAATGTTTTCAATCTACATAGTCAGACTAGATAACTCCCAGCCAGTAAAAACTAAAAGAAGGGTGAAAAAACACTATCTTTCCACTTCGTCATAGTTGCATAATATGTATTTATTATTTTATAAAGTAATTTTATCTATTTTAGTGATATGTATTTTAGAAGCATGTATTTAAGTATATTCTCATGTTGTATGTTTATATTTAATTAGTGTATAGTTAAGTTTTATTTTATGTATTCTGTTTTCTCTTCTATTCTCTTCTCTTACACACGTTGTCTACATCTCTTTAACTACTTTCCTATCGCAGGTATGCTGGAAGAGATTTCTATAGAAATAAGCATCACCTTTGTACGTATTTTTCTGTTCCTTCCTTCTTATCTGTTTATATGTGTGTACATAAACTGTTAAATAAATAAATAAAGAATCAATACATTATAGAACATGGAAAAAAACCCTGTCCAATCCGTGAAGGTGTTGTTAGGGTATCGTACTGAGAGTCTATTTAATTGATAATTTCCAGGAAAATAGAAAAAAAAAATCGTATTTTTTTTATGATGATATTTTCCAGGAAAATTGAAAAAAAATCGTTAATTTTTTTTTTCAATGGGTTATTTTATCGGGTTTTTACATGGAGCGCGGACAAAAATGTGATTTTAAATAGCAATAACTTTTTTTATTTTCAATAATAATTAGATTTTTTATTACTTTTAGGTAATGTTATTGCAGTACATACCTGAGCCCCTTTCGGATCGGACAAGATTTTTGAAGTGAAAACTTCTTTAGACGCGTTAGGCGTTTTTGAGATGGAAAAAACAATTGAACTCGCGACACATTTACCGTCACCTCATTTTTGTAAACGCGATTGTGCTCTTTATTTAGAAAGGTTACGGACCAATGTTCTATACAAGTATTTTTCTTCCACCAAGGTGATCTTGTTCAAGTTTTGACTTCTGTTGGCACTCCCGGAGTGCCACCTTTTTTTTACATATTATAGGTATAGTACAGTTAAGCTTTTAATGGTATGAAGAACAGGGTGTAAAGTTCACTCATCCACCATAGAAAAGGGAGGATCCTCCGACCAGACGGGTGTTGTGTCTGGCGGCAACTGCCCAACGATTTGAAGTCGGAATCTTATATAGATGTCGATCGCTCGGTAAACCCTAATTGCGCGATGCAGGATTTGTGTGACGTCATCTCTATGACGCGTAGTTCGTATGTGGCGGTGTAACCGCTACAAGCTTTAATTAATACGTAACTAATCCATACTAATATTATAAATGGTAAAGTAACTCTGTCTGTCTATTACCTTTAAACTGATCTGGATGAAAGGCACACGGATAGACAATAACTTGCGTACGGTCGTAGGATACCTTTTATTATCGCGGTAGGTTCCCATGGGATAATTTCCGACCACCACGCGAGCGAAGTCGCGGGCAAAAGCTAGTGTATCTATAACACGATTGAAATAAATAAGTATTTATATATTCCCCTGTAATTTTGACAAAAATAAGACCATGTTTAGACTCTCCCTTAAATTGCGAAAAAATGGTATTTCAAACACACCTTTATAACCTAAACTGTCTCCAACACCTTTTCAAGAACCTCATCAATCATCTTTACTGTAAATCTCATCAAAAGCAAGTCCCCCACACCTAAGTACACTGTACATTCGAGGCTAAAGCCCCATTCACATGCTAAGCCCGTCCCGATGTCATAAGCGCACTACACGATTCTATAATATTAATATTTTCCAGCAAGTGCGTCATGCATCTCTGGCGAGAGCACTTCGGGTAATGGAAAGTACCATTATAAATTTTCAACACTAAGAGCTTGTCAGACGGGACATTGATATTCTTCCTTAGAATCAGCTTCGAGTATCAAACAAAGGTGGTCTAATGGTGTGACGTCATGACGTCAGTTGGCAAGCTGTTTAGAGTTGAAGGTTTTGTTACTGGACGAGGTGATTTTGTTTATAGATTTATGATTTTTTTTTCTGCTTTTTAACCGACTGCTAAAAGGAGGAGGTTCTCAATTTGTCGGTGGTTTTATATGTATTATGGTTTTTGAGTTAGCCTCAATAATACGTAGGTAAGTACAATCTACTTCTTCTATGTTGAGGATATTATTATTGAAAGTAGTGACTTTCAATGTAAAAACAAATACATAGCAAGACTTTGTAATACCACAACAAAAAAAAAACAGTTGCACTCCGGGAGTGCCGACTGAAGTGAAAACTTGAAAAAAAATCGGCACCGCGGTAATCAACGCGTTGATGTCTTTTACTCCACAGTGTCGGTAAATTGCGTTACAGTGTCGCGAAATCAATGGTTTAGTCCCATCTCAAAAATGCTCCACGCGCCTAAAGAAGTTTTCATATAAAAATTATTTTTTTTTAAAAATACGAAAAAAAGAAGCCGTTTGTTTATATTATTATGTGTGGCCATTTTTGCGATAACATAAGTAAAGAACCTTATCCGATTGAATGCCTGACATCTACTTAGTAAATAAAGAAAATACGAAAAAAAAAAATGATTCCCTCACTCCATATTATTTTAAACTTGCTCACTAGCATTTAGAAGAATATTTACATAAGTGATTCGTTAAATATAATTCAAAGAGCCTAGAATTTTACTCAAAAGTCTGTGAAATTAGAACAAGGCCATATACCAAGTATTTTGTGACATAAAATCCAGAATATTAAATTAATTGAGGGCCTATTTTTGTGTAAGATGTGGAATCACTTTTATATTCTTTGATTTAGGTATTAGATAGAAGAATAATTACTTATATTGTATTTTTATATAAAAGCCCCAGCGCCCTAGCACTGATTTTCGGCTGTCGCTGAAAACCAGCGCTGGGGCTCTGTCTCGCATGGGGTCGCAGTATCTCGCGAAGGAGGAGACGGAGCGCGTAAGGGAGAGGCAAATTTCGCGCCCTCGCGCCTCTAACCGCCGCAGGAGGAGACGCCCTGGGCGTCGGGAATCACAGGAAGATTTCCGGCCACCGTAGGCGCGGGCTTGCGGACGGTGAGCAATGGGCAGCTCGCCGTCCGATAAGGACCAAGCCCGGGTCGATGGCGCGTTGTGTTCCACGCGCGCCTCAAAGAGATGTCAGCAGAATTGACGGGGTCCGCTAGGGCCAATGCCTGCCGGGGGTTCGAAGAAAACCGATAGGGACATCGTGGCCCCCCGGCAACATGGCAACTGAAGGAACACGGGTGGGTTTTAGTCAGTAAGAGTCTGACACGCCCTCCCGCTCTGCCCAGAGCGGGAGAAGTTATTTGATAATTTCCCACCCAAAAAAAAAATGGGATCGCAGTATTATGCTGAGCAATGGCCGTTTTGCGTGGACGTGATGCACATTTTCCCCCAAGAAATGTCGCTCTTAAATATTACGTAACAATGAATTGCAATCATAACACTGTATTTGATGTTGTAACCGTTTTAGGTATAAAAAGAGCATTTGGAAAGTTTCCAAATACGATATCAATATTTTAGCTCACTATAGAGCGATCTTTCATATTTCCATACAGTAATATTGCCAAATTTATCAAAACAGGTAAATATTTGACAGCTATTTGCGATGTTGCCAACTTTTAGAACGCTCTTAAATGAACCGGAATTTCAACAAAATGTTGAAATTACCAACTCATAATAATGTTTAAGCTAAATTTTAGTTCACTTTTGTACCTACTAAAGCAATAAAAAATAACACATAATGAAAAACATTGTATCATTCTACTGAAATACTGAAGTTAAAAAACAGATAGTATATGGTAACAACTTTCCAATACGATAAAATAAATCAGAAATTATTGAGCTCACGACAGTCTTGTTCTTTACACTCGATATAACACCAACCGTACCGAACTTTGGCCATTCGATATCAGCTAACTTAACGAAATATGTTTTTCTCACAGGAAAACATGTATTATTAAACTTTGAAGCTATGAGGAGAAAGTACGTAGATAAGCGTATGGAGTTTTTTATATATCTATAGGTACATAATAAAACAAAGTCGCTTTCCGTGTCTGTCTGTGTGACTGCATATGAGTTTTGTTGTGGTTTTCACCATCATTTCTAAAGCATTTATTCCGGAATGTTTATGTGGGTTATGCGCCTTTCCCATTCGCACTTCGTCCCGCGTTCACAGTTGGTCCCATTAGCGGTTGGTCCCATTCGCAGTTAGTCCCGTTCGCGGTTGGTTCCATTCGCACTTGGTCCCATTCGCAGTTAGTTCCATTCGCAGTTCATCTCATATGAACCATTCACGTCCATTTTATCCGTGTATATCATAACATTGATCAGGCAGGGAACATAGTCTTTCCATAGTTGTATGGAACCAATCCACTATAGCTACCCAAACCCATAGCCCAATATGTTTTGTTTCCATGTTCTGCAATAGTCCTGCACCAGCCGGGGATTGTCCCTGGGTGCAAGCTGGGTGCAAACTGCAAACTGGGCCTCAACACTTGAAAATTTCTAAGGGGCCTCTGCGACATGGTTTCGGCCCCTCGTATACCTGCCAAAGGTCCAGGACCTCAGGGTCTCGAGATATATTAAAGACTCCAAAAATTATAATTAATAATCTGTCTGTCAACACACCATCAAACTGAACAACTTTCTTCACAGGACCAATATCGTAAACGCGAAAAAATATGAGCCGTCCTATACATTTAGGTCAATTTGGTGTTGAAGTTTTGTATAGTTGTAGTTGATAATTTTTTCGCGATTACGATGTTGGTTTCGTGGAGAAAGTTGTTCAGTTTCATGGTCTGTGCCACAACTTTTTTAACTACACCTTTCTGATACATGTTGTATACACAATTATGTGCATCCTTTTACAGACAAACTGTTCTTAATGTCTCTCGGCAAACCTCGTGTTTCGTCATTCATCGGATTTCTATCAGTTGCCCTTTGCACTTGGTGCAGATCGGACGCTCTCAATCGACTTGGAAGTATATAGAGTTGTTAATACTCTTTTACCTTAATGTAATTTATTTTAAAAAAGGTAGGAAAGTTGCTAAAGTCACAGGCACGACAGATAGGAAAATAGTTTTACAGCTCTCTATAATTCATACGAAAATCAAAACAAAACAACAATAAAGTACTTAGTTCTGAATTCAAATTATTATACAAGATAAATCTCATAATTGTTGGACATGGAAATTAGCATTCATTTGTATTCGGAAATGCGATGATTCCCGAGGGACATTAGGAAAATAGAAAATACAGTACAATTATGTTCATCCTTATACATAGTCTGCTTTTGTTAGAAAATTGAACTAGATAGAAAGAGAAGAAAGAAAGAAAAAACGTTTATTTACGGTAAACATGACGCAAGAAAAAAAAATATCATATTACAAAAATGAGAAAAAGTTGGGGGAAACATGCGTCACATCCACGCAAATCGGCTATCGCTCAGCATTATGCTACGACCCTGTGCAAGACAGAGCCCCAGCGCTGGTTTTCAGCGACAGCCGGCGCCGACATAATGACGTCGACCGGTGCAGCAAACAAATATAAATACGCTGTACCAGTACAGCGTATTTAATGAAAAATAATTTAGATGCAACTAAATACACAACGGATATATAACTGATGAATATAACTGATATACTAAATAGATATAAAAGATAAAAAATAAATAGACATACTTTATTCTATGTTACGAGAATATCATCCTCAAAAAACGTTTTACGTTTTATATAGTGCCAACATTTCGACGCGTCCTATTAAACCAAATTGTGTTGTAAGAAATTACAAAATGGCCAATGATGAGATGTGTTCTTTAAAATGGGAACGACTAATTCGTTTATCATGTTTCTGATTTTTTGCTAAGTGTTCGATAAACTCGACGCTCTTAAATTTTCTGTTCTATGTTTTGTATCTGCATCATCCAGTTCGCCGTTGTGCTGCTCTTATCATTGTTTTTTTAAATCTCTTTTACAGTATTACTGATGCCTTATTTTACCGTAGATTTCCTATTAATTTATTAATGTGAGTGTACTATAGGTATACGTATAAAAATCGGTAGCTTTTCTAATCTCATGATCATTTACTTTTGGACTGAACATATTAAACCTACATAGACGAGTAATTATTCTGTGGGTAATTATCTACATCGTCACGTGCGAACTACACATCAAAGAACTGACGTCACACAAAATCCTGGACTGTGCAATTAGCCTAAGCGTATGCTGAGACGCAGGTGACGCAGCACAGCACAGTACAGATTTTGCAGGGAAGGGTGAGCGAGGCAGACATAGGCTGCGAGCGCATGCTGCGACGCAGCTACACAGACACATTCGCATCCTAGCTAGTACAAACAATAGACATAGAACAAAATTATGAATCATTGGTAAAAACACGTGACGCGTCGCGCAAAAATTGTGCCAGCACTACGAGACGCAGAGCAGGACAGACACATCGCACCTTTAAAGTAAAACCGTTACTAAACGAAAATTTTCATGAATTGAGTTATCAATGCCATCTATTTAAAATACATATTTTAGAAATGAGTTATCAATATAAAATATTTATTTTAAATAGATAAATATAAATATTTTAATATAATATTATTATTTTATTTTATTATATAATAAATATTTTAAATAGATGGCATTGATAAACTCAAGTCATGAAAATTTTCGTTTAGTAACGGTTTTACTTTAAAGGTGCGACATGTCAGCATCGCACATGCCTGCGCCGCGGCGTACGCAGCTCTCAGTACGTTCTTGCATTACAAAATCTGCTCTGCCCTACGCTGCGTGGGCTTGCGTCACCTGCGTCTCAGCATACGCTTAGACTTAGAGGTTACCATGCGATCAACATAAATATGACTTTCCAATATCAATCGATGGGCAGTTGCCCGCCAGACACGACACCCGTCTGTCGTCGGAGGATCCTCCCTTTTCTACAGAGTATGAGTGAACTTTACACCCCGTTTCTCATACTTCTAAAATTCCATTATAGGATTATTCGTCGTAAGTAATTCTTTCATGCTCATACAATAAATCTTTTCAATACACAGTAGTGCAACTACTAGGTACCTGCTTCTAACTGATGTAACTCCCAACTAATCCGAATGTGTTCCACTAAGGATAGTTTCGCTACATAACAGTTCAACAGTTCAGTAGAGTTTGTTCCCAACTTTGCTCTGGTGCATAACTTTGCACATAATAATAATAACTAGGAATCCTCATTCCGTATCCAGATTTTGCAAATGGAAGAAGTTGTTTAGAGCATGCATACCACGAGTCACCGCGACGCGACATGCAGAGCGATTGTAGTCGCGTCGCAAGTGGCACGGCAGTCGTGAACGGGGCATGATACAGTGGAGTAGTAGTAGTAGATTAAATGTTTGTAATAATATCAAGTACCTAAGTAAATATAACTTTATACATATAAACGCAATAATAGTATTTTAAGAAAATAGTTACCTACTTACCAAAAATAGAATTGTTTATGTTATTGTTATTGACTTTTATGCGAATGTGATAATTCAGTTTTCATGTATAGTTTTGTTTTAATTTTTAGTTTTCTGTTACTTGTATTTTTGACTTAAGTATTAGCTATGTACCTATCTAAATCTAATAATGAATTTTGCTGGGCCTTGACAGGGTCTACAATGGCTCTTAGCTTTAAGCCTTTTGTTAACATCTTGTTTTTACCTTGTGGAACGCAAATAAATGAATATGAAAATGAATATGAATATGAGTAAAATACTAATTATATTTCCTGCTTTTTGTCTTTTTCTCTTCTCGAGTATCTATATACCCATCTACCCATGAAGTAGTGGTAAAGGAGATCATTTACCGTCCATACATGTTTGGCCTAAATGCGAAAGTGCCGGCCAAACAAAAAAAACATTATATTCCGTTAGAACATGTCTTCACTTTTCAGTATGGGACCAAATCTGTAGAGCCATTATAAAAAACAGTGAAATAAAATAACACATTATTTTAGGTACATTAGCCTAAAATAATGTGTTATTTTATTTCACTGTTTTTTCGAGAATTAAATGTACCTAAAACCAGTTGCTAGCGATACCTATGAGTGTCGAAAAAAAATGCTGTAGTTATGTAGAGAATAACCCTAGAGCCTAGTTTCACAGTAAAAGATTAACTGTAATGTTTACTGGCTTATAAAGCTATTACCATAATTAAAGGAGTGTTATTCTTTTAAATTACAAACTCATATAACAGCGCAGGGAATGACCTCACAGATTTGGTCCGTTAGTGAAAAGTGAAGAGAATATCATGTTCTAATGGAATATAACTTTTTTTGTTTGGCCCAAAATTAATGATCTCCTTTACTTACTCATGCATGATGGAGGGTATTAACGTTCAAAAAGGGCAGATATGGTCACTTTATGTAATCTACCACTACAAATGTCTAACTTATTGAAGTAATTTTTTTTTTCTTAATAATTTGCGAAACACGCCCTCAGGTGTAATAATAATAAAACTTCTATTGTGTCTCCTTCATTGTCCTTCAACCGATTAATCTCATAATTAACATGAAATTTAGAAAATTGATATCTGCAATAAAGTTTTTAAAAACTCTAAACTCAAAGCATTTATTTCAATTAAACCATTTACAGGCACTTTTGAATTGTCAAGGGGTCGGTCAGTCAGAAGGATGAAGCTAGTTGCCCATTCCAAAGTGTAGTAGATTCCTATGGAGAAGAACGGGCAAGAAACTACACGAACACTGTATTAAAGAAAAATAAATAAATTGTGAATTGAAATCTAACTCAGTTTATCTGCAATGAAAACATAGTTTCGGCGATTTGTGCCTCTGTCGTCCCACTATCTTGTCCCACATTCCAAAGAATTCCTCGTTCGTCCCACTTGAGTTTTAAAGTCACCACTCGTCCCACATTCCTGGCAAATTCAAAGTACAGTTGACAAAAAATATTGTACTATATCTTCCAATAAATTGAAATAATAGTTTTTTCTAATAACATAAAGATATTAAATACTTCCAGTTCTAGGTATGCATCCGCGATGCATGTTTTTAATTTTAATAATTAAAAGATCTATTGCAATTTAGGAAAATCTTTATTATTTAGTATCACAATCAATATATTATAGTGGAGTCTCGGATTGAATTAGTTCATCAAATTTTCCGCAACATGAGGTTATTTATCTTTCTGGTCAGTCAGGTTTTTAGGCTGACTGTACAATTAAATCAAATTTAACTCATATGAAAAAAATGTGGGACGAGCCAGGCATACGAATTGGGACGAGCGGGGAATAAAATATTGAAAATTAAGTTTTGGGACGAGCGAGGCATACAAATTGGGACAAGTGGGGAATTTTTTATGTGGGACGAGACTCTGTGGGACGACCGAGGCACAAATCGTTTCGGCATTGATACCGACAATTTGTTTTCAAATACTCAATACTCAATATCTTTATTACTTTACCATAATGTGTACTTAGGTGGTGACTATATCAGAGTGGGAGAAGTTATGTAATATTTTCCCAACCAAAAAAAAAAAACAGGTGGTAACTACCTATATAATTTAGATTATTATGGACCGTGTTGGGCACAGCAAAAAGGATAGGAGAGAGGAAGCTCTGTTTCATTTTTTTTTTTTCTTAGCCGTTATTGTCCCACTGCTGGGCAAAGGCCTCCCTACCCTCTTTCCACCTCTCTCTGTCTAGAGCTTCCAAGGACCAATCTTTCTTAAAGGAGTCCAGCTCATCCCGCCAACTGTCATGTCATGTCTGTTTCATTGTAGGAACAAATTTTAACTTACATATAATCAAACTCAGGAGATGTACTTAAATATTTTAGAATACCGGAATTCGATAGTGTACAAATTCCAAAAATCAATAGTTGGCGGGTAGGTGCTATCCCACCCGTGAAAATCACATGAGATGGATAAATTTGACACGTTTACCTGTTTCTACAAAATTGTTACAAAACATGGAATGTTTCTAATAACAAAAATTTACCAAGTGAGAGTCGGGCTCGCACACGAAGGGTTAAGTATAATATTTAACACTTAATACATTTTTAACTTTAGTAAAAAAACACGTTTGTTTTATGGGGACGCCCTTTAATTTTTAATTAAATTAAATTTTTATGAAACGATTTTATCATTTACACACACGTATTTACATTATTTAAAAACTATCAGACTCAAAATAATAATATGTACAAGTATATAAAAGGGGGGGGGGGAAATAATCATAGGGTATAAAAAATTCGTCCAAATTTTTATTATTTGATGTTATAGCAGCAATAGAAATACACAATCTGTGAAAATTTCAACTGTCTACCTATTATGGTTCATGAGATACAGTCCGCTGACAGACAGACGGGCGAACGGATAGCGGAAGCTTAGTAATAGGGTTCCGTTTAGCACCCTTCGGGTAAAGAACCCTAATAAAAAATACGTAAGTATTAAAAATTAAGCCCACCTGCCACACTGTCAAAATTTGTTCTGTTCATTAAACTTGGTTGACATCGCATTGTTGATTCTTTCACATTGTTTATTTTTTGTATTTATCCTTCTACCCCTACCCTTATTTGTATTAAAGGGTCCTCATATACTTTTAATCCTTTGGCGGCTTTCCCCATTACCATTAGGGCAGATCTGTGATATCGAAGAAAGGTTTTTCAGCATATTGCAGCAGTAATTATTATTTTATGTGGCACTTTCGGCGGCCGAATGTGTTAATTATAAATTGTTCGAATTTAATCTGGTTAAGGATTTGATTACGGGCTGTATTTGGGGTTAGTTATGGAAGTGGGGAGAATTGTGTCTGGGTATTTGTGGTTATTGTGAAAAGACAACGAACAAAAGTAGTGACTTTTTCATCGGTACTTAATGAAATTTTCTAAAAATAAAAAACTTTTTTGCAAAAAAAACCACCGACTTCCAAAACTTTGTAGTGTTTTTTTTGGACGTCGGTTGTTTTTTTTTTTGTAAAAAGTTTTTAATTTTCACTTTTTAGTTGTGGTATTTACCCCCACACAAATTCGAATACCACTACCTGCTATGTAAATAACAGTTAACATATCCACATATTAAGTGGGAAAAAAATACGTATCATTGTAGCTAACTCAAAAACCATCCAAGCAAAGTTAATAAAATTTATATGGGACTACACGGGAAGCACCAGCTTTCAAATAAAAAAAATAATCATCAAAATCGGTTCACCCAGTAGAAAGTTCTGAGGTAACAAACATAAAAAAATACAGTCGAATTGAGAACCTCCTCCTTTTTTTGAAGTCGGTTAAAAATAACATGACATGAAAATTTGTATCGCGGTAAAGCTTCAAAATCTGTTTGAGCTGTGTTTGTTTCTGAGGTTTTCGGACATGCATCAACCTAGCACCCTTTTTTCGGGGGAGGTTGCCACTGAACTAAAATAATTTTATTACGATACTGACCTCGGGCGACTTTCATTACTAACATCCCCCAGTGTAAAAACCGCTCGGAAACGTCAATGAACGCAGTCAATTTATTGACATCGGTCGTTCGGTCAATGACACGCGTTTGCCAATGTGAACACACCCTTAAAACAGAACAACAAACAATTTTTAATTTAGTAAAGTCACTTTAGTAGTTCATGCAATTTTCGTATTCTGTAAATTAGGTCGTTTACCTCTTATGAAAATAACAAGTGTGAGTATATTTAGAGTGGATGAGTAGACGAAAACATTCTCGTTTTGTTCTACTGACGGCATAATAACATCATAAAATTCAGTATGAATATCGGTATTTTATCGAAGCGATATTTTAGCCACCATAAAGCAAGCTGTCCACCGCCAGCTAAACTAACTTAATTTTAGCTTAGTTAACTGCCGCGCTAGCGATAATAGCAGTAAATACGTTTTGCATAATTTCGAGTAATTGGCGCTCAAAGTTTTAACTTTTTTGACTTGTTTTATCAACTTATAATTCTAATTTTTAAATTATGTAGCCTAAGTAAAGTATTATTTCACTTTTAAATGACAAAAACTATTATATGTCTGGTACGAGTTTAATAACTTTAGCATAAATTGTTTATTATAACCGCGGTAAATATGAAGTTACTGCTCATATTATTGTTAGCAGAAGTAAACCATGAAATCGATTTACTGCCGTTATCCTTATTGACAATAATTAAAGGACAAAAACTATTTTCACTCAAACATGCATGGAAATATTGTCATTATTTTAGAACAAAGAACACGCGAAGTATCGAATTTACGGTCAAAGAAAATTAAATCCATTGCAGGCGCGTTTTTTTAATTTGGAACATTACAACGCTCCAGCAATGTTGTATGAAATGACGTGCTGGGGTTATTAATAGTACATTACTGCCGCGGTCTATAATGACTACTTTGCTGGTCGCGCTGATGATGGCCGACAGCGCAGCGTAGCGCAGCTCCAGGCCGACACAGCGCGGTCAGCGTGCAGCACTTGATGGACGAGCTGAGATTAAGGCCGAGGCCGTAGGTCGAGGCCTTTACAGCGAGGACAGCAAGGGCTGCAATGATGGCCAAGCTGGAAGGCCTAGAGCGTAGCTAGGCTAGCTCGAGGCAATCATAGCGTGACCAGCAAAGCAGTCATAATGGGCCAAGGCTTGTATAGTGCTTTACTCAAAAATGCAAGTACCTAATCTAAATAAAACCAGCAAGTAAAGATTTAGATTTCCTACTGATTTTCCTCTGCACAAATTTTTCATATGCAAGGTTATATTTTTCCTTTGAGTTTCGCGGTATTAAATTTTCAACCACTAATTTAGCTTCATCTTTAATGTCTGGCGGTGTTAAACACATTGAATCGGAATAATTTTCGCTTTGAGAGCTCATTTTTAGCAAAAAGTCACTAAATAAAAATAACATTTTCGCTGAACGGTGCTTTTGTTACTTCTTTGTTTTTTTTTTAACAATGATAGTTGGAACTATACAGCCAAATATGGAATAAAATCTTTTTGTACCTATCTCTATAAATACAAACAGCTGTGTTTTAAATAAAACCTTTTTGCATTTGATTTTTTAAAACGTTGAAACGTCAAAATAGCAGCCGGCAATGTTTTGCCGGCCTGTTAGAGCGACCAGCAAAACTTTGCCGGCCGCTCCTTGAAACAGAACGGCAAGGTCGATTTTGCTCAAACAAGGTTGTCAAAATAATGACCACATTACATGCATTTTTGAGTAAATACTCTTTGATTGGATCTCTTTTATCATTCTTGGCATACCAAAGTTCTCTTTGCTTAGTACAAATTGCGTTCATGTGGCTGTATAGCCTTAGATGCGTTTGCCTTTCGGCACAGATGATAAATAGAAAATTGGCGGCAAAGCTGAAAATTCGTCTGGATTTGTTATTTACTTATTTAATAGATAATTAAAATGAGTTCCAACGGTTCAGAGAGTGAAATGGAGATTGATTGTACTCCACCAGATTTAAGATCAGAAGCCAAATTAGCAATGGAAAACCTGCTTCCAAAGAATCCTGCTGCGAAGTCAAAAGAAAAATACATGAAAGTATATGAAAATTTTATGATTTGGTAAAACGAGAATAAAGTGAACATTTTCTACAAACTATGTATTTTGGCGTATTTTAATGAGATTACTAAAACTAAAAAGCCATCTACATTATGGGCAATTTATTTCATGCTGAAATGTACAGTTCAGGTTAAAAACGGCATTAACTTGAAAAATTATGGAAATTTAACTACTTTTATTTCCCTGCATTCTTTTGAGAAAAGCACTATATATGCCTCGGCGGAAATGGCAATTGCCTGTCTCGTATTAGTGAAGTCCTCGTCTACGGCTCGGCCTTCAAAATCATACTCGACCTGCAATTGCCTATTTCCCGGCCTTTGCAATAATGTACTATTATTATCTAGTATAGTGTTTTATATTATGTAGTAGTTTAATAACTTTTGCATCAATTGCTTATTATAACCGCAATGTGTAGTAACTGCACATTAACAGAAGTAAACCTTGAATGATGATACCGCACTTAGAAACTCGCCGTTACTTACTGCTACTATGCCAAGGAAAACTTATCATAAAATCGACTAGTGCCGTTATCCTTATTGATAACTAAAGGTTCCCGTTAAGATATTAAAATGGCAGTCAGATCAAACTGTACAGCTCATTGCGCTGATTCCGAATCTATGTTTAACTCAATTTGGATAAAAATGATACTTACTGCAGTTATCGCAAGCGCGGCAGTTTAGCGAGCTAAAACAAACTAGCTTAGTTTAGGTGGTGGTGGATGACTCGCTTAAGTGTTTTCTCAATTTCTAGTTACATTGTTCGCTTTTATTTTACAGACTAATTTGGAAGCCCTTTAAAAGTTAAAAGATAAAGTCAGTCTCCCAGACTCGAAGCATTGAAATGTAGTGAAGTCTCACAAAAATAATATATATCAATATTGATACGAACACTCAAAGTAATTAGGTACTCCATTCATTTCATCATATAAGATAGAGGAAAAGAAACTAATAAATTATTTCCTTTCTACCATTTCCATTCGATAAGTACTTACCCACAACAAAAAGCAGAGATTACGCAAAATCTCTTTCCATTAGCAATTAATCCTTATAAGATGATACTTTCCGACTCGACGTTTTTGTAACGCTTTTAATATTATTTTATCTCTTTGGAAGTCCATTTCGAATTTAATGATTGCGAAAGTCAGTTCGTTTTTTTTTGTTCAAGCACTGTTCTTTAAGACGACTTTCCTATGTAATGTATTTTTATTATCATTTTCAATAATCTAAACAGCCAACACTAAGTACTATTATTTCAATGAACCCCTCCGACTGTTATGGTTCTACTACTATGTTTGCTAAGACTGTGTTGGATTTTGAGAATCATAGAATTGGTCATAAGCTGTCAACGTGACATCACTGTGTTTAGCCTTTCCACCATCATAATTATAGAGCACAAGACGGCTTAAAGACTGATTGAATACAGCGTTTTCTTACGTTTAGTTACTATTGAGTTTTACGTAAGCTATTAAGATACACGTTTCGATAATGTCACGTGAACAATCTGATCACCTTCTCAAGATACTGAACGAACGCAGATCCTTCTTACAAACAGCCACATTACTTCATCACGTCCACACTACATAATCAAAAATTTTAAATTCCATCAGTGACACAGTCATCTAGAAGCATGTAATTTTGTACAAAATTTTCTTCTAAAACACAAAACGAGAGTAATAAGGAAGGATTTTTGAATATTCATCCTTTAATGGGATTAAAATTAGGGGATGAAAGTTTCTATGGAAATTAGTCATTTTTGCCGATGGGTGATCGATCCCATCCCGCGGTTTGTCTCATACTAACTCTATTAACTACTCAAGTGAGGACACGAAAGGAGATTTATGAACATCTAGATTACCGCTATCCTCATTACGCTGTTCTGCTAGTTTAGCTCCATATCAGAATGCCTTTATCGACGTAAGCACTTATTTCCCAGTTCCAAAAGGGGAACGGACGGCTGGCTCGAATGATAATAGCCTGATTAAGAAAGGTCACGTCTTTTGGCTCTGTTTTGTTTTTCTCTGAGCAAAAAAATAAAACAAACAAACGGAGAAAGTTTAGGAGTGAATAATTTGAGTCTGTGGAGTGAAAAACCAACTTATCCGGCTGATTTGAAATTGAAAATAGAACATATTTTCGTGGTAATGATCTCCTAATATTGCTGGCCGTACGGCAGATTACAAATTAGAAAACTATGAATGAGGTCGCAACAAAAGAGAACGCATACATGAGATTTTGTGGGAGACAGTCAGGAGGAAATCAGTATGCATGAATCTCAATGATTTGTTATAACGACTTATTGAACAAACATAAAACTAAATTCGCTCGTTTGGACGAAGCTTAAAGTGAAAACCATTTTAATAAAAATAAAAAATCATATAATAAACACGAAACATGCATTGAGCAGTGGTGGCCCAGTGGTAACTGCTGCTACTAACGAGTTGTAAGTCGTAGGTTCGAACCCTGACAGCCGCTTTTCTTTGTATAAATTATTTCATCACCACTGCTCTCAAAACGGTGAAGGAAAACATCGTGAGGAAACCGGCATGTCCTAGAACCGAAAATTCGAAGACACGTGACATCTATCAACCCGCACTGGGCCCGCGTGGTGAATTACGGCCCACTCCCTCTCACAGAGAGGAGGCCTGTGTCCCAGCAGTGGGAACATTTATGGGCTGATGATGATAATGATGATCCCATTGGTAACTGCCGCGACTAACGAGTTGTAGGTCGTAGGTTCAAACCCTGACAGGCGCTTTACTTTGTGTAAATTATTTCATCACCACTGGCCTCACCAAACGATGAAGGAAAACATCGTGAGGAAACCAGCATATCCTAGAACCAAATATTCGAAAACAAGTGACATCTACCAACCCGCACTGGGCCCGCGTGGTGGATAATGGCTCACTCCCTCTCACTGAGAGGAGGCCTGTGTCCCAGCAATGGGAACATTATAGGCTGGTTATGAATGCATTGATAAAGTTCAAGAAGTTTGTTAATTTTGGAGCAAAGGAGTAGTGTGATGTTAAGATTTTGTTCTTAGTGAATCTTGTTAAGGGTACGTGCTTCAACGATGCGTTAACAAATAAGTTTATTCATTTTTGAATACACTAAAGCTAAATGCACACTGAATCAAGAATGTCCAATCTATGAAAATAATTATGGAGCATATACAACGTTACAAGTTCTTTTTTGGCGCGTGGCCAATACGTTTGTCAATACAATTTATTTATTTTATTTATTTAACAGTTTATGTACACACATATAAACAGATAAGAAGAAAGGAACAGAAAAATACGTACAAAGGTGTTGCTTATTTCTATAGAAATCTCTTCCAGCATACCTGCGATAGGAAAGTAGTTAAAGAGATGTAGACAACGTGTGTAAGAGTAGAAGAGAAAACAGAATACATAAAATAAAACTTAACTATTACTAAAACTTAACTATACACTAATTTAAATATAAACATACAACATGAGAATATACTTAAATACATACTTCTAAAATACATATCACTAAAATATTTAGATAAAATTACTTTATACAATAATAAATACATATTATGCAACTATGACGAAGTGGAAAGATAGTGTTCTTTCTCTCTTCTTTTAAAAACCGCAACAGTTTGGTTTGGTTTGTTTATTTATGTAATAGTTTCACAAAATGCTCACCAACAACGCCCCACTGTCAATGTCATTCAAGCTCCAAAAGATCCATGTACAGACCGTTCACTAAATTGTTCCTTGCCGTCATGTTGGCACCATTGCTTATCAAGCTTAGTTTCAATCATAATAGAGTTCAAAATGGCGACTGAAACAGTGCTACCAATCACGTCACGGGTCAATTAATAATAAGAATTCACTTTAGTACCTACTAAACTCAATAGAACAGTACCTCATTGTCAAAGTTATCAAATTGTACTGAAAAATCAGTTTTCACTTTTAAAAAAAAATTAAAAAAGCCGTCTCCAATAAAAACACTACAAAGTGAAAAATAATTTCGGAAGTTGGTGTCTTCAGTTTTGAATTTTCGTTTTTTGCCACCGACTTCCGAAATTAAAGTTATTTTTCACTTTGTAGTGTTTTTTTTGGAAGTCGGTTGTTTTTTTTTTGTAAAAGTTTTTATTTTTCACCTGCTATGTAAATAACAGTGACAGGAACTTATCATATCATCCACATACTAAGTGGGAAAAAATACGTATTATTGAAGCTAACTCAAAAACTACCCAAGCAAAGTTAATAAAATTTATATGGACCTACCAAACAAAAAAAGAATCATTACAATCAATTCATAATTGGCGGAATAATCGCGTAATAAACACAAAAAAAAACAGTGGAATTGAGAAGCTCCTCCTTTTTGAATTCGGTTAAAAACAGTTTTGATTCTAGTGACAGTGTGTGCACTGCCTAAGTTAAAACTTATGTCTATATAATATTAATAAGTTTGCCCGAGGCCTCAATTTAACTTGTTAGACTTTAATATTGTTAAGAATTATTACAAGAAAAGGTAGGTTATATTTTTGATATACTGAATATTAAATATCAAACGTTTTCTTGCAATTTCTCATGAACATGTGATCTTAAATTCATAATTCTTTATTTCAAACTTTCAACTAAATTCTAGTTACAAAACTAATTATTTAAACAAATACCTATCTTGTGAAATATTTCTGCAGACTTTGAAACTGTAATCAATCTGTCTGTCATTCGAGTTTATTTATTACGTATCTCAATAATAATTCTTCTTAGAACTTAATTAACTTATGTTTGTAAGTTCCATGGACCATGCACATCCCAATTAGGTACCTGAAGAAAGAACTTATAAAGGATTTTTCTAAAACACCCTTGAGTAGCATCCTAATTGCGTTTTACACTATCAATCACAATCTGAGTGATTTTGAAGGATATTGCTAATCCATAGCTTCGTATGTTCGAAAAAAAAATTTGCTCAACAACGTAAATAACACAATGAATGTTGTTGAACTGTCAAAATGAAAGCCCAATGCTACTGTAAGTGTGTTAAGGTGGTTTTACACCGGCGAGGCGAGGCGTGGATGAGATGCGCGAGAATTGAAATCACGCTTACCCTTTTACCTACACCGAAAGATGTCCATCGCTATACCGCGATCACGCGCCGCTTGGCCAGCCGTGTCGAGACACCGTGCCAGCCGAGAATATAGTGTGCAGCGATGTCTCGCGATAGTCGGAGCGAGCCGGCGCGGACCCGCACGTGCCAGCGCGAGACATCGCGAGATATCGCGAGTCAGCGTTTGACGGAGAGAGACCGATGGCCGGTGCGAGATTTGTATATCCGTTTTACAAAGTAAATTATAAAGTAAATATTCTTACAGCAATAAAGTTCAATATTGTACTAACAAATATTTCAATTCTCGCCATGCACTTTCTTGCGCATCCAGACCTTTTACACCAAAGATGGGTAGGGCGTGGATAGAAATTTTGCCATACAAATTTCAATTCTCACCCATCCCATCCACGCCTCACCTCGCATGTGTAAAACCACCTTGACGCAATTACCCCGCACGTCGAAAAAAGTTAAAGTTTCAATACGAACAAAAACACAGGCCAAAACAGTACAAAATAAAATGAGAAATCTAGGTCTGTGAAGTCAGAATGGATATCCATCAATTTTAATACCAAGTGCCAAGAACTGGCCAAACAATCGTTCATATTCTCAGAGCGTACTGAATAGTAAATTCTTATTTTAAGTTGCCTTTTCGTACAAAGTTCGAGTATTCTTATAAAAGTTGTGATAAATTCATCTTTGAAATAAGTGACGGATAGATGAAATTCAGCCTATTTTGAGGCTTTATGACAAAAAAACAGGCTTCATTGAAGTCAGATTGGGGTCCAGTCTTACCAAATGTAGCTGAATACCAGTTTTTCACATGAAGCAACTGCCTATCAGACCTCCAAAACCCAGTAACTGGGTAAACACGATACTCCTTGATAAGACGGAGTTGAAAGTAAATAAATAAATAATAAATTTTATTTCTCTCTCCACAAAGGTTGGCTTAGAATTAACATCTTAGGAATAGACAATAAATGTAGACAAAATCTTCTTTGCGAGAGACTGGAGTCCGCACTAGGGAAACCCTGTGTTACGGATCTCCAGGCTCCCAGTGTTTAGGTCATCATTAGGTACATAGCAGAAGTTTAAAGTTTAAGCACAATCATTTGAGTTTTTATTAAAGAGAAGCAAATGAAGCAAAATAGTAAAAAAGAAAAAAAATGTAATAATAAGCTACCTTTGCTCTAAAATACTAATTTAATACCGAATATAATTATTTAACCTCAAAATAGATACTAATCCCCAAATGAATCTTGTCGCTACCCCAATATCATAATCTAAAACTGTTTAATGAAACTACATATTTACAATATTTCAGGGATAAGGAAAATAATATAAAACACCAAGATATTTTGTCAGTCATTTATATTACTTTGCCAACATCAAATTCAATATTCTACACCATACCATCACATTTTCTATTCCCCACATAAAATCATAATTCAATCAGTATTCTAATATTTACCATAAAACTAATAGGTTATCTTAATTTACAGTAGATCTCCAACCAATACTATGCCAATCTATCTTTTTACCGACACAGCCACTAAGCACGTCTTACCGTCACGAGCGCTCGACCCACAAGACAGTTGTTTTCGCCATTTTGACATATGGAATCTTTTGGTGTTGCCAGTACAATATCAAACACTTATGTATTATAAAACTGAAACCTAACAAAAACAACTGGCAAAAGGCGTTGTGTGTGTGGTGCGAGATGTATGAGTGTACGGTGTAATGTGCGGTGTGTGTCTGTGGAGTCTTGTGGGTAAGTATCATTATGCGAGGAAAGATCTATGTTGTGTGTCGTGTTGTGAGTATGTGTGCGTGCACTGGATCCATCGGTGAGTTACACGATTAGAATGTGATGAGAAATAGTTCAAGAGAATTGAAGTAGAAGAAGTAATAAGTATCAGGTATTATGTACGAGTTGATCAGAAATATACCGGTTGTAACAGCGTAACATTTAATTAAATATCTGATTCAATTATAACAATTTCATATAATTGGATACTGACATATCCCAAAACAAACATTAATTTACAAACAGTCAATGTACCTGTCTGTATTGAAAACGGATAAAGGTGGGTAGGTACGTTTATGACGTCACCCGTCAAATGTGGCGTGTTTTGGCACAGCGTGTATTTGATTCGATATCAAATGCCAATCATAACCCTCCTTACCTGAAATTGTGTTAAGGATAAGCGCTTACGGGCTTACCCCTCAAAATTGTATACGGTATGAATTGTATAAGTAGCTATTAGCAATACCTACAAACCTATATCAAATTATTTCAACTATTGCCGAGCTTTAGTTTCTCTTTGACGCAATAATTAAGCTCATCAACATTCTGATAAAATAATTACCTACAGTTCAAGAATTCCTTTTATTTTATTTAAAATAATTCAAATATTATTTCAGACCTCATTTTTGACCACTAAAACAACTTTTAATTTAAAAATCAGATCTAGAAAAATGTGAAAACCATATTTTTTTGCAAATTTTATTGTACGAACGATAACAGCTATTTGAGACAGATTTTCTGTAAAACACGTTAAGGATTTTTAAGTTAATATTTACATAATTTAAAAATTTACAGAGTTAAAAAAAACATGTGCGGTCGGGGGACCCCCATCAAGAACGAAGTTCTTTCTCACGTATGATTTAAAACAAAAACATTTTTTTTGCAGCCGCCATATTGGATTTACATTTTGACCTCATATCGGCTTTGGCACACTCGAAAACCATGAAAACGAAACCCATGATGAAAAATTTGCCATCTTGGATTTTTTTTACCAAATTCACACTTTCTCTCCACTCTTTTCGGCATGCAGTATACTCGGGCCGATGTGTAAAATTTTATCCCACGACACTGTAATCACTTTACTCTTTTCTTTTGTTTTTTTTTTTTTGCCGGCGTTCACTCTCTCTTTCTTTCTTTCTCTTTGAATTAAAAGAAGGCAGTCGTAAGTATTAACACTTTTTATCGTGACGATTTCTGAAAGTTTACAAGCCACGTTGAAGAACTTCGTTCCAATAATAATAATAATATGCACAAGTTTATAAACAAGAACGGGAAATAATCATAGGGCATTCAAAAATTCGTCCGCATCACTGTCAACAGAAAAAGTGCCTAAAAGACTGGCAGCATTGCCACGTTGTATGGCAATGTTGATTCTTTGGCCAAAAAATACGCCAACCAGAGTGGTCACGTGAAGAGTCGAAATAAAATAAAGGTATTTGTACCATTGGTCAACTATACTCTATTGCCAACTGTAGAGGGTTGTAAATGGCTTGTCATTAATTACCTCACTATTATTACTTCTGTATTGATAGCTGTAAGCACTTGCACTTTATCGATTTTCTTATTTTCCTCTAATGTTTCTAATAAATCGGCCTTATTGTTCATAAATGACAAAACTGAAGCAATGTTGGTGAGTCAAGTAACGTGGTACGGTACTCTACTCAATCCCTACTGGTAATACTAGGTATCTAATTTAATGTCATTAAATAGATAATGAGAGTATCCCGCATAGGCTCATTCAACAATGTTAATGCTCATAATTATATGCGTTGTGACGTCGTCGTCCCACGCGTCTGCCGCACCCCGCCTTCGTCTCCTGCGGCACCGTGTCGACACACTCAAACACAATTAAAAAAAAAAAATTGAATTGTTGGTTTGAATTGATTACTGGGGCTTTCTTATTTCTACACATTTTCCAATGATCATAAAAGTTGAACTTTTTGCATTGTCATATTTTAGTAATACTGGGTGGCATCCCCATCGACGCAAAAACTGTTACCATGGGTTCAGTACATGATTCTGAAGCCCCCTTTTTTTTGGGTGGGAAATTATCAAATAACTTCTCCCGCTCTGGGCGGAATGGGAAGGCGTGTCAGACTCTTACTGACTAAAACCCACCCGTTTTCCTTCAGTTGCCGTGAAGGAAAACGACCCCTTCGACTTTCTTCGCAACCCCGGCAGGCATCGGCCCTAGCGGACCCCGTCAGTTTTGCTGACATCTCTTTGAGGCGCGCGCGGAACACAACGCGCCGTCGACCCGGGCCTGGTCCTTATCGGACGGCGAGCTACCCATTGCTCACAGTCAGCAAGCCCGCGCTTAAAAAATCTGCTGTTCCATACATTTTGACCACGTAAATATTGCACTTTTATACGAAACAGCAAATTCCTTTTTAGTAACCGACGAAACATTTCAATGCAGGGGCGTTCAGAATCATGTACTGAATCCATGGTAAGTGTATGCGCTGCTGAATAGGTCGCACACACTGTGGGTGATAGCTTGAATGATAAGTCACGGATAGCCAAAGATGATGGTTTATTGAATATATTTAACTACCAAGTAACTGATGCTATAATAAACGTTGTGTGAATGAGTATAGCTTACTATGAACACTGATTGTGTATTGTCGCGTTGCACTATAATTTGTGCAAGGCGACGGAAAAGTGCTGATGTATGCAATGCGCGCGTGTCATGTACGATACATGACTCGTACAATAACAGTTTTCGTGTCGGTGTTGCCATCCTGTATAGCACCGAAAGCACATTAAATCATTGGTCCCAGCTGTTATTTGTAGATTTTTGACAGTTTTTACGGTTTTTTAGAAGCCCGAAAGTCTGACAACCAGTCTTACCAAGGTGTATTGTGTTACCTTGTAACTTGGTTATGGAGGTCAGATAGGCAGTCGCTCCATGTAAAATAATGGTATTCAGCTGCATTCGGTTAGACTGGAAGCTGACCCCAACATAGTTGGGAAAAGGCTAGGCAGATAATAATGATGATGATGTAATATTTTAGTAATATTTTTAAGGTATTTTCATAATTACGACTCCACTTTTCTGTCATTGCCAAACTATCGTAAAAAACATAGAAACATTCAACTGCAATTAAAAACCAATTTTTCACCGAAAAAAAACATTTAAGGCCATTAATACACCATCATATCACCCTTGGGAACCTCAAAACTTCACAAAAAACTACGTTAAAATTTATCGCGGAATTTAATTACTAAAAATCTTTTAGCTAATACAAAGGCGCACCCTAGCGGTATTTAATTATGACGTGGCATATTCGCGTCACGTTATGGTGTTTCATTAGTAAGGCAAACATTTTTAAACGGAACAGTGTGGCCGCACCCTGACGATCGCGTAGACAGAATAACTTTAGTATTTGTTTTGATGATTGCACTTTTTTTGCGTTTTCTTTGGGAATTAATGATAGTGGTGCCGATTCCCTTGTTCACAAACTAAACTAAATTTAAGTTCAGTGCATCTTTTTCTTTCTATTTCATTAAGAAAAGGACAGAAGATAAATTTTAGTTTAGTCCTGTCAAATTAATCAGCGCTTGACGTAAATTGACGTAATTTTAGTAGGCAAGTTTTTAATCACGTCTAAACTTGTATGGAGTAGTGACAGGCGCTGATTAATTTGACAAGACTAAACTAAAATTTATCTTCTGTCCTTTTCATAATGAAATAGAAAGAAAAAGATGCACTGAAATTAAATTTAGTTTAGTTTGTGAACAAGGGAATCGGCACCAATATGGTATATTTTTAGTGTTGCGGTATACAAGGTGGCAGGGACATCGACGCACAACCTGTTACTATGGATTCAGTACTCGATTCTGGACCCCCGACTAGAAAGTCGTGGGTTATTTTAAAAAAATCTGCTGTTTCAAAAAATAGTGCAATCCCTACGCGTTCAAAATGTATGGAACAGGAAGATTTTTTTTTAAATAACCTTCGACTAATTTCGACGCAGGAAAATCATGTACTAACGCGTCGATGTCCTTGCCAGCCTGTATATCAGAAAGAAAGAAAGTTAAAAAACACAATGCAGTGATACCAGTGACTACACCATTCACTGGTGCGAAAAAAACCGATAGGGAAATCGTGGCCCCGGCAACAGGGCAACCAAAGGAACACGGGTGGGTTTTAGTCAGTAAGAGTCTGACACGCCCTCCCGCTCCGCCCAGAGTGGGAGAAGTTATTTGATAATTTCCCAACCAAAAAAAAATAAAAATGGTATACCTAACTTTTTAATAAGCGTTTTGATTGGTCGTTCGAGTCTAAATCCCGTTTAGAGTCGAAGGATCAATTAAAAGAAAGAAGAAAGAAAGAAAATAAATTTATTTGCGGTTTTTATGTAATAAATTCAAGATACTGTGGTACAAATAAGAATATCTATAACCAACGACGTTCGATGTAGAGGCTCGAAAATCTAACTACAGGCCTTACCGCAGAATATTGATATCTGTTAGAAATCTGTAATTTTTCCCAAATATGTCACACTCGGCAAGCATTGCTTAACCTTGCAGATCGATCCGTGCGGCTATTATTAATTAGCCACGAGCACCTTATATAATCTCTCAATAAATCTAGATAGAACGCATTTGATAATTAAAAATATCTAAATGTCAATAACAGCATCGTCCTCAGACAACCTCGCTATAACCGCTAGCACCTTGAAATTTAAGAGCAATCCTACATTACTTATTTATTGGCAAGCAACCTACGCGCGAATATTAATGAAGACGCCTGCGCCGGCCGCGGGGGGGGGTGGGTCGTACTTGTACCTATTGCAAATGATATCAAATAAATCAGAGGGAATCATATACAGTGTGACTGGTTAAACGAAGGACATATTGAAGGAGGTTCAGTAATCAATCAATACTCGTTTCCATTATGTAAAAATAGGACCTTAACATTTCAACTAGTTGATTCTGGATAATCAGTACCCTAAATACTGTACAAAAAAGCATACCGAGCCCTTCGCGTCCAATATAACAACGCCTTCAGAGCGCTGATGGGGCTGCCGCGACACTGTAATGCCTCGGGCATGTTTGCCGAAGCTAGCTTCGACTGCTTCTATGCTACGATGCGTAAACGGAGCGCGTCTCTGGTGCGCAGGGTGCGCGGCAGCCCCAACAGCGTTCTGATGATGATAGCTGACAGGCTCGACTGTCCCAACATACGACGCTGCAGTGACTTGCACGTCACCTACAGTCGTCGGCCATTAATGTTACGTTAGTGTAAGTGTAAGGCGGTTTTTGTTTTGTATTTTATTGTAATGTTAATGTTTGATGAAGTTATGTGTGTTATATTGTATTTTGTGTATGAGTCATTGTTACTCGAAGAAATAAATGAATAATAATAATAAGTGGAAACTATAGTTTTTCTGAATCCATTGCTTTCTGATTAATTCCGTTGCTGGTTCAAATGCAGTTGAATTTTATCTCTCCTCTCTTTTAAACAGAAAATCTAATCAGATTATCCATTAATCAGTTGAAGGACACTGAACGAGACACAATGAAGGTTTTTTTTGTTGTTTCGCGTATTGGTGTTTAGTGTCCCTCAAAGTGTTAAAATACTTCACTAACCAGTACCCTAATTGCGTAATACACGATCAATCACAATCTGTTTCGATTTGAAACAGATTTGCTAATCCATTGCTTCATAACTTGGAAAAAAAATCTGCTCAACAACGTAAATAACGCAATGAATGTTGTTGAACTGTCAAAATGAAACAAATTTGTCATAATCATTTACGAAAATAAGTTACGCAATTAGGGTACGGTATCCAGAAATACAGGCCTTACACCTTGCTAAAACTATTAAGTATTGTTCTTGATCACATCATCAGATTCCCTGAAAGACGATTTAGATTTGGAGAGGGAGCGCAGAGCGTTGTCAGTCCGGGCGAAAATGCTGGCCCGCAGGTTCTCTCGATGTACAGTTGCAGTTAAAATTGCCCTTTTTAAGGCGTATTGCACAACACTGTACTCGGGGGCCCTGTGGTTCAGATATACCCAAAGGGCTTGCAATGCTCTGCGTATCCAGTATAATAATGCGTTCAGGGTGCTGTTGCGACTGCCACGCTTCTGCAGGGCGTCGGCGATGTTTACCGACACGCGCACTGACTGCTTTAACGCAGTATAGCGCAAGAAATCTGCCTGGTTACTTCGCAGGTTGCGTGACAGTCCCAACATCATTCTGCACTCGATAGCCGCCCGGGCAGATAGTCCGCTTGTTTGGGCGTTAGCCGATCGGACAAGATCTGTTTTAGTTATTAAGTACTAACATAGGCTAAGTAAGATTATTACTAACAAAATGGACCTCATTTGTAGTCTGAATATATAAATAAACTAGCTGACCCTGCAAACGTTGTTTTGCCATATAAATGTTTGGGGTGGACCATCTTTATCACTGACTACCCTACCTACCCTACCTACCCTACCTACCCTACCTACCCTACCTACCCTACCTACCCTACCTACCCTACCTACCCTACCTACCCTACCTACCCTACCTACCCTACCTACCCTACCTACCCTACCTACCCTACCTACCCTACCTACCCTACCTACCCTACCTACCCTACCTACCCTACCTACCCTACCTACCCTACCTACCCTACCTACCCTACCTACCCTACCTACCCTACCTACCCTACCTACCCTACCTACCCTACCTACCCTACCTACCCTACCTACCCTACCTACCCTACCTACCCTACCTACCCTACCTACCCTACCTACCCTACCTACCCTACCTACCCTACCTACCCTACCTACCCTACCTACCCTACCTACCCTACCTACCCTACCTACCCTACCTACCCTACCTACCCTACCTACCCTACCTACCCTACCTACCCTACCTACCCTACCTACCCTACCTACCCTACCTACCCTACCTACCCTACCTACCCTACCTACCCTACCTACCCTACCTACCCTACCTACCCTACCTACCCTACCTACCCTACCTACCCTACCTACCCTACCTACCCTACCTACCCTACCTACCCTACCTACCCTACCTACCCTACCTACCCTACCTACCCTACCTACCCTACCTACCCTACCTACCCTACCTACCCTACCTACCCTACCTACCCTACCTACCCTACCTACCCTACCTACCCTACCTACCCTACCTACCCTACCTACCCTACCTACCCTACCTACCCTACCTACCCTACCTACCCTACCTACCCTACCTACCCTACCTACCCTACCTACCCTACCTACCCTACCTACCCTACCTACCCTACCTACCCTACCTACCCTACCTACCCTACCTACCCTACCTACCCTACCTACCCTACCTACCCTACCTACCCTACCTACCCTACCTACCCTACCTACCCTACCTACCCTACCTACCCTACCTACCCTACCTACCCTACCTACCCTACCTACCCTACCTACCCTACCTACCCTACCTACCCTACCTACCCTACCTACCCTACCTACCCTACCTACCCTACCTACCCTACCTACCCTACCTACCCTACCTACCCTACCTACCCTACCTACCCTACCTACCCTACCTACCCTACCTACCCTACCTACCCTACCTACCCTACCTACCCTACCTACCCTACCTACCCTACCTACCCTACCTACCCTACCTACCCTACCTACCCTACCTACCCTACCTACCCTACCTACCCTACCTACCCTACCTACCCTACCTACCCTACCTACCCTACCTACCCTACCTACCCTACCTACCCTACCTACCCTACCTACCCTACCTACCCTACCTACCCTACCTACCCTACCTACCCTACCTACCCTACCTACCCTACCTACCCTACCTACCCTACCTACCCTACCTACCCTACCTACCCTACCTACCCTACCTACCCTACCTACCCTACCTACCCTACCTACCCTACCTACCCTACCTACCCTACCTACCCTACCTACCCTACCTACCCTACCTACCCTACCTACCCTACCTACCCTACCTACCCTACCTACCCTACCTACCCTACCTACCCTACCTACCCTACCTACCCTACCTACCCTACCTACCCTACCTACCCTACCTACCCTACCTACCCTACCTACCCTACCTACCCTACCTACCCTACCTACCCTACCTACCCTACCTACCCTACCTACCCTACCTACCCTACCTACCCTACCTACCCTACCTACCCTACCTACCCTACCTACCCTACCTACCCTACCTACCCTACCTACCCTACCTACCCTACCTACCCTACCTACCCTACCTACCCCAACCTACCCACCCTACCCTACCTGCCCTACCTGCCCTACCTGCCCTACCTGCCCTACCTGCCCTACCTGCCCTACCTACCCTACCTACCCTATCTTTCAAGTTGGATCAAACTGCACACGGTGTGCAAATTTGATTAAAATCGGTTGAGTAGTTTAGGAGTCCATCGCGGACAAACAACGTGACACGTAATTTATATATATTAAGATAAGAAGATATATATTAAGAAGATAATAATAATAAATAATTAGAAAATGTACTTATAGGTGTATTGCGGTGAGAAATAAATCTTTATCTAAACTTATCTAATATCCCTCGTTTAACCAGTCTGTCTGTATTATCGGCGTATGGAAGGACCTAATCAAAGGACCCATAGTTGTCTCAATATCGAGTATTTATTAATGTCGTTACGTTGTCTGGGTTTGTTGAGTGGGTATGAATTGTTATGATGATGTTCGTGTTAAACCAGGTATAATAAATAAATAAATAAATAAATAAATTCTTTATTTCACCAAAAGCCATCACAGTACAAGAACCATAGAACTAAGAGCATATTATAAGGCTTATAACTAGGTCACAATAATTTAAATACCCTGACTCCTAAACTAGGTGTATGTGCCTGTATCTTAGGAGTCAGTGATTCTCCGTAACAAACGAGACAAAGCCACAATATAATAAAACGGGACGTTACAACAAAAAGCAAATGGTGTAAAAGAAAAACAGGATATAATCTATGAACAGAAAACACATAATGAAATGAAAAACGTTTAGCTGTGTGGTGAGGTGAATAAATGTAGGGTCCGAGTGCATGTGTCTGTGTGTAGTGAGTAAGTGTAGGATGTGTGTGAGTGCGTATGTGGTGTGTAGGTGTAGGGTGTGTGAAATTAAAAAGAAAGTGGTGTAACCGGTACACATTCGCATAAGGTTAGATTTAAACTTATATTTATATGTATAGTACCTTATCATTATAAATTACCCAGCAGAAGATCCTCAGTGTCATCATAACTCAGTGTTTGGAGATAATCTCTAAGTAAGTTTTTGCATTTATATTTAGGGCATGAATAAATTTTAAACTTTTTATTTAGGAGGTTGTACATATTAATGCTATTAACGTAGAATTGGCGTTTGGCAAAGGCAGTTCTATGGCGTTCATGGGGAAAAACATTATGCTTAAGCCTGCCAGTCGGTTCCTTTGGAGGACGGGCAGAGTGTTTGCGTAGGGTCGACAGGAGCACATAAAGTTGCCTGACTGTGAGTACCTTGCAGTCGGAATAGAGCTGCACAGTGGGATACCTACGTGGAAGAGAGAGCATTACCTTAAGGACAGCTCTCTGGGCTCTCTCAAGGCGGATAAAAGCATTTTGGGTGGCACCACCCCAGACGGGCAAGCAGTACGTTAGGACAGACCGGCATAGGGCAAAATATACTAATTTTAGCGTATCCTTATCAGCAGAGTTTCGTAACTTTTTGAAAACATATATTAGCTTACGTATGCGGGATGTGACTTTGGCTATATGGGGGTGCCAGTTGAGATGCTGATCGATGAGTACTCCTAGATACCTTACACAAGTGGATTTGGCGAGGAAGAGGCAGCTACACTGTGTTAAGGATCCGCAAGCATGCGCTTTTATGGTAAAGGAGTTTGAGGGACACAGATTGGACCGAATGGAAAATGGAACATATACCGATTTATCAACATTTAAGGTGAGCAAGTTGTCAGCCAAACATTTCATTACAGCGGACAGCGCAGCCTCGGCGTTTTGGTATGTCTGGGGCCAGTCATCACCATCTACAACAAGGGCAGTGTCATCCGCGTACGTAAATATCTTACAGTTATTTAGAGGCAGTTTGCAGAGTTCATTACCTATTGCTGTACCTATGTCCGTTTATCTGTAGTTCTAGCCAATAGCTGTTTATTATTTGGCCTTTTAGTTATTCGTTCATGTTGGCGAAGCAAAACGGGTACCTGATATTTTATGGTTTGATTTAGCTGTTTCGCTACTCAGCATGTAAGGTTACCGTACACAGGAGTGGCTTGAGAGACGCCACGGCGTCCTCACCTTCCGCCTGACGCAGGTCCTCACCGGACACGGCTGCTTCGGGAGGTTCCTGTTCAGGATAAGGCGGGAGGAAACACCCGGGTGTCACCATTGTGTGGATCGGCCTGAGGACACGGTGGAGCATACGGTGGAGGTCTGCCCGGCTTGGGCAGAGCAACGCCGTGTCCACGTAGAGGCGATCGGCGGTGGTGATCTCTCGCGTCCGGCCCTGGTTCAGGCCATGGTACGGAGCGAGAGGAAATGGCAGGCCGTCACCTCCTTCTGCGAAGCGGTAATGCTCGCGAAGGAGGAGGCGGAACGCGTGAGGGAAAGGCAAAGTTCGCGCCCTCACGCCCCTAAACGCCGTAGGAGGAGACGCCCGGGGCGGGAATCGCGAGCCGATTTCCGGCCACCGTAGGCGCAGGCTTGCGGACGGTGAGCAATGGGTAGCTCGCCGTCCGATAAGGACCAAGCCCGGGTCGACGGCGCGTTGTGTTCCACGCGCGCCTCAAAGAGATATCAGCAGAATTGACGGGGTCCGCTAGGGCCAGTGCCTGCCGGGGGTTCGAAGAAAACCGATAGGGAAATCGTGGCCCCCTGGCAACATGGCAACCGAAGGAACACGGGTGGGTTTTAGTCAGTAAGAGTCTGACACGCCCTCCCGCTCCACTCAGAGCGGGAGAAGTTATTTGATAATTTCCCACCCAAAAAAAGGTTACCATACACGTGGCAATGATCATATTATCGTATTTCCCATAACCTTTTAACTGTCATTAACGAGACACAATAGAATTTTTATTGTTATCCACCTCAATGAGGCATCGTGACAGATAATGAGATATTGCAAATAAACAATGAAATAGATTTTTACAAATTACTTTTCCGCATTCAAATATTTATTATTCGCTACTTATATTATAACTCGATTTTTATAATTGTGAGCTTGGAGCTGTCAAAATCATAGGTTATTATTAGCAGTGATCGGAGTAGGTAGACTGATTTAGGGTCAATGAACTGGCACGTATATATTAGTATGGATATGCCTCCGGGATTCCGGTATTTTGAAATTATTAAGATTTTTTTAAGGAATATCAAATGTTGTAATGTGTACAATAAAGAATACATCAATATCAATAAGAAATGTTTAACCCTTTTGCTGTCTTTTTAATAGTATATAGGTGATCGGACTCCAAGAAAAGGATAGGTATACTATAAAAACAATATAATAAAATAATATATTTTAAATGTTTATCTATCGCTCGTGGCTAAGTAATAACAGCCGCACGTATCAATCCATCAGGTTAAGCTACGCTTGCCGGGGTTGGCCCGTGGATGGGTGACCATCTTTACATACCTACCGAGATTTCTCCGTGCCTCGGAAAGCACGTTAAGCCGTTGGTCCCGGCTGTCATTCGTGAATCTTTGACAGTCGTTACGGGTCGTCAGAAGCCCGAAAGTCTGACAACCAGTCTTACCAAGAGGTATCGTATTACCCAGTTACTGGGTTGTGGAGTTCAGATAGGCAGTCGCTCCATGTAAAATACTGGTATTCAGCTGCATCCGGTTAGACTGGAAGCCCACCCCAACATAGTTGGGAAAAGGCTAGGCAGATTGATTGATCTATCGCATTCTATAAATTTATAATGTAGTAGTTTAAAAATCCTTACTTTAGCAATATTTGATTCAATCCCGTAAGTACCAAAATGAAATCCTGGAAAAAAGTCTTATCCATGTTATGATTTCGATGACTATTCATGATGCGAGTACGTAAAATCAATCTACCTACTCCGATCACTGGTTATTAGTATTGAATTCACCCGCCCGGTTACCTCCTCAGTGTCCCTACACAACTCGTGTCGTCTCCACAGTTATATCTCAGTTGTTATTGTTATTATTTCAACCACATACACTTTAATATTTTGACGTTGACAGGCGCACAGTTATAAAAATCGGGTTTATACTATTTAGCATAGCATAACATAATCAGCCTATAACTTTGGACACAGGCCTCCTCTCGGTGAGAGAGAGTGGGCAGTAATTTAACACGCGGGCCCAGTGCAGATTGGTTACTATTAAATTACTATTTATTACTTACTCACGTACTTATCGAATGTAGTTTCAACATGATTAACATTTTACCACTGATAAACTGAAATATGTATCACAGGCAGGATTAACTTAAATTAATTCTCATTTAACCACCACCAAGCTTGGTTATTTATTTTCCAATCAAATATTGACTGATTGAGTTGAAAATACTGATGGAAAATATTTGCATATCATGTTCTCTTTTTTGGGTAGATATTTATCAGGACTCGTTAACATATTTCAAGTTTATATTATAATAGGTATCATAAGTCTATCGAAACTAAATCTATACATCTATACAAATAAATAAAAATATCTGGATGATCTTTTTTAATGACGTTTTCTAAATATGAAACCCCAAAGCCCCTGCATACTTTTCATGAAAATCGTTGGAGCCGTTTCCGAGATTCAGATTATAATACATTTTAATGTACAAGAATTGTTCGTTTAAAGGTTTGCTCGTTTAAAGGTATTAGATTGAAGTGTCTGTTTGTAATGTCAAAATGACAGCTTTTTACTAAATGTATAAGAAAGTATACACGGTACCTATACCTAACAAAAAATAAACAATTTGTAAAATTTTGGTGTCTTTCTGTCTGTTCCGGCTAATCTCCGAAACGGCTGGACCAATTTTGACGGAACTTTCACGTAACTAAGGAATTATGGCCAACACGAGCGAAACCGCAGGCAGCAGCTAGTTAATCATAAAAATCAAGTAGAACGGAATGTTGCACATTTTAAATATTATATTTTATATAAAACATGTAAAATTTTTGTATATTTATTTTATTTTTATATCTTATTATATGCTGCACCAGTCGACGTCTCTATCTTACATAGGTCCACAGCATTATGCTGAGCGATGGCCGTTTTGCGTATATGTGGCGTATATTTTCCCCCAACTTGTTCTTTTTTCGTTTATGTTGATTCTTTGCATCATATTTTCCGTAAATAAACGTATTTTCTTTCTTTCTTTTCTTTCTAAGTGCTAATGCAATCTATTTAGCAGAATAGTTAATTGATTCAGGCGTGACCTTGCGGAAATCCATTATAAAATACAATAGACGTGGACACGCCGTGTTCGAGTTCGCAACAAGTCCATCGTCATCCTGAGGATGCCTCGTTGAGAGGTGAAACACGTGTCGATTTATTTCAGGAGTTTTTTATGGCTCTTTAGAAATAGCTAAGCGGAACAGGTTACTAAACATATCCACGTCTATTGTATTTTATTTAGCAGAAGACAGTTTTTTTTTTTCGGATTCTAGTTTTACGTCACTAAGTTTCATTAATAATTTCAAAAGATAAATTAAGTAAACGCAACATTTTTATAAGTTTACCACCATCCCTTACAAAACACACCCCGAAGCTTTGATGAAGATGTTACTCAATTGAGTTCTCAATTCCCGATCGAACACTCAGACTCAACTATCGATGAGCCACACAACACGCTGACGTGCACCATCATTAGCCATGAGTTATGACGTCAGTCTGCGCGGAACTGACGGCGTATTGTTCAAGGTAAGGGAGGATGACTTATTGGATGCGGGATGACGGTCATTGTTACTGCTGTGTTGTGTTACGGTGAGATGGAGCGAAATTCATTTAGTTCGGACCGAAATTGTGGAGACTACAATAATAGGGATGATGCCAAGGTAAAAAAAAAAGCGGCCAAGTGCGAGTCGTACTCGCCCATGAAGGGTTCCGTAGCAGCAAGTAACATTGAATGAAAGGTAAATTGCGGTTTACGATTTATGACGTATTAAAAAAAAACTACTTGCTAGATCTCGTTCAAACCAATTTTCGGTGGAAGTTTACATGGTAATGTACATCATATATTTTTTTAGTTTTATCATTCTATTATTTTAGAAGTTACAGGGGGGACACACACATTTTACTACTTTGGAAGTGTCTCTTGCGCAAACTATTCAGTTTAGAAAAAAATGATATTAGAAACCTCAATATCATTTTTGAAGACCTATCCATAAATACCCTACACGTATGGGATAGATGAAAAAAAATTTTTGAGTTTTAGTTCTAAGTATGGGGAACTCCAAAATTATTTGTTTTTTTTTTCTATTTTTATGTAAAAATCTTAATGCGGTTCACATAATACATCTACTTAGCAAGTTTCAACAGCGTAGCTCTTATAGTTTCGGAAAAAAGTGGCTGTGACATACGGACGGACAGACAGACAGACATGACGAATCTATAAGGGTTCCGTTTTTTGCCATTTGGCAACGGAACCCTAAAAAGAAATTCTATTTAGTCCGTCTTTCAGATAATAAAAAAAAATTAGACACGTATTGTTTGCTTTATCATACTAATCAAAAATAACTTAGAAAATACGCATTAAAGTTGGGGAGTGAAGGCTCGCTACGTCACAACGCAGTATTAAATCTAGCAAGGCGTGACGTCATGCCACATTTTAACTCAATGTATTGCCGTAATCTTTTGATTACGTCAAAAACGAAAAAATACTTGTTTAATATTTTTTATTAACCTACAAGAGGGAGAAAAAAAATTTTTTGGGCACAGGCCTATTCTTATGCTATGTTGACACTGATTGCTGTTGTTATTTTGATCGCTGATTTATTTGTAATTAGCTGCGCCCCGCGGTTTCACCCGCTTAAGTCTCGATTCCGTTGGAATATCGGAATAAAAAGTATTCTATATCCGAGTCCAGGTCATGGTCTACACATGTGCCAAATTTCATCCAAATCCGTTCAGCCGTTTTAGCGTAAAAACGTAACAAACAAAGAAACAAACATTAAAAAAAAATCTCTTTATAATAGGTATTAGTTTAGATTTAAATATAAAATATACAGAGGCGAACATAAATCAGTCTCTACAAAGCACACATTGTTGAATAATGGACCAGTGGTTTTGCAATTTGGTCCTTGTCTACAGACCGCAGTTTAGGTTTGGGGCGCGATCTCTTGAAATAAATATTTGAATGCATTAAGTTGCATAATTAGCCTAAAATGTTCCCACTGCTGGGATACAGGCCTCCTCTCAGTGAGAAGGAGTAGGCCGTAATCCACCACATGGGCCTTGTGCGGGTTGGTAGATGTCACATGCCTTCGATTTTTTTTGGTTCTAGGACGTGATGGTTTCTTCACGATGTTTTTCTTCACTGTCGTGAGAGCAGTGGTGATGAAATAATTTACACAAAGCGCCTGCATGTCCAGGTTCAAACCTACGACCTACAACTCGTCGCGGCCGTTACTACTGGGCCACCACTGCTAATATTTGAATGAGCTACAAATAAATTTTCTGAATCTGGATGCTGCTGCTGCTGGTGCATGTGAGATTTGTGTTCACAATCGCATGAAAGATACAGGAGTCACACGCTCAGTAAAGCTACATACAAGACAAAAAACCGGCCAAGTGCATGTCTGACTACGCACAATGAAGGGTTAAGGCAAAATGGGTTAAGGGGAAATGGCAAGCCGTCACCTCCTTCTGCGTAGCGGTAATGCTCGCGAAGGAGGAGGCGGAACGCGTGAGGGAGAGGCAAATTTCGCGCCCTCACGCCCCTAACTGCCGCAATAGGAGGAGACGCCCGGGGCGTGAATCGCGAGCCGATTTCCGGCCACCGTAGGCGCGGGCTTGCGGACGGTGAGCAATGGGTAGCTCGCCATCCGATAAGGACCAAGCCCGGGTCGACGGCGCGTTGTGTTCCACGCGCGCCTCAAAGAGATGTCAGCAGAATTGACGGGGTCCGCTAGGGCCAATGCCTGCCGGGGGTACGAAGAAAACCGATAGGGACATCGTGGCCCCCGGCAACAGGGCAACCGAAGGAACACGGGTGGGTTTTAGTCAGTAAGAATCTGACACACCCTCCCGCTCAGCCCAGAGCGGGAGAAGTTATTTGAAAATTCCCCACACAAAAAAAAAGGGTTCCGTAGTTGGGATGAATTTATCCCAAATACAAACTTAACATTGTAGTTGAAATACATGTTCTCCCATACATTCCAACTGCAAATGTAAGTTTGTACGCACAATATTGAGAGATTTATCATGTTATTTTAAGACCATAGACTTCTTATAGATTTTCCTGTTATCTATGAGTGAAGAACCATTCCCTGTATTTTTTTCAAAATTTTAGGCTCAACAGTTTCGGAGATAAGGCGTGTAATGGTAAATTTTCATCTATTTTCTTAAATATGTTTAAATTCATTTATTTTAAAATTATAAAAAAATATACTTGAGATTCTCGTAATAACTCCTTTCATTTGATATGTCACACGAGTATTAAAAACTTTATTTATTTATTTCCTTATTTGCCCTCATGCCCTCAAAAGTGACCCTCATGTTCAATATTCATTTATTTACGTTACACATTCGTGTTTGGGTCACAGAAATACATATGTGTACCAAATTTCAACTTAATCGGTCCATTAGATTCGGAGCAAATCGGCTGTGACAGACGGACAGACAGACACACGAGTAATCCTATAAGGGTTCCGTTTTTTCCTTTTGAGGTACGGAACCCAAAAAATGCAAAATCAATGCGAAGAATTTATTTTAACGAACGTCTTTAACTTTTTCACGTCATAAGACCTCTTAATTCGGCCATCTTTCGCAATAAACCGTCCATCTCATCAATAAGGGATCTTTCCACCGATCAATCTGGCGTTTCTTATCATCGGTAATTACAACGAGCAGTACAAGAGCCGACCGGTCGGTAACAGTCTGTATCACAACAAAAGTCCATTAGTGGGTCCCGCCAAACGAATTAATTAATTCAGACGATTCGCCCCCTATTTACTATGAACGACCCAAGATGTGCCCTATTCTGGGATCAACTATGGTCAATGATTCCTAATGTGATTTCATTAAACTTTGTTTTGAGGGTTTTGGCTTCCGAAGTTGCGGAATTTGATAGACAGGGCAAGTATAAAGTAATTAGACAGATACAGCTGCATAAAACATTGTTATTTTGCAGGCGCTTTAATTTGTGTAAATTATTTCATCACCACTGCTCTCAAAACGGTGAAGGAAAACATCGTGAGGAAACCGGCATGTCCTAGAACCGAAAATTCGAAGACATGTGACATCTACCAACCCGCACTGGGCCCGCGTGGTGGATTACGGCCCACTCCCTCTCACAGAGAGGAGGCCTCTGTCCCAGCAGTGGGAACATTTATAGGCTGATGATGATAGTGCAGATATCTTAGAGGACAAACCCTAGCTAGAAACATTTTCCCAATCAACTTTATACTTACTTCCGATAACCGTATACTTACTTACGATAAAATTGAAAATCTTTTAAAGAAATTTGACAGATTGTGGTAGCTTGATGTGCTGGCGTCTGTACCTATGAAATGACATCAAAGCAAACAGAACCTTATTGCTAAGCCTCTGCTGTCCGTCCGTCTGTCTGTTAGCGGGCTGTATCTCATAAACAGCACAGTTAGCATGACCACAATAGAAACGGATTTTGTCGACGGAAGAATAGACAAAATGACAGATTGTGATTGTTTATCTGTCATTTTGTCTATTCTTCCGTCGACAAAATTCGTTGAAAACCCGTTTAATAGGTAGATAGTAGAAATTTTCACAGATTGTGTTCTTCTGTTACCATTATAACAAATATGAAGTTAATAAACAACAACATAGGAAACAAGTAACATGTTTTTTTTTTCGGTATTTTTTGCTCAATGTTAATACGGTAGGAAACGCTTCGTGTGCAAGTCTGACTCGCACTTGGCCGGTTTTTCTTATTTGAAGTTGGTTAGCATAAAACAACCCTTAAATTAAATTCTTATTATTACAGATGGGTTAAGTTACTACTTATTTACTTAATTCGATGAAAAAGCGAAGCGAATTATCTGTAAATAAGACCGCTCGTGTTATTGACTCATAGATAATTAATTAACAGGCAAATAGAGACGAAATTTTTCAATTAATTTTCAGAATCCTTAAAACTTTTTAAATACGTTGTGGCATTTGAATGAACCTCATTTTAGTGGTCATATTTCGACAAACAATCCCGTGATTTCACAAGAATTTTGCTGTATAAAGGCGGGTTCCCACGGTGCGCGATATCGCGCACGCACGCGCACCGGCCCGCACAGCGCACGACCACGCACCGCGCACGAAGGGTCTTCCGACGGTGCGCGATATTGCGCACGCAAGCGCACCAGCCCACACAAACATCTGCATTTTTTGTACCTACGTTCTATGCAAATAAATAATGATTCCATTCTATTATATTGTATTCTGACGACCACAGATAGCTACACAACACACACCATGCATTTTCCGACGGTATGTGTCGGTCTGTGTGGGCCTCGAGATTCGAAGCCACATTAGCATTGTTCTGTTTGTTAGCTTTGGTGGATGCTGAATATAACTTCACATTTGTGGATTGCGGATGTTATGGTAGAATAAATAATGGCGGTGTTTGCAGAAATACAGAGATGTATAGTTTTTTTTTAGAAATGTACTGTATTTTCCAGCATCGACTAATTTGCCCTTCAAGGAGGAACCACTTCCCTACGTGTTTGTGGCAGATAGTGCATTTCTCTCACTGAAAATATGTTGAAGCCGTCTCCACGCTAAGGGAACAAAGAAAGATACCTCATTAACGGCATAACAATGTAAATGTCTATTAACTGCTCCCAAATTACGATGATTATTTAATTTTTTTTACATTCTTCCTTGACATAATCTTTAATTTTTTGACATTATATACCTACAATCTATATCTATAAAAGGAAAGGGTGACTGACTGAATGACTGACTGACTGATCTATCAACGCACAGCTCAAACGACTGAACGGAATGGGCTGAAATTTGGCACACAAGTAGATAATATGACGTAGGCATCCACTAAGAAAGGGTTTTTGGAAAACCGACTTTTAAGGGGCTGAAAAGGGGGGATTTTGTTTGTATGAAAAATCTTATTCCTTTAGATAATAAACTTGAAACTTGGCACAAATACTCATCTATGTAAATTATAAAGTTTGCCATTTTTAGTTTTTCTAAACTACCCCCTAAGGGAAGATTGGGGGGTGTCAAAGTTTATATGGAAGACGCGCGGTCTGATTAACTCGAAACTCAATATTTATACTTAAGACTGAAAACAAATAAAAACGTATATCAGGGTTTTTTGAAAATCTACCCCTAACGGGGTGAAAAGGGGTATTCATTTTTACAGGGGAGGATTTTACTGTTAATAATCTATATCAAATAATGGAAACATCATAATAGACTTTTTCAAAAAATATTATTATCACGCTATTTGCTATGGAGGATGAGCAATATTGCATTATGTTCGTATTCTTCTATAGTTTACTGCAAACTGTAAAAAGACTGTCCAAAAGGTTAGAATATTGCAGATAATTACGGATTTAACCTTTTAAAAGATCATAATCACGCCATACCTTTATGCAGCTAAGTAGTCAATCATAACATATACAGGGTGGATGTTGATATGGGGCAATAAGGGCAGGTACCTTAACCGTTATCGCTATAAGATAACGGTCTTAGGAGACTGTCCTTAACTTTTTGAAACATTTTGATCTACATTCACAGATTTTGAAAAAATTGTACAGTCAGCAAGAACATGGGCAATTTTCACAAAAACTTTTTTGATGCCAGTCGATCCTATTTCTTATTACGAGGGTCAAAAACTATATCGGGCCAACTGAGGTTTGAGTATGAGAAAATTCAGAAATTACAAAAAACTTTCCATACCTACATTTCGTAGGAAATGAGCCTGAGAGGAGATAGAACAACACGAAATATTATCCGCAACGATCAAAATCCGTAGTGCGCGCTTAGCCTAAGTTTTTAATATCTAGGTATTTCAAATTGATACCTCTACGCGTTTCTGAGAAAAAGTGTCTTGACTGGCAACGATGTCATCCTTAAAGGGTTTCCGTTTTTTATTTTGAGGTACGGAACCCTAAAACAGATTTATTATCTTTCTGTTTGTTACATTTTCATGCCGTAACGGCTGAACAGATTTAGATGAAAGGCATACGGATAGGCCATGACCTGGGTTAGGACATATGATAAGTACTCTGAATATCGGTAGTACGTTCCTGTGGGATATTTTCCGACCTTTACGCGTGCGAAGCCGCGGGCAAAAGCTAGTTTTCTATATTGTTTTTATCAAATTAGATTTGTTACAGCTGTAGTGGCAATCACGTTATTTGGTTTAAATAGGTCCTTATTTTTATTTTAGGGTACTTAAGAAACCTTTTTTATTGGAACCAAAAGTACTTATCCAACATTGTTATGAAGAGTTGTTTACTGTGCAACTTTTTAAGGCAATCTAAAAATTCACCACGAATACCGGTACTTTTGATACTGAAAATGAAGGTGGAGTGCATCCAGGCTCATGGCCAAATGATCCTCAAGGAAATACTTTCTTGATATTTATGAGGAATCTTCCAAGAAGAGCAACTTTTTTGAACACACAATTTTTTAAATTTTATAGACTATCACGCTATTTGCTATGGGGATGAGCAATATTACATTACTAGCTTCTGCCCGCGACTTCGTTCGCGTGAAAGTCGTAAAACACCACAATATACTACAGTAACAGCCACATTTCATAAAACTTCCCTGTATACTACGTTTGTAGTTTTATTCTTAGCAGTCAAAATATACAGAGAGTCAGGAATGGTGACTCGGGAGGAAGCAACGTAACAGTTGTCCGTGTGAGAAGCAGCTTGTCCTGAGGTCGAGACCCGCAGCCTTCAGCCTTTGGTGTCGGCCCCTGTGACTTGTTGATCGCAAACACTTCTCCATATCATATGCATTGTGACGAAGATAAATTACTTGGCAACCATAAACATTAAAAAAAAAATGAAAATTCAAAAGTCATTTATTCAAACTAGGCTAAAAATCAGCATTTTTCAAACGTCAAAATTACATAAGACAGTCTCCCAAAACGCCCACCCTTCACCATATAAAGTAATCAAATTGAAACCCGTGAAATACCTACTTATTATTGAGAAGTTCCATTGGCCATCTGTGTCCTTCATCATCAGTTCCGCTTTACCAAATGGTGCTTTCTGAGAGCAAATCTATGAGTTACTATAAAAATACCCAAATCGCTATAGGTATGCCTATAATATTTGAAGAGTTCCCTCGATTTCTCCAAGATCCCATCATCAGATCCTGATCAAATGACAATGGAACCAACTAGAAAGTATAACCATAACAATTTTTTTTTTTCAAATTCCACGAAAATATCAAATAAGTACTTGATATTTTCACTAAAAAATCATAAATAAATAGTTGCATTACCACTTTTTTGTATCTTTACCAATAATGATGCAAAAACTCATAGCTTTGCAGATATGCACATATACGCAAATTATGGAACTACTTAGTTGTCAAAGGTAAAATTAGTAGACATGCGTCAGATATATCGAAACGTATCTAAAATCCGATTTTAGTCACAAATTGTATCGTATCGATAAGCCGAACTAGACAAACCGATTTCACAAAACTACGGCAAGAGTAGATTTGCGTAAGCAAGTATTTGTTTATGTTTGGATAGTTTTGATCGATGCACTTACAACCAAATTATAATATTACTAGAAACGATCGAAACTGCGAGCCGGAGGCGCCAGAGCAGCTCCGGAAATTGATTTCTAAAAACGGATTTTGAAAACGATTTCATAATCTGAAATCGAATATTTTACCGTTTGCGTAAAAATCTATAAACGCCCATGTCTAAAAAAATTCTTATGAATTTACATACATACATATTTATTTTTTAATTTATTTATTTAAATCAGATACAGTGATCCATATTAATGTTAGTAGACCTACTTAAAAATTACGTTAGTACTTAATCAAAGATACATGCCACAATAATAAATATTATTATAATCAAAATAAATAACTACATAGAAATTGAAATAGAGACAGACGTACAGACGCCAGCACATCAAGCTACCCGAAACTGTCAAATTTTCCCAATCAACTTTGAACCTTATACTTCAGCAATAAAGTTGAAAATCTATTAAATAAATTTGACAGATTGTAGTAGCCTGATGTGCTGGCGTCTGTACATAAAATCAAATTGTAAAATTAATTAATAAGTTTCATAAAATCTAATTGTAAAATAAATTGATCTTTAAATTAAATCAAATCTTTAAAATAATTTACATTCTTTAAATTCATTAAAATTAAAATAAAAAAATTCATTATGTAAAAATTACAAATATTAAAAATAATAAAAATAAAAGTCAGAGAAAAAATCAGTGAAACTATGTCTAGATGACTGATTTAACAAGTGACCTCCAAAGCGGGGATGAGATCTTATCGGCTATTGTCTTCTAGATTTTGATGCGGCTGCCACGCATTCTGCAGATCAGGGATATCGTTCTCTTGCGAATGATGGCATGAAAGCCATCAGTGCGAAACAGCGCGAACATCCCCGATTTATATGCCAAGTTGGGCAATAAAAACGCTACCATTGGTAAGCAAAACGATTCGTTTTTGTTTATAGGAACCGAGCAAAACCTCGCGCACCTTTGAAGTCTACCGACTCGCCGCGGATCGGGCGCACCGCCACGCACGCGTCTGCGCTACCACGCACGTTACCCTTCCCATGGTGCGTGTCCGTGCGAGCTGATCCGCACCGAGTCGGTAACTTCAAAGGGAATGTATCCAAACTCGGACGCACCGGGACGCACCGCGACGCACGCGTCTTCGCTACCACGCACGATACCCTTCCCACGGTGCGTCGTGCGGGCCGGAGCGCGTGCGTGCGCCATTTCACGCACGCGTTGGAAGCCAGCTTAAGGCTGAAAGTATTTAATGCACGAGAATTTTGCATGCAACGATGATTAAATTACCAGTGAATTTAACATGATGAAAATTTACGGGGTCACTGTCCGTCTGCGACCTTTTTAATAAACGAAATCAAAGTACATTTGGTCAAAAATATTTTAATGTAGGCAACATTAAAATATTTTTGACCAAAGATACATACGAGTATGTGATATTCATAATCATTAATAAGTCAATTGAAACTAACAATGCAATGAATTTGAACACAAAGGTGAAATTGTAAAACTATTTAGTTGCTTCCTAAACAATTTTTTTATAAATAGTAGCTTTCACCAGCGGCTTCGCCCGCGTAATATCTTTATAAATTACTAGCTGACCCCGGCAAACGTTGTTTTGCCAATTATTTGTTTGGGGTGGACAACCCTTATCACTTAGGGGTATGAAAAATAGTTAGTAGCCGATTCTCAGACCTACTGAATATGCATATAAAATTTGGTAAAAATCAGTAAAGCTGTTTCGGAGGAGTAAGGTAACTAACATTGTGACACGAGAATTCAGTGATAATATAGCATTCTACTTGTGAAAGAATTTTTTAAATCGGTCCAGTAGTTTTTGAGTTTATTCATAACAAACAATAATACAAATCTTTTCTCTTTTTAATATAATGGGCCTACCACACGCTCAAGCTTCACCACAGTTTTGCCTGCGCAGGCCGGAATGTACACGGAACACCGTGTGCAAATCGGCGAGTTTTACCATCCACACGCACGGTGTTCCGTGTAAAGAACAGAAAAGAAAGAAAATACATTTATTTAGCACAGACTAAAATAAAGCACACAATATAATTAACAGCAGATAAAAATAAAAAATAAATAAAATGAAAATCAAATAAAAAGTGTAAAGAACGATGTAAAAAATTAGCGGGGGAGCTGTGGCTGCGCCAAAAAGGCCCACTTCAGCAAAAATGCCAGACAAGCAAACCGGCCTGCGCAGGCAAAACTGTGGTGAAGCTTGAGCGTGTAGTAGGCCCATTAGTGTTGTAGCGGTTACATTGCCACATACGAACTACGCATCATAGACATGACGTCACACAAATCCTGCATGGCGCAATTAGAGTTTACCGAGCGATCGACATATATGCAAGATTCCGACTTCACAACCATTGGGCAGTTGCCCGCCAAACACAACACCCGTCTGGTCGAAGGATCCTCCTTTTTCTATGGTGGATGAGTGATCTTTACACCCTGTTCCTTATTCATAGAAAGTGCTCTCTTTAAATCAAATCAACCACCTCACCGTATCTACATTCCATTCCATAAAATCAGTAAGCTAAATTCGTTCAAAACGTCAATTAAGACTTTCTAAACGCTTCATAACACTTTGGCCAGGAAGCGTTCTATTGTGTTCTAGACGGCATTGTCCGGAACAATGAAGATCCGGCAGCACTAACCATCGGACATCAAATGGCATGCAAACAATACCGCTGCAAATTAGCACCGTAGCACCTGGATAGAGAAAAGTTTATGTCTTACTTAGAAAATGGTAGTAAGATTTTGTAGCGGTTACACCGCCACATACAAACTACGCATCATAGACATGACGTGACTCAAATCCTGCATCGCGCAATTAAAGTTTACCGAGCGATCGACATACGTTTACCTCGGGCAAACTCTGCAGTTTGGTAAGAACAACTTTAAGAGGGAGGCTAACAGAAGAATTCAGCTGGGCTGGGCAGCGTTTGGGAAACTTCGTCGAGTTTTCTCGTCGCGTATTCAATCAGTGTGTCCTGCTTATATGACCTACGGAGCCGAAACGTGGACACTCACGGTACGGCTGGTCCATAAATTTAAGGTTGCTCAGCGAGCCATGGAGCGGGTTATGCTTAGAGTCTATCTGAGGGATCGAATCCGGAACGAAGTGATCCGGCAGAGAACCAAAGTTATCGACATAGCTCACAGAATTGGCAAGCTGAAGTGGCAGTGGGCCGGCCATATCAGCCGTCGAATCGATGACCGTTGGGGTACACGTGTTCTTGAGTGGAGACCGCGAATTGGCAAACGTAAGGTAGGACGCCCTCAGGCTAGGTGGAGTGACGATCTTCGAAGGGTGGCTGGTAGCAGCTGGATGAGAGTTGCTGAGAATCGAGCTGAATGGTGTGCAATTGGAGAGGCTTATGTCCAGCAGTGGACTGCTATAGGCTGATGATGAACGATCGACATGGGTACAAGATTTCAACTTCAAACCGTTGGGCAGTTGCCCGCCAGACACAACAACCGTCTGGTCGGAGAATCCTTTCTTTTCTATGATGGTAAATGAGTGAACTTTACACCCTGTTCCTCATGTCACTAAAATTTAATGCCGTCTCGTTGGTAGCAAGCGCTACTGCTCAGGGGTTCGATTCGGTCGGGCAAAGTGTTATTGTGTTTTTCCATTGAATTTTTCAGTAGTAGCCCGCAGTCTGGATTTGTACCCGGTTGATGGCAATAGGCTCGTCCCCGTATTACATGGGACTTAAACATAACTGGCGAAATGTGGGTGTACTATAGGTACACTTCTGCCTAACCCTTTGGGAAATATTGGATGTTATGTTATTTAATACTTTTTTACAGTATTAGTATCAGGCAAAGTGCTGCAGGTCTGGGAAAAGCGTTACGGTCTATTGACAGGCTCACGAAACACTGCTTTCGTGGACAATGAAAGGAGAATAGGGATGATGCTTGGGTAAAAAAAAACTATTTAGTCCCGTCAGTCAGACAATAAAAAATATTAGGCACGTATATTTTGCTTTATCATATTAATAAAAAATCACTTATATAAAACACATTAAAGTTGGGAAGTGGAGGTTGCTGCGTCACAAGTAAGTATAAAATCTATATACTCGTGACATTATGGCACCCTTGCTCGAAAACGAGGTGCCAGCAGTTGTTGCAGCTGAGCACGTAGCTTTAAATACCCCATAATCAAGATGAAAATCTAAGTTTGATCCAGCCTGTCCCTTCTTGCTGTCCTTCCCCCAGCGACGCCCTAAACCGAGGTTCGTACTCCACAGGGGGTGCCCTTAGCGAGCGTTCGCCTAGTTTTAATTTAGAATAGTTTTGCCCTTGGCTGGAGGCTTTGAGTGTAGAAGCTTAAGGCAACCACAGGAAAGTCTGGTTAACCAGCCATGACCTCATAGGTCAACTGCCCTAGTTAAAAAAAAATCATCATGGCACATTTTAACTCAATGTATCGCTGTAATCTGTTGATAACATGTAAAAAAAGAAAACATATGTGTGTAATATTATTTAATAAATAATCTACCTGATCGACAATTTTTTTTTTTTTTTTATCATGCCTATCTGTACTAATAATACTAATAATAATCTTATAAGGAGGAAAGATTTGTATTTTTGTATGTAACGAATTAACATAAAAACTACTGGACCGATTTGAAAAATTCTTTCAGCAATGGATACCTATATTATCAGCGAGTAATATAGGCTATATTTTATCCCCGTACTCCCACGGGAACGGGAACTATGCGGGTGAAACCGTGTGACATTCGCTAGTGAAAAATAATCACCGATTCCCTATGCATAATTTTTTGGCGATCGTTACATACGGGATAACTCTTGATGTGGTAAAAAATATTATTTTAGCAAGATGGCTGCTGAGCTAACTGCCCAATATACCTACATTTCAAGTATCGCCCCTTGTGATATTACAATAATATACCAGCTAATATGTTAATTAAAACATTATCAACCTAATAATGTTTTAGTACTAGTCTTTCAGTCCATCATTTGGCTATAAAGTGTAGTTTTACGGTGTTTTTACGGCACAATATCATGCAAATCAAAGTACTAACGATCGATGACGTCCATCTTACCTCGTAAAACTGCACACTGGCTCCGAAATAACGTGGAACTACCAACAAGTCATTTTGGCATACGACTTTATAAACTATTATTAGTTTCAATTTTAGTACGTTTTGGGTAAGTTTTTTAGATAGCAAATATTGTAGCGTTTATATTTTTCTTCGAACTGTAATGAAATGACACACTGTTTTTACCCCATACCCCACTGTATGTCCCTTGAACTCTCGCTTATCCAGGTTCGACGGTACTTTAACCCGCTTATTCATATGATTGACATCTTGTTAACCGTACATTTTAATAAAATACTTTAACCCACTTATTTATAAAATTTGCATAAAGTTAATTAATGATTAGCGTCTGGTTAACCGTACATTTTAGTAACACTTGATCATAAAACCCCTTGTTCATAAAAGTTGCATAAAATTAAGTTATGATTGGCGTCTGGCTATCAATACATTTTAGTAATACTGTAACCCCCTTATGCATAAAAGTTGCATAAAGATCAGTAATGGACTGCTGGACTCCTTTAAGAAAGATTGGTCTTTGGAAACTCTAGACAGAAAGAGGTGGAAAGAGGGTAGGGAGGCCTTTGCCCAGCAGTGGGACAATAACGACTAAGAAAAACAAAAAAAAAAGATCAGTAATGATTAACGTCTGGTTAACCAAACATTTTAGTAATATTTTAAACCTCTTATGCATAAAAGTTGCATAAAGTTCAATAATGTTTAAAACGTCTGGTTAACCATAAATTTTTTGACGTTTAAACATCTCTTAACCTAAAGCATTATTTATGAATAATATGTAAAATTGACGATGAAGATGTCAAATAGGGTCAAATTAAATTATCTACTGAAACTTTACAGACATGAACGGTATCGATATCAAATACCTTTAAAAAAATTTGAGTAAGGCAAAGTGATTGTTTCGATCAAGCTTTTATGGAATTCAACAATGATCAAAATTTTATTGTCATGCCAACTGTGATGGTTTATTATTATGATCTTTTTCGGTTTTTTTCTACTTACATTATCACAGCAATTGAGTAATTTGTGGTCATAATTACATCAGTGCTGTCACTAAGTTTGTTTTAACCAAAAAGTTCTTTTACCCACTCGAAACTGCTGCAGCTGATACATTTTATATGTCGAATCTCAACAGCTCGACTTACAATAAAATATACATACTTATCGCAATCTCGAACCGGTCTCGAACTTAATGGGACTCTCCTATGCGATATCGAATTTCCCTATTGTCGACTTCGGAAGGGGAGACTTGAAGTCGGACCTTTTTTGTAGCTCATTTAATACCAATTTGCAACAGCTAGTTATAACGATTCGATGGAATAATACAGGGTGGCAGTAGTATTTATTTACGCGAAAGCGTTTATTTATTTTGAGTTCGTAGGTTTGTACGGGTTTTGTAATGTTGTCCTTACTAATGGAGCTTTAAAAGCTGTAAGTGCGGGGCAACGAAATACATACTAATGAACACGGTTCCCAGGATACCTAAAACATTCAACGAAAATTACCTATATGATAAAATATTAAGTACCAGTACCACCATATCATGACATCAAATATCCGTGGTGTACGATAATGAAACAGGTCAATTGGACTCCGAAACAGCCGTCACAAACTTGTCTTATCTTCGACGATGAGCTCTTGAATGCTGATTACCCGGAGACTCCCTCAAATGAACTGAAACGAGTCGGTGTTGAGTGGATCGGAGGCATTCGGGGGCTATCGGAGTTTGTCCCATCTCGGGAGTGTCATTAGTTAATGTTGCGGGCAGTTCCTACAGAGATTTAATCTGGCCACAGTCTGAGATCAGTCGATTCGCCCTCGCTTCCTCACCGAGCGATCTTATCGCACCGTCATTACCGTTCCGCCGGCGATAACACGCCCTCCACGCGGTATATCGCCGCCGAGATTACAACAACTCTATTACTTTCAACTTTTATTGCGGCCGTCTCGATGTAAGTCGCCGAAATCCTAAATTCAGTAGCCGCTCATTAATAGTGACCATTAAACCCGTTCCATTACATGGTCAAGCGAGAGCATATCAGTGTATCGCGACCGCAGCCGTGCGTATGGAATGAAACAATTAACACATTCCGTCCACAAATCTGGCGGCAGAAACCGAACGTGCGTTCATTTTAAACGAGGGAGCATGTTTTAAATTACGATTGTGCTGCATTAAGGCAGGAGAGGAAAATATTTGGAAACAAGGAGGCGGGCTGCCTTGGGGTTGGATCCCCTCGGAATAGAAATAGTTTCCGGCCCTGTCGTAGAATTACGACCGGAGCTCGGGTCAACGGAATGAATTTTGATTTTGCTTTTTCTATCGAACCAAAGTCGGATTATTGTGCTTCGTGTCCGCACCCTTCGCAAGTTTACTTATGCAAACCTGCCTGCCCACCTGGCCCAGTGCTTGTACAAATTTGAATATTTATAAGCACCCCGTCGACCTCTAGAATTTTTATGACATTGCGAATTTGATACTACGTAAAAAATATTCCTGTAATTCTTTCCTCATTCTTCAATTATTTTCCTTTAGAGTATTATCTTGAGCTTTTTACCAAATTTGTTTTTCATAAGTAATGCAGAATGAAATTAAATATACAAATATTAATATAGCGATTCTTTTTAACTTTTTTCGATGTTTGCTAAAAACACGCGAGCTCGAAATTATAATGTGTGTCTGAGTTATATTTACTCTCGCCGTGGGCTCTGAAAATGTAAAATCATGTTATATTTTTATACGTCCATTATCATTAAAATGAAAAAAAGTAAGTTCAAAAACTAAAACCCGACTACTGAAAAATCACGCTCTAAAAAGTATGAAACAAGAAAATATTTCAGACAGAAATCAAGACAGGTACAAAAACGGTTAAGGTAAAGCCGTGGTCGCATGCCATTACAATTTTGTAGGTGTACAGGCATGCGACCACGAGTTTACCTTGACCATTTTTCAAGCCCTTTCATTTGATACCCAACATGGCACAATTATTATTTTTTATTTCATGACTTTATGTCCTTTAGAGTGCGCCATATTGCATTCAATGTGATGCCACATAGCCATCATAGCCATAACCAGCGGACGATCAAGACGCTTCCAATGATACCTCATTATTTTGTCAAATTATGATCGGTAGTTTAGAAGTTATGAGGTAACAGATGAACATACACACATACATACCGGTCAAAATAACCCTCCTTTTTGCTTCGCCGTAGTCGGTAAAAAAGAAGCTTTGAAGGGGATACTTCCCACACTACATTCGCTATTCCTTTTTCCACGTTTATCGACACTAAATACAAGACCCTGATCAACAAGAAATGCGTACAATTTTCTAAAACCACACCGACATACTTACCTTCTGATTCTGATGTTTTCACATACAAAATCAGCATAATACAATTACAAACAATAGAAATAAAACAAATCCATCCAGCTCTTTATGACGCGGAAGTGTACAATAAAAACACACAAACATCGTTGTCCACGTTCGGTAAAGAGTTGGCTCGTAAACAGCCCATAAATGTCTCTACTATTTCATTTCAGAAAGGGGACCGCTCTATCTCTAACAACAGTAAATTTGCTTGTAAAAATATCACAATACTCCAAGGTTTATTGTTTTCCCTCTTTTCCCTCCTAATTGTCGAATTTTATGTTCGCGTGAGTGCCCATTGAGTTGTAAAAGTAACATGTATTTCAGAAAATGGAGGTATTTTTTACGACATAGGAGATATTCGAATGTCACTTTTGGGTTTACGTTCAGATACAGTAGTAATGCAATTAGCCTAGGCTTGCCGGAACTCCAAAAACGAACGGTCTCAGAATATCTGCTGACATTTTGTTGAACCGGAATTTACATCCAAAAATCAAGAGAATATATCCTAGATAAGAATGCTTGGAAGCATGCTGGTCTAGCTACATAGGACAATTTAGAGTCTAGACAAAATCAAACTGGTCGCTAATTTACTTGTGTAATTAATTATTATGACACTTATTTTACATTCTGTGATTACTTGAACTCATACACTGACTTATTAGTATTACTTGTATTTTTTTAGGAATATCGTATAGGTACCTACTTTTACAATGCTTGTTAATATGTGTACACCATGTATCCATTACTTGCATAATATTTTTTTCTGTCATTGCTTCATTTTGAATTATATTTAACTATTGTAGTATAGTAATCTTATTCCAGGTGCATCTTCTTCACATATAATTATATAATTAATGTATACAAAATATTGTAAAACAATTTAAAAGAGTAACGGTGGAGTTTCTTGCCCATTCTTCTCCATGCGAAAACTACCTTTTGGAAGGGGCGACTAGAATCAGTTCTATTTTTTGTAAATTTTGGCGTTCAAAAATGCCTTTTTGTGCCTAATTGAAATAAATTATTTGACTTTTTTGACTTTTGATCCTGCTAGTGAATTTATTGATATTCATAGGTTCGCTAGAAAGCTACTTTCTGTTAAAAGTCATATAAGATAAAACAACGACGTGACATCTTTACCTGTTCATTGTAGCCTATCATAAAGTTGACAGACGTAAACCTCTCTCCTTGCTTACCCACGACTTACTCTAATTTTCAGTTCAAATAAAATTTCGTAGTGAACTAAATTGCATTCAAAACTAAAATTAATACATTTCTCCGTAACATATTATTGTTTGTATTCTATTTTATTTATGATCCAACAACTCGAATTCACTCTCACAAATCAAAAAGTACAAATCAGTGACAGATTATTCGTTGCCGTCGGGATCACACAAACCACAGAGGGGATGATCGTAAATTTTCTAACAATAAAACAATATTATGATGTCAACATAAAAATGTTTACAGCTAAAGCCTTATGGGAGATGAGACGAATTTGTTTGACAAACAACAAAGAGTAACAATCGGACATGACGTATTCTGGAATCGCTCGATTTGGTTTGCAAATTCGTATCATTCATTTGTTTGTTGGTCATTGTCTTCGTCCTTTGAAGGTTTGTTTATTTATTTAAACTAGCTTTGTCAACAGACCCCATTATTCATTGCTTCATTTGCTCAAATTTTGCCTATCTATCATTAACGTTAACATAGTCGTAATTCGAGACTCGCTTCAGGATACCATCTGCATTTCTTGATCATCCTGATAATGTCGCACTCAGCGCTTCTTCTCAAATATCATTATTCATATCGCTAAAGAGTGCATCTCCTGCCAGCGTGTCTATATTTCCTACTTATACAAGAAGTTAGCTAGCTACATTAGTTCTAAAATAACTCTAAAATAACATGACTGTTTTGATCAAAGTCCTTGAACTCAATGAGACTGTTACCAAACCCTCCCTTGTTGACTTAAACAACTTCTGCGGTATCATAGTCAAACATCCTTAGTATAGCACTGAGACAAACATTAGGCAACCTTACCGCCTGTTCCCTAGCCTCAAAACTACCCCTAGTTTCAGCCCCCAAATAAACCAAACTAATTCGACAAATTTAGCCTCGATAAACCTCCGGCAAATACACTAAGCACATAATATGACTACATCATGAGCCTACAGTGTGTTATTTTGGAAATTCAAAATCCATTTACCGTGTACTTCATATTGGGTAGGCTCAACGCAAACAAGACTATCGCTGTACACAATATTAGTGCCTGTTTACAGATCGAATGCTCTGTGGAAATAATTTGCTAGTTATGATTAGGCTGTTCTGTTTTGAGAGTTTATGTAATATAACGCTTGTTTTCTCCGAAAGGGTAGACAGAGGACTGAGTAGTATGCCACATTTTGACAGCTACCTATGAATGTTATAAGTCAAAAGGGGTGAGCCTATCGCCTTTGACAGGACTTAGATCCAGACTCCGGTCTGCTACTGAGAATTTTAAGATCATGTACTTTTCCTAAAATAATGACTAACCAAAAGCAGCCAAAGGGTCTCCCTTAATCAACCATTTAAATACAGCTAACAATTATAATTGAAGTAATCGAACACCGAACCAATTAACGAATTTAATAGGAACCAAAGAAACATGATACTTTAAACTCCAAACAATATACCCCGGAGCTAGTTAAACATTAAATTGTAACAAGTCTCTGAAATAAACTCTAATTTGTAATTTAAACCAAACTTTGTTTCAGTTTTATCAAGAGTGAGACTAAGGCTGTCTGTCTATTGAAGCGGAGCGAGTGAACAGAGAAGAATGAAGTAGAAGCGTAGCGGAGTGTCCCTGTTCACTCAAGCGAGAATGACGTGAATTTAGTGGAATACCATTGGTTAAAGTAAAAGGAGAAGAGCGAGTGAGCCATGGTAGCGGAGTCGTGCGAAACCACCCCGTAAGATCGACAAGACGTTCAGCCGAAACAGCTTATTATTAGCACACATTGTGCGGTTGAAATATTGTATATGTCAGAAATACGTTAATCATAATCATAATCATAATCATCATTTATTGCATTCATGTAGTTTAAAAGTTATTACAAGTTTAAATTGGTTTCATACATGAACCCTGCTAGGGCACAGCAATATACATAGTTTAATGTGCTACAGTGTCACAATATTAAAACCACTGTGCTTAATCAATTACCTAATACTAATTTTTCATGGTCCATCATTTATCATTTGAATATAATATAAATAAGTTATTATCATGATAAAAATATAGGATAGGGTAAGAACAATTAATTGGTCGTCATTTCCATTATAAGTTAAAATAAGATAAAAAAATAAATTAAATTAAAACAAATAGCGATAACAATAATAATCATGAAACAACACATCATAACATAGGTAGGTAGTAAGTCAAGATTGTAGGTGCTGTGTGTATTGTGTACAGGTCAAAAATTCAATGTCAAGATTTACTTATCGTCAAAGAATTCCTTTAGAGTGTAATACGCTTTTAATATAAGGTATTTTTGGAGACTGTTTTTAAATTTATTTTCGTACTCTATGTCCTTAATTGAATTTGGAAGCTTATTATATATTTTCACTTGACTTTACTGAGTTGACTACAGCGCTTGACGGAGTCTACAACATAACGCTCCTACCGGCCGGAGCCGGAGTTAGGCAGGATTCATGGATAGCAGTCAAGCAGTAGTTTAGAAACTGTCGCGCATTCCGAATAGTCGTGTCGTGCAGCTGCAGTGTGTGAATTGCTTGTGTGATTAATTTGATAGTAAATTATAAAATGATCTGAACTGCAAACGGTTTTTCTATTGCGCAATAACCAAGACCACCCACAGTACGCCCACAGTAATAAAAGTATGACTGATAATAATGAATGAGACACATACCCTTCTCCGTCATATAAAACTTTTCTCCGTTCGGCTATAGGCCTGGAGCGGCGTGAAGACTCGGCGGAGAACAAAACGGCTTTCTAAGCAAAGTCAGTTATTAGACACAGCTTTGCTAAAAAAACTTTGACAAAAAAAAAACAACTTACTTCCAAAAAAAAACACTACAAAGTGAAAAATAACTTTAATTTCGGAAGTCACTGTTTTTGGTTTTGAATTTTCGTTTTTTGCCACCGACTTCCGAAATTAAAGTTATTTTTCACTTTGTAGTGTTTTTTATTTTTGAAGTCAGTTTTTTTTTTGTAAAATGTTTTTATTTTTCAGTTTTTAGTTGTGGTTACCCCCACACAAATTCGAATACCACTACCTGCTATGTAAATAACAGTGAGAGGAACTTAACATATCATCCACATACTAAGTGGGAAAAAAATACGTATTATTGAAGCTAACTCAAAAACTGTCCAAGCAAAGTTAATAAAATTTATATGGGACCACACGAAAAGCACCAGCTTTCAAATAAAAAAAGAATCATCAAAATCGGTTCACCCAGTCGTAAGTTATGAGGTAACAAACATAAAAAAATATACAGTCGAATTGAGAACCTCCTCCTTTTTTTGAAGTCTGTTAAAAATTGATTCGCTCTGTAGCCATGTCCACTGGCACAGAGCGAGACGAAGACTTGAAATTTAATTGTGGAATTCAATAGGTTAATAATACTTTATTATTTCCCTAGCTCCGCACCGCTCCGCTGCAATATACAGGAAGCCTAATAAATCTAAATGTCTACGTCGGTTTTGCGGCACAAAGTGAACATGTTGCTGCAGCAATGTCAGACAGGATGTTGTGGGATGTCAGCTGGTGTTTGATTCCGGATGTGATAATTATTGTTTCAATTTGTTTTATGTGCATGTGTAGGAGTTGAATTATGAATTATTTCGCACTAGCTTCACATTGTTGAGACTGTGACAATTTTTAGGGTTCCGAACCTCAAAAGGAAAAAAACGCCACTAACTTATCATGATATATTTCCGAAACCACGCAAGATGAAGCTACTTGAAGTAAAAAACATTCAAGTTTATTTATTAGCACAAAAAAAAACACCTATACAACTGTTTTCAAGATTTTTTTAATTTCATGTAGCTACATAAGTTGTGTGGTTTAGGAGATATTTAGATTTTTTTGGCACTTTGCAAGTAGCTTAAGGGTTCCGTACCTAAAAAGGAAAAACGGAACCCTTATAGGATTACTCGTGTGTCTGTCTGTCCGTCTGTCACAGCCAATTTGCTCCGAATCTAATTGACCGATTAAGTTGAAATTTAGTTTATAAATGTATTTTTGTGACCCAAACACGGATGTGTAACGTAAATAAATGAATTTTGAATATGGGTGTCACTTTTGGGGGGCAAATAAGAAAATTAAAGAAAAAAGTTTTGCGAACTGTACCGTTTGATATATCAAATAAAAGGGCTTATTACGAGGATCTCATTTTTTTTATAATGTTAAAATAAATACTTTTAAAGATATTTAAGAAAATAGATGAAAATTGACCATTCTCCCCCTTGTCTCCGAAACTACTGAGCCTATTTTTTTTTTTATACATAGAATAGTTCTATGCTTATAGATTACAGGAAAACCTATAAGAAGTCTATGATCTTAAAATAACATGGTGAACCACTCAATATTGTGCGTAAAAACTTACATTTGCAGTTGGAATGTATGGGGGAACATGTTTTTCAACTACAATGTTAAATTTGTTCTTGGGATAAATTCATCCCAACTACGGAACCCTTCATTGTGCGTGGTCCGACACGCACTTCACTAATTTCTGTTTTATGCTCGTGATTTATTATGTAGGTAATTTTTGTTATTTTCGTTTCTTTTACTCTTGTCTTTTATATATGCACGTGTTTCTGTAACAAATAAACCTATTTTTCTTTTCTTTCTTCTTTCACTTGGCAGGTTTTTGATTCATGTATATAATGGTGCATCATGGATCTTGTTAGTGGTTTCAGCTGGATATCAATATTTTCATCAAGATTGACTTTAATGTATGTTGGACTGTGACATAGTATTGTACTCTGACTACCGGATATATCCACCAACCCACACTGTGCCCGCGGGGTGGATTATGACCAACATCCTCTCACATATAGGAGGCTTGTATCCCAGCACTGGAAATCTCACTGGCTGATTTATGCTACCGGATACATTGGAATCGAATTGGTATAAAATAATATGCCAGGTAAATTAACCGACGGGCTAGCGGACGATGAGCATTGGGTAGCTCGCCGTCCGATAAGGACCAGGCCCGGGTCGACGGCGCGTTGTATTCCACGCGCGCGTCAAAGAGATGTCAGCACAACTGACTGGGTCCGCTAGGACCGATGCCTGCCGGGGTTGCGAGAAAGTTCGAAAGGGATACTGTGACCCCTGGCAACATGGCAACTGAAGGAACACAAGTGGGTTTCAGTCAGTAAGAGTCTTCTCCCGCTTCACCCAGAGCGGGAGAAGTTATTTGAAAAAAAAAATGTTAATTAAAACTAGTGAAACAGATACTTCAAAACAAAGCTAAATTGTCATACGACCACCGAAGAACACGAACAAAAATAGCACGACGAATACAGTTAACACCATGTATCCAGTACATCAACACATCTATCAAGATAATATCAACATGAAGATACGCACTATCTCGGTTTGATAGAAAGAAAGGGATACTTAACCCTCCAGTCACTGCACATTTATCTACGGGAGGAAAGTAAACATCCTGTTAACGCACTGCGCCCCTATGGCAAGTGATGTCAGAATAACTGCCGAGATACAGGTAGGGATTTGGGAGGCACTTTGGGGTTAAAGTTGACATCCTTTTACAAGCTTAATATTAGCTTGCTTCGTTCATATGTGTTTCCTGTTACTACATACAATTGTCATCCATTTTTCAGGAACTTCCTGGCATCCGATTGAGCTAAAACTTGGCATCCTTATATAACTACAAGGACATTTTAAAAACATGATACTTATCGCCATGGTTTGGTTAAAAATTCGAAAAATATATACAAACTAGCTTCTGCCCGCGACTTCGTCCGCGTGGAATAGTTACTTTGGGCGTATTTATTTGGATAAGGATTAATATCATGTTTATAAAAACACCTTCGCAAATAATGCATTATTTGAGAACAAATTTGGTTAGCATAAAAAAGGTTATAGTGAGCCAACCTTAAAAAATAGACATATGCCATTGCAGGTTTTTTTTTACTTTTAAAGGGAAACAATTCTGTCATACATGATTTTTGCGAAACTTTAACTGTTTACGCAGCGCACGCAGCGGAAGCTCTCAGAAGGAAAAAAAAACCGGCCAAGTGCGTGTCGGACCACGCACAATAAAGGGTTCCGTAGTTGGGATGAATTTATCCCAAAAACAAACTTAACTTTGTAGTTGAAAAATATGTTCTCCCATACGGAATGTATGGGAAAACATGTTTTTGCAACTGCAAAGTTAAGTTGGTCAATTATTACTCGTTAACCTGTAAAGCCTACTTAGCTGTGATAGTTTTCCTTTTAATTTCGTTATATAAGCTACTGTTCTGATTTTTTTTACACACCCAAAACCAATCATTTAGCCGGCAGCGGGGGGGGACACTTGACTCTAACAAAAATTAGCACTTTAAAGCTTAATATTTCGCAAACGGGATTCGTTTGCGAAATATTAATATTTAATATTTGAATCCAAAAATGGTTTTACAAACTCACAATAATTTTGAAGGACCTTTCTAATGATATCCCTCACCATGGGGTAAAAAAATAAAAAAATAAACATCACCACTTTACGTGTATGAGAGGTACCCTAAAAAAAAATGTTTTTCATAATTTTGTTCTACCACTTTGTTGGCGTAATTAATATGTATACCTATGCCAAATTATAACTTTCTAGTACTAAGGATCTCGGAGCTAGACCGCGGACAGACAGACAGACAGACAGACAGACGGACATGACGAAACTATAAGGGTTCCTTGTTTATTACGGAACCCTAAAAACCCCGATTTAGAAACATTCTTCATTGATGCTCTGCTCCTATTTAGCGTGATGATATATCCTATAGTCTTCCTCAATAAATGGGCTATCAAACACTGAAAGAATTTTTTTAATCGGCCCAGTAGTTCCTGAGATTAGCGCGATCAAGCAAACAAACAAACTCTTCAGCTTTATATATTAGTGAGTGTAGATTGTAATTGAAATAACTGAAAACTTGAAAAGGAGTGACGACATTGACAGACTTCATCATTATAAACAACTTTTGCACCATACATTTATCCTTTTTTTAATTTATTTTTTATTGTATCCTCGTTGTTCTCATTATTCTTTAGTAAGTGGGCGACCGAGCTCTGCTCTGGTGAAAATAGAGAATGCTCATTTAATAGAATAGGAAAGTTCATACTAATTCCATGATGCCATGATAGTAGGTACTTACTTATTCCATGCTGCCATATCATTATTCTAAAGTAGCTATCTTGTTGTAAACTTTGGGCGATCGAGCTTTGCTCGGGTGAAAATACGGAGAAAACTAATTTTCCCAGATATTAGACCTAGCTAGATAGTTTTTGCAACTTTCATCGTCACCGTTTTCGAGAATGTGATTACAAATATATATACAAATATTGCTCAATTAATAGTATAGGACAGCGGTTGGCAGGCAAGGGCCACAAGGTGGCAAAATAAACGAAAGTCGGTCCACACTTGTGATATTAACCCTAGAAGCCCAATATACCTAAGTATAAATTGGTTATATCCCATAGAAAAAATAAAAATGATATTCAAAATTGTTAAACCATACGGAATTTAATTCGTACACGTTATACTTACATTATGGTTCCCAAGCTCATCACGAAGCTGGAAACTATCGGTGTGCGTGGAATGCCGCTAGAAATATTTAAGGATTACCTTAAAAACCGTAAGCAATGCATTAAAATTGATATTCACCTAAGTGATGAGTTTCTCGTGTCCTATGGTGTTCCCCAGGGAGGGATCCTCTCCCCCACCCTATTTCAGATCTACGTAAATGACCTCTGTAGACTGAGTCTTCCAAATGGTAGAATTTACGCTTACGCAGATGACACAGCAATTCTTGTAGACGGAATCACTTGGGACATTGTGAAAACAAATGCGGAGGTGGCCATGGCTGAGGTTATGATGTGGTTAAACTCGAACCTTCTTACATTGAACCTACAAAAGACTACGTATATTCCCTTTGCTATACGTCGTAACGCTAAACCACCCCCTTCTTTTAGTATAACTCCCCATTCCTGCACAAACTCGTCCACCCCTTGCACTTGTCCTCCGCTTGCAAGATCCGAAACCGTTAAATACCTCGGAGTATACATAGACGACGGACTAAGATGGGACCGACAAATTGACGCTGTCACCACCAGAACTTCACGTCTTATACATATATTTAAGTCTCTTAGAGAGTCCGCCGACTTAAAAACTCTTAAGATGGTGTACCTTGCACTATGCCAATCGGTGATTGGTTATTGCATAGCTACGTGGGGCGGTGCGGCTAAGACTAGATTTCTGAGGGTGGAAAGAGCACAGCGAGCTATTCTTAAAGTCATTACGAAAAAGCCCTACCGGTATCTAACAACTGAACTCTTCTCTGACTGTAAAGTACTTACGGTCCGTCAGCTTTATGTGCTTAAATCCACCCTTAGAAAGCACGCGGGCCTTCCTCCCCATATGACAAACAAACGCACGTACGTTCCACCAAATATACAACATAAGACCGCGTTCGCCAAACATCAATATTATATACTAAGTACCCATATCTATAAAAAAATTAACAAACATCTCAATATTATAAATCTAAACTCAAATGCACTAAAATCTAAAGTAACAGAGTGGCTGCTCCTTAAGGATTACTCTTACACGGAGTCTTTACTCACCTTTCTTGTATAATACACACACACCTACACCCACACCTACACACACATACATACACTCACACCTACACACACACATGCACTCACACCTACACACACACACACCACTCACATACACTAACACACAACATACAATTTTACTCTATTATTACCATACAGTAGAATGACACAGTCCACTTGAGATATAATTTTTTGCTGATTATTGACCGTAAACTACTTCTTATAATACAGGTATACCCTAGCTTAAGAGGTAGTGAATATTATTCTTGTACAGATTTTGCAACAAACTATAAATGTATTTTTTTTTTAAACCAAATATCACACTGTATTTTCAAACTCTGTATGTTTTTGGATAAATAAAGATTTTATTATTATTATTTTTATATATTTTAACAAATCTCGGGACCATGGATCCCGGTCCTTTGGAAGGCGTACGAGGGGCCGAAGCCAACTCGCAGAGGCCCCTTAGACATTAATAAGTGGTTAGGCACCAACCGACGATTATCCCTGTATGCACCATACAAGTGCACCCAAGGACAACCCCCGGTTGGTGTAGGACTATTGCAGAACATGGAAACAAAACATATTGGGCTATGGATTTGGATGGCTATAATGGATTGGTTAATTGGAACTATGGAAAGACTATGGCCCCTGCCTGATCAATGTTTTAAATGCACACGGATAAAATGGCAGGGGGTGACTTGCACACTCAATAATGGGCCCCCGAAAACGGTCGCTAGCACAAAGTGTCGTAGCGATAAGGGGACAACATGTCCTGAGGTGCTTGAGGAGTGGAGAGGTATTCCACGGCTTTCAGAACAATCCCAGAGCCCGGAAGATGGTCAAAATCCCTACGAGCACTTACTGGAATACTTCCTTCCTCCAAGCACGTTTGCTCTTGCGAATCTCCACTCAAGCCGGCCAATTAAGGCAAGAATGAGGCGGGAGCTCTGTTCCTCGTCAGTGTTCACTCCAGCCGGCCAATGAAGGCAAGCCAGAGGTGAAGAACAAGACTTCTCCCGGGAGATAGGGTCCGTGGGGTCGCTACTGCCCATCAGCTCGCCACATGCTGCCCTGCGGGTTTTTGTATCTCTCTTGGTCTGGCTCCTCATCCTAGACCTGTTCCGGCAAAGTAAACTCTACCGGCACAGACATAGAGTTCGGAGCGCGCAAGCCCCACCACGACGTCAACGTAGAGATACGGCGGTGGGGTTATTATTATTATTATTATGTTTGGGCTTTATAGCTTGAAAAATAACCACCGTAAATCATTCAGAAATGAAAACTACAAAGTACCTAAATAGGTAACCGATTTTATACAAATTTCAGTGTGATGTCTGAGGTTGCATTTGGGAGGCTATTTCTTGTAAGTTAGCTGTCAAATTTGTAGTTGCAATTCGTAGAATGGCTCTCAAATGCTCATCTGTGAGACGAGAAGCATATTTATTTTTTCTATAATTTACAATAGAAAAAGTTTTTATAACTTATTTACAAAACTATTCACAGGCCGCAAGTAAGACGTCCGCGGGCCGCGTGTTGCCGACCGCTGGTATAGGATTTAAGTATTGTAGATGAAAAGGGGATAATGAAATAATGCGCTTATAACAGTGTATATTAGCCTCATTACACCATGATCCTGTTATAAAACAAATTATCTTATATTAAAAACTTGTAACAACATAGACATAACTGCACGGTAGGTACATGAAGCAACCTTTCCATCGATAGATCATGATTAAAGAGGGCATACCCTGGCATACCAATTTTATATTTCAAAATTCGCTTGCATCCTCTCTCCAAAAATGTCACATTAAAATGATAAATTCCTGAGATACGTAAGCAAATTCTTTAAAAACAAATCTAATCTGGGGGACCCATGCAACCCGTCCCCCAAATCCGTGCTTCCTCTATAGTTTTTTATGTTTCCGCAGGCAGTAATATATCGTTCAAGTGTAGGGATTTCTCATACTTTTATTATTACGGACAACGTAAAAGTCAGAATCAAAAATGGTAAGTCAGAGGGCGCCTGTGTTTCAAGGTCCCAGTGAGATACTTAAAAAGGGTGATAATTTTAAAAGGATTTTTTCTGTGAAGCGATTGTATCATGTATGAACGGAGCTTTAACAACTCAAAAACTTTCGGTATTTAATATGAAAGATTCTTTTGTAATGGAAATGTGGAATATTTTCAGCATTATTTAAAAAAATCGGTCAATCCCCGTCTTCTTTCTTATGGTTAGTGACTAACTTGACCTGTACCCTAATTGCGTAACTTATTTTCGTAAACAATAATTATGCCTAATTTGTTTTATTTTGACAGTTCAACAACATTCATTGCGTTATTTACGTTGTTGAGCAGATTTTTTTTCCGACTTATGAAGCAATGGATTAGCAATCTGTTTCAAATCGAAACAGATTGTGATTATGTTGTATTACACAATTAGGGTACTGGTGTCAGAGTTTTTATGCCGCCCATGGACCTCTGACGTGGCGTTGCATACCTAGAAATATCTCTCAGGCATTCCTTACGATGTTTTCCTTCACCGTTTTTGAAGCAAGTGATAATTCTATCTATTGAATATTCTATCTATCTAATTATACAATGCACTCCCAATGTAATCCCAGTGATTATAATAATACTGAAGATGTTCATCCCGAACAGACTAGAACAAGATCAGGTCCAGAGAAAGTGTCATTCTTTCAGTGATTACTATGATGGAAAAGTCGAAAATATATTGGATTAAAGTACCTAAGCTACCAAAAAGCTTAGGTATGTCAATCCTACTATCCGATAAGGACCAGGCCCGGGTCGACGGCGTATTGTGTTCCACGCGCGCCTCAAAGAGATATCAACAAAACTGACGGGGTCCGCTAGGGACGATGCCTGCCGGAGTCGTGGGAAAGTCCGAGATACCATGGCCCCTGGCAACATAGCAACTGATGGAACACGGGTGGGCTTTAGTCAGTTAGAGTCTGACACGCCCTCCCGCTCCGCCACGAGCGGGAGAAGTTATTAGATAATTTCCCACCAAAAAATAAAATAAATTAGGTATGTCAATCCTGTTGAAAGTCATAGGTCCAAAATACTTAGTTGAAAAAGGGCCAGAACTATTCCAAAACGAATTCTACAATTTAAATATGTACATTGTACCTACTTTCTAAAACAAACACCACTCGTAAGAATTGTGTTTAGGGAAGGAATTGGGTTTCTATACAACATTTTTAATTTATACTGAAGCTCATTATTTAATAATGAGATTGTTCCCCCTAACGTATAAGATAATCTAACTCCGTAATGTAATCTAATGGAAATAGCATAGCATCTCAGCTAATATTATGATCTAAGACGAAGCTACGGCAGTACGGCACACATGCAAGATTACGTTAACTTAAACACAATTTGTACATAGCAGTACGGAATTAACTGCAGCCTTGTGTGGTTATACATTTTGCTTCTTACATTACTAACTGCGCCCCGCGGTTTCACCCGCAGAAGTCTCGATCCCGTGGGACTATCGGCATAAAAAGTCTTATGTGATAATCCAGGTTATAAACTATCTATGTGCCAAATTTCATCCAAATTGATCCAGCCGTTTGAGCGTGAAGAAGAGACAAACATACACACACACACTCACAAACTTTCGCCTTTATAATATTAGTGTTACACATACATAAACTCACGCCTTCTTCCCATGGGGGTAGGCAGAAACTACAAAACGCCACCTGCTACGATCCTTACATACTCCTTTTGCATCGTTTACGTTCATACATCTGGTCATACACGCACGCCGGTTGCGAGTACTACGCACCTGGCCTTTCTGAAGAATATTACCAATAAGGTCAGTATATGTCTTCCTAGGGCGTCCCCGTCCGGCCTTTCCCTTCACATCAGCCTTGTAAATACATTTTGTTAGTCGCCTTTCATTCATCCTCTCAACATGCCCAAACCATCTCAGCATACCCTTTTCAATTTTTGTCTCTACATCTTCTTCTAGTGTGATTAGTGTGATAGAATTTTTAATTTTTGTATTTATATTTATAATAAAGTACCGGAAGACGTAGCGTTGGAAGGCCTCCCACAAGATGGACCGATGACCTTGTGAAGGCCGCAGGAATCCGCTGGATGCGGAAAGCACAGAATCGGTCGAAGTGGCGGTGCTTGGGGGAGGCCTATGTCCAGCTGTGGACGTCTTTCGGCTGAAATGATGATGATTTTTATAATTATTATTTCCGATTGAATTTTTGTTGGAACATCACTAATTAGAGTAGGTATTAAATAAGCGTTTGTTCGTTTCCCGTAATAGTTTTTGTTTGTCCGTACTACCAGTTTTGATTGGGCTGCCATTTTTGTTGCTATGCTATGATGGAATTTAATTTGCAGTTCTTTGTTGGTGAACTGTTCTATCAATAACTACTTTCGTATTTTAGTGTGTATTGGCAAGATTTTACAATATTTAAAGAAACCTGTTACGTCATCACCAGCATAAAGTATTTTTTTAAATTATAATATGGTATTATTATTTTTAATAAACGAAGTTCACCAATTCACCAATGGACGGAGTGATTCATGAGGAAGGTTTAACTGGATAATTAATTAAAGTTTTGTGTAAATTGGCTGAAATATGACGATGATTGTTGAAGAGGTCGGAAAAAATCATCCCGACAGCACGCGTAGCATGACCACCGTAGAAACGAGTTTTGTCGACGGAAGAATAGACAAAATGACAGATTGTGATTGTTTATCTGTCATTTTGTATATTCTTCCGTCGACAAAACTTCTTTCTACGGTGGTTATGCTATGCGTGCTGGAGCTCTACTGGCGTGCGCCGCGTAAACCAATAGAGTTATATGAAAACAATGTATTACGGAATTGTAGTTTAAAACCTGGATGTAAGTTAAATCCTCTATGTTAAGAGGATTTAACTACTTAACTGTGTAAAAGTATGCCGTGCTTAACATAAATTTTCTAGTAAATAGTGTTGGTATAACAATAAAAATATCTGGATGACCGAGCTTTGATCGTTTTTTTTTTTTTTGGTCAACAACGTTTTCTAAAAATGAAACCTAGCTAGATCGATTTATCGCCCCCGAAACCCTCTGCATACTAAATTTCATGAAAATCGTTTAAGCCGTTTCTGAGATTCAGATCATATACAGGGTGACTGGTAATTTGACGTATTCCTTCTAGGACGTGATATTGTGACCCATTTCCAACAATTAAGTACCTTATAGAGTACTTAATTGTTGCAAAAATTCATGGGATTCGAGAAAACCCAATCTAGTTTTGAATTAAATATTGTTTTATAAACTTATCTTCCACAAACGCACACTACGAACAGTTTAATGAATTTATTTTCATTTTGATCATAATCAAGCCTAAGGAATTAATAAGAGGAGTAGGTACATTTAAACCACATTTTTCCTCAATACTTCATTTTCCAAAAGTTTCAAAGTATACATCTAATTGTTACTTTATAAAAATTCTTCCAGCAACCTTCTATTTTTATATCATTTACTTGTTTGTGACATTTTCCTAACAAAAATGTATAAAGTAGAAGAACTTTTTATTCCATCAGCTCATAGAGTCACTGGCCGGAAGTCTGTACGTGACCGGAAATGAATTTTCCGGACGTACTTGATACTTTCAGTAAACGGCATGAAGATATTCAATATTCTTCGCGACACTATTGGAATCTATGTGCAAAATATAAAATTGCTGCTTCGCGTCAATAATTACTATTGAAAAAACTTTTTCACGAAAAAAATACAACGACTTCCAAAAAAAAAAACAACAAAGTAAAAAATAACTTTAATTTCGGAGGTCGGTGTCTTTGGTTTTGAATTTTCGTTTTTTTGACACTGACTTTCGAAATTTATTATTATTATTAAGTTATTTGTCACTTTGTAGTGTTTTTTTTTTTTTTGGAAGTCGTATTTTTTTGTAAAATGTTTTTATTTTTCAATTTTTTGTTGTGATACCTACCCCACACAAATTCGAATACCACTACTACCTGCTATGTAAATAACAGTGACATGAACTGATCATATCATCCACATTAGTATGTGGATGATATGATCAGTTCATGTCACATGTTCATGGGAATAAAAACGTATTATTGAAGCCAACTCAAAAACTACCCAAGCAAAGTTAATAAAATTGATATGGGACCACCTTTGAAATATGACCTACCAAACAAAAAAAAACATCAATTCATAATTGGCGGAGTAATCGCGTAACAAAAAATAAAAAAAAACAAAGTCAAATTAAGAACTTGCTCCTTTTTTAAGTCTGTTAAAAATAACTATTTACTAAGTGCAATAACCTACTTATTTCTTGATCTATGTACATAGATTTAATCAATCTACCTAGCCATTTCCCAACTATTTTTGAGTCGGCTTCCAGTCTCATCGGATGCAGCTGAAAACCAGTATTACATGGAGCTACTGTCTACCTGACCTCCACAACCCAGTTACTGGGTAACACGATACCTTTTGGTAAGACTGGTTGTCAGACTTTTGGACTTCTGACTACCAGTAACGACCGTCAAAGATCTGCGAATTATGGCCGGGACCAACGGCTTAACGCGCTTTCTGAGGCACGGAGGAGTTTCGATATGTAATAGATGGTCACCCATCCACGAACCGACCGCGGCAAGAGTAGTTTTAACCTTCGATCGACCCGTGTGGCTTTTATTATTTAACTACGAGCTCTTCCAAAATTTATGTTTCTCATTGCATTATTACAAAAAGTACCTGAACGACCGAGCTCTGCGCTGGTGAAAATAGAGAATGCTCATTTAGTAGTAGGTATAGCATAGTACCTACTAATTCCGTAAGTACTTACTAATTCCATGCTGCCATGATCATTATTCTAATGTCATAAATGTCACGTCATTATTCATTATCTTGTTCTAAACTTTGGGCGACCGAGCTCTGCTCAGGTGAAAATACGGAGAAAACTAATTTTCCCATTTATGAGACCTAGCTAGATCGATTTTTCGCCCCCGTAAACCCCTATATTGCAACTTTCATCGAAATCGTTAGAGCCGATTTCGAGAACGTGAGTACGAATCTATATACAGACAAATATATACAAATATTGCTCATTTAATAGTATAGGATGAGTGAAAACGAAACGAGAATAGCTGGTACGGTTAGAGGAAGGCAATGTAATGTATTTATCATACCTTTATCTAGACGAAACCATCATCTTCACTTGAAGTATAACCGAGGGTCATATTTTATTTTTATCTCTATTGCAGTATGTTTGTTCTTGATGTTCATTTGTTATTTTTTTCTACATGAAAAAATAAAACGATTGATTAAACGAGAATGTACTTTTTGCCGACTATGTTGGGGTCGGCTTCCAGTCTAGGATGCAGCTGAATACCAGTTTTTTACATGGAGCGTCTGCTGATCTGACCTCCACAACCCAGTTACTGGGTTACACAACACCCAGTCTGACAACTTATCTGACTTTTATGCTTCTGACGACCCGTAACGACTGCCAAAGATCTACGAATGACAGCCGGGACCAACGGCTTAACGTGCTTTCCGAGGCACGGACGGGTCTATATGTAATGAATGGTCACCCATCCACGAATTGACCGCGGCAAGCGTAGCTTAACCTTCGATTGACCCGTGTGGCTGTTATTATTTAACAACGTACCTCTCGTCTCATACGAATATTATTACTGCAATAAAAAATCATTAATATTATTTCATTTTAATTAATATTATTTTGCTATTAATTATTTTACATTTGACTTAAAAATATTAGGGTGCAAAATAAAACTGAAAAAATTATGTTTTAAGAATTATTCCAACAAAAGAACTAAAGGAAAAAGTTAAGTAATTAATAAAAAAATATATTTCAAAGTAAATAAGAAATAAGTATTAATATATCCTAACACGATGAATAGTAAGTGATTTAAAAAACAATGGAGTTTTATTTCTTCATTTAACTAAATTTAGATTTCATTTACATAATAAGAGTTTTCAACTCCCTGCGGGCTGTTGCTGTGAAAAACTACAATCCTAACAAAACCTCATTTAGTTAGAAACTGATTCCTCTTGAGAATTTAACTTAATACGATTTAAGAGTATGAAATAAACATTGCTAAAAAATTAACCTAGCCAGCGCGAACCAGCTAACCTGAGCGACCGAGCTCTGTTCTGGTGAAAATAGAGAATGCTTATTTTAATAGTACAGGATTGTTCATACTAATCCATTTATAGTACCTACTTATTCCATGCTACCATGTCATTATTCTAATGTCATTATTGTCATGTCATTATTCATTTTATTGTTCTAAACTTTGGGCGACCGAGCTCTGCTCGGATGAAAATACGGAGAGAACTCATTTTCCTAGATCTGAGACCTAGCTAGATTGATTTTTCGCCCCGTAAAGCCCTATATTGCAACTTTCATCGAAATCGACAAACAAATATATATACGAATTTTGCTCGTTTAGTAGTATAGAATTAATTAATTAATTTTGCTTTTATTTCGTAGAATAATGGAAAAGCTACTTGGCTAGTAGATTTAAGTACCTACCTATCGTTTAGCTAAGTTAAAGTTGGCAAATTACAAACGAAATTGTAATATTAAACATAACATCACGCCTGTATTTCCCCGAAGGGTTGCGCAGATGTGCACCTATAGTACACCCACATTTCGCCAGTTATGTTTATGTCCCATGTAATAAGGGGCGAGCCTATTGCCATCAACCGGGCACAGATCTAGACTCCGGGCTGTTACTGAGATATTCCTGATGGAAAAACCCAATAACACTTTACCCGACCTGAGAATCGAACCCAGGACCTCATGCTCAGCAGTAGCGCTTGCGACCACTAGACCTGTGGATTATAGACGAGGTAGATGCCACCACATGCAAACTACGCATCAAAGACCTGACGTCACACAAAATCCTGCACCGTGCAAATAAAGTTTACCGCGCGATCATCATATACAGGACAAGTTTTTATCCAGTGCGCAAACTTTAACACGTGAAAAAAAAATCAGCTGTTCCCTACATTTATGTTTGTATAACTCGTCAAAATGTAGGGAGCAGCTGATTTTTTCGTGATTTCAGGTTTGGTCCCATAGTAAAAGTTGTTCATAATGATGAGTAAAGTCACGTGTTAAAGTTTGCGCTCTGGATAAAAACTTATTCTATATATAACTTTCCGACATCAATCGTTGAGCAGTTGCCCACCCGACACGTCACCCGTCTGGTCGGAGGATCCTCCCTTTTCTATAGTGGATGAGTGAACTTTACAGCCTGTACCTCATACCTTCAAAGACCCTCTAATAACTATTAAACGAGCAATATTTGTATATATATATTTGTACTCACGTTCTCGAAATCGGCTCTAACGATGTCGATGAAAGTTGCAATATACGGGTTTACGGGGCGAAAAATCGATCTAGCTAGGTCTCATATCTGGGAAAATTTGTTTTCTCCGTATTTTCATCCGAGCAGAGCTCGGTCGCTCAAAGGTTAGGACAAGAATAAATGACATAATGTGTTGGATCATTTAGCTCCCTTCAAAATGGTTGAGCTGAATGGTGCTAATCCATGCGTCATGTTCGTGAACGGGCGCCGTCAGTTGGGACTGGTCATCTCTTAGCTGCCAGGGCTTATTTTTATTTTTTTTTGAATTGTTCTTTTTTATCTTTTTATTACGGACGCTTCTCATATGCACGTCTTTCTGCATTGTTCTCACATGTATAATTTCAACATGAATGATGTAACCAATATTTTGTAACAATTTTTTATTTAAAAGAGTGTCCGTGGAGTTTCTTGCCCGTTCTTCTCTATAGGTACCTACTACGCTTTGGAATGGGCAACTAGCTTCATACCTATTTCTGACTGACCGATTCCTTGTCAATTCAAAAGTGCCTGTAAATGGTTTAATTGAAATAAATGTTTTGAGTTTGAGTTTGACATGATAACAATGACAGGAGAATAATGACATTAGAATAATGACAAAGTAGCGTGGAATTAGGACCTACTATCATGACAGCATGTAATAAGTAGGTACTATACTGGATTAATATGAACTTTCCTATACTATTAAGCAGTACGGTTATGGAATGCCTTGCCCGTGTCAATAAGGCGTGCTCAATCTTTGTCCACTTTTAAAATTCTGGTAAAAAAACACTTTTTCTCTCCTTAAACATCGTCATTACATATAGTTCCTTGCTCTTGTTTCATGTTTATAATTTTATGTATATCTGTCTAATATATATATATATATAGGTAATTATATGCTTTATGTATCTGTGTATTCTGTTGTATATGTAAATGGTACACCACTGACTACCTGCAGTATTGTCTCTCCTTTTCCATTTAAATCCATCCAAAGGTTGTCTGTAAAAGATCGCTTTTAGCGATAAGACCGCCCATTGTGTCACCCAATGTAAAATTTCTATATTAATGTCTGTAATTTTTATGGTGTACATAATAAAGAATATTCTATCTATCTATTATTATAAATAAGCATTCTCTATTTCCAGCAAAGCAGAGCTTGGTCGCCCAGTACTTTTACTAAAATAACGTAAAACCATTCTCATTTTAAACCAGAAAACTCATAACCCAATTACCTTAAGACCATTCTCACTAAACTCCATCCAATATCATAACATAAAATCCGATACTTCTCGCTAAAATAAATAACGATTATTCGAATCGAAACGTTGCCACAGTAACCGCTTTTAACGATACGAGTAACGATAACACCTGCGGTTTCGACGATAACCCACCGATTCATTTGTATGCCGCACCGGTATCAGAGTTAGTGCTGTACTAACACTTTACTGAGCCACGTAATTAGCATGGTTCGGGTGTGTTATGTTTGCGAAATGTGAGCTTTATGAAGTTGAGGAGTTGACTAAAAACCGGCAAAGCGCGTGTTGGACCACGCACAATGAAAGGTTCCGTTTTTAGGATGAATTTATTCCAAAAACAAACATGTTCTCCCTTAGATCGATATATGTCACGGTCAATTCTCCAACTGCAAATAATAAGGATGAAATCGCAAAAAAAAAATGTGATAAAACTAAATAAATTACGATTTTCGAACTTTTTCCTTTACTTGTGCTGTAAGACCTTGCTTCCTGCCAAATTTCATTATTCTAGATCAATGGGAAGTACTTGTAGGTTTCGATTTATTTGCGAGTGTCACAATATGTTGCTGAAATTACCGTATTTATTTATTGTGTTGACTTAGATGCTTGATTTTTTTAGAGCCCTAAGGCACCTCAGACTACGTAGACGTACGTATTTTATATTAATTTCAACTTGACACCTCCACGGGTTCCTAAGAAAAATGATCTTGACAGACTGACGGATGGACAACGAAATGATCCTATAAGGGTTCCGTTTTTCTTTTTGAGGTACGGAACCCTAAAAATGGTTCAAGATTTGGGTGTGACTGTTTGAATTTTGGCAAGTTGAAATGAATGCGAATCATAGAGCTTTTGCAAGAAATGCTAGTCCTAATAAATCTTTGATTAGGGTGGACTATATATATATAGGGTGATTTGTCACTAAACAATGTGGAAAATAAAACTGTAATCATAGTAATCAGAAAATCCTGTAAATAAAATATGAAAGACCGCTCACTCATAATTCCCCTGGCTGGAGGCTTTAAGTTAGTAGCTTAAGGCAGCCACATGATAACCCTGTTAAGAAATCATGACCTCAGAGGTCAGGTATGAGATGCCCTAAATAAAAAAATAAAACACTCATCATTTTGTATTCGACTTTCAAAAGTGACGATACAAAATATGACTAATGTCAGTTTCTGGAGTCCTCAGATAAACTCTGATTGGCTATTGATTTGACAAAGTTATTGAAGCACAATGTTGCTTAACCGAGTGTTCAGATACGCAATATGTCAAGATATCGAACCAATCGCACTATCGACTAAATACATTCTTCGATACCTCAGAAACCGGGCATAAATTGTGTTGATTTTCAGTTATTATTTACAATAAGATTCAGTAGGGGTTGGAGGTTGTGGCTAAGTAATAACAGCCGCACGGGTCAGTCGATCAGGTTAAGCTACGCTTGCCGCGGTTGGTCCATGGATGGGTGAACATCTCTACATACCAAGACCTCTCCGTGCCCCGGAAAGCACGTTATCCGTTGGTCCCGGCTGTCATTCGTGGAACTTTGACAGTCGTTACGGGTCGTCAGAAGCGTGAAAGTCTGACAACCAGTCGTATCGTGTTACCCACTCACTAGGTTGTGGAGGTCAGATAGGCAGTCGCGTCGTGTAAAATACTGGTATTCAGCTACATCCGGTTAGATTGGAAGCCAACCCCAATATAGTTGGGAAAAGGCTAGGCAGATGATGATTTGATTTACAAGAACATTTTATTTATTTTATTTTATTTATTTATTTAGGTTAACCAACAATTGCTTACACCTATATATTTCTAACTTAATTAACGTTTACAAGTGCAAAAATTAATTATAGGTTAACACCACATGCACAAAAAAATAAAAACAGCTTTAAACAACATACTTATAAAGTTTATACAAACAAAAAAAAAATTAAAACAATATAAAGAAAATTTACAACTCATTCAATAAAACATTTAAGAAAAAAAAAAACATTGGCATCAAAATTACTGATTCAAATGATTAAAAAATGGAAATTTATGAATAAAATTAAAATGATTATGAATAAATAAGAAAATTAAATGAAAAGAATAAACGGATTACAAGTGAAAATAATTAAAAACATGTTTAAATTAAATTTACATTGGATTATTTACAAAAACTCGTACAACTTTATTAATATTGTCATGGTGAACATCTACTATGTCACTGAGTAAGAACATTCAGTAAGTTTATCCAATTGAACTCCAAAGCTACACTACATTGAAAACCAAACACCAATCAAATAACACTACAGTTACAAAACAAATATTTATAAAAAATATCTCGTCAATACACTTAATAACCCAATGGCAGGTGACAGCCCAGCACTGACAGGTTATCACATCGCGCTATCATTGTATCACAACAGACGTCCATTTCAATTGACAGTAACCGGTAACATGCTCCATGTATTATTCATGGCCCTTTGTTGATTACATTTATTCATTTGTAATTGATATTTTATTTGTGGAAGGTAAATAAAATGTTGGTGACTCTATTAAACGCAGTTTTGGATTGCCTTTTTTTTTGGGTGGGAAATCATCAAATAACTTCTCCCGCTCTGGGCGGAGCGGGAGGGCGTGTCAGACTCTTACTGACTAAAACCCACCCGTGTTCCTTCAGTTGCCGTGTTGCCAGGGGGCCACGATTTCCCTATCGGTTTTCTTCGAACCCCCGGCAGAGTTTTGGATTGCCTATGGGACAAGTTTCAAGGCTTTGTATGCAGGTCGAAGGAATAATAGGATGTAAGAAAGCTATGATGTCCGAATAATAAACTATGATTCCCAGGAAACTCAAATCGATACATATTTCTGCCCGCTTTGGAATATTTTTCAACTTAATAAGCCCACATTACTTGCGACTTGCCTGCCTGTCTAGCCTTTTCCCAACTATGTTAGGGTTGGCTTACAGTCTAACCAGTTGAAGTTGAATACCAGTATTTTACATGGAGCGACTATTTGACCTCCACAATCCAGTTACTGGGTAACACGAGAGTTATGGTCCTTAATAACTTATAAATTGTCTAAGCACATAGGGCATAATTTTGATACTAACAAAAAAAATTACAATCAAGGGATCTTTTAAGCGTGGTGATTGGAGGTATTCGGCTTTTTATGTTCAGCCAGGATAGGTAGGTACCTACTGTGAAGGTTGTCTGCAAAAAGGAACCGTAAATCGTGTAGGCAGGTAAAAATATGAGTCTGGTTGCAATCGATCTCTCAAGCGAATTGTTTTTTTAAACAACAGTTAGGCTGGTTTCACAGCTGTCCAGGAGACCCGCACGAGCCATCCGCACACGGGAGACCCGTACGGGTAGCGCCCGCAGTGGTCTGAAACGAGGGAGTTAGTACGATACGGTTGCTAGCGTTGTACGGGCTCTACCCGGAGCGGGTCGCGTACGGACCAATCCGCGTCGCTGTGAAACAATGTTCTAGCGCCTCACGTGTGTCTCCGTTTCGGGAGCCCGTACGGGCGGCCCGCACGGGTCTCCCGGACAGCTGTGAAACCAGCCGTATGTGATTGGCACAAATAAGTGCTCACCTGTTCTTGAAATAAATAGCGAAAATTCAGTATAGCTTTTTATTTTCCTATGTAGCGCCTACCCCACATGGATTTCGGTACTGTAGTATGCCCCAATGTTTAAATTTGGTAGACCTAATTCAGAAATTAAGAAGCAATACCGAATTTTCGCAAAGACCTCCAGCTTATATACCTTTAAAGATTACGTTGATATCATAATCCTCAATAAACCTGAACTCACTGAAAATTCCCACCCGATCGTTAAACTCACGTGCTACAAACACACCTTTAATAGACAATTTGTAAGTGAGCACACTTCTTCGGAGTATAAGTAAGTTACCGGGAACATTCTCGCGTTCTCACTTTCGCCGACAATCAACGAGTAACGGGCGGTAACCGAGTTTCGCTAACGAACTCGACTTAACTTGATAGTAACGATGGTACAACTTCTTAATTAACACAAACCGACGATTGTAAACGAACATTTTTGTCAGTTTCGGTAACTATGCAGTTTTGTTACTTCAAAATGTTTTTGTTTTATTAATGTCAGCATTAACCCAGTTTTTTGCGTAGCATTTTCGAAATTTTTGGTTGCTTTGTCATGTCGCAGTAACTCTTTCTAATTGCGCTGGGAACTGATTTAAATGGGACTCGGAAAGCATTGTCTCGTGAAGCTTACCTATTAAAAATTTTGTAACTATGAAACTTTGTCCAAACTCAAGGTTTGCCAAAGATCAATGGAGCGTAGCATTTTAAAAATCAAACTCACCGATAAAATTCGCAACACCATAATACGCTCCGATAAGTCTGCAAGGCTGAAATGGGACTGGGCGGGTCACACTCACAGGATGCATCAAAACAGATGGGCCAGGATTGCCACACAGTGGGTGCCTGATGACGGGCGTCGCCACCGGGGCAGGCCTAAAAAGCGCTGGTATGACGATTTGGACACGTTCCTGACCAACTGGCCGGAGAAGGCACAACGTAAGGAAGACTGGAAAAGTATGGGGGAGACCTTTGTCCAGCAGTGGGACAAAATAGGTTAAAAAAAAACTTTGAATATTCGTTTCAACACAATTGTGTCGGGAAAAGTGATTGACTACAGTGAAATAAACCATTCGTTCACCACATTATTAAACCAGAATCGATTTTGGCACTAACCTAAGCAAACAAATGATAAATGTTCGAGACATAATATAATAAAATAGTTTCGTGTCTTTATTGAATAAATGGGTTATGACTGCGCAAAACGTAAACTCGTCATTTACATAATTTAAGTCTAGATGAGGCCGTCCTACCTTATTAAGGGCGTTTGTCCATCGCAGTCGTCACCGGGACGTCACCGAGAAACACAATTATTCGAACCGAAGGTGACGACCCAGTGACAGCAATCGTTTATCCACCAGGACCAAACTCAACGGTTCAGTATGTTATGATTGACAAAAAATATGTGGACAAAATCAAATCTGTTTTATATTGCCACGGCACATCGGCCCGTCACAATCTTGGGCCGAGTTCTAGCGGTCGCGCCGAACTACTAGAAACTTCGGCGGCCGGGATGACGGCGCGGCGCTCGGGTGACGGACGTGCGGTGGACACGCGGCCATAATAAATGTATGTATCGCTACTTCGACGTCGTTATCTCGTTCTCGGTGACGTCCTAGTGACGGCTGCGGTGGACAAGCGCACTAAGCCTAAAAATAAACACCGAAACTAATGCGGGTATTACACAACAGTGAATTAGGGTCCCTAAACCCTTCATAAGAGAGGTGTAATAAAAGTAAGGCAGTAAGGGTCGCTAAATTAGGAGGTCAGAGTGACCCGGTCCACCTTACTTCCATCATGTTCCCTTAATTCAGGGCCCTGATTCAGTGTAGTGTAATACCCATTTAACTCAAAAGTTCAAAGCCTCTTTTCCCGAGATCCAGCTCTAAACAATGTCATGTAACAAGATACAATGTCATTCACAACAACAACTCCAATCATAATAAAGTTACAACAAATCATCTCACCAACTCACCAGGTAACCAAACAAATAACAATAACAACACAATAAAGAGAAAAAGAAAAATAAACATGGAAAAAACAAATGATTGTTACTTATTTTTATAAAGGGGCCAATTACCGGGTTTTATCACGAAGCGAGTCCTATCTCGGTGTCTGCCTATCGTCCTGATTTGATGAATAATTTTCCAATCGAAGAGACACGAATGAAAGGAACGGTGAAATAAAAATGAAGAACTTAGACAGGGATGGCGAACAATTTTTTAAATGACTGCCATACAATTTTCAATCACATTTAATTCATTTTACGGTGACATCTCAAAACGGCTATTTGACACTTCCCGTGACCCAAGAGCTGGTTTTTACCTTGGCCAGAGGCTAAGCATTGTCATACAACGTGGCAATGCGGCCCGTCTCTTGGGTACATTACCAGTCGACAGCGAATTTTTCGATGCCATATTTTAGTTTGTGAATAGTTTTAGTTAAGTTAGTACATACATAATATATAATTTTGTTATTTTTATCAATTAATTAGTTTATATCTGGATGACCGAGGTTTTTTTTGGTAGTTTTCTAAAAATGAAACCTAGCTAGATCGATTTATCGCCCCCGCAACCCCCTGCATACCAAATTTAATGAAAATCGTTGGATCCGTTTCTGAGATTCAGATTATTTAAGTACAAGAATTGCTTGTTTAAAGTTATTAGATAAAATATAGGTTGTCTAATCTAAAAACAAAATAATCACAGAGTATTTTAACTATTAATATCGTATCTATTTGTGACTGAAATCTTCATTACTAAAGGATTTGTATCTGGATTTTTTTGTTTTCATTTTGACAAACTTTTCTCACAAATCATGTCAAGAATGCTCGCAGTATGTAAAACGTGGCCACCTACTGGGCCCAAGTAATTTGACAAGACGTACCATAGACACGAAAGAACAAGAAAAAATAAGTAAAAAGGTTCGCCATCCCTGGCTAAGGTTTCGTATATTTGTATGTACTTACCTACTCAACGTTGTCATACTTAGGAAAGGTTCAGAATATTTCGTTGGTTGCCTTTCCTTGTTTTATGTGCGGACAAACTTGAGATGTTAAGGTAACCGTAAATTTTAACGAAAATAACTTCCAAGTTATTTTTGGCTGCTATTTGGTTTTGCCGTCCGTGTCTTCTGGACTAATTAAGGTTTTTTGAGCTAAATAAATGTTTGGATAAGGAAAGGGTGAAGAAAATTTTAGAAGAATATTATTGTGTCTGTAAGATAAAAGTTGCTGCAAACTAGAGTAAGAAAACAATGGAAGGGACCATAAAGTTTTCCCGTGGGTCGCTCATTGTTTTGCCTTTTACAAAACGTTGTTTGAAAAACAAAATATTTACGTAAACCCTAAAGTTTAAAGGGTTAAGTTATTTTTTTGCTGAAGATTCACCGTAAGTTTATTTCTATTTTATTATTAAATATTTATTAACTTTCATTCGCTTAAAGCTTTTATCAACCATCGCCAATTATTTATTTTACTTGCGAAAATGACTTTATTCTAGACCTTTTATAACCGAAAAAAATGCAACTGCAATTCATTGTTATGTTACAATTATTGCAAATAAAATTTCATTTCATTTCATCAACAAGAATCCACTCCCAAAATAAAATATAAAAATCATTTTTTTGTAATAGCTTTACACGATTATTTACTTAACCGACACGAACATCACTGCGGTATAAAAATATTTATATAAAACAGCCCAAAAAGTGCTAACTCATTCATCTCTGAAGCGCTTTAAGCTTTAAAACATGGTATTAGTGGGAAAAAAAAACAACTGACCCCGTGGTCGGCCCCCACCTATTCACTGGAAATTTTTCCAGCGACAAAAGCATTAAGGCATCTCGCGGAAAATTAATGGCATTCCCCATTAAGGTTAAGTGCCTATTTTAGCCTATGTGACTTGACAGAAAGTTTGGAACTTCGCAATATGCGTACATTTTTGGTGGACGGCCCGTCAGATAGGGTCTTGTCACGCAATTGTTTCGATTAGGCTGAGGGCGGCTTTATGATTTTATACACGCATAAAATAGTAATAAAACGTCTTGTTTCACGCTGGTTTTTGTTACAAATTGGTCAAGAATATTACTTAGAATTATTTTTCAGCTGGCCAGTAATCTTAGGCTAAGCGTATGCTGAGACGCAGGTGATGCAGATCCACGCAGCGCAGGGCAGCAGATTTTGTAATGCATGAACGTACTGACAGCTGCGTACGCTGCGGCGCAGGCACGTGCGACGCAGACATGTGTCTGACCTGCTCTGCGTCTCGTTGTAGAGCCGGCACAGACTTCTGCGCGACGCATGCAAATCGTCACTTGTTTTTTACCACTGATTCATAATTTAGTTTCAATGACAGATTTTTTGTACTAGCTAGGACGCGAATGTGTCTGTGTAGCTGCGTCGCAGCATACGCTCGCTGCCTATGTCTGCATCGCCTGCCCTACCCTGCAAAATCTGTACCGTGCTGTGCTGCGTCACCTGCATCTCAGCAGACGCTTAGCCTTATCCCTACAATCAGTCTCAGGAGGCGAACTATAAAATGATAAAGCCATATAATTGTTTCGTTGCAAAATATATTACCTGCTTAGTTATATTCACCCTATGTGAATCCATTATAATTTCATTAACAATATACAACGAGTTTGATCCAAACGTATCCAATTCCTGGTATATAATTCTGTACAGATACACTTCGAAATTCAAATACGCAACGTTCATTGACGTTCAAAATCGATGAGCAAGGGAATTACCGCTATCTATACACATTACCGTATCCTCACGTGTACCAACCTACCCGTGTATATAAGATTGACTACTCGACAAAGGTATATGAGCGTGAACTTATACATCGTATCTTAATTACAGATGAAAGGGATGTTCTGAAATAGGCGTAAAGCGTAAGCAAATTATTTCCTAACGGAATTACACATTGGTATCTACTGTGTGCCAGAAGGGTGGATGACATTCAAAAGATCGTGGGTAAGACCTGGTGGAGACTTGCACAGCTTTTCACAACCGTTCGATTAACTATCAAATTCGATTGTGAAGGTTCGTTTAGGGGGAAAGCTACAAAATGGTAACTTTAATGGTAGAAATTATTATTACTAGGTATTTCGTAACATAACGTAGTGCTACTGTAAAATGTATATTGAATGATTAATTAAAAAGGATGCCAGTGATAATTTAACAAAATAATATTATAATTTCGTTTATTCATCTAATTTTTTATTAATTTACATTTTTAACACTTTGAAGGACAGTACACGAGACACAATAGAAGTTTTATTGTTATGACGCCTATGTGCGCATAGTGTCCCTCAAAATGTTAAATATTGCTTAAAATAAACAGAATATAAAAATAGAATCCGCCGATGTCGGGCGCAGGTTCCAAGCTACCGGTGGTTAGGGCTGCAGAGACAAGAACCTCCTCACAGTGCGAGCCGTATCCAGGAGTACTGCCTTCTGGATCAGGCCCTTAATCCAACCGCCTAACAACAGCCTCAAGAGATGTTGGTCGAGGCTCTCGGCCATCAGGCCATTGGCCGTTACGACAATCGGCACAATGATAGCCAAGCTCACACTCCACATGTCGACAACCTCGTGTGCTAAGTCGAGATATTTTATTTGTTTCTCTTTCTCAGCTTTCATGAGGTTCTCGTATATTATAATAATTATTATTATGTTTTTCTACCATTTTGTTTAGTTCCCCGTAAACGAGCCTTAACAATCGATTCCGATAGAAAGAAGAAAGAAAGAATTTTTTTTTTGTTTGATACCAAGTCAAACGTTTGTGAAAAGCTGTGCAGGAAAGTATGGCACAACAGAAAGTAAGCCTACACTGAGCAGGTGTAACAAGGCTACCAATGACAATGATGACCTACTGTGTATGGAAAAGGCACCTGCTTTTTGGTCATATCGTTGTCGCTTGTATAAGTCTCATACCTTCGTATGAAGGTGTCTGAACGGTTTATAAAATAGCTGGTTACATACGATACAAAAATATTTTATTGAAGAAAATTATAAGAATATTACTCACATACAGCCTTTTAAACTACGAGAGCTACCTGTTCTTAGATAGACTTTGTAACATGCATTGATTATCCAAATATGCATCCATTTTAAGCGTGATAATTACGAGTGCATTTGTGATCACTACACAGAACATGCACTTTTTTTGGATGGAAAATTATCAAATAACTTCTCCCGCTCTGGGCAGAGCGGGAGGGCGTGTTAGACTCTTGCTGACTAAAACCCACCCGTGTTCCTTCAGTTGCCATGTTGCCAGGACCCACGGTATCCCTTTCGGACTTTCTCGCGACCCCAGCAGGCATCGGCCCTAGCGGATCCCGTCAATTCTGCTGACATCTCTTTGAGAGGCGGGAACACAACGCGCCGTCGACCCGGGCCTGGTCCTTATCGGACGGCGAGCGATTCCCGACGCCCTAGGGCGTCTCCTGCGACTCAACTGTATATCAATTTATGATAATTTCGTAATTACAGGATTTTGTTTATGAACCATTGTTACATAAGGCATAAAGCCATTAATTTCATTGTAGATTCTGAAGTTAAACAAGTATTTCTTTTAATTAGTTGTGCTTGCTACAGACATGAAAAATAAATACAAAAACATCTTCATAACATCACGCCAGTTATCCCCAAAGGGTTAGGCAGAGGTGTACCTCAAGAAATGTAATATTCAATCATTTTCTTTATTGTTCAAGATAAATATTTTAATTAGTAATAAAAGTATTGTGAAAGACAATAAAAAAGAAAAACAAACGGGCAGTCTTTCCAGGATAGGACAGGATTGCCAAAAGAAGGGAAAACTTAAAACTGATATTGGCGCCATCTGTTTATTATAGTACAACACTACGGCACGAGCATGTCGGTGATGCGAATCCATAATTTTATTCCCTACCAAAAATCGCTCAACGCGCCTAAAGATGTTTTCACTTCAAAAATAAATGAATATCACGATGGATGAAATCAAACAATTTGGGTAAAATGAATACAGAAAAATATACGTTTATCCTCCTCACTTTCTTCCATTATATTGTTTTTTTTCTTGTTCCTACCATTTTCCTAGCCTATTTTTCCACATGACAATAAAAGTCTTAACAGACGTCGAACTATCTTGTGCTACTGAATATTTTAGCGGCTAAGTCTCGGTCACGCTGAAAAACTTTACCAGCGAAACTGAAAGTGAGTAGAAAAGAAAATGATACGCAGGTTTCTTTTTTTTTAGTCTAGTTAAATAGAATTTTGGTAAAAAAGTATAAGCTCAGGTTCGTGTGGGACACCATTTTTTACGCGACGTTTTTTTTTTCACGCACTATATTTTCATCTCTCGGTATTGAGCATTCAGAATTCATACGCATCCCATCGCGTCAAACACATTTCTGGATTTTAAACTCTCGGCGTTAGCCCAGCGTTGAAAATCCAGTACGCGGAAAAAAAATCGGCCGTGCGGACCTGTCCTAATTTTCACTATAAAACAAGGCTTGTGATGGGATGTTTGTAAATCGTTCTCCGATGCAGCCTGTCGCTTGCTGTCCTCCCCCAGCGATTCCCTAAGTCAAGGTCCGAACCCGACAGGGGGTGCCCTTAGCGTGTGGTAGTCGGATATTTTGTAAGTTACCCTGGCTGGAGGCCTTAATTTATTAAAGCACCCACAGGTAAGCCCGGAAAAGCAGCGGACAACCTCCTAGGTAGAGCTGCGAGATTAGCACCTCACAAAAAAACAAAACGTGTGGCACTCGGGGACTGCCGCGGTAAAGCTATTGCATAGCATTTGTAACCTCCATGAAAACATCACGTTGTCATGGGAACGGTCATTACATGGTAGGCGGAGTGGGAGGTGTTAGGTTTTATTTTCGTTACGTTACGGAATTTCTTGATTCGGTCGCCGTGCTCAAAGCCCACGATAAAAGCTATGCAATAGCTTAAATGTTTGTAAATCGTTCAAATAGATACAATAGGCTGGACGTCAGTGGTAACAAAACCAGTATAAGTTGGCCTCTCACTCTATTTAAACTCCATACTACGTTAGGCCAGCTCAAGGTCAAAGTGTTACTACTGACGTGCGGCCTACTGTACCTGCCTAAACATCATTCAAGCTAAATTGATTTTGTGTGTCGACTATCGTTGCCAAGCTTTATTCACTAACTATCTGCGCCCCGCAGTTTCACCCGCATAAGTCTCGATCCCGTGGAAATATCGGGATAAAAAGTTACCTATGTGTTATTCAAGGTTATAAACTATTGTGTGCCAAATTTCATCTAAATCCGTTCAGTAGTTTTTGCGTGAAAGAGTAACAAAATCCATCCATCCATCCTCACAAACTTTCGCATTTATAATATTAGTTTAGATATAGTTAATAAAATTATGTAGTTATAGTAGAACTTAATTTATTTCAACATGAAAATATTCTTTAAGTGGATTGGACCTGCGTTTCACTTCTTTAATTAAAAAACTTGAAAAAGAAATTCGTAGAATCACTAAATACTTTTAGCTGACACAAAGTGGTTATTAACTTTTTGCAAATTTTTATTCTCCGTGAGTTCCATTTGTATATACTTAGTGGCCTCACTAAGAATCGGTTGGTTTCAAGTCTGTATAAATTCGATAAACCCCAAAACAGACAAATAGTTATTAAACTCGCAACAATCTAAAAAGTCCGATTTGACAGCTATAAAATCCTTTGTGTAGTGATGGAAAAAAAATCGATTGCTTTAAAAACCGATTCTCGAAACATGTCGATATAACATACTGAGAGATTTTGTAATCGATGATTTATCTACATTGCTTGAAAACTGATTCTCGAGGCATAACGTTTTATTACACGTACGAGTAGGAAACGTCAAATCGGACTTCTTAGATTGTCACGAGTGTAATCCACATTTTATAAACTGAAAAATCCATTCCACTTTTTAAAAGAGCCATAACATGACGAATTAAATGCGTTGTTAAAACACGAAATCCGTCAAAAAGGCCGCCGTGTTAACTTGAACACTAAACGCGTCAGCCAACAGACCATGCGCTTCGCAAATTGGCTCCACAGTACAAGTGTTAACCGCACGATACTAACGAACCGCAACTTTTAATTACCAAACTTAAATCCTACCAGAGACACTCAGAAACCCGCAGTTAAAAATAATCCCCAAGTTTTCCGCTTTTTATTAAGACAATAAAACTCGGTATTGCAGCTCTCACCGTCTGAAACTTAGTCGGTATTGCGGCCAACATAATTTCAATTAGTTTTTTTCTGGGTGAAATGCCGGAGGAAGTTTACGAGTTCTTCTAGGCCTCGCGTGGGACGCCCAATTGTGAGGCGACTAACAAGATGCATTATGTATACTGTTGTCAGAACCTAGAGAGAATGTAATGAATCAACACTCGTATGAGAGTAATTGGCAGTTCGATTGTAGTAGGGAATTAAATGTTGACAACATACAGGCTTTACAGTATTTAAGTTATGTAACTATTGCAATGCAATATAATAATTATATTTTGTTAAGTAGCTGGTAATTGTTGAAAGACATACACTGTCAGAGCAGTGGTGGCCCAGTGGTAACGGCCGCGACTTACGAGTTGTACGTCGTAGGTTCGAACCCAGACAGGCGCTTTACTTTGTGTAAATTATTTCATCACCACTGCTCTCAAAACGGTGAAGGAAAACATCGTGAGGAAACCGGCATGTCCTAGAACCGAAAATTCGAAGACATGTGACATCTGCCAACCCGCACTGGGCCCGCGTGGTGGATTACGGCCCACTCCCTCTCACTGAGAGGAGGCCTGTGTCCTAGCAGTGGGAACATTATAGGCTGATGATGATGATACACTGTCCTCCCATACCTATTAACACTGTTATTTGAAAATATTGTAGGAGCCAATTATTTTTAAAAGAGTAACCGTGGAGTATCTTGCCGGCTCTTCTCCATAGGAAGCGACCAATTGGAACCGTGCACCTAGCTTCTGACGTTTCATAAGTGCCCATGTAGGTTTGTGAGACTAATAGTGTACCTAATAGCTTAGAGGTTTGTAGCTAAGTTATAACAACCGTACGGGTTGATCGATCAGGTTAAGATACGCTTGCCGCGGTTGGTCCGTTGATGGGTAACCATCTTTACATACCAAGACCCCTCCGTGCCACAGAAAGCACGTTATCCGTCTGTCTCGGCCGTCATTTATGAACGTAAAATAAGCTAAGTAATAACAGTCGCACGGGTCGATCCATCAGGTTAAGCTACGCTTGCCGGGGTTGATCCGTGGATGGAAGACCATCTTTACATACCGAGACTCCTCCGTGCGTTGGAAAGTACGTTAAGCCGTTGGTCCTGGCCGTCTTCGTGAATCTTTGACAGTCGTTACGGGTCGTCAGAAGCCCGAAAGTCTGACAACTAGTCCTATCGTATTACCCAGTAACTAGGTTGTGGAGGGCAGATAGGCAGTCGCTCCATGTAAAATACTGGTATTCAACTGCATCCGGTTAGACTGGAAGCCGATCCCAACATAGTTGGGAAAAGGCTAGGCAGAGTGTACCTAATTACTTAAGGTGAGAGCGGTGACCCGCGGAATTAAAATCGTTGAATACGACTCTCGAAGTTCAAATTACCTTATTGAATAACTATTTAATGAAATCATGACATTTCAGGCCATTCTAACTTAGAGAGTAGTATTCATGATACTGTAAGTAATTTGATACGGTCGCGAATTATATTATAATTCGATAAAAATTATAGCCTAGTGGTGTGACGTCGGACTGCCAAGTCATAGGTTTCGAGCTCGAACACTAGGCACGTACCTCTGACTTTTCGGATTCATATGCGTATTGTATAATTATCACTTGCTTCAAAAACGGTGAAGGCAAAAACATTGTGAGGAAACCGGCATGCCTGAGAGATATTTCTCGACTGCATGTGAAGTCCAGTCAGAGGCCTTGGGCGGCTTTAAAACTCTGACACCAGGTTAATCACTAACCACACGAAAAGAAGAAGAGATTAAAAATAATCAGCGTACAACCTGATACTGATTCGCAAATTGCAAAAAAAGTCATTCAAATTATGTTGGGGGACCTGGAGGTATTCATATTTCCAATAACTATTTCACCAAACTCCTAATATATTCGATTTTTTTAAATCAAATTCACCAAATAAAAATTCAAAACAAACACGAAGTCAAAGTCAAAGTCAAATCATTTATTTCAAATAGGCCCATGTATGGCACTTTTGAACGTCAAAATTACAAAATAATAAAATTGATTCTAGTCGCCCCTCCCAAAAGGTAGTTTTCGTATGGAGAAGAATGGGCAAGAAACTCCACCGTTACTCTTTTAAAATGTTTTACAATATTGTTTGTATATGTACGTACATTTGTTAAATAATTATTATATGTGAAGACGATGCACCTAGAATAAAATTACTATACCACAATAGGTAAAAAGAATTAAAAATGAAGCAACGATAGATACGAACATCTCAAACAAAACTCAAGTATTTAGAAAGCACGAATTTCTGTCTAAAAGAGCAACATCATATTTTTAAAACAATACCGTTGTTCACACCACATTTCAACGAAGTTTCGAAGAGAAGCAGTTAGCGGTATACTTCTTTATACCTTAAGCCTGAAACTTTCAGAAGCACGCATTAGACTGAAATACTTTCACCGTATTGGGGTAAGCTGATGCTTTTCATAATGGATTTTTCGAAGTTTCTTTGCTTAATATTTTTAAACACCGTTTAACACGAAAAGTTTTGTTTGAATTAACGATTTTTAAGAAATATTATATCACAACAGTGTGCAGTATTTACACCTTGTATTTAAAGCCAGGGAGCCTAAGACGGCCGCTTTGGCAGAATGCTTTGGCACAAACTGACAATCCTTAATATTATAAATGCGAAAGTAAGTTTGTTTGTTACGCCTTCACGCTAAAACGGCTGAACGGATTTGGATGAAATTTGGCACATATATAGATGATGCCCTGGAAAAGAACATAGGATACTTTTTTTTTCCCACAGGATCGAGACTTATGCGGGTGAAACCGCGGGGCGCAGCTAGTAATTCATAATATTATCTGCATTATTCATATTACTTACGCAATTCATCTGTTTGACAGTTTTGTATTATAATGAAATAACATTTAAACTGTAGAAAAAAAAAAAAAAAAACTTTCATTTGATTAATAAAAACCGGCCAAGTGCATTTCGGACCATGCACAATGCAGGGTTCCGTAGTTGGAATGAATTTATCCCAAGAAGAAACTTAACTTTGTAGTTGAAGAACATTTTCTTTCATATGGAATGTATGGGAGAAAATTTTTACAACCGCAAATCTAAGTTGGTCGATTATTACACATTAACTTGTAAAGCCTACTTAGCTGTGATAGTTTTCCTTTTAAATTCGTTATATAGACTACTGCCGTGAATTTTTCACATATCTAAAACCAACCATTTAGCTGGCAGGGAGGGGGACACTTGACTCTAACAAAAATTTGCACTTTAAAGCTTAATATTTCGCAAACGGATCTCTGAATTCAAAAATGGTTTTAACACACTCACAATATTTTTGAAAGACCTTTCCAACGATACCCCACACTAAGGGATAGAAAAAAAAAACATCCCCACTTTACGTGTAGCGGAGGTACCATAAAAAAAATATTTTTCATAATTTTATTTTACCACTTTGTCGGCATGATTAATATGTATACCCATGCCAAATTACAGCTTTCTAGTACTAACAGTCTTGGAGCTAGACCACGGATAGACAGACAGACAGACGGACATGACGAAACTATAAGGGTTCCTTGTTTACTACGGAACCCTAAAAACAGTAAAGAAAAATTATCCGTTAAATTTACGGTCTTCATCTTTTCATGCGGACACCAATCACCAAATATGATTCTGATATGAATTGAATTGAATATGATTCAGCTAAAATATGTGTCACCATAGAGGAATTGCTGGGAATTCAGAAAATTAATTTCTTAGAGGAATTGCTTAGTGTGGACCCGCAGATCTTCCTTTAAATATATCAAGGGGCTTCGACATACAAATAAAATAGAATTCTGAACGTACTTATATTATACTATAAACTAATACGATCCTATATAAAATGTAGTCTATGAATACGACTCACTGAAATTGACAGCCGGAAGCCCAAACTAACATTTTCTTGATAGATACTATCTCATAATGGATTTTCGCATATATTTCTCAGAAAAAGGTTAAACCGGAGATCGTTACAACCTACATCAAACACATTTTTGATCAATATGACAACATAATCATGATATAGACAACCTCTAAACGTCCTTTGCTAAACATGAATAACTCAAATAAGAAAGAAAAATAAATTTATTTGTCACAGAAACACGTGCTTAAAAAAGATAATTACTCGAGTAGAATAATAAAATAAAACACAATAAATTTAAATATAATCACGAGCACAAAACAGAAATAAGCGGCAGTTGCTGACACGTCATGACTGTGACAAGAAGGCTTCCACTCAGTATGATGCTGTGCCATGGGGACCCACAGCACAGCGCTGATTTTCAGTGGTCACCCGAAAAAGATGTACGGAAACCAAGTTAGGTTTAATGAATAGATAACAAAATAAAGTAAAATAAATAGTATTTACTTAGAATATAATACTACTTTACAACCAATTAAGAATATGAATAAAATGATTTAATAACATTAAAAATTATCCGCAAATGTCCTCTAAAGAAACTTTTAACTCTATATACATATACACTTGGATGATGACCAATTCATCATCTTTTATTATTATTTTTTTCCAAAAAGGAGAGCGTTAGGAATCTCTCAGTAGCAACCTGGAGTCCGAATTTGTGCCCGGTCGATGGCAATGGGCTCACCCCCCTATTACATGGGACTTAGACATAACTGGCCAAATGTGGGTGTACTAATAGGTAACTCTGCCTAACCCTTCGGGGATTACAGGCGTGATGTTATGTTATGAGAGTGTTACCTATCCTCCTTTTAATTATACCTTATCCAATCACTCTATCCTACTAATCCAATGAATGAGTAATATTTGTATGTATTTATATTTGTTTGTATGTCACCGTAAGATTGTGAGCACCGTTAGTTTATAATCTATCGGTATTATTTCCGTTAGATCATAATCTGTCGAAAAATTGTATACTAGGTGAAATGGGTTAGGTTAGGTTAGAACGGTAACCAACCGCGCGCGAGCCGGGCGAGCGAAGCGAGCGGTGCCGCGGCAGTGGCCGGCGAGCGCTACTTCCAAGTTGCTCGCAGCCTCGCAGGCTATTTAATATTAACGCAAGGTGCATTACGTCGCAAACAAGTTGGTTACCAGTTCACAATTTGTCAGTTTTTCATGGATACATTATAAACTATCGAAAAATTATGCGTTAAATTGTAAATGATTTGTCGCAGTTCACAATTTTTGGACAGTTTATAATCTAACGGAAATAGTACCGATGGATTATAAACTAACGAAGTTTATAATTATACGGTGACATATAGATTTCTACTCACGTTCTCGAAATCGGCTCAGACGATTTCGATGAAAGTTGGAATATAGGGGTTTACGGAGGCGAACAATCGATCTAGCTAGGTCTCATATCTGGGAAAATTCGTTTTCTTCGTATTTTCACCCGAGCAGAGCTCGGTCGCCCAAAGTTTTGAACACGATACCTTAGAATAATGACATGGCAGCATGGAATTAGTATGTACTTTCCTATACTATGCTCGGTCGCCCAGGTACTATTATATAGGTATGTAATATTGCAGTGATAGCCGGTAGCCTAGTGATGGATAGCAGTGATAGCCTAGTGACGTGACCGTCAGACTGCCAAGTCATAGGTTTCGAGTTCGGTACTACACATCAAGCTATACATTTCCAGTTTATGTTGATCTCGCATTGTAAAGGATTTCCGTACAATGCGAGGTCAGCTTATACTGGAAATCTATAGCTTGATGTGTAGCCGTGTCTACCTTAAACTTTTCGGATTCATATGCTTATTGTATAATTATTAATTAATTAATTAATTTACTCACTAAGGCACCAAGTCCTGATAAATAATCACAAATATATACAATTCATTACATCATTAAAACAAAATAAGTACATTACAATTCATTAGATCATTAAATTAAATTATGTACATTAAAATTCAAATTCAAAATTCCATACAATCACAAAATAAATTACATTAAAACTGAGTAGTCATTAAAATAAAATTTCATTACAAAACTTAAATCGCTCAAAACGCAATTATCGCTTGCTTCAAAAACGGTGAAGGTAAACATCGTGAGAAAACCGGTATGCCTGTGAGATATTTTCTCGACGTCATATGAAGCTAAGTTAGAGGTCAGTAGTGGCATAAAAACTCTGACACCAGGTTAGTCACCACACGAAAATGAAAAGAAAAAGACTAATACTTCAATTCAATTCATTTATTCATTAACAATTTTTACATCGTGTCTGAATTTCTACAACTAAATATACAAGAAACATCATACATGCAATCTATATTTAAATCATTACAATTATCCAAACTACATAAAAATCAATCAAAAATATAAAAATAAATGTCATAAATCAATTCATAAAATTCAATAAATATTTCCATTTCAAATCCATTAAATTATGTTACTATCGACTTTTGTATTAGTTTATAATTCATCAATAGAATATAGACACTTATTTAACAAGAACCGTTTAAGCTTATTCCGAAACTCACTTGTATATACTAGACTTTTTATTTCTGTCGGCAGTTTATTGAACATTTTTATTGACTTGTCGTAGGCGCAATATTATAAAAATGTAAGCGTTTATTGTTTAGATGTTTGCCGCTCAATTAGCACAAACAGCAGAAAGGATTTGGTTAAAATCTGATAGTTTGCACACAGATCATGTTCCGAATTAACACAAATAACACTTTTTCCACGTACTTACAAGTAATTCTAGGAAGTGAGCGAACCAGCGGACAAAAGCTACTTGTAAATTCAAACGCAAAATTGAGACGTAGCCATTCTATTTACGGACCCCGGACCTATTCACACCGTAATACATCTTGTTTATAAATATTTCTGCAACCATCCATATGTGCTCGAAAAGTAATATTTCCATTTGAACCAGCGTCCATAAAATGTTTGTCTTTGTCGGAAAGGGTACGGTGTGACAGATGACAAATGTTGTTTGTTGAAACTGAAATGGTCGAGGGTTCACGGTTTTCACTATATTGTTTACTTTCAATAGGCGACTTTGATTAATAGCAACTATCTGGTGGAAGGTTTGTTATCTTCGAACTAAGTAGTTGTCTGGTGAAGTGAACAAGAGTTCTAGAGAAATTGAAACCTTTTAAAGGATTAATTCTGTAAAGGAAAGTGCTTGTAATTGAAGTGGTGGATTTTAAAATATGAATTATGTTCAAGCTTAGTAACTAAATATCTCACATATATATATAATATATATATGTGGTGTATATATATATATATACCATAACTGAGAATACCACACACCCACACACCATACCACACACCTCATCGCACACACCACACACCTCATCACACACACCTCATGACACACACCACACCACACACACCACACCACAAACACCACACCACACTACACCACACCACACTATACACCACATCATATGCACTAACTAGGAAGCTTCATTTTAAATTGCAACTTTGCTTATAGATTTTTATTTTTATTTTCTTAAGATTAATAAATTTAAGCTAAATACAGAAAAATGTACTTACATTATATAGTTACGCATATATGTATTACAATGTTGTTAAAGAGCGGAGCCTTCTAATACAGGCATTATTTGCCTAAAAGGAGGCTCCAAAAACGTTAAAATGTAATGTAATTTTCTATTTGGCACAATAAACTATTTTGTATTTGTTTGTAAATCAAAGCTTTCTTTAAAACAAATCCTCGTTATCAATCTAGCCCTTACCATCCTGTACATGTCAAGGTAGACTTCATCATAAAAATGACTCAGTTTTTAATCATCCTCTGTTCCAGTTAAGTACTGAGCCAGTGGCAAACGATATCATAAAGAAAAGTTAATTAGCAAGCTTTCAGAATCTTAAAATTTGCGCCGGAACTTTGTTGGAAAATGAAAACCATAACCTGAAAAAATATAAGGTGAGTGTAGGTGCGTATGTATACGATTACGGGCGTTCTGAATTCAAATTATGAATTCCATTATAAAACCCGTTATTCTGGCAGAAAAAAAATATTCAAAGAAAATTCCATAAGATAAGATAAGAAAATGTATTTGCGTAAAACATGGTAGGTATACATAGGTGTTATTAAAGTTTAAGAGATCATACATGATTTGCTTAAAAAAAAACTACAGACTTCCAAAAAACACTATAAAGTGAAAAATAACTTTAATTTCGGAAGTCGGTGTCTTTGGTTTTGAATTTTCGTTTTTTGTCACCGACTTCCGAAATTAAAGTTATTTTTCACTTTATAGTGTTTTTTGGAAGTCTGTTGTTCTTTTTTTTTGTAAAAAGTTTTTATTTTTCACTTTTTAGTTGTGGTACCTACCCCACACAAATTCGAAAACCACTACCTGCTATGTAAATAACAGTGACAGGAACTTATCTTGTCATCCACATACTAAATGGGAAAAAAGTATGTATTATTGAAGCTAACTCAAAAACTATCGAAGCAAAGCTAATAAAATTTACATGAGACCACCTCGAGAGCATGCCCTTTCAAACAAAAAAGAATTTTAAAAATCGGTCTACAATTGACGGAGAAATCGGTGGACATACATAAAAAAAAGAAAAAAAAACAAACATACGCGACGAACATATAACCTCCTCCTTTTTGGAAGTCGGTTAAAAATTAAAACATGCAAACTTCAACGAATAAACAACTTTGAATTTATAAACATTATCATTTAAGTTAAAAAAAATCCTTAATATTATAGAAATTATTTTCATTCAGCCATTTATATAATTGTATTTTGAATAATCTGCAATTTATTTTTTTATATAGTACATACCTAATCATAATATAACTATAACATAAAATCACAAAATGTTAGTGCGTTAATAACAATTTGTACCTATTAATTATGTTAGTACCTATAACTAGCCGATGCTTATGGCTGTCTATATCTACTGATTTTGGTAAGGATAGTCAAAACGGTAATCAATAGCAATAAACCCAGTCTATGGCAAACAAAGTCCGAAGAACAGACCCTAATTTCAAACCAATAATAACCGTATTCCAACAGAAAATATAGCACATAAAAGCGAGAACTTATGTGTCCTTCTTTAACTTATATAATGTTAAACAATCTGATACAAATTGGCTACATTGTTACGAAACAAACTGCACTGAGTCTCGAACACCCGTTGTGTCTCTAATCACACGAATACCCCAGTCGCAGCAAAAATAAATATTGTTATTGTTCCCTTAAAGAGGTGCGCATTTCCCGGGAGCGTTCATCAATCATAATTTATTACCCTATTGTTACCGTGGCCCTGAATAATCGCTCATATCCGAAACACCTTCCTAGGGACGCGGTCACACTTGGGACCGCGGGTCTAATAAATTGATGGTTACATGTTTTGTAACTCATTAAGGATTAATGTTGCTTAATTTCGGGACGTTGGGGTAATATCTTGATATTTACTAAACAAAATTTTAACAGATTTTTGTTAAAATTTCAGTTAAGTGACTAGAGTTTGAAAGTATGTCAAAACTTTGAAAGAACGAAATATCCACTGTGATCCACCAGAATGTAATAATTTGCATAAAATGCTCCACTATAACAGCCACATAATCATAGAATTGAGAAAAAAAATTGTGAAAGAAAACACGGCTGCTCCTGTTTCTACTATATTCTCCAGACTTAGAACTTCTTTTTCTGCAGATACGCCCGGCATGCCGACTACCATGACTGAAAACTTCCTCGCAATTCATCCTCAAAGATACGTCACAAAACAACAATTAGGTCTTACAAAAGTCTAGAGCCAAACTAACTTACATTAGCCTTTTTAAGCTGTGAACGACTCAGCTAAGTAAGAGCTCTTTACTTGATTAACTTAGTTATTGGTGAAGGCGTCTGTTGGGTAATTCTCTCCGAGAATACTTCATTAGACTTAAGTTCTTTAACAAAATTTGGATTTAGTTTGAGCCATTTTTCGATAGCCGAATTATTTAGTAAAATATTAATAGTATTATACTTGAAGTTGTAATAACATTGTTAGATAAAAGGGTTGTTAACAGCGGTAAGGACGTTGAAATTCCTTTTAGGATAGCTAAAAGCTTTGATCGTGAGATTATTTTAATAGAACTAAAATAATGAATATTTAAATAAGGTGAGAGCTTAAGTACAATGGATTTCCAATTATTAAATGGTCGACAGAAAGCTAAATCATTTTAATATTTCTAGGGTATTTTCCAATTCCAATAAAAACCTAAGAAAAGTTATCTAAATATAATTACCTACCTTATCTTAGATACAGATAATAATCTAAGATAAGGATCTACTAATTTAGACCTTTTCTAAAAAAAATATGAGTGGCTCCTGACTAAACAATAAAAACTGCATGAATAGATCGAAGCTACGGAGGTCGGTTCATAGATGGGTGACCATCCATTACATATCGAGACCCATCTGTGCCTCGGAAAGCACGTTAAGCCGTTGGTCCCGGCTGTCATTTGTAGATCTTTGTCAGTCGTTACGGTGCTACCCAGTAACTGGGTTGTGGAGGTCAGATAAGCAGTCGCTCCATGTAAAATATTTACATTCAGCTGGATCTAATTAGACTGATTGATCTAAAAAAATATTATCCATTGTTTTAATTGTGTAGAGAATCCAAGACAGATCGAAAACTAATTTCAGTAAAGTCTTATCCATCATAAATACAACGATATTAAGTTATGTGTTCACAAAAAAAATCGCATGCTATATCTGATCTGCAACACAAGTTTACCTCAGACTAGATTCCCCACAAAAAGGGCAAAAACACCTTCACATAAACCATGAATATAGTCATAACAGTCTAGAGCCGTGCCCTACGACCCATATTACCTTCATCACTTCACCCAGATTTACATCCCACTAGTATAACAGTATAACACGATATCATCGGCACAGTGTGAACGGAGGGCGAACTTCCTTCGTCCCTCCAGTATTGCAGCCTAAGGAAATTGCTTTTTTCTTTATACTCGGGTAAGTTGATATTGCGTGAATTATGAAAATTGCCCGGCTAAATTGTTGATTTATTGCGTGCCATCTATTGGATTGGGTGCCAAGGAATTGTTTTACGGTTTTCTGGGGGTATTTAGGGTGATATGTAAAGGAGATTTAGTAACAAGTTAGAGTTTGGTCGTGATATCGATTTTAAAGGATTTGCTTTATGGGGTTGTTGTGTCAAGCGCGGCTGCCTAGTGAAAGGTTCTGAGCTTGATGCCAAAGCTAACGTATTAGTATTTTTATTTTATTTAGTATTTATTTCTGTATCTATCTATCCGTGACATCACTGCGGGCCCTATCAGAATACCAGCGCTAAGGACATTTATTTTTTAAATATCGCAGCATCATGCGGAGATAGGAGCATTTTGACCTCGTACAGGACTTTCTGCTTTTATTTTAATTTTACTTAGTTTTTTTATGTTTTAATGAGTGTCAATAGATACTTTTTCTTTCCATCTTTCTTTCTATTAATTTTATTCTGACAAAAAACTTGATATTCAGATATAAAATGACAGAAATCATTTCTACTCTACCTTTCGGATAATAAACATTTACATAATGTCAATCCTAGTTACATACATACATACATACATAAACTCACGCCTTCTTCCCATGGGGGTAGGCAGAAACTACAGAACGCCACCTGCTACGATCCTTACATAGTCTTTTTGCCTCGTTTACGTTTATACATCTGGTCATACACGCACGCCGGTTGCGAGTACTACGCACCTGGCCTTTCTGAAGAACATCACCAATAAGGTCAGTACACGGTCGGTCTAGTTACATTTATATTATTATATTACAAATGTGAAAGTTTGTATGTTTGGATGTTTGTTACTCAATGACACAAAAACGGCTGAACGGATTTGGATGAAATTTAACACACAGATCGTTTAATATAACCAGGATTAACATCATAATGTTACTTACCTGATTACGGATTTTATCCCGTGAGAAAATTCCCGACCTCCACACGGACAAAGCCGCGAGCAAAAGCTAGTTTAGAATAATGGAGAACTTTTTATATACTGTAAAATCAAAAGTAACATAACAAGACATAACATCACGCCTGTAATCCGCAAAGGGTTAGGCAAAGGTGTACCTATAGTACATCCACATTTTGTCAGTTATGTTAAAGTCCCATTTAATAAGGGGGCGAGCCTATTGCCATCAACCGGGCGCAAATCCAGACTGCAAAATTCCAGATGGAAAAAACCAATAAATAACACTTTGCCCGACCCAGGAATCGAACCCAGGACCTCAACTGAGCAGTAGCGCTCAAAAGAAGAAGATCAAAAGTATCCATTTTTAAAATAACAAGTTCAGCTAATCTCCCGAGCTTTTGTCATAGTAAGTGACTAAGTATGTTACCGGGTATGCAAATTCCCAAATGGTATTAGACATTAGGAGTGAGCGACAGTAACATTAGAAACATTAGAGGGGACTGCTTACATATGAAGACTGACAACGAACATTTGAACTTAGGTGAATCTAATGTGACTTGGAATATTTCATTTGAACTTTTATGTTTAGCTTTATTATTACATCAAGTAAACAAAGTATGCCTTTATTAGATAGATAAGTAATATTATTAGGTGCATATGTATACAGGGTGGCAGGGACATCGACGCGAAAACTGTTACCATATATTCAGTACAAAATTCAAAATTCAAGTCATTTATTCAAACTAGGCTGAGAATCAGCACTTTTCGAACGTCAAAACTACATAAGACAGTCCCCCAGAAACGCCCACCCTTCACATACATGATTCTGAACCCCCGCATTGAAAATTTTCGTCGGATTTTTTTTTTTTTAAATCAACTGCTTCCTACATTTTGACCGCATCGGTATTGCACTTTTCTATGCAACAGCATTTTTTTTTTTTAAATAACTGATGGTAAATTTCAACACAGGGGTTCAGAATCATGTACTGAATCCATGGTAACAGTTTTAGCGTCTATGTCTCTGCCACCCTGTATGTAAAAGCTGTTTTTGTAATAAAAGGAAATAATTAAAATTAAAGAAAGAAAAAGTATTTATTGAGACTCGCACAGGAGATCACAAATTAAACTAAACACACTCATAGAAACATAAAAAAAAACAAAGTAAAATGAAAAAAAAAGCAGAAAGTCCTGTACGAGACCGAAAGGCTCCTATTTCAGCATGATGCTGCGATACTTAAAAATAAGTATCGCAGCGTTAGTATTCTGATTGAATTAAACTTTAGATCACCAGTACGTGCTTCTGGAAGGAGAAGTTTCTATTATCTATTCCATGCTATAGTTGCATGTATACGTATATATATATATATTTTTTGAAGTGAAAACTTCTTTAGGTGCGTTGGGCATTTCTGAGATGGAAAAATACAATTGAACTCGCGACACCGTTACCGACACCTCATTTTTGTAAACGCGATTGTGCTCTTTATTTGTATCACGTTACGGATCAATGTTCTATGCAAGTATGTTACTTTAAAGGTTTTGGAAGTTTTTTTTTTTTTTGGAAACGCTATTGTGCTCTTTATTAAGATAAGGTTACGGACCAATGTCCCATACAAGTATTTTTCTTCGACCAAGGCGATCTTGTACTAGTTTTCACTTCTGCCGGCACTCTCGGAGTGCCACTGTATTTTTTTTAAAAGTAACGCATTTTAAAAGGGCGGGTTCAATTTTGAAACACTTTTTATAACAGTCCCGTGCCATGAATAAGCAACAATGATTACTAAAACAGTAGTGTTTATTTTATTTCCTGTCACTCACCATACAACATCAAATCAAGAGTACTTACCTAATCGAGAAAACATTATTCACATCAATATCAACAATCAGGGAAACAAAGTGTGATGTGATGTTATGTTATATTATGTTATGTTATATTATGTTATGTTATCAACGAAAACATTTCTACACTCAACAATAAATTCAATATTATCCTACAGAATATTCATCGAAGCGATAGTTTCACATCCCTTACGGAATTGTTCTAACGAAACCACTTAATTACTTTGATTCATGGCCACGCAGATTACTTAGGTTGGCTTAAAGGTACATACGGCTACATATCCAGCCATACATTTCCAGTATAAGAAGATCTCGCATTGTAAAGGATCTCCGTACAATGAGAGGTCAGCATATACTGGAAATAAGCTTGATAAGTAGCCCTGTGTACTTAATATTTTACAATCAAATGTTTTACTCCAGGTAAGAAATTTAAGAAAAGGTATCGTTAAAGACAATAGCATTAAAAAACTTAGGTAGTATTCTATAATTATCAATGTAAATCAAAAATCATCTAAAGAAAAGTAGATTTGTAGAATAAGCATCTAAAAAATGTGGAAAATTTGTTAAGATTTTTGAGTTACACAAGGGACCAAGGGACTGGCAACATTATTTAACCTTGTAACAATTCCAACCACCAATACCAAAGTAAACAGCATTGATGTGTTTCGACAGTTAGAGGTTAGCCAGTTCCTCTGTGGTTCAGGATTCCGGGTGAACCACGCTTCCACCTTCGGCCTGATCATCATCACTTACCATTAGTTGAGATGCAGGACAAGAGCTACCAGGTATGGTTAAAAAAATTATTAAATAATAGAAGAAGAATAAAAGGTAGAAACAAAAATAAAAATACACTTAAATAATATAAACGCTCTTCAAATAAGCACCCTTCCTCCTCTCTCCTACTATGCTGTGCGCGACAGGGTCCATAATTATTTTAATAATTTTAAGCCTACCAACTGTTTTAACAACATTATGGAATGCAATAAAGAATTGAGAATAACAAAACAGTGGCACTCCGGAAGTGCCGACAAGAAGCGAAAACTTGAAAAAAAAATCGGCACCTCGCTAATCAATGCGTTGATGTCTTTTGACCATTAAAAAGGATTACCTTATAAATTCGAAAAATATTTGACCGAATTTCATTTCACCTAAAACTTTTCAACTATAATCGTTTCGTTTTTTTTTACTTCATCGAAGTCACGTACTATATCAGTTGACCTATTATCAATTCGATTTTTTTCGTTACTCCGACATTTCATTTTGTTGAAAAACTTTTTATCGAAGTTACACTTAGCCGAAATAACATTTGTTTGAAGCATTACTATGTTTCCGAATATTCATACGACCTACTATTTTGTGTAATTAATTATTTAAATGTAATGACACTTAATAAAACAGTTGATTATGAACTGGGACCACTTAAAACCACTTTCTCACAAGGATGCTTACTTCAAGCATGCAGCATGCAAGCAGGCATGCAGCATGCAAGCGGGCATGCAGCATGCAAACATGCAGCGCACAAGCAGGCACGCAGCATGCAAGCATGCAGCGTGCAACATACAGCAAGCATTGTTTCTGTTACGGCTCCGGCGCTGCGGGGTTTGGGCGGCCCCACGCGAGCTTATCATCGCAGATGGTTTTAATGCTCACCACCTGCTCCTCTGCTCGTGGGCCACCCCAACCCTCCGCGCCTAAGCGGGCTTAAATTACACTCTAGGGGTAGGGCAGACAAGACTGCGTGAAGTCGGTTTTGCAGCGATTCGTTTCTGTCTCTAAATTTTGTAACACAACATATTGACGCTTTATGAAACTATTTTAATTTAATATTGAAAATGCTACCAAGTAACCGGCTATATATTTGTGACCAAATAATATTCCGTAAAATGTTATTTCAGTGTGGTGAAAATATGGCAAATAAATCATTTAGCAAATGAAGAAAGTTCAAAAGAGGCTTCGACCAATAAATAGCAAAAAGTTATTTTGTAAATCGGCAAAATATAGTTCGGTAAAATAATACCTATGACACATGATACTTCGATGATCTAAAAATATGTCAAATAATGCATATAGCAAAAAAAACGTCGGTCAATAGTTTTCGGTAAAATGAAATTCAAACAAAAAAAAATCGGAAAAGTGATCGGTTACCATTAAAAAGACATCAACGCTGGTATTGTCACAGTGTCGCAAAATCAATGGTTTAATCCCATCTGAAGAATGCCAAACGAGCCTAAAAAAGTTTTCACTTCAAGAAAACCTTACACGATCCACCTAGCACCTACCTAGTTAGCTACAAATCCCTACAGGCCACTGAATTTCACACGACAATACAAAATAAAACAAAATAAACAAACGTTCTACAGCTTGTTACGGTCCAGTCGCATTACGTGTAGTTACGACCTTCTTACGATGCGGTGCTTCGTTAGTTTCAACGCGAAGTGAAACGAGCGAGATTTCATATTTTGTAGGCTAGTAAACTTTAATAAATAGAGATCGTATCTACCTAGGTTCTATTTATTAAAGTTTCACGTCTTTTCTTTGCGGCTTTTCAGGAAAAAAGAAACAGTTTTTGGTGGAGATTTGGGTTTTAGGTTCTGAGTTGTTTCTTTGAAAATTGTAACCCAAAAAAAGTGATCGCCGACACTTTAATGTATGCTCAGTTTATCGTGGGCAGTGATACCCTAGTGGTGTGACCGTCGGACTGCCTAGTCATAGGGCTCGAGTTCGAACCCAAGGAGCACACACCTCTGACTTTTCGAATTCATGTGCGTAATTGCGTATTGTATAATTATCACTTTCTTCAAAAAAGGTGAAGGAAAACAGCGTGAGGAAACTGGCATACCTGAGAAATATTTCTCGACGGCATGTGAAGCCAAGTCAGAGGTCCATGGGCGGCTTTAAAACTCTGACACCAGGTTAGTCAGTAACCACACGAAAAGAAGAAGACTCTGGGCAGTTAGCCTTGGACCTTGATGTCTGGCTTATACACCGTGAAATTTGATTCACAGTTTTGCTAGAACAAACGTTGTTCAGACCATGGTCTACTACCATTCTACAGCATCCATTAAAAAAAAACATTATTGGTTTTAAAAAAAACACAAAAAGACAAAGTTTAAAATGTCAAGATTATCTACTGCTTACTAAATTTCGTTTATGGAGGTACATTTCCCTATAGACAATGCTGTGTCCCGTGCGTAGTGTCTATGTTGTAGGGAAACCTTGTACACCTTAATACAGAGAACATGAAGTTAAAAATTGCTTTAGATAAAGAGAAAAATAAATCTAGAAATCTACAAGAAATATGCTCAGAAACGAAGAAAAAAGTTTCAATTAGTAAAAGTAACTACAAAAGAAAGAAAAGGATCTCAAGAAACCTAGATCAGTCTTTTAGCGAGGAAATTAACAGTAGTTGTATAGATCTGGGGCTTACTGACACCATTGAAGTGAAAATAGATGGCGCCACCAGCAACATATCCACACTATGCAAACTACGAGATAAAATCAACATCAACAATGACAATATTTCTACCTACAAGGAACCTGAACATACATACCTGCAAATAGATGGCGGCACCAATACCTCATTAGAACCTCCTATAGAGCAACAACAACAGCCTGGACTTTGTTTATTGAATAGTGACAATACAAATAAGGTATTATCAGAGCAAATAGATGGCGGCACCAGTACCTCATTAGAACCGCCTATAAAGCAACAACAACAGCCTAGACTTTGTTTATTGAGTAGTAACAATACAAATAAGGTATTATCAATAGCACAGAGTACATTTCCAAATCATGATATATGTCACTACATCTCCACAAATTCTGGAATCACACAGTTGATAGATCGTCTGCAACAAAGATTGTTAGACTACACAAAGAATGACATCTGTTTGATTTTTATAGGCGAAAAAGACTTTAAGAAAACTGACAATTATTTTAGTTTAGTTACTAACATTAGGAATATATTAACGCAATCACAATTTACTAACATTATACTCTGTTTACCGACCTACAAATTTGATGGATATTGTTCTATGTTCAACTCTAGAATAGAAACTTTTAGTAATTTACTATACCATGACATTTGTACACACGACTATGCGATGTTATTTGATTCTAATTTAAATATGACATATGATGACACAATGTTCTATAAACGCAGGGGAGTTCTCAATAATTATGGTATGAAGAATATTTTTGACAATCTGAAATACTACTTTGACCTGTACATAGTCCCAGTACTTATTAAATATGGTGAAGAACCCTTAGAAAACTGCACTACTATGGGAAAAAGCCATGGAAAACAGTTTTTTCGTTCCTAATCCTATGAAAAGGGATTGTTATACAACTACAGATCCCAAAATAGCAGACGGTAATACGACGGCTAAGGAATACATTGGCCTTAATATTTATCTCCAGAATTTATGTGGTATAAGTAACAAAAAAAATGAATTGGAAGTTTACTTACAGGACATTGAATGTAACAACTTTTATGTATGTGTGACGGAACATTTTTTGACAATGCAGTCAGCTTGCTGTTTCAACATGGATAATTATAAATTGGTTTCTTTTAATGCTAGGAAAAATAAAAAAAGGGGTGGTAGTCTAATAATGACAAGAAATGATATTATATGTGAAGAAGTGTCTTTTTGTAAACAATTATACAAAACTGAATGCTTTGAGATATGTGGTGTTAAAGATGCTAACACTAATATATACATCTTCTGCTGTTATCGAAATCCGGTTGGTCAGAACTTTGAAACCTTTCTGTCCAAGTTGGAACTGTTACTTGAACAGTTTTTTAGTAAAAAGTGTATTATTTGTGGAGACTTTAACATTGACTTATTGAAAACCGATAAAAAAACCATAAATTTTTTAACTCTGCTGACTTCATACAACTTTAGGCCTCTAATTAACGAAGTTACCTACAGACGGAATAATGCCCAATCATGTTTAGATAATTTCTTGACGAATTTACCGGAAAATTTCATTAATAAACAGTTCGTTGACCATAATTGCTTAGCTGACGGACATGCAGCGTTATTTTGTGGCTTAAAAACCGATAAAATAGGACTCAATGATAGTCAAAACTTTTTAAACATTGAGATTAGACAGTATAGTGTAAAAAATTCAGAAGACTTTAGTAAACGTATACTAAATATAAACTGGATGGAAGAAGGCATAAACGGGTTCTTAAAAAAATTTGGACAAACATATTGCGCTAGTTTTAAAAAGAAGCATAAAAGGGTTAATTATAAAAAGTGTCCTAAGCTACCCTGGATAACAAAGGGAATAAAGGTGTCCAGTAAAATGAAACGGTTCCTTCTTCAAAGCATAAATAATAAGACTTGCACAGAGGGTATAAGAACATATACAAAAACATACATTAGAACATACAGACTAGTTTTAAAAAAAGCAAGGCGGATGGCAGTTAGGACAGAAATTAAAAAAGCAAATATGTCATCAAAAGCTATATGGCGAGTTATAAATAGACATAGGAATAAAGGATCAAAACGAGACGGTGAAAAAACCATGCTGCTTAAAATGAATGATACAATCATATCAAATCCCCAAGAAATAGTGGACATTTTTTCGAATATTTTTGACAAAGCTGAGCTAGTTAGTGATATTGACACTTTTGAACAAGCTATAAGAACCTTGCAAGATAATGTCAACAGAGTGAGCGTAGAAATGAGCTGCGAACAAGTAACATCATTTGAAATAACAAATATTGTCAATGCAATGGCAAACAAGAAATCTTATGGTCATGATGAAATACCAATAAAATTAATAAAAGATCACATTGCCTTATTGGCAGATCCACTAGCACATTTAGTCAATATGTGTATAGATACGAGTACATTCCCTGATCAACTCAAAATAGCCCGAGTTTTACCTACGTATAAAAAAGGTTCCCATTTAGATCCCAATAATTACAGACCGATTTCGCTATTACCAATAATATCGAAAATTTTTGAAAAAATCCTTAAAATTAGGCTCCTGAGGCATTTAAATCGCAATAAAATTCTGAATCTCAGGCAATTTGGGTATCAAAAACATGTGGGAACAAATGACGCAATTGCTACTTTAATGGAGGAAGCTGTTGACAAGATTAATAAGAAACTGAAAGTTGCAGGATTATTCCTTGATTTAAGTTCTGCTTTTGACACAGTTGATCATAAGCTACTATTAGCAAAACTGGAACACTATGGAGTTCGAGGACCGGTTCTAAAACTATTTAAGTCTTATCTGGAAAATCGAAAGCAATACGTAGAAATTAAAGTGATTGAAGCAAATTGTGAAAAAGTTTATAAATCGGGTTCTAAACTAATAAAGAAGGGAGTTCCACAAGGCTCAATATTAGGGCCAATCTTTTTCATATTATTCATTAATGATTTAATTAATTACATGCAAAAGCATATAGATGCTGGACTTGTTCTTTTTGCTGACGATACGAATGCTATAATATCCGCTAATGATATAGAAACTCTGTCTAATAAAGTAAACATGGCTCTGGCTCTCTTCCATTCTTGGTTTACCATCAACAGTCTCAACCTTAACACCAGTAAAACAAATGCTATGTTATTTAGAACAACGTCGAGAAATAAGGACACAATTGACATAATTTTGAATAATGAAAATATAATCTTAGTGGATAACGTAAAATTTCTAGGTATTTACATTGACGAAAGTTTAAACTGGAAAAAGGAACTATCAGCAATAGAAAGTTCAATTAGTTCGGCTTGCTATGCCCTTCGAAGTCTACGAGAGGAGATCACTATCGAACAATTAAAAGTAGTGTACTATTCGCTTGTAGAATCTAGGCTCAGGTACAGTATTTCTCTATGGGGAGGTAGTTACGCGTACAATGTGCACACAGCTTTTGTCGTTCAAAAAAGGGCCTTAAGAACTATAGTGAGAATTCCATACTGGGTATCGTGCAGGGAGTATTTTAAAGATCTACAAATATTAACTGTGCCGTGCTTGTATATTCTAGTAGTACTCACTGACCTTATGAAAAAACTGAACAGGTTCGAAACAGCAGAGGAAAGAAATAAGCGGGAATCTACAAGGCGTAAGGACTTGCAGTATGACATACATCCACATATGAAAGTGATTAGTCATGCGGCAAGTTTTCAATCGATCAAATTGTATAATAAACTACCTGTGGAATTAAAATCCTTATATAACATAAACCAGTTTAAGCAGCAAGTTAAATCTTTTCTGCTAGGAAAATGCTATTATACTGTGGACGAGTTTCTCACTGATGTGGTTTAGCTAGATTTTGACAAAATTATGACAAAAGAACATAACATTTTGGAAATGCTGACATTAACGAATTGAATTATTGTGACATTAATTGTGACATTTGATTGGTGATTAATAGGCATGTGTAAATTTGAATTTTAATGTTTTTGATAATTTGTAACAGGTTCTGACATTTTTATTATTATTTAAATTACTTATTTGTGTTTTTATTGTTATTATTTAAATTACTCATTTGTGTTTTTATTGTTATTATTTAAATTATTTGTGTTTTATTGTTATTATTTAAATTATTTGTGTTTTATTGTTATTATTTTTAATTACCTACCTTGTAAAACATTCAGACACAATGTAAATTGTTATTGAATAAATAAATGAAATGAAATGAATAAATAAATGAAAATGAAGGGAGTAACGATAATCTTGACATTTTAAACTTTGTCTTTTTGTGTTTTTTCAAAAACCAATTATGTTTTTTTTATTTTATTGGATGCTGTAAAATGGTAGTAGACCATGGTCTGAACAACATATGTTCTAGCAAAACTGTGATTCAAATTTCACGGTGTATTTTTACCACAGCATGAGCTTTTCTTATATGGAAAGGATAGATGGATGAATAGACTGCCTCTTTGATCTAGTGGCCGCAAACACTACTGCAGCTGAGCATGAGTTCCTTGGTTCGATTTCTCAGTAGCAACCCGCAGTGTATGCCCTACACCTCTGCTTAACACTTTGGGGAATACCCGGCGTGATGTTATGTTATGTTATGAAAAGATGAAATCCGTACTCAATGTTTATATTATGTTATGACTGCCTCGTTGGTCTAGTGGTCGCAAGCGCTACTGCTGAGTATGAGGTCCTGGGTTCGATTCCCGGGTCAAGCAAAGTGTTACTGGGTTTTTCCATCTGGAATTTCTCAGTAGCAGCCCGGAGCCTGGATTTGTGCCCGGTTGATGGCAATAGGCTCGCCCCTATTACATTGGACATAAACATAACTGGCGAAATGTGGATGTACTATAGGTACACCTCTACCTAACCCTTCGGGGATTACAGGCGTGATGTTATGTTATGTGCATGTTTATATTATGTTGTGAAAAGATGAAATTCGTACTCAATGTTTATATTATAGGTATTATGAAAAGATGAAATCTACTCTCAATGTTTATTACTTCTGTGTAGGAACTAGGTTTGCGGAGAACCGGTTCAACCATCTCTGTGGTATAGTGGTTAAACTAGGTGGTTTCACCACAGTTGTCTTAGACCCAGAGGTCCCGGGTTCAATTCCCAGTGGGGGCAAAATTTTCTGCTCGGTTTGGTTGGTAGTAGGACTTGTTCTAAGTCCGCCTGGCTAACTACCAACAACAATGTTAACAGCATGATTAATCATTGTGTTTCAGCAATTAGAGGTAAGATAGTCAGTTCCTCTGTGGTTGAGGATTCTGGGTGAAGCTCGCTTCCACCTTCGGCCCGAGCACCATGTATCTATCACATAATTAAATTATCTGCCGTTACTTCATTTTTAATTCTTTTTACCTATTGTGGTATAGTAATTTTGTCCTAGGTGCTTCGTCCTCACATATAATTATTTAACTAGTGTACCTATAAAAATATTTTAAAAGAGTAACGGTGGAGTTTCTTGCCCATTAATCTCCATACGAAAACTACCTTTTGGAAGGGGAGACTAGAATCAATTTTGTAATTTTTTACGTTCGAAAGTGCCATACAAGGGCCTATTTGAAATAAATGATTTGACTTTGACACTTACCATCAGGTGAGATGCAGGCCAAGAGATTCCCCGTTGTGGATAAAAAAAAAAAATAACTAGTACAAGCTGCCACTATTCTGATTTTTTTTCATTCAAACAACAGTAAACATTATCCCGGATATCTATTTAAAACCTTTTTCGTTCTAAATAGTCCTTGAACCTTCGACCTGATTAAAGTCAGCCGATTTGTAATCAAAAACTTTTAAATTAGTTCCCCGAGCCGAGTCTTTGAGGCCACTTGGGAGCGTTAACCTCATCTAGTCATTTAGTTTCACGTTTCTGTTAGTCTGTTATTTACTTGCTTTTGAGGTAAATCTTAAAAATTTTAACTTTTTTTTTGCTTTGTTTCTAACTCTCTCACAAAAAACAATTTATACGTATTATAGCAGATTATTAACTGACTTAAAAAAAGGTGGAGGTTCTCAATTTGACTGTATTTTTTATTTTTTTATGTTTGTTTCCTCAGAACTTTCTACTGGGTGAACCGATTTTGATTATTCTTTTTTATTTGAAAGCTGGTACTTCCCATGTAGTCCCATATAAATTTTATTAACTTTGCTTGGATGGTTTTTGAGTTAGCTTCAATAATACGTATTTTTTCCCACTTAGTATGTGGATGATATGTTACGAGTAAGTTCCTCTCACTGTTACTTACATAGCAGGAAGTGGTATTTGTTGACGACCACAGCACCATCTACTGGCAACACATAGAACCAATCGATGAGACGAAGGCGGCGCACGGGGAAGGGGCAGACCACGGCGCGACACTAGCGACGCGCTACGGATTTTCACTGTCTTGGTGACACGCTAACGTACTCACGCAAATTGTAATTGCTAAATCTATTTAAACTGTAAAAATACTTATATCTATTGTAAAACGATATATTACACGTTATTAATAAGGAGCCTTGTGTCTGATTTATTCCACGACGCTGACACGACGACGACCTGACGCAGAAACCCCAACATATTTGGACCTTCGAGCCGAACGTTCATCAGAAGCAGCAAGCACCATCTTCAGCAACGGTCAGGTCAATCCACCCAATTTCCTTCCAAAGTCCTGTGCTCAGTTTGTGCTAATATCGTTATTTTTCGCAATATTCCAGTATTCGACTACGGTGCAAAATTGTGCGTCTACCTACATCGCTCAGGCACACGCCGGTCAACTGTAAGTACTTGATCTTTCTCTCTTGCAAACCACCAAAATGAGTAACAATAAGAGGCATTCAATAGTAGAAATAGAAAGTAGTGAAGATATCATTCGCGATTTAGTTAAAAAAAGAGGTACCGTTAAACGAAAATTAACTTTGTTTTCAAAATATGCGCAGTCCTTAGATGTTTCGCAAATAACGGACGTTCAAAAAGCAGAGTTAGAGGAGCGTTTTCAGGCCTTTAAATTGCTAATCGATCAATTTTCTATTATACAAGATGAATTAGATTCCATTGTGTCAGATAGTCAGTTGGACGGGGAACTACTAGAGAGAGAAACGTTTCAAAATCAGTTTTATGCTATTGTGGGCAGGGCTAAATGTATTTTAAAAGATACTTCCACTCAAAATGTTAGTGGTCAAAGTCGCACTTTTAATTGCATGAAGTTACCCACAATTTCATTACCGAAATTCGACGGTTCGTACGATCAATGGCTCGAGTTTCGCGATACTTACTTATCAATGATACACAATAGTGACAATCTAGATAATGTTCAGAAGTTCCACTACTTACGTTCAGTTCTTACAGGTGATGCACTACAAGTAGTTAAGGCACTGGAGTTTTCTTCCGACAACTATTTAGTTGCTTGGAGTCTTTTAGAGAATAGATATAACAATGATAATTTGCTAGTTAGTAATCACGTTAAAGCTTTATTCTATGCTCAAACGATGAATAAAGAATCAGCTTCTCAAATTCGTAAATTGATAGATACAGTTTTAAGAAACATTCGGGCGCTAAAAACGTTAGACGAACCTACAGATATGTGGGATACTTTGATTATCCACATAATAACTTCCAAGTTAGATTCTTCGACCGATCGCGAGTGGGAAAGTTATAAAAGTACCCTCCCGAAAATAGGAAAATTAAAGCTGTCTATATTAATGAAATTCCTCAAGGATCGTGCTGATTTTTTAGAATCGATTAGGCCTCAAAGCAAACAATCAGTAGACACTCACACAAAGAAACAGTCGGTCACCAAATCACACAGTCATGTTATTACACGCAAAGATAACAATAACAAAAAATCACCACGTTACAAATGCGCTCAGTGCGGTTCCAATCACCCGGTTTACTCGTGTGAAGATTTCCTTAATTTATCTCTTCAAGATAAACTAAATTTCATTGAGGAGAAAAGGTTATGTCGTAATTGTTTACGATCCGATCACGCAGTAAACGAGTGTTGGTATGGGCCGTGCAGGCATTGTAACAAAAAACACAACACCTTAATTCACACAGATGGTGTTGTAGATGCTCGTACATCATCAGCTGTTGCTCAAATCACGCAAAGAGTGCCACAGTCTGAGTCAAATGATACGAGTGCTTCACACATACAGATGCCGCTCACCACTTCTCACAAATCGCACACAATATACAAGGAAGATAATAATACCAAAGCACAATGTTTTTTAAATCCGGTATTATTATCGACCGCATTAGTGGAAATAGCGGACAAACATCATAACTATCACACAACGCGAGCTCTCCTCGATAATGGGAGCCAACATTGCTTCATATCTGAATCGCTTTGTAAAAAACTTAATCTTCCATTGATACAGTCCACTGTTCAAGTAATAGGGGTAGGTAACACTATTTCCCAATCCACGCAATCTTGTCGTATTCAGTTGCGATCCAAAACGAACACATATAACACGCACTTTAGTTGTTTAGTTTTGCCTCGTATTACGGCACAATTACCATCACTAGGAGGTAATTATCACATAGAAATACCAGGCAATGTTCAACTTGCCGATCCAGAATTCTATCTGTCTGGCGATATTAATTTATTGTTAGGGGCAGATAAGTTCTGGGACCTGCTTAGTGAAGGTCTGATACGGTTGCCGAATGGTCCATACTTACAAAACACACAACTTGGTTGGATCATATCGGGAACTGTACATAAAAAGGTTTCACGCGTTAACCTAAGTCATTGTAATTTCACGCAAACATTAGATTCAGAACTCAAACGATTTTGGGAACTGGAAGAAATAACTTCAACACACAAAAATCTCACTAAAGATGAAAGTGCATGCGAAAATTTATTCACAGATACGACTTTACGTGACGTTAAGGGCCGTTTTTCTGTGCGCATTCCACTCAGTCAATCAGCTGATGTTTTACATGACACATTTTCTATGGCAAAAAACAGGTTTCTTGCACTCGAACGCAAACTAATTAGGAGCGCGCCGAGCTATAGAAAAATGTATAACGATTTTATGAGTGAATATTTAGGTCTGGGTCACATGAGTCGCATAACAGAATACTCTTCACCTTGTTATTTCTTACCACATCATGGTGTTTACAGGGAAAATAGTTCAACAACCAAACTTAGAGTTGTCTTTGACGCAAGTGCAAAGTCCACTTCGGGCAAATCATTAAACGACATACAACACATTGGGCCTACGTTACAAAATGATTTGTTTTCAATTTTACTCCGTTTTAGACAATTTAAATATGTAGCATGCGCCGACGTTGAGAAAATGTATCGGCAAATATTAGTTCAGCCTGATCAGAGAAATCTGCAACTAATATTTTGGAGGGAAGATCCATCTGAGCCGCTCGGTGTATTTCAACTTAACACCGTCACTTACGGGACGGCGTCTGCGCCGTATCTCAGTATTAGATGTTTAAAACAACTCGCGTTAGAATGTAAAGATGACGTCATCGCACAAGTAATTAATGACGACTTTTACGTTGACGATTTAATAACGGGACATCAGGATAAACAAAAGTTATTAGAAATATGCAGAGATGTCTCTGAAGTATTAGAATCAGGTTGTTTCTCCCTTAGAAAATGGATATTTAACTCAGAAATTCCACAAACAGAGTTACCGTCTACTTCTAAGGAATTCACACTAGGAGAAAACTGTCATACCAAAACACTAGGTATGGGATGGTTTTATTCATCCGATGAATTGTATTTTAGCACAAAATGTGATCATGACGTAACTCACACTACCAAACGCAATATTCTTTCAGTCATCGCGCAGATATATGATCCTTTAGGTTTACTTACACCAAATATAATAATAGCTAAAATTCTATTACAAAAGATGTGGTTATGTAAGATAGGGTGGGATGACGCAGTTCCTAACCATATACTAGTAGAATGGCAAAAATTCATTCATAAATTACCTAATTTAAAAGACATACGCATTCCACGTTATGTCATTGGAGAAAATACACACATTCTTGAGTTACATATATTTTGTGACGCCTCGCAAGACGCATACGGCGCCTGCGCATATGTACGCAGCTATACAGATGCACAGGTGATATCAGTCACGTTGTTATGTGCGAAAAGTAAGGTCGCTCCCGTTAAACCTGTTAGCGTGCCGCGCTTAGAACTATGTGGCGCGCTAGTAGCTGCAAAGTTGTTTACAAAAATTTGTAACTCATTAAGATTATCTTTTAATAACGTCTACTTTTGGTCAGACTCAACAATAGTTTTAGGATGGCTCAAAATGTCACCTAATTTATTAAAAACATTTGTGCAGAACCGCGTTGCACAGATTAATGAACTCACGGGCGATAAGCCGTGGCTTCATGTAGCCGGTAAACAAAATCCAGCTGATTTGTTATCGCGCGGTGTGCATCTAGATATACTTAAGACTTGTGAGTTGTGGTGGCGCGGACCGCCATTCCTAAAGGTTCCTAACACACAATGGGAACATGATATTAATTCTTATAATAATGTTAATAACGATGAATTACCTGAATTAAAATCACTTAAAACTTCATTACTCGTTCAAGTAAATTCTGATTCCTTTATATTCGATAGGTATTCATGTTATAATCGTTTGCGACGCGTAGTGGCGTACATTATGCGTTTCATGAACAATAGCCGCACAAAACTAAAAACAGAACGGCTCACAGGTTGCCTATCGATGGATGAATTAGATATTTCTATTAGAACTTTAACCCGAATAGCACAACAACAATCTTTCTTAGATGTTTATAAAACATTAAAACAAAATCGTCAATTAAAATGCCCACGCAGTATTTCTAGTTTAAATGTTTTCTTAGATGAACACGATTTGATTAGAGTAGGAGGCAGACTATCATATTCAGACTCGTTCTCGTACGATAAAAAACATCCTTTGTTGTTGTGTGGTAAACACACATTGACTCGCCTTATATTTGAGCATCAACATAAATCATTATTACACGCAGGGCCTCAGTTATTACTGGCCACAATTCGTGATACTTGGTGGCCTATTAGAGGGCGTAACTTGGCTAAACAAGTGGTGCACACCTGTATGAGGTGCAAGCGTATGCGACCTAGACCATTAAACATACAAATGGGTAACTTACCTACCGAACGATTGGAGCCAGGGTATCCATTCATACGTAGTGGCGTGGATTATGCTGGGCCATTGTTCATGCTGAACCATGCCGGGAGGGGGGCAAAGTTAACGAAATGTTATATATGTCTCTTTGTATGTTTTACTACGCGCGCAATACATTTAGAATTGGTCACAAGTCTTACTACTAAAGCATATTTGCTGGCGTTGAAGCGTTTCATCTCTCGACGTGGTAAACCACTACAGATTTATTCTGACAATGGCACGACTTTTGTAGGAGCATTAAAGGAATTTTCAAAATTTTTAGATTCTTCAAAATCAGACATTATAGATTTTACTACTAACAATTCAATAGAATTCACATTTATTCCGCCGTACTCGCCTCATTTCGGTGGTTTGTGGGAGGCAGGGGTCAAGTCCTGTAAGTTTCATTTATGTCGCATTATAGGAAATGCTCATTTTGCATACGAAGAGTTGAGTACGATATTGGCACAAATTGAAGCAGTCCTCAACTCCCGACCTATGCACCCAATGTCCACAGATCCGAACGACCTTCTTCCTTTATGTCCTGCTCATTTCCTGATTGGCCGACCGCTCACCGCACCCGCCAGTCGGGACCTCACTGCGACGGCTACGCAGCGCCTGCCACGATATGATCGCGTGGAACAAATGAGACAGAACTTCTGGCAACGCTGGTCAACCGAATACATCTCTGAGCTCCAGAAGAGAACGAAGTGGCAACTCAACCAGGACACACTTGCCCGTGACACCCTCGTCCTAATCAAAGAGGACCACCTACCACCTTTGAAGTGGCGCCTTGGACGAGTGCTGCACACATTCACCGGCAAAGATGGCATCTCACGCGTAGCAACCATCAATACAGCGACGGGCGTCATTCGACGATCATACCCAAGAATTTGCCCGCTCCTGCATCCTGATGACAACCGAACGAGCAGCATCTCAGCTTCATTGGAACCTGATGTTTCCAAGGCCGCGGGCATGTTGACGACCACAGCACCATCTACTGGCAACACATAGAACCAATCGATGAGACGAAGGCGGCGCACGGGGAAGGGGCAGACCACGGCGCGACACTAGCGACGCGCTACGGATTTTCACTGTCTTGGTGACACGCTAACGTACTCACGCAAATTGTAATTGCTAAATCTATTTAAACTGTAAAAATACTTATATCTATTGTAAAACGATATATTACACGTTATTAATAAGGAGCCTTGTGTCTGATTTATTCCACGACGCTGACACGACGACGACCTGACGCAGAAACCCCAACAGTATTCGAATTTGTGTGGGGGTAAATACCACAGCTAAAAAGTGAAAAATAAAAACTTTTTACAAAAAAAAATAACCGACTTCCAAAAAAAAAACATTACAAAGTGAAAAATAACTTTAATTTCGGAAGTCGGTGATAAAAAACGAAAATTCAATACCAAAGACACCGACTTCCGAAATTAATGTTATTTTAAATCTAAAATGTTGTTATGTTAAATCTTAACATTTCAAACTTTTTTTTTTTGCTTTGTTTCTAACTCTACGCAAAAAACAATTTATACGTATTATAGCAGATTATACCAGCTCAGTCAGGGTTTATTGTTAAGCAAATTAACTACCAACTACAATTTTCAAATCGTACTTATCATTATCATCATCAGCCTATAAATGTTCCCACTGCTGGGACACAGGCCTCTTCTCTGTGAGAGGGAGTGGGCCGTAATCCATCACATGGGCCCAGTGCGGGTTGGTAGATGTCACATGTCTTCGAATTTTCGGTTCTAGGACATGCCGGTTTCCTCACGATGTTTTCCTTCACAGTTTTGAGAGCAGTGGTGATGAAATAATTTACACAAAGTAAAGTGCCTGCCTGGGTTCGAACCTACGACCTACAACTCGTAAGTCGCAGCCGTTACCACTGGGCCACCACTGGTCAAAACACTACACTACTGACACTATAAACAGGCACTTAAATAAAATTTAAGTGCCTGTTTATAATGTCAAAATAACAGATTTTCACTAAATGCTTAGGAAAGTATACACATCATCTGCCTAGCCTTTTCCCAACTATGTTGGGGTCGGCTTCCAGTCTAACCGGATGCAGCTGAATACCAGTATTTTACATGGAGCGACTGCCTATCTGACCTCCACAACCTAGTGACTAGGTAACACGATACCCCTTGGTAAGACTGGTTGTCAGACTTTTTGGGCTTCTAACTACCCGTAACGACTGTCAAAGATCTACAAATGACAGCCGGGACCAACGGCTTAACGTGCTTTCCGAGGCACGGAGGGGACTTGGTATGTAAAGATGGTCACCCATCCACGCACCAACCGCGGCAAGCGTAGCTTAACCTGATCAATCGACCCGTGCAGCTGTTATTACTTAGCCACAAGCCTTAGGAAAGTATACACGGTACTTATATATTTTTTTAAATTACTGTCTGCCTGTTTGTTCGTGTTAATCTCCAAAACGGCTTGTACGATTTTGACGGGACTTTCACGTTATAAGAAGTAATTTAAAAAGAAAAAGAATTAGGGTGGCCCAAGCGGGCGAAGCCGCGGGCAGCAGTTTGTATAAAGTTCAGCGTAGGTGACACTTTGACCTTGAGCTGGCGTAGTACGGAGCTTCAATAGAATAAAAAGCTTTTATAACAGTGGGCTTGGAGCTGTCAAAGTCGTAAGTTGTTAGTATTTAATTCACCGCCCGGTTACCTCCTCAGTGCCCCGACGCCTCTTAATACGGTCTACACAAATCGTGTCGTTTCCACCGTTCTGTTGTATTTATTCGTTAAGTTTTTTATTATTTAAGGGGACGATAACAGAGTTTTAATGATTTTATACTGAAGATGATGTCTAAACGAGCAGTGTTAGTGATTTGAAAAATAATATGTTAAATTAGAGCATTTTCCTAATATTTTAATATAGGCATATTTTTGATTATGTTTATATTACATAGTGAAAGATAGTTAATTGATTCAGGGTGACCTTGCGGAAATCCATTATAAAATACAATAGACGTTGATATATTTAGTAACCTGTTCCGCTTAACTATTTCTAAAGAGCCATAAAAAACTCCTGAAATAAATCGACACGTGTTTCACCTCTCAACGAGGCATCCTCAGGATGACGATAGACTTATTGCGAACACGGCGTGTTGCCACACCGAGCGCTGCACCGAGTGCACTCAGCGCTCGATGTAGCTTTTGTACTTATACGTTGATCAATTTATGGAACAAAGATTGTTGACAGTAAAATGGTTCTTTGTCCGTGTAAATATCTTTTTGGGTCTGACTGAACGTAAAAGCAAGTAAACTATTTTATTATTATTCGGTTTACATATATATATAAACATGTTAGAATTTACATAATAATTCCCAGAACAATGAACTAACATTCCTTGCTAATTCCACTTAAATCTCGACTACCATTTTCAATTTTAACCCTAACCAAAACGCTTTGTTTTGGTACGCTCGGTATTCCGAATTATACGATTTCTATGTAAGAAATATGAACGATAAGCTGGAATATAGAAGCAACCAACAAACTTCTCGTTTGCTATATGGCCGGTTCCATATAATGATCGCACGGAACGCGTGGATATACGAGCAGTAAGGGCTTGTTCATATTGATTAGCGGTAAGGGGCGCGTTTACCAAATCCGTAACCAATATTAAAAATGCGAAAATGAGTTTGCTTGTTTGTTTGTAACACTTTCACGCTAAAACGGCTGAACGGATTTAGATGAAATTTGGAACCTGAAGGCTACTTTTCATTCTGGTCCGCAGACGAAATCGGTAATAAATCTGACTTTAACTAAAGTGCCTTTTTACCCGACTGCAGTAAAGCCAAAAAAGGAGGGTTATGTGTTTGACCTGTATGTATGTATCCGTATCTATGTTCACTCATAACTACAAAACGGCTGAACCGATTTCGATGAATGATAATTATGTCGTTAGATTCGTTATAGATTCGTTATTGCGCGAGTGTCACTGGGCATATTAAAATTACAAAGAAATCAAAATGACGGATTTTTGGTGCCAAAATGAACATTTTTTTTATTTTTTAATCTGCCAATCCTATCGAGTGGGATATCAAATAAAGTTATTTGTTTAAATGTAATTTGGAATGAGAAATGATAAAACAATCCCGAACTTTTGAAGTGAGTAAGTGGCCGTTTTTTTTCTCTTTTCGGTTATGTATTCTAGCAGTCGAGTTTTTTAGATTTTTCAATTTATATACTTGTTTCTGCTATGCTCTGGAGTGCGAACAAAAAAACAGTGCGAAAAAAGCATTGACCTTTTCGCAAATTGTGACAATTTGACTGACCTACAAACTAACTCCAGTTATATAAAAACGCTGATTTCACATCATTAGCAATCAAACACTGTTTGTAAGTAATTTGTAACTTACAGTCGGAATAATGTGCAGGTACCATCGGGGTAACGCATATTGAAAACAAAATCCCGTGCACACGACCCTGTTTATTCGTAGGTAAGCGATACTATTGCGGCCGAGCGCTGCAAGCAATAATAGTCCTTACAGTGTACAGATATGCGTTTTTTCGATAGTACATCCCCCGGTAATCTCAACAGTTCAAACATCTTTGAACTATGAAGATCGTGTCAACCGCGCCAACGTAGCTCAGAAATCAAACAGGGAATTAAAATAAAGTCGCCAACACCGCTCCGCTCGCCACCGTGCCCTCACCCGCAAGTTGTACGTGAACAAGCACTAAGATTGTGCTACAATTAAGTGATTCCACGAAATACGGAATTGTTGTATTTAGATCCAGTAAGCGGAAATTGGACTGGCGTGTATTTCCGAGCTATAGAGTATTTTGATTGTGGTTTAAGATTTCAGGGATAATTTTGTAGTAGGGTTAGTTTCCTACCAGAATTAAGATGCATGTTGACTTGAAAGAGCATGGCAGTTGAGAGAATATCATACTCACTTAAATGTCTCGCTGATGGTGGCGAGTGTGATGGATCATTCGGTTCCCTACAAAATGGTTGAGCTGGATGATGCTGATCCACGCGTCATGTTCGTGAACGGGCGCCGTCAGTTGAGACTGGTCATCTCTTATCTGCCAGGGCTTATTTTTAATCTTATATTTTCAATTGCTTTGATTATTTTTTGTACGTTGTTCTCACATATAGAAGCAACAAGAATAATGTACCCAGGGTTTGTAATATCTATATTTAAAAGAGTGACTTTGGAGTTTCTTGCCCGTTCTTCTCCATAGAGATCTACGTTTTGGAATGGACAACTAGCTTCAACTTTTTGACTAACTGACCGATTCTTTGACAGTTCTAAAGTGCCTGTAAATGATTTAATTGAAATAAATGGTTTGAGTTTGAGAAAAATGCCAAACAGCATTTAAAGGCGTTTAGTTTCACATTTTCCTCTTTAACATTTTGTCGAATTCGGATGTAGAGATAGATAGAGGCAAAGTCAAAGAATTGAAACGAAACCGTGTGCGCTAAATTAGGGAGCAGGAATTTTTAAACTTTTAGTGACAGGAAAAACTCTTGGGATAGAATAATCGATTAACCATCGCGAATTGAATGAATAGAATCTAGCTTTACAACTATTTATAAAACAAGTGAAATTATACGACACAAACATTTCCTCATTTCTGTTTCCTACTCCATCACCAGATCAAGTTCACCATCTATCTATAACCTATTCATTAAGACCATTCCAATGAGCCCAAACACGATACCTGTGCTGTAAGTTGGTAAGGGAATCGGGTATCCTGCAAATTCCAAGTGATGCTGCAGCATCAGTTCAAGGTTACTATGTTCTTCTAATATCATTGAAGTAACAAAATACCAAATTTCAAATCGATCAGACCTGTGGAAGACGCTCACATCCATTCATCAACTAGAAAAGAGCTGATAATCTTCAAACAGCTGAACCTGAAAAATCGGTCAAAACATGTCTACGAACCATTGCTAGAAAAGCTACTTTCAAATAAAAAACCGCATTCAAATGGGTTCACCCGTTTAAAATCTACGGTGCCACAGACAGACACACACATAGCGGTTAAACTTATAACACCCCTCTTTTTGCGTCGGGGTTAAAAAAAACAGTGGCACTCCGGAAGTGCCGACAGAAGTGAAAACTTGAACAAGATCACCTTGGTGGAAGAAAAATACTTGTATAGAACATTGGTCCGTAACATTATCAAAATAAAGAGCACAATCGCGTTTACAAAAATGAGGTTTCGGTGTCGCGAGTTCAATTGTTTTTTTTCCATCTCAAAAATGCCCAACGTGCATAAAGAAGTTTTCACTTCAAAAAAACAATCGAGAAATGATTTTCTCGACAGCTTCCAAATACGAATTTCAAACTGCATGCGAACTCATTTGCAAATTACAGACGTGTGACGTATGTACTATTTAGCCGTAGTTGCTGCAACCTCGCAGTATTTGCTACACTAGCTTGGAATCTACAAATCCAATACAATTATTGTAGTACGTGTTCGCTACAGTCTACATCACGAGTCGGTTTGCTTTATTTACTGGTAAAGTAACTATGTAAGCTCACGGCTTAGCTGTATGTTTTACAAGTGACATAAATGTACTATAATAGTTGGGTTGGTTGGGTTTTAGTAATTTCTGACCGTAAAGGCTGCCAATAATTATTGGTTTACCCAATCTGAAACTATATCTTTGTGTAGTAGTATGTATATTAGTAATAATTATTGTTACAGACAATAAGAAAAATACTGGGACATTTCCCAAACTATACTAAAAGTTATGTGTGTGCCCACATCACTCAGTAATACGAGTACATATATACGTCAGTGGTTAGAGGCTAATTGTATACAAGTATTTTTATTTTCTTAATGTCCCTCGGGAATCGTCGCATTTCCGAATACAAACGAATGCTAACTTCCATGTCCATCAATTATTAGATTTATCTTGTATAATAATTTGAATTCAGAACTAAGTACTTTATTGTTGTTTTGTTTTGATTTTTGTGAGAACTATATAGAGCTGTAAAACTATTTTCCTATCGGTCGTGTCTGCGACCTTAGCAGCTTTCCTACCACTTTTAAAATAAATTACATTAAGTTAAATGAGTATTAACAACTCTATATACTTCCAAGTCGATTGAGAGCGTCCGGTCTACACCAAGTGAAAAGGGCAACTGATAGAAATCCGACGACTGATGAAATACGAGGTTTGCCGAGGGACTTAAGAACATTTGTACTTGTATGATTAATTTGATTCGCTAGTTAACTATAATTTTTAAGTCCCAAATACCAGGCAAGTATGTTACCATCAACTGGATACCAATCTAGACTCCGAGCTGTTCCTGGGAAATTCTTAAAGCTACCATTTACTGGGTACATCTTTCATTGACTTGAATAAAAAAAAATAAAAAAAAAATATGTCATGCTCACTCAAATGTCTCGCTGGTGCTGCCATGGCTTATTTTAAATGTTTACTATGGACGCTTTTAGCGTACATGTCTTTCTACATTGTTCTCACATGTATAATTTCAACTTGAATGATGTAACTAATGTTTTGATTTAATGTTGGAATTGAAGTAGGAATTTTTCAAATCAGTCCAGCCGTCTTCGAGTAATCGAGGAACACACATAAAAAAAAAAATATCCCGACGAATTGAGAACCTCCTCCTTTTTTTTTAAGTCGGTTAAAAAGAGTGTCCGTGGAGTTTCTTACCCGTTCTTCTCCACAGCAACCTTCTACGCTTAGGAATGGGCAAATAGCTTTATCTTTCTGACTTGCTGACCTTCACAATTCAGCTTTGAGTTTCGAGTTTGAGTTTTATGGGATGACTTAACTACGCTTTGCCCAACTCACTTACGGATAATTTCAGAACTCCATGTTCGACCAACGTGGCAGTAAGTAATTTTTCAAACTCACTTTTTTGACCTTACTTAGTGGCTCGGTAAAACTCAAAGACGTAATCATCAAATGAGATTCTAGTTAGGAACTAAGAATGCCTCGCAACAGAACTTTCACACGCTGCTCACTGTTCCTCACATAAATTTCATATGAAGCCTAACTAAGTTTAACTTAGGCGCTCATTACAGACCTATTCACAAAGCCGGTATACAAAATGTTACCAGACTACAATTTCAAATGTTTTTAGTTGGAAAATTCATTTTATGTGAATAACATTAGCTTGTGAGAAACTTTGATTGCATGTTTATTAGTTCGCGTTCGTCTTCTTTAGTCTTGTGTAATTGGTATGTTTCTTGAATTAAATAAGTTGGATGGTTGTTTATTCACAATTATACGAGGAACATGTAGGTGATAAAACCGTGTGCGGTCGCACCCCCGTCAGGAACGAAGTTCTTTCTCATGTATGGTTTAAAACAAAAAAAAATTGTAGCCGTCATATTAGATTTATTTATATTTTGACCTCACTATCGGCTTTAGCACCCTCGAAAACTATAAAAACGACACCCAAGACGAAAAAATTTTAAAACTTTCGCAGCCGCCATCTTGGATTTTAATTTTGACCTCACTATCGGCTTTCGCACCCCTGAAAAGCATGAAAACGATACCCATGATGGAAAATTTGAAAATTTTCAGAGCCGTCATCTTGGATTTTCATTTTGATCAAATTCACACTTTCTCTGTCTCTCTCAATATACTTGGGCCGATGTGTACAATTTTATCCCACAACACTGTAATCACTTTACTCTTTTCTTTTTTTTTTTTCTAGGCGTTCTCTTCCTCTCTCTCTTTCTTTCTCTTTGAATTAGAAGAAGACAGTCGCAAGTATTAACACTTTTTAGCGTGACGATTTCTGAAAGTTTACAAGCCGCGTTACAGAACTTCGTTCCAACAATATTAGAAATACACATAGGTACATACATAGACTCACGCCTGCGTCCTATGGAGGTAGGCAGGAACTGCAGTACGCCACCAGCGACGATCCTTACATATCTTTTTACTTCAATATTAGTAACACGACTTAGAGCGGTGCGTCTTGCGGCGCGAGGCGGCGCTTGAATGTTCCCACGTCGCTCTCCTCTCCGCAAGTCGCAACGCGGCGACTCATGGCATGCCCTTAATAACTTCTAACATTTTGTATTCGCCGCGGTCGCAGATGCAAAACGCAAGTCGCGCGAGCATTGATGTCGTGGCCTAGGGATAAGATTTTATTTATCAACGGAATGAAAACCTATCTTGCGTTTAGCGTTATCACCCATTCCAATCTGCTTTAGAGCCCAGTTATGGTAATCTTAAAAACTTTGTGACCCACTTTGGCCCCTCGAACTTTCCAATTCTGTTGTTGAAAATCCCTGAAAATGTGCTCTTCAAAGTTGCCAAAGGTCGCTAAACTCAATTTTAATGCCTATAAGTAGTTAAGAGTTAATAGAATACAGAAATTAATAGAAGTCGAACCAAAGTTTACTGCAAGAATAAACACTGCTCCGAAATTTCTAGAACTTAAATATTCTGGTTGAGAAGATCTTCTGAAGTTTCTGAAATACCTACCCACTGAAATCAAAACAACCCAGCTACCTACAGAACCTTACGTTTTGATTACCTAACCAACCTACACCCGACGCCTACGACCAAATAAATAATCAACTCAATTATTTTCCCCGAAACCATAGAATAATAAAACCGTAGAGAAGCGAAACTCACCTTCCTTTTGACGAACATCGATGCGGATGAAATAATCACCTACCGCTTCACACCAGGCTGTTAAACAGTGATGTCTGAGGTCAACGGTAACATAGAAACCAGTCGTGTCACGGCGACACGTCGCCTGCAGTTGCCGCCTGCGGTCGGCCACGGAATGGTACCTTTAACGTAATAGAATATTTTTAAGGTGCTGTGAGCCGCTCGATAGCAAACAAGTCAGCAATAAAAGTCGGTTAACATTTCAGTTTTCTAAATCGTAATTATTGAGAGTTAAAATTTTTAAGAATAAAATTAAATATTCTTTACTAGGAATTTATAATATGAAAAAAATGCAGATTATCTAATTATTTTGTGTAAAAGTGACAGTGTTATTCGACTTGTGTTGTTAACTTGGGACTTTATCAAATAACTTCTCCCGCTTTGGGTGGAGCAGGAGGACGTGTCAGACTCTTACTAACTAAAACCCACCCGTGTTCCTTCAATTGCCATGTTGCTGGGGGCCACGGTATCCCTTTCGGACTTTTCCGCAACCCCGGCAGGCATAGGCCCTAGCGGACCCAGTTAGTTCTGCTGACATCTCTTTGAGGCGTGCGCGGAACACAACGCGCCGGAGGTCTGCCCGGCTTGGGCGATCGGCAGCAAAGATCTCTCTCGCGTCCGGCCCTGGTCCAGGCCAAGGAGATTCCAGCCTAAGCCCACGTGCATACGGACGTAAAAATATCGCGGCGGGATTTATTCGAACACTGGATTTTCAACGCTCGGCTTAGCACCGAGAGTTAAAAATCCAACAGTGTGTTTTTTCGACGCACTGAGATGTCCTCTGTTGAATTCTCAACGCTCGGCTTAACACCAAGAGTTGAAAATCCAGTGTGCGATAAAATCCAGCCGTGATATTTTTACGTCCGTACGAACGTGGGCTAACGTGGATGCTCCAAAAACGACGTTACATAACCCTCAACTGCGTCTTTCCGACATGCCCCAAAACTAATATAAACATTTCGGATGCGAGATCGGGGCGAGAGTTGCCCTCTATACTGTTTTTATTCTATGGCCACGTCGAAACCCTGTTACGCGCCGAATACGGTCGCACACAGGGGAGTAACGGGAACTTTAGACATAATTATTAACAAGACACTTAAAATTAGGGTAAAACTTAACACAACCCATGTCACATTACTTGTTGGAGTTAGTTCGTGACGTTTCGGAAGGCTGAGTTTGCTCAGTTAGAACTATTGAGTATTCTGATGTGTTTGATACAAGACGTACCTACTTGTCTATTGTGTACTAGAAGTTATGCCTTAGAGGGTTTTGAGGCGTGACGATGTTTGACGAAATAACTTTATGATGAGGCCGACTCTCGTCTATTTTAGTCTGTCCTGTTTTAAGTGGTTTTGAAAAAAATACAGTGAAGCAATGTCATGAAAAACAGGTTTTGGTCAGATTAATTTGCAAATGAAATTACAAAGGACAGTAACAGTATCGACATCTTCGATTCTCGTGCCGCTGCTTTCAAAAGACATGTGCGTACTCTTTCTTTTTAATCTTTTAAAGTGAAACTTTTATTACATCGTCTCAAACTTTTTCGTCTGTGTGTTGCATGTCGCGTGACGGTCGGCTGCGGAGTAGGGATAAAGTGAAAGGCGCTTGTCAGAGCAGCCAAGGCTAATATGGCGGCGCCTATAGAAGTTTCACTTTTACCATGATTTCATAAAACCACACAATCCTTTTTTTTAAATCTTGTAACGCTTTAAATAATGTAACTTTGTGTCACTTATGTACTTTACCTGGCGTGTTTAGTCCTACACATTCTTTGCCTAAGCAGAAATGTGTTGGAGGGCAGACGCACAGACCTCATAGCTGTAATTTTGTGAACTAAGCCTTTTATTGTAGGTAGTTGTCATTTCTTATTATTAGTGTTGCTAATCATGTTGTGCGATTACGCTTTGGGTGATAATCAGGTCGAAACCTATAATGTGAACCTAGTGATATACTGTGATTGTTATCTGTTGTAGTTGCCTTGTGAATAAATAAAAAAAGGATTGTGTGGTTTTATGAAACCACGGTAAAAGTGAAACTACTATAGGCGCCGCCATATTGGCCTTGGCTGCTCTGACGAGCGCCTTTCACTTTACTCCTACTCCGCGGCCGACCGTCACGCGACATGCAACACACTGACGAAAAAGTTTGAGACGATGTAATGAAAGTTTCACTTGAATAATCGAAATATTTTTTTCATCGTACAGTTTATAGACTTTAAACCTGTTTCCCGTGGTTTCATTCGCAAACAAGGGCAACTAGTTATGTACCTATATATAATAAAGAACATAATGTATTAATTCAGAACATGGTCTACCCGTGTGCCAAACTGACAAGTTTCATTCAAAACCATAAGCATGAAAAACGGACCATAAATATGCAAAACTTGTAAGTGTACTGCGTTCACAATTCAGTTTCCAAACATGTAAACAAATATGTATTTTTGGAAAAACAACGATAGATGGCATATTATAAAGTTCAGTTGGTGCTAAAACCTCAAAAGTCATTCTAAAATCAATATAAATAAAATAGCTTATAGTTGATTCGTTTTATGTGGAAATAAAATTAATTGGAGACAAGAATTTGAATAGACTTTAGGTACTAGTACTACAGATTTTCCGTAGGTACAACTTTATCGGATATTTCAATAAGTCAAATATTCACACCTTCACAAACCGATATTCCGTACCACGTAGCTAAAGTTAGCTCCGTATCACCGAGCACCAAGTCATGTGAGTTCCAACTTGTAGACAACTTCACAGTGTAAACACTGCTGGAATTCGTGTTATCACTCCAGAGCTAGGAGGTGTGAAATTTCACGCTATGTGGATTTAACTTTGAGGGAATAGTTTGAGTTTTAGAGTTAACTGTCATTGTGGTAAGTTGGAAGATATTTGGATTATAGGTAGATGGGGCTGTTGTCAATCAAATCGACTTCTAACGTAGTGACGTTGGTAACGGTCACAAATAAATTACTTTTTTTTCTTGTAAGGCAGAGATAACACAATACGATGAAAATAGAACCGATTCTGAAAAGTACGTGGAAAAAAGATTTCCATCATGATTACTTTTCGTTTTGTCAGAATTTCTTTTGTAAACTAACAGTATCTACCTACTTGTGTATTTGCTGATTATGACAAGAGATAAATCTAAACACACCGATGTTCTGTAAAATGTTCTTGTTAACTTCTTTACAATTTTACGCTCCCCAGTTTGTTGCTAAGAAACTCTTCGCTTGAAACCCTTCAAGAGCAGTGTATCTTGCTCGATAATAAGTTTATAAGACAAGAATTTCCGAACCTCGCGTAGCTGCTACGGGGTAAACAAGCAGCCGCTACGGCTACGCAAACAGAACTTCGGTAGATGCTTAATTTTCGTAGCAGCTACGGCATTTTTACTATCACATTATTTAGCCTAGCATTTTCCCAACCATGTGGGGTCAGTTTCCAATCTAACTGGATGCAGCTGAATACTAGTATTTTAGATGGAGCGACTGCCTATCTAACCTCCACAACCCAGTTACTGTGTAGCACCTCTTGGTAAGACTCGTTGTCAGACTTTTGGACTTCTAACTACTCGTAACGACTGTCAACGATCTACGAATGACAGCCGGGACCAACAGCTTAAAACATACTTTGCGAGACACAGAGGCCATCCTCTGTGTGACCATTCACCCATCCACAAACCGACTGTGGCAAACGTAGCTTTACCTTCGATTGACCTCTGTGGCTATTATCATTTAACCACGAGCCCCTCAATTTAATAAGTACGCACACATTATTTTAGACTTATAATGATGTTGATAACAACAAATGTTCTTAACTGCATTGAAAATAAGTGTAACTTTTCACTACTATCGGGTATGAATATTCTTCTAAAGACAATGGAGAAATAGTAGATTGTTTGCTTAGGGAGTAAACAATTATTTTAAAGGCGAAAGTGTTTCTTTGAATCCAGAGCGCAGCGAGGGATTTAAAGTACGTCACTCGAGCTTATAAAATAAGTAAGTGGAACTTATGAATAAGAATGTACCTACGATTATTAATTTCATTCTCACAACTTGAGGAAGACACACTCATTTTTATAAAACATAAAATCCGAATTTGAGTAAACAATTACGAATGAAGACGGAATGCATTTCACTCGTTTTTTTTATTTTTTCACAAACTTTTTTTTTACTTTCTCTTTCAGCCTGTTATTAGTTCATACAATGTTCGTGATTGACCTCTTTGGTGATTGGAACTTTTACTAACAATATCCACTTCCAAATTCAAATTTCACTTTTAGTCCCTTGGGATTAAAGAGCTATTTTTGTCCGTGTTTACGAAGAATAAACTAGCTCTTTTTGAATAGATATGATAAAAAAGTATTTGTAACACGATTGTATTTTCTGTTCGACGCATTACATAACTCAAATCCAATAACTCCCATACTGTTATAAATAGCGCAATACGTATCACAAAACGTTACGTTCTTCACAAAGTTGGTCTCTTGAAATCTCTCGATATTTCAGCCCTCGACTCAATCAGGAAGAGCCGAGAGTCTCTTAAGGAGATTGTTCAGACTCCCATCGCTTCTTGTTAGCTCCAATCCGACGCTTATTTTTATTATTAAGCTTAAATTAAATTGCACGGATTTTTATTTATTTTCATATTTTGTTTTGTTGCGTCTTTTCTTAGCCGACGTTCGCACGGACGTAAGAAAATCGCGGCGGGATTTAATCGTACACTGGATTTTCAACCTTCGGTGCGTTGAGAATTCAACAGAGGGTATCCCAGCGCGTCGAAAAAACACACTGTTGGATTTTCAACCCTCAGTGCTGTGAAGAGCGGTGAAAATCCAATGTTCGAAAAAATCCCGCCTCGATTTTATTACGTCCGTGCGAGGGTCGGTTTCCTGTATTTTGCGATGAGTTTTGAGAAATCCACTGCCTCTTTGGTCGAGTGGTTCCAAGCGCTACTGCTGAACATGAGAGCATGAGTTCGATTCTCAGGTCGGCCAAAGTGTTATTGTGTTTTTCTATCTGGAATTTCTCAGTAGCAGCCTGGAGTCTGAATTTGTGCCCAGTTGGCAATAGGCTCGCCCCCTAATACATGAGACTTAAACATAACTGTAGAAATGCGGGTGTACTATAGAAGTACCATCGCGGTAACGCAAATCTTACCAATTTGAAAACAAAATCCCGTGCACACGACCCTTTTTTTTCGTAGGTAAGCATTAATATAGCGGCCCGGGCGGCCGGGCGGCCGAGCGCTGCAAGCAAGAATAGTCCTGACGGTGTCCAAAAATGCGTTTCCTCGTTAGTACATCCTCTGCCCCTGTTAAATTTTGAGAAAGTCTGCTGATCTGTTTGGAAATAGGAGGTAGTCAAGGAACACTGTTGTCTTCTTTACATAGTGGTGCGCACGTTCTTCATGCCCAGAGGTTTTTATTTAGGTATTACGTTCTGCTTACGTTTTTAGAGTTCCGTAGTAAACAAGGAACCCTTATAGTTTCGTCATGTCCGTCCGTCTGTCTGTCTGTCTGTCCGCGGTCTAGCTCCGAGACCCTTAGTACTAGAAAGCTGTAATTTGACATAAATATACATATTAATTACGTCAACAAAGTGGTAAAACAAAATTATGAAAAACATTTTTTTTTAGGGTACCTCCCATACACGTAAAGTGGTGATGTTTTATTTTTTATTTTTTTATCCCATAGTGTGGGGTATCATTGGAAAGGTCTTACAAAAACATTATGACTTGTAAAAACCATTTTTGGATTCAGGGATCCGTTTGCAAAATATTAAGCTTTAAAGTGCTAATTTTTGTTAGAGTCAAGTATCCCCCCCCCCTGCCAGCTAAATGGTTGGTTTTGGATATGTGAAAAAAATCACAACAGTAGCTTATATAACGAAATTAAAAGAAAAACTATCACAGCTAAGTAGACTTTACTAGTTATCGAGTAATAATCGACCAACTTAACTTTGCAGTTGCAAAAGCATGTTTTCCCATACATTTCGTAAGGGAGAATATGTTTATCAACTGCAAAGTTAAGTTTGTTTTTGGGATAAATTCATCCCAACTACGGAACCCTTCGTTGTGCGTGGTCCGACACGCACTTGGCCGGTTTTTTTATTTCTGCTTGAGTATAGTTTTCAATGTATTTGTTGGCAGGTTGTATAATGGTCCTGGCGGGGTTGCGAAGAAATTCGAAAGGGATACCGTGGCCCCCGGCAACATGGCAAATGAAGGAACACGGGTGGGTTTTAGTCAGTAGAGTCTGACACGCCCTCCCGCTCCGCCCAGAGCGGGAGAAGTTATTTGAAAACTCACTCAAAAAAAAAAATGTGTAATGGCGTGTGCTAGCTGGCGGCATAAGGCAAATAATTTAATATTTTTTGTGTCTTTGTTTTGTAATGTTAATTACTCTATACTATAGAATCTAACTGAACTGACAGCTGTGCTGCTGGTGATTTTTCTCGCGCCACCACTTCTTCCCTACTGAAGCACTAGGAAGTAGTGAGAGCTGGGGTTTTGAGGGACTGTCTTAAGTAATTTTGACTTTCAAAAAGTGATGGTTCTCAGCCTAATTTGAATAAATGATTTTGATCATGCTAAAAACCCCTCGATACATAAAGTTGTTGCTATAAACTCATATGTTTTTCATCGACAATTTTTTTGCCAATATCATTTTATGAGCGAACGATGTGCCCTAAAGAAAAGTGATACATTGTCAAGCTTATTTCCCTAGCGGTTTATGAGATTAATTGGGTTCTGCGGAAAGAATGGAGCGCATTAATTTAATGTCAATACTAGCTTATTCTTCATACACATTCAGGGTTTTATAATTATTTTTGTTATGCATGCGAGTATGGATCGATCAAGTTAAGTTATGCTTGCCGCGGTTGGTCCGTGGATGGGTGACCATCTTTACATACCAAGACCTCTCCGTGTCTCGCACGAAAGCACGTTAAGCCGTTGGTCCCGGCTGTCATTCGTGATTCTTTGACAGTCGTAACGGGTCGTCAGAAACCCGAAAGACTGACAACCAGTCTTACTAAGGGGTATCGTATTACCCAGTTACTGGGTTGTAGAGGTAAGATCATAAAATACCTTTACCTTCTTTTGGATTTTGCTATGTGATCTTAATACATGCGTATTCTGTTTTTCCTAATTCCAGATTGCATGCCCAGTATATTACAAGAAACTTCTGAAACCTTCAAAATTAATAAATGCGTTTCTAATTTAAATATTCTTCTTCTTTTCGTGTGGTTAGTGGTTAGTGACTAACCTGGTGTCAGAGTTGTAAAGCCGCCCATGGGCCTCTGACTTGGCTCCACATGTCATCGAGAAATATCTCTCAGGCATGCCAGTTTCCTTCACCGTTTTTGAAGCAAGTGAAAATTATACAATACGAACATGACTCCGAAAAGTCAGAGGTGCGTGCCTTGGGTTAGAACTCGAGACCTATGACTTGGCAGCCTGACGGTCACACCACTAGGATATAAATGCTCTCAATGTTGAAGATGAGAAAATACGAAGTTTATTATGTTGTATTTTTTATCTTTAGGCTTATGTGTTCAGCTGCTCATGCTGAGGTGAAAAGTTGTATGTGTTACACGAGCCCAAAGTTATTTGCATCTCGTGTCTTTGAATCCCTCGCTGCGCTCAGGATTCTAACCTAGAATCACTTGTTACGCTCGTGATTAAATTATAGAATCCTTCGCTTATTCGGGATTCAAAATTAACACTCGCAGCAAAAACCAACTTTGCTCTCTTGTTGCACAAATAACTATTACCTTCTTCGGATTTTGCTATATGATCTTGATACATGCGTATTCTGTTTTTCCTAATTCCAGATTGCGTGCCCAGTATATTACAAGAAGCTTCTAAAACCTTCAGAATTAATAAATGCATTTCTAATTTAAATACTAAATCGTTGTATTTCATTTATCGAACTTTTCTCTTACACTGATAATACCTACTTTATTAGCTAGGTGGCGCCACTAACAACGCGTTCAAAACAGCGACGCTGACGTAGATACCTCCACATATTTTAATTAACAAAGAGGTTGCTATCAAAGCCTTCCGTGATACATTAATATCGCCAGGTTATTATAAACTCAGCTTGCAACAGATACCTTATTATCTGATAATATGAGAGCAAAGGATTTATTTTGAGTGTGTTTATTTTGTTTGTGTTTTAACTTGAATGTAGGTCTGCGAGGGATAGGTGATTTAATTGAATAATTATTAGGAACATTTACTTGTTGTTGTGATCTTGTTCTCGTAGCTGTAATGATCTATATTCGTCATTTATTTTTGTTGCATATATGTATATTCTTATATAAATATAATAAATACAAAACACAACACAAATACACTACAAACAACAATACATACAATAGATACTTATATACATACTTATATAATATCTGGATGACCGTTTTCTAAAAATGAAACCTAGCTAGATCGATTTATCGCCCCCGAACCCCCCTGCATACAAAATTTCATGAAAATCGTTGGAGCGTTTCCGAGATTCAGATTACCTATATATACATACGGATAAGCGTTTTCTTTTATGAAAATATTTAAATTTCATTAAACGTTATTATTTAAAGTGTTTAGTTCAAAATGATATTGGGTTTTTCCATCTGGAATTTCTCAGTAGTAGCTCGGAGTCTGGATTTGTGCCCGGTTGATAGCAATAGGCTCGCCCCCTATTACATGGGACTTAAACATAACTGGCGAAATGTGGGTGTACTATGGATACACCTCTGCCTAGCCCTTCGGGGATTATAGGCGTGATGTTATGTTTATGTTTGTGTTATTATTTATCGATTTATTTTAATTTTTCTAAAATGGCATCTTGGTGTAAACTGTACATAAAAACTGTAGCGCAGAGGTCATTTTACCGGAATCACGGATCATAACATTGCATCAATAAAAATATAACGAATAACGTGCAAAGAGAAGGCGAATTGAAGGAAATGGAGAGCCTTATGTTGGCGAGCGTTTGAAAATTTTAATTTTTCAATTAACGAATTATTTATTCTTAGTACATTTTTATGATTACTGGCCACTAGCCCTACCCGTGTGTTAAATTAATGTCGCAGTTGTAGCCGCACATTGTATACATAAATATATAGAATAATTGCTCGTTTAAAGGTACTAGATATAGGTACTACATTTCCTTTCACTTAATTTACCATATTTGTTAGAGAGATTTGATCATTTGATTGAAACCTATCCTTGTATAAAGGCTCCCGCAGACGGGCGCGACACGACACCGTTATAACCATTTCAGTGAAGTTTTCATAGAATTTATCCACCAGAGTCGCGATGCACCTATCTGCGGTAGCCCTAATTCTATGCATAAATAACTTCAGCCTAAATAGTTTTTGTTATTTAAAATATAATTCTAATTATAAATTAATATACAAAAATATAAAAAATTGTTGTTTGTTTCCTAAAATAAAGATCTATTGGGTAAGAAAGTAAGAAGTATCTACTGGTCAAACACGAACTTATCAAAGAACAATACAGACTTGTGAGACATTTCAAATTTGTCGGAAAGTTGCGGGTTTCCAAAGGCAGTAGTACCCAGTAACTGACTATAGCATTGTGAGAGAATTGGCTGGGTGGCTTTTGTTACATGACCAACATTGCGTGCTGATATTGATTTTAAATACATTGAAAATTATTGCGACTCATCATCTAGCCACCATATGACTCACATCAAGCTTAAACAACCATAAAAAGTGAGTACATAATAGATAATAATAAAAAGCCAAATTACTTAAACTTCATCGTCACACATCATCGGTCAACGACCGCCATATTAAATAAAGGTAATAAGAAAATATATCAATGTCAGTAATACATTAATACAATACGTAACTGGTTCCCAAATGTGAATTTAATTCAGTTTTAATAGCAAGCCCTGTGAATGATTACTCTTTTGATTGAGACTTCTAAATATTATACCAACCAGTGTTATTATTGTTGTTACTCAATGAAATAATTATACACTTAAAAACAGAAGAGAATCGGATGTTGCATTCCTCAAAACTTGACCGCAGAAGGTAGGTCCATGGTTTCGGCACAAAACTTTAAATTGTCAACTAGTAAGTTCCTATGTATTTAAAATCAATATCAGCACACAATGTTAGTCATCTAACAAAAGCCACCCAGCCAATTCTCTCACAATGCCATCTTTATCCCAATCGTTTTATGCATTATCCCACTACCTTGCAGGGGGAAAAAGAAAGAAAACTTGTTTATTCTGCACAAACAAAACGCACATTTAAAAAAACTAAACATAAAATACACACAATACAAAATTAACCAAAAGCCTCGTATTCAATCCAAAAAAAAGTTTGACATTGTTATTCATAGCTTAAATTTATCACTGGTTCATTGGTTGATGTCAAGGCCACCGATCAAAGACAATATTGCGGAAAACGCAATAGCAATATTCTTTCCAGTAATATATTTATCAGAAATCTAAGAAGAACATTCACATTTTCACTAATTGAAATAAAGCAGGCTGTTATTTCATTATTAAAAAAAATCGAACTCATGTAGGGGTCAATGACACCACCTTACTCCATTTCTTATACTGTCCCATCGCAAAAATACCCTGTATTCCAAAAAAAATCGACTTCCTTACGTTTACGTACCCCAAGCATGGAGTACATTATACGCTTCGTCAATTACGTGTGCTTGGGTCGGCAGATACTTGGCCCAGTCAATCAATGTCATTCATACTGCGGGATGCTTGACACCCGATATATCGATCTCACTGTTCTTGGTCACGTACTGGAGTACGTACGTTTACAGGAGTGAAACTATATCGAGAATACTGGTTATACGATTGACAGAACTCGAAGATAAACATGATTTTTTGTAAAGAGAAAAAAGATTTTATGAACGTAAAATAAGCTTAGTAATAACAGCCGCACGGGTCGATCCATCAAGTTAAACTACGCTTGCCGGGGTTGGTCCGTGGATGGAAGACCATCTTTACATATCGAGACTCCTCCGTGCGTTGGAAAGTACGTTAAGCCATTGGTCCCGGCTGTCTTCGTGGATCTTTGACAGTCGTTACGGGTCGTCAGTAGCCCGAAAGTCTGACAACCAGTCTTACCAAGGGGTATTGTATTACCCAGTTACTAGGTTGTGGAGGTCAAATAGACAGTCGCTCCATGTAAAATACCTACTGGTATTCAGCTGCATCCAGTTAGACTGAAAGCTGACCCCAACATAGTTGGGAAAAGGCTAGGCAGATTGATTTAAAATAATACCTATCTGTCTGAAAACGAAAGGCAACGCCGCCACCGGCTCAGCACGAGAAAGAATTTTTCTTCTAAATTAATTTATTTTCCAATCGTATTTTAAACAATTTTAGCTTTTCCCCGTCCGTGCAAGTTACTTAATATAAAAAAAATTGTATAGTTATTAGTTTGTAAGTTGCACGGAATTAATTAAAGCTTAATTTATTTATTTATTTTAAACATGCTGCACGTGCCACCAGATTAATAAAATTCAATTAAAGAAATTTGTGTTTACGCAATGTACACGATATAGAACATATAACTGAGGTAGGCTATAATACAGTATAAATAAGTGAGAGTATTATATCTTCATAGAAAACACCCGAAACGACGCGCTTCGAAATCTCAGCGTACGCTACAGTATCGAGTGCGCGGCTGTTACGCTGACGCGAACGCAGAAGGTTTATCAACCTAGCGGCCTTAGGTAATTATTTCAAGGTCACTGCCGAGATTTAATACTGTTACTTTATTATACTGTGGATATACTAAAATTAGTTCAAAGGATACCTACTTACAAAAGATAATAATGATGACATGACCAGCTAAAGATAACAGATAGGCAAAGGGAATGACCCATTTCACAATTATAAGACATCCAAAGCTCAAATTCAATCTAAAACCAGTCCAAGACAGATCCCTTGTACACGAAGATAAGACAAGCTGAGCCTAAAATTCTGTCTAAAAGATATCAAACCAGACTACCAATTAATCTAAAAGGATATCACACCACCCAAACCAATACACGTCAGATCTTTCCGCTTGTCAACTGTCTCGAAATAGTCGGAGCGGCAAACACGCGTACGGTCAGGAAAGTGGTCTATCAATTTTGACAACATTATTTATAATATAGGCAATAAAACATCGCTACTTTAAAATTTAAACATGGAACGCGTGACGTCACTATAAAGATATTAGCACAAATACTCACGTGCAGAGAATTGTGCTGGTCTATTGCGAAAAATTGGAGTGAAATTGATAAAGCAGTTGCGTTTTTGTTTTTTATTAGAGAGAGGCCGCTTTTTAGCTGACTGTACAAGGAAGACTTATGACAACCCTCGTCAAATAGTGGGGCAGTGCATGGCTGCTACACGAAAAACGTTTTACTTCAACCAGCATTTTATTGGTTTCAATTTCACCGTTGCGTTGTCGCGGATAATACGGTAACGCTACAGTACGCAGCGTAGTACGGTAACGTTTTTGGCTCGAATACGCGTTTTGGTCGGCTATTAGTGCAGTACGCTGCCGGATTTTCGTATGATGAGTCATGAGTTTATAATACGAGGATTGGAAGGGATTGTTTCGTGGTTTGTTTTTGTCGGATTGTTCGTAAATGTTTTATGAAATTGTGCTGGACTAGCGGAGAATTGGAGTGTAATTGATTTTAAGAAAGAAAGCATTAATTTTTTATTGTTTGTTCATTTTTGAGGAAAAAACAATTGAACTCGCGACACCGTTACCGACACCTCATTTTTGTAAACGCGATTGTGCTCTTTATTTATATTGTGTTACGGATCAATGTTCTATTCAAGTATTTTTACTTTAAAGGTTTTGGAAGTTTTTTTTTTAAATCAAGTTTTCACTTCTGTCGGCACTCCCGGATTACCACTGTTTTTTTTTAAATTCTTATTTTTGTTTATTGCTAGCAATTGAATACTTTATCATCTTAAAGACACAAAATTCCAGGTACCTAGTTTTCGTAGTCATAGACAGAACATAAGTAGGTACCTAATTAATGAAACCTTATCACATATAAAGGACCTTCTCCTTCTTTCAAACTGTAATATCAAAAAATATCATACCGATTCAAGTAACCAAGTAATTTTCGAAATGAATAACGAAACAAGTACTAACTTCGACATAAGTTCGTACGAGAGCGACAAATTAACATCATGTTTCCAAACTTATCCAAACACATTCCCACCTCTATTCCTTACAAAATAAAGGTTAAAATCCCACGTTATTTCAGCATGAATAATACTATCACCAGTACATTACCGGAGCATAGTTGTGACGGCGCCATGTTGACATGGTGATGGGGAGTAAATTTAGTTGAACGCGTTCGCTCGTTCGCTCTTTGAAATGTTATTAATTTTATCACAATCCCATTGTCACGTACATTCGTTATAATTTAATTAACTCCAATGAAATATAAATTATAATTAGCTTGAAGTAGGTATGTATTGAAAACAAACGCGTATTTGTAAAGGTATTAATTTTAACACCGGATGGGATGAAGAAGGATAATGTTTAATTAAATAATGGTAATTGGTTTATCATGAGAGGGTTTCTATGTTGTATTTTTGTATGAACCGATGGGAGATCAGTTTTTAATTGTTAACGCAACCACTTACATTATGGTTTCACAATTGAATTACCTGTCTTTCAAAATTAGTCAATCATTTATTTACAGTTACGGGATGTATATGTCGCAGAGATATTGTCAAACCAGTGATTTTATAATTTCACTAGTGAAATTATACCTAATTGAACGAAGCTTTGTCAACCGCATCCATTTCACACACTAACGGATTTTTTTTTTGTGTTATTATAATTTCACGGGAACGTTGTAGTGATTTTATAATAACCCTAGGTAGGTTATGAGTCAAGTTTGTAGTGGGGACTTCGTGCGTTTTGATTGGTCAACCTGTTCTTCATTCGCCATTAGTAACTCTATGATAATAAAATTGACATTGAAAACGGACCAATCATTGATCGTCTTACAATTTAACAGGCTTGCACATACAGTGAAATTGTCAAAATATTACTGCCTTGCAATATCACTGCGTGGGTCCAGTGGAATTATAATGTCACTGAAATGAGCCCGTTAAATTGTGAAAAATGGAGGCGGTTGACAAAGTTTCATGCAATTATAATTTCACTAGTGAAATTATAATATCACTGGTTTGACAATATGCCGCGACATATAAATACATAAAGTCCTAAAGGCATTATGACAGCCTATTTAAGAAAACTCATTTTGATATTTATTTTTAAAGGCAGAATTGGTGATGATAGTTCTTATGTGGCCTACCTATAAGTAGAATTTTTATTTTACGAAGCGACGACGAGCGCTTTATTTGTGGTAATAAGTGTACAAACACGCTGTGAATGTGTGTGTAAGCGCAGGAGCTCTCGGTATCGTCCGAGACAATGACGAAGCCGGAAGTGTGTGGGGGTGTGCATGTGTGTTAATTGTGCTGATACTATTCGTCTTCACGCACACATTCACAGAGAGTTTGTGCACTTGGTTACCACAAGTAAAGCGCGCGTCGCTTCGTGAGATGAAAATACTGTACTACCTATTTAAACTCTCAATCGACAAGAATCAGAACCACAAAAGTTCACAAGTAGGTATTGGAACACAACCTTTTTTTTATTGGCTTCCCCTAGGTATTTAAAAGACAGCCGAGTTAAGACAATAACTTCTGCAAAAGCAATAGAGAATGACCAATCTTCAATAATTTTCATACTATAAATCGTTTGAAAGGGCTCTTCACTAAGACTTGTAGAGCAAGGCAGCTAATTAAAATGTCTACGGTATCAGTGTTGTCGCTAAGATAATAATCCAGGCCAATCCACGCTGTAGCTAACTTGAGCTATCACCGGCTCAGGCTAACAAGAATCCACCCTGTACGAGACAGATCTTTTACGTAGTATGAAAATAAACAGTAGATCAATAGGTAACAAAGTTTTTCAATTATGAGGATAATTTAAAGTGAAGTTTAAAATAAGTAACAAGCCTCGACCAGTCTCTTAGAGAAAATTGTAAATGTGTGGTTAATGGGTTTGTGAATCCGATTGCGGTTTGTTATACATAATTCAGTCAGAAATTCAGAAGGATGACAATGCTTTGGAACTGGATGTTAAATCGTAGCTGTCTCTTATGATAGCCATTGCTTAGCAGGGAAAATGATCAATACCATGAAACTGCCATAATCACCTGGCTTGAAAGACAAAAAAGCGAGTGCAGACTGAGTCGCTGAGGTTAATCCCTAGTTAACACTGACGGTTAGAACAGAGTTATCATATTCTTAACATAACATAACATCACGCCTGTATTTCTTGAAGGGTTAGGCAGAGGTGTACCTACACCCACATTTCGCCAGTTATATTTAATTCCAATATAATAGGGAGTGAGCCTATTGCTATCAACCGGACACATATCCAGACTCCGAGCTAGTACTGAGAAGTTCCAGATGGAAAAATTCAATAAAAATTTGCCCGACCCCGAAATCGAACCCAGAACCTCATGCTCAGCGGTAGAGCTAGCGATCACTAGACAAACGAGCCAGTAATATTATCATTCGCCAAAATAAGGAAAAGTCAACTCAAGATTAAACCAAACTCAAGTCAGGACCTAATTAAAGATAAGAAAGATATTACACGAAGAAGGTACTTCACAATTGACCTACTGTTTTCATTACTCTGTGTACACCTAGTAAGTGAAACTATCACACTCTCGCGAGAAGTCTGCCAGAACATGTCACCAAGTTGGCCGTTCTTGTACAACTTTCGACTTGCCTTGCCTTAACTTATGAAATCCATTTCAATTGTCAAGTTTTAATTGTTATTGATCAGTGATGTTAGGTATGCTTCACGTGGAACATAACAACATATTTTTAAGCGTGTGTTTTAGAAGGGTATAATAGGTACACACAGTACTGTAAGGTTTTATGCAATATGCAACCTTATGTCAGGCTGATAAGGAAACAGCTCAGCATTCGAACTAACCTGACAGTTTTATATTTAAATAGAAGTGGAATATGTTTTAGTTTGATGGGAAAGTAGAAGGAAGGATGCACATCTATATATATAAGATTCTCGTGTCACAGTGTTAGTTGGCCGAAACGACTTAATTGATTTTTATGAAATTTCATATGTATATTCGGTAGGTCTGAAAATCGGTCGTAATCTATTTTTCATACCCTTAATACTGATAAGGGTAGTCCACCCCAAACATAAATAATTTATATGGCAAAACAACGTTTGCTGGGTCAGCTAGTATCTTTATAAAATATATTATTATATTCGAAGTAATATACGAATAACATACGAGTACTGCGTATTACTTTAGATTACGTCTCCAACAACTCTCAGGCGTTACAGTACCAGACGCCCTGGGCGTCGGGAATCACAGGCAGATTTCCGGCCACCGTAGGCGCGGGCTTGCGGACGGTGAGCAATGGGTAGCTCGCCGTCCCGTTAAGGACCAAGCCCGGGTCGACGGCGCGTTGTGTTCCACGCGCGCCTCAAAGAGATGTCAGCAGAATTGACGGGGTCCGCTAGGGCCAATGCCTGCCGGGGGTTCGAAGAAAACCGATAGTGAAATCGTGGCCCCCAGAAACATGGCAACTGAAGGAACACGGGTGGGTTTTAGTCAGTATGAGTCTGACACGGCCTCCCGCTCCACCCAGAGCGGGAGAAGTTATTTGATAATTTCCCACCCAAAAAAATTTATAAAAAAGGCGTTACAGTACCTATTCGTTCTATCGTCTGAGTTGTGTTCATGTCTTTTTAGAGGCATGAGGAACAGGGTGTAAAGTTCACTCATCCGCTATAGAAAAGGGAGGATCCTCCGACCAGACGGGTGTCGTGACAGACGGGCAACTGCCCGACGGTTGATGTCGGATAGTCTTATTTATGTCGTTCGCGCGGTAAACTCTAATTGCGTGATGCAGGATTTGTGTGACGTCATGTCTTTTTGATGCGTAGTTCGTATGTGGTGGTGTAACCGCTACAGCGGTATATCAATTCGCTAGGTTCTGCCTGCGACTCCGTCCGCGTGGAAGCCAGCTGTACCATAAAATATATCGCTTTGCAATAATGTACCTTTCTATCAGTGATATCATTTTTGAAATCGGATGAGGAGTTTCGGATTTACCTCCTACATCCAAACTTGCAAATTTTGCATAATCAGCCTATAATATTCCCACTGCTGGGACACAAGCCTCCTCTCTGCGAGAAGGAGTGGGCTGTAATTCACCACGCGGGCCCAGTACGGGTTGGTAGATGTCATATGTCTTCGAATTTTTGATTTTAGGACATGCCGATTTCCTCACGATGTTTTCCTTCGCCGTTTTGAGAGCAGTGGTGATGAAATTATTCACACAACGCAAAGTGCCTGGCTGGGTTAGAACCCACGACCTATCGTAAGTAGGGGCCGATACCACTGGGCCACCACTGCTTTTACAAACAGTACCCCTTTTTAATATTATTGTACTTAGATTAAGAATATCCATTGCGTAAATCTGGTTTTCTTGAAAGGGTGTGTTTTCAAAACTTATGAGGCAATGTATTCTACTATTTCCATAATGAAAGATATTGCGATCATGAGTGTGATACGCAATGGATAAGGGTGTTACCTGATCCATCTATCCACAGAAATTCTAATGTCGTGCCGTCAATCGTATCAAATCGAAATATAGTAAAAATAAAACATTAAAAAAAACAATACACGTGGATATATTTAGTAAGCTGTTCCGCTTAGCTATTTCTAAAGAGCCATAAAAAACTACCGAAAGAAATCGACACGTGTTTCATCTTTCAACGAGGCATCCGCAGGATGACGATGGACTTGGTGCGAACCCGAATACGACGTGTTGCCACACCGAGCGCTGAGCGCTGACTGTATTGTCATCCTGAGGATGCCTCGTTGAGAGATGAAACACGTCTCGATTTCTTTCGGGAGTTTTTTATGGCTGTTTAGAAATAGATAAGCGGAACAGCTTACTAAATATATCCACGTCTATTGTATTTTATTTATAATGGATTTCCGCAAGGTGACGCCTGAATCAATTAACTGTATAAAACATTTTGTTAAACAAAACAGTAAGTTAAAGTCAGCGCCGAGAAACAATGTTTATGATAAAACTTCTGATTATTCCAACAACTATCCGTACCCTAAATTTATCTTGAAGTAAATAACCTTCATTTATAATATCCTTTTATACCAACAAAATAACACAAACAATTGTATTTGTCTAACTCAGGAAGATATTCTCCATAATTATATTACAAGCTTGACTTCATTTCTTCGTGAAATTTTCAAGACGCTAATTTAATTCAAAAATGTCCGCTCCGAGGTCAGTTTCACAAATAAACGGAAACATCTAGAATGTTGGGTGAAACAATTCCAAGACACATTTCAACACCATCTTTTCGTCTTGTACTCCACGCGTTGGAGTTGGTGCCAAGTAACAAACATTGGCACCAACTAAAGGGCCACGATTTTCGTGAAGTAGAATGAGTTTTCTTGAATGGAAAACTTCAAATTGGGAATACTAAAAATCTGCTCTTTAAGATATACCCTGCTGCTGAGTCAGCTTAAGTCGTGGATTTTCACGCAGACTTTGTTCGAAAAGAAAAAAAATTAATAATCTTTTTGGTTCGCAGTCGTTCAACAATAAAATATTATTTATTTACTACACAGATAAAATTAGCATTTTACTGTAACTAGGAAAGTATAAGAAACTTTTTCATTGTTTTTAATAATTACAAAGCCATGTCTAAACAAGCGCCTGATCTACAAAAACAAGCAACCACAAACACTTCCGTGACTACGGCCAAACATTGGCTTTACAAAGCTACTCTTGCTGAACAACCTTACTTATTCCTCGAATGGAAATGAGGGGCACAAAACAATGGTGTAGTTTGGGCAAATGAGCGCGAGAGGAAAATTTAGTTCAAGGCACGCACGACTCCTGAGATAAAGTTCGTTCAAAGTTTACGTGAAAAGCCGGGCGGTGCATGAATGGCTTTATGTGGAACATTCATGTTGATACAGGTCAACCAGAAAAAGTATGCGCTTCGGTAATCTTCGTGTTTCGGCAATTAGCACGAACGATGCAGGCTTCTAAGTTTTGTACTACCGCGCGTTGTAGTAATGCACTTATGATTGCACGTTTGTATAAAGTTTTCTTTCTGTGTGGTTACCTACTCCAGTCGCAGATTGTTATCTGTCACTCAAAAGTGTTGATCAGTTTTTTGGAGTTATTTATCTAAAAAAATTAATCGTGCTAATACAAAATAGGAAAGTACTTCCATGCTTGTCAATCAATCAATCAATCAACTCAGCCTATCACAGTCCAATGCTAGACAAAGGCCGCTCACAGGCTGCGCTAGAACACTCTGTCCTCCGCCTTCCGCATCCAGTCTGTTTCAGCCACCTTTTTAAGGCAGTCTTTCTAGCGGGGGACGTCCCACACTACTCTTGCCAATATGTGGTGTCCACTCCAGGACTCGTCTGCTCCATCGGCCATCGGTCCTTCGACAAACATGGCCAGCTCACTGCCACTACAGCTTCCTTCCATGTTTGTAACAGCTCTTTATTAGATCTCATCAGCGCAATCGTATTTCCGATGTTAAACGATGATTCCCGAAGCGCATACTTTTTTTGGGATATCTTTATGTTAGTGTGTGGAACATTCATGTCAGTAACGATACTGTATAGTAGTCGAGTTCGGATTAAAATGTGTTTATCTGTTTTTGAGATGCATGGTTAGGGTAAAGTTCGTGAATGCATTATGGAAAGCAGAATACATTTTATTCTGTTTCGGTGTGAAAAATTGTTAGATGATTTTTGAGGATGGAATTCTTTGTTAGAAATTGCGATAACGATTTAGTAAAGAATAAACACTTTACTTGTAAGTATCTAGAAATATTTAAAAAAAAAAAACACAAGTCGCACTGTATTTTCGTGTTAACAATTAAATTGACACTCCAAATATTTCTTTAAAAATATTCAGTGTATATTTCAATTCGCTATCAAAATTCTCAGACTGAATTTAGATTTATACTGCTCACTACATCAGACTATCAACAATGTCCATTGAATCCCAACTATTCTAAATAAATAAATCCCGAGACAATTTAGAGAGCTCAGAGAAAACACTTCTAAAGTCCTTTATTTAGAAGAAAATACTGAACATTTACAGCTGCTAACGTTCTTCAATAGTGGATTTAGATAAATTGTTCATACTGTAAATAAAAGCCTTGAATGGAGCACTCGATCACGAACTAAACAACATTTTGAAGAGATAAAATATAGTTTGGTTACAGTTTTACAATCCAGTGCCTGGGCGACCGAGCTCTGCTCTGGTGAAAATAGAAAATGCTCATTTAATAGTATAGGAAAGTTCATACTAATGCATGTATAGTACCTACTTATTCCATGATGCCACGATAGTAGGTACTTACTAATTTCATGCTGCCATGTCATTATTTTAATGTCATTATTCTCATGTTATTATTTAACTTATTATTTCTTCTTGTTCTAAACTTTGGGCGACCGAGCTCTGCTCGGGTGAAAATACGGAGAAAACTAATTTTCACATCTGGGAAAATTAGTTTTCTCCGTAGCTAGGTCTCATATCTATGAGACCTAGCTAGATAGATTTTTCGCCCCGTTAACCACTATATTGCAATTTTCGTCAAGATCGTTAGAGCCGATTTCGAGAACGTGAGTACAAATATAATATACAAACAAATATTATATACAAATATTGCTAGTTTAATAGTATAGGATATTATGCTCGGTCAAATAGCTGTGATATAATAAACAATGACATAATTCGACTCTACACGTGACCAGAGGGCTGGCCTATTTTTTGGCCAAAGAATCAGCATCGCCATACAACATGGCAATGCTGCCAGGCTTTTGGGTACTATTCTTGTTGACAGCGATGTGGACGAATTTTTTTAAAGCCCATGAATCTTTCCCCTCCTTCTATATAAACATTTACATAATTATTATTAATATGTTAGGTAAATCGGTGAAGTTAATCCTTAAGCAAATCGACAACCAACTTAAATTGTCCGTATATTCAAACCACAGCTGACATTCTATGACTGTTGCATTAAATGGCAGTATATTGACGTAGGGTGTGAAGCTTAACAAGTAAATAACCTGACTGTACATAGTAGGTAATTTAAAGGTATTATACTTAAGAGGCCGGCGAACACGGCTCGCAACTACAAATCGAGATGTTTGCAAAATTCAATTCCAAGCACGTTGCGCTAGTGTGAGTGCCTGTAGGAGCGTTATACACCTACAGTGAGCAATACTACCACGCACACATTGACAATTATTGCTTGACGCGATAGCACTACTAACTTTCGAAAATTTATGATAAATTTGGATCTATTCCGTAATACAAAAAATTATGAATGAAAACTTAAAGTATTTCCATTTATTTTTCGATAATTTGTAACTTGATAACATAAACTATGCTTCTGCGAAAACAATATTATAAATATTGTTGTTTATAATACAGAAAAACAATATGAAAACATGCCATTTACGCTGTAAATATTTACGAAATGCAATTCGCTTACACTTCATTTAAAGGTAAGTTTTTGGAAATAAAAAGACGTAGAAGCCTAGATAAATACTATCTCAATCCGAATATCAACATAATATGGTAGAAATATGCTCAAATTGCAAATGATTTATGTATTACGTTTGCATGGACAATTCATGCGTCGCCGCATTCTTAAGGGCAAAATCGTATGGGTAGGTACAGGTGGTCAAGCATGCTTGTTCAAAATAATTGCTCAAGCAGGCTAACAGATTATGTCGGTATCTCTAATGTACCCACCACCTGTATGGGATAAACCACAAGCACAAGTCAAGTTAATTATTTTATCAAATAAAATTCAGAGTTATAAAAGTTTTTTACTCGTGTAGCTAGTGGCGGCATAGTACCTCATGTCAAGTCAAGACAGTTAAAGCTCCCGCAGATAGGTGCGACGCGATTCAGCACGTGTATCATGACCACCATAGAAATGGGTTTTGTCGACGGAAGAATAGACAAAATGACAGATTCACAATCACAATCTGTCATTTTGTCTATTCTTCCGTCGACAAAATCTGTTTCTATTGTGCTGCTGGTAGAGACTAGAGTCGCGTCGTGCTGTCGCGTCGCACCTGCCTGTGGGGAGCGTTTAGCAAGTTAGCAAGTTTCGTAGCCTTGCAATATGCATGATGTTTTTTTTTTTTTCAAAGAACTCCTGACTCTATTTGTAGTAGGTTATCCAAAAATAGCAAAGAAACTATTTTTAAAACTAGAGGTAAGCCACGCTCTGTTCAACTTTTTACTCTGAGAACAGACTCAAACACGATCAAAACTTTAGAGGCCTACGTAAAAAGAACTCCATTCACGTTTAACTTCGTTAGAATCATTCAAGGCGAGACAATTCAAGGTAGGAGTAGTTAAACAAGGGCCACCTGATACTAAAAATGTAATAAAATTCAACGCACGCGCTTTCCTCGGAAACACTCCTGATTTAACTACGGACTTTAAAAGCTTCTTACACTTGAAATTCTTCAAGTTCAGTATCCGATCATGTTTTCAAATAGATTTTACTTCTTTACGTGGGTATCTTTCAATTCAATTTGACGTTCGTTACAGTAATTTAACACTGGCTTCAATCGTACAATGGATAGAAACTACGTCAGGTTTTCTCTTTCCATTTTATTCAGAAGATATTCTTTAGAAATTCTGTCCACATTTCGCTGGAAAGACCATAATAATTTAGCTTTATGCTGTGCCGATAACTCGCTCGCTCGCTCACTCGCTCGTAGCTAAGTAATAACAGCCGCACAGGTCGATTCTTCCGGTTAAGCTACGATTGCCGGGGTTGGTCTGTGGATGGGTGACCATCTTTAGATACCGAGACTCCTCCGTGCCTCGGAAAACACGTTAAGCCGTTGGTTCCGGCTGTCATTCGTGGATCTTTGACAGTCGTTACGGGTCGTCAGAAGCCTGAAAGTCTGACAACCAGTCTTACCAAGGGGTATCGTATTACTCAGTTACTGGGTTGTGGAGGTCAGATAGGCAGTCGCTCCATGTATAATACTGGTATTCAGCTGCATCCGGTTAGACTGGAAGCTGACCCCAATATAGTTGGGAAAAGGCTAGGCAGATTGATTGCTGTGCCGATAACTATATTGAATGCTCTCAATCAACGTCAAAATACCTTCCTCTTTCTATCGCTAAGCACCTTTGTGAAACAGCTTTTCTTGACCTATTCGAACTTTAAAATTCCAGAACCATACCGTAAAACAAAAAACTCCAGTTTAACCTTCCACATTCAAATTCACCAACCCACTTCACAAGTAATCGATTCCTGCAATAAAAATCGAAAGCGATTATCCGACAATTAGTCGATAGCCGTCAATACCGATACCGATGGTACCAATAGGTAATCCGACCCACGTAGGACGGTGTTATGCCGCTCCACTACACTTGATCCGACTCCCGGCTTACAGGAACTTTTTAAATGGAAACTATGTAGTCTGTTCATAGTACTGAAGGTTACTTTTGATCGGAATTACAGACGAGGTGAACGATTAAAGGTAAAAATAGTTGGTGACAAAAATGTCACCAACTATTTTTACCTTTAAAAATTCACTTTCAAAAGAAAGTGAATTTTTGGTGATAGATTGTGAGCACGATTTATTTTGGAGTTTGGTTTAACCTTTCGAAATACCTAGTTATGTTTATCATAAACATCTCTATCCTAACTTTAAGGGGACTGGCCCGAAGTTAACTCGGTTAGGTTGGGTTAGGCGTAAAACTGCCTTTCCACCGGATGTGCTTAGCTGTGTACCTACCGATGTGTGTGTTTGAGATAATCTAACAGAAAGGTTTGATTTTCATAGCGAAGCTTCGCTAAAAAAGGTGCGAAGAAGCAGATTTTTAGGGTTCCGTAGGCGAAGGGTGCCAAACGGAACCCTATTACTAAGCCACCGCTGTCCGTCCATCCATCCGTTCGTCCGTATGTCTGTCAGCGGGCTGAACTCTCAAGAACCATGCAATCCACGAAGACGCGCCCCACTCCGCGATTACTATACTTTTAGCTGAACTCTAGTACGACGCGGAGCGGAGTGGGACGCGTCTTCGTGGATTGCACGAACTATAATTAGTAAACACTTGAAATTTACACAAAAGATAAAAATAAAGTTAAAAATTAAAGGGGGTGTATATAAGAAACGTGTTATGTTACGGCGTTTGTTGATAAAGATTACCTATACGATGGTAGGTGGACCCTTCGTGTGCAAGTCCGACTCGCACTTAGATGGTTTTTTTTTAAATAGTTTTAAATACGCGCCAAGATCTGGTGGAAATAGACACAAAATTTCCCCGCTTGGCTACCGGGAACATTTTTAGCAGAAAGGCAGCTTCAAGGTTATGTTGAGGGACTAATTAAATAAATATTGCATCTTAGTAAGATAGATTTACTTCATCTCAAGGTCCAAATCGACCGTTAATACTATCAATATAGTTCCAGAATTAAAATATACTACCTAAGCCAAGCAGAACCCACCACGACTTCGTTTAACTAAGTAGGTAACTATGTAGTTTGCTAACATAATCAGCCTAGAATGTTCCCACTGCTGGGACACAGGCCTCTTCTATGTGAGAGGGAGTGGGCCGTAATCCACCAAGCGGGCCCAGTGCGGGTTAATATATGTCACATGTCTTCGAATTTTTGGTTCTATGACAAGCCGGTTTCCTCACGATGTTTTCCTTCAGCATTTTGAGAGCAGTGGTGATGAAATAATTTACAAAGTAGAGCGCCTGTCCGTATTGGAACCTACAACTCGTAAGTCGCAGTCGTGAAGTAGTTCGCTAGACACTAAAGTAAATATTAGTTATTATGATGTAGATAGTCATTTTTATTCATGAACAATAATTTGTATCTGAAAAACATGGTATAAAAAAGAACATATTGGCCTTGGCTGCTCTGACGAGCGCCTTCTTTATCCCTACTCCGCGGCCGACCGTCACGCGACATGCAACACACAGACGAAAAAGTTAGAGACGATGTAATAAAAATTTTCACTTTAAAATTAAATTACTTATGGAAAAAAAAACAGGTTACAACAATGAATAATAGGAATATAGGAATTTCGTGATAGATCTTCAACAGCATTAAGACACTTATTCAACAGGAAACTTTGAAGTTGATTTTTAAAAGAGCTTGAGTAGATAGCGCTTTTTATATCTAGAGGCAACTTATTAAATAATATATACAATACAAAATAGTTTACAAAATAGTTTATAACCGATTGATAGCTGTATCTATGCTTCACAATATTCAAATTAGGATGTACCTATAGATAAATGACTTGCAAGACCTTCCGCTTCGCAAGTCATGCTGTTGTGAAACAAAATAGTGTTACCTAATTACTTGTATTAAATTTAGAATTAAGATATTCTATTTCTTAAGGTGTAAAGTTGGCTTAGAACATTACAATCAATCTGCCTAGTCTTTTCCTAACTATGTTGAGGCGGATACAGCTGAATACCAGTATTTTACATGGAGCGACTGCCTATCTGACCTCCACAACCCAGTAACTGGGTAATACGATACCCCTAGGTAAGACTGGTTGTCAGTCTTTCGGGCTTCTGACGACCCGTAACGACTGTCAAAGATCCACGAATGACAGCCGGGACCAACGGCTTAACGTGCTTTCCGAGGCACGGAGGAGTCTCGGTATGTAAACATGTCCACCCATCCACGGACCAACTCCGGTAAGCGTAGCTTAACCTGATGGATTGACCCGTGCGGCTGTTATTATTTAGCCACAAGCTCCTCTGCCTCTCTCCTCTACTTATAAAATTAGAATTAAATATTTCAGTCTGCAGTAAATTTTTACTGTCTCTTAACCTAATAGTAACAAACATGATTTTCATCAAATTAGAACACAAAAACAAGCAAAGATTATATGAAAGTTATCAGGAGCAGCATCACCTAGTTATCAGCAATTTCGGTCAGAAATTGAAATTATCCCCTAATGGTTCCGGGCTCAAAGTGATTTCACCTCAATTTCATGTTCATTGCTTTTACCAACACGTCATCATACGTCATGACGTCATTATTGTCTATCACAAGGTTGATCGGAACAGTGGTCTATTGACCTAATTTATCGGGGAATATTCGACGAACTACCATGGGTAGAATAATGAGCTGTGCAATCATTTTATATCAGGTTTATTCGGTTTTCAGAAATTTCAGGAACGGGATCCATTATTACTGAACTGGCACGCCAATTTAGAGGCATTAGGAATAGGCTGTAAAGTTCACTCATCCCCTATAGAAAAGAGAGGATCCTCCGACCAGACGGGTGTCGTGTCTGGTGAGCAACTGCCCATCGATTGACGTCGGGGAAGTTATATAAAGGCTGATCGCGCAGTAAACTCTGTTTGCGCGATGCAATATTTTGTGACGTCAGGATTTTTGTATGACGTCAGGTCTTTGATGCTTAGTTCGCATGTGTTCGCATGTAGATGCCGCTATATCACTCTCCTCCGGAAACCGGAGGTCGATATTGGGCTGAGTCTTGTATCTTGCGATGCTTCACAGTGGCAGTTGAGGTTCTAATGAGTCGAACTATATATTGAAATAGTAACATGACATAAACTTTAGCTCAGGCGAAACCATTTCACTTTACATTAGACGTTTTACGCATAGCTGAAGAAATCTAGGATTCGGTACATTCCGTCTATACTCGGGGATTCGTGTTCCATTAATCCATTGACATAGACCCTATTACGCGCGTAAAACGCACTGAGATCAGTCTTTGATTCAGTCTCGACGAATTTTTAAGATATACTAGCTGACCCCGGCAAACGTTGTTTTGCCAATTATTTGTTTGGGGTGGACAACCCTTATCACTTAGGGGTATGAAAAATAGATAGTAGCCGATTCTCAGACCTACTGAATATGCATATAAAACTTGGTAAAAATCAGTAAAGCCGTTTCGGAGGAGTAAGGTAACTAACATTGTGACACGAGAATTTTATATATAAGATATAACAAAGGAATCCACAATTACAAAACTAATATTCTTTGCAAAGTCTTGAATAAATAATAACGTTTGCGTCTCAGAAGTAAAGTCAGAATGAATTTCAATGATGAGAAAAATGTGGAAATATTTCACAATAAACGGAATGGCCAAGAGAACGTGAAATTAAACAAAACAAAGGTCAGAATTTGTACAAAATTAAAATTGTTTACTGAAAATTGCTACCAAAATCTTCCACAAATCCTTGAATATTGTTCTCTGAATATTATCACATCAAACTACGTCTAACGTGTGGTGTACTAAGTAAACTAAGCACTAAAATAACGTTCGCCACCCTCAAATAATCCTGGAGCTTACCGCCACTTTTCCTTTATAATTTTCATACGCAAATCTGGCGGTGGCCTAAAACCGGCTCAGACGTAAGCCCTCGTGGCCATAGAGTAAGAAGCTCATGGAGAGATAATGTTTTGCAGAAAACGGGTTACTACCGCACAACTCTCAAACAAAATGATATCCTAGGAAATTTGTTGTGGGCCATTTTGGAGACATCTTTTACAACCATGACATTCAAAAAGAACAAAACAGTTAAGTGAGTGTCAAGTCATATGTAAAACATAAAAAAATACACAACCCAACGCCTTCGTCATGTTCTTTTCTGCCAACTTTTCTCACGAGAAGTGAGTGCAATTCTTCGAAGAACTACGCGTGTCAGCACTCCATTGATTTATTACTCCATGGAGCTACCTGAGGCAGTATTCGGAAATGGCATTAGCTCACTTGACATTCGAGTCGCACGTCAAGTTATGTCCCTCGCATTTAGGGAACTTCCTACTTTTCTTTTGTTGCAGTTTTTTATATAAATGGAAAGTTTCGACATTTGAGAGAAAAGTTGAAGTAATTTCTAGTGTTATTTAAACTTACTCATTGTTGGAGATTTTGTTAAATTTTCTCTCTGGGTAGAGCAATGTAAAAGCTAAATACTGGGTGTATAAAATGATCATGAGTCTTGAATAACGTGAACATTATAACGTCTTTATAAAAAATTGTGGATAAAAATTAATGCTGTGTACATTACATTTTTATAGGTCCTGAATATTTCAACTTACTTCATAGTTTCCTCAACATTTAACAGGTAAAAAGTAGTGGACGATAAACGAATTTTATAGGTAAACTAGCGGATCCGACAGACGTTGTCCTGTCCGAACAGCGCCACCTACCGGGTCCAATTGTATTTTCAAACCATTCAGAGACCCACTCAAATATATACGCAAAATTTTATCCAATTCGGTCCAGCCGTTTAGGAGGAGTTAGGTGACAAACACACCTTCAGAAGAATTATATATACGTACTAGCGGACCCGACAGACGTTGTCCTGTCAAAACATTGTCCAGCGGACAAAATTGTGAATCTAAACCATTCCCAGATCCCCTTGAACACACACAAAAAATTTCATCAAAATCGGTCCAGTCGTTTGAGAGAAGTTCAGTGACATACACACTCACAGAAGAATTATATATATAAAGATAAACATGATAAGTCTGAGACGAAAGGCGAATAACAAAATGTACATATTTACGAAGCAGATGTGACTGAAAAGGCCGAGTGGGGCCGCCCTAGGAGAACATAATACTGACCTTATTGGTGATGTTCTTCAGAAAGGCCAGATGCGTAGTACTCGCAACCGGCGTGCGTGTATGACCAGATGTATGAACGTAAACGAGGCAAAAGAAGTATTTCAAGATCGTAGCAGATGACTTTCTGTAGTTTCTGCCTCCTCCATGGAAAGAAGGCGTGAGTTTATGTATGTGTGTGTAAGTCTGAGACAAGCATTCGGTTAGACTGGAAGCCAACCCCAACATAGTTGGGAAAAGGCTAGGCAGATGATGATGATGATACATGTTATGTGTTATGAAACTTTACTCACTATCAGTCAATTTGAGCTACCTACTTAGGTATAGTCGCTGGCACGTAACTTGGCAAGAATCGTAAATGCGCAGAATTCGTTTTCGCTTGTTTTTCTTAACAGATGTATGTGTTAAAAAATGCCATGTTAAAAAATAAATTATGTCAATAACCATAGAACGATAACATGCAATATAAGTGTATTTTTTTTGTCGCACTAGGTGTACATGCGCGACCGTACTCCCAATACGCCAAAACCTTGCCAAGCTACGTGCCGGCTGTACCTATTACTTCAGCTTACTTCCTATTTTCATGCTAATATGAGTATAAAAGGGAAACATTGAAGGTATTAAACTGTTCGTAATTATGCTAAAGGTGTGAAAGTCAATTCAGAGGAAGGTTCCAAAGGAGAAAATCGTATTTTAATTTATGCACAATTAAGGCCCTTGAAATGAACACGTTTTTTCTCTCCTTATTTCTAACCAAATGTATGAACGTAAACGAAATAAAAAATAAATAATAGAAAATTGTAGGATTATTTCAATGAAATGGGCAGAATGCAAATCGCATATACATAATCGCTTTATATACCAAAACAACATTTACTTTTTTTTTAGGTTTTGAGTTTATTTATTACAAAAAAACATACAAATAACAAAATTATGTACTAACTTAACTAAAACTATTCACAAACTAAAATATAGCGTCGAAAAATTCATCCGCATCACTGTCGACTGGTAATGTACCCAAGAGACTGGCCACATTGCCACGTTTTAAGGCAATGCTTAACCTCTGGCCAAGGTAAAAACCAGCCCTTGAGTCACGGGAAGTGTCAAATAGCCGTTTTGAGATGTCACGGAAGAGGCCATGGACACTCGGACCCCACGGCCCGAGGGTTTCAACCCCAAACGGCTTGAAAATATAATTACCATTGAGGTTTTTATACTTACGCCGCTTGAGGTTTTCCGCAGCCGCAGCAGCAGCACCAGCATAGCACGCCGAGCCAGAAAGATGGGATGGCACAAGAGTGTCGACACAGTTTGCGTCCCACACTAAAGGCCTACCCACCTTCCATGGAAATAAAGACATGCCGTCCGGTCTCTTGCCATCGTCGCGTGCCAAGCCATTGGGGTTTTAATACAGCTGGAACGCCGACGGTGACAAGAACTTGTCGGATGATGTCGTTGATAATTACTTACTTGGGTAATTTTATATATGCTTTAAAATCAGCCCAACGAGCTTGTAGCTAAATAACAACAGCCGTACGGATCAATCCATCAGGTTAACCTACGCTTGCCGGGGTTGGTCCGTGGATGGGTGACCATCTTTACATGCCGAGACTCCTCTGTGCCTTGGAAAGCACGTTAAGCTGTTGGTCCCGGCTGTCATTCGTGAATCTTTGCCTGTCGTTACGGATCGTCAGAAGCCCGAAAGTCTGACAACCAGTCTTACCAAGGGGTTTCGAATTACCCAGTAACTGGGTTGTGGAAGTCAGATAGGCAGTCGCTCCATGTAAAATACTGGTAGTCAGCTGCATCCGATTAGACTGGAAGCCGACCCCAACATAGTTGAGAAAAGGCTAGGCAGATTGATTGCTTTAATTAGCCCAACCAAGAGCAGTGGTGGCCCAGTGGTAAAGGCTGCGACATACGAGTTGTAAGTCGTAGGTTTGAACCCTGAAAGGTGCTTTACTTTGTGTAAATAACATCACCACTGCTCTCAAAACGGTGAGTGAAAACTTCGTGAGGAAACCAACTTGTCCTAGAACCAAAAATCAAAAACATGTGACATCTACCAACCCGCTGGGCCCGCGTGGTGGTATACGGCCCACTCCCTCTCACAGAGAGGAGGCCTGTGTCCCAGCAGTGGGAACATTATAGTCTAATTATGATTATACTAAGCCCTAGAAAGATCATGTTCAGTCATCGTAATCTAATATAACAGTCTCAGAGTCCAAAAAGTCTCATTTCTGCTTTTTTCTCTCCCAAATTCCACCTGAAAATTATTTATTTATTAAACTTTATTCACAAGTAAAAAATACTGTACAAAAGCTTACTTAATGCCTAAGGCATTTTCTACCAGTCAACCTTAGGGTGACTTATGGTTTGGGGATTTATGGTTACCTATAAATATTTCAATATGATTTTAGGCCCTCCAAGGCTCTATCGGCCAACAATTCATTTTAATTTCTTTATCATCCTAGTTTTTAACTAATATTTTAGTATTGCCTGACAAAACCTAATTTAGAACTTCAGTAAACCAAATTATTTCAGACATTAAGTTTAGCAACACTAACTACAGTTTTGTAAGTCACCTTTATAATTTAACTTAATTTGTGCATTTAAACTATTATACTATATTAGCTTTTGCCTCGCGGGCTTGTGGCTTAGTAATAACAACCGCACGAATCGATCATTCAGGTTAAGCTACGCTTGCCGCGGTTGTTCCGTGGATGGGTGACCATCTTTACATACCAAGACACCTCCGTGCCTCGGAAAGTACGGTAAGATGTTGGTCCCGGCTGTTATTCGTCGATCTTTGATAGTCCTTACGGGTCGTCAGAAGGCCGAAAGTCTGACAACCAGTCTTACCAAGGGGTTTCGTATTACCCAATAACTGGGTTATGGAGGTCAGCTAGGTAGTCGCTCCATGTAAAATACTGTTATTCAGCTGCAGCTGGTTAGACTGGAAGCTGACCCCAACATAATTGGGAAAAGACTCGGCAGATTGTTTGACCATATTAGGTTATGCTTTACCCACGAAGAAGTCCGATATTATGCCACGGGAACCACTACTACTGCGATAAAAAGAATTCTATGTCCTAATCCAGTTTATGGACTATCTGTGGGCCTCATCGAAATCCATTCAGCCGTTAAGACGTGAAAAGGTAACAGATAGACAAACAGTTACTTTCGCATTTATAAAATTTGTTTGGATTACCGCCACCTAGTAAGAGCAATGTTATATATATCTACTAGCGGACCTGACAGACGTTGTCCTGACCGAATACCGCCACCTATCGGGTCCGATTGTGAATCTAAACCATTCCCAGATCCCCTTGAACACACACAAAAAATTTCATCAAAATCGGTCCAGTCGTTTGAGAGAAGTTCAGTGACATACACACTCACAGAAGAATTATATATATAAAGATCTATATAAAAACTTTTTACAAAAAATACAACCGATTTCCAAACTACAAAGTGAAAAATAACTTTAATTTCGGAAGTCGGTTGTATTTTTTGTAAAAAAGTTTTTTTTTTCTCTGTTTAGTGGATGAGTTTGCAATTTATCTAAGTTACAATAGCCTAATGTAAAAATACCCAAATCGCTACAGATGTGCCTATAATATTTGAAGAGTTCCCTCGATTTCTCCAAGATCCCATCATTATATCGTGACTAAATGACAATGGGACCAACTTGGAACTAAACCCTTTCAAACAAAAAAAGAATTTTTAAAATCGGGCAAGCCGTCTTCGAGTAATCGGGGAACATACATAAAAAAAATCCCGACGAACTGAGAACCTCCTCCTTTTTTGAAGTCGGTTAAAAAATCAATTGCTGTGCGTTAGTCTCGCAATTAAACTCGAAAATGCCTCGACCAATTTGAACATATAAATTTTTTGTTTTGTTCGGGAACGAAATTTGAGGCGAGCGAAGAAAAATAAATTAAAAAAAGGAACAGCCGAAAAATCTAAAAAAATCTATCTCACGTGGTACGAAGGTCATCGGGTCATCTAGTTATACTAGAATATCCTTCCTGCATGCTTATCAAACCACAATAGAAACGGGTTATGTCGACGGAAGAATAGACATAATGACGGATAAACAATCACAATCTGTCATTTTGTCTATTCTTCCGTCGACAAAACCCGTAGAAAACCCGTTTCTATGGTTGTCATGCAAGACGTTACCGAAGATTCCAAGGTCCTAGCCAAATATAAGATTGCAGTTGATACGCTAAGAAAAAGAACACCAATAAATGAAATATATTAATAAAGGTAATTGAAATAAAAAGACAATACCCTTAAAGAAAATAGGCACATCAATCACACGGGACTTGGGACCTCATTCTTTGAAAACGTACGTTTTTATCATACATTCGATATTTTATTTACCTACCTGTACATATTTTATATTTCAAAGTGATCAGTCTATGTCTCGTATTCGACTTATTTATTTATTGTAGAAGTAGAGTATATTAAAAAAGCTTATTATTTGGAAAATGTGTTTTTATTTCGTCGAATGAAAATATTTGTGACGCTGAAAGGATATTATTTTAGAGTTCACAGTAAATTCAATTTGGCTACTGAGTTAGAAGGGAATGTCTATCTTATAAGAAAATATTAGTAAATATTTCGTAGATAAAGGGATCCTTGTTTACCGTCACAAAGATCATAAATATTTGTCAACCCTAAATTCAGTTTCTAGAAACCTATTTCTATAAAGTAGGGCTGGGGCTCACTTATCTACAAATTACTTAATATTTAATAGGTAAGTACTCAAATAAAAAAGTTGTTTCTAACTTTGATAATTTCAAACTCAATTTATTGCAAATTGTAGAAAAACTCCCACAAACTCATTTATTTAAACGTAATTCATGGAATGGGTGGCAGTTTTTTATTTGAATCTTTATTTACAAAGCAGATGGCATCTATACGACATCTGAAGTTAAATATAGGACTTTTTAGGTATCACTACAATAAGAAATATTTGTTTGTGAGGGATGTTAAGAAAGAAAAAGGAATGAATGATTAGAGATGGGAATTTACCCGGAAAAAACCCAAACGGAGGAAAATTGGAGGGAAAATTCCCGGGAAAATACCCGATTGGAAAACTATTAATTTTTTTTTAATTTAGCATAACGTTTCAACTGTCATTAACGAGACACAATAGAATTTTAATTGTTATCCACCTTAATGAGGCGTCGTAACAGATGATGAGTTATGTAATATTTAGATACACATACCTACATTAAATAATACATCGTTTTTAAACTTTATTACTTCTAGTTAGGGCTTATCTAAGTTGAAATGACGCACTCTACTACCACATTTTACGTACACTAGCGTTTGGATAATTAAGTAGTGGGTCAAGTCATTTCAACTTTGATAAACTATAATACTGGTTAGTTAAGGCAAGTTTGCCTTTTCTTAGAACCTGTAACATTTAAAACTCAGTGAATTAAGTGATACAGTAAAAATTGTTGTACGAGTAAGTTTCAGATGGTACGGAAAAATAATAAATAAGTTGAGATGGTAAGGTAATATAGCATGAAAAATAATTCATTATATTATTTAAATAAAACTAACTGTGCAAGTTGTCTCTGATAAAGTGATAACTAACTTTATTTTTTTTTTATAACTAAATACATTGTTTATAGTGCAGTCTAAATATAATAAAGAATGAAATAAAAAACTTGTAGAGCTTATTTTTTAGTTAGGTATATGTAAAACGTAATGGTCATCCGCTATTGGTGACCAATAAGTTGCTCGAAACATGTTTTACATTCCGACTGGCAGTTCCACAGATTACCACGTTTAAACAAACAAAAAATCTCTTCAGCTTTATTGTATTAGTGTAGATAATGAAAATACCCGTTTACTGGGTTTTCCCTCGGTTTTAACCAAGATTGGGTAAAAACCAAGGTATTTTCCCGTCGGGTTTTTTCCCACCACCCATCTCTATGAATGACAGAGTGAGAGTTGAGAGGGAAGACTGGAAGAAAAAAATATGTTGCGGTGTCAAGAACAGAAAGATCATAAAGAACATTCCCCATAAGGAACCTAACCATGATTTTCCCCAAGATTTGTCTTAAGAGCTACATACGTTATGTTATTGACATAAAAAGGGTTATCCCTCGGTTTTAACCAAGATTGGGTAAAAACCAAGGTATTTTCCCGTCGGGTTTTTTCCCACCGCCCATCTCTATGAATGATAGAGTGAGAGTTGAGAGGGGAGAATGGAAGAAAAAAACGTGTTGCGGTGACAAAAACAAAAAGATCATAAAGAACATTCACCATAAGGAACCTAACCATGATTTTTCCCAAGATTTGTCTTAAGAGCTACATACGTTATGTTATTGACATAAAAACTTCAAAGAATTATAATCAAACGATTACAAATGATTTAAACAAGCGTCAAACTAATTTCCCTCACGTCATTCCGGTTTCCAGTCACTGCATTATAATCGTATGGAGAGTGAAGTGTTTTTCGCAGCTTCCGGCACCAGCGCCCACGCCGGAAATTGACGTCAGCGCCCTCCCCCGGAACAACATCCGGTACATAATCGCGAGCGACACTGGACGCATTCATTTTTATAATGACTTTGTGAAATGGACGCGTTCGTGATCGGCGAAAATGAAATAGATTGATGATTTTGGTGTTTATGTTTTGGGGATGTGTGCTGTTACAGACGATGCTCGAGTGTGAATAATCATGGTGGACTATTTGAATAAAATTTTAAGACTTTTCTAAATAATTCTGAGAGCAAAATATGAGAAAGTAGAAGTTACCTATTCAGTAAACAAACCAGGACCCTAATTGCGTAATATACGGTCAATCACAATTTGTTTCGATTTGAAACAAATTGCTAATTCATTACTTCATAAGTTAGAAAAAAAAATCTGCTCAACAACGTAAATAACGCAATGAATGTTGTTGAGCTGTCAAAATGAAACAAATTAGTCATAATCGTTTACGAAAATAAGTTACGCAATTAGGGTACTGATCATCAATTGTTTTCAAAACCAACAACATAGTTAGCATGACCACAATAGAAACGAGTTTTGTCGACGGAACAATAGACAAAATGACAGATAAACATTCACAATCTGTCATTTTGTCTATTCTTCCGTCGACAAAACCCGTAGTAAACCCGTTTCTATGGTTGTCATGCTACGCGAGCAGGAATAAAAGAAACGAAGACTTCAATTATTACGTAAACGGTAGATGTGACACAGGCTAGATTTCTAAAATAAACACCGTAAAACAACAAAGTAAAAAGTTCATAGTACCACACCGCGAAGCTTCCAAGAAAATAGTAAAAGCAAAACACTTCAATTAAGTTCCATTAGATTAACTGCTAATTACATCAACTGATGACGTTCGATAGCAATCGTTGTCGTTGGCGTTGATATCGCGATCGAACTTAATGACTAATTTCACAAGCCTATTTGCATGATCACGTAATACGCCTGGAAAATCTGATTTTAGCGTCAATATTGTGATGGGCATTATGTTAGTAATTTAGTGTGTCGTTATTACCTTGTGTGGTTCGTTGGAAACTAGGTTACCTAAACGTAACGCGTGCTTTGAAAAGTCAACATAACAACACAATTGGCATGAGATAACAATTGTATCATAACAACCTGGCATCGACGGCTTGTCGAATGCCAGTAGTTATACGAATGTGTTATGTGTTTGTTCAGACAGAGGCAGCGGCGGAGTCGACTACCTGCTACTGCCAGTACTTGATAGTAATTTTACTATCTTGACATAATGTCAGTTGTCAGTAATTGTACTATCTGACATAATGTTAGTTGAAGTAATTGTAGTTACTCTGACAAGTAGTCCGGAACCGTTACTGTCTCTGTCTGAACCGCATTAAGTGCCAAATTTAATCAATCAATCTACCTAGCCTTTTCCCAACTATGTTAGGGTCGGCTTCCAGTCTAACCGGATGCAGTTGAATACCAGTATTTTACATGGAGCGACTACCTATCTGACCTCCACAACCCAGTAACTGGGTAATACGATACCCCTTGGTAAGACTGGTCTTGGTGGTCTGGACTTTCGGGCTTCTGACAACCCGTAACGACTGTCAAAGATCCACGAATGACCAACGGCTTAACGTGCTTTCCGAAGCACGGAGGAGTCTCGGTATATAAAGATGGTCACCCATCCACGGAACAACCCCTGCAAGCATAGCTTAACCTGTCGGATCGACTCGTGCGGCTGTTATTACTTAGCCACGAGCTCCTCCCAAAATGCCAAATTTAATACCACAACAAAAAAAAGGTTTTTCAGTATCGCAAAACACTGCTGTTATTTTTACACACATTAAACGGTTTATGTCGGGATTTTTTTTAAAGTATTCCGTGCAGTAATCCGGTCGCCATTGGCCCTCGATTTAATTATCGTTGATTACATTTTACTGATCCTGGATGCAATGAAGTTACATGCGCGCACATGGCAGCTTAATCCCTTTGGCCTATTTACAGTACGTGGCACAATATGAACTAGAAAAATTTACTGTATTCGCATGATACATAGAAATAATATTTGATAACATACTTCATTTACGTATTCGAAATGTGGTGCTGGAGGCGGGTGCTCCGAATTAAATGTACAGCCAAACGCCCAAATGAGTCTGTCCTTTCCCAACTCGGTATCAAGACTCGATTGTCTACAGTTTGCTTACAGCGTATTTTGACCTTTTAATATATCTGCCACATAATGCGAATAGCAGCCTTGAAAAGCTGGTCATTGTTGGCAATACCTAAGGAAAGAGAGCACGAAACCGGTCGCCAGCACGACGGTTCGACCAAGTAAAAGAAGCTACGTCCTCAAGCAAATTTCAGCTGGTAGTGATGGCAACTTTGGACCGGAGTCGATGGAGGCAGATTGTCCGCTTAAAGGGGTTCAGTGACCAGGATCCTCAGTAATAAGGGACCCATTGTAGAAAAGAGAATTCTTTTACGGGACATTAGTACCGAGACATCCCGAAAAATTGGTAGATATTTTGTTATTTCTTTTAGGGATTAAGGGAAACCGGGAATGTTTTAGGTATCTTAAGCAGACCCAACGATATTTGAGTCAAAACTGCCTATTTTACCCATAGGCAGCCCTAATAACATTTATACTATCCTAAGATGATAGCCCGGGGATATCCACTGATAAACAAAGGCCAATTTCCTTAGCGTTTTAGAATTAGCAGATGTTGCTTTAAAAGATTAAACTCATTAAAGAAACACCACGATAGACATTTGTAAACTAGTGATCTTTTGATGTTGTTCTCAGCAAAAATGGAGAACAGACTCGTTGCAAAGAGACTCCTACTTTAACATCTCAAATACAAAAAAAAAACCGGCTAAGTGCGTGTCGAGCCACGCACAATGAAGGGTTCCGTAGTTGGGATGAATTTATCCCAAAAAAAACTTAAGATTTTAGTAGAAAAACATGTTCTCCGATACGTTCCAACTGCAAATGTAACGTTTGACGCACAATATTGAGTAATTTACCATGTTATTTTAAGACTCTATACTTTTTATAGGGTTTCCTGTAACCCAGAGTATAGAACTATTGCAAGTATTTAAAAAAAAAAATTAAAACATTAGTTTCTGAGACAATTAAAGTTTCATCTATTTTCTTAAATATCTTTAAAAATATTTATTTCAAAATTACAAAAACTGAAAAAAATTTGTTCCTCACAACAAACACTTTCATTTGATATGTGTCACATGGTACAAATAACAAAACTTTTTATTTAATTTTCCAGTATACCCCCGAAAAGTGACCCCCATATTCACAATTCTACGCTATTTACGTTACACGTCCGTGTTTGGGTCACGGAAATTCATATGTGTACCAAATTTCAACTAAATTGGGTCAGTAGATTCGGAGCAAATTGGCTGTGACAGACGGACAGACAGCCAGACAGACAGACACACGAGTGATCCTATAAGAGTTCCGTTTTTCATTCGGATGTACGGAACACTGAAAAGCCTTTACAAACAACCAAATATAACAGTTTCTTCAAAAGAAAACTGGCGTACTCTCTACTAATTCGTATGTAAACAAAACAGAAACTACTCCGCTTCTTCAGAGGATATTCCCAGTTCAACAAACACTGCAAAAAACCGCGTAGAAATTTGAACGCCGTAAAATTGGCGACAGCTCCATACGGCTTCAAAAAACAATTTTCCCAGTTCCAACTCCTTTTTATTCAGTGGAGCTCCATCCAATCAAAATCTAACTGTGTATCGGTACGGACGGGCTTCCGAAGTAAAAATGAGCAAGATGGATGGCGTGTCACCGTAGATACTCGGGGACTCAGGAAGGGCGACGTTTCCCGGGAATTATTACTGATATTAAGGAATATGAGTGCTTGAGAGCTGGCAGCATTTGCTTACCTGTTGATGTACTTGTGTTTTGATGAAGCTGTTTGAAAATGGAATTAGAATTTATTCTTTAAATAGTTATAGGTAAAAACTTTTTACGAAAAAAAAACAACCGACCTCCAAAAAAAAACACTACAAAGTGAAAAATAACTTTAATTTCGGAAGTCAGTGTCTTGGGTTTTGTATTTTCGTTTTTTGCCACCGACTTCCGAAATTAAAGTTATTTTTCACTTTGTAGTGTTTTTTTTTGGAGGTCGGTTGTTTTTTTTTTCGTAAAAAGTTTTTATTTTTCACTTTTTAGTTGTGGTACCTACCCCACACACATTCGAATACCACTACCTGCTACCAGTGACAGAAACTTATCATATCATCTACATACTAAGTGGGAAAAAAATACGTTTTTTGTAGCTAACTCAAAAACTATACAACCAAAGTTAATAAAATTTATATGGGACCAATTCGAGAGCACACCCTTTCAAACAAAAAAAGAATTTTCAAAATCGGTCCACAATTGACGGAGAAATCGGTGGACATACATAAAAAAAAAAAAAAAAAAAACAAACATACGCGACGAACATATAACCTCCTCCTTTTTGGAAGTCGGTTAAAAAGATAAAAGTATTGGTGCCCTTCCTAATTTAAAAGTTATTACAATGCATGTGCTTGACAAGAGCTTTTCCAAGCAGCCAATCTGAGCGGAAAATATCCCTTTTTTTGACTATTGCTTTTTACTTACCTGTTTTTTTTTTTAATTTTTAGCTCTGTCGTCAGCCCGACGAAAAGAGTTTTTATAATTAAAGAAAAGTTTTACAAATTAGATGACGATGACGATGACGATAGCGATGGCGATGGCACTGGCGACGGCGATGACAATGGTCAAAGTCAAAGTCAAAATCTAAGTCATGACGATGGCGATGTTGAAGATGAAGAATATTGTTTATATTATTTATGTACGTCAGCCAAGTTGTCAATGTTAAACATCATATGCGACTACTGTAAGGTTCGCTTTTTTTTTATTCTCTCGCACAATGCAAAGTAAAACGTTGTATGACACACGTGTGCAAGATGATTTCCGCACTTGTAGCATAAATAACTATTGTGTATGAAGTCGATTGAGAATAGTGTCCGAAAAACTAAAAGAAAATTTTCTTTTGTGCAAATAAGTACTTCTCAGAGTGTAATGACACTAGGTTTCCAAGCAGCACTTGAGACTTTAAAGTTGTAACCTTAACACTTATTACAGGGCTTACTCAACCTCCGCTTAGATCGCTGCAACGCATCTTGGGGAGTAATACTATAATCCCGGCACTAAAGCTGCTGCTGGAGGGAAACTGTTCAATTTACCTTACAAAATATAGTTTAATTTCTTCTTAAGAAATACATGTAGAAATACATTTCTATTTACGTAATTATTAGCTCAAATCACGCGTTTGGTGGATAGTTGTAATGGTCACTATCCAGTTACCAAAAAAAACGACCAGCATCAACAGCAGCAAAAAGAGTAGGTACCTATGTAAAGATCATCGCAGGTGGTAGTTTCTACCTACCCGCATAGGAAGAAGGCGTGAGGCGTGAGATTATATGTTTGTATATGTACGACCGGCATCTAAGTGCGGATTTCACAAATGAAACTGAACGCTTTTCTAAAGCGGGTAAGAGCTGTCAGTGTCAATATTCCATCTAAGACCAGGCGCTCTAAACACAATTTCCACGCAAACTCCGCCCACATGTACAACGCCACTCCATTCTGTGCTAAACGCTAACACATCAGTAATAAAGTTGAATTTCACGTGCGCTCTTTAATAGTGCTTGAGCACGAAAGTAAATGGCGTAAGTCTCAATTCTTATTTCGTTTATAACTAAAGTATTAGTTGATTTTGAGAAAAATATCTCGTACAATAAACTATATTTTCTTGACATGAAAGCCGAGTTATCTTCATTTTATTTAAATAATCTTTAAAAACGACATGATTTTCGAATAAAAAATTAATCGAGTGAAAATGTTACAATAATTACGTAAACTGTCTTATACGTGGAAAGAAAAGGATCTAATAAATCATATACTAAAGTTCCATTTTGATTGTATGCGTGACTGTTTCAAAATATTAATGCAAATTAACATACAATTAAGGGCCTTCTCTTAACAATTTTGGCACAGATAGCTCTTGTACGCAGCTTAGATGTGCTGATCGCGTTCAGTTACATCGGCAAAATTTTCCCTTAGTCTCAAGATATCTTTGGCTGGTAAGGACTTTAATAGCCTTAGCACATAAAAAAAATTGTTTTAAAATAGATGATGTACAATGCCCAATGATTTCCTGATGTACTTGTGTTTTGATGAAGCTGTTTGAAAATGGAATTTGAATTTATTCTTCGAATGGGTAAAAAGGTAAAAGTATTGGTGACGTTCCTAATTTGAAAGTTTTTGTGTATGAAGTCGATTGAGAGTAGTGTCTGAAAAACTAACAGAAACTTTTCTTTTGTGCAAATACTTCTCAGAATGTAATGACGTTAGGTTACCAAGCAGCACTTGAGGCTTTAAAGTTGTAACCTTAACACTTATTACAGAGCTTACTCAACCTCCGCTTAGATCGCTGCAACGCATCTTTGGGAGTAATACTATAATCCCGGCACTAAAGCTGCTGCTGGAGGGAAACTGTTCAATTTACCTTACACGATACAAATATTGTACAGACACCGGCCGCTTTTATCGTTATGTAACATTTCAATAATACATTTTCATTAACTTTAAATTACTGACAAATGCCTCTATTCTTGCTATCATAAAGGTCAATTTCTGACAAATTAACATTTAAACTCACAAACATCCATGTCATTCCTATCATTGAAATCATGTGCTCTGTTAATTTATCAATCAAATTGCTTATTAAAATTGATGGAAACTGCACTTGTATACCTATTAAGATTACTATGTCTAACAGTTTTGATGGCTTCTATTGTGATTTATATTTAGAGCAAGTAATTGATACCGAGGTCTTAATTACCCAGTTGAAAACTGTTGTAGACACAATCGAGGCAGATGTATATCTGGAATTTCGAGACGATTGAAATAATTAACATTTTTTGTAGAAGCTAACTCAGACCAATAAAAAACCCAAGACTGAGCGCTGCGAACAATACAGTGAAGCATGCCAAAACTACACCTCTGCTCTGTGCATACACGCTCACACGCACACACTTACAACCATTAATAATCAAACTACACCTCACTAAGTGCACACATCGCACCCCTAGATGAAGACTCCGGTAACTCAAAAAGCACGCATTTCAAATTAGTGGCGGTTTCGAATTCCTGACTCGAATACCTACACATAGATATAACTCGCGTTACGATATCTTCAACTACTGTTAAAAGATAGCGCTAAACGCAGCTTTACATAATTTGCTTACAGCTGAAAAACTAGTGTAACTGAAAAATCTCGATATTTTCCAGGGTTTTAACAGACAAAATACAAACAAGCTAATTCAACAGTTTTAGAAAACGTTAACTCTATGAATGTCTTAATAGATTTTTGATATCTTTCCTAAATTCTTTGCGTTATGCTCGTGAACGGGTGCTGCTTGTAGTGACTGGTCGTCTTGCTGTTCATGGTTTTGTTATTGTAACTAGTAACTAACTGTTTATTTATTTTACCTCGATGGTCCTAGTTTATCATTTATAATAACTTCCAATTATAGCTTTAAATAGCTTTATGTAAGCGGGCACGCCCTTTATGCCTGGAAGCTTTTATTTAGATACGAGTATTTAGTTCTGTTTACGTTTAGGTTTTATTTATTTCTGCTTGAGTATAGTTCTCGATGTTTTTGGTTGGTATATTGGCGTGTGCTAGCTGACATATGGCGATTAATTTATCATTTAAATTATGTTTTGTGTTGCATAATGATCTTACATTATGCATTTTGCATACTATTGTATAGAATCATTTTTTCTAACTTGAACAGACAGCTGTGCTGCTGGGGAGTTTGTTGCGCCACTTCTTCTTGAAGTGGTGAAAGGTGGGCGTTTTGGGGGACTGTCTTATGTAATTTTGACGTTCGAAAAGTGCTGATTCTCAGCCTAGTTTGAATAAATGACTTTTGAATTTTTAATTTTTTTGAAAATATTCTAAAAACAGTTTTTCGTCATTTCTGAAAAATGAGGTTTTTTGAGTTACCGGAGTCTTCATCTTGGGATGCGACATGTTTGCAAAACCGGCTTCACGACACTGTTGATAGCGCTGTGTCTTGGTTTTTTATTTAGTCTGAGGAAGGGAAATGCTCGATTTCAGTGCTTAGTAACTATAGATTAACAATGCAACTGTTCTAAAATCGGTGAAGGAAGTAAGGGAACCGGGCATGTCCTAGAACCAAAAATTCGAAACATCTGACATCCACCAACCACCCGCGTGCGTGGTGGTGCGTGATATGAGTCTCAGCCTTCAGTAATGCGCTTCCTTACCAACCAGAACCCCATAAATTCCCATGCTGCTGTCTGCCTAACTCCGTATATAAAAACCCAATAACCAGTATAATTAACCACATAGGCTTTTATCTAAACTCTGTTAGATAACGCAGTTTTCCCTGCTAGAAAATGGTTGCAACATTCTTATCCAAGGGTCCGACTGCGACTTTCCGACGAAGTCAATTATTTGCTTACTTTCCCCACTTACCGCACACTATACAGTGGAGTTAAACTAGTTTTATTTACATTTCCCGACGACGGCTCCCGGCCAGGTGTTGAAATTCAACATCCAACTGATTTGAAGTTACTGACAACTACCAATATGTTTATAAACTTTTACTTTTATTAGGTTTCTTCGATCGTTCGTGTTGTACACAAAGTATTGTAAACGTCTCCTTTGAAATAAGTAACAAATAACTGCTATGGAGACCCTCATTTCAGTTATTTGTAACTAATTTTTTTTAATTTTCAAAATATGTAACCTCTTTTCTGCAATCTGTGGGAGTGATTTCGTGAAAAGGGACGGAGGTGTGTAATAGAAAACCGGGGAAGCGCGCGCTATTTGATTTGACCAATGAGCGTGCGTGGTGCTAGATTTAGCCGTCAGATGTTACCAACCCATTTTCCGAGAGGTTGATACTTACTGACAGTCAAGAAGTCAGATGTTCCACATCATAATATATGCGACTAATTTAAAACTCGCTCTTTTTTTAGGGTTCCGTAGTAAACAAGGAACCCTTATAGTTTCGTCATGTCCGTCTGTCTGTCTGTCTGTCCGCGGTCTAGCTCCGAGACCCTTAGTACTAGAAAGCTGTAATTTGACATAGGTATACATATTAATTACGCCGACAAAGTGGTAAAACAAAATTATGAAAAACATTTTTTTTAGGGTACCTCCCATACACGTAAAGTGATGATGTTTTATTTTTTATTTTTTTATCCCATAGTGTGGGGTATCATTGGAAAGGTCTTACAAAAACATTATGATTTTGTGAATACCATTTTTGGATTCAGGGATCCGTTTGCAAAATATTAAGCTTTAAAGTGCTAATTTTTGTTAGAGTCAAGTGTCCCCCCCCCCTGCCAGCTAAATGGTTGGTTTTGGATGTGTGAAAAAAATCACAGCAGTAGTTCATATAACGAAATTAAAAGGAAAACTATCACAGCTAAGTAGGCTTTACTAGTTATCGAGTAATAATCGACCAACTTAACTTTATAGTTGCAAAAACATGTTTTCCCATACATTCCGTATGGGAGAACATGTTTATCAACTACAAAGTTAAGTTTGTTTTTGGGTTAAATCTATCCCAACTACGGAACCCTTCATTGTGCATGGTCCGACACGCACTTGGCCGGTTTTTCTCAGATAAGATAACTTTGTCTTCCCTATTTTCATAAAGTTTTAAAATATTAGAACAACCGCGCGTATGCTTCCTTCACAACATAAGTTACGAACCTACCTTTGCCAAGCGAACAAATGGCGTTCGCCGCTCCGTCGTCTTTCCCCTGAGCTGCTTCGCTGACGCAGATACTTCCCAGGTACCATGACTTACCCATAATCCAATAAAGACCCTTACTTCCACAGATAAGCACAAACAAACCGACCCAAAGCCCCGTATATCAAGTACAAGAAGCCCTCGGATTCTCGGATGCAATGTTTCGAAAGCGAATTTCTCGTGTGTTCCGTCGATCACGTTTTATGTAGCGAAGCGAAACGAATCGATGCGAATGAGGGATGTTAGCGAAATACAGAGATAAGTCACGTTCGCTAAGGCCCCTACTAGTTGATGGATTAACCGTTTACTGCTTTAACTTGATCGTATTAATCATAATTTGGAGGAAAGTTTGAAGCGCGGATAATAATCGCTTGCTTTATTTTTCGGAGGGAAGATTTATTATTCGATGTTGTGTCAATATACGCAACAGCTCCAGAAGGTAAGAATGGAAATGTTTCTAAATTAATATTAAGCTGTTAGGTATATCAATTCTTAGGCAGACAGAATTCAAATTGTTTATTTGCAAGAAAATACACGGTTTACAAGGAAAGATCTTACAGCCTTAGGCCCTGCGCAGACGACAGACTATCCGTGACGCACTTTTTAGTCTGTGAAAATAGAACCTATGCAATTATATGCAGTAACGCACACGACGCGCAAAAAGTCCGGCGCACAAAAAATCCGTGTAATTCGGGCAGACCGCACCGCGCCGCGGCGCGCCGCTCCGCACAAAAAGTCATCATCATCATCATCATCAGCCTATAAATGTTCCCACTGCTGGGACACAGGCCTCCTCTCTGTGAGAGGGGGTGTGAAAAAAATTAAACGTTTGCTTCAACGCGCGCTAACGCAGACGGCGCACACTTTAGTCGGCAATCTGCATTTGCTAGGGGTGGACGTAACGCACGCGATCTATTATCATGGCGCCAGAGGTCGATGTAACTATGTTAATTCAAGAAATACAAAACAGACCAGCAATTTATGATACTTCTAAGGCAGAATATCATGATAGGCAGAATATCATGAATGTTTAGTATGGAACTGTCCCTTCAGTAATCTTTCCGAAAGTATAGGATGTACCCAAAATGCTCTATTTCTTCTTCTTTTTCTGTACTTCATGTAAAAAATAATACTTCGCGATCTCTGCACGATTTCCATAGCGTCTACGTCCCTACAGCTCTGCCGACAAAATGATCGAAGATGTGCGTCGTGTGCGTTGAGTCTGTGAAATATCCGCGACCGACTTTTTGCGCGCCATGCAGACTTTTTGTGCGCCGCAGACTCGATCGCACAAAAAGTGTGCCGTCTGCGCAGGGCCTTAAAGTCATTGTATTCTACCAGCGAGCAAGCGTGCAAATTATTAATGTTAAAATGTCACAATTGTTATGCAGATTCTGTTAATAGTACATTATTATTACATGCAAATGTCCTTTAATCTACAATCAATCCACTAGCTAATATATTCTCAACCAATATTTTAAAGTGAAACTTTTATTACATCGTCTCAAACTTTTTCGTCTGTGTGTTGCATGTCGCGTGACGGTCGGCCGCGGAGTAGGGATAAAGTGAAAGGCCCTCGTCAGAGCAGCCAAGGCCAAATATGGCGGCGCCTATAGAAGTTTCACTTTTACCGTGGTTTCATAAAACCACACAATCTTTTTATGTTCTAAAAATTATTTTATGCTGTAGAAACACTTTTTGTGTAAGCACTCACAAACCAAAAGGATTAAAAACGTATCAAGATACTATTTGGAAACCATTAATTTAAATCTGACGTAACTTCTACAGCAACACAAGCCTCTACTTATTTATTTTAATTGTTTTTATACCATGAAATAATTCACTTAATCCAACCAACACAACTCTATGAAAAATCGCATCAAACTCATGGTACGGCCATTAATCTCAAGCGACAGCTGCTTGCTTCCATCGCTAATGTAGTGAACGGGAACAGATCTGTGATGCTGAGCTATATCGCAATGGGCTCTCGAGTGGTTCAAATGATACAGTTATCAATTTGCAGGTACAAGTGAGCTTGGAATTAGATAATTTTGCAAGCAAGTGTATGGGAGCTGGGAATTCTTGGAAGACCTGGAAGACTTTTGAAAGAATTTTGAAATTAGATTGCAAAGTGTAAGGCATTAGGAAGATAATTATTTTTGAAGATACTGAAGACGTACGAGTGAATAGTGTGGATGTAATTGTACGGCTATAAGTATAAAACCGGCCAAGTGCGTGTCGGACTACGCACAATGAAGGGTTCCGTAGTTGGGATGAATTTATCCCAAAAACAAACTTAACTTTGTACATACGAAATGTATGGGAAAACATGTTTTTGCAACTGCAAAGTTAAGTTGGTCGATTATTACTCGTTAACTTGTAAAGCCTACTTAGCTGTGATAGTTTTTCTTTTAATTTCGTTATATAAACTACTATTGTGGTTTTTTTCACACATCCACAACTAACCATTTAGCTGGCAGGGGGGGGGATACTTGACTCTAACAAAAATTAGCACTTTAAAGCTTAATATTTCGCAAACGAATTCCTGAATCCAAAAATAGTTTTCCCAAACTCACAATGTTTTTGAAGGACCTTTCTAATGATACCCCACACGAAGTGATAAAAAAAATAAAAAAAATACATCGCCACTCTACGTGTATGGGGGAGGTACCCTAAAAAAAAACGTTTTTCATAATTTTGTTTTACCACTTTGTCGGCGTAATTAATATGTATACCTATGCCAAATTACAGCTTTCTAGTACTAAGGGTCTCGGAGCTAGACCGCGGACAGACAGACAAACAAACAGACAGACGGACATGACGAAACTATAAGGGTTCCTTGTTTACTACGGAACCCTAAAAATTGGGAACGGTAAAAACTAGAACTTAATTACCTATGTTGATGTTGATAACAGATAAGGTAAATAAAATATTTGATAACATCTGTTAAACAGCTAATAAAAAAACCGGCCTAGTGCGTGTCGGACTACGCACAATGAAGGGTTCCGTAGTTGAGATGAATTTATTTATCCCAAGAACAAACTTAACATTGTAGTTGAAAAACATGTTCTTCCATACATTCTAACTGCAAATATAAGTTTGTACGCACAATATTGAGAGATTTACCATGTTATTTTAAGACCATAGACTTCTTATAGGTTTTCTGTAACCTATGGTCAAGAACCATTCTCTGTAAATTTTTCAAAATTTTAGGATCTGCAGTTTCGGAAATAAGGGGTGGGAATGGTCAATTTTCATCTATTTTCTTAAATACCTTTAAATGTATTTACTTTAAAACTATAAAAAATATATATTTGACATCCTCGCAACAACCCCTTTTGTTTGATATGTCACACGATACAGTTTGTTTTTTTTTTTTAATTTTCTTATTTGCCCCCAAATGTAACCCCCATATTCAAAATTCATTTATTTACGTTACACGTTCGTGTTTGGTTCATAGAAATACATATGTCTACCAAATTTCAACTTAATGAACGGAACATGATGCTGTCCGTCAATCCCTGTCCGTCTGAATAGACAGACAGACACACGAGTGATCCTATAAGAGTTCCGTTTTTTCCTTTCGAGGTACGGAACCCTAAAGAAGAAAAGATTTATATCTAACCAATTTATTTGATTTTATTTAAAACCTCCACAAGTGAAAGCTGCGTGAACAATTTTAACTAAAGCAAAAGTTATTCATGGTGCCTATTACACAGAAAAACGCCACTCCTTATTTATTTAAAAAGCTTGTAAACCAATTGACCTACAACATGCAACCAGCAATTAGGTAATAAAGCAAATAATTCTTTCTAACCTTCAAAGCTAAAAAAATTACCTAGGCTACACGACAAAATATCAATAACCTTCGTACATTTACGTACGTATGCGTCCATAAAAGCAGAGTGCTAACCCAATATCGCCTAACGCACACCCTTCACTATTTTTATTCCTCAATCCCCCAAATATGCATGGCCCATATTTCAAGGTGGGGGCCAGGCCACGCTGGGCCACGTGCACCTGCAGATAAGAGCCCATCAATCACACTTGGATATAAACAGAGCAACACCATTACCCCTCCTGGATGGATACCTTTGGGAAGCCATATTTCATGGCATGTTTATTATGTACAGTAGCAGATTCATTTTATGTTTATAGAGAAGTTGAGTGTGAAATTGGTCTTCGATGTTATAGGCATTTGATTTTATGCAGATGAGAACAAACTTTTGAACAAGAAAAAAAAAGCGTTGGATTTATACAATGTGTCTGAATTAATTCACATTACTTATTAATGTTATTTGTTCAGAATCTTTTACCGATTCGTACTGCAATTTTTATTAACATTGGTATTTTTTTATCCCTAAAGTAATTAAAAAAGTAGTTAGTACAAGTAGTAAAAGTAGTGAGTAGTAGTTTATTAGTTTTTCTGTCTGAAATTTTTCAGTAGCAGCTCGGAGTCTGGATTTGTGCCCGGTTGATGGCAATAGGCTTGCCCCCTATTACATGGGACTTGAACATAACTGGCGAAATGTGGGTGTACCTGCTACAAGGACACCTCTGCCCAACCCTTCGGGGAAACAAGGCATGATGTTATGTTTTGTTATGTAATTAAAACTGTGTAAATCTACAGTCATATGAAACCAAAATGGACGAAGTACCTACTATGCTAGACCCCTATACGTGTACTACTGTGTAATAACTAATTTTATACCTAAATAAACAATGTTTTATATAATAAATCTATGTATGTATAATGATTATAACATAATATTCTAATTGGGGTGTTTGGTGGTGTGCGTTAATTCTGGGACATATTGTTTACAAAATATTATTTCAACTAAAACATTGTTTCATACATAAGTTGAGGCAGCCCCAGTAAGTTACAATAGTACTTGTGTCGGAGCTGTCTCACTCTTCCCTTAAGTGGTAGTTTTACAATGATGAGGTTAAAAATTGAGTTTATAGAAAATAAAGTAAAAATAAACATTAATTTAGCATTTTGTTTATGTAATAATGAACCCGATCATTCTGTTTGCTTCATTTCATTCCCGGGAATGATCGAAAATTCAATTTAGGTGTTCGCTTGTTCTAAAAAAGAACAGTAGTTTTTATTATCAGCCAGTACCTATTTGGCACCGATATAGTGTCGTCGACATAACACTATCTTTATTTGATATTTACTAGACTAACTATACACCGTGACATTTTAGTCGTCTTACAAAAGCAGCCCTCTTCATGTATCCAATGACTACTAGATATTGATAAAAAAATTGAAAAATTGTAACAATTTTTTAATTGCTCCTAGAGGTAGTTTATGTCGGGAACATTGAGTGGCCCTTTGTAAGACGACTAAATTATCACGGTGTATACATATATATATTTTAATGAATGTTTAGTAGCCATTGGATACATGAAATGAGCTGCACCAGCCCGTCCCATCCTTGATGTCCTCCCTCCGGTTGACGCCCTAAGCCGAGGTTCATACCCCACAGGGGGTGCCCTTAGCGAGCGTTCACCTAGTTTTAATTACCATAGTTGAATAACCCCTGGCTGTAGGTTTTAAGTGTAGTAGCTTAAGGCACCCACAGGACAGCCCGGTTAAGTACTTAGTCATAATCTCAGAGGTCAACTACGAGATGTCCTACCAAAAAAAAAATTTGCTGCTTTTGAAAGTCGACTAAAATGTCACAGTGTATAAAGAGTTGATTGCACATTATTACTATTCCTGTTAACTTATCAAGTTGGCTTTTGTAGATCTTTGACAGTCGTTACGGGTAGTCAGAAGCCCGAAAGTCTGACAACCAGTCTTACCATTACCCAGTAACTGGGCTGTGGAGGTCAGATAGGCTGCTCCATGCAAAATACTGGTATTCAGCTGCATCCGGTTAGACTGGAAGCCGACCCCAACATAGTTGGGAAAAGGCTAGGCAGATGATGGATGGTGAACTTACCAAGCTTATATTATTATGCTTGAAGTGAATTCATTTCAATAGTTGGGCCATTGCCCCTTTCATATAAAAGTTGAAGAATACAACAACCCACTTACGTCAAAATGAAAAATTCCCTAAACTTTTCATTCCATTTTCCAACAATTTTAAATTCGTAAAACTTCACTTCAATATCAGAAAGCATAAAGTAGCACCGTATCATAAGTACCACGCATATTGCAGGATCTTTCGGTGTAGTGTCTAAACTGTCTCTCATATTATACCGGGGACACAGAATAGATAGCTGTACAGAAGACTGACTCCATACACAGAGCGAAAATAGGCTCACGCACACATAGATTTCAAATGAATGCCCGTCGGGTCGCTAGTTCGCTTGCACTCGCTGTACGTGCGCCATGACTATGTGTGCGTGCTTTTTCGCTCATTCTAAGAAGGCGACCTTCTGTACCCATCTATTCTGTGCCTCTACAGAAATTGTAGTGGCAATATCCTCCTAGTGACGTAATATACGGAGAACATATAAATCTAGATAAATTATTTATGTCTGTGTTAGGAAGGTTGTGTGCACCTGTATGTATGTTAAACGTGGTGTCATATTGCCTGGTTTGAAGCTGCTGGGACTTGACGTTTTGGGATGTAAAGTGCTTTGTAAGACAAGGGTTTTGTAAAACAAGTGGAGGTGAGGAGTCTTACAACTGTAGGTACTACTTGGGGCATATGACCAATTTACCAGCTGTGCCGCATGCGCCTGATTATTTTATTTGAAGTTAACTCTATTACACTATTAGTACCCTACAAAAAATATATTCCTTATTTCTTTTATGTACCATATCGTTTACATTTTTAAATATTTTTATAAAAATCATTAAAAAATATATTAAAAATAGTGGCCCATCGGCATCAGGAACAGTGTCCAAGATGCCGGTGGTCAGGGCTCTAGAGAGAGGAACCTCTTCACTATACGTGCCGTGTCTAGGAGTACTGCTTTCTGAATCAAGCCTTTGACCCAGCCGCGCAATGAGAGACTCCTGAGTTATTATTTATTTATTAACAACTCCATGCACAAGTAAAAAAAATATCGTACAACGTATCGGACTTAATGCCTAAGACATTTCATCCAGTCAACCTTAGGCAGTTGTTCCACCGAGGAAATGACTAACTATCGGGTATTTTTCTCGCTCAAGAAACGTACAATAGATATACATTCAAGATATATTATTAAAGAATATAAGTTGAATTATTAACGTAAAAATTAATTTAAAAAAAAAAATGTTGATTATATAGGTTTAAATATTTCATTTGTTTACACCGCGAAGACTCGCTCCACTAGTTTGTCGCTGAGCGACAAGAGCTATCAAAAATAATATTCGCTCAGCGATACTTGCTCAGCGATGCTCGCTTGGCGGTCAGAACTCACGCCGAGAGACCAAACTGCGGTAATTTCGCCCCGAGCGTCCGTCGCACGCGGACACTCACTGATAGCCCAGCGACAAAACTATCGGAACTACACACTCGATGCTCGCCAACTTGTTTGCAGTTGCTAGCTCTACTCGCTACTCGTTAATCGCCGGCGGTGGGATAACTGCCTTAGGGTGATGCAGAGAAGAAACATGGCAAGTGCAACATCAAGGATTCATAACACGAAAATAATTATAAAATACATACATATATACAGAAAAAAATTGTGTGTGTTAAAATTGTATTCAAATTCGCATTTAAGATTCCCTTTTCGTAACTTTTTAATAATTTTCTTTTAGTTACAGTAGCAAAGTCTTCTCACACAGAGTATCATAGACAACGTTCAACGACAAAATCCCTCAACGTATTACCAACAACATTTCAAACTTTACATCGGTCGACTTTTCAACAATACCGCTCCACAAATCCAAGTCGATTTCGTAATGCGAAAAATAATTCTCAGCTATTCGAAACGGAATCGAGACGAGCGGATAGCGACGATGGATCTGTCCGCATTTGCCGGGAATTCCGCAAGATTAACGTCTGCTGGAGGAAGCACAACGATCCCCCTTATTCCCCCCCCCCTTTGCGAAGGGGGGTTCCTCGGGCCCTTATTGTGGTCCGTTATTATTACAAATGCCAATTGAGACGACAGATCAAACAATGGACCCTAACTAATTGCGATGCAGAAGTAATCCATACAAATAGTAAAGTTATTCGTAATTGACCAAGTTTGTTTAGGGGTTATTTATTATGATATTTATGAGCGTATTATGATTCAAGTTCGAAGGAATTTATCGATGTTTCTTTCATACTTTCAAGGGCTGAGGACCGACAAATTGCAAAAATGATAAAATATAAAATTTGCAAAATCTCTTTAAAATTAAACCCAGGCCATGCTTTTTAGGTCTATAAATTAAATACACTATCTATAAATTGAATTAATTTATTTATTTACAAATTTTTAAACAGATATATAATGGTAGTCACACACATAACGATGTGCTTGCGCAAATTTAGGCTTGCGCAAGTAAATCGTTAGGTGTGTTAGAAGAAATTTGCGCAAACTAGGCTTGTGTGGTTTTCAATTTTCGATTCCACGCTTGTGCAAATTTGAGGTGTGCGAAAATTTGCTTGAGCGTGTATGGGGACATGCCATCAAGTTTCAGTAAAAATTTTGTATCAACAATGAAAGTACTCACAACACACCTGGATGATCACTAAACAGAAATAATATCGTTGCAAGCAAACTTGAGCCGTGTGTGGTCAATACGTCAAGCAAATATACGCAAGCCATTTGCGCAAGTAAATCGTTACGTGTGTGGCTAGCATAAGCAACGAAAATAAATGGCCACTACAGATTATTACACCTACGAGAACAAGATCACAACAACAAATAATAATGACTTAGTTTTATTCTCATCTTAATTTTTCGCCTGCATCGTTGATCTAGTGGTGAGCATGAGGTCCTGAGTTCGATTCCCAGGTCGGGTAAACTGATATTGGATTTTCGATCAGGGTTTTCTCAGTAGCGGCCTGGAGAATGAATTTGTGCCCGGTACGGTTTGGGCCCCTATTACATGGGACTTAAACGGTTCCCTATCCATTTGCATAAGTTTTTTTTTATCCTAATTATATTTTCGCATAATATTATTTACGCATAAACAGCTTACGCATAATTTCTCTAATCATAATAATGATTAAGCATAACATTCTAAAGCATAATTTTACTAAGCATAACATTCTGAAGCATAACTTTATTAAGCATAACATTCACAAGTATAAATTTATTTACGCTTATTGTTATTAAAACATATACACCAGGCATGCAAGCAAGAATGCAGCAGGCATGGTTTCTGTCTCGGCTCCGGCACTGCGGGCCTCCGGCGGCCCCAAGCGCCTACGCGATTTTAAATTACACTCTAGGGGTAGGGCAGACAAGACTACGTGGAGTCAGTTTTGCAGCGATTCGATTCTTTCACTAACTTTTGTAGCACAACATAATGATTTTTTAAGACAATACTAAAACTACTTTAATTTTACTAAAATTATTAGTAAAAAAGATGAATATACTTCGAAACTTGCATATTAACAAGCAATTGCTAAAAATCTCCTAAAATAAAAATATATAGTTAAGTTACATAATGTTATATATAATAAATCATTTGCATGAAAATCTAAAATAAATACGTAAAAATAACTCAAATTTATTTCGTTATTTCTATTAATTGTATGCCTAAATATTATTATGCTAATAGCCATTAGGCCTATTAACGTTATGCGAATTAAATTTATGCCAAAACACATTAGCCTTCAAGATAATTATGCCAACATAAACGGAATGGCAAAAAAAAATATGGCAAAGTATTATTATGGCAAAACAAATTATGCCAAAATCGTTATGCCAAAATATATTAGGAAAAAGAATATTATGCGATAAGAAGAGATCCCGACTTAAACAATGTAGGTACACCTCTGCCTTACCCTTCGGGGAAAGCGTGATGTTATGATGTAATTATGTATAGATAGCTTATACTTTTGTTCTTATCAAGTCTGTTGACTTTGCATCACAGACATTTTTCTGCCACGAATGGAGTTGTATGAGAAGCTTAGCTAAGCTTGAGCTTGAACTAAACCCTCGTGGATTATCAAATTTATGTAATTTAATATACTTACGTAAGTAAACCATCCTAGAACAAAAATCTAAATTATTGAATACTTACTTGATTACTTCACGATTTCTGGAGAGAGATACGTTTCCATGCTATATGAATTAGGATATGAGGTCTTTACAGTTATGTCTCATAAAACTCAAACTCAAAGCATTTATTTCAATTAAACCATTTACAGGCACTTTTAAATTGTCAACGAGTCGGTCAGTTAGAAAGATGAAGCTAGTTGCCCATTCCAAAGCGTAGTAGGTTCCTATGGAGAAGAACGGGCAAGAAACTCCACGGACACTCTTTAAAAAAATTGTATTACTAAGTATTGGTTACATCATTTATGTTTAAATTATACTTGTGAGAACAATATAGAAAGACGTACACGTTAAGAAGCGTCCGTAATAAAAAGATAAAACAATTCAAAAATTTAAATAAATTAAAAATAATCCATGGTAGCTAAGAGATGACCAGTCCCAACTGACGGCGCCCGTTCACGAACATGACGCGTGGATCAGTACCATTCAGCTCAACCATTTTGAAGGGAGCTTAATGATCTAACACACGTGCCACCGTCAGCGAGACATTTGAGTGAGAATGACATACCTACTCACAGCCGCCAGGGCACATTCCAGTCAATGAAAGACATAAAGATGAGGGATTCATTGTACTTTTTTTTTGGGTGTGAAATTATCAAATAACAAAAACTTCTCCCGGTCTGGGCGGAGCGGGAGGGCGTGTCAGACTCTTACTGACTAAAACCCACCCGTGTTCCTTCCGTTGCCATGTTGCCGGGTGCACGATGTCCCTTTCGGCCTTTATTCGCAACCCCGGCAGGCATTGGCCTTAGCGGACCCCGTCAAATTTCATATAATGCTTGGCTCTTAAATTAGGAGATTTAAAAAAAAAAACAATTATATTTTATATAAAGCTTGTTTATTAACGTCATGTTTTGCAAAATAGACAAATATACACTTTTAAATTGTCATTTCACTTAAAAATTCCGCATCAACATTTAACAATTAATATAATACATAGTTACACACGCATACACGCTAACTTTAACGCACAAAACACATTTATCATACGTTACAGGACGCTGCGTCATTACACTACCTTATGAACTGGATTCTTTATAATAAATCCCGTAGCCAACGTTTATCGTATAAAATGTACAATTAAGAAGTCAGTTCACGGTCTGCTCATCTCGTAATTTACAATAAACGTGTTTTAGCCTTTAAGATAAATACACTTTATACAAACTCATAGCTATACATTAATTACATAATTATATTCGTTTACTGTTAATAAAGATTCAATATTTTATAATCGAACATAATAGATGGTGTTTAAACAAATTAAATGTAGGTACTTAAAGTTACAACACTAATTATTGTCGTGGGTCCTTAAATTTTGATTCAATTTTTATTCCACACGAAAAAATATACATTCTAAAGCAAAGCTAACAAAAGATAAAATTGGTGAGAAGGGCTTAATCTCGTATTCGGTATAGAGCAAAATGTTGCGTGTCATAATGTATCTAGTTGAGGATCTCTCATTAAACGTGTACATTTTATTTTTATTATTTTTTTATAATAATTATAAGTATCTAACACAGAATCTTTTTTGTTATTACAGAATTCAGTTCTAAATTAGGCCAATTTTTTTCTGATAAATATTCGAAATCTATTTAAATTAAGTAATGATAGTTGAAGACCTCTCATTAATCGTTTCTTTTTTTTAATAATAATTATAAGTTACAAATAATCTTTTTGTTATTATAGAGATCAGTCCTAGACCAATTTTTTTTTCTGTTAGACATCCTAAATAGTTGTGTTAAAAAATTCAAAAGTTATATTCATCACCATTTCAGCCGAAAGACGTCCACTGCTGGACATAGGCCTCCCCCAAGCACCGCCACTTCGACCGATTCTGTGCTTTCCGCGGACGGATGGCCGATGGGGTCGAAAGGTTCTGGAGTGGCGACCACGTACCGGAAGACGTAGCGTTGGAAGGCCTCCCACAAGATGGACCGATGACCTTGTGAAGGCCGCAGGAATCCGCTGGATGCGGAAAGTTATATTACAATTAATTAATTAAATTCCGTTGCCCAGCTAATGAAAACCCAGAAACATTAGAAAAATACTAGGGGCCATCTAAAAGCGTCATGTCATGATGTCTTCAAAAAGATACGTCACATAATGACGCGCAACATTTGCTCCCGACCGAGCACGATTTATAACTCTTCCTTCAACGTTCTCCGTCAAGCCTTACATTACTTTTCCTTATCTACACGTAATGGTATTTTAATAACTTTATTACGTATTCCCGTTTCATTATTCATACGACCAGTCTTATACGGAATATTATAATTTAGTACCGATAACGTTTGCAAGTTAGTTCCAAATCAATAAACAATTTGTGGGTAGAAAAGTTTGTCCGATAAATTAATTCCATCAGAGTATACAGCCGAATTCCGTTGGTGAGTCGAGTGTGAACATTCCCTAATGTTGTTGATTTCGAAATATTTGATTTAGGTATTTCTGTTCCAGTCTTTGTCGGGGTAGACCCTCGACTTTTTAGAAATGACATCAACCGATTTATTGTCTAAAAAATCTTTGACATTATAACGTTTAGAGATGGGCTTATTGGTGATTCGCCCGAATTTGCTTGCCCGAAATGGGCGAATCGAGCTTTTTTGTGGCGATTAGCATAAAGTTAATTTATTTCTAAGCGAGTCGATTTCTGGAGTTGTTGATTCGCCTACAAATAATATAAATAAATAAACATCGTGCGAATCGTCTCAAAAATAATGCGATGTTTCGCCCGTTTCGGGCGAATAATTTCGATCGAATCACCACCAAAAATTTTTTCGTCGCACGGTCGATTTTATTAAGTAAACATGATTCGTAAAGGAATTAGAGTATTTTCCTTGATCAAAGATATTTAAGTTTATAGAATACAAATACTCGTCTTTAGGAATGTCGTATTCTTTTGCAAGTTTATTTTACCTACTTGTGTCACTTTGTTCGGGCAATCCCTCAAGGTGAATTCAAAAACTGCGCCTGAGTGACGCCATTGTGAGTCAAACCAAGATACGTTCCACGCATGCTAAGTCCACAACATATAATTTTCCTGTCCCCATTCATAATAAAATCATAATAATTGAGCATTTAAAAATAAGTTGTTTACAGTTTCTAGAATGATGCAAGGATATATTTTTTTAATTAATATTCGTATTTATTTTTCATTTTTCCAGCAATATTTATATTTATATTGGCATAGTTCTCAGGAAAACCTTAGTTTTAAGTTATCTTTCTCAGTATTCTTGATTTAGTTTCTCAAGGTTTTAACAAAACCTAAAGACTACCATTGAATGATAAACCAGTTGATGTCATTTCTCAAAACTATCTAACTCATCCTTTCCAGCCGAACCCAAGAATTTCATACAAAACTGTCCAAAATTATCCACCTTAACTATAATTACGAAAATAAATTAAATAACCTATTTGCTTAACATTCATTTTAATTATACATTATGACTAGTTCTCGTAAAGGAAATAAAATGCACCACTTTTTTTAGTTCACTATTTTCTATCGTATGGCACTACACATTTTCGTCTATCAAGAATGTAGGTTCCGATGCTGAGGTCACATCAGCTAATGCTTAGATAAAATCATTAACTTGGTCATGTACTTTATAAAAATATTTAATTTTCTTACACTAGGTATTAACAACCATACGTTTAACAAGCGATTAGGCTGGGATTAGGCAGATCTTAGCCGCGGCTGCCTCAAATAAACAATATAACAATTGCATAAAAATACATAACCTAAATGATAAAATAAGCCTTGTTTATCGTTGTATCAACTAGACCCAGCCTAAAGAAACGGTAACTTAAACTCTTAAATAATTCAACGTAAAGCTAATTAATAAACAATTCAAGCAAAACAATAAGACAATAGAAATTTGCAAAATAATATTATAAACAAGTTTTAAGGCGCTATCACAGGAATGAAATCATGAATGAAGTTCATACACCTAACACAGTCGCTCCGCAATGCTTTGAAGATTTTAATGTGAGTGGTTTGAAAGCAAATACCAATCTCAATTCAAGAGAAGCGCAATTTCAATCACAAAATTTTTGAAGAGAGTTCAATAATAATAAATAAGTAAAGTGTAATGCAGGCCATACGCAATAGATGTACTTGCGCAAAATTTAACTTGCACAAGTATACATTAACGTGTGTGAGATGAATTAGCACAAGTATCCCAGCCATTCGGTGTCAAGCAGACTTGTACAACTCTAAACTTGTGCAAGTATATCTTATGTGTGTAACCTGCATAAAGCTACTGTTAAACACTTCGATGTAGTGACAAATTCAGTCGCAAAATAACTTTCAAACAACAAGTATTACATAAATATTTACACCTGCTTTAAATTCTAATAGACTCAATCGTTCGCTGTTCGTTCAAATTCATCGATGGTTAAGAACTTAAATACTCGTAATATAATAATCGGCAGTTTTACATTTACTGCGTTCAAATTCTTGAGAAGCACCACTCATCACTATATCTTCAAAGCCAATAATACTGTTACCATTATCAGTCTCAAGTGTATTACCTTGAATGTTGTCCAGTTGTTCACCAACCGAGTCTTGTTCATTCTCATTCACTTGATCTTCAACATTGTCATTCACTTCACTTCACACATAGTCTCTTCTGCCGGCTCCTATGATGCTATTTCGTTCACTCACCACGGATACTTCTGAGCCATCCTTTTTCCTTTTGCAGGATGTGAAGAGATGGGAGGACTGTTGGGAAAATACTTGGTATTAACGTCAATATTTTTTTATTTTTCGTCTCTCTAACGTCTTCGTCTAACTTTTTAATTCGTTGATATTTTAATTCATATTCTATATGGCATATCTTCAGGTCATGAGCTATCCGAATATCAAAAAAGATTTGACCAAGGTCTTAAAGGGGAGGCGTGAAAATTGATTCGATATTACAATGTACATATATTAGAGAATCTATCAGTACTTTACACAGATAATGGACCACTGTTTAACATACAAAAGTTTTATATTATTTATTACCTTATTTGTTTACAATTCTACTGTTTATGTTGATACTTAATTACCTACTATTTGTATTTTTTTTGTATTATCATTTATTATTGTTTACTTCTTATTATATGTTTTATCCTCTTTGAGATTAGTTTTATTACAGAGTGTCTGGTCACGAGTAGTAGTTAAAGTATAGGTACACCGATTTTTGCAAACTCGTTACTGGTGTTTTTTTTAATTCTCTTTTAAAATATTATCAAGGCTAACATAAGTCTTTACTCGAGTAGTTTACAGGAATTCTCAAATTCTACGTCCTTTATTTATTTGAGCTAGTCTATTTTGTTGAAATCACAATGTAAAAAGTAAGTAAAGTGAGCTTGAAATAAGCTGTCATTCCACCTGATGATAGGGATTGACACTTGACACTAATGACAGGTCACTTCAGCTAAGATTTTTACAGAATAGATCGGATGGTCACTTAAATTGTAACTCAAGAAGAGCCATACCTTAACAAGAGAACGGACGGGCTGTTGCAGCACGAAGATGGCGAAGATGACGACTCCCTGCAGCGCGTTGACGAGGTCGAACACCGACCACACGGACATGACGTCAGAGCCCGCGCCCGCCGCCCACGACACCACCTCCAGCACCCACGACAGGCCCATGATGAAGGACAGGAGGCAGCACATGCGGAACCTGATGCGGAATATTGATATAATTAAAAGAGTAACCGTGGAGTTTCTTGCCGGCTCTTCTCCAGAGGAGACAACCAATTGGAACCGTGCACCTAGCTTTTGACGTGTCATAAGTGCCCATGTAGGTTTATATGAAATAAAATAATTTGAATTGAATTTTGACTTTGGAATTATTACGGAAAGTGTATGAAATCTTATGTATCAAAGACATACAGGGTGTAAAAAGACCCATCGCATAGCTGTTATCTACGCATAATTGCGCAATTTCATACACGCAATACATTGTGCTTATGGATATGGGCATGCAACTGTACAGAAGTTGTGAAAGTTAAGTTATAATATAAACATTCCATGAATAAAATTTGGAACTTTGACCTTATACATATATCTCAGAAACCAGAAGGTCCGAAGTACATTGGTTCTGCGCCTGATCTCTCTCCAGTCGTGTCGGATTGCCGTCCCATCGGACTATGAGAGTGAGGGAAGAGAGAGTGCACCTGTGTCTGCGCACACACTTGTGCCCTATAATATCTCCCGTGCTGAAGGCTAGTCTCCGCTGAGATTGGTCACTATGGCAGAAATTCGATCTGGAGGACTATTATTAACCGAAAGGTTACCAGGCAAGTACGTACAAGTACTCTTAGCTTCGTTAAGAGTTTTTTTACACAACCTCAATTCTGTCTGGTGGAAGACTAAGTTCAACGATGGAACGAGCATTCCTAGAAGATTCCTATTGACTTTAGGTTCGAAGAATACTTACAATTTCTTGTACTTCTTGAGCCTTTGGTTGAAGTTGACGGGTGCCTCCGTCGGTGGCGACGACGTGGGCTCATGTGCTGGAAGTGGCTGTCCCAGCACTGTGCCCAGTCGCACCCAATCGTCTGACGTACTGAAGTCTGAGTGCGTCAGGTCTAATGCTGTATCATAAGGGAAGGATATTTTAGAGGCAATATATGTAAGTATCATTGGTTTTCATCTTAGTCTTTTCCCAACTTGAGGTTGGCTTCCAGTCTAACAACATGCAGCTTAATACCAGTATTTTACTTGAACCGACTGCATATCTGACCTCTACAACTCACATATTGGATAACACGATACCCCTTAGTATGACTGCATGTTAGACTTTAACGTTACGACTGTTGGTATGACCAGTTTTAACAATGATGACCTACAAACAGTTGTAAGTACCCAAATGAATTTATTTACTACTTATCAATACAACTTTTTTATCAACCCGAGGCCCTAGTGTGAGTTTCTTTTTTATTAACCATCTCGACTTATGTATCAACTGCGTTCGGCATACCGATTGACTATAGCCCGTCCCATCCTTGATGTCCTCCCTCCGGTTGACGCGCTAAGCCTAGGTTCGTACCCCACAGGGGGTGCCCTTAGCGGGCGTTCACCTAGTTTTAATTAGAATAGTTAACCCCTGGCTTGAAGTTTTAAGTGTAGTAGGTTAAGGCACAAAAAAAAATGCACCCACAGGAAAGCCCAGTTAAGTAGTCATAATCTCAGAGGTCAACTACGAGATGCCATACATAAAAAAGGCCAGTGAAGGGCCAATCGAAGCGCCGAACGCGGTCGATGCGTAAAGTCGAAATAGTTAAAAGAAACTCACACTAAGGCCTCTGTAATATTCACTAAATAACTTTTTTATTTATTTACTAGTATAGTTGGTATTGCTATTTGAACGCATCAAAGCTTTATGTGCCACTCACTTGAATTTTAAGTCCTTGCAGATCATAATACCCTTCATTATTTCATAAGGATAACCGACTGGAATCTGCTTTAGCATCTTAAAAGGTGATAAGTCAACGAGACTGGTACTAGATAACAAACTAAGCCAAAGAGTGCATGCCAAAACAGAACATTAAGTCGCAAGTCACGATCCTCAGCAATGAGGAATATTACAGAGGAAGAGGACAATGACCGATGGCAATTGCCACTACTGCTATTACTCAGACTAGTAATTTTCTTCTTTCTTTTAATAAACTAAATAAAATCTATAAAGCAAGCATTGTGTATCAAACATACTTTGAAGAATGTAACGGAAATAGCAAAACTCAAAATATTGGACTAACTCATAGTAAGGATTTTCGTTTGATCTTTAAAACAGAAGCTAAAAAGACAACACAATTCAAGACATACAAATATTATGAAACTTTCAAGGTCCATTCAATAAAATAAAGATATGACCGCTTGTATTATGTTTTGTCTACAAAATGATACAGCTTATCTCTAAGGACAAAGTATTGCAAAACATTGCGATGTGCACATACTGATTGCAAATCATAAAATATTTACTGAAGACCCGGCTTTCATTGTTCAAAGATTTAATTATCTTAGTAATGACTAATAAAAGTTATACTACAATCGTTTTATGAATCGTTAACAAAGCATTACACTTTTAAAACGATTGTTTTGAAGCCATTACTTTGATACAATATACAATCAAACACGTTGAAGATGACGATAAAATTGAAAACGCAATAGTGTCCGGAAACCCCGTTGACTTATTCAAAAAATTAATTAATATTGATGAACTAGGAGCAACAAGGCTCCAAGGTTCAAGGCAAGGGGCTTGTGGCTAAGTAATAATAGCCGCACGGGTCGATCGATCAGGTTAAGCTACGCTTGCCACGGTTGGTCCGTAGATGGGGGACCAGCATTACATACCAAGACACTTCCGTGCCTCAGAAAACACATTAAGCCGTTGATCTCGGCTGTCATTCGTGGATCTTTGACAGTCATTACGGGTCGTCAGAAGCCCGAAAGTCTGACAACCAGTCTTACCAAAGAGGTATCGTACTACCAAGTTACTGAGTTGTGGAGATCAGATAGGCAGTCGCTCCATGTAAAATACTGGTATTCAGCTACATTCTTAATGCTTACAATATCAATGAATCGATTTGTAAGTTCATTTGTGTTGAAAACATTTGCTCCTAGTTCATCATCTCTAGGTAGATGATGATGATGAACTAGGAGCAAATGTTTTCTTTTCCCAAGAATGTTGGGGTCGGCTTCCAGTCTAACCGGATGCAGCTAAATACCGGTATTTTTCATGGAGCGACTGCCTATCTGACCTCCACAACCCAGTTACTGGGTACATTACGACACAACTTAGATGTAGCATGAATTTAAAAATTTGCATTCATTCATTTCAATTTTACAATGTACTCGTATTTGGTTATATCGACGGTTGAAAGGCTAATTGATCTAAGCGACATTTTGTAAAACTTGCAGGAGGACGGATTAGTTATTTTTTTTTAATCATAATCAGATCTTATTATGATTGATTGATTTAAATAAATAAAAGTCTGTCAAATAGTTGTTTTTTTTGTTGTTTTTTAGGGTTCCGTACCTCAAAAGGAAAAAAAGGAACCCTTATAGGATCACTCGTGTGTCTGTCTGTCTGTCTGTCTGGCTGTCTGTCTGTCTGTCTGTCTGTCTGTCTGTCTGTCCGTCTGTCACAGCCAATTTACTCCGAATCTAATGGACCGATTAAGTTGAAATTTGGTAAACATATGTATTTCTGTGACCCAAACACGAATGTGTAACGAAAATAAATGAATTTTAAATATAGGGGTCACTTTTAGGGGGCAAACAAGAAAATTAAAAAAAATAGTTTTACTAACAGTACCGTGTGACATATCAAATGAAAGGACTTGTTATGAGGATCATAAAAATATTTTTTATATCATTTTAAAATAAACACTTTTAAAGATATTTAAGAAATTCAATGAAAATTGACCCATCCCCCCCCCCCGTATCTCCGAAACTACTGGACCAAAAATTTTGAAAAAAATACATAGTATGGCTCTTTACTCATAGATAACAGGAAAACCTATAAGAAGTCCATGGTCTTAAAATAACATGGTAAATCTCTCAATATTGTGCGCGCAAACTTACATTTCGTCGCTCGGCATCCAATAGGCCCATCTCTCTAGCTATTATAATATCAACAACAAAATATCAAAAGTGTTTGACAGTCTGCTTAATACACAACTAAAAAATAAAACTGTAAATGTTCATGACAACCAATTCGGGTTTCGGCGTGGTTTGTCAACAGAAAGTGCAGTGTTGTGTCTTAAGCATACTGTCACATACTATACACAGCGTGGGACGCAGATTTATGTTAGCTTCCTCGACTTATTCAAGGCTTTCGATCTGGTTGCTTATGACGTATTGCGGAGAAAGATGGAGAAGGATAGATTGCCAACGGAGCTTATAAACATCTTTAAATATTGGTATGGTAACAAGATCAATAGTGTATGATGGGCTGGAACTTTTTCCAGGCCATACAGGTTGGAATGCGGGGTGAGGCAGGGAGGGTTGAGCTCACCCTCGCGTTTCGAGCGAGCTGATTAGCGAGCTCAACAGCACCAGAGTAGGTAACTATATAGATGGTATTTGTGTAAATAATATTAGCTATGCAGACGATATGGTGCTTCTGAGCGGGTCAATCTGTGGTCTCAGAAAGTTGGTCGCCAAATGTGAGCAGTATGCCAAAATACAATCATGGTTTGATGTATAACTCCAATAAGTCGGAGATCATGGTCTTTGAGGCTTGGGGTAGACCAGGTTATGTACCACCTGTATTACTCAATGAGACTCCACTACAAATAGTATTTACGTTTAAATATCTTGGTCATATATTGACCCCTGACCTCAATGACGGACTCGATATTGGCGGGAACGAAGGGTGTTGTCGGTAAGGGCGAACATGCTGGCTCGCAGGTTTGCACGCTGCTCACTTAAAAAGTCAAAATTACTCTGTTTTGAGCTTATTGTACAACGTTTTACACGTGCAGCCTATGGGCTAGATATACCCAAAGGTCGTGCAACACCCTTCGTATCCAATACAACAACGCTTTCAGGGTACCAATTGGTGGGGCTGCCCCGTTTTTGTTGCTCATCGGGAATGTTCGCAGACGCACATATTAATTGCTTTTACGCAACGATGCGAATGAGGTGTCCCTGTTGCGCAGAGTGCGGGCCAGCTCCAACAATATCCTAAAAATGATCACTAGCAGGCTGGATTGCCAAATCACTGCAGTGCCATCTCCCATGAGGTGAAATAAATTGAAACTAGATTACGTGGGGCACTCGGAAAGTTTTGCGATTCTAGAAAAAAATAAACTACAGGTTATATATTTTTTTATTATATCTTGAATACACAGTTTCATACGTCTAAACCAATTTTCATAACACATTTTCCAGTCCACATCAAACACCTGTTCAATCTCCTTCTCAAATGCAGCCAGTGCAGCTTCCGGTGATGAAAACTGTTTTCCTTTGAGTTGGTTTTTTATTTTGGGGAACAAGAAATAGTCACACGGAGCCAAATCGGGACTGTAAGGAGGATGACCTATAAATTTGACCGGTGTGCTGTCCTTAAATTCCCTTGTTTTGAGCGCCGAGTGAGTCAGCGCGTTGTCATGGTGAAGCAGTAGCCCACGGAGGCCAGTGTTCGGTCGCTTGCTGCTTGCAGCAGTAAAAACTTCTGGCAAACATTTGGTAACATACCATTTAGTATTGATGCTCCTTTGATCTCGAAAGGGTACTGACACCAGATAAACCGTCAAAGAAAAAAAACTTGCGATCAAAATTTTGCCTGCACTTGGTTGCACACTGGCTCGCTTCACTTAGGTAGGCGTTGGTTCATTTTGAAACAGCCACATGGTCGACTGACGCTTCATTTCTGGATCATTCTGATAAAACCAAGATTCGTCAGCCGTAATGATATCTTAAACGTGCCGAGACGAGCCTGCTTCAAATTTTTTATCATGTCTCGGCACCATTCTATCCGAACCTCCTTCTGAGCCTGCGTTGGATTTTGCGTTACCAGCGTGAAACTATCTTCCTTACCCGAAGATGTCCATGTAGAATTTCATGACCGACATGGTTCACCATATGGTGAACCATTTCATATGTAATTCGCATATTCTCTTGAATTAAATGTTCACAGCCAGCACGTTTTGTTATGTAACAGCCGTCATAGGGCGGCCACTTCTTTCTTCGTCCGCCAAAATTACTTGACCACGCATAAATTCATTGAACCAACAGTCGCTTTAGAAGGGCTTTTTTCTATGAACACCATTTGAAGTCTTTCAAACAATTCTTCTGGTTTAAGTCGACATTTGAAATCGTACAAAATCATCGCGCGAAAATGTTCTCGTTGTAAATCCACTTTTCAGTAAGACAGTATTTTTTTTTGCTCCTAAAAAAATGTGGAGGGAATTTAGAATGTAATGTTTTTTTTTGTAATAAATAATCATATTTTTTATCGATATCAAAACCAGCCAGTATCCCATAGACAAAAACTGTTAGTCGCAAAACTTTCTGAGTGACCTGGTAAAATAAGCTAACATAGTTCATAATGTTAGCTTTTGTTATTATTTAATTTAATGATGTAATGTTCTAAATATTATTTATTTGTATAATCATGTATTTGCAGTTTTAATATTTTATTTTGTAAAGTTGTAACCATGTGCCCAAGTGAAATTGCATTTATTATTAGTTGTTAAACTGACTTTTGCCGTTTGACAGCAACTAGCTGTCAAACGGTAGACTATGTGCACTTGGGAACATGGCAGTCGAGCTTGAACACTCACAGAGTGCAGATGTATTTTCGTGTATTTAAAAGTGTTATCAAAGTGGTATTAAACGGATTATATAAAGCTATACATACTTTGCTTTTTCTTTGCAACATAGTGGATTACAATAAGTTTACTAACACAATGAGTCCTTGTTACTTGAATAAAGAAAAATATCGTGACCATTTTTCTTTTTCAACGACGTTTTCTAAAAATTAAACCTAGCTAGATCGATTTATCGCTCCCGAAACGCCCTGCGTACTAAAGTTCATAAAAATTCTTTGAGTCGTTTCCGAGATTCAGATTATATATATACATATATACAAGAATTGCTCGTTTAAAGGTGTTAGATTTATATTATTTTTATATTAATACCGCGAATGTGAAATTTTTAACGAACATCAGATTTTTGTTTTATTTCATTCTACACAATCAAATAAGTGATCTTGCAATTAAAAAAAAAAACGTAAAAAAATGTCACATTCGCGGTATTGGATGCCGAGCGACGATTTGTAGTTGGAATGTATGGGAGAACATGTTTTTCAACTACAATGTTAAGTTTGTTCTTGGGATAAATAAATTCATCTTAACTACGGAACCCTTCATTGTGCGTAGTCCGACACGCACTTGGCCGGTTTTTTTTTTTTTAAATGTCTATGATCCGTCCTCCTGCAAGTTTTACAAAATGTCGCTTAGATCAATTAGCCTTTCAACCGTCGATATGACTTTACAAATTACTGCGTTTGCGTAAAGATCATTTTCACCTAAAATAGTTATAAAGATTGATGATTTTGAAAGCGCACTCAGTTCGGATGGAGATCGGTTTCACGAATTTTGCCGATGCTACATCTAAGTTGTGTCGTACTACATATAATATGAGATCACATGCGAGGTCCTCACATGAAGTAACTAAAATAATGTCTGTACTTAAAAAGTAAGTTGGTTTTGGTGTTTTTTGTGTTATGTATCTTATAGTTTTTAAATATTATTGATGTGTATAAGTGTTTTTAATCATTTAATTACAAAAATAAATATCATAAACTTACGGGTGACATCCTTTAGTTTATCATAATGCGTTGCGATAGCTCGTGATGTGAAGAAAAATATACAAAGATTGCTAAATAGGATCAGAGCCACCGGTCCGTAGAAGTATGGCAACGCTGCTTCGTCCGCTGTGAAACAAACGTATTGGTTAATACACATACATAGCCTCACGATTTATGGAGTAGTCGATTCGCCTACAAATAAATTAACTTCGTGCAAATCGCTTCACGAAAAAATAGTATTATTTTAAAGTGTCGATTCACCCGTTTCGGGCGAATCACCAATAAACCAATAATCTACAAAGAAAAATATTGGACAAATCTATGTGGAAAATATAAATAGAAATTTTGAATAAAGCTGTACTACAATAATTCACGAGTATTTTTTATTTTCGGTTTTATTTTCATCGTCTCTCCTATAGTAAAGTTTTAATCATCTTCTGTTACGTATATTCCCAAAATAAATGTGCTGCTGCAGTATATTTTGCTTTCATTGTACTTTCTTATTGAGTATCAAACAAACTTTCTGCTACTGACAGTAATCCAATTTCACCAACGATAACGAACTAACTCTTTACAAATAGACGAATTTTATAAAGGAAAATATTTATTGGAAAATAAATAATAATTATCTACAAACGTATTTTTGTACCTAATAAAAGAGCAGTGAAAATATCTAGAACGATCTTCAGTAAGGCGCAAACATTGCCACACATAAAAATTCAGTATCCAGAAAATGTAACAATTTTTAAACTTTTGTAAGACATTGTTAATACTAGCCCATTATTGTCTCACTGCAGGGCAAAGGCCTCTTCTCATATAGAGAAGGCACGAGCATTGATCACCACGCTTGCTTAAGACGGGTTTGTGATTTCAGACTTACTATCTATACTATTAAATGAGCAATATTTGTATATATAGGGTGGCCGGGACATCGACGCGAAAACTGTTACCATGGATTTAGTACATGATTCTGGACACCCCAGCGTTGAAACTTTTCGTCTGTTATTAAAAAAAACTGCTGTACCATACATGGTAACAGCTTTTGCGTCGATGTCCCTGCCACCCTGTACATTATTTGTAATCACGTTCTCGAAAACGGCTCTAACGATTTCGATGAAAGCTGCAATATAGGGGGCGAAAAATTGATCTAGGTCTCATATCTGGGAAAATGCGTTTTCTCCGTATTTTTACCCGAGCAGAGCTCGGTCGCCCAGATACTATTAATTATAAGTCCAGGTTTCCTCACTTTGTTTTCCTTCACCGTTGTCAAGACATAGAAGACATATTAATATTGAGTTATTAGAGTTTAATAGTTATTCCTCACGTCGGTATTTATTTTGGATTTCTAAGTCAGTACAATTTCAGTTACAAAATTCCTTAAAAACAACACAAATAAACAAAACATATAACCAACTTACTCTTAAACCAGCACCCTTTAACTCCGAAGTTAGGCTTCAGATAAGTACTGGGTACAGCCGGAGAGAGGTCCATAGTGATGGTCACTATCAGCAGAAGTATTGGGAAGAGCACCGCGTACACGCAGTACCACGCGAACCTTCGTCTCATACTGCGTCTTGTTACTGATGCATTTATGTATCTCCTGCGAATTGGAAATGATTAAGATACTGTTCAAGCTTCAGCACACAGACTCCAAACCAATCTGTAGAGCGTACCTTTACTTTTAGATCGCACAGAACATCGTATAGATCTCTATTGATCGTATAGAATGGATCAGATTGCATTCTCCGTGCTGAAGCTCTTACATGAGACGGAGAAAGGATTTCGTCGCCATTGTAAAATATACTTTCAATTGTTAGTAGGTACCTAGTCTAGTACTGTTTTTTGTTTAGGTAAACTTGTAGTTATAGACACAAAAGTATACACAATAATATATGAGGCACTAAATGGCCCTTTTGCTTTAATATTTCAACCTTCATGTTGATGTTAATCAATTTGGAAATCGAGAGATTCTAAACCCAGTAATAATAATAATATGTATTGAAAGTAAATACCTTGGTTTTTACGTTCCTAATTTACAGCTATACGTCTACAATAAGGTATTTCTTTAAACGGAAAATAACTCAAGCGTCATATTACAAAATGATATTCGATAAAATTTTAGAAATATCAATTACGTACTCCTCACACGTAAACACTTAACATAATAAGCGCTAAAAGCAACGATGAATAAGCTCGTGAAGTAGGCACGAGTAATAAATGTAATAACGATACATTTGATAATGTTACATTTAACAACGTTACATTTAAGTACTTACCGAACGTTCAAAAATATATCGAAACACATCACGTTTAGCCAGAAGAAGCAGGATACGAATGAAAACTGGATCAAGTACGCTGTAACAAAAAATATTCTAAAAATATCGAATATACTGTGTGTCAAGCTAAAACGAATCTCTTAAAATCTTAGGAGACATCAAATACTTAGGATAGGTACTTAAAAGCTCTCAAAGGAGAGCAATTTATTAATACAAGCCTTCTACGCTCATAGGCAATCAATGTGGGCGTTTTAGTAAACCTTCGGTGAAGCATATTTCAATCCTTTCTTATGTTCAGTCATGGTCGTAACCAAAAGAAACCACAAGTAGCAAGAAAATATTGAAGCTCATCTTTGTAGATTAGGATTTGTAATTTTTATAGTAAAAGTTATTCATATACGTATATATTTTCGTACACGTTTTTTTTTTCGGAACTAAATTATTTCATTTCCAAAGAACGTAAGTAAAAACTGAAGAATTCAATAATATGACAATCAAAAATTCCTACAGAATATCATGACTTACCCATAATAGTACACGCAACTACAGGGAAAGCATGTCCAGCAAGTTGTGTGGCGGCTAAACAAGTGAAGGCGAGCGCCAAACACACGGTGTGGCAGGCAAGCGCCTTCCCATGGGTGTCCCGCAGCTCAGTAATGAAAAGGTACACAGATGCCGTCGCTAGCAGGAATGGAACCGATATAAGAAGCCCTGGAAAGGAAAGGAGGATTAGTTTTCGGAAGGTAGATGTATATTTAGGGGTGACTAAGGAGGCTTATTTGTTTATGTATGTTACTGTTCGGATAACTGTTAAGTTACCGAAGCATTTGTAATCCCATAAGTCCCATATCTCTACAAGAAATAAGAATGAAATAATCTCATGCTACAAATTGTACCTGTAGCAATTTGTGTTTTGTAGTCTTTAAAGATCACAGGAAATGAAAAGCGCTCGTTCATAAATTGAATGAAGAGATGTAATTAATTAAAATGTAATTTATAATTTTGGTAACCTTTAACCTCGCCTCAAGCTTTCCATCCTTTAATAAAACCTTTCATAGTATCAACTCTCAAATAACTTGTATTATAAAAGGCAGTAGAAACTTCTCAAAATCTTGGAGACTAGAACAACGATCAAATAGTTAAGTAACTCGGTAACTAGAGTCTTCGTAACAAAGTTAACAATTTGTTCTTGTTGCCAACAACAAAAAGTGGAATTAATTAATGATCAACTCAGTTAGTATTTACTTTGGACGAAAATCATACAGCTGGGTATTTTCCCACAGGAGTCAATATAGTAAATTGGTTATTTCGTGTTTACACAATAAATAAGTTATAGTATTATTATTTGTTGTTGCTATACGCGACTTCATTGATATCAAATTATTATTTCGTGATTACAAAATCAGATACTGGCGTCTGCGTTTATATTTATCGATAAACGGCACACAATGCCATATATTTTAGTATATGCTTGCAATTTCGATAACAGATAGATAGACGATAAAATAATAATCAAATATTATTGGTACGAAACGACTCTTTAATATTAGGTATTTCCCTCATTTCTACACCTATGAGCCTGATATTCAAATAAATCAGACAGAAAAAAATACAGACATAAAATAATCAAACCTCTGTAAAGTGTATTGACTTACTGAAGGGCTATTACCAAATGTAAGTACATACCTGTAGCATAAGCGATGAGTGTAGACGACGTCTTAGTATCTTCCAGGGGAGTAGTAAAACATACAACGGGTAACGTAATGCCAGCTGGCACCGATTCGTTCCAGAATGTTTCCATGCAATAGTCCCGAGTGCCCAACAGTGGTGGTCTTGAGTATGGAACGAAGAGGGACCCGTTTACTAGCAGATAAAACTCGTCTTGACTGTGGACGTCTGGCTGTAGTTTGTATCTGAGGACAATGTTTTACATTAACACTTTGTTACACAACAATAGAAATTTAATTGTTATCATGGCGACTGCCGTTTTAAGTTTTGGATGATGTAAAAGACATATGACAGTTGTCATTGAATTTAACGACCTATTACATTGGGAACAGCTACATATACATGAAATATTTACAGAATGTGTTCGAAATGGATCCAAATAAACCAACGTTTGATCTCGTATGCAAAAATCGCTTTGAAGCATGTTATGAAAATGCAGCCAAGAAAAAATAAGTATGCTCTTAGCAATAAAAACCAATGAGCACAGAAAACATCTCAAGATCAAATTAATAAAGCACTTTTCTCTAATGAATTAACCACTACAAATCGTTTTATTCGGGGCACTTGCAATTTCATGGATGGAGGAGTTTGTTCTACGATTCCTAATGACCTTAGGGCCTCGGAATATAGAACTCTTACACAAGAATATAAAAGACTAAATAAAAGTCATCGTAATTTCGTAATTGGGTATACCCCAATTAAATATTATTAGTCATTTCCTTCGATACAGGATTGAGATTGTATTGCTTTATCAATGGAAATGGAATTTTATCAGAATCTAACGACATATCTTAAGTTTTCGTTTTATAGATAGTTATGATAGCAAAGTATTTGATGATATGAGATAATTAGGTATGTACTGCCAATAATACTGTTAATTGTATTTTATCACAATTATTATCACAAGATTTGAAGACCTTTCTGTTATAGTTTATTGCGTTGTTGCCATCTAGCAGTAGTGTTTCAGTTTCAAAGTGTGTGTGTGCAAATGTTGCATTCTTATTCTGTATCCGGCTTTTCTTATAATTTATTTTCAAGTTTTGCTTCGTTTGTTTAATCAGTACCAAATTCATGGTCACTTAGTCATCATAGCGAGAGTCTATGTTTAAATCGATTGACGAACCACAATCTACCTATTCATTTGTGTACGGTTGCTAATTGCCAAATTATCCGTAACTATGAATTTCTACAGAAGTTCCTGAATTCATGACAACATAATTTTTTTTATGAAAATCGGGAAAAATAAGTGAAGTGTTTGAATATTTTGGGAAACCTCTCAACCTAAAATAGCACAAATGAAATAAAACCTACTTTTCATATTTACACGGGCTCCCGACGATGGTCTCGTACACATTGCTGTCGAAACTGAAGATGTGGGTCTCGTTAGCTTGGTGGAACATCGGCTGGAAGGTCAGCGTAGACCTGGAGCAGACAGTCTTGACTGTTCCATCGTCAATGATGACGGTGAGGTTCTGTCCGCTTGGACAGCATTTTGGAACTACTGGTAGCTCTTTTACTTCTTGGTCCTGTTAACAAGGGAAAAAATATATATTATTTAAAGATAAAAATGTATAAAAACGGTTACAAAGTTACTGAAGAAAAGTATAACGAGTATAATAAATTATTTCTGACTGAAAAAAAAATGGACAAATTCGTGTACATCGTTGCCGATCATAAACGTAAACAAGTAAAAGAGATACCTAATGATACAAAATTAAATCAAAAAGTTTTACTGAAACTGTAAGTAAATAATGATACAGTTCTCGTGAAACCCTTTTCTACTAAGAAATTATCGTAATTGAGGAACAGTTAAATAATTCAAGTAGTTACTGAACTAAATTAATGGTTATGTCAAACTATCATCAAAAACAGTTTAGAAACTTTTTGAAAGAAGTAATATTACCTAAATTATGTTAAGTAAAGACCCTACTCAAACACGAGTCCAATTTAATAGTAATTCTTCGAAAGCCCACTTCGAATTTAGTCACATAATGTTTTTCTAAGACGTGACGTTATATTTTAAATTGGGTCGCGCCGCAAACACAAGGTAAGGACAATATAATTATGGATGTCATTCAAACGATGATAAATTGCATTGCTGTATGACTGAGTCCCATCAAAATTCAACATGAGTATTTGATCTTTGACGCACATAAAAGAAATTCAACTGAGGTTGATGACGTAAGGCGTCATTAAGAATCGGGCACGTCTTTTACAATAGTTAATGCTTGATATCAGTTTAGACAAAGCTAAAGTTGCGAGAGCAGTAAAGAGAAAAATCGAATACAATACAATAAATTAATTAATACAGTCAAATTCATAGAATCAAAACCATCAATGAAATCAAATAATTGCTGCACCTAACAAACACAGTATACAATTTATAACTGGCATAGCGTTGCTGAATGGCTACCTGAATTTCGAGTTATTCAGAATCAAATACCATACAAACAATTTTGTGATTCTGGAAAATTGTAACTAACAAAGGAATGTCAAAAGCTGTATAGTGCAATGGAACTATACGCATTTTTGCTGACATATATGGCTTAAAATGTAAATCTATCTAACTTCATACCCTGCGTTCTAATAAAAAATATCGTGCGCGCAAATACGCGATCGTCGCGCTCATATGAAATCGTATATCACTCATTTGTTCGGAAAATCTATCGACGCGACCGATTCAGGTTCGCCGAACAAACTGTACGCGACTATCGCGTTGGTTAGGACGCGGTATCACTTTTACTCAGAATGTAGAAATAGAAAGAAACTCTCACCCAAAGAAACAGTTGTTGTTAAAAATATATCGCCGCCCCCGCAGAATAAACGCGCAAGTGTAAAAAGTCAATTTTACAGGAAAAATAAAAAACCTAAATTGATCCATAACTTTATGACTATACCGAATAGAAGTTTGTTTTACACGTCGTTTAAATATTTTTTTTGTAGATAATCTAATTAATGTTAAGTGTTAAATAGGTACTGTTTCTGAGTCATTGAAAAAAAAACTTTTTACAGAAATGTTTTAGTTTTTTTTTAACGTTAATGTTATTTTGAGTTATTTTTTCTTATCAACTATTGTTTTTTTTTTTTTGTTTTGCAATGTAATATTACTTGCGTTTTTTGCAGTACAGTGATACCGTTAATGGGCTATTACGCGTTTATTCTGGTGCAGTCGAAAAAATTCTGATAATGTAATAGGTAATTAAGTTTTTATATCATCAAGGTCGGAATTATAACATTATGTTACGGTATATCGTGTGTGTGTAACTTCGTAAATAATTGATGTAAAAATCTGGAAAAAATTGAGGTGATGTATTTTGACCAATAATACATAACGAATATTGATTAACATCAAAACCGCCTCAATAGCACTTACGCGTTTATTCTGCGGGGGCGATATACATATTGTCCAGATGTTAGCGAATGCCAAATGTACTACCAATTATTTGTTAAAATAATACGAATCAAAGTCCAACACTGAGTAGATTACGTATACATTGGAATGTTAAATGCCAATTTGTTTATTTAAAAGGAAAATCAATGGCCTGAGTCATTAGATAATGGTTTTGCAGAGTCGTTTGGTTTCGGGTCATTGACATTAATCACCTAATGTAGGTGTAACCCTTTCGATTTCAAGTACGTTTCGTGTGAAACGTTAAGGTCATAGGTAACAGAGTCAACCTATAAATAGGACACTGAATTTGCAGATATTAACTACTTACACTATAAAAGTCAAGTTTAAAACAGATTATGCACCATAAAGCACTTACAACGTTAATAAAATACCTAAGTTTACCTACATTTTAGACTTTTAACATATTTCTTGGAACACGATAATTAATCGATACCTGCATTTTCCGTAAAGTATAATTTCCCGGTAAAGCGAGTCAAGCAATTTTCCTCATAACGTTAAGTTTCCCTTGGCATGTTCCATCTATAACAGCTTCAATTTGCAAAAATAAGATAATAAATATAGATTACTGGTTGAACCACTCTGATCGTTCAGATTAAAATATGTTTCCTGGCACTGACAATTATTAAGTAAGCATCGCACTCATATCAACACAGGCTTGATCATAATAGTTTTTCCATAAAGTGGTCTTTAGATAAGAAGTCCAAGACTATATTATTATGTACTAGTTGCCCGCCCCTGCTTCGCACGGGTGGCACTAACTACTTATCTACGGCGCACCTACCTACCCTACCCTGCCTATCTACTTACCTACGCTACCTACCTACCCTACCTAAAACCTTTTCCTGAGAATAACGAACACAACAAAAAAATAATTATCCAATTTGGTGCAGCCGTTCTCAAGTTATGGCCTGACCAAAGGAAATTGGGATTCATTTTTATATATGGATGTTTACACTCTTAATAATTATAAGCAGCTTACCTACTTAACCTAGAGTCCGCGCCACCACTCAAGTGTCTATGTCATTGCATAAAATTACATTTAAAAAATGTAGTTCAATAATTTTCCCCGGGATTTCAGTGGTGGCGTGGACTCCAGCACGCTTAGCATGACCGTTATAGTAAAAAGATTTTTGTCGACGGAAGAATAGACAAAATGACAGATAAACAATCAAAATCTGTCATTTTGTCTATTCTTCCGTCGAAACTAGTAGAAAACCCGATTCTATGGTTTTCATGCAACGCGTGTAGGTTCGTATAATCTGTTCCAAAAATATCTCACGAAAGTGTTTTCAAACTTTACTTCAATTATTTCTTTTTATTTTGTAGCATGTAATTGTTTTTTGTCCCTAATAAATAAATAAACCCTGTTCAGGTTAAATAGTTATGGAATCAGTTACTAAAGGGAATTAGTAACACATTCTTCTGAGGTATTAAAAAGGTTTCAACTTTTAAATATATCTCACCACTTTTTCCAACATTTATTGTTTGCCTAACAATAACAAAAAGTGATTTAAAAATCATCGACGAAAATTGAGGTTATAAAATTATCTCAATTGTCAAATGAAAAACATCTTGGGGAATAATTTTTATTTTTTATTTTAATATTTGAATAAGTAGGTATTCAAATGAAAAAATCAATTTGTAAATGGCACTACAAATTGGATCCACTGGTACATTTTTTGGAGGTATTCCATGAAGCACACCCAAACGAAGCACACCCAGACGAAGCACACCTAAAGTATTCCACTTAGCACACCCGTAGGTGGGCTTCAAATAAAAATTTAAAATAATTAATTTCCTATTCCACGAAGCACACCTACGAATATCACTCGCATAGTGCGGGGCCTAAGAAATAAAAATGTCGATAGGAGAAAATATTTATTCTTTAAAACACTAACTTAAATATCTAACATCTTTCAGTTTTATTATAATAATGTGATACAATACTTGTCATTTTCATAGTGTTCATATATAAATCCAGCAGCAGGACCAAGTAATAGTAACTTACTCACATTAAGTAGCATGGAAGAAGTTGTTAAAATAAAGGAACATAAATGTGCCTCAAACGTTTTGGAGCATATATCTCTATGGAAAACTATATTTACAATGTTTTTGATTTTTGTCTAAGTTTTTATTGTAATTATGAAACAATCTGTGATTTTGTATGTATGTAGAGCATTTTTATTATTCACTAAACAGGTAGCTATAAGAAAACTTCAACATAGATCTCTATGGAAAACTATATTTACAACTAGCTTCTGCCCGCGACTTCGTACGTGGATCCTGTTGCTTATGCCAGCAACAACGGGGTCGTCAAAATCGAAGATCTGAAACGTCTGATGTCGAATTCTAAAAGCCCGGGGATGGGAAAACAACGGGATGCGCGAGACGATTCGAGATGTTCCAGATCTTTCATTTTTATAAATCAACAGGAAATGCCCATCAGACTAAACAACTTTTGATAAGACGTCATTCCTATATATGTTATAGTCTCGCTGGGCTTTGGAGTTCCACAACAGGTGTTTCAGATCTTCAAATTTATTCTCACAGCAGAAAATGCTCTTCACGTGGAATAATTTTTGCTATGGCACCATTTTTATATCTCTTATACTTTCGCTGGTCTGTTGCGGTTTTGCATCAGGTGTTCCATTTTCCAAAATAAATTATAGCCTATATGTTGCCCAGACTTAATACCTAAACAACAAAAAAATCAATCAAATCCGTCCAGTAGTTCCGAAGATTAGCGTGTACAAACAAACAGACAAACAGTCAGATTTTTTTTTTTTGGATTCTTGCTCTATTACTGTTTCTAAACCCCCTCAATTTTTTTTTTAATATTTTCAATGTACAGACACGGTTTTTTTACTGTTTTATTATATCTATAGATGTTTTTGATATTTGTCCAAGTTTTTATTGCATAATTATGAAAAAATCTGTGATTTTATTAAGAACACAAAAAAGGAACATAATAGAAACATAGTTAAAAAATAAAAAATAATATTTTTTTTAGAAAGATACATATGAAACAATCTATGATTTTAAATAGTAAGATTACAAAAATGACAAATATTGTGTCACATTATTATAATGAAACTGAATGATGTTAGAAAAGTTAGTCTTTTAAATAATAAATATTTTCTCCTATCGACATTTTTATTTCTTAGTCCCCGCACTATGCGAGTGATATTCGTAGGTGTGCTTCGTGGAATAGGAAATTAATTATTTTAAATTTTTATTTGAAGCCCACCTACGGGTGTGCTAAGTGGAATACTTTAGGTGTGCTTCGTCTGGGGGTGCTTCGTTTGGGTGTGCTTCATGGAATACCTCATTTTTTGAGGCATTATTTTGTTTACATTTTAATCATATACTTTTGGAACAAACCATAGATGGATATTAGTTGTTTATTAAATAAAATAGATAACATTTTATTTGCCACAACACCTAAACACGGACATTTCTTTCCACATCGTAACAAGAAAATAATCTGTAACATTTCGGCTTCCAACAAAGCATATACATCCCAAAATAGTACAAAAACGTATACATAAGGTCATCTACGTGCCACAAAGTACTTTCTGTCGGTACATTACATTTCGTTCAGCTATAATGTGAGTAAGAAGCCGGGTATCGAAGGCGCCACGTCTGTCACGCGTCTTGTTAGGAACGTGCCCGCTACGGTAATGAGACAACCGATGACATCTACCATTCTGAGCTGCTGTGTAATGCAAGAAGGGTGAATGATTCGGAAGGAGGTTTTTAAAAATTGAGCTTATAAACTTGATGGATTGTATACTGGCTGCTCTTTGTAAAGATGAATATTTTTAATCCGAAAGAGAAGTTATTTTTCACCTGCTAGTTCAGGGCTTTCGTATTATAATTCTCAGCTAAGGAACTTATGCATTTACACTAACATTGCCATGGATTTTCATTACGAGAATAATTTCAAGATTATGCTTTAGTTAGGTGTACTAATAACGACATCCCATGCTAATAAGAGAATTGCACTTATACTCGTAAATGTAAAATTCCGTAGCCGACCGCAGGCGGCAACTGCAGGCGACGTGTCGCCGCGACACGACTGGTTTCTATGTATTTCTATGAAATCGACGTGTCGATAGCTACGGAAGATGTTTCATCCGATAAGGACCAGGCCCGGGTCGACGGCGCATTGTGTTCCACGCGCGCCTCAAAGAGATGTCAGCAGAATTGACGGGGTCCGCTAGGGCCGTTGCCTGCCGGGGTTGCGAAGAAAACCGAAAGGGAGATCGTGGGCCCCCGGCAACAGGGCAACCGAAAGAACACGAGTGGGTTTTAGTAAGTAAGAGTTTGACACGCCCTACCGCTCCGCTCAAAGCGGGAGAAGTTATTTGATAATTTCCCACACAAAAACAAAAAATGTATTTCATAGAAATTCATAGAAACCAGTCGTGTCGCCTGCAGTTGCCGCCTGCGGTCGGCTACGGAATGGTACCTTAACACTTATTTTAGAGACCTTTACTATAAAAATAAAGCCCTTGAGCCACCCAAAGGGCCTCCAAATAAACTGCCTTATTTACTCATCATTTACCATTTACAAAACTTCTGTCTAAGTGGGTGATCACGGTGCCATGTTTGTGAATCGTATGTGTTTAGGGAAAGTTGTGATTTTTCTTGTAAACAGGCGTAAGTATCAGATTAGGTTGTTTGCACTAACAGTTTGTGGGATTGGACCTCACGCGGCTCGAAGGACCGGCTGAGTACCGTAAGTAGTTGTGTGCCAATACATTATGTCGATATTAGCTACCTTTTCTTGAATATAAAAGGAAATCGGGTGCCTATTTGCTAAATGAGAAAGGTTCAGCTTAGTTTTACTTACGCAAGTGGCATCAGATAAATATCAGATTTTCTCGAAGTATTCACTTTTAAACAGCAAGATACGTTTACACATAACGTGTAAACATTTAGATTAATAACAAAAGGTAACATAATTATGAACTACTACCTGCGCCCCGCGGTTTCACCCGCATAAGTCTTGATCCCGTAAGAATATCGGGATAAAAAGTATTCTATGGCCTAACCCAGGTCATGGTCTACTCATATACCAAATTTTATCCAAATCCGTTCAGCCGTTTTAGCGTAAAAGCGCAACAAACAAACTCACTTTCGCATTTATAATATTAGTTCGGATTGTTTATTAACTAAGTATACCTTGCGGTTCAGTGTCTACCTGCCATTGAAGCTGAACATAAAGCTTCAAACACACGACTGTGTGTAGGTCAGACCACATTTCGTTCCAATATTAAATGCACTGTCAAACATACGTCAAGCTGATTGGCAGTTTAATAAATATCGTTTGTTTATTTAGCTTGGAAAGCGACTACAATATTTTTAATGAATGGACTAACCGAACTCTTCGTGGTTACTAATGCTTTATTGTTAAAAAAGTTAAGTTCGTTTTTTTAATCCCAGAGACCAATTTGACATTTCAAGTGATTGTTTTATATTTTTTCAATTTGGAGTTTGACATTTACACCTGTCAAATTAGTCTTTGGGATTAAAAAAGTAACTTTATTGACTCAATAAAAAATATTGTTGTTGTGAACACAATTTGATTATTCGATTATAAACTCTTCAACGACTTGATAACGCCTTAGCTACCAAATAAAAGAACTTACCTAAACAAAAAACAAAAAAAAGTTTATTTCAGGAACAAAAGCCTAGAGACCCGTTTAAGTCGGAAACTCGCAGAATTTCTAAATGTTAAAACAATTTGTTTTATAAGGCTTCTTTATGGAAATATCCGGGGACTGGGAGCCGTGACGGCACTGACAACTTCCGCGAAATATTCGCAAAGGAAACCTTAGAAATACTCATAAGAGTTTTTTTGTCTTAAAATGTTTCGGGTTGGTAATCACCAAAAGGATTTTAGATGTAAGGGTTAAATTGCGGTCAAAAAGTCGTCGCGTTACATTTGAAATTATAACTGAGGTCATGTATATTCACGGCCTTATTAACGGAAAGAATTCTTGGAGCTGCAAAAGCTCATGCGCAAATAATTACATGAATTGAAAAAAAACACAGTGGCTCTCTACGAGAACCGACAGAATTGAAAACTTAAACAAGATCGCCTTGGTGGAAGAAAAATACTTGTATAGAACATTGGTCCATAACCTTATCTAAATAAAGAGCACAATTGCGTTTCCAAAAAAAAATACTTCCAAAACCTTCAAAGTAAAAATATTTATATAGAATATTGATCCGTAACGTAATATAAACAATAAAGAAAAAATAATAATAAAGAATATTCTATCTATCTATCAATAAAGAGCACAAACGCCTTTACAAAAATGAGGTGTCGGTAACGGTGTCGCAAGTTCAATTTTTTTTTCCCTTCTCTAAAATGTCCAACGCTTTCATATCAACAAGGTCCTTTAGTAGACAAACAGTAGGATGGTTCATCTACATTGTATGTTGACCTAGTACTAGGCATACATTGGTTACCTGTATACCTACTGTATGTACATTGGCAACAGGTCCCACGGGAGAATCGAGAATTCGGGAACCGTTAGCCAGATGTCCTGAGAATTATTTAGAAGCTATCAAAGCAACATGATGCCACAAAACCAACAACAATATGATGAACCAGAATCTAACTGCTAAATTTAGGCTGTCAATAAGACCGTAAAATTCATAATCCTAGCATTTTCCCAATTATGTTGGGGTCGGCTTCCAGTCTAACCGGATGCAGCTGAACCTACCAGTATTTTACATGGATCGACTGCTTATCTGACCTCCACAACCCAGTTACTGGGTAATACGATATCCCTTTGGTAACACTGGTTGTCAGACTTTCGGGCTTCTGACGACTCGTAACGACTGTTAAAGATCCATGAATGACAGCCGAGACTCTAGTATGTAAGGATGGTCCTCCATCCAAGGACCAACCGCGGCAAGCGTAGCTTAACCTGATCGATCAACCCGTGGGGCTGTTATTACTTGGCCACAAGCCCGTAGTCAAAAAATATTTAATTCTGCAGGTTGCCGATTATCCTGACAAAATAATCAATCTTTAATCTTCGCCTAAAACAATAAATTAACGGGAGAGAGCTCCTTACTTTTACCTCGTGATATCAAATAAGACAATGATATCAATGTTGTTTTGATACCAGAAATAATCACCACTCATCATGCATTACCACCCAAAACGCAAACGCTAATAGGTAAAACAAATTCTTGAATCAGAGTACATAAATACTTCACATGTAATCGCATCCGCCATCTTTTATATTTGCACCTAGTCGCGTATCTACTGAAATATTGTTAGTAGGCCTAAGGCAGTCTGCCAAGAATTCAGACAAAATTCGCTGAAACAATTTCGTGGATTACCTAGGCATTCAAATAGTCTTAACACTGTGTTAAACCAGTTGAAGCCCATGACTTCGTGTGCATGATAACTTTAACTCCTTGTAAGACAGTGCGCACACCAGAATCAGTTTTTCCAGTAGAGTTTTGTCAACTTTGACTGTGAGAATGTTTTGTTGCAAGAATGCGTGACATCACTGTATTTAGGTACCTACATTCGTTAAAGCAATGGCACGTAAAATTTAATCGGAGAGGCAACCGGATGGCGAAGGGTAATCTGGGTCTTGAAGTGATACCGAACCCCCCGTACCGTCCGAATGGACCCCAAATCGACGGGGGCGGAAATATGGGGGATGAGGGCAAAACATTTTTTTGACATGACAATCACAATTTAAGCTCTAATAAATACATGGAATTTGTGTGTAACAGTTTATTTCAGTGCATCATAGTCGACGACAACGTATTTAATTTGTAACACAAAGAAGCCAATCTTATTTTTTCTGTTTTTTCATCACAGAAAACATGACATGACAAAACAAAACAATAATACCAGTTAAGAAGACTGTTGTAGACAAACTTCTCTAATCACAATTTAAGCTCTAATAAATGCATGGAATTTGTGTGTATCTATGCCATCCGGTTGCCACCCCCAACATCGTTAAAATTGAAATAATGCCTTACGCTGTATATATTTCTTGAAACTCCTTACCGGTGATTTATCAATGAGAGTGAATTTTATCAAAACCAGGTCGCATTGATACACACAAATTCCTTGCACTTATTAGAGCTTAAATTTTGAATGCCATGTCAAAAATAAAAATGTTTTGCCCCCATCCCCCATATCTCCGCCCCCGTCCATTTGGGATCCATTCGGATGATACGGGGGTTCAGTGTCACTTCAAGACCCAGATTACCATTCGCCATCCGGTTGCCTCTCCGATTAAATTTTACGTGTCATTGCCTTGAATACATAGAACAAAGTTTGTCTACAACAATCTTCTTGACTAATAATATAACTTTGTCATGTTTCGTTATTTTCTGTGATGAAAAAACAGAAAAAACAAGATTGGCTTCTTTGTGTCACAAATTAAATACGTTGTCGTCGACTATGATGAACTGAAATAAACTGTTACAAAATTACTAACACCTACAATTTTCTAAGAAACAGTTGTGACGTCACGATTTTTTTTCCGTACGCAAATCGTTCTTAACAATCCCTCAAGTACTTAAATAACTGTTCTAGTATTTTTTCGCCGAATTGACACACATTTCTTGGCACTTATCGCAATTTTTTTACGTAATTTTTTATCGTCGTCGTAACAGAGGGTAACACGTCACAGTGATAATATCGGAATCTCGACGTTTTCCGAGAAATGTTATTGAATGCATTTTTTTCCTGCTGACTTATTGCATAATCTTATCTGTCGGGATTTCGGGAATGATACGGTTAAGCCCATAAGGTGGCGCGGAGACGAGTGTTTTTCTGCCGCGTATTACGAATTATCTTCATTGAGGCATTGAAACTGTGGAAAATTCTCATCATTGAGGAATTTAATGGCTTGATACAATGACACGCAAAGAGCAAACGCGCGTTGTCGTGTGACCATCTGAATCAGGCCCTATCAAAAATTTATGACGTAAAATTTGTCCAGCAAGAAAATGCATTATAAGCGAGTGTCGATAAAAAAACCCACCTATTAAAAAAAATTCAGTGTCGCAGAACTTTTACCAAGCAATGTACAGAAGAAAAACTGACAAAAGTCGAGCATCAACACCTCGGTACTGAAAAAAAGATGGACATAATATTCTACTCACAGACATAATTCTATTTGTAATAGATATTTTTCTTGACAAGCATCCGAATTAAATTCATAAAGGAAAAGCTATCAGATACCAGGAGGACATATACACCGGCAGGTAATAGGAATGAAAATATTTCAACCACGCGAGGCACGTATTCGTTCCGCGTAATAACTAGGACAACACATGAAAGTAAATACGTCTGGAAAACCTCCTCCATATTCTATTTGCCTGGTTATGATAATACGTATCGATAATAAGTTGATAAGTATTCGGTGGGAGATTGGAAATGTCTCCAACACGTCAGCGCGCCTAGGCACGGCGCGTACGTTTCGAAAGTAAATAGTAGCTTTATAATATTTTATAGTCTTGCTAGCGAACCGCCCTTGCTTCGGCTTTTACAAATTGATAAAACATCGAGATTCCTTTCTTATTTATGTAAATTTAATATCAATATAATATACACATACAATTTATTCCAATTAATAAATAAGAAAAATAATAGATATAGAATAAATTCTCTAAATGCTGGTAAAAACCGCTTCAAAATCTGTGTGTGTGTCTGTAGTAGTTTAGAAGAACAAAGCGGTCACAACCTGAAAAGTGACTTTAATTTTTAATGAATAGATAAGTAATAGAGAGATAGAGAAGCGCCACAGACAATAGTAAAACTTTTCATATTTATGTTCTGAGCACTGAACTTTTTTCAGCAATCTTGGTTTTATTTAAAGCGACTGACTATCTGTGACAAGATTGCCTGTGAAGTGTTCGTGACACCGAGAAATGTCTAAAGTTTAATAAACCGTGGAAGTTTTGATCAAAATCTTGTACCGTACGACCAAACAGAACCTGACAAAATTTACTCTGTTTTAATTACAAGCATTTTGTAAAGAAAATCAAGTGATGCTATGAGTTGCTTTTTAATTTCGGCTTATTTTTTTTATGAAATCGACGATAAGTTTTGTTACAAAATAAACTTAGGGCTTAAGAATTAAGCTTGTCATAGAAAGAAAACAAAACATAACTAGAGAAAAGCTTACAATAATCCTTGAGTAAATATTAAATCATCATCATATTTGTTACTAAGGCAACCCTGAAAACAACAAAAATGTTTCAGTATTTTTAAAGAAAAGGTAGAAATGTATGATAGCTCAGAAAATATGCTAACTATGCTGTCGCACTTAGGCTTTACGTAGCTTTAAGAGCTATTCACACCTCGTGGTAGCGTTGCCAGGATTCCACTTAACCCAGTAAAGAAAAAAAAAACAGTGTGTAAAAACGAATGTACAAAAATATCTTTGTGCTATTTCTAGTGCGTTCGGTACTAAATACGGACTAGCCAGACGAGAGTCAGTGTTTTATTATATAAATTGTTGATATTGACACTCAATTAAAAAGGTCAATGGCTCAAGAGCAATTCATCTTTATTTTTTAAACTAAAAATAATTTCATAATTCAATAGAAAAATCCTAGGGACGTCATATTTTTGTTTACCACCATAAACTAGCGAGCAAATATTTTCCAGTGGTTTGTCTCCAAGCCATTCTTATCGTAAAGACGAGGTATTCGCAGGAATTATTCAGAGGACTATTTCGCGTCGCCACCGACTTGGGGCAGGTAATAGAAAGTAAATATTTTCGCTAGTAGCCGCCCGTCGGCTACAGAGAGAGTGATACACGGCTAAAGCCTGCGGCTTGGCACGGCTTACTGTGAGCAGATTGCTTCTACAAATACTGATGATCTGCCGCGTTTTGCTAGACTGGAGATTTGGTCCTAAGTTCTTAACACTTTGGAAATGTCTAGGATGATGATGCGCTTGACCGTAGATTAACGAGCAGGCTTTCTTAGATTTTTGGTATTTTTACCGTAAGCTTTCCACCCCTGAGTCTCGCAAAATAGGTGTAAAGGAGATTAGCTCACACTACGATACGAAATAAGTAGAGTAAACTCTGTTACTCACGCAAAAAAATAGTTTTCAGTTAAATCGATAAGTAACTCGCTGGTTAGTAAATTAACTGTGACCCCAACCTTGAAGAGTCAATATTAATTTGGGCGAGTGTTGTGATTACAAGAAAGGTATGTTGTTTTTGAACTTCAATTATCGTGCCAGTAGATTCGTTGGTAATTAAAATTAGATTAGGAGTAGCCCTTCGAGTGTTAGGCAAATAAATGACGATAAAGTGGGAATCAATTTAGATAAAAGCTAGGACAATAATGGCCATCAATACTTGGTAGAAATATTGTAGGAAAGTACAATGATTGAATTTTACTTTTCCAGGTAAAAACCCTATCATTGCAGAAATTCTTATTCCTCTTGAAGGATTTGATTAATCCTCACAGGTCCAACCTACACACAATGGTGATAAACGAGTTCTTTCATAAGTGGATTCAGATAAAATAACAATACGAAAAAACTTAAATGCACCAATTCCACTTATCACTCAACCCCCACAATTGCTAGTTGCCTCCCATTTAGTAATAATAACTATTAAACCAATCAAAACAACATCAATTATGTTTAATCCTGCTGCCTTTCAAAAAAGCATCTTCCTCCTTCTATATTATCGGCCGGCATTATCTCCACAACAAAGATATATCAGGACATCTCTGCACCAGACGGCCTTACGGTACTTAACAATATTTATTTCGGCACTAGGGGCAGTATATTTTTTGCGAAGAATGCTCATATTAACTGAATCCTATCTTGTGAGAATGAATGTGGTGCGTGGAGTCTCGAAGCAATCTCTTTAAGTGGCCCTCGCCACAATACAAGCAGGGCGCAGTATGTGAAATAGAAGTAACGTATCTGGTCCTTCGAGACGTGATCGTAATCGTAAATGCGAAATGGAAGTTTTTGTATCTATAGCAAATAATCAAAGAAAGCTAGTATATTATTTATCTGTGTCAGAATCTTTGTCATCACTATGATATTTATTGGCCCTGAACATACTTCTCATATCAAATGTCAAGGTCTTTGGTACTGAATTTTAATATACAGGGTAAGTTTTTATCCAGTACGCAAACTTTAACACGTGACTTTACTCATCATTATGAACAACTTTTACTATGGGCCCAAACATGAAATCGCGAAAAAAATATCGCTGTTCCCTACATTTTGACGAGTTATGCAAACATAAATGTGGCTTATGGCTATTAATACCAAAATCAGACAACGACTTCAACTTGGTATAATATTTCTGTGTTCTGGCCTCGCTAATAAAAACCGTTCAACTTTAGGAACTTCCCCCAATCGAAAACAATTTTGTCAGTCCATTTTTATTCCTCAGGGAGCATTTCTTGGAAGAATATATCGATGTCCTTGTACCCAAAACTTCTGCTACGTTTCTTTCGTCTTGTTCCTGCGTGGAGACTGCCTTATCAGGGTTTATTAGTTATTTATTCTCACACAGCCCTTGGGCTGTGGTCCTTCATGTAACTTGCATTATACAGTTTCTTAGACCTGCATGTAATCGCGACCTAATTCTCTAGAAAGAATTCCAAGGTCGGTTACAATTAAGTTTTTCAAGAACAGTTTGCAAGTCATGCGAAATGCAATTTTCTTTGTCTTGAGCGCTGCAAAAGAAATTAGGTGAGAGCAAGTTATTTAAACAATTACGGAGCTACCTGTATTTTATTTCTCCTTTTTAGTTTCTAGCGTTTTGCTGGCTTTTACCGCTGATCTCGGTTTAAATGAATCATGCGTCTATTAGTGATTCTTTCATCGTCTTCTATCTGTTATACTTGATGAAGGCTTTGTGTTTTCATGTGAAGTTGTATAGTATCTTCAAGGTAGGTTTTAGTAGGTTCTAGAAACATGGGTTTTTGATGTAATACCTTAAGTAATTGTTCTGTTCTGGTTCCTGACCCTATATTTTTAGAATAACACGTACTAGCCGGGTTTTGTATGTGTGTAGCATGCCTTATCACACATTGAATAATTTGATTAGGGGAAGTAATATTATGAATTAATATGAATAACTAACATTTCCCCTTATTTCGATTCCGGTTGTAAGAAAAGTTGCGATGTACGTGAAACGGAAATAACTACTTATGAGTCACTATACTCAAAGATAATAGTATGTTATTACGTCTGTAAACACACGTTACAACTATTTAATCTTTATGCTTTTATTTATTTACTTTATTTTACACATTCTTGTGTGGGATCATCTAAACGTATTAATTTCATTCTGATTCACTGCATAAACAGAAACTACGTACCTAATTCTAGATGACTAGCGTGTTGAAGAAAAATATATTATATGGCTACGGTCTTTGTTATGAAACATAAATTCATGTCAGTATATTACATAATTATTATACTCGTTGATTAATAATTTAATTCCTATTTACTTATGTTAGGTCTAGTATTATTAATTGTTAGTGCTGTTGAATCTTCGAGCTTTTTCAATTTGAAAATAACCTCTAAACTGTCACCAAATAAAACTGCTCTTTTTTTGTGTAGTGACAGCAATTGCCTTATTGTCTTAGAGAGATTGATTCTACAAGCACATAAGTAAGTACATAATGTTTACTCACAGCAAGTACTGTAGGTACTTTACTCAGTCCAACAGTCGACTGTGTGGCCATAACTCGCCACACACGTAGCCATGTTGTTTGATTTGTGTTCTACGCTACAACTGGAACATGTCACGCGTAAATATCAATAAATGCATGAAACACATAGGTAGGTACATGAATTATAAAATTTTTGACCAGTCATTTTTCATTCATGTGATTTTTGTTGTGAATCTGATTTTTTTTGTTTTGATTCTGAGACTTGATAAGAATATTGTACATTATGAATATAAAGGCCAGTCATTTTTCATTCATGTGATTTTTGTTGTGAATCTGATTTTTTTTGTTTTGATTCTGAGACTTGATAAGAATATTGTACATTATGAATATAAAGGCAATGGTACGTGGTATTTATCAGAAGAGATCTTATTGTCTCCTATAGATACATGGGATGCGGGCGAGGAGATGTAATTAAATGAAACACAATAATATTCTGAATAATCACAAATTCCTGATCACATTATCAACAATAATGTAAATTACGTTCGTTCTCCCCAGTACGTGAGGCGCGAACGCACATCAATCAACTCGCTGCCCTGCAAGGGTAGTCACAATGATTCCCAATATCTCATTTCGATCTTGCTTTTTTTTGACAGCCGGCCGCCTTCTCAGTACTCGGGGTTACGTCAAGTTGACAGCTGTCATAATCGTTTTAAAATCAACTCCGTAAGTTTGGCGTCGTAAAACAATTTTCTGCTTGTAATGTATGTAAATAAAATTTGTATGACACTGCGCAATTTTGGTCCTTCGAATCGGATTTAAAAAGAAGAAATGTATCAAACCAAAACTAAATTGAGCTACAATTACAATTTACAATATTAATTGCTTTCAACTAACATAGGTACTTGTCACTTGAGTACATTATGCTCTTACAGACCCACCGGATACTAAAGAGTTTCACAATACTAAGTATCGAATACATTTAAACCTTTCCATTGAGCTGTTAACGGAAAGTCTTCGTGAGTGCCAGATAAGGGCTCGGAGTGACCGTCGTTAATGCCAAACACTTGGATTGCAACACACTAGGAAGCGATCAACAATCGCCTCCTACTCATCCACTTATCAGTGCCGACTGCTAGAAATAAAACAAGTCAGGCTTTCCACAGACAGACCGGACAGGACTACGTTCGGACCACGTTCGGACTACGTTCGGACTACGTTTAGGACTTCGTTCTGGACAAAACTACGTTTAGAGTGTAGGATTGTAGAGACTGGCATCAATTAGAGCTTCCTGCTGCCACACAGACACAGGTCTACAGTCATAGGTCTGCATAAATAAATAATATTGTGGATACATTGTTACTAACACCAATATACTAACAAAATTATGGACCTTAGTCTGAAATAGTTTTATTTAATTTTAATTAAAGGTTGTTGAAAATATTGAGACCATGGACGTTACGCTTAGAAGCTTCATACACAAATCGAACGTGAAACAGCATTGTGTCTAAGAAAATATCCCACAAAAAAGAGAAACTATAAAAGAACAGCATGTTACTTCGGGTACCTAATCGTGTTAGACAATCGCTGCGGTGTAACTGGCCTATGTTTGAAGCCCTTATTGAGACCACGGCAACGAAACGTGTGGGTGGAACGGCGTGTTCTGAAAAATGATACCAAACTAACTTTCTTGTTATTTTGTTAAACAAACTGGAAACATTCTGTCTCATGCTCTGTTTATGTGGTCAGGAAGTTGTTCCATTTCCTTGTTATTTTTCTTTGTAGTCGTAACTAAAATCCTACGCGATAAAGGACCATTTTTTTTGTTTTTTTTTTCCTATCTGTTTACTTCATAAGTCTTATACTTTTATTCTTCTAACCTGGTTCTGACTATCCGCGAAACCTAGAAACTCGCTTTATCGTTAATTAAGAATCTGGTCTTAACGTTTTCTAATGAGAGAATCCTTCAAGATAGCGTTGCGGGTGAAGAGGGCTCATTGCGGCGCCCGTTGGACACAGCCGAGTTTGAAGATAAGTAATCCTTTACGATCTTATAATTCCCTTTTTATTTCGAAGAAAATAAGATAGTTTTCAGAGATAGTGACCTAGTTTTTAGGTCAGCAAAGGTGTCTCAGCAGCGTTGAGAAATGACGTAATCGGGTCGGAAACAAAATAGTCGGATAATGAACCTAGAAGCTTTCTTGATTAAGAGGGTTTTTCCTAAAAGTTGGCAACGTCGTAAATAACTGTCAAATATTTACCTGTTTTGATTAATTTAGCAATATTACTGTATGGAATTAAGAAATGTGGCTAACTAGGGAACTAAAATATTGATTACGAAATGCAATAATTAATATCGTAACACCGAATATTTAGTTTGAGATGTAAAAATAGTATTTGAAAACTTTCCAAATACCTTTTTACACCTAAAACGGTTACAACATCAAATTCAGTGTTATAATTGCAATTCATTATTCATATTCTAGTTCGCTAGTTAGCCACATTTCTTATTTCCATATAGTAATATTGCCAAATTAATCAAAACAGCGAAATATGACAACTTTTTGCGACGTTGCCCACTTTCAGAATAAACGCTCTTAACGGAGTACGGAAATTAATTTACTTCTCTTGATCCAGCTCTGAAACTATATTATGTGCGCTTGAAATTCGTATTTTTGCAAAAAGCGGTATCAACTGCTTTTTAATACATCTTTCCATACTTTTTGTTAACCTATTTGACATTATAACCAATATAGCTTAACGTAAATACCCGATTATACGCAAGGGATCGTATGTTTTCAAACAAACCCCGTCTCTTAGCTTCTAAACGCTCATAAACCGTGTATTTAATAGCGTGTGCTGCTTATCTGTGGACATGACGAGTAAGATATCGATGCACCAGGGACTCCAACACGACAACGGCGACGCGGCGACGGTAGCAGGCACTGACAGCCGAAGATAAGATACACCCACGCAACACAACCGTTATACACCATTTATAAATCAACTGCCCAACACTACGATATAAATTAATGTACAATTTATTTTAATTCGTAAAATTTGTCCGTGAAATTATTCTGTATAACTTAATTTGAATCGATAAAATGTTATCGGTTTTAATTATTTATCGGTTTATAAATTAGTGGTGTCAGGTTTTAGTAATTAACGTAAATTAGTTTTCGGTTGAAAGATTTACGTTATAGAGTGTGACAGGTGAATATGTTTGAATAATTTGAATACCTTTATTTGATAGAAGTCTATGTTTTGGTTGATAGAAAAAGGAGATTTAGTTAGATTTGGAGTAATTGCATTTGTACGAGATCGAAGAAAGATTATGTATATGAAAAAACTTTTATAATCACAAGCTTTTTGTAAAATTACTTTTTTTTTTTGTAAGCGAAATTTTTGTATGTCGTTTTACTCTTTTCGCTAGCAAAAATATTTTCTATCCAGTTTGAAAGATGTTTCTATTTTCCTTCAGATATGTAGTAAAGTAACAAAATTCTTGTGCCAAATAGACTTTTAGAAAATAAGCTCTGACATCGGGGCAGAACGACAGACGACATTGCTCCGTTTTTACATTTTTGCGATGGAACTCTAAAATGAGACGGCGGAATCCTGAAAATGTTTCTACTTCCTTTATTATATTAAACTGCCTTATACTTCGCCTTTCTCTTTAATCTCGCGGGACCTAAGGTTTTGGTCGGCGTACTTAAGGACCAATATTTGGCAGATGACCTTTGTTGGTATATTCAATTATTCATCCACTCCGATATTTCTTTATGTCGACCACCGATGAATTCTGCCCTAAAATATTCGATTTTTTTCTCGGAATTTTGTGAGTCTATTTAATTATACATCCACTCCAATATTGTCTGATGTTTTTTTATGTCGACCACCGATAATTTCTGCCCCAAAATATTCGAATTTTTCTCTATTTTTTTTTTTTTCTATATTTTATTTCGTTTTTAAGCATACTATTTACATTTTTAAATATTCTTATAAAAATAATTTAAAAAAACATTTAAAAATATAAAAAATAGTAGCCCACTGGTGTCGGGAACAGGGTCCAAGCCACCGGTGGTCAGGGCTCCTGAGAGAAGAACCTCCTAACGATACGCGCCGTGTCCAGGAGTACTGCTTTCTGGATCAAGCCCTTGATCCAGCTACCTAACGAGAGCCTCTTCAGGTGTTGGTCGAGGCTCTTAGCTATTATGCCATTGGCCGTAACGATTATCGGCACAATGATTGCTGTATCCACATCCCACAAGTCGACAACCTCGTGAGCCAGATCAAGATACTAAATCTGTTTATCTTTTTCAGCTTTCACGAGGTTCTCGTCATGCGGGACCGCTATATCAATAATCATTGTGCGACGCTCTAATCGATCTATCACCACTATGTCTGGCTTATTGGCAACAATAGTCCGGTCAGTGATGATAGATCGATCCCAATACAACGTGATATTGCCATTTTCGAGGACTGGGTCGGGCACATATCTATAGTACGGTACTTCCGATTCCACAAGACTGTATTTCAGAGCAAGTTGCTGGTGGATAATCCTGGCTACAAGGTTGTGCCTATGCAAGTAGTCTCCGTTAGCCAGACGAGAACAGCCAGAAATAATGTGTCTGATTGATTCTCCGGGACGGTGGCATGCCCGACAGATGTCAACCGTGCCGTCCTTCACAATATATTTCCGGTAGTTGTTCGTCATCATAACTTCGTCCATAATCGCAAAGACAAAACCTTCGGTTTCCCCAAAGAGGTCACCGAATCGCAACCAGGATACGGACGCTAACAGGTCTACATCGGGCCCATGTAAGGCCCGGTAAAAGCGCCCGTGAAGCTCTTTGCTCTGCCATACCTCCCTGCGGTCATTAGTATCTAATACTATAGGTTTGCGCCAGTTCTCGTTAGCCAAGGATAGCGGGGTGAGGCCCTTGTCTACGGAGACCACATCTCGGTGCATCCCCACGTCGGTTTCTAGGAAGTATTCCCTGAGACTGCATACCTCACGGTTGTGCAGGGTCTTAGCATTTAAGAAGCCTCGACCTCCGCACTTCCGCGGGATATACAGTCTCATCACCGATGAACGTGAGTGATGCATCCGATTTGCGGTCAGCAATGTGCGGACCCTCCTATCCAGGGCGTCAAGTTCTGTCTGAGTCCATTTGAGTATGCCGAAAGAGTACATCAAAACCAGCATGACCCAACCGTTGAAGGCGCGCACCTTGTTTCCGCCTGATAGAAGACTATTTAAAACTTTATTCAGGCGGCTAAAGAAGCGCTCCTTCAGCGATTGCTTCATGTCAGCAGCGTTGATACCTAACGCTTCCGACATACCCAAATACTTGTAGGTTTCGGTCGAGGAGAGGGATCTTAGGTGTATGGAATCCGAGAGGTGGGTTCCCACGGATTCCACAATCTTCCCTCGCTTTACATGCATGACCGCACATTTGTCCACACCAAATTCCATTCTGATAGCGCTACTGAAAGTTTCAGTTACCTTCAGTAGCTCCAGCAGTTGCAAATTGTTGTGGGCAAAGAGTTTCAAGTCATCCATGTAAAGGAGGTGAGATATACCCTGACCACCTCTCCTCAATCGGTAACCTAGCCCTGAATCTTCCAGCAGTGTGCTTAGAGGATTCAAGGCTAGGCAGAACCAAAGTGGGCTCAGACTGTCGCCCTGAAATATACCTCGTTCTATCCTTATCGGCTCGCTATTCCTCTGGGTATGTCGACATCCTGGATAGCGAAGAACCGTCCTCCATTGCCCCATACATGACATCAGGAAGGCTCGTAGAGTATTTTATTTATTATTACGTACGAAAAAACTTAGGCTGTCGATTGCGAGCCGTATGGGGACCTTTCTACAGTTTCAATGGCACTTTAAAGATTTATTAAAGCATTTTATCATTGTTACGCCATGGTTGACCTCTACCTAATAAAGTAGCCATAACAATACAACTGTAAATAATTGACAGGTAACAGGTCTATTGTCTATGAGGCTTAAACGACCATTTTCTTTAATTGACAGTTACAACTTGCGTTAATATAGGTTCGAATAGAGAAATCCCACGGTTTAATAGATTTCTTACGCAAGTCGACGTACCTGCATCAGATAGGCACTTAGACTTTGCAATATATTCAAAACATATCGGCTAACTACCCAAAAGTAGCTGCGTAGAATTGCATGCTTATACTAAAACTATATTACTATTATACAAAGAAGTTTATAAAAGGCGATCCCATAATTTCAGAATTGCAATGAAAATATTGGGGCAGTAAGGAATTATTTCCGTAATAGCTGTTTCAGGCCAAAGCATGCTCACATTTCAAGCATTACCAGCATTTCGATGGCTTATAAGAAAAAAAAAGTGGCACTCCGGGAGTGCCGACAGAAGTGAAAACTTGAACAAGATCGTCTTGGTGGAAGAAAAATACTTGTATAGAACATTGGTCCGTAACCTTAGCTAAATAAAGAGCACAATCGCGTTTACAAAACCTTTAAAGTAAAAATACTTGCATAGAACATTGATCCGTAACTTAATATAAATAAAGAGCACAATAGCATTTACAAAAATGAGGTGTCATTACAGTGTCGCGAAATCAATGGTTTAGTCTCATCTCAAAAATGCCCAACGCGCCTAAAGAAGTTTTCACTTCAAAAATTAACCACAAAAAATAAGGAATTGATTTAGTCACATTTTATATTTCATTGCCACTTTCTTCAATCTCTTCTTTCAATCCATTCATTCTCTTTAGCCTATACCTGGGCTACTGGTAGATAAATGAGTCAGTTGACATTTAACGAATACGTCATATCTACTCAAGCAACTGGACTAGATCAAAGGCTGGAGTATAAACCTCATAACTATGCACAAACAGCTACAGATGCCGTATCTGCGTCTTAGTATTTGTGATGCTGCAGAGCTGTAATCTCCTCTTTAAGCACCAAGTAATGAGCAGAATCTTAGCAAATTCTACAAACTAGCCGCCTGTGTTTACATAAGACTTAGGCAGAAGGCTCTTCGTGGTGGTTTTTAAGAATTTGTTTTATCCCTCACGTAAATTATTAAAAAATAATAGACACGTATTTTTTTCCTTTTTTTCGTAATCAAAAAATTAAGGCCTACAAAATCTACATACCTACTCGTGCCGTCACGACAAATTTTAATTCAATGATACATTAAATTAAAATGTGGCATGACGCTACGAGTATGTAGATTTTATACTTACTTGTGACGTAGCCACCCCCACTCCGCAACTTGAATGCGTTTTATCTAAGTAATTTTTTATTAATATATGATAAAGCAAAAAATACGTGTCTAATATTTTTTTTATTATCTGACTGACAGACTAAATAGAATTTCTTTTTTTTTACCCAGACATCATTCCTATTGCGTAACACAGCAATATCAAAGCCTTTTTTATATTGACAGTTAATTTTTTTCAAATATATGAAGTAATGGCTAAAGTCTCCGCAAACAGGCGCGACAATTTTCGTGAAGCTTTCATAGAACTTGTTCCACCAGAGTCGCGTCGTACCTTAGAAAGATTTTAAAAGAAATCCTAAAGGCTCCCTTAACCCATCCCCACCTATCCCTTTAGGGATTTCCTTTAAAATCCTTCGGATAGTGATAAAAGTGTGTTACGCAATTGGGGAATTTTATAAAAGTGGGATGAGCCCATTACCATAATACAGGGCAGAACTTTAATTAGGTATTTCCATACATGCAAAAATATTCTACATACAGATCTTATGTGGTAATGAAAATCAGTATTTATTTATTGAAAAAGTTTAACTAAGAAAGTATGAATAGTAAAAGCCACCCAATTTCTATGCCCGATCTGTGTGATAAAACTTAGGATAAAACACACCTGGACTTAGTCATCCCTGTGTACGTTCTATCGTTAGATCACTGAAGAGTGTAACATCAAAATATTTATTGATTATGAATCTAAATATCCCAGGCTCAGGCAGCTCATCCAAAGTTGTTTACATGTTTATGTTTACATAGACAGCCAAGGGCCATCCCTAACGAATCTTATTTATAAGCTCTTCACGTCAGAACCGGGCCCACTACATAAATAAATGGAGACCTCAAGATGTGACAACCGTCCTTAAGTTTTTTTTCTAAATTAAATAACGATTTGACATTTGACATCTGTTTTTGTGATGACACGTGACAAGACAAATTGATAATATGAAGAATAAACATAGTATAGTTGTTAGGGTTGCCTGGTGTGGGATTATCGATGAGAAAGATAATTTAAACAATAATAGTTTTGAAAAACATAGATAAATAATAAATAAATAAATTTCCTTTTATTCAAAAAGCCAAATATGATGCAAAAAGCCAAAGATGCACTTGTTTCGTTCTAAAATACTAAACTACTTTAATCTTTGCCAAAGGCGCATCTGCATTAAAGTTTATTTGTAAGTAAAAAGACATTTGCCCTCACAAGCAGAAAATAGCAACCAAACAAGGAATAGTCTTAACTAAACGCGTTCAAATTATCGGTTTTATCTCAATTCAGGGCTGTTTATGGCTGATATCTGTCTAACAAATTCTAAGCGACGGATAAGCGTAGATACTACGTATAGATTTCAAGGCAATATCTAATACATATATGTATTAGGGCCGATAAGGATTTATTACGAAGTTTTGGTTACGAATACTTTTAACCAAATATAGAAATTCTTTGCAAAGCTTATCTCTGTTGCCTACGCATATTCGGGGAACGATAAAGCCTCGTGCAGACTAGCGCGACCGCGACGGCGCGACGCTTCTCCGACAAAAAAAAATCTAAGAAAACTACACGGTAGAACAACTACTGGTGTCATGTCGCGCCTGTCTGCACGAGGCTTAATACGCCATCGATTTAATTATGTATCTAAGAAAAACGTTTTATAAAATTAGACCGTAAATTGAAAACAAGGACTAAAATTATTTAACGGCAAATAAAAATAATTCTTAAAATATCGTGTGTTTTATTTTACCTTTATATTAATGTCTAGTGTTTGAATAAAGAGGAAAATTGTCTAATATTATTGCTGCAGTATTTTTCTTCAACGAACAAAAATAAAACCCCGGATTAGGTACTACTTCATACAAAAGCTTACCAAGAGTAGACATTTTCTGATCCAAAATTTTAAGCTATTGCATAGCTTTTATCGCGGGCTTTGAGCGCGGCGACCGAATCAAGAAATTCCGTAACGTAACGAAAATAAAACCTAACACACCCCACTCTGCCTACCATGTAATGACGGTTCCCATGACAACGTGATGTTGTCATGGGAACGTAATTTTTGTTTTATGTCATCACGTCATCATCCCAAGTGTAGCGTTGACAAATAGGAAGTATGGAGGTTACAAATGCTATGCAATAGCTTTACCGCGGCAGTCCCCGAGTGCCACACGTTTTTTTTTTTTTTTAAATGAAAAAACATTAATAAATAAAATATATATTTCAATAACAATATATCGAAACTCATCGCTACGTGATTTCCAATCGGTTTAACTTTAACCTAGCTGAGGGCGCTTAGAGAATTCAATAACGTTTTGATCGCTGCACGGATTGCCCACACACCCCTGCGGCTGAGATACGGGGATTCTCGATCTGTTTAAAGCCTAAATGGAAACCGCCTACTCGAACTCAAAAGTATATTAGCCTTAGGCTGGTACTACACATGCGAGTAAACATTATAGAGAGCCTTCATTTGCTTGGTGTGAACTTTCCAAGTCAATGGTCATAAATAAATAATATATATATATGTCGACTTAAGAACCTCCCCTTTTTTTCGTCGGTAAAAAAGTTGGCCCTAGTTAGCAAAAACTTAAAATAATCTCCCATATTGTAAGACTTTTTTTGATCTCCCGGGATCTTTTCTGATCCTTCTGGTCGTCAAATATCTGACGACGCCTTAAACGAAATAAACTTCGACACAGACGAATCGCCCGAGGTTGTAAATGTAGATTAAACATAATTGGTTTACGTCGGGTTGAAATTGAGAAAATATTTATCATGGAAATGAGAAAACAAGGATCCAACCTTAAGACAAACTAAATCAGCCGTTGTAATAAATTACATCGCCTCGTATAAAAATAAGAAATTTATAAAACGAGGGTTTGCCCTTTTGCAGGCTAATCTGAAAGTCAAGTGTTGCCTTGTAAAAAATAACGTTGCTACTAAATGGAGGCGTTTTCGCATAATAACGTTAAGAATTATGATTCTATGTTGACCTATTTACCTATTAAAACTTCCTCGGGAAAATTAACTCTTGAGTTTAATTTCAGGCGAGCGTTAAGTTCCTACAGCGGGCAAAAAAGTAATATTATTCGCTGCGCAAAAAAAATTCACTGTTCTTTAACAGATAAACCTTCATACTATAAAGCTCTCAACAGACTTTGTGTTGCCCGTAATGAAAAATAGCAGTTTTAAATGGAAAAAACGTTGACAACATCGATGAAGTTTGGTACGTGACTGCAAGAGGCAAAGTAAGCGACACTCCAACTTGCAGATGGCGTCAAAGATAATAGAAGGTAAACATTTGCTAAGGTTGGCAACACAGCGCACGCGCTCTCAATAGGGCTGCTAACACCGTCTTTATAATTTTGAACAGCTAATTTTGATAACATTTCAGTACTATAATAATGGAGAACAGCTTATCATTACCCGATTACACGTATCATATTCCATTCAAGGTGTGTTTTTCCTGTTTATCAGCCGTAAAATAAACGCGGAAGAAGCAAAACAAATAATACAAACATTGGATATGGACGCACTTAAATATTATCACTTCTGTGATATCTATTGATAACAGTTACCTGTTTATGTAATTCTAATATATCATGCACGACTCAATAAGTCACTTTATTTTATTCATGATGAATTACAATGCTTTAATTTTGAAATAGTCCTCTAAATAACTGAAAGTTATAAGACCAACAAAAAAGAATCGTCTGTTCTGAAGTTTTCAAAGAAATTGCAATTGCTCTAAACATTAGGATTGAAAGCAAAATCGACTATTTTATTTCAGTTTAAAACACACAGAAACAAGTGGCAGCCCTAACGCTAGGGGTGACACTCGGGAACTCGTTCGTTTCATTTCATTTCCCATCTGATGTTTGCACAGTCAACACGTATCCCGTATGTGGCGTTCTTTTCAATCCATCCAGTCCTCTTTGGGTGAAATGCTTTACCGTTTTGATTGAAAGCCCCTAAATGCGGTCTGCCTTTTAACGGTCGATGTAACAGCGTTGAATTTTAATGAATCCAATTAAGTAAAGAAGCTTGTAACAGCAATTATTATGAGTGTTTTTAAAGAGTCTTTGGGTGTTCCAATTAATGTATTTATTTTTTCGGTGAGATTAAAGAAAGAGCTTGAGTATTTTAATATAAAAAAGCCTTTAGAAATATATCATGTTTTGTACCCATAATTTTCAATGCAAATAGAAGATATGTTTGTATTTATTGTACACTACAAAATACCCGCAGTATTGTATTTTCTTCTCCCATTTAATCCAACCAAAGGTTGTTGAAAGATCGCTTTTAGCGATATGACCGCCCATTGTGTCACTCTATGAAAAGTTTCTACTTTTATTTTATATCTGTAATTTATATCGTGCTCATAATAAAGAGTATTCTATCTATATCAATCTACCTAGCCTTTTCCCAACTATGATGGGGTCGGCTTCCAGTCTAACAGCATGCAGCTGAATACCGTATTTTACATGGAGCGACTGCCTACCTGACCTCCACAACCCAACAACTGGGTAATACGATGCCCCTTGGTAAGACTGGTAGTCAGACTTTCGGGTTTCTGATGACCCGTAACGACTGTCAAAGATCCACGAATGCCAGCCGGGACCAACGGCTTAACGTGCTTTCCGAGGCACGGAGGAGTCTCGGTTAAGATGGTCACCCATCGACAGACCAACCCCAGCAAGCGTAGCTTAACCTGATGAATCGAACCGTGCGGCTATTATTACTTAGCCACGAGCTCTATCATTAATAACAGCCCAAACAAAACTTCTGTCTTTTATCACCATTAATAGCGAAAAAATAAAAGTAAATTCCAAAAGCGATTTCATTAAAACATAAAAGTAAAAGTGACGCTCAAATTATCGTATTTCAAACAAATTAGCGCCTTACAAAAGGCCCTCAACTTCCAATAATACCTAAATAACATAATTAATTACTTAGACCGAGGGGCGGGAAAAATTTCACGAAAGATTGAAGATTAGAGCGGTTAATCCAATGAATAAGAACAAACTGCAGAACTCCGGGCGAGAGGGACTCATCAATCATTAAAAAAAACTGCCCCGTCTGAATCCCCCTTTACAAAGCTCGGTGCAATTATCGATTTACAAATTGAATTATTTTTTTGAGGGATCCTTGTTAATACATATTTATGAGGGTATTACAAAGTCTGAATTTTTTGGGTGATTAATTGTAACTCGCCGTCCGATAAGGACCAGGCCTGGGTCGACGGCGCGTTGTGTACCACGCGCGCCTCAAAGAGATGTCAGCAGAACTGACGGGGTCCGCTAGGGCCGATGCCTGCTAAGGGGCGCGAGAAAGTCCGAAAGGGATACCATGACCCCTGGCAACATGGCAACTGAAGGAACACGGGTGGGTTTTAGTCAGTAGGAGTCTGACACGCCGTCCCGCTCCGCCCAGAGCGGGAGAAGTAATTATTTGATAATTTCCCACCCAAAAAATAATAAAAGGTAATTATAATTCGCCCCTTGTATTCTTCATTCATCTTTTAGGTTACTATGGTGACTTACTTGCATCTGATGCGTGTGTATAAAAAAATGCATGAATATTATACTTTGCGTGAATTGAGAACTATTAATGAAAGTTAGCAGATGTAGATGGCGTGAACTATTATTACTACCCACACACTCATGACCCTCTTTATTACTTTAAACATGTTATATTTCACTAGCTGTCGCCCGCGACTTCGTCTGAGATCCAGGATGAAAAGTAGCCCATGTCCTTCTCCAGGTCATGGTCTACCCATGTGCTAAATTTCATCAAAACCCGTTCAGCCGTTTTAGCGTGAAAGCATAACAAATAAACAAACGAACTCACTTTCGCGATTTCACCCCGCGGTTTTACCCGCATAAGTCTCGATCCCGTAAAAATATCGGGATAAAAAGTATTATATGTGTTAATTCAGGTTATAAACTATTTTTTTGCCAAATTTTATCTAAATTCGTTCAGTAGTTTTTGCGTGAAAGAGTAACAAACATCCATCCATCCTCACAAACTTTCGCATTTATAATATTAGTAGGATTATATAATATATAAAACAGAACATAAACATAACATCACGCCTTTAATCCCCGAAGGATTAAGCAGAGGTGTATCTATAGGTATAACTGGCGAAATGTGGGTGTACTATATATAGTACACCCACATTTCGCCAGTTATGTTTAAATCCCATGTAATAGGGGGCGAGCCTATTTTTTTATTTTTTATTCTTTATATTATGTATTATATTATATTATCTAGTGGGATAGGATAGACGGATTAGTTAAGATTATTATTAGTATTCGTTCCGTTTCTTCCATGCACTAAGCAGGCTGTACCAGTCAAGATAAAATCCGTAATCCTTCTCAAATGTGACATTAAACGGACCGTCAGCTCTGACCTACGCAACTCCTTATCATCGCAGGTGGATGTTGCCATTCATCTGATATAATCCTTCAGCTGCCCACGCTAAGAGATGGACGTCTGGGGTCCTACCTTGATCTGGGTTGCCGATTTCATTCATGGCGGACAAGGGAATTAAGCCTACAGGTATTTGTTGTTAGTCCAGGTATTAGTCTTTGTACACTAGGATTGATGGATTTCGAAGCCAATTAGCAGTCTCGTTTTTGTCTATTTTGTCTTTGATGGTGATTTGTACGTTTTACCCGTTGATTTGTACAGACGCCAGCACATCAAGCTACCCGACACTGTCAAATTTTCCCAAACAACTTTGAACCTTACACTTCAGCGATAAAGTTGAAAATCTATTAAATAAATTTGATAGATTGTAGTAGCCTGATGTGCTGGCGTCTGTACTTTACTGGTAAGTAGTTTTAACTTATGTTAACCTCGCGCAAAGATTAAAAGAAAAATAGGTTTATTATTTTACAATTAGCTTCTGTCTGCGTCGTCATTCACGTGGAAGTCAATAAAATACAGCCCGTGCTACTCGCTAATAACGTAACTTTTTATAGGCGAAAGAATTTTTTAAATTGGTCAAGTATTTTTTGAGTTTATACATTTCAAACAAACACAAATGTAAAAAAATCAAAACGTTCTCTTAAAAACTTAGAACTGGAGGAGTTTCTCAATTACTGTAAAAGCTTAAAAATTACATTATACCAATAATATTTTTTTTTCGGTTAATTTAATAAACTAAAAAAAACTTACATCCTGAAAACGACTTCAAGGACACCGCAAATTATGGTCCTTCGAGAATTTCCTTATTCCTAAATATTAAATTGACATTATCTACAAGGAAAAGGCCGTAGATACGCCCAACACACTGTCCTATACCTCTCCACTAAATAATGTTAACCCTCAGACTGCTATCTCGAAGTGCTTCAGACATAATATAGCAGCCCCGAGTAGATAAAATCGAAGATAATGCAATTGTCTGGATATCCTCGCGATATTGCTGCAGAATGGATAAGTGACAACACTTCAAACTAAAAACATGGATAGATTGTCTTTGTTGTAGTTTAATAAGATTGTAAAATAGGTTGTATAAGGAGCTACTTTGATTTTATATAAGTCGTCACGCTTTAAACAAAGGGGTTGAGTTGTTATGTGACAAATTGTGATGTCACAACATAACAACACGCCTTGTTTCCCCGAAGGGTTAGGCAGAGGTGTTCACCCAAATTTCGCCAGTTACGTGTAATAGGGGGCGAGTCTATTGCCATCAGCCAGGCACAAATCCAGACTCCAAGTTGCTACTGAGAAATTCCCGATAGAAAAACCCAATAATGATAAATCCGCTTGTTCGTTTAAAGTCCGGGGGACGCGGGGCGGTCGCTTGTTCAAGTGGTTTATTCTAGATACCCGTTGGACACCCTAGCATCAGCCGCACAAGCGACGGCCTTTCGACGGCCGGACACTATAGCACACGAAATTAGTTCTTCAGCAGCTGTTTATCAAGAAATCAAGAAAAGGATAGAAAAGGAGAGGAAATAGAGAAGATAATGGAGGTAAGGATAGAATCAAGAGAAGGTTAGAAATGCGTTGAAGCGAGTAAATGCAAGGGTTAGAACGGAACAGACATAATATTCAACATGTACCCGTTGGACACTCTAGTGCCCATGAAACAAGCAACGGCCTTTTCCCCATGGACACTATATTATCCAGAAATCAGTTCAGCGGATTGTATTTAACATTAACATTTAACTTAGATATACACAGAAAATATCGATGTTTTGACATGTCATTTGTTTTGCACATTGCACTCGTGCGAAGCAGGGGCGGGGCACTAATCTTACCTATAAAATTCTCGTGTGACAATGTTAGTTACCTTACTCCTCCGAAACGGCTTTACTGATTTTTACCAAATTTTATATGCATATTCAGTAGGTCTGAGAATCGGCTACTATCTATTTTTCATACCCCTAAGTGATAAGGGTTGTCCACCCCAAACAAATAAATGGCAAAACAACGTTTGCCGGGGTCAGCTAGTCTTATATATAAAATTCTCGTGTCACAATGTTAGTTACCTTACTCCTCCGAAACGGCTTTACTGATTTTTACCAAATTTTATATGCATATTCAGTAGGTCTGAGAATCGGCTACTATCTATTTTTCATACCCCTAAGTGATAAGGGTTGTCCACGCCAAACAAATAATTGGCAAAACAACGTTTGCCGGGGTCAGCTAGTTTACACATAAATGCTTTAAACACTCTATCGTAATAATACAAAAATAATATTCTCGATCAAAACTTTTGCATCTTGTGTATTTCTCTATACAGCTAAAAGTAGGCCACCCCATTCCACCTTGAACATGATCGCAGTAAAAGGCGAGTAACCATCTAAGGGATTATACCTTTCAGATGAATGGGCAGGAGTATTAATTTGTACAGCACTGCAATATCGATATTATCACGATATGAAACTGATATCGACACTACCAGCTACTTGCAGGATTTCGCCTCGCCTCGCCTCGCCGATTTTTAAGTCCGCCTCTGTACATGTATGTGCTTAAAGTAATAAATAAATTTCGTTTCTCGCTTAGAGTAAAGGCTCCCGCAGACAGGCGCGACGCAACGTGCGACGAACAATTTCCATTAAGTTTTCAGACATTTTTATACTAGACTCGTGTCGCGCCTGTCTGCGACAGCCTTAAGGCTTGATAAGGACAACAAAGCAGCTCGTATAAATGAAAATATTAAGAAAAAAAATTAAGAGTCTTAAATAAATGAGACATTATCGAATTCTTATAAATAAACAATTAGATAGATGGAAACAATTCGATGAAGAAAGCGATACCGCTCAAAAATTAACACATCACCACTACCAGTATTAAGAAATGGTAAAACAAACATTTTAAGAACACATCTATAAAAACGCCGTGTGTGGCACCAACAACAACAACTAATATTACAACCTTTTGACACAAACTGTTCAACATCAATACAAAATTTATCGTACACTCTTACTTCACATTAAAATCCCATAAGACTCCACTTTTAACCGACTTTTTATAACCATTCAGTTGCAGTCAATTCATATTTAAATCAGACATCATTTATTCATTTTAGGGGCTTATGAACGTCAAATAAGCCAGTGGTATTGTGCCTTGGGTACATATTTTATTGTTGTTTAGTAGCATTGGTGCATTGTCAAATTGTTGTATACGCCTCTGGTGAGTTGCTCTTGCTCATGAATGGAACTACTGTAACAATGTTTGTCTGATTGTTGTTACTTTGTAAGTAGTTCTACCTGTTTTAGTATGATGACTTCTAAGTAACTGTGAACATAATTGATATTGAATAGGGCTGCGCGGACGATGGATTTATTGCTTTTAATGTATAGTGCTCACGGCTAGTTGGCTGTTCTAAATTGTGCAAATTGTGTTGTTGTGTTTCTTGTATCGTTTATTGGTGAGCAGGAATTTACTCTTGCCAGATAATCCTATCTATGAAACGGGTTTCAATCTTTCAAGTTAGTCAAAACAGTTTAGCTTTACAGGTCCTGGAGGAGCTCAGTCTGCGCCCAGCGCTCGGTGTGGCAACACGCCGTGTTCGGGTTCGCGACAAGTCCATCGTCATCCTGAAGATGCCTCGTTGAGAGGTGAAACACGTGTCGATTTCTTTCATTCGTTTTTTATGGCTCTTTAGAAATAGCTAAGCGGAACAGGTTACTAAATATATCCACGTCTATTGTATTTTATAATGAATTTCCGCAAGGTCACGCCTGAATCAATTAACTGCCCTGGAGGAGGTTAACAGAACTCCTAAACAGATAAGGTCGGTTCTATCTTATTCCTGGCAATCACAAGGAAAAAATCTTATACATTTTTAACCATTAACCGTGCTGATTGGGTGGAAATCGATCGTATGCCTACATACAAGAGAGCTCAGCCTCGGGCGAAAGGAAACGCGATATTGGAATATTGCAAATTCGCTCCCAAGCGTGTAATGGTCGAGTTTTCAAACGCATGCACACAATTTATGGAATTTGTCGTTTGGGATTTACCACCATTACTAGCACGTGGCTTAGGCTGCTTGTGGCTAAGTAATAACAGCCGCACGGGTCGATTGATCAGGTTAAGCTACGTTTGCCGCGATTGGTCCGTAGATTCTATGGGTGATCATCTTTACATACTAAAAACCACTCCGTGCCTCGGAAAGCACATTGGTCCCGGCTGTCATTCGTGGATCTATAACAGTCGTTACGGATCGTCAGAAGCCCGAAAGTCTGAAAACCAGTCTTAACCAAGGAGTATGGTATTACCCAGTAACTGGGCTGTGGAGGTCAGATAGGCAGAAGCTCCATGTAAAATACTGGTATTCAGCTGCATCTGGTTAGACTGAAAGCCAACTCCAACTTAGTTTAGAAAAAGGCTAGACAGATGATACTAGCATGTGGCTTATAGACATTTCGAGTAAACCTCAATTAATTATAGCATCACTAAGTAAACACAAACGCCAATTAGTAAGAATTCCTAATTGACAAATCCTAGAACTAATATTGAAGCAGACAAAACAAATGCCAATACAATAACAAAACTAATGAATTCATAAAGGTCGGTGCCAATGTTTGTAATACAGCCACCCAACAGTTGGTAATCAAATAATTCGGTAAGAAGTCAGTACGGGAGCCAGTTTGGCAAACACTGCAAACAGATAATACCATGTTTGCCGAGGCGAGCAAACACGAGGCGTTCAAACTAACAGCTCGAACATTAAGCAATTTGTTCTGGAACTTGTGAGGTGACGACATTTTGAATAAGGATTTTGTGAGTGTGACTGAATTTACTTTGTTCAGCCTTATGAAGCGTGTGAAACTTTCTGGAAAATGATTAAGGGTTAAAGTTACAGGAATACTCGATGTTAATCGCTTTATTGTTCGTGAATTTTATTTAGTATTTAAGCTATCCAACGGCTACCGCAGACAGGCGCGTGGGATGGTGGCACTGCGACGCGTCTCTAGTGGAACAATTTCTATGAAAACTTCACAGCAATTATTCTACCGATGTCGCGTCGCGTCTATCTGCGGGAGCCTTTATTGGGTGAATACTATGAAAAATAGTATGCGCTCATACTTGAAAACAAATAGGTACCTAAAGATATTGATTGCGTCATTCATTTTCTTCAAAATTAGAGCAACGAGGAATATCTACTTAGCTCAATGAATAAGTAAGTAATTAGAATTCGGACGGAGCTACCTGCCATAAAATAATGAAAAGTAAAGTATAATAAAACCACCAAAAAAACCGAAAAGCATTTAACGTTTTATAAAACACTGGCTTTTTCCGAAAAAAGTTTTAATTTCAAATGAACTAGCGTCTGGTATTACTATTATTCGACAGCTATAGTGCTTAAAACATTAACAAAAAAGATCTGAGCACTTTTCCATAAGTCATTTGACGAAGAATGGAAAAAGAGGGGGTTTCAAAATAATACTGGCTCGCTAAATTACAGTACTACTTTAAGTATGTACATAGATAGCTATACTCCATTTGAAATAAGATAAGACATTTAAACAAACCTTTTTTACAGTACGTTCAACCGATTATGACTTCTATAACGTAGGCATAAGGATGGCATTAAAAGCAAAAAAGTTGTTACAACTGTTTACTGCAGCTGCTATTTGTCATCGCAATAGAAGTCAAAATCGGTTGAACGGACTGTAAAAAAAAGGTTTATTTAAATGTCTAATATTATTTCAAATAGAGTATAAGTTACTGTTATTCATTATAATAAATAAAAGCTCTGCCTACGGTAGCAACTCTATTGGCTGTGTCTTTACTGCGAATTTTCTTGTTCATTTTGAATTTGAATTAAATTATCTTTGGATTTTTAGGGTTCCGTAGTAAACAAGGAACCCTTATAGTTTCGTCATGTCCGTCTGTCTGTCTGTCTATCTGTCTATCTGTCTGTCTGTCTGTCTGTCTGTCTGTCTGTCTGTCTGTCTGTCTGTCTGTCTGTCCGCGGTCTAGCTCCGAGACCCTTAGTACTAGAAAGTTGTAATTTGGCATAGGTATACATATTAATTACGTCGACAAAGTGGTAAAACAAAATTATGAAAAACATTTTTTTTTAGGGTACCTCTCATACACGTAAAGTGGTAATGTTTATTTTTTTATTTTTTTACCCCATGGTGAGGGGTATCATTGGAAAGGTCCTTCAAAAATATTGTGAGTTTGTGAAAACCATTTTTGGATTCAGGGATTCGTTTGCGAAATATTAAGCTTTAAAATGCTAATTTTTGTTAGAGTCAAGTGCCCCCCCCCCCTGCCGGCTAAATGGTTGGTTTTGGGTGTGTGAAAAAAATCACAGCAGTAGCTTATATAACGAAATTAAAAGGAAAACTATCACAGCTAAGTAAGCTTTACAGGTTAACGAGTAATAATTGACCAACTTAACTTTGCAGTTGAAAAAACATGTTTTCCCATACATTCCGTATGGGAGAACATATTTTTCAACTACAAAGTTAAGTTTGTTTTTGGGATAAATTCATCCCAACTACGGAACCCTTCATTGTGCGTGGTCCGACATGCACTTGGCCGGTTTTTTTAAATATTTTTCCATCGATAAAATTAAGCATAAAGACTCACAATGGATAGTGAGAAAATTTACTAAATAAGTCTGCCTTACTTTCATAATAAAAATATAGAAATTACAAAGAAGAAAGATAAGTAAAACCCACAAATAGAAACCAAACACCTTATGAAACTTAAAAAGGTTCCACAAGAAATAGGAGTTAGAGTTTAGAGCGCAGAACAGCGATGTTTTGGCGTTAGTTGTAAGAACAAACAAACAAGTCGTTCCATTAGCGCTAATTGTGTTAGCTCGCGTGCCCTGTGCAGAAACATGGAGTGAGGAAACTACTGAGGTACGGTGAAGGAACATGCAAGGATTAAGTATGATCATAATGTGCAAAATGCTCAAGCACATTGCACACAGAACCATTCTAGAAATGAGTTTTCATGAGACTTTTGAGAAAAGGGTCATAATCAAGTCAACCTCTTCAAAAATCATATATCCATTTGTTTTCTAACAGTCACAAGCATAAATATCGGACGTGTAGGCAAAAATATCTGATTTCATAATTCCCCAATTAATAGATGACGGGAAATATATGTAATAATTTGTGGAAGGCATATACAAGTGGCAGCACAAATATGTGACATCGAAGAAACACCAAAACTATGTGACGAGCCGAAATATAGGATGCTGCATCGACTCCAAAAAGATAAAGGACAAATTGACTATAAAATGGGCATGGTTTAAAACAATAGCTAAAAGTAACATATTTCTATAGTTTCTATGATCTAGGACGTCCACACTTCCCTTCCTCCATACATCATTGTATACTGCCAGAGAACTATCTTCAGTGGCTGCTAATATTCGCACAATTTTGTTTTAGAAAACTACAGTTTCAATTCCCAAATAGTAAACTCAAAGAAAGCAAAAGAAGTGTATATGTAATGCACAATATACAAATATAAATACTATAAAAAACAAGGGATATTTTTTGTACGACATCCGCATCCGCACCCTCATCCGCATCCTCAATACTTAAGGAATTTTCCAATATCCGTATCCTCATCCGCATCCTCAAACCCGATTATCTCGATATCCTCATCCGCATCCTCATCCGTTATATGACATCCATTACAACCCTGGTATAGGTAGATTTAAACTTCATGTAGTAGTCGTATTAATCATATTGTAATGTTCAGTAAACAAAAATCGCGGTAAAAGTAAACACTAGACCTATAAAATATGCCTTAAAATATATCTGCTGCTTCGCAGATAGCTGTTGACATTCCGTGAGTGCTTCTTGGAACCCGAAATTAATAAATTAAAGACATTTTGACATTAGCTTTGACTAAAAGTTCTCAAACAATTTTCAAGGAAAATCCAGAAAATACCAACATTATGAAAGGGACCATTTATCAAATTCGCTAAAGTAATGTCCTTTTTCTTATCTCGGCGCTCGGTTTTTCTCTGGGACTTGAGATAACTACAAAGCTTTATGAAAATTAGGAATGTCACCACTATCCGGATGAAATGTACTTTTTCTTTAACTTTACAAGCACTGCGAAGTTTTATCTTGAAATTCCTGGCGACGTTTTAAAAGATTATGTGACAGTTTTCAAAACCAAAAAGAAACAGGTCCACTTTAATTACATTTTCAAATATACACAAAGTTGCTAAAAAAAAAAGAGAAATGCAAATTATTTCAAAATTCACATAACATTAAGGCTCCCAGCAGACAGGCGCGACGCGAACATCAGTAGAACAATTTCCATGAAGAAATTGTTCCACCAGACTCACGTCGCGCCTGTCCGCGGGAGCCTCTAATCTCAATTCCATTGTGTAAAGTTAGCAGAAAAACTAAAATACCGTACTTACTGTACGGTAAATATTCGACGGTTCGTACATATTATTTTCGTGAAAAGTGATTGCAAAACAATAAAAGATATTTATCTTCCTCAGGATTGTTTCTACGACTTTACATACCTACCTTATCTTTTACGTAACTGCCTCAAGTTCAGTTCAACAATTCTGTCATTACATTACGTACGTCTTTATGATTGAACGAATAAAAAGTGACCAAGTACGAGTCGAACTGTCACACGAACGGTTCCATACCGCCGAGCCGTACATTTTTTTTTTTTTTTGCAAATCTATTTTGTCCCACTGCTGGGCCAAAGGTCTCCCCCATACTTTTCCAGTCTTCCTTATGTTGTGCCTTCTCCGGCCAGTTGGTCAGGAACGAGTCCAGGGCCTCAAGTCTGCTAATACTATAGTGTCAGAATGGTCTATCGTTGAATTCATAATTATTGATTTTGACAAATTTGGTAATCTATTAATATAATGGCGTCATTATGACTTTCCAATGGTCAGCCACTGACACTCCAGTGAAAGAAATGGCACTTATTGGTAATCTCGTACATAATGACAAATGAATGACTGACTTAGGCGGTATCATTGGTCGTATTGTACGTCAATGCCATTATAACACAATTTTATTACGAGACCATTGACCGACCAATGATCGACCATTATGAATTTAGCAGATTACGAATTTTTAGCAAAATGACAATGGGACCGTGTTGGAATGACGAATTTATAAAAATAGCAGACTTGGGCCCCAGATCGTCACGCCAGCGCTTTTTAGGCCTGCACCGGTGGCGGCCATACAAATATTTTATTTTTATTATTTGTTGTTATAACGGTCATAGTAGTACACACTTTGTGATAACGAGTGTCTACCTATTACGGGTCAAAAGATCAAGCCCTGTGACTGTGACAGAGGGACGGAGAGCGGAACCTCAGTAATAAATTCCCGTTGGCGGGCACGGAACCCTAAAAAACGATTGGTATTTTTTTTTTTATAAGCCGAAACGGGAATACAAAATGAATTCGTTTTATTGCTTAATAAACCGCAGAAAATTTTATCATAACAATAAGTACGCATTTGTTTCATGGAGGCGTTTAAATCTGTTTTTATTGACGGCATAATGGACGGATTGGGAATGCCGTTTTGATAAAAGGTTTTGGGATATAAATGTACTGTAAATACCTATCCTACTATACATAATATTAGGTCTATAAGGACGCGCGCAATTTGGACGCGTTTTCGTACGAATTTTATTCGTGCGAACACATACGAACACACACGAACGATCCCAACCTTCCAAGTACTAAGGGAGTGCGCAGACTGAGAACGAGTTAGTCGTACGTATACGTACGTTTACTTTCGACGTCCGAAAACAATCCGAACTTATTGGGATTTTTCGTGCGTTCAATGCGATGTTATCGAAACACTACTTATTTGACGGAGAAAAACGTACCAGTGTGCGCACTCAATTCGTACGAATCATACGTTTACGTACGATAAAAATTCGTTTCCAAAGTGCGCGCGGCCTTACGGGAATGATTATACGTAAAATATAATAGGTAATTTATTTGTGTAACCAACTCTATTCTTTACATAATTCATATTTTTTTGCCAGCGCCATTTTTCATTCTTATAGGTAACTATTTGTTCGCTGTCCGTTTTATTCCATTTTTCTTTCTATTGTATGATTAATTGCACTAGTGAATCAAACTAAATGCCAATAAGTATGAGATACCGTTATTAGTCAGCAAGGAATTTTTGCACGTAATGAAATTAACGATAGCGGTACAAGAAAACTCAAGTTCAAATAAAAAATAAAGGTAAAAACCTACCTACACGTTATGATACGTAATACTGCAAACATAATATTAGTCACAGAAAAAACATGTTACTGTGGTCTGTCGACGTGACAAACCTTCATATCACACCTTGTTGACGTTCATACAATGTCCAGTTATTTAATAAATAATATAGGTATGTTACAAAAAGGAAAATTCAAACATGGAAAAATATGCTCCTAGTTAGACAGCTGTCATCACTTGTCATACGCCTGTCACTTCGGAACCTAACGACCACAACGTGGGACGTATTAGGCATTTTGTTTTTGTTAATAAATTTCTGTCAGACAATACTTTTGCCGTAAAGGGCAGGCTATAACTTTTATATTAGAAATTCAATTGGTTTGACGGAAATACTACAATTTGTTTTTAATATTTGTATTTGGAACGGAATAGAACAGAAACGTAGAAGTCAATTCATTTATAAATTAGGCGTTTATCCTTTATCGTTCCGATATCTAGATTAAGGTTTAAAAGCTACATTTATGTTCGGAACAATGCATTAATTGGAGACCCGTCACGTATTAAAATAATTTACAAAAAAGGGTTTCTACCTACACGCAATGGGTTTTCTCAATATAACTTTATATATTATAATTTATTTATTCTACAGACAACTACTTATATCCAATTTCGTAACTTGTTTTACACTCGCAAGTTTTTTTTTATCCTTAAAGGGGAAGCTCTTGGCCTGCATCTCACTTGATAGTAAGTGATGATCAGGGGGTCTACCACCAGCTCAAAAGCAGTATTATTTTTTAATTTTTTATTTTTACTTCAGTGTGGGAAAGAGATGAAGCTCTACAGGACGTATAGCTTCATCTCTTTCTCCCACTGCAGTAGGTTGGGCCCCAGGCCGAAGGTGGAAGCGCGTTTCACCCGGAATCCTCAACCACAGAGGAACTGTTGCGATGAATAAACAGTTTCAATCCATATTTTACGTAAACAACTACCAAGCCAAAATAACTCATGATAATAACGAACATTATTCATCAATTAACCGCGTATTAACTACTTCGTAATTGGTCTCCGAAGACCATTCGTTGAACACACAAATTACGGAACTCCTAGTATTTTTTTAATGTTGTTACGATATACTTTCGAACTAGGTTCCCGTATCCAGTTGGCCTATTTTTATGACCTCATCAACTAATGATTTAACCTTACAATGTATTTGAAATTTCCTCGTGATTTTCCTAATGGACTTCACGCCCTACATTATTTTTTATGCTCCCATAATGAATTAATAAAAACATGAACACGAGTATAATAAAGATAAAACAACACTTTAGTAAAATTACGCCATGGCTTCCTTTGATAGGAAGACGTAAGTTGGCTAATGATCTTTTAATGTAAAAAGAAATTAAATAAAACCTTGAAGAAGCTAGATAAACAGTTTCTAAATTGAACTTTTAGTTTTACGTAGATAAGCCAGTTTTGGCGAATAAAATAATAGCCAAAGAATGCTATGTTACGTCAGAACAGAATACACGCCTTTTAAATAAACTATACTCCATTTTAAATAAGATTAGACATTTAAACAAACCTTTTTACAGTCCGATTTTGACTTCTACCGTAGGCATAAGGATGACATTAAAAGCAAAAAAAATTGGTTACAATACCAACTGCAGCAGCTACTGCAGCTGCCTTTTGTCATGCCAGCAACAAAGTCAAATCATTTATTTCAAATAGGCATGACTATAGACATGTATGGCACTTTTGAACGTCAAAAATTACAAAATAATAAAATTGATTCTAGTCACCCCTTCCAAAAATTAGTTTTCGTATGGAGAAGAATGGGCAAGAAACTCTACGCAACAGAAGTCAAAATCGGTTGAACGGACTGTAAAAAGGTTTAGTTAAATGTCTAATCTTATTTCAAATGGAGTATAGGTATAAATTAGGCAAACAGGCATATACCGCAGGCTATTTACCAAATACTTTTCACCTTGACAAACAACAATCACCTAATCACTTCGCTGAAATCAAAAAATGTTTCGAAACACCTAGGTCGCAGACCACTTAGACCATCAAATTTGACCCTGCCGATGAATCAAGTCTCGCAGAACTGTAGCTCTGAGTCAGCCATGCTATAACTCTTAACTAACAAGTTATAACAGTAATCCTTCTCCAAGAATCTTTGCAGTGACATTGATGTATCTACTTCATCTCCTGTTTGTGGGGATTTAAAATTATTTTCGCAGAACGTGAATGATTATAATCCTATCAAATTCAGTAAACAATGCTTGGACGGATACTTTTGTTTGCGATTGATGACTCCGTAATTTGGTTTCGTAATATTCTCGGAAAGCGTTTAGGATGCATTTGAATTTTGGAGTGAGGTCATAATGTGATTTAATGTGTTGTTATTGAATACTAATTAGAAATTAGTGTTAGATTTGGCTCTTTTGGTTTTTTCCTGTTAACGATTTGTTTTAAGTTTTGCGTTGGCCAACTAAACATCATTTTTATGTGGGTGATCGATTAAGGTTACAATTTACTAATTGAGTACTCAATATATAGAGTGACTGGTAATTAGTGACCGATACTTAAACTACTCATCATTATGAACGACTTTTACTACGGGACGAAAAAACATCTGCTGTTCCCTACATTTTGACGAGTTATGCGAACATAAATGTAGGGAACACCTGATTATTTTTTCGCGATTTCAGCTTTGGTCCTATAGTAAAACATAACATAACATCACACCTTGTTACCCCGAAGGGTTGGGTAGAGGAGTACCTGAAGTAGGTACACCCACATTTCGCCAGTTATGTTTAAGAATGCGGCGACGCATGAATTGTCCATACAAACGTAGTACATAAATCATTTGTAATTTGAGCATAGTTCCACCATATTATGTTGATATTCGGATTGAGACAGTATTTATCTAGGCTCCTACGTCTTTTTATTTTCAAAAACTTACCTTTAAATGAAGTGTAAGCGAATCGCATTTCGTACATTTTTACAGCGTAAATGACATGTTTTCATATTGTTTTTTCTGTATTATCAACAACAATATTTGTTATATTGTTTCCGCAGAAGCATAGTTTATGTTATCAAGTTACAAATAATCGAAAAAAAAATGGAAATACATTAAATTTTCATTCATCATTTTTTGTATTACGGAACACATCCAAATTTATTGTAAATTTTCGAAAGCTAGTACTACTATCGCGTCAAGCAATAATTGTCAATGTGTGCGTGGTAGTATTGCTCACTGTAGGTGTATATCGCTCCGACAGGCACTCACACTAGCGCAACGTGCTTGGAATTGAATTTTGCAAACGTCTCGATTTGAAGTTGCAAGCCGTGTCGCCGGCCTCTTAAGTCCCATGTAATAGGGGGCGAGCCTATTGCCATCAACCGGGCACAAATCCAGACTCCGGCTATAGTAAAAGTTGTTCATAATGATGAGTAAAGTCACGTGTTAAAGTGTCGGTCACTAATTATCAGTCTCCCTATATAGATACATACCTATATTTAATTAAGCTACCACATTAGTCATGGTTTCTATAAAAAAAAACCTTCGTTGGTTCGAATAAGGCATATTTTTTAATGAATTATCGGCCAGTTCCGGCCAAAGCAAACCATGAGACTAACGACCAACGTCCTAAGAAAAATAAATACGACAACGTAAGTGACAGCCAGCCATTTAAACCCAGCATAATTTATTAATTTGTCTGTTTTCCCTAAGTACATGCTACTAATATTTAATTTAAAACACGTACGATTTATAGCACACTTCGATCGAAGCTTAACTCGAAAATAAACATACACAATTAACACTAATAGACGAATACAAGATGGTCGTTCGATAAGGTAAAGGTACCCGTTTTACTACCGAACCCGAAACCATGGGCTATTAACTAATTTGATAGGTGCACCTGCTCGTGTCAATAACCAGGGAGGCACTATAAAATTACTTTAACTTAAAAAAAACGTGACGACGTGGAAAAAGCTGTGTTCGTCATACGCTTAGTTCAGGTGCGCTGATACACATTTATTTTTATTTAGAAGAGACATCCATCTTTGATAATGTGTATAAGATGGGTAAGTATTACATAAAACTCACCAATTTATAATTTAATTCAGTAACTGTACCTACAATGTGAGTTAAACAAATCCAATTAGGGAGGTATTCGGTACTTTTCAAATTACCTGTGTGTATTGTAGTACCAACGTTACATAACGAAGTAGGTAAGTAATTTAATTGGTACTAGTGCGACATTGAAGTTAATGTTGCCACACGTCACAAATGTCACGTAGTTGTCAAATCTAATAATGATAAAACAGTTGTGCACTTTGTGGAATTTAAATATTTATGTAATTAAATACATACGTATCTACATAATAAGGTATCTAAAAAAATCACATTATTTTATTAATTCTCAAAATAAACGCGCGTGTTCTATCTCTTCGTACAAAACGCACCCATTTACAGTGAACGTACTATCCAACTCAAAGGTGCGTCGGCACTCGACGGACGAGCCAATTTATCAGCCACAGTTCCACGAACAACTATTCGAAATTCGAACTACATTTGTTCACAGAACCAACCAGCGTGAAAAGACCCACGTCGCTAGTACATTACGGTAACACGCAAACAAATGACTATGAATTTTTTAAACGTCAGAGGTCTGACTAAAATGGACGGTAGATAATAGGTGGGTATGTTCGGAAAGTAATGACGTAATGGTCCAGTTTAAGTTACATGTCGAGTTTTTTATAAAGAATCTTAATGAACGAATTTGAATTGCCTCTGTGGTAATCTTTTTCTAAATTGATGGGGCTTCTAAGTGTTAAGTTTTTACGTCACCAATCACCATTATAAAATCGTTTCTTTTATAAATTGGTTGCGTTACCTATACGTATTACCGTCATTCTAAAGTCATTAGTAAAAAATAGCCTCGTCTGCATTAAACTCGAATGCTTTTCGTTGGAAAACCCGTATATATCGTACCTACAGAAAACAACTTTACTGTTCTTTGAGAAATTCGCATTCTTATTCAGCTCTAAATTATGCATGTGGTAAGTACCTTCTTACCTGTTTCAGGCAAATAATTGCAAAATGGACAATGAATTTAAGTTTCTTATAAGACTGTTTGCTCTGAAATACAGTGTTTTAATTTTTTTTAAAGAAATAGAAATTATTCCACAGGAATGAACTACCGGGATAAAGTATCCTTTTCCTATTCCAGGTCATAGACTATCCGTGTGCCAAATTTTATGAAAAGACAGTTACTTTTACATTTATAATATTAAGTGAATACCTATCAAAGAATTCAAAGAATATCAAAGATTTTGCCAGCATAGTTCACAAAATGTTTTTTTTTTAAATAGCCTGCATTCCTATCTCCCTATCTCCTTTGTCGTGTGTACCTACGTAGGTATTTGGTATGCGTCACGGAGACCTGATTAAGCCCTTAACCCTTACGTGATAGACGTAATTTGAGCAAGCATTTGACGTCAAATTACCATTATCTACCGAGACACAATTCTGTGCGTAATTCGGTACAGATTTTCCTATAAAGAAGTGTGGTTACTGGTTGCAATGTTTTCTATTGTTTTTGTTTGGGAATAATGGACAAGTAATTTTATTATAGGTAGTAGGTAAGGTAAGGTATGATACTTTGCGAGCGTTTATCCTAAAAGTTGGCAACGTCGCAAATAGCTGTCAAATATAATTAAAAAATTAAATTAATTTAAATATTGATGATGAAATGCAATAATTGATATCGTAACACCGAATATTTAGTATAAGATGTAAAAAAGTATTTGGAAACCTTCCAAATGCCTTTTTTACACCTAAAACGGTTACAACATCAAATTCAGTGTTATTATTGCAATTCATTAGATATTAATATTCTAGTTCGCTAGTTAGCCACATTTCTTATTTCCATACAGCAATATTGCCAATTTAATCAAAACAGCGAAATATTTGACATCTATTTGCGACGTTGCCCACTTTCAGAATAAACGCTGTTAAATGTAAGTTATATTTTATAATAATGTTAAATGCTTAAACAACTATGTTATATCATACATAACCTGATTTAAAATGGACGATTCGAAAATTATTAAAGATTATTATTAATCCACTAAAACCAAATCTCAGAAGCGTGGAAAGTTCGAACTAAGATTGAAAGTTAAACTCGACTCGTAAATTCTTCGCGGGACCGAATGATTCTGAAATACTTAAAGTTAAACTTACTTAAGTCTTCATCAAGGAAACTACGTAGGTATCCAACAAACAGTAGAAAGACTAACGAACGTACCTGAAACAATAAAATACAAAAATCATTAACCTACAAAAATCAAAATGATAGGTAAATAAGTACAATTATGTCGAACTTTCATAATATCTATTAGGTATGTACAGTCCAAACAGGGCCGTAGAATCAGTTTTAGTTTAAGAACTAAAGGGTTGCAAAAATAGAGCACGTAAGTTTTAAGATTAATTTAATTGCTACCGTACCTAATCATTAAGTTTTGATATATAACACATTTACCTAGTAACTAAAGTGTGACAGTTTGATAAGTCTGGGTCAAGTACAACCGCAATGTCACTAACCGGGAATTTCTAATGACTCCTCCCACTGATATTTAAACTGTACTTTAAAACTTAAATTAATTACGCACAAACAAATCACACAATAATATTTCCAGAACTTAAATCACATAAAAACAAACGCTGCATTATACATTGGAACAACATTTAATGTCTTGATTCCTTTTTCAAATTCAAAATTTTAAACAATACTTGAATGACTTCAAATTGCCGGTCACACACATTCAGCCAGTCATGGAATTAGTATGTACTAATATAGGTATATTAGCCTGTATTATTATTACTACCTATTTAAAAGAACTTGTCAACGACAACCTAAACCAGGGAGAATACCGCAGTTCAAAAAACCAGTTTCGCGATCAAGTCAACGTCCTCGATTTTTTTCTTTTTCTATTATAATAACATTGCTATGTAATATACCTACTTCTTGGTAGTATTTTTAAAGTTGCAACAACAGCAATCACGATTGGTGAATCATTTCGTAGCGAGTTCGTCACAAGCATGTCACAAGTGCCAAACATTGAATGACTGTGATATTATATAAGTGATAGATATGTAGATACCTAGTTTGTATCCAAACGTTAGTCAAAATATGATAAATTTATATTAATATTCTTTCTTTTTCAGATAATCTAGGACAACGGGTTAAGGAAAATAAAAACAGAATAACGTATTATGGTTTTTCTATTACATTCTTCATAATTGAATGCAATAATAAGATAACTACAGTCATTTATAAATCTACAACAAATATTTTGTTGGATTAATAAGATAGGATAAGCCAAAAAACATCGAATTAGTTTAACTTTTACTACACACGATGTTATCCCCTTAAATTACACAAACCATTAGTCATTTTAATTTCCCAAGTATTGCACTTACACAGTCGTAAAGTAGAACTGCTAAACGCTCTTTGTAAACAAGCATCGAACGAGCGAAGCACATAATACCATTAATTCAGCCTAATTAGTGGAAACCATACATTACATTGCAAACGGATGATTAAATCGGTTTAGCTAATCCTGCTTTTACACTCTATTTCTTGGAAAATTATACCTACCACAAAATATCTCTTTACGGCTTTAGAACCTCATTTCGCTTTTTGATTGCAGCTATATTTTTTTATCGGCTTTATGGTTGTAAAATATTATTATCTGTGAGTAAGTCCCTAGCCATAGTCTATGGTAATAATGGCGGCCTTCAATTGAATAATTACACAACCATGATTGGTATTGACAATTGTTGTACTTTTAATAGTCCGAAAGGTCGTAATTCAAAGGTGTTATGTTTATTGTTCGCAAATGTCAATATTTTGTACATCCTATAGAATCAATATATTGTATACCTAATATATTCAAACTACCTTTATCAGAGTACACGACAGACCAGAAAATACCCAGTGTTATGATGAGATGCGAGTTTTAGATCCTGCACTGAATAGTTCAATGAATTAAGGCTCCTGCAGAAAGTTCCGTCGCGACGGTTCGACGCGATTCAAGTAGAAAAATTTCCATGAAGTTTTCAAAAAAATTGTTCTAGTAGAGTCGCGTTGTCGTACCTATCTGCGGGAGCCTTTACCTACTAGTCGGGGAAAAAATAGACCCACAATATTTTTGTAACTATGCCATCAAAATAATATTAGGATCGGCCTTGAATTGGGTCGCAATAACTTGGCATTGATACACAGCACAGCACAGCGCTTAGCACATTCTATTCTGAGGCCTGCTTGCAGCAGTTTCACCACAAATCGCTAATACGTACATATTTAAAACATCGCTCTGTTTCTGTCAATAGATACATAGATCACACATTTATTTAGTGCACACTAAAGACATAGCCCAACACACAAAAGCACAATTAAATGATAACAAATTACATACTTAATACATGTTTAGAAAAACAAGGGGCCATTATACAAAAAATAAAAACATACATAGAAATATAGTGACACTATGACATACTTCAAATCAAATACCTTTTTTTTCGCTTCAGAAACAGGCCCTAGGCAAAATAATGCCCATCCTATTATTGTTTTATTTTGTCTAGCCTAGCTATAAGAAAAAAATATTCCGAAAAAAAGAAGCGTAAATCATAATAAAACGTCACATTAATAGTGAAAGAACTCCCGCTGTGAGACCGATAGTAAGTCACGGCTAAGATACAGTTACTCTGTGCTACCAGATACTACACGACTTTATATAAAAAATATCTAGAATACAGTATTATGTAGCTTATTTAATAATATGGCGCCATTTCTGGGACCAGTAAAAAGTGAAGGTTTTGGTGTAAAGTTAAGTGAACGTGCCTAAAAAGCAAATTATTAAAAAAAAAACTGTTCTAAATTTAGTAGAAAAACTTATTATGCCTACCTGCTACTAAGGTTTAAATAAGAAAAAAACAAAATCGAATCACTTTATGGTCATGGAAAAAAAACAGACGGCCTTCAACATGACAGTGCTCCAAATTTAAATATCGCAAGTCAGTCGGCATGTAGGCATAGAACTGTTAAAATACGAAGTTCCGTGTTTAAAAGTTTAATAATAATAGACCCTCTGTGGTCCACTCTACAAAGGGCTTATTATAAATACATACTACCTTTCTACTGTTTACGTTACTTTCCGTTTCCGGAAACATTAATTAATTGTTTAGCTTTTACTCCTTTCTTCCTAGAAGACTTTAACATAATTAATTATTCACATACATACATACTCATATACAGGTTTTTCCTAGACCCAATGAATATGGGCGACAAGCCCCCCGACTAGGTCGTTATCCAGCGGACGACGTGTCATAATTTTAATCCTCCGCATTGATCAATTATGGTATCATATAGACACCTGTGAACTCTAAATCTATCATTTGAAGCCTCATATGGTCTCAAGCTGTGTTCATAATAATCTACTTGGAATTACGGTGAGTCGCCGTTCATTTTAATATTTGAGATTGGATCGTAGAAAATAAACCAACGCGATTAGAGACGGACACTTCTGACGCAAAGATATTGTGCATTAAATGAGCCTCCACGCACGACAGTCACAACCTTATACAAACAAGTGACAACACTTCAGGAAGTTCACCACCGGACACCAGTTCCATCGGACTATCAAAAACTCTGCTGCAAAACCAACACAGTTCATCATCATCATCATTTCAGCCGAAAGAAGTCCACTGCTGGACATAGGCCTCCGCCAAGCACCGCCACTTCGACCAATTCTGTGCTTTCCGCATCCTGCGGCCTTCACAAGGTCATCGGTCCATCTTGTGAGAGGCCTTCCAACGCTACGTCTTCCTGTACGCGGTCGCCACTCCAACCAACACAGTTGTAAATTATTAATCAATTTACAAGGCATCGATGATTTCCATTCTTATGAACAGTTGCGTCACACGCACGATACACCAATGACGTGCATTTCAATAAAGAGTTCTCTACCTACTTTTATCAAAATCCTTATAAAATATGTAACGTTTGGATCCTCTGAGCAAATTGAATCGCCTTAGCACTATTTACGGAGTCATTTATTCGGACCTTACGACAAGTAATCCTAGTTTGTGTCGGTATCGGGATTTTCGTATTTCCATAAGCAGTATTTTTTCCGTTCGCACCGGATTCTGATATATCTACCTCGCTTTTCCCCGAAATTGTGACGGCTTCTCCAATGATACAAAATGAAGCTGTATTTTTCAAACCGATATCGTGGAATTAAAGGAAAATATAGTATGAATCTGTTTTATTAATCTTGCTCTACCTTTTCCTGAAAAGGTTCTTGTTATACTAATACTTAGATGGCGGATAGGCAATGGGTCGGCAGCCTATCGCAACATGGTACTATTCAAACAAGGTGTACTTTATGTAACCACACCACACCTATAATCCTATACTATTAAACGAGCAAGATTTGAATATATGTATATTTGTAATCACGATCTCGAAAACGGCTCTAACGATTTCGATGAAAGTTGCAATATTGGGGTTTACGTGGGCGTAAAATCGATCTAGCTTATAGGTCTCACATCTGGGAAAATTCGTTTTCTCCGTATTTTCTCCAGAGCAGAGCTCGGTCGTCCAAAGTTTAGAACAAGGCTACCTTAGAATAATGACATGGCAGCATGGAATTAGTAAGTAAGTACCTAGTATCATGACAGCATCGAATTAGTATGTACTATACATGGAATTATAATGAACTTTCCTATTCTATTAAATGAGCATTCTCTAGTACTTTTAAATTAATACCTACGTCAAAAGAGCTTCAAATAGCAATGCAGAAATATCGGTCCTCGAAAGACAACTTCCCATACAACCAATGCTAAGCTTTAAAATACGTAACGTTACACTATTTTACGAGAGATTACAGTTACTAGAGTGACATATTCCTCTCAATTTATCCTACAGTCAATCACAAGAAAATATAGCTTCAAAACTAGTATAGCCATACGAATGCATTTACTATAACTACATCGTTACATACGATACCCTTGAGAAATAGTGGGAAATGTTGCCACAGTATGGGACTCTGATATCTGCAGCGAGATGCTTAATAAATCAAATGCAGTGAGAGTTATCGGGCGTCCGCATCGATACAAAGTATGAATTTATTGCACCAACTTGCTTCACAGTCCAGTAAAAGAAAACTGGTAAATTAAGAGTTATTCCGATGGTTCTTGAGTATTTATGTACCTGGAAATAAATTGCTCAAAGACATCTTTATGGGGAAGAAAAAATGTAAATACGAAATGCTGATGTTTAATAAAAAATAACGAAGTTATCCCAGAAAAAGGTTAGCAAAAAGGCAATTCCTTCTTGGCATTACGATTTGGAGTTATGAACGTTTTGAAATAAAAAATAAAAAAGAAAGAAAGATTCGAATTTTGAAATATAACCTTGCCTACTTGTTTCAAAATTAGAATCTCTCTCTATTCTTAACCCTTACACGTTTCTAATTATTCCAAGACAGTAAAAATGATTTTGTTTATTTAAATCTATTTATTTTGGTCTAATTTAACATAAAAGTAATGTATAAGACAGAACTTGTATATATTTTAGTGTTTTTGAGTACGGGACATATATGTCCCTATATGCGATAAGGTATATTTTTTTTTGTGTGTCGCAAAAAAATACTAAAACGTTTTTATTGCAAAATAAACACAAACTTTTTGTATAAAGTAGAAATTATTTAATGTATAAACTTATTTAATACAAAATATAATATTTAATGATATTCAACAAAACAATTACGTTCTGAAGTATATCAGAAATGAATTTTACATGTAGGTAGAGTATGTGTTATTTGTGCGATTCTCAACACGACTTTTTGTACACTGTACCCATCTTTCTCTATTACTTGCTTTTACCATTACATGTGAAGGTGTTCTGCGTTTTTATGTGAGATAGATTCGCTTTTTGTAATAACAACTGACGACAAAATTCTTTGTCGAGACGAAAAACTACCAATGAGTGAACGAGACACTACCTGGCGAAATTCTAGGCTTGAAAGCAAAGTTACTTCAGCACGTTTTGCTTTGTGCAGCTAGCAATAAATGACATTAGAATTATTCATCGTGAAGTCGAAAAATTATTCAGATAGTATTTTATTTTTGCCTAAAGATCCACTTCGTAACAAACTTTTTTTTGGTCCATGAAATCGACCCCTCCCATATTTTTATTGTACTTTACACTTCAGGCCAAATTACATTCATCTTGTCACCACTACCTTGTACATGCCTCTTGATTGTTGTTGTCGGTATGAATGACAAGAAATTTGTCAGTAAAAAACAGCTTTGTTATCCATTCATTTTATGAAAGAAATTCGCGAGTCATATTTTTATCAGTTGGCATATTTTTTGGTATATTTTTCTTATTTGAGCGTACTGTTACACAAGCCTTTATATTCATATTCGCCAGTGTATACTGAAGATTAGGGGAATTAAAAAAATATCAAAGTATACTTCACAACCTATAATAAATACTCTGTAAATCTTCAGACAATTGCAACACAACCGATTCACCCAATCAATCAGTTTCACTGCCACCTTTTTTCTTGGTGTATAAATCAAACTGAAATAGATAGCCAGTAGAAAATATATGAAAATAAGAATGTGAAACTGAAAATAAAAGCAAGGTAAACGATATCATTACTTTGAAGCAAAAGTCTCCTTTGATGCATATAGGGACACCCGTGTCCCTTTACAGTTTTTTACAAAATAAGCATTATTTTTACTAAGAAAATTGAAAATAATGTAGTAAAACGATAATTATACTTAGCAGCTAATATAACTCAGAACAAAAACGGTCGTGGAAAGTCGCTGTATAACAATAAAATATTTTTTAATGTTGACGATCTAGCGAAAATATTTTTCACTTTTCGCGCCGGTAACTTTTTGACGTATAATGGTTTTTCTTATGCTGCCAGCGCGCAAACTCAAAAAGATACTAAAACAATTAAAAATATAAATCTGAAATATGTTTTACTTCGCTAGTATTATTGTAAATCGTAAAATTTTTGTGGGGACAAATGTGTCCCTTATGCGTGAAAGGGTTTAACAGAAACGAGTAGCCGAAAACAAAAAACCCTTCGAATTTTGATTAATTCATACAATAAACAGTGTAAAATACAAAGGAATGATCTGGTTTGACGTCATCATGGCTGTGTCGCGGTTGTTCGTACAAAATGTGGAGCGGCCGCGACGCACTCCTTCAAATGACGAGGGTCGTCATAGCTTTCATTCCGTGCCGCCGCGGTACGACCGTGGTAGGGCTGCCATGAGCTTACATAATGACGTTATGAATGAAATATTCCTGGGAAATTGCCTGTTGTATAACGATAACGGGTGACAAAATTTACCTACTTGCTACGAATCTTATAGGTAGAGTTAATTTAGTTAGATTTGATATAAATGATTTGTAATTTTAGCATTAATGAACTAGCTGTTGCCCGCGACTTCCTCTGCGATCCAGAATAAAAAGTAGCCTATGTCTTTTTCGAGGTCATAGTCTACCCATGTGGCAAATTTCATCCAAATTCGTTCAGCCGTTTTAGCGTGAAAGCGTAACAAACAAACTCACTTTCGCATTTATAATATTAGTTAGGCCTTTTGGATTGTGTAGACAAACGACAGTTTTGTCTTCAATACAATAGGTAGCTATACATTGCTGGATAACCCCATATTTCTTTTTCCAAATGTTACGGAAACAATTAAATGATTCCCGCAATACAGATTAAAACTTTTGGAGGCTCATCAATAAAACATAAAAATTAAGATTTTCCCATCAACCAACCATAGGAAATCGTGTCATACAAACACCGAACTCAAACGGAACGCGAACAAAATGGAACATTTCATGCTTGAACAGTTCGCCTCAACCCTGCAGCGCCGGGTGGTCTTTGGTTACATAATCGTCACCGCTGCGGGCCATTGGGACTCTTAACTTCAACTTGACATGGCCTATTTCTGGAGAATTTGACATCTTTGCCACTTCCAACTGTGCCTCTTTGTACGAGCCTTTCGCAGAGCGTTTGGAGTGTATAACTTTGCTAAGATTATTTTTAGAGTAGGTTCCTTATCTTCTAGTACTGTTTACCAGTTCCTCCCTCATCGGGGTAAGTTCAGCACAATATATTAACTTCAATAATTATACAACGTGTAACGGAAGTCGACGGTGGTGGAGAATAATTTTTGAAGTGAAAACTTGTTTAGGCGCGTTGGACGTTTGAGATGGGAAAAAACGATTGAACTCGCAACACCGTTACCGACACCTTATTTTTGTAAACACGATTGTGCTCTTTACGTATATTACGTTACGGATCAATGTTCGGTGCAAGTATTTATACTTTAAAGGTTCTGGAAGTATTTTTTTTAAATTGCTCAAGTTTTCACTTCTGTCGGCACTCCCGGAGTGCCAGTGTTTTTTTTATGAGTTTTTATAAATGTAAATTGTAATTGCATAAAATGAATGAAGTAAAGTCCTTAAAATTGCCTGTAAAAAAACAAGAAATTTTTTATTTCGCGGGCTACCACTGCGGATTCTCCTTAAATTTAATTATTTTGGGTTCTTAATCTGATATGCAATAACTTCAAACTTGGGTTCAAATATATAACTTAGAAATAACAGATAAACTTTAACCACTTAACTTATCTAATAACAAATTCATAACTAAGTTATCATTTAGTCATAGACGCAAGTTTGTGGGATAAGTAATAACTGCTAAAACAATGGATTAACAAAATAATTAACGTCTTACAACTACGATTTATATTTTAAATGATTGTTTTTAATTTTTTTTTAAATCTGAGCGAAATAATTTTGATTAAGGTATAACACATTGCTTATTTGACGCAAAAAAGGATTGGCATAAAAAAGAATACTTTGTAAGTCTGTAGAATGGCGCAACCCATTTAAATGCATTGTTTAAAAAAAAATGAAACTATGTAGGTAAAATATCATTCAAATATAAACACATCAAACCACAACAAAAGCACAATAAGTACCTTAATACCCCTTAATTTGGGACGAATCTGTGTGTTACTTAGTCCCTTCGTCCCATGAGCCCCGTCTAAATGCCTTTATTCCGATTTCGAATGTCACCGCTTCATAATTTATGGGACAAAGGCTTAGTGCTTGTTTATGGTATGAGTTATTGTCATATGGAATGCATTATGTTGGCAATACTGCGTGCCAGTGTTTGTCAAATGTTGGTATTGAATTTAGAGAACTCAATGAATTTGATTGAAGCTGTGTTGAGCCTTTGTTACGCGTTTTAGACTTAATGGATTGAGTTTATCATTTGAGTGATAGTATTTTGTGTGTGGTAGTTCAAGAGATTAACGTATTTAGTTAATTGCAGTTCTGTAAGATAAGACGTGATCATTAATTTGGATGATAAATCCCACTAATTGAATTAAGCTTTTAATCTCCATTAAAGAGTTTTGGAATCAGAATCAAGACTAGATTAAACTAAAACACTTTTTCTAATAAAACACTGTCATGTCAATGCAAAATTCCGATCGAGATCACAAAAACGGTTAAAACAAATAAAATAAAGGAAAACACGGCCGATTTTTTCATAACATCACGGAGCTGTTTTGATCCTTCATAAATATACGGGTCACGGGGCTTGAAAGGGTGTTTACTGACACTTCCTCATACCTTTGCCACATCAAACGATAAAAATAAGCAAAATGAGAGTTTATTATTGTAGAAAAATAAACTGACACGGTGACCTATATTGAAAGCCCAAACTCAAAGCTTTTATTTCAATTAAACCAATAACAGGCACTTTTAAATCGTCAAGGGGTCGATCAGTCAGAAATATGAAGCTAGTTGTATTAAAAACTCTATGGCTGACTTAATAGCAATTTCTCCCATGGGACTGCCATCCGCAGTCGCAGGGTTAAGCCTAACCTTTTTTCGACCAAGTTGAGGTCGGTTTTCAATCTATAATGAGATGCTTCGGGATATCAATATTTATCACGAAACGACTGCTTTGAAAACCACCCTTTCGAATACTAATATCGTTAAGTTTTATTTCAGTAGTATTTATAGATTACTACCTCATTGGTCTAGTGGTCGCAAGCGCTACTGCTGAGCATGAGGTCCTGGGCTCGCCCCCCAAGTCGGACAAAATGTTATTGGGTTTTCCATTAGGGGTTTCTCAGTAGCTGCCCGATGACTAGAATAGCGATGACGACTCAACATATTTTTTTTATCCGTCATGTAGATTATTATAAAATATTGGACACGTATTTTTCTTTTTTGACGTTATCAAAAGATTACGGCGATATATTGAGTTAAAATGTGCCATGACGTCACGAGTATGTAGATTTTATACTTACTTGTGACGTAGTGACCACTCCCCAACTTTAATGCAAAATGCATCTAAGTAATTTTTTATTAGTATGATCAAGCAAAAATACCTACGTGTTTTTATTATGTGACTGACGGACTAAATAGTTTTTTTTTTTTTACCTAGGTATCATCCCTATTGTGCCCGGTTGATGGCTAGACTCGCTCTCTATTTTATGGGACTTATATATTTACATGGGACATAAACAGTAACTGGTGAAGGTGTATTATAAAGTACAACTCTGCGTAACCCTTCGGAGATTACAGGCGTGATATCATGTTATGTGTTATTTATAGATTCTTGTGTAAGTAAGTAACTAAAACTACTAAAGTAAAACCATATAACAGTTTGTAAGTCATATTTTTTTTATGGCAATATTAAGTAAAGTGTGTAACTCTACACCACCAACTTAGAAAAGATAATATTTGTAGAAAAACTATTACAAACAGCTATAAAATATTATCACACCTCTCTATAAAGATGAATGACTTCGATAATAACATTATTACTCAGATATTGCAGCTTACTTGTGAGAAGTGTCGAGTAAAACAAGAAATGCGTAATAAAACGGATTCGATTACGGCTTAGGTGCTAGTATCGGTAGCTTGTCGAGAATGTCAACCGATTACTGTTAACTTTTTAGGGTTCTGTATCCAAAGGGTGCCAACGGGACCCTATTACTAAGGCTCTGCTGTCTGTTCGTCTATCACAGGGCTGTACCTATCTTTTGAACCGTAATATAGGTAGACACTTGAAATTCTCACAGTGTGTACTACTGTGGCCGCTATGACAACAAAAAATAAAGTAAAAAATTAAACGGTGTCCCCATACAAGAAACGTGTTTTTTCAACTTTTTTAACAGACTTCCAAAAGGAGGAGGTTCTCAATTCGACTGTATGTTTTTTTTTTTTGTTTTTTTATGTTTCTTACGCGATTACTCCGCCAATTATGAATTGATTTTGATGATTCTTTTTTTGTTTGGTAGATCATACTTCAGAGGTGGTCTCATATAAATTTTACTAACTTTGCTTGGGTAGTTTTTGAGTTAGCTTCAATAATACGTATTTTTTTCCACTTAGTATGTGGATGATATGATAACTTCCTGTCACTGTTATTTACATAGCAGGTAGTGGTATTCGAATTTGAGTGGGGTAGTAACCACAACTAAAAAGTGAAAAATAAAAAACAAATTACAAAAAAAAAACAACCTGCTTCATAAAAAAACACTACAAAGTGAAAAATAACTTTAATTTCGGAAGTTTGTGACCAAGAACGAAAATTCAAAACCAAAGACACCGACTTCCGAAATTAAAGTTATTTTTCACTTTGTAGTGTTTTTTTAAGTCAGTTTTTTTTTGTAAAATGTTTTTTAACTTAATTATTTAAAAAAATATGTTGTGTTAAATATTGTACGATGTTACGGAACCCTGTGCGAGTCCGTGTCGTACTTGGCCGTTGTTTATCGTGTAATGAGCTATAGAAGGGTTACACATATTTTCTCAGAAGAACGGCAGCAATTGGAAGAATTACCGACACACATTTTCTTAGAATGGTCTGAAGAAATGATAAATTGCTGCAGTAATCCGTTATAAAGAAACATGCGTCATGATAATCTAGAAAGTTTTCACAAGGTAGATAGTATTTACAAGGCAGATGAGAGAGGAAACGCCGGGAGGGGACACCCTATAAGAACATTATTATAGTGACCTTATTGGTGATGCTCTTCAGTAAGGTCAGGTGCGTAGTACTCGCGACCGGCGTGCGTGTATGACCAGATGTATGAACGTAAATGAAGCAAAAGGAGTATTTAAGGATCGTTGCAAGTGGCGTTCTGTATCCCCCCCGACCCTTGCTCGAAAACGAGGTGCCAGCAGTTGATACATCGGAGCACGTAGCTTTAAATACCCCGCATAATAATCATGATGAAAATCTAACTTTGATCCAGCCTGTCCCTTCTTGCTGTCCTCCCCCAGCGGCGCCCTAAGCCGAAGTTCGTACTCCGCAGGGGGTGCCCTTAGCGAACGTTCGCTTAATTTTAATTTACAATAGTTTTTGCCCCTGGCTGGAGGCTTTAAGTGTTGAAGCTTAAGGCACCCACAGGAAAGTCCGGTTAAGCAGCCATAATCTTAGTGGTCAAAACTGCGAGCTGCCCTAATAAAAAATGGCGTTCTGTAGTTTCTGCCTTCCCCCATGGGAAAAAGGCGTGAATTTATGTGTAGATACCTAAATGTCACCGTAACATTGTGAGGACCGTTAGTTTATAATCTATTCGTATTATTTCCGTTACGGTCGAAAAAAAATAACTGGGTGAAATAGGTTAGGTTAGAACTATGACCAACGGCGCGCGAGCCGAGCGAGCGAAGTGAGCTCGGCGAGCGCTTGCTGTAGTTCACAATTTTTCGGCAGTATAATCTAACGGAAATAATACCGTTAAGAGCTCAACTGTCATTAATGAGACACAATAGAATTTTAATTGTTGTCGATCTCCAGGAGAGCTCGTGACAGTCAAGGGTCATAAACTAACGATGTTCATAATTATACGGTGACTTAAACACCCTCTATGCCTTGCCTATTAATCTGTATTATTTATTGTCTTATTATATTCAATGCCTAAAAATTATAAATGAAGTTTACATTTTTCAAAACGGACTTGCATGCTGCCGATGCGTAGGTACAGGATATAGGTACTTAATGCCCCTAAAACCACATGATTGCAGGCGATTATTATTTCTGCATATAAAAACGTTATTATATCTTGTTTGAATTTACTTTACGGTTTTATACAAACTTGTTCTAAGACGTCTTTATGGGATGGTTTTCCCAAAGGATAAATTTACATTAAAGGTGTTAATATTAAAAACCCTACAAAATTTAGATTACTCTAACATGACTCGAGTTTAAATTTAAATCATCAATACAAAACTACTGAGTTCTAATATTAAGCCGTTTCACACGCAAATATAACTTTAATTCGCTAAATAATTTATCACTACAATATTGCAGACATAAATCTTGTATAAATAGGCAATCATTTGTAAGCAAAATAATCCAAAACAACAGTACCCTTAATACGAATCAGGTACACATTCATAAAGCAGGTTCCACAACATCGGATTTATCCGAGATAAGGCGTGGTACACACACACGTAACACGTTTAATTTCCAATAATTCCTAGATGATATTACCATGATATTACTATCTAGTATTATCATCTAGGTGAAATGATACTGGGTCCGACTCCTACGCACTTGCGACAGAGCGAGTTTATCAATATATAAATCCCCGGCGTCTGTCGTGTTTGTAATTAAGACGCCGGAACCAAGACTATCACGAGACTAAAGTAAATGTTATTTTTAGAAAATAAAAATACAACGTCATAATTTTAATCAGACATTTTCGTAAATATTTGTGCATGTGAAATGAATCATTGTTTTAATAGATCATACCGCATTGTACTTAACTTTTTATGTTTTCCGACATTTTGAGCTGTTTACGTACCTAAATGGACTTAGCAGTATTTTATCGTAGTAGATAATGTTATAATGATAAAGAGGAAATGAATCTATAAATAGTCAAAACAGCTACTCGTCATCTTTTCATATCATGATCTAAGAGATCAAAAGTCAACTATAAGGAATTCGTAGACGAAGTATGATGTACGAAGGAACCATTAATTAGACACAATTAACAATATGGTCTGTCACAGGTAAATTACGGTCGGGGTTGATGACCTCAAAAGAGTCGAGTACCTTCAAACTCAAAAGACTATTTTATCGAAGAGAAACGTAAAGTCAAAAACGTTTATTGCGAACTAAGTGTACAATGTTGGTGTTATGGTATGTTAGTACTTATGTCTTAGCAACCTTTTACAAGCATTGCAATTATCATTCGCCTGCCCTCATCATCCTAAATTAGCATGCATTAAACATTATTATTACTTTTTTTTTTAATATAAATTTATTACAATTATTAAGCAACATTAATGTCATCCTTTTCAAATAGTACAAATGATAATTTTATAAAAAGTCAAATAGGATAAGCTAAATCTTATTGTTTGTATAGGACAGATCATCACTATTGTACATGAGAGAGAATCGTTATTTTAATAAGCTAGACTCTAAATATTCTTTTACCGAATAGAAACATTTTTGGATTAGGTATAGTTTTAGCCTTTTTTGGAATATTGTTACTGATTTTTCAATTTTAAAGACGTTGGGCGTAGAACGGCTTCGTCCATACTCATCCCCAGTCCGAACTCGCCCGGTTCGTATATATCTAACTACTTACATGTATAGTTAGAAGGCGCAAAAGTACTGGTGGTAGGAAAAGTTTATGATTTCATTTATTTTTATTCAATCATAATACGCGGTGTAAAATTTTAGTAGGTAGGTAGTTACTATTAGTGCTTTTTCAACATCTTTAAAATAGAATTAACATTAATAAACAACATAGGTATTATACGCTCATTTAAAAGAACCATTCGTTTGTCTGTTGTCACAGTTCGTAAGTACAATAATTAAAACTTTGATTACATATTAAAATTAAAACTTTTCTCTAAAAAAACACAGTAGGAACAATAATTAAAGCTCTCTGCTAAAAAAGCACAGTCTGTATATACAATAATTCAATTCAATGATTGTAAAATTTCTGGGAATGTTATATTTATTTAATAATTACTTATTTGCATGGAATCTAAGTAGGATATATTGTTAAAAAAATGTACAGAAAAAGACCAAGATTCCAATAGTAAAAGTAAAAATAACATGTGATCAGTATTTATTATTTAGAAGAAGAGTATTTATTTTATACATCGTAGTACTTTTCCGACAAACTGTACCCTTGCAGCTAAAAGACATATCAAAAAGCAGGCGAGTTCAAACTGGGGATGAGTATGAATGAAGTCCGTCGTAGAATTATAAAATGTAATGGCACTTTTGGCCAACAAAATATAATAAATGAATTAGGACTGACTCAACCAAAAGAATAAAATAACCTAAACCTGTCACAAATAGCAAACGAATTTGCCGTACTCATGAAGCTTAAATAAAGAAGAACATAAGATCAAAACGACTGTAAAGAATCGCAGAGATAGAACATTAATCGCAGTCACCAGTCGCTCGCTGACTTGCACGTAAACCGTTCTCCTGTAGCCAGCAAGCGTTCTAAGTACACTATTAAACGTTAACAACACCGCATTCAACCGTGTTACGAGTGAAAAGGAAGAATCCTCTACCCGACTCTTCTCTACTCGACTCTTATTTGTTTCCATCCTTAATTACATCACACAATTAATGGTACGTCATTTGCAATGGCCAAGTGGAAGCTCAGCTTTTATTATAAAAAAGTTAATTTCCTTAATTTGGCCTCTTCCCTTTCGTCGACCTTATTCTTTAGATTCATATAATGAGAAAACTCCTGCTTATTCACATTTAGGTATTCTCTTTTACTTATATTTTCTTAAGCGGAATTCGGAGTTAAAAATCTTTGTTATTTTGACGGCCAACAGTTTTTTTAGAGGTCCTTCGTTAGCTCATTGGAATACATTAAATAAAAGCTTATTATTTTCCGAGTGACTAATAACTTAAAAGTCGACTAAATGTTTGCAACAAATAAAATAACTTGCCAGCGATTAAATATTTTCGCGACTATTATATTATGTAAGGTTCAAAATTAAAGGTGTTATAAAAACTAAAAACTAGCAGCTGCGTTTAGGTAGCAAATAAACTATACCAGTCAAATAAAATATTAGGCGAGGAGCTATTAATAATGACTTGGCGACTAATAATGTTAGTAGGGTGGCAAAGATAATATATTACCAACTATTTCGTGCCGTCTAAAAACTCACTTTCAGGCTTCGCTTTGCGGGCAGCTCTAAATATTAAAACGAGTACAATAAAAATGAATAAGAGTTAATTATTAATATTTTTTTACTACTTTGAGGCTGCAGCAACCCTTTCACCGACCACAAACAACGCTTTAGAAGCATTTAACAAGACTATCAAAGATCATAATACGATGCGGGAACGTTTTCCCCTTTCACGTTTCCTTGTTGTGGCGAGTGATATGGTTACCCAATGGTCAAACCAAATCTCTGAAAACTTATTCCCAGAGACACACAACATTGAACTCAAAGAATGGACAGAAGGATATTGTTGGGCAAAGCAGAACATTAAAGTAAAGACTTTAGCATCGGATTATACAAAATACGTTTATATAGTACCTAGTGAGAAAGCTAGGGCTACGGATGTGGCATATAACGAAACATGGCATACATTTGATGAGTATAAAGAAAAAAACTTTGCGTTCTGGAAAGTTGTACTGCCAAGAACAGAATGGAAGAAAGGCATGTGCAATTGCCCTCAATTTTTTGAAATATATGTGTTTAAACATATAATAGGCCTCGCCATAAGGTTGAAACTAGCCACTCCGCCTTTAGAGGCCAAATTGATTCCAATTGGTCAAAAAAGAAAGCGAGGGCGTCCTGCCAAATCTAAACCTGCCCTAATAATACAAAATTTTTTTTTTTTTTTTTATTTAATTGTGTCTAACTGCGTAACTTTTTATTGTGTAACTTTAATACTTAGGTATAACTACAGTCTTCTATGATTATTTAAAAATAAATAAAAGTAATTACTCTTTTTATTTTTTTTATTTATTCACCTAGAATTTTGAAAATAAAGGCCGCAAAATATTTTTTCTGCATGCCATTTTAGAGTTTATTTAAAGCTATTAAAAGTCACACAATATATGTATAATATAAGCTAGTTTATATTTATTCTTCATACAAACAATTTTAAATAGAATCTGATTTATATTAATTATGAATGCCCATTTTCTATTTTGTTTTCTCCATTAAGTTTCCGCTTAGATATTAATTCTGTTCCCAAAAGAAAAACTTGATGCTAGTTTAAATTAAAACGGAGCTTATTACTGATATATTAATATGCTACCTATTACTTATTACGATACTCCTTATTAGCTGCCAACCCATTATATGTATATGGTACCCACTCTATTTTTTTTTTAAACCTATATTCATTTTACTTAGTTGCCGCATTAAATACATGCCTTAAATAAATGAGTACTTTTTCTGTCTAACTAAGATTTGAGTGTTTTAATTGGGTGATTTAAATACAGATTACCGAGATTAGACCGATCCTAAGTGCCTAAGTTACGTCCATTAGAAGACATTATTTTGGTATTACATTATCTTTGAGCACGGCTGGTGTCTTTCAATGTGTCTGAATTTCGAACTCACGCGAAGTTACCATGAATTATTTATGAATATCCCTTCAATTTTACTATCTCCTATTTTTTTTTGATGTAGAATGAATAAGATTAAGCCCAAACCAGATTTCTTTGGTGTCTTATCTTAGAGCACCCTCTGCCCACAAAACACACATGATTGATACATTTTCGCCCTAAATAAGGCATAATATACTATTAATATGTTAATCATATTGTTAGCTCACCCCTCCCTTACATATACTTAATGGGGGCATAATTAATAATCATGAAATATTCATAAAACATTAAGTTTATATGCCGTGGAACTGTTTTCTTGATTGTCGGGACGAGATTCGCGACCGGATTGTTACACAACCCTTCGTGTTATAACCCTCTAGCTATAATTTACAGGCACAGCGGGAATTTGTGTTTTGAAAAATGGAGACGTTTATTTTTTAACGATGGAAAAAAAATATGTTTTTTTTTTCGTCAATCGTTTCGTGCAGTTTTCAGAAAGACACGTGTTTTGCACAAATGGAGCTATCTAAATCATTAGGTACTTGAATAATTGATAAATAATAGGGAAAATTATGCGCCATGATCCCCATGATTCTTCTAGCATGAAGAATCATGGAGATCATGGCGGATAATTTTGGTAAAGCACTCATTTATTCTTGTAAATAAGCATAAAAGCTTAGGTTTAATAGTTTAACCTAAGCCCCTTCTAAAAACATCTACTGGTAAAATTCCTATTTCCTATTAGGTACATACACGATTTTGTCAAGATTCTTTGATCTCGTCACACTAAAGCAAAGAATATTCCACGTGAATTCAAACCATATTCGTTATCATAACTTATCGTGACAGCGCTTTTGTACTAAATAGAGTAATCAACACCACACAGCCAATTTTCGTAAGCCAAGCATCATAAAAACCGTCGTATCATAAATATCCCATCAACCTCGTTCATAATATGCGAGCCGAAATACAGCAATCATTTGTGAAGCAAATTACGAGGCTTGCAACCCTCTAATGTTGTTAAGATTATGTATACTTATAGTATACCTTTTTAATAGCATGTGTGTGCTGTGGTTACATATTTTTCTTTTTAAGACGCAGATATATGACAGTGACCTTGAATGGTTAGCTTGCGTGTTTTGTACTGAGCTCAAGCAACGCGTCGTACGTCCAGCCAGTAATAGGACTCGCCCATCCTTGCGCTGTCCCAAATTAGACGCATTATTAATTTATTACACGTAAAATAAAAAGTATTTTAATAAAACAAGTATACTAAAAGATCAATAATTTAATTATCTTTAAAATGGTGAAGATTTCAGAAAAATACGCTCGATAGATTTTGCGTCATTCTCAGTTTTTTATCCGCGTTAGACATAACTTTATAAATTAATTTCACTATATAATATAAACATAATCAAAAATATGCCTATATTAAAATATTAGGAAAATGCTCTAATTTAACATATATTTTTTCTAAATCACTAATACTAGTCGTTTAAACGTCATCTTCAGTATAAAATCGTTAAAAGTCGGTTATCGTCCCCTTAAGGTGCTCCCTCACCTCATTCACCTATAATATAACAATCCTAGATTCCACTGTAACGGCTTGGGCTTTGCAAGTAAATAGATTGTGCACTCGCAGGCCGTCAACTGCTGCGTAGTGTAAAGAGATAATTAAAGCCAGGCGCATAGGTAAATACACATAATTAAATAGGTAGAAGTAACACGGCTAGGTCGCAGGGAAAGGTCACATTTCAAGCGAATGCTCCCGATGTGGGAGCGCCTTTACATATGACGGGGGAAAAGGTTGACTTTCTCTTGTTTTGGAAAACTGGAAGAATTTGAGCGAGTGTGGTATTACTGTAAGTACGTTGTGGTTAATTTTAGAACAAAAAAAAACAGTGGCATTCCGGGAGTGCCGACAGAAGTGAAAACTTGAACAATTTAAAAAAAATACTTCCAAAACATTTAAAGTAAAAATACTTGTATAGAACATTGATCCGTAACGTAATATAAATAAAGAGCACAATCAAGTTTACAAAAATGAGGTGTCGGTAACGGTGTCGCGAGTTCAATTGTTTTTCCCATTTCAAAAATTCCCAACGCGCCTAAACTACCGTATTAGGGTGCTGTTGCCATACATCAAAAGTCCTACAGGGTTACAGCTAAAGCTGATCAATAATAATTATTGTAGTACTTTTACTAATGCCAGATTTTAAATAAATGTACCTAACTGTAACTACCTATCCAATTAGTAGTTGAATCAAACAAAACACTAAAGCATAAATAATAATATCCACAGCGATACATAAATCGTGGTTTATATAAATGTTAAATCCAAGTAACATGGCACCGTCATCACGAGAAGCTAATTAGTAATTACAAACAGAAAAAGAAAATTGTATTCATTAATATTTATGTGTCACTAAACTTTTATTTACTGTTTGCTTTCCAATGAAACAATACTCACTATATTTTGTATGTTTTCTACACTAATTGTATTTTTGTTTGTAATGAATAAACTCAAAAACTACTGGACCGATTTTAAAAATTCATTCACCAGTAGAATGCTATATTGTCAATAATAACATAATTATGCTTTATCAGGGATAACCAATGAATTTCATTGGGAATCCGTTTTTTAAATAATTTGACTGTCGCGGTCAGTTTGGTATAATGTTTACTAGATTGAACCAAGAAGAATAGAATATACAAGCAAGATTTAAATAATATCAATTAAGAAATAAAACGAAGAGAAACCTGAATATATTTAAAAAAACATATTATGTACATATTATGTAATTAACAAAAATAACAAAGTAGGTTATTAATATTATTGTGAAAATGTATATTCTTTTTCATAAAAATATTTTCACAAAGTGCGGGCTAAATTAAATTACTTAAAAATATTGTAATGTTTTTAGATTAAGTTTTAGTTAAGAAATTCACAAAATAGGTTGGCGGTCCGCCATTTGGTGACTCCTGGGCTATTCTAACTAATATTATAAATGTGAAAGTGAGTTTGTTGGTTACGCTTTCACGCTGAAACGGCTGAACGGTTTAGGATGAAATTTGGCACATAGGTAGACCATGACCTGGAGAAGGACAAAGGCTTCTTTTCATCCTGAACCGCAAACGAAGTCGCGGGCAACAGCTAGTAATTTATAAAGATATCACGTTGCCGCGTTGTAGTCTGTATGGTAAATGCTGCTATTCTGTAAAAATATCACAGTAAAAACTTAGGCGAAGGGACCTGTCAAAGTGTCAATCCTTAGCATTGGAATGACAGTTCAATTCACTTAAGTTTTGGTGCGGTTTTTCGGAAGTCGGTGGCAAAAAACGAAAAAGAAACTTTTTTACAAAAAACACAACCGACTTCCAGACTACAAAGTGAAAAATAACTTTAATTTCGGAAGTCGGTGTCTTTGGATCAGATCAGTATTTTAGTTTTTGACATCGACTTCCGTTTTTTGTAAAAAAGTTTTTTTTTCACTTTTTAGTGGGTTGGTTTGTAATTTATCTAAGTTACAATAGCCTTATGTCAACTGCATATCAAAAATACCCAAATAGCTATAGATGTGCCTTTAATATTTGAAGAGTTCCCTCGATTTCTCCAAGATCCCATCATCAGATCGTGACCAAATGACAATGGAACCAACTTGAAAGTATACCCTTTCAAACAAAAAAAGAATTTTTCAAATTGGTCCAGCCGTCTTCGAGTAATCGGGAAACATACATTAAAAAAAAATCCCGACGTATTGAGAACCTCCACCTTTTTTTTGAAGTCGGTTAAAAATACAAAACCAACGATACCCGACTTCCGAAATTAAAGTTATTTTTCAGTTTGCAGTGTTTTTTTGGAAGTCGTTTTTTTTTAAGTGATATCTTTTTTAGGCGCGTTGGGCATTTTTGAGATGGGACTAAACCATTAATTTCGTGACACTGTGACGACACCAGCTTTTGACCATTAAAAGACATCAACGCGTTGATTACCGCGGTGCGTGGAGTAAAAGACACCAACGCGTTGATTATCGCGGTGCCGATTTTTTTTCAAGATTTCACTTTTGTCGGCGCTCTCGGAGTGCCACTGTTTTTTTTTTTTTGCCAGTTAGGTTTAAATCCCATATACAGGGTAGATACGTATAGCCATACCTATATGGTGCAATTAATCCTTCGTCCTATTAACTTTGATTTTTGTACCAATATTTTATTCCAATTCAATATTCGATTCAGATACATTAAAAACCAGAGCCACAAAAATCCGGCCCAATTAATTTATTTTTCTTAGAAATAAGATGGCCTGAAAGTACTTACCTACTTAATTAGTAGACAGAGCCAATTACGAACAAATTACTTAGGACACCTTACATCGTCAATAAATTATTCGCCTACCTACATACTGTTCTGTTGGACTTTCAAGAGTAACTAAGTAGAACGTAGAAAGACGTATAGGTAGGGCTAACTAACAATAGTGTAATTTTTTCTAGAGTACACAGGGTCAAATGAATCTAGGTAGCGAAACTCCGCAGATGTAATGTTTATCGATATCTAGACATGATAAAGCAAAAAATAAATAAAGGAGATGGGAAACAGTGGGCCAAATGTAATAAGTTGAGATATGAGTCATATTTTTTTATCCTTGAATATCAAAAATCAGCTCAATTCTCAATCTGGAAGCGTAGAAATATGATAAAGATAGTTTTCGTGAGATTATCGATTAAAGTAATCGATTACACAACTACAAAAAGAAAACCTACCCACTAGGTAGCACTAGGTAATATAATTAACTCAAAGTAATTAAATGCACTATATACTTTTATACAATATAGTGCATTTAATTTAAATAAAACATCATCAATTACTGAAAAACTAAAATAATGGTTATCAATTTCACATCGATTAAAATCAGTCTTATATTTCTAGTCTATGTCACTGGCAGTGGTGCATGTTCTGCACTGGCATGAGCTGACTGATATTGACACTAGACATTAGTGGTGGGTCGTTGTCGAATTTTTGACGGACAAAACCGCTTTCCCGACGGCTAAAACGGTTGCAGAAAACGATTAAAGGACAAAACTTATCTGACATGGAATAAAACGTTTTCGTCGAACGCAGTTTCTTACAACTATCAACGATTTGAAATGTATGAAATGGTTTTTTCGCATCACGAACGACAGCATTGACAGCTGGTAATACATTATTGACTATATTTCATTGACAAAGAGTTCACTTTTTATTGGAAAGACTGTTTTACGAGTGTGATAGATCATGTGTGTTGAATCATTGTACACGACTGTATTTTTTTAGATGTAAAATAAAAAATCTCAACAAGTAATTCGAAGACTGGTTTGTGCAATGAAGACCATTTGAAGTTGAACCTAGGACGTAAAACGGTTTCATCATCACAAAACACAAAACGGTTCGTCGTCGCAACACCCACCCCTACTAGACAGCTGCTTGTTTCGTGTTTTCCGATACGTTTTGAGTGCTTTACTGATTATTTTTCATTTTCAACGACCACTGCTTTGTTTTTTACGAATTTTGACCCTGCCTATCTTGCCTGCCTGCTTTCACACTGGACACCGAAGATCGCTCATGCGATTGACTTGGAATTGTTATTTTGGATTTTACCGCCGCTCTGTGGATTGGATATTGTTGAAACTATGGATCGCTGTGTGAATTGTGGGATAGCAACTAGTCACTGCAATACACTTATACCTATATGTTTGAATCTATAAATTAACACCATTTTCATCTCGTTACATTCAGGCCCAAGAGTGTATGTAATCGTGACCCCAAAAAAAATATCATCAAATCTTTTTAAGCTATTGCATAGCTTTTATCGCGGTCTTTGAGCGCGGCGACCGAATCAAGAAATTCCGTAACGAAAATAAAACCTAACACCCACGTTTCCCATGACAACGTGATGTTGTCATGGGAAACGTGATGTTGTCATGGAGGTTACAAATGCTATGCAAAATAGCTTTACCGCGGCAGTCCCCGAGTGCCACATGTTTTTTTTTTTTTGTCGGTCTTTGATATCGATACCTACTCATCACATCTGCGGAATTGCGCTAGTTAATTTAATTTGACCCTGTATACACCTACAGTAACACAAGATTACCTTGTTAATTAAGGAGTAAAAAAAACAGATTGTTATATGCACAGTACTTATGTTTCTTCGCACTTAAGTTGTTGTTTTCAAGAGGTTATGGAGGAAAATGAATAAATACTATGACTAAACAACAGTTATATTTAATAACAATAGTCGTAGAATATCTATAAAAAAGAATATCTATAGAACTGTGGATATATTGTAAGATGGAACCGTTTAAAAAACTTTTGATACATTAGGGACCACCAGGTTCAGAAATATGACTGGCTATTATTTGTTTTCAGGAAAAGATTCGATAAATCTTCGTTAACAACTTCGTAAACAACTTTGTGTACCGAGTGTATTTTTGTACATACTAACTAGATAACAAAGGTTCCGTATCCGCTTTTATAACAAGTTGCCAAAGTCTGTGACAGAACTTAGCGATGGGAAGTTCAAAACCCACATCAAACGTGTCCTTATCAAGAAAGCATATTATAAAATTAAAGACTATGTTGAAGATAAGGAAGTTTGGCAATAATTCCGTCTGCACATGTGGCTTCCCTGGTACCTCATTAACGGCATAAATAAGTAAGAGTCTATTAACTGCTCCCAAATTACCATGTTTATTTAAATCTTTTTTTTTTGTTTTTACATTCGTCCTTGACATATTTATTATTCTATTATTTGACATTATATACCTACGATTTAATTTCAACTTTTTTTTAGTGACTTTTGTGGACATGATAATTACTCAGATTGATTACAGTTGTAACAGCAATCATATAATTGCGTTTTATTAAAATAGGTTTTTTACTTTTATTAATTTATTTATTTTTGTATAGATTCTTTTCTACATATTTTGTGAATGTGAGAACGCTGTAGGCTTAGTGGATTGTAGACCTGTTGACCATTTTCTATTTTGTTAAGTTCATGGTACTTATTGAAAGACCTACACTGTCCTCCCATACCTAGAAACACTGTTATATGAAAGTATTGTAAAAGCCAATTATTTCTAAAAGAGTAACCGTGGAGTTTTTTGCCGGCTCTTCTCCATAGGAAACGACCAATTGGACCCGTGCACCTAGCTTCTAACGTTTCATAAGTGCCCATGTAGGTTTATGTGAAATAAAATATTTTGTTTTTTTTTTTGATTCCGTAATAATAAATAGAAATTTATTCCTGTAAGCAACAGTTCCACCTAAAATAAATATATTTACCTAATTCATTTGATATCTTTGAGAAATACCTAGTCTCTATTCGTACCTTCTTTTCTTCTAAGCATTTACTTTAACCAATCTTCACTGATTTGCCAAATTGGAACTGTAAACAAAAGCCCGAAAAATCTTTGAAAATACTTCTTTTGCCTTTATTCTTAGATTTTTCAAAGAAGGGCTTTTACATTATAAGATAATACACATATTGACACAACGAATACTGGATTATAGCAGAATAAAGCATAAAAAAACAACCAGGTACCGAAATTCAAAATTAGAACAAACAAAATGTCGGCGAAACCAATTTATCGCTCAATACGTGCTGCCACCATTATCACGACGCAATGTTAGCAACCTCGCTATCTGGCGGAGTCCATTGAGTTCAGAAACTAATCGAGTCGGCCTGTCCAATGATCCAGCCATGTCCAACACACAATAAGGCCAGTTTATCCCCCGGGATTGCGGATGTCTGCCGAAACAATACAGGAATTCTGGCCAGTTTCATGTGGCCCGACTTTGACGGTTCGACGTTCTAAGTTTTTAAAAGTAAAGAAAACTGAACAAGATAACTAGATTTACCAGTTATGGAGCAAAAATACATTAAAAAATGTCTTACAAAATTTAAGGTGCCAACTCATTTTCAATTATAATTGTGTCTTCCAGTTTCGACCTTTAATATTGATTATGTTCCTTGTATAAACAGTACCGCGTGTTTGATAAATTAGTGATTTCCCTTGAATCATGAATTCACGACTCAGCGAATGATTCATCATTTATTTCTCATTTCATGACTGTTGATATTGTAGTAAGACGGCATAAAATTATGCAAATCTACGATGAAACCCTTCGGTATTTTAACTGTCGGCATTACCCAACTTCAAGGTGTAACAAAAGATTTCAATTACGTCAATGGTTTGACCTATTGTCGATAAAATCCTGTTAATTTGCATTTATGTCATCAGATAGATGAACATCCTTCCGAATACCATCCATCATCACGTTCCTAATGACAGAATGATGTCATTATTTTCATGAATACAACAATGTTACATCCTACTCGATATGCACAGTTGCACACGTGAAAACCGTTACATCATTGTACGAAAATGTTTCAAGCGTGAGACGAACGCATAATATTAACAATCCAATCAAAAGACACGGACTTTCCGTGTACCTACACGGAATTATGGAATACCTTGTTACTATAGGTATACTATCTCATAGATATTATTTGTAGTATTAGTCACTTTAGAAAAGACTTCAACGTATCTTTAGGACAGACGTTACGTACTGATTTAGACCTTATCTCGGGTTTTTATCAGATACTCGTTTTTATCTACCAAAAGAAAACCTGCCAAATATAGAATATGAAAGAAGTTACCAGTACATAATGTTGTAATAGTCAAACACATTATCCATATTTTCAATCAGTATGATAATGGTAGAGCATGTGATAACACAAAATTACAGTTTTTTTATCCTGATGACATACTCAAAAGCAAGTAGGCACACGTCATAACATTATCGTCAGTAGGTAACATAATTATGTTGATCACATGCATCGGAACTATTAAGGAATAATGTATGCCTTGCCAACGATCAATCAGTTTTATCAGATTAGGAACGAAGACGCTTAGGGCAAAACCTATAACGTAAGTATGAAGAACCCTGATAATTACGATATAGCTCTTTCTTGCAATTTGAGGAACTACATAAGGTATTCACATAATCAGGTCTACACATTTTATTGGTCCAATTATGTTGCTTCTAGTTTTCAACGAGGAATTAATGACAGCCAAGAAAATTTAAATTTATATATATCATTCATATTTTGTACTCATCTTTAGAGACCGCGCGACCGCTGAAGTTCTCTTAACGCGTCTCTAGTGTCTATGTCATTGCATCACATTGCATTTAAAAAAATGTAGTTCCACAATCCGCTGGCTTTCTTTCGTGGCGCGCACTCTATGTTATAAACTTTGCAGTCATTAGGTGTTTAATTTGAATATTTAGGTTGTTGTAAACAAACGAATACTAAAATAAAAATATGATTTCTTTTCGAATAACAGTGTGGTGAAAATAGCGAATATAGGTAATACGTTAAGCATATAGACAAATTCATGAATCCATAATTTTATCTTTACAAACTTCCGAAGAACCAAATTGAAAGCCAAAACCTTGCCAAAACACACATCTCCGAAATAAAATACGTAAACTAGTGGACAGGTATCCTTCTAAATAGGGTCTCTGACACTCACTTTGGTACGTTTTTCTAAGGAATAAAAAGGAATTTTCAATAGTGACCGAACTCAGAGGAAATAGATGGCGGGATCGCGAGAACCAATAAAGAAACTGAAAGAATTCTATTCAACGCATTCCGAGCTCTCGAATGTTCTTGTCTCCTTGTTACACGATGCATATTCAACCACTCTGGTTACGTGCTGGAATTGTAGAATTTGTTTTCTTAGCTTAGTGTTTGTGATGGTAAGTTGGGATGGTAACATGTTTTACATAGATACTGGGTTTCGATTTCGGGAAGCTTTCTATGATACTGTTGCTGTAGCTGCTGGTGATAAAATTAGATGTTTATAAAAGAGAACTGCTTTAAAATGTGATAGTCTCAATGTACAATTTAGCACAGTGAAGTTTTAACTTTATTTCGGTCGCACGTCAGCGATTTGGCCTGCTATATTATTCTTCTTCTTCGTATCGCTCTTGACAGAGCGGTCGTGGTCACAATTAACTTTGTCCAATCGCAGGTGTAGTCGTTGCCCGCCTCACGATCTCCCTCCATCTGGTTCTGTTACATGACAGTCTGGCGCATTCAAAAACAGGGCCTCCAACCGCGGATTTTATTTGATCGGTCCACCTCATTGGTGTACTCCCGCGTGGCCTATTACCTTCCACTCTGCCCTGCACCACTAGAGTGCTCTATGGAGTCATTATTCCGCCTGGAGACACGACCAAAAAACTTTAGTATTCGATTTCGAGACTGTACTAATGCTAATAGACGCTGTTTGACGAGTTCTTGGAGTATGCCCGCTATGTACCAAAACAAAAACGTTTCTGTTAATATTATCTAAATTATTCTAGCAGTAACAATACAATAGCATAATTAAAATGTACGTCTACAGCCTTGACGATTATTACCAAAAAGATTCACCGTTCTAATACAACTTTTGACGGATCCGAGTTCCGTAATTATGCTGACTATTCGGTGTCAGGAAGTTACTGTGCGGTAAGTAGATGTGTGGGTATTATCGTGACGTCAGCATCGCATGCTACATTTGTCAATGTCATCGATACCTATGATTATTACCATGTCATTAGACAATATAGTAAAGAGCGATTTGGAAATACCAAATGTCACGTATTATGGTATTAAACTTACATAACGGCTTGGACGAGTGAATTATTAAGTTATAAGAAGAATTTATTATCGATAAAGTATCGATACTAAATAAGTTCTCTAATGTAAGACTATGCTTGTAACTTGCTTCCATAAAAATAACGATCTGTCTCAATCTGTCAAAAATACAATCAGTTTTCATATATTTTTGACAAGTTTTGACAACTTCTAAAAAACCGTTCACGTACATATCGGACCACGCACAATGTAGGGTTCCGTAGTTGGGATGAATTTATCCCAAATACAAATTTAACACTCGTTGAAAACATGTTCGCCCAGACATTCCAACTGCTAATGTAAGTTTGTACACTTTGTACGCACAATATTGAGAGATTTACCATGTTATTTTAAGATCATAGACTTCTTATAGTAAAGTAATCTATGAGTAAAGAACCATTCTCTGTATTTTTTCAAAATTTTAGGTTCAGTAGTTTCGGAGATAAGGGGGGGAATGGTCAATTTTCATCTATTTTCTTAAATATCTTTAAGTTTATTTATTTTAAAATAATAAAATATATATTTGAGATCTTCACAACAAGCCTTTCGTTCGAATATCACACGGTACAGTTGGCAAAACTTTTTTATGTTATTTTCTTGTTTGCCCCCCAAAAGTGACCCCATATTAAAAATTAATTAATTTATGTTACACGTTTGTGTTTGAGTCTCAGAAATACATATGTGTACCAAATTTAAACTTAATCGGTCCATTAGATTTGGAGCAAATTGCCTGTGACATACGAACAGACACACGTGAGTGATCCTGTAAGGGTTCTGCTTTTTTCTTTTGAGGTACGGAACCCTAAAAAGCCCTCAATTTATCCCTGAGTCTTCGAAATACAAACATAACACAACTACAACCTTGAGTTCAAAATCAATCCAAAAATATGCTCGGATCTAACCAGAGCAAACAACAGACAAGTCGGCTAACTCAAAAAGAGTAATGCGAAACTTTTCTCCCGAATCACTTAACAACAACTTATATTGACAATGTGATATTGAGGCAAGACGTGGGAGCCTATACGGGCTATTACCGAATAAAATTTCATAGAAAGCTTTGCAAACAAGCCTGATGGAGCGACCCATTAGACTTCATGCATAAATTGTTAGTGTAGTGACAACAAACGGCACGTCACCTCGTTTTATGCCGCATTGTTTTTGGATCTCAATTTTCGTTTCGTATTTTTTCCTTTTTGAGCTTTATACAGTCGTAACATAATGTATGACAAAATATACATTTGAACGGACTACGGAATGTTTTGTATTATATTAAATTGGATTTGTTTTGAATATTCTATCTGCATTCCATTTGTAAAAACATTCGCTTCTAATTTTTCAGATACTTTAGATAGGTAGGTATTCTTCCTTCGGGGGTCCCGGGCCCCCGACTCATGGTAGATTATTATAGAATACTAGACACTACACACTATTATAGAATACTACTCATGGTAGATTATTATAGAATACTAGAAGGAACAGTGTAGTTTTGGTCAGTAGGAGTCCGACAGCCATAGCGTCATAACCCTCTGTTCTTCCCAGACAGAGGGTATCCAAGAGGATTGTAAAGAGAAAAAAAAAAACAGTGGCACTCCGGGAGTGCCGACAGAAGTGAAAACATGAACAATTTTACTGTGCAGGAAAGAGTTTTCTTTTTTGAAGTCGGTAAAAAAAGGGAAATGTCAATCATGTCGTTGTCATGTCTCAATGTTTGGAATGTCATTAATCCCAAAGAAAATGTATCGCGCGTTGATGTCTTTTTAATGATCATAAGCTGGTGTCGGTAACAGTGTCGCGAGTTCAATTGTTTTTTTCCAAATGCCCAACGCGCCTAAAGAAGATTGCCGAAACCAAAAGTTTATTAATCAATTATTAAGATTCTGATCTGTTCATTCAAAAATAACAAAGGATTCCATTTGTAGAATGTAAATAGGTACATAAGTAAATAATAAACGTAATGGAATTTTCTACTCACATCTTCTTTCAATCGACAAAAACGTTTTCTTTTCTGAAAGGCTTTCTCATGTAAAGCTTTATATGGCAATCAGTATACCAACTGTTTAACACCACATAGCGACCGAAATAGGTCGTAAAACTCTATAAAGGTCACACATAAATCCTGCGGCTCGATTACGTAACTCGATCGAAAACACGGGCGCCTTTAACGCTATCGGTAGAGATCAAGAAGTCGAAGTTTGCCGTTTTTATCGAGACAAAAAGATTGCGATTTACACAATTAGGTTATATTATTGAAGTACTGAAACAGTGATTCTTGTAGTACTTTGGCACAGAATAGTACAGAAGTCGCACTCCGCATTTTAGGTATGAAGCTACAAGTACGCGGCGGGCTCGTCTTGTCGGGCCAATTCAGTGAGCGTAACGTTGTCAGAAGATATGAGAGTTACGCGATCTTCTCATGAATATAACTGTAGGTAATTAGCGCTGTGCGACCTAAATTGCATTTTATTGTGTCGTAGCAAGAGTCGCTTTTTATTAAAATGATTTAGCGGTCTGAGCCATCTGTATTTATTTATCTGTGGCTTAGGTTAGACACGTCGATAAGTAAGAAAAGAAGTAATCGTTATTTCTAAATAAACGATTTGTATTTTTTGTGTGTTTACTATGTCATTATTGTAACGAGCAGGAGCTCGAAGGAGGAGGACCTCCTTCTCAGTTCAGGAGGAGGAGCTCGTGGCTAAGTAATAACAGCCGCACGGGTTAATCTATCAGGTTAAGCTATACTTGCCGGGGTTGGTTCGTGGATGGGTGATCTTAACATATCGATACTCCTCCATACCTCGAAAAGCACGTTAAGACGTTGGTCCCGGCTGTCATTCGTGGATCTTAGACAGTCGTTACGGATCGGCAATAAACCGAAAGTCTGACAACCAGTCTTACCAAGGGGTATCGTACCCAGTTACTGGGTTGTGGAGGTCAGATAGGCAGTCGCTCCATGTAAACTACTGGTATTCAGCTGAATCCGGTTAGACTGGAAGCCGACCCGAACTTAGTTGGGAAAAGGCTAGGCAGATTGATATTGTAATGTGAACTATGGACGTTTTCTACCCATCTCAAAATCCCATGTGTCAAAAAACCTATCGATTTGAAAGAAGGATTCTTTCAATACAACATGTACGAGTAACTCGTAACTCGAGACCATTACAGTCAAGTTTTGATTGAAACAAAGTCCAGCAAGATTGTTGAAAGCCCATAAATACAGCCTACAAGGAGTGACAGTTAGCTCACTCAACGATTACTGCGTCAGCGATACCTTTGCCTCATTTGACTTACAATTTATAAGAAACGGTAAACGAGTCGGTTTTCTTCCATTCCTTAAGGCTCCAGACAGACGGACTGCATTTCAACTGCAAATTTGCAGTTTGAATGCAGTTAGTACAACTGTACGACTGTGTGTGTTTTTTACAGTCGTACTAAATGGTTGGATGGAGGTGGCCCTGGAAAAGGATGCATGGAAGGATTTAGGGGAGGTCTTTGCTCAGCAGTGGGACAGTGTAGGTTAAAATAAAAAAAACGAACTGCATTCAAACTACAAATTTGCAGTTGAAATGCAGTCCGTCTATCTAGAGCCTTACATGGAAATTTTCTATATTTCTTGACGCTTTGAGACGAACCGTAGGTAATTTGTAAATAGCCGGTTTATTAGTATTGCCGGTTATGTATTTTTTAAGTACTTGGTACTTATTGAAAGACCTACACTGTCCTCCCATACCTAGAAACACTGTTATATGAAACATAACATAACATAACATCACGCCTTGTTTCCCCGAAGGGTTGGGCAGAGGTGTCCCTGTAGCAGGTACACCCACATTTCGCCAGTTATGTTTAAGTCCCATGTAATAGGGGGCGAGCCTATTGCCATCTACCGGGCACAAATCCAGACTCCGAGCTGCTACTGAGAAATTTCAGATAGAAAAACCCAATAACACTTTGCCCGACCCGGGAATCGAACCCAGGACCTCATGCTCAGCAGTAGCGCTTGCGACCACTAGACCAACGTATATGAAAGTATTGTAAAAATCCAATTATTTTTAAAAGAGTAACCGTGGAGTTTCTTGCCGGCCCTTCTCCATAGGAAACGACCAATTGGAACCGTGCACCTAGCTTCTGACGTTTCATAAGTGCCCATGTAAGTATAAGTGAAATAAAAGATTTTGATTTTGAATCTATACATACATACAAATAAATACATACATACACACAATAGGTTACATACAAACAAATAAAATTGAAGTGTTTGTTTGTAATATCAAAATAACAGCTTTTCCCTTAATGCATATGAAAGTGTACACGGCTAATAAGAAAAAACTTTTTTTTTTTACTTTGTCTGTCTGTCTGTTTGTTCCGGCTAATCTCCGAAACGGCCGGACCGATTTTGACGGGACTTCATAGCTGATGTTATAAGGAGTAGCTTAGGTCACTTTTATTTTAGAAAAATAATTGGGATCCACGCGGGCCAAGCCGCAGGCAGCAGCTAATTATGAAAAAATATAGAGTTACAATTAGCTTAAGAAATGCATTACAATTTATTAAAGATGTCGTTAATAGACTGTAATTACTTTGTAATGCATTATTATATACGGAACAACTTGACTCTACCATTGGTAGTTACAGGAATATCACTGGTAACATTCGACGTTAACTTAGGTACCTACTTAAGTCAAGTGGGGAAAAACACGTAGGTATAATTTTATGTTGCAATCAATTACCTTGTAAAATCCATATCGTCATAATGAAATTATGATTCATAAAGTTATTAATTTAAACTGAGATTTCGTTTCTTTTATGAAATGTCAAAAAATCGAAATCTCCGGTTTATTAGGATAACTTATAGTTAAACTATCTTTATATATATAAATTCTTCTGTAAATTTGTTTGTCACCTCCTCCTAAACGGCAAGACCGATTTTGATAAAATTTTGTGTGTATATTTGAGTGGGTCCCTGGATGGTTTGAAAAGACAATTGGACCCGGTAGGTGGCGCTGTTCGGACAGGGTAACGTCTGTCATGTCCGCTAATATATTAATAAGTTCTATACCTATTTATTCCAAGCTATTGAGGTTCACAGCTAGATTGTACAATCACTCTATCTAACCTTTTCCCAACTATGTTGGGGTCGGCTTCCAGTCTAACCGGATGCAGCTGAGTACTAGTATTTTACATCGAGCGACTGCCTATCTGACCTTCACAACCCAGTAACTAATACGGTACGACTTGGTAAGACTGGTTTTCAGACTTTCGGGATGCTGACGACCCGTAACGACTGTCAAAGATCCACGAATGACAGCCGAGACCAACGGCTTAACGTGCTTTCCGAGGCACGGAGGAATCTTGACTGTATACACACACAGCACTCAGTAAGATTGTACATAATTTAAAATCAATCGATTTAACAAACAACACAGTTACTTGCTTCCATTCCTTCAACATATCATTAGAGAAGAGCCAACCGATTACGAATCGAATAATAAATCAATATCGGAAAGAAGTTGCGTCACCTTGTTCCTATTATTTGAAACAATAGTGAATACAAACGACAGTATTTTAATCTACATCTCTTCCATTAAAGCTCACGACCTTATGTAAGGGACAATGATAGATGAATTTTGTGTTCCGAGCTTTTTTGTTTGTGTTATGATGGGACTTGGTTTGTTTTATAATCGGTTCTTAGGCTGGTTTCACAGTTCTCCGGGAGACGGGTCGCCCGCACACGGGAGACCCGTACGGGTAGCGCCCGCAGTGCTCTGAAACGAGGGAGTTAGTACGATACGGTTGCTAGCGTTGTACGGGCTCTACCCGGAGCGGGTCGCGTACGGACCAATCCGCGTCGCTGTGAAACAATGTTCTTTCTAGCGCTTCACGTGTGTCTCCGTTCCGGGAACCCGTACGGGTCTCCCGGACAGCTGTGAAACCAGCCTTATGTGCTACCATAGAAATTCAATTTTCTATTCTTAGCATGCTTAAGAGATCCTTCTAAATCAATTAATGTCCCTGTCAGCTATAAGTGCAAATGTATTTCATAAGGGTTTCTTTGTACCTACCAGGATTTTCTCAGTAGCAGACTGGGGTTTAGATTTCTGCCCAGTTGATGGCAATACGCTCGCCCCCTGTTACATAATACTTAAATATAACTGGCGAAATGTGGGTGTAGGTACTATAAGAACATCTCTGCATAACCCTTCGAGGAATGCTGGCGTAATGCTATGTAATAGTATTGGTTTTTCGGTAGACATTGCAACACTGAATTTGAAATTCCCTCTAAGTTTAAGATTAATGCAAAAACAGACAACAATTGCTCTTCCTCATCATATCAAGACAAAATAAAAAAGGTGTTAATAGATTACGATATCTCCAAATCATCTTTGTTTGCAAACCACAAAATAATTCAAGGTAAGAACCGCACACAGCACAAAAAACTGGTAATCGATCTTGATAATATCCTACTCAAACGAGAAAACATAATATTTGTTCTTTTTTTTCTGAACGCCACTACAACAAACACTGTCTGTCAATGACCAGCCAGCGTCTTACATAAATCGTAGCGAACAAACACAGGTAAGGACAGGTAAGAACACAAGTTTGACAAATTGTCCGTTCAACGCATTATTTGATACACAGAGCACGGAATCGCTGTAGTACCCGCGACAGTAGCGTCTAGAGACGGCAGTACTAAAATTCATGGCGCCAAAACTGCGTTGAGAGCACAATTTCGACGAAGATACGGACCCATCCTAAAGTATTTCAAACTTCAGAGTGAATCCTACACCCCATTAATTAACTTTTACGGACAAGTATAAACACATCGGGAATAGGGAAAATTCAAATTGTGGTGTCATTCATTCTTAGGTGGGGCCCCAAACTAATCTTACTTCCGTAGGTGATACGGAGTAGGAATCGCCCGTAACATCGGCCGAAACTACGGATTTAGTACTAGTTAAAGCAATGGCACGTAAAATTTAATTGAAGAGGCAACCGGATGGCGAGTGGTAATCTGGGTCTTGAAGTGATACCGAATCCCCCCGTACCGGCCGAATGGACCCCAAATGGATGGGGGCGGAGATATGGGGGATGGGGGCCGAACATTTTTTTTTTGACTTCTCTATTATGTGCAAGGAATTTGTGTGTATCAACGCCATCCGGTTGCCACCCCCCAACATCCTTATAATTAAAATAATGTCTTACGCTCTTAAAACCCCTTACCGATGATTTATCAACGAAAATGAGGGTGAATTTTATCAAATCCAGATGGCATTGATACCCACAAATTCCTTGCACATAATAGAGCTTAAATTTTGAATGCCATGACAAAAAAACATTTTTTGGCCCCATCCCCCATATCTCCGCCCCCGTACATTTGGGGTCCAATCGGACGGTATGGGGGGTTCGGCATCACTTCAAGACCCAGATTACCACTCGCCATCCGGTTGCCTCTCCGATTAAATTTTACTCGCCATTGCCTTGAATATACGGACTATACCCTCCTGTCACCGCCTTCAAAGCCGTCAATCTATACGTCATATGTATGTGTCATAGTGCGAGTAAACGATGACACGTACGGAAAACGTTAATTTTAAGACGCAGATATATGACAATGACCTTGAGTGGTTAGCTTGCGTGTTCTGTACTGAGCTCACGCAACGCGTCCTACGTCCAGCCAGTAATAGGACTCGCCCATCAAGGAGCGCTGTCCCAAATTAGACGCATTATTTATTTATTATACATAAACCAAAAGGTATTTTAATAAAACACGTATACTTAAAGACCAATAATTAAATTATCTTTAAAATGGTGAAGGTTTCAGAAAAGTACGCTTTACAAATTAATTTCACTATGTAATATAAACATAATCTAAAATATTCCTATATTATGTTATTAAGAAAATTCTCTAATTTAACACATATTTTTTCCAAATCATTAACAGTACTCGTTTAGACGTGATCTTCAGTATAAAATCATTAAGAGTCAGTTATCGTCGCCTACCGAGCCGTCTCCGTACTCTGTGGGTTGATAACAAAACTATGAGGACGATTGTACATTGTTCTGTATGGACGTAGAATTGATCACCGTGACCGTGATTTAAGATGCGCCAGCGACTTACTGGAGGTCCGGCAATTAAGTCCCTTTATGATAGAGCTGTAATGGATGGGACCCACCTATGAATACGGTTGTGTTTATTAATTTTATTGTTTACAATGACTATTTACATGGTTATAAAACGTGTTTTTTGTCCGTGACTTGTTGATGTCGAGGCGGTACTTGAACGGGACCTTATGGCGAACATTTATGTCATGCAGTAAAAAATCAATTGCATGTATATTTATCTCCGTACGTTTAAATTAACAATTTGAAAAGAAAGAAAATTTAGCACAGACAAAAAGGCATACAACAGAATATAATTATAAAACAAGTAAAAAAAAACAAATAAAAGATTTAAAATAATAATTTAACAGGAAAGTGTGCCTCGCGGCTGCGCCAAATAGGCCGAGTTCAGTAAAAATGCCAGACAACTAGTGTCTGACGCTGGTTTTCAACTGGACCTGAAGTGTGAGGTGTAGAAGTATGATGATGTTATGCATTCGAAACCATAACCTAACTCTTGTAAGCCTCGTAGTATCTACTAAAATTACGTAGACACCTACCATGCTCTATAATATTATTACTTTTGTAGCTAGTTACATACTTTACTTATATACTTATGCACTCACAAAACCTTCACCGTCTAACAATTTCAGAAAACATTGTTCATTTCTTGAGTGATTTACTAAGAATATAGAGCATTCCAGTCTCGCATGGCCGGTATGATTCGAGCACTATGATTTAAGATCGTTAGTAAGTCTCCATGGAGGTCTATCTAAGCAGTTTCACAAAGTGAAGGCCTCAAGATATTGTACACGTATCTAAATACTGATATTGGTATAAAGGCTTATTGTATCTAAATATTATTATAATTTATCTGCCTCGTTTGGTGATATTGTAGTCGCAACCATAACTGTTATGGGGTCCTAGGTAGGGAAGGAAATATCGCAAAAAAAAACCGCCTTTTTTAGATTCAATATCGTTCACAATCTCGTTCTTGAAATCTACACCAGACTTACAGTGGTTACGCACTACGTCCGATCCGAATCCGAGAAATATCGGCCCGAAGTCACCGTAGTACCTACTATTTATACGAGGTGTTGAGCACAGATCCGAACTCTGTCCGTCAAAATTTAGAACATTCCCAATTCGGATTGAATTCGGATTCGGATCGGACGTAATAGTGCGTAAACACTCTTAGCATGCGAGAACTTGTGTTACCAATCTCAACTCCAGTTTTCATTCCCTAGTTCTGGGTTTATCATCCAGTACCCTAATTGCGTAACTTATTTTCGTAAACAATTATACCTAATTTGTTTAATTTTGACAGTTCAACAACATTCATTGCGTTATTTACGTTGTTGAGCAGATTTTTTTTCCAACTTATAAAGCAATCGATTAGCAATCTGTTTCAAATCGAAACGGATTGTGTTGTATTACGCAATTAAGGTACAACAGGTCGGGCTGAGTATATTGGCTTTTTCGTAATGGATATTTTCAATAGCAACCTGGTATCTGGATTTGTACCCGTATGATGACAATAGGCAGGCATAGCCCAGATTCTATGGCCATAAACCGTCACTTCGGCCAAAAGGAGTGTCGCGTACTCGTGTTATGTTACCATTTATCTAGAATTACAAGTTACAAAATGTTAGAAATATTTCACGAGTCAAATTCGGAGGTTCATTTATTTTCTCGAACAATAAAACTTATTTGGTAAATAAAATAGAATGAGCTAGACTTGGTATTAGTTTATTAGTGCGTGATACTGGGGTAAGCTCATTAGTTACAAATATATTTCTGTTGTGGACATTTCAATTTGGGAGCAGCTAAGTATATTAAGAGACTCAGAACAACTGCCTATGTCGATATGAACACTATGAGCAGTTAATCCTATACTATTAAACGAGCAATATTTATTTGTATAAATTATGTTTGCACTCACGTTCTCGAAATTGGCGCTTACGATTTCGATGAATGTTGCAATATAGGGGTTTACGGGGGCGAAAAATCGTTCTAGCTAGGTCTCATATCTGGGAACATTCATTTTCTCTATTTTCACTTCCTCGGGAATGTGATACAACGTTGGTATACCTGTATTGCTATTTTGTAACCATCTCACCGTGTTATCTTAGGTGAAGTGAGCGTGGAGTGAGCTGTCAGTAGCTAAGGATTGACACTATTATTAGCAGCTCACTTCACCTAAGATATCACGGTGAGATGGTTACAGAATAGCATAGCTGGACAACAATTTTATTTCTATTTTCACCCAAGCAGAGCTCGGTCGACCAAGTACTGTTAAAAAATGAAGTAAAATTAAATCAAATATTTCTCAAATTAAATTAAACCATTAAATTCAATGTTCCTGTTAATGTGATCATATTTCTGTGATTAACCAACCATGTTTAAGTACCAGCCCCGATAAATCATATGCAATGAAGTCCCTACAAAGACATCGTTAAAAAACATATTTCATAAAAGACTTTTCATTAGCATTATCAATTATTGAAATAGAGTCAGCATCCACCAACTAAATATTATGAATTTGCATAAGAAAATTTATAAGTTTGCCGCGTTTCATTCGAATAACACCCTTATAGGTTTTGAAGTAAAGTTCGATTTGTCGGTGACAGTAAATTCCTGGATCGTTAAGATGGGATATCAGTCGCCCACGCGACGTCCGAACTCACAAGAACTTAATTAGAGGCTTCTCAGTGTCCCTGGATGTTATTTATTGTCTGACATACAATTCTGATTGTGCACTATAATATAAAGATGTAAACCTCCGTGGTTGATAACTATTCCAAAAAAAAGAAATGAACAAATTATATTATGCTGACATACATTATAATACTATTGTAATATTAATCTTTTGAACTGAATTTACTTAAAATTTTAACATTAAATGAAAATGACTGAATTGTTAAAAATAAAATTTAATAATGCATGAGTTAAGACAATAACTAAAATATATAATGTAATAAACTGTAATAGTTTTTTTAATAATGATAATAAATAAATATTTTTATAAGAATATTTAAAAATGTAATTAATATGTATAAAAATGAAATAAAGGAAAATAATATAATTAATAAATTAATTTAAATTAATTATATGTATAATCATTTAATCAAAAGATAATTGTATATAACTCCTTTCATCATTATCATCATGTCCACTGCTGGACATAGGCCTCCCTCAAGCACCGCCACTTCGATCGGTTCTGCACTTCCTGCATCCAGCGGATTCCTGCGGTCTTCACAAGTAACTACCTAACTATGTTTTATAAATAAATTATTATTTTCTTCAAATGAAGAGAAATAATTACAAATAGTCCATACATCACTTTCAGAGTTCCAGTAACATATTACCGTAGAAAGTAAATTTATATGTATATCAAATGAAAATTTACGGGATTAGAATAGATATAAATCATTGTAATGAGTAAACTGATATTCTATAATTAGATGGTAAGTTTGTAAAGTTAGGTGGGATGACGCTAATTTATAGAGTTGAGTTCTACGGTCGGAGACAGTTTATCTTAAGTCAAATTATAATTCAAGTTAAAATTACACGCATACGTCCTCAAATTCTTAGAGATATTTATGTTTGTATTTAAATGTGAGTTTGGTAAGAGCTAATATTACATACTAATCATAAGTGTTTAAGTATAGTAACACCTGCAAGACCTTGGACTTTAAAGTTTCCTTCCAGTAAAATGTCATTTTTTCATTCGTAATTTTGTCAGGTCTGCCTACGAGGTTGTCGGCTGCTTAACCGGGATTTCCTGTGGCTGCCTCAATTAATTAAGGCAGGGCATAAAACTTAGAAACTAGGCAACTAAACGCTAAAGGCACCATCTGTGGGGTAAGGACCTCGGCTTAGAGCGTCGCTGCGTGAGAAATGAAATGAAATGAAATTGTTTATTCTGTAAATAGGATGTCGGAATCACTTTTACAAGTAACATTAAAAAAAAAAATAAGCTAGACGAGTTCGGCGTTTCCTATCTGACTACTCCGAGAAGACAGGCCAGTAAGGGACAGGCTGGATCGGAATAACCAGTCAAATGTCAGTTTCAGTTTTCTACAAGTTTATTTACAGCCTAATTGTGTGAAGCGATTACAATCACGCTAGTTTTAATTAACCGACTTCCAAAAAGGAGGAGGTTATATGTTCGTCGCGTATGTTTGTTTTTTTTTTTTTTATGTATGTCCACCGATTTCTCCGTCAATTGTGGACCGATTTTGAAAATTCTTTTTTTTTTTTGAAAGGGTGTGCTCTCGAATTGGTTCCATATAAATTTTATTAACTTTGTTTGGATAGTTTTTGAGTTAGCTACAAAATACGTACTTTTTTCCCACTTAGTATGTAGATGATATGATAAGTTTCTGTCACTGGTAGCAGGTAGTGGTATTCGAATATGTGTGGTGTAGGTACCACAACTAAAAAGTGAAAAATAAAAACTTTTTACAAAAAAAAACAACCGACCTCCAAAAAAAACACTACAAAGTGAAAAATAACTTTAATTTCGGAAGTCGGTGGCAAAAAACGAAAATACAAAACCCAAGACACCGACTTCCGAAATTAAAGTTATTTTTCACTTTGTAGTGTTTTTTTTGGAGGTCGGTTGTTTTTTTTTTGTAAAAAGTTTTTTTTTAGTTCATCAACGTTTTTGGTATTGTTGCAGTACTGTTGGATTCTCAAACTAAATTGTATCCATTGCAAGTGAAATAAGTAATTATGTATGTATAGAGTGGAACTTATTAAAAACACTTACAAACACGGAATGTTTTCCATTATTTTATAATGAAATTAAAACAATAAAGTAAATGAAATCATTTTTTTTCTTGTCTTCTTTTTCTAAATGGGCTTCCGGTATTTCGACGCTGTTAAATACCTACAAATGCTGAGAATTCCTATTAAGTACTTGCTTCTGCCCGCGACTTCGCGTGGAAGTCACAATATACTAAAATAACAGCCACACTTTTATAAAACTCTCTCGGCCCCAGACCCACCGCGTCACATCGAATCGCCCGCCCGCGTCTTTACTTCGTTTCCGGTTAGCGTTCAGTCTGATTTTTTTTTTCTTTTGCTCGGCTCCAAAGCGTTGTAGCGTGATGTTAAGAGCCTATAACCTTCCTCAAGAATCGAGCTATCAAATACAAAAATATTTTTCAAATTGGCCTTGTAGTTTCAGAGATTAGCACGTTAAAACAAACAAAATGTTCAGCTCTATAATATTAGTACAAATTTATGTTTAAAACAGTGTTCCTAAAACAAATTAAAACCATGATGCACTACAAAAAACAATGCATCATAAACATAGAAATTTAGCCCCGTAACAAAATGTAAAGTTAAACGTAACCTCCAATAACACAATAATTATTAAGACGCAACAGACAGGTAGTTATGAGTAGTAGGTACCTAGCGTGTTGCGGAAACAGCTCACGATTGAAATGTCGGGACTTCTGACATTTCGACGATATAGCATGTACTTGATAACATGAAAGAAAGTACATTTCATATGTTCATGGCATGTCTTGTAGCTGTCGGAATATTACTGCACTGTTCATGGATATTTAATGTTTTTCACAGAAATAGGTAGTGTAATGTGCCACTCTACTTTTTTTAGGAGCAATTCTTTTGCTGTAGTAGTACTTGCAACCGGCGTGCATGTATATATAACCCGATGTATGAACGTAAACGAAGAAAAAGGAGTATGTAAGGATCGTAGCAAGTAGTGTCATGATTTCCAAATATTTATAAGATTTGTAGTAATTTTAAATACCTACTAAATATAAAAGTAAAAGTAGGTATACAGGGTGTCAGAGACAACGACGCGAAAACTGTTACCATAGATTCAGTAAATAATTCTGAAATGCAGAGGGCGTTGATATCATTGGTTATTTTAAAAAAAGTCTGCTGTTTCATTCATTCTGACCGCGTAGGTATTGCACTTTTCTATGAAACAGCAGAACAAAAAAACCGACGAAAAATTTCAAAGCAAGGTGTTCAGAATCATGTACTGAATCCATGGTAATAGTTTTCGCGTCGATGTCCCTGCCAATTTGTAATAATATGATTTGCCTAAAATGATTTTTGTATCAGTGTAATCATGAAGTTTAAACTATCTCACTTGACAGTTACCATAAAAGTACTGGTTTTTTAACGGAACGGAATGGAAACATGATGTTTGGACCGTCGCGTCGCTTAGTTTCTAAGTTAGTTCGGTTTGAGCCCCGAGACCTAAAGGTTGCCTTCAAGAAATCTGAAGTCTATAACGTTATTTTATTGAGTAGGTACCTAATTAAATAGTTTGTTAAATATTGCTAAAAGTATACCAAGTTTGTATGTATGCAAAAATGTAAATACAGAAAGATTAGTACTGAAATGTTGTATCATTATTCATAACATAACAATAGTTTTTGCCTACCCCCATGGAAAGAAGGTTTGAGTGTATATATGTATGTCTTTTCCAGTAGTGTAAAAATCTCACCGTGATATCTTAGGTGAAGTGAGCTGCCAATAGTGTCAATCCTTAGCAACTGACAGCTCACTCCACGCTCACTACACCTAAGATAACACGGTGAGATAAATTAGTCTATGAGATGGTTACAGAATAGCACTACTTTAATCCTGGTAAGAAGATATTGTTAAGCAAAAACTCAAAAAAAATTAAACGCCACAAAGTAAGTAGGATTGACTTTTGCTTAATTAAAAAAAAAACAACCGACCTCCAAAAAAAAACACTACAAAGTGAAAAATAACTTTAATTTCGGAAGTCGGTGTCTTGTGTTTTGTATTTTCATTTTTTGCCACCGACTTCCGAAATTAAAGTTATTTTTCACTTTGTAGTGTTTTTTTTTGGAGGTCGGTTGTTTTTTTTTTGTAAAAAGTTTTTATTTTTCACTTTTTAGTTGTGGTACCCCACACACATTCGAATACCACTACCTGCTACCAGTGACAGAAACTTATCATATCATCTACATACTAAGTGGGAAAAAAATTACGTATTTTGTAGCTAACTCAAAAACTATCCAAGCAAAGTTAATAAAAATTATATGGGACCAATTCGAGAGCACACACTTTCAAACAAAAAAAGAATTTTCAAAATCGGTCCACAATTGACAGAGAAATCGGTGGACATAAATAAAAAAAAAAAAAACAAACATACGCGACGAACATATAACCTCCTCCTTTTTGGAAGTCGGTTAATAAATAAGACATGATAACTGCAGGATGATAAAACCTGTTTTGAAATTTTATAGCTCTACATAGGTACCTACTTATTAATTAATTATGAGGTACTTAAAAGTGGCGCTATAATTAAAATTAATCAAGTCTTTAGACAGCGCTGAAGAACTTTGCATTTTACTGTTTATCAATAAAAATGCAAATGCAGAAGTTACAAATAATTAATTAGTTTTAATAAATATTTCTGCGAATAAACACTTTTTCGCTTTCATTTTTTTGTATTTTATTATACTCTTTTCGCATTTTTATAAGAAGTGGTGCTATCAAATGCCGCCAGGTGAACTATAAAAACTACATTTTTCCAATAACTAACAACTATAAGATTGCGCTAGTAGTAGGAGAGCTCAAGATAATGATCGAAATAATATCGAAACTGGCTCCTGTAGGATCATTCCCACATCCTGCCAGATCGGTATCTTTATAACTAATGAGTGTTATTTACTAACCCTCGCATTAACGTAAGCTAATTCCGAGCTAATAATCAGGGTTGCCAGTTGTACTGTATCTATTAAAAAGGTATGTAAACACTGTCACATTCACACAAGGGCCGCATTCCGAGTTACGTTAAAAGTGATAATATCGTGAATCCGACCAAATTTAATAGTCACAGTTATTATTCAATAGCCGTTATATTTTGTGACTTTTAATTTTGGTCGGATTTGCGATATTATCACTTTTATCGTAACTCGGAATGCGGCCAAGTAGTGAAGTAGCTGCTGTCACTAATGTCATCTGTCAGTCACCTGTCACGATGAGACAGTGTAGTGTTTGTGTTTTATTCAACTTAATTATAGGATCAACAGGATTCTTCACCAGTGTAATAAAAATACCAACGGATCAAAAAATAAGTTAACATAAAACAGAAAAAAAATACTGTTGGTTCTAAACTTAAATATCAATTGATGAATTGATATTTAAAAACTATTTATTTGAAACGTATCGATTGCGTAATCGATATTTATTTTAGAACCTCATAATTTCAACTGTGTGGGAAGCAAACAATGCAACACGAACTGCGATGAAGAAGGTTCATTAGAACGAAGAAAGACCATAATATCTATAGGTACCTACATTTTACAGGGCTTTTCGAAGTAGGTACCTACCTATAAGCCGGTAATAAAATGAAATCGACTTCAAACACTACCTGATTATAATCCTGCGCAAGTGACATTCAAATAAGGAAGCCAGTGACAGGAGTCGGTACATGCTCATAACCAGCCAGTGTTTATGAATAGATAAACACTACTAAGTTGACAGTTTCATACATTGTATGTTACGCCTAACTTGTTTGAAGAGGTTTTATTAACGTAACACCTTGTATGGCACTGTCATTACCTATGTTTTAAATGCAAGGAAAATCCGCAAAGGAAATCGTTGGTACCTAACTACTTACTGATATTAAAATGACATCTGGTTTGTTGGAAACGCTATCTTGTATATAGAACAGCGAACAGCCACTACTATTTATTCATGAGGATTTTATTAACGGCTCTTTTCGCACGAATATACTCGCCCAAATCGGGCGAATCGACCCTTTTTTAAATAACATTTTGAATTTTAATGCAGTAAAGTTACTGTTTTTTTTTCTTAACTTTAATGCATAAAATTGATAATGTGGTAGCCTAATACGTATTTCTGGAGTTGTCGATTCGCTTACAAATAAATTAACTTCGTGCGAATCGACTCAAGAAACAATAATATTATTTAAAAGTGTCGATTCACCCGTTTCGGGCGAGCAAATTCGTGCAAATCAACCAACAAGCCTTATTTACAGGTTAATAAGGTAAGCACAAAAGCTTTTATGTGGAATTAGATAAATTTAACATATTACCTACATAGCATGTTAAGTTTATCCTATAAGATAAACCTACGCATATATTATCCACATAACATACACGGCTTGAAAAAGTAAGTGCTCGATTATTAAATTAAATGTGGTAAAACTATTTATTTATTTAAAAAAAACAACAAAAAAGGAAACAATACTCGACAGAAAGCCAATTACAAGTCTTCACGTTTAGACTTATAATAGAATTTGTGTTGTGAACATACAAAAGCAGCAACATATCACTATATATAAATGATTAAAATAATCACTTGTGTCTGTAATTCAAAAGTGATAGAGCAAGAAGAAAAAAAAAACATTTAGGAGCACTGCAGCTATCCTGCTGGCAACCCTATTTAAAACTCAATATTACACCCACCAACCAGCAAAACGCATTATTTCTATAACAGGTTCCCGGTGTTAGTTTCACCTTTTTAATAACTTAATCATTTTACTCAGTTCTAAAAAACACTTTAGTTAGTAGCCCACGTATGTTGTTAACTTGTACGTTACTATTAAGGATAAAAAATTGAGGTTATTAATTAATAAACGTACCAGCATACGGCCTACTTATATATACAGAGTGTTTGGCAGAACGTTGAACATACGAAAATGGTGGATAGGTGGGGTCATCTGCTACTTACTCAGCCCAAATTTATTTGGCCCTGGCGCCCTGGATATTAAAAAATTTTTTTTTGCTTTCTTCTAGTTTCACAACTTTCTTAACTTTAAAGTGTAATTTTTATTTAAAAAAAAATGGGTAAAACAGGCATTCTTTTTCTTTTCATTTATTCCTTAATATTGGCAGATTCTTATAACAGAAAGATGTTAAAAATACTTAAATCCTAATTTCAACCTGCATTAAAAAAAAATATCCAGGGGGCCAGGGCCAAATAAATTAGGGCTGAGTAAGTAGCAGATGACCCCACCTATCCACCATTTTCGTATGTTCAACGTTCTGCCAAACACCCTGTATATTTCTCCTACTTCCTACTTTTACAATATTATAAACGCGAAAGTTTGTGAGGATGGATGGATGTTTGTTACTCTTTCACGCAAAAACCACTCAACGGATTTAGATGAAATTTGGCACACAGATAGTTTATAACCTGGATTAGCACATAGGATACTTTTTATTCCCATATTCCTACGGGATTGAGACTTATGCAGGTGAAACTGCTAATTTTTATATAAATTAATTTAGTTGTTCATGTAGGTAGGATTGTAGGATCTCCAAAATTAAAAAAGATTTATTAAGAAAGTTTCTCTCTCATTAATATTTAAAAATGTCTTTAAAAGAGTTGGATTTTAAACGACATTTTATGTTCCGACGTCATTAAATTAAACTATGCCGTATCAAAATACATAAGAGCATCTAAAGCCTATAAAATGCGGTATTCCATTTAAATTCATATTACAGAAATGCGTAGGAACAGGGCATTGTTTGAACCGTGTTAACACGACCGCGGGACTCCCACATAGTCTGCTGATAGAGACATTAAAGGGGACATGGATATTTTATACATTTATATATGCACAAGCTTAAGTGTATGCAAACAATACAGTTGGCCACTTTGTCCTTTATGTATTCACTTTTATTTTATAGTTTAATGCAAGGGTCACTGAGTTTATCAACTGTTTGTCAGCTCGTCATTTACATGTGACTGTGGGTCATTTTTTTTATCGGAATATTTAAAAGAACGAATTAAGTTAGTCACTAATTGAAACTTATTTGTAAGCGAGAAGAATGTTTTTATTTCTATGACCATCTTTAATAAAAATTTACTTCACTAACTATTAATTCCAAACTCCACATAACAGTACCTGGACGGCTGAGCTCTGATCTGGTGAAAATAGAGAGCGCTCATTTAATAATATAGTAAAGTTCATAGGTACTAATCCATGTACAGTGCCTACTTATTCCATGCTGTCATGTCATTATTCTAATGTCATTATTATCATGTCATTATTCAATATTTTGTTCTAAACTTTGGGCGATCGAGCTCTGCTCGGGCGAAAATACGGAGAAAATGAATTTTCCCAGATATGTGACTTAGCTAGATCGATTTTTCGCCTCCGTAAACCCCTATATTGCAACTTACATCGAAATCGTTAGAGCCGATCGAGAACGTGAGTATACAAATTATCTATACTTAAAAAAAAAATTACTCGTTTAATATTATAAGATTCGCTTCCCATCTTCAATCTTTCCAAGACATATTACCTACTTTACATCATACGTATCACGTACTTGATACAGCCAATCACTTAGGGTTTCTTCATACATAAATCTCGGAGAACTTGCCTTAATGCACGACATAGCACGAGTATATTAGCTGTCTTCAGCGGTAATCCCCAAACGTGCAGTCGACAGTTTCATGAGAAACTCGAATCGAAGCTTTGAAATTATCTATCTATTATCTATCTACGCCTTCATGTTGCTTTATATCTCTGTTTTCGAATACTTTGATGATACGTATATTCCATTTGAAATAAGATTAGACATTTAATTTTAAACAAACCTTTTTTACAGTCCGTTCAACCGATTTTGACTTCTATACCGTAGGCATAAAGATGGCATTAAAAGTAAAAAAAAGTGGTTACAATACCAATGTTTACTGCAGCTGCCATTTGTCATGCCACCAACGCAATAGTAGTCAAAATCGGTTGAACAAACTGTAAAAAAGGTTTAGTTAAATGTCTAATCTTATTTCAAATGGAGTATAGGTACCAATCCCCCTGTTGATAAGCAGGAAGATTGTTATGATATGCAATATTGAAGATGAAAAGGTAAAAAAAAATATTACATTATCGTAGCTGAATGAGAATGGCAAAATTCCAAGTTCTTTTTCATTTTTAGCGAAGAGTATGAGATGTTTTGGTTTTGTTTATACCGGAAATTACGTAAAGCTTACCAGCTACACTGATTTCGGTTTAGGATATTTGATCGACAAAGGCCTCAGGCATTTTTACTTGAGGCACCATTGACTCTACCACGACTAAACCAGCACCCCAATTGAATAACACAATTTCTTTCACAATTCGCAGGATTTGAAAGAAATTCGTAACCCATTGCTTCACATATTTGAAAAATTCGTCCCCTCGATTACGTAAATAACGCAATGAATATTGTCGAATTGTTAAAAATACAATAGACGTGGATATATTTAGTAACTTGTTCCGCTTAGCTATTTCTAAAGAGCCATAAGAAACTCCTGAATGAAATCCACACGTGTTTCACCTCTCAACGAGGCATCCTCAGAATAACGATGGACTTGTCGCGAACCCGAACACGGCGTGTTGCCACACCAAGCGCTGAGCGCAGACTTCTTAAAATGAAAGGCATTGTAATTATCAGTGTCTTACACAATTATCCCGCAGTAATCAAGGTGCCAAAATCGTAAAAAACATCTGGGCCGACTCAATTTAGATTGCAATCGACACGCTTAGAAGAGGACCAGTACTTATATTTTGATAATTAAATAATGCGAGAAGCTATCATAGTACCTAAACTTCAACAGAATGGAAGTTGTACACGCTCTAATCATCTTCACGACTTTAAGAAGTCGGTCATTCTTCCATACAAACGTAGTATGGTAATTACTCGTCTGTTTGACGGTGTACGTTCAAAACTAAAAATTATATCTATTTGCCTTGTCATTATCTAGCCCTGTAAGGAAGCAGAACTGGAAAAAAAAATTGGTTTGAAAGTTATGAGTGTCGAAACTTCCATATTTCAACACTAATTTTAACTCATCTTTGGGCGTAAATAAATAACTTATGTCGTATGAAAATGGCAAAATAGAAACCGTACAGGGATAGATAATTTATTGAAACGTTCAAATAATTTTATTTTGAATAAACACATCTAGTAGTTTTTCCATAATATCTATACGCCCAAAGTTCTGTTCATGAAATTTTATACGCTCATTTTCGTTATAAATCATCGTCTATTTCACTAACTAAATAAATAAAAAGTAGATAAATAAATACTAAATAAATAAATAATTTTACTAAATTAGTAGCATGCATATTAACCACGCCACCAACGAGTTCGAGCCGTCAACTAGTGGAACCTTAAGCGCCTCTCCTAATAGAGGCTAATCTCGAGCAGAGCGGTTCTCTTAGAGCAATCCACCTTATATACAAAGCCACGAGATTACTCCAACTACAGCATCACACGTAGGAAAGTAGGAAGATTTACCTCATAGGTTACAGTAGGTAACTCATCGTGGACGGCACGGCACTTACACGGCAATAGATGAATAGGTAAACTAAATGATACAATATGTAAAAAACACATAAATAATTCTTTCAATAATTTGATTCAAAGTTTACTTCTATATCTATACATATTATAAAAAATATATATCTAAAAACAAAAAAATCCGGAGTCATACATGATCAGTTCGATTTATGCCAAACACTCCGGATTTTTTATTTGTCTATCTGTCATGTCTTGTTTATATACCTTTTTAGTTGGGGTTTTTGTCATAGTTGGGTTTGGGTTTTACAACTTTTATTTAATTAAAATTATTTTGGGGTTATATTACAATGTATGTATTTTTGAAATGTGCTAATTAAACCCTTTTATTTGATACCCAACATAGCATCTTTTTTATTTTTAGTTCAAGACTTTATAGTCAATGTCAAGGTCAAATCATTTATTTCAAATAGGCCCATGTATGGTACTTTTGAACGTCAAAATTTACAAGATAATAAAATTGATTCTGGTCGCCCCTCCAAAAGGTAGTTTTCGTATGGAGAAGAATGGGCAAGAAACTCCACCGTTACTCTTTTAAAATGTTTTACAATAGTTTGTGTAACTACGTAAATTAGTTAAATAATTATATGTGAAGACGATGCACCTAGAATAAAATTACTATACCACAATATAGGTAAAAATAATTTAAAATAAAATTAAGCAACGATTAAGTGATAGATACATGGTACTCACATATTTACAAACATTGTAAAAGTAGACGATTTTCCTAAAATTTTGTAATTAATAAGTCAGTGTGTGAGGAAGTAATCACAGAATGTAAAATCAATGTCATTTAAAACAAAATAATAAATTTTACAATTAAATTAGAAACCAGTTTGATTTTGTCTCCTAAATTGTCCTATGGAGTAGGACCAGCATGTTTCCAAGCATTCTTATCTTGGATATAATCCTCTAATTTGTAATATGCTTGTTTACAAAACATCCTTTAGAGAGCCTAAACTACATAAGTTTTTGAAATGGTTTTGAATACTCTTTAGAGAATTTATTCCGGAATGTTTATGTATAGGTATAATGCATAAATATTAAACTTACCTGAAATTAAGAAATCTCGAGCTGTTGTCCAGTTATAAAAAAACTGAGCGAAGAAGGGGCGAGTCACTAGTATAATTATAAGGATTGATGAAAATTATTACAAAGGTATAAAGTACACCCACTCCTCTTACAACAAAATATCAGAGGAGAAACATTTCTTCTCTTTGTTACCGAGCTTTCGTTGCGGAACACATTGGATAAAGATAAATTAAGTGATAAATGTCATCGCATTGATTTACGATACAGGCAATAAGCACGATTAATTCTGATTAAGGCAATACCGTGTCTCTTGTCATGTTATTAGTTATATGCTTTCATTTAGGTAGGTATCTATCTGTACTGTCCTAAATGTATGTATATAGATAAAAATAAGTATTCAGGAGCCCTATAACCTAACTAATATTGAAAGTGTGTTTGTTACGCTTTCACGCTAAAACGGCTGAACGGATTTAGATGAAATTTAAGACATAGGTAGACCATGACCTGGGTTAGGACATAGGATACTTTTCATCCCAATATTTTCACGGGATCGAGACTTATGCGGATGAAACCGCGGGGCGCAGCTAGTTGTCAATATTTAAAGGAAGGACTTAATCAGAAATATAAATAGGTAGGTACTGACGGATATAATGAAGGTTGCTGTCAGAGTGACTCAGAAAAGAAAGGATACGTCATTGCATGACTTCATTTCTAGATTTTTACATGAAAATAAGTACTAAAGTATCAAAATTGCTACTGAGACCGATGGCCACATTAATTAGTCCCTTTAAAAATCATAGATTAAGGAAAGAAAGAAAAGTTTTAAAAGCGGGAAAAATTGCGTTTTCCTCAAGACCCGTTTCAATTAATTCGTTAAAAGCATTTACCTACTTATATATCAATGATTTCCCCGTAAATTAAAAGCACTTTCCAAGTAAATTACCATTATCCTACAGTTTTACTTCTAAACTACTGATCCTCGTTAAGCCGTTGAGTGCAAAATGTGGTCAGACCTCGGAACCTTTCAATCAGTGCTCGGTTATCTAGTAATCTATCGATCAACGTCCGAATAGCTAGCAACCACTAATTGATAATAATAAAAAGTAGGAAGCAATAAGATGGAACTGTTAATTTAGAAGTAAACACTAGCTTGTTACAAAAAGGAACTCATCAGTGCAAACTTGTTAAACAGAACCTTTACAACATATTCGCGTTTGGGGATTGTTTAGACAAACTAGAGTGTACTCGGACACAAAGTTTGTAACCAGAATGAAACACTTCACACAGATATATGACGTTACTCGAGGGATCATAACAGAAATAATATTAAATTACACTAAACTGCCACCAAAACTAGCGAGAATTTAACATGGTTTAGCCTACGCCACAGAAAGCGGAGTTTGAGGGAATTTTGAAAAATTACTGAGTAGGTAATTGCATTTTTCTGTCACAACAAATTAATTCTATGCATGTAGGCTGCTGACTTGCGAGCTGTTTTTAACCGACTTCAAAAAAAAAGGAGGAGGTTCTCAATTCGTCGGGATATATATTTTTTTATGTATGTTCCCCGATTACTCGAAGACGGCTGGACCGATTTGAAAAATTCTTTTTTTGTTCGAAAGGGTATACTTTCAAGTTGGTCCCATTGTCATTTGGTTACGATCTGATGTTGGGATCTTGGAGAAATCGAGGGAACTCTTCAAATATTAAAGGCACATCTATAGCGATTTGGGTATTTTTGATGAGCAGTTGACATAAGGCTATTGTAACTTAGATAAATTACAAACCAACCCATTAAAAAGTGAAAAAAAAAACTTTTTTTACAAAAAACACAACCGACTTCCAAACCACAAAGTGAAAAATAACTTTAATTTCGGATTTTGACACCGACTTCCGAAATTAAAGTTATTTTTCACTTTGTGGTTTGGAAGTCGGTTGTGTTTTTTGTAAAAAAGTTTTTCATAATAATATACTGTAGTTTAAGTAACCTAGGTTTTAACTACTAGGTTACCAGTATGACAAAGAACTTATGAACAATGTTTGTCATTGCCAACACGATAAAACAAGTACGTACCTTATTCACTTAAATTCCTTTGCCTATATTTTACCTAACCCAAGTTAAGTAAAGATTATTACGCGAAATACAAACAGAAAGTTTTCCCTTCCCATTTTCCTAAAGCTTGTGAAACATTTACGATATTGTTCTTACTCAAAAAACATGTTTGTGTAGTCACAGGTGCTATGTGGACGTACCTACTATGGTATGCGGAAGTTAAGCCATCGATTTTCGCTAAAATACTCGCCTCATCGCTCTTAACGATAGGGGGAACGAAACAGATAATTATTTTCGTTGACGACTGACAATATTTCAAAGGCAGATGCTTGATTCACTGAGGAATTACATCTTCCCTTTTTATAATGCCGTCACCAAGGGGAATTTCATTATTATCACTTTTTGTTACGGTTTTCTTACGGGTGTCTACGTTTCATAAGGATTTTTATAGGGATAATAAATTTAAGGAGGATAATTAACTTTTAAGCGTCGCCTATAGGTCGTTATGTTGAGGACGGACAGCGGTAAGAAGTGGGAACAAATCCTAAATGAACACGCGGAAATTACTTGGGATTTAAATCGTCTAATGAAGGAAGTTTTTTAACGTTTGTTTAATGGTTTCTATTTAAATAAATCGCATACTTTCGTTAGTCAAATTCTGTAACATAAAAGTCCTTTATATAGTACTCGCTTACACGAAGAAATTACTCTTCGGGAGTATTAAATTCGTATTCTGTGTAATGAAGATGGAGGGTGAGTTTACAACGCGGCACACAATAATATGTGGGGCCTAAATGTGTCCGTAAGGTGCAATGCGGTATACTTAATTACACCTATCCCTACTTAATAACTTAATTAATGTTTGAATGATGAATTTATACGTTATGATAACGTCGTGTTAGATACTACATAGTAGGGATGGGCAAATGAAAAAATATATCGATATTTTTAAACAGTATCGATATTTATCGAGTGAAAAATATCGATATATCGTCAGTTTTTTCATGATTATTCATACATAAATTCTCAAAGCATTCAAACTTCGTAAAAAAGAATAGAAGAAAATAATATTTTTTATTAATGCTCGAGCCTAAACAATTATACACAATTTAATCAAACCAGTAGTCATCAGATATGGATATTAGGAGCACCTTCTGTTTGATGTGCTCGCCTGTCAAAGAGATTAAACACGAAACCAAAGTTGCGTAAAAAAAATCGAAATTGATACGAACTCGATACTCTAAAATAAATATCGATATATCGCGGTTAAAAATATCGACGATATGTTTCGATAATTGTATGGAAAAATATCGATATTTTTTGCCCATGCCTACTACATAGGTTGGTTGTAGGTAATCTGCGTTCACAATTTATTTGCCAAACATGTAAACAAACACGAATTTGAGAACAACTGTAATGCCTACACATAAAGTTAAGTTTGCGCTAGAATTTCATATTTTTTATGACTTTTTCAACAGTACTAGTCAGTCTATTATCGACTTTATTTAAACTTGCATAAACACAATTTGTAACAAGGATTTGAATAGACTCTAGGTGCGATACTTCATAATTATTACCTACCTATAAAATGAAGTGCTCTAAGAACTCGGTTACATAATTCTATTTTCCCGTTGCTAAGAGGTAGATTTTCTTAACGTAACGTTCGTAGGTAAATTCTCAGCAGTCTATAGTAGGTAAATGAATACCAACTTTGTTATATAATGTCGTTCTCGCTTCAGATAACTAATTAAGATTACAATTAGCCTAACTGATCAACAATTCAGGTTTAATCATAATAATTGAGTAGTTTCTGTAATTGTTGGGTTTAGATTTTGAGTTAAAAAGCGGTGAAATAAGATATTTTTGTAGGAAACTTTATTGTAGTTACGAGTAGCGTGTACCAAACACAGTTTTGGTAAATTATATAACCTATGTAGGTATCATATAATTACCGGAATAATAATGGTGACCATGTATTACAGACATATCATTATGTACCATTACCTACGACTCATTCATTCCGTAAAACGAACATTTTCGATCACGCTCATAACTCGGGTGTTGATTGAAATTTCGCATCACTCGAGTAGATGGACGATAGACGAGTCAATCAGACTCTATTAGCGGCATCGATAGTGGACAGTATCGACTGGGAAATTATTGATTTGTGCCTAATTTCCGGTTGATTGGCGCCGGTCGGGCTGCGGGCAGCGGGCGTGCACGCGGTTCAGACTGTAACTTAGCACAGGTGCACGATTAACTTGCACGATAAGAGATAACGCCCCATCCGATTGGAAACGTTATCGATATATCTACGCAATCGATTTAAATTGAAATGCTTGCACTGTAAGTACAACTCTTTTAGTCATGGCGATGAATATTTTAGTGTGTTTGATACATGTTTGAAACTACTTTTGAGAGTAACACGGAAGGGACATTGAGGGTCCTATGAAAATTAAATCAAGTGACCCGTAACAATGTTTAAAGCATTTTAAGTGAACAGTCAAAAGAGTCGTTTATGCTAAAACAGGAAAGGAGTGAATAAATGTGAAAGAGTAATAGTGCGGGGTGGCAACCCTGTGTCGGTCGCATGACCCTCGGCAAGTTTCGCGAAAGGTTAACAATTTAAAGGTCGAACACTAAAAACCAGTCATGTATGCCTAATTTAGTTCTCTCGGGACACATTTACGGGCCTACATTTAAATGTAGCTAGGTATGAAGTATTCAAGTTTAACAGTTTACTAAGCATACAGTCGTAAATGTCTAGAATTGGCATGTTGAGTAAGTATCTGCCTTAACACCTCCGGATTTTCCGTATTCAGTTATTCGAAAGTTTGTTTTGTGTGGGGAACCAAAGACACGGAAGAGTGCAAGACAATCTTTGTTCAATTCAAAAGGGCACTAAATAAAATATTAATAGAAAAAAGTTATTACACAATTGACGAATTTCTTAATGATGAATCACTGACTGATTGACATGGGAATAATCCATTTGACTTATTTTATTTTTATTTTTTTATTACTGCTACCTTTTTGACATTTTTTGTATTAATTTGACATTTACTGTAATTTGAACGATTTGACATAAATTTTTATTATGTATTGTTAAAATTTCCTACTTGTTATTTAAAATAATGTCTTTAAATTTGTGTAAATTAACATGATTTGCATGCCCATGTGACGGTAGAACATGGAGGACTTTCTTAATAAAACATCAATGTAATAATTACCCATGTTTGCAAAGTAATAAATGATTTGATTTGATTTGATTTGAATAAAGCTAATTTGTAAGCTATTAACAAAGTTGTAACTGGACATCCAATTAGGCATAGTGTACTTAATTGGTACTTAATTCTAGGCCGTTACCTAATTACCTGCCTAAATACAAGTAACAGAATATTATGAGAATACAAGTCATATAAAATAGTATCCGAATAGCAAAGATATTCCAAGCAATCAAGATATTGTATCAGTAAATACAACACAGCAGGTACGCGAACGTAAACATCGACGAAAACAAATAGATAATCTGCAAAACATATCTTACTGATAAGGTTCTGTGTGAGCCAATCTCCCCTTGAAAATTACTTTTCGCTCGCGTCCACGCAACGTGATAGGATCTACATACAGCCGGCGAGAAAATATTTTAAAAACAATGAAGGGCATTCACTTTTATCAACGCATCGTCGCCCGAGGGGTTATCCTGAAAAGGAGCGCTGAATAGAAATCCCTACGGCAATGCCGGCAGCCTATCAGTACTATGAATGGCTATTAACCACCTCGGGGCGACGATAACGATGAAAGGCGTACATTAATGTATACGGTGTTTGCTCTCACTCATTACCTCGTCCTCGGGCTGACGCAGCAGCATGGGGGGCCCCACGTCCCGCGGCTTACTCACTGTGGAACTGGCACTGTCACTCACTGCACTGGCATTCACCACCGGCCCGCTATTGTCAGCCTCGATAACTTCCCACGGCACATCGTCGTTGTACACGGCCACGTTCAGCACCTGTTCGCCGGCGTGGAACCGCCAAGGCAGGTCGGCGCCGGTCTGCCGGGGCCGGCGCCGCTTGTGCCGCACTTTGTGCCGCGTGAACCTGCCGAACCCTCCGCCACGGCCTTCCTCCAGCATAGCGTCGTACAGCGAGTCCAAGTTCACTTTCAACTTGTGGCGCCTGGTGGTGCGCGAGACTGCCGTGGTGGCCGGAGCCGACGTCGTGATGGGATCCCTGCTGAGACCCTCCGCGTCCCACAGTTGTATTCTGAGGATGTTGTCGTGGGAGGGTATGTGGGCGCGCGCGTACGAGAGCGCGATCACCGCGAGTGCGAGAGCGAGCGCGCGCGAGGACCCGTCCATGTCTGTCGGCGGCCGCGAGCCTACTGAAGCGAGTGCTCGGCGCCGCGATTTTCCCGCGCTTTCCCGATAGCGCTACGAGCTACACAGTCTACAGTACTACGAGCGGCACGCATTCGACATCAACGCCGCGCCTCCCTCGCCGCGCTTGGCGCTACATATCGCGTACTCTTTATCGCGATGTGATTAATTTGATAAGGGCAAACATTACACCTATCGTGTCGCACTCTGACAGCGATTACGACACGCAATTACCAAAGAAACGAGTAAATAAAACAAATTGTTCAACTAAATAAATTCTATTCCCATAATTTAACAAAACTGTTGTGACAACTAAAAATTAATCATTTTGTACTACAATCTTAATAGCATTTGAAATGCAGCGAATCACGATACATTTATACGGAAAGTTGGGTAACTAACTGATAAGGATAACATAACAATCACGTGATAAGAAATTTCATAAATATTCTAATAATATTACGGAACAATTCAACTGCGACTTACTATTTGTATAAGTAGGTAGGTATTATTAAGAAAGGTACATTGCCTCGTTACATACAAAGATAAAATTAAGAGAAACCATTCTGTCTGATTTTACCATAACAATTATAGTATGTGTGAGCTACACTTGTTGATTGATACTGATTAAGATATGCAATCTCATTCATGAACATGATATTCACTGTCCCTTAAAGCGAAAATGCCAATTTTTTCAACAAAATAACAAATAAATTCGCACAGTTACATCGCTACGAAATCTCGTAGCGAGCGTAGCTAACCGTAGACTTAAGCGTTACGAATCCCGAAAAATGTCAACAATTAATTCCTATTATTCTATTGGCTATATTCATTCAACCGAGATGATTATAGGCATTCACAATTTGTGACGCGTATAGGCAATTTGTATTCACCGTAGTTTGAAGAATAAGAATATGTCACTGCTTAAGTCGGAAATTCATTGTTATACTAACTCAGGATTTGTTAAAAAGGATTGTGTGGTTGAAATTAAAACAGCTAGGAAGGTGGTTGACAAGATTACCTAAATATTCTACAGACCTATACCCTAATTGCGTAACTTATTTTCGTAAACAATTTTGCCTAATTTGTTTCATTTTGACAGTTCAACAACATTCATAGCGTTATTTACGTTGTTGAGCAGATTTTTTTTTCCAACTTATGAAGCAATGGATTAGCAATCTGTTTCAAATCGAAACAAATTGTGATTGTGTTGCATTACGCAATTAGGGTACTAGTCTGTAGTATTCAGTAATGATGACACTGCAGCAGGCGCGATACAAAAATGAGTTTTCATAGTAGGTACTTATCGTCCCAGTGCTATCGTATTTTATGAGATTAATAAAACTTTCAAGAGTATGCATTCTAAAAGTCGGCAACATCGCAAATAGCTGTCAAATATTTATTTGGCAATATTCTTCTTTTCTTTTAGTGTGGTTAGAAACTAACCTGAAGGCCAATTCTCGTACTTAAAAAACGTTCACATTCAAGTCGCAATCTGTCAAACTTATCAAAAATGTTGATAAATAGATTGTATTTTTTACAGATGGCGAATGAGATGCAAATGTGACATTCTTAAAAATTACGGGAATTGACCTCCTGGTGTCAGTTTTCAACATTTATTGGATTTATATTAATCTATCTATATAAAATTCTCGTGTCACAATGTTAGCTGCCATACTCCTCCGAAACGACTTGATCGATTTTTATGAAATTTTATATGTATATTCTGGTAGGTCTGAGAATCGGTCGTAATCTATTTTTCGTACCCTTAAGTGATAAGGGTCGTCCACCCCTAACATTTATATAGCAAAACAACGTTTGCCGGGTCAGCTAGTTTTATATATTTTATATTTATTGTTTGGAACCCCCGTGCCTCGGAAAGCACGTTAAGCCGTTGGTCCCGGCTGTCATTTTTAGATCTTTGACAGTCGTTACGGGTAGTTAGAAGCCCAAAAGTCTGACAACCAGTCTTACCAAGGGGTATCGTGTTACCTAGTATCTAGGTTGTGGAGGTCAGATATGCAGTCGCTCCATGTAAAATACTGGTATTCAGCTGCATCTGGTTAGACTGGAAGCCGACCCCAACATAGTTGGGAAAAGGCTAGGCAGATGATGACACTTAATAAAACAGTTGATTATGAACTGGGACCACTTTAAACCACTTTCTCACAAGGATGCTTACTTCAAGCATGCAGCATGCAAGCATGCAGCGTGCAAGCAGGCATGCAGCATGCAAGCATGCAGCGCGCAAGCAGGCATGCAGCATAAAAGCATGTAGCGTGCAACATACAGCAAGTATTGCTTCTGTTACGGCTCCGGCGCTGCGGGGTTTGGGCGGCCCCACGCGAGCTTATCGTCGCCAACATAGTTGGAAAAAGGCTAGGCAGATGATGATTACATTGTGTGGAAATATGAAATATCGCTATGAAGGCAAGGGACGCGACGCTTATCGCGGTTGGTTTGTGGATAGGTGGCCATCTAGGTATTTCATATTGAGACGCCTGCGTCCCTCGGAAAGTACGTAAAGCAACAGCTCTACGGCAAAGATCATTGATAGTCGTTACGGGGAATTAGTAACCTGAAAGTTTGAAAAGCAGTTTAACAAAGGGTTTTGTGTTACTCTCATTCTACACGGTACAAATACTAAGATTGCATAGTTGTGCAAAGGCAAAGCAGCCAGCGTAGCAAGACCTCCGTAGAAACGGGTTTTGTCGACGGAAGAATAGACAAAACAACCAATCAATCTGCCTAGCCTGTTCCCAATTAGTTGGGATCGGTTGCCAGACTATCCGGATGCAGCTGAATACCGTATTTTACATGGAGCGACTGCCTATCTGACCTCCACAAACCAGTAACTGGGTAATACGATACCCCTTGGTAAGACTGGTTGTCAAACTTTCGGGCTTCTAACGACTGTCTAAGATCCACGAATGACAGCCGGGACCAATTGCTTAACGTGCTTTCCGAAGCACAGAGGAACCTCAGTATGTTAAGATGGTCACCCATTCACAGGCCAACCCCAGCAAGCGCAACATAACCTGATGGATCGAACCGTGCGGCTGTTATTACTTATTTATGTTATTACCACGAGCTCCTCCTCTTTAGCTCGAGCTCAAGAATAGACAAAACAAATGACAGATAAACAATCACAATCTGTCATTTTGTCTATTCTTCCGTCGACAAAACCCGTTTCTATGGCGGTCATACTACGCGAGCAGATGATAATTAGTGTAGATCAATAATTACGCAAATCGTCTTTGATATTAGCTTTTTAGCAGAAATAGGATATCTACATTTTCGGAGAGCAATGGGGCTTAAAGCGAGATCGGGCAGCGAAACGCTCGAATACTATACATATTGAATGAAGTGAGTCGAGTACAACCTCTACGTTTCCCGCCCCGATTTCCGTTTCCGCTGCCGCTCGCAACCAAAAATATAGCCTAACGGCCTTTACTTGTCGTAACATCACGCCTCTATTGCACGAAAGAGTAAGTAGGAGTGTATGTACGCATAAGTTTTCACCAGTTTTATTTTAAGTCCCATGTTCAGTTAAGAAATGCTAAAGGTTTAGCATCTTTATGTAAAGTTTGCATGCATCATGCAGACGACTGCCATAAGGGTGTTTGCATAAGGATACAGGTCTTCTTCTTTTCGTGTAGTTAGTGACTAACCTGGTGCCAGACTTTTAAAGCTGCCTATGGGCCTCCGACTTGGCTTTACATGCCGACGAGAAATATCTCTCAGGCATACCGGTTTCCTCAAGATGTTTTCCTTCACCGTTTTTGAAGGAAGTGATAACTAAACAAAACGCACATGAATCCGAAAAAGTCAGAGGTGCGTGCCTTGGGTTCGAACTCGAGACCTATGATTTGGCAGTCTGATGATCATACCACTGGGCTACCACTGCTCTCAGGATAGGTACAGGTTCCTAGTACAGACGAGTCGAGGGGAATCGGTACCGATCGGTGCGAGTAAAATAGTCCCATATTTTCTGTATGCGCTCGTAAATAAAGAAACAGTTTGATACTTGTTAGTACCGACTACACTTTTGAACCGACTTCAAAAAAGAGATTATATGTTTGTCTGTACTTGTTTTTTTTTTTCAATTTTTTTTCGTCAATTTGTAATGGACTGATTTAGAAAATTCTTTTTTTGAGCCCCGAAAACCTGTACCTATCATTATGCAAGCACCTCATAGGGGGCGAGCCTATTGCGATTAATATAAACCACAGAACAGAATATAACAAATCCCTGATTAAAACGAATTCCCGACTAAAGCAGTAACAATTAAACTCAAACAACTTAAATTGAGGTTTTTATAAATGTTAATAGACTTAAACCCTAAATAATAAGTACCTTTTTTCAAAATTAATCGTACAATGGCAAGTAAACAGTAACACCTTAAGCTATATTTGTTAGTGAAATGAAAACTAATAATCTCCGTATTATTTTATGGACCAGATCAAACACTAATAAAAAGGTCTTATTACAAAACAAGCCATTTTTGAATTTCGAACTTTAATCTGACAAGGTTAAAGTTCTAAATACAAAAACTCATTTGATACTCGAGTCTAAGTGCGGATTTCACCAATGAAACTGAACGCGTTCAGTACATCTAAAGCGCGTTCAAGAGCTGTTAGTGTCAAAATTGTTATGGAATGTTAATACTGACAGCACTTGAACGCGGTCCATTGATGAAATTCGCCCTAAGTTGTCAATTTTGTACTAACAACTTTAGGACAGTCGGAATAAGGTTTAAAATACAAAAACTAACTCTCAGTTTTAAGCTCGGGCCATATCTCGTTTTCTAATAAGACGGAAAATGGTGCCAATTCCCTTGTTCACAAACTAAACTAAATTTAAGTTCAGCACATCTTTTTATTTCTATTGCATTAAGAAAAGGACACAAGATAAATTTTAGTTTAGTCCTGTCAAATTAATCAGCGCTTGACGTAAATTGACGTAATTTTAGTTAGCAAGTTTTTAATCACGTCTAAACTTGTATGGAGAGTGACAGGTGCAGATTAATATGACAGGACTAAACTAAAATTTATCCTCTGTCCTTTTCTTAATGAAATAGAAAGAAAAAGATGCACTGAACTTAAATTTAGTTTAGTTTGTGAACAAGGGAATCGGCACCATTGTTTATTTAGCATAAAATAATACATAAAAAAATTAACTATTAGGGTAATGCCGTGTTTTAATAAATGCATTCACGACATGAAGGACCATGAAATACCGTTGGATGTTGTTATTACTCTCAAGCCATTTTCAGCAGCTAACATTAGCCAGCAGAATAACTGATCGTGCAAAACCAGGGATCAATTTCGAAACTTTTAAGGTCAATATCTATAAACGTCACTTAGCACTTGCTTAGGCTAACTGTCAAACTACAAGTGATAGAGACGGAACCAGGTCTAAGTCAAAACGCGAGCTAAGTAACGTTTATAGATCTCGGCCTTAAGCTTTTATTATAGGTCTTGAATGCTAGATTCACGATCAGCATAAAGCGTAACTTCATAACAGCACCCATTTTGTATTATGTCACTATATATATGAATGCTCGTTATTACATTTTTTAAATAAAAACGACTGACTCGATACAACAATATACACAAAAATACAATAAATATACAATATGTTTACTCTGAACCAGCACCCTAATTGCGTAACACATTTTCAATTACAATTCGAGGGTTTTGAAAGATATTACTAATCCATTGCATTATAGGTTTGAAAAATTCATCTGCTCAACAACGTAAATAGCGCAATGGACGCGGGTGAACTGTCAAAATTAACCCGATCGCGATCAATTGTCATTTTATTGGTGTTACGTACCACGCTGATTAGTACGCTGGTTGCAAATGCAAAAATATATTCAAGAGTACAATCGGCTACACAAGAACTATGTTACATTAACTAATATTTAGGCCATTTATTATACATCCATTATTGCATTTATATTATTAAAAGCTGAAAGAACTTCAAACAGTAGTTGGCCATAAATATGTATTTATTTATTTATATAATCTACAATATAAATATATAATTCTACAGAAAATATTTTTAATATATACAAACATTGTTCATAAAATTTACAGTTCAAAAGATACAAAAAGGGTTAGTATTTGTGATAAAAATCGGTGGTTTTTTAAACAGATTCATATTTTGATATTTAAACTAAAAAAGTAGTTACTAGATTTTTGGATTGCTGTGCCCAAATATAATATTTTTAAACTAGCGTTTGGACAAATAGTTCAGATATTTTATTTACATTTAAAAACACACTTCTCAAAAGGCTCGTAACTACAATAAAGATTGTCATTGGCAGGCTAACGAGCAAAAAAAATTAAAAATAGGGACGGGGTCTAATCAATTTTATAAAACGAAAAAAATAATGGCAATATTTTATGAATCACAACACTTAACTATCAAGATTATTGTCATTATAGACTGAGCTTATATTGAGCCCTAATATTTTAATATGGAACTTTGCATAGTACGTTTTGTTCGTTTATTTATATGGGTGGGAAGTGTCGTGGGACACTCGGTTGGAACGAAGTTCCTTTCGCAGTATATTATGTTTTAATACAGAGCCATCTAGTATAAGTTTTAAGAAGCTAGAAACTTATAAGTACTAGATGGCCGCAGGAGAACCAAGTTAACCGACATAGCCCGAAGAATTGCCAAACTTAAGTGGCAATGGGCAGGGCACATTGCTCGCAGAACGGATAGCCGATGGGTCGAAAGGTTCTGGAGTGGCGACCACGTACCGGAAGACGTAGCGTTGGAAGGCCTCCCACAAGATGGACCGATGACCTTGTGAAGGCCGCAGGAATCCGCTGGATGCGGAAAGCACAGAATCGGTCGAAGTGGCGGTGCTTGGGGGAGGCCTATGTCCAGCAGTGGACGTCTTTCAGCTGATGATGATGACTAGATGGCTCTGTATTAAAAAACAATAACTTTGACACTTCAAACTTGAGACTGACTTTTTCGGGCATAACAGCCTGTGCACACGATGCCTACATACATCCATGGTATGCCACACGGTGCGGCACGGCGTCGCACCGCACGTACACCCGACTTGCAGCTCTCGAGACTAGGCGGGGGGGTATACGCGTTGCGACACCAGTGCGGCACCGCTCAGTTGTTTGTACGTTATCAAAAACACAGATGTTTGACAGACGACAATTTACGCATCTTGCAGCGTGGCGCCGTGGCGGCGTTACAACGTTAGGTGACGGACACGAAGTCAGAGGGCAGCGAAGCGGCGGCAGCGGCGGCGCGTTCAAATGCATAGATTTATATGTAACTGGCCTCAAAGTGAGCGGCGCGGGAAGCGAGCGGTTCCGTATAAAACTATGCGTTGGCGCGCCGTCGCTGCCGCCGCCGCCGCCCCGCTGCCCGCTGACTTCGAGACCGAGGCCTTACAGCACCGCAGCCCCCGTGTGGCCCGCCAATGCGGCGAAATCTTTGCAGTGCAGCGCCGCAATGCATTGTATGCACAGGCTGGCTCTTACGGTTTTTCGTAACGTGACGATTTCTACCAGTCAACTCCTACCGCAAGCCGCGTTAAAGAACTTCGTTCCAAAAAATCCGAAGTATCGGACATCCATACCTAAATCTACAATCATAAGCACATAAAAGATTAATAATATCTAATTGTTAAGACGTTTGTGAACTGCAAAAGCTTAAAAGCAACTATTTTTTAAATAACCACAACTAATTTCAATGTAAAGCTTCACAGCAGGAATGTTATCCGATGAAAATCAATAGACAGGTCATGGATTTATACGTATAAATATTATTTTTAAAATGCCGATAATACTGCCTAATATTGTGACATACCCAAATACCTTAATTTCAATCATTCCCCGACAGCAGATTATTATTTATTATGTAATATTACAGTATTATTATGATAAACAACGTTTAACCAGTGAACGCTCTTACACTGCTATAAAAATTACATATTGTACTAATTTAATCACTCAACAAAAAAAAGCTCTAATTTACATACTATCAATGAAAATAATTATTGACCAACTTGACACATTACGATAATATTTTTATAATGTAACAAGCTGGTCAGTAATCTGTTTCCACGACTAAACATTAGATATCAATTCCTGATACGTGTTAATTAAGTAATATATTTATTATTGGTCGCATAAAGCCGATTTACACACCACAGACTCATAGATATGTTCCAACTAACCTTACATTAGATAATATTGGGCCATTGGCCCAAATATGATTGCATCTTACAAATACCTTTGTAACCTTTTCTATACAGTATGTATGAATCGACCTTTTTGGTTAAAAGCTGTGTATTCAACTACAATGAAATGCAATAATTAATATTTTGAACAACAATCATGGCATTAATAAGGTAATTGGTAGATATGATTACATTTAGAGAGCAAAGGCACCAATGCTCAAACGATTTGACCTACAGTACAATCACCATATGAAAACGTTGATCATTTTTGGATTTTGTCACATTAAACTCTCTGCTTGTCAAATGTAACTGTCTTTATTCAACTTCATGTTTGATGTCTCCTTTTATCTATACTAATATTATAAAGAGGTAAAATAGGGGGTAATCTCTCGGATTTGAAAAATTCTAATGGATAGCCCAATTCAGGAAGGTCACATCACGCTACGACACGCAGGAGCCGAGCAAAAAAAAAACCGTGGCTCTCCGGGAGTGCCGACAGAAGTGAAAACTTGAACAAGATTGCCTTGGTGGAAGCAAAATACTTGTATAGAACATTGCTCCGTAACCTTATCTAAATAAGGAGCACAATCGCGTTTACAAAAAAATAAACTTCCAAAACCTTTAAAGTAAAATTACTTGCATAGAACATTGATCCATAATGTAATATAAATAAAGAGCACAATCGCGTTTACAAAAATGAGGTGTCGTTACAGTGTCGCGAAATCAATGGTTTAGTCCCTTCTCAAAAATGCCCAAATATGAACATGATTTTTCAACTGCAAATGTAAGTAGGTCGATTATTACTCGTTAACTTGTAGAGCCTACTTAACTATAGTTTTCCTTTTAATTTCATTATATATATACTACTGCTCTGAATTTTTCCACATATCCAGAAACAACCATTTACCTGGTAAGGGGGACACACACTTGACTCTAACAAAAATTTGCGCTTAATATTTCTCAAACGGATCTGAATCCAAAAATGGTTTTTACAAACTCGGTTCCTTGTTGACTACGGAATCCTAAAAGTTAGAAATAACGATAAGCGAAACGAAGTAACAGCGCGGGCGGGCGATGGGGATGCGAAATAGTGAAATTTCACGCGGACGAAGTCAGCTTGTATCGTATAATATGACAAGGTTCTAAGTATAGTCAAAGTTTTCATAGGCCGACTGTACATTAGCGACTACATGCGATACATTTAACATACCAAAACAGCAGGATAATAAAATAATATTATGCCCTACATCTTATATCACACTTATTCCAAAATAAAGCCTAACATTTGTCATCGTTTTCAAACGTCAGATTTATCAGTCGGTATACTTGGTCGTATAGATTTTTACCGAGATTTATTTTTGCAAATTATTTTATTGGTTTACAATTTTAACACCTAAAGAACGTACTACTCATTTAATATTTTATAATGTCACATTTAGGCCTATAATTTCATAACAATACTATTTTGTGACGATCCACGTACAGTCGCAGCTAAAAGTGTCATCCCAAAGTCCATTAACACTTAACCTTTCGACTGTACATTATACTTAAAGCTAGCAACACACCGACAACACCGAATCAAACACCATTATTGTTCTTCCTCACGTTTGCCGGTGAGCCAGGCAAGTAGGTCTTTAGTCAGTCAATGCTGAGATCGTTGGAGAAGTGTCGCGAGAGCTTCGCCACGTCAAGTCCGGTGAAGTCAGTGAAGATGTCTGACGAAGCAGTTGAGGGTTTAGTCGACCTTCCCGGCGACGAACTACTGGATGCTTGCTCGCAAGGATCGATCACGACTAGGCTGTCCTCTTTGCTACTTACTTCAAATGGTTCGGAGATGCCTGTGAAAGATAATATGGGTTTAGTGTTTGAATAAGGCTTATTTTTGTACAACAATTTGTGATGTGTTTCAATACATTTTACTAGACAGGAAAACGGCCAGTAAAAACAAAGTTATTTAATGAAAATTTTCAATAAAAGCGCACTAAAATGGTGACAAAAATGTAAAATAATCAGAGTTAATTAATATGTGCACACTAAAAATTATTAGCATTTCCACAAAAATAGTAATAATATGTGTGACTGTCTAAAAGTGCTGATTCCCATCCTAATTTGAATAAAACCTATTGACTGCCCAGTCGGATTTATACGACAAATGTTTTCGTGCATGTCAGTCGTATTTATACGACTCAGAATGTATGTTCGTTTTGTGTTTTTTTATATCATAGCACAACCCTATTCGTCATAGATATTTATTTGTCGATTTATGAGCTGGGCACTGGGGGCACGGTAATTGATATGGAACCAAGGGGTCAATATGTCGGCGGTGATTACTCGCGTCCGGCCCTGATTCGGGCCATGGTACGGAGCGAAATGGGAGGCCGTCACCTCCTTCTGCGAAGCAGTAATGCTCGCAAAGGAGGAGGCGGAACGCGTGAGAGAGAGGCAAACTTCGCGCCCTCACGCCCCTAACCGTCGGGAATCGCAGGCCGATTTCCGGCCACCGTAGGCGAGGGCTTGCGGACGGTGAGCAATGGGTAGCTCGCCATCCGATAAGGACCAGGCCCGGAAAGAAGGCGCGTTGTGTTCTACGCGCGCCTCAAAGAGATGTCAGCAGAATTGACGGAGTCCGCTAGGGCCGATGCCTGCCGGGGGTGCGAAGAAAACCGACAGGGAGATCGTTGCCCCTGGTAACTGGGCAACCGAAGGAACACGGGTGGGTTTTAATCAGTAAGAGCCTGACATGCCCACTTCAACACTTTTTTTAAATTATCAAATAACTTCTCCCGCTCCGCCCAGAGCGGGAGAAGTTATTTGATAATTTAAAAAAAAAGAATTAAAAAAGGGGTCAATATGTTAACGTTGAATTTTGTAGCCACAAAAATCTCAACTTACCCAAGACACTCCTGACATCATTATTCGGCTGGCTGAAGTAGATAAACCTGTAGAAGCCAGGATTCCTCACGCCGCTACCCACTGGAAAGCTGAGGGTTATGGTCCGCGGCTGACCGTCAGAGGTCGAACCTGCGTTGGGTAAGCTGACCTTCGCTAAGTACTCGTACGCTATGTAGTCGTCTAAGTTGTGGAAATTGGCCTGAAAGAAAGACAGAATTGTTAACATGAGCGACTAAGGATGCTAGAGACAGATTGGCGAATGCAAGAGGTAATGGTAACCAACGATGGATTGACCTATGCAATACGGGACGTGGAAAGTCAGTAATGCTATAATTAATTAATTGAATTTATTGTAAATTATTTAATTTAACGTGTTAGTATTGAGTAAATTGATTTTGAATTAAATTTAATGTATTGTTAGTGTATATATACCAATTGATTTTAATTTAATTTAATGTATTGTATGGATTATAATTATCTGAAATAAATGGATTAATAATAATATAATAAATGGAGTATAGATGTTAGCGTATGCGACATTTGTACTTGTATAAGCACCCAAACGCTATTTCAGAATTGGTTCTTAAATCAAAAGTTCTTCAAATTAATGAGTACTTTCACCCCTGGAAAGATGCCAATGATTTAAATTTCGCACAGCATTTATGTCGTATTATAAATAGGAGCTTGATTCCTCAAATCGATCCTCAACTAACGGCATAATTTTATGCTACAGATAAATCAGACCTTTTATTAAGTGGTCTGACTTTAACAGCTGTATATCAATGTTGATACTTACATCGTATATGCCAATCCAGTCGTTCGCATTGACTTCAATGTCCGGTGTGAGCGTGCACTGTGTCCTAAAGTCAGCGTCTCCGATGTACCAGATCCGATTGATGGGTGCAAACTCCACAGTCTTCTCCGTGTAGTTGGAAAACGTCTGTAGGAGAAAATGTCATGTTACTGGACACATACGCACACAAACCAGCAGGGGGAATAAAAATTGGAACGTGGTTGTCCACAACGGTTGGAAGTTTCATAGAAATACAGGGTTTTAGATTAAATAGCGGGTATTCGCAGAAACTACGGGTATCAGTATCACATCATCATAAAAACAAGAAGTGCCATTTTATTAGATATTTCCATAATATCAAATAATGCAGCATGCTACGAAAAAACTATAAAGTTAAAAAAATAACTACGAAGTTGTATAAACGATCAGATTGTTATCATCAACATCTGCCTAGCCTTTTCCCAACTATGTTGAGGTCGGCTTCCAGCCTAACCGGATGCAGCTGAATACCAGTATTTTACATGGAGCGACTGCCTATCGGACATCCACAATCCAGTTACTGGGTAACACGATACCCCTTGGTAAGATTTGTCAATCTTTTGGATTTCTACCCGTAAGGACTGCGAAAGATGTACAAATTTCGGAAGGAACCAACTGCTTAACGTGCTTTCCAAGGCACGGAGGGTTACTCGATATACAAGATGGCAGTGACATCGACGCGAAAACGGTTACCATGGATTCAGTACATGGTTCTGAACCACCATGCGTTGAAGTTTTTCGTCGGTTATTTAAAAAAAATCTGCAATACGTACGTGGTCAAAATGTATGGAACAGCCGATTTTTTTAAAAATAACCGACGAAAAATTTCAACGCCCTCTGTGTTGAAATTTTTCGTCGGTTCAGAATCATGTACTGAATCCATAGTAACAGTTTTCGCGTCGATGTCCCTGACACCCTGTATAATGGATGGTCACCATAAACGGACCGACCTCGGCGAGCGTAGTCTTCAAGATCGACCCGTGCGGTGGTTATTATTTTGCCACGAGCCCTTCGATAAACGATCAGATTGTATTAGCATGTTATTATTAAAATACCGTTTAGTGTACTGGTGCAAGGGTAATACCAAATAACCATGCAAAAACCACAAAATTCATAATTAAAGACGGCATTTTAAAACACGGCTGCAAATCGCTAAATTCGACCGACAGTCGTGATCATCACTAAATAAATCAATTTAATATAGGGTGTGGCGTAAATCATGGAAAACTCTAAGCTGATAGATTACATATTACATATTTTTCAGACGAAGTGCCGAATTTATCACCATTTATTCACATCACACCCTGGACAATGAATACAACTACAAAAGGTTCAAGCAAGCTTGTACTTACCGCTGACTGCTCGACCCCTCCATCTATCGCATCACAATTACTAAACAGCGCTGCTCCTCCATCGGTAGCAGAATCAGTGACAACATGCGACTCCTCTCCCCCTTGGATGACGTCAAAAGGGGCGACTATCATAGACCGCATTCGGATGCCAGAGTGCAGTACAGGAGGCTCAGCCATTATAGTGTGTTTGATGCCCTTGCATACCTAGCATGCGAGCGTGCAAAATTAGAAGTTAATTCAAGCTAGTACTTGTGATTGTACTATTGGTTGCGTATAGCGAACAGCGCTACAAAGTTCTTTTGGCACGTGGTCAAAATTTGAATTTAATGCCGCCATCGTGTTCTGTCAATACAATTTCTGTGACAATTTCACAAATGTTTATCAACAACGCCCCCCTGTCAATGTCATTCAGGCGCCAAAAGATCTCTGTAGCGCTAATTATGTGCAGCAAATACGTTAAAACAGGCTAGAATAGTATACCATCGAGTCTAAAAAATATGCTAGGGTTGAGGAGAGAAAACTTAGAAAAAAAAAACAGTGGCACTCCGGGAGTGGCGACAGAAGTGAAAACTTGAACAATTTTATTGTGCAGGAAATACTTTTCTTTTTTGAAGTCGGTAAAAAAGGGAAATGTCATTCGTGTCGTTATCTTGTCTCAATATTTGAAATGTCATTAATCCCAAAGAAAATGTATCGCGCGTTGATGTCTTTTTAATGGTCAAAAGCTAGTGTCGGTAACAGTGTCGCGAGTTCAATTGTTTTTTTCCATCTCAAAAAAGCCCAACACGCCTAAAGAAGCTTTCACTTCAAAAATGGAGTCATGTTTATGGGATGGTGAAACTAATTATTCTATTTGCATAATAATCATGTACGGATACAGATTTTGAGAAATTAAAGTTCGTAGTTGAAAACTATTTTATTTTTTGTACCCTCACCCAAACTTATTTTTTTAATATGTCTACCACAATTACAACTCCCAAAGATGTTTCAAAAGGAAAAACACCTGTTAGTGCAATATACCAAAAATACACAACAAAAATTATCACTGTCCCGTCAAATAAATTAATAAGTACTACCGTGCGATACGAATCTCAGAGTAACCTACCGTATTTGTAAACGTAATTTAATATTGTTACGTGCATCAAAACAGTGATAATTGAATTTGAATGCGTCGAATTTCCGGCCCGTATAGTAACCACTAAGTCAGGTTTATGAAATGTAAACATTTGTCTTTGATGAACTATTCAATAGATTTGTGTTTATTTGTATTATAATTGTCGTCATAAGGCTAAGCGTATGCTGAGACGCAGATGACACAGCACAGTACAGATTTTGCAGAGTAGGGCAGGCGAGGCAGCCGCAAGCGCATGCTGCGACGCAGCTACACAGACACATTCGCGTCCTAGCTAGTACAAACAATAGACGTGAAAGCCATTATAACTCTTTTAATGTCTATTTTTAAGTCTGGATGATTAGTATTATACAAACAAGGTTCACAACGAACTAATTCAATTAAATTTTCTATCATTGCAACAAAATTATGATGCCGGCACTACGACGAGACGCAGAGCAAGACAGACAAATGTCTGCGTCGCATGTGCCTGCGCCGCAGCGTACGTCATGCATTACAAAATCTGCTCTGCCCTGCGTCTCAGCATATGCTTACCCCTATTACTAAATACATTCGACTTTGTAATACGTTTTTACACCGGTTTTTGAAAGCCGAATGCCTTTTGTCAAATACCATTTCAAATTATTTGATTGGATATTGTTATTTTGGTTAACCAACCTATTTGGTTCTGGAGTGGCGACCACGTACCGGAAGACGTAGCATTGGAAGGCCTCCAACAAGTTGGACCGATGACCTTGTGAAGGCCGCTGGATGCGGGAAGCACAGAACCGATCAAAGTGGCGATGCTTCGGGGAGGCCTATGTCCAACAGTGGACGACTTTTGGCTGAATGATGGTTAACCAATCACAAAAGTTATGCGACGTCTACACCACTAGCCTAGCAACCTAGTTCACCTTAATTTATTTGTAATATTGAACCGTAACTAGGTTTGTTTAAAGCGCAAATTCCATCGGCAAGGTAAAAAATTAGCTTAGCCAAATCGACTTAACCTAGGTCGTCGAGTTGATTGATGGTAATACTCAAAGCTTGTAATATCGTGATAAATATGTTTTATTTATAAACCCATTCTGATTATCACCTACCTAATAATAGTAAACGTATTTACACTGAAAAAAATCAGCGAAAAGTAGGTAGAGGTTACGCTAATTATCTACAGCTACTACATTGTTTGTCAAATACAAATACATGGCAAGTAAATAATTACACATAGGTCGGAAATTAGGCCATTACAACTAATTATGTTAGGTAGATAAATGATGTAGGTAGATACGTCACAAGAAATCAAATTTCTGACTGAGCGCTAATTAGCCCATTGTTTATATTTTTATTTTTTTGAGAGCAATTGTAGCCCAGTGGTAACGGCCGCGACTTACGAATTGTAGGTCGTAGGTTCGAACCCAGACAGGCGCTTTACTTTGTATAAGGCTGGTTTTAGTCTCACGCTGACCGCACGCTGACGGTCGACGCTGATGTCAATATGTATGTAGTTAAAGGGCTGACCGGTCAGCGCGACTCAAAAACGCTACCTATAACTACATACATATTGACCCATCAGCGCCGACCGTCAGCGTGCGGTCAGCGTGAGACTAAAATCAGCCTAAATTGTTACTCGTCGTAGTGCCGGCATCATAATTTTGTTGCAATGACAGAACATTTGAAGAAATGAGGCTAACTAGGGAACTAAAATATTGATTATGAAATGCAATAATTTATATTGTAACACCGAATATTTAGTTTTATATGTAAAAAAAGTATTTGGAAACTTTCCAAATGCCTTTTTACACCTAAAACGGTTACAACATCAAATTCAGTGTTATAATTGCAATTCATTACTGATATTCTAGTTCGCTAGTTAGCCATATTACTTATTTCCATACAGTAATATTGCTAAATTAATCAAACAGCGAAATGTTTGACATCTATTTGCGACGTTGCCCACTTTCAAAATAAACGCTCTTAATACATATAGAAATGTGTTCGTGCATAGAGGCACGGTGCCGTCATGCATGAGCTCATCTGTATGACTCCGAATTCAAGGAATATTATTTGGAAGATTTCTTATTACATTTACAAGACGAATCGGGAACTCCCTAATAACATTTACTAGGCAAACTACTAGGAAATTATATGTGCATCAAAGTACAAGTCATGCGATATTAACTGACCCACTGACCTTTATATTCATCAACGCGACCACTGGCTTGTGGTCACTGACAGTGTAATGGGACACGTGGTTATATGACACTACCTCTGCTTTTAGTGTCACATTTTCATAGTTGTTTGCGTTGACTTTATATAGAATTCTGTCGGTCCATGATGGTTTTCGCCTGTGAACAAGAAATGTTGGTTAATTCGTTATTACATATTTATTATACAGAATGTATATTTATTAAAAAACTTTATCTCATTCACTCATTCATTCATTCGTTCGTTCATTCATTCATTCGTTCACTCATTCACTGACAGACAACGCACAGCCTCCTAAACCACTGAGTCTAGAAGCTTGTAATTTTCCACATTACTTCCTTATACAGGGTGTATCAGAAAGGTGTGGTCAAAAAGGGAGTAAGTAGTACAATCAATCAAACTGAACCTTTCTTCATGGGACCAACATCGAAATCGCGAAAAAATTATCAACTGTCCCATACAAAACATTTCGACCCAAATGTATGGGACGGCTGATTATTTTGAAAATTCATGAAGAAGATTTTTAAAGTTCGTCAATTTTTTCGATGGGAAAACCCACACAGCTTGTAATATGATAAGTCTGACAAACGGTCCTACCAAGGGGTAAGACTGGGGGGTGGGTGTTACCCTTATGCTTATGCATCTACATAACAACACGAGTTTTGTCGACTGAAGAATAGACAAAGTGACAGATAAACAATCACAATCTGTCATTTTGTCTATTCTTCCGTCGACAAAACTCGTTTCTACGGTGGTCATGCTACGCGTGCAGGTTAGACTGGAAACCGATCCCAACATACTTCAGGAAAAGACTAAGCAACAGATAAGGATAACATCATAAGCCTATAATGTGATCTATATTTTGATAGCAGATTGTAATTTATAATTTATGTCTTATATTTTGCATGCCCAAGTGACGGCAGAGCACGGAGAACATTATCAAAACATGTATAACATCTATACCCCTACCCATGTTGGCAAAAAATAAATGAATTGAATTGAATGTTCCCACTGATAGAACTCAGACTGGTAGGAATAGGCCGTGCAATGAGAGTTTGAGTGTGGAGTGTGGACTTCACAGTGCATTTCTTTAAATTTTTTTGTTCCAGGAAAAACTGGCTCCCTCAATATCTTTAACTGCACCGTTTTAAAACAATACTTTTTGAAGTGAAAACTGAAGTGAAAAACAAATTAACTGGCGACACCGTTACCGACACCTCATTAAAAGTATTTCCTGCACAATAAAATTGTTCAAGTTTTCACTTTTTTGATAAAACAACTCTGCAAAACGCAGGCCTACTTGGTTTTAAAACCATGACCTACGACTCGGGGCCGCTACCACTGACCTACACAGTTAAATCTTAAGAGCTATATATAGCTTTCGTTATGTTTATAATACGCAAGATCATGCGAACATGTTAACAATGGACCTGAACTTGAGATGGTTAATTTTTATTTTATAACTAGCTGCGCCCCGCGGTTTCACCCGCTATCTGTATACCAAATTTCATCCAAATCCGTTCAGCCGTTTGATCGTGAAGAAGAGACAAACATACATACATACACACAGACACACACAAACTTTCGCCTTTGTAATATTAGTGTGATTATTTTGTCAAGCAAATTCCCAAGTTTGAATCTGATATTACTGACGCATATAATAATAATCACGCCAAGACAATGATAAGTAATTTCATAACATTTATATTGATTACGTTAAATTGTCGTTTTATCAAATTATTTGTCATAACTCTTGTAATATAACAGTTTGTTGAATTAACATATTTGCCAAATAATATTACTGATAATTTATTTTTATAACACATGTAATAAGTTGCCTGTATAAAACACTATTTACTATTTATTTTTTTGTGGATGTCTCCTTCACTTATGAATCATCAATACTTATCACAAATGTCTAAGATTAAAACATGATTTGAATTATCGAGTAATAGTAAAAACCTTGTTCGCGCCAATAGCACGCAAAGGTAGTTAATCTACTCGAGTTATCTTTCATGTATGTCCCTGAGTAATGACATCAATGTTTCACATTCAGATCATAAATTATTAGGTCTAAATCTCGTTTTCGGTCAGTATTCTGAACATAATCAACTACTTGAATTTCAAACACTCAAATCTTCTCAATTTTATGACGTGCAGAGATGCTTACAGAATTTCTATTTTCTTAGTGTCCCTCGGGTATCATCGGATTTCCGAATACAAACGAATGCTAATTTCCATGTCCATCAATTATTAGATTTATCGTGTATATTTGTCGTGAATTCAGAACTAAGTACTTTATTGTCGTTTTGTTTTGATTTCCGTGTGAACTATTTAGAGCTGTAAAACTATTTTCCTATCTGTCGTGCGACTTTAGCCGCTTTCCTCCCATTTTTAAAATAAATTACATTAAGTTAAAAGAGTATTAACAACTCTATATACTTCCAAGTCGATTAAGAGTGTCCGATCTGAAATCTGACAACTGACGAAACACGAGGGACATTAAGAACATAGTTTGTATGTAAATAGATGTTTGGAAGATGAAGACGTGCGGCGCCGATCGTTGGGGATAAGGGCAGGGCCATATCCACTCAATTTCGTACTGAACTATTAAAAATCATAAAAACTTTTATACGTACTTAATATCATACTCATCTCCACCAATAAGGAACTTGTAAGTCGGCGGGAATCGTATGTCATTCTCCGTGAACTCAGAGAACGCTTCGCCCGAGTCCATGACAGCGATCAGCTGATCGTGACTGAGAAGTGACGCGTATTTGTCCTTCTCTATCTTCTGCAGTGTAGCGACGATCTCTTCTGATGATGGACTACTGCCCGCTGGATGGTCGGTACGGAAGTTTAGATCACCTATCCAGATTACGTAGCTGAAATATAGAAAGAAAATCTATGTTTAGTTCAGGTGTAATTAGAGAAAAACTTGTCAGATTTTAGGATAGTACTGCAAGTCACATATCGACGGTGAAGTATCAATAAGTATATCTAATAACTAACACTTTGGCAGTTTTCACTTTATTGCATATTTTCTATCTACGTTTATATCCCTCATGTGAAATATTTTATTGACATCATTATCACCATCTCAAGCGTTTCCTACAATTTTTTTAGTAAAAGTAACTTTTTTATTCAAATGTTAAAAGCTATAGAAATTAAACGTTTTTTTAGCTTCCTGTAAAATCATGGTTTTGTAGTTATTAGATATTGATACTACACCCTCGATATAAGAGATGCAACCGGTATTGATACCGGTGGCTACTGTTGCTATTTAAAATTCACATTTTTAGTGCCAAAATTACCCCAAATCCATTAATTTTTTTTTTTTTTTTTAATATGGGGTCATAATTTATGACTTGTAGACACCCGCTATTCGACGGCCGCCCGCGCCCAATGTAATAACCCGGATTTTCACCATTGAAATAAAAAGTGGCTATTTTTTTCTGTTTTTCTGAAAAATACCACATAAATAGACTCTCAGTACGATACATAACACCCTCATGGATCGGACAGGGTTTTTTTACATGTTGTATATGATAATAAATTATATTTATTTCTATATGTAGGTTTGTAAACTAGATGAGGTATTTGTTTCCTATCTGACTACTCCGAGAAGAAACATCAAATTCTCTTTTAAAGTCCAGACATTTTCTTGGTCAGATCATGTGAAGACCATGCAAATTAGCATCTGATATTATGTTATTTTGCTATCATTGGTATAAGTATGAAGAAAATAGTAGACAAAAGGAGAGTAGAATCCGCAGGATTTCCATATGTGGGTCTCTGATCGGATCCAAATGCAGGGGAAGGACCAAGTCCAATTGCGTCATAACGAAATTACTAATAACTGCAGTCATGAGTTGGTCTTTCAGTATTAATACCTGACGAAACAATTCTAGGACATGGAACTGTAGCCTTTGCAAACAATACATATTTTTTTTATGATACATTTTTTATTCTACCAAAAAGCATTTAACAATATCCATATGACTAAAACATAAAAGGCATAATACAAAGGTTAATATTTATACTCTGGTTTCTAAAATAGGAAAACAAATAACTCAATTTCACATAAACATCAGGTATAAAATCAAAATGGTTGAAGGTCCGAAAAAACTATAAGGATAACGCTCTTGATACTTGAAAGTAAAAAATCCATGCGGACACAAATACATATAACTGTGTCGGCATGGATTTTTTCACTTTATGATTTTCTTACTTTTCCTTATACACAGTTAGTTGTTATCAGGATATCATGATAACGCAACTATGTATAAGGAAAATGAGAAATACACCTTCTTTCTCAGAAAAAATAAGGTTTCATTGATAAATTAACTCAGACTAAATTTTCCTGTTTACTTACATTGAGGATTTACTGAAACTATTATCAGTTTTAGTCATATTTTTAAGTACATCTGATAAAGCACGCGTGATATTTAGTTGTTCGGATTATCTATTACTTTGTTAGAAAAAGATAGAGATATTTATCTGTAAATGATACCTTACTATCGGTAGATCAAACGATATTTTATTTAATAACTGTATTGTATCAGAAGATTTACTAAGATAATTTTAAAATTGTGCTACTGTTTCGATTTCAAATAGCTGATACAATGTTATTATCGTCCATGTAATATTTAATTAACGTTTAAAATTACTGTTCCATATCAACGCATAATCAGCCTATAATGTTCCCACTGCTGCGGCCGTGATCCACGACGCGGGCCCAGTGCGGGTTGGTAGATGTCACATGTCTGATCTAGGACATGCCGGTTTCCTCACGATGTTTTCCTTCACCGTTTTGAGAGCAGTGGTGATGAAATATATTTATACAAAGTAAAGCGTCTGCCGCTGGGCCACCACTGCTCTAGCATCAACGCATATTGTCGATTAGTTTGATAACTATAATGTTTTGATAAAAAAAGATAACAAATGTACCAATAGCATTAGGGGTTTCGAATAACGGTTTTTTTCAATACCGGTATTAATACCTTATTAATAATAATTTTATTCAATAAATCAAGTAACAAGACTCATAGTGTTAGTAACTTACAAAATACGTTAGTAAAACATTAACACAGAAACAATTCGCGACAAAACATTAAGACAGAAACAATTAAAACACAGAAACAATTAAAACACAGAAACAATTTGTGACATCACTGCTGCAAGGTGACAGGCCCAGCCGATACCTTGCAGCAGTGGTTCACAAACGCACAATCCAGCCTACTTGCTATCATAGACAGGATGCTGTTGGTGCTGCCCCGCACCCTACTAACCAGGGATGCGCACCGCTTCCGCATCACAGTGTAGAAGCAGTCAACGCGTGCTTCAGCAAACATCCCTGAAGCGCTGCAGTATTGTCTCCGTGTAATCTTTTTTACTTGATATAGTTTTTTTATACAACAACTAATAAGTTTCACTACAAAATAATAAAGTACTGTTTTTAAATATAAAATCAGTTTTTTTAATATAACTTTAAGTTGCAAACAGAATCTCTTAACATAAATAACAATATACCCTGACACATAGTATGAGAAAAGTACCTAGATAAAATAAAGCGTGTAGAATGTTGAATAATCAGTATCTAAGTAATTACAATTTAGCGATCTATCTATCTTTGTGTTTTTATAAAATAAATCTCTTCAAATCAATTTACTAAAATGACATAAAAATCTTTCAAACTTGTTCATGGTGCTTTTAAGGCTCTTTCTTTCTGACTTACTAAAGTTACTACTGAGTGGAATCTGCGCAAGTAGTAATGAAATGTCTAAATAAACCACGTGATAATTAAAATACGCAGATAAAAAATTGGTTGGAAATATAATGTTTTATAAAAAGAAATTGTTTCACTGTAGAGTCTACTGATAATAAAATAAAATCACCAATACCGGTATCCCGGTACATTTCAATACCGGTATTGAAAATTGACAAAATAAAACCGGGATCCCGGTATTGGAAGCCCTATTATAGTATGTAGAACATCATCTGAAGAATCGTTCATAAAAAGTTCAACAGGTAGAATTTGTAAGTAGGTATAAAGCGAACGATAATAAATGGAAAAGAAACGGATGACGTAGGTACTTATGTTATTAATGACTTTAACCATAAGTACACTAACATCACACAATTCTTAAGAAAGACAAATGGTTATGACGTGCCAATGTGCGGACTTTTTTTCGACGGTTTCAGACAAACCTGTCGCTTTATTCGATGATTTAGACGACTGATTTATGTAAATGTACTTACATATATGATTATTATTTAACATGATAAGTAACCACGTTTTCATTTGTCTATAAATCAAATATTTAAAACCACGTGTGACCGTCGGACTGCCAAGTCATAGGTCTCGAGTTCAAACCCAAGACACGCATCTGACTTTACAGATTCATGTGCATATTGTATAATTATCACTTGCTTCAAAAACGTTGAAGGAAAACGTCATGAGGAAACCGGCATGCCTGAGAGATATTTCTCGACGGCATGTGAAGCCAAGTCAGAGGCCCATGGGCGGCTTTAGAACTCTGAAACCAGACACCTGGTTGGTCACTAACCTCACGAAAAGAAGAAGACAACCCAGAGCGTAATTTCGTCAGAGTAATGGCAAGAAAAGTGAAAAAACCAGTACCGCGAAACGTGTGGAAGTAAATCCCGCACTCCCGACTCAAGGCAGTAGGAGGAAAATGGAGTTTTACTCATTAGCGGTTTTATTACAAAACAAGGTTTTTCTCAAGATATGGTTTCATTTAAATCATCGAAATACAGATCTTTTTAAAAACAGAGAACGTAGAGTCGATTCTCTGAAGTCAGTTTTTGAGTTAATAGCTTTACATTCGTCGGAATAAGATTCAAAATACAATAACTGGCGCGAAGATTTGAGCTCGGCTAGAGTCAAAGAGACGGTAGGAGTTTGAAATAAACTCCACGTGAAAAAAAAAGAGAAATATAGGTACTTACTCGTGATACAAAATGTTGGTGGTCTCGCTGACATGGTACATGTGTTGTTTTATTATAGTATTGTAATCATTGATGCGATCCGCCAGCAGATGCTCGTGGGCAGTCAGGTGAGAGTTCACGAGGCACATCGAACACCCGTATATGTTGAATCTTATACTAACAGCCCCTTTGTTACCCTGAAATAAGAATGTTTTGTAAATTACTATGTATTGTTAGACGATCTTCAATGGACGGACGTTTGGTACACACGGCCACACATCAAGCTATACATTTCCAGTATATGCTGACCTCGCATTGTACGGAAATCCTATACAATGCGAGATCAGCATACAACTGGAATGTATGATTGCTTGATGTGTAACCGTGTGTACGTAATATTTATGTTTGGGAAGTTAATGCTTAGGTTTTCATATTACATATCTTCTTCCTTTAATCTTTTTTCTCGTATCGGCCATGTATAGCACACTAATTCATTAAACCTTTTCACCATCACGGACTTCAATGGAAGTTCCAGATTTTCGTGCCACCAGCGCCACGACTTCATTAAAAGCTCTTCATTTTAACTATGTTATAAAAAGACATTTATTGTAGTTAACAGGTTTTTTCATTTTATTATTTAATACAGCAGTCTAATACCCTGTTTTTTTATTATTTTTCCACACAAAAGAAGCCGTTATTTGTCTTAAAATTGGCAAAAACAAAAACTCCGAACATTTTTAATGTCCCCAGAATGCCAAGGACTTTATATATAGTCGGCCAGTGTTGTAACGCGAAAGTTATCACTGTTTGATTTCGCCCGTAGAAATATTTAAAAATACTACTATCGAAAACAGTTTGAGGTCAATAAAATATGAACTTAGTCAACTACTTTACAACAAAGGGAAAATTGACCAATTTAGACCTTCAGATGGGTGCCGATCCGTAATTAATCTGAATAATTTTGAAAGATAATTACTAATCCATTGCTTCATTATGTTCGAAAACTTTATCTACTCATCAACGTAAATAAAATAACGCAATGAATGTTGTTGAACCGTCAAAATTAAACAGATTGTGATTGATCGTGTGTTACCCAATTAGGGTGCAGGAATAGCTTATGCTAGAGTAAAAATGGACAAACAAGCAATTCGTGACAGTAAGGCTGAACATCACCGCTCGTGGAAGCTACTTATTTTAAATTGCTCTTAATTTAAAATAGTAGCTTCCACGAGCGGTTTATCCTAAAAGTTGGCAACGTCGCAAATAGCTGTCAAATATATACCTGTTTTGATTAATTTAGCAATATTACTGTATGGAAATATGAAATGACGCTAACTAGCGAACTAAAATATTGATTATGAAATGCAATAATGAATATCGTAACACCGAATATTTAGTTTTAGATGTAAAACATGCATTTGGAAACTTTTCAAATGCCTTTTTTACACCTAAAACGATTACTAAACGATTATTTACATAAATTTAGTTATAATTGCAATTCATTATTAATATTTTAGTTCGCTAGCTAGCCACATTTCATATTTCATATTTACAGTAATATTGCCAAATTAATCAAAACAGCGAAATATTTGACATCTATTTGCGGCGTTGCCAACTTTCAGAATAAACGCTCTTAATACATCGTGTTGCATGCTTGTTTGTGAACTACGTGCCGGTTCTCCACTACGCTTCAAGCTATCTGACGGAAGAGCTAATTTTAGCTCAGTTAAGGGTCTCAAATCGGACTCTTAGATTGCTTCTGGATCTAGATTGCTTCTGCTGGGGAGTTTGTTGCGCCGCTTCTACCCAGCTAAAGCACTAGGAAGTGGTGAAGGGTGGGCGTTTTGGGGGATTGTCTTATGTAGTTTTGACGGATTGTCTTATGTAGTTTTGACGTTCGAAAAGTGCTTATTCTCAGCCTAATTTGAATAAATGACTTTTGAATTATGCTTCTGACCACCTATTCACACCCTAAAAATGCAGATAAGCCTATTTAAACTCATAAAAAGAAAAAAGGACTACCGCCCGAAGATATTCGATAAAAGTGATACGATGACTATCTACTACTACCTTGATGACTTGATGTCATCAAGATACGCGACGCGTGACGATAAGTAAAAGAACAAGAGCACAAAAAAAAGGGTATAAATTATATCTACTACAAAACTAACATCCTGCTGTTTTCCAACCGATTTGATGCTTGCCCGATAAAGTAACCATCTGGCAGAATCGATATCTTTCTTGAACTTCTAATAAAAGTAAATCCTAGTAATATGATATTACGAATGTGCATGTTTGTGATTCAATCGCGCATAAACAGCTGAAGAGATTTAGATGGAATTTGGCACACAGATAGTGGCCATGACCTGTACCCTAATTGCGTAATACAACACAATCACAATCTGTTTCGATTTGAAACAGATTGCTAATCCTTCACAACGTAATTAACGCAATGAATGTTGTTGAACTGTCAAAATGAAACAAATTAGGCATAATTGTTTACGAAAATAAGTTAGGGTACTGGGTAAACATAATAGATTAGTATTTATCCGTGTAGATTAAGTGGTTTCCCTTTGATGCGAGTAAATCCACATCAATTAGTATCCAAATCAGTGAGTATGTACACACGGCTACACATCAAGCTTTAATGTCCACTATAAGCTGACCTCGCATTGTACGGAAATCCTAAACAATTCGAGATCAGTATAAAGTGGAAACGTATAGCTTGATGTGTAGCCGTGTGTACCTACATATCAGTCTATCTACAACACATGACGCCACGGTCGATTTATTTAATAGTCTCCCACTGTCGCCATTCGCCAACAATATTTGCACTTAGTGAGAAGCGACAGGTCAAACAACAAAACACTTCATTGTATAAACTTAAAATTACAAGTCTATTTAATAATGAAGTAGCTAGGTACAGCAGTTGTGCAGTGGATACGAAATACTTTATTTCCATTTACGTAGAAAATCAATAAGGCAAGGTCGAAGTGTGGAGCGGCACTATCCGACTAATTTTGTACACTCAAACACAGCCCTTATTCATGAGGTCATTTCAATAAATATCATAGTTAAACATGCTTGTCTACTGTACCTACTTCTACATTCGGCATATTTTGTTATAATAGGGATGATGCCTGAGTAAAAAAAAAAAAAATTCTATTTAGTCCGTTGTCAGATAATAAAAAAATATTATACACGTATTTTTTGCTTTATCATATTAATAAAAAATTACTTAGAGAAAACGCATTTTGGGGAATGGGGGTCACTACGTCACAAGCAAGTATAAAATCTACATACTCGCGTGACGTCATGGCACATTTTAACTCAATGTATTGCCGTAATCTTTAGATTACATAAAAAAGAAAAAATACGTGTCCAATATTTTTTTTTGTTGTCTTCCCTATTGCCTATGCTATATATTTTCTCCAATAGTCAACCACAAATATCTACATACATTACCTTTGCTACATTTTTATTTCATGAAAGTGATCAGTGATCACTAGAGATCGGATATTCGGATGCATATTTACCTAAAGTTAATAAATACTTGGCTAAGAAATTATAGAAGTGGCTTTTTAATAAATAAAATAACATAAATCCCGGAATTCCATAACATCCAGGAATGCACAACTAATCAGAAATATGGTATGGAAATGAGATATCAGCCCTCTTATGAAGGTTACTTTTGCGGTGTTAACATAAAAATTTATATACCCACAAAACATTTATTTACGAAACTCAAGACACCGAGTTGTTTGTCGCTATGTGCTATGCCAATTTGGCAACCTACTTTACAACATTAGCTAGCATTTCTATAGATAAAAAGTACTAAATTTACCAATTCCAGAGTCGCGAGATTTTTGCGATCGATACAAAAGTGCATTCCATATTAGCCAACACCTGAACGTTAGTAAATATAATACATTCGATTCTATAATCACAACTCTTAAAGTCGATCCGGGAATCCCGGGATTTTTTCGATACAAAAGTGCATTCTGTAATAGCCAACACCTCAACTTTAGGTAAATTTGCATCCGAATATCCGATCTCTAGTGATTACACTTCATAAATTATAGACGACCTATATTTTATTTATCATGCTTATTAATGTATTCGTCTAGGACTAGAAACATAGAAATAGTACTGTGAGAATACGAGCAATCGACATGCTTTAGTTTTTCCTTATAACATTAATCTAAACGACACCAAGTCATGGTCACAGGCTCACAGCTAGGCATTGCGAGGGAAAATTTCCGTTTTCCAGTCCCATTTACGGGAAAATCCATATAGAAATATGTTCTACTTATGCGATGTCTTCCTAATGGCTGGCTTTGACCGTCATGTGGGATTTGATATCTATGGTAATCTATACTCGTAATATTATAAAGAAGTATAATTTGTGAGTTTGTATGTAGGAGGTAATCTTCGGAACAGCTGATCCGATTCCGAAAATTCTTTCACTAACTGGAAGCCACAGTATTGCCGATTGTCATAGGATACACAAACATACATAAACTCACGCCTTCTTCCCATGGGGGTAAGCAGAAACTACAGAACGCCACCTGCTACGATCCTTACATACTCCTTTTGCCTCGTTTACGTTCATACATCTGGTCATACACGCACGCCGGTTGCGAGTACTACGCACCTGGCCTTTCTGAAGAACATCACCCATAAGGTCCAGTATATGTCCTCCAAGGGCGTCCCCACCCGGCCTTTCCCTTCACATCTGCCTTGTAAATATACATTTTGTTAGTCGCCTTTCATTCATCCTCTCAACATGCCCAAGCCATCTCAGCATACCCTTTTAAATTTTTGTCACTACATCTTTTAAATCACACCGCTGCCTTGTCACATTCTTCAGCCTATCATTCATAGTCGGACCACACATGCTTCGCTGGGAACGCATTTCCACAGCATTTATTCTACTTTCGTGCTTGTTTTGCCACACCCAACATTCACTTCCATACATAAGCGTGGGCACCAGCACACCATTGTGAACAGCCAGTCGAGCCTAGGAGCCTTGTCATAGGATATTTTGTGTTAATCCAAGAAACACGCGGACGAAGTCGCGGGCAGAAGCTAGTTGAACATAAAGATTCATTATACTACGTTTATTGAGACTTACTGCCGCACTTAGTGACTATTAAAATGTAATCAATCGTTAACTTTAATTAACAAGTACACATAGGAATGCTGTCAATCATTAATTTGGCAGATTGAGAGCATTTCAATTTTGTTGACATATGTCAAGATAGCCTCGTGGCAACATAATAACAGCTGCACGGGTCGATCTTCCAGGTTAAGCAATGCTTGCCGAGATCGGTTCTTGGATGGGTGACCATCCATTACATACCGCGAACCCCCTCCCTTCGTGCCTGGAAAATCACGGTAAGCCGTTGGTCCCGGCTGTCATTTGTAGATCTTTGACAGTCGTTACGGTCAGTCAGAAACCCGAAAGTCTGACAACCAGTCTTGCTAAGGGGTGTCGTGTTACCCTGTTACTGGGTTGTGAAGGTCAGATAGGCAGTCGCTCCATATAAAATACTGGTATTCAGCTAAATCCGGTTAGATTGGAAGCCGACCCAAATATAGTTGGGAAAAGGCTAGGCAAATGATGTGCTAAGAAATGATGGACAATTAAAGTTAATGATTGATTAGGTATTTTAAAGTGCCGTCTCTGAGTGTGGCACTTAGAGGGTATTTAATGTCCTGTAGTTAAAGTACAGTACGAAAAATATTTCAGTTACAGTAAATAGGTAGGGTAATGAAAAAATATTGCTTGTAGCGGAGATGAGAATGTTGAGATGGATGTTTCGAGTGACGCAAATGGATAAAGTAAGAAATTATATATAAAAGGAAATTGAAAGGAAATCTTTTGGCCTGTTAAAGGCATGTGATGAGGAGAGAAGAAACGCATGTGACTAAAATAGTGATGAATATAAATGTTGATAGATGGAGTGGGAGAGGTAGACCAAAGAAAAGATGGATGGATTGTGTGAGGAATGATATGAAAGAGAAGAGAGTGAATGATAGCGTGACGGTTGACAGGGGAGAGTGGAAAGAGAAAACGTGGTGCGCCAACCCCACGTAACATCAGGCGCGGTCGCAGCCCAAGATTTTGGGGGGGGTCACCATGGGTGCTGAAGAACATTTTTAGGGAAGTATTTAATTGATACTCTAAAAAATATTAAGGCTCTCGACAGCTTGAATGATTTAGGGGGGGTCATGACCCCCAGGACCCCCCCCCTCGGACCGCGCCTGCGTAACATGGGACAAGGTCAGGAAGATGATGACAGTAAGTAGATAGGGTAGGCCTAAGGCCCGAAATCCACCAAAGCGGAGATGTGCGGAGTTGTCTGAAGCGGAGACGAGAAGAGATGTTTTTTAGCTAGGGTGTATCCACCGAAGCTGTGCGGAGATGCGTACTGGCTAGACTGGAGCAGTGATGTGTGCTGGCTAGAGCTGTGCTCACATATTTTCTCGTCTCCGCTGCGCGCCGTCGCCAGCTTGCGAGGCACAGCTCACATCTCCGCTTCGATCGCGCCATACAAATATGATACATTTCCGCTCAGTGGTCTCCACTGAAGCTGGTGGAGACGAGATGTGTGAATAACGAAATTCTATTGGTTGTTTAAAACATATCTCCTCTCCTCTCGTATCGTCTCCGCTTTGATGGAGAGTCCGGGCCTTATGGTGTGACTTTGCAGTTCAAACACACCGTTCAAGGGCGCGATAACGATTGTGCATAAGTACAAAATTTTCCACTCAAGGCCTTATCGATTTGAACAAATACTGAAGTAGGTAGGTAGGTACCAATGTAGAATCAAGGCATTAGGTAAGCAAACAAAGAAAATCGATCGTTAACTGTTATTTTAGGCATTCACGCGATAACTTATCGTGATTCTTTTCGAACGATAAGAATTACAAAATCTTACTGAATGTTGTAATAGAGCAATTTTTCCTTAATCCAGCGTTAAGTACCTATCAAGCGCACACGCATAACAGATCAGTAAAGTAGTAAAACAAGACAGGCACCTATTATTATTATTGTAAATTTTATACTTTATAACCAGTTTAACTACGTATTATAAAAACAGCGTTAACTACGTGAGAATTTCATAAGACCATGCTTTGAATTTTTTTAAACAATTGACTTTGGGACTACTTATGTACTCGCTTTGGAGTTTGGTTGGTACTTCATGTCAACTGGACATCATTATTAACAATTTGTCATTAACAGCGCCTTTATTTTTTAGCAGTAAGGCCGATTTTTGTAGTGCAAGTGTTTCACTGGCCACTGATGTGCGAAGCACCTGCTCTGAACGCCTCCAAAATCTTGCTTTCCCTAAAGTTTCGGGACATTTAGATATTTCTGAACCAGTCAGGATTGTACTGGGTTCAATCTTGACTGTGTGAACGTTTCATAAGCCTCCAAAATCGCTATTAGACGCATCTTATAGGCATAAGAAACGCCCAGTCTGGATTCCATACAAATAAATATATCTTTTCCTGTTCTTTGATATTCGTTTATATTGATATTTTTAGCACTTATCCATGCTGTATTCAAATTACCACTTCTAATTATCATTATTATCTAAATCTACTACACAATAATGGAAATAATATAGGAGGAGTTATTAAACAATACTTATACTAATCTTCACAATTAAAGTGCAAAATAAATTTCCATTGTAGCTGCGTTTGCTCTTAGTATGTTATAATTACATTACATGATGTGTTTTACAATTTGTTACAAATAACTCTGAAACGAAATAGAACGTAAGAAATTGTAAGAACTGCTATTTGTTCCATTCTAAATGCACTTTTAATGGTACAGATGTAATGTTCGTGTGGTGATATTGTTGAGACCTCAAAATGTACCTATTGCATTTGTTTTATAGAATAAATCAATCTGTACTATCCTTCAAAATAAAAAATAAAACTTGATGAAAATGTTTTTTTTTCACTCACCCACATTCCTCCCAGTCCAGTTTTGGTGTACTGAGCCTCAATATCCCTCAGGTGTACGACATGTTTCATCTGAGTGTAGACCAGCAGCAATATGCCCTGCAATCTGGTGCTCTTGGCAATGATGAACCCTTGCCGGCAAAGTATTTTGTTGAATGATTGAGTCCATGCATCGGTGAACAGTGAGTCCATTACCAGATTCTGTGGTTGGGACTTGACTTCTTGGAGTCTGTAATAAATGTATTTTGAATTGCATAATGGCTTTTTTTAAATAAATTCCTAGTTAGGCAATAAAAATAAAGACCTTAAAAGAAGTACAGAGGCAAGTTAATGGTAGCTTTTTTTTTTTACTCCACTGCGCTTAGCTTGACAACCATAGAAACGGGTTTTGTCGACGGAAGAATAGAGAAAATGACAGATTGTAATTGTTTATCTGTCATTTTGTCTATTCTTCTGTCGACAAAACCCGTTTCTACCAGGGTTGTAACGGATGTCGTATAACGGATGAGGATACGGATATTGGAAAATTCCTTATTGAGGATGTGGCTGAGGGTGCGGATGCAGATGTCGTATGAAAAATAGCCCTTGTTTTGACACCTGACAATCATGCCACCACTGTCACGTGGTAACAACGGTGTGTGGCTAATCGTCTGTCATAGGACGGGGACACTACGAGTTCAGGCAATAGGAACGCGTCACTCACACTCCGGCCCACACATTTAGCTCCAAGCAAGTTTAAAAAAATCACTATTTGAGCGAACAATGTAAGTCAGGAGCTTTTAAAATCAAAACTTGAGGAAGCGATGTTTTGCGGATATCAAAATTTATGCAGATGCTCTGCAGTTGCGAATGCGGATACGGATATCCGTTACATCCCTGGTTTCTATTGTGGTCATGCTAAGAGTGCAGAGGTGACGACTAATAGAGAGGTATGGAAAGAGAAGACAATGTTGCACCAACCCTAAATCAATTGGGATAAGAGCGAGAGAATTATGACTCAAACATGTCACTATAATATTTTAAAATTTCATAATGTTGTGAATATTATCTTTATCAATCATTCAGTAACAGAATGTTACCTTGAGGTAGAATTAAATTAATAACAAGTTTTTCTTCATGTAATTTTTTTTTATCAATGTTAGTTTTGTGCTGCCCAGCAGATTTATAAACATACTCTTTTGTAAGTACTGCATACGTTTAGGTAGATTTATCTTTTATTGATTTATTTTTATGGTAAGTAATAATAACTTTTTACTACCCATCAATGGAGGTAAAACAATTGCTGTCAATAGCATATCAATATTTGAAGACCCATTTCGTTATATTTACTATAAATAAGCACATTAACATGTTTGACCTTCAATACTTCCATTACAAAATACATACTTGAATAAACAGTTAATCTTAAAAAAATCATCATAATATTATTAAGTGTCTATGAGGAAATATTGTTTCTGAGTTTGTTCACAGTGTGGGTACCTATTGTGTTGACATTGCTATTAATATCATCTGTCAACTAAAGAGATGTTAAGGAGCTCCATAACCAAAATAATTGTATTTCTGAAATAAAAATCTATACGTAACCATAACCAAACACAATATAAAGTTTTGGATAATTTCAGATAGTCTAAATGAGACACATTATGGCAGGTTAAACTACCCGGCCCAGCCGACACACTAGCCGCGCACGTCACTTGCATGTCTTTTTTTAGGGTTCCGTAGTAAACAAGGAACCCTTATAGTTTCGTCATGTCTAGTTCTGTCTGTCTGTCCGCGGTCTAGCTCCGAGACCCTTAGTACTAGAAAGCTGTAATTTGACATAGGTATACATATTAATTACGTCGACAAAGTGATAAAACAAAATTATGAAAAACATTTTTTTTAGGGTACATCCCATACACGTAAAGTGGTGATGTTTTATTTTTTATTTTTTTATCCCATAGTGTGGGGTATTATTGGAAAGGTCTTACAAAAACATTATGAGTTTGTGAAAACCATTTTTGGATTCAGGGATCCGTTTCCAAAATATTAAGCTTTAAAGTGCTAATTTTTGTTAGAGTCAAGTGTCCCCCCCCTGCCAGCTAAATGGTTGGTTTTGGATGTGTGAAAAAAATCACAGCAGTAGCTTATATAACGAAATTAAAAGGAAAACTATCACAGCTAAGTAGGCTTTACTATTTATCGAGTAATAATCGACCAACTTAACTTTGCAGTTGCAAAAACATGTTTTCCCATACATTCCGTATGGGACCGTTCCGTATGGGTATTCCGGGAGAACATGTTTATCAACTACAAAGTTAAGTTTGTTTTTGGGATAAATTCATCCCAACTACGGAACCCTTCATTGTGCGTGGTCCGACACACACTTGGCCGGTTTATTTGTTATTTATGTTTTACTTTTATAATTTCTTAGATCTAAAATCCGTAACCAGTAGTATCCAAAACTAACAGATAATCTGAAATAATTTCATATTCATAACCATATACGAAACTGGTACAATATTATTTCTATATCCATGTCCAGATCCGAAATTTCATACCCATAACATCCCTATTAAATATAATTATTTTCCTGATGCTATTAACTATAATATATTACTGGCCAGATCGCAAAATTCTCCTTAATAAGGATGAAATAAATGTAAATAATTTCATAGGATTATTGTAGGTCAATTATATGAAAATGGCTAGATATTATTGTGTATTTTATGATTTAAAAACAATTAGACATTACATTAACATAAAAACAAGTTATGACAAAGTTAAACAGACAATTCATTCAATGAATTTGCACATATCACATTGACCTAGAAAATAAGTAGGATACAGCAAACATTATGCAAGTAATCATGAACCACATAACTACTTACCCAATCACGAAAAAGTCTGGTAGTGGCTTATTTTTATTAAACTGTGATGGAAAGTCTAATAAGGCATTTAGATCTTGTCCTGGATTCTTGGTTGCCACATTCCAGGTGACAAAATAGAACCTGAAAGTTTCATAACAATTATTTAATTAATTAGTGCAACCATGAAGAAGTCAAGTATAACAAACGTTTAGACGTAACCTTGACTCTTTCTGACGCAGGTGATAAGTAGTAAAATATTGTACGTATAGGTAACTCACTTGAGAGTATCCATTTTCGTCCAGTTTCGCTATATCCTGGAGAAACCTGTGTATCACTAATCTAACACCAAAAGATAAAAATGTACTTCAGGTATAGATAAGATAGGAACCGAAGTATTTAATATTTTATGAAAATACTTATCAAACTGACTATAATTACACTATATCATGATGATACTTTCAATGAGCGTTATTTGGTTTTTAAGCACTTATTCATCTGCTATCGTTTATTAAATCGTTAATAGATATTTATTTAATTGTTTAATATTTTATTTCACTATCACAAAACATCTCCCACTGAGCGCAAATAAATGACTGTCAGTGTCATGTCAAGTCAAAATAGTCAAACTGTCAATTTTTACAAATGTCAACCGTCATTCCAAGGCCGTATTCCGAGTTACGCTAAAAGTGATAATATCGCGAATCCGACCAAATTTTATAGGCACAAAATTTAAGGGTTATTCAGGAATAGTTGCGCCTTTGGACTTTGGTCGAATTCACGATAATATCACTTTTGGCGTAACTCGGAATGCGGCCCAACATTTCCAACGAACATGACAGTTTCATTAAACCTGCCAGCAAAAATAAATAAATTTTTCACAAAATGTCAATCCACACATGATTGTATGTACTAAATCTCATATACCATACGAAATGAGACTCATAGCAAATGGCAGCACAGTTGTACATCTTTATAAACCTCCATTGTTGTGTTTGTTTACTTTTGTGTCGATCACAAATCATATGAAAACTAGATAAATATGTATGAGACTTGGAGTGTAGCACTATCAATAGACGAGGTAAGGACAGGCGAAGCGTCTACCACTGGTAAAAAAGCAGCTTTAGTGGAAAAGTCAATAAATTTTGAACGTTTTATAATTTACTAGCGACCCGTCCCGGCTTCGCACGGGTATAAACCGAGTTATTATACATATAAACCTTCCTCTTTAATCACTCTATCTATTAAAAAAAACCGCATCAAAATCCGTTCCGTAGTTTTAAAGATTTAAGCATACATAGGGATATAGGGACAGAGAAAGCGACTTTATTTTATACTATGTAGTGATAGGTTATTTTGTATTTAGTGACTAGTTCGAGATTGGAGGCGTACGATAGAACTAACCTGATCAGAGTTGAAAACCAACTCGGGCTTGATCTTTCTGACTGAAAAACCTCAGAGATAGCACTTCTAGCACTGATCTAATATGATCAGAGGCGAGGCAAGACCTAAATTTGATGTGGGTGAGGCACATTTCGCGAGGCCCTTTTGTATTCTAGTCTGTGCTCTTGAGGAGCAAGAAGCCGAAAAAAAAAACAGTTAAGACTGTCAAATTTTTAAGTTTAAGTCGGGATATAGGATACTTAGGCTGTTCAAAAATTTTGCGGGTCTGTAAAATGATTTTTCTATTCAGAGACAGATCTCTTATAAAAACCTTGGAGCCCTAGTTCCGCTCTATCGCGTCCTTAATACGATTCGTGTTACAATGGCGAAGGTCGCTTTTTTAAAACTTAGAGATCTGTCTATTGAGCCATCAGTATTTGAGCGCATCGTCTGAAGACTGCAGAATCATCTCGCGCCTTTCCTCCATGAGCTGTAAAGTAGCATCAGAGAGCTTCTTTTTTCGATTTGTACGCCGGGTCTTGAAGATCTTGGACCCGATCGTATGGACAGTTTCCACGAACCCATCGTTATAATCGTCTACGGAGCTTCCTAGGCACTCAAAACGATTCTGAAGTTTGAGCTGCAAGCTCACGGGGTTTTGGACCTGGATAGGTGCTGGGCGGAGCATAGACTTCATCAGTCGAGATCTTTTCAGCTTGATATTCAAGTTCAATGTGCCTCTTACTATGCGATGATCACTTCCGGTTTTCACCGCGTTGATCACAGAGATATCATTGAATACTTGCTTCTTCGTCGACACAATGAAGTCAATCTCATTTTTTGTTGCATCATCAGGGCTCTGCCAGGTCCACTTTCTGTGCTCACGTTTTCTGAAAAAGGAATTCACGATAAAGAGGCCTTCCTTCTCCATAACACTGGCCAGTAGGTGACCCCGGTAGTTCCAACGTCCAACTTCAAATTGCCCCAATTGCAGATCATCATCGTTTCGTTTGCCCAGTTCTCCGTTCTCCTGAAGGCCGGTGGAAAACCCGTTAAGGCTCTCCAGAAGATCTTCGATTCCGTCATACTCGAGGGTCAAACGCCACAGGCATGGAACAGAGGTGTGGTGGTACTATAGATGTAAAACAACCGACTTAAAACGTTTTAAATAAAATGTTGCCGGTTTTAAACCCCAAATAAATTATTTTAAACGGTTGAAAACTCACCTACAAAAATAAAAGTACGTGCGTACCCGGCGCGGCTGCCGCGCACGGCAGTTTATGTAGGCGCATGTGTGTGTAGGGTAGGGTAAATTGATGGTGCTGGCGTCTGTACATTGTCTCGATGAAATATCGGATTCTAATTTTTTCCGGAGAGTTTTCTGCCACAGTTTTCTTCTTTGGCAAATATATGGGGCCCCATATTTTTTCAGTAAACAGCTGCACAACTGGGCTCAATAATTAATTATGCGTTAAAGAAGTATAACTTTGTTTCATCATCATCAGCCTATAAATGTTCCCACTGCTGGGACACAGGCCTCCTCTCTGTGAGAGGGAGTGGGCCGTAATCCACCACGCGGGCCCAGTGCAGGTTGATAGATGTCACATATCTTCGAATTTTCGGTTCTAAGCATGCCGGTTTCCTCACGATGTTTTCCTTCACCGTTTTGAGAGCAGTGGTGATGAAATAATTTACACAAAGTAAAGCGCCTGTCTGGGTTTGAACCTACGACCTACAACTCGTTAGTCGCGGCCGTTACCACTGGGCCACCACTGCGCTAACTTTGTTTATCAGTAGTAAACTCAATGATGATTTGCAGATAATGTTGTACGTGCATAAGTGACTGATGGACTTTATCTCAAATAAAGTCATGGGCTAAAAAGCCTTGGCATGTTTCAAATCAATAACAGTAAAAAGTAGAATCACGTCAAAGTGGCGGGAAAAGCCGCTGTCAAAAAAGTATCTGTCAAAAAGTGTCAATCGGTGTTCGTTGTGAGCCGGTAAATAGGACTAAAATAATAGTTTTCTCAGTTTATTTTCTTCAACAGAAAGTTAACAGTGTATCTTTATAAACCGGCTATCAGAACAGACTTCACCATGAGCACTCAAGAGCTCCAGGTAACAGACAACTTGTGTTTTCTTTTACGGTCCCCCTGTGCTCGTTACCGGGTCACGTATTTTGATAGGTTTTTATTATCTTTTATTTGTTATTAAGCATTTTGTATGCTTTTTAGGAAACGACGAGAGTTACAAGGAGATCTCTCAAAACACTTCAACATACTGCTTCAGACAGAGAAAATTTAGTGGGTAGACCATCAAAAAGTTTAAAGCACCAACTAAGCCAGGAGTCCCCCCCTGCGTGAGTAATGTGTTTTTATTCTATGATTGCACTACCACTTGTAGATGAAGTTCCTTAATTATATTGTTTTGATTCTAGTGATGTTGAGGTTAAACGCAAAAACTTGTCCACCAAAGAAACTCAAGCGAACCTTGATACGAAAATCACTGTTGATGACCTGACTAATCCTGAAGGGCCATCAGAAAAATACTGGGAACTTCTAGCTGGAAAGCGTCAGTAAGTACCTATCTTCAGTATTTCCATTAATTTGATAACTATAGATGCTAGTGTAAATTTGTAATGGATGCTTGGCATATGTGCAAGGAGGATGATCCTTTGTTAATTGCAATCACCAATAGTTAAACATGCTGTTACACATTTTGCGAATGGTGCCAAATAATCCTTAATTTTATGTTTTCAAACAAAGATGTGTTTTTATATTCAGAGTTGCTTTACATGATGCTCTGGATGAAAATGAGAAGCTCCGTAAAATCATTGAAGATCTAAAGGAAGAGAACACCCTGTTCAAACAGATGTTGGACGAGGCTAACAGTTTCGTTGAAGTGATCAAGGCAAGTTTATTAATTTAAAATAAGATTGAAAAAGAACTTTATCTTTACTATTTATACATAAAAATTCAGTTCATCTAAAATATTAAAGTTCTGTTTGTCTTCAAAAGACTCCACAAGAAGTGTCTGTTTTATTCCAAAAAAAACTTGTGTTGTTCAATCAAGAGCATATCTCACATGATGTTTCTTTGTTTGACAGACTTTCCTCCCATTACATCATAAATACTACCTACTTGGTATAACTGTTCATCCAGCACACCAACCAGTTTGTAACCTTTACATGTTTTTGCAGGAGGAACTAGCAAACAGCACCAACAATGACACTGGAATTGATGTCAATGATGTCAGTACTGCAGATGAAACTACTGAGGATGTTGAGAGCAAGACTGACGACCAAGATTAGATCAAATGTCCATACCATAAAAACTTGATCATCTCATGGGGACTTAACCTATTGACTGCCCCAGTCAGATTAATATGACAATAATTGTCATATCATTCTGATAAACAAAAATAAATATTTTTTTCAGTAAACCTATAGCAGACATGACCCAACCTGTTTGAGTCTTTTCAAATATTTGATAAAATGATATTTCCAATCAAAATTAATTCTTAGAAAGGATCCGAACTGTTTGAGTTTATTCAGGATTATCGACCTTAAGAACATGCTCATAAAAATACATTACTCAGAAACAATTCAAGCAGACTGAGTTAGTCCAGTAAATACATTTTGTGTACTCTTCATACTGTGGGTTGAGTCAGGGTAGCGAGAAAAACTAGTTTCCGTGTTCATTATAAAAATAGGGATTTCACTACATGATAGATTCGACCCTCAGAAGTACGATGGCATACTTAACTCAATTTTGGCCACTGCATGGATTGAGTCCTTTCTGCTTAACTATGTCCAATTATTCATATTTTCATGCCACCTGTCTTATTTATATGACTGATAACTTATTTCCTTTTTTAAATGCACGACCCAATATTATCATAAATCGACAATTATTTGTCAATTTATGAGCTATGCGCTAAGGACAGCTGATATAGAACCCGGTGGTCAATAGGTTAATATAGGCATAGTCTTTTTTTGTATTATGTGAGGTAACACCTCATACCAAATGTTTTTCTTACCTCTTACTGATAAACAATTAATAATAAGAAATATTTGTCAGAATGTGAATTTTGTTGTGTAAAATGAACTTATAAATCATGATGTGGCTATGCATTGTGTATGCTTTAAAAAATAAATAGAAAACATACTAAGCTTTTCTTATTTTACACAGTAAATGTTACATTGTCCTAAAAGTTATTTGCAAAGGTTTGTGTTACGTAAAGAAAACAATATAAGAGCAAGCTAGCTACCTGTTATTTATATAATACTAATATATTACTTATTTTCTTCATTAAATGCAATAATAAGCTTATTAATTATTTTTTTATGAGTATATCTATTATAACAGGATCTAAGGTACTAACCTCATGTAATTTTTCGTCGCAATTAATGTATTGTACTTTTCTAGAAGCGGATTTCTTATTAATATTTACATTTTCTTATTACTTTGATGTTTTCTATAGTATAATTTGTAATCGAAATTTAAAGGATCAATCTTAGCAATAAGATTTGCATTGCCTTAGTAAAATTTAGTATTGTAATGTTCTTTTTATTTGTACTAGCTTATCTATATAAGGAGAATTTTAAAATTAAAACTATTAAATTCTATAAAAATGTTGTTTTAATTGATGTAATCGCTATCAGGTACAATGTCATATTTTTTAGTCAGTATACAAAATAAAAGGTATCACCACATTAAAATATTTAAAAGTGTTGTATATGGCAAATGTAGAAAGTTGCAATAAAGTTATTACATAAAATGCTTACATTCATAAGAATATGCTCACTATTTCTTCAAGAAAGCTTTGAATTGCTCATCGAAATTGATTTCATATGTCCATGGCATCAAATCAGGGTACATTGTGATACTCATAAATAAATCAACATTAGCATTTTGAGGTAACACACTTCTTACTCTCTTGTTAAGGCAGCCTGATGCATGAATATAGTGATTAACAATAAGATTATAAATAAAATTGACATATTTATGGTCTAAGTTATCAGATGTATTTGGAACAGCTGGATTATGCGATTTAATTTGTTCTATGTAGCCAGTTGTTATGATAGGTATGATGATATCAGCCTGGAAAAAAAAAAAACAGGAAATTATTATTAAAATAATTGCATATTAAAACAGTCAATTAATTAACGTTCTCATACATACTTTTTCAAAATATTCCCTTATAAACTTTTCAGGATTTTGATACAATTCTTCTCTTCTATTGTTCAAAGTGATGACTTGAACATTAGGTACATCCAACCAGTTTTCAACATACTCTTGTATATTCAAAGCAGTTGGGAAACCATCCTGTGAATAAGTCAAGAAGAGAATAGGGCTATCATTTACTATGGGCTCATTTGTAATGGCAGCTTTCCTCAGTTGATTTGGTTTCCTTGGGTCCTTTTTGTCAATAACAACTTTTTTATTCAGAGGTGCTGGTAAACGACTAGGCAGCTTAATGGTGACAATCTCTCTCTGCACTGTGTCCCCAGAGGTCTTGCTTTGATAACCACTATCATCCTTATTGAAGTACTGAGCTATTTCACAAAGTGGTTTTTCTATTGACTTCAATATGTCGAAGCGCTCCAGTTTTGTTAAAGCATCCAGTATTTTGTCAATTGTTGCATTGTCATTTTGTCTGAACACTTCCAATACCACATCAACAGGGTCTTCGTTCACAGAGTGCATTATATACTGAGGAGAAACAAACATTTAGCATTAGATGTCAATTCTGTTCAAAAATATTATGTTTAACAAATAACTGAGTTTTGGCTATTGCTTGTGTTTTGTTATAGAAGATTTAACTTATAATGTTATCATTTCATTGGAACTGCTACTATAAAAAATACCACATGACATGATTCAATGAAAACTCACATCCAAATCATCTTGTGACAGGCCTAAAGAGAAACCAAGCTCCCGCCATCCATTACTAGTCCCGCCTACTTTTTTTAGTAAAGTGACCCATAACTGATAACACGCTGAACCCATAGCAGATGTTGCGTGCCGATAGTACAACAAATTTGTGTGAAGAAAACAAACTTTTTTGCTCAATGATTGCAATTCCGTTATCTCTTTGGCTCTTTCCTTCTGTACCATTTGTTCAAGAACTAATGTATCAATACTGATCGTATCACCATCTCCATACTCGCTTTGGACTTCCCTGTAATAAAAATAAATAAGATAATTTCTTGGAATTACGTAGCTATAAATAATACCTATTTATTATTGTTGTCTTATAATAATTGAATCACAACTTACATCATTGTTGATTATTAACTTTAAACTTCGTGATTAAAACAATAGAACACAATAAATGAACACAATTAGGAAGACTGGCAAGTACCAAAGTACTAAGTAGGTAGAAGAAGACAAGACAAGGAAAAAGTTGCACAAAAATATTTGGATTTGCGTGACAGCTGATATCCGGTTTGACGTCTGTATCTTGTGCAGTGTTGCCACCTTGCAGAAAACTTTTTCACTAGTTTTGGTCTCTTTCACCAGATTTAGGGATATTTTTACCTAAAAAATCTCCAGAATTCACTAAATAATTTAAAATGGAATCACAAGGTGAGTCAAAAAATAATATTTTTGTGAATACAATGAATCAAAATAAACATGACAAAACTAAAAATCAACTTCAAATACTTCTGCTGGTATTTCTTCTTCACCTTGATCGATTATTATTGCAGATGTAGACGGCTGAGATGGATCATCAACCCACACAAAAACTTTAGATTTTAACTTGAATGATTTCGATAAGTATTGGTGCCGATTCCCTTGTTCACAAACTAAACTAAAGGAGACGTTTCATTTTTGTATGGGACTCCGGCCATAACATGTACACTTTAGAAAACCTGGGAAACGAACCCCTAAATACAATAAAGACTGTTTTTTTCCATAATATCTAATACTTTTTGGGCACAAAATAAAACCGAAAATGTTTGACGTTTGTCAGGAGAAATACGAACATCGATAGCTAGCCATTTTCGTCCAGAAGTACCTACAAATCTTCAATCCACAAAAGCAGTTTTTTATTTTTATGATGAATCACACTTTCTAATAAATCAAAAAAGTTGTATAAGATAGCTATCTTAATATAGTACAGAAATACATACCTTTCATATTTATTTAAATGACGTCTACGTGATATTATTATGTTAAAATGTAACATGATTTCTGGACGAAAGCAGTATGCAAGTAAAACGACGCCATGATGAATAGAATATGGCAATAATTTGTAAAACTATTATTTTTTGTGCCGAAGTAATCAGGGGAATAAACAGGAAAGAATATTTTTCCTCAATTCGTGGAATTTTTTCCTTTTTTTACATTAACGTACACTTTATGGCCGAAAATGAAACATCTCCTTTAAGTTCAGTGCATCTTTTTCTTTCTATTTCATTAAGAAAAGGACAGCAGATAAATTTTAGTTTAGTCCTGTCAAATTAATCAGCGCTTGACGTAAATTGACGTAATTTTAGTCGGCAAGTTTTTAATCACGTCTAAACTTGTATGGAGAGTGACAGGCGATGATTAATTTGACAGGACTAAACTAAAATTTATCTTCTGTCCTTTTCTTAATGAAATAGAAAGAAAAAGATGCACTGAACTTAAATTTAGTTTAGTTTATGAATAAGGGAATCGGCACCTCTGTCTACTACTTTCGCGAACGAAAACTCGCAACTTACTAAATACATAAAATACAAGCAATAGACCAATAGTATGCAGCATATAATTAAACCAATCAGTTTAAAACGAAAAAAAAAAAACGTTTAAAACCGAAATAAACCATTTTTTTCGATTTAAAACGGTTGGTGTTGATGACTATGTTTTTCTTAATGATAACTACATTTTCGTAATTTTAGAGTACCTATGAACTGTGTAAAGATTTTTTAAATGTGTGATATAAGTACATAAACTACCCAAAAATAAGGTAGGTATACCTACTTACATATTTCAAATAAGTTTTCGTATATAATGTAGTAGTAGGTAATGTAGGTAGGTACTTTCTATTGATTTTCTATAAACCAAAAATTGCCCGTAATGTGTGTGTAAAACACAATTCTTTTATTTTTGTAGGGCCGTTTTCAACCGTTTAAAACGATTTATTTGGGGTTTAAAATCGCAACATTTGATTTAAAACGTTTTAAATCGGTTGTTTTACATCTATAATGCAGCAGCAGCACTCACTCATACAAACTTTACATACATATGTGTTGTAGTGGTTTGATTTACTAGCCGGGAAATCCCCAAGCATAACCAAGCAAAGACGTCTAAAGCTACGTTTAAAAGCAGGTAATTTTTACTCGGCAAAGTGTATTTTCTATCGGATCCAAATCACAACATTCGAAAAATATCACTAAAAGTCATCAAATAATTTTCCAGTGTTTTTTTTTTTTTTCAGAATGTCACTGTCAAACTCCTAAAATTCACTAAGTGACAAAATCACTAAAGTGGCAACGCTGGTCTTGTGTTGGTGTTGGTGTTGCCATCTGTTCCTTGCATCACTATTGTGTTTATTTTTCCCACAGGTTTTTATAAAAATTAAATCTAAGAAGTCAATAGATGGCTTCTAATATTTTCGTTTTCTATTGTCGCAATCTACTTTAAATATTACCGAAAATAACTGCTACTGCTACAACGTTTTAGTAGTAGTATCGTTACTTGTGTTTTATATTTATGTATATAAAATTTTAACAAATTCATATTTTTGAAGTGAAAACTTCTTTAGGTGCGTTGGACATTTTTGAAATGGGACTAAACCATTGATTTCGAGACACCATGACGACACCTCGTTTTGGTAACCGTAAACGCGATTGTGCTCTTTATTTATATTAAGTTACGGATCAATGTTCTATGCAACGGATCAATGTTCTATGCAAGTATTTTTACTTTAAAGGTTTCGGAAGTATTATTTCTTGTAAACGCGATTGTGCTCTTTATTTAGATAAGGTTACGGACCAATGCTCTATACAAGTAGGTATTTTTCTTCCACCAAGGCGATCTTGTTAAAGTTTTCACTTCTGTCGGCACTCCCGAACCCTAATTGCGTAGTACAACACAGTCACAATCTGTTTGGATTTGAAACAGATTGCTAATCCATTACTTCATAAGTTGGAAAAAAATCTGCTCAACAACGTAAATAATGCAATGAATGTTGTTGAACTGTCAAAATAAAACAGGCAAAATTGTTTACGAAAATATGTTAGGCAAGTAAGGGTACCAGAGTGCCACCACTTTTTTTTTATTGCTACCTACCAAGAAGTTGCCATATTGGATATTTTTTCGTGTCGTTTGACATTTTGTGATTGCGAGAAGTGCGAGAAGCGTTTTGGCGGGATTCTTAAAAAGTTTCTACAAAAGTCAATTTTGTTTGGTGTAATTATAACGTAAATAATGAATACTACTCTGTGAGTAACATTAATTTATTGCTAAAATAGCTATTATGTTATAATAAATACCCACAAGATTTTTGTAATCCTTCCTTCAAGAAACCTACAGAAAGAAGACAAAAGAAGCCTTTTTTTATCCTGCTGCTTAAATCTGGTCTAAAAAGCGTAATAATAGAATATTCTATATTCATTTATTTTAGTGCAAGTTTCACAGATGTTCTGGTGGATGAAATATGCAACTCCCAACCTCTGTCTTTGTCGTCGTCTATTGAAAGTAGACCGTCAACTGCTAACAATCAATCTAGTCAAAATGCAAGAGTTATAGACCGCCCTTCTAAAGGTACTGGGCAGCGTGGCCAGTTTCGGTGTACGGAGGAATTAGGTAAGTGTAATGCTATACGTACTTACTTAGATCTACCTGTATATAGGTAGGTAGGTACCTACCGTCTGAGTATGGTCATGGCATGGCTCATGGACAGCAAACGACGACAGGATGTGGACTTAGCAACCATATATTATTATTTAGGACTATGTGATTCTTTATTAAAAAGATTAATAAACAGAACTATGTTTTATTACAGATCCAAAATATCGAGATGTGTTTTCATATCCATATTTCAATCTAGTACAATCAAGTGTCATTGAAGATGCGTTATATTCAGGTTAGATATTCTTCTCTTCTTTAAATAGGTACAGTCAACGGCACGTCCATTCAATTACAACAATTTGACTTTGACAGTGCCTTTATGTTTGACTTCCCTGATCTGTACTGTTACCGAGATCAATTTACCAATTTTTTTTCTAATTATTTAAGGGATTCTTGTACCTACATGTATATGCCAATTCAGTAATAATACCAATAAAGTAGAAAAATGGCAGTCATGGGGACTGCTGAAGTGCTGACAGAAATGAAAACTTAAAACTGGTATTAAGGCCATCTATATTCTTTAGCCCAGCAGTACGTGAATTCATGAGTTTACATCCTAACAAAAATCGCTCAACGCACCTAAAGAAGTTTTCACTTAAAACATAACCTACTTATACTTAAGTATAAATTAACGACTAAGGAAAGTAAATAGATTCACCAATTTATCCTAAACAATTCATCACCTGTTCTTTGTTTTTATATTCCAGACAAATCCATAGTTGTATGTGCACCTACGGGGTCGGGAAAGACAGTTGTTTTTGAAATGGCTATAGTACAGCTATTAATGGAGTTAGAGGAAAAACAGTACACTGAGGACTTCAAAATTATTTACAGTAAGTATCTTTCAGACACCAGCCTATCTATTCTGTTAAAATCTCACCATGATATCTTAGGCGAAGTGAGCATGATATCTTAGGCGAAGTGAGCTATAGTGTGTTATTCTCTAGTGTTCATTAGGTGGAATCACAGCCACGGATCTAGATTTTTTTTTTACCGGGGCAAATACTGCCGTCTGCCGCCACCCACCAATCCTTTATGGGGGATGCGCTAAGGTAGCCCGCGAAATTTATTTTTTCTTCAAACGAAAATGTTGGCAGTAACCACAGAGGAGTAGGCAGTAACATATTAATCAAATTTTATCGATCGATAATGCGTCAATCCAACAGGGGCACCAAAACTGTTGTAGATTAAAGACTTACTTGATTAATAAAGCCTATTATAGCGTTAATGATTATTTAAATGATAAATATTTTTTTTTAAATAAGTAATAATTGTAAAATTATATAATTAATGAATGTCATAAATACCCCAATAATAATATTTGCTATAGATAAGTGTATGGTTAATGTAAGATTTTTTTATTTTTATTGTAGTAGATATTTGCACACCTATTAAGGTAGAATATAGTTTAAAGATCTTCTGTTGTATGTATCACCTCATGTACCTACCCATATTCAAGGAAGTAAATGATTTAATAATATAATAATAATATTCATTTATTTCAGATAAGTACATTATCCATAGAGTTTATCACACTATCATGAGATCACAAGTTACAATAAAAGCAATAGAAATTATAGTATTATATACCTACTTATATTCAACAAAACAAATCCAATGCGAAAGCACCAAAGATTTGAATTTGATTTTTTTTTATTTGAAAAATGATATAAATGTATTGCGCGTCTCATCATTCCATTCATTTATTGCAATGTTGCTGTGTGCTGGGTGGTGCACTTGTCTACTACGCTTGAACCCTGAAGTTGGCGCCCGGAGCACGGGCCCCGGTTTGCCCCCCCCCCTCCCCTAGATTTGGGGCTGCAGCTTACTTCACCTAAGTTTTCACGGTATTCAGAATATTATAGATCGGCTTAACCTTAAATTGCCATTTAACACAACTTCGACCTCCTACCTGTTACAAGGGACATAAACGGGTGGAATGGGGTATAAATATCTACGCTTCTACCCATACCTTTAGATAAAACAGGCGTGATGTTATGTTTTATTTAGAACTAAGTTTAAGTTAGTTACTATTTATCTACCCTTTATTATTAATTATTGTAACCATGTAGTAAATGTACTAGGTGCAAATATATAACAGGAGAAATATTACATAACTTGTTTCATATCAGGTGTTACCGATAAATGTAAATATGGTAAATCCGTAACCTACATTTGTTTTTTTTGTGATACCTAATTGCAGACTTAGCGCGTGGCGTTAATTGACCTTATCTTATTATCACTGACAAGGAAAAAAACAAATATTTTATAAGGAATACACATTTCACACTGATACTAATACTGTACCGCTCAGTCAAGGTTATATTAGAGTTTATCATCCGATTTATCAATTAGATTTTTGATATGTAACACTTTCCTCTCGGTTTCCTGCAATTTAAATCAAAATCTAAATAAATAAAAAGCTTAAAAATCTGTGGGAGTGCTTTCGTGAAAAGGGACGGAAATGTGTAACAGGAAGCCTGAGAAGCGCGTGCTATTTGATTTGACCAATGAGCGCGCGCGATGCTAAAGTTAGTCAGAAACGACCTTGACGACGCCCCGTCCCTTTAATGTTGCGTATTATGTGTAATATTTATTTGACATCTCACCTTGGTAAAGGCTCGTACAGAACAGCGCGATATCGCGGGCGCGACACGGGTCGCGCTGCTTGTCGCACCCACGATATCGTGCTGGTCTGCACGAGCCTTTACCAAGGTGAGATGTCAAATAAATATTACACATCATATGCGACTGACTACTGTAAAGGCTCGCTCGTTTTTTATTAAATTGTTGTTGTAGCTAAGCACTTCAAAGGTGCCTTCATTATCGCCACTTATTTTTGATGTTGACTGTACCGCAATAAAATCGCATTTAAGCCCGTGTCAAATAGACAGCGAACCAATAGCGTGGCGAAGCGTTTTTATTTTGGAATGTATGGTATCGTTTGAATCCAGTCACATAGAAAAACGAAAGCGAACCGATACGAACCGATACCGTGGCGAACCGAAACTACCGAAAGGCGTGTGACGTGTGACGCCCGCGCCAGCACGCGAAGCGAGGCGTGAGCGAGATAGTTGTATTAGCTGACTTTGTTATGCACGACGTCAAACAGAGAGCGAATGCGAGACACGAAGCGAGAGCGAATGCGAGACACGAAGCGAGAGCGATGCGCGACGGTTGTGTTTATTTATTAATTCAAAACTATTCCGAGACGTGGCCATGTCGGATATCGAAAAGTTTATAGAATGTGTCAAAAAATACCCATTATTGTACAATACTCGTCACAAGGACTTTAAAAATGCATTTAAAAAAGCAGAAGTATGGGAATTTATTGCCGGAGTAATGAATGAAACAAGTAAGTACCCATTAGTATATATTTTTAGTTTTGATTAAAATAAGTAACAAATTTTTCTCAATTTTTTTTCAATTTTTTCTATCTTCTGTTAGTAGATCGCACGTTTCTTAAAGCACTTCTCACTGTCTCTTGAGATGTTGCGACTTCGCTTACAACAAATACCCCCTTGTTTACTCCTAATGTAGTTGTGCAAGCAACATGCCGCCTTAACAACATCTATAGCTGTATCCACGTCACAATGTATGGGTTTAAAAAAATACGCCATTTTTTAGATAATATTCCAAAGGCATTTTCAACAACTCTACGAGCATGGCAAAGGCGGTAATTGTAACTTTATTAGGGTTCCGTACCCAGAGGGTGCCAAACGGAACCTTATTACTAAGCCTCCGCTGTCCGTCTGTCCGTTTATCCGTCTGTCTGTCAGCGGACAGTTAGGACAGTTGAAATTTTCACAGACTGTGTATTTATTTCTATTGACGCTATATCAAAAAATAATAAAAGTTAAATAAAGTTAAAATTAAAGGGACAATTACAAAAAATAGAGATTTAAAACAAATCTTACCCTGGCATGTGGGGTATCATTGTCTAGACTTCGTCGAGTAGAGTACAAATTTATATAATTATATATATATTCTTCTTAAATAATGAAGAAATAAGGGGCCGTAATAATGTTGTCAGTCTTAGACAATTTTTGTATGAGCTCTATCGCAATAACTAAACAAGTTAGGAATTTGTAACTTCTGTATGTCATGTACCATATACTGTATATAATCAACAAATACCAAAAACGCCGATTCACAAAGTATTTTGTTTAAATATGGGCGATTTTCTGCAATTGCAATAAATAACTTTGTTATTCATAGTATCATTATTAAATACAAATTTATCTTTGTGATATTTAAAACTAACTCGCCCCGCGGTTTCACCGGCATAAGTCTCGATCCCGTGGAATATTGGCGTAAAAAGAATCTTATGTCCTAACCTAGGTCATGGTCTACTCATGTGCCAAATTTCATCTAAATCGTGTATGTTTTAGGTGAGGTGATGCGCACAAAATGGATAGGTTTAAAAGATGGATACACTAAATACAAAAAACAAAACAAAGATAGTACGGGCAGTGCTAAGACATATATTAACTGGTGTTGGGGTCCACATTTGCTTTTTTTGGATAATTTTATAAAACAGAAAAAATCTATATCTAATATTCGTACATCTTCACAGGAAACTAGTGGTTCATCCACACCATCACCTTCCCAAAATAAACCACTACCTACGCCTTTGCTACAATTACAGCAAGATGATGAGATAGCACAAGGCAGAAATAATATCTTAGAACAAATTTCAACGATGTCCGCTGCACCCCCACCGATACCATTTACATCGACGTCGACATCTCGGGTACCACACCGAGCATCAGAACCATCGGGAAGTCGGGCTGTTACAACTAAACCTGACGAAGACGTTGAGAGGATACCTACTAAACTTTATACAAAGTAAACGGATAAAAAAATCTGATGCCGTGGACGACCTCTTTCAGAGTTATGCTAAAACTTTCAAAAAGTTTTCTATACAAACTCAAACAATGTTGAAAGTAGAAATGGCAAAGTTATTTGCTGACGCAGAACTGCGAGAGCACAGGAATCAAAATCGATCACCAGTATATTCACTTATTACAGTCGATTCTGATATTATCACGGAAGATAAACCAGCAGCCACCCACTTCAACTATTAATTTAACACAGCAAGCAACCTCTCCAATGGATACGGCTGTTTCTACGTCAGACCAGTATTTAGTTGATATCCGTAGCGCGATGCTTTTGCCTGAATTAGAATAAACTGAATGATAATATCGAGACTTTGTAATTTGCCTAATAATGTGATTTCTATTTTTTTAATGTATTTAATTGTTATCAAACCGGACGTCTCCAGTTACTATCTTTTTTTTGTTATTATTGATCTTAATATCTCATGTAACTCTTCAAAACAGTCTTTAGACATTCGAAACTAAATATAAAATCGGTCTTCATGCGATTCAAGTTCCTTATAAAGTCTATGGCACTTTGAGATTGCTATAGACTTTGTAAAGAACAGTTATTTTTGTTTTTTATTCATATCATGTACCCAAATTCTTCGCCTTTTTTTCTTTTTATAACATTAAAACAATCAAAACCCGAACCCATAACTGAAAACTGCAACAAAATCGGACTAGTAGTTTTGGAGAAAAATAGCAACATGAATTTGCACAAACATCCTCTCACCCCAAACGCATATACCGTTTCCGTTCCGTCGTAGGTAAAAAAAGTATATTATCGTCCGTTTCACTCCACATTTTAATTGAGACGAGTTCTTTACGCCACGAGTGAGTGGCGTCCCGCAACGACACTTCGCTTTCTACAAGAATTCGGTTTACTGTCATGAAATAACGTGATAGTATTACTTCTCTTTCTGGTACCAAAAGGTACATATCCGTGCAGTCTACTGCCATAACCATGACCTTGTTGGGCATCGTGACCGGGCCAGAACGGAACATACCCGGGTTATTTTGACGTCTCTGCTTCGGTTCACATTCTCCATGTTTTCGGTTTGTTTCGGTTCGCATCGTTATGTTTGACACTGGCTTCATAGTTTTCGGCGACTAGGCCAAATGTTATGTAAATAGTAGGTATTAATATTACCTATAAATCTATACAGTTGAATCCGGTGTGTCTTTACATTAAAGAAAAGTAATAAAATTACAAAGGGGATAATTAATGATGATCTTTATTTATTCTCCACCAGTGTTCTTAAACTTAATACTATGTAAAAACTTCTTTGAAGATCATTAAAATCTGTTTAGTCTTTTCTTAATTCCGAGTCCTTACTTATTCTTACTTTCGCTTGCTTGTCTGCTGTTTCTTGTGCTACCCTAATATTGTCAGTAAAAACTTTTAATTTGCCTTCTTTCACTAACTGTCAACTATCTGTATCCTAGCTAAATAAAAAAAAATAGAGGAGAGTAAACATAAACCAGCGATTTTTATTTGAATTATTTTCTTTCTGTCTGTTTGTTTGTTCGCGCACATCTCCGGAACTACTGAACGGATTTTCATGTAGTTTTCACAGGTAGACAGAGATTAATTTGTTTCGTTAAAATCGGATGTCAAAATTGTATGTCTAAACGGCTGAACGGATTTGGGCACACAGATACTATATAACCTGAATTAGCACATATGATACTTTTTATCCCGATAGTATGTTCCCGTGGGTTAATTTCCAACATCACCGCGGGCGAAGCCGCTTTTCTATTATGATAAGACAGTAGGTAGACGTTAACGTAAACTGCTGATGCTGATAAACTGAACTTCCTTAAACGAAACATACAATAAGTCGAAAGTCGAAAGTACAATGAGTCGTGAGCAAAAACTCCCAGCCCGTCCCATCCTTGATGTCCTCCCTCCGGTTGACGTCCTAAGCCAAGGTTCGTGCCCCACAGAGGGTGCCCTTGGCGAGCGTTCACCTAGTTTTAATTAGCATAGTTGAATAACCCCTGGCTGTAGGTTTTAAGTGTAGTAGCTTAAGGCACCCACAGGAAAGCCCTGATCTCAAAGGTCAACTACGAGATGCCCTACCTAAAAAAAAAAGAGCAATAACTCGCACTGCTCAGTAGTTAATTTTTCTGTCTGTTTGGCGGTTTGAAGAAGCCGGGGGGCGCCAAGCTGCACGCTATTGGTTCGTCAGTCGATGCTCGTCGCCTATTGGACCTCTCGCGTGTCATTCGGCTACTGTCACTGCTCGAAATTGTAACATGCGCGAGCTGTTTTCACGACTCGTACCCCGACCGGGATTAAAAACATTTTTTACAAGCATCACATTATCTAGTAGATATTAAATGCTCGTGTTTTAAACACAGGCGTCTGAAAAAGAATTTGACCGATAAAAAAATCCTACTACTTAGATCTACAGCCTCGTTGATCAAGTGGTCGTCACTGCTGGGTCCTTTTCAAATCAATCCCCATTGCAGGTCGAAGGGCCTACCTATGGGTTTTTCTATTAGGCTAGCATGGAATCTGGATGAATGTTCTATCAATCTGCCTAGCCGTTTCCCAACTATATTGGGGTCAGCTTCCACTCTAACCGGATGCAGCTGAATATCAGTATTTTACATGGAGCGACTGGCCTATTTGGCCTCCACAACCCAGTTACTGGGTAATACGATACCCCTTGGTAAGACTGGTTAACAGACTTCGGGTGTCTGACGCCCCGTAACGACTGTCAAAGATCCAAGAATGACAATCGGGACCGTATGTTAAGATGGTCACCCATCTACGGACTGACCGCAGAAAGCGTAGCTTAACCTGATCGATCGACCCGGGCGGCTGTTATTACTTAGCCATGAGCCCCTTGTCTTGTTCTCTTCACCCCTATATCATGGGACTTTAAATATCATGACTGCCGAAAATACACGTTACAGTACGACACAACTTAGATATAGCATGAATTTGAAAATTAGCATTCATTCATTTCAATTTTACAACGTAGGTATAACTTAGTTATATGACTTTACAAGTTATTGCGTTTGCGTAAAGATCATTTTCACCTAAAGTAGTAATAAAGATGGATGATTTTGAAGGCGCACGTGAGGCGCACTCAGTTCAGATGGTGATTGGTTTTACGAATTTTGCCGATGCTACATCTAAGTTGTGTCGTACTATACTTCTGTCTGATGTGTTATGTTGTAATTGAAGACTTCATAAAACGTTTTTACTTGTAGTGGCTCCTGTAAAAGCATTATGTACCGAAAGATTGACGGAATGGTACTCTAAATTCACGAGACTTGGTTTGCTGTGTATCGAAGTAACAGGAGATACCGATGTTGACTTCGCGCAGTTAAAGCCGTACAAGTAAGTTAATACCGAAGTTAAAATAAGTAAGTAGCAATAGTAACTTCGTGGCAAATCTTAGCTATTAGTCGGCCTCCGTGGGTGTCGTACGGCACAGCGATGGGCAGTAGCATTATTTGCTACATCAAATTACAATTACTATTAAATGTTGATGTATATACGTTTATTTCTAACTGTAAACTCCAAAGGCAACCAAACGGTAATGCGTTGCCGAACTCACAAAATTGAAACCTCAAAATGTACAAAAAAATTACTGGCATCTAAAATATTCACGCCACAAGGTATTGCTTGTCGCAAATACGTAGGCAGATACACTAGTTAAACTCACCTAAACAAACTCTTCCCAAACTAGGAACTCTTTTCATTTTACAAGCTTTTTATCAACCTGCTTCGTTCATATGTGTTTCCAGTTACTCCGTTTTTATCGTACATTACAGAATTTATTTTTAAAAAACTGGCACTCCGGGAGTGCCGACAGAAGTGAAAACTTGAACAAGATCGCCTTGGTAGAAGAAAAATACTTGTATAGAACATTGGTCCGTAACCTTATCTAAATAAAGAGCACAATCGCGTTTACAAAACAATCTCGGAAACGGCTCCAACGATTTTCATGAAATTTAGTATGCAGGGGGTTTCGGGGGCGATAAATCGATCTAGTTAGGTTTCATTTTTAAAAAACGTCGTTCAAAAAAAAACATCATTAAAGGTACCTACCATTCCGTAGCCGACCGCAGGCGGCAACTGCAGGCGATGTATCGCCGCAACACGACTGGTTTCTATGAGATTCTATGAAATACCTTCCGTAACTAGCGACACGTCGCCTTCATAGAAATACATAAGAATACATAGAAACCAATCGTGTCGCCTGCAGTTGCCGCCTATGGTCGGCTACGGAATTGTACCTTTTAGGAAACAGCGGCATCGTTGTCGTCAGAATGCAGTTGCATGTAGTGATGCCGTAGGATCCCCTGCCATGCCGTGCCGTCAGTGGGCGCTAAACCTAAAAAAAAAGTGTTTCTATGAACCAATTTACAGAAATAAAAATCATTTAAGTATCATTTAACTTTACTCAAAAATCCTATAAGCCTTACCAAACATTCCTCCTCCAGAATAATAATAACAACTCCAGAGAAATGGGACATGTTGACTCGTCGATGGCGCGACCACCGCGGTCTGGTGGAGGTCATCAAGTTGTTCCTGATCGATGAGGTGCACATACTGAACGATGAGACTAGGGGACCTGTGCTCGAAGCCGTTGTAAGCAGGATGAAGACTATTGAAGTAAGACACTGATATATCCAATTACTCAAGTAGACGGAACTCGTGGCGAAGCTTTGTAGCTTGTTCATAATCATTCAATGGAACTTTTTACCGGACTCGACAGCAAGACAGGGTTATTGATTTTCACGCGTATCTCCTTAATGTATCTTTGTATGTGGGATTGTTTGTACTCTCGAAGCATCCTAACGGTTGGATGGATTTTAATACATGTGGTGTCTATCGATTCGTCTGAGTCGCTCGTTGGTTATAGGCTTCTAAGTTTTGTTTTCATATAAAAAAACAATTTTAGTACCATAACCGATGTGGAGTATCAAAATAAAGGCCTTGAGGAGACGATTCCAAAACGTAACACACCAAGCCTACGTACGCACGGACGTAAAAATATCGCGGCGGGATTTTATCGCGCACTGAATTTTCAACTCTCCTCGGTGTTGAGCCAAGCACATTGAGAATCCAACAGAGTGCAACTTAGCGCGGCGAAAAAACACACTGTTGGATTTTCAACTATTGGCGCTAAGCAGAGCGTTGAAAATCCAGTATGTGAAAAAAAATCGCCGCGGGAAAAAATCGTCCTTGCGAACCTGGGCCAAAAGGCTGCAAATAATTTAAAAAAAACCCAATTGCAACTAAAAAGTTCAAAACAAGCTCACTTTCCAAGCAGTTTGATGCAGTTGGTGGCAACAAATCTCAGATTGAATTAAAATAGCAGCCACCAACTTCATCAGACTGCTTGAAAAGTGAGCTTGTGAGACGATTTTTTCATTTAATTTTAGGAAAATCTTTCTTGCGCGAATGTCAATGCGATTTTTGATTTTGTTACTATTTTCTTTCGTCAGGATCACGACCCAGTGGGGTTTAGAATACCTACTAATGGTGCAATACTTACGTAGACTTTTAGTCCGTCATTAAAAAACTAACCTGCTTTTCTCAGAATTCAGCCCAATCAGCCCACCGCATAGAACAACTTCAGAAAGAAATGCAAGGTCAAACAGTATCTAATAAATCGGCCCCAAGTATTAGGTTCGTCGCCGTCTCAGCTACCGTCAGCAACCCTGAAGATGTTGCCAACTGGCTAGGAACTAGCGATAAACCAGCTGTGTTTTATAAGTAAGTGGAGCATCTTCTAGATTTTTTTCAGTGATATCATTTTCAAAGTATTTTTCTCGATCTGCTTCATCGTAGTGGTCGTCACTTCGCGAGTAATCACTTTTGCCAAAGGACTGGGCGAGCGTACACGGTATAAGTACTTAGTCGAAAGTCAGCGTCCACTGTGAACTTTACTTTTATTTTTCTGTTCCAAATCAAACCCATTGCTTAAAGGAACTTTTCAAATATACTAGACTCTAAAGGTTTTTGAACAGATTCCTATGACTTTTTTGCCTACCGACGAATCCTATAACTTCGAATAGCTAATAAAATAAAGAAAAAAAGTGAAGGTGTAAAGTGAAGGTGTACTGGGGGATTAGCATTATTTCAATACCAATGCAAAATTGAAGACTATTCACCTGTACCCTAATTGCGTAAATTATTTTCGTAAACGATTTTGACAAATTTGTTTCATTTTGACAGTTCAACAATATTTATTGCGTTATTTACGTTGTTGAGCAGATTTTTTTCCAACTTATGAAGCAATGGATTAGCAATCTGTTTCAAATCGAAACAGATTGTGATTGATCGTGTATTACGCAATTCGGGTACTGGTCTCTGAAAGGCTTAGCATCTCCCCTTTTCATACAGGTTTGGTGATGAATGTCGCCCCGTGAAACTAAAGCGCATAGTGGAAGGTTATCCATGTTCTGAAGGCACCAGCATATTCAAGTTCGACATCATCCTCAACTACAAACTGTGGCCGATCATACAGAAGTATCATTCCGGGAAACCTACACTGGTAAGTTCGCTTAAGTTGCCGAGGTACTTATCTGAAAGTTTCCTTTCGAGAAATTGCTGATATTTGTTGGTTAGGGTCAACTCACACCGAAAGAGCGGCGAAGGGCAGCGCAGCGGAGCGCAGTTTCAGTGTCATATGAATTTTAACTTTATTTTCATTACTGTAATCCTTATTATCGCATGAGAAACACGAACGCGTCGCGCGGATGCCCGCGGCGCCGCGGGAATTCCGGCGAATTCCATAAACGGGCGCCTTCTCTACCAAGTGGGTCGCTACGCTTCGCTGCCCTTCGCCGCTCTTTCGGTGTCAGTTGACCCTTAACCGACAAAAATGTCAAAATAATGTACTGAATACATGGTAACAGTTTTCGCGTCGATGTCCCTGCCACCCTGTAGATCAGACTCTAAGACAGTGCTACGAAATTGTGTAAAAGTGCAAATTGACACTATTCTTAGTTATAACATAATCTATCTCGTAAAATATTAAGTTAAAATATTATTAGGATAGTAGAAAACACAACTTAAGTGTAGCGGTTACACCGCCACATACGAACTACGCATCAAAGACATGACGTCACACAAATCCTGCATCGCGCAGTTAGAGTTTACCGAGCGATCGACGTAGATACAAGATTTCAACTTCAAACCGATGGGCAGTTGCCCGCCAGACACAACACCCGTCTCGTCGAAGGATCCTCCCTTTTCAATGGTGGATGAGTTAACTTTACACCCTGTTCCTCATACCACTAATAAGCATCCCCAAAATATAGCGTAGCCTAGTATCTACTTTTAGTTTTTGTGTAAGCCTACATGTAGCTTCTTATTGCAACAGTTTAGCATTACCAAACACAGTCACAAAATATTTCAGGATGTAGGCAAAATTAATTGTACCACCAACGATGGCCACATATCAAAACATAATGACCCACGTAATTATTCAACAAACTAATGCAATTCCTACACAAAGGTAATTTATTTAATTTTGCAAAACATTCCGCCATAATTAGTTCATTTCTCCTTAGATATTCTGCAACACCCGTAAGAGCGTTGTATTGACGGCGGAGACTTTGTCTCGGGAGCTGACGATTAGCTTCAACGCGGAACAAAAGGCAAAGTTAAATGCCATAGCTTCTTCTATTAAGAATAAGAAATTGCAGGTAAATTGATTAAGGATTTAAATTTTCTAGTAATTTTAGTTTTTTTAAGGGAATGGTTTCTTAATAGCTTTATTGGATTACTAACGACCCGCCCCGGCTTCGCACAGGTATAAACCGGGTTATTATACACATAAACCTTCCTCTTCAATCACTCTATCTATTAAAAAAAACCGCATCAAAATCCGTTGCGTAGTTTTAAAGATTTAAGCATACATAGGGACAGAGAAAGTGACTTTGTTTTATACTATGTAGTGATTAGAACTATGACGTTGAAATATTCTGATGTACATAGATATGTTGTATTGTAGGTATTCTAAAAGCTATGGTAGTGTTATTTTGATTGCTCGCAGCCTTCAATTTTAAAACTGATAACCAATGTTTGGGATGGCAAACGTAACGAAAAATAAACCTTTCTTCCAATGTAGCTAGCACATTCAGTTCCACTTTTTTTTAGGAGGAAGCCATTTTTGAGCTCTCCAAATAGGGTTATTTAAAATTATTTGTAGCTTTTCGGCTGATTCCTATAATTTACGGATCGTTTTGGTTAACATTAAGACTTGCATCTTTATTAATAATTAAGCAAATACCTCATAGCTTTGCATAGTAGCCCTCTCATACGGAAGTAGCTATCACAAGTGAAATAGGCCTGTACCAAAAAATTTTTTTTTGTCCTTTTGTAGATTAAAAAAAAATAGTACACGTATTTTTTACTTTTTGACGTAATTTTTACGGCGATACATTAAGTTAAAATGTGGCATGATGTCACGCCTTGCTAGATTTAATACTGCGTTGTGACATAGCGAGCCCCCACTCCCCAATTTTAATACATATGTGTTTTCAGAGTTATTTATGATAAAGCAAAAATACGTGTTTATTATTTTTTTATTATCTGAAAGACTGACAAAATAGTTTTTTTTTACCTAGGCAACTACCCTATTGGCTTATGAATTTGGCAATAAATAATGCTACCATCGGTAAGGAAAAACGATTCGTTTTTGTTTATAGGAACCGATCTTTAAACTCTCCTTTCTTACTTTTTCTGCAGGCCTTAGTAATGAGTGGTGTAGGATGTCATCATGCTGGCTTGTTGTACGAAGAGAGGCAAAATATTGAGTCAGCGTTCAGGAACAGAGACTTGCCGATATTGATAACAACAACAACTTTGGGTAAGCGTTAGTTTAATTTGTGATCGTTGATGTCTTTTGTTCGTGCAAACTGCTTGTAGTTGAAATACCTGTTTTTTCCATTTTAAGACTCTGATAGGCGATTTTCTTAATTCTGTACTGGTACCTTCTGTCAGCAATGATTAATACCTTATTTAAAAACATCAGAACCATTTTCAAATATATTTTTTAAGTACTATAAATAAACCCATAATTATTAAGTACAGTTCGTGCCACTAAAGATGAGACTTGACACACCACGTGACTTGCGTAGTAGACGATTTATTCTCTTTAGTGGTATAAGGTCTGAGCCGTGGCGTCATCGGTGCGACGGAAGGAGGGCGGAAGGCGCGGTCAAGTCTCATCTTTCGTAGCGCGTATAGGTGATAGTGTTAGTGGTGTTTGCTAAAACACTGAGTAAAATATTTTTCTTGTGTCAATTTAAATACTTAATCTGTACATGCCTCCAATTTGAGGCCAATTGCCATTTTTAGATTTTGAGACAGTCATGTTAGCGATTAGATTAGAACTGAGATGTGAAGTATGTATGTCCTTTGATGCAGAATCTCGAAAGGTTTGGAATTTTTCAGCAATGGGCGTCAACTTGCCAGCCCATCTAGTGATCGTAAAAAATACGCAGCATTACGTCAAGGGCGCTTATCAGGTAACTAATTCATAGACCTACCATTTCTAGATGTATTTTCTTCAAGCATTGCACAAATAATTTTGTGGTGCGAAATTTCATGTACATTTTGATCATCTGCAGGTATCGGCATTAGGCCGCCATACCTTTCTAACCGTGAGCAAGGTGGCAGGAATGACAGTTATTCCTACCATTACAGTTACTGTGATGGTAGGTTATAGTTACAGTCACTGTGTTGGTAGGTTTTAGTTACAGTTACTGTGATGGTAGGTTATAGTTACAGTTACTGTGATGGTAGGTTACAGTTACTGTGATGATAGGTGACAGTTACTGTGATGGTAGGTTACAGTTACTGTGATGGTAGGTTACAGTTACTGCTATGATAGGTGACAGTTACTGGGATGGTAGGTTACAGTTACTGTGATGGTAGTACTTATTCGCAAGAAAAAAAAACTAAAATGTAATTCAACGAGGATGGTATCAAGGTGTTTGACATGTACGATTGGTCACCAATCGTTGTTAACGACAAACACTTTTGCTGCAGATACAGTCAATGCCGGGAGCCGTCCAGGGTTCACTTTAGCGCATACGTAATGCCGGTGAACCTCCTGGAGGGTCCACTATATATGGCACATATGTATAGTGGTATGGCATATGAGCTCTATGAAAAGTGGGTGGACTCGAATATGTTAAGCACCTAAAGTTTTTTTTTTTACTTTAACCTTGTTATTTTCCGACTACGTCATTGCCAAAATTTTGTATGAAAATGACAGTTCGACAGCAACATGCGCCCGCTATAAAGGAAAGTAATTTGTTTGAAAATTGCTAAACATTATCGCTCCTTGATCGTATATATTTCCTTCGAAGCACTTTATTCCCGACGTGTCCACGCCTCTATTCCCCATATAACGTGATCTATTGTATCATCACATCACACAGGAGTACAGTATAAGCACAGTGCTACAGATGGTGGGGCGCGCGGGCCGGCCGCAGTTCGACACTGAAGCCACCGCAGTCATCATGACGCGGCTCGTCGACAAGGTTGGTCTATTTTAGTATTACTACACTAAATGTATATAGGTATTTTGGCACTTTGCATGCGTTTTCGTACGAATTTAACTCGTGCGTACACGTACGAACACGCACAAACGCTCCACCTTCCAAGAACAAATGGAGCGCGCAGACTGGGTGCGACTTAGTCCTACGTATACGTACGTATAGTTCCGACGTCCGAAAACAATCCGAATTGTTGGGTTTTGTTCCATTTGACGGAGAAAAACGTATTCAGCGTGGGCAATCAATTCGTACAATAATGGTCGTACGCGTACGCACGAGTGAAATGCGTACGAAAACGCATCCAAAGTGCGGCCTTTTGAGACAAAAACTGTTAGAAGTTTTCGAGGACAATATTTCTAGATAAATACCTACTATCAAAGTAGAAAGTAAGTTCAGTGTCCTCTGAATGTCTTGGGGTAGAAAATTCATAGGGTAGGATTGCATCTTCTTTCGTTTAGTATGGAAAATGGCCAGATTAAGCTCATCACCACAACGGCATTCGATGCAGTGGCGGATCCAGGATTGTTGTTTGGGAGGGGCTTGACCCCGCTGAGGGTTGGTTTCAGTAAAGTAATCACTAAAAAGTAAACAGCATTTTACAAGCCTACTCGGATTACTTTTCACAAAGGGCAAAACTCGTCACGTAAACAAAGCATTCGTCACAAAAAACTTTAAGATTTCTCAGGAGAACTCATACGCTTTTGTGGGAGGCTTCAGCCCCTTAGCAATGGATCCGCAACTGACTCGATACACCCTGCCATTTGGCATTAAACTCTGGCGAGTGGTGACCAAAACGTGCCAAGGTAACACACCGGTACGAAGGTATGTACGGATTGCACGCATGTATCCTAACTTAGTTAATTCCTGCAGTTGATTACGCTTTGACTAACCCTATGTTCTAACTACAGGTATTTATGTATTGTTGTACCTATTTTATTCATAATGTATTGTTTTTTTTTGTTCTTCTCAAACAGAGTACCTGCCATCTAATCTCTTCACCACCCTTGATTGACTGATAGAGAATGCCTAAGGCATTAAGTCCGCCTTTGTACCTTTTTTGAGTGCAAGAAGTTTAACTAAATAATTAAGAATTCCACTTCGGAGAAGTCTATATGCACTGCCTATTAAAGTTATTACCGCATAGGTGTTCTGCTAATAATAGACGCAGGAATTGATTACATTACATCTTTAAGTAATATTTAATACTTGACAGCCCTTGTGGTAGACACTGAAACCGCTATCGTGACAGGCGTCGCCGACAAGGCCAGATTATTATAATAATATTATGTAATATTATACAATACTTCAGAGGGAAGTCACTGTCGCATCCTTGTTAAAAAATTGTTGCTCATGTTCAGTGGAATTCAGATTATTCAGATTGTATACTCACTTACATAATGTTTTAAGATGTTTATGGTTGAGTCAACTCGGGTACCAATTATGAATCTACTTATTTCGTAGAATTTTCATGTTATGTGAGTTAACAAAAAACTTGTTGATCCCTAAATACTTGTCCTAGAAAGAGGGTAAGCATAATCAGGCCTGTTTTTCACAAAAACACATTTTGCCATTTATGTTTAAGTCCCATTTAATAATGAGTGAAGTAAGATTTTACTAATGACGATTACTAATTAGAGGATTTTGGTGTGATAATTGTCGACGGAGCATTTTTTTTCTAATAGCTAAACAATAAAACAGCATTAAATATTTCAATATAAAAATATTTATCAAAATCTACATGCAATTAAGTACTAATCGATACACATACAAAATTATAATCTACGTTACAATTTCATTACGTTGAATGTCGAACATGGCCTATATTAAAATCGTTCTAATTGATCACAGTATCGGTAACTCGATATTTGCGGTACACCAATTATCGCAGAGATCGCTGACTGTACATAACCTTATTGGCGAATGAGTTTTGACTATATCTAGATTAATTATTATAGAGTACACTTACATGAAAGATACAAAATATGAAGAGTTATTTCGTAGAAAAAAGCTACAGGAGTTTTTCTTCAGTAGCCAATACTTTTCTCGAAATTTTCTAAATAAATTCTTCTTCCATGAATATTACAAAGTTATCCTTAATTTCGTAATTATTAAAGATCCCTGATATAAGATATTCACATTTACAATCTAATGAAAACCAAAGTAACTTTCTTCTATGTTTCGACTTCTGAATTTCATGTTTTACAAATTGCAAAAATACGGGAAAGAAAAAAATTAGTAAATTTTGACCTTTTACCAAATTAATAAAGGGTAAAATCTACTGTCAAACCGAAACAAAAACAACAAATCATAAAAAAGGTACTGAATGTCATGAAATTCAGAAATCAAAGGGTTATATTTGAACTATTGATCAATTCATCGCGAAACCAGTCTTGTGGGCATCAGTGTATGGTCTACTTTCCTTTGCCGAAGGGGCTAGCGTTGTCTTCGAAGGTGATTTTGGGAACAAAGCCGCTTTCTCCTTCCACGCTATACTCGACTGTCATGAGGCGACCGTCGGGGAGAAGCACGCGGTATCCTCCGATGACCTTGCCTTGGGCGTCTCCTGCTTCGTTGGCTCCGAAGTAGAGAGCTTTCTCTTGGTCCTCCACGTCGTATTTGTATTCGTACTGTGGATGAAAGAAGGTGTTAGTGAATAACATACTTAAGTGTTCCTGAATTGGTCCCAGCTAAAGATTAAGCCCCCTAGCCCAGCTAGGCCAGGCTAGGCCCACTTTTCAACAACACTTTTTTGCGTGAAATTGTGAATGGGAAAAGTGGGCCTGGCATGGTCTAGCTAGGCCCCACTCCTCCTATTCACAATTTCAAAATTCCCAAGCCCACTGAAATTGTTGAACTTTTGTTTGATGGATGTCTTGTGTCATTGTTAGAGCCTGTTTGCAGGTGCATTAGCGAGCTTCGTATTTATTGCATCTACTTCCGAAATCCGAAGTACTGAGTCCCAAGAAACATAGCGTGTGACTTTCTCTTAAAGTGATCTTACTATAATAAGTATAGGTAGGTAAAACAAGAAAAATACAACAACAAAGGGAAATTAACTTAATTAAAATAATTGGCAAAAACATTTCTTGAAGAAATTCATGCAGAAACCATGTCATGATGCAAAAGATAACTACTTATAATATACCTATGCATTTCTCTTTTGGTAGACAGACAGACAGGCAGTGGGGGAAAACGCATTAAACAATCTGATAGAGCGAGATCGTTAAACGTCTGTAGTTTTGTAATTCATATACTAATTTCTTCATTAGTTATAACATAAGATAATAAGATTAATAAGCTACAAAAAAAATACGTTGCCGTTTGAAATAAGATATAGAGACAAAAATTTAAAAGGGCATGCTAAAATTGTTTGGTCATGTTGAGAAGATGAATGAAGGGCGACTAACAAATGGTATTAACAAGCCAGATGTGAGTGGAAACGCGGGGATGTCCTAGAAGAACATATTGCTTATTGGTGATGTTATTTAAAAAAGGTCAGGTGCGTAGTACTCGCAACCCGCGTACGTGTATGACCATGAACGTAAATGAAGGAATATAAATATGTGTATTGATCGTAGCAGGTGGCATGGGCAAAAGCATGAGTTTATGTATGTATCCTATACTAATAAATAAGCAATATTTTATACATATGTTTGGAATGACGTTCTGGAAAACGGCTCTAATGATTTCGATGAAAGTTGCAGTATAGGGGTTTACGGGGGCGACAAATCGATCTAGCTAGATTTCATATCTGGGAAAAATAGTTTTCTCTATTTTCACCCGATCACAGCTCAGTCGCCCAGGTACTGCAAAAACTACAGTTATTTAGGAATATCCGCAATGCAACGGATTGCTTTCACCAATGCGCCCTTTAGGTTTGAAAAAAAAGAAAAATATTTTATATGGGACACGCACAGGAAATAGAAACAGTAATAAAAACTAAAAAGGAGCATCTAAAATCAACAAAAATGTATTAGTTTTGTTAGTTTGGTTTGTTCATAATTGTCTTCTTACATAATTATGTAGGTAGAGTTTTCGGAAAGACTATGCATGTGTCTTGTTTATACTTCAGTAATGCAGGCGCAATGGACGATGTTTTCAAATGTTATGAAAATAATAATTGAAACTTATTTTAAAAAAAATCGGCATTTCGTAGATTTTAAGCTTACGTGGAGATTGATTTACGATCGACAATTTTGTTATTATAAGTTTACTGTGCGTTTGCACTGGCGAAGCATTCACAACAAAACATGTTGGAATCTCTATTTTCTGTCAACGTTCCATACAATGTTTGACAGGAATTTCAATATGTTTTGTTGTGATGTTTCGCCAGGACAAACGCACAGTTAGCTTACCTAGAATATTTTACAATGTCTCATGGCAATAATACTATTAAATAATGCCTGTATAACACCTAATACTGTTCGTATCACTAATTGGTATAATAACAGCAACCTTCATCATATTGATGTTACTGTGCCAAACTATTATTACTTATGCGAAAAATATGACGTTAAGCTATTCAATATTTATATTTTCTTTAAACATTTTGTAATCATACTTATACATAGTATTTTTCACAATAGAACGGCACAGCGATTCCCTTTAAACAATGTTACAAAATAAGTAAGTATTTATATTTATGCAAAACTAAATTTCACCATAATGCATCTTTGACCGAGCATGACATCGCATAAGTCGTTTTGCAAGCTTCATTCTTATGCAAAGACAAAGTGCTTGAAATGTGAAATAATTAAAATTAGTAGTAGACACAATTACGTTTATAAAATTAGCGTATTATGAGAATAAAATTAAAATTTTTGAGTGTGCGAGCGCATTATTCTTTGGTACAAATACAAGCACGTGATTCAAATAGGTTTTTATTGTCTAGTGTTTGCAATTAATCGAGATAAGCCATATAACGCTCACAAAGACGGTTAAACGCAATTGCGTCCAATTAGTAGAGTTTGCGTTGCAAATCACATCACATCAATTCACATCGTTAACATAATCGTTGGCAAGATGGGTCCGATAGTGCACGGACGTGCTAGCAAGTATACTTCAGTGCAGACGAACAATACTATATCGATGGGATAGGGGCGTAGTATATGAATAATTATGGTTGGGTGAGCATTTTATACCTTAAGGCGAGAATAAACGACTTTTAATTATTTTATACTGAAGATCACGTCTAAACGAGTAGTGTTAATGATTTGGAAAAATATATGTTAAATTAGATCTTAATCTGTAAATATTTTAGATTATGTTTCTACTACATAGTGTAAATAATTTGTAAAGTTATGTCTAACGCGGAAAAAAAACTGAGAGTCACGCAAAAACTATCAAGCGTATCTTTCTGAAACCTTCACCAATTTAAAGGTAATTTAATTATTTATCTTTTAATATACGTGTTTTATTAAAATACTTTTTGTTTTATGAATAATAAATTAATAATGCGTCTAATTTGGGACAGCGCTCCTTGATGGGCGAATCCTATTACTGGCTGGACGTAGGACGTGTTGCGTGAGCTCAGCACAGAACACGCAAGCTAACCACTCAAGGTCGTTGGCATTTAGTCGCGTCTTAATAGCGGTTCTTAAGACCGAGGACGCGTTTACATCAACTTAACTTGATATGTGAATACCGTTTGCGTCACCACCGGCTCTAGCTAACAATACGAAGACTTCACGATACCACAATTAGATAATTAGTAACGATTACATCGACCAAAACTCAAACACCAATTTATGAACCCTCACAGATGTACAATTTAATGTCTTAATGTTCACTTACAAACAATCAGAGATAAAACTAAACACAGGAAACTCCAAAAAAATAACATAAAATAGAACAATTAAAAACAGTTTCACGCATACATCAAACCGAAAAAAACGAACGTAATCATTATTTCGATCTTCACGTTATCATTACATTTACAGTCCTTGGGAATCTAATTATTACGTTAATGTAGGCTTAGTAAAAAACGACGTTATTTTGAAAAATTTAAACTAAAAATACTGTTGAATAATATTTGTCATGTGTGCTTTGTCATTGAAAATAATGATCGGTTAGTTTTACATCATGCTCGTATAAGATGCGATATGGATTTTTTTTATAGGTATGGACTATGAATATTTTATTTAATACTATCTGTTTTCCACGGCTTAGCCCGTGAGGACCCTAATTCTTTTTCTAAAATAAATATAGCCTAAGTTACTCTTTATAACATCAGCTATCTGCCAGTGAAAGTCCTGTCAAAATCGGTCCAGTCGTTTCGGAGATTTGCCGGAACAAACAGACTGTCAGACAAAAATAAAAATAAAATGATTTACGTACCCTAGATACTTTCTTGCATTTAGTAAATAGCTGTTATTTTGACATTACAAACAGATACTTCAGTTTTATTTATTTGTATACATGATTTTTGCATTAAATACATGGTTTCAAAATGTTAATGAAAATAAAAATATTTAATACTTTTTTTATAGAGCTCGAATTATTCAGATTATTATTAAAAGCCCTATTAATTAAGGGGTCCTCAATTCAAGCTTGAATGCAATTTGAAAACATAGAATTTACCACATAATATTTTATGCACCATAAGTAGTAGACTGGTGGCAGTTTAGATACCCACTGATTGAATGAGTCGGTGTCAAAGGTCGCTTGAGTTCAGGCTGCCGTCCGCCGTTGCAAACAGATTTCCATAAAGAACTTTATTCAATTTATTAGGGTTGAAGAAAAAGAAAAAAATAGGCTATCCACTTTAGGATAACTTTAGTTCTAACTAGCTTCAGCGGCTTCTCTTGCATCCCTTCTTTATAAATTACTAGCTTCTGCCTGCGACTTCGTCCGCGAGCCTATAACTTTCTTCAAGAATTGGGCTATACAAAGCAAAAAGAATTTTTCAAATCCGGCTGATAGTTCCGGAGATTACCCCCCTACATACAAATTTACAAACATACAAACGAACAAATTTTACCTCTTTATAATATTAGTACAGATAACCTATGTTACTTAGTGATAAATTGATAATATAGCATTCTACTGGTGAAAGAGTTTTCAATATCGGTCCAGTAGTTTTTGAGTTTATTCATTACAAACAAATCTAAAAATCTTTTCTCTATATACCTAATATTAGTGTAAGATATACTTTTGTAATCAAATATTGGCAGCAGACACAAAAATTTAATATTTCACTCAAATCGATATTAAACCAATCGATCGCATTATTATTTCCAATAACGATAATTTATGATTATTCAGCATTCATATAGAATCCTAACTACTAATATTATAAATGCGAAAGTGAGTTTCTTTGTTTGTTACACTTTCACGCTAAAACGCCTGAACAGATTTGGATATTTGGCTCATAGGTAGGCCATGACCTGTAGTGCTATTCTGTAAAAATCTCACCATGATAACTTAGGTGAAGTGAGCTGCCAATAGTGTCAATCCTTTAGTGCTATTCTGTAAAAATCTCACCGTGATAACTTACTCGTAGGTGAAGTGAGCTGCCAATAGTGTCAATCCTTAGCAACTGACAGCTCACTCCACGTTCACTTCACCTAAGATATCACGGTGAGATGGTTACAGAATAGCACTACTTAGCAACTGACAACTCACTCCACGCTCACTTCACCTAAGATACGCGGTGAGATGGTTACAGAATAGCATTACAGGATTAGGACATAGGATACTTTTTATCCCGATATTCCCACGGGATCGAGACTTATGCGGGAAAAACAGCGGGGCGCAGTTAGGACTTAATAATGCTAATGCTTGTTAGTCTTATAATTAAATTTTGACATGGATTGTTTTATAAAAGTTATTGCCTCGGAATCGTGTTAATAAACGTGATAAAATTACCATTTTCCCTTCAACAATACATGCAAGTTCATTACAGTCCATTTCAGTCATATACAGGGGGCCTACCACCAGCTCAAAAGCAGTATTATTTTAATATTACTTCAGTGGGAGAAAGAGATGGATCTATTCGTCCTGTAGAGCTTCATCTCTTTCCCACACTGAAGTATATTGTATAAGTGATATTGCTTTGTGAGTTGGTGGTAGGCCCCCAGGTACTGATTTGTGTTTCTAACTCCCTTTATTTTCGTTAGAATCTGAGAACATTTTCATTGATTTCATTGAGAGATAATTCGTATTACTGTGCAACTACTGTTTAGGATGTTATACTTCTGAATGGTCCAATCAAGTTTCAAAAGTTTTCTCTGAATTTTCAATAAATCCACTAACCAAACTTTCAGAAGCAATGTTTAAAAAAAAAGTCAAAATTATTACACAAGTAACATTGTCACTTCAGCCTCTGCATCTAATTATGCATTACCGAATACCAGCATCGACGCATCCTTCACGTTATTTAGGGTTTATTGTTAGCTCGAATATGTCGTAAATACCTGACTTAAACCTGCCATAGTCGTAATGCCGTAGGTCAAAGGTATTCACGTTTTGTTTAAGTTATTGCCAACGTATGAACATCCTTGCAGCTTCTCGATTATGTGTTAAGGTAGACAACTTTTAGTTGTATAAGAACAACTATTATAGTAAGTAATAATGTGGGTTTAACGATTTAATGACACATTTTAATTAAGCGTAAGATGACGGATTTGTGCGTGAATTTTAAACGTTTTCACGCTTCACACCTTTGGAACTAATTGCATTGTTTTATGGTTTTCACTTAATTGCATTGGTGTTGTTGGCTAATAAAATGTTAGTGTTTAACCACACATGCCTGGTTTTGTGCTTCGTGACACATGCAGTTGATGGGCACGGAGCTTGCTTCATGTTGATGGGTATTGTTACTTGAGAAATGCCACATTTATGGTATGTCGGTCATGAACAAGGGTCAAACAGACAGTGATGCAAATAGTCTTCTTTAGTTCGTGCCTAGTTTTAAACAAAAAGTTTTGACTCACTTAACAAAAATCTTAAATTCACTCAGACAACGCACAGCCTAAGCGGCTGGGTCAATGCAAAGCATGCAATTTTGCACAAGAATTCTTTAAACAATATGTAAAAAAAAACCCTGTCTGTTCTGAAAAGGACACATAGGTACCTCAATAACATTACCAAAAATAACCTAATAAAAAACCTTATTATTATATAAAATAAAAAGTTATTGCAATTTAAAATTCACATATTTAGTACCAAAATTACCCCAAATTCATAAAAATTAGCAAATTTTCAACAGGGGTCATAAGTTATGACTTGTAGACACCCGCTAAACGACGGCTCCCCGCGGCCCATGTAATAACCCGGCAAATTTCCCCATTTAAAAAAAATGAGTCGATTTTATTTTTATTTTATTGACGTGAAAACTTCTTTTGGCGCGTTGGGCATTTTTGAGATGAGACTAAACCATACGACACTAACGCAATTTACCGACACCGTGGAGTAAAAGACATCAACGCCGCGGTGCGTGGAGTAAAAGACATCAACGCGTTGATTATTGGGATGCCGATTTTTTTTCAAGTTTTCACTTCTGTTGGCACTCCCGGAGTGCCACAATTTTTTCCTGAAAATTTCCACATAAATAGACTCTCAGTACGATACTACGGATCGGACAGGGTTTTTTTTTAAGTGTTGTTTAACGAAAATGAGCACTAAGGAAGGATTTTTGATAATCCCGTAAAGGGGCTAAATAGGGGATGAAACTTTGTAAAGAAGTTCCTCATTTCAGTCGATGGGAAAACCCATTGGGCACATAGCTTGTAGTAATAACTGCCAAGATAATTTTCAGAGCTCGTGCTTTTGCATGAATAAGTAAGCAAATAAGTGCATGATTCTTGTATTAACAGTATCTCAATGTGCAGCATCCAACAACACAATATTCTCAGAATCAACTAGGACATCAATCCTATAAATAGCATTAAAATGTGAAGATGTTCTCTCATTGTCGCTTTAAAGGGCACGAGACCTTACGAGGTAACATATTCGTTTAATAACAATTACCGTTGCATTCTTATAATATGTCGAGTTGAGGGATTAAAGAGCAATTAAAGATCGTAACATCTGTATGAATTGTATTCTATATAGCATACAGTAGGTACCTGGTCGACCGAGCTCTGCTCGGGTGAAAATAGAGAATTCTCATTTAATTTAATAGTATAGGATAGTAGTGTAGGATAGTTCATACTAATTTCATGTACAAATATATGTTCCATGCTGCCATGTTATTATTCTAAGGTAGCCATCTTGTAAAGTACGGAGAAAGTACGAAGTAAACGAATTTTCCCAGATATGAGAGCAGCCCCGGATCTAGATTTTTTTTGAGGCGGGGAAAATACTGCCGTCTGCTGCCCCGCGCCAATCTTTTATATCGATCGATAATACGCCAATTCAACAGGGGCGCCAAAGCTGTTTAAAAAGAAAATTAAAGATTATAAATATGCTGCGCGTCTCATTTGTTGCAAAGTTGCTGTGTGCTGGGTGGTGCACTTGTCTGCTAATTTGTCGCCCACTAAAGCCGGCGCCCGGGGCACGGGCCCCGGCTTGCCCCCCCCTAGATCCGGGTCTGTATGAGACCTAGCTAGATCGTTAGAGCTGTTTTCGAGAACGTGTTTACAAATATATATATGTATACAAATATTGCTCATTTAATAGTATAGGATAAGATAACATAGCATCACGCCTGTAATCTCCAAAGGGTTAGGCAGAGGTGTACCTACCAAATAGTACACCCACATTTCGCCAGTTTGTTCTACACACGGACAAATATTTGGTTGGAATTGTAAGAATTGATGTGATGAGTATTGCTAATTTATAGGTTTTTCTGCAAAGCGTCATTAAAATTCTTTGGTAATTGTTATTGATGTTAGAAATTCCCGATAGTATGCTACTTACAAAGAACATTTTCATTTAGTATTTATTGACTAATTTATCTATCAAATTCTACACAATTAGGAATCAAACCAAATTATATGTGGTAAAAAATATTAATGTATCAAACGAGACCCAAAGATCAAAGCCCAAAACCTGAAAATACCGCCGACAATAATTATTGATTTTCGGAGATTATTCTGTGCATTTAACGTGCAGGTAAGCTTTTATTGTGCTTGAGCTTGTAACCTCGTCTATGAAGGCTATTTCTACTTTGTTTATCATACTTACTAAGTACTTGACATTTTACATAATCGTGCAAAGTTTTTATGATATTGTAATTATAACTGAATGAAGCACCTCACAAGAATTTTAATTGCGGTATGACCCAAGCACAGGCCTATCATTGCCACTTCAATTAACTTCTGTTACGCACGAAATAGATTCCCTTATTCTAGCGGAAGGTTAACTGAAAAGTCACTGTAAATCTATATATTAAATATTAAATGAGCAATATTTATATACATATATTTGGACGTAGATTAGCAGAAAGGACTTAACCCATACTATGGTCAAAAATTAAAAAGGACCTAAAGTTGTTCCTTTAGGACATTTTTCATTTTTGACTATAGTGTGGGTTGAATCCTTTCTGCTAATCTACGTCCATTTGTAATCTCGTTCTCGAAAACAGCTCCAACGATTTTGATGAAAGTTACAATATAGGGGTTTACGGGGGCGAAAAATCGGTCTAGCTATGTCTCATATATGGGAAAATTCGTTTTCTCCGTATTATCATCCAAGCAGAGCTCGGTCGCCCAAAGTTTAGAACAAGATGGCTGGCTACCTTAGAATAATGACATAATGGCAGCATGAAATTAGCATGTACTATATACTATACATGGGATTAGTATGAGCTATCCTATACTTATATTAAATGAGCATTCTCTATTTTCACCAGAGCAGAGCTCGGTCGCCCAGGTACTAATGAGTAATTCGCCATAGGTTTCGGTTGATCACGAATCATCGTATAATATACAGTTTCGTGATTGACTGACTGACAACGCACAGCCTAAACCCAACCCCAGCCGGAGGATTTTAACATTTATAACCCCGACAGTATTCATATTTTGTTACGTAGGATTAATTAGGAAACAGCTAGTTTCAGATACAAGTATTGAACTTACTGGCATAGGCGGGTATTCTTGCTCCTGAGGCGCAGGCGCAGCCGTCGTTTGCCGTACGCTGACACAAACCACCACGAGCGCACATACTAACCACTTTGTTGTCGACATCTGCGGGAAAACAATCAATATTTATTGTTAGAAAGGGCGAAGTTCAATAATTTTGAGTCCGTTATCCGTTAGTGAATCATGGCTTATGTCTTCAGGCTTGTAAGTGCCTCAGTGCCTAAGATGGAGTATGGAAATGACTATGATCGCTAATCTGCTGGTTGTTTACATGCAGATACTGTGAAGGCAAGTTATATCAGTATTTCTCATAGGTACGACGTCTCTCTCTCTCTCTCTTAGATATGCTTAATCTTCGAAGCTTTTATAAAAGTCTACTTCGTTAGATTCGCAAGAAAAATTAATTGACAAAAAAGAAATAAAAATAATGAACTTGGTTCGGTTATTTGAGTTGTCCTACAAATATCTAAGAAATATTAAAATATAGCTATGGTACGTACATAAATATCAATAATATTTTAGACAACTGAGATTACCTATCATGCTTTTAGCATTAAGGTCAATATTATTATTTTCATTTTAAAGACTTTTTGTGTTGGACTAAACTCAAACGTGGTATTTTATTTATATTTTTTGTCCAAGTATCAAATTCTCTTATTATAGCAATAAAGCAAAATTTATAGTTCTGAGATCAGGTAAGAGTTGTGTTAAGGAGATCATTAGTTTTTATCGACAAAACAAAATAAACATTGGGGTGACTTTACCAAATGCTAATTCCTACATAAATAACTTTTGTGCCTAAAACCAGTATTATTAGTTGTATCCACTTAATAAAAATATTATTTGTCTATTATAGCGAAACATATAGGTAATTTTCTTACTACATGATAAATCCAAATCCAATTTAACTTTGCTGGACATTAACTCAGACTTAGGATCCAGATCATAACGGAAGCTTAGATCGATAAATCGATCATTAATAAATAATAACTACCTCGTTGGTCTAGTGGTCGCAAGCGCTACTGCTGAGCATGAGGTCCTGGGTTCGATTCCCGGGTCGGGCAGTGTTATTGGGTTTTTCTATCTGGAATTTCTCAGTAGCAGCCCGGAGTCTGGATTTGTGCCCGGTTGATGGCAATAGGCTCGCCCCCTATTACATGGGACTTAAACATAACTGGCGAAATGTGGGTGTACCTACTACAGGTACACCTCTGCCCAACTCTTCGGGGAAACAAGGCGTGATGTTATGTAATAAATAATAAAAAACATGAATAAATAAGCACATTCGTTACTTTGAAAATAATAATTTCAGTCTGAAAAATCTGCATGCATTGTGAATTGTGAAGCTCTCTCACGAGACAAAGATATTTGTAACAAGCTTCGACTTTTACTTTTATCGCTATATATATATACAGGAATTGCATAGGCAGTATAAACTCTCTTATTTTTAAATATATTTTGATAATCAATAAAATCCTTTTTGCTAACTTGTAGCAAACGAACATCTTTAAAATTATAACCTAAACCAATCATGTTGCGTAAATTAACTTGGCACAAATTAAATAATTTATTTACTCGACGTACGATAATTGCCGTTATATACACAGTCGTATAACGTGTATTATTTAAATATTATAATGATTAATTTTAATTCTTTGTGCGATGTTCAGTTTCATGAGCATTTATCATTTCCGTGGATTCTTCAATCGAAACAATAAGCAATTAAATAAGCTAATGTGGGTAAAGAATGTCAACATTCAATCTTCAGTACATAAATCTATGGTTGTTTTTTTAAGGAGCTAAGTTTAGCTAAGCACTAGTGTAACAAGGACATTCGAATTATGTCGATGATGCAAAGGTTCACGTGTAAAGATACCTACTCAGTTCATTATTTTTGGCTTTGCATAATAATTTGTCTTAGCCATAGCAGGTCTTGAGAAGAGGAGCTCGTGGCTAAGTAATAACTACTGTACGGGTCGATCGAAAGTTAAGCTTCGCTTAACGACGTCAGTCGGTGAATGGGTGACCATCCTTTACATACCGAGACTCCTCCGTGCCTCGGAAATATGTTAAGCTGTTAGTCCTGGCTGTCATTCATAGATCTTTGACAGTCGATAGGGGTAGTCAGAAGCCCGAAAGTCTGACAACCAGTCTTATCAATGAGTATCGTGTTACCTAGTAACTAGGTTGTGGAGGTCAGATAGGCAGTCGCTCTATGTAAAATATTGATATTCAGCTGCATCCGGTTAGACTAGAAGCCGAGAAGCCTAGGCAGATGATGATGATAGCACGTCTCAAGAAAATCAGCACTGAGCTATTTGTCAATAGAATCATGAACCTGTAGTGTACCTATTCTGAAAGGTTTCTCTAAAAAATATCTTATATACTATTTGATGACATAAAAACTAAAAATCCTTAAAATTATGTTATTTAATTACATTACTAGTGAGATCATATTTAACTTTGCTTATAATTTAAGAACTCACTTATTGTATAGAACATATTATTATAGAGCCATTTCTTAAGTTTTTTTTAAAGTAGTTTAATGGTAGCTCTCTGATCTGTTTGGGTATTTGGTTGTAGATTTTGACAGACATATTGTAACAATTGTTCTGAAATAGTGTGCTTCTACATCTTGTGACAGCCAGTCGGGTTGGATCTCTTGAAATGAATTTTTTATTTTCTATGGCTTTAGTATATCGCTCAGAGTGCTTTTTAACAAATAATCCTACTTCTAATATATACAGACTAGGTAGAGTTAGTAATCCTAATTTCTTAAATAAAGGTCTATAAGATTGAAATGGTCCAACCCCACAGATTGCTCTGACACATTTTTTTTGTGTAATAAATACATTTTTAGCCTGAGAAGAATTACCCCATATAAGAAGACCATATCTAAGTACTGACCCGACGTAGCCATGGTACGCAGCCATAGCCGTTTTTTGACTTGCTATCTTTTTTAGCTTTTTTAGAGCAAAGACAAATTTGTTTAGATTAGAGCATATTCGAGTTGTGTGTGCTGATAGATGTATGTACTAACACTAGTTTCTAAGTCGTGTGTATACTAACCAAATGGACTATATCTATGTCCGATTTTTTATATTATTATTGTTTATATATTATTTAAATAGGTCTTGCTACTACTGGAACAAAAACGTGTCATTGAAAGATATCGATGATATAGCAATAGAATAAACACCTCGTTATCAACACAGCTATGGAGTGACAATTACTATTATTATCTTCAGTTTTATGTTTCTATAACACGCACTGTTTGTGGCCTTTCCCACACGCCCAACGATTTAGTAAATACCTATACTCCGTTTGAAATAAGATTAGACATTGAAACAAACCTTTTTTACAGTCCGTTCAACCGATTTTGACTTCTATACCGTAGGCATAAGGATGGCATTAAAAGCAAAAAAAGTGGTTACAAACCAACTGTTTACTGCAGCTGTCATTTGTCATGCCGCCATCGCAATAGAAGTCAAAATCGGTTGAACGGACTGTAAAAAAGGTTTAGTTAAATGTCTAATCTTATTTCACGGAGTATAGGTTCATAGTATCTTGTTTTTATTCGTGACCCAGACAAATTACAGTCCGGAAACTCATCTCACATCTCCGTCAGGTTTAACGACCAAGAGAGCTATTAAGATGTCAGGCAACTGCATATTCGCCATAAGATACTCTAGGCGTCGGGAATAGCAGGCCGATTTTCGGCCACCGTAGGCGCGGGCTTGCGGACGGTGAGCAACGGATAGCTCGCCGTCCAATAAGGACCAGGCCCGGGTCGACGGCGCGTTGTGTTCCACGCGCGACTCAAAGAGATGTCAGCAGAACTGACGGGGTCCGTTAGGGCCGATGCCTGCCGGGGTCGCGGGTAAGTCTGAAAGGGATACCGTGGCCCCTGGCAACATGGGAACTGAAGGAATACGGGTGGGTGTAAGAGTCTGACACGCCCTCCCGCTCCGCCCAGAGCGGGAGAAGTTATTTGATAATTTCCATCCAAAAAAAAGAAATGGCATCTGGCAATTTAGTGGTAACACTTGCACTACGAAACTCACCCTTACGGCAACGACATAAAGGCGCTGTCAATGTCAAATTGTCAACACCGATGTGCGTTTAGTTAGCTCTCCCCATAGACATAATTCTAGAGGCTTTCGGGCCGTGTAAGCACCACATTGGGCCAAGGGAATGATACTCTCAAGGTCTGACTTGTCGAATAAATGACGTTAAACCCTTAAATGCTCTATGATACCTACAATAATTATGAATTGATTGGCCATCGGCCATCCGTATGTCAAACCTCATTATTTACATAGCGACAAGGTGGATGATGGTTTGTGTGCAGTTAAAAATAAATTTCAGAAATACTTATATGCTATTGATATTCTTTGTAGTTTTGTACCACCAAGGCAATGTGACATAAAATCTTTGTTTTTTATTTATTGTATAAATAACGACTTGATTATGGTTTGTTTTGTTTGTTTCTGAAGTGACAAAAACGAGAAGTGTAGATTTACAAACCATTACCATAAATAAACATTCTATTTTATTGTTATTTATTTTTTATATAGATAATGTTTCAAAGGACTCAGAAGCTGTCTTTTATTTGGACATAAATTGTCCACTAATCGTTTAATTCTTTTTATTAAAACTTTAATATAATACGAGATAGGTAGTAGTAGAGTTAGAAACATATTATTAAAAGTCAAGTCGGTATAAGAAACTATAGAACAATTATTTCAGTTCATTTTAATAAATCCATAATTAGGCACTGACAAAAAGGCTAATTATTATAAACAATGCCTGATAGGGAACATTGGCGGCAATCTGCATAAAACATTGACACAGGTATGCCAATAATTGAGATTTGCCTGACCTCGCGTGATCGATTCCTGGGGAATTGCTTTGTCTTGTCGCGTCGCAATCTCTTGCGGACGTGTGAATGCGCACTTATTTGGCAGTTTTTGTTCGTGAAAAGCCAAGGAAAATACGCGACTTTGAACATTTCGTTTGCAGAGAAAATGTATTGTGTGAATGATTGAAATATTTTGTGACGTATGGGAAAGAACGATTTGTAGCAATATTTAGGAAAATTTGAAAAAATCTTTGCTTTAAGAGAAATTTTAACCATGTTCCTTGCCGGAAACAAAATCTAGATGAATTTGTATCAGGTATGATTAGGATCTTTAGTATTTTCAATCTCCTGACCTATTTCGTAACCATTTTGTTTGTCATGAGATAATTCTGCTGCTAATGTTCCTATGGGTTAATTAATATTCTTCTACAGATTATAAAAACTAAGGTAGAGGCATACCTAATAATTAACTTTTATTACGGGGTCAATAACTGACACAATACTTTAGTTATAGCTGATTATATCTTTCGGTACTTATCAGTATATCTTTCACATGACAATTCAACTAACTTTTTTATTTCACGACCTTTAAAGTCGTGAAATCTCATACACATAAAAATTCCATTTACGTTTTGTTCCGAAAATTCTGAGCATTCTTTCTCATAGTCGGAGTCGGTAACTGTATTTGGCAGTCCTTGCTCTCAATATATTAGCGAAAAAATCCCATGGAATAGAATATTGTTATCACATGTTTAATCGGTCATTCAAACAAAATGACATTTCACTGTTAGGTTTACGATAGCAAGAAGTACGCATGTGACCAGTACCCTAATTGCGTAACTTATTTTCGTAAACAATTATGCCTAATTTCTTTCATTTTGACAGTTCAACAACATTCATTGCGTTATTTACGTTGTTGAGCAGATTTTTTTCCAACTTATGAAGCAATGGATTAGCAATCTGTTTCAAATCGAAACAGATTGTAATTGTATTGTATTACGCAATTAGGTTACTGATCGTTTACGTCTCTTCAGGCGTAGTTTCAGTTTATTATCTAGCGAACCGTACCTTGTAATTTGCTGAACAAATCGTATAATTTAGAAAAGAGCACGTACATGACCTACGAATATATTATTATGTGTCAATGTGCCATCACATAACAACCCGTTGAATCACTAAATCACGAGAAAAAATGTCATTTGCTTCCGGATAATTACCATGAACCCAGCTGGTATTAGCAACTGAACATCATTCAGTAATGAGATAACAACCACGGCAGACGACGAGGATTCCGTATCTTATGAATGTGGTGAACTTTATATAAATACCTCAACACCTGCGGTGGGTGCTTAGACTAATAAGAATCTGTTGTACCTACACAGGGATATTTTATAGTAAGAATTTTTGTCTTGTCTGCACTAAGACCAATCAATCTGCCGAGCCTTTTCCTATATGTTGGGCTCGGCTTTCAGTCTTACCGGATGCAGCTGAATACAAGTATTTTACATGGAGCGACTGCCTATCTAACCTCCACAACCCAATAACTAGGTAATACGATACCCCTTGGTGAGATTGGTTGTCAGACTTGCGGGCTTCTGACAACCCGTAACGACTGTTAAAGGCCTAAGAATGACAGCCGGGACCTTAACCGCCTTAAAGCCGGTGCTTAATGTGCTTTCCGAGGCACGGAGGAGTCTCGGTACGTAAAGATGGTCACTCATCCACGGACCAACCCCGGCAAGCGTAGCTTAACCTGATCGATCGACCCATGCGGCTGTTATTCCTTAACTCTAAGGCCGTGGATCAAAAAATTTGCCGAGTGCTAAGAACATAGGTTTGCGGCGATAAGACCCCTCTTTGAGGAGTGGCTAGAGAGGCGCCACGGCGTCCTTACCTTCCGCCTGACGCAGGTCCTCACCGGACACGGCTGTTTCGGGAGGTTCCTGTTCAGGATAAAGCGGGAGGAAACGCCCGGGTGTCGCCATTGTGTGGATAGCCCGGAGGACACGGTGGAGGCTCTCAAATCGATAATCTATTAATCAACATTTTTTACGTTGATCGCACTTTATGCTCCGGTTGTACCGTGGGAAATGCTACTAAAGGGGCCCTCCAGCCTCTTAGCTAGGAAGAAATGGCAAAGGTGACGACATTGCATTTTCGCAGTTACTTGCTTAGTTACCAACAGTACTTAATGGTATGCAATAAATCAATAAAACTCACACGTTTTTCTTAACTCAACAATCGATTTTTATGTCAGTGCGCAACTGATAACGTTCTAAGATAATCGATACTAATTATGGGGTGACAAAAGATCGATAAAGAAGTTAATTCAAGGTTTTTAAACAAAAGAAAAAAATATATTCCTTAATCCGATATGGTCTAGATTATTAATAGAAAAATATATTATTTTTACTACGAAGCTCGAGTTGACGGGTTTGGAAGTATGATAATGAAATGAATATATTTACCTACTTAAATGTAAGATTTTAATATTATGTAAATAGATGATGACTGATTAATTAGGAAATAATTTACATGTTAAAATTGTTTACACAATTAGAAAAATGGTCTTTTCATATTTTAGTATTATTTAAGACTAATGAGACACTTCTGCGTAAATACCTATTAAACTTATCCCCTATGAAGTTGAAAACATTTTGATTCTCAAAATCTATATGATAGTTATGAATAGAACAGCAATATAAATAAGTACAAATAAATACTAGAAAAGTCTCTTTTGAAACGGATTTTTTTTTTAATATTTTTTTTTAATTCATAAATAAGTTATTACTCCTTGTAACTCCGTATCATCCCAGCCAATCCGATGATTGTCTGGGGAAGGTTGCCATAAGTGATATGACCCCACTTATAGATTTTCTGATTTTATGTGCTATTAACACTTATTTATGACCATCAAAATTAACACTATGTAAAATGAAAGCCAGAATGGGCACCCTTATCTCCCGTCTTAAAAATACGAAAGATCCCTTTAGGCACCATAAAACATCTTTGATGTAAACTCACCTTAGAAGGAACGTACACACAAATAGCACGACACTGTACACAACTTGTAACAATCGGTACCGGTGACAATGATCGTTGTTTAGCGTGCAAAGCTGACTGGTAGCGCGCCCCGGCCTCGTCCGCATCTTATATACGCACCCCACGGCTCCCCGACGCAGCGAAGATGCCGCAATGTCGCCCTATCGTGATGGATATTCCTCCGAACGTACGGATCTTGCCTCCGATAGTACTTCGATAACCGTGACTAAATATCACCGTTTCCACCAAGGTATCTATCGGTTCACACACGATGACATGACGTTACACACAGGCTCGTACATTGCTGGCTTAACGAGCCCTAGAACTCCCATACATCTCATCCATGCATCAATAAGCTTAACTTCATCGCGTGATCAAACTTTACCAAACGTTAAGTTTTCGTAACACGTGTGTTTCTGCCTTTTGTTGGCATTGTACCGGTAATTATTTCATAATGTGATGACTTTTTGTCTGCCTTCTCGGTTATAAACCAATTAAAATACCAAATTAAGTGACCGTGAACCTTTATTTTAATTATTTTGAAGCTCTATTGCGTCTGTCTTTGGTGTTCGTTAGTCCTTACTTCGTTATTAGAGTTGCTAGTCCCAGGTTTTGGGATGTTCCGGGATGATCATATTTTATTTCGTGGTTACCTTTTTACAACATGTAAAAAAACTCTGTCCGATCCATGAGGGTGTTGTTAGATATCGTACTGAGAGTCTATTTATGTGGTAATTTGCAGGAAAAAAGAACAAAAAAATTCGTCACATTTTTTTTAAAAAGGACTTCTGCTGGTTTTGGAAAATTACATGGGGCGCGGGCGGCCGTCGGCGTCGTTTAGCGTCTACAAGTCATATCATAACTTATGTTGAAAATTTTCTATTTTTTTATGAATTTGGGGTAATTTTGGGACTAAAAATGTGAATTTTAAATAGCAATACTTTTTTAGTTTCAATAATAATAAAAATAACTTTTTGGTAATGTTATTGCAGTACCTATGTACCTCTTTCACATATTGTAAAGATTCGTTAGCTTAATATTACAAAAATCATGTTGTAATATTATGCTAATGCATCTATACGATGTCAATCAATCTGCCTAGCCTTTTCCCAACTATATTGGGGTCGGCTTCCAGTCTAACCGGATGCAGCTAAATACCAGTATTTTACATAGAGCGACTGCCTATCTGACCTCCACAACCCAGTAACTGGGTAATACGATACCCCTTGGTAAGACTGGTTGTCAGACTTTCGGGCTTCTGACGACCCGTAACGACTGTCAAAGATCCAGTAATGATAACCGGGACCAACGGCAACGGCTTAACGTGCTTTCCGAGGCACGGAGGAGTCTCGGTATGTAGAAATGGTCACCCATCCACGGACCAACCTCGGCAAGCGTGGCTTAACCTGACAGATCGACTCGAGCGGCTGTTAGTACTTAGCCACGAGCTCATCCATACGATGTATTGTTAAATATTGAATCCTGTTTATTTTGTATCATTGCAAGATTGTTTTCATTTAACCTATGCAATTCCCATGCAATTTAATTTGCTCAAAAGTAACATAAATTAATAGGCATGTAGGCAAATAAGCCATGCGTGACAGATAAAATTCATTAAAATGATGTGCTACTGGCAAAAGATGCACAAACCAGAAGCAATCTCTACTCATATTGATTTTATCTCACTTTTAACAAGGAACTTGTTGTAACATCTTACTCATAATCTTTGTATCACAAGGTGTGTCGTGATATCGTTCATAAAAGCACTATGCAGACTATGCAAGTCTAAAATAGTGGGTATACGGCTTAACGTGGTTTACAATACGTGTGCATTATGCCTAAAGTACAATATAGTTCGTTATAGGAAGTAGGGCAAAGCTTCTTCCTTGTAGTTATCCTTGCTGCATCAAGCGGTGAAAGCGACTATCTGTCAAACGGTCATGATGAGGAAGTGGATCATATGTGCAAGCCTTTATATTCTTTCGCAGTTTCGCACGCTCTTCAAATATCGACGGTGTGAAACATTCGAGTACCTATTTCAGCTTATTTAAGAAAATAAAGGTATTAAGTTAAGGAGCTCGTGGCTAAGTAATAATAGCCGCACGTGTTAAGCTACGCTTGCCGGGGTTGGTCTGTAGATGGGTGACCATCTTTACATACCGAGACTCCTCCGTGCCTCGGAAAGCACGTTAAGCCGTTGGTCCCGGCTATCATTTGTAGATCTTTGACAGTTGTTACGGGTAGTCAGAAGCCCGAAAGTCTGACAACCAGTCTTACCAAGGGGTATCGTGTTACCCAGTACTTAACTGGGTTGTGGAGGTCAGATAGGCAGTCGCTCCATGTAAAACACTGGTATTCAGCTGCATCCGGTTAGACTGGAAGCCGATCCCAACATAGTTGGGAAAAGGCTAGGCAGATGATGAAAAGTATTAAGTTATCCATCAATGCAAAAATAGTTACACGTTAGAAGTTATGTGAAATATTACCTCATTATTTTAAATAAACATTTTTAGTAAGTAATAATATTCTCATCGTACGGAATATGTAGGTAACGTCGGTATATTGTGATACTAGCAGCGCCCCGCAGTTTCACCCGCATAAGTATCGATTCCATGAGAATATCGGGATAAAAAGTAACATTATGTGTTAATCCAGGTTATAAACTATCTGCATGTGCCAAATTTCATCCATATCCATGCAGTAGTTTGCGTAAAAGAGTAACAAACATTAATCGATCCTCACAAACTTGTTGTGTGTTTATAATAGGATAATCAATGTTCAATAGCAGGTAATTTTATTGTTCTAAGACTTATATGCATTTTGTCACATTATAAAGAAGACAGCACGGGACTTAATTTATTCATATAACTTGTTACTTGGGACAATAGTGGCTCGCGATTCGCGATTCAACTGGTAGGCTAAAGTTTATGATTGTCTTTTTAAATATATTATTTATTAAACAAATTACTATCTTCGTGCTGCTTAATATGATACTGTTAATACCTTGAAACTAGTAGATAATGAAAATAAATAATGAAAATTACGAAACTGCCTAAATATTTTTAAATAACGTGCGAAAGTGATTATCACAATAGAAGTTTAGTTCACCTACTTACACGACCACACACGAAGTGCAAGGTCGAAACAATAATAAAATTTTTAATATTTTGACACACTGGATAGAATGCTTAGTGTTTATTTTAAACAGTCGTGTAATGAACTTGCATTTGAGGGCGAGTTAGGTTGGGTAAGGTTAAAAGGTGACGCATGGCGCAAGTTACAAAAACAATGCTCAAATATCCAAAGAAAAACGATTGATATCTTTTGCATGAATAGTCTAAATTTAAACTGAAAGTCTAAAATCTAAATCTCAACTATAATCTTTAATTTAATAAAATACATTAGAGTTAAAAATAAAACTTTAAATAGTGACTTGTAATGATTACCTATAATAGTTACTTCCCATAAGATGATATTAAATGTCGATCAAGATATGACAATTTTTTGTCAGAGTATTTGCAGACTTGCAGTGCTATTGATATACAGGGTAGCCACCCTGTATTATCACGATTATTAATATTTCCGCTCACCTATCCTCTACATGTGCCACATTAAAAGAAGTAGGTAGTATGTCAAAGTGTCATCGTTTGCGCCTCGCGAGGGTTTTGCGTCATTACAACATGCGCGTGCGACGTTTGCGCCGTGATAGACGAAATAACAAACGTCACATAGAACCCCTGTGAAACTGCAAAATGTTATGTCACTATTGCCTTCGACGGAAGAGTATAATGAGCATCGTGCTGCACTAACACGAAAACAATGTGGTAATTTTTTTTTTTTGAGAATACTATAGATGCTGTACTAAAATAATTTACCGACCTACCACATTTCTTAATTAAATGTTAATTATGCAGAAATTTTTTAGCTTCAAAAACTCCATCTATTGCAGTGGGGCGGACAGTCTTGTGTTGAGAAAGCTTCTGTTCAGGCTTTAAACAAATACATTTCTTGGGATCGAGTGATATTTTTTTCTCTTTACATTCTTGAATCGTTTTTAATATAAGAGCGTTTTCTTCTTCCAATAATAATTTTTCGCGGTACAAAGCTCTTTTTGACAATTCTGCTTTAGATATCCTGTGCCATAGTCTTGTCAAACCACTTGTTGTTGCAATAGCGTTCAAAACTAGTGAATCATCCGAGTGCTGTTTACGAATATTCAATTTCGATGCGGTTGGGGAATGAGGCAAATATGAACCAAAGGGAAGTACTTTTTCACGCTGTGTCTCAAATTTTCGGCAAAGTCCTGCCATACGCAGAATTTTATCAACTTTTTTGGATGCCTTTTCCAACCATTCGATAGTGTCATCTGACACTTTCACCAATGTTGCTAACTGTTTTACATCTGTATCGACACCACTGTACATTTGGTTTTTCAGCCTGTAACAAGCATTCCTATGCCTGTCACGACGTTCTCGAAAAACAGCCTGTTTTGTACCGGATTCGTAAGCTGCCAATTCCGATCTTAGTCTTTTAAGTAGGCCATCACTATTGGCAATTTTCTTCCCTTGAGAGGCGATTATGTCAGCCATCATATTTTCTTTTCGTCGTAATTTACGCACTGCTTTTTGATTTTCAGCAGTACCGGTGACGTAAGCTCTAAGTACACCTTTATACTCATCCCACACTGCATTATAAGTGTTCTCAAGAAACGATCGCAAAATTTCACGCTCATTGGCGTATGTATTGCGATCTTCGTCTTGTTTTACCATATTTTCTCCCCTTGTAGTCCATGCTAAAGTATCAGCTGTGGTATGAGCATGATACAATAGGAGTTGTAAATGTGTCTCGGCTGCAGTGTGATCCGACATAATATTGGCTGTCTCATCATCAGCTCTTCTTAAAAGTTCATTTGTTCGGACATCATTCTCTTGTGACAAGTCATCCAAGTCCGTTAAAAATTTGTTGATCATTCTATCGAAAGTATCACAGAAGCTGGCAATCGTCCGTTGGAATTGGTCATCGGCAACATTCATGAGTTTCATCGTTGTTGCAATTACATGATCTTTTTTATCGTAAGCCCTTTCGAAGACATGCCACAGTACTTCAATATCCTGTCTAAAGACAGGTTCCTTGATCTTGAGCATCATTTGGCGCCAACTCTTGTCAAGTTCCCCTCGTCTGAGGCCTTGTGCAGCAATCTCTCGTTTGAGCTGTTCACGTTTTATTACTTTCAGTTTTTCCATCTCCAATTTTTCTTTTTCTAGTCTTTTCTCCTCTTTTTTGGCTTTTTTCTCTTCTTTTGATAACCCCATTTTTTAAATTTTCTAGGTACTTGTATATAATGAAAATCTTTAGAAAATGCACGAAAATACTACAACTGTCAATAGTGTTGATTCATATAACCACAGATATAACCAAGCTATTAACCAAACAGTACTATATGATATAATTATCCGTGTGTCACGTAGGTAGAAATTATACATGTTGAAAAGAGCTATAAAATATTATCATCGAATAGTAAGTGCTATAATTATACCTGTACCTATATAGCACTTACTAATTCCATGACATGTGATTCAACGTATTCCTTCGACGTAATAGTCTAAAGCTACGGTTCCCTAGAAGAGCGGTGGCCACACTTGACGGCCGCAGTGACGACACGGCTGTCATGAAAATGATGACAGAGGCTAAGATATAAATCGTTATATTCGCCCTACCGCGTCAAAAGATAGTCGCGTTTCTGTTTCGTTTTGACACCTCTGACACACAATGACGCAGTGACTACACTTGTTTGTCATGGAAACGCTATTTAATAATGTGTAAGCTCACTCTTCTTAGTATGGACACTTTTTCTTGTGATTGAGTAAGATTAGGGAAAATCTAGCGATTTAAATCTTTGGGGCGTGAGCGTTGACACCGTAAAGCAAACCCCGCCCGGGTTTGCTTTACGGTGTCAACGCTCTCTAGGAAAACACACTAACTGACTTTCAACGTTTCAGAAGTTAAATGGCCATCAACGCTATTTAATTTGGCAGTGAATACGTTAACAAAGCTTCCGATGTAGCCAAATGGTATAAAACATCAAACAGCTTAAGATACAACAAGGAGTTAATTAACAAGTTTTCAAACTCACCTACATGAATTTTGACACGATTTAACTCAAAATTTTACTGTGATACTAAGCGTAGAAATTACAGAGAAATCATTGTTTAATCAGCTGTCAAAGGAAGTAAAAATTATAAAAAAAATATTTAGATAAGCTAATGAAACAGTTGGTAATGCTGGCAAAGGTAGAATACCCAAATTGTTGAAATATTTAAGAACTTAGTAGCTGCGCCCCGCGGTTCCACCCCCGCCTTAGTCTCGATTCCATGGGAATATCGGGATAAAACATCTCTTATGTCCTAACCCAGGTCATGGTCTACTCATGTGCCAATTTCAGGTTAATCCGTTCAGCCATTTTAGCGTGAAAGCGTAACAAACAAATAAAAAACAACCAAACTCACTTCTCCATTTATAATATTAGTTAGGTTTTATTATATTTATTTTTCTCATTTATTCATTTTTTTACATATAAATACATTTTTAAATATTTTTATAAAAATCATTAAAAAAACATTTAAAAATATAAAAAACAGTGGCCCATCGGCATCAGGAACAGGGTCCAAGCTGCCGGTGGTCAGGGCTCTAGAGAGAGGAACCTCCTCACTATGCGTGCCGTGTCTAGGAGTACTGCTTTCTGAATCAAGCCCTTGACCCAGCCGCGCAATGAGAGCCTCCTGTGGTGTTGGTCGAGGCTCTTCGCTATTAGGCCATTAACCGTAACGATTATCGGTACAATGATTGCAGAGTCCACATCCCACATGTCGACAACCTCGTGTGCTAAGTCAAGATACGTGATTTTTTTTTCTTTCTCAGCTTTTACGAGATTCTCGTCATGAGGGACAGCGATATCAACAATCATTGCACGGCGCTCTCGTCGATCTATCACCACAATATCAGGCTTATTAGCTACAATAGTCCTGTCAGTGATGATAGATCGATCCCAATACAATGTGGCGTGACCATTCTCGAGAACGGGGTCGGGCACATACCTGTAGTATGGTACTTCAGATTCCACAAGGTTGTACTGCAAGGCAAGTTGCTGGTGGATAATCCTAGCCACTAGATTGTGTCTGTGCAAGTACTCGCCGTTAGCTAGACGAGAACAACCGAAAATAATATGTCGGATTGATTCACCGGGGCGGTGGCATGCCCGACAGATGTCAACCGTACCGTCCTTGACAATGTATTTCCGATAATTATTCGTCAGGATAACTTCATCCATAATCGCACAGACAAAATCTTCGGTTTCCCCGAAGAGGTCACCGAAGCGTAGCCAGGATATAGACGCCAAAAAGTCTACATCAGGCCCGTGGAGGGTCCGGAAAAAGCGTCCGTGTAGCTCTTTACCCTGCCATACTTCCTTACGATCGTTAGTATCAAGTACAGCAGGTTTGCGCCAGTTCTCTTTTGTCAAGGAGAGCGGGGTGAGGCCCTTGTCCACTGCGACCACATCTCGGTGCATACCCACGTCAGTTTGAAGGAAATATTCCCTGAGACTGTAAATCTCGCGGTTATGGAGGGTTTTAGCATTTAGGAAACCTCGACCCCCACACTTCCGCGGGATGTACAGTCTCATCACTGATGACCGTGGGTGATGCATCCGATTTGCCGTCAGCAATGTACGGACCTTCCTATCTAGAGCGTCAAGTTCCGTCTGAGTCCACTTGAGTATGCCGAAAGAATACATCAACACCGACATGACCCAACCGTTGAAGGCACGCACCTTGTTTCCGCCTGATAGTCTTATTTAACACTTTATTCAGGCGGCCAAAGAAGCGTTCCCTCAACGATGGTTTCATGTCGGCAACATTGATGCCCAATGCTTCCGACATACCCAAGTACTTGTAGGTTTCGGTTGAGGAGAGGGATCTAAGGTGTATGGAATCCGAAAGTTGGGTTCCCACGGATTCCATAATCCTCCCTCGCTTTACATGCATGACTGCACATTTTTCCACACCAAATTCCATCCTGATGGCGCTACTGAACGTTTGGGTTACCTTCAGTAGCTCCATCAGTCGCAAATTATTGGGGGCAAAGAGTTTCAAGTCATCATGTAAAGGAGGTGAGATATCACCTGACCACCCTTTCTCAACCGGTAGCCTAGACCTGAATCCTCCAGCAGTGTGCTTAGAGGATTCATGGCTAAGCAAAACTAAAGCGGACTCAAACTACCGCCCTGAAATATTCCCCGCTCAATCCTGATCGGTTCATCGATTCCCCGGGTCTGTTGAAATCCTGGATAGAGAAGGACCGTCCTCCATTGCCGCATACATGACATCAGGAAGGTGCGCAGAGTGGCATCTATCTTGTACAACTCCAGCACCCTCATGAGCCATGTATGCGGCACCGAATCATAGGCCTTCTTATAATCTATCCAACAAGTCGACAAATCGTTGCGGGATCTACGAACCTGTTAGCTGATGGTCATGTCTATAAGGAGCAGCTCCTTGGTACCGCGGGACCCATTCTCACATCAATTCTGAGACACAGACATAATTAAGTTGTTGTTAATATGGTGTGAAATTTTTGCTCTAAGAATGGATGTAAGAACTTAATAGACCGTCGGTAAACATGTAATTGGTCTATAATTTTTAGGTTCCGCAGTACTGCCCGATTTATGGAGCAGGTGGGTAACTCCTGTTGTGAAAAACAATGGGATCCCACCCAGTCTCTAAAGATGACTGGAATTGCGAGGCTAAGCAGACGTGTGACCTTTATTTATTTATTTAAACTTTTCACACACAAAAAGGTACAAAGGCGGACTTAATGCCTTAGGCATTCTCTACCAGTCAACCAAGGGTGGTGAAGAGATTGGATAGCAGGTGCCTTTGTAGCCATTTAAGCCAGAAATTGTGCAGTCCGTCCGGTCCTGGAGATTTCCAGTTAGGCAACGGACGGACTGCACGGGCCACATCCAGAGGACTAATGATAATGGCCTCCATGTCTGGTGTTGGATCACATGCCTGCTCAACAACACGCATCCAATCACCTTCAGTGTGACTGACGGGCACCGACCAAATGCTTCGCCCAAAAGTTTTCATGGCATCACTATCCGGTGGACGTGCGTCAGTCACATCTTGATTGGGAGTGGGCCGCTCCCAGGCTCTGTATACCCACCTTTCATCGTTCTGGAACATGCGGTTCTGAGTGTACCGATCCACTCTTCGCCTGTACCGACGGATATGGTTTGCCCATGCATAAACTTTCTGCTTCAGGAAGTCGATGCGCTCTGTGACATGGGATACATATTCTCGGGGACTAATACTAGTTTCCGAGAACGCCCGCCTCACAAAGCGCATCACCCTTGGGCGTGTATTGCCCTCACTGAAGCAGATGAGCTTCCCGATGAGTACCCTGGTCTCATTAATACGACACTCAATCCTGCACTGCTAAGCTGGTGTGGCGGGTTTCGGTCGTACAGCTCGGTCAGTATTTGGAAATTTGACACGGGCTATATGACATGCCGCAGCCGTATAATACAAGATCGAGTGTGTATCGCAAAGGTCTGCGCTGCTTTCAATAAAATTTGGTAACAGCGCATCCAGGGCACACACCAGTGCTCTGTTTCTTTTATTCATGGGCAAACGTGGTAGCCGTGGTCTAAGGTCAGGTGATATGAACCAGTACTCACGGATCGCATCCTCCAGTGCACTCCTTAATTCCACATTGCATAGGTTATCTGTAGATATAGCCCTGCCATCCTCTTCCTTATCGTGTTGGTTTGCCTGCAGTGGAACCGCGTCAGGCACATGCTCGACATTCTGGGATGGGGGAGGATTACTAGCAGAGCTATTCTGCATTTCCGTGCGCAGCCGATCAAGTGTAGCGTTATCCAACGTGTGGTTGTGTTGAATGACGCGCACCTGTTCTGACACTCGTTGGGCCGAGACGTTAACGGCAGGTTCAAGCACCTGAAACAGAGAGAGCATCCGACTTCGGTACGCTGTAAGGTTAATTCCTCCCTCGGTAGCCCCATAATATGCGCGCATCACATTTTCATTTATGGACTGAGTCCATCGCATGCGCGACACATTTCCACCCGCAGCGGGGACCCTGTTCGGTGCCTGCCTCGAAGTCCCAAGCTTGCTGGTGGCCGGCCTCTCCCCTGCCGACGTACAGATGTTGGCGATGTCGGCGGGGAAAAATACTCGTCGCTCGAGCTCGACGTAACTGCCACGGCCGGTGTCGTCACAGCGCTCACGGTGGCGCTGGGTACCGGCGGCGGCGAGGCGGAGCTGAGCGACGAGTCCGGAGGTGTCGGGTGTGCTCGTTTCGTCGCTGATCTAGTCAACATTCTTTGTAGTTTTCATTCCTTTGGTTTTAGTAGAGGTGACATCTGTCATGACCGTTACGGGATTTTTTGAATATAGTCTATTTTTCTGGTCATTTTGATCTTTTTTATGGTTTATTCTGATTTGTGGGCTTTTACGCTTTGTTTTCGGTTTCCGATATTAATAAAAATATTTATTTATTTATTATAGTTAGGACTGTGTGATAAGTAAATTAATTCACTGGTTTATGTCATCCCACCACTTTCTTACCATTCAGCAATCCTTCCTGCATTAAGTAGCCTGGTCGACGCGACCGGTTTGTTTGTTTATCAAAACTTACAAGTCTACACGTTCACAAGTTACACTTTACAAGGAAGTTTTTACAAGTTCGTCTAAATTACCTTTACCAAAAAAAATCTACATGGTTTGTACGCATAAAGATTCTACTTCTAAGTTCTAAAATCAAAAAGGTATGCCGCATGCCACCATATTCTTTTCCCGCCATTTTAAGGCTCGTACAGACCAGCGCGATATCGCGGGATCGCGCTTCCTGTCGCGCCCGGGATATCGCGCTGGTCTGCACGAGCCTTTTTTGCATGTTTTTAATTTGCACGTGTAGTTTTGATAAATGCCGCAGGCCACCATATGCTTTTCCCGCCATTTTATTGTATGTTTTTTAATTTACACGTGTAGTTTTGATAAACACATATTTGTGTAGGAAAAACTTCATTTAGTTTTGATAAACAGGGCACTGGTCGCAATTTGGAACGCCGGTTTAGGTACTCACAGATCTGAGATCCTGTGTAGTAAGTAGGTATTTACTAATTCCATGGAAAAGATTTCCATGTCAGTGAAAAAAAAAACAGAAAAATCCACTGAAAAAAGAATAAACATTTTCGGACAGTCATATTGTAATTAAAAATATCAAAATGGACCTCACAAGCCCGCAAATCAACTTAGAGTCCGCGCCACCAAAATTAAAAAATTGGAAATTGTGGAACTACATTGTTTTTAATGCAATTTGCAATGACATAGACAGCGCCACGTCTATCGGACTTGAGTGGTGGTGCGGACTCTACTCACCATTCGTCTATCACGGTCTGTTCTGTTTCGAAAATGTTTCTTCTCGCCATTAATATATTTAGAAGTGCACAACCTGGAACTGTGCCATTTAATTAACACTGTACATATTATCTACCTGCAACTTCTAACTCATTAGAATTTATAAGTACAATTTCCATACTTGAATAACTATAACATATTTCTAACAGCCCCGTTACCAGGCGTTGGTGGGTGGATGCGAGCCGTTGCAAAGTTATTTGCACAAACGTTTGGCAGAAAACCTGAATAGTGAAGCGGCCTTAGGTACAGTTGGCGATGTGGCTCAGTGCGTACAGTGGCTACGTTCTACTTTTCTCTACGTACGTGCGGCTCGAGACCCTAGGAAGTAAGTAAAGTGGATCTTCATAATAATGGATCTTAATACAGGTCCTAGGCAGGATGTTAGGCGGAAAATAGGAGGCACAACTCTTGAACTTTTGTGGCCCCATCGGCCACTTTGTTCTGGCAATTTTTCGCCTTCCGAAGGTCGCAGGAATCCGCTAGATTCGGGTGGGAGGCACAGGACCAGTCTATGTGGAGATGCTTTGGGGAAGCCTATGTCCAGCAGTGGAAGTCTTTGCCTGCAATAGTGGTGGTTAATAAAACGTATAGCGCCAAAACATAACACGATACTTAATGTGTACAAAGCATCTAGCGTTTGCTAGATCGACTATGACTTCGCGCTAGAAATATATTACTTTAACAAACTAAACGTCTGAAAGTCTAAACGTGCATAGCGGAGCCAGAACGGGATAGCAATTAAGTTTTGAGTTTTATAGTCTGGCACAGCGCATCGGGTGAACTCGGGCGGCACTTGGCCCGCGTTGTCTGTTATTCTGCAAAATAAATTCTCAAAATTTAAAAATTATTTCATACAAGTAAATCGAATTTGATAATCGCGACTCCACATGTGATGCCTAACCACGCGAATTTAAAGCCGGAGGCGCGCAGGGAAGGGGGGCGACCTCGATGTGTTTTATATGGAATTTTTCACTTTTTGTATGGAATATAAGAAAAAATATTACCTACATGTAAGGGGTTTAAAAGATTTATAAGAAGGTCGAAATTTTCATTATTTTTGCGATTGGATACACCGTTTTCGAGATATAAGCAAAATAAAAAAATAAAAACTTTTTACAAAAAAAAAAACAACCGACCTCCAAAAAAAAACACTACAAAGTGAAAAATAACTTTAATTTCGGAAGTCGGTGTCTTGGATTTTGTATTTTCGTTTTTTGCCACCGACTTCCGAAATTAAAGTTATTTTTCACTTTGTAGTGTTTTTTTTTGGAGGTCGGTTGTTTTTTTTTTTGTAAAAAGTTTTTATTTTTCACTTTTTAGTTGTGGTACCTACCCCACAGACATTCAAATACTACTACCTGCTACCAGTGACAGAAACTTATCATATCATCTACATAGTAAGTGGGAAAAAAAAACGTATTTTGTAGCTAACTCACAAACTATCCAAGCAAAGTTAATAAAATTTATATGGGACCAATTCCAGAGCACACCCTTTCAAACAAAAAAAGAATTTTCAAAATCGGTCCACAATTGACGGAGAAATCAGTGGACATACATAAAAAAAAAAAAAAAAAACAAACATACGCGACGAACGTATAACCTCCTCCTTTTTGGAAGTCGGTTAAAAAAAGAAACAGTACTGTTTTTGCACCTTTTTTTGAAGTCCGAGGTGTTGGTGTGAATTTAAAGTTCATGACAACCAATTTTATTCCACACGTTTTTTTAAAATCGCAATTAGAAATAGTCACATTTAGTTAGACAATCAAAATTTATATACTTTTCACCTAAATGTTCTTTGATTTCTAACGCTTCATGAGAAAACTATAATATTCTTTCATATACAGCGCGTTGTGAGATAACATTCATCGCGCAACATTAAGTCCATCTAGCGTATTGGCAAATAAAATAATAACGTCTCTGCGTTGAGACTGCGGACGAGTTTTGTAACAACGTGTTATAATGATAGCGTATAAAATAACGCGCTAGAAAAAATATTTCACTGTCTATACCTCGTCTATAGTTTCTAGCGAATTTGAATATCACTAGCCTGCAACCCTAGGAACGTGTTATTTTTTTAATTTATTTTATGTATCCAGCGTGTATCAGAAAGGTGTGGTCATATTTAAGGGATACAGAGTACAGACCATGAAACTGAACAAACTCTATGGGATCAACATCGTAATCACGAAAAAATCATCAGCTGTCCCATACAAAACTTCAATACCTACACGAACCAAATGTATGGGGCAGCTGATAATTTTTTACACGCTGTATCACATATACAGCGTGTATCAAGGTGTGACTGTAACAAGGATAACACCGTTATTTTACCGCTGTATATTCTAACAGGTACCTTGGATTGCCACATAATTCATCGCAGCATCTTATCTCCAAAAAAATTGAGGGTAAGTTTCCAGTTCTGTACTTTTTCGTTGGTACTGTGTAGTAGTAATTGTGTTACGAAATTAATACGCCGCGCTGGTGCAACAAAACGCAAGACAGTGAACTGTTGTGTTGATAAACGACGCCTTTATTTTTAGCGCTGCAGGATAATCGCGCTATTTATCTCTATTGTATTACCTTTTTGGATCTTATCTTTGCATTTGCGATAAAATTATTTTAATTAAAATTAATTACTCGACCCATTAACCGCTTACAATTAATTAAATTTATGTTTTTCCATTTTAAAAGATCTATCACATGAAATTTTATGTTTTGTAGTATAATTGATAAATTAAGTTAAATTATCTTTGGACTCTTTTGTTAACTTACGTTAGTCAGTTAAAACAAGTTCCAAATCATTAGTTTCAATTTGTTGGAAGAACCCATCAAAAGAAAACAGATATAATTGTTACGATAACAATATTTTATAGCACAAAAAACATAGGCCATTCAAATTATAATAAAATTTGAAGGTCTATCCATTAAAGTAATTTATTCTGAAAAAATCCTTTAAAAGTAATTATAAAATAATTACGACTACGCATTTAAAATATGTCGTCAATAAAGTCATAACAAACATAATTAACTCGCGGCATTTTATAGATGAACTAATGAAATATTCATCATAAGCTTATCTATGTGTATTATCTACAGTTTTAATACATAACTGCATACAATAAGTAACAATAATCCAGTGGCATCATTATTGCCTTGTAATTGCTACATTTTATTTTAAAAAAATTACGTTAATCTTCTTATAATTGCATCAAGAATATGCTTTTATAATAGGGATGAAGACTAAAAATATTTTTTTTGTCCGTCTTGTAGATTATTAAAAATTATTGGACATGTATTTTTTCTTTTTTTACGTCATCAAAAGATTACGGCTATACATTGAGTTAAAATGTGTCATTACGTCACGAGTATTATACTTACTTGTGACGTAGCGACTTAAATGCGTTTTATCCAAGTCATTTTTTATTAATATGATAAAGTAAAAAATACGTGTCAATTTTTTTTTTTAATTATCTGTCTGACGGACTAAATAGAAATTCGTTTTTTTGACCCAGGCATCATGCATATTGCACCAAGAATATGCTGCATACAACGACGTTACTTGTTAGGTCAAATCACACATCCATTAGTCCTTATATTATTTATCTATTTATTACCATGAAAGCCAAAAAAAAGGTTCTGGAGTGGCGACCGCGTACCAGATGACGTAGCGTTGGAAGGCCTCCCACGAAATGGACCGATGAACTGGCGAAGAGCGCAGCAATCCGCTGGATGCAAGAAGCACAACACTGGCCGCAGTGGCAATGCTTGGGGGAGGCTTGTGTCCAGCAGTGGACACAAGCCAAAAGACGTCCACTGCTGGACATAGGCCTCCCCCAAGCACCGAGGCTTACCAACGCTACGTCTTCTGGAACGCGGTCACCATTACAGAACCTTTCGGCCCCATGGGCCATCTGTTCTGCAAGCAATATGGCCTGCCTATTGCCATTTAAGTTTGGCAACACTGCGGTATGTGGGATGAGAAGATATTGCGTAGCTTCCCGAATGCTGCCCAGCCGAGTTGGATTCGACGATTAACCTCTTTATCGAAGTTGGACCTACCTAACTGAACGGTTGTCCTAGGTCAACATACTCGGCACAACTTCGAGCATAGCGTCTCCGATCTTCATGAGAGTGGGTGTTACATGGGCAGTGGACGTGTTTTGGCTAAAATGATGATTATGATGAATAACGAATAACACAAGATGATGCCACACATTACCCCGTAGAATTACTGAATTCGCTAACGGCAAGTGGACTTCTGGCGCACATCATCCAGCTGAAGGTCGGTGTCTCGATTATGCTCTTTCGGAACTTAACTCCGCCGAAGCTGTGTAATGGAACCCGACTCGAAGTTGTATCTTTGCATAGAAACGTCATCGAGGCGAAATTTCTAATAGGTTGTGGCGTTGGCGAGACTGTGTTTATACTACGTATACCACTAATGCCCCTCAGTTACCCCTTCCAGTTTAAGCACGTACAGTTCTCTGTGAGCTTTGCTTTGCGATGATTATCAACAAGTCACAGGGGCAAACACTGAAGGCTGCGGGTGTCGACCTCGGGACAAGCTGCTTCTCACACGGACAACTGTATGTCGCTTGGTCCCTCGTCACCAGTCCTGACTCTCTGTATATTTTGACTGTTGAAAACAAAACTACAAATATACGTAGGTAGTACCTATGCAGCGAAGTTTTATAAAAATGTGGCTGTTATTGTAGTATATTGTGGTGTTTTACGACTTCCACGTGAACAAAGTCGCGGGCAGAAGCTAGTGATGAATAACATGATCAGCCTATAGCAGTCTACTGCTGGACACCTCTCCAATCGCACGTCATTTAACACGATTCTCGGGTAATTCCATCCAGCTGTTACGTGTTACCAGCCACCCTGCAGAGATCGCTGTTCCACCTAGGCTAGTGGCGTCCTAGCTTGCCTACCAATAGTACCAACAAGATATTATTATCATCTTTGGATTGATTGAGTGATTAGCTTTTGTGTTTTTAATTAGCCTTACCATGGCAAACGAGCGTGTCAATGATTTAGGGTTCCGTACCTACCTCAAAAGGAAAAAATGGAACCATTTTTCTTAGAAACGCGTGGAAGTATCAAGTTGAAATTAATATATCAAATTGTCCGTTGGAGCTCTAAAAAAAATCAAGCTTCTAAGTCAGTGCTATAAAAAAATGCGGCCATTTATGCGACATATTTTGATACTCGCAAACAAATCAAAACCCAGGTATAACCAGTTAACCTAGAACCATGAAATTTGGCAAGAAGCAAGGTTTCACAGCACAAGTAAAGGAAAAAGTCCGAAGATTGTTAATTTGTAGTTTTATCAAATGAAAAATTATTTTTTGCGATTATAAACTTACATTTGCAGTTGGAGAATTGACCGTGACGTATATCAATGAATGGGAGAACGTGTTTTTGAACTTAAATAAATAAATATAAAATAGTTTATTGTCCAGGTAATACAGTAAGCAGGTTTACAGGTTAACAACAAGTTGAGACAATATGAGTAGCTTAAAATATTACCTATAGCTAGGTTACAAAAGGGGTGGGAGCAGTGGTGGCCCAGTGGTAACGGCCGCGACTTACAAATTGTAGGTCGTAGGTTCGAACCCAGACAGCCGCTTTACTTTGTGTAAATTATTTCATCACCACTGCTCTAAAAACGGTTAAGGAAAACATCGTGAGGAAACCGGCATGTCCTAGAACCGAAAATTCGAAGACATGTGACATTTACCAACCCGCACTGGGCCCGCGTGGTAGATTACGGCCCACTCCCTCTTACAGAGAGGAGGCCTGTGTCCCAGCAGTGGGAACATTTATAGGCTGATGATGATGATGATGAGGTTACAAAATATTATTTACCAGTGAGCCCCAAACTAGACAGTTAGTCTGTATCTTGGGGCTCAGGGTACGAATTCCTTAGTGGAGACTACAGAGGTGATTCCAGGTGTTGTATGGTATATCTGGTGTGTTTGTGTACGTATGATGTGAGTGTAGTGTGTGATGTGTGTGAGTGTAGTGTGTGGTGTGTGTGAGTATGTGTGTATGTGTGCGTTTTTGTTCCCATTGTGTAACGTTTGATTCAGTGTCACGTCAGGGTATCTAGATTAATTGTTCGGAGTCATCATAACCAGAGTTTTGCAACATTTCCTTTATATATTTTTTTGAACTGAATGAGGTAGTATTTTTGATATCACAGAGTTTGCAGACTTTATTGTACGTATTAATGAGAGAGTAAGCTGGAGAGCGTCTAGCTAGCAATGAGGTGTTGTCAGGTGTAGGGATTCTATAGTTTCTTTTGCTTATGATTGATGTGTAATCGGGTCTGTTTTTAATTGTTTTATGAGTTTTGGTGCAGGCAGAAAGAATAAAACTACAAAGTTAAGTTTGTTTTTGGGATAAATTGTTTTTCAACTACGGAACCCTTCATTGTGCGTGGTTCGACACGCACTTAACCGGTTTTTTTTGGTGTTCTCATCACCATATCTAATCACTATGTTGTAAGTGTTGCAACCGGCTAGCTCATTATATTTACTGAGCCATTTGTGTGCCATATCGTTGTACCTACGAGTATGTAGTGTATCGTGTATGTGGTTGTATGTCAGCAATCTGTTGAGGGGTCATTTACAACCAAATGCTGGCACCTTTTGGCTCCTATGCAAATGTAATTTTTTTTTTTTCATTCACTTTAAAATATAAAATGTCAAATTACTCTAAAACGTTTGACATTGGCAAAGGGGTCAGGACGGGTCATTTGGTTATAAATGCGCTCTCCCTCTCCTACGTCTCCTTAATGGATTGCCGATATAGGTATAACCAATAACCCTGTATTATGCTTATTTATAATATCACCATCTACGGTGCCATGTCCCTTCTTCAATTTATAATTTTCCTTTTTATGTATCTGACGTTTATCTGAAGCATACCTACTGCAGTCTTTATGATATCCTTTGATCTAAAAACGGATTCTTCCTGTATATTACTACCCGTTAGAGCATTTTCACGTTTACATCGCACCACGAAGGTAGAGGAGGTCGTGGAGTACATTAGGATAAAGACCAAGTTCACCTTGAGAGTCGAGAAGTTGGAGTCGTGCCATATGATTAACTTCAAATCTTTTGTGGTGCGGGTTCCGACTCATCACCGGACACTTTCATGAAGGAGGAATTTTGACCAACGGGTGGCGTTTTCGCGGAAGGCTACATGACAACAGAGGCGGCTCTAGCCCATGTAGCGCCCGTGTGCAATCAATACCTTGGCGCCCTCTAGTAGGCGCGCAGTCAAAATGGAATACTTACATGAATACCATTGACTTACAGGTCTTATAGTTCTATTTTCACCAGTGAACGGAAAGATGCAAATGGTGAAATTTTTAATGATGTCGGGAAGCAATAGGTACACGAGTAAAAAGTATTTTATAGGAAGGAAGGGGTTAAGGCTCTTACAAACAGGCGCGACACAAAGGCGCTCGTCGCGCGACGAGCGGTACCTTTGTGTCGCATCGCGTGTCGCGCCTGTTTGTAAGAGCCTCAACACGACGCCGACGGATGCAGGGTCTTTGAGAGATCGGCGCCGGGAGCGTCGCTCGCAACGCCGCGGTGCCCCCTAAGACCCTGCGCCCGTGTGCGCTGCACACCCTGCACACTAGGTAAAGCCGGCTCTGCATGACAACACGACTTAGCGCAATACGTTGCCAACCCAACGTAGTAACTAGATTTTGTAGTAATATTTTATTATGTATTAGTTTATTATTTTATGTATTTTGTCTATGGGCCTTAGTTGCCTGAAAATAAAGCAATTATTATTATTTAAGCGAAGCCGCGCTGAAGGACATAATATTTTGCAATATCTTGCATTAGGTATGTGCCAGCAGCAATGCGTTTAAATAACCAATGTATCGGTAGGTTTCCACATCATCGATTGGCATCAAGTCAATTACTTAATTAGGCTTAGCGATCTTGGCCTCCAACAGTAGAGTCGATGGAGAAATCATTGACTACACCATGTCCAAAAATGCTTCGTATCTTGTATGGGTTTCGAGCAATTCTGTGCCTATTTACATATGACCTTGAATCCTCTTTCTTATAATCTATCATCGAATTAGAATTGTACCGTGTCACTCAAATTCGCTATCCCGGTCCTAAGCGGCCTCGCTTGAGTTCCGGATCGTGATTGATGGATAGCATCGTCTACACGCGCTGATCCTTCGCATTTGTTGATGCATTCGATCCTCTTATCCTTGGTGCAAGTGAAGGGCTAATGCGTATAAATCCACCTTTGAAAATATATTAACTGCATGCCACAAGAATCACTGCCGCATGTAACTATGGCTAATCAGTAGATTCATTCGAATTGGTTGCTTTGGAGGGCAAAGTTCGTTCGAGTTCTTCCAGTATGATTAAGATAATACGCAAAATAGCTGGTCTGTGTAATTTGATTATTATTTTATCTTATTGTTTCACAAAAGATGCACGCCGACTGCCTCTAGCTTACAGTTCAGTTATTACATGCCCTTTAGACGTAAAGCTATTTCTTATGTCGTCGAAGACACTTAATGTGTGTGTTTGTGCTAAATCGTAGTAAACGCTTGTAAATATCACGTCATTGGAATGGCAGTTATGTTTATTCATCTTCACTTTAGTTATAATAATTGATGTTGTGACCCTTGATTGTATCTTCTTCGTTGTCATTCTTCAATGATGTCCTTATCTGGAAAAGTTGAAAGGCGAATGATGCATCTTCGAACCATATACAAATATGTTCACCTATAAAATAAGTGCGTTTGTTGTATGCGACATTTAATTACTTTATGTCGTACTCGTGACTAATAATAATACTTGGCCATTGAACTTTTACTAGAAAACCGTGTCATATTATCCTATACTATTATCGTTATATATATAATTCTTCTGCAAATGTGTTTGTCACCTAACTCCTCCTAAACGGCTGGACCGACTTTGATGAAATTTTGTGTGTATATTTGAGTGGGTCCCTGGATGGTTTCAAAATACAATTGGACCCGGTAGGTGACGCTTTTCGGACAAGACAAACGTTTGTCGGGTCCGCTAGTAAATATTCATATAATATTAGTAATCACGTTTTGAAAAATGACTCTAACGATTTCTAGGGAAAATTGTTTGACTGGTTAACCTTGAAAAATTTCTATAGTCTTAAAGAATTTATGGATAACAAATTCTCATGTTAGTATTAAGTGAACATATGCATGCGAAGTACAATTCTGGCAAAACATGTAAGATCTTTATTGTAAATTATTGTAACACCATGTATACCATGTTTTATGCAAATAAATACTTACTTACTTGATGAAAGTTGCAATATAGGGGTTTACGGGGGCGAAAAAAGGAATCTAGCTAGGTCTCATATCTGGGAAAATTAGTTTTCTCCGTATTTTCAGCCGAGTAGAGCTCGGTCGCCCAAAGTTTAGAACCAGATGGCTACCTTAGAATAATAACATGGCAGCATGGAATTAGTATGTACTATACATGGAATCAGTATGAACTTTCCTATATTATTAAATGAGGATTCTCTGTTTTCACCAGAGCACAGCTCGGTCGCCCAAGTACCTACTTCTAGTTAAATGACAAATGTTTCAAATAGCGTACCCATAAGCGCACCTTATAAGTAGTTGTTGAAGTCATCCAAATCAATGCACGACACATTCTTTACCAGTCTTTATAACCTATGCCTTTTAAATACAATGTTATCAGCACACTAGATCGAAATCCATCGTGATATTTGCACATCCTCCTTGTTTACAGAGCTGTGTGTAAAGGCGATGAACGGCTTAGCTTCTTCAGGGCTCATAACAATGGACGAAGCTAGTTGTATCGAGTCAACTGAAGCCGGACGACTTATGTCCGTCTTTTATTTGGACTTGGAGACTATGAAGCAGATTATGAAGGTACTTTTTATTTCAGTGAAGTATTTATCATAATATATCTTCCAGAAGTTTTGGGATTCATAATTCGTGTTTTGGTTTTGGGATTCATAATTCATTCACCATTCGTGTCTTTGATAATTACTGATCATCAGGCCTATGTCCTACAAATATGGATAAAGCTTGAAACACAAAAAAAAACACTTAGGTCCTCCATTTCATCCATGGTTAATTAATGGCAGGTGCAGCATAAACCACATACGGAAAAAAATCGATAATCTATTTCTCATTCCGTTTGTTCAAACAGACTGTGTTAGGCTATACATACCTACATAATAGAAGGTCAAATTAAATTACCTAGCGAAACTCCGCGATATCTAAACACGACAAAATATTTTTTTTTTTTTTTGTGGTCAACCTGGGGCTAGTGTTGTTATTTGAAGTATGAGTTGAGAAACCTTTTTGTTTTATAGTTTTAAGATATCGATACCCATCACGTTCATGAAGTTTACACAAGAAAAATAAAAATATTTCAACTAACTACACTGAGGTTGATGACCCAAAAACAAATTAATTTATTGTTTGCTTTATCATGTTTAGATATCGAGAACCCATCATTTCAGCGAGGTTTCGCTAGCTAATTTATTTTGACCCTATACAGGATGACTGGATCTGGACCCGCCATAGCAAATTCGCATAAAGAGGAGGTCATTTGCTGATTACTAGACCTGACTTTCCCTTGATCGTAATGATTTTTTTCTGTTTTTTTTTTTAAAAGTTTGCAAACTTATTTTTTAACCCTGGTTTGAGAGAAATTCCTAGGTATTTTAATTACCAATGTTTGTGATAACTAATAAATAATAAAAAAATAAAATAAAACAATGCTAAAAAAAATTTGGAAAAATCTCAATAACGTATAAAAATTGACATAGGTATCTCCCAAACTATAAAACTTTAGCTAAGGAAAGTATGATTCAATAATTAGTAAATGACCTCCTCTATAACGCGAAATAAGGCATCAAATAACAGCATATACAGGATATGCTGTAATTTGATGCCTTATTTCGCATCATATGTATAGGTACGAACAATTTGGAACTCGAAGTCACAAGACTATCCTCTCGCACGATAAACTTAACTAGAATGAATTAGGCTGACTGTCCACTGGAGCGGAGAAAAGAGCCAATATTAACCAATGGAATTGCATAAAATCTCAGTCCGTTTCAGTGGATAGGAATTTGAGAACTAGTTTAAAAAATCATACAAAACCGGGAAGCGGAGCGGGGAAGCGGAAAAAGCCGGCCGCGGGGTATTGCAACCTACTCAAGTTACTCGTCGCGTGAACTCGGCCTAGCTCCGCACTACCTCGCTCCGCATCAATAGATAGACATAGTCCGCAACTCCGCTCACTCCCTCGCTCACCTCCGCTGCCTCGCTCCGCGTCAGTGGACAGGTAGCCTTAGGGTCTTGTTATCTCGTGCATGTTGTAAAGGTCACCCGAGGGAACTGGGTTGTATCATTGTTTATGTAGCCATGTTTGGAGGCGACGGGGTCCGGTTAACAACCTGTCATTACTTACGCACTATTACCATGTTTTAACCCTTCACATCTTTAGCCATGTATAGATCTATCATTTAATGCTGTAGACAAAATTATAGGTGCCGTCTTTCTTTTTCGATTTAACGATTTCGTCGCTCTTTTTTCCGTGTATTCCCGTTTGTCCCACTGCCGTCGTCCCACTGGTGGGACGAATGGGAATTTAATCAATAATATTACATTTATTCCCGTTTGTCCCACTGATTTTGTTAGTGGGACGAACGAGAATAATTCGTGTATTCTCGTTCGTTCCACTGCCGTCTGCCATTCCTGCTCAAAAATTGTGCACAACGTGTCGTGAACAGAATACCATCTTGTATGCATGCAACGTACTACCGAGATAAAAAAGTATCCTATGTCCTAACCCAGGTCATTAATAGTTTGCTATTTAATTTAGTACTAGCTGTTCGTGCTCGGCGTCGCCCGGGAGTATTTCCGACTTTTCCGGTGGTTTTTCCAAAATTTTCTTTCATGCAAACCTCGTTTAGACATTTACGAATACAACAAAATAAAAAACGATGTGTCGTGAACAGAATACCGCTGTCTTGAATGACGATAACATTTTTTTGCAACATCCGATTTTAATGAAAAAATAAAAGCTTAACAAATATTCTGCTCCGATTTAATCTCTTGTGAAAACTACATGAAACAAACAAACAGACAAGCGTACAGTTAGATTCGTAGAGATCATAAAAATTGGTCCAGCCGTTCTTGAGGTATAAATGGTATAACTAACCCGACCATGTTAGGCTGCTCTCACAGCTGTCCGGGAGACTCTTGCGGGCCTCCTGTGCGGCCTTCCTGAATGGAGACATACGTGACGCGCTAGAACATCGTTTCACAGCGACGCGGTTTGTTCCGTACGCGACCCGTACTAACTCCCTCGTTTCAGAGCACTGCGGGCGCTACCCGTACGGATCTCCCGGACAGCTGTGAAACCAGCCTAATATATAAATAGTATAATATGTACTTATTAATTGAAATACTATCGTTAATTCATGCAAGCCTAGTACTTTTTACCATTGAACAACCAGACTCAAATTATTTAGTGGGACCAATGGGACTTATAAATAAAATTACTAAATTATTCCTGTTCGTCCCTCTAACAAAATCAGTGGAACGAACGGGAATAAATTTAATTTTATTTATTAAATTCCCATTCGTCCCACCAGTGGGACGACGGCAATGGGACGAACGGCAATCCTACGCGTTTTTTTCGGGTCATTGTTCCATGTGTAGGTAAAAGATTAAAGCACATAAGTAATATTGGTATATCATCCTTTATACCGCGGATTTTAATAGTTTCCAATCAAAGTATTCAAGCTTGACTGGTATCAATGGCAATTCTATCTAGTTAGAGAAAAACATAAAGATGCATGATGAATCATTATAATTAGGTACCTACCTACTACACCTACATACTATAAAGTTCAGTACGGTACTGCAAGTGTCATCATGTGTAAGTTTAATTATTAACCTTTTAACAAAGGTCGAAATGAGCTCTTGGGCTTAATTGAAGAATAATGAAGTACTGTAAAGTGACGAGATGTACAACTTTTTGCTTAAAGGCTAACTAACCTAAGGTTTAACTAACAAAGCAAAAACGCAGCATTGGAAAAGTCAAGTTCGTTAATTACGCGGCATAATATACCACCTATAATGACACGATTGCCGAAAGTGGCCCAATACAGGACAATAAGGTCACCCCTTTTTTTTTTTTTTTTTTGGGTGGGATATCATCAAATAACTTCTCCCGCTCTGGGCGGAGCGGGAGGGCGTGTCAGACTCTTACTGACTAAAACCCACCCGTGTTCCTTCAGTTGCCGTGTTGCCAGGGGGCCACGATTTCCCTATCGGTTTTCTTCGAACCCCCGGCAGGCATTGGCCCTAGCGGACCCCGTCAATTCTGCTGACATCTCTTCGAGGCGCGCGTGGAACACAACGCGCCGTCGACCCGGGCTTGGTCCTTATCGGACGGCGAGCTACCCATTGCTCACCGTCCGCAAGCCCGCGCCTACGGTGGCCGGAAATCCTCTCGTGACTCCCGACGCCCAGGGCGTCTCCTGCTGCGGCGGTTAGGGGCGCGAGAGCGCGAGATTTGCCTTTCCCTCACGCGCTCCGTCTCCTCCTTCGCGAGCATTACTGCTTCGCAGAACGAGGTGACGGCTTCCCATTTCCTCTCGCTCCGTAGCATGGCCCGAATCAGGGCCGGACGCGAGAGATCACCGCCGCCGATCGCTTCCACGAGGACACGGCGATGCTCTGCCCAAGCCGGGCAGACCTCCACCGTATGCTCCACCGTGTCCTCCGGGCGATCCACACAGTGATGACACCCGGGCGTTTCCTCCCGCTTTATCCTGAACAGGTACCTCCCGAAACAGCCGTGTCCGGTGAGCACCTGTGTCAGGCGGAAGGTGAGGACGCCGTGGCGCCTCTCTAGCCACTCCTCAAAGAGGGGTCTTATCGCCGCAATTGTGGCGTGCCCAGCGCTGGGTTGCGACAATCGCACTCTCCATTCCGCCATGAGATCCCGCCGGAGCTCTGTCCGCTGTGCCGCGACTTCTTGCGGCATCGGAGTTAAGCCCCGGCGTTTCGCCTCCTCGCGCCACTCCCAAATGTGCGCGAGGACCTTTGCCTCCAGATCCCATGGCGGTACTCCGGCAAGGAGGCTCGCCGCCTCGCAGGAGACCGTGCGGTATCCTCGGGCCAGCCGGATGGCCATGACCCTTTGGGACGCGTTAAGCCGGCGGGCTGGCTGCCGCCTCAATGAAGGCGCCCACACCGGCGCCCCGTAAAGGGCCATGGACCGCACGACCCCCGCGTAGAGCCTCCGGCAGGAGGCATTTGGACCTCCCAGATTGGGCAGGAGCCGCTTCAAGGCAGCCCCGGCCCGGTCCAGTCTGGGAGCAATAAGGTCACCCCTAAGGCCCGTATTACAGAACGTCACTCAATACTCAAGCATTACTTAAAACTAGATTCAAGCCATTTGATTGGTTGAAACTAGTTTTAAGTAATGCTTGAGTATTGAGTGACATTCTGTAATACGGGCCTAAGAGTCGCCTCAATGACTGGTTCTTCACTGCTTGCTTCCAGCGAATTCCCGTGACATTCATTATGTCATCAATCCACTAAATGTATAGGCCACGCATCCTGTGCCTCCCACAAGATGGACCGATGACCTTGTGAAGGCCGCAGGAATCCGCTGGATGCGGAAAGCACAGAATCGGTCGAAGTGGCGGTGCTTGTGGGAGGCCTATGTCCAGCAGTGGACGTCTTTCGGCTGAAATGATGATGACGTAGACCGGGCATTCCCAACCGGTGGGGCGTGCCGCCCTCGGGGGACGTAGAGTGACCAATGGGGGGCGCGGCGGCTTTAATAATAAAGTATAGATTTACAAAAAATTCTGTTCTTAGTATTAGAAAAGGTTAAGACTGGTTTCCAAAACCCAAACGTTTCATAATACTTACTTAGGTGCTGTAAAATGAGGTTCAGCTTTTCTGCCTATGTGGACAAAACAAGTTTTTCTATTTCTGTATGAATATGGTCAAAAGAAAAAAGTAACGAATCCGAAATTGCACAACATTTATCGAGCTCACTTTGCTCACTCTTACATTATGCATTCTCATAATTCTTGAGTGTTTCTGCAAAACTCGATATAGTAACTTCTATTTCTGTTTGAATGATCAAAAGAAAATCTAACCTATCCAAGGGGGTGCAAACAATTTCGACCTCACTTTCGCTTGCTTTACATTCTTATGCTTTTCTGCGTATGTCGACAAAGTAACTCAGGGGCGTAGTGATTTTAAAAGAAAATTGGGGGGCGCGTATGTTAAAAGGTTGGAAACCCCTGATGTAGACAGTCTTTTGTTCCAATAATTTCAAACTACCTATCCCTCCTTTTCTATTATCAGATAGAAGGGACGGAATCTTTAGAACGTCTCTTGGCTCTAATATGCGAAAGCCACGAGTTGGCTGACATGCACCTGCGAATGGATGAACGAAGATGCTTGAACCTACTCAATAGAAACAATGCTGCAGCCACCATACGGTTCCCCATGAAAGGCAGGATAAGTACGAGACAGATGAAGTTAAATTGGTGAGTGGGCTTTTAATTTACTATTACTTATTTTATTATTAAGTATAAATAATAATATATATAGGGTATGGCAGGGACATCGACGCGAAAACTTTTACCATGGATTCAGTACATTATTCTGAACCGGCGTTGAAACTTTTCGTCGGTTATTAAAAAAATACCAGCTGTTTCACAGAAAAGTGCAATACCTACGCGGTCAAAATGTATGGAACAACTGTTTTTTTTTAAGTTAACCGATGTAAAATTTCAACGTAGTTGGCTTCAGAATCATGTAATCTACTGAATCCATGGTTACCATTTTGCACGTCGATGTCCCTGCCAGCCAGTATATATATATACAAGGTGTCCAGTAAATAGCACGACATACTGCAGGGGGTGATAGCTTGGGTCAATACCTACCAAAACAACACAATATATGTTCAGCAAAATCTTACAGATTTACAGTTTTACAAAATTATGCGAAAAGAAAATCGTTCTGTGAAAATTTAAACAAAAAATACTATTTCTTGAAAACATTCTTGTTTTTGATAGAAAAAAGACATAAATGAGTAAAGTAACTATTCACGAACAATTTGATTTAAAAAAAAAAACTAGAAAAGGAATTTTTCATTACGAGATGCTTAAAAATCTGTTTCAAGGTAGAGATTTTTCCGATTATTCGGAAAATTTTGTAGTAAATCCGTAAGGTTTTGCTCAACATATATTGTGTTATAATTATTAGTTATTTTTCACTTTGTAGGTAGTGTTTTTTTTAATATTTGGTGTGAAAATTCGCTGTACGCAATGTACTGCACACAAAACATTGTGCTTATGGGTGCGTATACAGGGATCGCGCGAGTATTTAAAGTTGTTATAATAACATTAAAAACAACTTGTTTTCTTAAAAAAAACATAAAAAAGTGGGAACTCTGACCTTCAATATCACCGTAATGAAAGCCTAGGAGACATTGACAGGGCGTGGCAACGAAAAATAAAAGATAATAATGTAGGCACCCACTTCAGACATAAATATCATATTTATCAGCCTGTAAACACGACTTTAAGGCCTCTACGAGGCATCGTTTATAGTTATTAATCGTAGTCTTTACTTACTTGTGTTATTTCGTTGACAAGGACAGTAATAAAATATTTCGTAATAATGAAGCTTCTTCTGCCATTTGATTTATTTTTGCCTATAAAATATTTGCTGCTGAATGAATGAAAATGATGAGTTTTTGAATAATAGGTGATATTTTGTTTACAGCGTTATTCAAGCTGTCCTCGGGTGCCTTTCAATCCCCGATCCGTCTCTAAATCAAGAGGCCATGAAAATCATGAGAATTGCTGACCGAGTTTGCAAATGTTAGTAGAAGTAGATAAAATTTATTTTAATATCTAGGTATTATCTTGTTTAAGTAGGTATCTATGTAAAGTCTTGTCTATAGGTACAATCAGATTTGAAGCCCTTAGAGATTTAGACCATAACTAGCTGTCACCAGAGACTTCATCCACGTGGAATTCTATACACCAATTTTATTTATTTGTGTAGTTTCCTAAAAAAAAGTTATTCCTTATAACATCAGCTATCTGCCAGTGAAACTCCCACCTAAATCGGTCCAGCCGTTTCAGAGATTAGCCGGAACAAACAGACAGACAAAAAAATTAAATTTGTGTTTTTGTAGTATGTAGAGCAGTGGTGGCCCAGTGGTAACGGCCGCGACTTACGAGTTGTAGGTCGTTGGTTCGAACCCAGACAGGCGCTTTACTTTGTGTAAATTATTTCATCACCACTGCTCTCAAAACGGTGAAGGAAAACATCGTGAGGAAACCGGCATGTCCTAGAACCGAAAATTCGAAGACATGTGACATCTACCAACCCGCACTGGCCCCGCGTGGTGGATTACGGCCCGCTCCCTCTCACAGAGAGGAGGCCTGTGTCCCAGCAGTGGGAACATTATAGGCTGATGATGATGATGATGATTTGTTGTATGTAGCGTATATACTTTCATATGTATTTTATTTCAGTTTTATTTATTTGTATGTATATTTATAGATGTATTTAAATTAATATTATGAAGTCCTAGAACAGGTAACGTGCAGGTGATGAAAGGAATAATTTGAAGATAACAAAACACAGATTTGAGTACCTGTAAGATAACATTTTTGTTTTTTTTTTAAGTATGCTTGATGTTGATCAATCTAGAAGCATGAGTTAACAAGACGATTAACTTCTTGGAGATATTTATGACTAATATTTTTAACAGTTATGCTAGCGTTATCTATCTTACCCCATATAATTCGTATTGTCATAAAATCCCAAATTTTCAAATGGAAAAAAAAAACAATTACAAAAAGGCAATGTTATTGGAGTTCACCTTTAACTAACCTATAAATGATCAAAGTTAACATAGGTACACTTGGAATTGCAAATCAAGCTGCTTTACCAAACTTTTAGCCGACGAAAAAAAAAAGGAGGAGGTTCTCAATTCGACGCGTATATTTTTTTACAAAGTAGTCCGATTGGAACGATTCTTGTTTTTCTTTATCATATTCCAGGCCTAGTTACATACATCACCCGTCCAGATCTCATATCCCAACAGCCACAGTTCTTCACAGCGGTTCTAAACTCGATACTCCTAGCAAAGTGCGTGGCTGCCCATCTATGGGAAAACTCGTCATTTGTGAGCAAGCAGCTGAAGGGCATTGGACCTACTTTCAGTACATTGCTAGCTTCGGCTGGGAAAGTCAACTTTATGTTGCTTGAGGAGAGCCATCCGAGAGACTTGGAAAGGGTGAGTGAACATTGAGGCGAGGATATATTTTGTCTTGGCCGTTAATGATTTGAGACCTTTTGGCCTTGTTCAAGACTTCATATTTTTTTTATATGCTATTGTTTTGTGTTTAAATGTTTCTGTCATAATATTTAGTTTGTGTTCTTCCTGGGCGACTCCCAATAAATACTTTTTCTTTCTAACAGTTCTTGAAATAAAAGTTGCAAAATTAATTATTTGCAGTTAATACTAGATAAAACTTTTTGTTGGTCGCTCACAAGTGTTTAGAACAAGATATAGCATAGCCATAACAGGACCTTAGTAAGAAAATGGTTTCTAGCACGTAATTCTAGATCTAGAACCATGTACAGATAAGACGCTTGACTTTAAACTTGACTTGAGATTACAGAAGCTGACAGTTCAATATCAAGAACCGTAACTGAGCATCATGTAGAATATAGACGTTTATTTCTCATCCCATAGATAATGAACAAAGGCCCTCCAGCCGGCAATGTACTCCGCAAACAAGTAAGTTTGCTGCCAAAGTACCAGCTGACGATGATACCGGTAGACGAGAAGACTGTGACCGTACAACTTGTGTTACTGAATCAATCTCATTTGGTTGAGAATATGGAGAGCTTGACGGCCGGAGACAGCCATAAGAGTTATATCATTGTGGGCGATTCCAACAATAATCTTTTGTTATTGGCGGCTTTCAAGTAAGTACCTACATATTTCGGAGACAACCCAAAAACTAAAAAGAAATGTAACGAATGTAACTTAAGATACAAGAGACAAGATTATTAATTACTTACATAAAGATCCTTGATCCTTGTCCTTATTACTGTTGTATGTCATCCTTTCATCGAATTCTACAAGCAGTTACTTCATCTATTGCTGTGTTACAGGGACAGGGATTTAATTAGTGTTTTTGATGGCACCATTACACATGAAGTACGGCGAAAACATAATTTCGAACACAAAATATTTGCTCACTGCATCAGTTCCACTTTTGGTTAGTTAATTGTAAAATAATAACGACAATTACTTAGTATATAAAGCATAATTAATTTACTTTCCACGTCTTTATTCCAGTGGGTATTGACGTACATTCAGAATATATGTTCAATGATTTAGAACCATTCCTAAGAAGATCAGCACCATGTAAACCGACGCAAACAAATACAATATCAACAAAAAGAACTGCAGAAAGGCAAACCTGCATAACGGACACATTTAAAGAACGTAAAAGAAAGATAAATCCAGATGCTATAGAAAAGTCAAAAGAAAAGAGAAAACGGGAAAATGCTTTAATTGAGAATTTTAAATATCTCAAACAATCATTTGAAACAGCTTCTAAAAATGTAAACCAAAGTATGCATATACAAAGGCAACGTGAAGAACGCTTGAACAAAACAGATGCATGCGCATTGTCCTGTAATACAATGAGCAACACACCATGCGTTGTAAATACAAACTCGGCAAAAGATAAATTAAATTTCTTATCAAACCAAAATACATGTTATGAAGAAATGGATAGCGATGAGTTTATAGACGAAGAAAAAATTGATACCATACTTAATGAAATTGAAAATGAAATGGGTAAAAGTAAAGCAAGCTTGGATAATACAAAACCTTTAAGTAACAATACATATTTTTGTGAAAAAAATCTCAATGTTCAAAATCCTTTTTCCACTAAATTGACGGCAGATGCTCTTAAAAATGTGTCCTTCCAGAATTCAACTACAAATTCCAGTTACAAAAAGTTAAGTGTACCAAGAAAACCTAAACCCAAAACTCTGAAATCAAACTACACCTTCATTGAGTTATTAGAACGAAAATTAAGTATCAGCGATGACGAAGATAAATCTGTAGTCGTGCAAAAAGACAACGGATTTTCAGACACTATAAAAAGCCATATACAAAACTTCTTAACGAAAACACAAACAAAGATTTCTATACCCGACAGAAATATAAAAATGCTATTAGATAAACCTGATGATGGATTGCAGAATGGTGATAAAAAGACGCAAGAAATTATACCAATCAAACTGAATTCCGAAATATTAAATAGTCCCATGCATAGCTCTTATCCTCAATATAAAATTAAAGAAATATTAGGAGGTAAAAAAAATTTCGAATCCAATAGTGACATACAACAAACAAAGAACATAAAAATCTTCAGTTACAATCAAGATTTTACGGATTGTGATATTATGACAAATATTGATAATTCTGAAAAACAGTATAAATTCAACGGAGTCGCCACAAGTCATTCTGATACCGATATGAAAGCTTCAACACCTTTGCATGATATACAGAATATAATATTACATGATGAAGATTCTAGAAAAAATATTGACAGTGAAGTCAAAGAGGTTGATTTAGACGATACATTAATTTTAAACATTGATGAAAGTAGTGAAATTTTAGCAAAAAAGGAAAATGTTAATAGAGAAGTTGATAATTGTAATGAAAAGAATGAAAATGACTTTGATGACATAATCTGTGTAGAAAAATATAACTTTAAAAAAAATAACATGTCTTCATTATTGGATACAGATGTAATAATGATTAGTCCTACAAAAGTTAGTGACGAAATTTTTAATAGGAAAAACACAGACATGAACGGTCAGTGTTTACATATTACTGAAAATAACTTATCTAAAGAAAGTATTGTTATGGAAGAAAGCAATAATAATCCAAGTAATGTTGTACTTGACAACAAAGACTTTCAAAAACTTTACGATTCCCCAATGACAGACACTCCTGCTAAAACCCCTTGCATAGATACAGTATTGAAAAATAGAAATCAATTAGCTACAAGTGATAAAGCATCGCATGATAAAACCTTGATAATAGAAGATATCGGTCATAACATTTACGAACCCGCTAAGGTAGATGCTTTAGCTAAAACCCCTTACTCAGATATAGTTCTGAAGAATAGAAATCAACTATTTGAAAATTATAGAGCATCGCATGATAACACATTGGCGATAGAAGATATCGGTCGTACCCTGTACCAGCCTACTAAGTTACATGCTTTAGAGAAACCCCCTCGCTCACATGTAGTTCAGAAAAACAGAAATCAGCTCGTTGAAAATAACAGAACATGGCATGATAAAACCTTGGCGATAGAAGATACTGGTCGTAACCTGTACGAGCCCAGTAAGATAGCTGAATTAGCAAAAATAAGTTGCTTAGATATAATTACAAAAAATAGAAATCGACTAGTCGAAAATGAAAGAGCATCGCATGGTACGAGTAAAACCCTGGAGATAGAAAATATTGGTCGCAGTACACGTTCTAATCAGGCACAATGCAATAAAAGTATTTGTTATCCATCCGTGTCTAACGATTTGTATCCTTCCTATGATTTAATCAATAATAGTCCAAACAACTCAAGTAATTGTTCAAATAATACAAAAATAAATAAACAAAAAGCAGAATACGTTAAGAGATACACTTATTCAACTAGTAAAATAAATGTTTGTACTAAACAAACTCCGGAATATTGTTTTCAAGTTATCAAAAAAGTAAAAATGGACCTAGACATAACAGCAATAGTATCCCGTAAACATAACTCTTCTCAGAATTATAAATCAGATTGCGAAGAAGCTTCTACAGATAATAAAAGAATGAAAATTATTGAGCTTCCTAAATGTGAAAATACTTTTCAAAATACTACTGAAGACAATAATAAAATTATAAGTACCATCGACAATGAAGTTAGAAATACTTCAAAAGTAAACTTACCATCAGCTGAATTGTCCAGACTCGAATTTTCAACGGTTAAGAATGTAGTTATGCTGCCGAATAAAAATGTTGTAGAAAATGAAAATTCAAGCAATAATCTACAAAATATAAATAAAAGCGAAGGGCCTAAGATAAGTGACTCTATAATGAATAAAAAACAATCAAAAAGTAATGCTGATGAGATACAAATTCCTGAAAAAATAAGACATGGAGAATTAGAAGAACAAGATAATCAAAATGGTAGCTATGAAAACACAAGTGGAAAGTTAATAGAATCAGAATCTGGAAATAGTCCATTTACCGGAGATAATAAAATAAGAAATCTATTACAAAAATACAGCAAAATATTAGCGTAAGTTTATCTAATTATTAATAATGAATAGATTTCTTCACCATGTTTACCTACTTATGTGAATTTTGTTTACGTTCCAGGAAAAATCCAATCAAAACTGTAACTCCAAGCTGCTCTGGTATCAATAAAACTGTAACCTGTAACAGATCAACCACTTTTAAATCGCAAAAACCGTTCAAGATAACCGAGATTCATAAACTACATGCCACTTTACCAGAAACGATTGTAGATAATAAACCCGAAGTCGTAAAAGATATCCTACAATTCCCAAAATTAAATCGCAATGTTGAAGCTACAAATAAACGGGAAGATTTAAATTCAAGTCGGTACACACAAGGAACTGAAATGAGACCTTTCGAACAAATTCCTGAATATGAATCTATCACTGATTTAGATTTAGAGCCGATCCAATTACCTGCCAATGATGAGTTAGAGCCATCTAAGGACTACAAAATAGATCAGTCAATGTTTGATCCGAGAACTCTTTTACAATGCGTGGCTGATGATGAGACTGACGAGATAGTTCCGCCGCCTCCTGAGTTTTGTGACGGCATTACTTACTCGCCTGGCTATGACAATTCTGAAGCTTCGATGGCTGATGATAGATTTAGTGAAAGAGCACCTCATCTTGATATTTTTACAGAAAAGGAATTGCAATACAATGAGAGCATATTTGACGATTCCTGTGCTACTGATCTAACTCCATCTACGGAAATAGAAACTTGGAATTTATCTGAAGAAGATGGTTGGGAGCCTCGCAATGCAATGAATATAAGTCCCGCTCAATCGTTTACAGTCATTCGCAAAAATACCAATAATGATTATAATTTATTGCAAAATAGCGTTATGTCAAGGCAAGGAAAGTTAGAAAAATTTAGATTTAATAAAAAAAATAGATTAAAAATGAGAAAGTGAATGTTCGGAGTTAACACATCTTTGTAATTTTGTAGATTCAATAAAGCCACTTATGAATTGTATTACCGTTTGATTAATAGAATGTAGCCGGATTTTCTCTTGCACTGGTCGTGGCCTTCTTAATTTATTTAAAGGAAGTATAGAAATTAAATAAATGAGGTACCTACTCTGGTCATAGGTCCTGAGTCTGCTGACTCGTTTTAATGTATTGTTCGAAAATCGATTAAAATTACACAAATAAATCTATTATTTATTATAAATAATGCTTATTGTAACAATTTCCAAGTATCGATTTCTCGATCCTCAAAACAAGCCCTTTCATTTTTTAAGTCACACGGTAGGTACCTACAGTTTGCAAAACTGTTTTTATTATTTTTCCAATTTGCCTCCTATATTCAGAATTCGTTTATTTACGTTACATGTCCGTGTTTGGGTCACAGAAATTCATATGTGTACCTTTCAACTAAATTGGTTCAGTAGATTCGGAGCAAATTGTCTGTGACAGACGGACAGACAGCCACCCAGGCAGGCACAGGAGTGATCCTATAAGGGTTCCGTTTTTTTAACCAGACGTACGGAACCAAGAATTTAAGGGGCTCTTTGTTTTTTTTTTCGATATTGTACGGTGGTACGGAACCCTTTGGTTGCGAATCCGGCTCGCCCTTGGCCGGTTTTTAACCGACTTCTAAAAGGAGGTTATCAATTCGAATGTTTTATGTTTTCTTTTATGTATGTTCGGGCATAACTCCGCCATATAGACGGATTTGCAAAATTCTTAGAGGTGGTCCCATTGTTATCAGATCATGATCTGATGATGGGATCCTGGAGAAATCGAGGGAACTCTTCAAATATTATAGGCATACCAATAGCGAATTGGGTATTTTTATAGGAACTTGTGCAGTTGCTCTGTGAAAGCACCATTTGGTGAAGTGGAATGATGATGAAGAACTCAGATGGCTACGGGAACTACTCAATAATAAGTATTTTACGGGTTGCGATTCGATTACTTTCATATGGCTGCCAAGCAATTTATATTCGTAACAATGCGTAGGGAGAAGTGGAGCTGATGGTGATGTACCAAGAGAACTCTTCAACGATTAACGTCCCTTTATCGGAAAAAGCAATATTTTGTAAAAAGGATATGAGGAGTTGACATTAGGTTATTGTAACTTAGATAAATTACAAACTGACCCACTAAAAAGTGAGAAATAAAAATATTTAGATTGTTTTTTTGTAAAAACGTTTTATCTCACTTTTTAGTGGATCAGTTTGTACAAAAATTTTTTTAGCTTCGACCTCGACTTCGACAAGTAAATTAATAAACTTATTTAATGGCGTTAACATGAGCTTTTTATTCAACTCTCTTAGGCGCCATCTCCACGGGCGAGAGGATCGTAGCGAGTGTCGCCGCCTCGCCGTGCCATCGACGTTTGGAGACTGTTTCATACCAAGGCAAGGAGTAGGTACCTATGTGTTCTGTTCCCTAGTTTCTATTGAATTTAATGCCACGGCGTGACTCTCGCTGCGATACTCTCCCCCATGAAGAGGTAAATGGTAATCCTATCACCGTATGGTGATATGGTGTTTATATTTCTGGACGTATGTCCAGAAATATAAAAAATTGCAAATATTGCAATGTGATGTTTTATAACGTCATTTACAGTAGGTACCGTTCATTAAAAAATGTTAAAACAAACAATAGAACTGGTTCTATTATTTAATTTCAAAATTTCGGCTGGAATATTGAATAAAATAAAAAAGATTACTAGTACAGTAGCAATGCTAGGGGGTGAGGTTTCTCTGCAGCTGACTGTACATCAAAAGTCATACACGGATTAAAGAGCTACGTCTTCAGTGCATTACATGTAATGCATGGACAGTCAGTGTTAGCGCAAATTTGTAAGATTTGACCTGCTACCGAGCCGGCGGAGGTTTGTGTATTCGGGTCCTTTGGCATCGGGCATTTCCGAACTATACGGTTAAAGCTTAATTTTTTTTTTTTTGTGCACCCCAATCGCCTTTCTGGAGTGCAGACTTTTCAAAATGTTTAAAATGAAATAGGTAGGTAATGGGGGTTTTAATGAAAATATTGGATATTATAAGCAACATCAAATTTATTTAAATTAGCGCAGAAATAATTCATAGCAAAAATTAAAGTTAGTCTATTACACGTTCAAAAAAATCTTCACATAAATAGGTGAGAAGTGTGATAATGTCCACAAAGTTGACAATAATCTACAATTTATTACTATTTTATATCTTGAGATTAAAATCCCAAGAACATGTAAAACCAAGACTCACTAAACATAAAAATAATACATTAAACTTCAATGCCACGACGCTCGGACATTGTAATTTTATTTAGTTGGTCTTGGTTGAACGGAACTCCAATCCTTTACTCGAGTAGTCTTTTCTAACTTGAACAGTGCGATGTTTTACAAGGGCAGGTTGAACTCACACCATTCAATTTAAAAGAAACTTGGTGCGTGCAGGATCCTCGTCATTGCCCGGCATGTAAAATCAAAGCATCGACGACGACACTGTACAGTTAGAAATTGTTACAACCTCTATACTTTGCATTAAAATAATGCCCATTTTCACAGGCAAGGGATCCTAACTTCGCAACCACTAATTCCAGTGATAAATTCACTCTAGCACGTAGTTCTCAGCTTCCCTGCAAAGTTAACCATCTTGTATTCAAAAGAAAACCTAGACTCACTGGTTCAAATTCAAATAAAAACTCTCTGCAATCCTGCCTCACATGATTCATCCACAAATTCCAACCCTTGCGTTAGAAATAAAGTTACATTTCCAAGTTCAAGTTGACCGCAATGTTGGAGCTTGTTACAAAGCAAAGGTCGGGCAGTTCGTCAACAAGACATTACTAGCTGAGAATAATTTTTCCGTTTAATGCTCAGCATGTTAGATAGCTGCTTAACACACGACACTTAACTAATTTTAAGTAAATAAGTATATATCTGGTTTAACAAAATGAAAAATATGACTGGCTATGCCATGATTATAAGTACATTAAAAGCTAAGACTTCAACTTTTTTTCTGATAAGTATACATTTTTATTAATATGAATGCAAAAATCATGCCTAAATAATGCTGAATATTAAACTGGAAATATCCACACGTATTTTTTTTTTACATTTAAGTATTTTATATTTTTTTTGTATTTTTATCTTTTTTTTAAAGTAATTTCCACGCTGGGAAAATTACACTAATTCTATGCAAAGTATAGCTTGTATTTGTTATGTAACCACTCCATACTTTGTTTCATTTAAATTTACGGGCTATGCCATTTACCCTCGCACGTTGGCAGTAATAGTACAAGTGAAAAGTCACTTGCTAATGTTAGATTAAGTATAAAAAAAAGAAACTTATGTTAAGGAAACGCACAAGATGACAAAGTGCATATTGAAACTAACAGGGAAAAAAATCACAAGTAAGATACTGCAAACATGCCAGTTATAAAGCATAGCCCGAAGTGCTGTTGGCACGCAGGCATAATGCCATATTCAAATGGGAAGTGGTGATAAAGATAAGTATAGGCTCAAAACCTAGCGACATCAATCACCAGCTAAGTGCCATGGGTTCACCACCAAAAGGTTATTTGTTCAAATAACTCATTTAAAATAATATGCGTACTGTGGAACGCCCTGCAAGTGGTGCTGATGTCGCAAGATAGTGAGACATTCACTTTTTTGTCATGATCTTGAGGTACTCAAGAGCATTCTGAGCTGCAGATGACTGGGCATCCTTGCTGGTGAGCCCAGATCCATAGCAAACAGCCACTGGCAGCGTTGACAACTGGACAAGGCATTGGCAGCGACCTGTCATTGACTTCTCTTCAATATCCACATAGGTAACTTCAAACGACTGCTCAGATGCGATCTCTTGCAAGAACTGCACGAAATTGAAGTCCTTGTTGTTTAGTGGGGTCACCTATTCCAAAAAAGACATGTATTAGTATCTTCACAATCAGTTTTTTTTACCAAGGATAGTAATTACAACCCATTCCATCAATTGATTGTTGATGGTTTATATTATAACCATCAACAGATACATCCATGCATAATAATTCAAGTATATCATACCTGCAACTTGGCCAGGTTAGGGCCGACAGACTGTTTAAGATGTTTGTGGAACTGCGACACCTTGTGGCTGTGACTTGTAGTCAGCGTGGAGATTTTACTATCTTTCAAGTCGGCATAACGGGCCGCGACTCCGCCCTAGAACATAACACGAAACATTAGATCAAATAGTAAATTTTGACGCGAGTGACCCTTCTGTCCATTCATGCCTGCAGAAACTGACTGAAAGATAGTAAAACACCTGGCCAAGTGCAAACCTCTCAGGGAATGATACAAAAGAGCCACTCTCATGGCTGATGCTAGTCTATGGATCTGTTAATAAACATGTCAGGTAAATAAAATAACAAGTGTAAGTAAATATTATGATATAACTGTATTATTGGGGTTAATTAATCTGAGAAGCCAAAATAATAGGAACATTGCTTTCCAGTTAAATATTGGATTAAATTAATGAGGTACCAACAAGTCAGCATTGCATGACTAGATGCTGTTAGGAATGTAAAACTGGGTCTTGAAATTGTTGAAATGATAAAAAGTATTAAATGCAAAATACCTCTTCCTCTGGCTGGAACGATTCCGGGGGGTTGTCCTGCAGAGCTTGCCACATCTTGTAAGCAGCCTGGCGCTTAGCAAGCTTCTTAGACTTGCCAGTTCCAACTTCACGGCGTTTCAGCAGAGTGCACACAATGGTAAACTGGCGCTCATGAGGCAAACCTTGAAATGAAAGTTACTTTAGAATTGAAGCAATTGTGATACAAAGAAAAACATGATGATTTTATCAAGTAAACTTACGCCTGTTAACATTGTCATCATTTTCAGCATGGTAAGATGGTGGGGGCCAGAATCTGGACATGCAAAGCTCTTGGAGCCATCCAACAGGATTGCCCATCAATTTATCTTCAAATGACGATACCACAGTTCCACTATAAACAAAGTTTTTTTTTTTTTGTTAAATATTTTGATATCTAAAAATAACATTATTTAATAATATGAATTTGCCCAAGAGTGGAACAGCATAGGCTAGTTAAAAAAAGAATATTTTCATTTACACTTACGTCTCTGGCACATTGCCATTAGTAGGCTGATCGGTAACTGCCCCAGTCAATTTATCAAGCAAAGCTTTAGCTGCAGAATGCTTAGCTTCCTTCTTGGAGCGTCCAGTACCCATAGCTGTAATTACATCTGTTATTACATTGTTGTGAATGTAAGCAGTTTAGTACACACTTGCAAATACTTACCAACCATATCAGCAACTGTCACTCGGTAGCGGAAGGTTGGCTCATGTATCATGCCCTCTATCTGCACCAACTCATACTTGGGCACAGTTCCACGACGTGCCAGCAGTTCTTGTAACACAGACACAGGAGTTTTTAATGGAAGAGACTCCATTTCCTGAAACAGAGTGCAACCATTAAACATAGTAATTTACTTCACCAATGCCTGCCTCTTAGCATAATCAACCTATAATGTTCCCATTGCTCGGACAAAGGCCTCCCTATCTTTGAGGTAGTGGGCTGTAATCTATCACACAGGCCCAGGGCGGGTTGGTAGATGTCACATCTTCGACTTTTTGGTTCTAGGACAAGCCGGTTTCCTCATAATTTTTTCCTTTACTGTTTTACAAGCGCCTCTTTCTTAAAGCTACTAAATTATTACTGCACATAAGTATAATCTCAAATATAGGTACTTTAACACATAGAATGAAAGTAAATTTTATAGTTATAGCACTATGCAATTTACTTTAATTTTATGTTTTTATTTGTAATTATGTTTAGTTTCCTGTTGATTACTTGACAGTAGTAGGTTATCTGTAGATCTTGTAGCAATAGGTCACCAGTTTGAATGAGTCACTATAAGAATTTGTGGATTTGTAGCATATTTTTAAAGATGCTTACTCTCTTAGCAGCTTCATCAAGGGGTAAACGTTCCAAGTTGTTGGGAGGCTTCGGCCTGTTCTGGTAGCGCCGGCGCGGGCCGTGCGGCGCGTGCTCGCCGTCCGGGCCAGCACCATGCACCGCCATGCCGTGCACCACGCCGGGGATGCCGCCAGGCACCACTCCCGGATGCGCGTGTACTACGTTGCCGTCCATCTATGTAAACAACAATAATTCTCTATTACAGAACAAACACTGCAATGCAATTATTTCAGCCCAATTAGCTGACAAGTTACAAAAAATACCTTGTCAGCTTACAACATGACGTGGCCTGACCTATGCCAAGGATAATCAAAGTTATAGATCGAAATATAATGCTAATGATTAACGTACCTGATGCCTAAGAACATACATCGTAGATTAAGGCAAAATCGAGATCGTATTGATATCACCAGTCAACCACTCCCACAACATAAAACTAATTTACTACACGAGAACTGTTACAGATTCCTTGAAATTAAATAAAAACAGGGAAATCTAACTCGAACTAAATCTAGATGCACTGGGTTGATTAATTTTCCGCGAGCATGCGAACTTTAGGCGTGATTCTAGTTCTGTGACATGGCGGCCGCCAGCCATTACAGTAACTCAAAATGGCTACACCGCATGCCGGTATCCGGCGCCTACATATTCATAACAAAGGTCAGTTTAGTTGACCAATTAACTTTATACACTGATTTTACATGATTTAAGCTGTAATTCCGGACGGAAATCAACTAAATTAGGTACTACATAACGTGATATTTTCCTGTAGGTTCTTATCAACTTACCATTTTGCAATTTCCTTTTCTGAACTTGCTAGTGAAACAACACTGAAAAGATTTAAATAAAAGATTAACTACTTGTGTATGATTGAATGGTATTTTAATATTCGTTAATTATAAACTAACCACAGAAAGCTGCCCTAGCTGCTCCAATCCAACAAGAATATTGAAATTTGTTAGATTTACCGGTTGTCAGAGCAAAAATTAAAAACTCCCATCCCACCACGCACCAACATAAAAACTTAAAAAGATCTAGACAATCAGAAATAAAATAAATGAGCTAGGGTTGCTGAATAGATTTTCGTTAGTTAGAATAGTAGTAAGCAAATGAGATAGTGATGTTTCAACTTATGAACTTCAACATCAGCTCATCAGAGAAGATCATTATTATTAACTAGCTTCAGCCTGCGACTTCATCCGCGTGAAAATATATCTTTAAATGACACTTGGCATTTCGGCAATCGTCTACCTTTCTGTCAGTAAAATAATTCAGATCAGTACCTACAACATAATAACAAACAATTTTACCTTTCTATAGTATTCGTTTAAATGTATTAAAATAAATCACTAATCATTGATCATGGTTCATCGCATACATATCTATACAATAAAAAACACCCAGAGTGTATAAAAATACTTTCTGTGTTAGACTTAGGAAGTGATACCAATAACCAGCGAGTCAAATAAAGATGACAAAACAAAAATAAAGCATTTACTTAATCATTTCTTATTATTGAGCGAAAATGCAACAAGTGGAAGAAAAATCGAACTGTGATAAGGGGTAGGAAGACCAGCATTCAAATATGAAGAAAAGTAAGTATACAAAGCCATTTGAATGTATGAAAAAAGGATGCAACTGATGTTTAACATTAGTGAATTTGCGTATTATTCGTATTTTGAAGGACCGGGACAATAATCTTGAAGCTTTCGGTGGTATAGAAGTTTCCCATATTTCATGGATGTTTTTAGTATTTGGTAACTCTTATTGATAGAATATAACAAATATTTATTTTGTTCTCTTGCAATACTATCTGTTTAAAATATACTAGCGCCATTGTTGGTGTCAAACCTCAACCACAAAGAAACTATTTCCGGTCTGCAAGTGCATTATTGATCTAAAGGGGTATGGTATGGTATGATGCGAAATTATTGCAACAGATAGGTATTATTCCTAATCGATGATGCAAACGTTAAGATAGCACCGAGGAATTATTGATTAATAAACGGTGTGGTGTACCTACTAGACACACACAAAACGAGTAGGTACCTAGTGGTAACCTACCTATTCGTAACGTAACACAAAATTATGTTTTATTTGAGGGCATTTAAGCTAGTTTACCCACTAGGTACCTACAAATCATTGACGCTACAAACTAATTACGACTTAAAAATCAAGCTATTGGTGCCGATTCTCTTGTCACAAAATGCCTTTAATTAAACTAGACTAAAATCACCAAAATTTAGTTTATTCCGGTCAAACCACGATTTCCCATTTTGAAATAGACTAAAGTGACCTACCCTAACGATATTTTAGTTTGACAGCACTAAGATGGCACCAGATGGCACTGAGTTAATAATTTTGCGAAAATGGCAATTTTGCTATTCTGAATTTGACGTTCACCAAAATTTTTGATTGTCTGCCAAAATCTGACTATTTTTAATCGCGATTAAAAAGGTGTGGAATAAAATTAGCTTTCATGAACTCACACCAACACCTCGACTTTAGGTGCAAAAATAGCACTGTATTTTAGGGTTCCGTACCCACAGGGTAAAACGGGACCCTATTACTAAGATTCTGCTGTCCGTCCGTCTGTCTGTCTGTCCATCTGTCACCAGACTGGATCTCATGAACCGTGATAGTTAGACAGTTGAAATTTTCACAGATGATGTATTTCTGTTGCCGCTATAACAACAAATACTAAAAAACAGAACAAAATGAATATTTGGGGGCTCCCATTTACAACAGACATGATTTTTTTGCCGTTTTTGTGTAGATAATGGTACGGAACCCTTCGTGCGCGAGTCCAACTCGCACTTGGCCGGTTTTCCTTTTCTTTTCTTTTGCTTATATCTCGAAAATGATGCGTCCTATATTGCAAAAATAATGAAAATTTCGACCCCCTTTAGAGAACCCATAAACCCCTCTAAAACTCAACATGTAGGTAATCATTTTTCATATTTTCCATAAAAAAGTGAAAAATACTTTATAAAACACGTCGAGGCTGCCTGCGCGCCACCGGCTCTAAAAAAGAATCACGGATTAGTGCGAACAAATACCACGAGGAGTCGCGATTGTCAAATTCGATTTTAGTTAGGTATGTCAAAATGATTTTCTTAGAGATTTTTTTTGATAACCAAAAGTAAGGAATTTTTGTGATAGTTTAGTTCGGTGCACAACAGAATCGGCACCATTGTATGATCATAAAGGCTGGTGCAGACCAGCACGATATCGCGGGGCGACAAGCGTCGCGCTGCCTATAGCGCCCGCGATATCACGCCAATCTGCACGAACCTTAAGCCGTTCGACCAAAAGCGTAATCCACAGAGCATGTAACTTTGCGTAATCATGTTTTGACAGGATAAAGTCCTGTCTCGAGGATAGGATTTTTATCATGAATTGTAGCTCGTGATATAAATCTGTCAGCTTTTAACCGTTTGTTTTAGAGGAGCTTTCTTGGGTTGGGTTTTGGAAAGTGCCGCCTTGCTAGATAGAATGTGAGGTTATTTGGGGGTTCTAGAGGGTCTCCTGTAGTGCTATTCTGTAAAAATCTCACCGTGATATCTTAGGTGAAGTGAGCTGCCAATAGTGTCAATCCTTAGCAACTGACAGCTCACTCCACGCTCACTTCACCTAAGATAACACGGTGAGATGGTTACAGAATAGCACTACTGAACCGTTCACAATGGTGCCGATTCCCTTGTTCACAAACTAAACTAAATTTAAGTTCAGTGCATCTTTTTCTTTCTATTTCATTAAGAAAAGGACAGAAGATAAATTTTAGTTTAGTCCTGTCAAATTAATCAGCGCTTGACGTAAATTGACGTAATTTTAGTCGGCATGTTTTTAATCACGTCTAAACTTGTATGGAGAGTGACAGGCGCTGATTAATTTGACAGGACTAAACTAAAATTTATCTTCTGTCCTTTTCTTAATGAAATAGAAAGAAAAAGATGCACTGAACTTAAATTTAGTTTAGTGTGTGAACAAGGAAATCGGCACCATTGTATTTTTTTGCCAGAGACGCATTTTTTTAAATTAACATCTTTTTTTTTGGTTTATTTAAAAAAATCTACTTATTTACGGACACCAGAGCGAAGCCTAGCAAGCTAGCAAGTGAACAAAAATCCTGCTATCCCCTTCGAACCTAACCTGTCTGAGTCGGGGACCGGGGTGCCCCAACTCTAGACACATCTCGACTTAGTAAAAAAGCAACTAGAACTTACGATGCAAGAGCAACCGAAGCGAGCTCGGGACTTGGGGCACCCTAAGGGCCGAGTCACACTGGAATGGCAACGACGCGGCGAGCACTTTCAGTGTGAAATAATTTTAAACTTTATCTACATACTTAAAACACCAGTATCGCTTGAAAAGCTTGAAAAGGTCGCGATGCCGCTCGCGGCAACGCGAGCGGCCGCGCGCCACGCGCTTCTTATCGGCTGGCGTCGCACAGTGGGTCGAAACTATGATTTTAGTGACTTAGGGCTCAACTTTGCTTTTTTACTTTTTTCTTCATGTGGATGGATAGAGCTCATTAACCTCAACAATAATTGTTCTGATGTATTTTTTCCTAAACTTTATACTTTGGGTAGAAAAATGTGTTTTGTTATTTTTTTGTATGGAGCGGATCAAATAACCTTAAATTCCTGCTAAGTAGCGTGTGATCCCGCGTTGAAACTTTATTTTTCATATACCTTGTCTAGTCTATTATCATTTGATGCTATTAACGTGTGCATAAAGTTGCAACTCTGCCAAATAAATGGATCGAAAAAAATGAAAAAATATATCGAATAAAAAGCTACATTTTTTACTTTCGTAAGTTCTTTTAAGTTAAATTTGATATGGAATAGTAAGTAAAAGCACGTAATAATACACATAGTTACTTAACAACTAACAACAATACATTTAAAAGGTCCCTAATTAGCTTAAATTTACTAATATATGTAGTATTAGTAAATTTGTAAATTTAAGCTAATCACACTAATCATAATACATTTAAAAGGTCCCTAATTAGCTCAAATTTACTAATATATGTAGTATTAGTAAATTTAAAGCTAATCACACTAATCATAATACATTTAAAAGGTCCCTAATTAGCTTAAATTTACTAATATATGTAGTATTAGTAAATTTAAAGCTAATCACACTAATCATAATACATTTAAAAGGTCCCTAATTAGCTTAAATTTACTAATATATGTAGTAGTAGTAAATTTAAGCTAATTAGGGATCTATGAATTTCAATTTCTTTGTTTTAATGACTTTAACATGTTTATGAAATGTTATTTTAAGTTAGATTTAATACTGAATAGTAAGTAAAGATAGGTACATAATAATACAAATTAGTAAAGGTAAACTAACATTACTACAACTAACACAAGCAAACTAAAAACTAACTATAAACAACATCAAACATTACTATTTCCTTTCAATTATGAGTTTGACATTTATAAACTAATAAAAAAAACAAGAAACTTACAAACTACCAAAAAATCTTATTCACTATCGCTATGACTATCTTGTAAATTATCTACATCAATAAAATCTATATCGGATTCTGTGGGAAAAATCAGCAGAAGCTCTTTGACTTTTGGAGAGAGAACCATTATATTTTGTTTCACCATTCGAGGTCTTAGACTTGTGATCTTTGGATCAGAAGACAAAAGAAGATTGTGTATAATATCCTCATTTGTCGCCGTTCTACTTACCTTTCTAGAATGACTCTCTCTATATTTCCGGAAATCTTTATTACGAGCTTCCGCTGCCTCTTCCGACAGTTTACCTATAGGTATGGCACCAAAGTGCTTAATTATATCACTCCCATGTACTAACAATTTATGTATACTGGAAGGCATATAATACCAGGGATATAAGTGAACGTACAATTGTGCAGTATCTCTACAAAATTCGGAAAACTTAGAAAGATCCACGCTCTCTCCAGATGCAACCGTCTGAAGAATCACATGAAACCTTTCTATTAAATCTTTATCTATTCCTGTTATGCGAGCTGTTGTTTCTGCATCCCTAAAAAATCTTCTGGCAGTATTGCCATCATTGGTTGTGCCTACTCCTTGCTTGACTACGTCAATAAGTAAACCGCATTCTTTCTTAAACGCTTGCTGTATAGCGCTCTTTCTGAGTGACATTTTTTCTTTGTCATCGCCCCTGCAACTCCATTTTTTGAAGTCCAAACGATAAGCTGCAAACAAAAAGAAATATCACTTAAATAAAAATCTCACAAGTAACTATATAACGTGAAAAAAATTATGAACTAATAAAATTATATTTACCGATATGAAGTAAGCACTCCATGCTTCTTATCCAGGCATGTAAAGATGACATTCCATACTGGAACACTTCTTCGTTGTTCTCTTTTTGAGCAAGTGACTCTAAATTGTTCATCTCTGACGGTTTTGCTTTGCAGATATCACAGACAGCTGAAGATGTGTCTGACAAATATGACGATATTTTGCCGTCTATCATCGTCAAGTGCAATTGATGCTTAACTTCAACTTGATTGAACTTGATTGGCTGAAGTCTTTCTATTTCTTCGGTTATGCTAGCTTTTATAGTTACCACTGTTGACTGCGTTTCTTTGGTAAATTTGAACATTATCGGACGGCAATAGAAAGTTGATGAGGGTCGATCGTTTTCCCAAACAATTGTTCCATCACATTGTTGAAGCCTTATAGGAACTAGACTGGCCATGAAGATAGTTGAGTCATCAAACTCTGCTTCAGTCTTTTGTTTATAATTACTTTGACCTGAGGCTCCATCAAAACCCCATTTGCTTATTAGCAGTAACTCAGTTGGCGAATCCAAATCTAAAGTAATCACTTCTAAAAGCCTAGATACCGTCAAGTTGAGTAAAGCTTGCAGTTTAATAGCAGCTCCTTCTTCAGTTATAATTATGTCTTCTTTCCCTGGATAACATTTTGCCTTCGCTTGTTTTATTTTATAATAAGAAGGGTATAAATCAGACCTATTTTCACTTGCTGCTTCTCTTAGGCTTATATACTGCCACTTACTTAATTTAAGTGAAACTAATAAAGACAGTGCCTTATCGGGTGAATATGTACTACTTTTCGGTTTACTTGTACTTAAACACTCTTTAACTTTTTCTAGATCTTCGGGGTGATTTAGTAAATGGTTCATAATTTTTCCTACATCCTCATTTCCGGTGTTTCTTAAACTAGCAATTGTAGTAGCTTTAAGTTCATCCGGGGATAACGAAAGCGATTGGTTAATTTGATCAACGCGTCTTCGTTTTTGCCTGGAGCCCAATTCCTCGAAAGGTTTTCGAGGTGTAAATGTAGATGTCGAAGCTTCTGTAGTAGATGGTGGTAGATTTTCGACATCTTCAGTATTACAAATCTCGAGCCTTTCCTGTTCAGTGTTCACAGCTTCAGGTATCATTCCTTCGGGCCAGTTTATTGCACGTTCCAACCAATCACCATTTTTTCTTACAAACTGTGCTAACGTGCGACTACTTCGTTCCCATCTTGCACTTATATTTGAACAAAAGCGCGTACAGAATTTTTGGAGCTCAACACTGTTCTCTTCGGTCACGTTTATTTTATGTTGTAGGAATTGAAAGAATTTTTGACTATCCGACAGTGACTTGACCTGCTCTCTTAAAATCATAAATAAATCTAAATTGTTAACTAAATTATCCATTATAACAAAAAAGGGACGATCAGAATCACGAGATGTTAGTAGTAGTACGAATAAACGAACACTAGTTAGTATATAATAAATTATGGTCATTTTATACTTCCAGAATCCAGTGACAAACAATGTTTACTAATTTTTCTACTACCCTCATTAACTAATTATCCTAATTAATATTACAGTAATGACTAAAAGTGAAAAACATTGTTTTTTTATAAGGTAAAAGGTTAAGCTAATTACAGTAATTAAACACACAAATAGAAATTAATTGATTTCATATCCACATTTTTAAATAAAGGTCCCTAATTAGCTTAAATTTACTAATATATGTAGTATTAGTAAATTTAAGCTAATTAGGGACCTTTTAAATGTATTGTTGTTAGTTGCTAAGTAATTATGTGTATTATTACGTGCTTTTACTTACTATTCCATATCAAATTTAACTTAAAATAACTTACGAAAGTAAAAAATGAAGCTTTTTATTCTATGTATTTTTTCATTTTTTTCGATCCATTTATTTGGCAGAGTTGCAACTTTATGCATTTGTTTATAGCATCAAATGATAATAGACCAGACAAGGTATATGAAAAATAAAGTTTCAACGCGGGATCACACGCTACTTAGCAGGAATTTAAGTTTATTTGAGCCGCTCCATACAAAAAAATAACAAAACACATTTTTCTACCCAAAGTATAAAGTTTAGGAAAAAATACATCAGAACAATTATTATTGAGGTTAATGAGCTCTACCCATCCGCATAAAAAAAAAAGTGAAAAAGCAAAGTTGAGCCCTAAGTCACTAAAATCATAGTTTCGACCCACTGTGCGTCGTCGCCGCCGGCCGCTGCTCGCCGCTGCCATTCCGGTGTGTCTCGGCCCTAACTCGGACAGGTTAAGTTCGAAGGGTATGGCGGGGTCTAGCGAAGCAAAGCGAGCGAAGAAAGACCCGCCAACCTCTTCGTGGTCATTTTTATTTTAACCATTCATAATAAGTGCCCCGCTAAGCGAGGCTCCGTCGACTACGCCTTACTGCAAAAAAAGTTATATTTACCATACAACATTCTTTTCTTTTAATTTGACCTTGACCTTCGAGACGTTTGACATTGACCTTGAAAATATGTCTCCTGTGAACTGGTGGGTGGGGGGATCACTTGCTCCCTTCCAGCTCCCTCTACATTTCATTTATCAAAAATTTTACGAGATTGATATCATGTTAAAAATTCGTGGCAGTGGGTGTTACTAACCCACCACAAATAAAAAAAACTGTTTATTAAAAAAAAAAACAGCTGTTTCATAGAAAAGTGCAATACCGACGCGGTCAAAACGTATGGAATAGCTGATAAAAAAAAATTACCGACGAAAAATTTCAACGCAGGGTGGTTCAGAATCATGTACCTACTGAATCCATGGTAACAGTTTTCGCGTCGATGTCCCTGCCACCCTGTATGTGTGGTTTGGCTGTGAATTTACTAAAGCTACGTTTCATAAAAGAGCGGTGGCCGACACACTACGGCCGCAATGACGGCTGTCTTGAAAATTATGGCAGCAGAATTTAAATTTTGTGCAGTGGAGTTGGACTGTACGGTGTCAAAAAACAATCTCTAGGAAAACACACCAACTTGTTTTCGTAAATAACGTTTCAGTGACGTCATTCGCCGGTACATTGCAGACGCTATAATATGGCGACTACCGCTCTTCTAGGAAACCGTAGCTTTTAAAAGAATTTTGAATGCCAAAAATTTTAGAACCCCGCCTCTATCCGAGGCGGGATTCAAAATTTTATTTTTTTGGTTGTTTGTTGAATCTTTAGATTTTCTTTTTAGATTACGGTGTTCTTTCTTTCTAAAACCCTCTCGCCGACTGAGGTCCTCGTGACAGCCACACTTAGGTATATGTAGTTACGTGTAGGCTAAACATATTATTAAAAAAAAAACCGGCCAATTGCGTGTCGGACCACGCACAATGAAGGGTTCCGTAGTTGGGATGAATTTATCCAAAAAACAAACTTAACTTTGTAGTTGAAAAACATGTTCTCCCATACGGAATGTATGGAAAAACTTGTTTTTGCAACTGCAAATATAAGTTGGTCGATTATTACTCGTTAACTTGTAAAGCCTACTTGGCTGTGATAGGTTTCCTTTTAATTTCGTTATATAAACTACCTACTGCTGTGATTTTTTGTCACACATCCAAAACCAACCATTTAGCTGGCAGGGGGGCACTTGACTGGGCACACCACAATCGCGGCGATAAGACCCGTCTTTGAGGAGTGGCTGAAGAGACGCCACGGCATTCTCACCTTCCGCCTGACGCAGGTCCTCACCGGATACGGCTGCTTCGGGAGGTTCCTGTTCAGGATAAGGCGGGAGGAAACACCCGGGTGTCACCATTGTGTGGATCGGCCTGAGGACACGGTGGAGCATACGGTGGAGGTCTGCCCGGCTTGGGCGGAGCAACACCGTGTTCTCGTAGAGGCGATCGGCGGCGGTGATCTCTCGCGTCCGGCCCTGGTTCAGGCCATGGTACGGAGCGAGAGGAAATGGCAGGCCGTCACCTCCTTCTGCGAAGCGGTAATGCTCGCGAAGGAGGAGGCGGAACGCGTGAGGGAGAGGCAAACTTCGCGCCCTCACGCCCCTAACCGCCGCAGGAGGAGACGCCCGGGGCGGGAATCGCGAGCCGATTTCCGGTCACCGTAGGCGCGGGCTTGCGGACGGTGAGCAATGGGTAGCTTGCCGTCCGATAAGGACCAAGCCCGGGTCGACGGCGCGTTGTGTTCCACGCGCGCCTCAAAGAGATGTCAGCAGAATTGACGGGGTCCGCTAGGGCCAATGCCTGCCGGGGGTTCGAAGAAAACCGATCGGGAAATCGTGGCCCCCGGCAACAGGGCAACCGAAGGAACACGGGTGGGTTTTAGTCAGTAAGAGTCTGACACGCCCTCCCGCTCCGCCCAGAGCGGGAGAAGTTATTTGATAATTTCCCACCCAAAAAAAAAAAAAAAGGGGGGGCACTTGACTCTAATAAAAATTAGCACTTTAAAGCTTAATATTTCGCAACCTGATCCCTGAATCCAAAAATGGCAAACAGACGGACATGATGAAACTGGGTTCCTTGTTTACTACGGAACCCTAACAACTGACTTCCAAAAAAAAAACACTACAAAGTGAAAAATAACTTTTATTTCGAAAGTCTGTTGGTGTCTTTGGTTTTGAATTTTCGTTTTTTTCCACCGACTTCCGAAATTTAAGTAGTTTTTCACTTTGCAGTGATTTTTTGGAAGTCGGTTGTTTTTTGTAAAAAGTTTTTATTTTTCATTTTTTAGTTGTGCTACCTATATGTATACATGGCCTGTACCTATATATAATTTCAAAAACCAATTAAGGTTTTTTTTTATTGGATGCTGTAGAACGGTAGTAGACCATGGTCTAAACAACGTTTGTTCTAGCAAAACTGTGATTCAAATTTCACGGTGTATAACGAAATTAAAAGTAAAACTATCCCAGCTAAGTAGGCTCCACAAGTTAACGAGTAATAATCGACCAACTTAACTTTGCAGTTGCAAAAACATGTTTTCCCATACATTCCGTATGGGAGAACATCTTTTTCAACTACAAAGTTAAGTTCGTTTTTGGGATAAATTCACCCCAACTACGGCATCCTTCATTGTGCGTGGTCCGACACGCACTTGGCCGGTTTTTTTATAAGTCGTCTAACAAATGTTAAATTAAGATTATGTGGTAGTTCGTAACTTGTCTGGTGATGGTGATGCTTCGGTCTGATTAAATATTTCGTAGTGTAAAGATGTTCCGTTTTATTTACTTTAGACCCCTTCTGTCATCAAAGCCGGTGCCTTGTTGACTTGGCAAACCTCCCAGAAATTGAGTGGGGCCTTAATTGCCGCGGGCCCCGGTGACCCGCACGACGTTGCACCACTGCCCAAGGTGCTCCTCTCTAGCAAGGCCCGAGAAACTCACAAACTCACATCCTAAGGAGGTGAACTGTCTCCTGGGATTTCCACAAGGGTCTATATTAGGTTCCATGCATTTGAAGTGAGACGAACCTTTCCTTGGTAATGGGAAATTATTTCAGTAATTGGCGAAAATTATACTTTTTATGAAGTCCGCTTGACTGTTACCACTCATATGCGCGTAATACACATGCCTGTAACTTGCAGAAATGTATGTGCGTAGCTATGCTTGCATGCCATGGTGACGTTCTCCAATCAGAAGCTGTTTTGGCATAGCTACTGGCATGCAAGCTACTTGTATACTTTTGTGCAAGTTACATTACAGGCATGTGTATTTGCGGCCTATAGAGTAAGTGTATAGGTTTGTTAAGCCGCAAATACACGTGCCTGTAATGAATTATTTTTGTGACACATTTTTGTGTGTAAAAGATGTATAGGAACCTGCATTAAAAAATAAGAGTTATGTATATTACCTACATTATTTATTAGTGAACACCAGTTTAGAAATACAGAATATAAAAATAACAGTTAAGTAGGTAAGAGTAAAATTGGCGGTCTTTTATTTATTAGGTACCCTATTAGGTATATAAATCAGTTTTCTGCGACTTAATATTGAGGACTAAATAGTTCCTAAGGTACCTACTTATTTATATGGTGTCATCTTGTGGGTACCTACTAAACTCTGTTTTAAACTTATAAAATACCTACATTATAAATAGAAAATTATAATGTTGTGCATCAGTTAAGTAGTTTCATTTCTTACTATCAAACTGTACTAGAATTGTTAAATACATAGCTGACGATGCAATTATCTGTAAAAAAACAAACAAGTAACATTATAAAAATGAAATTAGTACCTGCCTTACTTAGTTAAAAGCGATAAATTACCTATGCTATGAGCAATCAACACCGGCCGGTTGATGCTGTTTCCCATCCTCAAAACATAATTTCTTTGACATTGCTGTCGTTACGACTCTTTAGTAGGTATAATACGCGCCACGAAAGATAAGACTTGACCGCACCTCCCCCCGTCTCTTTCTGCAGCCGATGACGCCCCGGTGCAAACCTCATACCGCTAAAGCAACCAATAATTTTTTATCGTCTACTGCACAAGTCAAACTACGTGGTGTATCAAGTTTCATCTTTAGTGGCACGCACTGTACCTAGCTAAAAAAGTATAGAGTAGGGCTAGGTTAAACGAGGGACATGCTTAAAGGAAGTATTATTCATCATTTCAGCCGAAAGCTGGACTGCTGGACATAGGCTTCCCCCAAGCACCGCCATTTCGACCGATTCTTTGCTTCCCGCATCCAGCGGATTCCTGCGGCCTTGACAAGGTCATCGGTCCATCTTGTGGGAGGCCTTCCAACGCTACGTCTTCCGGTATGCGGTCGCCACTCCAGAACCTTTCGGCCCCATCGACCATCTGTTAACTCCACTTAAGTTTGGGAATTTTTCGGCCTTGGTTCTCCTGCGGATCTCTTCATTTCTGATTCGATACGTAGGGAAACTCCAAGCATAGCCCTCTCCATTGCCCTTTGGATGACATTTAGCCTTCTGATAAGGCCCATTGTGAGCGACCACGTTTCAGTGCCATAGGTTATCACTGGCAATACGCACTGGTCAAAGACTTTCGTCTTGAGACACTGTGGTATGTGGGACGAGAAGATATTGCGTAACTTCCCGAACGCTGCCCAGCCGAGTCTGATTCGACGATTAACCTAGGAAAGGAACTGTACCTAGTGAATATTCATGAAAATGACAAACTTTACTATGTATGGGACCAAATTTTACTCTGAAATATGATAAACAAAACGGGCTAAATACGTGTCGGATCACGCACAGTGAAGGGTTTCGTAATGGGTATGAATGAAAAAAAATGTGCATACGTAAACAACGTATGCACATTTTTTTTTTACGGCAAAAATATGTTTGTGACATTTTGGCTATGGAATCCTAAAAATCTGCTGTTATACATTTTGATCGTGATAATAGGTATTGCAATTTGTGTGGAACAGCTGATTTTTAATTCATCTTCCAGTTCCTTGTTACTTTTCATGAGTACCTGTTATGTTTCTCATTTAAGCTACCATACTGTACCTATATATTATTAAAGAGTCTGCGGAGTTCCTCGCTTCAATGCACTCCATACAATCTTCTCTGTGTTTTCACGGATTGAGGAGCAATAACTCATATTTAAACGCGGACACGACCAGAATTAGTAGAACGACACTTTGCCCTAAAGCTTATGATCGCTTACTACTGTTGGAATGTATTATTTTGTTAGGGTATATGGCATACGACCACGGGTTTTTTTAATGTGACATCACATAGCCTATAACCAGCGGACGATCATGAGACGCTTCCAACGATACCTCATTTGTCAAATTATGATAAGATAGTTTAGAAGATATATGAGGGAACAGATGAACATAGCTACATAAATATTTACATATCGGTAAAAATTATAACCCTCCTTTTTGCGTCACTGTAGTCGGGTAAAAGCTAATGTACCCCTCCCTGCTTGTGCTATGATAAAATAATTTAAGTACCTTAGACAGCAGAGCAGCATCTAGTGAAAATAATCCATATGCTGTAATATCATCACCTTGATAGATAATCATCGATGAAAAATGTTGTATCTGGAAATTTCCCAGAAGCAGATTATTTTTATCGCAAATAATAATAGCAGGCAATCTTAAAATATTTATCAGCGCGATAATCTTTACAGTATTTACTGAGAATTAATTTTACCTCCAATAACAATCGTATATCGTGTTTATCCGTTGGAATACTGTGCAGTGCTTGTCCTATTTTCATCACCTGAAATATAATCAACATATTTGATAATACTTAATAAACATCCAAAAAAAATACCGCATTTCCCATTAATTACCTCTTGCTTCAATAAATTTCCTGTTCTGGACATAATAAAAACTTTAATGATCTGATAAATGATCCAAATAGAACAGTTAACGACGGGGTGTAAGGAGAAGTCTCTCTCGACAACCAGACCGTGGTATATGATGTGAGCCTCGCTTACCATGGAGTGGAAACACTGTAACGTTGTGATCAACAAGGGCCCCTGAAATGCTTCGTTAATGTCTCTCTTAGCCTCGAAGGCCTTTTCATACAAAGATTCCACATATTGCAGTGTCAATACTTTGCTCTCCAGCTTTTCAAAATAATCCATCACAATTATATTTTCTTTCGATAGGTTGGCTATGTGTACCCTTATATTCTTCAGTAGAACCACTAGCATCAAAATAAGCACATAGTAAAACGCTAGCACAGTGAACTGTATCATTTGCGGTAACATGAACGAGAAGGACACTAAAATCATCTTCCAAAATGAATCATCTCGAGAGAAGTTCACAGATATCTGCAGTAACAATGCTGTTAGAAGAAATATCATTATCAGTTTCATTTTAAAACGAAACTGCTTCATTGTACTCTCCATATTTGGGGGTTCGGTGTTATTTGCTATTTTGTTTATTATTTTCACGTAATTACAACGGTTTTTAAATGCACAGAAGTATGCAGCGAGGCAGAAAATAATGAAAATGACAAGTTCTACAATATAGTTCATTTGAGTCAGTAGTTCCCTGGTCATGACTGTGTCGCCGATAGAGTCTTTTACATACTGAACGTGCAATAATAAGAAAGACAGCAGAAGTATTATGTAAGAAATAGAACATATAGTATTTATGTATATCGACTTCTTGATGATTATTAAACCACGTTTAGTATTGTTGAATTTAACACTATAGGGGAACAGACCAAGCATTGATAACACGACGTATAGAGGTTTAAATATATGGCGGATATTGAGTTTTTCATTTGTGCTAGCATAAAAATATTTCTTTACGTTCGAAAACATTGTTTGGAAAAGTAGTAGATATTATAAAGCTACACGGGCAACTAACGCCCAGTATACAAATACATTGGCAACGAACGATTGTAAAAAACAATTACTATACAAAGTGAGGCGATAGTATCTTTGCACATTATTTATTCAGAGAAGGTTTATGTATATGTGTGCAACGTAATATTAAATGTCCATCAACGGTTCAAACATTTTCGCTGATTGTGTAATCTCAATCCGTTACGTAAAACAAACCATAGTGTCACAGTTACACATGTAATAAGCTGCTATCTAGCTAACAATTACATTAAATATGTATGCTTGCTGTGTTATTATTTTGAATATAGTGCACGGTTCCTCGAATACAACGTAGGTATTGATTGAAACTGGGTGTCGCCATTGTGTGGATCGCCCGGAGAACACGGTGGAGCATACGGTGGAGGTCTGCCCGGCTTGGGCGGAGCATCGCCGTGTCCTCGTGGAGGCGATCAACGGCGGTGATCTCTCGCGTCCGGCCCTGGTTCAGGCCATGGTACGGAGCAAGAGGAAATGGGAGGCCGTCACCTCCTTCTGCGAAGCGGTAATGCTCGCGTAGGAGGAGGCGGAACGCGTGAGGGAGAGGCAAACTTCGCGCCCTCACGCCCCTAACCGCCGCAGGAGGAGACGCCCTGGGCGTCGGGAATCGCAGGCCCATTTCCGGCCACCATAGGCGCGGGCTTGCGGACGGTGAGCAATGTGTAGCTCGCGGTCCGATAAGGACCAGGCCCAGGTCGACGGCTCGTTGTGTTCCACGCGCGCCTCAAAGAGATGTCAGCAGAATTCACGGGGTCCGCTAGGGCCGATGCCTGCCGGGGTTGCGAAAAAACCGAAAGGGAGATCGTGGCCCCTGGCAACATGGCAACTGAAGGAACGCGGGTGGATTTTAGTCAGTAAGAGTCTGACACGCCCTCCCGCTCCACCCAGAGCGGGAGAAGTTATTTGATAATAATTCACCCAAAAAAAAGGTATTGAAATTCAGTCAGCTTATTTTGATAATAATGGGCGGTTTTTAAGTAACCTTGACCGTCAAGTTTAATATGGATGCTGGTACATATAGCAGTCCTATTTCAGGATAAAGTTGAGCTGAAACACGTCTTTTGAGCTATCAACATTCGTTCAACATTCGAGTAGGTACTTAGTCTTGAGTTTTTGGGCCCCACTCTCTTTGATCGCTGAGTTTGTGCCATAGTCAGAATTATTTAAATGATTCTTTTTCACGCAGAGTGATCAAAGACCATGAAACCACTGTCAACATTAAACTGTCAGTTGCTGTCAGAGGACAGAAGAAAAAATAAAAATCACTTCAAAAACATAAATTTTTAGTCATGTAAAATTTAAGATAAAAAAATTAAGATAAATTTATAAGTCTAAAAAAATATGGTTGTTTGGAGATCCGTTTTTCAAGGGTGCCGTGGTGGAAGACGGTATTTGTTAGACGGAAGATACGTGTTGGGTTGTAGCGAATGGTATGGGCGAAATGTCAGGCGGGATTACAGCACCTGCCCCACAAGCGCCTGCGGGTTAAAAGTCACCATCTGCGGCGCCGCTGGCTGCACCGGTATGAACCCTAACCGCTTTACAAACTAAATTTAACTAGAATTGAGAACTTAAAATGTGTCAACGTAGATTTATTGACCCCTTTGTGTAAGTAATAAGTTCAAGGTAGTAAGTAGGCAGATGTCTCCATGTTCCATCAGAAACCGAGTATTTTTATTCTTGGCGCATGAGGTTGCTTAGTGTTTTCGCGGGTGCCATTTATTATTATGGTTATGTCATCGGCGTAATGCAGGTACCTTTTCCAGTGAAAAAGTTTTATAAGGAAAAGAATATTGTAATATGTACGAAAGTCGTAAGGAGAGTACAATAATTATGTTTCTTGACATACACCACACTGACACAACAATATTCTATATTATGTCACTGCAGCTGTAACATGCAAAGAACCACCAGTATTATATAGTGCTCTGTGCAAAGAGGCTTTAACACGACGTAGCCTATGGTGAAGTAACCTTTGTCATTGAGTGTTTTGATGAGGAGCATGTTGGTAATCCAGCCACTCAAGGTCGAGTCTATACTGTGTCTGTCGAAGGCCATGTTGATACTATTGACCATGGTTTTGTAAAAGGCGCCCTTGATGTCAATGAAGGCGGGTAGTGCTGAGCATTTGCGGTCCACTGCGCATTAAATCTTGGAAACCACGCTGTGCAGTGCTGATTCTGTTGATCTGTGGATCCTGTGGAGTACGTATGCTGTTCTTTATGAAATGGTTTTACCTGAAGAGGTCTGTCTCAGATGTGTCTATCACAGAGTGTCCCGAGAATTTTCAGTAGAAAGGATGTGAGGCTTATAAGCCTTATGTATATGTAGCCTTGGGTTGTGTATAATCGGTTTTGCCAGGTTAGGGTATTAAAATGACTTTCACTTTGCGCCATGCGAGAGCTATGTATCTGAGTGCTATGCAGGCTCAGTAGATCTCCACCAGCCATGGTGTCAGATGATTTGCCTCCCACTGCAGTAGTGCTGGGAAGATGCAATTCAGCCCTGCGGACTTGTATGGCTGAAAAGTGTTGATAGCCCACTTTATCCGGTGTTCTGTTACTATATTGTAGGCTCTAGACCAGTCTTGATCCGTTGGGATCCATTCTGGTTAAGCTTCTCACGTCCTGTCCTCTAGAAGTTTACAGTCTGGGAAGTGAGTCTCGAGAAGGACCCTACTGGTTTCATGGTCGGTTAGTGTGTATGAGTTATCGGGTTATTTCAGAGCGCCGAGAGTTAGGTCCTGATCTGTTGATAGGATCTTCCTTACCCTTGCGGTTTCATTATTAAGCTCGACAGATTCACAGAATTTCCGCTATAGCGCCTGGCAGTTTTGATTTGCTTTTTGTATGTATCTCTATGCGGGAGTCTAGAGTCTAGTGTTTTTGGCTTTGTTGAATTGCTTACGTAATGCATCGCTGAGTCAGCGTTCCTACAGGGTTTTACCTCGATCTTGGTTTGTGGCGCTCTTAGTTGCCTTTGGTTTGTGGCGCTGATAGTTTTATTACGGTATATTCCAATTGTGCTTGGTCCCTTAGATTTACTAGTGATATGTGCCTAGCTAAAAGGGAAGCTAGGAGGCGTTTGTACCCGAGAACATTGGTGCCCCGTGGGTTTCCTTGTGTTGGTAATTAGTGTAAATCGGATCCTTCTGTGATCTGAGCAAGAAGGCTCGTCCGATACGTGCCAGTTTGTAATGAAATTTAAGGCTTTGATCGTTTGTTCTCGGATTGTAACCCAAATGGGTTCTGGGTCTGGGTCAATGGATCCGTGGTTTACAATGTTAAGGTTAGTAGAGAAACAATGGGTGGATAGTACCTCTCTGGAGTTCGGTGCGTCCCTGCTCCAGAGCGGGTGGTGGGCCCTCGAGTCAGTGACAGATGATCAGGTCTAGTTTGGTACGCTCACAGTTTTGTACTAGGTCGGGCATCTCTTTCGGCGGGCAGTTTGCGTCCTCACCAGATGTTGTCCTAGCCTCAGTATACATGCCAATGTATACTGAGGCTACAACAACATCTGGAGCATCGCCTTCAGTTTAGAGCCTGCCAGCTGTCAGGTGTCTGGAACAGAATGGAGTGATTGGTGCGATAGGGATTTCTTTGGGTATTTAGCGCAGGTTCTTGGTTTGTCTGAGGCGTGTGTGTTGAGGATTAGCTTACCGAGACCGCATATTCGGTTGTTCCTGTGCCCTGCGTAAACTAGCCGTGGCAGTCTGGCTATGTTGAAGGTTGGTCTAGACAACGTTGAAGGACGATAGCGGTGGTGAAGTGGAGTTGGTTGGAGATGAATCCATCAGACAGTCTCTCTACTACCTGCACTCTGCTGGTCGTCGCTTTAATCACCCGGCGACGAGGCTAGCAGCTGCTTCCAGTCAGGTGATGCGGGCGGTATGGTGTCGATGTCGTCAGTCATTGCCGTTCGGGCTATCGCCTCCTTGAGTTGGGCAATGTTAGTGTCGTTCGTTCGTGTCGGTGTCGGTTGTGTCGTCTTCGTATCCGTGCTGTCGGTCCGGGTGTCGGAGGGTTTGGCCAGATGCGTACGCATATGGATCCTAGTAAGTACGAAATCCGTCGCTCCCGGGCCAGGATCTTTTCAGATTCCTCGAGTGGCACACTCAAGGTCAGGTAAGTCCCGTAGTTGTCGCCACCGATGGTAGTTGCCCTGTACAGCGACCACCTGGTAATGTCATACCAAGTATTCTGGCGGATCAGAATACTTTGGAGCCAGGCTACGTCACCGTTTGTAACGAGGGACGAAGAATGAGGCTCGGACACGGGGGCACGTCGGAATATCTCAGTAACGTTAGTGTGAGGTCAGGTTAGGGCATTATCTTCCTCACACCACATCGGCACGATGCCTTCTGCTACCCGTTGTATCCGCGGAAGGCAGGGAGTGGTGTCGTCGAGTCTGTGTCCATGACCAGGTTTTCTAGGTCCACCTTTCTGTATTCGGTCTCTTCCTTAGTCAGGTCTCTAGAGGCCACGAGGGAAGTAGATTGTAGTAGTAAGTAGACAGATACATTAAAGAGTTGGTAAAGAAGACCTTGTAACAAGTTTTTATTTAATCTGCAGGTCAACCATTAGCCCTGTTACTGAAGCAGTGTCCATTGCTGGATGAGTTAGCTCTATACGATCAATGTGCTACTTGCGGCTTCGGCATGGAATTGAGTCACGTCGACACCAAGTGTAAAATTACCTCGTTCTCCGGGAAACACATGCTGTGCGAGGCACTTAAAGTACGGTACCATAATAATTATAATTATCAAGCCTACTTTCCCTCCTAACGTAACTTGCAAGCAAGTCAAATTGCCGCCTACATTTTTGCGTAGCTCATTTTGGTGTCGCGTAGACCTGTGGCTACGTGCGTAGCAGCTACTCTAAGCTATTAATTACGCTTCGTAGCAACGGGTCACACCCGTAGAACGTGCGTAGACGCACTGACAAAAGCAGCGTTGTATGAAGGCACGCTATAAAGTAAAATTAACTTTTATCGTAGCCCGCAGTTAAGTAAATCCAGTCAAACTGTGTAACACAATATAATCTAACAATCTAAATATACTGAGACTTTCAGTATCCGAAGGTTACTTTTTCATAAAATAAACCATGAAACATATCATAAAATAGCCAATAGTGTGCTATGGCGTTAACAGGGCCATTAGTAAATGAGTTGGTTATTCCAGGGCGCGAAGGTAGTGGTTATCGTGGCACGGAACACACAGGACACGTTCGAGTACAGTGCGCCGATTATCACTGAAATAGCACTGCAGATTTGTAACACATGCCCGAGTGTAAGTGACTTATATTCTATTTTTATTACATTTTTTTAAAGTGAAACTTTTATTACATCGTTTCAAACTTTTTCGTCTGTGAGTTGCACGTCGCGTGACGGTCGGCCGCGGAGTAGGGATAAAGTGAAAGGCGCTCGTCAGAGCAGCCAAGGCCAATATGGCGGCGCCTATAGAAGTTTCACTTTTACCGTGGTTTCATAAAACCACACAATCCTTTTTTTCTCATACATATGTATTTCTTTACAAGGAATTAATAGGTACTATAGTACCTAACTATAAGAACCTAAGCCTTGTCGCCAAATAGTCGTTGAAGTAGCCTTCCAGCCTTCGTACTTAAGTGCAGCTAAGTTATAATTTACTTACGGTAGCTAATTTTGTCTATCCCAAATGTAAAACCATCCGTACAACAGTCTACCGCACATCAGCTTAAAGCCGACGTGCGCACGGACGTAATAAAATCGCGGCGATTTATTTTAGTGCACGGGATTTTCAACGCTCTGCTTGGCGCCGAGAGTTGAAAATCCAACAGTGTGTTTTTTCAACGCGGTGGGACGAGAGTGCGTCCCAGCGCGTTGGATTCTCAACGCTCGGCTTAACAGCGAGAGTTGAAAATCCAGTGCGCGATAAAATCCCGCCGCGATTTTATTACGTCCGTGCGTACGTCGGCTAACACTTGTATCACGAAAACCCGCCTTACAGCACGCGTAGCATGACCACCGTAGAAACGAGTTTTGTCGACGGAAGCCCATCGCATGTGACCGCCCGTATTTTTCTTAATATTCATGAATTTTTTTCGAAAAATAACTTTAAAAGTCTATCTTTAATATTTTTCATGTTATTAAATTTTTATGTTTTAAGTATCGACTTTCTAGCAGGGTTGTAACGGATGTCATATAACGGATGAGGATGCGGATGAGGATATCGAGATAATCGGGTTTGAGGATGCGGATGAGGATACGGATATTGGAAAATTCCTTACTGAGGATGCGGATGAGGATGCGGATGCAGATGTCGTACAAAAATAGCCCTTGTTTTTTATAGTATTTATATTTGTATAGGCTACAACCTATACAGTAATCATTTGGTAGGTAAAAAAAATTGAATATTAAAGTTGTGAACTGAAATTTCAAATTGTGGAGTCAGTTGCACAACTTTAATATTCAAAATTAAATATTTAAAAATTGTAATTATAAATTTAAATCGGATCAAGATGCGTAAAGGTAAATTATATTTGATAAAAAGCAACTTGTTGGCCTTTTCGCCTTCTAAGTGGTTTCTAAGTTCATCATAGATAAGGGCCTGCTCTATTAAATAATTGTTCGCTCGGGATACTTGCCAGTGGCGGTGATAAAAAAAAAAACGAATGATTTTATACCCAGTAAGCCGACGTACACACGGACGTAATAAAATCGCGGCGAGATTTTATCACGCACTGGATTTTCAACTCTCGGTGTTAAGCCGAGCGTTGAAAATCAAACGCGCTGCGACGCACTCTCGTCCCAGTGCGTTGAAAAAACACTGTTGGATTTACAACTCTCGGCGCTAAGCAGAGCGTTGAAAATCCAGTGCATGAAATAAAATCGCCGGGATTTTATCACGTCCGTGAACGTTGGCTAACTTAAATTGTGACATGTGACACCACAGTCGTGCCACCACTGCCACGTGCGGCTGATTGTTTGTCATAGGACAAGGACATTGCGAATTCAGCCAACAGGAACGCGTAACTCACTTATCGGCGCGCCCATTTAGCTCGGCGCGAGTTTTAAAAAATCCACTATTTGTGCGAACAAGGTAGAGTCACATCCACATAGAAATTATGAGGATGCGGATGAGGATGCGGAGCTTTTAAAATCAAAAGTTGAGGATGCGGATGTTTTGCGGATATCGAAATTTATGCGGATGCTCCGCAGTTGCGGATGCTCCGCAGTTGCGGATGCGGATACGGATATCCGTTACATCCCTGCTTTCTAGGGCCATTATGAATGACCATATTTCATGAAATCATGACATTTGAGACCAATTATAACTTAGAGTGTTGTGTGAGATTCTTATGATTCCGTAAATGTATATCTATTACGATTGCGAATCATATTTTAATCCATATACAACCTGACAGCCTGACACTGACCTGCAAATTGTAAAAAAACGTTAGAAACATTAAATTTCCCGGGCTATCTTAGCACATCCCCTTAAATAATTCCTCGTTTTTATCCATCAGACATTCACGTTAGTGGCGACCCAACCAGTGGAGAGCTTGGTCCCTCTGATAGGGGAGATCCAGCGCCTCCGCAGCTCCTACAACCCTCGCCTGCTCATGGGGTGCGTGGAGCTGAACTGTGTGCGCGCCAACACCGTGCTGGCAGACTTCCTGAAGGTTAGCTTTATATTATTTACTGTATTTATTAATTATTAGTGCCGGTTTAGGCACCTGTACCACCAGCTATAGATATTTTTTTGCTGAAAAAACGTACAATAGATGTAGGTCCCGTGTCAGTAAAAGAGATACACATATTTATAGCTGATTACTGACTGTACCACGGAACAGAAAAAACAGTGGAAGTGCAATGCAACAAAATTACTATGAGAACCGTTGTCGCCAAACCCTCACAAATAAACTGATAATCATATAATGCACTACAAATAAGCCGATCGTTTGATTTGTCGTTTAAATTTTAGTCAAAACTAGCATAAGTCACAGATTCTACATTTGGAAAGAAACCTTCAACCTCTTAAAATAGGATTTATTTTGCGTTAGTACAGAAAGTATCAACGACGTTTTGTAATCTAAAGTCAAACTAGATTCGATCGCCAAGTAAATTCTGCTACCCGACCATAGATGGCGGTATTCTCAGTTGTCGCAATTATAATCTTAATTGCGTTAGTCGTAAGGTTGACGTTCGCGTCATAGGGTCGTGTCTTCTGTTACTCGATCAAGGCAGCAACACATTGAATTTTCAATAACATTATCGATATCGATAGATACCCGATTTCATAATTCGAGAAAATAAGACTTGTTTGGAGTTGAGTAAAACTGTAAGATGAATGACGTAGTATTATTTAAAAATAGAATCTTACATAATGTATAAGATTTTAGTTTTAAATAATATCTTCTATATAATAAAAATCAATTGCTATTCGTTGTTCTCGCTAAAACTCAAAAACGGCTTGACCGATTTGAATAATTCTTTTTTTGTTGTGTTCGCCCGAACACAGGGAAAGTTTAAAAAAATGTCGGGTAGGTAGGGTACGTTGGATAGGAAGGGTAGGTAGGTAGTGTAGGTAGGTAGGGTAGATAGGTAGGGTAGGTAGGTAGGTACGAAACTAGGATAGGGTGGGTAGGTAGGTACGAAAGTAGGGTAAGGTGGGTAGGTAGGTATATTATTTTTATATGTATGTAGCTATATTATTAGGTATATTGGGAGAAGTACTAATACAGCGCAGGCGGAGCCGCGGGCGGCAGGTACCACAGGTAGTACTGAATAAATTGTGAAAATCATCTTACTTGGGTTAAAATTAAAAATACGTTGTTCTGTCTTTTTATTTATTGTCCTTGAAATAGAACGTATTTGTTAAAAAACTGGCGTTTCAAAAGTCTTATTTTTAATTTTAACAAATGGTGTATGCGAACATTTATATATTTTTCGACTATTGCCTTCATCAAATCAGTGACATGATTGGACGCAGGAAATTCGCATATTTGATGGGAGGCAATATCATTAAATAAAACAGTTCCAATAAACTTTCGCATAATTAGAGTTATCGCCACTTCCTTTCGAAAAACCCCGATGTCAACGTTTTTTAAAAATGTTTCCGCCGCCTGACATATTTTGACAACATCTGGCGAAGGATACAACAATCCACCTTGATCTCTCGCAATTATTTACTATTACTATAACTTTTTATAAATAAAAAATTTGAAATTATGTACTAATTTAATTATGTATTATCCTTGAGGCGGGCGCCGGCAACCCGGTGTGGAAGCTTTTATCACTGATCTTACACACCGAAATGACTTGAAATTACCGGCTGAACAATGCAACGCGTCTCAAACATTAAGTAAAAGTTTGATTACAATTTCGCTATATAGCATCTATGCAACCTTATATTTCGTGTATGAATGTTAGGCGACATTATATCTGTATTGTAATGTTATACAACAAATATTAAATTAGGTACTTATTTTCTTTTATCGATAACTATCTATAACATCAATACCCGACCTGACTACATCCCTAATTGAGTAGCGAAGAACTTTCGAGAACGAAATAGTGTATTTATACAATCCAATATAAACTTTATTTTAATCGCGTAAAGTTGATTTTAACTAAACGTTCTATTAAATTATTAGTAAATTGACAAAAACTAAGATTTTATTAGAAAATAAATAAAATCGTATTTACTGATGGTACGAAACACCTCCATTTTTAAGATTATTTCTCCTACTATCATTTTTGCACTCCAAAACAGAACAATACGGCATATTTACGGAAAAATAAATTTGTCTCGAGACTAGCGACTCGACGCGTTGTTAGAACACGATTGAAGTAAAGTTGCGTAACAGCGCTTAATTGTGACACGCGTGCCACGCCTACTTTGCACTTCCACTGTTTTTTCTGTTCCGTGGACTGTACACACTGCCGATGCCGGCGAGAACTCTCTCTCCACTAGTTTGTCGCAGCGACAGGAGCTATTTTAAAGAAAAACGACAACTTGCAGTTGCTAGCTCTACTTACTCACTTTTCGCTAATAGTTGGCGGTGGGACAGGTGCCTTAAGCTGTATTCATAGTAAACAATGATATAATGTTTATCAGAAAGAACTGATCCTTATGCTTGACCCGATTGATGGCAAAAAATACATAGGTAATGTTATTCGTTCGTATGAACTTCAGTCCGATACCAGGCAATCGACTTAAAAAAATCTAATGCTTATACTTAAAGTATTTTAAATAAGCCTGCCATAAGGTGGACCGGTGACCTTGTGAAGGCCGTCGGAATCCGCTGGATGCGGGACGCACAGATCCGGTCGAAGTGACGGTGCTTATCCAGCAGTGGACATCTTTCGGCAAAAATGATGATTTAAAAAAATAAATTATGAGCTAGTAAAATAAAATTTTAATTACTGTTTTCACTCCATAGGGCCGTTCTGTATATTTAAGTAGACATATAGGAACCTTTAACGTAAAATAAAGGTATAATAATAAACATTTGATGAAGGTTCCTCCCGAAGCCGTGAAGGTGCCCGTGATAGGCGGCGGCACTCCGTCTACAATGGTCCCTGTACTATCAGCCGCTGTACATCCCTGCGCCATGACTCAACAACAGGTGAAGACACTTACAAAATGACGTATTAGTACATTACTGTCGCGGCCAGCAATTAGGGCATTGATGCACGATAGCCGAGGGACACATATGTGAGTCCATCAATGCCGGATTGCGGCCAAGGCTTGGATAGTACTTTTCTCAAACAATGCGCGGAAATTCAAACTTAGTAAATTAATTATAAATTCCGGAATCAATGGTGTCGATTCCCTTGTTCACAAACTAAACTAAATTTAAGTTCAGTGCATCTTTTTCTTTCTATTTCATTAAGAAAAGGACAGAAGATAAATTTTAGTATAGTCCTGTCAAATTAATCTGCGCCTGTCACTCTCCATACAAGTTTAGACGTGATTAAAAACTTTCCGACTAAAATTACGTCAATTTACGTCAAGCGCCGATTAATTTGACAGGACCAAACTAAAATTTATCTTCTGTCCTTTTCTTAATGAAATAGAAAGAAAAAGATGCACTGAACTTAAATTTAGTTTAGTTTGTGAACAAGGGAATCGGCACCAATGACGAACAAAGAAAATCTGCATCCGGTTAGACTGGGAGCTGACTCCACATAGTTGGGAAACGGCTAGGCAGATGATAATGATGAAGGGGATGGTTAAAAGAACAACCGAATTTAAAGTCCTTTCTAAGTTACTACAAAATCACTGTTGATTAATTTTTTTCCTGTTCATGAAAAAACATCGTGAGGAAACCAGTACCCTAATTGCGTAACTTATTTTCGTAATCAATTATGCCTAATTTGTTTCATTTTGACGGTTCAACAAAATCAAAATTAAAATATTTCACATAAACCTACAAGGGCATTTATGAAACGTCACTAGCTTCTGACGTTTCATAAATGCCCTTGTAGGTTTCAGGTTGCACGGTTCCAATTGGTCGCTTCCTATGGAGAAAAGCCGGCAAGAAACTCCACGGTTACTCTTTTCAAAATAAATTGTTTCTACAATGTTTTCAAATTACAGTGTTAATAGGTACCTATGGGAGGTCAGTGTAGGCCTATCAACAAGTACCAGGTACTTAGTAAAATAGAAAATGGTCCACAAGTCTACAGCCTACAACGTTCTCACATTCACAAAATCTAAAAGAAAAGAATCTATATAAAAGATAAATAAAATAATAAAATTAAGGACCTATTTAAACCAAACAACAACATTCATTGCGTTATTTATGTTGTTATGTTGAGCAGATTTTTTTTTCCAACTTATGAAGCAATGGATTAGCAATCTGTTTCAAATCAAAACAGATTGTATTGTCACATTGTATTACGCAATTAGGGTACTGGAGCTTTAGTTAATATAAGTCTGAAATCGCCAACCCGTCTTGAGCGCGCGTGGTGATCAATGCTCGTGCCTTCTCTGTATGAGAAGAAGCCTTTGCCCTGCAGTGGGACAATAATAGGCTGGTATTATTATTTTGTATTATCATGAAAGTGGTTTTCAAAACATCTAAGTATCTAAATCAAAGTTTGTTAATTACGGGTCTAATTCGCGGGATTTCTTTTCCAAAAATTATGCAAATACCTGGCGACAAAACGAGTGTCTATATAAATAAAACAGCAAAAATATAATCTTTTCGTTTTGTTTTTTCGATAAAAAATACATCTTGTTTATAAATAATTACAGGTCGAATGTGTGACATCCTGTATAATGAGTGGCAACGATGCAGTTTGCGAGGCAAAAGGTTGTGCGTCGGCGACCGCCTGCCTGGCCGGCGCGTACGCAATAGCCCGCAACACCATCAACGTGTTGAAGGGCATTCAGGGGAAGAGGACCGTACAGTGCGCGTACGTCGACAGTTTGGGCACCTGCGCACCCAACTGCCAGTATTTTGCTAGTGACGTGAGTATAGATGTAAAACATTTTTTTTTTTTTTCTTTAGGACATCTCATAGCTGGTCTCTGAGACCATGACTATTTAACCGGTCGTTTTAAATAAAATGTTGCCGTTTTAAACCCCAAATAAATCGTTTTAAACGGTTGAAAACTCGCCTACAAAAATAAAAGAACTGTGTTTTACACTTCATTATGGGCAATTTTTGGTCACCTGATGTTATGTTTCGTTTTAATTAGTTTAAAGAAAATCAATAGAAAGTACCTACCTACATTCTACTACACGAAAACTTAAGTATGTAGGTATACTTATGCATGTGTGTGTAGGGTAGGCGAGCTTGCAACGTTGCGTCGAGTCACGAGTGACGATGTCAACGAGAGTGCGAGAGTGTGAGTTTGGTTTTTAAACCGAATCAAATTGATTATTTATATTGTTTGAAAACATTGAAAAATAATTTAAGTTTTAGTAATAGTTAAGTTTTATTTAATGAATTCTGTTTTCTCTTCTACTCTTACACACGTTGTCTACATCTCTTTAACTACTTTCCTATCGCAGGTATGCTGGAAGAGATTTCTATAGAAATAAGCATCACCTTTGTACCTACGTATTTTTCTGTTCCTTTCTTCTTATCTGTTTATATGTGTGTAGGTAGGTAGTGGTGCCGATTCCCTTGTTCACAAACTAAACTAAATTTAAGTTCAGTGCATCTTTTTCTTTCTATTTCATTAAGAAAAGGACAGAAGATAAATTTTAGTTTAGTCCTGTCAAATTAATCAGCGCTTGACGTAAATTGACGTAATTTTAGTAGGCAAGTTTTTAATCACGTCTAAACTTGTATGGAGTAGTGACAGGCGCTGATTAACTTGACAGGACTAAACTAAAATTTATTTTCTGTCCTTTTCTTAATGAAATAGAAAGAACAAGATGCACTGAACTTAAATTTAGTTATAAATAAAATAATAATAAATAATAAAAATGTTTATTTCATCAACTTATGTAATTACATTATTAAGTTTGGAGTCACCTTTTAAGCAAAGATTTGCTTGTATTAGGTGGTTCCGCTCTTCCAGTTTACAGTGACTATACATAATGTGTGAGAGAATAAACAATAGATGATTTTGAAAGCATGCAAAGTTTTTTAACAATACAAAAAGTGAAAAAATAAATAAGGAATGCGCATAGTGTTATGTGTGTGTGGAGGTAGTATGTGTGAGGTGGGGTGTGTGTGATGTACGGGTGTGAATGTTGGTGTGGAAGGTGCGATTTGTGTACTTTTTGTTTTAGTCAGCGACAAATTGTATCTATAGATTATATGTACATAGTTTAGAATTATGTGATTGTATGGAGCATAGCCTCGATTTCTTCGCAACTTTTGCTCTTCAACCATTCAGTGAGAGTCTTTTTACAGTCACGGTATGTCATAGGGTATATGGTGAGAATTTTATTAAGAGAATTGTATAAGCGAGAAGATTGTTTTGTGTATTGTCTTGTAGCAAATGTAGTTTTGACTGGTGTTTCTGGAGCTACTTTATTCTTCCTCCTAGTTTGTGTCCTGAGAGTGATGAAGGGAAGAGATTTATGCTTCTTCAGAGTAATCAGCAGGACATAGAGCTTTCTAACTGACAAGAGGTTCGAAGTTAAGTATAAGGTTTCGGTAGGGAATAATAGTGGTTTAAAATACATAACTTTTAGTAAAGCTCTCTGCGCCCTCTCTAACTCCAAAAACTTTGTTTTGGATGCTCCACCCCAAATTGGTAAACAGTACGTCAATATGGATTGACCCAGAGACACGTAAATTTGTTGGATAAGATCTTTAGTGGCTACGTGGCGAAGAGATTTGAAGGTCCAAATTAATTTCCTGACTCTGTTCATTATTAGTTCTAGATGTAAGTGCCACGATAGCCTTTGGTCGAGCATGACACCAAGGTATTTAGTACTACTTCCTTTGTTGATTTTTAAACAAGAGCAGTTGGAGTCAGAGAAGTCAGAGCAAGTATGTATTTTAATCTGGAGATCTTGAGATGGCTGAGTACGATTGTCAACGGAAAAACAAATGTAGTTAGTCTTTGAAACGTTTAAAGTTAATAGATTACATTCGAGCCAGGTAGCTACTGTAGATAAGCCACGTTCGGCGGTGTGAGCGACGCAGTTCCAAGTTTCTCCTGAGAAAACAATTGCTGTATCGTCAGCATAGGAGAATATGTGAGCTCCGTCGATTTTCATGTTGCAAAGGCTGTTTATATAAATGAGAAACAGCGTCGGACCGAGTACACTACCTTGCCCTACCCCGTATGTGACTATTTCTTCGGAACTAGTGACTGATCCTATTTTTACTACATATCTGCGTTCACTTAGGTATTCTTTAAAGAGTTTAAGTGGTATTCCTCTTACGCCAATGCCTTCTAGCCTATGTAAAAGTGTAGGGACACTAACTGTGTCGAAGGCTTTTTTTAGGTCTAAAAATACAGCCAGACACTTATCACGACTGTCTAATTTTTCAGTGACTACAGATGTAAGTGCCAGGACTGCGTCTTCTGTAGACTTTCTCTGTCTGAAGCCAAACTGTGAGGGCGATATTAAATTATTTTTTGTTAAATATCTGGTCAAGCGAAGATTTATTAATCTTTCAACAATTTTAGATAAGGACGAAAGTACAGATATCGGCCTGTAGTTAGACGGGTCAGACGTATTACCACTCTCGTATACAGGTGTTATTACAGCTTGTTTCAAGGCGGTAGGAAAAGTTCCTTGTTCAAAGCAGAGGTTAATAAGGTGTGAAATAATTGGCGAAATTATGGACTTGGCAGCTTTTAAGAAATTTATAGGGATTTTGTCCCAGCCAGTTGCACTGTCGGATTTTAGGCTCATAATTACAGTTGCTACTTCATCAGGGTCAGATTTGAGAAGAACAAAGGATGAGACCGGCGAAGCCGCAACGTCCTGAGGTAAGCTAGGGACGCTGTTAGGTTTCTTCTGAGGGTTATTTATTATGTTGTCAGCAAGACACTTCCCTATAGTGGAAAAGTACTTGTTAACTTTGTTTACTGCTTCGAGAGGATTAGCGGCTGATTCCAGCAATGCTGTATTTTGTGTTTTAGGTGGTTTTCGTTGGGAAATATTGTTTATTGTTTGCCATAATTTTTTAGGGTTTTTGTGTGTCTTATATAGGAGGTCGCGATCGTGTTTACGTTTTTGTTTTTTAATGATGTTGTTGCAGTAGTTCCTATATCTCCTATAGGTGATTTTTAGTATCTCGTTAAAAGGGTCTAGTTTTAACTTTTTTTGCATATTATTGCGATTATGTATGCAACGCAGCAAGCCTAATGTCATCCAAGGTTTAATGAATCTACTTTTAAGGGGGATACTCGTAACAAGAGTATTGGCAGTGAGACAGTTTTGTAGTAAGCTTATTAGACTATCTAATAGAATATTAGGGTTAGTTAGTTTTGTGAGGTCGTGAATATTGTTAGCTGTTAAAAGCTCGAGTGTATGTTCTACGTTTATTGTTGTTTTAGTTCAAAATGTTTTATGTGTATTCGTCAATTCAGTTAGTTTTAAGAAAATCATAGAGTGATCGGTGATAGTAGTGTCCATAATTGCAATGAACGCCGATTTTTTGTTAGGTTTAAGTTTTAGCATAAAGTGGTCTAGACAACTTTTGTCTCTAGTGGGATGTGAGTGTCCGGGGAGTAGGCCGTGAGTAGCTAACATATTTAAATAATGAAGTCTATTAAGATCTCTCGTATGATTGCTCCTCTTGCCTGTGGATTAAATTTATATTAATGTCTCCAGTTACTATTACATTTTTATTTGAAGAAACGGTAGCTAGGTGGAGGGATAAAGAGTTTATGAAATCTTCCGCGTTTGTCTTTGATGGAGAGCGATATATTCCTAGGACTATGAGATCTGGTTTAATATAAACTTGTAAGCAAGAAGCGTGAGTTAATTCTATCTCTTTTATTTGAAACTTGTGTGCGTTATTAACAAAGACGACGACACCGTCAGCCTTGTTTAAATGTTTAGTAGTGCGGCCAGCCGAGTAATTACTTAATTGAGGAATATTCTTATTAGGGTTTAGCCTGCACTCACTTAAAACAATAACGTCAGTGTTAAAATTTAAGTTAGCTAGGTTCAATTGTAAGTCGCTAAAATTAGAATAGATACTTCTGATATTCTGTGTTATAATCGTGAAATCAGTGTTTTTAATTTTTATTGTTGTGCTTAAATCGCGAAAGGAGAAGTTTGACACTTGGGCTATTTCTGTGTTATCTATTTCAGTTATAGTGTCCAGGGTTCTATCCATACTTGACTGTTAAGTGACTGAAGTACAAAAAATCATAGTCTTTTGTTAGCTGGGGTGTGTGTGTTTGTGTAAGTAATATGTAAGGAAAATTTTGCACAGAAGGTTTATTGATGTGTGTTTTAAGTGTGTGTGCACGCATAACAATAACATACTTTTTAATTCTTAGACTAATTAATCATAATAATACAATGATAGATAATTTTAACTTAATAACTGCAATCCTAAGTCTTATAGAATTTAACAAATAACAGTAACATAACAGACTAATATGCTTATACTTTCTAGTAGAAAGTATAAGCACATTAGTTTAGTTTGTGAACAAGGGAATCGGCACCAATACCTACGATTGGTCGGACGGACCAACTAGAACTAAACTCGCTAAGTGTATCAATATCAGTACCTATATCACAAATTTAAAAATCTTTACACAATTTATAGGTACTCCGTTATATCCCTACCTCGGTAAAATCAAGAATATATAGTTATAATTAAAAAAACATAGTCATCAACACCAACCGTTTTAAATCGAAAAAAATTGTTAATTTTGGTTTTAAACGTTTTTTTTCGTTTTAAATGGATTGGTTTAATTGGTTTTAAACCGGCCTTACATCTATAGACGTGAGTTAACACTTTCGACTCCACCCACTTTTCATAGAGCTCATACGCCATGCCGCCATACATATTGCATGTCGATCTTCCGGGAGCGTCACCGGCATTACGTTTGCGTTAAAGTTAACCCTCGAGGAGGGTCACCGGCATTAGGTTTGAAATCGTGCTGTAAAACGAAGTAAAATTGTGTTTTCAGGGGGTCCGAATCGGTGGTGGACATTTCGTTCGCCAGCCCCGCTCTGTCGCCGCGTGTCATTGACTGGCGCGTCATGGAGGGGGTGGAGACCTACTCCGATCACCGGTACATCCGGTTTGACGTCTCCACCCAGACCTCGAGTGCGCCAGTCCGACAGGCCCCGAGTGGTCCGCGGTGGGCGCTGAAGCAGCTGGACCGGGAGCTTCTCCTGGAAGCCGCGATCGTGCAGGCCTGGGTGTCATCACCGGACAGGCCTGCCGACATCAACGACGAGGCGGAGTGGTTCCGGGAGGCCATGTCCAATGTGTGTGACATGGCAATGCCCCGGGTCCATCCTAGACATGCTTCGCGCCGGCTGTACTGGTGGTCGCAAGAGCTGGAGGCTCTGCGCAAGGCGTGTGTTGCTGCGCGACGCCGGTACGCCAGGCATCGCAGGCTCCGTATCCGCCCTCCGGATACGGAAGCCATTGAGGCGGAGCTGTACGAGGGGTACAGAGCGGCGAAGGCCGCCCTCCAAGCGGAGATCCTGCGGGCCAGGGCGCTAGCCCGCGAGGAGATGCTGGAGACTCTCAACAGGGACCCGTGGGGGCGCCCATACAAGATGGTGCGGGAGAAACTCCGCCCATGGGCTCCCCCGCTGACGCAGAGTCTCCGGCCCCAGCTTGTGGGGGACGTGGTGAGCGCTCTGTTCCCCTCTAGAGGGGATCATACTGCTCCGTCCATGGCTCCGCCCACTGCGATGCCCGATGCGGACCACACCGACGACGGCGATTCTCCTGAGGTGACTGAGGTAGAAATGAGAGTGGCGGTACGCAAGATGAGTGCGAAGAATACCGCCCCAGGACCCGACGGCATACCCGGAAAAGCCTGGGTCCTGGCCATGGGGGCTCTCGGGCCTCGACTGAGGGGGCTCCTAAGCGCATGCATGGAGAGGGGCCAGTTCCCACTTCGTTGGAAGACGGGGAAACTGGTCCTCATCAAGAAGCCGGGGCGCCCAGCGGACTCTCCGTCCGCTTATCGGCCCATTGTGCTGCTCGACGAGGTGGGCAAGCTCTTTGAAAGAGTCATTGCAGACCGCCTCGTCGGGCAGCTGGTGCGAGTGGGGCCGGATCTGGCGGAGAGCCAGTTCGGTTTCCGCAGGGGGCGCTCTACGGTGGACGCCATCATGCGCATGCGGGCCCTCACGACGGGGGATGCTGTGGCCCGGGGCGGGGTCGTCTTGGCGGTGTCTCTAGACATCGCCAATGCCTTCAACACCCTGCCCTGGAGTTGCATCAGGGAGGCACTCCGGTATCACCGGATGCCGACCTACCTCTGTCGTGTGGTCGAGGCCTATCTGACGGACAGGGCCGTCATCTACCCCGGTCACCAAGGAGAGTGGAACCGGCAAGAGATGTCGTGCGGTGTCCCACAGGGTTCGGTCCTGGGGCCGCATCTGTGGGACATCGGATACGACTGGGTGCTGCGCGCCGACCTCCCTAGCGGCGTCAGCGTCGTTTGTTACGCTGACGACACGCTTGTCCTGGCGCAGGCGGGGTCGTACCAGGCGGCGGCCGATTTAGCGACACGCGGGGTTGCGACAATCGTTGACAGGATCCGGCAGCTGGGAGTCGAGGTGGCCCTGCACAAGTCTGAGGCCATGGGTTTTCATGGTCCTCGGAATGCGCCACCGTCGGGTTCCCAGGTAATGGCGGGAGGGGTTCACATCGGTGTCGAGTCGACGATGAAGTATCTGGGACTCGTCCTCGACAGCCGGTGGAATTTCGTGGAACACTTCCGACGTTTGGCTCCCAGACTGGACCGGGCTGGGGCTGCATTGAAGCGGCTCCTGCCCAATCTAGGGGATCCAAACGCCTCCTGCCGGAGGCTCTATGCGGGGATCGTGCGGTCCATGGCCCTTTACGGGGCGCCGGTGTGGGCGCGTTCATTGAGGCTGCGGCCAGCCCGCCGGTTGAACGCGTCCCAGAGGGTCATGGCCATCCGGCTGGCCCGAGGATACCGCACGGTCTCCTGCGAGGCGGCGAGCCTCCTTGCCGGATTACCGCCATGGGATCTGGAGGCAAAAGTCCTCGCGCACGTCTGGGAGTGGCGCGAGGAGGCGAAACGCCGGGGCTTAACCCCGATGCCGCAAGAAATTGCGGCACAGCGGACAGAGCTCCGGCGGGATCTCATGGCGTCATGGAGGGTGCGATTGTCGCAACACCGCGCTGGGCACGCCACAATCGCGGCGATAAAACCTGTCTTTGAGGAGTGGCTGGAGAGACGCCACGGCGTTCTCACCTTCCGCCTGACGCAGGTCCTCACCGGACACGGCTGCTTCGGGAGGTTCCTGTTCAGGATAAGGCGGGAGGAAACACCCGGGTGTCACCATTGTGTGGATCGGCCTGAGGACACGGTGGAGCATACGGTGGAGGTCTGCCCGGCTTGGGCGGAGCAACGCCGTGTTCTCGTAGAGGCGATCGGCGGCGGTGATCTCTCGCGTCCGGCCCTGGTTCAGGCCATGGTACGGAGCGAGAGGAAATGGCAGGCCGTCACCTCCTTCTGCGAAGCGGTAATGCTCGCGAAGGAGGAGGCGGAACGCGTGAGGGAGAGGCAAATTTCGCGCCCTCACGCCCCTAACCGCCGCAGGAGGAGACGCCCGGGGCGGGAATCGCGAGCCGATTTCCGGCCACCGTAGGCGCGGGCTTGCGGACGGTGAGCAATGGGTAGCTCGCCGTCCGATAAGGACCAAGCCCGGGTCGACGGCGCGTTGTGTTCCACGCGCGCCTCAAAGAGATGTCAGCAGAATTGACGGGGTCCACTAGGACCAATGCCTGCCGGGGGTTCGAAGAAAACCGATCGGGAAATCGTGGCCCCCGGCAACAGGGCAACCGAAGGAACACGGGTGGGTTTTAGTCAGTAAGAGTCTGACACGCCCTCCCGCTCCGCCCAGAGCGGGAGAAGTTATTTGATAATTTCCCACCCAAAAAAAAAAAAAAAAAAAAAAAAAAGGGGGTCTTGTTGCTATACTTAGTTTCTTTGGGGGTATTTTTATGTACTTACTAGTGGGATGGAACGAAAAATAAAAAATATTTAATTTATAAGAAGTATAATCGCTCGCTCTGATCCGAGACAGGGGTGTCCAACCTTTTATGAAATTTTCATGCAAATTAGGTAATCATTTTAATTTTTGATTGAAGTATTTAAATTAACGGCAAAACTCATGTTTTTTTATTTTTATTTAATAACACGTAATTTATTTTATTTTGTAACATTTGATTAACGTTCAGTGTCCTATTGTTTACTTGATCGTCGCTCATGATTTCGAAAAACTGGCAAAGAGCAAGTCGGACTTGCGCACCCAGAGTTCCGTACCTTAGTAGGACCAACATTTTAAATTTTTTTTTTTGCCATCATGACTCATGAGTATGACTAAGCTTGTTTGTAAAGGATTATTGCTGATTTTTCAAAAACTGTTCTAGTTAGAGACATCGTTTAATTTTCCGTGTAATGTTTATGTATGCAAAAACCTCGACCAACTACATAGATTTATTTCCGAATTTTCGCTTTGCAGAGAAAATTTTTCATTTTGGACTAGAAAAAAACAGCAAAATGGATTGGGAAGAAATTATTTATTTTTAAAAGCAATTATTACAAAATATAACTTCTGTTTATCAGAACGCAAGGATAAATATTTTATACGCATGCGTAATTCTTACGTTCCTAGAGATGCCCATACTTTTTAAAAGTCGAAAACGATTTTATTTGTAATTGGTCAATAACGTCGTTCCTTCCCTATTTTCGACAAGTAAAATTAAACAAAAGATTGACATTTTACTTTTAGTAAACATAATGTATCATCAAGATACTATTTATATTACGTTTTATAATTAGTTTATTCTAGTCCAAGCATGATTGGAGAATGGCCATAGTTTTTTGGAGATAAGGGTAGAGGTAGTATTTTTAGGACAAGAAAATAAAAATATCTTAATTTGGACGTAGTTTAGCAAAATGGACTCAACCCACACTATGGTCAAAAATGAAAAAGGTCCTAAAGGAACCAACCTTTAGGTCCTTTTTAATTTTTGACCATAGTGTGGGTTGTCCTTTTTGCAAAGCTACGTCCAATTTTATGAAGTGCAAATGAAACTCTTTCATGTGATACTCTATTTGACCTAGTTACCCCTGTTGAAATGAAACAAAAAATATTTAAAAAAAAATTGTTTTACAGATGGATAAGCATTATTTCAAATTTCAAGTCTATAGCGTTAGTAGTTTCTGTATTAAGCAACTGTGACAGACAAACGGACAGACAAACGAAGTCGCACCATAAGTTTTCTTTTTTAACCATTTTGATACGGAACCCTGAAAAGCATCGATTGTTAAACTCATCCTCGTATTTTAAATGAGCCCTCCACGAGGGCTCCCGGCATCTCATATGCGACATGAGTGAGCGCTCCAAGAGAGCTCGGCACTGAACGTGTTAATGGATGAAGGGATTCTATTTTTTTTTTTTGCAATAACCAGGTATCAGGTTTTCGACAGAAAATATGTATTAATAGAATAATAATTGATTACAATCATCTACACAACTCCCTAAAGCTGCGTCCTCACTAGGGTAGCGGGTTTATATAGCTATGCATGAAAACATGACTTTCGTCAGATTGTACCTAACTATACTCCATTTGAAATAAGATTAGACATTTAACTAAACCTTTTTTATAGTCCGTTCAACCGATTTTGACTTCTATTGCGTTAGTGGCATGACAAATGGCAGCTGCAGTAAACAGTTGGTTTGTAACCACTTTTTTTGCTTTTAATGCCATCCTTATGCCTACGCAATAGAAGTCAAAATCGGTTGAACGGACTGTAAAAAAGGTTTGTTTAAATGTCTAATCTTATTTCAAACGGAGTATAGACTTAGAGAGCTGTAGGTACACACGGCTACACATCAAGTTATACATTTCCAGTTTATGCTGATCTCGCATTGTGTAAGATTTCCGTACAATGCGAGGTCAGCTCATAATGGAAATGTATAGCTTGATGTGTAGCCGTGTGTACATCAAACTCATTTTCTCTTTGTAGCAAAATGGTTAAGTACAGACAATGGTGCCGATTCTCTTGTTCACAAACTAAACTAAATTTAAGTTCAGTGCATCTTTTTCTTTCTATTTCATTAAGAAAAGGACAGAAGATAAATTTTAGTTTAGTCCTGTCAAATTAATCAGCGTTTGACGTAAATTGACGTAATTTTAGTCGGCAAGTTTTTAATCACGTCTAAACTTGTATGGAGAGTGACAGGCGATGATTAATTTGACAGGACTAAACTAAAATTTATCTTCTGTCCTTTTCTTAATGAAATAGAAAGAAAAAGATGCACTGAACTTAAATTTAGTTGAGTTTCTGAACAAGGGAATCGGCACCAATGTTTTTATCTTGATTTTCCAGGTCGTGCTCGGTCCTTCCGGAATAGAGAAAAACTTGGGCGTACCGGAGCTGACCAAGTTTGAGCATTGTCTTCTGTGTACTTCTCTGCCTTATATTAGGAACGAGATAGCTCGAGGCATTTGGTTGGTAAGTAATAAGAATAAAACATAAATATCATTCGTTTATTTACTTCTATTCGAATGGTGACGTAAGTATTAGCCGACGTTCGTACGGACGTTAAAATCTCGTCGATTTTTTTTCGTACATTGGTTTTTCAACGCTCAGCTTAACACCGAGAGTTGAAAATCCAGTGCGTGATTAAATCCCGCTGCGATTTTAATCCGTGCGAATGTTAGCTAAAACCCACCTAAGCCGACGTTCGCACGGACGTAATAAAATAACGACGATTGACTTGTCGCGAACCCGTAACGCAACGTTGCGTTCAGCGCTCGGTCTGGCAACACGCCGTGTTCGGGTTCGCGACAAGTCAATCGTCATCCTGAGGATGCCTCGTTGAGAGGAGAAACACGGGTCGATTTCTTTCAGGGTTTTTTATGGCTCATTAGAAATAGCTAAGCGGAATAGGTTACTAAATATATCCACGTCAATTGTATTTTTAACCGACTTCCAAAAAGGAGGAGGTTATATGTTCGTCGCGTATGTTAATTTATTTTTTATGTATGTCCACCGATTTCTCCGTCAATTGTGGACCGATTTAGAAAATTTTTTTTTTTGTTTGAAAGGGTATGCTCTCGAGTTGGTCCCATATAAATTTTATTAACTTTGCTTCGATAGTTTTTGAGTTAGCTTCAATAATACGTACTTTTTCCCACTTAGTATGTGGATGATATGATAAGTTCCTGTCACTGTTATTTACATAACAGGTAGTGGTTTACGAATTTGTGTGGGGTAGGTACCACAACTAAAAAGTGAAAAATAAAAACTTTTTACAAAAAAAAGACTTCCAAAAAACACTACAAAGTGAAAAATAACTTTAATTTCGAAATTCGGTGACAAAAAACGAAAATTCAAAACCAAAGACACCGACTTCCGAAATTAAAGTTATTTTTCACTTTGTAGTGTTTTTTGGAAGTCGGTTGTTTTTTTTTTTTGTAAAAAGATTTTTATTTCAAATGAATTTCCGCTAAGTCACACCTGAATCGATTAACTATTTGGCCCATTGGTAGACCATGACCTGGGTTACCATAGGATACTTTTTATACCGATATTTCTACCGGATCGAGACTTATGCAGGTGAAACCGCGGAGCGCAGCTAGTCAATTATATCTTCTTATAAATTTTGACGTTCATAAGTGTCTTGTAATGGCATAATTGAGCTTGTTTAACTATAACTGTGTTGTTGCAGGTGTACACGATGTGCCAGCAGTGTTGTTGCCCGAATTGCTGTTGGCACCCTAGCACATGTTACACGCCCCCCATCTGTCCCTGCGTGCCCCCCACCAACTGGACTTGTGGCTGTCCTGACGCTTGCAGGGACGAGTATCTTGCCTCGGTTAGTATCTTACAAGATCTGTACAGTACTTTTATTTTCTTAATGTCCCTTGGCAAACTTCGTGTTTCGTCAGTCGTCGGACTTCTATCAGTAAAGTTGCCCTTTGCACTTGGTGCAGACTCGACGCTCTCAATCGACTTGAAAGTATACAAAGTTGTTAATACTCTTTTAAGGAAAGCTGCTACGACAGATAGGAAAATAGTTTTACAGCTCTATATAGTTCATACGGAAATCAAAACAACAACAAAGTACTTAGTTCTGAATTCAAGTTATTGTACACGATAAATCTAATAATTGATGGACATGGAAATTAGCATTCGATTGTATTCGGAATTGCGATGATTCCCGAGGGACATTAAGAAAATAGAAGTATTGTAAATAGGTTTCTGCTGATAAAAGATAGTATTTAGATTCGGGTGCATAGGAAATTTGTGTCTGTGAACGTATTCATGATACAGGACAAATACCTAGTGTGTAGCAAAAACAATAACATAATGTTATTTGACTGCAATGCTATAACACGCTGCAACTACAGTCGGCAACATGCCAAAATCCCTATTTATGACTTTATTATATACCTATGTTCTGGCAAAAAAATTCATGTTTTTTTTTAGAAAATTATTTTTCGAAAATATATCATGAATATTCAGAAAAATATAGGCGGGCACATGGCTATGGGCGACATTGTATAGGTTCTAGAATACTCATGTTATATATTATCAATAATTTTTTTAGGAAAACTAAAAATTATCACTTTCCTTAAATTCGAAATGAAAAGTTGAGTGATTAACACGGGTGAAAGTCATCAATTCCTACTTGGACTACAGTCGCTCTCGCTGCGCTCAAGCGTCTAAATACCTCGTATGGGAATTGATTCCTATCGCCCCTTTTATAACAATCTACTACAGTTTCATGTATAGAATGCGTGGCTATGTGATGGGTATTTTTACATCCTGTATATTTCCCACAGATATGTCGGGATATGACGTGCAGGTGCGGCAGCACAGAGCTCTGCTGGCGCCCCCGTCCGAATGACTACGACGCCGCGCGGGCCGCCAACATCACGCACCAGATTCCTCCGTTCATACCCTCTTGCGGAGCCCAGATCCCCAGGAGCATTCGCATAACACAGGAAATCTTGGATAGGGCCAAAAAACCCTGCTGCAAGTTTCATTAAGTCCTCATAGGCCTTTGCAACTCTTACGTATTCGAGAGAACAGCCAAGGCTTTCAAATCTTACATGTTTAAAGTTATGGAAACATTTAATGGCATTACCATCAAGACAGTGTTTTATTTTGTAACGATGAGATGAGAAAGAGTCGGGTCTTCTTACCTAAAGACTTATCCAAAACATTTCATCAGCTGTCGTGAAGAAAACATGTGAACACGTTCAGTTTAGAGCGAGGGCTATGAGACGAAGAAAGCATATGCATGAAAAAGGAAGTCCGGCTGATGTCGCAAATATAAGACTTGCTTAGCTGTGCCGAAATAATTTGTATAGAACAACACCTCGTACGAGACTGTCCAATGCCGTGTCCTCGTTGTTATCTCAAAATCAGTGTACTCCTGATACAATGGAACGTATTTCAAAAGAGTTTTTAAAAATGTCTCCATGCAGACCTGTATACTGCAATAGTCACGTGCACTCAGGGCAAAATTATTGTGACGCCTATTAGGCACAAATTATACGAATATATATATCTCAAAGCTGGACTTATAGTTCATACCTTTAAGTACCATTGACCCTCGTCTGACGTCTTACCCCACGCCGCCAGTACTTCTACTTTTCTAGCTGAAATCAAAATGTGTTCGTTCAACAAAATTTCATGCATTGCACAGAAATCTCGTTTTGTTTAAAAACTAGTCAAATTTGAAGTGAAGTTTTACGAAGTTTAAATGTCTATATGTAATTGTAAGTATTAGCAAATCATTGTTGGTATCATAAGGCAGTAACAAGGTAGGCCTTTTAAAAATTTCGCCGTGTATTTTTGTAGTTGGTGACGAAATTTTTGTATGTAAACGGGTTTATATTTTATAAATTATGATTTGCAAATAAAAAATATTTATTCATGAAATATTTAATTTAATTAAAACTTTCAAATACTTCAACAAAAGAAAAAATCTAAATAATTGTTATTTGTGCATAATAAGTAATTCTACATGTGAAACATATGTTTTATTTTTCCACGCCAGTTGTCCAATTTTTCTTTCCGATTTTCCAAACAGTTTGCGCAATTGCCTTCTTCAATCTGAAAATGAACTCATTGAAATCGCTGAACAGAGTAGGATCTAGTATAATCCTTGCTCCGAACAAGGCTGTCATGGAGTTAGGACATAATGAGTATGATGACGGAGAGGAATTTTAAAAGTTCTAGTTGTGAGTAATATAGGATTTCGAGAATCTATAATTTTACGTGTCTCTGAGAAACTACCCTTTTTAGCCGATCCGAAGTGAGTCTACTGTTCACTTTCAGAGAGTTTATCCTAAAAGTTGGCAACGTCGTAAATAGCTGTCAAATATTTACGAGTATCTATTTTGATTAATTTGACAATATTACTGTATGGAATTTCAGAAGGGGCTTGTGGCTAAGTAATAACAGCTGCACGGGTCGATCGATCAGGTTAAGCTACGCTTGCCGCGGTTGGTCCGTGGATGGGTGACCATCTTTACATACCAAGTCCCCTCCGTGCCTCGGAAAGCACTATTCTATTCTATTTTTCTCTATGGCAATGGTGCCGATGTCGACAATTCTGCCAATGTCAGATGTGTTAGGAGAAAACGTGCGAAGGAAGGAAACAAAAAAGAAAAAAAAAAAAAAAGGAATTAAAAAACTACTATCATTGAATTTTGTGTGAAACTTGTTGACGGGTATTAGTAGTACACTGAAACAAACAGATAAACATTATTGTTAGTTATATTATTAAATATGTACATAAATGATCACAAACCACACAAAAATCATCATAATTTGATTTCATTGACACGGATAAAAAACATCAAAGCCGCAAAGAGCTTTGGAGAAGAATGTGTTAGTAGGGATGGAAAGTTAGTTGGGACAGGGATCTTTAATTTAGGGAGATAACTATACAAGTCATGGGCTGGGTTATTATTGGAGCAGTTAAAAAAGATATGCTCCAAAGTACCTTCATCCAACCCACATTCGCAGAGCGATGTATCTCTGACCCGGATTTTGTGAAGGAAAACCGGAGAACAGCAATGGCCTATACGGAGACGGCAAAGAATAGTGATCACTTTCTTGGATATTTTCTTATAAGGATAGAACCAAGGCTTGGGAGTAACATTGGGCTGTATCGCGTGATAAAAGGCACCCTTCTTTTTACTCGAATTTTGCCACTGCACTTGCCATGAGGTTAGCAAGCTCTTTCTGGGAAGGCTCAGCAAATCATAGCCCTGACATTGGAAATGTTTATGGTCAACGTCTTGGGACGTTACAGCATCTTTAGCAAGAGCATCAACATATTCGTTTCCTTTTATGCCACAATGACTCGGAATCCAAACCAAGTGTACGGTTTTATGATTCTTGGCACAAGAGAAAAGAGACTTTTTAATTTGAAGCAGAATTGGACTGTGAAGTTTACTCTTATACGGATTTTGCTCCAGAGCTTGTAAACAACTAAGTGAATCTGTAAAGATGACACCAAATCGAATGCTATGAGCCTCTATAAATAGACACGCTTCTAGTATGGCCACGCACTCACCCGTAAACACTGAAGATTGTACAGGGCATTTGAATTTCAAGACAATTTTGGAGTTTTGGTAGTATACCGCAGCACCAGTGCAACTTGCATCTGATAATTTAGAGGCGTCCGTGAAAAATCTTTCAAAATTGTACCAACGCTCACCAACCGCCGCGTTGAAAATAGAGTCCGCCGCAGGAGACTTTTTTGATATGCCAATATTGTAGAAAATATCGGGGTTAAAACAAATAACTTCGTAGTCAAAACTGAACATAGGAAGTTTCGGAAACTGAATGATAGGGGAATCTAAATTTTGATAACAACGAAAGGATTTTAAAAACAAAGGGATTTCTTTATGGTTCCAATAATTGGAACTCCGGGATGCAACGTCCAAGTCGTCCACTTTTTGAACAAGAGGGTGGGAGGATTTGGTAATGACTCTAGCCCAGAATCTTGATGCTAGATACTGCCTTCTCAAGGCCAATGGTGGTTCTGCACACTCTACTTGCAACGCGTTAATTGGCGAGGACTTCATACATCCTGATATGATCCGTAGACACTTAGCCTGAATTCTGTCCAACCTTGCCAAAGCACCTTTGTTGCAGGGAATTAAAAGAAAGGATCCATAGTCCAGAACACTCCGGATTAAGGCATTGTATACCAGTTTCATGGTGTAGGGATGTGCACCCCACCAGACACCGGCAAGCACTTTTAATATGGGGATAGTTCTCTCGCATCTATTCACTAAATAATTTAGGTGATGTAAACCACTCAATTTGGAGTCCAAAAAAACGCCTAAGAATTTTACTTTTGAAGAAACCGGTATACAATGCCCTTGGATGCCCACTGAAATTTGAGGGATCAGCCTCTTGCGGGAAAATACAACGACAGCACTTTTGGGGGCAGACAAACTCAGACCATTAGAATTTAGCCATTGGTTTAGAGAGTCCAGGGACACGCAGAGAGATGATGCAGCGTCGCTAACTGATTTATTGGTAACATATAAAGCCAAGTCGTCAGCGTACTGAAGAATTTGACAATCATTATTGAGGCATGAATCAATGTCAGCTGTATATAAGTTGTACAGTAAGGGACTAAGCACAGAGCCTTGTGGTAGGCCCTTCCATGACATCCTGACGTCAAATTCCTCACCCGGGACTCTCAAAACCAAAGTTCGAGACATGAGCAAATTGCAGATGCACTGTACCATTCTCTCCGGTATCCTCAGCTGTTGCAATTTTTGCCTGAGAATGGGAAGAAGGACATTGTCATAGGCAGAGGAAATGTCTAAAAAGGCAGCGACTACGGATTCATTTTTGGAAAACGATGAGCGTATATCTGAAACCAAAACCCCAACACTATCCATGGTACCGAGTCCCTTTCTAAAACCAAATTGAGACCTAGGAAGTAAGTCTCTTGATTCCACTATAAATTCTAGTCGATTCTTTATTAAATGTTCCAATAATTTTGCAAGGACTGATGACAAAGCGATCGGTCTGAAACTGTTTGGATCATCAGCGTGCTTGCCAGGTTTTAAAATAGGTATGATAATTTGAGTTTTCCACTGATCGGGTACCCAGCCATTGGTGTAACAAAAATTGCAAATGTCTAAAAAATATTTTTTTGCTCTATGACCTGCGTGTGACATAAAGGAATAGACAATACCGTCTATACCGGAGGCAGAGTCATGAACATATTTTAAGACAGAGTTAAGCTCCTGCATAGAAAATGGTGCATCAAAAGGATCTTCTGAAGAAATGGGAGACGGCTGATTATATTCTGCTTCCGATGGTACATATGGAGGAGCCAATTTATCAAAGAACTTGTCAGCAGTCCCTCGGGGGATGGGGGAAGAAATTGAAGGGGAACATCCAGATCTAAAACGGTTGATCTTCTTCCATACAACTGATAAAGGAGTGGAGGGGGACAGAGAACCGCAAAAGTCAGCCCAACCGGCACGTTTCTTCCTTCGCAGCAACCTTTTAGATTTAGCGAGAGTCCTGTTATATGCTATTAGGTTATCGCTAACCATCGCCTCATTGTACACAATCTCAGCATCATCCCTTTCCCTTATAGCTGTTGTGCATTCCTGATCCCACCATGGTGGGGGGGGGATCTTCCCACGTGCTGAGTTTTTAACAGGGAAGCATGAGTCTGCACTAGCTGATATAGCAGAAATGAGGTTATTATAACAGTTTGACACATGGAGGGCACCAAGAGAATCAAAATCATGGGGAACTAAATTTGGAAGTGTATCGATCTTGTCCTCCAATAATGAGGCATGCTTTAACCAATCAGGGTTAGATAAATTATACCTCAAGAGTGGAGGGCTTGATTTTTCTAAATAAGTCTTTTCAGCCAAAGAAATTATAATTGGATAGTGATCACTACCATGTGACAAACTGGTACACTCCCAATGACAAGACGCTGCAATATCCAATGAGCAGAAGGTGAGGTCAACACAACTCTTATTCTGTCCAGGAAGAGACCTACGAGTTGGGCAACCATTGTTTAATATACACAGGTTAAGGTCATCTAAGATTTCAACTAAACCTTCCCCAAAAGAGTCGCAACGTTCAGAACCCCACCTGAAATGATGGCAGTTGAAGTCCCCCATAACAAGTACAGGGCCTTGTATGTTTTCTAATGTACACTTTAAAATTGACAGGAAACTTTGATGAGGGTGAGCAATATAAATAGATAAGAGGGTTATACCCTCTACCCTACAAGCCACAATATTAATGTTATCACCTAGAGGAGTCTGAGATACAACCGCAAGTGGTACACGATTGTTCACGCAGAGAGCCGACCCGCCATAGCCATCAGATCGGTCGCATCTGAGAATATTAAAAGAAGGTACACGGAAACTAAGACTCTGGACTAGCCAAGTCTCAGCAAGGGAACAAGCTAAAGGTTTATATTTGTTTAGAAGGAATGTGAGCTCGTGCTTCTTATGCCACACGCTCCTCACATTCCATTGAAGGAACACCAACCGAGCCATTATTATGGGATGAAAGAGAGTTAATAAGTAAAGTAGCAACGTTGGGCGGTAATTGAGTTTTGTTTGATGAAGAAATTAAAGTTAAAAGAAGTTTACTGAGAAGTTCAATTATTGAAGACAGGTTTTCAGGAGATTCTGATAGTTGATTATTGAGAGCACAGCCATTAGGCTGAGAAGATTGGGGAGTGCTAGTGAGTTGCTGATGAGCTGTTTTATCATAAGAAGGAGAAAGGGGAGCATGGGTCATTGGCTTAAGAAATACAGTTTTGCGGTATGACTGAGATTGTGATTTAGTAGTGTCTGCATAACTACGAGTAGAAATTGGAACTGTTTTACTAGCTTCTGAATAGGACATCACTTTCTCAGCCATGATTGTTTTTATTGTCCTCTGTCTGCTGTACTCCGGACAGGCCCTGCTATTTGCAAAATGACTTCCAGAGCACAACACACAGAAAGCTTCGCTCTCAGCTATGCTACAACCATCACCGGGGTGATCATTGCCACACTTGCTGCAACGGGGTTTGGAACGACAAAGAGATTCTACGTGACCAAATCGGCAACACTTGCGGCATTGAATGGTGGGGTAGATATACTGTTCTACAGTTAATGATGTGTAAAAACAGAATATTCTTTTTGGTAAAACTTGGCCATCAAAAGTGATGACACAAGTTTCCGTGGGCCTGTATTCAATTAAACCATCTTTGTTAGATTTCCTGTTCAATCGCCTAACTTTTAAAATTGGACCACAGCCTACGGGAACTTTTAAATATGTGAGTACTTCCTCTTCTGAAAATTCAGTAGGGATGCCACTCACAACACCCATGCGAGTTATATTAAAAGATGGAATTAAAGCCTCATATAAATTTGTCCCTAGAACCTTATTGGAAATGAAAGCGTTTGCATCCTGAGGGGCTGCAAACTCAACCGATACACGGTTTCTACCAACTCGTTTAACTGCAATGATATTGGAGAAATTTTGATTAGACAAGAAGCGCCCAAATGTGACAGGATGTAGGGTAGTTCCAGAATTGGGTTGAACTTCCTGACGGGAAACATGAACTATATAAGGTCCTTTGTCTGTGACTGAATATTTGACACGACCTATTTGAGTTCTTGGTTGTTTGGTAGGACGATTGATTTCATCACCGGGACGTTTACGGAGGGTAGACTGGCTAGGAAGGATTTGGGACTCCAGATTACAGACCACATCTGCAAACTGGCTTAATGGGTTGGGAGTGGGGCTCAAATTATACGGGGAAAATCCAGAAAGGGGGGTAGAAGGGGTATCATCAGGAGGGTCGGGGGGTTTATTTTTATCCATATTCAAGAATATGAATAATGGTGATCAATACAGATAAAAAAACACAAACCTGATATCAGGTGACAACAACGTACACAAACAAACACAATAACAAGTCACAAAAAAAACACAATGTCACAAAAACCAGCTAAAATTCTAAACACACGTGATACCCAGAAGCACACTGTGGCGAGAATCCCTCGGAAAGCACGTTAAGCCGTTGGTCCCGGCTGTCATTTGTAGATCTTTGACAGTCGTTACGGGTAGTTAGAAGCCCAAAAAAGTCTGACAACCAGTCTTACCAAGGGGTATCGTGTTACCTAGTCAATAGGTTGTGGAGGTCAGATAGGCAGTCGCTCCATGTAAAATACTGGTATTCAGCTGCATCCGGTTAGACTGGAAGCCGACCCCAACATAGTTGGGAAAAGGCTAGGCAGATGATGATGATTACTGTATGGAATTAAGAAATGTGGCTAACTAGGGAACTAAAATATTGATTATGAAATGCAATAATTAATGTCGTAATACTTACCGAATATTTAGTTTTAGATAAAAAAAAGTAGGTATTTGGAAACGTTCCAAATGCCTTTTTTACACCTAAAGTTACACACATAAAATGCAGTGTTATAAATGCAATTCATTATTAATATTCTAGGGAACTAGTTAGCCACACTTCTTATTTCTATACAGTAATATTGAGAAATATTTGACATCTATTTACGACGTTGCCCACTTTCAGAACAAACGCTCTTCAGTAAGGCGCCATCTCCACGGGCGAGAGCATCGCGGCGAAAGTCACGTCGTGGCATCAAATTCGCCGCAATGATATCGCTGTGAGAAGATTGATTCATAGAATATTTAATATTCTATTGAATTTCATGGAACGGCGAGATATCGCCGCGATTCTCTCCGCCCCCGTGGAAATGGCACCTAATTGCTCTTCTTAAATTTAGGTAGGGACAGTCACGAGCACATACAGTCAGCCCCAAAAAGATGTATCCACAAACAAGGAACCATTTTATTGTCTACAACCATTGCTTCATAACATTGTATCCATTGCACGAGCACAAAACATAGTATACAATTTATTTTGACAAAACAATGTAAAAAAATTGTCCCAAAACAACTACCCTATGACCAAATCAAGGTAATCTACTTATGTTTCACAAATAAATGTATGTACAGTATGTAAAATAAACAATTCGAAAGTTCAACTTTGAACAAGGAGGTGAAAGATAGAAGAAGAAAGAAAGTAGTAGATAGTAGAAGTTGAACGACAGTAGTCGCTTAATTGATTATTATAGTACTCAGGTGAGGGTAAACCACGTGACGCGCTCGCTAGAGGGGCGGCACGTGGACAGAGTCGTGGTAAGGGAAGTTACCGAACGACGGGTCAGTATTGTGAAGTGCTCGAACGGAGACAGACCTAGACTTCTCCTACACGAAACTGTCGGCTTGCCCGAACCTAGGAAATAGTGCGTGAACATTATTAGTGTTGTATGTACCTACTGTGTTAATTATTCAGACAGTAAAATACTAAACTGATTTGGTGTATCATCGTGTTTAATTGTAAACTTGGACTATGGATTCCGTACCACCGAATCGAGATGATGACGGCTCTATCGCTCAGCCATCGCTGACGCCGTCATCAGAAGTGGGATCGGGATCTGACTCCCACTGGCGCGCAATGTTTGAGGTGCAGCAACAAAATATGATGCAATTAATCGAGGCCATTCGCACACCAGTTTCATCGTCTGCGATCACTTTGCCTGACATCGACCCAGACAAACCAGATTCTGATACACGCGCTTGGTGTGCTACGGTTGATATTTGTATTGCTGAACGCCCGTTAGATGGTGCATCACTCATCATAGCGCTTAGCAAAGCACTAAAGGGCAGCGCCTCGTCATGGTTATCGCAAATATCACATGCAGGTATGACATGGCAGCATTTTCGTGACTTATTTCTCGCACGTTACGATTCGACGGAAACTCTTGCATCAACGTTCATAAAGTTGAATAACGGCAAACCAAAAGAGGGTGAATGTCTCGCAGCTTATTCCAGTCGCTTAATGACATTGCTTTTGGCTAGATGGAAGAACTTGGATCTCGAAGAAATTGCATCGTCGTACGTACTAGCACACATCGCTCAGTTCGATTCACGTTTGCACCACCTAGCATTTACGAACGACGTTACGACGCGAAACAAGTTGCTACAGGAAGTGAAGGCGTGTGCAAGTCTAAAGCGTAAACACGAACGGAACAACGAATCTTCGGAACAGATGGGTGAGTCAAATATGAAACGTTTCAAGCCTCAGCCTGTGTCTAATTTCAAGTGTCATAATTGCGGCAAACCGGGTCATAAAGCGGTCAATTGTCGTTCGAAGCCCAACACACCGAATATCAATAAAGGGCAATTGATATCGAATGCATCTGGAGTCAAACAAGTGATATGTTTCCGTTGTGGCGAGAACGGACACATAGCGTCACACTGTCGACGCGGCAACGCGGGTGGTGTAAAGTCTGCGAGTGCTACGGGCTCGAGCGGTGCCGGCGGCGGCGTTAGCATCGCAAGCCGCGCTGGAGGCGCTGATGCGGCGAAAGAGCGACGCATAGATACATGTGAAATAGCTGGTATTTGCGGACAGTTACAACAATCTGGTGAGTCGTACAATTTTTGTTTTGATTCCGGTGCCGAATGCTCTCTCGTTAAACAAAGTATTAGTAGTAATTTTAAAGGTCAATACACTCACGCGAACGTTTGTATAAATGGTATAGGTTGTGCAAACATAGACTGTACTATACAAATTCTCTGTGATGTTTTTATTGATGGTCATAGTTTACCTATTTTATTTCATGTACAATACAAAATACAAAATAGTTTATTGTGCCAAATAGAAAATTACATTACATTTTAACGTGTTTGGAGCCTCCTTTTAGGCAAACAATGCCTGTGTTAGAAGGCTCCGCTCTTTCACAACATTGTAAAACATTTATGGGTAACTGTATAATGTAAGTACATTTTTCTGTATTTAGCTAAAGTTTATTAATCTTAAGAAACTAAAAATAAAATTTATAAGCAAAGTTGCAATTTAAATTTATGAAGCTTATTACTAGTTAGTGCATATGATGTGGTGTGGTGTGGTGTGGTGTGGTGTGGTGTGGTGAGGTGAGGTGTGGTGAGGTGTGGTGTGGTGTGGTGTGGTGTAGCGTGGTGTAGTGTAGTGTGGTGTGGTGTTTGTGGTGTGGTGAGTGTGATGAAGTGTGTGGTTTGTGCGATGAGGTGTGTGGTGTGGTATGGTGTGTGGGTGTATGGTGTTCTCAGTTATGGTATATATATTTGTGTGATATATTTCGACTACTCAACGTGTTCCAGGAGTGCCTCGGTTTCCTCATAGGTAAGTGGTTTTATCCAGTCTATTATACTTTTCTTACAGTCGTGGTAACTTTTATTATATACATAAACATGTTTGTTAATTTTATTATAGAGCTGAGCAGATCGCTTATTGAATTGCTTGCATGCAAATCTAGTTTTAGTTTGGGGAACTTGGACAACTAAATCTTTTCTCCTTTTAGATTTTTTAATAACATTATATGGTAGTGTTTTATGTTTTTTTAGTATGGTTTGGGTTACATACAGTTTCCTCACAGAGAGTAAATCACTTATTTGGTATAAGCTTACAGTGGAGAATCTTTTATTTTTAAAATACATAATTTTTATTAATCCACGCTGCGCTCGTTCTATGTCTATAAACTTTGTTTTTGCTGCACCGCCCCAAATTGGGATACAATATAATAGCACAGACTGGGCCAGTGCTACATATATTTCATTTAAGAGATTTCTGGGACGGTTCTTACAGCTCTCTATTTTAGTTGGAACAATATGCCTCAGGGTTTTAAAGATCCAACTGAGTTTCCTTATTCTCCCAGAAATTTGCTCAAGTTGAGGGTACCAGGACAGTGCTTGATCCACCACAACTCCAAGATATTTAGTTGCAGCGACCTTCTCAAGGCACGGGCAGTTACAGCTTATAGTAGGCATGTTTCCACATATGTGTACCTTTAAATCCAACTCTTCAACGGGCTGTGTTCGGTTACTGATACTAAAGCATATGTAGTTTGTTTTATTAGTGTTACCTGACTATTGTTTAAAATATGACGTAATGATTGGCCAAGAAATTTTAAAACTAGGTTACACCGTCAACTTATCTTCTTCATCTTTGGTGATTTCAAAACAAAAGTCTGTTGCTGTCTGTAGTTACCATGATTTAAGTGATATTGATACCGATATTCAAAATAAGGAATTGCTAATATCGTTGCTTAAAGAATTTTCGCATATTTTTATTGACGGTTTACCTCGTAAACGAGTTAAAACTGGTGAACTAAAGATAAGACTTCAGGACCCGACTCGTACAGTTTACCGCTCACCTTATAGACTTAGCCCTGATGAAAAGCAAATTGTACGTTCTAAAATTAAGGAACTATTGGATGCTAACATCATTCGTCCTAGTCAGTCTCCATTTGCGAGTCCTATTCTTCTCGTTAAGAAGCGTGATGGGTCTGATCGTATGGTAGTAGATTATCGCGAATTGAACTCCAACACTGTTCCTGATAGGTTTCCTTTGCCTCTCATAGCTGATCAAGTTGCTAGGCTGTCCGGGGCTAGCTTTTATTCGTGTTTAGACTGTGCAAGCGGTTTTAACCAGATACCTATTCTTGACTCTGAGAGTATTGAGCGTTCTGCTTTCATTACGCCTGACGGGCAGTTCGAATATCTTGCAATGCCTTTCGGACTTCGAAACGCGCCTAGTGTGTTCCAAAGAGCAGTGACAAATGCCTTGGGTGACCTCGTCTTCTCATATGTTGTCTTGTACGTTGATGATATCCTAATTCCAGCGGCATCTGAAGACCAAGGCATTCAGAGGTTATGTGAGGTGTTGGAAGCTTTAAATAAAGCAGGGTTTTCTTTAAATATTTCAAAATGTACCTTCCTGAAGCGTCGCGTTGAGTTTTTAGGTTATGATATCACTGCTGGTGAGTTAAGACCAAATCCAAGAAAAATCGAAGCTCTGATTAAACTACCCCCCCCTGATAACATTCATCAGCTCAGACAATTCATTGGTCTTGCCTCATATTTCCGAAAGTTTGTCAAAAGTTTTTCCCAAATAATGGCTCCTTTATTTTTACTGACCACCGGTAAGCAGTTCAATTGGAAATTGGAACACGAGCAAATAAGACAGCAAATAATTTCTGTTCTGACAACTAAACCGGTGTTAACAATTTTTAATCCGGATCTTCCAACTGAATTGCATACCGATGCAAGTGCCAATAGATACGGCGCTATTCTTTTCCAAAAGGTTGACAGTGAACTTCTTGTTGTCGAGTACTTTAGCAAGCGAACCACGCAGCCTGAGTCTAAGTACCACTCATATGAGTTGGAAACTCTGGCTGTCGTGAACGCTGTTAAGCACTTTCGACACTATTTGCAAGGAAGATATTTTGAAGTTTACACAGACTGTAATTCATTAAAAGCTTCTCGAAACAAAGTCGATATTATGCCACGTGTCCATCGATGGTGGGCTTTTCTTCAAGCATTTGACTTTCAGATCTTATATCGTGAAGCCCGCCGTATGGCTCATGTTGATTTTTTGTCTCGAAACCCATTACCACTTACTTCAGATCTTTCTGCCTTAAAAAGGGTAGAACAAAAGCGTATTGACCTCGCTACCTTGTCAGAAAATTGGTTGTTGGCGGAACAGCTTCGTGATCAGGAAATTCAATTGGTGGTTAATAAGCTCAAAGAAAGTCAGATTCCAGCTGATATTGCTAAGACTTATGAGATGCGCTCAGGCGTTTTACATCGCAAAATACAACGGAATAATCGTACCCGTTGCCTTCCAATAGTTCCAAGGGCTTTTCGGTGGTCCGTGATAAACAATGTGCATGAATCGCTTATGCATCTTGGCTGGGAAAAGACCTTGGAAAAGATATACGAACACTATTGGTTTGAACACATGGCCAAGTATGTCCGTAAGTTTGTAGATGGTTGCATCACCTGTAAACTGTCGAAGTCCCATTCAGGTCGTGTACAGGTGGAGCTTCACCCAATCCCTAAGGTTCGTGTACCATGGCATACAGTTCACGTTGATATAACCGGTAAACTTAGCGGCAAAAATGATTGTAAAGAATACGTCATCGTTTTAATTGATGCTTTCACGAAATTTGTCCTCATGTATCACACTTGTCGCATCGATTCTGCTAGCGCAGTTAAAGCTTTGAAATCAAGTGTGTCCCTATTTGGAGCTCCGAATCGGGTTATTGCTGATCAAGGTCGTTGTTTTGCCAACAAGGATTTTAAAGATTTTTGTGAGTCTCATGGTGTTGCTTTGCACTTGATCGCAACGGGATCGAGTCGTGCCAACGGTCAAGTTGAAAGGGTGATGAGAACATTAAAGGGGATGCTCACTTCTGTAGAGACATCTGACAGATCGTGGCAAGAAGCGCTGAATGATGTGCAACTAGCTTTAAATTGTACGGTTCATCGTGTTACCGGGGCAAGCCCTCTCGAGCTTATGATAGGGCGCGTAGCTAGACCATTAAATCTTTTAACTGTTGGTGATACTGAAACGGAGATAAATATTGACGAGATCAGAGAGCAAGCGGCAACGAATATAGAAAATAATGATAGTTATGATAAGTCTAGATTTGATAAAAACAAAGCCAATCTTGTTAAGTTTGATGTTGGGGACTTAGTTTTAATACAAAATGAAGAAAGAAATCAAACAAAGTTAGACCCCAAGTACAAGGGACCATTCAAAATTGTAGAGGTACTTGATGGCGATCGTTATCTGTTGAAACCCTTAACTGGCAATAGAACCTATAAGTACGCACACGATCGCATACGAAAGATGCCTCTTAGCAGTGTTCCTGTTGAACTCGATTTTTCTGATGTAGAGGATGTGATGGAAGGTACTTCCAACTAATGGTAGAAGTGATTTTGGGTTTTGGGCCTGGGGTATGAGTCGCACTGCACGCACTGACTGTAGTCGTAACTGCAATTCACTTGTGAGTTGTTCAGGGGGCGATGGGCAGTCAGTGGTGTGGCGGGGACTATTACCTTGGTTATTGGTCGCACTGCACGCACTAATCTGTAGTCGTAACTGCAATTCGCTTGCGAGTTGTTCAGGGGGCGATGGGCAGTTAGTGGTGTGGCGGGGACCCGGGTCTCGAAAGAGACTATTGTTGGTCATACAATGACCTGTGACTTCTTGAAGAAGTGGTGGTCGTATCACGTGAGGTGATGACGATATGGGTGGCAATAGATGACGATATGGGTGAGATGGAATGAAATTGTTTACAGAATAAACAATTTCATTTCATTTCGTTTCATAGTTGTCACTAGCTGCTTAGGCAGCCGGGCCATAGTTTGTTTTCAGTGATCTTAAAACAAATTATGTGCTAGTGTAACCCTGTTAGTGTACCATTTAGTTTATTTTGATAATTACAGCTTAGAGGCACCTTTTTGTTTGATTAGTTGAGGCAAATGTGTTTTTTTTTTTGTTTTTTTTCTTCTTTGTAACTTTCTTTGATTACGGTCAGGCTGGCCGAGGTTACACGTTACTCCAAAGTTGATTGTTTTGTTTCAGGTACACACGAGGACGTGTGACCTGTCAGGTTGGCCGTGTCGTAGATAGTAGAAGTTGAACGACAGTAGTCGCTTAATTGATTATTATAGTACTCAGGTGAGGGTAAACCACGTGACGCGCTCGCTAGAGGGGCGGCACGTGGACAGAGTCGTGGTAAGGGAAGTTACCGAACGACGGGTCAGTATTGTGAAGTGCTCGAACGGAGACAGACCTAGACTTCTCCTACACGAACCTGTCGGCTTGCCCGAACCTAGGAAATAGTGCGTGAACATTATTAGTGTTGTATGTACCTACTGTGTTAATTATTCAGACAGTAAAATACTAAACTGATTTGGTGTATCATCGTGTTTAATTGTAAACTTGGACTATGGATTCCGTACCACCGAATCGAGATGATGACGGCTCTATCGCTCAGCCATCGCTGACGCCGTCAAGTATTTAGTTGAAAATGCGATGTCATAATAGAGGTTTAATAGCATGGGTGTAGATAAAAATTTGGAGATATTTGTACCGCGTCAGACTGACATATTATTATTGTCATGACAAAGATCACATCTTAAGGTAGATACTCACCGGGAGCATTTGCGTGCAAACTGTAATGTAATAGTTCAGATTTTAGTATTTCATCAGTGAATCCGTCCAGGCGGGCATTACAGTGCGTACCTGTAATGATGTAATTCGTAACATTGCAGCAGTGAGTGCAGAAAACCGAGTATTTCAACTAAATCGATGTTACACGTACGAATACTCACAGTTCGAGCCGTTACAAAAGCGAATGCTCCTTAGTCAGTGCGTCGAGCTGGCGCAGTATTGTAACGCAATGCTCAAAATCAAATCATGTAATGTTTATTACACGCTAATACCCGATGTGTGACCAACTCAAAAAGCTTGAGCAACATTCGTTATTTATTTATTTAGGATCTCCAACAAAAAATGTACACAATACATGACACATAATTAAAGGGCAACATCGGGTAATAAGTAGGTGCATAAAGTTTAAAAAGTTAAATAAAGTTAAAAACTAAGTTATCAAAGTTAAAACATTAATAACAGATAAAATTTGGAAAAAAAAAAAAAATTAAGGGACATAAAAAATAAGAAAATATAACATTTAGAGATACTATTATTAAGTCTAATAAACACTAATATTATATTTGGACAGAGACTCGCAGATGTCTAATGCGTTTTCACCTTCACTAAGTAACATTAAAAAGAATCCCTAAATAAAAGTGCACTGTTGAATTTTTAACGCTAGGCTGAGCGCTGAGAGTTGAAAATCCAACAATGCACTTTTATTTAGGGATTCATTTAAGTGTTAATTAGTTGTCGGTGAAAATGGGCATCAGTTACCTATTTGTATTTCAAATAAAAAACAAATGACACGTCAGTGACGTCATGCATGAAATGAAAAGGATAAAAATAAAATTCTTGTTCTTCTATTAAACGAAGCTAAAGACGTGTCATTCGATTTAGGTCGTATAATGTTGTCAGTCTTGTTTACGTTGTTCTGGAATTATCACTGTGAACATTGTTTTGGTCAAGTGTATGGTCAAGGGTTTGGTAAATAAATTGTATACTATGTTTTGTACCTATAGGGAGGATACAATGTTGTGGAACAAAAGTTGTTGACAATAAAATGGTTCCTTGTCCGTTTATACATCTTTTTGGGGCTGACCATACATCACATCTATGCAAATTCAGAAAGCGATTTTCTCGTGAAATAATAATTGAAACTATGAGAAACGACTCATTTCATAATAATTTGGTTTCGATAATACTACTACGTTGGTTACTATGTTCGTAACACGATTCTTTTGTTTTTTTTTTATTGCCGAATGGGTCTGCTATTGACCTCGACTTCGCCTGATAGATAGCGATGAATGAAGTCTATGACGGAACCAGCGTTCCCAGAAGAGGCCTGGTTCACTCTTGCTTTGAAGGCAAACAGGTTATAAATGTGGAAGGGAACACAGATGCTGGCAGAGAATTCCACACTTTAACTGCATTTGCGCACAATACATAAGTAGGTGATAAGACTTTTTGCGTAGCAAAAATTGCAGCAAGCTGGTATTTTGCTGAACCATCGAATCATCATCGGCCTAACCTTTTCTCAGCTATGTTGGGGTCGGCTTGCAGTCTTATCGGATGCAGCTAAATACCAGTATTTTACATGGAGCAACTGCCTATCTGACCTCCATCCCTAGGTAAGAATAACATGCTTTCCGAAGCACGGAGGGATCTTGGTATGAAAATATGGTCACCCATCCACGGTCCAACCGCGGCAAGCGTAGCTTAACCTTATCGATCTACCCGTGCGGCTATTATTACTTAGCCTTACTGTAAAACAGTCTGTGATAAAACTTACTATTTGGTAGATACCAGTAAAATAGTCTGTGACAAAACTTACTGTTTGGTAGATACCAGTAAAATAGTCTGTGATAAAACTTACTGTTTGGTAGATAGGTACTGTAAAACAGTCTGTGACAAAACTTACTGTTTGGTAGATTCTGTAAAACAGTCTGTGACAAAACTTACTGTTTGGTAGGTACTAGTAAAAAAGTCTGTGACAAAACTTACTGTTTGGTAGGTACTAGTAAAACAGTCTGTGACAAAACTTACTGTTTGGTAGGTACTAGTAAAACAGTCTATGACAAAACTTACTGTTTGGTAGGAACTAGTGAAACAGTCTATAACAAAACTTACTGTTTTGGTGCCTAAATAAATAGTTTCTACTTTTTACCAAATCTGGCCGATATACCTAAATGTTATAATTTAAAATTGAATTACTTTTACGTCTGTTTGATTCTCCGTCCGTGGAAAAACAATACGGTCTGTTCTGTTTCTCATTTCAAAATCACTTGACAATCTTGCATTATTATCTAAGCATCTCTGAAAATATAATGAAAGTGGTGATTTTTTTTTTTAATGAATTTCGGCCCTTTTGTAGACACCTTTTGTGCTACAAGGACCTTTTGGCGCCTGAGTGACATTGACAGGGGGCGTTGTCTGTAAAAATTTGTGAAATGGGGATAAAACTGCCACTTGCTCCCTTCAGATGGCGCTGATCTCCAGCGTCTTATAATTTGACAGCTAGCCATACATTTTTTGTAAACAAGCGACTTCTTTTACGCATAATTAATTATTATTGAGCACAGTTGCGCAGCTGTTTACTGCAAAAATACGGGGACCCATGTATTTGCCAAAGATGTTTTAAGAAGAAAACTGTGGAAGGAAGCTTTCCGAAAAAAAAATGCAATCCGATATTTCGTTGAGACGATGTGCCTTCTTGCCATCCTTTAAGCCTTTTAAGGGAGAAAGTGGTTTATATACTGCCCTGCTAAGCACAAAGGCGGTATCTCAACCGGAGTAAGTTTTGAGAAAATTGACTTTTTGTAAATTGTAATGTATGGAAAAATGGAGATATAAAAAACTTCTTAGTGGTTTTTTTAAATGTTTTAAGTTATATAGCGCTATTTCGCTTATACCATTAGATGGGAAATTGTTAAAGCTATTGAATGGTACAAAAAAAACGAAAAGGGCGTATCTCAGAGATACCGCCTTTGAGCTTAGCAGGGCAGTATAGGTGATGCTCCCAACAGAACTAAGTCTGTTTTCATTACATACAAGCACTTGTGATGTGAAATTATGTAAATTATAGTAAAGTATGTGTGTGTTTATATTATCATATTAGATCAGTGCTAGAAGTGCTATCTCTAAGGTTTTTCAGTCAGGAAGATCATGACCGAGTTGGTTTTCAACTCTGACCAGGTTATTTCTATCGTACGTCTCCAGTCTTTAACTAAAACGAACTTAAAGTCCACAAACACAAAATAGCCTATAAAACATAAAACGTTTATAATTTATTGACTTTTCCAAGTTTTCCACAAAAGCTGCTTTTTTTACCTGTGGTAGACGCTTCCCCTGTCCTTAGATCGTCTTTTAATAGTGCTACACTTCAAGTCCCATACATATTTTCTAGTTTTCGTATAATTTGTCATCGACACAAAAGTGGCGGTTTAAAGACGTACAGACGCCAGCACATCAAGCTACCTGAAACTGACAAATTTTCTCAATCAACTTTAAACCTTATGCTTTAGCGATAAAGTTGAAAATCTATTAAAGAAATTTGACAGATTGTAGTAGCTTGATGTGCTGGCGTCTGTACAACTGTGCTGCCACCTGTTCTGAGCTTTCAGTTTTTAACCTCATTGTCACAGAAATTGTATCGACAAAACAAGATGGCAGCATAACTTCCGATTTTGACCACGCGCCAAAAGAACCACGTAGCGTTGTATGACAATTATTAGGCCAGGCGTGCACTGATGCGGCCTCGGCCACGACCACGACTTGGCTAGCCACATGCGAAGAGTCAAAACTTGATTTTAGAATAGAAACGCAGGTCGTGCATGTCACGATGACCTGCGTTTCTATAATGAGTTTACCTTCTAGAAACATCCATCCGTGACGACGCCAGAGAAGGAGATGCAAGCGAATCTGAATATCTTAAAATTGTAAACTTCAACCTCCTTTTACTTTAAGGCGATGATAAAATAAAAGACAAGTACATAAATACCTTGGACACGGTTATGTTAATGCCTCCTGATTTATTCGGTTTTAAGATGTCATTACAACTTTTCAGAGTTTTCTGAAATGAAAATATATCCAGTACATTCAGTAGGTAGTAGATAACTGAATTTTAAAAAATAGCTGAATTGTATTGTTTTTTAGGGTTCCGTACGTCCGAATGAAAAAACGAAACCCTTATAGGATCACTCGTGTGTCTGTCTGTTTGTCTGTCAGTCCGTATGTCACTGCCAATTTGCTTCGAATCTACTTGACCAATTTAGTTGAAATTAGGTACACATGTGAATTTCTGTGACCCATACACGGACGTGTAACATAAATAAACGAATTTTGAATATAGGGGTCACTTATCGGGGGCAAATTGGAAAATTAAAAATATAGTTTTGCAAACTGTTCCGTGTGACATATCAAATGAAAGGGTTGCTTGTGAGGATGTAATTTTATTTATAATTAAAAAAATAATACTTTAAAGATATTTAAGAAAATTTATGAAAATTGACCACCTTATCTCCGAAACTACTGTGCCTAAAACTTTGAAAAAAAAAAATACTGAGAATGGTTCTATACTTATAGATCATAGGAAGAACTATAGTAATTTTATGGTATTAAAATAAGATAGTAAATCTCTCAATACTGTGCGTCCAAAATAACATTTGCAGTAGTAATGTATGAGAAAACATGTTTTTCAATTACAATGTTAAGTTTGTTCTTGGGATAACATGGTAGATAACATATTTATCGTACGGAACCCTCACCATGCGAGTTCAACTCGCACTTGCCCGTTTTTTTACACAACTGCGCCACACAAACTCGATTTTATTTTTTTGCTTGGTTCCAAACTAACCATGGGTAAGCAGATGGCAATTCCGGAGGGCTCTCCGTACGGCAAAGTTTTTTTATAGCAAGGCCCTATCGAAGCCTTGCGATCCAATATCCAAGGTACACTTCGGGTGTTCAAATTCTACAAGAAATAATATTAATAAGTTATTACGGCCGGGCGACCTAGCGCACGGACGTGTTGTTTGCGGGATAATTACTTAAAACTTACTTACTACTTATTTTCCTAAATGGATAAGAAATGTGATGGCTGTGATGATGAGATCAAAGATTTGTTACATATGCAGTGTTCAAGAGACAAATGTAAAAAACTGTATCATCTAAAGTGTCTGGCCTTAACGGAGGTGCAGTTCGGGGCATTCACGCCGGATTACAAGAATAGATGGATATGTCCAGAATGCACATGTACTATGCCAAAGAGAGGTAATTCTGAAACACCGGTTCGAGGAAACACGATGATGGACGAAACTTTTACACCAAGTTACGTAAACACTGAGCGCGGCAGTCGTCCTCGCAATCCAAAGGAAGTTACTGTGATTGAGAACGGGAATCAAGTGCTTAATGAACTACGGGAGTTTCGCTTAGATATTAAAACTCGTCTGGATGAGCAAAGGAAGGAGTTCATACTACTGCAGAATAAATTAGTTAACACAGAAACAGAATTAAGAGACATAAAAAGCATACTGAAGGTAGTTCAACAAAAAGCAAGTAAAGTTGATATTTTAGAAACTAGAATGAAAATTATATTAGAAAAAAATGAACAATTGGAAGCCAGTGTTAGTGCTAGAAATATCAAGAAGAAAAGTGAGACTGAAAGAGGACCTAAAATACCGCCAGTGTCATTTGCAAACATAGTCAAGGAAAGTCAAACGGAGGTAATTAGTAATTTTGTACCAGCGAAGGAATGTGTGGCCACGAAATCTGCCAACATAGTAATCACCGGAAAAAACAAGAAACATTTAGTGAGAAGAGTTTAAATAAGTCAGTTATTGTTATAGAAAAGGAAAATGAAGATCAGGAAAAAGAAGAAAAATTAACAATTGTAAATAGAAATAAAAACAGATATCCGAATAGCGTTGTGAGAAAAGGAGGAAGCACAGGTTCAACTGAAATTCAGGGAACTGAGAGAAAGAAATATTTGCATGTCTGGCGTCTGCAGAAAGAGACAACTGTAGAAAATTTAGAAAAATACGTGAAGAACCTATATGGAGAAGCAATACCGATTAAAATAGAGAAAATAAAACACAAGACGGAAAGAGACTATGCGTCATTCATTATAGGAGTCCCGGAAAGCAAATATGAACTATTAAGTCAACCAGAAAGTTGGGCAGTAAATATTGAGTTTTGCGAATGGGTGTGGTTTCGGAGACAAACCAATAAACCAAAACCCCCGGAGTAAATCGGTGGAGATAGTGTACCAAAATGTAAGGGGTCTTCGCACAAAATTAGAGGATTTTTATATAGGAGTTTTGTCTTCAAGCGCAGACCTATTTGCCATAACGGAAACAGGCTGCAATGAATCTATTCATGACGCAGAATTAATTCCACCTGGATACTCCATTATACGATGTGACCGAGCAGATGGGCGTAAACACGGAGGCGCGTGTCTCGTGGCCACACCACGTTTTGAGCTACGACGAGTGTCCCTCGTACCTGGTGACGTCAACATCGATAATCAGATGTTTGAACTGGTTAGTGCATCCGTATACCAATGTAATAGATTATTGTTTTTGTTATGTGTTGTGTATATCCCACCTAACAGTAAAGAACATGAATACATGGTATTATTTAGGATTATTGAACAGTTGTGTAAATGTTATAACGACACGATAGTAATAGGTGACTTCAACTTGCATTCTTGTCCTGTGAACATTCTCAATTATTTTCAATGTTTTCAAACTTATTGTGGATTTACTCAGAGTAACAAAGTAGACAATTGCAATGGCCGACAATTAGATCTAGTGTTGAGTACATTCGCGGAGGAAGGGAGTGTGGGCGTGCGCGCGGCGGAGGCGCCACTCGTGCCGGTGGACGCGTATCACCCGCCGCTCGATGTGTCGGTGAGTCTGCGCGTGCGCCAGCGCCTGCGCGCGGGCTCAGCAGCACCGACGGCGGATACACATGAACCGGTAGGCTGGAATTTCAATAAAGCCGATTTTTTCGTATTGTACGCATCAATTGCGGCCGTCGACGGCGGTCCTTCCTCCGTGACGCGTCATGACGATAGCTCGCTTACTAGCCGACGCCGTCACTCCGGCCGTGTATTATGCATGATCTTTTCGCGGACTACCCGCCATTATGTTTACTTATGTTATTATTATACTATATTATAATAAACCGTACATTTTGTAACTCAAATATTATAAATATTATGTGGGTCCATACTAAGACTTGCACATACCTACTTGTAAAACAATATTCATAAATAAATAAGTTAAACCATGTCAACGCAAAATATAATAATTAAAGTATGTTTAAATGTTTGTAAAGGCGACATAGCCTATGGAACAAATAATTCACGATTTGTATACAAATAGAATAAGATCATTTGTGAACAGCTTTGTAATTATGTGTAAATAAAGACCTTGAAAAATCAAAAATCAATCAATCAATTGCGGCCGTCGATTGGACGCAAATGTATGAGTTAGATTTGCAAATGAGTTTAAATTATTTCCACAATATTATTAAGTCGATTTTTGATGACTGCGTTCCAAAGAAAAAGCGAAGTCGTGTAAACTCAAGGTACATTTACCCTGAGTGGTACACTGTTGAAATAATTCGCAACATTAAATTAAAGGCTGTACTACATAAACGGTACAAAACAAGTGGTTTGGGAAGTGATTACGAAGCGTTTGCTCAGTGTAGAACTATAGTTAAAAATCAGATTTTAGGCGCTCGGGAACAGTATGAGCACCGTGTTGAAAATCAAATGCTGGAAGACCCAAAGTCGTTCTGGAATTATGCAAAATCTAAAAGAGGTAGTAGAAGTCAGAAAAAGATTTTAAAGAATGGCGAGGCGTTGACTGACGAACAGTGTGCTCAGGAGTTTGCTGAATACTTCTATTCGGTGTATAGTACAGAGCAGGCCGAGTTAGATGTAAGTGCGGCTATGGCGGAAGCGGGCGGGGAGAATGGAGCGGCGCGGGTACATCTTGATCAATTACAACTGTCGGACGTATGTTGCGCGCTTCAACAGCTTAAACCGAAAAAGTCTTCTGGGCCGGACGGCATTCCACCTTACATCTTTAAAGATTGTCGTTCGGTGCTAGCCAAACCGTTGCAATACATTTATAATAAATGTTTGGATGGAGCTATTTTTCCGGAGGAGTGGAAGATTACCCGTGTCGTTCCGGTACCAAAGGGAGGGTCGGGGATGACAGTGGATGGTTACAGGCCTGTCGCAGTGCTGTCGACTCCGGCGAAGGTTTTCGAAGCGGCTATTCATAAGAGCATATTTCGACAGGTCAGTGGCCAGCTTTCAGACGTCCAACACGGTTTTCGACCGGCAAGAAGCACTACTAGCAATCTCCTCAGCTACATGGCTAATCTGGTGCCAACTGTGGACAGTGGGGGGCAAACTGATGCCGCTTACTTCGATTTTAAAAAAGCATTTGATCTGGTAAATAATGATGTTTTGTTCAAAAAGTTAGCGGCTGTTGGTTTCACTCCACACCTACTAAGGTTTTTTGCAAGTTACTTGAACGGTAGGCAACAGTACGTTGAGTATGCGGGGCATAAGTCTAAGCCATATTTTACCAGGTCGGGGGTGAGTCAGGGCAGTAACCTTGGGCCTTTGCAATTCATTCTTATGGTTAATGACTTGCCAGAAGTTATTAAAGACGCCAAATGTTTACTGTTTGCTGATGACCTCAAGCTGTCGCTGGAGATAAGTAAATTAGAGGACTGTGACAAGCTTCAAAGAGACATAGACAGAGTGGTGACCTGGGGCAAGAAGAACCTCTTGCAGTTCAACACTTCAAAGTGCGTAGCAATCACTTTCTCTCGCGCGCGTACTCCTTTACTATATACATACAATATAGATGGATTGCCAATGGCTAGGGCCACAGAAGTTAGGGACTTAGGTGTCAAATTCAACACTGGGCTAACGTTTCGAGATCATGTCACAAGCTGCTGCAGAAAAGCCTACCGTAATTTAGGTTTCATGCTCCGTATGGTACGTGGTTTTAATAACATTAAAGCGGTTATCGCTTTATATAATGCATTAGTTAGAAGTCAATTAGAATGTAACGCAGTCATTTGGGCTCCACATGAATCTAAATATAGGCTCATGTTGGAGAGAGTACAAAACAAGTTTGTGAGGTACTTGTACTTGCGCTTGTATGGTGTATACCCGTTTTATCCGCTTATGTACCCAACTTTATTTATTTTGGGTATGGTTGGATATAACGAACTGAGGGTCAGGAGGGATCTCGCACTCGTCTCGTACATATTCAAAGTACTTAGAGGAAGGGTACATAATGCGGACATTTTAAGGCACATAGGTTTGTGTGTTCCGGATCGGTACGTGTAGCGACGACGTCAGCCCCGGCTGCTGGCGGAGCCGCGCGCTCGGACCAATCTTTTAAGTGAGGCGCCACTGACGCGTGCACTCCGCACTCTCAACCTCATAGCTGATGAGTCGGACCTATTCTGTTGTTCTCTGAGTGAGTTCACAAAGAATGCATTATTTGTAATAAGTTACAAAATTTAATTATAATTATTATAAGTTAATAATAAGTTAGGATAAGATTAAGATAAGTACGCTATCGCATTATGTTATCCTGTAATGATAGAAGTAAGTTGGAAAATAAATAAATAAATAAAAATTAATTTTGCATACTTACTCAATAAAATAAACATAAAGTAATCAGTCCGTGAAATTATTAAATATCGAAACGAAATTTTAAAAAGACTAAAAAAATAGAGTAACCTGTAATTGCACTTTGTCCAGATATGTCGGATGTGTCCAGGATATTTCCTTTTTCTGATTAGTGCTAGTGATCTGTAACGCATCAATTTACTAAGTAGGTACAGACAAAAGCTTCCACCGACTACTTATCCCGTTCTGTTAGCGGACCGTAACGCATCGTCACAAACTTGCCGGTCAACTCCCCTCGCCTAAAGCACCTGTTCCACTGCTAACTAGGTAGCGACTAGGCTTGCAGAAAAAATATCGATATATAGATATTTTTTGTTCGATATATCGATGTAAAATATCAAGTATCGAAAATGTATCAAATTCGATATAATTATTTCCAATAGCAACATCGTTGTCGCCACTGACTAAAACCGCTGGGAAGAGCCGTAAAAAAGTACCTAGACTTTTTTTATTATCTGTGACATGATTTTACTTGCTATGCTCGGAAAAAAAAGAAACATCAACAAGAGAGTGGGCAAACATAAATAAATAAGCTAACATAATAAAAACAAACAAAAAAGAAGTTCATGAAGAAAAAAAAAATTTTTCTTCCAGTTTCGAGGTGATTTTAAGGTAGCAATGAAAGAAGTGCCAAAAAATATCGATAAATCGATAAAATCATGTCTTTTTTAAAGATTATTTGAAACAAAAAACAAGATTACTCGGCTTTTGTGTCTAAAATAATTATTGACAGTAAGAAAATATAGTTTATTATCCAAATATAAGATATTTTTACTTTAGATCAATTATTACTTAGTTATAAACGAAATAAGAATTGAGATTTACGATATTTAGTAATTGCTCAAGCTGCTAGTTTAATGCTCGAACACTAGCAAAGAGCGCACGCGATGTTCAACTTTATTACTGATGTGTTAGCGTTTAGCACATAGTGGAGTGGTGGGGTGCATGGGGGCGGAGTTTGCTTGGAAATTGTGTTTGAAGTGCCTGGTCTTAATCTTTATTCTTGTTGTGTTAAATAAAGTTGCTGATGGATTGCGTTTGGGTTGCTATTAGATAAAAATAACTATGAAAGGACTGTGCAATATTTTGCATTTGTGTCGGGCAAGTCTGGATATGCAACGGTGTAAATTGTAATGGGTTCCAACTGTTAACTTCGTAGAAGCGCAATTCATTCAAATATATTTTTTGCATGTGCGGAATTGCGAACAAGGTACGGTCCGGTTACGTACTGGGATAGTGGGTGAAAACCTTTAGATAGAACCTCTTTTATTTGATTTCATCAATAGCGTTTGCCTGCACAAAATTTAAATAAAATATCATGTCAATTATTTTAATAAAAATTATAGTATAATGAATTAACTTACCTAGATGAAGATCTAGTTACTTAAAATAGTATTAAACTTACACCTTCGTTAATGGTCCCACTTGCCAATTTTCTTTGTAGGGGAATCTTGACTTCGCTTTCTAGAACCGTAGGGATATCTTTCTTATTTCCGGTTTCGTTATCCTAAAACATTGTTATTGTTCTGGTATGCCTGGCAAACACTTGACTGCGTTCGGAAGTCTTTGCCGTTGCATAAAGACGGGCCGCACCGGTGTTCTTTATAGGGTAAGTCCGGGGGTGATGGCTCTACTAACATTAAAAATCTATAGCCAGGAAACCAAGTACAATAAAACAACCATTTTAATCACAAACAAAACAATATTTATATTTCTTATCAAATCTTAATTGAACACAGACTTTGAATCAACAGAACATAGAAATATTTTAGTTAAAAAAATACAACTGACTATAGATAGTGCAATCGACGAAGACGCGCCCCACTCCGCGATTACTGTACTGTAAGCTGGGGCCCAAGTCTGCTATTTTCATAAATTCGTCATTCCAACACGATCCCATTGTCATTTTGCTAAAAGTTCGTAATCTGCTAAATTCATAATGGTCGATCACTGGTCGGTCAATGATCTCGTAATAGAATTGTGTTATAATGGCATTGTAGTACAATACGACCAATGATATCGCCTAAGTCAGTCATTCATTTGTCATTATGTACGAAATTACCAATAAGTGCCATTTCTTTCAATGGAGTGTCAGTGGCTGACCATTGGAAAGTCGTAATGACGCCATTATGTTAGTAGATTACCAAACTTGACAAAATCAACAATTATGAGATCAATGATAGACCATTCTGACACTATTGTAATAGCAGACTTGAGGCCCTGAACTCTAGTACGGCGCGAAGCAGAGTGGGACGTGTCTTCATGGATTGCACTGTCTATATCTCACCCCGAGTGTCTGGGAGTGATGGCCACAGGGCTGGGGGGAGGATGGCCAGTCCTTTTTTTACCTTTTCCTTTGCCTTTTCTGTCGCTAACCAACAATTTTACTTTATTTTCGCGATTTGAGCAAAAGTCTTCAAACTCTGTGCAGTTTCTTTTCATTCTCAGTACCAAATATATAAAATGGACTCATTGGCCCCTTAGTATTTTTGTTTAATTTGACCTGTCTTTCAAAAGTTTTTCTGGGTATACCATAAACAATCGATGCTCTGTATACAGACATTGTTTATTTAGTTCCTCTGAGGCCTTTTTTAAGGCTGCTTCATCCCACGTACCTACCTCAACCAGACATCGGTTTTCGATCGCAGTTGTTTGGCATCTGTAAAAAATATTTTATCTAAGCAGCGAGAAAGACAATAAATGTTAAGGAGGCAAAAGATGTATACCAAGGTCGTTGAAAATAGAAATCAAAAACCTCTGCTTACCCCTCTGGAAGACAGGCCGGTGAAACTAAAATAGGTACCACTTAAAATTTTATGACCATCACTCCCTTAAAAATTAAGGCCATCTATCTCAAATGCACGGGAGATGTGGCCATATCAATTTCAATAACTATCACTAAGAATTAGGGGCGATATTAGTTACGAAATCGGGTGCAAGGTTCGTAGTTACAATAAAACGACGTAAACAAGGCGTTAACTTTAATGATTTCGTAAAGGAGAACATTCACCGTCCAAACATTTTTGGGCTAAATGTGAAAGTGCCGGCCAAACAAAAAAAAAATTTATATTCCGTTAGAACATGTTATTTTCTTCACTTTTTACAATGGGACCAAATCTATAGGGCCATTCCCTGCGCTGTTATACGAGTTTGAAAATACTGTTTTCAGTATGTTTTAGTTATAAGAATAACAGTAATCTAATTATAGTAATAGCTTTTTACGCCATTAAACGTTACAGTTATTATTATCTTTTACTGTGAAACTAAAGCTCTAGGGTTATTCTCCACATAACTACAGTGTGCGAAATAGTTATTTTTTCTCCAGTACTAATATTAGCTGATTGAAATAGATATCAGTCGTAGGTATCACATTAACTGGTTTTAGGTCTATTTAATTATTTCTACCTATTCACGCAAAAACAGTGAAATAAAATAACAAATAATTTTAAGTAGGTACATAAATAAAGGTTATAAAAAGAAGCTTAACGAAGCCGAGAGTCATAGATTCCCCGTCATTGTGAATTTTTTGTATTGGGCTATGGTCCAATATGTGCAGATATATCTCTCGTAATAGCTTGCCATATTTGGAATTGCGTAACAAATATTAATAACCTTCTGGTTACGGAGACTACAGAAGTTGATAACATTTAAAACTTGTTTTCGTGAAAAAAAAGTAAATAAAAGTTAACCTTCAATATCTCCTCTTGGCTTCGTTATGCTTCTTTTTACATCCGTTATTTACGTATCTAAAATAATATGTTATTTTATTTCACTATCTTGCAAAAATAGAAACCATTAAATATACCTAAAACCAGTTAATATCAGTGATTCCTATTTCAATAAGCTAATACTAGTGCTGCCGAAAAAAAAACTTAATTTCGCATACTGTAGTTATGTGAAAAATAACCCTAGAGCCTAGTTTCACAGTAAAAGATAATAACTGTAATGTTTACTGGCATAAAAAGCTATTATTATATTTAAATTACTGTTATTCTTTTAACTAAAACACTGAAAACAGTATTTTTCAAACTCGTATAACAGCGCAGGGAATGGCCCTACAGATTTGGTCTAATAGTGAAAAGTGAAAAGAATGACATGTTCTAATGGAGTATAATATTTTTTTGTGTTTGGCCGACACTTTCATAATTAAGCCCAAAATGAATGATCTCCTTTTATTTTCCATATTTGCCAGCTTTATCAAACAATTAACGGGCACCTTTTTCTTTTTTTTTGTGGTGGGAAATTATCAAATAACTTCTCCCGCTCTGGGCGGAGCGGGAGGGCGTGTCAGACTCTTACTGACTAAAACCCACCCGTGTTCCTTCGGTTGCCCTGTTGCCAGGGGCCACGATGTCCCTATCGGTTTTCTTCGAACCTCCGGCAGGCATTGGCCCTAGCGAACCTCGTCAATTCTGCTGCCATCTCTTTGAGGCGCGCGTGGAACACAACGCGCCGTCGACCTGGGCTTGGTTCTTATCGGACGGCGAGCTACCCATTGCTCACCGTCCGCAAACCCATGCCTACGGTGGCCGGAAATCGGCTCGCGATTCCCGCCCCGGGCGTCTCCTCCTGCGGTGGTTAGGGGCGTGAGGGCGCGAAATTTGCCTCTCCCTCAAGCGTTCCGCCTCCTCCTTCGCGAGCATTACCGCTTCGCAGAAGGAGGTGACGGCCTGCCATTTCCTCTCGCTCCGTACCATGGCCCGGACTAGGGCCGGACGCGAGAGATCACCGCCGCCGATCGCCTCTACGAGGACACGGCGTTGCTCTGCCCAAGCCGGGCAGACCTCCACCGTATGCTCCACCGTGTCCTCAGGCCGATCCACACAATGGTGACACCCGGGTGTTTTCTCCCGCCTTATTCTGAACAGGAACCTCCCGAAGCAGCCGTGTCCGGTGAGGACCTGCGTCAGGTGGAAGGTGAGAACGCCGTGGCGCCTCTCAAGCCACTCCTCAAAGAGGGGTCTTATCGCCGCAATTGTGGCGTGCCCAGCGCGGGGTTGCGACAATCGCACTCTCCATGACGCCATGAGATCCCGCCGGAGCTCTGTCCGCTGTGCCGCGATTTCTTGCGGCATCGGAGCTAAGCCCCGGCGTTTCGCCTCCTCGCGCCACTCCCAGATGTGCGCGAGGACCTTTGCCTCCAGATCCCATGGCGGTAATCCGGCAAGGAGGCTCGCCGCCTCACTGGAGACCGTGCGGTATCCTCGGGCCAGCCGGATGGCCATGACCCTTTGGGACGCGTTCAACCGGCGGGCTGGCCGCAGCCTCAATGAACGCGCCCACACTGGTGCCCCGTAAAGGGCCATGGACCGCACGATCCCCGCATAGAGCCTCCGGCAGGAGGCATTTAAATCCCCTTGATTGGGCAGGAGCCGCTTCAATGCAGCCCCGGCCCGCTCCAGTCTGGGAGCCAAACGTCGGAAATGTTCTACGAAATTCCACCGGCTGTTGAGGACGAGTCCCAGATACTTCATCGTCGACTCGACACCGATGTGAACCCCTCCCGCCATTACCTGGGAACCCGACGGTGGCGCATTCCGAGGACCATGAAAACCCATGGCCTCAGACTTGTGCAGGGCCACCTCGAGTCCCAGCTGCCGGATCCTGTCAACGATTGTCGCAACCCCGCGTGTCGCTAAATCGGCCGCCGCCTGGTACGACCTCCCCTTCGCCAGGACCAACGTGTCGTCAGCGTAACAAACGACGCTGACGCCGCTAGGGAGGTCGGCGCGCAGCTCCCAGTCGTATCCGATGTCCCACAGATGCGGCCCCAGGACCGAACCCTGTGGGACACCGCACGACATCTCTTACCGGTTCCACTCTCCTTGGTGACCGGGGTAGATGACGGCCCTGTCCGCAAGATAGGCCTCGACCACACGACAGAAGTAAGTCGGCATCCGGTGATACCGGAGTGCCTCCCTGATGCAACTCCAGGGCAGGGTGTTGAAGGCATTGGCGATGTCTAGTGACACCGCCAAGACGACCCCACCCCGGGCCACAGCATCCTCCGTCGTGAGGGCCCGCACGCGCATGATGGCGTCCACCGTAGAGCGCCCCCTGCGGAAACCGAACTGGCTCTCCGCCAGATCCGGCCCCACTCGCACCAGCTGCCCGACGAGGCGGTCTGCAATGACTCTTTCAAAGAGCTTGCCCACCTTATCGAGCAGCACAATGGGCCGATAAGCGGACGGAAAGTCTGCTGGGCAACCCGGCTTCTTGATGAGGACCAGTTTCCCCGTCTTCCAACAAAGTGGGAACTGGCCCCTCTCCATGCATGCGCTTAGGAGCCCCCTTAGTCCAGGCCCGAGAGCCCCCATGGCCAGGACCCAGGCTTTTCCGGGTATGCCGTCGGGTCCTGGGGTGGTATTCTTCGCACTCATTTTGCGTACCGCCACTCTCATCTCTACCTCAGTCACCTCCGGAGCATCGTCGTCGTCGGTGTGGTCCGCAAAAAAAAAAAAATTAACGAGCACTTCTGAATATTTACTTAAATGTTGATAGCTCCTTGGATAACCCCGATAGCCCATAAGATGAGGAGGTTTTTCTAATATTTTTTGTTTAGTGACACATACCTAGTAAAGTTTTGAAATATTCAACTCTGTTTATATGGTGTACTCTGACGATGTTCTAATTTTGCTACTTAACTTTTAATAATTACTTTCAAGTGTTTGATATTTTCAAATTTCTGAATAACGACAAATCTTCACAAAAGGATCAGATAGCAATCAAAGCTGTTCGATTCGTTGATTTAGAGATAAATGCAAAATTATGACCACTTATTATGGTTACTTTCCTAAATCAAGAAAAGGCTCCATCAATCCGTCAGATATTTATATTTTCACAATTAAAATAGGCTACACTATTGCACAGAATAACTTTTATTCGCCCTGAATATCTTTTTAAAATTGCCCAAATCTGAGTTTTTAAACTCGTCAGATTTAAGGAAAGTCCACACAATTTCTATATCAGATTTAAAGTCACTATGAGTTAGGCTGCAAATACTTAAATCAAAGGCTCTGAAGATCACTTAATTTTTGGCCCAATTTCGAAATCTGAAAGTGGAGTCCTGGACCTCCACTGGCTCTTAACTGAAACTTTTAAAATATATTTTCGGTGCTCTCTCGTCATGCCGCGCCTACTCAGCTATAAACTTTTCACCTTGCATATGCTTGCTCAAAAACCCTCTGGGGTCCTACCAACATATTTCTGAATACAATTTTCCGTGTCCTAAAACATCTCAGGAATTCAGACTAACTACCTTCATACAGCTTTTTTTAAGGTTGCTCATCGTTATAGTAAAACATAAATTGGTTTTGGTATTCGAAACTTTATTTTGCATTTTTTACACAATTTTATAATTATACAAGCTATAAGTTAATATATTATTCTTTAGGGTGGATTCGAAAAAAACTGAAGTATGTCCGCCCTTAGTTGTATTTGTGTTTTGAACCTTTTGGGTTAAATTAACACGAGAAATATAACTATCATAATAAAAAAGCACATGGAACAACGTGTATTCAAAATATTTTTGTATATAAACATGTCCTACTAACACTTGGTGAGTCTTGGACCTGAAATTTGTAGACCGATTCCATAGGTGTCTCTACCCTCATAAGTAAAAAAAATGTATTTTTATATATACAGCACAGATACGTAATGTTTACATGATGTACCTAGTAAGTTTTCATTTTGGTCAGCTGGCCATCTTCGAGCGTCGTCATCTACGGACACCTCAGTAGCACTTCACGGGTGGACACTTATGATCTAGCTGCTGAACACTTTACAGGGTCGACTAAACATTTATAGCTTAACCGCTAAACACTTACTAAGATTGAGGGGCGACGATCGAAAATGGCCAGCTCATATATAGATAGTGCCGTCCACGAAAACGCGCCCCACTCTTTTTCCTAATCACTTACAGTACAGCCACAGACGGGTTCCCTACTTGAAATCGAATGACGTGAGATCGAATAATACTTGCTCGAAAACGTTAACTCGATAGTACATGAAATCGATAAATTATGAGCACGACAGTTCACTACCGCGATGTATCAAAATCTCGAATAACTATAAGCTCGAAACATCGGTAGCGCGAAAGCCATCATCATCATCATCATCATCATCTTGAAACATCATTTGTCGAGCGACCATCTAATCGATGTACAGAATAGTTTAATAGTTTCAAGTAGGGAACCCGTCACAGACAGCTTATAGTACAGTAATCGCGTTTATTGAGAAGAGTGGGGCGCGTCTTCGTGGATGGCACTACCTGTAACATTGGTGTTCGCGAACGCGTCGCAGATCGCGGGTATGATTCGAGTGTTGTGGGCGGGTTAAACCCCCCCGGCAAATTCGCCGCCGCGCGGAGAACATATGTTGTGCTCGGAGGGGGCGTCGTAGGGCGCGCCACAACAGAACAGCTGGCGCCACACGCGGGACACGCGGGAGACACGCGACGCGTGCGAGTCGCTGCGCGGCAGCCCGCCCGCCTCCTCGTCCGACTACAACCAAACAACACGTTACCGGGAGCCACGCACGACACACGCCGCAGCGCTGCCCACAGCCGCATTTGCAACTAATATTAACGCATAACATCTACCAAACTCTCATTGTCGAACATCACGTGACCCAATTGAGTTTTTCACGCGGTAACAAGTGCAGACATTGCCATTGTTTAGGCTTCGCTAAGTAGCAAACGATAGACAGTAATAGTAGTTTTAATTACAGTATATAGTTATTTTGTGTGAGGTTAGAGCGGCTATGTGGCGTGCGGGCTGCCGCATATCGACAGTACAATGACTATTATATAGCAATACGTGTTTGAACAAACCAGACGGTCAACAATTATTTATATCTAAAACTAAATAACCTTCCTTTTTTTGAAGTCGGTAAAAAATACCCTATTTCTCGATTGGTTCAAATCAACAAAACGCAATAATAAATAAAATTAGCATGTAGCTTAATATAGGAAATATTAATATCCGTACCCATTCCTTGTGTGAGGATTCGGTAGTCCGCAACTCTGCGATCTCTTCCGTTATGCTATCTTCGTTTTCATTCACTTCCTTGGTGGTAGAGATATCCGATGCAGAGCTCACTGGCGCCGGTATGGGCTGCGTCGCTGGTGGAAGGATGTCAGCTCTCTGAAACATTTCACAGCAGTTCATAAAAACCCGAAGCAGCAACGTTAAATCAGGGAAGACTACTTCGCAACGCCGATAGCTCCCGATGAAGATCCTTTCTTCTCACCTGGCGCAGTTAGACGCGCCATCTTAAAAACCAAGCCTAGGAAGGCCTCCTGTGCCGATGGTATCACCAACACAGTGCTGCGCCACTTGCCGTTCCGTATGGTAGCGGCATTAGCGCGCCTGTTCACGGCAATACTGCGTACGGGGGCCTTTCCCGCCTCGTGGAAGGAGGGGCGCGTCATTATGCTGCCCAAGGCGGGAAAGAACATTATGAAGCCGGAGAGCTATCGGCCGATCACGCTGCTGCCGACGGTCTCCAAGGTGTTCGAAGCTCTCCTGCTGCGACATCTCCAACCACACATCGAGCCACGGCCGGAACAGTTCGGGTTCCGGCCGGAACACAGCACGACGCTCTAGCTGTCGAGGGTACTGCACCACCTCGCAGCCGCAAGAAGCAATACTCGGTGGCAGTATTCCTTGACATGGAGAAGGCCTTCGACCGCGTGTGGCACGACGGGCTTCTATACAAACTGGCCACCTAGGACGCGCCTCATCGCGTCGTAAAGGTGGTGTCTAACTTTCTCTCCCACAGGACTATCAGAGTGGTGGTTGACGGACCGCTATCTAGCGCCCGCCCGGTACTTGGGGGTGTACCGCAAAGCAACTGCGTGTCGCCAGCGTATTACTCACGTTACACCGACAACATTCCCGCTACTACAGACGTGATGCTCGCGCTGCATACAGATAACGCCGCGAACATTCATCGCTTAGTGCGAAGTACGCGGCGTTCGAGATACAGCGCGCCCTCGACGCGCTCCCCGACTGGCTGTCCAAGTGGCGGCATTCGGTTAACGTGGGTAAAACGCAGGCGCTGATCACCGGGAAGGCGCCCCTCCCACCACCCTTGAAACTACAAGTCGCCAACGTCGATTGGTCGCCCCGGGCTAAGTACCTGGGTGTGACTATAGACCGCCGCCTCACGATGGGGCCACATGTCCGTAAGGTCGCCGCACAGGGTAAGGTTGCCTGTAACTTACTCAGACCCCTGCTCTCGTCCCGCATCCCGGCACGCGTCAAGCTGAGAGTCTTGACGTACGCCGCCCCCGCTTGGTACGCCCTCATGAGCGAGCTGAGCCGGAAGCTGCTCCGCACGCAACAACATCTTGCGTTGCGGATCATAGTAGACGCTCCTCTCTACGTGAGGAACGATATCATCCAGCGCGACCTCGAGATTGAGAGCCTGGATGAGTTTGTGAGGCGATTCGCGAACGTCATGTTCGCGCGTGCCGTTGCATCTGCCTGGCACCATGTCAGGCAGATAGCGCCTCAGCACGCACGCCAACCTGACGCGAAACCCCTGCCCCGCGACCTAGTAGCGGGCCCCTGACCACATCCACCGGATTGATGCCTCGAGTAAGCAGCACCCAGGTTACACGCAGCTTACTCGATTTAATAAGACTCTACAGATGTACATATACACAGGGCCGGCCCGTTCATATAGGCGAACTAGGCGACGGCCTAGGGCGCTTGTATTAGGGGGGCGGCAATCGGCGGCATCGAAATTAAAAAATAAATTGAAAATACTCCCAATCTTTTACCAATTTTTTTACCAAAATGCGCTTGAGGACATTTACGAAACCATCGGTACGGAAATCAAAAGCGAGTTTAGTTGATAGCCTCAACTCGCTCCATTGCTAAAAAAAAAACCCGATTTCAGATTTATTGCTTCTCTTGTTGTATGTTATACCTAATGTTTTGTTCGAAATTGATTTGACTATTATAGTTTGACCGCAATCGTTGTACCGATCGCACCTAAGAGATATTTCTCGACGGCATGTGAAGCCAAGTCCGAGGCTCATGGGCGGCTTTAAAACTCTGACACCAGATTAGTCACTAACCACACGAAAAAGAAAAATAATAGTTTTATTTTGTCACGAATTTTCTTAAAAGGGCGCCGTTCCAGCCTTTCGCCTAGGACGCCAGGAATTCTCGGGCGGCGCTGCATATACATCTGTTGCGTGGCGTGTTCTAGGTTATATAGGCACGTCACGTAACTAGGCACAGACATTATAACTATACAGACGCCCATACTTAACAAGTGCGGGCGCGACGCGGGCCACGACGCAAGTTGACACTGAGCGGTGTTACACTACAACACTAGCCGCTCACACACATGCGACTGCCTACTCCTCAATCCGTAAACGGCTCGATCTGTAAGCAGAGGAGGAGACTACATATCTACTTGTAGGAGCGTCGAGTCGGCATCTCCGTCGCTGGGCCTCCCCCAGGCAACTGGGGGTCTCAGCTGGCGGGGACAGACCGCCGAGATGTCGTGTAGAAAGCGGCGCTACAGTAGTTAGCGCCGTGGCGGACTTACAGAAATATTCATAGCAACCAATCACACCGACGCATTTTGCTTAACAAAATGTGGTCGTTTTTATTACCTACGCCGTCCGAGGCGAACCAAACTGAGGGGCCCATATTAATGGGCCAATGTATAGCTTCAGCGGGTGAAGGGCGAAGCTCTGACGCCACTCGCCACGCCCCCTTGCGTGGGCGTCGCGACATCTCGAAGTTAATTTCACAACGTTAAAAGTATCGCGTGAAATAATTAAATTGCCATCGTTAACGATGCATTCTAATTGTCATGTACAGAAACGAATCCGTTATCATACGACAGTAGCGTGATAAAAAGATAATTGTGACAAAACAAAGTGAACTGATTCATTGACCCTACCTGTACATCCACTTCTATAGGCACCATAGGTATGGCCTCGGGTGACGTCGCTCGCCTCGAAGATATTTTAGCGACGATATGCATCGGCTTTTCGGAAGATTTCACTACAATTGACAAGTTTTCGGTTTTATCACTTGATAAGTAAGTAATGAATGACAGAAATTCGTTCGTTTATTAATTTAATCTCACCGTGTTCTATTTCATTTCGTCGTTTGGTGGCTGTATTCTCAGTTGAATCTTTGTATTCTTCAGCTACAGCTGCCAAGACATATATAAGCTTGTAAGTAAACAAAATATACCTACAAAAAAGCACTGATGGTTTCACTCATATCTTATGGAAACTCCTTCATTTAACCGGATTTAAAGTTTGATATGCTTAATCAAGTCAGAGTTTACCTATATGAAACCTTGTATCGAATATTACAACCAGCCTAAAGCGTGATTGAGTAACACACATAAGTAGTATCCAAACTCATAACGACAAACATCCAAAATTTATTACCTATGTATTGAATAAGATTAGAACCTAACTAGGTAAATAAAACTAACAACATTTATTGTTTATGAAATTAACATAAAATGTCATCAAATATCCTACTCAAAAGGCCACACATTGTCGGGATTGTGCTAATGAGTAAAAGGAAAGAACATACATGGGACGGCGGGTGCGCGCGAGCGTTTGTGATGAAGTTCGACTTGGGTATCGTCCTGCAAGTCAGTTGGGCGGAATGACTTGTGTCTGCTCGCTGTCGTTTTCTCCACCAGTACCACAGCAGACCCGCCGGCGGAAGATGCATTGCTTATTTTTTCTTGATCCGTCATCCTTCACGATCACGGCAGTTTAAGTATTCCATACGTTACATGTACCCTAAAACCTTGCTAATTTTTAGAAAAGCACAAATAGGTATAACGTCACCCTTAGTAAATTTTGACAGCTAACTTGCATTATTTTTCTATTTCCATTTTTGAAATGGGGCCTAAACGGAAAAGTATCGTAGTGTCTAGTGTGTGATCGATTGCCGCGCCACGTGTTAAAAATCAGTTGAGAGTCGGATTTAATAACTTGAGATCATTTACGTTCTAAGTAAGAAGAGATAGATAGGTTACCGGCTCAATATTCAAAATCAAAATAGTATGTTTCATGAAACGTCAGAACTAGGTGCACGAAAAAGCGACAGTAAAAAGAGACACACAAATTAATAAGATTTAACGTGAGAGAAAATGAGATAGGAAGCATTATACAATGGTGCCGATTCCCTTGTTCACAAACTAAACTAAATTTAAGTTCAGTGCATCTTTTTCTTTCTATTTCATTAAGAAAAGGACAGAAGAAACATTTTAGTTTAGTCCTGTCAAAGTAGTAAGCGCCTGTCACTACTCCATACAAGTTTAGACGTGATTAAAAACTTGTCTACTTAAATTACGTCTATTTACGTCAAGCGCTGATGAATTTGACAGAACTAAACTAAAATGTATCTTCTGTCCTTTTCTTAATGAAATAGAAAGAAAAAGATGCACTGAACTTGAATTTAGTTTAGTTTGTAAACAAGGGAATCGGCACAAGTGTTTCTTATGTTCGTGGTTCTCTGAAGCTGAAGAGTTTGTTTGTTTGCTTGAACGCGCTAATCTCAGGAGTAGTTACTGATAAAAGCGTGATGTAGGTACCTAAAATAGCTCCTTAACGTAGGATTAATTTAAAAAAAACACCTTCTACGTAAACGAAGTCGCGGGTTAAAGTTAGCGTTAGCCCAAAGTAACTATTCCACGCGGACGAAGTCGCGGGCAGAAGCTAATAAATTCATAAGATTTAACGTGGGATAAAATGAGACAGGAAGCATTATACAATGTTTCTTATGTTCGTGGTTCTCTTTGTGCTCTTCTTCGTACCCCTTCCGCTCATTCTCATTATCTTGAAGCCAACATTTTTGAAGGTTCACTTCTACCACGTGTGAATTGTTTAAAGAGTACCTACCGTTAAGTTTCTTAGAACCGTGCACCTAGTTCTGACGTTTCATAAAACATATTATTTTGATTTCGATTTTGAATATTAGGCCGGTAACCTATATATGTCTTCTTCTTCTCGCTTCTGACGTTGACGGTCACAGACTAAATAGACATTTCGATACTTTTCCGTTTAGGTTCCATTTCAAAAATAGAAACTCAACGGTACTCTTCTAAAAATAAATGGCTTTAACAATGTTTTCAATGTACTTAACAAAATAGAAAATTTTAACTATCAACTTATAACCTCATTATACACAATTTATATGATCATAAAAGCTTGTCGCGCGATTTATTTGTGTAAATAAACTAGCACCTGCCAATTTAATTGAGTAACTTAATCTGCTAATGAGTTTAATTTTTTTTAAACGCAAACCTCGCGACAAGCTTTTATGATCATATAGATTGTGTATAAAATGAGGTTATAAGTTGATAGTTAAAATTTTAAAAGAAAATATTATTTTCTTTTTTTAGAGCATTTAAATAAAAGCTTTTTTTAAAAGGTTGTTTTTTTAAAAAAAAATTTTACTTTTTAGTTATCGCTGGCTGGGTTTCTACTAATAGGTAATCGATGTCTCTACACCAAATTTCAGGTGGATTAGAGCAACGGAGCTTATAATCACCATCTTTTTTTAACCTGCATATTTATTCTCAGCAAATCCTTTCATTTAATACCCATACTGGAAAGCATAAAAAACTTCAAAAGTCCGCCATATTGGATTAAGAGTGATGTCAAAATATGTTTCTAATTATTCTCGGCAAGCCCTTTCATTTGATACCCATATTGTAGAAATGCATTAAAAATAACTATTCCGCCATCTTGGATGTTCCGCCATATTGGATTTAGAATGACGTCACATTATTTTTCGAGTTACTCTCAACAAGCCCTTTCATTTGATACCCATATTGTAGAAATGCATTAAAAATAACTATTCCGCCATCTTGGATGGTCCACCGTATTAGATTTAGAATGACGTCACATAGCTTATCGTGTATTGTCATCCAAACTAAACGTGTATACAAAATTTCAGCTCAATCGGTTGAAGATATCTGCTTCAAAATTGAGTAGCAAGATTCCACCAGAACATACATACATACATTGCAAGTTAAATAAAAGCTTTTAACATAATAATTTGTGACGGTACAAGCAAAATGAAAATCGGTACGGCGCCTGGCCTTTTAGAATGGCAAACGCGACACACGCACACACACTGAACGTCTTCAATTAATATACAGGCCTAAACATCCTCCCCGTTGTAACTCAGAGATTTCAACTCTTAAGTAGCTCCTCTTCGGTCGGTAAGGGGCAGATGCGAACAAGAGGACGCCATATAGTTCCTCTTTGCGTATTGATGTCGGCTACTCATGCAACCCCATCCAGTTCTGGGAAGAGCCGGGTAATGCGTCCAAGTCTCCAACAAAGTGGTGGGATGCAATCCTCTTTAAGCAGGACCATGTCCCCAAGTTTTACTGCGTCGGTGTTGGTCTTCCATTTACGGTGAACAGTGGCGGGGTAAGATCAAAATTTTATGTGGGCGAGGTATATTTCGCGAGGCCCTCTAGTGTCGCATGAAGACGAAAGAAAAAAAACTGTTGAACAGTTGCCAAATTATTAGTTATAGGTCGAGTTAAGGCTCGCACAGATCATCGCGATATCGCAGGCGCGATACGGGTCGCGCCCGCAATATCGCGCTGGTCTGCACGAGCCTTTATAGGATAAGCCGTTCTAAAAAACTAACTAGGGTCTATGAAAACCATTTTTCTATTCAGGGATCCGTTTGCGTAATATTAAGCTTTAACACATTCAGTATCGGGAACCCTCCTGGAGGGCTCGTGTCAATTTATCGTTTTAGGAAGAGTGAAATTTTTTCGACTCGTTCACTGATTTTATGTAATGCATAAACCTTCGAGGTGCGAGGCCCCTCGGACCGCGAGGCCGTAGGGGGTGGCCCACGTCGCCCACGCCTTACGCTGCCTCTGACGGCGAAGTTGTATCTCGGCGATGGATTCGCATTGCCAGTGCCGCCAAAAATGTTGGTATATTTGCTGCAGCCTGGCATAGCGCTGCAAGTTGGTTGAGTGGCAATCCTCCAAAGCAGGTTCAGGCAGCGCGGTAAGAGCCCGGCCAATGAGAAAATGCCCAGGAGTAAGGCAATGGAAATCAGCAGGAGAGGCGAATAAAGAACAGAGAGGTCTACTATTTAACACAGCTTCTACCTGAGTCAAAAGAGTTTGAAGTTCTTCAAAACTTAAATGAGAATTACCCATTTAATGCTTTCCGAACATGCAAAATCAGATAGATCGGTATGGTAAATCTAAAAAAAATCATTAATTACTTTAGCACCTGCGACAAAGTTGCGTCCATTGTCGCAGAATACCTCTGTTGGTCTGCCTCTACGTGACACAAAGCTTCGGAATGTCATAATGAAAGCGTCCTTTGATAGATCGCTCACGGTTTCGAGGTGAGAAATTTCATATCGAAAGCATATGAAAAAACAAAGATAGCACTTGACTAACGAAGCACCACGTCCCTTTCTGTTTACAATAAGGAATGGGCCAGCGAAATCCATACCCACGGTGTGAAATGGAAAGTTTGGCGTGACGTTGTGAGGGCAAATGCCCCATTATTGGCGCAATAGTCTTGCCCTGCAAGCGTCTGCATCTAGTGCAGTTATGAAAAATGCGTCTAGCCAAATTTCTGCCGTTAATCGGCTAAACGTATTCCCTAACAACGGCCAACAATAGTTGTGGAACAGCATGTAATCCGCTTTATGTTCGTACTCGAAAATCAATTTGATAAAATGATGCGAAGGCAGGTGCAGGAGAACAGGGTGTTTTTTATTTTAATTATAATCAGATGTGTCTAGTCGGCCACAAACTCGAATGACCTTGTCGTCACTTAAAAATGGAGTCAATCGTGTCGATTCTCTTGTCACAAATGCCTCTAAACTAGACTAAAAATCACCAAAATTTAGTTTATTCCTGTCAAACGACGACTTCCCATTCTGAAATAGACTAAAATGACATAACTTAACTATATTTTAGTTTGACAACACTAAGATGGTACTGAGATATTAGTTTAGTGAAAATGGCAATTTTGCTATTCTGAATTTGACGTTTTTCACCTAAAATTTAGATTTTCTAACTAAATCTGACTATTTTTAATCGCGACTAAAAACGTGTGGAATAAAATTGGTTGGAACTTTAAATTCACACCAAAACCTCGACTTTAGATGCAAAAACAGTAGGTACTGAATATTTTTTTTTCTTTTGCTTATATCTCGAAAACGGTGTGTCCAATCGCAAAAGTAATGAAAATTTCGACATCCTTTTCTAAAACCCTTAAACCCCTAACACTACATGTAGGTAATATTTTTTCTTATTTTTCATACAAAAAGTGAAAAAATCCTGCGCGCCTCCGGCTCTAAAAAGATTCACGTGGTTAGGTGTCACGTGTGGAGTCGCGATTGTCAATTCACCATTTCAACCTAGCGTTTTCCCAACTATGTTGGGGTCTTCCAGTCTAACCGGATGCAGCTGAATACCGTATTTTACATAGAGCAGCTGCCTATCTGATCTCCACAACCCAGTAACTGGGTAATACGATAGCCTTTGGTAAGACTAGTTGTCAGACTTTCGGGCTTCTGCCGACCCGTAACGACTGTCAAAGATCCACGAATAACAGCCGGGACCAACGGCTTATTGTGCTTTCCGAAGCACGGAGGAGTCTTGGTATATTAAGATGATCACCCATTTGCAGACCTACCTCGGCAAGCGTAGCTTGACCTGATAGATTGAACCGTGCGGCTGTTATTACTTAGCCACGAGCTCCTCTTCTCCTCTCTAAGGAACTCTCTCTCTCTTCTAAAGGACTCACGAGAACCCATTTTATAGACCGCGCTGATTGCCATCTTTTGTAAAATTATATAATTATAAACAAAAAATAAAATTGAATTTATGTTAGCTGCCGATCCCCACAGCAGAACGCCATAAGACATAATACTGTGGAAATAAGCAAAGTATACTAACCTAGCTGTGGCTATATCTGTCAACTGCCTTATTTTTCTTACCGTATATGCAGCTGAACTTAATCTACTTGAAAGAGCTCTGATGTGGGCGCCCCATTAGAATTTTGAATTTAGAGTAATTCCTAGAAATACAGTTTCCGTAATAGCATCTAGTTTCCTGCCTCAAGTTAAAAATTTAGATCTACTTGGGGTACATTTAGTAATGAGAACTTAAGACATTTAAATTTCTTCACATTAACTAAAAGATTATTAGCTGCGAAACATTTCGAAAGAACAGCCAGACTATCGTTGACATGTAAGACATCCGTATAAATTCTAAATTAAAAAAAATAAGGGAAATGTCATAAGCTAAAAGAATTATATACAATAAGTTAGCCATCATGTATGGAAATAGGAAAGGGCCAAAAATTGAACCTTGAGGCACGCCCATCTTAATTAGAAACCCCGAGGACGTTGCCCCGTTAACGTTGAGTTTTTGATGCCTGTTTGATAGATAGGAAAGAACAAGCTCAGCAGCTTATCCACGAATCCCGCAGTGGTGTAATTTACAAATCAGTGTATTGTAGCCAACGCAGTCAAACGCTTTTGAAAGGTCACAGAAAATGACAATTGCATCCTGGGACTTCTTCCAGGATTCTAGTATTTTAATGCAATTTGATGCAATTACATAATCAAGACTGTATTTTTTTTTTATGTACTGTGTTATTCATGGAGTCTAGTCATTGTTAAAGTATCTCTCTAATGTTGCTTGTTGCACTGTAATCTCACTTGGAATAGGTTTAAATACAGGCTTTTTATCTATCTAGCCCAGGGATCCCTAACCGATGGGGCGCGCCCCCCTCGGGGGACGTAGAGTGAACAACGGGGGGCGCGGCGGCTCCAATAATAAAGTATATATTTACAAAACTTTATGTTCTTAGTTTTAGAAAAGGTGCTGTAAAATGAGGTTCAACTTTTCTGCCTATGTCGACAAAATACGTTTTTCTATTTCTGTATGAATGGCCTAAAAAATGGAATAAAAAAGAAAAAGTAACGAATCCATAATTTTACAACATTTTTCGAGCTCCTTTTGCTCACTCTTACATTATGCGTTCTCATAATTCTTGAGTTTTTTTGCAAAACTCGACAAAGTAACTTCTATTTCTGTTTGAATGATTAAAAGAAAATCTAACCTATCCAAGGGGAGGCAAATATTTTCGACCTCACTTTCGCTTGCTTTATATTCTTGCTTTATGCTTATGTCGACAAAGTAACTCAGGAGCGTATTGATTTTGAAAGAAAGTTAGGGGGCGCGCATGTTAAAAGGTTGGGAACCGCTGATCTAGCCTGTATTGTCTCACTGAAGGGTAAAGGAGGGACGCTCTTCCAAACACCTTTGCTCTTCACTAATGCAGGTAATTTATATTTATAAACATATACTTCTCCTTCTCTATTCAATCCGTCTCCTTTATTCAATAAATCTATCGGTAAAATTCACGGAAAAAAAAAACATCGTTAATTTAGGTAGGTAGGTAAGTGCGCCGTAAATAAGTGTATAAACCATTTAAAAATATAAATAGTAGCCCACTGATATCGGGAATAGGATCCAAGCTACCGGTGATCTGGGCTCCAGAAAGAAAGAGTAACGTCCAAACAAATCCGACCGTGTCCAGAAATACCACTTTCTGATTCGGAATCAAGCCCGTGATCCAGCTACATCGAGAACGTCAGGTGTTGATCGAGCAAATGCGGCGATAAGACCCTTTTTTGAGGAGTGGCTAGAGAGGCGCCACGGCATCCTCACCTTCCGCCTGACGCAAGCCCTTACCGGACACGGCTGTTTTGGGAGGTTCCTGTTCAGGATAAAGCGGGAGGAAACGCCCGGGTGTCACCATTGTGTGGATCGCCCGGAAAACACGGTGGAGGTCTGCCCGGCTTGGGCGCAGCATCGCCGTTTCCTCGTGGAGGCGAACGGCGGCGGTGATCTCTCGCGTCCGGCACTGGTTCAGGCCATGGTACGGAGCGAGAGGAAATTTGAAGCCGTCACCTCCTTCTGCGAAGCAGTAATGCTTCCGAAGGAGGAGGTAGAACGCGTGAGAGAGAGGCAAATTTCGTGCCCTCGCGCCCCTTACCACCGCAGGAGGAAACGCCCTGGGCGTCGGGAATCACAGGCAGATTTCCGGCCACCGTAGGCGCGGGCTTGCGGACGGTGAGCAATGGGTAGCTCGCCGTCCGATAAGGACCAAGCCCGGGTCGACGGTGCGTTGTGTTCCACGCACGCCTCAAAGAGATGTCAGCAGAATTGACGGGGTTCGCTAGGGCTGATGCCTGCCGGGGCTGCGAAGAAGTCCAAAAGGGAAATCGTGGCCCCCGGCAACATGGCAACCGAAGGAACACGGGTGGGTTTTAGTCAGTAAGAGTCTGACACGCCCTCCCGCTCCACCCAGAGCGGGAGAAGTTATTTGACAATTTCACACCAAAAAAAAAAGGTGTTGGTCGAGGCTCTTGGCTATCACGACTATCTAGCACAACGATCGCTATTATTATTATTATTATTCCTTTCGGTACTCAGATCGACCCGCCAGTTTAATTCATCATCATCATTTTAGCCGAAAGACGTCCATTGCTGGACAAGCACCGCCACTTCGACCGATTCTGTGCTTCCCGCATCCAGCGGATTCCTGCGGCCTTCATAAGGTCATCGGTCCATTTTGTGAGAGGCCTTCCAATGCTACGTCTTCCGGCACGCGGTCGCCACTCCAGAACCTTTCGGCTAACCTTTTGTCTAACGTCCTAGGTAAACATACTCGTCCACAACTTTGAGCGTAGCATCTCCGATCTTCATGAGAGTGGGTGTTACATGGGCATTTGATATGATCTTTGTTTTGTCCATGTTCATTTTAAGACCCACTCTTTCGGAGGCTCTGCTGAGGTTATCGAGCATTGTACTGAGGTCCTTCATGGTCTCAGCCATGACAACTATGTCGTCGGCAAAGCAAAAGTTAGTGATATACTCGCCATTGATATTGATGCCTAGCCCTTTTCAGTCCAGAACCTTGAAGACATCCTCCAGTGCAGCGGTGAACAGTTTCGGAGAGATAACGTCTCCCTGTCTCATACCTCGCTGCAGCAGGATAGGTTTCGAGGTCTGGTTTTGAAGTCAGACTGACATAGTGGCGTTTTTGTACAGACACTTTAGCACCTCGATGACCTCAATAGTCGATCTGGCCAGTTTAATTACTTGCAACTTAATTTTGTTTGTTTAAATCACATTCAAACTCAAATTCAAAATTATTCAGCATTCAAACTTCAAAGCTACATTTCCATAAATATACTGATAAAGATGAAAGAAGAAAAAAAATTCCAGTCAAAGCATCTGTCAGAATAATGTAAAATTTTCTTTTTACTATACAATTAAATTATTGTTTTAGCCTCTTATCACTATAATTCAGGCGGGTTGATTTTACAACTATGCATACGAAGAGGAAAATAAAATGTGATGGAAAATAAACAGTCTCCATCCAAGAAGAAGTTATTGTCCATCCAAGAAGAGAAATTGATACGTGAGGTTGATTACGACTATCTCGCAGGAGGCTGGGGCCATCTACCTCAGAAACAACTTCTTCTGGGTAATACTAACCTCACAACAAAGGTATAATTACTTTCATATGACTTCTAATAAATGGTACTTAAATTCCCAGATTTAGAAATACTTCAGAAGAGTCCAACGCACCGTCCAGCTTCACAAAGAGTACTCGTATCCATCAAACCGAGAGCGCCCGCCATCAAAACTATTTACATAGCAGAAAAGAGCCGTTTCACGGCTAAAAAGGTAACTATTATTTCTGTTGAATTAATATAACATCCGGTTGTTGGCACTCTTAATTATTCACGTATTTTTCAGGGTTCAGATAAGTCGGGTTCACGTCTTGGTATTGGAGATCATTCGTCTTTTACCACCCGTAAGTATATATTTTGCTATTTTCATTTTGGTTTGGTATTCTTTGTTAATACAACGCTGTTACTATTGCAGATTTCAGTGAAGATGATTTAAATGCTTTAAATTCAATCGGTTGTGGTACGGAGCAGCCTTATACGAAAAGTGATACAGAAACAGATAAAGTTTCCTCGGTCGATATTCAGGTAGAGAGCTCAGCTGTACTTTCGAAATGTTCCCACACTAACATCAGGCCTCAGAAGGTAAATGTGTATAATACAAAACAGAGGTCTGCGGAAAAATGCTATGTTTATACACAACCACAAATAAATATGAACCTTCCTAAACTCGAAGTCAAAACAGATAAAAAGACGTTAAATTCCAATAAAGTCGATATTGCTACATTAATTGTCACGAACACATCTTCTGAAGCGTCTGCGCCACCTTCTGGTGCCACAATTAACGAATTGAATAAAAGAATAGATCATTTGGAGCGTAAAATTTTGAGACAGGAAATGGTTTTTCGTTCTATAGATCCTAATATACCTCTGTCTTCATCAGATGAAGAGCCCAAAGGTAACATAATGGGGACTACATCTGGGGCTGGGAGGCCTGGGTGTAGCTACATTCAGCAATATAGCCATGTTCCTGAAACATCGGCATTCCAGCGGTACGCGCAGCAAGCGGCGCCGCTTTCTCCAAGCAAAGCTACTACTTTAGAAAAAGAACATAATTCAGAGCAATATGGTCGAGATTTTACCGCATACGACGGCATCACTGCTCGAGGCCGACGACAATGCGCGTCCGTGCCTTGCAAACGAGATGATATCCCAAAAATGGCAGCCGAAAGAGTTCATAAGATTCGACACAAACTCAATCCAGTACGAGATTATCGGCTGATGGATACAGTCCATTATTTGGCACAAGGTGAATTTGCTCCACGCGATGATGGTATCAAATTAACCCCATCAAGGGAAGCTGTACTTAGCGATATTATTTGGGAAGATGTTTGTCGCACACATTGGCCTAACGCTAGACTCGGCCGACGAATGACCCACTCGGATAGGTGCAGCACGAGATTTGAGCTGCAGCGACTGATAGACAGCTTGCTGAGGGAGCGCGTCGCACACGTGGAGCGCAGGAGGCGCCGTCACTATAGAATAGTTAAATTAAACCATCGACATGAAAATTGTAGACCTGTGGGCAAGACTGGGGATATCATCGTGGCCAGTCATAAAAATAGACAGGGTGAGGAAGTGGCGATTAGCGACCACAACACTGCGAGCGCGGTGATTGCCGACAGACGTTGGGATGACTCGTGTTCGCGCAGAACTCCAAGAAGTCATGATCGGTTGGGATCAGAGCCGCGTCGCAAACGTCATACTATGGATCGCAAATTTAGATACGAGGATTGTTCTCCAGGTCCAAGTTACGCAGTAAACAGGTCTCCAACGAGAAGAGAGCCAACTTGTTGTTATCAGACGTCGAGCCCGATGAAGGCGGATAGGCGCGGTGCCACTCCGAAGAAGCGTCGCAACGGAAGCCGAGAGTTGACTAGCGGCAGTAGTTCTACGTGCAAGCCAAGAAATCCTCGGCTTGTCATAAAAAAAGTAGCGTCTCATCGCAAGTACGCTAGAGAGGAGCCTAATCTCGAACATTACATCTTACTGCCAACCCTAGTTGTACGCACACCATCTAATATGAAACGTCAGAAGAAATTCAATGAATTGTATCATCGCATCCTTAACGTTCAGTTAACCAACGGTAAGTATTCCATGTATTTCTTTACGGAAAACGATTTCAAGTATATGTTAAAAAGCCTGTAAAAATGCCTTACTTCATAAAAGTAGTCTATGACTTCATTGGTTTCGCATTGTCTTCAATTTCCTACAGTAGTTTAGTATGTATTTATGAATATTGATGTCGTTTTTTCAGTTCATAACAGAACCACACCTGATCCTACACGCCCGGGCCCATCACAGGGCCCTAACACGAAGGACGTTGGATTAAACATAAACATCACATTGTCCAACACTTAAGAACTAGTATATGAACAGAGCGAACGAAGAAGCATACATCATAGCGTGAATCTCCCGAAAGATAATAATTAAAATTACTCATGAATTTTTTTCATATGTAATTTCAATCTTTTTCAAATATAGTATACTGTTGGTAGCAAGCTTTTTTTCTTTAGTAGTTAACATCTTTAATCTTCATCATCTTGGTGTAATATTATTATTCTTTACCAGGAATCTCAAGGGTTTTACATAAACTGTTTTATTTAATAATCGTTCAGTTTTTTTAGAACTCAAATGCATTATAACTTTCCCTGAAAAATATATTATTTCTAAATTCAGCCATACTCATTTCTATGGAAGAAGTAGATATGACACCATGAGAAAATATGGGACGGACAGGCAGGATTTAGAGAGGGAATGGGCCACAGATATAGATATATCTTTGGAATGGGCTGTATGCATTAGATCTCTCTAAGGTGCATAACCGAAAAACATCTGGCAAAGCACAAGAACGTCTATTGTGCTTTCATTGATTTGGAGAAGGCCTATGACTGTGTGGAGGGAAGAACTATGGTCGACACTATCTATATACGGTGTGGACTGGCGCTTGGTACGGGCACTGCAATCTTTATACAAGGATTCCAGTGCTTGTGTTAGGATAAATGGGGCATGTACGAACTGGTTCTGTATCTCGAGGGGTGTTAGACAGGATTGTGTAGCGACACCGTGCCTTTTCAACTTGTACATGGCAGATGTGAAAGAGGGTGAGTGCGGATTGAAGATGCATGAGTTGCCTGTCAAGTGCCTTATCTGCGCAGATGATGAAATTCTACTTGCATCGTCAGCAGAACAGTTGCAAAACATGGTGACTGTGATGAATGAAGCATATCAGATGAAAGAGATGAATATAAATGTGAATAAGTTTCTTTCTTTCAAATGATAAGAGTGTGGAGCAAGTAAGCAAGTTTATATATTTGGGGAGTCTGTTGACAAGGGATAGGAATATTGATGGAGATGTGGAAAGGAGAGTAAATGCGGGAAATAAAGTGAATGGTGCTATACATGTGGTTATGACCAACCAGTTGATGTCCAAAAAGGCTCAACTGGCTGTTCATAACGGTGTGCTGAAGCCCACGCCACGAAGTGAAGGTTGGGTGTGGCAAAAGAAGCATGAAAGTAGGATAAATGCTGTGGAAATGCGTTTCTTGCGAATCATGTATGGTCTGACTATGAATGGTAGGCTGAGGAATAATGTGATAAGACAGCGGTATGATTTAAAAGAAGGTGTAGTGACAAAAATTGAAAATGTTGAGAGGATGAATGAAAGGCGACCAACAAAATGTATTTACCTACAAGGAGATGTTAAGGGAAAGGCCAGGCGGAAACGCCCTAGGAGGACATATACTGACTTATTGTTGATGTTCTTCAGAAAGGCCAGGTGCGTAGTACTCGCAACCGGCGTGCGTGCATGACCAGATGTATGACCATAAACCGAGGCAAAAGGAGTATGTAAGGATCGTAGCACGTGGCATTCTGCAGTTTCTACCTACACCCATGGGAAGAAGGCGTGAGTTTATGTATGTATGATATATGTAAGTAGTTGTGGTCAATAAAGTATAGCGTAGAGCAAGGCCACGCTCGGGAACCGGAGCATTCGTTGCACGTGGCGTTGTTTACTTTGCATTTTCATTTTTTATGATAATGGCCGGCTAGCATTGTTAAACTACCTACGACCTCCTTTCTAAGTGATTGTAAAATAAAATTTCAATCAATCGGATCTACTTGAGTTTAGATATCTCGGCCCATTATTTAAGCGAGAGACAAACTGGTCCCACGTACGCAACGTATGTGATGCAACGTGGGAGAATTGGTGTGCACACTTATCCCGTGTATGCAACGTAATTTGACATCTGACGCTGTTGTAATCTCATCATCAATGTAATGGCATAAGCTGTTCATCTCCCATTTTGACTATTTTGACAACAAAACGCGTCCACCAAAGGTCTATTTGTTTATGACGTGCAAGCGTAAAAGCGTTTCTAGAAACACACTAGTCACACGCGTGGGATAGCGTAGGAACATCCCCTCCACCCTCCCATGCCGATCTGCACGCGTAGCATGACCACCGTAGAAACGAGTTATGTCGACGGAAGAGTAGACAAAATGACTGATAAACAATCACAATCTCTAATTTTGTCTATTCTTCCGTCGACAAAACTGTTTGACGAATTTGTTTTTATCGAATTTGTTTTTATCGAATTTGTTTTTATCGTTTGTTTTTATCGACTTTGTTTTTATCGACTTTGTTTTTATCGACTTTGTTTTATCGACTATAAAAACAAAGTCGATAAAAACAATTTTTTTTATCGACTTTGTTTTTATCGACTTTAAAAACAAAGTCGATAAAAACAAAGTCGATAAAACAAAGTCGATAAAAACAAAGTCGATAAAAACAAAGTCGATAAAAACAAAGTCGATAAAACAAAGTCGATAAAAACAATTTTTTTTTATCGACTTTGTTTTTATTGACTTTGTTTTTATCGACTTTAAAAACAAAGTCGATAAAAACAAAGTCGATAAAAAAAAATTGTTTTTATCGACTTTGTTTTTATAGTCGATAAAACAAAGTCGATAAAAACAAAGTCGATAAAAACAAACGATAAAAACAAATTCGATAAAAACAAATTCGATAAAACAAATTCGATAAAAACAAATTCGTCAAACAGTTTTGTCGACGGAAGAATAGACAAAATTAGAGATTGTGATTGTTTATCAGTCATTTTGTCTACTCTTCCGTCGACAAAACTCGTTTCTACGGTGGTCATGCTACGCGTGCTGGACATTGCAGGTCGACGTTGCGTGTGAGACGTGTGATTGCGTTGCATACGATAAGTGTGTTTCTATTGCATACTTATTCCTATAAAATCAAGAGTCCATATATGATAATGCGTTGCATACGTTGCGTACGTGGGATCAGTTTGTCTTTAGCTTTAATTGGCCACATCATCATATCGAGAGACTTCATTGATGGATCCATCGAAAGACGTCCAGCGGATTCCTTCAAACTTGTAAAGGTCTTTAGCATTATTTATTTTTCAAATCAAATCAAATCAAATTATTTATTTGCTTAATACAGGTAGGTATAAACAGACGTAACAAATAAATATAAAGTAGTCTGTATCATTACCTATTATGGTGTTTAAATAATTATTAAAACAACATTACAAAATTATTACACTCAAAAAGAAAATATATATATATTTAATTTTAAAAATTTCAGAATACTACACACGTCAAAGGTTTAAAAATAAAAATTGTCAGATGAATTAAAATACATGTCATAGGTTCAACAATCAGATAAATTAAATAAAAATATTGATCCAAATAAAATAAAATTATACAGATGTCAAATTAAATTATTAGAGCATATCACACTATTTGTCTCTTAATTTATGTATCTATCTATATTTTTATCCTGTAAGTACTCCTTGACATTATAATAACATTTATGTACCAGGAATGCGACTTAAAAATGTTATAATACCATTAAAAGTGTTCATAAACGAATAAATTAGTCTAGCGTACCAGGAACCTCTTTCTCTTAAACTTGATCACGTCAGATTTTCTAATTTACATTATAGAACTTAGGAACATTTGTATCTCTAGAAACCGCTTCGTGAGCGCCAAGATGGTTTGATTTAGCATTGTTGCTTTAATATTTAGATATATGCTAGAAAAGCTTTGTAAATAAATTATATACAATTCGACACCTGCGAGGAATAACATCGTAACTCAGTTTTAGGCAATCTTAAGTTACATTCATATTCATGCTGTACAAAAAACGCTAATCATTTTTGCACTTACCCCTGTGTCTAAATTCCTTTGCGTATAGATTTGTACAGTGTAAAAACATTGTAAGTGAGGGTCAACTGCAGTTAATAAAAGGGTATATTTAGTTACACATCATCATCATCATTGTTTATGCTCGCCATTATTAAAATAACATTGTAATTCAAGATACACTCTTGTTCTTGGAACTGATTGTTTCTTATTAAATGAGCTTTCATCGTTACCTTATGTAAAATTATACGTATTATGAATAATTGTATCTCAGACATACAAGTTTTTAATTTTATGTAGTACCTTTTATCACAATTTATGCGATTGTTTATCTGAGTTACAATGCCATTTTATACAGTATGTTGTGGAATGTCATTGTAACTCACAAAGAGTCTTAAAATATAATGATACAATCATATGAAAGTGTAGCTAATCCCTCGTTGACTCTTATTTTCAAGGTTGGTTGGCATTAAGACTTAACCGAAATCTGAGAGAAGTTTTTAAATCTTCAACGCGCTCTCCTGTAAAGTTACTAAATATTAGTTACAACGTTATTCCTTGCGGGTGTCGAATTGTCCATACCTAGGTGCAGTTCTCCATCTAGAAATACAGTACAAATCCTATCTACCAATTTTCTAAAAACGCGTCGCACGAAGGAGCATAATTAGAAGAAGAAAGGGTATCGTGGTGTGATCATTAATATCGATGTCAGCTGCCTTTGTGTCATAGCATTAAATATTTATTTTTTTCGCTGAATCACATACAGTGTCGGTGTAAAGTTCCAACCATACAGACTTTTGAATTGATGCGTGAGGCAGGAGAAATATAGTTGTACAAGTAAGAATGAGTAAGGAGAAACAAACGTTATTTTGGAGTCTAGGACAGGGTATGCATTTCTGAAGTCATTAGTCAAAAAGAATTGAATGACTTCAAAAGATCTAACTGGCGAGAATATAATATACAATATTTTATCTTACACTTTCTAAGTTTATGTCGGATATCACTCAAATCGGAAAAATATAAGGCAAATATCGTATGAATATAGGTAAGTTTTAAATTGCCAACCCGCTTTGAGCAAGCGTGGTGATCAGTGCTCATGTCTTCTCTGTATGAGCTGGTTGGCTGGTATTATTATACAAGGTTATTGGTTATACGTCAGCAATCCGTTAAAGGAATGTAGGAGAGGTAATTTGCAACCAAATTGCCCCTGATGACCCCTATGCCAATGTCAACCATTTTCGAGTAATTTGACTTTTTTTATGTATGACTTAAAAATATAAAATGTACCTATTAACTCTGATATACAGGGTTAATGGTTATACGAAACCATCTTTCAAATAATTTAACATTTTATATTTTAAAATATGTGAAATAAATATGTAAAATGTGACCAATAACCTTGATATACAGGGTTAATGGTTATGAGTCGGCAATACATTAAGGGGATGTAGGAGACGTCATTTACAACCAAATGACGCCGATTGAGTCCTATGCAAATGTTAACAATATTCGCGTAATTTGACATTTTATATTTTTACTTCAATTTTATGACAAAATGTCAAATTACTCGAATATTGTTGACAGTGGCATAGGGGTCATCAGGAGTAATTTGGTTGCAAATAACCTCTCCTACATCCCTTTAACGGATTGCCGACGTATAATGAATAACCCTGTATATTTTATCTTGTCTCACATCAACAGATACTGCATCAGCCAATCTATTCTGTAAAAATCTCACCGTGAAAAATTAGGTGAAGTGAGCGTAAAGTGAGCTGTCAATCCACTGATGCTAGGGATAGACACTATTGACAGCTCACTTCACCTAAATTTTCACCGTGAGATTTTTACAGAATAGCCCTGCAGATACACTAGTGGCATACAGTGACGTAAAACAAAAGGTAGGTACGTCTATCCTCCACTGCTTGCAATATTTCTCAGCCTACATTCTCTACCTACTATAATTTCCTTTGGTAGCAACTTTCGCTGTCGGGTGTACGTATTGTTGCATAGCTAAACACCACGCCTGATGTGAAGCCCCGAGCCCGTCCAGTTGATTATACACCTGCTATCACTTCTGTTCTATACCGACTTTATAGTGATACTAAACTTAGCAGGACAATTTGTGAGTGAGAGATAACGTCAGAAATTTGAACACAGTGTATCTTTGAACAAGGGTGGTACGGAAAATCTGTGGGTCAGAAGCCTTCCAAACAAAAAACGTATTGTTCTTGCCTGTATTTTGTATGATTGAAGTTCTTATTAAAATTTAGTAAGCCATCAATTTCTTATTCTAAAACTATATGTTCTCTATAGTTGTACTGTATTTTGAGAAACAAAAATATTTTTTCGAAAGTAATTTTCGATGTAAAGGCTAGCAAAACGATGTTACTCGGACATCGGTTAATATTTTATGGGAAGCGTTTTCCATAGCACACAGCGACTTGGTATCGATTGGAAGTTATAAGTGTAGAAGTAGACCATGACATTTTGACATGAATAGCTTCTTCATTATATAAAAGTAGGTACCTACTTTTTTTCTAGAAAAGTCCGATGTTGATATTATGTAGGAAAGTTTAAATCTTTTTCCAATTTGTTAGACAAATATTTTTGTCATATCTGAGTGCTGGCGCATAGACAAACTTAACTCTATTTTAAAGTTCTTTATTTGGCTAAAGAGTTGATGGCTAACCGATTGATGGGTAACTTATCATCAAAACCAACACACCTAAAAGAGTAGCAACTATGATAAATTGCACATAGCCTAGCCTAGATCTGCTTCAGTTACAAAAGTAAGGCATAATCATTCAAACATCATTCGTATTTAGCATCGAAGTTTGAATATTGAATGAATTGAGTAAACAATTTGTAGATTAATTAAATGATCAGCTGGTTTATTTACTTAATGTTTCAGTTCACTTTATACAATGTCGCCCATCGGCATGTGACCGCCCGCATTTTTCTGAATGTTCATGAAAGATTATTGAAAAATAACTTTAAAAGGGGGGTCTATCTTATTTTTTTTTTGTTTTCAATATGTTTTTTTTTCAATTTTTTTTTCAAAATCCCTCCCTATTATTTTATGAACTTCTTACACTTGTGTATTTTTTTTTTAAATATGATTTTTTTTAAAAAAAAATATGTTATCACCTCTATTATTTTTGCATGGTTGACAAATTTTAATAAAATGTTAGTTAATCCGATAAAATAACTCATAAGCTTTTAGAAATAATAAACAGAATCCAAATCGACCCAATAACATCAGAGATATGGCAAACGCTATTCAAAACATAAAAAATTGTATAACATGAAAAATATTAAAGATAGACCCCCCTTTGAAAGTTATTTTTCGATCATTTTTCATGAATATTCAGAAAAATTCGGGCGGTCACATGCCGATGGGCGACATTGTATTTTGACTTAGTTGAAGAATATTTGTTAAGTGACGTTTAAAAATAAAAAATAATCTCTGTAATTATCATACACGATCTACCTGTAACAATTACAAACAGTTCTAATTGTCCAATTATAGTGGTTATAAATTAATTAACTAACAGTGACATGATACTGGGTTGCTTTGTATGAAAATGTGACGTGCCTGCCTCGCTCCTTACCATGGAGGGCGTGAAGAAATGGCTGACAGAACGAAATACGAAGAAAAACGGGATATATGTGCACTATAGCCCGCCTAAAAGTGAGTAAATTATGGATAAAACTTTTTGGAACGAAGTTCCCTAACGCGGCTTGCGATAGGAGTTAACCGGTAGAAATCGTCACGTTAAGGGTCCCCGAAACGATAAATTGCAATTTATTAATAGCGATGTTGACAAAAATTATTTTTTGTCCGTCTTGTAGATTATAAAAAAAATATTGGACACGTATTTTTTCTTTTTTTACGTTATCAAAAGATTACGGCGATACATTGAGTTAAAATGTGCCAAGACATCACGAGTATGTAGTATTTATTACTTGTGACGTAGCGACCCCCACTCCCCAACTTTAATACGTTTTATCCAAGCATTTTTTAAATTAATATGATGAAAGTAAAAAATACGTGTCTAATATTATTTATTATCTGACTGACGGACTAAATAGAATGTCATTTTTTGACCCAGGCATCATCGCTATTGTAATTGTATTCATATTGTCAATCGTTTCAATTGCATTTGGCAGACGATCAATATGCGCATCAATGTGTATCAATCACGTAAAAATTGATAATTGCATTTGATCGTTTCGGGGACCCCTAAGGAAAAAGCGATATGTGACTTTCTCTCTGTCTCTTTCTAATATATACTAGTGTGTGTATGTGTGTGTGCGAGTATCGCGCAAGGAACTTCGTTGAAGTTGGTTCCTGACGGGGTCCCCCGACCGCACACGTTTTTTTTTTCTATACTTATTCATTTTAATCCTAGGTTTCTAGTACTCAATTATCTTTACATAAGTACCCGTAAACTTGGGGGCGATGACATGTTAAATAAGGTCGGAACCCTAAAAACTAAGACTAACTTATTTGTAAGGTTCAATCGAATTTCGGTAAACTTATTATTAAATTGGTTTGTGAATAATAAAACGTCCTAACCGTCCGTCCAAGCCTACTTAAGAAACATTGCCCTTATTTTCTATGTCAAAGACATCTTTTAATATGTAACTACTGACGTTTCGGCACCGCGCATTTACAATAAATTACCAGATGTCATAAAAAATTTGAATAATACAATTTAAAAAAAATTGTTACTAATTGAAAATTTTTATTATACGACTGATGAATTTTTAATAATAAATTAATATAGAATTATTTATTTATTTGCCTGGAGAAACAGTTTTTAATTAAATATTGTGACTGATTGTAATTTATGATATATTTATGCATTGACTGTAGAAATTATTCCATATTGTTCTTATTTCGCATGCAACCATATTTGTACGCCTTTTGGCATGACATAGCGGCCTATGAACTTTAATTTAAGAACTGTATTTATTACCTACCTATGTTACACAAATAAAAAATTATTATTGATTATTATTGGTAGGTACATTACTTATACAGATATACTAGAATTATTTCCTAGGTACTAGATATCAATAAAGTGAACTTCATTGTTGGCCCAGTCAATAACAACATCAAACATCGCAAACGCGCTTGTAACAAGGTTTTTTTATATGTTGTTAGGTCGCCTGAGAGTAGTTTATACCCAAGTTTGCAACCCTGAAAACCTTGTGCTACTCCCATGGTGCTCGAAAAACTGCGAAATTCTGGGACTTGTTTCAGTTTTTTTGAAAAATATACTTTAAGGACGCATTTTTTGGTATCTTTGTTCCATTATTTTATAAAGCAAGCAAAATTTGCTACAATTTGCTGGTATCTTCACAGCCAAAAGACATTGGTTGCGAAGATACAGCTAGTCAAAGATGGATATTTTATTCCAAATACTGAAAAATTGTAGCAAAGTGTGCTTCACAAAAATATAGAAAAAAGATACCTAAAATGGTATATTAAGAGCCTATACAACCTCAGCTCAAATTCACTTTTTATCTCGCTCGCACCATACTGCTCGCGGACTGAGTGAGAACGAGACGGAGTGGGGTGCTAGCGGCTCCGAGGCGCCAATAATTTAGGTAATTGCTTTTTACGGCGAAAATAAAGGTAATTTAAAAAAAATAAAAAACATAGTCGCTGCTTTATAGTTAGTTCAGTTATTATGCAAAGTTTCATGATCTAATTTGAAGTATTTTTTGAATACCAGCGGTTTATTGTTCGGTTTGGAGGTAACTTTGGAATTTTTTTCTATCGAGAAAATTTTATGGAATCGTGTTTTCGTCTAACATAGTACTTAACATTAATCCTTAACTTTAACATATATTTATTTCAAAATTAAAGCTGCAGTATTTTCGATATAACGGAGGATCATGTTAAGCCATTTGAGGTAGTATAGGCCCTTAATCATGTTTTTTTTTTATGTAGGTAACTAGAAAGTTGTAATTTGGCATAGAATAATGTAATATACCACTACTAAGAGTCTGAGCTAAGCCGCGGACAGACAGACGGACATAGCGAAACTATAAGGGTTCCTTTCCTTGTTCACTACGGAATCCTAAAAAGGCCGTTTAAACAGCCTTACGAAAACACTATGTAAACAGCTCGACTGAAACCTGTCTGTGAACTGTACAGGAGCTCGCGTGCTAGCCAGGAAACTACCCGCCTACAGGCGCTCCATAAAACGAATGTAAACACAAAATCGCCATATAAAGCTAAAAGCTTTTTTCGCAATTTGTCTAACATTATTTAAAAAAAACAATTGTGAAAATCTATTACTACTGGAAAAAAAAAGTATTTGCGCACTGCTTGTAGAGCCAGTGGTCTAAAGTTTCTAAGCACTGCTTAAGCTACGGTTTCCTATAAGAGCGTTGACCGCTCACGTAGCGTCCGCAATTTATCGGCGAATGACGTCACTGAAACGTTGATTATGAAAATCAGTTGGTCTGGTTTCCTAAAGAGCGTTGTTGACACCGTTAAGCAAAAGATTAAAATCCCTCGCTTTGCCTTCACCGAACTCAGTCACAGGAAAAAGTGACGAAGACCATACTGAGAAGAGTGAGCTCACACATTATTAAATAACGTTTCCATGACAAACAAGTGTAGTCACTGCGTCATTGCGTGCCAGAGGTGTCAAAACGAAACAGAAACGCGACTATCTTTTGACGCGGTAGGTCGAATCTAACGATTTAAATCTGTGCCGCTGTTTCATGCCAGCCGTCACTGCGGCCGTCAAGAACGGCCACCGCTTTTCTAGGAAACCGTAACTTTAGACCATTTGTGTAGTTAAATATCAAAACCCGGTAAGTCACACTCACACCCCTACTTGAAATTGAACTGTGAATTTGGGATAATGCCCATTTTGGTACCCCCCTCCAATAGCCATGTGGCGCCTAATTCCAAATTCTTGTTCTTTCAGCGTTATACTGTACCAAACACATCAGTTTTTTTATATTATTCACAATTCACTGCCCTTTTGAGCATAATTAGGAATATGGTGACATCTACATCGCCACATGCGAACTACTGATATCACGCAAAATCCTGTATCGCGCAAGCAGAGTCCACCAGACACAACACCAGTCTGGTCGGGGGATTGTTTCTTTTCTATAGAGGATGAGTGAACTTTACAGCCTGTTCCTCATACCTCTATAGGAACACGTCGACATCACACGCTACCCAGTAACCAATTCTGGGGTAACTTCTTCCTCGCCCCCTTCTTTCTAACGGTAAATCTTGGGTTCCTATCGATATTCAAAATAACGGCTGTCCTGTAAATTATTCATTTACACCTATGTTGTGATATTATGGTATCAAAAAAATTATGGTAAAATGTCAGTCGACCGTTAGTATCGTGTGCGACTACGTTCCGTTTCTTACAATTTTTTTTTCTTATATCTAAAAGTTACAACATTGTTACAAACATTAAATACATCTACAACATACAGAAGAAGTGTCTTAAACATAGGTCCCCTGGCTCCCAAACTAGGTTTATACCTGTGACTTGGGAGTCAGTGTTCCTCCATTATAAAAGTCGTTACGTATACGTTAGTTATTTAAAAAAGTTGTAAAAAATAAAGCATAGGCACATTTTCACAAAAGGCACTATTCTGCGACTGTTTAAGTATTCGCACTCTGGACTTCGGTTACAGTTTTTCTTGTTGATTCCAGCTATCTCTTGTGTTTTGTTACCTGTTTCCTTCTGGCTCTTACGTGGTCGCATCCAGTCATGACATGTAATAGCTTGAAGTACTATTGTTACTTATCATTATAATACATTACTTGCTTAACCTTTCAACTGTCATTAACGAGACACAATAGAATTTTATTTGTTATCCACCTCAATGAGGCATCGTAACAGATAATGAGTTAACTGAAAGACGTACTGTGTACACACACAGGTACCTTTACTCGTATGTATCAATTGATTGGTACCTAGGGTACACCAGGCATGCGGGATTTATAGCTCCTGCCTTATTTCTTAAAGATTGTAGACGATGAATGAAAAATGATTCATTTTAATGGATACATACACTAATGTATGTCTCGTTCATGACTAATTAATAACAGCCACACGGGTCAATCAAAGGTTAAGTTACGCTTGCTGAGGTCGTTCCGTGAATGGGTGACCATCCAATACTTACCAAGATCGCTCTGTGCCTCGGAAAGCACGTTAAGCTGTTGGTCATTTGCAGATCTTTGACAGTCTTTACGGGTAGTCGGAAGCCCGCAAGGCGGACACCCAGTCTTATCAAGAGGTATCGTGTTGAGGAGGTCGGATAGGCAATAGCTTCATTTAAATACTGATATTCCAACTGCATTCAGTTAGATTGGAAGTTGGAAATAGTTGGAAAAAGCCATTTGCACATGCACAGCACATGATGAATGAATAGGTACATCACATACATAACATTACGCCTTTCTTTCAATAAATAATAGCAAACGTCTTAAAAGAACGATTACTACACAAGTGATCGTTTAGTAAAAAACTTCCTATTATATAACTTAATTATATATTTCTTTAATTTCCCCCTTTTCATTTAGAGTGAACATACTAGGTTTTGTTATTTAGCAACACATTTTATGGTGTGCACCTCTGATACAATTTGAAAAACGAACACGTTTTTGAAAAACTTGGAAGCAAAAAAAACATGATGTCTTTTTCCTAAGTGTACATACTAAATCCATACTTTTCAATGCCAATAAAAAAATAAACCATTTTTTGACAGCAAACGAAATTGGCGGGTAATTGGCGTTACTTGAGAAAAAAATATATATTCTTGTTAACGTAATTACTGAATTTTAAGTGTTGCTTATAATAAATATTTTGCGTGCAAGTCTGAAGTCTGCATAAGCAAGCCACTGAATAAAACAAATTCTTAGAAATATGCTATAAACTATGTCAAGTCTAACAGGTCAAAGAGCAAAACTGTGAGTACCTATTAGGTATAGACTGAATAACATAATTAAAAATAATACTGCTAATAATTTATTTCAACAAGTACTGGTTACGACGTGGGTGCGATTCGACCTTAGCGTGATGTCGTGAGTCCGACGCTTTTGCAGAAAATGTCATAAGCATTGCAATCACACAACATACCGTGTGACCAACTAGACTACCTACACATTATAAGTGGAGAAAAACATAATATACAACATGTAAAAACAAACTCTGTCTGATCCGTGAAGGTGTTGTTAGGTACCTATCGTACTGAGAGTCTATTTATGCGGTAATTTTAAGGAATAAAGAAAAAAAATTAACCAATTTTTTTCAATGGGGAATTTGACCGCTTTATTACAAGGGGCGCGGGCGGCCATCATTTAGCGGGTGTCTACAAGTCATAACTTATGTCTTGTAGACACTCGCTAACCCCTGTTTTTTATTTTTTATGGATTTGGGGTAATTTTGGTACTAAAAATGTGAATTTTACACAGCAAAAACTTTTATTTTCAATAATAATAAAAATAAAAACTATTTGGTAATGTTATTGCAGTACCTATTTGCCCGTTTCGGATCGGACTGTTTTTTTTTTTACATATTGTAGATACAAGTTTTAAGCCTGGAGTGCACGGTTGATGGTATAGTCCGTGCAATCCACGACGACGCGCCCCACTCCGCGATTACTGTACTGTAAGCTGAACTCTAGTACGGCGCGGAGCGGAGTGGGGCGCGTCTTCGTGGATTGCGCGGACTATAATAGACTCGACTTTAATTACATGGGGCGAAATGTGGATGTTAATAAACTCTCTCTCCTCTGTCCAACCTTTCGGAACACAGGCGTGATGTTATATTTAAAAAACCTTCTTAAAATCAATATCAAGTCTAGAACTTGTAAAGTAATAGAGAAGCCAGAAACAAAGTTCACATAGGTACAATGGGCCGAACTTCCGCATACTCACCTAAAAAGTGATAATCGCATAGCACGGCAACAAATAATAAATAATGCACGCCATATGTAACCTGATTCAACAATGTTTTGTCAGGTGAACGGGTAAGTTATATGAAATATATATACTACAAAACAACATAATAACATTTATAATAAATCATTTATTTATTTGCTCATAAACACGTGTCTCATATTCCATTCCATTGTGTGATTCCTTTTTGTAACTTTGTTATTTCACAATAAAAAAATCAATCTGCCTAGCCTTTTCCCAACTGTGTTGGGGTCGGCTTCCAGTCTAACCGGATTCAGCTGAATACCAGTATTTTACATAGAGCGACTGCCTATCTGACCTCCACAGCCCAGTAACTGGGTAATACGATACCCCTTGGTAAGACTGGTTGTCAGACTTTCGGGTTTCTGGTTCTGACGACCCGTAACGACTGTCAAAGATCTACGAATGACAGCCAGGACCAACGGCTTAACGTGCTTTCCGAGGCACGAAAGAGTCTCGGTATGTAAAGATGGTCACCCATCCACGGACCAACCCCGGCAAGCATAGCTTAACCTGATGGATCGACCCTTGCGGCTGTTATTACTTAGCCACGAGCTCCTTAGTCCTGAGCTGATATTTCATAATAATAGAAGTAAATTCTAAATTTAGTATGGCAATTCAATGCGTCAAAATAGTTACAACGAGAGGGCACTAGTTTCTTTCGGTCGTGCCCTTTTTTTTAGTAATTTCGTGTACGTCGTAAAAAGGACACTAAGAAATTGTTTTAAAGTGCCAAATTCCGTGAATTCGGTAAGTACTATACTTTACAGTGCAGCATGACAGTGTAGTTGATGGTATATTATACTCATTTGCATGTTTCACGAGTAACTCGAGGGTGAAATTACTAAAATATTATTATTTTTAGGTTAGGAACACGTTCATTTAGTTCATTGTGTGACCATTGTGTTATTATTTTAGGGTTAGGGCTTGTTTACACAGTGCATAGGGAAAAAAATTAACCAGTGCGCAAATTTTGACAAAATAAACTTTAACGTGTTTTAATAAACATTTTATTTTTTGTTTTGATAGGTCTTAGTAATAAAAAATAAAGATACTTTAAATTGTGTCAGTTTAAAATACGGATTATCCGTATAAAACCTATTGAACTGAACACAAATTTAATCATTGTTACATGTAAGAATGTTTTTTTTTAATGTTAATAATATATTTAATTGCATGTTATTCACTTAACTATAATGAATATGTTTAATTATGTTGGCAATAAAAGGCTTAATAAAACAACATGTAAGAATAATAAGATGTTAATTATTAAAAAAATAAAAGGTGTAAAAAATGTAAACCGTAGTTAAGAAAATATGTTTATATTGTTAAAATAATACGTATAATAATAATACTATAATATTCAAAATACGTATTATTTTAACGATATAAAAATATGATTTTAAGACTTTATTATTTCTATATGTGATTTTAAGATCAAACTTTATATTTTGTTATAAACATTTTTTAAATGCTATGCTTACATAGCATTTAAAAAAATATGTTTAGTTATTCCGTGATATAAAATTTCAATTGTTTTTAAATATGATTTTTGCACAAATGTTTAAATAAAAACTGTTAATGGTCAAATTACTAAGAAAAATAAAGTTTTATTTTCTATATTTTTAAATACAAGGTTTTTGAGTTATTGATGGTTAAATATTCTAAAAATAATATGATTAAAACGTCAGCGTATGTTAAAAATGTAAGATATAAATAAATACCTCGTTTTTTTATTTACTTTCTAAGTTTCATACAGGTGATTTTGTCAAATATTAATAAGATTAAACTGATTTAGTACTACCAAATCGGTTTTAAAATATTTCATTGTGACTCTGCCCTTACTCTTCATTTGTGTTACTTTTGTGTCACGATAACACAAAAATAAAAAATATATCATAAATTTTGAATACGGCAATTGGCCGTATTTTTATTGTGTTGACTTAGAAGCTAGATTTTTTTAGAGGTCTAAGGGACTAAAGACCTACGTATTTGACATAAATTTTAACTTGATACCTCTACGCGTTCCTGAGAAAAAGGGTCTTGACAGACTGACAGACAGACAAGTGGACAACGAAGTGATCCTAATAAGGGTATGGAACACCTAAAAAACAAAAAAATGGAAAGTTCACCAATTTTATTACCAGCTATAAGCAGGTAATTGCTCATCAATGACATTTATGACCGTTTCCACAACATGTAAGCGAACGCCTTAATATTATTACATTGTTGGATTTTCGCTCGACTCCGTTTACGTAAGCATTAATTTAGGTGTCGCTAAAATGTTATTGAAAATGGGCATTACACTAACAAAACAACAGTCGCAATACATTGCGTTTTAAACAGCAGACCTTCTTATTACTTCACGTGTTAACCGTCAATGTATTACAAATTAGCAGTATGAACACGTTAAGCCGTTGTGTTTGTACGTGAATATTGATGGAGTTCAATCACCCCCGGCTGTTCACCTATAACGATCCATTAAATGGTGTCAACACACACGTCATGCCTACTAATATGTCATTATGAGGATAGCATAGATACGCATCTATGTCAAATTAAGGGTTGAAGGAAAATGTAAGGTACCGCTCCGACCAAATAAAAAAATTGGTTGTCTGTAAAGTCGGTTTAGGGACGATAATTTTACTTGATAACGTCACAAGCCGAACGCTTAGGCTGATCGAGCCTCTCTATCGCTTGTTCCGCGCTCTCGCTTGCACGCTCGACTCAGGCGGAACGTGACAGTTTTTCGTGCGTGCAGCGCAGTGCGTTTCGATTTATAAGACGTTATCACGTCAAAAACAAGACATAGCGCTGCGAACAATACAGTGAAGCATGCCAAAACTACACCTCCGCTCTGTGCATACACTCTCACACGTACATATTTGCAACCATTTACAATCAAACTAAACCTCACTAAGTGAACATAATTTACGAAACCAGCCTCACGTCACTGTTGACAGCGCTATGTCTGGGTTTTTTTATTTGGTCTGAGACCTACCAGTTAGTATTTCTTTTATTTGATTATACATTGGTCAATAAAATAAATCAATTTACCGTGTCTTTTCCTAACTGTTTCGGGGTGGGCTTCCAGTGTAACAAGCAGCTGAATACCAGTGTTTTACATGGAGCGACTGCCTATCTGACCTCTACAACCCAGTTACTGGGTATCACGATACCCCTTGATAAGACCGGTTGTCAGACTTTTGGACTTCTGACTACCCCTAAAGACTGTCAAAGATCTACAGATGTGTTTAAAAACCAGCAAGTGCGAGGACCACGCACAATGAAGGGTTCCGTAGTTGGAATGAATTTATTCCAAGAATAAACTTTAACATTGTAGTTGAAAAACATGTTCTCCCATATTTATATATGCCAACTGCACATTTTAATGTAAGTTGGTCAATTATTACTCGTTAACTTGTAAAGTATACTTAGCTGTGATAGTTTTCCTTTTAACTTCGTTATCCATATATACTACTGCCATGATTTTTTTCACATATCCAAAAACAACCATTTAGGGGATGTGAAATGGACACTTGACTCTACCAAAAATTAACACTTTAAAGCTTATAATATTTCGCAAACGGATCCCTGAATCGAAAAATAGTTTTCACACACCCTCACGACACCCCACAATATAGGACAGACGAGAAAAAAAAAACATCCCCACTTTACGTGTAGGGAGCGGAGGTAGGATTTTATTTTACCACTTACGGCGTGATTAATATGTAAAGACCCATGCCAAATTACAGCTTTTTAGTAATAAGATTCGCTGAGCTAAGCCGTGGATAGACAACCAGACGGGAAACGACACGGAGAAACTATATCGGTTCCTTGTTGACTACAAAACCCTAAAAACCAGAAAAATTAGGAGTCATTTGTAGGCCAGCTAGAAAAATTAATAGGTTTGAATAAATAGTGAGCAATATTTACTGCATTTTGAGGAGCTATTCTGCTCATCATGCCGAAGTTCCTCATCAGATCTTCAACAATTTTTTTTAGACCAACTTAAAGTGACTACCTTTCAAATTAAAAAGAATCATCGAAATTGGATCTCATAAGGTGGAGATATCGCTTTTTGCCCCATTTTGTAGGAAGTACCAATCCAATCAAAACTCCCTGACGACAAAAAAAATTAAAAAATCGTAAAACCTATATTTCAAGTTTCGTCCAGATCGGTTGTAAAATACGATCTGTAGAGGAGTACGTTCAAACTGACAGACGAAAGCAAATTTTGCCAGACTTGAAGCAGAGACGCTTCGTTCGCTCGGTCGTAATACGGAGGTAGGTAGGTCCAATGTAAAATTTCTAAATTAATGTCTGTAATTTTTATGGTGTACATAATAAAGAATATTCTATCTTCTATCTATCTATCAGGTTGATTATTTTCAGACCAACTAAGCTCAGTCTAAATATAAATTAGCACAGATGGTTCACTCCCCAAAATCATCAAAATAAAAGGCGACTCTTGCTACAACAGAATAATGTTCAATTCAGGTCGCACAGCGCTAATGACCTACAGTTATATTCACCTAGAAGTTGCCTCTCTTTCTATAGCGTAACTCTTATATCGTCTGACTACGTTACGCCCACTGAATTCGACAAGTCGAGCCCACCGCGTACCTACTTGTAGCTGCATACCTAAAATGCGGAGTGAACGATTTGTAGGTATTCATCTGTGGTCTAACTAAACTATTGGCCTGTAGAAATCTCCAATGTGTCTTTAGGATGTACGGTTGAATAGGAATGAATCAATTAGTTTGCAATGAAATCAATTTTGCTGTCTGAACAAAAAAATATATTTTATTTTATAAATTGACATACCTACCACAAAATACCTAATTCACTTATTTTTTACGCCCTAAAGCACTTTTCAATCGCGACATAATTAAAAACACTTAATCTTAATTAACCTAGTTTCATGCAAACACTGAATTATGTTAGCATGAACTTGTCGCATATCATTATTGTGGTGAAACTGTTTGACGTGCAAAAGAACAACAGCTAAGTGATTATTAAAAAAAAACAAACACGAATAAGGGCGAGGACATGCTCGAAATTAGCAAAATATAGACGAACAATAACAAAATGTTTTTAAATCAATGTTTATTGGCGAGCTTATTTTTGCATGTAGGGTGTGTTTGCGCCCTAAGAGTGTAAGGTCAGCAGATGTCACGATAAGTCGTGTACAACGGGCTGTTAGCGCATAAATCTCGTAATCTACCACCAGAAATAACCAAGCCTTCAAACAGGATGTTTCTTATGCAGTCACGGAATAAAAAGTAAAAATAAAAAGTAATTTATTATTCATAAGTACTTGTACTATATGACCTTAACATAATTTCACGCCTTTATCCCCGATAGGATAGGCAGATATAGTATATATTTGTAGGTATGTAATACACCCACATTTCGTCAGTTACGTTATAACTATGTCCAATGACATCTAGAGGGCGTGCCTATTACCATTCATCATTCGTTCACTTGTTTTCAAGTGAAACTTGAATAAAAGTAATGAGGCAGCAGCAAAACACGTAGTTATTCATAGTTTCACTCAATCTCAGGCGTCGTAACAAGCTTAGAATGGATACTAAACCCGACGAGGGTTGGGACAAACAGACAATAAAATTCCTTCATTCAGTCCTAGACTTATCTTTCAACCAAGGCGTGCACTGCATTTTGATTTTTGTTGGTCTATCCAAGCACAATATTACTAATTCATTAACACTTAAGTGCATCTCATGCATTTTAAATTCTGGGTAATTATAGTACAGAATATGCCCGTATAAAATATAAAGAATGTGCGTAAATTCAATCATCCTCATTATCAGTCACTTCCTCTTACTTTTCTACTTACTTAACTTATCTAAGCTGCGTCTACAATTCAAAGAATTGAAATAAAATAAAACAGTGGCATTCCGGGAGTGCCGACAGAAGTGAAAACTTAAACAAGATCGCCTTGGTGAAAGAAAAATATTTGTGTAGAACATTGGTCCGTAACATTATCTAAATAAAGAGCACAATCGCGTTTATAAAAACAAAAAAAAAATACTTCCAAAACCTTTAAAGTAAAAATACTTGCATACAACATTGATCCGTAACGTAATAAATGAAAATCACAATCACGTTTACAAAAATGAGGTGTCGGTAACGGTGTCGCGAGTTTAATTATTTTTTCCCATCTCAAAAATGCCCAACGGGCCTAAAGAAGTTTTCACTTCGAAAAAAAAATAAAACAACTGAATGATAATGTGATCACTCTGTATAAAGTCAATGAGTAAATCACTAGTCGCAATATCACAGAAGACGATCGCTTGGACTGCGCCGACATTACTTTCAGTTTCTGTGAGCTTCTGCTACCGCCCACTTTACTTCTATCTTGGCAATTAAAATGTAGTGCTGAATTAGTGAAACATTATAAAAGTATACAAAAAAGAGTTAAAAAATAACTAAATTCAGGCGAGTTAGGTTCGAAAATAGACGTGAACACAAAAACATTGAATTTTATACGGTATTCCCACTTTACTTCTATCTTGGCAATTAAAATATGTATTGTGAGCTTGTGAAGTAATAAGTACAAAAACATTATAAAAGAAATAACGATGACCAAATAACTAAATCCAGACAAGTAGAGAAAGGAAGAAGGCGAAATTAAAAGAAAACATTGAATTATGTACGTATTATGTAGGTACTTACTTGGCGTCCATATTGTTTTCTTTAGATAAGTAGTCGTCGGTTGCTTCAAACTATACTTTGGGGTAGGTACCCTCACTTGTAATAATAATCAACTGTCAGTCAACTGTCAACTATTTGTCAAACACACTTTTACTGACACGTAGTAGGTAACATAATTAAATAGTTTGTGATGGTGTTATTTGAGTAACGGATCTTTAATCATTTTGACTGTTCCAGAAAAATGCTTATGTATTTTTAAAGTGAAAACTTCTTTAGGCGCGTTGGGCATTTTTGAGATGGGACTAAACCATTGATTTCGCGACACCTCATTTTTGTAAACGAGATTGTGCTCTTTATTTATATTACGTTACGGATCAATGTTCTATGCAAGTATTTTTACTTTAAAGGTTTTGGATTTTTTTTTTTTTATTGTTCAAGTTTTCACTTCTGTCGGCAACTCAAATCAACATTCTTATAAAAACACATTAATTAATTGTATGTTTTCAATGCGAATCTTAATAAAAAGAAAAATAAATCAATCCACTAACACAAATATCATAATTTAATTAACTTAATCAGTCTCATTACAATTTTAAAAATAACTCATACAATTTAACCTTGTCAACATTTCCCTCATTAGTGTTGGGCGTGGTATCAGCTGCCCAGCTTCGCCAGTGGGCACGCGGCGGTGCCGAGAGCAGGCTGGAGCGGGCAGTGCTGGCCGGCCAAGGTAGACGCCTGCTGGCCGAAGCTGAGGGTCTGTCGCTGTCCAGCCATCTGAGAACCTTGGTCGCCAAGTGTGACGCAATACAAGCGGCTGTAGAAAAAGGGTCCCTGCTTGAGCTCCAGGTATTACTGGTAAAACTCCTTCAATAACATTCCACTTAGAACTTGAAAGAAGATTAAATTTCTTTCACTGTTTAAATCTTTATCGCCAAGTGTGACGGCCATACGGCCTTAGTACTTGAGCTTTAGGTTTATATTAACGTATAAGAAACAGGCATAAAGATTCTGGATGGGTGGTTACTGGCTGATGCCTTAAGATTCTGGCTAGGGATAGTTACTGGCCAAGGCGAAAACTGGATCGCCTAGTGTCGGAAACTGTAAAAGATTTAGCATATAATGGGTTTGAGTGACTTAAATTTTTGATGCTACAACAAAACATTATTTTCAGTTTGGAGTGTGATTACCAAAATACTAAGTAATGGTTACATAAATATTAACATCAATTTATTAATTATGTATCTACTACTTCCGCAGTGGTCAGTTTACATATTTCATGGACAAGCTCAAACACAAGTGCTACACAAACAACGTAGCGCGTTGCTTCATGAAACATCACTGTAAATATGTGCTCAACTCGCTAGCATACAAAACATGATGGAATAGCAATGGCTGGTACTTGTAAAATATAACATATAATGTAAACGAATATTTTTTTATCATTTTCTATACTTTGGCAATAAAACGTTAATTAACTGCCTTCTGTTTACTAAGAACCCATCTGCCTACTAAGAAACAAAATCATCTCGAACAACTCTTAAATTTAGGTAAGACGTATAAAAAGAAAGAACATTTTACGCAATTTTGTCAGCAACTTTTCGTTAGTCGTATTTTTATGACATTCTTTGGCACTAAACTACCTTACTTAACCTACTTTAATACAGAAACTTACAGAGTCTTATGTTAATTTACCGACTAGAATTGACTAGATGAACAAATAAACATAACGTTTAGAACGATTTGCAATTAGCACTCGTAGCAATATTGCTACGCCGTAGCGCTACGAACGAACCGTAGCACGATAACTAACATTGTTTGCGAGACTTCAACTCTCCTTGAATGTTTAACTCAGGAGTTGCTGGAGGGTGACTACAATCGGCGTAAATACGTGATGTGTCGGGACGAGGCTGGCGTCGGGCTGCTGCACAAAGCCGTCTTCTACGACTACATGGACATAGCAGAGTATCTAGTCAGGAATTACCCGCAAATGGTGCATGAGAAGGATTCTGTGAGTTATTGTTTTGTTATTTGGTTTATAGATTACGTTAACAGCGTGTAATATCAGTTCACTAAGCACTTATCTGTGGAAACATAGGCACTATGCAGAACGTCATCCATTTGCAGATGCTGAATTACCGCGTTGAATATAGTGTATTATTTGTTTGCAAAGATATTGTGTATGACCTAAGACCAAGATGAAGCACCTTAAGTGTTACATCTACATAATCTTTACATATTAAAAAATTCAAACAGGTACTTGTCAGGTTTGAATTTTATTAGAACCCGAAATGTTGTGCTTAAGAAACAGATTTTGGCATTGGTCTGGAAAATTCAGTCACCTAACAACCCTCTCTCACATGTCCAGCTATGTCCTTATTGTCACAGGAAGGTCGTACCCCCCTGCACTACTCCTCAGTGTGCCGCGACTCCGCCGCGCTGTCCGCGCTGCTGGAGGGCGCGGGGGCGGCGCGGGGGGCGCGCGACGCGGCCGGCCGCACGCCCGCACATTACCGCGGACAGGCGCGAGAACTGCTCGCGCTACCCGACGTCATGGCGCGCGATAATAAGAACGCACCCGGTAAGTGGACACTAATCATTATTTTTTAAGGTTTAGGATGGAAGTGGAGAGGTGATTTGGAAGGACTTACTCGTTTTTTTTTAAATCATTAATTCATTTTTGAATAATTATCAATTCATAAATATAAAGTAAGGTTTAATGATTTTTTTTGCTATGAAAGTTTTGTTACAAAAGTTTCACAGACGCTTTTTTAAGTGCAATGTTACCATTTGTTATTAATTTTTAAAGTTTCATTAAAATCATACCATTATTGGAAGGATTCTTCAAAACACAAATTTAATGACTAAACTTATTTGAAAACGCAAAAAGTTAAAAAGCAAAGTTTAAGTAGCGCACTTGCGCTAACAATTAAATTTTATTATAACTTTATGTAAGTCTTAATTTCTCAAATAGTAATTGTATCAAATATTTAACTAACAGCCAGAATATAAATTCAAAATTATTTATGAAAACAAATCTCTTGAGTTTAAAGGGATTTGTGTATTAATTTATTCCGCTGCCGACGGCATCAATGAATATGCTTTTTACTAGCAATGGAAATTATATCACAGCAAAACGTAAGATATCATATCCGTCTGTTCGCACTAATCACCACAATAAACCCTCTCTGGGAAGATGATTTTAGATTTAAGATCATAAGTCCCGCTTTCGACATGGTTTTTATAATAATAATATAAAAATTTCCTTTATTTACACTTCAAAGTCACAAACATCTGCGTAGCTCTGGCTCTTGTACTTGTACAAGAGCCAGAATGGTTCTTACATAAACCAAGTAGGTCTTATTTTAACTTATCACATTTCTATGACCTAACAAAGATATGGTTATCAAAAAACCTAAGAGAATTTATTGTTACTCAAATTATAAACAAGTATCAGTGTGAGGTTTCGTTTTAGCAAATTGAATGAACAGTTTCACATTACCCGGTGCTATTTTAATTTCACGCTATCTAAACCGAATTTTAAACAAAACCGATAGCGTTTCAGTCAGTACCCGAACACATTTAACGGTCTAAACTCCTTTAAAGTTTCCAAGTCATTATAAAAGAACTTTCTCATTGCATTTCACTATTTGTACACGAAATCGGCGCAGCTATCAACTACCATCGAAAGACCAGTTTTAAAGTCACGAGTAGGTAGCGACCGTGGTAGGTAATCACCCAATTTGTCGCATACATTGTATTAAATTTTATTGTATGAACGTGGTATGCATGTTTATAACCTTATGCGGTTAACTTAAACGCAGTAATGCAGCCGAATGTATACCTACCTACCATATTTGTATTTGATTACGTTCAAGTTCAATTAGGTTAGGCAAACTATTCTATGAATTTGGTGTTCTTCAGCCGAAAAATAACAAGGATGGTAAAATGTAAAGCAAAATCCAGCTTTTAAAGTAGATATTTCGGTTTTTAATAAAACGTATTTAACGTCTCTCTGAAGAGAAGTGGTGGCCCAGTGGGTAGGTCGTAGGTTTGAACCCAGACAGGCGCTTTACTTTATGTAAATTATTTCATCACCATAACTCTCAAAACGGTGAAGGAATATATCGTGAGGAAACCGGCATGTCCTAGAACCGAAAATTCGAAGACATGTGACATCTACCAACCCGCACTGGGCCCGCGTGGTGGATTACGGCCCGCTCCCTCTCACAGAGAGGAGGCCTGTGTCCCAGCAGTGGGAACATTATAAGGCTGATGATGATGATAACGTCTTAAATGAAATCGTAAAAATCAACACACTAGGACGAAGAAAAGAGCAAATTTCTATAAATATATCAAAAAAGAGAAAATATATAAAAAAATATATGAAGAGATCCGCAGGAGAACCAAGGTAACCGACATAGCCCGAAGAATTGCCAAACTTAAGTGGCAATGGGCAGGGCACATTGCTCGCAGAACGGATGGCCGATGGGGTCGAAAGGTTCTGGAGTGGCGACCACGTACCGGAAGACGTAGCGTTGGAAGGCCTCCCACAAGATGGACCGATGACCTTGTGAAGGCCGCAGGAATCCGCTGGATGCGGAAAGCACAGAATCGGTCAAAGTGGCGGTGCTTGGGGGAGGCCTATGTCCAGCAGTGGACGTCTTTCGGCTGAAATGATGATGATGATATCAAAAAACTGTCAAACAAGCGAAGTCTTTTAGTTACACAATAGACGACAAATACAAATTGCGCGGCTTGACATGCCGCTAATGAGAAATTTGTACATTCTTCTCGGTACAGATAAATAGGTCATTTGAAAGCCAATAACTGCCTTAGCATCCCAACTTTTGAATTGATTAGCATCCCAACTTTAACCTTAGCATCCCAACTTTTGCTCTCGCTTAATTACCTATAATAATCTATAGTTGCAAATAAATATATTAACTTATTTACTTAATCTTGTTGACATTAAGTAATAGTAACTGGTCGACCGAGCTCTGCTCGGGTGAAAATAGATAAACATATCGTCCAAGTATACCAACGTAGTATCATATTCCCGAGGCTGTGAAAATAGAGAAAATTAATTTTCCCAGAGAGACCTAGCTAGATCGATTTTTCGCCCCCCTAAATCCCCATATTGCAACTTTTATCGAAATCGTTAGAGCCGTTTTAGAAAAAAAAATGTCCCGTTTGTGCAAAATAAATTGGGGAAAAGCCTAGCGTGATACGTCCTAACTACCCTCTAGCGTGATGATCATTGTAACAAAAAACCGGCCAAGTGCGTGTCGGACCACGCACAATGAAGGGTTCCGTAGTTGGGATGAATTTATCCCAAAAACAAACTTAACTTTGTAGTTGAAAAATATGTTCTCCCATACGGAATATATGGGAAAACATGTTTTTTCAACTGCAAAGTTAAGTTGGTCAATTATTACTCGTTAACCTGTAAAGCCTACTTAGCTGTGATAGTTTTTCTTTTAATTTCGTTATATAAGCTACTGCTGTGATTTTTTTCGCACACCCAAAACCAACCATTTAGCCGGCAGGGGGGGGGGGGGGACACTTCACTCTAACAAAAATTATCACTTTAAAGCTTAATATTTCGCAAACGAATCCCTGAATCCAAAAATGATTTTACAAACTCTCAATATTTTTGAAGGACCTTTCCAATGATACTCCTCACCATGGGGTAAAAAAATAAAAAATAAACATTACCACTTTACGTGTATGAGAGGTACCCTAAAAAAAATGTTTTTCATAATTTTGTTTTACTACTTTGTCGGCGTAATTAATATGTATACCTATGCCAAATTACAACTTTCTAGTACTAAAGGTCTCGGAGCTAGACCGCGGACAGATAGACAGACAGACAGACAGACAGATAGACAGACAGACAGACAGACGGACATGACGAAACTATAAGGGTTCCTTGTTTACTACGGAACCCTAAAAAACCGGCCAAGTGCGTGTCGGACTACGAACAATGAAGGGTTCCGTAGTTGAAATGAATTTATCCCAAATATAAACTTAACATTGTAGTTGAAATACATGTTCTCCAATCCATTCCAACTGCAAATGTAAGTTTGTTCGCTTAATATTGAGAGATTTAACATGTAATTTTAAGACCATAGACTTCTTATAGATTTTTCTGTAATCTATGAGTTAAGAACCATTCTCTGAAATTTAAAAAAAAAATTAGGTCAAGTAGTTTCGGAGATAAGGGGGGAATGGTCAATTATCGTCGAATTTCTTAAATATCTTTAAAAGTGATTGTTTTAAAATTACATAAAAAATATATTTAAGATCCTCGCAAAAAGCCCTATCATTTGATATGTCACACGGTACTGTTAACAAAACTTTTTTTAAGTTCTTGTTTGCCCCCCAAAAGCGACTCCTATATTAAAAATACATTTATTTACGTTGCACGTTCGTGTTTGGGTCACAGAAATACATATGTGTACCAAATTTCAACTTAATCGGTCCATTAGATTCGGAGCAAATTGGCTGTGACAGACGGATAGACAGACAGACAGACAGACACACGAGTGATCCTATAAGGGTTCTGTTTTTTTTCCTTTTGAGGTACGGAACCCTAAAAATAAGTTCATCAAAACTATATCATAAAATACAAAAACAAAAAAATAAAAACAAATCAACACAAACAACATGAAGCTAACAACAAACGCCATTACATTCTATAAACAGAAAAAATTACTTTGCAACCAGAAATATATTTACAATACTGACAGATAGTATCATATTGATTACGTATTCCTATGAAAGCACGTGCCGGCCGGCTATTGGTGACACCGTGCACCGTATGAAACCACCAATTACCGGCACACACCGAACTGAGTGTACTACTGAAATAATACACTTAAAAAGGAAAATGAAAATCACTATCACACATGAAAAAGAACTTGATTTTCATACAAGCTTATACTAGAATTTCGATAGCATGTGAAATAGAATGCATACAACTGTTTGTCGCATAATGATTCAGGGTTTCGTCACACCTAGGTTTTAGTTAAAGCTCAAAGTTTTCACCGCGTAAACTTTTGAGTTGAGAGGGGTTTTAACACTACTTCGTTTGGGATTATGTTAGTGCCAGTAAAATCTTAAACTGGGTTGCTATAGATAACTTATTCATTTTTTAAGGAATAAAGTTATGAAAAGATTCTACATATATTTCAGAGTTTACAGTACTTGGAGTTTTACCTGGACTAGATAAATTACGAAATCGTGCGACTCTATAATTAATAATTATCAATGGCACCATTAAGTAAAAACTCGGACTGTAATTCCTTATAAAGTTTAATGTTTTGAACCCGATACAATTTATTTTTCCCTAAGTTTTAAAATGGAGTTGTTTCGCGCTTTACCCATCACATGCTAACATGCATTTAAATTGCAGACTAATAAGTCTATTTTATCTTTGTATATAAAATACCTACAAGTTATTAGTTTGAAGCCATTCGTGTCGCGGTGTCCCTCCATATAGATAAGTATTTTAACGTTGAAGAAGTGTCGGACGTAGCAGACATGAGACATGTTTATGTTAGTCAAATTTAAGACCCAACAATTTATGGTCTTGAAAACTGCACATTTTTTTGAAGTTTAAACTTCTTTAGGCGCGTTGGGCATTTTTGAGATGGGACTAAACCATTGATTTCGCGACAATGTTACCGAGTTTACCGACACCGTGGAGTAAAAGACATCAACGCGTTGATTACCGCGGTGCATGGAGTAAAAGACATCAACGCGTTGATTACCACGGTACCGATTTTTTTTCAAGTTTTCATTTCTGTCGGCACTCCCGGAGTGCCACTATTTTTTTTTTTGTGCCTTAGAAATATTCATGGTTGAGGTACCTTTCTACGTAATAGCGAAGTTGGAAGATATTAATCCCTTTACATGTAAACGCAACAAAATGAAAGAAGATATTTGCATACCTCATAGAAAAATACAATGTAATGGCTCTATAATAGTGGGAACCTGGCATGTTCCTAGGAGTTCTCCATTTGGTGGGGCAAGTTGTACTTGTCACCTAAAAATAGCTCTTCTAGATCTCGCTGTTTGTATACCTGTGTGAGGTTTGTGTTTTTAAAGGCATTCATGATCTATACACAGAGGAAGTTCATAGAGACGTGCGACAGACCGACCATTTTTTTAAGTGAAAACATTTTTAAGCGCATTGGGAATTTTTGAGATGGGACAAAACTATTGATTTCGCGAGATTGTGACGACAGCTATTGACCATTAAAAAGACATCAACGCGTTGATTACCGCGGTGATTTTTTTTTTCAAGTTTTCTTTTCTGTCGGTACTCCCGGAGTGCCAATGTTTTTTCTTTTATAAAAAAGGATAAAAATTCCATTAGGTACAGATGGTTGAATAAAAACAAGTTTTAATTTGAGGCTCTAACCGATAAATGTTAATAGCTAAGATTTCCAGAAAGCTGCTACGTTCACTACTATGCATAACAACTCAGACGATTTCGTTAACAAAGCTGTTGTATTCTGTAGTTCATGATAAAACATAAGACATTATGGTAAGCAGATCTTAACATTGCTAAGTAGGTCTCTTGTCGCATTCATAATGTAACAATCTGAGAGTCTTAGATCTCATTATCGAGTACTTGAATCTGTCTGGATGAATTATTTATATTTATTTCAGAGGTCATCGGTTTTTTGTTCTTGATAAAGTTTTATGAGAGAGTGATTCTAAAAAAAATGCACGTTACGTTAATTTAATTTTCCAGAATTCTTTGGTAGTAATTGTTACTCTCCGTAACGAACTTTCGACAAGTCTCATTAAAAGAAATTCAGTTATTTTTGTTTTTTGGTGAAATAACTAGTAGAATTTTAAGTTGAATAACTTGAATAACTCAAACTGTTTTTGTTTGATCGTTAGTGCAGTCATGAAAAAGGAATGATTTAAAAAAAAACAGTGTCACTCCGGGAGTGCCGACAGAAGTGAAAACTTGAACAAGATCGCCTGTGTGGGAGAAAAATACTTGTATAGAACATTGGTCTGTAACCTTATCTAAATAAAGAGCAAAATCGCCTTCACAAATAAAATATACTTCAAAAATCTTTAAAGTAGAAATACTCACATAGAACATTGATCCGTAACGTAATATAAATAAAGAGAATAATCGCGGTTACAAAAATGAGGTGTTGGTAACGGTGTCGCGAGTTCAATTGTTTTTTCTTATCTCAAAAATGCCCAAAGAGCATAAAGTTTTCAATTTAACAAAATACAAATATTTTTATCCTAACACACGGTACTTCCATTTAATTCGATTTTGCACCTAAAGCTATTCATAAATAGGTTGTTTTCCCCTAAAGAACTATTTTACCTTTCCATTACAGCTCGCATTATAATAATTATCAGAACAGACACATCAATAACGGTTGCATGGTGCCTCTGTCACGACATTGTCTGTCAGCGGCTTGTCCATTCCGATATTACAGGCATACATTAATTTCATTAACGTGTAGTAGGCTCGGCTTTCAGGCTTGGTGTTGCGTGGTCATGAATATTTATTTTTATGGAAGCCTTTCTAAACTGAAGGCACGACGCACCCCTTTTGTTATATATTTTTATTTATAACTCCCCAAAACGATTGGTCATTCTCACTGTAACTTATCCGCGAAGGCCATCGATTCATTACGTGTTTTGGTAATAAGTGCAGTGACGTAAAACTTATTTTTACTTGAAGGGTGTTTAGAGACTGCTATTAAGTTGGCAAAATGAGTTATTAATACGTCTACAAAAATATAGAATGAAATGGAAATTATACGCTTTGTTCTTGTGGAATATTTTCGGCTTTTAAAAATGGAATATATTATACAGGGTGTTTGGCAGAACGTTGAACATACGAAAATGGTGGATAGGTGGGGTCATCTGCTACTTACTCAGCCCTAATTTATTTGGCCATGGCCGCCTGGATATTTTTTTTTAATGCAGGTTGAAATTAGGATTTAAGTATTTTTTACATCTTTCTGTTATAAGAATCTGCCAATATTAAAGATTTAAAAAAAAATGCCTGTTTTACCCATTTTTTTAATAAAAATTACACTTTAAAGTTAAGAAAGTTGTGAAACTAGAAGAAAGCAAAAAAAATTTTTTTTAATATCCAGAGCGCCAGGGCCAAATAAATTAGGGCTGAGTAAGTAGCAGATGACCCCACCTATCCACCATTTTCGTATGTTCAACGTTCTGCCAAATACCCTGTAGTAAGCTTTCCTAAACTAAATAATTTAAAATAATTACGGCATATCTAATGTTTTTACGACCGCATCTACACCATTTGAGTTAGTGTAGTGTGTAAATAGTGAATTAATAATAAATAGTAACAATGCTGTGCTATACATATAACACATGAACAAGGTGTTTTATCAATTTTCAAACACTAAGAAAGTGCTACGAAATTGACCTTGTGTAAAAGTGCAAATTGACACTATTCTTAGTTATAATCTATATCGTAAAATATTAAGTTGGAGTTACATTACTTATTAATCTATTAGGCTAGATTGTAATCAATTACTAAGAACGACAATTCTTATTAATACAGAAAAAAAAACTACACACGCTGCATAATTTCTGTGACATTTCCTGACCGAATGTTATCGTTACGTTCTGGTAGAATTAATTAATTAAAAAATAGCAACAGTTTACCTACAACACTAAAAATTACAGAAAGGCCCATTTATAACACCATAACAGCAATTTAAATTAACTTAACAAGCTCGACTAGCCAACACTTGAAACTTAAAGAATTTGGTAATTAAGTGTATCACGCGTACAATCTAGTTTGTTTTTGGACTGTTTTGTTGGTTTCCATTATGTTAATCTCGGTTAGCGAGTAGTCACACGCAAACTTGTTGCTTTGCCAATTTTGTACTTTCATATTCGTACGTAATAAAATCTGACACGTTTTTATAGATGTTGGGTGTGAATGATTGATTTTTGTTCGGCTATAAAGTAAAACAATAGGGATGGTGACAATTTTTTTTTTGTCTTTCAGGTGACTATTAAAAAATATTGGACACGTATTTTTTCTTTTTATACGTAATCAAAAGATTACGCCGATACATTGAGTTAAAATGTGGCATTACGTCACGCCTTGGTAGATTTTATACTGTCTTAGTTGTGACGCACCCACCAACTTTAGTGCATTTTACCATTTTTTTTTAAATATATATGATTATGCAAAAAATACGAGTCTAAATTTTTTTATTATCTGACTGACGGACTAAATAAAATTTCTTTTTTTACCCTGGCATCATTCCTATTGCTCTAATGAAACTATGACTAGAGTTATACGATAATAACCCATGTCGTCGTAATAAGATAAGCCAGTCAGTAAAATATGCAATACGCCATGGTAGACGCCTTCACTTCACCCATGAAGATCACATGAGCCGTAGATATGTAAAATAGACATGGCTTTTTTACATTCACACAATGAACAAAAAATATATAGTTATGTACCAATCCTCAACATGAGTGTCCTATTTGACATTTAGGTTTACGAATTACCTAAACCTACCTAAGCTGAAAATAATTTGCATCGATTTAAGCCTTTTCGACCCTTTCAGGCTTCATGTAGGTTCCAATTAGTATAAAAATATCTTGTACCTGATTTTCATACTATACGGTAGGTACGAGGTATTTTTACCTTGTTGGTTAACCATTACCACCTAAAAGTTATAAACCTAACTTTAAAAATTGTTACCAAAAACCCATTGAATATTATTCAAAAGAATAAATACATTGTACTCGATGATTATGTCCTACATTGAAAGGAACGTAGGGGCCGAAGGGCACAGCAGGTGTATGTGATCGATCGATAGCCAAGTCATTAAACATTAAAACCTATCTGTCTGACTTTCAGTCTACCTGAATAACATAATGAATGTCCTTGACACTTCAGGTCGACATAAATGTAACTAGCCGTCAATGTTTACTTAGAATTTCGACTTTAAAGACGGACGTTTTCATGTATTATGCATTGTATTGATTAACTTAACATACGTCTTCAAATTGTTCGCTACTTAATCTTGTAGGTAGGTACAGGCTTAAGTATTCTAGTGATCATTATTATATTTTTCTAAAGCAGTAATTTAGTAATGCTTTCATCTTGTGAACTCTCGTCATATTTTGGAGAACATGAATGTTTGGCGATTTTATTTTGACTTGAAAACTTTTGTCTTTTACTGAGCTTCTCGTCAAGCAGAGACAGGGGTTTATTTATAAACGTTGATTAGCGACTGTTTAACCATACACTTTTGACGTTTAGACGCCTCTTAAGAGGGTTTATCCTAAAAGTTGGCAACTTCGTAAATATCTGTCAAATATTTACCTGTTTTGATTAATTTGGCAATATTACTGTATGGAATTAAGATATGTGGCTAACTAGGGAACTAAAATATTGATTATGAAAAGCAATAATTAATATCGTGACACCGAATATTTAGTTTTGTATGTAAAAAAAGTATTTGGAAACTTTCCAAATGCCTTTTTTACACCTAAAACGGTTACATCAAATTCAGTGTTAGAATTGCAACTCATTATTAATATTCTAGTTCGCTAGTTAGCCACATTTCTTATTTCCATACAGTAATATTGCAAAATTGATCAAAACAGCGAAATATTTGACATCTATTTGCGACGTTGCCCACTTTCAGAATAAACGCTCTTAACTTTAAGCAACGTTTATGAAAAGAGGTTTCTGGCTATCGAAGAGTAGCCTACTGTCTTGTTCGAAACCACTTGAAGATAAGTCAGTTAGGTAGTGTATCATATATAGGACTTTTATTAAATTCAATCTCTGTGTTTTCCAGATCGTGGACAAAGACTAACTACTAGGTACATTTTGTCATTTATATTTCTTATAGAATGATTGGTGAAGTTCTAAAAATCAATAAATTTGGTCGTATTGCTAAGTAACACTCACAACAATAATACTAATGTGTGGGACGTTAGTCAAGTCATCTTTTCCGTAAAATCGATATTGATTATATCGAAATAGAATCACCTACTCCACTTTATTTTATGCCAGCAAAGAATAATAAATTTTACATTAAGAATAGTTAATATGACAACATTGAAGTATTAGGAAGCCTTGGACCTCTCTATAGGGTACTAGAATGAATACTAGAAACTATAATGTATTCAACCCGTTTAGAGGATATTAGAATGTTTTATAGATACTCATTTATTTTCTGATACTCAATCGACATTCGATTGAAATCTACCTTGATTGGCACGCACATTGTTAATCGGTCTGTAAAACTTTATTCTTTTCCCAAATAGCTGATAGTTATTTTGATCACTGTTATTAAGTGATAAGGATCAGCTGTAGGGTTAGATTTTTTTTTGGATCAATTTGAAATAAATTTTATTCTGAAATATCTTCTTTTATAAAGAACCACACAGAAATTCTACAAAGGAAAATCAGTATATTGCAATGAAACCGAAATCCCTAAAAGTGCTCTTGAAATTGACAATATTTTATTCTTATGTCTTCTTAACATAATTATTCTCAAATGCACCTAAAGTAAAAGTGAAAACTCTCCCCTGCTGGCTTTTTCATGGACGCTTTTTACGAAACTATAGGTACTAAAGTTTTGCATATTAATTTCCGGCTAGGTACTTTGACTATTTCCCTATTAACGATGATGATGGATATTTAATAACATAATTATTCTCAAATACACCTAAAGTAAAAGTGAAAACTCTCCCCTGCTGGCTTTTTCATGGACGCTTTTTACGAAACTATAGGTACTAAAGTTTTGCATATTAATTTCCGGCTAGGTACTTTGACTATTTCCCTATTAACGATGATGATGGATATTTAATAACATAATTCCGCCGTTATAAAACTTAATGAACCTACGCATTACTTGCGTGAACTGAAACCGAATAAGTGTTAATGAATTCACCCTATCTACAAAAAAAGGTTTAGTATTCCGCCATTTTTCTTCACCTTGAACTTTTCCATCGATTGCAATTCCAAGTACAAACAGTGGCACATATTGGAGGTTCCTTTCGAACTAATGTGTCGGTAAAGCGATACAACACCTTATCTTGCATGTTTCTACGACGGAACGACGTGCAGGAGCGGATTGTTGGCATAGCACATGGTTGAATAATGTAGCAGGTATACATTACTGAGTGACGTAATGATTGAACTTATACTAAAAAGCTGAAACAGTTTGTGTAAAATAGGTCTTGTATATATTATTATATTGCGTCTTGAAAGCTTCAGTTGCCGGAATTTATCCTTATGTGTGTAGACCTCCGTAGCCTAATTTTAATCAAACAGAAAAGGCCTTTATTTAAAGTCTTCATTTATTAGGAGTAGGTATGTGTAATACCTATGTTAAACCATCCATCATCAATCATTTCACCTTACATTGTAGTTAATTAAAGCATTAAATGAGTGCAGCGATAGCCTATAGTGGTGTGACCGTCGGACTGCCAAGTCATAGGTCTCGAGTTCGAACCCAAGGCACGCACCTCTGGGAGGAAACGCCCGAATATCACCATTGTGTGGATCGCCCCGGAGGACACGGTGGAGCATACGGTGGAGGAAAATATCATGAGGAAACCGGCATGATCTAGAACCGCAAATTGGAAGATATGTGACATCTACCAACCCGCACTGGGCCCGCGTGATAGATTGTAGCCCTCGAAGAGAGGCCTGTGTCCCAACAGTTGGAACCTTATATGCTGATAATACACATGACAATAGGCTCGTCTACCAATAGGTAGACGACGGTAATAACATGGGACTTAAACATAACGTTGGTGTATGTTATACAGATACACCTCTGCTCTATTTTTAAATACTAGCGACTCTGCTTCGCAAGGTTTGTACGACTTGACGAAACATTGAGATTAATTTATTACTAGTTTTTTTATTAGAAATGTCTTGTTCCTTCGCATCGCTTGCCGGCGGTGTTTCTTCGTTTTCACTTAGCTTTCTAAGTTTTTGCTCTGTTCCTAAGGCTTATAGCGTGATGATAATCAACCTTGATAATGAAACTATTTTAGATGGCTAAGGATTAATATCATGATCTTTCGATTCTACCCGTGTTTTGATTGACTAATTTGAACAAAAAACGGTTATTGTGACTTAACTGTAATAGTTAGACATATAGTCTCGCGGACGTTTTTTGTGGGTAATGATGAGTACTATAAACTTGAAGTACCTACATTATTTTATGTATCATCAATAGTTTTCGCATAATGACTTTTATGCTAAAATTTTTGATACCTTGGGTAACATTATTGCAATTTTCGCAGAGATCTCGATTTTTTTTTAAATACGGTCGTATGGATTTTCATATCAGTGAATAATATGGCCATGTTACTCGCTGATAATGTATCTTTTTATAGGTGATTTTTTTTTCAAATCGGTTAAGTATTTTTTGAGTTTATCCATTACAAACATACAAATATACAAAAAATCTAATCTTTTCTCTATAAAATTTTAGTTTAGATAAGTTTATTATGTATGCATTATACACATAAACCATCCAGAATAAATTCTTTAAATGAATTAGAAAATCGCAACAAAAACATTTGAGTAGTTTAGAAGAACAACGAGGTCACACATACAGACAGACACGAAGAACGAGTTTCATTTATAAAAATCAATCTGCCTAGCCTTTTCCCAACTATGTTAGGACCGGTTTCCAGTCTAACCGGATGCAGCTGTATACCAGTATTTTACATGGAGTGACTGCCTATCTGACCTCTACAACCCAGTAACTAGGTAATACGATACCTCTTAGTAAGATTGGTTGTCAGGCTTTCGGACTTCTGACGACCCGTAATGACTGTCAAAGATTCACGAATGACAGCCAGGACCAACGGCTTAACGTCCTTTCCGAGGCACGGAGGAATCTCGGTATGTAGAAATGGTCATCCATCCACGGACCAACCCCGGCAAGCGTAGCTTAACCTGATGGATCGACCCGTGCGGCTGTTAGTACTTAGACACGAGCTCCTCACGAACGAGTTTAATTTATAATAGGTATAGATATTAATATAGATTGGTTTCCTTTCCTTATCAGGTCTTCTGGTGATAAAACGCCACAATATTCGGATATGGTGCCACGACTGCGACATGGCGCGTCTGCAGCGCGTGGTGTGGGAGGGCCACGGCTCGCGGCTGCTCAGCGAAGTCTCCAACCAGCCGGTGGTCAAGAAATTCTTGGAGGCTGTGCCTTACATCATGGTGAGTTTCAAAGATTAAACTTTATTTACAATTTAGCAAAGTTAACTCTTAAGTACCTGGTCGACCGAGCTCTGCTCTGGTGAAAATAGAGAATGCTCTTTTAATAGTATAGGATAGTTCATACTAATCCCATGCTGCCATGATAGTAGGTACTTACTAATTCCATGCTGCTATATCATTATTCTAAGGTAGCCATCTTGTTCCAAACTTTGGGCGACCGAGCTCTGGTCAGGTGAAAATACGGAGAAAAATGAAATTTTCTCAGATATGAGACCTAGCTAGATCTATTTTTCGCCCCCGTAAACCCCTATATTGCAACTTTCATCGAAATCGTTAGAGCAGTTTTCGAGAACGTGAGTACAAATATATATACAAATATTACTCGTTTGATAGTATAGGATAGAAGTCGTTCGTGAACAAACCGCAATATTTTTGAAAACTAACAACAAATCTTTTTTTTTAAATAGCTTAAGAGAAAAGAGTGTTTTCATATTTCCTTATAATCTTAGGTAGAAAAAAAAAACAAAAATAGACTAAAAATGATATCGTTGCAGTACTTATTCATGTCCTAAACAGGTTTCTTTACTAACAAAAATTTTAATAATGGCTGCCTGAGATAGAACACCATCACATTACTACCCGCAGATGTTGTTAAGGACGATCACTTCATGAAAGCAGTGTCCTAATATTTATTTATTTATAATAAGCACACCAACAGTACAGTCACAAATAATGCAAATAAAAAAAACAGATAAAACTGTCATTTCAGTGACCATACAAATAACAATTGTTAATAATATCAAGGTGTAGTCACCAGTTCAGTCTGATAAGTGAGTTAATTAAGACAATTCCCCTTAAGGATTATGATAATATTAATAGATAATATGTTTCTTCCTTATTTCAGAACACCATAAAAGATATCCACACAGCTGTAGTGCAGAATGATCTGGAAGGTCTGATGAAACACGCTGGGGACCCGGTGCCACCGCTAGCTTTGTCCAGCAGGGATGCTAACAATATGACAGTCATGCATAAGGTATATAATCGATCAAATTTTAAAACATATGGCAGTAATGCATAAGGTATATAATCGATCAACTTTTAAAACATATGGCAGTAATGCATAAAGTATATAATCAATCAACTTTTCAAACATATGGCAGTAATGCATAAGGTATATAATCAATCAACTTTAAAAAATGGGACAGTCATGCATAAGGTATTTAATCGATCACTTTTTTAAACATATGACAGTAATGCAAAAGGTATTATTATAAATCTATCTACTAATAACGTTAGCCTTGCCAGTAACCTTGTCCAACCTGTCTTTTTTCACAACCGTCGATAAGGCGATTAAAATAATATTGATTTCTTTCAAATAATTCCATTTAATTTCAATATGCAAGCAATGTGCAGATTTCAATATGATAATGATGATGCAAGACTATTGTGTTCGATACCTAAGTCACATAAACATAACATCACGCCTTGTTTCCCAAAAGGGTTGGGAACCCCAGTCCTATAGAACTAATGGGTTTAAATATATTTTATACCGTTCCCCCTCTAAAAAGCTTATTTTATTCACTGAAAACAGTGAATAGAAAGCACTTTTAATCACTATTTTGGTGTTTGAATTTAAAACACACCAATATATTCGACCTTCATCTCAATGCTATAATACAACCTCCTTGCGAAAAAATACTCGATACAAACTACATGTGCAAAGAATACTCGACAAACAAACTCCTTGTTCAAATAACTCTTTGAGATTTGATTGGTCGACATTTTCGACAAGGGCATTAGAATAAAAACTGTTTTGTGTTCTTTGCTGTCATTAGTAAATTGGCACTATTTTAATAATAATAATAAGAAAATTACTCTTAATTTTAGTAATTGTTCCAATTTTAATGTGCATATTAATTAATTTAACCTTCCTATTTTCTTCATTAAATGTCTATTTTCTTTCGCTAATTTTTTTATTTTTCTCTTAGTCATGGTATAAAGTATAGTATGCAACTCTTGAATAAAACGGATTTATATCGAGGGCCATGAATCACTCGTGTCGCTCAGGATTCTAACACTTGAATCACTCGCTACGGTCGTGATTCAATCATCATGAATCACTCCCTTTGATCGTGATTCAATCGTCAGAATCCTTCACTTGCTTGTGATTCATCTATGGCCCTCGTAATCCGTCCTTTATTCACTAATTGTATAATATACTATTAGCAAACAAATGTGGTTATAAACTTGAGCCTTATAATTTAGAACTTCATGTTGTTATCGGCGAAATGTGAGACAAGAAAATAATATTATGCGTATTCCTTATCCTTCGGAGTACTCGAAAATTATGAATGAGTAAACACTATAAAACTTTAACTGAAAATATATTTAGGCTGCAGGTTTAGGCCACGGTGGCATTCTCAAATACATCGCCGAAAGGTATCCGCAAGGTATTAATGACGTAGACAACGATGGTCGCACTCCACTTCATTACGCCGCAGCCATGAGAGATGATCAGCACACATACAACACACTCGTTAGTCTTGGAGCTGACGAAAGTGTTGTTGACAACGTAAGTATTGATCGTATACATACCTACAACTAAAAGGTTTCCATAGGTTTTATTCCTAGACACTGCATGCTCAAATCTATGAGCTCATCACAATTTACAAATTAAATTACTTATTAGTCACAACTTTTATTAAGTACCTACTACTTATCCCATATTTTCTGGTTTTTAGAAAAATAAAACTCCAGCTTATTACATAAATAGGCCCCAAGAAATAGATAAAAATTTGTTCAAAACACTACCCGATGCACCCAGAACTCCATCGAGTGCTTACCCAAATTCTTGGGATTGGAAGCTACTGGACACCGAGGTCATAGCTGAATTAAGCAAAAAATCTAGGAGGAGGAATCACAAGGCATCTAACGAAAATATTTCGTCAAAAGATACAAATACGATCACTGCATCTGAAAGTACAGATAATCGTATCGGTGGGATGAAGGGCAGTAGCACGCATGAACTCATTAATAATTTGCCTGAATTAGATGATGCAAAACAAACTAAAGACGACATTGAGAATCACATTGCAAATGTAGAAAGTAATAAGGTGAGCAGTGCATGACACGTTTTCACGGAATGTTGTTATAGTTAAGTTGCGATGCTTTTTTATAAACATCTGCATGAACATTTTATTTTATGCATTTTAGGAATCAGAAGTAGTGGAAGAAAATCATGAGCATGAAGAAGATGCAGCAAATGAAACAAACGTAGAAGACGCTACTGAGGAGCATGAAGAAAAGGCTGATGACGCTGAAGAAAAGGCTGATGACGTTGAAGAAAAGGCTGATCACGCTGAAGAAAAGGCTGGTGATGCTGAAGAAACAGTAGAACATGTTCAAGAAATAAAAGAAAACGAAGAAAATCCGGAGCATGTCCCTAAAGAAACAACTGATCATGTTGAGGAAGCAGTTGAAAATATCGAGGAAGCTACTGTAAATGTTGAAGAAAGTGCAGCAGATACCCACCAAGAAACAGATTATGATGAAAATAGTCCTGAGGGAGAAAATGATGAAAATAGTCCTGAGGGAGAAAATGATGAAAATAGTCCTGAGGGAGAAAATGATGAAAATAGTCCTGAGGGAGAAAATGATGAAAAAGCTGAAACTGAAGGAGAAAAGGCTGAAACTGAAGCAGAAAAAGATGACGACCATACTCACGTGCAAGAGGCTGAAGACAAAGCCTCAGAACAAACAGCTGAGGAGAAGGAAGAAAGTAATAAAACACCTCAAGAGTCACATGAGGAGGAAACAAAAGAAAACGAAGAAATTGAATCACATCACGCTAATCACGAAAATGAGAATCATACGGGGGAAACTGGGGAACATGAATCTCATCAAATCAAAGAGATTGATTCCAAAGAAAATGAAACTAATCACGAAAGTGAAAGTAATGAAGGCGAAGAACATGATGGTGCTGCTTCAAACGAAGGTAATGCTAAAAATGGTGAACACAGCGAAGACGATGATGACGTACAAATTCCAGGAGAAACACAGTCTGAATATAGTGATTCGAATCTTAAGAGCACAGCAGAACTATCTGAAATGGGAAGTGCCAAGAGAGGTAAAGCCGAAATCTCTTCTGGCACTATACACGAAACAATCAAAATATAATCCTCGTAATTTTAATCAATTATAAGAGGGTCCCTGATAAGTTCAATATTTTTGATTATTTTGCTAATTAAGGAAACGTGACCAACGGCCGAAGTACACAGGAAAGTCTTATAGAAGGTGTTGTGAATGGTGAAGCCGAGCTGGATTCACAGGATGCAAGTATGACGCAAAGGGAAGGATCAGTGCACGGAGAAGTTCTCGTAGTTGTGAGTATACCTCTAACTTGTTCCATCAAGTAAGACAATCGACCGACTAAAGAAGGTAATAAGTAAATTGATTAGTTGATTGTGGTGTTCTTTAGACTAGAAGCATCATTGTAGCACTGTGTACTCTCACAGACACCTCGTAACACCACTGTCATGAATTGATTTGCCAGCTTCTTAGATCTTTGTACTTTCTATCAAGTAAACTATTAGTCAGCGATTGTAGTTCTAACTCTAACACCGCAACCACATCTTATTTTATCTTGACGATTAATATCCTTCTCACAACTTTGCAGGACAATGAAATAGACCCGGAAGTGACAGATTTGATTAACAATGCAAACATGGAAATGTTGGCTACATTAGTTTTAAATGGCGAAGGATCAAGGCTTATAGGAAGGATTTCGGGAAATTCTGAACTCCAAGCTTTTCTCGACAATGTACCAACTTATATGGTAAATCCCAGTTTCACAAAGATTATTCTACAATTTTATGTAACAATAGCATTACGATACACTTTATGTTTTAGCAAAAAATAAACAAGGTGCATATAGCTGCAAGAGAGGGCGACATAAGAGATCTTCAAGCGGCACTAGACAGACGAAAATTCGCGATAGCTCGAGACCCAATATCACCGAATGGAGCAACTCCGTTACATGTGGCTACCATATTTGGTAAAACCAATATCATCAAGTATTTGGGTGGAAGGTTTGTTAACCGAATTTTCATATAACTACTTAAAATAACTGTTACTATATCACAATGAGTCTCATTAATAATATTTTATAGGTTTCCTGAAACTCTGTCAGCAGTGGACTTTGAAGGAAGAACAGCACTACATTATGCAGCGGTACTCCCAGACAATGGACATTACTACAATTTGCTTCAACAACTCGGTGCCAACTCGAAAGATTTAGATGATGTAAGCGAAACTATTACCTTTAACCATTTACGAGGATAGGTATAGACAGTATCAACTGTGACATATTAAATTTTATAAATTGTTTTAGAATGGGAAATCTGCTGAAGAGTATCAACATCATCCAACTTTACTACCCTTTGATCAGCTGTTATCAGATTACGGTATAAGTGAAGATGCAGCTAAAAGTATGTTCTCCGATAAAGGTATGTAATATCAGCGACAAAAGTCGCTTCTGCAACCAATGAAAAACGCACAGTAAATGAAAAATTTCACAAAGTATTACTTGTTTTAATATTATAATGTTGTCCGCATGTTTTAACTTGAGTATGTCTAGTGCCTGAGGATCAAGTATCATCTCGCCGGGTTTTGGATGCACCTGAAGCTTTGGATACGTTGGAACGATGCTATCATCTCTTGTCGTCTGCCAGACCACCTCGAACGCCCTTATCAGCCTCTTCTAATAGAGCTACGCCACCGCTCGTACTTGCACGATTCCTGAAAAGGCCAATCTTTGATGTTATAAAATACAGAGTCACTAAATTAGACCATGACCTTTTCGACGTCATCTGGCCCGCTGTGAAAAAACTCCCGGATAGCAGAAATATTATTCAAACGGTCGAGGAAGACTTTCCTGGAGGAGTTACGGCCCCAGACTACTATGTTTATGATGTATTTAATGAGTTTTTATATCCACTTATAAGAGATCTTCATAATATGAACGTGAATTCTGATTTACCAACACACCCCAGATCAGATTTTATAGCCACTTCGTCTGCAAAGCTATCTTCTGAACCATTAGTAGAATTAAATATTGATCCAAATGATGAATTTGTGCTTTCTGGAGTAGTAGAATGTTCGCGTAATTTAGAAGGTTTTGACCTACCTTTAAACATAAAAGTGGGAAAGTTGGAAACAATAGAAAGAATTGTAATAACATTATTGATGAAAGAAGATTTTTCTAAATTCACCGAACATTCTAATCCCGAATCTGACCAAAAAGGTGGAACTTATTATACCATGAATGAAGTTTTGGAAAAGCCGTCGGAAATATGTGCAGCTTTAGCGTCTAGTGGTCTTCTGATAGCTCTTTGTGATAGAGATGAGATTGATGACTGTGCGAGGTTACATGGAAAGCATTGGCCTTACGGTCGTGGTGTATTCGTCACTGACGATAGAAGCATAGCTGTATGGATTAATGTTCATGACCACATTCGCGTACTTGTATCTACTGCACAAGACTCTCCTGGAGAAATTGGTCTAGCCTTCAGTAAAGTATCTTACATCATGACTTATCTTCACGAGAAGCTCGATTTTGCGTGGGATGCAAAGCTGGGATATCTGTCTGCTAGACCAACATACTTGGGCGCTGGCATTCGTTTCAGTCTCATTGTTAACTTCCCGGGTCTATCGAAAGACGCCGATAACATGAAACATCTCTGTGCGATGATGGGGCTGCAGTACCGTGAAACTTTAAGTGCTGATATTGCCAGAATTAGCAACTATCAGTGTTTAAGTGTAACCGAAACAAGCTGTTTCAACGATTTTGCGACCGCAGCTTCAAACTTACTTCACCTGGAAAAAGATTTATCAATGCAAAACTCAGCACATATAGCAACGATGCTATCAAACATTTTTCGTAAAAAAAGAAGTAGTGTTACTGGTCACGAAACCCCAGAGAAGAGGGATAAGTTCTAGATGTAAAAACTATAGATCCAATTAAACTTTTATTCACCTTTACACAACCGTTCACATATCACAAATAATTTTATCGAATGTTGGAAAGATTATAGGTACTGAAAACCTGCCTATGTATGGTTGCAGCTGAGCAACATACATAAATCTATTTGCATCTATAAAGTTTTAGGTCAGTACTAAACAATTTCGTTGATATATCCTTGTGAGGTGGCGTGTTCGTGTGAGTCTTACACCAAGTGAAATCACTGCAAACGTTCACGCTTGCACATCAAATAGCTTTTGTTTAACTGCACGCTCACCATCAACCATTTGTCTTTCCAACATTAGATACAGTGTGTCGTCGAAAATGTGTTGTCCTGTCTTTAGATGGTGTGTGCTTTTTAGAAACTAAGCATTGTCTTATATATAAAATTCTCGTGTCACAATGTTAGTTACCTTACTCCTCCGAAACGGCTTTACTGATTTTTACCAAATTTTATATGCATATTCAGTAGGTCTGAGAATCAGCTACTATCTATTTTTCATTCCCCTAAGTGATAAGGGTTGTCCACCCCAAACGAATAATTGGCAAAACAACGTTTGCCGGGGTCAGCTAGTTTACTATAAACATAACGTTTATAACTGTACGTATTCATAAACATACTATTAATAACACAATCTGTCGATATCATATTAAAACATAATGACGTTACTCAGCGTTTACGTTTAACGGTCGATCGATAACAATAGGTTATATCAATAATGACTGGCGAATGCTAATAGAGCCTTTGTGTCCAGTTCCACTATTACCGCCGACTATAATCATCTACCACCCACTGCCCCCACCAGATGTTCATGTTCGCGTAAAAACCCACGTGTTTGATATATTCTCGCACCCCTCCCCCTACCACGCGAACGTATCGAAGGCCGACACTGAATAATTGATCGGTTTCAGGCACAGGCCACGCCGACAACGGTCATATGGACATTCCCATATTTCGGACCGAAGAGGGCAGATATCTTGCTAAGTGTAAGCTCCTATTTAAAGTTTTAAAATATTTTAGTCAATGATAATATGGAATTTGTAAAAGACAGTAAGGACGTTGATTTGAACGATGTGTTCACAGCTCTCGGCGATCCTTTGATCAAAGGTCTGACCGAGGTGGCTAATATAAAGCCTAAGGATCCGGTCGCGTTCCTGGCCAGTTTTCTTCATAACTTTCCGGAACAAGAAAAATCAAATTTAGGTACGCAGGTGAGCATAGCATCTGTACATTGTTTTAATTATCTTTTAGTTTTTTTCTTACGATTTTTCAAGGTAGTTTTTGATGCAATTTGTAATGAAGCGTGTAAACAGATTGCAATTCCTATCAGTTTGTGGAAAATTTCAAATAGCCATAAAAAATATCATACAGCATTATAAGTAGGAATGGTAATGCTGTATGATTATTTGCATTCGAACTTTCTCAAAAGTGCATTATATTGGTGCGAAACTCTACATAGCCCAGTCAAAATCGACACAAAAAAAGCCGAACGTCGCAAACGCGCATGTAACTACGATTTTTTTATATGTTCTTAGGTCCCCTGAGAGTAGTTTATTCTTAAGTTTGCAACCCTGAAAACCTTGTGCTACTCCCATGATGCTCGAAAAACTGTGATTATTAATTCTGGCAGTTGTTACAGTTGTTTTCTATATATATAGTTATATACCTTAAGGACGCGTTTTTAGGTATCTTTGTTGAGCCCAATCTAAGTATTCTAGGCCTATTGGTTGCGAAGATACAGCTAGTCAAAGATAGGCATTTTTTCCAAAAAGTGAAATATTATCGAATTATTATGATTTAGAACTCCTCGTAGCTGCATCTTATGTAGCTACGTTTTTACCGAAGTGGTTGAAAACATAGCTGAAATATCCCGCCACAATGGTGCCGATTCTCTTGTCACAAATGCCTCTAAACTAAACTAAAAATCACCAAAATTTAGTTTATTCCTGTCAAACAACGATTTCCCATTCTGAAATAGACTAAAGTGACACAACTTAACTATATTTTAGTTTGACAGCACTAAGATGGCACTGAGATATTAGTTTAGTGAAAATGGCAATTTTGCTATTCTGAATTTGACGTTTTTAACCTAAAATTTAGATTTTCTATCTAAATATGACTATTTTTAATCGCGACTAAAAACATGTGGAATAAAATTGGTTGTCATGAACTAAAATTCACACCAACACCTCGACTTCAGATTAAAAAAACAGTACAGATTATTTTTTTCTTTTGCTTATATCTCGAAAACGGTGTGTCCAATCGCAATAATAATGAAAATTTCGACACCCTTTATAAAACCCTTAAACCTCTAACACTCTACATGTAGGTAATATTTTTTCTTATTTTCCACGCAAAAAGTGAAAAATCCATATAAAACACGTCGAAGCTGCCCTGCGCGCCTCCGGCTCTAAAAAGATTCACGTGGTTAGGTATTACGTGTGGAGTCGCGGTTGTCAAATTCGATTTAGATGTGTCAAAATTATTTTTAAATTTAGAGAATTTATTTTGCAGAATAGCTTTGAGATTCTCATAGTCAAAAGTAAGGAATATTAGTGATAGTTTAGTTAGTTTAGTTCGGTGTACAAGAGAATCGGCACCAATAGCTCTGACTGAATCATTTCGATCGAGGAAATGGAACGTTCACAGTGGACGATGTGGTGGCATCGAAATGATTCAGATATACGATTTTTTTATATTTTATTAGGTGCTCTATCTAAGAGCACCTAATAAAATATAAAAAAATCGTAGAACTTACATGCGCTTTTACGATGATTGCTGTTGTTATTGACTGGGCTTACAGTTGTCATGGGTATCGATACCTACACATGATAAAACAAACAAAAAATTATTCGATGATTTTTTTTTTTTGCTAATTTATTTTGACCTTATATATTCGTGTTATTTTACCAACAATGAAAGTCAGTAATCAAAAGTTTTCCAAAACTAGGAAACCAAAATGCTGGTGACTCGAGAAGCAGCCGAAGTAGAGAACGATCAAGCGCCGCGGCTGGCAATCGAACCAGTACTGTCCAACTTGCCCCCCGAGCGGAACCGCACGGCCACCAAGCATCAGAGGCCTATTGACATCGTCACCGTGGACCCGCAGCCAGCTACCAGTCCTGATGCACCCGAGTCCGCCTTCAGTAGTGCCACCAGAGTGAGTTTTTCTAACTATTACCCATTACCCGTTTTAACCGAATTTAAAAAAAGAGAATATTCTCAATTCGTCGGACTCTGAATCTTTTTGAAGTATGTATATTTAGCGATAATAGGGAATATGTATATTTTTTTTTTTCAAATTAAATAAAAGACTAGAATTAGAAAAGTATTCAAAGTTAAATTCGGCTACTGCTTGTTGCTCCAAAATTTATGAAACTCCAACAATTTTCTACTACATTTTAAACGTCCGTTTCTGACGCTGTCAAAATGTGACGTCATTTACCACGTTGTTGCTTTGTTTACAAATGTTTTTAAGGGTTTTTGCCCCAGTTTTAGCTAGAAAAAAAATGTGTTTTATTCAAGCAGCAAAGTACTTACCTTAGTGAAATTTCAAGATCTTTGCAAAGAATTGATTTTTATTCACATAGTTTTTTACGTTCCACAAAAAAAAAAGGCAACATAAAATAATGACTTGTAAAATAAGTAACGCATTCATAAATGAAAAAAAAATTGTTTCTTGACTCCTATTTAATGTATATTTAAAACATGAATAAGTTTTTAATTACGTACATATTCCCTATTCTTTACGAAGTCAACTGATTTCGATAATTGCTTTCTTTTTTTAGGATATTAGGGGTGGTCCCATATTTTGCTCAAGTTCTGACGAGTGGGGTTTTTAGTTCAATAATACGTATTTTATATACTTCGTCTGTGTTGGTGATTTTATAATACCACTTTTTGCTGTATAAAATTAATAAATTGCAAGCAAGAATTTGTGTGGTAATCCTACACAAAAAATAAACTTTTTCACACTACAAAGTGTAAAATTACTTAAGTTTGCGAAATCGGTATGAAAAAAAACGCAACCAAAGCCACCGACTTCCGACAGAAAGTTATTTTGCACTTTGAAAAGCGTTTTTTTTTTTTTTTTAGTAATAAAGTAAATTTTTGTATGTGTAGTTGTAGACAACAACTGTTATTTTTATTTATATAAAGGCTTACCAACTAAACACATACACAGCATTAACCCAAAGTCTCTGTCTGTCATAATGTAGATCTCGCATGTATCTAAATTACAGGAAAGCACGACACTATCAATTAGCATAGGTACTAGAACATTAAACACAAACCGCTCAACGCGCCTAATAAAATTTAAAAACATCAAATAATAATATTAAAACGTTTTCAAATAATAATTAAACAATTTAAAAAAAAAAGTTGAATACTTTGTTACGCTATATCTTACAAAAGCTGAGATTTTTCAAATCAAAACAAATCTTTTTATTGTGGGCATAGGTTATACATACAGATGTTACGTAAATTACAGTTCCATTATGTCCTGCCTAATAGGCATACAATAATTATATCAGAAAGCAGTTAAAAATAAAAAATAAAATCTTAGGCATCACATAAAAGTAAATCTTAGAAAATAACAATAATGGTGACAGATTGTAGTAGGCAGGGGGATTGTGGTGGTTGTTTTAGAATAACACTTTACATTTTATCAAATACAGGGTGGCAGGGACATCGACGTGAAAACTGTTACCATGGATTCAGTACATGATTCTGAACCCCCTAGCGTTGAAAGTTTCCATCGGTTATTTTAAAAAAAATCAGCTGTTCCATACATTTTGACCGCGTTGGTATTGCATTTTTCTATACAACAGCAGATTTTTTTGAATATGACCGACGGACTTCCAAAGCACTCATACCATATGGTTTCTCGATCAGGATGAGCATGGCCAGTCGATGCTGCACTTCGCAGCCGCGCGCACGCACGCACGTAACGCGCCGTTCCAGCTGCTGCAGGAATCTGACATCAGCCTCGGCTTCAGAGACGAACTGTACCGAACAGCCAGAGACGTGTCCATACAAGCTAATGTACCGGAGAATACTGTTGAAATCGATAGGTGGATGTTACATATGGCTGCCAGAGGTAAGGAATACAATGTCGCCCATGGGAATGTGCCCGCCCGCATTCTTCTGAATATTTAAGGAAGTTATCGACAAATAACTTTAAAAGGGGGGTCTATCTTGACGTTCTTTTTAATCTTTTCTAATATTTTCTTTTTTTAATCAGAATCCCCCTATGATTTTATGAGCTTATACTTTTTTTTAAACACTTTTTTAAAAAAAAATGTTTTCACCTCCGTTTTTTTGCATAGTCAACAAATTTTAATAAAAATGTTAGTTAATCCCATAAAATAACTCCTAAGCTTTTAAAAATAATTAACAGAATCTAAATCGAACCAATAACATCGGAGATATGGCAAATACTACTCAAAACATAAAAATGAGAAATTATTTACTGATTTCATTCACCAAGAACCAGTAATAACAGTAGAATTAAAGCATGCTTTTCTCAAGCTATTTCTGTTCCATTAAGATTGAAAATGAAATGAAATAATTAATGTGTTAGGTTCAAAAGAAGAAAAAAGCAATACAAATTCAAAAGCTATCTTAATAATTTATTAAAATAAAAACATTATTTGAAAAACACGTTATGTTTACTTCTACTAAAAACACTTAACATCTTTTAAATATATTTTTTATCAGGAAATACGGACAAGATAATGGAACTACTGATGGAAGGCTACGATCACATACTGGACGTGGTCGATGAAGAAGGAGTGCCGATAACAGAAGTGACAGCTCAGCGGGGTGACAGCGATATGAGCAACTTGCTCGCTTCAATACCCGCTTTTGAGGTAAAAGTACCGTTCCGTACCCGACCGCAGGAGGCAACTGCAGGCGACGTGTTGCGGCGTCTTGTTACGGCAACATGTCGCGGCGTTATATCGCTGCAGTCATGATTCCGAACCCGACCGCAGGCGGCAACTGCAGGCGACGTGTCGCGGCGTCTTGTCACGGCAACATGTCGCGGCGTCATATCGCTGCAGTCATGATTTCGAACCCGACCGCAGGCGGCAACTGCAGGCGACGTGTTGCGGCGTCATGTCGCGGCTACATGTCGCGGCATCATGTCACTGCAGTCACGATTCCGAACCCAACCGCAGGCGGCAACTGCCCGTTTTCCAGTCGGTAGATAGAAGATAGAAAAACGTGACTATCGCTCGAGTGTTGGCGGTCGGGCTGCACGTGTCGCCTGTCAGTCGCCCGTAGCTGCCAACGACGTGTCGCTAGGTATTTCGTAGAAATTCATAGAAACCAGTCGTGCCGTGGCGACACGTCGCCTGCTGTTGCCTCCTGCGGTCGGGTACGGAATGGTACCTTTAATATAGCACGGATCTTATATTTTCTACTAACGACCGTAAGTCGTAAAAACCGTGTACCTCACACGGTTTTTACGACTTACGGTCGTTAAGGTACGGACTTGTCAAAACATCGAGATTTCTTTATTATATGCACGTTTAATATTACAAACAAAAACTTAAATCTTCCGGAATAAATTCTCTACATGATGGTGAAAACCGCATCTAAATTCGTTGAGCAGTTTAGAAGAACAATACACACACACACATAGCGACTTAATTTATAAAATACTAGCTGCGTCTCACGATTTCACCCGCATAAGTCTCGATCCCGTGAGAATATCGGAATAAAACTATCTTGTGTCCTAACCCAGGTCACAGGTCTACCCATGTGCCAAATTAAATCCAAATCCGTTCAACCGTTTTAGCGTAACAAACAAACAAACTCACTTTCCCATTTATAATATTAGTTAAGATTAGTTGACTCGATCACCCGACAGATGGACTATAATTCATAGAAAATGCACTTTCAGTTATCCCGGATTTTCCAATTTTCCCGGCCACTTTTCAAATTTTTCTTTCCATAAGAACCTTGATTCGGACAATTAATAGCATTTTAAAACAAAAAACAGCCAAATCGGTCCAGCAGTTCTCAAGTGATGCGCTTACCAACGAACAGTATATCATTTTTATGACTAAATATCATTAATATATTAGCTATAGATGTCATACCTATTCCAAAGATCCAAATATATTTTACATAATCCTGGAATCCAATGAAAATCTACAACGTACTAAGCAATAATAACATCACTGCTATGTGTAGGTTGTCCGTGCTACGCTACTACGCATAAGTGGCTACGCGACAACTATCTCGGCTATGCTGCTACGCCGTAGTAGCATTGTTACTACGCCGTAGCTACTAGAGTGCTACAAGGATATTTTGGCGCCTGATTGACATTGACAGGGGGGCGTTTTTGGTAAACATTTGTGAAATATTAACAAGATGACCAAAATAACCTTGTAGCGTTGTACGCTGTGTCCTCTACGCTGTATCAGACACGCTACTACGGCCTTACGTTACGGTCACCGCTTTTTTAGGAAACCGTAGCTTAAGCCGCAGTGAAAAATTTTAAAAAAAAAGTCGTTTATTCAAACTAGGCTGAGAATCAACACTTTTCGAACGTCAAAATGACATAAGACAGTCCCCCAAAACGCCGAGCAGGCGACGGTACTACGCCGTAGGGGCTACACTGCTACGCCGTAGGGGCTACACTGCTACGCCGTAGTGGCTACGCAACTACGCCGTAGTGGCAATGGTACTGGTAGCGTTAACAGCTATGCTACTCTACCGTATGACGACACGGTAACATTGTGTATAGGAGTCCCGCGAGTCGCTGCACGGCGCAGTGCGGCGCGGCGACCTGCCCGCGGTGCGCGCGGCGCTGGCGGGCGAGGGCGCGCGCACGCTGGCGCGCTGTCAGAACTCGTTCGGTCGCACGGCGCTGCACGTGGCCGTGCTGGCGCAGCATGAAGATGTCGTGGCCTATCTAGCGCAGAACTACCCGGAGCTACTGCGGCTTGGGGATAATGTAAGTATTTTTCTCTTTTACATAATTTGACTCAGAATTCTTTATTTTTCGTGGGTTTTTTTTTTTTGTTTGATTCTCAATTTTTACTGATATGTCACATCAACAACAAAAAAAATCTACCGTATTTTGGAACAAAAAAATATTACAGTAATATTGGCCTTAACCATTTCCTTGGTGGCACTACCTATTAACTAAATAATGTTAAAATAAGAGAATATAGATTTTCTTCTAATAATTATTACAATTCTGCGTTCAAAACGCTCTCCTGTAAAATCATGATTTTGTAGATACCTGTTTAAACTTTGTGGCCGTCGAGTAGAAAGTTTTCTACTGTCTTTAACAAGGCGATTACAAAATCAAATTGTCTTCACTACCTTAGACAACTTACTATTAGTTGTCAATGTGATTTTGACAGTTTGGGATAGAAAACTTTCTTCTGAAATAGGTCTACAGTCTGACTATTGTCTTAATGTCCCTCGGGAATCATCGCGTTTCCGAATACAAACGAATGCTAATTTCCATGTCCATCAATTATTAGATTTATCGTGTATACTAAATAATTTTAATTCAGAACTAAGTACTTTATTGTTGTTTTGTTTTCCATGTGAACTATATAGAGCTGTAAAACTATTTTCGTGCCTGCAACTTTAGCTTTCCTCCCATTTTTTAAATAAATTAAGTTAAAAGAGTATTATCAATTCTATATACTTCCAAGTCGATTGAGAGCGTCCGGTCTGCAACAAGTGCAAAGGGCAACTGATAGAAATCCGACGACTGACGAAACACGAAGTTTGCCGAGGGACATTAAGAAAATAGTTATACTGTACATATAAAAGGACCTAGACAAAGATCGTTAGAAACGAAAGACATGACAGATTGTAGAAGGATTTCTACGGTGCGATGTCAAAAATGGAGAAACGAAATGTCACTTTGTATAGAAAGAGCTGTGTCTTTTCTTCATAGAAATAGAAAGCATCATGCCATCCACAATTACGTTTTCCAATCCATTTGTTTACATTTTTATCAGATACTTTTTGAACAGATTACACCTCAGAACATATACTTCAGATCGACCAGCGAATGACAAAATTATAAAATTAGATAAAAACAACTACTTTGGTTTAACTTCACAAGAGGTGCATCAGTACCTACCTACTAGGAAGAAAAACACAGATACCCAACAAAAATTCTGAATGGTACCTCTTATTGAAAATAACTTTTTCACAACAGTTGGAGCGCACACCACTACACTACGCGATGGGAGTGGACAAGATTGAGTCTCTAAGCAGAGTGCTGATCAGGGCTGGAGCGAAGCGCGTTCTCAAAGACCTGAAGGGAAGACAACCCACGTACTACTTCATGAACAAGTCCGAGATACTGCGCCTCAAGGAGGAAGAGGACGTTTACTGAACACTTCAACTTAGTATAACTTAGAATAGGCGTCAAACATGGCTGTGGCTTGTACGAAAAACTTTGTAAACGGGCTTAGAGTAGGAATTATAGGATCTAGGAATTCGTCGCTTCTTATTAACGCACATTTTGCAACTCGCAAACTTTTAGTTTCAAATCATCGTAGGTAGTTAATCTTAGGAATATAGGAAAATTATTGAGTGCCGAATAGTAGATATTTGACAATTTTCTATGGTATGTATTTACGTATAATATTACTTAAGGGGGACCCTAATAAATACCTTGGAAATTATTATAATTAAAATAAAACTATATGTCAAAAAAAACAAAGTTTTATTTAATGAGCGTTTAGCTTTTATATTATATTTATTAACACAATAACCCTGATAAAATCAATAACGCGACGACAGCAAAATGTTAATCTAAAAATCGAAAATTTATTCTAAAATCCAAGTACACCAGCTACTAAATATTATGAACAATCGATACATCTTTTACACTTAATTGTGATTTTGACACGCACTCAAAAATAATAACGATTATAATCAGTTAAGTACCTATAATTAATTACAACGATATCTTCTTGGATGTTCATGTGGGGGACTGCCAAGGAATGGGATTTATGTACATTTGTGAGACGGAACCACGCATGCCTGCAAATACGAAAAACCGTCTTAACATCCTAACTCGTACGACAACTTACTTCCTCAGACTTAACACCTTTTAAAGAATAACCACATAGTTATAGTGCGCACTCAAAAAATACAAAATGGCGAGGTGTTTCAAGTTGCACTCGGTGCCTGCGGAGCTGGAGATTACGTAGTCGGTTATTCGACGCGCAATTAAAATAGTTGAACAGTTATGAACCCCTGCAGAATCATAAATTTTATTTTAGGTACTATAAATGACGAAGACTTTCAACTTTTTTTAAGAATCTCAAAGGACCAGCTGTGGTCATCCTACCCATTTTCCACAACATAGGGACTTGCTGAAACTTAATCAAACTTACTAAGTTCGCCCTGGTTGAGTGGCACGGGCAGAGGCTTGTTCTTGCTGGTGCGCAGCCAGTCTCTATACGCTTGCTTGCCATTGGAGCGCCTGCGCTCCTCGTCGATAGCCGCGCGCGCCGCCCTGCGCTCTTCACGAGTTTTCATCACTGCAACACATTTATTTTTATATACAGTATAAAAACTAACGCAGCAAGTACCGTTACTTGGGAGTCATTTAGATTGTAAGTATAATATTATATTTGTGACAGGGAAGAAACTGCAACAAAAAAGTTTATCACCTTTCATTTCTTCTTCCTTCCTACGTATCCAGTCCGCTAGTTTCTCTTCTTTATCTTGTTCACGCTTGTTTCGATCTCTCTCGAGCTGTTCGTTGTGTCGGTACTGTCGCATGATCTCTTCAGCTCGCTGTCGCTCTGTCTGAGTTCGTTTTCGCTCCAGCCACTGACGATACGACTCCTCGCGTTGCTGCTGCGATGTTGTAGGCCCAGACCGAACCTTCAACTTCTCGAGACGAGCTTTGTCGCGTTTCTAGTATCATCGGAAAAAACTCGGATAATTTCGGATCTATCTTATGACTCATCAAGACTAGGCATAACGAAATCAGACCAAAGCTAAGCTAATATTTTCAGCAAATAAATGTATTATTGGGGGCCCTGGACCCTCGCAGAGGCCCCTTAGACAATTTTAAATGATGAGGAGGCCACCAACCGACGATTATCCCTGTATGCACTATATAAGTTCACCCAAGGACAACCCCCTTTGGTACAGGACTATTGTAGAACCCGGAAAAAAAACATTTTGGGCTGTGGGTTTGGGAAGCTATAGTAGATTGGGTACCTTGAACTATGGAAGAACTATGTCCCCTACATGACCTATGTGTATATAATATACATGGATAAAATGGCAGGGGTTGACTTGCACACTCAATAATGGGCCCCCGCAAACAGTCGCTAGCACAAAGTGTCGTAGCGACAAGGAGGCAACATTTCCTGAGGTGCTTGAGGAGTGGAGAGGTATTCACGGCGATCAGGACAATCCCGGAAGTCTCTACCAGCATCTTACTGGAATATTTCCTTCCGCCGAGCACGTTTGCTCTTGCGAATTTCCACTAAAGGCAAGAAAGAGGTAGGAGCTCTGTTCCTCGGCAGTTTTCACTCAGGCCGGCCATTATAGCAAGCCAGAGGTGAGCAACAAGACTTCTCCTGGGAGATAGGGTCCATGAGGTCGCTACTGCCCAACAGCTAGCCACATGCTGTCCTGCAGGTTCATGTATCTCTCTTGTTTTGACTCTTCACTGTAGACCTGTTTCAGCAAAGTAAACTCTACCGGCACAGACCTAGAGTCCAGGAGCGCGCAAGCCCCACCGCGACGTCAACGTAGAAATACGCCTATGCGGATTATTATTAATTGTTCGCTTTTAAAAAGAGAACGTTCATTTAAAAAAAATGTTAACTTATAAATAGGTATAAAAGTATTAAAATGTTCTCACCGAACGGTCGGTTGTCCAACTTTACAAATTCAAACTCCAATTCGGCACGATCGACCTACCCCTATCGACTTACCTATTTGTCAAAAAATCCGGTCTCATCGCAGCACCAAGTTACCACAAAGTAATCTACGACTAAATCTCAATTCAGGTACCTCTTGGTCTTTCCGTGCCACCCACTGCTTAAAGGCTTCGCTCTTTTTATTTTCATTGCGCTCCCGTTCCTCCTTAGCTGTAGTAGTGGTCGACACAGATGCCACTGATAACCTAAACGTATCGGCCCCATCTTCACGATAAGTGCAACCAAATCGCGGTGTCTCTTGTTGTATACCTAGGTTACCTAGACCTGTCAGTCGACACGACTTTCTCTTCGCGCTACCTGATGAAACACTTAAATCTCGACCACTCAGCATTGGAGTTGAGTTGCTCCTATAGGTACTGTGAGGGTGCGGAGTGACGTCAGAGAGACAAGAGTCCGCCTGCAGAGATGTCACAGAATGCGACGCTTCCACTGGTTCAATGTAAATAGCCGGATTTATGTAACGTGTTTTACTTTTTCTCGAAGCATCGGATTCCGAATCACTATAATATTGTATATTTTCGCCAGCACCATCAAAAATATGATTAGAGTTATTTCTTGATTTCAATTCGTACAACGTAGTGTTACGGGCGCTGTCGCCAAAATTCCCCTTGTCGATGTCGCTCGCCATTACCTATGTCAAATCCCTTTAACAATTTATTACCATAATTAAATAGATCAATAGGCAGTTGCACATACAGACGAAGGAAAATAAATATAAAAAGATAAAATGTTGTAGAAGTAGACTGTCAAAATGGCTTACCCTAAAAGAAGTGCTAAAAGGAGTGCTAAAAGAACGTTACGTCAAAATTGGATGGTTGGTTTTGAAAACAAAACTTATTTGACTTTTGTTAGTGACCAGTATTGATTAGGTACCTATAACAAAAAGGATTTAATCACTTTTCTTTAATAAATGCGCTATTCTAGTCCTTTTTTACCCGACTGCCCCAGAAGGAGCAGGGCCGGATTATCCATTAGGCAGTATATGCAACTGCCTAGGGGCCCCGCATCAGCTAGGGGCCCCGCGAACCGAGTTCTTTTTTGAAAATGTTCATCGAGTGATAATAGGGTTTCCTAGGTAAAAAAAAAGAAATTCTATTTAGTCCGTCTTTCAGATAATAAAAAAATATTAGACACGTATTTTTTGCTTTATCATATTAATCAAAAATAACTTAGAAAACACGCATTAAAGTTGGGGAGTGGGGCTCGCTACGTCACAACGCAGTATAAAATCTAGCAAGACGTGACGTCATGCCACATTTTAACTCAATGTATCGCCGTAATCTTTTGTTTACGTCAAAAAAGAAAAAATACGTGTCCAATATTTTTTTATTATCTGAAAGACGGACTAAATTTTATTTGAAGATATCCTCAATGACAATATTATGGCCTTGTTTTTTTATACTAGATATATCATATTTCGTAGAATGATATTCGATTTTTTCGCGGCTATTTTCCAGCTGTCGTTTATAAGCGACATCGGGGCTGAAGCCCCACTGTCGCCGATTCTGTGCTTTCCGCATCCAGCGGATTCCTGCGGCCTTCACAAGGTCATCGGTCCATCTTGTGGGAGGCCTTCCAACGCTACGACTTCCGGTACGTGGTCGCCACTCCAGAACCTTTCGACCCCATCGGCCATCCGTTCTGCGAGCAATGTGCCCTGCCCATTGCCACTTAAGTTTGGCAATTCTACGGGCTATGTCGGTTACCTTGGTTCTCCTGCGGATCTCTTCATTTCTGATTCGATCACGTAGAGAAACTCCAAGCATAGCCCTCTCCATTGCTCCATCCCCGAGAATCCATTATCTAGGGGCCCCGACATGGTTAATCCGGCCCTGAGAAGGAGGGTCCGACTTAACAGACAACCAATTTTTTTTTTTTTTGTTTGAAAAAGTATGCTCTCGAGGTGGTCCCTTAATAAATTTTATTAACTTTGCTTGGATAGTTTTTGAGTTAGCTTTAATAATACGTATTTATTCCCCACTTCGTATGTGGATGATATGATAATTTCCTGTTAGTAGTATTCGAATTTGTGTAGGGTAGATACCACAACCAGTTAAAAATAAAAACCTTTTACAAAAAAAAAAACAACCGACATTCAAAATAAACACTTCAAGGTGAAAAATAACTTTAATTTCGGAAGTCCGTGGCAAAAAACGAAAATTCAAAACCAAAGACACCGACTTCCGAAATTAAAGTTATTTTTCACTTTGAAGTGTTTCTTTTGGAAGTCGGTTGTTTTTTTTTTTCAAGCAGTCAGATAAGGTGGCAGTTATTTTAATTCAATTTTTATAGTTATTTATGCAACTGTTGTATAATAAGGGGTATTAAAACACGAATGTGATAATAGTATCACATGAGTATTTTAATATCTAATTATGTACAGTTGCATACCTACAAGACTTTATCTACACCCATGATATGAATAGAGGCAACCGGATGGCGAGTGGTAATCTGGGTCTTGAAGTGATACCGAACCCCCCCGTACCGTCCGAATGGACTCCAAATGGACGGAGGCGGAGATATGGGGGATGGGGGCATAACATTTTTTTTTTGACATGGCATTCAAAATTTAAGCTCTAGTATGTGCAAGGAATTTGTGTATATCAATGCATTTATACAGTGTGAGTCTTCATAATGTGCACATATCGAAATGAGGGAATCTATGCTTAATTTTAACGACAGAAAAAATATTTAAAAAACTAAATATTTTTTTAATACTTTTTATGGAATTAAAAAAGAAAATTGTAACAAAACTGTGTAACTTTTAAACTGAATCAGCTATCGCGATGAAACAAACTCCATAATGATTGGAAGTAAGTAGGCGTCCACATAAAAATTGAGAAAAAAACTACCCTCAATTGAAAATAAACATGTTTTTTCAGCAAAACTCAGGATTTTTATTTATCAATTTTTACAATAATTGTAAAATTTATAAATAAGATGCCCAAGAGCATAAAAAAATTTTTTTTTCATACAATTACCTAATATTTAAAAAAAAAACAAAAATAATTTTTCGTACCACTTGCTCAAAAAAGTGACATTCTATGCCACAAAAAGCGAACATAACAATAGTCATTTTTAATCTGTTAAAAACAGGGAAAGAAAATTGTACTGAATTTCATTCATCCTCTAGGGGGAGAATGTGATTTAAATTTGGAATACTTACCGAAATTTATACTGAACTACATCTGTGTTTACACCATTGAGTTTGCATATAAAGCATTATACATCTTTTTGAAAAAGGAATACGCATTTATTATGCAGTGATGATTATTAAATAAAATTACGAAAACCGACGAGGCCGTATGAGCTTGATGCCTTTCCTTTTCCGACAAAAAAATATTAGTCTAGGAATTTGCCGCGTTTTTGTTTTCTTCAAATACATAAACGTTAAGTTTATTTTAATTTTTTTTTTTATATAAGTAAGTTAATGTTCTAAAAATACGTTACGATGTTAAATCAAAGCGACAGTGACAGTGAATTGTCGGATTCCATCAGTGCAAATGCTGCCGCAATTATAAATAATTTGCTTCCAACAAAATCCAAGGAAAATTATTTAAAAACTTATGAAGAATTTTCAACGTGGAGAAGTGCAAAAGGCCTATTAATTTCAGAATCAGTACTTCTTGTCTATTTTGATTATTTATCCAAGATAAAGAATCCGAATACACTTTGGTGCATATACTCAAAACTGAAAGCTACACTATGCATCAAACACAGCATTGAAATAAATAGATTCACGAAATTACTGGCTTTTTTAAAAACAAAATCAGAAGGGCATTGCGCAAAGAAGTCCAAAATTTTTACGACTCAACATGTGGAAAAATTATTAATGAAGCTCCTGACGAAATTTTTCTGGCCACAAAAGTAAGTATACATGATTTAACTATGAATATTTTGTATCTTAGTAATGGTAATTATTCTATATATTTACCTGTTTTTATCTTTGTTATAGGTGGCCTTAATTTTTGGACTCAATGGTGCTTGCCGCGGATGTGAACTTGTAAACTTAAAGGTGGAGGACGTTGAAAATCATTCCAATGAATTACTGCTGATTAATGTAAAGGAAACTAAGACAAAGAAAAATCGGTCATTCATTGTACAAGGACATTATACTAAAATCATTCATAAATACCAAGCATTACGTCCCACCAACATGGAAAACAATAGATTTTTTATAAACTATCGGAATTGTAAATGTACTCGACAAGCCATCGGCAAAAATAAAATTAGCAATATGCCAAAGGAAATTGCTAAATATTTAAAACTTAAAGATGTTGAACTCTACACCGGTCACTGCTTTAGAAGAACTTCGACGACTTTCTTGGCGGATTTAGGGGCGGATATTACGTCAATAAAAAGACACGGTGGTTGGAGCTCTGATAGAGTAGCTGAGGGTTATATCGAAAGCTCAATGGCGAATAAAACTATATTAAGCATTCAAATTAACAAAAATATAAAACTTAATCCATCAGAGCCACAACCATCAACTTCCGGCATCTTATCTTAGTCCGTAACTCACGATGCACCACCACCACTATCTCCGACATTATGTATACTATCTACAATGAAACGCAAGTTCTTCAGACGCAAGAACAGAGAAATACACAAATCAACTCATCAACAATAAATGTACCAAACAAAAATGTAACTCTATCAATAATTGGACCAATGTTTCGAATGTTAAGTTTTACTTTTAATTGTCATTATTTTTAATAAATGCTTATCTCATATTATTATTGTGTTAATTTTTTCGCAAATGGTTCTACGAAAAGTAGAGTATTTTCCTCGGTGATAAAGCTGTCTTAGTCTTGGGTAAATCCCTCGCTACACTCAGGACTCGTCTTAAATCCCTCGCTTCGCTCGTGATTTAAGTTTTTAACACCCTCGCTACGCTCGGGAGTAAACCTCGGGTCCTTCGTTACGCTCGCGATTTAAATCGTCACCCGCGACAGTAAGACACTACTTTATCCCCTTAGTTAATAATCTACTACTTGACCATTTTTTTTCCGTCGATAAAATTAAGCATAGATTCCCTCATTTCGATATGTGCACATTATGAAGACACACTGTATAGCCTTGACTATTAAAGCGAAGCACACATTACAACGTACCAAATAATAATATGTGAGTTGTGTGACAGCCTAAAGCTGACATACGGTTTACTCGATCGAGCAAACACGTCGAGTAAAAATCAAAATCAGCCTTCGAGTTGTTTTGCGGTCCACACGTTGATTTTTGAGTAAAACTATCGAGTCGGTAATACCGATTGTGAGTACGGAGCTTAAGGGTGGGTTTTCCACCAGAGATGCGAGAAAGCGGAGCGGTGCGAGAAGGCGTAGCGGAGCTATGAAACGGTATGACTCTTTCCACCAAAGCTGTACGAGGAAGCTGAGTGGTGCGAGGATGCGTAGCGGACTCTGCTGTGCGAGGAAGTAGTGTGCTATGAGTCTGGGGCAGGCAGGCGGGGTCAACCAGGGATGTGCGAGTATCCGCAGCGACGGATGTGTGCAATATCCACCAATACGATTACTTCATTTTCCCAGACTCGCAACTCGAGGAAACAGGCATAATAGCGTTTCAAGGTTCTTTTGTCGCCTGGCTAAAATCGGAACAAACGCTGCCATCTTGTTTTTCAGTACCTACATTGCAAAAATGTTTACTAACAGCGACCTCCTGTCAACGTCATTCGAGCGCTAAAAGATCGTTGTAGCTTTGAGCAGAGGCGAGATCTTCCTACCTACCTACAACATTGTTTTTCTTTTAAACCACTGTTTTTTCATAGTTTTAAGTTTTCACTTCTATCGGCAGTTCCCATGACTGCCTATTTTCATTTATGGATAAAGTTTGAATGAATTCTTGCCTAGGCTATTACAGGGCCGTCTTTACCCGGGGGTGCAAGGGGTGCGTGGCACCCGGGCGCAGGGTCTTAGGAGGCGCAAGCCGATCGCCTTATACCTACATATACCATGCGTAATCACAATTTTTTTTAATAACATCTTTCATAACATCAAACTAATAATCATTATACTAAAATAATAGGCACCTATATTGTTTACAAAAAAAACGCCTCTGAAGCTTTCGGCACACTCGCCTTGCGACTTGCGTTATGCAAGCCAATTTAGATCTTATAACTACAAGAATTAAATTTATATTCCAACAAACACACACGGCGAATTCAAAGAGAGCTTATGGGTACAAGTGCGGGCGCACGCCCTTTGATACGCGACGCCCGCTTTTTGATCTAATGCCGCCCGCTTATCTAGTATCTAGTCACCAACACAAATTGTGTCAGCAAAAATGTAATTTAGTAGTGATTTTATTTGTATTGTGTTAGAATTACCATTAAATTTCCGATGGCCATAGTAAATGACCGTACGTAACGTTTGGCATAAGTTTCTACTTATTTTGTATTTATTTGTATTGAAAAAAAGTTATTTAATTCGTGTAGTGAAATGCAAATTTTGTGCAAGGAGTGTGTAAAATTGTTTTGTGGAAATTAATATAACGTTATCAAGGTAAGTAGGTGGCAAAAAACTAAAATACTGATCCAAAGACACCGACTTCCGAAATTAAAGTAATTTTTCACTTTGTAGTTTGGAAGTCGGTTGTATATTTTGTAAAAAGTTTTATTCGAAATTAAAATTAATAAAAAACTACTTACGATCAACCATGACCCAAGATAGATTGATTGACTTAAATTTGGCTATAATAAGTATCGAATCGAAAGTAGATTTCAAAACAGACGAAATCATAAAAAGTTTGCCAACTTAAAAGCCAGAAAAATTGAATTTGATGTTTAAAAATGTACTTACCTAATTTTACTAAATAATAAAATGAAACATAAAATAATTCATCATAATTATTAATATTAATAATTAAATTGTTATTACTATTTCATTATTGAAAATATGTTTTTTTTTTCGTTGGCTAGGGGGGCGCAGGCTGATTTTCGCACCCCGGCGCCCAATATGGTTAAGACGGCCCTGAGGCTATATCATGGGGTAGGTACTTAACTGTTGCAAAGGGTCAGCCCCGGATCTAAGGGGGGGCAAGCCGGGCCTGTGCCCCGGGCGCCAATTTCAGGAGATGACAAATTCAAGCGTAGCAGACAAGTGCACCATCCAGCACACAGCAACTTTGTAATAAATGAGATGCGCAGCACATTTATAATCTTTCTATTTTTTTTTCTTTTTTACAAGTTTTGGCGCCCCTGTTCAATTGGCGCAATATCGATCGATACAATTTGATTAACAATTTGCTGCCAAAATTTTAATTTTGCGGGGGCTAACTTAGCGCATCCCCATAAAAGATTGGCGGGGGGCGGCAAACAGCAGTTTTGCCCCGCCTCTTAAAAATTCTAGATCCGAGGCTGCAAAGGGTTCAGATAGACAAACCCTGGAAGGAATACGTTGAATTACAAGTCACCCTGTATATTTCAGATAGGTATACGATGAACTTCAGCCCAATACATACAAAGCAAAAACTGTTTCAGGTTTCATGTACCACGATCACTAATCCCTCGGCCCCGCGTGGTACCTGCTTCTTAGTTATAGGTACTACGTAGTTATTTATTTTTAATCATAATGGTATAGTCACGAGCATAAATATATTACTAGTAACAGCTCGGCAATCATATCTGATTGCACGATTCATTCAGGGCCGGCCCGTTCATATAGGCGATCTAGGCGACGGCCTAGGGCGCTCGTATTAGGGGGGCGGCAATCAGCGTCATAGAAAAAAAAAATTATACATTATATTTATTTGTTATTTAACTACAACTTGAAAATACTCCCAATTTTTTACCCATTTTTCTACCAAAATGCGCTCATAGATATTTACGAAACCATCGGTACGGTTCATCGGGAAATAAAAAGCGAGTTGAGGCCAATCCATTGCAAAAAAATCGCGATTTAAAATGTATTGCTTCTCTTTTTGTATGGTTTAATATTTTGTTCAAAATTAATTTGACTATTATAGTTTGACCGCGATCGCTGTACCGATCGCACCTAAGAGATATTTCTCGACGGCATGTGAAGCCAAGTCAGAGGCCTATGGGCGGCTTTAAAACTCTGACACCAGGTTAGTCACTAACCACACGGAAAAGAAAGAACATTGTTTTATTTGTCACGAATTTTCTTAAAAGGGCGTTGTTCCAGCCTTTCGCCTAGGGTGCCTGGAATTCTCGGGCCGGCGCTGGATTCATTCATTTATACAGGCTGGCAGGGACATCGACGTGAAAACTGTTAGGTACAATGAATTCAGTAAGTACATGATTCTGAAACCCGGTGCGTTGAAATTGTTCGTCTGAATCCATGGTAACAGTTTTCGCGTCGATGTCTCTGCTACCCTGTATGACAGAAAATATACCTATGTGATAATTTGTGGAAGCCATAAGTAGGTATATATATGTCACCGTATAATTATAAACTTCGTTAGTTTATAATCCATCGGTATTATTTCCGTTAGATTATAAACTGTCGAAAAATTGTGAACTATGACAAATCATTTACAATTTAACGCATTTTTCGATAGTTTATAATGTATCCATGAAAAACTGACAAATTGTGAACTGGTAACCAATTTGTTTGCCACGTAATGCACCTTGCGTTAATATTAAATAGCCTGCGTGGCTGCGAGCAACTTGTAAGTAGCGCTCTCGCCGGCCGCTGCCGCGGCACCGCTCGCTACGCTCGCTCGGCTCGCGCGCGGTTGGTCACAGTTCTAACCTAACCTAACCCATTTCACCCAGTTCACAATTTTTCGACAGATTATGATCTAACGGAAATAATACCGATTGAATAAAAACTAACGGTGCTCACAATCTTACGGTGACATATACAAGTGGCATTAAAAATGTCACATCGAAGGAACATCAAAACTATCTGCCGAGACAAGCGACGCCAAAGTATATAGGATGCTGAATCAACTTCAAAAATATGTCATGACCTCATATAATAATGGATAAATGGATGAATCATGCAATCAGATTATTATTGCCGAGCTATTCATAATCCTAATACATTTAAGCTCGTGACTGTACAGGTTAACCAGAAAAGGCATGCGCTTTGGTAATGTTTTCGATTTAGCACAAACGTCGCGGGCTTTGAGTAACCTCCACAGAGGCCATGCTTTTTTGGAATAATGGTATTTAGGTATCTACTACAACGCTTTGTAAAGCGTAAAACGTGCAGCCAAGCCATCATTGCGCGTTTGTATGCAGTTTTCTCTGTCGAGTAACCTACTCCGGTCGTAGATCGTCATTTGTCACTCAAAGGTTTTGAAAAGTTTTTTGAATTACCTACATGTTGTTAATTTTAAAAAATTGTAAACATTGTAACACAAAATAGCTAAGTACTTCCATGGTTGTAACACGATAGTTTTAATAACACATCTAGGGTTGTAACACTATTAGATTTCAATATTGTGCGGTCGACTTGACGAAGATACACGGAGCGCAAACTTTTCTAGGGAACTGTATGTTCAATTAATTATATCATGTACTGGCTGACGAAAAATAATAGGCTGTTATACTCTATTTTTTTATTGATTTTCTTTAAGCGTTAAACCAGAAAATGTTAGGGAAAATACAAACTGCATTTATACACATTCATAGAAATGTATTCATTATTATCGACATAAAGTACATTTTTAAATTAAATATTGACTATAAGCCAATCATATCACTTTGGATAGAATTCAACCAGAAATATACGAATAGTGAACAGAAATTTTAAGATTCCATTATATAGAAATTATCAACCACTGAGGCTTATTGAAGGTATTATTAAGTAACAACATAATATTTTAGCTTAACTAAAACCTATTTTTATTTATGAATAGTTTTGGAACAACTGTCTATAAAATCATATTGTAGTTTCATAGCAAGTTTGTCTTTTAAATACTATGGGGAATAATGTTTTAATGACCAAAAATCAGCTTTTGTGGAACCACAATTTTGCCAATAACACCAAAAACAAAACGGTCATAAAATCTCACAATCAAGCATGTAACTACTACAATAATATGTCACAAAGAAATATGTTAGGACACAGCACTCAGTCTCACATTATAATACGAGTCTTCAGCCTCTCGCCTTGCTATAAGACCACAACACGATGTACTAACTTAATTTTTACTCACTAGACAAAAGCACCTAAAATAGAATAATACGGTAATAGTGTAATAATTATGTGATACTTTACATCTCACATCAATCTACAAATACGGGAAAACTACCACAATATATTTCAAAGTCATGCTAAAGCACAAGTTTTTACATACATAACTTGTGCATGTAGAAAAAATATTTACATAAATGCTGCCTAGTGAATAAAAAATAAGGTAAAAAAGCCAGTATCAGTATTACTCTTAGAACCACAATGTATTCTTACAATTTGCTTGTGACTAAAGAGCTACTACTTGAGATTGAAATAGTGCCTAGTATAGAGACTCCGCGTTCGATGAACGTGGCTTTTTGATCTTCTCCAAGTTCTTGATGACGATGTCGTGGAGCGAACAATAGCGGTTACGAATCTCGCACATCACCAGCCATAGCGACAAGTATTCCTTCTCGTCCAGTTCCTGCCAAACAAACAGATCAAATACTGATTCATTGCAGTGCACACATTACTGTTGATGAACTGATACTAGAACCAAAACGAACGCGTTTATTTCGAGTCGGTATATTTCGTGATGTGTAACAGAAGACACTTTCCTGTTTAGTCAATTAAGGAAATCTGGCACCAACGGGTTGTTTTTTCCTGTTTTTTTTTTACTAAACGGAGAATGTATGACTAATTTTCTATGAATGCATAAATTAAATTGAACATAATGAATGTGACATATTTTAGGTACATGGAAGAAGGTTCTGAAAACATTTGAATTTACTTCTCTTATCTAAAAGCGTGAAGAGCATAATACTTACTCGGACAGCTCTCCTGTAGTCTTCAATGTGTGGGTATTTAGCGACTTTAGACACAATCTTCGCTCGCGAGATGAAGTATCGTGAGATTTGGTCAAAGAACGCGGCGGCCTCCGACTCCACAGACTGAATCTCAGCGAGTGTATCCTCCTGTATTGATACACCGAAGTTGTTGCCGTCCTCGATTTTAGGAATCATGAATGATATCCACATTTTCAGCTGGAACAAGGTTAAGAAACACTAAGAAATTGGTTTGACATTAATTTTTACACATAAACCCAAGTAAGAGCCTGCAAAATAAACAATATTGGTGGAATATAATGTCGTGATCGCAAATCTTTGCCAGATCAGTGTAGATTGGTGCCAGCAGCCTTATTACCTGCAAAAATCCCTTGGTAGGCAGTTACGACGAGACCGATGGAAATGTCAAGTGTCACCCCTCATCCTAGGTGGGCGACGAAAGCGACACGACGCAAGGCAACGCAAAATTCCAAAACGTGACGCAACTGAATGTATGTCACCTAAAATTAAATTAGCATTGATGTGTCGTGGAAGAATGGTATGTCGTATCGTGCGAGTCGTAGCAACGCAGATGGCCACCTAGTGAGAACAGCAACTTCCTTATATTCAGCATCACGTCACGTCGTTACATTTGTCACTCACCTAGGACATGGGGTCAGCCTCCATCACAAAACGCAGTAGTAAACAAATGAAGTGATAATTTGCATATTTCTCCCTAGAATAAAACTCACCCAATTTGTGAGGTGCGCAGGGAAAGAAACGTCTTATCATTGGACGGTTGCAGCATCGCGTCATACGGCGCAGTTTCAATTGACGACTGACGCGGCGACATACGCAGTGTTTGTGCAGATGTCGATCGCGATTGAGTTCTATTAGGCTTAATAGCATATAATCAGAAAGATCTATACACAGTTTTCCAAATACATGTAGGCATGTTGTTAATAGTGAAACAGAAATTGGTTGCATCTCCAAATATGAAATACCTAATGGTTATCTCAAGTTGATTATAGTTGACAGGATAATAGTGTTACTATATTTGAACGTAGGCTACTTCCAAATTACAACAAATATTTGCAGTGATGATTCTACTCCCAGTAACATTTCTTTCCCAAAATCACACTTTGCTGATTCTTATCTGATATTAAATTTATTTTTGTTATGAATTATACAAGTCCTGATAGTGATGTTTCATAGAAATACACAAATCGCCCCCCGGAAAAAAAAAGTCTCATAATATGTAATAACAGTTATTACATGTTATGACACTTTTTTTGCCGGGGGCGAAATGCAGTTCAGCTTAAGCAGCAATCAAAACAATAAATCTTGTCACAAGTTTCATCTGGTGCAACTTGGAAGAAGCCTACCCCCAGAAGTGGACTGCACTAGGCTGAGTTGATTGATAATGAAAGCTTCATCTTCTTCTTTTTAATTTAAATCCTTTTGCGTGGGTCCTTTTTCAGAGTCCTAGTATGATATTACTGGGAATTGATGAAATCTTCATAATATTCCTAATAATATTCATAAAAAAGCAACTTACCAAATTGGAATCTTCAACCAGTTCCCTAATGTGTGGTTTTACAAGATGGATGAGGTCACTGAGTGGCTTGTTACATGGCACAGTGCCGTTGGGCAAAGCATACACTCGAGTGCCCTCAGACGTGTTGCTTGACACCTCAGATGAGTCCATCCGCTGACGTTTAGCATTTGGCTCATTTGCTGCTGATGCAGGAGGTGGCACTGGAATGTTTAAGTCCTGAAATTATATAACAATGTGTTTATTAAAAAATAATAGAGACATAAAATATGTAGTAGGTAACTGTTTAAAATGAGAATTTAAGTTATTTGACAAAACATAACATCAAGCCTGTAATCCCCAAAAGATAAAGCAGTTGTATCTATCTATATAGCACACCCACAAACTCAAAGCATTTATTTTAATTAAATCATTTACAGGCACTTTTGAACTGACAAGGAATCGGTCAGTCAGAAATATGAAGCTAGTTGCCCATTCCAAAGCGTAGTAGGTAGGTACCTATGGAGAAGAACGAGCAAGAAACTCCACAGACACTCTTTGAAATAAAAAATTGTTACAAAATATTGGTTATATCATTCATTGTTGAAATTATACGTGTGAGAACAATGTAGGATGTGCACGTTAGAAGTGTCCGTAATAAAAAAATAAAACAAAGAACAATTCAAAAGTTAAAATAAATTAAAAATAAGCCATGGCAACTAAGAGATGACCAGTTTCAACTGACACATTTTATTGTATAAGAAATTAGTGAAGACAAAATGACCTTAAAACAAAAGAGTATGTAAGGATCATAGCAGGTGGTGTTCTGAAGCTTCCTCCTACCCCATGGGAACAAGGCGTGTGTTTATGTATGTAGGTATGTATGTGTGATACAATATGGACACATCTGTTGACTAAAAAACGAAATAAGGTTTTGCAGTTATCATTGCACTAGCAAAACTGTTATTCGAAAACAAACTAAGTATTCAAATACCTGATGTACATCAGCCAAATCTCGATTCTGGAAATTTGATGTTTCTAGAAGTTCATTTAATTTCACTATCTTCTCTGGAAATCCTTTTATTATTAGATGCTCAGCCTTCTGCTTGAGGGAATCCTTGTAATCCTGTACCTGAAACAGGTACACGTGCCCGATTTACATGAGCCACTAAACAACAGCCATTATCCGTTGTTACGCCTAGGATCCCCCACGGTCGCGCAATATGTTGAGGTTATGCGCTCGTAATACGTAAAACCTACCGCTCCCATTGTAATTGTAACACGTTCCGGTGCTTTTCCAAAGGTAATCTTTAACCCACAGTAGGATTTCACCACGAAACAATATTATTCAACAGCACTTTTACCGAAAACTGTGAGGTCACACACACACTAATCAAAGTAGGTACGTTGCTCGTGTCAAACAAAGCGATGTATCAATAGCATAAAATTTAATGGGTTTACCTTTTTCGCTACGTCTGTCATTGTGATAATATTATTTTTTGTGGGATTTTAACTATTATATGTCCCTTTTTATACTTGTAATACAAAATACTGCTTAAAATCCACACAACTTTTTACGCTAACAACTCGTGTATATGAGTGAATGAAATGAATTTCGTTTGTTAGTTTCCGAAGCGTTCATTCGACGTATACAAGAATAAAAGTTACTAAACTAAAAAAATACAAACACGTCAATACCGATTTCTTTAGCGCTGCATTTTCCTTTGGAGTTACATCCATTATTTTAAAATCTAACAATATTTTTTACACGTTATGGCGGTGTGACATAACCAACTTTTTAATTTTTTTTCTAAAAATGATTTTCTTTCATTTTCCCCAACATCAAAATTGTAAATCAAAAAGGTCTTATTATCATAGTATATCTTCCACCACAGACTACTATAAGGTATTCTCCCTCCTCCGCCCATCTTTGTTTCTCTGTGGCTCTGACATACTCCAGACACAAAGCCGATGTGAGCGAATGGGAACTGTAATGCCTACAAATAAAGTCCAAAATGTAAAAGTTTGTTCCTCTGTCATTGTCAAAATCATAAATGACTAGTACGTCTACGTCACTATCTCACTATGGCCGCATTCCGAGTTACGCCAAAAGTGATAATATCACGAATCCGACCAAAGTCCAAAGTCACAATTATTACTCAATAACACTTATATTTTGTGACTATTCAATTTGGTCGGATTCGCGATATTATCACTTTTATCGTAACTCGGAATGCGGCCTTACTCAATGGTCTACGTTGTCAACAACGTCAACTTTGACAATGTAAACAAACACACGCGGTGTATTTTGCAAATTATAGAATGTGATATTCTTTATTTACTTTCTTATTTATAATTATAACGAGATTTGATTGCTAACAAGAAATATGACTACTTTTAGATTTAACTTTTCTGGTGAAGATGGCAGTAAGCAACTACAAGGTGAACCTTTGAAATTATTACCTACTCATGTTTTTTTAAGATTTATGGACAGTTTATCACATCATATGTTAATCCAACAGAAACAAAAGAAACAATTCGATGGCTAGATAGTGAGGAAGTTGTACCAGATAAACAAATACAAAATCAGGATGATGTCGTCACTCGCGCTAAAATGTTCGCCTGTGGTGAAGTAGAGATTGGGCATGTAGTAGTAAGTGAAGCAATGGCGAATATTGAAGAATGTGGATTGAAAAATGCAATCGAACTAGCAGAAAAGGAACATAGTGACCTTATTGCTGGGAAATATGAAGGCAAGTATGCATGCTATAGCATCTATCATATATCATCTTATTATATGTAAATCGTTTTTTATTTATTATTTTTTAAAGAACTCCCAATATTTTTAATACAATAATTAATTCAAATCATTTATTTCGAGTAACATAGACTAAAAATTAAATTGAAATAAAATAATGTAAAATTCATTAAAAATAAGATTAAAATCAAAATTCAATCGAAATTAAAACTCAAATTAAAAATTAAAAAACAAATAAGAACAAATTACATTTTTCGTTATAAATTACATTTCAATTTAAAAAGAAGCAACATGTAACATGCTTGGAAATATAAATTTTATACTCCCAAGCGAGCCACGTGCCGCTCACAACAGTGAGTCATGATGGCACAGTCAAGCCTTCCCGCGAGCGCGGCCAGCATAGCATGCTGTTGGTGCTCCCTGGCACTCGCCACACCAGCGAAGTGCTTCGCTTGCGCAATGTTGCGTAGAAACAATCAACGCGGGCTTCCGCAAATATTGTCGATGCGTTGCAATAGCGGGGGAAAAAAAAGAATCAATGGGAGAATCAATAAGTTTCCGATTTAGTCAATCACTAGCATATATGTCAAATAAATGGCTTCTAGAACTGCACAGCACAACAATATTTTCGTGTGAGTGAGTTGTACATCATCTGCCTAGCCTTTTCCCAACTATGTTGGGGTCGGCTTCCAGTCTAACCGGATGCAGCTGAATACCAGTATTTTACATGGAGCGACTGCCTATCGGACCTCCACAACCCAGTTACTGGGTAATACGATACCCCTTGGTAAGACTGGTTGTCAGACTTTCGGGCTTCTGACGACCCGTAACGTAACAACTGTCAAAGATCTTCAATCAAATGAAAGCCGGGACCAACGCCTTAACGTGCTTTCCGAGGCACGGTGTGAGTGAGTTGTACAGTTCGTGTCAAATAACTTTGTCGCTCTGAAGCTAGGCTGCGCATGCGCGCTACTGTTTTATAACTCATTATCTGTTACGATGCCTCATTGAGGCGGATAACAATTAAAATTCTATTTTGTCTCGTTAATGACAGTTGAAAGGTAAGATTGACTACTGTGCAGTCAATTGTAGCCTACTTCAGAGTGGCAAAGTAATTTGACGTGAATAGTACAGTGCATTGTGAATGCACACTATGCTTGAGGGCATAAGGTTTATAATTGATTGTGTAGTACGTTTTGATTTATGAATTGTAAGTGTAAGCGCGACTTCATATCGCGGGTCTCAAACCATAGGGGCGTATCCACAAAACCGTTACTTTTCAGGAGAGACAAAAAACTGAATAACTTTTTTTGTGATTGAGCCAGCTTATTGTGTTTTTGCATGTGGCCATATATTTACAGTTCAGTTCATATGGAATGCTTGATTTTAAGGTATTTCCCTATAACACCAGTTTTTGGTTCTTACATCTATTTGGCATGACGGAAATACGGTAAAACTTCATCAAAATTCCCTCAAAAATGCTTGAAATTTATGGACGTAAAACTTTTTTCTTTAAATTAATAATAATTATACCAATATTTATTTGAACTTAGTTGGTGATTTAAAATATTGCAATTTAGGAATGAGAAACCATCAAAATTAATGTTATTTCTGTGATTTTAATATTTTATACGCCTGTCTGGCTTGTCATTAATACTGAGAGGTGTTTGAATTCTAAGTGGAAGTATAGATCATTTTTGTTCTACAATGTAGAAAAAAAAAACAAATGGTAGTAATTACAATTTTTTTCGGTGTGAACAAAAATAAGGACAAAAAATATGCATATAAAAATGTAAAAAATCATAAATCTGAACAAAATTATATTAAATGATATAAAACACAAACATACAAAATTGAGCTCATTATTAATTGATATATTATCACAATCACCGAAAATTGGCCGTGGCAACACACAAAACGCGTAAACTCTGGACGGACGAGAAGATCACCGAACTCGAGGAAGAATTGAGCAGGTTACGATTGGGTATTTGGGTTATCTGAAGTCCGAAGAGAGGGGGAGGACTCGAAAGTCCTCAAATCTGGGAACCTACTCTATTTCCGGGAGGAGCGATCAGCAGTCTCAAGGTGATATCGGGTTTATCATTCATAAGTCCTTTGTAAGCAACGTGCTGAAGATAGGGAGTGTGTCGACCAGGGTGGCGTACTTTATACTCAGAATATTAGCAAGATATTCGTTGAAGGTAATACAGGTTTTAGCACCGACTTCGTCACACCCCGGCGATGAGGTGGAGACCATGTATGAGAAAATTTTCAGATCCATGTTTACCTCTAAAACTCACTTCACCGTTGTTATGGGGGACTTCAATGCGAAACTGGGCAAACGAGATAATTATGAACTACGAGTGGGTCAATTTGGAGTTGGACATCGGAACCACCGGGGTCACCTACTGGCCAATTTTATGGAGAATGAAGGCCTCTTTATATGAAACTCCTTCTTCAGAAAGTATGATCCAACTAAAGAAAAAAGAAGACAGATACATCATTATGTCAACGAAGAAGCAAACATTTAATAATGTCTCTGTCATCAATGCGCTGAAAACCGGAAGTGATCACCGCATAGTAAGAATTGCAAATAGTACATTGAATCTAAATATCAAGCTGGAAAGATCTTGCCTGATGAAGTTTACGCTCCGCCCAGTACCGATGCAAATCCAAAACCCCGAGAGCTTTCAGCTTAAACTTCAGAATGGTTTCAAGTGCTTAGGGAGCTCCATGGACGATTATAACGATGGGTTCGTGAAAACTGTCCATATGGTTGGGTCTAAGATTTTCAAAACCCGTCGTAAAAATAGAAACAAGAAGCTCTCTGAATCTACTTTACAGCTCATGGAGGAGAGACGTGAGATGATCCTGCAGTCTTCAGACGTTGCGTGCATCTACCGGTAGCTCAATGGATGGATCTGTAAGTTCTTAAAAAGCGACTTTTGGTGATTTAATACTGACCGTATTAAAGACGCGATAAAGAGCGGAACAAGAGCTTCAAGTTCTTTGCTAGAGATCTGTATATTAGGGAGAGCCAGCTCATGAAGATCTTCGAGAAAGAGGTCAATCGTCGACTCCGACTCCGTTGTCCGACTCGGCTGGGGAGCGTTCGGGAAGCTGCGTTATATCTTCTCGTTTCACATACCACAGTGTCTTAAGACGAAAGTCTTAGACCAGTGCGTGTTGCCATTAATGACCTATGGCACTGAAACGTGATGCTAAAAATGGGCCTCAATAGAAGGCTGAAAATCATCCTAAGAGCAAAGGAGTAAGCTATGCTTGGAGTTTCCCTACGTGATCGAATCTGAAATGAAGAGATCTGTAGGAGAACCAAGGTAACCGACATAGCCTGCAAAATTGCCAAACTTAAGTGGCAGTGGGCAGGCATATTGCGCGCAGAACAGATGGCCGATAGGACCCACGAAAGATAATTAATTCAGCATTAAAATTGACGTCTACTCCATATGGCAGCTCATTGCAGAATGACCGTGTTGGGTATTCTTGATATGACTATACGTCCACATTTTGACGAAATCTTGAGACAGCAATACTAAAATGTGTAGATGTGTGTACATACGTCTGCAAGTGATGACTAAATATCTTCAGGATCATGTTGAAATGGACAGTCGATGCGCATAAGTCCCTATGGCCCGACACAATTCTCTTAGATCATAATAAAATTGAAGGTCGTACGTGCATACGTCTTTGTGGCACGTTAAAACTGCCCCAAAAGTAATAATTATTGCTCTTACGTCTACTATACGGCTATATGGCCTAAAAATAATTGCAGATTGTCTAGCTTACGATAAATAATGTTTTGTAATTAATTCCAAAAGTAATTAATATTAAATTACAAGAAAAATTGAGGTTACGTATCGCATGTAGTAGAATCCAATGGCATTAAAAACGAAAAATCGCATTTTTGCATGTACGCCCCTATGGTTTGAGACCCGCGATATATCTATTAGGTTTACTGATTTGCATGTGTAGTTGTGGCGACGTGGTGGGGACAAATTGGAGACAATTGGGTTTCGATACATTTTCATCAACTACCGAGCATATCTCCTTTCTTTTATCTATGTATCTATCTGTATTTTTATGGTAAAAAATTTCAGGTGGACTAAAAATTTGGGAGTGCACTTACGATTTAATAGAATATCTGGAAGAAAATCGAACTGAAATCAAGTTTGAAAAGACCAATGTCTTGGATTTAGGATGTGGAGCTGGGATTTTAGGAATATATGCATTCTTGAATCATTCAAATGTTACTTTTCAAGATTATGTAAGTGAAGTGCAATGTTAATAATTGATATTTTTATACAACTCTGTCCAATTCAGTACCTAATTAAAAATCATTATTATTCCAGAATAAAGAAGTTTTGGAACATTTCACAATACCCAATGTTATGTTGAACATTGAGGAAGAAGAGAAAAGAAAACCAGAAATACAAAGGTGTAGGTTTTATTCAGGAGACTGGGATTCATTTAACAAGAAGCTGCCTTGTTCTGAAGGCTATGATGTTATCCTTTCATCAGAGACTATATATAATGAATGTAACTATGACAAACTCATCTCACTATTTGTGGATAGACTGAGCAAAGATGGCGCAGCTTATGTTGCTGCAAAAACATATTACTTTGGTGTTGGTGGTGGAACAAGACAATTTGAACAAACTATTCAGAAACATGGAAAATTAATCAGTGAAGTTTGTTGGAAGAGCATAGGTGGTATTCAAAGGGAAATATTAAAAATAACACATAAACCATAATAACCTTTAATTGTGATTTGTACTAAAGTGTTTGCAATAAAATTGTTATAACTTACAAGATACTGGAAGACTTTCTCTTACAACAACTTAGGTATAAAACTTTTTAAGGAGACAATCTTTCGTAGACCCACCCAACCTCTCCTTCATGCAAGAGCTTTCCATCGGGAACTTCTCCTTCTTTTGGCTTCCTGAATTTAATTCTATCATGAAGTCGGTCTCGTTGTCCTTGCCAAAACTCAACAGCTCTAGGACGAATAATGTATCCTCCCCTGAAATAATGAAAAAAAGGCCAATCAGTAACAGAAGAGATAAAGGCAAGGTGATTAGGCATTAAGTTCGCCTTTGTACTATTTTGTGTGAAAAGTTTAAATAAATAAATGAAATATAAATTATAAAATTGTTATATTTATTCAGTCAGAATATAGCAAATGTCTGTTCTGCTATTTAACTTTATAATTATTCGTTATTGTTTGTCATGATGATGAAAAAATGGAATGTTTTATTATTGCAATGGATTAATAGAAAACATACTGATATAATAATGGACAGAGGTGATAAATTTAGATTCTTAAAATATAATTACCAAAAACTAGGCTTTGGAACTTCTTTCCCAGGAATTAAGTACTCTGCTTCTAAGACACTCTCTCTCTCACACAAAACGTCCCTTGATTCAATGGGGGTGCTCTGAAAACTAGTACATGCAGCGATTTGGCTGGGCACTGGTCGCGAGTGAAAATATTTGATTGATTCAGACTCATCTAGTTTCTCCACACATCCTTCAATCCTAACAGATCTGTTTAGAATTTCCCAGTAAAATGTTGCAGCCACATTTGGGTTACTCTCCTGGAAAAAGGCAAAATTTGTTGTTTAGGTCAGATAAACCACTTGTGATAAAGTCTCCCTGGTGGAAAAAAAGGCTTAAGAACAGTTGCAACAATATAATACAAACCATTTCACTAGCTTTCCTGCTTCCATAGTTAGTAAAGAATTTAAAGCCATCTTTTCCATATCCCTTACACAACACAAATCTTGCTGATGGGAAGCCATCTCTGTAAGAAGCATACATTTACTGTTAGAACATAACATAGATAAAAATAGTGGGAAACTAAACTACACAGATTGTGTTAATGATTTTGAGTTAGAGATAAAGAAAAGATATCTACTTTGAAACAGTTGCCAAGCACATAGCATTGGGTTCTAGAATCTCCTTCCTTGAACAAGCTTCTTCAAACCATGCCTTGAATTGACCAAAAGGCTCTTTGGATACCAAGTGTTTCTCCAAAAAGGTTTCATCTTTATCCTTGTATTTTATTCTCATCCCTGCAATTAACAAATAAAATGAAAAATTGGCTACAGCCAATTAAATATGCGTTATCGTAATTAACCTCAATTAGTTTTGTTAAACGTGAGAGTGCTACACTTTCTCTCTGAATTAACATACATTTTAATAAACTTACCCCCAATATCAATACTCATGTTTCTCAAATTATTTGACCCTAATTTAGTTATAGAATACGTTAGATTAAGAAAGCGCTTTGAACCCATACAACTCATAAAAATTCACTGAATAGCGCGGTACGTTTAATCGATTTTATGGACGATTCAATGAGCTATTCACAGTTTATGCACACAGCCTTCTCAAAGCTAATGAACAGAATTTTACTGTTGAGTGATCTTGTCAATAAAAAGATAACAAACGTTGATAAGTAATTTTGTGAGCAGTGTGCAATAGGCAAGGTATCAAAATGACTTAATCCGGTATTCGTATTGTACAACAGCTGACTGACCTGACATTGACATAACATGACAACAATAACTACACCGAGACGTGAGTCGTGACCGAGACCGACTAATTTCTTGTTCACAAACTAAAAAAACTAAATTTAAGTTCAGTGCATCTTTTTCTATTTCACTAAGAAAAGGACAGAAGATAAATTTTAGTTTAGTCCTGTCAAATTAATCAGCGCTTGACGTAAATTGACGTAATTTTAGTCGGCAAGTTTTTAATCACGTCTAAACTTGTATGGAGAGTGACAGGCGCCGATTAATTTGACAGGACTAAACTAAAATTTATCTTCTGTCCTTTTCTTAATGAAATAGAAAGAAAAAGATGCACTGAACTTTAGTTTAGTTTGTGAACAAGGGAATCGGCGCCATTGCCTGTAGATTTCGATGACAATTATGTATTTACAAATATGTAGTTGTAAGTTACAATTTACATAAAATGTAAGTTTTTGGTGCATATTCTTATGGCGGAAGCGTAGGGTAGGGTAATGTGCTAATAAAATAGTTTTAACTTTATTGCATATTCTACATTTAGGCCCGTATTACAGAACGTCACTCAAGCATTACATAAAACTAGTTTCAACCAATCAAATGGCTTGAATCTAGTTTTAAGTAATGCTTGAGTATTGATTACACTCTCAATTTTTTTCATACATTTCCTATGGTTATTTCAGAATTTATTTATTTATTTATTTAAATAACATGGGAGACTTACAGCTAAAACAAACAGATCAAGGACAGTACATTAGTCTGAAAGCCAATTACAGGTCTCCACTTATAAAATACAGAAAAAAAAGTAAATTCAAAGGACATTCACAACAAGTTACTATATACTACAGCATAATTACTATGTTGCTCGCACTGCATAGCAACCATCATAACAAAATTTACTATACAGTGTGAGTCTTCATAATGTGCACATATCGAAATGAGGGAGTCTATGCTTAATTTTATCGACGGAAAAAATGGTAATTTTTTTTTTTAGTTTAAAAAAAAAAAAAAAATTTTACAAAAAAATTTTTTTTAAAAAAAATTTTTTTTGCTCTCTTTTTATTATTATCTTATTTATAAATTTTACAATTAAAAATTGAAGAAAAAAATACAGATTTTTACTAAAAAAACATGTTTATTTTCAATTGAGGGTAGTTTTTTTCTCAATTTTAATTTTATGTGGACGGCTACTTACTTTCAATCATTATGGAGTTTGTTTCATCGCGATAGCTGATTCAGTTTAAAAGTTACACAGTTTTGTTACAATTTTTTTTTAATTTCATAAAAAGTATAAAAAACAATATTTAGATTTTTTAAATATTTTTTCTGTCGTTAAAATTAAGCATAGATTTCCTCATTTCGATATGTGCACATTATGAAGACTCACACTGTATGAAAAAGTTACGGCTTAAGCACTTCCTGGCTGACGACACAATTTACGAGGTTTTAGTGTGTGTATTGTAATGAATGTAAAAAATCACTATTCTTTTGGTATTTGAACAATTTCGGTATGTATGTATATGTAACATTAACAAAAAACAGATTTTTATTTTTCCTGTAAAATTTAGTTTTTACGATTACGATTTTATTCGCCGGGGACAGCGAATTATGTGTTCATAGTAGTTTTCCCTACAAATATTTAAACTGACACCTGTAATGTAAAATTTTAGGTACTGTACAATTTTATATTCATTGATTCCTTGGAAAATCGATGAACGAAAGTTTTAATTTAATTAGTCGATACACACGCTTGCCAAACTACGAAAAATTATCACAAATTCAATCGTGAGGGTAGGGCGTTTGGTTTTGCTTTGGTTTGAACTTTGATTGGCTTACATTCTTGCAAGCACTTGCTGACAATTCACAGTCTATTACTATACTCTATGTTCACAGTACTACTTAGTCAGTGCGATCCACCGCCGTTGGCGCCCGCCACCGTGCCCACGGGCGCGCCTCGCGCCGCCGCCCGTCGCCGACGCCGCCGCCGCCGCCGCCGAGCCGATCCGATCCGATCGAGTATCGATTATCGGTTTTTGTGGACATATCAAAGGACACTTGCGGCAAGCGTTTGCAATCCATCCACACATTTGTGCGTTTGTAGAGGTTTGTATGTAGTTTGCTTAAATAGAAACTCAGCTACATAATAGAACATAAAAAATAAAAATCAGAGGGGTAGGTATAACGTTCGCATTTTTATCTGTCTCATTCTCTCAAAAATACCTAAAAGTTTGACTTGTTTTTGGCATTAATTAAATCTCACTAAAAACTCATGCATTACTTGCAGGTAAAACAACAAAACGACAACTAAATGTTTTACGTAATGCAGATATTGATGACGGCACTACTTTGCCGACAAATGCTAGTGTACTAGTAGAGTTTGAGTCACCCACAAGCAGCATTTTTAAAAATTTGTATAATGGGGATAAAAACTGCCACTTGCACGCTTCAGATGGCGCTGATCTCCAGCGTCTTATAATGGGGTTAAAAACTGAAAGCTCATAGCAGATGGCAGCACAGTTGTGCGTCTTTAGTCCGCCATTGTTGTTTATGTTTTCACTGTTGTGTCGATATTGTATATACGAAAACTAGACAAAAATGTATGCGATTTGGAGTGTAGTACAACTAAAAGCGGAGTTAAGGAAAAGAGATGCGTCTACCACGGGTAAAAAAGCAGTTTTAGTGGAAAGGTAAATAAATAATGACCATTTTATATTTGATAGATTGTTTTGTTTACATTATTTAAAAGTCCTTTTTTTGTTGAAGACTGGAGGCATACGACAGGAATAACTTGATCGGAGTTGAAGAAGAGCTTGAGGATGATAACCCTAACATTCCTGCCCTGGAAAAGTTCAGGGATGTCAATTCTAGCACTGATCTTCCAGCGCTATCTAAAACCCACATTCAAGAGTTTGGTGAAGGTAAGTTTTCATACAGTGATCAACTGATGATGCATTCATCTTCCTTTGTGAGTTCAACTAAAAAAAAGCGTGTAATATACTTAATTTAATGTTAATATTGTTCCAGGTTTCAAATACCTCCTAAAGGGAAAATCCTCTATGAAAATAGGAGCTTGGTCAAGCTAGAGATCGTAACTATGCTTATTTTCATGCACAATGCAAGGCACAAATGAAAAGATTAATGTATAATGTTATACTCAAGATGAATAAAACTGGTACGATATGTGAAAGTCATTGTGAATGTGCAGCTGAAAGTGTCTTGGAAGCACACTGTAAACATATCTTCACAGTCCTCCACGGTATAGAGGATATAGTATGTACAAAGATTATAATTACCTATGCATAAAATATGCACAGAAAAATTAATGATGTTCAAACAACCAAAAAATACATCATTTTATACTGAGTATCTCCAACCAGCAATTTACGATAAATACTATGATACTGTAATAAAACCAAATTAATATTAAATACAATGTTTTATTTATTTCCTTATACACAATGCATATTACATAATACATTCTCTAAACTTACAGCACATAAGACAAACAAAAAATATCTTTGATGCGAGGGGCACTAAATTGTGATATTTTTGTCAAACCTAACAAACGTTCAACATGAACGCGTTGACTTATTTATTTATTAATTAATAGGTTAGTCTACCATTACATTTCTTTTAAAACTACACAATATACATTTATAAGTGCAACAATTACTTAAAAGCTAACACTACATGCACTGTATATTTGAATTTTACATTTTTATGACTGCAATTAATTTCTAATAATAGAACTTTTGATAGGTTTCAAAACCTGTGTAGAAAGCAATGATACTGTCATTGTTTTTATAGTTCTTTATAGATCCATAAATGTACACAAAATTCACTTGAGTATGTCTTGATGATACAGTATGTTGGTCCTGCTCTGGCCCATCATCTGGCTCCAATGGTGTGCTAGGAAAAATTTATATTTTGTTAAACATTGTAAGTTCCTCGTCTTTATATTGCTCTTCATAACTATTACGGGTTTGAACATGGCTAGGTCCAGCAATTTGATTACTATTTGTATCAAAACATTGTTTTTTCTCATTTCTCTGTAAGTCTATTTGCTCTGTCTTCAGCTAAAGGGTTGACTGGTTTGACTTTAGTAAAAGAAAAAATAGAGGGTACTTCCTGAGCCTTTTGTAAATATTTTCATCACCTAGAACAGACAAAAAGGATCTATGATCTACTTACCTATGTGTGAAACATAAAATACAAATATGATGAGTGGAAGATATATTTATCTATTTAGCCCGTAATGTCCCACAGCTAGGCAAAGGCCTCCCATTCCCTTTTCCACACACGTTTGTCCACTGCCACTGCGGGCAGTCCTTTCGGTAGGATTCAGTGCAGAATGTGTTAATATTAGGCAGTAGGTAGTTTGGTATGAAGGTATTAAATACAATGCAATAAAGCGAATGCTGCATAGATGTTTGCTACTTAGACACGAGTATTTACTTTGGTCGATTAAAAGATAATCTTAACAACACAACCTTAGTATAATGTATATAAATAAATATCAACAAATGCCTATAATGAAAACACACTTAAGTTCTCTGTATTATGAAAAAGAGCATCACCTGTATACGCATTTGTCTGATAGAAGTCTTCAGGTTTAAAATGCACAAATAGCACATAACCTCGACGAATTATTTGGTTTCCAATTTTTTCTTCGGAGAGCTCTCTCCCACACTTTTCTTCTTTTAAGATCTTTGGGGAATACATGGGTCCCTGGATTTTTGCAGTAAACAGCTGCGCAAAGGGGCATATTAATTAATTAGGCGTAAAAGAAGTTGATTGTTTACAAAAAATGTATGGATATTGACAGCTAGCTGTCAAATTTACGGACGGACAATGATAGCGACATCTGAAGTGAGCAAATGGCAGTTTTTATCCCCATTTGACAGCTAGCCATATTTTTTTTGTAAACAAGCGACTTCTTTTACGCATAATTAATTATTGAGTCCAGCTGCGCAGCTGTTTACTGCAAAAATATTATTTGCTAAAGATTTTATAAGAAGAAAACTGTGGGAGAAAGCTCTCCGAAATAAATTGGAATCCGATATTTCGTCGAGACAATGTGCTATCCTTTAAGCCTTTTATGGGAGAAAATGGTTTATAGGTGATGCTCCCAAGAGAACTAAGTCTGTTTTCATTACATGCAAGCACTTGTGATGTGATATTATGTAAATTATAGTAAAGTATGTGTGTGTTTAAATTATCATATTCGATCAGTGCTAGAAGTGCTATCTCTGAGGTTTTTCAGACAGAAAAATCAAGCCCGAGTTGGCTTTTAACTCTGATCAGGTTAATTCTATCGTAAGTAGTCTTTAACAAAAAACGAACTTGGTCAACAAACACAAAATAACCTATAAATTATAAAATGTTCATAATTTATTGACTTTTCCACTAAAGCTGTTTTTTACCTGTGGTAGACGCTTCCCCTGTCCTTACCTCGTCTAGAGCTACACTGTCAAGTCTCATACATATTTATCTAGTTTTCGTATAATTTGTGATCGACACAAAAGTAAACATAAACACAACAATGGCGGTTTATAAAGACGTACAACTGTGCTGCCATCTGCTACGAGCTTTCAGTTTTTAACCTCATTCTTTTATTTATTTCCCATTCAGTATCCTAAGTGCGATAGTGGTGCCCTCATTTCACACAGAATCTTTTATGTCTATCAGTAAAACTCGCTAAAGCCTTTTGATTGATTGAAACTAGTTGTTGTATGCTTGAGTACTGAGTGAAGTTCCGTAATATGGGCCTTAAGTGCCTGCTAAACGGTCGTTAACCGCGTCCCGACCCGAGAGGTGACCTTGGTACGACCGTGTAGATGGTAGTTTACGACCAATTTTCAAACAGCTCTGCCTGTCGCCAACCAAGGTCACCTCTGTCGAGGACGCGGTTGGCAGTCGTGTAGCAGGCCGTCCAACTGACGTCCGCACGGACGTAAAAAAATCGCAGCGGGATTTTTTCACGCACTGGATTTTCAACTCTCAGTGTTGCTGTTGTTGATGTTGTAAGCCGAGTGTTGAGATTTTGAGAACCAAACGCGTTGAAAAAACACACAAAAAAAATCACAACTAGTGCACAAAAAAAATCGCCGCGATTTTATTACGTCCGTGCGTACGTCGGCTTACTTGCAGTATCAGTTTTCAATCGACTATTTATAATGGCAAAAAAAAACCAAAGTGGACGACATAGACATCATCATAGATAATACACATAAATACGAGAGACGTCATCAAATACTGTCCCGTTAGACAAGTGTATAGTTGTTATCTGTGTCAAACAGGTCAAACACGTCACATCCCTATTTACCAAAACTTGTGTTGGTGTGTTGGAGAATTTACAAGAAATCTTAATTTTATTTTGTTTTCACAATATTTGTAATTTTTATTCAATAGGTTAATCATGGAGCCCGAAGTAGTAAAGGAAAAGATTCACACAGAACCAATGCTGAACGATCCGCGGTATATAACCTTACTGAGCGGCATAGTTCTCCTTTTTACTCTGGGTAAGTGGATTAAATTATCATTAACAAACAAATGATACTTAGTAGATTACCATAAACAGAAATTAGTGAAATGCCTCATTTTCCATAGTCATTGTCATATTCCTTCATTCTGAGGGTATTTTGTCATAATGGATTGTATGCCAACATTGCAATGGAACTAATGAAATGGAACATGTAAAAGGAACAAAGGAAATTTTTATGCACTCTGGCTCAAACTGTGTTATGTACATCATTCAAAAATTTTAATTAGATTTACCATAATTATTTTTTTCAGTGTTCTGGTGGTGTTTCACGAGAAGGCGCACGCTTCGTAAGTCTGTGTTGTTGATGGGCCTCTCAGACTCGGGCAAAACTCTATTGTTTGTGAGACTTGTATACTCTCAATACAGACAGACATTTACATCCATGAAGGAGAACGTTGAAGAATACCTTACGTCTAATGTAAGTTTACAAAACAGTATACAATGGTAGAATATTGGTTAAAATTGAGATTTGAACCAAAGAGTTGGCAAATAACTCTTGTGGGTCAATGACCTAAATTAATGAGTCTTGGTGTCTGAAATGAGAACTTTCCGCTTGACTGACTATACCATTCACTTTCAATAGATGAATATTCTTGGTGTTGCTAACAGTGGGTAAAAACTATAGGTACTGTAAAATGAAATATGGCAAATATATAAAGAGTGCAAAGGACTGTTATTTATTGCACCATTTAAAATCCTCATTATTTTCACCATTCCAAACTTTATCCAGTGATAGTAGCTTGTAGGGCCTAGATCCTGCAGTGAATGTATGGTCTAAAAATATTATGACAAATTGTCATTGACAACTAATAACTTGTTATGAATTTATTTTTACTATTTCCAGAATAACTTCAAATTAGTGGACTTGCCTGGTCAAGAGAGATTGAGAAACAAATTCTTTGATCAGTACAAAAACAGTGCTAAAGCTATTGTGTACGTCATTGACTCTGTAACCATTCAGAAGGAGATCAGAGATGTGGCTGAGTAAGTATTCTTTACTAATAACTAACTAACGCTAACTTTACTAATGCTAGCAGACCGTCTAAATTAGTTTTAATTCACATAAAATTTAATGCAAATTTTGTTACCTGCCATCTTCTAGTTAGATTTTGCACGACTCTTCACCCTTCAACATATGAAGTGTAGCCTAGCAATGCCACTGTACATTTCGACGGTCCCTACGTACATAAAGACATGTCATTTCTGACATAGAGACCGTCGATTTATACCCTTGTGAATAAACAGCTAAAGAAAACATTTACACTTGCTAACATTGTCCTTTTAAATTCTTAAGGGAACAATAGAAATTTCACAAAGCAAGCACATCATGTGTTGAAAGTTATGATAGAGTTTGTACTGCTTGTTAATAGAAATTTATAATTAAAGATTCCATTAGATAGATAGCTACAGGTCAAGCTAATAAAAGCGTGTTAAAAACATCTTGTTTACCCAGAAGATATAGGTAGAAGAGGTTATAGTATGTACACCAAAGATTACATAATACAGTGGGAGTCTTTATAATGTGCACATAGCGAAATGAGAAAATCTATGCTTAATTTTATCAATGGAAAAAAAACTACTTAAATGATTTTTTTATAAATTTGTAACAAAACTGTGTAACTTTTAAACTTAATGATCTATCGTGATGAAACAAACTCCATAATGATTGGAAGTAATTAGACGTCCTCATAAAATCAAAAATGTGAAAAAAAAACTACCCTCAATTGAAAATAAACATGTTTTTTCAGCAAAATTCTTGTTTTTTATACATAAATTTTTACAATAATAGTAAAATTTCTCAATAAGACGCCAAAGAGACAAATAAAAATAATATAAAAAACACATAATATTTAGTTTAGATATTTTTAAATATTTTTTCTATCTATAAAATTAAACACAGATTCAGATCATTTCGATATGTGCACATTATAAAGACTCACACTGTATATTGTGGCTAAATAATAACAGCAGCACAGGTAGATCGAAGGTCAAGCTATGCTGCCGCAAACGGCACCCTAATAAAACCTATTTCATGATTATCTGCTTCTTTCAGGTACTTATACACAGTGCTATCAGACCCTGTGGTGCAAAGCTACAATCCTCCCCTCCTGATTCTGTGCAACAAACAGGACCAAGATTTGGCTAAGGGCAGCCAGGTCATCAAGAGTCTGTTGGAAAAGGAGATGTAAGTACTAAAAATACCCTTTTATCTTAAAACAATTTTTTGTAGCAGTTACAAATCTTATGGGCATTGACACAAGGTTTAAATTGCTATGATTGTTGAGTGCTCATGAAATGGAACAACAATACAGAGATAGATAACCACTTGGGTTCAAAGGAACTAGTTATCAAGAATATTTATTTTTAAACTTTTGCTCATTGTAAACATCATAGAAATGATGAATCTAGAACATTTTACGATTAGAATGTTATAAACATGAATTTGGAATCAGTATACAAATATAATAATAAAATAGTAGCTAAGTCAAAACTGTACATTGAATATTTTTGAAAAAGTAATTGCTATGAGGTGTGGGAATGAGTCTGATGCTTAAAAAATCGTTTTTAGAATTCTTATCTGTTTGTCTGGATGGAAAAACGGCTGAACGAATTTGGATGAAATTTGGCACACACAGTTTTTCGATTTAAAACAGATTGCTAATCCATTGCTTCATAAGTTGTAAAAAAAAATCTACTCAACAACGTAAATAACGCAATGAATGTTGTTAAACTGTCAAAATGTAACAAATTAAGCATAATTGACAAGGTGGACAACCCCTTTATTAGGCACTGGATGCTGTGAGTGAGTGAGTTGTTGTTGGGTTAGTTTGTTAGTATTACTAACATAGTTTCTAAGTCTTTGTTACTAATACTATATGGATTGTATCTATCTCTTATGTGTGATCCGCAATAAATGAAATATATATATAATTGTTTACGAAAATAATTTACGCAATTAGGGTATTGAATTAACACGGAGGGTAGGTACTTTTAATCCCGGCCAGGTAATACCAGGTAATACCATCCTGTGGGATATCTTCGGACATCCACGCAGGCGAAGTCGCGGGCAAAATCTAGTTATAGTTATAATAGGTTTTGCGAAATAGGCCCCAGTCTAGTCTATTTGTCTGAATAAGTGAGAAATAAATAATATCAGCATTTACTTTCAAATCATACCCAGATTTCCAAATCAATTGGATCTAGAATTTAATTTCTAAAAATTTTGTTTTCAGAAACCTAGTCCGCATCACAAAATCCAGTCAGTTGCAATCGGTAGACCCGTCACAGGGCAACAACGCGACCTACCTCGGCAAGATCGGCAAAGACTTCGAGTTCTCTCACCTCAGCAACCGCGTGGACATTGCCGAGAGCTCGGCCAACACCGGTGACGACGACACGCCCGCAGACATCAAGACTCTGCAAGATTGGATCTCGAAACTTTAGTACACGTCACATCATTATTTTTGAGGCTTCATTTGTTTTCTTTATCATATATAGCCGTGCTTTTTCGCGACAACTAAGAACAATAATTTAAAATTATGGTAGAGTGGATGTTTTGGTTTGTCAAAGTACATAATTTTTAAATTGAGACGCTTGTTCTATTCTTTTAAGTTTTTTTTTGTTGGTCTCATTTTCTTGATGAATGTTTAACTTTGTGATTTTGGATGTACTGAGAGGGTAATTACTTAGAACGCATTTATTATATAAGGATATTGAAAATGTCCGAAATTGAATAATATTTATGCAGAGATATCCTTGTTTGGGTTCTCAAAGAATTTTGCATTTGATGATGTAAGTATGTATTTTTACTATAGTCAAGGATTTTTATAAATAAAGCTTGACTGATTTTTTAAAGTTTTGTTTTTAATTGCTCCTATTTCCTATTTTTCATTTAAAAATAAATTGTCTTGAGAATAAAATTATCTAGATGCCCAAACACTGCACGTAGAATGACATTGATCTAAAAGATCATGTCATTTCAATACTATATCCACACACTGTCACACACATGTCCCCCAAGAAGTTTGTAAATACGTTGCGAGCTTCCAAGATCACGCACCAACTCATAAAACTAAATTCTTCAATCAAGACGGTACTTAATGACTTCATGAGCGCGTGGTATGTGACTTATGACCATTGACATTAAGTTGAATTTACAACAGACGAAGTCTTTAGAAATGGCCCTCTACGCCTCGAAAGATGAGACTTGACCGCGCCTCCCGCGCTCTTTCCGCCGCCTCGATGGCTCCTCGGCGCAGACCTCATACCGCTAAAGAGACCCATAAATAGTCTACTGCGCAAGTCAAACCACGTGGTGCGTCAAGTATCATCTTTAGTGGCACGAACTGTACAGATTTCCACATCATGAGTAATACAATCTATTCACAAAACAGCTGGGTCTTCTGTTCTGGGGCCAAGAAAAAATCCTTTTCCCTAAACTAATCTTTCTAGCAATTTCGCTCCTCCAGCCCCTCATAATATTCTACTGATGGATACGCTTTTTTTTCTCCCAGACTACCATTCAATACCACGCAGGTGTTATGCGAACTTAACCCTTCCTATTTCGAAATTGTGCAGAATCGATTCTATTCTGATGTATCGATTAATGACAGTTACATGACTCGACTAAAATTCAAGATCGAAACCAATATTGATTATCATAATTGTTATTTTTGCATATTCATGACTTTAATAATGATACCTATTGACAGGAATCAATAGCGTTGTTCTTCTAATAATGCAATAGGTGAAAGGGTTACATATTTGAATTGTTTTTTTTTTTGCAAGTAACATTAAATTCATTAATAGATTTTTTTTAATAGTCGATTACGAGTTGTGCATATTCATAAGTTAATCATAAATTATTTGTATTGAATAGTTTGACACTTTTAAGCACGTGTGTATTATATACCGAATTATTACTATGTAGTACCTGGGCGACCGAGCTCTGCTCGGGTGAAAATAGAAAAACTAATTTTTCCAGATATGAGACCTAGCTAGATCGATTTCTCGCACCCTATTGCAATATTCATCGAAATCGTTAGAGCCGCTCTCAAGAACGTGATAACAAATAAATAAATATTGCTCATTTAATAGTATACGATAGGATTTTCATCGCGCTCCTTTAAAGATATAAGACCGTTTTTTCGTTAGCTACCTCTCCAACCCAGGCCAGGTTTAGAAGGATCCGCCTTAGGATCTGGAGGCAAAGGTCCTCGCGCACATCTGGGAGTGGCGCGAGGAGGCGAAACGCCGGGGCTTAACTCCGATGCCGCAAGAAATCGCGGCACAGCGGACAGAGCTCCGGCGGGATCTCATGGCGTTATGGAGAGTGCGATTGTCGCAACGCAGCGCTGGGCACGCCACAATTGCGGCGATAAGACCCCTCTTTGAGGAGTGGCTTGTGAGGCGTCACGGCGGCCTCACCTTCCGCCTGACCGAATACGGTAGGTCCTCACCGAATACGGCTGCTTCGAGAGGTTCCTGTTCAGGATAAGGCGGGAGGAAACGTCCGGGTGTCACCATTGTGTGGATCGCCCGGAGGACACGGTGGAGCATACGGTGGAGGTCTGCCCGGCTTGGGTGGAGCATCGCCGTGGCCTCGTGGAGGCGATCGGCGGCGGTGATCTCTCGCGTCCGGCCCTGGTTCAGGCCATGGTACGGAGCGAGATGAAATCCGTCACCTCCTTCTGCGAAGCGGTAATGCTCGCGAAGGAGGAGGCGGAACGCGTGAGGGAGAGGCAAATTTCGCGCCCTGACGCCCCTAACCGCCGCAGAAGGAGACGCCTGGGGCGGGAATCGCGAGCCAATTTCCGGCCACCGTAGGCGCGGGCTTGCGGTCGGTGAGCAATGGGTAACTCGCCGTCCGATAAGGACCAAGCCCGGGTCGACGGCGCGTTGTGTTCCACGCGCGCCTCAAAGAGATGTCAGTAGAATTGACGGGGTCCGCTAGGGCCAATGCCTGCCGGGGGTTCGAAGAAAATCGATAGGGAAATCGTGGCCCCCGGCAACAGGGCAACCGAAGGAACACGGGTGAGTTTTAGTCAGTAAGAGTCTGACACGCCCTCCCGCTCCGCCCAGAGCGGGAGAAGTTATTTGATAATTTCCCACCCAAAAAAAAAAGGTTTAGAAGGATCATTGTATTTATGCAGTTTTCAATTCATCACTTTTGCACCATGAACGGATGACGTCACCTACCAGTCTACCACACAATACATACCCTAATTACGTAGGTAACTTATTTTCGTAAACGATTATGACAAATTTGTTTCATTTTGACAGTTCAACAACATTCATTGCCTTATTTACGTTGTTGAGCAGATTTTTTTTCCAACTTATGAAGTAATGGATAGCAATCTGTTTCAAATCGAAACAAATTGTGATTGATCGTGTATTACGCAATTAGGGTACTGGTTGTCTCGTTGGTGTACAGTCACGAGCAAAAATATGCATACACTTAGCAGAATTCAAAATGATTTTTTCGAAGAATAACGATCGCAAATTGACATAAGCCCTATGTAGTTTAGGACTGTGCGTTCCAAAAACTATATTCCCAACAACATACAATTTACAATCAATACAGTAGGAGAAAATAACTCTAAAAAGTTAATAATTGTATACATATTAGTTCTGAGCATGTGGTTTTGGGTTCAATTCCCAGGTTGGGCCGTACCTATTCTTGGTTTTTCTTCAAGAACTTGTCAGTAGCAGCCCGGCGCCGGAGCCTGGATTGTGCATTTGGTTCACCTCACCTATAACTTCTATAACGGTTATAACTTTTGAACCAGTGACCGGCAAATTCTGATATTTGGCGACTGATTCCGACTAATTAGAGACAAAATTTGGGAGAAAACAGATCCTCGCTAGGTGCGAGAGTTTTTGAGATTCAAATGGGCCAAGCTGGGGTAGGCGCTCCCAGATCGGCTACCTATAGACCCTTATAACTTTTGAACCAGTGACCGACAAATTCTGATATTTGGCGACTGATTCCGACTAATTAGAAACTAAATTTGGGAGAAAACAGATCTTCGCTAGGTGCCAGAGGTTTTGAAATTCAAATGGGCCAAGCTGGGGTAGGCGCTCCCCAGATCGGCCACCTATAAACCCTTATAACTTTTGAACCAGTGACCGACTAATTCTGATATTTGGAGACTAATTAGAGACTAAATTTGGGAGAAAACAGATCTTCGCTAGGTACCAGAGGTTTTGAGATTCAAATGGGCCAAGCTGGGGTAGGCGCTCCCCAGATCGGTCACCTAAGAACCCTTATAACTTTTGAACCATTGATCGACTAATTCTGATATTTGGCGACTAATTTCGACTACTTAGAGACTAAATTTGGGAGAAAACAGATCTTCGCTAGGTACCAGAGGTTTTGAGATTCAAATGGGCCAAGCTGGGGTAGGCGCTCCCCAGATTGGCCACCTATAAACCCTTATAACTTTTGAACCAGTGACCGACTAATTCTGATATTTGGCGACTAATTTCGACTACTTAGAGACTAAATTTGGGAGAAAACAGATCTTCGCTAGGTACCAGAGGTTTTGAGATTCAAATGAGCCAAGCCGGGGTAGGTGCTCCCCAGATTGGCCACCTATAAACCCTTATAACTTTTGAACCAGTAACCGACTAATTCTGATATTTGGCGATTAATTAAAAACTAAATTTGGGAGAAAACAGATTTTCGCTAGGTGCCAGAGGTTTTGAAATTCAAATGGGCCAAGCTGGGGTAGGCGCTCCCCAGATCGGCTACCTATAAACCCTTATAACTTTTGAACCAGTGACCGACTAATTCTGATATTTGGCGACTAATTTCGACTAATTAGGGACAAATTTTTGTGTTATCAAAACAAAAACCCCTGATGGTGGCCATGCCAGTGTCAGTCACACATAAGACTAATTTAATAGCGAAATGTGGGTGTACCTACTACTAAGTGCCTCTGTCTACCTCTTTGGGAAATACAGGCGTGATGTTGTGTTAAGTAGATGTATTTAAGATCTCAAAACAGACGGATTGGTTACTTACATGGAAAAATATTATCGTAGAACAAGACCTAACAAATATACTTATTAATGTTGATGTGTGTGTGTTGGCTCGTGGCTAAGTACCTACTAACAGCTGCACGGGTCGATCCATCAGGTTATGCTACGCTTGCCGGGGTTGGTCCGTGGATGGGTGACCATTTCTACATACCGAGACTCCTCCGTGCCTCGGAAAGCACGTTAAGCCGTTGGTCCCGGCTGTCATTCGTGGATCTTTGATGGTCTTTACAGGTCATCAGAAGCCCGAAAGTCTGACAACCAGTCTTACCAAGGGGTATCGTATTACCTAGTGGGTTGTGGAGGTCAGACAGGCAGTCGCTCCATGTAAAATACTGGTATTGGCATCCGGTTAGACTGGAAGCCGACCCCAACATAGTTGGAAAAAGCTAGGCCAGATAGATTTTTAGTGACAAAGCTATTTGCTTAGCGTCCAAAGTTAACTCTTAAAACTCGTCCGAAGATGATTACGGTACATTACTCAAGCACGGCAATGACTCAACAATGTTGTCTCATTAATGACAACTGAAACAATTTCCAACTTAGTGAAAAAGTCGAAATATTGATCAAAGTTAAGTGCGCCGGCGACGTCGTTAAGGACACTGGCTGGCAGTGGCTGAGCCTGTCAAAGCGCGTTCCTACCTTTTATAATGGACGCTATTTCTCGAATGAAGGATAATTTTACCTCCTGCTCAGTAAATAGTGTGTCCAGTTAAGGAGGAGTCTTTTAACGTCTTGAAGGGCTAGATGAGGATCATTAAGGGTATTTTAACGACTAGGTAGAGGACCTACAATTTGCCTTGTTATTGATTAACGAGATCTCCAGTTTGTGTTCTGCGTAGTCTTGTATTAAGTCTTGACTCCTGATTTGGTATCTACTTGATTGGGGGAAAAGAGTGGAATTGTATCTTGAAAATAAATTATTAGTTAATTGATTCAAGCGTGACCTTGCGGAAATCCATTATATAATACAATAGACGTGGATATATTTAGTAACCTGTTCCGCTTATCTATTTCTAAAGAACCATAAGAAACTCTTGAAATAAATCGACACGTGTTTCACCTCTCAACGAGGCATCCTCAGGATGACGATGGACTTGTTGCGAACTCGAACACGGCGTGTTGCCACACCGAGCGCTGAGTGCGTTGTATTAATAAATTATTAGGCAGTTCCAAAAGTGAAAATAATAAATCGATCAATACCTACTTTCCAACTCCCTCTGAAGTTCTCATTTTGGTACAGGTCAATCCTCCCTGGTAGTCAGGTCAAATTCATAAGTCCCTCTTAATATTTTTAATTCAGCTCGATCATTCATGCATCTAGCACCTCTAATTTGAGGATAAAATCGGAAGCTTTGCGACCAATTTCCTCGTAACAGTAACCGGAGTCGGGATTTGTGCCTGGTTGATGGCAATAAGCTCGCCCCCTATTATATGGGATTTAAACATAACTGGCGAAATGTGGGTGTACCTTACTATATAGGTAGATACACCTCTGCATAACTCTTTAGGGAATACAGGCGTGTTTATGTAGAACAGAATATCCACCATTGGTAGTACCTACTATCGAAGAAACGCATAGCTGTACACTGTTAGGACTATTCTTGCTTGCAACGTTCGGTCGCTATAGTAACGCTTATTTACCTACAAAAAAAAGGGTCGTGTGCACGGGATTTTGTTTTCAAAGTAGTTAGATATGGGTTACCCAATGGTGCCTACCCAAAACGTACAGTCCACAAAATCTGAACCAATAAATCGAACTTATTCGTGTCATATCCTTTTTCAATTCAGTGTGCGATAAATTTACCGCTGACTTAAGGCTGCCGCAGACAAGCGAGACGCGACACCAGTAGTACAATATTCATGAAGTTTTCACAGATATCGTTCCAACGGTGTCGCATCGCGCCTGTCTGCGGGAGCCATTAACGTTATACCATCATTACTAGGTAATTGCTGGTGCATATTCACTTTCCGAAAAAATAAGTGCGGGGTGCTATTAAATTAAATTATGATTGCACTCATCAAGCCAGATAAAGATGCTTATAAAAAGTTGTTCTTATTTTGGTATTAATAACCTGCGTCCAGCGAATGTGTAAATCGTTAAATTTTGCATGAAAATACTGTTTTGTTAACTGTAAATACTTAGGCTGAAATTGATGGCTCATTCCTTATCAAGATTGGGATCCGATGATGTCTTCTTTAAGTATCGTGCGTTTAATAAAAGGTGGTGTAAAATAATAACGCACTTCGCGGTAGATCGAATACTGTGTAGATAATGTGTAAGGGTTTTATTACTATAGATATTACCTAGGCAGCCTCTGCCTAACCTGGCAGTTTGAGTCTTATGCGGCCTACCCAAATGTCCTTTCTTTGGTATTGTTCGTCGAGTTGTTGAGCTCCTTAAGTTCTGAGTTGAGCTATACGATTACTGACAAATGCTTGCACTGTCTGAATAGGTCTAATCAAATCTGTATGGTTCTTTCCTCAAAGGACCATCTCAGACATAAATCTGTATGAGACTGTGACCTCTACGTTTGTTTCGATCTTTATTCTCAGAGTAGTCACTAGGAAACAAAGAACTCATTTTTTTTTTAATATAAGTTATTTTTGACATGAAAAAGTGTTTTTTTAACCGATTTACTGAAGTAAATTATTTATCACACATAATTAACTCTCCGGGGATTACAGGCGTGACCGGTGATGTAATGTTATTGTATGTAGGTATAACCTATACTCCGTTTGAAATAAGATTAGACGTTTAACTAAACCTTTTTTACAGTCCGTTCAACCGATTTTGACTTCTATTGCGTTGGTGGCATGACAAATGACAGCTGCAGTAAACAGTTGGTTTGTAACCACTTTTTTTGCTTTTAGTGCCATCCTTATGCCTACGGTATAGAAGTCAAAATCGGTTGATCGGACTGTAAAAAAGGTTTGTTTAAATGTCTAATCCTATTTCAAACGGAGTATAGGTACTTAGTTTATATGCTAGGTACTATCGAAGGAACGTATTTCTAAGAAGTTTGAAAACAAAATCCCGTGAACACGATGACCGGCAGGTTTCTATAGCAGCCGAGCGCTGCAACTGCTGCAAGCAGAAATATTCCTTACGGTGTATAGATATGCATTTCTTCGATAGTACATACTAATTTGCATAGGTATTTGATGCATGAGTGATGAGAGCAATAAGTATGTCTTTAACGCCGCTATTAGATAAGAGAGTTATATTCAAAGTTTTTTCAAAGTTGTGACAAGGTCTTCGTCGAAAAATTGCTTTGGGATTATAACCAGCGGCAGTGGCGGATTTGCCCTAAGGCCCAGTAAGCCCGGGCCTAGGGCGGCCAGATATTAGGGGCGGCCAATCGGGACAAAAAATTCACTGATGATAACAATAAATAACTCAAAGTACCTATATATTCTAAACGTTCGCGCACATTATGGGGCGGGCCGCACTGCACCGCATCGTATGACAATAATAACTTAAAACCACCTTACCCTGAAACCTCGGAAAATATTATAAACCAGCAGCTTATTATAGTTAACTAAATTTCATATACTAACTTAACTAGAACTATTTACAAACTAAAATATAGCGTCGAAAAATTCATCCGCATCGCTGTCGACTGGTAATGTACCCAAGAGACTGGCCGCATTGCCACGTTGTATGGCAATGCTTAGCCTCTGGCCAAGGTAAAAACCAGCCCTTGGGTCACGGGAAGTGTCAAATAGCCGTTTTGAGATGTCACGGAAGAGGCCATGGGCCGTCGGACCCCACGGCCCGAGGGTTTCAACCCCAAACGGCTCGAAAGTATAGTTACCAATGAGGTTATTATACTTACGCCGCTTGAGGTTTTCTGCAGCCGCAGCAGTAGCACCAGCACAGCACGCAGAGCTAGGAAGATGGGATGGCGCAAGAGTGTTGAAACAGGTTGCGTCCCACACTAAAGGCCTACCCACCTTCCATGGAAATAAGGACATGCCGTCCGGTCTCTTGCCATCGTCGCGTGCCAGGCCATTGGGTTCTAATACAGCTGGAACGCCGGCGGTGACAAGAGCTCGTCGGATGATGTCGTTGATGTTTGCGTGCCGCGCTAAGCGGCCCGCACTTCGGCTGCAAGACAGGCCGTGATGGCCGAGACTGTTGACAACTTCGCCACAGTGACAGCGATGAGGAGAACAACATGGGGCTCCTAGTCGTAGGGAAGCAGCGAGGCGGAAAGTGGTGTCGTCGAGCAAAGTGCCTATATTCGACGACGGTAGTGCATGAAGCCACAGACCCGATTCCCACTTACTCATAGCCAGCAGGCGCGCACGCTCCGCAGTAGTTTCTGTACTACTCTGCAGAGCGGCTCATCCCACCGCCTTTGAGAAGATGGATAATCGGGTAGATCAGAGTTCGGGCAAGCGATTCTCCAGGCATTCATAGCCTCAGTGAAGCGTTTTAGTTTGTAAATAGTTCTAGTTAAGTTAGTGTATAATATCTATTTTTATTTTGTAAATAATTAATAATTAATTAACTTTAATATTATATTTGAAAAGATTGAAAATAAATTTCTATTTGTTTCCTACTAAATTTCTGAACCGATTTCGATAAAAGTTGGCAATAAAATAAATTCATTATGTAGTCTAAATGATGGGTGCTGAGAAAGGGGCGGCTGATACTTACTACATGGCCTGGGGCCAAGGGCGGCCAAGTTACAGGAGCAATGGCTTTTATTTTGACAGTTCAACAACATTCATTGCTTATTTACATTGTTGAGCAGACAAATTTTTCGTACATATGAAGCAATGGATTAGCAATATCCTTCAAAATTATTCAGATTGTGTTAAGGTGCAGTTGACATTGCTAACAACCCTACCTCTTCCGTAAAGCTATTTGCATTGCAAGAAGATACAAATCCCAATTATTATTCACAATATTCCCACGGTAGAAGGCTTGCGAGCGAGCGTCCCACGGTCATCGCAGACCTGCCCACTTGTCCTGCCTTTCTTCAATATCCTACAAATCATGAGTACAATAACAAGAGATGTTTCATACAATGTGTGACGTCTTTGTCTGCTTTGAAGACTTCATTTTAAATTTTTCATCATATTTTCTACGGTTCTTAGGTAAGTACCTACTCGAGGACTATTTAGGTACCTATGTTTTCATGGTTTTGTATAAATTAAAACAAATGAATTGTGATTCGATTGCATTTCTTCCCGTCTCTTCCTATGACTAAATTAAAGGAATACTTTGCTCTAGGCTATACCATACCAAGTACCTGTTGCTAATCAGGGTTTTACAAAAAAAAATGTTGTGAATTGAGATTATAGCAATAAAGGTACTTAAATTATTTAAACATTCCTGGAAGAATATAAAATTATTCTCTCGATAAAATTAAGAGTTAAAAACCGGCCAAGTGCGTGTCGGACCACGCACAATGAAGGGTTCCGTAGTTGGGATGAATTTATCCCAAAAACAAACTTAACTTTGTAGTTGAAAAATATGTTCTCCCATACGGAATGTATGGGAAAACATGTTTTTGCAACTGCAAAGTTAAGTTGGTCGATTATTACTCATTAACCTGTAGAGCCTACTTAGTTGTGATAGTTTTCCTTTTCATTTCGTTATATCAGCTACTGTTGTGATTTTTTTCACACACCCAAAACCAAAGATTTAGCCGGCAGGGGGGGGGGGACACTTGACTCTAACAAAAATTAGCACTTTAAAGCTTAATATTTCGCAAACGAATTCCTGAATCCAAAAATGGTTTTCACAAACTCACAATATTTTTGAAGGACCTTTCCAATGATATCCCTCACCATGGGGTAAAAAAATAAAAAAATAAACATTACCACTTTACGTGTATGAGAGGTACCCTAAAAAAAATGTTTTTCATAATTTTGTTTTACCACTTTGTCGGCGTAATTAATATGTATACCTATGCCAAATTACAACTTTCTAGTACTAAGGGTCTCGGAGCTAGACCGCGGACAGACAGACAGACAGACAGACGGACATGACGAAACTATAAGGGTTCCTTGTTTACTACGGAACCCTAAAAAGCAAATCATAAGTACAAGATTATACAATAATATCTTGCCTCGTTTTCTATCTTATTGTTAAACGATCTATTATTGCAAGGATTCATATGATCGCACCGTGTTGCATTTTTTTTTTGTGAGAGTCTCGGGTAACCGTAGCCAACAGAGTGAAAGGATCAATCAATGAACGCTTTTTGCTGGCTTGCGGCTGCACTCAATGGAGTTAGGTTAAGGGGAAGTGGTTCGTTTTAAATGAAATAAATAGGAAGAAAGAATAACGTTTATTTGGACATAATACGTGAAACACCAAAAAATTTATGAAAATAATGGGTTAGCAACAATAGTGTGTAATAATAGGTATGTTATATGGTGCAGATTTTATACCTACCATATAAATCTATATCTAGACTATTTGCTAGTTTAGAAATCGGTGAATATACCTCCTTGGGTAGGTGTTTAATAATTAAATCATCGCTACGGTTTGAAAAATGTGATTGTTGTTATTTTAAATGGCTAATAGATATTCAATTCCCGTATTTTTTAGGACCATTGCATTCTAATCACGGGCAAAAAAAAATTTGGCAAAAATGTAGGTAAGTAGGTAAATTAGAGGTAGGTACTACTACCTTTTAGTTTTTGTCATTGATTGTCGCTGGACTGCGGTGCTGCTTTATGCTGAGCGATGGCCGTTTTGCGTGGATGTGACGCATATTTTCCCCCAAATTGTGATTTACGTGTTTTTTTTTTTATTTCTTTGTTAACCGCAAATAAACGAATTTTCTTTCTTTTCTTTCTTTCAATTAGATTTGGAAAGTTTTTAATTACGGGAATTGACCTTCAGTACGCTATAGGGTGCTAGTAGTCTCCTGGATGGGTGCCGTATCGTAAGTACCTATACTAACTACAAACAAACCAAACAACATTTAAACAAACCTTTTTTACAGTCCGTTCAACTGATTTTGACTTCTATTGCGTTGGTGGCATGACAAATGACAGCTGCAGTAAACAGTTGGTTTGTAACCACTTTTTTTGCTTTTAATGCCATCCTTATGCCTACGGTATAGAAGTCAAAATCGGTTGAACGGACTGTAAAAAAGGTTTGTTTAAATGTTTAATCTTATTTCAAACGGAGTTTCAAACCGTTATGTGTGTGTATTGAGATGATTACATACAGGGGGCCTACCACCAGCTCATAAAGCAGTATTATTTTAATATTACTTCAGTGGGAGAAAGAGATGAAGCTAAACGTCCTGCACGCGTAGCATGACCACCGTAGAAACGAGTTTTGTCGACGGAAGAGTAGACAAAATGACTGATAAACAATCACAATCTCTAATTTTGTCTATTCTTCCGTCGACAAAACTGTTTGTCGAATTTGTTTTTATCGACTTTGTTTTTATCGACTTTGTTTTTATCGACTTTGTTTTTATCGACTTTGTTTTTATCGACTTTGTTTTTATCGACTTTGTTTTTATCGACTTTGTTTTTAAAGTCTATAAAAACAAAGTCGATAAAAATAAAGTCTGTAAAAAAATTGTTTTTATCGACTTTGTTTTTATCGACTTTGTTTTTATCGAATTTGTTTTTATCGACTTTGTTTTTTTCGACTTTGTTTTTATCGACTTTGTTTTTATCGACTTTGTTTTAGTGATGCAACGAATACTACTTTTACGAATACGAATACGAATACGAATATCAAACCTACTATTCGGCGAATACGAATACGAATACGAATATTTCGCCATGGTAATAAAAGACTAATAGTCTAGTACTACATAGACGCAGCTATTACTAACGTTCGTCTAAGTTACTTACGACTTACTATCCTACTTTTTGTTCATACAAAAGAAATACAGACCATATAACTACTTATTTGGTAATTTATCGAAGTGTTTCCATATGTCACTTTGATCTCGTTTACGAGTAGACATTTTCTATTCAACTTCAACTCCTTTCACTTCGCAGCAACCTCAGAAAATAAATAAAACAATACTCTCTTGCTTGACTTGTGCTTTCGACTGACAAATGAAATGAAAAGAATGAATGAATCAATCAGTCCGCCGCCGGGCGAACGACACGACGACAAATATAGAGAGGAGGTAGTGGAGAGGCTTTCCGATGGATCCATCTCCGACTAACCCCTCTCCACCGCCGTCATCGCCCCTCTACATCATCCAGACCAACCTCCAGCATAGCCAGACTGCCACGGCTAGCTTGCGCAGGGCGCTGGAGGTAAATCCCCGAACTATCGCACTGATCCAAGAGCCGTGGATCAGGAACAATAAAATATGCGGCCTTGATAATATCGGAGGTAAGCTAATCCTTAACACGCACAGCTCAGACAAACCAAGAACCTGTGTCTACATACCCAAAGAAATTCCTTTTACGCCACTCACTCAATTCTGTTCCAGAGACCTGACAGCTGTCAGGCTCCAAACTGATAGTAGCGTTCCAGATGTTGTACTGGCCTCGGTATAAATGCCAGGCGAGGACGCAGACTGTCCGCCAAAAGAGATGGCCGACCTGGTGCAACACTGCGAGCGCACAAATTCGGACCTAATCATTTGCACTGACTCTAACGCCCACCACCCGCTCTGGGGGAGCGCCGCACCGAACTCCAGGGGAGAGGTACTATCCACCTATTTATTCTCTACTAACCTTAACATTGTTAACCGTGGCTCAGAACCCACTTGGGTTACAGTCCGAGGACAAACGATCATAGATTTGACACTCGCTACAGAAAACGCGACAAACCTTATCACAAACTGGCACGTATCGGACGAACCTTCTTGCTCAGACCACAGAAGGATCCGCTTTACACTCACTACAAAGACTAGGAAACCCGCACCGAGGCGAAACCCAAGGCGCACCAATGTACCCGAGTACAAACGCCTTCTAGCCTCCCTATTAGGTAGACACCTAACACTAGTAACCGTAAAAGACCTAGCACAATTAGAATACACCGTGACAAAACTATCAGAATATCTTACTGAAGCATACCACGCATGCTGTAAACTAAGAGCGCCACAAGGCAGGAACGAGAGGAACCCCTGGTGGAACGCTGAACTTAGTAAACTTAGAGATGCGCTACGTAAGCAATTTAACAGAGCAAAAAACACGAGACTCCCGGACGACTGGGAGATATACAAAGAGACCCAATATACTTACAAAAAACAGATCAGAACCGCCAGGAGGACGGCATGGCGAAAATTCTGTGAATCCATTGAGACAAATAATGAGGCCGCAAGGGTAAGGAAGATCCTATCAACCGATCAGGACCGAACTCTTGGTGCGCTGAAAAAACCCGATAACTCATATACACTAACTGACTATGAAACCAGTAAGGTCCTTCTCGAGACTCACTTCCCAGACTGTAAAATCCTAGAGGATAGATCGTGGGAGGCTGAACCAGAATAGACCCCAACGGATCAAGACTGGTCAAGAGCCCGCAATATACTATATTGCGGGCTCTTGACCAGTCTTGATCCGTGAACAGAAGACCGGATAAAGTGGGCTATCGATACCTTTCAGCCATACAAGTCGGCGGGGCTGGATGGCATCTTCCCAGCCCTGCTGCAGTGGGGGATAGATCATCTGACACCATGGCTGGTGGAGATCTATCGAGCCTGCATAGCACTTAGATATATACCTCTCGCATGGCGCCAGGTGAAAGTCATTTTCATACCCAAACCTGGCAAGACCGATTATACACAACCCAAGGCTTATAGGCCCATAAGCCTCACTTCCTTCTTACTTAAAACTCTCGAGAGACTCTGTGACAGGCACATCAGAGATGGACCTCTCCGGGTAAAACCACTTCACAAACAACAGCATGCGTATTCCACGGGCAAGACAACAGAATCAGCGCTGCACAGCGTGGTTTCTAAAATTGAATGCGCAGTGGACCACAAATGCTCAGCACTGGCCGCCTTCATTGACATCGAGGGCGCCTTTGACAAAACCATGTTTAATAGCATAAAAATGGCCCTCGACCAACACAGCATAGACTCGACCCTGAGTGGCTGGATCACCAACATGCTCAAATTGAGAGCTGTACAAGTCACAGTAAATGACACTACAAGGGCCATCGTTGCAAAGGGCTGCCCACAAGGAGGCGTCCTCTCACCGCTTCTATGGAACCTGGTAGCAGACAGCCTCATCAAAACACTCAATGACAAAGGTTATTTCACTGTAGGCTACGCCGATGACATAACCATAATAATAAACGGGACCCACGAGAACACTCTATGCAATCTCATGCGTCAAGCCCTGAAAATAGCAGAGGAGTGGTGCAACGAGCACCAACTCTCAGCAAACCCTACAAAAACCGAACTGATTCTCTTCACTAAAAAGAGGAAATTAACCACACTACAACTACCACGATTCTTTGGAACAACCCTAAGCCTTTCAACTGAAACCAAATACCTGGGCATCTTTTTGGACAAACAACTGAACTGGGCAAAACACACGAACTATATCACTACAAAAGCCAGCATATCCCTGTGGCAGTGCAAGCGACTGCTTGGAAGGAATTGGGGTATTAGCCCCAAGGTCAGCCACTGGCTATACACCACAGTCATCCGACCAATTATTACATATGGCTCACTGGTCTGGTGGCCTAGGACAGACCTGAGCACAGCCCAAAGAGATCTCGAAAAACTGCAGCGGTTTGCTTGTGTTGCAATCACCAGCAGTATGAGAACTACACCCACTGCCGCCCTACAGGCAATGCTTGGATTACCGCCTTTGCACCTCATCGTGCGGGAGGAGGCGGCCTTGGCCGCCTTTAGGCTCCATTTATCAGGAACCCTGAGCAAAGACTCCAGGGTTAGGCACACACGTATAAAGGAAGATGCGATCAAACGACAACCAATGATGGCATCACCCTGTGACAAAGCCTCGAAGTCACACCACTTTCAAAGACACTACAACATAATACTTACTGAAGAACAGTGTGACTACTCAGGCCCGAAAGAGCTGAGAGTATACACCGACGGATCAAAGACCAACTCCGGAACCGGAGTTGGAGTCTTCTCACACGACCTCAACATAAATATATCCCGCCCGCTGGGCATGTTCAACACCGTCTATCAGGCGGAGTGTGTGGGCATCATACAAGCGGCCCACGCCATAGCAGCCAGGAGAGATACGGACACTCACATACGTATACTCTCCGATAGCGCCTCAGTTCTCCAATCCTTACAGAAAAAATATATTACTTCAAAGTTAACACTAGAATGTCACAATGCACTAGAACAAGTAACGGTATCTAGCTGCAATACGGTGACACTGCAATGGATAAAAGGACACAGCGGATCGCTGGGTAACGACGCTGCTGACGAACTTGCGAGAAGAGGATCTAGCACAGCAGTCTGTGGACCCGAGCCGATCGTGCCAATTCCATTCAACCAGATACGCAGGTGGCTACAGGAGTTCACCCAAACCCAAGCGGAGAATTGGTGGACCTCGACACCGGGCTGCAGGCAGTCCAAGGAAGCAATGCCATCCTTGGATAGCAGGCTAACGAGGCGTTTATTAAGCCTTGACAGGAATGGCCTGCGCCTGATGACGGGGACCATCACGGGTCACTGCTCGCTAAACAAACACTTCCACACAATAGGCATAACGGACAGTCCTCTGTGCAGGGCGTGCATGGAGGCTGAGGAAACCGTCGCGCACGTACTCTTCGAATGCACAGGTGTTACTAAAATTAGAACAGAAACCCTCGGGTCACCCAGATCTTTCACTGACGTTCTGAACAGACCAGGAGTTTTAATTAACTTCTGGAGGGAGGTGGGCTGGTTGGAATAACCACCAAACGGCCGCCATGGCCCACGCACAATGGTCCACCTGACGGACTAAGTGCGGAAACCAAACCCCATAACATAGAACATAGACATCAGTCCATGGTTCGTAATGATAGGAAAACTCCCGGGCCGCGGCACTGTATAAACTATGGCCGGGGAGTCCCCCGTCGCGTTGTCGTTGCGGTTAAGGCCCTTGCACACGTCGTATTTTTACGTGCCGACGACGCGCGTTTTCCAAGTCTGCCAGTAATTAGATTTGCGTACAAACATATTATTTTTTTAAATATTCGTATTAGTATTCGTATTAATATTCGCCGAATACGAATATTCGGTAAATGTCTACTATTCGGCGAATACGAATATTCGTATTCGTATTCGTTGCATCACTACTTTGTTTTTAAAGTCTATAAAAACAAAGTCGATAAAAATAAAGTCGGTAAAAAAATTGTTTTTATCGACTTTGTTTTTGTTGACTTTGTTTTTATCGAGTTTGTTTTTATCGACTTTGTTTTTATCGACTTTGTTTTTATCGACTTTGTTTTTATCGACTTTGTTTTTATCGATTTTGTTTTATCGACTTTGTTTTTATCGACTTTGTTTTTATCGACTTTATTTTTATCGACTTTGTTTTTATAGACTTTAAAAACAAATTCGATAAAAACAAATTCGTCAAACAGTTTTGTCGACGGAAGAATAGACAAAATTAGAGATTGTGATTGTTTATCAGTCATTTTGTCTACTCTTCCGTCGACAAAACTCGTTTCTACGGTTGTCATGCTACGCGTGCTGTAGAGCTTCATCTCTTTCGCACACTCAAGTACACATACATACATAAACTCACGCCTTCTTCCCATGGGGGTAGGCAGAAACTACAGAACACCACCAGCTACGATCCTTACATAATCCTTTTGCCTCGTCTTTTGCCTTGTCCTTTTGTCTCTTTACTGAAGTAATATTAAAATAATATTGCTTTATGAAGCCCCCTGGTCTCATATTTTAGATCACCGTAGTAAGTATCTAAATACAATGATTTGCTTATTTATCAATGAATTTAAAAGCTAAGTTACCTACATTACATAGTTATTCTTCAGATAAGTAACTTTGGTCGTCGTATTAATCTGATCTGCTGAAGTCAGGGTTTCAACTGGCTTTACTTTTTATTATTTTTATTTTACTTTAAACTTTTTTCATTCATAACCACCAGTCTTCGCCTTAACGTAGGTAAGCGTGGGAGAAATGCGATCCCTAGCAAGTGCACCGGTCCATGGGAATCAAACTGCGATTCACTTTACTTACCCTTTTCGGTAATGCTGTATTTCCGATATTTTTCTCATGGTCTATTAAATAGTTTTGTGTAAGTACGTTATGTGTATCCCAAGGCACCTCTGACTTTTTGGATTCATGTGCGTATTGTATAATTATCACTTGCTTCAAAAACGGTGAAGGAAAACATCGTAAGGAGAGAGAGATATTTCTTGACGGCATGTGAAGTCAAGTCAGAGGTCCATGGGCGGCTTTAAAACTCTGACGCCAAGTTAGTCACTAACCACACGATAAAAAAAAGAAGACATATACGTAAAGTCACATTGATTGCTGGAGATGCATAGAGGTCTTAACATTTTGTTAGGTACTGTGAGCACCACGCTTGGCTGCAGTACTCGGGACAGTGTATAAATCAAAGAACTTTTAAGGAGAAGATTATATTTAAACCATTAATACAATATTATAAAAACACACGCACGCCGCCCGCGACGACTGAGGCCAGACTCTCATATTTTTTATCGACAAGTGAAAACCATATAAAAAATCCTAATTGAAACATATCTTTTTTTTTTTTTTTTTTTTTTTTTTTTTTTTTTTTTTTTTTTTTTTTTTTTTTTTTTTTTTTTTGGGTGGGAAATTATCAAATAACTTCTCCCGCTCTGGGCGGAGCGGGAGGGCGTGTCAGACTCTTACTGACTAAAACCCACCCGTGTTCCTTCAGTTGCCGTGTTGCCAGGGGGCCACGATTTCCCTATCGGTTTTCTTCGAACCCCCGGCAGGCATTGGCCCTAGCAGACCCCGTCAATTCTGCTGACATCTCTTTGAGGCGCGCGTGGAACACAACGCGCCGTCGACCCGGGCTTGGTCCTTATCGGACGGCGAGCTACCCATTGCTCACCGTCCGCAAGCCCGCGCCTACGGTGGCCGGAAATCCTCTCGTGACTCCCGACGCCCAGGGCGTCTCCTGCTGCGGCGGTTAGGGGCGCGAGGGCGCGAAATTTGCCTTTCCCTCACGCGCTCCGTCTCCTCCTTCCATATCTTGTCAGATTGTTCGGATGACGTACAGCGTTCTTGCCAGCCTGTACAGCATGAGGTTACATCTGATGATAAAACCTCACAGTACCTAAGTACGGCTCGATATCTAAGCACTACCCATGAAAATGCTATACCTACTGAGGTAACTAATTCAGAAGAAGAATGCCTCTTTTACAAAGTCTTTAGTAAATAGTTGATTAATAAAAACCAATGATGCTCAGGCAGTGTTACCCAACGCGACCTACTTTTAAGACAAAAACCTATAATGCGCATAATAAGACTACAATAATATCCTGTCTGGAGCCGTATTAAATCTTTTGAGAGCGACTAAAAAACCCTCAATAATATTATACGACATCGACAATCGATTTCGGCGACGATCGACAGTTTCCTGCCATCATAATTCGACACAATGCCTCATTTGGACATAAATAAGATTGAGAAATTCAGGCAATTTTAATTTGAGGCAGGAGGATCACAAGACTGTATTATAAAAATTGAGATACTTGAATTGCAGAAGTGGACATCGACTGACAAAGCCCTGACTCCTGCGTTAGAAAACAACACCTGATCTGAACCAGTGTCTTCAGTAATCAGCATATTACTATTTTATTAACTACCTAATAATATTAGTTAATTGATTCAGGCGTGACCTTGCGGAAATCCATTATATAATACAATAAACGTGGATATGTTTTGTAAGGGTTTTTGAAAATTCTATACCTTTAAGGGGGCGAAAGGGGGGATTTTGTATGTGTGAAAAATCTTATTCCTTGAAACTTTTCACAAAAAGTACTAGGCTTGCATGAACTCGCGAAAGTATTCAATCATTATGTTATGGTACTAATAGGATTTTATCCCGGTAGTACGTTTCCATGGGATAGTTTCCGACTTCCACGCGAGCGAAGCTGCGGGAATTAAAAAGCTTATCAACAATAATAACATAATGTAAGTATGTAGGATAGTAGGTAAGGATGTCATAATCTGGCTATTTCATAATTATGACTTAAGTTAATTTTATAGGGGTCAGCTCTTAGAGGAGTTTGTGGCTAAGTAATAACAGCCGCACAGATCAATCCATCAGGCTAAGCTATGCTTGCCGGGGTTGGTCCGTGGATGGGTGACCACCTTTACATACCGAGACTCCTCCATGCCTCGGAAATCACGTTAAGCCGTTGGTCCCGGCTGTCATTCGTGAATCTTTGACGGTCGTTACGGGTCGTCAGAAGCCTTACTAAGTCTTACTAAGGGATATCTTATTACCCAGTTACTGGGTTGTGGAGGTCAGATAGGCAGTCACTCTATGTAAAGCTGCATCAGCATATTCAGCTGCATCTGGTTAGACTGGAAGCCGACCCCAACATAGTTGGGAAAAGGCTAAGTAGATTCATTATCTTATAGGAGTCAGGAAAAGCAACGATTCAATGAGAGAAAGGCTGCGTTCAGATGCATCCGCACTTCGTGTAACTCGTACCTACCGATATGTGTAAGTAGTTACAGTACAAATGTGTTCTTAATTTCCCTCGACAAACCTCGTGTTTCGTCGGTCGCCGAATTTCTATCAGTTGCCTTTGCAGTTTGCACTTGGTGCAGATCGGACGCTCTCAATCGACTTGGAAGTACATAGAGTTGTTAATACTATTTTAACTTTATGTAATTTATTTAAAAACTAGTAGGAAAGCTGCTAAAGTCGCAGGTACGACAGATAGGAACATAGTTTTACAGCTCTATATAGTTCACACGAAAATCAAAACAAAACAACAATAAAGTACTTAGTTCTGAATTCAAATTATTATACAAGATAAATCTAATAATTGATGGACATGGAAATTAGCATTCGTTTGTATTCGGAAATGCGATGATTCCCGAGGGACATTAAGAAAATAGAAATACTTGTAAGTACATATTAAACACGAATTATATTACCATTTTAGTAGCGTCTTACCCTTTATCAGTTAATCTTAATCGACGGTTAATTATGTTGATCTGGCGGACGCTGCTAATGGTTATGGTCTCAATATGTATTTATGTAAAGCTTTAACGATTTTTCATTGCGTTCTATTGCTACCGGCTTCGACAACACCGCTGTGTACATCTACCTAGGTATATTTTATACATATAGATTTTGATACAGTCAATATATGGGCACATAAAACGCATTGAAATTAAAAAAATTATGATTTATAAAGCGTAAAATGGTAGCTAGATGGATCTTCGTTGAATGTGTTTGGCGCCGCTTCAAAATTTGTTACTTATTCGTTTAGGAGCTTAGTTACACTAAAAGACTATTTTTTTAAACCTGTTTAATTTTCTGTATAAAAGTTTTTTATTTTTGGCTTTTGAATTACTATTTACTGTTTTTTTCAAGTAAGGAATTACTTCAACAGCCTTCCGTCTCCATCTTTAGACCATCGATGACAGTCATACTCAGCTAGGTCTAAAGTTCTCATCAAGATGAATAAATAAGCCCAAACACGATATAGCTGCTGTAAACTGCTGAGGAGCTCTCGCAACTGGCTTCCGTCTCCATTATCAAATCAACTCCAAGTCCAACAGAAAATTCAGTTGATGAAAAATCAATCGACCCCATTTTTTTTACCCTTTGGGGTGGATTTGAGTTTTTAATTTTACATGGGACCAACTTCGAGGTATCCCCAATAAAATAAGAATCGTTCAAATCTGACTACTCAGTAAAAATGTATGCGTGGCTATACATTAAAAATATATATACAGGGTTACTGGTAACTCGACGTATTCCTTGCAGGACGTCATAGTAGGGTTAAAATGCAACAAATTAAGCCACCAAATGTTCTACCGAAATTCAGTAGTTTTTGAATTAGTTAAGAGTTTTAGTTTTTTATGAAAAATCCCAGATTAAATCAGTTGAAACCAATTTAAAAATGATTTACGGCGCGACTGTACTGAAATTTAAGTTATTATCATAGTTGACGCCGTAGCAGACCTTTGTTAATAATTAAAAGTTCAATAATGCCTAAAACTTTGGCAAATATCACTAACCAAACATTTAATTTTTTGTAATTTTTGCTATTACTTCATAAAAAATGTAGTCTAGTGCAAAAAAAAATGCTACACCTGGTGTACAAATTACTAAGAAAATATCCTTGTCTTATCAGCTATCCAAAAAAGTATGAAAGTTAATACAAAATCATGGACTACATTATGAAAATCGTTTTTGATTTAGTACAGGCGTGCGTTTCACAAAAAGGTGATTATTCGAAAAATCAAAAACAAAATCGTGAACATTATTAATCTTTTTAATCAATATTAAAAACTTTAATAACACACATTTCACACGTCTTGTTCTATGTGCTGCCCTCGGTTTCGAATACATGTTCTTATTCGCTTCCTTACTTCGGTTTTTGTTATTCTTGATGTGATTGTTGCCCTCATCTGGTCCGCCGCATTTGTAATTCTCTCCCTTAGTTCTTCAATTGAATTTACTGGGGTCACATAAACTAGATCTTTCATATGACCCCAGACGTAAAAGTCTAGCGGAGTCAGATCTGGGCTTCGTGCAGGCCACGGAATCGGCCCACCGCGCCCTATCCATCGGTTTGGATAGTTTTCATCCAGCAATTGTCGAATTGTGATTCGGAAGTGGGCTGGACATCCGTCGTGTTGGTAAATCATGTTTGCTCTTCTTTCTTCCGGTAAATTTGTGAGCAGTGCTGATAAATGATTTCTGAGGAAATCTTCATAAAGTTCCCTATTTAGTGTTCGGGGTAAAAAATGTGGGCCAATTAATTTGTCGTCAATAATACCCATCCAAACATTAAGCGAGAACCTTCGCTGGGATGCGGTTGGTTTCAGTTTTTTAGGGTTTGCTTCTGCTTTCGGTGCCCAGTAATGTAAGTTGTGGTAATTTGTGATACCATCACGATCATAACATGACTCATCGGTCCACAGAATGTTTTTTAAAAAGTTTTCGCTGTCGGCGTCGGCACTTAGCATAAAACGACAAAATTCAAGCCGTCTCGGCGGATCTCCTTCTTCTAATGACTGGACTGGTTAGTAATGGTATGGATGTCGGCCTGACAAGTGAACTACAGACCAGACTTTCCACTGTGACTTACCAAGCTCACGCGCTATGATGTTTGTCGATGTGTTAGGATCGTCAATAAAACGTTGAAGAATAAGCTCCTCGTCCTCAGCCGTGTATCTCCGGGAACGACCAGTGTCAACTTGCCTGCTTCTTTGGACGCTGCCAGTTTCAGATATTCGCCAATAAGTCGATCCGAAGACACTAACGTGGGGGAGTCGGCGGTTGGGAAAGCGAAGTTGATATTCTCGCCGCGCCTCAGCAGCGTTACCGTCACAAAGTCCGTAACAGTACATTATGTCAGCGTATTCAGGATTAGAATATGCAGCCATAGTCAGCGCTTATGAAGGCACAGCACAGCACAAGAGCAAGATACGCAGCAACAGTTAGGGAAATAGCCAGTAACAAAACACGAGCTTGCGCGACGTAGAGTTGAAACTAACTAACGCTGACGACCAAATTTTGCAAAATCGCACCCCCTGTCATGCCGAGAGAACAATAGCGACCAATCACAAAGCTCCCCGAGTGTTTGGAGTTCAAGCGCAGGTAAAAACTACGAATAATACGAATACGAAACAATAGGTTGACCGTCTCGCAATTTTACCTGCCCCCCATAAAACTCTTCTCTTCCCTGGCACACATGCAAAAGTATTGACAATCATACCTTTCTGAATAACTGATAAGACAAGGATATTTTCCTAGTAATTTGTACACCAGGTGTAGCATTTTTTTTTGCACTAGACTACATTTTTTATGAAGTAATAGCAAAAATTACAAAAAATTAAATGTTTGGTTAGTGATATTTGCCAAAGTTTTAGGCATTATTGAACTTTTAATTATTAACAAAGATCTGCTACGGCGTCAACTATGATAATAACTTAAATTTCAGTACAGTCGCGCCGTAAATCATTTTTAAATTGGTTTCAAATGATTTAATCTGGGATTTTTCATAAAAAAACTAAAACTCTTAACTAATTCAAAAACTACTGAATTTCGGTAGAACATTTGGTGGCTTAATTTGTTGTATTTTAACCCTACTATGACGTCCTGCAAGGAATACGTCGAGTTACCAGTAACCCTGTATGTCGTGGCCAGATCTTAGAATTGATCATTTCATGAAATGATCAACCATTTCATGAAATGGTTGCATTTCATGAAATAGAACATCGACCGCTGGCCACATCATGATGTGGACTGGCCAGATCATTGAACACTCAACGTTTGACGATATGAACAGTTAAACGCACGACTACTTCATGATGTGGCCCAACATTTAGTGATCATATCGTAAAATAGTTAGATTATCCACCGGTAGAGGCGTTGATGTCGCTTTGTTTTTGTTGTGAATCATGGCGGCGGATGATAATTCGATTGAAAAGCAATTATAAATATGCAAATGCAAGATAAAAGTGCAGTTTCATGAAACACAACCATTTCATGAAATAGCCGATCATTTCATGAAATGATCAATTCTAAGATCTGGCCACGACATATATAATGTGTCGACTTGAGACTCATCCTTTTTTTTCGGTTTAAAACCAAAGTTACTTTTGTTTTTAAACTAAAATTTTCGTGCTGTCACGAATGCCGCACGAAGGGTATTAAAATAATCCATAAAATTTCTGGATATGACTTCAATTGAAAGTATATGTCACCGTATTTATAATTGATCATTATCTCATTAATTTTTCGCATTGGTTCGGGTGGTGGTCGCCGCCGCCGGTATCCTGTCGGCGTGCGCTGCGGCTCCGTAGCGAATGGCTAATTATTTTAATCAACGCTTAATCGAATTCTTTGTTGGGGAGATAAAGGAGCTTGTGCGCCGTCGTCACATGTCATGTGTATTAATATGCGCACTAAACCGTTAAAATATCGCGCTCACACAGAACAAACAGGCCGCGCCGTGTGTGGTCCTGTGCGCCCTAATGGAAATCAACGCAAATTTCAATATTTATCAACAAATGTGAACGCATTGCGCCACTGAGATATGCGGTTATGCAAAATACTTGTTAAGTGGAAGTTATTGAGTTTAGAATGGAGTAACTTAAGTTACGTACGTTAAACTGACTAAGCTTTAAAATGCATTGTATAATAGATTGGCTCGTGCCGTAACGTGTGTTATTTCTAAGTCTTTATAAACATTGGTGCCGATTCCCTTGTTCACAAACTAAACTAAATTTAAGTTCAGTGCATCTTTTTCTTTCTTTTTCATTAAGAAAAGGACAGAAGATAAATTTTAGTTTAGTCCTGTCAAATTAATCAGCGCCTGTCATTCTCCATATAAGTTTAGACGTGATTAAAAACTTGCCGACTAAAATTACGCCAATTTACGTCAAGCGCTGATTAATTTGACAGAACTAAACTAAAATGTATCTTCTGTCCTTTTCTTAATGAAATAGAAAGAAAAAGATGTACTGAACTTAAATTTAGTTTAGTTTGTGAACAAGAGAATCGGTACCATTGTTTCCCTTAGTTGCGATTAACTTATCTACAGTCATGTGGACTCCATCCAGCTTCTGTATGCATTGCATACTTACTTTTAGGGTTCCGTACCTCAAAATAAAAAAACGGAACCCTTATAGGATCACTCTTGTGTCTGTCTGTCTGTCCATCTGTCACCGTCAATTTGCTCCGAATCTAATATTTAATTTAATATTTATTTACTCATGAATATGAGACAACCACACAGAGTAACTTAATAATAAGCACAGGATGGACGCCTCAAAGAGATGTCAGCAGAATTGACAGTAAGAGTCTGACACGCCCTCCCGCTCCACCCAGAGCGGGAGAAGTTATTTGATAATTTCCCACCCAAAAAAAAAAAACACAGTATGGACAACACATAGTGTGACATATCAAATGAAAGGGCTTTTGAGGATTTCAATTTTTAAAAAAATATAATTTGGAAATAAATACATTTAAAGATATTTGAGAATGGTTCTTTACTCATAGATTACAGGAAAACCTATAAGAAGTCTATGGTTTTAAATAATGTACATGGTAAATCTCTCAATATTGTGCGTAAAAAAAACTTACATTTGCAGTTGGAATGTATGAGAGAATTGGGAGAACATGTTTTTCAACTACAATGTTAAGTTTGTGTTTGGGATAACTTCATCCAAACTACGGAACCCTTCACTGTGCGTGGTCCGACACGCAATTGGCCAGTTTTTAGAAATTTACCAACTTGTAGAGTAAAACCATTTCAAAAATTATTATACGTTTTTCAGCTCATATTCTCACAAACTTAAGTGTCCGTAGTATACAAGTATCGGCAATTAGGTATAATACCTAGAGCTATTAAATTAAAAGATGTACAGTCTATAGCAATGATTTAAAGCCTCTTGTTCGCCTCAGTGGTGGCTGGTGGAAGAGACTGCGGTCGATAGTGGCACTCGTTAAGGGTGTACAATTAACCGATTATTGTGAAATAACCGTGGCGGGCCGCAGATGCCCGACATCCCGACCCCTGGAGCACGCTCAGGGTTGGCGCGAAGAGTAAGTAAATATGAGAAAAAAAACAGTGGCACTCCGGGATTGCCGACAGAAGTGAAAACTTGAACAAGATCGCCTTGGTGGAAGAAAAATACTTGCATATAACATTAATCCGTAACCTTATCTAAATAAAGAGTAACGGTGTCGCGAGTTCAATTGTTTTTTCCCATCTCAAAAATGCCCAACGCGCCTTAAGAAGTATTCACTTCAAAAAATGTCACAATTTCAAAATAGTAACACTGAGTGATGAGGCAATTTTGTGGTCTGAGTCTGACTATTGCTGTTTTGATATTCGTCAAATAAGATCCAAAAAGTTCCTAAAAGAAAAAAATACACAATGGATCAGTTGCTTATGCACTCAAAAAAAACATCTACTAGAGTGCATCCATTGCTTATGGAAAATCGCTTAGAAATTCCAGTTTCATATATTTGATATTTTCTGTCATCAAAACAAAATAGGGCTTTCCTTGCCCGGTACCGTAAGTACAAACGTTGCTTTGAGGATTTCGTGACGCAGCTGAAATTAGTTTGCAAGCCAAAACATCACAGGAATTAGTCACAAACTGAATTCCATTTTTGTGCGTATACTTAAAAAAGTCTCGGTAAAAGGACTAAATAAATATTTTGGTTAAGAGGCAATTCTGTCCTTCCTCACGAGTGTCAAGAGGCAACCTTGGCCACGAGCCGCTTGCTCGCCTTTGTCGGCGAACAGTGTCTTGTTGACATTTTGTGGGGCAAATCTTCATTCCGCGGCCCTTTTGATCCCAACCACTGTATTATTTAATTTTGATGTACCTACGCCTCATACGTCTTATAAATAATGTAATTGGACTATCCTTGACGTGCTTCCTTCGAAATGAATCTTACTGGAAAAGGACTTGAATTGATGTTGCGGTAATTTTCTGATATGTAGAGCTTTTTGTTCCATAAAAACTCTGCGTTATATTGTATTAAGTTTTTGAAGTAAAATAATCGCTGAAGCCAAAACTGGCGGAATGTGGGTGTTCTATAGGTACACCTCTGCCCTACCATTCGGGGAAATAAGGTGCTATGTTATGTTATAATCGCAAAAGATTGCAAATGCTAAAACTCACTGGCAGGAAACCTCATTAGGTAGTAAGTGCCCTAAGACCCCTTAAATTATTGGAACGCAAATCCCAAGTAACTAAGTATTATTTCGCCACTATACCCTGACCCAGTAACTATTTTGCACCCGATCGTTTTCGGAAAATATAAAGAATTTTATTTCATACAGTCCTATAAATAGGTTGATGACTTTTAAGTTTTTGCTTTGAAAAAAGTTTACCTAACAGAGGAACGATTTTCATAGTAATTTTTAACTTTCATTACACCGTACTACATAAAACTAAGTATCATTGCTTTAGCTCTTAAAACGTTGATATCTGTTAGAACTTCAGGTAATTATGGTAATTTACAAAATTTATTCGTTTTGGAGAGGACACTTTATAAATCATCAATTCATCAAGGAGCCTCTTACTGAATTTCGGTTTCAGGATCTTAGGTATCATTACTATTATCTATATTTTATTTTTCTGCAATATTCGACATCGTACTGGCCGTGAAGACATAGGTACACTGGCTAAATATAAATAAAAGAACAAGTGCAATGCTCGATTCTTTTTTTAAATGTCCATTAAATGGCTGAACTACGTTAGCCCTTAAATACTTACTCGTATGTGTTCCTAGGAACAGTTAAAATGGTTAAAAAAAACTACGTCATCTACAAAGGTATACAACCTTACTCCGTTGTACCTACTTACAAGACATGAGTTGAAATCCTTGATGGACCTGCTAGGGTCCGCCTACCTTCAAACCTGACCTTCAGGCTATCAGCTCATTGGTCTAAAAGTACAAACTTAAAAGAGTATGTACTTTAGCATAATATAACTGAATAAATTTTAATACGCGATAGTTTTTCCGCAGTAGTAATTGCGAATCGGAATGTCTCGAAATCAATACAGAATTGTAATGACACAATTTTGTTTTTTTTTATTGATTAATTGATGTATTAAATGATTGTAGAACTTGTTGATGAGTCGGTTTTTGCTTCATTTGTGCGATGTATATTATAATAAAGTAATGAATTTTGATTGTATTGACGACCATGGAGCTACGTGGTCTCGAAATACAAGTACCCGTATTTTTATTTTATTTATTTGGCTCACCAACAATTGAATACACCGATACAAAGATATATACATCCAATAGAATTATTATTAGTGTATCAATTTCTTACAAGTAAGCCCATCATGCATTACATATTTGTCGATTTATATTGAGCACCTACTTAAAATTAGATGAGTTCTTATACTCACCGAACATAATTATGTTTTCAACCAATTTCCAATTTAAAAACAAATTTAAAATCAAAATTAAATTCATAATTAAAATCACATAAAATCATGTACTACATACATATGTAGTATATACTTACCTGTATTGGTAAAAACAGTGGCACTCCGGGAGTGCCGACAGAAGTGAAAACTTGAAAAAAAATCACCAAAAAAAAGCACCGCGGTAATCAACGCGTTGATGTCTTTTACTCCACGGTGTCAGTAAATTCCGTTACAGTGTCGCGAAATCAATGGTTTAGTCCCATCTCAAAAATGACATACGCGCCTAAAGAAATTTTCACTTCAAAAAAACAATTTGTATAGAACAAACATCGTAGTCTCGTGGCACGTTGTCGTAATCCCTGCGTAGTATTACAGGTAATGAGCAATTTTATTAACTACCCATAACTTATATGTTATCTTCACGAAAAATATAAAGACAATAATATTAAATTTTATCGAGCAACCACCAATCACACTGTAATTGAAGCAGTAAACATGTAATCAGAAGTATCTTTAAAATTCTTTGAATAAGTCAGGTTCACAAATGGCATTCAAAAAACAATCGTCGTTGCAAAAATAACAAATTTGATTTTTATTAATTGAACTGCCAAGCAGAGCAATCATGTGGCAGCGCAAAACAACGGGCCATACATCTGCCCCATTTATTAATACCACTGACAATAAAACATTTGAAACACGTTCTTGCGAATCAATACTCAGCTCTGCGATATGAATTATTTATATATTTTATTGTCGCTTTATCGCCTGCATCGTGCACCCTCTGGCTGCCGCGTCTTGCTTGAAATAATAATCAGAACATAATTTTATTTTTGACAAATAACTGGTCAGCGTATGTGTAGGCAGGTTTTTGTTGCGCGGGCGCGGCGGTCGGCGAGGCCCGATGCCGCGGATTCCGGGTCCCCCGCTTTATTGCCTGAATAAATATAAGAAGATGCTGTTGGTATTCCGATCTCGTGTAATTGTCCCCGATGAATGCGTCGTAAGAAAGTGCCTTGTACAAAGGCCGTATGTATCTACTTACTATACGCACCTAGTTGAGTCCTACCTGTTTCTTTGCAGTCCGGTCCATTTATTTTTATTCGAGAGTACTTACGCTCGTAATGTAAAATTAATAAATCATTCTACTGAATAAAAAGGATTACTGACCTCCCGGGTTCTCATTCCATTCGATGTTTAAATATATCCTATGACAATGTGAACATGGGATGTTCAATTCTAAATTCAAATTAAAAATATTTTATTTCACATAAACCTTTAGGGGCACTTATGAAACGTCAGAAGCTAGGTGCATGGTTCCAATTGGTCGTTTCCTATGGAGAAGAGCCGGCAAGAAGCTCCACGGTTACTCTTTTAAAAATAATTGGCTTTTACAATACTTTCAAATAACAGTGTTATTAGGTATGAGAGGACAGTTTATGTAAAGATTTACAATGAATTCGTAATGCAAACTTTTAACAACAATATTCCAACAATATTTTAATTATCGTTCGACTTGAAACTCCTCTCGCTTTTTAAGAAAATTTTACATTTAGTGGAGTAATGACAGAATACTTTCATTGTTATTTAAAATAATTCTAGTAGGTTACTTCCATTTTCCTTTTGTTACAGCATTGAATTGTGTTATTTCTTTATTTGTCCCGATCACCGATAACCCTTATGCCGCACCATTTCCTGCATGATCACAACCTATAAAACACATAACGAATCAATCAGCCAACAAACGATGCTAAAAAGGCTATTGTAATAAAGTTATGTATCCGAACGCAACGGGACGTGCTTCAGACAGATATTAATCGTAGTTGCGTTTGGATACGCATACGCGTCAAGCTCGTTACAAATTTAACTTACAATATAGAAAGTAACGCCCGCCGCGGGTATATCTCCCTTGACAATGTATAAATCATTGTCATATCTGACCAGAGGCGCTGCGACTATGGTCGGCTCATTTGGTCAGTCTAAATGATGCCTTCAGCTTTAGCTGGATGATGAATTGTGTAGTCGATTTGTAGTTTGAAGCTGTTTCATTAGGCGTGTAGTGGTCTATGGATCGTTTCAGGTTGTGTTTATCGTCTGCTGTTGTTCATGTTTATTTGTTCGTTGTCTAGAAGTAACGTAGCTCAAGGCTACGCTATTTTATTCCTCGTAACTAGTTAGGAGAAAATGTCTGTTATGTTGACTACCATACCATATAAACTCTAACTAGGATTTAGCATTCATCCTTTCCAAAAGAATTTTATTTTTTTAACCATTCATATACTGTATTTCTATTTTCTTAACGTCCTTTGGCAAACTTCGTGTTTCGTCAGTCGTCGGATTTCTATCAGTTGCCCTTTGCACTTGGTGGAGACCGGACGCTCTCAATCGACTTGGAAGTATACAGAGTTGTTAATACTCTTTTAACTTAATGTAATTTATATTAAAAATGGGAGGAAAGCTGCTAAAGTCGCAGGCACAACAGATAGGAAAGTAGTTTTCCAGCTCTATATAGTTCACACGGAAATCAAAACAAAACAATAATAAAGTACTTAGTTCTGAATTCAAATTATTATACACCATAAATCTAATAATTGATGGACATGGAAATTAGCATTCGTTTGTATTCGGAAATGCGATGACACCCGAGGAACATTAAGAAAATAGAAGTAGATACTATACACACATATAAACAAACAGCACGCATCAGTTTTTGCTTTACGGAGAAAGGGCATGTCCTCCGTAAAGCTCCACTTTAAATTAAGTGATACGAATGTGTTCAACAAGTCAGTTGGAAATTTGATCAGGTCTCGATCGATCTGGTTGACTGCCGTTAATGAGTCGTGGCTGTCAATCGACTGTCCCTAACTCCCGCCCAAGGATCGTATGCAAAACGAGTCTCTATACATATAAGAGATACTTTCGTACTCCGGACTTTTTTTATAAATTTTTTGTGTTGCTCTAATTTGGACTTAATTAAATAGAAATAAAGGAACGCAGCGTGTGCCCACTGACTTTTAATGCATTTCGATATTTAAATTAGTTTCGACGTTGTTGCGTGGACAGTGATAACATGGATATGTTTGTACGGTTTATTTTTAGATGACTTAAAACATGTTAAAATTATGCAACATGAAAAGAAATGGCGAATTCTCTGCCTAATTGATTAGTCAGTAATGACTGCAAAAGTGGTTGAAAGAAAAAAAAACAGGCACAAAAAACGAGTGCGACAATAGTGAAAACTTGAACAAGATCGCCTTGGTGGAAGAAAAATACTTGTATAGAACATTGGTCCATAATCTTATCTAAATAAAGAGCACAATCGCGTTTACAAAAAAAAAATACTTCCAAAACCTTTAAAGTAAAAATACTTGCATAGAACTTTGATCCGTAGCGCAATATAAATAAAGAGCACAATTGCGTTTACAAAAATGAGGTGTCGGTAACGGTGTCGCGAGTTCAATTATTTTTTCCCATCTCAAAAATGCCCAATGCGCCTAAAGAAGTTTTCACTTCAATATGTTTGCAGACGACTACTGACATGAACAAATCAAATGTTTTCGAATCTTTTATTCAATGGGATCTCAAAGAACAAGAAGCTAAGAAAATATTTTTTAAGTGCTATCATCATCTTAAAACCAAGTTCAATTTATAACATCAAAAAAGGTTAATAACAAAAACGTAATATGACTTTTATATTCAACACAGCAACTACAAAAAGGTGGACCAAGATTTATCGGAAGCTCTTAACCTTTATTTTGTGCGAACATTTTGTTTATACGGAAAATCGTCGCAATCGGTGTTTTTTATCAAAACCTGCCTTTTAACAAATGCCCGGGACAGATTGCGGTATTCCCGATGGCCGCGCAATGGCCGTAAAGTATTTTAATTAATGCCACACCAGGGGTACATAAATTTCCAGTTCATTTTGCTGATTAAGGTTTCCTTGGCGTCACCCACTTAATGGTCAGTTTCGTGACTCCTTACAATGAGGTTCATAAATAGTTGAAGCGCTTTTTCCCAATAATTTGGTATTAAAAAAAAAAGAAAGAAAAAGAAAATACGAAAGAAAGAAAAAAGAAAGGAAGTAATGAAGAAATTATGCTGTGGAAGTATTATAGAATTTATAATTAGACTAATGCAAGATTTTAGACGTATTTTACACAACTTTACGGACGTTATACGAGTTTACAGTAACTAACGCAGTAATGTCTTTTCAATTAAAATTTAATTAACAACTGTATAAAATTAATTGTATGCACCATTAACGGAAATTACGTACAGAATTTCCGTACATTCAATCATCCAGTGTTTACATTTTAACGTTCTTGCCTAAACCGATTGCCAGTAAATCGCTTTGTAACGGTATTTTCCAGTATTTCTTAAGGCGCCTCCCCGACCAAAACGCCGCGCTAGCCGTTTTTTGTGCAGTTTTTAGGAGCTATCTATCTGTTATTCAAAAAGAAATATCAACTTAATAAAAATACATTAAATTTCTACATATTCTTGATTCCAAAACTGTACAATTTTTTTTTTTTTAATGGCGTGTATATTTCATTAAATCTCCTTCCAACGAAACCATAAAAATGAGAAATAATGATTGATAACATGCGTCTCCTCGTAAAGTAAACATTATTTAATTTTGCTACTAACACTAATGGATAGACAATTTAATAACGAACATTTTGTAACAAATTTTTTTTTGAAATGGCCAAATTCTGATTTTATTCAGATTTTATACTAAAATATGGGCATATTTACCGGTGTAACTCATACATCCCGTACCGAGATTCAGTATGCCGCAAGGTCTCGAGGGTCCAACACGTATCGTTCGTTACCGCGTCGGTCACGTGATCGAACAAGTGCACACAGTCACATTATCAGATGTGAAACATCTATAGCGGCGGGTCAGACCGAATGTTGGCTGTTGGCGCCCCATATTTATTGCCTGTCGTAAACTATCCTTTTTTTTTGTTAGTTTATTTACTGCGAAAGGAAATGTTTGTATTTAGAACTACAGAGTTTTGCGAAAAGACGCTACTGTTTTGTAAACACACAAATGCAAGAAAATTGAATAAAATTGGTCAAAATCAAAATCCAAGATGGCGGCTGTTTTTTTTTAAAAAAAATTACCTGTGTGTCGTTTTCATAGTAGGTATTTGAGGGTGATAAAGCCAATAGTGAGACTTTCGACTCTAGACATGGGTCGTACTTGCAAAATCGAACACCAGGGCTTCCAAGTACGTCCACCTTTAAACACCAGCGCCAAAACCCAGAGCTCGAAATACTTTTAAGTATTTTCTTTCTGAATCGAAAATAGATTCGTAAATTCATACAAATAAGGAGTAAAATCGCGTATGCAAAAAAGGATACTTCCAACTTCCAACCCTTGGTAGAAGAAAAATACTTGCATAGAATATTGGTCTCTAATGTTATATAAATAAAGAGCACAATCGCATTTACAAAAAAAAAACTTCCAGAACCTTTAAAGTAAAAATACTTGCATAGAACATTGATCCGTAACGTAATATAAATAAGGAGCACAATCGCGTTTACAAAAAAATACGCACCTTCCCTTTCAAAATATATCCGATCGTGACAACATTTGTGAATGCCGTGTTGTCCAGTGTTTCTTATCTCATTATCTGTTACGATGCCTCATTGAAGTGGATAACAATTAAAATTCTATTGTGTCTCGTTAATGCTGTCATTAACGAGATACAATAGAATTTTTTTAAAAAAAGGTAATAAAAATCGAAGCCAAACTAGAAATTTTATAAACAGAACCGCTTATCATATATCAGCACAAGTAGTTACTATATTTGTGTTGAAAACCAAAAACAAAAAATCGTATAATATTTCTTGCCTTTACTACGTTATTTTTGTTTTCTATATCACAGCGACTACACTATTTTTGCAGAAAATAGGTACATTGCTTCTTAACCACTACTTAAGTATGTCGCTTACTGACTGGACAAGCAATGTAAAAGTTACAAAACGATATTTTAGTTATGCGGTTGCATCGCGTAGTACGGCCGCTGTATCTTGTGACGAGATAGTGATGTGGTTGTGCAGATCCACTAACGTAGGCTATCGACAACAATGTCGATTGTCGTATGAATATAAATTACTGTTATAGTTTATTGTCCAATTTGTCAACCGTACGATAGCCCGGTTGGAAGACTAATGTGAAATCTTGTTTTAGTAATTTTGATTTCCTCATTTTGTTTAAATTTTTTGACTTACTTATTATATTTTTTTTGTTACGTATATTGTTTATTTATATCACGTTATTATAATGTTTTTCGTTTTTATATATTTTATTTTCAGGAACCCCCAAAATTTTTAATACAATATTAATTGGGAGAATAGATAACTTTCCGATTTAGTCAATCACTAGCGTAGTAAAATAAATCGTTTCTGCAAAGCTAAACAATAGTGATTGATGTTTTAGTGTGAGTAAGTTGTGCGGTGCATGGTAAATGTACGCTGTGATTCATGGAATAAGGTTTATAATTGACTAAACTGAGTGAAGTGATTCGTAAGTTGTTCGCCAGATGGCGATAGTAATATTTTACGAAGTATTGTAGAGGTGAGGTGCGGCAAAGAGGGACCGATTGCTCAAGGTCTCTTGGTCAGGGCCCAGCCTTAAGTCGCAAAAATTCTTCAATGCTATTATAAAAACGAAACCTCAAAAAAGAAAAAAAAGTGAAAACACCAGGAAACCAGACGGGCATTGTCAACGTAATGTGTGCTAATAAAATCGGCACGTATTGTACAGACGCCAGCACATCAAGCTACTACAATCTGTCAAATTTATTTAATAGATTTTCAACTTTATCACTGAAGTATAAGATTCAAAGTTGATTGGGAAAATTTGACAGTTTCGGGTAGCTTGATGTGCTGGCGTCTGTACCGCTACCGAAATCCGGCTGTCGCAGGAAGCGTGCGCGTGCTCAGTACAGCGCAGCGTTCCGAAGCGTGCATTATTCAATACAATATTATCAATAAATTAATGCTCACATTCGGACACCACCACACATACTAATGACGACACGCGGCGAAACGCTTTTTGCGTCGCCGTCGAACCATTCAGCTCCATTGATACGGAGCACGCAAAAACTGGTCGCCGATCGTGTACGTGAAACTAACTAACATTGCCACTTTTTATTTTCGTTTCGACAAGGACGTGATCCGTTTTTGTTTTGGTAAAGCGACGTGAATATTTAATGGGGTAGGTAGACAGGTACCTTCACATTTGCCGGTTGGTATTTGAGTTCTGAGAGCAGCTATTTTTAGATAGCGACTGTTTTCTTTTTATTTTCTTAATCTTGACTGTAGATAGTCGACAGACACATAACATAGATCTTACACGTTTATGATGTTCAGGAAAACATTACAAAAATAGCACTTACCAATTAAGGTTAACTTTAATACCTCAATTCAAGCACTTGATACTACTATTTTTACTTTATTTGTGTGGTAAATTAAAATTTACCACTCAAATTTTAGTTTAGTCCTGTCAAATTAATCAGAGCCTGTCACTCTCCATACAAGTTTAGACGTGATTAAAAACTTGCCGACTAAAATTACGTCAATTTACGTCAAGCGCTGATTAATTTAACAGGACTAAACTAAAATGTATCTTCTGTCCTTTTCTTAATGAAATAGAAAGAAAAAGATGCACTGAATTTAAATTTAGTTTAGTTTGTGAACAAGGGAATCGGCACCAATATTCATAAAAACTTTGACCCAATCAACATTCAGCACCATATTGTAAATATTACCTCCCTTGTTTATATGAGTTATAAATAATTAAGAATTTATGTTGATTGCAAGTTTACGAACGCAACTGTTATCGTATGTACCTACCTAATTAGTATTTTATGTGTATCGCGAGGAAGGCGTGCATTGCCAAAACTGGGGGCCTACCACAAGCTCATAAAGCAGTATTATTTTAATATTACTTCAGTGTGGGAAAGAGATGAAGCTCTACAGGGCGTATAGCTCCATCTCTTTCTCCCACTGAAGTAATATTAAAATAATACTGCTTTTGAGCTGGTGGTAGGCCCCCTGTTGTGTGTAATAAAATATGGTAACGACGATGCATTGATGACCATAAAATATTGAAAGCCGAATATGATTACAAGCCTCTAACATGTAATATAAAAGCCATTATGACCAAGTTGCATGTACATAAGTACTTGGTCGTTAACACAAAGGCTTACTAAGGCTAGTTTTACTTACTTGTTAATGTATTTTCAATTAAAAGTGTTATACAACACTTCATGTTCAGAAATAGAGGAACGTACAGTACGACACAACTTAGATGTAGCATAAGTTATTGCGTTTGCGTAAAGATCATTTTCACCTAAAATAGTAATAAATATTGGTGATTTTGAAGGCTCACTCAGTTCGGATGGTGATCGGTTTTACGAATTTTGCCGATGCTACATCTAATTTGTGCCGTACTGTAACTAATTATCAGCTTTTGCCCGCGACTTCACCTGCGTGGAATTCGGAAATTATCGCACGGAAATGTACTACCGGGAGTTAAAAAAGTATTCTAAGCCCTAATCCAGGTCATGATATACCCGTGTGCCAAATTTCATCCATATCCGTTCAGCTGTTTTAGCGTGAAAACGTAACAAACAATTTCACTTTTGAATTTATAATATTAGATACCTAGAATAAGGCACTGAAGAAAAAGCATCTATGCCATAACACTCCTCATCTACTTAGCCGTGCTGGATCCAGGATCTTGCCCTATGTATTAGATCTGAAACAAAAATTACTGCTCATTAAAAGTTCCTTTTTTGGATTAGCCTTGGATTAGCCTTGGATTTTTCCATTCCAAAAATTATTAATTTTTGATCCACGACACTGAATTCCGAAGGACACCTTTTTATTGAGCAAAGTTGTCAGCACAGCTTGTTCAAACCGGTAAAGATATTTAGCAGGAGTGGCATAGGTGCAGTACGGGTGACTCCTAATCCATAATTAAGGCAAAGCTGCTATTGCTTCAAATCAAAATTCTCCTCGCAAAGGGCCCTAATTGTAAAAGTCTCGCAAGAATAATCAAAACATTCCAATGAAAATCTATCCCAAACACGAGTTAAACTATAAGCTAGTTTACCATATTAGACCACTTGCGTCTTTGGATCTACCGAGAGTGAGGTTGAGATGAGAGTATTGTCTTGTGTAATTCTTTCTTTAAGTTCAGGCCAACGCCCTAAAAAAATAGGACCACGCGCAATAAAGGGTTCCGTAGTTGGGATGAATTTATCCCATGTTGAAAAACATGTTCTCCCATACATTCCAACTGCAAATGTTAGTTTGTACGCACGATATTGAAAGATTTACCATGTTATTTTAAGATCATAGACTTATTTTAAGTTTTCCTGTAATGTATGAATAAAGAACCATTTTTAGTATTTTATTCAAAATTTACAAGCCCTTGCATTTGATATGTCACATGGTACAGTTTGTAAAACTTTCTTTTTTATTTTCTTATTTTCCCCCCAAAAGTAACCCCTATATTCAAAATTCTTCTATTTACGTTATACATCCGTGTTTGAGTCCGTTTTTTCCTTTTGAGGTTCGGAAACCTAAAAACCATCGCCAGTTCCCAGCTTCCCACCAAATTATTTTGCATACAACGTCCAACACACGCTTATCTTAAACGTTTCCTCCAGTCTCATTAAACACGTACGTACGGACAGCGATGATATTCGGCAAGTCTGCTCCGGGGCTCTGCGGCCACTGTGGGCGTCTCATTAACTCGCGTTATTATTCCGCGGCCATCTTGTCGCGCGTCAATTTGCGCGTCGCGTGTGACGATGCTGCGCACGCGCCGAGCACAGCTGTTGCTGTTTAACTGTGCTTAAGATTTTACGAATTTGATTTTGGTTGTGCTGATTTTTTTAAGGCTTTAAGGCTATCACGACATATTGGGAAGGTTGATTGAAAAAAAGGAACAGGGCATGCGATGTATCTTGTGAATTCATCATTATAATAATGGTAGAAATTAATATTGATTGAAGCCGGTTAAAAATGGCATATACCACAAAAATGCAAAACAAAAGGATAAAAAATTTCAAATCAAATCGACAAAATGTTGTCCCGTAGGCCCGTAGTAAAGACATCAACGAGTTTGTTTCAAGTGGTAATCAAAAAGGACTTAGTTTTTTTGATACCGTCTTAATTTTAATGTTGGATCATAACATGTTAGTTATTATTTGCAAAATATTATTATTTTCAGTCACATCAGAAAAAAGAAGTAGATTTATTGAAATTGTGTTAGAATGGGATATTAACTCTTAATGGACCCAAATTACTTTGTGCAGAGCTAACTGCAAAAAACATAGAAGCACTCTAGTGCAACATTGTCCTCCGCGGAACTGACGCGCGACTGATCCAAGGCTGCGTCCGTGCTTAGAATAAAAACGTGTCTAACGAGCGAGCCGACCTCCGTACAAACGACGTTTAATTGATAAATTCCTGAGAATAACGGCTTTGTAGCTAATTGAATAAGTTGAATTATTTCAATAAGAAAGGGCAGGCGGCGGCGCCGCGGCAAATTGTGCCTACCCGTGCCGTTTTCCTTTTGTAGTTGTTGCCGCGCCGACGCCCATTGGTCCATTTTAATGAGCTCCGATCAATGGGCGTAATTATTTCTTGTATCATTCTTTGTCCGACGCGAGCGCGCTGTCATCCTGTAAGGCTTGCCCGCCTTACATACGCACTTGTGCGAGTTTTTGCAACGGTTTTTGGTGAATATCCATATAGAGAGATCGGAACAGGGCTTCGGGCGATATCGACGGCGGCGTATCGACAGCTACATATCGGTGCCAGATATATCACGGTACAGCAATCAGTCACAGTTAATCACCGTAAAGAAATATCATATTTTTAAGATGATTTCTCAATGACGAGCTTACAGATTTATAAGACAAGTCGTAAACATAACTCATTTGTTTTTTTACATTTTTATCGATTTCCTGTATTATTTGAAGAAGTCATCTTCCCAAGACTTGGACACAGGTCCAAACAGATTTTTTTCAACGAGAATTTGATTCCAGTAGAGCTTCCATAGAATATGACAATCGCTGATCGAAAGCGATTCGACAGGCACCTTATTCGCGCCGCAGATAAGTTAGCGAGTTCCAATTATCGAGTAGTGCGGTGCGTATGGAGAGGAGGCTGCGCACCGATGTCGAACAATGCATAACAGAATAACTACAATGTGCAGAGAAATGACAGTAGTGCTGATAACAAGACTATTTGAAGAAAAACTTGATTATAGGAAAACATGTTTTCCATGTTTGTGGAAAGTGTTATGGGTGTTTCAGTCAGCTGATGGTCTTAGTCAAGGTCGAGAAAGTGCATTAAAACTTTTAAATACTAGGTAGTATAGTAGACTAAGAGGAAAACCAGTTTGATCTGAAAACCATGCTAAGAATATTATTCGAATGAATGTATATTTTAACTTAAAGTTTATTTACTATCTTTTTTTATCTATGGCATCTCGCAGTTGACCACTGTCATGGCTGCTTAACCGAGCTTTCCTGTGGCTACCTTCGATCAATAATAGTTATTGATCGAAGATGGCTACACTCAAAGCCCAGGAGCAAAAAACTAGGCGAGCGCTCGCTAAGGGCACCCCCTGTGGGGTACGAACCTTGGCTTAGGGCGCTACGCTGAGGGGAGGACAGCAAGATGGGACAGGCTGGATCAAAATTTAGATCATCATGATTATTATTCGGGGAATTTAAAGCTACGTGCTCGGCTGCAACAACTGCTGGCACCTTATCTATGAAATAGCCCATTATATATTATTTAACAAACTAATTGGATACAACTCTTTAAGCATTTTTATGTTTTCATAAGTAAAACTTCTGTAATATCTCTATACATTTCAGACGTCTTGTTGCGGTTGCCGTAAACGTAGGTTGAGGTACTTACCTACTGTTTTCATGTCACTTTAATGAGACATGCGTACATAAGTAACTGATGTAAAAAACATTACATAAAGTGTAGGTTTCACTCTTATTTATTGAAACGCAACCTCTTTTATGTATGTACTGGCTGGTTATAAAACGGGTGAAGGTTCAAATAAAATACTGTGTTCTATTTATAAAATGTTATTTTTAAACGCGCTTTAAATTTATCTAGGTGTGCCAAATTGACAGTTCTTGGGTTTGTTTTTAAGATGCTCTGAAATAAATAGTGCGTTCATTATAACATGAACTGTGACGCGATGCTGTCAGTCGCCATTTTGAACTCTATTTTTATCGAAACTTGTGACGTTTACCAAACTTTTCATTATTGCGAAAAACTGCACTCGTTCGATTTTCGCCTTAAGGCAGTGTAGTGGAATTACAATTTTGCTGAACAATTAACCATCAATAGTTATTGTTTATCATTCAATTCTTTCTTTATGCATATTATAATAAATCAATCTTAAAAAAATATAAAAGCCATTCGTTCACACGTCTCCAAATTTCAAACAAGTCATTAAAAACGTTTTACAATTAAAAACGCACATAAAGTGTGTGCAGGTGTGATGTGAGCAGTAAAAGTTCGAATAACTTATAAATTGTTCGTGTGTTTGCTGTTTACTACTTCGTGTCTGATGCACGCGGGTCAATGACCGGATGCTACTTTGAGAAAAGAAAAAAAAAGTTTGTCAAATACTTCTTCCCCAATATGCTTGGTGGAACTTAGATAGGCTGGAAAGCTACGGCTCTAGATGTAAATTTTCATGGGAAATATCATGTATTTTATTCTTAACAACGGAAATTTCTTAAGTCCTTTACTAATAAAAGTCAACTGTGATCACCAGTCCGTCTTTCTTCTTCATAGTGCTTCTGGAAAATACAAGTTGAATTTTTGTAGTAATAGCGGTCTTCTTTGTGCAGCGATATCCACATACTTAGCCTGCATCATTTATGTTTAAAATGGCAGTAATGGCAACCTGGCAACTACATGAACAATTAATCATATGTTTCCTGATAGGTGACCTATCACATCCGAGCTCGATTGTGTTTTTATTTCCTGTAATGCTATACAATTGCGATGACCTTACATTTCATATTGAATTCGCATCTCCATAATTGGATTGTTCCACGCTGAGAACCGTTTTCGTTTTGGTCATCAACTTCCAAAACTAAAATATGTTTTTTTTGTTTGTTTTAACCGCTTTTTTATTTCACTTAATTCGTCTTCAATCCGTTTTCACTCATTTCTGAAGATAGGAAAGAATAATTTTTTCTTCAATGGTACCCAAAAAAAAATCTTTACCTACCTTGCTGATGAGGTCATCTTGTCATCTTGAAATCGCCATTTTATTTTTGCCAGCTCTCAACATTCACCTTATCTCTTAAACAATCTCCAAGAAAAAACCACCATCTCTCCTCTAAAATTTTAAAACTCGCTTCTCTAAATGCCGCCAATTACGGCACTTCTCTGCATCGTAAATCCCTTAGAGAGTGTAATCGGCACCTCGAACCACTCATTACCTTTAATTTCTTAATCGTGGTTTTAATTGAAATGTAAGGCTACTTCGATAACGACGCACACGTTAATGTCCGCGCCCGATTAAACTTAGTTTTATCTTTTTGACAACTGGTAGCTTAATGAGTGTAATGACACATTACGCGTTTCGCAGAGGGCTTTAGTGTTGGCCACTTAGCGAGTCTGCTTATCGACGATGGATATTATTTCTTGTAATTATGCTGTGATCGTTAATGACTGGACTGAATGAGCTTGCGAATCATAATTACCAGCACAACAGCGGGTGTGTTTTGTCTTTCTTTTGTTTTATTTATTTAAGTAGGTCTACTTATGTTTGAGGAGCTCGTGGCTAAGTAATAAACAGCCGCACGGATCGTTTCATCCGGTTAAGCTACGTTTGCCGCGGTTGGTCTGTGGATGTGACCATCTTAACCGAGACTCCTCCGTGCCTCGGAAAGCACGTTAAGCCGTCGGTCCTGCTGACATTCGTGGATCTTTGATAGTCGTTACGGGTCGTCAGAAGCCCGAAAGTCTGACAACCAGTCTTACCAAGGGGTATCGCATTACTCAGTTACTGGGTTGTGGAGGTCAGATAGGCAGTCATCATCATCATCATCATCATCAGCCTATAAATGTTCCCACTGCTGGGACACAGGCCTCCTCTCTGTGAGAGGGAGCGGGCCGTAATCCACCACGCGGGCCCAGTGCGGGTTGGTAGATGTCACATGTCTTCGAATTTTCGGTTCTAGGACATACCGGTTTCCTCGCGATGTTTTCCTTCACCGTTTTGAGAGCAGTGGTGATGAAATAATTTACACAAAGTAAAGCGCTTGTCTGGGTTCGAACCTACGACCTACAAACTCGTAAGTCGCGGCCGTTACCAGTGGGCCACCATTGCACTGATAGGCAGTCGCTCCATGTGAAATGCTGGTATTCAGCTGCATCCGGTAGGACTGGAAGCAGACCTCAATATAGTTAGAAAAAGGCTAGGCAGATTGAGGTTTATTTATGTTTATTTTGCTGTTTTAGTAACGTTTACTAAATAGGTGTTCAAACTGCTTGCGGATTAGAAGGTGCCTTAAAGTATCGTTTGTTTGTGATATCAGTTAGACAGATAAGCTGTGATGTAACGTTTTAAAATAAAAACATCTGTTGTCTGAAATGATGGACATTCCATAAAACAAATTAGATAGGTACAGTACGACACAATTTAGATGTAGCATCGGCAAAATTCGTAAAACCGATCTAAATCTGAACTGAGTGCGCCTTCAAAATAATTATAACCGAGCTTTAGGTGAAAATGAACTTTACGCAAACGCAATAACTGGTAAAGTTACTAATTAAATACATTCGAAAAATTGAAATGAATGAATGCAAATTTTAAAATTTATGGTACATCTAAGTTGTGTCATACTGTATACATGTACCTACCTAATTTGTTTTTAGCACACACTTCACAATGACAAGCAATTAATAATATTATAATACGTTAATTTCAGTTGTCGTTATTAGCGATCGATTAATCACTCGAGTCACACTTAATTAGCGCTGTTTGTCCTGCGCAGACGCAGACCTCTCAATACATCGCGTTTGTTATAATCACAAGTTGACAAGCCATCAATCTGCTTATTCTCTGTATGGACAACTATGTGGTGAGGTAATTATAAGAAGAATATTACTTGAAAGAAAAATAACGAAATTGTAATTTTTTAATGTTGCATTTTTTGCGACAACATTTTTGAGAAAAGGTTTTAATTTTCGCAGTAAAATATAAATCATAGGAGTAAGTAAATTAAGGTGATTAAATAAGGTCCATTTACAAATTGACCTTTTCAGTAGGACCAAGAAACTTGACTATAAGTTAGCATAACATACTACCTATAACCCAAAAGCGTAATGATACAATTCAGTATCACTTTATTTAATTGTCCTCATTAAAAATACAGCAATTAAGCAGTGATAGCTTAGTAGTGTGCCCGTCAGACTGCCAAGTCATAGCCCAACAAACATTGATAGGTCGCCACAACGTGCTGATTTTAACTTTTGGTTCTATACGCTGGTCGTAAATACGTCGCTATTACGTTGATACGACCGAGAATAGGCCCATTTTATACGAATCAGTGTCGTAATAGAGTTACGTAGCAGTCGTATTAATCACTATCTGGTTGATTAGTGGTCGTATAGACGTCGTAAGATCGTCTTTTCGTCGAGTTATGATGTTTATTAGCGCTGCTTTGCGACATTTCATCGAGTAACTAGTATTCATCACGACTTTTATAAGGGATTTTGATGTAAAGTGATCGATTACGATTAATGTAGTGAATTGAAACTTTACAACCGGACAACTTTTATACTGTGTTAGAATATAATAATATTTTTTATCATTGAAAGAGGAGTACAGCCATTTAATTTTATTTATTTTATCTTCGAAACTCATGTTTGAGTGCATTAATCTTTTGGGAAATTAATTTTATCGAGTAATATTAGTGAGTTTTCTCAATATAATGGACGCGCTTTATAAATTATTTAATTAAGGCAATATTTTTACTCTATATTTTGACGAAAGTGTTAACAGTTACCTTAATACGACTTAGGATTAACGGCACAACCGTAACACAACATCTAAACGACTTTTCATTCCGTGCACTTATTTTTATCTGTATAATATCAGCCATATTATCGAAATCAGGGTTCATTTGGCGATTCAGTCTGTGAAAAAACCATTTTAAATACATACATAAACAAGTGATTTATTTATTGGTGGTCTCGGTTATAATAAAAAATGATATGTAACATAATGGACATCGATAAGTTTTTAACCAAAACAGATTTTATCTTATTGATACGTATGTGTTTGAGATGGCCATGGATATCCACACACTTTTTACGCGCAAATCGTTGTTTTGGTTGCGGATTTCCGATAACTGGCAATGAAACCAAACCTACACATTTAATAGTGACTGAGGAAAATGTTAAATACATGTAAAATTTTGATTTTTTCTGGTGTCCACGCTGTTCTTTTGCTATTTACGATCATTACCCAGAAGAAGAATGTGAATATTGTAAATAGAAATAATATTGTTTTACAAACAATAACACAATCAGTGCGAACAAAATACCTAACTTATTGAAGTGAAGTACCTACATAACTTTTAAAGTTCAATAAACCCACTTAGTTATTTGATCTTAGATACCTATGGCGTAAAATATGTTTTACTATTTATTATTATTGACAAAATACTCCTACATAATATTATATTTTGTGCTTCGATCAATACGATAGGTAATAATAAATGAATAATAATAATAATACGCCCCCTAAACAACCACACGTCCTGATTGACCATCTAATCACGTGGGGGGCGGACACACGAATGAGAAATTACTGGCGTGGCTAACGTGGCTCTGGAAACCCATTCAAAATGGAGACACGATCGAAAAGTAAACGTATAGGGCCGCTGCCCGGGGGCGATCGCCGGGGCACACTTGGAGCTGACGCTGAGTGTCACAGCATGCGAACCGTCAGCGGTGAGGAGTTGAAAAGGCGGGCTCCCACCGACAAAGATGCTACAGCCGAAATTATTGACGATGGTGACAGACTGACGAACAGAACAAACACACCTGTAGAACCGTATAGTCCAAGCACAGTATCTTACACACCTTCTAGACCATCGTCACCATCCATACCATCATCACCTCCCATTACTAGTTTAAATTCAATTTCACCAACTCCGACCTTGAATGTTGCGCGGGAGGTTAGTTTCTTCTTACCCGCGTCCACCAAGGCTGGAAAAGCAAGAGTTCGCATGAGATGGCGCAAAGAAGTTAACCTATTTATCATGCGAACTTACTTTTATATCACTAAATTAGAGACCGATATGACCACCTACAGACAACAATTGCATGAACTTTTTACCCGACAATATCCTCAAATAACCGTTTCAGAACAAAGAATCTCAGATCAGCGAAGAGCTATAGTTAGAAATAAACTTTTATCTCAACAAATAATAGAACAATTAAAAAAAGAAACACGAATACAATTACAGGAAGCAGAAAATAACACAGGCGTTAACGCTATCTCACTATCACAAAACATAACCGCAATAGTTGAACAACCGCACACCCAAATAGAACCTTTTACTCAATCTCAACCATACAATCAATCGCAAGCTTACACGCAAACAACACACACATCCACACAAACTGAATCTATAAACTTAACTCTAGAAAATGATATTGAAACCATAACCGTTGCAGATCAAAATTTGACAACAGATTTGTATATCCAAGAAATATATGACAAATTCAGAACAACCCTAGCATTGTACTCTGGGATGGATCCAGCAGTTCGACCCAAACTACCTAAACTTCGATATAGCCCTAACCTTTTCCGTTTAGTTAACTTGTTAATGAAAACATACTTAATCAATTTATTTCCGATGACACACAACTTATAGATATACACACACTAATATATTGCACAGCGGTAGTCATATCTGAAGAACTTAACTTTAAAATCACGCAGCACACAGGAAACACAAGACCCAAAAAGAATAACAAACCAGCATGGCAACAGAGGTTAGAAAAAGACATAGAAAAACTAAGAGCAGATTGTAGTAGGCTTACACAATATATTAACAACATCAGGTCAAATAAAGTAGTAAGGAGAGTTGAGGCTATATTTAGGAGCAGTTTTACACACACAAAACACGAAAATAACAACAGAAAACCCGAAAAATTCTTAGATACCTTAAAACAAAAACTAGCACTTAAAGTTCATAGGCTCAGGAGATACAAAAAAGCACAACAGCGCAAAAACGATAATGCTATATTTGCTACTAATGAAAAAATGTTTTATGGAAACCTACACAAGCCAGACACTGACATAAATCATGAGAATAACACAGACGCACCTGACCAACCTACAAAAGAGCAATTAGAAACATATTGGTCTAGCATTTGGGAAAAACAACATAACGACAAAGCAACGTGGATAACAGAAGAAGAAACAAAATGGAGAGCAATAGATGAAATGGAATTTATTATTTATTTTTTATTAATTAATTTTTTTTTTTTTTTTTTAAGTATTAGAACTGTTAAAAGTATTAACACAGTTAAAAGTATTGACACTGTTAAAATAATTAACACAGTTAAAAGTATTAACACAGTTAAAAGTATTAACACAGTTAAAAGTATTAATACAGTTAAAAGTATTAACACAGTTAAAAGTATTAAAACAGTTAAAAGTATTAACACAGTTAAAAGTATTAACACAGTTAAAAGTATTAACATAGTTAAAAGTATTAACACAGTTAAAAGTATTAACACAGTTAAAAGTATTAACACAGTTAAAAGTATTAACTCAGTTAAAAGTATTTATTAACACAGTTAAAAGTATTATGACAATTAAAAGTATTAACACAGTTAGAAGTATTAACACAGTTAAAAGTATTAACACAGTTAAAAGTATTTATTAACACAGTTAAAAGTATTAACACAATTAAAAGTATTGACACAGTTAAAAGTATTGACACAGTTAAAAGTATTGACACAGTTAAAAGTATTGACAAAGTTAAAAGTATTGACACAGTTAAAAGTATTAACACAGTTAAAAGTATTGACACAGGTAAAAGTATTGACACAGGTAAAAGTATTAACACAGTTAAAAGTATTAACACAGTTAAAAGTATTTATTAACACAGTTAAAAGTATTATGACAATTAAAAGTATTAACACAGTTAGAAGTATTAACACAGTTAAAAGTATTAACACAGTTAAAAGTATTTATTAACACAGTTAAAAGTATTAACACAGTTAAAAGTATTGACACAGTTAAAAGTATTGACACAGTTAAAAGTATTGACACAGTTAAAAGTATTGACAAAGTTAAAAGTATTGACACAGTTAAAAGTATTGACACAGTTAAAAGTATTGACACAGGTAAAAGTATTGACACAGGTAAAAGTATTGACACAGTTAAAAGTATTGACACAGTTAAAAGTATTGACACAGTTAAAAATATTAACACAGTTAAAAGTATGGACACAGTTAAAAGTATCGACACAGTTAAAAGTATCGACACAGTTAAAAGTATCGACACGGTAAAAAGTATCGACACAGTTAAAAGTATTGACACAGTTAAAAGTATTCACACAGTTAAAAGTATTGACGCAGTTAAAAGTATTGACACAGTTAAAAGAATTGACACAGTTAAAAGTATTGACGCAGTTAAAAGTAATAACACAGTTAAAAGTATAAAAACAGTTAAAAGTATCGACACAGTTAAAAGTATTTATTAACACAGTTAAAAGCATTTATTAACACAGTTAAAAGTATTTATTAACAGAGTTAAAAGTATTAACACAGTTAAAAGTATTGACACAGTAAAAAGTATTGACACAGTTAAAAATATTGACACAGTTAAAAGTATGGACACAGTTAAAAGTATCGACACAGTTAAAAGTATTGACACAGTTAAAAGTATCGACACAGTAAAAAGTATCGACACAGTAAAAAGTATCGACACAGTTAAAAGTATTGACACAGTTAAAAGTATTGACACAGTTAAAAGTATTGACGCAGTTAAAAGTATTGACACAGTTAAAAGTATCGACATAGTTAAAAGTATTGACACAGTTTAAAGTGTGTCGATACTTTTTACTGTGTCGATACTTTTAACTGCGTCGATACTTTTAACTGTGTCGATACTTTTAACTGTGTCGATACTTTTAACTGAGTCGATACTTTTAACTAAGTCGATACTTTTAACTGAGTCGATACTTTTAACTGTGTCGATACTTTTAACTGTGTCGATACTTTTAACTGTGTCGATACTTTTAACTGTGTCGATACTTTTAACTGTGTCGATACTTTTAATGGTTTCGATACTTTTAACTGTGTCGATACTTTTAACTGTGTCGATACTTTTAACTGCGTCGATACTTTTAACTGTGTCGATACTTTTAACTGTGTTAATACTTTTAACTGTGTCGATACTTTTAACTGTGTCGATACTTTTAACTGTGTCGATACTTTTAACTGTGTCGATACTTTTAACTGTGTCGATACTTTTAACTGTGTCGATACTTTTAACTGTGTCGATACTTTTAACTGTGTCGATATATTTAACTGTGTCAATTTTTTTAACTGTGTCGATACTTTTAACAGTGTTAATACTTTTGAATGTGTTAATACTTTTAACTGTGTTAATACTTTTAACTGTGTTAATAAATACTTTTACTGTCTTAATACTTTTAACTGTGTCGATACTTTTAATTGTGTCGATACTTTTAACTGTGTCGATACTTTTAACTGTGTCGATACTTTTAACTGAGTTGATACTTTTAACTGAGTCGATACTTTTAACTGTGTCGATACTTTTAACTGTGTCGATACTTTTAACTGTGTCGATACTTTTAATTGTGTCGATACTTTTAACTGTGTCGATACTTTTAACTGTGTCGATACTTTTAACTGTGTCGATACTTTTAACTGTGTCGATACTTTTAACTGTGTCGATAGTTTTAACTGTGTCGATACTTTTAACTGCGTCGATAATTTTAACTGAGTCGATACTTTTAACTGTGTCGATACTTTTAACTGAGTCGATACTTTTAACTGTGTCGATGCTTTTAACTGTGTCGATAGTTTTAACTGTGTCGATACTTTTAACTGTGTCGATACTTTTAACTGTGTCGATACTTTTAACTGTGTCGATACTTTTAACTGTGTCGATACTTTTAAATGAGTCGATACTTTTAACTGCGTCGATACTTTTAACTGCGTCGATACTTTTAACTGAGTCGATACTTTTAACTGTGTCGATACTTTTAAATGAGTCGATACTTTTAACTGCGTCGATACTTTTAACTGCGTCGATACTTTTAACTGAGTCGATACTTTTAACTGCGTCGATACTTTTAACTGCATCGATACTTTTAACTGAGTCGATACTTTTAACTGTGTCAATACTTTTAACTGTGTCGATACTTTTAACTGTGTCGATACTTTTAACTGCGTCGATACTTTTAACTGTGTCGATACTTTTAACTGTGTCGATAGTTTTAACTGTGTCGATAGTTTTAACTGTGTCGATAGTTTTAACTGTGTCGATACTTTTAACTGTGTCGATACTTTTAACTGCGTCGATACTTTTAACTGAGTCGATACTTTTAACTGTGTCGATACTTTTAACTGTGTCGATACTTTTAACTGTGTCGATATATTTAACTGTGTCAATTTTTTTAACTGTGTCGATACTTTTAACAGTGTCAATACTTTTGAATGTGTTAATACTTTTAACTGTGTTAATACTTTTAACTGTGTTAATAAATACTTTTATTGTCTTAATACTTTTAACTGTGTCGATACTTTTAATTGTGTCAATACTTTTAACTGTGTCGATACTTTTAACTGTGTCGATACTTTTAACTGAGTTGATACTTTTAACTGAGTCGATACTTTTAACTGTGTCGATACTTTTAACTGTGTCGATACTTTTAACTGTGTCGATACTTTTAATTGTGTCGATACTTTTAACCGTGTCGATACTTTTAACTGTGTCGATACTTTTAACTGTGTCGATAGTTTTAACTGTGTCGATACTTTTAACTGTGTCGATAGTTTTAAGTGTGTCGATACTTTTAACTGCGTCGATACTTTTAACTGAGTCGATACTTTTAACTGTGTCGATACTTTTAACTGAGTCGATACTTTTAACTGTGTCGATACTTTTAACTGTGTCGATAGTTTTAACTGTGTCGATACTTTTAACTGTGTCGATACTTTTAACTGTGTCGATACTTTTAACTGTGTCGATACTTTTAACTGTGTCGATACTTTTAACTGAGTTGATACTTTTAACTGAGTCGATACTTTTAACTGTGTCGATACTTTTAACTGTGTCGATACTTTTAACTGTGTCGATACTTTTAATTGTGTCGATACTTTTAACTGTGTCGATACTTTTAACTGTGTCGATACTTTTAACTGTGTCGATAGTTTTAACTGTGTCGATACTTTTAACTGTGTCGATAGTTTTAACTGTGTCGATACTTTTAACTGCGTCGATACTTTTAACTGAGTCGATACTTTTAACTGTGTCGATACTTTTAACTGGATCGATACTTTTAACTGTGTCGATGCTTTTAACTGTGTCGATACTTTTAACTGTGTCGATACTTTTAACTGTGTCGATACTTTTAACTGTGTCGATACTTTTAACTGTGTCGATACTTTTAACTGTGTCGATACTTTTAACTGAGTCGATACTTTTAACTAAGTCGATACTTTTAACTGTGTCGATACTTTTAACTGTGTCGATACTTTTAACTGAGTCGATACTTTTAACTGAGTCGATACATTTAACTGTGTCGATACTTTTAACTGTGTCGATACTTTTAACTGTGTCGATACTTTTAATTGTGTCGATACTTTTAACTGTGTCGATACTTTTAACTGTGTCGATACTTTTAACTGAGTTGATACTTTTAACTGAGTCGATACTTTTAACTGTGTCGATACTTTTAACTGTGTCGATACTTTTAACTGTGTCGATACTTTTAATTGTGTCGATACTTTTAACTGTGTCGATACTTTTAACTGTGTTGATACCTTTAACTGTGTCGATACTTTTAACTGTGTCGATACTTTTAACTGTGTCGATACTTTTAACTGTGTCGATACTTTTAATGGTTTCGATACTTTTAACTGTGTCGATACTTTTAACTGTGTCGATACTTTTAACTGCGTCGATACTTTTAACTGTGTCGATACTTTTAACTGTGTTAATACTTTTAACTGTGTCGATACTTTTAACTGTGTCGATACTTTTAACTGTGTCGATACTTTTAACTGTGTCGATACTTTTAACTGTGTCGATACTTTTAACTGTGTCGATACTTTTAACTGTGTCGATACTTTTAACTGTGTCGATATATTTAACTGTGTCAATTTTTTTAACTGTGTCGATACTTTTAACAGTGTTAATACTTTTGAATGTGTTAATACTTTTAACTGTGTTAATACTTTTAACTGTGTTAATAAATACTTTTACTGTCTTAATACTTTTAACTGTGTCGATACTTTTAATTGTGTCGATACTTTTAACTGTGTCGATACTTTTAACTGTGTCGATACTTTTAACTGAGTTGATACTTTTAACTGAGTCGATACTTTTAACTGTGTCGATACTTTTAACTGTGTCGATACTTTTAACTGTGTCGATACTTTTAATTGTGTCGATACTTTTAACTGTGTCGATACTTTTAACTGTGTCGATACTTTTAACTGTGTCGATACTTTTAACTGTGTCGATACTTTTAACTGTGTCGATACTTTTAACTGTGTCGATACTTTTAACTGTGTCGATACTTTTAATTGTTTTGATACTTTTAACTGTGTCGATACTTTTAACTGTGTCGATACTTTTAACTGTGTCGATACTTTTAACTGTGTCGATATATTTAACTGTGTCAATTTTTTTAACTGTGTCGATACATTTAACTGTGTTAATACTTTTGAATGTGTTAATACTTTTAACTGTGTTAATACTTTTAACTGTGTTAATAAATACTTTTACTGTCTTAATACTTTTAACTGTGTCGATACTTTTAACTGTGTCGATACTTTTAACTGTGTCGATTCTTTTAAATGTGTCGATACTTTTAACTGTGTTAATAATTTTAACTGTGTCGATACTTTTAACTGTGTCGACACTTTAAACTGTGTCGATACTTTTAACTGTGTTAATACTTTTAACTGTGTCGATACTTTTAACTGTGTCGATACTTTTAACTGTGTCGATACTTTTAACTGTGTCGATACTTTTAACTGTGTCGATACTTTTAACTGAGTCGATACTTTTAACTGTGTCGATACTTTTAACTGTGTCGATACTTTTAACTGTGTCGATACTTTTAATTGTGTCGATACTTTTAACTGTGTCGATACTTTTAACTGTGTCGATACTTTTAACTGTGTCGATACTTTTAACTGTGTCGATACTTTTAACTGAGTTGATACTTTTAACTGAGTCGATACTTTTAACTGTGTCGATACTTTTAACTGTGTCGATACTTTTAACTGTGTCGATACTTTTAACTGTGTCGATACTTTTAACTGTGTCGATACTTTTAACTGTGTCGATACTTTTAACTGTGTCGATAGTTTTAACTGTGTCGATACTTTTAACTGTGTCGATAGTTTTAACTGTGTCGATACTTTTAACTGCGTCGATACTTTTAACTGAGTCGATACTTTTAACTGTGTCGATACTTTTAACTGTGTCGATACTTTTAACTGTGTCGATGCTTTTAACTGTGTCGATAGTTTTAACTGTGTCGATACTTTTAACTGTGTCGATACTTTTAACTGTGTCGATACTTTTAACTGTGTCGATACTTTTAACTGTGTCGATACTTTTAACTGAGTCGATACTTTTAACTAAGTCGATACTTTTAACTGTGTCGATACTTTTAACTGTGTCGATACTTTTAACTGAGTCGATACTTTTAACTGAGTCGATACATTTAACTGTGTCGATACTTTTAACTGTGTCGATACTTTTAACTGTGTCGATACTTTTAATTGTGTCGATACTTTTAACTGTGTCGATACTTTTAACTGAGTCGATACTTTTAACTGAGTCGATACTTTTAACTGTGTCGATACTTTTAACTGTGTCGATACTTTTAACTGTGTCGATTCTTTAAACTGTGTCGATACTTTTAACTGTGTTAATACTTTTAATTGTGTTAATACTTTTAACTGTGTTAATAAATACTTTTAACTGTGTTAATAAATACTTTTAACTGTGTTAATAAATACTTTTAACTGTGTTAATAAATACTTTGAACTGTGTCGATACTTTTAACTATGTCGATACTTTTAACTGTGTCGATACTTTTAACTGCGTCGATACTTTTAACTGAGTCGATACTTTTAACTGTGTCGATACTTTTAACTGTGTCGATACTTTTAACTGTGTTAATACTTTTAACTGTGTCGATACTTTTAAATGTGTCGATACTTTTAACTGTGTCGATACTTTTAACTGTGTCGATACTTTTAACTGTGTCGATACTTTTAACTGCGTCGATACTTTTAACTGTGTCGATACTTTTAACTGTGTCGATACTTTTAACTGTGTCGATACTTTTAACAGAGTCGATACTTTTAACTGTGTCGATACTTTTAACTGTGTCGATACTTTTAACTGTGTCGATACTTTTAACTGTGTCGATACATTTAACTATGTCGATAGTTTTAACTGTGTCGATACTTTTAACTGCGTCGATAGTTTTAACTGTGTCGATACTTTTAATTTTGTCGATACTTTTAACTGTGTCGATACTTTTAACTGTGTCGATACTTTTAACGGTGTCGATACTTATAACTGTGTTAATACTTTTGAATGTGTTAATACTTTTAATTGTCTTAGTAAATACTTTTAACTGTCTTAATAAATACTTTTAACTGTGTTAATACTTTTAACTGTGTCGATACTTTTAACTGTGTCGATACTTTTAACTGTGTCGATACTTTTAACTGTGTCGATACTTTTAACTGCGTCGATACTTTTAACTGTGTCGATACTTTTAACTGTGTTAATACTTTTAACTGTGTTAATACTTTTAACTGTGTCGATACTTTTAACTGTGTCGATTCTTTTAAATGTGTCGATACTTTTAACTGTGTTAATAATTTTAACTGTGTCGATACTTTTAACTGTGTCGACACTTTTAACTGTGTCGATACTTTTAACTGTGTTAATACTTTTAACTGTGTCGATACTTTTAACTGTGTCGATACTTTTAACTGTGTCGATACTTTTAACTGTGTCGATACTTTTAACTGTGTCGATACTTTTAACTGTGTCGATACTTTTAACTGTGTCGATACTTTTAACTGTGTCGATACTTTTAACTGTGTCGATACTTTTAAATGTGTCGATACTTTTAACTGTGTCGATACTTTTAACTGTGTCGATACTTTTAACTGTGTCGATACTTTTAATTGTTTTGATACTTTTAACTGTGTCGATACTTTTAACTGTGTCGATACTTTTAACTGTGTCGATACTTTTAACTGTGTCGATATATTTAACTGTGTCAATTTTTTTAACTGTGTCGATACATTTAACTGTGTTAATACTTTTGAATGTGTTAATACTTTTAACTGTGTTAATACTTTTAACTGTGTTAATAAATACTTTTACTGTTTTAATACTTTTAACTGTGTCGATACTTTTAACTGTGTCGATACTTTTAACTGTGTCGATTCTTTTAAATGTGTCGATACTTTTAACTGTGTTAATAATTTTAACTGTGTCGATACTTTTAACTGTGTCGACACTTTTAACTGTGTCGATACTTTTAACTGTGTTAATACTTTTAACTGTGTCGATACTTTTAACTGTGTCGATACTTTTAACTGTGTCGATACTTTTAACTGTGTCGATACTTTTAACTGTGTCGATACTTTTAACTGTGTCGATACTGTTAACTGTGTCGATACTTTTAACTGAGTCGATACTTTTAACTGTGTCGATACTTTTAACTGTGTCGATACTTTTAACTGTGTCGATACTTTTAACTGTGTCGATACTTTTAACTGTGTCGATACTTTTAATGGTTTCGATACTTTTAACTGTGTCGATACTTTTAACTGTGTCGATACTTTTAACTGCGTCGATACTTTTAACTGTGTCGATACTTTTAACTGTGTTAATACTTTTAACTGTGTCGATACTTTTAACTGTGTCGATACTTTTAACTGTGTCGATACTTTTAACTGTGTCGATACTTTTAACTGTGTCGATACTTTTAACTGTGTCGATACTTTTAACTGTGTCGATACTTTTAACTGTGTCGATATATTTAACTGTGTCAATTTTTTTAACTGTGTCGATACTTTTAACAGTGTTAATACTTTTGAATGTGTTAATACTTTTAACTGTGTTAATACTTTTAACTGTGTTAATAAATACTTTTACTGTCTTAATACTTTTAACTGTGTCGATACTTTTAATTGTGTCGATACTTTTAACTGTGTCGATACTTTTAACTGTGTCGATACTTTTAACTGAGTTGATACTTTTAACTGAGTCGATACTTTTAACTGTGTCGATACTTTTAACTGTGTCGATACTTTTAACTGTGTCGATACTTTTAATTGTGTCGATACTTTTAACTGTGTCGATACTTTTAACTGTGTCGATACTTTTAACTGTGTCGATACTTTTAACTGTGTCGATACTTTTAACTGTGTCGATACTTTTAACTGTGTCGATACTTTTAACTGTGTCGATACTTTTAATTGTTTTGATACTTTTAACTGTGTCGATACTTTTAACTGTGTCGATACTTTTAACTGTGTCGATACTTTTAACTGTGTCGATATATTTAACTGTGTCAATTTTTTTAACTGTGTCGATACATTTAACTGTGTTAATACTTTTGAATGTGTTAATACTTTTAACTGTGTTAATACTTTTAACTGTGTTAATAAATACTTTTACTGTCTTAATACTTTTAACTGTGTCGATACTTTTAACTGTGTCGATACTTTTAACTGTGTCGATTCTTTTAAATGTGTCGATACTTTTAACTGTGTTAATAATTTTAACTGTGTCGATACTTTTAACTGTGTCGACACTTTAAACTGTGTCGATACTTTTAACTGTGTTAATACTTTTAACTGTGTCGATACTTTTAACTGTGTCGATACTTTTAACTGTGTCGATACTTTTAACTGTGTCGATACTTTTAACTGTGTCGATACTTTTAACTGAGTCGATACTTTTAACTGTGTCGATACTTTTAACTGTGTCGATACTTTTAACTGTGTCGATACTTTTAATTGTGTCGATACTTTTAACTGTGTCGATACTTTTAACTGTGTCGATACTTTTAACTGTGTCGATACTTTTAACTGTGTCGATACTTTTAACTGTGTCGATAGTTTTAACTGTGTCGATACTTTTAACTGCGTCGATAATTTTAACTGAGTCGATACTTTTAACTGTGTCGATACTTTTAACTGTGTCGATACTTTTAACTGTGTCGATTCTTTTAACTGTGTCGATACTTTTAACTGTGTCGATACTTTTAACTGTGTCGATACTTTTAACTGAGTCGATACTTTTAACTGTGTCGATACTTTTAACTGTGTCGATACTTTTAACTGTGTCGATACTTTTAACTGTGTCGATTCTTTTAAATGTGTCGATACTTTTAACTGTGTTAATAATTTTAACTTTGTCGATACTTTTAACTGTGTCGATACTTTTAACTGTGTCGATACTTTTAACTGTGTCGATACATTTAACTATGTCGATAGTTTTAACTGTGTCGATACTTTTAACTGCGTCGATAGTTTTAACTGTGTCGATACTTTTAATTTTGTCGATACTTTTAACTGTGTCGATACTTTTAACTGTGTCGATACTTTTAACGGTGTCGATACTTATAACTGTGTTAATACTTTTGAATGTGTTAATACTTTTAATTGTCTTAGTAAATACTTTTAACTGTCTTAATAAATACTTTTAACTGTGTTAATACTTTTAACTGTGTCGATACTTTTAACTGTGTCGATACTTTTAACTGTGTCGATACTTTTAACTGTGTCGATACTTTTAACTGCGTCGATACTTTTAACTGTGTCGATACTTTTAACTGTGTTAATACTTTTAACTGTGTTAATACTTTTAACTGTGTCGATACTTTTAACTGTGTCGATTCTTTTAAATGTGTCGATACTTTTAACTGTGTTAATAATTTTAACTGTGTCGATACTTTTAACTGTGTCGACACTTTTAACTGTGTCGATACTTTTAACTGTGTTAATACTTTTAACTGTGTCGATACTTTTAACTGTGTCGATACTTTTAACTGTGTCGATACTTTTAACTGTGTCGATACTTTTAACTGAGTCGATACTTTTAACTGTGTCGATACTTTTAACTGTGTCGATACTTTTAACTGTGTCGATACTTTTAATTGTGTCGATACTTTTAACTGTGTCGATACTTTTAACTGTGTCGATACTTTTAACTGTGTCGATACTTTTAACTGTGTCGATACTTTTAACTGTGTCGATAGTTTTAACTGTGTCGATACTTTTAACTGCGTCGATAATTTTAACTGAGTCGATACTTTTAACTGTGTCGATACTTTTAACTGTGTCGATACTTTTAACTGTGTCGATACTTTTAACTGTGTCGATACTTTTAACTGTGTCGATACTTTTAACTGTGTCGATACTTTTAACTGAGTCGATACTTTTAACTGTGTCGATACTTTTAACTGTGTCGATACTTTTAACTGTGTCGATACTTTTAACTGTGTCGATTCTTTTAAATGTGTCGATACTTTTAACTGTGTTAATAATTTTAACTTTGTCGATACTTTTAACTGTGTCGACACTTTTGACTGTGTCGATACTTTTAACTGTGTTAATACTTTTAACTGTGTCGATACTTTTAACTGTGTCGATACTTTTAACTGTGTCGATACTTTTAACTGTGTCGATACTTTTAACTGTGTCGATACTTTTAACTGTGTCGACACTTTTAACTGTGTCGATGCTTTTAACTGTGTCGATACTTTTAACTGTGTCGATACTTTTAACTGAGTCGATACTTTTAACTGTGTCGATACTTTTAACTGTGTCGACACTTTTAACTGTGTCGATGCTTTTAACTGTGTCGATACTTTTAACTGTGTCGATACTTTTAACTGAGTCGATACTTTTAACTGTGTCGATACTTTTAACTACGTCGATACTTTTAACTGCGTCGATACTTTTAACTGAGTCGATACTTTTAACTGAGTCGATACTTTTAACTGTGTCGATACTTTTAACAGAGTCGATACTTTTAACTGTATCGATACTTTTAAATGTGTCGATACTTTTAACTGTGTCGATACTTTTAACGGTGTTAATAAATACTTTTAACTGTGTTAATAATTACTTTTAACTGTGTTAATAAATACTTTGAACTGTGTTAATAAATACTTTGAACTGTATCGATACTTTTAACTGTGTCGATACTTTTAACTGTGTTATTACATTTAACTGTGATAATACTTTTAACTGTGTTCATACTTTTAACTGTGTCGATACTTTTAACTGTGTCGATACTTTTAACTGTGTCGATACTTTTAACTGTGTCGATACTTTTAACTGTGTCGATACTTTTAACTGTGTCGATACTTTTAATTGTTTCGATACTTTTAACTGTGTCGATACTTTTAACTGTGTCGATACTTTTAACTGCGTCGATACTTTTAACTGTGTCAATACTTTTAACTGTGTCGATACTTTTAACTGTGTCGATACTTTTAACTGCGTCGATACTTTTAACTGTGTCGATACTTTTAAGTGTGTCGATAGTTTTAACTGTGTCGATACTTTTAACTGTGTCGATACTTTTAACTGTGTTAATAAATACTTTTAACTGTGTTAATAAATACTTTTGACTGTGTTAATAAATACTTTTAACTGTGTTAATAAATACTTTGAACTGTATCGATACTTTTAACTGTGTCGATACTTTTAACTGTGTTATTACATTTAACTGTGATAATACTTTTAACTGTGTTCATACTTTTAACTGTGTCGATACTTTTAACTGTGTCGATACTTTTAACTGTGTCGATACTTTTAACTGTGTCGATACTTTTAACTGTGTCGATACTTTTAACTGTGTCGATACTTTTAACTGTGTCGATACTTTTAATTGTTTCGATACTTTTAACTGTGTCGATACTTTTAACTGTGTCGATACTTTTAACTGCGTCGATACTTTTAACTGTGTCAATACTTTTAACTGTGTCGATACTTTTAACTGTGTCGATACTTTTAACTGTGTCGATAGTTTTAACTGTGTCGATACTTTTTACTGTGTCGATAGTTTTAACTGTGTCGATACTTTTAACTGTGTCGATACTTTTAACTGCGTCGATACTTTTAACTGAGTCGATACTTTTAACTGTGTCGATACTTTTAACTGTGTCGATACTTTTAACTGTGTCGATACTTTTAACTGTGTCGATACTTTTAACTGTGTCGATACTTTTAACTGTGTCGATACTTTTAACTGTGTCGATACTTTTAACTGTGTCGATATATTTAACTGTGTAATTTTTTTTAACTGTGTCGATACTTTTAACAGTGTTAATACTTTTGAATGTGTTAATACTTTTAACTGTGTTAATACTTTTAACTGTGTTAATAAATACTTTTACTGTCTTAATACTTTTAACTGTGTCGATACTTTTAATTGTGTCGATACTTTTAACTGTGTCGATACTTTTAACTGTGTCGATACTTTTAACTGAGTCGATACTTTTAACTGTGTCGATACTTTTAACTGTGTCGATACTTTTAACTGTGTCGATACTTTTAACCGTGTCGATTCTTTTAAATGTGTCGATACTTTTAACTGTGTTAATAATTTTAACTTTGTCGATACTTTTAACTGTGTCGACACTTTTGACTGTGTCGATACTTTTAACTGTGTTAATACTTTTAACTGTGTCTATACTTTTAACTGTGTCGATACTTTTAACTGTGTCGATACTTTTAACTGTGTCGATACTTTTAACTGTGTCGATACTTTTAACTGTGTCGACACTTTTAACTGTGTCGATGCTTTTAACTGTGTCGATACTTTTAACTGTGTCGATTCTTTTAACTGAGTCGATACTTTTAACTGTGTCGATACTTTTAACTGTGTCGACACTTTTAACTGTGTCGATGCTTTTAACTGTGTCGATACTTTTAACTGTGTCGATACTTTTAACTGAGTCGATACTTTTAACTGTGTCGATACTTTTAACTACGTCGATACTTTTAACTGCGTCGATACTTTTAACTGTGTCGATACTTTTAACTGTGTCGATACTTTTAACTGAGTCGATACTTTTAACTGCGTCGATACTTTTAACTGCGTCGATACTTTTAACTGTGTCGATACTTTTAACTGTGTCGATACTTTTAACTGAGTCGATACTTTTAACTGTGTCGATACTTTTAACTGTGTCGATACTTTTAACTGTGTCGATACTTTTAATTGTTTCGATACTTTTAACTGTGTCGATACTTTTAACTGTGTCGATACTTTTAACTGCGTCGATACTTTTAACTGTGTCAATACTTTTAACTGTGTCGATACTTTTAACTGTGTCGATACTTTTAACTGTGTCGATACTTTTAACTGTGTCGATACTTTTAACTGTGTCGATACTTTTAACTGTGTCGATACTTTTAATTGTTTCGATACTTTTAACTGTGTCGATACTTTTAACTGTGTCGATACTTTTAACTGCGTCGATACTTTTAACTGTGTCAATACTTTTAACTGTGTCGATACTTTCAACTGTGTCGATATATTTAACTGTGTCGATACTTTTAACTGTGTCGATACTTTTAAGTGTGTCGATAGTTTTAACTGTGTCGATACTTTTAACTGTGTCGATACTTTTAACTGTGTTAATAAATACTTTTAACTGTGTTAATAAATACTTTTAACTGTGTTAATAAATACTTTGAACTGTATCGATACTTTTAACTGTGTCGATACTTTTAACTGTGTTATTACATTTAACTGTGATAATACTTTTAACTGTGTTCATACTTTTAACTGTGTCGATACTTTTAACTGTGTCGATACTTTTAACTGTGTCGATACTTTTAACTGTGTCGATACTTTTAACTGTGTCGATACTTTTAATTGTTTCGATACTTTTAACTGTGTCGATACTTTTAACTGTGTCGATACTTTTAACTGCGTCGATACTTTTAACTGTGTCAATACTTTTAACTGTGTCGATACTTTTAACTGTGTCGATACTTTTAACTGCGTCGATACTTTTAACTGTGTCGATACTTTTAACTGTGTCGATAGTTTTAACTGTGTCGATACTTTTAACTGTGTCGATAGTTTTAACTGTGTCGATACTTTTAACTGTGTCGATACTTTTAACTGCGTCGATACTTTTAACTGAGTCGATACTTTTAACTGTGTCGATACTTTTAACTGTGTCGATACTTTTAACTGTGTCGATACTTTTAACTGTGTCGATACTTTTAACTGTGTCGATACTTTTAACTGTGTCGATACTTTTAACTGTGTCGATACTTTTAACTGTGTCGATATATTTAACTGTGTCAATTTTTTTAACTGTGTCGATACTTTTAACAGTGTTAATACTTTTGAATGTGTTAATACTTTTAACTGTGTTAATACTTTTAACTGTGTTAATAAATACTTTTACTGTCTTAATACTTTTAACTGTGTCGATACTTTTAATTGTGTCGATACTTTTAACTGTGTCGATACTTTTAACTGTGTCGATACTTTTAACTGAGTTGATACTTTTAACTGAGTCGATACTTTTAACTGTGTCGATACTTTTAACTGTGTCGATACTTTTAACTGTGTCGATACTTTTAACTGTGTCGATACTTTTAACTGTGTCGATACTTTTAACTGTGTCGATATATTTAACTGTGTCAATTTTTTTAACTGTGTCGATACTTTTAACAGTGTTAATACTTTTGAATGTGTTAATACTTTTAACTGTGTTAATACTTTTAACTGTGTTAATAAATACTTTTACTGTCTTAATACTTTTAACTGTGTCGATACTTTTAACTGTGTCGATACTTTTAACTGTGTCGATTCTTTTAAATGTGTCGATACTTTTAACTGTGTTAATAATTTTAACTGTGTCGATACTTTTAACTGTGTCGACACTTTTAACTGTGTCGATACTTTTAACTGTGTTAATACTTTTAACTGTGTTAATACTTTTAACTGTGTCGATACTTTTAACTGTGTCGATACTTTTAACTGTGTCGATACTTTTAACTGTGTCGATACTTTTAACTGTGTCGACACTTTTAACTGTGTCGATGCTTTTAACTGTGTCGATACTTCTAACTGTGTCGATACTTTTAACTGAGACGATACTTTTAACTGTGTCGATACTTTTAACTGTGTCGATACTTTTAACTGTGTTAATACTTTTAACTGTGTCGCTACTTTTAAATGTGTCGATACTTTTAACTGTGTCGATACTTTTAACTGTGTCGATACTTTTAACTGTGTCGATACTTTTAACTGTGTCGATACTTTTAACAGTGTTAATACTTTTGAATGTGTTAATACTTTTAACTGTGTTAACACATTTTACTGTGTCGATACTTTTAACTGTGTCGATACTTTTAACTGTGTCGATAGTTTTAACTGTGTCGATAGTTTTAACTGTGTCGATAGTTTTAACTGTGTCGATACTTTTAACTGTGTCGATACTTTTAACTGTGTCGATACTTTTAAATGTGTCGATACTTTTAACTGTGTCGATACTTTTAACTGTGTCGATACTTTTAACAGTGTCGATACTTTTAATTGTTTTGATACTTTTAACTGTGTCGATACTTTTAACTGTGTCGATACTTTTAACTGTGTCGATACTTTTAACTGTGTCGATATATTTAACTGTGTCAATTTTTTTAACTGTGTCGATACATTTAACTGTGTTAATACTTTTGAATGTGTTAATACTTTTAACTGTGTTAATACTTTTAACTGTGTTAATAAATACTTTTACTGTCTTAATACTTTTAACTGTGTCGATGCTTTTAACTGTGTCGATACTTTTAACTGTGTCGATACTTTTAACTGAGTCGATACTTTTAACTGTGTCGATACTTTTAACTGTGTCGACACTTTTAACTGTGTCGATGCTTTTAACTGTGTCGATACTTTTAACTGTGTCGATACTTTTAACTGAGTCGATACTTTTAACTGTGTCGATACTTTTAACTACGTCGATACTTTTAACTGCGTCGATACTTTTAACTGAGTCGATACTTTTAACTGAGTCGATACTTTTAACAGAGTCGATACTTTTAACTGTATCGATACTTTTAAATGTGTCGATACTTTTAACTGTGTCGATACTTTTAACTGTGTTAATAAATACTTTTAACTGTGTTAATGAATACTTTTAACTGTGTTAATAAATACTTTGAACTGTGTTAATAAATACTTTGAACTGTATCGATACTTTTAACTGTGTCGATACTTTTAACTGTGTTATTACATTTAACTGTGATAATACTTTTAACTGTGTTCATACTTTTAACTGTGTCGATACTTTTAACTATGTCGATACTTTTAACTGTGTCGATACTTTTAACTGTGTCGATACTTTTAACTGTGTCGATACTTTTAACTGTGTCGATACTTTTAATTGTTTCGATACTTTTAACTGTGTCGATACTTTTAACTGTGTCGATACTTTTAACTGCGTCGATACTTTTAACTGTGTCAATACTTTTAACTGTGTCGATACTTTTAACTGTGTCGATACTTTTAACTGCGTCGATACTTTTAACTGTGTCGATACTTTTAAGTGTGTCGATAGTTTTAACTGTGTCGATACTTTTAACTGTGTCGATACTTTTAACTGTGTTAATAAATACTTTTAACTGTGTTAATAAATACTTTGAACTGTATCGATACTTTTAACTGTGTCGATACTTTTAACTGTGTTATTACATTTAACTGTGATAATACTTTTAACTGTGTTCATACTTTTAACTGTGTCGATACTTTTAACTGTGTCGATACTTTTAACTGTGTCGATACTTTTAACTGTGTCGATACTTTTAACTGTGTCGATACTTTTAACTGTGTCGATACTTTTAACTGTGTCGATACTTTTAATTGTTTCGATACTTTTAACTGTGTCGATACTTTTAACTGTGTCGATACTTTTAACTGCGTCGATACTTTAAACTGTGTCAATACTTTAAACTGTGTCGATACTTTTAACTGTGTCGATACTTTTAACTGCGTCGATACTTTTAACTGTGTCGATACTTTTAACTGTGTCGATACTTTTAACTGTGTCGATACTTTTAACTGTGTCGATAGTTTTAACTGTGTCGATACTTTTAACTGTGTCGATACTTTTAACTGCGTCGATACTTTTAACTGAGTCGATACTTTTAACTGTGTCGATACTTTTAACTGTGTCGATACTTTTAACTGTGTCGATACTTTTAACTGTGTCGATACTTTTAACTGTGTCGATACTTTTAACTGTGTCGATACTTTTAACTGTGTCGATACTTTTAACTGTGTCGATATATTTAACTGTGTCAATTTTTTTAACTGTGTCGATACTTTTAACAGTGTTAATTCTTTTGAATGTGTTAATACTTTTAACTGTGTTAATACTTTTAACTGTGTTAATAAATACTTTTACTGTCTTAATACTTTTAACTGTGTCGATACTTTTAATTGTGTCGATACTTTTAGCTGTGTCGATACTTTTAACTGTGTCGATACTTTTAACTGAGTTGATACTTTTAACTGAGTCGATACTTTTAACTGTGTCGATACTTTTAACTGTGTTATTACATTTAACTGTGATAATACTTTTAACTGTGTTCATACTTTTAACTGTGTCGATACTTTTAACTGTGTCGATACTTTTAACTGTGTCGATAGTTTTAACTGTGTCGATACTTTTAACTGTGTCGATACTTTTAACTGTGTCGATACTTTTAATTGTTTCGATACTTTTAACTGTGTCGATACTTTTAACTGTGTCGATACTTTTAACTGCGTCGATACTTTTAACTGTGTCAATACTTTTAACTGTGTCGATACTTTTAACTGTGTCGATACTTTTAACTGCGTCGATACTTTTAACTGTGTCGATACTTTTAAGTGTGTCGATAGTTTTAACTGTGTCGATACTTTTAACTGTGTCGATACTTTTAACTGTGTTAATAAATACTTTTAACTGTGTTAATAAATACTTTGAACTGTATCGATACTTTTAACTGTGTCGATACTTTTAACTGTGTTATTACATTTAACTGTGATAATACTTTTAACTGTGTTCATACTTTTAACTGTGTCGATACTTTTAACTGTGTCGATACTTTTAACTGTGTCGATACTTTTAACTGTGTCGATACTTTTAACTGTGTCGATACTTTTAATTGTTTCGATACTTTTAACTGTGTCGATACTTTTAACTGTGTCGATACTTTTAACTGCGTCGATACTTTTAACTGTGTCAATACTTTTAACTGTGTCGATACTTTTAACTGTGTCGATACTTTTAACTGCGTCGATACTTTTAACTGTGTCGATACTTTTAACTGTGTCGATAGTTTTAACTGTGTCGATACTTTTAACTGTGTCGATAGTTTTAACTGTGTTGATACTTTTAACTGTGTCGATACTTTTAACTGCGTCGATACTTTTAACTGAGTCGATACTTTTAACTGTGTCGATACTTTTAACTGTGTCGATACTTTTAACTGTGTCGATACTTTTAACTGTGTCGATACTTTTAACTGTGTCGATACTTTTAAATGTGTCGATACTTTTAACTGTGTCGATACTTTTAACTGTGTCGATATATTTAACTGTGTCAATTTTTTTAACTGTGTCGATACTTTTAACAGTGTTAATACTTTTGAATGTGTTAATACTTTTAACTGTGTTAATACTTTTAACTGTGTTAATAAATACTTTTACTGTCTTAATACTTTTAACTGTGTCGATACTTTTAATTGTGTCGATACTTTTAACTGTGTCGATACTTTTAACTGTGTCGATACTTTTAACTGAGTTGATACTTTTAACTGAGTCGATACTTTTAACTGTGTCGATACTTTTAACTGTGTCGATACTTTTAACTGTGTCGATACTTTTAACTGTGTCGATACTTTTAACTGTGTCGATACTTTTAACTGTGTCGATATATTTAACTGTGTCAATTTTTTTAACTGTGTCGATACTTTTAACAGTGTTAATACTTTTGAATGTGTTAATACTTTTAACTGTGTTAATACTTTTAACTGTGTTAATAAATACTTTTACTGTCTTAATACTTTTAACTGTGTCGATACTTTTAACTGTGTCGATACTTTTAACTGTGTCGATTCTTTTAAATGTGTCGATACTTTTAACTGTGTTAATAATTTTAACTGTGTCGATACTTTTAACTGTGTCGACACTTTTAACTGTGTCGATACTTTTAACTGTGTTAATACTTTTAACTGTGTTAATACTTTTAACTGTGTCGATACTTTTAACTGTGTCGATACTTTTAACTGTGTCGATACTTTTAACTGTGTCGATACTTTTAACTGTGTCGACACTTTTAACTGTGTCGATGCTTTTAACTGTGTCGATACTTCTAACTGTGTCGATACTTTTAACTGAGTCGATACTTTTAACTGTGTCGATACTTTTAACTGTGTCGATACTTTTAACTGTGTTAATACTTTTAACTGTGTCGCTACTTTTAAATGTGTCGATACTTTTAACTGTGTCGATACTTTTAACTGTGTCGATACTTTTAACTGTGTCGATACTTTTAACTGTGTCGATACTTTTAACAGTGTTAATACTTTTGAATGTGTTAATACTTTTAACTGTGTTAACACTTTTAACTGTGTCGATACTTTTAACTGTGTCGATACTTTTAACTGTGTCGATAGTTTTAACTGTGTCGATAGTTTTAACTGTGTCGATAGTTTTAACTGTGTCGATACTTTTAACTGTGTCGATACTTTTAACTGTGTCGATACTTTTAAATGTGTCGATACTTTTAACTGTGTCGATACTTTTAACTGTGTCGATACTTTTAACAGTGTCGATACTTTTAATTGTTTTGATACTTTTAACTGTGTCGATACTTTTAACTGTGTCGATACTTTTAACTGTGTCGATACTTTTAACTGTGTCGATATATTTAACTGTGTCAATTTTTTTAACTGTGTCGATACATTTAACTGTGTTAATACTTTTGAATGTGTTAATACTTTTAACTGTGTTAATACTTTTAACTGTGTTAATAAATAATTTACTGTCTTAATACTTTTAACTGTGTCGATGCTTTTAACTGTGTCGATACTTTTAACTGTGTCGATACTTTTAACTGAGTCGATACTTTTAACTGTGTCGATACTTTTAACTGTGTCGACACTTTTAACTGTGTCGATGCTTTTAACTGTGTCGATACTTTTAACTGTGTCGATACTTTTAACTGAGTCGATACTTTTAACTGTGTCGATACTTTTAACTACGTCGATACTTTTAACTGCGTCGATACTTTTAACTGAGTCGATACTTTTAACTGAGTCGATACTTTTAACAGAGTCGATACTTTTAACTGTATCGATACTTTTAAATGTGTCGATACTTTTAACTGTGTCGATACTTTTAACTGTGTTAATAAATACTTTTAACTGTGTTAATGAATACTTTTAACTGTGTTAATAAATACTTTGAACTGTGTTAATAAATACTTTGAACTGTATCGATACTTTTAACTGTGTCGATACTTTTAACTGTGTTATTACATTTAACTGTGATAATACTTTTAACTGTGTTCATACTTTTAACTGTGTCGATACTTTTAACTATGTCGATACTTTTAACTGTGTCGATACTTTTAACTGTGTCGATACTTTTAACTGTGTCGATACTTTTAACTGTGTCGATACTTTTAATTGTTTCGATACTTTTAACTGTGTCGATACTTTTAACTGTGTCGATACTTTTAACTGCGTCGATACTTTTAACTGTGTCAATACTTTTAACTGTGTCGATACTTTTAACTGTGTCGATACTTTTAACTGCGTCGATACTTTTAACTGTGTCGATACTTTTAAGTGTGTCGATAGTTTTAACTGTGTCGATACTTTTAACTGTGTCGATACTTTTAACTGTGTTAATAAATACTTTTAACTGTGTTAATAAATACTTTGAACTGTATCGATACTTTTAACTGTGTCGATACTTTTAACTGTGTTATTACATTTAACTGTGATAATACTTTTAACTGTGTTCATACTTTTAACTGTGTCGATACTTTTAACTGTGTCGATACTTTTAACTGTGTCGATACTTTTAACTGTGTCGATACTTTTAACTGTGTCGATACTTTTAACTGTGTCGATACTTTTAACTGTGTCGATACTTTTAATTGTTTCGATACTTTTAACTGTGTCGATACTTTTAACTGTGTCGATACTTTTAACTGCGTCGATACTTTAAACTGTGTCAATACTTTAAACTGTGTCGATACTTTTAACTGTGTCGATACTTTTAACTGCGTCGATACTTTTAACTGTGTCGATACTTTTAACTGTGTCGATACTTTTAACTGTGTCGATACTTTTAACTGTGTCGATAGTTTTAACTGTGTCGATACTTTTAACTGTGTCGATACTTTTAACTGCGTCGATACTTTTAACTGAGTCGATACTTTTAACTGTGTCGATACTTTTAACTGTGTCGATACTTTTAACTGTGTCGATACTTTTAACTGTGTCGATACTTTTAACTGTGTCGATACTTTTAACTGTGTCGATACTTTTAACTGTGTCGATACTTTTAACTGTGTCGATATATTTAACTGTGTCAATTTTTTTAACTGTGTCGATACTTTTAACAGTGTTAATTCTTTTGAATGTGTTAATACTTTTAACTGTGTTAATACTTTTAACTGTGTTAATAAATACTTTTACTGTCTTAATACTTTTAACTGTGTCGATACTTTTAATTGTGTCGATACTTTTAGCTGTGTCGATACTTTTAACTGTGTCGATACTTTTAACTGAGTTGATACTTTTAACTGAGTCGATACTTTTAACTGTGTCGATACTTTTAACTGTGTTATTACATTTAACTGTGATAATACTTTTAACTGTGTTCATACTTTTAACTGTGTCGATACTTTTAACTGTGTCGATACTTTTAACTGTGTCGATAGTTTTAACTGTGTCGATAGTTTTAACTGTGTCGATAGTTTTAACTGTGTCGATACTTTTAACTGTGTCGATACTTTTAACTGTGTCGATACTTTTTAATGTGTCGATACTTTTAACTGTGTCGATACTTTTAACTGTGTCGATACTTTTAACTGTGTCGATACTTTTAATTGTTTTGATACTTTTAACTGTGTCGATACTTTTAACTGTGTCGATACTTTTAACTGTGTCGATACTTTTAACTGTGTCGATATATTTAACTGTGTCAATTTTTTTAACTGTGTCGATACATTTAACTGTGTTAATACTTTTGAATGTGTTAATACTTTTAACTGTGTTAATACTTTTAACTGTGTTAATAAATACTTTTACTGTCTTAATACTTTTAACTGTGTCGATACTTTTAACTGTGTCGATACTTTTAACTGTGTCGATTCTTTTAAATGTGTCGATACTTTTAACTGTGTCGATACTTTTAACTGTGTCGACACTTTTAACTGTGTCGATGCTTTTAACTGTGTCGATACTTCTAACTGTGTCGATACTTTTAACTGTGTCGACACTTTTAACTGTGTCGATACTTTTAACTGTGTTAATACTTTTAACTGTGTTAATAAATACTTTTACTGTCTTAATACTTTTAACTGTGTCGATACTTTTAACTGTGTCGATACTTTTAACTGTGTCGATTCTTTTAAATGTGTCGATACTTTTAACTGTGTCGATACTTTTAACTGTGTCGACACTTTTAACTGTGTCGATGCTTTTAACTGTGTCGATACTTCTAACTGTGTCGATACTTTTAACTGTGTCGACACTTTTAACTGTGTCGATACTTTTAACTGTGTCGATACTTTTAACTGTGTCGATACTTTTAACTGTGTCGATACTTTTAACTGTGTCGATACTTTTAAATGTGTCGATACTTTTAACTGTGTTAATACTTTTAACTGTGTTAATACTTTTAACTGTGTTGATACTTTTAACTGTGTCGATACTTTTAACTGTGTCGATACTTTTAACTGTGTCGATACTTTTAACTGTGTCGATACTTTTAACTGTGTCGACACTTTTAACTGTGTCGATGCTTTTAACTGTGTCGATACTTCTAACTGTGTCGATACTTTTAACTGAGTCGATACTTTTAACTGTGTCGATACTTTTAACTACGTCGATACTTTTAACTGCGTCGATACTTTTAACTGTGTCGATACTTTTAACTGTGTCGATACTTTTAACTGAGTCGATACTTTTAACTGCGTCGATACTTTTAACTGCGTCGATACTTTTAACTGTGTCGATACTTTTAACTGTGTCGATACTTTTAACTGAGTCGATACTTTTAACTGTGTCGATACTTTTAACTGTGTCGATACTTTTAACTGTGTCGATACTTTTAATTGTTTCGATACTTTTAACTGTGTCGATACTTTTAACTGTGTCGATACTTTTAACTGTGTTATTACATTTAACTGTGATAATACTTTTAACTGTGTTCATACTTTTAACTGTGTCGATACTTTTAACTGTGTCGATACTTTTAACTGTGTCGATACTTTTAACTGTGTCGATACTTTTAATTGTTTCGATACTTTTAACTGTGTCGATACTTTTAACTGTGTCGATACTTTTAACTGCGTCGATACTTTTAACTGTGTCAATACTTTTAACTGTGTCGATACTTTTAACTGTGTCGATACTTTTAACTGCGTCGATACTTTTAACTGTGTCGATACTTTTAACTGTGTTAATACTTTTAACTGTGTTAATAAATACTTTTACTGTCTTAATACTTTTAACTGTGTCGATACTTTTAACTGTGTCGATACTTTTAACTGTGTCGATTCTTTTAAATGTGTCGATACTTTTAACTGTGTCGATACTTTTAACTGTGTCGACACTTTTAACTGTGTCGATGCTTTTAACTGTGTCGATACTTCTAACTGTGTCGATACTTTTAACTGTGTCGACACTTTTAACTGTGTCGATACTTTTAACTGTGTCGATACTTTTAACTGTGTCGATACTTTTAACTGTGTCGATACTTTTAACTGTGTCGATACTTTTAAATGTGTCGATACTTTTAACTGTGTTAATACTTTTAACTGTGTTAATACTTTTAACTGTGTTGATACTTTTAACTGTGTCGATACTTTTAACTGTGTCGATACTTTTAACTGTGTCGATACTTTTAACTGTGTCGATACTTTTAACTGTGTCGACACTTTTAACTGTGTCGATGCTTTTAACTGTGTCGATACTTCTAACTGTGTCGATACTTTTAACTGAGTCGATACTTTTAACTGTGTCGATACTTTTAACTACGTCGATACTTTTAACTGCGTCGATACTTTTAACTGTGTCGATACTTTTAACTGTGTCGATACTTTTAACTGAGTCGATACTTTTAACTGCGTCGATACTTTTAACTGCGTCGATACTTTTAACTGTGTCGATACTTTTAACTGTGTCGATACTTTTAACTGAGTCGATACTTTTAACTGTGTCGATACTTTTAACTGTGTCGATACTTTTAACTGTGTCGATACTTTTAATTGTTTCGATACTTTTAACTGTGTCGATACTTTTAACTGTGTCGATACTTTTAACTGTGTTATTACATTTAACTGTGATAATACTTTTAACTGTGTTCATACTTTTAACTGTGTCGATACTTTTAACTGTGTCGATACTTTTAACTGTGTCGATACTTTTAACTGTGTCGATACTTTTAATTGTTTCGATACTTTTAACTGTGTCGATACTTTTAACTGTGTCGATACTTTTAACTGCGTCGATACTTTTAACTGTGTCAATACTTTTAACTGTGTCGATACTTTTAACTGTGTCGATACTTTTAACTGCGTCGATACTTTTAACTGTGTCGATACTTTTAACTGTGTCGATAGTTTTAACTGTGTCGATACTTTTAACTGTGTCGATAGTTTTAACTGTGTCGATACTTTTAACTGTGTCGATACTTTTAACTGCGTCGATACTTTTAACTGAGTCGATACTTTTAACTGTGTCGATACTTTTAATTGTGTCGATACATTTACTGTGATAATACTTTTAACTGTGTTAACACTTTTAACTGTGTCGATACTTTTAACTGTGTCGATACTTTTAACTGTGTCGATACTTTTAACTGTGTCGATACTTTTAACTGTGTCGATACTTTTAACTGTGTCGATACTTTTAACTGAGTCGATACTTTTAACTGTGTCGATACTTTTAACTGTGTCGATACTTTTAACTGTGTCGATACTTTTAACTGCGTCGATACTTTTAACTGTGTCGATACTTTTAACTGTGTCGATACTTTAAACTGTGTCGATACTTTTAACAGAGTCGATACTTTTAACTGTGTCGATACTTTTAACTGTGTCGATACTTTTAACTGTGTCGATACTTTTAACTGTGTCGATACATTTAACTATGTCGATAGTTTTAACTGTGTCGATACTTTTAACTGCGTCGATAGTTTTAACTGTGTCGATACTTTTAATTTTGTCGATACTTTTAACTGTGTCGATACTTTTAACTGTGTCGATACTTTTAACTGTGTCGATACTTTTAACTGTGTTAATACTTTTGAATGTGTTAATACTTTTAATTGTCTTAGTAAATACTTTTAACTGTCTTAATAAATACTTTTAACTGTGTTAATACTTTTAACTGTGTCGATACTTTTAACTGTGTCGATACTTTTAACTGTGTCGATACTTTTAACTGTGTCGATACTTTTAACTGCGTCGATACTTTTAACTGTGTCGATACTTTTAACTGTGTTAATACTTTTAACTGTGTTAATACTTTTAACTGTGTCGATACTTTTAACTGTGTCGATTCTTTTAAATGTGTCGATACTTTTAACTGTGTTAATAATTTTAACTGTGTCGATACTTTTAACTGTGTCGACACTTTTAACTGTGTCGATACTTTTAACTGTGTCGATACTTTTAACTGTGTCGATACTTTTAACTGTGTCGATACTTTTAACTGTGTCGATACTTTTAACTGTGTCGATACTTTTAACTGTGTCGATACTTTTAACTGTGTCGATACTTTTAACTGTGTCGATACTTTTAACTGTGTCGATTCTTTTAAATGTGTCGATACTTTTAACTGTGTTAATAATTTTAACTTTGTCGATACTTTTAACTGTGTCGACACTTTTGACTGTGTCGATACTTTTAACTGTATTAATACTTTTAACTGTGTCGATACTTTTAACTGTGTCGATACTTTTAACTGTGTCGATACTTTTAACTGTGTCGATACTTTTAACTGTGTCGATACTTTTAACTGTGTCGACACTTTTAACTGTGTCGATGCTTTTAACTGTGTCGATACTTTTAACTGTGTCGATACTTTTAACTGTGTGAATACTTTTAACTGTGTTAATACTTTTAACTGTGTTAATAGTTTTAACTGTGATAATACTTTTAACAGTGTTAACACTTTTAACTGTGTCGATACTTTTAACTGTGTCGATACTTTTAACTGTGTTAACACTTTTAACTGTGTCGATACTTTTAACTGTGTCGATACTTTTAACTGTGTCGATACTTTTAACTGTGTCGATACTTTTAACTGTGTCGATAGATTTAACTGTGTCGATACTTTTAACTGCGTCGATACTTTTAACTGAGTCGATAGTTTTAACTGTGTCGATACTTTTAACTGTGTCGATACTTTTAACTGTGTCGATACTTTTAACTGTGTCGATACTTTTAACTGAGTCGATACTTTTAACTGTGTCGATACTTTTAACTGTGTCGATACTTTTAACTGTGTCGATACTTTTAACTGTGTCGATAATTTTAATTGTGTCGATACTTTTAACTGTGTCGATACTTTTAACTGTGTCGATACTTTTAACTGAGTCGATACTTTTAACTGAGTCGATACTTTTAACTGAGTCGATTTTTTTAACTGTGTCGATACTTTTAACTGTGTCGATACTTTTAACTGAGTCGATACTTTTAACTGAGTCGATACTTTTAACTGTGTCGATACTTTTAACTGTGTCGATACTTTTAACTGTGTCGATACTTTTAACTACGTCGATACTTTTAACTGAGTCGATACTTTTAACTGTGTCGATACTTTTAACTGTGTCGATACTTTTAACTGTGTCGATACTTTTAACTGCGTCGATACTTTTAACTGAGTCGATACTTTTGACTGTGTCGATACTTTTAACTGTGTCGATACTTTTAACTGTGTCGATACTTTTAACTGCATCGATAGTTTTAACTGTGTCGATACTTTTAACTGTGTGAATACTTTTAACTGTGTTAATACTTTTAACTGTGTTAATTTTTTTAACTGTGTTAATACTTTTAACTGTGTTAATTATTTTAACTGTGTCAATACTTTTAACTGTGGTAATACTTTTAACAGTGTTAATACTATTCAAAAAAAAAAAAATTAAATTAATTAATCAAAAAATAAATAATAAATTCCATTTCATCTATTGCTCTCCATTTTGTTTCTTCTTCTGTTATCCACGTTGCTTTGTCTTTATGTTGTTTTTCCCAAATGCTAGACCAATATGTTTCTAGTTGCTCTTTTGTAGGTTGGTCAGGTGCGTCTGTATTATTCTCATGATTTATGTCAGTGTCTGGCTTGTGTAGGTTTCCATAAAACATTTTTTCATTAGTAGCAAATATAGCATTATCGTTTTTGCGCTGTTGTGCTTTTTTGTATCTCCTGAGCCTATGAACTTTAAGTGCTAGTTTTTGTTTTAAGGTATCTAAGAATTCTTCGGGTTTTCTGTTGTTATTTTCGTGTTTTGTGTGTGTAAAACTGCTCCTAAATATAGCCTCAACTCTCCTTACTACTTAATTTGACCTAATGTTGTTAATATATTGTGTAAGCCTACTACAATCTGCTCTTAGTTTTTCTATGTCTTTTTCTAACCTCTGTTGCCATGCTGGTTTGTTATTCTTTTTGGGTCTTGTGTTTCCTGTGTGCTGCGTGATTTTAAAGTTAAGTTCTTCAGATATGACTACCGCTGTGCAATATATTAGTGTGTGTATATCTATAAGTTGTGTGTCATCGGAAATAAATTGATTATGTATGTTTTCATTAAACAAGTTAACTAAACGGAAAAGGTTAGGGCTATATCGAAGTTTAGGTAGTTTGGGTCGAACTGCTGGATCCATCCCAGAGTACAATGCTAGGGTTGTTCTGAATTTGTCATATATTTCTTGGATATACAAATCTGTTGTCAAATTTTGATCTGCAACGGTTATGGTTTTAATATCATTTTCTAGAGTTAAGTTTATAGATTCAGTTTGTGTGGATGTGTGTGTTGTTTGCGTGTAAGCTTGCGATTGATTGTATGGTTGAGATTGAGTAAAAGGTTCTATTTGGGTGTGCGATTGTTCAACAATTGCGGTCATGTTTTGTGATAGTGAGATAGCGTTAACGCCTGTGTTATTTTCTGCTTCCTGTAATTGTTTTCGTGTTTTTTCTTTTAATTATTCTATTATTTGTTGAGATAAAAGTTTATTTCTAACTATAGCTCTTCGCTGATCTGAGATTCTTTGTTCTGAAACGGTTATTTCAGGATATTGTCGGGTAAAAAGTTCATGCAATTGTTGTCTGTAGGTGGTCATTTCGGTCTCTAATTTAGTGATATAAAAGTAAGTTCGCATGATAAATAGGTTAACTTCTTTGCGCCATCTCATGCGAACTCTTGCTTTTCCAGCCTTGGTGGACGCGGGTAAGAAGGAACTAACCTCCCGCGCAACATTCAAGGTCGGAGTTGGTGAAATTGAATTTAAACTAGTAATGGGAGGTGATGAAGGTATGGATGGTGACGATGGTCTAGAAGGTGTGTAAGATACTGTGCTTGGACTATACGTTTCTACAGGGGTGTTTGTTCTGTTCGTCAGTCTGTCACCATCGTCAATAATTTCGGCTGTAGCATCTTTGTCGGTGGGAGCCCGCCTTTTCAACTCCTCACCACTGGCGGTTCGCATGCTGTGACACTCAGCGTCAGCTCCAAGTGTGCCCCGGCGATCGCCCCCGGGCAGCGGCCCTATACGTTTACTTTTCGATCGTGTCTCCATTTTGAATGGGTTTCCAGAGCCACGTTAGCCACGCCAGTAATTTCTCATTCGTGTATCCGCCCCCCACGTGATTAGATGGTCAATCAGGACGTGTGGTTGTTTAGAGGGCGTATTATTATTATTATTCATTTATTATTACCTATCGTATTGATCGAAGCACAAAATATAATATTACTAGCTGACCCGTGCCCACTTCGTTGGGCGGTAAACATTTTAACTTGTGATGAAATTATGAGTGTGGTTCGGTTAGTTCTGAGTGCTATGATTTATTTCCTGACTGCAAAAAGGAGGGTTTTGTTTTTATTACATATTCCCGAGCACGGGCCTGCGATGTTCTCGCGCTTTGGCTAGCGAGCCTCTACGAGCGCTCAGCGCTAGACTCCCTATCCCTTGTTGCAGAGACATGCTGCCTTGAATCACTGAGACGCTGCGCACGTTCAGCGCTAGATTCCCGAGCACGGGCCTGCGATGTTCTCGCGCTTTGGCTAGCGAGCCTCTGCGAGCGCTCAGCGCTAGACTCCCTATCCCTTGTTGCAAAGACATGCTGCCTTGAATCACTGAGACGCTGCGCACGTTCAGCGCTAGATTCCCGAGCACGGACCTGCGATGTTCTCCAGCTTTGGTTAGCAAGCCGCTGTGAACGCTCAGAGCTAGATTCCCCAGTGCGTGCTTGCGAAATATTTTCTCTATTCCTCGAGAGGCGCTGATGATTTTCAAGAGCACTCTTCTGTACGGCGTACTCGAGCTGCTCTTGTCTGGGATGTCTGACGGGAAAGTTGTGATTTCCTTTATGGCATGATAAACATTCGCTGAAACTGTCCGATATCCCAAAAACAGAAAGAGCTTCGAACTTGAGGAATGAAAACGAAGTAGTATTTGTGTTTTAAGAAACCGAGCAACCAAAACAATTTTAAAGACCAACAACATATTTATTATCATCCAACCAACTGCGTACAACTCTCCTACCTAACGACGAACGTTTTAAACAATAACTGGAGATGGTCATTAATCCGCGGAAAATCTTAACACCGCGATTCAAAAAATGACGTAATTGCACAACGCCATCTATGGGTAAATGGATAAAACGTCCGTACAAAGCATGTTCTAATGCGGTTCGTGAATGGACGGCGGCATTTTGCGATTTAGTAATTTTATATTATCTTCGAAACTATTTAACCAATTGACATACTGTTTTGGGCAAATCGTATCTCTATGATGTTCTTGTGATCATAATAATATTTTTTTCGATAAGGTTTAATATTTTGTTGTTTAAAAAATCGTCCAAAGGTAAGTACGTCGAAAAATACTTTTTTAACACATAAAAGCTACTATATCTGCTTAAATATAAAAGATAGAAATATGGTGTCGTAGACTTTTTTGTAGAACTATTTAAAGCAGACCAGGTCGCCATACATTGTTTTTAATTATATACAACTGTTAAGGCAGCGTATGCAAATAACTCTGTTGTAAGAGCTATTTTTTTCCGCCTGGCTAGACAAAAATTGAGGTAGTTCGGCTAATATACATGATATCTTTATAATTTATAGCCTATAGCACTCACGAATAATGTAGCTTTCTACCAGTGAAACAATTTTTAAAATTGGTTCATTACTTCCGGAGATTACCCCCTACATACAAACTTACAAACAAATGTTACCTCTTTATAATATTATATATTAGTATTATATTAGTATTAGTATATATTAGTATATTAGTATTAGTATAGATGTAGGAGTATTTTGTCAATAATAATAAATAGTAAAACATATTTTACGCCATAGGTATCTAAGATCAAATACCTAAGTGGGTTTATTGAACTTTAAAAGTTATGTAGGTACTTCACTTCAATAAGTTAGGTATTTTGTTCGCACTGATTGTGTTATTGTTTGTAAAACAATATTATTATATTATTTCTATTTACAATATTCACATTCTTCTTCTGGGTAATGATCGTAAATAGCAAAAGAACAGCGTGGACACCAGAAAAAAACCGGCCAAGTGCGTGTCGGACTACGCACAATGAAGGGTTCCGTAGTTGAGATGAATTTATTTATCCCAAGAATAAACTTAACATTGTAGTTGAAAAACATGTTCTCCCATACATTCCAACTACAAATCGTCGCTCGGCATCCAATACCGCGAAGGTGACATTTTTTACGTTTTTTTTTTAAATTGCAAGATCACTTATTTGAACGTGTAGAAGAATTAAATAAAACAAAAATCTGATGTTCGTAAAAAATTTCACATTCGCGGTATCAATATAATAATAATATAAATCTAACACCTTTAAACGAGCAATTCTTGTATATGTGTATATATATAATCTGAATCTCGGAAACGGCTCCAAGAATTTTATGAACTTTTATTACGCAGGGGGTTTCGGGAGCGATAAATCGATCTAGCTAGGTTAAATTTTTATAAAACGTCGTTGAAAAAGAAAAATGGTCACGATATTTTCTTTATTCAAGTAACAAGGGCTCATTCATTGTGTTAGTAAACTTATGAACTATGTGAGCTTATTTTACCAGGTCACTCAGAAAGTTTTGCGATTAACAGTTTTTGTCTATGGGATACTGGCTGGTTTTGATATCGATAAAAATATGACTATTTATTACAAAAAAAACATTACATTCTAAATTCCCTCCACATTTTTTTACGAGCAAAATCAAAAAGAAAGAAAGAAAAGAAAGAAAAGTATTTATTGAGACTCGCACAGGAAATCACAAATTAAACTAAACACCTTCATTAAGAACATTAAAAAAAAAAACAATAAAAAAAACAAGTTAAAATTAAAATAAAAGCAGAAGGAGAAAAAAATAGAGAGAAATGGAGAGTTCTTTGAAAAGATATAATAATTTTTTTATAACCTGTAGTATATTTTTTTCTAGTATCGCAAAACTTTCCGAGTGCCCCACGTAATCTAGTTTAAATTTATTTCACCCCATGGGAGATGGCACTGCAGTGATTGATGTACATGCAATCCAGCCTGCTAGTGATCATTTTTAGGATATTGTTGGAGCTGGCCCGCACTCTGTGCAACAGGGATGCACACCTCAGTCGCATCGTTGCGTAAAAGCAATTAATATGTGCGTCTGCGAACATTCCCGATGCGCAACAAAAACGGGGCAGCCCCACCAATAGGTACCCTGAAAGCGTTGTTGTATTGGACACGAAGGGTGTTGCACGACCTTTGGGTATATCTAGCCCATAGGCTGCACGTGTAAAACGTTGTACAATAAGCTCGAAACAGAGTAATTTTGACTTTTTAAATGAGCAGCGTGCAAACCAGCGAGCCAGCATTTTCGCCCTTACCGACAACACCCTTCGTTCCCGCCAATATCGAGTCCGTCATTGAGGTCAGGGGTCAATATATGACCAGGATATTTAAACGTAAATACTATTTGTAGTGGAGTCTCATTAAGTAATACAGGTGGTACATAACCGGGTCTACCCCAAGCCTCAAAGACCATGATCTCCGACTTATTGGAGTTATACATCAAACCATGTATTTTGGCATACTGCTCACATTTGGCGACCAACTTTCTGAGACCACAGATTGACGCACTCAGAAGCACCATATCGTCTGCATAGCTAATATTATTTACACAAATACCATCTATATAGCTACCTACTCTGGTGCTGTTGAGCTCGCCAATCAGCTCGCTCGAAAAGCGAGGGTGAGCTCAACCCTCCCTGCCTCATCCCGCATTCCAACCTGTATGGCCTGGAAAAAGTTCCAGCCCATCATACACTATTGATCTTGTTACCATACCAATATTTAAAGATGTTTATAAGCTCCGTTGGCAACCTATCCTTCTCCATCTTTCTCCGCAATACGTCATAAGCAACCGGATCGAAAGCCTTGAATAAGTCGAGGAAGCTAACATAAATCTGCGTTCCACGCTGTGTATAGTATGTGACAGTATACTTAAGACACAACACTGCACTTTCTGTTGACAAACCACGCCGAAACCCGAATTGGTTGTCATGAACATTTACAGTTTTATTTTTTAGTTGTGTATTAAGCAGACTGTCAAACACTTTCGATATTTTGTTGTTGATATTATAATAGCTAGAGAGATGGGCCTATTGGATGCCGAGCGACGAAATGTAAGTTTGCGCGCACAATATTGAGAGATTTACCATGTTATTTTAAGATCATGGACTTCTTATAGGTTTTCCTGTAATCTATGAGTAAAGAGCCATACTATGTATTTTTTTCAAAATTTTTGTTTCAGTAGTTTCGGAGATAAGGGGGGGGGAATGGTCAATTTTCATTGAATTTCTTAAATATCTTTAAAAGTGTTTATTTTAAAATGATACAAAAAATATATTTAAGATCCTCATAACAAGTCCTTTCATTTGATATGTCACACGGTACTGTTAGTAAAACGATTTTTTTGAATTTTCTTGTTTGCCCCCCAAAAGTGACCCCAATATTCAAAATTCATTTATTTACGTTACACATTCGTGTTTGGGTCACAGAAATACATATGTGTACCAAATTTCAACTTAATCGGTCCATTAGATTCGGAGTAAATTGGCTGTGACAGACGGACAGACAGACAGACAGACAGACAGACAGACAGACAGACAGACACACGAGTGATCCTATAAGGGTTCCTTTTTTTCCTTTTGAGGTACGGAACCCTAAAAATCAAAATTTTATATGTATTTAACATTTTCCTCAGTCACTATAAAATGTGTAGGTTTGGTTTCATTGCCAGTTATCGGAAATCCGCAACCAAAACAACGATTCGCGCGTAAAAAGTGTGTGGATATCCATGACCATCTCAAACACATACGTATCAATAAGATAAAATCTGTTTTGGTTAAAAACTTATCGATGTCCAATAACCTTTCAACTATCATTAACGAGACACAATAGAATTTTAATTGTTATCCACCTCAATGAGGCGTCGTAACAGATGATGAGTTATGTTACATATCTATCATTTTTTATTATAACCGAGACCACCAATAAATAAATCACTTGTTTATGTATGTATTTAAAATGGTTTTCTCACAGACTGAATCGCCAAATGAACCCTGCTTTCGATAGTATGGCTGATATTATACAGATAAAAATAAGTGCACGGAATGAAAAGTCGTTTAGATGTTGTGTTACGGTTGTGCCGTTAATCCTAAGTCGTATTAAGGTAACTGTTAACACTTTCGTCAAAATATAGGGTAAAAATATTGCCTTAATTAAATAATTTATAAAGCGCGTCCATTATATTGAGAAAACTCACTAATATTACTCGATAAAATTAATTTCCCAAAATATTAATGCACTCAAACATGAGTTTCGAAGATAAAATAAATAAAAATAAAATGGCTGTACTCCCCTTTCAATGATAAAACATATTATTATATTCTAACACAGTATAAAAGTTGTCCGGTTGTAAAGTTTCAATTCACTACATTAACCGTAATCGATCACTTTACATCAAAATCCCTTATAAAAGTCGTGATGAATACTAGTTACTCGATGAAATGTCGCAAAGCAGCGCTAATAAACATCATAACTCGACGAAAAGACGATCTTACGACATCTATACGACCACTACTCAACCAGATAGTGATTAATACGACTGCTACGTAACTCTATTACGACACTGATTCGTATAAAATGGGCCTATTCTCGGTCGTATCAACGTGATAGCGACGTATTTACGACCAGCGTATAGAACCAAAAGATAAAATCAGCACGTTGTGGCGACCTATCAATGTTTGTTGGGAGGTCTCGAGTTCAAACCTAAGGCACGCACCTCTGACTTTTCAGATTCACGTGTGTATTATATCATTATCACTTGCTTTAAAAACGGTGCAGAAAAACATCGTGATGAAACCGGCATGCCTGAGAGATATTTCTAGACAGCTTGTGAAGCCAAGTCAGAGGCCCACGGGCGGCATAAAAACTCTAACACCAGATTAGTCACTAACTACACGAAAAAGAAGAGTGTTAAATTTTCTAAGTTGGAAGCTAACGTCAACATAGTTGGAAAAAGGATAGGCAGATGAATCATCATCTGATCTGATCAGAGCGCTAGCTATTCACACTTCATTTTCGAGCATAGAGCCTGTGGTAGACCGCCTTGCATCTTTACCCGTCTTTGTACAGTTTTACCTCGGGAATCATCGCATTTCCGAATACAAACGAATGCTAATCCATGTCCATGAATTATTAGATTTATGTTGTATAATTATTTGAATTCAGAACGAAGTACTTTATTGTTGTTTTGTTTTAATTTTCGTGTGAACTATATAGAGCTGTAAAACTATTTTCATTCCTCTTGCTCAAAAAGTCCGTCATTTTAGCGTACCAGAGCGGGAAAAAATAGCATTTCTTCTTTCAGGGGAAAAAGTAATTTCTTTTTAATTTTGGTTCACAAAAAAAAAGAACATTTTATTTTTGAAAATAGAACTAAATGCGGCTATCTCGTCGGTAGAATGCGTGCATTGCGTTACGACTACAGAAGAAATAAAAAAGACATTGGTGCGAAATCTTTAGAATTTTTCTCTAATTACGAATTGAATTGGTCCCCGTCATATAATTTACAACAGTGAAAATGTCATCATCTAGTGAGAGAGAACATCTTCACAGAGGACTGAAATTAAGTTGCCGAAAAAAAACATCTCGTTAAATATCCAGAATTGTACAAATTGTACATTTAAATAAAATAAACTATTTAATATAGTATTGGATTATTTTATTTTCTCGTAATGGTAGTAAAAAGTAGAGTGTAACACACGGCGCTAAAACCCATTATAACTCAGTTTCTATTTACTCCCTCGCTAAAGCTCGGGAGTAAAACTACCTCGTTACAATGGGTTATTTTAGCCCCTCGTATAACAATCTACTATTTCCTATTCTGTCATGCCTGCGACTTTAGCAGCTTTCCTACAATTTTTCAAATAAATTACATTAATATTGAAAAGTGCATCAAAATCCGTAGCGTAGTTTAGAAGAAAAACGCGGTCACAAAGAGAGACGAAATGTGACTTTAATTTACAATTCAGTGTGTCTTGTTGTGTGCACATATCGAAATGAGGGAAAAATATTTTAAAAAATCGACTAAAATATTTTTTATATTTTTTGTGGATTTTTAAACAAAACGGTGTAACTTTTGAACTTAATTATCTATCACGATGAAACAAACTCTGTAATGATTGGAAGTAATTAGGCGTCCTCATAAAATGAAAATTGTGGAAAAAACTACCCTCAATTGAAAACAAACATGTTTTTTTTAGCAAAAATCTGTTTTTTTTTCATAATTTTTTACAATAATCGTAAAATTTCTCAATGCGAAACCATTACGAAACTAAAAAAAAATATATATATATTTATATTTCTTGTGTTTTCCGTCGATAAAATTAAGCATAGATTCCCTCATGTCGATATGTGCACATCATAAAGACTCACACTGTATGTGTATTGTGTATGGATAAAGCAGCACTTAAATTGTTTAGCGTAAGTAGGTACAATTACAGCATGTCCAGTCAGTGTGCATCCAATCACACAGTGCGTTCACAAAGTAAATGTGGGCTTAACTTAAATCCGCACCGCACGGGCACGCGCAAGGATGAAAGTATCCTGATGTTACCGTGCGGTTATAAATTCAACTGGCGATATTGATGGCTGGCGCTCCTGGCTGGAGGCTCTAAGTGTAGAAGCTTAAGGCCACCACAGGAAAAGTCCGGTTAAGCAGCCAAAACCTCGCAGCAGGTCACAACTGCGAAAGGCAATAGTTAAAAAAAAAAATGATGGCTGGCCGGATTTTTTGAGTCATATACTGGTGGTGGATCAGACCAAACCTAAAACCAAATATAAAAGTAAAAGACAAAAAAAAAAACCGTGGCACTCCGGGAGTGCCGACAGAAGTGAAAAGAACGCCTTGGTGGAAGAAAAATACTTGTATAGAACATTGGTCCGTAACATAATATAAATAAAGAGCACAATCGCGTTTACGAAAATGAGGTGTCGGTAACGGTGTCGCGAGTTCAATTGTTTTATCCCATTTCAAAAATGCCCAACGCGCCTAAAGAAGTTTTCACTTCAAAAATTTAAGACGCGCTGCGGGTTTGTTTTACTACTGGAAAGAGAAGAAAGACAAAATCAAGACAGTTTGTCGTTTCAGCTCATTATTGTTTGACAGAATATCATGAATGTAAGTCGTAGTCCTAGAAATAGCGTAGTCAAACTAATGTAAGTATCATTAATTCCTTTAAAAGTTATATGATACGTAAAATTAATTAATTAATTGGGACAATCGAAGAGCTGCAAGTGATTGTTGCACGCGTCCCGCATTATTCTGCCTTGCTAAGCCCAAAAGCGGTATCTCAACCGGAGTAAGTTTTGAGAAAATCGACTTTTTGTAAATTGTAATTTAAGGAAAATGGAGATATAAAAAACTTCTTAGAGGTTTTTTAAATGTTTTAAGTTAGATAGCGCTATTTTGCTTGTACCATAAGATGCGAAATTGTTAAAGCTAGAATGGTGTAAAAAAAACTAAAAGCGCGTATCTCAGAGATACCGCCTTTGGGCTTAGCAGGGCAGTATTGTAATGAAAAATACGAAATAGAGTCTAAGGGATAATAGCATCATTGCTTTCGATGGCGGCAAATGGTGTGAAAATTTTACTATCATTTCGACGACGCAATTCCAAGTCTCTATTTGCCCAAGTGGCTTCGTCAATAATTTAATTACCTGCCACCCAAAAAAAAAACACAAAAAACAGTGGCACTCCGGGAGTGCCGACAGAAGTGAAAACTTGAAAAAAATCGGCACCGCGGTAATCAACGCGTTGATGTCTTTTACTCCACGGTGTCGGTAAATTCGGTAACAGTGTCACGAAATCAATGGTTTAGTCCCATATCAAAAAAGCCCCACGCGCCTAAAGAAGTTTCTACTTAAAAAAATCACCACCAACAGAAACTCCTCAGTGATTTATCGATACGATCAGCGCATAACAGGCAATACCTTGTCCTGACGAAACTTAATGTGAGCTTAAAGGGCTGCCCACGCGCCCAAAGATTAAAACATCCTAGCATTACCGCGCAGTGATAAATTCAGCTCTTTTTATTGATCGCCATGTTGGATGCTGCCGACGTTTGAAATAAGTCGTTTCGATCGATTTACGATCGCGGCATACCTACCTTACGATTCGCGAAGTGTTCTTTTATTTCGATACAGAAATAGGTTAAGTGTGTGTGTGAAATATGTGTCTTGTACTTTCCTTGTAATTGAACACAACATAAAATCTTTTAAGAAGACTTATGAGATGACTGTTTTATTTTTATTTTTTGCTGGAGTTTCAGGTAGGGTAAATGTTTGTCTGCGATGGGCATTGGGCAAATGTGACGCATGGTATGGCACTAAAAGACTATATAAAATACTGAAATTCTTAGATGAATGATTGGTCTCGCTGCGCAGCGAGACCAATCATTCATCTAAGACTGAAATTGTTAGAAATACAGCCATCCATGTGCCTTTCTGATGTTCCTAAATGAAAATATGCTCAAAAGAAATAGCTACTGAAAATTAAGTTGTATTAACATAACGGAGAACAACTTTACGAACACACTGATCCGTAAGCAAATGGTATTTGTTTCCCAAACAATAGGATTTGGTTATAAAACGTAATAGCGTTCGGTTACGGTCGGACGACTTCGGCAGCGTTCGGTCGGATCCGGACGCGCGGCCATTCTATTGTTCTACCGCTAATTGAATCGATGCCACTGATAGATTGCGTGGCGCTTGCGGTCGGCGGCACCGTCGGGTTTAAACAGCACAACTTTAATTGATTCTACACCGATATTCTAAATAATTTCCTACACTCCACTCCACGTCAACTCCGCCTCCACCAGTGACATTGACTATTAAAACTTGTTATAAATTTATCTAAACATAAGTTTCTATATTGGAGATGAGGTATCATCTACCAAACTCAAGGTAGGAACAAAACCTACGTTAGCACATTTGAGTCCACCCACTTTTTATAAAGCTCATGCCATACCTCCACATAAATATGCTGAGTATATTTTAATCTTGAATATGATGAAGAATGTTTTTATTTACTATGTATTTTGAATGTTATAATTTAGTTTATTTATTAATTTTGAATGTTAAACTGTTTTAACTACTAATTAATTAGAAATTATTATCAGAATATTGGTACGCCCGTTGGCGACAAAACATAGCGTTCATTTTTACACGACTGCCCAAAAAAGAGTGTAATGTTTTCAGGGTTCATGTATTAATATTAATATCTGTAATATTGTTTACCTATGTTCTGCAAAAAAAAACAGTGGCACTCCGGGAGTGCCAATAGAAGTGAAAAATTGAAAATAAAGGCGTTGATGTCTTTTACTCCACGCATCGCGATAATCAATGCGTTGATGTCTTTTACTCCACGGTGTTGGTAAATTGCGTTAGTGTCGCGAAATCAATTATTATTATCTTTATGAGAGATAATTAGCGTGTTGGTAAATCGCTTCAGCCGATTTGCCGAGACACCAAATTACTCGTATCGTTGGTGTCTCAGCAAACAATGCCAAATTTAGGCTATGATCCGAATAGATATAGAATATTGAAGTATTTCCAAAGGAATAACTGTCGGATAAAGGAAAACAGAACCTAGGTTCAGGGGCTCAAGGTCTTACAAAGATTTTTATACTGTGACATACTGATGTCACATTATAAAAAAATTGTTGTTGTCTGCATGCCTAACATACAAATCACGTACACAGAAGTAACAAACATAGATCATTATGACTGACAAAACAATGTGATTTACCTCCTACTCATGTTATGTACGGTCCGGTCCATTATGTCAAAACACTTCAAACATTAAATAAATATCTTCCTCAATTAGCAAACCGTGAATAACAGAAACCATGTATAAAGTCTGTGGTGTTTAGCCTATTTACGCAAAAAGTTGGCAAACTAATGTTTAACCTTCGTTTAATAGTACAACCGAGCGTTCCCGTAACGAATCGTTACCGCTACCGGACAATGGACAAATCGAATCTGTCACGGCGCCCGCGCATCGTGCCGTACCGACCACCTCTGTTACACGCGGTCAATCAGCTCGAAACCTTCGCGAGCTTTTTGTTATAGGGAGAAAAAAAAAGTTTTTGAAGTGAAAACTTCTTTAGGCGCGTTGGGCATTTTTGAGATGGGATTTAACTATTAATTTCGTGACCTGTTATCGATACCGTGGAGTAAAAGACATCAACGCGTTGATTACCACGGTGCGTGGAGTAAAATACATCAACGCGTTGATTACCGCGGTGCCGATTTTTTTTCAAGTTTTCACTTCTGTCGGCACTCCCGGAGTGCGACTGTTTTTTTTTTGTGGCCCGCTTCTAATTGGCCAGTATCGTGAAGTGAGATTGAAGAAGCTAGATATTTGTTGACCTGCCTGCCATTAATGATAGGAGTTTGCGTTAAATTAAAAAAACCTTAGACGTTTTTTGGGTGATGAAAGCGAACACATTCATCACCTATTTTCTGTGAAATAGTTTATTTCGACGTTAAACTTACGTCGTGACAAAAATAGAAACTGCTAATGGCGTTTGATGTCATTTGAATAGGAAATAGCGAGGTGTGTCGAATAGGTAATCCAAAAATTAGACTGGGGCTAAAAATATTAATGGTAATCGTTTTTGTTCCTTTGCAATTACAGTAAACTTTGTCAAATATAGTTTGGAAAAAAAACGTCTAAGGTTTTTTTTAGCCCCAGTCTAATTTTTGGATTACCTAATCGACACACCTCGCTATTTCCTATTCAAATGACATCAAACGCCATTAGCAGTTTCTATTTTTGTCACGACGTAAGTTTAACGTCGAAATAAACTATTTCACAGAAAATAGGTGATGAAAGCGAACGAAATACTTACATTCATAGTAATAGAATCCAGAAAATAATACATACAGGACTCGTATCTTCACATTAAACATGATTGAAGAATTAAATTATCAAGAGAAATGTATTGGATCGCGATGTGGCGTCGTTGACGAGAATTAAACAGAGCTAAATAAGGGACGATAAACTGCCGAGCGCCTTGTGAGTTGTAAGTTACTGTCTCATCTAATTGAAAGTGAAAGAAATTAGCATAAACAGGGCCACATATTCCGAGTTCCATTGCTCGATAACCCTTTAGCGAGAAAAGCAAATGTTAATTCTGTATTTCTGTTCGCTTTGTGTTGCCGCTAGTGTACGCGAGTTCATTAAGCTTAATAACATAATTTCGAAAAGTAATTACAACAATAATTAACAGTTTGTTCGTCTGTACAACTCAATTGACATAGCTCTTCATTTGCGTGAAGGCGCAACGCATTGATTAAGCAATCTATTCTATAATTCGTAATTACATTTTATTGTATCGTCGGCGTAATATACGATTAAATTGCATTGTGTGAGGTGTTCGTTTTGTAGCTCATTTGTGTGGAAACAATGAGGTGCAATAAGACTTTGTAGATTGGTAAATTTTCATTAAAATTGCCTCTGATATACGTGACTGTTATGTTAAAGCTCGTGGAGTTAAATGATTTTCTGAGAAATTCATCATTATTCATCACAGGCATCCATTTATATTACAATAATAGTAGATTGTTATACAAGGGGCTAAAATAACGCATTCTATCGAGGGAGTAAATAAAAACCGAGTTATAATGGGTTTTAGTGCCGTGTGTTACATTCTACTATTCACTACGATTGCGAGAAAAATAAAATAATCCAATACAATATTAAATAGTCTATTTCATAAAAAAAAAAAAAAATTTTGTTCAATCTGAATTATTAAAGAAACTTTTTATCCCGGTATGCGGTAGAAAAAGCTAGTTTTACGTAAGAATAAAGACCTTTTCGTTTTTGTAGGATCGTTGGTTACAGACAAAAATTACTTTTTCCCCTAGAGCAAGATATGATATTTTTTCCCCGCTCTGGTACGCTACAATGACGGACTTTTTGAGCAGGAGTGAAAAATACTTATAGGTTATGAAGAAAAATATCACTGTATAGAAAATACGAAATACTTATGGTTCTCGATGGCTCAACGTCCCATTTAGCCGTAATTTTATACTAAATATACAAGAAATACACCATAGTCAAGCTGAATATAATTAACTAACAACAAAATGTATACTATTAGTGTAATGTATCAACGCACCCAAAGTACGGGTGTTGCAAAATTACATGTAGAGGACAAAACACGTCAAGCTTTACAGAATAATGTATTAATATTTGTAGAAGGCCCACTAAGGAAAGAGGTTCTACATTGCTGCAAATACATTTCATCGGGCCGAATTTCGGCCACGGCGGGCAGTCTTAGCCATCGACGCGGGAGTTATTATAGTGCATAAGAGTGTGAGCAGACACAGTTGCACTCTCTCTTCCCTCACTCTCATAGTCCGATGGGACGGCAATCCGACACGACCGGAGAGAGATCAGGCGCAGGGCCAACGGCTCAATGTGCTTTCCAAGGTACGCGGGTAACACACCGCCAGCTTCCAAACTCCGGGCTACTGCTGAGAAATTTCTGATGGAAAAACCCAATACCACTTACTTGCCCGACCTGGAAATTGAAACCAGAACCCAGGCCCAGCAGACCATTCCACCATTGTATTGTCTACACGTCTACCATAATAAGAAGAACCTTTCAAATCATTTAGCTCACCTGTATTTAAATGCAGCAGAGGTTGGATAGATAACGCCATGGACAGAAAGTGTTTTGTTTAATTATGTACTTCTTTTCTTTTCCTCGAAGAGTTGGGCAGAGGTGTCCCTGTAGCAGATACACCCAATTTCGCCTGTTATGTTTAAGTCCCATGTAATGGGGGGCGAGCCTATTGCCATCAACCGGGCACAAATCCAGACTCCGAGCTGCTACTGAGAAATTTCAGATAGAAAAACCCAATAACACTTTGCCCGACCCGGGAATCGAACCCAGGACCTCATGCTCAGCAGTAGCGCTTGCGACCACTAGCCAACAAGCTAAACAAGGCGTGATGTTATGTTATGTGTTCTTCTCTTTTGTAATTATGTACTTCTACCCCCTACTACATGGTACTTAAACATAACTGGCGAAATGTGGGTGTACCTGCTACAGGGACACCTCTGCCCAACCCTTCGGGGAAACAAGGCGTGATGTTATGTTATGTTATTATTCTTTTCTTTTTTTTCATTTAACATGCGTTCGTTTTCATACTCTGATGTCACTTCGTGGACAATAGCGTGGGTTATACGTTTTTTCGACTGTAATAAAACTACTTTTTGTAAATGCTGTAATGTATAACTGTTTTTTGTCCCAAATAAATAAAATAAAATTAAATTAACACCTAAATGTTTTGTTTCTATAAATCAATTTCAGCTTCATTTTGACCAGCCTCTTATTGTGATAACTCAATTTGGGTAGCAGTGTTAGCCTCCAAATCTGTGGTTAGCCTAGTGGTTTGACCATCATACAGGACCCGAGATGGCGGCGCGTAGTGTTCCACGCGCGCCTCTATAAGACGTTATTAGGGGAGTTTCACTCCCCCTACGGATCGGGGCTCGCAGAGCGCGGGTCGTCACCAGTCCGGGGCAGCGGAAGTCGCATTTGCACCCGCAGCCTCCGACGCAAGTGTGAGAGGGAACACCGGGGTGGTATTAGTCAGTAAGAGTCTGACAGACCCCTTTGCCCACCCCAGGGCAGAGGACATCCATGAGGATTTCCAACCCGATAAAAAAAAAAAAAAAAGAAAGTGGTTTGACCATCGGACTGCCATAGGTCTCGAGTTCGAACCCAGGGCACGCACCTCTGACTTTTCGTATTCATGTGCGTATTGTATAATTATCACTTGCTTCAAAAACGGTGAAGGTAAACATCGTGAGGAAACACGCCTGAGCGATATTTCTCGATGGCATGTGAAGTCAAATCAGAGACCCATGAGCGGCTTTAAAACTATGACACCAGCTTAGTCACTAACCACACAAAAAGAAGAATTTGGGTCTCTCTATGCAAGTGTCAGCTGTAGACGACTGAACCTTCTACCTTACTTATGGTTTTATCATCTAAAATAACATGCCATCAGTTAAAATGTCGTAAGTCGTCATTGCACGCGGTACGGTACCCACCACTACCTGCGTCAATTACCCCCCTCATAAAATCGAGTAATAAAGCAATCGAAACACATGCGAGTTGCAAAAGTTTGTGATGGCTGTTACCGGTATGAATATTGCCATAGATTAGGGATTGTAAAATACTGTTTTCACTTCTTTTACTCAAAAAGTCCGTCATTGTAGCTTACTAGAGCGGGAAAAAAATAGCATATCTTGCTCTAGGGGAAAAAATAATTTTTGTCTGTAACCAACGAGCCTCCAAAAACGAAAAAGTCTTTATTCTTATGTTAAACTAGTTTTTTACTACCGCATACCGGGATAAAAAAAAAATCCTTAAAAATTCAGATTGTACAAATTGTAATTTATTTTAAATAAAATAAACTATTTAATATTGTATTGGAATATTTTATTTTCTCGCAATCATAGTGAAAAGTAGAGTGTAACACACGGCGCTAAAACCCATTCTAACCCTCGATAGAATGGGTTATTTTAGCCCCTCGTATAACAATCTACTATATAAGACGATTTGAACATTCAAATGCTGCTGGCTCACCTTATGGTAAAAAGAGCAAATTCTACGTAAATGTTGCTTCGAAGCTCTTTCAGGTACTGAATCTGCATTATCTTCTTTTCGTGTGGTCAGTGACTAACCAGGGGGCCTACCACCAGCTCATTAAGCAGTATTATTTTAATATTACTTCAGTGTGGGAAAGAGATGAAGCTCTACAGGACTCCATCTCTTTCTCCCACTGAAGTAATATTAAAATAATACTACTTTTGAGCTGGTTGTAGGCCCCCTAGTGTCAGAGTTTTAAAGCCGCCATGGGTCTCTGACTTGGCTTCACATGCCGTCGAAAAATATCTCAGACATGCATTTGTTTATTAATACGTGATAAAGATTTTTATTTACCAAATATAAAGTGACTTGCAATTTTTTCACAGGAGAACTCATATTTCAGAAAGATATGTAATTGAAAAAAACAGACAGGAACATTTGAGACCCGTCCGGTCTTTCGTTGGGTTACTTGAACTTGCCTTCATACTTATAACATGACTTTAATATCAAATTGGAACATCTGAATGTGTTTTTCAAAACTGGATTCCTTTATAATACTTTATGGCCAGCAACATCTCTGACTCATACGGGAGACTGCGCAGAAGTGATCGATTTATAGAGAATTAAACAACTTTTGCAGTCAAATGAAAAATTTACAACTTTAAGAGACAGTATAATTTAAGGTTTTTATCTAAATGCACCCATGAATACCTATCTAATACCTTTAAACGAGCAACTCTTGTATATATATAATCTGAATCTCGGAAACGGCTCCAACGATTTTCATTAAATTTAGTACGCAGGGGGTTTCGGGGGCGATATATCGATCTAGCTAGGTTTAATTTTTAGAAAAGTACCAAAAAAACCGATCAAAGCTCGGTCATCCAGATATTATTGTTAAAGTGTGTACATTCAAATGACTTAATTCATGTTTTGTATCTTTATAAAACGAACTAGCTACGCCCGCGTGGACCCTAATTCTTTTATCTTTTTCTATAATAAAAGCAGCCTATGTAACTCTTTATACCATCAGCTATCTGGCAGTGAAAGTCCCGTCAAAATCGGTCCAGCTGTTTCGGAGATTAGCCGGAACAAACAAAAAGACAGACAAAGATTTGAAACATTGATGATTTTTTGTTATAAGTACCGTATAGTAAGTAAAACGCTGTTATTATTTATACATTAAAAACAGATACTTTTATTTATTTGTAGGTATATGTATGTATAGATTTCCTCTTTTTTCATCGATATAAAAAAATCAAGATGAAAGGTCAAAAGAGCAATAAAAAAGGAAAGTAAAATAATTTTGCGCAAAATTCAAATCTATGTTAAAACCTAGACATCATTCAGGCATCCATAGATGGTAGCGTTAGTTACGGCTTTTCGAGACCACCGAGGTGCGGCCAGTTGTTCCCCAGATTTACGAGTCAATGTGTCACCAGTCCCACGGAGACAACGGACAGTAAGCGTCAACAAACCACTCGTAACTGGTAACTAGTTTACTGCCTGTCACAGAGTGCCCTGTGCTTGCTTTTTTTTTTTCAACGCACTTTGGTTTCATCGGGAGCTTTTCCATGTGACACGATGTATAAAAAAACTTCGGTTTCGTACACCTGTACAGGCCTACCTTAGCGCAGTTGCAGGGGGTCAGAGCCCATTCGTCCCTAAAATTCGTCCCCAGCATAAAAGTTGTAGATTCGGCCCCTATATAGGTGCCCATTGGTCTCCTGGTAGGGGACCAATTAATATTTTAATAAAAAATATTATTTTTAAGGTACCCATTCGTCCCCTCTAATATATATACAATATAAGTTAAAGATTCGGCACCTATTCAGGTGCCTATTGGTCCCCTGAGATAAAATTAGCTATATTTTACATAAGAAACGGTTAACATAGTACACTTGTGAACAGTTTATTAAAGGAATTAATTTAATAAATCATAACAGATCATTGAAAAAAGAGCTATGATGAATGATAATCCGTCATGATAATAATATATATTCTTCAGGGGACGAATGGGCCTCTCAAAAGTTCCAGGGGACGAGTGGGCACAGGGTGCGAATCTTAGGGGACGAATGGGCTCGGACCCGTTGCAGGTAATGTATTGGCACCTAGAATAGTATTGTAGTTCTATTTTCTTAATATCCCTCGGCAAACTTCGTGTTTCGTCAGTCGTCGGATTTCTATCAGTTGCCCAGTTGTCCTTTGCACTTGGTGCAGTCCGGACGCTCTCAATTGACTTGGAAGTATACAGAGTTGTTAATACTCTTTTATCATCATCATCAGCCTATAAATGTTCCCACTGCTGGGACACAGGCCTCCACTCTGTGAGAGGGAGTGGGCCGTAATCCACCACGCGGGCCTAGTGCGGGTTGGTAGATGTCACATGTCTTCGAATTTTCGGTTCTAGGACATGCCGGTTTCCTCACGATGTTTTCCTTCACCGTTTTGAGAGCAGTGGTGCTGAAATAATTTACACAAAGTAAAGCGTCTGTCTGGGTTCGAACCTACGACCTACAACTCGTAAGTCGCGGTCGTTACCATTGGGCCACCACCGCTCGAGAGATATATAATACTCTTTTAACTTAATGTAATTTGTTAAAAACAATGGGAGGAAAGCTGCTAAAGTCGCAGGAATGACAGATAGGAAAATAGTTTTACAGCTTTATATGTATAATTTACACGGCAATCAAAACAAAAGAACAACGAAGTACTTAGTTCTGAATTCAAATTATTATACACGATAAATCTAATAATTGATGGACATGGAAATTAGCATTCGTTTGTATTCGGAAATCCGATGATACCCGAGGGACATTATGAAAACAAGAGCTTGAGTGGATGTTTTTTAATGTAAACAGAGTCTCGGTCTTCACCTGAAAGTTTTAACTACGTATCATTTCAAGCGTAATAAACTTTGGAAAAAGTCGATACGACTGGCTGAAACTCCGCAGGCAGTAAGAATTAATAATCGAAAAATAATATCTTGAATTCACTTCCTTTATAGATACGAAATTAAAATGGCTCACGTGTCCAATAAATTGAGACAAACTATAATTAAAAACACATACATACGCCTATTTTTAGCAGTCCAACTTGAAAGTATGTGCGAAGTAATTTATATAAAAGTAATATGAAAAATATTAACTGATTTATGTTTAACTTTCAATAGCGTAGATATTAAGTTCTGTTGATAAAAATCGACACCTGAAACGCAGCATTCAATTAGTAAGATAGAAATCAAAGATGAAATTTGCGTGAATTAGAGTTGGGTTCGATCGAGAATCGAGATCGTATCAAGTGAAGCGAATGTCGTGGAGGGATAATCATTCCGCAGCTGTAACCGATACAACACTAGGTCCATTTAGACGGATATTTTAGCCTTTACTCACAAATTATACTTTGAATATCATATTTGAGAATTAACAGCCTCATTACACGACTGCGGCGAAGCCAAAAAACCGGCCAAGTGCGTGTCGGACCACGCACAATGAAGGGTTCCGTAGTTGGGATGAATTTATCCCAAAAACAAACTTAACTTTGTAGTTGAAAAATAAGTTCTCCCATACGGAATGTATGGGAAAACATGTTTTTGCAACTGCAAAGTTAAGTTGGTCGATTATTACTCGTTAACCTGTAGAGCCTACTTAGCTGTAATAGTTTTTCTTTTAATTTCGTTATATCAGCTACTGTTGTGATTTTTTTTTACACACCCAAAACCAACCATTTAGCTGGCAGGGGGGGGGGGGACACTTGACTCTAACAAAAATTAGCACTTTAAAGCTTCAGCTTTAAAGTGCTAATTTTTGATGGTTTAATTTTTGATGGTTTTAAATATTAATATTTCGCAAACGAATCCCTGAATCCAAAAATGGTTTTCACAAACTCACAATATTTTTGAAGGACCTTTCCAATGATACCCCTCACTATGGGGTAAAAAAATAAACATTACCACTTTACGTGTATGAGAGGTACCCTAAAAAAAAATGTTTTTCATAATTTTGTTTTACCACTTTGTCGGCGTAATTAATATGTATACCTATGCCAAATTACAGCTTTCTAGTACTAAGGGTCTCGGAGCTAGACCGCGGACAGACAGACAGACAGACAGACAGACGGACATGACGAGACCATAAGGGTTCCTTGTTTACTACGGAACCCTAAAATGTTTTGATATATTTGTAATAGTATTTTGTTATCGCATTCGAAAAGTTACTCCATATTTCAGATTATTGGTTTGTCCTCGCCTGCGACACTAAATTTCTATTGATTATAATGCTTGTTTTTCTGTTTTCAGTTATCCAACGTGTAACGTTAAATGCGCAAAACCTCAGACACCCCAACTGATTTTTAATTCAATTGACCTATTTCAGAGAGAAAAAAAATCATTAAAAATATTGTAAAGGTTTTATGTGCTGTTTTAGTTCGTAAGATTCGTATTTGCATTGAAATAAAAGCTATTATTGTCCCGCGCATGAGAAAATTTAAATTGGTCGACAACAATTTGTGTTTGTTTACCTATTTTGGCGGGTTTGCGCATGTGATGGCTTGACCTATTAATAAATAGACACGGCAACGTTTTTAATGAAGATTTTTTGAAAAATGGGACCTGTATTAAAAAGTGGTTCAATTGATTCTGCTCGTTATTCTGGTCAAACTATTTTCAGGTTTCGCGCATTTAACGTTACACGTTGTATAGGTGTTTTTGCAGTCGAGTTTTTAGTTTTTTATAACTTTATTATCTTGCTTATTGTACGAATGATTGAACATATCGTTTTACGTTCACTGAGTTAAATCATTCAGACGTATAAAATGTCGGTCCTTTCTGAATAACATAACATAACATCACGCCTTGTTTCCCCGAAGGGTTGGGCAGAGGTGTCCCTGTAGTAGATACACCCACATTTCGCCAGTTATGTTCAAGTCCCATGTAATAGGGGGCGAGCCTATTGCCATCAACCGGGCACAAATCCAGACTCCAAGCTGCTACTGAGAAATTTCAGATAGAAAAACCCAATAACACTTTGCCCGACCCGGGAATCGAACCCAGGACCACATGCTCAGCAGTAGCGCTTGCGACCACTAGACCAACGAAGCAGTAATAGAGGCTTTCTGAATAAGGAAATGAAATTATAACGGATGAAATAATTATGCACTAATTAACTGAAGCGACCAAATGCTACCTAATTTGGGGATATAAAACATTCTGCCGAAACTATACTCCGTTTGAAATAAGATTAGACATTTAAACAAAACTTTTTTACAGTCCGTTCAACCGATTTTGACTTCTATACCGTAGGCATAAGGATGGCATTAAAAGCAAAAAAAGTGGTTACAAACAAACTGTTTACTGCAGCTGCCATTTGTCATGCGACCAAAGCAATAGAAGTCAAAATCGGTTGAACGGACTGTAAAAAAGGATTAGTTAAATGTCTAATCTTATTTCAAACGGAGTATAGTGGAGTATGAATTTTTGGCTCAAAGTTGACGTGGAACAAATTAGAGCTTTCCCGGCGGAGTGTTTGATAAATTACGTAACTCAACGTAGATATGCAAAGTCGCTGGCAGCCACTATTTCATGAGTGGAACACAACCCTTTTTCTGCATACTGTTGGAAGCCTTCCAGCTAATACATTAGAGACCTGTTCATAAACTCCAAGTTAACTATCTGCTAATTAAACGGACGATTACGTAGCACGCGTGTAAGTACCGCTCGTGCAACCAGCGTTCATTAATTTTTACATGCATGTATCGTAAAGCCTCCCATAATAATCGCTTACGAGATTTATCGCTACAAAGATTAATTATAAATGATCGTTAATTTAAAAATGTTAGACGAAAATAACTTTTTTATATCTGATGGAAAGTAACATATCTATACTCCATAGGTTTAGCTAGTTAAATAAAGATAAACAAATCTTTAGAAGGGTTTTTATAGATGACACTTTCTTATTTAAAAATACGATAAAACCAAATAAAATTTATTTTAGATTTTTACAATAGTTTCCTCTTTTATTAAATGTATGTTAAACTTTATCATTTATTCTTAAACTACTCTTCGTAGATGTATCTACTTGAATACAATTTTTTTGTTGGATTTATAATTTTTTTTTTTTTTTTTTGTAATTTGTCTATTAAAGAGCCCAATTTCTAAACGTCAACGAATTATAACGTTGCTAAATTGAAGAGTACAACAGTGACTTAGCATCACAACTGAAGTGACAGGTATTACGTTTAGTCGGTTACTTGACAGCTGTCTCATCACGTGGTTTTTTTTTTGTCTACCTAAACTGGAGTACTCCATACTCCAGAGAACCAGAGATATATTTATCTCTGGTTTTTTTATTTTTGTTAAATAAAGTATCTATAAACGTTCCCTTTGTTAAAGGTTTTACTAAATGGGAAATTGAAGACGATTAATCCTTAAATGGCAAGTATGCTTGCAGTTATATTGTCAAAACTACTTATATTGTCAAGTCAGATACAGCTCTACGTAAAGACAAGCAAAAAGTGAAATAAACTGCGATATTGTTTCGGAATGAATTTATTTATTGCCGCAAATGACAGACAGGTAATAGCGATAGGTCGATCTAGTAATCCTGTTTTAAATGGCACCTATTTTTTCAAAATGTTATGGTGAGTAACCCAAAGAACCCAAGAAGTCTTTATAATTTGAAAATTCTTTGTTGATTGCTCCTCTTTAGACTCCCATTTTCAACAGTTTGGAAGCGTTTTCTACGCCCGCCTCGCTATTGAAATGAGACCAGTTTTTTTACTTTACCAACCACAAAATTACATATTTCCGTATGATAATTGTTAATTGATTCAGGCATGACCTCGCGGAAATCCATTATAAAGCGCTGGTTGCAGAGTGGCACTCTGCATCCAGCGCTCGGTGTGGCAACACGCCGTGTTCGGGTTCGCGACAATAGTCAATCGTCATCCCGAGGATGCCTCGTTGAGAGGTGAAGCACGTGTCGATTTCTTACAGGGTTTTAAATGGCTCTTTAGGAATAGTTAAGCTGAACAGGTTACTGAATATATCAACGCCTATTGTATTCTATTATGATAATCACAATATGAACTTTTGTGGCTGCCACAAAATGAATGCTTACCAAATACCTCAATCAATCTGCCTAGCCTTTTCCCAACTACGTTGGGGTCGGCTTCCAGTCTTACTGGATGCAGCTGAATACCAGTATTTTACATGGAGCGACTGCCTATCTGACCTCCACAATCCAGTAACTGGGTAATACGATACCCCTTGGTAAGACTGGTGTCAGACTTTCAGGCTTCTGACGACTCGTATCGACTGTCATAGATCCACGAATGACAGCCGGGACCAACGGCTTAACGTGTCACCCATCCACGGACCAACCCCGGCAAGCGTAGCTTAACCTGGTAGATTGACCCGTGCGGCTGTTATTACTTAACCACGAGCTCCTCACCACACACCAAATACCTATAAACCAGAAATATGAAAAGCAATAAACCCGAGCAAGGTCCCGATCGATTAGACACGCTCAGGGGCAAAGGTGTGAATCGACATTTAATAAAATAATTTATATGACGCTGATGCGTTTTTAATGGCCGCCGGACGAACGGACGCGTTTTTGTTACTCATATAACGACTAAACAGTTAATGGAAGAGAAACAAGCAGTTACTCATTGAAATACCATGTTTGAAGACTTTACCTTGATATGTAAAATTAATGTGGGAACGTGTTAGGAACAGCTACAGTCACACTGCGACAAATGAATACTTATGATTGCACATGATCACCCGGGTGTCACCATTGTGTGGATCGGCCTGAGGACACGGTGGAGCATACGGTGGAGGTCTGCCCGGCTTGGGCGGAGCAACGCTGTGTCCTCGTAGAGGCGATCGGCGGCGGTGATCACTCGCGTCCGGCCCTGGTTCAGGCCATGGTACGGAGCAAGAGGAAATGGCAGGCCGTCACCTCCTTCTGCGAAGCGGTAATGCTCGCGAAGGAGGAGGCGGAACGCGTGAGGGAGAGGCAAATTTCGCGCCCTCACGCCCCTAACCGCCACAATAGAAGGAGACGCCCGGGGCGGGAATCGCGAGCCGATTTCCGGCCACCGTAGGCGCGGGCTTGCGGACGGTGAGCAATGGGTGGCTCGCCGTCCGATAAGGACCAAACCCGGGTCGACGGCGCGTTGTGTTCCACGCGCGCCTCAAAGAGATGTCAGCAGAATTGACGGGGTCCGCTAGGGCCAATGCCTGCCGGGGGTACGAAGAAAACCGATAGGGAAATCGTGGCCCCCGGCAACAGAACGGAACACGGGTGGGTTTTAGTCAGTAAGAGTCGGACACGCCCTCCCGCTCCGCCTAGAGCGGGAGAAGTTATTTAAAGAAAAAAAGTTTAAAGAAATGTAGGGGTGGTCCCTACACTTGATGATATGATAACGCGGCGATTCTATTGGGATGATGAAATAAAACCGACCGCTTTGAATGCTTGTAAAACACTGATTTATTGAAATATATTTTTACATATTATTTGCAATAATAGGTACAAATGATGTGTGTGCAGAATGCACGGCGCGTAAGTCGATAAAGTAATGTACGGTTCCGTACATCTTGCCCGCCCAAATGGGAACAGATTGAAATGATTGATAGATAGACAGATTATTGAAGTTACAAACAGGTTGATATGATTAAATAGTAAAAAGATAAAAGACTGATATATAATGATACAAATGCGATAAAACATTAATTTAAATGACTATTCTAAATTCTAAAATACCCATGTCCTTAATCATCGCGGTCTTGTAAGTGCACTGAACGCAGAAACGTTGGCGAGGTGGCTCTATCTACACCACTAATCGTAAACACTTCACTACACTTTTGCACTGATTCCGCTAAACGTGATGCCACCGGCATTGTGTCCGCCGGCGCGATCGTCACCGGCCCCACCCAGACAGCCTCCTGGCCCTGGGGGGCCGGCGACGCTGGTACTCTGCTCGTACTTCGATGTTTTCTGATGAGGTACACGACGACGCTACCCAAGATGATAACCGAAGCTACACTGATGTACAACACAGTATAGTGATGAATATCGTGAATGCTCAGGTCTGTAGATGACTGTTCCTTAACCTCGTCAATCTGAGCCCTTAATTGATTCCAAATGAGATGATGATCTTCGGCCACGCTGAAGTTCTCTGGTGCAGACGTTTTCATGATTTTGTTTAGCATAGACACCTCTGGGACTTCGATGTGATGATGAATATTGACATGATTGATGAAATTATTATGAGCATAAATACTAAAGGTATCCCCTTTCAATGTACAACCTTGACCTAGGGTAATAATCGCGTTGCCGACAAGGTTGACCATTGTGACTCCGTTAGCGCAAATTATGCGCACTTGGCATTCCGAGCAACATGTGTACAACCAGGTGTTTGACCTGTGCAATTTGATCCATTGCTCCTCACATGACGTTTTTACGGAGTGACATAATTGTTTTTGATTAATGATTTTGATTTCACAGATAGACTGCTTTATGTTTAGATCGTAAATGGGCATGTTTAATGAGCATAACAAGATATCGTTGGGAACATAAGTACATGACTGTAGGTCTGCATCTGATAGAAGAAATGCTGTATCCTTGCGTAGATTGTAAGCTATGAATGGTACCGATGGAATGAGATGATAATACTGTAGTCCTCTCTTTTGTGAAATAGATATGATTTTGTTTAACTCAAACAATTCATTGTTTAGGAGTGGAACCTTGATTTCGATGATTAAGTAGTTTGAGAAGACTCTAGCTGATACTTTAAGTAAACGATACAAGTCCTTGATATTTTTTAAATCCGCTGGTATCGTAAGTTTACCATTCAGTTGGCTTGAGATGATGCTCAGCTGATACGATAACTGCTCCGGTGATAACAAATGACTGTCAATACGCCCGTGTGATATATCTGTAACCGTACCAATCAACGTTTGCTGTATCCAACGAATGTTTGATAGAATTATTGATGCTGCCAGAGATGATGATGTGACATAAAGGCCATCTTCATTATCCAAACGTATTTTATTCACCTCAGTCGATAGATTTTGAAGCCGTTGCTTGATGAATGAAAATTGTTGATTCATGATGTTTTCATTACGACGTATGATATTAAATTCGGATTCTGAAATACTTGTCTGATTTTTGATAAGTTTTTGAAGATGTTCTTCATTATGACTGATCTGCTCGATATCACTCTTGTATTGTTCGGCAAACCTCTCGTCCAGTACTCCGAATAATGAATTAGCAATATAACCTAACCCGTTTATTAGACCTCTTTTCAGCCTCTTCGGGCTTTGATATTTGAGTAACATATCATAGTGTTCAATTTCGCTAATCTCGTGCTCTAACTGAAGAATGATACTCTGATATTGTTTACTCGCATAGGTGTTGCATAATGACTTGATGTGGTTGACGTAGCCTTTGATATCGGATAGGCCTTTCCAGTAGGTCGTCATGTTGTAGTAGACAACTAGACGCCATTCGTCCTTGATATACTGAAGATTGGATATTCTATCGAAGTAAATAGCTTGATTGTTTTCTAATGACGTCACATTATACGATTCATGATTAGGTATATTTTGCGCTGAAGTAGGTGATAATAACATGAAAAATAGTAATAAGAAACTAGTGAATAAGCTCTTCAATGATACTTTGTTGCGAGGAAGTCGCTTTCTTTTGCTTCGCTCGTCTGAATTGTCTTGATTGACATTTTGATCCTGTGTTGTGTTCTTGTTTATTGGTAACAACACAAGTCTGGTGACAGGGCGTTGTATGATATTGTTCTTAGTTTTTAAACTGGCTACCCTTACATAGCCATCCTTTCCAGGATGAACTGCTTGAATACGTCCTAACGCCCACTTGCCGGGTGGCAAGTTTTCGTCCTTGATAAGAACGACGTCATCGATTTCGAAGTTTCTACTTGGCTTACGCCATTTTGATCTAGCCTGCAGTTGCTGAAGATATTCGCTGGACCACCTTTTCCAAAGCTGTTTGTTCATTGATTGAATGAGTTGCCACCTTGTTGAGTGATTCATATGATCTGGATCCGTCTGTGGCCTAGATAGAAGTGGGCCACCGATCAAGAAGTGTCCTGGCGTAAGAACGTCGTCGTCAGAGCTCTCTGTCAACTGACAGAGAGGCCTTGAGTTCAGACATGCCTCGATTTGATGCAGTAGCGTAGTAAACTCCTCGTAAGTGAGTTTCTGATCGCCGATGATACGTTTTAGGTGATATTTGAGGCTTTTAACCGCAGCTTCCCAAAGACCGCCTGCGCTTGGCCACGCAGGACTATTGAAGTGCCACTTAATATTCATGTCATTGATGTTATTGAAGAAATCTGTGTTGATGGTGGCTATGATCTCTTGGTACTCCTTCTTAATGATACGATTGGCACCAACGAAATTCGTGCCATTGTCATTGTATATGTGACTTGGCGTTCCACGTCGGGCCGAAAACCTACGAAAGGCTGCTAAAAATGATGGAGTACTCAGATCGGAAACTAGTTCCAGATGAACAGCCTTGGTAGACAAACAGACAAACACTGCAATATGCCCCTTAACTGTTTTGATTCCACGTCCCTTATTGGCCTTCAACTCGACGTGTCCGGTAAAATCGACACCGGTGTGAGAGAAAGGTCGTGATGGGGTGACTCGTGGCTGTGGAAGATCGGCCATGATTTGTTGATATTGTGTTTGACTGAAGCGCTGACACTTAACGCATGATCTCAACTTCCTCTTTACGGTACGGATTCCACTGATTATCCAATATTTGTCTCTGATGTATGAAAGTGTCAGTCGCGGGCCTCCATGCAATGTGGTAATGTGAGCTTGATCAATGATTAAATCGGTGAGACGACTATGACTTGATAATATGATGGGGTGTTTTGATGATTCGCTGATGCATGCGTTTTTCAGTCGTCCACCCACTCTTAGGATACCGTGCTTGTCCATGAAAGGATTAAGACATGATATTTTGCTTCTAGGATGCACGTGCCCCTTTTGATTGATAAATAAAATATCTTCTTGAAATTGGTGTGACTGATCATCTTTGGTAATGAGATTCAATGCATTGTCCATTTCTGATGACGTCAATACATCCGTTCTTGAAGTGTGTTTCCCTTGTGATAGCGTAATGAAACGCGATATCCAAGCGATTATTTTTACAATGCGAGTTAATGAACTGTAATTCTGTAATAACTCGTGTATGATTGAAATATGATTTTGATATAAGGCCGTGTTTACACTAAGCTGCTTGGTTTCCAAATCTGGTGATTGATATGAGGTTATAGGAAGAGTACTATGTTCGAAATTTGTTATCCATTTCGGACCCTGCCACCACAACGGATGGCTTGATAACTTTCGTGACGTCAGACCCCGAGTTGCACAATCTGCAGCATTCTCTTCTGATCTCACATGACGCCAACATGATGATGGAATGATACTTATGATTTTGATAATTCTGTTAGCTACGAATTGCTTCCATTTCTTCACATCGCCTTTGATCCATCCTAAAACTATCATGGAGTCTGTCCAGGCATAAATCTCTACATCCTGATTTGATAAGGATTCCATGACTTTCTTGATAAGTTGAGATAGCAGTAGCGCACCACATAGTTCTAGTCGTGGCAATGAGACCTTTTTTGCCAAAGGTGCTAACTTCGTTTTTGCTACAGCGAGCGTTGATGTGCACTCGCCCTTATTGTTTTTTGCTACTACATACACAACACATGCGTATGCTTTGTCGGAAGCGTCACAAAATCCATGTATTTGATATGATTGATTTGTGTTACCGATATAACGTGGTATGATAAATTGATCTATGATGTTGAAATCATTCTTAATTTGAATCCAATAATCTTGAACGGATTGTGAAACTTCTTCGTCCCACGATACATGTGATGACCATGCATTTTGAAAAAGCAGTTTTGCTCTGATTGATAATGGTGACAGCCAGCCCAACGGGTCAAATAGTTTTGAAATTTCCGAAAGCAGCTGTCTCTTTGTGACGCGTTTATCATGATGCTGAAATTTATTTTGAAAGCTAAAGCTTTCAGTTGATGGATTCCATCTCAATCCAAGTGTTTTTCTTGTTTCCGAACACTTGAAGTCTAATGGGTTATTGAGTTGATCAGGTGATAGATCTACTAGTAGGTCCGGTACGTTGCTGGACCATTTTCGGAGGTTCATACTAGCACCCTTCAACATCTCAATGAGCTGATGCTGGAGCTCCCTGGTTTGATGAAAGGTATTTGCTCCACTAAACAGATCGTCCATATAGAATGATTGATTTAATGCTGACGCAGCTAGTGGATACTTATCGGCATCGTCTATAGCCAGCTGTTTAAGCGTTCTCATAGCTAAGTATGGAGCGGCCTTAGTACCGTACGTCACGGTAGCAAGATGATATTCGTTGAGTACCTCCTGAGATGATTGCCGCCAAATGATTGATTGAAGATGACGATCTGATGGTCTGATATAGATTTGCCGGAACATTTTCTCTATGTCCGCCGTGATTACATAGCTGTAGGTTCTTAAGATGAGTGTCATGAGGTCCCTTTGAAGATTTGGTCCGCAAAACATGAGATCATTCAGGCTTTTGCCTGATGTAGATTTCGCCGACGCATTAAAAACGACTCTAAGTTTTGTTGTTGTCGAATCTAATTTCATTACGCCGTGATGTGGTAAGTAGAAGGCACGTTTTGATTCGTCGACATTATTGGCAATACACATGTGACCCAGTTCTTGATATTCAGACATAAATGATTTATAATTTTCTGAAAATGATTCGTTATTGCACATTTTTCTTTCCAACTGTTTGAATTGTGCAATAGCCTTTAATTTTGATGATCCAAGCTGATTTTCATATTCAGGTTTCATGGGTATGCCAACCTCGTATCTACCAGTGTCCAAACGATGAGTAGCTTGCTGATAAAACTCTTCACAATACTGCTCTTCACTGGTAAGAGATGATGCTGATGTTTCTACGTCCTCTATCTCCCAATATTTTGATAGGTCTGATAAGTCATTTGTTACGATATGACAATTAAATGTGCGAACGTTGCCAGACAGGATCCATCCGAGTGCCGTTTGTTGCGCAATCGGAGCCTGCGCTGGTCCTTTGATGAGACCGTCCATGATGATTTGTGAATAGATACTCACATCCAAGAGAATATCAATTGGCTTCGACACGTTGTATTCTGGATCTGCTAATTGAAGGTGCTGGATATGAGACCATGATTGTTTTTTGAATGGTATACCAGGCAAGCAGTTAGCGACCTTTGTTAAAACCAATGCTTCTGTAGTAAACTGATAGTCGCCGTAGATAGATTGACAGTCGATTGATACCCGTCCTTTGCTTTGCCTAGCACCAGCCCCTATTCCTGATACTGATGCGTTGTATCGTCGCCGCTGCAACCCTAACCGCTGTACAGCGTTTTCCGATATTAATGATATTTGTGATCCCTGGTCTAGAAGAGCCCTAAGGGTCACGTAGCTGCCATCTGAACTCCTGACATTGATTGATAGTGTGGTCAACAATAACTCTTCGTCATCTCCTGCGACATGATTAACATTAGGTTGCTTGCTTGATGATTTTGATGACGAAGCAGATGATGATGATGAAGTTGCTTGAGAAGCTGATTTTGATGATGGTACACACGCTTCATGGAGTATTGAATGATGATCACCTTGACAGGTTTTGCAACGTTTTTTCGAAGTGCATTGACTTCCATCGTGACTGAATAGGCAATTTCGACAAATATTTGAGTTTGTCACCGTCTTCAATTGCACGTCCGGTGTCATGTTCATGAATTTTTTACACAAAAACAAATTGCGAGCATGATTAAAATTGCAAACAGAGCATTTTGAAGTTTGAGTAATGATGGCTTGATAATTTTTGTTAATGTAACCTTTATAAATGTTTTGCTTATTAAAGTTATTTGATTGATTTGGGTTCCGCTTGCTTGATGATGAGGGTTCCTTATCGTTTTTATGAATAGGTTCAAGACCGGTAAACTTACTCTCGAGGAATGCCATTAACTCGTCCAACCTTGGTAAATCACGAGGTGTCCTACGTGCTTCCTTGTAGTCAGCATAAGTTTCTGGGTCCAGTTTTTTTGCACAATAAATGAACTAATAACGGATCCCACGTATTCGTAACAACGCCGAGATTGTGAATCGCGTGAATACATTCGGTTCCTTTTGATTTCAAATGATGATTGCTTCTGAAGGTTGGGTTGATTGAGGAACATTTCGATTTGATTCGTGAAAAGAACTTGAGAATTGTTGTATCGATGTAATAAGATCTCCCACGCAGTATCATAATTCTCTGATGAAATATGTAGATGATAGATGAGACGTTCTGCTTCACCCTTAAGTTTTCCCTTAAGGTGCTGCATCTTCTGAGCTTTAGTGATAGAATTATTGTTATGAATTGTCTCCGTGAACAAGTCATAAAAAGTTGGCCACTGTGTGTAGTTCCCGCTGAATGATGGTATTTCAATGTGCGGAGTTGATTTTTCTAAGTGAGTCGTTGATGAGATTTTCTTATTCAACTCACGTTTGATAGTTTTGTAGGCCAATTCATGATGATAAAATTCCTCGTCGTATGATATATCTCCCCCAGCAAGTAAATGATCGATTTGCAAATGTTGAGCATCAATAATTGTCCACTTAGCTTGAACGTTTTTGAGCTCGTCTTCTAGTTCCCATTTATCTGATATTTGATCAACTTTGATGCCCTTGATTAGCCGATTAAAAGCCCTAAAATTAGTGCGTTGCAATGATAACAATTCATCTAACTTTCCATCTGGTTGAGTAGATTTTGATAATTTGCCGTAAGATGATATAAGGTTACGAGTAGATTGATAATAGTTTTTACCCTTTTGATATGTGTTGTCAAGGAAATACTCAACCGCCACATTTTTATGCTCAGATATTTTTTGGTGATTTTGATCGAACTCTCCCCAGAGGTTGTCTAACGTCTCTAACCGTTTCCTTAAGTATTTGGCATTTTTGCATGAATCCGAGTCCTTGTTGAAGTTCACCTTTAGTGTAGTGAAATTGGTGATGATTTCAGATTGACGGGCAAAAAGAGCTTCCATGATGTAGGTAAAGGAACAGTCTTACTTGGTTTTATGATGATCCACGTAGCTGTCTGCACCTGATGCTGCTCCCAAAGAGGTTGACAGCGGACGCTGAACCCTCGCACCGCCCGATGATGAGCTCCACAGAGCCCGATGATATTGATGTTACGCCGTGATATGTTTACCACGAACGTGCTGCTGACCTAAGCTATATCTGCTTAAGTCAAGGATGAAGTGTGTTTTTCACCGAATGAGTCCACACTGGTTTGATCACAGAACCTTGAGTCCGAACCGTGCCTCTGACCAGTACGCGCGCTAGGTCGAAGTACCGCGACGAGGTCCTGTAATCCGGCTCGAAGGACCAAAAAGAAATGTAGGGGATCCCTACACTTGATGATATGATAACGCGGCGATACTATTGGGATGATGAAATAAAACCGACCGCTTTGAATGCTTGTAAAACACTGATTTATTGAAATATATTTTTACATATTATTTGCAATAATAGGTACAAATGATGTGTGTGCAGAATGCACGGCGCGTAAGTCGATAAAGTAATGTACGGTTCCGTACAGATAATTTCCCACCCAAAAAAAATAAATTGCACATGATTTATTCAGAAGTACGTTTTAAAAAGCGCATAAACTCACTCAAAGCATTTATTTCAATTAAACCATTTACAAGCACTTTTGAATCGGTCAGTCAGAAATATGAAACTAGTTGCCCATTCCAAAGCGTAGTAGGTAGGTACCTATGGAGAAGAACGGGCAAGAAACTCCACGGACACTCTTACAAAATATTGGTTCCATCATTCATGTTGAAATTATACTTGTGAGAACAACGTAGGACGTGCACGTTAGAAGCGTCCGTAATAAAAAGATAAAACAAAGAACAATTCAAAAATTAAAATAAATTAAAAATAAGCCATGGCAGCTAAGAGATGACCAGTCCAAACTGACGCACGGCACCCGTAATGTATCGGAAATTATATGGCCTCCATATAGATGAAATAAAAAGTAAGTTTAAAAACTAAAACCCGACTAAAAGGTATGAAACAAGAAAATATTTCGGACAGAAGTCAAGAAATAGGAACAAAAATGATCAAGGTAAAGCCGTGGTCGCATGCGTGGTTGTACACCTACAAAATTATAATTTATTTAAATTATTTTGGGGTTATAGTTTCGTTATAAAGTATTTGCAGAACAGCTTAATTTTATTTTTTTGGGTTATATGGTATTATAATACCAGCCTATTATTGTCCCTCTGCTAGGAAAAGGCCTCTTCTCATACAGAAAATGCACGAGCATTGATCACCACGCGCGCTCAAGACGTGTTGGCGATTTGAATTGAAAAAGTCACTTTGGTACCTGCCCGGATTTGAATCCACAACCTCGTGCATGAGAGGCGAGGCCTTAACCACTGGACCATCACGGCATTCATGGTAAAATAGGTATTCATTTTACAGCCGCGCCGTACGTAGCACAGTCTCACTTTTACTTGTTTGTAACAATTTAAACATATTTATTTACTTGGACGATATGATATATATACATATTTGTAATGTGCTCGTCAAGCCCTTTCATTTGATACCCAACATGGCACTATTAAATTTTTTTTATTTTTTATTTCGTTGCTTTATGTCCTCTAGAGGGCGCCATATTGCATTTAATGTGACGTCCCATAGTCTATAACCAGCGAAAAATTAATACGCTTCTAATGATACTTCATTTGTCAAATTATGATCGGTAGTTTAGAAGTTATGAGGTAACAGATGAACATACATACATACATACATACCGGTCAAAATCATAACCCTTCTTTTTGTTTCACCGTAGTCGGGTAATTAAAGAACAAAATATAAATTATATTACACCTACTAATATTTTGTTCGGTTAACTTTTCCTTCGATAAGTAGATAGCTAAGAGCTACGTAGCATTCGCGTAGCACACTTACTGCTCGGCCATCAGTAGTAATTACTTTGAAAATAAATCATTTTCGAAAGATATACACACTTTAGCCTGATATAAGCGATAATGCCTGCGCCACCTTCCCCTCTCGGTACTCGGTAGGTATCAGCGACGTTTCGTTACTCTTATTGCAACCACCCGATGCACGCACATCGATAGCGCGGCGTCGTATCGAGAGACAATCAATTAACTCGCCTCCGCAATTCGATTATTGATTTTGTAATTAAATCGCGTCGGTGGGCGTGTCTCGTACCAACTCGCTCACATGAATTATCTTTATGGCAGATTTTTAGTGATGTTTGTTGACTTTTTCAATTAAGCCATTACGAAAGAGTAAACCTTAAAGGTTATCTTACAAGCCATCTTTTAAAATATTGTTCGTAACATTAATCTCCCGGTGCGCTGACGTCGAAGCATACCATTATATTGTACGAGATATCTCGCAGTATTGCTTGACAGTGGAGTTGAATGGAAATAATTATGGCGTTACGGTGACCAACAGAAAGGGACCGCGCTATCGTAATTATTTACCGAGGGATTGCTTTATAGCAGCATATGCAAACATTTCAACTCTGTGCAGCGACTACAATCGCGCCCCGAGAGAAACGTCCGAGCACAAAAACTCCGGTACTTAATCATGTCTTTATTAATCGATTTTTGAAAATGCCCCACTCGGTTCTTATTTTTCACCTCTCAAAACCGGACGCATTAAATAATCTGGATGCTCAATGAGACTAAATTGCACACAGTTTAATCTTGTGTTATAGGTATTACGGACGAGCTTTAAAAGCAATTAACGATTAATTAAGAATCAGTTTTATAGTCTGTTCAAGTGTTTCTACTGCGAGTTTTAAGATCTACAATTACCGAGCACATAAACTTATTTCTGAGAATTCGTTCGGTTTAAAACTCACTATACAATAATGCAATGAGAGCTAATGGAGGTATTCATACGTGCGACAAACAAGCCGCCGAAAAAAGTCGAGTATCACAATAGATGAAGACAGAAATAATTGGGAGTTTCTGTCTATGTGAGGCGGCAGGCGGCGCAGCTCATCAGTATGCGAGGAGCGGAGCGGGCACATGCCACCGTCGCCAAGCCATTCATCCGCGCCGCACAATCCAAAACAAATTGCCTTAACCAGAGGCTACTCTTTGTGAAAATGGATCGCGGCGATCCTTTTTCGGTAAAAAACCGACGTGTCGCGCGTTTTTCAAGTCCGCTATATGAGTAATCGAGGACAAGTCCCGGCGGACGTGACGCGCCGCCTCCGTGTCCCAGCGACGCCGTGAGATACGCTGATACTCCGGTGTTTATACCCATTTAAAAGTCAATCATTGTCGCGAAAATAGCTCGTTTGAAAAGTTGCGTTTGCATACCCATTTATAGGATAACCTCGACTCCAGCCACTTAACTTGTCGTTATATGGGAATCCTTAGTCCGGAACAAACGACGATTGTCCAGTCCACTAGTAAGTGAATACGTAAACGACTCCTACACAATACGGTAGTTGTCAAGTAGAGAAAGCTATCGTTTGAAACTGAATGTAAACAGCGACGCGTGCATACCTCGAGGAGCACGTACGGGGCTTAATTACTTACAAAATTGGTAGTTTAAAAGCGCAAATTGAATTACCATTCATTTTAAATAAACGCTATGGGACCAGTGTGGTGCGGGCGGGGGCTGTGCCGGCGCATGCTCTGCAGCGGCGGCGGCGGCCAATGTGCCATCAATTAAATTTTAATTTTCGATCGCCAACGAATGAGTCGGCAGTGCCGTAATTGGTCCGCCCGTCCCGATGATTACTTTATTGGTCACACGCATACCCCGCTATCACGTGAAGCATTTTGTTGCCAATTTATTTCTATTCGCCTTTATCCTTTATTTCATTCGGATGTAAAAAGAAAAAGGACTCAGCGTTGAGTCTGCCTGGCCGACGACGCGACGTAGGCGTAGCGGTTTCGAGACAAGAGCCGAATTTAAATAACTTGTTTCGGCTTCCAAACCGCCTTTGACATAACCCTTGTATTAGAAGGGATGTAGTATTTCTTTCCTCCTTCAGTAGTATGTATAGTTTATCTCTTTCTTAAGCGGCTCAATCATCTTAGGCGGCATCCTTGTAATAAGATCACAAAATGACGGGGGCGCAGGTAGCTGGTTTTTGCAGGTCCCTCTCGCCTAATCTGAGGCGGCGTTTGTTTTTTGTTTATATTGTGACCTCGTGCACACGAGCGTGCCACGTGACTTGACAAATATAATGTGTAAAGAAGAGCTGTTTGAGTTTGTTCAACATGCAGTGCGAAACGCGAGACAAGTCGGCAAGTCGCTAGAATAGGGTCAGGAAATGCCGCGGGGTATCTACACATCGTACACGAAGTCACGAAGCGTGGTGTATACCTATGCGGAAAATCGTATAATAAACTTTCTTTGACAGACATAATTATGTTGTAATGTAACTGAATTAGTAATTTGGCACTCGATACACTGCAAAAGGAGCCTAAAGAGCCTATACTCAACACGATAAAGGCTTATTTCATCATACAAGATAAAATTTTATATGCAAAGAATGGCTTATTCCCAGTACTTGAAATAATACCTCCCTACGCAATATTTTATGTTCTAAGCGACAGGATCCTAGCTGTCACATTCCTTACTCTAGCACTAACTTATTGTCACGTTCTTTGGAATGTTTGATGGTGTGTATTGATCCTGTCAGATTCTTTCAAAGATTTCAAAGACTTTAGGACATTTATATACTTTTCACATACCTACAAACATTTACATTAAAAAAAACATGTGTGCAATTCACACGTGGTAGAAGTGAAACCTTCAAAAATTACAAAAAAAAAAAACATTTGTACGCGCACAAACACGTATTAACACACGTACAACGCCGAGGCTCAAGCAAACTCCCACTATGCCTTGGTAAACACGAGTGGAGGGGGTACGAAGCAGAGCAAAAAGAGACCACGAACATAAGAAACATTGTATAATGCTTACTATCTCATTTTCTCCCACGTTAAATCTTATGAATTTATGTGTCTGTCTCTTTTTACTGTCGCTTTTTCGTTTCATCGACTTTCAAATCACAACGAAGCTAAAGAAGTTTTCACTTAAAAAAATGCCAGTTGGTTCGCAGCAGGATCGAAGTTTAATAACGTTTTTATACGAAAAATAATAAAAAAGCAGTGATAGCAGTTCGACGGTCAGCCTAGTGGGTTGACCGTCGAACTGCCAAGTCATAGGACTCGAGTTCGGACCCAAGGCACGCACCTCTGACTTTTCGGATTCATGTGCGTATTGTATAAGGCCTATGGGCAGCATAAAAACTCTGACACCAGGTTAATCACTAACCTAACAAAAAAAAAAATAGCAAGATTGTACAATAAACCATTGAACACACCATATATAGTATACTAACTAACACAACTCGGATCATCGCGAAAAAGATATAGACACAGCATTTTATTAGCAGGTGAACATGAATTTATTGTGAGTGCAACTGATAATTCAGTATAAGGAATTAGTCCGGGGCACGACACGCATTGTGTCGGATCGTGGGGCATTAAAGTCTGGGCCACACTAAATGCTGTGCTCGAGGAGGAGTTCGATGACTGACTGTTTTAAATAATTATTATATTTGTATAAACATTTAGGACTAAGTATTGTATTTATTTTATTTTTGATTTCTTATTTCACTATATGCTGCACCGGTTGACGTCACCACGGCAGCGCCGGCTGTCGCTGAAAACCAGCGCTGGGGCTCTGTCTCGCATGGGGTCGCAGCATTATGCTGAGCGATGGCCGTTTTGCGTGGATGTGACGCATATTTTCCCCCAATTTGTTATTTACGTGATTTTTTTATCTTTCTTTGCGTCATGTTTACCGCAAATAAACGTATTTTCTTTCTTCTTTCTTTAACTGCTTAACAAATACCTATTGGAAATCATTTCTTCAGTTTGAGCATTTAACTTTTCCAACGAATTTCGTTATGGTTGATAGCATTTCCTTCTGTTTCATAAGATGTCTTTAATTCCCTTACCCAGTTAAGGGCTGGAATAGATCTGAAAGATTCTGTTGCTTCTTGCCTTCCGTTTTGTTCCAGATTGACAGTTGCAAATGGTCCTAAATAGATGCCGAGTAAAGAACACCGGTGCTTAAACAGATGGAAATATTTCAGCATTATTAAAAAGCTACAGCACACATTGACAAACCTGGCGATTTTAAGTCGGCTCTCGTAAGAATGCGGCCACGCATGTATTGTCCATACAAACGTAGTACATAAATCATTTGCAATTTGAGCATATTTCTATCATATTATGTTGATATTCGGATTGAAACAGTATTTATCTAGGCTCCTACGTCTTTTTATTTCCAAAAACTTACCTTTTAATGAAGTGTAAGCGAATTGCATTTTGGTACTTTTTTACAGCGTAAATGACATATTTTCATATTGTTTTTTCTGTATTATAAACATCAGTATTTGTAATATTGTTTCCGCAGAAGCATAGTTTATGTTTTCAAGTTACAAATTATCGAGAAAAAAATGGAAATACATTAAGTTTTCATTCATAATTTTTTGTATTACGGAACACATCCAAATTCATCATAAATTTTCGAAAACTAGTAGTACTATCGCGTCAAGCAATAATTGTCAATGCGTGCGTGGTAGTATTGCTCACTGTAGGTGTATATCGCTCCGACAGACACTCACACTAGCGCAATGTGCTTGGAATTGAGTTTTGCAAACATCTCGATTTGTAGTTGCGAGCCGTGTCGCCGGCCTCTTAAGTAAATCTCCGCAGAAAACAATGTCTACCTTTGAAAATTTCGTACCTTCATTAGCATTAGGTGTGGTCCAGCCCTAATCATTCGTTTCGTACAATGCAGATGAAGACGCGGCGAACGTGCGCGGACTCCTGACCACATGTTCGTGCCAACATATTTTTCTTTACATCTCACGACACGACTCGATATATGTACGGATACCTTGTTTATGTACCGCGCTTTGACATAAATGTTCCTTACTTGATATTGATAGTAATAAAGTTAAGTCCGACTCAGTGTGATATTGGTAAATTACGTTTGAATTGTGCGTTATAAGTTTATGCGTTGGCCACGGCCTGGACATGAATATCGAAGTCTCTACGCGAGAATATACGGGTTGAATTGAGAACATTCTTTCATTGGGCATAATGAACAATTAAAATACAGTAGACGTGGATATGTTTAGTAACCTGTTCCGCTTAGCTATTTCTAAAGAGCCATAAAAAACTCCTGAAATAAATCGACACGTGTTTCACCTCTCAACGAGGCATCCTCAGTATGACGATGGACTTGTGGCGAACTCGAACACGGCGTGTTGCCACACCGAGCGCTGAGTGCAGACTAAGCCTTATCGCCCGTCGAAACCCACTTATATAGTGTCACCGTTATCAGTGCGACCGTTAGTCGACGGGCGACCTTTTTGTAAGACCTCTCCAATGATACCCCACACTATGGGATAAAAAATAAAATATCACCACTTTACGTGTGTGGGAGGTACCCTAAAAAAAAATGTTTTTCATAATTTTGTTTTACCACTTTGTCGGCGTTATTAATTAATATGTATACCAATGTCAAATTACAGCTTTCTAGTACTAAGGGTCTCGGAGCTAGACCGCGGACAGACAGACAGACAGACGGACATGACGAAACTATAAGGGTTCCTTGTTTACTACATAACCCTAAAAAACGGAACCCTTTAGGATCACTCGTGTCTGTCTATCCGTCTGTCACTCCGAATCTACTGAACCAATTTAGTTGAAATTTGGTACACATATGAATTTTTGTGACTCAAACACGGTCGTGTAACGTAAATGAATTAATTTTGAATATAGGGGTCACTTTTCGGTGGCAAATTGTAAAACAAAAAAAAATAGTTTTGCAAACTACCTTTCATATCAAATGAAAGGACTTGTTGTGAGGATCTCAAATACTTTTTTTATGATTTCAAAATTAATGCTTTTAAAGATATTTACGAAAATTGATGAAAATTGACCTTTCCTTAAAAACTTTAGGCTCAGTAGTTTCGGAGATAAGGGGATCTCCGAAACTACTGAGCCTAAAGTTTTGAAAAAAATACAGAGAATGGTTCTTTACTCATAGATTAGAGGAGCACCTATAAGAAGTCTATGGCCTGAAAACAACATGGTAAATCTCTGAATATTGTGCGTACAAACTTACATTTGCAGTTGGAATGTAAGTACGGGAGAACATGTTTTTCAACTACAATGTTAAGTATTTTTTTAGAATAAATTCTTCGTAACTACGGAACCCTTCATTGTGCGTGGTCCGATACGCACTTGGCCGGTTTTTTGAGATATAGGTGGACCCTTGTCCATGTCCACTCAACTCCCGTGTAAACGGCCATTGTCTATGTAAAATAAAGGCAACAAATCTAGGAATACCTATAAGACGTATCTAAGAAGTCCTCTATACTATGTATTCTGTGCTTAGTGAAGTCGACCGCGGAGCTTATAAAGTAAACAGATTGCATCTGTGTTCTGTCGTACGTGCCGCGGGCTACACACGCGCCGCACCAAAGGCGCGTCATCTGTGAAATCACTAAGCCGAATGGTAAAGACGCCAGCACATCAGGCTACTACAATCTGTCAAATTTATTTAATAGATTTTCGAATTTACCGCTGAAGAATAAGGTTCAAAGTTGATTGAGAAAATTTTACAGTTTCGGGTAGCTTGATGTGCTGGCGTCTGTACATCTCTTGATATCGAGACCAAAAAAAGTTATCCCTTTTTTTTGTTTGGAAATAGATACGTCTTTTTATGACGAAAGAGCAGAGGTGCTTTATGTTTGTATTTGGGATAAAAGGTCCGAAGAATTTTTCGTTTGACATTTCCATTGAATCTGCTGAAAAACAGTGTTTAATTCTGTCAGTTTACTCCAAACTTATATTAACGTAGGTATCAGTTATCACGCTGAGCGAGCGTTTGTGTTACAAATGATAATCTTAGACCCTGTTCTGTCACACAATGTAAGCAACGGCGCTGAATGTGGTATTTTAGGGATTTTTTTTCCTTTAATAATACTAGGCTGGAGGTATAGAAACACCTTATAATTTCAATCGGCAGCCCTACCTCAATAAGATACGAAAGGGCACCTTAAGGCGGCGATAACCGACTTTTAATGATTTTATACTGAAGATCACGTCTAAAAGAGTAGTGTTAATGATTTGAAAAAAAAATATGTTATATTAGAGCATTTTTTTAATAAATTAATATATGAATATTTTAGATTATATTTATATTGCATAGTGAAATTAATTTGTAAACTTATGTCTAACGCGGATAAAAAACTGAGAATCACGTAAAATCTATCAAGCGTATTTTTCTGAAACATTCACCATTTTAAAGATTATTATTGTTTACTAGCTTCTGCCCGCGACTTCGTTCGCATGGAAATCGTAAGACATCACAATATACTACAATAACAGCCACATTTTTATAAAACTTCCCTGTATACTACGTTTGTAGTTTTATTCTCAGCAGCCAAAATATACAGAGAGTCAGGAATGGTGACTCGGGAGCAAGCGACGTAACAGTTGTCCGTGTGAGAAGCAGCTTATCCTGAGGTCGACACCCGCAGCCTTCAGCCTTCAGTGTCGGCCCCTGTGACTTGTTGATCGCAAAGCATACACTCCCAGAGAACTGCACGCGCTTTAACTGGTAATGGTGGGGAATTTGTACTTTATACGCGCTATAAACACTGTCTCACCATCGCTACAACCTGTTAGAATTTCCACCTCGATGACGTTTCTCTGCAAAGACATGAGTTTGAGCTGGTTTCCGTTACACAGATATACAACCGGAAGTCCACTTGCCATTTAATGCTGAAATGAACCTTTTTGGCGCAGCCGTGAGGCACACACTATTGTTTTAAAAACACTATTTTTTATTTCCACTGTAATTTGTGTTTTGTGTTTCGCGAACTGTGTCCAAATAAATGTTTTTTCTTTCTTTCTTTCTTTTCTTTCTATTTGTGAATTGAGAAATTCTACGGGGTGATATTTGGCATCATCTTCCTCCATATCAGTATTAATGGAGGTGTATATCACTTCACTCCCTTCAATTTGTGAGAGAATACTGTGGTTGATCGCTGTAGCTTGATCATCTTCGGAGTTAAAACGGAAACACACCTAAGAATTCTCTTGGTACGGTATTTGACTGATATCCCCGTATATCAGACGAATAAGATCTTCTAAAGTGGGATCTACTCTACCAAGAGTCTCTGGTAGAGTGCTTTCACCAACTTTTAGAAGAACATCGGAGAATTCTTGAGCATTTGAATTACCGCCAAGCCGAGCTCGTATGATGATGGTCAAGCGCAGTTTATGAACTCTCGACCATAGAGTCGACCTTTTCAACGAAGTTTTCACTTTTTTTGTCAAAACTGTGACACCACCCATCATATCTTGGTTTCTGTGGATGTCCTGCAGGGTTCTGTTTACAGTTTCCACTGCTTTCCTTTTTGCCATAATGCATTCATCCCATACGACGAAGCGCAATCCCCTAAGCACACATCCCTTGTTACTGTTGCGTGACACCCCACAAACAGGCGTTTCGTTGCTCTCTAAATCGATGGGAATCTTAAACATGACGTGCGCTGTTTTGCCACCAGAGCGATTCCAGAAGATCCACATACATATTATAAAATCGCTAAGACAAATCTGCTGTCAAAATCTGTAAAAAAACATTTTATTCCTACAGTCTTTTGCTCTAAAATGATCAGAATACAACCTTGAATGTTTTGTGACTGTAAAGTACTTGTAACTTAGTAGTTTCCCATAGCTTACGAAGTTTTCCTTTTTTTGTGAATTAATACATTCTATGAACTATTACATACACAATCCAAAAAAAAAATCGTTTTACAAAAAGAGTTTAAAAAAAACAGATGTAAATCGAACTTACTACCCCGGGCGGCCTACCACCAACTCATAAAGCAGTATTATTTTAATGTTACTTCAGTGGGAGAAAGAGATGGAGCTATACATCCTGTAGAGCTTCATCTCTTTCCCACACTGAAGTAAACTAAAGTAATATTAAAATAATACTGCTTTTGAGCTGGTGGTAGGCCCTCAGGACTTCAAATCATTCGTCCAACCGCTTACTTATTCGCTTTGTTGAAAGTTAGCTAAAATAGCCGTTCCTATATAAAAGGTAGCGTGATGATAATCATTTAAAAAGTTAAATCGGTAACTACCTATCTACAATATCCCAACCTTTTGGCGCGTCCTTTTACAATTTGCAGAGAAAAATACGAACATGATGTAATATTGCTCATCCCCCATAGCAAATAGCGTGATAGTTTATGCCCTACGGTTGGTACAGACAAACATTCTAAAAACTTTATTTTCCGCATAAGAATCGATCCCAGACCTCTTAGCAATAACTTTCTTTAAATAAAATTAACTTCGTTACGATTTTATTATATCTATAGATTATAGGTAATCAAAAAAAATTATAATCGTATAACAAAATGTGAAAAAAAGAAAAAAAAAACCGTAGGTGGGAATCGAACTTACAACCCCATGTTTGCAAAGCAACCGCCCAACCGCTGAGCTAATTGCTTTGTTGAAACTTGTCTAAAATAGCCGTTCCTATATATTTTTTGATTGACTGCTTAGTTCCATAAAGGTATAGCGTGATGATAATCATTTAAAAAGTTAAATCGATAACCATCTACAATATCCTAAAATGTTGGCGCGTTTTTTTCCAAAAATACGAACATAATATAATATTGCTCGTCCCCCATAGTAAATAGCGTGATAGTTTATACCCTATAGTTTGACCAGACTTATAGGGAACACCTATGCAAAATTTTAACAGAATCTATCCGGTAGAATTTGCGTCATGCTAGAACATAAAAATACAACATAATGTAATATTGCTCGTCCCCCATAGTAAATAGCGTGATAGTTTATATCCTATAGTTTGACCAGACACACAGGGAATATCTATGCAAAATTTTAACAGAATCTGTCCGGTAGAATTTGCGCGATGCTGGAACATACATACAGACAAACAGACAAACAGACAAACAGACAAAAATTCTAAAAAAAATATTTTCGGCATTAGAATCGATCCTAGACCTCGTAGCAATTACTTTTTTTCAAAAATATTCAATGTACAGTTTTGACTTCGCTACGATTTTATTATATGTATAGATTATTGATCTTTTAGTAGACGTGTTTTATTAACATAATAATGCGTCTAATTTGGGACAGCGGTCCTTGATGGGCGAGTCCTATTACTGGCTGGAAGTACAACGCGTTGCGTGAGCTCAGTACAGAACACGCAAGTTAACCACTCAAGGTCACTTGGCTCTTGATTTCAAAGCTGAACTCATTTCAAAAGAACGGGGAATAAACTCCATGTAATAAGAATTTGGTAAGGAGAAATATTTCAGAATATCATGCAAAAGAGTTAACTTATAGCTTCGGCACTAAAATTCTAAACCTAAAAAGTAAACAGCCTAAAGAAGCCAGAAGCTTTTCAAAGTACAAAGACAAACAGTACTAGATGAAATCTTGCCCATAATCATAACAAAATAAACCGCCTAGAATATAGCCAGCCCTAGTTGAATGAGATGCGCAGAATCACGTACCCGGCGCGCGCGCACCTTAACGTGCCTTCATGGAGATAAGTGCGCGATGGCCCTGGATTACCACAGCAGCGCAGTGCGCCAAGGGTTACCATCCAGCCAGATTTGTCCGGACATGTCCGACTTTTTAGCCCACCGTCCGGACTTTGTCCGGCTTTGTAATTTTTATGGACTCTTCGCACGATGGGGAAGTTTTTGAAGGGGGATTTTTTTTTTAACATAAAAATATTTAAATGTTTACTGGAAAAAGAAAGATAAAAAAGTAAAAATGTCCGGACTTTTCTACAAACTTTATGCCGGGACCTTTTAAAATTCGAAATGGTAACCCTAACTGCGCCGGAGTGCGCGGCGCTGTCGGCCCACTTTGAACCGTTTTGTTTCTCTATTCGTGTTTATTCATCGCTTAGTTTTTGTTGCCGCTGGGCTTATCAAAGCTACTACATACTTAGATATACTGTAGAATAATTGCTTTGGTAAGGATGTTGGTATGGTTTTTGTGAAGAAAGGAATTAATCGCATTAAACGGATGGTTTTACTTCAGAAGGAGCATCTTCTGTTCCTCGTTGTCAGAGGAAAGTTAAAAATGTTTATGTATTGGCAAATATTTACCTTCGGAATATAGTCTTCCTTGGAATCTGACAGATATATGCGATAGATCAGAATCGTTTAATATTGAAGCAGAACTTGTATTTACATCACACTCACTTACATGTATAGTATGTGCGATAGGGAAATCTATTATAGAGTAAATCTATTATATAATTTCACCAAAAATATTTTTGCCACCAATATGATTTGCAACATCAGCACTTGCTCCATCTTTCATTTCCATAAACACTTTAGCTACATTTTAGGCTGCCATCAGCCTTAATGATGATGTGCAAGAGAAAATGTTAGTGCTTATTGTGTAAGTCGAGGCAAAAAGCTCGGGGCGCAGTGCCTTGTACCTATTAGCCCGTAATACACACTCGAGGTTCGTGGGAAACTATATACGTAACATTCTTTTTCGGACTCCGCGCAATCAAGATCGCTTTGAAAAATAGCCTCTCCGAGAACATAGTCTTTTGTTTCTTGCTCCGCTCGCGTGGCTTTCAGATATTTTATCTGCAACGTCTGTTGCTTATTTTGGGCCTTCCAAGGAACAACCACAGATGAAATTGACGGATTGTCCACCCACACCACGGTGATGACCGCTAATTGTTTTAGAAGACAGTAGGTAAGCAATTGCTGTCATAGCTAACATTAAGTAACAAACTGCATCATCGTGGCATCAAGTAGCCATCATTTCTATAAATGTGAACATATCAACACGGGAACTTTGTGATTCATATATCCTTTACTTTGTGAACTTATGTTGGTACGTAGCTATGTCTTTTATAAAGGTACACGTCTACATGTAGGTATTGGTACATATGATAGCGGATGATTACCTACAAGATACCTACATCGTGTATGCACATATAAATCTTTTATAGCACGATTCGTTCGACATTTACTCAATATGACTTATGATTGTGTTGATTTCCTGGTGCTCTCTCATTGACTGCAAAGAATTAATTGTATTTATTGAATTGTCATTTTTCTCCGCGTTTATGGCTCATTTATTACTGGTAAGTTTTGTGTTTCTTTTCGTTGTTATTTCGCTGGAATATCTCGATGACACCAGACCATGTGAAAATAAGAATACCTAATTTGAAAAAGCTTCATACAAAACTTCTGATATGTTTCATGAAAGTTACAAAACTATTGTAGTGTCTAGTTAAACATAATAGATAGTCGATCAAAATGCTTAGACAAAATCACTTCCAATCCAATCCAATTTAAGAATGTTTGCCAACCATTCAATCTTCGGCTCAACAAATTAATGGGTGCTGGCGAGTGTTCGATACTTCGGTGTTAGGAGGCGGTTACCCACACAGATGAGGCGTAAGGAAAGGCAGTTTCGGTGTGGCACGACTTGGCGAGGCGAGGCGGGAGGGGGGAGGGGGGCGAGGCGCGGGTCAGAGAGGCCGTGAGAAGTTGCGCGTGCGTCAGGTTCCCAGGCACGCGCCGGGGAGCGCGCGCGACCAACGCACGCCTGCTGCTGCCAGTGAGCAGTGACTAGTGCGATGAAACATTTGATTGGGATGCTTGTAATTGGGGTGGTGATTAGGTAGTTAGTATAGAGTAATAGTTGTTAGTTTCCAGAAGCTTTATTGAAGTTTGGTAAGATTTATGTAAAAGAGGAACTTTAAAAAGGAAAGTCATTTTCCACTTGGAAAATCTACTGTATGAAAAAACAATTTTTCTTACAACTACATTAGTTGGAATTGTTTACAGAAACTCTTGAGAAACTCTTGCCTGAGAAACTTTTCATACAAATCAACAAAATAGTCCTGAAGTATCTAAAAAAATATAGTTCAAATACTCTTTCGAACCACTATGTCTTAGAGGTGTACTCCATCTCAGTTGGGTGTCGGTCGCCGGGGTCGCCGCGGTCGCGTCTCGCCGCCCTTCTCATGGGACCAGCATTAGAGCCACTAGAGGTGAGCCGCGACGTGCATAACCTGCGAGCCGCGCGTGGAATCCACCTTGTTACTTACATCCTACATCGCAACGAGATACCAGTGGAAATTGTAATGTTGAAGATAGGGACGAGCGGCGTTTGTTTTTTAATAGACAGGTACATGAAGTTGTTTATAAATAGCTTTTAGCAGCAATTGCTCATAAATAACACAGAGCAGGTCGTTAAAGCTACGTTTGGGAAGGTCTATGTTCAGTAGTGGACGTTTTTTGGCTGAAATGGTGTCGATGAAGACAATATTTTCATTGCAATCGCTTTTTTTTTCACGACTTTACTTTCGGATTGAAAGGTTACCTCATTAGCTATTTGACACCATCTTGATTCACGATCTGGCAAGATCAAGCCTCTCCATTTCCAAACCAACCATGCAAAAAATTTCATCTGCACAGCAATCTAAAACCAAACTTCCATAGCTAATTATCTTCTCATATCACATCAGTATCCCTTTAATGTCCTGAGCATCTCGCAGATATTTCTCCAGTCAGTCATGCAGTCACGTCGGTCGGCGGCGACGGGCGTCATTTCTAATTTATGCATGGTCGTGCGCAGCTCGCCTACCGCTCGACGCGCGCGCCTCTGGGAGGGCTGCTCCTGCTACACATAGCTGCATAAAAAACATGGCTGCTACATTTTTACCTGACTGCTTTATAGTCATATTTGGTTGTGTGTGCTGCTTCTGTTATTGTTTTTATTTTATGAGTTTATTTAGAAGTTTTAGTCAGAGGTTATATTCTGATGGATTGAGAGAGACGAGATTGGAAAAATCACATGTTTTCAAACCTACCAATAAATACGGGCATTTTTTCAGGCAGGTGGCATAATGTACAACTATATTTTGCTAATGGTCCGAATAAAATAAAAAATGTTTTTCTTTTCCAAAGTCAAATCTTATTTTCAAATATGCTCATAAAAGGCACTTTTGAACGTCAAAATTAACAAGAAAATAGAATTGATTTTAGTTGCCCTTTGTTTTGAAAGGGGTAGTTTCGAATAGCGAAGAATGGGCAAAATCTCCAATTTGCTCGAGTCAAAACATAACCGGCTCCAAAGCAAAGAACTCACGCAACCTTTGCTCTACTTTTGAGTTTTCCGGGACAACGCCTCGGTGATTTGATCAGTCATGCTAGAATCTAGATGGAACATCCGGCCAGATAAGGCTGATTTGAAAAATCTTGATAATTCGTTCGAGATTCCAACCCACTAAGATACTTTTTTTTTTCTTTTTTCGGGTCGCCCGATCGTGATTAGTTTCGACCCAAATATCTGCGGAGCATCCCTGAGTCGTGACGCGCAGACTCGACCGAGAATTAGATCCTGCCGCCTCTCTATAAGCCAGAGATCGCCAATTAACTTTGACCTCCAGAAAGATGGCAACAACACTCTGTTCTGGTTCTTTTTATAATAGATGGTGAGCACAAAGATCGCACGTGTGGCGATGCGTGAGGACTCTTCAGTCACGGCGCATGCTCAAACATTCTGTTCTATAGTTACGAGACTGACGCCTGCGCACTGATTGATGTGTTTGAGTTAAAATGTTTATCGTCCTAAGAAATATTTGCGTTTAGCGTGAAAGGGGTCTTTCTTCGCACAATGAGTCCTTATAAAGGAGATAGCGAAGGTTCCATAAGTAGCGGTTTGTTCTTGACATTTTGACGTGGGTATACCCAGTACAAAGACAGGTTTGGTGCTGGATGGTAATGTTGCGCTTTATAATATACATATATCGCAAGAGGTATTACAATAATACTGCGGAAATATATATGAAGGTAACCCAAATAATTATTATGGCAAAAACCAAAAAAACAGAAAATACATTTTAAGATGTAGCCTAAACTTTTTCGCAAAATATTCGCTAAACAAGTTTGAAAATCAGAAAGCAAATGCTCAAGCAGATGTTTGAGCGAAAATTTCTAAATCCAAACTACATAACCCTTTCATCAACGAAGATATGAAATTATCCGAAGGTAGAATTCTTGGTCTCCTTTGAGGCGCAGGCTGTAGAATTAAGCTCGGCTCGTGATGATGCGCCGCTAATACCAGTAGCCGCTGCGCTTGCGCCACGACTTCGGTGTTGTCGTGTCGGCAAAACTCCCTGAAAGACTGCAAAATATTAATAAAATAAATAATTTTATATCAGCTGCTGTTTAAAAGTTAATTGAATTTTTTTAGCAGAACTTAAGAACGTGTTATTATCGTGTGATCAAAAAAAAAAGTTTAAATAAACTGTGTGAGATATTGTGACATCGATTGCATTCTATTTTCTTCCAGTTTAAGATTTTGTAACTATGTAATCATAAATGAATGGTAGTGAAAATTACAAATTACGTAAACAATAATAAGAATAATCTGAACAGTATATCAGAAAATAATCAGAAATGAAATAATTACAACAAACTCAGAATGGAAAGAAACCGTCAATGATGATCATGATAACCCAAATGTCTGGAAATTGTCAATATAAAAAATAAAATAAAAATCAACTCATTTATTCAAACTAGGCTGAGAATCAGCACTTATCGAACGTCAAAATTACATAAGACAGTCCCCCAAACACGCCCGCCCTTCACCACTTCCTAGTGCTTTAGCTGGGAGGAAGAAGTGATGGCGCAAAAAACTCCTCAGCAGCACAGCTGTCTGTTCAGTTAGAAAAACTTGATTCTACACAATCGTATGCAAAGTAATTGAAAGAAGAAAGAAGAAAGAAAATAGATTTATTTAGCACAGACCAAAAAAAAGCACACAATATAACAGCAGATAAAAATAAAAAATAAATAAAATGAAAATCAAATAAAAAGTGTAAAGAACGATGTAAAAATTAGCGAGAGTGTGGAAGTGTGCCTCATGGCTGCGCCAAAAACAATTGATAATTAACATTACGAAACACAGAACATTAAAATATGTCAGCTAGCACACGCCAATATACCAACAAAAAGATTGAACTTGCAACACTAATCTCAAAAGGGATTCTGTTCAGCAGGATTACAAAGTTTGCACCCGCTCATTACGGCGCTAAATTATTGAGCAGTAGCAGTGACTGTGCATATGTGTGTTTTAGAATTATATCCATCGAGATATAATCACCATGACCGATACTTGTTATATTGGATGACTTTGCTTTACATTTTCATACATTCTTACTATTTATTTGCGGAAAGGAATGTGGGATGATAGTGTTTAGCCTTGCCTTAGAATTTATTTAGGAATTGATCTAAAATGGCATTTCAGCGAGAAAACGTCAAATAACGTCATATAATTCAATGTACCTATTTAATTAAATTGACTGCACTCATTTTAAACCTGTTAATTAGTAACTGGGTAATACGATACCCCTTGGTAAGACTGGTTGTCAGACTTTCGGGCTTCTGACGACCCGTAACGACTGTCAAAGATCTATGAATGACAGCCGAGACCAACAGCTTAACGTACTTTCCGAGGCACGGAGGAGTCTTCGGTATGTAAAGATGGTCACCCATCCACGGACCAACCCCGACAAGCGTAGCTTAACCTGATGGATCCACCCGTGCGGCTATTATTACTTAGCCACGAGCTCCTCGTGAAAGAACGTCGAATAACGTCATATAATTCCTATTTAATTAAATTGACTGCACTAATTTTAAACCTGTAGGTACCTACCGATAAGAACTGGGAATATTTGAGGTATTATTTTAACTTCAGGTGTTTTGTGTTCAAAAGTACGCAATGCCTACCACTTAATTAATTAGGTATATCACGTCTTCCCTTTTCCCCTACATTGAGAAATCTCTATAATTAGGACTTCCAAGACCTTTAACTGATTTCCTTTGGGTTTCGTCACATTCGACTGGATGCATATAATTTGGTAAACAGTGGAAGTTGCACAAGAGCGCAGTGCAGGGAGGCGTAACTGATACTTGATACCAAGGCACTAAGGTAGCCAGTCAATCATAGTAGTTGTCAAGCACTTTCGATAAACACTGAGGATACTGGCTGCGGTGTGAGGAAACTCTAAACATAATAATAGACTATTATTATTTACTGATATTTCGTAGTCGAAACAACACAATACATTAAATTAATAGTCATTTATTGAATAAACTTTATTGATAAGCAAATTGACTATTACCGTTAATTTGCCCGTAAATCAAAATCATAACTGTCAGTCGTATTTAAATAGCTACGAGTATATATAACTCGGAAAATTGGCGTAGTATCAATCAGTACCCTAATTGCGTGATACACGATCAATCACAATTTGTTTCGATTTGAAACAGATTGCTAATCCATTGCTTCATAAGTTGGAAAAAAATCTGCTCAGCAACGTAAAAAACGCAATGAATGTTGTTGAACTGTCAAAATTAAACAAATTTGTCATAAACGTTTACGAAAATAAATTACGCAATCCAGCACCATAATGATATGTCCTTACTGTACCTACATGTAAACCACAATTTAGTTGACACTAGAATTGAATCCAAGGATCTTTATTCCAGATGTATTGATATGCATTCGGCAGGTGTACCACTTCTCGCAGTTGACATTTCATGGCCTATAGAACACATTTAGACAACGCTACTATCCTCTTAGAGGTGGTCCAATTTGCAACTGAAAATGGAGAGACGATTATTGTACTGCGAATATATAAATGAAATATATTTGTATATATACACGCGTCTTCAACAAAGACTCACCGGCTAGATCACCCAGATGCAACTGACAGTAAATGCCAACTGCCAATTAATTTCAATCCAATATCACTTACAAATGTTACAAAACATTATTTTGAAATACTATGATTGCACACCCTATCTCAACATTTTAACGGATCAAGTAATGTACTCACTTATTCTACATAAAATATTAAAGTGAGAGGGTATTCGGAATTATCAAGGATGTCAGATATTAATTTTAAGATACTATTGAAGGCATAAAATGTGTACTACTTCACGTCCATTTCTCGGTTTAAAAGCCATATAATTTGTCCATATTAAAATTATTGGTTTCGTCTTTAACGTGATCAATTAATTGTCCAAGAAATTTTTCGTTGTTTTTATTTTTATGTGTTACATGTAAACTACTTTCGAATAAAAATGATCACAATAAAATAACTGATGTTTTGCTGATGGTCCCATTACTCATCGAAGTAAAAATAATAAAAACTTCAGTGGATTTTCCCCAGCTCTTTGGGAGTGTAAAGTGAATCACCAGCTTTTGTATTTTTGTCTGAATTTTTTAAGCTATTGCATAGCTTTTATCGCGGGCTTTGAGCGCGGCGACCGAATCAAGAAATTCCGTAACGACAATAAAACCGTAAGGAAAATAAAACCTAACACCCCCCACTCCGCCTACCATGTAATGAAGGTTCCCATGACAACGTGATGTTGTAATGGGAAACGTGATGTTGTCATGGGAAACGTGATGTTGTCATGGGAACGTAATTTTTGCTTTATGTCATCACGTCATCATCCCAAGTGCAGCGTTGACAAATAGGAAGTATGGAGGTTACAAATGCTATGCAATAGCTTTACCGCGGCAGTCCCCGAGTGCCACACGCTTTTTTTAAGATACTTCACAAAGGCAGTCATTCCACGTAAAATACTAGTATTCAGCTGCATCCGGTTAGACTGGAAGCCGCCCCAACATAGTTGGGAAAAGAATAGATAGATTGATATTGACACTCAATGAACAAACAGTACCTAGGTAAAAAGCTTTCGAGGTAGGTAAATACCTACATGTTCTGAAAGACCAAAAAAGACTTTAGATAGAGGCTCTAATCTAAACTAATATTATAAAGAGAAATGGTTTGATTTTTTCTATATTTGTTTGTAATGAATTAACTAAAAACCTGCTGGACCGATTTTAAAAATTCTTTCACCAGTTGAACGCTATTCACTGAGTAACGTAAGCTATAATTTATAAAGATATCATGCGGGTGAAGCCGCTGGCGGAAGCTAGTGATAGATAAAAACCTATTTGTTGATAAGGTCTTCACAAAAATGATTCCATTCAACATCAATGCTCTAGCTAAAGTCCACACGACACGTTTAAAGTAAGTTTTAGTAGAGCTTACGAAACAAGGTGAGTTCAACCATTAATTGAACAATTTCGCCAATTACGACCAATGTATCAAAATTACCCTTCACCAAACATTAAGATAAGTGAAAATAGTCATGATATCTTCGTGTAGCAATTATTACGAGGCTTTCACAGTCGTTTCCTTATTACGGACATGTACGGCTCGTAAAGATGCGGCTAAATGTAGATATATCGAGAAAATGAACTTAACTCGAAGGCCAGTTTACACACTATTCTGAAAAGGATCGTCTATATTTCATGCCTTGGCTGATTGTGTTTGTTAAATATAAATAGGTGATCGTTTAACAAAGAAATGTAAGTAGAGATATTTGGAGGAGTAATTTGTTAATATAATAAAAAAACAGTGGCACTCCGGGAGTGCCGACAGAAGTGAAAACTTGAACAATTTTATCATGCAGGAAACAATGTATCGCGCGTTGATGTCTTTTTAACGGTCAAAAGCTGGTGTCGTAACAGTGTCACGAGTTCAATTTTTTAGTCCCATCTCAAAAATGCTCAACGCGCCTAATGAAGTTTTTACTTCAAAAATTCAAAGTGCTGTTTCCGAAAGAGACTTACTGCACTTACTCAGATCTTCTATCTTCTTATGGTAGTCTGCCCTGTATATAAATAATTACGAGATCGCACTACATGTACAAGAATCTATGAAAGATATACCTTTGCATTTTCTAGTTGTATTTTTCTCGTAGACGAGGTGTTTGTGTAGCAATTCGTGTTATAAAAAAATTACCTCTTAACACTTGAGAAGTAGTTAACCTCAAGCGCGGTCCGAGGGGGGGGGTCCTGGGGGTCATGACCCCCCCAAAATCTTTCACGCTGTCGGCAGCCTTAATGAACTTTTAAAACTGTACTACAGCCACGGGTTACATTTTCAGGCTCGCTTCCCTCGCTCAACACCCGCCTTCTACATTCTCTTAATTCTTGACCTATCCAAGGCTGGTTGTATCAAAAAGTGCTGCTACTGCGACCAATTTGCCTGCAACTACAGCCCACCCCCGCATGTAAAATCTGCGTCCCTGAATAGCATAAGTAATGTGGAGCTGGAAATATGCATAAAAATATTCCTCGGCACCCATGGTGACCCCCCCCAAAATCTTCGGCTGCGACCGCGCCTGGTTAACCTTTCATACTAGAAATATTGTCATTTCATCCGAGACTCAAAGGAACAATTGTCTGTTCAACCTTTATGAACAAAAAAAAAAAAACTGCAGATTTATAACAGTACCTGTAATAACAGGTTATTGGTGCTTAAGCGATTCCCTGGATGATGGTTATCTGTTCGAATGTCTCAATTACGACGTCTCTCAGGGGACAGTAGAGACAACTGGACACAGTTTATGAACGGGCAAGTTCCGCGTGTCATTTGTAAGTAATAGCAGTAAGCGATATCTCTGCACGATATCTTGGAGGAAATAAAGGACATTATAATAAAAATATTGTAGAGGTAAGTACAATATTTTTGCGTTGTAAAATTGCTTGGTGGATAATGACGAAAATTGATGTACGCTGCGGCTTTTGCGTCTGCGGAAAATAACAACCAACCAACCACCAACCAACCACCCACCAACCCCACCAACCCCCCAACCAACCTGGTTTCAAATAAGCGGTTTTTTTTTTTAATATCAATACTTAGAACACTACTGGGCACATTAGGAATTTCTCCTGCATCGTGGTTGCGTTTTCAAACCACACGTATACAAAAACACGGCCTGTTTTGTTTTGATTTTTAAGATTAATTAATCATTGTGATAAAATTAAGACGGAGGGTAGAGACAAGTAGCCCACAGGACAAAGATGCGGGCACACTACCGAATAAAATAATCAAATACAAATAAAACACGGTCATTCCGAACCCGCCGCCAAGGTCCTTCGCGATCGCGTCCCTGAGTAAATGATACACCCCCGACCCTTACTCGAAAACGAGGTACCAGCTTTAAATACCCCGTATAATAATCAAGATAAAAATCTAAGTTTGATCCAGCCTGTCCCTTCTTGCTGTCGTCCTCCAGCTACGCCCTAAGCCGAGGTTCGTACCCCACAGGGCCTGGGGGTGCCCTTAGCGAGCGCTCGCCTAATTTTAATTTAGTTGGTTGGTATCCTGGTTGGAAGCTTTGAATGTAGAAGCTTAAGGCAAGCTTAAGAAGAAGAAGAAGCTCAAGAAGGCCCGGTCAAGCAGCCATGACTTCATAGGTCAACTGCGAGATGACCTAGTTAAAAAAAACACAATTTATTTCATTGTGAAGTCTGTTTTTTTGCACCATCCGCTAAAACTTTTTACAAAACCTTAACCTAGTAAAACGACAGCTAAAAAATGGGGGCCTATTAAAAACATTGTGCTTATAACTTACACGTAGTAACATTGTAAAAAATAACGCCATTACACTCGTTGTACCGAGCACGAACAATACATGATATATGTAACTTCCCTTAGGGTAACACAGTATCGATGAAAAAACGGTTAAAAAACCGTGGTTCGTTTCTCGGACCTGTTATTCTATAATTCGTGTGGGCCTCGGGCCCATAATAACAGTAATAAGACATGCCATGGCCACCATAAGTCACATTGGCCCGCTGTAAAACCGGGGCCCTCATTACTAAAAACTTAGTAACTGCACATGAAATATTTTTTAATTTCCTTGGGAAATGTCAAACTTGGCTCTCAGGCGTTTCGTCCTTAAAAGATAACAAATTGTGGCCTATTAAGAGAAAATTGTGCAAAAAGATGAAAGAATCGAAATTTAAAAAAACAGTGGCACTCCGGGAGTGCCGACAGAAGTGAAAACTTTAAAAAAATCGGCACCGCGGTAATCATGATGTCTTTTTAATGGTCAAAAGCTGGTGTCGTCACAGTGTCGCGAAATCAATGGTTTAGTCCCATGTCTAAAATGCCCAACGTGCCTAAAGAAGTTTTCACTTCAAAAAGTGTGTTAGTTTTTTACTTATGAAAAAGTTCGTTAGTCGTAATTGTCATAACAAATACGTATTCTAGATACGAGTTTTTGCGATATTCTCATTAAACACCTGTCAAAATATCTTAGACTTACGAGCTGAAAGGGAAATAATGAAGAAAGTAACAGCTTCATTATCTGGATATAACGAGTGTCTTGTATTTAATAGGTTCCCAGTCGCCCTCAGATCGAAGCAGCGCATTGTGTGGTTAAAATAAAACACACTTATGACACAGTGCTGCAGTGAGAGCCGTCACGTTTCTCGTCGTCTTCCTTCGCTCTCCCACAGTACTAGTCACGAACTTATACTTCACTTAATTAACGTAAATAAGACAGTTTTGCGAATGAAAAAACAAACGGGGCCGAGAGGTCGACGTTTCTGAAAACCGGATTTGCGGATTTAACCGAAGCACAGTCGGCAAAGTCTCCTGTTAGGCCACACTTTATGTCACTTTTTATTTTTAATGAGAGTTTTTATCGTGACACTAATAATCGTCGGGGAAATTAATTTAACCATACCTACCGTAATTATTAGACAGCCGGCAAAGTGGCTGTAAATGCCCCAGGCCACTGGAAAAAATAACTGTTGGAACATTAATTAATTGTTATACTTTACGATGCATACTTTATTCGAAACAGTATATTAAAATTAAAGTAGAGTTTATTTACGGATGTTTTATCACCCATTTTAAACTGGAATATCAAACTTTTATTAATATAATAAATATAAAATTGACTAAAGTGACAATCACAATTTCGAAAACTGTAAAATATACAATTACAACTCAAGTCCATGAGAAACAGTCCCCTTTAGACAATATCGAATAGGTAGCCCTCAATAACATTTGAAAAATTAAGTTTTAAATTGCCTGATCCAAAACCGTTATAACTGTGTCCATGCACATGAAGATACAGAGTATAAAATGCAACTCAGAGCAGTCGAAAGAACCCCAAATTATGAACGCTTTGCACCGTGAATGGATTCGCGAGACAGCGATGAAAGACAACCGCCTCGCTGCTATATTTAAAATGCTTTACTTGCAATTTAATAAGGCGAGTACAACAACATAATTGTGGCCGGTAATGCACCTTTGAAATGATACAAGGTACAGCTTTCAGTATCGTTGTTAATAAATAAATTTTAAAAAATTATAAACTTTATGGAGACTAAAACTTCTAGTCTTCAAGTCGAAAATATTTGATTCTATTAAAGTTAAAGGTGTGCAATGGCAACATGAAGAATATTATTCCTTTGCATAAAAAAGGCTGTACAAAAACTACAAAAGAAAACTGAATCCTTAATATTTCTTTCAAAACCATGATTATTTAATCAGAAAAATATATTAAAAATACCGTCACGTAATTTTTCAGCAGTAATAAGACCGGGAAATTACGAGTCAATTCCAATTTTGCGAAGGCTTGCTTTCGAATTTTCAATTTATGTTTTTATTGCACTGCAGTGTTTACAAAACAAAATTGCATGCAGGGTGTTGCCCACCTAAGATATGTTTACGAAACTTAATAACTTAAAACAAATCTTAAAATTAGAGAGCTACAGCCGCTATCGGATGTAATTTTCCACTTTCACAAATTTTTGTCTAACTGCACCGTGTAAAACATGAACAGTTATTCAGACGTATTTTCTCAAAACTATTATTATTTGGACTACGTAAAGCTTCATTTAAAACCTACATAAATAACGCTATCGGTTGGTAGAGCGTGGTGTGTCGCATCAAGTTTCGAATAAAGATATTCATACTATTCTTGAACTCCACAAGCATAAAAAATAGGATTATCATCATCTCCGATCTTTGCGTCGACTTTCTTCCACTTCGCAGCCTTTACATACAATAAGTATCTTTGAAAAATAAGCGGTCCAACCAAACTTTAAATTGTTAATAGCGTCGGTACGTAAGTACGGTGTGCGGTATTGCGCGAGAGCCGACCGGTCCGATCGACGCGTACGCACCTGCCTCGGGCACACGCCACTAGGGCTCGCCGCACACTGGTAGGAAAGGGGTTAACTTTTGATTATTAAGTAATTATGTTACATTGAACATTTTTTTTTTTTTCATATTAGCAAGTTCTACTGTTTGTTATAAGGATAGTACGGTATCTAGAATGGACGAAGAACATTTTCATGACTTTTCACATTTTTGACGTAGGTACTGAACATTTTCATAAACCTGAATGCGGCGAAATCAAAACTGAAAGTATTTAATTTATTATTTATGTATGCACAGTAAAATACATAGAGATACGACATAATTATAATTTTGAGTACAAAGGCACTGCTTATTTCTTAAGAAATTTCTTCCAGCAGACCTGTGAAAGGAGAAATGAGAAAGAAATGTAGACAATAGTGTGTAAGGACAAGAAGAGAAAAATATCACTATACGAAGTCTTAAACTAAAATATTAAAATATACCTACACGTATAAATTAACATATACTTAAATAAATACATAAAACTTAAATATATAAACATACTTACTATAGTTATATAAATACTCACAGTTGAGAGGAAAGTTAACGCTCTTTTACTTGACATTTGAATTGAGAAACAGTATATAAGTAACAGTATATGAGCAGTGGTGGCCAAGTGGTAACGGCCGCGACTTACGAGTTGTAGGTCGTAGGTTCGAACCCAGACAGGCGCTTTACTTTGTGTAAATTATTTCATCACCACTGCTCTCAAAACGGTGAAGGAAAACATCGTGATGAAACCGGCATGTCCTAGAACCGAAAATTCGAAGACATGTGACATCTACCAACCCGCACTGGGCCCGCGTGGTGGATTACGGCCCACTCCCTCTCACAGAGAGGAGGCCTGTGTCCCAGCAGTGGGAACATTTATAGGCTGATGATGATGATGATATAAGTAACCCCACGGTAGTTTCGGAATTGAGCTGAAATATCTAGAAAATTTGATAGTCTCTCGTTTTCATCTTCTTGTAGCCCACTACATTAATCTAATAAAGGACCTTTTTTACGCAAAATAGATGTTCGGCGTTTACCATTCCATTCACGATGATTTTTTACCTGCTAGATATTTTTTTTTTAATGATGCTAGTTAAAACGTCAAATCAAGCTACATTTTTTCAGCTGATCGACAGCACCTTAGTGCAAAACTTTCCAAAACCGTTTTTCACCTTGTCCGTCTCGTAAGTCACGTCGCACATTATCATGTTCCCTACTCCTATAATTTCAATTTGTAAGCTCCATAAAAACGTGCAATTATGCCACAGCTTCACAGGCTCTCCCTCATTACTGGATCCGCTATGCTCAGTGCGCGCGCTCCCTTCCCTGTCCTCGGTCTCGACTACGCTCTGAGATAAGCCGGGACGTGCGCATTTTATTTATTTTAACATTTTTAAGTCGGCGCGCGGCGTGGGTGTTTATTTCTTATTGGCAGCGCCGCAGCACGCGGCGGGTAAGTCACGACGAACGCCACCTTGAGGGCTAAATAGCACCTACGCGCGCAACCGAGGCCTACACACCGTTTATTTAATGCACACTTAAATAGACCCTTGCTGCACTAAAGATACCTATATCTGTGTCATCGGTTCGGTTTTGTATATCTGCGCAGTAGAAGTGGACGGCTGTGACTTGGCTTATCTTCTTTAAGATCCAGTGGATATCTATCCTGGATTGTTTTGTTAAAGAAAGGAAGGTAGTTAGATTTAGCTATAAAGTCCAAGATAAGACTATTAGACAACTAATACTGGAAATAATCTTTCATCAATGTTTCAAAGATGAGGCATTGAGGATTGGAGATGTCACTTATCACCTCAGCTGAAAATCGACGCTCAATATACCTTTTGAAGCTGGTAGTTTTCTTATTATAAGAAACTTATCCTATATTTTAAGAGCGTGAATTCTGAAAGTGGGCAACGTCGCAAATAGATGTCAAATATTTCGCTGTTTTGATTAATTTGGCAATATTACTACCAGTATGGAAATATGAAATATGGCTAACTGTACTCCATTTGAAATAAGATTAGACATTTAAATAAACATTTTTACAGTCCGTTCAACCGATTTTGACTTCTATTGTGATGGTGGCATGACAAATGGCAGCTGCAGTAAACAGTTGGTTTGTAACCACTTTTTTTGCTTTTAATGCCATCCTTATGCCTACGCAATAGAAGTCAAAATCGGTTGAACGGACTGCAAAAAAGGATTGTTTAAATGTCTAATCTTATTTCAAACGGAGTATAGTGAGCTAAAATATTCATTAAGAAATCCAATAATTAGTATCGTAACACCGAAAATTTAGTTTTAGATGTAAACAAAAGTATTTAGAAACTTTCCAAATACTTTTTATACACCTAAAACATCAAATTCAGTGTTATAATTGCAATTTATTATTAATATTCTAGTTCACTAGTTAGCAATATTTCATATTTCCATACAGTAATATTACCAAATTAATCAAAACAGGTAAATATTTGACAGCTATTTGCGACGTTGCCAACTTTTAGACTGAACGCTCTTAAAGCTGCTAGATTACAGTCAAATAAAAATAATGAGTACATACTTACAATAAATAGTAAAAGTGTTTCAAGTGAATCCGTATTTATGCACATGGATGAATATTCACATTGTAACTTAATCGAACTATGACTTGCGACCTCAGCGAGAGGTAAGCAGTAAATTATTATATTTTAATGTTCCATGCAAAATACTGGTATTCAGCTGCATCCGGTTAGACTGGAAGCCGACCCCAATATAGTTGGGAAAAGGCTAGGCAGAACAAATGTTTAATCCTTTGAGCAAAAATGCTTCGTCGTCACTGAGGAAGCCGGATGATCACGAGTAGTAAAATTCCTGAAGACGAAAATTTTGAATAAAATTCCCAAAGAAGAAAATGCAATGTTTTGAGGAAGGTAACATCTTGACGGTATCTCAGGATACAATTGAACTAGGCTTGTAATTAAAAAAAATAGGCAATGGGTTAGTCAGGAATGTTCCTAGTTGTCCTAATGAAAAAAAAATTGCAGAATATCAGCGTCTGGTATATTTGTCTGACACATACTGAGCTGGGGGCCTACCACCAACTCATAAAGCAGTATTATTTTAATATTACTTCAGTGTGGGAAAGAGATGAAGCTCTACAGGACGTATAGCTCCATCTCTTTCTCCCACTGAAGTAATATTAAAATAATACTGCTTTTGAGTTGGAGGTAGGCCCCCTGGACTCCCATTTGGTGCAACCTTGAGACGCTCACCGCACCTTGTATATATATATATTTTTTTTTTCATAATGTCACTCCATTTCTATACGTACGTTTTTATTTTTGTATTTTGGCATCTTTTTTTTAATATATATTCATGTAATTTGTTATCATATAATTGTGCTTATGTGTATCTTTTGTGTGCACTAAATAAATGTTTTATCTATCTATCTATTTAATAGTCCCAATGGTCGAATGACACTCCGGATGATGGAAAATCTGGCAAAATTACCAAATAAAATATTTAAATGGATTCACCCTTACAGGAATTATTGAGGAATTTGTTCTAGCAAACTATACAGGGTTACTGGTAACTCGACGTATTTCTTGCAGGACGTCATAGTAGGGTTAAAATGCAACAAATTAAGCCACCAAATGTTCTACCGAAATTCAGTAGTTTTTGAATTAGTTAAGAGTTTTAGTTTTTTTATGAAAAATCCCAGATTAAATCATTTGAAACCAATTTAAATATGATTTACGGCGCGACTGTACTGAAATTTAAGTTATTATCATAGTTGACGCCGTAGCAGACCTTTGTTAATAATTAAAAGTTCAATAATGCCTAAAACTTTGGCAAATATCACTAACCAAACATTTATTTTTTTGTAATTTTTGCTATTACTTCATAAAAATGTAGTCTAGTGCAAAAAAAAATGCTACACCTGGTGTACAAATTACTTAGAAAATATCCTTGTCTTATCAGCTATCCAAAAAGGTATGAAAGTTAATACAAAATCATGGACTACATTATGAAAATCGTTTTTGATTTAGTACAGGCGTGCGTTTCACAAAAAGGTGATTATTCGAAAAATCAAAAACAAAATCGTGAACATTATTATTCTTTTTAATCAATATTAAAAACTTTAATTACACACATTTCACACGTCTTGTTCGATGTGCTGCTCTCGGTTTCGAATACATGTTCTTATTCGCTTCCTTACTTCGGTTTTTGTTATTCTTGATGTGATTGTTGCCCTCATCTGGTCCGCCGCATTTGTAATTCTCTCCCTTAGTTCTTCAATTGAATTTACTGGGGTCACATAAACTAGATCTTTCATATGACCCCAGACGTAAAAGTCTAGCGGCGTTAGATCAGGGCTTCGTGCAGGCCACGGAATCGGCCCACCGCGCCCTATCCATCGGTTTGGATAGTTTTCATCCAGCAATTGTCGAATTGTGATTTGGAAGTGGGCTGGACATCCGTCATGTTGGTAAATCATGTTTGCTCTTTTTTCTTCCGGTACATCCGTGAGCAGTGCTGATAAATGATTTCTGAGGAAATCTTCATAAAGTTCCCCATTTAGTGTTCGGGGTAAAAAATGTGGGCCAATTAATTTGTCGTCAATAATACCCATCCAAACATTAAGCGAGAACCTTCGCTGGGATGCGGTTGGTTTCAGTTTTTTAGGGTTTGCTTCTGCTTTCGGTGCCCAGTAATGTAAGTTGTGGTAATTTGTGATACCATCACGATCAAAACATGACTCATCGGTCCACAGAATGTTTTTTAAAAAGTTTTCGCTGTCGGCGTCGGCACTTACCATAAAACGACAAAATTCAAGCCGTCTCGGCGGATCTCCTTCTTCTAATGACTGGACTGGTTGGTAATGGTATGGATGTCGGCCTGACAAGTGAACTACAGACCAGACTTTCCACTGTGACATACCAAGCTCACGCGCTACGATGTTTGTCGATGTGTTAGGATCGTCAATAAAACGTTGAAGAATAAGCTCCTCGTCCTCAGCCGTGTATCTCCGGGAACGACCAGTGTCAACTTGCCTGCTTCTTTGGACGCTGCCAGTTTCAGATATTCGCCGATAAGTCAATCCGAAGACACTAACGTGGGGGAGTCGGCGGTTGGGAAAGCGAAGTTGATATTCTCGCCGCGCCTCAGCAGCGTTACCGTCACAAAGTCCGTAACAGTACATTATGTCAGCGTATTCAGGATTAGAATATTCAGCCATAGTCAGCGCTTATGAAGGCACAGCACAGCACAAGAGCAAGATACGCAGCAACAGTTAGGGAAATAGCCAGTAACAAAACACGAGCTTGCGCGACGTAGAGTTGAAACTAACTAACGCTGACGACCAAATTTTGCAAAATCGCACCCCCTGTCATGCCGAGAGAACAATAGCGACCAATCACAAAGCTCCCCGAGTGTTTGGAGTTCAAGCGCAGGTAAAAACTACGAATAATACGAATACGAAACAATAGGTTGACCGTCTCGCAATTTTACCTGCCCCCATAAAACTCTTCTCTTCCCTGGCACACATGCAAAAGTATTGACAATCATACCTTTCTGAATAACTGATAAAACAAGGATATTTTCCTAGTAATTTGTACACCAGGTGTAGTATTTTTTTTTTGCACTAGACTACATTTTTTATGAAGTAATAGCAAAAATTACAAAAAAATAAATGTTTGGTTAGTGATATTTGCCAAAGTTTTAGGCATTATTGAACTTTTAATTATTAACAAAGGTCTGCTACGGCGTCAACTATGATAATAACTTAAATTTCAGTACAGTCGCGCCGTAAATCATTTTTAAATTGGTTTCAAATGATTTAATCTGGGATTTTTCATAAAAAAACTAAAACTCTTAACTAATTCAAAAACTACTGAATTTCGGTAGAACATTTGGTGGCTTAATTTGTTGCATTTTAACCCTACTATGACGTCCTGCAAGGAATACGTCGAGTTACCAGTAACCCTGTATAATTCAAGAGCTTTTTTATTATATTTGCAATAATATTCTATAATAAGTGTATTTTAACTATCAACAACATTTTCCCACACTTCTAGACTTTAAATATAGAGAACACGGCACTTCGCACAGCAATGTATAATTATTGCAACCAACCACAAGCTGACTCGTGACAAGTCCGTCCTCCGAAAGCGGCGCGCGCGCAGCACGCGAAAATTATTAAGGTCAATATGTACCTACGGGTACAATATACTACGGGCCGAGGAACATGGTATAATAATGTTCAATAATAGTACTAGAATTACTTGCTGTTCAAAAATTGTGATCGCATAAAGAAAAACCCAGCCAAGTGCGAGTCGAACTACGCACAATGAAGGGTTCCGTAGTTGGGATGAATTTATCCCAAATACAAACTTAACATTGTAGTTGAAATACATGTTCTCCCATACATTCCAACTGCAAATGTTGTCAAAGTTTGTACGCACAATTTTGAGAGATTTACCATGTTATTTTAAGACCATAGACTTCTTATAGGTTTTCCTGTAATTTATGAGTAAAGAGCCATACTACGTAGTTTTTTCAAAATTTTAGGTCCAGTAGTTTCGGAGATAAGGGGAGGGAATGGTCAATTTTCATCGAATTTCTTAAATATCTTTAAAAGTTTTTATTTTAAAATGATATAAAAAATATATTTAAAATTCTCGCAACATGCCCTTTCGTTTGATATGTCGCACGGTACTGTTAGCAAAACTTTATTTTTTAATTTTCTTGTTTGCCCCCCAAAAGTGACCCCTATATTCAAAATTTATTTATTTACGTTACACGTTCGTGTTTGGGTCACAGAAATACATATGTGTACCGAATTTTAACTTAATTGGTTTATTAGATTCGGAGCAAATTAGCTGTGACAGACGGACAGACAGACAGACAGACACACGAGTGATCCTATAAGGGTTCCGTTTTTTCCTTTTGAGGTACGGAAGCCTAAAAAGAAAAGTGTTTATTGCGACTCGCGCAGAAAGAACAACTAAATAGTATGACACAAACGGAGCAAATGCACGAAACAACAAGCAATTATGATGAGTTATGAGTCGGTAATAAACAATTATTTAATTAATTAATTAATTAAAAAGTTTATGTTATCTAATCTAACAAGCCTGTATTGTCCCACTGCAGAGCAAAGGCCTCCCTCTCCCTTTTCCACACAATTCTGTCTATTGCTAGTGTCCCAATAGTGGCCCAAGTACCGTCCTTGACCTTCGTTTCCTGTTACGGTGTTCCTTATACGGTCCGAAATTCGAACCCCCAGTATACTACGTTCCATGGCAGTGTCAAAGACCAGGTTTGAGCACCATATGTGGGAATGGGGACAATACACATATGTCACATACATATGTTATATTTATTATTGGTTTATTACATACCAGCCTATCTCCTTTAAAGGTAACCTCGGATTATAAGACATTAGCAGTGATAGTCTAGTGTGGTGACCGTCGAACTGCCAAGTCATAGGTCTCGAGTTTGAACCCAAGGCACGCACCTCTGACTTTTCTGATTCATGTGCGTATTGTATAAATATCACTTGCTTCAAAAACGGTGAAGGATCAATCTACTTAGCCTTTTCCCAACTATGTTGGGGTCGGCTTCCAGTCTAACCGGATGCAGCTGAATACCAGTATTGTACATGGAGCGACTGCCTATCTGACCTCCACAACTCAGTAACTAGGTAATACGATACCCCTTGGTAAGACTGGTTGTCAGTTTTCAGGCTTCTGACGACCCGTAACGACTGTCAAAGATCCACGAATGACAGCCGGAACCAACGGCTTAACGTGCTTTCCGTGGCACGCAGGAGTCTCGGTATGTAAAGATGGTCACCCATCCACAAACCAACCCCGGCAAGCGTAGCTTAACCGGATGAATCGACCCGTGCGGCTGTTATTACTCAGCCACGAGCGAAAAACGGTGAAGGATGCCTGAGAGATATTTCTCGACGGCATGTGAAGCCAAGTCAGAGGCCCATGGGCGGCTTTAAAACTCTGACACTAGGTTAGTCACTAACCACACGAAGAAGACAAAACATTCCTTCATTCATCTCAAAGCTTAAACAAAAAGTTAAAAAGCTTTATCATTTTAAGTAAGCGTCCAACTAAGTTATTTTTCTAAATAAAACAAGGTGAAAGTTATTATCAACTACGTCAGTTACAAGTTGGTGTAACTTTATCAATTCTTATCTACGTAGGTAGTGATAAGCGTATCGATATTGAATCTAAAACCAACAGTGCGGCTGTTTTAAATTAAAAAAAACACCGAGCCGAGTCGGCTAGATGTTAAGCATCTATAATGAGATTTCCTTAATTACTAGGCAACACATTACCTGCACAGGTTTTTATTGGTTTTTTATTTATTTATTCCCAGTAATTATTTGTCGTTCCAATGCATTCCGACAATTTGCAACATTTTAAACAACTTTTGAATTACTAATAAAGTCAAAGTTTAAGTCAAATTATTTATTTCAAATAGGCCCATGTGTATGGCACTTTTGAACGTCAAATAGAGCCCAACCAACTAACCCAGAAGCTAAGCTAATCTAGCTTTCGTCTTAAATGCAGCCTGAGGTTTAGATATCCGCAGAGGCCGCTCAGTGCCCTACTTGTCCAATATACAATGGATTTAGGATGTTGTTGGGGCTACTCCGCTTTTGTAGTGTCTCTGATATGTTTGCGGAGGCCAGGGTAAACGGCTTTCATGCCATCGTGCGCAAGCGGCTCGCGTCATTACTAAGCAGAGTCCGGGGTAGCACTGACAGAATCGTACAGGTCATTGCGGATAAACAGAATTCAAATATCCTGAAAACATTTATTCGTGTTCACATTTTGTAACCCAAGGTTCACATTTTGTAACCACCTAGGGTTACAAAATGTGAACCTTGTAATTATTATGGACATGGACTGAAATAAAGGATTTATTTATTTAAATTTATTCATTCATTCAGTCATCCATTCAGTCATTCATTCAGTAATTCATTCATTCAGTCATTCATTCACCGACAGACAACGCTCAGCGTAAGCCGCTGGGTATGAAAGATGACATTTTGGACAAGACTTCCATGAATAATAAAAGGGAGCACAAGGAAAGTATTTTTGGAAATTCATCCCCTGGGTGGGGTTAAATAGGTGGTGAAAGTTTGTATGGAAGTTCTTCATGAGAACGATTCGATGAGAATCCCATCGGAAATAAGCTTGTTAGTGAAATTGTGATTTAGTTTACGTTTAAAAATCGCTACGGCTCCGCCTACGCCAGCTACGCTGCGTAGCAGCTTTTTTGTAGTTCAATTTTGGATATACATAGCAATTAATCTGCCTAGCCTTTTGCCAACTATGTTGAGGTCGGCTTCCAGTCTAACCGGATGCAGCTGAATACCAGTATTTTACATGGAGCGACTACCTATCTGACCTCCACAACCCAGTAACTGGGTAATACGATACCCCTTGTTAAGACTGGTTGTCAAACTTTCGGGCTTCTGACGACCCGTAACGACTGTCAAAGATAAAGTACCTAGTTAAAATATAGCGATTATTATAATTAATCGTTGATTTAAATAATGCCGATGATTCAACGATACAAGTGTGTCTATGCCGCTGGGGAGTTTGTTGCAACACTTCTTCTACCCATCTAAAGGCATTAGGAAGTGGTGAAGGGCGGGCGTTTTGGGGGACTGTCTTATGTAATTTTGACGTTCAAAAAGTGCTGATTCTCAGCCTAATTTGAATCAATGACTTTTATTTTGAGTCTACAAGGTTTCACTAAACAAAAGTGCCGCACCGATTGCTATAAATTACCCAGAAACATTGTTTTTTCCAACAACAAATACTTAATACCACACTATATTTAGATCTTTATGAAGCAATAAACTAACCCATAAAAAAACTAAGATCCCGGATTTAATAGAGCTGCCGACCTTGACGATTTGACATTTAATGCATCGTCACTATTTTTATAACAATTATATGTTTTTACGATCACATATTTGCTTATGTGCTGGAGTTACAAAGTATTTAACTGCTTGCATAGCGCGTTTAATTGTCGATTATAATCGCGATTACTATGGCAGTAAAAAATCTCACGAGATGCGCAGTGGGCTGACAACTATACTCAAGACACATACCACACACAAAGTTAGCTCCTTGTTCGTAAACTATTGTCAAAAATTAGCACTACCTAAGTAAAAAACTTGTGTAGAGAAAATAAACGTTTATACTATTATTATTATTGTTTACAGTTTTTTTTTTGTTCTAAGGCATCTCGCAGTTTTGACCACTAAAGTCATGGCTGCTTAACCGGACTTTCCTGTGGTTGCCTTCTACACTTAAAGCCTCCAGCCAGGGGCAAAAACTATTCTAAATTAAAATTAGGCGAGCGCTCGCTAAGGGCTCCCCCTGTGGGGTACGAACCTCGGCTTAGGGCGTCGCTGGGGGGAGGACAGCAAGAAGGGACAGGCTGGATCAAACTTAGATTTTCATCTTGATTATTATACGGAGTATTTAAAGCTACGTGCTCAGCTGTAACAACTGCTGGCACCTCGTTTTCGAGCAAGGGTCGGGGGATAGTTTTATAGTAGCTACGCGGCTCTAAATATGGCACATCAACTTTCAGAAAAAAGTTCTACTTTGTTAAGCGTTTTTTTGTCACCAACATCCGTGCAGCCGAAGGGCAGTCGTCTTCAAAATCATGTCTCACATTTAGCACAATAACCAACTCATTCTTTATTAAACAAAGCATTTCCAGAAATCAAAGATTAACTCATTTGTTTTTACTAAAAGTACCTGAGCCACCGAGCTCTGCTCTGGTGAAAATAGAGAATGCTCATTTAATAATACAGGATGGTACATACTAATTCCATGCTGCTATGATAGTAGGCACTTACTAATTCAATACTGCCATGTCATTATTCTAAGGTAGCCATCTTGTTCTAAACTTTGGGCGACCGAGCTCTGCTCGGGTTAAAATTCGGAGAAAACGTATTTTCCCAGATATGAGACCTAGCTAGATCGATTTTTCGCCCCCGTAAACCATGATATTGCAACTTTCATCGAAATCGTTAGAGCCGTTTTTGAGAACGTGATTACAAACAAATATATATTTACAAATATTGCTAGTTTAATAGTATATGATACTGTAACAGCAACAGATCAACATCGATTTCGCTTAAAAACACCTCATGTAAGACAATTAAAATGAGACAAAATTACTCTCAAGTACCAAAAAGTAGCCTTTGTTTTTTCACGAACCACTCCCGCTCTCGCAAAGGCTGTGTTGCCAGCTCGATAAAATTCCCATCTCGTTTATTTTAAGTCTCGCATTAACAACGTAGGTAATTAAGCATCGAAATGTCGCCGTAGTGAGGCGTCGAGTCGTTCTAAATAATCGTCGCTCAACAATTTGCCTCATTATCTTCACGGTTTAAATCATAAAATACCACACTGAGTTGTTAGCAAGATGATGCAGATGTGGAATGAACGACTTGTTTCTAATTATAGCTAGAAATATGTTTTATGCGTAGATACACAGCTCAAATAAAATTGGTCATCTATCCTAAGTAGCCAGTTTCATGGGCAACCTGTTACTTAATTCAATATTATGACATACTTAAAAAATACAATAGATGTTGATATATTCAGTAACCTGTTCAGCTTAACTATTCCTAAAGAGCCATAAAAAATCCTCAACGAGGCATCCTCAGGATGATGATTGACTTGTCGCGAACCCGAACACAGCATGTTGCCACACCAAGCGCTGATCGCAGAGACTGGCACCACCAGCACCAGCGCTACTCTCGATAGAAAAAAAGACGCATCTAACATTTTTTCCAGATTTGAGTTATATGTATATCAGGCAGAAGCGCCTTTTTTCTGATTCCGGTAATGTAAATAACTCAAATCTGGAAAAATTGTTAGATGCCTCTTTTTTTCTATCGGAGGCAGAGCGATCAGCGCTCGGTGTGGCAAAACGCCGTGTTCGGGTTCGCGACAAATCAATCATCATTCGAACGATGCACGATGCCTCGTTGAGAGGTGAAACACGTGTCGATTTCTTACAGGGTTTTTTGTGGTTCTTTTAGAGATAGTTAAGCGGAACAGGTTACTAAATATATCCACGTCTATTGTATTTTATAATGAATTTCCGCAAGGTCACGCCTGAATCAATTAATTAACTATGCAATACTTATCTTCATTCATTTAATTAACCACCTTAATTTGCTGAATTCTTAGTTCTTATACTTATCCTGATTCCAACCTAATGTCAGGACATGCTCAACATTCCTCATACCTTCCCAGAAAAAAAACAAACATAGTGAACTAATTGCAGAACCTGAAAAGAAGAGTCAACCATGTAGAAATTACCAAACAATGCGAGTGTATCTAATTAAAGCAGGGTGTAACTCTTCGACTAGTGATCTCGGTATTCTACGGTTAGTCAACGCTTGTTGCGCACACGACGAGATGCGAGCAAAAACTGAATTGCGCTAAATTCAATTGGTTAATCAATTCAATTAATTTGAAGGGACAGCTACCGAGCGATCGACGAAGCACAGTAATTGGAACGATTAATGTACGCCTCGAATGAGCCATTCTTTCTTTATATCGAGATCGGACATATTGAAGGCATGTTCGGAATGAATCGGACTGAAAACTAACTACCTACGCTTTGTTGGGACTGATAACATCTACAGAAGCTCTAGGATTATATTCGTTTAATTAGTCGAGGTATTATAGCGTATTTCTAAATTATTTGGGTTCCGTAATGTTTTTTATCTACACCCATGTTATAAAACCTCTGTAAAAGTTTCAGAAACAGTTAGCTTATTGCCAACATTAAAACAACCAGTGTCACAGTAATCATAATATCATCCAAACGAGTGTTATAATGTTGTACTAAATTTCATAATGTAACTCGTTTCAACGTTTAAGCGGGGGACAGCAGCAAACGCTGCACGTATGTGCGGTGATGTGCTGCTGCAGGCGACATTCATACGTGCAGTTGTACTGAATTTCGTGGGATTCTTTTTATTGATCTTGAATTACAAACACCCAATGATTTCAGAACCTTTTATAGAGGATTCATATCACAGGTGTAGATATGCAACTGTATATAATTAGGTATTAAAACACTCATGTGATACTATTATCCCACATTCGTGTTTTAATACCCCTTAATATACAACAGTTGCATAAATAACTATTAATGTGCTTTGTCTTTTATTTGATTCCACAAAACAATATTATTATAGTCGTAGTTGCAAATATTGCGATTGACAGTCAATAAAGTTATATATGAATATTTTATGATGACAAAAATATAACCGCCTGTTTAAAGACCACTTCGTCAACTTACGCAAATCGACATGTGAACTAAAAGAATGACAGTTTAATACATTAAATGACTGTTGTTAGTTGTCAAACTGACGCGACCACGTGCGTCTGCGCAGCTCCGCCGTGGGTGGTGGCCGTGGTGGGACCGTCTTTGTTTTTTCGCATTTTTTTGTCTAACAACACGTGATGACCATAAACAGCTTTAGGCAGACCACCAACATGTTGAAACGGAGACATTTTGGGTTGCGCGGGCGCATTAGAATTAAAAACAAATAAAATGGTCTAATCAGATTAATTAGGGTGTGAAGATGATTGACGGATATTCAAATATGTGCCTAATTTGTTTGACCTAGTCTTGTATGCATGTGTTTGAAGCTAAAATTGAGACTGCATTTTTTTCTATTAATTACTTTTATTTTCTCAATAAAGATCATTTTCAAAGATTACACGAATTAACAACATAATTGCCGCTATTTCCTTAGCCGTTATTTAAGTAAATTACAGACAAACTCGGTTAATAACTACCCGACAAAAATTACTGACTTCCTAACTCTCTACAGTCTAAATTATGTAAATGTAACGAATAAATCAGAACTCATTACCATACTATCTTCAGGAGCATTTCTTGGGGTTTTCGTACATTCTACGGCGTACGTGGTTCGTTCTCATATTTACAGAAATTACAACTTCGAAGTATCCTCGAAGTAGGTACTTCGGACCGGAGATGCTCAATTTTGGGTTCTGTTCAAATTGCCATTATTAAAACCCCACCATTTGGCCCACCCAGATAGCTCAAAACTGTATTTAAGGCAATTGCTTTATTAAAAAGTGAAAAAGTACAAAAAATGTTTATTAAAACAAAGATGTCTAAACTCGTCATTATGTTCAGAATTGAGATGCACCTGCGGTTCTTAGGGGAGGACAATCATCTGGCTACCGATATCTAATTACATGTAAAATTGGTTTGAGAAAGTGACTTTTAATATTGGCCCTTTATCTTTTATGTTTTTCGGACACGAAGCATGAAATTCTCAAATCCTCACTAAGCAACTCAGTTCTTCTTCTTACATCTTACCCATCCAAAGTTAATTAATGGACTTATATGATATAACTGAAAACAACCTCCTTCAGCAACCCGTCAAATCCTAATCGCCTTGAAATTGAAATAAAAGAGTAACGAAAATAATATATTCTGATGCGCCCGCGCGGTAGGACCACCGCATTCAGAAATGTCATAAAACTTAATTCAGATTACTTTCGGACGACTTCAACACAATCTTAAGTCTTGATCTGACATGGATTTCGCATATCCTTTTATTATCTTGCTTCTAAAAAATTAAACCGCAATCTCGACAAATACCTACCTAAATGCTACAGATATTTCTAACCCGGTGGGCCTAAGTTTGATCGAAATTCGAGCAGCAGCCTCAGCGACCACCTAGATTTCATACTGCAAAGGCCCTATAAAAAGGGAATTATCCAGACCACCTAAGGTAGCAAAAAGCCTATATTGTAACTAATCCTTATTCGATTATAGGTTCTTATTTTATGCAGTTCTTCATTTGCGAAAAAAAATTCAGATGTAGATTTTTAACAGGTCCTTAAGATGAAAGTAGATTAAAAATGCACACAACAGTGTCAAAATTTGCTTTTGCTGTCAAAATTCGGTTAAGTACTTATACTTATCAAATATTCTCATTTTTCTTTCAGTAATGACTTTACATTAACAAGTTTTTTTCTAACGTTTACACTTACTCGAATCAAAGTTCCATTTAATGTCACTACATATTTCAATCTACAAAACATAATAATGAGTGGTAATACGGCAATTTGCATGCGGCGGCCATCGTGCCTGCTCATTAGGTCGTGTCACGCGTCATAACACTGATTAATTGGCCTCCGACGCTTGATGCGAATACAAAGAGATGTAAAAAAAACAATGACAAGCAAGCAACGACCTTTCGGTAACGAGAAGCCGTCAGTCAGACGGGCGCGCCGGCCAGCATACACTTGACAACTTCAATTTATATGCAACTCGATGCCTACACTCGTTCCCACTTGATAGGCAATAAAGTCACGGCACCAATACCTAGCGACATTATCGCCGAATATTTTTCGAAACATTATCATAAAATATCGTTCGTATCTACGTAGTTTCTTTTCGATGCGAATTTATATCTCGGGCTCATTAAACGAGTAATCGATGAGGCTGTTCAATTAATATATTCGGAATCGAGTGGTATTGAGAGAAAATTACACGGGTATCGGCATTATGATAAGCAAAACAGTAGTTAGCAACAGCGCCCGCGGTCGGCTCCACTTGGGTGGCTCGGCAGATGTTGCTTTGATTCATAAAATAATCACATTTCAATTACTTTCATCGTTAGTTGATATTACGAACATTACACGTAAACACATCATCTTATGAATTTTAATGAGCTATGTAATGAACGTGATCAGATGAGCTGAGTGTCCGAGTCTCTTTAATTCTCTGTTGGAAAATATTTACGGACTGCGGTATCGTGTTACCACTTTCTAAATTAGTAATTGCTTGCTTGGCGACAACGGTTGATTCCAGTTTATTAATTTTTGCGTAATATTGGACGGTATGTTATAAAATTGATGGCACTAGATTCACGTCAGTTTTAATGGAAATCAATGAAGTGTTTGTATAATAGGTGTTCCGGTATGATAACTGACGAAGTCACACGGTGACACGAGTGCTGTGCAAACTTTAGACATGGAGCTTATCTCATCTCATACTGTTGTTGTACCAGCGATAATCTGTGGGTTCTAATTAAAATAAACAGATATTTGATAAAAAATAAAATAAGATTTATATTCAACTTAGCTAATGTGAAACAGCTGAAAACTTTCAATTCACGGTTTCACACACTTTACAGCGACACGACAGTACAATATTTCTTCTTCAGTAGGTACCTACATACTAGAAAAATATTGCTGTGTGCAATTTGTGAATGGCAGAAATAAAATGCCCCTGAAAAACAAAACTTATCTTGAATACAGTTTATTTTGGGCCAAGAGATAAATAAACCCTTTTGCCAAAAATAAACCCGCCACCGCATTCGTAGACATGAAAATTGTGTAAATAATTAGTGTAGTCGGCGATTGTGGCAAATTGCAGCCGCAGGTGCAATAATTCTCCAATACCCGGCATTAGTGTCGGGACAGCGCAAACAAACGGTTATAATTGAATGTTTGACGAATTAGTGCGCTGTGCGACCACCGAGGGAGAACTACGTGGTGGTTCTGCGTTCCACCGGAATGTATGTGGGGATTATTTGACTTTTGATTTTGCAATTTTGTAGGAGGGCGGACAAATAAAAGTATATCAACCTTGGCTTTCGTCTTCTTCGTCGTTCCCTGAATCCTTAACCTTTAAAAAATATATTTACAACTTTTGGCTCGCCGGTTTGCACGCTGTAGTAGGGCAGTCAAGATAACGCTTTGTAAAGCGTATTGCCAAGTGTTCTACACGTGCAGCCTGTGGACCAACTATACTCAGCGGGCTATCAGCGCCCTACGGGTCCAATATAATAACGGGTTCAGGATGCTGATGGGGCTACCCCGTTTCTGCAGTGCTTCAGGTATGTTCGCACAAACACACGTCGATGGGTTCCACGCCATCGTCAGACAAAAATATGCCTCTTTGCTATGCAGAATGCGGGAAAGCTCCAACTCCATCCAGCACGCGTAGCATGACCACCGTAGAAATGGGTTTTGTCGACGGAAGAATAGACAAAATGACAGATAGTGATTGTTTATCTGTCATTTTGTCGATTCTTCCGTCGACAAAACTCGTTTCTACGGTGTTCATGCTACGCGTGCTGAAGACCATAGCGGGGAGGTACGATTCTCCATTGTTAGGTGATGTTGTTCGAAGATGCATATCGAACAACAGTCTTGTTTCGAAATAGATTATAAGTTTACTAACATAGATATAAGTTATCTTTTTGTTTACTAACCCATATATGGATGTCCCTTATCCGAAATAAAGTTTTTTTTTATTTATTTTTTTATTTTACTGAAAATTTGCCTATGCCTGCATTTTTCTTCCTAAATATCACAGTAAAGATCCTACAATTAAACCCGAGATATGAAAAAAAATTACTTCCATATGTCTGCAATATATACCTCACTTTCAGACACAGGAAGTCACCGTTGGACATTTGCTATGTGCCTTTATTTTATCTAATTACTATTCACAAACTCCTAATTTGTAGAAGGAATCATTGTCATGATCTAGAGGACTTCTAACTCAGTCAGGATAACATTCACGAAACCTTGAAAACCACGAAAACTCTCGAATTCTAGTCAAAACAAATACCCACTCAACTGCCGCCATGAACAAAGCTGCTTTGAGTCCTAAGCCTTAGGGTAAATACCTAGCTGATTTTATCAGGATTTCGCAGGAGAACGTGACAACACAATGTAAGGCCTATGCCATAGTGAGACAGGTAATTATGACGCATGGAAAGGAGAACAAATTACAGGCGCCGTACTTCTTCAAACAACTGTCAGTCGTGCATATATACTCGTATGTATATAAAACTTTTTGTCATTGAGCATTTAGATGCCCTGCCAGGCAAGCTTTCGTATCGGGCTGGACAGTGTAAAAGTTATTGCATTTTTTTTTGCTTGTGTTTTTACTTCGGAATAACTTTCAGTAGGTATTACATACCTATCATAAGAAATTTAGTCGTTCTTAATGTTGTAATGAATTCGTATTATATTATGAAGAATACATTTCACCACTGCTGGATATACGCCTCTCCAAAAGGAATAAAAGTTAAGGATTTTTCAATCAGACATGAAGGATATAGAGAGAGGTAAGTAGGCTAGTCTCTATCGCAATGAAGTACCTACTCTTGTTTTTTACCAGTCTTCTGTTTAAGGCTCCCGCAGAAAGGTGCGACGCGACGACGGTGCGACGCTATTCTGGTGAGACAATTTCCATGAAGTCTTCATAGAAACAATGTTCTACTAGAATCGCGTCGCGAATGTCTTCGGAAGCCTTAACACCTATACAATACTATTGGAATTCTTTATCATCATCTGCCTAGCCTTTTCCCAACTATGTTGGGGTCGGCTTCCAGTCTAACCGGATGCAGCTGAATACCAGTATTTTATATGGAGCGACTGCCTATCTGACCTCCACAACCCAGTAACTGGGTAATACGATACCACTTGGTAAGACTGGTTGTCAGACTTTCGGGCTTCTGACGACCCGTAACGACTGTCAAAGATCCACGAATGACAGCCGGGACCAACGACTTAACGTGCTTTCCGAGGCACGGAGGAATCTCGGTATGTAAAGATGGTCACCCATCCACTGACCAACCCTGGCAAGCGTAGCTTAACCTCATGCATCGACCAGTGCGGCTGTTATTACTTAGCCACGAGCTATTGGAATTCTTGCAACTGAATATTTTAGCATAACTTCGTAAAATTTGAACAAGATGGGGGTTCTGCTATAGCCTACAATAGTGGAATGAAGGGTTGGTTAACTGACTTGACACTTTTCTGTGTCTACTTTTCCAGAATGAAATACATACTTGGTTCTTGTAAAATTAAACTTCCTCTTATATTCATACTTTTATTTCTAGATTAATGGCATATTTCTTTTAGGTACATCTTCTTATATTTACTACACATAATCTTAAATAATATCACGTTATTTTCTTAATAATTTACATTGAGACGGCAAATTGTTCACAATTAAAATAAACTTAGTAATTGTTCATACAACATTCGATTAATTATAATAAGATGCAAAAATAAATAGGTACACATCACTTGAAATTACTTAGGTATGTAGAACTATAAAGGCTTAATATTTCTCCACTCATACAAATAAACATTTAAACTAAATGTATTTAAAAAATAAACTGTCCTCGTTCGGTAACTGGTAAGGGAAGACGATAATGACTACTGGTTTATTCCGGTAACGCAACTAAATGAATATTGAGCATAATTATCAACTGATAATTCGCTGTCCCCGGCGAATAAAATGGTAATGTGCTACTACGATAGTTTTAAGGTTATTGCTTATTCGATATTTAGAGGTCCGATTATACTCTGTCAATTTTTTTCATTCATTTCCTTACGGTTATTTCAGAAGTTACAAGATTTTAAGGTGTATTGTAATGAATGTAAAAAATCACTTTTCTTTTGATATTTGAACAATTCCACTATGTATAAATTAATTAATAAGATTTTCACAAAAAACAGTTTTTTATTTTTCCTGTAAAATTTGGTTTTCACGATTACCATTTTATTCGCCGGGGACAGCGAATTAATCATTTACATGTTAAACATTAATATGCGCACACGCCTATGTAATGGAAGACTATACGATTTTGCTGTATAAGGCACACAGAATTCTATCCTATCGATTACAATCAAACATTGATTCTCAAGTGCTCAATATTTGCATAAACTCGTATTTACAAAAGCTTTAAGCAAACTAATTGTAAAATGAAGAAAATTAATTAATGGCACTAGTTATTTATTTAAAACTAATTAATGAATATAACGTAGGAATGCTACGTCTCTACATAAATGATACATGAAATACTGCCTCAGATGTCATCCGCGAATATACACGATAATATTCTATGTCTTAAAACTAAAATAAACCTTTCGTTAAACAGAAAGGAATCATACAAACTCTCATCAAAATTATCTCTATAAAATCTATCACACATTCTAAACTGACCGAGCAAGTAACTCAAGTAGAAGTAACTTGCATTACTGAAAGCATTTATTTGTTAATATCTAACACTAGGAACTATATTCTGTCGATGTAGACATACTATGTACAGCTAAAATATATCACAGAGTTATGAAAGGAATGGAGGGTGCGTCACCATGGTCTCCAGGGTTTTTCCTCTGGGGGTTGTTTTCTTGTGACGAGGGCAAGGGGAGCTGAGTCTTCGTTAGGAGGGGGAGGGGTCCCCCATCCCGAGCTGGCGGGGGAAAAGCAGCGAGTTTCCGAAGACGTGGAAGACGAAGCGTCCCTTGGTGAGAGTGGCACCAGGGTCGGTAAGGCGCCTAATGTGCTCGCGTTGACGCCGGCTGGTAAGACCAGAGCGATGTCGCCGTTCGACAACCTTGTTGGTACAAGGCGGACGCCAGAGCCGGGACCAGCTGAAATAATAGACACCAGTTAGAACATACATCATGAAAGTCGTGCTTTCGAAATAGTTATGGTAGATTCGGCCACTGTTGGATTCTTTCGAAAATTCTATCAAGACTAAACCAAGGGCATGGAAACCTTAAAGGTGAAATTAAAGGCAACCCAAAACTATACAAAAGCATTGTTTAAAACTCACCAGAAATAAAAATAGTAGAATGTTGGTTTTGAGGAGCATCTTCAACATCCGAGGGTGGCGTGGGAGCTCCAGCAGGCCTCGCCCCGGGCGCGTTGACACACCCTTCCAAATGTCTCACCAATCTTCTCCTCAGGGTTGGCTCGATGCCTTGGAACTTCGACACCTCTGTCACGCAGTGCCTGTATCCAGCACGGAACCGGTCCGGAGAACCCGCGCCTTCAGACCGAAGACCCTCTAAATGCTTCACAGTCATCTCTAAGATGTCAGCCTTCTCCAGTTTCGAATGTCTCGCCGGCTGTAACAAGGATGAAATTGCTGGTAAGAAACTGAAAGAGTGGACATAGCACTACTTACTAGGAATATTAACTTTATGTTGACCCGTTAAGCAAATGTTTAATATTTATTATTCATACTGGTTAAAAAAATATTAAATGTCTAGACGATAATTCCTCAAAGTCTAAGTAAATATAGACAAATCGCTGTCCCCGGCGAATAAAATCGTAATCGTAAAGGAAAAATAAAAAACAGTTTCTGTGAATATCTTATTAACTAATAATATACATAGCGGAATAATAATTGTTCAAATACCAAAAGAAGTGTTTTTTTACATTCATTACAATACACCTTAAAATCTTGTAACTTCTGAAATAACCGCAGGAAATGAATGAAAAAAATTGAGAGAGTGTAATCGGACCTCTAAATATCGAATAAGCAATAAAGTTAAAACTATCGTAATAGCACATTACCATTTTATTCGCCGGGGACAGCGAAATATTTAATAGATAAAATGTTAACTTACGTCTTTCTTCATAGCATCTAAAATCAACGCCTTCAGTTCATTGAGGCAGTTGTTGATGCGCGCCCGTCGCCTCTTCTCCATAATGGGCTTGTTACTCTGTAACAACACAAACATTTTGTTAATAAAATAAAGCCAATTTACATAGGCAAGTTTCGAACATTCATATCCTTGCGACTTGCGTCAACGCGCCGCATTTGCATCCATTAGCAACACGTGTAACGACTAAATGTTATACGCAAGGTTAAGGCTAAAGTCTAGCACACACACGCAGGTTTACCTATACATAAATATTTGCAAAACTAACACACTCGCATATATTCTCACGCGACGCATGATCAGTTTCCATGCGGACAAACTTTATGTAACATAGCGCTAAAACACATAATCAGTCACACAAGTTCGTAATACATGCATTGTCGTATTATTTATGCTGTATATAAACAACATTGTTATCGCTTTACGACACCAAGTAAGGCGCGTGACAAAAAGAGCCATTAATCTCTGGTTACACACCGGTGACGGCGCGTGCGACTGCCTCAAGGTGAAGGTCGTCCGTGTCGTGATTGGCTGCGCGCGCGCCGTGACGCTGAATCACGCGTGGTGGGACCACGTGACAATCAAACGAACGTTACTAATGTGTAACACACCGCTCGCTCGCGTCGCGATCTCTTTGTTAACATCATCATGATAACTGCGTGTTTCGTCTCTAATCAACAAATGGCGACGATGCTGTATCGGTCCTTGGCGCGAGTCCAACGCGAATGATCAAATATTTTTTTAATGAAAATTCACGGAATTGGCACTACGTCTAAGAAATAGTAAACTGCTCGTCTATCTTGATCTTGTTTCGTTAGCATACTTTAACGCTAACACTTCGAGCGAAGTACACAAACGTCACGTTACGTGTTCAAAATTAACTCTTCCTAACACTGTCTGACCGATACGCCAATGTCAGACGGGTGAACCGATTCGTATTTTCACACAAACAAAAATAAAATATAGAACATGATAGCGTCGCTTATGCGAGAGCGGGAAATTCTCGCCGCCTTCCGCACGAGACATCGCTTCCGTAGTCGAGGATAAAGGGCCCTCATATTTAATGGCATGAACTTGCTTGTAAATAATTACCAGCATTCTGCTTCTCCTCTAATAATAAAAACAAAAGACAGTGTTTTCATGATCGCCATTTGTTTACACATTGTTCGAGAATCGAAACACAATAATTATAATATTTCGCTAAAAATATCTAATCAGTCTTACATTGCAACTGCCCTTTTAACTTAATTATTTTCATCACTATCGTTACAGTATTCAACGCATTAAATGACTTCAACAATAGCCACAATAGATATATTGACTATATCGTTTCTAACAAAAGGAAAATCTCGTTAAGAGTCGCCATAGATTTTCCTGTTCGAATATTCTTAGACGCGTGTCAGCGAGCGAGAAGCTCGTCGCTGTAAATGTTCAGAGTAGTTAATTACAGAGGTGTGCAAATTGACACGCTACGTTCCTGTCGCCTTCAGTTAGTGTTTACGGTAAATTGAGAGATGAGGTGACATACGGATTGACAGCAACGTTGTTTATAAAAGTGTGGTCTACTACTCCAGACAGAGGAAGGTAGGTATATCAAATATTTTACAATAATTAAGGCATGTAGACGAATGGATGTCTCGTTGCATTTAGGTTTTCAGAGCTTGAGAATGATTTATTACAGAACCTATTATTGATTTCAATAAAATTTGCAATTGCAATACAAGAACATATCCCTACGAGCCGACATCGTAAATGATTTAAAATGTCATAAATATGATATATTTTATTCATACTAAAACTTTAACGGATATTAAAAACATGAAAGAGAAAATTCATACTGGAACAACCTCGTCTAGTTTTCCGCAGATCGTAAAGACGCCGCGCGCAGTCGGCGGCAGGCGGCACGTGGCGAACGGGCGCCCTGCGGCGTCGCGGCGCCCCGATATAGCGAACACACACAGATATAAGTACACAGAGTACACCAGCACCCACACCTATCCATTTTACCGCCGCCGCATGCGAATTACAAACGCGCCATTTCAATTATCACGTATATTTCTGAATATATTAACTGCTAACAAAATACTTGTCAGGCGAGTCAAAAGAAACACGACGTTTGTTACACGTTTACATTATTACAATCGCCTTTACAAGATGCCAATAACAAGCCACTTGTTTGAATGTACCCATTCTAAACAGCGTGACATTCATATTTTTTCTTTTATGTTGTAGGAGGTTATGAGGAAAACCTGGTATTTTTTTATATATACCAACATTTTTGTATCTTGAATTAATGATAGGAACTAGGAAGATTATTATTTTATTTTTGAAAGAATATTCCATAACAATGAAAATTGCAAAAAAAAATAAGTGAAAAAGCCGTGTAAAAATAAAGATAGATTTTTTTAAGAGGTAAATCATTATAACTCAAAAACTATCAAGAATCGCTGAATATGAGGGCATGAGGAATCTTTTTTTTATGACGTTACTATTTGAACCACTCTGTATAGGTAGACGCATCGGAGTCAAATGGTTTAATGACCCAAAACAAAAAAATGTTATCTAGCAGGATGGTACGCTATCTGTCACGCACTCGACGCCCGTAGCCCCACGTAAGTGTTGACCCGATAACGTCAGCTGATAGTTTCGAATAACAGGTGCTCGACAAAGGCCTCGGTTCGAACAGCTCACGCTGACACTAATTGATACCCATGTGATAGAATCCTTTCCACGAACGTATCAAGTGTCTGTGTTGATGACTGCTTGAGCAATGAGTGCCTATTATTATAAAATAAGGATCTCTGAGAAAGCACCCTAACTACTTACTAACTAGCACCCTAACTCTTTCCCGTTCTTCTCCATAGAGATCTACACTTTGGAATGGGCAACTAACTTCAACTTTCTGACTAACTGACCGATTCTTTGACAATTCAAAAGTGCCTGTAAATGATTTAATTGAAATAAATGCTTTGAGTTTGACTCCTTACTAACTAGCACCCTAACTCTACTAACTGCTACAATGTACAGTTCGTGCAATCCACGAAGACGCGCCCCACTCCACGATTACTGTACTGTAAGCTGAACTCTAGAACGGCGCGGAGCGGAGTGGGGCGCGTCTTCTTGGATTGCACTATCTATAGCTTGTCACCTCTGTCCTTGTCCGTGTCAGTCGACACTTTGACAATGGAATAGCAAATGTAGGGTCACTTTTGTGGACAACGGAGAAGGCTTTCTTCTCTTACAGTTTATACTTTATACTAACCCAGACTCATCCCGGAAACACAAATTACCTATAGCTATTATATCACTTGTTTCCAACATTCAGCAATGAGCTCTGCTACCATCTTTTCAATCTGAGTAGGCGAAACAGCATCAGAGGAACAGGCCTGACGTCTAATTTGCGTGGTTCATATGGCCTGACCAATTGTCCAAGATTACGTCTGAACTGCAACAGAGACTGCGACCTCTGAGTTTGTTTCGGTCTTTCTTTTCAGAGTAGTCAGATAGGAAACTCCGACCTCATCTAAGTATATTAAAACATAATTTATTTTTGACGTGTGTAATTTTTTAAGCAATCATTCTGCCTAGCCTTTGCCCCACCATGTTGGGGTCAGCTTCCTGTCTAACTGGATTCAGCTGAATATTTTACATGGAGCGACTGCCTATCTGACGTTTACAACCCGGTTACTGGATAATACCGATGCCCTTTAGTTATTTTAAAGCATTTTACAGATATACATAATAATAATTTATCGTTATTTTTCTACATTTATTCATTATTGTTATCACGCATTGTCTAGTGGAACTTCTGCCGTGCCCACACTATCGTTTACGTAACGTTTGCGCGCCATGCGGAATGGATTTAGTCGCGGACTCGCGGGGCGCCACGTGCCAGGGTTATCAACTGTCTGCGACCGACTGAGACGCTGGAGACGCAGCGACTGCGTTCGGGTATTCGTGACGTGCGATTTCTTTTTTTAATTTGAATATACTTTGATTTGTCGGCTCCTTCCTGGCGTAAATCATGAGCAATTACGAATATTTTGTATTGGTGTGGCTGTGTCATCTCAATAATATGGAATTACTGTCTTTTTTCCAATTTCAAGATAGGTTTGAGAAGTCTAAGATAAATAAGGGAGACAGTAGACAAACAGGTCTCAGTCTCAACTATGACATAAAAGCGAGAATTATTTATCTAAATAACGTAACTAATTCGTTCCTCACAACTCTATCATAAAACCGTCAATTCATATCTCTCTCACCACAAAATTTCCAGCGACATTCCCAATTGATATTAACGCATAGCGAATGGGGCGAGACTCGGCGAGAGACATGATCAAGTCGTCAATATCTATTTACTAGGAGCAGCTGAGTCACGCTATGCACCCTGGTTACCCAGCGTGCTTTGTCATTGGCGCTCTAATGGACAGGGATCGTCAACCTTTTTCCTAATTTTCTAATTGAAGGAAGCATTTCGAAGAGTGCATGCGTACGCGGTACGATGCTGCGTGTAGGAAGCTATACCTAAAGATTGCGTTTCTATAACACTACACATTTTTCATTTGATAGCAATTCCTAATTATCTTCTACATAAACTGCAAGAATATATATTGAAAGCACTATCAGACCCAGAATTCGGTAAATTGCCGTACAGTCATAAAGGGCGTCGCATCTTTTCCAATTTCTATCCCTACCCGTTCCTAGCCACATCTCAGCCGGACCGCAGGTTGAGTACCCCTACAGACGGTTATTTTGCTCTGTCTGGCACTCGCCCAGTGGTCATTACACATTTGTAACTCCTAAATCTACACGTTTGACAGCTCGGTGCTAATGCATGCGATAAATAGCGATGCAACCGAGGTACGCGACGCCATGCCGCCGTCGCCGCCGCGCCGCTGCGACCTTCTGAAAGATAAATCGTTTAATCTGTCAGAATGTTATGCATATTCCTATATGTTGCCCAGTCTGTATTATCTGAAATGCTTTGTTCATGAACGAAGATATTTAATGAGGTATTATTTTCTGATTCATTTCACAGACATATTGCGCATTGATAATAAAGCCAGTCATTTTAAGCCATTTTATTAGTGTTTTAACGTCAACTTATAAAGTATAAGGAAGTAGGATTGAAACATCGTGTTACATCGACTTAATGTAGATACTAACATCAATAGTGCCGCCTCTATCATTACTCCTAATGATAGCAGTAGGATTAATTATCGTGACTTTGATGTGAAGCGAGCTGTTATCTAAGAGGGTTATGTAGTGTGTAGGTAATTAAAAGGCGTTAGTCAAACAGTGGATTCACGGAATCCTCCAAATATCGGAGTGAGGAATGTTTTAATAGAAACATGTTTATAGAAAAAGGTCCATTCTGGTTTTATAGCGCATTGGTATTGATATTGACAACAAGTTTGCTTTCTCGGAAAGCACGTTAAGCCGTTGGTCTCGGCTGTCATTTGTAGATCTTCGACAGTCGTTACGGGTAGTTAGAAGCCCAAAAGTCTGACAACCGGTCTTACCAAGGAGAATCGTGATACCTAGTAACTAGGTTGTGGAAGTCAGATAGGCAGTCGCTCCTTGTAAAATATTGGTATTTAGTAGACTGAACGCCGATCCCAACATAGTTGGGAAAAGGCTAGGCAGATGATGACAGGTTTGCCTTCTCATTTACTTGTTTATCGAATTACAGAATCATAATAGACAAAGTTTCTTCAAGCATATTTAAGCAGCATACTCTAATGTCAACGGTGAATCGGAAATTTGAGGTCTTGATACTGCGCCCTTTTTGCCGTATTCTGACCCAATCATCACCTATCAGATTATGATATCAAATAAATGGAACAGTCATCTTGAAACAATAAGATGTTAATAAAGGGCGTGAAGGTCTATAGTTCCTCGAACTCCAAAACTGTCCGCTCTTGACGGCTGTAGCAAGTTCACCTTCTGTGTCAGTCAGTGTTGTCTGCCATCGCTTGGCAGTTGGCACGGTCTGCCAGTGGGCAGCGGGCGGCCGCTGGCATGCGCTTGGCAGCCACGCGCCCGGCGCGGCGTCGCGTGCCAATGCGTGGGAGCGGACGCCGAACTTCCGCCACGCTATAATAGTTCGCCAGACGTCTAGATGCGCCAGTGCTAGATGCTTTTTGTTTTGAATAGCCGAGACGTGTTATGATGATCTATTGACGGAGAGTAAGTTTGAGTCAACACTATTTGATGATCAGATGTTTGTTCGAGTAGCCATGAAAGCTTCTTATATTTCACAAAATTAACACACCAGTGATAATACTGTTAACTTTTCAAACAACAATTCAAAAACTACGCCTTTTACTAAAGATTCAAAACATTCTTCTCCATTTAAGGAGTGTAACAAGCCCACGACTTTAGTACGATACAATCAGGAAGCCTTATCTAGCGGTGGTAGGTCGCTGTAGGCGGTATCGGTCGGCGGCGTCGACACGTGGGCGTTAGGCTGGTCACACGCGACGCGCCGACGGCTTATCTCACGGCAGCCATGATGTTTATCATCGCATGATGGATTGCCGGCCGCCTAATAGCTTCCTCCAGACACAAGAGCCGAGACGCGTGTAATTACGCGTCAGCATCCATCTACTGTCTGCTACGTGTCTTGTAGCGTGATTAATATGGGCACTACGTCGTGTGATCGATCGGATAGGTGATGGACGAGGCTGTCTTTCCAATTGTACCTATCAAATTATCTGGCATCTGCTGAGCGGAGGGAAAGGACGTGTTTTTAAATAGCCATCAGCTTCTTTTACTTATCTGGCAGGATACAATTCATTTATTATCTCAACTGCTCGACGTCCGTATGTCACTGCAGGGATCCAGCAGAATATCAGCGTCAGGTATAGTTGCCTGACACAAATGCTGAGTAGGACTCGCATTTGGTGCAACCTTGAGGCGCACTTTGTATATTTCAGTATTTTAAAGTGTGTATTGTCAATAGTGTCATCACAATGTCTTACTCTCTTCTTTTTTTTGTATATTGGCACCTTGTATGTTGTGCTGTCTTTTGTGTGCACCAAATAAACGATCTATCTATACAAGCTTCTCAGAATAGTCTAGTAACAGGGCACATTATAGATTTAAAAAGTTTGTTCAGAATACGAAACGTAACTTCGAAATAAACGTATCCACAAATCGCGTCTACGTCTGAATGCGACAGTCATAAAAACAATGTTGACAGGTCTGGGGCGGCATCTCATTCATTATGCGATCCTATGACGCATTCTAGCGTCCTGGTGTAGGCGACCACTTCGGAGGGAAGGGGGAAGAGGGGACGTTCCCACGACAATTAGCCCACGGCGCGTCACCCACGCGACGCCCACGCCTCACTGACTCACGCTCCTTCTGTCTGGACGGCACTGAGGGCTGACTCCACGAATACTACGATTTATGGATATTGGCAGCGAATTTTAGAACGTGTTAGCGTGTTTTACATTGGCGATTTGTTCATGTAGGAATGGGCAGCAGGATGGACAGGTGACCTTCGTTCAGACTAGGAAGGAAATGAATTCGAACAGAAATTTAAAACAAATGAACATCGTGAGCAGAGATAATAAACGGTAGAAAACAATAACAAGAAACGCAAGAGTTCATATCCATCGCAAGTGAAAGTGCTCATCCATCTTGCCTTTTAATATGGCAGACTCAGTTGGCACGTATTTCAGGAAGGTTTTCATGCATCATGTGCTAGGCATACAAACAGGAGATTATAGGTACAACGGTTGAAGACAGGAAGTGCCGAACAAAATGGCAAAATCCCAAGACAAGGAGTTTTCACCCGGTGGTATTAATTGCATTAACTTTTAGGAGAACTGAAACATGCATTGCTACTATCAACTGTGTGTAAGTACAAAATATCACACCACCAAACCTTCCGATAGCAAAGCACATCATTACAAAGCCTAGACTCATCAAAACCCAGCAAGTGATAACCCTAGCCTGCCACTAAGTCGGTTCGAGTGACTGGCAAGATAAGAGGGATGCGATGTGGGTGGCGCCTGAGTGTTGCATTATTTGGTGTTAACGCGCTCGCGTAGGATTAACTCGAAGCCGACTCCACGCTGCGTGGGAAAATGTTTGCGGCGTTTAAAGGTTAATTAAAACGATCCACTGTTATGGAAAAATACTTCCTAAAATTTGGTGGTATCCTTGGTTTGATTGTTGAGAATAAGACAGTACTTTTGCGTTGTAGATTTATTCTGTATTGATAACAGCAGAATGTAGAATTATTTATTCTACATTCCGCTGCTAATTGCTAATCCATTGCTTCATAAGTTGGAAAAAAAATCTGCTCACCAACGTAATTAACGCAATGAATGTTGTTGAACTGTCAAAATGAAACAAATTTGTTATAATCGTTTCCGAAAATAAGTTACGCAATTAGGGTATTGTTATAATTTAAAAAATGACAGCTCAGGAAAACAAGAGCCACGTTTAAAAGGACTTTCTTTTGATGAATACCAAAAAAACAGCTAAATGGAAAAAAATAAAACATATTTATCTCGATTTTGAAACCTAAACGACCGTCTGAAATTCGAAAACATCAACATATTTATCCCATTAGCTATCTCTCACGATGTGTCTCGAATTTATTTAACACTACGCGTCACGGGTTTTCCAGAAAATGTCTCGTGCTACGAGATTGCCGGCACATATTTATTTATACCAACTATCTCAAACATTACCTTCAGATAATTACTGTAATGTAAACACATCGGAGAACAGCAATCTAAAATAAATAACAGTTCTAATGCGTAAATTAGACTAGAGGGAGATTTTATTTTATAATAAATAAGTAGGTAGGTGTACTCTAACCATGACCGATGAAAATAGACAGACTGTGAAAATACATCAAAAAAAAAACTCTCAAGAATAATAATAATTGCAAAAGAACTCTCAAGGAAGCTCTTCCTATGAAGATACAGAGAAACTATTAATTGTACTTAAATAAAAATTGTATTTGTTCTAATTAAGTTTAGCTAAGTAAGGATAGGTACTAAAATTTTAGCAAGTAGAATTTACTGTACTATTTACACATTTTTACATATTTATTAGATGACTAGATTTTTATATGTTATTTAGAAATATTATACCATGCCTCACCTGAAACACAGGATGACCTAGTTCAGGCACATAACACAATTTAATTTTTCGTAGACTTAAGTTTTGTATTTAGTGTTTTACCTTTTTACCTGAATAAAGTTTTATTACTATTATTACTTAAATGGCTACAAAACTAGAATAATCTCAATGACATAGATTACCTTCCTGACATTTTTAGGGTTCCGTACCAGAAGGGTGCCAAACGGAACCCTATTATAAGCCTTCGCTGTCCGTCTGTCTGTCAGCGGGCTGTATCTCACTAATCGTAATAGGTAGACAGTTGAAATATTCACAGATTATGTATTTCTATTGCCGCTATAATATAAAAATTAGAATTTGAAGAGGTTCCCCTTACAAGAAATTTGTTTTTTTCGTTTGTACGGACTACACACGAAGTCGTTTTTTTCTGTAGTCGGACTCGCATTTGGGCGGTTTTTTTTTTTTTCAGATAGGATATCTAATACTTTCCGAATTGTAACACTGCACGGTTCGGAATAATTGGATTTTATCAACATCGTCATTAAAGTCCTCTGCTAAACACAATAAAGACCAACTGTGGAAACCTTTTTACTATAGAATCGCGCAACTAAAATTCTGAGTACGATTCTGAAAGACTGAGTTGTCAAATTTCTTGTCAACATTAGTTGCTGTTGTTTCGGCCAAGCAATCATGATCAAAGGGGCAATCCTTGTTTATTTCAAAACTTTCGCATTCTAATCTGAGTATCATTCTGTTAAAAATGCCTCTAATTTCCCAAAACTTTTGTCAATTTTTTTATGTGAAAACTTCTATAGGCGCGTTGGGCATTTTTGAAATGGGACTAAACCATTGATTTCGCGACAATGGTGCCGATTCCCTTGTTCACAAATTAAACTAAATTTAAGTTCAGTGCATCTTTTTCTTTCTATTTCATTAAGAAAAGGACAGAAGATAAATTTTAGTTTAGTCCTGTCAAATTAATCATCGCCTGTCACTCTCCATACAAGTTTAGACATGATTAAAAACTTGCCGACTAAAATTACGTCAATTTACGTCAAACGCTGGTCAACGCTGTTATTTTGGATTTGTACGTCTCGACCACAGGATCCTGATTCGTGACACCACTAGCAGTTCGCGTCGCCTCGCTAAAATGCGAACGTGATGCACCATCCTTGCCCACCTCCTAAGTGGCAATATGTAGGTACATAAGTTAACTACAAACACACGACTTGTTGTTAAAGAGATTACTGAGTAAATCTAGGAAAATACGCCGTTACAGTACCGATAGAAAAACTTTTGAAATATAATAGTTTTCGACCGGCTTTATTTTGGAGTTTTTCATCAATTTAATTTTGAATTATATGTTTATTACCAATGTGATAAAAGCTTAATAATATTAAAATAATCAAAAATAAAAATACATTAATTTATTTATGTGATCGTTAAAAATATCATGAAGGCCTACGAAAGTCTACGAAGTTCTACTACGCCGTAGACTTCAAGCTACAATGTAGCCTGAAATCTAACTTGAATATGATATGTTAAAGCCTACATTACATTGCAGGAGATAAATGAAAAAAATATAAATAATTACAAAAACAAAAATAAAATATAAAACAAAACAAGGAAAGTAATTTAATCATGGAGCGCGTTGATGTCTTTCTTTAATACCACTCTATTTATTTGCGTTTCGTAAACCACAATCTAAATAAATATCAAACACCGTTATGTTTAATAAAAAAACAAAAAAAAAAACAAAGTTTCATAAAAGAAAACAAAGCAAAAAATAAACAAACAATACTATAACTTACCCTTCTATTATCACCACTCTTCTTCTGTTCAACCTGCGTCGCTGAAGGGCTCATATTCACCACCACTGGGTTTGCAGCGGCCTGCTGAGGGCTACCGGCAATACCCGTCACCATAGTTGCTAATTAACACTTCACTAAAAAAACATCCAGTACGTAAGAGCAATCACAGCATCATTAGATAAGGGAGCGTGTGGTACGTGCGCTCAGTCCTGCGGTCGTCGCGCGACTAAGCACAAGCCGCGCGTCGCGCCGAGTCGCGCGGCGGGCACGCGCGCCCTGCACGCGGCGCGGGCGCGGCGCAAGGCGTCTCGCGTGCCTCCGCGTTATTACACCGAGCTCCATTATCGTACGTCACGTTTTTTTCTCTTTTTTGTTTGAGATTAGTGGCTTATTGTTAATGATGTCACTCTTTTTGAATGTTTATGTTGAGAGTTGGAATTAAAATGCCACAACTAGAACCCTACTATGTCTAGCTCGGCTATTATGGCGTGAGCTTGGCCTTAAGCATTTCGTTGCCGCCTTAGTATTCTAAAACGATTAGGGTTTGCAAACTCTTGACGACTATCATAACCAGAAACAATACAAAATTATGATCGTAGAAAAGATGAATAAAAAAGGCAACAACCAATCAATCTGCCTAGCCTTTTCCCGACTATATTGGGATCGGCTTCCAGTCTAACCGGATGCAGCTGAATACCAGTATTTTACAAGGAGCGACTGCCTATCTGACCTCCATAACCCAGTAACTGGGTAATACGATACCCCTTGGTAAAACTGGTTGTCAGACTTTCGGGCTTCTGACGATCCGTAACGACAACAACCAAAAAGGCAACAACCGTTACATAAATATAAAACTGAAATAGGCCTGTGTCCAAAAAACGTTTTTGGTCCGTCTTGTAGATTATTAAAAAATATTGAACACGTATTTTTTCTTTTTTGACGTAATCAAAAGATTACGGCGATACATTGAGTTAAAATGTGGCATGATGTCACGCCTAGCTAGATTTAATACTGCGTTGTGACGTAAGCGAGCCCCCACTCCCCAACTTTAATGCGTGTTTTCTAAGTTATTTTGGATTAATATGATAAAGTATAAAATACGTGTTTAATAATTTTTTTATCGGACTGACAGACTAAATAGAATTTCTTTTTTTTTACCTGGGTAACTACCGTAGTCTGAACTCCAGCCAACATAACTGAGTTGGAATTTAATCCCTCATTACCTCTCACCCGCGAGTCACGTTATCACACAATGGAGCCGCGCACTTATTATTCAAACACAGCCGACTCTGACATCAGTCGCGACGCCGCTCTCCTCTAATGTATTGACACTGAGCATAAATTTGTTCGCGTCTACCGTCCGACTTCAAAGCAGCCGCCCGTCGCTGATACAGCCTCTGTTTTGCATATGCAAAGGTTCGAGCTGACTTCGGGCTGGCTCGGGCTGGCCCACCCGCTAGCATTGTCCTACATGCTTGAGATCTTTATTCAAATGATCTATTGTATTACTGAACGTAGCTAATTAGGGCTTAAGAAATGTCAACGACATGGTGGTGTAAAGATGGGTAAAAGTAAGCGGTTAGTACACTGCACAAGACTAATTAGTAAGTCATTTAAAATCAACAGTATGCAGTTACTATAGTACCATTCCGTACCTGACCGCAGGAAGCAACTGCAGGCGACGTGTCGCTGCGACACGACTGGTTTCTATGAATTTCTATGAAATACCTTCCGTAGCTATTGACACGTCGTTGGTAGCTACGGGCGAGTGACAGGCGACACGTGCAGCCCGACCGCAGACTAGTAGTGCCGCCAACACTCGAGCGATAATCACGTTTTTATATATTCTATCTACCGACTGAAATGGCAGTTGCCGCCTGCGGTCGGGTTCGGAATCATGACTGCAGCGACATGACGCCGCGACGTGTTGCCACTACATAAGGCCGCGACACGTCGCCTGCAGTTGCCTCCTGCGGTCGGGTATGGAATGGTACCTTAATAGTAGTTTTAGACGTGACAAGAAAAAAAGCTGTGAATGATATCTCATCTTAATTTTACATATAAAAAAACACGAGTTCAGGGGGCCTACCACCAGCTCAAAAGCAGTATTATTTTAATATTACTTCAGTGGGAGAAAGAGATGGAGCTGTACGTCCTGTAGAGCTTCATCTCTTTCCCACACTGAAGTAATATTAAAATAATACTGCTTTATGAGCTTGTGGCCTACCTGCAAAAGTATTAATCCTCAGGGGGCCTACCCCCTGAGGATTAATACTTTTGCAGGTAGCGATTTAGAATTTGTTATTCAAGTTATACAAGTTTCAAAATTAGTAGTAGGTATAGAATGTAGGTGTAGGTATAAAATAAAACCTGAATAAGGTGGCCATTGATAGAGATTAATTGAGGGTCTGCTAGATTGATGAATCGATGAACATCAAGGGTCACTTATAGGTATTTGAAAGGTGACTGTTGAATTCCTGTCTTTCGCAATCTTGGCGTGTCAGTCCACAATTCCACATTCACCAAAAAAACTTTAGTTTCGGCCAACCTGAAAATTATAAACAAGAAAAAGTAAATAACATGCACAGTTCATTCGATTTGGATCATCACAGAACCGGTAGAGATCTGAAGTAGTGCATATTACCATTAGGTTCACTCATTAAAATATTTGAAACGCTTCCCTGTATATTTCTAGAAAGGTTGATGGATTAGAAACTACTTGTTTGGTTGAGTTCACATTCCCGAGATTTCATTCCTACACCTATTTAGAGACTAGTTAAGAATCTAGGTGCGGGAGAGGTTCTATCGTAAATAGGAAACTTTCAACGACTGCAACCTCTTGGAGGTACGTATATAGGTATTTACCTAATGAGAGTTTATCTATCTAATCTATTTAGATAAGACAGATTAGAGAGCAAAACTTGAAGAATATTTACAGCGGAATGTATGTCCTAGTCTGTCACAACACTAAGACTGGTATCCCAGAAATGGAAAAAGGAAGCGGGGAAGACAACTTAAGAGATGGGAAGATGAGCTGAAGCTTACAGCGGGCCCTTACTGGAGAAGGATTGCCAGAGATAGAACACAATGGAAAATGTTAGAGGATGCCCTTGCCAAAAGGCAAAGATATCCTCTAAATGAGGAAAACAAACACTTCAAAACAGACGGAAGTTCAGGATAGAGGGCTTATTGATTGATTGTAAGTCCTAGAAACAAGAAAAAAACGGAACTTTTAAATTTTTATATCAGTTTTCTGAGAAAATAACAGTCACTGTTAAATTGTTGCGGTATTTTCGGAAGGAAGAAAAACAACAAACTGTTACAATTAACGGTCAATAATTCAACATATTTTTTTAACAACAGCGATGTTTTACTGCAACTGCGGCGCTGCAATAAAACCTTTTTAGACAAAAGTCCTGCTCTATTTTACTAATTTTTATGAGTTCGAAAATAGATCATTCCTTTGAATTGGTTTGCTGTTACAATTTTTTTCTATTGTTTGCTCCAATTTTTTATCGGACTGACAATACCGTTACATAAACAAAAAGTTTTGTTTTTAAGACAAATCAAAACATTACCGTAACATTTGACTGTTTTAGTTATATAAAGAAGTTTACCGTAAGTGCAGAAATTCTATGACCATATAGCCAGCTGCAGCTTCTTAAACGCAATCTCGACCCAGTTTCGAATATGTTTAAACGCAAATTTCGGGATTCCAGACCAAAAGCGATACCTGAGAGGATTTTCATGTACCATAAAAGGTAATTATATAAAACGAGGTTTTCCTTTAACGGTAAAGTATTTACGTGTTTCTTAAGTTTATAAAACTAAACCGATTTTAATTAACATTTAAAGTACGAGTAAATCCACTGAGTGCCGGAGTGTTTGTCTGTCGCGCATAGAGGCGCGGGTTCTATTCCTGTACAAAGATATAAAATCAAACTTACGTCATACATCTAGCCCTGCCCTGAGTGTTTACGTAAGTGATTTGTGTATCTACCGACACCTACGCTAGAATTCTTCCATATGCCGACGAATGTAAATGTCTATTAGCACTTTAATTAGTGGTAACACACAAAACAAGCCCACTAACGCCTCCCACTAATCAAACTCTCCGTCGTAAACGAGCCTTTACTTCAAAACATGTCTCTTCATAAAAATCATAAAACTAATTTAGTACGGTGCGACTCTACACACAATACTGAGCGACGTACAACTTTCTGATGTAAATAAAGCTATCTCGGTGACATTTCGAGCCCATTCTGTGCAGAACAAAGCTCGGTACGGGCTCATTATGAGGATCGTCTTTCGCCGTCCCGCCTATTATGTCAAACGACACTTTATTAGCTGCGCACGTCGAAGACCCAGCCTTCGTATACTTACACTGTGTATTTGTTCGCGTCCTCGGCTCCCGCTGTTCGAAGAAGGTCTGAAATTACCAAAAACAAACCCTTTTGTCGCTGACAACACAAGTTTTATTGCTACCGAAAACGAACCGCTTTTTGGAACCGCTCTATAATTACTTTTCTGTTGAAAATCTCGTTGCGTACGCTTTAATTTACCGCCGGAGCGAATCAGCCGATGCGTTTGTTTGTTGTGCGCATACTAGCGAATGGGCCTTGCTTTCTCCGGTTGAAATAATTAAATCCGTAGGCAATACATTTATGATTAGCGTGATGAAGGTAGATTTTAAAACATTATCGAAGAAAGAAAAAATACAATTTGGCATCAAATGGTCTGAAGTAAATTTTGTATTTCAGGTTCTTATTTTCAGAACACACTTAAGGACCTACAAGTACCTATAAGTACCTACTTACCTACACAGATTTTATCATATAGAGGAAAACTCTAGTATTTTTGAAACGCCAAAAGGACGGTTACAAGGTGCATGTGCACGGTTTGAAAATAAAAACTACGGCTCTACCTTGTAAAATGGTTTGCTGGACAGTTGACATACCATCCAGATCGTTCAGAATTTATTCCTGTTGTTTGCTAAGTACTGTTTCTGCTACGTCACGGTATTGCACAGCGCACAAAATGAGGACGCACGAGTTAAGTATCTTACTAAATTAATATTGATTTGTGGGCGCTCAAAATCTGTGCGTGTTCGTAGTGTTGACTGCTGAGCTGCGCTGACGCAAAAGCTGCGTTATCATCAGTATTTGCTGCAGTGGGTAGGTAAGTTTGTATAATATTAAACCATGAACCACTTATGTTAGAAAATATAAACAAAAAGTACCTAGTTTGTATGTTATACATCAGTGATTTAAATCTCTGTTATACTATACTCCGTTTGAAATAAGATTAAACATTTAACTAAGCCTTTTTAAGCATAAGTACTTATATATATTTTTTTTATTGTTATTTTTATGTACATATTATGTTCAGTTATATTCACACTCATTTCCTTAGTCAATTTTGCTTACCTGATTAAATTATGGTCACACAGGGGGACGTCATTACGTCATTCGCGAGGTTTTTGCTGAAAATCAGCGCCATAACCGTAGGTTCGTCCGAAGTTGTGGCATTTCGCTGAGCAATAACCTATTCTTGCACAGATGCGACGCACAGATTAATTGTTCTTGTTAATGTGGTTTGCTTGTTACAATTTTTATTTTTATTTTTTATTATTTCACTCAGCTATCGGCATTTTGTTTGTTTTGATTGTTTGTTGTTTTCATTTGCTAATAATGCAAACAAAACTGTAAATTGTCTTTGGTATCTGGCCTTGACATAAGCAATAGACAAAATTTGTCGAACTTTTTATTAGTTTTCGAAAATTGGATACGAGGCTTTTTGCTATTGGTGAATGTGTATTTTATGTTATATTTTTTTGTGTAATGTGCGTTTATTTTGTGCAGAATAAACAATTTTTCTTTCTTTCTTTTTTTTTTCTTTTTTACAGTCCGTTCAACCGATTTTGACTTCTATTGCGTTGGTGGCATGGCAAATGGCAGCTGCAGTAAACATTGCTATTATAACCACTTTTTTTGCTTTTAATGCCATCCTTATGCCTACGGTATAGAAGTCAAAATCGGTTGAACGGACTGTAAAAAAGGTTTGTTTAAATGTCTTATCTTATTTCAAATGGAATATAGGCTGATCAAAAAGTAATGATAATCAGTTATTTTTCTTTTTGCTCGGCGCCCATGGGTCCTAGCGTGATGTCAAATGCAAAAAGATTTTTTCAAATCCGACTGATAGTTCCAGAGATTAGCACATTAAAACATACAAAAAACTCTTCAGTTTTATTATAAGTATAGAAAATATGAACTGATTTTCATTACTTTTTGATCAGCCCTAGTATATAGTGATCTACGTATTGTATAATATTTAAAGCAGATAGGTACCTACAGCTAATTATAGATAGATATATAGAATATTCTTTATTATGTACACCATAAAAATTACAGACATTAATATAAAAAAAAATTAGAAATATTCAATTATAGAAATATTGAATCGCCTATTATTTCGCCGTAGGTTGCCATTAGGGAATGCAGAACCGGTTCTGTTTTAAAGACCTTCTGGTTAAAGAACCGGGATTCCCGGTACTTTCGATACTTTCGGTACTTTAAGTAAGCTTTTATAAGATAGTAGAATTAAAAGTGTTGAAACGGAGAAAGTAAGAGAAAGACGAAATGACAGGACAAAATAAAACATTTAAATCAAGACAAATCAATTAAATTGTTTTATTTCTTGTTTTATAGACACTAAATCAGTTTTATTTAGTACTAGCTGTGCCTGCGACTTCGTTCGCGTGCATGTCGGAAAACAATAATGTGTCACTTAGAGAAAGTGTAGGTCCCACTTCTCCATTGAAACGGAAGAATCTTCCGATCCTGCCTGGTGAGAATTGTGATCTAGGGTTCTCTACCACAGCCCTGTGTTCCACGCTCGCCTCAAAGAGATGTCAGCAGAATTGACGGGGTCTGCTAGTGCCAATGCCTGCCGGGGCTGCGAATAAGGGCCGAAAGGGACATCGTGGTCCCGGCTACATGGCAACCGAAGGAACACTGGTGGGTTTTAGTCAGTAAAAGTCTGACACACCCTCCCGCTCCACCCAGAGCGGGAGAAATTATTTGATAATTTCCCACCCAAAAAACAAAAAGAAAACAGCCAAAAAAACCGGCCAAGTGTGTGTCGGACCACGCACAATGAAGGGTTCCGTAGTTGGGATGAATTTATCCCAAAAACAAACTTAACTTTGTAGTTGAAAAATATGTTCTCCCATACGGAATGTATAGGAAAACATGTTTTTACAACTGCAAAGTTAAGTTGGTCGATTATTACTCGTTAACTTGTAGAGCCTACTTAGCTGTGATAGTTTTCCTTTCTATTTCGTTATATAAACTACTGCTGTGATTTTTTCACATATCCAAAATCAACCATTTAGCTGGCAGGGGGGGGGGAGCTTGACTAATGGGTAGCTTAATTAGTCACTAGTGCGAACCACACAATTTTGAGACGTTACAAAGTTTATACTCGTGGGAACAAATATGAAGAAAAATATCAAACAAAAACAAAACAAAAAAGAGGGGAGTGATGCGGGGTCGGAGTCCGACGCTGCATCGGGCGCAGAGGGCTCTAGCTCGGGGCGCGAAGTGGTGGGGGCGGATGGTATCATCCGGAAATTCTTCCGGAAGCGCCCCAATTCGGATGATGGTGAGTGGTCCTCCGCCGACAGCAGGCGGAAAATGCACACCAGCCGGCGGGGTAAGCCCCGAGAAAAGGGGAAAGGTGTGGGAAGAGGGCTCACCACCACCACTACCACCACCAAGAAGGCTGGTGAGTCGAGCCAGGCCGGTCCAGTCGAACAGGCCCGGCGAACCGAGAGTCTTGCCACGGAGGAGCACCACCCGGGAGAGACCAGCAGTGGGCCGGTCCTCTCGGAGGCCTCTGGTGGTGAGCCGGACGTCGCTGGCGGCGGTGACAAGCCGCAGCAGGAAGCCAGGTTTGCGGAGGTCGTGGAAGCCGCGATCAGGTCGGTGGCCTTGAAGAGGATTCAATCCTCTAAGGACAAGGCCATACCTGCGGCCGCGGCCTCTATTTTGGCGGCAGCGAAGGAGCTGCACTTTGGGCCTCCGTCGGACGGTATGTCCGAGATGCGGGCGGAGGTCGCAAAGTTGACTGCCGCCATGGAGCTTCTCCGAAAAGAGAACGAGAAGCTCCGAGCGGACCTGGCTGGGCTGCGAGCAGCCGCCCCTCGGGAGGCGCCGCAGGGAGGGGAGCGGCATGGGCAGGGGTTCGTGCCTGTGCCTACTGAGGACCGGGTTCTGGCCCTGGTGCGGCAGGAGATGGCTGCCCTGCGGAGCAGATTCTCCGCCCTAGAGGCCATCGTCTTGCGCCCTCCGCTAGCGGCGAGCCAGCCGGCCTTGGACCAGCGGAAAGCGGCTTCGTATGCCGCCGCCGCATCTGCCGCGGTCAAGCCAGGCCAAGGCAGGCAGGGGCAAGCCAAGGGTGGAGCGGCTGTGCAGGCAGCGAAGGCCCCGGCCCTGACGGCGAGGGTTCCGGCCCAGGCGGCGGCGAAATGGCCACCTCCGCCTCCTAATTCTTCTCCTCCGGCCGACGCCGGATGGCAAGTAGCCGGGGAGAAGAAGAAGGCTAGTAAGGAGGTAAGGGCGGCCAAAAAGAAGGCGAGGCGGCAGCGGCGCAAAGAGCGAAACGTCGCGGCTAGGCTCCGCGCCCCGAAGTCCGCAGCTGTGGTGGTCACACTGCAGCCGGAAGCGGAGAAAAGGGGCGTGTCCTACTAGCACGTGTTCGCGACGGTGGACCGGGTGATGAACCTGGAGGAGATCGGCGCCGCCAAGGGGATAAAAATCAAAATCACGGCGACCGGGGCCCGGATGCTGGAAGTCCCTGGTGCGGCTAGTGGCCCGGCCGCTGACGCTCTGGCTGAAAAGCTCAGGGCGGCCCTAAATGCGGACGAGGCCCGAGTCTCTAGGCCCACCAAGTGCGCTGACTTGCGCATCCAGGGCCTGGACGACTCCGTGACGGAGGCAAAGGTGGTGGCCGCCGTCGCTAAGGCTGGAGGGTGCTCTGTCGATCAGATCAAGGCAGGCACCATCCATCCTGATCACACGGGGATGCTAGCCATTAGGGTGAGCTGCCCCGTGACGGCGGCCAAAAAGATAGCCGGGGAGGGCCAAAGGCTTTTGGTGGGCTGGGTTTCGGCGCAGGTCAAACTGCTGGAGCCCAGACCTCTGAGGTGCTTCCGCTGCCAGGTGGGCCACCACGTAGGGGTCAAATGCACCTCGGAGGTGGACCGCAGTGACCTCTGCTTCCGCTGTGGTCAGCCCGGTCACAAGGCCGGCTCGTGTAACGCCACGCCGCACTGTGTCGTATGTGCGGCGGCTGGCAAGCCGGCCGATCACCGGGCTGGGAGCAGGGCCTGCGCTCCACCCGCCGAGGCCAGAGGCAGGGGCAAGCGCTCCGCCACCACCACCGTCACCGCCGCAGCCGCCGCCACTTCCACCGTGGCCACTGCCGCTTCCACCGTCGTCACCGCCGCAGCCGCCGCCACTTCCACCGTGGCCACTGCCGCTTCCACCGTCGTTACCGCCGCCGTTGCCGCCGCGGCAGGGCCCTCGCAGGGGGCTCGGGGGGAGGCAGAGATGGAATGCCAATAACGGCCCCATTACGCCTCCTCCAGGCGAACATCAACCACTGCGCCGCCGCTCAGGATCTGTTGCTCCAGAGCATGGCGCAGTGGTCGATTAACATCGCCGCGGTCGCTGAGCCGTACTTTGTCCCGCCCAGGGATGACTGGGTGGAGGACCTGAGCGGCTCAGTGACCCTCATTTCGTCGGCCGCCGCCGGTACTCCGTCCCTCGAGTCGGTCAAGAGAGGACGGGGTTGCGTTGCAGCACGGTTCGGGGAGATTGTCGTGGTGGGTGTTTACTTCTCCCCGAACCGAACTCTTGCCGAGTTCCACAACTCCCTTGCGGAGTTAAGAGTCGTCGTCGTCGGGTTTAGTTCCCTCCCTGTGCTTGTACTCGGGGACTTCAATGCCAAGAACCTGGCTTGGGGTTCCCGGTATACGGACACACGGGGCAGGATGGTGGAGGACTGGGCTCTGGAGACAGGCCTGGTCGTCCTAAACCGGGGTTCTGTCCCCACGTGTGTGCGGATGCGGGGCGAATCGGTGGTGGACATTTCGTTCGCCAGCCCCGCTCTGTCGCCGCGTGTCATTGACTGGCGCGTCATGGAGGGGGTGGAGACCTACTCCGATCACCGGTACATCCGGTTTGACGTCTCCACCCAGACCTCGAGTGCGCCAGTCCGACAGGCCCCGAGTGGTCCGCGGTGGGCGCTGAAGCAGCTGGACCGGGAGCTTCTCCTGGAAGCCTCGATCGTGCAGGCCTGGGTGTCATCACCGGACAGGCCTGCCGACATCAACGACGAAGCGGAGTGGTTCCGGGAGGCCATGTCCAATGTGTGTGACATGGCAATGCCCCGGGTCCATCCTAGACATGCTTCGCGCCGGCTGTACTGGTGGTCGCAAGAGCTGGAGGCTCTGCGCAAGGCGTGTGTTGCTGCGCGACGCCGGTACGCCAGGCATCGCAGGCTCCGTATCCGCCCTCCGGATACGGAAGCCATTGAGGCGGAGCTGTACGAGGGGTACAGAGCGGCGAAGGCCGCCCTCCAAGCGGAGATCCTGCGGGGCAGGGCGCTGGCCCGCGAGGAGATGCTGGAGACTCTCAACAGGGACCCGTGGGGGCGCCCATACAAGATGGTGCGGGAGAAACTCCGCCCATGGGCTCCCCCGCTGACGCAGAGTCTCCGGCCCCAGCTTGTGGGGGACGTGGTGAGCGCTCTGTTCCCCTCTAGAGGGGATCATACTGCTCCGCCCATGGCTCCGCCTACTGCGATGCCCGATGCGGACCACACCGACGACGACGATTCTCCTGAGGTGACTGAGGTAGAAATGAGAGTGGCGGTACGCAAGATGAGTGCGAAGAATACCGCCCCAGGACCCGACGGCATACCCGGAAAAGCCTGGGTCCTGGCCATGGGGGCTCTCGGGCCTCGACTGAGGGGACTCCTAAGCGCATGCATGGAGAGGGGCCAGTTCCCACTTCGTTGGAAGACGGGGAAACTGGTCCTCATCAAGAAGCCGGGGCGCCCAGCGGACTCTCCGTCCGCTTATCGGCCCATTGTGCTGCTCGACGAGGTGGGCAAGCTCTTTGAAAGAGTCATTGCAGACCGCCTCGTCGGGCAGCTGGTGCGAGTGGGGCCGGATCTGGCGGAGAGCCAGTTCGGTTTCCGCAGGGGGCGCTCTACGGTGGACGCCATCATGCGCGTGCGGGCCCTCACGACGGGGGATGCTGTGGCCCGGGGTGGGGTCGTCTTGGCGGTGTCTCTAGACATCGCCAATGCCTTCAACACCCTGCCCTGGAGTTGCATAAGGGAGGCACTCCGGTATCACCGGATGCCGACCTACCTCTGTCGTGTGGTCGAGGCCTATCTGACGGACAGGGCCGTCATCTACCCCGGTCACCAAGGAGAGTGGAACCGGCAAGAGATGTCGTGCGGTGTCCCACAGGGTTCGGTCCTGGGGCCGCATCTGTGGGACATCGGATACGACTGGGTGCTGCGCGCCGACCTCCCTAGCGGCGTCAGCGTCGTTTGTTACGCTGACGACACGCTTGTCCTGGCGCAGGGGGGGTCGTACCAGGCGGCGGCCGATTTAGCGACACGCGGGGTTGCGACAATCGTCGATAGGATCCGGCAGCTGGGACTCGAGGTGGCCCTGCACAAGTCTGAGGCCATGGGTTTTCATGGTCCTCGGAATGCGCCACCGTCGGGTTCCCAGGTAATGGCGGGAGGGGTTCACATCGGTGTCGAGTCGACGATGAAGTATCTGGGACTCGTCCTCGACAGCCGGTGGAACTTCGTAGAACATTTCCGACGTTTGGCTCCCAGACTTGAGCGGGCCGGGGCTGCATTGAAGCGGCTCCTGCCCAATCTAGGGGATCCAAACGCCTCCTGCCGGAGGCTCTATGCGGGGATCGTGCGGTCCATGGCCCTTTACGGGGCACCGGTGTGGGCGCGTTCATTGAGGCTGCGGTCAGCCCGCCGGTTGAACGCGTCCCAGAGGGTCATGGCCATCCGGCTGGCCCGAGGATACCGCACGGTCTCCTGCGAGGCGGCGAGCCTCCTTGCCGGATTACCGCCATGGGATCTGGAGGCAAAGGTCCTCGCGCACGTCTGGGAGTGGCGCGAGGAGGCGAAACGCCGGGGCTCAACCCCGATGCCGCAAGAAATTGCGGCACAGCGGACAGAGCTCCGGCGGGATCTCATGGCGTCATGGAGGGTGCGATTGTCGCAACCCCGCGCTGGGCACGCCACAATCGCGGCGATAAGACCCGTCTTTGAGGAGTGGCTGGAGAGACGCCACGGCGTTCTCACCTTCCGCCTGACGCAGGTCCTCACCGGACACGGCTGCTTCGGGAGGTTCCTGTTCAGGATAAGGCGGGAGGAAACACCCGGGTGTCACCATTGTGTGGATCGGCCTGAGGACACGGTGGAGCATACGGTGGAGGTCTGCCCGGCTTGGGCGGAGCAACGCCGTGTTCTCGTAGAGGCGATCGGCGGCGGTGATCTTTCGCGTCCGGCCCTGGTTCAGGCCATGGTACGGAGCGAGAGGAAATGGCAGGCCGTCACCTCCTTCTGCGAAGCGGTAATGCTCGCGAAGGAGGAGGCGGAACGCGTGAGGGAGAGGCAAATTTCGCGCCCTCACGCCCCTAACCGCCGCAGGAGGAGACGCCGGGGGCGGGAATCGCGAGCCGATTTCCGGCCACTGTAGGCGCGGGCTTGCGGACGGTGAGCAATGGGTAGCTCGCTGTCCGATAAGGACCAAGCCCGGGTCGACGGCGCGTTGTGTTCCACGCGCGCCTCAAAGAGATGTCAGCAGAATTGAAGGGGTCCACTAGGGCCAATGCCTGCCGGGGGTTCGAAGAAAACCGATCGGGAAATCGTGGCCCCCGGCAACAGGGCAACCGAAGGAACACGGGTGGGTTTTAGTCAGTAAGAGTCTGACACGCCCTCCCGCTCCGCCCAGAGCGGGAGAAGTTATTTGATAATTTCCCACCCAAAAAAAAAAAAAAAAAAAAAAAAGGGGGGGGGGGACACTTGACTCTAAAAAAAATTAGTACTTCAAAGCTTAATATTTCGCAAACGGATCCCTGAATCCAAAAATGGTTTCGCCAAACTCACAATGTTTTTGAAGGACCGTTCCAATGATACCCCACATCATGCGATAAAAAAAAAACATCACTTTACGTATAGGAGAGAGTACTTACCCTAAAAAAAAATGTTTTTCATAATTTTGTTTTACCACTTTGTCGGCGTAATTAATATGTATACCTATGCCAAATTACAGCTTTCTAGAACTAAGGATCTCGAAGCTAGACCGCGGACAGACAAACAGACAGACGGACATGACGAAACTATAAGGGTTCCTTGTTTACTACGGAACCCTAAAAAAGGGGTGAAATGATCAATATATTATTGTGTTTTCTATTATATCTGTGTTTCCTTTGTTTTTGGAGATCCCAAATGAATAAATAAATATCTTAAAAACTTGTTTTAATTAAGAAAATGCTTCTCTTTAAACTATGTGAATGTTCGGAAAAGATATCCATAACGATAGCTGACATTCGGGAAACTATAAGTTCCATGGAAGGATTTGCGTCAGATTCGTAGTAATCAGTTAATTTTTCTTTGGTATTAATTCAATAGTTTCACTATTTGTCGAAGTGAGATGTTGAAGGAAACTCTACACTTTGAGGAAGTTGACTATCAGCTGTGTTCAAGCCAGGGCCGCGCCGACTCTCGGCAGCGCCTGTGTGCGAAACCTATGCAGCGCCTCTTTTTTGACGTCCTGTTTCGCCGCGTATTTTTTTTTTTGTTACAAATTTTGTCTTGTAGATTTGTGCTTAGGTACTCATCGATACTCAACTATGATGATTGTTATGTTATTAATACTCATAATCTAAGCCAAAGCCTCATGATTTGTGTACAAAAAACAGTCATTGGCGCTAACATTTAAATCTTAAGGTCGCCTCCTCAGCTCCGGCGCCCCTAGTGCCCTGGCGCCTGTGTGCGCCGTACACTTCGCACATATAGGCGGCGCGGCCCTGGTTCAAGCTTATCTGATGCACATTTTTCACTCCAGGCGGGAGGGCCGCACTGCGCAGCTACCTCAGAACCATTGAACAGTCTCAGTTAAGCCTGCAATACACATGCTACTAATAAGCATGCTTATTTACCTACTAATAGGTAGCATGCTCATTAGTAGCATACTCTCTGTGCCTGTAAAATACTCATGCTCTTTTTAAATACATATGCTAGTTGAATGCTTATACTAAGTAGCATTTACTCGAAAGTAGCATGCTCTTGTGCTACTAGGTAGCATGTGTATTCCACGCTTTAAGCTGTTGGGCTTTGGGCAATAAAATTAGAAACATTTTAAACGCGAAGTATCTTTCCCGAAAGTACCGAAAGATCCGGGATTTGGTTTTGAAAATCCCGGTTCCAAAAACGACGAAAATTTCCGGGATTTCCCGGGACTATTCACTAGTTGCTATGAAATGTATCCTATACGTAATTTTATGCTTAGCTAACACAGTTCAGTGCATTGTGTTCAGTTACAATTTCACGAGCAAAAGTATACATACACTTAGCAAAAGTCAAAATGATTTTCTCGTGGAATAACCACTGGAACTTGACATAAGCCCTATGTAGTGTGGGACTGTGAGTTCCATAATACTATATTCTGAACAACATACAATTACAATCAATACTACAGTAGGAAAAAATAACTCTAAAAAGTTGATAACTGTATACATATTAGTGCTCGTGACTGTACCTGGCATTTAGCAGCGTATTGCTGAAATTCTGAAAATACCCTTCTTCTTGATTAAATCGACCCTTGAAATTTGCATTAGAAAGGTAGGTAGATAGATACATACCTATGTACACATGACTACACATCAAGCTATATATCTCAAACAAATTATGACTGATCGTGCATTAAGTACGCAATTAGGGTACTGGGTCAGGAACTTAGGACATAGGATACTTGTGATCCTAATATTTCCATGGGATCGAGATTTAGCGAGTGAAACCGCGGGGCACAGCTAGTATCTGATAAAAAGTAGTTGGTATCTATTGATATAGCCATCAGCACGACACGCGCGGTCATCAAAGCGCGGTGCCTTTCAAGACATGAAAGACATAGGTGTCGACACGACATAAAAGCCGAAACAGACACTACCTACAAGCAGATCATAACATCACCGTTATACTATCACCAGAGACCCAAAGACGCAACTATTGTTTGTACCTTCAAGCTTCGGAACAAAAAATATAGTTAAACAGCCCACCGCCATAAACACATCGGTCGTTAAGAAGCTTTGTTCCTTGTATTTCTGTTACCCGCCTTTGGCGGCTCGTAAAAAATTTCTTTAACTTTATCGCAGATCGACCGTCGACGTCCTTTCGGCCATTCGCACACCGAAATTGACGGGTTGAAGCAAAATCGACAAAAGAACAATATACCGAAATGTTGGCAAACACGCGCTTAACAATAATACTTTGTTAACAGTTAATTGCAAGGGTTTGCCAATAACCTCGGCTTTGTTCGCAACTCTTTTATTTACAGAAAGTTTACGACGTCGCAGAAGAAATATTTTAAGGACCCGTTTTTTAACTTTTATTTTCGGCAATTACTTTGGGGCAGTGTGGTAAAAAAATTACCAAAATAAAGTGCATAGATTTTTTTTCAACTAACACAGGGACCTATAATTTCACAAAATAAAACCAACGTTGTTTAAATTCTAACTCTGTGGACGGGTACAATCACGCGCAGAACAGAATACGGCACCTGCCGTATCCGCAGCAATCATTCGACAATTGACGACTGTCATAATATATACGTGAACCACACCTCGTTAGGAGGATAAACGCTCGCATCCCGAGCGAGGCCTCACTTCGGGGCGTAAGCAAATATTAGTATTGACGCCCGGTCCTCTCTGGCTCTGTAATTACGTGCCATGGGCCACGGGCGGACGCAGCACCTGATAGTGTCGAGATTACTCGTGAATTTTGCCCACACCCCAACAAAGTACCAAAAAAATTCAATCATTACGACCTAAATTCGATTCTACTATCCACTGCGGTATCCGTCGTCAATAATACATAAAATATCGAACCCCAAAGAGCAATGGAATAAAAATTATTATGATCTTCGCTTTCTCTCTCGCGGTGGGCTCTGCCCGCAAGTTATAATTTCCTCGCGGGTGATGTAAAGCAATTACGATCCACAAAAAACTAACGCTACACGCGACATGGTTTCAATTCTGAATTTTATATTTATTTTCATAATTTCATGCAAATTTTCAATATAGGAAGGGAAAGAGTAAAAATAAAACGTTGTGATGTTTTGGTAAAATTTATTGGCCGTCGCTAAAAAAATAGATACCTACGTCATATACATTATAATTTTATTTACATTTACTTTACATATATAAGTTTTAAAATCACAGCAAATAAACTCAACGTGCCTTTTTAACATTTTGGTTAGCATTTATTGGAATTTCCTATTAAAAAAATTAACATAACTGGGAATTAAAATGAGACATGCTAGAGATTCTAAAAAAATAAAATAAAAAAAATTCTTAAGCTTGCATTAATACAATAAAAAATATATGAAATATAACACAAAATGGTTATTAGTATTAAAATAAATACTATCAAAATAAAGGTATGCAAATATGATACCTAAATAAAAATAAAAAATATCATCGTAATAAAATAAAGTATTTTTGTATGATTACATTTGTAATAAGGACATCACATCATGAATACTGCTGAATGCTTACGATTGAACTCTTTGAAACTTAAATTAATTGAGTAAATACATTAAAATTATTGTAAGCATGCTCTGTTTGGAATGATTATCGTGTTAGGGAAACTGCTTATTTGTATATTTGGTTGATTTAATCCAAATAACAAAAGTATATTCTAATTTTCAAAATTTATTATTTTTTTACTTAGAAATAAAGAATAACAGAAGAAATCCTTATTTATCCAAATTTTATCAGGGAACTTCCACACAATGTACAAATTCCAAAAATAATTATGCAACACAAAATACAGCGAGACATGTTTTACAAAAGTAAAGACAGGAAGCGTCTTTGGCACGCACTGCACTTAATCAGCGTAATAATAATTTATATAAGTGTAAATAATTGTGCACATTGATGATTTGATGTTTTGTTTGATGAGAGCTGGAAGTTTACATTCATTAAAATTTATTTTAATGGTAGGTTTGAATATTTCTAAAAAATTAGTGACATCTTATATTATAATTTAATTTTTTTAACAATACATTAATTACGTAAGATTGGAAATTATTGTTTTATTTTAGTATATTAAACCTAGCGATATTATCATGGATAGTCTGTGTGCGAAAAACGCGATGTTAGAAAAATCACCCACGTTTTTTCCTGTTAGATTTTGTTATTACTTGTGTACCCGATTGTACTTGAACATTACTGGTACATGACATGTGTTATTGTTATTTCGTAATAAAAACGTTTTCAAGTTAAAATTGTTTTCATTTTGATGTATTGAATGACCAACAATAGATTTACTTCATTGGTCTTAACAATAAAGGCATGATTTCAGTTCGAGAAAATCGTCTGATGAGCCTCTTATGATATTATCGTAGACAGGTTTTCGTTTCTCGCTTTAGTGTAAATCAGGGATGTTACGGAGGTTCGGTTCCGGTTCCGAAAGGTCGGAACTTCCGATTAATTTTACACCTCCGATTCCGACTTCGGCTCCGATAATTTTGAATCGTAGTTATACCGAAGTTCGAAACGCAGCAATGCACGTGACTAGAACGCGTACAAACAAGTTTTAACTCGTCACCAGTGTAATTTTAGTTTATTTTATACACGCTAGGGCAACTTAAAGTTTGTGGATGTTATCGCTAATATTTGACTGATTAAAGAGACTGAATTATATTTCAATTGTTTCATTAAGCCTTCCCATAACACATCTTTCTTCTACTTCCACCTTCGACTCCGGTTCCGATTCCGGTTTCAATTCCGATCAATTACATTTGAAACATCCGATTCCGGTTCCGGTAAAACGACTTCCGTAACATCCCTGGTGTAATGTACACGAGTGCGATTGACGTTGATCTCTCGGCGAGAAACTCCTCGTGTAAATGAGCTTTATTTATGTTTCACTGAATTATGAAAGATTTCACGAAATTGATCTCATTACGGGAAGCGCCGATAACTTCTTTAAGGTGAATCCGCAATTGTAGCCCGCGACATTCAAATTTTCTTACGATTTGAAGACCAAATTTCTTATGGAAAAGTCCTTATTGAACAAAAATATAACTTAGAGAGATGTAGTAATGATTTCAATGATTATGTATTTATTTAATATAAGGTAGCTTCACAGGTGACAGTATAACATTATTATTATTCTAAACATTACGCCAATTACAAATAAAAATTATGTAATACAGAGAGTGACATAATTAATAATATTTATAGTGTGTGCGGGCGTGTATCTGTGCGATGTAGGTGTTGTAAATGTGTGTGAGGGTGTATGTATGTCTATGTACGTATCAGGGACGTTACGGTGCTAAGTTTCCGGTTCCGAAAGGTCGGAACTTCTGATTAAATTTACACCTCCGATTCCGATTTCGGTTCCGATAGTTTTGAATCGGAGTTATACCGAAGTTCGAAACGCAGCGATGCACGTGACTAGAGCGCGTACAAACAAGTTTTAACTCGTCACCAGTGCACAGTTTATTGTTTTGTTTGTGGATGATATCAAATATTAGCGTATTTAACTGATTAAAGAGACTGAATTATATTTCAATTGTTTCATTAAGCCTTCCCTTAACACATATTTCTTCTACTTCCACCTTCGGCTCCGGTTCCGATTCCGATCAATCAAATTTAAAACCTCCGATTCTGGTTCCGGTTTCGGTAAAACGACTTCCGTAATATCCCTGGTACGTATGACTAAACTGGCACTACCTACTGAGTTCGCTGGGTATCCGGCGTTTGATAGACGATATGGATAATCTCTTTTTTAAGATTATAATTCTGTAAATACATATCTGAGTCGCGAATCATATTTTGATTAAGATACAACCTAACACTGACTTGCAAATTGCAAAAAACGTAAGAAAATTCAAATTTCGCGGGCTACAACTGCGGATCCGCCTTAAGTTAAAATAATTGTCATATCCACAATGATGTTTTTAACATCATAAAATTACTAATAGGAATATTTAGCTAGGAATGATAGCTTTAATATAAAACCCGTTAAGATCGGTGTCATTAGTAAATGAGAGCATGAATGCTAACTTAATTAAAATAAAAAAATTAAGTGTTGTAGTTTTTGTGGCTGACATTTTGAACTTTGTTCTACAGCCATGTTTGTATAAATAAATTGGCTAATTATTCGCTACAAGTTCGACACATATTATGCACTAAAGTTAATTCCTCTAATAAAAACGGTTAAGCCAAATTTTCTCCAATTTAAAATTTAATTTTGAGCAAAATATAACGAAGACTTTAAATTATTGCCTATTTTTAACCCTCTAATTAAATAGGGCAGAAAAATTTATTAAAATTCCTTCATTTCTCCAGACGTGTTGTTTTTTAAACGATTTCTTTTTGTCGAAATAAATTAATAGTTTTTGGCTTTTCTAATACGCTACACCAATATAAAGAACATTAAAATAATTTCACCTGAATATTTACCCGAAAAATGCTTTGGCCGGTAGTTTCGGACAAAACATTTAAGTTTAAAAAAGTGACAAAATGTTTAAGATGAATTTAAAATTTAAACATGATCGACCATCTCGTCGCAAATGACGCTGTCGTTACAAAATACTCGTAAGATCATATTTATTAAGAAAACAGTCCCGAATCTTTTAGACATGACATATCTGACAATTCGTCAGAAAATGTCACATAATTTAAACACAGGGATTCACAAATGTAAATCAATTTTTTATAACAAAATCGGTCTTCGACATTCGTAAATCCGTGATATACAGTATTTCTATTTTCTTAATGTCCCTCGGGTATCATCGGATTTCAGAATACAAACGAATGCTAATTTCCATGTCCATCAATTATTAGATTTATCGTGTATAATAATTTGCATTCAGAACTAAGTACTTTATTGTTGTTTTGTTTTGATTTCCGTGTGAGCTGTAAAACTATTTTCCTATCTGTCGTGCCTGCAACTTTAGCGGCTTTCCTCCCATTTTTTAAAATAAATTACATTAAGTTAAAAGAGTATTACCAACTCTATATACTTCCGTCGATTGAGAGCGTCCGGTCTGCACCACAGAGCATGTAACTTTAGTCTGCACCAAGTGCAAAGGGCAACTTATAGAAATCCGAAAATTGACGAAACACGAAGTTTGCCGAGAGACATTAAGAAAATAGAAATACAGTACATACGTTAAATTAATAATCCTAAGAATAAGTAACAAGTGTAACCATACCTCACTTTTATTGTCGATTCAAAATGATAATATTGTTTGTCAACAACATGTACACAACTTGACAACGGATAAAAATGATTAGACTTTTATAGTTTTACCGGGATCGCTGTTCCGTTTTTAGGATTCCGCGGCGAGGCGGGGGGCAGCGTTAACGAATGAGCGGCGGGCAGGACGCCGCGCGCCGTGAGCATTGACGAATGAGCGGCCTGCACTAGCCCCCGTCTCGCCGCGCACATACCTTTTTTTTTGTGGTGGGAAATTATCAACTATCCCGCTCTACACACCATTTGAAATAAGTTTAAACTTTTAAACAAACCTTTTTTAAAGTCCTTTCAACCCATTCTGACTTTTATATTGTAGGCATAAGGATGGCATTAAAAGCAAAAAAGTGATTACAATACCAACTGTTTACGGCAGCTGACATATGTCATGCTACCAATGCAATAGAAGTCAAAATCGATTGAACGGACTGTAAAAAAGGTTTAGTTAAACATCTAATCTTATTTCAAATGGAGTATAGGTGGAGTGGGAGGGCGTGTCAAGACTCTTACTGACTAAAACCCACCCGTGTTCCTTTAGTTGGCTGTATTGCCAGGGGCCACGTTAACCCTTTCGGACAAAATCGCAACCCTGGCAGGAACGCACATACCTAAAGCGGTCCCGGTCAAACTATAGCAACTTAGGGAATTTATTTTCTTCTATTTATTATATTTATTTTATTCTTTATTCATTTCTTCTTTCAGTCCCCCCATTAAAATACCCCCTTGTATTTCAATAGTAAATTAATTTGCATAAATATCTACTGTATTTAAAAATAGAATACAAACGTGAATCCATGCTACGAACTTGACGAATAAGTTTATGAACTAATCGTTCCTTGTTTATGCCTTCATCTTCATTTGTGACGTTGTCTATGATTCGGGGACCAGAAGGCTTTCGACGGGCGCTGGCGCCGTCATGTCGTCGAGATCGGAGCGTGACCAGTCCTGGTGAATAAATAACATAAAATGTGTCATGATTTCTTTACTTTTAAACGGAGAAAAGGTTTTCATACGTCATTGAAAACCAATCCAATCTGCCTAGCCTTTTTCTAACTTTGTTGGGGTTGGCTTCCAGTCTAACCGGATGCAGCTGAATACCAGTATTTTACATGGAGCGACTGCGTATCTGACCTCCACAACCCAGTAACTGGGTAATAGGATACCCCTTGGTAAGACTGGTTGTCAGACTTGTCAGGCTTCTTATGACCCGTAACGACTGTCAAAGATCCACGAATGACACCCGGGACCAACGGTTCAAAGTCAAAATCAAATCATTTATTTCAAATAGGCCCAGGTATGGCACTTTTGAACGTCAAAAATTTAAAGTTTAAAGGTTTAAAGTGCTTTGTGGGGCACGGAGGAGTCTCGGTATGTTAAGATGGTCACCCATTCACAGACCAACCCCGGCAAGCGCAGCTTAACCTGATGGATCGAACCGTGCGGCTGTTATTACTTAGCCACGAGCAAAGACGAGCTTTTTCGTAATTGAAAACCATTAACAGAAATAATTGTTACAAAAAAGTAAATTAACAGTTTGGGCCCCGAATATCCATTCTCAATATTTTACTGTTTCTCTTTGAAGAAACGGATGACGGGTGGGTCGGTGGGTGGTGGTGAGTTTTGGGTGTGGTGGGGTGACGGGTGTATTAAAATATTATTATTCAAATTAGATCGCTTGGCTGTCCAGCCCGTCCCGTCTTTGATGTCCTCCCTCCGGTAAACGCCCTAAGCCGAGGTTCGTACCCCACAGGGGGTGAGCGTTCACCTAGTTTTAATTAGCTTGGTTGAATAACCCCTGGCTGGAGGTTTTAAGTGTAGCAGCTTAAGCCACCCACAGGATTGACCGGTTAAATAGTCATGACCTCAGAGGTCAGCTATGAGATACCCAACACAAAAAAAAAATCCTTTGGCTGCGCTGAAGAAAAAGCATCAAATACGTTTCTCAGCAGCGTTAGGCCAATCGATGTAATCGCAGTAAGAAAGCGAGAGTAGTCTTCATAGTTCGAAGTGCGAATACATGGATTTTATTTATGTCATATTTAACTTTAATTATAGCATCATTATCATTTCAAATTAAATAAAATAAATTAAGTACCTGTTCTTCTGTGCTCGCGAAGAATAAGTAGAAAAGATTGGCGCCGAGATCGATGGCTGCGGCCAAATAGAACACCTCACGCCATTGCCCCAGAGTTTGCTAAAAAATATATATTTATTTAAAGAAAATCTCTTCGTTATTACATGGACGGCTGGATCTTCTATATTGTAGAGAGTAGACGAAATCAGACAATTCATGAAGAGTTTGGTTCGAATACAAAAAATTAAATAAACATTTGTGTTTGAGACGCTTTTTTTTTGGGTGGGAAATTATCAAATAACTTCTCCCGCTCTGGGCAGAGCGTCAGACTCTTACTGACTAAAACCCACCCGTGTTCCTTCGGTTGCCCTGTTGCCGGGGGCCACGATTTCCCTATCGGTTTTCTTCAAACCCCCGGCAGGCATTGGTCCTAGCGGACCCCGTCAATTCTGCTGACATCTCTTTGAGGCGCGCGTGGAACACAACGCGCCGTCGACCCGGGCTTGGTCCTTATCGGACGGCGAGCTACCCATTGCTCACCGTCCACAAGCCCGCGCATACAGTGGCCGGAAATCGGCTCGCGATTCCCGCCCCGGGCGTCTCCTCCTGCGGCGGTTAGGGGCGTGAGGGCACGAAATTTGCCTCTCCCTCACGCGTTCCGCCTCCTCCTTGTGTTTGAGACGCTGACATGATAATAGCGCAACTGTTAAAGCTCGAACTGGCAAGACAGGTCATGTGGTGGATTCAGAAAGAAAGAAAAATAATAAAGAAAAGAACAATAAAATAAAACAATAAATTTAAATATAAACACGAGCACAAAACAGAAATATGCGGCAGCTGCACGTCATGACTGTAACAAGAATCTTCCACTCAGCATAATGCTGTGCTATGGGTACCCACAGCACAACGCTGATTTTCAGTGGTCACCCGAACAAGACGTACGGAAACCAAGTCAAGTTTAATGAATTAAATATAAATAGATACCAAAATAAAATAAATAGTACTTAGAATATAATAATGCTACTTTACAACCAATTATATGATTAAATAACATAGAAAATTATCCGCAGGCAGGGAGTAGACTTTTCCAACTTCATACGTATACTGTCCTCCAGCGCTTATTACAAGCCATGTAATTTTTTTTTATTATTATTATTTTAATCCCGTCTAGTCCTACTGCAAGGCAAAACTCTCTCTCACTTCCCTCTGTATAGAGCTGCTAAGGGCCAGTTTTTATTAAGGGGGATGTAAAAAGATAGCCAACAAAATTCAATTTTCTGACGTTTTTTTTTGCAATTTGTAGGTCAGTGTCAGGTGGTATGTTGATTAATTTAAATATGTATTTACGTAAGGTACGTTTTATCGTAAGAATATTTGAATTTCGCGGGCTTTCCTGGCGCTTTCGCGTTAAAGGAGGCAAGGTCATCCCGCCATCTCCGACTGGCATGGTAGATATATAAATGTTTTTAAAATGTCTTTGTAATTACCTGTTCAGCCTTAATAATGTGTCCCACAACGTAGGGCGCCATGAAGCCACAGATGTTGCTGGCGGCGTTCGTTATGCCGTACATGGTGCCCGCGAATTGCGGCGATAGATCGATGTGGTTCATTTGATTACCTGAAACATTTTATAAAATAGAAATCTTTATATATATAATTCTTCTGTGAGTGTGTATGTCACTGAACTTCTCTCAAACGACTGGACCGATTTTGATGAAATTTTTTGTGTGTGTTCAAGGGGATCTGGGAATGGTTTAGATTCACAATTTTGTCCGCTGGACAATGTTTTGAGAGGACAACGTCTGTCGGGTCCGCTAGTATTGTATAAAGAAAGAAAATACGTTTATTTGCGTTAAACATGACGCAAAGAAAGAACACAAAATAAAAAAGAACAAGTTGGGGGGAAATATGCGTCACATTCACGCAAAACGGCCATCGCTCAGCATAATGCTGCGGCCCGATGCGAGACAGAGCCACAGCGCTGGTTTTCAGCGACAGCCGGCGTTGACGTTATGATGTCGACCGGTGGATACTTTGTAACAAAATTTTAAAAGAGGGTCCATGAAGTTCTTTGTCCGTTATTCTCCATGGGAACCTACTACGCTTTTGAATGGGCAACCAGCTTCATCTCTCTCGTATTTTAAAAGTGCTTGTAATTGGTTTGAGTTCAAGTTCAAACGAGAAAAGCATTTTTTCTGGTTAGGTAATGTGTTAATCATGTTCTTACCGTTTTTCCTAATAAGCGTACTACTATACTTCCGTTACGCTAGTTGACCTAGGCAGTAGGCCGGAAATTCTGTTGTCGTAATATCAAGGTCACAAGAGCACAACTACCTGAACTGACATCTCCTATCATTACTTTGGATGTACGAACAATCCTGCGTTCACAATTCAATTTCCAAATATGTAAACAATTGTGTTTTTGAAAAAATTGCAACTTAAAAAAAGGCATTTTCAATTATACTTTTCATTCTTAAATCAACTTAATTTACACTTTGATAAAGTTGATATTTGTATAAGTGGAAATAACATCAATTTGAAACAAGGATTTAAATATTGAATCAATCAATCTGCCTAGCCTTTTTCCAACTATGTTGGGGTCGGCTTCCAGTCTAACCGGATACAGCTGAATACCAGTATTTTACATGGAAAGACTGCCTATCTGACCTCCACAACCCAGTAACTGGGTAACACGATACCCCTTGGTAAGACTGGTTGCTTCTGATGACCCGTAACGACTGTCAAAGATCCAAGAATGACAGCCGGAACCAACGGCTTAACGTGCTTTTCGAGACACGGAGAAGTCTCGAAATGTAAAGATGGTCACCCATCCACGAACCAACCCCGGTAAGCGTAACTTAAGCTGATGGATCGACCCGTGTAAATTACTTAGCCACGAGTTGCTCGATTTAAATATGGAATAAAGTATAAAATTACTCACCAGCATAAGCTGCGCCGCCGAACGCCGAGGCGATACACAGCAGTAGAACAACTGCGATTCTGTCGCAGCCAGCCCACGCGATGCCGAGCAGACCGAACGCGGGTATGAACGCAGCTGTAGACAAGAAAAAATACACACGTTAAGAATGGGAAATAATTAACGCTTTTTTTTTAATAAATGAACTTCTTTTTAACTCTGGCCTCCAAGAATATCTGGGCATCCAAGTTGGTCGCACTCGCAGTTATTGGCTATTTAGTATTTTTAGGACAACAAAACTGGAATTATTTGAGGCTCACAAAAGAGACACATTGATTATATTAGTGTCCATTAATATTTTTAGGAAATGAAAATGGGAATAGAACAAAAAAAAAGAAATACACGATTTATTTGTGGTAAACATGACGCAAAAAAAACGCAAACACAAAAAGAACAAGTTGGGGGAAAAAAATATTAAGTGTCAAATGACTAAAATTGTTGACATTTGCATTGGAGTCAAAAGGCGTCATTTGGTTGTAAATGACCTCTCCTACACCCCCTTAATGTATTGCCGAAGTATAACCATTAACCCTGTATATCAGGATTATTGGTTACATTTTATATTTTAACTTCATACATTTAAAAAAAAGTCAAATTACTCAAAAATGGTTGACATTGGCATAGGGTTCATCAGGGGTAATTTGGTTGCAATTGACCTCTCCTACATCCCCTTGACGGATTGCCGACGTGTAACCAATAACCCTGTATAAATATCACATTACCATGTATCCAAGATCGATTTCGCTACTATAAACTTTGTGATTATTATTTCTATTTGCTCCAGAATGTGTTATCTTGCGGGTGCGTTAGATAACCTACGTTCTAAACGTACTTGATCTAGCCAGAAACGTCATAAATGAGTACTGTGCTGACTTCCATCCCTCCTCACACACTGACTTATTAATTACAAAATTTTAGGAAAATCGTCTACTTTTACAATGTTTGTAAATATGTGCGCATCGTGTATCTATCACTTTAAATTATCTGTCATTGCTTCATTTTTAATTCTTTTTACGTATCCTTTCAACTGTCACTAACGAGACACAATAGAATTTTAATTGTTATCCACCTCAATGAGGCGTCGTAATAGATGATGAGCTATTGTGGTATAGTAATTTTATTCTAGGTGCATCGTCTTCACATATACTTAATTATTTAACTAATGTACGTACCTATACAAACTATTGTAAAATATTTTAAAAGAGTAACGGTGGAGTTTCTTGTCCATTCTTCTCCATACGAAAACTACCTTTTGGAAGGGGCGACTAGAATCAATTTTATTTTTTTGTAAATTTTGACGTTCAAAACTGCCATACATACTATTTGAAATAAATGATTTGACTTTGACCTACATAAATAACCTACCTCACGGCGTAAAAAGTGCAGAGCGGACTACTCACAAGAACATCAAAACAAAAATTACACCATACTTTATCATTGCAGACTCCGACCAAATTGGATTTAGACTTCTTAGTTTTACATACGACAAAAAAGTTGCTAATCTTAATCAAGTCTTATTTTGAAATGCAATCTATTTAACTATACTTATCAGTTTCGTCATTAATGGCCGAACCCAATTACCTATTCTCAGTAAAAGACAGATCGCTATTGATCGTAGACAGTATAATTCTATCTGACATTGAATGTCGTCCCACAATTCGAGACGATTCGGGACGTTAAAACCATAGATAGATAGGTTTATCTCCTCCAGTACCCTAATTGCGTAACTTATTTTCATGAACAATTATGCCTAATTTGTTTCATTTTGACAGTTCAACAACATTCATTGCGTTATTTACGTTGTTGAGCAGATTTTTTTTCCAACTTATGAAGCAGTGGATTAGCAATCTGTTTCAAATCGAAGCAGATTGTGTTGTAAATCGCAATTAGGGTACTGTATGCCAAAACTGGTGATAGATAGGTTATTGGGTTCGGCCTTAAGTAGACAGTGACAGCTTTTCCCATACTTGAAAAGCACTGCTCATAACAATCAGTTGGAAATAATAATTACTATGACAATATTACCTGATCATCAACCAAGCCCCTTCCCAACTATGTTGGGGTCGGCTTCCCCAGTCTAACCGGAGGCGACTGAATACCAGTATTTTAAATGGAGCGCCTACCTATCAGACCTCCACAACACAGTGACTGGGAAACACGATACCACGATATAAGACTAGTTGACAGACTTTCGGGCTTGACTACCCGTAAGGACTGTCAAAAATGTACAAATTACAACCTTTACCAGGACCAACAGCTCAAAAGGAGGCTCCCTAACTTGTATGTTAATTTGCATTAATATTCCAAAAAAGTCACGCATACAATCAAAATGGAACTTTAGTATATGATTTATTACATCTGTTTCTTTCCAAATATAAGACAGTTACGTAATTGGCTCACCTGGTTAAGGTTGTAATTTGTACATTTTTGACAGTCCTTACGGGTAGTCAAGCCCGAAAGTCTGTCAACTAGTCTTATATCGTGGTATCGTGTTTCCCAGTCACTGTGTTGTGGAGGTCTGATAGGTAGGCGCTCCATTTAAAATACTGGTATTCAGTCGCCTCCGGTTAGACTGGGGAAGCCGACCCCAACATAGTTGGGAAGGGGCTTGGTTGATGATCAGGTAATATTGTCATAGTAATTATTATTTCCAACTGATTGTTATGAGCAGTGCTTTTCAAGTATGGGAAATGCTGTCACTCTACTTAAGGCCGAACCCAATAACCTATCTATCACCAGTTTTGGCATACAGTACCCTAATTGCGTAATACAACACAATCTGCTTCGATTTGAAACAGATTGCTAATCCACTGCTTCATAAGTTGGAAAAAAATCTGCTCAACAACGTAAATAACGCAATGAATGTTGTTGAACTGTCAGAATGAAACAAATTAGGCATAATTGTTCATGAAAATAAGTTACATACAGTTACATACCCTTTTCAATTTTTGTCACTACATCTTCTTTTAAATCACATTACACATAATTGACATTATATTTTTTTTTATGAAGTTCATGGTTAACGATGCTAATTTTCTTTGATAGTAATTCATTCAGTCTTATTTACTCCAAATTCCACTTGCCATTGTTTTCCTCTACCCACAGGTTGAATGGTAGAAAATCTCTAAGGCATTAAGTCCGCCTCTGTCCATTGTATGTGCTTTATTAAGTACTAGCTTCCAACAGCGGCTTCGCTCGCAGATATCTTCATAAATTACAGCCTTAGAGTATATATCACTGGAGAAGCCTTACGAACACTTCCCCCTCTGTAAAAGTACAAGAGCAAATGCTCTAACACGTTCATAAAAACTACTTTCAAATCGATTCGAACGCACAACGAATCGTTTTCGAGTCGCGGGGTTCTCATCAGTGCTCCGTGAAAATGCCTAGTTGTGCTGTTAAAACATGTAAAAAGCGTTCAAATACGTCAAACTTAAATAAAGACGGAATAACCTTCCATATTTAAGTATTTTTTAAAATATCTAGTCATATTTTCAGTGATTTTTAAAATCCTAACCTTATAATACATTTTGACTTTTCATTCGATTCAACCATGATTCAACATAAAACACGGCATGAATCGAGTATTTTTCTCGCATTGCTTTTGTGACGTCACCATGTCTCGCTAAACTTCGTTTTTATGTTCATAAGGTTCAAAATATATTTTTTTGCATTACGAAAATGTACGTCAAATCAGCTAAATTGACATGTACTTGCCATGCGATTATGTCTTCTAGCAAAAATGATAACGAGACTACCGTAGGGTTGGGGTCATGTATGAAACCAAAATTGACATGTCGATAATTTCTTAGGGCGAATTAGTATTTTTTGTTGTTTAAAAAAATTGTTTTTGAACAAAGTTTTCTAACGCGGCTTGCGGTAAAATTAAGTATTAAATATACCACCACCTTTGTCGTAAGTTCGTAACACAGGCTCTGCGGAATCTTGTTGGGAAAACATTATTCTCACAAGATCATGATACCGGTCTTAACTAGTCATGAGGTAGAACTAGCTAAAGCCGTAATTACCAAATATACAGATACAAGAATTGCGTACATTACAAAAAAAAGGGACCCTCAAAAATGTATTCGCCATAATTATACAGCGTGTAACGGAAAGGGTATATACATATCGAGTGCACGGCTTCTTTGGATGATATCAGACTATACGGCAAGGGTTTTTAAATTCTATGTCTTCATGTTAGGAACATATGAGAATTTCCAATACATGAAACCAAAAAACCAAACATTTCAAATTGAAACGGACACATCACTAGCACCAAGTCAGCTGGTCAGTGTCAGTGAACTATTCATAAGTAAAAACAAACCTCTTTTCCAGATTGCTCCTGGTATTTTTGGATAATTGGGTTCTGGATGTTTATTTTTGCTTTGCAAAATAATATTACCGACTTTTACAAAAACTATGATTATGTTTGTGCTAAAATACATGCTAAAATACAAATATTCATTTGCAAATTTTAAATGTTTTAACTTAGGTAAAGGTAATTAGGTTTCCCAGTCCGTACCCCCTGTACGGACTGGGAAACCTAATTACCTACCTACGTAAAACAATCTTATAACAAACATAACGGAGTAGGTATGTAATGTGTAAAAGAGTAAACGAAACAATTATCTACATAGTAATTCTCTACCACAAAATTTGGGAACAACATAGTAACTACCTAATAACATTATTCCTGTAAATTAGGTACCTTACGTAATATTTTTTTAAGTTAATTGCCATACCTACATACTGTCCCAGATATTAATTGCCCAGGTTAATACTGCGAATGTTTGTACGTTAGATTGGAACTTAGAAGTTTAGAACAGAAAAAGGGTTTTGTAACATAATATCCAAATCAAAATGAACCCTAAATAACTTTCCTACGCAACTTATGTGTGTCCTGGTACATTAATAATGCTAAAGGGTTCTGTTTTCAGTTAAACTAGATTTTAAAAAATCTAGTATTGTATGTAAGAAAGTTTACCTAGCTCACGACTTTTGATGGACGTGCAAATGTAGGTGCCTGATAATTATGTACATAGTAATTTTCTCACATTTGTTTACGTCATAGTAGGTATTAACAAAAATATTCCTGTGAATTTCTTTTAACGTTATCCTTTTTGACGTGATAAGGTTTTATAATCGATGAACGCTGGCTGCACACACGAAAAAGTGTCACGTTCCGCCTGAGCCGAGCGTGCAAGCGAGAGCGCGGAACAAGCGATAGAGAGACAAGCTAAGCGTTCGGCATGTGACGTTATCACGTAAAATTATCATCCGTAAACCGACTTTACAGAAAACCAACTTTTTTATTATGAATTTTTGATTACCATAGTACATACCTACCTACTTGAAATTAAAAGCTAAAGACTGCGAAATTGGAAATGTTATTTAATATTTAATACTAATTAAGAGAAAAAAGATTTTGTTACATACTTTATTTCAAAATGAACCCTAAATAACTTTCCTCTATGCAACTTATGTGTCTCCTGGTACAAATTAAATGCCAGTGGGTTCCGCTTTTAATTTAAATATTATTTTAGTACCTAGGTTTTTGGCAAAATTACTAACACGTACACCGCTAAGTAACAACTAACAACACTACAATGAAACATTTACATTTTGTCGGCGCCTCGACGCCCATTTTGAATGAGACAGTTTTGGTTTCAGTCTTTATTTATGTTTAATCACAATAAAAATTAAACCGTAAAAATGAATTTACAGTACGCACAATCTAACTTGGCCGGAGTGAAGTTATCATAAAATCATCGGCATCGTAGTAATCACTTGGTGTCAGTTGGAGGCGGGAGGTAGGATACATGCGCAGTACCGAACTTCACACTCAGACCAAAATGTGAAAATACTGTTGTAACTATGGAAATAATTGCTAAAACTAGTTAAAAAAGTACTAGGACCTCATGAGTAACGTGAGTTGTTCGGACAGCGTTTGCAACAATAATAACTGAACCCTAAACTAGTCAAAGTTACACACACAATGATATTTAGAGTAAATACACCAGTTGCAGGTTACGGTCCCAAAAATATTTATTATTATTATCTTTTAATTTTGATCTCCGGCAACCTAGTTCAATAAATAAATTGAAACAATACTCAACTTATTCATCGCAATCTTGGTTCTTAATCAATACTTACAAATTAATTCTATGGATTTATGTAGGTATGTAGAGTAGGTACCACCACCACAGTCCACAAGTGATATCGGTTTACTTTGCCAACTCAGCTCTTGGGTTCAGATTCTGACGTACCTACGTATTACGTAATTAACTAGTACCTACCTACCTTGGCGACGTAAGTACCTAGGTATTAAATTGATCGGAATTTTCAGGTTGAATTGAATTTATTCACTGATAACTATTGTACATGTTTCTTGAAATTTTATTAGGTAGTCAATTAATTATAACAATAAAATACTATTTTATTTCAAATTATTGTTAATAATTTTAAAATAGTATTTTACAATAGTTGGGCTATCTACAATGCTAGGTACCCTATTACTAGGATAGTAGAAAAGTAGAAGTTTTATTTTTCCGTACCGTTCGGCGGTCGCGTCATCGTCAGTCGTAAACTATCACTTGTGACGTGTGCTTCAGTCGCTCTCCATCTGTATCAGTGTGTTTGTGTTTTCGTGATTGTTAAAAATGTCGTTAAGTATTAGCGAATATTATGAGATGATGTTGTGTGTCGGAGCAGAACATGGTAATCTGCGAGCTGCTCGAGAGCTGTATCGTCAGCGATTTATCCAGGGCAGACCAGATGCTGAGCGTCGGCAGCTGCCTTCGTTGTCCTGCTTCAGTCGGATGGTACATCGTCTGCACCAAACTGGTTCCTTCCACGCATCTGCTTCGGAGGGTCGCCTGAGCATAAGCGATCCAGGATTTGGGGAAGCTGTACTGGAGCATTTCCAAAGTAATCCACGCACTAGCACACGTCGAGCTGCATTAGCGCTGGGTGCCTCAAACCATATGCAAGTATGGCGAGTGCTGAACAATGACGGCCAGCACCCATACCACTTCCGTCGCACCCAGGAGCTGACACCAGCAGACTTTTTGCCTCGCGTGACTTTTTGCGAGTGGTACCTGAGCCAGATAGAAGCTTCACCAGATTTTAGTTCCAAAGTGCTATGGACCGATGAAGCATCATTCACGAGAGCAGGCATAAGTAAAATCCATAATGAACATGTTTGGTCGCACACGAATCCGCATGCTTCGACAGAGTCGTCCTTTCAACACCAATGGCGACTGAACGTGTGGGCTGGTATCATCGGAGATGTCGTCGTAGGACCAGTTTTCTTGCCGCAAAGTTTAAACGGCCAAAATTACTTAAACTTCTTAAGGAATGAATTAGACGATGTCCTCTTAGTGCTACCGGTGTCAAGTTACGTAAATCTTGTTATGGATAATAATATGACTTTCCAAAACGACGGTGCACCGGCGCATTATGCACGTGACGTACGCCATTATTTGGACGCTCGCTTCTCCCAGTGGATCGGGCGCGGTAGCAGGAGCGTGGCTTGGCCACCGCGATCCCCAGACTTAACGCCGCTAGATTTTTTTTTGTGGGGCTACATAAAAAACGTAGTTAGTGTACGCAGTGCAGTGTGATACAGTGCAAGAAATGAAGTTGCGGATCAAGGCCGCCTTCAGGACAGTAACACCAGAGATGCTGCGCAATGTTCAGGTGTCCATGAACAAGCGAGCGGCCTTGTGCATACAATACCAAGGTCACCACATCGAACCCCATCTTTAAACATGTGAGTTTAATGTACTTAATTAAGCATGGCTCTTAGATTTTACTGTTTACTCGGTAATTAATAAGGGATAACAATAGCTAAGTAGCTACCTACCTAAACCTTGTTCTGAATTTTATCGTAAGTTTTTTACATCGCAAACATCAGTCATTCTCGATCGATATTAACGTGTAAACCGTGATTAAGTAAATAAATAATTAATAAAGTATGTGTAATGTTAACTAATGTACTACCTAATGTGTGAATGCGCACACGCGCTTGCCGCCATTGTCGGCTCGTTTGATCCCGTCAGTTCGCGCCGACAAAGGGCGACCGCGGCGACAGGCTACCTAAACCGTGTACTAGGCGCACAGATAGCAGAGAGATGTATCTTAATATTAGCAAGTGACGTGAAATGCTAATGACCGTCGTAGTGCGGTGACACGTTTGTTATGATTTGAATTTAATAAACTTAGGAAACCAAAAATTTGGTGTGAATTATTTGAGTAATTTATTTTGAGCTGAAACTATGCATATAGATTCTATACCAGATGTACTCTTCACCCCTTTCGGATAGATATACCCTTTCCGTTACACGCTGTATACTCCAAATTATTTCATTTTAAAAATCAGTAGTTGTTATGAACCTACTGGTTTTTTTAAGTATGTATTATTTGTTGGTACTATATCATTATTATTTTTTTTTTATTTAATAGTTGTTATTTTTAAAATGTAACTTTTCTATGCATCAGCTGTTTTATTTCTTGGTTCAAACAAAATTCCGAATGATTATCGATATCGATGAAAAAAAAAACGATGGTACGGACTTCTCTTTCCGGGCTCGGAAACAACAATAGCTATTGTTCTTTTTCGTAGAAACTACCTCGCGTCCCCCGCCAAATGTGACAGAATTTTTTGTTCGGAATATTGCGCTTATGGCTTCTCCAGTGATATATACTCTAAGATTACAGCCTATGTTACTCAGTGATAATATAGCATTCTACTGGTGAAAGAATTTTTAAAATCGGTCCAGTAGTTTTTGAGTTTATTCATTACAAACAAACAAACATACAAAAAATCAAATCTTTTCTCTTTGTTAATATTAGTTCAGATTAATAAATAATAAAATTAATTATATTACTTACAGACTGTATTCCACAGCTTCATACTGTTTAGCCTAGATATCCATCCCTTGGCTTGTGTCCAGTCGGCGAATATACACAGCAATATGCCACCAATCCATGCTGTTAAGTACGGAAGAGCACTCAGTGTTGAATTCTGGAAATAAAATACGTTTTTTAAGTAAAAGTTACTAGTAGATAGCCTGATCGTATTAAGTCCTCCTTTACGTACCACCATCGTCCATGAAGTCATAAAAAATAATAATAGTAGGGGTAATGAAAAGCTCGTTCAAAGAATGATGGGCATTTTGGTAACCCATGCGAATAGAATCAATTCTATTATTTTGTAAATTGTGACGTTCAAAAGTGCCACACATGTGCCTATTTGAAATAAATGATTTGACTTTGATTTGACCATTTTTATTAAACCAACAAGGACACGCTCACCACATGATATTTGATATAAATATATAACAATGTCACATACATTAGATACATTAATATCATCTATTATATAACATATTGGTACAATAAATGACATTTATAACTATAAAATATGTTTTCTTTATGTTATAATAAATAGTATGACCCAGATAATGATGGTGAAGATGATGATTTTCATCAAAACCCGATATTTGATGGTGATAGTTCCTCGCAAAACCGTTAATTCGGCATTAGTGAACAATTAATAGAAAATAATAATCAATAAAAATTAGGATTCAAAATAACTCGAAACCGACAATAAAACAAGCGCTAAAGTACCTATTATTATACATGAAAAAAACTTTCTAGTCATTTAAAAATTATTGCTGTTGAAGCGGTTATCAGTAGTGATGCAACGAATACGAATACGAATATTCGTATTCGCCGAATAGTAGACATTTACCGAATATTCGTATTCGGCGAATACTAATACGAATATTTAAAAATTAATATGTTTGTACGCAAATCTAATTACTGGCAGACTTGGAAAACGCGCGTCGTCGGCACGTAAAAATACGATGTGTGCAAGGGCCTTAACCGCAACGACGACGCGACGGGGGACTCCCCGGCCATAGTTTATACAGTGCCGCGGCCCGAGAGTTTTCCTATCATTACGAACCATGGATTGATTGATTGATTGATTCATTCCTTTCATTTCATTTGTCAGTCGAAAGCACAAGTCAAACAAGAGAGTATTGTTTTATTTATTATCTGAGGTTGCTGCGAAGTGAAACAAGTTGAAGTTGAATAGAAAATCTCTTCTCGTAAACGAGATCAAAGTGACATATGGAAACACTTCAATAAATTACCAAGTAAGTAGTTATATGGTCTGTATTTCTTTTGTATGAACAAAAGGTAGGATAGTAAGTCCTAAGTAACTTAGACGAACGTTAGTAATGGCTGCGTCTATGTAGTACTAGACTATTAGTCTTTTATTACCATGGCGAGATATTCGTATTCGTAAAAGTAGTATTCGTTGCATCACTAGTTATCAGGTTTCATACATTTTTGCCCATCATCCTTTCAATTAGAACCCGAAATTTCATAGGCTCGCCCTGTGTTACATGGGATGTGTAATATCAGAGGTGTGCCTTTGCCTACTCTTTCCAGAAATACAAGCTTGATGATGTCATCTGTGAAAATGCCAAAATACAAAATCTACTTACAGCTACAATATCAAAATGCAGTATATTGTTCATATACGAGGGTAGTTCGGTGAACTGCGTGTAGAACACCCACGCTTGACCACACTGGGCAATGAGAATGGCCCACAGGGGCACGCAAGTTAAGAACTTCAGCCACGGTATCGACATCGATGATTTTTCTTCCTGCTAAAATAAAAAAAAACATACATTGACTTTTTGATTTAGGTAATTATATTTTGAGGTGAATACACGATAATGAGCAAACTGATAGTGTTATTGTAATTAGGTATTGTGGTGTGTTCGCCCCAGCTAGAAGAATGTGACACGGCAACTTACGCCGCTTTTAAAATGAGTTGCCGAAATTATGTTGCATTTGTAATTGTTAACGCAAATTAACATGTTTTATATTTTTAATAATTGTTAGATGTAAGTTCTGAACTCAATAACCTAATCATATATTATCTGTGTTGTGTCGAAACTTAACTCACTACTTACAACACTAGTTTATAGATTTTTGAGTAAACTCTATGGTTGCTCTCTGCTCCTTGTCATCGCTCGGGAACCAAGGAGCGAACGGTCATATCATTGTAATTCATTTATTCAGTTTTCAAGAAGAAGTTCTCATTAACAGTGTTCAAGTTACTGTCGATTGTGTATTGTTCATAAATTATAACAAGATACCAAAGGAAGGTCATCCGTTTTTTATTTCGCCACCCATGTTCACATTCAACATTCCGGTTGCGATTCGAACCCGCCAGCCGGAGTGAACAGTAATATTATTAGGTTTTTCCGTAAGGAATTTCTCAGCAGCAGCCCGGAGACTCACCCCCTATTACATAGGACTTATACATAACTGGCGACATGTGGGTGTACTATAGGTACCATCGCGGAAAGCCATAACTAACCACCGTAAGAACTATTCTTGCTTGCAGCACTCAGCCGCTATAGAACCGGGGCGGCAACAGATATGGTCATCGTGTGCACGGGATTTTGATTTCAAATTGGTTAGTTATGGGCTTCAGCGATAGTACATCTCTGACTAACCCTTCGGGGATTACAGGGATGATGTTATGTTATCTACCACTTCACTATCGATACATATTACAAAACAAAGTCCCCCGCCGCGTCTGTCTGTTTGAACGCGATAAACTGAAAAACTACTGAACAGATTTTCATACGGTTTTCACCAATGGACAGACTGATTCACGTGGAAGGTTTAGGTTACGTTAGGTTAAAAATGAATTGTTTAAATCCGACTAAGATTTAAACAATTCAAGATATCGACACACGTTTCACCTCTCAATGAGGCATCCTCAGGATGACGACTGACTTGTCGCGAACCCGAACACGGCGTGTTACCACACGCATTCTCTCACGAATGTGCGGCAGTTACGCACGGACGCGGAAGGTTTATCTACCGAGCGGCCGTAGGTAATTATTTCAAGGTCATTGCCGAGACATAATACTGTGACCACACTCAGGCAAGCGACATGGTATTAAATAGTTACGCAAGAGATGGGCGGACCTAACCTACCTACCTCCATGTGTATTGTAATGAATTGTGCATGCATAATTATCTCACACGTCACACGTTTATCTACCTCCATTTCATTGTCATTGTTCCGAAAACATGCAGTATTTTACAAGCAATACCTACATTATAAAATATGTTTAAACTTGTAATACAAGCGAAATGTATCAAAACATCTGTGAGGTCGAACTGTGACTCATGTTTGTCCCACATTATGATATCTGTGACAGACCAGTGCGCAAACTGTACAGTACAATAATATTAGTAATCCGTAGGTATTCAATAATAATTATTACAGTTATTACGTTAAATATTTTTCATATACAGGGTAAGTTTTTAACCAGTGCGCAAACTTACACACGTGACTTTACTCATCATTATGAACAATATTTACTATGGGACCAAACCTAAAATCGCGAAAAAGAAATCAGCTGTTCCCTACATTTATGTTCGCATAACTCGTCAAAATGTAAAAAAATCGGTTTAAAAAATCCTGTTTACTTCTTCATCTTTTCATGTGGTTAGTGGCCAACCTGGTGTCAGAGTTTTAAAGCACTCATGGGCCTCTGACTTGCCTTCACATGCCGTCGAGAAATATCTCTCAGGCCGGTATGCTCACGATCATTTCCTTCACCGTTTTAGAAGCAAGTGATAATTATACAATACGCACGCACATGACTCCGAAAAGTCAGAGGTGCGTGCCTTGGGTTCGAACTCGAGACCTATGACTTGGCAGTCTGACGGTCACACCACTAGGCTATCACTATGGTGATAGCCTATCTATACTAATAAGTAAGTAAAGCTGAAGAGGTTGTTTTTTTTTTGTTCGCGCTAATCTCTGGAACTGTCAGTCAGATTTGAAAAAATCTTTTTACATTTGATAGCCCAATGCCCTTGAGGAAGGTTATAAGCTATTTAATATCACGCTACGACCCTCTGAGCCGAGCAAAAAAAAAAAACAGAAAGAACGCTAAGCAAAAAGATTATCAGCACCTTAATTGCGTAATACAATAATTTGTTTCGATTTGAAACAGATTTCTAATCCATTGCTTCATAAGTTGGAAAAAAAATCTGTTCAACAACGTAAATAACGCAATGAATGTTGTTGAAATGTCAAAATGAAACAAATTTCGCGAAATTGTTTACGAAAATGAGTTACGCAATTAGGGTACAGATTTCTTTTAAATTAAACGGCGCAAATAAATATGGTCATAGTTACGTAACAATCATTAAAAGTCAATTAAAATTATCATCATTACAATAATATGTTGCTTTATGTAGATTATGTCTAAGATGTATTGATAACGGCGGGTGAAATCATGGGGCACAGCTAGTTCTTTTAAATAAAATTTAATCATTATTTAATTAAAACTAATAACAGGTTTATGATTCACATTTAGTAAAACCAAGTCTTCAAATGGATATTTATTTACATTAAAGATCTTTTATCTGAAGCTAGACCGATAACTCATCCTTGAACTCATTCAATTTTGAATAATTACCTATATGATAATGACACACATCAAATTTTAATTTTTGAGTACCCTTAATCAAAATAGGTCGGCAGGCGCCACAAATGTGTCAATACAGCTCAACCCAGAGCTTAAGATTTCTGTGTGATCTAATCTAAACCTAATTATTGTTCATATAAACGAGCTGGAGCACGATTTTGGACCCCTAATTAGGGTTACCATGTCGAAATTTGAAAAGTCCTGACAAAAAGCCTAACATTTGCAAAAAAAAGTCCGAACATTTAACTTTTTAATCTTATTTTTTTCAGTAATCTTTTTAAAGAAAATCCCCTTAAATCGAAAAGTCCGGACTAATGAGAAAGCCGGACATAGTCCGGACGGGAGCCAAAAAGTCGAACATGACCGGACAAATCCGGACGGATGGTAATCTTATCTCCAAGCTTTCTATATGACACTTATTATTATCAAATTGTCATTTTTAAATGTCTTTGACATATCTCGGGACCCTGGGGTCCCGGACCTTTGGAAGGCGTACGAGGGGCCGAAGCCAACTCGCAGAGGCCCCTTAGACATTTTTGAGTATTGAGGCACCAACCAACGATTATCCCTGTTCGCACTATGGAAGGGCACCCAAGGACAACCCTCGGTTGGTGTAGGACTATTGCAGAATATGGAAACCAAAGATATTGGACTATGGGTTTGGGTGGCTTAAGTGGACTGGTTACCTGGAGCTATGGAAGGACTATGGCCCCTGCCTGATCAATGTTTAAATGTACACGGATAAAATGGCAGGGGGTGACTTGCACGCTCAATAATGGGCCCCCGACAACGGTCGCTAGCACATAGTGTCGTAGCGACAAGGGGGCAACACGTCCTGAGGTGCTTATGAGGAGTGGAGAGGTATTCCACGGCTATCAGGACAATCCCGGAAGTACGGTCAAGATCCCTACCAGCATCTTACTGGAATACTTCCTTCCTCCGAGCACGTTTGCTCTTGCGAATCTCCACTCAAGCCGGCCAATTAAGGCAAGAATGAGGCGGGAGCTCTGTTCCTCGTCAGTGTTCACTCCAGCCGGCCAATAAAGGCAAGCCAGAGGTGAGGAACAAGACTTCTCCCGGGAGATAGGGTCCGTGGGGTCGCTACTGCCCAACAGCTCGCCACATGCTGCCCTGCGGGTTTTTGTATCTCTCTTGGTCTGGCTCCTAATCCCAGACCCGTTCCGGCAAAGTAAACTCTACCGGCACAGGCTTAGAGTACGGAGCGCGCAAGCCCCACCACGACGTCAACGTAGAGATACGACGGTGGGGTTATCAAATTTATTATTATCAGGATACCCACTGCTCTATGCTCCTCTTTAGTCTACGCAGAAAGAAGACAGGCAAGCTAAACATAAATAAATCAAGATAAAACCAAGAGAATGATGATAATATAAGTATTCCATTTCTTACCTGAGGTCCAATACTCCATGTAATATATTCAATCTCCTTTGGACAAATCCTGGGGTGTTTCTGTGGCGTGTCATAGACGAACAGCAGCCAGAATATGAACCATACGACACCAATACCGCCGAATATGTAGAAGCATAGTGGCCATCCACCGCCAAACTCAAGGGTGCATAGCCACCCAGATATAGGCAAGGTAATTACTGTGCCGATGTTTGAACCTGAAAAAATATCGAAATATTTTATTGGTTAGCTATTAGCTTATAGTTTGACCGAGACCGCTGTTCCTCGCGACGACGCGGGGGGGCAGCGTGTACGAATGAGCGGCTTGCTCTACCCCCCGTCTCGCCGCGTACATATGGGACGGACGGGCAAGAAGGAGATGTCGGGCAAGAAGAATAAAACCATCAAATCGCTGCTTGATCGATAAAAAGAGACAGCGCTAGTACTGCTCAACGCGTCCCACAGACGCGCTAACCGACAGTGGTCCGCCGACCACTTGGAAGTGTAACTTTAAATTCTGTGCGATAAATTACAATTTCGAAGAAAAAATTTGTAAAAAACAGCTGTAAGAACATCGCGTTTGTTTTATTACATTCTTGGATGTCTAAATTACGATATTTTCACTAAAGTCTGTTAATATTAGACGTGTCAATGCCGTACTTTCCTTTTGTTGGTTGCGTCATCTTTTCTAATTATACCTATAATAAGTAAATATATAATAGGTAAATATGTAACCATTTTGCCCGCCCTGGTCGGGCAAAACGGATTATGACAGTTTTTTTTTTAAATGATCTGAGTTGGAGAAGGCTTATTTTTTTCTTATGTTTGATCTTAAATAACAAAGCTCAATGTCCAAAGATTATAATAATAAGTAACTGATAAATATAAATTATGTTACACTAGTTTTTCTTTTTATCCAAAGTTAGCATATCCTTCTTGCCCGTCCGTCCCCTATCTAAGGCGCAGAACACCGATCTCAGTCAAACTATACATTGTGAATGATTAAGGCACCTGTCTCACTGCCAACGAGGAAGTGACTAGCTATTCAAAGATTTTCTCGCTCAAGAAACGTTCAAAAGATGTAGTTGTAGGTCCCGTGTAAGAAAAAGAGATACATGTATTAATAGTTAATCGTTGACTGTGCACACCGCCGGCGAGTACTAGTTTATCGCAGCTGTTAGAGGTATCAAAGAGACTACTCGCTTGGCGGGCAGAACTCTCGCTGAGAGACTCACGCTTGGCACATACGCACACTAGCGAGTAATCGCTCGTCGCCGTCGCGCACTCGCTGCTCGCAAACTCGTTTTTACGGTTCCGTAGTTAAGACGCAGATATATGACAGTGACCTTGAATGGTTAGCTTGCGTGTTCTGTACTGAGCTCAAGCAACGCATCGTACGTCCAGCCAGTAATAGGACTCGCCCATCAAGGAGCGATGTCCCAAATTAGACGCATTATTAATTTATTACACGTAAAACAAAAAGTGTTTTAATAAAACAAGTATACTAAAAGATTAATAATTTAACTACCTTTAAAATGGTGAAGTTTTCAGAAAAATACGCTCGATAGATTTTGCGTCATTTTCAGTTTTTTATCCGCGTTAGACATAATTTTACAAATTAATTTCATTATGAAATATAAACATAATCAAAAATATGCCTATATTAAAATATTAGGAAAATGCTCTAGTTTAACATATATTTTTTCCAAAATGACTAACACTACTCGTTTAGACGTCATCTTCAGTATAAAATCATTAAAAGTCGGTTATCGTCCCCTTAACAAGGCACCCTTATGGTTTCGCCATGTCCGTCTGTCTGTCTATCCGCGGCTTAGCTCAGAGCCTCTTAGTATTAGAAAGCTGTAATTTGGCATGGGTATGGATATTTTTTATTTGCAGTTTGTTCTTGGGATAAATTCATCCCAACTAGGGAATCCTCCATTGTGTATGGTCCGACACGCACTTGGCCAGTTTTAGTTGCTAGCTCTACTCTCTCTTTTCGTTAACAGGTGGGACAGGTGCCCGAGATAAAATTTAACGAGGCTAAAAGGGCTTCACTTGAATACATTATTTTAATGAATTACACAGGTGCGATAGATTGTAAAGTCGTGGTTTAAATAAAAATGCTACTCCATTACTGAAAACATCAAAAATATTGTGGAATAACTGCTGTCTGATCTCTGTTCAACATTTAAGGTACAATTCCGTAACCGACCGCAGGCGACAACTGCAGACGACGCGTCGAAACCAGTCGTGTCGCGACGACACGTCGCCTGCAGTTGCCGCCTGCGGTCGGCTACGGAATGGCACCTTTAGTAACATTAATACGAAATAGAGTAGATAACTTTACATGCACTACTACTTAAATAGTGTAAAATTAACATAAAATATACAACAATAAACATAAAGGCAAGAAAAAAACAACACTGAGAATACAAACCCGCATACACATAAGCTGCAAACTTTGATCTCTCTAGTGGTGGGATCCATCTGGCTAGCATAGCATGCATCGCTGGGTAAGTAACGCCTTCCGACAAGCCAGCCAATGCCCGCACAGCAATGAAGAATCTAATATCCGTATATGCCGCAATTGGACTAAGAATTGTAAATACTGCTGTGAAAAATATTCCTAAACCATACACTAGTTTCCCTCCATACATTTCTGCTATTCTTCCTCCTGGGATCTAAAAAATACAATCACCAGACTTATGCTTAACTTACTAAATGAAAACAGGTTTTCCTTTCATAATTAATTATATAATTTGTAAAACCTGATACTCAATACACCTTTACCTACCCTTTCAGGCAATAAAGGTGTAATATTACACATAAAAATATCTAGTACATTCTGTTACAGATACTGTACATTATAATCAGGAACTTGAAATACGTCATGTTATCATCATACTTTAGTTTTTGACACTCACAAAACAACAGTTAGAATATTATTTCTAGATAATTTATGTCAATCCAGATTTTCTTTTACCTGTGTTAATACATATCCGTAGAAAAATGATCCTAAAACTATACTTTGTTGTTCCACAGTCCAGTCGAAATCTCCAGGCCTCTGAAACAAAAGAACATATTTATGTCTAAATTCTAATAACATTCATGAGTAACTGAGTCATTTAAAATGAAGATTTTACTTTTATGTACTGTACAAGTATGCTTGGAGTCTCTCTGAGGGATCGAATCCGGAACGAACGTTATCGACATAGCTCACAGAATTAGCAAGCTGAAGTGGCAGTGGGCCGGCCATATCAGCCGTAGAACCGATGATCATTGGGGTACACGTGTTCTTGAGTGGAGACCGCGAATTGGCAAACGTAAGGTAGGACGCCCTCAGGCTAGGTGGAGTGACGATCTTCGAAGGGTGGCTGGTAGCAGCTGGATGAGAGTTGCCGAGAATCGAGCTGAATGGCGTGCAATTGGAGAGGCCTATGTCCAGCAGTGGACTGCTATAGGCTGATGATGAAGTATTTCTCATGAATTAAACCCTTTTATTTAAAAACTTAACTGTCTAATGTGTGACTCATGATAGTAATTTTATTTACAGGGATTTGTTCAACTAAATATTGTGTCTGCTTCACAGACAGTTTGGGTTTTTTTAACTTGGTTAATCGGTGGAATGTGAATGTTTTCCTTTCTATTTCATTACAAGACACTTGCAAAAGCAAAACATTTGTTTCAAACAAGAGAAGTTTTTACTAACATTTGGTTCTCGGTTAGCCCACGTTCGCACAGACGTAATAAAATCGTGGCGATTTTTTTTTCGTGCACTGGATTTTCAACGCTGTGCCTAGCGCCGAGAGTTGAAAATCCAACAGTGTGTTTTTTCAACTCGCTGCGACGAGAGTGCGGCCCAGCGCGTTGGAAACTCAACGCTCGGCTTATCACCGAGAGTTGAAAATCCAGTACGCGATAAAATACTGCCGCGATTTTATTACGTCGTATAACAAGTTTCAGGGCCTAACGTTAGGAAAATCCCCTTCCAAAAAAAAAAAAAAAATCTCCTTTTCCATTTAAATCCATCCAAAGGTTGTCTGTAAAAGATCGCTTTTAGCGATAAGACCGCCCATTGTGTCACCCAATGTAAAATTTCTATATTAATGTCTGTAATTTTTATGGTGTACATAATAAAGAATATTCTATCTATCTATCTATCTAAAATGAAAAACTATGACACTTACACATTAAACTTCTAAAGTGTAACACAGTGTTCATGACATTAACATTACATTAATAATTCGGCAACAAAACCTTTATGTTCTTTAAAACAACTATTTTTACTTTTATTAAATAAATCCTTAGACAACCCAATAGGCATTACTTAAACAAGGTCAAAAACCTCACCTGTGGTACAGTACTGTTGCTGACGGGACTTGCCGGACAAACATCAACATCTGTAGAAGAGTTTGTTGGTGTAGGTGTTGTAGCATTGACCATGGCCACTATAGCCACAGACAGGTTTACCCTCATGGCATACACGCTGGCAAAGCCCAGGAAGCCCATAATGCCAAGCACAGTCCGACATTTGATCCATCCTGTTGTTTCTTCCACTAAAAAGTTTGTTTTTATTATAACATTGGTTATTTATTCAAATATATCTAACTAGCTGCGCCACATGGTTTCACCTGAATAAGTTTTGATCCCGTGGGAATTTCACTATAAAAAGTATCCTATGTCCTAACACAAATCATGGTCTACCTATGTGCCAGATTTCATCTAAATCCATTCAGCCATTTTATCGTAAAAGCGTAACATACATACAAAAAATGAAATATTTTCTCTTTATTAATAGAAGAATACTCTAGCTAAGTTATTTATCATTTCAAAACAAATAAGCATTCTAAAAGGATACTTGATCTCATACCATAACAATTATTCATTATCTCATCATGTAATCATGCTAGCTACACAAAGCTAAATAATTGGGTGTATAGATAACTAGTAAACTCAAGGAATATTTTTAGTCAATATACGTTTCTATTAGTGCGCGTGTCTCAGATTTTATAACGAAGTTTGTTTTGAATGACCTTTATCTAGTTTGCTCGGCGCCTATTGTTCTCAGGTCATCTAAAACACAACAAGACTTACCATGTTCCGCCTCCACCAAGTTCCGACGGCTGCTTGTAACATCATGTTCTATATCCGAGTTTATTATTGGACTTTCTTCTGCTGACGATGACATTCTAATGTTCAAATTACAATAATAACACCATTCCGTACTAAAATTGTTACTTAAATTGAAGCTTAGTCATTGAATTCGATATCAACAAATACAATAGAACAAGTAAGCGAGTAGCATTAAAAAATATGTAGCACTGCACTCCGAGTATGAGTCACGATAGACTTTTTGTTATAGAATTATTTAATTTGTTCGTAAACAAAGAACAGCTCGGTTTCCGGACCGACTGACAGAAGTGACAGACCTGACAGATCATGACCATCATGACAGAAGAGGGCAGGGGGCCAGGGGCAGCGAGTGTAAGGCCGTATTCCGAGTTACGCCAAAAGTGATAATATCGCAAGTCCGACCAAAGTCCAAAGTCACAATTATTACTCAATAACCCTTATATTTTGTGACTATTAAATTTGGTCGGATTCGCGATATTATCACTTTTAGCGTAACTCGGAATGCGGCCTAAGTTGATCGCGTTCCATTTCTTAAGGCATAACTTTAATAATACCAATCACAAGTACCAGTACTTTCATTGTTTCGATAGCACATTTTATCCAATGAAAAAACTGATAGCTAAATCTAAAACTGATAGCAAAAACAAGACAAAAGCTCAAACTGGATTCCTTTTTAGAACAAGTGATATAAGAACAGATAACGTTATTCAGCAAATTGATGTAAATGCATCAAGTTAAAAAATATGTTTTTTGAAACCTGGAACGCTGACTGACATGTTTTCTTTTTTTATTTCTAACTTATTCGGATACAGCGTATATTAGAATGTACTCTGTGGATACAGCTCTAAGGTACTCTAAAGCAGCAGACACACTGCAGTTTTTCTTTTAAAAACGTTAGAAAATACCGTTCGTAACGAAAATAAACGTTCGATAAACTGTACACTATCAAGTTAGCCTTTTAATTAATTAAATTTATCCTATCTAAGAGAGCCGGTGATCTGTAACACAGGACCAGGGTTGTAACGGATATCATTTAACGGATGAGGATGCGGATGAGGATATCGAGATAATCGGGTTTGCGGATGCGGATGAGGATACGGATATTGGAAAATTCCTTATTGAGGATGCGGATGAGGGTGCGGATGTCGTACAAACATACCCCTTATTTTTTATAGTATTTATATTATACGTTGTAGGTAATATAATTATTTGGTAGGTTACCGTAGCGTAATTCGTCAATAAAAAACTTCACTTCTATCAGTTAACAAAAAGAAAACAATAACACGCCACCCGGCACCCAGTAACTCAAATTGTGACATGTGACACCACAGTAGTGCCACCACTGCTACGTGCAGCCGATCGTCTGTCATAGGACAAGGACATTGTGAGTTTAGTCAATAGGAATGCGTAACTCACTTATGGGCCCGCTCATAACTCGACGCGAGTTTGAAAAAAATCAACATTTGTGCGAACAACGTAGGGTCACATCCCCATAGAAATTATGAGGATGCGGATGAGGATGCGGAGCTTTTAAAATCAAAATTTGAGGATGCGGATGTTTTGCGGATGTCAAAATTTATGCGGATGCTCCGCAGTTGCGGATGCGGATACGGATATCCGTTACATCCCTGCACAGGACCTTCCTACCTCAGACACCTTTCTCTATTTAAGATAGTGCATTTTATTAACCAGTGCCTGTAATAAGATGTTGAGTTACATAAATAAAGATTTATGAATATCAACTGATAATAGCCACATAACGTCGCTGCGCAGTAAAAACGTCGTAGATTTTATTATTATTCTTTTATTTGTTGTGTAGAAAACCCTGTAATCACTGGCGGACTAAAAGGGTAAGGGCAGTCCTCGGTCCTATCAAAATTTCAGTAAGTTAGAGGCAGTCTTTTGTTATGGGCCCCCTACGTACTTACTTATACTTATCCTTAAATATTATAAAACAAAGTCCCCCGCCGCGTCTGTCTGTCTAAACGCGATAAACTCAAAAACTACCGAACGGATTTTCAAACGGTTTTCACCAATCGACAGAGTAATTCTTGCGGAAGGTTTTCGTGTATAGTTCATTAAGGTTTTGTTTAAATTGGCTGAATTAGAAAAAACATTTAGTTTGCCGACCTGGGCCCCCCATAGGTTTAGGCCGAATAGATACATGGAAATACAGGTTATCCAAGACCACTTATGGAAAAAAAAATATAAAATATTTTTTACCAAAATATTTATTAAACCAAATAACATTTATTATAAACACTTTAAATTATTGCCCATTCATTGCCAGTAAGTACATTAAAATGACTGCAACCTAGTAACCTACTAGAATAATAAAAAACTTTCTTCATACACATTTTCGAATACCTACAGATATTATTACCCGTAAGGTAGTTAGCTGAACCACATAGCTATAACATTCATATAAAATTAATTGACATTTTCAACTAGATAAAGTTCATAAAATTCCCATTCAAACTATGATTGATCTTGATATACCTTATTAAAAAGTATACATACTTCAAACACCTGTTACATGCTGTAAAATAAATATGTTAGAACAGAGGCCATAAACTCTTGCAAAGTGTGGGCATCAGTAAACCCATGATTACTGTTGATATGAGGTTAACGCTGTGGTTGTCCAAAATATTTCTTCCACTGATATGTTTGACTGCTACACTAGAGTGTGATACAATTTTTCCTTCTTTATCTAAGCCTGTAACAAAAGATAGTTTTCAAAAATATTTTATTTGAAAACAACACCAGATTATCCTATGAATAATGTCGTATATTCCAATTATTATTTCATTTTTACCTGAGTATTGTAGAGTTGCCCCCATTAAAGAATCAATGAGACTACCAAGAAATCCTCCAAGGGCTCCAAAGAAGATAGTAGGCCACTGGGGAGGGGCATATGCCCATAAAGATTTTTCAGAGAAATAGTAAAGAGTAATATATTGCGATAATCCAATGGCAAGACCTCCCAGTGTACTGAACAATGTCCCGATCACACTGATCGCTCCATTTGTTCCTTTTGGAACCTTTTCAAAAGTAGTGATTAGATATGGATCAGAGTCTGAAAAGACAGTTCCTAGTTCAGATGCCCAAGTGTCGCCATTGCAGCAAGCAAATACACCTGAGAAGAAAAAAAGACATGTTTACAGCCTATTGTAATTTCAAAAAATTAAATATTTGAGCAGTAGTCAACAACAATAATAACCATGCATGCCACAGGTTGCTCACCAAGAATTCCTATAGAAAGCCAGGAAGCTCTGTAATCTCCAACAAAATCTATGGGTCTCTCTGATGCTCCTACATCCAATAAATACAAGAGGGCCAACTGTGCAGCCATGCCCCCATTGCAGAGAACTTGGATCCAATTTCTCTGCCCACCTAGAAAGATCACATGTTTTGATTCATTAAGTATACTCGTCACTAGGGCTTCCAATCTCGTTATACCGAGATCCCGCATTATTTCTTCAGTCCTCTCACTGAGTGCAGGATCCCACCGGATTTAAAATTATTACGGGCACATCCTTTCGACACACGAACGGACTGCTGGCACGAAATTTTTCGGCGCGGCTGCGTTGCGTGTTGTAGCCATATTGCTTTTTCTAATATTTAAAAATTTAAGCATGCTTGCTATGTTTTTATCGAAAAATGCGATTCCGTTTTTTTTTATCTCGCCTATACCGAGCTCCCACACTGCAAGGGTATGCGGGATTGGAAGCCATAGTTGTTACACAAAAAAGTAAGCATAAAAAGTATAACAGTTCAAAATTACACAAACCTTCTTTAAAATCTTCCTCAATCTTTCTTTTTATGTGAGATCGGACTTTGGTGGCTCTTGATGATGATAAGAAGAATGTAATGAGGCATACAAGGAAGGAATAATTACTCAGCGTTAGAACAAAAGCTAATGCACAACCAAGCATGGCTCCATTGAGAGTTATACTTTTCTTTCTGTACCCATGCACTGCTATGATAAGTGGTATTAGACATGATGCCAGCCATCTCCCAGGAGATATCACTACCGGTTCTGAAACATCATATTACATATCTTTGAAATGTCTGTGTTATTAATATTTTATGTGAAGGGCAGTAGTATTTTGTGACTCTATCTACTTATTTTGTCTATAGCAAATTATTTTGTTTCGCTAAGATCATATTATATCAATCACTAAGTTCAAAGTTCGCAGTTTAAGATAAGTAAATAAAATAAATAAATACCGTCAAATCCTTCGTTCTTTGATAAGAATTTAGAATAAATCAAGTTGATAATCCACATTGACATCGATAAGGGTATCGCGAGGGCGCACAAAAGAACATTTATTAAATGTTCATCCTTTAAAAGTTTATTGTTTACAGGCATTTTTATGCTTTCTTAACTTTCTCGCGAAGTTTTTTTACAAAAAAATCTTTAAAATGACAGAAAGTTCTAAAATGCTACACAATATATATTACTTCCTACTTATCTCTAAAAAAATGTATAATTTAAAATGGACAATTTAAACGAATACATAAAATATTGGTGAAAGTTATGCTCGCCCGGTATTATTTTTCGCAGTAACCTTAGATTTTGTTTGATGTACAGGTTTGACAGATTTGATGGATAAAACCTATTAACCTATGTCAAACCAGTGTTGCCACGGTACTTTTTGAAAAGGGGCTACTTACGAAGCTGAAAAAAGACTAGAAAGGCTTTTTTAGTGAATAATTATTGATTTTCACTAAAAAAACTTTGTAAATTATTTTAGGTAAGCACTCATTCCATATATTAATGGGAACTGATCACTCTTCTGATTTTTTTTGTTCGAATTTAATTTTACCGAAAACTATTGACCGACGTCTTTTTTGTTGTATGCATTATTTAACATGTTTTTAGTTCATAGAAGTATTATTATTGATGGTCATGGTATTATTTTACCAAACTGTATTTCGCCGATTTACAAAATAACTTTTTGCTGTTGGCCGAAGCCTCTTTTGAACTTTTTATTTGGCAAATGATTTATTTGCCATATTTTCACCACACCGAAACAACATTTTACGGAATATTATTTGGTCACAAATATATAGCCGGTTACTTGGTAGCATTTTCAATATAAATTAAAATAGTGTCATAAAAAGTCAATACTTAGTGACAGAAACGAATCGCTGCAAAATCGACTTCACGCAGTTTTGTCTGCTAGGGCAGTCAAGACTGCGTGAAGACGATTTTGCAGTGATTCGTTTACTTTCACTCTAGGGGTAGGCCCCTAGAGTGTTATACCCGCGTAGGCGCGGAAGGGTGGGGCGGCCCGCGAGCTGAGGAGCAGGTGGCAGCAAGCTGAAGCTGCGGTGGTGAGTGTTAAAACCATCTGCAATGATAAACTCACGTGGAACCGCCCGAAACCCGCGGTGCCGGAGCCGTGACAGAAAAAATGCTTGCTGCATGTTGCATGCCTGCTTGCATGTTGCATGGCTGTTTGCACGCTGCATGCTTGCTTGCATGCTGCATGCCTGCTTGCTCACTGCATGCCTGCTTGCATGCTGCATGCTTGAAGCAAGCATCCTTGTCTGCATGCTTCTTACTGGAAGAACCACTTAAAACCACTTTTGTTCATAATCAACTGTTTTATTAAGTGTCATTACATTTAAATAATCAATTAAACAAATAGTAGGTCGTATGAATGTTCGGAAACATAATACTTCGAAAAAATGTTATTTCGGCTAAGTGTAACTAGTATAAAGTTTTTCGACCAAATGAAACGTCGGAGTAACGAAAAAAATCGAATTGATACAGTGGCAGACGTGACTTCGAAGAAGTTAAAAAAAACGAAACAATAATAGTTGAAAAGTTTTAGATGAAATGAAAGTCGGTCAAATATTTTTCTAACTTATGATAGGTAACCTATATAATGGATTATATGATTAAAAATCAAAATCATCTTCATAGGAATCTGTTTCTTCAGTACCTACTTATAGCTGCAGCTATGGAAGTCGAGGGTTGTGGTTGGTCGCGGATGTTAGAAAATTTGATGAAGTATTTAGAATATTTTTGGAGTATTCCACTCTTTTTTATTACCTCATAGGGTAATTGGTGAGAGCATCAGGTTTGATTTAAACGTTTAATCCCAATCTTTTAGACGTCATTGTTTTTATTTGCATTTTATTGCGATTTTTTGTTTTCATCAAGTTCATGGAACTGAAGACACGTTCCACATCAGCATTTGAATGTGATAAAGATAAAATGATCCTGATACGGATTATTTCCTGCTGGGTCTCTGTGTTTTATGAAAGTTGTGAAATTTTGCTTAACAATTTATCAATTAGGGTTAGATCGCCCTTTTCGAGCTAAATGAATGAAAACGGGTTTAACTAGTATAAAAAGAGCTAGATCTAGCACGAAAAGGGCTAAGTTGGCAACACTGTGTCAAACAAACGTCAACTTTACAGAATTAGTGATGTGAGTAATGTGACGTTCGTTCTGAATATACCTTGATCTTGAGGTTGAGGAATTACCTTGAAAATTCATAAACATTTTTTGACCTTTTTACCTTTGAATGATATGTATTATATCTTCATTTTTCTCCTCGTGTTTGATTATTCAAATACTTTCAATGTTATCATGAAATAATAATAGTTACGAAACAAAAATTACAGAAGATCTTGCTTTTTTTGGAGTTTGCTCCCTATGAATAGATTTTCATAAATGGCCTTTGAAAAAGCTTTTAAAATGAGTGAAATTTTTACAAACGTTAACTTTGGGTTTTATTCGTAAACTAGCTATGCCTTGTGGTTCCATCCGCATAAGTCTTGATCCCGTGGGAATATCGGGATTAAAAGTATCCTTTTTCCTAATCCAGGTCATGTTCTATTCATGTGCCAAATTTTATCTAGGTAAATCTGTTCATCCGTTTTAGCGTGAAAGCGTGACACTCAAACAAACTCACCTTCGTATCACTACATAGTAAAACAAAGTCGCTTTCTCTGTCCGTATATCCCTATGTATGCTTAAATCTTTAAAACTACGCAACGGATTTTGATGCGGTTTTTTTTAATAGATAGAGTGATTGAAGAGGAAGTAACGAAGTAGGAAACGTATTTATAATATTACTAGCGACCCGCCCCGGCTTCGCACGGGTATAAACAGGGTTATTATACATATAAACCTTCTAGTGTCTATGATGCAACGTTATGGTTGCCATACACAACACCTTCCTCTTCAATCACTTAGCTTCATCTCCAATATGCGTAAAAGCAGACAGGTAGAATACCTTCGACCGATATCTCCAAAAAAATCTAAGAATATTAAAATAAATAAATAAAAATTGTTTGAATATGTCAAATAGTAGAGTCACAGTAATTTCATCGACTAAATTATAGAAATACGTTGAGAAATACTATCGTAAAAGTATGGCAGCGCTAACACATCACTATTTGTCAGTGTCATGTCAAATCGATGAAGTGAACGAAGTTTTTTTGTGATCTATGTGGAAATGAATTAAAGTATTTGTGTAAACCTTCCAGTGATACAAAGTTTTAGTAAATATGAAGCCACTAATAGATTTCGATGAGTGTCTCAGAGATTCTCCCAAGTTTAGGTATTGTGAAGATCGTAATCAATGAAAGTTATTCATAGAAAGTGAAATTTTGTACGTGTTGTGTGATAAATTATTGTTGTATAAGCCATCCTGTTTGTTATTGTAGGGAGCAGCTGGAAACTGAGGAAGCCAGCATTGACTCATTAGAGCAGAAACTTGATAAAGTTCTAAAAGCATGCTCTGTAATGATAGACTCTGGTAAAATCTACATGAGTCATAGAGGGTGAGGATTGTACTCCTTTCTTTTTTGTTTGTGTAGTTTTTCTCACACGACGCGGTACTTCCGTAATCATAGATCAATACATCGTTAGCATTAAAATTCTTCACTGGCATAGTGCTTACATTATTGTTCTTCAAAACAATGTGTCCCAGTTTCTTGAAGTAAACTGCCATTGTTAAAATACCTATATTTAGTAGATTGGATAGTGTTTTCAGTACACTTTTTATCAGATTATGACTGTGTGGTAGTATTTCCTACATATAATATCTTTATTTATAAAAGATAATTTATTATCAGGTCACCATGTCAAATGTTCTATTGTACTTAATTATAAAAATTGCAATACAAATATTTAAGTTTAAATTTAAAAAAATAAACACTTTACACATAGGTAAACTCACGCCTTTTTTCCATTGCGGTACACAGAAACTGCACAATGCCACCTGCTACGATCCTTAGATACTCCTTTTGCTTCGTTTACGTTCATATATCTGGTCATACAGGCACACTTTAAACTACTAAAATAATTCCTGAAAGAACAATGAGGTATTTCAAAATAATCAGTTATTGTTTTGAAATCATTATCATAACAACAAGGTTGTTCTAATTGCACTAGCATTATTGCACTGGTTATTTATATACTTGGTCATTTTTAAACATTGTGAGGAACACCAGTAAGTGGGTTATTCAAAACCTGATAAAATCATCTAAGGGACTGTGTGAAAGGTACAGCATATTTTACTGGAAATTTATTTTAGTAGACTAGCTATAAGAATAGATCACTACATCATTTGTTTTTTTATTAAACAGCACCAAAAAAATACCATTGTCACTATGTTTATAGCACGTTTACAAATGCATTATGGGATCTAACGGGAAGCTTTGCGGAGGACCCACCAGTGATGGCAACCCTAAACAGAATGATCCACTCTCTGCAAGAGATGAACAAATTTCACTCCATCCTGCTTGACCAAGTCTCTCGAACTGTGCTCAAGAATCTCACTGCTTTTATTAAAGTGTAAGTATTTTTTTTTAAATCTCAGACATCACTACTATGGAGAAAGAAAAATTGTGATGAAAATGTGGTCTTAAAACAGTATTATTAAATTGCCAGCATACAAAAAGCTAATGAGCAGACATTTTTAACCACCTCTGTGGTCTAGAGGTTGTATCAGACCAAGAGGTCCTGGGTTCGACTCCCAGCGGGGGCAAAATTTGACTCATTTGGACTAGCTATGTAATGATATTGCATTAATTAAACATACAGTGCAAAATCTGAATAAATTTTTGAAACTACACTATTTAATCACTATTTTTATCTTCATTATAACACAATATGGAATGAGTCATTATAAAAAAGTGTTATGCCAATTAACTTCAGGTCATGTTTATGAAGCATTTCAAGTTTGAGTTGTTACATATCAAGATACTCAATAACATGAACACAAAAGTACTTTCAGAATGTTATAAAATATGTAACAGTTTTATTCTGCTTATCACAATATTGATAGTGGTTTTATTGTTTTTAAACAAACATTTATGATAATATTAAATGTACAGAGCTATAAAGAATCAATTATTTTGAATGAAACTGTTTTACAGAAATTGCAATACAGATTAATTTGCTAATAAATGGTACATCCTTCCTTAATTTAATTCAATTTGATTCAATCATAATGAGGTTTAATTAAAAAAATAAAAATAATAACCTATCAAATTATCGTTTCATGTTACCCACCTCCGTAATTCTTCCTGGTTATTGGTTAGCTTGCATTAAAACAAATTATAGGAAAACAAACAATTATATTTTTAGTTTTAATGGCTTTGCGCCGAGAAACATAATAATATTTACCTTAAAGTTAATTGATTTATGCCAGTCTGTTAGGCCAAGTATTAAATTTAATTATGGTTATTAATTTATTTTGGGAATGATTTTAATTTCTCTCTACTGTAGAAGATATTTGATGAGTTTCTTTAGCAATACTCCATTATTTAACCATTTAACTTGAGAAAACTTTTGTAATTGTTACTTCTGTTTTTGTTATTTTATAAATAACAAGATTTTAAAGTAAAAAAAATTAAGATCTTTATTAAATAATTTAAATAATTACAACTCCATTATTTACCAATTTAACTTGAGAAAACTATAGTATTTGTTTATTAGTTCTGTTTATTATTTTATACTTAATAATATTATAACACTAAATAATTAAGGCTCTTATTAAATAATTACAGAAATAACAACAAAATACCTCAAATATTACAAAGCTGACTCATACAATTGATTGATAGCAATGCCGCCACCCCACTTCCGTCATGCATACAAATGTTACAAACAATCATGTATTTATCAGATTCAACAGCTTTTGTTTTGTTACAGGGATATTAAAGGTGTCAAAGAAAGTAAAAATCACTTTGAAAAAATCTCAAATGATCTGGATACGGCTTTAAATAGAAATTCACAGGTAAGTTACTATGTAATAAATATTAAGGAAGAAATTCAATTACAATCTAAAACATACAGGACAAATACAGCTAAGTCAACAATATTTCCCTCACATAATTATTAAGTTAATTATGTTGCAAAAAAAAAACTTAAGTATATGAGAAAGGTTTAAAAAAAAATCTAATTATATAAATCAATGTTTGTTTGTGTGTCCTCTATGGACTCCGAAAGGGCTGGACCGATTTTGATGAAACTTTGGTACGGTGTTCTGAGGACGCCCGCGAGAGTTTCTGCCCTAAAAAATCTATACAAAAAAAGTGGCACTGCAACGCATGCCGAGTGCAGCTAGTACTATATTAAAGAACATGTTCAAATCTGCCATAAATACATTAGCTCGACTCGAGACTAGGTAAAAGTGTGTAATGTCAAGAATAAAGGTCATCCATCTACTAGGCTTTCATTTTGAAATCATCTATTTTGACTCGAGGCAGTGGGTGGTTTTCGGATAAATGGAAAATGACCCTAAATCCTACATCTTGATCCTTAGGTATCTCGGCACAAATGCGTGGAAGTGGAGGAGGTGATGAATCTCTTGCTGGCGACACGGTCGTGCTTCCGTCACACGGCGCTTGACCATGTGCAGAAGATCACTATGCTGCAGGCTAGGAAGCGCCACGAGATACTGGCCACGGTGAGTTCCATATTTAAACTCCTTCGCAGGCTTCATACCTCAGACCAAATAAAAAAACAAAGACGTATCGCTGTCAACAGTGACGTGAGGCCGGTCTCGTAAACATGTGTGCACATATGAGTTGTAGTTTGATTGTAAATGAGTGCGTGTGAGCGTGTAAGCACAGAGCGGAGGTGTAGTTTTGGCATGCTTCACTGTATTGTTCGCAGCGCTATGTCATGGTTTTTTTATTTGGTCTGAGCTTCATATATGCAATTTAAAAAAAGTTACCTTGGACCTGAGTAATTAAATTATGTTAGACGCCAGCACATCAAGCTACCCGAAACTGTAAAATTTTCCCAATCAACTTTGAACCTTATATTTCAGCGATAAAGTTGAAAATCTATTAAATAAATTTGACAGATGTATGTGCTGGCGTCTGTACTTGGAATGTGCACTTCCAGTCTGAACTGCGTGGAAGGTCGCGCATTTTCAACCTTTTGCCATTTATTACGGGGTTACGGTCAGTGGCTCGTCTTAGGTTACATTTAATTGGTTGAAAAAACTTCACAAATGCGGTATACATTCCATTTCCTAGAGAAAGATTCGAGCAGTGTGACCTCTGTAAACATTCAGGCAAGTCTATGTGTAGTACTTATGTAGTTGCTAACGGAAAGTAGAAACGTAATAATTGCTAACTTCCATGATTGTAGAATAAAAAACAAAAATGCAAGGAATGTCCGCGAGGGTCGCATGCGCAACGCAATGTGTTTCGCATCGGACATGTGTGATCCGCTTTTAGACGGCAATTATTGCCTCTATCCTTTTACTAACAGTTTTAAACGGCTCGAATTAAATTCTTATATTTTTTTCTCTACTAAGTATTACCTATTCAAACACAAAAATACGTGATAAATCACGAAATTTAAATGTTATCAGTGTAACGAAACACATTTTACGAGGATCCAAGTGCACAGGCGGACGCTCATTGTTTTATTTATATCAAACCCTTGCACGTGGTTTTTGATGATTGATCACCATGCAATTAAGTAAACAAAACGTATTTTTATTGACTTGACAAATACGGTTGCGATGAACAAGGAAACGTATATTAAAACGTTCATGATAAATGATAATAATGCTTTAGCTGTCGTAAAAATACATAGTATCATCGATTAAGAAGTCTTGCAGGTATTGGCACTATGTAAGAAGCGGCTAACGCTGGGAATCCCAAAAAAGTCCGTTTTCAACATATCAGTGAAAGACTTTTTGAGAGTTGAACATCGATTGGAATACTGACACCCAGTTTCGGACTTATTCAATTTGTTCTGTCAAATTGTATCAAGTGATTTCAATGGGAGTTGTTTCCAGTCAACGAATTCAAACAATTTAAATCACAATTCAAAATTCATCCGACTATGTTTTTAGGGTTCCGTAGCCAAATGGCAAAAAACGGAACCCTTATGGACTCGTCATGTCTGTCTGTCCCTCCGTATGTCACAGCCACTTTTTTCCGAAACTATAAGAGCTATGCTGTTGAAATTTGGTAAGTAGATGTATTCTGTGAACCGCATTAAGATTTTCACACAAAAATAGAAAAAAAAAAAAACATTTTGGGGTTTCCCCATACTTAAAACTAAAACTCAATTGTTTTTTTTGCATCATACCCATACTTGTGGGGTATCTATGAATAGGTCTTTAAAAATGATATTGAGGTTTCTAACATCATTTTTTTTCTAAACTGAATAGTTCGCGCGAGAGACACTTCCAAAGTGGTAAAATGTTGTCTCCCCCCTTTAACTTCTAAAATAAGAGAATGATAAAACTAAAAAATATATGATGTACATTACCATGTAAACTTCCACCGAAAATTGGTTTGAACGAGATCTAGCAAGTAGTTTTTTTTAATACGTCATAAATCGTAAACCGCAATTTACCTTTCATTCAATGTTATTTGCTGCTACGGAACCCTTCATAAGGCGAGTCCGACTCGCACTTGGCCGCTTTTTGTTATAAATAAAACTGGCTGACTGACGGATGTAGCGAGCAATTGAATTTTCTAAACGTAATAGAAACTATAATTATAATAATATTTATAGTGCAACGCAACGCGAAGCATGTTGGTTCCGGTGCAGTGGCATAACTACATCGAGCAACGTTTTCGGATTGCAATGAAATGAATAAAAATTACCTGAGTAAAAACTCAGTCCCTATTGTGTAAAATATTCAAAACAGTAGCAAAAAATTCTAAACCAACCGAAACCGAATTTAATGTCCTACTTTTGGCAGTGTCATGATATGACTAGTTAAAGTTAGCTGAAGTCATCCAAATTGACTTGTACTGTCTTTATAAGTTTCATAATTATTGTAAAGGAGATAGAGATGCATCAACAACTCGAGTTTTACTCAAGCCTACCAGTCCATTGCTAGACATTGGTGCCGATTCCCTTGTTCACAAACTAAACTAAATTTAAGTTCAGTGCATCTTTTTCTTTCTATTTCATTAAGAAAAGGACAGAAGATAAATTTTAGTTTAGTCCTGTCAAATTAATCAGCGCTTGACGTAAATTGACGTAATTTTAGTCGGCAAGTTTTTAATCACGTCTAAACTTGTATGGAGAGTGACAGGCGCTGATTAATTTGATAGGACTAAACTAAAATTTATCTTCTGTCCTTTTCTTAATGAAATAGAAAGAAAAAGATGCACTGAACTTAATTTTAGTTTAGTTTGTGAACAAGGGAATCGGCACCATTCTTCTCCAAAGGCCGTTACAGCAATATAGACAAAATCATAAACTAGCAATAACAAACAACACTATTTACCATTCCGGTCAGTGTCGACCAACAATAGGAAGACAATAATCACGCTCTACTCTGGGACAATAGGTTAATAACCGTAAGCAGCGAGTTTTGCGCGGCTATTCATAGTAGCAGAGTAGCTGCCCCCAATGCCTAATTCTGCTACATCGTCACGGTCGACCGGGCCGATGTGCTGTCCTTAGAATGTCCGCACAAACGCGACATTTTAGGTGCACCTACTTTCGCCGTCACTCGTTTCCGTGATTTTAGTATTCAAGTTGTTGTGACTGGATTTTGGTTATAACGGTATTACGTTTTATATTTAGACCAGTGATATAAATGGCTGCTTTAGACTATGTATTTCGGTCTCTACCTGAATCATACATACATTTATGTTCATCATCATCTGCCTAGCCTTTTCCCAACTATGTTGGGGTCAGCTTCCAGTGTAACCGGATGCAGCTGAATACCAGTATTTTACATGGAGCGACTGCCTATCTGACCTCCACAACCTAGTTACTAGGTAACACGATACCCCTTGGTAAGATCTGGTTGCCAGACTTTTTGGGCTTCTAAGTACCCGTAACGACTGTCAAAGATCAACAAATGGCAGCCGGGACCACCGGCTTAACGTGCTTTCCGAGGCACGGAGGGGTCTTGGTATGTAAAGATGGTCACCCATCCACAGACCAACCGCAGCAAGCGTAGCTTAACCTGATCGATCGACCCGTGCAGCTGTTGTTACTTAGCCACAAGCCCCTTCAACATACATACATTTATGTTAATAGGTACTAAATCCTGAACCCAAGCTGAAAAGCTTGAATTCACAATTTTGATAGATTATATGAGCATTTTTGTTACCTGGCCAGAGTCTGCCAAAGACGAACTTTGAAGATACTTCAATAATTATTATAAAATCCATCAAAAACTGAATCCAAATCGATAAGGCTATCAGCTTGGGTTCAAAGCCAAAAGGGTAAGATCTCGCGAACTCTATTGCCCTGTCCTTCATCAGTCAACGGCTAAGCGCTTAGGGTTATTGTGCCTTAATTGAGACAAGCGAGGGGTCGCTCGCCATAAAAAACAAGAATGTGGAATTATTTATGACACATCGCCCAGACCGTCCCAGATTTCACCTAGATTGAGACTCAATAAAAATCCGCTTACAGGTTTCTAACTCGTTTTGACTAATAGCCGATGCTCGTATCACAAGATTTCCTTGCTAGCTTGCGATGCCGATGTATGCATTAAATAAACGATCAAGGACAAACCAGTGACGTGAAGCGTCTAGCGTGTGCGGACCATAAAAACAATACTTTGTTTTTTAAATGCTCTGGCAACGTATAGACAGACTTCAAAACATGGGTACATGTAATTACATTCTCAAGGTAATATTCGTGCTACCATCGTATTTGTGTTGAAGCGATCACTTCGTGGGAACTGAGAAGCTGCTTACCGCTGTGCTTCAAGTGCGTTGATTACCGCGCATATTAATTTTAAAAAACATGAGTCATACGTTTTGTTTACATCACATAACGTGACGCTATTGTATAAGGTCGAGTTTTAGAAAATGTAATTGCGACGTCCAATTTCATTATTACTTTGTTATGCAACCTTTTCGCATTGTTTTTAGTTACACTGCCGATGTAACCCCTATATTTTTTTTTTTTTAACCAAAACTCATAATTTCATAATAAACAAAGATATAACTGAACAGGAAGTGATACTTGCCTGAAATAATTCCCATATTAGGAGTTCTTCGAAAAAAAAGTGTTTATCAAGCTCACTTCCTTGATAAAGATAGCGTATCTTATAGTTGTTACTCATTAGCACTATTGACAGTTATCATTTTCAACAGTCTGTTTTGCAACGCACCTCTAGTTTGCAAGTCTGACTGAGTGCACGACTAATCTGGCGATGGCGTCTTCAGATGACAGTTATGTCTCGAGTTGCTAAAGGTGGAAGTGTTTTTTGTTGTTTTAAAATAACAGTGTTCATAGTCTACTAGTTCTGTGACAAATCAGTGAATAGACAGCTTTGTGAAGTGGATCTGTGAACCTGTCAGGTAATTGTGTTATTTTTATTGATACTTACTTACTACCTATGTCAATAATAACATTGACATAAATAGGGATGTGGTTAATGAAAAAACATGTCAAGGAAAAAATATTTTTCCATTCCAATAAAATTAAATATATTTGCGTAGGTGCGTACCTATTTTGTTTTATCGTACTTACTTAGTTCACTTAAACGGGAACCTGTCACGAGCGTCGTACGCACTAAACCATAAATCCTTATAAGCCGATAATGACTCAAGTGCGCAGCGAATTGAATTAGATCCTATCAAGTAAAAATAGCCGTACCTACGTCACCTACGTGCATATGAGGACTCGGCACTTAAATAGGACGTTAACAGATACTAAAATAATACCTTTATCTTTAAGAATTGTATAAACGAACGATATAGATAATTAGCATAACATTTTGAATCACACTGTTCTGAGAAGGCAACTTACTAAGTTTGCTCAGTGAGTCATCGGTAAATGGCGTGAAAACTGAAAAGGAAACTAATAATTGAACTAGAAATTAGGTTTCGGGTTAGGTCTTTAGATTTCGTACTATGGTATCACAGACGCAAATTGTAAATCATATTAAAACTAAATAGATAAAGATGGAATGCTCAATTTTGGCACCCAATTAATTATGTCAACCTTCTTCCATGTGTATTGAGTATTTTGGTCAAGGTTCAGTTTTTTAGGGGTTACGCTCGTCCTCGTGTAAATAATTTACACGCGCCGCATGTCGTACCTCCCTAAATGTCAACACAGACACACCCCACGGGCCACCCTTGAGGGTTAAGATTCCACTATCTGAAACATGGCCCTATAAATATTTTACATGGCAAACATAAAACGTCTGTTATGTGTGTATCTTATAAAAAACTCGTTATATAACAGGAAATCAATAATAACAGCTTGCTTATATCATATTTAGATAATTTGCACCGATTCGACTTCCTCGCTCTACCTAGTTACTGGCTGGCTGGCTGGTTGGCTGGTTATGTCCGAGATACGCCTTATCCAGATGGAGTAATTCTCGAGTATTTTCTAGTTTAAACCTGTACCCTAATTAAGTAATACAACACAATCACAACCTGTTTCGATTTGAAACAGATTGCTAATCCATTGCTTCATAAGTTGGAAAAAAAATCTGCTCAACAACGTAAATAGCGCAATGAATGTTGTTGAACTGTCAAAATGAAACAAATTTGGCATAATTGCAATTAGGGTACTGGCTGTCACTGCACTACAGAGATGCTCATCAGTGCCTCCGAATTAATTCTTCAATGAATACTTATAATAACAGAATTTGCTTTAGATCAACTAATTTCCAAAATAGTTCGATTTTTCCGATAACCCTGTCTGACTAAAACATTCGATTACCTGTGTGAGTCAATCATATTTAATTCATCATAACGTATAGCCGGGGGCGTGGCCAGCATGGAGTTCATTTGTTTGACGTCATTTACTTGTTTTATAACTTACTGGGAAGCTTACTGGATACTTATTTTTAGTATAATCTTATTATACAAATAGCTGCACTCACACTGTTTTGCCCTTTACCATTCAACAAGCTGACGTAGTCCTCTGTGATTGGTTGCACGTATACCAACTTGCTGATATAACGTACTGAATTTCAACTGATCCAAGAATCGAGATTTACGTCGTTGTATTTTTTTGTGTACAAGAAGGTATTTGAACTCCCCCAAAAGTATCGAAAATGTTGTGCCAACTGTTGATGGCACAAAGGAGGTTCAGGTGGGGTTGCGAGAGCATGAGCGAGAAATTCCACCTTCGACTCACGATACAGGAAGACAGTGGGGTTTTAGCCGGTGGCCGTCCAACATAAGCCTCAGTTCTCCACAAGAGGCCACAGAAAAATAAACCACTTACAAGGTTGCATTAGTACTGTATTATAAGAATGCTTCTGCGCATAGATGTTTTTAATATTCGTGCTATAGCAGCCCATCTATTAGAAAACAAACAGTACGCTATGGTACGGTATATTTCAATGCCATAACTGTATGATACAACAATCGTAATATTTATATCTACCGAACATGCAACTGCCGACGCACACCCGAAAACATCGACAGCACTATCGTGATTCGGTGTCGCTTATTATTTGGTTGGTGTTGCATAATGCAATACAACTTATTAACAATTATATATTTATATTTGGAGTTACTTTCATGATCACACGACAGATTTTGCATTCGTCTTTCCGTTTCTGAATTAATAATATTCCAAGTTGTTTTAATTTCATTTCCAAAATATATCATTTTATTTTTAACGTGTATGACTTTTGCTAAGAAACAGGCTCTTTTAATAGTTTTAGAATATTTCTTATCAAATAAGTATACAGAACACACACAGAGACCGTTAATAAGTACACACAGATAACATTCACTGTGAAAAACCGTAAAGCTATAAAATAAATGCTCATATAAAAGTGTAGGACTCCGAGAAGAAAGCCCACTCGCCAATTTCATAACGATTCGATCGTGACTTTCACCGAAGTGTTGTATAAATAAAAACCAAAGCAACAGGTCACGACTCACCTCACTAAATATAACTTTCTATGCTTGTTAATGTAGGTAATAAATACTCTTTACATAAAATGGATGTACAGTACATTACAGTCAGTACATTTGGGGGGCTTGTAGCTAAGTATTAACAGCACGGGTCGATCGATCAGGATAAGCTACGCTTGCCGCGGTTGGTCCACCCGTGTTCCTTCAGTTGCCATGTCGCCAGGGGCCACGGTATCCGTTTCGGACTTTCTCGCAACCCCGGCAGCCCCCCCCCCGATCTGCTACTGAGGCTAGGCAGTCGAGTTCAGTCAGTACATTTAGAGGGCAGTTAGGTACTGAAAGGTGTGGCCATGTTAGTGCTGAACATTATATATAGGGCGAACATTATAATTATAAGTATTGTACGCAGACGTGTTTCAATAGCGTGCGAAAATGTCTTTTATTAAGTTACTAATAGCTCTTTTATAATTAAATTACGGGAAGGTCAGACTTTTATGTAACGCACACCTATTTTTGGGCAAATAATTGAAGTAAAAATTTTTTGAGCTAAGTTTACTTTACCTACTTATGCTTGGTTTCTATAAAAAAAAGTGGCACTCCGGGAGTGTCGACAGAAGTGAAAACTTGAACAAGATCGCCTTGGTGGAAGAAAAATACTTGTATAGAAAATTGGTCCGTAACCTTATCTAAATAAAGAGCACAATCGCGTTTGCAAAAAAAAACTTCCAAAACCTTTAAAGTAAAAATACTTGCATAAAACATTGATCCGTAACGTAATATAAATAAAGAGCACAATCGCGTTTACAAAAATGAGGTGTCTGTAACGGTGTCGCGAGTTCAATTGTTTTTTCCCATCTCAAAAATGCCCAATGCGCCTAAAGAAGTTTTCACTTCAAAAAACGAATCGTTTTTCTTACCAATAGCAGTTTTTATTGCCAAACTGCATATAAATAGATTTGTAAGCTAATCTTACCTGTGATAGCTACTTCCATAAGGGAGGGTCTACTATGCAAAGCTATGGGGTCTTTGCTTCAATATTGGTAAAGACACAAGAGTCTTAATTTTAACCGATAACGTTCGGTATTTATATAAATAGGCCATTAGTCACTTCTTCACTCTACCGTCTCATTTACTAAATTGATGAAGGCTTAAATTGCAAGATAAACGCGGTTTAGTTCGCAATCTAAACCCAATTTTAACTGATAACGATAAGAATTTAGTTTGTCAAGTAAATAGTGACCACTCACCACACGTAAATTTAATGCCGTCTGCAATTTACATAATTGGCTTTTCCCTAATCTGAGTAATCAAACTATAGAGTCAGTAATACATTGTGCCTATGAAAGTTATACGATTATTAGGTTGTGTGACGGTTTGACGGCTTCCAAGTATATCGTGTCATAGCATAAAATCTGCCTAGCCTTTTCCCAACTATGTTGGGGTCGGCTCCCAGTCTAATCGGATACAGCTGAATACCAGTATTTTACATGGAGCGACTGCCTATCTGACCTCCACAACCGAGTAATTAGGTAATACGATACCCTTGGTAAGACTATCAGACTGTCGGGCTTCTGACGATCCGTAACGACTGTCAAAGATCCACGAATGACAGCCGGGACCAACGGCTTAACGTGCTTTCCGTCCGAGGCACGGAGGAGTCTCGGTATGTAGAAATAGTCACCCATCCACAATCAGCCTATAATGATCCCACTGCTGGGACACAGGCCTCCTCTCTTCGAGAGGGAGTGGGCTGTAATCTACCATGCGGGTCCAGTGCGGGTTGGTAGATGTCTCATGATTTCGAATTTTTGGTTCTAGAACATCTGGTTTTCCCACGATTTTTTTCTTTTGCGAGCAGTGGTGATGAAATTATTTATACAAAGTAAAGCGCCTGTTTGGGTTCGTATTCGAAACCACGACCTAGAACTCGTAAGTCGGGGTCGTTACCATCACTGATCTCTATCTATATCGTGTAATTTGTCTTTTTTCCGTTTTCGAAAACATTAACCCTCAGTAAGGTTAGTAAGCATGGCTGACTGTCAGTGCCAGTGGTGTGACCAATGTACCGAGTACTGTCACTCTTGGAGACTCTTTTCATTTAGTAGAAAGACACTATCTATAGCACAGTTCTTACTTTCATTATCGACGTCTTAGAGTGAAAACCTCGTAAGTGTAAAAGAAGTAACTTTTCAGGAGGAAGAAAAAACTGCGTGCTGTAAAATTTTGTACGGTGTCTTATGTTCGCAGTTCTGGATATAAAAGCGGGTTAAATTTCCATATTAATTAATAAAAAAACATAAAAGACGCTGTACAAAAATTTTACAGCATGCAGTTTTTTCTACCTCTTGAAAAGTTACTTCTTTTTTACACTTACGAGGTTTTCAGTCTAAGGCGTCGTTATGTACAATCAAGTATTTATATCTTCGTCGGTTTTCAAATTCTTTCCTCTATCAAGTCCGGACACGTAATGAGTCGGTAACAGATCATTCATCTATCATTCATTAAGTAGACAAAATAGTCCTTACTCTTTTCTAACTTGAACAGACAGCTGTGCTGCTGGGGAGTTTGTTGCGCCACTTCTTCTTCCCAGCTAAAGGCACTAGGAAGCCGTGAAGGGTGGGCGTTTTGGGGGACTGTCTCATGTAGTTTTGAGGTTCGAAAAGTGCTGATTCTCAGCCTAGTTTGAATAAATAACTTTTGAATTTGACGGTGACGAACATATTGTATGTATTTGTACAGCGTACATTTCAAGTGGTTTATGACTTATAATGTAAACCATGTATCTATTCCAGTTCCTGTCATACTTGCAAGCGTGCTGCACCTACTCCCATCAAGGTGCCGACCTATCAGAGGACTTGGAGCCCTTCCTCAAAACCATCGCTGAAGACGTGAGTCAAGCTTCTTATATATATTTAAAATCCTGACCGTACCCTAATTGCGTAACTTATTTTCGCAAACAATTATGCCTAATTTGTTTCATTTTGACAGTTCAACAACATTCATTGCGTTATTTACGTTGTTGAGCAGACTTTTTTTTCCAACTTATGAAGCAATGGATTAGTAATCTGTTTCAAATCGAAACACATTGTGATTGTGTTGTATTACGCAATTAAGGTACTGGGACACCAAAAGAATATAATATGGACTAAGTTGTCTGAAATAAAAGTTACATTATATTATTATTAAATACATCGCAATAAAGAACAAAAGTCAGAATAATATCATTACTGCTCTTCAAAGCTCGATTTAATTTTTGCTGCTTATGACACAGATTAGAACAGATGGTTCACTCCGCAAAATCATTTAAATAAAAAGCGACTCTTGCCACGACACAATAAAGTGCAATTCAGGTCGCACAGTGCTAATTACCTACAGTTATATTCACTTAGAAGTTGCCTCTCTATCGCGTAACTGTTAGATCTTTTGACTAGGGACGTTACACTCGCTGAATTGGCCCAACTTACTTACTTAACGTACTTGTAGTTTCATACCTAAAATGCTGAGTGAACCATTCTTACTACTTATGATCAGCTGCTTTTAGTCCTTCTTTTCGTGGTTGCTTGCGTTCACAGACACAAACTCTAACTACACTTGGATAAAACAGAACAAAGCCTCATTGAGGTGGATAACAATTAAAATTCTATTGTGTCTCGTTAATGACAGTTGAAAGGTTAAGCGCGTTGGGCATTTTTGAGATGGGAAAAAACAATTGAACTCCTCGCGACACCGTTACCGACACCTCATTTTTGTAAACGCGATTGTGCTCGTTATTTAAATAAGGTTACGGACCAATGTTCTATACAAGTATTTTTCTTCCATCAAAGCGATCTTGTTCAAGTTTTCACTTCTGTCGACACTCCCGGAGTGCCACTGTTTTTTTTAATGTTCTTTCTTTGCGTCATGTTTACCGGAAATAAACGTATTTTCTTTATTATTATTTTTTATTTGCCTCTAAATCCACCAAGTGAGCGATCTCCATTAAATACCATAATTACAGCACCACACTCCACTAATCAACTTTATTCACCATTAACGATGTACTTAAAATTGACAACATAGCAACGTCAATTGACCGTGATACACAAAGCGTTACAACAGCACGTCATGTTTGTTACAAGAAATATTCAACCGTACGAGCATTCACCACTAATGATCACATTTCCAGATTGCAGCTATGCGTAACGACACAAAAATACTTGACAAAGAGATGGAGAACCGCCATACGATTGTAAACAGTAAGGACACGGTGCTCCCGAGTTGTAAGTCGAGAGAAGCTGAAGGGGACTGCAAAGACGGCTTGTTGAGCACACCGTGCCTCAAAAACATGCCTCGGATGCAAGGTTATCTGTTTAAAAGGACTTCAAATGCCTTCAAGACATGGAATAGGAGATGGTTCTATTTATACGACAATCGTCTTGTGTATAGGTGAGTTCTTGATTCTCGATTGTGGTTTTCGATCGGAGGTTTCTTCGTAACTAACGTATGTAGGCCAGTGACGTCATGCCTTGTTAATCGCTCTACTTCTTTATCTATTGTTTATTTGTTTGATTAGATCTGTTAGATAAGATTGCGTAAATAAATTTGCTCAATTGATTTAGTCTTTCGGTAATACTGATTATTATGCATCTTGGATGTAAATTACGTGAACCATATCGTAACTTCTGACGTAATTTGAATGAATACATTATAAAAATGTATGTTTGTGTGTTACTAGTAAATTAATTATGGAAATTATCGATCTTACTTGTCATTTTTAATCACATCAATGCCTTTCGAGAGCAGTGGTGGCCCAGTGAGAGCAGTGGTGGCCCAGTGGTAACGGCCGCGACTTACGAGTTTTAGGTCGTAGGTTCGAACCCAGACAGGCGCTTTACTTTGTGTAAATTATTTCATCACCACTGCTCTCAAAACGGTGACGGAAAACATCGTGAGGACACCGGCATGTCCTAGAACCGAAAATTCGAAGATATGTGACATCTACCAACCCGCACTGGGCCCGCGTGGTGGATTACGGCCCGCTCCCTCTCACAGAGAAGAGGCCTGTGTCCCAGCAGTGGGAACATTTATAGGCTGATGATGATGATGATGCCTTTCGAGCGTGCAGGAAGTTAGTTGCAGCAACCTCCTGTTATCTAATAAAACCGTACTGAAAAAGTTTGGTTTAGTAATTTGCTCTTAATAATGCTTTGCTATTAACTTCAACTAGATATGTAATTTGCCAACTTCAGAACATAAAAAACAGACCTGGGGCTGCAGTCTTGACATAGATAGCGATCGCTTTACGACCGAATTTGGTCGCAAAGTCCTAATGGCGTCCCTAGACGCACAAGATGTGCTTGATAAGCATGTGATTTTTTCGTGCTTGTCAAGCAGTTTTGACCGTCTAGGGACGCCATTAGGACTATATTTAAGTCGTGACTGCAGCCTCAGAACTCCGTAAGAATCATAATTATCATTTATTAACAGCTTCTCGCGGTTTCACCCTCATAAGTTTCGATTCCGTGGAAATATCGAGGTAAAAAGTTTCCTATGTCCTAACCCAAGTCATTGTCTACCCATGTGCCAAATTTCATTTAAATCCGTACAGCCGTTTTAGCGTGAAAGCGTAACGAACAAACTCACATAGTTATGCGTGTTGACGAGTTTATATTTTCTAGGAAAAGGACAGGTGAGCTAAACGTAACGGTAATGGAGGAAGACTTGAGACTGTGTACTGTGAAGCCGGTGCTTGATGGCGAGAGGCGGTACTGCTTCGAAGTATTGTCACCATCGAAGTAAGTGGGCTTGAGCTTTATCAATCTCAACAACAATAAATGTCTAAAACTTGACAAAAATTTAAGTAAATTAGAGGTACTTTTGACAGATTGCAATAAAAATGCGAAAGTTCTTAAGACGGTTTTTCCTAAAAGTTGGCAACGTCGAAAATAGCTGCCAAATATTTACCTGTTTTGATTAATTTGGCAATATTACTGTATGGAATTAAGAAATGTGACTAACTAGGGAACTAAAATATTGATTATGAAATGCAATAGTTGATATCGTAACACCGAATATTTCGTTTTATAAGAAAAAAAAGTATTTGGAAACGTTCCAAATGCTTTTTTACACCTAAAACGGTTACAACATCAAATTCAGTGTTATAATTGCAATTCATTATTAATATTCTAGTTCGCTAGTTAGCGACATTTCTTATTTCCAAACAGTAATATTGCCAAATTATGCAAAACAGCGAAATATTTGACATCTATTTGCGACGTTGCCCACTTTCAGAATAAACGCTCTTAAAAATACTGGAATTGCCCCATTCGTGAAGGGCTGGTCTTTGTGGTAATATTAAGAAAAGCCTATATTCAGCAGTGGACGTCTTTCGGATCAAATGATGATGGTCGTTATGAAATGTCCTATTTGGGTCTATTTTAAAATAAACAACAGTAACTATACTTCAATTCATAATTTCAGATAATTGACATTCCGTCGCCTACTTACTCAACTATCTACTTTAGCGTTATGTATTCCAAGTTGGTTTTTGAGTGTTCATTTGCGATAAGAAATCTTTACAAATTTTGGTTGCAATGGAATTTAAACTTTATCACGTATAACATAGAGTTGGTTGTCCAAAACTTGATAATCATCTCAGATTCTAAATTCAAATATAACAAATAAACTTTATTCCCAGGAGTCACATGCTTCAAGCGGATTCAGAAGAGATGCTCAACTGTTGGATAACTGCGCTTCAGAATGGCATCCGTTCCGCCATACAACAGGGTCAGAGTAGAGAGAACCCTGACACTCAGCTGATACTCGTGCCAGATGACAGGCCCTTAGAGAACAGGCATAGTGTTGCCAACGTTAGGGGCATGCGGAAAATCAGGTACATATTTGTTAAGTAGAATGTTCTGCTATACTAGTTTTTTAGCTAAGAGAACATTTTGTTCAGTTGTTTTGACAACTGACTTGCTTTACGTGGTTCCACTTGACACGTAGGTGAGATCAACTTGCAGAATAAAACATTTACAGCATATCTATTTTCATAATGTCCCTCGGGTATCATCGGATTTCCGAATACAAACGAATGCTAATTTCCATGTCCATCAATTATTCGATTTATCGTGTAAAATCATTTGAATTCAGAACTAAGTACTTTATTGTTGTTTTGTTTTGATTTCCGTGAGAGCTGTAAAACTATTTTCCTATCTGTCGTGCCTGCGACTGTAGCAGCTTTCCTCCCATTTTTTAAAATAAATTACATTAAATTAAAAGAGTATTAACAACTTTGTATACTTCCAAGACGGACGGTCTGCATCAAGTCCAAAGGGCAACTGACAGAAATCCGACAACTGACAAAACACGAAGTTTGCCGAGGGACATTAAAAAAATAGAACTATAGTAGCACAATGTCACTCTTACAGCTAGTCGAAACATTTAATGGAACACCTTTGTTAGATTCTGCAGGTGCATTTAAAAAGTTGTGTTTCTAATATTTTAGTCATATTTCCAGGATATGGGAGCAACTCCTGAGCATTCCCGGCAACAACTACTGCTGTGACTGTGGCAGTCCCAACCCTCGCTGGGCTAGCATCAATCTTGGCATTACACTTTGTATAGGTATGCACTAATACATTGCTGTCGCGGCCAGCAATTAGAGCATTGATGGACGATCGTGAAAATATGGGCTGAGGCGAAGCCGAGGCACACATACGTGAGTCCATAAATGCCTGGTTGCGGCCAAGGCTTGTATAGTACTTTTTTCAAATAATGCGCGGAAATTCAAACTATATTAATAATTATAAATTCCAGAATCAATAACGAACAAAGAACATTTTTCACGCGCCAATATGTTTATTCATTCTGTTTCTTCTTTACTTTATACAGCTCTATTTGCTAAGTCAGTTCTAAATTTAAATAAAATCTTTGATAAGTAACCTCCTTAGTTGCTGTGGGCCGAAGTAAAAAGTTAGTTCCATTTTTAAAAAACACGACAGATATGAGTTTTCATAGTAATTTATTAGGCCGTTAAACACGACAGATATGGATATAAAAAAGTACTCTGTGATAGTAACATTGCCGGCCGCCTACTCGCTTGTTTTTGACCAGTACAGCAATTTCGATTTATCTCGAAGAAGGTTTTCAAAATAATGTTCAAAATTCCAAGCATGTTTTAGAAAAGTCATTGTTTTCACAAAGACGGTCTTTTTCCATAAATACGTGCATGAGGCTTATTATTTTTCCGATTACGTCCTGGCAACCTGCACTTTAATGCAAATAACAGTTCGATATGCAGGTACGGGATAGGAAGTTGTTTGAAAGTGTGTATACAGTAAATTCGTATTGTCTTACTACAATAGGTATGATGACTAATATTAGAAATGTTCGAACAAGTAATGTAATTTCAAAGAAGGCATAGTAAAATGTGATAATCGAAAAAATCTGTAATATTGATGGAAATATTTATTTATTTATTATGGCACTCCAACGACTAGATCACAAAAACATTTACAGAGAGCATATCGTATTATACTAACTAAATATATACTAACATAGTTTGCCTATTAATAATTAAAGTGATGATAAAAATAACAATAAAATCAATAAGTTAATAATAAATTAATAATAATAAGATCAAATAAATCAATAAGAATACAATCAATGAATCAAATAATTATAAATATGGAGAAGCTACACGTTTTAAATAGTTTTGGAAGGGATTATTTCCGTCCTTATCATACGGTACGGACATTGTATGGCGCTAGTATGAAGTTACATAGTCGTGACGTCACTTCTGTGATAGTGCCGTCTTTGTCTAGCCGATACTTTAAAAAAAACAACCGACCTCCAAAAAAAACACTACAAAGTGAAAAATAACTTTAATTTCGGAAGTCGGTGTCTTGGGTTTTGTATTTTCGTTTTTTGCCACCGACTTCCGAAATTAAAGTTATTTTTCACTTTGTAGTGTTTTTTTTGGAGGTCGGTTGTTTTTTTTGTAAAAAGTTTTTATTTTTCAATTTTTAGTTGTGGTACACACACATTCAAATACCACTACCTGCTACCAGTGACAGAAACTTATCATATCATCTACATATTAAGTGGGAAAAAAATACGAATTTTGTAGCTAACTCAAAAACTATCCAAGCAAAGTTAATAAAAATTTATATGGGACCAATTCCAGAGCACACCCTTTCAAACAAAAAAAGAATTTTCAAAATCGGTCCACAATTGACGGAGAAATCGGTGGACATACATAAAAAAAAAAAACATACGCGACGAACATATAACCTCCTCCTTTTTGGAAGTCGGTTAAAAACGATGATAACTTTGCCATTTTTTAAGCTTATATACTTCTTATAATATTTTTTGCACTATTTGCAAACAATATTTTCTTGAAATCACAATAAAAATTGAATATTGTTAGGTTGTTTGATTTTAATTCTTATAATTATGTTTTATTTTTTCTAGAATGTTCTGGCATACATCGCTCGCTAGGCGTCCACGTTAGTAAAGTTAGATCTCTTACCTTGGATGACTGGGAACCAGAAATAATAAAGGTACTAATTTAAGCAATTTTATTAATACAATTTACGGACTATTACAGTATTTCTATTTTCTTAATGTCCCTCGGGAATCATCGCATTTCCGAATACAAACGAATGCTAATTTCCATGTCCATCAATTATTAGATTTATCGTGTATAATATTATAATAATTTGAATTCAGAACCAAGTACTTTATTGTTGTTTGGTTTTGATTTCCGTGTGAACTATATAGAGCTATAAACCTATTTTCCTATCTGTCGTGCCTGCGACTTTAGCAGCTTTCCTCCCATTTTTAAAATAAATTATATTAAGTTAAAAGAGTATTAACAACTCTATATACTTCCAAGTCGATTGAGAGCGTCCGATCTGCACCAAGTGCAAAAGGCAATTATAGAAATCCGACGACTGACAAAACACGAAGTTTGGCGAGGGACATTAAGAAAATAGAAGTACTGTACAATAATTGTATTTTACTTTATCTGGAGTAATTTTAAATTTCCTTTTGCATACAAGATTTACAATTTAATAAATAATATTTAATTTTCTAGGTTATGGCAGAACTGGGCAATAAAATAGTGAATTTAATCTATGAAGCCAATGCTGAAGGAACAACCATCCCGAGGGCCACCCCGGACTGTGAAACGTAAGAATTTTCTTAAACATGTTCAATACAATATTGAGTGATGCTGATTTTATCAGAATTTTTCAGGATAAATAAATGAAAAATGCATTACTTTTGAAATACGCTTTAATATATGCGCATCACTTGAGAACGGCTTAACCAAATTTGTTATTTTTTGTTTTAAAATGTTCGCAATTCTCCGAATTAGGCTTTTATGCTTTTTTGGAAAGAAAAATTGGAAAAGTTTCTCGGAACATTCGGGAAAAACTGAAAGTATTTTTTGTTTGAGTTATTTAAATTTGAACAGGACAACGTCTGTTGAGTCAGCCAGTTTTTAATAAATTCTTCGGACCGTGCTGTGTTGGAGTTTGTCGCATGTGCTGTAGGCTACAAATATGGCGTTGATTTTTTGAAAAACCTTGCCTTCCTATCATCGTCTTTATCAGTTATTCCTGTAATACAGTCTCTCTAAAGATCGATGTGTCATATTGACGCGCAGGTACTGTACTGTCACATATACCCCCCCACACAGTTACAGTTCACCTTATTGTAACGAATATAAAGATCACTGTGATTTAGACAGACTCATCAATGACAGCAACCCATTAGCGACCTTATTGTAACGACAATAAAGATCACTGTGATGGCAGAGCTGTGAAGGGATTGTAGAAGTTACCACTGTAATAAAATGTCGTATTCCGAACAGAAACGTACGCGAGACGTGGATCCGCTCCAAGTACGTGTCACTGCTGTGGGTAAAGGACCTCGTCGGCAGCAGCGGCGCGCTCGCCACCTCCGACAGCCCGCTGCGCTCCGGCCGCAGGTGGTCCGTGCGGCGCGCCAGGCGCAGGTACGTGTCACTGCTGTGGGTGAAGGACCTCGTCGGCAGCAGCGGCGCGCTCGCCACCTCCGACAGCCCGCTGCGCTCCGGCCGCAGGTGGTCCGTGCGGCGCGCCAGGCGCAGGTACGTGTCACTGCTGTGGGTGAAGGACCTCGTCGGCAGCAGCGGCGCGCTCGCCACCTCCGACAGCCCGCTGCGCTCCGGCCGCAGGTGGTCCGTGCGGCGCGCCAGGCGCAGGTACGTGTCACTGCTGTGGGTGAAGGACCTCGTCGGCAGCAGCGGCGCGCTCGCCACCTCCGACAGCCCGCTGCGCTCCGGCCGCAGGTGGTCCGTGCGGCGCGCCAGGCGCAGGTACGTGTCACTGCTGTGGGTGAAGGACCTCGTCGGCAGCAGCGGCGCGCTCGCCACCTCCGACAGCCCGCTGCGCTCCGGCCGCAGGTGGTCCGTGCGGCGCGCCAGGCGCAGGTACGTGTCACTGCTGTGGGTGAAGGACCTCGTCGGCAGCAGCGGCGCGCTCGCCACCTCCGACAGCCCGCTGCGCTCCGGCCGCAGGTGGTCCGTGCGGCGCGCCAGGCGCAGGTACGTGTCACTGCTGTGGGTGAAGGACCTCGTCGGCAGCAGCGGCGCGCTCGCCACCTCCGACAGCCCGCTGCGCTCCGGCCGCAGGTGGTCCGTGCGGCGCGCCAGGCGCAGGTACGTGTCACTGCTGTGGGTGAAGGACCTCGTCGGCAGCAGCGGCGCGCTCGCCACCTCCGACAGCCCGCTGCGCTCCGGCCGCAGGTGGTCCGTGCGGCGCGCCAGGCGCAGGTACGTGTCACTGCTGTGGGTGAAGGACCTCGTCGGCAGCAGCGGCGCGCTCGCCACCTCCGACAGCCCGCTGCGCTCCGGCCGCAGGTGGTCCGTGCGGCGCGCCAGGCGCAGGTACGTGTCACTGCTGTGGGTGAAGGACCTCGTCGGCAGCAGCGGCGCGCTCGCCACCTCCGACAGCCCGCTGCGCTCCGGCCGCAGGTGGTCCGTGCGGCGCGCCAGGCGCAGGTACGTGTCACTGCTGTGGGTGAAGGACCTCGTCGGCAGCAGCGGCGCGCTCGCCACCTCCGACAGCCCGCTGCGCTCCGGCCGCAGGTGGTCCGTGCGGCGCGCCAGGCGCAGGTACGTGTCACTGCTGTGGGTGAAGGACCTCGTCGGCAGCAGCGGCGCGCTCGCCACCTCCGACAGCCCGCTGCGCTCCGGCCGCAGGTGGTCCGTGCGGCGCGCCAGGCGCAGGTACGTGTCACTGCTGTGGGTGAAGGACCTCGTCGGCAGCAGCGGCGCGCTCGCCACCTCCGACAGCCCGCTGCGCTCCGGCCGCAGGTGGTCCGTGCGGCGCGCCAGGCGCAGGTACGTGTCACTGCTGTGGGTGAAGGACCTCGTCGGCAGCAGCGGCGCGCTCGCCACCTCCGACAGCCCGCTGCGCTCCGGCCGCAGGTGGTCCGTGCGGCGCGCCAGGCGCAGGTACGTGTCACTGCTGTGGGTGAAGGACCTCGTCGGCAGCAGCGGCGCGCTCGCCACCTCCGACAGCCCGCTGCGCTCCGGCCGCAGGTGGTCCGTGCGGCGCGCCAGGCGCAGGTACGTGTCACTGCTGTGGGTGAAGGACCTCGTCGGCAGCAGCGGCGCGCTCGCCACCTCCGACAGCCCGCTGCGCTCCGGCCGCAGGTGGTCCGTGCGGCGCGCCAGGCGCAGGTACGTGTCACTGCTGTGGGTGAAGGACCTCGTCGGCAGCAGCGGCGCGCTCGCCACCTCCGACAGCCCGCTGCGCTCCGGCCGCAGGTGGTCCGTGCGGCGCGCCAGGCGCAGGTACGTGTCACTGCTGTGGGTGAAGGACCTCGTCGGCAGCAGCGGCGCGCTCGCCACCTCCGACAGCCCGCTGCGCTCCGGCCGCAGGTGGTCCGTGCGGCGCGCCAGGCGCAGGTACGTGTCACTGCTGTGGGTGAAGGACCTCGTCGGCAGCAGCGGCGCGCTCGCCACCTCCGACAGCCCGCTGCGCTCCGGCCGCAGGTGGTCCGTGCGGCGCGCCAGGCGCAGGTACGTGTCACTGCTGTGGGTGAAGGACCTCGTCGGCAGCAGCGGCGCGCTCGCCACCTTCGACAGCCCGCTGAATTTTTTCACCACTCTAACGTTGTATGTCACTTGCACGTTATAAAAAGTCAGTATTTTTGAAGTGAAAACTTCTTTAGGCGCATTGGGCATTTTTGAGATGGGACTAACTAAACCATTGATTCGCGACACTGTAACGACACCTCATTTTTGTAAACGCAATTGTGCTCTTTATTTAGATAAGGTTACGGACCAATGTTCTATACAAGTATTTTTCTTCCACCAAGGCGATCTTGTTCAAGTTTTCACTTCTGCCACTTTTTTTTGCTTTCAAGACCAATGTGACAGTTTCAACCTTAGTAATGCTTTAATTTACTGGAAGTTTTTGTCAAAAGGGGTCGTGGCTAAATAATAACAGCCAGATCTCTCGAAGATTAAGCTATGCTTACCGCGGTCGGTTCATGGATGGGTGACCATCCATTACATATCGAGCCCCCTCCGTGCCTCGGAAAGAACGTTAAGCCGTTGATCCCGGCTGTGATTCGTAAATCTTTGACTGTCGTTACGGATAGTCAGAAGCCCAAAAGTCTGACAAGCAGTCTTACCAAGGGCTATCGTGTTACCCAGTAACTGGGTTGTGGAGATCAGATAGCCAGTCGCTCTATGTAAGACTAGACGGTTAGACTAGAAACCGACCCCTAAATTTGTCTTGACAATTTTTTTGTCAGAAGTCCACCTGTATAAAACCCTGACCCCTTTTATGTAGTTATCATGTCATCAATCAATCTGCCTAGCTTTTTCACAACTTTGTTGGGGTCGGCTTCCAGTCTAACCGGATGCAGCTGAATACCAGTATTTTCGGACCATCGGGTTAACATGCTTTCAGAGGCACGGAGGAGTCTCGGTATGTAAAGATGGTCACCCATCCAGGGACCAAACTCGGCAAGCATAGCTTAACCTGATGGATCGACCCGTGCGGCTGTTATTACTTAGCCACGAGCTTATCATAACATGTTGAAGTTAAATTAACTTTCTTTTCAGGGTCCGCGCTACGCCCTCGGTGCCAGAAACCATCGTTGATGAAAAAAGTGATGCTAACAGTAATACGAGTGGTAAATATCCGAACTGTATAAAAATTGATAACTCCACACAAACTTTTCCCATTCAACAAATACGCAAATTTTTAATGCCCAGTTAATTAAAAATATTTAATTATTATTAAAAATATTTAATTATTATTAAAAATATTTAATTATTATTAAAAATATTTAATTATTATTAAAAATATTTAATTATTATTAAAAATATTTAATTATTATTAAAAATATGTTTTTGTCGCAATGAGATGGTTGAAGCCGTACATACAGGGTAAGTTTTAAACCAGTGTGCAAACTTTAACACGTGACTTTACTCATCATTATGAACAACTTTTACTATGGGACCAAACCTGAAATCGCGAAAAAAATCAGCTGTTCCCTACATTTATGTTCGCATAACTCGTAAAAAAAAATCCTGTAGTTATATCCCTAGAGATATATTATTATAGCTATATACCGCAATAGAGTTCTATGAAAGCGGTTCATAACTGGAGCGGGCGGGTGGACGCACATGTATGAAAAACTAGCGAGCTAAACTAAACTAACTGCAAAATAAATTAGCTGGCGGTGGACGGCTCGCGGTACTGTCTGAGTGACCTAATTTTGTCACTGCGACCAATTTCGACGTAGTTGATCATAGTTCTAACCTAACCTATTTTGTCGGAGTGCCCTAATAGTTATATTACTAGATCGTACCCGTATCATAGTTATATTCCTAGTAAGACAGTTATGAACAGCTTTCATATAACTATATTACGGTATATAGGGTGGCAGGGACATCGACGAGAAAACTGTTACCATGGATTCCACATTACCACAGGGTGGCAGCCCTGTATAGCTATATCCCTAGGGATATAACTATATCACGGCTTCAACCATCTTACTGCGACATATACAGGGTGGAATTAAATTATCCTGCAAAACTTCACAAACGTGATAAGTATCGAGATTAAATCATGATACATGACCCTAGGCCTTACCTCATAAAGGATAACCATGATATAGTGTTGTTTGCGGATGACACTTCACTTTTGTTTAAACTTAAACGTCAGCAGCTGGTTACTGACGATGTAAATAGCGCGATCTCAAAAGTAGTTCACTGGTTCAATGTTAATAATTTACTTCTTAATCAAAAAAAAACCAAATGCATTAAGTTTACCCTACCTCATGTTAGGCAGGTGAAAACTAATGTGTTAATAAAGGGCGAAGAATTGAATCCTGAAGATAGCACAGTTTTCTTGGGCTTAACTTTGGATGCTAAGCTTCAGTGGGGCCCACATATAGATAAATTGTCAAAAAAGCTAAGCTCCGCAGCATATGCTGTTAGAAAAATTCGTAATTTGACTGACATAGAGACAGCCCGTTTAGTGTACTTTAGCTATTTTCATAGTGTAATGTCGTACGGTATTCTGTTGTGGGGAAATGCCGCTGACATTCAGACTATCTTTGTTTTGCAGAAAAGAGCTGTTCGATCAATTTATAAATTAAATCCGAGACAGTCTCTCAGAGATAAATTTAAGGAGATTAATGTAATGACTGTGCCTTCTCAGTATATTTTTGATAATCTTTTATATGCCCATAAAAATATAAAATTGTTTAAAAAATACAGTGATATCCATAACATAAATACTAGAAACAAACACAAATTTGTTGTACCTACAACAAGGCTCAAGAAAATAGGTGGCTCGTTCAGATGTCAATGTATACGCTTTTATAATAAACTTCCAAGCCACGTACAAGATCTAAGCCTTAATAAATTTAAATCATTCATTAAACGTAAGTTGTGCCAGAAAGCTTTTTATACTGTTAAAGATTACATTGAGGACAAAAAGGCTTGGGATTAAGCTGCTCCAATTATTATTTTTATTTTTTACTTTTGGAACTTTGTTTATTTTGCAAACTTCAAAATTATATACACAATGACATGCATATTTACTTTGTTAAGTATAACATTATTATTATTTTAATTGATGTGAATGTGAGGACTATGTAGCTCATGTATATATATTTATTTAATTTTTCTCAGTTACTACTAATGATAATCTGGCAGTCTTGAGTACTTTATGCGGCCTACCCAAATGTCCTTTCTTTGCTATTGTTCGTCGAATCGTTGAGCTCCTTTTAAGTTCTGAGTTGAGCTGCACAATTACTGACAAATGCGTGCACTGACTGGACAGGTCCACTCAAATCTGTATGGTTCTTTCCTCAAAAGATCATTTCAGACACAAATCTACATGGTCCTCATATGAAATGCTCTGACCAAGATTATTTCTGGGTTTTTTTTATTTTATTATATACACTATGACATTAATGATTTTTATATATACAATGACATGAATATTTACTTTTAAAGTATTATATTATTTTAATTATTGTGAATGTGAAGACTATTTGGGTCATTCCTTTTTGTTTTGTTTTTAATTTTTTTCTCAGTTAGTTTTAATCATGGTCTGACAGTTTGAGTAATTTATGTGGCCTACACAAATGTCCTTTTTTTTGGTATTGTTCGTCGAATCGTTGAGCTCCTTAAATTCTGAGTTGAGCTACACGATAAATGACAAATGCGTGCACTGACTGGACAGACCCTCTCAATCTGTGTGATGCTTTCCTCTAAAGACCACTTCAGACACCAATCCACATGGCCTTCACATGATCTGACCAAGATTATGTCTGGACTTTAAAAGAGACTGTGACCTCTGAGTTTGTTTCGGCCTTTCTTCTCAGAGTAGTCAGATAGGAAACGCCGACCTCATCTAGTTTTTAAAATATGATTGACGTGTAAAAGTGTTTGTACAAACCTACTTACAGAAATAAAATCATTTATCATTTATCATTTATATATACACATTCTCCTGACCTTTTTAAGTGTACGTTACACTAATGCTGTTTCCACAAACTAAACGACACAACAACAGCATGCCGTTGGATTTTCAACGTTCGGCTAAGCGCAGAAAGTTGGTAATCCAACAGCACGCTTATAGGTGTTGCTTAATGTTAGTGGAAACGAACATAACTCTATTCCTCTCTTATGCTGGTATACTCAGTATTCCATAGACGTTTGTTTATGACATATCGTTGTTTCAGTGTCGGAAAGTTCTAGTAAATCGGACGGCAGTCCTGTGCTACTGATCGGCTCTGAGTTGGCCAGTGACCGCGGTGTGGATCTCAGCTTGCCTTCCGACCACGATTCTACGGAAGGAGAGGACAGCGATGAATTAGGTTAGTTTTGTGTTATCACTAGCTTTTGCTTGCAGCTTCACCTGCGTAAATTATCTCACGGGGTTGTACTACCGGGATAAAACTTATACTATGTCCTAGCTATGGCCAAATTACATCCAAATTCATTCAGTCGTTAAGGCGTGAGAAGGTAACAGACAGACCGACAAAGTTACTTTTGGATTTATAATATTACTAGCTGCTGCTGTTGCAATGCCACTTTTTTTTGTTCATTTATATAGATTTTTGGACTAGAAACCCTCACAGGCGTCCTCAGAACACCCCATGCGGCCTACCCAAATGTCCTTTCGTTGGTATTGTTCGTCGAGTTGAGCTCCTTAAGTTCTGAGTTGAGCTCAACGTTTACAGACAAAATGCTTGCACTGACTGGTCAGGTCCACTCAAATCTGTGTAGTTCTTTCCTCAAAAGACCATTTCAGACACTAATCTACATGGTCCTCATATGGTCTGACCAAGATTATGTCTGGACTTTAAAAGAGACTGCGACCTCTGAGTTTGTTTCGGCCTTTCTTCTCAGAGTAGTCAAATGGAAACGCCAAACTCATCCAGCTTATTTTTTTTATATGACGTGTAAAAGTGATTCCGTTATCCTATTTACAGAATAAACAGTTTCACCCTACCAAAGTTTCATCACAATCTGATCAATGGTTTAGGAATCCATAGAGGACAAATACACAAATATTGATTTTTATTTATATAGAAGACAGATCTATACTAATATTATAAAGCGGTAAAATTTGTTTATTTGTTTGAATGTTATCTCCGGAACGAAAGTTGGTAATCTCCGGAACTACTAGTGGGATTTGAAAAAATATTTTTGCATTGTATAGTCCAATTCTTGAGGAAGGTTATAGGCTCGCGGACGAAGTCGCGGGCAGAAGCTAGTAGATTATAAATTAAATGTGGAAATTAGCAGAGTTTGAACTTGGTGTACCGTGAGAATGTATCTATTTAGAACGCAAGTTGCGAGTTGTTTAGACCAGTGGCCCTAGTGTGAGCTTCTTTTAACGATCTCGACTTTACGCATCGACCGCGTTCGGCATACTGATTGACGACATTGTTGCCATTGCGTGCAAAACCTAAAAATTGTCTTACATTTTCGCTATTATTGATGAATAAATAGTATATTTCATAGATTTCTGGTGATTTACAGAATGAAAACGTGATTGTGTTGTAGGCGCGAATATAATTAGCGACGCGCAGATATTGTGTTCTATTCCCAGGCAAGTTCAATGCTTTTAGTCCCTGGCTACCACGGACTAATGTTTAGTTTGGAGCCAATCTAAAACCCTCTGTAATATTTTAGACTATAAGGGTTTTTGAAGTGAAAACTTTTTTAGGCGCGTTGGGCATTTTTGAGATGGAAAAAAAACAATTGAACTCGCGACACCGTTACCGACACCGACACCTCATTTTTGTAAACGCGATTGTGCTCTTTATTTATATTACATTACGGATCAATATTCTATGCAAGTATTTTTACTTTAAAGGTTTCGGAAGTTTTTATTTTTTTGTAAACGCGATTGTGCTCTTTATTTAGATAAGGTTACGGACTTATGTTCTATGTAAGTAATTTTCTTCCACGAAGGCAATCTTGTTCAAGTTTTTACTTCTGTCGGCATTCCCAGAGTGCCACTGTTTTTTTTATCTTTGAAATCTGTATCGTTGACCCGCTAATGGTTATAATGCTGTATACAGCGGTAGAAGACATGTCCCGCCTGTCGGCCGCGTCCGTGCTGCAGCTAGCCGCGCGCGCACACAACGTGGGCGTCATGCGCGGCGCGCTGGCGGCCGGCGCCGACGTGTGCGCGTGCGCACCCGACCGCAGGACTCCTCTGCATTCCGCCGTGCTCAGTGTGAGTCTAATACAAAATCAGCTATTTAACTTACATATAGTTCTTAGCCCTCTGTCGCCGTAACGATATTCACAAAAGACATTATATTTTCAGAATAGCACATTCGCGATAAACATTCAAATAACATTCATGCTTTGAAATTCTAACTAACAGAAAACTTAGACAGATTTAAACAGCGGGCAAACTAGGCACAGCCTGTATCTTCACTACACAAAGATAATTATTTCATTTGTTCTGCTAGCGCAAGATTGTAATTCATAAGTAAAACATAAACTAAATTTACAAAACATTTAATAAAAATAACCTATATATCATAAACTATACATCTAAAAACAGTTATAGTAGATTTATCTTCTGCAAAGTAGACATCATCGGCCTAGCCTTTTCCCAAATATGTTTGAATCTGCTTCCAATCTAACCGAAAGCATTTGAATACCGGTAATTTGTATGAAGCGATTGCCTATCTGACCTCGACAACTAAAGGCGAATTTCACCAATGAAACTGAACGCGTTCAGCACATCAATTTACTGATGTAGATACCGCGAGGCTAGTCTATTTTAGCTACTTTCATAGTATCATGTCTTACGGTATTTTACTGTGGGGACGGGCTGCAGACATCGAGTCTATTTTTATTTTTATTCTGCAGAAAAGAGCGATCAGAGCCATATATTATCTCCGCAGGCGCGATTCTCTAAGGAAGCTGTTTAAGGATATTAACATCATGACGGTACCTTGTCAATATATCTATGAAAACATCATGTACGTAAGAAAACATTTACTTCTTTTTAGCAAAAGAGATGATAGACATAATGATAGTACAAGGAATAGGGACCTATTAGTTCAACCAGGTTTCAGACTGGCTAAAGTAGATTCATCTTTCATGGAATAAATACTGTTTAAAATGTTACAATAAAACTCGTTCCACCCCACATACTTCAACTGAATGAGACGAAATTCAAATCTTGTATAAAACGCACACTATGCAGGTAGGCATATTATACGTTGGGGGATTACATCGCTGATAAAAATGCTTGGCTCAATGCTGGTCCTGCTCCACAACTAATTGATTAACATTTACAAATACTGTTGGAGCTGCTGAAGATTGTGAGACCATCTTTGCATTGTATAAACTCAATCTCCTTTGTATTATTTAATTGCATAGCACAGGTGTGAGCACTATGTACTAAAAACTAAAGAGTTACCATTTACCGGGTAATATGTCTTGCATTGACTAGAATGTGCCCTGGCGGCTGTGAGTATGTCACTCAAATGTTTCGCTGATGGTGGCGCGTGTGTTGGATCATTTAGCTCCCTTCAAAATGGTTGAGCTGAATGGTGCTAATCCATGCGTCATGTTCGTGAACGGGCTCCGTCAGTTGGGACTGGTCATCTCTTAGCTGCCAGGGCTTATTTTTTATTTATTTTAAATTTTTGAATTGTTCTTTGTTTGATCTTTTTATTACGGACGCTTCTAACATTTCAACATGAATGATGTAACCAATATTTTGTAACAATTTTTTATTTAAAAGCGTGTCCGTGGAGTTTCTTGCCCGTTCTTCTCCATAGGTACCTACTACGCTTTGGAATGGGCAACTAGCTTCATACCTATTCCTGACTAACCGATTCCTTGACAATTCAAAAGTGCCTGTAAATGGTTTAATTGAAATAAATGCTTTGAGTTTGAGTTTGCACACCTAAACCGCGTTCAAGAGCTGTCAAAGTCACAATTGTTATGGAATATTGACACTGACAGCTCTTGAACACGGTTTAAAAGTGCTGATCGCGTTTAGTTTCATTGGTGAAATACGCACTAAACTATTGGGCAATGCGATGCCTCTTGATAAAGCTATTTGTGTAACTTTCGGGCTTCTGAACTACCTATAACGGCTATCCAAGATCTAAGAACGACAACTGACACCAACAGTTTAACAAGATAGAATGTGGTTTGTTGTACCACACAATAGTACAGAAGGCGCACTAGCATTTTATGTATAAAGCTACAAGTACGCGGCGGGCTCGTCTTGTCGAGTTGATTCAGTGAGCGTAACGTAGTCAGAAGATATAAGAGTTACTCGATAGAAAGAGTGGCAACTCTAGGTGAATATAACTGTAGGTAATTAGCGCTGTGCGACCTGAATTGCACTTTATTGTGTCGTAGCAAGAGTCGCTTTTTATTTAAATGATTTTGCGAAGTGAACCATTTGTACTAATCTGTGGTTGTACACCAAAACTGCAAAGCAGCTCATAGAAATACAATACTTGATATTGCAGGGTTCCGTGATGGCATGTTCGTTCTTACTGCTAAACGGCAGCAAGTTGAACATGCAGGACGATGACGGGAAGACTCCTCTACACCTCGCCACCGAAGCCGGCCACACTGGACAGGTAACTCAACATTATAATATTCTACATTTTGTTGTATTATTCTACATAAACTCAGGCCTTCTTCCCATGGGAGTAGGCAGACACTGCAAAACGCCATCTGCTACGATCCTTACATACTCCTTTAGGTTCGTTTGCGTTCATACATCTAGTCATACACGCGCGTCGGTTGCGAGTACTATGGACCTGACCTTTCTGAAGAACATCACCAATAAATGTGTATTAGGGCTTCTTGTATTATTCTGAGTGCACATAAAAAAATACACTCTTTCCGTACCAACATTAGCGTTGGTCTTAACCTCGCTGCAGGCTGAACACAACTTCTTATTTGAGGAAAACCCATCAGAAATAAAATAGCATCAAAATTGAAACAGTCGATTTTGAGGAAATCGCGGACATGAATACATATGGTCGAATACGTAACCTCCTTTTTTGAAGTCGGTAAAAAAACGTCATGCGCCGACTTCTAATACATTAGCACGCGTAGCATGACCACCGTAGAAACGAGTTTTGTCGACGGAAGAATAAACAAAATGACAGATAAACAATCACAATCTGTCATTTTGTCTATTCTTCCGTCGACAAAACTCGTTTCTACGTTGGTCATGCTACGCGTGCTGGTAGGTCCTTAGGCACAAGTCCCACCGTCAAGGAAGCGGCTAAGCTATCAACGATGTTCTCGCTCAAGAATCGTTCAGAAGACGTCAGTGGCGTGCGTTTCATAAAGACAGAAAGACACTGCCTACCCTAGTTCTGATAATAGATCTAATATTATTTTATCAATAAACAAAACAAATCATAAATCAGCTCCACCTATCGAGTGCCGGTGGTATCATCATTCGAATTTCGCATCATCTCGATTCGCGCTGCACTAGCGCCGCCTCGCCTCTGCCACGATAAAGACACAAACTATTCGTCTCTGAATGTTTTTATGTGTGCTCTCGTGGTAAGTCGTATTTAATGTGTGTGCGTTCCTATAGCTACGCGGGCTTTGCTGACACACAATGACAAAAATCACGCACACAACTGCAAGAAAAGCCAGTGTCTTTATGTAGTTATTCTATACAGCTAAGACGAAAAATTACGACTCGTACCGAACATTACCGAAGGAAAGTTTGCTATGCAATGCAAATATTTTAGGAAATAACGTTGTTTCATTGAATTTTATACATTTAGATGACCATAATTTTTTGTCGTATAACCTTTTTTACCCTTTATTGCCCGTTTTACTATAGTTGCCATATTGTTTGACGTGCGTTGTGTTTGTGAATACGCTATCAGGTAATTAGAATTTGATTGTTGTTATTAGTGTAAAATGGATAATATTGTCTGTGAAAGTTGTTCAGATGGTGTGTGTATTGAGAAAATAAAACATGATGCGTTTTCAAAACTATATTTCGGTGAAAAAAAAACAAGTTATCGAGATAGGTCGTGGTATACCGGATTTGCAATTAATACAAATTAAAGGTAAAGTCAATCGTAAATTCAATAAAAAACAATATGATTCATATCATTGGCTGACAGGTTGCATACACAGTACCTAATCGGTTATTTTGTTTCGTTTGTCTACTATTTTCAAATAATAAAACCGTCTGGAACGACACCGGTTACGCTGATATTCATAATTTTCCTACCGCCGCGAGAAAACATGAACAATCTGAAAAACACTTAGAAGCTTCCCTTAAATATCACACCTTTGGAAAAAATCGTATAGAGACGCGTTTAATCATCAATCGACAAGACGACGCGACGAACCAAAACCAACGTGCAGTATTTTTGGTGAGTAAAATTTTCTGCCTACCCTGTCTTAAAACTGTGTGCACGCCACTGGAAGACGTAGGTCCTGTATATAATGATCGCTAACTGTTCACACCGCCTGCGAGTACTCGTTTGTCGCAGTGGTGCTCGCTTGGCGGGCAGAACTCTCGCTGAGAGACTCACGCCTGGTATATACGCACACTAGCGAGTAATCGCTCGTCGCCGTCGCGCACTCGCTTTCGTCGCTCACCAACTCGTTTTTAGGGTTCCGTACCTCAAAAGGAAAAACGGAACCCTTATAGGATCACTCGTGTGTCTGTCTGTCCGCCTGTCACAGCCAATTTGCTCCGGATCTAATGGACCGATTAAGTTGAAATTTGGTTCACATATGTATTTCTGTGACCCAAACACGAATGTGTAACGTAAACAAATGAATTTTGAATATAGGGGTCACTTTTGGGGGGCAAACAACAAAAAAAAATGTTTTGCTAACAGTGCCGTGTGACATATCAAATGAAAGGGCTTGTTGCGAGGATCTCAAACATATATATTTTTTTTATAATTTTAAAATCAATAATCAGGTTTTGTCGACGAAAGAATAGAAAAAATTACAGATTGTGATTGTTTATCTGTCATTTTGTCTATTCTTCCGTCGACAAAACCCATTCCTACTGTCATGCTTAGCGTGCGAAAAAATTGAGTTGAGTAGCAGCATATAATTTAAAATGTATCTATCCCAGGTGTGTCTGCTACTAAAGTACCGCGCCGACCAGACTATAGTTGACAAGGAAGGTCAAACGCCGCTCGACATCGCCGTCAACAACGCCAACGCTGATATTGTTACTCTGTAAGTGATAATGAATTTTGGAATACGATCTTTGAAAATGAGAAAGTCAACTTTTCAAGCTATTATAAGTATGTAATTTATCATCATCGTAACATCACGCCTATAATTCCCGAAGGGTTAGGCAGAGATGTACTCCACATTTCGCTAGTTATGATTGAAGTTTTAAAAATCTATAATTTATAACCTTGTTTCTAATTAATGTTATTTTGCACTTAAACAAACATCAACTTTATGCCCGTGTACATAAAGTTGATTTTAGACTGACTGGTACTGTTAAAAAGTAAAAAAATATTAAGTTGTAATGTAAACTGAACCTTATGTGTAGGCATTACAGTTGTTTTTTCCTAAAACTCGTGTTTGTTTACATGGTTGGAAAATAAATTGCGAACGCAGATTAAATGGATTTTTTAGGCTTACCAGTATTATTTTTACAGTTGTAATGTAATAGTTTTAATATAATGTAATTGGTAAAGCTTGTTCACTCTAAAATGACGCGCTGGTACCGCATTTGAGCACACGGTAATGCGGATTTTATTGGGTAATGTGGTAGTAGGGCACGTCATTTTAGAGTAGACAAGTTATACTAACAAAATATGGACAAAAATAGTCACAATGTTTTTTTTTATATTATGAAAAATAAATAAGTTTCTTCAGTTCAATGATACTTTAGCTTCGAGCAGAACCAAAAATTTGCGAAAAAAAATAATCTTCTCGATTTTTACTCGTACTAGTACAAGATCCACTAAAAACAAGCAGTTCATATAAAATAACCACTTATTACCAAGTTATTACTATTATTATTTTCGCTCCAGATTAAGGCTGACCAAGTTGAACGAGGAGATGCGCCAAAGCGAGATGTCCTCAAACGATGACACGTACAACGAAGTGTTCCGCGACTACACGCAGCTGGCGCACTCGCATCCTGAGCGACTCGTGCGCGCCAAACATAACAACAACGAAGGTATGGACCAGGGATGTTGCGGATACAGATTTTTTAACATCCGCGGAGGTGGATGCGGATTTTTGGTGACTCACATCCGCGGATGCAGATCTCAAGTTTTTTTAAGAGATCCGTCAAGGCGGCTGGGCGAAATTATTTTTATTGAAGTGAAAACTTCATTAGGTGCATTGGGCATTTTTGAGATGGGAAAAAACAATTGAACTCGCGACACCGTTACCGACACCTCATTTTAGTAAACGCGATTGTGCTCTTTATTTATATTTTCTTACGGATCAATATTCTATGCAAGTATTTTACTTTAAAGGTTTTGGAAGTTTTTTTTTTTGTAAACACGATTGTGCTCTTTATTTAGATAAGGTTACGGACCAATGTTCTATACAAGTATTTTTCTTGCTCCAAGGCGATCTTGTTCAAGTTTTCACTTCTGTCGGCACTCCCGGAGTGCCAATGTTTTTTTTACGGTTTTTGCAAATTGCAGCGTTGTTTCGTTGTATGTTAATCATAATTCAATTGGCGGCAATTATAATAAAATAATTACTAAATTATAATCATTTAAAAATGGAAAAAATATATATTATTTGTTTGATGGATATAAGACTATTTCGTGAAAATATGACGATTTAGGTATACCATCAATATAGCTAGCATTTAAATGATTATAATTTCCATTTTGTTGTTAAATTCTCTGAACACATATTTCTTGTGTAGGTGAACAACCGAGTGAATGACGCAGCGAGCCGGGCGGTCGGCGACGATGGCTGTGGTAGCGACTGCAACACACTTCACGTCAGTCAGCCTCGCCAGCGGTCACAGGCCCAATAGTTTGCGTATTCTGACGTCACACATGGGAAGACAACAGGAAACTAACACGAAGTAAACAACAGAAGTTTTCGGTAAAATGGTAGGTGGTTAAATTAAAGCTTTGACGGTAAAATCCGTCAATTTTTTTAAGTGAAAACTTCTTTAAATCATTGATTTCGCGACACTGTAACGGAATTTACCGACACCGTGGAGTAAAAGACATCAACGCGTTGATTACCGCGGGGCCAATTTTTTTAAAGTTTTCACTTCTGTCGGCACTCCCGGAGTGACACTGTTTTTTAATGACTTCCTGCTCAATCATACCTGTTTATACTCTTGGTAGAGAATTAATGACTGCGTGTTACCCCTTCCACAAAATTCTGTATTTATTGTAAACTAAAACTGTGGCTGAAGCCCAGTCATTTCACAGATAACACGAAGACTATTTGAATTCGAATCATTAAAATTTGTCGCTGTCGTTGGTGCTAGTTAATGTTGAGCAATGTTTTTAAACTGTTTTCTTCCCAATGTATTGCGACAGTGTAATAAATCGCCCACTTTATCACGCAAATGTAATTATTGTGCTAAGTACACTAAAAGGCTGTTTTTGTTCAAGTTGACGAACGTGTTACGAATCTTTTTTTTAATACTTACATTACTTCCTGTATTTTTACATTGATATTGAGAAAATTATAGTGATATTAGCGTTGCTGTTCTAATAAATGTTGTTCCAAATCTCGGACATAACAAAGTGCTTCTCTAGGCAGGGGTCCACAAAATGATCTCCGTTACATTTTTATACGAGGCCTTCAAAAAAGACGTTCTAAAATATTAACTTTTAGCTGCCAAACACACATAATCAATTTTATAAATATACACCGTAGGACGAATACGTCAACTGTTGAATTTCAAACAGATCAGAAAACTATATTTAGTGTTCGTGCCTAAACTACAGATTTTCAGAATAAAATAACACTAGCACTGATTCTGTAGATCATAAAATGAATTAAATAAGAGTAGGTATTGCTGTGTTTTACTAACGAGCAGCGGCTAATTTAGAGCTGGCAAAACTGGTTTACTTATTATGCGAAGTTAAGATTATAGTTTGACCGAAACAGCTGTTCCGAGCCCTATACTCCAAAGGTTTAGGTAGTTAAAAAAAGGTAAACAAAAAAAACCACGTGACGAGACAGCTGTCAAGTAACCAACTAAACGTAATACCAGTCACTTCAGTTGTTATGCTACGTCACAGTTGAACTCTTCAAATTAGCAACGTTATATTTCGTTGACGTTTAGAAATTGGGCTCTTTACAATAGACAGATTACAAAATCTTATAAATCAGACAAAAAAAATTGTGCACAAGCAGTTACATCTACGAAAAGTAGTGAAGAATATACGATAAAGTTTAACATAAATTAATAAAAGAGGAAACTATAGATAAACACTAAAATAAATTTAATTTGGTTTTATTGTTTTTTTAACAAGAAAGTGTCATCTATAAAAACCCTTTTTACGATTTGTTTACCTTTTTTTAACTACCTAAACCTATGGAGTATAGATATGTGCGCGGCGAGGCAATGCAGGCTCTCATTCGTCAACGCTCAGGGCGCACAGCGTCCCGCCCGCCGCTCATTTGTCAACGCTGCCCCTGGCGCGGAACAGCGGTTCCGGTCCAACTATATCAACAAAACTTGCTGAAATTGACTTCCGCAAAATAATTCTTACCGTGTAAACAATCGCGGCAAGCACACTTTGACAAGTTTTCTAAGTAAAAATTGCTTGTGGAAGTTGACTTCCACAAGTTTTGTTGCTAATCTAATCTTCGCTCAGCTAAATTTGTATTGAGGTTCTAGTTCAACCTATTTTCACTGCTCTAATGTTTTTTCTGTCTCTTATGACATTTGCAAATGGATAGCAATTCTATTAAATTGAGTTGATACATAACATAATCAAGCCCAATGTGTAAATTAATACTATCGCTACACAATATACATACTAAAATGCGAATCAAGTGCTTCAACCGATTTCTTCCATTCTTGTTGACAAAACATTCAGCTGAAGTGTACATAATAATCTATATTATTATAATAATAATTAATGTTATTGATGCATAGCGTAGATAGTCGGGTGGCGAGTGACATGTAAGCTTTAAATGTTTACGTTTTTAAGTATGTATCTAATACGTTATTATATTATAGATGCAGAGAAGTGTATCTCGAAAAATAATATAACACAGTGCCAGTATTCTCCGGCATAGTAGGCTATTGTTATAATCACAATGCTTTTTGAAAAGCAACACAAAAATTAGTTAAGGCGCTGGCAAGAGGCAAATGTTAAAAAAACGTTTGTCTTAAAAAAAAATGACAAATCTATTTAGTTTGTGGTAGCGGAAAAAATATATGTTAATCTTGAACATATTTCTCAGAACTTGGTTGTTACCAAAACACGTTTTGAAAAAAAAAAAAACTCGATACAAATTAACGGTAACCTAACCTTTTACCTTGAGTTCCAATCCAAAATATCTGTAGTAAATATCAATGTATTTTGGTATTTTAATTAATAACAAGAAGGTTTTATTTTGCTGCAGAACTTGGTTGTTTTTATTTTCGATTTCTCAACTCATTTTAAGTAAATAGATAATTGCTTCATATTTTGCAATAAATTACAAGCGTTGTGTCATCGCGCTTCTCTTACTTTTCTATACAGGTCGACAGTGACTGCGGTTTAGCTCTTGTCAGCGTCTTAACAGACTGTTAAGCTCATGTCAAATGTTTTGATTGGCTGTTGTTATTCCAGCCAGCAAGCCAATCAAGGAATAATCTCCCAGTCTTTGTTAAGACTCTTGCTTCCCTAATATATCTCATAGAACTAAATAAAACGTACCACATATATCTAAAGTTCCTCCCGCCACTGCGCAAAAGCATCAAATATTTCGAGGGCCATAATTCAAAGATGGTGTGATTTGTCTTTAGTAAACCAAAGATTTTAGTATTGGTTTTATGTTAGACTTGTAGTTAGTTGAAAATTGTGAGGTTTATATAACTTTCTGGCCTATTTACCCAAAGGTTTATTGTATGGCGTTTGTATGAATTCAAGTGCGATTAATAACATTCCTGTATTAGAAGAACCAACAAGCCATTCCAAAAATGTGGGCATTTAAATGTTTTTTTTTTTAAGAATTTGGCTCAGATATGAATCTCAATCGAAACTTAGTGTTAGCTATTATTTTTTTACATATATTTTATAAATGTAATGTAGTGTACCTAATAAAATATCACTTGCCAAATTATTGCAATATTCTCAACTTGCCTTGTAACATTGCTTTTGCAATTAAATACAGCGAATTTTTAAATTTACCAGTATTTTGTTGTACTCTTACAATGTAAGCATATGGTATTAAAATGTTCTGTCCTACTATAATTTAATATCCTTGTTAAAGGCAGAGCTCTCCACTAGCTGTTCTAGTAAGCTGTGAGCATTAGCTTGTCATAATCATATTTGAACTTCAATAATAATTGTTGATTTACGTAAAAACTTCCACTAACTTTAAATACAGTCGAGTCATAATATCCCTCTCTTAGGCTGCCTGTCTAATATTAGCCAATAGAATCTAAACCCCGCTTCAGAGCTCCGCTCCTATTGGTTAATAATGGCACATTTCTCCACTCCGTTGCCTCTTTTCGCTTTAGTGGACAGGCAGCCTAGAACATAGGTTTACGAGTTATTACCGTATTACTATTTGGATGAATTTACCTATATACTTTAAGTCCTATACCTATTATAATGTTAATGCTTGTTAGATGTTACTGCTATTAAGAATTTTTCGAAGAATAAGTCTATGTATTACGATAACTTTGTAATAACTATTCATATTTTGGAAACCAGTTCAATGGGCGGTGCCCTCTATGTAATACGAATACGAATGGTTAGTGGTACGAATTTGAAATTGGAACGAATTTAAACTTCTACACGTTACTATTGTCTGTAGTTTTGATTCTGAAGTGTTCAAAATCGACTAATACAAGTCGTAATTCTCACGAATGTAACCAAATTAAAGTGCCATCGCGACGGCACTTTGTCGATTAAAAAAGCTGAGGCTGTCACACACTTAGGGCCTGCCGGCACGGCACGGCATCCCTACATTCTTAGGCATCACTACATGCCAACGCAAATTGACGGCAAAGATACCGCGGTATCCTTAGACATGACGCAACGTCTACGGTGACTATCATTGAAATTTAAATTTTATTATCATACTATTTAAGTTATATCTAAAAATATCTTGCAGTGCCGTACCGCCAGTGGGCGCAGGCTCTTAATGTCAGTATTGAAAGACTAAAGTGTGGTTTTCTTTTATTATAGTAGTTTTTACAAGAACCTTTTTACGCTCCATAACATCAGGATGTTTTTTTCTTCTAATGAGAGAGATTTCGTTAAGTGCGCGACAAGCCTCAGCATAGTTATTAGAAAACAAATTGTACCACATAAAAATACTCTGTTACACTGTTAATGCATCGTCTATTATTATAGTTGTATTTGAATAAAATATTTGACAGGAGAACGAATTTTATTGACATATTTTGTCTTCTCCCTTTTGTGGTTCTTACTCGAATTAATAATATTTTTATAAGAGGCTAATATTTAATTGATTGATGAGTTTACATACAGGGTGGCAGGGACATCGACGCGAAAACTGTTGCCATGGATTCAGTACATGATTCTGAACCCCCTGCGTTAAAAATCTGATGTTTCATAGAAAAGTGCAATACCTACGCGGTCAAAATGTATGGAACAGCTGATTTTTTTTAAATAACCGCGAAAAATTTCAACGCAAGGGGGTTCAGAATCATGTACTGAATCCATGGTAACCGTTTTCGCGTCGATGCCCTGCCACCCTGTATATTGATAGCTTAGAAGCCAAGCTTAGCATAGCCACCTATCGCAACAGCTAGGCTGCCATAAAATGCTTTCATCACATGCTTTGACTTTTTAGTACTTGCTTTTTACTTTGTTATGTCTCAAGAGATGCGACATAAAGCTGTGGCAGTATCTAGAACGCGTTATAGACACCGCCACAAAGCTGTTATTTGTGTGATCGTTGTATGGCGGTTGTATACAGAACGCTTGTCTGTGTTTAAGGATTTTTCAGTTAATTTGTAAAATACAGACAAGCCTGCACGGAACTTGTGTTTATGTGATGTGCGTAGGATTGTAGGTAGGTTATTGCTAGAAATAAAAATACTCAGTAATGCACAAAAATAGGTATAATATATATTATATCAGAAACAAAAAGCGAAAGAACCATTTTTGGTTACACATTGGTTATTACATATTTTGCCAAAGTTTATATTACCGAAGTATGACAGTGTACATAAAATAATGCGAATTGATATAGAACGAATCAATATAACAATAAATTCATTAGGATTTAGAAACTATTCGATTGTAGCTTGTGATGTAGAAATATTATGATGGTTATTAGATATTATTATTAACTTATTCAACTTTGCCATTTGATAACATAAGGGCATTACATTTTTATAAAACCAATGAAAAGTAATTGAAGAAACAACAAAAAACCAATAGAAATATAAATCATCTGAAACCACTTTTTAAGATGTTCATAGCAAAGCATGTCCTGCATACTTTTGTATGTTACTGTGATTCCTTAGAACTAGTGTTCTTTTACATTTCACTCTTATACTTTACGCAGTAGAAAAAGGAACGAACCTAGTCAACAAAAAAATATAGTCTTCCTGTAAGAAAATACCAGGAGCAATATTTAAAACAGAAAACCATATTCGCAAATTATGGTTTCAGATAAAACGGCAATCAAGATTATGAATTGAAATCAAAGATCTAGAACGCTTGTGGTAGAAGATTTCAATCGCCGGGCGATTTAGTTCAGACCTAAGTTGGACCAAAGGGACGAGTACGAATAAGATCCGTTAGCCGGTGAAGAGACTGGCGATGCCGAGGGCGCGGCAGTGCCGCCTTGCGAGCGCGATGCGCCGGCGCCGTGGTTGAACAGCAGCGACGTCGACGGCGGCGCGCGGCGGCGCGATGCCAGGCCTCCGGTCCCTGTTGGATAACCCAAGATTGTAGTATCAGCCAGTTTATTGCCACGTAAGGAAATATCGCTAAGTAAGGAAGGACATGTCTGAACGAAGAAAATAAAACAAAGAGTCTGATAGGACTTGAGACCCAAACCCACTGCACTACTACAATGAGGCATTCAAGTTGAAAAGCCACGTGCTGTAATTTCCCAGACACATTTAGGAGAATTTGAATTTGTAATAGAAATGTTAAAAGAATTTCCAAAGCTACGTTACCTGGTTCAGCGCCTTCCGGGCAATACTTGATGGTGTGGGCCTTCTCGCCGGTGGCGCCACACCGAGGGCAGCGGAACGCGCGCAAAACTGGGCACAGCACTCGACCGCGCCAGTCCTTCAGAGCATGCGAAGAGTAGCATTCCTCGTTCTCGCCATTGTTCTTGCAGAACGCACATTCCTAAAAAAATTACATATCTAAGTTTGGTACATTACTTATGTGCCTAGTCCCTTACAGCAGTTGCGGTTTCATTTACGCCCTCTGCTCCACACGGTCAAAATTTGAAAACTCACAATCACTGACTGAACAATGCTGACGAAGCACTTTCCCCCCATCAACACAAGCAGTTTAACAGTCTGACATGTCAAGTAATCTAGTTTATTTCAGTCGGCCAATCAAAGTTTGGACAATCTGTCAGCAAATTTTTGTCTTGATTGGCATTGAGTCTCGGCAAATAAAAATAAGCTAGCTTACATTCGGTAAAGCGCGTCGCATGCGCCGATCGCTGCGGGCTCTAGCGACCTCTTGCAAGAAGTCGTGCAGCACAACGGGACGAATGGAGCGCAGCACGGTCAGCTGCTCCCGTGTCAACATCGACACGTAGTTGTTTGCTGATGTAATACCTGAAATGAGATCCTATAGTAAATACACAAAAAATGCACACTTTGTAAATTGGTAATATGACAATGCGAGCCTTTATCTGAAAATCAACTACGGATTTTTGTCCCAGGGCTAATCTACTTACTGCCGATCTAATAAAGGACGATAGAAAAACTTGTGACATCTCTCTCAATTGAATGTATCTCCAGGCAAGGCTAACATCAAGATAGAAAGGTACATACTTTTGACGAGAAAGTCGAATGTGTCCGTCATTTCGTTGTTTCGTGAATTTTGCACGTTTTGCACATTCGTATTATCAGGCCAAATGTTAGACAATCCAGATTCCGAACGGCTGCTATAGCCTGCAATCAAACATTTTGTGGTGACTTACTACTCATGAACATTAGACATTTACATCAGTTTGTAAACAGTAAACACCGAATTACCTGTAAAATAGTTATTGACGCTGGCATCGTCATTGTACACGTCAGATCCATTTATTCGCATATTTGCTAATAACTCCTCCATATCGGCGACAGAGGGCGCTGGGGAAAACAGGAATGTGATACAGTTATTGGTGATGCTGTTAAAATAGCAGCCACTGGTTGTTCCGGAATGAAATTTTTTACTGTGATTCCTAATTAAACAGCACGGGCAACCATGGTGGCATCCATATTTTAATTATATAGGTACATCATTAAACATTTCAGTAGAGCAACTAGGAGGACCTAACACCTAATTCAGCAAACCACATTGCATAGTTTGACCTACTCACCAAGCGTGGCAACCAGCGAAGCTCTTCGTTAGGAGCAACCCTGTACCTACTATGAAAACCACCCTTAGATAGGTAGATACTACTTCTAAATAAAGGCGTCGTCAATCAAAGTCAAACTATGAAATTACCATGGGCGTGCGGTGCGGTTGAATAGTAGGTACACACAGCTTCACATCAAGACATACATTTCCAATTTATGCTAATCTCGCATTGTATAGGATTTCCGTACAATGCGAGGTCAGCTTATACTGGAAATGTATAGCTTGATGTGTAGCCGTGTACTTCACTTGAATAATATAATCGCATACCTGCATCGGCCACTTTGGGTTCCTGTTGGGTCAACAAGTTCAACAACTCGTTGCCTCCGAGACCATGCATCATTGGAGTCATGGAAGACATCACTCCTTCTGGGTTGCCTACGTTCCTAGTATCCGGGAACGGGAAGCTGTCCTGAGAATACAAGGAAGCAGACGGCATCAATGGTCAAGATTTACGATTCGTCATTAGACACTTAAAATGATAACTTTTTAGGCAAATACGAAAGAACATTACGTGGCGTTGTACCACGTGTAATTATGAAAGGCTTTTCCAATAATTCATTCAATTGGGCGTACAGACAATTTATATCACAGCTAGCATATCAAAATATGTAGGTACCGTCGATATACCTGATGAGTGTATCTCGTTAAAACATTATTTTCACGAAGTGCGATGGTGTAACGTTATACCTACATAATTCAAATACTACAAAATTAAATAACATTAGATTTAATCGATTATGGTAGGTATGGTATGATAGGCATAACAAAATATCAAATGTGTAAATCATCTTGTTTCAAACGTTCATTTTTTAATTATTTTGAGAATGTGTGGATACCAAGTAGGTAATATTTCCAGAAGCGTTATGAATACTCACGGTAGTTGATGTAGGATTTGTGTCACCAGCAAGTGTAAATAAAGGTTTTTCATCCTCCGTGTTGAAACCCACCGAAACAGAGTCCATTTCAATTAAATATTTATCAAAATTAAATGGAAAACTACTAACTTAGCAAGTCGTTAGCTGCCGGCGAAGAAAAGGACTCACTGTGTCGTAGCTGCACCATTTATACTAATTACCCTTCTAACATACACACAAACGTAAATACTTATAGGTAGGCAGCTTGTTTTGAAGCTACCCTCATATAAAAAAAGTACTTACCAAATATTTTTGCAATATTTCCACTAAAACCAGTAATGTACAAATATTTATAAATATTTCATCACGATAACACTTAGTACTATTGATATATAAACATAAATAAAGAGGTGGATATGTTTTGATTCATCAATAAGCAGGAATATTATCTAGAAGGAGGGTAGTCGTTTATAAGTTTTTATCTGGTCCGATCTTTGGAATGTTGTTTAGAAGTAGTTTCCGATGTTTTGGTTTAGGTATGTTATTTTATCATGACTGATTTTTTAGTTACGTTAACTTTTGAATAGAGTTCTATATTCTAGAACAATGCTCAGTTTCGAATCTCGTTTTAAGGCAGCTCTGCTCCAATGGACATGCATTGGAGCAGAGCAAGTAAGCGGAAAAGAGCCAGTACCCTAATTGCGTAACTTATTTTCGTAAACAATTTTGCCTAATTTGTTTCATTTTGACACTTCAACAACATACATTGCGTTATTTACGTTATTGAGCAGATTTCTTTTTCCAACTTATGAAGCAATGGATTAGCAATCTGTTTCAAATCGAAACAGATTGTGGTTGTGTTGTATTACGCAATTAGGGTGCTGGTTGTAATGGATGCAACTGGACAACTTTTTCCATGGGACCAACATCGTTATCGCGAAATAATAAGCAGCCGTACGCCATTTGGGTCGAGTAGGTATTGAAGTTTTGTTTGAGACAGTTGACAATTTTTTTTTTACTACACCCTTAATAAGTAAAAGGTAAAATGGGTCACACGAACAACATGAGAAGGTTTTAAAGACAATTTGAAAGGGAATCGTTTGAATAGGCATACAAGAGGATGGAAGAAACGCATGTGGCTAAGAAGAATGTGTGCGTTTAAGTTGCAAAAAAACACTACAAAGTGAAAATAACTTCAATTTCGGAAGTCGGTTTCAAAAAGGGATAGAATTTCCAAAAAAATATTTCTTGTATGAGTTTTCATGATTAGTCAGTCAGCCAGTGAGTGGTATTACGGTTTTAAATAAGAAAAAAGATAATAGATGTTGATGGATGGCGAGGGGAAGGGAGACCAAAGTAAAAATGTAGGTAGGTATGGAATGGAACGAGAAGGTAGGTATCATGGGAAAAGGTCATAAGGCAGTTGACTTACGTTTGTTGTTGATCAGTCATTTAATACTCAATACTCAATTCTTTATTGCATTCCATATGTATTACATAGATGGTATAGCAAGTAAAAGATCAATATGGACCCTGTCGGGCACAGCAAAATTAGGAGAGAGGAAGAGGGTTAAGTAGCAATTCAATATTATTATAAATTATTAGATTTGTTTAATTTGGTGTATAATTATGTATATATTGTATATTATTAGGTTTGTGTATATAGGTATAGTATATTAAGGATTTTAAATATTGCATAAGAATAATATAGGTAGGTAATTATTATTTAAATTCTTAGAAGTATTTTCATTAATATTAAATTATGTTAATGTTTATGTATTCATATTTATATTTGATTTCCTATATTCCTTATTATATTATATTTCATAATATTTGGTGTATGAGAGAAAGAATAATTTTAGTTTGCAATCGATTTGTCATCTAAAAACTCCTTTACTGAGTAGTATGACTTGGATTCCAGAATTTCTTATTTTGTATTTGTTCTTTCTTCGGCTGCGAAGTTATTGGAGATCCTGCTGGAGTACCTAACGTTTTTGGTTTTGCTGGATCTCTGAAACGGTTAAGCGGATTCTCATCATCTTTTGTATATGGCTTCTTAGGAGTTAGTTTTAATTAGTTGTGCAATAAAAAAAACAAAATAATACACCGTTTAAAGGTTATTTAATTAAATATAAAAACACTCGAATAGGATTGTTCTGAAAACGGAACTAAGCAACTAATTATTGATACAACATTTAGTTTATATATCCACATACAGGTTTATCGATGGCAAATAACTCCGCGCGCATTGTAACCGTGAACGTAGAGAACTGAATATCATCATAAATTGTTAATTACTTACAGAATACTAACGACATATCACATACATTTGAGGGCAGTTATAAGCTACAAAATAATGTTTAAAGTAAGTCTTTAGAGCTTTTTCAGAGTGTTTTTATATTTAATTAAATAACCTCTAACGGTGCATTTTTTTATTTTTTATTATTGCACAACTAATTAAAACTAATTCCTCAGAAGCCATATACAAAAGATGATAAGAATCCGCTTAACCGTTTTAGAGATCAAGGGCGGATCCAGCCTTCGAGTCAGGGGGGGGGTCACATAGCCGGGGTCCAGTCCAGATAGGCGGATCAGTGGCGGACTAAGCCTGCCGGGGGCCCAGGGCGGCAAAACAAAATAAGGCCCCCGGGTTTTCTCAGTTTATGTAGGTTTACTAATAACATTTTGCACAAAAATACGAATGACAGCAAAAGAAACAAGTATTTATAACGTGCGTAATTATAACCTACCTACACCATGGACCTCGCAACCGGCAGGATTATTTTTTTCCGGGAGATGCATTTTCGTCTCCTCAATAGGCTATTTATGAAAAGCAAGAATGTAGGGGAGCGAGCAAGACGAGCTCGAAATTGTTTGCACCTCGTCTCGGAATTTCCGGTCTTCTATGGAGAAGAGCCGGCAAGAAACTCCACAGTCCATCATCATATAATTATAATAACAGTACATAGTCTTATTATGCGTGTCGTTCGCGCATGTGTGCTTGGCGTATTTTAAGAGTTGGCGCCCCGGTTCAATAAGGTTTGCCACCGCGTACAAGAAAAAGAAAATATCTTAGCTAATGCGGCAATGGTATTGGTTAATGGTGATTTTACTAAAATAATCAATAATATGCAAGAACGAGCGAAGCAAACCTGAACATAGCACCTCAGTTAGATTTTCATTTGACCACATTTTTACACAAATAGAGAAGTTTCTTTGCCGACTTCTGCATAATATTAAGAGCTTGAAAATTAAGAGAATTTAGAATTCACGAGCGAGCGAAGCGAACTCGTAAATTTTAACGCTCTGCCTCAGATAGGTTAGATTTTTTGACCATTCATACAGATATACCTACCTATGTAGACGTTACGGGGCGGCTGGCTGGAAGAGTATCGTCCTTATATCAAAAAAATACGAGGCGGCTGCAGTTTAAAAGATAAGTATTGCTTGTATCAAGACAGTAAGACAAGCTAAGATTTGAGGGGCAGCTTGCGCCGCGTCTTGCAGTCTGCCGCCCCGAGCCATGGCCCTCTTGGCCTAAGGGTAAATACACCACTGCATGTGTGACAAACACACACGTGGCAACATCATACAAAGTATTTATTAGATTAAAGGAGAATGGGCGGTTCGTCCCCAGTAGTGTATCAAGATGTGATATATGTCATTTTAAAGATCATAACAATAGCTTTATTTTATTGTATGACACCAACAGCGAAATTCGTGCAGGGAAGGCACCATGAATTATTTTAATTTTACTTTTTTAATAATATTATTTTTAGCTTCAACAGTTATTTTATGTATTTTTTACTATATATTAAGCGTACAGTGCGGTGCTGGTACCTGTCGGTGCCGTCGCGCGTCGCTCCTTCATTGCTGCCCTACACACTTACATACTACCAGACTCACACATAAACAACTTTTGTGCGCAAGGTAAAGGTACAGTGGGCCAAAGTTCCGCAAGCTCACCTTAAAGGCGATAATCGCATAACACGGCTCCCATTGTTATTTAGTGGAAATGTTTGGAAATCCGGTTAAACAATAGGACGGCTTAATACAAAGTCTGTTGGCAAAAAACATATATTCATACAAAAAAGCAGCAATTTTCTATTTCAAAAGCAGTTTTATGGTTTGCATAAGTTTCGTAACCTTCTAAAGCCATATTTAATTGTTTGTACGGATGTAAAGAAAAAGTATTTCTTATTGTAGTTTGCATAGAAACACTAAAGAGTTTCTTTATGACAGTACGGATGTCAAAGGCATCCAGAAAAAATAAGAGATGTCAAGACACTTCAATATAGCATGAAAAAACACAAGTTTTAGTTGTTAAATGTTTTATTGTTAGAATATTATAATAGGTATAATAAAAGACTTTAAATGTCGTTTCTTTGATTTCAGCAACACATTTGGTTTTCATTGTTACGCCTATTAAGCCAGTAAGAAATATCTTATAGATATATTTTTGATGTTACCGGACCGCACGCAGCAACGACATCAGATGCTACGATTATGTCGAGATCAATTCATAATGAAGCTCCAATACATGTGGTACTTCATGCTAGCGACGTACTCATTTTAGACAGGAGTTTCAGGGACTCTCTTGGAGATATATAAGAGCACGGTTATAATGTTCATATGCCTCCCACCAAGAGTAGGGCCGAATCACAACTCAGCACTGAAGATGCAAATAAATCCCGGCTGGAGACAATAATTAGATGGGTCGTGGAGGTAATAAATGGTCGCCTAAAACATGATTTTAAAATATTACGGCAAGAATATTTCAACAGAGCACTGCCTCATACATGTGTTCGAAGATGTACGAATTGCTGCCGCTCTAACAAACACGTTTAAAGAGCCTGTGACAAACACGCCACATGCCAACTAAATAATCAGAGAAATCCAAGTAAAACTTCATCAGCCAAATAGTTTGGGTGATTACGTAGTGGAAAATAATCTCAATCGACAGAGGGCAGCGTTCCATACTATTACGGATGAAGCTGTACGAGCGTTGGCATTCCCAGTAGTAAGCGAGGAGGATCTAGTGCTAATAGCACTAGACACCTATCAAATAAAGCTCGTCTGGTCTTACCTGCGAGCATATAAGAAATGGAATCTACTGCATCAAAGTATGTGAAACCATAATTCCCGACCGAGCACAATACGGGCTCAATGTTGATGGAGTGCTTTTGAGAAGCCGTGTTCAATCCCGTCATGTATCCAATCGAATATATTACTCCTACATTATACAAGAACAACGGGAAGAGAGTCGGTCCGCAATTATTACTGTTCGTGCCTAACAGGACGAAGAACAATAGGTCCATGTGCTCATATAATGAGTGTTAAATGGTATTTGGGTAGGGCAAGGCACCAAAATGACATCTTGCTACCGACAACTTTTCTAGACGAAGTTATTATAGATTTAGAATAATATTGTGAATAATAAATATAGTAACTGCCATTGTTCTTATTTTATTGCATTATTTGTTGAACTTACATGACACAGTAAAATAATAAGAGTAAAATTAAACTACATGAACACAGGAAACAGCAAATTAATTCATTTTAAAACTAGGTATTCTATAAACTAGAGTTTTTAAAAAACTCAAGTGCCCGCACACTTGAGTTTGTGGCGGTAAAGACGCAACACAAGACAAGTAGCTGCACCGCAAAGAATACTATGTAAAATAACAGGCATGTACGAAAAACTGTTTATGCTAAAAATATAATTATTAAGAAAAAAAAAGAGTCATAGTATCTTTTTTGCACGAGTTTTGTTGTTGGTAGCATACAATAAGCTACTGTCATAACAGTCATAACCTCGAGGACACATGTTAAGACTTAGATCATAGCTCTTTCCATAGAACTTTGGATGAATGGAATAGTCTAGCTAGGCATACCCCAGGATATTTGTAAAGCAAAATAGGTGGACGACGGTAAACTAAGCGAACATTATTTTCTTCTGAAGAAAAATGTAATCATTCGTAGTTCTTCCCCTGCACGAGTGCGGTGGTTGGTGTAATAGAATAAAATAAAGCCATTATAATAAGCTTTAAAAAGACGTATCGCTCAATTTGATACAGTCTTAAAACATTCTGGAGACGGAGCCCATACAAAAGCGCCCATTCTCCTTTATCAATGAGATTTGAAAATATATCAATGGTCGACCTAGACACAGCCCAGGGGGGTCATGACCCCCATGACCCCCCCCTGGATCCGCCCTTGTTAGAGATCCAGCAAAACCACAAACGTTAGTCCAGCAGGATCTCGAAATCTTGAATAACTTCGCAGCCGAAGAAAGAACAAATACAAAATAAGGTGCAACATTTACCTCGTCTAGACAACTATATAATTATACCGCTAATATTTATTTCAAAACAACTATTAAAAAAATACTGGCTGCGGTAACGTTACCCAGCAGGAAATGTTTTTGTGAAAAAACTATAAGTGCAACAAATTTAAAAATGTGCGCAACAATTACAGAAGCTGGGCAACTAATTATACATATTATCTATAAGATTTAAATGACTATTTTCGACATTATTTTGCTGGGGTTACCTATTCACACCAATAATCTCCCACTTCGATATATTGTGACTGCAGCGGCCTACCCGGGCACGCAATCGATTGAGAGCTTTCCACATAGGTACAGATGGGACACTCCGCAAAATCATTTAAATAAAAACCGGCCAAGTGCGTGTCGGACCACGCACATTGAAGGGTTCCGTAGTTGGGATGAATTAATCCCAAAAACAAACTTAACTTTGTAGTTGAAAAATATGTTCTCTCATACGGAATGTATGGGAAAACATGTTTTTGCAACTGCAAAGTTAAGTTGGTCGATTATTACTCGTTAACTTGTAGAGCCTACTTAGCTGTGATAGTTTTCCTTTTAATTTCGTTATATAAACTACTGTTGTGATTTTTTTCACACACCCAAAACTAACCATTTAGCCGGCAGGGGGGGGGGACACTTGAATCTAACAAAAATTAGCACTTTAAAGCTTAATATTTCGCAAACGGATCCCTGAATCCAAAAATAGTTTTCACAAACTCACAATGTTTTTAAAGGACCTTTCCAATGATATCCGTAACTATGGGTTAAAAAAAGAAAAAAAAAATAACATCACCACTTTACGTGTATGAGAGGTACCCTAAAAAAAAATGTTTTTCATAATTTTATTTTACCACTTTGTCGGCGTAATTAAAATATATACCTATGCCAAATTACAGTTTTCTAGTACTAAGGGTCTCGGAGCTAGACCGCGGACAAACAGACAGACGGACATGACGAAACTATAAGGGTTCCTTGTTTACTACGGAACCCTAAAAAGGGACTCTACAACACAATAAAGTGCAATTCAGGTCGCACAGCGCTAATCACCTACAGTTATATTCAGTAAAAGTTGCCTCTCTTTCTATCGCGTGACTCTTAGATCTTCTGACTACGTAACACTCACTGAATTGGCCCAGCAAGACGGGCCTGCCGCGTGCTTGTAGCTTCTTACCTAAACTGTGGAGTGTCCTATCTGTATTCGTCTGTGACATAGGTCTCTGCAGATCCCGACCGGGCGGCAGATGTTCCTGGGTTTGACGAAGTCAAGTGGTGGATGCATGTCTTTCCACAACTCGCTTTTCTCATTAGATGGTTTATCCTGGATAGCCTGCGTAGAGTATAAGAATCTCTGGTGACGAGCTCTTAGGAACCCGGATACAAGTTGATTTAGGAGATAAGAAACAGAACTGTAAGTACCTACAGGAGTGGGATATGGGATCATCAAAAAACATTTAGTTTTTGACCGTTTATTTTGCCAAACTAGATTTTACAAGACTAATAATACAAATTTATTACATTATGTCATAATTTCATCAACATGAACTATTGGCGTTACAAAAAAACTAATTTATCACTTAAATTTACATTATAAATAATAAAAAAATAAAAATAGGAACTTTAAAAATGACGTGCTTGTTGATCTCCATCGGTTACGTCAGAGTTACAACTAGTAAGTACTTTTATTGTTATAAATTACAACAGAACGATTGGGGATTCGGGGAAACTATTCTAAAAGCCTTCCGAATCAAGATGTCGAATGATCTTCGTGCTGAAGTTTTACAAAAAGTAAAGGACACAATATAAACTAATACACAATAAAATATAAATGAAATGAGGTGGAGTCAACAGTATGCGTTATTTAAAAAGAATGTAATTATTTTTATTTTAACGTAACATTTAAATGTAGGTAGTATACTAACTACTAGCTTATACGTATTATGTAAAATATTTTATAAAACGTATGTTCCAATTATAAGATACTGAATAACGGGAGAAACGCTTTTGAACGGCAGGTTTGTTCTATCGCTGGCACAAAAAATAAGCTTAAGCTGTCCTACGACCGGCAAACATTTGGCACTGGTACATTTTTCAAAACAACCCATGTGCTGAATATCGATCGGATAGCAGTCAGTATTTTTAGGGTTCCATACCCAAAATGTGCCAACGGGATCCTATTACTAAAGCTCCGCGCTGTTCGTCCGTCCGTCTGTCACAGGGCTGTATCTTTTGAACCGTAAGGCTGGCCGCATACGTACGGTTTCCTGATTCGGTTTTCTGATCCCGAATTCCGTGAAACTAGCGCAGACGTGCATATTTTTTTCTTTTGTTTTTGAAAAGAACGTCAGGATTTTTTTCTGTTCGGAAAATGTACAAACGTGTGCGCCTAGTTGAACATTTTGTATGTAAGGCAAGCATTTAGATTTCCGAATCAGGAATCCTGATCAGGAAACCGAATCAGGAAACTGTACATATACGGCCAGCCTTACATTGGTCTAATTAAAGGGGGTCGTTCCCACATACAATGGGAACGACCCCCTTTAATTTTTTACTATTTTTTATTATTATTCTTTGTTGTAATTATGTTCATCATAGTAGAACTCTGTGAAAAATTCAAGGCTGTAAGGCTGGCCGTATACGTAGTAAATAATTAAAGGGGGTCGTGCCCATATAGAAGTAACGTGTTTTTTCTGCATTTTATGTTGTTCGGTGGTCCGGAACCCTTCGTGTGCGAGTCTGCTCGCACTTGGCTGATTTTTGTCTGTATCAAATTAATCAAAGCAGTTTGGTACAATTCAATTTGCTTAGGTAAGTAAACATCATTTTATTCTATATAGATAAATTGACACAAATGATATTTGTAAGTCGTACAGTGGTCATACAATATAATCATGAGCTTTGTGAGCTCACGAAAGAAATAAAAAAAATATCTTGTCTGCATGATGTTGATGAACGAAAACTGCCTGGTATTTAAATTATGTAAAGCTAATAAGGTTGACCAAGGAACGCAATCGTAGCCAACTTCTCGCCACAGGTCACTGCGTTCGTTCGTCTACATTACCTTCAACCACGATTATTACCAACAGTCATGAGTATTTGATCTATTCGCTAACCGTTACCAACGGACATCTTTACTGCCGTCCTTACGAAAAGTGCAATAACTAAGTTAAACCTGTACCCTAATTGCGTAACTTATTTTCGTAAACAATTTTGCCTAATTTGTTTCATTTTGACAGTTCAACAACATTCATTGCTTTATTTACGTTGTTGAGCAGATTTTTTTTTCCAACTTATGAAGCAATGGATTAGCAATCTGTTTCGAATCTAAACAAATTGTGATTGTGTTGCATTACGCAATTAACCCTACTGATTTCGAGAAAAACGTGGGTTAAAGATTTTATTTTTGGTTTGTTTGTACTAGATATTACAGTTAGTTTTAGTATTAAAACCGGCTTCGTCATAGATACGTAAAAAGTGTCGAAAAAGAATATATAGATCTCGTTCTGCAAATTCCGAATATGTACTTATCTCAATTCGGCGCAAAACTGGAGTTATTGCACTTTTCGTAAGGCGCCATTTTATTCCTCTGTAGGTAGGTACTGCAGTTTCTGCAGCAACAAATGCCGCTCCGGGAATCTGGATTTCCGTTGGTTTTTACAGCAGCACCATTTATTTAGACTCAGAAACTAGACTTCCTACATTCGTCGAAAGGAAGACAAACATGATGCTCTATTTACCTTAAGTACCTACTTCTAAGACGCATTTTTCGTGTTGGTGCAAATCCAGGATTGGAAACCAGGAATTGGCAAGCGTCTATTAACGTTAAGGTGCCTGTAATGTAAATATATATTACAGGCACTAATATATATAAATACAGAGTCGAGTATTCATCAGTAAGTGAGGCGAACCGAACAGTGCGCAACCTGTAATGATACAATTCGAGCATTACATCAGTGAGAGAGGAGAACCGAGCATTACAGCACAAGAATAAAAAACGAGCAGAAGGCAAGCTTCCTAACAGAGTTCAAAATTCTTACCTACTTTCATAGGGCTGTCACTCGGTTATTAAAAATTAAAAAACCGGGTAAGTGCGAGTCGAGATTCGGTGATGAGCACAGACGGACGGACGGATGGATAGACGGATGGACAGCTGGACAGACGGACAGACGGACGGACACGCACTGTGACTGAGGTGATCCCGTGAGTTTTCCGTTTTCCAATTACGGTACCGAACCGGTAATTATTTTAACAGTTTGTTTAAAATTAAGTAATACCTATTTAATTAATCATACTGTGAAATAATTTATACACACAATGCGTGCATCGTTGTTGAACTGAGACCCTCCCATTTTTGAAGTCGGGTAATAAAATGAGCAGTGGTGGCCCAGTGGTAACGGTCGCGACTTACGAGTCTAGGGTTCGAACCCAAGCAGGCAGTTTATATAAATTATTTCATTACCACGGCTTTCAAAACGGTAAAGAAAAACATCGTGAGGAAACCGGCATGTCCTAGTACCAATAATTCGAAAACATATGACATCCACCAACCCGCACTGAGCCCGCTTGGTGGATTACGGCCCACTCGCTCTCACAGAAAGAGGAGGCCTATTTCCCAACAGTAGGAACATTATACCTAGGCTTATTAAGCTTATATGCTAATAAAACACGATAGTAAAGTATGTAAGTAATTATTTATACTGTCAATACATAGATGCATACGTTGCTTGCTTTTTTTGAAGTTGGTTACTTATTAAAATACCGTGACTTATAGACGGACCGACAGACGGACATGGCGAAACTATAAAGTTTCCTTTCTTGTTTTACTATTTCACGAACAAGTGGTACCTACAAACCTACTAAAACAAAAATACGAAACAAATAGGAGACGAACAATAACTCGCTAATATAGGCGGTAAACCATAAGATTAATAAATAATAATTCTTATGGGAAAACTTTATGGCCATCTTTATTTAGAATACTACCTACCTCGTAACTAAATAATTCTGCAATAAGCATTAAAAATGAGTAGGTATGGGTAGATATAGATAATAACCTGACAAAATCCTTTGGATAAAAAAAATATACCTTGCTTTTCCTACTATTATTGATACACACAGTACTTACAACAATTTGCCATTTTTATTAACCTAAATGTCCGCGTCACTCGTACCGCTGGCACACGGCGCGCGGCGTACCCCTGAACGTTGGCTTCCGAATGAGCCGGCTCAAACCAGTTTTGCCTCTAGCGGGCGCCGGTGCACCCCCCGCGCGCCTTGTCTGTGACACTGCACGCACACATAGCTGTGCGTGTAGTAGTGATCTCGCGCAAAGCGTTAGTGGTGCCGATTCCCTTGTTCACAAACTAAACTAAATTTAAGTTCAGTGCATCTTTTTCTTTCTATTTCATTAAGAAAAGGACAGAAGATAAATTTTAGTTTAGTCCTGTCAAATTAATCAGTGCTTGACGTAATTTTAGTCAACAAGTTTTTAATCACGTCTAAACTTGTATGGAGAGTGACAAGCGCTGATTAATTTGACAGGACTAAACTAAAATTTATCTTCTGTCCTTTTCTTATTGAAATAGAAAGAAAAAGATGCACTGAACTTAAATTTAGTTTAGTTTGTGAACAAGGGAATCGGCACCATTATGAAGCTTGCAGTCTGTTCCTTTTTTAGTCTTGTGATTACAGTGCGCAATTTCTAAAATATTGATACAACTTGTAACATCAATGCGCGCCACTCGTTACATTACAAGCGAATGCTCGTCACTCAGGGGGCCTGCCCCCAGCTTAAAAGCAGTATTATTTTAATATTGCTTCAGTGGGAGAAAGAGATGGAGCTATACGTCCTGATCCTGTAGAGCTTCATCTGTTTCCCACACTGAAGTAATATTAAAATAATACTGCTTTATGAGCTTGTAGTAGGCCCCCAGGGCTCAATTGTAACTTATTGCTCAAGATCGAATTTGTAACGTTACATTACAGGCGAATGCTCCCGGTGACCTTTAACCGACTGCTGGAGATTTTGTCTGATGGAATTTAAGATAGAGCTGGAACGATTTGTGCATTGGAAAATTATAGGGAGTCAAGTATCTGTGGTGCACAGAGAGCGGTGATTTTTCGTGAGCATGAGCTGCGCGGTGTGATGGAGCGGTGGGCACGGAGACTAACTATTAAGCTAAATCGGCGTGTGGGTGGCGCCGCTAGGGGGCGCGCTAGTCGTGAGCCTTCTTCTCGTCGTGCCCGGGCTCCCGACACCGGTACACGTACGCACTCGATGAGCTATCATCCTCATCATTGACACAAATTTTGCCAATACCACAACTGCAACTGAAAAAAAAAAAACAATTAATTTAACGATTCATAGGTAGGTATACTTCCCAACAGCTCAGGAACTAGGGTTACCATCCGTCTGGGATTTGTCCTGGTATGTCCAGTTTTTGGGCCTACCGTTCTAGCTTTGTTAGGAGTCAGGACTTTTCTACGAAAACAACCCTTCTTAGCAGTCAAGTACAGAGCATTGTTTTTGAATAATGATCATGAAGAAAGAAACAACAAGCAATGGACTCCTTTTATACAAAGTTCTCTTCCTTCAGTTTTTCCAAAAACAACATTTTTTTTTTTTCAGAATTTCCCCCTTTTATTTATTTTTTCCATAGTTTATTTTTATTGTAAAATATTTTAGTAATAGCAGCAATAGAAATACACAATCTCGAGTCAAGTTTTTTGTGAAATTGTGCAGGCCTACATTCGGCCTAGGTTTTTGAAATTATTTAGGAATCAGGTAGTATTTATTTTTATTTTTACTAGCTTCTGCCCGCGACTTCGTCCGCGTGTTTCTTGTGACTGTCAGTTACTACTGCACTTCGAAGCTTAAAATACCGATGTATTGTATTCAAGTTTAAAATTACGATTTACGTGAGTTGGAATGTACGCTATGACGAATTACTTTATGGAGAATGTTCATAACAGGGTTTTTTACATGCTGTATACAGGATGGCACGGACATCGACGCGAAAACTGTTACCATGGATGGTATGATATGACATGATTCTGAACCGGCTGCGTTGAAATTTTTCGTCAGTTATTAAAAAAAAATCTGCTGTCCCATACATTTTCACCGCGTAGGTTATTGCACTTTTCTATGAAACAGCCGATTTTTTTAAAATAACCTACGAAAAATTTCAACGGAGAGGGTTTCAGAATCATGTACCTACTGAATCCATGGTAACAGTTCTCGCGTCGATGTCCCTGCCGCCCTGATGCAATGAATAGATGGATCTGCATACTCACTATGTGTTGGTGATGTTGAATTCGATTATCTTCTCATGTGGTTTGTAAACAGACCAGGCGCAGGGTGTGTGACGCTCGCACAGCCTTTTGTTTCCTTTGGGCATTTCCTTATGCTCCTCAGTAGTAACAGGTCGCTGGAACGATAAATAAATTTTCTTATTAGTAGGTACTTATTTCTATTATACGTTAACCTGGGGGAAGACAAAAATATGAAATGATGAATTTAGCTGCGAATGTATTGAATGTTTCCTAAACATATGTAAAAGAATTCGAGACCGCTAGCGTTGCTCTATGACATTTTTATTAGATGTGTGCTTCTAAACTATAAAGAAGATACTTAGACGTAGCAACTCAAATGCTTTTAAGTTTTTTTAGACTGTTCCCCCGACCCAAACCGTCGCATTGCCCGCGCGTGCTATTACTCCTATTTGCTCGGCTCCTAAGAGTCTTTGTTAATTATCCTACAGCCTTCCTCAAGAATTGGGCTCAGAACAAAACAAATTTTTCAAATCCGACTAGAAATTCCAGAGTTTAACGCGTTCAAACAAAAAATCAAACAAGCTTTTCAGCTTTAATTTTGATAGGTACCTTTATAGATTAAGTCGTCTTTCCAAATCGTTCGATTCACAATCGACACATATTGCTATAGAGTACGTGTCTTCTCTTGTAAAAAGGTTAATTATTGCTTTTTTATATCTCCCTCGTACCGGGAGATATAAAAAAGCAATAAATAACCAGAATGATGGTCCAGGAGATCATTCTAGTTTGATTGATGTTTGTCATAAAAATTAACGATAGTAAGTTGACGAGGAAAAAGTAAGTAAAGTTCTCTAACCGACACTACAATTTTTTTATCTGGCCAAGTAATTGATAACATTGTCTCAAAGGGCAATTAAGTTATCGAATACCTACGTGCGTCAATATGCATTGGATCGTACGACATGTGAGCTACAGTTTCGTGGGTCATCTTAAACTGTTTGTTGTAGCCTCAAAACATGATTTCACGGAGAAATGCGTCCATCTCAAGGTTTAGATAACGTCGCCGTTGTTCTTTATTTGGATATTTCATGAGACTATACCTTCTCACCTCCACCTATGCGTGTAAGTTTATGCAGCGATAAGATTGACAGTAACATTTTTCCTCTCGCTTTCCAGCAATCTGTGGGCGTGATTTACTTGAAAGGGACAAAAGTGTGTAATAGGAAGCCGGGGAAGCGCGCGCTGTTTGATTTGACTAAAGAGCGCGCGCGGTGCTAGAGTTGGCCGTCAGATGGTAAGAAGTACCAACCCATTTTCCGAGAGGTTGTATTCAGGATGATGATGACAATGACGAAAATGATGTTGATGATGATGATGATGATGAATATTGTTCATATCATTTATATACGTCAGCCAAGATGTCAGATGTTACCATCATATGCGACTACTGTAAAGCGAGTCGTCCACCGCCAACTTAACTAAGTTAGTTTAGCTCGCCAGTTTTTCATACATGTGCGTCTACCCAATGTATGAAAAACTGGCGAGCTTAACTAAACTAACCTAAAACTAATTTAGTTTAGCTGGCGGTGGACGGCTCGCTTAAGACCAGGCACTCCAAAGACAATTTTTACGCAAACTGCCCCCATGCACCCCACCGCTCCAACTAAACTGTGCTAAACGCTAACCCGTCAATAATAAAGTTGAATATCGTGTGCGTTCTTTGGTCGTCTTCGAGCACGGAACTAAATGTTGTAAGTCTCAATTCTTACTTCGTTTATAACTAAAGTAATAATTGATCTAGAGAAAAAATATCTCATATTTGGATAATAAACTACAATTTCTTACTGTCAATAATTGTTTTAGACATACAAGCCGAGTAATCTTGTTTTTGTTTCAATTAATCTTTAAAAAAGACATGACGTAACTGTCTTATATTTGGAAATAAAAAGATCCAATAAAACTTAAACTAAAGTTCCATTTTGATTGCATGTGTGACTTTTTCAGAATATTAATGCAAATTAACAAACAATTTAGGGAGCCTCCTCTTAAGGCTCCCTCATTTTTTTTTGTTGTCTTATCTACTTCGTACCCTTTTCTCATTCGCGTAAAGCCTTATCCGGTATCCAGTTCTTGCTGTGTGTGTAACTGTTTATTAGCAAGTGACTTATTGCTAAGTAGGATACTTAGTGAGTGCTGTATAACTAGTAGGTATATAACTTATTGCTGTTTCAGAATTACTTACTTATTAAAACCTGTTAAGACGGTTTATCCCAAAAGTTGGCAACGTTGTAAATAGCTGTCAAATATTTACCTGTTTTGATTAATTTAGCAATATAACTGTATGGAAATAAGAAATGTAGCTAACTAGTTCCCTAGAATATTAATAATGAAATGCAATAATTAATATCGTAATACCGAATACTTAGTTTTAGATCTAAAAAAAGAATTTGGAAACTTTCCAAATGCCTTTTTTACACCTAAAATTGTTACAACATCAAATTCAGTGTTATAATTGCAATTCTTTATAAATATTCTAGGGAACTAGTTAGTCACATTTTTTATTTCCATACAGTAATATTGCCAAATTAATCAAAACAGCGAAATATTTGACATTTATTTGCGACGTTGCCCACTTTCAGAATAAACGCACATACGTAGGTTTTTATTAACAGCAGACTTGACCTGACTGGAGTCTTACTATTTATAGATTTGTATAGATCTATAACTTTTCAATGAAATAATATGAACTAACCGCTTTTTTTTATAACCAACGAAAAATTCCAACGCAGGGTTCAGAATCATGTAATGAATCTATGGTAACAGTTTTTTCGTCGAAGGGGACTGCCATAAGTATTAATATCTGGATTTTTTGAACGACGTTTTCTAAAAATGAAACCTAGCTAGATCGATTTATCGAACCCGAAACCCCCTGCATACTAAATTTCATGAAATCATTGGAGCCGTTTCCCGTGTAAACTTGTTGAAACTAGCGGACCTGACAGACGTTGTCCTTGCCAAACAGCGCCACCTACCGGGTCCAATTGTGAATCTTAACCATTCCCAGATCCCCTTGAACACACACAAAAAATTTCATCATAATCGGTCCAGTCGTTTGAGAGAAGTTCAGTGACATACACACTCACAGAAGAATTATATATATAAAGATGAACAAACCGTAATATATGTAAAGAAAAGCCTATCTATTCAGTCACAAACTACAGCCCCATTTTACTAGTGGAAGAGCTCTTATCAGAAAACGTACTATCATGTCGGATGTATCACACACACATCATCGTACGATTTGCACGCGGCCCGGCGCGCCCTTGAGTGTATCCTACGCTTGCCGCGACCACCACAAACCACGAATGAACCGAATACCCGATGAATGACTAAATACGAGACGATACATGGAGCAGCGCTCGCAAAAAGAATTTCTACTCAGTAAGCGATCTATTAATAAATGACAATCTTAAGAATGCGGCGACGCATGAATTGTCCATACAAACGTAGTACATAAATCATTTGCAATTTGAGCATATTTCCATCATATAATGTTGATATTCGGATTGAGACAGTATTTATCTAGGGTCTTACGTCTTTTATTTCCAAAAACTTACCTTTAAATGAAGTGTAAGCGAATTGCATTTCGTACATTTTTACAGCGTAAATGACATGTTTTCATATTGTTTTTTCTGTATAATAAACAACAATATTTGTAATATTGTTTCCGCAGAAGCATAGTTTATGTTATCAAGTTACAAATTATCGAAAAAAAAATGGAAATACATTAAGTTTTCATTCATAATTTTTTGTATTACGGAACATATCCAAATTTATCATAAATTTTCGAAAGCTAGTAGTACTATCGCGTCAAGCAATAATTGTCAATGTGTGCGTGGTAGTATTGCTCACTGTAGGCGTATATCGCTCCGACAGGCACTCACACTAGCGCAACATGCTTGGAATTGAATTTTGCAAACATCTCGATTTGTAGTTGCGAGCCGTGTCGCCGGCCTCTTAACTATTTATTCTCGGCCATTAAATTTTTTTTTTAAGTGAAAACTTCTTTAGGCGCGTTGGGCATTTTTGAGATGGGTTTAAACCATTGATTTCGCGACACCATGACGACACCTGATTTTTGTAAACGCAATTGTGCTCTTTATTTATATTATGTTACGGATCAATGTTCTATGCAAGTATTTTTACTTTAAAGGTTTTGTAAACGCGATTGTGCTCTTTATTTATATTTCATAACGGATCAATGTTCTATGCAAGTATTTTTACTTTAAAGGCTTCGGAAGTATTTCTTTTTTTGTAAACGCGTTTGTGCTCTTTATTTAGAAAAGGTTACGGACCAATGTTCTATACAAGTATTTTTCTTCTACCAAGGATCTTGTTCAAGTTTTCACTTCTGTCGGCACTCCCGGAGTTCAACTGTTTCTTTTTTTTTATGTATCTAATACGTATTATGACAATAATACTACTAATTATAATTGAATTGAATTTTAAGCATAAATAATAACTCAAATGTTTGCAAGTCACATTATTATGACTAAGTGTAGGTACCTATGAACTGGATAATTATTTATTTTAAGACCAAAATTGTACCAACACTTATGGCAAATAAATTGAATTTGAATAACACATAAAGGCTCCCGCAGACAGGTGCGACGCGACAGCGCGATACGACTCTAGTGAGTAGAACAATTTCGTCGCGTCGCGCCTGTCAGCAGAAGCCTTTAAGCTCATTTAAGGTTAGGTACTACTACGCCTCGATGTTTCTAATAAGTTAATAACCCTATATTATGCAATTGTAAATAGATCCTAGAAATATGTTTTTAATTATAACCTGTAGCAATTAACATTGTCGGATCTACATTTTTGCAATTTTTAAATTAGTGCTTTAAGGTCTTAGAATAAAATATAAATTTAAAAATCGCAAAAATGTATATCCGACAATGTTAATTGCTACAGGCGTTATGATAACGCGTCGTCATTTAAAAACTCATGTCAACAACGCAATATGTCACTAATGTTGCGTAATTGTTAGGTGGAGTACCGCAACTAAAAGCAATTCGGAATAGGTTAGCACTGTTTAATTTCCACAAAAATAATACATAAATATTAATAGGTATGTACCTAACTACAGTTGGTTTTAGGGTTCCGTACCTCAAAAGGAAAAAAAAACGGAACTCTTAAAGGATCACTCGTGTCTGGCTGGTAGTCTGTCTGTCCGTCTGTCACAGCCAATTTGCTCCGAATCTATTGAACCAATTTAGTTGAAATTTGGTACACATATGAATTTCTGTGACCCAAACACGGAAGTGTAACGTAAATAAATGAATATTGAATATGGATGGGGGTCACTTTTCGGGAGCGAACTGTACCGTATGTGACGTATTCAATATGTATTTGAGAAAAATATGAAAATATAAGAATAATCATTTTGAAATAAATACTTTTAGAGATATTTAAGAAAATTAATGAAAATTTACCATGCCTTTTCTCTGAAACTATAGAGCCTAAAATTTTGAAAAAATACAGAAAATAGTTCTATACTTATAGATTACAGGAAAACCTATAAGGAGTCTGTCTATAGTCATAAAATAACATGTTGAATCTCCCAATATTGTGCGTACAAACTTACTTTTGCAGTTAGAATGTATGGGAAAACATGTTTTTCAACTACGGAACCCTTCATTGTGCGTGGTCCGTCTGACACGCACTTGGCCGGTTTTTTTTATATGGTCACGAGAATGCAATTGAGGGGCTCGATTCGTACATCTTTGACAGTTCGGCCCAATAGTCTGACAACCAATCTTACCAATGGGTATCATGTTAGCCACTAACAGGGTTGTGGAGGTCAGATAGGCAGTCGCTCCATGTAAAATACTGGTATTCAGCTGAATCCGGTTAGATTGGAAGCCGACCCCAACATTTATGTAGTTGGAAAAAGCATAGTAGGCAGATTGATTTGATTTTCACACGAGAATGCAATTCTAGGCCGTTCAAAGAACGATTGCAAAATATACTTACAGGGGCTATAAACTAACACTAGGCGTCACATAAACGGCGTATCCAAGAATATTTTTTGGAGATTCATGGCTCTTTGGAACGCTGCTTAAATGAGGGTGTTTTTATTTGAGGCACTCACTAAGCTTTCGACGACTGTAAGAATCTTTAGAACCGTAATCGCCAACTCCTTGAAATTTCTGTTGGCCGCTAGCATAGCAAATAAAAATAAATTAAAATGTTCAAATTCAAGGGGGAATCCATAAAAGAACAAAATAGTACCTACTTTACAAACTGACTAATTCTAGTGCAATCTTTATATTAAAATAACAAAAATAAATGATTTTTCCCAGACTTGTGAAGTATCTAAGTGCGCTTATCCAACTCACATCACTCACACTTGGCAGTTTTTTACTGATTCAGGAGTTTATTCGTAACATAATTAGCCAATATACACACTATATACCTACTAATCAATTTATTCAAGTAAGTAATATCAAACTTAACGATGAAGTTTTATGTGATTAAGTATAGGCAGATTCCATAAACAAGCGGTAAAAAAATAGGAAAACTTTTTAAACTTTGTATAAAAACATGATAATTATAACAGTTTTTACACAAATATATTCAGAGAAGTTCACGCCGATGCAAGGGTAAAAATATTATTCTGTAAGCAAGGTGGTAGCGGGCCTTAGTATCTAAGGTCGGACGTAAATTAGAGAATTAGACTAAAGTTAAATATCCAATTTCAGGTATGTATTGAAATCATTTTCAAAATCCGTTTATAAAAATCGAATTCAGTTTTGATCGTCTCTAGTAACATTATGCGGTTGTATGTGCATCGATCAAAACTATCCAAATTCTTGCCGTGGTTTTGTGAAATCGGTTTGTCTAGTTCGGATTAGCGAGACGATACGATTTGTGAGTGAAATCGGATTTTAGATTACGTTTTGAAATATCTGACGCATGTCGCCATCACCACTCGTGGACGCTATTTTAAGGCACCCTGTATAGTTATGGTACTACCTACTTTGTTATAACATGGGTGTAGGGTTACCATCCGTCCGGATTTGTCCGGACATGTCCGACTTTTTGGCCCCCGTCCGGACTATGTCCAGCCTTCTTATTTGTCCAGACTTTTCGATTTAAGAGCATTTTCTTCAAAAAATAATAATATTACTGATAAAAATAAGATTAAAAAGTTAAATATCCGGACTTTTTTGCAAATGTCAAGCTTTTTGTCAGGACTTTTAAAATTTCGAAATGGTAACCCTACATGGGTGTCATATTGATCTTCATCTTTATCAGCTTAACCAGTGAACCGAACAGAAGGGAGTGCAAACAAGATTTCATTATCTTTAGCACATGAATAGTACGCCTTAAATCGTATAATTGTAGTACCTATTATGGTTTACAATGTGCGTGCTATCGATGTGGAAAATGCGCAATTATACATAATTATTTGTGTCTGAGAAAGTGCAAACAGAGCAAATTATTAGTAGATAGTTCATTCATCAGACTTTTCATTCTTTTTTATTATTTAGCACTTTTGTATGAAACCGCTTATTTCTTTTTTTAAACGGTTTCTAGAATCATGTAGGTACTGAATCCATGCCAAAAGTTTTTTTACGATGTCCTTCCACCGTGTAGGTATAACAGACTATTCATTTAAATAAACACGTAAGGCTCCCCCAGACAGGCGCGACACGACAGCGCGAAATCTCATCGTGTCGCGTTGTCACGTCGTGCGTGTCTGCGGGTGCCTTTATAAAGTTTTTGGGGTTTATATAAAAAGTTTGCTTAAAGTTAAGTGATGTTCAAAACGTCAAAATGTACCTATGGTTAAACAGTTGCCAGTGGCGTAGCTAGGCGCGGGCGAAGTGTTAGTACTTATTACGTATTAGTCATTTGGGGCCCCCCAGACTTTACCACAGATAACTAATTTAATTTGATCACTTTTACGCTCGAAAAAGAACGTCACAAATTTAAAAGCGTGTTTCTTGGGGCCTCACAAGAAGCTCCTCTTAATCGCGACTGCGAGGCCGTTGTAACTACCTTCAAAGACCGCAACCGTTAGTTTGACGGAATATGCTTTCGCGCATTTATATTTTTTCACTATCATGAGTAGGTATGTCGTGTCAAAGCATTTTTGGTAGGATAGATCTTGGGAACGAATGAAAACTCGCCTCGCTGATGCGACTTCGCCCACGTCTACATCAGTCCACGCTACGTCTCTGACAGTCGCTAATCATTACTTAACTATAAGCAACGTTTATAAATAAACCCCATAAACTAAAATCAAATAAATGCAATTTAAACTGTAGTTAAAAACCTAACCGAAAACCTAACCTAACAGGTTTATTTAGCTTTGTGTCAATCCATTCTTACCTATTGCATAACTTCTTGGGGTGGTGCTGCAAAAACAATTTTACTCCCTCTAGAGCGTGCTCAAAGAGCAATTCTAAAGGTTGCTACATTTCGCCCTTTTAGATTTCCTACGCACCAGCTCTACTTAGCATGTAATGTACTAACAGTACGGCAATTATTTATACTAAGCATAGTATTACACCAGCACACTGCACTTCCTTTTGACCCAGCACCTACCGACAAGAGAAGGAAGGACTTGGTTTGCATAAAGCCTCAAACTAGACATGCATTTGCTAATCGATTTTATGTGTTTTTAGGACCTTTTCTGTATAATAGGCTCAACAAGTTACTAAGTTTCTATAGTGTTAGTTATAAAAAATGTAGTAAAATGTTATCAGTACATTTAGCGATAAGTACTCAATTACACAGACACGAAAAACTTCTAGAAATTTTGTCATGATGATTATAATGTATCCCTCGTAAGTATTTACTTTTGTATATTTACATAGGTTTAGTTTTAGATATAAATATACCAATATGCTTTTTCTCATAGTTGTTAATAAATTATTTTATATCAGTTTAACTTAAAATTTTAGAGCTCCAATTTAATTCAAATGTAAAGTGATGGCCTGAAACACAGGTTTGAATAAATCTAGATCGGGCGGGTCGCTACCTAACATTGTAATTCCGAACCATCATTACTTGCACTTGTAATTAATATATTTTAGTTTTAGTTTATTTTTAGGCATTATAATTGTTTGGGAAATCTTACTATTGACTAAATGTACACTTTTTGTAAACGTTTTTATATTCAATAAATATTATTTATTTTTATTATTTAAGTCTTGTACTCAGTAGGTATAAAGGTAGGTAAGTAGAGTCAGCCAACGTGCGCACGGACGTAATAAAATCGCGGCGATTTTTTTTCGTTTACAGCTTAACACCGAGAGTTGAAAATCCAGGGCGCGATAAAGTCCCGCCGCGATTTATATTTACCAGCATCAAGCGTTGTGTTGTATTTAAGTTTCTTAAAAAAAACATGACGTTAATATGACCGATTACAGTGAACCACAACCAAAATAATATATCAATGAGATAACCGATCTTCGACCAATATTTATTTTATTACAGTACGACGTACATATTTAAATCACAAAGTACTCATGCTGCTTGTAACTAATGTAATGAAGCGTAGTCAGCTTGAGTGTATTCCTTTTAATATGTTTGTATTTCTGACAAGTTGTGCTATGTGACCTAGGTACAAATAGTATCAAATAGTATACTTATAAAATATTTTTTGCATGCTGAAATATGTAAGTAAGCAAAATATGTGGAACTTTTTATATTTAAGACCTTTTATGTACCATATTTTATGCAAAATAAATAAATTCTAATTCTAAAAAACTTTAAAGTTTTACTTGAAGAAAGTTTTCTTCTACTCAAGTACCTACCTACCGCTATCACGGTGCATATTAGTATTGTAAGAGACCTTTTTAATGAATATCTTTAACCAAATTCTTCCCTAAACTTTACATTGGAAGTTGCAAGTAAACTCTGAAATGTTAGAATCAAATTAGTGTCACATGTAAGATGCAACTGAATTTCATTAAAGAAAAGTCAATGAAACATACAATAATGTTTTTTGTCCGAAGGTACTGGTTGTGGTCCACATAAATATTAAGTAAACACTTCTTTCTAATTATACACAGCCTGAAAAGTATTACCTATCTAAATAAGAAACTGCAGCACCAAACATTGAAACCGTTCGCCTGTAACACAACGAACTCGACAATCTAAGAGCACACTTTATCTATGTAGATTATTAAAAAGCTACTCACCCTGTCTTTAGGCACCATGGCGATGGCAAAAGCACAGATTGCGAGAAACACGAACAGCCCTCGCTTCATGGTCACAAATGTCGCTACTCGACAAAAACTCTTGTACTTGCGAAAAAAAGTTTGGCGCGCGCTGTGACGGAGCGTGCCGGAGTGGCGTCGGCGAGCAGGCGCGCCGTTATAAGTAGGCTTGCAGAAAAAATATCGATATATCGATATTATTTGTTTGATATATCGATATTTTTAGGCGATATTTATTATTTCGATATATCGATATGAAATATCAAGTATCGAAAATTTCTCAAATTCGATATATTTCCAATAACAACATCGTTGTCGCCTAAAACCGCTGGGAATCAGAGCTGTGCTTTTTTAAATTATCTGTGGCGTGACTTTGCTTGTTTTGCTCGGAAAAAAAAGAAAATATCAATAAGTGAGTGGGCATAAATAAATAAGCTAACATCGTAAAAACAAACACAATAGAAGTTCGTAAAGAAAGAAAAGATTTATTTTTAGTTTCCTTTTTCAAGGTGATTTTCGAGTAGGAATGCAGGAAGTGCCAAAAAATATAGATAAATCAATAAGATAAGATTTATTTTATTTCTCACCACAATATAAAGCACATTTTCAAATGATCATAGGACAATTCACAATAGTTTTAATTATACTGTGAGAGACTGGTGCCTAAGCTAGACGTAAGGCCTGTATTTAAGGACACCAGGTCTCCCCCCCTTTGGAAGCAGTTACATTTATCAAGGATTATGCACTCGTACACAAATGCGGTAAGTTATATAAAATCGATATCTATTTTTAAATATATCGAAATCGATATTGATATTTTATTTAAATGTCGATACGATATATATCGATACTTTTTGACACTTCTTGCATCCCTAGTTATAAGTACCTACTGGCTGGCACAGAGTGAAGAGGCCCGACGGACGACGCACACCACACCGCTAAAGATTTTCCTAACAAAATCACCACTACTGACACTACTGTACTACGATACGACCATTTATCTATATTATTGTTTGTAATTTCGCTGACATGAATGAACGAGCCTAAAGGTGATAGCGATATAACGACACGCGTCACATAATAAATAAATAATTATTGAGTTGTTATTGTAGTGATTCACGGTTGAGTTCATACATAAATTCTTTGAAATTGCTAAGGACTCTAGATAACCACGTAGAACGAACTTTAGGTACTTAACTAAGATTTCTTAAAGATATTTTACAGAATAAAGAATAAAAAGTGGCAATATAAGTACGTACCTAACTAATATGGAGTAAAAAATCTTAGTCACTGAAGCTAAAAAAAACCTGCCATGTGCGTGTCGGACCACGCACAATGAAGGGTTCCGTAGTTGGGATGAATTAATCCCAAAAAAAACTTAACTTTGTAGTTGAAAAATATGTTCTCCCATACGGAATGTATGGGAAAACATGTTTTTGCAACTGCAAAGTTAAGTTGGTCGATTATTACTCGTTAACTTGTAGAGCCTACTTAGCTGTGATAGTTTTCCTTTAATTTCGTTATACATATAAACTACTGTTGTGATTTTTTTCACACACCCAAAACCAACCATTTAGCCGGCAGGGGGGGGGACACTTGACTCTAACAAAAATTAGCACTTTAAAGCTTAATATTTCGCAAACGGATCCCTGAATCCAAAAATGGTTTTCACAAACTCTCAATGTTTTTAAAGGACCTTTCCAATGATACCCCTCACTATGGGTTAAAAAAAGAAAAAAATAGCATCACCACTTTACGTGTATGAGAGGTACCCTAAAAAAAAATGTTTTTCATAATTTTATTTCACCACTTTGTCGGCGTAATTAAAATATATACCTATGCCAAATTACAGTTTTCTAGTACTAAGGGTCTCAGAGCTAGACCGCGGACAGACAGACAGACAGACGGACATGACGAAACTATAAGGGTTCCTTGTTTACTACGGAACCCTAAAAACACGAACGGTGGTAAAGGAGAAGTATAATAAATCTGCGTACCTATCAAATAAGTACATAGGTACCTACAATAAAATACGACTTGTATTTTTAAAAGTCCTGTCCTCGTAATAACGAAGAATTGTCATATTAACGACTAAAACTAGATATTTGAATATTACTTAATTGTAAGCCCACAGACTATTGTCTATACACTAAGTATACTTAGATTTCAAAAACCCAAAGTTTCGAGTTTAGATTTCGTTGTATAATTGGCTTTTATTCTAAGCACTGTTTATTTTATTTTGTTACCCACCTATTTAATAAACAAATCATTGAACCTGACTTGATTTCTGTACATTATCTTTTTTTCGGGTGACCACTGAAAATCAGCGCTATGCTGTGGGTCCCCAATAGCACTGCATCATGATGAGTGGAAGCCTTCTTGTCACAGTCATGTCGTGCAACTACCGACGAATTTCTGTTTTATGCTCGTGATTTGTTAGGTACTTTTTGTTGTTTTCGTTTACTCTTGTCTTTTATGTGTTTCTGTGACAAATAAACCTATTTTTCTTTCTTTCTTTCTTTCAAAGTCAAAGTCAAATAATTTATTTCAAATATCCCCCCTTGCCATGCCCTTGCATGGCACTTTTGAACGTCAAAATTTACAAAATAATAGAATTGATTCTAGTCGCCACTTCCAAAAGGTAGTTATCGTATAGAGAAGAATGGGCAAGAAACTCCACCTCTTTTAAAATGTTTTACAATATTTTGTATAGTAAACACATTAGTTAAATAATTATAAGTAGGTATGTGAAGACGATGCACCTAGAATAAAATTACTATACCACAATAGGTGAAAGGAATTAAAAATGAAGCAACGACAGATAATTTAATTACTTATGTGATAAATACATGGTGCTAACATATTTACATTTACATGTTTTACCTAACAGTTAATAGGTGTAAACACCAGAAAAAAAAAATTAAAGTGTTTTCAAATTAGTTAGCGAAACGTTACAGATATACATACATATATACATTTTTTTTTACATAACCGACGAAAAATTTCAATGCAGGGGTGTTCAGAATCATGTACTGAATCCATGGTAACAAGTATTCGCGTCGATGTCCATGACAACCTGTATGTATCCCATGACTCTATGGAACTCAAAGTACTTTAAAACATCCATCCATGGCAAAAGCTGTGGAACTGGAGAGGTATCGCTTGCCCTTGCCCTGACGACAAACATGTTTACTGTTGCATCATCCGAATGCAAATAGATTTACGTTAGCCACTTTTTACGACATTCACAGGAAAATAATGGCTGCCCTACAAGTCTACTACGCTGAAAAATTAGTTGCTTTTAAAGTTAAAAAAAATACATATGAAAAGAAAACAAGTTTAATAAACCAATTTTAATTTAAAATACTAATTATATAAGTGCGTTTTTCTAATGTGAAGAAAAACTGCAACAGTTTTTTAAATTATTAACACGCTTTTATTAAGACGCAGATATTTATATGCCAGTGACCTTGAGTGTTTAGCTTGCTTGTTCTGTACTGAGCTCACGCAACGCGTCGTACGTCCAGCCAGTAATAGGACTCGCCCATCAAGGAGCGCTGTCCCAAATTAAATGCATTATTAATTTATCCTACTATAATCACACTAATATTATAAAGGCGAAAGTTTGTGAGTGTGTGTGTATGTTTGTCTCTTCTTCACGGTCAAACGGCTGGACAGATTTGGATGAAATTTGGCACACAGATAGTTTATAACCTGGATTAACACATAGGATACTTTTTATCCCGATATTCCCACGGGATCGAGACTTATGCGGGTGAAACCGCGGGGCGCAACTAGTTATACATAAAACAAAAGGTATTTTAATAAAACACGTATACTAAAAGATACTAAATAATTATTTATTAATAATACATTTAATTGACATTATTTACTCGAACGTGACTTTGCATTGTATAAATTCAGGCTTATTGCTAAAAACGAATACATTTGTACACCAATTTCATTGGTAGGACATAGAGCGCGACTAAAATGTATAATTATATAAGACCTTTATAGTAATACCTGTGTTCACGAATAAAGATTGATTGATTGATAGATTTTGCGTGATTCTCAGTTTTTTAACCGCGCTAGACATAAATTTACAAATTAATTTCACTATGCAATAATATAAACATAATCTAAAATATTCCTATATTAAGTTATTAAGAAAATGCTTTAATTTAACATATATTTTTTCTAAATCATTAACACTACTCGTTTGGACGTGATCTTTAGTATAAAATCATTAAATGTCGGTTAGTGTCACTTTAACTTGACCTATATCGGAATCTTTCAACGTAATTTTTGTTGTATCGAAATGAAACTTTGTAAGTATGACTATGAAGTTCGGATGACAAATTGACAATACTGTAATTTGGTATCTTGGAGCTGATCTTATGATGGAGCCAGGAGGTGGATAGTCGGGCTTGCAGACGGTGAGCAATGGGTAGCTCGCCGTCCGATAAGGACCAAGCCCGGGTCGACGGCGCGTTGTGTTCCACGCGCGCCTCAAAGAGATGTCAGCAGAATTGACGGGGTCCGCTAGGGCCAATGCCTGCCGGGGGTTCGAAGAAAACCGATAGGGACATCGTGGCCCCCTGGCAACACGGCAACTGAAGGAACACGGGTGGGTTTTAGTCAGTAAGAGTCTGACACGCCCTCCCGCTCCGCCCAGAGCGGGAGAAGTTATTTGATGATATCCCACCCAAGAAAAAAAAAAAAAAAGAAAAAGGATGTGGATAGTAGAACTATTCAATGGCTACTAGTAAACCCCTCGAGTTTGGAGTCATAAGATTCGTTTTGATGATTCCAATGTGTGATGAGTCCAAACTTGGTGTTGAGGGTCTGATGATGGAGCCAGGAGGTGGATAGTGGAGCTCTTTAGTGGCTACTAGTAAACCGATCAAGTCATAACTTCGTTGACTTTAGAATTATTGACTAAATAAAGAATAATTTATGCTAGACTGTAAAAGTAAAAAGATAATATAATATAATTTATAGTTTTAAAAAACTAAAAAATATGTGATCCAAGCGTATTTTTTTTTCTATTTGCCATTTTCTTTAAAAAATACTCTAAAGTTCACTAATTTCAACAATAACTGTCGTTATTTGGCCGTTATTTTTCTAATGTTATAAAATAATAAATGGAATACCTATTAAATTATCATTATTAGTCAATTTATAATGTCACGTAAACAATAGTAGGTATTGATGGTCAAGCTTATAATTATGTATTTGCATTTGTACACTAATTACGGCTGTACTGTCATCTGCTGAGAAAACCATTTTGTTTGATATCACTTTCGGGAGATCGTTTAAAAGTACCTATACTTATTAAAAAAAGTGGCGGCCCTAGTACACTACCCTGTGGGACGCCAATGTTACGTGTCTTGGTTTTAATACATAAATGTTTTTTAATTTACTATTTGGACATATTCAAAAAAAATCTGTACATTGAAGATATTTATTACGATTAAATCCCTCTTATACCTTATGGCATACCGTATGGTATGCTATGTATTACTCGTAAGAGTAAAAAAAAAGTCTGGTCCATATAATCAAAAGCCTTGGTCATGTCAGTATGACATGATATTAGTAGCTAGTAGATCAAATAGTGCCATATTAAGTAATCGTGGTATTCTTACGAAATCCCTTTTGTTCTTTCTGGAATATTTCATACTTTTTGAAATAGTAATATAAATAATGATGACATTCTAATTTTTGGTCTTTCCTCTCGCTTTCCTGCAATCTGTGAGAGTGATTTTGTGAAAAGCGACGGAAGTGTATAGCATGAAGCCGGGGAAGCGCGCGCTATTTGTTTTTTAGCAAATTGGAATTTTTGCAATAGGTCTGTAATTGAATTTAAAATCAGTTTTGTCTTCTCTTTTTATAACATTTTTGAGATTGTTTGGGAATATGCCAGCAGCAATACATAAGAAGAGCAGTGGTAGCCCAGTGGTAACGGCCCCGACTTACGAGTTGTTGTAGGTCGTGGGTTCGAACCCAGGCAGGCGCTTTACTTCAAAACTGTGAAGGAAGTTTTTTTTTCACCGTTTACGATGTTATCGTGAAGAAACCGGGGAAATTTGTTTGTATTTTACATCATCTAACAATAACATGTTACGCTCATCTAATGCGTAAAATATGAAGACTTCTATGAAAAGCGATAAGATAAAACTATGTTACGATTCGGATCACGCTATGCGGTTATCGACTGATGATTCACACATTGTCAAACGTTAAACTTTTCGGTGCGGCATCGCGGCACTTTTATTTGGGATGCCGCGGGACCTATGACCTTATGGAAATATACAAATACGGACCGTGGAACTTTTATGAGGAGAACATCATGCCATGCCCTTCGAGGCTCGAAGATTCGGGAACACTTAATTAATCTCTGTTGTTTATGTTATGCCATACCATAACATTAACAACAATCGAAACCAATTTATTAAGAGTCACAAAATCTAGATCAATACAACTACGTATGCGTTCTTGATCAACATTACAAGATTTACAAGTTTTTGGTGTAAACGTACCAATACTCGTCGAGTTTTGAAATTCACTGACTTTAAAGAACTGCTGTGTGATAAGTATTTAATTTAGAATGAAACTTTTTGCATGACTAAATAGGAAATTTATCCATTATTCTAAGTAAGTAGTTAATTAATTTAATTAGGAGTGCTATCATCATCATTCATCATTTCAGCCGAAAGACGTCCACTGCTGGACATAGGCCTCCCCCAAGCACCGCCACTTCGACCGATTCTGTGCTTTCCGCATCCAGCGGATTCCTCCGGCCTTCACAAGGTCATCGGTCCATCTTTTGGGAGGCCTTCCAACGCTACGTCTTCCGGTACGTAGTCGCCACTCCAGAACCTTTCGACCCCATCGGCCATCCGTTCTGCGAGCAATGTGCCCTGCCCATTGCCACTTAAGTTCGGCAATTCTTCGGGCTATGTCGGTTACCTTGGTTCTCCTGCGGATCTCTTCATTTCTGATTCGATCACGTAGGGAAACTCCAAGCATAGCTCTCTCCATTGCCCTTTGGGTGACTTTTAGCCTTCTGATAAGGCCCATTGTGAGCGATCACATTTCAGTACCATAGGTCATCACTGGCAACACACAACGAGGAGTGCTAATAAATACTTATTTAAGCAAATGTAAAAAAAGGGCGATTTGTACCAGTAGTCGTCAGATTTGTACTAGTACTCATCAAACAGACCCAGTAGTCGTCAATTTTTGATGCTAATTTGAACTCTCGGGTCTTGAACATAAAGTTCAAGATAAGCACAAAAAATTGTGATCGTCTTTGATATTAGTGGCCAGTCTAAGAAACAAAAGGTGGGTAGAAGACAAAATCCGAAGAAATGACTAAAGCTGTTAGCAGAGCAGATCCCAAGTAGCACACAAGCTCTATAACAAGCCGTACACCGGCTGGTTAGAGGTTCTTAATAACGGCATAGCCTCCATAAGTAAGCTCTACAATAGATGTACAAGCCGCTATAGCGCCGCTGTACCAGCAAAAGAGGCACCGGTTTATCCGGCCCACGGTTCTACAATGTCGATACAATGGTCGTAAATATGTGTTAGTACGGAGATACAAAGGTGCTATGCGAGCGATAGTGTACGCCTCAGTATCTAAAATAAGCTCTTGTAGCGCGACTGTAGCGCTCGCATCTTATTTAGACACGTCTGTATCTCTGAATTAGAGTTTACAGATCTATATTAGATATACAATAGCGATATTTTGGGGAAATGAACAAAACTTATTGAAATTTTAACAATGACGTCTAAGAAACTGATTGATGGAACAACTGGAAATAATTAAAAAATAAACAACAGGTTCCTTCCAACATTTTTCCTTTTATGCATACAAAGTACTAGTGCGAGTGTCAGTGTATTGTAAATATACACATATATTTTAGCCAAAATTTTCACGCGCCTGCCATTTATGCAGTTTTTTGCATATTTTTTGGATAAAAAGTACATTTGATTAGAGGGTTTGAATTTTGAATTTAGTTTATATAAGATAGTTTAGCTTTTTAGGTAGTTTCTTTAGAATCCTGGGTGAGAAAGAGTGACGTTTATTCGGTTTTTATACACATTTATGATATAAATAGATTATAAAAAATCATGAGAATTGCTTGTATTAAAAACTATAATGGCGTCTATGTTACAACCGCCTTCAGAGTTTACTAGAACCATTCTATCGCTTTTAAACCGCTAGTATCCATCATTGTAGACCTTCCGGTTCTATGATTGTGGTATTGACGCGCTATTGTACTCTTTTAGGTGTACAACGGTAATTAATATATTCTTTTAAGAGTCTAAGGTCGGACAACGGACTATTGATATTCTATTATATTATTTATTTAGGGGTCCATTGTCTGAATCTTAAAACCCCTGTTAATCCTTCTTACACTTTCTCATAATTCGTTTGTGTGTTTCTATTTATACTCTACTAATTAAATAAGACTTACTGCAATATTTCTTGTTTATATGTATACAATCAATTCAATATTTACAAATAACATCTAGTCTAATTATTTGAACTTTTAAATATGAAAACATTAATTGCACTTAAATACGAAAGAGTTTGTGAGCAGAGTATTATCCTATGTTCTGGTCGCCGTCAGTTTGTTCTGGTCGATTATTAATTATATTCCTAATTTGCAAATTTTTTTCCTCACACTACCATATTTTTTTCTTAATTTCCACGCTTTTTGGTTATCCATGACAAATTCACGCGATAATCTTTTACAAAATGGAGTCACAATGAAGCAATTAAATGAGTAAAACACTTTTGTGCCACTTCAGCCGCTATATTGACGCTAGAAACGAAATTTTTGAGCTTTCAGCATTATAAGGCGTGGTTTTCTTGCCTTATTCAGCTATTTACGATACAGTTGCTGTAAAATTCACAATTATAACAACCTACGTGCTACTATAGAATTATAATTCTCTGCTGTAGATACAGAGTTTCAAAGGCGGTAATAAGCACTATTTAACAGCTTAGACATTTAGAAATATGCAATACACAACCCAAAGTGCTTTAAAGGAAGCTTATAACTCCATTTAAACACTTTTAACTATTAAAGCACTCTTTAAGACTTAGCGGTGTTTTAAACGGTATTTATAACTCTACTTTATATCAAATGCTCGTACAATAACTCTATAACACGCCTTTGTATCTCCATTGGGATTTTATTTACTGTTGTACGGTTTTACGGTGTTTACTGTACCACATGCCTGTTCAAGAACGATTAAATACGCTACTGAACCACCTAAGTATTATAGTAAACCCCTTGAACAGCTATTATAGCACATTCAGGTGGTAAAGAAGTGATATAAGCAGCTTGTGTGCTCGTTGGGATAGGTTATAAAAACAGCAAGACAAATTAAATTCTAATGAATTATTGTTTAAAAATTAAGAGATCAGAATGACAAAATCAGATTTATTTGAATAATTTCGATGTGAAAACGTGTTTCCGCTCGGTGTACTGGTAGTAAATTCAATGTTTCTGACCATAAAAAACATGTAAGATTTGAACCGCTAATAACTAAGTACGAGAGTTTGAATACGTAATGGTTGAGCATGCAATTTAATTTGTCTTGCTGTTTTTATTAGCTATCTGCTGTGCTAACAGCTTTAGTCATTTCCTGGGATTTGGTCTTCTACCCACCTTTTGTTTCTTAAACTGGCCACCAAAGACGATCGCAATTTTTTGTGCTTATCTTGAACTTTATGTTCAAGACCCGAGAGTTCAAATTAATATGACGAGTTTAGAAGCAACTATTAAGCGTGTCCCAGTAATCGTCACAATAGTAATAATAGTAAGTAAAATGACGAGTTCTGGAACAAGTAGGAATTTTAAGGTACTAATAAATGCCACATTCGAAAAAAAAAAACTTATAAGATAAAAGTGTTCCAAATTCCAAATTATATCGTTTGTTAATTAACTCAATTAATTCATCAAACAATCGGACTTACCGTAGACCCCACTGAAACTTCACAAATCAAAACATAAAGCTACGCGCTTGAGTTTCACATTGAGTAGCTAAACTTGCAAAAAAATTAAATTTTTGTGAGACAAGTAAAATATTTCAGACCCCATTATAGTTAAAACTTAAGGTTGTTATTTTAATTGTGCAATGATAGCAAAATCATGTGCTATAATAGTCTAGGTCACGTTTCTGTTTCAGCTCGTAGTTCAATAATGTAGATGTAATAAGTCGTATAAAAAGGGAGTAAACGTTTACTCAACGCGATTTGGGCGCAAATTATTCAGCTAATAGTGCTATGAAAGTCGTGTTACTGTTGAATAAGGAACATAATTGTGAAATAATTATCGAGTTAAAGCAAAACTGGATCAAATTTAGAGTAGCAGTAGCAATATTGTTGCCTTTCCATGACCATTGATGGAGTTAAAGCTGTTTCGTTACTATTAATCAACAAAATCATGGAGTAAATGTTGCTGATAAGCTATAAATCGTCATTTTTGTCAGTTAAAAGCAAATAATTTGCTTTTATTCCACATTTTCGCTCTGTATCAGTTATTTTGTCACAATTTGTCCATTATTTTATGAAACGGAACTTTGTGTGTGACTTATTAGAACAAATATGTATAAATATGGAAGTATTGAATATACCTAGTTACTAGTAAAATATTATAACAATGTACTGTCTATAGAATTTTGCATATCTATATGTAAATAAACATGCAAAGTAACTTTATCGATGAAATCGTAGGAGTTATTTAACATATATTTGTGGGCCACGCTAATTTTTAATAATATAATAGTAATAACAAATAAATTTTTGCAAGATATTGGATCAAGATCCATTAAACAAATTTAAATAAATATATTGCTATTACATCACAATATATCGGTTATTAGTCGAATAATTGTATAATTTAATCTCATTTATAGGACATAATGCCGCCATATGTAGACAATTTCGGTATTCCTTAATTAAAATATTTTTTGGATTTCCATAAAATATTTTTCCATTTATTGTAATCCATAACGTAAATTATTAATATTTTTCAATAAAATACTGGTGCGCTGGATGAGATATTATTACAGTTTGTAAAGTAATTTTCAATCAGTTATACAACACCTAATTCAATAAATGTGTTAAAACAGCATTTATAGCGATTCAAGTTCAGTAACTGCAATATAAACACTTACATGCGTCTAATCGATTTAGCATGCTATTATAGATATTAAGATACTTTTCAGTAAATAGGCAGCTTTCATTCGGCCAATTCGCTCTAATATATTAATGTCGAGTAGCAGCCATATAGCAGATTTTTAAAGATGAAACTTGGGAATATATTACTCTTATAGCGCTATTACTGCACCACATGTCGTATAAACGAGAAATGGTAGCTACTATATGATTATTGAACAAATGCACTATAAGAATATCGAGTAAACGTTTATACGACACTGTTAAAGCATTTAAAAGCAAAAAATGCTAAAAAGTCGTAATAAACGCGTTTACACTACGTTGTGGTTACTACGTAGCAACTACTCAACATTTATTCGATCTGTACCCGAATAACTCATTCATTATTCGACTGTTTTGCTAGTTGGGATGTTATCTTAAATATGTTGGTATTAAATTCGGCCAGTTTTATGTTGAATAGAAAAAGATATTGAGGTTTTTAGATATGTAATTTGACGACTTCTGGGTCACTGTCGACTTCACCCGCGTTTACCTTATTGGATTATGTTAGATAATACTACCAATAACTTGTTAAATGCAGTCATAAGAATAAAAGTAGGTATAGCAATGGTTTTAACAATATTGTGTTGAAAAACCACAATTTATTCATAAATACCGCCGAAACCAACAAACTTGTAATAAGGGTGGCATAAAGCGGCGTTGCCTCTCTCTCTGTGTCACTGTCATATTCCTATTATTCCCTTTACTTACGTGCCTCTCTAAATGTAGAACGTTACGCGTCGACTAAAATGGTCAAGAGTAAAGGACAACAGTGTCTATCGGGAAAAGATAAGTCGTGGAACTCCACAAGGGTATGTCCGGGCTCAGAATCGACCCTTGCGTAACCCCAAAACATACTCCGCGAAACAACAGCTTTTTGCGGAACCTTGAATCTCGGTAATTGTCGGTAAATAGTAGTAGTAAATAGTCGGAGCTATCGGTGCACCGTATCGATCATGTAATGTATTTTGTGACCGCCAGGAAAACTACTGAGAGATTTTTTTCTCGTTGTAAGCATTCAATTTAAATAGGGAAATATATAAATGAACCTCAAAAAAAAAATTGGCATTCAATTTGATATATTCTTCAAATGGTGGCCAGCGTTTTCATAAATGAGCGTCTTTTAAATTTTTGTTCTTTTTAAAAACTATCTGTAGATATCTACCGTAAAAGTTAGTCAACGGAGAATGCCCATTCCCAGGCAGCACACAAGTCAGATAACTAACCAACAATTTAACCTTATGCAGAGTTAAGCTTAATTATATATGTATAGAAACTGTGTGTATCACGAAGTTCTGTATTAAAGTTTTTTTTTTGCTATAATAATGCTATTAGCTGAGTTAGTTTTGTAATTTGCGGATTTTATTTCTTAAAACTGAATAATCATCATAAAAAGACCTGTTACTCAAGAGTTTGTGTAACCTTTTGTATAATCTGTATATATAAAATAGTAAACTGACTGACTGACTGACTGACTGACTGGGTGATATATCAACGCACAGCTCAAACCACTGAACGGATTGGGCTGAAATTTGGCACACAGGTAGATAATATGACGTAGGCATCCACTAAGAAAGGGTTTTTGGAAAATCGACCTTTAAGGGGGTGAAAAGGGGGGATTTTGTTTGTATGAAAAAATTTATTCCTTGAGTTAATAAACTTGAAACTTGGCACGAATACTTATCTATGTAAATTATAAAGTTTGCCATTTTTAGTTTTTCTAAACTACCCCCTAAGGGAGGATTGGGGGGTGTCATAGTTTGTATGGAAGAATTTTAACGCGCGGTCTGATTAACTCAAAACTCAGTATTTATACTTAAGACTGAAAACAAATAAAAACGTATATCAAGGTTTTTTGAAAATCTACCCCTGACGGGGTGAAAAGGGGTATTTATTTTTACAGGGGAGGATTTTACTGTTTGGCTTGATTAACTTGAAAATTTGTATAAATAATCTATGTCAAATAATGGAAACGTCACAATAGACTTTTCAAAAATTATTATCACGCTATTTGCTATGGGGGATGAGCAATATTGCATTATGTTCGTATTCTTCTATAGTTTACCGCAAACTGTAAAAAGACTATCCAAAAGGTTAGAATATTGCAGATAATAACGGATTTAACCTTTTAAAACATTATCATCACGCTATACCTTTATGGAGCTAAGTAGTCAATCATAACATATACAGGGTGGATGTTGATATGGGGCAATAAGGGCAGGTACCTTAACCGTTGTCGCTACAAGAAAACGGTCTTAGGAGACTGTCCTTAACTTTTTGATCTGCATTCACAGATTTTGAAAAAATTGTACAGTCAGCAAGAACATGGGTAATTTTCACAAAAACTTTTTTGATGCCTGTCGATCCTATTTCTTATTACTAGCGTCAAAAAAATATATCGGGCCAACGGAGGGCGAATTTTTGAATTTTCTCGTACTCAAGTACGAGAAAATTCAAAAATTGCAAAAAACTTTCCATACATTTCGTAGAAAATGAGTCTGAGAGGAGATAGAACAACACGAAATATTATCCGCAACGATCAAAATCCGTAGTGCGCACATAGCCTAAGTTTTGAATACCTATCTATTTCAACTTGATACTGACCAACTTGACTGAACTTGACTTGATTTTATTTTGCCGATGGGGTCGAAAGGTTCTGGAGTGGCGACCACGTACCGGAAGACGTAGCGTTGGAAGGCCTCCCACAAGATGGACCGATGACCTTGTGAAGGCCGCAGGAATCCGCTGGATGCGGAAAGCACAGAATCGGTCGAAGTGGCGGTGCTTGGGGGAGGCCTATGTCCAGCAGTGGACGTCTTTCGGCTGAAATGATGATGAATGATGACTTCCACGCGTTTCTGAGAAAAAGTGTCTTGACAGGCAACGATGTCATCCTTTAAGGGTTTCCATTTTTCATTTTGAGATACGGAACCCTAAAACAGATTTATTACCTATCTATCTATTTGTTACCTTTTCATGCCGTAACGGCTGAACAGATTTAGATGAATGGTATACGGATAGGCCATGACCTGGGTTAGGACATTTGATAAGTACTCTGAATATCGGTAGTACGTTCCTGTGGGATATTTTCCGACCTTTGCGCGTGCGAAGCCGCGGGCAAAAGCTAGTATCATATAAAATTTAAAAAAATACGCTTTATGCTGGTGATGACGTTACAGGTTTCTTTAAATATTGTATAATCTTGCCATTACACACTAAAATACGAAAATGGTTATTGATTGAACAGTTCACCAACAAAGAACTGCAAATTAAATTCCATTATAGCATAGCAACAAGAATGGCAGCCCAATCAAAACTGGTAGTTACAAAAACTATTACGGGAAACGAACGAACGATTATTTAATACCTAATCTAATTAATGATGTTCCGCAACAAAAATTCAATCAGAAATAACAAATAATAATCTATACTTAATATATAAAGCTGAAGAGTTTGTTTGTTTGCTTGAACGCGTTAATCTCAGGAACTACTGGACCGATTTGAAAAATTATTTCAGTGTTAAAATAAAAAACCATAAATAAAATAATTTTTATTGACACAGATACAGATTTTACAAACTTTGTTTGAAGCCCTGGCTCCTGAGCTAGGTAGCAACCTGTGTTACAGGAGCCAGTGTCTTCGCCCATTTACGGTTAATTTCATAACAATGTGCAATAAGCAAAAGTAAAAGAGAAAAGGGAAAAAAAAAAAACCATACAATAAAAGACAAAATTACAATAGTTATAAGATGGACACATGCTCTTTGTGTGTGTGTGTGTGCGTGTGGGGGTGCGTGTGTGCGTGTGGGTGTATGTGTGTGTGTGAGTTAGATAGTCATTTAAAAAATATTTTCACCTTCTACGCAAACGAAGTCGCGGGTTAAAGTTAGCGTTAGCCCAAAGTAACTATTCCACGCGGACGAAGTCGCAGGCAGAAGCTAGTTATAAAAATAAATAAGTACAAACAATTCTTTGATTCTCTTTGAAAATGCATCACCTGTTTAAATTTCATTCAATTATTAATTAACATCGACGGACTGCCTGACCCGCGCCGTCGTCATTTTTGTGCTTTCTTAGTTATTATTACTTACAAACTACCATAAAATGTTTTATAAACTATGTTTTAACCATTAATTTCGTTAGCATTAGTGATGCAACGAATACTACTTTTACGAATACGAATACGAATACGAATATCAAACCTACTATTCGGCGAAAACGAATACGAATACGAATATCTCGCCATGGTAATAAAAGACTAATAGTCTAGTACTACATAGACGCAGCCATTACTAACGTTCGTCTAAGTTACTTAGGACTTACTATCCTACCTTTTGTTCATACAAAAGAAATACAGACCATATAACTACTAACTTGGTAATTTATCGAAGTGTTTCCATATGTCACTTTGATCTCGTTTAACAGAAGACATTTTCCATTCAACTTCAACTTCTTTCACTTCGCAGCAGCCTCAGAAAATAAAAATAAACATGTGTGCAATTCACACGTGGTAGAAGTGAAACCTTCAAAAATTTTGGCTTCAAGAAAACGAAAAAAATAAAATAAACTTGTGTGACAGAATTGTTTCTCTTTAAAAGTTTAAAAAAAAAGTCCGCAACAGCATACATCACGCTTTTATCAGTAAAAGTGGAACTCTAAAACGTTAGGTAAAAGTACTGGGTCTTATAATCTTATTACCCCTCACAACTTGCCTAGCCTTGCACATCATAAATGCGCGCGCAGTACTTGATCATTATTTTGCTGCGATGTTATTTTAAAATTGCGATATCTCCTAAGATATTGATTGAAATCGAATGATGTAAAGGGAAATTTTGTTTTAAATTAAATACTTGTGATGAATAATGTATTTATTAGGATAAGGATTAATATCATGTTTATAAAAACACCTTCGCAAATAATGCATTATTTTAGAACAAATTTGGTTAGCATAAAAAAGGTTATAGTGAGCCAACCTTAAAAGATAGACATATGCTGTCGCGGACTTTTTTTTTAGAACTTTTAAAGGGAAAAAATTCTGTCATACATGATTTTTGCGAAACTTTAACCGTTTACGCAGCGCACGCAGCGGAAGCTCTCAAAAGGAAAAATAAAACCCCCCCAATTTTGAAACATTCTTCATTGGTGCTCAGCTCCTATTAGTCTTAGCATGATGATATATAGCCTATAGCCTTCCTCAATAAATGGGCTATCTAACACTATTTTTTTTTTAATCGGACTATTAGTTCCTGAGATTAGCGCGTTCAAGCAAACAAACAAATTCTTCAGCTTCAGAGAACCACAAACATAAGAAACACTGTATAATGCTTCCTATCTCATTTTCTCCCACGTTAAATCTTATGAATTTATGTTTGTCTCTTTTTACTGTCGCTTTTTCGTTTCATCGACTTTCAAATCACAACGATACTAAAGAAGTTTTCACTTCAATAAAACAATACTCTCTTGATTGACTTGTGCTTTCGACTGACAAATGAAATGAAAGGAATGAATGAATCAATCAATCCATGGTTCGTAATGATAGGAAAACTCCCGGGCCGCGGCACTGTATAAACTATGGCCGGGGAGTCCCCCGTCGCGTCGTCGTTGCGATTAAGGCCCTTGCACACGTCGTATTTTTACGTGCCGACGACGCGCGTTTTCCAAGTCTGCCAATAATTAGATTTGCGTACAAACATATTCATTTTTAAATATTCGTATTAGTATTCGTATTAGTATTCGCCGAATACGAATATTCGGTAAATGTCTACTATTCGGCGAATACGAATATTCGTATTCGTATTCGTTGCATCACTAGTTAGCATTATTAAGATTGCTTAAAAATGTTTCAACATCCAAACAAACCTACTGAGGTTTTTGTGATTTTTCTGTATATATTTTGTTTTGTTCCTTAATTAATAAACAATAAAAAAAACTAAACTAAATTGTATGAGTTACCTAGGCTTCAAACAGACTATCTATTTCAATCTGCCTAGCCTTTTCCCAACTATGTTGGAGTCGGCTTCCAGTCTATCGGATGCAGCTAAATATCAGTATTTTACATAGAGCGATTGCCTATCTGACCTCCACAACCCAGTAACTGGGTAATACGACACCCCTTGGTAAGACTGGTTGTCAGGCTTTCGGGTTTCTGACGACCCTAACGACTGTCAAAGATCCACGAATGACAGCCGGGACTAACGGCTTAACGTGCTTTTCGAGGCACGGAGGAGTCTCGGTATGTAAAGATGGTCACCCATCTACGGACCAACCCCGGCAAGCGTAGCTTAACCTGATGGATCGACCCGTGCGGCTGTTATTACTTAGCTACGAGCTCGTAAATGAAAAAAGATGAAAAAAAAAGGATTGTGTGGTTTTATGAAACCACGGTAAAAGTGAAACTTCTATAGGCGCCGCCATATTGGCCTTGGCTGCTCTGACGAGCGCCTTTCACTTTATCCCTACTCCGCGGCCGACCGTCACGCGACATGCAACACACACAGACGAAAAAGTTTGAGACGATGTAATAAAAGTTTCACTTTAATAAATGGACATTTTATTATGTAGATAATTAGGTAGATAAATAAGTAAATAGGTAGGCTCGAGCCGTGGACACTGGGGTCAACTAATAGGAAAGTATTTTTATGGGTGAACTCAATACTACGAGTACCTATATTTATAAGCCTTTAGGATCTACTTTTTGTTGTCACTCAAGCATTGGAAAAAGTGTAAGTGATGAACACCAGGGATGTTACGGAACTTCGGTTCCGGTTCCGAAAGGTCGGAACTTCCGATTAATTTTACACCTCCGATTACGACTTCATTAATTTCCGATAATTTAGAATCGGAGTTATATCGAAGTTCGTAACGCAGCGATGCACGTGACTAGAGCGCGTACAAACAAGTTTTAACTCGTCGCCATCGCCAGTGTAATTTTAGTTTATTTTATACACGCTCGCGCTCGATGTCTCAGTTTATTGTTTTGTTTGAGGATGTTATCGCTAATATTTGACTGATTAAAGAGACTGAATTATATTTCATTTGTTTCATTAAGCCTTCCTATAATATCTTTCTTCTACTTCCACCTTCGGCTCAGGTTCCTGTTCCGATTCCGATACCGGTTCCGATTCCGGTCAAACAAATTTAACACCTCCGATTTCGGTTCCGGTTTCGGTAAAACGACTTCCGTGACATCCCTGATGAACACCTTACTGAAAATAACTTAAATAACCAACATACATAAGTAAATAGTGTTAGGTTTCAATTTATTAATAAGTACGTAATTGTTGGATATTGTACTGGCAACACCCAAAGATTTGATATGTGAAAACTTTTTACAAAAAAAAAACAACCGACCTCCAAAAAAAACACTACAAAGTGAAAAATAACTTTAATTTCGGAAGTCGGTGTCTTGGGTTTTGTATTTTCGTTTTTTGCCACCGACTTCCGAAATTAAAGTTATTTTTCACTTTGTAGTGTTTTTTTTGGAGGTCGGTTGTTTTTTTTTTTTGTAAAAAGTTTTTATTTTTCACTTTTTAGTTGTGGTACCTACCCCACACACATTCGAATACCACTACCTGATACCAATGACAGAAACTTAACATATCATCTACATACTAAGTGGGAAAAAAATACGTATTTTGTAGCTAACACAAAAACTATCCAAGCAAAGTAAATAAAATTTATATGGGACCAATTCGAGAGCACACCCTTTCAAACAAAAAAAGAATTTTTAAAATCGGTCCACAATTGACGGAGAAATCGGTGGACATACATAAAAAAAAAAAAAACAAACATACGCGACGAACATATAACCTCCTCCTTTTTGGAAGTCGGTTAAAAATGGGGGTATTAACGACCTTCTGGATCAGGCGCTCGTGACGGTAAGACGTGCTTAGCGGCTGTGTCGGTAAAAAGATAGATTGGCATAGGATTGGTTGGAGATCTACTGTAAATTGAGGTAACCTGTAAGTTTTATGCTAAATATTAGAATACTGATTGAATTGTGATATTATGTGGGGAATAGGAGATGTGATGGTATAGTGTAGAATATTGAATTTGATGTTGGCAAAAAAATATAAATAACTGCCAAAATATCTTGGTGTTTCATATTATTATCCTTATCCCTGAAATATTATAAATATGTAGTTTTATTAAACAATTTTAGATTATGATATTAGGGTAAAGAATTTAAGATTCATTTGGGGATTAGTATCTATTTTGAAGTTAAATAATTATATTCGGAATTAAATTAGTTATTTTAGAGGCAGGATGGTTCTTATTTCAATAGGTACATAAACTCACGCCTTCTTCCCATGGCCACCTGCTACGAACCTTACATACTCCTTTTGCCTCGTTTACGTTCATACATCGGTCATAGACGCACGATGGTTGCGAGTAGGTACTTTGCACTTGACTTTTCTAAAGAACATTATTATAACCAAGTGTGTATAAAACAAATGACCTAAGTTAGATGCTATATGTTTGTAACTATAGTATAATACAGAACTGGGGGCCTACCACCAACTCATAAAGCAGTATTATTTTAATATTACTTCAGTGTGGGAAAAGGGATGAAGCTCTACAGGACGTATAGCTCCATCTCTTTCTCCGACTGAAGTAATATTAAAATAATACTGCTTATGAGCTGGTGGTAGCCCCTCAGGACCAATTTTGGACAAGGCTATGCAGAAAGTGCCAATAATTTAACGCGTCAACATTTTCTATTCATTCGTCTGCGAAAATCTGTTGCGAGATGGAGACAAGTCGTCATCTTGCAGGCTCGCAACAGACTTTCGCCAGACGAAAAGAAAATGCCAGGTAAGTATCTAGTCAGGTACGGTACTAATTTTATTTTTGAAGTGAAAACTTCTTTAGGCGCGTTGGGCATTTTTGAGACGAGACTAAACCATTGATTTCGCGACACTGTTACGACACCATCTTTTGACCTTAAAAAGACATCAACGCGTTGATTACCGCGGTGCCGATTTTTTTTCAAGTTTTCACTTCTGTTCGCACTCCCGGAGTGCCACTGTTTTTCATAGAATTCCTTTACTACATTGCTGCTTACCCGGTTCGAACGGATAACATTTGTCAGACATAGGTTATTAAAGATTCCATTATCTTTTTAATATTTATATTTAAAATTAAGTGCCGTGCGTTAGTCTCGCAAAAACTCGAAAATGACTCGACTGGTTGTGATGAAACTTTGGTAAGTCGTTGTGTGCGAATGAAAAAGGCATTGCAACGCATGCCGGGCATTAGCTAATACTAGTAAGTAGATAAAATTAATGCGAACTTAATTATTATGGATCGTAGGTTAAGACAGTGTCAAGTTACATGATAACAAAAGAGGACGCTCCGCGAGCCGGAACTCCGCAAACAAGTGACTTCATCGCGTTATAAACTTATAAGGTTTAGGGTAATTATTTTCACTGGGGTAAAATAATTACCCCAAACCACAGCCAAACATACATTAAACAATAGAATTCTACTATAGTTTGACTGAGACCGCTGGCGCTGTACCGTGCCTTAGGAATGCGTGGCGAGGCGGGGGGCAGCGTTGACGAATGAGCGGCGGGATGCCGTGAGCATTGACGAATGAGTGCATATACCGGCGCGGTACAGTGGTTTCGGTCAAACTATTATAACTCACATGACGTCAATTTTACTAATTCTATTGGTTATAATGTTTAAGGACTTCCTCTGAAGTGTCATGACGTGAATTTTGTGGAATTCTGTTGGCTAATGGTTTCGTAGCTCTGCAATGTTCTCTCCAATGGAAAATTGCAGACGTTATCCTCAATTCTCATCCCAGTTTTTCCCTACGTTTAACCAACGAATATACAGTTTGTAACAAAATCCCGATCCGTGAGGGTATTTACTGAGAGTCTATTTATGTGGTAAGTTTCTGGAAAAAAGAAAAAAAAATTCGCCGCATTTTTTTAAATGGGGAACTTTAACGGGTTATTTACATGGGGCGCGGGCGACCGCCGTTTAGCGGTTACCTACAAGTCATAACTTTTGACCCTTGTTGAAAATGTACCTATTTTTTATAGATTTGGGATAATTTTGGAACTAAAAACGTGAATTTTTAATGGCAATAACTTTTTATTTTCAATAATAATAAGGTTTTTTATTACTTTGTGGTAATGTTATTGCAGTAGGTACCAGTACCCATGATGTGCCCTGTTCGGATCGGCAGAGTTTTTGTAATACATTGTATAATTGAATCAAACAATCGTGTGCGTCAGGATGACTGGACCAAGAGAGATTTAGGAAGATTGAGCAATACCAAGTTTTTGTACCTACCTATTTGGTACTATTTGGTACCAGACATCAAAAAATTGGTACCTCGCTTAAGAGGGAAAACTATTAAGAAGAAAGTGGCCAGCCATTCTGACTGCAGAATGGCTTGACTTTTTGTCTTTTTGCTCAGCTCAAGAGTCGTAGCGTGTTGCTAAATAGAAAAAAACCCCACATGAATCACTCCATCCATTGGTGAAGACCGTATGAAAATCCGTTCGGAAGTTTTTGAGTATATCCCGTTTAGACAGACAGACGCGGCGGGGGGACTTTGTTTTAAAATAATATGTAAGGATAAGGATAAAAAAATAAGATGTAAGGATAAGGATATACAACGTTGGGCACGCCACAATCGCGGCGATAAGACCCGTCTTTGACGAGTGGCTGGAGAGACGCCACGGCGTTCTCACCTTCCGCCTGACGCAGGTCCTCACCGGACACGGCTGCTTCGGGAGGTTCCTGTTCAGGATAAGGCGGGAGGAAACACCCGGGTGTCACCATTGTGTGGATCGGCCTGAGGACACGGTGGAGCATACGGTGGAGGTCTGCCCGGCTTGGGCGGAGCAACGCCGTGTTCTCGTAGAGGCGATCGGCGGCGGTGATCTCTCGCGTCCGGCCCTGGTTCAGGCCATGGTACGGAGCGAGAGGAAATGGCAGGCCGTCACCTCCTTCTGCGAAGCGGTAATGCTCGCGAAGGAGGAGGCGGAACGCGTGAGGGAGAGGCAAATTTCGCACCCTCACGCCCCTAACCGCCGCAGGAGGAGACGCCCGGGGCGGGAATCGCGAGCCGATTTCCGGCCACCGTAGGCGCGGGCTTGCGGACGGTGAGCAATGGGTAGCTCGCCGTCCGATAAGGACCAAGCCCGGGTCGACGGTGCGTTGTGTTCCACGCGCGCCTCAAAGAGATGTCAGCAGAATTGACGGGGTCCGCTAGGGCCAATGCCTGCCGGGGGTTCGAAGAAAACCGATCGGGAAATCGTGGCCCCCGGCAACAGGGCAACCGAAGGAACACGGGTGGGTTTTAGTCAGTAAGAGTCTGACACGCCCTCCCGCTCCGCCTAGAGCGGGAGAAGTTATTTGATAATTTCCCACCCAAAAAAAGAAAAGGATATACAACGTGAATAATATTAATGATAAAAATATGATAAATAAATGATAAAAACAAAGTCCCCCCACTTTGTTTTATAATAGGTATGTAGTGAATTAGTGATGATTATTACTAACCAACCCTAACAATGACAACCTTCGAATGACGTTTATTAATTACATAGGTATGTTAGAGATAATGCGGGTACACTGAATCAGGGTCCCTCATCATCATCTGCCTAGCCTTTTCCCAACTGTGTTGGGGTCGGCTTCCAGTCTAACCGGATGCAGCTGAATACCAGTATTTTACATGGAGCGACTGCCTATTTGACCTCCACAACCTAGTGATTAGGTACCCCTTGGTAAGACTGGTTGTCAGGGTCCCTAAACCCTTAATAATAGAGGTATAATAAGAGTAAGGCAGTAGTTAGTAGTTAGTGCTCCCATAATTCAGGGCCCTGATCCAGTGTAATACCCGTTTAAGGTACGAATGTCAGACCTTGATCGTCACCGACCATGGAAAATACACCCCGTGATAGTCTATTCCAAGAATAGCTTATGCATTCAGGTGCCAGTAATGTAATCGAGTGCAATGGAGTGCACACCTAACTGGTGCTGGCACATGACTAAAACTATTAATAGGTTCTGAAACTTAGAGACAAAATGATAATCACTACCTCCCTAATGCAAAACAAGAATAATCACGGAAAGTGTAGGTCTGTAAAGATTTTGAGTACAACTATGGTTTGATTGATTTGAAAATTTAACAATAATTAATTAATTAACGTAATTTTTGTTTTATGTCATCAACTCATCACGTCATCATCCCAAGTGTAGCGTTGACAAATAGGAAGTATGGAGATTACAAATGCTATGCAATAGCTTTACCGCGGCAGTCCCCGAGTGCCATACGTTTTTTTTTTTTTCTGTCGTTTTCTTTATTAAATATCATCTTATTATAATGTAAATCGTTTTTCATTTATAGTTTTTTCAGGAACTCCCAAAATTTTTAATACAATAATTAATGGGAGAATCGATAAGTTTCCGATTTAGTCAATCACTATATCGCATATATGTAAAATGGCTTTTCCACAGCACAACGATATTTTCGTGTGAATGAATTGTACGGTGCATTGTAAATGCACGCTGTGTTTGCCATAAGGTTTATAATTGATTGTGTAGTACGTTCTGATTTATGAATTGCAAGTGTGAGCACGACTTCGTATCTATTAGGTTTACTGATTTACATGTGTACCTATTTGTGGCGACGTGCTAGGGACAATTTGGAGACAATTGGGTTTCGATACATTTTCAACTACCGGGCATAATTATCTCCTTTCTTATATCTATGCATTCATGCCTACATGATGCAGAAATCAGTTAGTTCTGGGTAGTCCGATAAACTTATCTAACGACGTATTTGTCTCCCACACAATGTTTACTAATAATATTAAACTAGACATAATATGTAATCAAAGAAGACATCAAGTAATATGCACGTAGGCATAGTTAGTTAAAGTTCAGAAGAAGAGCGCAAATAACAGCGCACGTGCGCGTGAGCACGGTGCCACCACGTCTCGCCGTTACTGGCTACAAGTCAAAATTTTACACAGGCTTCGAGTTCCCTTGTAGATTAGCTATACATTTCTGAGCCAATGAGAAATAAACGAATACCGCATGCGGTGCAAACACCGATGGACACATAGGTACCCAATGCTCTCACCGCTTGGCGTTCACTGTGTCACCGCCGAACGTTAGTAGGGCCTGGACCACTGCCAGATCCCGCGCTAATCTCCCGTAATCTTTTAAAAGCGCACCCAAACAAATCCAAGTTTTACGACTTCACAGAAAACCAAACATTTCGAGGTGTGACCGTGTGACCGGTCCACAAACGACAATAACACTGTAAAGCTGGTGATTTATGGGCGTCTGTCTGATCGCATGCCATCTTCAAATTGTGAGTCACCACGATAAGCTATTGGTTAAAATTACATTTTAGTTTGCCCACATGTTCAAAATACATTTATATTCATTATCACGTTTAGTTAAAGAAATGTACTCGTATTTCTCAATTAGAAATTGCAAGGTTTTCACTTACTTGAGAACATTTTTCACATACAAATTGTACCTATTAGTTGAATTCTCCAAAGCTACATTATTATTTGACAAGTTCACCTGCTGCCAACACTGGAAACCATAGCAAACTTTGCTGACACGACTAATAGTCGACATGCCGTTTTTTCAGCAGGTAAATAAATAAAGGGTGCTATTGTAAAACGGTGAAGGAAAACATCGTGAGGAAACCGGCAAGTCCTAGAACCGAAAATTCGAAGACATGTGACATCTACCAACCCGCACTGGTACCGCGTGGTGGATTACGGCCCACTCCCTCTCACAGAGAGGAGGCCTGTGTCCCAGCAGTGGGAACATTTATAGGCTGATGATAATGATGATGATTGTAAAGACTGTTTCACGGACCCAAAGCAACAGGTCAACATCATCTATATTCAACGTGAAAGTGGAAACGAGGACGAGAGTAGATATTTTAAGACATTACCAAATTATTTTTGAATGTTTGTCAATTTGGGATCACGAGACAAAACCTTCGTTTGTGACCTATTGGGATTAGTTTACAGAGTGCAGCGTGGATGTCAGTAGAAGGAACTATGTTGATTATACAAATTCTTACCCAGGGAGGTAGCTACGTTTAAAACTCGCTTCACCATCACGATTATTATTAACTCGTCCGGCGATGGGCACAATAGAAGCACATGACTGTGTGTCATCTTCTTCTTCTTTTAGAGTCGATGGTGTAGCGGCATTAGTGGCTTTAATTAAATCGACATGAGAGCACGCACACTTGGTGGGTCATTATGTATCTTGTATGTTTTGAACAGGGCTACCGGCGGCGGTTGGAAAAATCCAATTTTGTCAAGTTGTATTTGCAGCGGTCTGGGACCTGGGTGCGCAACCAATTGAGTGTTTCACACAGTAGATATCAGTAGGTATTTATTATTGAAGTGAAAACTTCTTTAGGCGCGTTGGGCATTTTTGAGATGGGAAAAAACAATTGAACTCGCGGCACTGTTACCGACATCTCACACGTTTACAAAAGTAAACGCGATTGTTCTCTTTATCTATATTAAGTTACGGATCAATGTTCTATGCAAGTATTTTTACTTTAAAGGTTTTGGAAGTTACTTTTTTTAGTTTACTCTTCTGTTGGCACTCCCGGAGTGCCACTGTATTTTATTATTTATTCTGTATCTATCTATCCGTGACATCACTGCGGGCTCTATCAGAATACCTGCGCTGTTTCATTTATTTTTAAATGTCGCAGGATCATGCTGAAATCGGAGCCTTTTGGCCTCGTACAGGACTTCCTGCTTTTATTTTAATTTTACTTTGTTTTTTTATTTTTATTTGTGATTTCCTGTGTGAGTCATAATAAATACTTTTTCTTTCTTTCTTTTTCTAGGTAGGTATTCTGGCGAATTATCTTCATCCTTCGGTTTACGTTGACTTAATTCGTTATGAATTTAAAACTAGTAAAAATGAAATAGCTAGTTTCTATGGTGATAGTAGCTTTTAGCGATAAGACCGCCCATTGTGTCACCCAATGTAAAATTTCTATATTAATGTCTGTAATTTTTATGGTGTACATAATAAAGAATATTCTATCTATCTATCTATAGTAATAAGTTCCTACTAATTTTAAATTCATAACGAAGACCCCAGCCAACCCCAACACAGTTGGGAAAAGGCTAAGCAGATGACGATGATCATAATACTTAAATAATTCCTTACCCTATACGATATGCATGTCGAATTGTCGAGTGTTCTGCGGATTGGCGCCCAGCAACGGCCAGGCACTGAGTGTGCGAGTGTTACTCCGATGGCCATAAACGTCTACAATACAACAATTACGGCAGTGCCTTGCTGCGGTGCACTGCTCTTATCCGTAGAAGGTTTTGTGGTTGATTTGCCTCACATTATTTTGTGAATTGCCAATAAAAACGAACTGAGGTACACATACGGCTACACATCAAGCTATACATTTCCAGTTTATGCTGATCTCGCATTCTATAGGATTTCCATACAATGCGAGGTCAGCTTATACTGAAATGTATAGCTTGATGTGTAGTGTAGCCGTGTGTACGTAATATTATAAATGAATGTATCTATATATTAAAAACATTCCTAGCAAACAGCTTTCCTCCTACCAAGTGAGGTTTCTTTACAAGTATTCTCGTATTATGAATCTCGAATTCTCGATTCAAGCAAGGGCTATAAAATTTATCGGTTTTAAATCGAGATTTAACTAATTATTCTATCTTCAGTAGGTAACCATCACTCACTTGATGGTTTTGTTCTGCACGCGTAGCACCACCGTAGAAACGAGTTTTGTCGACGGAAGAATAGACAAAAATTACGGTCCGTGTAGACAGGACGGCAGGAAAGTAGAAAGACTCAACTGCACTTTTTACGAAATTCACTTTTCATAATTCGACTCAGAATTCTTTGTTTTGTCATAGGATTTTTTTTTCTGTTTGATTCTCAATTTTTATTGATAATCACGTCAACTACAAAAAAAATCTCAAAGTGTCGAAGCATCGTATTTTGGAAGAAAAAATATTGAAAATAAGAAAAATTATTACCTACATGTTGAGTGTCAGGGGTTTAAGGCTTTTATAAAGGGGGTCGAAATTTTCAATATTTTTGCGATTGGACACGCCATTTTCGAGATATAAGCAAAATAAAAAAAAAAACAGTCCTGTTTTTGCACCTGAATTCGAGGTGTTGATGTGAATTTTAGTTCATATTTTATTCCACACCTTTTTAATCGCGATTAGAAATAGTCAGATTTAGTTAGACAATCAAAATTTTTAAAACTCCTGTGAAATCATGATTTTGTAGATAACCGTATATCGTTAGCGTAGGTAGAGAACTTAGAAAATATACAATCTAAGGTAGAGAACTAAATAACAAAAGAAATACTGTTTGGAGAAAATTGCGATTTATTTATGCGGCATGATTTGGGTGTTACGAAAATGGTGAAAAGTCAATTTGACCAAAATCGCAGTTATTTAGTTCTCTACCTACGCCGACGATATACTTTGCGGCCGTCGAGTAAAAAGTTTTCGCATGGCGATTACAAAATCAAATTGTCTTCACTACCTTAGTGATTTTGACAGTTTGGGATAGAAAACTTTCTTCTGAAATAGTCTAAGTACATGTAAAAGGACTTAGATATAGATTGTTAGAAACGAAAGACAAAATGACAGATTGTAGAATGATTTCTACGGTGCGATGTCAAAAATGGAGAAATGAAATATCACTTTGTATAGAAAGAGCTGTCTATATTCTTCGTAGAAACAGAAAGCGTCATGCTACGCATGCTGCTAGAACATAATATCAATCGATGTGATTGCTTAGCGGTTTTTGGAGTACCTACCTAGGTCGATAATGGTACAGCACTCTCCAGGATATTATATACTTATGTACTAGAGTTCAACCGAAAACGGTTATTTTTTTGGCCGAAAACTGAAAACGAAAAATATAACATTTGTTTGTCGATGGGTTTTTCTGTGGTAAAAGTAAAAGAAATGCAATTTAATCATTATATTTAATCGTCTAAACTTAAATCACACGAAACTAGGCATATAAAAAAAATAAAAAAGCCTTTTATTACTTTCAGAAAATGCTTGTTTACAAGTTAAATAGTTTGTTAGTATCATTATTTTTAATGGATAGTAGTTTTAGTTTTATATAATTTAATTATTCTGTAAGAACCCTTTTGCAGGTAAAGGCCTCCTCCAAGCTGAGCCAGTTTTCTCTGGATTGTGCTGTTTGTGTCCAGTTTGGACCCGCTATGCGTTTGATTTCGTCCTCCCATCTGATGGAAGGCCTCCCTTTCTTTCTTTTGCCTACTAGCCCCCTCCATTCTGTCACTCTTTTTGTCCACCTTTGATCTTGTAGGCGTGCTGTGTGTCCGGCCCACTTCCATTTTAATGCAAGAGCTTGTGCTAAACCGTCTGTTGCTTTTGTGATGTTGCGTATTTTTGTATGCCTTATTTTATTTATTCTTTTTATGTTTAGCATACTCCGCTCCATTCCCCGCTGGCACGTTACAATTTTATTTTTAATATTTTTGTTAAACTTCCATGTCTGACAAGCATAGGTCAGGCATGGTATAAGGCAAGAATTCATAACCTTTGTCTTCAGTTTGATTGGCATGTTGCTCTTAAATATTTCTTTAAGGCTCCAGTACTTATTCCATGTTAACTGGGCATATACTTTTCTCAAATACATAATAAATAATTAATAATGAAACAATCTAATGTTCTATGCATTTTTAAATTCATTGTGCTTTTAGTTTTTCTAACTATCGTTTTTTTCTTATTCTTTCTACTTATTGATTTTTAAGCATTACATTTTTTCGGCTGAAAACGAAAATTTCCGAAAACTGATATGGGTAGGTACTTACCTATGTATATTTCGGCCGAAAGTTGCCGAAAACCGTAAACGAAAACGAAATTCGGTCGGACTCTATTATGTAAGTACCTAAATTTGGATAAAATAACATCGTCGCTGCCTTAGATCATATTAAAATATTTATTATCTAAGTACTAGCTTCTGCCCGCGACTTTATTCATGTGGAAGTCGATAAAATACAGCCCATGTTACTCGCTGATAATGTAGCTTTCTATGATAGGTGTTTTTTTTTTAAATCGGTTACCTATATAATATTTTTTAAGTTTATCCATTACAAACAATAAACAAACGTACAAAAAATCAAATCTTTTCGCTTTATAATATTAATACCTTTCAATTTTTGCTGATAAGTAAGTAGGTAGTAGTAATAGACAGGAAGTAAATTGTGCAATAATGATGCAATCATTATAAATTGTCAACGAAACTCTCCGACTTACTTATGTATGTACCTAGGTACCGAAGTGACAAGAACCTAGAGCACACGGAAAACACAGTTGAAAATTACAGATGATAATATTTAAAAAAAACTAAACAGTAGTTTGTTACTGACGAAACATCTTGACGTGATTTCAAATAACGTCTCACGGGTGTCTCCGTAGTTTCTGTCTGGCAAACACATCACAGTCGACCCAGAAACACTTGGCTTGGCAGTTCACACCGTAGGACGGGGTTCAATGCTCGATCAAAAGAAGATCAACAATTTTGGATCGTATAATTACCGCTTACATAATGTGTTATTTAGGTGTCTGGACTCCGACATGCGTGTGCGGCGCACACGTTGACTGCGCAGTAGGTAAAATAAATATGGTTTTTTCCGAAACTTATGAGGAAAATCGTTTAATTTGTTTCGTCTGAATGAGATAAAATCCAACCCCGAGTTCTAAAAACTGATTACGCGATTGATATTCATACCCGACTGCGGCGAAGCCAAAAAAAGAGGGTTATGTGTTTGACCTGTATGTAAGTATGTATGTATGTCCGTCTCTATGTTGGACAGAACTGATTTTGATGAATGACAATTAGGTATGTCGTTAGATTTCTCTTTATTGTGCGAGTGTCACCATATTAGAATTAACAAAACAAAAATGTCGGATTTTTTGCCCCAAACCGTGTTTTATTAAAAAAACTCCCAAACCTATCTACTGGGTATCAAAATAAAAGGGGTTTAAAAGGTGATTACAAAAATATTGACAAATTATATATTAAAATGTAATTTGGAATTAGAAATGATAAAAAAATCCTAACTAAAAAGTGCAAAACGTTTATTTAGAGCGACAATTATTTGGTACAAGTACAAAGTGTAAAATATAAAAGTACTTATTTCAAAAAACGGAAACCCGACTGCGTAAAAAGTGAATTTTCAAAAAGACGGAAACAAGATAGAAGACCTATTTCTGTCTCCAAAACAATCTCATGCAGTCGAGTCTTCTAACAATAAAGACCTCTCCTTGTTCACTTTTTGTTGTGGATTTACTTATTTGATATTGGTATTATTGGGATAGATAGGATCGGAAATTACTTCCCTATCTACTTGTTAATACAGGTCATATTTATGCGCAATGACCATGATTCATGCTTTACGTAAACTTATTAGGTAGATACGAGTTACATTTAAAAAAATGCATTGATATAAATGTTAGAAGCTATGGTTTGATCAAAGGCGACCGGTTCACGTGTCTGTAAAACGATCGCAGACTGCAGGGCGGCGGCCGAGCGACCGCAACCGCATTACTGATATTAATACATAGGCACCTATTCTACCTAACTATAGACCACTGCTAGAGCTATACATAACATTGTAATCTCAGTTGGATTTTGGAGACTAGGATACAATTTATAATTACCTACAATCAGAGGCGGCGTACGCCGTGGGCGACGTGGGCCACCGCCTACGGCCTCGCGGTCCGAGGGGCCTCGCACCTCGAAGGTTTATGCATTACATAAAAGCCGTGAAAGCGTCGAAAAAAATTTACTCGTCCTATATAGATAGTGCAATCCACGAAGACGCGCCCCACTCCGCTCCGCGCCATACTAGAGTTCAGCTTACAGTACAGTAATCGCGGAGTGGGGCGAGTCTTCGTGGATTGCACTATCTATAACGATAAATATTTTGACACGAGCCCTCCAGGAGTGTTCAAAGTCAAAGTCAAATAATTTATTTCAATTAGGCACAAAAAGGCACTTTTGAACGTCAAAAACAAAAAATAGAATTGATTCTAGTCGCCCCTTCCAAAAGGTAGTTTTCGTATGGAGAAGAATGGGCAAGAAACTCCACCGTTACTCTTTTAAAATGTTTTACAATATTTTGTATACATTAATTATATAATTATATGTGACGATGCACCTGGAATAATATTACTATACCACAATAGGTAAAAATAATTAAAAATGAAGCAATGACAGAAAAAATAATAATCATGTAATGGATACATGGTGTTCACATATTTACAAGCATTGTAAAAGTAGGTACCTATACGATATTCCTAAAAAGTTCCCGGCACTGAACGTGTTTTAAAGCTTAATATTACGCAAACGGATCCCTGAATAGAAAAAATATATTTGAACGGGCTATCTTATATCTCAACCTATACCTAAAAACTAGACAACTGTTTTTTTTCGTCTTCTTGCGCCACTAGAGGGCCTCGCGAAATGTAACTCGCCCACATCAAATTTTGATCTTGCCCCGCCACTGCCTACAATAATAAATACGAGTTGGCAGTTGCGTCTTCGCAGCGGACGGCCCAGTACCCTAATTGCGTAATACAACACAATCACAATCTGTTTCGATTTGAAACAGATTGCTAATCCATTGCTTCATAAGTTGGAAAAAAAATCTGCTCAATAAAGTAAATAACGTAATGAATGTTGTTGAACTGTCAAAATGAAACAAATTAGGCATAATTGTTTACGAAAATTAGTTACGCAATTAGGGTACAGGATGCAATGCAACGCAAAACAGTAACGGACCTAGCTATTTAAAGCGTTTGACACGGTTGACATCGTGGATTTTGTTAGACGTTTTAAAATACTCAAATAAAATAAACAAATCGTCTAGTTATTATTACCAATGCTTTTCACCATACACGTTGATGATCAAAATTCAAAAGTCATTTATTCAAACTAGGCTGAGAATCAGCACTTTTCGAACCTCAAAATTACATAAGACAGTCCCCCAAAAACGCCCACCCTTCATCATCAGGGAACGGGATCCCTCAACTCCCTCATTGCAGGAAAATGCCCTTTTCACCTTTTAGTAGGTACCTACCCCGCCTCGGGTGCATTATATAGATATTCGATTTGACCATTCATATAGATATAGAAGTTAATTTCTCACGTTACCTATGCATAAAAGCTTCAGAATGAAGAAAATTGAAAGGATAAGAGAGCGAACCAAAAGAGCTCGAAATTCTCTAAGCACCCGCTTGGATGGGTTTAGTTTTACTTTCGACCATTTCCATTTCGACCTTTTTACAGATACCTACAGACGATGATATAGAAGTTGATTTGTCGACTTAGGAATTTTGGAGAATTTTTGAGCTTTTTTGTATTTACATAAATAAAATATAAGTAAAGATATTTTTTAAACAAGCTTTTAATGGACTAAAAAGTACTAAATAATAGAACTTTAATATTTTCTTAAAAGCTTGATTGAGGCTTAGGTATCTTTTCAAAGTGTGAGAATGACATTTACGCCTATTTTGTTTTTGCGTAAGTTTTTATTTAGTATTTTTTAGTTAATTTTAAAAGCTTGTTTTTAAACATTTCTGGCTCTGGACATATCCTATGAGTCCAAACACGATGATCCTATTTTATTTCATTGAAGAGTACCTATGGCCAACTTCCGGCTCCATCATCGGGTCCTGGACACCACCTAGTGTTTCGAATAGCAGTTGTCAATACATAACCAATGAGTCCATACACGATTGTGCCATCTTATTTGATTCAGGAGTTCCTATCTCCACATTCCTGCTCCATCATCAGACCCTGGACACAATCTTGGGTTACTCGTTGGTTTTGTCTTCTTGACAAATTTTTTTGTCAAGAAGACAAAACCAACGAGTTCTAACTCAACGACGCTATCTTAATTTTAAGGGAGTGTCTCAGCTGCCGGCGCCGGCTCTGAGGCATAACATTACTGCCGGCAGCCGAGATTAAAAACATCGGCTGCCGGTACATTACATACTCTGTGGCCGGCACCGCCGCGCCGCCGCGCGGGCACCCATAATGGACAACGGCGGCGGCGGCGCGGCGTTTAGCAAAACCCTTCCAGTATTCATAACTCCAACTAACTAACCCTGACTAAAGTATTTTTTATATTCTAGTCGTTTTTGGCACTCGCCAGCCGCTGCCGCGGCACCGCTCGCTTCGCTCGCTCGGCTCGTGCGTAGAGGGTCACAATTCTAACCTAACCTTTTTGCGAATAAAAATATTTAACCTAATAACTAGTTCGGTTCCGGGGACTTAGTGATTGATTACTGGAATTCAATTCAAAAATTCAAAATTCAATTTTTTTGAATTTTCGAATATGGAATATTTATTTATTTAAAATAGGTACGCCAACAGCATATATATTGTACATTAAATATTAAAGTTAAAAGGTATGGGCTCTTATATATATACCAATTACAGGTGTACACGACATTCACATAAAACAAAGCAACCTTCTTAAATTACATAAAATTTTAATATTCATTAAAATTAAAATGGAAAACAAAATAAAATAAAATAATTAAAAAACAGCTAAAATGAATATGGAAATAATTGGTTATATAAACATAATACTGGAAAAAAATTGTGCTTTACTAAATTTTTTTTTAAATATGGTAATGGTAATTATCTGCAATTATCTGCTACATTATACCAAAATGCCAACCCCGTTTTGCGCTTTCTTTTCCAAACTCATCGTCGGTAGCCAATTCAGCAACGGGTGCGGCGGCGCCGGCAGCCAATTCGGGAGCCGGCGCCGGCAGTGGAGGCACTCCCTATTTTTAAAATTTATTTGCAGTTATACCGGATGATTTTTTTTACCGTCTCGAAATTTTTACAGGGTGTTCTACCCATGAATATAAACAACTTTCGCTGTGGGAGCAACTCTGAAATCACGAAAAAAAAATCTGCTGTTTCATACATTTCGGTCAAGTAGGTAGGTATTGAATTTTTATTGTACAAACAGCAGATTTTTTTTTTTCGTGATTTGAGAATTGCTCCCATAGTGAAAGTTGTTTACATTCATGGGTAACCCTGTAAAAAATTCGAGACAGTAAAAAAAATCATCCGGTATATATTTGTAATAATCACGTTCTCGAAAACGGGTCTAACGATTTCGACGAAAGTTGTAATATGGTTTATGGAAGCGAAGAATTGATCTAGCTAAGTCTCATATCAGGGAAAATTAGTTTTCTCTATTTTCACCCGAGCAAAGCTCGGTCGGCCAGGTACTTCTTTTTAATTAAGAATGCGGCGACGCCAGAATTGTCCATACAAACGTAGTACATAAATCATTTGCAATTTGAGCATAATAATATTTCCACCATATTATGTTGATATTCGGATTAAGACAGTATTTATCTAGGCTCTTACGTCTTTTTATTTCCAAAAACTTACCTGTAAATGAAGTGTAAGCGAATTGCATTTCGTACATTTTTACAGCGTAAATGACATGTTTTCATATTGTTTTTTCCGTATTATAAACAACAATATTTGTAATATTGTTTCCGCAGAAGCATAGTTTATGTTATCAAGTTACAAATTATCGAAAAAAAATGGAAATACATTAATTTTTCATTCATATTTTTTTGTATTACGGAACACATCTAAATTTATCATAAAGGAGATGTCCGCTTTTTGTAGGGACGTTGGTTTTTTATTCCGAGAAAAATCTAACCAGCATCAAACTACATCTAAATAAAAACGACAAAATATGGAATTAGGAACCACTGAAATAATATTTTTAGACCCCTCCATTTAAGAGAAAAATTATAAACTATTTAAAGTACAAATATTTTATTTGTTGATGGCAACTATAACAAATATGATATAAATTGACACATGGTACAGTCATTACTGTCAATCAATTGACAGTGATGACAGTAACATGTGTCAATTTTGACAAGCTTACTATTTGAATATGTCAATATGACATGAATTGGTACATAGTACTGTCATTACTGTCAATGAATTGACAGTAATGACAGTAACATGTGTCAATTTTGACGTGTTTACTATTTTATGGGGTGTGTTCACTATATTATCCTCGATAATTTGAAAGGTTTGTTCGTTTTAGGAGTAAATTCTTACTAAAATAAAAAACGATTTTTCTCAAAATTGGAGGTCTTTAAAAATGTATGATATAGTTAGAACCACTAGTTTTTGGGATGTCTATCCAAATATATTGAAGTTATCCTGGTTAGAATTATTGAATAATAATAAACCATTTTAGGACATGTCCTTTTCGAAAGCTAGTAGTACTATCGCGTCAAGCAGTAATTGTCAATGTGTGCGTGGTAGTATTGCTCACTGTAGGTGTATATCGCTCCGACAGGCACTCACACTAGCGCAACGTGCTTGGAATTGAATTTTGCAAACATCTCGATTTGTAGTTGCGAGCCGTGTCGCCGGCCTCTTAATCGTCCTGTAATTAATTAATTACTTTCATATAATCTACACATATAAGTACCTATATTTTTTCTAAGCGTGCACTATGAGAATCATCTTACAAGTTTTATAAGTACTGATTAGTTTTATAATGTAAGAAATGTTTATTTTATTATGTGTCATTTTAGCATGCCAATCTGTGGCAACCTATTAACAACTTCGTATTTCTTATTTTACTGACTTTCTTATTCGTCCTATCTATAAAACAATTTTATTGTTAGTAAGTACTAGTAATAGTGGTAACAACCACGGTTTCACGGTTTCGGTTATAGAACCGAAATAACCAGGTTCCGGCTCTGGATAAAAACTGGAATCGAAAAAATCGGTTCAAAACTATGGCCGGTTCTCGATGCCCTAGTTAGAAGGTATTTGTAAAATTTTATAAAGTTGCCAACATTGTAGTAAACAACCAGTAACACAGCTAGACAAACCTAAAATATTTTTGTTTAAAGCACTTCGCGACAAAGTGCCCTCAGCGAAGGTTACTAGGACCAACCTAGGTTGGCTGAAGGTTAAACATGTTGCATTCATGTGTCCTTAATATAACCTTTCTATTCGTTTTAAAATTGTAAAATGTTCGGCTTCAAAGAGATTCACATTTTGTACCTATTTCGTGGAAAGTTACAAGGCACCGACTTTGCTTTAGGCAGTGTTTCTTAACCAGTGGTCCACGAACCCCTGGGGGTCCGCAGTCTCATAAAATCTCTGGACTATTTTTAAACAAAAATAAATTAATGCCACCAAAGTCTCGTAATCGCTATCTCAACCACATACCTGTGTGAAAAAGCATTCTCTGTTCTTCAACCTATACCTATGTCGCAGGTTTATAGCAAAATCAGATTTTTGGCTTATTGGTTAATTCGCACGAATTTACTCGCCCAAAACGGGAAGTGTAATTAAAGATCAGATACATAATGCAACTACAATTAGTGAAAAACCAATATTGAGTATGTTCTAAATGTATGTAAAATCATTAGATAACAGATTTTATTTTAAATTATTTTTCACATTTCTTCATGCAACCACAATTAGTGGAAACCCATTATTGTTTTTATCAATATGTAAAAAAAAACTGTCCGTTCCGAAAGGGGCATAGGCACTGCAAAAACATTACCAAAAAGTAATAAAAAATCTTATTATGAAAATAAAAAAGGTACCTATTGGTATTTAAAATTCACATTTTTTGTACCAAAATTACCCCAAATCCATTAAAAATTAGCAAATTTTCAACAGGGGTCACAATCACAAGTTTATGACCTTAGATACCCGCTAAACAACGGCAACCCGCGCCCCGTGTAATATAACCCGGTAAAATTCGTAAGAAAAAAAAAGTTGCGTTTTTTTTTCTATTTTCCTGTACATTTCCACATAAATAGACTTTCAGTTAAAATTATAAAAAATAAGTAATTGTTTGTTGTCTCTAATTGTTTTATTTATTCAACAGTCAAGTATTTTATTGTTTTTATTCATAATAAAATGTAACAATCTGAAAGGTTAATTTATCAAAACTCTTAATTTAGTTCTGGGTGACTTTGAATTTTAATAAAAAAGTACATATTTAATTTTTGTAAACACACGTAAGTAACATAAAAATGTTACATAAAAATGTTACATAGAAGAAGCATGGATTGATGTTTTTGAGTGTTTCTTCAACACTTATAGACATACAGCTTACAACTCATATGTGACTGAATAACACAAACAAAATAGCTTTCGGATAATAAGATTTAGATCAAATATACTAAGAAAGAAAGAAATAAATTCATTTGACCCAGGTTAAGACACACAATATTAAAAAAAATATATATACAAAAGCAGAGAAAGCTTAAAACAGTATTGTTTGCCTCACGGCTGCGACAAACAGGCCTAGTTCAGCATAAATTCCAGACAAGTGCCTGACGCTGATTTTTAACTGAACCTTATGTTACGAGTACGTCTTCTTACGGATGTAAATCAGTTTTATAGTGTGTAATTATTTAAATAAAAAATAATAGATATGTATAGCAAATAATAATTAAAACGATATGATGTAATAAAGTTTCAAAATAATTGAAGATTTATACAGTGGTCTTTAACAAAATAATGAAAATGACATGTATATATTGTATTTCTAAGAATTTGCAAGGAAAATCCATTTAATGTTTCTTTTAACCCCACACACAACACCTTCAGTTTGCTTGAAACAACAATATGGCACCCGCGCTTTGATTGGTGGTCTGGTCGCGTGACTAATTCCGTCAATATTTCCAGTAGTTAGTAAAAAATAAATTAAAAAATCTGTGTAACATAAATGGAATAACATAAATAACTGGTTTTGAGACGTGTTGTTATTCTTTAAAAAAAAATATGAATAAATATAATGTTGACTAGATATTGGGTGATTTTACGCAGACTTCAATAAGTTGGATAAGATTATACATAAATACTTTTTTGAATAAATAATTATACATAAATACTTTTTTGAATAAATAAAAACCTTTTCAATGTTTTTTCGGTTTGAAACATGGAAATCGATTGATGAATAGGAGGATGAATAGGTTTTTTGAAGGAGATATTTAGTACCATTTTAATATTTTCATAATATATTTTTAAATGTCACTGAAACACCAGCAAATAAAATTACTAAATCTAAGGTAGTATTCCGTTATGGAACCCACTATGTATTTTAATAACACTGATATTACAGATTTTTTTAAGGAATAGGTAAGGATAAGTCGGAAGACATGCCATTTATACGAAATGGTCAATAATTTTGGTTTTGATCTATTATGTATATATACTAAAAACAAATACAGAAACAAATTACAAGTGAATCCGATTTGAGACTACAAATGCGTAGTAACATCAACCCGACTATCACTAATTTATTTGCAAAAAACCAACACCTACCTTCACATCAAGAATCGTATGTTAACATATTTATAATGACGAACACAAAATACGTATGCTATAAACTAAACGTTTTTGTTTTTGTTGTATTTTTAGTAAATACTAAAATAAATGGTCCGAAATGTATTTCTGTTTTTTTATGAAGTGGGTTCTTGATAACTGTGCTTGATTTCCTAGGGGTCCGTGGTTGAAAAAGGTTAGGAAACGCTGCTTTAGAGCTTTCTTATCCATCGACTACACAAATAAAATCTTATCTTCGCGTTCATAAAACTACATAATGTGCTTCGGCGCTTGACAAAAACTTTCATTTTATTTCCAATTTCAGCTTTTATAGTTTCTCAAAGTACTTCTTTAGAGAGGTTTGTACTGACATACTGAGCCACTTTGTTAAAATTATAAGTAGGTAATCAACCAAGGTCAATCTAACAATAGGTTTTTATTTTAATTTCATAAGATAGTGCCTAAGTCAACGAAAATATTATTCTTACAATCCATTTACATTAAAAAACCCGACTGCAAAAACACATAGGTAACTGAAAAGATTTTGGTATTGCAGGCGGCACATGGTTATTGGTTTCTCGCTTGCGATACCAAAATTCTATAGATTTTAATGCTTGTTTTTCTCTTTTCAGTTAAATTATAATTGTAATTTGTATTTATTTTTGTAATCAGCTTTTAAAACTCTTCATTTTGATAGATTACTCGAAGGATTTGGGAGTTTAAAAAAAAATTACTCATTTATGCTAGTGATGCAACGAATACGAATACGAATATTCGTATTCGCCGAATAGAAGACATTTACCGAATATTCGTATTCGGCGAATACTAATACGAATACTAATACGAATATTTACAAATTAATATGTTTGTACGCAAATCTAATTACTGGCAGACTTGGAAAACGCGCGTCGTCGGCACGTAAAAATACGACGTGTGCAAGGGCCTTAACCGAAACGACGACGCGACGGGGGACTCCCCGGCCATAGTTTATACAGTGCCGCGGCCCGAGAGTTTTCCTATCATTACGAACCATGGATTGATTGATTGATTGATTCATTCCTTTCATTTCATTTGTCAGTCGAAAGCACAAGTCAAGCAAGAGAGTATTGTTTTATTTATTTTCTGAGGTTGCTGAGGAGTGAAAGAAGGTGAAGTTGAATAGAAAATGGTGCCGATTCTCTTGTGCACAAACTACACTAAATTTAAGTTCAGTGCATCTTTTTCTTTCTATTTCATTAAGAAAAGGACAGAAGATAAATTTTAGTTTAGTCCTGTCAAATTAATCAGCTCTTGACGTAAATTGACGTAATTTTAGTAGGCAAGTTTTTAATCACGTCTAAACTTGTATGGAGTAGTGACAGGCGCTGAACAAAAGGTAGGATAGTAAGTCCTAAGTAACATAGACGAACGTTAGTAATGGCTGCGTCTATGTAGTACTAGACTATTAGTCTTTTATTACCATGGCGAGATATTCGTATTCGTATTCGTATTCGCCGAATAGTAGGTTTGATATTCGTATTCGTATTCGTACAAGTAGTATTCGTTGCATCACTAACTTTGGCGCCAAAAATCATTCCATTTTGACTTTCACATAATTTTAAAATATCATTCATCAAAATTGGTTCAGCCGTTTAGTAGTTACGAGGAACATAGGGACGGACATATACAGGGTTACTGGTAACTCGACGTATTCCTTGCAGGACGTCATAGTAGGGTTAAAATGCAACAAATTAAGCCACCAAATGTTCTACCGAAATTCAGTAGTTTTTGAATTAGTTAAGAGTTTTAGTTTTTTATGAAAAATCCCAGATTAAATCATTTGAAACCAATTTAAAAATGATTTACGGCGCGACTGTACTGAAATTTAAGTTATTATCATAGTTGACGCCGTAGCAGACCTTTGTTAATAATTTAAAGTTCAATAATGCCTAAAACTTTGGCAAATATCACTAACCAAACATTTAATTTTTTGTAATTTTTGCTATTACTTCATAAAAAATGTAGGCTAGTGCAAAAAAAAATACTACACCTGGTGTACAAATTACTAGGAAAATATCCTTGTCTTATCAGTTATTCAGAAAGGTATGATTGTCAATACTTTTGCATGTGTGCCAGGGAAGAGAAGAGTTTTATGGGGGGCAGGTAAAATTGCGAGACGGTCAACCTATTGTTTCGTATTCGTATTATTCGTAGTTTTTACCTGCGCTTGAACTCCAAACACTCGGGGAGCTTTGTGATTGGTCGCTATTGTTCTCTCGGCATGACAGGGGGTGCGATTTTGCAAAATTTGGTCGTCAGCGTTAGTTAGTTTCAACTCTACGTCGCGCAAGCTCGTGTTTTGTTACTGGCTATTTCCCTAACTGTTGCTGCGTATCTTGCTCTTGTGCTGTGCTGTGCCTTCATAAGCGCTGACTATGGCTGCATATTCTAATCCTGAATACGCTGACATAATGTACTGTTACGGACTTTGTAACGGTAACGCTGCTGAGGCGCGGCGAAAATATCAACTTCGCTTTCCCAACCGCCGACTCCCCCACGTTAGTGTCTTCGGATCGACTTATCGGCGAATATCTGAAACTGGCAGCGTCCAAAGAAGCAGGCAAGTTGACACTGGTCGTTCTCGGAGATACACGGCTGAGGACGAGGAGCTTATTCTTCAACGTTTTATTGACGATCCTAACACATCGACAAACATCGTAGCGCGTGAGCTTGGTATGTCACAGTGGAAAGTCTGGTCTGTAGTTCACTTGTCAGGCCGACATCCATACCATTACCAACCAGTCCAGTCATTAGAAGAAGGAGATCCGCCGAGACGGCTTGAATTTTGTCGTTTTATGCTAAGTGCCGACGCCGACAGCGAAAACTTTTTAAAAAACATTCTGTGGACCGATGAGTCATGTTTTGATCGTGATGGTATCACAAATTACCACAACTTACATTACTGGGCACCGAAAGCAGAAGCAAACCCTAAAAAACTGAAACCAACCGCATCCCAGCGAAGGTTCTCGCTTAATGTTTGGATGGGTATTATTGACGACAAATTAATTGGCCCACATTTTTTACCCTGAACACTAAATGGGGAACTTTATGAAGATTTCCTCAGAAATCATTTATCAGCACTGCTCACGGATGTACCGGAAGAAAGAAGAGCAAACATGATTTACCAACATGACGGATGTCCAGCCCACTTCCGAATCACAATTCGACAATTGCTGGATGAAAACTATCCAAACCGATGGATAGGGCGCGGTGGGCCGATTCCGTGGCCTGCACGAAGCCCTGATCTGACGCCGCTAGACTTTTACGTCTGGGGTCATATGAAAGATCTAGTTTATGTGACCCCAGTAAATTCAATTGAAGAACTAAGGGAGAGAATTACAAATGCGGCGGACCAGATGAGGGCAACAATCACATCAAGAATAACAAAAACCGAAGTAAGGAAGCGAATAAGAACATGTATTCGAAACCGAGGGCAGCACATCGAACAAGACGTGTGAAATGTGTGTAATTAAAGTTTTTAATATTGATTAAAAAGAATAATAATGTTCACGATTTTGTTTTAGATTTTTCGAATAATCACCTTTTTGTGGAACGCACGCCTGTACTAAATCAAAAACGATTTTCATAATGTAGTCCATGATTTTGTATTAACTTTCATACCTTTTTCGATAGCTGATAAGACAAGGATATTTTCTTAGTAATTTGTACACCAGGTGTAGCATTTTTTTTTTGCACTAGACTACATTTTTTATGAAGTAATAGCAAAAATTACAAAAAATTAAATGTTTGGTTAGTGATATTTGCCAAAGTTTTAGGCATTATTGAACTTTAAATTATTAACAAAGGTCTGCTACGGCGTCAACTATGATAATAACTTAAATTTCAGTACAGTCGCGCCGTAAATCATTTTTAAATTGGTTTCAAATGATTTAATCTGGGATTTTTCATAAAAAAACTAAAACTCTTAACTAATTCAAAAACTACTGAATTTCGGTAGAACATTTGGTGGCTTAATTTGTTGCATTTTAACCCTACTATGACGTCCTGCAAGGAATACGTCGAGTTACCAGTAACCCTGTATACATAAATTGGCTTCGTCGCAGTCGGGTAAAAATCAATTGCCGTGTAGTAAATTGAGTGAACTTTCTAATTAAATATTTAAACAATATCTGGGTGACGCTTCGCTCGGTTTTTTTTTTTTTTGAACGACGTTTTCTAAAAATGAAACCTAGCTAGATCGATTTATCGCCCCCGAAAACCCCTTGCATACTAAATTTCATGAAAATCGTTGGAGCCGTTTCCGAGATTCAGATTATATAATATAATACATACATATATACAAGAATTGCTCGTTTAAAGGTATTAGATTCATTGGAAGAATATACTTTTTTATTTTCCTTAACTTCTCCTAAACAGAACAACTACTTTCATTTGACTAGTAGTTATAGAATCAACAGTTCTTTTTAGGGTTCCGTAGTCAACAAGGAACCCTTATAGTTTCGCCATGTCCGTCTGTCTGTCCGCGGTCTAGCTCCAAGACTGTTAGTACTAGAAAGTTGTAATTTGGCATGGGTATAAATCTTATCAATTTAAAGAAACTTAAGAATACTACTCTGCCCTGCTAAGCACAAAGGCGGTATGTCAACCGGAGTAAGTTTTGAGAAAATTGACTTTTTGTAAATTGTAATGTATGGAAAAATGGAGATATAAAAAACTTCTTAGTAGTTTTTTGAAATGTTTTAAGTTATATAGCGCTATTTCGCTTATACCATTAGATGGGAAATTGTTAAAGCTATTGAATGGTACAAAAAAAACGAAAAGGGCGTATCTCAGAGATACCGCCTTTGGGCTTAGCAGGGCAGTACTTCTTTCTAAACATTCGTATAGTTACAGAAGATCAATATAAAGAAATATCTAGTGATAACTTACTACGACAGCTCCTTATGTAGGACTAGGAAGGCACCCCTTCAACCACCCTCGTAGCTTGCAGCCGTAATAGGGGGCGAGCATATTGCCATTAACCGGGTACAAATCCAGACTCCGAGCTGTGGCTAAATAGGTCTTTCAACCGACGTAAATTTTGCTTTTCGTTTTGAATATGAGGAAAGTAAATAAAAACCTGATCAGTTAAACAAATCCCTTAGAAAATATACTCTAAGACAAATTCATATCAGAATGTGATGAACTTAACAAATCTTTATATATATAATTCTTTTGTGAGTGTGTATGTCACTGAACTTCTCTCAAACGACTGGACCGATTTTGATGAAATTTTTTGTGTGTGTTCAAGGGGATCTGGGAATGGTTTAGATTCACAATCGGACCCGATAGGTGGCGGTATTCGGTCAGGACAACGTCTGTCAGGTCCGCTAGTATCATAAGTATATAAGTAAATAATTAGCACTCAACAAAACAACTGAAGATCGAATTGCCGCTTTCCCGCCTTTTTTTTTCTTTTTCTGTGACATTCTACCAGCCAGTATTTTTAACCTCTGACGCAAAAAGAGGGGTGTTATAAGTGTGACCGCTATGTGTGTCTGTCTGTGGCACCGTAGCTCTTTGAACCGATTTAAATGCGGTTTCTTTTTTTTTGAAACCATGTTTTCTAGCGATGGATATTAGACATATTTCATCAAAATCCGTTCAGCCGTTTGAAGATTATCAGCTCTTTTCTAGTTGATGAATGAATGTGAGTATCTTCTACAAGTCTGATCGATTTGAAATTTGGTATTCTGTTACTTCAATGATATTAGAAAAACATAGTAACCTTGAACTGATGCTACAGCATCACCTGGAATTTACAGACAGGACCCAACTCCCTTACCAACTTACAGCACAGGTATCGTGTTTGGTCTCATTGGAATGGTCTCAATGAATAGGATAAAGATGAACAGGGTCTGGCGATGGAGTAGGAAAGAGAAATGAGGAAATGTTTGTGTCGGGGGTTTTTTAAACTTTAACTGTTAAAATTGTACTTGTTTATCATTGATGATGGTAGGTAAATATTTAGCTCAAATCTACGTAAATTAAATAATAATTTAGTGAAATGTACCTAAATCATTTAAGTCACGTTACAAAATTGTTGATAACACATTAGGGAAAATCGTTTCCCAGGGACGAAAAGTACTGTTTTCATTCCTCTGATGTTCCAATTATGAGAAATGAAAATATTATTTGACGAATTTTCTGAACAAATATGCAGTACCTATAGGTACAAATATTTACCCCGATACGTTCGCGTAAACAAGATACATTTGAAAGATCAAAGTATGATTTAACTTTTAAACGACACTCGTGCATGATTTATAAATACTTTTTATAAATATTTTTTAAAATTTAATATTTTGTTTTCGTACTATTTCGACCAACTTAAAATTCTGAATTTTGCATGAGATAGACAGACTTCTGATGAAAATAATGTAAAGGCAGTAGTATATTTTTAAACATCTTTTGACACGAGATATACGACCTACCTAACGTCTATTTCTATAATAAGTAATCTAGCCCAATATTAATTAACTGCCCGGACATTATTATGCGATATTATTAAATGAGCAATATGTATATATGACTGACTATAAGTTTTTATCCAGTGCGCAAACTTTAACACGTGACTTTACTCATCATTATGAATAACTTTTACTATGGGACCAAACCTGAAATCGCGAAAAAAAATCAGCTGTTCCCTACATTTTGACGAGTTTATGCGAACATAAATGTAGGGAACAGCTGATTTATTTTTTTCGCGATTTCAGGTTTGGTCCCAAAGTAGATTCAATTCAAATTTTCTTACGTTTTTTGCAATTTGCAGGTCAGTGTCAGGTTGTATAACATATTATATTTACAGAGTTATCATCTCTAAGTTAGATTTGTTCCATAAGAAATTTTACGATATTTAAAATGAACGCAAATCAGAGTCTATGATGAACTGCGCATCATTATGCCTCATTAAACGTTTCAAATCTATGACTTCGACGAAGTTTACTACGCAGTAGCGGATTTCCACGGAGATATGCGTCGCCGCCGCCAGCGCAGCTGCCGTCATGACGTCAACTATTGAGGGCTCTCTGACCTATCACCTCTCCATTCACAGATCTATACACTAATCGATTAATAACCCTTGAGCAATGGCTCTTATCAAAATGTGTAGAAAACAATTGAACAATGATGATAACAACGTAGGCCCTACAAACTACTAAGTAGGTATGTACGTACCTAACTCGTATGTTATGGTTATGATAAACATAGTACACACGGCTACACATCAAGCTATATATTTCCACTATAAGCTGACCTCGCATTATACGGAAATCGTATACAATGCGAGATCAGCATAAACTGGAAATGTGTAACTTGATGTGTAGCCGTGTGTGTGTGTGTACCTACTTCTAAATGTCAAATACGCATTAACATAAATGCAATCTTGTACAAGACGTGCAGGTTTTCAGTTCCTTAGCGAAAACTTTCTTAAATATAATTTTATAGACACTGGTGCCGATTCCCTTGTTCACAAACTAAACTAAATTTAAGTTCAGTGCATCTTTTTCTTTCTATTTAATTAAGAAAAGGACAGAAGATAAATTTTAGTTTAGTCCTGTCAAATTAATCAGCGCTTGACGTAAATTGACGTAATTTTAGTCGGCAAGTTTTTAATCTCGTCTAAACTTGTATGGAGAGTGACAGGCGCTGATTAATTTGACAGGACTAAACTAAAATAAATCCTCTGTCCTTTTCTTAATGAAATAGAAAGAAAAAGATACACTGAACTTAAATTTAGTTTAGTTTGTGAACAAGGGAATCGGCACCACTTTGATATTTTCCTTATATTAGAGGATCCGACCTAGGCTAGGGACGATATTCACCCATATGTTTAATGGATGAAGACTTGAAAAGTATTTTACATCCAATTTAGTATGTTACATAAATAATATATCGCGAATGGTTTGGGCAAAAAAATCCTTGCCACACTATGATTAAAAATTCAAAAACATTGTGTACTCATTCGTTTAACGGATAATTTACCAATCGCAAGTGTGAAGCCTATGGAATACAGGGTGGCACCATCGACGCGAAAACTGTTACCATGGATTCAGTACATGATTCTGAACCCCCCTGCGTTGAAATTTTTCGTCGGTTATTTTTTTTTTAAATCAGCTGTTCCATACATTTTGACCACGTAGGTATTACACTTTACTATGAAACAGCCAATTTTTTAGGGTTCCGTAGTAAACAAGGAACCCTTATAGTTTTCATGTCCGTCTGTCTGTCTGTCCGCGGTCTAGCTCCGAAACCCTTAGTACTAGAAAGCTGTAATTTGACATAGGTATACATATTAATTGCGCCGACAAAGTGGTAAAACAAAATTATGAAAAACATTTTTTTTTAGGGTACCTCCCATACACGTAAAGTGGTGATGTTTTATTTTTTTATTCCATAGTGTGGGGTATCATTGGAAAGGTCTTACAAAAACATTATGAGTTTGTAAAACCATTTTTGGATTCAGGGATCCGTTTGCAAAATATTAAGCTTTAAAGTGCTAATTTTTGTTAGAGTCAAGTGTCCCCCCCCCCCTGCCAGCTAAATGGTTGGTTTTAGATGTGTGAAAAAATCACAACAGTAGTTTATATAACGAAATTAAAAGGAAAACTATCACAGCTAAGTAGGCTTTACTAGTTATCGAGTAATAATCGACCAACTTAATTTTGCAGTTGCAAAAACATGTTTTCCCATACATTCCTTAAGGGAGAACATGTTTATCAACTACAAAGTTAAGTTTGGTTTTGGGATAAATTCATCCCAACTACGGAACCCTTCATTGTGCGTGGTCCGACACGCACTTGGCTGGTTTTTTTTTTAATAACCGACGAAAAATTTCAACGCAAGAGCGTTCAAAATCATGTACTGAATCCATGGTTTCAGTTTTCGCGTCGATGTCCCTGCCACCCTGTATATCGTTTAGAAGAACGTTTGCTACTATCTACGCCTTGTCTGAATAATCTGAATTATTCGTTTGTTCGGCGTTAAATCTTCCTAAATGTGACGTTAACACATACAACACATATTTAGATTTTTATTTTTTATTTTTCCGTCGATAAAATTAGCATAGATTCTCTCATTTCGATATGTGCACATTTTATAGACTCACACTGTATAAGAACATTAAATAACTAGATAGGATTTTTAAAAACATTTATTTTTAAATTTTGTTTTTAAAAAGCTCGTCAATCGTCATTCAAACCAAATTTTTCGCAGACAACCCTATATCATCGTGTTCACCATGAAATAACACTTATTTTGAGTTATGATTTATATATTAAAACAGATGGGTGTAAATTACAAGTATCGACTAACTGTGCGTTTGCACTGGCAAAACATTTACAACGAAACATGTTGGAATCTCTATTTTTTGTCAATTTTCCATACAAAGTTTGACAGGCACTAGAGATTTCAACATGTTTTGTTGTGATGTTTCCAGTGCAAACGTATAGTAACCTGCAGTGCTATTCTGTAAAAATCTCACCTTGAACGCTAAGGTGAAGTGAGCTTGAAGTGAGCTGTCATTCCACCAAATACTAGGGATTGACACTATTGACAGCTCACTTCACCTAAGCGTTCACGGTGAGATTTTTACAGAATAGCACTGCAGTACCCTAATTGGATAATGGTGCCGATTCCCTTGTTCACAAACTAAACTAAATTTAAGTTCAGTGCATCTTTTTCTTTCTATTTCATTAAGAAAAGGACAGAAGATAAATTTTAGTTTAGTCCTGTCAAATTAATCAGAGCCTGTCACTCTCCATAGGTACAAGTTTAGACGTGATTAAAAACTTGCCGACTAAAATTACGTCAATTTACGTCAAGCGCTGATTAATTTGACAGGACTAAACTAAAATTTATCTTCTGTCCTTTTCTTAATGAAATAGAAAGAAAAAGAAGCACTGCACTTAAATTTAGTTTAGTTTGTGAACAAGGGAATCGGCACCAATATAACACAATCACATTGTTTCGATTTGAAACAGATTGCTAATCCATTGCTTCATAAGTTGGAAAACAAAATCTTCTCAACAACTTAAATAACGCAATGAATGTTGTTGAACTGTCAAACTGAAACAAATATGGCAAAATTGTTTACGAAAATAAGTTACGCAATTAGGGTACTGTTTATACCTGCCAACCCAATAGTTATGCCAGGAAAAAAATAGACAACCCACCGTTTGGGTAGTCTATAGACCTCATGGCTTCATACTTTCGATTGGTAGGTATTAAATTTATTCGGACCTAGGTTCAATCCCTAGGCTAGGTCCTCAGTAACAACCCTGTCACCTGCACACGTGAGGACCTAATGGCTGCGTCAGCAAACGCGTTGCTGAATTTTGGGGAAAACAATTAAACGAATGATTGCAATGTTGAAAAAAAGTCATTTTGATTCTTTAATTTAAGCATAGTCCGGTCAGAATTTTTAATCCGACCCACTCGTGATATATTTTTTAACATACCTACTAAATTTGAAATAAAATACTTTTCTACCGTTAAACAGATGGGTGAAGGTCGTTTCTAGGTTGGAGCTTAAGTTTAGCAAAGAATAGGCATTTCTTTCAATCTATTAAAATTGCTCACACCAAGAATAAAGAAAATATAAATATTTCATCAGATATTATCGTTAGCCACAGGATTTGTATTCCAAGAAATACATTGAATGAGTGTTTTCTAAAATGACGTTCACTAGATGGCAGCACTGACACGTCAGGTCCGGATACCTGGCAAAAGTGTCAAGTGCCTACATTTCCTTTAGTTATGATCAAATGATGAACGAAATAATTATAGGAATGATGAACATTAGGTATACATTTTTTTTTTCATTGTCAAAATGGAAGACTTGTTGTCAAAGTGGCGCCAACTGGTGGCGTGAATTTTCATGAAAACCCTCACTGAATATGAACTTAAGAGCAAATACTGGTTTTGGGAATTAAATATGAGTACTGTGCGTAGTTAGTAAGAAGATAAATGCCGAAAAGATAAAAACTGGAGAGAATGGCCGTCATGTCAGCAAAGGTTCTTACCATGAACATTACGATTTGGTAGTAAATGCACCTCTGAATAGTGTGATCATCTGTTTGTTTACCTTTTTTAACTTGGCAACACTAACGTAGTAAGGGGTGCGTTCCAGGATGATTTTGGCAGTAGGTCGATGACCGGCCATCCCAGTGCTGCCAATCTGTAGGATAATTATGGGGGCGTACGATAATTTGGCCTATCATACGATGTACGATAGCGTACTATGTCGAAACTACGTACTAAGTTACACATACGATAATGTTGAGGTTTGAATAAAAATTGCTACAAAAAGATTAAATAAAATAACCAACTTCTTTCTGTTGCTGTAGGAGACTTGTACAGACGCCAGCACATCAAGCTACTACAATCTGTCAAATTTATTTAATAGATTTTCAACCTTATAACTGAAGAATAAGGTTCAAAGTCGATTGGAAAAATATGACAGTTTCGGGTAGCTTGATGTGCTGGCGTCTGTACTAATAATTACATAAAATTCATAGTTACAAAGAACGTGAGTCTGCGAGTCTCATCATTGTGTCTTGAACTCGTGACGAGAGATAGTCGTCTTACCCAAATCGTCGTGGCATGCACTATTTAGTTAGGTACATAAAAACGGTTGACGTAATTTTAGTAGGCAAGTTTTTAATCACGTCTAAACTTGTATGGAGTAGTGACAGGCGCTGATTAATTTGACAGAACTAAACTAAAATTTATCTTCTGTCCTTTTCTTAATGAAATAGACAGAAAAAGATGCACTGAACTTTTTAGTTTAGTTTGTGAATAAGGGAAACGGCACCAATGTCAATTGTCGATTATGTCAACATCAACAAGGGAGTATCTCTCTCTCTTTCCCTCCCACCTTTTTTTGTTTTTATTTTACAGTGAAAACAAAAACATCAACTGAAAACTATGAGAAAACATGTTCACAGTTTGTGCTGCTAGCGCCATTAGTGGTGAAACCTGGCATATACTTCCCCTTTGACTCTAGTATAATATAGTAATAATTATTCATTGTCTTTTGATAGCAATTTGATTGTACGTTTTTTTTTTTGGGTTTTTCTTTTGTACGATTTGACCAAAAAACGATAATTTCGACGTGAGAACTCAATAATTTGAACATTTGGAGTTGGCAACACTGCATAGCCAATGCCATTTTTCTGTCATTGTCAAAGCAAGCGAAAGCAAACCATTAATGCCGTTTACTGTTTGCGTTTCTCTTACAATTTTTCAACTTTTCACCGTAGTTTTTAATATGAGCTTTCAAGTCATATAAAACCAGATGTATTAGTTTCGTATACGAACAAAGAACTACATATTTGAGAGACCAACAGTATTTGAGAACGCAACTTGAAAAATGTCGTTGGATACCGTGCCAAAAGACCTCCGAGGACTGCGAGCTTGTTTAGTATGCTCTTTGATAAAGGTAATAGGTTGTCGTTACTCCACCCATAAGATGAGATGACCCTCAATTTTCATAATCCACTGATTTCCCTAGTTACTTTCGATTTAATTGATGAATGAAGTTTTGGTATACATGCAACTTCTTTTGCTGTTAAATCATCTTCCAGACGTTCGATCAGTTTGAGTACGATGGCTGCGACAACTGCGATGAATTTCTCCGTATGAAGAACAATAAAGACAATGTTTACGACTGCACTAGTAATAACTTTGATGGGTAAGTCCATTTGATTGTAGCTTTTATTTTCACAGAGACAGTCAATATCCAAACTGTAAAAGTACTTGTTTGTCATGATGTTCAGCCTTTAAAGGGTTAGCATAGTTAGTTTTACCCTTTGTTCTGAGTCATGATGGACACTGCTTATGTTGGTCATCTAAAATAGCTGGTATATAATCATGTTAATCCTGAATTCTCATTTTCCAGAATGATTGCTGTTATGAGCCCTGAGGATAGTTGGGTGTGCAAGTGGCAACGCATAAGTAAGTGTTGAATTTAATCATAAATGCTGATAAGGAGAAAAGATTTGCTGAGCACCAAAATTAATATTATCTTCTCGATGGCTGCTTCACTGACTCAAAAGAGATATGGTATAAGTAGAGTGCCTGATTAGTGGACTGGTCATAGTAATATGGTTTCTTATAAAACCCAAGCCACTTTTTCGAAAATCATAAAAGACTGGTCAATCTTTTGCCATGGCTCTTGCCTAGGTCCAAGTAAAGTTATTCTGCTAGTTTAATAATACTAGTATGACTAATTAACATAATATTCTTGTTTTCAGATCGATTTACTAAAGGAGTATATGCCATATCAGTGTCCGGCAGATTACCAGCTGGTGTTATAAGAGAAATGAAGAGTCGAGGCTATGTGTACAGACCCAGAGACACGAGCCAGAGATAATCAACATAGCACCTAATTTTTATGAAAAAATAATAATATTAAAATAATTATCATTCTCAGATATGTCTATAATTTTATGGCCATAACATTATCCATACATTTGTATATTTTCTGATTATTTTACTTGTGCAAATATGAATTTACTAAGTTCAGTAAAAGTTGAATTAGAAAACTGTATCTTTCAGGATGTAGTACATACCTACTAAAACTAGGGGTGGGTTGTTATGTGATTTTCGCGGAAGGTAACGTAACTAGTGACTTCGAGGACGTCACCAGTTTTGAAAACTAGTGATTTTAGTAACTAGTTATTTTTCAAATTCTATTCAGTGTTTCTATCGACGTATTACAATTATTTTCGAAACGAAAATATAAATGATTATCTACGTAATATGTTACATATCACTAGCTATAAGTTCTTGGAACGAATAAGTTTTTGTAGCTAGTTATGCAGTTAAATTATTAACATAATACTAAAAGTTATTACGCGCCAAAGAAACAACATGCGCTTGCAAAGTACTTTTGTTTCGTTTCACTCTTTTCATTTGATCACTGCATTGTGATGCAACTAGTCACAAAAGTCACGTGTTTATGTGTGACTCGAAACTAGTTGTTCGGCTACATGACCCGTAGCCAGTTACTGTAACTAATGACGTTAAATAACGCCCATACCTATCTAAAGCATGCTTCATTTAGATCTTGGACACAAATATGCGCAAAAGAAAAAAAAACCATCTTTAAAACATTTAATTGTCCCTAAATAACTATACAACATAAAAACCTAAATAAAACATTATCTACATTTGAACTAATGAAATGCAAGGTAAAGAGATGCCTTCTTATTCTTATAACAAATTGCAAAATACTTTGAAGCTCTAAGTAACAACATTTAGATAGATTTCATTAAGCATGCACAACAATAAGACTGAGTTAACCTATTGACCCTTGGTTTTGTATCAATTTCCATGCCCCCAGTGCCCAGCTCATAAATCAACAAATAAATACCTACGACGAATAGGGTTGTGCGATGAAGTAAAACAAAAAACTAACATAGGTTCTCAGTCCAATGAATAGGACTGAAAACATTTGTCGTATTAATCCGACTGGGGCAGTCAATAGGTTAATAACATTACCCAGGCATAAATATGGCATAGAGTTGCTCTACAATGACAAACTTTTTCTAAAACTACATGTTTGTGCCATATTTAGGTCTGGGTACAGTACAATACATTGACAACATTCTGCTTATCAATAATAGATGTATTCAACTGGCATGTGTTGTTTCTTCCAAGAGTGCATCTTGTGGCATGTAGCAACTTGCAATGCACACATAATGATGTTCTGTCAACTACTGCCCGATGGTGGGGCTTTATACTCGCTATCTGTACCCAGTACATCCTTGTCGATTTCTTTAAAGTCTATGTTCTGCTTTTTCATAGCATTCTGAAAAAAAAATCAAGTCATGTTTAATGATCAGAGCAAAATTATTATCATATAATTATATCTTTGAGAGTTAAAAGTGGCCTAATTGTACCTATGCTATTCCTGCCAATCACAAACCTCAGCTTCACAAAAACATCTTCAAATGATTGAAATCTTATTTACAGAATATACAAAATATCAGTATTGGATCAATATAAGTTGTCAGATGATTAATTTAAGTATTCCAAACATTGCCTTAATTGCATCAGATATCAAACTATTTTCATCATTTCACATTATGTCGTATAATAAGAGAATTAAATAGATGTATCACACATAAGATCTAGTAATTATATCTCTCATTGAACAGAACTTTTCTTATCAAACTGATAACACCATGTTGTCACCATGTAGTAATAATTGTCTTAGTAGGTCTAATTGCAATATTGTAAAGTGGAATACATAAGATTTAACTGCTATAAAAGCTGGTCAAAGCAATACATTTCATATAATTACCTTTACGCAATCCTGATAAACTTTGAATATTCCGGCACAGACCGAATCATCGTGGTCGCCTTTTAGAAATCTTTCAGAAAACCAACTATTAAAGCAATCGTCATATTTTTTCTTTAGCTCAGTACATTCTTCTCCAATGCTATTCATGATGTTGATATAAATCCAGAGCGAATGGTTTCTAATTCAATTAATTTGATAAAGTAAATTAAATAAATTCAGGACTATTTCCACTTTACAATCATGCTCACTCAAGAGCACTCAAGAGTGACAGGTGTCAGAAGTCAGATAGTGTTGGGTACCCATTTAATTGTAGTCTGTGGTGCTAGTATCTCTAGGACAAAACTAACCATGCTAACCCTTTAAATAAAGGCTGAACATCTTGCATGACAAACATGTACTTTTACAGTTTGGATATTGACTATCTCCGTGAAAATATAGACTGTGACAGTTGTAGCTAGCTACTCACTTGGATGAAAAGAGTCGCTCACTCTTTTTATTTGGACGTGCTACCACACACCACAGGGCACAGAACATTTGTACGTAGGAATTGTGACTTTTGAACGAAATGAGTCACTCACTCAATTGCAAGTCTATTTACGATTCTAAGCAAAGGAGAAAGCAAAAGATAGCAATTGAAGCTTAGGCTTAATATAAGTTAAATTGCCATCTTTTGCTTTTGTTTGACGACATCACGTACCCATTCTCATTTCTCTTTCCCTCGTCATCACTCGTGCAAGCTGTGTGACGTGCTTAACTGATCAGTCACCGCGTGTACCTACCCTACAGGGTATGTGTAATGTGTGCCGTGTCGCGTTGTTGTCACTACACACCGCACTCGCGACACCCGACTCACTGACACACTCACAGCACGTACGTGCTCAGTGCTCACAGGCCATCGCAGCCTCACCTCATTTGTGGTAGCACAGTGAACTAGCACACTTTGTAAAAAGAGTGCCTCGCACGATCTTCATTTTAAAAGAGTGTGCTACCCATCTCTAGTGTCAGAATTTGACATTATTTAAAAAGTTGCGCGATTGGATCAATAGACAGAGGTCACATCACTTAGGTTGAATCGACTATTTTTTTAACCCAAGTCACAGATTACTAAATAGTTACTACGTAACAGATACTTCACTCAGTAGAAAATTTCCAATACCTACTGCTATAATAGCCTACTCCGTCGCGTCAGCAACCGCTGCATGCTAAAATGTGCCTAAATGCTCAAGCGTACAGTTGTGATTGCTTCGTACCGCGCGATCGCAGGGCTGCCTCTTCGATAAAATTAAATTAACATAACTATTTGTGTCTATTTTATTGAGAACTGTGAATATGTTCGGTAGTTTAAAATTGTATCGTATAAAGGTAAAATACGTTTTTAATAAATTGGTGCTGACTGTGCAAATACATCTAAAACATAATTATAGAGGTCAGTGTGTAGGTAAAATAAAAAAAAATTAAAAGCTACATGTGTTTTATTTTTATATAATTTTTTATAAATTTCTTACCCTTTCTAAATTCTCGGTTATAAAATTTTAATGTAGAAAAAATACTGAATCTAATAAAAAGTTTTATTAAATATTGTTTTGGGAAACAAGGGCAGGGAGAATCAAAATGTATGTCATTTAAAATTTCATAAAGAGTACTATAGGTTAGGTAAGAGTTTCATAGTAAGTACCCGGCCTTTGTTTCATATTTTTTTTCTAAATTATTAATAAATATAGTCTCGAGTTCTCTTACATAATTATGAAACGCATCTGTTGGCACTTTTAACTTTCCGTAAAAAGACGATGTTTTATTGAATGCTTTAAAATGGATAAACAGTCTATTCATATATTAGATTCGTAGATAGTCTAACGATTAAAATTGAACAACGTGCGTGCGCTTCGCTTGCGAAAACCGCACTGAATAAAGTCCGCAAACGGCCCGAGACCGCTCGGCCGGGCGGTTGGTAATTATAGCGCGCAAGTACAGACGCCAGCACATCAAGCTACTACAATCTGTCAAATTTATTTAATAGATTTTCAACTTTATTGCTGAAAAATAAGGTTCAAAGTTGATTGGGAAAATTTGACAGTTTCGGGTAGCTTGATGTGCTGGCGTCTGTACATAGAGTGACGGAGGCCTGCCCAAGTATTGATAAGAAGTAAAGGTAGCACCTTCTCTCACAAAGAATAATAAACTCAGTGAGAGCTGTAGATAGTGATCATTCACATAAGATAATGAATGATTTGTTAAAATAATAATATGTACAAGTATATAAAAAGGGGGGGGGGATAATCATAGGGCATCAAAACCCCGTTTTTTAAATCAAAATTGAATATTTGTTCCTTACAGACTCCAAATCAATATGGTAACCCTACTTCGTAGTGACCTAGCTATCTACCTTATTCCAGATTATACAGTGCCAGTACGTATACGGACTAATCGTGTATAGATTGCGACAAATTGTGAACTGGTATCTAACTTGTTTGCGACGTAATGCACCTTGCGCTAATACTAAACAGCCTGCCTGGCTGCAAGCAACTTGGAAGTAGCGCTCGCCGGCCGTTGCCGCGGCACCACTCGCTTCACTCACTCGGTTCGCGCACTGTTGGTCACAGTTCTAACCTAACCCATTTCACCCAATTCAAATTGCTGTTTTTTTATTTTTATTAAATTAGATAGACAAAAAGGTGTTTTTTTCATCTTTAAAAAATGTGTTCTGTAGTCCTGCCCCGTCTCGGGGCTACTTGCCTACTTGCTTAATCTAGACTACTTAATCCTTTCATGATCTACTCGACTAAACAAAACACTCCGTTTCACAACACTATGGTATTTCAGAATGTCAATAATTTAATGTCATAATAAATAATTGTCAAACGTGATCGTCGCATCGCTGTGATGTTTTCTCTATAGTACGCGTTTTCTCATTAACCTCAAAAATAAGATAAAACCACAGTATTTATTAAAATTTGTTCAATTATTGTTATATTACTATCATGGGTGATATACTAAAAGATAGTCGTTTCACAAAATATCTAAACGATCCAAGATATCGTCAAATTCCTAAACATGAGAGGAAAGTCCAAATAGACAAACGATTTCAATCTATGTTCAAAGATGAAAAATTCAAAGTAAAATACACAGTGGATAAACGTGGACGGCCTATTAATGAAACTTCTACGGAGAATTTGAGAAAGTATTACGAGGTCGAGGAGTCTGAGGGAAGTAGTTCCGGTGGAGAAGAGGAAGACGAGTCACCTGTAGTTGATAAAAGTGATGGTTCTAGGGACGAATCTATGACGGGTCGTTTCGTAAAACGACCACCCAGTGATGATGAAAAAGATGATGAGGAACCAGTCTTTCTTAATGATAAGTTAATTCGTGGAAAGTTACAGAAAAAAGTAAAGAATAGGTTGTTAGATTTGGACATTGATTACGCCCGTGGAGAAGGTAAGTTTCGTTTATTTAGTTGTTTGTTGGGTTTCTAACGTTTTGGTTACACTTTACTCTTATTTACTTGTAGTGGTTTTAATCAATGGATTTGAATCGTTAGATTCGCCCTACCGCGTCGAAAGATGGTCGCGTTTCTGTTTCGTTTTCACACACAATGTCGCTTCGACTTGGCTTGATTGTTATTGTGAGTTCATTCTTCTCAGTATGGACACTTTCGTTCGCGGGAATAAGTTCAGCGAGAGCAAATGTAACAATTTAAATCTTTGGTTTTAGTATAATAAAATAAGTTTAATAAATTAGTTAACAGACATTATTTCATTAAGAAAAGGACAGAAGATAAATTTTAGTTTAGTCCTGTCAAATTAATCAGCACCTGTCAGTACTCCATACAAGTTTAGACGTGATTAAAAACTTGCTGACTAAAATTACATCAATTTACGTCAAACGCTGACTAATTTGACAGGACTAAACTAAAATTTATCTTCTGTCCTTTTTTTAATGAAATAGAAAGGAAAAGATGCACTGAACTTAAATTTAGTTTAGTTTGTGAACAAGAGAATTGGCACCATTGCTTATTTATAATATATTCTTAACCATAGTACTAATATATCTTACAGGAGTTATCCAAACGGACAGCTCTTCAGATGAGGAGAGCAGTGAGGCAGATGAAGACAGTGACTTGGAACATGAATGGGGAGAACTTGACGCTGATGCGGGAACTACAGATGAGTCAACTAAGAGGTGCACAACTCATCTTGTTTCTTATAACTGTAGCTGAACCTTTTACTAGCTAACACAGATATATAATATTAGATTGGTTTAGTAGACATTATACATTTTGTTGTATTTGGTTGTTCATCATTCTCCTGCCCTTATCATAATTAATATGGGGTTGGCGAAACAAGTGTCTTTTTCTTCCATACTATATTGACACAGGTAGCTAGCTCAACATCTGACAAAAGGCATTAAAACTAGAAGCCAATAATATTAAAGTGAATACAATATTATTTTTGTTACAGCTATACATATGTAAGCAGGCACGCCCTTTATGCCTGGAGGCTTTTATTTAGATATTAAGTTTTGTTTACGTTTAATTTTTTTTTTTTTTTCTGCTTGAGTATAGTTCTCTATATTTTTGGTTGGTATAATTGGTGTGTGCTAGCTGACATAATTATGGCAAATTATTTTGCATACTATTGTATAGAATCATTTTGTTTTTCTAACTGAACAGACAGCTGTGCTGCTGGGGAGTTTGTTGCGCCACTTCTGCTTCCCAGCTAAAGCACTAGGAAGTGGTGAAGGGTGGGCATTTTGGGGCACTGTCTTATGTAATTTTGACATTCGAAAAGTGCTGATTCTCAGTCTATTTTGCATAAATGACATCTGAATTTTGTGACCTATTTCTTATATAAAAAAACAAAAGAGTAACATTTCAACATTTTCTTTCTTCAGAATTGCTATCTGTAACATGGATTGGGACAATATAAAAGCAGCAGACCTCATGGTCTTACTGAACTCATTTCTGCCATCTGGGGGTGTTATTAAGAAAATCACAGTAAGTTGCAATAGTTGATGATTTTAATGTGGAAGGGGCTTGTTCTACGCATAGAGCTATAAAATTTTAGTCACTGAGAAATGAAGTATCACTGTTACATATCTGTATATTTAGACAAGACTTAATTCAGATGGAAGTGCGGAACTTGGCATATATTTTCTTTGCAAATATTCTTAGTTAAAACTTAAATCCCTGATGTTTTCAGATTTATCCATCTGAATATGGTTTAGAAAGAATGAAAGAGGAAGAAGTTCGTGGACCTATTGAATTAACAGAAGATAAACTGGAAGATTTAACGGAAGATGGAGGCAATGAGGAAGGTTTGTTATTCGTAAATCCCTTTATTTTCTTAAATTCTATTTATTTATTTGCTATTTTTATCCAGAAGTGCTACATATACGTCAGTGATGTGACAGCATGCAAAAGATGTTGACCTAGACCGACAATAAAGTAGGTCCCAAAAAAGAACCTTTTACAACACCATAGAAAGTGCCCATTCGTCACTTACATAGGAGCCTATTTGAACTCACTGTTTGCACTTATTTAGATTGCTGCCAATCTCTCTAATCTGGTGAAAAAAAGGTATGCAAAATGCATACCTTTTTTCACCAGATAGGATAATAAAGGCTTAATGACAGTGTTGAATGCCAAGAGTGGTCCAAAACTATACCCACAACATTATCATTAAGGGCAACAACTGTGTCCCCTTACAACTTTTATCTAAGGAATTAGTATAGGCAAAATCGATATCTGTACATAGTATAAAAAACCACATTCAAATCGGTTCACCTGTTTAAGAGCTACGGTGCCACAGACAGACACAAAAAGAGCGGTCAAACTTATAACACCCCTCTTTTTGCGTCGGGGGTTAAAAACAAAGTTGCTTTTCGTGTCTGCTGTGTGAATGCTTAGATTTTCTAAACTACATAATGGATTTTGCGATTTTCACCATCATTAAAAAAAGTTTTAAGTCTATTAGAGCATTAAATTCCAGGAGGTTAAAGGAAATAGCACACATATCTACTCGGAAAGAGATCGTCACCGTATCAACTCGACCCATTCAGTATTATTTGTATGAAGCTCCCTACTGCAGCGCACACTAATCGGAATCGTAACATAGTGGCCTCGCCTCGGGACAAGTTCACGAACCGCGGCGATACGGTGACAATCCCTTTCCGAGTTGATATGTGTGCTATTTCCTATGACCTCACACAAATATTTTACTCAGATATGATATGACACAGAAATTTGAAAGTTTTTACATTACCAGTACACCCGTGCGAAGCAGGGGTCGCTATATTTTGCCCCTATGATTATCTTCAAAAACTTTCACCCTCCTGTTACTTTTATATTTATTAAACCCCAAAAAATTTCAGGTTCGTCATATCATATGGAAAAACTACGTCGATATCAACTAAATAGATTGAAGTATTTCTACGCAGTGGTGGAATGCGACTCGGTGTCCACGGCAGACAAGCTGTATAGTGAATGTGATGGCATGGAGTATGAAAGTAGCGCTACGCGGCTCGATATGAGGTTTATTCCTGATGACGTTACTTTTGATCAGGTATGGACCTACTTTTAAGGTGTTAAGTATAAATTTACTAACGAAGTATGGACAACTTCCTGTACACGACGTCGGAGCCGCACCGGCGCCGGACCGCATTTTTATGTATACTAATGAATATAACCTATGCGCCGCACCGCGCCCCGTAGATTTTACACTCATTCTTAGATATTTGATTTTTTTCGTCATGCGGTCCGGCAATGCGACTGCGGCGTCATGTACAGGAAATCTGATTCTTTTATTGCGTGTTTAGAGTCGCCCGGACTTTCATCAACTTTACACATGAAATTCAAGCATCCGATGCTTGTAGACTATCTGAGAACATAACAATTTTATTTCCAATTCAGGAGCCCCGAGAGGAATGCACGAAACTCCCCGACTTGACGAAGTACAAACCTCGATTGTTTACAACAACGGCATTGCAGCAAGCTAAAGTTGAGCTCACATGGGATGCTACAAACCCGAACCGAACAGAAACTATTAAAGGCGCTCTTGATGGCAAAATTGATGATCTGGATCTTAAAGAATATTTAGCTTCAAGTAGTGAAAGTGACGGTAATGTGTATACTTATTTTTAATTAATGCAAGAGGATCCGAGGATGATGATAATGCACTTGTATTTTGTAGAAGCGAAGGTAGTAAGTAGTAACTTTTATTTGTTTTGTAGAGGACGGTCAAACTGAAGACATTGCAGCCAAGTCAGACAATGATGATGAAGATCCTATACTAAAATATAAGAAATTGCTTGAAGACATCGAGAAAAAAGAGGACAAAAAGAGCAATAAAGATATGGAAATGGAAATAAGTTGGGGAATAGGAATCAAAGAAAAAGCAGAGGAGTTAGTCAAGAAGAAAATAAATGCAGGTATGACACCATAATAGTAATAATACTACCTATTATTGTCCCATTGCAGGGCCTCTTGTTGGCGATTTCCGACTTATATTTACTAAAAGTACAGGTTTCCTCGCGATGTTTTCCTGCACCAATATCAGTAATGTCCAAGATAAACTCAGAATATACTACATACGAATTGAAAATGTAACATTGGTATTTGCCCCAAGCCCCAACCTCGTGTATGAGAAGTGAGAAACAAAATACTAATGTTTAGGAATTGTGTTTTATTTTGTTTCTTTCATTGTCAAAATCCATCCATTCAAATATTTTTATCCAAAATTTTATTCTTTAATTAATTGTTTTTTTAAAAGACACTTACAAATTATTCCCACTTTATTTACAGAAACTAAAGAGTTAACACCATTCGAAAAGTTGATGCAAAAACGTAAAGAAAAGAAAAAACAAAAGAAATTAAAAAACAAAGAGAAACAGGAGAAAAATGAAGATGATGAATCCGATTCAGAAGACGGCAGTATGTCGGACGTGCCATCTGACATTGATATGAATGACCCATACTTTGCTGAAGAGTTTAATAAACCAGAGTTTAAAAAATCTAAAGCAGGTAACAAAAATAAAGACCAAAAGAAGCAAAATAATGACAGTGAATTAGACACAGAAGATGAAAAGAAGAAAGCGGAATTAGAGTTACTCTTGGATGACGATGATGGCAAAGCACACTTCAGTTTGAAGAAAATCCAAGACTCAGAGAGTAATAAAAAGTCTAGAAGGAAAAAGAAATTAAAAGCCAAAATGAACGAGCAGAAACAATCTTTGCCTGACTTTGAAATAGATGTGAATGATGACCGCTTTTCAGCATTGTATAACTCGCATCTTTATAACATTGATCCAAGTGATCCTAATTTCAAGAAAACTAAAAACATGGATAAGCTTATTCAAGAGAAGTTGAAGCGCAGACCAGCAGACACGCCACCTGAGGCTTCAAAGTCTAAGAAATCTAAAGAAGATGTTGAACTAAATATTTTAGTAAAAAACGTTAAAAGAAAAACTAAAGATGCTTTGAAAAAATAAAACGATTTACTAAAATGTATATTATTATTTAATACGTTCGTCATAATTATAGTACAAAAAAAAGTTACAAGTCATGATTGTATCAAAACTGTAAAGGGAAACAAAGGTGCATATCATTACTATAACATTTTATAATATACTACAAAAAAGGTCATAAAATAATTGTGTCTTAAAAATAACCAGCTTATGTTGCTAAACTGGCTGCTAAAGCCGTCTTTATTTGTCTGCCCATTGCGGCGCCCAAAGGTGGGGGCACGGCATTACCAATCTGTAAACAAATATATTATGGACATTGTTTCCAATTGATGTCATTTCCACTTAAAAAAAACATCAACTTTATACAAGTGTAAATAAAGTTGATTTTAGACTGACTAGTACTGTTGAAAAAGTCAAAAAATATATGAAGTTGTAGCGCAAACTGAAACTTATGTTGAAGTATTACAGTTGTTTTTCCCAAAAAGTCGTGTTTGTTTACTACAAGGTTGGCAAATAAATTACGAACGCAGATTAGATACGATTGAATATGATCTGTTCCGAAAGTATCTGATGAAAGTGTAAACAAAACCTGTTCAGGTTAAATTCCTGCGCAATCTGCGTAATCACTAAAAGGAATTAGTAACACAATATTCTATTATTAGAAGGTTTCAACTTTAAATCTCGCCACTTTTTTGTTTGAATAACTTGATTCAATTGTAACTGAAAAATCATCCACGGCAATTGAGGTTATAAAATTACCAAATGAAAAATATCTTAAGGGTACACTTCCGAAGACAACCGCAGCCGCAGCTCAATCGTTTTGACGGACCGCAGCGACACGACTGGTTTCTATGTAATTCTATAAGAACGGCGACAGGCAGTAATGTTATATTCGGAAGCGTTAAGCGCCTTATTCACCATCTATCTTGCTGGACGGCCCGCCAAGGCCGCGGTGCTGGACGTAGCATACACACTATCGTGCGCGCATCCAGCGCAAAACCAGCAAGCAACTAATAATAATTATCGACGTACGTCGAAACTATTCAGTCGTTTTTCGTCGTGTATCGTGCGTGACCTTGGCGGGACGTACAGCAAGGTGGATGATGAATAAAGCGCTTTTATTTATTGGGTGACGTTGTTGCTACGGTTTGCGGTTGTAGTCCTCTTCGGAAGAGCACTTTTAAGGTGATTTTATATTAGAATTTCGGAAGTAATCAATCAATATCAAATCAAAAAGCTCAATTTGTAAGTGGCACTACAAATTGGCATCCAAAGATAAATTTTCTGATCCATTTAGAGAATCATCCAGAGAATAAATATAAATAAATGTTATGTTACCTGTCGGTGTTTATCTTGTACTGAGCCGGCGAATATGTATGTGTCGGGGAAGCCCTGCGACCTCGCGCACTCACGGACCGAAACGACGCGGTTCTGTTCGGGATGCAGTACTCTGCCTTGCTTGCCCATCGGCTCAGGGTCCGTCACCGTTGTACTGAAGTAGCCATCCCAACAGACACGACCTGAATATTAATTGGATAAGGTTAATTTTCAATTGTAAATGCAAGCCGTACTTCGACGAATTCTGCCGCCGTAAGCAAAAGTTTATTTATTTATTCATCAGATGCTGAGTGGCAACATTTCATATAGTTTGAGAGTGGAACATGTTGCCAGCATCACAAATGATGTTGGTGCAACAACTTCTGTTTACTATGAATTATAGGTAGTGTAGCATTACCATAGAGTCCCGCCCAGTTGTTGTGTCGGTTGCCGGTGTGCGGCAGACACCACGGGATGAGCGTGTTCTCCTGCTTGTCGGCCGGCGAGCACGCGCCGCCCGCCGCGCACGCGCACACGCCGCGCAGCGCGCCGCCGCGCCCGCGCCCGGAGCGCGCGTCGTCGTACCTGTACTGCAGCACCTGAGTGACGACACGGGTGGTCAGGGTGTGCACGTTGCGTTCTTTATATGCCTAGGCCGCACACATCGCGATAACCCGAAGATTCGCGTTATCCCGATGTGTGTAGCCAAGTATTCGCGTATACTTCGGTGCTTCGTACGTAGCTGCGAGGACTTCGCTCCGCTGTCGGTAAATTCTCACAGATCAAAGCATTTTATCGCGATGAACTTCGCTTGCGTGGCCACACTTCAGTCGGCCGCCAGCCATCGTGCGTAGCGGACGTGTAAGTTAAACTGCAGTGCATAATATAGCTGAAGCGAAACATGGATTGGAGTAACGATAGAATTTTAGAATTTATTGCTAATTACGAGTCTGAGCCGATTTTATGGAACCCAAACGAAACTGGCCGTAAAAAAAGGAAGAGCAACCGCGGCGTCCATTTTGTCTTTTGCGTTTATACATCGCGATAAACTTTACATCGCGCATTATATGGCCGCGCAGCTTCGCCGTAGACCGAAGACAAAGTTTATCGCCCGAATATTATCGCGATGTGTGTGGCCCAGGCAATATAAACATTATACTTATGAAACACTAGCTACCCGCCTCTTCCCACGGTTTTTACGATTTCACAAAACATCGTGGATTTGTGTATTTTAAGTAACTTTAATACTATTGTATTGTACACATAAACTTTCCGAAATAAAATCTCTTAGTGATGGTGAAAAAAATCAACATCAAAATCCGTTGAGCAGTTTAGAAGTACAATGCGGGCACACAGATAGACACGGCAATAAACTTTAATTTGTAATATGCATTGATGTTAACGTACCTTGCATTTAGTTCCATCGGACAGTGCCACCGATATATTAGGCAGGTCCCTCCAATCAGAACCAGGCATAGTAGGGACCCTACATATCCTGGCTTGAATCAATGGCGCCATATTTTTGCAAATGTGGTCCCGTAGTTTGGCGTTCTCGTCCTTGCTTCTCACTAGTCGTTGGAAATGACTTTCTGGCATGGATCCATATTCGATTTCTATTTTATTAGCACCATTGCAAATTCGTGGTAGATCACTCATAGCATCTCGGATGGAGCATGTTCTTCTAGGAGCAGACTCATCCCAGTGAATGTTTGTAACAAAGCGTTTGCCATCTATAGTGGCAGTCAAAGAGCATGCACGTCTACTAAAAACGTGGGTGGGTTCCGGATAGAATGGTAACTTGTACCCGGGCGCTGCTGCCAAAATAATAAGCCTTCTTCTTGTCTGCGGTACCCCATAGTTGCCAGCTTGAAGAATCCCAAATGTGCACTGATAGCCCATGTCAAGTAATGCCCTCAATGTAAGTTTTAAAACCATACCTTTTTTGAATGCCACAAAATTTCTTACATTTTCGAGAATAAAATATTTCGGCCGGTAATAATCACAGTAAGATAAGTATGAAGCTACAAGAGAGTTTTTAAAGTTGGAGTACTCTCTTGAATTGAATCTGTTCATTCCGGAGAAGCCCTGGCATGGCGGTCCACCAACTAACAGTTCTACTTCGCCTTGCATTGGGAGGCGTAGTCCACCAACACTGTGAGTGGCCCCGGAAATTGCTTCCTTTAGTAATGCATTACAGTCTTCATTGAAAACGATGCAGTTCTTATTGTTGAGCGCATACGCATGTGCTGCAGCTTCAACATTCTCTATAGCCCACCTACATTCCGCCACGCCAGCCTGATGCAAACCTTCCGATAGTCCACCACAACCAGCAAATACATCTAGTGTTCGTAAAGGTCGTACCGAAATATGTTCCAGTTTATTTTCATTTGTTTCCACAGGTTTGCTAGACTTTCCTTTACCTTTACCCTTGTCTTTGCCTCTTTCAGTGCGTCCAACACTAATGGCATGTTGTGGGACATCTATAAACTGACCTGAAGATTTATCAAAAGCCATTCTAAAGTAAAACCTACTTGGGTCTCTCTCCAGCCACTGGGCCAGAGAATATTGTTGTGGAACATTTTGTTCATAAATTAAATGACATGCTCCTACAACCGCAGAGAAAGATACATCACGAATTTCTTCGCTCCAGTAAACTACATTCAGGTCTTCATGCTGCGGAAACCGGCTGGTTGTATTTTCAGGTCTATAAAGAACATTGACTTTTAAATAAATATCCTGAGGAACAATCAAAGGTCCTTCACCAATGGCAGTTACAGCTGCAATGTAACCAATACAGAATGGTTCCCCAGTATCTATATTTGAGCCACGCAAATTATTATCACTCTTCCTGTAATATTCAGGGTAGATGTCCTCATCAACTTTCTCTAGTTTTGGTTTGACGATGTTGTTTGCATTAGTGAGAGTATTCTTCAACTTGAATGTTCCTGGTTTGAGGAATACGCCACAACCTTTCTTGTAGTCGTAATCTTGCCACCTCACTAATGACCATTCTGTTTTATTAGATTCAGTTACAAAACTGGATTTTTCTATCAGTTTTCCAGAAACTTTTGGTATATTTTTGGCATCCCTTTTAGTTTTTCTCTCACAAGATGGGCAAAATCTGTGTTGCCTCAGTGGATTAGGACAAACTGGATCAACAGGTAAATCTTCGAATCGTGCATTGAACCTTTCATAGTATTTATTGTAAAAATAGGTTTTACCATCATCTTCAAAATGTTTGTCATCTACTTCCTTGCCACCCAGTTTGAACCAATCGGCTGGGATTTCTCCCTTTTTAACAGAAGCTTTCCTTAATATTGACGACAGTGGAGCACCTTGGCAACATCTGTCTCCTAAAAATACTTCCCTTGGGTCACTGACCTCACCCAGAACAGTGTCAGAGGCCCTAATGAATACCTCTGCATGAAAGAAACCAGATTTAGAGTTAATAGTTTCTCTCCACATGTATACTACTCTAGCAACCAAAGCAGGAATATTGGATTGAGATGTTTCAACCATTACAAAGTCGCCATTGCAAAGTTCAGAGCCATCAATTTCAACTTTTTCGTAATACACTTTAGTGGCGTCGGCTTTCGTGGGTTCGCCGACCCATTTAATTTTTCTGTTATTTGAGCCAGTTAACTTGACTGGCACCGTGTCCTCTAACTTGTCTTGTAGTTTCTTCTCAGCCATTTGTTGGTACTCTTCTTCCTCATCTGGTTCTGAATCTTCAGCCTGCTCTACTGCCATGTTGGGACAGAATCTTCTTACACACGCTTTTTTAGTACGCCCATGTCCACCAAACTTAGCCATTGCACGACAAGCATTACATTCCCCACAGTCAGGCAGTTGACAAGCTTCACACACACCACATCTTTTCCTTCTCAGCACTAACTCATGATTTGTTTTATCCAACTGATTTGTGAAAAAGCTCTCAAATGTTTTCCTCACAAGGGGAGTAGTAGTAGCTTTAGTCCAAGCTTTTTTGTCAACCTTTTTGTAATCTATTTTAGTACGGAATTTACGCTTGCCGAATTTAATACCCATTAATTTAATTAAAACCCTCATGCATGGTAATGTAATTAATGGTTCATCATCTTCATCGGCTTCTAAGCTCACAACTTGATCACACACAAACTGTGCATGTTTGTGAAGCAATTCTTCAGTCATTTTGGCGTCATTCAGTTCAGGAATAGTTGATTCTCTGATCAGTTCTAGCAAGTCTGCATATGTTGGCTGAAGATAATGATACTCTTCTAAATACTCTACAACAACTTTGCTTAGCCATATCTTTTCATAGAGATTGTTCATAAGTGGTGTGTACTGTTCACTTGGTTTTAGTAAATTATATTCTCCAAATTCTGTTGATAAAGTGATACAGTTCCTGTCGCCACCGTCAAAGCCGTGTATAAACCTGAAGCAGAAGAATTCTGATGTAGGTATATGTTGTGAATCAGAAAAATAAATCTTAATAGCTTTAATTATTTTCAAGTGAATAAATTAAAAAAAAAAAAACAATTTCATATACAGCAAATCTGTTTGTAGTGTGTCCTTGAGATCTCTTTCTTTTACTATGGTGTAATGTAATATGAAATATACTCAATAACTTTATTGCTTTACTATAATGTGTACTTAGGTGGTAGCTATATAATTTAGATCATTATGGACCCTGTAGGGCACAGGGTAGGAGAGAGGAAGCCCTGTTTTAGGAGATCATTAAGTTGTTATTGTGGGAACAAGTTTTAACTTACATATTATCAAAGTCAGGAGATCGCGAATAAGATACTAACATTTTGCATAACTATTTATGTTTTCTTTTTTTATATGCAAAATGGACTTAAATATTTTAGATTTTTTTTATATACCTGGACATATGTATTTTAACTCTTTTTATTCATTTACATAAATTGTTTTTCTTTGAATAATTATTATTGCTATATTATTTATATTGCAGTTAAGTAATAACACTCACCATTCAATAATAGGACCTACATCTTTTACAGGCACAGATTCGTCATCAATTTCAACTGAATCAGAACATATTGACTTCAAATACCCTGACACATAGATACGCACATCATTTTCAACAAGACCTCCATCGATAGGGCAAAGATGTCCCTGTTCATCAAATATGGAAAAACTGGTTATATTGGTCTGCGGGCGTTCCATTATATCTCCATCATCACCTGAAAAAATAATACATTAGGAATAGTTTAAAATGCAGATGTTTTCAGAAAAAGACTTTAAACAACTATTTGATGAACTTTGTTCAGTTTTTACTATCATTCCTTCAGAAAGGTTTAGAACCCTATCAGAAACTTAGCATAAGTACTAACCTGATGCTAAAACAAGTTTCTCATTGGTCAATGCTATATATTCTTCAACAGCATTTTGTGGGTGTCCTTGATAGTATATTATATCGGAATTGTTCAAAAATTGACCACAGATGTTACATTTTTCATTGTCGTGAATAGATTTTTTGTAACTTACTACTTCATTATTATTTTCAGTTTGAACAGTTTCTTTCTGTTCTTCAGTGGAACCATTTTGTTCTTGGTTTTGGATGCTGTCATCCATTTCAGTTATATTCTGTTTTATAGTGTCTACTTTATCTTCATTTATACTGTCTTCTAATTTATTCATTTCTACGTCTTTTGGGGCAATTTCAACTGCTTTATTCACTTGTTCATCTTTCGTGACAATTGATTCTACTTCATTCACTTTCATGTCTGTTTTTCCATTCTCTACTTCAATTTTCAAGTTTTCACTGCTATTATCCTTGGTTATGCTATCCATACTGTTTTCTTTAGATTCTTCATCCTCATATTTAAGCTTTTTCTAAAATAAAAATAAATGCAATGCAAACAAGAATGTAGTAAACATTTATATTTTTATTACTAAAACAATAGGCCAAAGCCCAAATATCTTTTTTGACATAGTCAAAAGTTTATTAAATAAGACGTTGTGACGTAGCGAGCTCACACTCTCCAACATTAATGCGTGTCTTTAAGTCATTTTTGATTAATATGATAAAGCAAAAAATACGTGTCTAATATTTTTTATTATCTGAAAGACGGACTAAATAGAATTTCTTTTTTTTTAACTAGTCAACTACCATATTCTATAAAACGGTTAGGACTATTTAATATTGCAGTAATCAGAGGAAAAAAAATACAACAATGCCCCATAATGGGTAACAGTTCATATTTTGTACTTGTGGATCAGTAACATTACTTTAGTTTAGATTTTAATAATAATGTTTGGTTTAAATTTTCATTATTTAAACCTTACCGGTTGTATAATTTCGTTTCCTTCTGGACTTCTATTCCTTTTAGAGGCAAACATACTGGTTATTTTCAACTGATTTCCATTACGTGGCGACTGATTCCCATTGCGTGGTGATCTTCTCTTGGACCTGAAATTTAAATTAAACTTAGAGAATTATCATTTTAAAATGTAGTCAAGTAATTTAAATTTTCACAATTTCTTATGCAGCAGACATGTCTTTAAGCATAACAATTCAAGCATGACACTACTGACGTACAAAAACTAAATTCATGCCATTAGCCTTAAATAGGTAAACCACACCATATCCATATCTTTTTAATTAATGCTATTCCCTCACAATTGTTAAGAGTAGGATGCTCAACTAATGTTTTCTAAATTAGCCATGTGAAGCTAGTCCTACAATTTGAACATATCAAATTTTGTACCTTTACTCACCTACCTACTGCTTTTACAGCTGATGCCCTGACTGTTTAATAATTGACCGGATAAAATATTAGTTAGGTACTACTTGTCACAGATAAGAACATCTACTAGTCGTTATTTATACATACGAGTTCGCCTTACTAATTAATCAGATATGATGGCGGTGTAGTGTTATTGAGCATAATTAATATAATTATGTACTTACATCTGAGGAGATTTCGGTTTGCCCACAGATGAAACGCTTTCCTCAGCGCCTTTTTGCAAGTTCTTAAGAACACTACGACTTTGTACAGGCATGTTTGGAAAATACCTATATTTACATATGAAAGAACACGTCAATATTTTATAGCAAACAATAATTCATGGTTCTTTTATTTAATTTATAGTATATATTGATGAAAAATAAAACTGAACCCACACAAGTAAAAACGGCGCCAAACCAAACCTCCAGAAAAGTATTGACTTTGACAGTTGACTGCTACGGACAATGACAGCTTGGTCGCATTCCGAGTTACGCTAAAAGTGATAATATCGCGAATCCAACCAAATTTTAGTCACAAAATATAAGGATCATTGAATATATTAGGTATAATTTATTCTTTTCAAATATAATATTAAAGTTAATTAATTTTTTACAAAATAAAAATAGATATTATATACTAACTTAACTAGAACTATTTACAAACTAAAATATAGCGTCGAAAAATTCATCCGCATCGCTGTCGACTGGTAATGTACCCAAGAGACTGGCCGCATTGCCACGTTGTATGGCAATGCTTAGCCTCTGGCCAAGGTAAAAACCAGCCCTTGGGTCACGGGAAGTGTCAAATAGCCGTTTTGAGATGTCACGGAAGAGGCCATGGGCACTCGGACCCCACGGCCCGAGGGTTTCAACCCCAAACGGCTCGAAAGTATAGTTGGTCATTGAATATTAATTGTGACTTTTGACTTTGGTCGGATTCTCGATATTATCACTTTTGGCGTAAGTCGGAATGCGGCCTTTGACTATAACCGACTTTGACAGTCAGTTTTTTTAAATTATCGAATATTTGGCAAATGCAAATCATGGTCGAGTGTCCGTCAATGCCGTACAAAGAAGTGAAAATAACGTTATGCATAAGCTACGCAGAATAAATAACACCATCCCTTTTTCATAACGGAACTAAGTACTGATTGATGCTCATAAAATAACTGTGAAAGGACATTCATATTCTATGGTCTGTAAAGGGGGCTCCGCCCCAATTTTAGGGGGACCTTTTACCACAGTTACCCAGCTTGGCAAAAACAGTAAAATGAAAATGAGGGCGCCACTATCATACTGTTTAGGTCACTTCGAATCCTTGCGAAAGTAAGTTTGTTTGTTGAAGGCGTACTTCACGCTAAAACAGCTAAACGGATTTAGATGAAATTTGGCACATATATAGATGATGCCCTGGAAAAGAACATAGGATGCTTCTTTTTTTTTCCCACGGGATCGAGACTTATGCGGATGGAACCGTGGGGCGCAGCTAGTATACTATATACTTTTGCATTTTTTTTTGCGAATATACTTTATTTCTAATCTTTACTGTTATGTGTAAAACGATACACGATCTTGTTTAGTTACTGAACTATTTATCAATGGTAATGAATCTAAAGTGAAAGAAACAGATCGTATGTACAGACGCCAGCACATCAAGTTACCCGAAACTGTCAAATTTTCCGAATCAACTTTGAACCTTATACTTCAGCGATAAAGTTGAAAATCTATTAAATAAATTTGACAGATTATAGTAGCCTAATTTGCTGGCGCGTCTGTACAGACGCCAGCACTTCAAGCTACTACAATCTGTCAAATTTATTTAATAGATTCTCAACTTTATCGCTGAAGTATAAGGTTCAAAGTTGATTCGGAAAATTTGACAGTTTCGGGTAGCTTGATGTGTTGGCGTCTAAAAAAACGAAGTAATTATTTATTGAAATCAAACTTTTGAATGAAACTGTTGTCTTTGAAACTTTCAAAGACAACAAAAATTGTTAGCCAAACCATTGATTTCGCGACACTGTGACGACACCAGCGTTGATGTCTTTTTAATAAACTCAAACTCAAAGCATGGTTAAAAGCACCATTAAAAAGACATCAATGCGTTGATTACCGTGGTGCCGATTTTTTTTCAAGTTTTCACTTCTGTTGGCACTCCCGGAGTGCCATTGTTTTTTCTTCTAAATACTTTTTCTTTTACTATTTAAAGAATGTTATACTTTATTTGTTTCAATAATAGTTAGCAACCCTATAAAGCATAGAATATTTTTATTTTCAGACTTGTGTCCATAGGCAGCATAGATTTATTAAGGATTCCCGCAAACTCCTAATGAATGTAATCCGTCTAATTTTAGTTTACCGAGGCTAAAGATGACATCGCATTAAACCTTTCATCTCTCGATTAAATAATGAATGTTTTGTAATCTCGTCAATTGATGAATGTTTTGTAGAAATTTAATGCTATTAAATACATGGAATGATTTGTTTTATTATTTATTATCATTATACCAAGGTTTTTTTTTTTTTGGGGAATTTTAGGGATAATTCATTAAGAAACTGGGGAAAAACCAAAAACGTAAGTGGAAACGGTGGTCCTAAGTAGTGATGTGCCGGATATCCGTATCCGCGGATATCCGAGGGTGGAAAAAGATCTGTATCCGTTAGTTTTTGGCGGATCTTGAACGGATTTTTTATATTAATGCATTTTACGTATGCGTAATAAAATGTATACACATACAGGATACAGATCTTTTTCTTCCTCGGATATCCGCGGATACGGATATCCGGCATATCACTAGTCCTAAGTAGTCTGACATGTAACATGTCGATGTCACTGTTACTGTCAGTGTCAAAAGATGTGTAGATTGGGCAGGGTTCCCAACTTAGGAGTTTTCTCCCTGGATTTAGGGGATAAAATAGTCCGATGGGATTTTTTTAGCGGTGACTTATTGTTAGGGATTTAGGAATTTTTTAACCACTAATATTTATTTATTTTATTGAAAATATAGACTCTAGTATTACTCAATCTTATTTATTTTTCAATCATATTTTTTTTTTTAAATAGCGGCTTAACGACATCTAGTACTGTTGCTTTTTACTAAGAATGCAATGTTTAGTTGAAATCAAATGTCACTTATTTATGTATCTACTTATTATTTAATAATATTATTTTTTTAGGGGAGTTTCCAAGTAAATGTGGGGTATTTGGTTGTAGTTAGGTTGTGGGGTTTTTGATTTAATCTTTAGGGAGATAAATTTTTCAGAGTTGGGAACACAGATTGGGCTTGCTGGCTGTCAGAATCCATTACCAATTTACCAAAGAAAACGTTGGTAGTATCTTGATATCTTCGTTAATTGGGTTGCCTGAACTGTAACGGTACTTGCGGTTGATGAATTTATTTTCCAAACATAATAAAATGTTATTTTACCCTATACTAAGACACCTAATTTTAACCAAATCCAATTTTCTAAGGTTTAGTTCAACTGTACTTGTGCCGGATATTGATATAAATTATTATTGTAATGCTGAAAATTTATTAGAAATTGAGAATAATATTAAAATAAGAAAAGGTGTTGGTGACGTAAATCGTGTAATGAATAAGTATAAAATATTTAAAACAACTGCAGTAGCAGATGCTTCTTATGAAATTATACGGGACAGTTTGTACAAAGAATTGAGTTGTTTGCCTAATAAAACACATCCTTCTATTGTGGAAACTGTAGACCCACAACTTGTACAAGAAATAAACCAGAAAAGAGATTTCCAAGCACACGCACCTCTAGAATTCAGTGAAATAACGAGGCGCCTAAATTTAGTGAGAACTGATAAATTAGGACACACATGTGGTCACAAGAGCTATTACTTCTTGGGAGAACTTGCCGAGCTAGAAGAAGCATTAATTAAATACACTGTTAACAAACTCCTTCAAGAAAAGTTTCAGCTGGTCTCAGTACCAGATATTTTGCCAAGTCAAGTTTTGGAGAGCTGTGGTATGACAGTTAACAGTGACCGCACACAGGTAACTATTGCTTTAAATTTGTTAATATCTGTTTAGTTAAAAAAATAAAACATTGTTTGTTGCAGTATGAAATGGAAAGAGAACCTTTATTTGAATACAACTATAGATTGTTTTCAGTAGCGCAAAACAAATGTAACTTGCTCTATGTTCATATGAAAATAAGATTAAAGTAATTTTTTACTATTTTAGATATATTCCTTGGACCCAGTGCATCATGGTCCAGATTTGTACCTGTCAGGTACAGCAGAAATGTCCCTAGCAGGGCTGTTGATGAATTCACTCCACACAGAAGAAGACTTGCCAATGAAATTGGCTGCAGTGAGTAGATGCTTTAGGGCGGAAACTTCTAATGTTATTGAAGAGAGAGGAATATACAGGTAAAAGACAATTTTCCTGAAAAAAAAAAAAAAAGTAAAGATGAGTTACTTTTACAATTGCAAGTCAGATTTTAGGTGGCTAGTTTTTTTTTTACATTTCTATCATTTTAAGAACTATTATTAACTAAGTAATCTTGTCTTGTAAACTTTTTACTGATCTTTCTTCATTACCCCACAGAGTACATCAATTTACCAAAGTAGAAATGTTTGCAGTTACTACCCCAAGTCAGTCAGAAAGAATGCTTGAATATTTGAGAACCATGCAGGAAGAATTGTTTACACCCTTAGGATTTAATATGAAAATACTTGACATGCCACCACATGAACTAGGGGCTCCTGCTTATAGGTATGTATCTGTAGTCGCGAATGGCCAAAGGGCGAAATTTCTATGGAAACCATAAATAAATGGTCATTGAGGACTTGCCATAATCATCATTTTAATGTGATAAAAGTAATTCCAGCTGCACTTTATTTTATAGGAAGTATGATATAGAAGCATGGATGCCAGGTCGTAATAATTATGGTGAAATATCAAGCTGTAGCAACTGCACAGATTATCAATCAAGAAGACTGCACATCAAATATGTCCACAACGGTGAAACAAGCTATGCTCACACGTTGAATGGTACGGCTTGTGCTGTACCAAGAATGTTAATAGCTTTACTGGAAACACATCAAGATCCCAAAGGAAAAATTTACATACCTGAAGTACTACAACCCTACATGAACGGAAAAAAGTATATTGCTAAAAATAATTTGGTCCCAGAACTAAAACTAATGAAAATAAAGAGATAAGATCGTACGTTCAATCAGTTATTTATTTAATATCAAACAGATTACAGCTGACTATAGTCTCCTATAATAAATTATAATGTACTTTAACATAAAGTGCCTACAAACTGTATAATCAAATAAGCTGCATACAACTGCATAATCGACAATAAAGAAGTAAGCTAAGTTTGACTAAGCTGTATTTTCGCCGTAGGCATGCAATCAGAGCTTCCACCCTATAACCACTATAACAATACACAATACTGGCACTCTAGATATTCAACCTCACAATTAACAATAAACCTTGCTCCCTGGCTTTTGAACAGTACCATTTAGTTGATAAACCTTCAACAGTCCTTAATGAGACACAATAGAATTTTAATTGTTATCGATCTCCAGGAGAGCACCAGACTGTCAAGAGGTTATTTTGGCCGCATTCCGTGTTACGTTAAAAGTGATAATATCGCGAATCCGACCAAAGTCCAAAGTCACAATTTTTAATCAATAACCCCTATATTTTGTGACTATTAAATTTAGTCGGATACGCGATATAATCACTTTTGGCGTAAGTCGGAATGCGGCCCATGTAGCTATCATGATGTTTTATAATTTTTAGGCTATCATATTGTCAAAAAAAAAGAAAAACAATTGGATATTGATCAGAGATTGTTTATCATGCTCAAACTTGATAATCCAAATGACATAATTATGCCCGTTTGTAGACACCTTTAATGTTGATTACCTATGTTAGGTTTCAATGTTTTTTTTTTATTTTGATCTCTTCTGTTGCTTGGAAAGCTTTTTCATTTTAGATTTAAATAAGTTAATATCAACTCTTGTATCTGAGGGGTCATATTCAGGAGCAGTCGCTTTCTCTTCAGGAGGCATAAAGTCCTTCTGTCTCTGTTCATGCTTGGCACGTTTAACTTGTGCTTGCTTTTCTTCTTTTTCATGTCGATTCTTGGCCTTCTTCTGTTCATCTTTGAGGAAGTATTCTCCAGTAGCAAGTTCACGGTCAATTTTACTCTCTTGTTGTGGCGGTGGGAATGGTGTGTAAGGTTTCTTTTCAACTTTCTTTTTAGGTTGTTTCCTTGGAACATTTTTGCTTTTGAATGTTGGTAGAAATCTATCCCAACTCTCGTTTTTTAGTCTTGAGTCTTTCATGAGTTCTCTCTTGATCATTAGACTTTTGATGTTATACATTGGATGAATATTTTTCATTGTGTCTTCAACAATTCGCCTCACTTGCACCAGACCTTTGTATGGTCCTACGGCTGAAACTGTGTTTCCTTGCACCAACACATAACATTCAGTTAATAGTTCTATAGATTTGAGAGTTACTCCATTAGGACCAATCAAACGTTGCCTTCTCTTCAAAAACGTTTCTTTTTTGCGAACAAATGAATTGATCTTTATGATGTCACAACCTATCTCATCTTCTAGGACTCGCACGGCTTGTTCAAACGGGACACTTCGCGACAACAGTTTCATTAAATCTCTGGCTTTAATTATAATGTAAGGATCCCATGTTTTTCTTGTTGTTTTCACGATTATACTGCCTTCGATGAGGTCAAGTTCGGCGACGATGTAGTGTTCTTTCAGTACCTTTTGCACAAGCGGCCAGCATTCCTTTAAGTACTGTTCTCTGTACTTTGGAAACAGAGTTGCAAACTTGCTTTCTTCTAAAAGACCATGTGGATTATCTTCGGGAGTAAATTTCGGTATTTTCATAGCCCAAGCATTATCTACAGGACCTGTGTCTTGATTGTTTTCATCAGTGTCTTGGCTTTGCATTATCATCAGATTTTAAAACTAATCTAAAATAACAATCCAACACTGTAAAACCTATATAAAATGTACTCTGTGCTGTAAAATGTGAAATTTTACGTACTAATTCAATCAAACATGCGGGTTAGGCGTTTGACATTGACAGTTAGTTGGTTGACACTGTCACACAGGTTGACCTTGACGTCGATTTTTTATTGCCATTTAAAACTGTGGGTCTTAAGTCCCGTTGATGTGTATTTCACCAAAGTGAAAATTAACGTTCATTTCGGAAGTCGGTGTTGACTTCTTTGCCACCGCCTTCCGAAATTAACGTTATTTTTCACTATGTAGTGTTTTTTTTTGGAAGCCCGGTTTTTTTGTAAAAAAAAAATTATTTTTCACTTTTTAGGTACCTATCCCACGCCGACCCTAACATAGTTGGAAAAAAGCTAAGCAGGTAGGTACATAACCCACACTATCGTATACATACAGCACACAGCGCGCTACAGTGCGTCCATAACGTCCCGTGACGCGATTGGCAACACTGTTCTGTCAGACGCCATATTGAACTAAACCTAAAGGGGTGATAGACCAAGAAGCTTATAGATAAAAGTGGAGGCAACACTAAATACCTAAGTGAAACCGACTGTGGTCGGACGCTCTCTTTCTAAATACACACATAAGAACGAGATAGTGATATGTGTTTTCTTTAACTTATGTATATATTCAGAAAGAGAGCGTCCGACCACAGTCGGTTTCACTTAGGTATTTAGAGTGTTGCCTCCACTTTTATCTATAAGCTTCTTGGTGATAGACGCACGAGTAATATGATTCGCAGCCGTAACTAATATGGCTTTACTCAATTATAATCATTACAATTAGCAAAAGTGCAGGCACAGTTAGCAAAGGTGTCAAATGTCATGAAATCATGACATTTGACTCCTTTGCTAACTTATGGAGTTGTATTGCTGATTGTTATGATTATAATTGAGTAAAGGCTTGTGCAGACCAGCGCGATATCGCGGGCGCGACACTGGTAGCGCTGCCTGTCGCGCCCGCGATATCGCGCTGGTCTGCACAATCCTTAAAGCCACAGTAGTTACGGCCGCGAATAATATTTTCATCAACATGCAAAATGTAAAAAACTGCCACTGATATGCAAAATGTAAAAAACGTAAGACAATTTGAATTTCGCGGACTACCCTGACGCTTCCACCTTAACTCAATAAACTTACTTCTATTTCAAAGAGAAAGCAAATCGAACTTATTCGAACCGAGATGATAAAAATTTCGAGCTCGCTTCGCTCGCTCTTGTGTCCTATATTCTCCATAGCGGCTCCATTATGCTAAAATGGCCCAAAAGATTAAAAATAACTAAATAATACTCTTTTTTTATAAGTCTGTACGATTTACCCTCTCTGAAATTAGAAATAGGTATAATATTTCTTAAAAAAAATTGGCAACCCCACTGAAAATGAATTCCTGGCTCTATGGCCCTGAAAACAATATTTTTATTGCAAATGCTGCTTGTATTGAATCTGGCAACATTATTGTCTCGATAGCCTATGGCGGGGGCTTACCGATAAGTAACGATCTATGAGTGCTTTCTGTGCTATTTTTAGATTAGTGATGTGACTGATGGATAGAAACTACTTCAGTTTTCGCATTTGTCTTTTGAAATTCGAAACTTGAATTATTTTTTTCTGCTGTGATCGGTGTTAAGTTAAAATTATCATTGTATACGTTTAAACACTTATTGCTGTTTTGCTCGTTTGATAAATAAGCTCGTCCCCGAGTAGTCACATAGATTTAAAGTAGCTTTTTAAATTACCTTTCAACTCTTCATCAGAGATACCTATCTTGATGAAATAAAATGATAAGAATTACTGAATGAACTTTCGGTTTCACAATGTTTTCTGTTTCGGCATTGCTGGGATCGAAATAATAGTTTCGCATTCGGCATGTTACTTCCCTAGTGAAACGCCTGGACGTCAAGTCAACGACTAGTGACTAAACAAGCAAGGCGCCATTGTACTGTGGGTTGTGTGTGGTGAAAGCCATTTAGCCGCGCAAGTTGCCTGCAACCCTCATCCTTGAACAGACGGTTCATCCCTTTGGACCTTTATCGGGAACGTGGAAGTGTAAGTAGTTTTATCATTATATTTTTGTAATCATCAAGTTAAAAGTTCTAGATGAGACGTATCGGTAAATAAATTTGTACAGAGTTAAGTGGATAGGTACTCGTATTGTGTTTCGCTTTTTGTTCTATTATAATGTATTAGTCAACTTTGTGGTTTGTCAGTTGTTGGTACAATTGTACCTACAACTGACAAACCACAAAGTTGAACCTAATTAGGTTCATAAGAATCGTTCGTGCTTTGACGCTTCTAGAAGCTGTGGAACAACGAGAGGTTTTGTTACAATTTGCGCCTAAGTTTTGTTTGCTCGTGCTTAAAAATAAGTCATCCTGAATTTATACGCATTTTATATTTAGGGAGTTACCTATTAAGTAAGTATGGAATGTTCCATGTAATAGTTTGCTAGCCGATGTTCGTGGCCGTTTGTGTAGGCAAACAACTGTTTAATTAATTTTAGTTGAAAAATAGTAACACAATTGTTTGCACTTATGTAGGTACCTACATATATCAAAACCTGACGAGATATCCCACAGATGCAACGTTCGATAATACTCATTACATTATACATATAGGTACTTAGGTAGGTATATTATGTTGTCTAGTAGAGAATGACAAGTTCATAGAACGTTATCACCAAACACTTTAGAGTACTTATGTGTTTCATTATAACCACACCCGAATCCTGCAACATTTGAGCCTTGTATTATTTGTATACCTACATTTTCTTATAATTTTTTTTATACCTAGTTATGTATCTAATAACTCCTATCAGTGTTTCGTGACGTCATTCTTTTGAAAGGGAAGTGTATTTTTATCTAATCTAAAACAAATTCCCGAAGCTATTAAAGTTATACTTAGGCCGCATTCCGAGTTACGCTAAAAGTGATAATATCGCGAATTCGACCAAAGGACATGTCCGGAAATGGTTTTTTATTATTCAATAATTCTAACCAGGATAAGTTAAATATATTTGGATAGACATCCGAAAAACTAGTGGTTTTAGCTTTAACAATTTTTTTTAAATACCTCCAATTTTGAAAAAAATCGTTTTTTATTTTAGTGTTAATTTACTCCTAAAACGAACGAACCTTTCCAATTATCCAAGTTATTAAAGTGAACACACCCCAAAAAATAGTAAACTTGTCAAAATTGACACATATTACTGTCAACTGATTGACAGTACCTTGCGTTATTTGTCATATTTGACAAATGGATAGAATCATCAATGTAAACAAAACATTAATATAATCATATTATTTACAGTACCATTAGGAAATAAGATGAAATGGTATATTGTCAGTGTAGTATAAAATTATTCCTTCAAAACTGAAAGCACACTCTATAAGATTATGGCTACTTCGAATGTTCATGTGCAAGTTGCAATATTTTACCAACACCCCGTTTATCAAGAATGGCATGTTTCAGCATAGTCCACAGGTTGCTTAGCAGGAGTAAATGATAATAGTATCTACTGATCGAGAACATTTATTAATTACGTAGGAGAATTCCTTATTGTGACTTAGAATCGAGATTGGAAGCGAATGAAAAGCCATTCGGCAATTAGGTATGCTAGGTATTTAAAAACTGAATTAATATGCTATAATTGGACGCAAGTGTTACAGTTTTGTTATGAAATAAAAGTTTTTTTAATTTTAAATATTCATTTATTAATTTTCTTCATTTTCAATATCTTCTCTTATTAAAATACTGTCGAGAAACTGAGCAGGTGGAGATATATCATTTTGATGCCGAGCCCATCCAAGATACCAGACAATTGTCATTACATGAGCACAGCTTCCAACAGTTCTTTTCCCAATTATGCAACTGCAATAATACTCAGAAATGCAACTTTGCCAACTAGCCTCTGCCACTTTCAATAAAATGTATGTATAATACACTCTATTACTGATGTGGCGTGACTTTATTCGTCCTCTGATCAAAGCTGTCTCATGTGATAACGAAATGCCTGGAATGTGTATCAATTCTACATCTTCACTTACTTCTACAATAAAAGTACCATTCGGCCGAATATGTTCCCCATAATAAGAGCGAGCCTGTTTAATTTGATAAATTCCTAAGCTAAATAAAACTAAATCTGACATGTCCATAGTGGGGAACATATTCAACTGTGGTATTTGACCATTTATCTGGACGAAACTGGCTCGGCGTCTATTAAGCTGATGCCCAATCACATGTTCAGCTAAAGTATTTGGCATGTTCATTCTCTGACTAGCTCTTTCCAGTATATTTTGGGCATCAGTACGGTCAGTCAAAACAGGATGGAAATGGTTTAAAATGGCTCCTGCTATTTTAAAATCATCCATAAGATTTCTAGACCCTATATTAAAATATTTATTTCGAAAGATTTTAAAATCCCGTTTAAACCGACCGTTTACAACTTCAATAACCCATCTGCACAGTGTCACTAGTCGTGATTTGTTGGCTTTCTCGGTCGATAATTGAGTTTCCCCTACACTTAGGGTCTCTGGTTTACACACAGTATATCCCAAAGATGTGAGCAATGGGATAGAATCTCTAAAACCGCGGTCAAGAATAAATACATCATTCTGTCTAAAATATTGCCTTAAATTGGAATTTTCATTCTGGAACAGCAGTCGCATAATTGTAGCATCAGATGTTGTGGCTGCGTATGGACCAAATATGTCTATAATGTGGCCATCGGTGGCCACCAGCAAAAAAGGCTTAACAAGATTTGCAAACTTATGTAAGCTATATGATTTTTTTTGGAACAGATAATTTGACGATTTCTGTAAGTATATATAGGTTCCATCGCATATAAGTATAGGGTTATTTTCTGCTGTTCCAAAAAGACCCTGTGGGATTAAAAGATTCCTACTGGACAGATTTGCTCGAGAAATATGAATGACACCTAAATGTATTGGTACATAAAATTCTTTCATGCAGTTACGTACCTTTTTCATATAGGTGCATGCTACAGATTTATTTATGCAGATTAATGATGCAATTCGTCTAATTGGCTCCCCAGTTCTTATTTTCATGAGGTATAGTCCTAAAGCTGTTTTTGGTTTTCGACACACGGCTGATAATTGATTACTAATACAGCTTAGTATTGTTAAAAAATTCAATACAGTCAAGCCTGTCCAGTAACGACAAATCTGGTTGTTCATATTTTCCACATTTTCAAAATTAATAATGTTAGTTTTGTTTTTTCTTAATAAATCTAACATTTCTACAATATGACTCAGGGTAAATTGTGTTGTGAACTGAAATTCATTCAACAGTTCCCAATTATAAACACTTGCATGTTCTTCACATACTCGGGCATTCGGTGAGACATATAATTTATAGTCCATTAATATTTGTTTTTTAAGATAAATAGGTACTCTTAAACGTTCCACATTTGTACACTCAGGAACAAAACAATGATTTGCTGAATCCGGGGTTCGGCTGTAACCATCTAACTCAATATACCTGTTCTCATTTCGAACTACATTTTCAATATCAATTTCTGAACTGAGTGCACTTACAGGTTCAGCCACAGAGCTAGACCCACTTTCAACATTTTCAACAATCACTTGTGCCTGTCTTGGTGGTTCCATCACTTCGTGAATATTGTGATGAGCCCTTTGCCAGCAGGCATTACATGCTCGAGCATTAGAAGGGATCTGAAATTAAGTTTTCATTTATTGTGTGTTCCAGTAATCAGAGATATAATTATCAAGTGTGAATGAGTAAATATTTAATTGACTGCCTTGTTTATATAGTGGTTGCAAGCGCTACTGCTGAGCATGAGGTCTTGGGTTTGATTCCCGAGTCGGACAGTGTTTTTCTATCTAGAATTTATCAGTAGCAGCCCGGAGTCTGGATTTGTGCCCTGTTGATGGCAATAGGCTTGCCCTCTATTATACGGGACTAAACATAACTGGCAAAATGTGGGTGTACCTGCTACAGGTACATCTCTGCCCAACCCTTCGGGGAAACAAGGCATGATGTGTTATGTGTTAATTTTCATTTACCTGACGGGGGTTGATGATGCTAGCTATATAAGCCTGCTCAGGATGACCATCAAGTAAGGGACGAGAGCGCCTGCCTGTTCTTCTTGAGATAGAAATGCCACAACAAACTCATACTGATTGATGACCCAGCTGTCGGTCACCAATGTTGTGCTCGTTTCTGTTATTTATTTCTGTCAGTAAAAGGTTGATGCATTCTTGGCAAATGCGATCTCCATCAGTTACCTAAAAACAAAATAATTTGTTGAAAACACAATTTCGTTTTTCTATATATTCTTAAGCAGTAGTACTGTTTAATCTTTTTTAGCAAAACCCCAGCTAGAAATTATTAAAAAAGCCTAACAATGTAAGTTAAAGAATACCTTACCTCTTGGACAGTCCATTCTCCAATTATTGAGACTATCTCAGGGCTCATGCTTAAAGCGTCATATTCATACTGCTGAGTAGCGTGTATTGCTATGTTGCAATTCATGCAGTGAGCCATTACTGTAACAATAATCTGAAATGAAAATAGAAAAGGAAGTTAATGGTTGCTTAAGTGGCAAAGATTGTGCAAATAAAACCCGTATGGAGCTAAATAGAAATACAGAACAGTACTTACATACGGGGTTTTAAATTAGAATGCCGAAGTCCTAATCGCGTGCAATATCAAATTACCGTTATGAAAAAGCAAAGTCGTCAGGGTTAAAGGTTCATAAGCTACCAGTATCCTAATCATGTGCAAAATAGAAGAATCCGTTGTGTAAAAGCCAAGTCCGTAAAATCAGGTAAATCAAATAGAGGTAAGCACAAATTAAAATACGATAACACTGGATAACACAAAGGCAAGAGCGAAAGTGTGACGGATCAGACGGATGAATAAGGTTGAGGTCTGTCAATCAACACTTTATGTCATATTTGACAGATAATTCTATTCATCTGTCAAATATGACAGAGTGTGAAATGTCATAATTGACAGATGAATTGAATTATCTGTCAAATAAGACATTGTCAAAGTGTGTATTTGGGTTGCCATCAACAAATAAAATATATGTAGTAACATTAAATAGTTTATTATTTTTCTCTTAAATGGAGGGGTCTAAAAATATTATTTCAGTGGTTCCTAGTTTCATATTTTTGTCGCTTTCATTTATATGTAGTTTGATGCTGGTTAGATTTTTCTCGGAATAAAAAACCAACCTCCATACAAAAAGCGGACATCTCCTTTAATAGTCACAAAATATAAGGGTTATAGTAACTCGGAATGCGGCCTTAATCGCTTATTTTGTAAAAACGTATAATTTATATTTTGTAGTTATGTTAACACACAAGTGACACAAGGCACAGGCTGACCTATGTGCATCATTGACATAATTGTAACCGCCCGCCCTGTACCTAGTTGTGATATAAATTAAATTATTAATATTTTTAATATTTTAAAGCCGACGTTCCCACGGACGTAATAAAATCGCGACGGGATTTTATCGCGCACTGGATTTTCAACTCTCGGTGTTAAGCCGAGCGTTGAGAATCCAACGCGCTGGGACGCACTCTCGTCACAGCGCGTTGAAAAAACACACTGTTGAATTTTCAACTCTCGACGCTAAGTAGAGCGTTGAAAATCAAGGGCACGAAAAAAAATCGCCGCGATTTTATTACATCCGTGCGTACGTGGGCTTAATCACTTACACAATAAAATTATAAAGATGTGTTGTATTTCAGGTAAAATAAAAAATGGAGGACGACGGCCCCGAACCAGGTAAGCAATTATCGATACCAAATCTTTCAATTATTTAGGTGTTTTTAAAATTAAATAATTCAAAAATAAGTAATCAATTTCATCATTTTATTGCATGAGTAGACTATGCAGCTTAACGAAATTACGACGTTTCGAGACCAAAATATTATACTTATTCGTACCACTTCCGAATACCTAAAAGTATAAATATAAATAGGTATTACTAGCTGCTGCCCGCGGCTTTGCACGCGTGGACCCTAATTCTTTTTAAAATAAAAGTAAGTACTCCTTATAATATCAGCCAGTGAAAATCCTGTCAAAATCGGTCCGGCCGTTTCGTAGATAAATCGGAATAAACAGACTAGACACAGACAATTTTTTTATAGTACCTACCTTACTATATACTTTCTTAAGCAGTTAGTAAAAAGCTGTGGTTTTGACATTATGTCGACGTTCGCACGCTCGTAATAAAATCGTGGCGATTTTTTTCAACGCTCTGTTTAGCGCCGAGAGTTGAAAATCCAAGTTTTGTTTTTTCAACGCGCTGGGTCGAGAGTGCGTCCCAGCGCGTTGGATTCTCAACGCTGGGCTTATTTGTAAGTAACATAACGATATTAGACATGTCAGAAGGCTGTTTTGAAGACTGAGATAGTATTACTTGGTAACTGTTATTATGTTAATTGGTACCTTTAAGATAGAGAGTTATATTTTTGTTTCAATTGTTTGTTGATTACTTAGAAAATGTATATTGTTGTTAAACTACCTCAAAGTTGTTAAGTAAAGTAAAATAAAGTTACTAAAAAGCTGCTTTAAAGATGGAGAAAGTTGTTCCTCACAGTATTACGTAAATAATAATATTTTTTTAATTGTTACTTAAGTGAATTAAGATTAAAAGTGAGACTCTAAATATGTGCCATCATTAGTTTCTAAAAGATTTCTTCTAAATCTTAATAAATTTCTTGCATATCTTATCAAGTTGTGTGTTTTATCAGTACTTTGTCACCTTCGTCAGTCCCCTGGCAGTCAAATTTGGAAAAATCTAAATATCTCCGCATCTACTTTAAAAAGTGACTGGCCCTATCATGAGCAATATGTTCATTAGATTAGCTATCTTATAAAGCGAATTTTCATAAACAAAACATCCCGAAAAGTTACCCAAATTTTGTATATTCGCCCGTATCGCAACTTGTAACACCGCCGAAATTCACAACTTACATTGACTACAAGCCTTATATTTAAGATAAATCATTAATAGTAGTTAAAAATAAAACAATGTAAGTTAGATTACAAATAACAATGTCAATCATTACTTTTTAATTGAAAATATTTACGTAAAAAGCATAATATGTCAATTGTATCATCGTTTAGAGAACTTCTTACTTTATTACAAATGTAACCCTGCAGCTGAAAATGCCCTTTCAGCTTCTACGCTCGTTGGTGAAATGCTCAGTAGATAATTATATAAGGTTTCCAGATATTTACCCCTTGATCCTCCAGTTTCATATAAAGTCATTTCTTTTTTAAGTATCATATCTAACTTAGACGTTGAATTGTAACTAATGTTTCTTGGAGGGGAGGTAGTATAGCGTTATCATCACAGTCAGTTGAGGGTGATGCTATAGCTGCCCCGTTTTTAGGGTTCCGTAGTAAACAAGGAACCCTTATAGTTTCGTCATGTCCGTCTGTCTGTCTGTCTGTCCGCGGTCTAGCTCCGAGATCCTTAGTATTAGAAAGTTGTAATTTGGCATAGGTCGCCGACAAAGTGGTAAAACAAAATTATGAAAAACATTTTTTTTTAGGGTACCTCTCATACACGTAAAGTGGTAATGATTTTTTTTTTTTTTTTACCCCATTCTGAGGGGTATCATTGGAAAGGTCCTTCAAAAATATTGCGAGTTTGTGAAAACCATTTTTGGATTCAGGGATTCGTTTGCGAAATATTAAGCTTTAAAGTGCTAATTTTTGTTAGAGTCAAGTGTCCCCCCCCCCTGCCGGCTAAATGATTGGTTTTGGGTGTGTGAAAAAAATCACAACAGTAGCTTATATAACGAAATTAACTATCACAGCTAAGTAGGCTCTACAGGTTAACGAGTAATAATCGACCAACTTAACTTTGCAGTTGCAAAAACATGTTTTTCCATACATTCCGTATGGGAGAACAAATTTTTTTTCAACTACAAAGTTAAGTTTGTTTTTGGGATAAATTCATCCCAACTACGGAACCCTTCATTGTGCGTGGTCCGACACGCACTTGGCCGGTTTTTACTGTTTTGATCTTTTGATTTATGAACAATGTCCTGTGTATGTGCTGTACCTCGTTGGAGTGAAACATTTTCGTGACAACTCCATGCTTAGTTCGTAAGTGCGTATGTAGTCCGCTTGTTGATCGTCCACAAGTTTTAATAATCATTGGACATAGTTTGCATTTGGCTGATTGACGATCTATAGATCGTAAAAAATGTTTCCACACTATATTACAACTATTAGTCTTTGAACTCAACACCATTAATTATTGTACCCATTTTTTACAAAGCACACAGGAAAGAACACTATATAAATACTTTATTTACTTGATTTATTAGTAATTTACACGTTTAAAACTATTTGTCCGTTCACTACTGCAGAGGAATCGAAAATGCAAGAGACATACGACTGTAATTACTGTAAACAAACATGCATTTGTTCGCTGGGGAATTCCCCCAAAGCAAAGACGCACCGTATGTGAGTTGCCATGCACAGTTGTTGGCGCCCGGGGCCCGTGCCCCGGGCGTCAACTTCAGGGGGCGACAAATTCAAGCGTAGCAGACAAGTGCACCACCCAGCACACCACAACAAATGAGACGCGCAGCACATTTATAATCTTTCTATTTTTTTTCTTTTTTACAACAGTTTTGGCGCCCCTGTTGAATTGGCGCATTATCGAGCGATACAATTTGAATATGTTGCTGCCAAAATTTTCATTTTGGGAAAATTTAAATATTGCGGGGCTAACTTAGCGCATCCCCATAAAAGATTGGTGGGGGGCGGGGCGGCAGACGGCAGTTTTTGCCCCGCCTCAAAAAAATTCTAGATCCAGCTGCTTCCAACTATCTTCTTTTAATTCGATCGAGAGAGAGAGAGAGAGAGAGAAAGAAAAAATCAAAATCAATTTCTTTATGTCAGCAATGTGAGAAGTTAATAAGGCTTGGATTGGATGACCGCAAAAAATTAAATATTAAATATACCACCACATATGTCGTAAGTTTGTAACACGGGCTCTGCGGAATCTTGTTGGGAAAATATTGTTCTCATAAGATCATGATACCGGTCTTAAATAGTTATGAGGTAGAACTAGCTAAAGCCGTAATGACCAAATATACAGATCAGATACAAGAATTGAAACCCTCAAAAATGTATTCGCCATATATACTCCAAATTGATTCATTTTAAAAATCAGTAGTTGTTATGAACCTACTGATTTTTGGGTTCCGTTAAAAAACGGAACCCTTATAGATTCGTCATGTCTGTCTGTCTGTCTGTCCGTCCGTATGTCACAGCCACTTTTTTCCGAAACTATAAGAGCTGTGCTGTTGAAACTTGGTAAGTAGATGTATTCTGTGAACCGCATTAAGATTTTTACACAAAAATAGAAAAAAAACAAATAATTTTGGAGTTCCCCATACTTAGAACTGAAACTCAAAAATTTTTTTTTCATCAATCCCATACTTGTGGGGTATCTATGGATAGGTCTTCAAAAATGATATTGAGGTTTCTAATATCATTTTTTTCTAAACAGAATAGTTTGTGCGAGAGACACTTCCAAAGTGGTAAAATGTGTGTCCCCCCCCCTGTAACTTCTAAAATAAGAGAATGATAAAACTAAAAAAAATATATGATGTACGTTACTATGTAAACTTCCACCGAAAATTGGTTTGAACGAGATCTAGCAAGTAGTTTATTTTTAATACGTCATAAATCGTAAACTTATCGTTACTTGCTGCTACGGAACCCTTCATGGGCGAGTACGACTCGCACTTGGCCGCTTTTTTAAGTATGTATTATTTGTTGGTACTATAACGTTATTTTTTTTACTTTTATTTAATAGTTGTTATTATTAAAATTTAACTTTTCTATGCATCAGCTGTTTTATTTCTGGGTTCAAGCAAAATTCCGAATGATTATCGATATCGATTAAAAAAAAAAAACGATGGTACGGTCTTCTCTTTCCGGGCTCGAAAACAACAATAGCTATTGTTCTTTTTCGTAGAAGGAACCGCGCGTCCCCCGCCAAAAGTGACAGAATTTTTTGTTCAGAATATTGCGCTTATGGCTTCTCCAGTGATATATACTCTAAGCATTAAGCGTACAAATTACAGAGAAGACATCTTAATTTAATCAGCTACCTAACGAGGTACAAATGTAAAAAAATATATTTAGAGGTGCCGTTGAAACAGTCGATAGTGCTGGCAAAGGTCGAATTTGCTTATTGTTGAAATACTTAAAAATTGTGAGAAAATTGGATTAATTAACTTATTTATGTCATCCCACTTCTTCCTAACCTCCCAGCAATCCAACAGATGACAGGCAATCAGGTCGTCATGACCAGTACTCTGATTGCGTAACTTATTTTCGTAAAAAATTTTGCCTAATTTGTTTCATATTGACAGTTCAACAACATTCATTGCGTTATTTACGTTGTTGAGCAGATTTTATTTTCCAACTTATAAAGCAATGGATTAGCAATCTGTTTCAAATCGACACAAATTGTGGTTGTGTTGTATTACGCAATCAATTTGGGTACAGATTACAAGTCGCGGAACGGCTTTTGAGTTTTTAACATAACTCACGGTCTACTCGCTGGTCACGGTTCACTTGTCGCTTAGTTTAGATTGTCGTATGTTGGATTGCTGGGAGATTAGGAAGTAGTGGGATGGCATAAACCGGTTAATTACTTCGATTATCTCACAATTTTTAAATATTTCAACAATTTGCAAATTCGACCTTTGCCAGCACTATCGACTGTTTCATCGGTATCTATAAATATTTTTTTAACAGTTGTACCTCGTTAGGTAGCTAATTAAATGAAGATGTCCTCTCCGTAATTTGTACGCTTAATGCCATAGTAAAACTTCGAGATAACTGGTGTTAAAGTTCATGTACTTCGATGATTTTTGAAAATGGTTAATAAACTTTTTCCTTTAAGTTTTACCTGTTTGATGTTTTAGAAAATTTGATTACATCGAAAGGTTTATTAAAATATAGGTATCCGATGGAAAAGCAATTAAGGCCATTCAATTTGAGAGTTTAGAGAAAAGTGATATTCAGTGACGAATTCTGAAAAATTTGCAAAATTAGGTTTTCTCAATTCCCATGAATTTTCGCCTAGGCTTTATGGGGTGCTTAATTGTTGCAAATGGGTCACACTATCACGTCCTGGAAGGAATACGTCAAATTACCAGTCACCCTGTAGACATAACATGTGTAATTTGTGAGCTTCGTAGATTATATATATGATGTAATATGATAGTATGATATATAATGTGATACCCATAATAAATGTGTATTTTACAATTCCATTATATCTTCGATCACAGATCCATGACCACAGACTCGACATTGTAATACCCTTTATTTTTTTGGGTGGGAAATTATCAAATAACTTCTCCCGCTCTGGGTGGAGCGGGAGGGCGTGTCAGACTCTTACTGTCTAAAACCCACCCGTGTTCCTTCAGTTGCCATGTTGCCGGGGGGCCACGATTTCCCTTTCGGCCCTTATTCGCAGCCCCGGCAGGCATTGGCCCTAGCGGACCCCATCAATTTTGCTGACATCTCTTTGAGGCGCGCGTGGAACACAATGCGCCGTCGACCCGGGCCTGGTCCTTATCGGACGGCGAGCTACCCATTGCTCACCGTCCGCAAGCCCGCGCCTACAGTGGCCGGAAATCTGCCTGTGATTCCCGACGCCCAGGGCGTCTCCTCCTGCGGCGGTTAGGGGCGCGAAATTTGCCTGTCCCTCACGCGTTCCGCCTCCTCCTTCGCGAGCATTACTGCTTCGCAGAAGGAGGTGACAGCTTCCCATTTCCTCTCGCTCCGTACCATGGCCTGAACCAGTGCCGGACGCGAGAGATCACCGCCGCCGATCGCCTCCACGAGCACACGGCGATGCTCCGCCCAAGCCGGGCAGACCTCCACCGTATGCTCCACCGTGTCCTCCGGGCGATCCGCATAATGGCGACACCCGGGCGTTTCCTCCCGCTTTATCCTGAACAGGAACCTACCGAAACAGCCGTGTCCGGTGAGGACCTGTGTCAGGCGGAAGGTAAGGACGCCTTGGCGCCTCTCTAGCCACTCCTCAAAGAGGGGTCTTATCGCCGCAATTGTGGCGTGCTCAGCGCTGGGTTGCGACAATCGCACTTTCCATCCATGAGATCTCTGACCGCTGTGCCGCGATTTCTTGCGGCATCGGTGTTAAGCCCCGGCGCGACGGCGTTTAGCGCACATTTGGGAGTGGCGCGAGGACCTTTGCCTCCAGATCCCATGGCGGTAATTGGGCAAGGAGGCTCGCCGCCTCGCAGGAGACCGTGCGGTATCCTCGGGCCAGCCAGATGGCCATGACCCTCTGGGACGCGTTCAACCGGCGGGCTGGCTGCCGCCTCAATGAACGCGCATTGTAATACCCCTGACTCGACAGTGTAATACCCCTTTAGTAACATTTTTCGTCGCCTAACCTAACCTAACCAAATTTAGTTCTATTTTTAAAATCCTTTCCCGCCCAAGGGTGGGCATCAGCGTCTTCCACCCGCTACTCGAATCAAATAAACACTACTTTCCGAGTATGAGAAATGAAAAGATTATTATGTAACCCCTGTGCGCGAATCCGACTCGCACTTGACCGATTTTGTACTGATATGAAGGATTCAATGTGTATTGGAAAAAGGGACATCTTGCGAAGTGGTCATGTTGCGGAAGAGATATCAGGAGAAATAAAGATTTTTCGAAAGGGACATTTCGCGAAGTGGTCATTTTGCGACTGAGCCTTTTTATGCCAGTTCATTCTTTAAAATGGTCTCATTAATACCCTAGAGTTATTAAATGGGATATCAAAAGGAACACGTTGTATTATGTAGTTGGAGGTTATTATTAAGTACTTATTGTTTATTTCAGGACCTTCCTGGAGGAACCGAAATGAAAATCAAATTAGAATGAACACTACAAATACTTGGCGAATTTCTGACGAAAATCATATAACGAACCGCGGACGCACACCTATCAACATGCAAAGACAAACTAACCTAAGTCGACAACATTTTCATCAAGAAAACAGACCGATGAGACAAAATAGCCAAAATCGGCAACATTTTATCGAAGGAAACAGACCGGTGAGACAAAATGGCCAAAATCGGCAACATTTTAACGAAAATAACAGACCGATGAGACAAAATAGCCAAAATCGGCAACATTTTAACGAAGGAAACAGACCGGTGAGACAAAATAGCCAAAATCGACAAAATTTTCATACAGAACAACACCGCAACAGACTGATGAGATACAATAGTGGTATGTATTTAATCAATTGCTCACTTAAAAAACCAATTTTTTTTTTCATAATTTATTATTGATTGAAAATGCCTTTTGTAGATCCAGCGATGCAACAAAATCCTGATATATATCAAAATAACGAACCATTTCGCGGACGTGGTGGTATGAGAGGAGGCGGAGGAAACAACATGAGGTCAGGTCGTGAAAATGAGAGAATTAGGTTCATTGGATTTAGAACCTTACAAGAAATAGCACAAGCGGAAGACAAAGAAGTGCTTCAGAAAGTAAATGAAAAACGAGAAGCGTTTATGAATGTTGTAAATTCACCCAACAAAGACAAACTCGATTATTATGTGTTACTTATCGGAATATTATCGAAAATAAGTCTATCGCCTTTTGTAGAATTGAAATCAAAATTGCTTTTAGATGTTTGCAATTCTGAGTTTATTAATAATTTGCGGAATTATTTAATGGATCTGCCTTATACTGATAACAGGTATTCAAATAGTTTATATTGGAATGATCAAAATGAATTTTGGAAAAACTTTATAACATTTTGTGGGGATATAGTTGATACATCTCCAGCTATAGCTCTTAAGAGATGTAGGGCGCTTATAGACAGCGTCACGAAGACTTGTCTGAATTGTTTGAAGGATGAGCATCATTTCGTTTTGTCTGAAGCGAATGTCTTGAAATTAGATGAAATACGTCAGAAGATGGCATCATATGTCGATAAATATCAGGTAAGTAAGTTTACCTTAACTATGTTAAACAGAAATATACCTACCTAGTAAATAGCCGAAAAAATATCACTCCACTGGGTGTTGTGGTGGGTGCATAACATTGACCGACAGTGAGTTAGCTGAGTAAGCTTATCTGATCTTTGTCTTTTTATCTCATAGCAGCCGGAAGGGAAACAAATAAGAGTAGACATTCAGGACCCGCAAATGCAACAGCCTCCAGAAAACTTTCGTGAGCTTAGTGTAGTGCCAACTACTAAGGACTTACTGGAATCTACGCCGTTCCTGCGACCTAACATTGTCGAGGGGGGCTACAATGACGTGGAGCACTACTTGGACGTGCAGTTCAGGCTGCTCCGAGAAGACTGCTTTGGACCTTTTAGAGATGGCTTAAGTGAGTATAGATTTATAAATATTGTAAAACAGCAGTCTGTCTGTTACACGCACCACCACCAATTATTGATAGCAGTGATAGCCTAGCGGTGTGACCGTCGGACTGCTAAGTCATAGGTCTCGAGTTCAAACCCAAGGCACGCACCTCTGGCTGCTCCGAGAAGACTGCTTTGGACCTTTTAGAGATGGCTTAAGTGAGTATAGATTTATAAATATTGTAAAACAGCAGTCTGTCTGTTACACGCACCACCACCAATTATTGATAGCAGTGATAGCCTAGCGGTGTGACCGTCGGACTGTCAAGTCATAGGTCTCGAGTTCGAACCCAAGGCACGCACCTCTGGACTTTTCGGATTCATGTGCGTATTGTATAATTATCACTTGCTTCAAAAACGGTGAAGGAAAACATCGTGTGATAACCGGCATATCTGAGAGATATTTCTCGACGGCACGTGAAGCTTTAAAACTCTGAAACCAGTACCCTAATTGCATAATACACGATCAATCAGAATCTGAATCGTTTTGAAACAGATTGCAAATTATTTGCATTCACAAGTTGGAAAAAAAAAATCTTATCTCAACAACTTAAATAACGCAATTAAAGTTGTTGAACTGTCAAAATGAAACAAATTAGGCATAATTGTTTACGAAAATAAGTTACGAAATTAGGGTACTGGTTAGTCACTAACCACGCGAAAAGAAAGAAGATCACAAATTACATAGGTATACAGTGTGTCTTCATAATGTGCACATATCGAAATGATTCTATGCTTAATTTTATCGATGGAAAAAATGGTCAATTTTTTTTTTTTTTTTTCTCTTGGGCATCTTATTTATAAATTTTACAATTATTGTAAAAATTGATGAAAAAAATACAGATTTTTGCTAAATAAACATCTTTATTTTCAATTGAGGGTAGTTTTTTTTCTCAATTTTATGTAGACGCCTACTTACTTCTAATCATTATGGAGTTCGTTTCATCGCGATAGCTGATTCAGTTTAAAAGTTACACAGTTTTGTTACAAGTCTTTTTAATTCCATAAAAAGTTTTTTTTTTTTTTTAGATTTTTTAAATATTTTTTCTGTCATTAAAATTAAGCATAGATTCCCTCATTTCGATTACATTATGAAGACTCACACTGTATTAACTTGTTTCTTATAGGTCTCCACATATATCTAGAATCTAGCTAAACGATTTTTTTTTTTACAGATCAGTATATGAGAGATCCTAATAAAAAGAAATACGACCACGTTCGGTAAGTTCGATATAAATAAAATAAAAAATTAAATTAAAAATTAAATTCATTATTAACTAACTATTCATTGCTAACTAGCGAACTATAATACTAGTTCGCTAGTTAGCCACATTTCTTATTTCCATACAGTCATATTACCAAATTAATCAAAATAGGTAAATATTTGACAGTTATTTGCGACGCGACGTTGCCAACTTTTAGGATAAACGCTCATAAGCAACGTTTATATCTAAAATTCTAAATAAAACTAATCATTTTTCTTTTTAGGATATTCCATAATGTAAGATTTCTCTGTCCTTATGTCGACAACTTGAAAGTCGGAGCTATCGCACAAATCGATATGAAAACCAACAAGAATTTCCATAAAATTAATTGGGCACACAACAAGAGATTTCTTTTTGGTTCTTTAGTGTTATTCACAAAAGACCATTGTACCACTTTCATGGCAGCTACGATTCTACACCGCGATGCGAATCTACTATCGACTGGCAAGGTGGGTAATGGCTTAGGATAATAAAACTCTATGGAAGAGTGGCCACGCTAAGTCTGCAATGGAATAAATGGGCAACCCCAAAAGTTTTACATCTGTCAGTTATGTCTATTTCGAGGTTGTAAGTACATCTAATGATTTTGATATTTTTCCTTTTGATTTTTGCTTAATAGATTATGTCTAATAGACTATGTCGTACCTATGCTCTACCTCCATACGATGACAAAACTGTATTATATCCACACTGCATCGTGCTAAAGTGACTATTCTTAACCAGGAATAAATCAGAATTGAAACAAAATAACCCATCAAAAACAAAAAGACAAATAAAGTATCAAATTCTTTTTCGTAGGACAGGATGGTGTTGCCGTCTATAGATTTTCAAATTTCACCGTATTTTTACTTATGTAGACTTAGCGTGGCCAGACTAGAAGCTACCTTGTAGGTACCTGTTATTTTTTGCATACTTTAGCTCGTATTTTTTTCTGCGATAGGGATACATTGCAGCATGTGCTACCTATTTTTATTTTGCAATGCAGTAAAACCAAAACAGCCACTTGATTAGGTTCCAACGGTGTGGTCACAGTTCGTTGTTGATTATTAGCCGATGTTGTGGGCAGCTTGGGCAGCTAACATTGGCAGCATTTAACTACTTTCCTGTGTTCTCTTATGCAGCTTCCAAAGTGGATTTTCCTTTAACAATATCTGCTGTGAAATTAGGTGGCCTAGTTTATAGCAGGTTGATGGATTAAATTACAGAATAAATAAAAAAGGATGGTCATTATTTATTATCATTATTGCGTGAGTGATGCTAGACAAATAGCTGACCTTTTTGTAGACCATTTTAATGTGCAGTCCCCATAAAGCCCATCGAGGTCGATGCTCAATGTTGGGACACGGAAAAACCTGGGAATTAAAATAACTTCTAGAATGATCTTGAACAGAATTAACGCAATGCGCCGAGGAAAGTCTCCAGGTTATGATGGTCTCAGCATTGAGCATCTTCGATTTGCTGGTCCGCATTTGCCAAGAGTGTTGGTTATGCATTTTACTTTTTGTCTGGGTCATGCATAAAAGATCAAAACAACAGTGGTATCTATTGTCAAAAATAAGACAGGTGACACGAGCGATAAGAACAATTACAGCAGTGCTATTCTGTTAAAATCTCACCGTGAACGCTAAGGTGAAGTAAGCTTGAAGTGAGCTGTCATTCCACCATATATTAGGGATTGACACTGTTGGCAGCTCATTTTCAAGCTCACTTCATCTAATCATTCACGGTGAGATTTTTGCAGAATAGCACTGCTGGCCAATATCCCTTGCCACAATCATGTCAAAGGTGTTTGACAGTGTGCTTAGCGCTCAACTTAGCAGTCATAATATATGTATTCACGATAGCCAATTTGATTTCCGATCAAGATTATCCACTGACAGCGCTATATTGAGTGTGAAGCACATTACAGTTTACGCCTGTTTCCTTGATCTGAGCAAGGCTTTTGACTTGGTTTCCTTCATTTTATGGAGGAAGAGGTAAATTTGCCGCCAGAGGTGACAGATACTCTTAAATACTGGTATGGAAACCAAGTCAATAATGTCAGATGGGAATGGGTTGGAGTGCGGGGTGAGGCAGGGGGGTTATGCTCGCCTACGCTATTCAACATATAGGTGAATGATCTGATTGGAGCGTTTAGCAGCAAGCGTGTCGGGTGTCATATCGATGGCGTGTGTGTTAATAACGTAAGCCACGCTGCCGACATGATGCTGCTGAGCGCGTCAGTCTGCGGGCTTAGGACACTCGTGGCCACTTGCGAGCAATATACCAGACTGCATGGTCTGGCATATAATGCTAAGAAGAGTGTGGTCATGGTCTTTGAGGCCAGGTGTAGGTACCCAGAAGCTCTACCTTTAGTGAAGTTAAGCGGTATGCCCCTTGTGAGGGTGGACCAATTTAAATAGCTGGGTCACTTATTGACCACTGGCCTCAAACATGATGAGGATATTGACAGGGAGCGGAGGGCGCTGTGTTTGAGAGCTAACATGATTGCCGGCAGATACAGGCGTGCCTCTAAGGAGGTCAGGCGCACTATTTAGTGCTTACTGCACGTCTTTTTACTCTTGCAGTCTGTGGGCTCATTATACTCAGAAATCATACGGCGCCCTTCGCGTTCCATACAATAACACATTCAGGGTGCTGATGGAGTTCCTCGAAACTGCAGCGCTTCAGGGATGTTTGCTGACGCTCGCGTTGACTACTTCTATACCGTGATGCGGAAGCGGTGCGCATCCTTGGTTAGTAGGGTGCGGGGCAGCACCAACAGCATCCTGTCTATGGTAGCAAGCAGGCTAGATTATGCGTTTAAGAGCCACTGCTGCAAGGTATCGGCTGTCACCTTGCTGCAGTGATGTCACAAATTGTTTCTGTGTTAATTTTTTACTAACGTATTTTGTAAGTTACTAACACTATGAGTCTTGTTGCTTGAATTAAATTAAACTGAAATATGACTAAGACCAAAATGGCGTGTGCCATGCTACCTACGGCCTACTGACCTATTTTTCTACGCTATAACGTATTGATTCATGACAATCGTGTGTATAATTATGTTTTTTTTTGTTACAATTATACACCTAATCCTAAATATACCAGCTTACCTATGCTTTCAGATACCAGTTTCAGTAATTGACGAGGATTTAGATAATAGTATCTTTAACGAAGATACGTATACTATGATAGAAAGCGAAGTTTATTTTGAACCTTATTATCATGTTTTAAAAGCTCTACAAGAACCTTCTTTTCCGCAACATTTGGCTATGCAGCAATATATTGTCAAAGTTGATGTGAGTATTTAGATCTATTTGCGTGGTAGATAAGACAGGTGGGTACCTATTACCCGGCTACCACCTTATTGGTACCTATAGGCACTACATATCTTCACCTTGCGTTTTCAGGCTGCCTCGACACATCCCGCTTATTTATCTGCTGATACAGAGTTGGTTATTTATAAGGATAACAAATTGAGAGAAATAGAAGAAGTACGACTTTTATTGGATATTATAGATCTTGATAGTGACAGTGACAATGAACAGGTTAACAGAGATGAAGTAGATCTAAAATTCAATGTCTTGCAACCTGAGACCTGGCCAACGGCAGACGAGCTAGGTTTTAACGAAAGTCAGTATGAGGCGTATCGTTTGGCACTCACCCACGAGTTTGCTGTTATACAAGGACCACCTGGCACGGGGAAAACTTTCATCGGCATAAAAGTGGCAAGAACATTGTTACAGAATGTTAAATCAGAAGGACACTGCCTCATGCTGATCATATGTTACACAAATCATGCTTTAGATCAATTTCTTGAAGCAATATCTCAAATTACTCAATCTATAGTGCGCATCGGGGGACAGTCTCGTAACAAAGCTATGGACCAGTTTAACTTATCAAACTTACGACGTCAGTCTCTTACGCCCTCTCTTAGGTCGACTTATAGCTTTTTTATAGATCAAAAAAATCAGTTGAGACATTCAATACAGGATCTTCAGCTGGCTTTGAAGACTCTTGACATTTTAAATAACGGAGTTCTTCGTTACCGCTTCCTTACGGAGGATGCTGGCGATGACGTTCCGGATCGACAACATCTGGAGAATTATTACAAAAATAAGGGAATTCAAGTAGAAGATCCTTTGGAATATTGGTTGTTTGAAGCTGTGCTGGGCTACAATTCAGAATACGAAAGAGATTTTAGTGATATTCTGTTAGAGTACGATGTTTTGGTAAACAACGAAGAAGACATTGATGAAAAGAGAGCAGAAATGATTTTAGATGACGAAAAAGCATCACACGACCAAAGAGTTTTGGATGTTTTAATTGGAAATAAAGCATCGTTTTTATTATCTAATGCAAAGGCAGAAATAAGAAAGTTAGTCTCGTTTTATATAGAAAGTGGTGATTTTAACGAGAGATATCAGTTGCAAAAAGCAATACAGGAACTTGATGCTCGGATAAATTTATTCAATGTAAGTTTTACCTTCTTTTCTATGTATTTCATTAGGGTTCCGTATATCCGAATGAAAAAACGGAACCCTTATAGCAAGGGTTGGCAACAGGCGGACCGCGGTACATATCCGGACCGGGAAAGGTTGGAACTTGGACCGCCATATATTGTTAAATAAAACTGGCCTTTTGTGTTTTTTAATAATTATCTTGTACAAATGAAATATTCAAGAAAAAAAAAAAACATCTAGAAAGTATTATGAGTAGTGATGGTAAATTCCCGAGAATATTCTCCTTGCGAGAACTTTGCTGTTAAGTTCTCGAGAATGTTCTTTTGGAAGGGAATTTACGAGAATTTAAAAATTGGATGACTTTATTGAATCGGTCTATTTTTAGAGTAATAGTTTTGAGTGCATTTGAACGTTTTACGAAATTAACGTTAAAAATAAACTACTCTATAACTTGAATTCTCAGTAAATTCTCCTGAGCGAGAACTTTCCCGAGAATATTTCCGAGAAAATTCTCATAAATTCTTTTAAATTTCGTATGGTATAAATGTTAAATTAGGATTTCTGTCTTAAAACAAACTTTATGAGTTACAAATAATCAGCTTTAACAAAATAACAAAACATAAGAAAGGTTTACGGTGTAAATAATTAAAAACAAAATAACAATCACAATCGTTGGGATTGTGATTGGCAGTTTTGCTATTCAGAATTTGACGTTTTTCACCTAAAATTTAGATTTTCTAACTAAATCTATTTTTAATCGCGACTAAAAACGTGTGGAATAAAATTGGTTGTCATGAACTTTAAATTCACACAAACACCTCGACTTCCGATGCAAAAACAGTACTGATCTTTTTTTTTTTCTTTTGCTTATATCTCGAAAACGGTGTGTCCAATCGCAAAAATAATGTAAATTTCGACCCCCTTTACAAAACCTTTAGACCCCTAATACTCTACATGTAGGTAATATTTTTTCTTATTTTCCATACAAAATTGAAAAATTCCATATAAAACACGTTGAGGCTGCCCCCTGGGCGCTCCGGCTCTAAAAAGATTCACGTGGTTAGGTATCACGTGTGGAGTCGCGATTGTCAAATTCGATTTAGATGTGTCAAAATATTTTTTAAATTTAGAGAATTTATTTTGCAGAATAGCTTTCAGATTCTCATAGTCAAAAGTAAGGAATTTTAGTGATAGTTTTGTTAGTTTAGGCGATTTTCACACTGCCCCGCATCATGCTGCATATTGCGTGTCGACGCACCTACGCGCGTTCCTGCGGGAGTGCAGATCTGCATCATCGTGCGGGTTTTTTGCGCACTCACGCGCGTAGGTGCGTTTTGTAGATTCACGCACGGCGGCTCTCATTTATTCGCCGTTCTCTGTGGTGGTCGTCACGCCCATTCATTTGGCGATTGGCACACTGCCACGCACCACGCTGCATGTTGCGTGACTGCGTTGCTTGTAAGTATATCCGTTTGTATAGAAAACACGCACAGTCCAACACACAGAAAATGCATCCACGCGCGTTCATTTTGCTATGGCCGCCCCGCACCACGCTGCGTGATGCGGGGCAGTGTGCGAATCGCCAAAATCACGCGCGGCACTGCGGGATTCGGTGTGCCATACCTTGCGTCTCGCCCCGCACCTACGCGCGGGGGTGCATGTTTCTCCGCGTGTATGCGCGTGATCCGCATGGACGCGCGTGGTTGCGTTTTCAGTGTGTTGGACTGTGCGTGTTTTCTATACAAACGGAGATACTTACAAGTAACGTTAAAACACGCAGTCACGCAACATGCAGCGTGGTGCGTGGCAGTGTGATAATCGCCTTAGTTCGGTGTATAAGAGAAACGGCACCATTGTTTGCCATCACGCAACTGGCTTGACTTATTTAGCTATTTCCCAATTAAACTCTTTGCTCCACAAACCAGTGCCACATTTATATTCAGATACTTCTTCGATCTGAGGAGGTGGTGAGAGAGAAGCCACGGCGTCCTCACCTTCCGCCTGACACAGGTACTCACCGGACACGGTTGTATCGGGTGGTTCCTGTTCCGGATAAGGCGGGAGGAAATGCCCGGGTGTCACCATTGTGTGGAGCGCCCGGAGGACACGGTGGAGTATACGGTGGAGGTCTGCCCGGCTTGAGCGGGGCACCGTGTCCTCGTGGAGGCGATCAGCGGCAGTGATCTCTCACGTCGTACGGAGCGAGAGATCATAAGGGCATAAGAAACTGTGACCTCTTTCTGCAAAGCAACAGTGCTCGCGAAGGAGGAGGCGGAACGCGTGAAGGAAAGGCAAATTTCGCGCCCTCACGCCCCTAGCCGCCGCAGGAAACGCCCTGGGTGTCGGGAATCCCAGGCCAATTCCCGGCCACTGTAGGCGTGGCCTTGCGGACGGTGAGCAATGGGTAGATCGCCGTCCGATAAGGACCAGGCCCGGATCGACGGCGCGTTGTTTCATGCGCGCCTCAAAGAGATGCCAACAAAACTGACGGGGTCCGTTAGGGCCTATGCCTGCCGGGGTCGCGGGAAAGTCCGAAAGGGATACCGTGGCCCCTGGCAACATACAGGCAAATGAAAGAACACGGTAGGTTTTAGTCAGTAAGAGTCTGACACGCCCTTCCGCTCCGTCCAGAGCGGGAGAAGTTATTTGATAATTTCCCACCCAAAAAAAGACACTTCTTCGAACAGTTGTTGAACTGAAATACTGTGTCTTTCAGCCAAGTTAAGAACGAAATCCCATCCGTCTATGTTTGGGAACGGCGCGGGCGCGGACCGGTTTTATTGTGGTGGCACACACACAATTAGAGATGATCTTCCTCAAACGGGCAGAAAAGGCAAGCGCGCAACGACAGCCGCAACAAATATTTGTTAACTAAAGAATTTTTTTTTTGGGTGGGAAATTATCAAATAACTTCTCCCGCTCTGGGCGGAGCGGGAGGGCGTGTCAGACTCTTACTGACTAAAACCCACCCGTGTTCCTTCAATTGCCATGTTGCCAGGGGGCCACAATGTCCCTATCGGTTTTCTTCGAACCCCCGGCAGGCATTGGCCCTAGCGGACCCCATCAATTCTGCTGACATCTCTATGAGGCGCGCGTGGAACACAACGCGCCGTCGACCCGGGCTTGGTCCTTATCGGACGGCGAGCTGCCCATTGCTCACCGTCCGCAAGCCCGCGCCTACGGTGGCCGGAAAACTGCCTGTGATTCCCGACGCTCAAGGCGTCTCCTCCTGCGGCGGTTAGGGGCGCGAGGGCGCGAAATTTGCCTCTCCCTCACGCGCTCCGTCTCCTCCTTCACGAGCATTACTGCTTCGCAGAAGGAGGTGACGGCCTCCCGTTTACTCTCGCTCCGTAGCATGGCCCGAATCAGGGCCGGACGCGAGAGATTACCGCCGCCGATCGCTTCCACGAGGACACGGCGATGCCCTGCCCAAGCCGGGCAGACCTCCACCGTATGCTCCACCGTGTCCTCCGGGCGATCCACACAGTGACGACACCCGGGCGTTTCCTCCCGCTTTATCCTGAACAGGTACCTCCCGAAACAGCCGTATCCGATGAGCACCTGTGTCAGGCGAAAGGTGAGGACGCCGTGGCGCCTTTCTAGCCACTCCTCAAAGGGGGTCTTATCGCCGCAATTGTGGCGTGCCCAGCGCTGGGTTGCGACAATCGCACTCTCCATTCCGCCATGAGATCCCGCCGGAGCTCTGTCCGCTGTGCCGCGACTTCTTGCGGCATCGGAGTTAAGCCCTGGCGTTTCGCCTCCTCGCGCCACTCCCAAATGTGCGCGAGGACCTTTGCCTCCAGATCCCATGGCGGTACTCCGGCAAGGAGGACCCCTGCCTTATAGGATCACTCGTGTGTCTGTCACAGCCAATTTGCTCGGAATCTAATGTTGAAATTTGGTACACTTATCAGTTTCTGTGGACCAAACACGGAGGTATTACATAAATAATAGTACATTATGATACAAGTGTGCTGTGTTGGTCATCTTTATGGTAGCCGAGTGTGTAGGTAATGATCAATGCACACGCGATTCAAACGACGTTTTTCAACAAATTTGTAAGGAAAAGAACAGACTTGTTGTAAGAACATAATTATGCTACAATAACGTAACTGTAATAGAGATGATAGATTTAGATTTATAAAGTTCAACTGACTTTTGTTGCCAGGTGCATACTGACTATCCGGAGCTTCTTTTAAAAACGTTTGTAAGTCGGTTGGTTACAATACTTTTGATAATAAAAAAACGAAAACGTTAACAAATTTTTATGGAAAATGGCGCGCTGGTTTTGTTTTTTCCGCTAGCAATGCGCGCGCAGGTGTAAATAGAGGCACTGGCAAAACCGTAGAACAGCCTATATAATAAATACAAAATAATATTTTGAATACTTACGCAAATTAAGATGTAGTGAAAAATATATAATTTGATGAAATATTATGTTAAATCATATTTTATTTATTTTAACAGTAGGCAGAAAAAGCATGAAATCTCTTTGATGAGAGTAAAAATTACTCAAATCTCTGCTCGGGTGAAAATAGAGAATGCTCATCTTACATACTAGTTCCATTTTGTCAAAGTCAATCCTTAATATTATAAATGCGAAAGTAAGTTTGTTTGTTACGCCTTCACGCTAAAACGGCTGAACGGATTTGGATGAAATTTGACACATATATAGATGATGCCCTGGAAAAGAACATAGGATACTTTTTTTTCCCACGGGATTGAGATCGAGATGCGGGTGAAACCGCGGGGCGCAGCTAGTTTCTAATAAATACAAATTCTATGCTGCCATGATAGTACTTACTAATTCCATACTGCCATGTCGCGTTTCAAAATTTGCCAAACAACAATGGCGGATTGGCGGCTAGAAATCGTCTTGTGGTTTAGTTTTAGTGATGCGATCAGTGGCGTAGCAAGGGGGGGCGGCGGGGGCGGGCCGCACCGGGTGTCACCTTTTTTGGGGTGACACCCACCCGGTCTCTAACTTTAAAAACAATGTACAAACAAAAAAAAAATCGCTAGCACGAAAATTTCTTTTTCGGGGATTCCTCCACTAGCAGTGTTTATTGTAGAATGGGATTTTACAGAATCTCTTTCAAATCTTATGATTGCACTGAAATTGTTCATGACGGTTTGCGTGTCCGTAGCTTCATGTGAGAGGAGTTTCAGTAAATTAAAATTAATAAAAAACTATTTGCGGGCAACAATGACCCAATCGCGGCTTAGCAATCTTGGTATATTAGCCATCGAACACGAGGCAATACAAAATATAAATTTCGATGAAGATATTGCTGAGTTTGCAGCTGTCAAAGCTAGAAAGAAGAAATTTTAATTCTATAACAATTCCTTTTCTGTCTTAGTTATTATTGTGTTTGTTATTTCTTCAATATTATAAATAATCCATGTCCTTTATCACATAAAATTTATTGCTTTTTAGGGTTCCGTTGCCAAATGGCAAAAAACGGAACCCTTATAGATTCGTCATGTCTGTCTGTCTGTCTGTCTGTCTGTCTATCTGTCTGTCTGTCTGTCTGTCTGTCTGTCTGTCTGTCTGTCTGTCCGTCCGTATGTCACAGCCACTTTTTTCCGAAACTATAAGAGCTACGCTGTTGAAACTTGGTAAGTAGATGTATTCTGTGAACCGCATTAAGATTTTCACATAAAAATAGAAAAAAAACAAATAATTTTGGAGTTCCCCATACTTAGAACTGAAACTCAAAAAAATTTTTTTCATCAATCCCATACGTGTGGGGTATCTATGGATAGGTCTTCAAAAATGATATTGAGGTTTCTAATATCATTTTTTTCTAAACTAAATAGTTTGCGCGAGAGACACTTCCAAAGTGGTAAAATGTGTGTCCCCCCCCCTGTAACTTCTAAAATAAGAGAATGATAAAACTAAAAAAAATATATGATGTACATTACCATGTAAACTTCCACCGAAAATTGGTTTGAACGAGATCGAACAACTAGTTTTTTTTTAATACGTCATAAATCGTAAACCGCAATTTACCTTTCATTCAATGTTACTTGCTGCTACGGAACCCTTTATGGGCGAGTACGACTCGCACTTGGCCGGTTTTTTACTTTCGATGGGGTGACTTCACCAATTTCCGCACCGGGTGCCACCCAAGGTAGCTACGCCACTGGATGTGATACTATGATCTTATAAGTTTTGGTGCTATTGATGTTACGATTTTTTAGTTGTTTCATCAGTATGTTTTACATTGAGTAACTTTCAAATAATAAAACAAATCTATTGAAATATGTTCCTATATTAAATCGTGAAAACGAACAAAATATGAATACAATCAAATACACTCGTTGCAAAACGCGTATTTTTGCAGTTACAAACTATAATCGAAATAAATTTGATAAAAATATTGAAGACATAAAAAAACATTAGCACGCACGGGTACCTACGTGCGTTTGGTACTTACGCCAAAGATTATAAAAAATTGCATATGCTGACCAAATACCTACCTGACAAAATAATACGAGATGAGCTTACTAGATGGTGTAGCTCAGGAGTAACTGGCGGACCACGGTCCGGATCCGGATCGCCGACCTATTTTGTATGGACTTTAAGAACCTAAACAGTTAAATTTATAACAAAAAAAAGTGACCAATCCTACTCTTATCTCTGAAACTACTGAGCCTAAATTTTTGAAAAAAATACACAAAATAGTTCTACACTTATAGATTACAGCAAAACTTAGAACATGTGTCCAGTACCTATGGTACATAATGAAACCTTTCGCATGTTTTAGGATATGGTGACTCGTCGACATCGTGAAGTCCATCTACAAATACGTCCTGATACAGATTTTTCGTTAATAACAGTGCAAAATCGATGGTGTTTGTATTTTATGTGGATACGTAACCGAATCAATGAAGTAAAAGATGAAATTGCACAATTGCAGGTAGGCACTTACCTACCTACTAAATTTAAATAAAGTTTAAATAGGTACTTACTTATAATGTGTTATGTAAATATTATTGAATTGTTTATTACCTACCAACTTGTTCTATGTACTTAAGCATTTTAAAAGGAGAATTTAAAACTTGAAAATAAAATAGGGGATCTCCCACCAATATGGGGATCAGGGTTCTAGCCACAGCTAGGTGACTCCTCTCGTCCTATGTACTGAGAAGAACTCTTTTCAGAACCCCTTGGTCTAGTTACCATTACCTATTATATTATCATTTGAAACTTACCGGTCTTTAACATCAGGGAGCAGTAGCTCCAGCACTCACAGCGTATGATGAAGCGAGAATGATGATGGACGTGCAATTGCTGAAGAATAAGCGCGTCAAAGTCGTCGGAATGACTACTAGTGGAGCTGCGAGAATGCGGAAGCTGCTGCAGGCTATCGCACCAAAAATTGGTAAGCCTTAGCCTGATATAACTTGCTTGACCGAAACTGCTGTACCGCGTCTTAGGTATGTGCGCGGCGAGACGGGGGGCAGTGCAGGCCGCTCGTTCGACAATGCTCACGGGCGGCCTCGCCGCTCATTTCTAAGGCACGGTACAGCGATCTCGGTCAAACTATAATAAATACCTTTTATTTTGTTTTACTTGCAATACTTACAAGCTAATAAAAAAAAAAACTTTGATTAAATATACCTACTCGTTCCGTTCAGTTATGTACATTTGATTGGCAGATATGACCGAATCCTACCGGTTCATCTTGCACTATTAAGGACCTCTTTGGGATCTTCTTTAAATTAGCCATGCACACTGCGCAAAAAAGAGTTCGAACTAAGATAAGTGTTGCTATATAGAATAGATATTAAAGCTGCTTTGTTATTGTTTGTTTTTCCAGTGATAGTGGAAGAAGCCGCAGAAGTTCTAGAACAGCACATAATAACCTCACTGACACGGGACTGCCAACATTTTATTCTGATTGGTTAGTACCTGCCCTCACTACATAAAGTGAAAACAAATGCATTGTTCTCTCAATAATAGTTTTATATGTACTTATATCTTGTCCTGAAATGACGCGCCCCACTACTGCATTACCCATAGAAATTTGCATTACCGTGTGCTTAATGGGCGCGTCATTTCAGACTGAACAAGTTATACCTATAGTTATAGCGTGAGTCTAAACGCAACATAACTTGCAGGTGATCACCAGCAGCTACGGCCATCGGCGTCCCACATAAAGCTAGCGAGGAAATACAACATCGAAGTGTCACTATTCGAGCGCATGATCACGAACGGCATCCACAGCCGCCGGCTGAACGTGCAACACCGCATGCGCCCAGAGATCGCCGCGCTCATCTCGCCACACATATACCCTGACTTGGCGAACCACTCGTCTGTCGAAGCTTTCAATAATGTGCCTGGGGTTGAAAAAAACCTATACTTCTTTACACATGATTACAGAGAAGAGGTATGACTAAAACATGCTTTTAATTTTAACTTATCATCATCTACAAAGGGGTATCATCTAGGCAGATAAGGCAGAGGTGTGTACTTTTAGTAGGGTAGACTGGGTACGGAAGTGACAATTTTCAATTGACGACCAATAATTTTGTTTGTGTGGCAGTTAGCTGTAAAAAAGAAGTTTTGTATTGTGAAGAGTACATTTGCCTACGTATAAATACTAAAATTGTGTTTCTAAGTACTATGGTTAATTCACGGGAGCATATTAGAAAAAAAAGAGAAAATGTCTCAACCGACCACACTTCAAGGGCGGTTGTGACAGTACCTGGGGTCGGTAGTGACAGGTTAAAAAATGCACCAGAATGGTCATCAATCACTTTCATTGCACGAAAAATCCATTATTCTCGAAAAAAATACGTGTACGTAACTACATTTACGTATTTATATGGTACGTAAGAACATTGTTGTTTATAAATAATAATACACTGTAGCATCTATAGCTATTAAAACATATAGCAGTTTGATTGCTTATCACTAGTACTTTAATTAGTCTTAAATTACAATCAGACCAAAAAGCTACCTAACTAAAGATTTCTAATTATACAATACGGTAACAATGTCAAAATACAAACTATACTCAATATTCGTCACAAACTCACAACCGTACCCAAAAAAATTGTCACAACTGTACTCAAAGTACTCCTTCGCAAAAAAAGCAATCACTGTGGCCATTTAAAATAATGTACGTACAAAGTAAGCACTGCTATTTAACCACTAATGTTTAACTAATAATAAAAAAGAACACTCATTACTGTATCTGTAAACATTTAACATCAATCATTAAAAGAAATCGAGTAAAAATAGTTACTTATGAGGGCCTCTCTGGTAACAACAAAACGTCGCGCGTTGGCTGACGCAATAATGTGAAACACGTTCAGACCCGCATAGCGCTCCTCTCTCTCCTTACACCCTCCCCGGTATTCCTTATAGTTTCGCTAATATTGTGATTGTCACAACCGTAACCTGTCACAACCGTACCCAGTCTACCCTACCTACCTAAACCCATTTCAATCATCTTAATGTTACCTTTAATTGGTGATCTGTTGACTTAATTACCTCTATTTGCTAAATAAACATTCTTCTTCTTTTCGTATGGTTAGTGACTAACTTGATGTCAGAGTTTTAAAGCCGCCCGTGGGCCTCTGACTGGGCTTCACATACCATCGAGAAATATCTCTCAGGCATGCCGGTTTTCTCACGATATTTTCCTTCACCGTTTTTGAAGCAAGTGATAATTATGGTTCTCTATTGTGTTCCCTAACTTTTTCATCCATAATCTAAAGTGCCATATTTTTTTTTGTTCCAATCATCTTTTGTCCGAATGATAACTTGCCCTAACTTAATGTCACATAATATAATACGCCATAAAATTGAAATCCCTAAATACAATTTGCCCTAAATTTGTTTGTTTGTTTAAATCATTATCCATAACACATCTGCTATAAACTTCAATAACCATAATGTTCAAAAATCCAAAATTTTGTTTTACGTAATTAACTTTACTTCTAAAACTATTCTGTCATAATATCGAGTACTATAATAATTGAATCTCCTAATTTTGCATGAAATAAAGTCATATGTCCTAAGTATTGTATTATATAATGTGTATTATTCTTAGACTTGGCAGTCTGACGGTCACACCATTAGGCTATCTATCACTGCTCTCAAGTAAACAGTTAATGTATGAAACCCTTTATTTTTCCAGAGACAACATGAAAGTAACAGTAAAGCAAATCACAAAGAAGCGGACATGGCACTCGCTTTAGCAAATTATCTGATGCAGCAAGGGTACAACGCTGATGACATAACAATTCTTGCCGCGTATTCAGGCCAGATGTTTTACATGAGAAAAGTAAGTAAAGACAAGTGTGAAGTGAAAGAACCTAACAGTAGCACCAATGTTTCAATTAGCATAGCATAAGCATAATCAGCCTATAATAATCTCACTGCTGGGACACAGGCCTCTCTGTGAGAGGGACTGAGCCGTAATCCACAACGCGGGTCCATTGACGGCCAATGGTGCCGATTCCCTTGTTCACAAACTAAACTAAATTTAAGTTTAGTGCATCTTTTTCTTTCTATTTCATTAAGAAAAGGACAGAAAATAATTTTTAGTTTAGTCCTGTCAAATTAATCAACACCTGTCACTACTCCATACAAGTTTAGACGTGATTAGAAACTTGCCGACTAAAATTACGTCAATTTATGTCTGCTTAATTTGACAGGACTAAACTAAAATTTATCTTTTATGCTTTTCTTAATGAAATAGAAAGAAAAAGATGCGCTGAACTTAAATTTAGTTAAGTTTGTGAACAAGGGAATCGGCACCAATGTTTAATTAAATTAAGCGAAAGGTGCGCGCTGGCAGACTGTTTTCCGTGCGTACCTGCCATTCTAACACCGGTTTGCGCTCACCTGTTCACAGAATGACAGATGCCTATAATAGGACTTTTGAACATATTAACATTTTTGCATGTCCTCCCAGTAAGTTCAAAGGTCTTATACTTAAGGAGCTCTCTTGATTTAGGTGTAAATATAACGTTCAAGATAAAGATAAACATGATAGTTAAGTAGGTAAGTTTAGTTTTTATTAATATTATGTATTTATTAGCGTTTAATTTAATTGTATTTATATTCCACAGTTAATCTGTGAACAGCGTTGTGGGCTACAATATTGTTCAAATATTTTGTGTATTTCTTTTTCTATACTGTATACAGTGTGAGTCTTTATAATCTGCACATACTGAATCGAGGGAATCTTTGCTTAATTATATCGACGGAAAAAATGATAAAAAAATTCTAAATATTTTATTGAAATTTTTAATGGATTTTTTATTTATTTTTTCGCTTCTGTGACTCCAGTGTATACAAAACGGTGTAACTTTTTAACTCGATGTTTTATCACGATGAAACAAACTCCATAATGATTGGAAGTAATTAGGTGTCCGCATTAAATGAAAATTATGTAAAAAACTGCCACCAATTAAAAATTAACACGTTTTTTCCGCAAAAATCTGATTTTTTTTCATCAATTTTTGCAATAATCGTAAAATTTCTCAATAAGATGCCCCGATTACCTTCATTTTTTATTACTTTAAATTATTCTTCATCGTATTAGCTATCCAATAGTAAAAATTGCAAGGGTTTAACTCAATCCCATCATTTCTTATCAACAGCCAAAGAAAGGCCTAGAGCACGGCTACGCACTAATTGTTTAGCAGGTAGACGTCCTTTTTTGTTGAGAATGTGCGCGGGTCGGGGTGCGGGGAGGTAGGGCCAGCTGAAGGGACCAGAAGGGATGACAGACAGGCAGTCGCTCCGAATTATTCGCCGCTGCTACATGTGTTTCGTTACTTTCATTCACTGCTACCTGAGTTTCGTGACTTTCGTTCGCTGCTACGTGATGCCGCGCTTAAGTGAATTCTCCCCGGCACACATTGCCGACATTCATTTTTACTATGGGATGGGACGAGGAAGTGCCAGAGCTGCGCGCGCAGCTTACATAGCTGCGTTTCCTAACAGGCAACCAGTGCCATCTGCCCGCAACTTCCAGGAAGTTCACAGAAGATTGTCGATCACTGGACTTGAATCAAGTAGAGATCGTCGCGAGCCGCCTCAAATAATTATTGATGTGGTTCTGGAACAAGCAGTACTGAGCGATTTGTTTGCTGATCCATCCATAAGTACTAGACGACTGGCTCTTCGTCACGGAATATCACAAAAATCAGCGTGGCGTATTTTAAAGAAAGAAGGATTGCACCCTTGCCACTACCAAAGAGTGCAACATCTACATGAAGACGTAGATTGGCGTCCAAGGTGTGTGATGTCCACCTGGATTCAAAGAAATACCAGAGCAAACCCAAACTTTCCGAAAACCATACTATGGATGGACGAATCAACATTTACCAGAGATGGTATTACTAACTGTAGAAATTTACACAGATGGTGCCCTGGAGGTCAAAACCCGAAATTGAAACGTTCATCGACTTTTCAAGTAAGATTTTCAATAAATGTTTGGGCTGGTCTTATCGATAACATGTTGATTGGACCAGTCATACTGCCGAGAACTTTGAACAGTGAAAGATTTTTAAGTTTGTTGACTGACGATCTACCTGAGTTATTGGAAGATGTACCACTGTCTTTGCGTCGAAGGATGTTTCTGCAGATGGACGGATGCCCTGCCCATTATGCCACAAATGTGAGATCATTTTTAAACGAAAATTATCGTGATAAATGGATTGGACGACTAGGACCTGTAGGGTGGCCTGCGCGTTCACCCGATTTAACGCCCCTTGATTACTTCCTGTGGGGGACCATGAAGCAACGCGTCTACAGTACTCCCATCAACAGTGAGGTCGATTTGCGTGATCGCATAATTAACTGTGCAAATGATATTCGCAATGATCCCGAAATGATAAGGAGAGCGACACAACAAATTTTAGTTCGCGCGGCTTTGTGCCTACAACAACGAGGTGGACATTTTGAGAACCTAATGCATTAAATTTTCTTTAAAATAATAAATGTTTTAATTGAACTCTTTTTCATTCATTGAACCCAAATAAATCATCCTTAAGAGAACAAAAATAGCGCGTTCGAAGTGCCATCTTTAACACTTGATAGAAAGTGTTTTGTCTGAGCTAAAAGCATACAATTTTTATTATTAGGTAGCTAATACGATGAGGAATAATTTAAAGTAATAAAAAATGAAGGTAATCGGGGCATCTTATTGAGAAATTTTACGATTATTGCAAAAATTGATGAAAAAAAATCAGATTTTTGAGGGAAAAACGTGTTTATTTTTAATTGGTGGCAGTTCTTTTACACAATTTTCATTTAATGCGGACACCTAATTACTTCCAATCATTATGGAGTTTGTTTCATCGTGATAAAACATCGAGTTAAAAAGTTACACCGCTTTGTATACACTGGAGTCACAGAAACGAAAAAATAAATAAAAAATCCATTAAAAATGTCAATAAAATATTTAGAATTTTTTTATCATTTTTTCCGTCGATAAAATTAAGCAAAGATTCCCTCGATTCAGTATGTGCAGATTATAAAGACTCACACTGTATTGTAGCTGGTTGTTGCTAAAAAAAAAAATAAGTATCTCAAATTCCACAAGTCTTGGAGATATTCAGACACCTTTTAAATTGTAACGTTACGTGTTATGTTGTCATTCGCGCTAGCTCTGCAGAACGATTATTTAACTATCATTATAATATCGTAGGATACTCCTCCTAATACACGAGTATTTTATTTGACAGGAACGCCACCAATATCCTAGTTTATCGCATGTGAAAATCACAGTGGTCGACAATTATCAAGGAGAGGAATCCAAAATTATCATTTTGTCACTTGTGAGGAATAACGAAGAAAATAACATTGGATTTCTTGGGACAGACAACAGGGTTTGCGTTGCTCTGTCGCGAGCAAAAGAAGGTTTGTAATAGCGACGATATTATATTAAATACGATTGAATGTTCAAATTTCAAATTCACAATGTCTTTTCCGCTCTTTCTTACGTCTGCCTGATTTCTGGAAGAAAATACTTCTCTTACTGAAGAGAATGATGTTCCTACTTTATTATAATTTACAGGATTTTATATTTTTGGCAATATCAACATGCTGAAAACAGCAAAATCAGACTTATGGAGCAAAATAGCAACGACATTGGAAATTAATGGCTCCTTGGGAACAACTCTGATCCTGAAATGTCAAAATCATCCTGACCAAGTAACAACGGTAGGTAACCTATATCTAGTAAGTTTGTACATAAGTAATATCAAAGAAATGCATATCTGTACACTGTAAGGACTATTCTTGCTTGCAGCGCTCGGCCGCTATAGTATCGCTTAACTACGAAAAAAAAGGGACGTGTGCACGGGATTTTGTTTTCAAAATGCTTAGCATATCTAAGCATTTTGAAAACAAATCCCGTGCACACGACCCTTACCGTTACCCGACCGTTACCCCGATGGTATATTATAAAGATACAATACACAAATAACAAAATACACATATGATAGGTACCAAATACTCGTTAGGAGAGAGTTAAGACCCACAGCAAACCGAAAGAGCATTAAAAAGAAACTGCGTATCCATTTAAATATTTGCTTTACGCGCTTTCCTCTTTGCGAAGTCCTTGATTAAATTTTAATACGACGACAAATTATCGCTAGACCAGCACCCTAATTGCATAACACACGTTCTATCACAATCTGTTTCATTTTGACAGTTCAACAACATTCATTGCCTTATTTACGTTGTTGAGTAGACAAAATTTTTAAACATATGAAGCAATGGATTAGTAATATCCTTCAAAATGTGATTGATCGTGATTAATTGTGTGATTGATCGTGTGTTACGCAATTAGGGCGCACACAATCTTTATTAGCCCATCATCATCGAGCGCAGATATATCTCTGTCAATTTCAGCTTACTGAATGATCTCTTGCAGGATAGGAAACTACAGTCACTCAGTGGCGTACTAAGCTTGTCTGAGGCCCGGAACGGCCAAACTAAATGGGGCACCCTTTAGTTTCCGCCTCGATATTCAGAAAATGTTGAGAAGTAGGAGGAGTATGTAGTTTGCAAGAGCGAGCGAAGCGAACTTGAAAATTTTAGCACCTCGCTTAGGAAAAAGTTGAGAAGTAGGAGTATGTAGTTTGTAAGAGCGAGCGGAGCGAGCTCAAAAATTTTAGCGACTCGCTTCGGAAAAATTGGGGTTTCTTTTGACCATTAGGATTTACTTCGTCGACTTATGCAGAACATTTTGAGTATTAGAAGAACATAGGATGGTAGAGTGAGCTCGAAAATTTTAGCACGGTGGCCTCAGAAATATTAGATTATGCAAGAAAACGAGAATGCAGGATGCAAGAGCTAGCGAAGCGAGCTCGAAAATTTTTACACCCCACCTCGTAATTTCACCATTATTTAAAAAAACAGGAGGTATTTTGTAGACTTATGAATTCGAATATTAGAAAAACATAGGGATGAAAGAGCGAGCTCGAGAACTTTAGCACGCCGCCACCGATAGGAAACGTTTTCTTTTGACCATTCACACAGAAATAGAAGTAACTTTGTCGACTATGCAAAAAAGTATGAGAAACAATTGACCGTTACATAGCGAAAGGTTACAAGTCAACAACGAGCGGAGCATGCTTGATAATTAGTTTCGGCACTGGATTCAGCTAATATGTTTCACCATATTACGAAAATTAGAGGAATTGCTAATGATCTACTGGAAATTCGAGAAATGAATCGCTTTTAGAGAAATTGCATAATGTGACATTTTTAGACCCCTACTTAATCTCGATGTGCCATATTCACGCCCGAGTATATACTGTAGCAAGTTTTGGTGAAGATAATTGTTTGGCAAGGTTCGAAACTGTAAGTCCTGTACTCGTTTAACCACATTATTGGATTGCAGATTTCGACTCCAGAGGATTTCAACAAGCTGCCACCAGAAGGCGGATGCTTTGAGAAATGCAACTACCAGTATCACTGCGGCCATAAGTGTCAACTTTACTGCCACGGATACGACCGCGAACATATTACAACGAAGTGCACTATGAACTGTGAAAGGTATGTTACCACTGCAAGACCTGGAAGACCGAACTCTGCCAAAAGTCATGCTTAGGTATACTAGGCCTTTTCACCTACTTAATAATAAAATACCATTATTTGTTATAGAGTTTTATGTGACCTCGGGCATGTCTGCCCATTAAAATGTCGGGTAGATTGTGACCCGTGCAAGGTACTCGTAATGAAGACTCTTCCATGCGGTCACGAAATGGCAATATATTGCCATCGTGAGCCCGAAGACCCGAAGAACAAGTGTCTTACCAAAGTTGATGTTATTTTACCAAATTGTGGACATGAGGTAGGTAGTTCCATCTTTCTTTCTTTTTGTGTGGTTAGTGACTAATCTGGTGTCAGAGTTTTAAAGTCGCCCATAGGCCTCTTGGATTTACATGCCGTTGAGAAATATCTCTCAGCATGCCGGTTTCCTCACGATGTTTTCCTTCACCGTTTTTGAGGCAAGCGATAATTTTATACCATACGCACATAAATCCGAAAAGTGCCTTGGTTAGATAGATCCATAAATCTATAGCATAGCTCGCAAAGAGGGATTTCCTTCACAAATATTTAGTCTGCATTTCTCGATGAAATCCGCAACCTGATAAAACGTCAATCTTGCCTTGAACGTGGATTGTTAATTAAAGTTTGCCACTAGATAACGTGCTTCTTAAAAATAATACTTAGCATGATAGCATCGGTGTTCGATCACGCACAAATTGGTAAACCAAATAATTATATTCATTACATTACCTACAGGCACAGAAAGATTGTTACCAGGATATTAAAAACGTGAAATGTTTGGTACCTTGCGTGTACCGTCTGGAAGAGTGCGGCCATGTCTGCCGTCGCAAATGTCATGTGACCGACGATCCGAACCATGAGAATGTGAGTTATTTGACTTTTGTATCCATAATTTTTATACTTATTCATTTTATTTCTATCGCCTGAAAATGGCTCGATAGTAAGAAATATTAAGAAAGATTGAAAGTCGCAAACTTATAATATCTGTAAAAAATTTCAGTACTCATGCGTCAAACCTTGTGCACGGGCAAAAGCAGGTTGTACGGCCGAACTGATAGGAGATCGAGGGGATCATCAATGCCGGAAGACTTGCAACGAGAAATGTGATGACTGTAATGTTCAGGTGCGTTTCTTGTTAATCTAATACTTTCACCTTCTTATGTTACTTCATTACGTGACTGAGTAAATAGGGACGACTCTGAGGTAGATCGAGACGGGAAGCGGTCTTCCCGCCCGGCGGAAAGCGACGCCATACATGAAGGGGCGCCCTAATATGAAAGTGAGCTACTAGCGGCGACACAGGTAAAGCGAGATTATCGTTGCTTTATTCTCGTGTGTAAGCAACGCTCCAGGAACTTGACGTCGAAAAGCGCGCATCTGTCAAGCCGTCTCCTGGAGACTTAACATTTTTACCGTAATTTGTTTTCATAAACTGTTTCTAAATTGATCACTTGCACCAACTGTAGAGAAAAGGACAAGGATGGCATACCGTCACATGTCAAGTAAAACACACCAACAGCGGTTACTAGACATTTCTACAGTCTACTCTCAGAACCTCAGAATATTTTATGTCTATGTTAAAAAGATTAATCCTTTTTTTTATTTATTTTTTACAATAAATTAGGAAATACCCCCTCTCTCTTATTTCACATTACAATTAACAATACAATATTACAAGGCAAAACTGTACTTCTCTTATCCATTTTTAGGGTTCCGTAGTAAACAAGGAATCCTTATAGTTTCGTCATGTCCGTCTGTCTGTCTGTCCGCGGTCTAGCTCCGAGACCCTTGGTACTGGAAAGCTGTAATTTGGCATAAGTATACATATTAATTACGCCGACAAAGTGGTAAAACAAAATTATGAAAAACATTTTTTTTAGTGTACCTCCCCTCCCATACCTACACGTAGTGGTAATGTTTTTTTTATCCCATAGTGTGGGGTATCATTGGAAAGGTCTTTCAAAAACATTATGAGTTTGTTAAAACCATTTTTGGATTCAGGGATCCGTTTGCGAAATATTAAGCTTTAAAGTGCTAATTTTTGTTAGAGTCAAGTGTTCCCCCCCCCCCCTGTCAGCTAAATGGTTGATTTTGGATGTGTGAAAAAAATCACAGTAGTAGTTTATATAACGAAATTAAAAGGAAAACTATCACAGCTAAGTAGGCTCTACAAGTTAACGACTAATAATCGACCAACTTAACTTTGCAGTTGCAAAAACATGTTTTCCCATACATTCCGTATGGAAGAACATGTTTATCAACTACAAAGTTAAGTTTGTTTTTGGGATAAATTCATCTCAACTACGGAACTCTTCATTGTGCGTGGTCCAACACGCACTTAGCCGGTTTTTTTAATGTTTTAGCTAATTTCATAACGATTCCAACTTCCATAAGTTTTGTATACAGCACCTATACAAAACTTTCGAGATACGAGACACGTGCCGATATGATATCGCGTGGGTATCCCGGAAGTACCCGCGACAGATGCGCTAATTCGCCGTACGAAGGACCCCTTCGTACTTCGCGGTCATTTACGTCCTGAGTGGGAGTCTGCGCCAGATTTGAAAGGGCGCACAAATACGGAAGTCAATCGCGATCGTGGGGAATGTTGCATTTGTCACAATCACCACTAGGTAAAAGGATTGGCGAGTGAATTTGTTGCTTATCTCTTGGCGTTATCTCAAACTAAAGATGATCTAGATTATCAATTTCCTACTTGAACGGATCGGCCTATACAAGACCTGTACAAAACGTATTATTGGATTTCGTGGTAGTTAATATGTACCTACCAAAATATCAAAAGTTTTCTTACCTTAATCTAATTAATGCACAGTACCTGGTTGACAGAGCTCTGCTCGGTTGAAAATAGATAAACATATCGTCCAGATATACCAACTTTGTATCACATTCCCGAGGCGGTGAAAATAGAGAAAACAAATTTTCCCAGATATGAGACCCAGCTAGATCGATTTTTCGCCCCTGTATTATTATATATTTCATCGAAATCGTAAGACCCGTACCCTAATTGCGTAAAACAACACAATCACAATTTGTTTCGATTTGAAACAGATTACTAATCCATTGCTTCAAAAGTTGAAAAAAAAAAATCTGCTCAACAACGTAAATAACGCAATGAATGTTGTTGAACTGTCAAAATGAAACAAATTAGGCATAATTGTTTACGAAAATAAGTTACGCAATTAGGGTACTGTTTTCGAGAATGTGATAACAAATATGTGTGTATACTATATATAAATACAAATATTGCTCATTTAATAGTATAGGATTATGAAAGTACTTTGGTCAGAATCGTGTGCTGAATCGATTTCTGTCATTTCAGGGTTCCGTACCCCAAAAGCAAAAAACGGAACCCTTAAATGATCACTCGTTTGTCTGTCCGCCTGCAATAGCCAATTTGCTCCAAATATAATGAAACGATTTAGTTGAAATTTGGTACACATATATTTCTGTGACCCAAACACGGTAACATAAATAACCTTTCAACTGTCATTAACGAGACACAATAGAATTTTAATTGTTATCCACCTCAATGAGGCGTCGTAACAGATGATGAGATAAATGAATTTTGAAAATGGAGGTCACTTTTGGGAACGAACAAGAAAATTAAAAAAAAATGTTTTGCAAACTGTACCGTGTGGTGTGACATATCAAATTAAAGGACTTGTTGTGAGAAGCACAAATATATTTATTTGTAATAAATATATTAAGTATGTAAGTAAATAGATGAAAATTGTCCATTCTCCTCCTTATCTCCGAAACTAATGAGCCTAAAATTGTGAAAAAAATACAGAGAATGGTGCTTTACTCATAGATTACAGGCAAACCTTTAAGAAGTCTATGGTCTTAAAATAACATGGTAAATCTCTCAATATTGTGCGTAAAAACTTACATTTGCAGTTGGGATTTATGGGAGAACATGTTTTATGTAAAGTTTGTATTTGTGATAAATTCATCCCAACTATGGAAACCCCCTCCATTGTGCGTGGTTCGACACCCACTTGGTTTTTTTATACTAATTTCAAAGTACTTACTATGCTAGACCCTTAATTAAGGCAAAAGTACACATCCTTGTAGCTGGCACACTTGAATATCAGAATCGTGACAGCTTCTTTCAATGTGTATACGTTAACTGGCATGCCTGTTTCTGGTAAGCAAGTAGATTGCACAACATTTGATTTACTGGCATGCAGTATGATTATATGAGGGACGGCCGCGGGGGGCTGCAGAACCGGCACGTGTGGACGTACGCGACAGTCATGCCAGTAGCTGACCAGTAGTGCTATTTTTAAAAAAAAAACAATCGAACTAAAACTTGTGTTTCTAAAAAAAGTCATTTAAATAAAAAGACGTGCACATTATAAGTCCCTAATATTTTATTGTAGATAAGTAGATACTTACCTACTTACTTCTTTATGCAAATTATTTCATCACCACTGCTCTCAAAACGGTGAAGGAAAACATCGTGAAGAAACCGGCATGTCCTATAACTAAAAATTCGAAGACTGTGACATCTACCAACCCGCACTGGGCCCGCGTGGTGGATTACGGCCCACTGCCTCTCATAGAGAGGAGGCCTGTGTCCCAACAGTGGATACTTCTTGCAAGTAACAGGCATGCAAGGAAGCAAATGTCATGTAAGTTTACTCGTAAATGTATCCACAGTATGACATTTACTTGCGTGACTGTGTGCGTTCGTAGATTTGTGATGTTTGTTTTCTCCCACCCAGTAAAAAGATAAAAAAAATATTTGAATACGTAATAAGTAGTAAAAATTCAGTGTATGTATATTGATTAATGTATGATGTTTGCGTTAATTCCGGGACATGTATAGATAGATATTATTATGCCTCGTTGATCTAGTAGCCAGAAGTGGTCAGTTGTTGTGATCGTGATTTCCCGATGAAATGTGCCTATCTACATAATAAATAAAATATGAGTATTTTTAATTTTCAGGTTAAGAAAAAAAGATCGAATTGCAAGCACTCGGAGACCGTAGCATGCTCCAAGTCAGTTGACGACATTCCATGTAATAAGAAATGCACACGTACCATGACCTGTGGACATTTCTGTAAGAAGAAGTGCTGCGAACCATGCGGAGATTGCACTCAAATGGTATGTTACCTTGTTTATTTTGTACCCATTCACATTTATTCCTCACACATAACTTATCTGACTATTGGATAATAATCCCTTATTCACGTAATTTCATTACGCGACTGTCTGTGATATCTAATAGGTACAAAACCTCGTAGCGCCCGACGTCTGCGCTACGGTTAGTGCGGAGCTCTACGCCGTAGCTCGTCGCAGTCACAGCGTCAAAGGCCGCATTCCGAGTTACGTTAAAAGTGATAATATCGCGAATCCGACCAAAATCCAAAGTTACAATTATTACTGAATAACCCTTTTATTTTGTGACTATTAAATTTGGTCGGATTCGCGATAAAATCACTTTTAGCGTAACTCGGAATGCGGCCAAAGCATCGATCGGTCGCATGATCTGCAGTTTCTAGCATTTGAATGCTTTCGTGCAGTGAACTGATTTCTCAACCATTTTTATTTTATTTTACAGGTCGATAAAGTGATACTTGAGTGTCTACATACAATAAAAGTGCAGTGTAAGCAAAGTGTGAGACAAGAGCTTTGCTATGAGAAGTGTAAACGACTCCTTTCATGTGGGCATCCGTGCATGGACCGATGTGGTTCTGCGTGTGACCCCACGAAGTGCACCAAGCCTTCGTCTGGCGAGGTCTTGTCTCCTTGCGGCCACAAAGTCAAGCTACCGTGCAATGTATCAGCTTTATTCGCTAAAGGTAATTTGTGAAATCATTGAGCAAGTTAGCACGTACACTTGAACAGCCATCTTGTGAATGCAATATATCGGATTGTGAACTTAATATAGTAGGTTCAACGGATTATTTAGCAAAGTGACTACATATTTGGACCTAAACAATATTAAGACTGATAAAAAAATATGATAAACACTTTTAATCAATTAATTTTGTAATTATTAAGTAACCTTTTTTAATTGTTTAATTTACAATCTTAACTGATACATAATTAGTTAATAGGCAAATTCTTATTGAGAAAAACTATTGTAAGTTTTTACCCTTAAGTGTTCATCTGTGCCTTAAGTCAGTTTCTCTCATCACGATGTATCAGCCCTGCTATGGAGAATAGTCTTTCAGATGGCACCGTTGTAAATATAGTATCAAAATCAAATTATTTCACATAAACCTACATGGGCACTTATGAACACGGGTACACGGAACACTTAGGTGCACGGTTCAAGGACGAATGCAATAAATAAACATGGTAATTTGGGAGCAGTTAATCCTCTTACATAATTATGCCGTTAATGAGGTATCGTATGTATACGATAGCGAATGATCGCAACAACTTACAATAATCGCCGATATACGATTATCGTACCGGTATTGTTGAATCACTAATTTTAACGTCACTATTGGCTTTAATACCTTCGAAAAACCATGAAAACGACTCCCTTGACGAAAAATATGAAAATTTTCGCAGTTGCCATTTTTTATTTTCATTTTGACGTCACTATCGGCTTTAGTACCCTCGAAAATCATGAAAACGATAGCCATGATAAAAAAAATGAAAATTTTCGCAGTCGCCCTCTTGGATTTACATTTTAACTAGTGATGCAACGAATACTACTTTTACGAATACGAATACGAATATCAAACCTACTATTTGGCGAATACGAATATCTCGCCATGGTAATAAAAGACTAATAGTCTAGTACTACATAGACGCAGCCATTACTAACGTTCGTCTAAGTTACTTAGGACTTACTATCCTACCTTTTGTTCATACAAAAGAAATACAGACCATATAACTACTTACTTGGTAATTTATCGAAGTGTTTCCATATGTCACTTTGATCTCGTTTACGAGAAGACATTTTCTATTCAACTTCAACTTCTTTCACTTCGCAGCAACCTCAGAAAATAAATAAAACAATACTCTCTTGTTTGACTAGTGCTTTCGACTGACAAATGAAATGAAAGGAATGAATCAATCAATCAATCCATGGTTCGTAATGATAGGAAAACTCCCGGGCCGCGGCACTGTATAAACTATGGCCGGGGAGTCCCCCGTTGCGTCGTCGTTGCGGTTAAGGCCCTTGCACACGTCATATTTTTACGTGCCGACGACGCGCGTTTTCCAAGTCTACCAGTAATTAGATTTGCGTACAAACATATTAATTTTTAAATATTCGTATTAGTATTCGCCGAATACGAATATTCGGTAAATGTCTACTATTCGGTGAATACGAATATTCGTATTCGTTGCATCACTAATTTTAACGTTACTATCGGCTTTACCCTCGAAAACCATGAAAATATTAACCACGATGCAAAAAAAAATCGCGGCCGCCATCTTGAGTTTTCATGTTGACCTCACTATCGGCTTTAGTACCCTCGAAAACCATGAAAACGATAGCCATGATAAAAAAATTGAAAATTTTCGCAGCCGCCCTCTTGGATTATTTACATTTAACGTTACTATCGGCTTTACCCTCGAAAACCATGAATACGAAACTCCTAACGTAAAATTTGAAAGTTTTCGCAGCCGCCATCTTGAATTTTCATTTTGACTTCGCTATCGGCTTTAGCACCCTCGAAAACTATGAAAACGATAGCCATGTTAAAAAATTGAGTCAAAGTTATTGAGTTTACTAACATAGGCTAAGTTCTTACTAACACTATATGGATCCCTTGGTCTGAAATAAAATGATTGAATTTAAATCTGCAGCCGCCATCTTGGATTTACATTTTAACGTCTCTATCAGCTTTACCCTCGAAAATCATGAATACAATACCCATGACGTAAAGGGAATCACCAGTTTCGGCTAAGCGTGGACAAGATGCCCAGAAAAAAATATTTTTATCGAACAATATTATTAATTCTGAAAGAAATATTTTTGCACATCACATAGTAGCCAGGTACACGTACAAAAAGTCGAAATAAAGAGTATTTAAACTGTATCCACGAGTTAAAAAGCATAGCCATTTGTTTGACGCAGTGATACCACCACGGAAAAAAAAAAACAATTTCAGTCTGTAATCGATTAGATCAGGGCTGTCCAGACATCGGCCCCCCGGCCGCATGCGGCCTGCGGCTTGTTTTCATGCGGCCCGCGACGCATGTTTTAATCAGAAAATAGTTTTGTACATAAATAGTTTGGATAATAGAATCTTTGTCAAAACTTATGATCAATATTTGGTATAATTTCTGCGGCCCTCCAGCTTTTGTAATAGTCATCAATTTACAGTAGTGGATCGTATAGGTATATTGTTGAATCGATGTAAAAATCGATCAAATCCCGTTGTACCGTCCCACTTGAGTATCTATACATATCGAACATCCCTAACGTCAGGTGAAATGACAACTGACAACAATAAAACTATTCGCTTTGGTTTCGTGCACTGTGGATGTTATTTTGTTTACTCGCAGCTTCGAACGTTTGTTTTTCTTATCATGGACTCCGATATCGCTCCTCATGATGACCCGGCCTTACTCTTGGACACTGTATCTGCACCTCACGTTGAACCTGGCGCTATTATGGACCTCGAACCGGCTTTAAATGACAACCACGGCACGAACTTGGACTCCTCTACTACACGTACTTCGAGTGAGAATGAGGAACCAATGCGATGTGTTAATTGTGGCGTTGATGTAATTCATTGCAGAAGACACACGTTGCAGCTATTACAAAGATTTTACCCGGCAAGGTTTCAATTTTTCACATGCCAGTTGAAGCATATTCTTACATCTTGCTACAACTTTATTATAATATTTGCTTTCCTATAGATAAGTGGTTTTTAAAATGCAAGTCTATTATTAATAAAGATCTTGTCCACGCTTAGCCAGGTCACCCGAACAAACTGAGCAATTCCCTTTTAATTTTTTGTTTTATCATGGCTGTCGTTTTCATGGTTTTCGAGGGTACTAAAGCCGATAGTGAGGTCAAAATTAAAACTCAAGATGGCGGCTGCGAAAGTTTTCGCAGCGGCCTTCTTGGATTTCATTTTGACCAAATTCATACTTCAATTAGAAGAAGACAGTCGCAAGTATGAACGCTTTCCGCAAGAACTTCGTTTCAAAAATAGCCAAATCGGTCCAGCCATTCTCGAGTGATGCGTTACTAACGATCAGCATTTCATGTTTATTTACCTATTATACAAGCTGCAATTTTAATAGTTTTTTTTTTCGGACCAAAATGATTTTGTCTTGGTAGTACAATAAATTTATAAAAAATAAAAAACGATTCAAAATGGCGGATTTAGAATTGTGAAAAACAAAACTTGAAAGCAACCTAGAACCCATAGTAGGAATACCTACAATGCGAACGACCGAAGGCGCGAGCGACGCGCGGTCGTTGACCCTCCCGCTACAGCTGATAAATACCTACTCTTGAGTTAACGAAACACAATACTTACCTAAAAGTTATTCCAATTTTCCCTTCATACTTTTACGGGCTTAGAACCGCCATAAATACTTTTTTACCTATAACTTACTGAACACGAAACTAAAAAACAAGTGCAAAAATGCAAATCACGATATCGTATTACGCGTCATACAACGATCGCGGGTCACCGGTCAACTGAGAGAGCCGGCGCCGGCGGCGTGGGGTGGGGGTGCGTGGGAAGAGCCTTGCCACGACGGCTTATTTTGGTCTGAACATTTATTACATTTACAGCTATGTTTGCATAGCTCGTCAAAATGTAGGGACCAGCAGATTTTTTTTCGCGTTCTCAGGTTTGATCCCATGGTAAAAGTTGTTCATAATGATGAGTAGTCACGTGTTTAAGTTTGCGCACTGGTTATTTTTTTCCTGTATAACGCTTTTCAAGATTTTTTTACTTAATGTAGCTAACTTGTGTGGTTTAGGAGATATTTAGATTTTTGTGGCACTTTGCAAGTGGCTTTTTTATATTGCTCGTCAGTGTAGATTAGTTCGAGTCTCTATTTCACCACGGTACCTAGACCCGTGTTGGGGCTGTTCTATACACACCGCTGCCTAACCATTAAACCATTAACCATGAAAATACAGGCGTGATGTGTTTGTTAGCAAAACTGCAGCTAATTATGGTAAATGTGCAGGTGAGGTGAAGCCGGAGCAGCTGCTGCAGTACTGCGCGAGCGCGTGCGGCGCAACGCTGGCGTGCGGGCACGTGTGCGCCGGCACATGCGCGCGCTGCCTGCAGGGCCGGTTGCACCAGCCCTGTACGCAGACTTGCAACCAGGACAACATCTGCGGACACCAGTAAGTCTGGCGACACTTCTACGGGTCATAGCTCGGAAGTTCGACCTGCTCCGCCTGTAATGGTTTTTAAATAACAACATATCAGGCTGAAGTTACTTCGTTGTATTTTGACGTAAGCGTAAAATTCGGTTAGATTAGGCATCTGCTAGTAACTTCAACCCGCTCTAGGCCCGCGCCTGACAGAGAGGATGCTGAGTTCCAGCTTACCGGTATAGTACGACCACGTTCAAAGGTAACATCGGATGGGTACCCTTGAGCGTGGTCGTAACTCGTACCCGTAACTTATACTCCATAGGTTTAGGTAGTTAAATAAAGGTAAACAAAAAAAAACACGTGAGGAGACAGCTGTCAAGTAACCGACTAAACGTAATACCTGTCACTTCAGTTGTTATGCTACGTTACAGTTGAACTCTTCAATTTAGCAACGTTATACTTCGTTGACGTTTAGAAATTGGGTTCTTTACAATAGACAGATTACAAAATCTTATAAATCAGCCCTAGTGTGAGTTTCTTGCCGTATCACGAAATACGTGACGATCAAGTTAATCGAGCTAACTACTGAGCTATGGTATTTAAAAACGATGCGAGTGTGAGTTGAAGAACGTCTAACTAACATCAGTGCGTATCGTCACTTGTCCGATAGTATGCCGAACGTTTTGTTATTTTCTTAATGTTGCCTATATTGAACTTAGAATGGTTTCGGTGAGACAATACGACTAAAATACAAATCTTATCGTAACCATGTTAACAAGCGTTGTGCGTGCCCTACGTAATTTAGATGAACAATATTGTTTATGAATGAGATATTCCTATTTCGATTTAACGGACGTGAGTAAGGGAGATGTGAAATATGTAGCGTCAAATTCAAGTGAGTGTAAATAAAGGCACAGTATAATAAAGTAACAGTATTATGTCTCGGCAGTGACCTTGAAATAATTACCTATGGCCGCTCATTAGATAAACCTCGTCCGTGCATAACTGCCGCGCACTCAATACTATTGCGTCTGAGATTTCGAAGAACAAGTAGCGCGTCATTTCGGCCATTTACTATGAAGATATAATATCTACTGTTACTTATTTATACTGTGATAAAGGCTATCACTACTATGTTTATAATAAAGAAGGCATGTTTATTGGGGCTTGTGGTTAGGTAATAACTGGGTCGATCGATCAGGTTAAGCTACGCTTGCCATGGTTGGTCCTTGGATGGGTGACCATCTTACGTACCAAGACCCCTCTGTTTCTCGGAATAGACGTTAAGCCGTGGTCCCAGCTGCTATTTGAAGACCTTTGACAGTTGTAACCGGCTGTCACAAGCCCGAAAGTCTGACAACCAGTCTTACTAAGGGGTATTGTGTTACCTAGTAAGTGGGTTGTGGAGGTCAGCTAGACAGTCGCTCCATGTAAAATACTGGTATTCAGCTGCATCCCGTTAGACTATAAGCCGACATAGTCGGAACATAGTTGGAAAAAGGCGAGGCAGATGATGATGATAAGTGATTCGTTATTGTAATGATTTAAAGTTAATAAAAAGTAAAAAATGAAGAAAATACTGTTGTAATCGTCGGGCTATTTTGATTACGCAATGCTCTTCCTCGGATTAAATAATAACTCTTAATTAATTTTTGAATAACCTCGGATAATTCTTGTTCTTGAAAAAGAAAGGCTTCCTTTGACAAAGAATGTCTATTCTTTCCTAAATTCTGTATCGTTGAGATCATCCACTGGATTTATAAATAAACCAAACAGGCACAAAAATCGGCTTTTTTTTTCCGAAGATGATTCCGTTTATCTTGACAATGAACAGTCTTCATCATTTTTCATGCGAAAAAATTACATGCTGACATGATTAAATACAATTTACCCCAAAATTACACGCAAATAATACGAACGTAACTAATATAAACAACAATTCACCTGGCACACACCAAGACCGCATTCCGAGTTACGCCAAAAGTGATAATATCGCGAATCCGACCAAAGTCCAAAGTCACAATTATTACTCAATAACCCTTATATTTTGTGACTATTAAATTTGGTTGGATTCGCGATATAATCACTTTTAGCGTAAGTCGGAATGCACCCCAAGTGAGTGGACTTTACGACAAATTTTACGTTTACAAACGCTTGGACATCGGTTAGAAACGTCAAATTGTAACTCACACTCACAAACATCCATAAAATGTTCTCCGAAACGCTACTAAGTACGTCGCGTATAAAATACCGAACTTTTCTAGTACCGTTAAAAATCTTACACTCGCTGTTTCGGTTTACAATACTTTCCTCCAGGGGCGCTTTTTACGTTTTCATACAATTAATACTCGATACAGAAACGTAGTAGTTACGTTTTCTATAAGACAAAACTTACACTCGACGTACAGACAAAAGAAAATGTGCTCAAGCAGTTACATCTACGAAAAGTAGTTGAAGAATAGACAATAAAGTTTAAAACATACATTAATAAAAAAAAAAAGAAAAATAGAATAAAAAGAGGAAACTATGGTAAAACACTAAAATAAATTTGATTTGCTTTTATTGTTTTTTTTAAAAAGAAAGTGTCATCTATAAAAACCCTTTTTACGATTTGTTTACCTTTTTTAACTACCTAAACCTATGGAGTATAGACGTTTTTTGTTGAGGTGTCGCGTTCCGTTCCATGGTCGTTCTGAAATGATCTCTAGCCGAGTTTTGTCACCGACTGTAACAACTATACACCTCTGCTCGTGCCTTTGGTAATGCAGGCATGATGTTAAGTTTTATTTTATTCGCTGGTGAGTTCCACTTACACACGATAGCTTGATTTCAATGTTTGTTTAGATGCCAGGAGCCATGTAATAAAATCTGCCCACCGTGCAAGATGCCCTGTGAAGTTAAATGCCAGCACTCGCACTGCAAGAGGTTGTGCGGCGAACCATGCACGCCATGTCAGGTGAATAACAATTGTGTTGTGTAAGTTTTTTCTTTTTTTTTTCTTAAGCTCGTGCCATATTACCGAACCCACTTCTACGTCATTAAAGGAAAAATGCAATCGTCGGTGTAAGCACGGGGAATGCACGCGGCGGTGCAGCGAGGAGTGCACGCGCGAGCCGTGCGACGCGCGCTGCGGCCGGCGCCTGGCGTGCGGCCACATGTGCCGCGGCCTGTGCGGCGAGCCCTGCCCGCCCGTCTGCCAGCTGTGCCGCCCCGACGAGTTCCCCACGGACTTCCTCGGTGACGCGTACGAAGAACACGACAAGTGAGACACTTTCGTTTACTACAAGACTCACTGCTCACTGCGACTGCAATATTAACTTCAAGCGCAGTCAGCCTCAAGTCACGGCTGCGTTGAAACAAAATACTGTTTACCGATTCAACAGTCTTTGAAGATATCCAATCCTAGCGCAATATTGTTTTAATCAATTAAATAAACTCATCACAACGCAATCCCCAACTAGGGCACAGATGAATACAGATGGGTCACTCCGCATTTTAGGTAAATTCGCGGCGGGTTTCGATTTGTCGAATTCAGTGAGCGAAACGTAGCGATAGAAAGGGAGGCCACTTCTAAGTGAATATAACTGTAGGTCATTAGCGCTATGAAACCTAAATTGCGCTTTATTGTGTTGTAGTAAGAGTTGCTTTTTATTTAAATGATTTTGAAAGAAAAAGAAACAAAATACTTTTTTTTTGCTGAGTTACCCATCAGTACTAATCAGTGACTACGGCACCTACACAGCACCAAGGTTGTCACACACTTTGAAGATAATATCCTATCCTACTAATACTAATTACTTTATTAATCCTACTATATAATAAACCGGCCAGTGACTTGTTGGCGCGCGGGCACACAGAACTGGCGGGGCGATTTTGTTCGGTTTACGCGTCGTTCATTTTAAAGACTTGACAGTGATAGTATATCTTTCTTGTTCTGTTAGGCAGACTTTGCAAGTTTAGATAGAGAAAGACAGTTTTATGTCAAAAGTGCTGTCTGTGAATCGGCCTTGGCCTCGACACAGATAACCCGGCAGGGCTAGATGGCATCTTCCCAGCCCTGCTGCAATGGGGGGTAGATCATCTGACACCATGGCTGGTGGAGATCTATCGAGCATGCATAGCACTTAGACACATACCTCTCGCATGGCGCGAGGTGAAAGTCATTCTCATACCCAAACCTGGCAAGACCGATTATACACAAGCCAAGGCGTATAGGCCTATAAGCCTCACATCCTTCCTACTGAAAACCCTCGAGAGACTCTGTGACAGGCACATCCGAGACGGACCTCTCCGGGTTAAACCACTTCACAAACAACAGCATGCGTACTCCACAGGCAAATCAACAGAATCAGCGCTGCACAGCGTGGTTTCTAAAATTGAATGCGCAGTGGACCACAAATGCTCAGCACTGGCCGCCTTCATTGACATTGAGGGCGCCTTTGACAAAACCATGTTTAACAGCATAAAAACGGCCCTCGACCGACACAACATAGACTCGACCCTGAGTGGCTGGATCACCAACATGCTCAAATTGAGGGCTGTACAAGTCACAGTAAATGACATTACAAGGGCCATCGTAGCGAAGGGCTGCCTGCAGGGGGGCGTCCTCTCACCGCTTCTATGGAACCTTGTAGCAGACAGCCTCATCAAAACACTTAATGACAAGGGTTATTTCACCGTAGGCTACGCCGATGCCATAACCATAATAATAAACGGGACCCACGAAAACATTTTATGCAATCTCATTTTTGACGCAATCTCATTTTTGACGCATGCGTCAAGCCCTGAAAATAGTAGAGGAATGGTGCAACAAGCACCAACTCTCAGTGAACCCTGCAAAAACCGAACTAATCCTCTTCACAAAAAAGAGGAAATTGACCACACTACAACTACCACGATTCTTTGGAACAACCCTAAGCCTCTCAACTGAAACCAAATACCTGGGCATCTTTTTGGACAAACAACTGAACTGGGCAAAACACACGAACTACATCACCACGAAAGCCAGCATATCCCTGTGGCAGTGCAAGCGACTGCTTGGCAGGAATTGGGGCATTAGCCCCAAGGTCACCCACTGGCTATACACCACAGTCATCCGACCAATTATCACATACGGCTCACTAGTCTGGTGGCCCAGGACAGACCTGAGTACAGCCCAAAGAGATCTCGAAAAACTGCAGCGGTTTGCTTGTGTTGCAATCACTAGCAGTATGAGAACTACACCCACTGCCGCCCTACAGGCAATGCTTGGACTACCGCCTCTGCACCTCATCGTACGGGAGGAGGCGGCCCTGGCCGCCTTTAGGCTTCATCTATCAGGAACCCTTCGCAAAGACTCCAGAGTTAAGCACATACGTATAAAGGAAGATGCGATCAAACGACGACCAATGATGGCATCACCCTGCGACATAGCCCCGAAATCAAACCACTTTCAACGGCACTACAACATAACACTTACAGAAGAACAGTGTGACTACTCAGGCCCGAAAGAGCTGAGAGTATACACAGACGGATCGAAGACCGACTTCAGTACTGGAGTTGGAGTCTTCTCACACGATCTCAACATAAATATATCCCGCCCGCTGGGAATGTTCAACACCGTCTATCAGGCGGAGTGTGTGGGCATCATACAAGCGGCCCATGCTATAGAAGCCAGGAGAGTTACGGACACTCACATACGCATACTCTCCGATAGCGCCTCAGTTCTCCAATCCTTACGGAAAAAATATACTACTTCAAAGTTAATACTAGAATGTCACAATGCACTAGAACAAGTAACGGTATCTAGCCGCAACACGGTGACACTGCAATGGATAAAAGGACACAGCGGATCGCTGGGTAACGACGCAGCTGACGAACTTGCTACAAGAGGATCTGGCACGGCAGTCTGTGGCCCCGAACCTATCGTGCCAATCCAATCCCCTTCAACCAAATAAGCAGGTGGCTACAGGAGTTCACCCACACACAAGCAGAGAACTGGTGGACCTCAACACCGGGTTGCAGGCAGTCCAAGGAAGCTATGCCATCCTTGGATAGTAGGCTAACCAAGCGTTTATTACGCCTGGACAGGAACGGCCTGCGCCTGGTGACGGGGACCATCACGGGGCACTGCTCGCTAAACAAACACTTCCATACAATAGGCATAACGGACAGTCCTCTGTGCAGGGCGTGCATGGAGGCTGAGGAAACCGTAGCGCACGTGCTCTTTGAATGCACAGGCGTCACCCAGATTAGAACAGAAACCCTCGGGTCCTACACAGATGTTCTGAACAGACCAGGAGATTTAATTAGCTTCTGGAGGGAGGTGGGCTGGTTGGAATAACCACCAAACGGCCGCCATGGCCCACGCACAATGGTCCACCTTATGGACTAAGTGCGGAAACCAAACCCTTTAAATCGAATCGAATCAGATAACCCGAAATTCGACACACCAGCCACGACATGGCTTTTTCACAGACGAAGGGCGTCCCCCCATCCGTTCACCCTTTTTTTTTTTTCCGGTCCGTTCCCCTCATCTGTGGCGCGACCTCAAAACGGTCGTTCCACGTCTGTGTCAATACGCCTGCGTTCATGCTGAGAATACGGCGTGTGAGATTAAAAAATCGATATCTCTAAAGCTACGATAGGTAGCTCTACAAGTCATGTTTTTGGAATCGTTATTAAATAAGCTAACACATTTTAAATAGATTAGTTCAGTTTTATCTTATAATATGTTATCATAGGTTGAAATCAAGGTTAGGAATTTTTCCCAGTTTATTGTACAAAAGTATAACTAAAAAAAAATAAACTAATAGTTTTTTGTACGTATATATATGTCGTGGCCAGATCTTAGAATTGATCATTCCATGAAATGATTCACTATTTCATGAAATGGTTGTGTTTCATGAAATGGCCAGCTAAAATTGACCATTATCGTTCAAACGTCAACGTTTAATGATATGTCAGTCGACGTTTGGCCATATCATTAAGTAGGGTGGTATCCATGCAAATATTAGGTACTGGCATTCATTAAATTTTAGTAATCTGGGTCAATGGATAAATAAAACATTTTAAATAGCTTTCATTCCAGAAGAAAAATAATAATTATTAAGATTTGAATAGTTAAATACAAACCTGTGAAATACGTTCCAAACTCCATGCTTTTTTAAGGTTGCGCTCGTTTTTCGAGTGAATTTCATAAAAGTCACGTAGCGTAGTATAATAACGATACTTCATTGCACTTTTATCTTCCATTTGCTTATTTATAATTGCTTTTTCAATCGAATTATCGTCCGCCGCCATGATGCACAACCAAAACAAAGCGACATCAACGCCTCTACCGGTGGATAATCTAACTATTTTACGATATGATCACTAATGTTTGGCCACATCATGAAGTAATCGTGTGTTTAACTATTCATATCGTCAAACGTTGAGTATTCAATGATCTGGCCAGACCACATCATGATGTGGCCACCGGTCGATGTTCTATTTCATGAAATGCAACCATTTAATGAAATGATTGATCATTTCATGAAAAGATCAATTCTAAGATCTGGCCACGACATATGTATATACATTATTTTATATCACACTAATATTAAAAAGGCGAAAGTTTGTGAGTGTGTTAAAATCGGTCCAGTAGTTTTGGAGCTTATTCGGTAAAGAAACACAAAAAAAATCTTTCCTCTTTATTATTATTATTTTTTTTCAAAGTTAATGTAGCCTTATTTACACACACGTATTTACTAAAAACTATCAGACTTAAAATAATAATATGTACAAGTATATGAAAAGGGGGGGGGGAATAATCATAGGGCATCAAAAAATTCGTCCGCATCGGTGTCAATAGGAAAAGTGCCCAAAAGGCTGGCAGCATTGCCACGTTGTATGACAATGCTGATTCTTTGACCAAAGAATAGGCCAGCCCTCTGGTCACGTGAAGAGTCGACCAGCCGCTTGGCGATGTCTTGAAAAACTAGGTGGGCACTCGGACCCCATGGCCTTAGTGTTTCAACCCCAAACGGCTCAAACATATAAGTCCCAATAAGATTGGAGTATTTGCGCCGTTTGAGGTTTTCTGCACCTACAGCAGCAGCCCCAGCACAGCCCGCCGTGCTAGGAAGATGGGACGGCGCAAGGGTGTCGACACACGTTGCATCCCACACCAAAGGCCTACCTACCTTCCAAGGCATTATGGTCATTCCGTCTGGTCTCTTCCCATCGTCGCGTGCCAAGCCATTGTGTTTTAAAACAGCTGGCACTCCGGCGGTGATAAGAGCACGACGGATGATGTCATTGATGCTGGCGTGCCGTGCTATCCGGCTTACGCTCTTACTGCAGGATAGGCCATGGTGTCCGAGACAGTCGACACCTTCACCGCATTGGCAGCGATGCGGAGCCACACAAGGAGCGCCCAGACGCAGACAGGTAGCGAGCCGGAAGGTGGTATTACCCAGCATAGTGCCTATGTTGGGTGACGGAAGCGCCTGAAGCCAGAGGCCCGACTCCCATTCACCCACAGCCAGCAGGCGAGCACGCTCAGTAGTATTGGTGGACGTATTAATAAGATTGTTCCGTACCAACCTGCAGAGCGGCTCATCCCACTGCCTCTGGGAAGATGGGTTCACGGGCCGATCTGTATTCGTGCAAGTCGCTTTCCAGGCGTTCTTCGCAACGGTCAAGCACGGCACTTCAGAGTTAACCAGGCGGGGAGCTAAAATTTTCCCGGTCAACTTTTCAGTGCTGTGGACAGAGGACAGGAACGCGGGTAAGCCAATACTGGTAATTTTGCGGATGCCGAAGCCACCAAAACGGATGGGTAGTATAGCTTGCAGCCACGCTCGGTCGTCCAGGGCCACATTTAAATTGGATGTTAATGGGGCATAGTATTAAATTTCTCAAGAGTCAATTGTCTGTCGGTAATGTCAGAAGGGAAAATATCGAATTTTGATGGGTTAGGGTCCAAGCCAATAGATTTAAATTGTTGTTTGAGAAGTTGTAGGTCTTTCAAAATTGTGTCTACATCACCTCCTAGCGTTCCATCATCTATATACCACACATTGAATTTTGAATTTAGTTTCTGGATAATTGGATGGATAGCCAAGCTGAAAATGACTGGCCCGAGGGGTCACCTTGTTGGCATCCTACTGCAGATTCCAAAACATTGTCCTTGTATAGTAATTTAGAGGGGTACCTGTAACACTGCCACATAAAAGATTTTCGGGTAGTATTTTATTTTTAGTTTATTATTAGTATAGATAGACTAACTTTTGCCCGCGTGGACGTCGGAAAATATTCCACGGGAACGTACTACTGGGCAGTACCGGGATTACATAACTAATAGTCCAGGAAAAGGTTATTGACTCCTACCGCTGTGCTCCAACTGTAATTATTTTGTTACGCGTAATTTTAAATCTGTGATATCTTTTAAACCATTCATTTAAATGTATGATGTCAAGGCATTTTTAATCTAAATTAAATGCTCAATTTAAGTAAAATAGTTAATTGGATAATACCAGTCAAAATAGCTTCGGAAATAGCAATGAAATTTTTATCAAATTCTGAAAGATAAAAATGGTTGTTGTGGTTCATCCTTAGAAGATAGACATTATGCTATCGCGACTTTTTTGTTGAACTTTTTAAGGTAAACAATACTGTAGAACATAAATTTTATGTAACTTTTAAGATTTCCGCGGCGCACGCCAATAAAGCTCCCAGTCAGTATGATATTTTCCGACATCCTCAACAATAATCGTAAAATTTCAGCCAATTTACACAAAACTTTAATGAATTATAATCCTACACTAAAAACCTTCCGCATGAATCACTCTGTCTATTGGTAAAAACCGTTTTTAATCCGGAGTTTATCGCGTTCAGATAGACAGACTCATCAGGGGACTTTTTAGGGTTCCGTTGCCAAATGGCAAAAAACGGAACCCTTATAGATTCGTCATGTCTGTCTGTCTGTCTGTCCGTTCGTATGTCACAGCCACTTTTTTCCGAAACTATAAGAACTATGCTGTTGAAACTTGGTAAGTAGATGTATTCTCTGAACCGCATTAAGATTTTCACACAAAAATAGAAAAAAAACAAATAATTTTGGAGTTCCCCATACTTAGAACTGAAACTCAAAAAATTTTTTTTCATCAATCCCATACGTGGGGGTATCTATGGATAGGTCTTCAAAAATGATATTGAGGTTTCTAATATCATTTTTTTCTAAACTGAATAGTTTGCGCGAGAGACACTTCCAAAGTGGTAAAATGTGTGTCCCCCCCCCTGTAACTTCTAAAATAAAAGAATGATAAAACTAAAAAAATATATGATGTACATTACCATGTAAACTTCCACCGAAAATTGGTTTGAACGAGATCTAGCAAGTAGTTTTTTTTTTAATACGTCATAAATCGTAAACCGCAATTTACCTTTCATTCAATGTTACTTGCTGCTACGGAACCCTTCATGGGCGAGTCCGACTCGCACTTGGCCGCTTTTTATAATATTATGTAAGGATCATCTTCAATGTGTGTATTGAGCCTTGATTGTTTTGTTACTGCGTGTAGAAGATTTCAATCAATGTTTTCATTCGAGCTTCCTCGTAATTCCAGGTTTATCGTACTACAAGATTGTGGTCATGTTTTGGAGGTCGAAAACATGGACACTTTAATGCTGGGTGACCAGGAAAACATAAAAATACGCACTTGTCCTTTTTGTCGCAAAGCGATTATTAATACCAACAGATACAAAGATACTGTGAATAGAATGTTCAAGAATGATATCAATCCTATAAAAGTCCGAGTTTACGGAACTAACAAGCAGATACAAATGAAAATAACTGAATTACACCGCAAAGTGGATACATTTGTAGAAGAAAATGGGAAATATATGGCGGGTTTGTATTAAACTATTACTTTTTTTTTGCGCACCCCTAAGCGGTGTGCTCCAAGCTCCAGAGTTTCCGAGTTTGTGTAACCGACAAGAACTAATTTTTATATTTCTTTTCAGATTATAAAGATATGAAAGCTACGTTTGTGAGTTTTATAACACTTTTAAAAACACAACAAAAAGTGTCGCTCTTGCAAGTGGAAATGGAATGCGTATACTTGAATATATTTGAAATGATCTTAGAATGTTGGCAAAAATATCGAACGCAGAAACCGCAAATAACTACATTAAAGGATGAATTGCAGAAGCATATCAAAACACTACTGGATGTGCTCAAGATTCACCCAAAATCGAAGATCCCTATAAAAATAAGCGAACAACAGCAAAAGGATATCGGCAATGAGATTAAACGCTTGAATGTTATGGTACAACTGTCTACTCTTCTCCATCTCGCGATTAGTATGAAAGATGAACTTAAAGTAACAGAACAAGTCGAAACTACCAAAGCGGTTGTGTTCTCGCTATCTGTATTTAATGAAGACAAGGCTTTAGAGTCTCTTAAGCAGTTGCAGGCAGTGATCAAATCAAGCGGTGTTAATATCGCTAAGCACGAGCGCGCATTAATTGTTAAAGCTATTGGTTTAAAAGCTGGCCACTGGTATAAATGTCCGAATGGACATATCTATTGCATTGGTGAGTGTGGCGGAGCAATGGAAGAGAGTTCGTGTCCGGAGTGTGGGGCGCGCATAGGTGGCAGGAATCATGCGCTCACTGCCGGGAACAGGCATGCTCCAGAAATGGATGGATCTAGACATGCAGCATGGTCGGAACACAACAACTTAGCAAATTTTAATGTCGACGGTATACTTTAGATATACTTATAATATAAACCAAAGGAGATAGTTATTTGTTTGTAGGTACTAGAAATTCATTTTAATGTTTTATTAGTTCTTCAGTCAGTCTATTCTGTAAACTATAACCTACTTCGCACCCGCATCACTATCTACACTCTTAATTCCATTTCATATCTACATGTTTCTGTTTTTTTTTACAGAATGCACTGAGAAGCAAATGTTTTGATAAAAATTATTTTAAATACATACTGATTAAATAAATATTGTACTTAGATAAGACACATACATATATAGTCTAAAATTATAATATTTATGTAGTGAGACTATTTAATTTTATCTGGGAATATCCAACACAGACTTATAATAGATTTTAGGTAACACCAACATTTAGCTTAGTACCTAAATTCGTTGTGTAGATAGTAAGTGGAATAGATTTTAATAATTAAATAGTTCTAGGTACGGTTCCCATTTATTACTGACAAAATCGTTTCATCATTTAAAATGTTCATTCTTTGGTTTCATCACATTATTTAGAAAGTAAGCTTGTATGCTATCAATAATACTAAATTTGACTTCTCTTATCGTATTGACTACAGCGGCAAAAGCGGCTAAACTGACTCTTTCAAAGTAGTTTATTATTATTTGACAAATTTAAAATAGTTACTTAATGAAATACTTCGTTTTTCATCTTAGGGACTCTTTGGACGTGCCACAACACGGCAGCGGCATAATGTGATTGGCATAAAATTGAAAAAAAAAACGTGGGAGTTATATAGACGGTAGGCGCGGTCAGCAACGGACGAAACGGTCTATTAACAGGTACAGCCTACAGGTTTATCCTAGGACAGGCATCATAACTTTGTAATACCTAGTTTTATAATGAACATGCCTACCTACTTTAACCTTTTCACCGTTCACGTACACAAACCGCGATGCCTCGCCAGCGCCAAGCTATAAGTGTATAACGAAATATACAGGGCGTCCCAAAATTATGGGACATGAAGGGAAAGTACCTTAAATATCGTAGATAGGGTATTTTGCTGAAAGAAGACTTTATGTTATTTTTAAAAGTTAGTAATTCTGCATTCAAAGATTTTCTAAAAATTACTTGCCTCGTCTGGGAATCGAACCGACTTAAATGTAAAAAAAAACACCCCTACTTTTATGATACCAATCGACAGAATGGCCAAAAAATAATAACTCTTCTTAAGTAACATAGTATTTTAAAAGAAAGGAACAGCGTGAAATTAATCATTTTAATCAAATTAAAAACATACATGAAACTGCCGTAGTCAATTAAGTGGGTATTTTTTTGTAAATTAAATAATTAAATGCTCAAAATGTGATCCCTCTTGTCTTACGCAAATCGCCAATCTTTTAATGAGTCCGCTGCCTGTTGATTTTCTTACCATTTTATGGTGAATACTCGATATGATATGGCACAATTCTGTTTGTAACTCGCCCACGTTCTCGTATCGCTTTTTGTATAACATATCTTTCATGTATCCCCAAAAGAAGAAATCTAATGGTATAAGGTCCGGGGATCTGGCCGGCCATCTAATCGGTCCATTCGTACCGTATTACTCGTACCAGACAAGAGGGATCACATTTTGAGCATTTAATTAATTAATTTACAAAAAAATACCCACTTAATTGACTACGGCAGTTTCATGTATGTTTTTAATTTGATTAAAATGATTAATTTCACGCTGATCCTTTCTTTTAAAATACTATGTTACTTAAGAAGAGTTATAATTTTTTGGCCATTCTTTCGATTGGTATCATAAAAGTAGGGGTGTTTTTTTTTTACATTTAAGTCGGTTCGATTCCCAGACGAGGCAAGTAATTTTTAGAAAATCTTTGAATGCAGAATTACTAACTTTTAAAAATAACATAAAGTCTTCTTTCAGCAAAATACCCTATCTACGATATTTAAGGTACTTTCCCTTCATGTCCCATAATTTTGGGACGCCCTGTATAGTAAACATTAGTGATGAGGGTATCGACACATCGATGAATGAGGTTGATACGCGTTCAGTTAAGTTTTAATTATTATTTTACGGATATAAATAAAAACTAATTAAATATTTCCATATTTGTTTTATTTCACAGTATCCCTAGTAAGAAAAAACAGTATAAATTATAAGTATCAAAGAAAAAAATGCATAACTCAATTAGAGCTATAAGAAATGTGGTACATCTCTAATTAGTTTCATAACGTCATCCGTTGACTTCAAGTCTTAGAGTATATATCACTGGAGAAGCCATAAGCGCAATATTCCGAACAAAAAATTCTGTCACTTTTGGCGGGGGACGCGAGGTAGTTTCTACGAAAACGAACAATAGCTATTGTTGTTTCCGAACCCGGAAAGAGAAGTCCGTACCATCGTTTTTTTTTTTATCGATATCGATAATCATTTGGAATTTTGCTTGAACCCAGAAATAAAACAGCTGATGCATAGAAAAGTTAAATTTAAAAAATAATAACTATTAAATAAAAGTAAAAAAATAATGTTATAGTACCAACAAATAATACATTTTTAAAAATCAGTAGGTTCATAACAACTACTGATTTTTAAAATGAATTAATTTGGAGTATATAATTATGGCGAATACATGTTTGAGGGTCCCTTTTTTTGTAATGTACGCAATTTTTGTATCTACCTATATATTTGGTCATTACGGCTTTAGCTAGTTCTACCTCATGACTAGTTAAGACCGGTATCTTGTGAGAACATTGTTTTCCCAACAAGATTCCGCAGAGCCCGTGTTACGAACTTACCACAAAGGTGGTGGTATATTTAATACTTAATTTTTTGCGGTCATCCAATCCAAGCCTTATTAACTTCTCACATTGCTGACATAAAGAAATGGATTTTGATTTTTTTTTTTCTCTCTCTCCATCGAATTAGAAGAAAATAGTTAGAAGCAGCTCCGGATCTAGAATTTTTTTTGAGGCGGGGCAAAGACTGCCGTCTGCCGCCCAGCTCCCCACCAATCTTTTATGCGATATTTAAATTTTCTCAAAATGAAAATTTTTGCAGCAACATATTCAAATTGTATCGATCGATAATGCGCTAATTCAACAGGGGCGCCAAAACTGTTGTAAAAAAGAAAAAAGAATTAAAATATTATAAATGTGCTGCGCGTCTTATTTATTGCAAAGTTGCCCGGGGCACGGGCCCCGGATTGCTCCCCTTAGATCCGGGGTTAGTTGGAAGTATAAACGCTTTTTCACGTGACTTTTCTGCCAACTTACTCCTACCGCAAGCCGCGTTAGAAAATTTCGTTCAAAAACAATTTTCTTAAACAACGAAAAATACTAATTCGCCCTAAGAAATTATCGACATGTCAATTTTGGTTTCATACATGACCTCAACCCTACGGTAGTCTCGTTATCATTTTTGCTAGAAGACATAATCGCATGGCAAGTGCATGTCAATTTAGCTGATTTGACGTACATTTTCGTAATGCAAAAAAATATATTTTGAACCTTATGAACAAAAAAACGAAGTGTAGCGAGACATGGTGACGTCACGAAAGCAATGCGAGAAAAATACTCGATTCATACCTTGTTTTATGTTGAATCATGGTTGAATCGAATGAAAAGTCAAAATGTATTATGAGGTTGGGATTTTGAAAATCACTGAAAACATGACTAGATATTTAAAAAAATACTTAAATATGGAAGGTTATTCCGTCTTTATTTAAGTTTGACGTATTTGAACGCTTTTTATATGTTTTAACAACACAACTAGGCATTTTCACGGAGCACAGATGAGAACCCTGCGACTCGAAAACGATTAACGTTGTGCGTTCGAATCGATTTGAAAGTAGTTTTTATGAACGTGTTAGAGCGTTTGCTCTTGTACTTTTACAGAGGGGGAAGTGTTCGTAAGGCTTCTCCAGTGATATATACTCTAAGCTTCAAGTCCTTGGCGCTCAGAGCACGTTATATTCAATTCTGATTAGGGATGTCTATGGTTTTTCATTTTTAACCTTTTAAGCGCTTGCCTAAATATCAATTGGCGTGCCCCTAGCGCGCGGCTCAAAATCGACAAAATAATACCTACAATAAATAAGGAGGAGCAATCGTTGTATCGATAAAAAAATAGTCAAAAAGCTTTTTATGTTTTTATTTGAAATCGGCCTTAATTTAACCACCCTAATCAACAGAAAGACAGACAGAGTCGTTAAAGTCCATACCTACGAATTTTAAAGCAGGTAGGTATAATATAAACGGGATATTTTTAAATGCACATCAAAGAACTTATCATCACCCATTCATCATCATCATTTCAGCCAAAAGACATCCACTGCTGGACATAAGCCTCCCCAAGAGGGGGGTTTTGCCATAATCGCCAAGCTTGGTAGGCGGGTTGGCGGTAGCAGTATGAGAACGCTGCTGCCCATTCTCTAGTTAGTTCCTTAGTCGCCTACGACACCCACGGCAAGAAATGGGATGGTGCTATTCTTTTACGTCCGGCACCACACGGAACTTGTCACCCATCAATTAAATAAGTTTTATAAAAACGTGCCTACGCCAGTCTCTGACAGACTTCGCTTTATCTAACTGTGCCCGGCGTGTGGCGTCATCATAACTCAAACGTGCCGCGCTGAGTGTCATCGCCGGAGCACAGTAGGAGACAACACCATAAGGAACTCGAGTGCGAGTGCCTGTCCGACTTGTAGGCACTGTCACAATACCTTTTTAATGGTAAGGACAACATTCAACACGGTTCCAAATTTGAACAATCCATAGGATATGTAGATAAGTAATATAGTAAATAACAGAATTACATCACAATATTTAAATAAAAACGTTTTTACAAAAAAAACCAACCGACTACCAAAAAACTACTACAAAGTAAAAAATAACTTACATTTCGGAAGTCGGTCTTTGGTTTTGTATTTTCGTTATTTTCCACCGACTTCCGAAATTTAAGTTATTTTTTACTTTGTACTTAGTAGTTTTTTGGAAGTCGGTTGTTTTTGTTTTTTTGTAAAAAAGTTTTTATTTCTCGCTTTTTAGTGGGTCAATTTGTAATTTGTCTAAGTTTCATTAGCCTAATGCCAACAACTCATCACCTTTTACAAAATATTGCTTTTCCCGATGCAGGGACGTTCATCGTTGAGGAGTTCTCTTGGTACTTCACCATCAGCTCCACTTCTCCATATGCATTGTGACGAGCATAAATTGCATTGCAAACATATTAAAGTAATCGAATCGCAACCCGTGAAATACTTATTACTGAGTAGTTCCGGTGGCTATTTGTGGTCTTCATCATGAGTTCCACTTAACCAAATGGTGCTTTCCAAGAGCAACTGCTACTAGTTACTAAAAAAAAATACCCAAATCGCTATAGGTTTGCCTATAATATTTGAAGAGTTCCCTCGATTTATATGGGATGCCATCATCAGATCCTAGTTTCCTTATCATGGTACTACCCTTGGGATATCTCCTTTCCAATAAAAAAAGAATCATCAAAATTGGTTCATAAACGACGAAGTTATCCGCGAACACACATAAAAAACTCCTCAGTAGTCATTGTTGAAAAGTGACTATTTTATCGATAATGTGTGTACCCACGAACAACATTATCCATTCGTTTGATCCGCTTGTGACGTAGGCAGTGGTCGCATTAATGCGACAGCCGCGCTAGACTAACTAGAGAAATTTGTTGCAAACATAAGCGTCTAGGGATGGGAACTAACGTGAAATGTTATCATAATACAAAGATCCTGAGGGATATTTTTCTTATGAAAAACAAGGAAAAGAATTCATAACACAAGGCAATATGTTAAATAAACTTTATTTCGTATGACACTGTTTATTTTATGCTGAAAATGATGCATTATACCTGATTATTTAACTATTTGTTATTTAGTTTTTAAAATGCGCATTGCATTGTATCCCATCCCTATGGTCGTATATATGCGACACGCGCGTTACACACCGAAGAAAAGTCCAAGCTGTATTTACGTATTTTTGTTTAAGCTTTTTCAAAACTTAGAGCGACGAGACATAATTTTAAGTAATTGTTTTATAAAATACTAGCGGACCTGACAGACGTTGTCCTGACCGAATACCGCCACCTATCGGGTCCGATTGTGAATCTAAACCATTCCCAGATCCCTTTGAACACACACAAAAAATTTCATCAAAATCGGTCCAGTCGTTTGAGAGAAGTTCAGTGACATACACACTCACAGAAGAATTATATATATAAAGATATCTATTTAGTAATGGTTTTAGTTGTACCACGCAGTTAATAGGACGAAAATTGAACGAAAAAAATCATACTTGTTTTCTGTCGCAGAAATACGACACGCGCGGTAGGGGCACGGAAATATTTGTTGCATAAATGCGACACAAGCGGTCAAAAGGTACAGACTTCCAAAAGGAGGAGGTTCTCAATTCGACTGTATGTTGTTTTTTTTTTTGTATGTTTGTTACGCGATTACTCTGTCAATTATGAATTGATTTTGATGATTATTTTTTTGTTTGGTAGATCATACAACAGAGGTGGTCCCATATAAATTTTATTAACTTGGGTAGTTTTTGAGTTAGCTTCAATAATACGTATTTTTACCTCGCTTAGTATGTGGATGATATTATGATAACTTCCTGTCTCTGTTATTTACATAGCAGTAGTGCTATTCTGTAAAAATCTCACCGTGATATCTTAGGTGAAGTGAGCTGCCAATAGTGTCAATCCTTAGCAACTGACAGCTCACTCCACGCTCACTTCACCTAAGATAACACGGTGAGATGGTTACAGAATAGCACTACAGGTAGTGGTATTCGAATTTGTGTGGGGTAGGTATCACAACTAAAAAGTGAAAAATAAAAACTTTTTACAAAAAAATAAACAACCGACTTCAAAAAAAAAACACTACAAAGTGAAAAATATCTTTAATTTCGGAAGTCGTTGAAAAAAACGAAAATTCAAAACCAAAGACACTGACTTCTGAAATTAAAGATATTTTTCACTTTGTAGCAGGGCTTTACATAACGGTAAAATTTTCGTAACGTTACCTTCATTTTGCAGAGTTACCGTTAATATTAAAATAACGTTAATAGATTTAACGGTATTTATGCAATTTTTTATCGTTAATATATAATAACGTTAATTCTATTTTAACGTTAATTTTAACGTTATTATTAACTTGTGGAATTAGCGATGCTTGAGGCGCGCGGAGGGCCGCCCTCGCGCGCTGCGCTGAGGTCGTACCGATCAAAACGTTGCCAGATTCTTACGCGTGAGAAGTTCTGCTAATAATATTTATCCAATATCAAGATGAGAGTTTTTTTAATTAAACATGCAGGATTTAATAGTCTACCACGCCGCCACGGCGTGGCGTGTCGATTATAGTCACTGACTGCCACAGCACAGTGGGCTGAAAATAGACATAGACTTAGGGATCAACTTAGTAATTTTTTTCTTTTTTCGACTGAAATGGATTTAGGTATTACGATACCTAAACGGATTTCTTTCTTATTGATCAATTTAATGCTATTTCAGTTTTTCAATATACAATTTCGTTACTTTATATCACTTGGTTGAAAAAATGTATGGACAATACATATTTGTCCAAATTTTTTTTTATAAAAAGGATATATTTCGACTTTGGTACAAGTGCCCCTAATTTCCTTTGGCACTATTATGCCCCTTATTTTTCTGCATTTTTTTACATATCGCATAGTGCGAGCACGCTTAATGCGTGCGATCTTGGGAGAAAAAAAAAATGTGTTTTTAGAATATAAAAAAGGTTTTAATCTATTTATAATTGACATTAGGTATTTAATGGTTATAAATAAATTATGAACAGAAATGTAATGAGGCCTGCGAACGTGGCTCGCAACTACAAGTCGAGATGTTTGCAAAATTCAATTCCAAGCACGTTGCGCTAGTGTGAGTGCCTGTCGGAGCGATATACACCTACAGTGAGCAATACAACCACGCACACATTGACAATTATTGCTTGACGCGACAGCACTACTAGCTTCCGAAAATTTATGATAAATTTGGTTGGGTTCCGTAATACCAAAAATGATGAATGAAAACTTAATATTTTTCCATTAAGAGCTTGAAGGGTTAATAACATGGAGTGTCTTTTGCACATAGCATAAAACAAGACGTAAAAACTTGGTCTATCAAAGAAGAAGACAACAAATACGTAATGAAACAGAGGAAGAAATAGATACAAGAGAGATTTCGAGAGGAGTTAGGGCTTCTGATAGATATCGTGAAGCAGGGATCAGGGACAACAAATGACGGAAATACAGCATTACGATTCTTCGAATTTCCTGAAAAAACGCCAGCTATTACTGGTTTGGATGAAGAAATAGTGCGCAGATTTTCAGTTATTTTACAAGCAATTACATTAGGTGAAAACATAGATGTCGAAAAATTTCGAGCTTAAATCCGTACGACCGCAGAGAGATACCTACAGTTCTATCATTAGTACTATATGTCAGCAACAGTACATAAATTGTTGGTTCACGGAGCTGATATCATGAAAAACTCCATTGTACCGATTGGAAATCTGTCTGAAAAAGCATCTGAATCGCGTAACAAAAACTTTCGCAAATACAGAGAGCACCATTTACGTAAAATAAATAGGACGAGCACGAATGAGGATATGATGAAGATAATGTTTCTGACTTCAGATCCTTACGTTTCTGCAACACGGCCAATAATGCATCGTGCTCAACATAAAACAAAGATGAGGCAAGAAACCTTGGATCTTTTAATTGTTGAGCCGAAGCAACAGATAGATATTGAGTTCTGTGACATAGATGTAATTAATTATGACACAGAGTCTGATGAATCTGATATAGATGTTTAGGATGCTTGCAGCTTGGGGGCAAATCTATGTGCTCTGCGCAAGAAGGATGGCGGCATTCGTCCCATTGCCGTAGGGTCCACCTACCGCAGTATCGCAGCCAAAATTTGTTGTGCTTTCTACAATGAAACACTGGCCAGCAAATTTCAACCCCTACAGCTGGGCTTCGGGTCTAAAGGGGGTGTGAGGCTGCGGTACATGCCTCAATAGCGATAAAGGTGAGGTCATCCTCAAGGTTGACATAAAGAATGCCTTCAATTCCGTAAATAAGGACACCTTGTTGACAGAAGTTAAAAAGAAATACCCAAAATTTACAGTTCTCTCTATCAATGTTACATACAGGCACCCCTCCAAATTACTTTATAAAGATTACCTTTTGGAATCAGCCGTTGGATTTCAACAGGGTGACCCTCTTGGGCTAGTCATTTTTAGTTTGGCAATAAATACAATTATTCGACAACTAAATTCTAAATTCAACGTAGGATATTTGGATGATGGAACCCTAGGAGCAGATGTAGACACAGTATATTAAAAGATTTAACTTTATTAAAGAAAAAATCAGTTCATTGGCCTAGAACTTTTTCAAAATGTGAAATTTATCTTCCCCAAACGACTGACAGACAGACTATCATAGCAAAATTTTATACTGTAGCACCAAATATCAAAATTACGGAAAGAAACTCTCTTCACCTCCTGGGGTCCCCAGTTTTTGATGAATCCTTTCCAACGTTCATTGAGGAGAAAATACAAAATTTCAACTGTATCTCGGAAAAACTTTTCAAAATTAATATTCATTCGGCCTTCACACTCAATTCGATACTGCTGCTTTGGACCAAAATTTACTTATAGTTTCCGTTCCTCCCATCTATGGAAGCATCCACAACTTTTAGAAAAAGGTAGACATTATTGGAAACACTTTAACATCAATTCTAAATGTGGCTCTGGACGACCGAGCGTGGCAGCAAGCCACACTCCCCATTCGCCTGGGTGGTCTCGGTGTCCAAAAAATTTCAAGTATAAGATTACCGGCGTTCCTCTCCTCGGTCCACAGTACCAATAAATTAACCAGGAAAATTTTATCTTCCTCACTGGCCGATTTTGAGGTACGGTACGTCAAAATCGCCCAGTGGATAAAATTTGCCTTACCGATGCGTTGAACGCTTGGAAAATGGCTTGTCCCAATACGACAACCCGTCTTCCCAGAGACGATGGGACGTGCCGCTCTGCAGTATTATACGGAACACCCTGATAAACACGTCACCTAATACTGTTGAGTGCGCCCGTCTGCTGGCTGTGGGAGAATGGGAATAAGACTTGTGGCTTCAGGCGCTCCCGTCATCCACCATAGGCACTGTGATGGATGACTCATCGTTTCGGCTCGCTACGTATCTCCGCTTGGGTGCACCTTATGTTGCTCCGCATCGGTGTCTCTGCGGTGAAGCTGTCGATAGTCTCGGGCACCAAGGCTTGTCCTGCTGTAGGAGCGCAGGTCACATAGCACGGCACGCCAGCATCAACGACATCATTTGTCGAGCCCTTGTCACCGCCGGCGTACCAGCGGTATTAGAACCTAACAGCTTGGTACGTGACGATGGGAAGAGACCAGACGGGATGACGTTGTTGCCTTGGAAAGTGGGTGGGTCTCTTGTGTGGGACGCAACCTGTGTCGACACCCTTGCGTCATCTCATGTTCCTAGCACGGCGGGCTGTGCTGGCGCCACTGCGGCTGCGGCTGCGGCTGTTGAGACCCTCAAGCAGCGCAAATACTGCAACCTTATGGGTAACTACAGCTTTGAGCCGTTTGGGGCGAAACACTCGGATCATGGGGCCCGAGTGCGCGTCTCCTTTTTAAGGAAATTGATCGTCGATTGATCGACATTTCACGTGACCAGAGGGCTGGCTCGTTCTTTGGCCAAAGAATTAGCATTGCCATTCAACGTGGCAATGCTGCCAGTCTTCTGGGCACGTTTTCGAATGACAGCGATGCGGACGAATACTCGAAGCCTAAGTTTTGTTTTTTATTTTTATTTATACAGATAGTTAGTCTTTTATTTAATTTAGTACCTAGTGTAAATAGTTATGTTAAAAACTGTAAAGTTATTTTAACAATTATTTTTGAAAATAAATAAATTTAAATCTTGCAGCTATAATTACGTTTTTTTTATTTGTTTAAATATTTTCCATTTTTTTTTTTTTCATAAAAGCTAGTAATGAGTCAATATGTATTATTTTAATAAAACTAAAAAGCAGGAAATAAAAAAAAAAACAAAAACCTCGACTGCAAAAACACATAACTGAAAAAAGAAAAACAAGCATTACAAATCTATAGAATTTTGGTATTGCAGGCGGACAAACAAAATTTACACCATCATTTCAGGTTATTGGTTTGTCCCGCCTGCAATAGGTACCAAAGTTCTATAGATTTATAATGCTTGTTTTTCTCTTTTCAGTTATGTGTTTTTGCAGTCGGGTTTTTTGTTTTTTAAATAAATAATTTTTAATTGTGAGTCCGTCATTCACATTTTTTTATTGTATTTTAATGGATGTTTTATAAAATAATGCAAGGAAGGGTATCAATATAGGAAGTAATATTAGATACTCAGAGCATTAGATCTCATTATAATTATCTAACTACTCTCACTAAATTACAAAAACCTTTAGAAAATTACCATGTACCTTAAAAATAGTTGATTTCTATTCCATTTATGTTCATATAATTTTATATAGGATCATTTAGTACCTAATGGTGCCGATTCTCTTGTCACAAATGCCTCTAAACTAAACTAAAAATCACCAAAATTTGGTTTATTCCTGTCAAACGACGATTTTCCATTCTGAAATAGACTAAAGTGACACAACTTAACTATATTTTAGTTTGACAGCACTAAGATGGCACTGAGATATTAGTTTAGTGAAAATGGCAATTTTGCTATTCTGAATTTGACGTTTTTAACCTAAAATTTAGATTTTCTAACTAAATATGACTATTTTTAATCGCGACTAAAAACATGTGGAATAAAATTGGTTGTCATGAACGAAAATTCACACCAACACCTCGACTTCAGATGAAAAAACAGTACTAAATATTTTTTTTCTTTTGCTTATATCTCGAAAACGGTGTGTCCAATCGCAAAAATAATGAAAATTTCGACACCCTTTATAAAATCCTTAAACCCCTAACACTCTTCATGTAGGTAATATTTTTTCTTATTTTCCACACAAAAAGTGAAAAATCCATATAAAACACGTCGAGACTGCGCGCCTCCGGCTCTAAAAAGATTCACGTGGTTAGGTATCACGTGTGGAGTCGCGGTTGTCAAATTCGATTTAGATGTGTCAAAATTATTTTTAAATTTAGAGAATTTATTTTGCAGAATAGCTTTGAGATTCTCATAGTCAAAAGTAAGGAATTTTAGTGATAGTTTAGTTCGGTGTACAAGAGAATCGGCACCACTGTCTATTATAAACAGATTAAAACGTTTTTTATATTCTAAAAACACATTTTATTTTCTTCTCCCAAAGTCTAACGCGTGCACGCATTGTACGATATGTCAAAAAACGCAGAAAAATAAGGGATATAAATAAGAAAATTAAGGGCACTTGTACCAAAGTTGAAATATATCCTTTTTACATATTTGTCCATACATCTTTTTCAACCAAGTGCAACAGTGTATCTAAAGTAATCCAATGCTAAGCGAGCGCACACAATGTAAACCTACAGAACGGCAACGCTGCTAAATCAAGGTTAAAATTTACGTTAGTTATCGTTTTTACGTTAATGTTAATTAACGTTATATTACTGGTAATGTTACCAAGTATCGTTACTTTTTTTGTAACGTTAGTAAGGTATCACATTGAAATTAACGTTACATAACGGTTATTATTTTGTTATTTGGTAACGTTAACAAGCCCTGCTTTGTAGTGTTTTTTTTGAAGTCGGTTGTTTATTTTTTTGTAAAAAGTTTTTGTTGTTTATCCCGTGTTTTTTCTTACTTTTTGATGAATAACCGTTATTATTATTTTTCCTGGGCCTTTGGAAGGCGAACAAGGGGCCGAAGCCAACTCGTAGAGACCGTAAGACGACATGTAAGAGCACCCAAGGACAACCTTCGGTTGGTGTAGGTAGGACTATTGCAGGATATGGAAATAAAGATATTGGATTATGGGTTTGGGTGGCTAAAATGAACTGGTTGTCTTTTTTTTAATTATTTATTTAGTTCATAATATTACAGTTTTCGTCATACATAACATCTGCCAAACTGCAAAGCAATTTTTCGACAGTAGGTTCTCGTTGATTTAGCACGAATCTTTGCTTGAGTAGACATAAAAACTAAAAACTAAATCTAAGTTAAAACTAAAAGATGGCTATGGCTCTGTAGGCAAACACAGTTACCCACACAGCCACAGATTCTACAAGTTCTACAGCTACCATACTCAGCGGCATCAGTCGGCGAACGTCATGAGACTATCCTATAGTAGGTACCTACTCAGTATAAGGTAAGCAAACTTAGGACCCACGACCTTAGCCCACCGAAGCCGCCGATCGGACACAGCAACTATGGACACATCGACAAGTAATGCTTCCTTAGGACACTAGGTGATTTTTACTTGTGACGCGATCGATCATTCCCTCGGGCAATTCATTTATTAATGCAGGTGTAATCCATCGTCTCGTATAGAGATGAGTTGTAACAGGTTAAACACGATATCTGTTATCACTGTTACTGTTACACAAAAATAACAGATCCAAATATCTGTTATTAAATAACAGGCTGTTATTTTTGTACGGACGATAAATACGTATTTAAATATCAATTGAATATCTTCTTTATTTCTATTCGTATTAAGTTTTTTTATAATGGCAACTGGTCAGTAACAGATAACAGGTAACACGACTTAATTTAGAAGTCACTTTTTCGTAAGTGTTTGTTTTTGTAAGACCACCAACTGTATTTTTAGGAATAATAAATACTAAGTGCTTCTCTTTTTAACGTAGTTTAACCGCTATAGTAAGAGTGAGAAGTAAACATGTTTCGAAATAAATAATAGGTGTTTCTCTTTTCAGTAAGGATCATTCCTTAATGAAGAAGAGAGAGACATTGATAACCTTGCAATATTTCTTCTTTTGTGTGAGTGTGTATGTAAGTAAAAGCCGTAGTAACAGTGGGAGTGCGGGGATTGTTATAATGAATAGCAGTAACAGCCGCGGTAACAGTTCTTGAGGGTCTGTTATTTTAAGTAACAGATAAGTTATATTGTTAGGAACAATTGTTATTTGTTATTTTTAAATATCTGTTATTTCTACCTGTTACGATAAATACGCCTCACTCCTAGTCTCGTACGCTTACAATAATAATTGTTTACATTTGGCACCTGTATAAAAGATAGCTTCATAAAAGATAGCTTGATCTCTGCGACAGCTGTCAGTAAAATCACGCCTGTGAAGTCTTGAATTTCATAATAGTAGGTACAGACAGTACCTGTCAATGTCATACTTTATGGGCATGCCGACCTAATTAGTGATGGGTGATAATTGATCAATCATCGTGACCACAGACTATGAACTATCGATATTTTAAATAAAACTTAATTTAAAATTAATTTATCTTTTAATTATATTATATATTTTAATATCATAACATTATTTACATTTGTACATACTTGATCTAAAATAATAGTAAGTAAATAAAATCCAATTTCTCACCTACTAATGTAACATTCCATTCGTCAACGTCCCATCCTTGGGTTTCGGGAGAAGACACGCTACGTTTGGCTCACAGGCCGTGTTACCAGACCAAAATAAAGCCAATTATGTTACATTAGCATCGATAATAGTAAGAAACGTCGATAATTTCTATCGACAATTTTTTACATTCTGACAACCCTAGGAATGTCAGTTTGACATTATGTCGCAGAGATCAAGCTATCTTTTAAGTAGTATAGTTTATTTTTCTTTGCAAGTCGGGTTGGGTAGTTATGTACAGACGCCAGCACATCAGGCTACTACAATCTGTCAAATTTATTTAATAGATTTTCAACTTTATGACTGAAGTTTAAGGTTCAAAGTTGATTGGGAAAATTTGACAGTTTCGGGTAGCTTGATGTGCTGGCGTCTGTACTTTTCTTTTTTATGTTTTTTAATATTGTGTTGTTCAAGAATCATTGTCATTATTACTTTCATGTCAACTGGTAATATATTGCACTTCTTAAATAATTGTTCATATTCCTTGTTCAAGCTTTGTTTAGTTCTTTTGCTCACTAATATTTTAAGAAGACGTATTTGTAGTATTTTTTTATCTAGATATGTTTTAAAAGTAAGTCCATAACCACACAACCCATAACTGATAATCGAGTCGGCAAGTGCATGGTAGGTATAATGCATACAATAGTTCTCTTAACTACAGGCTTCAGGGTATACAATTTACCCAGAACTGACCGAACTTTATTACAAACCGTGTCTATGTGTATGTTCCATGCAAAATTAGTTTCAATAGTCAATCCTAAGTACTTGTAGGTTTTAATCGGCTCTAAGTTAGTACATTGACAATTTGATTTCCCGTTGTGAAGACATTCATAACTAACCTTTGATATTCAAGTCAACGTTTTTGTTACGTGAATATGGAGAATGTATTGGCATGCACTTAGTTTTGCTAACATTAATTATTATGCCGTTATAGTGCGCCCATTTTATTATATTATCCAAATCGTCTTGTATTGCTTCTTGTATGGAGGTTACAACGACGGAAGGAATAAGGTCGACAGAAGAGATGGAGAACGCTTTGCACAATGCTGCATTGAAGAAAAGGTCAGCTATGGTGGTGGTTTGTGGACGGTTTGGGGAGGAATCAGCGCCAACGGTAAGACAGAGCTTGTCTTTGTGTCTGGGCCACGTCTGCCTGCACTAAACAGTTATCGGTACATCGAACATTGTCTTGAGCCTCACGTGATGCCCTATGCACATTTTATTGGCAACGGTTTCATATTCATGCACGACAATGCTAGGGCTCACACCGCGAGCGTCGTACGAGATTATGTTACCGAAGTCGGTATCTCCATTATGGAATGGCCAGCAAGAAGCCCGGACATGAATCCGATTGAACATCTATGGGATGAATTAGAGAGACGAATTCGTGCAAGAGATCCTGCCCCAGAAACACTTATCCAACTGCAAAATGCAATCCAAGAGGAATGGAATGGAATGCCACAACATTTGATCGTAACTCTCATCCGATCGATGAAGAAGTATGGAAGCAGTAATAAGAGCTCGGGGAGGGAATACAAGTTATTATATAAACGTTTCTTAGCTTTTTTTTTTAAATTTACGTGTGTTGTTTTATCAATTTCCTTCATACTCCATACAGGGTAAAAATTACTTGTTAAACAAAATACGAAACCTATGCAAATTTAATTTGAATTTAGAACATTAACACTAGGATTTGAAAACCTCATATTATTCACTATTAAACGACATTTGACATATATTCCTAAATATACACATTTTTCTGAAAATCCTTACAAAATATAAACTTGCAAGGTGTTTCGATGTTTCTGATGAGAAGTGTACCTAGTTCTTCGCTCCAAGTACTGACCAAACCATCTATTGATTGGTCCACTTATCCCACACTCATCCATGGCCTGCAACAAGCCGTCGTGACCCAGGGTATCGAAGGCTTTTTTGAAGTCTATAAATACTGCTACCACTATTTTTTTATCATTTAGGTAATTATTTACATCATCCGTAAATCTTGCTAGCGCCGTTGCTGTAACTTCTGGGGGCCTACCACTAGCTCAAAAGCAGTATTATTTTAATATTACTTCAGTGGGAGAAAGAGATAGAGCTATACGTCCTGTAGAGCTTCATCTCTTTCCCACACTGATGTAATATTAAAATAATACTGCTTTATGAGCTTGTGGTAGGCCCCCTGTTTGGTCTAAAACCATGTTGAATATTGGTAATAATATCATTTTTGTCTAAGTAACTTGTGATTTGACTAACTATAAACTTTTCCATAATCTTATTAACTGTATTTAAAATAGCTATTGAAAATTATGGAAAGACGATAATTATTACCTAGATGGAGTGAAGTACATCAGAATCACCTGTGTCAATACCCTCCACTTTCGAGTCTGATTCCACACGTTGAAAATTTTTTTGTAACTCATGAGAGTTCAATTTTATTCATTTTCTGCACTATTTATTTAGTCATACAATAGAATACAATTAAAATCATTTTGTTCTTATCACAAGCAAAGCGGGAAAGAAGGACGCGTGCGTGCTTTCCCGTTTACATTGCTGCACTATGCCAAAGTGACCTTGACACGCGTACGCTTATGACGTCACAGAACGACTTCTAAGTAGTCCGTGGCGCTCGGAGCAGTGACAGACAACTAACTTTTTTTGTAGAGATGGGAATATAATTTATCGACAAGGATTGGTGAACAATAACAAGAACTATTTCATTACGGATCGGCACCCATCTGAAGGTCTAAATTGGTAAATTTTCCCTTTGTTGTAGTTAACTAAGTTCATATTTTATTGACCTCAAATTGTTTTCGATAGTAGTATTTATAAATATTTCTAAGGGTGAAATCAAACAGTGATAACTTTCGCGTCACATCACTGGCCGACTATATATGAAGTCATGGCGATTAATTTGACAGGACTAAACTAAAATTTATCTTCTGTCCTTTTCTTAATGAAATAGAAAGAAAAAGATGCACTGAACTTAAATTTAGTTTAGTTTGTGAACAATGGAATCGGCACCATTGAATAAAATTGAACTCTCATGAGTTACAAAAAAATTTTCAACGTGTGGAATCGGACTCGAAAGTGGAGGATATTGACACAGATGATTCTGATGTACTTAACTCCATCTAGGTAGGTAATGGTGCCGATTCCATTGTTCACAAACTAAACTAAATTTAAGTTCTAGTGCTCGTGCCTAGTGCTTTCCTCAAAAGACTACTTCAGACACCAATCCACATTGCCTTCACATGATCTGACCAAGATCATGTCTGGACTTTAAAAGAGACTGTGACCTCTGAGTTTGTTTCGGCCTTTCTTCTCAGAGTAGTCAGATAGGAAACGCCGACCTCATCTAGTTTTTAAAATACGATTGACGTGTAAAACTGTTTATACAAACCAATTTATCATGATCATTTGCACGCAATTGCCTCATACGAAATTTTATAGTAGGTATAGTAACGATTAGCAGAATCTATTTCTGGCCAAAAAAGGACCCTTCAAAATTCAAGCCTCTATTTAACAGATACTCAAAAGTGACGTTTGGGTATAAGTACGAAATTAAAGTTTAAGAGCTGCTTAAACATTTTAATGAAACCCTTAAATATTTGAGTGACGTTTCAGTATTCGGCCCTTATTTACTTATCAAACACACTTAAATGTAATTATTTTTTAAAATCTTTAGGATCATACCAATATTCTTTGACCATAATCGCGGTCATCTTTGAATTAATTTCCAAGTCATAACAATTAGCGTCATTAATTGCATGCAATAGACCAGTGATTGAATCAGTAGACAGCCTATTTCGCTATTTTGTTTTCGTGGGAAAATATGCGTTCAACGTTGGCGGATGAATGGGGCAGTGATAAGATATTAAGATGAAAGTAAATAAAGGAAACATTTGAGTGTCATCGCCACGCTTTAGTAAACTTACTTCAGCCCAAAATAGTTCTACACTTAGAGTATATATCACTGGAGAAGCCATAAGCGCAATATTCCGAACAAAAAATTCTGTCACTTTTGGCGGGGGACGCGAGGTAGTTTCTACGAAAACGAACAATAGCTATTGTTGTTTCCGAACCCGGAAAGAGAAGTCCGTACCATCGTTTTTTTTTTTATCGATATCGATAATCATTTGGAATTTTGCTTGAACCCAGAAATAAAACAGCTGATGCATAGAAAAGTTAAATTTAAAAAATAATAACTATTAAATAAAAGTAAAAAAATAATGTTATAGTACCAACAAATAATACATTTTTAAAAATCAGTAGGTTCATAACAACTACTGATTTTTAAAATGAATTAATTTGGAGTATATAATTATGGCGAATACATGTTTGAGGGTCCCTTTTTTTGTAATGTACGCAATTTTTTTATCTACCTATATATTTGGTCATTACGGCTTTAGCTAGTTCTACCTCATGACTAGTTAAGACCGGTATCTTGTGAGAACATTGTTTTCCCAACAAGATTCCGCAGAGCCCGTGTTACGAACTTACCACAAAGGTGGTGGTATATTTAATACTTAATTTTTTGCGGTCATCCAATCCAAGCCTTATTAACTTCTCACATTGCTGACATAAAGAAATGGATTTTGATTTTTTTTTTTCTCTCTCTCCATCGAATTAGAAGAAAATAGTTAGAAGCAGCTCCGGATCTAGAATTTTTTTTGAGGCGGGGCAAAGACTGCCGTCTGCCGCCCAGCTCCCCACCAATCTTTTATGCGATATTTAAATTTTCTCAAAATGAAAATTTTTGCAGCAACATATTCAAATTGTATCGATCGATAATGCGCTAATTCAACAGGGGCGCCAAAACTGTTGTAAAAAAGAAAAAAGAATTAAAATATTATAAATGTGCTGCGCGTCTTATTTATTGCAAAGTTGCCCGGGGCACGGGCCCCGGATTGCTCCCCTTAGATCCGGGGTTAGTTGGAAGTATAAACGCTTTTTCACGTGACTTTTCTGCCAACTTACTCCTACCGCAAGCCGCGTTAGAAAATTTCGTTCAAAAACAATTTTCTTAAACAACGAAAAATACTAATTCGCCCTAAGAAATTATCGACATGTCAATTTTGGTTTCATACATGACCTCAACCCTACGGTAGTCTCGTTATCATTTTTGCTAGAAGACATAATCGCATGGCAAGTGCATGTCAATTTAGCTGATTTGACGTACATTTTCGTAATGCAAAAAAATATATTTTGAACCTTATGAACAAAAAAACGAAGTGTAGCGAGACATGGTGACGTCACGAAAGCAATGCGAGAAAAATACTCGATTCATACCTTGTTTTATGTTGAATCATGGTTGAATCGAATGAAAAGTCAAAATGTATTATGAGGTTGGGATTTTGAAAATCACTGAAAACATGACTAGATATTTAAAAAAATACTTAAATATGGAAGGTTATTCCGTCTTTATTTAAGTTTGACGTATTTGAACGCTTTTTATATGTTTTAACAACACAACTAGGCATTTTCACGGAGCACAGATGAGAACCCTGCGACTCGAAAACGATTAACGTTGTGCGTTCGAATCGATTTGAAAGTAGTTTTTATGAACGTGTTAGAGCGTTTGCTCTTGTACTTTTACAGAGGGGGAAGTGTTCGTAAGGCTTCTCCAGTGATATATACTCTAAGGTTCTACATCATCACCATCAGGAAATGTTTTGACTTTGTTATTCTCTGAAATCGTGGAAAAATCGTTGCATTTCGGTAGGACAAAGCCCATTTCGGTAAAAATACCGAAATATCAGTAGGTTGGAGACATCTGATCGTATTTGTAATATCTGTGACTGCGAATGAATGAATGATTAATTTTGTCAATCCGTATTTTGGTCTCACTCATTCTTGATCTTGATGAGCGAGAAAGGCAACAAATGAACGAACAAATTTTGATTGACTCTATAGTTCGTGTTCATAGCAGGGGAATTCCCGTTCAGACTGATTCTATGTTAGGATTACCAGCGCTAGACTTAAAAATCGGATCGGGTCGGAAAATACGATTAAGTCATGATTTTAATTCCTGGAAAAGTCGCCTACCCTAAGTGTAAAAAAGTCGCTAAATTTTTTCTAGTCGCTAGATCGAAAAAAGAAGTCCCTAAACACATCCAAAATCCGCTGGATTTAGCTACAAAGTCGCTAAAACGGCAACACTGCTGATTGACAATGACAAGGAACGCCATTTGACATATCGAATCATTCGGTGTTGCCAGGACAATATCCACATAACACTCGTAATGAGGTTAAGTTAAAATAAGGTGAAAAAAATATATTTTAAATCAAATAAATTACAGTGTATTTGGGACATAAAAAGGTAAGTTTTCACCAAATTTCGAAGAAAAAAATAAATTTTTGAAAAAGATAAAAATAAAAAACCAAAAACTTGGTTATTTGAATTTTTCACATAAATTTTGAGGTTATGTGAAAAAATTGTCAAGACAAAAGTTGTAAATCTTTTTATTACCTACAACTTTGCCATTTAACTTTTTTCCATAGGACTTGTAGTTTTGCCGGAAATCGATATAAACCGTTTTTTACCCTTAAAAACGCACCCCTATCCACTTCCCGACCTCAGATCGCCCGTAAATTATTTTTCCTTTCATTTTTGTTATATTTTCTTCCTTTTCTAATGGGTTTCATCCTACTGTTATTTTTTTTCACTTTTTACCATTTTCAAAGGTTTCAGCCCCTGGTCTATAAGTCTCATACATATGAATCTAGTTTTCGTATAATTTGTAATCGACACAAAAGTAACCATAAACACAACAATGGTGGTTTAAAGACGTACAACTGTGCTGCCATCTGTTCTGAGCTTTCAGTTTTTAATATAAAAAAAGCACCCTAATTTTCAATCGAAAGGAGATGTTTCATTTTCGGCCATAAAGTGTACGTTAATATCAAAAAAGGAAAAAAATCCACGAAATAAGGAAAAATATTCTTTTCTGTTTATTCCCCTGATTACTTCGGCACAAAAATTAACAAATTATTGCCATATTCTATTCACCATGGCGTCGTTTTACTTGCATACTGCTTTCGTCCAGAAATCATGTTACATTTTAACATAATAATATCACGTAGACGTCATTTAAATAAATATGAAAGGCATGTATTTCTGTACTATATTAAGATATCTATCTTATACAACTTTTTTGATTAATTAGAAAGTGTGATTCATCATAAAAATTAAAAACTGCTTTTGTGGATTGTACAGCTTGGCCAAAAAGTCGTGAAAATAATGGTGGCGCCACTATAGTGCATGTTGTAACCCTATATAGTACGACCTCAACGGTTTTGATACTTAGTTTTTTTGACAATTAATGTGAATAGTGGCGTGTTTTATGAAAAAAAGAAAAGCTCTGAAACGTTTGGTCAGCCACCAGGCATTACCTAGAACGATAACATTTGCAGTTATTTATTGTAATGAATTTAAAACAAAATTATTAGGTATTTCAAAATACCTTGACGTCTATTATAATCCCATATAATGTGAGAAAATTTTATGTTTTACAAGACCCCAGATCAATTCAATAGGGTTTAAATCACAGTGATAAATTGGAAGCCTTGCTACTGTGTGACTGTGTCCCACAAATCCAAGTTCTCCTCTAACCACAGGTAAAATGTTCCATAGTTGGTTTTCTAAATAAAAACTAAAAAATAATCAGAATCAAAAAATTTAATCACAATCAAAAATGTTTTCCTCTAAGTATTCTACGCCCGAAAAGTCTTCATCCATGTCTTGGTGTGAGCTTTCACCAAAACTCTGCTGGCTATCTTCAGATGTGTCACTACTGCTGCTTTCATCTTGTAGGTTTATGATAATTTTTTCAATGTCACTATACAGAGTTTGCCCCCTTCTAAAATAACCTTTTTCTATTTTCATGACATGTTGACATGAATTTTTCCAGTCGTCAACTGAAATGCTCTGAAACGCTTGTTCAGCCACTGCCTAGAACAATAAAATAAAAACAAAGTAAGCATTTGCAATTACTTACTATAATGAATTGAAAATGAAATAATTATATCAAATACCTTGATGTCAATTGATCCCACATTATGTGAGGCAATTTTATGTTTTACTAGACCCCAGATCAATTCAATGGGGTTTAGATCGCAGTGATAAGGTGGGAGCCTTACCACCGTGTGACCATGCTCACTTAGGAGTTCATCTATTTCATAGATGGGCATGGGTTTGTGTCGTTTAACAAGCATGAGCAGGTTCGGCTTCCTTGCTGATTCATCAAACGGCACATTGTTCTCAGACAACCACAGCTTTATTTCGCCAACTTTTGATCCAGAAGTAGGTGCCTTATTGCGAATCACTGAATGATAGGGGGCGTTATCCATGACTATAATTGAAGGTTTAGACAAATTCGGTATTAGTTTCTCCTTAACCCATTTAGTAAAATTTGACTTATTCATCTCCGAGTGGTAGTCTTCATTTTTATTTTTCCCACTAAATATTAACAACGCATTTGGTACAAAACCATTTTCATTCCCTGCATGTATGATAATGTACCTGAGAAAAAAAAAAACCAAGCAGAACGTGCAAAACATGCAACACACACAACGCATTAAATAAAGCATGCTTCAGCAACAACCTACCTTTTGCCTTTGGACACACTTTCTTTTATTCCACTGACGTTAAGAGACTGCCAGCATTTTTTTAATTTGTAGGAAGTATGAATATAGCTTTCGTCTAGATAAATAATGTCCTTTCTCAGATCATCTGGCAAATTTCTATTTTTAATAATCTTGTCCAAGTAGACTTCACGTTTTGCAGCAATATTCGGCTTTTCTATCAAAGATTGCCTGTCTGATTGGCACTTTTTGTATCTAAAGCCCAGGGCTATTAGAACCTTTCGTAAGTGTTCACGACTTCCGTCAAACCCAAGTTCTTCTCTAACTACAGGCAAAAGGTTTCGTAAAGTTGGTGCCTAAAAATAAAAATTACTGTAAATGTCTTTCAGTGTACTTGATAAAAACGAAAAAAAGATTGATATAAAAGAGAAGTTTGAAGTTCTACTTACAATCTTTTTTACAGTGTAAAAGAATTGAACTTTTTGTCTGATTGCACACAAGTCAAAATTGTCCAATTTTTTTTTAGGTCGCCCTGCTCTATGTTTCCCAGGTGTGGAGAAAACACCTTTGTTTCTTTGTCCTTCTATTGCAATTCGCCTTATAGTACTGATGGATTTACCTAAAACATACTATAGTTATTTTTGTTCAGTGATTTATGCAATATTTACAAAAAGTATCAAAATTATATGAACGCGCTGCATTCCGAATGTGTTTTGTAAACATAACCTTAAATTCGTGAATGCACATTTCAATAATTGTATGAAAGGTTTATACTAGATATTGTACCTTGAAATACACACTTTACATGTAATTACATGTATAAAATATAATTTTACCTGTCATTTCAGCGGTTCTTTTATACACATCGTTGAGATCGGATAAAATTTGTCCGGCTTCGAGTTCCGCCAAACATCTCACGTATACTTTATAAATGATCGCTCTTGCGGAGCTGCGAATAACAGATCTGTTCATTATGAACACAATGGGTCACCAGTATCACCACAATAACGCAAATAAATAAAAATAAACACGAGAAACAGACACCGATTACCAGAAATGACAGATTATGTACCTTACTCGACGAGGCAGAGCGAGTGTTGCCAATTATTAAATATTTTAGTTCCGTTTCAGGACTTTCTTGCCAAACTGTAGATTTGTAGGTACTTCTGGACCAAAATGGCTAGCAGTCGATGGTCGTATTTCTCCTGACAAACGTCAAACATTTTCGGTTTTTATTTTGTGCCCAAAAAGTATTAGGTATTATGTAAAAAAACAGTCTTTATTGTATTTAGGGGTTCGTTTCCCAGGTTTTCTAAAGTGTACATGTTATGGCCGGAGTCCCATACAAAAATGAAACGTCTCCTTTCTCCTGTCAAAATATCGGCTTTTTTCAAAAAGTCGGTGGGTTTTTTGTTCGTTGAAATCTGTACTTTCTGACGGTGTAAAAAAAATATACATTACCATAGTAAATGTTCTCAGAAAATGCAAAAAATCGAAAAAAACTCGAATTCAATTTTTTTTTTAATCATTGTGTACAATTTTGAGCTATTTATTAAAATTTACACTATAATTACCTACTCAAAAAATGTAAGATTCCATGTTACATTGATAAACCAAAAAATTGCAAATCGAAATATATTACTATAACTAAGAAACAAATAAGTTAATAAAGTTAATATTTATTTAAGACATCTACAATATTTTGAGAAAGTTGTAGAATCTTCTTTAATATTTGTAGATGTAACTCAGCCTGTACATGTATTTTTTAAAACAATGTTGTACACTGCTCTGTATCTCGAATATTGGCTAACGGTTCTTACAGCTGCAACAAAATAACAGGTATGTAGTAAGGCCCAGACCCTCCTAGCTCCTTCCCCACTTCTTTATGAAATACCTTTCAATGGGCAAAAATTTTCCGTAGGCCGAGCCAGCTAAATGGTTGATCTTGTATGTGTCAAAAAAATCACAGCAGTAGTTTATATTACGAAATTAAAAGGAAAACTATCACAGCTAAGTAGGCTCTACAAGTTAACGAGTAATAATCGACCAACTTAACTTTGCAGTTGTAAAAACATGTTTTCCCATACATTTTGTATGGGAACTACAAAATTAAGTTTGTTTTTGGGATAAATTCATTCCAACTACGGAATCCTTCATTGTGCGTGGTCCGACACGCACTTGGCCGGGATTTTTTAAAGACTGGAGGTGTACGATAGAAATAACCTGATCAAAGTTGAAAACCAACTCGGGCATGATCTTCCTGACTGAAAAACCTCAGATATAGCACTTCTAGCACTGATCTAATATGATAATATAAATCTACAGATACTTTACTATAATATCACATCACAAGGGCCTGTTTGTTATGAAAACAGACTTAGTTTTCTTGGGAGCATCACCTATAAAACACTTTCTCCCATAAAAGGCTTATAGGATAGCACATCGTCTCGACGAAATATCGGATCCCAATTTTTAGATTTCTGTTGTCCCACCACTTAGCATTCATTACTGAAAACATTCACTCTGGGAATACTGAGGAGGCAGAAGTAACTATATTAGTATTAACAATTTTACCATCTATTTACTTAGTCCTGAAAATTCGAGATATCAGTTTCATTCTGAAAGTTTCATTTCTGGCTAGCTGAACCACCACGCCTGCCCATGCCCATGCATGTGCATGCATCAGGGGCGTCGTGTCCATATAAGCCGATTCCTACCGGCTTCCCTTAGGAAATTCGTAACACAACCACTCTATCGTCATTGAATAATCAAACTATAAGTAGTTGATATACCATAAAATTAAAATATTACAAAACGCCTACATACATTAAAAAAATTGTCTTTATAACTCAACAACAAAACACTTTGTGCTAAAATAACTCGTAGGTGCGTCCGACTTATCGTGAATTCAATTTCCTTACAAAATAAAGTCCATCCTGACGTCACTTCGGTCACGTGACACCGTGATTTCTAGCAGCCGGGTAAGCCGATCTGCAACGAGTTACGATAAGGACGCAGTAGCAGAAACGTGCGCGCGGGAGCGAGAAGAAATTATTGCTATTGCACCACCTCTTTATGGCACACGCATTTGATTCGGTATTTTTCGTTGAATTTCGTAATGCGTTCGGCTAGGAGTTCGTAAATATTTCATCATTTGTTTGACAATGTGTGGTTGTTTTTTGACTTCTAATTGGTCTAATTTGGTTCTAATGCGATTACATTAGAACCTTATTATTTTGCATTTTGTTCGCTCAGTAATTAGTTTATATCATTACTGTAGTATTAATTCAATGTTTGTTTGTAGTTATAGGACAGTGATTAACATAGTGTTTTGAGTTTAGTGAATGTAAAAGTAAATTACGTTGTAATTAGGTATTTGGGGTGATAGTTTGTTGGCCGAGTAGTTTAATTATAGTAAAACAATTAAACGGGTTTAAGATCAATATTTTAGAAATGCATACATAGATGTACCTTAAGATTTTTGGTGAACACAAAAATATTATCCGTTTAATAAGCTGAAATTACTTATTTTTTTAGAGTAGATTTGAAAAGTAATTAGCACGATCTTATTAGGATGGCGGCATTAATAGTTTAGAATGTTTGACAGATTATTTACTTTGTGAAGAAACATGGTTTTCAAGGCTAAGTTTTGAAAATAAGAAACACATAATTAAGTTAGGTCGTGCTCGCCCAGATATGATTATAAATTACAAATGCCGCGATGGTTTTTTCAAACATTTTTAATGTTTCTCTTTACGATAAATATCAATGACTGACTGGCAGTCGTAAATGTAATAAGATGTATTGTTCCCGTGTTTACTTTTCTTAGATTGTAGTTGTTTATGGAATATAGGGTTTTTAAACATTTTAATCTAACGAATTCATCAAAAAAGATATGCAGACTGAAAAATATATTCGTTGCTGTTTTATGAGTTCGGGACAGACCATGAAGCTCATAATAGAAAAGTAGATCGAAATGGGAATTATTTTGATGGGGAAACAAGAAGTAACTTTTCGCGGCCACGAGGAAAGTCCGATTATTTTTTTGCTGCTCCGGCTTACCTCCTCCATAAAAACATCTTTCGCCACTGGCATGCATGTTTTACGTAGTAGATGAAACTTTTTATTTAGGTAGGTATACCTAGCTCTGGGTCTGGATATCAGTGAAAACAATATATTAATATACTTTATTTTAGTTGAACACAGTATTTTAGCGTGAAAAACAGTTTCATACTAAACTGTACTATACTATTTTAACAGTATGGTTGGCAACCCAACTTGTGGCACTCATAGATGTAAAACAACCGATTTAAAACGTTTTAAATAAAATATTGCCGTTTTAAGGCTCTTACAAACAGGCGCGATACGCGACGCGACACAAAGGCACCGCTCGGCGCGCGACGAGCGGTGCCTTTGTGTCGCGCTTGTTTGTTAGAGCCTTTGAACCCCAAAAAAATCGTTTTAAACTATTGAAAACTCGCCTACAAAAAGGCAGCGCGGCAGTTTATGTATGTGCATGTGTCAGTAGGGTAGGCGAGCTGGCAACGTTGCGTCGAGTCACGAGTGACGAATTCAACGAGAGTGTGAGTTTTGTTTTAAACCAAATCAAATTGATTATTTATATCGTTTAAAAATAATGAAATAAATGTTTATTTACCAACACAGAGTTTTTAAAGCTTAGGTAGTTAATGGTGCCGATTCCCTTGTTCACAAACTAAACTAAATTTAAGTTCAGTGCATCTTTTTCTTTCTATTTCATTAAGAAAAGGACAGAAGATAAATTTTAGTTTAGTCCTGTCAAATTAATCATCGCCTGTCACTCTCCATACAAGTTTAGACGTGATTAAAAACTTGCCGACTAAAATTACGTCAATTTACGTCAAACGCTGATTAATTTGACAGGACTAAACTAAAATTTATATTCTGTCCTTTTCTTAATGAAATAGAAAGAAAAAGATGCACTGAACTTAAATTTAGTTTAGTTTGTGAACAAGGGAATCGGCACCAATACCTTCGCTTGGTCGGACGGACCAACTAGAACTAAACCCGCTAAATATATCAATATCAGTATATCACACATTTAAAAAATCTTTGCACAGTTTATAGGTACTCCGTTATATCCCTACCTCGATTAAAGGCTTGTGCAGACCAACGCGACACAAAGAGACCGCTCGTCGCGCGACGAGCGGTGCCTTTGTGTCGCGTCGCGTGTCGCGATGGTCTGCACAAGCTTTAAATCAAGAAAATGTAGTTATAAAAAACAAACTCATCAACACCAACCGATTTAAATAGAAAAAAATATATATTTTGGTTTTAAACGTTTATTTTGGTTTTGAATGGATTGGTTATTTGGTTTAAACTGGCCTTACATCTATAAGCACTCTAGACAAACACAAAATGCCGCATGCATTGAACCTGGCAACATTATTATCTTTATAGTCTATGGCGGGGGTTTACCTTACCAGTATGTTAAACGCACGGAACAGAAAAAACAGTGGAAGTGCAAAGTAGGCGTGGCACGCGTGTCACAATTAAGCGCTGTTACGCAACATTACTTCAGTCGTGTTCTAACAACGCGTCGAGCTGCTAGTCTCGCGACAAATTTATTTTTCCGTAAATATGCCGTATTGTTCGGTTTTGGAATGCAAAAATGATAGTAGAAGAAATAATATTAAAAATGGAGGTGTTTCGTACCTTCAGTAAATATGATTTTATTTATTTTCTAATAAAATCTTAGTTTTTGTCAATTTACTAATAATTTAATAGAACGTTTAGTTAAAATCAACTTTACGCGATTAAAATAAAGTTTATATTGGATTGAATGTATTCACTATTTCGTTCTCGAAAGTTCTTCGCTACTCAATTAGGGATGTAGTCAGGTCGGGTATTGATGTTATAGATAGTTATCGATAAAAGAAAATAAGTACCTAATTTAATATTTGTTGTATAACATTACAATATAGATATAATGTCGCCTAACATTCATACACGAAATATAAGGTTGCATAGATGCTATATAGCGAAATTGTAATCAAAGTTTTACATAATGTTTGAGACGCGTTACATTGTTCAGCCGGTAATTTAAAGTCATTTCGGTGTGTAAGATCAGTGAAAAAAGCTTCCATACCGGGTTGCCGGCGCCCGCCTCAAGGATAATACATAATTAAATTAGTACATATATTCAAATTTTTTATTTATAATAAGTTATAGTAATAGTAAATAATTGCGAGAGATCAAGGTGGATTGTTGTATCCTTCGCCAGATGTTGTCAAAATATGTCAGACGGCGGAAACATTTTTAAAAAACGTTGACATAGGGGTTATTCAAATCGGTCAAGCCGTTTTTGAGTTTTAGCGAGAACAACGAATAGCAATTGATTTTTATTATATAGAAGATATTATTTAAAACTAAAATCTTATATATTATGTAAGATTCTATTTTTAAATAATACTACGTCATTCATCTTACAGTTTTACTCAACTCCAAACAAGTCTTATTTTCTCGAATTATGAAATCGGGTATCTATCGATATCGATAATGTTATTGAAAATTCAATGTGTTGCTGCCTTGATCGAGTAGCAGAAGACACGACCTATGACGCGAATGTCAACCTTGCGACTAACGCAATTAAGTTTAAAATTACGACAACTGAGAATACCGCCATCTATGGTTGGGTAGCAGAATTTACTTGGCAATCGAATCTAGTTTAACTTTAGATCACAAAACGTCGTTGATACTTTCTGCACGAACGCAAAATAAATCCTATTTTAAGAGATTGAAGGTTTCTTTCCAAATGTAGAATCTGTGACTTATGCTAGTTTTGACTAAAATTTAAACGACAAATCAAACGATCGGCTTATTTGTAGTGCATTATATGATTATCAGTTTATTTGTGAGGGTTTGGCGACAACGGTTCTCATAGTAATTTTGCTGCATTGCACTTCCACTGTTTTTTCTGTTCCGTGGTTAAACGCCCTATTCACGATCCATCTATAAATACCGCGGACCACAGAGTACATTGAATATACTCCGCGGACGTACGTCGGTAAGAGCAATCGTCCATCGTGCCTGCTTGATTTTGCTGTACTTCAGATTCAGTTTATAATATTAGAATAAATTTCATTCGATTACATCAGCACGCTGGATACGCGCACGATAGTGTGTATGCTACGTCCAGCAGCACCGTGGCCTTGAGTGGACGTACAGCTGGAACCGATCGTGGATTACTTCCCTAGTGAACCTAGTGTGCCTGAATTGGACGTCAACGACTAGTAAGCTAGTGACTAGTAATCAAATACGCTCAAGGAGTTTAATTTGCTTGCTATTGCGCTATGATGTGGGTGTGATTGTTTGGTGCAAATTGCCTGCAACCCTCATCTGTGCCCTCAACCGGTCAGTGGGTGAGTAGAGCAGACGGTTCAGCCCTTTGGACCTTTATCGGGAACGTGGAAGTGTAGGTATGTAAGTAGTTTTATTATTTTACTAGCGACCCGCCCATGCTTCGCACTGGTGCAATCTACTTTCCGCGCAACTTTCTTAAATCTTTTCTTTCATGAACCTTCCCCTGACAATAACAAACTCAAGAATAAAAGAATTAGCGAAATCGGTCCAACTGTTCACGCGTGATGATAATCCGAAACTTAGCCTCAGAGTCCTTTGTGCTTTGAAGCTTCTAGCAGCTGTGGAACAACGTGAGGTTTCGTTAATCCGCCCCTAAGACGACCCACTGACCATTTGCGCTTATTGTTTTGCTCATGCTTACAAATATGTCATCCTGAAAATTGAAACACATTAGAAATTTAAGTACCTAGTTATCTATTATGGAATGTTCTATGCTATAGTTCTGTAGTCGATGTTCGAAGCAATTTGTGTAGGCAAGCAAAGCAACCAACTAATAAATTAATTTTGGTTGAAAAGCAGTAGTGAGTACCTACATGAATCTCTACTCTTATCTCGGCAAGGGGCTGCAGTCTCGACATAGATAGTGATTGCTAAGTTCTCACATTCTAATATTCTAGGCACTGTTTACACAAGACATGTTGCATAAGTAGGACCTATCCAAATAACATTAAAATGCACTCGGCAGTTGGCTTGACAGTAATAATTTAACTATTATTATTATTAATTTATTATTTTAGACGAGATTGTGACTAAATACCTATTTGTTTATGTGCCGTCTTAATTTATTGACATTTTATTAATATTAGTAACTATTAGTGTTTGGCATGAAATTGTGACATGTACCTTGACTTTATAACATTTGATTATTATATTTACCTAAACAATTTTGTATGCCTTCTGGCGGGACGTAGTATGGACTGATATTTATTTGTAACATCTGTATAATTTTTTACCCTACATTTACAAAATTAATTAATGTATTTGAATAAATCTCCAAAAATCTAAAATCATGCACTTTTACCATGAGAGGTAGACATGAATATAAATCATAATAGTCCAAACTGTAGAAAAAGTGAATATCACAAAAAATTGGGATGTTAATTAACAGTTGGTTAGCGTGGAAGTCACAGGCAGAAGACATTTGGGTCAGTGGGTTGGAGTAGGGGCGGATTTGTACATAGCAGCATACATGCTGCATAATTTATCAAAAATTGGTAATCTGCAAACAATATTGGTTGTTTTCTCACCATGGATTAGGGGCCGTTCAAGTATTACGTAAGCAGATTTATTACAATTATTTACCCCCGCCTCCCCCTTGTCAGCAAAAGTAAGCAAAGCTCTTACCCCCCCCTCCCATGCTTACGTAAACATTGATGTATGCATTTTTCTTTTAATGTAAGTATTCTGTTTTTTTTAATTAATTTATGAGCAGCAGTTATAAATTTAGACAAGTGCACGCGGTAATTCCTCTACTCGGTTCTAAGCGCACATTGAATATATAAGCAAAAAACTGAGCTCGTCCGCGTATGTCTTGTACAAACTGTCCGCAGAACTTAACCCAGATGCTTTGGTGACAGCCTATCATGGATTAGTAGCATCAATTTTGCGGTATGGTATCATATTTTGAGGTAACTCTACGAACAAGGAAATAGTGTTTAAAGCCCAAAAGAGGTGTATTCGGGCTATGTTTAAATTACAATCGACAGAAAGCTGCAGACCATTGTTTAAAAAATACAAATTAGTAACTTTACCATCTCTATATATTTTTGAAGTAGCATCGTTTATTAAATCTAACCCCCAACTCTTTCCACGACTATCTGACACTTTTCCGCGCAACAGACGTGACAATAGCCAACTTTGCTTGCACTCAGCAAATACTGCCCTCATGGGGAAAAGCTTTTTCTGTATGGCCCCGAAAATATACAACAAACTACCACAGTCATATAGAGCTATGACAACTGATCAATTTAAAAACAAGATTCGAAATATATTAACAGACAAGTGCTATTATAATATAAATGACTTTTTGACAGATACTTTTTGACATGCTTGAACTTTATATTATTATTTCTATAGTTTTATTATTCTCGTAAAATGTATTAATGAATGTTAGTGAACCAGTCTTTAGTCTTTGGTTTATTGAAGTAATTATTTGCTTGTTATATAAAAAAATTGTACGCCTCGTCAGGCAAAACATGTACGGACTTTTTACCTATTTAAGATGTTGCATGCTCGATTTGTATGTAAACGCATGTTTGACAAATAAATTATCTTTATCTTTAAGCGAGTACCTAAACGTATTCATTATTTGTGGAAATCCCCGAAAATGCGTTTCGTTTTCAAACATAGACAATGTGTGGGTTGCCATAATGTGTAAAAACTAAATAATTACTGCTGACGTAATCACCATCTAGACCCCCCCACCCCCCATGTCATCCAAAATAAGCAAAGCATAGACCCCCCGCCCTCCTATAGTGCTTACGTAATACTTGAACGGTCCCTTAGTACTTTTTGTTTTAAGATTTGGTACAATAGACGTGGATATATTTAGTAACCTGTTCCGCTTAGCTATTTCTAAAAAATAGTTATGCTTAGCTATTTCTAAGGAAATGGCTAAGCGGAATAGGTTACTACATATATCCATGTCTATTGTATTTTATAATGGATTTCTTTCTGCAAGGTCACACCTGAATCAATTAACTATCTTTAGATTCGGTGTCTCAAAATTATTAACCTTCCCATGCCTTTAACATCTTTGAAGTACCTAGTCATACTTTTGAAAGAATTAAAAAAAACAGCTAAGAGATTTTTTTTTTATAAATTCTGTACTTACTAGATTTCTTAGCCGATAAATTAACTGAAATTTAGTTTTTGCATTTTGTTTAAATGAACTAATTTTGCATGCTATGTTAGGTAGAATCCATTTAGAATTCCTCACAATTATAACAACTGATTTCAGTATGTACATTCTTTGCAAATAAATCTATTTTATTCTATTGAAAAATAAATAACACAACCACAAATCATGTTTTCAACTTTATTAAATCTCCATTATCACAACCATCTCCTAAGTTTAAACATTCGTATGAATCTTTCTCATCTTTCAAATGAATATTTAAAGTTATACCTTCACTATTCACCATGTTTTCTTCTTCTACGTTGTTCCTTCACTACAGGAGATAGCGACCACAAATGACGCATTTCCAAGCTATGTGGCTTTTACCGACCATATTATGCCATTGACTAAAGGCTCTTACAGACCAGCGCGATATCGCGGGCGTGACACGGGTCGCGCTGCCTTTTGCGCCCGCGATATCGCGCTGGTCTGCACGAACCTTTACGCGTTTTCTAGAATAGGAACGTATTGATAAACACCGATTCGCACATGGCAGTTATAGTATACAAGCGAGTTCACAAGCGATATACAATACGTCGCCGAAAACGAGAACGTGGTTGCTGACGCGTTATAGCATATAAGAGTCCGTTGTGTGTTCCACGAACATCAATTTCGACGAAGTCGCTCAGGCACGGGAAACCGACGATCAGATGACACGCATGCTAGCAGAATCACAAGGCAAAATTGTACTAGAACAAATACATTCCACTATGTAATAAAAGTATGTATTGTAATGTTTCAAAAAAACAAAGTAAGACTACCCCTCCCATTCAGTTTTCGAAAGTTGGCCTTTGATACAGTTCGTTATGCCAGTAGGCGTTAGGGCCACATGTAAAATGATGACAAGATGCTATTTTTGGCCGGAAATGAACCAAGACATCGCTAGATAGGTTGGATCGTATTCAATGTCAGAAAAAAAAAGTACACTGACATACATGTTTCTAAAGTAGGTACATTTTCGATAACAGAGCGATTTGAAAACATACAAGTAGATGTAGTTGGGCTCTATCAACTTCATAGGACGGTTATCGTTCGGGAGGAAACGCCCGGGTGTCACCATTGTGTGGATCGCCCGGAGGACACGGTGGAGCATACGGTGGAGGTCTGCCCGGCTTGGGCGGAGCATCGCCGTGTCCTCGTGGAGGCGATCGGCGGCGGTGATCTCTTGCGTCCGGCCCTGGTTCAGGCCATGGTACGGAGCGAGAGGAAATGGCAGGCCGTAACCTCCTTCTGCGAAGCGGTAATGCTCGCAAAGGAGGAGGTGGAACGCGTGAGGGAGAGGCAAATTTCGCCTCACGCCCCTAACCGCCGCAGGAAGAGACGTAGACGCCCTGGGCGTCGAGAATCGCGAGCCGATTTCCGGCCACCGTAGGCGCGGGCTTGCAGGTGGTGAGCAATGGGTAGCTCGCCGTCCCATAAGGACCAGTAGTGCTATTCTGTAACCATCTCACCGTGTTATCTTAGCTGAAGTGAGCGTGGAGTGAGCTGTCAGTTGCTAAGGATTGACACTACTGGCAGCTCACTTCACCTAAAATATCACGGTGAGATTTTTACAGAATAGCACTACAGACCCGGGTCGACGGCGCGTTGTGTTCCACGCGCGCCTCAAAGAGATGTCAGCAGAATTGACGGGGGGTCTGCTAGGGCCGATGCCTGCTGGGGTTGCGAATAAGGCCGAAGGGGAAATCGTGGCCCCCCGGCAACAGGGCAACCGAAGGAACACGGGTGGTCAGTCAGTAAGAGTCTGACACGCCCTCCCGCTCCGGCTCCGCTCAGAGCGGAAGAAGTTATTTGATAATATCCCACCCAAAAAAAAAAGGACGGTTATCGTTATTGCGTCACCACCACAGGCAGGTTTACACGTTGCCCAGAGGCTATTCCAGTTATAAACATTACTGCTGACACAGTAGCTAAGGCTATCTACGAAGGGTGGATATTTAGATTCGGTTGTCCAAAAACGTTAACGAGCGATCAAGGAAGGCAATTCGAGAGCGAGTTTTTCAGCAGTTTTATGAATATATGCATTAGGAATAAAGAAAATGCATACAACAGCGTACCATCCGCAGGGGAATGATGGTAGCGACCCTAGCGAATAGCGATGCGATATGCTATGCTACCTTTTGGAAGGGGCGACTAGAATCAATTCTATTTTTTGTAAATTTTGACGTTCAAAAGTGCCTTTTTGTGCCTAATTAAAATAAATTATTTGACTATGACTGACTGAATTGCATTTTTGATATTTTAATTTATGGAACGCTAGCACGCGGCTCGCCAGTTGCTTACATATCACCGCCCTGCCACGTCATTTCTTACTGTGTTAATGAACCGGGTTGTTGTGGAACAAGATTAAACAATTAGTATATCCAGCACGAGTATTCTTTACATCTTCATTCAGGGCCTTTTAATACATAACATCGATAATAGTATGTCCTTTCTAGCCTCAGCCATCCTGTCTTAACTTCTCGGGAACTTCAGATTTATTTTTAAGGAATTACACATATCTGTATCATTTAAACTCATCCTATAAACAGCACGTAGTATCGATATCCGGAGACACTCCAAGAAAAGGCTCCACATACGTCTGTGTGTATGTGCTCACCAGGTTTTGTTATCTTTTCGCAAACTCGCCCCCGCCGGGTGGCGCACGGCAGGACTTACTGTTGTCATACCGTTGCGCCAGCCGGTACTCTTCGCGCCGGTCATGGGCGCCGCGAGTATTTATAAACTAAAAAAGAAGAATTCCTTCCTTCAGACATTCGCATGGTGGACGTTTTTTCAGATTATTTTCAGAAAATAAAATAGATTTAATACCAGGGGGCCTACCACTAGCTCAAAAGCAGTATTATTTTAATATTACTTCAGTAGGAGAAAGAGATGGAGCTATACGTTCTGTAGAGCTTCATCTCTTTCCCACACTGAAGTAATATTAAAATAATACTGCTTTATGAGCTTGTGGTAGGCCTCCAGACCTATCGTGAATCGTCCATCTGTCGAAGCTGTTGCCGCTGTGAAGGCTTCGATAAATAGCGGCAACAGCCGACAGACACCAAATAGTTTCCTGTGCGCTTTACCAAATATACAACCTTCGCACAATTCTCCACTCTTAAACTCCTTCTCTATCAATCTTTTGATATGTCTCGTGTCTTGATTCCCTATACGCTCGTGCCATAATTGCAGCGTAAGTATGTCCATTCTCCATGCTCAATTAAGTTGATTCAAAAACTTTTACCACAAAGTGAAAAATAACTTTCATTTCGGAAGTCGGTTGTATTTTTTTGTATTTTTCGCTTTTTAGTTGTGGTACTTGGAAGTCGGTTAAAAAAAGAATCATCGAAATCGGTTGGCGTAATATTGAGTTATTCGTCCATTTGTCGCGCACATACTTAATGCAAATTTAAGACTTATATGATTTTCTCATGGATGCCAGTGTCAGAACTGGACCAAATTGAAATGGGACCACACGGAAAGCACCAGCTTTCAAATAGAAAAAGAATCATCAAAACCGGTTGACCCAGTCGAAAGTTCTGAGGTAACAAAGATTTAAAAAAAAATGCGGTCGAATTGAGAACCTCCTCCTTTTTTGAAGTCGGTTAAAAATCAGCACATATGGCTTTGTTGATTTTCATGGAACATGTTGCAACCCGAGACTCAAAAATACTTGTGGGCTTTTTTTCCTGTGTACTATGCACAGAGAAAATGTTCTTGCATAACTGGGGAACATTCCAGACATCTCATACTTAACAAAAGGAAGTCACTTTTTCCTTTAACATTGGCTTTTTCACGGACTGTGCCTTTTCCAACAGCCTTTATCGTGTCCGTCAGCCGTAGTTACTGTGTGAGGTTCACTAAAATGTTTAAAATCTTGAAATAGATCTCCTCGACTTGTGACGTGATGTGTCTCTCCATAAGCAATCTCACAAAGCAGTAGACTGACGCTGACTTACGACCTTCTTCTATAAGTTGTTACAATACTGTAGACACGCACATTACACACACACACTCACTTTGTCTGCAACTCATAGTAATCACTAGTTCGATAATTATTATTCGTTTTTTGTTTCATTCGTCTTGTTCACATAAATATTAAAGTTTAGCAGGTAGACCATAGAAAACTAAGTAAATTATCTCGATTTCTGTGGGGTAGACAGATGCAGTTCGTTACGAGTATTCACTTAATAGAACTTTGTTGGTTCGTGATTATTGTCGGTGACGAGTATTTAGCTATTAGCGGTGTTGTGGTTTAGTACATTACTGCCGCGGTCTATAATGACTACTTTGCTGGTCGCGCTGATGATGGCCGACAGCGCAGCGTAGCGCAGATCCAGGCCGACACAGCGCGGTCAGCGTGCAGCACTTGATGGACGAGCTGAGATAAAGGCCGAGGCCGTTGGTCGAGGCCTTTACAGCGAGGACAGCAAGGGCTGCAATGATGGCCAAGCTGGAAGGCCTAGAGCGTAGCTTGGCTAGCTCGAGGCAATCATAGCGTGACCAGCGAAGCAGTCATAATGGGCCAAGGCTTGTATAGTGCTTTACTCAAAAATGCAAGTACCTAATCTAAATAAAACCAGCAAGTAAAGATTTAGATTTCCTACTGATTTTCCACTGCACAATTTTTTCATATGCAAGCTTATATTTTTCCTTTGAGTTTCGCGGTATTAAATTTTCAACCACTAATTTAGCTTCATCTTTAATGTCTGGCGGTGTTAAATACATTGAATCGGAATAATTTTCGCTTTGAGAGCTCATTTTTAGCAAAAAAGTCACTAAATAAAAATAAAATTTTCGCTGAACCGCGCTTTTGTTACTTCTTTGTTTTTTTTTTTTAACAATGGTAGTTGGAACTATACAGCCAAATATGGAATAAAATCTTTTTGTACCTATCTCTATAAATACAAACAGCTGTGTTTTAAATAAAATCTTTTTGCATTTGATTTTTTAAAACGTTGAAACGTCAAAATAGCGGCCGGCAATGTTTTGCCGGCCTGTTAGAGCGACCAGCAAAACTTTGCCGGCCGCTCCTTGAAACAGAACGGCAAGGTCGACTTTGCTCAAACAAGGTTGTCAAAATAATGACCACATTACATGCATTTTTGAGTAAATTATTTTTAAAATGCAGTCAAATATGTTTAAATATTGAAGGGAGACCAAATATTATTGCGCTGCGTAAAAGTGAATGTAATTTACACAAATATCTAATGAAATTGCACTAAGTGTGAGTGTTATCATTTAAATATTTCATATTTTACTAAACAAAAATCTAAATCAAAGGTATTGTTGATAGAACAGAGGTATTGTTGAGACAGAAGATGCCTTTAAAGTTTTAAATTCATTATGACGTTTAATTCGATTATTGAATGATAAATAATTAGGTATTATGTGTAATAAATACAATGTTATTCTTTGTTCTAGAGAAATACTGTGAGGGTTAAGAGATATGAGGAAAAGGCTTATTATCCTTTCACCTGTCATTAGATTATGAAACAAATGGTTTCATACCAACGAGATATTTTTCTGAATTATTAAACACGTCATTATGAACCGTTCCGTGCACTCTGAAGCCTTGCATCACTGAAGACCAGCTAGAAAACCGTTTTTGACAGAAAGGCATAAACCTGAACATTTAAGTTTCGCACGATAATATTAAGACTTCAAGTGGGACACTGCTATATTTTAACCTTAAAATATTTACCTTACCAACTTAATAAACAACAGATTCGTTATTTTGTTCGTTATTGAATTTGTGGTAACGAATTTTTTAAGATTATTTTAGTAATATTATTATTTTAGGATTAAAATTTCAGGTTTAGTTTCAATCTTCTTTTCGTAAAGAAAATGAATACTTAAGCTATAACCTCAATACCAACCAATAATGACTAAAGTCAAATAAAGTGTAGAATAATTAATGTAAACAACCTTAAGGCAAGCTTGATATAATCTAAATCACCTATTCTGTAAGTAGTTTTTTTTTTTACATTTTAAGTAGTCTAATATTATTAGGGGCTTGTGGCTTAATAATAACAGCTGCACGGGTCGATCAATCAGGTTAAGCTACGCTTGCCGCGGTTGGTCCGTGGATGGGTGACCATCTTTATATACCAAGTCCCCTCCGTGCCTCGGAAAGCACGTTAAGCCGTTGGTCCTGGCTGTTATTTGTAGATCTTTGACAGTCGTTACGGGTAGTTAGAAGCCCAAAAAGTCTGACAACCAGTCTTACCAAGGGGTATCGTGTTACCTAGTCATTAGGTTGTGGAGGTTAGATAGGCAGTCGCTCCATGTAAAATACTGGTATTCAGCTGCATCCGGTTAGACTGGAAGCCGACCCCAACATAGTTGGGAAAAGGCTAGGCAGATGATGAAGTAGTCTAATATTCTTATTTATTACTTAATTAATTCGACCATGATCAAAGCTTAATATTTATGATGAAAAAAATCCATTTAAAATATTTCATAAATTAATATGTCAAAATAATACAAATTGCTTCTAAGTTTCTTGACATCTATTTCACATCTTATTCAGCTGAAGTAATGATAAATAGTTGTAGCAGTTTGTTAACTTATGTAAAATAAATATAACGAATACGTAAATATATTTTTTAATTTTGTTATCACATATCACGCATTTTTTATTCTAAACCCTTTATTGCAATAACAACATTAATAAAAAAGCAGCAATATTTAAAACATATTATTATTGAAAACAAAAATAATAATATTTGCAAAAAACCGCGCTGTGCTTTACGAGATTAGAACCTGAGGCGGTTTGAATTTCATACCAACGCTTAACGCCTTCTGCTATCTGTACGAATTTTAGCAATGCCATAAACTGGCCAAGGTCATGCGCATGATGCGTGTGTGCTACCGTGTTTAATTAAAGCGACGGAAATATATTTTTGTTTCGTGTAGTGCAAAATTGCATTCTCTGTGGTGTGTATACCGTGTTGTTTACACATACAGATGTACGGGCTATACCGCGTGTTCACAGCAATACGACTCTTAACGTGCCTATGCACTTTTGAACGCTTACTGTACCATGATCACAATCACGGTTAGTGCCAGAATCTGTTGAATTCACCGTCAGTAACATCATTTTGCAACTATGGGCTTTATTTTCCTTCTCTTTCTTGCCATTTTTCGGGCAAAACTATAGCAGGGTCCCCAACTTAACATCACTTGCAGGGCGGCTAAGTTCAGCCGCTTATGCTGTTTGGAAAATCCGCTAACTAACAGACGTAGATACTGCAAGACTGGTCTATTTATGTTTCTTTCATAACATCATGTCTTACGGTATTTTGCTGTGGGGACGGGCTGCAGATATTGATTCTATCTTTATTCTACAAAAGAGGGCCGTCAGAGCCATATACAACCTTCGCAGACGCGAATCTCTAAGAAAATTAACCGCATGACGGTACCTTGTCAGTATATTAAAATTTATGAAAACATTATGTATGTTCGAAAAAATCTACATCTTTTTAGTAAGATAAGTGACAGGCATAATTTTAACACTAGAAATAGGAACATATTAGATCAACCATTAGATCAGATTCTCTAAAGTACACACTTCTTTTATGGGGTACTGTGTAAAATGTAATAATAAAATACCACTCGATATTCTTCAACTAAATGAGTTGAAATTTAAAACATATGCATTGCATACATGCAACTTATAATATGCTTGTCTACATATAGTGTGCGTTTGTTGCACACTATGTGGGCAAACATATTATAAGTTGGATGATTATATCGTAGATTATATCAAGCTTGCCTTAATAATAATATAATATAATTTTTAAATGTTTTTTTTTTCAAATCGTTTTTATAAAAATATTTAAAAATTTATTAAATATGTATAAAATGAATAAACGAAGATATAAAATTAAATATTTATTCAGATAACCTTTGATCCATTACATTTACGTTTGTATTGTTAGTGCAAACTTAAAAACTTATGTTAGTACCTAAATAATAATAAATACCATTTTCGAGTAATTTGACATTTTATATTTTAAAATGTATGAAATAAAAATATAAAATGTACCCAATAACCCTGATATAGGTACAGGGTTAATGGTTATACGTCGGCAATACATTAAGGGGGTGTAGGGGGCGTCATTTACAACCAAATGACGCCGTTTGACTCCTATGCAAATGTCAACAATATTCGCGTAATTTGACATTTTATATTTTTACTTCATACATTTTAAAATATAAAATGACAAATTACTCGAAAATGATTTTTTCCAAATTATTAACACTACTCGTTTAGACGTTATCTTCAGTATAAAATCATTAAAAGTCGGTTTTCGTCGCTTTATCCAATAACCCTGTAAGATCCTTAAAAAAAAAAAAAAAAAACACTTTTTCTACAGGTTGACTATGGTAATTTATATTTATGTCTTGTTGTTTAGTGCATGATTTTGGATTTTTGGAGCTTTATAGTTAAATTATTACTGTCGAGCCACTTTATTAAACTGCTGAGTGCATTGTTAGGTAGTCACATTTCGCCGGAGTTGTGTGTGGGGGGGGGGGGGATGTTATGTTACGAATTGCGACAAGGTTCGGTAAAATACAGATGACAAAATTGCTTGACAAGCACGAAGAAATCACGTGCTCGTGAAGCACGTCGCGTGCGTCTAGGGACGCCATTAGGACTTTGCGATCGAACTCGGTCGTAAAGCGATCGCTATCTATCTCGAAACTACAACGCCTGGTATCGAACTTGCATGCGACGAACGCACTTTACGCTAATACTAAATAGCTGCGGGCAACTTGGAAAAAAGCCAACGCGGTTGGTCACAGTTCCAACCTGACCTAACCCATTTGGTCGGGGTACCCTGTTTTAGTTACTGCGACCAATTCGGCTACAGCCAGATAAAATGAGACAGATTATGTCGATAAGTGCAGGTTCGTTCACAATTTGACGATTTGACATTGATAGAATTTAAACTATTCAAAATGAATACGTTATAATTATTGTAACAGTTCACAATCTTACGGTGACATTTAATATACATTTTTTGAGTAGGAAAAATAATAAACTTATGCATCTAATAAATAGCACCTCACCTACCAACTTTTCCGTTAATCGCATATTTTGTAAAAACGTATTATTAATGCAGGGGTGGGTTAGCCTATGTGCCTCATTGCCGTAACCGTAACCCCCGCCCTTTACCCAGTCGTGATATAAATTATTAATACTTCTAAGAAGTCCCCGTCACGAGAAGCTATAATTTTTGTAAATAAAGAACTTCTACCAAGTTACGTAGCGACAATTTAATCAACAACAAATAATCCCAAATTCAATGACGTCAAAGTAACGTACGTGTTATACGAAACTAATGAGCAATTTCACTTGATCGGGTTATATTTTAGCGATATAAAGCGCTGTCGTCTAAGGTTTTGTGGTACTGGAATGCATCTGATTCATGGAACGTAAACATTTGAGCCACGATTTTGAAGTAAGTTCACGCTGACGTTGTCTCTGCTGTCTTTCGAGTTTCGAATGCGTCTGTTTGTTTGTGGTGTTTTCGCGGATTAGGTTATGTTGTTTGTTTGTAATTAGATGTGTGTGTTAATATAATTATATCCCTGTAAAAAATAGTACAAAACTGTTTTTATTTTATTTTACCCAAAGATTGCAAACCCCTGAATGTGTGTTTACAAAATTTATAGCTTCTCGTGACGGGGACTTACACAATAAAATTATGAAGATGTATGTTGTATTTCAGGTAAAATAGTAAAATGGAGGACGACGGCCATGAACCAGGTAAGCAATTAATTTTATCGATATCAAATCTTTCAATTATTTAGGTAATTTTTTTATCATTTTATTGCATGATTTGATGACATGACGCATTAGCTTAACGATATGACGACGTTTCAATGACCAAACATTATAATATTCGTACCACTTCCGAATACCTCCTTAAAAAACACATAAACCCTCCTTTTTCGGCTTCGCCAAAGTTGGATATTTGTATAAATGTTATTGACAATCTGGATAATCCGGTATTCTATAGAATACTGGTGGACTCACTGAAGTAAACATTTAAATTTCTAAATGCGGAAGAAACATTTGTTCCGTACTCTGTGCAGTACAGTGGCGCACACTGGTGTAATCGCACTTTTAGAAAGAGCGCAAAATAAGACGACTGCTAAAGTGCTACTGCTTAAATTATTAAAAGGAAATTGATTATCTAGACTAGCTGTGGTACACACGGCTACACATCAAGCTGTACATTTCCAGTATAAGCTGACCTCGCATTGTACGGAAATCCTATACAATGCAAGATCAGCATAAACTGGAAATGTATAGCTTGATGTGTAGCCGTCTGTACTAATATTCAACAACAAGAAAATAAAATACAGCTTTAAATAGATATAACACAATAGGCTACAAATTCTTGTTGTGTTTTTCAGGACCTTCCTGGAGGAACAGAATTGCAAATACTCGGCGATTTTCTGATGTAAATCATATAAGGACCCGCGGGCGATTTACTCCTTTTTACAATGTGCAAAGACAAACTAACCTAAGTCGACAACACTTTAATGAAGAAAATAGACCGATGAGACTAAATAGCCAAAATCGACAAAATTTCCATGCAGAACAACACAGCAACAGACTGATGAGATACAATCGTGGTATGTATATAATTTTAATTGCTCATTTAAAAAAACCTTTTTTTGCTCTATAATTGATTTTATTGATTGAAAATGGCCTTTTTTAGGTCCAGCGATGCAACAAAATCGTGATATGCGCTATCAAAATAACAGACCATTTCGTGGACGTGGTGGCAGAGGAAACAACATGAGGTCAGACCGTGAAAATGAGAGAATTAGGTTCATTGAATTTAGAACCTTACAAGAAATAGCACAAGCGGAAGAAAAAGAAGTGCTTCAGAAGGTACATGAAAAACGAGAAGCGTTTATGAATGTTGTAAATTCACCCAACAAAGACAAACTCGATTATTATGTGTTATTTATCCGAATATTATCGAAAATAAGTCAATCGCCTTTTGTAGAATTGAAATCAAAATTGCTTTTAGATGTTTGCAATTCTGAGTTTATTAATAATTTGCGGAATTATTTAATGGATCTGCCTTATACCGATAACAAGTCTTCAAATAGTTCATATTGGAATGATCAAAATGAATTTTGGAAAAACTTTATAACATTTTGTGGGGATATAGTTGATACATCTCCATCTATAGCTCTTAGGAGATGTAGGGCGCTTATAGACAGCATAACGAAGACTTGTCTGAATTGTTTGAACGAAGAACATAATTTCGTTTTGTCTGAAGCGAATGTCTTGAAATTAGATGAAATACGTCAGAAGATGGCATCACATGTCGATAAATATCAGGTAAGAAATAATATCACTCCACTTGTGACTGTACTCATCCCAGGCATTTTTTGAGAATTTAATTAAGTGCAGTGAACGAAACGTAGGTTAGGTACCTGCATAACATCGACCGACAGTAAGTTTCCTGAGTAAGCTTATCTGATCTTTGTCTTTTTATCTTTTAGCAGCCGGAAAAGAAACGAATGAGACTAGAAATCCAGGACCCGCAAATGCAACAGCCTCCAGAAAACTTTCGTGAGCTTAATGTAGTGCCAACTAGAGAGGACTTACTGGGATCCACGCCATTCCTGCGACCTAATATTGTCGAGGGGGGCTACAATGACGTGGAGCACTACTTGGACGTGCAGTTCAGGCTGCTCCGAGAAGACTGCTTTGGACCATTCAGAGATGGCATAAGTGAGTATAGATTTATTCATATTGTAAAGCATCAGCAAGTTACGCGCACCACCACCAATTATATAGGTATACTAGCTGACCCCGGCAAACGTTGTTTTGCCAATTATTTGTTTGGGGTGGACCACCCTTATCACTTAGGGGTATGAAAAATAGATAGTAGCCGATTCTCAGACCTACTGAATATGCATATAAAATTTGGTACAAATCAGTAAAGCCGTTTCGGAATAGTAAGGTAACTAACATTGTGACACGAGAATTTTATATATAAGATTTACCTGTGTTACGAGGTGCATTCAATAAGTACCTAGCCTCATCGCCAGAGGGCGCTGTACTTTCAAAAGAGTTTTATCACAGTGTAGCACATTCTTTTTTAATTCTTTTTTCAAATTTTCATTCCAATCCCTTCATTTGTTTTAATTTGACAACTTATGGAAGCGAACGTGTCGATCGGTTTTACAAAAATGAAAAAAGAGCAATATCGTTCGGTCATTCGATTCCTATTTTTGGAAGGGAAAACGCGCATCGAAATCAAAGAGCGCTTGGATGCTGTGTACGGTGACTCTTCTCCATCGATGGCCACCGTCAAGAATTGGTTCAACGAGTTTGCACGTGGCCGTACGTCGGTTTTTGATGAACCACGTCCAGGTGCACCGAAAACAGCTGCTACGGAGGAAAACATTAAAAAAATCCATGATCTCGTATTGGCAGATCGCCGATTGAAGGTTCGGGAGCTAGCTGAGACTGTAGGCATTTCAGAAGGAACAGTGCATCATATTCTTCACGAGGAACTCGGCATGAGAAAGCTGTCGGCGCGATGGGTGCCGCGTTTACTCACACCAGAAAACAAGCGCAACCGTGAGACCACATCGGAGACGTGTTTGGCGCTGTTTAAGCGGAATCCAGCGGAGTTTTTGCGTCGTTTTGTGACCGTCGATGAAACCTGGATCCACTGGTACACACCAGAGACCAAGGAGCAATCAAAACAATGGATCCAGACCGGGGAACGTGCTCCAAAGAAGGCGAAAACTGTAAAATCGGCCGGAAAAGTTATGGCCACCGTTTTCTGGGATTCACAAGGTATGATCTACATCGATTACCTCGAGAAGGGTAAAACAATTACAGGGCTTTACTATGCCGATTTATTGGGCCGATTCGATGCCGAATTAAAGAAAAAACGACCCCATCTGGCGAAGAAAAAAGTGCTGTTTCACCACGACAACGCACCGGTTCACACGTCTGCCGTTGCCATGGCTAAATTGGTCGAATTACGCTACGAATTGCTGCCCCATCCACCGTATTCTCCAGATTTGGCCCCTTGTGACTTCTTTCTGTTTCCTAATCTGAAAAAATCACTCGCCGGGAATAGATATGGATCGAATGAGGAGGTCATCGCCGCCACGGAGGCCTATTTTGCAGAGTTTGACAAAAACTATTTTTCGGACGGGTTAAAAAAGTTGGAGCATCGCTGGGCTAAGTGTATCGAACTAAAAGGAGACTATGTTGAAAAATAAATTGCCACTTTTCCAAAATTTTCGTTTACTTTTTGTAGGCTAAGTATTTATTGAATGACCCTCGTATCTACTTAATATTCTAGCTAAACAATATTTTGTTTACAGATCAATATCTGAGAGATACTAATAAAAAGAAATACGACCATGTTCGGTATGTTCGTTATAAATTATTATGTACTAAAATTATTTATGTATTTTTTCATTAATTGTAAACCAACCAGCCAATTTTGTTTAATACGCGCTTTTCTTTTGGCGTTTCTTATTAATTACTTCAATACTTAACCATACGTTTTGCTGTAACATCTCTTAATTTTAAATTTAAGCAATGTTTATAAATAAAACCTTTCATATCTAAACTAATCATTTTTCTTTTTAGGATATTCCATAATGTAAGATTTCTCTGTCCTTATATCGACAACTTGAAAGTCGGAGCTATCGCACAAATCGATATGAAAACCAACAAGAATTTCCATAAAATTAATTGGGCACACAACAAGAGATTTCTTTTCGGTTCTTTATTGTTATTCACAAAAGACCATTGTACCAGTTTCATGGCAGCTACGATTCTACACCGCGATGCGAATCTACTATCGACTGGCAAGGTATAGTGGCTTAGGATAATAAAACTATACACGGTGGCAGGGACATCGACGCGAAAACTGTTACCATGGATTCATTACATGATTCTGAACCCCCTTTTTTATTTTAATGTGTGGGAAATTATCCAATAACTTCTCCCGCTCTGGGCGAAGCGGTAAGGCGTGTCAGACTCTTACTGACTAAAACCCACCCGTGTTCCTTCAGTTGCCATGTTGCCGGGATCACGATCTACCTTTCAGATTTATTCTGAACCCCCTGCGTTGAAATTTTTCGTCGGCGGTCAAAATATAAGTTTTCGCGTCCTTGTCCCTGCCAGCCTGTATATACCTGCGTCCGGTACCATCTACATCTTATTGAATCCTTTGGGTTGGGTTAGGTTAGAACAGTGACACAGTGGGGGAACCCACTGTGTTTCACTTTTTGAAGTGAAAACTTCTTTAGAAGTTTTCACTTCAAAAAGTGAAAAATAACTTTAATTTCGGAAGTCAGGTCTTTGGTTTTAAATTTTAATTTTTTGCCACCGACTTCCGAAATCGAAAGTTATTTCACGTTTTAGTTGTAGTACCTACCCCACACAAATTCGAATACCACTACCTGCTATTTAAATAACAGTGACAGGAACATTTTATAACATCATCCAGTACCTGGGCGACAGAGCTCTGCTCGGGTGAAAATAGAGAAAACGAATTTTCCCAGATATGAGATCTATATAGCTAGATCGAATTTTCGCCCACGTAAACCCCTATATTGTAAGTTTCATCGAAATCATTAAAGCCGTTTTCGAGAACGTGATTACAAATATTATACAGGGTGGCAGGAACATCGACGGGAAAACTGTTACAATACACAAACTGATACAAACTGTCACAAATAAGAATTTCAAAATATCGATTTTCATAATTCCGAGTGGTTAAAAATTCCTAATATAACAACTCCGATTTATCATTCATTCTATTATTATAGTTCCAGAATTTCAATATTCCTAACGTTTATAATTACTTAAATACAAATAAACACTTATTTGCTTGTCAGAGAGAAAAAAATAAATAAAACGTGTGGCACTCCGGGACTGCCGCGGTAAAGCTATTGCATAGCATTTGTAACCTCCATACTTCATATTTGTCAACGCTACACTTGGGATGATGACGTGATGACATAAAACAAAAATTACAACGTGATGTTGTCATGGGAACCGTCATTACATGGTAGGCGGAGTGGGGGGGTGTTAGGTTTTATTTTCGTTACGTTACGGAATCTTGATTCGGTCGCCGCGCTCAAAGCCCGTGATAAAAGCTATGCAATAGCTTAAAAAAAATGAACGGTGAGCCAACAAAACCGAAACGAAGAAAGTATATAGCGAAAGAAGAAAAGACAATTTTAAAAAGAAAAAACTATTTGATGAAGTAAATTTTTTGCAGTGTATTGGTTCTCATTTAAAACTATGATTGTTTAGTTTTGAATAAAAATATTTTCTTTCGCTGGTCACAGTTCTAACCTAACCTAACCCACATGATTCACTAACAATAGATGGAACCTGGCACTTGGCGGCCGCTTTCGCAGCACGCTCGCTTCGCTCGCTCGCCTTAGCGCTTTAATGGTCACAGTTCTAACCTAACCCAAATGATTCACCGAAAATAGAGGCTGGCGCTTTTCGGCCGCTGCTGCGGCACACTCGCTTCGCTCGCTCGCTTTCGCGCTTTAATGGTCACAGTACTAACCTATCCTAACCCAAGTGATTCACCAACAATAGAGGGGATCTGGCGTTGGGGTCTGACAGGTCGTTTGGTCCTGCTCAGGAAGGTGGGGCGCCCAGCAGACTCGCCGTCCGCATATCGGCCTATAGTGCTGCTAGACGAGGTGGGTAAGCTTTTTGAACGGATAATTGCAGTCCGCCTCGTCGGTCACTTATACAGAGAGGGGCCGGATCTGGACGACAGTCAGTTCGGCTTTCGGCATGGGCGCTCCACTGTTGACGCAATAATGCGGGTGAGAGTCCTGGCGGAGGACGCGGTATCCCGGGGAGGGGTTATGTTGGCGGTGTCCTTGGACATCTCCAACGCATTCAATACCCTACCCTGGAGTTGTATTCGGGAGGCATTGCGATACCATAGGGTGCCCCGCTATCTCCGCAACATCGTTGGGGCTTATTTAGCGGAAAGGTGTGTCACCTACAGGGGACGCGACGGCGGGGGCCGACGCGATATGTCGTGCGGTGTTCCACAGGGCTCGTTCGTGGGCCCGCTCCTGTGGAACATCAGTTACGACTGGGTGCTGAGGGGCGAGCTCCAACCAGGAGTGGACCTGACGTGTTATGCGGACGACACGCTGGTTACGGCCCGGGGGAGCTCGTATGGGGAAGCAGCGTTGCTGGCGACGGCTGCGGTCTCACAGGTGGTGGGTCGCATACGACGCCTGGGCCTGGAGGTGGCTCTCAATAAGTCGGAGGCCGTGGTCTTTCACGGCCCTCGGCGAGCGCCACCGCCGGGATCACACGTCGTGGTTGGGGGGGTCCAAATTGCTGTCGAGTCCACCATGAAAAACCTGGGACTGGTGCTCGACAGCCGGTGGGACTTCGGCCCCCACTTTCGACAACTGACGGCCAAGTTGATGGGCGCCGCGGGTGCGTTGTCGACGCTGCTTCCCAATCTGGGGGGCCCGAGCACCGCCTGTAGGCGGTTATACTTGGGGATCGTGCGATCCATGGCCCTGTACGGAGCCCTAGTGTGGGCTTTTGACCTGACGGCCGGCAGCATCGCAATACTGCGAAAATCGCAGAGGGCGATGGCCGTCAGGGCTATCAGGGGGTATCGCACGATCTCCTACGAGGCGGCTTGTGCACTGGCCGGATCCCCGCCCTGGGACCTAGAAGCGAGAGCCCTCGCATCACTGCACCGGTGGCGCGAGGAGGCGCGAACACGGGGAGGTGGACCGGTGCAGCGTGAGATCGAGTTTCGTCGGTCTCAGCTCCGCGAGGTCCTGGTGACAGAATGGCGGGACAGGCTTCTGCGCCCTACCGCCGGCTTCGCTACCGTTGACGCGATCCGACCAGTGCTCGACGAATGGCTCGGGAGGAGGCACGGTTCCCTGTCCTTTCGGGCGACGCAGGTGCTCTCGGGGCATGGCTGCTTCGGGAAGTACCTGTGTCGGGGGACGTGTTGGATTTCAGCTGAGTGCTTACTTTCTTCCAGTCCGTGGCCCTCTTGGTGATAGGGTGAGAGTTAGGGTCGGGGAGACCTATGCGCGGGTCTAGTCTCATGACTATCGGGCGATGGTCAGAATCGAGCTCATTCACCGTTTCTATTGAATCTAGTCTTAGGTTGACGTTCTTAAAGAGCGCCACGTCTAAGACGTCGGGGGTAGCTGGTTTTGTGCCCGCAGCCTAATATAAGACTAAAATGGCGTGTGCCGTGCGGGCCATGCCACCTATAGATAGTGTAATCCACGAAGACGCGCCCCACTCCGCTCCGCGCCGTACTAGAGTTCAGCTTACAGTACAGTAATCGTGGAGTGGGGCGCGTCTTCGTGGATTGCACTATCTATACTTTCCTATTTTCCTATGCTAAGGTTTTGATTCATGATTGGCATGTGTATAATTATTTAATATAAGAAGGTACCTAACCTAATCCTAAATATACCAACTAACCTATGTTTTCAGATACCAGTTTCAGTAATTGACGAAGATTTAGATAATAGTATATTTAACGAAGATACTTATACTATGATAGAAAGCGAAGTTTATTTTGAACCTTATTATCATGTTTTAAAAGCTCTACAAGAACCTTCTTTTCCGCAACATTTGGCTATGCAGCAATATATTGTCAAAGTTGATGTGAGTATTTAGATCTATTTGCATGGTAGATAAGACAGGTGGGTACCTATTACCCGGCTACCACCTTATTGGTACCTATAGGTACTACATATCTTCACCTTGCGTTTTCAGACTGCCTCGACACATCCCGCTTATTTATCTGCTGATACAAAATTTGTTATTTATGAGGATAACAAATGGGAAAAAATTGAAAATTTACGACTTTTACGTGCTAGTGATACTGACGAAGAACTGATAAACGACTCTGACGAAGAAGATGGAAAAGATAAAAATCTAAAATTCAACGTTTTACAACCTGAGACTTGGCCAACGGCAGACGAGCTAGGTTTTAACGAAAGTCAGTATGAGGCGTATCGTTTGGCACTCACCCACGAGTTTGCTGTTATACAGGGACCACCTGGCTCGGGAAAAACTTTCATCGGCATAAAAGTAGCAAAAACATTGTTCCAGAATGTTAAATCAGAAGGACACTGCCTCATGCTGATCATATGTTACACAAATCATGCTTTAGATCAATTTCTCGAAGCAATATCTCAAATTACTCGATCTATAGTGCGCATCGGGGGACAGTCTCGTAACAAAGCTGTGGACCAGTTTAACTTATCAAACTTACGACACCAGTCTCTTCTTACGCCCTCTCTTAAGTCGACTCATAGCTTTTTCATAGATGAAAAGATTCAGTTGAGACATTCAATACTGGATCTTCAGCTGGCTTTGAAGACTCTTGATATTTTAAATAACGGAGTTCTTCGTTACCACTTCCTTGATGATTGGGAGGATGGTGGCGATGACACTCTGGATCGACTTCTGGAGTATTATTACATAAATAAGGGAATTCAAGTAGAAGATCCTTTGGAATATTGGTTGTTTGAGGCTGTGCTGGGCGGCAATTCAGAATACGAAAGAGATTTTAATGATTGTCTATTAGAGTATGATGTTTTGGTAAACAACGAAGAAGACATTGATGTAAAGAGAGCAGAAATGATTTTGGATGACGAAAAAGCATCATATGAACAAAAAGCTTTGGATGATTTAGTTGAAACCAAAGCATCTTTTTTATTATCTAATGCAAAGGCAAACATCAGAAAGTTAGTCTCATTGTATAATGAAAGTGGTGATTTTAACCAGAGATATCAATTGCAGAAAGCAATACAGGAACTTGATGCTCGGATAAATTTATTCAATGTAAGTTTTACCTGCTTTTCTATGTATTTTATTAAGGCTCCATGAGTCCGAATGAAAAAACGGAACCTTTATAGGATCACTCGTGTGTCTGTCTGTCCGTCTGTCACAGCCAATTTGCTTCGAAATAAATTAATTTTGAATACCCCTTTATTCAAAATTAATTTCACTTTTTAAAGACAAATAAGAAAATTAAAAAAAAAGTTTTGCACTCTGTACACCCAATATCAAGCTATACATTTCCAGTATAAGCTCACCTCCCATTGTACGGAAATCCTATATAATGCAAGATCAGCATAAACTGGAAAAGTATAGCTTGATGTGTAGCCGTGTGTACCATGTGACATATCTAAGGAAAGGGCTTACTGTGAGGGTCTCAAGTATATATCTTTCATCATTTTAAAATAAATGATTTAAAAGTAATTTAAGAAAATAGATGACAAGTGACCACTATTTCCGAAACTACTGAAACTAAAATAAAATAAAAAAATACACAAAAGTAGTTTATAGATTACAGGAAAACCTATATGATGTCTATGGTCTTAAAATAACGTGGTAAATAATAATATTCATTTATTTCGGACAGAATACATATAAGTGTTAGTAATAATTTTCTTAAGATCTATATGTTAGTAGGTAAATATAAGAAATATATATATATTTTTAATTATATATATTTTAAGTCTTGGATTGTGCGTACAAATTTACATTTTCAGTTAGAATGTATGGGAGAACAACTACAATGTTGAGTTTGTTCTTGGGATAAATTCATCCCAAACACGGAACCCTTCATATTGCGTGTTTCGAAACGCACTTTGCCGATAATTTCAATTTATATTATATTATTATTTACATTTTGTTACTTGTACCCAGTAGGTACCTATGGTACATAATGAGACCTTTTACATGTTTTAGGATATGGTGACTCGTCGACATCGTGATGTTCATCTACAAATACGTTCTTATACAGATTTTTCGTTAATAACAGTGCAAAATCGATGGTGTTTGTATTTTATGAGGATACGTAACCAAATAAAAAAAGTAAAAGAGGAAATTGGACGATTGCAGGTAGGTACTTACCTATTTTAAATAATAAGTAAACTAAATATTATCGGGGGACATGGCAGTGCCCCCGCCAAGTCGAGCAAAACAAACACAAAGGCACAGCCATACCATCTTTTTTCGAAGCCATTTAGGACATTTTCAACCCCCTATAACTTCGTTGTGGATAAAGCTAGAAGCTTGAATTTTCAGTGACCAAGAGGTCTTAGTGTAACAAAGTATATTCCTAAATTACATTCAATTTGAATCAGTAGTTTAAGAACTATTGCAGGTCAATGTTCCTTAATTTTGTCACTGGCATACTGACTCATTCACCGATTATCAAAATTTTAAGGTACTTTTAGCAGACACACAAGCTTCAAATGATGAACACAGTTAGTGTTTAGCCTATAAAGCAGGGAAAATTTTAAATATACCGCAATGCAGTCCCGTTTTCTAGATATACGAACTGCTTAAGTAATCGGATATTATTTAGGTATAAAAGGATTACAAAGTTACTTATGCAGTTTTCAATTAATCTGCATTAACATTGAATGAAGAAGCAACAATAATATTTGGTATAACAACCTGTGGTTTAACAAAAACCCCAAAACAAAGAATAAAAAAATCCTTTGGGACCTACTTGCCTACGATGCCACAGATAGACACAAATCCACACGTTTTATACTAATGTTGGATCAGTACCTATCTGCAAAAATAAATGAGATCCCATCAAAAATATAACATGTAAAAAATGCAAGTCTCGCAACGCAGTTCTTCTACCGCAAAAAGATGTGAGATATAATGTAAAACCAAGTCTGTTAATTTATTCAGTACCCATCTATTTGTCATCTTTATTTCTTTAATAAATAGAATGATTTGGCAATCGCACACGGCAAAAGAATCTAAATTCTACATGTAACAAAATCTACCTAATATTAGCACTGGCTTTAAAATAGTAGATTACGAGTATTCTTAATGATCGATTAATCTTCTTCTTAATATATATAAATTACGTGTCACGTTGTTTGTCCGCGATGGACTCCTAAACTACTCAACCGATTTTAATCAAATTTGCACACCGTGTGCAGTTTGATCCAACTTGAAAGATAGGATAGGTAGGGTAGGTAGGGTAGGTAGGGTGGGTAGGTAGGGTGGGTAGGTAGGGTAGTAAGTGATAAAGATGGTCCACCCCAAACATTTATATGGCAAAACAAGGTTTGCAGGGTCAGCTAGTTAATTAATATGTGATTATATTGCCGTTCTGAGTGAACCAGAAACACATCGGGAGTGGACAACTGTCAAATCGTGTTGTCGTTCATTCTTAGTGCGGCTCCGAACTAGTCGTATCTACATCCATAAGTGATAGGGGGTAGGTAGGAAACGCCCATAACTTCCGAACGCCGAAACTACGAACTTTCGTGATTAGGGAGTAGACCCCTAGGGTTCAAGCAACAGCCAGGAGATTCAAATCAAATCAAATTCATTTATTTGCGAGAATGTAGGTTAAAAATGTATGATCTTAAAACTATAATGGCCCCTTTACATTCTACCATTACTTATGGTGTGCAAATATTTAATTTTGTCCTAAATACAGCAACAACAAATAAAATGCATGCATTAGATTAGGACTTTCATGGAAAAAATAATAATTAGTTAATGAAGTCAAAGCTATACTTATGTCAGTTCAAGAGATAAATAATAATGTCAGAATAAGGCTAAATAAATATTATAGTAAATGGTAATTGATAATGTCATAACTAATTTAACAAAAACTAACTTCGACACTAGCTTCTAACTTTGACATTAAATTGACTTCTGTAGTACAATATTTTTTTTTTTAATTCTAATTTGGACTATTAATTATTTGAATGATGGATAAACACTTATGTTTGTACGCCGTTAAGGCAAAACATGACTGTGGTAAAAAAAAAAAATTGTAACATCTTGCATGCCATGTGTGTGTATACTCATGTTTTGGACAAATAAATGATCTTTCACAAAAATTAAAAAAAAGGTAAAAATAAGGTAGGTATATAGGTACCCATATTTATTTCAGTTTCCTTCTCCGCAATCCACATATATTATATTTTTTACTACATATTAACTTTAATTTGCGTAATCAAAACATTATTTTGGGTTTATTATATTTTTATAAAGGCTGTTCAGCGGTTTTGTCAGTGCCTTTATTTACACCTGCGCGCATATCGCTAGCGGAAAAAACAAAACTACTTCGCCATTTTCTATAAATATTTGTTATAGTTTTCGTTGTGTGATTAATCTATTTATATAAAAGCGAAAGGTCAATCACTCACTCATCACGAAACATCGAAAACCGCTTGTGACGTATAAAGATGAAATTTGGCAGAGAGGTAGTTTATAGTTAGTAGACGTCCATAAAGAACGGATTTTTGGAAATTCGACCTTTAAGGGGGTAAAAAGGGGGGGTTTTGTTTGTATGAAAAATCTTATTCCTTGAGTTAATAAACTTGAAACTTGGCACGAATACTTATCTATAGTTTGCCATTTTTAGTTTTTCTAAACTACCCTCAAAGGAGAATTAGGGGGTGTGAAAGTTTGTATGGCAGAATTTTAATGAGCTGTCTGATTAACTCGAAACTCTTGATGCCAGTCGATCCTATTTCTTATTACTAGGGTCAAAAAACTATACCGGGCCAACTGAAGTTTGAGTACAAGAATGTCTGTCTGTATGTTACCTTTTCAATTCTAAACCACTGAACGGATTTCGATAAAATTTGGCAAGGATATAAATGGCATCTTAGGGTAGGACATTGGCTACTTTTTGTCTCAAAAATAATCCTAAAGGGGTGATATATAGGGGATGAAAGTTTTCTCACCAAACTTCATGCTGCTAGGTCAACGGGAAGTACCATATTATTATAGACTTTGTTTTATTTGCGAGTATCAACATAAATATGCGATAAAATTAAATGGCCGTATTTTTTATTGCGTTGATTTGGAAGTTTGATTTTCTTCACAGCTCCAAGGGACCGTAGATGTGTTTTTGATATTATTTTTCAACTTGATGCCTGCACCCGTTTCTGGGAAATAAGGTCTTGACAGACAACAAAGTCATCCTTTAACGGTTCCAATTTTTCATTTTGAGTACGGAACCCTAAAACAGATTTATTATCTACCTGTTAAGTTTTCATGCCGTAACGACTGAACAGATTTAAATGAAAGGCATACGGATAGGCCATAAGCTGTTTTAGGACATAGGATACTCTGAATTCCGGTAGCATGTTCCTGTGGGATGTTTTCCGACATCCACGCGAGCGAAGCCGTGGGCAAAAGCTAGTTATTATCATAAATACGAAATCTAAAGCATTGTTACCAACCGAAGTAGAAAAGTTATTAATTAAGCTCCAGATAGACAGTACCCGGCAACAAAGGTCAGTTGAACTTTATAAATCTAAATGTATCATCTCTATTTATAATAGTCAGTAGCAGAAGTTCTTACAACAAGTCTGTTTTTTTCCTCGCAAGTGTGTTAAGTGTGTGTTAGTGTGTTATAAACATTTAGGACTGGTATTTTATCTTATTTTTTATTTCTCTATATGCTGCACCGGTTGACGTCATCACGTCAGCGCCGGCTATCGCTGAAAACCAGCGCTGGGGCTCTGTCTCGCATGGGGTCGTAGCTTTATGCTGAGCGATGGCCGTTTTGCGTGGATGTGACGCACATTTTCCCCCAATTTGTTATTTACGTGTTTTTTATCTTTCTTTGCGTCATGTTTACCGCAAATAAACGAATTTTCTTTCTTTTCTTCTTTCTTTTTTGTTGAAAAACGTCGTATGAAACCTGCGGCTCGCGCGCATATTACTGCCTCGAGTATAATACAGCACAGTTGTATCATAATTAACCATTATAAAGGCTGGTTTTTGCTAACGGATATCTAGCTAGATCGATTTTTCGCCCCCGTAAACCCCTATATTGCAACTTTTATCAAAATCGTTAGAGCCGATTTCGAGAACGTGAGTACAAATATATATAGGTACAAACAAATATATATACATATCTTGCTCGTTTAATAGTATAGGATAGGATATAAATACACGTGCGCTTTCGAAAATGGACCAAAGAAAAAGTGATCTTCAGAGACTTTGATTTTGGTATGATCGTGTGCGGCCCAACCCATAATTATTTAAATAGGCAAACTTGATGAAGAAATTCTAGGCTTTCCCTAAATCTGACTATTTTTAAAAGGATATTCAGAGCGACTCAAAGTTATTCTGTGCAATAGTGTAACCTATCCCGATAGTGAATATACATATAAAATATCTGACGGATTGTTGGTCTTTTCGCAAATACATATAAATTTATTTATTATTTCAATGGATTTAAAGTACCCAAAAGTGGTCATAATTTTGCATTAATCTCTAAATCAACGAATCGAATAGCTTTGATTGCTATTTGAATTTAAAGCTGCCCCTTTTCTAAACATTTGTCGGTATTCAGCAATTTGAATATATCAAACTCTTGAAAATAATGATTAAAGGGTTTATTTATAAACGTTACTTAGAGTTAAGTAATGATTAGCGACTGTTTAATCATACATTTTTGACGTTTGAACGTCACTTAACTTTAAGCAACGTTTATAACTCATCATCTGTTACGACGCCTCATTGAGGTGGAAAACAATTAAAATTCTATTGTGTCTCGTTAATGACAATAATGACAGTTGAAAGGATAAATAAACCCCTAAAAGTTACGTAATAAAATTAGAACATCGTCAGACTACACCATAAACAAAGTTGATTATTTCAAAATTATACTATGTCCATAAGCAAACAAATTATTTGAAAAACATCCTGAGCTCATGGGCGACCCAAGAAGCTATAACATCCAAAAATATTCAAAGATGCCCGACAGTTGTTTTGATAAAGGTGGCAAAGATGGAAAACCACAGCAAGAAAATAAAATTTACGAAAATATTAAACTAACGCCTCGTCCGTCGTAACACTTTTCTATTCAAGGTTTTATTGTAACAACGAAACTCTGCACCCGATATCTTACTAATATGCCTCTAATTCTTACTGATAGGTAATTTTTATGAGTTTTGTTAAATAACCCTCAACACTTCTACGTAGACCGCCAGCTGCAAATATTAAATGAAACAAATTTATTTTTAACCGGCTTCTAAAAGAAGGAGGTTATCAATTCATCTGTTTTTCAAATCAGCATGGATGGCCAAATCTGAAACTATAGTTATTAGCGAAAAATACTTCACCTGGAATTTAGGCCGATTTTGATGAAAACTAAAACTGCATCATTCGATTTTTTAAAACCTAATTTAAATGTTTTGAAAAAAACGAACCCGTTGATTTTGAAAAAAAAAAAACGTTCTTTATTAATGCAATATCCGATGGTGTCGCTAATAAGGATCAAATTCTGGGAATTAATAAAACACGGCCCCTGCCATAATAGACTTCAGACCTTTTTTATTACCATTTGAAACTTACCGAGTCTTTATTACTAGGGAGCAGTAGCTCCGGCACACACAGCGTATGAAGAAGCGAGAATGATGATGGACGTGCAATTGCTAAAGAATGAGCGCATCAAAGTCGTCGGAATGACTACTAGTGGAGCTGCGAGAATGCGGAAGCTGCTGCAGGCTATCGCACCAAAAATTGGTAAGCCTTACTGTGCGTTTGCACAGGCGAAACATTCACAACAAAACATGTTGGAGTCTCTATTTTCTGTCAATTTTCAATAAAATTTTTGACAGGAACTAGAGATTTCAACATGTTTTGTTGTGATGTTTCGTCAGTGCAAACGCACAGTTAGCGTTTCAATCAAACGCTTTTATTTTTTTAACCATCTTCCAAAAAGGAGGAGGTTCTATGTTCGTCTGTACGTTCTTTTTTTTTTTTCATGGATTTCTGTGTCAATTGTGAGGATTTTAAATTTTCGTTTGGTAGAGGAAACTTTTGCGGTGGTCCCTTATAAATTGTTTTAAGTTTGCTTCGGTAGTTTTTGAGTTAGCTTCAATAATACGTATATTTCCCACATGGCTTATATGGATGATGTTATCATAGCTTCTTGTCACTGCTATTTACATAGCAGGTAGTGGCATTCGAATTTGTGTGGAGTACCAAAAGAGAAAAAAAAAATACAAACTACTTAAAAAAATACACTACAAAGTGTATAATAGAATTGATTCTAGTCGCCCCTTCCAAAAGGTAGTTTTCGTATGGAGAAGATTGGGCAAAAAAAACTCCACCGTTACTCTTTTGAAATGTTTTACAATATTTTGTATAGGTACATAAAAAAAGTAAGTTCAAAAACTAAAACCTGACTACTGAAAAATCACGCTCTAAAAAGTATGAAACATGAAAATAGTTCAGATAGAAATCAAGACACAGGTACAAAAATGGTCAAGGTAAAGCCGTGGTCGAATGCCATTATATTTTGTAGGTGTACAGGCATACGACCACGGCTTTACCTTGATCATTTAAAAGATAAATTTTAGTTTAGTCCTGTCAAATTAATCAGCGCCTGTCACTACTCCATACAAGTTTAGATGTGATTAAAAACTTGCCTACTAAAATTACGTCAATTTACGTCAAGCGCTGATTAATGTGACAGGACTAAACTAAAATTTAGTTTAGTTTGTGAACAAGTGAATCGGCACCATTATGATATCGTATAAAAAGTGTTAATTTTACAGCCGTGCCGTACGTAGCAGTCTCACTATTGCTTGTTTTTAACAATTTAAACATATTTATTTAGACATGATATACAGGGTGTTTGGCAGAACGTTGAACATACGAAAATGGTGGATAGGTGGGGTCATCTGCTACTTACTTACTCAGCCCTAATTTATTTGGCCCTGGCCCTCTGGTTTTTTTTTTTAATGCAGGTTGAAATTAGGATTTAAGTATTTTTTACATCTTTCTGTTATAAGAATTTGCCAATATTAAAGATAAAAAAAATGCCTGTTTTACCCATTTTTTTTAATAAAAATTACACTTTAAAGTTAAGAAAGTTGTGAAACTAGAAGAAAGCAAAAAAAAAATTTTTGATATCCAGGGCGCCAGGGCCATGTGGATCGCCCGGAGGACACGGTGGAGCATACGGTGGAGGTCTGCCCGGCTTGGGCAGGGCATCGCGGTGTCCTCGTGGAAGCGATCGGCGGCGGTGATCTCTCGCGTCCGGCCCTGATTCGGGCCATGCTACGTAGCGAGAGGAAATGGGAGGCCGTCACCTCCTTCTGCGAAGCAGTAATGCTAGCGAAGGAGGAGGCGGAGCGCGTGAGGGAGAGGCAAATTTTGCGCCCTCGCGCCCCTAACCGCCGCAGGAGGAGACGCCCTGGGCGTCGGGAATCACAGGAAGATTTCCGGCCACCGTAGGCGCGGGCTTGCGGACGGTGAGCAATGGGCAGCTCGCCGTCCGATAAGGACCAAGCCCGGGTCGACGGCGCGTTGTGTTCCACGCGCGCCTCAAAGAGATGTCAGCAGAATTGACGGGGTCCGCTAGGGCCAATGCCTGCCGGGGGTTCGAAGAAAACCGATAGGGAAATCGTGGCCCCCCTGGCAACACGGCAACTGAAGGAACACGGGTGGGTTTTAGTCAGTAAGAGTCTGACACGTCCTCCCGCTCTGCCCAGAGCGGGAGAAGTTATTTGATAATTTCCCACCCAAAAAAGAAAAAAGGGCGCCAGGGCCAAATAAATTAAGGCTGAGTAAGTAGTAGATGACCCCACCTATCTACCATTTTCGTATGTTCAACGTTCTGCCAAACATCCTGTATATATACAGTCGAACCTAGATAAGCGAGAGTTCAAAGGGCCGTGATCTCTTTTTCGCTTATGGAGGTTTCTCAGTGAAATGAAATGAAATTGTTTATTCTGTAAATAGGATATCGGAATCACTTTTACCCGTCATATATATTTTTTTTTAATAAGCTAGATGAGTTCGGCGTTTCCTATCTGACTACTCTGAGAAGAAAGGCCGAAACAAACTCAGAGGTCGCAGTCTCTTTTAAAGTCCAGACATAATCTTGGTCAGGCCATATGAGGACTCATATGTGTAACTTGAGTTTTTAGCTTACAGAGGTACAGAAGCGGCCTTTCTCACTTATAGAGGTTGAGGCTGGTTGGGTAAAGGTAGAGAGGAAAAAAGTAATGTTATTTCCACGTAATTTAAGAATGAATCATAAATAGCAGATGTTAAATTACACTCGACTGTCGCTTTTAGAGGTCCCACTTATAGAGGTTGAGGCTGGTTAGGTTAGGAAAAGGGGGGGGGGGGTTGGGTAAAGGTAGAGAGGAAAAAAGTAATGTTATTTCCACGTAATTTAAGAATGAATCATAAATAGCAGATGTTAAATTACACTCGACTGTCGCTTTTAGAGGTCCCACTTATAGAGGTTGAGGCTGGTTAGGTTAGGAAAAGGGGGGGGGGTTGGGTAAAGGTAGAGAGGAAAAAAGTAATGTTATTTCCACGTAATTTAAGAATGAATCATAAATAGCAGATGTTAAATTACACTCGACTGTTGCTTATAGAGGTACAGGCAAGTAGCAGTCTCAATTATAGAGGTCCACGAGTGTAAAACGACTTTTCTCTTATAGGGTTTTCGGTTTCTCACTTATTGAGGTTTTAGACGGTTAAAATGACGAGACCTGGCAATTACTCTCATTTATAGAGTTTTCTCACTTAAACAGGTTTGACTGTACATATTTATAATGTGCTCGTCAAGCCCTTTCATTTGATGCCCAACATGGCACAATTAATTTATTTTAATTTTTTATTTCATGACTTATGTCCTCTAGAGGGCGCCGTATTGCATTTAATGTAACGTCACATAGCCTATAACTAGCGGACGATCAAGACTCTTCCAATGATACCTCATTTGACAAATTATGATCGTTAGCTTCGAATTTATGAGGTAACAGATGAACATTTACATATATACATACCGGTCAAAATCATAACACTCCTTTTTGCAACGCCGTATTCGGGTAAAAATAACTTTAATTTCGGAAGTCTGTAGCAAAAATCGAAAATTAAATACCAAAGAACTTCCGAAATTAAAGTTATTTTTCACTTTGTAGTGCTTTTTTTTTACTTGTACTACTTACAAGGTATGCCTTCTCGTTCCGTTTAGCTATGCATATTTGTTTGGCAGATATGATGACCGAATCCTGCCAGGTTTATCTCGTACTACTAAGGACCTCTTTGGGATCTTTTTTAAATTAGCCATGCAAACTGTGCCCAATAGGGTTCGAGCCAAGATAAGAGTTGTCATATGGAATAAACAAGCTGCAAAGTTATTCTTTGTTTTTACAGTGATAGTGGAAGAAGCCGCGGAAGTTCTGGAACAGCACATAATAACCTCACTGACACGAGACTGCCAACATTTTATTCTGATTGGTTAGTACCTGCCCTCTACATATAATGAAAACAAATTGCATTGTTCTCGCAATAATAGATTTATATGTACCTACGTTTTGTATGTAGCGTGAGTCTATACATAACATAACTTGCAGGTGATCACCAGCAGTTACGGCCATCGGCGTCCCACATAAAGCTAGCGAAGAGATACAACATCGAAGTGTCACTATTCGAGCGCATGATCACGAACGGCATCCACAGCCGCCGGCTGAACGTGCAACACCGCATGCGCCCAGAGATCGCCGCGCTCATCTCGCCACACATATACCCTGACTTGGCGAACCACCCGTCAGTCGAAGCTTTCAATAACGTGCCTGGGATTGAGAAAAACCTATACTTCTTAACACATGATTACAGAGAAGAGGTAAGCTTAAATCATCATGCTTTTAACTTATCATCATCTAAAAAGGGGGTAGGCACGTAAGGCAGAGATGTGTACTTATGCCTAAACCCACATTATGCTAGTTACGTTAAAGCAACCCTATTACTTTCAATACAATCATCTCATATCATCATCATCGTCATTTCAGCCGAAAGACGTCCACTGCTGGACATAGGCCTCCCCCAAGCACCGCCACTTCGACCGATTCTGTGATTTCCGCATCCAGCGGATTCCTGCGGCCTTCACAAGGTCATCGGTCCATCTTGTGGGAGGTCTTCCAACGCTACGTCTTCCGGTACGTGGTCGCCACTCCAGAACCTTTCGACCCCATCGGCCATCCGTTCTGCGAGCAATGTGCCCTGCCCATTGCCACTTAAGTTTGGCAATTCTTCGGGCTATGTCGGTTACCTTGGTTCTCCTGCGGATTTCTTCATTTCTGATTCGATCACGTAGGGAAACTCCAAGCATAGCCCTCTCCATTGCCCTTTGGATGACTATTGGGGAGTTTGTTGCGCCACTTCTTCTTCCCAGCTAAAGGCACTAGGAAGTGGTGAAGGTTGGGCGTTTTGGGGGACTGTCTTATGTAATTTTGACGTTCGAAAAGTGCTGATTCTCAGCCTAGTTTGAATAAATGACTTTTGAATTTTTAGCCTTCTGATAAGGCCCATTGTGAGCGACCACATTTCAGTACCACAGGTCATCACTGGCAACACGCACTGGTCAAAGACTTTCGTCTTGAGACACTGTGGTATGTGGGACGAAAAGATATTGCGTAGCCTCCCGAACGCCGCCCAGCCGAGTCGGATTCGACGATTGATCTCTTTCTCGAAGTTGGACCTACCTAGCTGGACAGTTTGTCCTAGGTAAACATACTCGTCCACAACTTCGAGCGTAGCGTCTCCGATCTTCATGAGAGTGAGTGTCACACGGGCATTTGACATGACCTTCGTTTTGTCCATGTTCATTTTAAGACCCACTCTTTCGAAGACTCTACTGAGATCATCGAACATTGTACTGAGGTCCTCCATGGTCTCAGCCATGATAACTATGTCGTCGGCAAACCAAAGGTTAGTGATATACTCGCCATTGATGTTGATGCCTAGCCCTTTCCAATCCAGAATCTTGAAGACATCCTCAAGTGCAGCGGTGAACAGTTTCGGAGAGATAATAGAGATAATTTTAAATTGGCCAACATTTTCTACACTTCTTATGCATTTTGGTAATTTATTATAAAGGGAAACGCCTATTTTTGGCCATAGTTTGCCCAGCAATGTAGTAAATACAAAAAAAATACCCATTTAGTAACTAAAATATTGCTGTTACTTATTTGTAACGAAATCTCCGGAATTAAAAGCCGATTTAATCAAGACACTCAATCGTTTATTTCCTTATTCCACTTCCACTTCCGATTGTTGGTCAATCCTGTCAAAGTAGGGATGGCAACTTTTACTGAAAAAATCGATGCACTCAAAACCGATTATCAAAAATAGATTTATGGAAAATCGATCTTTTATTATGTAGTTGTTACAATCAACTCAACCTATCGCAGTCCACTACTGGACATAGGCCTCTGCCAGGCTGCGCCACAACCTCCGCCTTCCGCATTCAGTCTGTCCCAGCCATCTTTTTAAATTCGTTGGTCCATCTAGCTGGGGGCGTCCCACACTACGCTTACCGATACGCGGTCTCCACTCTAGGACTCGTGTGCTCCGGCCATCAGTCCTTCAACGAATATGATCAGCTCACTGTCACTTCAGCTTGCTTACTCTGCAGGCTATGTCGGTGAATCCGGTTCTTTTTCGGATAATTTCATTTCTGATCTTATTTAAAGAAACTTCGAGCACAGCCCGCTCCATAGCGCACTGAGCAACCTTGAATTTGTGGACTGGCCCGACTGTCAGTGTCCACGTTTCGGCACCGTGTCATAACGAGCAGGACGCGCTGGTTAAAGACCTTAGTCTTCGAACACTGCGCGATTGGCGACGACAAGACTTGACGAAGTTTTCCAAATGCTGCCCAATTTAACTGGATCCTTCTGTCGGCTTCTTTCTCAAAATTGTGCCCACCGAGCCGGATGACTTGCCCTAGGTAGACGTACTCCTTCACAACTTCGAGAATCGACCCTTTGATGTGGATTGCATTTGACAAGACATGCGAATTGTACATGACTTTCGTCTCGTCCAAATTCATGCCGAGGCCAATCAGCGGAGAGGTTCTATTTAGGCTGTGCAGTATCTGGTCTAACTGTCCCAGCGTCTCGTCAGCGTCAGTTGTTCCGGTTTTGTTATTTTCTTTAGAGACAAAAAACAATGTGTTTGTTCATTTTCCGACTTCTAAATATAATCTATTGAACCGATTCTGTATAGATTCTTTTTTAATATCGATTTTTCGAAAAATGGATGTCATATGGCATCCCTACGTCAATAATAATCGTAATTGACAACTGATTGACATTGATATTTCACATTTTGTTTGGTGCTGTATTTTTCCGACTGCGTTTTTCTGTTTGATTTTCCGAAGACTTTGATTACGATTATGGAGCCTGTAACCTCTCCCGATGACGACCTTGGCTTTACATTGGATTTTTTACCCGCCTCCCACGACGACACCAGCTTGCCAATGGATACCGTACCTGTTTCTCGCCAAGGATCTGACACGAATATGGAACATGAATTACACAAACTTACCAGCTCACCACGGAGCCATCTCTGTGTTAACTGTGGCGTGGGTACACGAAGACTTATTTTAAGAGATTTCCATTAAGCAACGTGGAAGTTCGGTTTATATTTCCGCAATGGATTGCACCACAAAAACTAAGTTACTTTATGAACATACAAGGTTCATACTCAGCAACTCTTACTGCATAGCTACTTTACGTTAGGTTTGAATTAAATAATTCGGTTGGTTAGTGTCACGAAAACCATAGAAATAAATAATTGAAGTTTGTTTTGTCTCAAACCATTCCCACATATTTTATGTGACATAAGTAATGAATTGTGTGATCATCAAAAATGGTATCACTATACCGGTTTCGTTCAATATATTTATACATAAATACCTTTTGATGCTACAGCATGTTAATAGGTATAAATTATTTTTATGACAGTATGCAATTATGTTTCAGATAATAGTTTGATGTGTGACCAATGTTAGATATTGGCAAGGAATGCACAGCAGTCTTCTGCACCACAAGAACGAAATGTTGGGCATTGACAAATAAAATTGTGTAAACTGTGGTCAGTCGGTATTAAGAAAGTACTTTCATCATTTATACCAACGCAAAACAGGCACAAGAGACATACAAATAAGAACTATAATTGCAGAATGGATTACACAAAAACTATAAAATATTTCGCCAAGTATTTTCTGCCTCGTTGGTCTAGTGGTCGCAACCGCTACTGCTGAGTATGAGGTCCTGGGTTCGATTCCCGGGTCGGGCAGTGTTATTGGGTTTTTCTATCTGGAATTTCTCAGTAGCAGCCCGGAGTCTGGATTTGTGCCCGGTTGATGGCAATAGGCTCGCCCCCTATTACATGGGACTTAAATATAACTGGCGAAATGTGGGTGTATCTACTACAGGTACACCTCTGCCCAACCCTTCGGGGAAACAAGGCGTGATGTTATGTTATGTATGTTATAAAATATTTTTTACTAATCTTTAATTTATAAGAGACCTACCAAGTTCTATGTAAAAAATAGTGGTTGTTTCTTTATCTATAATATCAACCCTAATGCCTATAACTTGTTTCTTTCATGGGCGTCACTTGGCCAAAATCTCTTTATCAAATGGGCATTTCCCTTTTTGGAGCCATTACAAAAATACTTTTCTTAAATAATGCGGTTCTAGATCCAACTAAATTTAACTGGTCACATCGACGCTGACTTGATACTCTAGAAAATCTATACATGTTATTTTTAACAAACATAGCTGTTTCATATATGTATAAGGAGGGCATAGTAAGGATTTTCATATTTTTAAAATAAGGCTTGCAACTGTCGGTGGTTCGCAGATTACAAATAGCTCTTATACATCTTTTTTGGCACTTAAATACCATATCTTTGCCTGTGGCATTACCCCAAAATATAATGCCGTATCTCAATGTTGAGGCGACTAGACCATGATATGCTGTTAAGACTGTTGTTCTATTTGCCGTTTTGCTTAACATATGCAAGGCATAGGAATAATGATTAAGTTTACTACATACTTTATCGATCTGTGTATGCCATTTTAACGTGTTTTCAATATTTAATCCAAGAAATTTTGTCACATTGGTCTCATTAATTATTTTGTCAGTATATCTAATATTTAATGCTAAGTAATGATTTGGTCTTTGTTGGAATTTCATGATTACTGTCTTGTCTAAGTTTATTATTAAATTATTATTTTGCAGCCAATTTACGACCGATTTTATGTTAGAATTAATTTCCGTCTCTAAGGTGCTTAATTCGTCACTATTCAAAAGTGCTATCGTCTGCAAACATTGTCATTGGGTAAGTTGATGCTGTCGGAAAGTCATTAATATAGATAATGAATAGGGGCGGCCCAAGCACACTACCCTGTGGGACTCCATATGATACAGTCCTTTGGCTAGATTTATACGTTATTTCGGTTTTTTTACATATTCTATTAACTATTGTTATTTGCTGCCTATTACGAAGATAAGCGATTAAATTAGATATGTTTCCTTTAGGATTTCCGGCCACCGTAGGCGCGGGCTTGCGGACGGTGAGCAATGGGTAGCTCGCCGTCCGATAAGGACCAAGCCCGGGTCGACGGCGCGTTGTGTTCCACGCGCGCCTCAAAGAGATGTCAGCAGAATTGACGGGGTCCGCTAGGGCCAATGCCTGCCGGGGGTTCGAAGAAAACCGATAGGGAAATCGTGGCCCCCTGGCAACACGGCAACTGAAGGAACACGGGTGGGTTTTAGTCAGTAAGAGTCTGACACGCCCTCCCGCTCCGCCCAGAGCGGGAGAAGTTATTTGATAATTTCCCACCCAAAAAAAAAAAAAAAAAAAGATATGTTTCCTTTTATTCCGTATGCATTCAGTTTATGTATAAGTATGTTATGGTCAACACGGTCAAAAGCTTTTGACATGTCCATGTAAAGCGCTAGAGCTGGTAGCCTCTTATCCACTCTGCGGCTAACTATTTGTAAAAAGTCGTAAATGGCCATGTCAATAGATTTGTTCTTTCTAAAGCCTTTTTGGTTATCAACGAATAGCTTATTTTGTTCAAAGTATGTGTTAAGTCTATTATATATTGCTTTTTCAAATATTTTTGAAACCACCACACCTCTGTTCCACGCCTGTGGCGTTTGACCCTGGAGTATGACGGAATCGAAAAGCTTCTGGAGGGCCTTAAGGATTTCCACTGGCCTTTAGGAGTTCGGCCGTAATTCGGTCATCACCCGACGCCTTGTTGTTTTTAAGCTGCTTCAGAGCCATCCTAATCTCGTACAAGCTGACGCCTGATGACGTCATCTCATATGGGTACCTTTAATTGGTGTTCTCTTCACATAATACCTTTTGCAAAAGTATACCTTAAACTAATGAAACCCTTATTTATCCAGAGACAACTTGAAAGTAACACCAAAGCAAATCACAAAGAAGCGGACATGGCACTCGCTTTGGCAAATTATCTGATGCAGCAAGGGTACACCGCTGATGACATAACAATTCTTGCCGCGTATGCAGGCCAGATGTTTTACATGAGAAAAGTAAGTAAAGTGTGAAGTCAAAGAACCTAACAGCACTAGGCAATGTTTCAATTAGCATAGCATAAGCATAGTCACAATCAGCCTATAAAAATCCCACTACTGGGACACAGGCCTCCTCTTTGTGAGAGGGACTGGGCCGTAATCCATCACGCGGGTCCAGTGCGAGCCAATGTTTCATTTACTTATCTCAAATTCAATAAGTCTTGGATACATTCAGACACCTTTTAAACTTAAACGTTAATTTTATGTTATGTCATTCGCGCTAGCTCTACAGAACCATTATTTAACTAGCATTTTAATATAGTAAGGTACTTCTCCTAATACACTAGTATTTTAACTGTATTTTGTTTGACAGGAACGCCAGCAATATCCTAGTTTATCGCATGTGAAAATCACAGTAGTCGACAATTATCAAGGAGAGGAATCCAAAATTATCATTTTGTCACTTGTGAGGAATAACGAAGAAAATAACATTGGATTTCTTGGGATAGACAACAGGGTTTGCGTTGCTCTGTCGCGAGCAAAAGAAGGTTTGTAATAGAGTCTGGCCACGCTAAGTTTGCATAAGTAAAAAAACGGTGGAATTTGAAAATCTGTAGACTGCAACACCATCTGTCCTATGAAAAAAGAATTTGATACTTTGTCTTTTTGTTTTTGATAGTCTATTTTGTTTAAATTCTGATTTATTCCTGGTAAATACTAATCACTTTAGCACGATGCAGTGTGGATTTGAAACAGTTTTGTCCTCGTATGAAGGTAGAGCCCGTAGAGCATAGGTAGGACATAGTCTATTACACATAATCTATTATTACTATTATAGATCTACATTATCGTTTCATCCTGCTGTTCCTTCACATCTTGGATTTTACATTTCTTAAATTATATAATAACTCCCGAACTCTACTTTTAATAGGTTTAACCATTTTTATACTTTATTTTGTGAAAACAACATAAAACTGACATAACTGACTGATGTAAAAGTTTACCATACATAAAACTTTTTGGGGTTGCCCATTTATTCCATTGCATACTTAGCGTGGCCGGACTCTAGCTTATAATAATATTAACCTAAACATACATATTCTAATATAAACAAAGCTTGTGTTAATAAATAAGGCTTAGACTATGTTAGTAGCACTTCACTATGCACTAGCTTGACTTAGTGCTGTCTTATGGAACTTATCCGCGGAAGCGACGGAACACCACATCCTGCGGCCAAGTCTTCTTGCATGACGAGGGGTAGATAAAAGTTCGGTACACGCATGACGAACGCCTTGAAATTGACGTTCCGGTACGGTTGAATATTAATTTTCAAATCCAGTCTCTTTTTCAACACACTTGCTCGTAAAGTTGCTCTTATTAAACCGCTTTTAGGTTCATAAAACAGTGTATTAAACAAGCGTACTTTTTACTTTATATTACCGCACTAGTACGGTAATATGCACCACAGATAACTATTTACTAGTCTGAGTAATGACCTGACAGTATGGAATTAGTATGTACTATCATGGCAGCCTGTAATTAGTTTGTACTATACATGAAATTAGTCCTATCCTATCCTTTACTATTAAATGAGTATTCTCTATTTTCACCCGAGCAGAGATATTATGCGCTTTTTTAATCTCATTAAACAGACTTCATGTCTTTCTATGCCTTTATTGTGTAAATAAATAAAATAGTGACTTTGACTGCCTCGTTGGTCTAGTGGTCGCAAGCGCTACTGCTGAGCATGAGGTCCTGGGTTCGATTCCCGGGTCGGGCAAAGTGTTATTAGGTTTTTCTATCTGAAATTTCTCAGTAGCAGCTCGGAGTCTGGATTTGTGCCCGGTCGATGGTGGGTGTATCTGCTACAGGAACACCTCTGCACAACTCTTCGGGGAAACAAGGCGTGATGTTATGTTTAAAATGCATGTTTAAATAAAATAATTATGATAAATTAATGTAATATTTCATCAAATTATACAGGGTTATTGGTTATACGTCGACAATCCGTTAAGGGGATGTACGAGGCGTTATTTACAACCAAATGATGCCGTTTGACTCCCATGCAATTGTCAACAATTTTCACGTAATTTGACATTTTATATTTTTAATTCATACATTTTAAAATATTAAATGTTAAATTACTAACTCGAAAATTGTTGACATTGACATAGGGGTCATCAGGGATAATTTGGTTGCATATGACCTCTCCTATATCCCCTTATCGGATTGCCAATAACCCTGTATATTTTTATCTACATATTAACCTTAATTTGCGTATTCAAAACATTATTTTGGGTTTGTTATATTTTTTATATAGGGTGTTTTGCGGTTTTGCCAGTGCCTTTATTTACACTTGCGAGCGCATCGCTAGCGAGGCGCGCAGAAAAACAAAACCAAAGCGCCATTTTACATATATATTTGTTAATGTTTTCCTTGTGTGGTTAATTATTATTAAAAATACGAAATCTAAAGTATTGTCACCTACCGACGTTGAAAAGTTTTTAAAAGAAGCTCCGAATAGTCCGTACCCGGCAACAAAGGTCAGCTGAACTTTATAAATCTAAATGTATCATCTCCATAATTAGGTACGTTATTGTAGCTTAAGTTCTTACAACAAGTCTGTTTTTTTCCTCGCAAGTGTGTTGAAAAACGTCGTCATGAAACGCGTGTGCATTGATCATTTGTATGTACTATTTCGCTCTTTTTTATGCCTGCCTGATTTATGGAAGAAAAGACTTCTCTTACTGAAGAGAATGATGTTCATCTACTTTATTGTAATTTACAGGATTTTATATTTTTGGCAATATCAACATGCTGAAATCGGCAAAATCCGACTTATGGAGCAAAATAGCAACGACTTTAGAAAATAATGGCTCCTTGGGAACAACTCTGATCCTGAAATGTCAAAATCATCCTGACCAAGTAACAACGGTAGGTACAAACAGCTCCATTATGCCGGCCATACACGCTACGGTCTGCCGGAGAGCTCTACCTGTGCAGGCGTACCTGCACAGGTAGACCGGATCGTGTATGGGAGTAGACCTGTACAGTTTTTTGAACCTGCGCAGGCGACCGGCGCAAAATCGAAAATCAATTATTTCTAATGTCACCGTACGGTGTACCTGTGTGCGTGTGCTACGGTTGCCTGCGCAGGTCGCGTCATTTGTTTTCTAGTATCTGTCCTGTCTGGATGGTCGTCGCGTCGCTCGCATCGTATTTCCACGAATGCCACGTAATTCAATACGCGAAAATGACGCCACGAGTCTCAACTAAAAGAGTACTTGAAGATTTTGCATGATGACTATAACTTTTCCTTTCCAATAACCAATGCTTACACTTTTTTCGCATCCTTTTCACTGTTTTTGTATCTTTTTTCTTCAAAATTAAAGTAAGGCCTAACAATGCCAACGCGTCATCGTCCTCAATCGATGCCATCGCAAAAAGAACTGAAGACCGCTCAGGTAGACCGGAACGTCCCCATACACGCGGGTGACAAACCTGCACAGGTAATCTCTCCGGTAGATGTCCGGTAGACCGTAGCGTGTATGGCCAGCTTTAAGTAGTTACCCCCCCAAAAGACATGTGCGTTCAAATCCGTGATAGGCTCAAGTTACTTTTAGTATTTAGCAAAAACATTTTTTTTCAATAATGTATAATTTTAGGGAATACGGTTAACATTTTCGATAAGTTATCCAATGTCTAAGTAGACCGGAGGATTCAAGACCGCTTGCCGTGCATAAGATTGGAGGGTCAAATCTTAGGCCGGAAATGTTGTTTTGTCATGCATTATTTATTTTTTAATATGAAGTATTTTTCTATTTTTTTTTAGTAGTAATTCTTAAGAATTAAAAAATCAAGAAAAATAAAATGCATTAAAAATCAATTTAATAATATTTATTATTGCTATTACTTATTTAACAAAACTTTGATCTTATTTTACTACAAGGATTTATATTTTACAATTTGATTTGATAATTTACAGTTATCATTACTTATCACACTGAATAATACATAATTTTGCCAACTGAAAAACGAGTCCCTAGACAAGTGATATCCTATTGACGCAAACGATAAAATAGGAAGCGCTAGAAATCAATAGTATTAAGTGAACGTATACATCAAACGTTGTAGTTATAACTTGAGGGTATGGATTAATTTTATAAAGAAAACGTTAATGGATACCCTCAAATTATAACATCTATCGATTAGACAGAGACCTAAAGATAAAGTGACTCTGACGATTGTATGTAACAATTTCATCGCAAATCATATGAGCTCGCTGGCTAGTTCGTCTAACTATGAGTATGAGTATAACGTATGAGTATGACGAAGTTCGTTGGTGCGGATGGTTCGAATCCAAGTCGAAGAAAATGAATTCTTTTTAAAGTATTCTTTAGATTATTCGTAACGTATTCAATGTTGTAGCTGTGTAACATTTTAAAACTTGAGGGGTTAGAACATACTGACGCTGTGTGTACCTAGCAGGTACATAAGTACATCATAAAGAGAACACAAATTGTAGCTCACTGTCCGATTCTATTGAAAACTATTTTTAAACTGTTATTTTAAAATGACTACACTCTGCGGTCGATGACCTCACAGAAAAATGTTTAAATGTCATATTTAGGGTTCCGTAGTCAACAAGGACCCCTTATAGTTTCGCCATGTCCGTCTGTCCGCGGCTTAGCTCGTTAGTACTAGACCGTTGTAATTTGGATATATATCACGCTGACAAAGTCGTGAAATAAAAAATGAATAAAATCATGATCTCAGTTTTGGACAATTTTTAAAAGGATATTCAGGGCGATTATAAAAGTTATTCTGTGCAATAGTGTAACCTATCCAGCACGCGTAGCATGACCACCGTAGAAACGAGTTTTGTCGACGGAAGAGTAGACAAAATGACTCACAATCACAATCAATGAATCACAATCTCTAATTTTGTCTATTCTTCCGTCGACAAAACTGTTTGACGAATTTGTTTTTATCGAATTTGTTTTTATCGACTTTGTTTTTATCGACTTTGTTTTTATCGTCTGTTTTTATCGAATTTGTTTTTATTGAATTTGTTTTTATCGACTTTGTTTTTATAGAATTTGTTTTTATCGAATTTGTTTTTATCGACTTTGTTTTTATCGACTTTATTATTATCGACTTTGTTTTTATCGAATTTGTTTTTATCGAATTTGTTTGATATATGAGATAAAAACAAATTCGATAAAAACAAATTCGTCAAACAGTTTTGTCGACGGAAGAATAGACAAAATTAGAGATTGTGATTGTTTATCAGTCATTTTGTCTACTCTTCCGTCGACAAAACTCGTTTCTACGGTGGTCATGCTACGCGTGCTGATGGTGAATATTTAAATATCTGACGGATTGATGAAGCCTTTTGCCAAATATAACGAAACATTGATTTAGGAAAGTACCCTAAAGTGGTCATAATTTTGCATTTTTTATCTCTAAATCAACGAATCGAATAGTTTTGATTGCTATTTGAATTTAAAGTTGACCCTTTTGGGTATTCAGAAATTTGAAAATATCGAACACTTGGAAGTAATTATTAAAAGCAAAGTTAGAACATCGTCAGAATACACCCATGAGAATTGATTAAGTATTTTAATATTTGACTGTGTCGCTAAGCAAATAAATTATTTGAAAAACATTCTCATCTTATGGGCTATCCAAGAAGCCATCAACATTTAAAGAAATATTCAGAGGTGTTGCCAATTGTTTAATGAAGCTGGTAAAGATAGAAAACCACAATAACTAAAACATTAAACTAACGCCTTGTTCAAGTTGTTTACGTCGTAACACTTTTCTAATAAGTTTTGATAAATGACCCTCAACATTTCTGCATAGGCCGCCAGCTGCAAGATGACTAGATTAAATGAACGACCATGACATACAAATTAATTTTTAACCGACTTCTAAAAGAGCTTCCAAATTCGAAACTATAGGAAGTAGTGAAAACTACATAATATCGGAATCTTAGGACCAATTTTGACGAAAATTAAAACTATATCATTTTTTTTTTTTTGTTTGTTGATTCTGCTACATGGCAATCTGTTCGAGGAACAATAAGCCACTTCCTTGGCTGATAAATATCTGTCTTATATTGTAATCTACGAGAGCCATAAACTGTTGAAAAGTTTCTTTCCAGCAAACTCTCTCATTGTGGGAATCTTTTGGTGAGATTGGGGATGTCATTTCTCGTCAGCCGGGTATGTTCAAGTCCACCCTTTCCACTTAGAGTCTGTGCAAGTTCATTCACGTGGGTTGTTAGCTTCTCCTGGTACTTCAGGCTGCTTTGGACTATTTCTTGCCGGACAGTTTTTATGCCGAGATCTAGGTACATGTATTTATTACTAATACACTGGGGGATACCGAACATAGTTCTTAGTGTTTTGCTTTGGAATCTTTCTAGTATGTCTATGTTGCTATTACTAGCGGTTCCCCACAACTGTATACCGTAGGTCCAGATGGGTTTTAATATTGTTTTATATATCAACATTTTATTGTTGTCACTTAGTTGTGAGTGGCGTCCAAGTAACCAGTTGAGGTATCGAAGTTTTCCGTCTAGTTGCTTTCTTTTGGTCCAGATGTGCTTTTGCCATGTCATTCTTCTGTCCAAGTGCATTCCCAAATATTTTGCGTTAACTTCTTGAGGTATTATTTTGTCGTTTAATTTAACGGGGGGGCAAGTTTCTCTCCTGAGGGTAAATGTTACCTGAGCAGATTTGCTTTCATTTGCCTTAATTCTCCACCTTTTCAGCCACAACTCTATTTCGTGGAGGTGATCTTGTAACAGAAATGAAGCAGTTTCTGGGTTTGTGTGAGTAGACAGCAAGGCCGTATCATCGGCATACGTTGCAATTGACGTGTGATCGTTGAAAACTATATCATTCGATCGTTTTTTCTTAATTTTAAATAGTGATGCAACGAATACGAATACGAATATTCGTATTCGCCGAATAGTAGACATTTACCGAATATTCGTATTCGGCGAATACTAATACGAATACTAATACGAATATTTAAAAATTAATATGTTTGTACGCAAATCTAATTACTGGCAGACTTGGAAAACGCGCGTCGTCGGCACGTAAAAATACGACGTGTGCAAGGGCCTTAACCGCAACGACGACGCGACGGGGGACTCCCCGGCCATAGTTTATACAGTGCCGCGGCCCGGGAGTTTTCCTATCAATACGAACCATGGATTGATTGATTCATTTATTCCTTTCATTTCATTTGTCAGTCGAAAGCACAAGTCAAGCAAGAAAATATTGTTTTATTGAAGTGAAAACTTCTTTAGTATCATTTTGATTTGAAAGTCGATGAAACGAAAAAGTGACAGTAAAAAGAGACAAACATAAATTCATAAGATTTAACGTGGGAGAAAATGAGATAGGAAGCAATATACAGTGATTCTTATGTTTGTGGTTCTCTGAAGCTGAAAAATTTGTTTGTTTGCTTGAACGCGCTAATCTCAGGAACTAATGGTCCGATTTAAAAAAATATTTTAGTGTTAGATAGCCCATTTATTGAGGAAGGCTATAGGCTATACATCATCACGCTAAGACTAATAGGAGCTGAGCACCAATGAAGAATGTTTCAAAATCGGGGGGTTTTATTTTTCCTTTTGAGAGCTTCCGCTGCGTGCGCTGCGTAAACGGTTAAAGTTTCGCAAAAATTATGTATGACAGAATTGTTTCCCTTTAAAAGTTAAAAAAAAAAGTCCGCGACAGCATATGTCTATCTTTTAAGGTTGGCTCGCTATAACCTTTTTTATGCTAACCAAATTTGTTCTAAAATAATGCATTATTTGCGAAGGTGTTTTTATAAACATGATATTAATCCTTATCCTAATAAATACATTATTCATCACAAGTATTTAATTTAAAACAAAATTGCCCTTTACATCATTCGATTTCAATGAATATCTTAGGAGATATCGCAGTTTTAAAATAACATCGCAGCATAATAATGATCAAGTACTGCGCGCGCATTTATGATGTGCATGAAGGGGAAGGGCGTGATATAAGATTATAAGACCTAGTAATTTTACCTAACGTTTTAAAGTTCTACTTTTACTGATAAAAGCGTGATGTATGCTGTTGCGGACTTTTTTTTAGAACTTTTAAAGAGAAACAATTCTGTCATATACGTTTTTTTTTTTTTTCGTTTTTTTGAATTTTCGAAGGTTTCACTTCTACCACGTGTGAATTGCACACATGTTTATTTTTATTTTCTGAGGCTGCTGCGAAGTGAAAGAAGTTGAAGTTGAATAGAAAATGTCTTCTCGTAAACGAGATCAGTGACATATGGAAACACTTCGATAAATTACTAAGTAAGTAGCTATATTTGTCTGTATTTCTTTTGTATGAACAAAAGGTAGGATAGTAAGTCCTAAGTAACTTAGACGAACGTTAGTAATGGCTGCGTCTATGTAGTACTAGACTATTAGTCTTTTATTACCATGGCGAGATATTCGTATTCGTATTCGCCGAATAGTAGGTTTGATATTCGTATTCGTATTCGTATTCGTAAAAGTAGTATTCGTTGCATCACTAATTTTAAATAATGTTATTTTGTCTTTGGTTAGACGTTGAACGCTGTTGACTGTTACAAATACTTCACCAAAACTTTTTACAGATCCCTGCCGTTGACATGATACACTAACACTGTCTGTCTGAGAAACGAGATTATTCGAACCGAACGTGACGTCTCAGTGGTGGCGTGCGGTGGAAACGTGGCCATAGTAAATATATGTATCGCTACTTCGGCGCTGTTTTCACGTCCTTGTTGACGTCCCCTTGACGTGGCGGTGGACAAACGGCCTGAGTGACATAGACGAGGCTCCATAATGCCGAACTTCTGCTGAATCTCGATGTGCCATAGTCACGCCCGGGTACCTACTGTAGCAAGTTTTGGTGAAGATAATTGTTGGGTCGGTTACTAAACTGTAAGTACTCGTTAAACTTAAACCACATTATTGGGTTGCAGATTTCGACTCCAGAGGATTTCAACAAGCTGCCACCAGAAGGCGGATGCTTTGAGAAATGCAACTACCAGTATCAGTGCGGCCATAAGTGTCAACTTTACTGCCACGGATACGACCGCGAACATATTAGAACGAAGTGCACTATGAACTGTGAAAGGTACATTACCACTGCAAGACCTGGAAGAACGAACTCTGCCAAAAGTCTTGCTTACTAGGCCTTTTCATCTATATTATACTACAATACCATTATTTGTTTTAGAGTTTTATGTGACCTCGGACATGTCTGCCCATTAAAATGCCGGGTAGATTGTGACCCGTGCAAGGTACTCGTAATGAAGACTCTTCCATGCGGTCACGAAATGAACCTATATTGCCATCGTGATCCCGAAGACCCGAAGAACAAGTGTCTTACCAAAGTTGATGTTATATTACCAAATTGTGGACATGAGGTAGGTAGATCCATATAAATCTTTAGCATAGCTCGCAAAGAGGGATTTCCTTCACAAATATTTAGTCTGCATTTCTTGATGAGATCCGCAATGCATTATAGAAAATCAACCTTGCCTAGAACATTGATTGTTAATTAAAGTTTGCCACTAGCTAACGCGCTTTTTAAATAATACATAGCATGATAGCATCGGTGTTCGATCACGCTTTACAATTTGGTAAAATAAATAATTATATTCATTTCATTACCTACAGGCACAGAAAGATTGTTACCAGGATATTAAAAACGTGAAATGTTTGGTACCTTGCGAGTACCGTTTAGATGAGTGCGGCCATGTCTGCCGTCGCAAATGTCATGTGACCGACGATCCGAACCATGAGAAGGTGAGTTATTTGACTTTTGTATCCATAATTTTGATACTTGTCCATTATATTTTTATTCTACAGCCTGAAAATGTCTCTATAGTAAGAAATATCTAAAGAAAAATTTAAAGTCGCAAAATTACAATATTTACCCGAAATTATTATAGTATATTTGTAACGAAGATCTGTAACATTTTTTTCAGTACATGTGCTACAAACCTTGTGCACGGGCAAAAGCAGGTTGTACGGCCGAACTGATAGGAGATCGAGGGGATCATCAATGCCGGAAGACTTGCCACGAGAAATGTGATGACTGTAATGTCCAGGTGCGTTTCTTGTTAATCTAATACTTTCACTTTCTTATGTTACTTCATTGTGTGACTGAGTAAATAGAGAGTAGAGACGACTGCGAGGTAGATCGAGACGAGAAGCGGTCTGGCCGCCTGGTGGGAAGCGGCGCCAGGCCCCCAGTATATTATGAAGGGGCGTCCTAATATGAAAGTGAGAAACTAGTGGCGACACTGAGGTAAAGCGAGATTGAATAGGCGCCTGGGTAGGAATTCGCGCTAGATGTGAAAGGGCGCCCAAATACGGAAGGCGATCGCAGTTGGATTGATCAATCGTGGGGAATGTTGCATTTGTCACAATCACCACAAGGTAGGTAAAAGGATTGGCGATTATCTCAAATTGATTTAGCTAGACGAGTGGTCGGCAAACCGCGGCCCGCAAACCGCATGCGGCTCGTTGGCCTATAGAGTGCGGCACTGTACAAATGTCGATGAGCGCGAGCGTAGATACGTGCGGGGCGAGGGGTATCTGTCATTAAGCAAGATATCAAGTTTTATTCAACATTCAAACTATAATATTTTCAAAGATTTATGTCCGAAGTATTTTCACCAAAAATTAACTTTGAAAGGAACAGTAAATTAATAATTAACTGTTCCTTTAAAAGTTTTCCAAGGTTAACTTGTTAAGTAAGATGCCTTCATCTTATTACTATCAGCCGATATGATGATGATGCTGAAGGCATCTTATTTCTTACGATAAGACGTGCTAGTGGCTGTGTCGGTAAAAAGATAGATTGGCATAGTATTGGTTGGAGATCTACTGTAAATTAAGGTAACCTATTAGTTTTATGGTAAATATAAGAATACTGATTGAGTTGTAATATTATGTGGGGAATAGGAGATGTGATGGTATAGTCTAGAATATTGAATTTGTTGTTGGCAAAGTAATATAAATGACTGACAAAATATCTTGGTGTTTCATATTATTTTCCTTATCCCTGAAATATTGATAATTATATTCGGTATTAAATTAGTATTTTAGAACAAGTGTAGCTTCTTATTGCAGCTAAGTGTAGCTTGTTCTTGTGTAGCTTTTGGCGTAACTCGGAATGTGGCCCAAAATGGACGAAGTACCTACTACGCTAGACCTTTAAGAGCTTGTCCACATCAGGGGGCCTACCACAAGCTCATAAAGCAGTATTATTTTAATATTACTTCAGTGTGGGAAAGAGATGAAGCTTTACAGGACGGATAGCTCCATCTCTTTCTCCCACTGAAGTAGTATTAATATAATACTGCTTTTGAGCTGGTGGTAGGCCCCCAGCACGTCACGACGTCGTTAACGTGAAACGGTGTGTCTTATTGTATGTCTACACTATACAAGGTTGCCTGGAAGAGGTCGTGGAAAGCGCCCATTGTATATTTTGAAGTGCTTGATTTACTTTTAAACCGACTTAAAAAAAAAGGAGAAGGTTCTCAATTCGTCGGGATGTAGTTCCCCGACTACTCGAAGACGGCTGGACCGATTTGAAAAATTCTTTTTTTGTTTGAAAGGGTATCTTCAAGTTTCTCCAACTTTCAAGTTGGTCCTATCCTCATTTGGTCACGATCTGATGATGGGATCTTGGAGAAATCGAGGGAACTCTTCAAATATAGGCACATCTATAGCGATTTGGGTATTTTTGATGAGCAGTTGACATAAGGCTATTGCAACTTATATAAATTACAAACCGACGCACTAAAAATAGTTTTTTTTTTTACAAAAAATACAACCGACTTCCAAACTACAACGACGTGAAAAATAACTTTAATTTCGGAAGTCGGTGTCAAAAAGTAAAATACTGATCCAAAGACACCGACTTCCGAAATCAAAAGTTATTTTTCACTTTGTAGTTTGGAAGTCGGTTGTATTTTTTGTAAAAAAGGTTTTTGTTATGTATTTTTGTGGTGTACAATAAAGTATATACATATAAATAAATAAATACACAACACCGCACCGTTTCTCGTTGACGTCGTGACGTGTTGATGTGGACAAGCCCTTACGTCTGCGACTGTGTGCGTGCGTAGATTTATAATGTGACCACAATTTTCTCTCACAGTTAGTATAATTTTAAAAAAACAATAATTCAAAAGTAATAGTAAAAATTCAGTGTATGTATAATTTATAACATACTCGTAATATTCCAATAGGGGTGTTTAGTGGTGTGCATTAATTCCGGGACATGTTGTGTAGATAGGTGAGATCTGAAATCTAGTGTTCGGAATATGTATGGTAGTAAATAAATGAGTATTTTTAATGTTCAGGTTAAGAAAAATAGATCGAATTGCAAGCACTCGGAGACCGTAGCATGCTCCAAGTCAGTTGACGACATTCCATGTAATAAGAAATGCACACGTACCATGACCTGCGGACATTTCTGTAAGAAGAAATGTGGCGAACCATGCGGAGATTGCACAGAAATGGTATGTTACTTGTTTATTTTGTACCCGTTCAATTGCTCGTTCATATTTCTCGGATAAAACGTATCTGACTATTGGAAATAACTGCGACTGTCTGTGATAAGCGCCCAAATACACTAAAAAGTACAAAAACCTCGTAGCGCCCGACGTTTGCGCTACGGTTAGTGCGGAGCTCTACGCCGTAGCTCGTCGCAGTCACAGCGTCAAAGAACGGCTACCTAATTGCGCAACGTATTTTGATTGCCATTCAAGTAGAATTTATTTCAATTTGAATCGAATTGCTTTTATTTTACGACTTTGGAATTGCAAAACTCCAATATTTTTTAAACAAACTGCGGTCTGTTTGATACTCCATTGAGTGAACGAAATGCGTCTAAAAAGGCTATTAATCGAATTGCGTAACCATTTTGACAGTTGTAAGTTTGTTTCAAACTATAGAGTAATTTGTTTTGTCTGTCATATGAAACAGAAGGCACTGTAGTGGTCGCAATAGATTTTACTTAGCAATCTTTTTGGGATTAACTCATGAAATCTCCATAATTATTAAGAAAAAAATTAAGTAATAGTCTTCCTGATAAATTGTGAATGTGTTTTTATGTAAAACCTCAATGATAAATCAATTTTATTGGTATGTTAAATATCAAAGCAGTGAGGTCGATCTTTAATAATAATTGTGAAAGTTTTCTTGTGAGTTTAGTGCCTACAACCTAAACTAAAAACAAATATTATGATATTCCAGAAACGAGGTATTTTGGTGGCATTTTAACGAAAGACAAATTCGTACCTCATACCGTACCAAACTTGAGCCACAAGCTTAGCAACCCAGTCGAGCTTGTATTACATTGGAAAAGCAAAAACTTATAATTGAGGAAGAACAAAAAAAAGCAGTTTGAAACATTTTATATTAATGGATTATGTAAGGACATTGATGAACATACCACTATTGCCACATCATTGTCTGTTTAAGGTATGTACTTACTTATTATTTTCTTTCTAAGTGTTGAACATTGAATGTGTGTTAAGTACAGCAACAATGTTACACACATAGGGATGTATTTATAAACATTGCTTATAGTTAAGTGACGTTAAAACCTCAAAAATGTATGATTAAACAGTTGCTAATCATTACATAACTTTATACAACGTTTATAAATAAACCCCATATTGTTTATTGGTGAATACGAAATGCACCATCAAACGTAAACTTACCATACATTTAAATACCATACATATATTTTCAGTTGCCTAACCTACTACTTATATGAATATTTACTTAGCAATTATAACAACAAAGTAAAGAAAGTAGGTAGGCAACTGAAAATATATCTAAGTACCTATCTTAAATGTTTTTCACTTATTGTTAATATTATTAAAAAAATCGATCTGCCCAGCCTTTACCCAACTATGTTGGGGTCGGCTTTCAGTCTAACCGGATGCAGCTGAATACAAGTATTTTACATGGAGTGACTGCCTATCTAACCTCCACAACCCAATAACTAGGTAATACGATACCCCTTGGTAAGACTAATTGTCACTTTCGGGCTTCTGATGACCCATAACGACTGTCAAAGATCCACAAATGACATCTGGGACCAACGGTTTAACATGCTTTCCGAGGCATGAAGGAGTTTCGGTATGTAGAAATGGTCACCCATCCACGGACCAACCCCGGCAAGCGTAGCTTAACCTGATGGATTGCCCCGTGCGGCTGTTAGTACTTAGCCTATTAATATTATTAGTAGGTAAGAATATTTAAGTCAATTGTTGCTTATAATTGACCCAATTGTTGTTTATAGCAGAATATTGCTATTCTATAAAGTGACTGTGGATGGATGTAATGGATGGTGGAATATATTGAAGATTTACTATTCTTTTTTTTTTCAGGTGTCAGGCTCAACTACATTATTCAAGATTTTTTTAACTGTCTCTCATACACTTACAACAAGCAGTACATACATAATCCATGATGATTTCCACAGGAAGACATTAGATTCCAAATTCCACTAATCCTTACAGTATGTTTGTTCCAATTCCTTTTTGCTCTATGTCCAAATATTTCATATTAATGTGAATAGATGGTAATGGTGCCGATTCTCTTGTCCAGTGTTGAGTTAAGGTTGTAACAATTTAATAAAACAGTTTTATTTGTTTACCATAATTTATTTCTCTCTATTTCCTTTAAATTTAATGAATGACAGTTAATTTAGGTAAACACCTTTAAATAGTATCATTATAATTATAAAATTGTCTGTGTTTGTATAAAACAAATAGTATGCCATTCTTAATTATTTCATTTAAAGTTATTTTTATTTGTCCCTCTATAGTTCATAATTAAAACACTTTATTAAAGTTTACACTGTTATCAATTAACACAATAGTTTATATCACTGTCGTACAAGACTATAATCAAGTTTTCTAAAAAAAATATTTCATGAAGGATCTTCAGTTTCTACTTTTGTACTTAAGAAGCTTGAAATCTGAAGTAGCAGAGCAGCAGTGCAGCACAGCAGAGGCAGTATCATTCATGCTGCCTTCATGTCTTCGTAGGTGAAATTCCCCAGGAACTCTACATTTTAAAACAAAGTCATATTATTTTCTGCTCAAATAAAGTACTCATGTGGCAAAGTAGGCATATCAACTAGGCCCATGGCTAGATGAAAGCCATCTGTCATCATCATCGTCATGCTGGTTGTATAATTTCTTCTTTATTTAGGGCTGACTTTTCAGTCTCCAGATATTTTATAATACTAAATTATAATGGTAATTGGATAAACATAAAATATATATTATGATGTGTCTGTCAAAAGTACAGCCAAGGAAATATATTCATAATTGAGTTGCTATGCTTAATTCTTAATGATGTGTCAAAAAGCTTACCTTCAACGATTAATACATAAGATTCTTAATCCAATCCATGTTTGCCACCTTGCCACCAACTTCTTTGTTAGGAAGTCAACAGTATTGATATTTGGTAGTGTTCCATTCTTGTGTTTTCAGCACGTCTGTGAAAATATTATGAATATGTTTTGTAGTTATCTGTTATTTGGTTAGGTAGTGGATATTATAGTTTATTTCAGCATCTACTTATGTACAAAAATATCAATTAACAATTTTAGTTAGAATGTGAGACATAGTACGTAACTATTATTTTAACCACAATAAATAGTTAACCTCGCGTAAGATGCCTGTGTCTACGCAACAAAAGAATGATTGTCCGTATACGTAGACTCACCAATAATGTACCTACAGCTACAATAATCTAATGAGATACGAAGGTACTCTCACACACGTTATTCCTATTTATATTGGTTTACTTACTTGTAGTGATAATATCGACTTAGATACTTTTCGCTATTGAGCAAAACAGCCTAAGTCTTAGTCCATGTACTTAATTGTAGTCTGTGATCTTGGTGAAGCTAGTACAAAACGAAGGCGGTGTCTCGAACGAGAGAATTTTCCAAAGTTCTTCCGACTTCCACAAGCCACAAGAATAATGTTCCAAAACTGCTTATTACAGGCCCATGTTTCTGTACGTGAATAGTAAATATAATTTTGTATGTTGAAAAATATAAAACAACTATTAATTTAAAACAAAAACTTTACCGAAATCAACAAAAATAAAATGTAAACAGATACGTCGCCATGATTGATATCGTATTCTCCACAGACTTCAAAGAATATTCATTCCAGCCCAAATTATTGTCAAAGGTTTAACATGTGATGTCATATGCCTTTCCTTTTCTTTTCCCTACACTCTGATAAAGTTAGAGCAGCAAAGGTATACTTTAGACAGGCAGTAGTTTGCATTAAACCGTCAACGCATAACGCAATGAGGGCAGATCATTCAACTTTTACTCTCAGTGTTGCAATTTTTTTCCCCTAAGTCCACTATAGACTTGCGTCTAGATACATCGAAACGAATCAAAAATCCGATTTCAATCAGAAACGGAATCGTATCGATAATCCGAACTAGACAAACCGATTTCACAAAACCACGGAAGTGTGGTTTTGCCTAAGCAAGTTTTTTTTTATATTTGAATAGTTTTGATCGATGCACTTACAACCGAATAATATTACTAGAGACGATCGAAACTGCGAGCCGGAGCCTCTCCTGAAATCGGTTTTCTGTTACCGACATTCGGTCGCTGTTTTGGGAGTCCATTTGAAGATTTGAGTATGAAAATAAAACATAACTTATGTAATCATAGTATTTTTAGGGTTCCGTACCTCAAAAGGAAAAACGGAACCCTTACAGGATCACTTCGTTATCAGTCTGTCAAGACCCTTTTTCTCAGGAACGTACGGAGGTATCAAGTTGAAATTAATATCAAATACGTCTGTGGTCCCTTAGAGCTCTAAAAAATCAAGCTTCTAAGTCAACACAATAAAAAATTACGGCTATTTAAGCGACATATTTTGGTACTCGCAAATAAATCAAAAACTACAGGGTACTTCCCGTTGACCTAGACTCATAAAATTTGGCACAAAGCCCGTCTCATTGCACAAGTAAAGGAAAATGACAGAAAATTGTAAATTTTCAGTTTTATCACATACAAAAAGAAAAAACCATTACAAACTTACATTTGCAGTTGGAGAATTGACCGTGACATATATCAATATAGGGGAGATGTTTTTCAACTACAAAGTTGTTTGTTTTTGGGATAAAAACTCCCAGGTTTATTGGAAATCCCTCTAAGTTGACAACACTGCTTTTCTACGATTTTGTCATAGGCCACAGATAGCAAAGACGTGAAAAGAAAAACGTTTTATTACGTAGTTCAATTATGGTAGTTTTTGGTAGAAAGTATTTTAAAAATTGGTTTTTCATTTTTCGGCAATCATTGTACATTTTTATTTATAAGCACTAGTAGATCATCAGTTGTAATTAAAACAAAATTACATTATAGCACAATAATTTGAATATTAACCATTCATAGATGCTGTAACTAAACATATAAATTTAACAATTATAGACAATTGTATTGAACATCCCTATACAATTTCAGTCGTATGGTAAAAAATGTACATCGCAATTCCAATTATGGCATGCGATTAAGATTGGACTTGCTTTCGATTCAGAATCGCAATCAAAAATAAAATATGTTACGCAATTAGGCTGCCGGTTGCATGATCTACAGCTTCTATTATTTGAATGCTTTTTTGAAGTGAACAGAATTTTTTTTTTTCAGGTCGATAAAGTAATACTTGGGTGTCTTCATACAATAAAAGGACAGTGTAAAAAAAGTGTCAGTCAAAAGCTTTGCTATGAGAAGTGTAAACGACTCCTTTCATGTGGGCATCCTTGCATGGACCGATGTGGTTCTGCGTGTGACCCTACGAAGTGCACCAAGCCCTCGTCTGGCGAGGTCTTGTCTCCTTGCGGCCACAAAGTCACGCTACCATGCAATGTATCAGCTTTATTTGCTAAAGGTAATTTGTAAAATCGTTGAGTAAGTTAGCACGTGTACTCGAACAGCCATCTTCGAGTGCATTATAGGGGAAGGGAAGGCAGAACGAACCACTTAAGCAAGAACTAATGTAAAAAAAAAACTTTTCTAGATTTGAACTGATCAACAACCTTCACTCTACGTTACTTATTAATTAGATTGATATTCATAGATAGTTAATATATTGGATGATGGAAGGCAAAATGGTCTTTCATATAAAAAAGTTGTCAGAACATTGTGTTCACAGAGAAACACTGCCTGATCGTCATCTTCCTAGCGCTACCAGCGCAAGCACAATGTACCCATTCCATCACCACCACACGAGCAGGTGGTGGAATGTCCAGATTTTCATTTAATTTATTAATCAAGTGGTTAATCAATTAACCACTTGATTCTGAAAATAAGTTTTTATTTCTTATACTCGGAAAGTAGTGTTTGTTTGATCCGAGTAGCGACAAACAACAAAACAAACAAACAAATTTTGGCGCGGCGGCGCTAAACACACATTCAACGAAAATCCATCTAGCTACCACTTTACGCTTTATTAAGTAATTAATTTGTTTGTTTTGCGCCAGCAAAATTTGTTACTTAAATTCGTTTAGGAGCTTAGTTACACTAAAAGGCAATTTTTTATTTTTCGCTTGTTAGTTTTTTTTTGTCGGTTTAATGTTTTGTAAAAAAAGTTTTTTTTTAATTTCCTGATATTCGAAATGAAAAGTAGTGTTTAGCACGGGCGAAAGTCATCAATCCCCTATCCCCTCGCGGAATTGATTCTTGATTGACCCTTGTATAAATGTCTCTTTTTTAAATTGTCTTTTATCACTCTTCTTTCTTGTTTTCCCTTTCTTACAAGTTTTTGGTCCTCTGATGTCACCAATATTTTTTTCTTTTTAAATATCACTATTCTTCCGGTCCGTTTACCTGGGTCCGTTTTGTTTTTTGCCATAAACCACATCAAACACTTACCCCTTGGCCACGAGATCACCGCTCGCGCGACCTGCGTCTTGCATCTGCAACCGCGGCGAGAATAAAATATTAGAAATTACAAAATGATTTAGATGGACCTTTGTACCTGCAGGGGCCGTCACCTTCCTTTCCCCTACATAATTAGATACCCAGCACTGTACCGATTGTAGGCGTAGTTACACGTGGATTAACATGGTACCCGCTAGCCGCCGTAGTACCTATCTAACAGAATTTTGATGAGAACATAAGTTGGTTGGTTGACCTCATTGTTATTTCTTCAATTTGGAAATTATCAGTAGCAGCTCGGGATCTAGATTTGTTCCCGGTTGTTGGCAATTGACTAGCCCCTATCACATGGGACTTAAATATAAATGACTGAATGACATGTCACACTGTAGGTACATGGTAGGACATGGCTTTATATGAACATAAAATAGCTATACTAGAAAATGGCCGAATTCTGCTGAATCGGCTGATTCGGCCAGTCTCTAGTGATGATCTTTCATACATGCGGCAATAGATTTTATTTATAGAAATAGCATTTTTTTATATATTAAAAATAACAACAAACGTGAATTCATGCAAGCCTGGTACTTTTTGTTATAAACTATTTGTATGCCTTTCATCCAAATCCTTTTAGTGGGATAATAATACTAATGATTGTATGCTATCTTGAATTCATGCAAACCTAGTACTTTTTGTTAGGTTACTTTCAGAAATTGTGTAGCTACAACGGGTCGTGAACAGAATACCGTCTGGTATGACGATAACTTTTTTATTTATCGTCCGATTTTAATGGGATATGCTCCCATTAAAATCGGACGATAAATAAATTCCTATATTCTGCTCCAAATTAATCTCTGTCCTCCGGTGAAAACTACATAAACAAAACTATACACACACATCTGATGGAGTATATACATATCTGATGCCTAACCATTTTGAAAATACAAGTGTGATGTTATGTGATAGTAAAACTGCAGCTAATAATAGTAAGTGTGAAGGTGAGGTGAAGCCGGAGCAGCTGCTGCAGTACTGCGCGAGCGCATGCGGCGCGACGCTGGCGTGCGGGCACGTGTGCGCCGGCACGTGCGCGCGCTGCCTGCAGGGCCGGCTGCACCAGCCCTGCACGCAGACTTGCAACCAGGACAACATCTGCGGACACCAGTAAGTCTGGCGACACTTCTATGGGCTAGCAGCGTAGCTCAGAAGTTCGGCCTGCTACCGCCTGTAATGGTTTTTAAATAATAACAACATATCAGGCTGAAGTTACTTACGTTGTATTTTGACGTAAGCGTAAAAATCGGTTAGATTAGGATCCGTAGCAGGCGGACTGGGCGTCGGCGGAGGGCGGACAACGCCCTCTTCCAGCCCCCGTAAACAGATCCGGAGGGACGGCGGACTCGGGGACGTCCGCCGCCCCCCATCCAGCAGGACCCGAGGTGGCAGTGCGTAGTGTTCCACGCGCGCCCTTATTTGACGTCGCGGGGGGAGTCTCACCTAACTCCCCCCGCGGGCATGAAGTAGCCCGCAAAAGCGGGCCGGCACCAGTCGGGGATCATGGAAGGCGCACTAGATCTCATGATCCCCGGTCTCAAGTGTCGGAAGGGAACACCGGGGTGGTTTTTAGTCAGTAGGAGTCTGACAGACCCCTTCGTCTGCCCCAGGGCGAAGGACATCCATGAGGATTTTCCACCCTGGAACAAAAAAAAAAAGGCATCTGACTTCAACCCGCTCTAGGCCCGCGAACATTTCCTCTTACAGAGAGGAGGCTGAGTCCCAGCTTACCTAGGTATAGTACGACCACGCTCAAAGATTACATCGGATGGAACCTTTGAGTGTGGTCGTAACTCGTAGTGTTGACTTTTACTTTTGCCACGTTCCGTTCCATGGTCGTTCTGAAATGATCAACCCTACTTTTGTCGCTGACTGTAATAGGTAGATATACACCTTTGCTTACCCTTTGGGAATACAAGCATCTTGTTATGTTTTATTTTATTCGCTGGTGAGTTGCACTTTTATACGATAGCTTGATTTGAATGTTTGTTTAGATGCCAGGAACCATGTAATCAAATCTGCCCACCGTGCAAGATGCCCTGTGAAGTTAAATGCCAGCACTCGCGCTGCAAGAAGTTGTGCGGCGAACCATGCACGCCATGTCAGGTGAATAACAATTATGTTGTATATCTAAATTTTAGGTCCCACTCACAGTACGTACCTACGTACTAATAATCATTTCTGAAACTCGAAGTGCCATATTACCGAACCTACTTCTATGTCATTACAGGAAAAATGCAGACGTCGGTGCAAGCACGGGGAGTGCACGCGTCGTTGCGGCGAGGCGTGCTCGCGCGCGCCGTGCGACGCGCGCTGCGGCCGGCGCCTGGCGTGCGGCCACATGTGCCGCGGCCTGTGCGGCGAGCCCTGCCCGCCCGTCTGCCAGCTGTGCCGCCCCGACGAGTTCCCCACGGACTTCCTCGGTGATGCGTACGAAGAACACGACAAGTGAGACACTTTCGTTTACTACAAGACTCACTGCTCACTGCGACTGTAATACTAAGTTCAAGCGCAGTCAGCCTCAAGTCACGGCTGCGTAGAAACAAAATACTGTTCACTGATTTAACAGTCTATGAAGATATCCAATCCTAGCGCAATATTGTTTTAATCAATTATTTAAACTCATCACATTACAATTCGCAACTAGGGCACAGATGAATACAAATACACCTTTTAGGTGTCAAGCTACAAGTATGATGTATGATGAGACCTTTCCTCCGGACTTGATGGAGTGGCCTGAATGTGAGCTTCGGTGACGGCTACTGGAACTCCTCGACGAGTAGAACTAGGTGTGCTGAGTTTGGACTCGTCTTGTTAGTTTTGATGAGAACTTACTTCCGGACTTGATGGAGTGACTTGAAAGTGACACACCTCGACGAGTAGGACTAAGGAGTAGAACACCTTTAGGTTATTACATCAATTCCGGAGGTAAGGTCTCATCACAATTAACGAAACGAGCCCAAACTCTGCACACCTAGTTCTACTCCTCCAGGAGTTCCAGTAGCAGTCACCAAAGTACACCTTCAGGACACTTCATAAAGTCCCAGACAAATAGGCGTTATAAACCTTACTTACTTTTACCGAAATGAAATATTATAGTCGAAATCTGAGATCATAAATTACCATATCAAGTATCAGAATATTTTGTATTTGTGTAGCGATCTTTTCCACACGAGCCGCTGCAAACAGGCAATACTGGGTCCACTTACGACAGCAGCCGAGCGCGGACTGAGGTTTTTTTCGAAATATTTATGCAATAAATCAAAACAGGAACCAAAAATAAACAACTCTTAATGCAATCGATTAAGATTTATCCATAAAAGCAAAATATGTAAAAAGTTAGATTCGGTTTTTATTTTTTATGTGACTATTTGTGACATTTCGAAACATTTTTTACTACATTTTAGAATTGAATAAGTCTGCCTACTTACAGTATTCTTAGAAATCTTAAAATACAGGGTGTAAGGGACAGCCCTCCGCAGACGGATAGAGTGAATTCAGTATGTCATATTAAGATGACCGCTACATGAAATTATTTCAGGATCGTTATGGAAATCCAATAAACCTGATTTGTTTTATTAACTTACACGCAATGTATCGCTACCGTGGCAAAACGCACGTAGCGAACGGCAGACGTCTTCCCCGCCACTCCGCGGCGGGGAGAGCGGCCGTGGCGCCGCATAAGTTTTCACCGTGAAGTGGTCTTCCGGCGCCTTCCCTGATTGGAAACTACGTTTTCTAGCACGCGTTGATAGGTATTATTCGGGAGTCTGATGGATGCCGACGGTCAGTCAGGATACCTATCAATGTAAGTTCTAAGCGCTTCCCTAGCATTTCCTCGAGGTTCCCCGAGGCACATTATCATTTTTCCATACTCGCCAGCACTAAATGGTAGCCATTCCTCACATATGATTCGTTTACGTTAATGGAGTACTACGTACAAAGCATGTAATTTTACATTGAAATAAAGTAATAGTAACTGAAAAAACGATTAAAAAATGTATTTTTTCGGTGGAATATGATTCAAAATAAGGAGCTGAATGCACCCTGTTAGTTTGCGGAGGGCTGTCCCTTACACTCTTTTTTTTTTTTTTTGGTTGGGAAATTATCAAATAACCCATAACCTCCCATTTCCTCTCGCTCCGTAGCATGGTCCTTACACCCTGTATGTTGATAATAAAACAAGAAATGTACCTAAACTCAACCCGGTATCGTTAATTTTGTGGAAAATGGCAACGGAAGATTGTTTTTACAATATGAAAAACTAATTTTGAACAAAAAGTTAATATCATTTGAAGATGAAGAACCAATCTAAGGCCCGTATTACAGAACGTCACTCAGTACTCAAGCATTACTTAAAACTAGATTCAAGCCATTTGATTGGTTGAAACTAGTTTTAAGTAATGCTTGAGTATTGAGTGACGTTCTGTAATACGGGCCTAAATGTGGTAATTGTTAGTTATATTTGATTCGGTTCAGTTTTGTCACAAAATGTACCGGAAAACAGCATAATTTTATTGTCCGATTTGCAAACGTGCCCTTAAATGATTTTGCGGAGTGACCCATCTGTACTAATGTGTGACTAGGGCAACTAAACAGCACCGTAGGACATGATTCCTGATTGTTTTGTTACTGCCTGTAGAAGATTTCAGTCAGTATTTTCATTCGAGCCTCCTTGTATTCCAGGTTTATCGTACTACAAGATTGTGGTCATGTTTTGGAGATCGATAACATGGACACTTTAATGCTGGGTGACCAGGAAAACATAAAGATACGCACTTGTCCTTTTTGTCGCAAAGCGATTATTAATACAAACAGATACAAAGATACTGTGAATAGAATGTTCAAGAATGATATCAATCCTATAAAAGTCCGAGTTTACGGAACTAACAAGCAGATACAAATGAAAATGACTGAATTACGTCGCAAAGTGGATACATTTGAAAAAGAAAATATAAAATATATGGCGGGTTTGTATTAAACTATACAATTTTTTAGGGTTCCGTACGTCCGAATGAAAAAACGGGAACCTTATAGGAACACTCGTGTGTCTGTCTGTCTGTCCGTCTGTTACAGCCAATTTGCCCCGAATCTAATGGACCGATTAAGTTGAAATTTGTTACACATAATTATGAATTTCTGTGACGGACGTGTAACGTACGAGTTAGAAAATTAAAAATAAGTTTGATGGCGTCGTCTGGCTCCATCTGCCGAAGGTGGAATTTAATTTCAATAATGCCATGCTCACATTTTCCATCTTGGGTTGCTCCTAGAAAGATAAATTCTTGGGCTATGAATAGCTCGCACTGATACGGGTATTCAAAGCCTTTTCTAGTCACATTGCTAAGATCTTTTCCTTATAGTGTTTATCCAATCAGTGGACCACATTCAGTTGTTGGGAGACGTTTGCAGACTGTCGCGAACCGAGACGCTGTGAGCAGCTTTCTCCGCGTTTCTAATCATAACGAACTTCCGCTCTGTAATATGGTGTCTTTCCAAGTTGTCCTTTTAAAGAAAGTTATAATGCCTTCAAAATTTGGTTTTGGCCTCTTTATATTCTTCCTTATTCATGTCAAGTTTTTGGCAATTTTCACCATAATAGGCATCTTGCTTAGATCTAGTCTCAAGTCTTTTTTATTTTTCTTTCTAGTCTTGTTTGATTTCGTTTTTTCTGTATTTCTTCTAAGTGGACTATTTCGTGATTAGCTTCTGTGTCAAAAATACATTTGTGTTCGCAGTAAATATTTTACAGGAAAACCTATAAGAAGTCTATGGTTTTAAAATAACATGGCAAATCTCTCATTATTGTGTGTACAAACTTACATTTGCAGTTAGAATGTATGGGAGAACATAATTTTCAACTACAATGTTAAGTTTGTTCTTGGGTTAAATTCATCTCAACTACGGAACTCTTCATTGTGCGTGGTCCGACACGCACTTGGGCGGTTTTATTTTTTTGCGTATCACGAGGCGATGTGTTCCAAGCTGAGTTTGGCGAATAGCCAACGAGAACTAATTTTTATGTTTTTTCCAGATTATAAAGATATGACAGCTACATTTTTAAGATTTATTACACTTTTAAAAACACAAAATAAGGTGTCGCTCTTGCAAGTGGAAATGGAATGCGTATACTTGAATATATTTGAAATGATCGTAGAATGTTGGCAAAAATATCAAACACAGGCACCGCAAATAACTACATTAAAGGACGAATTGCAGAAGCATATCAAAACACTACTGGATGTGCTCAAGATTCGGCCAAAATCGAAGATCCCTATCAAAATAAGCGAACAACAGCAAAAGGATATCGGCAATGAGATTAAACGCTTGAATGTTATGGTACAACTGTCTACTCTTCTCCATCTCGCGTTTAGTGTGAAAGATGAACTTAAAGTAACAGAACAAGTCGAAACTACCAAAGCGATTGTGTTCTCGCTATCTGTATTTAATGAAGACAAGGCTTTAGAGTCTCTTAAGCAGTTGCAGATAGCGATCAAATCAAGCGGTGTTATCGCTAAGTACGAGCGCGCATTAGTTGTTAAAGCTATTGGTTTAAAAGCTGGCCACTGGTATAAATGTCCAAATGGACATTTCTATTGCATTGGTGAGTGTGGCGGAGCAAATCAAGAGAGTTCGTGTCCGGAGTGTGGGGCGCGCATAGGTGGCAGAAATCATACGCTCACTGCCGGGAACAGCCATGCTCCAGAAATGGACGGATCTAGTTATGCAGCATGGTCGGAACAGAGCAACTTGGCTAATTTTAATCTTGACGACATACTTTAGATATACATAATTATAAACTAAAGTAGGTAGTTATTTGTTTGTAGGTACTAGAAGTACATTTTCATGTCTTAGGAATTAGTTCTTCAGTCAGTCTATTCTGTAAACAAACCCACCTCGTATCCGCATCACTATCTCGTATCTCACTCTTAATTTCATTTCATCTCTACACATTTCAGTGTTTTTATTTTTACAGAATGCACTGAGAAGCAAATGTTTATTATTATCTATGTTTAAGTATTATCTCCGGTAGTAAGTAGGACTACACACATAGCACTGTGGTACTATGTTACCGCTAAGTTCATAGCACTGTCATGTCGTACTGTACTTGTTACCCCTTGCGGCTTTTTCGAATGCCGCTTGCGGCACTCTATACACTGCCATAATTAAATAGTTCTACGGTTTTACGTCACATTTGTACTGAGAAAATCGAGTCATCATTTAAAAATTTCATTTTTTGGTTTCATCACATAGTAAGTGCTATCAATAAGACTAAATTTTACTTCTCTTATCGTATTGACTACAGCTTGCAGCGGCAAAAGCGGCTGAAGGAACTCTAAAAGTGGTTATAATTTGACAAATTCAGAATAGTAAATGGTAGTTTTCAAATATTTGCCAATTTCACCTGCCAGGACTTTTTAAGCTGTACTAGGATACTACATCACTACACACTACTGTACTAGGATAAACCTGTAGGCTGTACCTACCTACCTAGACTTACTTTGCTGACCGTGCCTTCGTGTTTAAAAACTCCACGTTTTTTTGCAATTTTGTGCCAGTTACATTTTTGCCGCTGCCGTGTTGTGGTACGTCTGAAGACACAGCCGTACTTTGGACACTTCAGTTTTGTAATTAACATATCTACATTATTTAAACAAAACTCGTTTAGGCTCCTTGAAATGCTGCGCTTGAAAATCATTGTGTCAAATATTTTTGTGTCAAAGATAATGGTGCCGATTCCCTTGTTCACAAACTAAACTAAATTTAAGTTCAGTGCATCTTTTTCTTTCTATTTCATTACGAAAAGGACAGAACTTAAATTTAGTTTAGTTTGTGAACAAGGGAATCGGCACCAATGTGTGATTAGATTACTGATAATTGATTCTCGTTTCTGACCGTACCGTACCTACTACAATTTGCACTTTTCCTTTTTTCTTGTGAATTGTGATTAGTAATTATACCGAAGACCACGGCACTTTCACACAATTTGCCTGCCCACTGTGCTGTTCCCCTTCGAATTTTGTGGCTGGCGTCAGTGCTGCCAACTTAGCGCTTTTCGCGCCAGATCTAGCGCTTTTTTTGTCTCGAAGCGCGTTTTAGCGCCTAGCGCTAAATCTAGCGCTTTTTTAAATTATATAAAACTATATTTCTTAATACAGCGTAAAACATAACAAATTACTAGTGGTAAATAAAATTATGTATTACTACTTATTACCGACATATTGTTTCCATAAATCATTGATTTCATTATAAAAAAATATTGATTTTACGTATATTATTTGTTTCATTACATGCTATCATAAAATTTATTTTATCTGTGGGGCAATAATTTTGTAAGTTGTCAATGATCGGCAACGCAAATCGAAAACTCGATTAATACTCGAACTGAATGAGGTAAATTTGATAATCTCTTGATTCGATACACAAATATATTATTTCGAATCAATAAATTAATAAATTTCCCTTATTGGTTGGCGCGAAATATAGCGCTTTTTATTAAAAAGCCATTTTAGCGCTTTCTAGCGCTTTTTTACAGCGCTGACAGCGCGTTTTCGCTAAGACTAATTGGCAGCACTGGCTGGCGTATAGATGTAAGGCCGGTTTAAAACTAATTAAACCAATCCATTTAAAACGAAAAAAGCCGTTTAAAACCGAAATAAACCATTTTTTCGATTTAAAACGGTTGGTGTTGATGACTGTTTTTCTTAATTATAACTAAATTTTTTTGATTTTACCGAGGTAGGAATATAAAGGAGTACCTAGAAACCATGTGTTGGTAAAAAAAACATTTTTTTCATTGTTTTCAAACGATATAAATAATCAATTTGATTCGGTTTAAAACCAAACTCACACTCTCGCAATCTCGTTGACGTCGTCACTCGTGACTCGACGCAACGTTGCCAGCACACCCTATACACACATGGACATACATAAACGGACGCGCGTGGCCGCCGCGCCGGGCACTTTATTTTTGTAGGCGAGTTTTCAACGATTTATTTGGGCTTTAAAACCGCAACATTTTATTTAAAACGTTTTAAATCGGTTGTTTTACATCTATAGGCTGGCGCTTCAAGTAGTTACCGCGCGACTTACTCTAGCCACTGGGGCGGGCGGTGCGTCGTAGATGTTGTACGTCAAATACCCGAGAGGGTTTCTTTAATGTTTTTTTTATTCTTAAATATATTATGTTTTTTTTTCTAGAAATTATGTTTTATTGTTCTACTGTGGGTGTACTATAATAGGAACCCCTCTGCTTAACCCTTCGGGGATTAAAGGCGTCTGTTATGTTATTCTTATTAATTTGTACTACTCATTAATCAATAAAGCTGTTTTGTAATAGTGATGTTTCGTTTTATTTTTATTAATAGCCAATAATGCTTCCTGTTTGGTATCTATTTAATAAAATAATAATAATTTGTTTAGGAACACATAAAGGTTTTATAGTACCTGAGGGACTTACAAAGTATGCATTTACATGGTGTAAGTACAATTAATTGTTGGGTGAATCGCTGCTCTCCTAGCTAGATCACTGAGTAATCTGTATTTAGGAGAGACAAGTTCGACTCCCAATTTGAGTACTTGTCACAAAAATTATGTTTTAATGCTTTTTGGAGATAACAGTATCAATACACAAAAGATTGTAATGAAACAAAACAAAGTAGAATGAGATGTGCTGAGACGAGTGAGTGCGTGTGCGTACGTGTATGAGTGCGTGAGAGAATGTGTGTGTATTTGAACATTAAGAAATGAGGATACTTGTAAGTGATAATAAATACTTTCAGTCTCGTCGAAGGTTTATTCAGGAGAAATGCACGGACGAGTTTGCATTTGCTGTGTGGTAAATTATAGGTAGCAGACGCGTTAATTTTATTATACAAGCAAGGGCCAAGATAGTAGAAAAATCTCTTAGTGTTGTAGCGACCCTAGCAATGCGATATGCTGAATTGCATTTTTGAGTTTTTAACGGAGCGCATGCGGGCGGCTCGCCAGTCGCTTACATACCACCGCCTTGCCACGTCATATATCCCTGTAATAATTAACTAAGTAATTGTGTAACAATATTAAACAAATAGTACTTTCAGTTCGAGTATTCTTTACATCTTCATTCAACCCCTTTTAATACATAATACGCACAACGACATACAAAATGGAATTATCTACTTCAGTGTACTCAGGCACAACACGTGTGAACCGGTTAGTGAGTAAAGTAAAGAACTCTACATGAATATATACTCATCGATGAATAATAAAACGCACATATCGCTATCCATCAAATTGACAACACTGCCAACCCACAGAAAGAATTTAGGGGAATTCCCTAGGTATAACTGTCGAATTTCTCGCAACTGAGTTGCCATGATTAAAGTCGGGTTGCAACCTGTCATATTTATTTTGAAAATGGGAGTAATTTTCAAAAATTCTGTTAGATCTAGATTTTCTGGTAAGGATTCGAGGGCCCCCTGAGCTTGAGGGCCCTGGGGCACTGCCCCGCCTAGCTCCTAGGTAGCTACGCCACTGCCGGTGAGGAAGCGTCAATCACGCCGAGTACATCTCTACCATCAGGCGACATAAATACAGATTTAGCCAATCAGCTGAAAGCGCTAACAGTAGAAATGAAGGAACTGCGCGGGGAGATTAGCGAAATTAGGGGGAGAAGCGGGAGACCGGAGCAGGATCGAGGAGGCCGACATTGGCAGCAGGGGCGATACAGGTCCAGGAGCCGATCGTTGCCGCGGCAGACACCCAACTCCCCAGACTGGGTATGCAGACACCATTACCGTTACCGTGAAAACGCGCGGGCGTGCGAATCGCCGTGCAACTGGACAAAGAGGCAGCAAAGTTCGGGAAACTAGAGGCAGTGCAGTAATCATCGGTGGAAGACTGTACCGCGGGAAATCACCGACTATGTCTGCGGGACTATATAAGTGGAATGGTGTACCTAGTGGACACGGGCGCCAATGTATCAGTGATACCAGTGAGTAAAGTGAGAAATAATAAAGTCAAACGTGAGTGTACGTATAAGCTTTACGCAGCAAACAACACTGAGATTAGAACATATGGCGTAACTAATATAGAGCTTAATTTAGGTTTAAGAAGGAGTTTTAAACGGTCATTTATAATTTGTGATGTGAAACAACCCATTATTGGGGCAGATTTCCTAGAGGCACACCATTTGATTGTAGATTTGTATAATAAGCGGTTGATTGACGGGCTTACCAAGTTAAGTAGGGATGCATCCGTCGTAAAGTGTTTAGAGCCATCCGTTTCAAGTATACAGTTAGACAACCCGTAAAGAATTGCTAGAGGAGTTTCCTAGCATAACAAAGCCGGTATCATATAAGGAACCATCTAGCCACAATGTTTATCATCACATAGAAACTACAGGCCCCCCGGTTTTTACGCGTGCCAGGCCTTTACCACCACACAGATACAAATTAGTTCAGGAGGAATTTAAGTTGATGCAGGAATTAGGGATTTGCTGGCCATCAAGCAGTCCGTGGGCAAGCGCGCTACACGTGGTACCGAAGAAGGATGGGCAGATCCGGCCCTGTGGTGACTATCGTGCACTCAACGCGATCACGAAGCCAGACAGGTACCCGATACCGAGACTGCAGGATTTCACTTATGGATTAGCAGGTAAGACAATTTTTGGAAGATTAGACATTAACCGGGCCTATCATAATATTTGTGTAGCACCGCAGGATATAAATAAAAAAATAAATAAATAAAATAAAATTGTTTATTTGCACCTTCAAGTAATATAAAACATGGTTTACAGTGAAAATAAGCCTTAAGGTAAGTAAGGTTGTAAGTTCGAGTTGCAGCCAATACCTAAGCTAAGATAACTTAATATCTTGTAAATATAGGTATCAGCGCCCACCCTCGTTACATTATAGGCGATGCTATTGTGCCTACCTTCTGAAATAATTTAAAACAAATGCAGCACCCGAAATAGTGATGAACTGAACAAAAGTGAAGGTTTAAATTAATTATTTTAATTACAGGAATAAATTTGATATGATCTAGATGAGTTATAATAGGTAAGGTTTTAAATTATTTTATACTAAGCACAAGAATTAGGAACTGTATTAGGTGCAAGACTAGAATTAAAATTAACAAAAAAGAAACAAATAAAAAGACAAAAACAGATAAACGGTGTTGTGCTGGTGAGTGTTTATGTGTGTGTGTGGGGGGGGGGTTGCGTGCATGAGTGGGGGTGTGTGCGTGTGTGTGTGGGGGGAGGATGTGTGTGTTGGGGTATGTGTGTGTGAGTGAAAGGAAAACTTAGGAATGAGCATTTATAATTTTTTTTTTTTTAAATATAAATACATTATGCAAGTACGCTAAAAAGGTTTTCAGTTTCCTCATAGGTAAGTGATAGAAGCCAAGAGATCACATTCAGTTTGCACTCAGTTTTTGTCATAGAGAAGATTTTCAACTGTTTGTATATAGAAAAGACAGCAATAATTACTCCTTTCGGATTATTCGAATTCCCTCGGATGTCGTTCGGTTTGCTCAACGCGGCACAGACGTTTCAAAGATTCATGAACAATACGGTTTTGCAAAATTTAGAAAACCTCAAGGAAGGGAAGGAAACCTCGTATTTATTCAGTTACATCGATAACGTAATAATAGCCAGTACCAACGCCCAACTATTCAAAAAACATTTAAAACTCATTTTTAGTAGATTCGAACAGTATGGAATAACAATCAATTTGTCAAAGTGCAGTTTAGGAAAGTCAGAGATAGAATTTTTAGGTTACAATGTCAGTTCAGAAGGGATTAAGCCATCAGAAAATAAGGTCGAGGCCATACAAAACTGTCCACGGCCTGAAACGATCGAACAAATGAGACTGTTTCTGGGAATGGTAAACTTTTATAGATCACACTTGAAACAGGCTGCTGCAGGTCAGGCAGAATTAAATAAGTATTTGCATGGTGCGAAAAAAAGAGATAAGACTAAAATAGAGTGGAACGATAAGGTGATAGTTGCTTTCGAGCAGTGCAAAGCAAACCTACAAAGCGCCATTACGCTAGCTCACCCGGGAGAAACAGGGAAATTAGCGCTAATGTGCGACGCGTCCAGCACATGCGTGGGCGCAGTCTTACAACAGGAAACAAACGGGAATTGGAAGCCGCTAGGATATTTTTCAAAGAAGCTGTTTGCGGGGCAGCAAAAATATAGCACGTACGACCGCGAATTGTTAGCAGTATACCAGGCAATCGTACATTTTAGGAACATGGTAGATGGTCGCGAATTAACAGTTTTTACCGACCATAGACCATTGACATATGCATTTTCAAAAATAGGAACGGACCGAGAAACACCGATGCGCACACGGCAGTTATTGTACATCAGCGAATTTACAAGCGATATACATACAATACGTCGCCGGAAACGAGAATGCAGTTGATGACGCGTTATCGCGTGTAGAGTCCGTTGTGTGTTCCACGAGCATTGATTTCGAATTTTCGACGAAGTCGCGCAGGCACAGGAAACCGACGATCAAATGACGCGCCTACTAGCAGAAACACGAGGCACCATTGTACTAGAGCAAATTCATTCACCACTTTGTAATAGAAAAATATATTGTAATATTACTAGTTAGACCATACCTACCACAAAATTTTCGTAAATTAGCGTTTGATGCGGTTCACAATATAAGCCACCCAGGCGTTAGGGCCACCCGAAAAATTATGACGAGACGTTATTTTTGGCCGGAAATGAACAAAGACGTCACTAGATGGGTTAGATCATGCATCTGTCGTAGTCGGATTGTATAATCCGCCGTATTACATTACGGCTAGCTGTTATCAAAAACAGGGCCGTTTTGAAATGCGGCGGTTCAACGATTAGCCAGATTGAATGCGGCTGAATAAAAAATCGCCGGAATGTATTCGGCGCCATACGTTATTCAACAAGGCTAGCCATAATGTAATACAGCGAGACATTAGCTCTTTGACAGTTTTTAGTTCCGATTTTTAATACTCGTGGTGCTGTCTGACATAACAACAACAATGGCGTCGGTTACAGAAAGTGTGTTGCTAAATTGCGAAGTTATAAGTGAATTAAACAAAGAAAATGTGCTAAATATGTCCGTGAACAGTGACTTTAACCGCTCAGGCTCTGTGGGTGGTCCGCGCCGTGACAGATTTACGACCGCACTTGAATAAACAAAAGCATCGGGTTTTATAATAACGTCTAAAGTGTATTGTTTATGTTTTTTGCTACTCGAATAGATTAGAGAAACATTGTAAATGGTTACAGTCTTTGTTATCAACGTTTACTAATCTTTATTACCCGTTTTTTTTGTGATTTCTATGTTCTAATGTTTTTACGATTTCTGATAAAACTACCGTACCAATTCACACGAAATTTTGCAGGGTACATTATGGATAGATAAGTTATCTAATAAAAGCGTTTTTAGAGACTAAAATATTTTCAAAAAAATTCAAAAAATCTAGATTTTTGCTGATCTAGAATTTCTAGTGCTTTCATAACTTTCTCCGTACCAAAAAAATATTTTTTATTTATATTTTTGTCAAAATTTTGTCTAAAACGATGAACAATTTATTATAGAAAAGAAATAAAACACTTACCGATCAGATCAATACAGAAAACTCACAAAATATCACAACTTTCACTTTTACGTGAACTTTCTCCTTCACGTTTGTTTACAATTTTTTTGGTTGGGTCAAAATAGGTATAAAATAATGTTATTTAGTGCGAATATTATCTAAAACGATGTAATATTTACTTCAAAATGAAAATATCACCACTTTCCGACGATTTACACACAAAAACTATTAAAAAACGAATTATTACAGCGAACGCGCGCATCCCGGGAGTGACGTTTGACTGACATTTTGACCGGGCGGGAAAGTCATTTTCAATATTTTTTTAAAATGTTGCCCATTTATATTTTTGCTTTTAGTCGATTTATTTGACGAGACTATCTATCCGACCATAGACGAAAAAAAATTCAGACAAAAATAACCATTACAGCTAATACAAATAGAGATGTAAGCAGCGTGGGTGAGCCGTCTCTCATGAGAGACGCCGGTCCCGTAGCGGGAACAATTTTCAGGTACAATCAAAGGATTTCTATTCATTTATTTTGTAACATTGTTTTATTTTGTAAGTATGGTCACCCTACAATCTAAGTAGTAGTACGATGCGGCTAAACGTGGGCCGCTTTATTGAAGAACGTATCGCAATGACAATCTGGCTAATCATTGAACCGCCGCATTTCAAAACGGCCCTGTTTTTGATAACAGCTAGCCGTAATGTAATACGGCGGATTATACAATCCGACTGCGACACATCCAATGCCAAAAAGTTAAAGTACACAGACATACGGTTTCAAAACTAGGAACATTTCCGATAACAGAGCGATTTGAACATATACACGTAGACATAGTAGGGCCACTGCCGACTTCACAGGAAGGTGAAGTCGGCATCGCTATTGCGTCATCGTCATAGACAGATTCACACGTTGGCCAGAGGCTATTTCGGTCACGAACATTACTGCTGACACGGTAGCAAAGGCTATCTACGAAGGATGGGTATGCAGGTTCGGTTGCCCAAAAACGCTAACGAGTGATTAAGGAAGGCAATTCGAGAGCGAACTTTTCAGCAGCTTGATGAATATGTCAGGAATTAAGAAAATCCGTACAACAGCGTACCACCCGCAGGGGAATGGTATGATAGAGAGGATGCATCGCTCCCTGAAAGTAGCAATTAAGGCTAGGTTGACAGACAATAGGTCATGGGTCGATGAACTACTGACAGTATTGTTGGGACTTCGCGCGGCCGGTAAGAGCGACCAAAACGTGAGTTCAGCAGAATTGGTATTAGGGCACACGTTACGTTTACCAGGCGATTTCTATCACGAGGCAGAGAAAACACAAGTAGACCATTTACCTACTTTCGTGAGCAAATTTAGAAACATTATTAATGACATGCGTCCAAAGTCACGAGCGTTTAGAGATCCTAGGAAAATATTCGTTCATAAGGATTTGAGCACCTGTACGCACGTATTCGTAAGAAATGACTGTTAGGAAAGCACTACCAGGGTTATTTTTGAATTTGTTGGTTGCTAGGCTACACTTGACTGTTATGTACTTTTGATATCGCACGCATTATATATTTAGAAAAACCAAATTCCACTGCGTTTACTTTAATAATGACATGGTAAGGAAGCCACTGACACCGTCGTATAGTGGACCATACCAGGTTATTAGCAAAAGTGAGAAGACTTTTGACATACAAAAGGGCGAGCGTCAATCAACCGTGTCTATAGATAGGTTAAAACCCGCATATATTATTGATGAGGATAAGACATCGAATAGCGTATACAATGATATTGACTTTGAAAACCGAAATCAGCAAGGCGAACAGAACTCGCTGCCGCCTATGGCTAAGACCACACGCTCCGGGCGAGTGATTAAGAAACCCGTGCGATTTCTGCTCGCTTAGCAAAAATCACTTAGTATATGCACCAATGTAAGGAATTCTTGTACTTTTTCATTACTGTTACAGACTAGATACATAGTAGAGTTCAGACATCAAGTATTTGAAATGGGCAACTACCACAATAAAGAATTCATTTCCATGGCACAAGCCCAAGTAGTGGCTGGACAGCAATTAGAAAGTAAACTGAACTATTGGAATAATGCTCACCGTTATCGCGGCAGTACTAGGCATTCTGTTATGTTATGCTATTAGAAGAGGCTGTATAGGCCACATGAGAACCGTGGTTGAGAAGTGCCGCTCATATTGACGGGGGCAGCAGCCATGCCAGGTAATCCCGGAACCATGGGAACAGATTGTGCTGCGGCGCCGCATCGCTTCGCTGATGTTGCGTACGCGTGGGAGCGCCAACACCATCCTGAACGTGCTCAGTCACAATTTGGACAGCCCCCTTCTGGGGCACTGTGTTCAAGCCCAAGTGTCCGGAGCCCCGGTGGGCGGCAAATACTTAAATTAAATTAATTATTTAACTAATAATAGTTTATAAGTCGTTTCTACTAACAACATTGGGTCAAATCTGTCTGAAATAAAAATATATTTTTTATTTATTTTTCTATTTTAATACTAGTGATACCCAAGATTGATACCTATTTCCATCAGCTAATATTAGTTCTGGAGAAAAAAAATACTATTTCGCACACTGTAGTTATGTGGACAATAAGCCTATGAGCCTAGTTTCACAGTAAAAGATTATAACTGTAATGTTAACTGGCATAAAAAGCTATTAAGTCATAATTAGATTACTGTTATTATTTTATCTAAAACATACTGAAAACAGAATTTTTCAAACTCTTATAAGAGCGCAGGGAATGGCCCTACAGATTTGATCCTCTAGTGAAAAGTGAAGAGAATAACATGTTCTAACGGAATATAACGTTTTTTTTGTTTGGCCGGCACTTTCACATTTAGCCCAAAAATGAATGGACGGCGAATGGTCTCCTTTATCCGGTCTTACCTCAAGTATGAGAAATTTAGCTATTTAAATTAATTGCAGCCTTATATCGTCGCCCCCCCCGCTAACTGTCGTACCTATCTCACAAACTGTCGTGTCTGCACTGACATTATCTACGTGTTCAGAACTTTGTTTCGAAAAAGTTCTCTCTAATCGTCGTGTCTGTGTCGTTTACCGTTTAGAAGATAATCACGTATTTTGTTTTGCGTGAGTTTTGTTTGAGGGAAAAAATATTCTCACTACCTGTCGTATATGCACACATCTACAGTTAGTGAGTTAAAAGATTAAGTCAAGAGCTATTTATAAAAGTTATTAATTCATTAATAAAGCCATAGCTAACGCAACTATATTAACATGATTGTAGCGCCCGACCAGTTTCGTCGCGGCACTCGTGCGAGCGGGTCGTGTCACAGTTGTTTTCGTCGACTGAGCAGAGCGCGTACTGTTTAGTACATTCGAACTTAGAAAGGTACGGCACGTGGCCGGTCGGCCGGCTACCTGCCGCAGATGCGACTTGTTTACGAGTAAAATGAGCGATGAATGAACGATAATGAGACGAGTAATGAAATAAATAATGATTCTGTGGATGAGATTTCTACTTCTAATGAAGTGTTAGACATGGAAGACAGTGAAGACAAGACCAATAAAAGAATGAGAGAAAGCAGCGATGAAGAATGGACGGAAGTTAAGCGGAAAGACAAAATATTGAAGGAGGCAGAAAAGATAGAAATATATATATCTAGTAAAGAAAAACTACCTAAACAATTTAGTCTTGCCAAGTTATTGAAAGACCAGAATATAAAAGATATTAGCAGGGTGAAATTTATCAATCCGTATCGAGTTCGTATAGAATTGATTAGCGAAATCAGTGCTGAGAATTTGGAGACATGTCAATTCTTTATCGATAAGAGATGGTATATTCAGAGGGCGATGGAAAGGAATTTGTCATACGGTGTAATACGAGATGTTGACTTGGAAATGTCAGAGAAAAACATTTTGGAGAGTATTTTTTGCCCCGAACCAGCCAAGCTATTATCCTTAAATCGCTTGAATCGCAAGAACTTGGAGGTAGATGGGTGGTCACCCAGTGAAGCGGTTCGTCTTTGTTTTAAAGGGTCGTTCTTACCACCTTTTGTTTATACACATGATTTGAGGATAAAGGTAGAACCATATGTATTTCCAGTGTCGCAATGTTCGTGCTGCTGGAAATACGGTCATGTACTTAAGAGATGCCCTAGTGTTAAAGTGGTGTGTCCCAAATGCGGAAAAAACCATGACAATTGCGAAACCACTAACATGAAATGCGTTAACTGCAATGTAGGACATATATCTCTGCCAAAAACATGTCCAATCTTTTTAAAGGAAAAAAGGATGAGGGAACTCATGTCTGAGTTTAATTGCACCTACAGAAGGGCCCTAACTATCTATGTCCCTAAATACGAACCAATGCAGGAAGTGAACACAAAAATAAAAAACACGGGTATAAAATTTTCATCCCTTCAAGTCGTGGACACGGCTCCTACTCAAACCACTAGTAGTCTGGCTTATGCTGAAGTGGTAACTAAAACACAGGTACATAAACAAAAACAAAAGGCAGACTCTAAATAGAAACAGAAGAAACAGGAGAAATCGTCAGATCTGGAGTTTATGGAGTGGAGTAAAACAGAAATTGAAGAATATAATGAAGATGAGACAAAAAACTCGAGTGAAACAGGAGAAAAATACAAAGATATAAACTTCAAGGAATTGTTAAAGAGATTAAAAGAGATAATATTCATGAAAGGAAGCACTATACCAATGATTTACAAAGGAGTACTTAAAACTTGCATTGAGTGGGTAATTTTAGTAATAGTTGACAATGTAGCGGATTGGCCTATCCTTAAATTAATCCTTGATTATTTCTCAAATGACAGATAACTATGAATGTTAAATTAAATATTATCCAATGGAATGCACAGAGCATTAGGCCAAAGTTAAGTGAGTTTGAGAATTTGTTAATACAAGACAAGATTCACATTGCCGTATTAAGCGAAACCTGGTTGCAACCAGAAATGTATCTTAAAGTTAAAGATTACAATGTATTTCGCAAAGACAGAGACGATTCATACGGAGGTGTAGCAATACTCGCGCATAGGTCAATTAAATCTCAGATTTGCCATGATCTACAAATATTTAACTCGGGTATAGAAAGTATACACGTTAAAGTGTATAATTGTAATCAAATTGAAAATATTATATCAATTTACTGTCCACCTTCTGTAAATACTAGCCAGTCAGGCTGGGATCAATTGTTTTCTCAGGTTAGGTAATAATAAAACCTTGTTTTTGGGCGACTTCAATGGACACCATCCCAATTGGTCCAATAAAGTGGACACGAGAGGTAATCAAATCTTTGACGCACTTATTGGTAGTAGCCTTATTTCGCTAAACAGTGGCGATCACACGCGTATTAAATTGGTGAATGGTGTACTGCAACAGTCGTCTCCCGATGTTTCATTAGCGTCATCTGATATAAGCTTAAGTTTAAAATGGCAAGTATTAAATGAAACATTGGGAAGCGATCACTGTGTTATTAAGATTTCAACGTACTTTAAAGCTAGTAACGTCTATATGTCTCGTCGAAACTATAAAAAGGCTGACTGGGTAGGGTATCAAAAACTTTTAAATGACCTTTTCGAGGAATTCGTTTTTCCAAATGATTTGCAAAAAGGATATGACATATTTATAGATTATTTGGACATGGCAGCAGATTTTTTTAAACTGTATGTTAAAATTAATATGAACCCAGAACGTAATTTTACACCAAAACCTTATTGGTGTCCTAATCTCTCTCAAGCTGTAGCCGAGCGCCGTTTAGCACTTTCCAAATTTCGACGTAATCCATCACCACATAACCTCACAATCCTTCAAAGTAAAATCAGTAATGCTCAAAGATGTATCCGGTGCTCTAGAAGCAAGTCATGGCAGAACTAATGTTCTACTCTTGACCAAACTACGACACATAGCGAGCTGTGGCGAAAGATGACATGGATTAAGGGATATACATACATACATACATAAACTCACGCCTTCTTCCCCATGGGGGTAGGCAGAAACTACAGAACGCCACCTGCTACGATCCTTACATTAAGGGATATAATGCACCAAAATCCCATGTTGACAGCACTAAAGCAAGCGAATTACTTCATAGTTTAGCCCCCGACTTCGTATCAGGCGACTACCCTATACTTACATCGAAAAACCCAAAGCTTGAAGTACCTATTACAATCCAAGAGCTAATAAAATGCTTAAGTCATAAAGACACAGCCCCGGGTAGTGACAAGATCACATATTCTATGATAAGATATTTACCTGAGAACGGTAAACAAGCACTACTCAATTTATTCAATGCATTTTTTTGTTATTCGTTTGTACCTAAACAATGGCGCGATATAGTGGTGGTGCCGATTCCCAAACCGGGACGTGATCCTTGTTTAGCCTCTTCCCTTCGCCCCATATCTATGATCTCATGTATATGCAAAACTTTCCATAACATTCTACTTAATAGACTAGAGTGGTTTATGGGAAAGAACTGTATGTTAGACCAGAATACCACAGGATTCAGAAAATGTCGATCAACATTAAATAATCTCATTTGTTTAGTTTCTAGAATTCAAACAGGATTTTCTGAAAAACAAATGACCATATGCTGTCTTATTGATCTGGATAATGCTTATAATAATGTGGATGTACATGGTTTATTACGTATATTGGATGGCTTAGGTGTGGGACAAAAACTTTGCTCATATCTGTGGAACTTCTTACGGATGAGAAACTTAAAAATTCAACTTAATAATGATTCACTATGTAGAACTACTTGTCGTGGCTTGGCACAGGGTGATCCATTATCGCCATTGGTGTTTAATATAGCTACTATCGATATCTGTAGAAAGATAAATAATGTGTATATTTCGCAGTTTGCGGATGACTTTGTATTATATTATATTATCAATAAAATTTTGGAGGCGACACATAAATTGCAATCGGCTTTAGATTTATTTAAGAAGTTAGTCCAAGATATTGGTTTAAATGTTTCAACTAGTAAAAGTAAAATTTGTATATTCAAAAATGGGTTTAGGAAATAAACTATTGATATTAAAATAAATAAAAGATCCTTCCAAGTAGTTAACAACTATAAATATTTAGGATTGTGGTTAGACCAATCTCTAAGATGGTCTAAACATATTAATGAGTTAAGAGAAAAATCTTCCAAATTTCTAAATGTGTTTAAAATACTAACTGGGCCAGGCTGGGGCATACACCCCATGCATTTGCGACGTTTATACATTGCTATCATACGCAGCAGAATAGATTATGCCAGTTTTTTATTTGATAATAGCTGTCAAACCCATTTAAATAAATTAACTAAAATTCAAAACCAATGTTTGAGGGTAATCGGTGGTTTTATTAAAAGTACAACCATACATGTGATGGAATGCGAACTCCATCTGCAACCGTTACATATCCGTAGATATTACTTGGCTGGTAATTTTTTTTTTAAACTCAAATCTTTTGTAAGTGGGGACACGTGTGAAGTTATTACTAAACTTAATATTTGCTGCCAAGGTGTTTATTGGTGACGTAAAAAGAAACCACTTATAGCTCATATTTTTGAAACATTGAATGACATATGCGTGTACTCCAGCGATGAATTAGGATTATTTTCGCTTAATACGTGGGTAAACGGTCTGAACTTGTCTTGTACGATTAAACCACAAATTAGAGAGGTTACCGAAGCTAAGAAATCGTACAATCACTATCAACTCCGAACTATATGTAGTAGGAATTTTGGCAGTAGCTATTCTGGATATTACAGGATTTATACGGATGGATCTAAGGTTCGAGATAATGTTGGAGCTGCGTTTTTTGACCCTCAAAGTAATACCTCCTTTAAGTTCAAGTTAAATTCAAACATTTCTGTCATGTATTCCGAGTTGATTGCTATCTTCGAAGCTATTTCATATCTTGAATCGGTCGATTTTCAAGATTCCGTAGTCTATTCTGACTGTAAAAGCGCACTCCAACATTTGACTAAATGTATGGGAAATTTTCGTGGCTATCCGGTAGCATACAAAATACTAGATTCTATTAGCAGATTAAGAAATAAAAATATTATTTTACAATGGGTGCCTTCTCATATCGGCATTGAAGAAAACGAAGAAGTTGATCATTTAGCCAAAGAAGCGTGCTCAGAGGTTGTTCCGATGACGTATAAACCTTACTGGACAGATATTTTAAATGTAGTTAGATTGAAATGTTATGAACTTTGGAAAGAATACTTCGACGAGAAGTCGTTAACAAAAGGTATTTGGTATCGGACGTTGCAACCAACCATTCAGAATTATCCTTGGTTTGATAATGCCGATATGAGTAGACAAGAAATCGTGACAAGTTTGAGACTTCGTTCCGGACACATCCCATTGAATAGTTTTGCTGCATTGATGGGCAAAGTTACATCTCCAAACTGCACGGAATGCAATGTGGTCGAAGACGTTTTTCATATTATGGTGGAGTGTTTCCGGAACGAAGCGGAAAGATATTTGATTAGAGACCAATTTAATATGAATGTTTGTCAAGTGGGAGAATGTAATATTATTTTAGCTTTTCCAGCATCCAAAGCCGCTAGAATATTATATAAATTAGTCAATTTAGGAATTAAGCGTAGATGTTAAGCTTTGCATGTAACAAAGGGTTCCTATGAGGGTGGCATGTTCACTATGTGATCAAACCCTCGTTAATAAATAAAGATTTAAAAAAAAAAAGCGCCCGACCGAAAAACTGTTGCCCTAGAAAAATATCAATTGCTAGTTACGACAGTTAGCGGGGAGGGCGACGATATGTATGACTGTAAGCATATATTTCAATGTCATTAATTACTTTATCGAAAGAAAATGTAATCATGTAATCTATGAAATCTGGTATAAAACGAATACTAGACGGACTTACCTCAAACAGCACGGAAAGTCCATCTACTCGCCGATTCAAAAAAAAAACCTCTATTTAAGTGTTATTTGATATTAAAACCGCTCAGGCGCGGCGGGCGGTCCGCGCCGTGACAGATTTACGACCGCACTTGAATAAACAAAAGCATCGGGTTTCATAATAACGTCTAAAGTGTTTTGTTTATGTTTTTTGCTACTCGAATAGATTAGAGATACATTGTAAATGGTTACAGTCTTTGTTATCAACGTTTACTAATCTTTATTACCCGTTTTTTTTGTGTTTTCTATGTTCTAATGTTTTTACGATTTCTAATAAAACTACCGTACTAATTCACACGAAATTTTGCAGGGTAGGTACATTATGGATAGATAAGTTATCTAATAAAAGCGTTTTTAGAGACCAAATTTATTTCAAAAAAATTCAAAAAATCTAGATTTTTGCTGATCTAGAATTTCTAGTGCTTTCATAACTTTCTCCGTACCAAAAAAATATTTTTTATTTATATTTTTGTCTAAATTTTGTCTAAAACGATGAACAATTTATTATAGAAAAGAAATAAAACACTTACCGATCAGATCAATACAGAAAACTCACAAAATATCACAACTTTCACTTTTACGTGAACTTTCTCCTTCACGTTTATTTACACTTTTTTTGGTTGGGTCAAAATAGGTATAATATAATGTTATTTAGTGCGAATATTATCTAAAACGATGTAATATTTACTTCAAAATGAAAATATCACCACTTTCCGACGATTTACACACAAAAACCATTAAAAAACTAATTATTACAGCGAACGCGCGCTCACCCGGGTGTGATGTTTGACCGACATTTTGACCGGGCGGGAAACTCATTTTCAACATATTTTTTAAATGTTGTCCATTTATATTTTTGCTTTTAGTCGATTTATTTGACGAGACTATCTATCCGACCATAGACGAAAAAAAAAAGCGGCCAAGTGCGAGTCGTACTCGCCCATGAAGGGTTCCGTAGCAGCAAGTAACGATAAGTTTACGATTTATGACGTATTAAAAAAAAACTACTTGCTAGATCTCGTTCAAACCAATTTTCGGTGGAAGTTTACATAGTAATGTACATCATATATTTTTTTTAGTTTTATCATTCTCTTATTTTAGAAGTTACAGGGGGGAGGACACACATTTTACCACTTTGGAAGTGTCTCTCGCACAAACTATTCAGTTTAGAAAAAAATGATATTAGAAACCTCAATATCATTTTTGAAGACCTATCCATAGATACCCCACACGTATGGGACTGATGAAAAAAAAAATTTTGAGTTTCAGCTAAGTATGGGGAACTCCAAAATTATTTGTTTTTTTTCTAATTTTGTGTGAAAATCTTAATGCGGTTCACAGAATACATCTACTTACCAAGTTTCAACAGCATAGCTCTTATAGTTTCGGAAAAAAGTGGCTGTGACATACGGACGGACAGACAGACAGACAGACAGACAGACATGACGAATCTATAAGGGTTCCGTTTTTTAACGGAACCCTAAAAATTCAGACAAAAATAACCATTACAACTAATACAAATAGAGATTTAAGCCGCGTGGGTGAGCCGTCTCTCATGAGAGACGCCGGTCCTTTGGCGGTTAAAGCAATTCCAGTCTTTTTAGAATATTCAAGATAATATTTTCATCATTTGTAACTATTAAGATTTACCCTAGAATGTATAGTTCCATTAGTTTGTTGCAATCAATGTTAACTGTTAAAAAGTAAAAAAAAAACCTTCTAAAAGTAGTCTTCCCCACATTGACCTTATCTAAAATTATGTACTTACTATGTAGTATGCCGCAAGCCGACGGCACTATAACCAATGCCGCTTGTGGCACTGTATACAGGTCGACATAAAAGAGTCTGTGTGAAATGAGGGCGCCACTGTCGCACTTAGGTGACTTCGAATGGGAAATAAGTAAAAGAATAAAGAAATAAATTATTAAAAACACTGCAGTGTGTGACTCCAAACCTACTAGCACTTGTCGGCAAAGTAGTGCCATCATCTAAGGTCTGCATTATTTAAATAAAATATTAAGTTCCAAATGTCACCACGTCAGACTCTTAGAGCGGTTTCGCACTACGTCCGATCCGAATTCAATTTGAATTGGGAATGTTTTTAATTCGGACGAACAAAGTGCGCAACCCATTGTATAGATAGTACACACGGCTACACATCAAGCTATAAATTTCCAGTTTATGTTGATCTCGCATTGTATAGGATTTCCGTACAATGCGAGGTCAGCTTATATTGGAAATGTCCGACATTTCTCGGATTCGGATCAGAAGCAAGGTCAATGGGGCGAAGACCGTCTGTAGGGCAAGACCGTACAGTATGAAATACGATGAGTTCTGAAGTAATTACAAGGATGGCAACCCAAGATTCGTAAACGTAGAACTGTTTTAGTTTATATTTTTTGACACAGGTGGCGCTATTTATGACGCATAGAGAAAAAATGGCATTCGAAATTTTGTCGGGTTATCAACTACCATTACGACCAGTACAAGGTCTCAAAAAAAATATTTATTTTTATTTTAAATGTTTTCTAAGGATTTGTGTAGGCAAGTTTATTAATGATTAATATCTTTACCTAATTATTATATTAGAATTGAATTTAACACATTTTCACGAAATTACTTCTGATGAAAAGAACTTGAACCTCTAAGTGCAATAGTGGAGAAGTCCGCCTACCTCTTGGAGGCGAAGATCGGCTTAGCCGGTCTTCGCCGATTTCAGATATCGTAAACCTTTTATGCCCAAACAAATTTTCAAATGATCTAATAACAGATTTTTATCGCATGTGATTTCTGCTTTCTACGATATTAAATATCTTATATATTTCTACGATATAAGTTACTGTCAAATTTTGACAGTAAACATGTGTGCAATTCACACGTGGTAGAAGTGAAACCTTAAAAAATTTTGGCTTCAAGAAAATGAAAAAAAAAAAAAAAAACATAATATAGGTATGACAGAATTGTTTCTCTTTAAAAGTTCTAAAAAAAAGTCCGCAACAGCATACATCACGATTTTATCAGTAAAAGTGGAACTTTAAAACGTTAGGTAAAAGTACTGGGTCTTATAATCTTATTCCCCCTCATAACTTGCCTAGTCTTGCACATCATAATGTGCGCGCAGTACTTGATCATTATTTTGCTGCGATGTTATTTAAAACTGCGATATCTCCTAAGATATTCATTGAAATCGAATGATGTAAAGGGCAATCTTGTTTTAAATTAAATACTTGTGATGAATAATATATTTATTATGATTAGGATTAATATCATATTTATAAAAACACCTTCGCAAATAATGCATCATACATACATACATACATAAAGTCACGCCTTCTTCCCATGGGGGTAGGCAGAAACTACAGAACGCCACCTGCTACGATCCTTACATAGTCCTTTTGCCTCGTTTACGTTCATACATCTGGTCATACACGCACGCCGGTTGCGAGTACTACGCACCTGGCCTTTCTGAAGAACATCACCAATAAGGTCAGTATATGTCCTCCTAGGGCGTCCCCGCCCGGCCTTTCCCTTTACATCAGCCTTGTAAATACATTTTGTTAGTCGCCTTTCATTCATTCTCTCAACATGCCCAAATCATCTCAGCATACCCTTTTCAATTTTTGTCACTACATCTTCTTTTAAATCACACCGCTGTCTTATCACATCATTCCTCAACCTATCATTCATAGTCAGGCCACACATGCTTCGCAAGGAACGCATTTCCACAGCATTTATTCTACTTTCATGTTGTTTTTGCCACACCCAACATTCACTACCATACATAAGCGTGGGCACCAGCACACCATTGTGAACAGCCAGTCGAGCCTTTTTAGACATCGACTGGTTGGTCACAATCGCATGTATAGCACCATTCACTTTGTTTCCCACGTTTACACTCTTTTCCACATCTCCATCAATCTTCCCATCCCTTGTAAACAGACTCCCCAAATATATAAACTCACTTACTTGCTCCACACTCTTATCATTTATTTTCACATCACACACCGATACATCCTCTCCTCTTTCAAACACCATGACCTTCGTCTTATTCACATTTATATTCATCCCTTTCCTCTTATATGCTTCACCCATCACAGTCACCATGTCTTGCAACTGTTCTGCTGATGATGCAAGTAGAACTTGATCATCTGCGTAGATAAGGCATTTGACAGGCAACTCATTCATCCTCAATCCGCACTCACCCTCTTTCAAATCTATCAGACAACTATCCATGTACAAGTTGAACAGCCACGGTGACGCTACACAACCCTGTCTAACACCCCTCGAGATGCAGAACCAGTTCGTGTATGCCCCATTTATCCTAACACAAGCACTGGAATCCTTGTATAAAGATTTCAGTGCCCGTACCAAGCGCCAGTCCACACCGTACTTGGATAGTGTCGACCACAGTTCTTCCCTCCACACACTATCATAGGCCTTCTCCAAATCAGTGAAAGCACAATAGACGTTCTTGTGCTTTGCTAGATGTTTTTCGGTTATGCACCTTAGGGAGAAGATCTGATCCATACAGCCCATTCCCTCTCTAAATCCTGCCTGTACATCCCATATTTTCTCATCTGTCACTTTTATCACTCTATTTATCAAAACCTTCGCATACAGTTTGCCGACAACGCTCAAAAGACTAATGCCGCGGTAGTTTTTACACTCCTGCTGAGAGCCTTTTCCCTTATATAGTGGTACGATTACAGCCTTGCACCAATCATCCGGCACACGGCCATATCTCCAACACATATTAAAGATTCGGCACAACAGGCTTGCTACCACCCCATCACCGCCCTTCAGCATTTCAGCAGACACTCTGTCGTACCCTGCAGCTTTCCCAACTTTCATCCCTTTCAGCGCTCTTATAATCTCATCTATTTCTATTTCTATGCATCATTTTAGAACAAATTTGGTTAGCATAAAAAAGGTTATAGTGAGCCAACCTTAAAAGATAGACATATGCAGTGCTGTCGCGGACTTTTTTTTAGAACTTTTAAAAAGGAACTATTCTGTCCTACATGATTTTTGCGAAACTTTAACCGTTTACGCAGCGTACGCAGCGGAAGCTCTCAAAAGGAAAAATAAAACCCTCCGATTTTTTAACATTCTTCATTGGTGCTCCGCTCCTATTAGTCTTAGCGCGATGATATATACCCTATAGCCTTCCTCAATAAATGGGCTATCTAACACTGAAATAATTTTAGTACATAAATACAGTAACATAAATCGAACCAGTATTTCCTGAGATTAGATTAACAAATTTTTCACCTTCAGAGAACCACGAACATAAGAAACACTGTATAATGCTTCCTATCTCATTTTCTCCCACGTTAAATCTTATGAATTTATGTCTGTCTCTTTTTACTGTCACTTTTTCGTTTCATCGACTTTCAAATCACAACGATGCTAAAGAAATTTTCACTTCATAAATTAGCTTCCTGTGTAGTGAGTGAACAATAACTACACTTGAGAATTTCCTGTAGGATCATCCCTTGTTAGTATATTCTTTAAAACGTTTTCATAAAAATGTATTTCAAACTCAAACTCAAAGCATTTATTTCAAATAAACCAATTACACGTACTTTTGAATTGACAAGGGGTTGGTCAGTCAGAAAAATGGAGAAGAACGGGCAAGAAACTCCACGGACACTCTTTTAAATCAAAATATTGTTACAAAATATTGGTTACATCATTCGTGTTGAACTTATACATGTGAGAACAATGTAGAAAGACGTGCACGTTAAAAGCGTCCGTAATAAAAATATAATAACAATTCAAAAATTTAAATAAATTAAAATAAACCGTGGCAGCTAAGAGATGACCAGTCCCTACTGACGGCGCCCGTTCACGAACATGACGCATGGATCAGCACCATTTAGCTCAACAATTTTGAAGGAAACTTGATCCAACACACACGCCACCATCAGTGAAACATTTGAGTGAGCATGACATACTCTCAGCTGCCAGGCACATTCAATTCAATGAAAGACGTACAATACATACGTACGTAAATGGTAGCTTTATGGAATGTACAACATGGTCAGTGCTCACACATGTGATATGCAATTATACTATACAAAGAGATTGAATTTATACAAAGGAAAGATAGTTTTACAATCTTCAGCAGCTGCAACAATACTTTCGAATGCTAATCAATTAGTTTATGCGCCCTTGTGGAGCTGGACCAGCGCTGAGAAAAGCATTTTTATCAGCGAAGTAATCCCCCAACTTATAATATGCTTGGCAGCATAGTGTGCGTTTTATACATGATTTAAATTTCGTTTCGTTCGTTGGAGTATGTGGGAAGGTATTTTATTATAACATTTTAAACAGCACCCCATGAAGGATGAGTGTACTTTAGCCAGTCTGAAACCCGGTTGAACTAATTGGTCCCTATTTCTAGTCCTATAATTGTGTCTATCACCTCTTTTACTGAAAAGACTTAGATTTTTCCTTACGTACATGATGTTTTCATAGAAATATTGACAAGGTACCGTCATGATGTTAATATCTTTAAACAGTTCCCTTAGAGAATCGCGTCTGCGGAGACGATATATTGCTCTGATGGCTCTCTTCTGCAGAATAAAAATAGACTCGATATCTGCAGCCCGTCCCCATAGTAAAATACCGTAAGACATGATACTATGAAAGTAACTGAAATACACTAGCCTCGCGGTATCTATATCAGTAAATTGACGGATTTTTCTCACAGCGTATGCTGCTGAACTTAGCCGTCCTGCAAGAGATGTTAAATGAGGACCCCATTGCAGCCTCGAATCGAGCGTGATCCCCAAGAAAACAGTTTTATCGACAAATTCTAGTTTCTCCTTATTCAATACTATGTCACAATCACTACTTTTAACATTTGGTAAAGCAAATCTTATGCATTTAGTTTTTTTCCCATTTAATACTAAATTATTAGCAGTGAACCAATTTTGGACCTGCAGTGGGGCGTTATTTACGACGTCCAGATTTGATGCACGCCTATTTATCTTAAAAATTAAGGAAGTGTCGTCAGCAAATAACATCATTTGTGGTTGGTTTTTTAATAAATGGGGTAGATCATTAATATATACTAAAAAGAGGAAAGGACCCAATATCGAGCCTTGTGGAACGCCCATTTTTACTTTTAAACCGATTGAATGGACACCATTTACTTGAACCTGCTGCTGTCTATCATTTAAATAAGATTTTACTAAACTGAGCGCAAGTTTACCTAGTCCGTAATGCTCAAGTTTCAAGAGCAAGGTTTCATGACTCACGCAGTCAAATGCCTTGGAAAGGTCACAAAAGATTCCTATGGCATCTTGGGCCTCCTCCCACGCTGTAAATATGTGTTTTAATAAGGTGACACCGGCGTCAGTTATACAACGTCCTTTGGCGAAACCATATTGCTGATCGTGCAAGATTTGGTTGGCGTTAAAATGATTAAGCATTTGATTGAGCATTACCTTTTCGAAAACCTTGCTGAATACCGGCAGCACAGATACTGGTCGATAATTGTTAGAGTCTTTACTGTCCCCAGATTTAAACAGTGGTATAACTTAACTGTATTAATTATTTAAATAGGTATTATTGCTTTTTCAGGTAATTCTAATCAATATGAGCATATACCAATATCTATTCTTATAGATATTATATTTCTCAATTTCTCCGTAGAGTATGATCCTCTATTGGATTTTCTTTGGTATATGCTCATATTTCTTTGGTATATGATTTTCTATAACCATTCAACCTAGGTTGAATGCGGTATCAATCTGCCTTGCCTTTTCCCAACTATATTGAATGGTTATAGTGCTTCAAATTAGGTATTTGTTAAGTAAAGAGGCTACCTCAATAAAAAAAATACTGTTTATTTTTGTCTGTATACTTAGATACGTGTTGCGTCACGGTTTTTCGTACTTTATTATTTAAACTTTCGTGATTTCTATTTTCGGAATTTTTACCTGAAAATATAATAGGTACTTAAATAAAAGCTGACTTAACAAAAAAAAAAAAAATTAAGTTATGAAATTGTTTTTTACCCCTGAATGGCGAAATAGGCCGAACTTACCCGACAAACGCCTCTTTTAACTATTTATGCCGAATGGAACCTTTAATAAAAATATCGACAGCACACATTGAACTGCTTTTGAAAGACACACGCGTACTCAATGTCTGTATTCGTGTAAACTGTCTATTTCTATTTTTTTTTTCCATTAGACGGTTTTATCCGACATGGCAGTGAAATCCGTCTATTTTGCGATTTTTTCAAAACTAGTGTTTATTTTTCTTCGCCCCATTGACCTTAGTGCGAAACCGCTCATTTAAATGTACACTTCCAAAATTTAATTGTAAATGCCGCCTGTGTTGAATAAACCTGGCAACATTATTATCTTGATAGTCTATGGCGGGGGTTTACATCAATGACAGGAGTTTAGTTTGTTTGGCAATTGTGCTACAGACTACAGTTATTTATAGGGTACATTCCGCTGTGGTGTGCAAGTTGCCTGCAACCGTCATCCGTGAGCAGACTGCCCTTTGAACCTCTATCGGGAACGTGAAAGTGTAAGTAGTTTTGTTATTATTGTTACACAAATGAAAATTTTTACATGAGCCGAATCGTGAATCAGTAGATAATTATGTTTGTAAAGAGTTAAGTGGCTACTCGTATTGTGTGTTTTCGTTTATTTATTGCGTATGTAGGTACGTATGTATGGTACTTGTTTATATATATTTTTGTTCTATTATAAATTTTATTACTTAGTAAACTTTGTGGTTTGTCAGTTGTAGGTACAATTAGGTACCTACTTAGATACTTAGGAATCTTTTGTGCTTTGAAACTTCTAGAAGCTGTGGAACAACGTGAGGTCTAATTAAAATTTGCACCTATTGTTTTGCTTGTGCTTATGAATAAGTCATCCCGAAAAATTTATACGCACTAATATATTTAGGTAGTTACCTACCTATAATATAGACTGTTCTATGCAATAGTTTTGTAGACGATGCGCGATGTTCGTAGCCGTTTGTGTTGGCAACCAAACCTGTTACTTAAATTAATTATGATTGCAAAGCAGTACCTAACACGATTTGTGAGTAACTACATGAATGTGTAATAAGTACCTACCCATAGACATCCGTGCCCTGATTCAAACGGCTCGGAACATTAGGCGAGTCGCTGTGCAGCATCGAGATATAAGTACTAACGTTAGTACTTATATCTCGATGCTTTGCAGTAATGAATTCAAGGGTCAGCGGGGGTGAGGGGTGAGGTACTGCGCAGCGAATAGCACACTTCTGAGCACAAGAATAAAAAACGAGCAGAAGGCAAGCTTCCTAACAGAGTTCAAAATTCTTACCTACTTTCATAGGGCTGTCACTCGGTTATTACAGATTAAAAAACCGGGTAAGTGCGAGTCGAGATTCGGCGATGAGCACAGACGGACGGACGGATGGATGGACGGATGGACAGCTGAACAGCTGGACAGCTGGACAGACGGACAGACGGACAGACGAACGGACACGCACTGTGACTGAGATGATCCCGTGAGTTTTCCGTTTTCCAATTACGGTACCGAACCGGTAATTATTTTAACAGTTTGTTTAAAATTAAGTAATACCTATTTAATTAATCATACTGTGAAATAATTATACACACAATGCGTGCATCGTTGTTGAACTGAGACCTTCCCATTTTTGAAGTCGGGTAATAAAATGAGCAGTGGTGGCCCAGTGGTAACGGTCACGACTTACGAGTCTAGGGTTCGAACCCAAGCAGGCACTTTATATAAATTATTTCATTACCACTGCTATCAAAACGGTAAAGAAAAACGTAAGGAAACCGGCATGTCCTAGAACCAATAATTCGAAAACATATGACATCCACCAACCCGCACTGAGCCCGCTTGGTGGATTACGGCCCACTCGCTCTCACAGAAAGAGGAGGGCTATTTCCCAACAGTAGGAACATTATACCTAGGCTGATTAAGCTTATATGCTAATAAAACACGATAGTAAAGTATGTATGTAATTATTTATACTGTCAAATAGTTATACATACATAGATGCATACGTTGCTTGCTTTTTTTGAAGTTGGTTACTTATTAAAATACCGTGACTGTTAGGGACCTAAACTAAGGACTTAATTTAAACTAGTGGACTGTATAATAAAGAAGTATAATCCGAAATAGGTAGTACAACAATATGTCGGTGTTGGTAAATAGGAGTGCGCGCGCGTGCCGTCGTCCGTGATCGGTAGCGAAGTGCTTCGATGGCCCGCGTCCCGCACGCCGCACCTCTCGTCGTCACCCGCCACCTTCCGCTGTCCCCGACGGCCGCCGAAGATCGCCGAGTGGTCGGAGACGCCCGAACATCCTCCCCGGGTTGAATTATTCAAGTGAGAGGAAGTGGGCAGACGTTGTTGTAAGCCCGCAACACCGTTCCTCTCTTCGTCTTCAGCTCCACTACCCGTGTGGTCCCGTCGCAGCCAGGGAAGACCTTGTTGACACGCCCCAGTGGCCACACCAAGGGCGGTTGGCCTTTCTCTTTGATGAGAACCAGTGCTCCCACTGAAAGTTGGCCTGTTGACGCTGTCCACTTAGTCTTTTTCTGGAGCAGAGAAACATATTCTAATTGAAAGCGGTTCCAAAAATGTTGCTTAATGTGCTCTACTCTTTGATAGCGCTCCAGTCGCCCGATGTTGAGATCAGTAACCTGTGGATGCGGAACAGATATTAGTGGTCGCCCAATTATGAAATGTCCAGGAGTAAGAACGGAAAAATCTAGAGGATCAGTGGAAAGAGGGGTGAGAGGACGGGAGTTTAAGACGGCCTCTATTTGAGTCAAACACGTGGCCATCTCCTCGTATGTGAAGTGCGTTAAGCCTAAAAGTCTCTTTAGGTGATGTTTAGTGGATTTTACGGCGGCTTCAGCAATGCCGTTAAAGTGAGGGGAGTATGGAGGCGCAAAAGAAAATTTGATGCCTTGTTGAGCAACATCAGACACGAGATTCGAGTCTTGTAGAAACTTACGTAGCTCATTGCAAGTACCTATGAAGTTTGTCCCATTATCGGACAAGATGCTTTCGGGTTTACCACGACGAGCCACGAAACGATTCAAAGCAGCCATGTAGGCTTCTTTCGTGAGGTCTGTAACAAGCTCGATGTGAATAGCCTTCACGGCAAGGCAAACAAAAATGCACAGGTACGCCTTTATAAGCCTACACCCTCGCCCTTTGCGATCAGCAATCAGCACTGGCCCAGCATAATCCACACTACAATTTAAAAATGGGTGTTCTAGATGTGTCCTTGAAGAGGGTAACTGACCCATTGTAGGTTGCACAGTTTGACACTTATATTTAAAACATTTGACGCATTTTTTTAACAATATTTTTAGATAGATTCCTACCACCAAGAGGCCAATACATTTGGCGTATATTTGCCAAGAGCAGCTGAGGGCCAGCGTGTAAGCAGTCGAGATGATATTTTTGAAATATTATTTTAGTTATGTGGTGCTTACCACATAATAGTACGGGGTGCTTGACATTATATTCATAAGGCGAGTTGTCAAGTCTCCCTCCTACGCGTATGAGACCATTCGAATCTGTAAAAGGACTTAAAGAAATAAGCCTATTTTTTTTTTGGTAAAGGCTTTCCTGATTGCAATAAATTATGCTCATTAGGAAACATGTCCATTTGAGCGTGACGTAAAATGAAATTTGTAGAATTTGTAAGTTCTTCACAGGAAAGGGAACCAAGGAATTTATCATTTTTATGTTTTAAATTGTAAATAAATCTTAGTATATAAGCGACGACTCTCTGTAAGTGATTATAATTGGAATATTTGTGAATAAGTGATTTAATTAATAAATGATTATTATTATGATGTGACAAATGATTTGATGTTAAATTGTTGTATGATTGATGATGTGATGTGTGATCAGTGAAGTGTGATGATACAACTTCAGGTAGATCTTGTTTCAAGTTCTCATTGGGCATTTTTGGCCAATATATTTCATCATTTAACAAAAACTGAGGACCTGACCACCATAAGGAAGACTCGCTGATAAGGTCAGCCTTCAGCCCGCGAGAAACAAGATCCGCCGGATTTTCCTTCGACGGCACGTAGCTCCACGTGTGCCCTATAGTGCATTCTTGTATTTCATTAATGCGATTACGAACAAAAGGTTTTAATAAATTTGGTGTCATGGAAAGCCAACTTAACACTATTGTCGAATCGCACCAAAAGTAACATTTACTAACGGGTTTGGTGAAGGAATTCCGTACATTAACACACAGTCTTGCTCCTAATAAAGCCCCACATAACTCAAGTCTGGGGATGGTTGTTGGTTTGATTGGTGCAACACGATTTTTAGAGACCAACAGCTGTACTGTTACCAATCCATCTTTAGTACTAGACTTTATGTAAATACATGCACCGTAGGCCTTTTCAGATGCATCTGTAAACACATGGATCTCATTTATAGTTGAATTGTCACATGAAATCCACCGGGGTATTTTAAGGGTATTTAAACATGGTAGACTATTCACGAACATTAACCAAGAGGTATGTATATTAACTGGTACTTGCTCGTCCCAGTCACACTTAGCCGTCCATAGACTTTGGATGATAATTTTAGCCTCGATAATGCAAGGACCTACCAGACCTAATGGGTCAAATATTTGACTAATCACAGATAAAATGTGGCGCTTTGTGATTGGTTTGCTGGTATCGACTGATATTGAAAACTCGAGAGAATCAGATTTACATAGCCAATATAGGCCTAACGTTTTAGATGACACGTTTCTATCCTCAGACAAGTTCAACCTACCAGAATGCCCTGAAACACCGGCTATTTCGGTTAAAATATCTAAACTATTAGATTGCCATTTTCTCAAATGAAAGTTAGCTGACGCTAAAATGGATGCGACTTCTTTACCCATCTGGACCACCTCGGAAACCGAGTCGCCACCACTAAGATAATCGTCGACGTAAAAATCTCGTTCAATGGACGATTTTACAATGCCATTAGAGGCGGTTGTTGCTAGACTGACTAAGCTCTTAGTAGCTAAATAAGGGGCGGAAGCTGTGCCATAAGTAACAGTATTAAGACTGTACGTTTGAAGTGGTAGCTTGGGGTCAGCACGAAATATTATTTGTTGTAAGCTACGTTGTGATGGTGTTACATGAATGGCCCTATACATCTTCTCTATGTCACCAGAAATGACAAACTTGTGCTGACGGAAACGCAGCAATATAGAAAAGAGGTCATCTTGGACAGTGGGCCCCACCATTTGGATGTCATTGAACGACACTCCAGAAGTAGTCGCTGCTGATGCATCGAAGACTACCCTGAGCTTAGTTGTGGTACTGGATTCTCGGATGACTCCATGATGTGGCAAAAAATACTCAATTTTGTTACCTGAATGAGGTTTCCTTGTTGAGTTATTCACAGTCATATGACCTAAGCTCACGTACTCCTCGATGAATGCAACATATTTTTCCTTAAATGCAGGATCACGTTGGAAACGACGTTCCAAAGATAAAAATCGACGTTTAGCCATTTCATAAGATTCACCTAACTCACTGGGATCATTTTTAAGAGGCATTGTAACTATGAAATGCCCGTTTTGATCACGCACAGTGTTTACACGAAAATTTTCTTCACAAGCTCGTTCTTCCTGTGACAAGGAATGCTCAGAAGAATCGGAATTTAAGTGTCAAATAAATGTTTTTATTTTTTTATTATTATTTATAATCGAGTTCCCAAAATTTATTTAGGTTGTTATTTAAATCGTTCATGGAGATATTACAAAAATGAGAATATGTATTTTTGGTTGGATGTTTTGGAAGAGCCACAGAGCCTGATACTATCCATCCTAGCTTTGTCTCTTGTAACTTAGGTTGATTTTTGCCTAAATTAATAGATGTATTGCCTAGAATATTCCAAAATATTTCAGCACCAACTAGTATGTCAATCTCTGATGGAACGTTGAATGACGGATCGGCCAGATTTAAATCTAGTGGTATGGGAATGCTACGTATGTCGACTAAAGTAGCCGGCAGTAATTTGGTAATTGTTGGTAATATGAAACAATTTATATCTATCTTATAGCTGCCGCTGCACGATTCAATGGTTAGTTTGCAAGACTGTGTACTTAATGTAGTATGAGTGTTTATACCTGTCACCGTGGAGCTCGTGCTACGTCGAGGAAGTCCTAGCTTATCACTTAGTTTCTGCGTAATAAAATTTATCCACGGACACGGACGGACGGTCGGACGGTTTTTTTTTATAGACGGACGGACAGACGGACATGGCGGAACCTACTAAAACAAAAATACGAAACAAATAGGAGACAAACAATAACTCGCTAATATAGGCGGTAAACCATAAGATTAATAAATAATAATTCTTATGGGAAAACTTTATGGCCATCTTTATTTAGGAAACTACCTATCTCGTAAATAAATAATTCTGCAATAAGCATTAAAAATGAGTAGGTATGGGTAGATATAGATAATAACCTGACAAAATCCTTTGGATAAAAAAATAAACCTTGCTTTTCCTACTATTATTCATACACACAGTACTTACAACAATTTGCCATTTTTATTAACCTAAATGTCCGCGTCACTCGTACCGCTCTGCCACACGGCGCGCGGCGTACCCCTGAACGTTGGCTTCCGAATGAGCCGGCTCAAACCAGTTTGCCTCTAGCGGGCGCCGGTGCACCCCCCGCGCGCCTTGTCTGTGACACTGCACGCACACAAAGCTGTGCGTGTAGTAGTGATCTCGCGCAAAGCGTTAGTATGAAGCTTGCAGTCTGTTCCTTTTTTAGTCTTGTGCTTCTGAGCCGCCATTAAGTTTGAATCGAATATACCTAACTCTATGTCAAAACATTCAAGCATATAATAACTCGGCCAGACGAGATGACCCACGATGCAACGTTCGATTATTATCTGTACTCATTATACATTTATGTAGGTACCTATAATAGGTACCTACTACTTAGGTAGGTAGGTATTACCTAACATACGTAACAAATCATTAGCTAAACTAATAGCACCTATTAACTTTTCCGTTACGTCATTATTTGATAGGGAAGTGTGTTTTATCCTACTAATTATTATAATACTAGTTTCTGCCCGCTAGTTCGTCCGCGAATAGTTACTTTGGGCTAACGCTAACTTTAACCCGCGACTTCGTTTACGTAGAAGGTGAAAATATGTTTTTTAAATAATACGTACGTTAAGGAGCAATTTTAGGTACCTACATCAGTTACATCACGCTTTTATCAGTAAAAGTGGAACTTTAAAACGTTAGGTAAAAGTACTGGCTCTTATAACTGCCCGCCGGCCTTGCACATCATAAATGTGCGCGCAGTTCTTGATCATTATTTTGCTGCGATATCTCCTAAGATATTCATTGAAATCGAATGATGTAAAGGGTAATTTTGTTTAAAAATAAAAACTTGTATTCAGTAACGTATTTATTTGGATAAGGATTAATATCGTGTTTATAAAAACACCTTCGCAAATAATGCATTATATTAGAACAAATTTGGTTAGCATAAAAAAGTTTATAGTGAGCCAACCTTAAAAGATAGACATATACTGTCGCGGACTTTTTTTTAAGAACTTTTAAAGGGAAACAATTCTGTTTTACATGATTTTAGAAAAACTAACCGTTTACGCAGCTTACAGAATAGCACTACAGTAGTGCTATTCTGTAACCATCTCACCGTGTTATCTTAGGTGAAGTGAGCGTGGAGTGAGCTGTCAGTTGCTAAGGATTGATACTATTGGCAGCTCATTTCACCTAAGATATCACGGTGAGATTTTTACAGAATAGCACTACAGTACCCCGATTGCGTAATACATGATCAATCACAATTTGTTTTGATTTGAAACAGTACCCTAATTGCGTAATACAACACAATCACAATTTGTTTCGATTTGAAACAGATTGCTAATCCATTGCTTCATTATGTTGGAAAAAAAATCTGCTTAACAACATAAATAACGTAATGAATGATGTTGAACTGTCAAAATTAAACAAATTAGGCATAATTGTTTACGAAAATAAGTTACGCAATTAGGGTACAGATTGCTAATCCATTGCTTCATAAGTTAGAAAAAGAATCAGCCCAACAACCTATATAACGCAATGAATGATGTTGAACTGTCAAAATTAAACAAATTAGGCATAATTGTTTACGAAAATAAGTAACACAATTAGGGTACTGGATTAACACATAGGATATAATGCGGGTGAAACCGCGGGGCGCTGCTAGTCTAATCTAAAACAATGTTATAATCGCATATTTTGTAAAAACGTATAAGTACCTATTTAATATTTTGTAGTTAGGTACTGTGAGGTTTTATTATGAGATCTAATCTCATGCTGTACAGGCTGGCAACAACACTGTACAGCATCCGAACAATATGACAAGATATGTTTAAATTAGGATTTTATATATCGTTTTCATTGGTTGGTAAAAAAAAAAAAAAACTTGCCGTCAGGCGTCACGGCGCGAGTGTTCGCTTAATATATTGTACCGATGGTTTAAATATAATCTTGCTCTCCAAAAGTTATTTGATTCTTACACTGTCCCGGTCCTGAGTGCCGCAGCCAAGCGTGGTGCTCACAGTACCTACCATCGTGGTAACGCATAACTGACTACTTAGAAAACAAAATCCCGTGCACACGCCCCTTTTTTTTCGTAGGTAAGCGATACTATAGCCACAAGACTAGTGCTACAGAGGCGTACGGTGGGCTGAAAATCGACTTTCATAAACTTAGGGATTTCAATATGCAAGTGCCGGATTTTTTGCCGGATATCACTTCTATTAGTGCACACACTGCAGTATATAGAAATAGCATTTTTTGTATGGACATTAAAATATATAATAAGTTACCCATAGACATTAAGAACCAACATTCAATCGGTATTTTTAAAAGGAAGCTAAAAGACTTCCTGATTAAAAAGGCATATTACTCTATTAAAGAATTCCTTGAAGAAAAATAATTATTTAATATTTAAATGTTTGTGATACTTTATAATGTGATATAAATTATAAGAATAGTATGATATAATATCAAATGTATGAATAATGATAATTAATATAATATAATGTAAAATGTATAACTGGAATATTGAGTATGTTTATGTTTTTTATTAAATTTTTATATCCATTTAATTGCAATGCCTTAACAGGCAACTAAGTTCTAAGAACCTACCTATTGTTAACATCTTCAAAATATTGTACACTTAGTTCGCAATAAAGAATTTGAATTAGTTATTACTATATATACAAAAATGACACCCGAGTTAATTCTACACAAAAACGAAGGTAATATATTTTTTAAACGGCAAGGAAAACCGTAATATCCTTACATGTAGTTATAGTACAAATTATTTATGATTTTTGTCATACTCCACTTATCGGTTATCGATGCAGATTTTTTTTTTTTAATTATCAAAATATTTTGATAGATGAAACGGTTCCTTTTAGTGTTTAAGTTGAGGAACACAGACTTAACAACACATAACATAAAATAGCATCACCCCTATATCCCCGAAGGAGTAGGCAGAGGTTTATAGTACACCCACACTTAGACAATTTTGTTTGAACACAAAATGTGTTTAAAACTTTGCATACAACCAAAATACTAAATAACAAAACCACTTCTAATGAGTCTGAAAACAAGTAATTACAAGCCAAATTCGTATATGTCAGAACACAGTCTTGGATGCTACAGCATCTAAGCAGTTCATTTCTGTAGGTTTGCTAAGCACAGGTAGCACGATGCATTTGATCTGTCTTCAAAAAGGAACGTGCAGACTTTAGCGTCGATCAATGTCACCATTAGTTGATGAGTCATCCTGTTACTATTACTGCACTCTGTGGGGATACAAGCCTTAATTTCATCATCCATTTGTCTATTGAAATCAATGACAACTGCTTCGCTCTCCTTTAAAAAAATAAATTGAACTAGACGACAATACAAAGCTGAGCATGGTTTTGGGTTCGTCCATAAAGTATTATCTCCATCTGTCAGTTTTAGTGGCACCAAAGAGGTCAAGAAAATGCTTAAATCATCTTGATCACTCTCTATTTTCTGCTTGTATCGGCTTTGGTTGGAAGCACCATCAAATCCCCACTTGGATATCAGTTTTAGCTGCTTATTTTGCACATCTTCGTCAGAAAGACTTTGAAAGATCCTAGTCACCGTGATGTCAAGTAAAGCTTGAAGTGTAATCCTTGCCGATGAATCCGTAATTGACACTGATTGCTTCGGAGGGTAGCAATCCAGCTTAGTTAGTTGTTGTTGGGTAAATATCCTTAGCATCTTCCCGAATAACAGCCTCTTGCAACGTAATATATTGTCACTTTGACAGTTTCGGTGAAAAAAGCAATCCAAGCGCATTCTCTGGTGTAAATATGACTGTTTTCACTGGTTTCTTAAGCCTTTCATTAATTTGAATGGCTGCTTCAGGGTTTTTCATCATATATTCGATCACAGATGCGATATCCTCATGCCCTTCTTCTTTTAAACGTGCTGCAGCTGTATATACCAATTCACTGGAATTTTATGCCTGTATGATCATCAGATCTTCTCTTTTTCTGTTGGCTTCCCAGATCTTCGAATGGTTTTTGAAAAAAGGTGAATGTAGTCCATGCTTGGCATTGTTGGGCGATATTGCAAATAATTTAATCACCTATTTAGACTTATTAGAAGACTAAATCATTGTAATTACTTAATCACTTGTTTTCAGAGTCATTAGAAGTGGTTTTGTTATTTGGTATTTTGGTTGTATGCAGTCATAACTGGTCCAAAATAGTTGTCTAAGTGTGCGTGTACCTACTATATATAAATCTCTGCCTACTCCTTCGGGGATATAGGGGTGATGCTATGTTATGTGTTGTTAAGTCTGTATTTCTCAACTTAAACACTAAAAAAAACCGTTTCATCTATCAAAATATTTTGATGATTTAATAATAACTAATAGAAGCGATATTCGGCAAAAAATCCGGCACTTGCAAATTGAAATCCCTAAGTCTATGAAAGCTGATTTTCAGCCCACCATGCGGCTGAGCGCTGCAAGCAAGAATAGTCCTTACAGTTGTGCGTTTCTTTGGTAGTACCGAGTTCTAAGTAGGTACTATCGCAAGGAACCCATACCCACCTGACCATAAGGATTATTCCTGCTTGCAGCTGCGCTCGGCTGCTATAGAAACGCTTACCCACGCTCATCAACCAATAGCATCGTAGCATCAGATTTTTGCCGAGTTCCTTGTTTTTGTAAATAAAATAAAAACCAGTAAAAAGACCTGCTGACGTGTGGTGCGTTTTTTTTTCAATGGAACTAAATAAAAATATCTATGGGAATCTTCGTTCGGTCGTAGTTTGAGCAGGATCGGGACAAGATTATGTATTTTTTTTTGTTTTGATAAATGGGTTTTCTATGCTATCAGAAAAGTATAAAATTTGCATCTATAGTTGAGTAGATTTCTCACAATTAGCAGTTTTTGGGTGAGAGGCGGAAACTTTCCATAAAACTTTAAAAGCGCAAAAACTCGATAACCACCATCGATCACTAAATTAGTGATCGATGATAACCACCCGCCATATGTTTTAAATTAGCTCTAGTCATAACCCCTTTTCAACGAATGCACCTAATTACCAATCACTCTGTCTATAGAGTCGCGCTCCCAGTATATTTACTCATGAACCAGTTAGTGCCATGCAGTTTATTTGCGCTTACTCATGAACCAAAGATAATTAATGTAATTCATGCCTTTTTTTTTTGGTTTGGAAATTATCAAATAACTTCTCCCGCTCTGGGCGGAGCGGGAGGGCGTGTCAGACTCTTGCTGACTAAAACTCACCCGTGTTCCTTCGGTTGCCCTGTTGCCGGGGCGTATTTTTATTCCAACCTATACAAGGCCAGAACGCAGCCATAGGAAACTGCTCGTGTATACATTGTAATGCTATTTTTAAATCTGTGACTACAATGTATACACAAATTTTGCGTATTGCTGGTGTATAGTTTGTAACGTGGACGAGCGCGTCCTGGTTTCAAACTATATTGCATCACTTACGCCTGATAAGAGTTTAATGATATAGTCTATAAAAAAAGAAAAGAACAAAAGTGTGAACTGTGTGAAATGGCTTAGGTTAGAACTGTGACCAACCGCGCGCGAGCGCTACTTCCAAGTTGCTCGCAGCCAGGCAGGCTATTTAATATTAGCGCAAGATGCATTACGTCGCAAAACTCACAAACAAGTTGGTTCCCTGTTCACAATTTCTCGCAATTTAAATTCGATTAGTCCGTAAGCGTATTGGCACTGTATACTATGGAATGAGCAGTGGCGAGCGTTTCATAAAGACAAAAAGACACTGCCTACCCTACCTAAATCAGATAAATATTTCTAATCTTGTTCTGATATCTAATATTATTTTATCTACGAGGACTTATTATAAAAAAAAAAACTTTAATCATAATTCAGCTCCACCTGTCGCGTAAAATTTAAAGTAACTTCACATTGCGCTGCACTAGCGCCGCTGAGTGTCTCGGGAAAGACACAAACTATTCGCGTCTAAATGTTTATATGTGTGCTCGCGTGGCTACGTGGATTTAATGGGTGTGCATTCTTATAAATACGTGGCACACAATGTCACAAATAACCCACACAACCGCACAGAGTAGACACTGTCTTGATTTCCGAGTTCGATCCTCGCCGCACCGACAAGTCTAGATAATTATGATTTCGTTTTTTATTTTATTTTATACTCTTTTGAAAAGAAATTAAATGAATGTTGCGACCGTTACACAAATATGAAAGAGTTAAAGCTCCGTGCACGAAAAAAAACATTTTTCGGCAATAACTTACCTAATTATAAAAGTTTGAAGTAATTGAAACATTAAGTCTGTGTAACTATGAAATAACAGTTTTAGTGGTGCTAAACCATTCGTGTCAGTCACAGCACCTGTTAATAGTTGCATCACTTTTGCGCTATCGAAAATATGGTTTATTTCGCCTTTGATTTACGTATTAAAGATATTGTATAATCATAAAATAAAATTTTGAATTTATCTCAAATATAGCTGAAGACTAATGTGTGATTTTTAAATTTCTTGATGTGGTTAGCTAAATAATAGGAAAAAATACATTACTGAAAGGGTTTAAAAAAATAGTTATTTCAAAAAAAAAATCTGTTATGTTTTGTATGGAAGTTGAAAAAAGTGGTTACCCTAAGTAGACCATATCGACACCGGAAATTTCAATTGTCGTAAAGGACAGGGAATACTATGTCCTTTACGACAATTAAAATTTCCGGTATCGATATAATGTTGATGATATTTTTTAATCTTAAAATCAAACGTAGTTTCTTCTTACGAAACGATCAATTGTCAGACTTGCGTCAATTTTAGGAAAACTTGTTCCGAATTTTAGTTTTTTTCCACGAATGCTTCGAAGAATTCGACTTTTCAAATCACAAATAATTTTGTTTAAATTCTGTTTCCCTTTCTTACAACGAATGAACAAAATTGATCAAAATCAGTCGATTTCGTGCACGGACAAAATAAAATGTAGATTTAATTTAAAAAACTTAAAATAACTTTACAGATCCGATGAACCAAAACAAACATGATTTTTGGTTAGGTAATCTACACTAATATTATAAAGAGGAAAGATTTGATTGTTTTTTTGTTTGTTTGCATTGAATAGGCTCCGAAACTACTTGACCGATTTGAAAAATTCTTTCATTGTTGGGAAGCTACACTATCTCCGGTGAATATAGGCTATATTTTATCCCCATACTCCCATGGGAACGGGAACTACGCGGATGAAACCGCGTGACGTCCGCTAGTAGCTTTATAAAAAAATCTACCTACCCTGTCTAAAAACTCTGTGCACGCCACTGGGAATGAGGTAGTTAATTTGGTCACTACGAAGTATACGCGAGTATTTGCGTACTACTCTTGTATAGATTGGAAGACCTTGGTAAAAAAAGTGATTTCCAATCTATACGCGAGCAGTTTCCTATGGCTGCGTTCTGGCCTTGTATAGAATGGAAAGACGCGTTGCCGGGGGCCACGATTTCCCTATCGGTTAAGAAACACTAATAATAATCTAATGCTGCAAAAAATCAATTTATGTCGTATTTTATAAAATCTACTGTTTACACTTTCACTGTCAGATTATAAAGCACATTTTGTTAAGATACCCCGTTATGGCATTCCATAATATCCTACTTACACAAATAATAAGTACTTATAATAATACAAATAATGAGTGTAATATGCTAGCACGCAGGTTTGCTCGCTGCAGTATACAGGCAAAGGTTACACTTTTTAAAGCTCACTGCCAAACTTTTTATACGAGCAGCCTGTGGGTCAGCTGTACTCAAAGATCGATCAATGCCTTGCGTGTCCAGTATAATAATGGATTCAGGATGCTGCTGGGGCTGCCCCGCTTTTGTAGCGCTTCGGGAATGTTTGTGGAGGCTGGGGTTGATGGCTTTCATGCTATAATGCGCAAGCGAACCGCCTCCCTACTAAGCAGAGTGCGGGGCAGCACTAACAGTATCCTTCAAGTAATTGCTGAGAAGTATGACTCGGCAGTCATGAAGGCTTTCGTTCGGATTCTGGTCGGATAGCGTGACAATCTCTCCTGAACTCGAGCGGGAGGTTTCATGACTACTTACACCTTTTATGTACCTACCTTTTTGTAATTTATGTCTGTACTAACATAGCTTGTAAGATAATTCATGTGACTAACAATTATGGACTTTGTCTGAATAAATAAATAAATAATAATAACCCCACCGCCGTATCTCTACGTTGACGTCGTGGTGGGGCTTGCGCGCTCCGAATTCTGGGTCTGTGCCGGTAGTTTATTTTGCCGGAACAAAAACCCGCAGGGCAGCATGTGGCGAGCTGTTGGGCAGTAGCGACCCCACGAACCGGAGAAATCTTGTTCCTCACCTCTGGCTTGCCTTTATTGGCCGGCTGGAGTGAGCACTGACGAGGAACAGAGCTCCCACCTCATTCTCGCCATTATTGGCCGGCTCGAGTGGATATTCGCAACAGCAAACGTGCTCGAAGGAAGGAAGTATTCCAGTAAGATGCTGGCAGGGATCTTGACCGTACTTCCGGGATTGTCCTGATAGCCGTGGAATACCTCTCCACTCCTCATAAGCACCTCAGGACATGTTGCCCCCTTGTCGCTACGACACTGTGCTAGCGACCGTTTTTGGGGGCCCATTATTGAGTGTGCAAGTTACCCCCTGCCATTTTATCCGTGTAGATATGAACATTGATCAGGCAGGGGCCATAGTCCTTCCATAGTTCCAGGTGACCAGTCCACTTTAGCAACCCAAACCCATAGTCCGATATCTTTGTTTCCATATCTTACAATAGTCCTACACCAACCGGGGGTTGTCCTTGGCTGCACTTGCATAGTGCGAACAGGGATAATCGTCGGTTGCTACCTCATTTCATTAAAAACGTCTAAGGGGCCTCTGCGAGTTAGCTTCGGCCCCTCGTACGCCTTCCAAAGGTCCGGGACTCTAGGGTCCCGAGAAATGTCAAAGACGTAGTAAATAATAATAAAAGTTTAAAAACCAATTTCTTAGAGGTTTAAAGGCCTGCAAACACAGCTCGCAACAACAAATCGAGATGTTTGCAAAATTCAATTCCAAGCACGTTGCGCTAGTGTGAGTGCCTGTCGGAGCGATATACACCTACAGTGAGCAATACTACCACGCACACATTGACAATTATTGCTTGACGCGATAGCACTACTATCTTTCGAAAATTATGATAAAGATATTTGATTTTGGGCCACCATATGTACAGTACCGATCAAAAGTCCATTGGCAATCTCACAAAGCAATAGACGGACGCTTCGGTTTGACTTACGACCTTCTTCTATAAGTTGTTACAATACTATAGACACGCACAGTACACACACACACTCACTTTGTCTACAACCAATGACTAGTTCGATAATCATTCGTTTTTTGTTTAATTCGTCTTGTTCACATAAATATTAAAGTTTAGCAGGTAGACCACAGAAAACTAAGTAAATTATTTCGATTTCTGTGGGGTAGATGCAGTTCGTTACGAGTATTCACTTAAGTAATAGAACTTTGTTGGTTCGTGGATAATGTCGGTGACGAGTATTTAGCGCAGTGTTGTGGTTATTATTTTCAAAAAGCAACAGATATAAATATTGAAGGGAGATCACATCTGATCAGAGAATATCATTGCGCTGCGTAAAAGTGAATGTTATTTACACAAATATCTACTGAAACCGGACTATGTGTGAGTGTTATCATTTAAATATTTCATATTTTACTAAACATAAATCTTAATCAAGGGTATTGTTGATAGAACAGAGGTATTGTTGAGACAAGATGCCTTTAAAGTTTTAAATTCATTATGAGGTTTAATTCGATTAGTGAATAATAAATAATTCGGTATTATGTGTAATAAATGCAATGTTATTCTTTGTTCTAGAGAAATACTGTGAGGGTTAAGAGATATGAGAAAGGGGCTTATTATCGAGTAGCAGCGACGTCAAATGGTGAATGAATATGAGACAAATGGTTTCATACCAACGACATATTTTGCTGAATTATTAAAAACACGTCATTATGTACCGTTCGCCGTGCACTCTGAACTACTCTGAAGGCTTGCATTACTGAAGACCAGCTAGAAAACCGTTTTTGACCTTAAAATATTGACCGTACCAACTTAATAAACAACATATTCGTTATTGCAGAGTTTATGGCAACGAATTTTTTAAGCACGTTTCAATATGGTGTTTGTCGTATTACTTGCAGATAGACCGAAAATGTTTAATATTATTTTAGTAATATTATTATTCTAGGATTAAAATTTGAATAAGAATACATTTATTTGCATAAAACACGGTATAAAAAGATGTAAAAGAACAATTTAGAACAGTAGGTTTGACTTGTTCATTAACATTGTCTGTCAGTGAAATCTTTAACACTACCTATAGAAACTATTAACACATAACCATTCGTAAACTTTATTTTTAAATAATCTAGTGTTTAAATTTTTGAGATCATTTGGTAACTTATTATATAAACGTACACACATTGCAAGGCAGCTTTTATTATATTTAGTTAGTCTTGGAAACTCGCTTAGTACGAGCCTGTTGGGGTCTCGTCGGTTTCGGACATTAACATCATTTGCTTTAAGAAATAAATCCTGATTCTTCCTTACAAACATACAAATCTCATTGATATAAAGAGATGGTAGCGGTAACAAACCAAGTTTTTTGAATATATGTCTACATGATTCGTCTGGTTGGAGCCCGTAAATCGCTCTAATGCACTTTTTTTGAGCAACGAATGCTCTATCATGATCGGTGCTGTTACCCCACATTATCAAACCGTATCGCAACAACGACTCGACATATGCGTGATATGATGTTATTGCCGTTTTAATGTTAGTAATGCTTCTAACCCGTTTGAGTGCATAAACAAACTTATTTATTCTTTTAGATATACTATCAATATGAGTTTTCCAATTGATATCTTGGTCTATAAATACGCCTAGAAATTTTGTTTGTGTTACTACGTCAATTTTAGGTATATTTAGTTTTATATTGTATTTAGGGTTATTTGATTTATTAAACTGTATGCAGACGGACTTGTTTAGGTTTATTGATAAATTATTTATGTTAAGCCATTCAATTAGTTTTTTAACCGACTTCTAAAAAGGAGGAGGTTATATGTTCGTCGCGTATGTTTGTTTTTTTTTTTTATGTATGTCCACCGATTTCTCCGTCAATTGTGGACCGATTTTGAAAATTCTGTTTTTGTTTGAAAGGATGTGCTCTTGAATTGGTCCCATATAAATTTAATTAACTTTGCTTGGATAGTTTTTGAGTTAGCTACAAAATACGTATTTTTTTCCCACTTAGTATGTAGATGATATGATAAGTTTCTGGCACTGGTATTCGAACGTGTGTGGGGTAGGTACCACAACTAAAAAGTGAAAAATAAAAACTTTTTACAAAAAAAAACAACCGACCTCCAAAAAAAAACACTACAAAGTGAAAAATAACTTTAATTTTGGAAGTCGGTGGCAAAAAACGAAAATACAAAACCCAAGACACCGACTTCCGAAATTAAAGTTATTTTTCACTTTGTAGTGTTTTTTTTTTGGAGGTCGGTTGTTTTTTTTTTGTAAAAAGTTTTTATCAATTGTGTTGTTTATCTCAGTCTCGTGATCACTAACTGTGTTATTCTTTCTATCGGATGTAACAATAATAGAAATATCATCGGCAAACAGTACAAATTTATGATTTGTTATATCAGTAATGGAATTTATATAAAGTAGAAATAGGATTGGCCCCGAGACACTTCCTTGGGGGACGCCAAATTTGTTACATTTATATTCGGACGAGTGTGGTACCATGTCTTTATTTTTATCTATTTTTGTAATGGTTACCCGCTGTTGTCTGTTGTTCAGGTACAATGATATCCATTGAAGTGCAGGTCCTCTAATCCCGACTTTTTCTAACTTCTGTAATAATAAATCATGAGACACTAGGTCAAAGGCTTTTGATAAGTCAAAGAATAATTGAGGTTTAGTTTCAATCTTTTTTCGTAAAGAAAATGAATACTTAAGTTATAACCTCAATACCAACCAATATTTTTACTAAAACCAAATAAAATTTAAAATAATTAATGTAAGTAAACAAACTGCCTATACTTAACCTTGCAATCACCTATTTTGTCAGTATTTTTTTACATTTTAAGTAGTCTAATATTCTTATTTATTGCTTAATTACTTCGACCATGATCAAAGCTTTATATTTATGGTGAAAAAATCCATTTTAAAATTTAAAACATTTCAAAATTTAAATATGTCAAAATAATACAAATTGCTTCTAAGTTTCTAGACTTTGTGTAAATTATTTCATCACCACTGCTCTCAAAACGGTGAAGGAAAACATCGTGAGGAAACCGGCATGTCCTAGAACCGAAAATTCGAAGACATGTGACATCTACCAACTCGCACTGGGCCCGCGTGGTGGATTACAGCCCACTCCTTCTCACAGAGAGGAGGCCTTTTTTTTTTTTTTTTTTTTTTGGGTGGGAAATCATCAAATGACTTCTCCCGCTCTGGGCGGAGCGGGAGGGCGTGTCAGACTCTTACTGACTAAAACCCACCCGTGTTCCTTCAGTTGCCGTGTTGCCAGGGGGCCACGATTTCCCTATCGGTTTTCTTCGAACCCCCGGCAGGCATTGGCCCTAGCGGACCCCGTCAATTCTGCTGACATCTCTTTGAGGCGCGCGTGGAACACAACGCGCCGTCGACCCGGGCTTGGTCCTTATCGGACGGCGAGCTACCCATTGCTCACCGTCCGCAAGCCCGCGCCTACGGTGGCCGGAAATCCTCTCGTGACTCCCGACGCCCAGGGCGTCTCCTGCTGCGGCGGTTAGGGGCGCGAGGGCGCGAAATTTGCCTTTCCCTCACGCGCTCCGTCTCCTCCTTCGCGAGGCAGAGAGGAGGCCTGTGTCCCAGTAGTGGGAACATTTATAGGCTGATGGATGCTGGATGCTGATCACATATCACGCATTTTTTATTCTAAACCCTTTATTGCAATAACAATATTAATAAAAAGGCAGCAATATTTAAAAAATATTATTATTGCAAATAAAAATAACAATATTTGCAAAAACAGCGCTGTGATTTACGAGATTAGAACCTTAGCCATTTTGAATACAAGACCAACGCTTAACGCCTTCTGCTATCTGCACATATATATGGGTCATCGAGCGGTATCTTGGCCATCAGGTAAATACATTTTATTTATTTCTTTATTAACATCTTACATCTATAAACACTGTTTAACTTCTTTTTTGTTTTGATATAAATGGAATTATGTGCTCACAATGTCTTCTGATAGTGCTCTGGCTCTGGCACATGAAGATCACGAAATCCAGCATTCCTATGATAGCAATGTTTGTATTCGGAATAGGACATCTTTGTTTAGGAGTTGTGGTCACTCTATTTCCAAGGCAACATATTGCTGAAAGCACCTCTTTTGTTTTCTTTTTTATTCACACAAGGATGGCATGAATATAAATCAAATGCAGATGTTTCTTAATTATGATCCAAGACATGTTTCTTAATTATGTTCTAAATAACTACCTATGTATTAAACTTATTATTATATTACCTATATATATATTACTATATCTATTTCTTAGCTTTTGTTTTAGATACCCGAGGCTGGCTTAGTATATTTTGCTTGTTGGATACTCAGCGTACAATTGAACAACAAGGAATCATAGCAGCATCTGCTATTAATATGAATACACTAGCTGCCCGCCCCGGCGTCGCACGGGTAGCACTAAGTAATTATCCACAGCGCTACCTACCCTACCTACCTACTCTACCTACCTACTTATCTACCCTACCTACCTACACCAACCTACCTCCTACCTATCTACATACTTACCTCCTACCTACCTACACCTACCTTAAACCTTTCCACAACATTCCAGAATGTTGTGGAATACTCTCAAATGTTCTGGACTGTTCTAGAAATTTCTTGAGGGCGAAACTTCCAGCCCTTATATCTGCACGCCCTTCAAGTAAAAACGGGATCCTTCTTCATGGACGGGTGATACAGGGCTACCACACCATATAACTCCCTTGATCGTACCGGCACTCGTTTCTGAGTTTTAGCGGCACGCACATTGTACACTTTCTTTTATAATATATATTGATGATGTACACTATTTACACTTCAACCTTTCTGGAGGTGCTCGAACCTTCTAGAATTGCCTTGAACCTTCCAGAACCTCTCCGAAGTTTTCGAACTTCCTAGATACTTCTAGAAGTTTTGGTTGAGTTTCAGGTCAAGTTGACCTCATTCTAAACCGTTGTTCTCTAAACCTTAACCGCGTGACCGAAAAAACAAACCTTCTTCATGGATGGGAGGGTTGGGGCTACCTTACGGTTAAACCTTTTTTGGGCTGCATTGGTTTGTTTTGAGTTTTATCGGAACATACCAACGCACCACGCTTTCTTTTATAATATATATTGATGTGTGTGGTGCCGTCGGTCTTTTGCCTAAACACGCCACTCCATACCTGAAGGACCTGAACGGACCATAATAACAGAATTAATATATCCAAGAGAGGTAACATTAACAACTTACTTAATTTACCTATTTTTAGAATGAAATAATTGTGTAAATACCCAATACAAATTGTATTCTTTGGTTTGCACAGGCAATTATAGAAATGGAGCAAGAAGTGGTGCAACAACTTTATATCCAGCCACCAAGAGTATCAATGAATAAAACCACTTGATGATTTTATACACACAACACAGACAAGTGCTCATTGTTTTGTGCCGGCTTCTAACAATGTCGAATGAAGCAGAGTGCCTACTATTGCAGTTGCATATCGGGAAAATGGACAGTGGGTTACTGTGCTCACATAATGACCATTGTGTGGTATTTGGGTTGGGCTCGGTACCAAGAGAGCATAGAAGCACCGGCGTCATTTCTGGATGGAATACTATTAAGGGATGATGTGGAAAATTAATAAAATTATAAGTCACAACAAGTTGTATTATTTACATACCTCTCATGACTGATTTCTCATCCGCTTAGGCTGCCTGTCTACTGAAACGGAGAACCCCTGTGGAACGGAGATGTGCCAATATATTAACCAATAGAATCTAAACTCTGCTCCAGAGTTTAGATTCTGTTGGTTAATATTGGCACAGGTCTCCGCTCCGTAGGGCTTCGCCGCTCCAATGGACAGATAGCCTTAATGTCGCTAATACTAGGAACTAAATAACATAGAACTTGTTTGAAAAATATGTACTTGCTGCCTGAAAATAGTTGGGGTTTCTTCCCAGCTGTTACTGTGTAATAGGAATAGTTAACTACTTTAAAAATAACTTGCAGTTGTCAGGTTTTCCACAACTCACTGCTCTTCTATGAATTATTGAGGTCCTGAGTATACTGATAGGCACTAAAAAATAAAGCAGCAGGACAGTTTGTTGTACAAAATAACGTTCAAGCATTTGTTTCGTGCTCTTGACACCGATTTAACCAATCTCTAGCTCCTCGAATAGGTAATATAAGGTGCTGCCGCAATTGAGTAGAATATCTCGAGTATTTTCTGAAATCGTAAGTTATTATTTTATAGGCTTGTGTAGTACACGTACTATGTACTATTAAGTATTTTTATATTTTATCGCTCAGTCGTTAATTAATCATTACAAATGACACATCAATCAAATGTCATTGTCAAAATGACATAATTCGGTTATTGCTGATCCACCATAAATATTTACGTAGTGTTACTCTCCTTGATCCTTCCTTGTTCTTTTAATACTGGGAAATGAACTTTTAAATTTAAATGGAATGTTGTTGATTATTGAATTAATTGTTACTGAATTATTGACATAAAATTATTCATTAGTGAAATTGATATATTTTAAATGCGTAATGAATTTGAAATATTAATGTAATGTTTTTTATTATTTAATTTATTATCACTGTAATATTTTCAACACAATGTATTTTGTTATGAAATAAATGACTTATGACTTGGACCGAGATAATTTGATTAAACAATTATATAAAATTAACATCAAAAACCGGTTACTATATTGTAAAGTCATATTTACATGTAGTGTACACAGTGCTGGCCCAGGCTCCATATATTTCTGGAACATCTCCTTTGGATGTGTTCCGTAATACAAAAAAGCGGCCAAGTGCGAGTCGTATTCGCCCATGAAGGGTTCCGTAGCAGCAAGTAACATTGAATGAAAGGTAAATTGCGGTTTACGATTTACGACGTATTAAAAAAAAAACTACTTGCTAGATCTCGTTCAAACCAATTTTCGTTGGAAGTTTACATGGTAATGTACATCATATATTTTTTTTAAGTTTTATCATTCTCTTATTTTAGAAGTTACAGGGGGGGGGACACACATTTTACCACGTTGGAAGTGTCTCTCGCGCAAACTATTCAGTTTAGAAAAAAATGATATTAGAAACCTCCATATCATTTTTGAAGACCTATCTATAGATACCCCACACGTATGGGATTGATGAAATTTTTTTTTTGAGTTTCAGTTCTAAGTATGGGGAACTCCAAAATTATTCGTTTTTTTTCTATTTTTGTGTGAAAAGCTTAATGCGGTTCACAGAATACATCTACTTACCAAGTTTCAACAGCATAGCTCTTATAGTTTCGGAAAAAGTGGCTGTGACATACGGACGGACAGACAGACATGACGAATCTATAAGGGTTCCGTTTTTTGCCATTTGGCAACGGAACCCTAAAAATGATGAATGATAACTTAATATTTTTCCATTTTTTTTTTTTTCCATAATTTGTAACTTGATAATATAAGCTATGCTTTTGCAGAAACTATATCTATATACTAATTATAAAGCTGAAGAGTTTGTTTGTTTGTTTGCTTGAACGCGCTAATCTCAGAAACTACAGATCCGATTTGAAAAATTCTTTCAGTGTTAGATAGCCCATTTATCGAGGAAGGCTATATATCATCACGCTAAGACCAATAGGAGCGGAGCACCAATGAATAATGTTTCAAAATCGGGATATTTTTTTTCCTTTTGAGAGCTTCCGCTGCGTGCGCTGCGTAAACGGTTAAAGTTTCGCAAAAATCATGTATGACAGAATTGTTCCCCTTTAAAAGTTCTAAAAAAAAGTCCGCAACAGCATATATCTATTAAGGTTGGCTCACTCTAACCTTTTTTATGATAACCAAATTTGTTCAAAAGTAATGCGTTATTTGCGAAGGTGTTTTTATAAACATGACATTAATCCTTATCCAAATAAATACGTTATTCATCACAAGTATTTAATTTAAAACAAAATTGCCGTTTACATCATTCGATTTCAATGAATATCTTAGGAGATATCGCAGTTTTAAAATAACATCGCAACAAAATAATGATCAAGTACTGCGCGCGCATTAAGGCTCCGTGCTGTGAATTTACTCGACAGAGTTTAGGTAAATTCTTGCGATGCTGTGTTTGTGTGCACCGTTCACGCACACACGCCTAAACATCGAGCGTAGTGATCGCTTAAACAGTTTTGATCTTATAGACGGTATTTTGTTAAGTTACGTAGGTACGCTTATGAAATAAGTCTGGAATGTTTGTGTATATTCGTTTAGTATATTTATAACAATTCTGTTTTATATGGAATTTTATACTTTTTGTATGGAAAACATGAAAAATTATTACCTACATGTTGAGTTTTATGGGTTTATGGGTTTCATAAAGGGGGTCGAAATTTTCATTATTTTTGCGATAAAACACAATTTTCGAGATATAAGCAAAAGAACAGAAAAAGATAAAGTACAGTTTTTCTCAACTGAATGAGTTATTAATTTAGTGAGAATGAAAAATTCGCTATTCTGAATTTGACTATTTTCACCTAAAATTTTGATTGGTGCCGATTCTTTTATACACCGAACTAAACTAACTAAACTATCACTAAAATTTCTTACTTTTGACTATGAGAATCTCAAAGCTATTGGTGCCGATTCCCTTGTTCACAAACTAATATATAATAATAAAATAAATTAATCACCGCCTATCCATACAAGTTTAGACGTGATTAAAAACTTGCCGACTAAAATTACGTCAATTTACGTCAAGCGCTGATTAATTTGACAGGACTAAACTAAAATTTAGCTTCTGTCCTTTTCTTAATGAAATAGAAAGAAAAAGATGCACTTAAATTTAGTTAAGTTTGTGAACAAGGGAATCGGCACAATTATGCAAAATAAATTCTCTAAATTTAAGAAAATTTTTGACACATCTAAATCAAATTTGACAATCGCGACTCCACACGTGATACCTAACCATGTGAATCTTTTTAGAGCCGGAGGCACGCACGCTCGACGTGTTTTATATGGAACTTTTCACTTTTTGTATGGAAAATAAGAAAAAATATTACCTACATGTAGAGTATAAGGGGTTTAAGCGTTTTTTAAAGGGAGTCGAAATTTTCATTATTTTTGCGATTGGACACACCGTTTTCGAGATATAAGCAAAAGAAAAAAAAGATTCAGTACTGTTTTTGCATGTGAAATCAAGGTGTTGGTGTGAATTTAAAGTTCATGACAATCAATTTTATTCCACACGATTCGGTTGGAAAATCTAAATTTTAAGTGAAAAACGTCAAATTCAGAATAGCAAAATTGCTATTTTCACTAAATGAAAATCTCAGTTCCATCTTAGTGCTGTCAAACTAAAATCTAGTTAAGTTGTGTCACTTTAGTCTATTTCAGAATGGGAAATCGTTGTTTGACAGGAATAAAACAAAATTTTGGTGATTTTTAGTCTAGTTTAGAGGCATTTGTGACAAGAGAATCGGCACCATATCTAACTAAATCTGACTATTTTTAATCGCGATTAAAAAGGTGCGGAATAAAATTAGTTGTCTTGAACTAAAATTCACACCAACACCTCGCTTCAGGTGCAAAAAACAGTACTATATCTTTTTTTTCTTTTGCATATATCTCGAAAATGGTGCGTCCAATCGCAAAAATAATGAGAATTTCGATCCCCTTTATAAGACTCTTAAACCCCTGACACTCTACATGTAGGTAATATTTTTTCTTATTTTCCTTACAAAAAGTAAAAATTCTATATAAAACGTCAAGGCTGCCCCCTGTGCCCCGCTCTGTCGCCGCGTGTCGTTGACTGGCGCGTCATGGAGGGGGTGGAGACCTACTCCGATCACCGGTACATCCGGTTTGACGTCTCCACCCAGACCTCGAGTGCGCCGGTCCGACAGGCCCCGAGTGGTCCGCGGTGGGCGCTGAAGCAGCTGGACCGGGAGCTTCTCCTGGAAGCCTCGATCGTGCAGGCCTGGGTGTCATCACCGGACAGGCCTGCCGACATCAACGACGAGGCGGAGTGGTTCCGGGAGGCCATGTCCAATGTGTGTGACATGGCAATGCCCCGGGTCCATCCTAGACATGCTTCGCGCCGGCTGTACTGGTGGTCGCAAGAGCTGGAGGCTCTGCGCAAGGCGTGTGTTGCTGCGCGACGCCGGTACGCCAGGCATCGCAGGCTCCGTATCCGCCCTCCGGATACGGAAGCCATTGAGGCGGAGCTGTACGAGGGGTACAGAGCGGCGAAGACCGCCCTCCAAGCGGAGATCCTGCGGGCCAGGGCGCTAGCCCGAGAGGAGTTGCTGGAGACTCTCAACAGGGACCCGTGGGGGCGCCCATACAAGATGGTGCGGGAGAAACTGCGCCCATGGGCTCCCCCGCTGACGCAGAGTCTCCGACCCCAGCTTGTGGGGGACGTGGTGAGCGCTCTGTTCCCCTCTAGAGGGGATCATACCCCTCCGCCCATGGCTCCGCCTACTGCGGTGCCCGATGCGGACCACACCGACGACGACAATTCTCCTGAGGTGACTGAGGTAGAAATGAGAGTGGCGGTACGTAAGATGAGTGCGAAGAATACCGCCCCAGGACCCGACGGCATACCCGGAAAAGCCTGGGTCCTGGCCATGGGGGCTCTCGGGCCTCGACTGAGGGGGCTCCTAAGCGCATGCATAGAGAGGGGCTAGTTCCCACTTCGTTGGAAGACGGGGAAACTGGTCCTCATCAAGAAGCCGGGGCGCCCAGCGGACTCTCCGTCCGCTTATCGGCCCATTGTGCTGCTCGACGAGGTGGGCAAGCTCTTTGAAAGAGTCATTGCAGACCGCCTCGTCGGGCAGCTGGTGCGAGTGGGGCCGGATCTGGCGGAGAGCCAGTTCGGTTTCCGCAGGGGGCGCTCTACGGTGGACGCCATCATGCGCGTGCGGGCCCTCACGACGGGGGATGCTGTGGCCCGGGGTGGGGTCGTCTTGGCGGTGTCTCTAGACATCGCCAATGCCTTCAACACCCTGCCCTGGAGTTGCATCAGGGAGGCACTCCGGTATCACCGGATGCCGACCTACCTCTGTCGTGTGGTCGAGGCCTATCTGACGGACAGGACTGTCATCTACCCCGGTCACCAAGGAGAGTGGAACCGGCAAGAGATGTCGTGCGGTGTCCCACAGGGTTCGGTCCTGGGGCCGCATCTGTGGGACATCAGATACGACTGGGTGCTGCGCGCCGACCTCCCTAGCGGCGTCAGCGTCGTTTGTTACGCTGACGACACGCTTGTCCTGGCGCAGGGGGGGTCGTACCTGGCCGCGGCCGATTTAGCGACACGCGGGGTTGCGACAATCGTTGACAGGATCCGGCAGCTGGGACTCGAGGTGGCCCTGCACAAGTCTGAGGCCATGGGTTTTCATGGTCCTCGGAATGCGCCACCGTCGGGTTCCCAGATAATGGCGGGAGGGGTTCACATCGGTATCGAGTCGACGATGAAGTATCTGGGACTCGTCCTCGACAGCCGGTGGAATTTCGTGGAACACTTCCGACGTTTGGCTCCCAGACTGGAGCGGGCCGGGGCTGCATTGAAGCGGCTCCTGCCCAATCTAGGGGATCCAAACGCCTCCTGCCGGAGGCTCTATGCGGGGATCGTGCGGTCCATGGCCCTTTACGGGGCGCCGGTGTGGGCGCGTTCATTGAGGCTGCGGCCAGCCCGCCGGTTGAACGCGTCCCAGAGGGTCATGGCCATCCGGCTGGCCCGAGGATACCGCACGGTCTCCTGCGAGGCGGCGAGCCTCCTTGCCGGATTACCGCCATGGGATCTGGAGGCAAAGGTCCTCGCGCACGTCTGGGAGTGTCGCGAGGAGGCGAAACGCCGGGGCTTAACTCCGATGCCGCAAGAAATTGCGGCACAGCGGACAGAGCTCCGGCGGGATCTCATGGCGTCATGGAGGGTGCGATTGTCGCAACCCCGCGCTGGGCACGCCACAATCGCGGCGATAAGACCCCTCTTTGAGGAGTGGCTGGAGAGACGCCACGGCGTTCTCACCTTCCGCCTGACGCAGGTCCTCACCGGACACGGCTGCTTCGGGAGGTTCCTGTTCGGGATAAGGCGGGAGGAAACACCCGGGTGTCACCATTGTGTGGATCGGCCTGAGGACACGGTGGAGCATACGGTGGAGGTCTGCCCAGCTTGGGCAGAGCAACGCCGTGTCCTCGTAGAGGCGATCGGCGGCGGTGATCTCTCGCGTCCGGCCCTGGTTCAGGCCATGGTACGGAGCGAGAGGAAATGGCAGGCCGTCACCTCCTGCGAAGCGGTAATGCTCGCGAAGGAGGAGGCGGAACGCGTGAGGGAGAGGCAAACTTCGCGCCCTCACGCCCCAAACCGCCGCAATAGGAGGAGACGCCCGGGGCGGGAATCGCGAGCCGATTTCCGGCCACCGTAGGCGCGGGCTTGCGGACGGTGAGCAATGGGTAGCTCGCCGTCCGATAAGGACCAAGCCCGGGTCGACGGCGCGTTGTGTTCCACGCGCGCCTCAAAGAGATGTCAGCAGAATTGACGGGGTCCGCTAGGGCCAGTGCCTGCCGGGGGTTCGAAGAAAACCGATAGGGAAATCGTGGCCCCCGGCAACAGGGCAACCGAAGGAACACGGGTGGGTTTTAGTCAGTAGGAGTCTGACACGCCCTCCCGCTCCACCCAGAGCGGGAGAAGTTATTTGATAATTTCGCACCCAGAAAAAAAAAAAAAGGCTGCCTCCTGTGCGCCTCCAGCTCTAAAAAAAATTCACGGGGTAGGGCAAACAAGTACCACGTGGACTCGCGATTGTCAAATATAATTTTAGTGTGTCAAAATATATTTAAATTTAGAGAATTTTTGTTGCAGAATAGCTTCAAGATTTTCATAGCCAAAAGTAAGGAATTTTAGTGATAAACTTAGTAAGTTTAGTTCGGTATACAAGAGAATCGGCACCATATTGCCATCTTAGTGCTGTCAAAATAAAATATATTCTATAATTATTTCACGATGGGAAATCATCGTTTGACAGGAATGAACGAAACTTTGGTGATTTTTAGTCTAGTTTTGAGGCATTAATTTGTGACAAGAGAATTGGCACCAGTATCCATAAAGGGATCTGAGACTCTTGCGCGAAAGACATTTTCGCGAAAGACACTTGCGCGAACCCACTTGCGCGAAAAAGTTGCGGAAATGAGATTTCTTCATAACATCACGCCATCAATTTCAAAGGGCCCAACACTTTGAAATTGATGGCGTCATGTTATGAAGAAATGTGAAAATTTTCGCAGCCGCCATCTTAGATTTACGTTTTGACATCAAAATCTGCTTTAGAATCCTCAAAAACTATGAAAAAGACACCCATGACGAAAAATCTGAATATTGTCACAGCCGCCATCTTGGATTTATATTTTGACCTCACTATCAGCTTTAGCATCCTCGAAAACTATGAAAACGATACCCATGACGAAATATTTTTAAATGTTCGCAGCCGCTATCTTGGATCTTTATTTTGACTTAAAGTAGTCTTCAGTAGCGTTAAAGAACTTCGTTCCAAAAATACTTCACTTATTACTACAACAGCATATCGGCGCGGGCATATCGGTGACGCGAACCCATAACTTTTTCCCCTACCAAAAATCACTCAAAACTATGAAATCTAAAGTCAAAATATAACTAGTGAACCCAGCAGGCAGATGTTGTCCTGCGACAACAGCGCCACGCGGGTCCAACTATAGTTATGAACCATCCAAGTTACACAAAAAGAATTAAAAAAAAAAAATCTTAATCAGTCAAGCCGTTTAGGATAAGAAGAATTACGAACACACGTACACCGGTATTTTACTTATTGCCAGGCATGCAAAATTTTAATGTTCTTCAAAAACAAGCAAAGTACTTTAAAATAAAATGCGGTTCAAAATGTGGTAGTCGACGTACAATTTCTGGAATATGTTAAAATCGGACACGTACGTGCGTGTGTGCGTGCTGCGACGCAAAGTGATAGTTCCTCATGTTGGGAAGGCCCGTTCGCTACTGACGGAATAGATTTTCCGCGATCGTTTATATAGTTCACTTTGCCATTTATTTACGTAATGAAGTAATTGTTTATTTATAAAATAAAATTTAGATTCTATTAAACAATTAACTTAAAATTAATATATAATTTTTAAAAATTCCGGTGAAGTAAGGCCCAGGGGCAAACATTTAAGCACGTAGGAATAGATTTACGCCAAGAGTGTTTTTCGCACGGGCAATATGTTGACCTATCGAGATCTGTTTCTGGTGAAAATCAATATCTACTTCTGCCGGAAGAAAACAAAACTAAAAATATAGTGTACGCAGAAGTACTTTAAAATAAATTTAGTTTTGAGTTTTTTTGAGAATAACCTACAATCTACATGATAGGTATAAGATTATAAGAACCAGTACTTTTACCTAACGTTTTAAAGTTCCACTCTTACTGATAAAAGCGTGATGTAGGTACCTAAAATGGAGCTATTTTAGGTAAAGTACGTATTATAAAATAAAAAAAACCACCTTTTACGTTAACGAAGTCGAGGGTGAAAGTTAGCGTTAGATCAAAGTAACTATTCCACGCGGACGAAGTCGCGGGCAGAAGCTAGTTACAAATATTGTTGTTTATAATACAGAAAAAAAAAATTAAGACATGTCATTTACTCTGTAAAAATGTGCGAAATTAAATTCGATTAATTCATTTTTAGAAAAGTTTTTTGGAAAAAAAAAAGATGTAGGAGCCTAGATAAACACTGTCTAAATCCGAATAACAACATAATATGGTGGAAATATGCCCAAATTGCAAATGATTTAGGTATTACGTTGTATGGACAATTCATGCGTCGCCGGGTTCTTAAGGGCATATCTGGCGAGGCGCAAAAGGTTAACAGTGTGGTCCTCGTCCGCACGGCATTTTGTTTTCAAAGTGGTTAGCTATGGGTTCCCGCACTATACCTATAACCAACATAGGTTAACCACGTGCATCATTGCCGTAACCGTTACCACCCGCCTATATAGATACCTAGTTGTGATATAAATTATTAATACTTTTAATCACTTACACAATAAAATGATGAAGATGTATGTTGTATTTCAGGTAAAATCGAAAATGGAGGACGACTGGCCCGAACCAGGTAAGCAATTCTTCATCATCATCATCATCATTTCACCCGAAAGACGTGCACTGCTGGACATAGGCCTCCCCCAAGCACCGACACTTCGACCGATTCTGTGCTTTCCGCATCCAGCGGATTCCTGCGGCATTCACAAGGTTATCGGTCCATCTTGTGGGAGGCCTTCCAACGCTACGTCTTCCGGTAGCGGTACGTGGTCGCCACTCCAGAACCTTTCGGCCCCATCGGCCATCCGTTCTGCGAGCAATGTGCCCTGCCCATTGCCACTTAAGTTTGGCAATTCTTCGGGCTATGTCGGTTACCTTGGTTCTCCTGCGGATCTCTTCATTTCTGATTCGATCACGTAGGGAAACTACAAGCATAGCCCTCTCCGGCCTTTGGGTGACTTTTAGCCTTCTGATAAAGCCCATGGTGAGCGACCACGTTTCAGTACCATAGGTCATCACTGGCAACACGCACTGACTTTCGTCTTGAGATACTGTGGTATGTGGGACGAAAAGTTATTGCGTAGCTTCCCGAACGCTGCCCAGCCGAGTCGGATTCGACGATTGACTTCTTTCTCGAAGTTGGACCTACCTAGCTGGACAGTTTGTCCTAGGTAAACATACTCGTCCACAACTTCGAGCGTAGCGTCTCCGATCTTCATGAGAGTGGGTGTCACATGGGCATTTGACATGACCTTTGTCTTTATTCTTTGGTAAGCAATTATTGATATCAAATCCTTCGATTATTTAGGTATTTTTAGGGTTCCGTAGTAAACAAGGAACCCTTGCGGGTACTTATAAGTAGGTACTTATATAATTTGACTCCACGCATAACACTTTGTCACAATCACAACACCAATTTATCTCGTCTGCTCGACGTCCGTATGTCACTGCAGGGATCCAGCAGAATATCAGGGTCAGGTATATTTGCCTGACACATGCTGAGTTGGACTCCCATTTGGTGCAACCTTGAGGCGCACCGCACCTTATATATTTGATTATTCCGAAGTATGTCAGAATGTCACTCCATTTCTATACGTATGTTTTTTCTTTTTTGTATATTGGCATCTTGTTTTTATATATATCCATGTAATTGTGTTTATGTGTGTCTTTTGTGTGCACTAAATAAATATTTTATATATCTGTCTTATAGTTTCGTCATGTCCGTCTGTCTGTCTGTCCTCGGTCTAGCTCCGAGACTCTTAGTACTAGAATGTATTTGTTCGCCGGAAACGGCAGAATATTTTGAACTATAAAAACCATGTAACATCTCTGTAACAATATTCTCACAAATAAATGGACTATTACTATTAGAAAGCTGTAATTTGGCATGGGTAATACATATTAATCACGTCGACAAAGTGGCAAAACAAAATTATAAAAAAAAAAACATGTGTGCAATTCACACGTGGTAGAAGTGAAACCTGCAAAAATTTTGGCTTTGAGATAATGAAAATTTCGGGAAGAGGATAATAATTGTAGGTTTTTGTAATGATCATAGTGGTTTGATAATTATTTTATTCGTATATATTACATGGATTTATTCAGAGCTATTTTAGGTACCTACATCACGCTTTTATCAGTAAAAGTGGAATTTTAAAACGTTAGGTAAAAGTACTGGGTCTTGTAGGTAATCTTATATCACGCCCTTCCCCCTCATGCACATCATAAATGCGCGCGCAGTACTTGATCATTATTTTGCTGCGATATTATTTAAAAAAAACTGCGATATCTCCTAAGATATTCATTGAAATCGAATGATGTAAAGGGCAATTTTGTTTTAAATTAAATGCTTGTGATGAATAATGTACTATTTATTTGGATAAGGATTAATATCATGTTTATAAAAACACCTTCGCAAATAATGTATTATTTTAGAACAAATTTGGTTAGCATAAAAAGGTTATAGTGAGCCAACCTTAAAAGATAGACATATGCTGTCGCGGACTTTTTTTAGAACTTTTAAAGGGGAACAATTCTGTCATACATGATTTTTGCAAAACTTTAATCGTTTACGCAGCGCACGCAGCGGAAGCTCTCAAAAGGAAAAATAAAACCCCCTGATTTTGAAACATCCTTCACTGGTGCACCGCTCCTTCTTTTGGTCTTAGCGTGATGATATATAGCTTATAGCCTTCCTCAATAAATGGGCTATCTAACACTGAAAGAATGTTTCAAATCGGACCAGTAGTTCCTGAGATTAGCACGTTCAAGCAAACAAACAAACTTTTCAGCTTCAGAGAACCACGAACATAAGAAAAACTGTATAATGCTTCCTATCTCATTTTCTCTCACGTTAAATCTTATGAATTTGTGTCTGTCTCTTTTTACTGTCGCTTTTTCGTTTCATCGGGTTTCAAATTACAACAAGGCTAAAGAAGATTTCACTTCAAAAAAAATTAGGATACCCCTTCCTTATACGTAAAGTGATGATGTTTTGTTGTTTGGCACCCTTCGGGTACGGAACCCTAAAAAGAGATTATCAAAATCCTAAATCAAACGCCAGATACTCAGTTCACTCAGTACACATCATCACACAAAACATCGTACAGAAATATATACGAAAGCACACACTATACTTAAATATTAATAACTGCTGTTTTTATTTTTCTGTGTACTTCGTTATTGGCGTAATGTTAAGAATAATAATAATGTTATATTCATTACTGTCAGCTGTGAAGTAACCATATATAATAAATAAATCAAGCCTCAGAAAGAACCCAATTCAAAGATAAGAAATAGGTAGTATAGTTGGTGGTTATTCTTATTGTTTATTTTAGGACCTTCCTGGAGGAACCCAAAAGAAAATCGAATTAGAATGAACACTGCAAATACCCGGCCATTGTTTCATGAAAATCATCGACCCCTCCGGGCGGCACTGGGACAAAATAGCCAAAATCGGCAACATTTTAATGAAGAAAACAGACTGATGAGACAAAATAGCCAAAATCGGCAACTTTTTATTGAAAACAACAGTCTAATGAGACAAAATAACCAAAATCGACAACATTTTAATAAAAACAACAGACCGATGAGACAAAATAGCCAAAATCTACAAAATGTTCATGCAGAACAACACAGCAACAGACTGATGAGATATAATAGTGGTATGTATTTAACTGCTCACTTGTAATAATCTTTCTTTTTCCATAATTGATTATTGATTGAAAATGTCTTTTTTAGATCCAGCGATGCAACAATATCCTGATATGCGCTATCAAAATAACAGACCATTTTGCGGACGTGGTGGTATGAGAGGAGGCAGACGAAACAACATGAGGTCAGGTCGTGAAAATGAGAGAATTAGGTTCATTGGATTTAGAACCTTACAAGAAATAGCACAAGCGGAAGACAAAGAAGTGCTTCAGAAAGTACATGAAAAACGAGAAGCGTTTATGAATCTTGTAAACTCACCCAACAAAGACAATCTGGATTATTATGTGTTACTTATCCGAATATTATCGAAAATAAGTCAATCGCCTTTTGTAGAATTGAAATCGAAATTGATTTTAGATGTTTGCAGTTCTGAGTTTATTAATAACTTGCGGAATTATTTAATGGATCTGCCTTATACAGATAACAAGTCTTCAAATAGTTTATATTGGAATGATCAAAATGAATTTTGGAAAAACTTTATATCATTTTGTGGGGATATCGTTGATACATCTCCATCTGTAGCTCTTATAAGATGTAGAGCGCTTATAGACAGCGTAACGAAGACGTGTCTAAATTGTTTGAACAATGAGCATAATTTCGTTTTGTCTGAAGCAAATGTCTTGGAATTAGATGAAATACGCCAGAAGATGGCATCATATGTCGATACTTAAATATCAGGTTAGTAAGTTTACCTAAAATATCTTAAACAGAAATATACCTACATAGTTACCTAATAGACGAAAAAATATCACTTCACTGGGTGTTGTGGCCCATCCCAGGCATTTTTGAGAATTTTATTAAGTGTTGTGGATGATACGTAGTTAGCTACCTACATGCGTAACCCCAACCTGTAAGCTTATCTGATCTTTGTCTTTTTATCTCATAGCAACCGGAAGGAAAACGATTGAGAGCAAACATCCAGGACCCGCAAATGCAACAGCCTCCAGAAAACTTTCGTGAGCTTAGTGTAGTGCCAACTAGAGAGGACTTACTGGGATCCACGCCGTTCCTGCGACCTAACATTGTCGAGGGGGGCTACAATGACGTGGAGCACTACTTGGACGTGCAGTTCAGGCTGCTCCGAGAAGACTGCTTTGGACCATTCAGAGATGGTTTAAGTGAGTATAGATTTATTAATGTAAAGCATCAACGTGTTGCGTACAGTGCACCACCACCAATTATATGTATAGGTATTGTTGGGACCTTATGAGTATCGTGGTTGGATGAGTATTATTGAGTATAAATAAAATTCCAGTGTCCAGGATACAGAAAAGCTTCTTGCCTCCTTTCCAAACACATAATTGTAGCTGCATAACCAATATTGACTCTCTGGAGTGTGACGTGGACCTCTTGACCTTGATTGCGAACTGTGCCAGTTTCCACGGTTTCCACGTCCCATACTGCGTCCACGTATTTCATTCACTTCTCTCCGCAGTTCCTTCAATTCGGTAGTTAACCCGATAATTAAAATCGCGACATCCGACGTTGACGATGACGCTGCCGAGGATATGGTGGCTACCTCATCACTGTAAATATTTTCCATAATCTTATCTGCCAATTTTTGGTCCTGACACACTTCTTCAGCCTTTAAAAGGAACTTGGTAAACGCGAAATCCACAAACGCTGTAAAGCCTCTGATGATATAATATCTCTGTGTTTTGCGCCAGCTCTAACATACGATACGTCGCGACGCGTTCTAGATCCATTTCCAAAACTAATTTTTGAAATTGCCTTTCGGCATCGCCACTTTCCTCAAATGCCGTCAATAGCCTGTGTTTCAACGTAGGTACCATAATTGTTATAGGTAGGGGCTTGAAAATCAAATCGCTAACCTGTACCCTAATTGCGTAACTTATTTTCATAAACAATTTTGCTTAATTTGTTTCATTTTGACAGTTCAACAACATTCATTGCGTTATTTACGTTGTTAAGCAGATTTTTTTTTTCCAACTTATGAAGCAATGGATTAGCAATCTGTTTCAAATCGAAACAGATTGTGATTGTGTTGTATTACGCAATTAGGGTACAGTTTTAAAGCAATGTAGCTCCCCCCTGCTTCTGTTATGCTATGATTCCATGGCAGACTCGAACTGTGCGAACCACATCCGAGGTCGCTCCCACGCACTCTACGCATCATAGAAGCAGTCTTTTTACGTAAAATGGTACTGAAACCGTCAGTGCGTGCTTCCGCGAACATTCCTGACGCGCTACAGTAACGTGAGAGCCCCAACAACATCCTGAAAGTATTATTATACTTAACTCTAGGGCGTTGTATGCCCTCTGCGTATTTCGAACCCACAGAGTGCACGTGTACAATGATTGACAGAAAGCCTTGAAAAGAGTTATTTTTACTTCTGGTGCACAACGTGCGAACCTGCGGGCCAACATATTGCATCGGACAGCCAACGCCCTCCTTTACAAAGGGGGTCACATCAATGGATAGGACACACCATTTTCGAGATATAAGCAAAAGAAAAAAAGATACAGTACTGTTTTTGCACCTGAAGTCGAGGTGTTGGTGTGAATTTAAAGTTCATGACAACCAATTTTATTCCACACGTTTTTAATCGCGATTATAAATAGTCAGATTTAATTAGACAATCAAAATTTTAGATGAAAGACTCAAATTCAGAATAGCAAAATTGCCATTTTTACTAAATTAATATCTCAGTACCATAGATTCAGTACCATCTTAGTGCTGTCAAACTAACACTTTATGAATGGGAAGTCGTCGTTTGACAGGAATAAATTAAAGGAGAACATTCACCGTCCATACATTTTTGGGCTAAATGTGAAAGTGCCGGCCAAACAAAAAAAATGTTATATTCCGTTGGAACATGTTATTCTCTTCACTTTTCACTATGAGACCAAATCTGTAGTCATTCCCTGCGCTGTTATACGAGTTTGAAAAATACTGTTTTCAGTATGTTTTAGATAAAAGAATAACAGTTATAGTAATAGTTTTTTATGCCAGTAAACATTACAGTTATCATCTTTTACTGTGAAACTAAGGCTCTAGGGTTATTCTCCACATAACTACAGTGTGCAAAATAGTTACTTTTTTCTAGGCGGCGAGGTCGGAATGACGGGAGGCGTGTGTTTTTGTACACTGTGCTGGTTTCCCTACTACTCTCCTGGAGGAGGGTAATGGGGTCGTCAGGGTCGGTAAGGATTCGCTTAGGGCGGCGAGTTCGATTGATACTAGAGGGAGTGTAACTAGCGGCCTCAACAACCAGAGGGTTGCGATGTTTGGCGGCAGTATCGAAGTGGGGATTTTTAGGTCGAGATGGAGGATCTCATTCCTAACAAACCAGGGGGCTCCCGAGGCCTTCCGAAGGCAACGGTTCTATAATGTCTGTATCTTATGGATGTAACTGGGTCTTGCTTGTGCAAAAACAGCACCCGCATAGGTCATGTTTGGGCGAATGCACGTAAATACGCAATTTGCACCGTAGTGACAATTTGCTACGTGCATTTAGGATATAGTGAAGCCTTCCAAGGACTCATGCGGCTCGCGTGCGGGCTTGGGTTATGTGCTCTTAAACGGAGAAATGGTGGTCGAGGACTACACCTAGGTATTTGGCTCGCTTCTCCCAAGGGATAGGCTTGCCTAGCATGGTGATGGGTCGGGAGAGATGGGGTTGGGTCTTTTTAAACGGTTTCGAAAAGATAACCGCTTGGCTTTTGGCGGGATTGACTTCAATCCTCCATTTCGTAAACCAGGCGCCGAGTTTATCGACTGCGGTTTGGAGAATGGCGGCTATCGAGTCGGGGCCGAAGCCTCTGTAGTAAATGGCCGTATCGTCTGCGAACAGAGCCAACTGCACCTTTTTACTTATAGGGATATCGCTGGTGAATAGCGTAAAAATAAGAGGGGACACTACGGATCCCTGAGGAACTCTGGCGCGAATGGGACGGGGGGAGGATAGAGCACCTTCGATTCGATAGCGGAAGGTGCGATTTGACAAAAAGTCTCGTAAGATGAGGACGAGACGGTCGGGCACCCCGAGTTTGTAAAGCCGTTGTGCCAGACTTTGTCGAACGCTTTTGCTATGTCGAGGAATACTGCACCAGTCAAAAAACCACGCTGGAACCCAGCGCTTATATGTTCGGTGATTCGGTGGGCCTGATGCACGCTAGAGTGCTGGGAACGAAACCCAAACTGTTCGTTGGGAATGAGGCCCTTGGTTTCAGCGTAGTCTCTGAGACGCTTATTAATAAGCCTCTCATAGACTTTGCCTAGGACTTTGAGCAGACTAATGGGACGGTAACTACCAGGCTCGGACTTGAGCTTGCCGGGCTTAGGGATACCGATGATAGTGGCTTCTTTCCATGCTTGTAGGAAGATGTTATTGCTCAGGGCACCATTGAAGATGGTGGTCAAGAGCATTATTAAGTGGGCTGGGAAGAGTTGGATCACCCTATTGGTGATTCCATCTGAACCGAGGGCTTTTCGGACTTTAAGATCTTTGATAATGTCATGCACTTCGTCAGAGGTGACGGGAGGCAGAGGGCAATCAGGGTCGTCAACAGGAGGGATGCTCTACGTTCGACTTCAGCGTCTACCTCAGAGAGGAAAGCTTGGTCTACTGGTAGTGTGCTGGGTGAGCATTGAGCCTCTAGACTGTCGGCTAGGTACTCAGCCTTGTCGATGTCTTCGAAAGCTATGGTCTTATCTGGGCAAACCATGGGAGGTATGAAGGCGACCTGCTGGGATTTGAGTTTCCTCTGAAGTTCCCAGAAGGCTAGATCGGTGGGCTCTAGTTCGCTAAGCATCTTATCCCAGCCCGCGTCACGCCTCTGTAAGTAGGTCATGTGGGCTTTGTTAGCGTCGCAGGAAAAGTTGCTGAAGGCACGAACGGCCGCATTCTTCTCAGTCAGCAGCTCACGCACATCGTCTGGCAACTTCCAGCGAGGGTCTTCCGTCACTGGGAGTTGCCTTGAACAATCGTTCAGGACTGATTGTACGTGAACCGTGAGTGAGTCGCTCGCAGCCGTCGTGTCAGCGATTGATCGAATTTATCGGGAATTGAGTCCAATTGGGGGGACGTGTTGGATTTCAGCTGGGTGCTTACTTTCTTCCAGTCCGTTACCCTTTTGGTGAGAGGATAAATTTTGATAATTTTTAGTCTAGTTTAGAGGCATTTGTGACAAGAGAATCGGCACCAACTGTCCGTATCTTTTTTCTCAACAACCACGTCTCTAAAATCACGACGGGGTCACCAATGCAGGGACCTTAATAAGTACTGTGGTTGGAGGAATGTAAATAAAATTTCATTGTCTAGGATAAAGTCCATTCAGATGACCATTGATATTTTAAGCACACTGACGCTTCTTATATAAGTTATACATAACACGAGCTATTGCCACGGCGCGCGGCGCTGGGAAAACGACTGACATTGCATTTTGCATTGTTGGCATTATTGTTACCTGTAGTCCCTATGTTATTTAGTATTTACCTATGATACTTATAGGTACATAATATCTAGATTAATATTTATTTTTTTACAGATCAATATATGAGCGATCCTAATAAAAAGAAATACGACCACGTTCGGTGAGTTCGTTATAAATTCATGCTAAAACAACCAGCCAATTTATTTTAATCCATGCCGTTTTGGCGTTTATCATTCAGACAATTTTTTTAATAAATGTTGCATAAAGATAAGTTCTGTTTAACGTAGGTATACTTCAATACTTAATTATACATTTTGTCGTGACATCTCTTAACTTTAAGCAACGTTTATATACGGTGAGTTGTGAAGCCAACTCTGAAATATCGAAAAAATATCAGCTGTTTCATACAAAAATGCAATATTTACCCGATGAAAATGTATGAAACAGATGTATTTTTTTGCTATTTCGTAGTTGGTCCGATAGTGAAAGTTGTTTATAATCATGAGTACTTTCACCTCCTGAAAGGTTAACAGTGAATTAAAAATCACCGTACATAAATAAAATCTTTCATGTCAAAAATAAACAAAATTTGTTTTTTAGGATATTCCATAATGTAAGATTTCTCTGTCCTTATGTCGACAACTTGAAAGTCGGAGCTATCGCACAAATCGATATGAAAACCAACAAGAATTTCCATAAAATTAATTGGGCACACAACAAGAGATTTCTTTTTGGTTCTTTAGTGTTATTCACAAAAGACCATTGTACCAGTTTCATGGCAGCTACGATTCTACACCGCGATGCGAATCTACTATCGACTGGCAAGGTGGGTAATGGCTTAGAATAATAAAACTCTATGGTAGAAGCTACCTACATAGGTACCTGTTATTTTTAGCATACCTTAGCTCGTTTATTTTTACAATGCAGCACAACCAAAACAGTCACTTGATTAGGTTCCAGCGGTGTGATCACAGTTCGTTGCTGATTATAAGCCGATGTTGTGGGCAGCTTGGGCATCTGCATTTAACTACTTTGCTGTATTGTCTTGTGCGCATGCAGCTTCTAAAGTCGATTTTCCTATAACAATATCTGTTGTGAAATTATATGGCCTACTTTATAGCAGAATGGTGGTTTAAAATACAGAATAAAAAAAAACCGGCCAAGTGTGTGCCGGACCACGCACAATGAAGGGTTCCATAGTTGGGATGAATTTATCCCAAAAACAAACTTAACTTTGTAGTTGAAAAAAATGTTCTCCCATACGGAATGTATGGGAAAACATGTTTTTGCAACTGCAAAGTTAAGTTGGTCGATTATTACTCGTTAACCTGTAGAGCCTACTTAGCTGTGATAGTTTTCCTTTTAATTTCGTTATATAAGCTACTGTTGTGATTTTTTTCATATACCCAAAACTAACCATTTAGCCGGCAGGGCCCCCCCCCTGCCGGCTAAATGGTTAGTTTTGGGTATACACTTGACTCTAACAAAAATTAGCACTTTAAAGCTTAATATTTCGCAAACGAATCCCTGAATCCAAAAATGGTTTTCACAAACTCACAATATTTTTGAAGGACCTTTCCAATGATACCCCTCACTATGGGGTAAAAAAATAAACATTACCAGTTTACGTGTATGAGAGGTACCCTAAAAAAAAATGTTTTTCATAATTTTGTTTTATCACTTTGTCGGCGTAATTAATATGTATACCTATGCCAAATCACAACTTTCTAGTACTAAGGGTCTCGGAGCTAGACCGCGGACAGACAGACAGACAGACGGACATGACGAAACTATAAGGGTTCCTTGTTTACTACGGAACCCTAAAAAGATGGCCATTAAACTGAAATATGACTAAGACCAAAATCATAATATAAAGAGAGGTAGTAAGCTATCTTCATACAAACGCACCGCGCGCGGCTTGTATGTGTGGGGCCATAGTATCTATGTGTCGCCGCACGCACACTTAACAAAATCTCGACCCGTTTCTCGTGAGAAACCGGTCGAGATTTTGTTAAGTGTGCGTGCGGCCAAAATGGCGTGTGCCATTTATATGCCAGTTATTTACCTATTTTTCTATGCTACTCATAACGTATTAATTCATGATTAACGTGTGTTAATGTATTTTTGTTATATGATAAATGATTTTATTTCTGTAAGTAGGTTTGTACAAACACTTTTACACGTCAATCATATTTTAAAAACCATATGAGGTCGGCGTTTCCTATCTGACTACTCTGAGAAGAATGGCCGAAACAAACTCAGAGGTCACAGTCTCTTTTAAAGTCCAGACATAATCTTGGTCAGATCATGTGAAGGCCATGTGGATTGGTGTCTGAAGTGGTCTTTAGAGGAAAGCACCACACAGATTGAGAGGGCCTGTCCAGTCAGTGCACGCATGTGTCAGTTATCGTGCAGCTCAACTCAGAATTTAAGGAGCTCAACGATTCGACGAACAATACCAAAAAAAGGACATTTGTTTAGGCCACATAAATAACTCAAACTGTCAGACCATGATTAGAATTAACTGAGAAAAAATTAAAAACAAAACAAAAAGGAATGACCCACATAGTCTTCACATTCACAATAATTAAAATAATATAATACTTTAAAAGTAAATATTCATGTCATTGTATATATAAAAATCATTAATGTCAATGTGTATATTAAAAAAAAAACCCGGAAATAATCTTGGTCAGAGCATTTCATTTGAGGACCATGTAGATTTGTGTCTGAAATGGTCTTTTGAGGAAAGAACCATATAGATTTGAGTGGACCTGTCCAGTCAGTGCACGCATTTGTCAGTAATCGTGCAGCTCAACTCAGAACTTAAAAGGAGCTCAACGATTCGACGAACAATACCAAAGAAAGGACAAGTATATTAGGTAGTATAGTAGTATTGTAGTATAAGTAGGTACCTAATTCTAAATACCAACTTACATAATTATTTTTTCAGATACCAGTTTCAGTAATTGACAAGGATTTAGATAATAGTATCTTTAATAACAAAGATACGTATATTATGATAGAAAGCGAAGTTTATTTTGAACCTTATTATCATGTTTTAAAAGCTCTACAAGAACCTTCTTTTCCGCAACATTTAGCTATGCAGCAATATATTGTCAAAGTTGATGTGAGTATTTAGATCTATTTGCATGGTAGATAAGTTAAGTGGGTACCTATTACCCAGCTACCACCTTATTGGTACTTAGAGGTACTACATATCTTCACCTTGCGTTTTCAGGCTTCCTCGACACATCCCGCTTATTTATCTGCTGATAAAGAGTTGGTTATTTATAAGAATAACAAATTGAGAGAAGAAGAAGTACGATTTTTTTTTATTTGTCTTGATAGTGACAGTGACGAAGAACTGGTGAACAGAGATGAAGTAGATCTAAAATTCAATGTCTTACAACCTGAGACCTGGCCAACGGCAGACGAGCTAGGTTTTAACGAAAGTCAGTATGAGGCGTATCGTTTGGCACTCACACACGAGTTTGCTGTTATACAAGGACCACCTGGCACGGGGAAAACTTTCATCGGCATAAAAGTGGCAAGAACATTGTTACATAATGTTAAATCAAAAGGAAACTGCCTCATGCTGGTCATATGTTACACAAATCATGCTTTAGATCAATTTCTTGAAGCAATATCTCAAATTACTCAATCTATAGTGCGCATCGGGGGACAGTCTCGTAACAAAGCTATGGACCAGTTTAACTTATCAAACTTACGACGTCAGTCTCATAGTTCGACTCATAGCATTTTCACCCATGAAAAGAATCAGTTGAGACGTTCAATACAGGATCTTCAGCTGGCTTTGAAGACTCTTGACATTTTAAATAACGGAGTTCTTCGTTACGGCATCCTTAATGATAGGGAGGATGGTGGCGATGACATTCAAGATCGTCAACATTTGGAGTATTATTACAAAAATAAGGGAATTCAAGTAGAAGATCCTTTGGAATACTGGTTGTTTGAGACTGTGCTGGGCGGCAATTCAGAATACGAAAGAGATTTTAATGATTGTTTATTAGAGTATAATGTTTGGGTAAACAACGAAGAAGAAATTGATAAAACGAGAGCAGAAATGATTTTGGATGACGAAAATGCAACACATGAACAAAAAGCTTTGTATGATTTAGTTAAAACTAAAGCATCGTTTTTATTGTCTAATGCAAAGGCAAAAATCAGAAATTTAGTCTCGTCTTATAATGAAAGTGGTGATTTTAACCAGAGATATCAGTTGCAAAAAGCAATACAGGAACTCGATGCTCGGATAAATTTATTCAATGTAAGTTTTACCCGCTTTTCTATGTATTTCATTAGGGTTCCGTGTGTCAGAATGAAAAATGAAACCTTTATTGGATCACTCGTGTGTCTGTTTGTCACAGCCAATTTGCTCCGAACCTAATGGACCGATCAAGTTGAAATTTGATACACATATAAATTTCTCATATTTATATTTTTTTCTTTTTTACGTAAATAAATGAATTTTGAATATTTGGGGTCACTTTTCGGAGACAAAAAAAAGGTTGAAGAGAAAGGGCTTACTGTGAGGGTCTCAAATATTCCTTTTTTAATATTTTTTAAAATAAATAATATTAAAGTTATTAAAGAAAATAGATGTTCGCAAAAACTTAGAACTTTTCAAAATAAGAAGCGATTTCCATTATATAAATACACGTAGTTAACATGAAATTGTGATACCCTTAGATTAACTAAAACTAGTAAGTAATTTCTTGTAAACAGTATCCGCTTTTACCTATAACAAGTTGCCAAAGTCTGTTACAGAACTAAGCGATGGAAAGTTCAAAACCCACATCAAACGTGTCCTTATCAAAAAAGCATACTATTATAATAATATTAAACAATACGTTGAAGACATGGAAGTTTGGCAATAATAGGGAATATGCACGTATTTTTTTTATTCGATAGTTTACATCACCAAAAATAGTAAAAAAAAAACAACGCCAAAAAAGCAATTTAAAGTACTTAAAAAAATTGTTAAAAATTGCCGACCGATTCGGGCTATTTAAACGCCCTCCATTTTGGCGCGCTTGATGTGATGACGTCAAAGTCTATGACAACAAACCCTGCGTTGCGAAATGCGCTAAAAGTGATAACATCGCGAATCCGACCAAATTTCATAGTCACAAAATATAAGGGCTATTGAGTAATAATTATAACTATTAAATTTGGTCGGTTTCCCGATATATCACTTTTATCAAATTTCGGAATGCAGGGAAACAAACAAGTATCAAGAGTGGTGACTGGTGAGGTTAGGTTGAATAAGTATTCTGCTCTGCTGCAATTCTACAGTGTTTTCTATTGTTGACTAATACATCATCATGGAACCAGCTTATCCCTCTATAGAACAATGCAAAAAACCGACATACAAGTTCTGCATCGTGCCTAATTGCAGAAATATAATAAGAAATGCACCCGATAGTGTTTTTTCTGTCCCGAGAGGTGCGGACATAAAGTGGTGTAAAATTATGAAAAGAGACTTCGTATCTCCATCAACTTGTTTATATTGTTGTGAAGATTACTTTGACGTAAGTATTTAAGTCTTACCCTAAACATTTTTTTTGTTTTCGTGCTACTCAAACAAGGTTATGATGTCGACAGTAAGCCAACATCTTAACCGTACGGTCTTAAATTAGGTAACCTAAAACCTTGTTTGTAAAACTCTTGTGGATTTCACAGTGGAGATTATTATCTCCACTGTGTTCTGTGGTTCTGTAGTGAGGATTTTGCTTCGATGATGCAAAATTATCTAACAACCTACCATATTTTATATCTACACACTTTGAATTTCAAAAGACAATATTTGCATGTGTTACACTGCTTTTTAACACATTCTGTTTTTTACAATTTAATTTATTATGTTTTCAGATAGAAGAAGATACAGATAAATAATATAATGATGAAGATACCTATTAAATTTGCAAGAAAAACAAAAACCACAAAGATTGAAGAAAGGTATCCTTCCTCACAAATTTCAGTGTCAAAAGTATACAGAGTCGCAGCCACCATTAAAAAGAAAACATTTAGAAGTAACAAAAAGCGCTTTATCTGCTCCGCCTGCTAAACTGGATTGTACACTTATAAGACCTCCTTCTGTTTACAAGTCTACTCCTAGTTCAAAAGAAGATGTAAAACAGTCAAAGAGAATAGCAGCATTAAACATTCATGTAGAACGTGTTTTAAATAGACTAAGAGAATTTAACATGTTACTACCTCAAGCTTGTGTTGACCACAACTTAATACCTATTATAGATGATGTTATAGTAGAAGCTGTGCTCTAATTAACATACAGAGTGTTTTAATAAAAAAATGAATTTATTAAATTTTGTTTCATTCATATTGGTTTACGTTTATTTATATAAAAGAGGAAAATCACACCAAAATAAGAAAAGTATATTTTTTTAAAGATTTTCTGAATATTGTTTATCATAGTCTACATCAACTATGTTGATATTTTTTGATTCTTCAAAATCGCTGTGAGCTACACAGAAAAGTGCCTTCGTTTTGTCAGAGAAATGCATCTGTATTGCAAATGTCTTTTGAGATTTGTGCCCACTGAAGACAACTTTGATTTTTTCCAATAATAATCCACACTAGTAGACGGTAGGTCTTCACTGTGCCAGGCCAAGAAGCTCCTGTAAAATAAATAAAAAGGTAAAAAACATTGATTCATTTAAATGAAAATTTACGTGCAAAATATGTGAATGAGTTTACACTCATTCAAAATATTTTGCACTTTCATTACCTACCTTCTTTTCTTAAAAATACTTTTGTACAACAATGTCTTACCTTTTATGTACTGCACAGTCTTCACATTGAACGGACAAGACAGTTTCTTCTGACTCATTACAAGTAAGGGTTACAGCATAATACTTGTGACAAACATTATGTTCAGGTGCTAACCGAGCTTTCACTATACATATATCTCTCTCATTTATCTTGAACATATCAGACTGCTGAATCGCCATATTATGATTCTCTCTGATCTATAAAAAAAAGAAATGTAAGTAATTATAACCAAAAAGCATCTCATTTCGTTGGGCTCAAGATTTTCATCTCATAAAATAATTCCGAAATGTTTTCAATATCCTAGTTGTATGACAACATTTTAGACCACAATGTAGTTACATTCTCCGAACTCACCTTATCTATCGCCGTGGTAGAGCCATAAGCTCGTACGCTGCACTTTTGTCCTTATCAGCCAGACATGGCGTGATGAGAAGGCGCCAGTGACCACCGGCTTAGTTTTAAGTTCTAGGTATGCTCTAGACTAAGATAGGATAAGTAGTCTTACATCAAACTCTGTAAGCTCGGGTCGTTCATGCTAATAAACTCTTAGTATAACGGGTCCTAACGTTTTATTTTTGGCCATCGCTCCGCTCCCGAAATCTAACTATGTAGATTTCGATCTTGTTATTTGTTTTAGGTTATGTTGCTTTAAATAACAAAAAAAAAAAACAGAAAAGGTGTGCAAAATAAAATAAACATTTGTAATATAATACGTAATTACCTTAAAGCTTTCACTCCTTTGATTTCAACATACATGAAATCAGTATTTGATGTAAAAAATGTGTTCATCATGAACACATCAACTTTCGGCAAATTATTCGATCGGGCCTTCACAAAACCGCTTTCAGTCATTTCCCAAAGAGTCTCGTGTTATTTCTTACGAAACAATTGTTGCTTACGAATCAAATTTTACATCTAAATGTGTAATAAAATCACAATAAAACTAATTGAATCGCAAACACTCCTACAAAACCCAATGACATTTTATTGTTGTCATAGACTTTGACATCACATTCACTCTGACCAATAGCGTCGCGTTTCAATTATTTGAATTTCCCGCAGTTTATTTGCACTTTTTAAAAATTAATTTCTTGCTCAAAAAGAAATTATTATTAAAAATATTTATAGAGGTATAATTCTGAAGTAATAATAGTTTATTAAAAAAAAAATATTTGACTCTTATTTGAATTACATGCATATTCCCTATTCCTTCTGCACATGTGGCTTCCCTGGTATCTTATTAACGGCATAACAATACAAATGTCTATTAACTGCTCCCAAATTACGATGATTATTTTATTTTACATACTTCCTTGACATAATCTTTTCATTATTTTTTGCTTAGTACCTGGTACTTGTTGATAGGCCTACACTGTCCTCTTATACCTATTAACACTGTAATTTGAAAACATTGTAACAACCATTTATTTTTAAAAGAGTAACCGTGTAGTTTCTTGCCGGCTCTTCTCCATAGAAAGCGACCAATTGGAATGCACCTGGCTTGTGACATTTAGCTTCATAAGTGCCCTTGTAGGTTTATGTGAAATAAAATATTTTGAATTTTTGAGATGAAAAGTTTGTGACACAGAAAATAAAATTTTGAAAAAAAAAATACAGAAAATACTGCTATGCTTATAGATTACAGGAAAACCTATAAGAAGTCTATGAACCGCCTCTAGGGTCTAGTGGTTAGACCACCTCCTTGAAGTCGGGGGTTCGATTCCCAGTGGGGGCAAAATTTTCTGCTCGGTTTGGTTGGTGGGCTTGTAAGTCCGCTTGGCTAGTTATCACCATCTTATCTAAGTCTGCCGCCATAACAACAATGTTAACAGCATTGTTGTCAGTTAGAGGTAAGATAGCCAGTTCCTCTGTGCTTGAGGATACCGGGTGAAGCTCGCTTCCACATTCGGCCTGATCCACACTTACCGTCAGGTGAGACGCAGGCAAAGAGCTTCCAAGTTGTGAAAAAAAAAGGTCTCTAAATGACATGGTTAATAATAGCCATTTATTTCGCACAGAATCCATATAAGTGTATAAGTGTAGTGCATATTACTGCATATGGATTCTGTGGTACTTAATATAAGAAATTAACATTGTGGTGGCATCTACATCGCCACATGCTAGCATGACACTGACGTCACGCCAAATCCTGAATCGCGCAAGCGGAGTTTACCGCGCGAACAGCATATTTATAACTTCCCCACATCAATCATAAGGCAGTTGCCTACCAGACACGACACCCGTCTGTTCGGAGGATCCTTCCTTTTCTATGGAGGATGAGTTAAAACATTATTAAAATTATATTTTAAGCCTCCCAATATTGTGCGTACAAATTTACATTTGCAGTTGGAACATGTGAACATGTTTTTCAACTACAATGCTAAGTTTGTTCTTGGGATAAAATCCCAAATGCGGAACCATTCATTTTGCGTGGTTCGACATGCATATGGGCGGTTTTTTGTTTTTTTCAATTAATATTAGGTACCTCTACTTATATTATTATTTACATAATGTTATGTGTGTCCAGTAGTACCTATGGTACATAATGAAACCTTTCGCATGTTTTAGGATATGGTGACTCGTCGACATCGTGAAGTCCATCTACAAATACGTCCTGATACAGATTTTTCGTTAATAACAGTGCAAAATCGATGGTGTTTGTATTTTATGTGGATACGTAACCGAATCAATGAAGTAAAAACGGAAATTGCACGATTGCAGGTAGATACTTACCTACATACTTTAAATAATAAGCAAACCGAATCCTTATCCTTAAATGTTACAAAACAACGTCCCCCGCCGCTTCTGTCTGTCTATCTGTGTGAATGCGATAAACTTAAAAACTACCGAACGGATTTTCAAACGGTTTTCACCAATGGACAGAGTGATTCATGAGGAAGGTTTTGTGTAAATTTGCTGAAATATGACGATTATTCTTGAAGATGTCGGAAAATATCATGCCGACTGGGAGCTTCTAGCGTGTGCCGCGTAAACCGTGAGAGATAAATAAAATTTAGGTTCTACAGGATTGTACAGACGCCAGCACATCAAGCTACCCGAAACTGTCAAATTTTCCCAATCAACTTTGAACCTTACAGTTCAACGATAAAGTTGAAAATCTATTAAATAAATTTGACAGATTGTAGTAGCCTGATGTGCTGGCGTCTGTACCTACATCTTAATTAAAAAGTTCAAAAAAGTCCGCGATGGCATATGTCTAACTTTTAAGGATGATCCACAGTAATCATGTTTATCTTTCAGAATTTGATAAAAATGTCATTGTTATTTCCGAAGCTATTTTGACCGATATTAAATTTATCCTTATCCAATAAAATATTTAAATTGGGCATTTAATTTAGATTAAAATTGTGCCACTATATCATTCATTCTTTAAAGATAATTATCACAGATTCAAAATTACGTGTAACAAGCGTCGCGCGGCGCAATGCTTTCTTCGGCTATTAGGAATGCGATCATCGATTCGCTTCCTTTTAATCCCGGTAGTACGTTCCCGTGGGATATTTTCTGACATCCACGCGTGCGAAGCCACGGGGAAAAGCTTAAGCTTATGTAGATAATTATAATTACCTACCAACTATTGTTTTATGTAAGCACTAGCGACCCATCCCTGCTTCGCAAGGTTTTAGTGACTTGACAAAATATCGAAATTTCTTAAGGCTACAATTTAAATGCTCACCAAAATTATTTTTTAGATCCTAAGACTAAGTACCAAGTAAAATATGTTAACTTCAAATAAAATAAACCCACTCTATACCGAGGTGCCTAAAGAACAACGTTTTAAGTTCCAAAATAATTATACACTCATCAGAATAATTGTACGTGTTGTATTTATATTTTTTTTGCCTACCAAAATGGATAAATGCTCACCAAATCTTGTTTCCCTGAAATAGTAACATTAGTACCCAAAATGACAGTTCGACGATACCTTTACTTATTATGTGTTCCGTTAGACGTTTGAAGTCCATTAAGAGAGACCTGTTTGTTATCTCCTGGTGGCTTGCTTCATAAAATGCAACATTGAGATTAGTAATTATGTTGTATAAGAATATAAAGAAAAACCAATCATAAAATTCCCCAGGAATTTGACTCATTTGTTCATTGGAACGATTAACATTGCTGAATTAGTAATACAGGTTTACTGCTTGTAAACTGATGAAAAGGCATGTGAAAAAAATCGATGTACTCTCTCAAATTGGACTTAAGACGTCATAGGAAACTTAATACAAATTTTATTTTAAGGTAATTTTTTATATTATTATTTGAAACTTACCGCATCTTTGACAGGACGCAGTAGCTCCGGCACTCGCAGCGTATGAAGAAGCGAGAATGATGATGGACGTGCAATTGCTGAAGAATGAGCGCATCAAAGTCGTCGGAATGACTACTAGTGGAGCTGCGAGAATGCGGAAGCTGCTGCAGGCTATCGCACCAAAAATTGGTAAGCCTTAGCGTTACAATCAAACGTTTTTATTTTGAAAACCGACTTTCAAAAAGGCGCAGGTTCTATGTTCGTCTGTATGTTCGTTTTTTTACTATAATTGTGGACCGATTTTGAATTTTCATTTGGTGGAGGAAGCGCGTGTTTGTGGTTAACTTTGCTTGAGTAAACTCAAACCATTTATTTCAATTACAGGCACTTTTAAATTGTCAAAAAGTCGGTCTGTTAGTCAGAAAGTTGAAGCTAGTTGCCCATTCTAAAACGTAGATCTCTATAGAGAAGAACGGGCAAGAAACTCCAATGACACTCTTAAATATAGATATTACAAAATCCTGGGTACATTATTCTTGTTGCTTCTATATGTGAGAACAATGTACAAAAATAATCAAAAGCAATTCAAAATATAAGATTAAAAATAAGCCCTGGCAGATAAGAGATGACCAGTCTCAACTGACGACGCTTGTTCACGAACATGACGCGTGGATCAGCACTAGTGTTGCCAGGTCCGATTTGTTGTAAATCGGTACATGAGGTCAAAAAAATCGGGATTTAGTGTTGCAGATCGGGACAGTAAACAAAAAAAAAAACAAGGGGTTTTAAGTCTATTTAATCTTACATAACAAGTAATCAGTCTGCTAGACTAGTAGAAATTATAAAATAAAATCGTACTTTAAATGTAATTGACGCACTTCAGAAGAATAGTACCTAAGTATTAATGTAAATTATTTGTTTTTATTAAAATTATATTTTTTATTGAACTTTGCCGCCTTTAAATAAACAAATAAATAAAATTCATTTATTTCAGGTCCTAGACCCATATTAAAAACAATACACAAATTTGTCAATTTTATAAGTGTCACAGAAAAATGTCAGATCAAATCAATTATTGTCAAAATCACACAAAAAAATAAAAATTAAATTAAATCGAATAATGAATTAAATAGTAAGTGAAGTAATGTCAGGAGTAAAAATTTAAATTATAATATTCATAACGTTGACAAATCAAGCACCAGCAATATGCTACAACAGTGCCCAACGTAGGGGCAATCTAGTCGTTGAGCAATCATCGCCAGAACAGTGTTGGAGCTAGCCTGCACCCTGCGCACCAGGGACGCGCACCGCTTGCGCATGGTGGCGTGAAAACAGTCGGTGCGCGCTTCCGCAAACATGCCCGAGGCGCTGCAGAAACGGGGCAGCCCCAACACTGCCCTGAACGCGTTGTTATATTGGACACGAAGGGCACTGTAAGCAGCTTGTGAGTAAGATGCCCATAGGCTGCACGTGTATAGGGAGGTGCAGAAAGCTTTGAAAAGCGTAATTTTAACCTGATTTGAACAACGTGCAAACCTACGGGCAATCATATTTGCTCTCTTAGACAGTGCCCTCCGCTCAAGCTCAATGTCGACATGGTCTTTCAGATCGGCTGTTACCCAGTGCCCCAAGTATTTAAATTGGTTCACCCGTTCTAACTGTACACCATTCAAGCAAATAGGGGGTACTTGCTGTGGACATTTGGCGCTTCCCTGAAATACCATGTATTGGCTTTTCACGACATTATACATAAGGCCATGGCTGCCCACGTAATCCTCACAGATTTTCAAAAGCTTGCGTAATCCACAAACCGACGCGCTCAGCACCACCATGTCATCCGCATAGCTCAGATTGTTGACACAAACATCATCAACATGGCAACCAACATGCCGACTACTGAGCGCGACGATGAGTGCATCCATGTAGAGATTGAAAAGTGTGGGTGAAGTTAACCCACCTTGTCTTACCCCACATTCAAGCCTGTAAGGCTCCGATAATGTACCCGCCCATCTGACATTGTTAACCTGGTGTTCGTACCAATACTTAAAGATGTTAACAAGATCATGCGGCATGTTTATGCCCTCAAGTTTTTTCCACAACACATCATACGATACCAGGTCAAAGGCCTTGGACAGGTCGAGGAAACATGCGTACACTGGTGTTTTACGATCCGTGTAGTATCTGACGGTATGCTTGAGACACACAGTATTGCACTATCAGTAGATAATTTGGGTCTAAACCCAAACTGATTATCATGCAGTGACACGTGTTCATTCAAACGTGTATCAAGCAAACCGTCAAACACCTTTGCTATAACAGTAGCAAGAGAGATAGGCCTGTAGTTCGTTTTATCGACTAGATCACCAGTTTTATTCTTCACCACAGGCACTACTACCGTTCTCATGAAGTCGTACGGCAGGTATGAATGGCTCAGACATAGCGAGTAGAACATAGCTAAAACCCTAGATACATGCGGACCGCCATACTGCAGGTGTTCATACGCCATACTTATTCCATCATGGCCAGGAGATTTGCCTCTGGTCATATATTTTATGATTTTACTCACCTCACTAGCCGAAATTCGCGACTCGATTACTCCCATCGGCTCTACTGCATTAACTTCCGCAATCTGCCTTCCCAACTGAGGGTTTACAGAAAGTAGGACCTAAAAAGATTAGCTATATCTCCGGATTCACTAACCCCATCAATGCTAACTGGTAGGCCAGGTCTTAAATTTACGTTTTTGGTACTTTTCCAAAAACTACGAAAGTCACCATTAGAGTGCTTCATAGCAAGGGTATCCATTTTCAATTGCTCCTGATGATCTTGGCACCATTTAAGCCTGGATTTGAACACCCTTCTGGTTTCACACATTTCGCGATACACTACCTAAATTTTGTTCTGGCCACCCGGTGAGCCCCACTGACGCTTTTGTTCCACCCTACCACACGCGAGCCAGTCACACCCGTCCTCCCGCTACCCCGACCCGCCAAAGACGCGTCACGAAGAGCAGTCACAATATCAGAGTACAATCTGTCAATGGCACGCCTATGACTATGATGACGGCAGTAATAGTGAGCACACTGTATACACTCAGTAGGAAAGTCAACAAGTCTGAGCCTCCTGTTACACTCACTCGTATACAAGGCAATCTGTTCCTCCCTACGTACACCCCACACTACCCCCCATTCAGCATAACACCGTGATGTACCGTCTGTGGAATCAGATTTAATTTACACTCAATAATAAGTGGGAAGTGATCTGACCATACCGTGTCATAATCCACATACGCGTTAGGAACAGATTGCCCTGCAGACCGAGTTACCAAGCAGTGGTCCAACCGACTGCACGACCCGTACACGTCACTGATAAAGGTAAACGTATCCGAGTCAACACCCAGCATTTCCACATCAACACATATCCAATACTGCTCAGCACAATAGCTTACAAGCTCGTTGAAAAATAAACCATACGGTGTAGCATTAAAATCGCCTAAAATATATACAGACTCAATGCCGTATTCTTCAATTATTGCGCTTACCATACTAAGACAATCCGTGAATTCAGCTAAATTGCCTGGCGCGTTCGTTGGCATATATACGCTTAGCACTATCACTGGCCGGTCACCGGTTATTATTTTAATGGCACATATACGCTCACTATCACAACGTAACACAGACACCTGCTGAAATACGCTGCTTCTCCACAGCAATGCCACGCCAACATAAGGTCGCCCACGCAGCAGACCTGCGGACGTGTCCACCGCTGAAATTCCTGTGTAGCCAAAATTAGAATGGCCTTGTTTTTTATAACATAGTTATAAAATTCATTGCATGTCATATTAAAGTTGGTTTTAATTTGAATTTCTGCTTTCACATGCTCGAGTGTCAAACGGTTTCGCCTCTCAGACCAAATTAAGTTAGCTTGGGAAAATACCCTTTCTGTTGTGCGTTTGATACTGGAATTGAAGCCATAAAAGAAAATAATTTTTGAACATTTACTAAATCTTGATTGTCTTTAAAAATGTTGTGCCATCTTTGTAGCGGCGTTAAGTCTTTGTTTTGCACTGCTGCCTTCACTAATTCTTTGATTTCTCAAACTTCTTCATAAAGTTGATCCATGTCGAAAAACGTATCAATTTTTAGATTTTCAATAATATTAACCATTGACGTGTAAGTAAATTAATCATCCTGGAGAGAAAATGGTTTAAATAAGTCCAATCTGCTATTCTTGAGATCATATTTAGTTTCTATGTAATGAAGAACATATTTGTAACACGCATAACAGTCTTTTTTTTATTTTAGTCACTTTATCAGCAGGCAACTTTTTAATCAAGTTACTACACGTAAATCCCATAAATTCATCTTCAATTCTCTGCCTCAATTTTTCACTAACTTCTAGCATTATTTTGTGACCTTCAAAACAAAGCAATGTTGCCATCCATCCATTCCGTGTTAAAAAAATTACGTGGCGTAAATATACATTTATTTTATGTTTTTTTTTTTTCATTTTTTGATTAATCGGGACATTTAACGTCCCGATCAGGTACAAATCGGGACGCGTCCCCAGACCCCTGAAAATCGGGACGTCCCGCGCAAATCGGGACACCTGGCAACACTAATCAGCACCATCCAGCTCAACCAATTTGTAGTGAACCGAATGATCCAACACACTCGCCACCATCAGCGAGATATTTAAGTGTGCATGACATACTCTAAACTGCCATGGTCTTACAAGTCAACATACATCATAATAAACGGCTCCATGAAAAAATGCTTCTAATTTTTTTTTAAATGCTTCTACTCGTAAAGTATACAAAACTATAGTTTGCAATTTAATTGAGAATAGAATTTTACTACCAAAAAGATAGCAAATCATTTTTCAATTCAACAATTTAAACTTGGTTAAATAAAAATAACATAATAAACATTAAGCTCGTAATGTCAGAAAACATTTAAATTAAAAAACCGGCCAAGTGCGTGTCGGACCACGCACAATGAAGTGTTCCGTAGTTGGGTTGAATTTATCCCAAAAACAAACTTTGTAGTTGAAAAATATGTTCTCCCATACGGAATATATGAGAAAACATGTTTTTGCAACTGCAAAGTTAAGTTGGTCGATTATTACTCGTTAACCTGTAGAGCCTACTTAGCTGTGATAGTTTTCCTTTTAGTTTCGTAATATAAACTATTGTTGTAATTTTTTTCACACACCCAAAACCAACCATTTAGCCGGCAGGGGGGGGGACACTTGACTCTAACAAAAATTAGCACTTTAAAGCTTAGCTTAGCTATATTTCGCAAACGAATCCCTGAATCCAAAAATGGTTTTCACAAAGTCACAATATTTTTGAAGGACCTTTCCAATGATACCCCTCACCATGGGGTAAAAAAAATAAAAAATAAACATCACCACTTTACGTGTATGAGAGGTACCCTAAAAAAAAATGTTTTTCATAATTTTGTTTTACCACTTTGTCGGCGTAATTAATATTTATACCTAACAGCTTTCTAGTACTAAGGGTCTCGGAGCTAGACCGCGGACAGACAGACAGACAGCCAGACGGACATGACGAAACTATAAGGGTTCCTTGTTTACTATGGAACCCTAAAAAGGGGGTCAACTCTTCCAAATATTAAAATTAAATCTCTAAAACTCAAATAAAATACACAACAAATGTTTTTTTTTAGAATAAATTAGATTATAAGATAAACAATAAGTCCTCATCTCTACTATATTTCTTTTGCTGTGCCCAACAGGGTCCACGATTGTTTCTTTTCAAATGTTTACCACCTAAGCACATACATTGTGGAATGCAATAAAGTATTGAGTATTGAGTGAGCTCAAGTGGCTGTGAAGCAGGAGCAGCATTAAGCTAAGCATTTTTATCTACGATATTATAATCATCCAACTTTTAACATGTTTGTCTACATAGTGTGCGTTTAATGCATGTTTTAAATTTCTTCTCATTTAGTTGAAGAATATCGAGTGGTACTTATTTTATTATTACATTTAACACAGTACCCCACAAAAGAAGTGTGTACTTTATACAATCTGAAACGTGGTTGATCTAATTTGTTCTTATTTCTAAAGAAAAAAAAACAAAGACATGATGCTATGAAAGTAAATAAAATAGACCAGTCTCGCGGTATCCATGTCTGTTAGTTGGCGGATTTTCCAAACAGCGTAAACGGCTGAACTTAGCCGCCCTGCAAGTGATGTTAAGCGAGGACTCCACTGTAGTTTTGAATCGAGCGTGATCCCCAAGAAAACTGTTTTTTCGACGAATTCTAGTGTCTCCTTATTCAATACAACGTGACATTCACTACTTCTAACATTCGGTTACGCGAATCTTATGCATTTAGTTTTCTTCTCATTTAATACCACATTATGTACCTACAGTAAACCAATCATGGACCTTAAGCATAGCCTGCGTTATTTACGTCGTCAAACTCCTCTGCATGTCTGTTTACTTTAAAAATCTGTGATGTTTTTATCAATAAATAACACCATTTGTGGTCGGTTTTTCAGTAAATGAGGTAAATCATTATTATATAGGTACTAAAAAGAGGAATGGACCGAATATCGAGCCCTGTGGTAGGTACGCCCATTTTGACTTTTAAACCCAATGAATTCACACCGTTTATTTGAACTTGCCGCAGTATATCATTCAATATACCCGAACAACATGGCTTCGTTAAATTCAAATCCACTATCACAAACTTAATCATTTTTACACAATTTCTATTTGAAAACATGGACATGCGCACGCAGGTTGATGCTGTATACACTGATTTTCGGAAAGCTTTTGACAAGGTGGAACACAAATTGCTTCTCGATAAAATCGCTTTCAATGGCATAAGAGGCAATTTACTCAGATGGTTTGCTATTTCATAAGAATCAAACGGTTGTTATCGATGGATTTTTTGTGTGTTCACTCTTTGTACTGTTCAAGGTGTGTGTATGGAGAGAAATTAAAAGTTGGAAATGATTTTGGATATTTCTTTTAGTCACGTTACGTATTACAATAGAGGTACTTATACATATGACGTAAGCGCGTCTATAGCGGGTGGTGGTTACGGGCGAACTAGCGTCGCAGATCGCTGCACGTACGAATGAATACAAAATGATTGTGTCAGCGTTCCTACAGATTTGAGTCTAATTATTGTGGTCGTCGAATCAGGAGTGCTTCAAAGATCTGTCTTAGGCCCAGTGCTTTTTATCTTGTTTATAAACGTCATAAAATCCTGCATATAGTCAACTCTAAATTCCTAATTTACGCCGATGACATTAAAATCTTTAAGGCTTGTGCGAACACTCAGGATTGTTTACTATTACAAGAGGACTTATGCAGGCTTTCACAACACTGGTCAATAAACTTCATCTTAGTCTTCAAAATGTCACTTTATTTTACTAAAAACAAAAATACTATTAACTTCCCATATACCTTAAACGACATACAATTAAAAAAAAACTGAGTGCACGCGTGATCTTGGCGTACTGCTTGATATCAAATTACATTTAAACACCCATATCGACAACATAATTAACAAAGCCTTTCAGATGTATGGTTTTGTCATGCGGTCTTGTAAAGACTTCAAAAAGCCTTCTACTTTTCTTTTCTTATATAAAACACTAGTCCGTTCACAATCGTAATACGCGGTACCTACCCTGGTGCCCGTATTATGATAAATATAAGCAAGCAATAGAAATGGTTCAGAAAAAAATTCTTCGTACCACGCACTATAACTGCTTCCGTACATTCCCTAAGCAGATTTGCTAAAGCATTACAAGATATTGAGCTTGGATTCCAGACGTTCACTGAACATGGTTGTGATGCTGTACGGTATATGCAATAACAAATTTAATTGTACTGAGCTCTCGAATGGATTGCCCATCGTTTTGAAGTTAAAATCTTGTATGTATATTGATCGCTCGGTAAACTCTAACTGCGCGATCCAGGATTTGTGTGATGTCATGTCTATGATGCGTAGTTCGTATGCAGTGGCGGGGCAAGACCAAAATTTGGTGTGGGCGAGGTATATTTCGCGAGGCCCTCTGATGGCGCAAGAAGACGAAAAAAAAATACAGTTGGACAGTTGTCAAATTTTTAGGTATAGGTCGAGTGGATAGGCCGGTCAAAAATATTGCGGGTTTGTGAAAACCATTTTTCTATTCAGGGATCCGTTTCCGTAATATTACGCTTTATTACGTTTAGTACCAGGAGCCCTCCATGGGTCCATGTCAATATATTTATCGTTTTAGTACGAGTACATTTTTTTCGACGTGTTCACGGTTTTTATGTGCCTAATGCATAAACCTTCGAGGTGCGAGGCCCCTCGGACCGCTCTCTCCAACGTAAGATTAGATGAGATTTGACTCGACCCCCTCCCTCACGTAATTTAAACACCTCACGTAATTTATGGACGCCCCCTAATGTATATAATTGTTTTTGTCCAAAATAAAAAAAATATAATTTTACTAAGCTATGCGCAAGTTTACCCAGTCCGTAATGCTCAAGTTTCAAGGCAGAGTTTCGTGATTTACGCGATCAAATGCCTTGTACAGGTCGCAAAAGATGCCTATTGCATCTCGTGCCTCTTCCCATGCATTAAATATGGTGTTCGCTTGTTTCGCGGACAGGAATTAAATAAATGTAAATAATGCAATGAATGTTGTTGAACTGTCAAAATTAAACAAAGTACCTAGTCAGAATCGTTTACGAAAATAAGTTACGTAATTAGGGTACTGGTGTATGTCACGTAGATTATTTATACATGTACACTTGAACAGTTCAATCAATCACCTCTGGTAATCAAAGTTCTGTATTGGACAACAAACGAATGCAATAATATTCAAAAAGTCTTCAATCTTTTACTATGATACGATCTAGTAATATAACTATTAGGGCACTGCGACCAAATAGATTAGGTTAGGTAAGAACAGTGACCGAGATCGCGCTACCCGAGCGAGCGAAGCGAGCAGTGCCACGGCAGCGACCGGCAAGCGCTACGTCGAAATTGGTCGCAGTAACAAAATTGAATTTAAATTAACTCCGACAGTTTGAACCGCTTTCATATACCTATTCAGTACATGATTCTGAAACTTCTAATTAGCCATGCGCACTGTGTCAACAATAATTAGAACCAAGATAAGTGTAGCGGTTACACCGCCACATACGTACTACGCATCAAAGACATGACGTCACACAAATCCTGCATCGCGCAGTTAGAGTTTACCGAGCGATCGACATATATACAAGATTTCAACTTCAAACCATCGGCAGTTGCCCGCCAGACACAACACCCGTCTGGTCGGAGGATCCTCCCTTTTCTATGGTGAATGAGTGAACTTTACACCCTGTTCCTCATACCACCAATAAGTATTGTTTTATATGGAATATAAAATTTGCTTTGTTATTCTTTGTTTTTACAGTGATAGTGGAAGAGGCCGCGGAAGTTCTGGAACAGCACATAATAACCTCACTGACACGGGACTGCCAACATTTTATTCTGATTGGTTAGTACCTGCTCTCACTACATAAAGTGAAAACAAATGCCTTGTTCTCGCAATAATAGTTATATATATGTATCTACGTTTTGTATGTAGCGTGAGTCTATACACAACATAACTTGCAGGTGATCACCAGCAGCTACGGCCATCGGCGTCCCACATAAAGCTAGCGAGGAGATACAACATCGAAGTGTCACTATTCGAGCGCATGATCACGAACGGCATCCACAGCCGCCGGCTGAACGTGCAACACCGCATGCGCCCAGAGATCGCCGCGCTCATCTCGCCACACATATACCCTGACTTGGCGAACCACTCGTCTGTCGAAGCTTTCAATAATGTGCTTGGGATTGATAAAAACCTATACTTCTTTACACATGATTACAGAGAAGAGGTATGACTTAAGACATCATGCTTTTCACTTATCATCATTTACAAAGGGGTACGCAGGTACGGCGAGGTGTATACTTATAGCACCTACCTACCTAAACCCACATTTCGCGCTTTACGGTACCTCAATTTGCTAAAGTAAACATTAAATTAATGCAACCACAACTTTTCCAGAGACAATATGAAAGTAACAGCAAAGCAAATCACATAGAAGCGGACATGGCACTCGCTTTGGCAAATTATCTGATGCAGCAAGGGTACACCGCTGATGACATAACAATTCTTGCCGCGTATTCAGGCCAGATGTTTTACATGAGAAAGGCAAGTAAAGTGTGAAGTCAGAGAACCTAACAACACTAACTTTTCAATTAGCATAGCTTCATAGTCACAATCAGCCTATAATAATCCCACTGCTGGGACATAGGCCTTCTCTCTGTGAGAGGGACTGGAGCCATAATCCACCACGCAGGCCCAGTACTGGCCAATGTTTCATTTACTCATATCTCAAATTCAATAAGTTTTGGTTCCATTCAAACACCATTTCGCCCTACAGAACCATTATTTAACTAGCATTAGGTATATTATTATATATTATCATCATATCTACTCCAAAAGGAATATGTAAGGATCGTAGCAGGTGGCGTTCTGTAGTTTCTGCCTACCCCCATGGGAAGAAGGCGTGAGTTTATGTATGTATGTATGTATCTACTCCTAATACACGAGTATTTTATTTGACAGGAACGCCAGCAATATCCTAGTTTATCGCATGTGAAAATCACAGTAGTCGACAATTATCAAGGAGAGGAATCCAAAATTATCATTTTGTCACTTGTGAGGAATAACGAAGAAAATAACATTGGATTTCTTGGGACAGACAACAGGGTTTGCGTTGCTCTGTCGCGAGCAAAAGAAGGTTTGTAATAACGACGATATTATAATATTAAAATACGATTGAATGTTCAATTTCAAATTCCCAATCTCTTTTCCGCTCTTTCTTACGTCTGCCTGATTTCTGGAAGAAAATACTTCTTTTACTGAAGAGAATGATGTTCATCTACTTTTTTATAATTTACAGGATTTTATATTTTCGGCAATATCAATATGCTGAAATTAGCAAAATCAGACTTATGGAGCAAAATAGCAACGACATTAGAAAATAATGACTCCTTGGGAAAAACTCTGATCCTGAAATGCCAAAATCATCCTGACCAAGTAACAACGGTAGGTACCTATAACTAGTAATTGGGTATCGACATAATAAATATATTTGATTAAATTGTAGCTCACTGTCTGATTCGCATCAACTTCGCATCCTACGGAAACTAAAAATGACGGGGATTAATATTTACGAGACCTACTTCTTATGCGAGTGGATAAACAGTGCCCAATTTCATTGTACAGCTCTTTCAGCTTGATTGAGTAACAAACATCCCAGCTCATAAATAATCATCTAAGTAGGAATACAGGGTCAAATTAAATTACCTAGCGAAACTCTGCAGACGTGATGGGTAGCATCAATATCTAAACACGATAAAATAAAAAATTAAAAGGATTTGATGGTTTCTTTGAGGGTCAACAACCGCTGGTAGGATTCTAGGTACCATTCGTGTCGCGTGACGTGTCGCGGCGTCATGTCGCTGCAGTCATGATTGGGCCGGGTCCTTATCGGACGGCGAGCTACCCATTGCTCACCGTCCGCTAGCCCACGCCTATGGTGGCCGGGAATCGGCCTGCGATTCCCGATGCCCAGGGCGTCTCCTGCAGCGTTTAGGGGCTTGAGGGCGCGAAATTTGCCTCTCCCTCATGCGCTCCGCCTCTTCCTTCGCGAGCGTTACTGCTTCGCAGAAGGAGGTGACGGACCCCATGCCCTCTTGCTCCGTACCAGGACCAGACGCGAGAGATCACCGCCGCCAATCGCCTCCACGAGGACATGGCGATGCTCCGCCCAAGTCGTTCCATGATGCTATGTGATCTCGCCGGAGCTCTGTTCGCTGAACCGTGATTTCTCGCAGCAGCGGAGTTAAGCCCCGGCGTTTCGCCTCCTTGCGTTTTTGTTAAGGCAATATCTTTTGGAGCCGATCACATTGCAGACAGTTTTCAAATGTATCTAATACTTACTTTATTCATACGGACGCGGCTGCATTATAGAACAGCTAGTGTCTGTGTTGCATCCGCCTTTGTATTTACGCATCCCGTTGATGGTGTGCGGTGGACACGCGGCCATAGTAAATGTATGTAAGCTTCGGCGCTGTCATCATATTCTCGTTTACGTCCCGTTGACGTGGCGGTGGACAAACGGCCTGAGTGACATAGAAGAGGTCGAACTTCTGCTGAATTTCGATGTGCCATAGTCACGTCCGGGTACCTACTGTAGCAAGTTTTGGTAAAGAAAATTGTTTGGTCAGTTACTAAATAAACCACATTATTGGATTGCAGATTTCGACTCCAGAGGATTTCAAGAAGCTGCCACCAGAAGGCGGATGCTTTGAGAAATGCAACTACCAGTATCAGTGCGGCCATAAGTGTCAACTTTACTGCCACGGATACGACCGCGAACATATTACAACGAAGTGCACTATGAACTGTGAAAGGTACATTACCACTGCAAGACCTGGAAGAACGAACTCTGCCAAAAGTCATGCTTAGATATACTAGGCCTTTTCACCTACATAATAATAAAATACCATTATTTGTTTTAGAGTTTTATGTGAGCTCGGGCATGTCTGCCCATTAAAATGCCGGGTAAATTGTGACCCGTGCAAGGTACTCTTAATGAAGATTCTTCCATGCGGTCACGAAGAGAACATATATTGCCATCGTGATCCCGAAGACCCGAAGAATAAGTGTCTTACCAAAGTTGATGTTATATTACCAAATTGTGGACATGAGGTAGGTAGATCCAAAAGCTATAGCATAGCTCGCAAAGAGGGATTTCCTTCACAAATATTTAGTCTGCATTCCTCGATGAAATCCGCAATGCATTATAAAACGTCACCCTGTCTTGAACGTGGTTTGTTAATTATAGTTTGCCACTAGATAACATGCTTCTTTAAAATAATACTCATAATAGCATCGGTGTCCGATCGCGCTTTACAATTTGGTAAAATAAATAATTATATTCATTTCATTACCTACAGGCACAGAAAGATTGTTACCAGGATATTAAAAACGTGAAATGTTTGGTACCTTGCGTGTACCGTTTAGATGAGTGCGGCCATGTCTGCCGTCGCAAATGTCATGTGACCCACGATCCGAACCATGAGAAGGTGAGTTGTTTGACTTTTGTATCCATAATTTTTATACCTATCAATTCTATTTCTACCGCCTGAAAGTGTCTCAATTGTCTTAAGAAAAAAAATATCTTAAGAATTGAAAGTCGCAAAATTATAATATCTGTAACATTTTTTTCAGTACATATGCTACAAACCTTGTGCACGGGCAAAAGCAGGTTGTACGGCCGAACTGATAGGAGATCGACGGGTTCATCAATGCCGGAAGAGTTGCCACGAGAAATGTGATGACTGTAATGTCCAGGTACGTATCTTGCTAATCTAATACCTTCACTTTCTTATGTTACTTCATTACGTGACTGAGTCACTAGAGACGACTCCGAAGTAGATCGAGACGGGAAGCGATCTAGCTGCGCAGTGGAAAGCGGCGCCGGATATGAAGGGGCGCCCTATTAAAGAAATGAGCAACTAGCGGCGACACAGATAAAGCAAAGTTAGCGTCGCTGTAGAATAGGCACATCGGTGGGAATCGGCGCCAGTTTTAAAAGGGCGCCCAAATACGATCGCGGAGATTGTTGCATTAATTAGAAATAACAATGTGGCATCACCATTAAAGAGGACTTAGTCCTTGGTTTTCTACATTGACTATGGTATCTCTCTAACAATGGTGGTATGTTGAGTGTAGCATTTCATTATAAAAAAAGTTTCTTTAAACGAACACTTTCTTTCTCTGGTGTTCCATAAACTCTAATAACAGGTTATGGGCCCAGGCGTGAAAGATTGAGAGTACCTATTTGCGACTTTGCTTCGAGACGTAGCCTGTGGTTCGCAATAGGCATCGCGTGGCGTTTTCAAACAACAATAGTTCTCCGTTCAAAGAAGTTATTGGGAATCGTGACAGGCACTGAGACCTGCGGAACCTCGTAAAACAAGAAATATGGGATGAGAGAAAAAAACATTACACTACAGGTGTAGTGTCCGATTTCACGACCAAGAAGGTGGTCGTGAAATATTCGAATTATAAACTTCAAAACGAGTTTATATCGACATACTTTATAAACACAATACCAAAATTTTAAAATAGAATCATAATATAACACTTTTTCTCTAACAAAATAATGCTATAAAACATTTTTTTTTCAATTACGATACAGGGCTAATCCAAGAAGTTAATTAATATCACCAAGAAGTTTCCATAAATTTTTAACCAACTTCGAAAAAAGGAGGAGGTTTCTCAATTTGGCCGTATATATTTTTTTGTGTTCGCGGATAACTTCGTCGTTTATAAACCGATTTTGATAATTATTTTTTTGTTGGAAAGGAGATATCCCAAGGGTGGTAAGGAAACCAGGATTTGATGATGGCATCCCAGAGAAATCGAGGGAACTCTTCAAATATTATAAGCACACCTGTAGCAATTTGGGTATTTTTATAGTAACTCGTGCAGTTGCTCTCGGAAAGCATCATTTGGTGAAGTGAAACTGATGATGAAGACCACAGATGGCCACCGGAACTTCTCAATAGTCAATACTAAGTATTCCACGGGTTACGATTCGATTACTTTAATATGGTTGCCAAGTAATGTATGCTCGTCACACACAATGCATATGGAGAAGTGGAGCTAATGGTAAAGTACCAGGAGAACTCCTCAAAGATCAACGTCCCTGCATCGGGAAAAGCAATCTTTTGATGAGCGGTTGACATTAGGCTATTGTAGCTTAGATAAATTACAAACTGACCCACTAAAAAGCGACAAAAAAAAAAAAAAGGATTGCGTGGTTTTATGAAACCACGGTAAAAGTGAAACTTTTCACTTTATCCCTACTCCGCGGCCGACCGTCACGCGACATGCAACACACAGACGAAAAAGTTTGAGACGATGTAATAAAAGTTTTACTTATAAAAAAAAAACGCGACTTCCAAAAAAGCACTACAAAGTGAAAAATAACTTAAATTTCGGTTCACTTTGTAGTGTTTTTTTGGAAGTCGGTTGTTTTTTTTTTATAGAAAAGTTCTTATTGTAATGGTACGTTTAAGCCCCGGGACAGCAGCACCCGCTGCAGCGCATGTGCGGTGATTTGCTAGTGCAGGCGACATTCATTTGTTTTGTAGTACCTACTGAATTTCGTGGGATTTTTCTATTTTATTTAGTATTAGGTTCAATCCCAATGTATGAGAGTAGATAAAGTAGTGTATGAAACTGCACATAACTAGGTATTAAAACACTCGTGTGATACTATTAAAAATCTCGCCTACGGCTCGGTTTTTAAACACACACTCATGTTTTAATAGTCAAGTGTAGGACCGCAGCCGCTCGACGGCAACGCCTATACCTAGCTACTTATAATAAAGTGAACAAAATTCTCCACATCAACCCACTAACAAAAAATAAAACTAAGATAAAACTAAACACATGGCTTCAAACACTGGATTACCTACAGACAGAAAACATACTTAAAGAACAACACTCGTGATAATTAAATAACAAAGTAGGCACAAAAATCTTCACATATACCCAAAGTCCAACCACCAAGCACAATCACTTACACTCACTCGCTCACACACACACATACACAAAAACACAACAAACACACACGCACACAAACCACTCAAGAGCATGCATGCACTAAATTTGATTCCTACATTTTAAATTATTTTATTTTTAATTTTATTGCATAAAATGTTTATATTCAAAAGACGGATGAAGACACTGATTCCTGTAACACAGGTACCACCTAGCTCAGGAGTCAGGGCTTCAAATTAATATGTAACGTCTTTTTATATGTCAAAAAAAAATAAAAATAAAATAAAATTATTTATTTATTTAATACCCCTCATTATGCAACAGTTTCATAAACTACTAATGTGGTACAGAATCAGAATATGTAGCATTAGGAATGGAAATTGCAGAGGGTTGCTGGTTAAGGAACTTATTACGAGAAATAGGAGGTGTTTGTAAAAGTTTTACTATAAATATTGATAATCAGTCTGCAATTCATGTTACGAAAATCCCAGAATATCATAAGAGCCTTACACATATTGATATTAGGTATCATTTTGTGAGACAGAAAGTTGAGGATAACATTGTATGTTTGAAGAAGGGATGTTAAGGAGCTTCGGTTCCGATAATTTTGAATCGGAGTTATACCGAAGTTCGAAACACAGTGATGCACGTGACTAGGGCGCGTACAAACAAGTTTTAACTCGTCGCCAGTTTATTACACGACTGCCCAAAAAGGATAATGTTTTATTTATACACGCTCGCGCTCGAAGTGTCAGTTTATTGTTTTGTTTGTGGATGTCATCGCTAATATTTGACTGATTAAAGAGACTGAATTATATTTCAATTGTTTCATTAAGCCTTCCCATAACACATCTTTCTTCTACAATCTTCGACAGCGGTTCCGGTTCCGATTCCAGTTCCGATCAATCAAATTTATAACCTGTGATTCCGGTTCCGGTAAAACGACTTCCGTACCATCCCTGGTTTGAATTATGTACATATGGCTACACATCAAGCTATACATATCCAGTTTATGCTGATCTCGCATTGTTTATGATTTCTGTACAATGCGAGGTCAACTTATACTAGAAATGTAGGGATAGCTTGATGTGTAGCCGTGTGTACCATGTTTAGAGTATGTCACGGGATTAGCTTGCTGATATATGTACTAAAGCAGCGGTCGGCAACACGCGGCCCGCGGGCCGCATGCGGTCCGCGGACGTCTTACTTGCGGCCCGTGAATGTTTTGTAAATAAGTCAAATAGCGCGCAAACTTCTTCATTATTGTAAATTATAGAAGAAATAAATATACTTCTCGTCTCACAGATGAGCATTTGAGAGCCATTCTACGAATTGCAACTACAAATTTGACAGCTAACATACAAGAAATAGCCTCCCAAATGCAACCTCAGACATCACACTGAAATTTTTATAAAATCGGATACCTATTTAGGTACTTTGTAGTTGAAATTAATTTCTGAATGATTTACGGTGGTTATTTTTCTAGCTATAAAGCCCAACATTTAAACATAAAGTAAGTATAACGTGTACGAATTAAATTCCGTATGGTTTAACAATTTTTAATAGCATTTTTATTTTTTCTATGGGATATGACCAATTATACGTAGGTATATTGGGCTTCCAGGGTTAATATCACAAGTGCGGCCCGCTTTTAGTTTATTTTGCCACCTTGTGGCCCTTGCCTGCCAAAAGGTTGCCGACCGCTGTACTAAAGGATTATGTAAAGTTACCTGTGTTAAGAGAAATGTTGTTCTCTCGAAACATGTAGTCAACAAAGACAGTTACTTTGGGCATATAGACTAAATCCGAATACAAAAAATAGACATGCTTTTAAAAAGTATTCCACGGTATATAGAAAAATAATAAAATTAACTCAGAAAGCCCAAAACAACCACTATATAAAAACGTCTCAATATAAATCAAAAGCAGTTTGGCAAATAATTAACAAAACCAAAATAAGTTTTCCGCATGAACCAATATTATCTATACAAAATGATAACTCAACGTTTACACATCCCATGGATATCGCGAATGAATTTAATAAATATTTTGTGGAGATGATTGAAAATAACTCAAAGACAAGTATAATAGTATGCCAATTAATAGTCACGTTATTGAAAATCCAACTTCACAATCCCTATTTATGTTACCAGTTTCAGATTCGGACATTATAAAAGTAATAAATAGCTTAAAAAATACAAATACTGTCGGATACGATGGTATATCAACTAAGGTAATAAAATACGTAAAGGAAAACATAGCGTCACCACTATCACACAAAATTAATCTTTGCATTTCTGAGGGTGTATTCCCAACTAGTCTCAAGAAAGTAGTAATTAGACCCATTTATAAAAACAAACAAAAAACTGAAGTAAAAAATTACAGGCCTATTGCGAAGATTCCCGTTTTCTCAAAGGTTATTGAAAAAATAATATATATTTCATTATACACTTATTTCGAAAAATTTCACTTATTTTGCCACGAACAAAAAGGATTTAGGAAAAATACTAATTAATATAAATATGGCACTATTTGACTTGCTATCAAGTATAATGACTTCTGTAGACAAAAGAAAGCCTGTGTGTTCAATCTTCACGGATATGACAAAAGCTTTCGACTTTGTAGATCATAAGATCTTGCTGCAAAAATTACATGGATACGGGATTCGAGGAAATATCCATAAACTCTTAGAGTCATATCTGAGTGATAGAACACAATGCACAGAAATTTCTAGAATTTGTCCTATAAGCAAATTAGAAACTAAGTATATTTCTGAAGCAAGATATTTTAAATATGGCGTACCTCAAGGCAGCGTATTGGGGCCCCCACTCTTCTTAATATATATTAATGATCTCCCAAAAAATTCGAGAAACAAAATGGTACTCTTCGGAGATGACAGTACGGCTATAATAAAATGCACCGATCCGGACAATTATCAAAACGAAATCAATAATTCTCTTAATAATATCATAACTTGGCTTAACAATAATAATCTTTTAATTAATTTGACTAAAACAAAAATTATGCAATTTCATCAGCGGCGTGAGTATCTGATATGTATGCGAACGTAAGGACAAGTGAAACGACAGCTAGCTAGTAGTACACTGAGTTTATTTGGCAAGTAACATGAGTTATATAGAAGGGATTGCAGACACCTTCATATTCATTAATTACAACATAACATCTCCCCTAGCTTGACAATATAAACATAATTTCTTTTCTTTAATAAAAACGCTTATAATCTACCCTTGGTATAGGTCGCAGTTGTTTGCCTTCGTTTGTAAGTCTTTCTGGCTGCGGTATCTGACCTGAGCCAGGCACTACGTCATCTTCATGAGGAGCTTCTGTTTCCACTACTTCTTCCCTCTCTCTATTTCCCTCCCTTATCGTGTCTGATTTATCATCGTCTGTTTGGGGTGTTGGATTTGGTGGTGAAGTTCCTTGTGGCGTAATGTCTTCATATTCAATCGGGCAATCACCTGACCCGGGCGTAATTCTTGCTGTACCTTTATACGCTAATAGTTGGTTTTTATGTTTTTTTACATTACAAGACGTTAAACTGTCCTTAACAATATATATTACTTTTCCGATTTTTTTGATTATTACACCTTTTTGCCATGTTCCTTTTTTACATGTGGTATTTTTTTTATATAATACATAGTCTCCAGCCTTAAAATATTTAGTTTCCTTCTCATCTGGTCGCTTAGACTGCAAACACTGTTTATTTTCGACGTTTCGAGTGAGAGTGACAGATAGTGGTGACTTTGGTTTTATTAAATCTAATCGCGATCGCAGTTTCTGTCCAAAAACTAACTGGGCAGGTGAGCACCCTGTTGTAGAATGAACTGAATTTCGATAGTCAAATAGATATTTTAATAACTTGTTATTAATTCCCTTGACATTGCTATTGCTTAATATAGATGATTTAATACCCTTCTTCACCACTTTCACGAAACTTTCTGCCTGCCCGTTACTAGCCGGATGATAAGCCGGCGAGGTCACATGCGATATAGCGTTTGATGCACAAAACATTTTGAATTCTGAGGAAGTAAACTGCGTGCCGTTATCACTAACTATGGTATGCGGTAAGCCAAATCTTGCCATGTATTCATACAATTTATTAATCAGCGACAACGACGACGTGCTTGTCCCCATATCATAAGCTTCTACCCATTTTGAGTACGCATCTACAATAACTAAATATGAATGATTCTGTAAGGGGCCGAGAAAGTCAATGTGAATACGATAAAACGCCTGCGGCGGGTGTGGCCACGGCGCAAGCGGCGCGCGCGCTGGTAATTGTCTTAATTGTAAACAAACGTTACAGTCCGCAATCATTTTTTCTATGGCGTTATCTATTCCCGGAAACCAAAATCTGCTGCGCGCTTCCGCTTTCGTTTTCACTATACCTAAATGTGATTTATGAAGTTCGGATAATAATTTAGTTCTAAGTGTCTCTGGTATAACTACTTTATGTCCTCGCATAATACAAGCGCTTTCATATGACAACTGGGTTTTACATAAAAAGAAAGGTTTCATTAATGTATCTGATAATCGGTCTGGCCAGCCATTAACAATATATGATAAGACTTTATTTAATATTGCATCCTTAGCAGTTTCATCACGAATTTTACAAAGCGTTACGGGTAAACTGCCATCAATAACAAAGTTTACATACGAAGCGCGGTCTTCTACCGGTACTAAACTGCCGTCTGCTTCATAGCCGCATCCCCCACTTAGCGGCGTTGACTCATCATCTGGTAGGCTGGCGCGCGATAAATAATCTGCGCTGTTATCAGCGCTGCGTATGTATTCAATTGAGTAATTATAGCCACTAAGAAACATCGCGTAACGCTGCAGCCTATTAGCAGAAACTTCTGGAATTCCACGATATGGACCAAAAATAGATAAAAGGGGCTTGTGGTCTGTTCGACGTACAAAAGGAACGGCCCTTCCGTATAAATACTGGTGAAAACGTCGTATTCCGAAAATTATTGCTGTAGCCTCTTTTTGTAATTGTGAATACCGCTTCTCCGCTGTATTCAGTGTACGAGAGGCAAATGAAACCGGACGTTCCACTCCGTCAGAACCTATCTGCGATAAAATTGCTCCTAGTCCACTGGGCGATGCATCTACCGTTAAAATTATTTTGGCATCCTGATCAAAATGGGCAAGAACCTGATTTGAGGCTAAACATTGCTTAATTGAATGAAATGCTTTATCGTGCATATCCTCCCATTTCCAAATATTACCTTTTTGCAATAAAGAATAAAGCGGACTTAATATTGACGAGGCGTTCGGAACAAAGTTCCTATAATAATTTACTAATCCTAAAAACGACTGTAACTTATTTACATTTGTCGGTGTGGGTGCCTCAACAATTGCCTTGACCTTTTGTTTTGATTTTCTTAAACCATTCTTATCTATCGTATAACCTAAATATTCTATTTGATCTTCGAAGAACACACATTTATCTTTACGAAGTGTCAGTCCCGCGTCTTGCAGTCTTTGCAAAACCGCGCTCAATCTATCTAAATGTTGTTCTTTAGTTTCTCCTGTTACACAAATATCGTCAAGCATACACATGACACCATCTAACCCTGACAATAAGCACTCTATTGCCCGTTGAAAAATGGCTGGGGCACTTGCGAGCCCAAAAACTAAACGCGTATAAACAAACAGTCCACGATGAGTGTTGATACAGGTTATTTTTTGTGATGATTCGTCTAAAACAAATTGTGAATAAGCTTGAGTTAAATCCAACTTGCTAAACTGCTGACCTCCGTGTAACTTAGTAAACAGTTCTTGGGCCGTAGGTAACGGATACTGTTCAATAAACAGCTGTTTGTTTACGCTGACGGAATAGTCTACACACACTCTAATTGAGCCATCGCGTTTTAATATAGGCACAATAGGAGAAGCGTATTCAGAGTACTGAATCGGTTTTAGTACACCTATACGTACCAATCGATCAAGCTCGTCATTAACCTTATCTTTAAGAGCGAATGCTATTGGACGAGCTTTGAAAAACACTGGTTTCGCATCATCTTTTAATTGTAACTTGACCCGATACTTTGTAAAAACACCCAGTTCGTCAGAAAAAACAGATGGATATTGCAATTTTAACCTTTCGGCAATATTATTTGAATTAAAATAATTTACTTGCATCATTTGTAATTTAAACAAACAAATAAAATCCCTGCCTAAGATTGGGGGTCCACCATTACGTATTACTCGCACTTTAACTACGTGTGTTTTATCCATATAAGTAATAGGCAATTGCACTATACCTAAACAGTGGATAGCACGTCCTGTATACGTAAATAGTTGATCTGTCGTTGACAATAACGGCATCAATTCGAAATGTTTTTTGTACATTTTCTCAGAAATCGCTGTGACTGCTGATCCGGTATCAACTTCGAACTTTAGTTCCCTATTTTGTATCGAAACTATCAAGGTCATAGGTTCACCACTATATGAACATATTTTTTTTATCTTACCGTCATCGTCACTCTCGCCCGACCCGCCAGTTCCTACGAAATTTAACCTTTTGCACATTCGGCGTAGATGGCCTTTTACATTGCACTTTTTGCAAGTATAACTTGCAAACCGACACTGAGACGTTTTATGATTTTTGTACCCGCACACGGAACACTTTTCTTTGTTAACACTGGATTCGGTTGTGGTAGTCGCGATCTTGAACAGCGGCTCGCTTGACGGTGAAACTTGCACCGATGCCCCTAATGATGCTGCTGCTCCCTTGCGTGCACTGCACACGCTCTCCGCCAACTCCACTGCTTTTGCCAGTGTTAACTCTTGAAGGTTACGTGCGAAAAGTTTGTCCTTCTCCGGTCCCGGCAGCATACCCATAACGAACCGGTCACGTAGCGCTTCTTCCACGTTTAGAAACTCGCAATGTGTGGTGAGCCCACGAAGCCTCGCAGCCCACTGCGAGAATGTTTCTTCCTGACCTTGACTTGCCGCATAGAATTGATAACGCTCGCCAAATCCGCATTTCTTTGGCGTAAAATGGCTGTCGAGAAGTTTGAGAATGTCTTCGTATGGCACCTGCGTTAGTTCCTTCGGTAACGCTAAATCAGCCGTGAGTTTGTAAGTGCTGTCGGCGAGTGCACTCAGCAATATTGCCCGTCTTTTCACCCCCTTCGGATCCTTTACATTGTCAATGTCGTTCGCAATGAACCATTGTGAAATTCGCTGCTTATAGTTTTGCCACGTGTGAGTTACATGGTCAAAACTCGACAAAATTCCAAAGTGAGACATGTTTCTTGTATTTATTTTAAATCGTGGGTACTCGTCGCCACTGATATGTATGCGAACGTAAGGACAAGTGAAACGACAGCTAGCTAGTAGTACACTGAGTTTATTTGGCAAGTAACATGAGTTATATAGAAGGGATTGCAGACACCTTCATATTCATTAATAACAACATAACAGTATCCACCATTAAATATAACCTATAATGAATGTATAAAAAATAAAGTTTAATAAAAAACTGTAACCCGACCACGGGAAAATAAAAATGATCTAAAAAGTACGAAACAAGCAAATATTTCAGACAGAAATCAAGACATAGGTACAAAAATGGTCAAGGTAAAGCCGTGGTCGCATGCCTGTATACCATGTTGGTGCCAGGAACACCTACAAAATTATAATGGCATGCGACGACGGCTTTACCTTGACCATTTTTGTACCTATGTCTTGATTTCTGTCTGAAATATTTGCTTGTTTCGTACTTTTTAGATCATTTTTATTTTCCCGTGGTCGGGTTACAGTTTTTTATTAAACTTTATTTTTTATTTTATACTTTTCCGTTTTTACACTTGCTAAACGTTACAACAACGTAAATAAGAGTAATTCAATAGGTCAGTAATTAACCAATTTTAAATTCCAATAGCAGTGCATAGTGCTTTAGACGAAACCATAGCGCGATTTATTTCGACGCCAACACCATACTCAGAAACTTTTGCGACTAACAGTTTTTGTCTATGGGACACTGGCTAGTTTTGATGTCGATTAATTAAAACTATGACTATTTATTTAAAAAATAAAACACAATATTCCAAATTCGAAATTCCCGCCACATTGTTTACGAGCAAAATCAAAATACTCTGTCTCACTGAAAATTGAATTTACAACGAAAACATTTTTTGTACGATTTCAAATGTCGACTAAAACCAGAAGAATCATTTGAAAGACTTCGAATGATGTTCATAGACAAAAGCCCTTCTAAAGCGACTGTTTTCCGCTGGTTCAACGAATTTAAGCGTGGTCAAGTAACTTTGGCGGACGAAGAAAGAAGTGGCCGTCATAGGGCTGTGACGGCTGTTACATAAGAAAACGTGTTGGCTGTGAAAAATTAAATTTAAGTGAATAGGCGAATTACATATGAAGAGATTCAGCATATACTGCAGATTGGATCGGGAAGTGTACATTAAATTCTACACGGGCATCTTCAGGTAAAGAAGATAGTTTCACGCTGGTTACCACACAATCTAACGCAGAAGGAGGTTCGGGTAGAATGGTGCCGAGACATGATAGCAAAATTTGAAGCAGGCTCGTCTCGGCGCATTTACGATTTCATTACGGGTGATGAATCATGGATTTGTCATTTTTGTTCCCCAAAATAAAAAATCAACTCAAGGGAAAACTGGGATTAAAGAGGTGTCTGATGTGGACTGGAAAATGTGTAATGAAAATTGGTTAAGACGCATGAAACTGTGTATAGACGCCAATGGAGAGTTATTTGAAAAGATTTAATAAATAAAATATAACCTGTAGTATATTTTTTTTTATTACCTATCGCAAAATTTTCTGAGTGCCCCGTGTATAAATATTAATATTTCGTTGTACACAGTGCTACACATCAAGCTATAAATTTCCAGTATTAGCTGACCTCGCATTGTACGGAAATCCTTTACAATGCCAGATCAGCTTAAACTGGAAAATTATAGCTTGATGTGTAGCCGTGTGTACTTGTTTTTCTTCATAGAGGAATTGAGGATGGAATTACAAACCGTTTTTATTTATTAAGATTTGATTAACTGCACGTTGGTATCATCTTGCGATACAACGTAGCACAGTCTCACTTTTGCTTGTTTTTAACAATTTAAACATATTTATTTACTTTGAAAGTATAACATTATTTACATATTTGAAATGTGCTCGTCAAGACCTTTCTTTTGGTACCAAACATGTCATGATCATATCATTTTAATTTTTTTCGAGGTTAGAAATTTACGTGTAAAATCCACCATATTAAATTTAGGGAAAATTTATATAGCCTATGTCACCCGGACTATTATTACGAATCTATTGATACCTCATTCATCAAAATCAGTTCAATAGTTTAGGCGCTATGGTGGAACACACGTAAAAGCAAACATACATACATACATACATACAAACATATAAACATACATACATAGACTGCTAAAATCATAACCCTTCCTTTTGGCTTTGCCGTAGTCGGGTAAAAATAGAAGAAGTCACAAGTGCGAAATTCTTAGGTGTAACTGTAGACCACAAATTAACCTGGAAACCTCACCTAGAGGAAATTTCTAAGCGACTGAGTAAATCTGCGTATCTACTGTTCCAACTGTCCAAGAGAGTAAATACTGAGACCCTACTAACAGCTTATCATGGACTTTTAGTCTCTATTCTACGGTATGGTGTTATTTTTTGGGGGCAGTCAACAAACAGAGAAGTTATATTCAGGACGCAAAAAAGATGTGTACGATCCATGTGTAATTTAAAACCAACAGACAGCTGCGTTCCCTACTTTAAGAAATTTAAGATTTTAACGTTACCAGCTATATATACAATGTCGCCCATCGACATGTGACCGCCCGAATTTTTCTGAATATTCATGAAAAATTATCGATAAATAACTTCAAAAGGGGGGTCTATCTTTAATATTTTTCATGTTATTCAATTTTTTATGTTTTGAGTAGCGTTTGCCATATCTCCGATGTTATTGGCTAGATTTGGATTCTGTTTATTGTTTCTAAAAGCTTATGAGTTATTTTATCGAATTAACTAACATTTTTATAAAAATTTGTCAACTATGCAAAAAAAAAATGATGAAAACTTTTTTTCTAAAACCAAATCGTGTTTTTAAAAAAAAAAAAACACAAGCGTAAGTTCATGAAATCATAGGAAGGTCATTTGAAAAAAATAATTAGAAAAAAAGTCAAGGTATACCCCTTTTAAAGTTATTTTTAGATAATTTTTCAGGAACATTCAGAAAAATGCGGGCGGTCACATGCCGATGGGCGACATTGTATACTGGAAACTGCATTGTTTGTAAAATCAAATCCACATTTATTTACTAAATTGTCAGCAGTTAAGAAGACCCCAATCCGTACTCAATATAAAAATCAATTATGTACGCTAAAATGCAATAGGTACATCATTAATGAAAAAGAGTTTCTTTGGTGTTGCTCCCAAAATTTATAATAAAATACCCGATGTTATAAGAAGTATGCCATTAAAAAAATTTAAAAAGTGTTTTCATAAATTATTAGTTGAGAAATGTTACTATGCCCTAGATGATTACTTAATGATAGAACACTATAACTACTTACCTGTATTTTATTTTGTTTCGAAATTTTTAGTTTGTTGTCTATGGTAAATTTTGTTTTTTCTTTATTTTGTGTAATCATATTAATATTTGTATGTCATCAATGACAAAACATAGCGCAACATATAATTATTATAAAGGACCTTGACTTTTTACCTATGTTTGACAAATAAATAATTCTATTCTATTCTATTCTATTCTTAAAGTATTAAACAAATTTGGAGTCTTATGTAGAGTCAAGTTTATGTAGAGTCAGTTGTGTTGTGTGTAGACCCTTACGTGTGCGACTGTGTGCGTGTGTTTTGTAATGTGCCCACAATTTTGTCCCACAGTCAGTACTGAACTAATTTAATAAATAAACAATGTTTGATACGTAATAGTAAAATTATTGTGTATGTAACATAATTATAATGATTATAACATAATATTCTAATTGGGGTGTTTGGTGGTGTTAGTTGTGTGCGTTAATTCCGGGACATCTTGTATAGATAGATTTATGGTCGGAAGTGGTCGGTTCTTATGATCGTGATTTCCCGGTGAAATATGTATGGTATACCCTTCATAATAAATTAATGAGTATTTTTAATGTTCAGGTTATGAAGAAAAGATCGAATTGCAAGCACTTGCAGATCGTAGCATGCTCCAAGTCAGTTGACGACATTCCATGTAATAAGAAATGCACACGTACCGTGACCTGTGGACATTTCTGTAAGAAGAAGTGCTGCGAACCATGCGGAGATTGCACTCAAATGGTATGTTACCTTGTTCATAACACACACACTTGTTTATATTTGCTCCTCAGATAAAACAAATCAGACTGTAAGAAAATAATCACTTATTCACGTAATTTCATTACGCGACTGTCTGTGATATCTAATAGGTACAAAACCTCGTAGCGCCCGACGTCTGCGCTACGGTTAGTGCGGAGCTCTACGCCGTAGCTCGTCGCAGTCACAGCGTCAAAGCATCGATCGGTCGCATGATCTGCAGTTTCTAGCATTTGAATGCTTTCGTGCAGTGAATTGATTTCTCAACCATTTATTTTTTATTTTTCAGGTCGATAAAGTAATACTTGAGTGTCAGCATACAACAAAAGTGCAGTGTAAGCAAAGTGTGAGACAAGAGCTTTGCAATGAGAAGTGTAAACGACTCCTTTCATGTGGGCATCCGTGCATGGGCCGATGTGGTTCTGCGTGTGACCCCACGAAGTGCACCAAGCCTTCGTCTGGCGAGGTCTTGTCTCCTTGCGGCCACAAAGTCAAGCTACCGTGCAATGTAACAGCTTTATTCGCGAAAGGTAATTTGTGAAATCATTAAGCAAGTTAGCACGTACACTCGAACAGCCATCTTCGAGCGCAATATATCGGATTGTGAACTTAATTTCAAGCATCCCTGAAATATGCATGTAGCTAGCTTTAGTCACGTAAACTGATTATTTAGCAAAACTACATCTTTCGACCTAAATTCTGTACTTACCTTCAGTGAAAAGTGATGTAACTGGAAAATCATGATTTTGAGAAAATTAATGTTAAAGTTTAAAAAAAAATTGACTCTGTCTACTTCACTAAAATGAGTACTGAAAGTCGTTTTATGTGTAAATTAATTTAAAATGACTTGAACCATTTTACACATTTATTAGTTGGTGTTGGATGATTATGTGTAGGTAAATTTATCAGTTTGTACTAATTCACATAGATCGCGTAATAAGAGTCACATACATTTGTATTAATATACATTAAGGTACTTGACATATTTGTTCAGATCACATTGATATTATTAAAAATGTATTTTATTCCACATTAACAAATGTAAAAAAGGCTTAGTTAGAGCACTTTACACCAAAATAAGCTTGCTCAATTTTAATCTTAGAGGGGTACCAATTAGACCAAAAAATTGCATTTTTTTTACTGTTAAACTTAGTGTAAGAATATTAAAACTGATATAGGTCAAGATATATCACTTTTCACTGAAGGTACAGAATTATCCTTAGGTATGGCTATACTATAACACGTCAAACGGGCAAAAGTAATGTGTCAATCTACTAAACAATACAAATGTCTGTGATTATAGGGGAAGGGAAGGCAGAACGGACCACTTAAGCAAGAACTAATGTAGAAAAACTAAAAAGAATTTGACTTAAATATATTCATAGATAATTAAGATATTAGATGATTTATAAAAACTCACAATTGGTCCGCCTTATCTTCATACTCGAGGTAAAACGGACCACACAGGAAGGCAAAATGGACTTTCATATTCAAAAAAAAAAAAAACAAATTCAAAAGTCATTTATTCAAACTAGGCTGAGAATCAGCACTTTTCGAAAGTCAAAATTACATAAGACAGTCCCCCAAAAACGCCCACCCTTCACCACTTCTTAGTGCCTTTAGCTGGGAAGAAGAAGTGGCGCAACAAACTCCCCAGCAGCACAGCTGTCTATTCAAGTTAGAAAAATGATTCTATACAATAGTATTCAAAATAACTTCATTATGCAACACAAAACATAATTCAAATGATCAATTATATAAACTCATTTAAACTGTCAGTAGGTAAGCTAATTCTGGAGAAAGAACATAAACATTGTCTTGAGTTAATCACAGCGACCAACTATTCTTATCATTTAAGTAATCGTTGATACAATAGTATGCCTTTGAACAAAGGTTGGATTTTACTTTAGTTTTAAATGCATTAAAAGGCAAATCTAGCAAAGAAGAGGGTAGCTTATTACAAAAGGTTATACCAAGCCCAACAAATGAGTTATGAACCTTATGAAGCCGGTGAAAGGGAGCTCGTAGTTTGTCCTTATTTCTAGTGAATAAAAAAGCTGTCAGAACATTTTGTTCACAGACAATCACTGCTTCATCATCATCTTCGTCACAATCAGTGCAAGCAAAATGTACCCATAAATACAAATATAGACATTGCAGCTATTGCCTACTTGATTCTGAAAACAAGTTTTCACTGTGGATAAATTCAATTGTCATTTTGCTTCATAAAATTGTCTTTTATCGTTCTTCTTTCTTGTTTTTTTTAGAAGTTTTTGGTCCTCTGATGTCACCTAATGAACAATATATTTTTTACTTTTAAATCTCTTCCTATCGTCCGATACGATTTGCCTTTGACATAAACCACATGAAACCTTAAGTTCTGGTTAATGCGTATTGCTATCGTCTACATACATATTTGATATTAGTTCAATCGCAAATCACTTTACATACAGAGACCGCCAGAACATAGTTATCATCTAAACCAAACTGTAGGTCGATTGAAAATCGCCAACCCTATTATCAAAAAATTGAAAAACTGACTTTCCTTGCAAAACAGTGCTCACGTGGACAGCGTCGTTGAGGACGATGACCAAGAGAGTGAGCATGCATGAAGGGCTCCCTCATGACACCACTCATTCAGAGATGGCGTTATTCCTTTCAAAATGATTTAGGCGGACCTTTGTACCTGCAGGGGTCGTCACCTTCCTTTCCCCTACATAATTAAATACCCAGCACTGTACCGTTTGTAGGCGTAGTTACACGTGGATTAACATGTAGAACCGCTGTTAGTGTGAGAATATAAGTTGGTTTGTTGACCTCATTGTAATTGTCATTTTTTCATTTGGAAATTCTCAGTAGCAGCTCGGAATCTAGATTTGTTCCCGGTTGATGGCAATGGCTTACAGTGCGACATGGCTCTAAATGGACGTACGTGACTCTACGAAACCTGTCAAATCCAGTACTTATTTATATTTCATACTTGCTGATAGACGTAGACGTAGTCCTGTTGTCTTGAGTTCATACAAAAACTAGAAAAAGGGACGTTCAGTATTTCACGATTTTGAAATATTTTTTTTTGTTCGAATCTCTATTTCACCACGTTCCTTAACCAGACCCGTTTTGGGCTGTTCTATACACATCTGCTGCCTTTTGAACATACAGGCGTGATGTTATGTTTGTTAGTAAAACTGCAACTAATAATAGTAAGTGTGCAGGTGAGGTGAAGCCGGAGCAGCTGCTGCAGTACTGCGCGAGCGCGTGCGGCGCGACGCTGGCGTGCGGGCACGTGTGCGCCGGCACGTGCGCGCGCTGCCTGCAGGGCCGGCTGCACCAGCCCTGCACGCAGACTTGCAACCAGGACAACATCTGCGGACACAAGTAAGTCTGGTGACACTTCTACGGGTTCGGCTCGGAAGTTCGGCCTGCTACCGCCTGTAATGGTTTTTAAATAACAACATATCAGGCTGAAGTTACTTAAGTTGTATTTTGACGTAAGCATAAAAATCGGTTAGATTAGGCATCTGCTTGTAACTTCAACCCGCTCTAGGCCCGCGAACATTTCCTCTTACAGAGAGGAGACTGAGTCCCAGCTTACCTAGGTATGGTACGACCACGCTCAAAGGTAACGCGCGTTACCTTTGAGCGTGGTCGTAACTCGCAGTCGTAACTTATACTTTTTTCGTTGCGGTGTCGCGTTGCGTTCCATGGTCGTTTTGAAATGAACGAGCCGACTTTTGTCGATGACTGAACAACTAGATATTATACACCTCTGTTGACCCATTGGGAATGCAGGCGTGATGTTATGTTTTATTTTATTCGCTGGTGAGTTGCACTTTTATACGATAGCTTGATTTGAATGTTTGTTTAGATGCCAGGAGCCATGTAATCAAATCTGCCCACCGTGCAAGATGCCCTGTGAAGTTAAATGCCAGCACTCGCAGTGCAAGAAGTTGTGCGGCGAACCATGCACGCCATGTCAGGTGATTAGCAATTGTGTTGTCTAACTAAACTCTGACTTTAGGTCCCGTTCAAAGTAAGTACTTAAAATCACGCCTTGTCCCGTCGCGTTGCATTCGTACAGATATCGAAAAAGCTTTTGAGCGGATTATATGGACTGTCTCGTTGGTTTATCTCCATCTCGATGTGCGTACCCAGCATTTTAAGGGTGGGGCAGAAGTAAATAAGCTGGATAAGTAGTAGGAATTGTGCGCGCTCGATTCATCGATATTGCATTGTTTTGCGCGGTAATTGAATTGAATTTTAACAAATGAATACTTAATTTTGTTACTTAATAAACCTAAATTTTTAGCTTCGAGTCAGGGACCAGGGGATGCCCCGCCGTGCCCCACCGTGGGTACGCCCATGGTTAGATATTGGGTTGCCCAATAGGAATTTCCCAGTAACAGCCCGAAGTCTGGTTTGGTGCGTGGTTTATGGGGCTTGCTCTATAATCCCTTTATATGGAGATATGTGGGTGTCCCTACAAGTTATTAGATTTCTGGCTTTGTCTGACCTTCGAGGAAAATAACTGTCATGTTATTCAGATCAAAGTCGTACTAGGTATTTGTGTGAACTTGGTGCCCATAGGTAATATTTCTAATATTATTCCAACTTCCGAACGGTTATCGTGCGTCGGTATTAAATACGGCTGTTACCTACAGTACCCGGGCGCCAATAACACATCAAACATTAGAAATTTACATATAATAATAATATAGGCTATATTATATAGCCAAACTTTTTCTAAAGCTGGTTGCAGACCTAGAGCTAAGCTAAGGTCGATAGGTGAGGTAATTTTTCATACTAGTGTTCATAAAGTGCGGACTGCACACAAATATAAAAAATAACCTCAGCTTTGCGAGCGACGCTAAACTAATTTAGTTTAGTTCTTGGTCTGCAACCGGCTTAAAGCTCCAAGCGCCATATTACCGAACGTACTTCTTCGTCATTACAGGAAAAATGCAGTCGTCGGTGCAAGCACGGGAAGTGCACGCGTCGTTGCGGCGAGGCGTGCTCGCGCGCGCCGTGCGACGCGCGCTGCGGCCGGCGCCTGGCGTGCGGCCACATGTGCCGCGGCCTGTGCGGCGAGCCCTGCCCGCCCGTCTGCCAGCTGTGCCGCCCCGACGAGTTCCCCACGGACTTCCTCGGTGACGCGTACGAAGAACACGACAAGTGAGACACTTTCGTTTACTACAAGACTCACTGCTCACTGCGACTGTAATACTAAGTTCAAGCACAGTCAGCCTCAAGTCACGGCTGCGTTGAAACAAAATACTGTTCACTGATTCAACAGTCTTAGAAAGATATCCAAACCTAGCTTTTGAACTTCCCATCGCTAATTTCTGTAACCGACTTTGGTAACTTGTTAAAGTCAATGTCAAATAATTTATTTCAATTAGGCACAAAAAGGCACTTTTGAACGTCAAAAAATGAAAAAAAACCATTAATTGTTATAAAAGCGGATACCTACTGTTTATTAGAAATGACTTGCTTGTTTTAGAGGTATCACAATTTCATGTATACTCGTATTACGTGTATTTATATTATGGAAATCGCTTTTTATTTTTAAAAGTCCTAAGTTTTTGCGAACATAAAAGAAAGAAAAACAGGTTTATTTACAAAATACTTTCTAAGATTTATAGAGAAGGCAGAGTCAGTATACCAATTTCTTTGAATTTGTTTCTAAGGGATTCGCGAGAACCCATTTTATATATAGATAGCGCGGATTGCCGTCTTTTGTAAAATAAAAATTGAATCTACGTCAGCTGCCGATCCCCACACCAGCACGCGTAGCATGACCACCGTAGAAACGAGTTTTGTCGACGGAAGAATAGACAAAATGACAGATTGTGATTGTTTACCTGTCATTTTGTCTATTCTTCCGTCGACAAAACTCGTTTCTACGGTGGTCATGCTACGCGTGCAGGACGCCATAAGACATAATGCTGTGGAAATAAGCAAAGTATACTAACCTAACTGTGGTTAAATCAGTCAACTGCCTTATTTTTCTTACTGTATATGCAGCTGAACTTAATCTACCTGAAAGAGCTCTAATGTGAGCGCCCCATTGCAATTTTGAATCTAAAGTAATTCCTAAGAATATAGTTTCCGTTATAGCATGTAGTTTTTTGCCATCAAGTTTTAGATTTAGACCTAGTTGAGGTACATTTGGTAATGACATTTAGTTTTGTTCGCATTAAGTAAAAGATTATTAACTGCGAACCATTTCGAACCAAATTGGTGACTGGTTAATCAATTACCTAAACTCATCATCACTATGTAATTATACAGGGTGGATTTTTAAGATGGGGCAGTAAAGCTACACCTTAACCGGTGTAGCTACAGGAAAACGGTCTTATGAGACTGTCCTGAACTTTTTGAGACATTTTGATCTACATTCACAGATTTTGAAAAAAATGTGCGTAAACCAATCAAGTTATCTATATGAAAACAATGTATTACGGAATTAATACATTGTTTACTTGGATTGACACATAAGTAGGGTACCTACTTTTAATCCCGGTACGTTCACATGGGTTAAGATTTTCCGACGTCCACGCGAGCAAAGCTGCAGGCAAAAAATCTATATAAAAATGTCCTACGGGACATGGTTCTTATTGTTTTATTACTGCCTGTAGAAGATTTCAATTAACATTTTAATTCAACCCTCCTTGTAATTTCAGGTTTATCGTACTTCAAGATTGTGGTCATATTTTGAGTGTCGATAACATGGACGCTTTAATGCTGGGTGACCAGGAAAACATAAAGATACGCACTTGTCCTTTTTGTCGCAAAGCGATTATTAATACAAACAGATACAAAGATACTGTGAATAGAATGTTCAAGAATGATATCAATCCTATAAAAGTCCGAGTTTACGGAACTAACAAGCAGATACAAATGAAAATGACTGAATTACGCCGCAAAGTGGATAGATTTGCAGAAGAAAATAGAAAATATATGGCGGGTTTGTATTAAACTATTATATTAAAATATTATTATTATTTTTAGGGTTCCGTACGTCCGAATGAAAAACGAAACCCTTATAGGATCACCCGTGTGTCTGTCTGTTCACAGCCAATTTGCTCCGAATCTAATGGACCGATTTAGTTGAAAGTTGGTACAAATATGAATTTCTGTGACCCAAACACGGACGTCTAAGGAAAGTAAATTAATTTTGGATATGGGGTCACTTTTGGGAGGCTTTTGGAATAAATTCATCCTAACTACGGAACTACACTCCATTGTGCGTGGTCCGACACGCATATGGCCGGTTGTTTTTTGCGCATCCCGAGGCGGTGTGGCTCCAAGCTCCAGTTTCCGAGTTTGTGTAACCGATGAGAACTAATTTTTATGTTTCTTTCCAGATTACAAAGATATGACAGCCACGTTTTTGAGTTTTATAACACTTTTAAAAACACAAAAAAAAGTGTCGCTCTTGCAATTGGAAATGGAATGCGTCTATTTGAATATATTTGAAATGATCGTAGAATGTTGGCAAAAATATCGAACGCAGAAACTGCAAATAACTACATTAAAGGATGAATTGCAGAAGCATATCAAAACACTACTGGATGTGCTCAAGATTCACCCAAAATCGAAGATCCCTATCAAAATAAGCGAACAACAGCAAAAGGATATCGGCAATGAGATTAAACGCTTGAATGTTATGGTACAGCTGTCTACTCTTCTCCATCTCGCGATTAGTATGAAAGATGAACTTAAAGTAACAGAACAAGTCGAAACTACCAAAGCGGTTGTGTTCTCGCTATCTGTATTTAATGAAGACAAGGCTTTAGAGTCTCTTTTTAAGCAGTTGCAGGCAGTGATCAAATCAAGCGGTGTTAATATCGCTAAGCACGAGCGCGCATTAATTGTTAAAGCTATTGGTTTAAAAGCTGGCCACTGGTATAAATGTCCGAATGGACATATCTATTGCATTGGTGAGTGTGGCGGAGCAAATCAAGAGAGCTCGTGTCCGGAGTGTGGGGCGCGCATAGGTGGCAGGAATCATGTGCTCACTGCCGGGAACAGCCATGCTCCAGAAATGGACGGCTCTATTTAGTTATGCAGCATGGTCTTTAGATATACTTTAGTTAAACATATCTTAAACCAAAGTAGGTGTCTAGTTATTTTTTTGTAGGTACTGAAAGTTCATTTACATGTTTTATTATCTCTTTAGTCTACCTACTCTGTAAACAAACCTACCTCGCACCCGCATCACTATCTACACTCTTAAGTCGGTAATTTTTTTTGATCGTTTGTCAGGAGGATGGGGGTAGGGGAAGGGGGTAACCCCACGACGGGGCACGATCCCTTGAAAGGTAACGCACCGTTCTTCAGAAAAACAAATAATTGTAACTTATCCACTTAAACACTTTAAAAGCCGTTGCGGGTTGCGTAACTATTATAATCATAACAGTAACTATTAATGTTGGGGAAAAACACGTGGCGGGTTTCAATTTGTTGCCAATGAAAAATAGCGACGGCATAGTCGACGGAGCCCCGCCTGGCGGGGCTCCTATTTCTGTATGGTTTAAAGAAAGATAACCACAAAGGGGACCGCTGGGACTTAACATTTTGCACTTTTCCTTTTTTCTTGTAGTTAATAACTATATCGAAGACCTGACGGAACTTTCACACAAGTTTCCTGCCCACTGTGCTCCCTTTCGTATTTTGTGGCTGTCGCTTCAAGTAGTTACCGCTCAACGCAATTTACACTAGCCACTGAGGTGGTGCCTAGATGTGGTACATCAAAACACCCTCTAGGATTTCATAATAATGTTTTTTTTTTTATTGTAGGTATTTGTATTCTTATTATATTATGTTCTTGTTCCAGAAAATATGTTTTATTGTTCTAATGTGGGTGTACACACGGCTACACATCAAGCTGTACATTTGCAATATAAGCTGACCTCGCATTGTACGGAAATCCTATACAATGCGAGATCAGCAGAAACTGGAAACGTATAGCTTGATGTGTAGCCGCACGATAGGAACACCTGCCTAACCTTTCATTGATTAAAGGCGCGTGATAAATGTCATTATTAAATAAAGCTGTTTTATGATAGTGATGTTTTGTTTTATTTTTTTCGTCAAAATTCTATGATAATGATGTGACCAGTAATTGATTTGCTTTAGTCCTTTTTTATTAATAGTGCTTCCTGCTTAGTATCAATTTAGACATAAAAATATCACTAAATAGCGTGTGCGCGGTGTTAACTCCTGCGCTATACAAACGCCTAGTTCGAAAACAATCCTGCCGTCATAAGGAAAAAGGGCACAACTAACATTTTTTCCGAAATTTAGTTATATACATATTCGGAATCAGAAAAAACAGGCCCATCTGCCAATATTTTTTGTACAATTTTAGGAACAAGATAAACAAAAATACCGTAAGCTCAACAGGTACAACTGAGCCACGTTTTAAAGACCAATAAAAAAATTTAAACTCGATTTTCTCCATATTTACAAAATGTTAGATGTGCCCTTTTTCATTATAACGGCAGAATCTTAAGAGGGCGTTTAGAGCAAGAAAAAAAACTAAAGGTGGATGATCAAATTTGTTAGGGCTCGGCTTCAAAAAAAAATCTGCTGCCCCCAGGGTTGACTCTATTATTAGTGGACTTATGCTGTTGGACTCACTATGTATGCAAATGCGCATCAAATTCTAACCCACAGTTACAGAGTATAAGGCTGCCTGTCCAATGGAGCGGAGCGAGGCAGCGGAACGGAGAAATGTGCCAATATTAACCAATAGATTCTAAACTCCGCTTCAGAGATCCGCTCCTATTGGTTATTATTGGCACATTTCTCCGCTCCACTGCGTCGCACCGTTCTAGTGGACAGGCAGCCTTACACACTGCAATGATACACTTTTTTTGTAAACCTACCTATATATTTTATTTAACTACAACGGCACAGCAATAGAAGTCGTTCATGAATTTACTCTACTTAGCTTATCTATAGACCCAAATATTAATTGGAAATCACACATCAAAAAGATAAAATCAAAACTATCGAAATTTGCATACGCCCTTCGTGTTCAAAAAGACCACTAACCTTAAAACTGCGCATATGCGTGGCTCAGTTACGGTGTGATATTGTGTTTCCATATTACAAAAAAAAAAAAAAAACTTAGGTAGGTACCTAAAAATCTTAGTAAATATAGAAGACACCGACAGTTGCAAACCTCATTTCCAAGAACATAAAACCTAACCTTCCCCTTTTTTCTTTTTTTGGGTGGGAAATTATCAAATAACTTCTCCCGCTCTGGGCGGAGCGGAAGGGCGTGTCAGAAGACCCACCCGTGTTCCTTCAGTTGCCATGTTACCGGGGCCCACGATCTCCCTTTCGGACTTCTTCGCAACCTCGGCAGGCATCGGCCCTAGCGGACCCCGTCAATTCTGCTGACATCTCTTTGAGGCGCACGTGGAACACAACGCGCCGTTGACCCGGGCCTGGTCCTTATCGGACGGCGAGCTACCCATTGCTTACCGTCCGCAAGCCCGCGCCTACGGTAGCCGGAAATAAGCCTGCGATTCCCGACGCCCAGGGCATCTCCTGCGGCGGTTAGGGGCGCTAGGGAGCAAAATTTGCCTCTCCCTCACGCGTTCCGCCTCCTCCTTCGCGAGCATTACTGCTTCGCAGGAGGTGACGGCCTCCCATTTCCTCTCGCTCCGTACCATGGCCTGAACCAGGGCCGGACGCGAGAGATCACCGCCGCCGATCGTCTCTACGAGACTCACTGCGACTGTAATACTAAGTTCAAGCACAGTCAGCCTCAAGTCACGGCTGCGTTGAAACAAAATACTGTTCACTGATTCAACAGTCTTAGAAAGATATCCAAACCTAGCTTTTGAACTTCCCATCGCTAATTTCTGTAACCGACTTTGGTAACTTGTTAAAGTCAAAGTCAAATAATTTATTTCAATTAGGCACAAAAAGGCACTTTTGAACGTCAAAAAATGTTATAAAAGCGGACCTACTGTTTATTAGAAATGACTTGCTTGTTTTAGAGGTATCACAATTTCATGTATATTACGTGTATTTATATTATGGAAATCGCTTTTTATTTTTAAAAGTCCTAAGTTTTTGCGAACATAAAAGAAAGAAAAACAGGTTTATTTACAGAATACTTTCTAAGATTTATAGAGAAGGCAGAGTCAGTATACCAATTTCTTTGAATTTGTTTCTAAGGGATTCGCGAGAATCCATTTTATATACAATAGATAGCGCGGATTGCCCTCTTTTGTAAAATAAAAATTGAATCTACGTCAGCTGCCGATCCCCACACCAGGACGCCATAAGACATAATGCTGTGGAAATAAGCAAAGTATACTAACCTAGCTGTGGCTACATCAGTCAACTGCCTTATTTTTCTTACTACATATGCAGCTGAACTTAATCTACCTGAAAGAGTTCTAATGTGAGCGCCCCATTGCAATTTTGAATCTAAAGTAATTCCTAAGAATATAGTTTCCGTTATTGCATGTAGTTTTTTGCCATCAAGTTTTAGATTTAGACCTACTTGAGGTACATTTGGTAATGACATTTAGTTTTGTTCGCATTAAGTAAAAGATTATTAACTGCGAACCATTTCGAAAGAACAAACGGACTAATTTGAATCGTTGACATGTAAGACATCTGTATCTTTTCTTTTTATTAAAAAAATAAGAGAAGTTTCGTCAGCAAATAGCCGATATGTTAGCCATCATGTAAAAAAGGTAATTTATATAAACTACCTAGTAATAAGAAAGGGCCGAGAATTGAACCTTGAGGCACGTCCATTTTATCTAGAGACTCCGAGGATGTCGCCCCATTTACTTTTTGCTGCCTTTTTGATAGATAGGAAAGAACAAGATCAGCAGCTTGTTATTTACAGATCAGTGTATTGTGGTCAACGCAGTCAAACGCTTTTGAGAGGTCACAGAAAATGCCAATTGCATCCTGGGATCCTGCTCTCCCAGGATTCAAAATTTGACTGATGAGTTTGCGTCAGTTGTCGACTTAACTTTCGTGAAACCAAATTGGTGACTAGTTAATCAATTACCTAAACTCATCATCACTATATAATTATACAGGGTGGATTTTTAAGATGGGGCAGTAAAGGTAGCTACCTTACCCGGTGTAGCTACAGGAAAACGGTCTTATGAGACTGTCCTGAACTTTTTGAGACATTTTGATCTACATTCACAGATTTTGAAAAAAATGTGCGTAAACCAATCAAGTTATCTATATGAAAACAATGTATTACGGAATTAATACATTGTTTACTTGGATTAATACATATGTAGGGTACCTACTTTTAATCCCGGTACGTTCACATGGGTTAAGATTTTCCGACGTCCACGCGAGCAAAGCTGCAGGCAAAAAATCTATATAAAAATGTCCTATGGGACATGGTTCTTATTGTTTTATTACTGCCTGTAGAAGATTTCAATTAACATTTTAATTCAACCCTCCTTGTAATTTCAGGTTTATCGGACTTCAAGATTGTGGTCATATTTTGAGTGTCGATAACATGGACGCTTTAATGCTGGGTGACCAGGAAAACATAAAGATACGCACTTGTCCTTTTTGTCGCAAAGCGATTATTAATACAAACAGATACAAAGATACTGTGAATAGAATGTTCAAGAATGATATCAATCCTATAAAAGTCCGAGTTTACGGAACTAACAAGCAGATACAAATGAAAATGACTGAATTACGCCGCAAAGTGGATAGATTTGCAGAAGAAAATAGAAAATATATGGCGGGTTTGTATTAAACTATTATATTAAAATATTATTTTTAGGGTTCCGTACGTCCGAATGAAAAACGAAACCCTTATAGGATCACCCGTGTGTCTGTCTGTCTGTTCACAGCCAATTTGCTCCGAATCTAATGGACCGATTTAGTTGAAAGTTGGCACACATATGAATTTCTGTGACCCAAACACGGACGTCTAAGGAAAGTAAATTAATTTTGGATAAGGGGTCACTTTTGGGAGGCAAATTAGAAAATTTAGAAAAAAAGTTTTTCTAAAATGTACCGTGTGGCATAACAAGTGAAAGGACTTGGTATGAGGATTTCAAATATTTTTATACCTACTATTAATACTTTTTGGAATAAATTCATCCTAACTACGGAACTACTCTCCATTGTGCGTGGTCCGACACGCATATGGCCTGTTGTTTTTTGCGCATCCCGAGGCGGTGTGGCTCCAAGCTCCAGTTTCCGAGTTTGTGTAACCGATAAGAACTAATTTTTATGTTTCTTTCCAGATTACAAAGATATGACAGCGACGTTTTTGAGTTTTATAACACTTTTAAAAACACAAAAAAAAGTGTCGCTCTTGCAATTGGAAATGGAATGCGTCTATTTGAATATATTTGAAATGATCGTAGAATGTTGGCAAAAATATCGAACGCAGAAACCGCAAATAACTACATTAAAGGATGAATTGCAGAAGCATATCAAAACACTACTGGATGTGCTCAAGATTCACCCAAAATCGAAGATCCCTATCAAAATAAGCGAACAACAGCAAAAGGATATCGGCAATGAGATTAAACGCTTGAATGTTATGGTACAGCTGTCTACTCTTCTCCATCTCGCGATTAGTATGAAAGATGAACTTAAAGTAACAGAACAAGTCGAAACTACCAAAGCGGTTGTGTTCTCGCTATCTGTATTTAATGAAGACAAGGCTTTAGAGTCTCTTTTTAAGCAGTTGCAGGCAGTGATCAAATCAAGCGGTGTTAATATCGCTAAGCACGAGCGCGCATTAATTGTTAAAGCTATTGGTTTAAAAGCTGGCCACTGGTATAAATGTCCGAATGGACATATCTATTGCATTGGTGAGTGTGGCGGAGCAAATCAAGAGAGCTCGTGTCCGGAGTGTGGGGCGCGCATAGGTGGCAGGAATCATGTGCTCACTGCCGGGAACAGCCATGCTCCAGAAATGGACGGCTCTATTTAGTTATGCAGCATGGTCTTTAGATATACTTTAGTTAAACATATCTTAAACCAAAGTAGGTGTCTAGTTATTTTTTTGTAGGTACTGAAAGTTCATTTACATGTTTTATTATCTCTTTAGTCTACCTACTCTGTAAACAAACCTACCTCGCACCCGCATCACTATCTACACTCTTAAGTCGGTAATTTTTTTTGATCGTTTGTCAGGAGGATGGGGGTAGGGGAAGGGGGTAACCCCACGACGGGGCACGATCCCTTGAAAGGTAACGCACCGTTCTTCAGAAAAACAAATAATTGTAACTTATCCACTTAAACACTTTAAAAGCCGTTGCGGGTTGCGTAACTATTATAATCATAACAGTAACTATTAATGTTGGGGAAAAACACGTGGCGGGTTTCAATTTGTTGCCAATGAAAAATAGCGACGGCATAGTCGACGGAGCCCCGCCTGGCGGGGCTCCTATTTCTGTATGGTTTAAAGAAAGATAACCACGAAGGGGACCGCTGGGACTTAACATTTTGCACTTTTCCTTTTTTCTTGTAGTTAATAACTATATCGAAGACCTGACGGAACTTTCACACAAGTTTCCTGCCCACTGTGCTCCCTTTCGTATTTTGTGGCTGTCGCTTCAAGTAGTTACCGCTCAACGCAATTTACACTAGCCACTGAGGTGGTGCCTAGATGTGGTACATCAAAACACCCTCTAGGATTTCATAATAATGTTTATTTTTTATTGTAGGTAGTTATTCTTATTATATTCCAGAAATTATGTTTTATTGTTCTAATGTGGGTGTACACACGGCTACACATCAAGCTGTACATTTGCAATATAAGCTGACCTCGCATTGTACGGAAATCCTATACAATGCGAGATCAGCAGAAACTGGAAACGTATAGCTTGATGTGTAGCCGCACGATAGGAACACCTGCCTAACCTTTCATTGATTAAAGGCGTGTGATAAATGTCATTATTAAATAAAGCTGTTTTATGATAGTGATGTTTTGTTTTATTTTTTTCGTCAAAATTCTATGATAATGATGTGACCAGTAATTGATTTGCTTTAGTCCTTTTTTATTAATAGTGCTTCCTGCTTAGTATCAATTTAGACATAAAAATATCACTAAATAGCGTGTGCGCGGTGTTAACTCCTGCGCTATACAAACGCCTAGTTCGAAAACAATCCTGCCGTCATAAGGAAAAAGGGCACAACTAACATTTTTTCCGAAATTTAGTTATATACATATTCGGAATCAGAAAAAACAGGCCCATCTGCCAATATTTTTTGTACAATTTTAGGAACAAGATAAACAAAAATACCGTAAGCTCAACAGGCACAACTGAGCCACGTTTTAAAGACCAATAAAAAATTTAAACTCGATTTTCTCCATATTTACAAAATGTTAGATGTGCCCTTTTTCATTATAACGGCAGAATCTTAAGAGGGCGTTTAGAGCAAGAAAAAAAACTAAAGTTGGATGATCAAATTTGTTAGGGCTCGGCTTCAAAAAAAAATCTGCTGCCCCCAGGGTTGACTCTATTATTAGTGGACTTATGCTGTTGGACTCACTATGTATGCAAATGCGCATCAAATTCTAACCCACAGTTACAGAGTATAAGGCTGCCTGTCCAATGGAGCGGAGCGAGGCAGCGGAACGGAGAAATGTGCCAATATTAACCAATAGATTCTAAACTCCGCTTCAGAGATCCGCTCCTATTGGTTATTATTGGCACATTTCTCCGCTCCACTGCGTCGCACCGTTCTAGTGGACAGGCAGCCTTACACACTGCAATGATACACTTTTTTTGTAAACCTACCTATATATTTTATTTAACTACAACGGCACAGCAATAGAAGTCGTTCATGAATTTACTCTACTTAGCGTATCTATAGACCCAAATATTAATTGGAAATCACACATCAAAAAGATAAAATCAAAACTATCGAAATTTGCATACGCCCTTCGTGTTCAAAAAGACCACTAACCTTAAAACTGCGCATATGCGTGGCTCAGTTGCGTGGATATTGTGTTTCCATATTACAAAAAAAAAAAAAACTTAGGTAGGTACCTAAAAATCTTAGTAAATATAGAAGACACCGACAGTTGCAAACCTCATTTCCAAGAACATAAAACCTAACCTTCCCCTTTTTTCTTTTTTTGGGTGGGAAATTATCAAATAACTTCTCCCGCTCTGGGCGGAGCGGAAGGGCGTGTCAGAAGACCCACCCGTGTTCCTTCAGTTGCCATGTTACCGGGGCCCACGATCTCCCTTTCGGACTTCTTCGCAACCTCGGCAGGCATCGGCCCTAGCGGACCCCGTCAATTCTGCTGACATCTCTTTGAGGCGCACGTGGAACACAACGCGCCGTTGACCCGGGCCTGGTCCTTATCGGACGGCGAGCTACCCATTGCTTACCGTCCGCAAGCCCGCGCCTACGGTAGCCGGAAATAAGCCTGCGATTCCCGACGCCCAGGGCATCTCCTGCGGCGGTTAGGGGCGCTAGGGAGCAAAATTTGCCTCTCCCTCACGCGTTCCGCCTCCTCCTTCGCGAGCATTACTGCTTCGCAGGAGGTGACGGCCTCCCATTTCCTCTCGCTCCGTACCATGGCCTGAACCAGGGCCGGACGCGAGAGATCACCGCCGCCGATCGCCTCTACGAGACTCACTGCGACTGTAATACTAAGTTCAAGCACAGTCAGCCTCAAGTCACGGCTGCGTTGAAACAAAATACTGTTCACTGATTCAACAGTCTTAGAAAGATATCCAAACCTAGCTTTTGAACTTCCCATCGCTAATTTCTGTAACCGACTTTGGTAACTTGTTAAAGTCAAAGTCAAATAATTTATTTCAATTAGGCACAAAAAGGCACTTTTGAACGTCAAAAAATGTTATAAAAGCGGACCTACTGTTTATTAGAAATGACTTGCTTGTTTTAGAGGTATCACAATTTCATGTATATTACGTGTATTTATATTATGGAAATCGCTTTTTATTTTTAAAAGTCCTAAGTTTTTGCGAACATAAAAGAAAGAAAAACAGGTTTATTTACAAAATACTTTCTAAGATTTATAGAGAAGGCAGAGTCAGTATACCAATTTCTTTGAATTTGTTTCTAAGGGATTCGCGAGAATCCATTTTATATACAATAGATAGCGCGGATTGCCCTCTTTTGTAAAATAAAAATTGAATCTACGTCAGCTGCCGATCCCCACACCAGGACGCCATAAGACATAATGCTGTGGAAATAAGCAAAGTATACTAACCTAGCTGTGGCTACATCAGTCAACTGCCTTATTTTTCTTACTACATATGCAGCTGAACTTAATCTACCTGAAAGAGTTCTAATGTGAGCGCCCCATTGCAATTTTGAATCTAAAGTAATTCCTAAGAATATAGTTTCCGTTATTGCATGTAGTTTTTTGCCATCAAGTTTTAGATTTAGACCTACTTGAGGTACATTTGGTAATGACATTTAGTTTTGTTCGCATTAAGTAAAAGATTATTAACTGCGAACCATTTCGAAAGAACAAACGGACTAATTTGAATCGTTGACATGTAAGACATCTGTATCTTTTCTTTTTATTAAAAAAATAAGAGAAGTTTCGTCAGCAAATAGCCGATATGTTAGCCATCATGTAAAAAAGGTAATTTATATAAACTACCTAGTAATAAGAAAGGGCCGAGAATTGAACCTTGAGGCACGTCCATTTTAATTAGAGACCCCGAGGATGTCGCCCCGTTAACGTTTACTTTATGCTACCTTTTTGATAGATAGGAAAGAACAAGATCAGCAGCTTGTTATTTACAGATCAGTGTATTGTGGTCAACGCAGTCAAACGCTTTTGAGAGGTCACAGAAAATGCCAATTGCATCCTGGGATCCTGCTCTCCCAGGATTCAAAATTTGACTGATGAGTTTGCGTCAGTCGTCGACTTAACGTTCGTGAAACCAAATTGGTGACTGGTTAATCAATTACCTAAACACATCATCACTATATAATTATACAGGGTGGATTTTTAAGATGGGGCAGTAAAGGTAGCTACCTTAACCGGTGTAGCTACAGGAAAACGGTCTTATGAGACTGTCCTGAACTTTTTGAGACATTTTGATCTACATTCACAGATTTTGAAAAAAATGTGCGTAAACCAATCAAGTTATCTATATGAAAACAATGTATTACGGAATTAATACATTGTTTACTTGGATTGACACATAAGTAGGGTACCTACTTTTAATCCCGGTACGTTCACATGGGTTAAGATTTTCCGACGTCCACGCGAGCAAAGCTGCAGGCAAAAAATCTATATAAAAATGTCCTACGGGACATGGTTCTTATTGTTTTATTACTGCCTGTAGAAGATTTCAATTAACATTTTAATTCAACCCTCCTTGTAATTTCAGGTTTATCGGACTTCAAGATTGTGGTCATATTTTGAGTGTCGATAACATGGACGCTTTAATGCTGGGTGACCAGGAAAACATAAAGATACGCACTTGTCCTTTTTGTCGCAAAGCGATTATTAATACAAACAGATACAAAGATACTGTGAATAGAATGTTCAAGAATGATATCAATCCTATAAAAGTCCGAGTTTACGGAACTAACAAGCAGATACAAATGAAAATGACTGAATTACGCCGCAAAGTGGATAGATTTGCAGAAGAAAATAGAAAATATATGGCGGGTTTGTATTAAACTATTATATTAAAATATTATTATTATTTTTAGGGTTCCGTACGTCCGAATGAAAAACGAAACCCTTATAGGATCACCCGTGTGTCTGTCTGTCTGTTCACAGCCAATTTGCTCCGAATCTAATGGACCGATTTAGTTGAAAGTTGGCACACATATGAATTTCTGTGACCCAAACACGGACGTCTAAGGAAAGTAAATTAATTTTGGATAAGGGGTCACTTTTGGGAGGCAAATTAGAAAATTTAGAAAAAAAGTTTTTCTAAAATGTACCGTGTGGCATAACAAGTGAAAGGACTTGGTATGAGGATTTCAAATATTTTTATACCTACTATTAATACTTTTTGGAATAAATTCATCCTAACTACGGAACTACTCTCCATTGTGCGTGGTCCGACACGCATATGGCCTGTTGTTTTTTGCGCATCCCGAGGCGGTGTGGCTCCAAGCTCCAGTTTCCGAGTTTGTGTAACCGATAAGAACTAATTTTTATGTTTCTTTCCAGATTACAAAGATATGACAGCGACGTTTTTGAGTTTTATAACACTTTTAAAAACACAAAAAAAAGTGTCGCTCTTGCAATTGGAAATGGAATGCGTCTATTTGAATATATTTGAAATGATCGTAGAATGTTGGCAAAAATATCGAACGCAGAAACCGCAAATAACTACATTAAAGGATGAATTGCAGAAGCATATCAAAACACTACTGGATGTGCTCAAGATTCACCCAAAATCGAAGATCCCTATCAAAATAAGCGAACAACAGCAAAAGGATATCGGCAATGAGATTAAACGCTTGAATGTTATGGTACAGCTGTCTACTCTTCTCCATCTCGCGATTAGTATGAAAGATGAACTTAAAGTAACAGAACAAGTCGAAACTACCAAAGCGGTTGTGTTCTCGCTATCTGTATTTAATGAAGACAAGGCTTTAGAGTCTCTTAAGCAGTTGCAGGCAGTGATCAAATCAAGCGGTGTTAATATCGCTAAGCACGAGCGCGCATTAATTGTTAAAGCTATTGGTTTAAAAGCTGGCCACTGGTATAAATGTCCGAATGGACATATCTATTGCATTGGTGAGTGTGGCGGAGCAAATCAAGAGAGCTCGTGTCCGGAGTGTGGGGCGCGCATAGGTGGCAGGAATCATGTGCTCACTGCCGGGAACAGCCATGCTCCAGAAATGGACGGCTCTATTTAGTTATGCAGCATGGTCTTTAGATATACTTTAGTTAAACATATCTTAAACCAAAGTAGGTGTCTAGTTATTTTTTTGTAGTTACTGAAAGTTCATTTACATGTTTTATTATCTCTTTAGTCTACCTACTCTGTAAACAAACCTACCTCGCACCCGCATCACTATCTACACTCTTAAGTCGGTAATTTTTTTTGATCGTTTGTCAGGAGGATGGGGGTAGGGGAAGGGGGTAACCCCACGACGGGGCACGATCCCTTGAAAGGTAACGCACCGTTCTTCAGAAAAACAAATAATTGTAACTTATCCACTTAAACACTTTAAAAGCCGTTGCGGGTTGCGTAACTATTATAATCATAACAGTAACTATTAATGTTGGGGAAAAACACGTGGCGGGTTTCAATTTGTTGCCAATGAAAAATAGCGACGGCATAGTCGACGGAGCCCCGCCTGGCGGGGCTCCTATTTCTGTATGGTTTAAAGAAAGATAACCACAAAGGGGACCGCTGGGACTTAACATTTTGCACTTTTCCTTTTTTCTTGTAGTTAATAACTATATCGAAGACCTGACGGAACTTTCACACAAGTTTCCTGCCCACTGTGCTCCCTTTCGTATTTTGTGGCTGTCGCTTCAAGTAGTTACCGCTCAACGCAATTTACACTAGCCACTGAGGTGGTGCCTAGATGTGGTACATCAAAACACCCTCTAGGATTTCATAATAATGTTTTTTTTTTTTATTGTAGGTAGTTATTCTTATTATATTATGTTCTTGTTCCAGAAATTATGTTTTATTGTTCTAATGTGGGTGTACACACGGCTACACATCAAGCTGTACATTTGCAATATAAGCTGACCTCGCATTGTACGGAAATCCTATACAATGCGAGATCAGCAGAAACTGGAAACGTATAGCTTGATGTGTAGCCGCACGATAGGAACACCTGCCTAATCTTTCATTGATTAAAGGCGCGTGATAAATGTCATTATTAAATAAAGCTGTTTTATGATAGTGATGTTTTGTTTTATTTTTTTCGTCAAAATTCTATGATAATGATGTGACCAGTAATTGATTTGCTTTAGTCCTTTTTTATTAATAGTGCTTCCTGCTTAGTATCAATTTAGACATCAAAATATCACTAAATAGCGTGTGCGCGGTGTTAACTCCTGCGCTATACAAACGCCTAGTTCGAAAACAATCCTGCCGTCATAAGGAAAAAGGGCACAACTAACATTTTTTCCGAAATTTAGTTATATACATATTCGGAATCAGAAAAAACAGGCCCATCTGCCAATATTTTTTGTACAATTTTAGCCTTTTGAACGCCAGAGTATAAACGTAACGCCGTACCCCTGACGCCAGGCCACTTTTTCTGTCAAATGACCTTCATAAAAAATAGGGATTCCAAAACTTGTATCGATATACAACTGAGTTTTTATTTTCGTCTTTAATTTTCTAATAAACCGTACTCACGACACTGAAATTTTATTTAACCTGCCAATATATTCCATTATAGTAATCTTTACACAGCATTTAACAGAGACTATCAATGAAAAATCAGATATTAGAAAACTAAAAAAAAATATTTATTACAATATGGTTACAACACTATTCAACATGACTTGTCTTGGTATTGTGACAATGGCGTTGCTTGCCAGTCAATTTTATGACATTCTCGCATCTGAATTAGGGATGTATCAGTGTACACGTTGGTTATCGATTCTAACAAGTATTCTTATCTAATATAATACCTATCCATATCAAATACGTAAGTATTTTATGTAGTAATAAAAGAAAATTGTATTTTAATAATTGTTTTTTTTTACATGTAAAAAATACGCAGAAATAATTTAAAAATCAACAGTTACATTTTCAACGATGTTTCATATCATAAGTAAATCTAATAAAAGAGAAAATATTTCAGGTGCTTATCAAAGCCTGTATCGTTCTTCTATAATAGTTTGGGTTACTTGTTGAAAAAATTTCGTTTCAGAAATTACTGACCTGTTTTTGTCCCTAGTAAATAAATGAAAATGTTGAAACAACATTTTTGATCATAGTTTTTAAAATAACTCACCTCTAAATCATCTTCTCGTATTGATTCCCCTTCCGAGAACTCTTCGTCATTTCCAATTCCTTCCAATATTCGAAGAAGTTCTTCGGTAGTCATTACACTCATGATCGGTTTATAATATAAGTAACTGTTACACGATATTTTAATAATAATAAATACAAAAAAATACTACTACTACTATTAAAGCACTTTACTAGACTTAATCGCCTGCGCTTACGACGTCACCGTTGTGTCACAGATTTATGACTATGGCGTACAAGGGACGGACAATATTGGTTTGCGCTAGGGATGCGCAAGAGATGAGTTTAACAAGTGTCGATATTAGACATTTGCATATTTTATTTTTGATTGTGTAGCTAGAGGCATGGTTCTATAAGGCTGAGTTGTTTTAAAAATACGTTTTATTTCTCCTGATACCAACTTATACACATATAATATACTCTGGACTAAAATTTAATATTCATCTTCTTAAGTTTTCATTGATTTTACAATCATACGTCACAACACTAGCTGTCACATATAGCAGACTACGGCGTGTGAGGCACTCCTTTTATACGCGTTTAACATCTACTTTTAAAACAGCAAATTTCTCGATATTGGTGGTTTATTTATATTTGTTTCATGCAATACAATATAGACGGAAGCTTAAACTTTTAAATTATATAAATAAAAACACACAAAAGTAATGATTAAATTGTTTATTTCATAATATGGTGCGACGTGTATTTTGTCATATATTTGTGACGTTGGCGTTCAGGGTAAGATTTCGTTTGTCACATATATGTGACAATGGCGTTCAAAAGGTTAGGAACAAGATAAACAAAAATACCGTAAGCTCAACAGGTACAACTGAGCCACGTTTTAAAGACCAATAAAAAAATTTAAACTCGATTTTCTCCATATTTACAAAATGTTAGATGTGCCCTTTTTCATTATAACGGCAGAATCTTAAGAGGGCGTTTAGAGCAAGAAAAAAAACTAAAGGTGGATGATCAAATTTGTTAGGGCTCGGCTTCAAAAAAAAATCTGCTGCCCCCAGGGTTGACTCTATTATTAGTGGACTTATGCTGTTGGACTCACTATGTATGCAAATGCGCATCAAATTCTAACCCACAGTTACAGAGTATAAGGCTGCCTGTCCAATGGAGCGGAGCGAGGCAGCGGAACGGAGAAATGTGCCAATATTAACCAATAGATTCTAAACTCCGCTTCAGAGATCCGCTCCTATTGGTTATTATTGGCACATTTCTCCGCTCCACTGCGTCGCACCGTTCTAGTGGACAGGCAGCCTTACACACTGCAATGATACACTTTTTTTGTAAACCTACCTATATATTTTATTTAACTACAACGGCACAGCAATAGAAGTCGTTCATGAATTTACTCTACTTAGCTTATCTATAGACCCAAATATTAATTGGAAATCACACATCAAAAAGATAAAATCAAAACTATCGAAATTTGCATACGCCCTTCGTGTTCAAAAAGACCACTAACCTTAAAACTGCGCATATGCGTGGCTCAGTTACGGTGTGATATTGTGTTTCCATATTACAAAAAAAAAAAAAAAACTTAGGTAGGTACCTAAAAATCTTAGTAAATATAGAAGACACCGACAGTTGCAAACCTCATTTCCAAGAACATAAAACCTAACCTTCCCCTTTTTTCTTTTTTTGGGTGGGAAATTATCAAATAACTTCTCCCGCTCTGGGCGGAGCGGAAGGGCGTGTCAGAAGACCCACCCGTGTTCCTTCAGTTGCCATGTTACCGGGGCCCACGATCTCCCTTTCGGACTTCTTCGCAACCTCGGCAGGCATCGGCCCTAGCGGACCCCGTCAATTCTGCTGACATCTCTTTGAGGCGCACGTGGAACACAACGCGCCGTTGACCCGGGCCTGGTCCTTATCGGACGGCGAGCTACCCATTGCTTACCGTCCGCAAGCCCGCGCCTACGGTAGCCGGAAATAAGCCTGCGATTCCCGACGCCCAGGGCATCTCCTGCGGCGGTTAGGGGCGCTAGGGAGCAAAATTTGCCTCTCCCTCACGCGTTCCGCCTCCTCCTTCGCGAGCATTACTGCTTCGCAGGAGGTGACGGCCTCCCATTTCCTCTCGCTCCGTACCATGGCCTGAACCAGGGCCGGACGCGAGAGATCACCGCCGCCGATCGTCTCTACGAGACTCACTGCGACTGTAATACTAAGTTCAAGCACAGTCAGCCTCAAGTCACGGCTGCGTTGAAACAAAATACTGTTCACTGATTCAACAGTCTTAGAAAGATATCCAAACCTAGCTTTTGAACTTCCCATCGCTAATTTCTGTAACCGACTTTGGTAACTTGTTAAAGTCAAAGTCAAATAATTTATTTCAATTAGGCACAAAAAGGCACTTTTGAACGTCAAAAAATGTTATAAAAGCGGACCTACTGTTTATTAGAAATGACTTGCTTGTTTTAGAGGTATCACAATTTCATGTATATTACGTGTATTTATATTATGGAAATCGCTTTTTATTTTTAAAAGTCCTAAGTTTTTGCGAACATAAAAGAAAGAAAAACAGGTTTATTTACAGAATACTTTCTAAGATTTATAGAGAAGGCAGAGTCAGTATACCAATTTCTTTGAATTTGTTTCTAAGGGATTCGCGAGAATCCATTTTATATACAATAGATAGCGCGGATTGCCCTCTTTTGTAAAATAAAAATTGAATCTACGTCAGCTGCCGATCCCCACACCAGGACGCCATAAGACATAATGCTGTGGAAATAAGCAAAGTATACTAACCTAGCTGTGGCTACATCAGTCAACTGCCTTATTTTTCTTACTACATATGCAGCTGAACTTAATCTACCTGAAAGAGTTCTAATGTGAGCGCCCCATTGCAATTTTGAATCTAAAGTAATTCCTAAGAATATAGTTTCCGTTATTGCATGTAGTTTTTTGCCATCAAGTTTTAGATTTAGACCTACTTGAGGTACATTTGGTAATGACATTTAGTTTGGTCGCATTAAGTAAAAGATTATTAACTGCGAACCATTTCGAAAGAACAAACGGACTAATTTGAATCGTTGACATGTAAGACATCTGTATCTTTTCTTTTTATTAAAAAAATAAGAGAAGTTTCGTCAGCAAATAGCCGATATGTTAGCCATCATGTAAAAAAGGTAATTTATATAAACTACCTAGTAATAAGAAAGGGCCGAGAATTGAACCTTGAGGCACGTCCATTTTATCTAGAGACTCCGAGGATGTCGCCCCATTTACTTTTTGCTGCCTTTTTGATAGATAGGAAAGAACAAGATCAGCAGCTTGTTATTTACAGATCAGTGTATTGTGGTCAACGCAGTCAAACGCTTTTGAGAGGTCACAGAAAATGCCAATTGCATCCTGGGATCCTGCTCTCCCAGGATTCAAAATTTGACTGATGAGTTTGCGTCAGTTGTCGACTTAACTTTCGTGAAACCAAATTGGTGACTAGTTAATCAATTACCTAAACTCATCATCACTATATAATTATACAGGGTGGATTTTTAAGATGGGGCAGTAAAGGTAGCTACCTTACCCGGTGTAGCTACAGGAAAACGGTCTTATGAGACTGTCCTGAACTTTTTGAGACATTTTGATCTACATTCACAGATTTTGAAAAAAATGTGCGTAAACCAATCAAGTTATCTATATGAAAACAATGTATTACGGAATTAATACATTGTTTACTTGGATTAATACATATGTAGGGTACCTACTTTTAATCCCGGTACGTTCACATGGGTTAAGATTTTCCGACGTCCACGCGAGCAAAGCTGCAGGCAAAAAATCTATATAAAAATGTCCTATGGGACATGGTTCTTATTGTTTTATTACTGCCTGTAGAAGATTTCAATTAACATTTTAATTCAACCCTCCTTGTAATTTCAGGTTTATCGGACTTCAAGATTGTGGTCATATTTTGAGTGTCGATAACATGGACGCTTTAATGCTGGGTGACCAGGAAAACATAAAGATACGCACTTGTCCTTTTTGTCGCAAAGCGATTATTAATACAAACAGATACAAAGATACTGTGAATAGAATGTTCAAGAATGATATCAATCCTATAAAAGTCCGAGTTTACGGAACTAACAAGCAGATACAAATGAAAATGACTGAATTACGCCGCAAAGTGGATAGATTTGCAGAAGAAAATAGAAAATATATGGCGGGTTTGTATTAAACTATTATATTAAAATATTATTATTATTTTTAGGGTTCCGTACGTCCGAATGAAAAACGAAACCCTTATAGGATCACCCGTGTGTCTGTCTGTCTGTTCACAGCCAATTTGCTCCGAATCTAATGGACCGATTTAGTTGAAAGTTGGCACACATATGAATTTCTGTGACCCAAACACGGACGTCTAAGGAAAGTAAATTAATTTTGGATAAGGGGTCACTTTTGGGAGGCAAATTAGAAAATTTAGAAAAAAAGTTTTTCTAAAATGTACCGTGTGGCATAACAAGTGAAAGGACTTGGTATGAGGATTTCAAATATTTTTATACCTACTATTAATACTTTTTGGAATAAATTCATCCTAACTACGGAACTACTCTCCATTGTGCGTGGTCCGACACGCATATGGCCTGTTGTTTTTTGCGCATCCCGAGGCGGTGTGGCTCCAAGCTCCAGTTTCCGAGTTTGTGTAACCGATAAGAACTAATTTTTATGTTTCTTTCCAGATTACAAAGATATGACAGCGACGTTTTTGAGTTTTATAACACTTTTAAAAACACAAAAAAAAGTGTCGCTCTTGCAATTGGAAATGGAATGCGTCTATTTGAATATATTTGAAATGATCGTAGAATGTTGGCAAAAATATCGAACGCAGAAACCGCAAATAACTACATTAAAGGATGAATTGCAGAAGCATATCAAAACACTACTGGATGTGCTCAAGATTCACCCAAAATCGAAGATCCCTATCAAAATAAGCGAACAACAGCAAAAGGATATCGGCAATGAGATTAAACGCTTGAATGTTATGGTACAGCTGTCTACTCTTCTCCATCTCGCGATTAGTATGAAAGATGAACTTAAAGTAACAGAACAAGTCGAAACTACCAAAGCGGTTGTGTTCTCGCTATCTGTATTTAATGAAGACAAGGCTTTAGAGTCTCTTAAGCAGTTGCAGGCAGTGATCAAATCAAGCGGTGTTAATATCGCTAAGCACGAGCGCGCATTAATTGTTAAAGCTATTGGTTTAAAAGCTGGCCACTGGTATAAATGTCCGAATGGACATATCTATTGCATTGGTGAGTGTGGCGGAGCAAATCAAGAGAGCTCGTGTCCGGAGTGTGGGGCGCGCATAGGTGGCAGGAATCATGTGCTCACTGCCGGGAACAGCCATGCTCCAGAAATGGACGGCTCTATTTAGTTATGCAGCATGGTCTTTAGATATACTTTAGTTAAACATATCTTAAACCAAAGTAGGTGTCTAGTTATTTTTTTGTAGTTACTGAAAGTTCATTTACATGTTTTATTATCTCTTTAGTCTACCTACTCTGTAAACAAACCTACCTCGCACCCGCATCACTATCTACACTCTTAAGTCGGTAATTTTTTTTGATCGTTTGTCAGGAGGATGGGGGTAGGGGAAGGGGGTAACCCCACGACGGGGCACGATCCCTTGAAAGGTAACGCACCGTTCTTCAGAAAAACAAATAATTGTAACTTATCCACTTAAACACTTTAAAAGCCGTTGCGGGTTGCGTAACTATTATAATCATAACAGTAACTATTAATGTTGGGGAAAAACACGTGGCGGGTTTCAATTTGTTGCCAATGAAAAATAGCGACGGCATAGTCGACGGAGCCCCGCCTGGCGGGGCTCCTATTTCTGTATGGTTTAAAGAAAGATAACCACAAAGGGGACCGCTGGGACTTAACATTTTGCACTTTTCCTTTTTTCTTGTAGTTAATAACTATATCGAAGACCTGACGGAACTTTCACACAAGTTTCCTGCCCACTGTGCTCCCTTTCGTATTTTGTGGCTGTCGCTTCAAGTAGTTACCGCTCAACGCAATTTACACTAGCCACTGAGGTGGTGCCTAGATGTGGTACATCAAAACACCCTCTAGGATTTCATAATAATGTTTTTTTTTTTTATTGTAGGTAGTTATTCTTATTATATTATGTTCTTGTTCCAGAAATTATGTTTTATTGTTCTAATGTGGGTGTACACACGGCTACACATCAAGCTGTACATTTGCAATATAAGCTGACCTCGCATTGTACGGAAATCCTATACAATGCGAGATCAGCAGAAACTGGAAACGTATAGCTTGATGTGTAGCCGCACGATAGGAACACCTGCCTAATCTTTCATTGATTAAAGGCGCGTGATAAATGTCATTATTAAATAAAGCTGTTTTATGATAGTGATGTTTTGTTTTATTTTTTTCGTCAAAATTCTATGATAATGATGTGACCAGTAATTGATTTGCTTTAGTCCTTTTTTATTAATAGTGCTTCCTGCTTAGTATCAATTTAGACATCAAAATATCACTAAATAGCGTGTGCGCGGTGTTAACTCCTGCGCTATACAAACGCCTAGTTCGAAAACAATCCTGCCGTCATAAGGAAAAAGGGCACAACTAACATTTTTTCCGAAATTTAGTTATATACATATTCGGAATCAGAAAAAACAGGCCCATCTGCCAATATTTTTTGTACAATTTTAGCCTTTTGAACGCCAGAGTATAAACGTAACGCCGTACCCCTGACGCCAGGCCACTTTTTCTGTCAAATGACCTTCATAAAAAATAGGGATTCCAAAACTTGTATCGATATACAACTGAGTTTTTATTTTCGTCTTTAATTTTCTAATAAACCGTACTCACGACACTGAAATTTTATTTAACCTGCCAATATATTCCATTATAGTAATCTTTACACAGCATTTAACAGAGACTATCAATGAAAAATCAGATATTAGAAAACTAAAAAAAAATATTTATTACAATATGGTTACAACACTATTCAACATGACTTGTCTTGGTATTGTGACAATGGCGTTGCTTGCCAGTCAATTTTATGACATTCTCGCATCTGAATTAGGGATGTATCAGTGTACACGTTGGTTATCGATTCTAACAAGTATTCTTATCTAATATAATACCTATCCATATCAAATACGTAAGTATTTTATGTAGTAATAAAAGAAAATTGTATTTTAATAATTGTTTTTTTTTACATGTAAAAAATACGCAGAAATAATTTAAAAATCAACAGTTACATTTTCAACGATGTTTCATATCATAAGTAAATCTAATAAAAGAGAAAATATTTCAGGTGCTTATCAAAGCCTGTATCGTTCTTCTATAATAGTTTGGGTTACTTGTTGAAAAAATTTCGTTTCAGAAATTACTGACCTGTTTTTGTCCCTAGTAAATAAATGAAAATGTTGAAACAACATTTTTGATCATAGTTTTTAAAATAACTCACCTCTAAATCATCTTCTCGTATTGATTCCCCTTCCGAGAACTCTTCGTCATTTCCAATTCCTTCCAATATTCGAAGAAGTTCTTCGGTAGTCATTACACTCATGATCGGTTTATAATATAAGTAACTGTTACACGATATTTTAATAATAATAAATACAAAAAAATACTACTACTACTATTAAAGCACTTTACTAGACTTAATCGCCTGCGCTTACGACGTCACCGTTGTGTCACAGATTTATGACTATGGCGTACAAGGGACGGACAATATTGGTTTGCGCTAGGGATGCGCAAGAGATGAGTTTAACAAGTGTCGATATTAGACATTTGCATATTTTATTTTTGATTGTGTAGCTAGAGGCATGGTTCTATAAGGCTGAGTTGTTTTAAAAATACGTTTTATTTCTCCTGATACCAACTTATACACATATAATATACTCTGGACTAAAATTTAATATTCATCTTCTTAAGTTTTCATTGATTTTACAATCATACGTCACAACACTAGCTGTCACATATAGCAGACTACGGCGTGTGAGGCACTCCTTTTATACGCGTTTAACATCTACTTTTAAAACAGCAAATTTCTCGATATTGGTGGTTTATTTATATTTGTTTCATGCAATACAATATAGACGGAAGCTTAAACTTTTAAATTATATAAATAAAAACACACAAAAGTAATGATTAAATTGTTTATTTCATAATATGGTGCGACGTGTATTTTGTCATATATTTGTGACGTTGGCGTTCAGGGTAAGATTTCGTTTGTCACATATATGTGACAATGGCGTTCAAAAGGTTAGGAACAAGATAAACAAAAATACCGTAAGCTCAACAGGTACAACTGAGCCACGTTTTAAAGACCAATAAAAAAATTTAAACTCGATTTTCTCCATATTTACAAAATGTTAGATGTGCCCTTTTTCATTATAACGGCAGAATCTTAAGAGGGCGTTTAGAGCAAGAAAAAAAACTAAAGGTGGATGATCAAATTTGTTAGGGCTCGGCTTCAAAAAAAAATCTGCTGCCCCCAGGGTTGACTCTATTATTAGTGGACTTATGCTGTTGGACTCACTATGTATGCAAATGCGCATCAAATTCTAACCCACAGTTACAGAGTATAAGGCTGCCTGTCCAATGGAGCGGAGCGAGGCAGCGGAACGGAGAAATGTGCCAATATTAACCAATAGATTCTAAACTCCGCTTCAGAGATCCGCTCCTATTGGTTATTATTGGCACATTTCTCCGCTCCACTGCGTCGCACCGTTCTAGTGGACAGGCAGCCTTACACACTGCAATGATACACTTTTTTTGTAAACCTACCTATATATTTTATTTAACTACAACGGCACAGCAATAGAAGTCGTTCATGAATTTACTCTACTTAGCTTATCTATAGACCCAAATATTAATTGGAAATCACACATCAAAAAGATAAAATCAAAACTATCGAAATTTGCATACGCCCTTCGTGTTCAAAAAGACCACTAACCTTAAAACTGCGCATATGCGTGGCTCAGTTACGGTGTGATATTGTGTTTCCATATTACAAAAAAAAAAAAAAAAAACTTAGGTAGGTACCTAAAAATCTTAGTAAATATAGAAGACACCGACAGTTGCAAACCTCATTTCCAAGAACATAAAACCTAACCTTCCCCTTTTTTCTTTTTTTGGGTGGGAAATTATCAAATAACTTCTCCCGCTCTGGGCGGAGCGGAAGGGCGTGTCAGAAGACCCACCCGTGTTCCTTCAGTTGCCATGTTACCGGGGCCCACGATCTCCCTTTCGGACTTCTTCGCAACCTCGGCAGGCATCGGCCCTAGCGGACCCCGTCAATTCTGCTGACATCTCTTTGAGGCGCACGTGGAACACAACGCGCCGTTGACCCGGGCCTGGTCCTTATCGGACGGCGAGCTACCCATTGCTTACCGTCCGCAAGCCCGCGCCTACGGTAGCCGGAAATAAGCCTGCGATTCCCGACGCCCAGGGCATCTCCTGCGGCGGTTAGGGGCGCTAGGGAGCAAAATTTGCCTCTCCCTCACGCGTTCCGCCTCCTCCTTCGCGAGCATTACTGCTTCGCAGGAGGTGACGGCCTCCCATTTCCTCTCGCTCCGTACCATGGCCTGAACCAGGGCCGGACGCGAGAGATCACCGCCGCCGATCGTCTCTACGAGACTCACTGCGACTGTAATACTAAGTTCAAGCACAGTCAGCCTCAAGTCACGGCTGCGTTGAAACAAAATACTGTTCACTGATTCAACAGTCTTAGAAAGATATCCAAACCTAGCTTTTGAACTTCCCATCGCTAATTTCTGTAACCGACTTTGGTAACTTGTTAAAGTCAAAGTCAAATAATTTATTTCAATTAGGCACAAAAAGGCACTTTTGAACGTCAAAAAATGTTATAAAAGCGGACCTACTGTTTATTAGAAATGACTTGCTTGTTTTAGAGGTATCACAATTTCATGTATATTACGTGTATTTATATTATGGAAATCGCTTTTTATTTTTAAAAGTCCTAAGTTTTTGCGAACATAAAAGAAAGAAAAACAGGTTTATTTACAGAATACTTTCTAAGATTTATAGAGAAGGCAGAGTCAGTATACCAATTTCTTTGAATTTGTTTCTAAGGGATTCGCGAGAATCCATTTTATATACAATAGATAGCGCGGATTGCCCTCTTTTGTAAAATAAAAATTGAATCTACGTCAGCTGCCGATCCCCACACCAGGACGCCATAAGACATAATGCTGTGGAAATAAGCAAAGTATACTAACCTAGCTGTGGCTACATCAGTCAACTGCCTTATTTTTCTTACTACATATGCAGCTGAACTTAATCTACCTGAAAGAGTTCTAATGTGAGCGCCCCATTGCAATTTTGAATCTAAAGTAATTCCTAAGAATATAGTTTCCGTTATTGCATGTAGTTTTTTGCCATCAAGTTTTAGATTTAGACCTACTTGAGGTACATTTGGTAATGACATTTAGTTTTGTTCGCATTAAGTAAAAGATTATTAACTGCGAACCATTTCGAAAGAACAAACGGACTAATTTGAATCGTTGACATGTAAGACATCTGTATCTTTTCTTTTTATTAAAAAAATAAGAGAAGTTTCGTCAGCAAATAGCCGATATGTTAGCCATCATGTAAAAAGCGGCCAAGTGCGAGTCGTACTCGCCCATGAAGGGTTCCGTAGCAGCAAGTAACGATAAGTTTACGATTTATGACGTATTAAAAAAAAACTACTTGCTAGATCTCGTTCAAACCAATTTTCGGTGGAAGTTTACATAGTAATGTACATTATATATTTTTTTTAGTTTTATCATTCTCTTATTTTAGAAGTTACGGGGGGGGGGACACACATTTTACCACTTTGGAAGTGTCTCTCGCACAAACTATTCAGTTTAGAAAAAAATGATATTAGAAACCTCAATATCATTTTTGAAGACCTATCCATAGATACCCCACACGTATGGGATTGATGAAAAAAAAAATTTTGAGTTTCAGTTCTAAGTATGGGGAACTCCAAAATTATTTGTTTTTTTTCTATTTTTGTGTAAAAATCTTAATGCGGTTCACAGAATACATCTACTTACCAAATTTCAACAGCATAGCTCTTATAGTTTCGGAAAAAAGTGGCTGTGACATACGGACGGACAGACAGACAGACAGACAGACAGACAGACAGACAGACAGATAGACAGACAGACAGACAGACAGACAGACAGACATGACGAATCTATAAGGGTTCCGTTTTTTAACGGAACCCTAAAAAGGTAATTTATATAAACTACCTAGTAATAAGAAAGGGCCGAGAATTGAACCTTGAGGCACGTCCATTTTATCTAGAGACTCCGAGGATGTCGCCCCATTTACTTTTTGCTGCCTTTTTGATAGATAGGAAAGAACAAGATCAGCAGCTTGTTATTTACAGATCAGTGTATTGTGGTCAACGCAGTCAAACGCTTTTGAGAGGTCACAGAAAATGCCAATTGCATCCTGGGATCCTGCTCTCCCAGGATTCAAAATTTGACTGATGAGTTTGCGTCAGTTGTCGACTTAACTTTCGTGAAACCAAATTGGTGACTAGTTAATCAATTACCTAAACTCATCATCACTATATAATTATACAGGGTGGATTTTTAAGATGGGGCAGTAAAGGTAGCTACCTTACCCGGTGTAGCTACAGGAAAACGGTCTTATGAGACTGTCCTGAACTTTTTGAGACATTTTGATCTACATTCACAGATTTTGAAAAAAATGTGCGTAAACCAATCAAGTTATCTATATGAAAACAATGTATTACGGAATTAATACATTGTTTACTTGGATTAATACATATGTAGGGTACCTACTTTTAATCCCGGTACGTTCACATGGGTTAAGATTTTCCGACGTCCACGCGAGCAAAGCTGCAGGCAAAAAATCTATATAAAAATGTCCTATGGGACATGGTTCTTATTGTTTTATTACTGCCTGTAGAAGATTTCAATTAACATTTTAATTCAACCCTCCTTGTAATTTCAGGTTTATCGGACTTCAAGATTGTGGTCATATTTTGAGTGTCGATAACATGGACGCTTTAATGCTGGGTGACCAGGAAAACATAAAGATACGCACTTGTCCTTTTTGTCGCAAAGCGATTATTAATACAAACAGATACAAAGATACTGTGAATAGAATGTTCAAGAATGATATCAATCCTATAAAAGTCCGAGTTTACGGAACTAACAAGCAGATACAAATGAAAATGACTGAATTACGCCGCAAAGTGGATAGATTTGCAGAAGAAAATAGAAAATATATGGCGGGTTTGTATTAAACTATTATATTAAAATATTATTATTATTTTTAGGGTTCCGTACGTCCGAATGAAAAACGAAACCCTTATAGGATCACCCGTGTGTCTGTCTGTCTGTTCACAGCCAATTTGCTCCGAATCTAATGGACCGATTTAGTTGAAAGTTGGCACACATATGAATTTCTGTGACCCAAACACGGACGTCTAAGGAAAGTAAATTAATTTTGGATAAGGGGTCACTTTTGGGAGGCAAATTAGAAAATTTAGAAAAAAAGTTTTTCTAAAATGTACCGTGTGGCATAACAAGTGAAAGGACTTGGTATGAGGATTTCAAATATTTTTATACCTACTATTAATACTTTTTGGAATAAATTCATCCTAACTACGGAACTACTCTCCATTGTGCGTGGTCCGACACGCATATGGCCTGTTGTTTTTTGCGCATCCCGAGGCGGTGTGGCTCCAAGCTCCAGTTTCCGAGTTTGTGTAACCGATAAGAACTAATTTTTATGTTTCTTTCCAGATTACAAAGATATGACAGCGACGTTTTTGAGTTTTATAACACTTTTAAAAACACAAAAAAAAGTGTCGCTCTTGCAATTGGAAATGGAATGCGTCTATTTGAATATATTTGAAATGATCGTAGAATGTTGGCAAAAATATCGAACGCAGAAACCGCAAATAACTACATTAAAGGATGAATTGCAGAAGCATATCAAAACACTACTGGATGTGCTCAAGATTCACCCAAAATCGAAGATCCCTATCAAAATAAGCGAACAACAGCAAAAGGATATCGGCAATGAGATTAAACGCTTGAATGTTATGGTACAGCTGTCTACTCTTCTCCATCTCGCGATTAGTATGAAAGATGAACTTAAAGTAACAGAACAAGTCGAAACTACCAAAGCGGTTGTGTTCTCGCTATCTGTATTTAATGAAGACAAGGCTTTAGAGTCTCTTAAGCAGTTGCAGGCAGTGATCAAATCAAGCGGTGTTAATATCGCTAAGCACGAGCGCGCATTAATTGTTAAAGCTATTGGTTTAAAAGCTGGCCACTGGTATAAATGTCCGAATGGACATATCTATTGCATTGGTGAGTGTGGCGGAGCAAATCAAGAGAGCTCGTGTCCGGAGTGTGGGGCGCGCATAGGTGGCAGGAATCATGTGCTCACTGCCGGGAACAGCCATGCTCCAGAAATGGACGGCTCTATTTAGTTATGCAGCATGGTCTTTAGATATACTTTAGTTAAACATATCTTAAACCAAAGTAGGTGTCTAGTTATTTTTTTGTAGTTACTGAAAGTTCATTTACATGTTTTATTATCTCTTTAGTCTACCTACTCTGTAAACAAACCTACCTCGCACCCGCATCACTATCTACACTCTTAAGTCGGTAATTTTTTTTGATCGTTTGTCAGGAGGATGGGGGTAGGGGAAGGGGGTAACCCCACGACGGGGCACGATCCCTTGAAAGGTAACGCACCGTTCTTCAGAAAAACAAATAATTGTAACTTATCCACTTAAACACTTTAAAAGCCGTTGCGGGTTGCGTAACTATTATAATCATAACAGTAACTATTAATGTTGGGGAAAAACACGTGGCGGGTTTCAATTTGTTGCCAATGAAAAATAGCGACGGCATAGTCGACGGAGCCCCGCCTGGCGGGGCTCCTATTTCTGTATGGTTTAAAGAAAGATAACCACAAAGGGGACCGCTGGGACTTAACATTTTGCACTTTTCCTTTTTTCTTGTAGTTAATAACTATATCGAAGACCTGACGGAACTTTCACACAAGTTTCCTGCCCACTGTGCTCCCTTTCGTATTTTGTGGCTGTCGCTTCAAGTAGTTACCGCTCAACGCAATTTACACTAGCCACTGAGGTGGTGCCTAGATGTGGTACATCAAAACACCCTCTAGGATTTCATAATAATGTTTTTTTTTTTTATTGTAGGTAGTTATTCTTATTATATTATGTTCTTGTTCCAGAAATTATGTTTTATTGTTCTAATGTGGGTGTACACACGGCTACACATCAAGCTGTACATTTGCAATATAAGCTGACCTCGCATTGTACGGAAATCCTATACAATGCGAGATCAGCAGAAACTGGAAACGTATAGCTTGATGTGTAGCCGCACGATAGGAACACCTGCCTTTTTTTTTTTTTTTTTTGGCTGGGAAATCATCAAATAACTTCTCCCGCTCTAGGAACACCTGCCTAACCTTTCGTTGATTAAAGGCGCGTGATAAATGTCATTAAATAAAGCTGTTTTATGATGAGTGATGTTTTGTTTTATTTTTTTCGTTAAATTCTATGATAATGATGTGACCAGTAATTGATATGCTTTAGTCCTTTTTTTATTAATAGCTAATAGTGCTTCCTGCTTAGTATCAATTTAGACATAAAAATATCACTAAATAGCGTGTGCGCGGTGTTAACTCCTGTGCTATACAAACGCCTAGTTCGAAAACAATCTTAAGAGGGCGTTTAGAGTCAGAAAAAAAACTAAAGGTGGATGACCAAATTTGTTAGGGCTCGGCTTCAAAAAAAAATCTGCTGCCCCCAGGGTTGACTCTATTATTAGTGGACTTATACTGTTGGACTCACTATGTATGCAAATGCGCATCAAATTCAAACCCACAGTTACAGAGTATAAGGCTGCCTGTCCAATGGAGCGCACAGTATTGTTTTTGCCTCGAAAACCGGACATTCCCTTTTTATTAACTTATCCGATAGAACAGGTTATTTTAAAAGTAAGAGTAAAATACCCGTGTGACAATTTTGTCGCAATCTGGAGATATAAATTTTTTCAATTTTTTTCTATGGTTTCCATAAAGACCATAGAAATCGCAATAACTTTAGATCCAATCCGTTTTTGTTATATCTTTGATTGCAATTACTTGATGCTTTATAATAAGTAAATTATCAAGCAAACGCTCAATTTTTATCGTTAACCGGTAGTGAGTAACTTCGAATTTTACATATTTTCGATTTTATTTTTTTACGGGCTTATTTTATGGTAGTTGGATTCAATATTGAGACAAGCTGTTGTTTTGGCACTAAGGAGTGCCGATTTGAAATATCACATCCAAATCTTATGGTATCTAGAAATTACAGGATTCTGAAATTTAGGCGCTAGGGTTGGCACAAATCGTATTTTTTTTAAATGTATTTTTTATCGAAAAATCTATAAAAACATTGTAATAGGACCTTGTTCCCGATACCGGTGGGCTAAAATTTTTGTATTTTTAAACGTTTTTATATATTTATTTTTTAAGAAATATTTAAAAATGTAAAATAATATGTGTAAAAATAAATAAAGGACATAATAACATGGTTATCTGAAAGAAGTTACATTGATTTTTACATTGTTAATGATAAATCCAACTATTTTCATATTATTTTATGAATAATTAAAAAGTTAATTCAACTAAAATGAATAAACGGAATTATAATGCTAGTAATCCTACCAGTTTTATAAATGTACCATTTTTTTTTCCGTTTAGATATTTGTAAGTTAACTAATATCATACGACGTTAAATACGTATGATATATAATAAATGAATTAAATTTCGTTTAGCCAATGAAGGGTATGGGGTAGAAGACCAAATAAAAGAAATGCACAGCATTTGCGTAAAAGCATCAAAAAACCTAACATTAACGGCAAAAATTCAACTTTACTTGACCTTTATAGGTGGTAACTAGCGTTTGTCCGCGGCTTGGCCCGCGTGGATTTCGCAAAATGTCCCACGGGAACGTACTACCAGGCAGTACCGGGATTACATAACTAAATAATAGTCCAGGAAAAGGTTATCGACTCCTACCGCTGCGCTTCAACCATAATTATTTTGTTACGCGTGATTTTGAATCTGTGATATCTTTTAAACCATTCATTTTTCTGAAAAATAATAATTGTTACTGTGGGTCATCCTTAGAAGATAGACATAATATGCTATCGCGGATTTTTTGTTGAACTTTTTAAGATCTTCAATCCTGTAGAACATAAATTTGATGTATCTTTTAACGGTTTACGCAGCGCAAGCCAGTAAAGCTCCCAGTCGGCATGATTTTTCCGACATCTTCGATAATAATCGTCATATTTCAGCCAATTTACACAAAACCTCAATGAATTATACACCAAAAACTTTCCGCAAGAATCACTCCGTCCATTGGTGAAAACCGTTTGAAAATCCGTTTTCTAGTTTTTGAGTTTATCGCGTTCAGACAGACAGACGCGGCGGGGGACTTTTTTTATAATAATGTAGGGAAGTGCTCAATATAATCACTAACACTTCGTCACAAATAAGATGCCCATTTTGTAAGGCGACTTCCTGTCAATTTAATAAGTTAGACTTTGTGCTTTCTCAAGCCTCAGATGAATCGCTTATAAAGTACGGAATAAGTCCTTTGCACGCGTTGATACGTGTCTTAAGGTGGTTTTATACTGGCGAGGCGAGGCGTGGATGAGATGGGTGAGAATTGAAATCACGTTTACCCTTTTACACCGAAAAATGTCCAGCGCTGTCTCGCGCCGGCTCGCGATGTCTAGGATACAAGATGCAAGTAAAAAAATGGAGGATATCTCACACACAATTCTCCGGAGCATATAATTATGGAAGTAAACTAAAAAAAGGTGCAACAAGAAGTAAGAGAAAAAATGGGGCTTCTGGTTGATGTGGTGCGACCCAATGCAAGCACCACCAAAGATGGTAATACTGCTCGCATAACATTATCTAACAAAAACCATGGAACTTTTGCAGACATAGTAAACATTCCGAACATCATCAAACTTGCAGACTCTTAGTATAAAATATGAAGACACTATCCTAGAACAAGTAGTAAAGACAAAATTCTTGGGGATAATAATGGACCAAAACTGTAACTGGAAATCGTACATCAATTACGTATGCGATAAACTAGACAAATTCGTATACGGAATAAAACGTGTACGATCAAGTGTCCGTAGACGCAGCAGTCACTGAATATCACGGATACGTATCGTCTGGGCTATCATAATATGATAGCCCAGACGATACGTATCCGTATGGAGTTGCCCCATAATATCAGACCATATTATGGTCTGATATTATGGGGCAACTCCGTTGAAGTTTTAATGGCATTTCGGGTACGGTACAAAAGAAGTGTGTTAGGGCAATATCTGGTGTCTGGTTTTTGGACAGCTGTTAACTGTTATTTAAAAAACTACACATATTACCTTTACTCTGCATGTACATCATGTATGCTAGTGAAACAGTGGTGCCGATTCTCTTGTACACCGAACTAAACTAACTAAACTATCACTAAAATTCCTTACTTTTGACTATGAGAATCTCAAAGCTATTTTGCAAAATAAATTCTCTAAATTTAAAAATAATTTTGACACATCTAAATCGAATTTGACAACCGCGACTCCACACGTGATACCTAACCACGTGAATCTTTTTAGAGCCGGAGGCGCGCAGGGGGGGCAGCCTCGACGTGTTTTATATGGATTTTTCGAGTACTTCCACTTTGCCCCACCAAGCCGCCCCACTGGTGGGGCAAAATGGAATGCCTAAAATTTTGCAGTGGAATCTGCCCCACTGGTTCGACATGGTGGGGCAGATTCCACTAGTTTTAAATCTTGTGGATTCTGCCCCACTAGGGTTGGCACCTTAGAATTTGTGTAGGTGCTCGTATTTTATATTTGTGTGAAAATAAAATCTTAGTAAATACACTTAAAGTAAATCTTTAAAATCACAGATATACAATTTTTTTTTCTTACTGGTTCATTAATTTTTTTCATACTAAGTTCAAAATCACAAATTCTAAGGTGCCAACCCTAGTGGGGCAGAATCCACAAAATTTAAAACTAGTGGAATCTGCCCCACCACGTCGAACCAGTGGGGCAGATTCCACTGCAAAATTTTAGGCATTCCATTTTGCCCCACCAGTGGGGCGGCTTGGTGGGGCAAAGTGGAAGTACTCGATTTTTCACTTTTTGTGTGGAAAATAAGAAAAAAGATTACCTACATGTAGAGTGTCAGGGGTTCAAGAGTTTTATAAAGGGTGTCGAAATTTTCATTATTTTTGCGATTGGACACACCGTTTTCGAGATATAAGCAAAAGAAAAAAAATATTCAGTACTGTTTTTCATCCGAAGTCGAGGTATTGGTGTGAATTTTAGTTCATGACAACCAATTTTATTCCACATGTTTTTAGTCGTGATTAAAAATAGTCATATTTAGTTAGAAAATCTAAATTTTAAGTTAAAAACGTCAAATTCAGAATAGCAAAATTGCCATTTTCACTAAACTAATATCTCAGTGCCATCTTAGTGCTGTCAAACTAAAATATAGTTAAGTTGTGTCATTTTAGTCTATTTCAGAATGGGAAATCGTCGTTTGACAGGAATAAACTAAATTTTGGTGATTTTTAGTTTAGTTTAGAGGCATTTGTGACAAGAGAATTGGCACCTATGGTGCCGATTCTCTTGTATACCGAACTAAACTTACTAAACTATCACTAAAATTCCTTACTTTTGGCTATGAAAATCTTGAAGCTATTCTGCGACAAAAATTCTCTAAATTTAAATATATTTTGACACACTAAAATTATATTTGACAATCGCGAGTCCACGTGGTACTTGTTTGCCCTACCCCGTGAATTTTTTTTAGAGCTGGTGGTGCACTGGGGGCAGCCTTGACGTTTTATATAGAATTTTTACTTTTTGTAAGGAAAATAAGAAAAAATATTACCTACATGTAGAGTGTCAGGGGTTTAAGTGTTTTATAAAGGGTGTCGAAATTTTCATTATTTTTGCGATTGGACACACCGTTTTCGAGATATAAACAAAAGAAAAAAAATATTCAGTACTGTTTTTTCATCTGAAGTCGAGGTGTTGGTGTGAATTTTAGTTCATGACAACCAATTTTATTCCACATGTTTTTAGTCGCGATTAAAAATAGTCATATTTAGTTAGAAAATCTAAATTTTAGGTTAAAAACGTCAAATTCAGAATAGCAAAATTGCGATTGAACGCACCATTTTCGAGATATATGCAAAAGAAAAAAAAAAGATACAGTACTGTTTTATGCATCTGAAGCGAGGTGTTGGTGTGAATTTTAGTTCAAGACAACTAATTTTATTCCGCACCTTTTTAATCACGATTAAAAATAGTCAGATTTAGTTAGACATGGTGCCGATTCTCTTGTCACAAATGCCTCTAAACTAGACAAAAAATTACCAAAATTTGGTTTATTCCTGTCAAATGACGATTTCCCATTCTGAAATAGACTAAAGTTACACAACTTAACTAGATTTTAGTTTGACAGCACTAAGATGGTACTGAGATTTTCATTTAGTGAAAATAGCAATTTTGCTATTCTGAATTTGACGTTTTTCAACTAAAATTTAGATTTTCTAACTGAATCTGACTATTTTTCGCGATTAAAAACATGTGGAATAAAATTGATTGTCATGAACTTTAAATTCACACCAACACCTCGATTTCACATGCAAAAACAGTACTGAATCTTTTTTTTTTCTTTTGCTTATATCTCGAAAACGGTGTGTCCAATCGCAAAAATAATGAAAATTTCGACTCCCTTTATAAAACCCTTAAACCCCTTATACTCTACATGTAGGTAATATTTTTTCTTATTTTCCATACAAAAAGTATAAAATTCCATATAAAACAGAATTGTTATAAATATACTAAACGAATATACACAAACATTCCAGACTTATTTCATAAGCGTACCTACGTAACTTAACAAAATACCGTCTATAGGATCAAAACTGTTTAAGCGATCACTAAGCTCGATGTTTAGGCGTGTGTGCGTGAACGGTGCACACAAACATAGCATCGCAAGAATTTACCTAAACTCTGTCGAGTGAATTCACAGCACGGGGCCTTAACGAACTTCGTAGGTCTAATAGATTTAGGTGGTCGAAAGTAGCTTGAAATGGTTCGTGTAAGGTGTGCTTCACCCTGTTCATCTCCGCACATGACTTGACATGCAATAAAGCATGAAAAATATAAGTATAAATAATTAACTTTAAGTAGTTGTATGTTTAGTTCGATGTAAAAATAATAAAAATATTATTTGTAAAAATGAGAGTAGGTGTAAATATGTATACATAAAAAAGTAAGTATTATTCTATGATAAAATAAAATCCAACATAAAATTTAAACCTACAAACAAAAAATATTATTTTTTGTGAAGTTGATGACCCTAAAATCAAAATTATCAGAAAAAACTTTAGAAGTGAATAACTCCTAGATACCACGAGATTTGGATGTGGTTTTTTTTTTAGTGATTGGTTGGCGTCTAAATATGATTCACAATAAATATTGAATCCAACTAAGCAAAAATACAACCATGAAAAATCAAAATCTAAAAACACAAAAAAAGCATATTTCTTTACATCTGTACTAGTTAGTACTCTTTTGTATTTTTTTTCAAATACTGTTAATATAGTTTTATGACACATAATAAAGAAAAGGGTAAAATAGTGCTTACTTTTTTTGTAATGAATTAATTTAGAAAAGTTAAAAAAAAACAAATATTTTTTTTACTCGTGTTTGGTGTAAAATTGTCACACGGGTATTTTACTCTTACTTTTAAAATAACCTGTTCTATCGGATAAGTTAATAAAAAGGGAATGTCCGCTTTTCGAGGCAAAAACAATACTGTGGAGCGGAGCGAGGCAGCGGAACGGAGAAATGTGCCAATATTCACCAATAGATTCTAAACTCCGCTTCAGAGCTCCGCTCCTATTGGTTATTATTGGCACATTTCTCCGCTCCACTGCGTCGCACCGCTCCAGTGGACAGGCAGCCTTACACTGCAATGATACACCTTTTTTGTAAACCTAGCTATATATTTTATTTAACTACAACGGCACAGCAATAGAAGTCGTTCATGAATTTACTTGGCTTATCTATAGACCCAAATATTAATTGGAAATCACACATCAAAAAGATAAAATCAGAACTATCGAAATTTGCATACGCCCTTCGTGTTCAAAAAGACCACTAACCTTAAAACTGCGCATATGCGTGGCTCAGTTACGGTGTGATATTGTGTTTCCATATTACAAAAAAAAAACTTAGGTACCTAAAAATCTTAGTAAATATAGAAGACACCGACAGTCGCAAACCTCATTTCCAAGAACATAAAAACCTAACCTTCCCCTTTTTTCTTTTTTTGGGTGGGAAAATATCAATTAACTTCTCCCGCTCTGGGCGGAGCGGAAGGGCGTGTCAGAAAACCCACCCGTGTTCCTTCAGTTGCCATGTTGCCGGGGGCCCACGATCTTCCTTTCGGACTTCTTCGCAACCTCGGTAGGCATCGGCCCTAGCGGACCCCGTCAATTCTGCTGACATCTCTTTGAGGCGCGCGTGGAACACAACGCGCCGTCGACCCGGGCCTGGTCCTTATCGGACGGCGAGCTACCCATTGCTCATCGTCCGCAAGCCCGCGCCTACGGTGGCCGGAAATAAGCCTGCGATTCCCGACGCCCAGGGCATCTCCTCCTGCGGCGGTTAGGGGCGCGAGGGAGCGAAATTTGGCTCTCCCTCACGCGTTCCGCCTCCTCCTTCGCGAGCATTACTGCTTCGCAGAAGGTGACGGCCTCTTCTTTCCTCTCGCTCCGTACCATGGCCTGAACCAGGGCCGGACGCGAGAGATCACCGCCGCCGATCGCCTCCACGAGGACACGGCGATGCTCCACCCAAGCCGGGCAGACCTCCACCGTATGCTCCACCGTGTCCTCCAGGCGATCCACACAATGGTGACACCCGGGCGTGTCCTCCCGCTTCATCCTGAACAGGAACCTCCCGAAACAGCCGTGTCCGGTGAGGACCTGCGTCAGGCGGAAGGTGAGGTTGCCGTGGCGCCTCTCTAGCCACTCCTCAAAGAGGGGACTTATCGCCGCAATTGTGGCATGCCCAGCACTGCGTTGCGACAATCGCACTCTCCATGACGCCATGAGATCCCGCCGGAGCTCTGTCCGCTGTGCCGCGATTTCTCGCGGCGTTTCGCCTCCTCGCGTCACTCCCAGATTTGCGCGATGACTCCAAATCCCATGGCGGTAAACCGGCAAGGAGACTCGCCACCTTGCAGGAGACCGTGCGGTATCCTCGGGTCAGCCGGATACTAACCCTCCACTACCCTCCCCTGCTTTGCATTCTAGAAATATGCAAATTCAACATTTTTGTAAATTCATAAATAAATAAATGCCTTTAAATTACTTACACGTTTTATAAAATAATTACAATACACAGGGAGATTGGATCTGGACCCGCCATAGTAAATTCGCAAACAGAGGAGGTCATTTACAAATTATTGAACCATACTTTCCCTAACTAAAGTTTTATAGTTTGGGTCCCAAACTTTGGGAGATATGTAAATTTTTATACTTTATTGAGATTTTTCCGACCTTCAAGCATTCATAACTTCAGTTTCTTCATTATTTTAGTTTTTTTTTTTGGTAGTCATGAACATTTGTGATTAAAATACATCAGAACTTCCCTCAAAATAGGGTTAAAAATAAGATATTATGCTCAAAATATAAAAAATGGTTTAAAAAAACCAGTCAATCGTATCGTATAAAACAGTCGATCGTATTCTATCAAAACCGACAGCTCACTAATAGCCATTACGCCAGTTTCGGTCGGGCAGAAAATTCGACCACATTTTGGCCGAAACCGAAACCGAACCTTCGGTCGGATACTATTAATAATATTGATGATTTTGCCGCTATTATTAGTAAAAGGTGTGTATCCCTGATGACTCGCGTTCGCGGCAGCATCAACAGTATTCTCAGTGTGTTTGCAGATCGGTGAGCTTCCCCGATGCTGCGGAGGTGGATGCAGCTCCACACTGAATTTTAATTAACCTTTTAAGCGCTTGGCCAAATATCAATTGGCGTGCCCCTAGCGCGCGGCTAAAAATCGACAAAATAATACCTACAATAAATAAGGAGGAGCAATCGTTGTATCGATAAAAAATAGTCAAAAAGTTTTTTTGTTTTTATTTTAAATCAGCCTTAATTTAACCACCCTAATCAACAGAAAGACAGACAGAGTCGTTAAAGTCCATACCTACGGATTTTAAAGCAGGTAGGTATAATATAAACGGGATATACTTAAATGCACATCAAAGAACTTATCACCCATTCATCATCATCATTTCAGCCAAAAGACGTCCACTGCTGGACATAAGCCTCCCCAAGAGGGGGGTTTTGCCATAATCGCCAAGCTTGGTAGGCGGGTTGGCGGTAGCAGTAGAACGCTGCTGCCCATTCTCTAGTTAGTTCCTTAGTCGCCTACGACACCTACGGCAAGAAATGGGATGGGGCTATTCTTTTACGTCCGGCACCACACGGAACGTATCACCCATCAATTAAATATAATCCGAAACCGTCGTCATAACTCAAACGTGCCGCGCTGAGTGTCATCGCCGGGGCACAGTAAGAGACAACACCATAAGGAACTCGAGTGCGAGTGTCTGTCCGACTTGTAGGTACTGTCACAATACCTTTTTAATGGTAAGGACAACATTCAACACGGTTCCAAATTTGAACAATCAATAGGATATGTAGATAAGTAATATAGTAAATAACAGAATTACATCACAATATTTAAATAAAAACGTTTTTACAAAAAAAAACCAACCGACTTCCAAAAAACTACTACAAAGTAAAAAATAACTTACATTTCGGAAGTCGGTCTTTGGTTTTGTATTTTCGTTATTTTCCACCGACTTCCGAAATTTAAGTTATTTTTACATTGTACAGACGCCAGCACATCAAGCTACTACAATCTGTCAAATTTATTTAATAGATTTTCAACTTTATTGCTGATGTCTAAGGTTCAAAGTTGATTGGGAAAATTTAACAGTTTCGGGTAGCTTTATGTGCTGGCGTCTGTACTTAGTAGTTTTTTGGAAGTCGGTTGTTTTTGTTTTTTTGTAAAAAGTTTTTATTTCTCGCTTTTTAGTGGGTCAATTTGTAATTTGTCTAAGTTTCATTAGCCTAATGCCAACAGCTCATCACCTTTTACAAAATATTGCTTTTCCCGATGCAGGGACGTTCATCGTTGAGGAGTTCTCTTGGTACTGCACCATCAGCTCCATTTCTCCATATGCATTGTGACGAGCATAAATTGCATTGCAACCATATTAAAGTAATCGAATGGCAACCCGTGAAATACTTATTATTGAGTAGTTCCGGTGGCTATTTGTGGTCTTCATCATCAGTTCCACTTAACCAAATGGTGCTTTCCAAGAGCAACTACACGAGTTACTATAAAAAAATACCCAAATCGCTATAGGTTTGCCTATAATATTTGAAGAGTTCCCTCGATTTATCTGGGATGCCATCATCAGATCCTAGTTTCCTTATCATGATACTACCCTTGGGATATCTCCTTTCCAATAAAAAAAGAATCATCAAAATCGGTTCATAAACGACGAAGTTATCCGCGAACACACATAAAAAAACTCCTCAGTAGTCATTGTTGAAAAGTGACTATTTTATCGATAATGTTTGTACCCACGAACAACATTATCAATTCGTTTGATCCGCTTGTGACGTAGGCAGTGGTCGCATTTATGCGACAGCCGCGCTAGACTAACTAGAGAAATTTGTTGCAAACATAAGCGTCTAGGGATGGGAACTAACGTGAAATGTTATCATAATACAAAGATCCTGAGGGATATTTTTCTTATGAAACACAAGGAAAAGAATTCATAACACAAGGCAATATGTTAAATAAACTTTATTTCGTATGACACTGTTTATTTTATGCTGAAAATGATGCATTATACCTGATTATTTAACTATTTGTTATTTAGTTTTTAAAATGCGCATTGCATTGTATCCCATCCCTATGGTCGTATATATGCGACACGCGCGTTACACACCGAAGAAAAGTCCAAGCTGTATTTACGTATTATTGTTTAAGCTTTTTCAAAACTTAGAGCGACGAGACATAATTTAAAGTAATTGTTTTATTAAATATATCTATTTAGTAATGGTTTTAGTTGTACCACGCAGTTAATAGGACGAAAATTGAACGAAAAAATCATACTTGTTTTCTGTCGCAGAAATACGACACGCGCGGTAGGGGCACGGAAATATTTGTCGCATAAATGCGACACAAGCGGTCAAAAGGTTAACCTACATTAATCTGTGTCTGTACCTACTAACACTAGACGTTAAGTGAAAGTGCTACGACTCTGTATGAAATAAGTTTTATTATTATTATTACAGTGAAGCGTTTATTTATTGAGCGTTAGGCCAGACGATGCTCTCGATCCAGTCGAGGTAGCGGCTGACGCGGGTGTAAACACCGGGCACGGGCGAGCCGCAACCGCGCCCGAATGACGTCACGCCCACCAGGCGGTTCAGCCCGTCCGGCGTCGAGCTCTGCAGTGGGCCGCCCGAGTCGCCCTGCGGTAAGTACACAAGTATTAGAGCTTCAATACATAAAGTTGACCATCAGCATTATAAAGCAACACTGCATTGCAACCACTACATTATACAGCACGGACAACACATGTAAGACACCCACGCAGGGGTCACGTGATCACGATGGCGGACGGCGTCTGGTTGACTATGGCGAAGAGGTCGAAACGCAGTCCGAATAACATTTTGTTTAAGAAGTTAGTCGTGTAGTAATTATGAATTATGTGTACACTAGCAGTGTCCCGCGGTTTCACCCGCATAAGTCTGGATCCCATGGGAATATCAGGATAAAAAGTATTCTGTGTGTTAATCCAGGTTACAAACTATCAGTGTGGTAAATTTCATCCAAATCCGTTCAGTAGTTTTTGCGTGAGAGTAACAAACATCCATCTTCACAAACTTTCGCGTTTATAATATAATATTAAGTAGAATTGTAAGTACTAAGTTATAGAGCGTCATTATTAATGCACATAATTACCTGACAGGTGTCCCGAATGCCTTCCGGATCGCCAGCACACATTTGGTCCGGAGAGATGCCAGAAGGTAGCTTGCGCCAGTTGGTATAAGATTCACTGCACTTATTGCGACTAACGGTCGTCACGTTCGCTTTCAAAAGCAAGCTGCTTCTTGTATCCCCTGCAATTTTAAAGAGGAAAATAGACATTAATTTCAACATAACATTATGCTTACATTCCCCGGAACGTTGAGCAGTGGCGTTTACTAAATTCACATTTCGCCAGTTACGTTTAAGTCCCATCATATCTTGTTAGTGGGCGAGCCCAGTGGCAAATGGCTGTCGGCGTATTTATAAGTTTTTATTACTTTTCAAGTGTTTCTTATTTTAAAAAAAGTGGTAGCACTCCGGGAGTGCCGACATAAATGAAAACTTGAACAAGATCGTCTTAGTGGAAGAAAAATACTTGTATAGAACATTAGTACGTAACCTTATCTAAATAAAGAGCATAATCGCGTTTACAAAACCTTTAAAGTAAAAATACTTGCATAGAACAATAATCCGTAACGTAATATAAATAAAGAGCACAATCGCATTTACAAAAAAAGAGGTGTCGTCATGGTGTCGCGAAATCAATGGTTTAGTCCCATCTCAAAAATACCCAACGCGCCTAAAGAAGTTTTCACTTCAATAAAATACATACATATATCGTCACATCACAGGACATCGAGGAGTGGTCGTACTTCCATCCTATGACATTGTTGTGAGCTGTTTATGTATCTCGAGCAATTAAAAGATGATTACAACTTCTTACACTTAGTTTACCTACACTTAGAGTTACACAAATCCTAATTAACAACTATTGTCCTAATTAGTTTAGTCCATTAATAATAATAATCGACTTAAAATAATAAAACTTTGGATGAATAATGTGCGCACGCGTCTCATGAACGTGTGACAGTTCCTAGGGCTGAATGGTGATTGGCGCTCCTGTTGTTTCCCGCGCCCTCGCCCTCCGGTGCTTAGACTCGGTCATAGACTCACGCAGCTGTACGTATCCCGTCTGCATCACTCCACGATGACTGAAGACATCGTGGAATACATCAGATCCAAGACCAAGTGGACATTGAGAGTGGAGAAGTTGGAGTCGCGCCATAACATAAACTTCAAGTCGTTTGTGGTGCGGGTTCCAACTCAGTACCTAGAAACCTTCATGAAAGAAGAGTTTTGGCCGAAAGGTGTGGCGTACCGACGATTTCGTGGAAGGTTACGCGACACCGTGCAGCGCAACACGACGCCGACACAGTCATCATTTCGTGTACAATAGTTATTTGTTATTATAATTTTAAAAAATATGTATGTTTAGGTTAAGGTATTTATTTATGGGCCTGCGTCGCCTGAATTAAATAGATTATTATTTTCATTTATTCATTTTTTTACACATTAAATACATTTTTAAATATTTTGATAAAAATCATTAAAAAAACATTTAAAAATATAAAAAACAGTGGCCCATCGGCATCAGGAACAAGGTCCAAGCTGCCGGTGGTCAGGGCTCTAGAGAGAGGAACCTCCTCACTATGCGTGCCGTGTCTAGGAGTACTGCTTTCTGAATCAAGCCCTTGACCCAGCCGCGCAATGAGAGCCTCCTGAGGTGTTGGTCGAGGCTCTTCGCTATTAGGCCATTAACCGTAACGATTATCGGTACAATGATTGCAGAGTCCACATCCCACATGTCGACAACCTCGTGTGCTAAGTCAAGATACTTGATTTTTTTATCTTTCTCAGCTTTTACGAGATTCTCGTCATGAGGGACGGCGATATCAACAATCATTGCACGGCGCTCTCGTCGATCTATCACCACAATATCAGGCTTATTAGCTACAATAGTCCTGTCAGTGATGATAGATCGATAGATTATTATTATTATTATAGCGCACCGACTGTATGGAGTACTTCAGTCGGCAACACTGTATTTGATGCGACACATCATACATAAACTCACGCCTTCTTCCCATGGGGGTATGCAGGAACTTATAGAACGCCACCTGCTACGATCCTTACACACTCCTTTTGCTCCGCTTTCGTTCATACATCAGGGGGCCTACCACCAGCTCAAAAGCAGTATTATTTTAATAGTACTACAGTGGGAGAAAGAGATGGAGCTATATGTCCTGTAGAGCTTCATCTCTTTCCCAAACGGAAGTCACACACACGAGCCACAGGTCATACACGCACGCCAGCAGTTGCGAGTACTACGCACCAGACCTTTCTGAAGAACATCATCAATAAAAATAAAAAAATACATACTGCTATTACTGGTTTTCCCCCATCCGGTAATCGTGAGTGGTTCCGTGGGATCATTGTCATTTGTCTCCAAACACACTGCATTCAAGTTATTGGTGAAGTGCAAAGGTCTCTCCAATCTAAAATAAAAATGTTTTATCAACTGCGTTTAGAATCAAAGCGCACATATTTATTAATTTGGTATACCAACAGCAGTACATACAAAGAATTAAAACAAAACATCATCTGCCTAGTCTTTTTCCAACTATGTTGGGGTCGGCTTACAGTCTAACCGGATGCAGCTGAATAGCAGTATTTTACATGGAGCGACTGCTTATCTGAGCTCCATACGACCCGTAACGACTGTCAAAGATCCACGAAGAAAGAAGAAATAATTAAAACAGAATAATAACATAATAAACGTACTGACAGGGCCTTAGCCAGGAATTAATTAGGGGGGGGGGGGTAGGGATTCCATACTTTTTAAGAAGAAATAAAGTAAGTATTTCTGATTTCAGAGAGGGTAAATCAAGAGTACCTACAGATTAATAAAAAAAACGACCAAGTGCGTGTCGGACCACGCACAATGAAGGGTTCCGTAGTTAGGATGAATTTATCTCAAGAAAAAACTTAACATTGTAGAACTTTGACTTTGCACAATATTTTAAGACCAGATTAACCATGTTATCTTATAGATTTTCCTGTAATCTATGTATAGAACATATATTTAAAACTACATACTACGTATTAAAAAAAAAAATTGATTCGGTAGTTTCAGAGATAAGGAATGTTCTATTTTCGTCTATTTTCTTAAATAACTATAAAATTATTTAAAAAAATAAGTCCTTTCATTTGATATGTCACACGGTACAGTTTGAATTTTTTTGTTTTTTAATTTTCTAATTTTCCTCCCAAGGGAGTGAATGATACAACGTGACGGTTGACAGGGGAGAGTGGGAAAAGAAAACGTGTTGCGCCGACCTCAAGTAACATGGGACAAGGGCAGGAAGATGATGATGAATTTGCGTCCCAAAACTGACCCCATAATTTATTTATTTTTACTAGCCTACGTTGTCCCACTCCTGAGCAAAGACCTCCCTCCACTCCTTCCACCTTTCGTGAGCCCGCGCGTCCTATGTCGTGGTCTGCCGCGACCCCGCCTCACTGTCTCAGGGCACCAGTTCTGTGGTATTTGGGCCCACAGTTTGTCCGGCATGCGGCAGACATGTCGTGCTTTTTTTTTTTTGACTTCTGTGATCATGACTACTTAACCGGGCTTTCCTGTGGGTGCCTTAAGCTACTACACTTAAAACCTCCAGCCAGGGGTTAGACATGTCCTGCCCAGTCCCATTTAAGTTGGGCAGCCTTTTGAGCCACGTCAGCTATTTTTGTTTTGGAGCGCAGTATTGTGTTACGAACACGATCCGTTAATTTAACGCCTAAACTCGCAACAATCAAGAAGTCCGATTTGACAGCTATCTAAAATCCTTTGTGTAGTGATGGGAAAAAAATCGATTGATTTAAAAACCGATTCTCGAAACATGTCGATATAACACACTGAGAGATTTTGTAATCGATGATTTATCTACATTGCTTGAAAACTGATTCTCGAGGCATAACGTTTTATTACAACGTGTAAACGTCAAATCGGACTTCTTAGATTGTCACGAGTGTAGTATACTGCGCTCCATTACTCGTTGACAGACCTTGAGTTTGGACTTCTGGATGTCAGTCAAAGAGCAAGTCTGTGCACCATTAACCTTCATATTAATAATTTATTTATTTACGTTACACGTCCGTGTTTGGGTTACAGAAATTCATAAGTGTACCAAATTTCAACTAAATTGGTCCAGTAGATTCGGAGCAAATTGGCTGTGACAGAAGGACAGCCAGCCAGACACACGAGTGATCCCATAAGGGTTCCGTTTTTCCGTTTGAGGTACGGAAAACTAATACACATTTCCCAAAGTAAATAACATGTTAAAGAAATAGAAGAGGCTAGCTCCCCAGAAAATATTGTCATCTTATAAAGTGCCTATGAAAAATATGACTATTACCTTAGATATGTTGAAAATGCAAAATGCGAATAAAGTGAAGTTGGAATGTTAGGTGCTAAAACGAAGTTTATTATTATTACCCTGTTGGAATTTTATTCTTTTACAAGTTAAATAAGTAATACAGTTAAAATTTTCTGACAAGCGTCTACGGTTTGGCTGTATTTATGCACGCTAACTTCTGTTTAAGTACATATACGAGTATGCTAAATAAAAGCTGCCATTGAGGAGTTGAGAATAAATAGCGACATGTCAAGGGGGAAGCGTCAGGGTAGCCCGCGAAATTCAAATTTTCTTACGTTTTTTTGCATTTTGCAGGTCAGTATCAGGTTTTATGTTGATTAAAAAATGAGGCTTTACTCAATTATAATCATTAGAATTAGCAATACAACTCCATAAGTTATCAAAGGTGACAAAGGTCATGATTTCATTAAATCAAGACATTTGACACCTGGACGCGTCACATTCTACGAGCGCGAGCGCATGTTGCGAACGTTTCATGTGCACGGATCCACACCTGTGCAACTGAACACGTGCAAGAACGGTGAGGTGAAGGTGTTCATACTATGTTCCTAAAATGCACGCGAACTGCACTGTTCGTGCATGCGAGAGGACATTTATAAATTGCACGCGCACTACTCGCTACCCGCTCGCGAACATGTCCAAAGCTGTCCATGCTATGTTCCTAAGATGCACGCGAACCGCAGTGTACACGCGCGTGCGCAGGTGTGGACCCGCCTTTTTTTTTTTTTTTTTTCTGGGTGGGAAATTATCAAATAACTTCTCCCGCTCTGGGTGGAGCGGGAGGGCGTGTCAGACTCCTACTGACTAAAACCCACCCGTGTTCCTTCGGTTGCCCTGTTGCCGGGGGCCATGATTTCCCTATCGGTTTTCTTCGAACCCCCGGCAGGCATTGGCCCTAGCGGACCCCGCCAATTCTGCTGACATCTCTGTGAGGCGCGCGTGGAACACAACGCGCCGTCGACCCGGGCTTGGTCCTTATCGGACGGCGAGCTACCCATTGCTCACCGTCCACAAGCCCGCGCCTACGGTGGCCGGAAATCGGCTCGCGATTCCCGCCCCGGGCGTCTCCTCCTATTGCGGCGGTTTGGGGCGTGAGGGCGCGAAGTTTGCCTCTCCCTCACGCGTTCCGCCTCCTCCTTCGCGAGCATTACCGCTTCGCAGAAGGAGGTGACGGCCTGCCATTTCCTCTCGCTCCGTACCATGGCCTGAACCAGGGCCGGACGCGAGAGATCACCGCCGCCGATCGCCTCTACGAGGACACGGCGTTGCTCTGCCCAAGCTGGGCAGACCTCCACCGTATGCTCCACCGTGTCCTCAGGCCGATCCACACAATGGTGACACCCGGGTGTTTCCTCCCGCCTTATCCTGAACAGGAACCTCCCGAAGCAGCCGTGTCCGGTGAGGACCTGCGTCAGGCGGAAGGTGAGAACGCCGTGGCGTCTCTCCAGCCACTCCTCAAAGAGGGGTCTTATCGCCGCGATTGTGGCGTGCCCAGTGTGGACCCGCCTTTATAGTATAAACTAACTAAATGGATTCGTTTTCAGTAAGTACACTTACCTTAACAAAACCAAGTCATGATATTTCTCCTTTCTGGTATATCTCGGGTTAGTTATGATCTGCGCTATTCCGACGTCAGTTCCTGGGTTGATCTCTTTGCCGCCAATCTCTATAACGCCACCGCGGACTACGGACGGTTGTATCCTGAAATTATACAACAAATAATTAAGACTATTCTGGAACAGTCCATCGCACGTTCAGTAACAATTTGACATTGACAGCGCCTTTATTACGTAGCAATACGAGTGGTTTTTGTAGTTCAAGTGCCAGTAACTACTCACGTGAGGTTGACTGTACAACGATACAATAAATCTATTCTTGAATCTCAAGTTAACCGTTATTATTGGTGTCCAGAGTAACATTGACCAATTATAATACTTTTTATGAGATTAATGTGAATTTGGGTTATTTATTTATCTGTGATATGATAACTTAAGTAGATACTTTTTGTTGTTTTCTTTTACTCTTGTCTTTTATGTATGCACATGTTTCTGTGACAAATAAACCTACTTATAACCGACTTCAAAAAAAGGAGGAGGTTCTCAATTCTAGGCATAAGGCTATTGTAACTTAGATAAATTACAAATCAACCCACTAAAACGTGAAAATTCTTTTTACAAAAAATACAACCGACTTCCAAACTACAAAATGAAAAATAACTTTTCGGAAGTCGGTGTCAAAAAACTAAAATACTGATCCAAAGACACCGACTTCCGAAAAGTTATTTTTCACTTTGTAGTTTGGAAGTCGGTTGTATTTTTTGTAAAAAATGTTTTTTTCTTTCTTTCTTTACATATTTTTTTTTTGTTTATTGAAAACTTCTTTAGGCGCATTGGGCATTTTTAAGATGGGACTAAACCATTGATTTCGCGACACTGTAACGCAATTTACCGACACCGTGGAGTAAACGACATCAACGCGTTGATTACCGTGGTGCCGATTTTTTTCAAGTTTTCACTTTCGTCGGCACTCCCGGAGTGCCACTGTTTTTTTTTGTTCAGCACTGTCCCACTTCTGGGCAAAGGCCTCTCTCCACTCCTTCCATCGTTCTCGAGCAGTTTTGATGGAATCTGTCCAGTTCTCCCGGTATTTAGCCTTGTGATAATTACCTATCTAAAGTGTCCACACAATGTGCGGCGCTCAGGACGTAGAAAGGTGACAGCACTGACCCACCACAGTCAAACTCTAAGCCATCGCCTCGGTCAAATCCCAGAGCTACCTATAATTAAATAGAAAAAAAAAATATTATAGCTGAATTAAGAATCTTAGTTAATTCACATTCCATTGCAGATTGCACTCACTCAACTTTTGGTTGTATATTGTTTATTACTGTTAAGTACTATTAATTGGAGATCATATCGACGTCATGACATGTATTTTTATTTTATTTTTATTTCTGAAATGTATTTAATTGTGTTTTCATCAATTTTGACTCAATTTATGACAACTTAATGTTCACAAACTCAACAGCAAACCAACATTGTTCTTTGCAGTGCCCTGCCCTGTTAGGGCACTGCAAAGTTCATGTACAAAAATCGACAGTAAAATGTGTGATATGCATGAGAGCAAATAAATAAATAAATAACTATCTACTTTAGTGTTATGCTATTATAAGTTGATTTTAGAGTGACCTTCATCTGCCTAGGTTATTCCGTTTGTAATAAAAATATAGAACATTGAAAAGAGTTATTGCGTATTGAAAGATCAACACTAGTACAGTTGTCTTAAGAGCGTGCATTCTGTAAGTGGGCAACGTCGCAAATATAATATAAAATATTCCGCTGTTTTAATTAATTTGGCAATATTACTGTATATGAAATATGGCTAACTAACATAACATAACATCACGCCTTGTTTCCCCGAAGGGTTGGGCAGAGGTGTCCCTGTAGCAGGTACACCCACAGTTCGCCAGTTATGTTTAAGTCCCATGTAATAGGGGGCGAGCCTATTGCCATCAACCGGGCACAAATCCAGACTCCGGGCTGCTGTTGAGAAATTTCAGATAGAAAAACCCAATAACACTTTGCTCGACCCGGGAATCGAACCCAGGACCTCATGCTCAGCAGTAGCGCTTGCGACCACTAGACCAACGAGGCAGTTATGGCTAACTAGTGAACTAAAATATTGATTATGTAATACCAGTTTTTAAGATGTAAACAAGTACCTATTTGCAAACTTCCAAATGCGTTTTTTACACCTATAACGGTTACAACATCAAATTCAGTATTATAACTACAATTCATTATTAAGGCGACACTAACTGACTTTTAATGATTTTACACTGAAGATCACGTCTAAACGAGTAGTGTTAATGATTATGGAAAAAATATTAGAGTATTTTCTTAATAACTTAATCTGTGAATATTTTACATTATGTTTATATTCCATATTGGTGCCGATTCTCTTGTGCACAAACTAAACTAAATTTAAGTTCAGTGCATCTTTTTTTTTCTATTTCATTAAGAAAAGGACAGAAGATAAATTTTAGTTTAGTCCTGTCAAATTAATCAGCGCCTGTCACTCTCCATACAAGTTTAGACGTGATTAAAAACTTGCCGACTAAAATTACGTCAATTTACGTCAAGCGCTGATTAATTTGACAGGACTAAACTAAAATTCATCTTCTGTCCTTTTCTTAATGAAATAGAAAGAAAAAGATGCACTGAACTTAAATTTAGTTTAGTTTGTGAACAAGGGAATCGGCACCAGTGTAATAAATTTGTAAAGTTATGTCAAACGCGGTTATAAAACTGAGAATCACGCAAAACCTATAAGTTTATTTCCACAACCGTCTTTAGCCGTAACATATACAACACACGGATAAAATGGCAGGGGGTGACTTCCACACTCAATAACGGGCCACCGGAAACGGTCGTTAGCACATAGTGACATAGCGATAAGGGGATAACATATCCTGAGGTGCTTGAGGAGTCCATAGCTATCAGGATACCAGAAGTACGGTCAAGATCCCTATCAGAATTTTACTGGAATACTTCCTTCCTCCGAGAACATTTGCTCTTGCGAATCTCCACTCAAGCCGGCCAATAAAGGCAAGAATGAGGTAGGAGCTCTGTTCCTCGTCAGTGTTCACTCCAGCTGGCCAATAAAGGCAAGTCAGAGGTGTGAAACAAGACTTCTCCCGGGAGATAGGGTCCGTGGGGTCGCTACTGCAGAACAGCTCGCCACGTGCTGCCCTGCGGGTTTCTGTATCTTTCTTAGTCTGGCTCCTCACCCTATATTATAATTGAGTTGAAAAAGTCGCATATTCTCTGTCAAGAAGCACGCTAAGACGACACTAACAAGTAGTTTGAAACAAGGGCAAAAACCTATTCTTTCTACAAAAATATTGTTGCCTCCTTTTCCTATAAACTACTTTCGGAAAACATGTTTATTCCTACTCGAAGCGCTTCTAGACCATTTGAAATGCTGAAAAATCTGATATCAAACTAGAACTAAACTCCTCATTAAACCTAAAAAGAAAACACGATTGTGTAAGCGTAATTTAATTTTGCGCATTACGCATAACACTTACATTGCAAACGAGGTTTAATAAACAATAACACAGCTCAGTACGAAATGAATCGCGTATAAAGGGTATCGTACGTACCATGAACTCTAACCTATAAGATAATAAAAAGATCCATCTCAAGAGTACCTAGCAATAATATCATACATCGACTGCAGTTGTTGTTTTAACGATAGTTAGTATTTCTGTATGGTTGTAATAATCTACTTAATTCATATCAAAGTTTTCTCAAACGACCCCAAAAGCTCAAAACAACTTAATATGTCATGTAAATCCTATTTTTTTTTTCTTATTTATTTGGGTACCTATAAACTCGTGTAGCAGAGCGCCTAAGCTGATGTTCACGAGGACGATATAAAATCGCGCCGGGATTTTGTCGTACATTGGACTTCCAACGCTCTGCTTAGCACCGAGAGTTGAAAATCCAAGTGTGTGTTTTCGACGCGCTGGGATGCACTCTGTTGAGTTCTCAACGCTCAGTTCAACACCGAGGGTTGAAAATCCAGTGCGCGGTAAATCCCGCCGCGATTTAATTACGTCCGTGCGTACGTCGGCTAAAGGTGGCGGTTCGCGCGGCGACCGAGATGGAAGACATACTGGAGACCGAGACCGCTACAATAGTGCTATTCTGTAACCATCTCACCGTGTATCTTAGGTGAAGTGAGCGTGAAGTGAGCTGTCAGTTGCTAAGGATTGACACTATTGGCAGGTCACTTCACCTAAGTTATCACGGTGAGATTTTTACAGAATAAGCACTACTGTAGTACTATTCTGTAAAAATCTCACCGTGATAACTTAGGTGAAGTGAGCTGCCAACAGTGCCAATCCTTAGCAACTGACAGCTCACTCCACGCTCACTTCACCTAAGATAACACGGTGAGATGGTTACAGAATAGCAGTACTGGTCATTAGGGTTTGTATCAGGGTTGCCAAGTTTTTCTAGTAGAAGTAGAGTATATCTGATTTTAAAGAGCATAAATAAAGAGTAAAGATTAATAAAAAAGAATACCATTTATTTAAATTAATTAAATGTATTTTTTTGCACTTTTTGCGGTACATAACAATTTTTTATAGTTTTTAAAAGAATTTTAAGACTTCAAACATCCTAATTCTAAGTTAATATAGATCAGCACCCTAATTGCGTAATACAACACAATCACAATTTGTTTCGATTTGAAACAGATTTCTAATCCATTGCTTCATAAGTTGGAAAAAAAATCTGTTCAACAACGTAAATAACGCAATGAATGTTGTGGAAGTGTCAAAATAAAACAAATTTCGCGAAATTGTTTACGAAAATGAGTTACGCAATTAGGGTACAGGAGCTCATTTTTAATCAATTTAAATGAAACCCTATTTCTCTCTGATCGCCACTTCACATTCATGACCGAAAAGACTCTCGGTGAATGTTTAAGTGGCGAAAACTGAAATTAATAGATAAACTTTTTTATGAATAAAGAAGTTCTGCGACATCTGACATCTATTTCCAAAAGACAGCTTGTCACTTTGACATAATTATTTTGAGGTGACTGATTGTGGCTGCGTTTAGAAACGCCCGAGTTTTATGGGTACCAGTACATACATAAGAAGTATTCAAATGAAGTTCTTAAGGTACATTCAGTTTAAATCCAAAACTTATTTGCCTAATTATTGCAGCCGCTGCAAGAAGTTTCACATTCTTCCACTAATTGAGAGGAGAAAAATTGCCGATATGGTATTCTTGTTCAATTTGGCAAATGGTTCATCCGACTGTTCTGAATTGATGAGCAAAATTGGGCTGCGTGTTCCATCCTTCACGTTAAGGAATCATCAACCTCTGTATGTTCCCTCTGTGCGGTGTATATATCGACAAAACTCTTATATGATAAGAGCTAGCAGGGCATACAACTCGATGTGTCAAAGTGTTGATGATCTTGATTTATTCTCCACCAGTGTTCCTAAATTTAAAAAAATTATAAGTGAAAACTTCTTTGAAGATCACTAAAACCTGTTTAGTCTTTTCTTAATTTCGAGTGCTTACTTATTCTTACTTTCGCTTGCTTGTCTGTTGTTTCTTGTGCTACCCTAATATTGTCAGTGAAAACTTTTAATTGGTCTTCTTTCACTATCAACTATCTGTATCCTAGCTGTAAGTTTTCTTAAGAAATAAATACAATAAATTCAGTAGGTAAACAAAAAGTATTTTTTTGTGTTGTGGGCATGGCTGGCATCAGTGAACATTATGCCAATGTAAAAAGAGTATTTTAGCGTACTCTATTAGTGTTATATATTATAGAGTAAACCTACAAGAAAAAGAGTACAATACTCTATTTAAGAGTACGGTTGGCAACTCTAGTTCGTATGGGCGCCCGTTCGCGAGCGAGACCGAGACAGGAGACGGAGATGCGAGACAGAAAACCGCGAGACGCGCGACACCACTGGTCAAAAGCGGAGACCGTTTCGGGTCTCCATCTCCTGCCTCGCGTTGCTGGTCTTGCTCGCGAACGGGCGCCCATTGGATACAAAATCTAATGACCAGAAACAGTCTCGGTCTCCTGTCTCTGTCTTCCATCTCGGTCGGTTCCGTCTCTTGCCGCTTTCCGAATTAGAACAAAATCGCTCACAGCGCTGACATCAATAATTTGTGTTCCGATATACATGTCACGAATATGACAGCTGAGGGCTGTCAACAATTCGGAATGCTCGTGAACGTGCTCACGGTGCTCGCTCAACGTCAAAACTTGCGTATCATATTTCTTTGTTTATTTATATACCAAAAATTTCTTCTTCTTCTTTGGTTAAGTGGTGACGGCAGCCAGAAGTACAATTTCGAAAATGCCACGTTAGTTTAAAGATATGATGCGACTCAAAACAAAACAGCACAACCCGTGGCGGGGCAAGATCAAAATTTGATGTGAGCGAGGTACATTTCGCGAGGCCCTCTGGTGCCGCAAGACGAAAAAAAAAATACAGTTGAACAGTTCTCAAATTTTTAGGCAGGTATAGGTCGATTTATAGGATAGGCCATTCAAAAATATTGCGAGTATGAAAACACCATTTTTCTATTCAGGGATCCGTTTGCGTAATATTAAGTTTTAACACGTTCAGTGCCGGGAACCGTCCTGCAGGGCTAACATGACAAGCGCGAGAACGCTCTTTTTCTCGTTTTATCGTAATTTGTCTACGATTCTGACGTCATTCTAATCCCTAACATGACCGCAAACGACGAGTAAACTAGAAAAAGGCACTTTGACATTCTTTTATCGCGCGACGATAAACCGATGTTGCAAATTATTAAAAACAAATTATTTTTGTGATAGCAACATCGGCTTGAAGTTCTGTTTCATTCATTCAATTTTATGCATGGAATTATGTACTTTATTGAATAAACGTCTCTCTCTCTTAATTATTCTCTTAATTATTATTATTTAATTATTTATGATTATTTTTTATTATTTATTTATATATGATTAGTTTTTTATTATTTAATTATTTATGATTAGTTTTTTATTATTTAATTATTTATGATTAGTTTTCTATTTAACCGAGTTTTTGATAAAAATTCGGTTAAATAGAAAAATTGATTTCTTTGACATGCTGAAATTAAAATACAAATTGACAGAAATTAAAATTAGTGGTACAGACGCCAGCACATCAGGCTACTACAATCTGTCAAATTTATTTAATAGATTTTCAACTTTATCACTGAAGTTTAAGGTTCAAAGTTGATTGGGAAAATTTGACAGTTTCGGGTAGCTTGATGTGCTGGCGTCTGTACCTATACTCATTAGATAATCACCACAAATGACAAATGGGCCGACGATCGACGGAAAAAAAAAAATTGTCTACAATAAGTATGACTATGACTCTGCCACCTATTTTTCGAGTTTTTTTATGTATCATAATTTTGTCTTTTTGTCTACTCTCTATCGTCGTCAAAATCGACGACGACTAAATACTATATCGTGTTGAACTGTCAAAAATCGAGATAAATAACGTGTCATGTTAGGGTTTGTCGACAAAACATGAAGTTTGACAGAACGAATCGAGTATTTTGTATGGCATAGCTGTCAGAAAACGATAAAACTACAGAAATAGACAAAAATTTGTCGTGCGAGAGTGGATATATGTCGCGTGTGTCATGTTAGGCCTGCTGGAGAGCTCATGTCAATATATTTATCGTATTATGACGAATAAAAAATTTTCGACGCGTTCACGGCTTTTATGTAATGCATAAACCTTCGAGGTGGGAGGCCCCTCGGACCGCGAGGCCGTAGGCGGTGGCCCACGTCACCCACGCCTTACGCCGCCTCTGAGCATAACTGTTATTTTTGACAGCGCTCACGGTGATATTAATTTAGGGCATGGTCGGCGTTATCGCAAGATGGTACATGTCATGACGTCATCTATGACGATACACGGGACATCGTTACCGCGCTCACGCTAATTCGGTACGGGTGTTAGCACGCTAAAATCACAACGTAACTCGGAACGCAGCCTCTATGGCCATGCGAACCGCCACCGATATATTCGACCTTAATTCGTCTACTTAAGATTTAATCATGTTCACGGGCACTTAGTCTCTGCACCAGTAGTGGTAGGCTGAAATCACGACGCGAATTATAGCGCTTTTCAATGACGTAATATAAAAATATCATTGGCGCTAATCCTAATTCAAGTACTATAATTATTATGATTTCTCGCTACAAAACGACGGACGGTTAGCCGACGTTCGCACGAACGTAATAAAATCGCGGTGATTTTCTTTCGTGCACTGGATTTTCAACGCTCTGCTTAACGCCGACAGTTAAAAATCCAACAGTGTGTTTTTTCAACCAGTTGAAAATCCAACAGTGTTTTTTCAACCAGTTGAAAATCCAACAGTGTGTTTTTTCAACCAGTTGAAAATCCAACAGTGTGTTTTTTCAACCAGTTGAAAATCCAACAGTGTAGTTTTTCAACCAGTTGAAAATCCAACAATGTGTTTTTTCAACGTGTTGAGATGAGAATGCGTTCCAGCGTGTTGGATTCTCAACGCTTGGCTTAACACCGAGAGTCGAAAATCCAGTGCGCGATAAAATTCCGCCGCGATTTTATTACGTCCGTGCGAACGTTGGCTAAGTGTGAGCCACGCCTTGTGAATCTGAGAAATCCTATAAGCCGATGGTCGCACGGACGTAATAAAATAGCGGCGATTTTTTTCGTGCATTGGATTCTCAACGCTCTGCTTAGCGCCGAGAGTTGAAAAACACACTGTTGGATTCTTAACGCTCGGCTTAACACCGAGAGTTGAAAATTCAGTGTGCGATAAAATCCCGCCGCGTTTTTATTACGTCCGTGCGTACGTCGGCTTAGTGCCTAGAGTTCTTTCTACACTGAGCTGGCTTCTAGATTAAACATAATGCACTGATTAAAGATAAACAACACAAGGAATAACCACAGGCAAATCAATAGGTCACTGGCGTAATAAATGTTCAATTAATTAAATATATGTCATTAGCACTTTGAGACTATTTATTAATTAAAATTAAATTAATAGAATCACGTCATTGGACGGTGGTTCTTAAACCGATTTGTCATTTAAAAAACCAGAATGTTATTAGCAATGCATTATGCATGCATACCTACCTACATTATATTCTCAAATGTTGGTTCTTTTTAATAACACAAGGAACTTGTTGTGTAGAAACAGGATTGACATCACTATCAAATAACAATATATTTACAAGAAACAGGTTCTTTTAAAAAAGGAATTCTTTGCAGAGAATAATAATAACTAGGCTGATGATATTTAATTACAAATCCTACACTGATAATATGAGGAAAATATGTATCTTACCATGTGTGGAAATTCCCCGAGTGAGGCTGTTTCCCCGCCCAAAATATGCAAGTCCAAAGGTGGTATACTTGAAGCTATGATTTTCTGGCATTCTAAAATATTAAAGTGTATTAGCAAAAGTGATCAAAACATGGTTCCAGTACACACTCAGTTTATTATGAATGTTTGCAAGTGAGACGAGACGTGAGAGTGAGTTTGTGTGGATATTATGTCCTTATCAAAATTAGTGTTATTTATTGTCACTCACATTGAAATTATTTATCAATTTTTCTGAAGGCCTATCTGAGTTGTAGATGCTAAAAGTCAGAAGGAGAAGTATTCTACAGACATTTCAATAATAGAAATAACAAAAGGCTTACCTCTATCAGCAATTCTATTTGTTTTTATCCTAGTTTCATCACCTCCTGAAAGAATTCTATTGTTTAATAAACATGCTATTATATTTTGAACTATAAATACCTACATCTACTAAATCTTACCAAATTTGTTAACGGCACGAGGACAACAGACCACTTCTTCAACTCCTTCAAAACCACACCTTTCAAATTGATGAAATTTCTTTTTTCTAATTTCTCTGAAAATATGAAAAATAATTGATTGTGATTCTAATTAAGACGGTTTATCCTAAAAGTTGGCAAGGTCGTAAATAGCTGTCAATTTTTTACCTATTTTGATTAATTTGGCAATATTACTGTATGGAATTAAAAAATAGCGACTAGGGAATTAAAGTATTGATTAAGAAATACAATACTTAATATCTTAATACTGAATATTTAGTTTTAGATGTAAAAAAAGTATTTGGAAACTTTCCAAATGCCTTTTTTACACCTAAAATTGTTACAACATCAAATTCAGTGTTCTAATTGCAATTCATTATTAATATTCTAGGGAACTAGTTAGCCACATTGCTTATTTCCATACAGTAATATAATATTGCCAAATTAATCAAAACAGCGAAATTTTTGACATCTACTTGTGACGTTATCCACTTTCAGAATAAACGCTCTTAACAATCAAGGTGTTGAATGTTATAAAAGATTGAATGTGTTTATTATTTCTAGTTACAATATATTCAGCAAAATGCATAAAAAAAGTAAGGCAAAGCAATCAAAGGTTTAGTAAGATTATGTGTCATAAATAATTTGCCTTGTGTTAAAATTCACATTCACAACACACTGTTGTTTTACACTTACATGAGGGCTGCTTCACACCTGGAAACTTTAGCACAAGTACCTTCCAACGTTGGGGCATTTGTCATACAGCTCTCGCCAACTATACACATTTCAAACATCAATAATAATTGGTACCTACCATGAAATCAATTGACACCTCATTAAAATTGTAATTGAACATATTTCCAATTTAGCTTAGTAATTTCAAGTACAATAATTTGCCGTTGTTCTTAATGCAAATTAGCCTTTTACACAGCAAACTACATGCTTATTATGTACTTTTAATATTTTTGTTTATTTATTATATTAAGTGTATAACAAGAGATTTACTTACAAAATAAATAATGTAATAGAAATTATTAAAACGGGGTTTATGATTATTCTTAAATAAAGGGACCATCATTTACATCATCCTTATCTTAAGCCAAAAGATCCACTGCTGGACATAGGCCTCCCCCAAGGATTGCTAACAACCTACCCAGTGAGCCAGGAAATAATAAATTAAAATATTAATCTTATTGGCTGGCTGTGGTCACAAAATAAAAATCGTATTAAAAAATACACTTGCACCAATCTTACCATCTTGTGAGATTGCAAAATGTAATAAGATAATATTTAAAACAGTCAAAAACTTCAACCACATCCTGATATTTTGAATATTACACCCAAATTAACTTTTCCTTCTAGCTGGCACAAGCACTCTTCTTCAAAACCGGTTTATTGTTTTCAAATAAAACTTTTCCTTATACGATAAACAGTCGAAAAATAACGTATTACTAAGACATTACACTAATAGAAAGTGCTCAAGAGTAATTATAACACTTAGTACCTAGTTTACAGTATCATAATGGAAATAAATGCATTTATTATATTTGAATAAAACCGGTCAAACGTAAAGTTTGTACTGTAGCTAAGTACTTAATGCCACCAAAAACAAGTTTAACCTATGACTTTGTCAGTTTTGACATTGACATTGGTAAGGCTAAGCACGAACTACGAATTTTCATCATTGCGATTTTTTCAAACTGCGAAATAGAATCGCTAATGATCATAATTCCTACGCGCAATCGCAAAAGATTTCTTTTCGCAGTGCGCAGACTCTAGTATATTGGTATTGTTCACAGTTTGGCGATTATCATACGCAACGATTAAAATTCGTAGCGCGCGCTTAGCCTAAGGCTTCAAACAGTTAGGTACAGACGCCAGCACATCAAGCTACTAAAATCTGTCAAATTTATTTAATAGATTTTCAACTTTATCGCTGAAGTTTAAGGTTCAAAGTTGATTGGGAAAATTTGACAGTTTCGGGTAGCTTGATGTGCTGGCGTCTGTACGTGCGGCTTCGCGCAATCACCGATCACGCCAATGCACGGTGTGCGTGAGATTAGCGAAAAGTCAATTTTGCAAAAATAGCAATATTACCTTTTGCCTGATTATGTATATGGTTACAATTATCTTTTGACGCTCGAATGACGCTGACATAGGGGCGCTGATGGTGAACATTTGCAATTATAATGAAAAACAAGATGTTGGCATTAGTTCCGATTTTGGCCACATGCCAAAAGATTCTAGTACAGCATGGCTGTACTAGAATCTTTTAGCACTGGCAATGGCAATGCTATGGCATTCATTTTGAAACAACACTGTGAGGGTGAGCCAGCATCCTGAGACGGCAAGAACCAGCGAAGGAATAAACATGAATTCCCTGTTATTTTTAGTAAGTTACTGATGAAAATTCGAAGACATGTGACATCTACCAACCCGCACTGGTCCCGCGTGGTGGATTACGGCCCACTCCCTCTCACAGAGAGGAGGCCTGTGTCCCAGCAGTGGGAACATTTATAGGCTGATAATGAATGATGATGACTGATGAAATCGACTAAATGTTGCAAAAGACCTTGTTTCGAATTTCTTGAAGAACGCGGAAAAAAAAACATTTTTAATTATTTTGCTGTTGAGTGATGGTCAGTGATGTAAAAGGTGGTAACACTGCGTTGGCTGTTGATTGATAGTCAGTAATCCAAGTCCAGTTGAACCAATACCTGTCGGAAATAAAACAAATACCCAATCTATCTTGTGCATTTAGCTGAAGTACTTATATGGTGTGATGTGATCGTGTTAAATAACTTTACAATTGCAATACGTTATTATCCGGGACAGCATGTTTTTAGGTGTTTATTTACGGTTTCACTATCTACGTAAGGTTATTGGATTGTAATGATACCAACAAGGACGTAGTTTTGCGAGTAGCAGTATCGTTCGCGGGAAGATGACATCGTCGGGCGGAGCAAGTACACATCTAGGAATGCACTCTGCGATGGCGAGCCAGATATGCCTAGGTGCCCCATCGACGGACTTTGGTTTAACGGTGGGTGTGCCAGCGCCGACGATGGGCTATGAGATTCAGGCTACCCACAGCGGTGATTCTTCCTCCGATTCACACTCACCAGGTATGCCCGCAGCTAAAGCTAGTGATCGAGAATCCCGTATAATAGCTGAAAAACAACGTCGTAGCCAATACAACTCCCAAATTAGTCTAATTATGTCTTTGTTGTCCGATATCGTGCACTCGCAGCGTAAAGTTGATAAGACGAGCGTGCTGAGACTCGCCGCCAACAAGCTCCGCAACGAGCATGTGTTTGGTGATACTTTCAAATGCGGCCATATAGAGACATGGTCGTCTTCATTTTTAAAGTTTTTCGACCTATTTGGCGGTATTATGTTCGGTGTCACATGCCGCGGCCGGCTGTTTATTGTATCACCCAACGTTCAAGAAAAGTTGGGATACTGTCATATAGATCTACTTGGACAAGACATGTACAATTATGTTCATCCAGATGATAAAGAAACTCTTCGCCATCATATTTATCCTCAAGAACTGCAAACAAGTTGTGACAGTAGACTCTTTGAAAACCATCATAATTTCCATATCCGCATGATGAGAGCAGGTGCTCGCTCAGACCCTGCTAGATATGAGCGCTGTCGCATAGATGGCATTTTGAGACGCTCTGACAAAGCTACATCAAGTGGTGTTCAAGATGAGCAGATAATTAGACGGCAAAGAGTGAGAACCAATAGAACTTTTTCATCTAGTGGAAATGATGTAGTTTTCATTGGTATGATTCATGTGGTGTCCAGTGCTATGCCAGCGCGAATTCTGCCCCCAACAGCCTATTCAGAATATTGGACAAGACATTTGATTGATGGCCGTATAGTACAGTGTGACCAGAGTATATCATTAGCAATTGGCTACATGACAGAAGAAGTAACTGGTACATCAGCCTTTGTATTTATGCACAAAGAAGATGTCCGCTGGGTCATTTGTGTACTACGGCAAATGTATGACGAGAGCAGAGAGTTTGGTGAGTCTTACTACAGACTGATGTCACGATCTGGACACTTCATATACATGAGAACACGAGGATTCCTTGAAATTGATAGAGCAACAAAAAAAGTTCAAAGTTTTGTATGTGTCAACAGTGTTATTGGTGAAGATTATGGATGCAGAATGATGGAGGAAATGAAAAGAAAGTATTCAGTGATTATTGATGTGGAAAAACAACAAACAGAAGCACCGGCCACTGACGATGCTCCAGTGGAACATCCTAAACGTTTAGAACGCATTGTAATGCATCTAGTGGAGCCATCAGTTAATGAAAACATTGATGAGTTGCAACTGGTGCCACCTTCTAAAGAAAATATAATTTCTGCAATTCAAAATAGTGAAAAGGTTGTTCAAGAAACAGGAGTGAGATTTGACTCGAGGAAGAGGAGGAAGATGGACTGTGATGACAATAGTGAATGCTTGAAGCGACACAGTGGACTGCAAGATGTTAATGTTGATCTGTCTGTTGCTAAGATTGTTAGTTAAATTTCCAAAATGGTTAATATTACGTAAGTAGATGGTATATTTGACCAAATGTTTCAGAATAAAACATTCATAGTGTAGTTCTATTAGTAAGTGGACATTGATGCAGTGGATTAAGTATGGGTAAGTCCCACTGTGTGGGCAGACTTCATTGACTAAAGTTTATAATAATTATATGTATATAAAATCCTGAAAGACTGTACCTCCCTTGGCAATTTGGGAATTTTCAATTAAAACAAGGCTACACAGAATGATTTTATAGTACAGTGTAGGTATATATTTCATTCATCAGTAAACCAAGTAAAATTATGTCTTGGTTCATATTCAGTCAAGAAATTTAGGTCCATTTCAATAAAATTAAGTACTTGATCCTTGTGATGCAGATAAATTTTGTCTCAACAATCTTTGCATGTTTTGTGATAATCATAAATAAATAAAGCAGTACATAAAAAATATTACATTTTTACTGGTTCTTTGGGATTTTTTACTGATCTGATAATTACTATTCAAAAGAAAAAAAAAAACAGGATAGGATTCCCTCCACATAAAAATAATAATAATAAATAGCTTCGTAATTCAACACCAGAAAGGTAAATTTAATACAATACACCAATAATGAGCCAAACTTTCGTCATGAACTTGCTGAACCTAACTTACCTAGTACCCTACAGAAGTGAAACTGGGCAATGACTTTAAATTAAAGCAGCCGTTAACAAAATATATTAAAGGGAAGGAAAAGGAAGCTTAAGTATATCTTAATGTAAACGTCGCGGAGGTAGGTACGCGCTACGATGCACAGACTTGCCATTGCCCTAAAACATAACCCTTCCTTTGGGCTTTGCTGTGGCCGGGTAAAAATATAAATGTCTAATGTCAAGAAACCAAGAATTCTCGGAGGGACCATGTCGGGATTATTAAAGCTCAATAATTGCTTGTTATTTAAAAATTATTGTATTTAATAAAAAAGCTAGGTATACTACTAATTCAATTAAAAAAACAGCCATATAAGTTTTCCATTCTTGAAGTGTTAGATGAATGTCCATTATTATAATTATTGTTAATGATTGTGACTGGCTCCGATGTGTCTACAACAATCTATGGCCACTTTGCGGACAATACAGCTAGTTTTGTACATTTTCAAACAACCGCTAGAGACATTTTTCTAATCATATTTAATTCAGTAGGTATCAGTGCAATCAAATTTACATGAAGCATTTGAATTGTCATCGTCATCTATTTAAAAGTAAACCCATCTTCAACTCATGATTATTGGATAACTCTTCTGGATAATTGGATTCCACTACACGAATAGGCGATGATTGACCATCTAACCAAAGAATACTAAAGGAGAGTTAGTTTAAAAATATGTCAATTTGTGTCTTTGCAATTTAAATAACATATCGTTGAGCAATGCGGCAGTCGGAAGTCCTGACTATTGACAAAGGTAATCCTTTCGTCTATGATAAAGGACAATCGGATACTTATCCCGATGACCGTTATAGCGATTACATCCTCATATTTGCTCAGCTCTGGCTTTCATAAGCAATGGCTATATAATCAGTACGGTTTTCTTACGAATCGGTAAGTCAGTCTTGGCAAATCAAAGACAATAAATATATTGTTGCGAATAGCACATCGAACAGTCACAAAGATCAGTCTGATAACTGGCCTAACCCCACATATCGACATTGAGTCAAATTGCCTGCTGTCGTTCCATGTAAAATATTGATATAATTAGCCGTTGTGATTATTTTCGATTTCGTTTAAACCGTTGTTATTATTGTTTTAATAACCGTTCCGTTTCATAACTAGTCTTCAAAGGATGGAAAAAAATATTGATAGAAGACAGTTAATCGGGTAGGTCAGGGTAGTCGTGTGATAGTTTGCTACAAATACTGTCAGTTATCACGGAAATATTTAGTCGACGAATCGATATTATCTCCTACAGCAGCTGATTCAGTGTTTGATTATATTATCATCGCGTGTAGTGCAATACCTACTATGTGTGTTGTAACTGCAGTACGATCAATAAGAACGAATAAAATCTGCAAAACGCAAAAAAATCGGAAGTAGAAAGTTCGTGATGAATGTGGCTTACAACCGTCGTAAGGAATTGCAGTATTTTTGCACCCGACTTGTGCAGTGTTCAGGATCGATCGATGCGTATTATAAAGGGCCAAGGGCAACTTACGGACGTCCGCATTGACTTTGCTTTCTCTCGTACCTACCGGCGCGAATAGCTCACGTATGTTGAAGTGGCGGTTTTAAATAAAAATCGGTTCACCGGGACAGATTGTTAATAAAGAATGCTAGTAAGTAGTTATATTACCTGTTTTTATTCATCTCTAACGCGATGCGCTGTGCCATAGAAAATCTGTTCAGTTTCTTGCCAAGTACTAAATAAATCTAAAGCTTTTGCGAAGACAAAAACACAATAAACCTAACTGCGTTTGCACTGGCCAGCCATTCAACAAAACATGTTGGAATCTCTATTTTCTGACAATTTTCCATACAAAGTTTGACAGGAACTAGAGATTTGAACATGTTTTGTTGTGATGTTTCGCCAGTGCAAACGCATAGTAAGCATTATCATTTGGATGATCCCATTACCAGTTCCGATGTTGGACTCACTTCGCTGTCCATTATAATAATAATAAAGCCGTTTATTTCCAAACTTTGGGTACATCGTTAATTTGTTAGTAGAAAGTATTTGGGTAATCATAATATGTCCATGCTCGGTGTGCTTTTTGGCTTTTGGCATAGGCCTCCTCCAACTGTCTTCATCGTTGCTCGGTCCTCAGCAATTCTAGGCCAGTATGGACCTAGGGTTAAACGGATGTTTTCCCATATCTTGTTTTTGCGCGCCCCCGGTTTCTAATCCCGTCTCTTGTGTACCTTAGTCACTTGTTTGCTCCATTTGTTTGTTTTACGTCGAAGCATGTGTCCTGTCCAGCCCCATTTCAAATGGTCTATGCGAACCACTATATCCTTTACCTTAGTTTTACGTCTTTTATCTGTGTTTTGGTCCCTTAGCATGCTTCTTTCCATCGTCCTTTGCATTTTCCTAGTTTCGCTCTATGATTATATCGGCGAGCGACCAAGTTTCGCAGCCATACGCAGGGAAGAATGCAAGTGTTGAAAGTTTTCCTCTTGATATGCTTGCTTAAGTCTTTACTCTTCATTATTTCCTTCAGGGACCAGTATTTTTTCCATCCACAGGCATTCTTTTATTGACTTCCTTTGACATTGAGTCGCTGGGGGAGATAATTTGCCCTAGGTAAATAAAGTCACTCACATATTCTAACCATTAACTTCTATGTCGACTTCTGGGGAGTTAGTCATCAGCTTTGTTTTGTTCGCGTTCATTTCTAGCCCTACTCTGCTTTTATTCGTTAGGGTTTTTACCATAAGTTCTAATTTCTTGGGATCTTCTAACAGGATTATATTGTCTGCTAATCGGTTGATGGTTTAAGCGGCTACCGTTAATGCTAAGACCGTATTCGTCCCAGTCTATTTGCCTAAAAATACGTTCAAGCACAGCATTAAACAGTTTGGGAGATAATGGGTCTCCTTGTCTGACGCCTCTGTTTATAGGAAAAGGGTCTCCTTTCGTTTCCACTTTTATGCAGCTTTTACTCTTACTATAGATGGTTTTTATGAATTCGATATACTCAGGTATTTTCCACTCCTTGTTCTCTTAGGCTAGACCAGATATATGTGTGGTTCAGACTGTCGAAAGCTTTGGAATAGTCAATGAAGGCAGTGTACAACGGCTTCTTGTATTCATTGTTTTTTTTTCCATGACTTGTTTGATTATGTGGATATGATCGACGGTACTATCGTTTTTTCTGAATCCTGCTTGTTCTATCGGTTGCTTTTCGTCTAGAGTTTGTGATATTGTGGTTGCCGTCTATTACTGGTTTCTAAATTCTACATTACTTATCAGTAAAGTTTCGTCGATTAATAAATTGACCGTTAGGCATTAGTTTTACTTTTATTAAATAAAATCCTGGAAATTATCTCAAAACGGCCAACGTAGCGTAATTAAAAAAACATTCGGAACTTATTTTGCCATTTAAATATTTAGATTAAAATAATTGTAAGTCGCAACTTGTAGTAGTTAATTATCATCATTTACTTACTAAATAAGCGTGTGCCAAAAACGTATGAGTAATACATAATTAATAATTGCCAATGAACTATTATTTTTAAACTAAGAGGTTATTGAATTTATGTTTTTGTTCTTAGAGATTATGTTTCTTTCTACTTAATAATAAAAACTTAAATTCATTAATTGATTTATTCACTGACAGACAGCACGGTACACAACCTTAACTGCTAGGTGTAGAAGCTTAAATAGCGAAAGTGAGCATTAAGGAAGGGTTTTTTAAAAATTCAATCCCTAAAGGGATTAAATAGAGAATGAAAGTTTGTTTGGAAGTTAGTATTTTTTCCGATGGGAAATCCCATCTGGCACACAGCTATACCCCGGCACTCAGAAAGTTTTGCGATACAAAAAAAAATAATAGTACCGGTTAAAAAAAAAATATTATTACTTTTCAAAGAACTTTCCATTGGCGTCTATACACTGTTTCATACGTCTAAACCAATTTTCTCATAACACATTTTCCAGTCCGCATCAGACCCCTTTTTAATCTCTTTCTCAAATGCAACCAGTGCATCTTCCGGTAATGAAATATTTATCCTTGAGTATTTTTTTTATTTTGGGTAGCAAAAATGATAAATCCATCCGTAATGATATCTTAAACGCGTCGAGACGAGCCTGCTTCAAATTTTGCTTTCATGTCTCAGGACCATTCCACCTGAACCTCCTTCTGAGCCTGCGTTAGATTTTGCGGTCCCACCGTGAAACTATCTTCCTTATCCGAAGATGCACATGTAGAACTTCATGCACACTTCCCGATCCAATCTGCAGTATATGCTGAACCTCTTCATATGTATTTCGCCTATTCTCTTCAATTAATAAATAAATTAAAATTTTTATAGCCAGCACGTTTTCTTATGTAACAGCCGTCATAGGGCGCCACTTCTTTCTTCGTCCGCCAAAGTTACTCGACCACGCATAGATTCATTGTTAATTGAACCAGCGGAAAACAGTCGCTTTAGAAGGGCTTTTGTCTATGAATACCATTCGAAGTCTTTCAAATAATTCTTCTGGTTTTAGTAGACATTTGAAATCGTACAAAATCATCGCGCGAAAATATTCTCGTTGTAAATCCATTTTTCAGTGAGACAGAGTATTTTGATTTTGCTCGTAAAAAATGTGGAGGGAATTTCGAATATTGTGTTTTTTTGTAATAAATAGTCATAGTTTTAATTGACATCAAAACCAGCCAGTGTCCCATAGACAAAAACTTTTAGTTGCAAAACTTTCTGAGTGACCTGTGTAAAATTCATTACCTGCACAATAATATTAGTCACCATCAACTCTTACAGGAAACATTAAACATATTTCTTTCTCCGTAGTTGACAATATTACTTAAGTACATACAAGATATCGTCGAAAGTTTACCAATTTGTTCATTTCAATATAAATAATAGCTTCATATTATTATGATGATTCAACTTGTCGTAAAATTTTCGGTCTATTGATATAAAAATATCAAGTGACAAAACATGCGATAATCATAGGAGGTAATTTAACTAAGAGAAGTATATATGATATATCCTACAAAACAAAAGATAACGATGATAAAACTACTGAAAACCATGACAGATTTTTTTATTTGGAGATGGCATCTAAAAATTACCTATGGTAAAATTAGTATTGAATACTGAGAAAAACTTCACTAATAATATTAGAAGCTCACAAAGAGACTGGTAAAAACGTATCAAATATTAATACATTCAAAGTAACACATAGTTATTTAAATACTAGTTCAAAGCCAGAGTTGCAATTGCAAAGCCATCGCTTGGCGAAGCTCGGCGACGATAGAGACTTTAGAGTTTAAATTGCTTTTCGCCTAGGAAGCATCTATTTCTGTTCTAGAGTGAGTGTTGCTCATTTGACATTGATTCTGTAGTCCACTGCTAAATCAAACCTCACGTACCTACTTTAAATCTATTGATCAGAATTCAACTGACGAAATCATAATTATGTAATAGGAATTAGCAAGAAAATTGATTCCCTGGTTTTTAATAATAATTCAAGCGAAATTGGTAACAATTTATTGTTGTATGTTATGCTCAACGTGGATTTCTTTCGAATTAACAAATGTTTGAGATAAAATAATAATAAAACGTTAAAAGATATCGTCAGGGTATGTTAAATAAGGAAAGTCAATCAGAATAACATCGACAATACTTGTTTCAGTAGGATACAAGTTATGCCTCAAGCAGGGTACTTTGTTTACATAATAAATTGTGAAGGAATTTATAAATTGTAGGATTGTGGGCGATAGAGCGATGTTGTTTCATGCTAGGTACTGACTAAAGTGACCAAGTTATTGAATCTTTATAGGTAGGTAGGTACCCTCTATCAAGATGGGCCATCTGATGAAAGGTAATAGGGACGTTACATTTAACCTGTCTAGATTATAAATCGTCATTATAAGATTTTTGCATATATTATTACCAACTGGAATTTCTTGACGAGAAGTAAAGCAAGTAATGGACGCAGCTGTGTAAACTGACTGTACAGTTGGAGAGTAAAGTAATATCGTGTGTGGTCTGAAATTATTGAACATTTCTATTCACGAGTCAAATAAAATAGATACTTAACCTTACTTAATATTTGCATAACTTCGATGGCGACATCTGGCGTACCTGAAAGGACTCCAAAATATAATATTTTACATCAGCGACCTTCGTTCGACAGTACAAAACAACGGCTGAGACATTATTCCTAAAATGCATAGAAATGCAGAGTACGAGTGAGACGTTCGTTATTTCTACGAATAAACTCGAGCTTGATAAATGATCCTTTGATTAGATATGTACCACTCAACAATATACATGCACCAACACCAACTTCGGTGCAGTGTTTTCAAATAATTTTTCAGACCTAGGTTAAAATGTTGTTGTCATTGAATAAACTTGTAGTGATTTAAATGTCTGTTGTATCGATGTTTGAATATTTTATAATATCGTACATTCATGAATTTTAAATGAAATACTTCTAGTTATAATTCAGTAAATTGTACAGTTCGATTTTGCGTAACCACATACTTACATTGATAATATTATGTTTAGAAATAAGCATATTCCATAGGTTTTAGCACTATTGTATTGCAAGATAATTATATTATTATCTAGTAATAGTATTTTTTTGTAGATATACGTAAAAGTTCAGGCTTATTTCGGCTATATGTCAGGTTTATAAAATTACTAGATAGACTTAAAAAAATAAAACTGGTTTAATTATTAAAAAAAATGATATGTTTTCCATCTCTCTACAATTTGTAGGTACGTAGGTACAGAATAGTTACTCACTTTCATCATACAATTGTTATAAAATACACCTTCAAAGGTTAAATGTTTCAGATTTCGTGTTTACATTTATTGTTACGCCAAATCAAAAGTTTGCAAGCGAGACAGGTGCTGTGTTGGCACAAAGTATTTAAGCACACAATATCAGAATGCACCACGTTACAATGTAGGTAAGCATAATATGTGAACATGTCCGTCAGATAGCGTTTAAACAGGAGCATTTAATAAGTCGATTGACTGAACGATTTGACGTAGTTTATAGGCCCAGGCCAAGCAGTTTATGCGAAAAACGGACCTATATTAAATAATATTAAACTTATATAATATTTTTTATGACACGGGGAACCTATATCTAATACCTTTAAACGAGCAATTCTTATATATATATGTACTTATATATATAATCTGAATCTCGAAAATGGCTCCAACGATTTTCTTGAAATTTAATATGCAGGGGGTTTCAGGGGCGATAAATCAATCTAGCTGGGTTTCATTTTTAGAAAACGTCGTTCAAAAAAAATCATCCAGATATTTATTAATTAATTTAATAATATAACCAAATTTTCTTGTATTTTTTTTTTTAACAGTTTACACCCCTACATTTAGAATTTTTTTGACACAATTATTTTAAATGGGTCTGTGTATGTAAAATTTTCAAATGAAACATTTTTTGTCGTAAGTAGAAATGTCTCTATAGCATTAGACAGCCCCGGATCTAGATTTTTTTTTTAGGCGGAGCAAAAACTGCCCTCTGCCGCCCCCAGCCAATCTTTTATGGGGATGTGCTAAGTTAGCCCCGAAAAATTAAAATTATAAAAAAAAATGCAGCAACAAATTAATCAAATTATATCGATCGTTAATGCGCCAATTCAACAGGAGCGCCAAAACTGTTGTAAAAAAAAAAAAATTGAAAGATTATAAATGTGCTGCGCGTCTCAATTATTGCAAAGTTGCTGTGTACTGGGTGGTGCACTCGTCAGCTACGCTTGAATTTGTCGCCCCCTGAAGTTGGCGCCCGGGGCACGGGCCTCGGCTTGCCCCCCCTCTAGATCCGGTGCTGGCATTAGATACATAGGTATGTAGGTAATACGATCTCTGGACTACAGGCTTATACTACTTATAGGATGCTTAAGAATGGTTGTCTACTTGATTTGCTACTGAACCACGATCTCTTTGTTGGGTGCATTGCAAAAGTGTAAGTCTGAGTTTTTACAAGTATGTACCTAATGTAACAAGAGTGGAAATAATAATAATATGAAAATATTAATTAGCGGTACCTATATTGAATTTATTATAAATATCCATGGCCTCTAACTTATATCGTCTATCTGTGACTACATAGAAGTAGATTGTTTAAAAAATATATTATTACTATACTAAGTATGTAGTTCAGGGAATAATCTAAACTACCAATAATAATAAAAAGAGAAAAGATTTGATTTTTTGTATGTTTGTTTGTAATGGATAAACTCGAAAAATACTTAGCTGATTTAAAAAATAATTTCACCGATAGAAAGCTTCATTATCAGCGAGTAACATGGGAGAATCTTATAAAAAAATAAATAAGGATCCTTGCGAAAATTGCAATAACCCAAAATATAAAAAATTGCCTATAAAAGTCATTATTTGACATGCGCTGCGAAAACTATTGATAATACATAAAATAATGTACTAAATGTTTATAGTACTCATCATTACCCACAAAAAAGTCCGTGAGGCTATATGTCTAACTATTATAGTTAAGTCACAATAACCGTTTTGTGTTCAAATTAGTCAATCAAAACACGGGTAGAATCGGAAATGTATGTTATTCGTATCATGATATTAATCCTTATCCAACTAAATAGTTTCATAATCAAGGTTGATTATCATCATGCTATGACCCAAGCAAAAGTAAAAAGGATTGTGTGGTTTTATGAAACCACGGTAAAAGTGAAACTTCTATAGGCGCCGCCATATTGGCCTTGGCTGCTCTGACGAGCGCCTTTCACTTCATCCCTACTCCGCGGCCGACCGTCACGCGACATGCAACACACAGACGAAAAAGTTTGAGACGATGTAATAAGTTTCACTTTAAAAGTTACAGAGAACGCTAAGCGATGCAAAGGAACAAGAAATTTCATGCGGACGAAGTCGTGGGCAGAAACTAGTTATACTATATGTTTCAACGAATGCTTGCCGCGATTATTGAAACATTAAAAATTCCTATTATTTTGTAAAGTTACTTCTTACATGCCATGTGTGTGTATACTCCACGTTTTGGACAAATAAATATCTTGAATTGTCTCGTACGGCGTTTATTCGGCTTTGTTCGTACTCATCCCCAGTTCAAACTCGCCCGGTTCGTATAATATATCTACCTACATATTTAGCTAGACTAGAAGGCGCAAAAGTACTGATGGTAAGAAAAGTGCTAGTATGATTTTTATTTATTCATTCAAGGGGTAATCTTTGCTGTTAAACTAATAACGTTATGTAATGGTGTCTAGTAATATAATCATAATGTAATGTAAATATTATTGTCAATTTACGTCCCGCGTAATATAAATGTTAATTGATTATTATGATAAAACAAGATGACAAAAAAGAACATCTAAGCCCGATTCGGAGAGCCAACCAATGTTCATAGTTTTTTTTAACTTTGGCTCCGAGAATTGCATAAAATAGTCTCAATGTTGCAGTGAAATGGTTCCTCATAATTTATTTTATTTCATCGCATTACATTTCGCTTTTCTACACGAAAATGTTTTTAATGGGATACATAGCAGCTATTGGATTTAAAAATAAAGAAGCCTTCTAAAATAGAGCCAAAAGTGGTTTTGTGACGAATTTATTGAGGAGCAATTCAAGCAGAAATAAAAGTATGATAATTTAAAATCTATCTAAAATTACCAATTTCCAGTTTGTCTGTTATCATTACAAAATTGTATCATGACCACAATGACGCACTTGTAAAAAACGAAAGAAATAACACTATAATTTTATATTAATTTCGCTTGTAGCCGCCGGTGGGTATTGTTATTTCGGGTAGATTTTTTGTAAAAAAAAAAACTATGTAGGTAGTTAAAATGAATGGCTTTAAGGGTTGTGAAATTCTAGATAGAAAGAACTTTTGGAAATTTTGAATGAAGTCAAGTGTATAGATACAAAACGAATTATTCAGAACGTAAGTTTGTTAAGATTTTAGGAGGAAGATATTGCTATGATCTGAGGAATGCATCCCAAATATTGGATTTATAATTGTAAATATATTTTTGTACATAAACGCGCTTGTATTGTATTTAAATTTAGTTGAAGTGATATTACCATGTGTGTATGTTATATTGAACAAAATTCTTGTGATGGGGTGCGTTATACACTGAATAATCTTTACTTGTTTTTGTGTAAGAATGAATTAAATGTTACATTGATATTATTGATGTAATAAAGAATAATAAAAATTCCTTCATGTTTTATTATGATTTACCCATGATTTGCCTTTTATTTAGGATTTCCTTCCTATTTGACTTACGTACCTTACCTTTGTAAAAGTAGCTCTTTGACCGCACCTTGGTGGTTTCGCAGCCGCAGTTTAGTGGTATCACTGTCGCAGGCAGATTGTATGATTCGTCATTACACAAATGGCGCCGTCAAACGCTCGCAGTTATGCAAAATGCCGAAGGCAAAATGTAAAATGCAAAAATAAAATTTGGTGGACAATTAAAACGCCGTTTACAAATTGGAGTACAGATTATTTAGTTATATTTCTTACCACGCGCGTCGCTGTCGCTGCTAATCAAAACAAAACAAATGGAGTCGAGTAGTGGTTTTGTGACCAAGAATAATATTGAAAACTGCAAATTCTACGAACGAGTTACCAATTTGCATTCGGCATTTTGCATATTATTGTCTGCGAGCCTTTGTAAACTGACTGCGCCATTTGTATGATGACGAATTATAAAATCTGCCTGCGATATCACCATCACCACCAAACTCAACTTGTGTCAGTTTTAATCACTTTTTCTTTCCTTCCCCTATTTTTACCAAAGACGTTACATATGAAAGAGGCATATATAGGTACACAGGTAGGTATATTACTTAAATAGGAGCCGTTACAATCCCTGAATTGTGAAGAGGCCACACCAAGCAGGTTCTTCGTAAAAGGAAAATATAATATTCTGAGTCGGTTCGAATGCCAATTAGTAAGTGCATCTCTGTCGCACTTGTGAGTTGTCTTGTAACTAGGGTTGCTAACTTTTTGTACAAGAAATAAAGTATATTATGGTCAAAGTGGTAATATAAAACAGTATTTCGGAAAAATAAACAGTATTTTAAGTTTTTTTAGTGTTTTGAAGAAATACATAATTCATTAGTGCTACCTACTCGCGTAACTCATCAATTTAGCACCAACGTTGAAGGCTTCGTAACCCTCACCAAATAGACGATGAGGGACGTTTTTTTAATCAAATGTATTGAAGCTCTATTTCTGTCGTCCCAACTTAGCATTCATTACTGAAAACACTCCATTCTGTGAAAACTGAGGTGGCAGAACTAACTATATATAATACTAGAAGTATCTAAAAGGTATTCTCATAACAATTATCTATTTACTATGTCCCAAAAGTTCAAGACATTAACAGTTTCATTCTGAAATTAAGGCTAGATCAACCACCACACCCATGCACGATGTTCTACGTAGATGAAACTTTTTATTTAGTAGGGTATAGATTTGGATATCAGTTAAAACCATAGAAATACAAAAAACTATATCTATGGTTAAAACAGTATATTCATATACTTTTTTTGTTCAGTAAACAGTATTTTAGAGTGAAAAACAGCATGGTTGGCAATCCTAGTTGTGACGCAGCTGGCGGGTCTGTTGCCGGCCGAGTTGGACGAATTTGTCTGCCCATCGTCGCGAGTTCGGCAAGGACGGCGGGTCAGTGACACTACAATGTATGTAATTTAGAAGTTGAGGAAGGCTGGGCGGTGAGCAATTTCCCCGAAAATCCTAGTCAATTGAATATCCAATGCCTGACTACTGAGTTAAGGCTACTACACCCTAATAGTCAGTAGGTACTTCAATACTTTGGTGTTTTCAGCTTATAAATATAGGTACTCACCTTCGATGCTCCCTGAGACAGCCACAGATGCAGCCACCATAACGGTCATTTTATGGCTCAAATTTAAATTAAATACGCCACCTTTGTAACATTGTATCTGTTCTACTCCATAATTTGAGCTAAATTCTTTGAAGCTAGCTAGCACGGCGTGAATCGTAAGCGGCATCGTTACGTCACTGCGATTTAGGCCAAGCGCGGAATGTTCCGGCGAATGGCGCGACGGCACGGTCAGGGCCCGCTTGTCCCTGACCACGGTCAACGGCATCGTTTGAAGGTGCCCTCCGAAACGGAATACGCTCGCACACAATGCCAGTAGGTATGTTCATTATGTACGTAGACAGACGTAACAATTTTTTTACTCGCTGCTATGCGAGTGAGCAACGTTTTATACTGAACATACCAAACTATAAACTGGTTAGTCATACTCATTGCATCGACTATAAACTATAACCCTTGCATTTCCATTGTCTGTGTGCCTTTCTTACGTAATGCACCTGACGGTATTTTTGAGTAAATAAAATGTTCTTTAAGCTACACAATAATTATAATTCAAATTGCTATGCTGATTCTTTATCAACGCGTCGTGTGCATTCTAGATAAGCATAGTGCAGTTATATTGTGTAGCAACTGTATGAGTTTGTTATAAGTATATAATATACAAAAGTAGATAAGAGGGAGTGGCGGGTGTGCGCCTGTCCCGGTGCCGGTGGCGGCGGCGGCGGGCGGCGAGGTTTATCTCGTCATTAGGCGCTAAAGGTGACATTGCTCGGTCGTCGACCCAAAAACCGCTTTACTTTTAGTCCTTTGGGTTTCGTGATCGTCTTACTTTTTATGCATCGCTCCTATAGTATCGCAGATTCTATCGTGTTTGGAATTTTGCCAACTAGCGAGCCAGACTTACGAGGTAGGTACATAAATGACTATCTACATGGGTACATAATTATAAATCTTCGTACAGACGTTGAATGTATCTATATTAAGCTTCTGAAGTTATTATTACCTAGTTGATAACGCTATTAGATTTGCATTGGTAATTAGCTGCGTAGAGACGAATAAGACTTCTTACACTCGCTCCCATTTTGATTGTTTTGGCGGGAATCCAATGGATATTTTTATTTCTGCATTTAGGATTCACACATGAAGTATTGGTAGGTACCTACGATACTTAATATTATCAGCTACAATACTTTTGTTTAATTGTTAAGTACTTAGTTGACGCAAGTAATCGGTAACGATTGATTGGAACCTTCATAATTATTATTATGTGTACCTACGTAGGTACCTATTATTTGGAATTACTTCATAGGTACCTACCTACTAGGTACGTACTTATCGGTCTCCATTTTAGTCAGTCCGTCACAGCAGTTAATTGTTCTTTCAGCACGCGTAGCATGACCACCGTAGAAATGAGTTTTGTCGACGGAAGAATAGACAAAATGACAAATAAACAATCATAATCTATCATTTTGTCTATTCTTCCGTCGACTAAACTCGTTTCTACGGTGGTCATGCTACGCGTGCAGGAATCGGAAAAGAATACGAAACTTTCAAACATCCAGCTGAGTCCGATCCGACCACAGATATGCGCTTCTAAAAAAATTATGACCATCTGGATCAGGCTCAACCTACGATCACTATTTGTCTAAATTAAATTTTCAACGTGTGTCAGGTCTACTTTTAAAAGAATTATGTTCGGTGTTCCTCAGGAAAGTGTACTAGGCCCTCTCCTCTTTTTTATTTACCTACATAAATAATATTCCTCAAGTAACTTCACATCAATGGATTCTATTTGCGGACGATATAGCAACTACGAACATTCATTAGATGACACTATAGAATCAATAATAAACTGGTTATAGGACAACAATCTAACAGGTACCTAATGTATTTAAAACTAAAATTTTACAATTCCCTAACTATAACAATTCCCAATTAAAACCTAGACTTAAACTATAAAAAACCTCAAATTGAAGAAGTCCTTGATACTGTGACACAATAGTAGTTTATGAAACTGTTGCATAATGAGGGGTACGGCTCGGTTTTTAATAGTATCACACGAATGTTTTAATACCTAGTTATGTGCAGTTTCATACACTACTTTATCTAAATAAAATATCAAATTTAAAGATCAAGAATAAATGAAAAAATCCCACGAAACTCAGTACCTCCTACAAAACAAATTAATGTCGCCTGCAGCAGCACATCACCGCACATGCGCTACACAGCGGGTGCTGCTGTCCCCCACTTAAACGTTCCACTTCAAAAGTTGATGGAAACTCCTTGGTGATATTAACTTCTTGGATTAGCCCTGTATCGTAATAGAAAAAAAAATGTTTTTTATCACATCTATTCGAAAATAGCTAATTTAGTCCTCGTAAACAGGGAATAAAATAGCTTTTTAATCCCTAGGGATTAAAAGTGATTTGAATTTGGAACGTGGATATTGTTAGTAAAAGTTCCAATCACCAAAGAGATCAAACACGAACATTGTATGAACAAGTAACAGGCTGGCAAGAGAGAGAGAGAAAGTGTGAATTTGGTCAAAATTGAAATCCAAGATGGCGGCTCTATACGGTGGAGGTCTGCCCGGCTTGGGCAGAGCATCGCCGTGTCCTCGTGGAAGCGATCGGCGGCGGTGATCTCCCGCGTCCGGCCCTGATTCGGGCCATGCTACGGAGCGAGAGGAAATGGCAGGCCGTCACCTCGTTCTGCGAAGCAGTAATGCTCGCGAAGGAGGAGACGGAGCGCGTGAGGGAGAGGCAAATTTCGCGCCCTCGCGCCCCTAACCGCCGCAGCAGGAGACGCCCCGGGCGTCGGGAGTCACGAGAGGATTTCCGGCCACCGTAGGCGCGGGCTTGCGGACGGTGAGCAATGGGTAGCTCGCCGTCCGATAAGGACCAAGCCCGGGTCGACGGCGCGTTGTGTTCCACGCGCGCCTCAAAGAGATGTCAGCAGAATTGACGGGGTCCGCTAGGGCCAATGCCTGCCGGGGGTTCGAAGAGAACCGATAGGGACATCGTGGCCCCCTGGCAACACGGCAACTGAAGGAACACGGGTGGGTTTTAGTCAGTAAGAGTCTGACACGCCCTCCCGCTCCGCCCAGAGCGGGAGAAGTTATTTGATGATTTCCCACCCAAAAAAAAAAAAAAAAAAGATGGCGGCTCTGAAAATTATCAAATTTTTCATCATGGGTATCGTTTTCATGGTTTTCAATGGTGCTAAAGCCGATAGTGAGGTCAAAATGAAAATCCAAGATGGCGGCTGTGAAAATTTTCAAATTTTTCATCACGGGTATCGTTTTCATGGTTTTCAATGGTACTAAAGCCGATAGTGAGGTCAAAATGAAAATCCAAGATGGCGGCTGTGAAAATTTTCAAATTTTTCGTCATGGGTGTCATTTTCATAGCTTTCGAGGGTGCTAAAGCCGATAGTGAGGTCAAAATGAAAATCCAAGATGGCAGCTGCGGAAATTTTAAAATTTTTCGTCATGGGTATCGTTTTCATAGTTTTCGAGGGTGCTAAAACCGACAGTGAGGTCAAAATGTAAATCCAAGATAGCGGCTGTGGAAATTTTCAAATTTTTCGTCATGAGTCGTTTTCATAGTTTTCGAGGGTGCTAAAGCTGATAGTGAGGTCAAAATGTAAATCCAAGATGATAGCGATTTTTGTTTTAAATCATACTTGAGAAGAAACTTCGTTCCTAACGGGGGTTGGACCACACACGTTTTTTTTCTCATAGAGGGTGATAAAAAGTAGAGTGTTCACCTCGAGAGCAACACTATTTTAAGCTCGAGTGAAGTACTTTGAATCCCTCGCTGCGCTCAAGATTCAAAGAAACTCTCTCGCCATAAAAATAGTTGTTTGCTCCCTTGGTAAACAATCTACTATTGCGTACCTATTGCATTCACGTCCGATTAAACAAAATACTTAGGAACTTGTAACATATTATTTAGTTATTCAGAGTAGCAAGCACTTAGGTAGGTACATGGAAAATAGCGAATGCGAGTGTGTAGGTACAAAGTACCTATTGATAACAAGCATCCACTAATAAACCTATCTACTTTGACCTAATAAATAATTATGTCTACGTTGGGTACCTACTTCCTATGCGTTATTCTCATTAGGTATAGTATAGTACCTGGGTGATCGAGCTCTGGGGGCCTACCACAAGCTCATACAGCAGTATTATTTTAATATTACTTCAGTGTGGGAAAGAGATGAAGCTCTACAGGACGTATAGCTCCATCTCTTTCTCCCACTGAAGTAATATTAAAATAATACTGTTTTTGAGCTGGTGGTAGACCCTGCTCTAGTGAAAATAGAGAATGCTCATTCATTTAACAGTATGGGATAGTTCATATTCCATGTACCTATAGTACATACTAATTCCATGCTGCCATGTCATTATTCTAAGGTAGCCATCATATCTTATACTATTAAATGAGCAATATTTGTATATATATTCATAGTTGTAATCACGTTCTCGAAAACTGCCCTAACGATTTCGATGAAAGTTGCAATATAGGGGTTTAAAGGGCCGAAAAATCGATCTAGTTAGGTCTCATATCTGGGAAAATTTTCTCTATTTTCACACGGGCAGAGTTCGATCGACCAGATACTAGGGTAGTAGACATCTTGTTCTAAACTTTGGGCGACCGACCCGTAAACCCCTATATTGCAACTTTCATCGAAATCTTAGGTAAAGATGTGTGTTGATAGATTTTAATTACGATAGTAGGTATCCAATTCGCAGTTCCAAAAAATCTGTGTAATAGATAACAATATTATCTTAAAAGATCTGCATTTCAAGGGCGTCGCCAGACGATGGCCCAAGGGAGGGCAAGATGATGGAGGATGGAGAAAGTTCGAATTGTAGGGAAAGTCAAGAGACATGAAGCTTTACACTTGCAGTGCGAGTCTTACCTCTACGGTGATTGTATTAAGAATGGGTCAAATACCAATGTGGAGTTTCTTGCCCATTCTTCTCCATACGAAAACTACCTTTTGGAAGGGGCCGACTAGAATTAATTCTATATATTATTTTGTAATTTTGACTTTGACAGTGTGTAAGCCCTCTTGACTATACAAATAAAACTAGTAAACAAAGATATAATATTTACTAGAAATAAAAAGAATTTGGGACAAAATTAGGTACCTCAAATGGTCTGGCCATGATGAATGAGTAAGTACAGAAGATTTTTTGAAAATGACAAGAATTTATTAATAAAGTGGTCCTTTTTTTTTTGTATGTCGTGAATTTACGTATTTTGATTAAAAGTTAATTAAAACATAATCTTCGGGGGTTTATTGTAAACTTCTCGACCACGTTTTTTTTTTTGAAAATCTTGTAAGTTTTCATTAATAATTTTTCTATGCGCACTCATCATGAAGCGATGATTTTTTTTTAATCGATTTTTTTGAAGCGATTTTCCCCCTTAGTCCGTAATTTGGCGAAACCAATACGGGACAGTACATTGTCCCGTAATTTTATGATTCAATGACATTTAATGATAAAAATACCTATTCGAACAATATTTATTTTTTCGCACACATTTGTTATTTTTAGTTGATTAATCCACATTTTCTTATCCAAATAATTAACAAATTGTTGATTTATGATTGTTTTAAGGGTAATACATAAAGAAAATCAAAGTTTGTATGTAGGTACAGGTTATTTAGTTGATTATTTCACATTTTCTTTTCCAGATAATATAAAAATTGTTGTGGTTTTAAATATAATATTGTTTTTTAAAGTCTTTTATTGATTGCCAAAATTTATAATAAAAAAAATGAATGTTGATTTTTAATAAAAAAAAAACGGCCTGTCCCGTATTTTCAATGCACTCGTAAAACCGGAAATCAGATCAGTACCTTAATTGCGTAACTTATTTTCGTAAACAATTTCGCGAAATTTGTTTCATTTTGACATTTCAACAACATTCATTGCGTGATTTACGTTGTTGAACAGATTTTTTTTCCAACTTATGAAGCTATGGATTAGAAATCTGTTTCGAATCGAAACAAATTGTGATTGTGTTGCATTACGCAATTAGGTTACAGGTTTCTAGTCTCCTGAGGCTGCAAAACGACCGCTCTATCGTACAAGTTGTGCACGGTAGAGCAATCAAAATTTTCAATGTTTTTCCCGTTTCGGGAAAAAGGATCGGGACGGGTCGTTTCGGGAGATTTGTAGGGTTGGCTAAACCAAACCCCACAAATAAATGATAAATCATAAATCAATAATGATAAATCATATTAGATTTTCTTTTATGTTCAGTAAATCATAAAATTGGGCGATGGTTTCGCAAGTTTTTGTGAAGTTTTTCGACTAACATCGTCAAGTGAGTGGACGGTTGCTTTGCATAATGGCTACATTTTTTAACCTTTAGCGGGAGGGGAGGAAAGTGGTAGTTGCTCCTCCCTGCCCCCCTTGGCGACGCCCTTGCTGCATTTTTATTAAATTAGGTGCTGTAAATAGTGCCAATCCTTAACCTAAACGTATGCTGAGACGCAGGCGACGCAGGGCAGCACAGTACAGATTTTGCAGGGTGGGGCAGCTTAGGCAGACATAGGCCGCGAACGCATGCTGCGACGCAGCTACACAGACACATTCGCGTCCTAGCTAGTACAAACAATCTGTGCCGGCTCTACAACAAGACGCAGAGCAGGTCAGACACATGTCTCCGTCGCACGTGGCTACGCCGTAGCGTACACAGCTGTCAGTACGTTCATGCATTACAAAATCTGCTCTACCCTGCGCTGCGTGGACCTGCGTCATCTACTCGTCTCAGCATACGCTTACCCTTAGCATTAGGTGGAATGACAACATTCACACAACAAGCAAGCTCAAGCTCACTTTACCTAAGTTTTCACTCTGAGATTTTTAGAGATTTTTTATCAATTGATTACCTTGGTTCGACCTTGGTTTGTAAAACCTTCGGAGGATGTTGAGAGTGTGAGCGTCTTTCGTTCAACACAGGCGATGTGCCTGTGGCAGACGTTCAAAAGTTCGAATTGTGATTTCAGAATCTAAATAGGTACCTACATTAGTGAAATGCTGTCGAGAGACAAAAATAGTTGTCTATGTTTGGAATACCTACCTCTTCCCAACTAGTGCCAATGACCTTTGGTTATTTATTTGATATTGGATATTTGTTATCCAATAGCGCAATGACTTCTATTCCAAACATATCAACGAAATCTTATCCCATTCATCGTTAACACTTCACAATTTTGATCGGTTTCCCCACTTGTGGAGGAATGGCTACTGTATTCTGTGGGTCTAATATTTCATGTTTAAAACTTATGGGGAAGGTCAGTAATACTAGTTGATAGGATGAGGGACGATGGTCGGAGACAATATTTTAGACTCTTGCGCATTGAATACGACATTGGTGCTGATTCCCTTGTTCACAAACTAAACTAAATTTAAGTTCAGTGCATCTTTTTCTTTCTATTTCATTATGAAAAGGACAGAAGATAAATTTTAGTTTAGTCCTGTCAAGTTAATCAGCGCCTGTCACTCTCCATACAAGTTTAGACGTGATTAAAAACTTGCCGACTAAAATTACGTCAATTTACTTCAAGCGCTGATTAATTTGACAGGACTAAACTAAAATTTATCTTCTGTCCTTTTCGTAATGAAATAGAAAGAAAAAGATGCACAGAACTTAAATTTAGTTTAGTTTGTGAACAAGGGAATCGGCACCATTGTAACACTAGCTGGAAAGGTGTGTACGGAGAGCAAAATAAGTAAAAAAACCGGCCAACTTAACATTGGTGTTGAAAAACATGTTCTCCCTTACGGAATGTATGTATGGGAGAACATGTGTTAGCAACTGAAAATGTAAGTTGGTCGATTATTACTCGTTAACTAGGAGAGCCCACTTAGCTGTGGTAGTTTTTCTTTGAATTTCGTTATATGTAAGTACTACTGGCGTGAATTTTTTCACATATCCAAAACCAACCATTTAGCTGGCAGACACTTGACTCTAACAAAAATTAACACTTTAAAGTTTAATATTTCGCTAACGGATTCCTGAATCCAAAAATGGTTTTCACACACCCACAATATTTTTGAACGGACTTTCCAACGACACCCCACGACTACTAAGAGTGTCTGAGCTAAGCCGCGGACAGACAGACAGACATACGGACATGGCGAAACTATAAGGGAGGAACCCTTATAGTTTCGCCATGTCCGTCTGTCTGACTGTCCGTGTTGACTACGGAACCCTAAAAAGAAGAGACTTATACTCGGCAGTGAGTGGGTAATTAGATACAAGCTAAAATGATGGAGACGTGGATTGTGGATTGGTAACCGCAGCGGCCTGTAGGATCTGGATTCAGGAGGACGTTGCTGCGTCTCCATAAGTAATATTATGTTGTATCTCACCATATTGCTATGACTCGGACTTGACAACGATATGAGAGGGTGGATAACACCACTATAGATTGAGATAATACGAGGAAATTCGTTTCCTACAGTTTACAGCTTATCTAAGCATAAAAGAATGAAAGATTCAAAGCTTTCTTACAGCACCTAAATTTTTTATGTCGAGGGTAAATCATAAACTTCACGGTAAAATTGTGAAGTCTCTCAAAGACCCCCACGGTGACCTTAGGCCAGCAAAATGCGCGGTTTACCCTTCTTCGCCCTTGACGACTCTTAAAACTGGTTATCTAGTTCCAAAGTCCTGCGATGCAAAAATTTATACCTAATGAAAATAAAAATACAATGTTGCGCTCGAGTAGCTGCTGTACCTACTTATCGACGCCTTAGAGTGAAAACCTCGTAAGTGTAAAAGAAGTAACTTTTCAGGAGGAAGAAAAAAATGCGTGCTGTAAAATTTTTGAAGGCCTTTTTTTTATTTTTATTAATTAACATGGAAACCCGCTTTTATATCCTGAACTGCGAACATAAAAGACGCCGTACAAAATTGAACAGCACGCAGTTTTTTCTTCCTCCTGAAAAGTTACTTCTTTTACCTACACTTACGAGGTTTTCACTCTAAGGCGTCTCGTTAAAGTCCTCAACTATTTAATAATTATTTGAAGAACTGAATACATCAGCTTCACACTAGATACTCTGGAGAGGAGTGTTCCAGTGATTTCTTTACAAGAAGTTTTTTGGTAAGAAGAAATAATTTTAATTATCACCAGCAGAGCAAACCACAACTGCTCTAATTGCGTAACACACTTTCGTTCACAATCTGAATGATTTTGAAGGATATTGCTAATCCATTGCTCCATATGTTCGAGAAATTTGTCTTCTCAACAGCATAACGCAATGACTGTTGTTGAACTGTCAAAATGAATAACATTGCTACTGGTGTAGTGGTGTGTTACGAAATTACTCCGATGTACAAAGGGCACCTTCATTCGCACTCCATAGAACTCGATCTAAGGCCTGAATTCCTCTTATTACGCTGATGTTGGTCGCGTACATCGGCGTCGGTCGTGCGTGCGTATATAATACTAGCTTCTGCCCGCGACTTCGTTCACGTGGAAGTCGTAAGATACCACAATATACTACAATAACAGCCACATTTTTATAAAACATCCCTGTATAACTACTACATTTGTAGTTTTATTCTCAGCAGTCAAAATATGCAGAGTCAGGAATGGTGACTCGGGAGCAAGCGACGTACAGTTATCCGTGTGAGAAGCAGCTTGTCCTGAGGTTGACACCCGCAGCTTTCAGCCTTCGGTGTCGGATCCTGTGACTTGTTGATCGCAAAGCATACGTTCCCAGAGAACTGCATGCGCTTGAACTGATAATTTTGGGGAATTAGTGGTATACGCGCTATAAACACTGTCTTACCATCGCCATAACCTGTTAGAATTTCCACCTCGATGACGTTTCTCTGCAAAGACGTGACTTTGAGCCGGGTTCCGTTACACAGATGTACAACCGGAAGTCCACTTGCCATTTGCGAATTGAGAAATTCTACGGGGTAATGTGCGGCATCATCTTCATCCACATCAGTATTAATGGAGGTGTATATCACTTCACTCAATTTGTGAGAGAATACTGTGGTTGATCGCTGCAGCTTGATCATTTTCGGAGTTAAAATGGAAACACGCCCAAGAATTCTCTTGGTACGGTATTTGACTGATGTCCCCGTATACCAGACGAATAAGATCTTCTTAAGTGGGATTTACTTTACCAAGAGTCTCTGGTAGAGAGCGTCGAACAACTTTTAGAAGAACATCGGAGAATTCTTGAGCATTTGAATTCCCGCCAAGCCGAGCTCGTATGATGATGGTCAAGCGCAGTCTATGAACTCTCGACCGTAGAGTCGACCGTTTCAGCGAAGTATTCACTTTGTCAGTCAGGACTGTAACACCACCCATCATATCTTGGTTCCTGCGGATGTCCTGCAGGGTTCTGTTTACAGCTTCCACTGCTTTCCTTTTTGCCATAATGCATTCATCCCATACGATGAAGCGCAATCCCTAAGCACACATCCCTTGTTACTGTTGCGTGACACCCCACAAACAGGCGTTTCGTTGCTCTTTAAATTGATGGGAATCTTAAACATGGCGTGCGCTGTTTTGTCACCAGAAAGCAGTGTGGCAACGATTCCAGAAGATCCACACACAGATTTTAAAATCGCTAGGACAAATCTGCTGTCAAAATCTGTAAAATTCCTTTTATTCCTATAGTCTTCAGCTCTAAAATGATCAGAACACAACCTTGAATGTTTTGTGACTGTAAAGTACTTGTAACGTAGCAGTTTCCCATAGCTTACGAAGTTTTTCTTTTTAACCAACTTCAAAAAAAGGAGTTTTCTCAATTCGACCGTATATATATATTTTTTTTATGTGTGTTCGCGGATAAATTCGTCGTTTATGAACCGATTTTGACGATTCTTTTTTTGTTGGAAAAGAAATATTTCAAAAGTGGTACCATGATAAGGAAACCAGGATCTGATGATGGCATCCCAGAGAACTCTTCAAATATTATAGGCAAAACTATAGCAATTTGGGTATTTTTTATAGTAACTCGTGCAGTTGCTCTTGGAAAGCACTATTTGGTTAAGTGGAACTGATGATGATGACCACAAATAGCCACCGGAACTACTAAATAATAAGTATTTCACGGGTTGCGATTCGATTACTTTAATAGGTTGCAATGCAATTTATGCTCGTCACAATGCATATGGAGAAGTGGAGTTGATGGTGAAGTACCAGGAGAACTTTCAATGATGAACGTCCCTGCATCGGGAAAAGCAATATTTTGTAAAAAGTGATGAGCAGTTGGCATTAAGCTAATGTAACTTAGACAAATTACAAATTGACCCACTAAAAAGCGAGAAATAAAAACTTTTTACTAAAAAAAAACAATCGACTCGTATTACAAAATGTAAAAAAAGAAAAACAAATATAAACCGTAGTTGGGAATCGATCTTACAACTCCATGTTTACAAAGCAATCGTCCAACCGCTGAGTTAATTGCTTCGTTGAAATTTACCTAAAATAGCCGTTCCTATATATTTCATGATTGACTGCTTAGTTCCATAAAGGTATAGTGTAATGATAATCATTTAAAAAGTTAAATCAAAAACCATCTACAGTATCCTAATCTTTTGGCGCGTTTTTTTCCAAAAATACGAACATAATATAATATTGCTCGTCCCCCATAGTAAATAGCGTGATCGTTTATACCCTACAATTTGACCAGACTTATAGGGAATACCTATGCAAAATTTTAACATAATCTATCCCCTAGAATTTGCGTCACGTTAGAACATACAAATACGATATAATGTAATATTGCTCATCCCCATAGAAAATAGCGTGATAGTCTATACCCTACAGTTGAAATAGACAAACATTTTGAAAACTAAATTTTCTGCATAAGAATCGATCCCAGACCTCGTTGCAATAACTTTCTTTCAAAATATTCAATGTACAATTTTAACTTCGCTACGATTTTATTATATGTATGGATACATAATCAAAAAAAAAAATAGTAGTACAAAATGTGAAAAAAAAAGAAAAACAATAAACCGCAGTTGGGAATCGAACTTACAACCCCATGTTTGCAAAGCAACCGTCCAACCGCTGAGTTAATTGCTTCGTTGAAACTTCCCTAAAATAGCCATTCCTATATATTTCACGATTGACTGCTTAGTTCCATAAAGGTATAGCGTGATGATAATAATTAAAAAAGTTAAATCGATAATCATCTGCAATATCCTAATATTTCGGCGCGTTTTTTTCCAAAAATACGAACATAATATAATATTGCTCGTCCCCCATAGTAAATAGCGTGATAGTTTATACCCTATAGTTTGACCAGACTTATAAGGAATACCTATGTAAAATTTAAACAGAATCTATCCGGTAGAATTTGCGTCATGCTGGAACATACAAATACCACATAATGTAATATTGCTCGTCCCCCATAGTAAATAGCGTGATAGTTTATACCCTATAGTTTGACCAGACACACAGGGAATATCTATGTAAAATTTTATCAGAATCTGTCCGGTAGAATTTGCGCCATGCTGGAACATACATACAGACAAACAGACAAACAGACAAACAGACAAAAATTCTAAAAAAAATATTTTCGGCATTAGAATCGATCCCCGACCTTGTAGCAATTACTTTTTTTCAAAAATATTCAATGTACAGTTTTGACATCGCTACGATTTTATTATATGTATAGATACGTTGTATTCTAAGTATATAGCACCATACTGACGATGACGTCAGCGGCGCGTACGTTCGTACATTGCGTACGCGACCGACATCAGCATAAGAGGAATTCAGGCCTAAAGGCTACTCTCAACCAGCTTCTACTGCAGCCAGCCTGCTAAGATCGACGCTCTCTACCTAAGTACCTGTATAGCTAGCTAAACTTGAGAGCAAGAATGTTCATGTATTTCTTGCCTTTCTCTGCCCTTATAACGAGGTCTAAAATGTCTAAATTAAAGGTTTGCGACTAAAACTTGTTTATTTTTATTTTTTCTTCTAAACGTATTGAACTGGAGTTAAACTAGGCGTCAGAGGTTTATTTATGGAGCTAATAATAAACCAATTAAACCACTTTTTGTGATAAGAAACTTCCACATACCGCAGTCTTCTCTACATAAGTATGTAAACTATTAAGCCTCGAAACCGTTGTTTTGTAAACATTTAATCAGCCCCGGATCTAGGGGGGCAAGCCGGGGCCCGTGCCCCGGGCGCCAACTTCAGGGGGCGACAAAATTAAGCGTAGCAGACAAGTGCACCACCCAGCACACAGCAACTTTGCAATAAATGAGACGCGCAGCACATTTATAATCTTTCTATTGTTTTCCTTTTTTACAACAGTTTTGGCGCCCCTGTTGAATCGGCGCAGTATCGATCGATACAATTTGATTAATAGGTTAGTTTGCTGGCAAAGTTTTCATGTAAGAAAATTTTAATTTCGCGCGGGCTAATTTAGCGCATCCCCATAAAAGATTGGCGGGGGGCGGCAGATGGCAGTTTTTGCCCCCCTCAAAAAAATTCTAGATCCGAGGCTGCATTTAACTCGGATTTGTATATATCATATTATCAGAAATATTTGATTTCCTGATTGTGCTAGTTAAACTAAAAGCTTTTTCATGTCTTATTTATTTATTTAAGCACCAAATTAGCCAGGTTAACGTTTTAATCGTTGCGAGATAATAGAAAGAAAAATAGATTTATTTATCACAGAAACACGGGCATACAAAGACAAGAGAAGTTAAGCAGAAAACAAAATAGGTATAACTTAGTACATAATATGCAAACAGTACCTATAAAACAGAAATAGTCGGCAGCTGCACATCATGACTGTGACAAGAAGGCATCCACTCAACATGAAGCTGTGCTATGTGGGACCCACAGCACAGCGCTGATTTTCAGTGGTCATCCGAAGAAGACGAACGAAAATCAAGTTATAAAATAAAATAAACAGTATTTAGAACTATAATACAAATTAGCTGCGCTCCGCGGTTTCACCCGCAGAAGTCTCGATCCCGTGGGAATATCGGGATAAAAAGTATCCTATGTCCAGGTTATAAACTAACTGTGTACCAAATTTCATCCAAATCCGTTCAGCCGTTTGAGCGTGAAGAAGAGACAAACATACACACACACTCACAAACTTTCGCCTTTATAATATTAGTGTGATATACCACGAATTATAGCTAAGAATAAATATTATTAAATAACATAAAAACATTCATCAGGCATCACCGTGCCTAATAGAGCCACTTAACTTTTATACAGAAAAGTATAAAATTGGAGCACGTTACAAGTTGAATTTTAATTATATGTAGTAGGTGCAAACTGCAAGTGTTCCTACGTTATGGATTTTCTTTCAATTTGTGTTATAATATGAAAGTACCTAATGAATGTTAAAGCCAGAGGGCAGTTGTTTGATAATATCCTTTATTTTGCTTTTGTTAGGTACTATCGAAGAAACGCATATCTGTACACTGTAAGGACTATTCTTGCTTGCTAGTATCGCTTACCTACGACAAAAAAAAAGGTGCACAGGATTTTGTTTTTAAATTGCTTAGATATGCCTTACCCCGATGGTACCAAGAGCGAGCACTATGGCTCAAGAAATGAGAGAGCAGACGATGAGTAGTACTTGTCATTAAAAAAGGTTTCCATTTCTCTTCTTCTTTTCGTGTGGTTAGTGACTAACCTGGGGGCCTACCACAAGCTCATAAAGCAGTATTATTTTAATATTACTTCAGTATGGGAAAGAGATGATGCTCTACAGGACGTATAGCTCCATCTCTTTCTCCCACTGAAGTAATATTAAAATAATACTGCTTTTGAGCTGGTGGTAGGAACCCTGGTGTCAGGGTTTTAAAGTCGACCATAGGCCTCTTGGCTTCACATGCCGTCGAGAAATATTTCTCAGGCATGCCGGTTTCCTCACGATGTTTTCCTCCAACGTTTTTAAAGCAAGTGCACATTCTAAAAATCAGAAGTGTGTGCCTTGGGTTCAAACTGGAGACCTATGACTTGGCAGGTAAACGATCACACCACTAGGCTATCACTGCCACAGGGTTTCCATTTACAAAGTAATATTAAAACTAGGAAATAACTAAAATATTACACAACTTATTGACACGTAGGTACCTACTCATTGCATTTGCAACGTTGTTGCATCTATCTACATTCATGAGATTACCACCAATAAAACATCCTAGATACTAGACTAACTTAGAACTAGTGAAAAATGATCCCTATGTGTTGGACGGAAAACAGATTTTCCTTCAGTAGAGACTCTGGTGTCATAAACGGTTCTATGATAGAGTAACTGGCAATGTAAATTGTTCTGTATTTCAGAACAGTCACGGTGCAGATTTGCTTGTCTGGTAGTGCCGTTACGCCCACATGAAAGTAACCATGCACTGAAATCGATGGATGCAGCCGGTTGGGGAGGGCCGCTGGGAGAACCTCGCGGTTGCTCGGCAACCAACTCCCCGCGCGTGTTATGATATCTACGATGAAAACTCATTTCATTTTCACATTAAAACCAAGGCGATGTTTTAAATAGTATTCAGAACTTGTCACAAAATCCGACGAGACATCGATATTAAAAAGTCATTACGAATTCAGCACGTGTTTGAAAGAGGTTAGGTTAGCGAATGTGACGTTGTTCTCTTAGTTATACGAACATGTTTGATGGGTTGTTAATCATCCATTTATTGAAGTGTTGTGAAGTGAGTCGGGTACGAGTTGTGTAGGTACTTACAGTACTGGACTAGTACCGAGTATTGTACAGCCGCCCGCGCCCTTGGCACGCGCTCCAGGTCGCCTGTGACGTGCGATGAGACACGACCTTGTTCCGACTTTTCGCAATTTTTCTTCCATTTGTTATTCGGATTTCTAACGTCGATACATGCGCGGGGATTTCAAAGTTTAATATAACTATTCAAAACCAACGTCTGTTTCAAGGCAGTCGGTTTAAAAATCCAGTATATAGTCTGATTTTCACGAGGGCTTGGTTTAAATTGTCTGTATTTTCATTTGACTGATTCTGAAATGATAGCAGCTAATTACGAAGTACCAACACATGCAGCCAAATACTATATTCAGATCTGTTCATGCAGCATCCAACAACAGTAACTCTTAAAAGGATAAAATAAATAGGTATAATATCTTAATGTTATGTTAGACATTAAAACTAAAAAAAGATTTACGGAACAAGGTTAACATTAGTTAACGTCCTAGGATGAATAATTATGTACCTACATATAACTAGGTGCCCATTGTTCGGACAGTTTCTATAATCATGCGCTAATGAGATAGACTCAAACCAATTAAGTCTGTTATTTTTAAAGAATTATACATTATAGGAATTATAATATAAATAAAACGCACGAATTCATTGAAATAAAACTTTGTGCACTAGAAAATTATAGGTAAGAATACCAGCCAGTCGGATCACGTACAGTGAAGGGTTCCGTAGTCAGGATGAATTTATCCCAAGAACAAACTTAACATTGTAAATGAAAAATATGTTCTCCCATACGGAATGTATGGGAGAACATGTTTTTGCAACTGCAAAGTAAGTAGGTCGATTATTACTCATTAACTTGTAGAGCCTATTTAGCTGTGATAGTTTTCCTTTTAATTTCGTAATATATACTACTGCCGTGAATTTTTATTTTAAATTTTTTCACATATCCAGAACCAACGATTTAGGTGGCAGGGAGGGGGGACACTAGACTCTTGCCGGCGTGATTAATATGTATACCCATGCCAAATTACAGCTTTCTGGTACTAAGAGTCTCTGAGCTAAGCCGTGAACGACGGACATGGCGAAACTATAAGGGGGTGTTGACTACGGAATCCTAAAAACGATACTGTGCTTATTTTGAGCGGAAATCTGAGGACGTACTACAGGTAAAAACGTTTAATTTTTTATATAGTCACATGTCTTGCCGAGTCTATCTACACCGTCTCGAAGGGTCGCTTCTCGAAGTTGTGAAGGAGTATATCTATCTAGGGCAAGTCATCCAGCTCGGTAGGCACAACTTTGAGAAAGAAGCCGCCAAAAGGATCTAGTTGACTTGGGCAGCGTTTGGAAAACTTCGTCTTCTTGTCGTCGCCTATCCCGCAATGTTTGAAGACTAAGGTCCTCAACCAGTGCGCCCTGTCCATTATGACGTGCGGTGCCGAAACTTGGACACTGACAGTCGGGTTTGTCCACAAGTTTCTTTGAAGCATAAAATCAGAAATGAAATTATCCGGAAAAGAACCGAAGCTGCCGACATAGCTTACAGAGTAAGTAAACTGAAGTGGCAGGGGCTGGCCATGTTTGTCGATGGCCGAAGGAGCTCACGAGTCCTGGAGTGGAGACCGCATATCGGCAAGCGTTGTGTGGCCCCCAGCTAGATAGACCGTCGTCCTTAAAAGTGGCTGAGATAAGTCTGAGGAAGGCGGAGGACAGGGTGTTGTGGTGCAGCCTGGGGGAGGCATATGTCCAGCAGTGGACTGCGACAGGCTGAGCTGATTGATTTAAAAATGTTTGTAAAATAAAGTTCTTGCCAACACATATAACATATCCTATGTAAACAATGACAATGTTTTTGGCACCCGATCAAAAAGATACTATACTTACCAATAAGTATACCTTCCATTATATTTTGCTTTCCACTTACTAAGCCCAAATTGCCTGTGGGCACATGTCACATGTCACGGGCCGGGTTGCCTGCCATCTGCTATACCTATAATTATAAATAATAAAATAAAGTAAGGACCCCTCGACGGGTATAGGCCTCCTCCAGTAAATTCCAGTTTTTCCTGTTTTTTGCTTTCACAAGCCATGGCCATGATTTGCCAATTCGACTACCTAACTCGTCTTGCCAACGCTCTGCTGGTCTGCCTCTTTTCTTTCCGTTTGGGCCTTTCCAAGCGATTGTTCTAAGCTATAACTATACATATTATTATTATAAATCCAAATCGCATTTCGTGTCTGCATGTGTGACTTTAATAATTTCTCTTTTTTTCTTCTTATAATATTATTATAACGTAAATTGTAAATTCGCGTTGTTCTTCTAATCTGGGTAACGGATTTTGATGCGCTTTTCATCACCTAGAGAATTTTTTCCGGAAGATTTATGAGTACAAAACATTATTATTAAACTTACATAATATTATTATATAATAAAGGAATCTCGATGTTCTGTCAAGTCGTAATAACCGTGTGAAGCAGGGCAGGGGGACTACCACAAGCTCATAAAGCAGTATTATTTTAATATTACTTCAGGGTGGGAAAGAGATGAAGCTCTACAGGACGTATAGCTCCATCTCTTTCTCCCACTAAAGTAATATTAAAATAATACTGCTTTTGAGCTGGTGGTAGGCCCCCTGGTCGCTAGTCCTTCTAAGTCGCTTTACTTTCAAGCATCTGTTAGAGGCGCTTGCCGTTACGATCCTGTTAGTGGATCAAAGTGTTCAACCTGACGAGGTTCAAGTGTAGTTGCCCAACTTAGGTTTCAACCTTAGCCCGCCATTGATTGGGGTAGGTATTTCAATTAAATTGATCTGTTAAAACAAAACCCTAAAGTAAGTAAAGGCATGTTAAAGTCAAAATTAAGGAGTTTATTTCTCGATAAAGACGATTCTGCCTGTATCGAGAAATAAACATCTGATAGTATCATTATAATTTATTATGATTAATCTATGATTCACACTAAGGGTTTGGTCGGGCCGGGCGCGGGCGGGTTGCGGACGCGGCTCCGGCTGCGTACTTAGAATTTGTCAGTGTCCGATGTCCGCGGCTCGTCCGCAATCTGTCCGTTCCAGTGTGATTGATCCTTGACTGAAATTAGTGCATAGTTAATAGTTTTAAGGTTAATTTTGCTATATTTTTTGGTACCTGTAAACAAGCGCTTCTCGCCATCAAACTGGAAAGTTTGGCGAGTAACACTCATTATCTGCCTAGCCTTTTCCCAACTATGTTGGGGTCGGCTTCCAGTCTAACCGGATGCAGCTGAATACCAGTATTTTACATGGAGCGACTGCCTATCGGACCTCCACAACCCAGTTACTGGGTAATACGATACCCCTTGGTAAGACTGGTTGTCAGACTTTCGGGTTTCTGCCGACCCTAAACAACTGTCAAAGATCTACAAATGACAGCCGGGACCAACGGTTTAACGTGCTTTCCGAGGCACGGAGGGGTCTTGGTATGTAAAGATGGTCACCCATCCACGGACCAACCGCGGCAAGCGTAGCTTAACCTGATAGATCGACCCGTGCGGCTGTCATTACTTAGCCACACTGTAGAAGCAATCAATAATGTACCTACCTATGTTTGAGATTATTAAAAACAAAAAATGCGTCACGATGAGGTATATTTTTTTTTGTCGATTATTTGTCGCGCTCAAAGAAGCCTCGTTCAGAGCTGTGCGTTTAGTTATAGTTCGTTTTTTAATCCCAGAGACTAATTTGACATTTCAAGTGATTGTTGTTCGTTTTTTCAATTTGGAGTTTGACATTTGCACCTGTCAAATTAGTCTCTGGGATTAAAAAACGAACTGTACCTTAGAATCCATTTAAGGAGCAGCCTAAAGGACCCCCAGTTGACCTTAAGTTGCGAATGTTGCGATTACAGAAACAAAGCTGAAATGTCTCATGTGCTTGTAAAACGCTGCTTTATTGCTAAGCGACGTTTAAAGGCTCGCGCAGGCAGTTGCAACGCAACAGCTCGACGCAACTCTAGTAGAAAAATTTCTATGAAAACGTATGGAAATTGTTCTACCAGAATCGTCGCGTTGGGAGTCTACGTCATTGATCGCAAATAATCGCAATGCCTTTAATTTTGATAGTTCAACCACGTTCATTGTGTTGATTACATTGTTGAGCAGTTTTCAAATCAATGGATTCAATTCAAAGCAATGGATTAGGATTTTCTTTCAAAACCCTCGGATAATGATTGAAAGTGTGCTACGCAATTAGGGTACCGGTTTAATTACATAGGTATGTAGTGCTAGGTATGCATACCTCTTGACAAAGTAACAATTGAGGTACCTAATCATTTATTGAAATCACTGTACAATTACAAGGTAGATGTCATGTTGTGTATTTTAATTCTCAAATCGTTTGTTACGTCATGTACCTACTTGTAATGGCTGTCAACAATGTTGTAGGGTGTATCGCTAGTGCAGTGTGCAACATTTTGTATTGCATATTATTAGAGATGCCGCGAATAGTTGTTATACAGAATAGTCGAATACCGATTAATCGCCATCCCTTTTGGCAAATGGTCGAATACTCGCCATTATTACTCGACATCAAAAAAGGAATTTAAAAAAATGTTTATTTATTTTCAAATAATAATATAGTTTATTTATTTTCTGAGGCAGGTTTTAATTATAAAAAAAAGTAAAACTGGCTTGATTCCAATCGTGAAGAAAAACTAGTTTTTCTACATCACAATCTGCCCCTTTTGGACTTTAAATATTAAATTATTTATTAAAAAGCTTAACTAATTAACTTCAACATGACTGATTTTTGGCAACTTTTTATATTCATGATAATAAATAATAATACTATGTGTGTTTTGTTTTTAAAGATTAAATAAAGTTTAATTATTTTTAAGTCCATAGTTTTTCTATTAATTAAAAGTTTATTTTTATTTAGATAACTAAGTATTCGCCGAATGTCGAATATAGACACAATAGATACTATTATTCGGTATTCGACGCATGACAAAAAAAAAATGTCGAGTAATGCCGAATACCGAATAATAGCGAGTATTCATGGCATCTCTACATATTATGTCTATAAGATGCAATATGCGATAATATAAGATGCGATAAAAAAAAGATTTAATTTTAATTAATTAATATGTTTTGAGTGCACCTAAATGTCTGGTGGACCGGGGCCTATAAGGGGGTGCCGTGCATTCAATTTAAATTACTTATACATTCAAATCGTTACAGCCTTGTATCTACTTTAAAACTGCAGGAAGTCTGCATAGTTTCCTGTTTTTCCGATTCCTCGTCAATTTATAAACTTTTCAGTGGATTTATTTCCGTCTAAGTATTTGGGTTGTTAAAGCTTTGTTTGGTTTCAAATATAATATTCATAGACGTAATACATAGGTAGGTACTGAAACCTTCATCTGGGTATTTCGTGGAAGATATAGATAGACACCTTACTACATAATATAGGTGTGTGTTGCTAAGCAATCATTAGGTAAGCACCTAAGTATTCAACTGGATAGTAAATTTAGGCCTGAAAGTTATCTATTTTCCAATAAAACCTTAGAAAGTTGTTTTATAAACAGCTACAAGTTTAAAGTGCCTGCTAAACGGTCGTCCACCGCGTCACGACAGAGGTGACCTTGGTGGTTTACAGCCGTGTAGATGGTGGTTTACGACTAAATTTCAAACAGCTCTGCCGGTCGACAACCAGGGTCACCTTTGTCGGGGACGCAGTTGGCAACTGTGTAGCCGGCACTTAAAGTAGGTACCCAACTTCAAAACTACCAAAAATACACTTAGTAACAATCTTATATTCACTGACAGCGCGCACACAGCTGGGTCTAGCAGCATAATATTTTACGCAAGAGTTCCTTAAATTAAAAATAAATCTTCAGAATTAAAATAAATGCAAATACGACCATAGTTTTTTGTATCAACCATATTTATAGATAGGTAATATACTTATCATGATGACTTCACACAATTCTCGGATCTAGATGCTCCTGAACTTTTAGGATTTCTAATATGTATTAGGTAACCTCAATTTTTTTTTCTAAATGTTGCTTATAAATACTAACTTAATGTAAATAAAAGTTAACATTGTATAATACAGCCATTAAAATAAATACCTAAGTGGTTAAGTCCATAAAAACCTGTTTTAAGGCTTGTGCAGACCAGCGCGATATCGCGGGCGCGACAGGCAGCGCTACCAATGTCGCGCCCGCGATATCGCGCTGGTCTGCACAAGCCTTAACTGACTTAGCTGACTCGATGCGCTTAAAACGACTAGAAATACGTACGATTAAATAAATAAATCATGAACTAATCGTCATGGCACCTAAAGTTTTTAAGAAAAAAAAAAGTACTTACAGGGTGGCATCCTTGTCACCCTGTATGTATTTTTTTTTCCATGGTAACAGTTTTGGGATTGGGACATCGACGCGAAAACTGTTACCATGGATTCAGTAGGTACATGATTCTAAACCTCCCTGCGTTGAAATTTTTCGTCGGTTATTTAAAAAAAATAAACATGTGTGCAATTCACACGTGGTAGAAGTGAAACCTTCAAAAATGTTGGATTCAAGAAAATGAAAAAAAAAAAAAAACACGTATGACAGAATTGTTTCTCTATAAAAAGTTCTAAAAAAAGTCCGCAACAGCATATATCACGCTTTTATCAGTAAAAGTGGAACTTTAAAACGTTAGGTAAAAGTACTGGGTCTTATAATCTTATTCCCCCTCATAACTTGCCCAGCCTTGCACGTCATAAATCCGCGCGCAGTACTTGATCATTATTTTGCTGCGATGTTATTTTAAAACTGTGATATCTCCTAAGATATTCATTGAAATCGAATGATGTTAAGGGCAATTTTGTTTTAAATTAAATACTTGTGATGAATAATGTATTTATTAGGATAAGGATTAATATCATGTTTATAAAAACACCTTCGCAAATAATGCATTATTTTAGAACAAATTTGGTTAGCATAAAAAAGGTTATAGTGAGGCCAACCTTAAAAGATAGACATATGCTGTCGCGGACTTTTTTTAGAAATTTTAAAGGGAATTCATTCTGTCATACATGATTTTTGCGAAACTTAAACCGTTTACGCAGCGCACGCAGCGGAAGCTCTCAAAAGGAAAAATAAAACCCCCTATTTTGAAACATTCTTCATTGGTGCTCCGCTCCTATTAGTCTTAGCGTGATGATATATAGCATATAGCCTTCCTCAATAAATGGGCCCTATAAAGAATTTTTTAAATTAGACCTGTAATAGTTCCTGAGATTGGCGCGTTCAAGCAAACAAACAAATTCTTCAGCTTCAGAAAACCACGAACATAAGAAACATTGTATAATGCTTCCTATCTCATTTTCTCTCACGTTAAATCTTATGAATTTGTGTCTGTCTCTTTTTACTGTCGCTTTTTCGTTTCATCGACTTTCAAATCACAACGATACTAAAGAAGTTTTCACTTCAAAAATCTGTTGTTCCATACGTTTTCACCGCGTAGGTATTGCACTTTTCTATGAAACAGCAGATTTTTTAAAAATATCCGACGAAAAATTTCAACGCAGGTACAAAATCATAATTATGTGTATGCTTATTATTTTGCACCAATGACAACACCAGTTTTATGTCCATGCAATTACTGTCCATTCCAAGGTTGCCTGGAAGAGATCGAAGAAAGCCATGAGGCCGCTCATTGTATGTTTTGTAGCGTAATTTTTTTTTAATGTATTTTCTGGTGTACAATAAAGTTTATTGTATAAATAAATACTTAAAAATAAACCATACCTACTGCTATTACAGACTCATTTTTCAAACGCAGTATCAGGATGATACAGGTTTATTTCATCACACCTATTCATTGTAGTAGGTATCTAAACTTTGTCGATATAAAAAGAGTAAAACTAGTATTGAAATGCAAAAATATAGTAAACGGAAGAAAATAAGTACCTTTACCTAAGTATCATGACCTAGGGCCTGTGTCCGTCCGCAGAGGCCCTAAAATAGAGCCTTGAAGAACTCCCGAACTCCCGGTGCCGATAGTATCTTAGCCGCTATATGTGACACATGGTTGGTACATTGGGGGACTTATGCTGTTTGTGTGACATCAAAGAAAGAGTTCTTCCCCGTGATTTAGCGAAACGAAAATGAATAATAGTAGAAACCTTAAGATACATATATGAAATGATCCATAGAGAACGTTAGATAACATGAAAGAAAGTCGCCTTATAAGAACGTATTTCCTTATAGAACATACATTATTTGGTTTAAACTAGTTGTAATAATGATGATGATGAAGAATAATGACAGTCAAATAAAATATCTATATGCACTAGAATGTGTTTAGAATATAGGTAAGACAAGATGCCTTAGCTAGAGCTTGTGGGAACGCACATTATGGTATAAAATCAATATTAATTAGATGAAAAGTAAAGTGTGATTGGGATTTAAAATTCCATATGATTGTAAAATCAACCCTAATTGCGTAACTTATTTTCGTAAACAATTAACCCTAATTTGTTTAATTTTGACAGTTCAACAACATTCATTGCGTTATTAACGTTGTTTCGCAGATTTTTTTTTCCAACTTATGAAGCAATGGATTAGCAATCTGTTTCGAATCGAAACAGATTGTGTTGTATTACACAATTAGGGTACTGATCACACGTCAGCGATGAACATGTTTGAGCTGGCAAAATGTTAGGATGTTGGTTGAATCCCAAATGTCAACCTTGCCTCCATGCCACACCTGCGGCGCGTCTTGCAGCCACTGCGCAATACATCTTGTCATTGGAAAATAAGTCTTTAGAGGTATGAGGAGTAGGGTGTAAAGTTCACTCATCCTCTGTAGAAAAGGGAGGATCCTCGGATTAGACGGGTGTTGTGTCTGGCGGGTTACTGCCCAACGGTTGAAGTCGGAAAGTTATATAAATGTCGCTCTCGCGGTAAACTCTAAATGCACGATGCAGGATTGTGTGTGACGTCAGGTATTTGATGCGTAGTTCAAATCACATGTGGTGATGTAGATGCTGCCACAGGTCTTTGAATAATCTTTAATGAATAACAAAACCTTTTTTTTTCCTTTTTTTTCACTTGTGTAAATCCTCGTGGATATCCTCCGTCTGAGGAGAACAGAGGGTTATGTCGGACTGCTACCGACTAAAACCCCCACAGTTCCTTCTACTACCATAAGTCGGAGCCCAGGAGATACATATGTACATTCGTCGCACCCCCGACTGGTATCAGCCCGCCATGTCTAGCGGGCCCCGATCACCAAGTGCGAACGTTCCCACGACCACACATCCTCCCATAAAGGCGCGCATGGAACACTGCGTACCGCTGCTTTGGGCTTGGCTGTTCGAGCGACGACACAGTCCCAGTTTCGTCGCCCGCAGGCCCCTCCTTACGGTGGCTGGATATCGTCAAGCGCCCTTCGACGCCCGGCTACTCTTCTGGTGCGGGTGGAGTTATGCTTTTCGTCTCCGCTACCTCCTTTGCATCACCCCCTCGCAAAAAGAGGCGACAGCATCCCACGCGTTTTCGCTTCCGACCATGAACTGAACCACGGCCGGAAGCGAATGTCCTACTAACGTGAAGAAATAGTTAAACTACGAAAGTGTTTGCTAATTTCATATGTGAGTCCTTACTCAGGTCTTAGTCAAGTTGATAACTGCAGGACCACCTGCAATTATCAACTTGACTAAGATCTGAGTTGGTAACCGCAGGTGGACCACCACCTGCGGTTACCAACTCGCCTTACTTTCTTCTTTTTTAAGGGTTCTGTACCTCAAAAAGAAAAACCCTTATAGGATCACTGCGTTGTTCGTCTGTCGGTCTGTCAAGACCCGTTTTCTCAGGAACGCGTGGATGTATCAGTTATATTAATACCAAATACGTATGTCTACGGTCCCTTGGAGCTCTAAAAAAATCAAGCTTCTAAGTCAACGCAATAAAAAGATACGGCCATATATGCAACATATTTTGGTACTCGCAAACGTTGACCTAGAATCATGAAATTTGGCAAGAAGCAAGGTCTTACAGCACAAATATAGGAATAAGTCCGAAAATCATTAATTTGTAGTTTTATCACCCAAATTTTTATTTCTTTTTGCGATTACAAACTTACATTTGCAGTTGGAGAAGCCGTGACTTATCGATTTGTGGGAGAACATTTTTTCAACTTTTGGAATAAAATTCAACCCAATTACGGAAACCTTCATTATGGTTTTTGTTAAATAAGTGTCTATATTCTATTGATGAATTTATTATAAACTAATACAAAAGTCGATAGTAACATAATTTAATGGATTTGAAATAGAAATATTTATTGAATTTTATGAATTGACTTATGACATTTATTTTTATATTTTTGATTGATTTTTATGTAGTTTGGATAATTGTAATGATTTAAATATAGATTGCATGTATGATGTTTCTTATATATTTGGTTATAGAAATTCAGACACGATCTAACAATTGTTAATGAATTGAATTGAATTGCGTGGTCCGATACGCACTTGGCCGGTTTTTAGAAACATTATACGATTTCTAATCTTGAATCAATCTACATACATAAGTATGTAGATTGATTCAAAGCCTTATCTGTCTGATATAAGTATATATAAGTCCATCTTACTACTCAATTCCAGATAAGGCAGCGGTCGTCAAGGGATGGGAAAATCATACTATACCCTAATTGCGTACCTAACTTATTTTCGTAAACGATCATGACAAATTTGTTTCATTTTGACAGTTCAACAACATTCATTGTGTTATTACGTTGTTGAGCAGATTTTTTTTTTCAACTTATGAATCAGCGGATTAGCAATCTGTTTCAAATCAAAACAGATTGTGATTGATCGTGTATTACGCAATTAGGGTACTGGTTTATCATCGATGGTGGGTGTAATTTGCTTACCACACGGGCTATCTGCAGCTAGGTTAGCCTAGATCACATGTTCGTAAAAGATATGTTTTAAAAATAATTTAAGCAATTTTCCTAAAAATTTCTAATTTCGCCCCGAAATTAGTGGCTCTGACTCGCGATCGGGATTGATTTGACTCACAAAAAGCTTGTTAGTTGTAGGGCGTTCTAAAGCCAAACAAACGTGCTGTCAAAGCTGCGGTATAATATTACCTAATCCTATTTTCGTAGTGCTTATATGAATGCATTATGCATCGTGTCATTAAATGAATCGTAGAGTCACGTTGCGCCCCACGCGCTTGCATGACAGGCGTGCGCGTGCGACCCATCTCGTCCGACTCGTCCGTACACGACCAACATTCTTGGAAAACTAGGACCGAGTAGGCAAAGACGTCCGCGTCGTACGTAAACTGACGACGTAGCATTGCGTTGCCTTGTCGAATCATGTTTATTTTTTTTAGCTTTGTGTGGATAAACATAGTTCAGTCTATAAAAAAATGGTACTAGTATTTACCTAGATAGGTATCCCACGGCTGGTACTAAAGCATTCTTTCTGTTTGGTTGTAATTTTTAAGTATCTGCCTGCACTTTATTGAAAACACTCCCGTCCCACAGTCGACTACCGTACGTACCTACCTAGTACCTATGTACACACGGCTACACATCAAGCTATAAATATCCAGTATAAGCTGATCTCGCATCGTATAGGATTTCCGTACAATGTGAGGTCAGCTTATACTGGAAATGTATAGCTTGATGTGTAGCCGTGTGTACCTATAGTTTACATTTTACCATGAAAATTGAACATTACACCAACACACATGCAAATCTGGAATTTGGAACGACAATGAGCAATTGACAACTTTTAGGAACCCAAAATATATTTTTTACTAGTTGACCCAGCAAACTTCGTTCCGCCTAACAGTCAATGAATGTGCATGTTTAGGATTTTAAAATTTCTACTCTACCTACCCTACCTAGATATCAAAAAAGCCGATCCACACAAAATGTATGAGAACGTGAATTTTCTTCATAATTTTTTTTTCGTGATTTTTTCCGTATTTTCTTACCGTTTAAACCTTCCCTGGACTACGAAAAACATTTCAAAACCAAAATCAGCTAAATCGGCCCAGCCGTTCTCGAGTTTTAGCGAGACTAACGAACAGCAATTGATTTTTGTATATATAGATTTGTGGATTTGTAATATTTATTGTAACACTGTAAGGCCACGACTAACTGAGCAGAAAAAACGTAATTACGCTCCATCGTTACATAATTAAAATGTTCCAAAAGTTAAGTTTTAACTGACATTTCCATGACCAGCGGAATAACGCACGGAAAATTCGGCCACGTTTTCCAGCTTTAAATGATAAATTATTTTATTTCTGGAAGTAGGTTTGTTACAAACACTTTTACATGTCAGTTATAGTATTTAAATATCTAGATGAGGCGTTTCCTATCTGACTACTCTGAGAAGAAAGGCCGAAACAAACTCAGAGGTCACAGTCTCTTTTAAAGTCCAGACATAATCTTGGTCAGATCATGTGATATTTATCCCTATCTCGATTCCTTCAAGTTTATTTTGTAGAAAACCAGACATTTTTCTGCATACCTACGCAGTTAAATGCAAAAGTAGGTAGTATGCGTTTAATACCTACTTTTGTATATTACTGCGTATACCTACATAGGTTTATTGCGTTCTAGCAACGTAGAAATAGCGTGAAACAATCCATTGCTACTCCCGTTAGATTAGCGTTATCAAAATCGTATAAGGCACCTGTGTTGCTATTGCTACTTTACATTTCTATGGAAAACTAGGCTAAGGGGTTCAATTTTTGTATCGCTCGCTACTTGACTTGAAGTTGTGTGACACTTTCGAAGTTTATATTTACTATTATTTACTGATCTATCAATTGTCGATCTGCTAGTTGAAATATGGATTTTCTGCCTGAGCGTACCAAATCACCGTAATCGGGAGTGAAATATCTGGTTCTGGTATTCGGGTTGAGTTGACTTGGGCCGATCTGTCACTGACCCGAAGATACAAGGGCAAGTAGAAGCTTCTACCTCCCTTGTACAGTTAAGTACAATTTATAGGCCTGTGTCCAATTTCTTTTTTGTCCTTCTGGTAGATTATTACAAAATATTGAACACATATTTTTTCTTTTTTGACGTAATCAAAAGATTACGGCGATACATTGAGTTAAAATGTGGCATGACGTAACGCCTTGCTAGATTTAATACTGCTTTGTGACGCAGCGAGCCCCCACTCCCCAACTTTAATGCGTGTTTTCTAAGTTATTTTTGATTAATATAATAAAGCGAAAAATACGTGTCTAATATTTTTTTATTATCTGAAAGACGGACTAAATAGAATTTCTTTGTTTTACCTTGGCAACTAACCTATTACTTGAGATCGCTCTATCCGTTAAATTTCTTCATTCGATCCGTTTTCATTCATTTCATCTTCCCTCAGCTGTCACTCAATCAAATTCTCAGAGGTTTCCTACTCCATCAATTATCATATTCATCAGTGTTAGTAATTTACATCTCGATATCGACATGTATTTAGGTCGCCCCGCGCTAACTGAAAATGAAAATGACTGCTGAAATTGAAATGAAGATATATAGGTTATTTAAAATCAGCGTCCTATCCTTTTGAGACACGATAAATCCCTGTTGCCATTATATTATTGCTTTAGTGATTTAAACATTATCTACTGGAGCCAATGCAAGTGAAATAAATAAACGAATGGGGACGAGAGTCGTAGTCAACAAGAATCGAGTGATTCCAAAATAGCGTTCTTATCAGATCCCGATGGATTGCATTGAAATAATGTATAATGTATGTGACCGGTGCCCAGCGCGGCCCGTCTCGATACATTACCATATAAGAAGTAGTAGGAAACCTGAAATGAATCGTAAATAATGAAAAGAGGACTAATTCGACACCTGCAAGGAATAACATTGTAACTAATATTTAGTAACTTTACAGGAGAGCGCATCAAAGATTTAAAAAATTCTCTCAAATTTCGATTAAGTCTTAATGCCAACCAACCTTGAAAATATGAGTCAATGAGGGATTAGCCAACTTTCATATGATTGTATCATTATATTTATGTATATTTTAAGACGTTTTGTGAGTTACAATGACATTCCACAACATACTGTACAAAATGTCATTGTAACTCATACAATCGCATAAAGTGTGATAAAAGGTACTTACATAAAATAAAATAAATTATATGTCTGAGATACAATTCGTAAAATGTAAATTTTGCCTAAGGTTACGATGAAAGCTCATTTTTAATAAGAAATAATCAGAACAAGAACAAGAGTGTATCTTGAATTACAATGTTATATTAATAATGGCGAGCATAAACAATGATGATGATGATGTGTAACTAAATATACCTTTTTATTAACTGCAGTTGACCCTCACTTACAATGTTTTTACACTGTACAAATCTGTACGCAAAGGAATTTAAACACAGGGGTAAGAGCAAAAAATACCAGCATTTTTTGTACAACATGAATATGATCGTAACTCAAAATTGCCTAAAACTGAGTTACGATGTTATTCCTTGCAGGTGTCGAATTTATTTTGTCATCGTCTGTTAAACAATTACTTGCATTAATTAGGTCATTAGAGACTAAAGACGACGTTTAAAAAAACTTACTTATAAGATCCCAATATCCCATTTTACACTAGGCACTGGAACAGGCACGCGTGTAAGTGACAAGGGAACGTGGATGAGGCAAAGGGAATGGGTAAGGAAGGAATACTAGAAATAGTAAGGATCGATGGCACGTGGCCGCGGAGTTCTATAGTTTCTGCGACCTTTATTGGAAAATTTGAAATTGTGTTGTTTGGTTGTGTGTGTTTTTGTGTTTGTGTGTTTTTGTTATTCTTTTTGTGTATTCTTTAATGTTCTGTTTTAATCTTAGTAGAATTTGGGTCTTTTTGAGATTTATCCTGAGTAAAATGCTGAATGGGTAGAAAAATATAGATAGACAGTTAAAGCTGTGAATTCGTCGAAAAAAATAGAGTCCAACTGTTAGCCGCTAAACGCACACTAAGAAAACACAATGACGTGGCGCGAGTGTAAGACGTAGCTGTCACACACACTAGCATAAAAAAGTTGGCCTGTTTGTTTTATTTCTTTTGTAGCGTCACAGTATAACTAGACATATAAATAATGAAAGCTCTGAAATCGAAACGTGCTAAAAATAAACAACAGACCGTAAATTGTGACTACTGACAGCAATAAAATAAGGATGCTGCTGCTGATATAACTCGCTGGCGAATTTGATATCGACTATCTGGCTAGCTCGATATTCAAATTAATGGTATATTGGCGTGTGCCGTACGGTAAATTGTTATATAATATCTCTCTGTTATCAGAATACCATTCATGCTACCTCTTATAAAACCGCATTTTTCGGCAATTAATGTGCTAGGGTGCTAGGTCCCCAAAAATATATAATAGTAGGTATACCAGAAGCTATTAGAAATACAGCGTGTTTGGGATTCTTAGAGGCATTTGATTAAATTCCTTTTTAGATAGATGTTACTACTCCATCACTGATTTTACTACTGGTAAACTGTATGACGATTCCGACTTGCTAATTTACTGACTAAGTATGAATGTGTTTATTTGTCTAAAATTGTATGACCTGTTTACATAACTGAAATATTTATTATTTTAAATTTATATTATTATTTATTTTAATGTAATAAAAAATATTAAAAAAACTCTTTTTTTTTCTGTTTTGCTTCTTATTGAGAACTTTAACGATTATTGTAAAAAATTATGGATAAAAATAGATTTTTGCTAAAAAACATGTTTATTTTCAATAGAGGGTAGTTTTTTTTCCACAATTTTCTCAATTTTATGAGGACTACTTCCAATCATTATGGAGTTTGTTTCATCGCGATAGATCATTTAGTTTAAAAGTTACACCGTTTTGTTTTAAAATATTTTTTCATCGTTAATATTAAGCATAGATCCCACATTTCGATATGTGTACATTATAAAGACTCACACTCTATTATAAAACTAGGCTAGGAGAATCAGCACGTTTTGAACTTCAAAATTACATGAGACAGTCACTCAAAACGCTTCACAATTTCTTCCTAGTACTTTATGCGACATTTCACACAATATCGACACACAACGATCATCGTATCTAGCAGTCTTGGCTGCTACTTACTTATCTGTAGCCTAGAAGCAAGCTGTCATTTCACATAACAAATGACAGGCTACCAATCTACCATTGGTGAGTGACTGGTAATTAAAGCCTCTGATAGGGTCGGACAAATTCCCAGGCCTTCAAGCGATCAAACTTACGTACCATCGAAGAAACCCATACCTAAGCAAATCGAAAACAAAATCCCGTGCACACGACCCTTTTTTTTCGTAGGTAACCGTTACTACATCGGCCGAGCGCTGCAAGCAGAAATAGTCCTTACGGTGTATAGGTATGGGTTTCTTCGATGGTACCTGTACAAATAAAGTCGAGCAGAATAACAGAAGTTAGGTACGTAACTATGCAACACGGGCCGAAGAAAGAGCTTTTAATTTGTTGTCTTACCTACCCTACTTATAAAAAAAATTTCTCCTTTTGTTACGTTTTATGAAAATAAATTATTTTTTTAAGATCGAAGGGATTTTATTTAATTAACTTGGGTACTTTTTAGGTACGCTTTCCCTTTTAGAAATGGCAATTATGACCCATTTCAGTACATAATTATTTCAGTTTTTAGTTGTGGTACCTACCCCACACAAATTCGAATAAGTACCACTACTTGCTATGTAAATAACAGTAACAGGAACTTAAGATATCATCGATACGTATTATTGAACCCAACTCAAAAAAGATCCAAGCAAAGTTAATAAAATTTATATGGGACCACACGGGAAGCACCAGCTTTCAAATAAAAAAAGAATCATCAAAATCGGTTCACCCAGTCGAAAGTTCTGAGGTAAAAAACATTTAAAAAAAATACAGTCGAATTGAGAACCTCCTCCTTTTTTTGAAGTCGGGTAAAAATGCCGAGAACTTGCGAGTATCTTATTAAATACCGGCTCGTTCTAATACAATGTTCTGAGAACTATATTTAGGAAACTGGTGGATAAGAGGTACTCCTCTATAGGTAACTATGGAAATATCAAGTTTACTTAGGTACTTATTTATCGTTAATTCGTGATACGAAATACCTACCTTATTCATCGCAATTTCAGTATAACAATATTAACTGCTCTGAAACAGAAGAAAAAAATAATGATGTAACTTTGAACACGGTTGTTTGACGGCGGTTTCATAAACATAATTGAAATCATAATGTTGAGACGATTCTCAAAAATTACGAAACCCTTTTATAACAAAGGAAATGAGAGAAAAATTTAATAACGGCGTAAACTTTACCGAACATTAAAAAGTTTTATTTTATGAAGACGTAAGAAAAGCAAAGAAAATAAAAACGTGTGTATGGGCGATAACAGCCTTGAGAAATTGCATTGTGTACTCGCGACGTTATCAGTGACGACTGACGACTGACCATGTTACGCATTACTTGCCTACGATAACGAGTAACCAGTAAAGAAATGACCAAATAAATCGACATAATATGCTCGAGCAAGTCCTGACGTTAACTGAACGACGCGCTTCTACTGACGTTATTGTGAAGACGTTTTTTTCTAAATTTTAATCAAGGTTTAGAACAAATATTTTTTGGTTTTCGAATATGGCTAGTAGAGGAGCCAGCCTTGTTTCCTGTATACCTGTTTTAGTGAGTGCAGAACTTTATTTTAGTGATAATGGCATTTCGTTGAGAGCTACAACTGCAAGCCGAGGTTGAGTTCAGCAATTAGGATTGGATGGTGGTCTCAGCTTTCAGCCGTCAGAACCTACTCACAGGTGAGCTCCACAAGTTATATGAGGATGTAATCAAGTTTTTGGTGGTTTTGTATTCGGCCTGAAAATGCAATTAGTATATAATTAGCCTCATTAGGTTCTGGAAGCCAGAGGCACTTGTGGCTAAGTAATAACAGCCGCACGGATTAATCCATCAGGTTAAGCTACGTTTGCCGCGGTTGGTCCGTGGATGGGTGACCATCTTTACATACCGAGACTCCTCCGTGCCTCGGAAAGCACGTCCCGGCTGTAATTCGTGAATCTTTGACAGTCGTTACGGGTCGTCAGAAGCCCGAAAGTCTGACAACCAGTCTTACCAAGGGGTATCGTATTACCCAGTAACTGGGTTGTGAGGTCAGATAGGCAGTCACTCCATGTAAAATACCGGTATTCAGCTGCATTCGGTTAGACTGGAAGCCGACTCCAACATAGTTGGGAAAAGGCTAAGCAGATTGATATTGAAGTTCTCGAAGCCAGGGGCCTACCACCAGCTCAAAAGCAGTATTATTTTAATATTACTTCAGTGGGAGAATGAGATGGAGCTATACGTCCTGTAGAGCTTCATTTCTTTCCCACACTGAAGTAATATTAAAACAATACTGCTTTATGAGCTAGTGGTAGGCCCCCAGACAGTGAACGCCGTTCACTGCCCCCAGACCATGCAAGATCTCTAAAAATGTAAAAGGTCTCTCAGTATTTATTTTCAAGAGACAAAGCAAATGTTTTAGTACGTTACTCAAATTGGTATTATGATTACCTATGTAAGTTAATGATTGAAAGGACTCAATACAGCCTTATTGGCTTCATAAACTCTACATAAGTAAATAGGTAAAATATATTGATTTAATCTTTGGCCTTCGGCTCAGACACGTGGATTATTCCGCCGGGCATCGTTACCTGTCGGACAGTACAAGTTTAAATCAATCGAATTTCACCTTTTTCGTGTTCGTCCTTAGCTTACAAAGTTACAAAGAAACTTCATTTTTGTTAAGGTTCAAGAAGTTTAGGAACTACCTTACCTAGACTAAAATAATGAAAATGTTTTTTTGAAGTGAAAACTTCTTTAGGCGCGTTGGGCATTTTTGAGATGGGAAAACACAATTAAACTCACGACACCGTTACCGACATAAACGCGATTGTGATCTTTATTTATATTGTGTTACAGATCAATGTTCTATGCAAGTATTTTTACTTTACAGGTTTTGGATTTTTTTTTTAAACGCGATTGTTCTCTTTATTCAGATAAGGTTACGGATCAATGTTCAATACAAGTATTTTTCTTCCACCAAGGCGATCTTGTTCAAGTTTTCACTTCTGTCGGCACTCCCGGAGTGCCACTGCGAACACATCACAGCTGTAACTAAGGGCTGCCGGGCTACGGAAGCCAGTCCAAAAATTCGTGTCTTATTGGAGCCCGCATACTAGGAAGTCAAGAATCTACTCAATATTCCGGGTACCATAAGCCTGGCTGCCGCATCCAAGCTGCCTAATAGTGTGCGCTTGCCCTTATGATAGAATGATCTGTGTGTTACGTAGGGACTATTTTACTTATTTATACTCCGTTTGAAATAAGATTAGACATTTAAACAAACCTTTTTTATAGTCCGTCCAACCGATTTTGACTTCTATACCGTAGGCATAAGGATGGCATTAAAAGCAAAAAAAGTGTTTACAAACCAACTGTTTACTGCAGCTGTCATTTGTCATGTCACCAACGCAATTTGACGGCATGGTTGGCGCAGTGGTTAAGCGGCTGACTGCTGCGCTGCGTGTCGCGGGTTCGATTCCCGAACGGAACAAATATTTGTATGACCTACCAGTAGTTGTTCCGGGTCTGGTTGTTTGTGTATGTGAGTTTAAATGTTTGTAATCGCACCCACGATACAGGAGAAATTCCTAGTGTGGGGCAACTTTAAAAAAAAAAAAAAAAAAAATAGAAGTCAAAATCGGTTGAACGGACTGTAAAAAAGGTTTGTTTAAATGTCTAATCTTATTTCAAACGGAGTATAGTTAGATTTTTCACGAAATGTAGAGGTGTTTCACGCCCTCCAAAGAAACGTACGAATATGTGCTGCGCAAAACTGTATCCACACGGTACTGGGTCACAACCTTCCGGAAATCTGGGCCGTCCCGTACCCTAATTGCGTAATACAACACAATCTGTTTCGATTTGAAACAGATTGTTAATCCATTGCTTCAGAAGTTGAAAAAAAAAATCTGCTCAACAACGTGAATAATGCAATGAATGTTGTTGAACTGTCAAAATGAAACAAATTAGGCAAAATTGTTTACGAAAATATGTTACGCAATTAGGGTACAACAGGTCGGTGTTATTTTTTACCAAAGCATTCTCCGGACGGAACAGTAACGGCCGGCCCGGGCCCTGACCTGACCCTGATATCATGTGTGGATGGATACTCCAATAGACCCTTATAGACCCTCCAACTATGTTGAGGTCGATCGATTGCTTCCTGACATAATAAGTATGTCACAAACAAATACGCCTTTGTGTGTCCTCATTTAACTTTTTTGCCCCTGTGATATCATGTAACTTGATCAATATCGACTGGTCGACGTAAATCATTCGCAGTCTAACTGCACCCCCCTCTAAGACCAACACCCTAATTCTTTAACACACTTTAATCACAATCCGAGTTTTGAAGGATATTGCTAATGCATGGCTTCATAGGTTTGAAAAGTTCATCTGCCCAACAACGTTAAATAACGCAATGAATGTTGTTGAACTGTCAAACAAAGTTACTATGTGACGCAATTACCCCGCTGTATTTCAAAGCTACGTCTACAATTAGCTCCCGTTTCACTACCAATGTTATAAATTTTAGGTACATTTCCAGTCACATATGCATTTTCCATTAAATCGTCAAACTGAACATGCAATGTATACTAAAAATAACATTATGCTCGTTTTTATTTCTTTAGCCTTGAAAAATATTGAATCCCTTGCCAAAATTTGTATGAGAAGTTGGCATTGGCTTGACAGTAATGCATTTACGAAATACATACTAAAATGTACCTAGTATATTTTATCAGTGCGATAGCAATTATATGTCAGGGTAAGATATATCGAAATTAACTAGATAGTTCTTCGATTACTGAAAATTGATTTTATCAATATTAATTTGGCTGATGTCTGTCCCACCCATGGACCCACCTCATTCTGAGCATTTTAAATGTAATTTTTGTAAAATATATTTTATAATTTTCAGCCAGCTGGTTTCATATTACTCATTTAATAATAATAGTCCTCCAGACCGAATTTCGGGCAAAGTAACCAATCTCAGCGGAGACCTGCCTTCAGCGCGGGAGATATTATAGTGCACAAGTGTGTGCGCAGACACAGGTGCAGTCTCTCTTCCCTCTCAATCTTATAGTCCAATGGGACAGCAATCCGACATGTCCGGAGAGAGATCTGGCGCAGGACTAACGGCTTCTTGCTGTTATATGTACATGGAAACTGAGTCATGTTTGACATGAGTATTTAGCAAAAATATGTCTGCAGATCATCTAACATCGGTGAAGGAAACTCACTGTGTAGTGAGGAAACCTGATGGATTTATAGTAAATATAAATCTGAAATCGCCACCCTGTCTTGAGCAAGCGTGGTGATCAATGCTCGTGCCTTTTCTGTCATGACAAGAGACCTTTTGCATTATCTGCAGCATGGTGCATGCATGGTTTTATCTGCAGATTGAGGCTATTAAACCAGTAGCCACTCCTAGTGCTGAAAATTACAAGTCCGCTATATCCTCCGTTAATTTTACCTTAGCGCCTAATGCAAGAAACTCATGGTCGTTGATCAGCAAGGTGTCAAAAAGGTTACAATTCCATCTTTTTTTTTTTAAAGATGGAATTGTAACCTTTTTGCGGACTGTTATATTGGATAATTAAATGTGTTGTTATTTTATAATCTACTGTTACATATTTATTCCAAAAATAAAAAAGATTATTATATCAGTGGATCACTTAAAACTATAATAGCTTTTAACGTCGATTTTATATTCTTAGGCCCGTATTACAGAAGCTCACTCAAAACTCAAGCATTATGTACTTAAAACTCGTATAAAAGCATTTTGATGGTTGAAATTAGTTTTAAGTAATGCTTGAGTGTTGAGTGATGTTCTGTAATACGGGCCTAGTATGCCAAGTTCAGCCGCATACACAATGGACAATAACTACAGAGGCTTTTTTACCTTTTTAATTGTAAAAAAATTGACTGGAAGCCATAAAGTGAAATGGATACAGGAGGAATTCTTCTGTCTGTCTGTCCGCGGCTTAGCTCAGAGACGCTTAGTACTAGAAAGCTGTAATTTGGCACGGGTATACATATTAATCACGCCGACAAAGTGGTAAAACAAAATCATGTTTTTTTTTTAAATGTACCTCCCCTAGACGTAAAGTGAGGATATATTTTTTTTCTCAATAATCCCATAGTGTGGGATGTCATTGAAAAGGTCGTTTAAAAATATTGTGAGTTTGCTAAAACCATTTTTGTATTTAGGGATCCGTTTTCGAAATATTAAGCTTTAAAGTGCAAATTTTTGTTAGAGTCAAGTGTCCCCCCCCCTGCAAGCTTAATGGTTGGTTTCGGGTATGTGAAAAAAATCACGGCGGTAGCATTTATAACGAAATTAAAAGAAAAACTATCACAGCTAAGTAGGCTTTACAATTTAACGAGTAATAATCGACCAACTTACATTTGCGGTTGCAAAAACATTGTTCTTGGGATAAATTCATCCCAACTACGGAACCCTTCATTGTGCGTGGTCCGACACGCACTTGGCCGGTTCTCTTTAGCGAAACGGAGCAATGATGGCTTTATTTTATGCGATCGACTCATGGTGCAGACAAACGTTTCGTTTTCTAATTCTTACAAAGTGACCTACCCTAATAACATAATCTATGTAACACAATAATTATGGAAGATAATACTCGAAATTAACGAGATATCTGTAACAATAACAGTTGTTATCATATATAAAGGTCTTGGAGTTATGTACTAAATGTATACGTGAATATGTATATGTATAGGTACTACATATTATTCCGTTGTCGGTGATATCGGCAAGGAAGTGAACAAATGAAATAAAAATAACAATTTTTATTCTGATAACAATAAAACAGTGTTTAGTATGTCAACGTTACCTATGTAATTGGCTCCAATATTTTGTGTCGCAATTTATAATTATTTAAACTAATTTTTGCTGTGATTAGATTGTAATTTTAAATAAAAATATTATTACTGAACAGAATAAAACCTATGGATTAGGTACATCTAATTTAGATTGTTTACGGTCTGTCAGCTGCATTGGACGGATTACTCAATGCAAAGTGTAGTTGCATCAGCCCTTACTTGGTTCATTTTTTTAAACCAAAAGTATTCTCAATCTGCCTGGCCTTTTCCCAACATAATTGGGGTCGGCTTCCAGTCTCCAGACTGCCTATCTGACCTTCACAATCCAGCTAAAACCAAAACTATTCTACTAAAAAATATATCTAATTCTTTGTTAATACGTAATATGTTTTATGAAGTTTGACTTTGTCTACCTCTCTAATCCATTCCAATTCAATGGCACACTATTTAACTCGACCTTCGGCTACTTAGATGCAGCATCCATCAGCCACTCTGTGAAGATCATCAGCCACTCTTTGAAGATCGTCGTCCCACCTAACCGGAGGGCATCCTACATTCCTACCAAGATTGCTGATTCGCAGTCACCACTCAAGAATACGTCTGTGCCAATATGATTGGCCTATTTATTTAGGTAATCAACAAGTTGCAACACTCAAAATGTTAGTAACAATATCTCTTAAAAACATTGTTAGTAAACTTAAGGGCTTGCTACACGGCAGCCAACCGCGTCCCAACAGAGGTGACCTTGGTGGTTTACAACCGTGGAGTTGGTGATTTACCAGCTCTGCCTGTCGCCAACCAAGGTCACCTGAGTCGGGGACGCGGTTGGCTGCCGTATAGCAAGCCCTTTAACCTAAACACTTAAACTAACACTGCCTTATAGTTTAGAGAATCCCTGCTACAAGCTCAACTCCGATGTGGAAAGCTTGCAGCAGCGATTCACACAAAAACAGGCAAGTCTGCTCGCAAAACACTGCAGTATAATGAAGCTGGCCCGCACCAAGAAGCTTATAGATAAAAGGCTCCCCGGCTATTGCCCGTTCTGTTTTTTTATTCTGTGTGCTATGCCAACCACTTTGGTTCTGTGCTGTCGGATCACCTCTCTTTGTATGATTGTCAATGTCATCTTTATCTTTGTCTTTTGGGATTGTTAAAACTATTTTGGTCTTTTACATCTTAGGTCTTAGGCTTTTACATCGAGGGTCAATTCTCTTTTCACCTGTTTCTTCTTCAAATATTCCGTATTTTGTAAAGCTTCGTAACATTGAATTTTCAGCTTTTTTGTTTGTTGCAGTAAATCATATCTTGCATTTTTTATCTATGGGCTGACATTGCTGCAATCTTTATTACCTACTACTATATGATAGGTATCATGTTTATTTCGTACAATCACAAGTATATTCTTTTACTTCGTCTGGGGCTTCTCCATCTACTATTGAAATTAAAAAAAAAAACGTAACTTCAAAGTGAATTTCTCACTCACGTAAAGAGTACCTTACGCCAGTGAGAAATTCACTTTTGATAAAAAAAAAAATACAAAATTAGCAAAAAATATTCAGAGTATAATTCTGTCGTGATCCGATTTCCGGTTGGGCCCAGTGAAAAGTAGTCTTGTGTAATTAATTATTCATCCACAAGAACAAAGTAACAACGATGAAATATTAAATTGGGCTGAAATTAATGGAGTTGATGTCCAGCAGTGGACGTCTTTCGGCTGTAATGATGATGATGATTAATGGAGTGTTTTGGAATAAACTAACCTTCTTTTCGTATCGACACGAACTATAGGTAGGTACTGTAGAAGCTTTACTCCATAATTATGATTTTAAAATAAAACCTCCACGAGTTTATTATTGTGTAATTGTATAATAAGTAATTGGCAGATTTGAGACTAACATTGATTTAGTTAGAATTATGAATAAGAAAAATAGTGGACAGCCGGCCAAAGAGTATTAATAGATTACACTATAAACTATTAATAAATACGGAGTACTTTAATATACCCAGTCAGCCCCCGGCTGTTAAGCGGCTTGAAGAAAAATATAATATGTTATAATTGAATTCTTAGAACAGATAATTATTCGAGTTACACCGCTAAGAATTATTGATATAGAATCGGTACCGTAGGCTCCTGAAGAGTCTACAGTACCTAACGAGAATAGCTGGTGTCGTGCTAAAACGCTTAGGTAACCAGCAAGGCTTTTTTCTTGGCAATTGAACCAGCAGGATTGACTGCTGGTAGTGGACTGATTGCCCAAGATGTCAAAAGACGTAATTTGAGTATCGTCAGTCGTGAGGGTCAGATTGATGGGAGCTAAGCGGACACTAAGATAATCATACCCCACGACAAGCGTCGTCATTTTAGCTGATAAATTCTGCCTTCTCAAGAATCATAGGAGGAAAAATCCATGATGAAGCGAAATACTTACCTACGTTCTAATACTTTCAATCTCCGATTTGCCAAGATCGTAAAATTTGTCCACGTATGAACACAGTACAAAGTACGTATTTACTACTACTTCGATAATGTAACGTAACGCCAGATGTAAGTACCGAGGTACATACGTAGGCTTATCGGTCATACAGAGACGTAGATGCAATAAAAAGAACACTGAGTTATATCACGAAGCAAGTCACGCAAACTGTGCACGTCATCAAATATCAGTGATGTACTTCCTGCTTGCGTACTACTAAATAATTCAGAAATAGTGTTTTCTTATTTAAGATTACCTTCCCATCACACCATGACCTTCATCCATGATCAAATTATATATTTCCTCGACCTCAACCAATATTTTATACATATGTTTTGGTAATTCGTTGTCTCGACAGCAAAACGCAATGGATTCGGTTTTTGAACTTTTGTGAGTGTCTTTGAAGTTTGATCATCGTGGATCATCTGCTGCTTCATGTAAGCTTATGTTGTTGTGATTGGTCGACTAAAATTGTAACAACTAGGTTCCTGATTACTTCTTTCTTTAACAATCTAAGCTCATTCAAAAGCTCTTTTACTAGGTAATGCATGCAGGCTGCATTTTTCTATTTACTGAACCAATGCATTACACAACAACAACATAATATTTAAGGGGGATGCGCTAAGGTAGCCCGCCAAATTCAAATTTTCTTTAGTTTTTTGCAATTTGCAGTACACTAATTGCGTAACATATTTTCTTAAAAATATGCCTAATTTGTTTTATTTTGACAGTTCAACAACATTCATTGCGTTATTTACGTTGTTGAGCAGATTTTTTTTTCCGACTTATGAAGCAATGGATTAGCAATCTGTTTCAAATTGAAACAGATTGTGATTGTGTTGTATTACGCAATTAGGGTCAGGTCAGTGTCAGGTTTTAGGTTGATTATAATATGATTCGTGACCGCAACAAATATGGATTTATAGAATTATAATCAAAAGAATTAGCAATACAACTCCTTAAGTTAGCATAATCCTTAAATGTTATTATTTCATAAAATAGTAATTCAATAGGATTACATGCAATTACAGAGTTGTATTGATGATTTTTAATATTATAATTCTATAAATAAACATTTGGTACAGCCGCGAATTATATTTTGATCAACATACAACTTGATAGTAGCCTGCAAATTGCAAAAAACGTTAGAAAATTTGAATTTCGCGGGCTACCTTGACGCTTTCGCCTTAAGAGGGTTAATATTAAAAGTTGGCAATGTCATAGCTGTCAAATGTTTACCTGTTTTGATTAATTTGGCAATATAACTGTATGAAATTAAGAAATGTGGCTAACTAGGGAACTAAAATATTTATTATGAAATGCAATAATTTATATCGTAACACCGAATATTTAGTTTTAGAAGTAAAAACAGTATTTGGAAACTTTCCAAATGCCTTTTTTACACCTAAAACGGTTACAACATCAAATTCAGTGTTATAATTGCAATTCATTATTAATATTCTAGTTTACTAGTTAGACATATTTCTTATTTCCATACAGTAATATTGCCAAATTACAGCGAAATATTTGACATATATTTACGACTTTGCACACTTTCAGAATAAACGCTCTTAAGCCTGAGGCCTATGTCCAGAGTGACTACGATAGGCTGAATTGATAGACTGTACTTTCTGTTACAGGCAAACGCACCCAACATAGGTAATCTAAAAATCCATCAAGTCTGCGGAGCAGTTATTTAAACGGAAGAAAAGAGAAGTCGATTTCTGAATGGGTAAGTATATCAACATTTTACTTTTATAACTTAAAGTTATGTTGAAAAACCATTTGAATTTCAATTTAGTGTAACAACAACATATCGACTTGTCAGACGAGAAATTCTACAAGGCCGTTGTACTTAGTTACCGATGCATACCTGTTATTTATTTTTCTAAAACAGACTCGACTCGCGACTACTGCTAATTACATACTTAACCTGTTTGTCGGTATGGTAAATCCACTGGTTAGTCAGTTCGCGTTAGTTTGAGCTATCTTCTATCTACTCGACTTATGGAGTACCTGTCGCCGCGTCATTATGTATTGGTCTTCCAACTCCCAATAATTGGATTTGGAGTTGCCATTTCAACGGGCTTGAAAATGTCGCGGTTTTGAGCCAAATCTACTGAGAGCTTTATCGGAGACTGAGCGAGGCAACAAGATTATCATCGAGTTAATCTTTATCTTTATGGAAAAAAACTGTATATCTTACTTGAAACCAGTTATGTATGTATCTATATTCATCAATAAATTTACTTTGTTTTGATATCAGGCAACACTGGACATAGTAAATCCTATGTACTATACGCAAATACCCTCTTTATGCATACAAATTTTGTTCTAAATCCACCCACCTTATTATCACATCGTTAAAGTAGTTTCTTGAGAGTTACAGCTGTCAAGTTTTTAAAACACTCCACTTAATCGTTTTCTTGGAAAGCTTTTAGCATTAATTATTTTAGGTACTTGACTACTCTCTAAAGTCAGTTTATTATTTTGTAACTCAGACTGAATAATGGACGTGAAATCATTAATTTCGGGTAGCACATCAGACTTCGTGGAATCACCTTTTAGCTTCCTTAAGGTACGTAATTAAAATAAATTTTGAATAATCATTTTTACACGGTAGGCGTTGCAAAACGTCTGGATAATTCCTCAATCCTTTTTTTTCTACTTGTAATTATAAAGACTGATAAAACGGGTATGTAATTAACCTTTTTTCAATTAGTGTGAACTTCAATCAATGGTAATTACTGGCAAATTCGTAACTAAGTAGAACGAAGCGTGAAAAATGAAGTATCCAGTCACTCTGGGGACATTTTTCTAAATCTAAAGATTAATAAGTTCATTATGATTCATTTTCAGGGTCTATTAAATGATAATAGCGGTTCACTCAGTAGGAATGTCAAGCAAGGTGAGTATTAAGAATAATTTATGAAATTCATGGTAACAACATTAAATACCTACATAAATAATTTAAGATACGTAGGTACCTCATCTGTAATTTGTATAATTATGGACAATTAAGTACCAAACTGGCGAATCCCAATTTGTGAAAGTATTGTTAGAATAATTCAGAAAGTTCAATAATCGTGTTTGTATTGCAGATGCGTTGGAAGCTGTCAAACTGGATCCCGCCGTGCTAGAAGCGCAGGTGACGGTGCATTCGACAGACAAAGCTATTGATGCCGCGAATTTGAATAGACGGCACGAAGAAGTCATTGAGAATAAGAAAGGTACACAAAACAAAACCGCAAGGCGATATAAGTTGTATTATTTTGATGCGTGGGTACATTTTTGAACAAAAGACACTCAGAAGCGCGATGTCAATGCTTTGACCAATCAGCACAGGGCCAAAAGTGCATGCAGACTTCATCGACTTTTTGACCCTAGTCAAAAAGTCGATGAAGTCTGCATGCACTTTTGTCGACTGTAAATTCTTTGTTGCTATGTTGGTTATGGCACGAATAAATCGCCTGGTAACGTAACTTACTGTGACGTTTATCGCGTTACTACGCAGTTTATACCTACCTACTACTAAAGTTTATTGTGAACTTCTCTCACTACGTTAGTCTGTTCTACCTAAAGTATATTTTATTAAGTTTCGACGTTATTGGCAAAGATTTTGCAAACTACTTAATGTTTGATGAATATAATTACGAAAGGTCTTGATTAATATTCACGCGAGATAACACAGCAGTGACAAGATTGTTTTAATTCGATGTTTTTTAAACGGCTGGTGTTAACGAAATTAATTTTACTGGCAGTAGATAACTATAGGTATAAGTTCGTTTTTTAAACGCAGATAGTAATTTGACATTTCAAATCTTTGTTGTTGTTTATCAATTTTAAGTTTCAAGTCTAATTACTATCTTGTATAAAAAAACCGGTCAAGAGCGAGTCGGACTCGCGAACCGATGGTTCCTTACCATTTTAAATTTTCATCGACGAAGCCTTTATTCGTCAGAGAATATTAACACTGCACACTGCCGTGTAGAATATTGCAGTTTTAGGTCAGCGCCATCTCTTGACCGATAGTGGAACTAGTGTAATTTAAGTTGTTGATTTCTGAAAAAGTGTGCAATTTAGAGACATTGTTTTATTTTTTTCTGTAATCTTTACGTAAACTTCTATCACACTGAAAAATTTCAGATTTTTCTCTATGAAAACTTCGGAGATAAGTGGGGGAACGGGATTTTTTTTAATTTTCCGTCAGTTGTCAAAAACTATGCGGCCTAAAAAAGAAGAAAATGTTTGAGAATGTGCCAATAGCGCTCTTTCATATGATATCCCATATGACCTAGTAGCCCCACTTCGAATTTTTAAGACCGGGTTCAGTCCCTGTTGCAAAAAAAATATTTATATTTATTTCTTTCTTAATTGCAAAATAGTTGGGCAAACGTCATCTAAAATTATTCCAAATTTCAAGTTGTTCGCATTAGTAGTTCTTGAGATATCCAGCTGTGACAGGCAGACAGACTGAGTTGCACCATAAGGGTTCCTTTTTACCGTTTTAGTACGGAACCCTAAAAAGGGACTTTAGGCCGTTAGATCTCTCGGAAAAAAGGTAGGCAGTCCAATATGTACAGTCAAACGCAAAAATTCCTTTGACAAGATGTATGTCTAAGTAATTTTTACTACTGATTTGCATATTTTTGTTCAAAATAAAATAATTTTAATTTAATTTGCAGTTTTTCTTTGATTTTATAAACTGAAGCCAGGAAGAAATATTACTGTTGCTAACTGCCTTCACTAGCCAGTGAATTCCAAACTGTAGATATTAATTAACTAGGTACCTATCTTACTCAAACCCGTTTAGCAAATGAGAAGACTTCGACTGAATAACCAACACACTATCATACATGTAAATTTATGTTTTTCTTTAAAAGTATCTTGTAGATTGTTGTCACAAGAGATCATTCATTTCGAATTCAAGATCACTATCAACATAAGATAATTTCACTCATATAACGTGAAAACGAAAGTTGTTTCTTTTTCTTTGCCGAAATGCCTAAGTATTTAGGTTTCGTAGCTCTGTACCCTAATTGCGTAGGTAATACACGATCAATCTAGTCAAGTTAGAAAAAAATCTGCTCAACAACGTAAATAACGCAATGAATGTTGTTGAACTGTCAAAATGAAACAGATTAGTCTTAATTGTTGTACCTAATTATATAGCTGGTTTAATTTGAATTTTATTAGTCACACGGTTCACTTGAGCGAAATAAATACCTAGGTACGGTGGGCTGCATCAATTGGGTACAATTGGTGGTTAAAATTTTAATACAACTGGGGTACCTACCCAATTGATGCAGCCCACTGTACTTACCTACTTACAAGATTTAGTGTCACTTCAAAACATTATTTGGCTTTTTTTATTTTCCCTGAAATTGTTTAAGCATTTAAGTATTTTAACGCAAGCGAAAGGTTCCATGATAAATGTCGTCCTTATTTTAGAGAGAGCTCCCACGCCACCAACGCCTGCGCCGTCGCCGACGCCATCACAACCCAACAGTTTCAAAGACATGGTGTCACAGCAAGAAGCAGCACTGCTCTCGCTAACTCCTCACCAACTGGAAGTGCTAATGAAGTATGCTGACGTTTTACGCAGACAGAGGATGATCACCCAAAAATATTTAGTAAGTTGTAAAATCCCAATGTAAGTTTAATTAAATTGTAGCTTCTAGTAAATAAACAAAAAATTTTGTAGAAAAATATCGGCCAAGAGCGTGTCGGATCACGCATAGTGAAGGGTTCCGTACAAGGGTGGATCCAGAAAATAATTATGACTATGTGATGTTATTATAATTATGATGATTGACCGTGGAGTTTTCTGCCGGCTCTTTTCCATAGAAAACGACTAAGTGAAACGATTCCTAGCTTCTGACGTTTCATAAGTGTCCATCTAGGTTTATCTGAAGCTGGCACTAGACGTAGAAATTAAATACCCCAGAATAGTGTCAAGACAAACCGCCCCGGCCCCGGTCCTGTCGGCCCCCTAAATCTTAAGAAGTACTTTTTAATGATATCCCAAATACGGTCAACATAAATATTCAGTAAGAAAGTAAGAAGCAGTTTAGAGTTGGAGGCTGAGGATGAAAATTTTCGAGCTCACTCCGCTCGCTACAATCTGCATTCTCAAACTTTCTGCATAAGTCGACAAAGCAACTCCTATTTCCGTAAAGATGTTTAATAGAAACCTAACAGAGAATTCCCAGACGAGGTGCAAAAAAATTCGAGCTCGCCCTGCTCGTGCTCCCCTACATTTTTGCTTTTCGTATCCTATTGATGAGGAGACGAAAATGCACCCCCCTGAAAAAAATTCTCCTGCCTGTTGCGAGGTGTAGTTAGATTATAATTAGACACGTTACACTTGTTTTTGCGAAGTATTACTAGAAATACCTACATAAACTAAGAAGACCGCCGCCGGCCTTATTTTGTTTTGCTCCCCCGGGCCCCCGACAGGCTTAGTCCGCCACTGATTGGAACTTGTCCTGACTGACCCCGACTATGTGACCCCCCTGATTCGAAGGCTGGATCCGCCCTTGGTTCCGTAGTTGGGATGAATTTATCCCAAGGACAAACTTAATATAGTTTAAAACCATGTTTTCTCATAGGTACATTCCAACTGCAAATGTAAGTTTGTACTTACAATATTCAGTGATTTACCATGTTATTTTAAGACCATAGACTTCTTATAGGTTTTCCTGTAATCTATAAGTATAGAACTATTTTCTGTATTTTTTTTAAGGCTCAGTCGTTTCGGAGATAAGGGTAAATTTTCATCTATTTTCTTAAATAGCTTGAAAAGTATTTATTTTCAAAATTATTAAAAAAATATATTTGAAATCCTCACAACAAGTCCTTTCATTTGATATGTCACACAGTACAGCTTGAACAACTTTTTTTTCTTTTAATTGTAATTCGCCCCCTAATAGTGACCCCCATATTAAAAATTCACTTATTTTCTTTATTTAAATTGATAATGTGTATCAAATGTCAACTTAATCGGTCCATTAGATTCGGAACAAATTGGCTGTGATAGACGGGCAGACAGTCACACGAGTGATCCTATAAGAGTTCCGATTGTTCCTTTTGAGGTACGGAACCATAAAAAACACGGTTTATTCTCTCTGGCTGGCTATAACACCAACGTGGTCATTAATTTATTGTATTGCCACCGGTTTTCAACTCTTTTCAATTCATGTGAAAGCGGAAAAGAGTATAAAAACGGATGAGGATTAAAATCTAGGCGTCTTGTTTTTATAGAGATTGTAACTATTTAATATTAATAAAATGTCGATCTAGTGGTCCAAATAATTTTTTATTTTCTACACAGGAATGTGCGTTTTGTAAGAACAACGGCAAGCCGTCATGTTGGTACACGTCGCACGCACTTCGGGACGTTCGAGGTCGAGTGCGGTGTCCAGTTCTACGCGGATACCGCTGTCCCCGCTGTGGCGCCACCGGTGACCAGGCCCACACCATCAAATACTGTCCAGACTTACTTACAGGTCAGTACTTTTGATCATAGCTTGGGGCAACCAACTGCTCGCCTTACCTCATTTATAAATATCGTGGCCAGATCTTAAAATTGATCATTTCATGAAGTGTTCGACCACCTGGCCACGACATAAACATGTATACTTGATGCTAAATACGCTTTGTTAATGCTACTTTTAGGCGCATAAGCCCTATATTCAGTAAAGTATATCGCCCTCTCATTTCATTGCATTTAAAATGACAAGGAAAGGAAGCATTTTTTTTTATGGAAAAAAGCTACACGCTTATACAACTATATATAATAATATTAAATGCTCCGACACGGGCGACACATGACATGACTGACACTGCTCGTCTGTTGCTTAAGAATTTAAAGTAAAGCTGGATTTATTTTGTAAAGTTGACAGTCGGGTAGGTAAGGAAAAAGGAAGGCGCAGAACTCAGTAGGTAACATCGAAGAAACGCATTTCTATACCGTCAGGACTATTTCTGCTTGCAGCGCACAACCGATATAATAATATGTAGTAACGCTTTACGCTTACCTACGAAAAGAAAGGGTCGTGTGCACGGGATTTTGTTTTCAAACTGCTTAGATATGCTTAGATATGATATACGTATTTAAAAAAGGATTGTGTGTGGTTTTATGAAACCACGGTAAAAGTGAAACTTCTATGAGTGCCGCCATATTGGCCTTGGCTGCTCTGACGAGCGCCTTTCACTTTATCCCTACTCCGCGGCCGACCGTCACGCGACATGCAACACACAGACGAAAAAGTTTGAGACGATGTAATAAAAGTTTCACTTTAAAAAAACATTAAGTAGAACACTTAATGATCATCTGCCTAGCCTTTTCCCAACTATGTTGGGGTCGGCTTCCAGTCTAACCGGATGCAGCTGAATACCAGTATTTTACATGGAGCAACTGCCTATCTGACCTCCACAACCTAGTTATTAGGTAACACGATATCCCTTGGTAAGACTGGTTGTCAGACTTTTTGGGCTTCTAACTACCCGTAACGACTGTCAAAGATCTACAAATGACAGCCGGGACCAACGGCTTAACGTGCTTTCCGAGGCACGGAGAGGTCTTGGTATGTAAAGATGGTCACTTAATGTTTTTTTTTAAATAAGTGATCACCATTCTTCTGCACTTAGATATCCCAATTTATTTGGGGCCGTCGCACAACATGTCTTTTTCTCCATACTTCTCTACAAGTCACTCCCTTCGTCGTCATCTTGGTAGTCACTATTTCTAGCCATATCATCTTTCACACAGTAGAAAATAAGAGATATTTTTATAAAACTGACATTGTGTTGATCGTGTTATGTGTGAGGGGAAACTACTGCATACAATAGAATAATAGGTTCTTGTCAGTAATTTATAGGTTATTATAAGTTTACAGGCATTGACATCGGGTTTAGTAGTCATAGTAGGAAAACGACAAAAGACATCAATTAGAAAAAAAAAACCTCTCACAATAACTCGTAAAATAATTTTAAATGGAATAGGTAATTAACTTATAATTTTAGTGGAATGAGGAACAGGGTGTAAAGTTCACTCATCCACCATAGAAAAGGGAGGATCCTCCGACCAGCACGGGTAGCATGACCACCGTAGAAACGAGTTTTGTCGACGAAAGAGTAGACAAAATGACTGATAAACAATCACAATCTCTAATTTTATGTATTCTTCCGTCGACAAAACTGTTTGACGAATTTGTTTTATCGAATTTAAAAAACAAATTCGATAAAAACAAAGTCGATAAAAACAAAGTCGATGAAAACAAATTCGATAAAAACAATTTTTTTTTCGACTTTGTTTTTATCGACTTTAAAAACAAAGTCGATAAAAACAAAGTCGATAAAAACAATTCGATAAAAATAAAGTCGATAAAAACAAAGTCGATAAAAACATAGTCGATAAAAACAAAGTCGATAAAAACCAAGTCGATAAAAACAAATTCGATGAAAACAAAGTCGATAGAAACAAAGTCGATAAAAACAATTCGATAAAAACAAAGTCGATAAAAACAAAGTCGATAAAAACAATTCGATAAAAACAATTCGATACAAACAAAGTCGATAAAAACAAAGTCGATAAAAACAAAGTCGATAAAAACATAGTCGATAAAAACAAAGTCGATAAAAACAATTCGATAAAAACAAAGTCGATAAAAACAAAGTCGATAAAAACAAATTCGATAAAAACAAAGTCGATAAAAACAAAGTCGATAAAAACAAAGTCGATAAAAACATAGCCGACTGATAAACAATCACAACCTCTAATTTTGTGTATTCTTCCGTCGACAAAACTGTTTGACGAATTTGTTTTATCGAATTTAAAAAACAAATTCGATAAAAACAAAGTCGATAAAAACAAAGTCGATGAAAACAAATTCGATAAAAACAATTTTTTTTCGACTTTGTTTTTATCGACTTTAAAAACAAAGTCGATAAAAACAAAGTCAATAAAAACAATTCGATAAAAATAAAGTCGATAAAAACAAAGTCGATAAAAACATAGTCGATAAAAACAAAGTCGATAAAAACCAAGTCGATAAAAACAAATTCGATGAAAACAAAGTCGATAGAAACAAAGTCGATAAAAACAATTCGATAAAAACAAAGTCGATAAAAACAAAGTCGATAAAAACAATTCGATAAAAACAATTCGATACAAACAAAGTCGATAAAAACAAAGTCGATAAAAACAAAGTCGATAAAAACATAGTCGATAAAAACAAAGTCGATAAAAACAATTCGATAAAACAAAGTCGATAAAAACAAAGTCGATAAAAACAAATTCTATAAAAACAAAGTCGATAAAAACAAAGTCGATAAAAACAATTCGATAAAAACAAAGTCGATAAAAACAAATTCGATAAAAACAAAGTCGATAAAAACAAAGTCGATAAAAACAAAGTCGATAAGAACAAAGTCGATAAAAACAAAGTCGATAAAAACATTGTCGATAAAAACAAAGTCGATAAAAACAAATTCGATAAAAACAATTCGATAAAAACAAAGTCGATAAAAACAATTCGATAAAAACAATTCGATAAAAACAAAGTCGATAAAAACAATTCGATAAAAACAAAGTCGATAAAAACATAGCCGATAAAAACAAAGTCGATAAAAACAATTCGATAAAAACAAAGTCGATAAAAACATAGCCGATACAAACAAAGTCGATAAAAACAAATTCGATAAAAACAAAGTCGATAAAAACCAAGTCGATAAAGACAAATTCGATGAAAACAAAGTCGATAGAAACAAAGTCGATAAAAAGAAGTCGATAAAAACATAGCCGATAAAAACAAAGTCGATAAAAACAATTCGATAAAAACAAAGTCGATAAAAACATAGCCGATAAAAACAAAGTCGATAAAAACAAATTCGATAAAAACAAAGTCGATAAAAACCAAGTCGATAAAGACAAATTCGATGAAAACAAAGTCGATAGAAACAAAGTCGATAAAAACAATTCGATAAAAACAAAGTCGATAAAAACAATTCGATAAAAACAAAGTCGATAAAAACATAGCCGATAAAAACAAAGTCGATAAAAACAATTCGATAAAAACAAAGTCGATAAAAACATAGCCGATAAAAACAAAGTCGATAAAAACAAATTCGATAAAAACAAAGTCGACAAAAACCAAGTCGATAAAGACAAATTCGATGAAAACAAAGTCGATAGAAACAAAGTCGATAAAAACAAAGTCGATAAAAGCAAAGACGATAAAAACAAAGTCGATAAAAACAAAGTCGATAAAAACATAGTCGATAAAAACAAAGTCGATATAAACAAAGTTGATAAAAACAATTCGATAAAAACAAAGTCGATAAAAACAAAGTCGATAAAAACATAGCCGATAAAAACAAAGTCGATAAAAACAAAGTCGATAAAAACAAATTCGATAAAAACAAAGTCGATAAAAACAAAGTCGATAAAAACATAGCCGATAAAAACAAAGTCGATGAAAACAAATTCGATAAAAACAAAGTCGATAAAAACCAAGTCGATAAAGACAAATTCGATGAAAACAAAGTCGATAGAAACAAAGTCGATAAAAACAAAGTCGATAAAAACAAAGTCGATAAAAACAATTCGATAAAAACAAAGTCGATAAAAACAAAGTCGATAAAAACATAGTCGATAAAAACAAAGTCGATAAAAACCAAGTCGATAAAAACAAATTCGATGAAAACAAAGTCGATAGAAACAAAGTCGATAAAAACAATTCGATAAAAACAAAGTCGATAAAAACAAAGTCGATAAAAACAATTCGATAAAAACAAAGTCGATAAAAACATAGCCGATAAAAACAAAGTCGATAAAAACAAATTCGATAAAAACAAAGTCGATAAAAACCAAGTCGATAAAGACAAATTCGATGAAAACAAAGTCGATAGAAACAAAGTCGATAAAAACAATTCGATAAAAACAAAGTCGATAAAAACAAAGTCGATAAAAACAAAGTCGATAAAAACAAAGTCGATAAAAACAAAGTCGATAAAAACATAGCCGACTGATAAACAATCACAATCTCTAATTTTGTGTATTCTTCCGTCGACAAAACTGTTTGACGAATTTGTTTTATCGAATTTAAAAAACAAATTCAATAAAAACAAAGTCGATAAAAACAAAGTCGATGAAAACAAATTCGATAAAAACAATTTTTTTTTCGACTTTGTTTTTATCGACTTTAAAAACAAAGTCGATAAAAACAAAGTCGATAAAAACAATTCGATAAAAATAAAGTCGATAAAAACAAAGTCGATAAAAACATAGTCGATAAAAACAAAGTCGATAAAAACCAAGTCGATAAAAACAAATTCGATGAAAACAAAGTCGATAGAAACAAAGTCGATAAAAACAATTCGATAAAAACAAAGTCGATAAAAACAAAGTCGATAAAAACAATTCGATAAAAACAATTCGATAAAAACAAAGTCGATAAAAACAAAGTCGATAAAAACAAATTCGATACAAACAAAGTCGATAAAAACAAAGTCGATAAAAACAATTCGATAAAAACAAAGTCGATAAAAACAAAGTCGATAAAAACAAATTCGATACAAACAAAGTCGATAAAAACAAAGTCGATAAAAACAAAGTCGATAAAAACAAAGTCAATAAAAACAAATTCGATAAAAACAAAGTCGATAAAAACAAAGTCGATAAAAACATAGCCGATAAAAACAAAGTCGATAAAAACAAATTCGATAAAAACAATTCGATAAAAACAAAGTCGATAAAAACAAAGTCGATAAAAACAATTCGATAAAAACAAAGTCGATAAAAACAAATTCGATGAAAACAAAGTCGATAGAAACAAAGTCGATAAAAACAATTCGATAAAAACAAAGACGATAAAAACAATTCGATAAAAACAAAGTCGATAAAAACCAAGTCGATAAAGACAAATTCGATGAAAACAAAGTCGATAAAAACAAAGACGATAAAAACAAAGTCGATAAAAACAATTCGATAAAAACAAAGTCGATAAAAACAAAGTCGATAAAAACATAGTCGATAAAAACAAAGTCGATAAAAACCAAGTCGATAAAAACAAATTCGATGAAAACAAAGTCGATAGAAACAAAGTCGATAAAAACAATTCGATAAAAACAAAGTCGATAAAAACAATTCGATAAAAACAAAGTCGATAAAAACATAGCCGATAAAAACAAAGTCGATAAAAACAAATTCGATAAAAACAAAGTCGATAAAAACCAAGTCGATAAAGACAAATTCGATGAAAACAAAGTCGATAGAAACAAAGTCGATAAAAACGATTCGATAAAAACAAAGTCGATAAAAACAATTCGATAAAAACAAAGTCGATAAAAACATAGCCGATAAAAACAAAGTCGATAAAAACAATTCGATAAAAACAAAGTCGATAAAAACATAGCCGATAAAAACAAAGTCGATAAAAACAAATTCGATAAAAACAAAGTCGACAAAAACCAAGTCGATAAAGACAAATTCGATGAAAACAAAGTCGATAGAAACAAAGTCGATAAAAACAAAGTCGATAAAAGCAAAGACGATAAAAACAAAGTCGATAAAAACAAAGTCGATAAAAACATAGTCGATAAAAACAAAGTCGATAAAAACATAGTCGATAAAAACAAAGTCGATAAAAACAAAGTCGATAAAAACAAAGTCGATAAAAACATAGCCGACTGATAAACAATCACAATCTCTAATTATGTGTATTCTTCCGTCGACAAAACTGTTTGACGAATTTGTTCTATCGAATTTAAAAAACAAATTCGATAAAAACAAAGTCGATAAAAACAAAGTCGATGAAAACAAATTCGATAAAAACAATTTTTTTTTCGACTTTGTTTTTATCGACTTTAAAAACAAAGTCGATAAAAACAAAGTCGATAAAAACAATTCGATAAAAATAAAGTCGATAAAAACAAAGTCGATAAAAACATAGTCGATAAAAACAAAGTCGATAAAAACAATTCGATAAAAACAAAGTCGATAAAAACAAAGTCGATAAAAACAAATTCGATACAAACAAAGTCGATAAAAACAAAGTCGATAAAAACAAAGTCGATAAAAACAAAGTCAATAAAAACAAATTCGATAAAAACAAAGTCGATAAAAACAAAGTCGATAAAAACATAGCCGATAAAAACAAAGTCGATAAAAACAAATTCGATAAAAACAATTCGATAAAAACAAAGTCGATAAAAACAAAGTCGATAAAAACAAAGTCGATAAAAACAAAGTCGATAAAAACAAAGACGATAAAAACAATTCGATAAAAACAAAGTCGATAAAAACCAAGTCGATAAAGACAAATTCGATGAAAACAAAGTCGATAAAAACAAAGACGATAAAAACAATTCGATAAAAACAAAGTCGATAAAAACAAAGTCGATAAAAACAAAGTCGATAAAAACAAATTCGATAAAAACAATTCGATAAAAACAAAGTCGATAAAAACAATTCGATAAAAACAAAGTCGATAAAAACATAGCCGATAAAAACAAAGTCGATAAAAACAATTCGATAAAAACAAAGTCGATAAAAACATAGCCGATAAAAACAAAGTCGATGAAAACAAATTCGATAAAAACAAAGTCGATAAAAACCAAGTCGATAAAGACAAATTCGATGAAAACAAAGTCGATAGAAACAAAGTCGATAAAAACAAAGTCGATAAAAGCAAAGACGATAAAAACAAAGTCGATAAAAACAAAGTCGATAAAAACATAGTCGATAAAAACAAAGTCGATAAAAACAAAGTCGATAAAAACAATTCGATAAAAACAAAGTCGATAAAAACAAAGTCGATAAAAACATAGCCGATAAAAACAAAGTCGATAAAAACAAAGTCGATAAAAACAAATTCGATAAAAACAAAGTCGATAAAAACAAAGTCGATAAAAACATAGCCGATAAAAACAAAGTCGATAAAAACAATTCGATAAAAACAAAGTCGATAAAAACAAAGTCGATAAAAACAAATTCGATACAAACAAAGTCGATAAAAACAAAGTCGATAAAAACAAAGTCGATAAAAACAAAGTCAATAAAAACAAATTCGATAAAAACAAAGTCGATAAAAACAAAGTCGATAAAAACAATTCGATAAAAACAAAGTCGATAAGAACATAGCCGATAAAAACAAAGTCGATAAAAACAAATTCGATAAAAACAAAGTCGATAAAAACCAAGTCGATAAAGACAAATTCGATGAAAACAAAGTCGATAGAAACAAAGTCGATAAAAACAAAGTCGATAAAAGCAAAGACGATAAAAACAAAGTCGATAAAAACAAAGTCGATAAAAACATAGTCGATAAAAACAAAGTCGATAAAAACATAGTCGATAAAAACAAAGTCGATAAAAACAAAGTCGATAAAAACAAAGTCGATAAAAACATAGCCGACTGATAAACAATCACAATCTCTAATTATGTGTATTCTTCCGTCGACAAAACTGTTTGACGAATTTGTTCTATCGAATTTAAAAAACAAATTCGATAAAAACAAAGTCGATAAAAACAAAGTCGATGAAAACAAATTCGATAAAAACAATTTTTTTTTCGACTTTGTTTTTATCGACTTTAAAAACAAAGTCGATAAAAACAAAGTCGATAAAAACAATTCGATAAAAATAAAGTCGATAAAAACAAAGTCGATAAAAACATAGTCGATAAAAACAAAGTCGATAAAAACAATTCGATAAAAACAAAGTCGATAAAAACAAAGTCGATAAAAACAAATTCGATACAAACAAAGTCGATAAAAACAAAGTCGATAAAAACAAAGTCGATAAAAACAAAGTCAATAAAAACAAAGTCGATAAAAACAAAGTCGATAAAAACATAGCCGATAAAAACAAAGTCGATAAAAACAAATTCGATAAAAACAATTCGATAAAAACAAAGTCGATAAAAACAAAGTCGATAAAAACAAAGTCGATAAAAACAAAGTCGATAAAAACAAAGACGATAAAAACAATTCGATAAAAACAAAGTCGATAAAAACCAAGTCGATAAAGACAAATTCGATGAAAACAAAGTCGATAAAAACAAAGACGATAAAAACAATTCGATAAAAACAAAGTCGATAAAAACAAAGTCGATAAAAACAAAGTCGATAAAAACAAATTCGATAAAAACAATTCGATAAAAACAAAGTCGATAAAAACAATTCGATAAAAACAAAGTCGATAAAAACATAGCCGATAAAAACAAAGTCGATAAAAACAATTTTATCGAATTGTTTTTATCGACTTTGTTTTTATCGAATTGTTTTTATCGTCTTTGTTTTTATCGACTTTGTTTTCATCGAATTCGATAAAAACAAAGTCGATAAAAACAAAGTCGATGAAAACAAATTCGATAAAAACAATTTTTTTTTCGACTTTGTTTTTATCGACTTTAAAAACAAAGTCGATAAAAACAAAGTCGATAAAAACAATTCGATAAAAATAAAGTCGATAAAAACAAAGTCGATAAAAACATAGTCGATAAAAACAAAGTCGATAAAAACAATTCGATAAAAACAAAGTCGATAAAAACAAAGTCGATAAAAACAAATTCGATGAAAACAAAGTCGATAGAAACAAAGTCGATAAAAACAAAGTCGATAAAAGCAAAGACGATAAAAACAAAGTCGATAAAAACAAAGTCGATAAAAACATAGTCGATAAAAACAAAGTCGATAAAAACAAAGTCGATAAAAAAAATTCGATAAAAACAAAGTCGATAAAAACAAAGTCGATAAAAACATAGCCGATAAAAACAAAGTCGATAAAAACAAAGTCGATAAAAACAAATTCGATAAAAACAAAGTCGATAAAAACAAAGTCGATAAAAACATAGCCGATAAAAACAAAGTCGATGAAAACAAATTCGATAAAAACAAAGTCGATAAAAACCAAGTCGATAAAGACAAAGTCGATAAAAACAATTCGATAAAAACAAAGTCGATAAGAACATAGCCGATAAAAACAAAGTCGATAAAAACAAATTCGATAAAAACAAAGTCGATAAAAACCAAGTCGATAAAGACAAATTCGATGAAAACAAAGTCGATAGAAACAAAGTCGATAAAAACAAAGTCGATAAAAGCAAAGACGATAAAAACAAAGTCGATAAAAACAAAGTCGATAAAAACATAGTCGATAAAAACAAAGTCGATAAAAACATAGTCGATAAAAACAAAGTCGATAAAAACAAAGTCGATAAAAACAAAGTCGATAAAAACATAGCCGACTGATAAACAATCACAATCTCTAATTATGTGTATTCTTCCGTCGACAAAACTGTTTGACGAATTTGTTCTATCGAATTTAAAAAACAAATTCGATAAAAACAAAGTCGATAAAAACAAAGTCGATGAAAACAAATTCGATAAAAACAATTTTTTTTTCGACTTTGTTTTTATCGACTTTAAAAACAAAGTCGATAAAAACAAAGTCGATAAAAACAATTCGATAAAAATAAAGTCGATAAAAACAAAGTCGATAAAAACATAGTCGATAAAAACAAAGTCGATAAAAACAATTCGATAAAAACAAAGTCGATAAAAACAAAGTCGATAAAAACAAATTCGATACAAACAAAGTCGATAAAAACAAAGTCGATAAAAACAAAGTCGATAAAAACAAAGTCAATAAAAACAAAGTCGATAAAAACAAAGTCGATAAAAACATAGCCGATAAAAACAAAGTCGATAAAAACAAATTCGATAAAAACAATTCGATAAAAACAAAGTCGATAAAAACAAAGTCGATAAAAACAAAGTCGATAAAAACAAAGTCGATAAAAACAAAGACGATAAAAACAATTCGATAAAAACAAAGTCGATAAAAACCAAGTCGATAAAGACAAATTCGATGAAAACAAAGTCGATAAAAACAAAGACGATAAAAACAATTCGATAAAAACAAAGTCGATAAAAACAAAGTCGATAAAAACAAAGTCGATAAAAACAAATTCGATAAAAACAATTCGATAAAAACAAAGTCGATAAAAACAATTCGATAAAAACAAAGTCGATAAAAACATAGCCGATAAAAACAAAGTCGATAAAAACAAATTCGATAAAAACAATTCGATAAAAACAAAGTCGATAAAAACAAAGTCGATAAAAACAAAGTCGATAAAAACAAAGTCGATAAAAACAAAGACGATAAAAACAATTCGATAAAAACAAAGTCGATAAAAACCAAGTCGATAAAGACAAATTCGATGAAAACAAAGTCGATAAAAACAAAGACGATAAAAACAATTCGATAAAAACAAAGTCGATAAAAACAAAGTCGATAAAAACAAAGTCGATAAAAACAAATTCGATAAAAACAATTCGATAAAAACAAAGTCGATAAAAACAATTCGATAAAAACAAAGTCGATAAAAACATAGCCGATAAAAACAAAGTCGATAAAAACAATTTTATCGAATTGTTTTTATCGACTTTGTTTTTATCGAATTGTTTTTATCGTCTTTGTTTTTATCGACTTTGTTTTCATCGAATTCGATAAAAACAAAGTCGATAAAAACAAAGTCGATGAAAACAAATTCGATAAAAACAATTTTTTTTTCGACTTTGTTTTTATCGACTTTAAAAACAAAGTCGATAAAAACAAAGTCGATAAAAACAATTCGATAAAAATAAAGTCGATAAAAACAAAGTCGATAAAAACATAGTCGATAAAAACAAAGTCGATAAAAACAATTCGATAAAAACAAAGTCGATAAAAACAAAGTCGATAAAAACAAATTCGATGAAAACAAAGTCGATAGAAACAAAGTCGATAAAAACAAAGTCGATAAAAGCAAAGACGATAAAAACAAAGTCGATAAAAACAAAGTCGATAAAAACATAGTCGATAAAAACAAAGTCGATAAAAACAAAGTCGATAAAAAAAATTCGATAAAAACAAAGTCGATAAAAACAAAGTCGATAAAAACATAGCCGATAAAAACAAAGTCGATAAAAACAAAGTCGATAAAAACAAATTCGATAAAAACAAAGTCGATAAAAACAAAGTCGATAAAAACATAGCCGATAAAAACAAAGTCGATGAAAACAAATTCGATAAAAACAAAGTCGATAAAAACCAAGTCGATAAAGACAAAGTCGATAAAAACAATTCGATAAAAACAAAGTCGATAAGAACATAGCCGATAAAAACAAAGTCGATAAAAACAAATTCGATAAAAACAAAGTCGATAAAAACAAAGTCGATAAAAACAATTCGATAAAAACAAAGTCGATAAGAACATAGCCGATAAAAACAAAGTCGATAAAAACAAATTCGATAAAAACAAAGTCGATAAAAACCAAGTCGATAAAGACAAATTCGATGAAAACAAAGTCGATAGAAACAAAGTCGATAAAAACAAAGTCGATAAAAGCAAAGACGATAAAAACAAAGTCGATAAAAACAAAGTCGATAAAAACATAGTCGATAAAAACAAAGTCGATAAAAACATAGTCGATAAAAACAAAGTCGATAAAAACAAAGTCGATAAAAACAAAGTCGATAAAAACATAGCCGACTGATAAACAATCACAATCTCTAATTATGTGTATTCTTCCGTCGACAAAACTGTTTGACGAATTTGTTCTATCGAATTTAAAAAACAAATTCGATAAAAACAAAGTCGATAAAAACAAAGTCGATGAAAACAAATTCGATAAAAACAATTTTTTTTTCGACTTTGTTTTTATCGACTTTAAAAACAAAGTCGATAAAAACAAAGTCGATAAAAACAATTCGATAAAAATAAAGTCGATAAAAACAAAGTCGATAAAAACATAGTCGATAAAAACAAAGTCGATAAAAACAATTCGATAAAAACAAAGTCGATAAAAACAAAGTCGATAAAAACAAATTCGATACAAACAAAGTCGATAAAAACAAAGTCGATAAAAACAAAGTCGATAAAAACAAAGTCAATAAAAACAAAGTCGATAAAAACAAAGTCGATAAAAACATAGCCGATAAAAACAAAGTCGATAAAAACAAATTCGATAAAAACAATTCGATAAAAACAAAGTCGATAAAAACAAAGTCGATAAAAACAAAGTCGATAAAAACAAAGTCGATAAAAACAAAGACGATAAAAACAATTCGATAAAAACAAAGTCGATAAAAACCAAGTCGATAAAGACAAATTCGATGAAAACAAAGTCGATAAAAACAAAGACGATAAAAACAATTCGATAAAAACAAAGTCGATAAAAACAAAGTCGATAAAAACAAAGTCGATAAAAACAAATTCGATAAAAACAATTCGATAAAAACAAAGTCGATAAAAACAATTCGATAAAAACAAAGTCGATAAAAACATAGCCGATAAAAACAAAGTCGATAAAAACAATTTTATCGAATTGTTTTTATCGACTTTGTTTTTATCGAATTGTTTTTATCGTCTTTGTTTTTATCGACTTTGTTTTCATCGAATTCGATAAAAACAAAGTCGATAAAAACAAAGTCGATGAAAACAAATTCGATAAAAACAATTTTTTTTTCGACTTTGTTTTTATCGACTTTAAAAACAAAGTCGATAAAAACAAAGTCGATAAAAACAATTCGATAAAAATAAAGTCGATAAAAACAAAGTCGATAAAAACATAGTCGATAAAAACAAAGTCGATAAAAACAATTCGATAAAAACAAAGTCGATAAAAACAAAGTCGATAAAAACAAATTCGATGAAAACAAAGTCGATAGAAACAAAGTCGATAAAAACAAAGTCGATAAAAGCAAAGACGATAAAAACAAAGTCGATAAAAACAAAGTCGATAAAAACATAGTCGATAAAAACAAAGTCGATAAAAACAAAGTCGATAAAAAAAATTCGATAAAAACAAAGTCGATAAAAACAAAGTCGATAAAAACATAGCCGATAAAAACAAAGTCGATAAAAACAAAGTCGATAAAAACAAATTCGATAAAAACAAAGTCGATAAAAACAAAGTCGATAAAAACATAGCCGATAAAAACAAAGTCGATGAAAACAAATTCGATAAAAACAAAGTCGATAAAAACCAAGTCGATAAAGACAAATTCGATGAAAACAAAGTCGATAGAAACAAAGTCGATAAAAACAAAGTCGATAAAAACAAAGTCGATAAAAACAATTCGATAAAAACAAAGTCGATAAAAACAAAGTCGATAAAAACATAGTCGATAAAAACAAAGTCGATAAAAACCAAGTCGATAAAAACAAATTCGATGAAAACAAAGTCGATAGAAACAAAGTCGATAAAAACAATTCGATAAAAACAAAGTCGATAAAAACAAATTCGATGAAAACAAAGTCGATAGAAACAAAGTCGATAAAAACAATTCGATAAAAACAAAGTCGATAAAAACAATTCGATAAAAACAAATTCGATAAAAACAAAGTCGATAAAAACAAAGTCGATAAAAACATAGCCGATAAAAACAAAGTCGATGAAAACAAATTCGATAAAAACAAAGTCGATAAAAACCAAGTCGATAAAGACAAATTCGATGAAAACAAAGTCGATAGAAACAAAGTCGATAAAAACAAAGTCGATAAAAACAAAGTCGATAAAAACAATTCGATAAAAACAAAGTCGATAAAAACAAAGTCGATAAAAACATAGTCGATAAAAACAAAGTCGATAAAAACCAAGTCGATAAAAACAAATTCGATGAAAACAAAGTCGATAGAAACAAAGTCGATAAAAACAATTCGATAAAAACAAAGTCGATAAAAACAATTCGATAAAAACAAAGTCGATAAAAACATAGCCGATAAAAACAAAGTCGATAAAAACAAATTCGATAAAAACAAAGTCGATAAAAACCAAGTCGATAAAGACAAATTCGATGAAAACAAAGTCGATAGAAACAAAGTCGATAAAAACAATTCGATAAAAACAAAGTCGATAAAAACAATTCGATAAAAACAAAGTCGATAAAAACATAGCCGATAAAAACAAAGTCGATAAAAACAATTCGATAAAAACAAAGTCGATAAAAACATAGCCGATAAAAACAAAGTCGATAAAAACAAATTCGATAAAAACAAAGTCGACAAAAACCAAGTCGATAAAGACAAATTCGATGAAAACAAAGTCGATAGAAACAAAGTCGATAAAAACAAAGTCGATAAAAGCAAAGACGATAAAAACAAAGTCGATAAAAACAAAGTCGATAAAAACATAGTCGATAAAAACAAAGTCGATAAAAACAAAGTCGATAAAAACAATTCGATAAAAACAAAGTCGATAAAAACAAAGTCGATAAAAACATAGCCGATAAAAACAAAGTCGATAAAAACAAAGTCGATAAAAACAAATTCGATAAAAACAAAGTCGATAAAAACATAGCCGATAAAAACAAAGTCGATGAAAACAAATTCGATAAAAACAAAGTCGATAAAAACCAAGTCGATAAAGACAAATTCGATGAAAACAAAGTCGATAGAAACAAAGTCGATAAAAACAAAGTCGATAAAAACAAAGTCGATAAAAACAATTCGATAAAAACAAAGTCGATAAAAACAAAGTCGATAAAAACATAGTCGATAAAAACAAAGTCGATAAAAACCAAGTCGATAAAAACAAATTCGATGAAAACAAAGTCGATAGAAACAAAGTCGATAAAAACAATTCGATAAAAACAAAGTCGATAAAAACAAAGTCGATAAAAACAATTCGATAAAAACAAAGTCGATAAAAACATAGCCGATAAAAACAAAGTCGATAAAAACAAATTCGATAAAAACAAAGTCGATAAAAACCAAGTCGATAAAGACAAATTCGATGAAAACAAAGTCGATAGAAACAAAGTCGATAAAAACAATTCGATAAAAACAAAGTCGATAAAAACAAAGTCGATAAAAACAAAGTCGATAAAAACAAAGTCGATAAAAACAAAGTCGATAAAAACATAGCCGACTGATAAACAATCACAATCTCTAATTTTGTGTATTCTTCCGTCGACAAAACTGTTTGACGAATTTGTTTTATCGAATTTAAAAAACAAATTCAATAAAAACAAAGTCGATAAAAACAAAGTCGATGAAAACAAATTCGATAAAAACAATTTTTTTTTCGACTTTGTTTTTATCGACTTTAAAAACAAAGTCGATAAAAACAAAGTCGATAAAAACAATTCGATAAAAATAAAGTCGATAAAAACAAAGTCGATAAAAACATAGTCGATAAAGACAAAGTCGATAAAAACCAAGTCGATAAAAACAAATTCGATGAAAACAAAGTCGATAGAAACAAAGTCGATAAAAACAATTCGATAAAAACAAAGTCGATAAAAACAAAGTCGATAAAAACAATTCGATAAAAACAATTCGATACAAACAAAGTCGATAAAAACAAAGTCGATAAAAACAAAGTCGATAAAAACATAGTCGATAAAAACAAAGTCGATAAAAACAAAGTCGATAAAAACAAAGTCGATAAAAACATAGCCGACTGATAAACAATCACAATCTCTAATTATGTGTATTCTTCCGTCGACAAAACTGTTTGACGAATTTGTTCTATCGAATTTAAAAAACAAATTCGATAAAAACAAAGTCGATAAAAACAAAGTCGATGAAAACAAATTCGATAAAAACAATTTTTTTTTCGACTTTGTTTTTATCGACTTTAAAAACAAAGTCGATAAAAACAAAGTCGATAAAAACAATTCGATAAAAATAAAGTCGATAAAAACAAAGTCGATAAAAACATAGTCGATAAAAACAAAGTCGATAAAAACAATTCGATAAAAACAAAGTCGATAAAAACAAAGTCGATAAAAACAAATTCGATACAAACAAAGTCGATAAAAACAAAGTCGATAAAAACAAAGTCGATAAAAACAAAGTCAATAAAAACAAATTCGATAAAAACAAAGTCGATAAAAACAAAGTCGATAAAAACATAGCCGATAAAAACAAAGTCGATAAAAACAAATTCGATAAAAACAATTCGATAAAAACAAAGTCGATAAAAACAAAGTCGATAAAAACATAGTCGATAAAAACAATTCGATAAAAACAAAGTCGATAAAAACAATTCGATAAAAACAAAGTCGATAAAAACATAGCCGATAAAAACAAAGTCGATAAAAACAATTCGATAAAAACAAAGTCGATAAAAACATAGCCGATAAAAACAAAGTCGATAAAAACAAATTCGATAAAAACAAAGTCGATAAAAACCAAGTCGATAAAGACAAATTCGATGAAAACAAAGTCGATAGAAACAAAGTCGATAAAAACAAAGTCGATAAAAGCAAAGACGATAAAAACAAAGTCGATAAAAACAAAGTCGATAAAAACATAGTCGATAAAAACAAAGTCGATAAAAACAAAGTCGATAAAAAAAATTCGATAAAAACAAAGTCGATAAAAACAAAGTCGATAAAAACATAGCCGATAAAAACAAAGTCGATAAAAACAAAGTCGATAAAAACAAATTCGATAAAAACAAAGTCGATAAAAACAAAGTCGATAAAAACATAGCCGATAAAAACAAAGTCGATGAAAACAAATTCGATAAAAACAAAGTCGATAAAAACCAAGTCGATAAAGACAAATTCGATGAAAACAAAGTCGATAGAAACAAAGTCGATAAAAACAAAGTCGATAAAAACAAAGTCGATAAAAACAATTCGATAAAAACAAAGTCGATAAAAACAAAGTCGATAAAAACATAGTCGATAAAAACAAAGTCGATAAAAACCAAGTCGATAAAAACAAATTCGATGAAAACAAAGTCGATAGAAACAAAGTCGATAAAAACAATTCGATAAAAACAAAGTCGATAAAAACAAATTCGATGAAAACAAAGTCGATAGAAACAAAGTCGATAAAAACAATTCGATAAAAACAAAGTCGATAAAAACAATTCGATAAAAACAAATTCGATAAAAACAAAGTCGATAAAAACAAAGTCGATAAAAACATAGCCGATAAAAACAAAGTCGATGAAAACAAATTCGATAAAAACAAAGTCGATAAAAACCAAGTCGATAAAGACAAATTCGATGAAAACAAAGTCGATAGAAACAAAGTCGATAAAAACAAAGTCGATAAAAACAAAGTCGATAAAAACAATTCGATAAAAACAAAGTCGATAAAAACAAAGTCGATAAAAACATAGTCGATAAAAACAAAGTCGATAAAAACCAAGTCGATAAAAACAAATTCGATGAAAACAAAGTCGATAGAAACAAAGTCGATAAAAACAATTCGATAAAAACAAAGTCGATAAAAACAATTCGATAAAAACAAAGTCGATAAAAACATAGCCGATAAAAACAAAGTCGATAAAAACAAATTCGATAAAAACAAAGTCGATAAAAACCAAGTCGATAAAGACAAATTCGATGAAAACAAAGTCGATAGAAACAAAGTCGATAAAAACAATTCGATAAAAACAAAGTCGATAAAAACAATTCGATAAAAACATAGCCGATAAAAACAAAGTCGATAAAAACAATTCGATAAAAACAAAGTCGATAAAAACATAGCCGATAAAAACAAAGTCGATAAAAACAAATTCGATAAAAACAAAGTCGACAAAAACCAAGTCGATAAAGACAAATTCGATGAAAACAAAGTCGATAGAAACAAAGTCGATAAAAACAAAGTCGATAAAAGCAAAGACGATAAAAACAAAGTCGATAAAAACAAAGTCGATAAAAACATAGTCGATAAAAACAAAGTCGATAAAAACAAAGTCGATAAAAACAATTCGATAAAAACAAAGTCGATAAAAACAAAGTCGATAAAAACATAGCCGATAAAAACAAAGTCGATAAAAACAAAGTCGATAAAAACAAATTCGATAAAAACAAAGTCGATAAAAACAAAGTCGATAAAAACATAGCCGATAAAAACAAAGTCGATGAAAACAAATTCGATAAAAACAAAGTCGATAAAAACCAAGTCGATAAAGACAAATTCGATGAAAACAAAGTCGATAGAAACAAAGTCGATAAAAACAAAGTCGATAAAAACAAATTCGATTAAAACAAAGTCGATAAAAACAAAGTCGATAAAAACATAGCCGATAAAAACAAATTCGATAAAAACAAAGTCGACAAAAACCAAGTCGATAAAGACAAATTCGATGAAAACAAAGTCGATAGAAACAAAGTCGATAAAAACAAAGTCGATAAAAGCAAAGACGATAAAAACAAAGTCGATAAAAACAAAGTCGATAAAAACATAGTCGATAAAAACAAAGTCGATAAAAACAAAGTCGATAAAAACAATTCGATAAAAACAAAGTCGATAAAAACAAAGTCGATAAAAACATAGCCGATAAAAACAAAGTCGATAAAAACAAAGTCGATAAAAACAAATTCGATAAAAACAAAGTCGATAAAAACAAAGTCGATAAAAACATAGCCGATAAAAACAAAGTCGATGAAAACAAATTCGATAAAAACAAAGTCGATAAAAACCAAGTCGATAAAGACAAATTCGATGAAAACAAAGTCGATAGAAACAAAGTCGATAAAAACAAAGTCGATAAAAACAAAGTCGATAAAAACAATTCGATAAAAACAAAGTCGATAAAAACAAAGTCGATAAAAACATAGTCGATAAAAACAAAGTCGATAAAAACCAAGTCGATAAAAACAAATTCGATGAAAACAAAGTCGATAGAAACAAAGTCGATAAAAACAATTCGATAAAAACAAAGTCGATAAAAACAAAGTCGATAAAAACAATTCGATAAAAACAAAGTCGATAAAAACATAGCCGATAAAAACAAAGTCGATAAAAACAAATTCGATAAAAACAAAGTCGATAAAAACCAAGTCGATAAAGACAAATTCGATGAAAACAAAGTCGATAGAAACAAAGTCGATAAAAACAATTCGATAAAAACAAAGTCGATAAAAACAAAGTCGATAAAAACAAAGTCGATAAAAACAAAGTCGATAAAAACAAAGTCGATAAAAACATAGCCGACTGATAAACAATCACAATCTCTAATTTTGTGTATTCTTCCGTCGACAAAACTGTTTGACGAATTTGTTTTATCGAATTTAAAAAACAAATTCAATAAAAACAAAGTCGATAAAAACAAAGTCGATGAAAACAAATTCGATAAAAACAATTTCTTTTTCGACTTTGTTTTTATCGACTTTAAAAACAAAGTCGATAAAAACAAAGTCGATAAAAACAATTCGATAAAAATAAAGTCGATAAAAACAAAGTCGATAAAAACATAGTCGATAAAGACAAAGTCGATAAAAACCAAGTCGATAAAAACAAATTCGATGAAAACAAAGTCGATAGAAACAAAGTCGATAAAAACAATTCGATAAAAACAAAGTCGATAAAAACAAAGTCGATAAAAACAATTCGATAAAAACAATTCGATACAAACAAAGTCGATAAAAACAAAGTCGATAAAAACAAAGTCGATAAAAACATAGTCGATAAAAACAAAGTCGATAAAAACAAAGTCGATAAAAACAAAGTCGATAAAAACATAGCCGACTGATAAACAATCACAATCTCTAATTATGTGTATTCTTCCGTCAACAAAACTGTTTGACGAATTTGTTCTATCGAATTTAAAAAACAAATTCGATAAAAACAAAGTCGATAAAAACAAAGTCGATGAAAACAAATTCGATAAAAACAATTTTTTTTTCGACTTTGTTTTTATCGACTTTAAAAACAAAGTCGATAAAAACAAAGTCGATAAAAACATAGCCGATAAAAACAAAGTCGATGAAAACAAATTCGATAAAAACAAAGTCGATAAAAACCAAGTCGATAAAGACAAATTCGATGAAAACAAAGTCGATAGAAACAAAGTCGATAAAAACAAAGTCGATAAAAACAAAGTCGATAAAAACAATTCGATAAAAACAAAGTCGATAAAAACAAAGTCGATAAAAACATAGTCGATAAAAACAAAGTCGATAAAAACCAAGTCGATAAAAACAAATTCGATGAAAACAAAGTCGATAGAAACAAAGTCGATAAAAACAATTCGATAAAAACAAAGTCGATAAAAACAATTCGATAAAAACAAAGTCGATAAAAACATAGCCGATAAAAACAAAGTCGATAAAAACAAATTCGATAAAAACAAAGTCGATAAAAACCAAGTCGATAAAGACAAATTCGATGAAAACAAAGTCGATAGAAACAAAGTCGATAAAAACAATTCGATAAAAACAAAGTCGATAAAAACAATTCGATAAAAACATAGCCGATAAAAACAAAGTCGATAAAAACAATTCGATAAAAACAAAGTCGATAAAAACATAGCCGATAAAAACAAAGTCGATAAAAACAAATTCGATAAAAACAAAGTCGACAAAAACCAAGTCGATAAAGACAAATTCGATGAAAACAAAGTCGATAGAAACAAAGTCGATAAAAACAAAGTCGATAAAAGCAAAGACGATAAAAACAAAGTCGATAAAAACAAAGTCGATAAAAACATAGTCGATAAAAACAAAGTCGATAAAAACAAAGTCGATAAAAACAATTCGATAAAAACAAAGTCGATAAAAACAAAGTCGATAAAAACATAGCCGATAAAAACAAAGTCGATAAAAACAAAGTCGATAAAAACAAATTCGATAAAAACAAAGTCGATAAAAACAAAGTCGATAAAAACATAGCCGATAAAAACAAAGTCGATGAAAACAAATTCGATAAAAACAAAGTCGATAAAAACCAAGTCGATAAAGACAAATTCGATGAAAACAAAGTCGATAGAAACAAAGTCGATAAAAACAAAGTCGATAAAAACAAATTCGATTAAAACAAAGTCGATAAAAACAAAGTCGATAAAAACATAGCCGATAAAAACAAATTCGATAAAAACAAAGTCGACAAAAACCAAGTCGATAAAGACAAATTCGATGAAAACAAAGTCGATAGAAACAAAGTCGATAAAAACAAAGTCGATAAAAGCAAAGACGATAAAAACAAAGTCGATAAAAACAAAGTCGATAAAAACATAGTCGATAAAAACAAAGTCGATAAAAACAAAGTCGATAAAAACAATTCGATAAAAACAAAGTCGATAAAAACAAAGTCGATAAAAACATAGCCGATAAAAACAAAGTCGATAAAAACAAAGTCGATAAAAACAAATTCGATAAAAACAAAGTCGATAAAAACAAAGTCGATAAAAACATAGCCGATAAAAACAAAGTCGATGAAAACAAATTCGATAAAAACAAAGTCGATAAAAACCAAGTCGATAAAGACAAATTCGATGAAAACAAAGTCGATAGAAACAAAGTCGATAAAAACAAAGTCGATAAAAACAAAGTCGATAAAAACAATTCGATAAAAACAAAGTCGATAAAAACAAAGTCGATAAAAACATAGTCGATAAAAACAAAGTCGATAAAAACCAAGTCGATAAAAACAAATTCGATGAAAACAAAGTCGATAGAAACAAAGTCGATAAAAACAATTCGATAAAAACAAAGTCGATAAAAACAAAGTCGATAAAAACAATTCGATAAAAACAAAGTCGATAAAAACATAGCCGATAAAAACAAAGTCGATAAAAACAAATTCGATAAAAACAAAGTCGATAAAAACCAAGTCGATAAAGACAAATTCGATGAAAACAAAGTCGATAGAAACAAAGTCGATAAAAACAATTCGATAAAAACAAAGTCGATAAAAACAAAGTCGATAAAAACAAAGTCGATAAAAACAAAGTCGATAAAAACAAAGTCGATAAAAACATAGCCGACTGATAAACAATCACAATCTCTAATTTTGTGTATTCTTCCGTCGACAAAACTGTTTGACGAATTTGTTTTATCGAATTTAAAAAACAAATTCAATAAAAACAAAGTCGATAAAAACAAAGTCGATGAAAACAAATTCGATAAAAACAATTTCTTTTTCGACTTTGTTTTTATCGACTTTAAAAACAAAGTCGATAAAAACAAAGTCGATAAAAACAATTCGATAAAAATAAAGTCGATAAAAACAAAGTCGATAAAAACATAGTCGATAAAGACAAAGTCGATAAAAACCAAGTCGATAAAAACAAATTCGATGAAAACAAAGTCGATAGAAACAAAGTCGATAAAAACAATTCGATAAAAACAAAGTCGATAAAAACAAAGTCGATAAAAACAATTCGATAAAAACAATTCGATACAAACAAAGTCGATAAAAACAAAGTCGATAAAAACAAAGTCGATAAAAACATAGTCGATAAAAACAAAGTCGATAAAAACAAAGTCGATAAAAACAAAGTCGATAAAAACATAGCCGACTGATAAACAATCACAATCTCTAATTATGTGTATTCTTCCGTCGACAAAACTGTTTGACGAATTTGTTCTATCGAATTTAAAAAACAAATTCGATAAAAACAAAGTCGATAAAAACAAAGTCGATGAAAACAAATTCGATAAAAACAATTTTTTTTTCGACTTTGTTTTTATCGACTTTAAAAACAAAGTCGATAAAAACAAAGTCGATAAAAACAATTCGATAAAAATAAAGTCGATAAAAACAAAGTCGATAGAAACAAAGTCGATAAAAACAATTCGATAAAAACAAAGTCGATAAAAACAATTCGATAAAAACAAAGTCGATAAAAACATAGCCGATAAAAACAAAGTCGATAAAAACAAATTCGATAAAAACAAAGTCGATAAAAACCAAGTCGATAAAGACAAATTCGATGAAAACAAAGTCGATAGAAACAAAGTCGATAAAAACAATTCGATAAAAACAAAGTCGATAAAAACAATTCGATAAAAACAAAGTCGATAAAAACATAGCCGATAAAAACAAAGTCGATAAAAACAATTCGATAAAAACAAAGTCGATAAAAACATAGCCGATAAAAACAAAGTCGATAAAAACAATTCGATAAAAACAAAGTCGATAAAAACAAAGTCGATAAAAACATAGCCGATAAAAACAAAGTCGATAAAAACAAAGTCGATAAAAACAAATTCGATAAAAACAAAGTCGATAAAAACAAAGTCGATAAAAACATAGCCGATAAAAACAAAGTCGATGAAAACAAATTCGATAAAAACAAAGTCGATAAAAACCAAGTCGATAAAGACAAATTCGATGAAAACAAAGTCGATAAAAACAAAGTCGATAAAAACAATTCGATAAAAACAAAGTCGATAAAAACATAGCCGATAAAAACAAAGTCGATAAAAACAAATTCGATAAAAACAAAGTCGATAAAAACAAAGTCGATAAAAACAATTCGATAAAAACAAAGTCGATAAAAACATAGCCGATAAAAACAAAGTCGATAAAAACAAATTCGATAAAAACAAAGTCGATAAAAACCAAGTCGATAAAGACAAATTCGATGAAAACAAAGTCGATAGAAACAAAGTCGATAAAAACAATTCGATAAAAACAAAGTCGATAAAAACAAAGTCGATAAAAACAAAGTCGATAAAAACAAAGTCGATAAAAACAAAGTCGATAAAAACATAGCCGACTGATAAACAATCACAATCTCTAATTTTGTGTATTCTTCCGTCGACAAAACTGTTTGACGAATTTGTTTTATCGAATTTAAAAAACAAATTCAATAAAAACAAAGTCGATAAAAACAAAGTCGATGAAAACAAATTCGATAAAAACAATTTTTTTTTCGACTTTGTTTTTATCGACTTTAAAAACAAAGTCGATAAAAACAAAGTCGATAAAAACAATTCGATAAAAATAAAGTCGATAAAAACAAAGTCGATAAAAACATAGTCGATAAAGACAAAGTCGATAAAAACCAAGTCGATAAAAACAAATTCGATGAAAACAAAGTCGATAGAAACAAAGTCGATAAAAACAATTCGATAAAAACAAAGTCGATAAAAACAAAGTCGATAAAAACAATTCGATAAAAACAATTCGATACAAACAAAGTCGATAAAAACAAAGTCGATAAAAACAAAGTCGATAAAAACATAGTCGATAAAAACAAAGTCGATAAAAACAAAGTCGATAAAAACAAAGTCGATAAAAACATAGCCGACTGATAAACAATCACAATCTCTAATTATGTGTATTCTTCCGTCGACAAAACTGTTTGACGAATTTGTTCTATCGAATTTAAAAAACAAATTCGATAAAAACAAAGTCGATAAAAACAAAGTCGATGAAAACAAATTCGATAAAAACAATTTTTTTTTCGACTTTGTTTTTATCGACTTTAAAAACAAAGTCGATAAAAACAAAGTCGATAAAAACAATTCGATAAAAATAAAGTCGATAAAAACAAAGTCGATAGAAACAAAGTCGATAAAAACAATTCGATAAAAACAAAGTCGATAAAAACAATTCGATAAAAACAAAGTCGATAAAAACATAGCCGATAAAAACAAAGTCGATAAAAACAAATTCGATAAAAACAAAGTCGATAAAAACCAAGTCGATAAAGACAAATTCGATGAAAACAAAGTCGATAGAAACAAAGTCGATAAAAACAATTCGATAAAAACAAAGTCGATAAAAACAATTCGATAAAAACAAAGTCGATAAAAACATAGCCGATAAAAACAAAGTCGATAAAAACAATTCGATAAAAACAAAGTCGATAAAAACATAGCCGATAAAAACAAAGTCGATAAAAACAATTCGATAAAAACAAAGTCGATAAAAACAAAGTCGATAAAAACATAGCCGATAAAAACAAAGTCGATAAAAACAAAGTCGATAAAAACAAATTCGATAAAAACAAAGTCGATAAAAACAAAGTCGATAAAAACATAGCCGATAAAAACAAAGTCGATGAAAACAAATTCGATAAAAACAAAGTCGATAAAAACCAAGTCGATAAAGACAAATTCGATGAAAACAAAGTCGATAAAAACAAAGTCGATAAAAACAATTCGATAAAAACAAAGTCGATAAAAACATAGCCGATAAAAACAAAGTCGATAAAAACAAATTCGATAAAAACAAAGTCGATAAAAACAAAGTCGATAAAAACAATTCGATAAAAACAAAGTCGATAAAAACATAGCCGATAAAAACAAAGTCGATAAAAACAAATTCGATAAAAACAAAGTCGATAAAAACCAAGTCGATAAAGACAAATTCGATGAAAACAAAGTCGATAGAAACAAAGTCGATAAAAACAATTCGATAAAAACAAAGTCGATAAAAACAAAGTCGATAAAAACAAAGTCGATAAAAACAAAGTCGATAAAAACAAAGTCGATAAAAACATAGCCGACTGATAAACAATCACAATCTCTAATTTTGTGTATTCTTCCGTCGACAAAACTGTTTGACGAATTTGTTTTATCGAATTTAAAAAACAAATTCAATAAAAACAAAGTCGATAAAAACAAAGTCGATGAAAACAAATTCGATAAAAACAATTTTTTTTTCGACTTTGTTTTTATCGACTTTAAAAACAAAGTCGATAAAAACAAAGTCGATAAAAACAATTCGATAAAAATAAAGTCGATAAAAACAAAGTCGATAAAAACATAGTCGATAAAAACAAAGTCGATAAAAACAATTCGATAAAAACAAAGTCGATAAAAACAAAGTCGATAAAAACAAATTCGATACAAACAAAGTCGATAAAAACAAAGTCGATAAAAACAAAGTCGATAAAAACAAAGTCAATAAAAACAAATTCGATAAAAACAAAGTCGATAAAAACAAAGTCGATAAAAACATAGCCGATAAAAACAAAGTCGATAAAAACAAATTCGATAAAAACAATTCGATAAAAACAAAGTCGATAAAAACAAAGTCGATAAAAACAAATTCGATAAAAACAAAGTCGATAAAAACCAAGTCGATAAAGACAAATTCGATGAAAACAAAGTCGATAGAAACAAAGTCGATAAAAACAATTCGATAAAAACAAAGTCGATAAAAACAATTCGATAAAAACATAGCCGATAAAAACAAAGTCGATAAAAACAATTCGATAAAAACAAAGTCGATAAAAACATAGCCGATAAAAACAAAGTCGATAAAAACAAATTCGATAAAAACAAAGTCGACAAAAACCAAGTCGATAAAGACAAATTCGATGAAAACAAAGTCGATAGAAACAAAGTCGATAAAAACAAAGTCGATAAAAGCAAAGACGATAAAAACAAAGTCGATAAAAACAAAGTCGATAAAAACATAGTCGATAAAAACAAAGTCGATAAAAACAAAGTCGATAAAAACAATTCGATAAAAACAAAGTCGATAAAAACAAAGTCGATAAAAACATAGCCGATAAAAACAAAGTCGATAAAAACAAAGTCGATAAAAACAAATTCGATAAAAACAAAGTCGATAAAAACAAAGTCGATAAAAACATAGCCGATAAAAACAAAGTCGATGAAAACAAATTCGATAAAAACAAAGTCGATAAAAACCAAGTCGATAAAGACAAATTCGATGAAAACAAAGTCGATAGAAACAAAGTCGATAAAAACAAAGTCGATAAAAACAAATTCGATTAAAACAAAGTCGATAAAAACAAAGTCGATAAAAACATAGCCGATAAAAACAAATTCGATAAAAACAAAGTCGACAAAAACCAAGTCGATAAAGACAAATTCGATGAAAACAAAGTCGATAGAAACAAAGTCGATAAAAACAAAGTCGATAAAAGCAAAGACGATAAAAACAAAGTCGATAAAAACAAAGTCGATAAAAACATAGTCGATAAAAACAAAGTCGATAAAAACAAAGTCGATAAAAACAATTCGATAAAAACAAAGTCGATAAAAACAAAGTCGATAAAAACATAGCCGATAAAAACAAAGTCGATAAAAACAAAGTCGATAAAAACAAATTCGATAAAAACAAAGTCGATAAAAACAAAGTCGATAAAAACATAGCCGATAAAAACAAAGTCGATGAAAACAAATTCGATAAAAACAAAGTCGATAAAAACCAAGTCGATAAAGACAAATTCGATGAAAACAAAGTCGATAGAAACAAAGTCGATAAAAACAAAGTCGATAAAAACAAAGTCGATAAAAACAATTCGATAAAAACAAAGTCGATAAAAACAAAGTCGATAAAAACATAGTCGATAAAAACAAAGTCGATAAAAACCAAGTCGATAAAAACAAATTCGATGAAAACAAAGTCGATAGAAACAAAGTCGATAAAAACAATTCGATAAAAACAAAGTCGATAAAAACAAAGTCGATAAAAACAATTCGATAAAAACAAAGTCGATAAAAACATAGCCGATAAAAACAAAGTCGATAAAAACAAATTCGATAAAAACAAAGTCGATAAAAACCAAGTCGATAAAGACAAATTCGATGAAAACAAAGTCGATAGAAACAAAGTCGATAAAAACAATTCGATAAAAACAAAGTCGATAAAAACAAAGTCGATAAAAACAAAGTCGATAAAAACAAAGTCGATAAAAACAAAGTCGATAAAAACATAGCCGACTGATAAACAATCACAATCTCTAATTTTGTGTATTCTTCCGTCGACAAAACTGTTTGACGAATTTGTTTTATCGAATTTAAAAAACAAATTCAATAAAAACAAAGTCGATAAAAACAAAGTCGATGAAAACAAATTCGATAAAAACAATTTCTTTTTCGACTTTGTTTTTATCGACTTTAAAAACAAAGTCGATAAAAACAAAGTCGATAAAAACAATTCGATAAAAATAAAGTCGATAAAAACAAAGTCGATAAAAACATAGTCGATAAAGACAAAGTCGATAAAAACCAAGTCGATAAAAACAAATTCGATGAAAACAAAGTCGATAGAAACAAAGTCGATAAAAACAATTCGATAAAAACAAAGTCGATAAAAACAAAGTCGATAAAAACAATTCGATAAAAACAATTCGATACAAACAAAGTCGATAAAAACAAAGTCGATAAAAACAAAGTCGATAAAAACATAGTCGATAAAAACAAAGTCGATAAAAACAAAGTCGATAAAAACAAAGTCGATAAAAACATAGCCGACTGATAAACAATCACAATCTCTAATTATGTGTATTCTTCCGTCAACAAAACTGTTTGACGAATTTGTTCTATCGAATTTAAAAAACAAATTCGATAAAAACAAAGTCGATAAAAACAAAGTCGATGAAAACAAATTCGATAAAAACAATTTTTTTTTCGACTTTGTTTTTATCGACTTTAAAAACAAAGTCGATAAAAACAAAGTCGATAAAAACATAGCCGATAAAAACAAAGTCGATGAAAACAAATTCGATAAAAACAAAGTCGATAAAAACCAAGTCGATAAAGACAAATTCGATGAAAACAAAGTCGATAGAAACAAAGTCGATAAAAACAAAGTCGATAAAAACAAAGTCGATAAAAACAATTCGATAAAAACAAAGTCGATAAAAACAAAGTCGATAAAAACATAGTCGATAAAAACAAAGTCGATAAAAACCAAGTCGATAAAAACAAATTCGATGAAAACAAAGTCGATAGAAACAAAGTCGATAAAAACAATTCGATAAAAACAAAGTCGATAAAAACAATTCGATAAAAACAAAGTCGATAAAAACATAGCCGATAAAAACAAAGTCGATAAAAACAAATTCGATAAAAACAAAGTCGATAAAAACCAAGTCGATAAAGACAAATTCGATGAAAACAAAGTCGATAGAAACAAAGTCGATAAAAACAATTCGATAAAAACAAAGTCGATAAAAACAATTCGATAAAAACATAGCCGATAAAAACAAAGTCGATAAAAACAATTCGATAAAAACAAAGTCGATAAAAACATAGCCGATAAAAACAAAGTCGATAAAAACAAATTCGATAAAAACAAAGTCGACAAAAACCAAGTCGATAAAGACAAATTCGATGAAAACAAAGTCGATAGAAACAAAGTCGATAAAAACAAAGTCGATAAAAGCAAAGACGATAAAAACAAAGTCGATAAAAACAAAGTCGATAAAAACATAGTCGATAAAAACAAAGTCGATAAAAACAAAGTCGATAAAAACAATTCGATAAAAACAAAGTCGATAAAAACAAAGTCGATAAAAACATAGCCGATAAAAACAAAGTCGATAAAAACAAAGTCGATAAAAACAAATTCGATAAAAACAAAGTCGATAAAAACAAAGTCGATAAAAACATAGCCGATAAAAACAAAGTCGATGAAAACAAATTCGATAAAAACAAAGTCGATAAAAACCAAGTCGATAAAGACAAATTCGATGAAAACAAAGTCGATAGAAACAAAGTCGATAAAAACAAAGTCGATAAAAACAAATTCGATTAAAACAAAGTCGATAAAAACAAAGTCGATAAAAACATAGCCGATAAAAACAAATTCGATAAAAACAAAGTCGACAAAAACCAAGTCGATAAAGACAAATTCGATGAAAACAAAGTCGATAGAAACAAAGTCGATAAAAACAAAGTCGATAAAAGCAAAGACGATAAAAACAAAGTCGATAAAAACAAAGTCGATAAAAACATAGTCGATAAAAACAAAGTCGATAAAAACAAAGTCGATAAAAACAATTCGATAAAAACAAAGTCGATAAAAACAAAGTCGATAAAAACATAGCCGATAAAAACAAAGTCGATAAAAACAAAGTCGATAAAAACAAATTCGATAAAAACAAAGTCGATAAAAACAAAGTCGATAAAAACATAGCCGATAAAAACAAAGTCGATGAAAACAAATTCGATAAAAACAAAGTCGATAAAAACCAAGTCGATAAAGACAAATTCGATGAAAACAAAGTCGATAGAAACAAAGTCGATAAAAACAAAGTCGATAAAAACAAAGTCGATAAAAACAATTCGATAAAAACAAAGTCGATAAAAACAAAGTCGATAAAAACATAGTCGATAAAAACAAAGTCGATAAAAACCAAGTCGATAAAAACAAATTCGATGAAAACAAAGTCGATAGAAACAAAGTCGATAAAAACAATTCGATAAAAACAAAGTCGATAAAAACAAAGTCGATAAAAACAATTCGATAAAAACAAAGTCGATAAAAACATAGCCGATAAAAACAAAGTCGATAAAAACAAATTCGATAAAAACAAAGTCGATAAAAACCAAGTCGATAAAGACAAATTCGATGAAAACAAAGTCGATAGAAACAAAGTCGATAAAAACAATTCGATAAAAACAAAGTCGATAAAAACAAAGTCGATAAAAACAAAGTCGATAAAAACAAAGTCGATAAAAACAAAGTCGATAAAAACATAGCCGACTGATAAACAATCACAATCTCTAATTTTGTGTATTCTTCCGTCGACAAAACTGTTTGACGAATTTGTTTTATCGAATTTAAAAAACAAATTCAATAAAAACAAAGTCGATAAAAACAAAGTCGATGAAAACAAATTCGATAAAAACAATTTCTTTTTCGACTTTGTTTTTATCGACTTTAAAAACAAAGTCGATAAAAACAAAGTCGATAAAAACAATTCGATAAAAATAAAGTCGATAAAAACAAAGTCGATAAAAACATAGTCGATAAAGACAAAGTCGATAAAAACCAAGTCGATAAAAACAAATTCGATGAAAACAAAGTCGATAGAAACAAAGTCGATAAAAACAATTCGATAAAAACAAAGTCGATAAAAACAAAGTCGATAAAAACAATTCGATAAAAACAATTCGATACAAACAAAGTCGATAAAAACAAAGTCGATAAAAACAAAGTCGATAAAAACATAGTCGATAAAAACAAAGTCGATAAAAACAAAGTCGATAAAAACAAAGTCGATAAAAACATAGCCGACTGATAAACAATCACAATCTCTAATTATGTGTATTCTTCCGTCGACAAAACTGTTTGACGAATTTGTTCTATCGAATTTAAAAAACAAATTCGATAAAAACAAAGTCGATAAAAACAAAGTCGATGAAAACAAATTCGATAAAAACAATTTTTTTTTCGACTTTGTTTTTATCGACTTTAAAAACAAAGTCGATAAAAACAAAGTCGATAAAAACAATTCGATAAAAATAAAGTCGATAAAAACAAAGTCGATAGAAACAAAGTCGATAAAAACAATTCGATAAAAACAAAGTCGATAAAAACAATTCGATAAAAACAAAGTCGATAAAAACATAGCCGATAAAAACAAAGTCGATAAAAACAAATTCGATAAAAACAAAGTCGATAAAAACCAAGTCGATAAAGACAAATTCGATGAAAACAAAGTCGATAGAAACAAAGTCGATAAAAACAATTCGATAAAAACAAAGTCGATAAAAACAATTCGATAAAAACAAAGTCGATAAAAACATAGCCGATAAAAACAAAGTCGATAAAAACAATTCGATAAAAACAAAGTCGATAAAAACATAGCCGATAAAAACAAAGTCGATAAAAACAATTCGATAAAAACAAAGTCGATAAAAACAAAGTCGATAAAAACATAGCCGATAAAAACAAAGTCGATAAAAACAAAGTCGATAAAAACAAATTCGATAAAAACAAAGTCGATAAAAACAAAGTCGATAAAAACATAGCCGATAAAAACAAAGTCGATGAAAACAAATTCGATAAAAACAAAGTCGATAAAAACCAAGTCGATAAAGACAAATTCGATGAAAACAAAGTCGATAAAAACAAAGTCGATAAAAACAATTCGATAAAAACAAAGTCGATAAAAACATAGCCGATAAAAACAAAGTCGATAAAAACAAATTCGATAAAAACAAAGTCGATAAAAACAAAGTCGATAAAAACAATTCGATAAAAACAAAGTCGATAAAAACATAGCCGATAAAAACAAAGTCGATAAAAACAAATTCGATAAAAACAAAGTCGATAAAAACCAAGTCGATAAAGACAAATTCGATGAAAACAAAGTCGATAGAAACAAAGTCGATAAAAACAATTCGATAAAAACAAAGTCGATAAAAACAAAGTCGATAAAAACAAAGTCGATAAAAACAAAGTCGATAAAAACAAAGTCGATAAAAACATAGCCGACTGATAAACAATCACAATCTCTAATTTTGTGTATTCTTCCGTCGACAAAACTGTTTGACGAATTTGTTTTATCGAATTTAAAAAACAAATTCAATAAAAACAAAGTCGATAAAAACAAAGTCGATGAAAACAAATTCGATAAAAACAATTTTTTTTTCGACTTTGTTTTTATCGACTTTAAAAACAAAGTCGATAAAAACAAAGTCGATAAAAACAATTCGATAAAAATAAAGTCGATAAAAACAAAGTCGATAAAAACATAGTCGATAAAGACAAAGTCGATAAAAACCAAGTCGATAAAAACAAATTCGATGAAAACAAAGTCGATAGAAACAAAGTCGATAAAAACAATTCGATAAAAACAAAGTCGATAAAAACAAAGTCGATAAAAACAATTCGATAAAAACAATTCGATACAAACAAAGTCGATAAAAACAAAGTCGATAAAAACAAAGTCGATAAAAACATAGTCGATAAAAACAAAGTCGATAAAAACAAAGTCGATAAAAACAAAGTCGATAAAAACATAGCCGACTGATAAACAATCACAATCTCTAATTATGTGTATTCTTCCGTCGACAAAACTGTTTGACGAATTTGTTCTATCGAATTTAAAAAACAAATTCGATAAAAACAAAGTCGATAAAAACAAAGTCGATGAAAACAAATTCGATAAAAACAATTTTTTTTTCGACTTTGTTTTTATCGACTTTAAAAACAAAGTCGATAAAAACAAAGTCGATAAAAACAATTCGATAAAAATAAAGTCGATAAAAACAAAGTCGATAGAAACAAAGTCGATAAAAACAATTCGATAAAAACAAAGTCGATAAAAACAATTCGATAAAAACAAAGTCGATAAAAACATAGCCGATAAAAACAAAGTCGATAAAAACAAATTCGATAAAAACAAAGTCGATAAAAACCAAGTCGATAAAGACAAATTCGATGAAAACAAAGTCGATAGAAACAAAGTCGATAAAAACAATTCGATAAAAACAAAGTCGATAAAAACAATTCGATAAAAACAAAGTCGATAAAAACATAGCCGATAAAAACAAAGTCGATAAAAACAATTCGATAAAAACAAAGTCGATAAAAACATAGCCGATAAAAACAAAGTCGATAAAAACAATTCGATAAAAACAAAGTCGATAAAAACAAAGTCGATAAAAACATAGCCGATAAAAACAAAGTCGATAAAAACAAAGTCGATAAAAACAAATTCGATAAAAACAAAGTCGATAAAAACAAAGTCGATAAAAACATAGCCGATAAAAACAAAGTCGATGAAAACAAATTCGATAAAAACAAAGTCGATAAAAACCAAGTCGATAAAGACAAATTCGATGAAAACAAAGTCGATAAAAACAAAGTCGATAAAAACAATTCGATAAAAACAAAGTCGATAAAAACATAGCCGATAAAAACAAAGTCGATAAAAACAAATTCGATAAAAACAAAGTCGATAAAAACAAAGTCGATAAAAACAATTCGATAAAAACAAAGTCGATAAAAACATAGCCGATAAAAACAAAGTCGATAAAAACAAATTCGATAAAAACAAAGTCGATAAAAACCAAGTCGATAAAGACAAATTCGATGAAAACAAAGTCGATAGAAACAAAGTCGATAAAAACAATTCGATAAAAACAAAGTCGATAAAAACAAAGTCGATAAAAACAAAGTCGATAAAAACAAAGTCGATAAAAACAAAGTCGATAAAAACATAGCCGACTGATAAACAATCACAATCTCTAATTTTGTGTATTCTTCCGTCGACAAAACTGTTTGACGAATTTGTTTTATCGAATTTAAAAAACAAATTCAATAAAAACAAAGTCGATAAAAACAAAGTCGATGAAAACAAATTCGATAAAAACAATTTTTTTTTCGACTTTGTTTTTATCGACTTTAAAAACAAAGTCGATAAAAACAAAGTCGATAAAAACAATTCGATAAAAATAAAGTCGATAAAAACAAAGTCGATAAAAACATAGTCGATAAAAACAAAGTCGATAAAAACAATTCGATAAAAACAAAGTCGATAAAAACAAAGTCGATAAAAACAAATTCGATACAAACAAAGTCGATAAAAACAAAGTCGATAAAAACAAAGTCGATAAAAACAAAGTCAATAAAAACAAATTCGATAAAAACAAAGTCGATAAAAACAAAGTCGATAAAAACATAGCCGATAAAAACAAAGTCGATAAAAACAAATTCGATAAAAACAATTCGATAAAAACAAAGTCGATAAAAACAAAGTCGATAAAAACAAAGTCGATAAAAACAAAGTCGATAAAAACAAAGACGATAAAAACGATTCGATAAAAACAAAGTCGATAAAAACCAAGTCGATAAAGACAAATTCGATGAAAACAAAGTCGATAAAAACAAAGACGATAAAAACAATTCGATAAAAACAAAGTCGATAAAAACAAATTCGATGAAAACAAAGTCGATAAAAACAAATTCGATAAAAACAATTCGATAAAAACAAAGTCGATAAAAACAATTCGATAAAAACAAAGTCGATAAAAACATAGCCGATAAAAACAAAGTCGATGAAAACAAAGTCGATAAAAACAAAGACGATAAAAACAATTCGATAAAAACAAAGTCGATAAAAACCAAGTCGATAAAGACAAATTCGATGAAAACAAAGTCGATAAAAACAAAGACGATAAAAACAATTCGATAAAAACAAAGTCGATAAAAACAAAGTCGATAAAAACAAAGTCGATAAAAACAAATTCGATAAAAACAATTCGATAAAAACAAAGTCGATAAAAACAATTCGATAAAAACAAAGTCGATAAAAACATAGCCGATAAAAACAAAGTCGATAAAAACAATTCGATAAAAACAAAGTCGATAAAAACATAGCCGATAAAAACAAAGTCGATAAAAACAAATTCGATAAAAACAAAGTCGATAAAAACCAAGTCGATAAAGACAAATTCGATGAAAACAAAGTCGATAGAAACAAAGTCGATAAAAACAAAGTCGATAAAAGCAAAGACGATAAAAACAAAGTCGATAAAAACAAAGTCGATAAAAACATAGTCGATAAAAACAAAGTCGATAAAAACAAAGTCGATAAAAAAAATTCGATAAAAACAAAGTCGATAAAAACAAAGTCGATAAAAACATAGCCGATAAAAACAAAGTCGATAAAAACAAAGTCGATAAAAACAAATTCGATAAAAACAAAGTCGATAAAAACAAAGTCGATAAAAACATAGCCGATAAAAACAAAGTCGATGAAAACAAATTCGATAAAAACAAAGTCGATAAAAACCAAGTCGATAAAGACAAATTCGATGAAAACAAAGTCGATAGAAACAAAGTCGATAAAAACAAAGTCGATAAAAACAAAGTCGATAAAAACAATTCGATAAAAACAAAGTCGATAAAAACAAAGTCGATAAAAACATAGTCGATAAAAACAAAGTCGATAAAAACCAAGTCGATAAAAACAAATTCGATGAAAACAAAGTCGATAGAAACAAAGTCGATAAAAACAATTCGATAAAAACAAAGTCGATAAAAACAAATTCGATGAAAACAAAGTCGATAGAAACAAAGTCGATAAAAACAATTCGATAAAAACAAAGTCGATAAAAACAATTCGATAAAAACAAATTCGATAAAAACAAAGTCGATAAAAACAAAGTCGATAAAAACATAGCCGATAAAAACAAAGTCGATGAAAACAAATTCGATAAAAACAAAGTCGATAAAAACCAAGTCGATAAAGACAAATTCGATGAAAACAAAGTCGATAGAAACAAAGTCGATAAAAACAAAGTCGATAAAAACAAAGTCGATAAAAACAATTCGATAAAAACAAAGTCGATAAAAACAAAGTCGATAAAAACATAGTCGATAAAAACAAAGTCGATAAAAACCAAGTCGATAAAAACAAATTCGATGAAAACAAAGTCGATAGAAACAAAGTCGATAAAAACAATTCGATAAAAACAAAGTCGATAAAAACAATTCGATAAAAACAAAGTCGATAAAAACATAGCCGATAAAAACAAAGTCGATAAAAACAAATTCGATAAAAACAAAGTCGATAAAAACCAAGTCGATAAAGACAAATTCGATGAAAACAAAGTCGATAGAAACAAAGTCGATAAAAACAATTCGATAAAAACAAAGTCGATAAAAACAATTCGATAAAAACAAAGTCGATAAAAACATAGCCGATAAAAACAAAGTCGATAAAAACAATTCGATAAAAACAAAGTCGATAAAAACATAGCCGATAAAAACAAAGTCGATAAAAACAAATTCGATAAAAACAAAGTCGACAAAAACCAAGTCGATAAAGACAAATTCGATGAAAACAAAGTCGATAGAAACAAAGTCGATAAAAAAAAAGTCGATAAAAGCAAAGACGATAAAAACAAAGTCGATAAAAACAAAGTCGATAAAAACATAGTCGATAAAAACAAAGTCGATAAAAACAAAGTCGATAAAAACAATTCGATAAAAACAAAGTCGATAAAAACAAAGTCGATAAAAACATAGCCGATAAAAACAAAGTCGATAAAAACAAAGTCGATAAAAACAAATTCGATAAAAACAAAGTCGATAAAAACAAAGTCGATAAAAACATAGCCGATAAAAACAAAGTCGATGAAAACAAATTCGATAAAAACAAATTCGATAAAAACAAAGTCGATAAAAACAAAGTCGATAAAAACATAGCCGATAAAAACAAAGTCGATGAAAACAAATTCGATAAAAACAAAGTCGATAAAAACCAAGTCGATAAAGACAAATTCGATGAAAACAAAGTCGATAGAAACAAAGTCGATAAAAACAAAGTCGATAAAAACAAAGTCGATAAAAACAATTCGATAAAAACAAAGTCGATAAAAACAAAGTCGATAAAAACATAGTCGATAAAAACAAAGTCGATAAAAACCAAATCGATAAAAACAAATTCGATGAAAACAAAGTCGATAGAAACAAAGTCGATAAAAACAATTCGATAAAAACAAAGTCGATAAAAACAATTCGATAAAAACAAAGTCGATAAAAACATAGCCGATAAAAACAAATTCGATAAAAACAAAGTCGATAAAAACAAAGTCGATAAAAACATAGCCGATAAAAACAAAGTCGATAAAAACAAATTCGATAAAAACAATTCGATAAAAACAAAGTCGATAAAAACAAAGTCGATAAAAACAAAGTCGATAAAAACAAAGTCGATAAAAACAAAGACGATAAAAACAATTCGATAAAAACAAAGTCGATAAAAACCAAGTCGATAAAGACAAATTCGATGAAAACAAAGTCGATAAAAACAAAGACGATAAAAACAATTCGATAAAAACAAAGTCGATAAAAACAAAGTCGATAAAAACAAAGTCGATAAAAACAAATTCGATAAAAACAATTCGATAAAAACAAAGTCGATAAAAACAATTCGATAAAAACAAAGTCGATAAAAACATAGCCGATAAAAACAAAGTCGATAAAAACAATTCGATAAAAACAAAGTCGATAAAAACATAGCCGATAAAAACAAAGTCGATGAAAACAAATTCGATAAAAACAAAGTCGATAAAAACCAAGTCGATAAAGACAAATTCGATGAAAACAAAGTCGATAGAAACAAAGTCGATAAAAACAAAGTCGATAAAAGCAAAGACGATAAAAACAAAGTCGATAAAAACAAAGTCGATAAAAACATAGTCGATAAAAACAAAGTCGATAAAAACAAAGTCGATAAAAACAATTCGATAAAAACAAAGTCGATAAAAACAAAGTCGATAAAAACATAGCCGATAAAAACAAAGTCGATAAAAACAAAGTCGATAAAAACAAATTCGATAAAAACAAAGTCGATAAAAACAAAGTCGATAAAAACATAGCCGATAAAAACAAAGTCGATAAAAACAATTCGATAAAAACAAAGTCGATAAAAACAAATTCGATACAAACAAAGTCGATAAAAACAAAGTCGATAAAAACAAAGTCGATAAAAACAAAGTCAATAAAAACAAATTCGATAAAAACAAAGTCGATAAAAACAAAGTCGATAAAAACAATTCGATAAAAACAAAGTCGATAAGAACATAGCCGATAAAAACAAAGTCGATAAAAACAAATTCGATAAAAACAAAGTCGATAAAAACCAAGTCGATAAAGACAAATTCGATGAAAACAAAGTCGATAGAAACAAAGTCGATAAAAACAAAGTCGATAAAAGCAAAGACGATAAAAACAAAGTCGATAAAAACAAAGTCGATAAAAACAAAGTCGAAAAAACAATTCGATAAAAACAAAGTCGATAAAAACATAGCCGATAAAAACAAAGTCGATAAAAACAATTCGATAAAAACAAAGTCGATAAAAACAAAGTCGATAAAAACAAAGTCGATAAAAACATAGCCGATAAAAACAAAGTCGATAAAAACAAAGTCGATAAAAACAAATTCGATAAAAACAAAGTCGATAAAAACAAAGTCGATAAAAACATAGCCGATAAAAACAAAGTCGATGAAAACAAATTCGATAAAAACAAAGTCGATAAAAACCAAGTCGATAAAGACAAATTCGATGAAAACAAAGTCGATAGAAACAAAGTCGATAAAAACAAAGTCGATAAAAACAAAGTCGATAAAAACAATTCGATAAAAACAAAGTCGATAAAAACAAAGTCGATAAAAACATAGTCGATAAAAACAAAGTCGATAAAAACCAAGTCGGTAAAAACAAATTCGATGAAAACAAAGTCGATAGAAACAAAGTCGATAAAAACAATTCGATAAAAACAAAGTCGATAAAAACAAATTCGATGAAAACAAAGTCGATAGAAACAAAGTCGATAAAAACAATTCGATAAAAACAAAGTCGATAAAAACAATTCGATAAAAACAAATTCGATAAAAACAAAGTCGATAAAAACAAAGTCGATAAAAACATAGCCGATAAAAACAAAGTCGATGAAAACAAATTCGATAAAAACAAAGTCGATAAAAACCAAGTCGATAAAGACAAATTCGATGAAAACAAAGTCGATAGAAACAAAGTCGATAAAAACAAAGTCGATAAAAACAAAGTCGATAAAAACAATTCGATAAAAACAAAGTCGATAAAAACAAAGTCGATAAAAACATAGTCGATAAAAACAAAGTCGATAAAAACCAAGTCGATAAAAACAAATTCGATGAAAACAAAGTCGATAGAAACAAAGTCGATAAAAACAATTCGATAAAAACAAAGTCGATAAAAACAATTCGATAAAAACAAAGTCGATAAAAACATAGCCGATAAAAACAAAGTCGATAAAAACAAATTCGATAAAAACAAAGTCGATAAAAACCAAGTCGATAAAGACAAATTCGATGAAAACAAAGTCGATAGAAACAAAGTCGATAAAAACAATTCGATAAAAACAAAGTCGATAAAAACAATTCGATAAAAACAAAGTCGATAAAAACATAGCCGATAAAAACAAAGTCGATAAAAACAATTCGATAAAAACAAAGTCGATAAAAACATAGCCGATAAAAACAAAGTCGATAAAAACAAATTCGATAAAAACAAAGTCGACAAAAACCAAGTCGATAAAGACAAATTCGATGAAAACAAAGTCGATAGAAACAAAGTCGATAAAAACAAAGTCGATAAAAGCAAAGACGATAAAAACAAAGTCGATAAAAACAAAGTCGATAAAAACATAGTCGATAAAAACAAAGTCGATAAAAACAAAGTCGATAAAAACAATTCGATAAAAACAAAGTCGATAAAAACAAAGTCGATAAAAACATAGCCGATAAAAACAAAGTCGATAAAAACAAAGTCGATAAAAACAAATTCGATAAAAACAAAGTCGATAAAAACAAAGTCGATAAAAACATAGCCGATAAAAACAAAGTCGATGAAAACAAATTCGATAAAAACAAAGTCGATAAAAACCAAGTCGATAAAGACAAATTCGATGAAAACAAAGTCGATAGAAACAAAGTCGATAAAAACAAAGTCGATAAAAACAAAGTCGATAAAAACAATTCGATAAAAACAAAGTCGATAAAAACAAAGTCGATAAAAACATAGTCGATAAAAACAAAGTCGATAAAAACCAAGTCGATAAAAACAAATTCGATGAAAACAAAGTCGATAGAAACAAAGTCGATAAAAACAATTCGATAAAAACAAAGTCGATAAAAACAAAGTCGATAAAAACAATTCGATAAAAACAAAGTCGATAAAAACATAGCCGATAAAAACAAAGTCGATAAAAACAAATTCGATAAAAACAAAGTCGATAAAAACCAAGTCGATAAAGACAAATTCGATGAAAACAAAGTCGATAGAAACAAAGTCGATAAAAACAATTCGATAAAAACAAAGTCGATAAAAACAAAGTCGATAAAAACAAAGTCGATAAAAACAAAGTCGATAAAAACAAAGTCGATAAAAACATAGCCGACTGATAAACAATCACAATCTCTAATTTTGTGTATTCTTCCGTCGACAAAACTGTTTGACGAATTTGTTTTATCGAATTTAAAAAACAAATTCAATAAAAACAAAGTCGATAAAAACAAAGTCGATGAAAACAAATTCGATAAAAACAATTTTTTTTTCGACTTTGTTTTTATCGACTTTAAAAACAAAGTCGATAAAAACAAAGTCGATAAAAACAATTCGATAAAAATAAAGTCGATAAAAACAAAGTCGATAAAAACATAGTCGATAAAGACAAAGTCGATAAAAACCAAGTCGATAAAAACAAATTCGATGAAAACAAAGTCGATAGAAACAAAGTCGATAAAAACAATTCGATAAAAACAAAGTCGATAAAAACAAAGTCGATAAAAACAATTCGATAAAAACAATTCGATACAAACAAAGTCGATAAAAACAAAGTCGATAAAAACAAAGTCGATAAAAACATAGTCGATAAAAACAAAGTCGATAAAAACAAAGTCGATAAAAACAAAGTCGATAAAAACATAGCCGACTGATAAACAATCACAATCTCTAATTATGTGTATTCTTCCGTCGACAAAACTGTTTGACGAATTTGTTCTATCGAATTTAAAAAACAAATTCGATAAAAACAAAGTCGATAAAAACAAAGTCGATGAAAACAAATTCGATAAAAACAATTTTTTTTTCGACTTTGTTTTTATCGACTTTAAAAACAAAGTCGATAAAAACAAAGTCGATAAAAACAATTCGATAAAAATAAAGTCGATAAAAACAAAGTCGATAAAAACATAGTCGATAAAAACAAAGTCGATAAAAACAATTCGATAAAAACAAAGTCGATAAAAACAAAGTCGATAAAAACAAATTCGATACAAACAAAGTCGATAAAAACAAAGTCGATAAAAACAAAGTCGATAAAAACAAAGTCAATAAAAACAAATTCGATAAAAACAAAGTCGATAAAAACAAAGTCGATAAAAACATAGCCGATAAAAACAAAGTCGATAAAAACAAATTCGATAAAAACAATTCGATAAAAACAAAGTCGATAAAAACAAAGTCGATAAAAACAAAGTCGATAAAAACAAAGTCGATAAAAACAAAGACGATAAAAACAATTCGATAAAAACAAAGTCGATAAAAACCAAGTCGATAAAGACAAATTCGATGAAAACAAAGTCGATAAAAACAAAGACGATAAAAACAATTCGATAAAAACAAAGTCGATAAAAACAAAGTCGATAAAAACAAAGTCGATAAAAACAAATTCGATAAAAACAATTCGATAAAAACAAAGTCGATAAAAACAATTCGATAAAAACAAAGTCGATAAAAACATAGCCGATAAAAACAAAGTCGATAAAAACAAATTCGATAAAAACAAAGTCGATAAAATTCAAGTCGATAAAGACAAATTCGATGAAAACAAAGTCGATAGAAACAAAGTCGATAAAAACAAAGTCGATAAAAGCAAAGACGATAAAAACAAAGTCGATAAAAACAAAGTCGATAAAAACATAGTCGATAAAAACAAAGTCGATAAAAACAAAGTCGATAAAAACAATTCGATAAAAACAAAGTCGATAAAAACAAAGTCGATAAAAACATAGCCGATAAAAACAAAGTCGATAAAAACAAAGTCGATAAAAACAAATTCGATAAAAACAAAGTCGATAAAAACAAAGTCGATAAAAACAAAGTCGATGAAAACAAATTCGATAAAAACAAAGTCGATAAAAACCAAGTCGATAAAGACAAATTCGATGAAAACAAAGTCGATAGAAACAAAGTCGATAAAAACAAAGTCGATAAAAACCAAGTCGATAAAAACAAATTCGATGAAAACAAAGTCGATAGAAACAAAGTCGATAGAAACAAAGTCGATAAAAACAATTCGATAAAAACAAAGTCGATAAAAACAATTCGATAAAAACAAAGTCGATAAAAACATAGCCGATAAAAACAAAGTCGATAAAAACAAATTCGATAAAAACAAAGTCGATAAAAACCAAGTCGATAAAGACAAATTCGATGAAAACAAAGTCGATAGAAACAAAGTCGATAAAAACAATTCGATAAAAACAAAGTCGATAAAAACAATTCGATAAAAACAAAGTCGATAAAAACATAGCCGATAAAAACAAAGTCGATAAAAACAATTCGATAAAAACAAAGTCGATAAAAACATAGCCGATAAAAACAAAGTCGATAAAAACAAATTCGATAAAAACAAAGTCGACAAAAACCAAGTCGATAAAGACAAATTCGATGAAAACAAAGTCGATAGAAACAAAGTCGATAAAAACAAAGTCGATAAAAGCAAAGACGATAAAAACAAAGTCGATAAAAACAAAGTCGATAAAAACATAGTCGATAAAAACAAAGTCGATAAAAACAAAGTCGATAAAAACAATTCGATAAAAACAAAGTCGATAAAAACAAAGTCGATAAAAACATAGCCGATAAAAACAAAGTCGATAAAAACAAAGTCGATAAAAACAAATTCGATAAAAACAAAGTCGATAAAAACAAAGTCGATAAAAACATAGCCGATAAAAACAAAGTCGATGAAAACAAATTCGATAAAAACAAAGTCGATAAAAACCAAGTCGATAAAGACAAATTCGATGAAAACAAAGTCGATAGAAACAAAGTCGATAAAAACAAAGTCGATAAAAACAAAGTCGATAAAAACAATTCGATAAAAACAAAGTCGATAAAAACAAAGTCGATAAAAACATAGTCGATAAAAACAAAGTCGATAAAAACCAAGTCGATAAAAACAAATTCGATGAAAACAAAGTCGATAGAAACAAAGTCGATAAAAACAATTCGATAAAAACAAAGTCGATAAAAACAAAGTCGATAAAAACAATTCGATAAAAACAAAGTCGATAAAAACATAGCCGATAAAAACAAAGTCGATAAAAACAAATTCGATAAAAACAAAGTCGATAAAAACCAAGTCGATAAAGACAAATTCGATGAAAACAAAGTCGATAGAAACAAAGTCGATAAAAACAATTCGATAAAAACAAAGTCGATAAAAACAAAGTCGATAAAAACAAAGTCGATAAAAACAAAGTCGATAAAAACAAAGTCGATAAAAACATAGCCGACTGATAAACAATCACAATCTCTAATTTTGTGTATTCTTCCGTCGACAAAACTGTTTGACGAATTTGTTTTATCGAATTTAAAAAACAAATTCAATAAAAACAAAGTCGATAAAAACAAAGTCGATGAAAACAAATTCGATAAAAACAATTTTTTTTTCGACTTTGTTTTTATCGACTTTAAAAACAAAGTCGATAAAAACAAAGTCGATAAAAACAATTCGATAAAAATAAAGTCGATAAAAACAAAGTCGATAAAAACATAGTCGATAAAGACAAAGTCGATAAAAACCAAGTCGATAAAAACAAATTCGATGAAAACAAAGTCGATAGAAACAAAGTCGATAAAAACAATTCGATAAAAACAAAGTCGATAAAAACAAAGTCGATAAAAACAATTCGATAAAAACAATTCGATACAAACAAAGTCGATAAAAACAAAGTCGATAAAAACAAAGTCGATAAAAACATAGTCGATAAAAACAAAGTCGATAAAAACAAAGTCGATAAAAACAAAGTCGATAAAAACATAGCCGACTGATAAACAATCACAATCTCTAATTATGTGTATTCTTCCGTCGACAAAACTGTTTGACGAATTTGTTCTATCGAATTTAAAAAACAAATTCGATAAAAACAAAGTCGATAAAAACAAAGTCGATGAAAACAAATTCGATAAAAACAATTTTTTTTTCGACTTTGTTTTTATCGACTTTAAAAACAAAGTCGATAAAAACAAAGTCGATAAAAACAATTCGATAAAAATAAAGTCGATAAAAACAAAGTCGATAAAAACATAGTCGATAAAAACAAAGTCGATAAAAACAATTCGATAAAAACAAAGTCGATAAAAACAAAGTCGATAAAAACAAATTCGATACAAACAAAGTCGATAAAAACAAAGTCGATAAAAACAAAGTCGATAAAAACAAAGTCAATAAAAACAAATTCGATAAAAACAAAGTCGATAAAAACAAAGTCGATAAAAACATAGCCGATAAAAACAAAGTCGATAAAAACAAATTCGATAAAAACAATTCGATAAAAACAAAGTCGATAAAAACAAAGTCGATAAAAACAAAGTCGATAAAAACAAAGTCGATAAAAACAAAGACGATAAAAACAATTCGATAAAAACAAAGTCGATAAAAACCAAGTCGATAAAGACAAATTCGATGAAAACAAAGTCGATAAAAACAAAGACGATAAAAACAATTCGATAAAAACAAAGTCGATAAAAACAAAGTCGATAAAAACAAAGTCGATAAAAACAAATTCGATAAAAACAATTCGATAAAAACAAAGTCGATAAAAACAATTCGATAAAAACAAAGTCGATAAAAACATAGCCGATAAAAACAAAGTCGATAAAAACAAATTCGATAAAAACAAAGTCGATAAAATTCAAGTCGATAAAGACAAATTCGATGAAAACAAAGTCGATAGAAACAAAGTCGATAAAAACAAAGTCGATAAAAGCAAAGACGATAAAAACAAAGTCGATAAAAACAAAGTCGATAAAAACATAGTCGATAAAAACAAAGTCGATAAAAACAAAGTCGATAAAAACAATTCGATAAAAACAAAGTCGATAAAAACAAAGTCGATAAAAACATAGCCGATAAAAACAAAGTCGATAAAAACAAAGTCGATAAAAACAAATTCGATAAAAACAAAGTCGATAAAAACAAAGTCGATAAAAACAAAGTCGATGAAAACAAATTCGATAAAAACAAAGTCGATAAAAACCAAGTCGATAAAGACAAATTCGATGAAAACAAAGTCGATAGAAACAAAGTCGATAAAAACAAAGTCGATAAAAACCAAGTCGATAAAAACAAATTCGATGAAAACAAAGTCGATAGAAACAAAGTCGATAAAAACAATTCGATAAAAACAAAGTCGATAAAAACAATTCGATAAAAACAAAGTCGATAAAAACATAGCCGATAAAAACAAAGTCGATAAAAAGAAATTCGATAAAAACAAAGTCGATAAAAACCAAGTCGATAAAGACAAATTCGATGAAAACAAAGTCGATAGAAACAAAGTCGATAAAAACAAAGTCGATAAAAACAAAGACGAAAAAAACAATTCGATAAAAACAAAGTCGATAAAAACAAAGTCGATAAAAACAAAGTCGATAAAAAGAAGTCGATAAAAACAAAGTCGATAAAAACAAAGTCGATAAAAACAATTCGATAAAAACAAATTCGATAAAAACAAAGTCGATAAAAACAAAGTCGATAAAAACATAGCCGATAAAAACAAAGTCGATGAAAACAAATTCGATAAAAACAAAGTCGATAAAAACCAAGTCGATAAAGACAAATTCGATGAAAACAAAGTCGATAGAAACAAAGTCGATAAAAACAAAGTCGATAAAAACAAAGTCGATAAAAACAATTCGATAAAAACAAAGTCGATAAAAACAAAGTCGATAAAAACATAGTCGATAAAAACAAAGTCGATAAAAACCAAGTCGATAAAAACAAATTCGATGAAAACAAAGTCGATAGAAACAAAGTCGATAAAAACAATTCGATAAAAACAAAGTCGATAAAAACAATTCGATAAAAACAAAGTCGATAAAAACATAGCCGATAAAAACAAAGTCGATAAAAACAAATTCGATAAAAACAAAGTCGATAAAAACCAAGTCGATAAAGACAAATTCGATGAAAACAAAGTCGATAGAAACAAAGTCGATAAAAACAATTCGATAAAAACAAAGTCGATAAAAACAATTCGATAAAAACAAAGTCGATAAAAACATAGCCGATAAAAACAAAGTCGATAAAAACAATTCGATAAAAACAAAGTCGATAAAAACATAGCCGATAAAAACAAAGTCGATAAAAACAAATTCGATAAAAACAAAGTCGACAAAAACCAAGTCGATAAAGACAAATTCGATAAAACAAAGTCGATAGAAACAAAGTCGATAAAAACAAAGTCGATAAAAGCAAAGACGATAAAAACAAAGTCGATAAAAACAAAGTCGATAAAAACATAGTCGATAAAAACAAAGTCGATAAAAACAAAGTCGATAAAAACAATTCGATAAAAACAAAGTCGATAAAAACAAAGTCGATAAAAACATAGCCGATAAAAACAAAGTCGATAAAAACAAAGTCGATAAAAACAAATTCGATAAAAACAAAGTCGATAAAAACAAAGTCGATAAAAACATAGCCGATAAAAACAAAGTCGATGAAAACAAATTCGATAAAAACAAAGTCGATAAAAACCAAGTCGATAAAGACAAATTCGATGAAAACAAAGTCGATAGAAACAAAGTCGATAAAAACAAAGTCGATAAAAACAAAGTCGATAAAAACAATTCGATAAAAACAAAGTCGATAAAAACAAAGTCGATAAAAACATAGTCGATAAAAACAAAGTCGATAAAAACCAAGTCGATAAAAACAAATTCGATGAAAACAAAGTCGATAGAAACAAAGTCGATAAAAACAATTCGATAAAAACAAAGTCGATAAAAACAAAGTCGATAAAAACAATTCGATAAAAACAAAGTCGATAAAAACATAGCCGATAAAAACAAAGTCGATAAAAACAAATTCGATAAAAACAAAGTCGATAAAAACCAAGTCGATAAAGACAAATTCGATGAAAACAAAGTCGATAGAAACAAAGTCGATAAAAACAATTCGATAAAAACAAAGTCGATAAAAACAAAGTCGATAAAAACATAGTCGATAAAAACAAAGTCGATAAAAACCAAGTCGATAAAAACAAATTCGATGAAAACAAAGTCGATAGAAACAAAGTCGATAAAAACAATTCGATAAAAACAAAGTCGATAAAAACAATTCGATAAAAACAAAGTCGATAAAAACATAGCCGATAAAAACAAAGTCGATAAAAACAAATTCGATAAAAACAAAGTCGATAAAAACCAAGTCGATAAAGACAAATTCGATGAAAACAAAGTCGATAGAAACAAAGTCGATAAAAACAATTCGATAAAAACAAAGTCGATAAAAACAATTCGATAAAAACTATGTCGATAAAAACATAGCCGATAAAAACAAAGTCGATAAAAACAATTCGATAAAAACAAAGTCGATAAAAACATAGCCGATAAAAACAAAGTCGATAAAAACAAATTCGATAAAAACAAAGTCGACAAAAACCAAGTCGATAAAGACAAATTCGATGAAAACAAAGTCGATAGAAACAAAGTCGATAAAAACAAAGTCGATAAAAGCAAAGACGATAAAAACAAAGTCGATAAAAACAAAGTCGATAAAAACATAGTCGATAAAAACAAAGTCGATATAAACAAAGTCGATAAAAACAATTCGATAAAAACAAAGTCGATAAAAACAAAGTCGATAAAAACATAGCCGATAAAAACAAAGTCGATAAAAACAAAGTCGATAAAAACAAATTCGATAAAAACAAAGTCGATAAAAACAAAGTCGATAAAAACATAGCCGATAAAAACAAAGTCGATGAAAACAAATTCGATAAAAACAAAGTCGATAAAAACCAAGTCGATAAAGACAAATTCGATGAAAACAAAGTCGATAGAAACAAAGTCGATAAAAACAAAGTCGATAAAAACAAAGTCGATAAAAACAATTCGATAAAAACAAAGTCGATAAAAACAAAGTCGATAAAAACATAGTCGATAAAAACAAAGTCGATAAAAACCAAGTCGATAAAAACAAATTCGATGAAAACAAAGTCGATAGAAACAAAGTCGATAAAAACAATTCGATAAAAACAAAGTCGATAAAAACAAAGTCGATAAAAACAATTCGATAAAAACAAAGTCGATAAAAACATAGCCGATAAAAACAAAGTCGATAAAAACAAATTCGATAAAAACAAAGTCGATAAAAACCAAGTCGATAAAGACAAATTCGATGAAAACAAAGTCGATAGAAACAAAGTCGATAAAAACAATTCGATAAAAACAAAGTCGATAAAAACAAAGTCGATAAAAACAAAGTCGATAAAAACAAAGTCGATAAAAACAAAGTCGATAAAAACATAGCCGACTGATAAACAATCACAATCTCTAATTTTGTGTATTCTTCCGTCGACAAAACTGTTTGACGAATTTGTTTTATCGAATTTAAAAAACAAATTCAATAAAAACAAAGTCGATAAAAACAAAGTCGATGAAAACAAATTCGATAAAAACAATTTTTTTTTCGACTTTGTTTTTATCGACTTTAAAAACAAAGTCGATAAAAACAAAGTCGATAAAAACAATTCGATAAAAATAAAGTCGATAAAAACAAAGTCGATAAAAACATAGTCGATAAAGACAAAGTCGATAAAAACCAAGTCGATAAAAACAAATTCGATGAAAACAAAGTCGATAGAAACAAAGTCGATAAAAACAATTCGATAAAAACAAAGTCGATAAAAACAAAGTCGATAAAAACAATTCGATAAAAACAATTCGATACAAACAAAGTCGATAAAAACAAAGTCGATAAAAACAAAGTCGATAAAAACATAGTCGATAAAAACAAAGTCGATAAAAACAAAGTCGATAAAAACAAAGTCGATAAAAACATAGCCGACTGATAAACAATCACAATCTCTAATTATGTGTATTCTTCCGTCGACAAAACTGTTTGACGAATTTGTTCTATCGAATTTAAAAAACAAATTCGATAAAAACAAAGTCGATAAAAACAAAGTCGATGAAAACAAATTCGATAAAAACAATTTTTTTTTCGACTTTGTTTTTATCGACTTTAAAAACAAAGTCGATAAAAACAAAGTCGATAAAAACAATTCGATAAAAATAAAGTCGATAAAAACAAAGTCGATAAAAACATAGTCGATAAAAACAAAGTCGATAAAAACAATTCGATAAAAACAAAGTCGATAAAAACAAAGTCGATAAAAACAAATTCGATACAAACAAAGTCGATAAAAACAAAGTCGATAAAAACAAAGTCGATAAAAACAAAGTCAATAAAAACAAATTCGATAAAAACAAAGTCGATAAAAACAAAGTCGATAAAAACATAGCCGATAAAAACAAAGTCGATAAAAACAAATTCGATAAAAACAATTCGATAAAAACAAAGTCGATAAAAACAAAGTCGATAAAAACAAAGTCGATAAAAACAAAGTGGATAAAAACAAAGACGATAAAAACAATTCGATAAAAACAAAGTCGATAGAAACAAAGTCGATAAAAACAAAGTCGATAAAAACAAAGACGATAAAAACAATTCGATAAAAACAAAGTCGATAAAAACAATTCGATAAAAACAAAGTCGATAAAAACAATTCGATAAAAACAAATTCGATAAAAACAAAGTCGATAAAAACAAAGTCGATAAAAACATAGCCGATAAAAACAAAGTCGATGAAAACAAATTCGATAAAAACAAAGTCGATAAAAACCAAGTCGATAAAGACAAATTCGATGAAAACAAAGTCGATAGAAACAAAGTCGATAAAAACAAAGTCGATAAAAACAAAGTCGATAAAAACAATTCGATAAAAACAAAGTCGATAAAAACAAAGTCGATAAAAACATAGTCGATAAAAACAAAGTCGATAAAAACCAAGTCGATAAAAACAAATTCGATGAAAACAAAGTCGATAGAAACAAAGTCGATAAAAACAATTCGATAAAAACAAAGTCGATAAAAACAATTCGATAAAAACAAAGTCGATAAAAACATAGCCGATAAAAACAAAGTCGATAAAAACAAATTCGATAAAAACAAAGTCGATAAAAACCAAGTCGATAAAGACAAATTCGATGAAAACAAAGTCGATAGAAACAAAGTCGATAAAAACAATTCGATAAAAACAAAGTCGATAAAAACAATTCGATAAAAACTATGTCGATAAAAACATAGCCGATAAAAACAAAGTCGATAAAAACAATTCGATAAAAACAAAGTCGATAAAAACATAGCCGATAAAAACAAAGTCGATAAAAACAAATTCGATAAAAACAAAGTCGACAAAAACCAAGTCGATAAAGACAAATTCGATGAAAACAAAGTCGATAGAAACAAAGTCGATAAAAACAAAGTCGATAAAAGCAAAGACGATAAAAACAAAGTCGATAAAAACAAAGTCGATAAAAACATAGTCGATAAAAACAAAGTCGATATAAACAAAGTCGATAAAAACAATTCGATAAAAACAAAGTCGATAAAAACAAAGTCGATAAAAACATAGCCGATAAAAACAAAGTCGATAAAAACAAAGTCGATAAAAACAAATTCGATAAAAACAAAGTCGATAAAAACAAAGTCGATAAAAACATAGCCGATAAAAACAAAGTCGATGAAAACAAATTCGATAAAAACAAAGTCGATAAAAACCAAGTCGATAAAGACAAATTCGATGAAAACAAAGTCGATAGAAACAAAGTCGATAAAAACAAAGTCGATAAAAACAAAGTCGATAAAAACAATTCGATAAAAACAAAGTCGATAAAAACAAAGTCGATAAAAACATAGTCGATAAAAACAAAGTCGATAAAAACCAAGTCGATAAAAACAAATTCGATGAAAACAAAGTCGATAGAAACAAAGTCGATAAAAACAATTCGATAAAAACAAAGTCGATAAAAACAAAGTCGATAAAAACAATTCGATAAAAACAAAGTCGATAAAAACATAGCCGATAAAAACAAAGTCGATAAAAACAAATTCGATAAAAACAAAGTCGATAAAAACCAAGTCGATAAAGACAAATTCGATGAAAACAAAGTCGATAGAAACAAAGTCGATAAAAACAATTCGATAAAAACAAAGTCGATAAAAACAAAGTCGATAAAAACAAAGTCGATAAAAACAAAGTCGATAAAAACAAAGTCGATAAAAACATAGCCGACTGATAAACAATCACAATCTCTAATTTTGTGTATTCTTCCGTCGACAAAACTGTTTGACGAATTTGTTTTATCGAATTTAAAAAACAAATTCAATAAAAACAAAGTCGATAAAAACAAAGTCGATGAAAACAAATTCGATAAAAACAATTTTTTTTTCGACTTTGTTTTTATCGACTTTAAAAACAAAGTCGATAAAAACAAAGTCGATAAAAACAATTCGATAAAAATAAAGTCGATAAAAACAAAGTCGATAAAAACATAGTCGATAAAGACAAAGTCGATAAAAACCAAGTCGATAAAAACAAATTCGATGAAAACAAAGTCGATAGAAACAAAGTCGATAAAAACAATTCGATAAAAACAAAGTCGATAAAAACAAAGTCGATAAAAACAATTCGATAAAAACAATTCGATACAAACAAAGTCGATAAAAACAAAGTCGATAAAAACAAAGTCGATAAAAACATAGTCGATAAAAACAAAGTCGATAAAAACAAAGTCGATAAAAACAAAGTCGATAAAAACATAGCCGACTGATAAACAATCACAATCTCTAATTATGTGTATTCTTCCGTCGACAAAACTGTTTGACGAATTTGTTCTATCGAATTTAAAAAACAAATTCGATAAAAACAAAGTCGATAAAAACAAAGTCGATGAAAACAAATTCGATAAAAACAATTTTTTTTTCGACTTTGTTTTTATCGACTTTAAAAACAAAGTCGATAAAAACAAAGTCGATAAAAACAATTCGATAAAAATAAAGTCGATAAAAACAAAGTCGATAAAAACATAGTCGATAAAAACAAAGTCGATAAAAACAATTCGATAAAAACAAAGTCGATAAAAACAAAGTCGATAAAAACAAATTCGATACAAACAAAGTCGATAAAAACAAAGTCGATAAAAACAAAGTCGATAAAAACAAAGTCAATAAAAACAAATTCGATAAAAACAAAGTCGATAAAAACAAAGTCGATAAAAACATAGCCGATAAAAACAAAGTCGATAAAAACAAATTCGATAAAAACAATTCGATAAAAACAAAGTCGATAAAAACAAAGTCGATAAAAACAAAGTCGATAAAAACAAAGTGGATAAAAACAAAGACGATAAAAACAATTCGATAAAAACAAAGTCGATAGAAACAAAGTCGATAAAAACAAAGTCGATAAAAACAAAGACGATAAAAACAATTCGATAAAAACAAAGTCGATAAAAACAAAGTCGATAAAAACAAAGTCGATAAAAACAAAGTCGATAAAAAGAAGTCGATAAAAACATAGCCGATAAAAACAAAGTCGATAAAAACAATTCGATAAAAACAAAGTCGATAAAAACATAGCCGATAAAAACAAAGTCGATAAAAACAAATTCGATAAAAACAAAGTCGATAAAAACCAAGTCGATAAAGACAAATTCGATGAAAACAAAGTCGATAGAAACAAAGTCGATAAAAACAATTCGATAAAAACAAAGTCGATAAAAACAAAGTCGATAAAAACAAATTCGATAAAAACAAAGTCGATAAATACAAAGTCGATAAAAACAAAGTCGATAAAAACAAAGTCAATAAAAACAAATTCGATAAAAACAAAGTCGATAAAAACAAAGTCGATAAAAACAAAGTCGATAAAAACAAAGTCGATAAAAACAAAGTCGACAAAAACAAAGTCGATAAAAACAAAGTCGATAAAAACAATTCGATAAAAACAAAGTCGATAAAAACAAAGTCGATAAAAACAAATTCGATAAAAACAAAGTCGATAAAAACAAAGTCGATAAAAACATAGCCGATAAAAACAAAGTCGATAAAAACAAATTCGATAAAAACAAAGTCGATAAAAACTAAGTCGATAAAGACAAATTCGATGAAAACAAAGTCGATAGAAACAAAGTCGATAACAACAAAGTCGATAAAAACAAAGACGATAAAAACAATTCGATAAAAACAAAGTCGATAAAAACAAAGTCGATAAAAACAAAGTCGATAAAAACAAAGTCGATAAAAAGAAGTCGATAAAAACATAGTCGATAAAAACAAAGTCGATAAAAACCAAGTCGATAAAAACAAATTCGATGAAAACAAAGTCGATAGAAACAAAGTCGATAAAAACAATTCGATAAAAACAAAGTCGATAAAAACAAAGTCGATAAAAACAATTCGATAAAAACAAAGTCGATAAAAACATAGCCGATAAGAACAAAGTCGATAAAAACAAATTCGATAAAAACAAAGTCGATAAAAACCAAGTCGATAAAGACAAATTCGATGAAAACAAAGTCGATAGAAACAAAGTCGATAAAAACAATTCGATAAAAACAAAGTCGATAAAAACAAAGTCGATAAAAACAATTCGATAAAAACAATTCGATACAAACAAAGTCGATAAAAACAAAGTCGATAAAAACAAAGTCGATAAAAACATAGTCGATAAAAACAAAGTCGATAAAAACAAAGTCGATAAAAACAAAGTCGATAAAAACATAGCCGACTGATAAACAATCACAATCTCTAATTATGTGTATTCTTCCGTCGACAAAACTGTTTGACGAATTTGTTCTATCGAATTTAAAAAACAAATTCGATAAAAACAAAGTCGATAAAAACAAAGTCGATGAAAACAAATTCGATAAAAACAATTTTTTTTTCGACTTTGTTTTTATCGACTTTAAAAACAAAGTCGATAAAAACAAAGTCGATAAAAACAATTCGATAAAAATAAAGTCGATAAAAACAAAGTCGATAAAAACATAGTCGATAAAAACAAAGTCGATAAAAACAATTCGATAAAAACAAAGTCGATAAAAACAAAGTCGATAAAAACAAATTCGATACAAACAAAGTCGATAAAAACAAAGTCGATAAAAACAAAGTCGATAAAAACAAAGTCAATAAAAACAAATTCGATAAAAACAAAGTCGATAAAAACAAAGTCGATAAAAACATAGCCGATAAAAACAAAGTCGATAAAAACAAATTCGATAAAAACAATTCGATAAAAACAAAGTCGATAAAAACATAGTCGATAAAAACAAAGTCGATAAAAACAAAGTCGATAAAAACAAAGACGATAAAAACAATTCGATAAAAACAAAGTCGATAAAAACCAAGTCGATAAAGACAAATTCGATGAAAACAAAGTCGATAAAAACAAAGACGATAAAAACAATTCGATAAAAACAAAGTCGATAAAAACAAAGTCGATAAAAACAAAGTCGATAAAAACAAATTCGATAAAAACAATTCGATAAAAACAAAGTCGATAAAAACAATTCGATAAAAACAAAGTCGATAAAAACATAGCCGATAAAAACAAAGTCGATAAAAACAAATTCGATAAAAACAAAGTCGATAAAAACCAAGTCGATAAAGACAAATTCGATGAAAACAAAGTCGATAGAAACAAAGTCGATAAAAACAAAGTCGATAAAAGCAAAGACGATAAAAACAAAGTCGATAAAAACAAAGTCGATAAAAACATAGTCGATAAAAACAAAGTCGATAAAAACAAAGTCGATAAAAACAATTCGATAAAAACAAAGTCGATAAAAACAAAGTCGATAAAAACATAGCCGATAAAAACAAAGTCGATAAAAACAAAGTCGATAAAAACAAATTCGATAAAAACAAAGTCGATAAAAACAAAGTCGATAAAAACATAGCCGATAAAAACAAAGTCGATGAAAACAAATTCGATAAAAACAAAGTCGATAAAAACCAAGTCGATAAAGACAAATTCGATGAAAACAAAGTCGATAGAAACAAAGTCGATAAAAACAAAGTCGATAAAAACAAAGTCGATAAAAACAATTCGATAAAAACAAAGTCGATAAAAACAAAGTCGATAAAAACATAGTCGATAAAAACAAAGTCGATAAAAACCAAGTCGATAAAAACAAATTCGATGAAAACAAAGTCAATAGAAACAAAGTCGATAAAAACAATTCGATAAAAACAAAGTCGATAAAAACAATTCGATAAAAACAAAGTCGATAAAAACATAGCCGATAAAAACAAAGTCGATAAAAAGAAATTCGATAAAAACAAAGTCGATAAAAACCAAGTCGATAAAGACAAATTCGATGAAAACAAAGTCGATAGAAACAAAGTCGATAAAAACAAAGTCGATAAAAACAAAGACGAAAAAAACAATTCGATAAAAACAAAGTCGATAAAAACAAAGTCGATAAAAACAAAGTCGATAAAAAGAAGTCGATAAAAACAAAGTCGATAAAAACAAAGTCGATAAAAACAAAGTCGATAAAAACAAAGTCGATAAAAACAAATTCGATAAAAACAAAGTCGATAAAAACAAAGTCGATAAAAACAAAGTCGATAAAAACAAAGTCGATAAAAACAAAGTCGATAAAAACAAAGTCGATAACAACAAAGTCGATAAAAACAATTCGATAAAAACAAAGTCGATAAAAACAAAGTCGATAAAAACAAATTCGATAAAAACAAAGTCGATAAAAACAAAGTCGATAAAAACATAGCCGATAAAAACAAAGTCGATAAAAACAAATTCTATAAAAACAAAGTCGATAAAAACTAAGTCGATAAAGACAAATTCGATGAAAACAAAGTCGATAGAAACAAAGTCGATAAAAACAAAGTCGATAAAAACAAAGACGATAAAAACAATTCGATAAAAACAAAGTCGATAAAAACAAAGTCGATAAAAACAAAGTCGATAAAAACAAAGTCGATAAAAAGAAGTCGATAAAAACATAGCCGATAAAAACAAAGTCGATAAAAACAATTCGATAAAAACAAAGTCGATAAAAACATAGCCGATAAAAACAAAGTCGATAAAAACAAATTCGATAAAAACAAAGTCGATAAAAACCAAGTCGATAAAGACAAATTCGATGAAAACAAAGTCGATAGAAACAAAGTCGATAAAAACAATTCGATAAAAACAAAGTCGATAAAAACAAAGTCGATAAAAACAAATTCGATAAAAACAAAGTCGATAAATACAAAGTCGATAAAAACAAAGTCGATAAAAACAAAGTCAATAAAAACAAATTCGATAAAAACAAAGTCGATAAAAACAAAGTCGATAAAAACAAAGTCGATAAAAACAAAGTCGATAAAAACAAAGTCGACAAAAACAAAGTCGATAAAAACAAAGTCGATAAAAACAATTCGATAAAAACAAAGTCGATAAAAACAAAGTCGATAAAAACAAATTCGATAAAAACAAAGTCGATAAAAACAAAGTCGATAAAAACATAGCCGATAAAAACAAAGTCGATAAAAACAAATTCGATAAAAACAAAGTCGATAAAAACTAAGTCGATAAAGACAAATTCGATGAAAACAAAGTCGATAGAAACAAAGTCGATAAAAACAAAGTCGATAAAAACAAAGACGATAAAAACAATTCGATAAAAACAAAGTCGATAAAAACAAAGTCGATAAAAACAAAGTCGATAAAAACAAAGTCGATAAAAAGAAGTCGATAAAAACATAGTCGATAAAAACAAAGTCGATAAAAACCAAGTCGATAAAAACAAATTCGATGAAAACAAAGTCGATAGAAACAAAGTCGATAAAAACAATTCGATAAAAACAAAGTCGATAAAAACAAAGTCGATAAAAACAATTCGATAAAAACAAAGTCGATAAAAACATAGCCGATAAGAACAAAGTCGATAAAAACAAATTCGATAAAAACAAAGTCGATAAAAACCAAGTCGATAAAGACAAATTCGATGAAAACAAAGTCGATAGAAACAAAGTCGATAAAAACAAAGTCGATAAAAACAAAGACGAAAAAAACAATTCGATAAAAACAAAGTCGATAAAAACAAAGTCGATAAAAACAAAGTCGATAAAAAGAAGTCGATAAAAACAAAGTCGATAAAAACAAAGTCGATAAAAACAAAGTCGATAAAAACAAAGTCGATAAAAACAAATTCGATAAAAACAAAGTCGATAAAAACAAAGTCGATAAAAACAAAGTCGATAAAAACAAAGTCGATAAAAACAAAGTCGATAAAAACAAAGTCGATAAAAACAAAGTCGATAAAAACAATTCTATAAAAACAAAGTCGATAAAAACAAAGTCGATAAAAACAAATTCGATAAAAACAAAGTCGATAAAAACAAAGTCGATAAAAACATAGCCGATAAAAACAAAGTCGATAAAAACAAATTCGATAAAAACAAAGTCGATAAAAACAAAGTCGATAAAAAGAAGTCGATAAAAACATAGCCGATAAAAACAAAGTCGATAAAAACAATTCGATAAAAACAAAGTCGATAAAAACATAGCCGATAAAAACAAAGTCGATAAAAACAAATTCGATAAAAACAAAGTCGATAAAAACCAAGTCGATAAAGACAAATTCGATGAAAACAAAGTCGATAGAAACAAAGTCGATAAAAACAATTCGATAAAAACAAAGTCGATAAAAACAAAGTCGATAAAAACAAATTCGATAAAAACAAAGTCGATAAAAACAAAGTCGATAAAAACAAAGTCGATAAAAACAAAGTCAATAAAAACAAATTCGATTAAAACAAAGTCGATAAAAACAAAGTCGATAAAAACATAGCCGATAAAAACAAAGTCGATAAAAACAAAGTCGATAAAAACAAAGTCGATAAAAACAAAGTCGATAAAAACAAATTCGATAAAAACAATTCGATAAAAACAAAGTCGATAAAAACAAAGTCGATAAAAACAAAGTCGATAAAAACAAAGTCAATAAAAACAAAGACGATAAAAACAATTCGATAACAACAAAGTCGATAAAAACCAAGTCGATAAAGACAAATTCGATGAAAACAAAGTCGATAAAAACAAAGACGATAAAAACAATTCGATAAAAACAAAGTCGATAAAAACCAAGTCGATAAAGACAAATTCGATGAAAACAAAATCGATAAAAACAAAGTCGATAAAAACAAAGTCGATAAAAACAAAGTCGATAAAAACAAATTCGATAAAAACAATTCGATAAAAACAAAGTCGATAAAAACAATTCGATAAAAACAAAGTCGATAAAAACATAGCCGATAAAAACAAAGTCGATAAAAACAATTCGATAAAAACAAAGTCGATAAAAACATAGCCGATAAAAACAAAGTCGATAAAAACAAATTCGATAAAAACAAAGTCGATAAAAACCAAGTCGATAAAGACAAATTCGATGAAAACAAAGTCGATAGAAACAAAGTCGATAAAAACAAAGTCGATAAAAGCAAAGACGATAAAAACAAAGTCGATAAAAACAAAGTCGATAAAAACATAGTCGATAAAAACAAAGTCGATAAAAACAAAGTCGATAAAAACAATTCGATAAAAACAAAGTCGATAAAAACAAAGTCGATAAAAACATAGCCGATAAAAACAAAGTCGATAAAAACAAAGTCGATAAAAACAAATTCGATAAAAACAAAGTCGATAAAAACAAAGTCGATAAAAACATAGCCGATAAAAACAAAGTCGATGAAAACAAATTCGATAAAAACAAAGTCGATAAAAACCAAGTCGATAAAGACAAATTCGATGAAAACAAAGTCGATAGAAACAAAGTCGATAAAAACAAAGTCGATAAAAACAAAGTCGATAAAAACAATTCGATAAAAACAAAGTCGATAAAAACAAAGTCGATAAAAACATAGTCGATAAAAACAAAGTCGATAAAAACCAAGTCGATAAAAACAAATTCGATGAAAACAAAGTCGATAGAAACAAAGTCGATAAAAACAATTCGATAAAAACAAAGTCGATAAAAACAAAGTCGATAAAAACAATTCGATAAAAACAAAGTCGATAAAAACATAGCCGATAAAAACAAAGTCGATAAAAACAAATTCGATAAAAACAAAGTCGATAAAAACCAAGTCGATAAAGACAAATTCGATGAAAACAAAGTCGATAGAAACAAAGTCGATAAAAACAAAGTCGATAAAAACAAAGACGATAAAAACAATTCGATAAAAACAAAGTCGATAAAAACAAAGTCGATAAAAAGAAGTCGATAAAAACAAAGTCGATAAAAACAAAGTCGATAAAAACAAAGTCGATAAAAACAAAGTCGATTAAAACAAATTCGATAAAAACAAAGTCGATAAAAACAAAGTCGATAAAAACAAAGTCGATAAAAACAAAGACGATAAAAACAATTCGATAAAAACAAAGTCGATAAAAACAAAGTCGATAAAAACAAAGTCGATAAAAACAAAGTCGATAAAAAGAAGTCGATAAAAACAAAGTCGATAAAAACAAAGTCGATAAAAACATTTCGATAAAAACAAAGTCGATAAAAACAAAGTCGATAAAAACAAAGTCGATAAAAACAATTCGATAAAAACAAAGTCGATAAAAACAAAGTCGATAAAAACATAGTCGATAAAAACAAAGTCGATAAAAATAAATTCGATAAAAACAAAGTCGATAAAAACAAAGTCGATAAAAACAAAGTCGATAAAAACAAAGTCGATAAAAACAAAGTCGATAAAAACAAATTCGATAAAAACAAAGTCGATAAAACAAATTCGATAAAAACAAATTCGATAAAAACAAATTCGATAAAAATCAATTCATCAAACAGTTTTGTCGACGGACGAATAGACAAAATTAGAGATTGTGATTGTTTATCAGTCATTTTGTCTACTCTTCCGTCGACAAAACTCGTTTCTACGGTGGTCATGCTACGCGTGCAGACGGGTGTTGTGTCTGGCGGGCAACTGCCCATCGGTTTGAAGTTGAAATCTTGTATGTATGTCGATCGCTCGGTAAACTCTAACTGCGCGATGCAGGATTTGTGTGACGTCATGTCTTTGATGCGTAGTTTGTATGTGGCGGAGTAACCGCTACATAATTATTATGGTGTCTAATTATATATTTTATTTATTTTTTCGTTTCAGACTCACAAAGCAGCTGCTCTGGAAAATCTTTTCTGTAAATATTGCTAACAACAATAGAAGAACGTTTTAACCAAAATCCATCATGTTTTATTATTTACTCCTATTCCAAAGTGTTATTACTATTGGTAGATGTTTTTAAACGTAGTACATAAATAAATAAATAACTCAAATCAAATAACTATATTAATAAGATTATAAGTTTCAAATATGCACCCAGTAAGGGTACTGCAAAACCAAAAAAGTACATTACATTTGACATCATGTCATTGTGTCATTTCCACAAATAAACATCGTTCAAATCAATAGAATAGAACAATTATTGTTTATTGTTACTGTAGCTATCGAATTGTATTATTTATTATGAGTATTAAAGAATAAAAATAAATAGTGGTAATGGATGGTCGCATCACTAGAAATTTAATTAAATAGGTAAGTAATTGTCAGGGTGCATCATACCCAGTCGGGGATGCAGCGAGCGAATGTACAAGTACGTCTCGGGCCCCCGACTCATAGTAGTACACACGGCTACACATCAAGCTATACATTTCCAGTATAAGCTGATCTCGCATTGTACGGAAATCCCATACATTGCGAGATCAGTAGAAACTGAAAATGTATAGCTTGATGTGTAGCCGTGTGTACTAGAAGGAACAGTAGGGTTTTTTTAGTCGGTAGGAGTCCGACATAACTCTCCGTTCTTCCCAGAGGAAGGGTATCCATGAGGATTTCCCCGTGGAAAAAGAGTGCATCTTATCATTTAATTTTACCTAAACGTTTTCATTAAGAAAATGGACAAATACATTAAATTATGTCTGTTTAGAAAGGGATGCAGAATGGAATAATTCAAAAGAAAGTCTTCGCTTGGAACCGTCGCTTTAACGTAAGTCGATGAAATCCTAATTTTAATTGAGCAAAATATTTAATTAAAATCGGTACAGGAGTAAAGTTTAAAGAAAATTGAACTCAGCTATAATACGAAATGCTGAAAAGCAGTTTATCGAATCATTTTAGAATGGTATTCAGCTTGTAAGTTATGTTTTTACATTACACATCATCAAAATCGACACTTGTGTAAATGTAATTAAACATAAAATAACATAACATCACGCTTGTATTCTCCGAAGGGTTAGGCAGAGGTGTACCTATAGTACATCCACATTTGGTCAGTTATGTGGTAATAGAGGGCGAACCTATTGCGCTCAATCGGGCACAAATCCAGACTCCAGGCTGCTACTGGGAAATTCCAGATGGAAAAATCCGATAACACTTTTTCCCGTCCCGGGAATTGAATTCAGGACCTCATGCTCAGCAGTAGCGCTTGCGACTACTAGACCGACGAGGCAGTAGAAACGTAAGTAGTGGAGTGTTAATGGGCTTTCATGGCTGACCGTAGGTACTAGTGACAATTACCTACAACAATAACCTACAACAATAACCTACAACAATAACCTGCAACAATTATCTACAACAAGTACCTACAACAAGTACCTACAACAATTGTCTACAACAATTACCTACAACAATTACCTACACATGATAATTACCTGAGTACCTTCAAAAAGATGACAATAATATTACCTTCCTATAAGCCTTTATATACGTCACCGTTTATCAATTCCTATAGTTCTAAAATGTGCCTTAAGACGCAGATACATGACAGTGACCTTGAATGGTTAGCTTGCGTGTTCTGTACTGAGCTCACGCAACACGTCGTACGTCTAGCCAGTAATAGGACTCGCCCATCAAGGAGCGCTGTCCCAAATTAGACGCATTATTAATTTATTACACGTAAAACAAAAAGTGTTTTAATAAAACACGTATACTAAAAGATCAGTAATTTGATTATCTTTAAAATGGTGCAGTTTTTAGAAAAATACGCTTGATGGATTTTGCGTCATTCTCAGTTTTTTATCCGCGTTAGATATAACTTTAGAAATTAATTTCACTAAGTAATATAAACATAATCAAAAATATGCCTATATTAAAATATTAAAAAAATGCTCTAATTTAACATATATTTTTTCCAAATCACTAACACTACTCGTTTAGACGTCATCTTCAGTATAAAATCATTAAAAGTCAGCTATCGTCCCCTTAATAACTTCATCCCAGATAGGTAGGTAGGTATCTAAATCGCCCATCTCTGCTCGCTTACAAGAGCTCGCATTCAGCTATTTTGATCAAGCCGATTTACCATTTATTTCTCTTTTCCTTATGAACACCCTGTGTTAAACGTAACAGGTGGTGAGCCTGTCCCCTATCTCACAGCGTTTAGGTACACACGGCTACATATCAAGCTATAAATATCCAGTATAAGCGGATCTCGCATTTTATAGGATTTCCGTACAATGAGAGGTCAGCTTATACGAGAAAAATATAGCTTGATATGTAGCCGTGTGTACATACATCTGACACCTCTTTATTGATTTATTACCTACATAGTGTTTGGGTTTCACAATGTTTTCCTTGTCGGGCGAAAATGGTAGATTGATACGGTTGGATCGGATTAGAGGTCTTTGTTGTACCCCGAATTTATGACTAAGAAAATAAGAGCCTTCTGGGGTGATAAACATAAAGGAAAGTGGATGAAAATAGCGTGAAAGAGGGGTCTGCAAACAGTTCCAAAGTCCTCTTTTACACTGGGGTAGAGTGAGTGAGTGGTGATTGATGATCTGTACCTACCCTAACTGCGTTACCTACTTATTTTCGTAAACGATTATGACAAATTTGTTTCATTTTGACAGTTCAACAATATTCATTGCGTTTTTACCGTTGTTGAGCAGATTTTTTTCCAACTTATGAAACAATCTGATTCAAATCGAAACAAATTGTGATTGATCGTGTACCTATTATGCAATTAGGGTACAGGTTCAATGTTTTATTCAGAAGTTGTTGTAATTATACTCCATTTTTTTTTCTTCATTTACATTAGAAAAAAAAAACGGCCAAATAGTTACACTTAATGTGTAAAATATTTTTGAAATGAGCTGCATTTCAGAGTTATTTTTAAACGGAAATAGTAAATAGATTACATTGCTACGTTTTTATCGTAAAATAACAGAGTTTATTATACGTTTACATCGAAATAACGAAAGGGTGTTATTGTAACCGTTATTTTTCTAATCCTATCTTACTATAATAATATAATAAATGAACAATGGACAATGGAATTATTAAATGGACAAAAACAGACACAGAACAATTAGAACGAATCACACGCACCACTCCTACAAAACATAACAACTTACACCCTACATTTTTAATAGAAAGACTAAGTTACTATGAAAAGACAAAACGGAGGGAGAGGCCTAATAGATATCCAGCACCTTTGGCGAAAACAAGTCTGTCGACTAAAAGCATTCTTTCTCTCAAAATATCGCACCACTAGTAACATTCATAAAGCCATAACTCAAAATGATTTCAACTATACACCACTTATATGAACAGCCAGATACTCTACAAATTACTAGTGATGACTTGCAGAAACAAAAAATTGAGGACTGGAAGAAAAAGATAGTTCATGGTCATCATCCTCATGACTTAGAACAATCCCATGTGAACAAAGTAGCCTCAAATTAGTTTCGGAAGGTTTTATAATTACGATACAGGACCAGATTATTAACACTAAAAACTATAGAAATTTTATTCTATTCTATTTTTATTAAATGGCAAGCAAAGCCGATGTCGACTATTCTACCAATGTCTAAAGTGCATTGGAAAAACAAGTGTGTCATGTATGATTGAAAAAAGAAAAAAGAATATATCATAAATTAAAAGAAAAACAACAACTGTAGACACAAGTAAAATTCTTCGATTGATATAGTTTGACGGTATAGTTGGGTTATTTTGTCAATGTAGATCTTGTTGGGTTAGTACGGAACTGAAACAAACAAAAAATATATAAATATATTAGAACATAAAATATATGCATACCACACAAACAGAAAAATTTATAATTTTATGTTATTGTGACGGATGAAAGTCATCAGCGCCACGAGCAGTTCGGGAGAAGAATGTGTTAAGCAAGGAGGGAAAGTTAGTCGGAAAAGGAATTTTAAATTTAGGGAGACGGCTATAGAGATCTAGAGGTGGAACGTTGTTTGAGCATTCAAAGAAGATATGATCCGGTAGAAATTTTATTATCAAAGATCCTTCAGTAACAAATGATAAATGTCGTAAGTGTCACATCCAACCAGAAACAATTCAGCATATAACAGGAGCTTGCACAACTCTCACGCAGACAGGCCACACAAACACAGGCCTACAATCAGGTGGCAAATGTAATTCATCAAAAATTAGCAGTCAAATACACACTCATACAAGACACAAACACTCGTTACTACAATTACACACCACAAACTATCTTAGAAAATGACACACATAAACTTTACTTCGACCGCGCTATTCTCACCGACAGGACAATCCACTACAATAGACCGGATATAACCCTACAGGATAAAATAAATAAAGTTACTTACCTAATAGATATTGCCGTTCCCAATACACATAAAATTCAGAAAACAATATCTGAAAAAATTAGTAAATACGCAGAACTCAAAGATGAAGTAACTTGAATATGGCGACAACAAAAAGTTTACGTGGTCCCTAATAATAGTCCTCTCCACAACCGGCGTCATCCCAAATCACCTTCTCCATAGCTTTAAATTCATCATCATCATCATCATTTCAGCCGAAAGACGTCCACTGCTGGACATAGGCCTCCCCCAAGCACCGCCATTTCGACCGATTCTGTGCTTTCCCCATCCAGCGGATTCCTGCGGCCTTCACAAGGTCATCGGTCCATCTTGTGGGAGGCCTTCCAACGCTACGTCTTCCGGTACGTGGTCGCCACTCCAGAACCTTTCGACCCCATCGGCCATCCGTTCTGCGAGCAATGTGCCCTGCCCATTGCCACTTAAGTTTGGCAATTCTTCGGGCTATGTCGGTTACCTTGGTTCTCCTGCGGATCTCTTCATTTCTGATTCGATCATGTAGGGAAACTCCAAGCATAGCCCTCTCCATTGCCCTTTGGGTGACTTTTAGCCTTCTGATAAGGCCCATTGTGAGCGACCACGTTTCAGTACCATAGGTCATCACTGGCAACACGCACTGGTCAAAGACTTTCGTCTTGAGACACTGTGGTATGTGGGACGAAAGATATTGTCTAGCTTCCCGAACGCTGCCCAGCCGAGTCGGATTCGACGATTGACCTCTTAGCTTTAAATTACTTAACCTAAAATAAACCCTCTATATCACCCTACAAAAAGCTGCAATTTTAAATACACATCGAATTGTCAGAAAGTTCATGCAAATAGATGAAAACGAAATAGGTCCCCATCATCATGGGCGTACGCGCTGGGCTCCGAGGAGCCGGGCCCCGAGAGGTGCCGCAGGGGGGGGAGCGGCATGGGCAGGGACGGCCCGTGACTGCTGAGGACCGGATCCTCAATCTGGTGCGGCAGGAAATGGCTGCTCTACGGAGCAAGTTTTCCACCTTGGAGGCCATAGTCCTGCGCCCCCCGTTGGCGGCAAGCCAGCCGGCCCCGGGCCAGCTAAGGGCGTTGTCGTACGCCGCCACTGCAGCTGCCACAGCCGGTCCAGCCTCGTCGGGGCCAACCAAAGGTGGGGCGGCTGCACAGGCGGCGAAGGCCCCAGCCAAGGCGGCGGGGGTCCCGGCCAAGGCGTCGGGGGCCCCGGCCAAGGCATCGGGGGCCCCGGCCAAAGCGGCGAGTGCCCCAGTCAAGGCGGCAGAGGCCCCGGCCAGGGTAACCAGGGCCTCGGCTAAGGCGGCGAATCGGCCGCCCCCACCACCTTCTGAATCTCCTCCGGCCGACGCCGAATGGCAAGTAGCCGGGGAGAAGAAGAAGGCTGGTAAGGCGGCAAGGGCGGCCAAAAGGAAGGCGAGGCGGCAGCGGCGCAAGGAGCGAAGCGTCGCGGCTAGGCTCCGCGCCCCGAAGTCCGCAGCTGTAGTGATTACACTACAGCCGGAAGCGGCAAAGAAGGGCGTGTCCTACCAGCACGTGCTCGCCAAGGTGGATGCGGCGGTGGATCTCAAGGAGACCGCCAATGGCGTCCGGCTCAAGATCACCGCGACCAGGGCCAGGATGCTGGAGATCCCCGGTGCGAACAGCGGTCCGGCAGCGGACGCTCTGGCCAATAGGCTCAGGGCGACCCTGAATCCGGACGAGGCCCGAGTGTCCAGGCCCACCAAACGCGCTGACTTGCGCATCCGGGGCCTGGACGACTGCGTGACGGCGGAAAAGGTGGTGGCCGCGGTCGCCAGGACTGGGGGGTGCTCTGCCGAGGAGGTGAGGGCGGGCACCATCCACCCTGACTCCACGGGGATGCGAGCCGTTACGGTGAGCTGCCCCGTGTCCGCGGCCAAGCTGATAGCCGGGGAGGGCCGAAGGCTTCTGGTGGGTTGGGTCTCCGCGCAGGTCAAACTGCTGGAGCCCAGACCTCTGAGGTGCTTCCGCTGCCGGGTGGGCGACCACGTGGGAGCGAAGTGCACCTCGGAGGTAGACTGCAGCGACCACTGCTTCCGCTGTGGTCAGCCTGGTCATAAGGCCGGCTCGTGCAACGCCGCGCCGCACTGCATTGTATGTGCGGCGGCTGGCAAGCCGGCCGATCACCGGGCTGGGAGCAAGGCCTGCGCTCCACCCGCCAAAGCCAGAGGCAGGGGCAAGCCCTCCGCCACCGCCGTCACCGCCGCAGCCGCCGCCACTACTGCCGCCGCCGCTGCCGCCTCCACTGTCGTCGTCGCCGCCATTGCCGCCGCGGCGGTGCCCTCAGAGGGGGCTAGGGAGGGGGTTGAAATGGAGTGTCAATAACGGCCCCATTACGCCTCCTCCAGGCGAACATCAACCACTGCGCTGCCGCTCAGGATCTGTTGCTCCAGAGCATGGCGCAGTGGTCGATTAACATCGCCGTGGTCGCTGAGCCGTACTTTGTCCCGCCCAGGGATGACTGGGTGGAGGACCTGAGCGGCTCAGTGACCCTCATTTCGTCGGCCGCCGCTGGTACCCCGTCCCTCGAGTCTGTCAAGAGAGGACGGGGTTGCGTGGCAGCACGGTTCGGGGAGATTGTCGTGGTAGGGGTATACTTCTCCCCGAACCGAACTCTTGCCGAGTTCCACAACTCCCTCGTGGAGTTGAGAGTCGTCGTCGTCGGGTTCGGTTCCCTCCCCGTGTTCGTCCTCGGGGACTTCAATGCCAAAAATCTGGCTTGGGGTTCCCGCTTTACGGACACACGGGGTAGGATGGTGGAGGACTGGGCTCTGGAGACGGGCCTGGTCGTCCTAAACCGGGGTTCTGTCCCCACGTGTGTGCGGATGCGGGGCGAATCAGTGGTGGACATTTCGTTCGCCAGCCCCGCTCTGTCGCCGCGTGTAATCGACTGGCGCGTCATAGAGGAGGTGGAGACCTATTCCGATCACCGGTACATCCGGTTTGACGTCTCCGCCCAGACCTCGAGCGCGCCGGTCCGACAGGCCCCGAGTGGTCCGCGGTGGGCGCTGAAGCAGATGGACCGGGAGCTTCTCCTGGAAGCCTCGATCGTGCAGGCCTGGGTGTCATCACCGGACAGGCCTGCCGACATCAACGACGAGGCGGAGTGGTTCCGGGAGGCCATGTCCAATATATGCGTCCATCCTGGACGTGCTTCGCGCCGGCTGTACTGGTGGTCGCAAGAGCTGGAAGCTCTGCGCAGGGCGTGCGTAGCAGCGCGACGCCGGTACGCCAGGCACCGCAGGCTCCGTATCCGCCCTCCGGATACGGAAGCCATTGAGGCGGAGCTGTACGAGGGGTACAGAGCGGCGAAGACCGCCCTCCAAGCGGAGATCCTGCGGGCCAGGACACTGGCCCGCGAGGAGTTGCTGGAGTCTCTGAACAGAGACCCGTGGGGACGCCCATATAAGATGGTGCGGGAGAAGCTCCGCCCATGGGCTCCCCCGCTGACGCAGAGTCTCCGGCCCCAGCTTGTGGAGGACGTGGTGAGCGCTCTGTTCCCTTCAAGAGGGGAGCATACGCCCCCGCCCATGGCTCCGCCTATTGCGGTGCCCGACGCGGACCACACCGCCGACGACGACGACGATGCTCCGGAGGTGACCGAGGTAGAGATGAGAGTGGCGGTACGCAAGATGAGTGCGAAGAATACCGCCCCAGGACCCGACGGCATTCCCGGAAAAGCCTGGGTCCTGGCCATGGGGACTCTCGGGCCTCGACTAAGGAGGCTCCTATGCGCATGCATGGAGAGGGGCCAGTTCCCACTTTGTTGGAAGACTGGGAAACTGGTCCTCATTAGGAAGCCGGGGCGCCCGGCGGACTCTCCGTCCGCCTATCGGCCCATTGTGCTGCTCGACGAGGTGGGCAAGCTCTTTGAAAGAGTCATTGCAGACCGCCTCGTCGGGCAGCTGGTGCGAGTGGGGCCGGATCTGGCGGAGAGCCAATTCGGTTTCCGCAGGGGGCGCTCTACGGTGGACGCCATCATGCGCGTGCGAGCCCTCACGACGGGGGATGCTGTGGCCCGGGGTGGGGTCGTCTTGGCGGTGTCTCTAGACATCGCCAATGCCTTTAACACCCTGCCCTGGAGTTGCATCAGGGAGGCACTTCGGTATCACCGGATGCCGACCTATCTCTGTCGTGTGGTCGAGGCCTATTTGACGGACAGGGCTGTCGTCTACCCCGGTCACCAAGGGGAGTGGAACCGGCGAGAGATGTCGTGCGGTGTCCCACAGGGTTCGGTCCTGGGGCCGCATCTGTGGGACATCGGATACGACTGGGTGCTGCGCGCCGATCTCCCTACTGGCGTCAGTGTCGTCTGTTACGCTGACGACACGCTGGTCCTGGCGCAGGGGAGGTCGTACCAGGCGGCGGCCGACTTAGCGACACGCGGGGTTGCGACAATCGTCGACAGAATCCGGCAGCTTGGACTCGAGGTGGCCCTGCACAAGTCCGAGGCCATGGGTTTCTATGGTCCTCGTAGTGCGCCACCGCCGGGTTCCCAGGTAATGGCGGGAGGGGTTCACATCGGCGTCGAGTCGACGATGAAGTATCTGGGACTCGTCCTCGACAGCCGGTGGAACTTCGTGGAGCATTTCCGACGTTTGGCTCCCAGACTGGACCGGGCCGGGGCTGCCTTGAGGCGGCTCCTGCCCAATCTGGGAGGTCCAAACGCCTCCTGCCGGAGGCTCTACGCGGGGGTCGTGCGGTCCATGGCCCTTTACGGGGCGCCGGTGTGGGCGCCTTCATTGAGGCGGCAGCCAGCCCGCCGGCTTAACGCGTCCCAAAGGGTCATGGCCATCCGGCTGGCCCGAGGATACCGCACGGTCTCCTGCGAGGCGGCGAGCCTCCTTGCCGGAGTACCGCCATGGGATCTGGAGGCAAAGGTCCTCGCGCACATTTGGGAGTGGCGCGAGGAGGCGAAACGCCGGGGCTTAACACCGATGCCGCAAGAAGTTGCGGCACAGCGGACAGAGCTCCGGCGGGATCTCATGGCGGAATGGAGAGTGCGATTGTCGCAACCCAGCGCTGGGCACGCCGCAATTGCGGCGATAAGACCCCTCTTTGAGGAGTGGCTAGAGAGGCGCCACGGCGTCCTCACCTTCCGCCTGACACAGGTGCTCACCGGACATGGCTGTTTCGGGAGGTACCTGTTCAGGATAAAGCGGGAGGAAACGCCCGGGTGTCATCACTGTGTGGATCGCCCGGAGGACACGGTGGAGCATACGGTGGAGGTCTGCCCGGCTTGGGCAGAGCATCGCCGTGTCCTCGTGGAAGCGATCGGCGGCGGTGATCTCTCGCGTCCGGCCCTGATTCGGGCCATGCTATGGAGCGAGAGGAAATGGGAAGCCGTCACCTCGTTCTGCGAAGCAGTAATGCTCGCGAAGGAGGAGACGGAGCGCGTGAGGGAAAGGCAAATCTCGCGCCCTCGCGCCCCTAACCGCCGCAGCAGGAGACGCCCTGGGCGTCGGGAGTCACGAGAGGATTTCCGGCCACCGTAGGCGCGGGCTTGCGGACGGTGAGCAATGGGTAGCTCGCCGTCCGATAAGGACCAAGCCCGGGTCGACGGCGCGTTGTGTTCCACGCGCGCCTCAAAGAGATGTCAGCAGAATTGACGGGGTCCGCTAGGGCCAATGCCTGCCGGGGGTTCGAAGAAAACCGATAGGGAAATCGTGGCCCCCTGGCAACACGGCAACTGAAGGAACACGGGTGGGTTTTAGTCAGTAAGAGTCTGACACGCCCTCCCGCTCCGCCCAGAGCGGGAGAAGTCATTTGATGATTTCCCACCCAAAAAAAAAAAAAAAAAAAAAAAAAAAGGGGGGGCAGGGGAGGGCAACTGCCCTCCCCTGGATTTTGTATGCCTAGTACCGACTGTTGTCGATAAAAGTTATGTTTAGACTCGCGTTAAGACTTAGTTCACAATTAGAATTTATTTGCATACATTTTTGAAAAAACCGCGCTGCGCGGCCTTTCATGTGTCATGCAAAATACGCGAACGAGCAAGGACACAGTTTATTTATTTGACTACCTATAAAGCAGGATTTCCTGTACCTACACAGTACATACACCTACCTCAAGTTTCGTGTAGTGTGTAGGGTAAAACATGAGCAGGGAACCCGGCTTAAGAAATTTCTGATTTGCCCCCCCTGGGCCAAAAGCTGGGTACGCCGATGCCCATTACAATATTTATGCTCAACATAACACACCACACACGGCATTTACTTGGCTTCGTAAATGTTGCAAATACCAGCCAAAGAGCTGAGAAGAAAAAACACTACAAAAATAATAATTACTAATAATTTATTTAATAATATAATATATATAATTATATCCTACTATAATATTATAAATGCGAAAGTTTGTGAGGTTTGGATGGATGTTTGTTACTCTATCACGAAAAAACTACTGAAAGGATTAGGTTAAAAGGCACACACCACACAGATAGTTTATAACCCGTACCCTAATTGCATAACTTATTATCGTAAACAATTTTGTCTAATTTGTTTATTTTTGACAGTTCAACAACATTCATTGCGTTATTTACGTTGCTGAGCAGATTTCTTTTTCCAACTTATGAAGCAATGAATTAGCAATCTGTTTCAAATCAAAAAAGATTGTGATTGTGTTGTATTGCGCAATTAGGATACTGGATTGACACATAAGATACTTTTATCGCGATATTCCCACGTAATCGAAACTTATGCGGGTGAAACCACGGGACGCTGCTAGTGTTATAATAAATGGAGTAAGTATAGGTTTTTATTTAAGATTTATATATGTCACCGTAAGATTGTGAGCACCGTTAGTTTATAATCTATCGGTATTATTTCCGTTAGATCATAATCTGTCGAAAAATTGTGAACTGGGTGAAATTAGGGTTAGGTTAGGTTAGAACTGTGACCAACCGCGTGAGTCGAGCGAGCGCAGTAAGCGCTCGCTCGACTCTACGCTTACTGCACTCGTTTCTCATGGATATAATATAAACTATCGAAAAATAATGTGTTAAATCGTAAATGATTTGTCGCAGTTCACAATTTTTCGACAGTTTGTAATCTAACGGAAATAATACCGATAGATTATAAACTAACGAAGTTTATAATTTTACGGTGACATAATATATACACACGGTAAAATAGATACAGATAAGTACGACATGTACATAAGTATTAAGTACAAAGGCACTGCAAATTTCTTTCTACCTAAGGTTTGTGCTTATCTTTGGTAATCTATAATTTTTTAACCGACTTCAAAAAAAGGAGGAGGTTCTCAATTCGTCGGGTTTTTTTTTTTTAATGTTTTCCCCGATTACTCGAAGACGGCTGGACCGATTTGAAAATATCTTTTTTTGTTTGAAAGGGTATTACTTTCAAGTTGGTCCCATTGTCATTTGGTCACGATCTGATGATGGGATCTTGGAGAAATCGAGGGAACTCTTCAAATATTAAAGGAACATCTATAGCGATTTGGGTATTTTTGATGAGCAGTTGACATAAGGCTATTGTAACTTAGATAAATTACAAACCAACCCACTAAAAAGTGAAAAAAAAAACTTTTATACAAAAAACATAACCGACTTCCAAACTACAAAGTGAAAAATAACTTTAATTTCGGAAGTCGGTGTCAAAAAACTAAAATACTGATCTGATCCAAAGACGGAAACTTCCGAAATTAAAGTTATTTTTCACTTTGTAGTTTGGAAGTCGGTTATGTTTTTTGTAAAAAAGTTTTTTAAGTGATAGTTTTAACGTGTTAATGGATCATGGTGGCTTTATTTCTGACTTGGAAGTTAAACATTAAAATGCTTGAACGTCTGAATCTGAATAAGCAAAAATATTTAATTTATAGAAAATAAGTACCTATATTTCATTGGTTTAAGTAATTAAATAAAGGTAAACAAATCGTAAAAAGGGTTTAAAAGTTTTTTTTTATCACTTGACACTTTCTTGTTTAAAAATACGTTATAACTATATTAAATTTATTTACGATTTTTACGATAGTTTGCTCTTTTATTAATGTAAGTAAGTATATTAAACTTTATCATTCTGTAACCGCTTAAGCACAATTTTTCAGTTAAATTTAGATTTTATTTTTGAAGTGAAAACTTCTTTAGGCGCGTTGGGCATTTTTGAGATGGGACTAAACCATTGATTTCGCGACACTGTTCCGACACCAGCTTTTGACCATTAAAAAGACATCAACGCGTTGATTACCGCGGTGCCGATTTTTTTTTCAAGTTTTCACTTCTTTCGGCACTCCCTGAGAGCCACTGTATTTTTATTTTTTTATCTGCCCAAAAAGACAGGTGCTCTAAACGTCAACTAATTGTAACGTTGCTAAATTGAAGAGTATAACAGCTGTGACGTACAATGACAACTGAAGGGCCAGGTATTACGTTTAATCGGTTACTTGATAGCTCTCTCGTCACGTGGTTTTTTTGTTTACCTTTATTTAACTACCTAAACCAACGGAGTATAAGTAAATCAGTATCCTAATTGATTGAATAAATAAAAAAGTGTGCGGTCGGGGAACCCCCGTCAGGGACGAAGTTTTTTCTCACGTATGATTTAAATCACTGATTAAAATATTTTTTTTAAATAAATAGGTAAATAAATCAAAAACAAAATTTTTGCAGCCGCCATCTTGGATTTATATTTTGACCTCATTATTATGCTTTTTTTTTAAGTTGAAAGCTTTCAGAGCCGCCATCTTTGATTTTCATTTTGACCAAATTCACACTTTCTCTCTCTTTCTCATACAGTGTACTCGGGCCAATTTTATCCAACGACACTAATCACTTTACTCTTTTGTTTTGTTCTGCCGGCGTTCGCTATCTCTCTCTTTCTTTCTCTAGGAATTAGAAGAAGACAGTCGCAAGTATTAATACTTTTTAGCGTGATTATTTCTGAAAGTTTACAAGCCGCGTTATAGAACTTCGTTTCAATAATTATGCAGGTAAATTTTGTGACTATGGCTTAAGTATGAATAATCAGCCTATAACGTTCGCACTGCTGGGACACAGGCCTCCTCTCTGTGAGAGAGTGTGGGCCGTAATCCACCACACGGGCCCAGTGCGGGTTGGTAGATGTCACATGTCTTCGAATTTTTGATTCTAGGATATGCCGGTTTCCTCACGATGTTTTTGTTCCTTCACCGTTTTGAGAGTAACGGTGATGAAATAAATTACACAAGGTAAGTTCGGGACCGTTACCACTGGGCCACCACTTCTCGTGAGATCGTCCTTGCGAGTACGGGAATATTATGAAATGAAGAGCTTTCCTTTCTTTATCAAAATACCTTTCATTTTATTATTCCCTCGCCGACTACGCCACAAAAATATCCTAATCAGCCCATGCCCGAGGAGACATTACAAAAATCTCGACTATTAAAGTACAATACGAGCAAATTGGACCAATTTCCGATTCTCAAAACATGCTCAAAATAACTGCTCTGGAATTAGAACGTGGCATGCGTAAGTCGAAGCAATGAGTTATAGTTACTGTACTTATGTATGTACATGATATTAATATTGATAATGCGACCTCATTACCCAAAAGTTAGGTACCATCGAAGAAACGCATATCTATACACGCATATCTATACACGCATATCTATACATCGTAAGGACTATTTCTGCTTGCAGCGCTCGGCCGATATAGTAACGCTTACCGAAAAAAAAGGGTTGTGTGCACGGAATTTTGTTTTCAAACTGCTTAGTTATACACTTCTTCGATAGTACACACAGCTACACTACACATCAAGCTATGCATTTCCAGTTAATGCTGATCTCGCATCGTATAGGATTTCCGTACAATACGCGGTCAGTTTATACTGGAATTATATAGCTTGATGTGTAGCCGTGTGTACATGTAAAATGGAAAAGTAATAATACTAACAAAAGGAATTTTTAATTTTGTAGCTAAGTAAGTACAACTTGTTGAGCTCAAATTCAAATTCGTTTATTTTCCAGAATGTAGGTTTAACCCCAAAACGTTTTAATTCATAAAGTTAAAATGACCCATTTGAATTCTACCATTCCTACATATGGTGTGCAAATATCTTCTACAGTGCTATTATTTTAATTAAAGAGAGCTTAGTTAGCCGACGTTCGCACGGACGTAATAAAATCGCGGCGATTTTTTTTCGTGCACTTAATTTTCAACGCTCTGCTTAACACCGAGAGTTGAAAATCCAACAGTGTGTTTTTTCAACGCGCTGGGGCGAGCTTGCGTCCCAGCGCGTTGGATTCTGCCGAGAGTTGAAAATCCAGTGACTGATAAAATCCCGCAGCGATTTTATTACGTCCTTGCGAACGTCGGCTTAGAACATGCTTCGAAAACGTTCCTAAAGGCTAAATGAAACCTAATATTATTTGATTGAATTATTGTAAATGCACTCAGATAATTTGTTTTCAATTGAATTAGGTACTTTTTTTTTTGTTTTGATTGATGATTTTTACCTCACTAAAACCACCCCGGTGGTCACCATCTACACATGGACACTGTTACCTCTCAAAAGACCAATCCGGAACCCTCTTTGTGCAGCGCCTGTTAGGGCACATCCCTGGGGAGACTGTAAAGGGGTCTCCCCGAAACCTAACTGTGCAAGTCAATTGAATTACCTACCAGAGAAAATAAATTAATAGTTTAAAAAACACTAGAAAAACACGCTTTTATAAATGCACGTAAAAACAATATTCCATTATGGAATGCCAGTGCCTATCTTCCGGCTTCATCATCAGACCTTGAAACCTAATCGTGGTCAAAGTTCATTACAAGACTTTTCTAAGAAACCCAAAACAGCTATGATATGATTTTCCATCATGAAGTTCCAGTTCATATCTTCCGGCTCCTTCATCAGATCAGTTCGACAGTACCATATTATTGTATTGTCATCAGAACTACACACAGCTGCCAATTTTCATTACGCTACGACCCTTGGAAGATGTTTAAATTAGTTACCTTAGATTCCATTACATAGTTACATACAGGTCGACCTAATAAAAGCGTGTTAATAAGGTTGGCCGCGGCTTATAAAATTAAAAACAAAAAGACATTATAGTAAACAATGCGGATTTTTATCTGCCATTGTATTTTCCGTAGTGTTAAGCATAATCTGTGTCTGATAAATCTCTATAGTAATCTTTATTTTACTACAATACCTACCTGGAACAGGTATTCACACATATAGTACAGACGCCAGCACATCAAGCTACCCGAAATTGTCAAATTCTCCCAATCAACTTTGAACCTTACACTTCAGCGATAAAGTTGAAAATCTATTAAATAACTTTGACAGATTGTAGTAGCTTGATGTGCTGGCGTCTGTACCTACACATTTTGTCAATGATAATTTTAACGGTGTGAATAAAACGTAGCTAACATGATAGCGTAATATTTGTAATAATAAATCTGACTACCTACGTAAGAGACGTCTGAGTCTACTACGCACAGAATAAATACATTATAGTACTAGGTAACGTAGTCTACGTAACATCATGCAGCTGTCAATAAACGTGCTTCTAAACGGCTCATAAACGATTACATCGTTAACTGTACCTATAGTACCTACTCACCTTTTTAATCATTTATATTTATTTTTATGGAGGGGCTTGTGGCTAAGTAATAACAGCTGCACGGATCGATCGATCAGGTTAAGCTACGCTTACCGCGGTTGGTCCGTGGATGGGTGACCATCTTTACATACCAAGTCCCCTCCGTGCCTCGGAAAGCACGTTAAGCCGTTGGTCCCGGCTGTCATTTGTAGATCTTTGACAGTCGTTACGGGTAGTTAGAGAAGCCCAAAAGTCTGACAACCAGTCTTACCAAGGGGTATCGTGTTACCTAGTCACTAGGTTGTGGGGGTCAGATAGGCAGTCGCTCCATGTAAAATACTGGTATTCAGCTGCATCCGGTTAGACTGGAAGCCGACCCCAACATAGTTGGGAAAAGGCTAGGCAGATGATGATTTATTTTTATGGCAAGATAAGACAGCGGTGTGATTTAAAAGAAGATGTAGTGACAAAAATGGAAAAGGGTATGCTGAGATGGTTTGGGCATGTTGAGAGGATGAATGAAAGGCGACTAACAAAATGTATTTACAAGGCTGATGTAAAGGGAAAGGCCGGGCGGGGACGCCCTAGGAGGACATTATACTGACCTTATTGGTGATGTTCTTCCGAAAGGCCAGGTGCGTAGTACTCGCAACCGGCGTGCGTGTATGACGATGTATGAACGTAAACGAGGCAAAAGGAGTATGTAAGGATCGTAGCAGGTGATGTTCTGTAGTTTCTGCCTACCCCCATGGGAAGAAGGCGTGAGTTTATGTATGTATGTATATTTATTTTTGTACTTAAATTGGTTCAGAAAAACAGTTTTATACGTCAAAAATAACTAGATGAGACGATGTTGGTGTTTCCTATCTGAACATACGAATACGTTTTTTATTTTCAAGTTTCTATTCAGTTCCAAAAAACAGATAAAAGTTGTCGACGATTTGACGTGCGGCTGTTATCTCCATTGTTATTCTTAGGTCAAGCGAGGGTTACTGGGTTTTTGATTTTTCGAAAAACTTATCTTTGCTGTCGCGAGTTTGAATTTTGTATATTAGTGGCTACTGATACAAATGCCTACCATCAACTTTAACGTGCCTACCCCTGAAGCCCTGGACTACCTATGACCTATGCATGTATCTGTAGGATTCAGGAATATTCAGGTAAAAGAACTTAAAACCCTAAGTATACTCTTTTAGAGGTAGGAGGCATAGGGTGTAAAGTTCACTCATCCTCTATAGAAAAGGGAGGATCCTCCGACCAGACGGGTGTTGTGTCTGGTGGGCAACTGTCCAACGATTAATGTCAGGTAAGGAAGTTATACCATATGTAAAAAAACCCCGTCCGGAAAGGGGCACATAGGGACATAGGTAGTAGGTACTGCAATAATATTACCTAAAAGGAATAAAAAATCTCATTATTATTGAAAATAAAAATGTTATTGCTATTTAAAAACCACATTTTTAGTAAGTGCCAAAAAATACGCCAAATTCATAAAAAAATTGTAAATTTTCAACAGGGGTATAAGTTATGTACCTAGTTATAACTTGTAGACACCCGCTAAACGACGGCCGCCCGCGCCCCATATTATAACCCGGTAAAACACCCCATTGAAAACAAATGGGACGAATTTTTTGTTTCTCTTTTCTTACAAGTTACCACATAAATAGATTCTCAGTACGATATCTACCTAACCCTCACGGATCGAACAGGGTTTATTTATATGTTGTATACAGGATGGCAACATCGATGCCAAAACTGTTACCATGGAAGTACATGATTCTGAACCCACATGCGTTGAAATTATTCGTTAGTTATTTTAAAAAAAAACCAGCTGTTGAAATACATTTTGACCGCGTAGGTATTGCACTTTTCTATGAAACAGCAGATTTTTTTTTAGTCTAGAATCATTTCAAACTCAAACTCAAAGCATTTATTTCAATTAAACTATTTACAGGCACTTTTGAATTGTCAAGGAATCGGTCAGTCAGAAATAGGTATGAAGCTAGTTGCCCATTCCAAAGCGTAGTAGGTACCTATGGAGAAGAACGGGCAAGAAACTCCACGGACACTCTTTTAAATAAAAAATTGTTACAAAATATTGGTTACATCATTCATGTTGAAATTATACATGTGAGAACAATGTAGAAAGACGTGCACGTGAGAAGCGTCCATAATAAAAAAGATAAAAAATAACAATTCAAAAAATTAAAAATAAGCCATGGCAGGTAAGAGATCACCAGTCCCAACTGACGGCGCCCGTTCACGAACATGACGCATGGATTAGCACCATTCAGCTCAACCACTTTGAAGGGAGCTAAATGATCCAACACACGCGCCACCATCAGCGAAACATTTGAGTGAGCATGACATACTCACAGCCGCCAGGGCACATTCAAGTCAAGCAAGACATATTACCCGGTAAATGGTAACTCTTTAGAACATAGTGCTCACATAGTGTGCTATGCAATTATATAATACAAAGGAGATTGAGTTTATTCAATGCAAAGATGGTCTTACAATATTCAGCAGCTCCAACAGTATTTGCAAATGTTAATCAATTAGTTGTGGAGCAGGACCAGCATTGAGCCAAGCATTTTTATCAGCGATGTAATCCCCCAATGTATAATATGCCTGCCTGCACAGTGTGCGTTTTATACAAGATTTGAATTTCGTCTCATTCATTTGAAGTATGTGGGGAGGAATTTTATTGTAACATTTTAAACAGTATCCCATGAAAGATGAATCTACTTTAGCCAGTCTGAAACCTGGTTGAAGTAACAGGTCCCTATTTCTTGTACTATAATTATGTCTATCACCTCTTTTGCTAAAAAGATGTAAATTCTTTCTTACGTATATGATGTTTTCATAGATATATTGACAAGGTACCGTCATGATGTTAATATCCTTAAACAGTTTCCTTAGAGAATCGCGCCTGCAGAGATAATATATGGCTCTGATCGCTCTTTTTTGGAGAATAAAAATAGACTCGATGTCTACAGCCCGTCCCCACAGTAAAATACCGTAGGACATGATACTATGAAAGTAACTAAAATAGACTAGCCTCGCGGTATCTACATCGGTAAACTGACGGATTTTTCTGACAGCATATGCTGCTGAACTTAGCCGTCCTGCAAGAGATGTTAAATGAGGACCCCATTGCAGCCTTGAGTCGAGCGTGATCCCTAGGAAAATAGTTTTATCAACGAATTCTAGTTTCTCTTGATTCAATACTATCTCACAATCACTACTTTTGACATTTGGTAAAGAAAATTTTATGCACTTAGTTTTTTTCCATTTAATACTAAATTATTAGCAGTGAACCAATTTTGGACCTGCAGTAGGGCATTATTTACGTCGTTAAAATTTGTAGCACGTCTATCTACCTTAAAAATTAAAGAAGTATCGTCAGCAAATAACACCATTTGTGGTTGATTTTTTTAATAAATGGAGTAGATCATTAATATACACTAAGAAGAGGATTGGACCCAATATCGAGCCTTGTGGCACACCTATTTTTACTTTTAAACCTAGTGAATTGATACCATTTATTTGAACTTGCTGTTGTCTATCATTTAAATAAGATTTTACTAAATTGAGTGCAAGTTTTCCAAGTCCGTAATGCTCAAGTTTCAAGATTAAGGTTTCGTGATCGACGCAATCAAATGCTTTGGAGAGGTCACAAAAGATCCCTATGGCGTCTTGAGCCTCTTCCCACGCGTTAAAAATGTGTCTTAATAGGGTTACACCGGCGTCGGTCGCACAACGTCCATTGGTGAAACCATACTGTTGATCGTGAAGGATTTTATTTGTGTTAAAATGATTGAGCATTTGATTAAGCATTACCTTTTCTAACACCTTGCTGAATACCGGCAACACGGATACGGGTCTATAATTATTGGTGTCTTTACTGTCCCCGGATTTGAAAAGTGGTATTACCTTACTATATTTCATTAAATCCAGGAAGACTCCTTGATCCACACACAAATTAAATATTAAGGCTAAGTAAGGCGCTATGGTCTCAATTATGAAGGTACAGACTTTAATGTTCATCCCCCAAAGATCTTCGGTCAATTTGATCTTGATTTGTTTAAAAGCTTTTATTACCATTATGGGGTTAATATGCTTAAAGTTAAATTCAATAGGGCATGCTGAAACGTTGGCCCTTACTAAATCAAAAGAGAGCGAGGGCGAGGAATTTAAGGTATCAGTAGTTTTAAGTGGGATACTGGTAAAGAAATATACAAATTCTTGAGCAACTTCTTTGTTATCGCAAATGAGACCACCACATGACGTCTTCAAAGTATAATCAGAATTATGCTTTTTGTTTCTCTTCGTTTCATTATTGATAATTTTACAAACCGACTGTATTTTATTGTCTGCTGATTTAACCTTGTTGCTAATGTATAAGGCTTTAGCTGCCTTACAAGTGTTCTTAAAAGTTCTAGAGTAAGTAGTAACATACTTATTAAAAGTTTCCGTGTTAATATAAGGCTTAAGGCCATACAGCTCGAAAAGTCTATCCCTACTTTTCCTGAGTCCTGTAGTTGCTCAGTCACTAAATAAAAACTTAGGGCTGATAGTTTTAGTGTTCTTCTTAAAACAATTATTGAACTCGGATTGGACTAACGAAAAGAATTCTTTATACAAAATATTAACATTGTTCATTGTAAGGACCTGATTACTTAACTTACAAACTAAAGTGCTATTATATTTATTTAAATTAACAACTGTTATTGGTCTGAATTGTATCTGCACTTTTTGTAATGGTATGTTGGACTCAAAAGTTACGGATTGATCACTGTAATCCGAAGGGAGATAATAAACTATGGCTTTATCTAAATAGTCGCAGCAACAAAACACATTATCAATACATGTAGCAGTAGATGTAGTTATTCGGGTCGGTTCCACAAACACATGTGACAAATTGAATCATTTGAACAAATTTAAATATCTACCGATATTTGAATTATTTTCTAAAATATTAATGTTAAAGTCACCAAAAATAATTACTGATTTATTACAAGTTTCAAGTTTTGCCTGCTATGTTCAACCGATAGTTCAACTATGTCATTACGGGTTTTTGATTTAATACAACTTTTAATTAAGATTAATGAACCACCACGCAGCATTGATTTTCGGTTGATGATGTTTTTTTTTTAATTTTTATTTATTAATGGAGGTTTGTTCATATTTGAACATGTCACCCCCGTAAGTATAAACATTAAAATATCACTTATTACAATACAAAAACAACTACAAAAATCAACAATTACATGTACATCTACAAATCATACAGTGTATTAACTCAAGGTGACCTATTCTTAATACCTATATGTGTAAGCTTATATAGCAATTTGGCCTCCTCCGAAAGAGGACAGGACAAAATGCTATTACACCATCCAACATTGAAAGGGGACTCCTCGTTTTGAATTACCAGATATCTAAATGCTTCGTTACGAACACATTCCATCAAGATGTTATATACGTCCTCTATAACATCACATTCAGTACAATTCGAAAAGTTGACTTTTCCCATCATGAATCCGAACTTATTTAATGGAATGTGTCCTGAGCGAAGTCTAAAACTCGTCACAATGTCATACCTTCCCATATTACATTTTTCAAACCAAAGGACTCGAGGCAACGCTGGTTGCAAAGTTCTGTACCAAATTCCTTTGGTAAGTGATCTTTTGTCAAAATATTCAGACCACAATTTGGTAGAAAACTCTTTAACAGTACCGATTAAGTTCGTGTAGTAAGGCAAGCAATTAAAATTAATACCATCAACCGCAGCTTCAATGGCCAATTTTTCTACAGTTTCATTACCAATTAGACCAATATGGGAAGGTATCCACTGCAATATTACTTTCTTATTTATAGTATTAAGTTCGGATAAGGTATTTAATATGTAATAAGCCAAGGGAATACCCCGGATAATTTGAGTACATCGCACTAAATGATGAAGTGCGCTTTTAGCATCAGTAAATATTAAAAAATTAGTATCTTTATTAATTGATCGATGTAGGTACTGAATCCATGGTAACTGTTTTCGCGTCGATGTCCCTGCCACCCAGTATTATGCTGATCGCGCGGTAAACCTTGTTTGCGCGATGCAGGATTTTTTGAGGTCTTTTGATGCGTTGTTCGCATGTGGCGATGGAGATGCCGCCACACTCTTATTAATAAACGCGGAGTAAAATTACAACTAGTACCTACTTACAAGCTGCAGATTTACCATACCCACCTACATTTTATCTTTGACGTTACTTTGAGTACCCTGGGTTTATTAATAAGGGGGTAAATGTCGAACATCATGAATTCTGATCAAAGCTTATGATCGAATATTGCTCAAGACTGCAAAATGAGGAGTATGAGGACCCTGATGACCCGTTACACCTGGGACATCGTGGTTCTCTTTTTTCACCAGACTAACAATTTTGTCTATGGCAAATAGCGAATTAAGGCTCGTGTAGACCAGCGCGACACGCGACGCGACACAAAGGCACCGATAGTCGCGCGACGAGCGCGCGAGCGGTGCCTTTGTGTCGCGTTGCGTGTCGCGCCTGTTTGAAAGAGCTTTTAAGGGGACGATAGCTGACTTTTATTGATTTTATACTGAAGATGACGTCTAAACGAGTAGTGTTAGTGATTTGGAAAAAATATATGTTAAATTAGAGCTTTTCTTAATATTTTAATATAGGCATATTTTTCATTATGTTTATATTACATAGTGAAATTAATTTGTAAATTTATGTCTAACGCGGATAAAAAACTGATAATGACGCAAAATTCATCAAGCGTATTTTTTAAAGATAATTAAATTACGGATCTTTTAGTATACGTGTTTTATTAAAATGCCTTTTTTTTACGTGTAATAAATTAATAATGCGTCTAATTTGGGACAGCGCTCCTTGATGGGCGAGTCCTATTACTGGCTGGACGTACGACGCATTGCGTGAGCTAGGTACAAAACACGCAAGCTAACCATTCAAGGTCGCTGTCATATATCTGCGTCTTAAGCGGAAAATTGTCGATATCATTAAAACTATACATTATTATATCTAAATATTTTATTTTGTGGATTAAATTGTACTCATTTATTTACCCCTAAGAAGAAAATTAGAAAAAAGTATTTATAACTGTACATACAGCGATTATAATACAAAGTTTCTCATCTACTCATTTTCATAAAACTGTTGTTTGATTCGTTGAAGGCCGGCAAGCGAAGCGAGTAGACTATTATGTAGTTTCCTCGCGACTAACCAGATTAAAGGGCCTGCTACACGGCTGCCAACCGCGTCCCCGACAGAGGTGACCTTGGTTGGCGACAGGCAGAGCTGTTTAAAATTTGGTCGTAAACCACCATCTACGTGGTTGTAAACCACCAAGGTCACCTCTTTTGGGTCGCGGTTGGCAGTTGTGTAACAAGCCCTTCAAAGTGGCCAGCCCATTGCGCTACTTACATAATTTAAGTAACATCATATATCTGTTGTCCCACCCTGTGTAAAAGAGAAGCTGCAAACCGATGAAAATCTTAAAAAAGAGTGAAATCTGTGCTGTGAAGTGCAAAACCACAGAACGGTGGTTAGGTGCAGGACAAGAGATGGCCACATCTTTGAGGAGGCACATATTGGTTGGCAATTTAGGATGCCCTTGGTGACTTCATCATCATCATTTCAACCGAAAGACGTCCACAGCTAGACATAGGCATCAGGCCTCCCCTAAGTAGCCTTGACCGCTACCGCAGCCGTAGGCTTAATTACTAGGTGAACGCTCGCTAAGGGCACCCCCTGTGGGGTACGGACCTCGGCTTAGGGCGTCAACCGGAGGGAGGGCATCAAGGATGGGACGAGCTGGATCAAAGTTTTGATCGTGATTATTAGTCGGGGAATTTAAAGCTACGTGCTCAGCTGCAACAACTGCTGGCACCTCGTTATCGAGCAAGGGTCGGGGGGGAGTATCATATCACGGAAAGGACCTCGGCGACGAGGTCGGAATGACGGGAGGCGTCTGTTTTTGTACACTGTGCTGGTTTCCCTACTGCTCTCATGGAGGAGCGTAATGGGGTCGTCAGGGTCGGTAAGGGCAGCCGTAGGCGGGCCGCCGGGTACTAGGGGCCGTTTTTTCTTAAGCTCATTTGGGTTTGCCATAATCGACACGCTTGGCAGGCGGGTTGGAAATCGAAGTGTGGCGTTAAAATGCATAGAGAACGCTGCTGTCCATTCTCTAGTGATTCCCTTAGTCGCGTTTTACGACACGAAAAAATAGGATGGTGCTATGCTATTCTTTACGTTCGGCTAGGGTTGCCAACCATACTCTAAAATAGAGTATTGCACTCTTTTTCTTGTAGATGTACTTACTTTATCTATACTATACTAATATTATAAAGAGGAAAGATTTGTATTTTTGTATGTTTGTATTTTGTATGTTTGTATGTAACGAATAAACTTAAAAACTGCTGGACCGATTTGAAAAATTCTTTCAGCAATGGATAGCTACATTATTAGCGAGTAACATAGGCTATATTTTATCCCCGTACTCCCACGGGATCGGGAACTACGCGGGTGAAACCGCGTGACGTCCGCTAGTAATCTATAACATTAATAGAGTACGCTAAAATGCTCTTCTTACAAAAACTGACTTTTTTGGCATAATTTTCACTGATACCAGCTATGCTCACAAGCCACAACACAAAAAAAGACTTTCTGTTTACTGAACTTATTATACTGGTACCCATAAAACTCGGACGTTTCTGAATGCAGCCACAATCATTCACGTCAAAATATAATGTCAATGTGACAAAATGTCTGTTGGAAATAGATGTCAGATGTCGTAGAACTTGATTATTCATTTTAAAAAAATGCTTTTAATCTCAGTTCTCGCCACTTCAGAATTCACCGAGAGAGTCTTTTCGGTCACGAATGTGAAAAGGCGAGAAAAGAGGAACTGGGTTTCATTAAAATTGATTAAAAATGGGCTCCTGATCTTTATCTACCTACTTAGAATTAGGATTTTTGAAGTCTTACAATTCAAAAATAAAAAATTGTTAAATACCACAAAAAGTGATAAAAAACCTCTTTTTTTAATAAATTTTACTCTTTTTTATTAATCTGGACTCTTTGTTTACCTTCTCTGAAATCGGAAAAAGGTACTCTACTACTTCTTCTAGAAAAACTTGGCAACCCTACATACGGCACCACACGGAACAACCCAAAAGCTCCAGGCATATTGTGCGTTAAGGTAACAATGATGGTAGCTGCTGCCAAAGGTAGTAAGGTCGGGGTGTGTTGAGACTGTCAGGATTTGTCGGTTGTAATCTCGACAGGATGCTGTACCTAACAAAAAAAAACAGAAAACTATGCTTACATTGAATCTTGTAGTTCGAGGTCCAATCTCGAGTTATTCTTCTCTTCTGTTATAGGTACTTAAGTAACATGATAACTATATACGATAATTGTATTCTATGAAGTAACCCATCCCATCGGTAATAGTAAACAGCCAACAGCATACTGTTAATTACTTCACATTACTGATACTTACCAATTAAATACAGGAATGAATGTCACAAAACACTAGTAAAGTACCTGTTACAAGGTTGCCAAGCGTGTCCCGACAGAGGTGACCTTGGTGGTTTACAACCGTGTAGATACGTAGTTTACGACCAAATTTCAAACAGCTCTGCCGATCGACAGCCAGGGTCACTTCTGTCGGGGACGCAGTTGGCAACCGTGTAGCAGACACCTAACATGTGGTACTTGTTATGCCACAATTATTACGGCACTATATTCTTACAAACATGTCACGAATGAGTCTACACCTACGCCGTAGATTCAAGGTCACTATCAAATGAGGTTTATAGGCGTACTAACTATTACTTAATCTATGGTATATTATGTGTGAGAGTCTAGAAGCCATATTAATCTGTAGCTATTATGTATCACAATTACCTATGATGTATTTTTCCCGTTGCATTGCTGGGAAATTAATTAAATTTGTGGTTAAGTTCAATAAACGAACCTGTCTATCACGGCACTGTCTACACAATCTAGAGCAGTTAATTGTTAGTTTCTCGTCCAATAATATTATAATATTTTTATACACACACAATGGAGGCTTGTAGGTATGTGAGACAATAAAACATTCATCTGTGTCGAATCCTATTTAATTTACGTTACAATTTTATTGAAGAAAGGATCTCTTAATTCACACAATAGGTAGGTTAGGTATGGTACATAACTCCGCGATACCGTCGTTTATACAATACAGGATTCATACCTTTGTGTTTTCAAAACGATTCATAAATATTTTGATTTATAAAGTCGAAGGAAAACGTGCTTGAACGTCACTACTTGCAAAACCTATAATTATCGTACCTAGTTAACATTAGTGTAGTAGGTAGGTACGTCATAATAGAAGTGGGAATATACATTACATACACCGGTACATTTTTACGGTAGTGTGTGTATGTTTAATGTGGCGAAATGATAAAGTTTGGGCGGTGTCAAAGATAGGAAACAGCCATTAGGTAAATGGGTGTAACGTGAGTTCGTTGACCCGAGGCAGTGACGATGAGCCATCGTTGTGGGGCAGGTCGCGGTTGGGGAACACTCGACATAACGCCACGTAACTCGCCAAGGTCTCCGAGCTCGACACACAATACATCTATAGCACTGTCAGTGTCAGCCTCAGCACTTGTACACCAAATTATACAACGTGTTCCGTTTGATGTTCCATAACTCTAAGGTTAGGTATATGCTATATGTAAAAATAATACAAAATGTCCTAGAACTAGTGTTACAAAAATTTTAATAGGTATTGGTGCCGATTCCCTTATTCACAAACTAAACTAAATTTAAGTTCAGTGCATCTTTTTCTTTCTATTTAATTAAGAAAAGGACAGAAGAAAATTTTAGTTTAGTCCTGTCAAATTAATCAGCGCTTGACGTAAATTGACGTAATTTTAGTTGGCAAGTTTTTAATCACGTCTAAACTTGTATGGAGACTGACAGGCGCTGATTAATTTGACAGGACTAAACTAAAATTTTTCTTCTGTCCTTTTCTTAATGAAATAGAAAGAAAAAGATGCACTGAACTTAAATTTAGTTTAGTTTGTGAACAAGGGAATCGGCACCAGTTCTGAAGATAACATAACACTAGACTCTCGATATGTGTATCTAGTTTCATTGATACGTACAATTACATCATTTTCATTCAAAACAATGATTCATATTTAAAAAGCTTTGCAAATGCGACGTTGTCATATTTTTTTTGTCATATTTTTTGTTGTCTCATTAATACCCTAGTGTTATGGGATATCAAAAGGAACACCTTGATGTAGAAACACTTTTATAGATCGTAACTGCCAGTATTATAAATATGCTCTGTGTGCCTGATATGCATAATAATCTGTTCCAATTCTAGACCTCGTCCATTTTAAAATTCGAATGCCAAAATGCGAAGTCTTATAATATTGTCATTCATTGCAAAAATAGGTACTTAAAACGTTTTGCAACGAACATCAATATGAATGAGATGAGGTAACATGCAAAAGTAAATAATATTATTGCATTCAATTCTTATAAAGAAAGACGGTCTCGGATCGTAACGACGCATATATATATTTTTTTTGCATTATACCTATCATTGTATCTACGAACAGATAGGTAGGTATTTTATTATCCAGACTGTTCTTAGCGTGTTCTAAAACACGTGTTCATCAGTTGATATTAATTATGTCATCATTAGATATTTTTCTACTTATTACTACAAAACCTGAAGTTTTCTAAAATCATTCATTGACCATCATCAGTCATAGTCATCAACTTTATCTAAATAAGATAGACGAAGGTAAAGCAGTGTCAATGACATAATGTTTTGGTTAAAATTAAACAACAATTTGATCTATAGGTATGCCCAGCAATAAAATAAGCCAAAAATAAATTAAATGACTGGAATTTATGTCTCTGATCAAAGGTTAAATTAGCATTACGATCGTCTAGCCGAGTAGCCACCGCAAGCCAGATGGAACGTTAACCAAACAGGTTCCGCATTTGAATTCAAATTAATTAGAAATTCATTTAAAATAAGACCTCAAGATAATATTCAAGTACCTATATGATTTCATAGGTTTTATAAAATACATTTTCGTACCACTTGCTCAAAAAAGTGACATTCTATGCCACAAAAAGCGAACATGACAATAGTCATTTTTAATCTGTTAAAAACAGGGAAAGAAAATTGTACTGAATTTAATTCATCCTCTAGGGGGAGAATGTGATTTAAATTTGGAATACTTACCGAAATTTATACTGAACTACATCTGTGTTTACACCATTGAGTTTGTATATAAAGCATTATACATCTTTTTGAAAAAGGAATACGGATTTATTAGGCAGTGATGATTATTAAATAAAATTATGAGCTTGATGCCTTTGCTTTTCCGACAAAAAAATTTTAGTCTAGGAATTTGCCGCGTTTTTGTTTTCTTCAAATACATAAACGTTAAGTTTATTTTAATTTATTTTTATAAATAAGTTAATGTTCTAAAAATACGTTACGATGTTAAATCAAAGCGACAGTGACAGTGAATTGTCGGATTCCATCAGTGCAAATGCTGCCGCAATTATAAATAATTTGCTTCCAAAAAAATCCAAGGAAAATTATTTAAAAACTTATGAAGAATTTTCAACGTGGAGAAGTGCGAAAGGCCTATTAATTTCAGAATCAGTACTTCTTGTCTATTTTGATTATTTATCCAAGACAAAGAATCCGAATACACTTTGGTGCATATACTCAAAACTGAAAGCTACAATAAGCATCAAACACAGCATTGAAATAAATAGATTCACGAAATTACTGGCTTTTTTAAAAAGAAAATCAGAAGGGCATTGCGCAAAGAAAGTCTAAAATTTTTACGACTCAAAATGTGGAAAAATTTCTTAATGAAGCTCCTGACGAAATTTTTCTGGCCACAAAAGTAAGTATATATGATTTAACTATGAATATTTCGTATCTTAGTAATGGTAATTATTCTATATTGTTGTACCTGTTTTTATCTTTGTTATAGGTGGCCTTAATTTTTGGACTCAATGGTGCTTGCCGCGGATGTGAACTTGTAAACTTAAAGGTGGAGGACGTTGAAAATCATTCCAATGAGTTACTGCTGATTAATGTAAAGGAAACTAAGACAAAGAAAAATCGGTCATTCATTGTACAAGGATAATATACCTATTAAAATCATTCATAAATACCAAGCATAACGTCCCACCAACATGGAAAACAATAGATTTTTTATAAACTATCGGAATGGGAAATGCACTCGACAAGCCATCGGCAAAAATAAAATTAGCAATATGCCAAAGGAAATTGCTAAATATTTAAAACTTAAAGATGTTGAACTCTACACCAGTCACTGCTTTAGAAGAACTTCGACGACTTTCTTGGCGGATTCAGGGGCGGATATTATGTCAATAAAAAGACACGGTGGTTGGAGCTCTGATAGAGTAGCTGAGGGTTATATCGAAAGCTCAATGGCGAATAAAACCATATTAAGCAGTCAAATTAACAAAAATATAAAACTTAATCCATCAGAGCCACAACCATCAACTTCCGGCATCTTATCTTTGTCCGTAACTCACGATGCACCACCACCACTATCTCCGACGTATACTATCTACAATGAAACGCAAGTTCCTCAGACGCAAGAACAGAGAAATACTCAAATCAACTCATCAACAATAAATGTACCAAACAAAAATGTAACTCTCTTTATCAATAATTGGACCAATGTTTCGAATGTTAACTTTTGCTTTTAATTGTCATTATTTTTAATAAATGCTTATCTCATAATTATTATTGTGTTAATTTTTTCGCAAATGGTTCTACGAAAAGTAGAGTATTTTCCTCGGTGATAAAGCTGTCTTAGTCTTGGGTGAACTTAAATCCCTCGCTACACTTAGGACTCGTCTTAAATCCCTCGCTTCGCTCGGGAGTAAACCTCGAGTCCTTCGTTACGCTCGCGATTTAAATCGTCACCCGCGACAGAAGACACTGCTTTATCCCCTTAGTTAATAATCTACTATTTAAAGATCAGTACAAAAGATTCAAGTTTGTGGTTCAAGGTTTCATAAAATGCCACTGTAGGTAATAAAAATGCTCTTCAAAACTGTCTAAACATAAAAGATCAAACGTATTAAGCAACTCAAAATGCCACAACGCAACACCTTGTCAAAATAAAGAGTATTTCGTTTTGTTAAATTATTATTGTCATTAAACTAAATAACAATAAAAAAACTATTATTCTGAATAATTATCATTCCATTCTTACAATATTGAAACAATAAACATTAAAATGAATAAATATGTTTTTAAATACCTAAGTCTAACAAACTAACACATTCCTGTAGGTACCTACTTAATTTAGGTCTCCTCGACTAGTCAAACCCTGATTTGATCATATTTTGAGTTTCGGTGTTTGACTGAACAACTTGTACAGGTTTGGTCTCTCCTAGGATTAGACACAAATTCGTTATTCAAAGGCCGAAACACTCTATTGGTTTGAACTTTGACTAAAACTTCTTGTCGGAACTGAGGTTTGACTAGCCAAACCTGGGAGCAACGGACCTTCAATGTTTAACTATAACATCTACATAGAACGTCGTAATTATGATAATTTATGTTTGGCTCACTCCACACGCTTTATCCGCGTATTTTTGTTAAAAAAAATCCAATAGAAACCCATTAATAAATGTTATCCTTCAAGCTAATGGCGACAGATCAACGTTTGGTTTTTTATTATTATTCGTAAAACATGTTATCTCTACTAGCAAGTTTTACAATGGTTAAAAGTTACCAGTGACGCCATCTTCAGTATCATGGCAGTATCAACTTACCAATGGCATTATACTTGGAGATAGCATCTACTAACGTTATAAAACGAATGGTTGGTCGTCCCGTTGACATAGTAGTATATATTATATTTCACAGATGGCGCTAATAGTCATAAAAGATCATGTTTGAATCTTTCCACCAAACAGGACGAACGATCATCATCATCTGCCTAGCCTTTTCCCAACTATGTTGGGGTCGGCTTTCAGTCTAACCGGATGTAGCTGAATACCAGTATAAACAAACAAGACGAACGATAATGATGAAATATTATTCCAAATGGATGCATGCTTTTTCGTAAAGATGGTTGGTATATCTTTTAAGTGAGATTTAAAAGATATACCAACTATAAAAAATGAATGCATTGGAGAGAAAGTGCCAGAAGAGAACTGCAATAGTAATAGCCTGGAAGCTCTTGAGGAGCATATAAATTTGGTATTTAATTTGATTTCTGTGTGTAAGACTTGATGTTTATAGCAGCGATTGTCGCGTAGCACGCTCTACGAGGCAGCGCCTGCGCTTGTCGCCCGCAGCGCAATCGCCGCCATCGCCAGCCACTCGTCATTTCGATGTAATAACGAGCAGTCGTGTCGCTACAGGGCTCATTGTAGTTCACACGAAAGCCCTTAATAGTGCCTTTTCAAATGTAGTCCTTTTGTGTTATTCAGCGCAAAGGCTTAGTATCTGAATTTCGAGAGGAAAATCGATGAAATCGTGAGTACCTTGTCATTATTTTTCCATTATTTACCAGTAAGTCATTGAAAGCATATTGCACAATTTTACGTGTTTTCAGGAAACAATCGTTTTTCCGAGAAAATGTTGATGATTATCATTCATGTTACGTGTACTTATAAGTTTCTACACTAGAAGTAATTCTCAGTAACTTTCTCTTCATTAAGATGAAACGCTTGCGACCTTTAACTTATGAGAACAATAGGAACGAAAACCATTTTAATAATACCCAAGTTAAAACTTATTACGCACCTTCAAAATAATTATCTTACCATGTGTAAGTCATTCATAAAAAAGGAGATGAGTAATACTATAGAAGGAAAGATATTTGTGTCACAATGGAGTCTAGACGAACGGCATCTGACCCCAAATTTAGTCTATGAACCGAATAACTCCGAACATTGTCCCCTAAACGAGCACGTGTGGTTATATTTAGATCACGCCATGAATCTGACAGCCGACGTGCATACTTATTGGTGCTAAATCGAAACATGCTCAACTTGTAATGCCTTAGTATTTTGAGGTCAAATGCTCGAAAACTCCTTCGCAAAACGATACGCGTTCAGGAAACAGTTTATCTGCTTCTGCCTTGAATTAAATAAAATTCCATTTATGTTTGGTAACGGTGCTTCATTAATTAGCTGCCCGCGTTACGGCTCGGTTAAACCGCAGTATTTTACTTTGTACATTATGGGTTCTGTTGCTAGGTGATAAGATTGCTCAGCCTGATAAGTAAATGGCATTGATTCATAGTCCTGAGCAGCTATTCAGAAAATTTACGGAAATTACAAATAGCTCTATATAATCTGTGGAACCGACATTATTAAACTGCAGAAGATAACACTGATGAAGTATATCTTGTTATAATGCGATCTAGGTGCTCTAATGTTTGCATATCGAAGAGTAGCTAAAGGCAAATATTATTCCAATAAGCATGTATCGTTCGCATGATAGATACTTACATACACGAGACATATTATGGTAATCATTCATAGTGTTTTTCATTATGCTCGTTGCTAAACGTAACGTTCAATACGAGCTTATGTACACATACATGTATTTGAGATACGTTGCTGCTCTTTTCTTCAGTTCAGAGTAATTTAATATTAACGTTCGATATTCTTATGCGAATTTCTCTCCCAGACTCTCACCCGTAGGTAATTAAATAGGTAGCATTGGCTATTACCATCAGACACATGAACATGCCAGTGGCTTATTTATAAAGTGTGCAAACTGCAAGTGGCATACAACATGGAAATGTTTCGGTTCGTACAATTGATTTCCGTTGTGTATGTTATCGATAAGAATCAACTACCACGGAAATCAATTTTGTTTGTTATTGCAAATCAATTCGTTGATGACCTGTGTGCCTCTGTGATATGCGTCGTTTTGCTTTAGTCGCGTTTTAATAAGTGCAATGAATTCGTGTATTGCATTAGCAAAACTAGCTTCATCTTCTTCTTCAATTTTACTTCAAAAAGTTTTCCTAACTAAACCTATCTACTAATCTTAAGATTAGCCTGTCTCTACAAACCCAACGGCATCATTGAAAACATCTATTTTTCTCTTCTTCACCGCGAAAACAAGTAGGTATGTCATCTTCATTAATATTCTCAACTCATAATAACTATTATATTCAGTGTTTTGTCCTTTTATCCTGTACATTGGAATGTTATTATTACCCAGCTGATATTGTTTTAAATTACCTTTCATCATTCATTGTTATTCCGTCGTGAGAAATAATAAACGTTTTTACGTGTCTCTTACTAAGCTTGTGTTCAATACAACACGATTTTAACACCTATCGAGAAATATACAAAACCATAGCGGTATTATCCTTATGAGACTCTATCTTTTACTTAGTCTACGGTGTTTTCAATGAGCAGAAATCCCTCAGGGTCCTTGAGTCAGGGCTCAGGTGTTGAAGCTCAAAGATCAGATTACAGTTGGTTTGAGGGTTGATATAACACTGTTCGATGTCGTTTCTTGAACGTTTGCATATGTCTACCTTTATCAGTAAGTACTGTATCATCTTTGAGTCTGGACTCCCAAACCTAGACTTCCATAGCATTAAATTAGCTCTGAGATTAAATTATTAAATAGCTGGCAGGAAGATTGTAGGAGGCTTGATTTAACATTGCACTATGAACAGCCATCCTGATTTAAACTTTGGCGCTGACAAGAAAAACCAAATCATGTTTAATTACTAGATTAGCTGTGTAAGCTGTCCTTATCTTCTCTGGCTTAAAATATCTTCATCTTCATCTTATCTTGCCTTCCCTCTTTTATCTAGTTGTAGTTAAGTGTGATAAATGGAATATAATCAGATATCTAACACTATTCATTTTTCATCATCATAATTTAATAAAAAATCTTTAGCCTAATTAATTACGGAAGTTTGGATTCTCAGTAGATCACCTAACTTCAAATGATCTTTCTCTTTCATCATTTGTCTTGGTGTAGAACATAATCAGATGTATCAGTATTGACTACTCAGTAGGCATCGTCCATTTGTATTTTTATAATCTTCAATCAATCAATCTCATATAATTTGCTGTAACTGTTAAGTTTCGATTCAGCAGTGTGCCTATAAATGCTGCTATTTAATATCTATTTCACAACATTGCATTACGAGTAGGCGCTTGGTTGCAACTGTCGCAAGTGTTCGAGTTCTCTAGAATGGTTTCACGTATATATTAGAAACCTGAGAAAAAGGTTGAATTCACGATACTGTTAGTTGTTTCTATTGTCAAAGAACCGTCAGGCCTACATTGCATTGTACCCTAAATTATTGGTGCTTTTGAGTGTTATTAAAATGTTTCCTTCTTTTAAATAGATAAGTTAAAAGATATGATGGATGATTATCTAAACTAATATTATAATAAACAGAAAAGAATTGATTTTTTGTATGTTTATTTGTTTGTTTGTAATGAATAAACTCAAAAACTACTGGACCGATGTTAAAAATTCTTTCACCAGTAGAATGCTATATTATCAGTATCACTGAGTAACATAGGCTATAATTTATAAAGATATCACGCGGGCGAAGCCGCTGGTGGAAGCTAGTAAATAATAATAATTATAAATGACTCATATTGTAGCGTCATGTGGAATTATGTAGAGGAACCTAGCGGTATTATTTCCACATGACGCAAGAAAATTCTAGATTAAGTACTTTATTTAAAATTTTCTTGTGATGAATTATGAGGAAAGAATGTTGAATATTATGCTCTACAAATTACTGGTCTCAATGGCGATAAATTAATCACTTCTGAAATTATCTGAAAGTGGACTTTTTGAGAGACAATGCTTCTGTATTTCAATATGTCTTATAGAGAATTGAAAAGCTAGCCTTGGTTACGGTTTCATTATCGTCTATCAATTGTCACTTTTGTCTTAATTCAGAAAGAGTATAAATCGCACTTCGTGCGTATGAAATGTGACGTCAAATCAGCGTCCACTGACTCTTATCAGCCGCCGGAAAATTGTTTGTCTCAGGGTCTTGTGACACCGCCCATTAAATATTAGTCTTATTGCGTCACATCGCTATAAGTGTTGAATGTAAAAAATATTTTAGCATTCTTAAAACGATTGCCAAGTTTGAAGGGAAACTATGACGTATTAATGATCTATTCTAATAGTTCATTCATATTCTGAGGAGCGGGTCGTACACTCCGCCAAATATCGCTGGATGTCACTGGAAAAATACTGCTAGTTATCCTGTGTGAATTTACAGAATTTAGTAAGTTGGATTTAACTACTCTAGCTACAGCAAGACAATTTTTTATGTACTTAATGGTTTTAATAGCTTAACAAAGAACATAAGTAGTATGATATTGTATGTAAGTACTATATTCTCATATTGTACTCTTTTCTCGTGCACTCTTACACACGGTGTATCTCTTTTTGATCATATCTCCTATGGCAGGTGTGCTGGAAGAGATTTCTTTAGAAATAAGAATCACCTTTGTACCTACATATTTTCGCCTCTTGTCTGTGTAGATTGGTGTACCTACATAATTACTGTTAAATAATTTAAAAAAAAACATACTTAATCCTAAAAATGTCCGAACGTTTCTACCTCCACACAAAAGATTTTCCAACAATCTTGAAAAATTAAGGCTGTTTTAATTAAATTTTTACTTAATTATCCATAAAGGTTTACCGCGGAAGAGAGCATAGGTACAACACAGTCTTAATTTAAGGTACCATTCCGTACCCGACAGCAGGAGGCAACTGCAGGCGACGTGTCGTTGCAACTGCCCGTATTCTAGTCGGTAGATAGAAGATAGAAAAACGTGACTATCGCTCGAGCGTTGGCGATCGGGCTGCACGTGTCGCCTGTCACTCGCCCGTAGCTGACAACGACGTGTCGCTAGCTACGGAAGGTAGAAATACATAGAAACCAGTCTTGTCGCGGCAACACGTCGCTTGCAGTTGCCTCCTGCGGTCGGGTACTTCTAAAATAACCCGACACATTTTCTGTTGCAATGGCGACGGACTTTGTACCTGCAAACCTATCAGCTATCATAACGGCGTCTGGGTACACCGGTATGACTACTGAGCAATGGGACCACCCTCAGAGTAATCCGCGCGCCATTAATCGTCTTCTCATCTCGTGTCACAGACGTTTGTTTACAACGACATGTGATCACCGCCGACTTTATCGTTACAGTGTCGAGTGACCGTCGCCTGCCGCCCGCCATATAACCTACCTACACCCTAATAATATTATCAGACAACGTTAAGTGACCGTCAGGTCGATAAGGTCGAACTCATTTTTATTAATGAAAACGAGATATTTATTGCGAACTTGGAACGTGGAAAATCCTTGGCGAGATTACATATATGTAATATCTATTTTGTACATATCTAAGCTGTTTGCACATATTTTTAGAGACTTCATAAAATTGCAGTCTATTCAGGTAGGTATCTGTTTATCAGTCTAATAAAAGACAATGATGTAAAAATGCAATTTCCGAGCATGTTAATGTAGTGTTGGGGATTCGAGGACCAATAAAAGCAGTTGATTTGATGCTATGACCAAAGTTTATTTTTCTATCCTTTTAAAATACACCGTTTTAACACCGTTCTCTTACTATCCTCTCACACACCGTAGCCATATTCGTTCTTTTTTCCTCCCTCGTTCTCTCACTCACTCAGTCCTTCACTTACGTTCCGTTCCCTTTATTACTTCCGCATTCATTCCCACATTCGGCCGTCCTGCACTCATGTCTGACCTCAGACATTCCTATAATAACTAAACTTAACCTAACTTAATACTAACAATACACAACCATCATCTTACTCACACTCTCCATACTTCCACCACACATACTAGCCTTGTAACTCCTCAGTTCCACTGTGCTCAGGCCATCTCTTCATCTGGTCCGCCGAACTAGATGTTTTGTTAGGCCCCTCCTCAAAACTGTCCAGTTTTTCCACCTCATAACGATCATTACGCTTACATTTCGTTATCTTGTAAGGTCCTAAGTACTTGGGTTTCAACTTAAGTCCAGGGCCAAACTGTGTTCTTTTGATAGCAACCATATCACCTTCCCTGTACTTATAGCTCTCCTTCCTTTTCTTATCATAATGTTTCTTGTTTTCTTCCTGTATCTTTAGTATCTGTTCCTTAGCCTGTAGTCTTATTTCTTCCCTATTTTCATCATACTGCAATGTATTTTCATCCTGTAATAACTGTACCATTTCTATATCTTCCTTATTTTTCATTTTGGTTCCCATTAATAATTCGAAAGGGGTTGCGTTTATGGATCTCTGGAAAGTACTGTTCAATGCTCTCTGTACTCTACTGACGTATCTATACCATTCAGCAGGGCTTTCCAAACATAATTTCGTCAGAACTGGTATAATTATTCTATGCACCCTCTCTACCTGTCCGTTACCGCGTGGTACACCAGTGGTTATCTTCACGTGGCTAATATTCTCTTCTACACAATATTCTTCGAACTCGTTACTGGTAAATGCCGTTCCTCTATCGGTTATGATTCTACGAGGATTCCCAAAAATCTGTTGATTGTCCTTGGCTGATCGTCCTTCTCGTTCATCGTTCCGAACATGGCTGTCGATTTCTGACCTCCGCTTCCGCTTGTTGCGACACTAGCGCCACTTGCGCCAGCTTCTGCCACCGCCGCCATCTTAGGCTTTAAGAACTTCGTTTTCACAGGATCTGAGGTTGTACATTGTTGACGAATATGTCCGTACTGGTTGCAACCGAAACACTTTACACCATTTTGACATGCACCTGCTTCATGACCGACACTTCCACAGCTATAACACCGCCTTTGGGTAGCCGCCGCCGATGATGATGATGCTTCAATTTTCGGTCGCTCGCTCCGTTTTGCACGCTCGCCCGCTTTCGCTTTCATTTTTTCATAAATCGCTAATTTCTCCTTTAACGCCGGGAACGTCGTCACTCCGTATAATATGACTTTGTTACATTCGTAGTCTTCGATTCCATCCACGATGTACTGGATTGCAATATAGTCTGGAAATTTCGCTCGCCTAGCTAATTCCTTCATTGATAACATGTATTGAAAATATGTTTCGTCCTTCTGCTTTTTCCTGCTAGACATCAGTTCATGCATTTCTTTTATATTAACAGAATCGGGAAATTCTCTGACGAGGGCCGCTTTAAGTTCATCGTACGATTTGAAAGTTTTCTCTGATCGCAACCATAGTGCCGCCGTTCCTGCGAGCGTTCTTCGTGCTATAATTAGAGTCTGCTGAGGCGTCCATTGAAAAACTTCTGCGTTGTCTTCTAAATCTTGCGCCCATTTGCTTGACGAGTATGTTTTGTCGTCGCCGCTGAATTTTGCTATGCCGTGTAGCCCGTCTGAGAGCCCAAAACTTATCGCCGCCGTCTGTTTGTCGTCCATTGGCACCGTTTCTTCGTATAGTAGGCGTTTGCCGATTCGCACGTGGTCGTACTCGTTTGACTTTTTATTGGACTCGATCCCGGACGAGCCCCCAAAATTTGTAGTGTTGGGGATTCGAGGACCAATAAAAGCAGTTGATTTGATGCTATGACCAAAGTTTATTTTTCTATCCTTTTAAAATACACCGTTTTAACACCGTTCTCTTACTATCCTCTCACACACCGTAGCCATATTCGTTCTTTTTTCCTCCCTCGTTCTCTCACTCACTCAGTCCTTCACTTACGTTCCGTTCCCTTTATTACTTCCGCATTCATTCCCACATTGAAAATAACAAACTGATTGAAGACCGAACAAACATCCATGCATGTTTTCTCGGAAAAACGATTACCATTTTCTTTCAACTCGCAAGTAGAACATAAATATATTTTACTAATACAGATTATGTATACCCTACATATTTTACTCCTGTAATACCGGTAAGATTTACATAGAAATTCATGGAAAATGGAATGGAACGTTCCAAAATAAAACAAAGAATTTTGTCGACTCTACATAAATATATCTCAAATAAAACAAGTTTGCTTAGCCAACAGTCTTCATGCACACATTGTAAGGTTATTACTGTATGAGTAAAGGGTTTCCCCCGTCGATTATTACACGGTAAACTTCTTGGGTAGGTAATTATTAGTTATTATTAGGTTACGGTTTGATTATAATAATTTTAATAAATTATTTCTAATTTGACAAAAATGTAACAATCGTAGGAAGGAACATAGCAACGGTGTATAGAAACTTTTGGATAAAATATTTACTTTTTCAATTTAAAAAAGTCAAATAATTTATTTAGGCACATAAAAGGCACCTTTTAACGTAAAAAATTACAAAAAATAGAATTGATTCTAGTCACCCCTTCCAAAAGGTAGTCTTCGTATGGAGAAGTATAATAGGCAAGAAACTCCATCGTTACTCTTTTAAAATGTTTTACAATATGTTGTTAACAGGTCCTAGTCCACCACAAATTCGTATTTTTTTATGAATTATTTAATTATTTTTCTGTGTTTATACCGACTGAAGTAATAGCCGATGTTCAATCGATGACATTAAATACTTACTCGCCCCCTATATCATAGGACTTAAACACGTCTAACCCTTCGGAGATCACAGGTGTAATGTTATATAAGTTGTTAAATACTTTTATTTTAATAAGTAGCAGGCAAAATAACTTTGTTAAGAAAATGCAAATTCGAACAGTGACAGGAAACAAAATCTGTTCCAGGTTTTTACTTTCCCAAAAATAAAGCTATAAAGTTATACAGTTCATCATCCCATACCGCGACTTTATTTCTATAAAATGAATTTCTATTTATAAATGTATGTTACTTGTGTTGTTTCAGATCAATTGCGGTCTAGATCAGTAATCGACCGTCTCCCACAGTCCACAACAGTGTTCTATCCCGATGGGTTGAGTACGCCGACGTTTTGTGATAGTGGTCACACCACTCACGCTGTAAGTAACCATTCAATAATTGACTTTAATTTGTATGTCTTTTGGGTTTGTTTCACCACCTTCGGATAAATTACCAATTTGGTAGATTATTTAATCCAAATTAAATCATCTTCAATTTTAATATTTTGGTAAATACTCACTTATTGCATATTCAGAATTTCAGAGGTTGTGAAACAGCTATAGAGGAACAAGGGCAACGAAGGCTTTGTGGGTTTATTAAAACTTAATTGTCTAATGTTTCGCCATAAATATTCCTTTGGTAAATCTTAGGAAAACCTTCGTTGGCTTCGTTTCTCTCTGAGATCTTATTGAGGAGGAGAGTTTTTAAGTACTTACACTCAGTATCTTTATTTTTTGTCAAAAAATTAAAAAATCGAAAAACCTAATTAAATTAATAAACGAACGGATTTGCACATTTTTCGAAGAGTTACCGCAAATTCACTGAGCTAATAACCTCGTTATTAAATTAAATGCTGATTGTACTCTAAAATATTGAAGTCTTCACTATCTACACATAAAAGTGAGTTCCTGAAATGAAATAAATTGATCAACTAGGCACCGAGTTATTGGGTTAACCCTTAGTTACCCTTCTTGGTTAACCCACAGGAAAATTCTTTAGAGACCCAGATTTTGGTATTGGGTTCATTTAATGATTATATAACTACTTATTTACATCAATAATATATAATAATAATTCAGATATTTCAGGATATAAAAATACAAAAAAAAAACGTTTTATGGGGCTAAGACAATGTAGTAGGTACCTACTTATAATAAATTACGTCAGTTTACAATATTTCTTATTTATAACATGTTTATCACGATAAAACTAATAAAACGAACAATGGGACGTGGCTTGTTTGTTAGCAAATGGGTGCTTGGAAGTAGTACATTATATTATTTCATTTCACACGGAAGCCAATACGTTTATTTCCTGAATACTGTCATTGCAAAATGTAGAGTGGTGACTGCAATAGTCTAAATATCGGTTTATTTACAATATCTACGTTCTTTAATTAATGTTTAGTTTTTTTTTTTAAATTGACACTTACCATCGTACCTTTAGATTTTTTTTATATTTTTGTTTTGAATTGAATCTAATTTTATTAAGAAGGTGTTTAGTTATTTTTGTAGATCTAATACCTAACAATTTTGCAACATTATAAAAACTGTTTAGAAACAAGATTCTTGCATAATAGAACAGGATTCAAAAGTCGACCAATATCATTGAGTTCGGAGGTCGGTTTGGAAGATAAAATGTGGTTGCACATAAAATCACAATCGAATTAATTGAGAATAAAATCGATATCTATCCGATCATACGAATACTATCACGTCCAATGCGTTGTGTAGTGATGCAAATTGATTTATCGATATCTATAGACGTGCATAAAAAATCCTTGTTGTCCGTAGCCCGTTTGATGGGGTCGATTCCGTGCAGCCGGCGCGGTGGCATGGTGGCCAACCCGGCGGGGTCGTTGCCCTCTCTCTGTGATCCATTCACTGTTGCAACTTGCAACAACTGCACTTATTGAACAGCACGCAGCTTTGAGTCTTGAGTGCATTCCCCGGTCATTATTAGGTTGCGGTTGTTTTCCTTTGTTTTACATAAAAAAGGCAGGTATCTAATAAAAACAAAACATTGTTATTAAAGTCAAAAAAGAGAGAGAGTCGTCGCTGTTTCTTGCGAGCTGATAAAACAGATTGATTCAAACGTGTGTATTATGATAATAGTATTGTGATATTATTATTCATTGAGGAGTACCTATCAATTTACCGAAATAAATGAATTTAATTATGTTACTAAAGTATCCGTTGATTGATTGTTTGTAGAACATGACACCTTATAAAATAATTCGGACAGCTTATGTTATTAGAAGTAGGTAGATTTTCTTTTCATGAATAAAGTAAGATTACATAGTTCTCATTAGTATTATGAACAACCTGAATTTTTTTAGTGAAATTATGAAAAGGAAACCTATTCGACTTTTTATCTACGATCATTATTATTATTTATGGCCCCCGAAACCCCCTGCATACTAAATTTCATGAAAATCGTTGGAGCCGTTTTCGAGATGCAGATTATATATACTATATACAAGAATTGCTCGTTAAAAGGTATTAATAAATAGTTGTCAATAGTCTCGCCCGTATTAAGTAGGTAAATATAAACCATACAGGGTGTGTACTATAGGTAAACCATGCAGGCGTGGTGATATTTTAAAAATAGCCGTCAAGAATATTCTTGTAACATTTTTTTACAAAATTAAACATACATAATCAATTAGATACCCACACGAATTTTGATAATTCATTGTCATTTTTGAAAGTGAAAGTCACCTATTAGATAGATGAATTTCTAGACACACTAGAGGCACATACTTTCTTATAAAATGTGTATTTGCTCTAGATTGCAACAAAATTATATGTATGAGCAATAACGACTACAAATCTTGAGAGAAAGTAGGGAAGCGGATTATAATAATGATAACTATGTCGAGGTTCGGCAAAACTCGGGTAGTCTCGACAAAAGTTAAATAAAAAAATCTTATTGTTCTTCGAACGCGGTTAGAGTATGCGACGCGCTTCGTGCTTCTATAGACAGGACTTTTTTTATCCAGACAGGAATTTCCGGTCGTGTGCGAAGTCCCTTTGGGGTCGATCGAGGTTAAAGCTTTCTTGGTGATGGGAAATGTCTGAAGTTTTTATCGATAGATTGAAGTGGATTGATCTACTGTTTTGACAGCTTAAAGCGATTGTTATCCAATCCGCTTTTAACGATACATAATGAAGACGTTTTTAGGGTTCCGTAGTAAACAAGGACGTAGTAGTTTCGTCATGTCCGTCTGTCTGTCTGTCTGTCCGCGGTCTAGCTCCGAGACCCTTAGTACTAGAAAGCTGTAGTTTGGCATGGGTATATATATTAATTACGCCGACAAAGTGGTAGTTTTTTTTTTTAGGATACTTACCTCCCTTACACGTAAAGGGCTGATGTTTTTTTTCTATCCCAGTGTGTGGGATATCATTAGAAAGGTTCTTCAAAAACATTATGAGTATGTGAAAACCATTTTTGGATTCAGGGATCCGTTTGCGAAATATTAAGCTTTAAAGTGCCAATTTTTGTTAGAGTCAAGTGTCCCCCCCCTGCCAGCTAAATGGTTCGTTTTGGTTTTTTTTTTTTCTTAGCCGTTATTGTCCCACTGCTGGGCAAAGGCCTCCCTACTCTCTTTCCACCTCTCTCTGTCTAGAGCTTCTAAGGACCAATCTTTCTTAAAGGAGTCCAGCTCATCCCGCCATCTCCGTCTGGGCCTGCCGCGATGTCGTTTGCCATTAAGCGGGACCCACTGGGTCGTAAGTTTGGCCCATTGATCGTTTGATAAGCGGCAGATGTGTCCAGCCCAATTCCATTTAAGCGTGGCAGCTTTCCGAGTGACATCAGTTATTTTAGTGATGGAACGGATTGTTGTATTCTTAACCCGGTCCACAAGTTTAATACCAAGAATACTCCGTTCCATAGCTCTCTGGCAAACCTCGAGCGTGGACCTCTGCTGAATTATCAAAGACCATGTTTGAGAACCATACGTGAGGATGGGAAGAATACAACACGTTTGGTTATATAAAAAAATCATAGCAGTAGTTTATATAACTAAATTAAAAGGAAAACTATCACAGCTAAGTAGGCTCTACAAGTTAACGAGTAATAATCGACCAACTTAACTTTGCAGTTTCAAAAACATGTCTTCCCATACATTCCGTGTGGGAGAACATATTTTTCAACTACAAAGTTAAGTTTGTTTTTGGGATAAATTCATCCCAACTACGGAACCCTTCATTGTGCGTGGTACGATACGCACTTGGCCGGTTTTGTATTTCAAATACGAAAATTGAGTTAGAGCGGTTTCGCACTACGTTCAATTCCGATCCGAATCCGAGAAATGTCGATCCGAAGTAGCCATAGTACTATTTGTATGAGGAGTTGCGCACTAGATCCGATCTTTGTCCGTCCGAATTTAGAACATTCCCAATTCGGATTGAATTCGGATTCCGATCGGATGTAGTACGAAACCGCTCTAAGTATAGAGCTTAGATATTATATGATACGGGATTAGATATACGTAATCCTAACAAAATAAATAGTCGTAGTTGTAATGTAACATGTTTGTATCGTATCACATTCACTCCACAAATTAGTTTTAATTATCACTATTTAGCTCAAACAAGAAAGAAAAATATGTGATTACTACAGTCGGTGGTAATTATCATGAACTGTTGCACGATAGCTAATTGGCCCTCTTATCGGAGACGTACGTACGTGTTTACACGCGACACATCTCATTAGCACCACTTCGGACGTGCCTCCACCAGTGCAGGAGAAAAGAGCATTAAAAATACCCACACAAATACATAGTAATAAATGGTACAGAATTTCCACCATCGAATGCCAAGAGTATACATTTATGTATCTATACGTATCTACCGGAGCTACGCAAGTGCTGTTTGCTGTATACAAATAACACATCAATACATATGTAGGTATTAGGTACATCAAAGATGTACTAAATATATTTTTGATGCCAGAAATAGCGCCAAAGTAATGTACCATTCGCACAGTACCGCGAAGCGATTGCTTAGGTGCATGATCGGCCTGTGAGTGAGTCTGCGTTAGGTCTTGCTATGACGCAAAATAATATTTCTATAACATTATTACAACAGTAAATGTGTGGTCAGCAACTAAAATTATATTCATGATCATCATCAGCCTATAAATATTCCCACTGCTGGGACACAGGCCTCCTCTCTGTGAGAGGGAGTGGGCCGTAATCCACCACGCGGGCCCAGTGCGGGTTGGTAGATGTCACATATCTTCGAATTTTTGGTTCTAGGACATGCCGGTTTCCTCACGATGTTTTCCTTCACCGTTTTGAGAAATTATATTATTATTTATTAATAATATAATTATTAATTTACGTAAATTTTTAGTTAACGCAAACGCACTGGTTTTTGTTGACGATGCAACAGGTGAAAGAAATCACGTTAATTTTGAGACAACGTGTTCGACGTCACATCAGACTGTAGAGACTTAGATAAAATTAACTCATATTTATGAACTGATATCCCTATTAATATTCATGTAAATATTGTGATTAGATTATATTTCATGGCGCGAGTAGATAGCTATTTCTGGGCAGCAAACATTTTGAAAGCAATCTACGTTACCGCGACTTCAATAACTCTCTTTGTGAATGCCCTGTCAAAGTCGACTATCATGTAAATAATGTTTCAGGTATCCGTTACCGATCGGAGGTAACTATTTATTTTAAAATCATCTTCGACTCGAGACCACTCATTGTAGCACTAGTCTACAGGAAGTTCAGCACTAGGTACGTCTACGGGATAATGTGCTGAACTTTTGGCGGTCAAAATGATATTGACCTTGGAATAGCCAGAGACACGTGCGATCATAAATACGCACTTAGAGCATCATCATAAAATTCATAAAACCGACCGCATGTGCTACACCTCCCGACCGTATTGATTTACTTTAGATATGTTTACGAATTCGCCGAACGTACTTTTGCAAATTCGGTTCTAATATTTATAATAAAGTAACATAAATTCACTGAGTGCTACCAGAATAACTCGTCTACGATTAGGTGTTGCTCTTATTTCTGTACCACCTCCACGGTTATACAGAGCTTGCAGTTTTATTCGCCAGTAAGGGAATTATTTCAGTAGTCTATTTCCTTGGCCGTGAGCGTCGTATTACGTGTAATCAGTTCTGTCCTCTCACGGATCTCGGGTAAGTCAATAGATACCTAAATTATTGTTTAGAAATCTTTTGTATACATTTACCTTAAGAGTAGCTATTGGTGCCGATTCCCTTGTTCACAAACTAAACTAAATTTAAGTTCAGTGCATCTTTTTCTTTCTATTTCATTAAGAAAAGGACAGAAGATTAATTTTAGTTTAGTCCTGTCAAATTAATCATCGCCTGTCACTCTCCATACAAGTTTAGACGTGATTAAAAACTTGCCGACTAAAATTACGTCAATTTACGTCAAGCGCTGATTAATTTGACAGGACTAAACTAAAATTTATCTTCTGTCCTTTTCTTAATTAAATAGAAAGAAAAAGATGTACTGAACTTAAATTTAGTTTAGTTTGTGAACAAGGAAATTGGCACCAATGGCTCGTTCTGTGTTTAAAAGTTGTAAAGGTTGATGTTATCTAATACGAGTAGTGTAATAGGAAGTGTCGTGCAACAGGAGCCGAGGCCTGGTTGCCATGGCGCTAAGTAGCCCTGTGGATGCGCAGACGGCGACGCTCGGGTTGCACCTTGCACGATAAGGACAAAGTACGGAAGCACTGACAGGCGGCACTCGTGCGTGTGGTCGAGTAAGTGCATCTGCACCCAGTGTGCCACACAAGCACTTTTACCGTAAACATAAGGAATATAATGAACTTCACGCATAGTGCGTTATTCTTGCCAACGTTTTATTTTTCAATGTGCTCATATTGTGATGAGTATTGCAATTTATTATGACTAATGCACCAAATAAAAATATAATGCTGTATTACGCCGAAAAAAACACGTTTCTAATATGGGGACCATGCCTAATTAATTTGTTCTAAACAGAATATAATTTGTCTTTTCATTTGTTACTAAAAACCGCACCAGAGATTCTGCGTGCAAGATTATCTATCTCCTGAAAACCTGAACATATTTTATTACGGATTCTCAAAGGACTTGTAGGTACCTATATAGTGCTGTTTTAGATAGAAGTATTTGACCTACTTCAGGAGTACAAATAAATTTCCTTTTACGTAAGATAAATCTGACTAGCAACCAACTACTGAAAAAATATCTTCGATACGATTCGAGAGAGCTTGAATTTCGTATGGTCACCGGAACATACCATTGTGTTGTTGAAAAACGTTTAATGCGGATCTGATTTTGAAATACATGCATTGTATGATCGCTGCTCTACGCGGTTCCATGATATGGCATGTACCTATGTCAATTGTTCATTGTCAGTAAATGCATGGCAACACATTCAGTCCGGTTTTCCATTTAGCTAGGGGGGTAGTTATCATGAATACCCATATCATCTATGTAGGTACATAATAAGATTTAGGTATATTTTTGCTAGTGAAAAAATACTAGCAATATTGTAAATAAATTATATATTGTAGGAGTGAAAATGACTCTACATTTTCAAAAATCATCTTGATCTACGCATTACTTAGTAAGATAGTAGGTAGGTAATATCACAGTATAAAATACTGCGCGTCTGTCCGTTTTATCAAAATAATTTGAACTGTTTAAAAATAAAATCGCCCGGTGTGTTGCGTCCAGCATATATCAAATTTTTTTAGATGTAAAAATATTGTCTTTACGAAAATCGGAACGCAACCGGAGCAGGCTCAGATAGAGTCCCATCCAAAAAACGGGAAATATTTAATTGATCCTCTAAAAATTGATTAACCCCTTTTTTTAAATAGCCGATCGCAGTAACTAAGCTAGGGCATCAAGACTAAATGGGTTAGGTTAGGTTAGAACTGTCACCAACCATGCTCGAGCTGAGCGAGCACTACATCCAAGTTGGTCGCAGTTGGCCATTTAGTAATTTAGGACAACCAAATGTGAATTATTTGGGGTTCGAGTAAACACGTTCCCCAAAAAAAACTACTAAAATATTAGATTAACACGAGTTATCGGAAAATCCAGCTTAAATTAAAATACAATGTTTTTCAAAAATTGATTCGTTTGGAATATTGTTGCTTAAATAGGTAATTAGTCGGGTTATAATTAGGTGTTTGTCTAAGTTACTCCACGTGTAGGCTAGTAGGTAGTGTATAATTTCAGTTTGGCCCATTCTTGCTAGTGCACTTGTGCTAGCTGGCCACGTCAGCACATGTCTTGTCCTAGGAACAGTGGTTTTGTGTCATGATTCCAAAATATACTGAATTAAACGCAATTCTAAAGTCAATTATTCATAAAAAAAGGAGATTGTGAATACAAGATAAATTGGGATATAGAACGAAATACGATAAAAATGTGATATAAGAATTTAAAATAAACTGTAAGTACATAATAATATTCAATGTTTCTGTGACGATTTTGTCATATCTATTGTACAAGTATCGCCTGAATTAAAATAATATTTAATTAAGAACTCCCAGAGCTTGTTAAGAAAACACATTTGTTGGAAATGGGAAGACCCGGCTTATATTTTTAAAGTCTTATTTATTGAAGACAAAGTTAGTGTTTTTGAAAAGAAAGTACTTGATTATTACTTATTTTCTCAAATGTCAGCCCAAAAGTTTGTTTGAAATAATACTTGTTCTTTTTGGATGTTCTTTCAAATCAAAGACGACGGCAGGTTAAGTTTCATCTACCTGTCCGTAACAGGCCTTACGTTTATAGAAAATTACTGGATTTATTAAACGTTCTTATGATAGGTATCAGCCATGTATTTTCCATGCTTACCAGTGGGTGATACTCAGTTGTAGGCACTTCTAGGGCTGGGCTACGTCACTTTATCCTCACCTTTACGTAAAAATAACCAATTTATTTGTCAACTATTCCACATTTAGTAATTAAACACTGTGATAGATAACGCGAGAGCGCAATCCATAGACATTAGAGTATCTTTTATTGGTTCAGTGATAACGAAGTATATCTACCTAACTACTGATGTTCACGAACCAGTCGTAATTGTGAGGAACCACAGACGTGCATACAAAGTGTTGGTTAAGTGAAGGAGCACCAGAAAGTGCCAGAAAGTTATAGGAACTACGACATTGTAAGTAGAAGTTTGCTTCCTCTGATGCGTTTGCGCTGCTATCGATATCAGTGCTGTCCCTACGGAAATTTCTCAAATATTATCAGCACAATCTTTGTATGCTACAAACCTATGCGGTTGTGATGTTTGTATTGCTAACGTATGGAATAATACTTTACAGATAATTGTCTTATTTCCTGTGATAGTAAAATTAGTTGGTGCCAGTGACCGAGAACTTGTGTTGAAATCGATTTGTCATAGTATCCTAACCAATATTAAGTGTAAATACGAAAGTGAGTTTGTTTATTTGTTTGTCTGTTTGAAACGCTTTCACGCTAAAACGGCAGAACAGATTTGGATGAAATTTGGCACATGGGTAGACCATAACCTGGATTAGGACATAGGATACTTTTTATCCCGGTATACTTACGGGTTCTAAACGTATAGGGATGAAACCGCGAGGCACAGCTAGTGGGTTATAAATAAATGCAGACGAATGAGTGACGTATTGTGGTGAATGTTTTGAGCATGAATGTCGATGGCTTTATGAGAAAGATCAACGAAACGATGGATTTTTGTGTAAAATATGCTTTAGGTATGTACATAGACGATTGAAACTGAGATGAGGGTTGATGATGATCAGTGCATAAATTATTTTCGTAAACGATTGTGACAAATTTGTTTCATTTTGACAGTTTAACAACATTCATTGCGTTATTTACGTTGTAGAGCAGATTTTTTTCCAACTTATGAAGCAATGGATTAACAATCTGTTTCGAATCGAAAAAAAAATTGTGATTGATCATGTATTACGCAATTAGGGAGATATGGGGAAACAGAAGATATGCATGTTGTGATAACCCATGATAATTTGGGAAAAGGGCAGGAAAATTAGATAAAACGGCTGAACGGATTTGGATGAAATTTGGCACATATATAGATGATGCCCTGGAAAAGAACATAGGATACTTTTTTTTTTTCCCACGGGATCGAGACTTATGCGGGTGAAACCGCGGGGCGCAGCTAGTAAGTCATATAGAAGACAATATGTTAAGTATCACACTCTGGAATCCACCAAAACTGTCATTACTTAAATAATGCAACGTAATACTTTTTCTCTGTAGACTTAAATGTATTTTACTTAGCTCAAGAGATAATAAGCATAATGTAGGCAGTACAGACTGACCTTTGAGAAGAGATCTAAATATACTCCATCAAGATCACTGATATGTATTTTGATAACATAGACAAAAGAGGCTGGGAGAAAGATATTCATGTCTGGGTTGGACCCAGCCATGAATTTCTGTATGACCATTTTTTCCAAGAAGAGCTTGACTTGTTTGACCTTAAGGTTCATAAAAGTAAAATAGTGCGTTGGAGTGATTACTCCTGGAAGGAAATAAAGGGTTTCATTCTACACATTTCCTTGTCAAAAATGTTCATATTCATCTGATCTAATATCTTTAAACGAGCAATTCTTGGTACATATAATCTGAATCTCGGAAACGGCTCTAACGATTTTCATGAAATTTAGTATGCAGGGGGTTTCGAGGGCGATAAATCGATCTAGCTATACTCCGTTTGAAATAAGATTAGACATTTAACTAAACCTTTTTTACAGTCCGTTCAACCGATTTTGACTTCTATTGTGTTGGTGGCATGACAAATGACAGCTGCAGTAAACAGTTCGTTTGTAACCACTTTTTTTGCTTTTAATGCCATCCTTATACCTACGGTATAGAAGTCAAAATCGGTTGAACGGATTGTAAAAAAGGTTTGTTTAAATGTCTAATCTTATTTCAAACGGAGTATACGTAAAATTTTTTGAAAACTACAAAAAAAAAACCGAGCAAAGCTTGGCCATCCAGTATATTGTTATATTAATGGCGTAGGTACTCGCTATAAAGTATAATATTCGACAACAAATGACAACCGCAACGAACTGTAATGACAGAAATAGCACAAAGTTTTCCCATTTGTAACATTACTCAAACATGTTAATGGCAAGTGATAGTAAGAGATAACTACTTAAGTGCATCGCTCTGTGACCTGCACCAATTATCTGTTCATGCTCTGATCACTGTCTTGCGTTCATAATTACTGTTGGGTGAAATTTTGGCTTGAACTTTCTTACTTATCATTTTATTTGTTTGTAATGACATTCTTGTGGTGGCCACATTGGCCGATGATGTTATATCTTTTGCGACGTTTCTATAATGAACTGTAGGATACTTAAACCCCAGCAAGCATCAATAATTTCCTTGTTAGGCATAACTTGTGGGTCAGCCGCAATCAACTTCGAGTGCTCTACGTAGATAATAATGCAAGCGAATGTGCATTCTTCTCCTCTTCACATATTCCATTGTTGGTCATAATGTTATGCGCATAGAAAATAAGTAAACAAATAAAAAATTCGGGGGCTTTGAATAAAATATGGTTTTCTTTGTTACAGACTTAAAGGGAAATTAATTGAAAAGTGGTGCTAAAGTACACCGTAAAAATACTTGGCCGACGAGCTATATCCAATGAAGACTCCGAGCCCAGCATTCGGAGCATCGTCAGTAGACCCGTGAACACCCGGCCGCGCCATCACAAGTTTGATGGTCACTCTCCCGCTGGAGAAAATTATCTATACGCACTGTCACTTCATTATTATTAAGTTTCTCAACATATTCTTCATTTTGTAGTCTATCTATCTATTTAAATATATATTTCAACTTGTAATTAATTTGAAAAATGAGCAAGATTCTGAAAGTCGTCGGGGCCTCATGGCTCCAGACGAAGATTAGTTCCTACATCCTTGGCATTCTCGGCATTCTGTCAATCTTGGCCCTGTTCGTTGGACAAATTGAAAGGTTGGTATATAATAATAGCTATAATTATCAGTAATCATTTATTTTAAAATACAGGAAACCATCTTCATCTCGTGGCCATTTATAGTGATTATTGTGATAGCATCTGGAGGAGGAAAACAATCTCAGACAAAATGGCGTAGCGAATAAACAAAACATCTAACATAATGCGCTACAATTACCTTTCTTATCAGATCTGAATGCTTACAAAAACAACGAAATTGGTTACAATTTCCAGTAATCTATGGGTTTGTTTAAAATTTCACGAACGATATGAATTTATGAATTATTTATTTCGTTTCAGAATTCAGGAAGATGGAAATTACGCAGCTACTGTATTTTTCTCTAACAAAACCGGATATCGTATCGAGTACTGGGGTCAGAGCAATGAACTAGCAGATATACCTAGGGGGGTAGCACGTGCTTACTTCAGGATGGATATTGATACTACAGGGTAAGTTATATATTATTATTTCTTCGATTGGCTTAGAAACTTTGCAGATAATGGTGTTTCGTAGAACAAATTTTCTAAACTATCTTCAACTACTATTTTAAACATACGTAACCATTATTATTCAACCATATATATTCACTTAATTTATCTACAGTGGGTTCTCGTTGTCCCGTAAGCGATCGATTCATGACAAGATACGTTTACGCGTTATATGTGAGAATTACCATAACATAAGTAATATTCGTAAATACGTAAGATTAAAGTCGTTGCGTTGCTTGACCTATTTACCTACTTTTATCGAACCTAAATCTAATAATGCTTATGGTGCGCGGACGTGGGAATGCATGCTACCATTGTATATGAACGATCTACGTATGAAAATCTGTAATGTCTTAAATGCAAAGAACTGCTCAAAAGTATTAAAAAGATATTTTCTAGATATAAGTGAGACCTAAAAAATATAGATATATATGTACCTACCTAATTGTTATTTAATTAATATGTAGTGGCACCGAGTTGCCGTGTCTGGCCATACCGCTGATAAACCCGCGATGGTTTGTTTGTGTGGTATGTGTAAAATGTATCAAATGCATGTAAACTTTTGTTTTTTGAATAATAAACTAAAAAAAAATAAAAAAAAATGAATCTTTTCCAAAAAAAAAAATGGCCACATATATTTCACAAATTCAAGCCTTCTTGTCACAGTCATGTCGTGCAGCTGCCGCCTAAGTAATTTCTGTTCTATGCTCGTGATTTGTTATATACTTTGTGTTATTCTCTGATTACTCTTGTCTTTTATGTATGCACGTATTTCTGTGACAAATAAACCTATTTTTCTTTCTTACTTTTTCTTTTCTTCTTTTAAATATAATTCACAAATCGGTCAGTGTTATTGAATTTTTAGGGTTCCGTAGTAAACAAGGAACCCTTATAATTTCGTCATGTCCGTGTCTGTCTGTCCGCGGTCTAGCTCCGAGACCCTTAGTACTAAAAAGCTGTAATTTGGCATAGGTCAACAAACATATCAATTACGCCATCAAAGTAGTAAAACAAAATTAAAAAAACTTTTTTTTTTATGGTTCCTCCCATGCACGTAAAGTGGTGATGTTTTTTTTTATTTTTTTATCCCTTGGTGTGGGATATCATTGGAAAGATCTTTCAAAAACATTATGAGTTTTCCAAAACCATTTTTGGATTCAGGGATCCGTTTGCGAAATATTAAGCTTTAAAGTGCTAATTTTTGTTAGAGTCAAGTGTCCCCCTGCCAGCTAAATGGTTGGTTTTGGATGTGTGAAAAAAATCACAGCAGTAGTTTATTTAACGAAATTAAAAGGAAACTATCACAGCTAAGTAGGCTTTACAAGTTAACGAGTAATAATTGACCAACTTAACTTTGCAGTTGCAAAAACATGTTTTACCATACATTCCGTATGGGAGAACATGTTTATCAACTACAAAGTTAAGTTTGTTTTTGGGACAAATTCATCCCAACTACGGAACCCTTCATTGTGTGTGGTCCGACACGCACTTGGCCGGTTTTTCCATTAGGAATTTTCCAGTAGCAGTCCGGAGTCTGGATTTGTGCCCAATTGATGGCAATAGGCTATTATTACATTGGACTTAAACATAACTGGCGAAATGTGTGTACTTATCTAGGTACGCCTCTACCTAACCCTACGGGGAAACAAGGCGTGATATTATGTCATGTTATAATTTATAATCGAAAATAAAAAATTCTTATGTTCTTTTCAGCTGGTCTCTTCTGGAAATAGAGACCGATCCATCATATTCCGACGAACACCAAGCGTACGCGGCAGGCATAGTCGAGGGTGCCCTGACCTGGTCACTGATCCACTCGCACCTGGAGAACACCATCAGAGCCCGATGCGACCAAGAACCCTCGGCGATGAAGCAGTGTAACAACTTTAGGGACGCTCTGGAAAAGTCTGTCGACATCTGGAAGGCACATGCCGCTGAAAAGGGCGGGGAGGACCCATTCTGGCATCATGTAAGCTATACCATATACTAGTCATTTTTGTCTATCAGTTATGGTTTCTAAAAATGTAAGGTCCGTTTTTGAATAATGTCTATCGGAGAAATAAAAAACCGGCCAAGTGCGTGTCGGACCACGCACAATGAAGGGTTCCGTAGTTGGGATGAATTTATCCCAAAAACAAACTTAACTTTACTTTATTACTCGTTAACTTGTAAAGCCAACTTAGCTGTGATAGTTTTCCTTTTAATTTCGTTATATAAACTACTGTTGTGATTTTTTTCACACACCCAAAACCAACCATTTAGCCGGCAGGGGGGGGGGACACTTGACTCTAACAAAAATTAGCACTTTAAAGCTTAATATTTCGCAAACGGATCCCTGAATCCAAAAATGGTTTTCACAAACTCACAATGTTTTTGAAGGACCTTTCCAATGATATGGGTTACACTATGGGTTAAAAAAATAATTAAAAAAACATCACCACTTTACGTGTATGAGAGGTACCCTAAAAAAAATGTTTTTCATAATTTTGTTTTACTACTTTGTCGGCGTAATTAATATGTATACCTATGCCAAATTACAGCTTTCTAGTACTAAGGGTCTCGGAGCTAGACCGCGGACAGACAGACAGACAGACAGACGGACATGACGAAACTATAAGGGTTCCTTGTTTACTACAGAACCCTAAAAATGAGAGTATGCAAATTCAGAGGTGGTGAAACAGGCAAGTAATTTAGTAGGAAAGCGAATCAGATGACCAAGCAAAGATCTCTAGTCCTTTGTCTAACGTACTGTAGAAGAAAGTCTTGGGCAAGTTGACTGGTGATCGCAATAGGTTCCGTTGTTTTTTCACTCGCCAGGAAAATCTCTTTTAGGAAAATAAAAATATTTCCTCTTGTTAAAACATATCTTTTAATCACGACTGCAACACTTGCGGAAAGTGATCAATAAATAGGTATATAATAATTAATGCTAAAAGCCTACATAAGAGGTATCAACAAGCGTCATTAAACTAATACCTACCGTATAGTATATTAATAAAACACGTTTTCCTGTTTTCAGGTATCTCTGTACTACACGCAAATAAGCGGAATATTTACCGGTTGGAAGCACGGCGTCAACCGCGGCTTGAAAGAGTATGAAACCGATATATCAGACTTGTATTGGCTAAACTCCGTATCGGAAGCTATTGAAATCCAACGCAAAATGAACATCTCTTTAGAAGACGAAGCTCTTCAAACAGTTCCTCATCTATCTAGTGCATTTTTGAGAGTTGTCGATGACAAAACTAAAGACGGTACTCCCACAAAAAAGCTTTACGTTTCGCAAAACGCCGCTGGAAGGTGAGACTAATGACATGTCTTGAATTTTTTACGCAACTGCAAAAAAGGGTTTTTACAATCTTATTAAGAAGGTTTATCCTAAAAGTTAGCAACGTCGCAAATATATATCAAATATTTCGCTGTTTTGATTAATTTGGCAATATAACTGTATGGAAATAAGAAATGTGGCTAACTAGGGAACTAAAATATTGATTATGAAATGCAAAAATTAATATCGTAACTCCGAATATTTAGATTTGACTTTTTTATACCTAAAACCATTACAGCATCAAATTCAGTGTTATAATTGCAATTCATTATTAATATTCTAGTTCGCTAGTTAGCCACATTTCTTATTTCCATACAGTAATATTGCCAAATTAATCAAAACAGCGAAATATTTGATATATATTTGCGATGTTGCCCTTCAGAATAAACGCTCTTAATCTAGAATAATCTAGATCTACTTAACTATGCAATCATTTCCGTGTTTAAACAAATTTCTCTAACATTATATCTACCCATTTTATTTCAGCTACGCTTCAATGACTCGCATTATGAAGAAGTATAAACTGAACTACCACGAGACTGCTAAAGATGCCAAACTAGTTCCTGGAACATCCGTCCATTTCTCAGGGTACCCCGGCTCCATCACCAGTCAGGATGAATTCTACATCGTGAAGGGTAAAAACCATAGGATGGCCGTAACAGGCACTACACTACGGAACTACAATAACAAACTGTGGAAAGAAGTCAATATAACTGAACAAGTAGGTTGAAATAAAAGCATGCCAACAATATCATTAGAAATAGGTATCTACGCATCCAGTAAGGCGATAACACACTAGGTACTAAACAAAATATTCGTCATACTTTTTTAATAATATTTATTAGAGCAACAGTAGATGACTAAGTACAATTTCATAATATATTTCTGCCATTTCCTTACCTACTGAAAACAGACGACAATTTTTGAAGTGAAAACTTCTTTAGGCGCGTTACTCGGCGTTGGGCATTTTTGAGATGGGAAAAAACAACTCGCGACACTGTTACCGACACCTCATTTTTGTAAACGCAATTGTGCTCTTTATTTAGATAAGGTTACAGACCATTGTTTTATACATGTATTTTTTTTCCACCAAGGCAATCTTGTTCAAGTTTTCACTTTTGTCGGAATTCCCGGAGTGCCACTGTTTTTTCGTGAAATTCGTGAATAGTCACAATCGAGAATTGAGAGACGTAGCAGATAGACTTGTAGTTAAGTAAGACGCACCAAGAAACGTGATAAATCAAAATCAAAACGTTTTGCAATCTAAGTTTATTATCAAATATTGGTGTTAAGTTGTTCCTTATGTGTTAGCAGTCTTTTGCAAGTATTGCAATATCAGCACAAATTCTTAATTCATAATTTGAATACAAAATACGACAAGAAGATACACCCATATCCTAAAGCACTAATAGAATTGTTTAAACTTTCTAGGTGCCTGTTGGTCCACGAGTATCAGCTGCTAACCATCTGGCGTCCAATGTGAGCTCCTGGGGACATATCCTGGCGAACAGTAACTCAGGCACAGCCAGTAAGCAATGGCTAATCGTAGACTTCAACAGATTCGATCACCTGCATGGGCTCGCGCTCCGCACTGAAAAAGTCAAGCCACCCCGCAATGAGGTGGTTACTCAAAGCACTGTGGACAAGTGAGTTTCTGAACAAATTAATCCTCTACCACACGTATTTATCTTACATATTTTCTTAAAGAGCATCAAATCGAAATTTCTAACCCTGGAAATCAAATTAAAGCAAAGTACTTTCTGACTGTACAGACGCCAGCACATCAAGCTACTACAATCTGTAAAATTTATTTAATAGATTTTCAACTTTATCCCTGAAGTATAAGATTCAAAGTTGACTGGGAAAATTTGACAGTTTCGGGTAGCTTGATGTGCTGGCGTCTGTGCCTATAAATTTTGCTTAGAAATGGCTGAACGAAACGAACTGTAGCTGCCCCTAAGCACTTCTGTAGGTAAAGTGCATAAGGCTTTATAAATACGGGAAGAAGATTGGGGGCATTCTAGTAAATAACTTGTCGTTGGAAGCCTTATAGTTATGTTTTGATGGGCATAGGTAGAAGCCAGTTTTAAACCAGAATAAAAACGATACAGGAGTAGTTTCAGTGAATTAAAATTATGTGTCTCCCTCAGGGACGTCAGGCATATCGTGGTGTACCGAAACAACAATGGTCATTCAAAGGGTCTGCTTGCACTGGTGGAGCAAGTTCCAGGGCGGACTCACTCTGCGGATTTGTCTGATGCTTTCTTAGAACAAGGCTATTGGGCCACTCATGGATTGCCGTTTTTCCCAGTAAGTTATTAATAAATTAATCATTTGGACACGCCATTTTGGTAGAAAAATTTCTATGAATAATTATAACGTCAATTTTACCACATTTTCAGGATATCGCAGAAATAACACATGTCAACCAAATGAAAGAGAAACATGGGAACATCTTTTCCGAGTCGGAGTCACCTCGAGCTATGCTGTTCAAGTTAGGTTACAAGAACGCCACGACATTGGACAGCATTGTTGCGTTAATGAGACAGAATAACATGACAGAAGCAAACAGTACTGATCAAGAAGGCATTGAAGAATGTTCCGGTGATGTCAGCTGTGTACTTAGCGAGCGAGGCTATTGGTCTGTTATTGGAGTTCGAGGAGACATCACCAGCCTTTACAAAGAAGCCTACGGAGTTATTGACACTAAAATCATAAGCGGTGAGTTGACTTCTTCAATGCTTGTCTGTTTGTTTGTTATATGTTTGGCTATAATGCGAATATCAAACCACCTGAATATCCTTTAATAAGAAAATGCTTATAAATTATCGTGATATCAATAAACGAGAACTTAAACATTTAGAAGCTGTATTTAAAAACCTTTTATTTTTATTTACAGGTACACTGAACGAGTCTAATTTAGATTTTTTCGCGATATCCGGTCCTCCATACACAGAAATACAGCCGAACGCAACTAAAATATTGCTTAACAAGGGAAACGTTGCACCCATATATACAGAACTGCTGAACAACAAGCCCGACGTCAACGGCATTGAAATAAGAGACCTTGTGATGCATGAACAGGAGAAAGCCGAAGAAGATAAACTGGAACTGCTGAACAAAGACCTAATAAAACCTTTCGATTGGTCAGAGGGTGAATTCAAGAACGCTACACACCAAGGTCTACCCGATAGGTGGGCTTTTGAACTTTATATACCTAAATGGACGTGGTGAATCTCCAAGTCATCATATCTTTCATAATAATTTGTTTTAACTTAATTTAAAGCCCTGGTTCGCCGTTTTCAACTAGCTGATAAGATTATCAGGACTTAACAATCCTCGTATTACTGTTTTTTTTTTTTTTACAATGTGCAATATTTCCATCTTCCTCTATTATACTCATTCTGATTAGAATTGAATGAAATGTTTTGTAGCAAGTTCTGTTCGTAATTGTATTTCAATGTTTACGTTAAGGTTATTTATTGGATTTATGTTCGTTTCGTTTACGTTCGTTTGTATATTTGTCTTAGATGTGTTTTAGTAACCGTTGTTTCTGTGCCTGAATCAGAACTTTGGTGACACTACAGGACTGCCGTGAATCTTAAAAGATATAATATAACTATGTTTAAGTATCCATAAATGGCATTTGAATGAAATTCTACTTGAAATCATATATTTTAGAAAAATCAGAATGACTATTTTATCATCTTGACCATGTTTTATCATTTATGTACCTAATTATATTATTGAATTCACAGATTGGATTTGTACTTTAATTGTGTACTTAATTACGTTTATATTCATTTTATAAAACATTTTACTCGTATATATTTTGTAAAAGATCATTATGCACCTACTCATAACGAAATGAGACCCTCTGTATTTATTGTGAGTGTTAATAAAAATGAAGTGACTTATAAATTCGATTTTGCTCTCGAAAATAAATGTTTCCTGCATAACCTATAATTATTTTCTTATTTATTATCATTATAATTTATAAGTAAATAATGTTTCCAAGTTCCTTACCTGAAAACACTTGAAAAAAATACACAAACTTTTCTCTTCAACAAGTTTTATATAACTTGTGGAAAATATGTAGGCGTGACGTGCTGTGGCTTTTTACAAGCTATAAATTAGCTTGCTTCGTTCGTATGTTTCCAGTTACTCCAATTGTCATTCATTCCATTAAGCCGATTCACGTCAAACGCTGCAATTCGTAAAATCTGTGATTCGCACATTTAATGCTATCTTGTAAACTATGGCCGCATTCAAAGTTACGCCAAAAGTGATTATATCGCGGATCCGACCAAATTTAATAGTCACAAAATATAAGGGTTATTGAGTAAAAATTGTGACTTTGGACTTTGGTCGGATTCGCGATATTATCACTTTTAACGTAACACGGAATGCGGCCTACTACAGACACGATTGAAACTTTGCCACGGTATGTATTTATTACCATATTGGGAGTGGGTTGCGTCAGAAAACAGTTTTACGCGAAAATGACACATTCGCAACTTTATCTTGGATGTGACGATGTTATAACATATTATATTACATATAATAATAATTTACTCGTTAGGAGGCAGCTGGATCAAGGGCTTGATCCAGAAAGCAGTACTCCTGGACACGGCGCGTATTGTTAGGAGGTTCCTCTCTCAGGAGCCCTGACCACCGGTGGCTTGGACCCTGTTCCCGACACCGGTGGGCTACTATTTTTTATATTTTTAAATGATTTTTTATAAGAATATTTAAAACTGTAAATAGTGTGCTTAAAAATTAAATAAAGGAAATAATTTATAATTATACATATAGTAGTAGTAGGATAATAGGATGTTACCAGTGGAGGAAACACCTTTTTAGCTTCGACGCTGGTTGGAGGAATGTGATGAGGAGGTTGTTTACTTGACTAAGATGAATTTTTCGTGGTGTGTGCCATCTGTACTCGGCAAAGAGTTTCTAAATCTTGAGCTCTAAAAGTGTGAGCAACTGAAATCAAGTGTCAGCTGGTGAATACTAGCTCACACTTGACTTCAGTTGATGACAGCGATGATGATCAATAATTACTTCAAAAAACAATTTACCTTAAAACAGCACTACGTTCACTGCAACTGCGATCAGTTGCAGTGGACGTTGAAGGTGTTTTGGCATGGTCCTTTCAATCTGTTTGCTTATTTTCTCTTTTATAGTAAATGATTTTTCAGTCTCTGCTGCTGGTAATCATTGAGTACTACGTCAACACCATCGCTTCTGAACAAAAACATTTTTGAATTATCTTTATGATGAATCTAGTAATTGTGTCATTAAATGGATTTTAGAAGATATACCATGAATTTTCACGATTGCGAATACCTATTTTATTAAAATATAACGTTAAATTATTACTGATTTTGATGTAATAAAATAAAGAAAACGAACAAAAGTAACCATCCGTATTTTCGTTGTATCTAGATAGTAAAACAAATGTTATCCGGGTACAATTTTCGTCGGATACCCAGATAATTTTGGATATCCGGATAGCATGCCCTATTGACAGTGCAGCCTTAGTTCTAATTACGACAAATATGACAGATGAAACTCTGAATGGCGTCTTACAAGTTCACCACAGGTGTGGGAAGAACTAAATAGATTATTTTGAGAAAGTAGTGAAGATAAAAGCTCTGACCCCGATTACTCCCCCCTCCCTCTCTCTCCTCGAGTTATATATCAGGCAGATGCGTTATTTTTTTCTGATTCCGGCAATCAAAAAAAAAAAAAAATCAAATCAAAAAAAAAATTTAGATGCGTCTTTTTTTCTATCGGGGGCAAAGCTATGATCTATGTTTTCGATTTTTCAGTTACAAGAAAGAACCTGACGCCAGACACGTGTACACTGAAAGTAGATGGAACTAGTACCCTAATTGCGTAATACAACACAATCACAATCTGTTTCGATTTGAAACAGATTGCTAATCCATTGCTTCATAAGTTGGAAAAATATATTTGCTCAACAACGTAAATAACGCAATAAATGTTATTGAACTGTCAAAATGAAACAAATTAGGCAAAATTGTTTTCGAAAATAAGTTACGCAATTAGGGTACAGATAGTTAATTGATTCAGGCGTGACCTTGCGGAAATCCATTATAAAATACAAAAGACGTGGATATATTTAGTAACCTGTTCCGCTTAGCTATTTCTAAAGAGCCATAAAAATTCCTGAAAGAAATAGACACGTGTTTCACCTCTCAACCTCAACTCAACCTCTCTGACCAAGATTATTTCCGGGTTTTTTTTTATGTACACATTGACATTAATGATTTTTATATATACAATGACATGAATATTTACTTTTAAAGTATTATATTATTTTAATTATTGTGAATGTGAAGACTACCTATATGGGTCATTCCTTTTTGTTTTGTTTTTAATTTATTCTCAGTTAGTTTTAATCATGGTCTGACAGTTTGAATAATTTATGTGGCCAACACAAATGTCCTTTTTTTGGTATTGTTCGTCGAATCGTTGAGTTCTTTAAATTCTGAGTTGAGCTACACGATAACTGACAAATGCGTGCACTGACTGGACAGGCCCTCTCTGTGTGGTGCTTTCCTCTAAAGACCACTTCAGACACCAATCCACATGGCCTTCACATGATCTGACCAAGATTATGTCTGGACTTTAAAAAAGACTGTGACCTCTGAGTTTGTTTCAGCCTTTCTTCTCAGAGTAGTCAGATAGGAAACGCCGACCTCATCTAGTTTTTAAAATATGATTGACGTGTAAAAGTGTTTGTACAAACCTACTTACAGAAATAAAATAATTTATCATTTATCAACGAGGCATCCTCAGGATGACGATGGACGTGTTGCCACACTGAGCGCTGAGTGCAGACTGAGCCTTATCGCCCGTCAAACCCACTTATATAGTGCCACCGTTATCAGTGCGATAAGGGGCGAACAATAACAGCAAAGGTGACCTTGGCATATTCGTATTTAATTCGTTTAACAGTGTAACGTTTCCTGTATTATTTTTGACAATTTCTAAACTCTCTAGTACTAACATTCTGAAACCTTTATCACATGTGTGTAATATTTCGAAAGTGTTATTATTATTTAGAAAGAAAGAAAGAAAATACATTTTTTTTATCACAGACAAAAAGGAACACAACACAACATAATTATAACACAAGTAAAAGATAGAAATAAAAAGGAAACTAAAAAAAAAACAGTGTGTAAAATAATAATTTAACATGAAAGTTAGTGTGCCTCGCGGCTGCGCCAAATAGGCCCAGTTCAGCAAAAAAGCCAGACAACTAGTGCCTGACGCTGGTTTTCAACTGGACCTGAAATGTGAGGTGACGGATGTAGATCCGTTTTATTCTACAATGTGTGTGTATACACATATATAAAATAAATGAGTGTAATAACAATAACGAATATTCCAATACATTGTGTGAAATAAAATAAAATTGTAAAACAACAAAACAAAAAGAAACTGACAAATAAATGAAATGGACGCATGTCATATCTTTCGAAACAAACAAAAACCTGTTTTGAACGTTACCAGACTTCCACGTTCCAACAAAATTTATTAAGCACTTAGGTACATATACATATTTATAAATATCATATAATTGACACATTTAGTGTGACCATATCCAACTTCCGCTGTGCATCTATGAGGTACTGCCATAAACTTCTCGTCTAAAAGCGCCTATTGTGTTAATAACTCTAATCGGTGGTGGTGGCAGGTTGTTCCATATTTTGGAGGCCGCATAACAAAAGCTGCCTCTAAGGCCTGAAACTGCGTTAAGCGGGCGCCCGCGACGGACACCCGTCGCGTGTCTACGCGCGTGGACACGCTTGTGGACTCCGTGGGAACGCGACGGCCGCCGTTCCGGAGAACGGATTATTTTATTTACGCAGTGTCGCTAGTTCCATTTTAACGGTGTGCACGCACAGCCGTGTTGATGAAGAACTTAATATATTAGACGGGTCACGTGGGGACTCGCTTCCCCGCGACGGACGCCCGCGCGTGTCCCCGTAACGGGGCACTTTTGTATGGAACCGCGCGGACGTCCGCTTAACGCAGTTTCAGGCCTAAAAGCGGCTGTACCCTGAGACTGAGTCGAGAGTTGTTACGAGCATTGCCTTCTCTCGCATTCCCGTCTACTCGTAACCCAGCTTAGCTTGTTATACAAGTAGTCTGGTTTCTGTTATTAAACTACACCGAACAGAAGGCAAGCCAAGTGCAGTTTGCGTCTGGACTTCATTTTCAGAGTAAAATGCTTGTTTAGGAAGGGTGTTACATGACTTCTGCGAGGAATACTGTAACAAAACCGAGCACAAGCGTTTTGTACCCTTTGAATGAGGCGGTCTGTACGAGCTAATAGGCGCAAACCATACACTGTGTCAGCGTAGTTCAACCTACATAGAACCAGATTTAACGAATGACCTATAGGTATCCATTAAGTGTTAACACTTAACACACACGTGTTGGCACTATATACATAAGTGGGTTTGACGGGCGATAAGGCTCAATCTGCACTCAGCGCTCGGTGTGGCAACACGCCGTGTTCGGTTCACAATAAGTCCATCGTCATCCTGAGGATGCCGCAATAAGAGGTTAAACACGTGTCGATTTCTTTCAGCAGTTTTTTATGACTCTTTAGAAATAGCTAAGCGGAATAGGTTACTAAATTTATCCACGTCTAATTGTATTTTAGATGGAACCATTAAGTTAATAGGAACAAGGCAGAGAAATGGCGGACTTTACAAGCTGAAACTTGATTGCCTGTCGCCGAAACCTAAAGTTAACATGGCAATGACTAATCCTCTACAAGTTTATCCCGAGAAGCTCGCTCATCAGAATAAGAGACACGTAAAACAGCTCTCAAAACGGTGAAGGAAAACATCGTGAGGAAACCGGAATGTCCTAGAACCGAAAATTCGAAGACATGTGACATCTACCAACCCGCACTGGGCCCGCGTGGTGGATTACGGCCCACTCCCTCTCACTGAGAGGAGGCCTGTGTCCCAGCAGTGGGAACTTTATAGGCTGATGATGATGAAAACAGGTCCTAGAGAAAGAGTTCGGATTAAAAAATAAAATTCATTTATTTCAGGTAAACATAACAACCCATATTAGCATTTTTAAATTAGCATCTTCAAACTCACACATAAATAAAAACAAACGACTAAATACAATATAAATACAATTAAAAGTGGAAGGCAACCACACAGATCAGTGCGAAGGCTGTGTGTACGAAAAGGTCCATTGGCAAAAGTTTGGTACAAGGATAAGAGCAACTCAACCAGGTAAGCTGATCCATCTATACCGACATATCGCTCGTCTAGAAGACAAACGTACTAATTATAGATCTCACGTCATACAAATGTACACTCACAATTTAGGCTGAAAGAGATGAAATTTAAAAACTCAACATTTTGCACTTTGTACGTTTGTCTTCTAGACCATCGATATGTGGACCTTTTGCATATTCAATACAAAAGTTTAGGCATTTCTTAATGTTTAAGGATGACTTTACTCGCTATCGTTACATATATTTCCTGAAACAGAAGTCTGAAGCATGGATAAAGCTCAAAATACTAGCTGAAGTCAAAGCTGCAGGTCACAATGTAAAAGAAATCTTGAACGATAACGGAGAGGAATTTCATAATGAAAAATTTCGAAAGATCCTGTATGAACATGGCATAAAACAGAGACTGTCGATGCCCCACACTCACGAACAAGCTGGCCGCGTTGAAAGAGAGAATAGGACAGTAGTAGAAGCAGCGCGAGCAATTAAGCATTCTCATGAAGAGATACCTCAAGATCTTTGGGCAGAGCTTAATAACACTGCAGCAGACGGCCTAAATCATACTGGCTCGTCAAGTGTACAAGGAAAATCTCCCTATGTGTTATGGTTTGGAAAGAAACCAGGCATCAAACACCTAAGAATCATTGGCTGCAAACGCTAAATACATTCCTTAATCAAACCGCAAGAAGCTAGACAAAAAAGCCCAAAACGGAGTATTAATTGGCTACAATGGAGATGAAGGATTTGGAATAAAATCAATTACAATTTTTTTATTTATTTTTTAGTTCTCGAGATCTCACGTTTGAAGAGATACCGTTACTTGGATACCCTAAGAAAAAAGATGCCCCGAACGATCCTCAACCTTCAACCTCAACAAACAGTATATATCAATACGGGCTACCAGATCTTCAACAAGAGATATTACAGGAAATCATGATACAGAATGATGCCCAAAACAGCCCACCATCTACAAATAAAACAACTTCGACATCACACTTTAATGGTGTTAATGAGCAGGAACTCTATGTAGAGCGAGATGCACAAGAGGAGCATAATGTTCCAGAAAAACAAAATCTAATCAACACAGAAGAGTCTGAACAGTTTCATGACACTGCAGAATCTGATGGTGAGGAAGTGGAAAATAATGAGGACCTTTCTCAAGCTGAAATTGAACGCGAAAGTCAAATGACTCTTAGAGACAGGACTAATATCAGAACTCCAAGTCGATACAAAGATTATATCTGCAACATGACATCGAGGGTACCTACTGATGAACCTACTATAACTTTTAAAGCGGCTATATGCAGAGCAGATCGGGAAAAATGGCAAAAGGCCATCAACAGTGAAATTGTTTCATTAAAGGAGAATGAGACCTGGAAACTGGTTGAATTACTAAAAGGCAAAAAGCTTATTCCATGCAAATAGATATTCAAGATCAAGACTAACCCTGACGGTACTCTAGACAATTATAAAGCCAGATTAGGAATATTCTTGGTAATCCTACAAAATTAAATTAAATTAAATTTATTTATTAACTTAGACAACAATGATCCATAGCTCAGTTGGTTAGATACAAAAAATAAAACTTTAAAGATATGTTAGTGTGTTACAATTATAACTAAGTACTAAATCACAGAAAAACAATATTTACATGAATTCACCGGATGTAATGAATCACTCCTGCCTAACCAACACCTGCATGAAGTGATTCATTATTGGCGAGTTAAATTTGTCCACTAACATCTTCAGAATGCTGTTAGGACTTGACCGCGTTCTCTCTAGCAGCGACGCCGTTTTTCTTCTCACCATTTCGTGGAAGTCGTGAACACACGCCTGCGCGAACATGCCAGAGGCACTGCAAAATTGTGGCAGTCCCAAAAGCATTCTGAAGCTGTTATTATATTGGACCCTCAGGGCGTCCATTGTTTTCCGCATGTAGCAGGCCCACAGGCTGCTCGTGTAGAAGGTCTGGCAGTAAACCTTAAACAACGTTATCTTAACCTCCTTACTACAACAAGCAAACCTGCGAACCAGCATATTGCTTCTCACAGCAAGACCCCGGCGCTCGCGTTCGATATCTTCATGATCCTTAAGGTCCTCCGTTACGTAATGCCCCAGATATTTAATTTGTTTCACCCTTTGCAGGGGTTGGCCATTGAGGGTGATAATTGGCTCATATGACTGCTTCCTACCGGGGGCCTTAAAGATCATGAATAGGCTCTTCTTACAATTATAAACTAGACCGTGGCTAGCAGCGTACCTTTCACAAAATTGAAAAAGTTTTCTTATGGCGCTGGCCGTTGGACCCAGCAGCACCATATCGTCCGCATAACTGAGGTTATTGACAGAAACATTGTCAATCCAACATCCAATCCGTTTACTGCTGAGTTCAGCGATCAGCTCATTGACGTAAAGGTTGAAAAGCTTGGGCGAGATCAGCCCCCCCGCCTCACCCCACATTCCAACCCATACGCAGCAGAGAGTGAATTATTCCACTTCACATAGTTCACTTGATTACCAAACCAGTACTGGAAAACACGAATAATTTCAGCCGGCACGCATGTTTCCCCGAGCTTCTTCCATAATGTCATAGGAGACGAGGTCGAAAGCTTTAGAGAGGTCGAGGAAACACGCGCACACAGGCGTGCTTCTGTCAGTATAATATCGGACAGTCTGTTTAAGACTCAATATTGCGCTTTCAGTGGAAAGTAGGCCTGAACCCGAACTGTGCGTCGTTTAATTTCAACCATTTGTTGAGAGTTTTATCTAACAGACTGTCCAATACTTTAGCTAATACAGTGGCAAGTGATATGGGTCTGTAATTACCTACATCAGACACGTCACCAGTCCTATTCTTTACTATTGGAACAACTAATGTATTCATTAACTCGGGAGGAAGATAAGAGTGACTCAAACATAAAGAACAAAACATGGATAACACTCTCAGACAGTGTACACCCGCATGTTTCAAGTGCTCGATGCTGAGACCATCATGCCCTGGAGACTTGCGTCTGGCCATTTTCTGTATTGCAGATGTTACTTGCTTGGTTGTAAAACGACTGAGAGGGCTATCGTGACAGATCTCAGCATCGACCATTGATTTAGAAGGCCCCAGCGGCGAGGAAACGCGGAAGTGGTTCAGGAAAGTGTTTGCTATTTCCTCTGGTGCACTGCAGCCCGCCACTGTCACCGGCAAAGCTGGTTTAAGATCAAGCCGGGATGTCGACTTCCAAAACCGGCCATAGGTTTTGGACGATCTTTGTGATGTTATTATGTCCATTTTTATTTGATGTTGATGATTTTGGCACAATTTAAGCTTGCTCTTAAATACCCTTTGACTTTCCCGCATTTCTTCCCAAACTCTGCCGGAATTGGGTTTATAAATTGAAACTTTTATGGACCCTGTCAGGCACAGCAAAATTTTAAATAAGTAGGAGAGAGGAAGACGTCTATTATTATTTTATTTTTTTGCAGCAGTATTAGTTATTATATTTATTTATGTTTTCGTTTATTCATTTTGGTTCCTATTAGGTTAAATTTTAAATATTTCTTAAAATAACAGAATTAAAAAAACATTTAAAAATATAAAAAATAGAGGTCCGCCGGTGTCGGGAGCAGGGTCCAAGCTACCGGTGGTTAGGGCTGCAGAGACAGGAACCTCCTCACAATGCGAGCCGTATCGAGGAGTACTGCCTTCTGAATCAGACGCTTGATCCAACCGCCTAACGAAAGCCTCGAGAGATGTTGGTCGAGGCTTTCGGCCATCAGGCCATTAGCCGTTACGACAGTCGGCACAATGATAGCCGAGCTCACATTCCACATGTCAACAACCTCGTGTGCTAAGTCGAGATATTTTATTTGTTTCTCTTTCTCAGCTTTCACGAGGTTCTCGTCATGTGGAATGGTTATTACTCATTTATTTATTCTCTGAATATAATATGTGTAGGTCAATTTATTTATTTATTTTTGTATTAAATTATATATTATTAGTGATGCAACGAATACTACTTTTACGAATACGAATACGAATATCAAACCTACTATTCGACGAATACGAATACGAATACGAATATCTCGCCATGGTAATAAAAGACTAATAGTCTAGTACTACATAGACGCAGCTATTACTAACGTTCGTCTAAGTTACTTAGGACTTACTATCCTACCTTTTGTTCATACAAAAGAAATACAGACCATATAACTACTTATTTGGTAATTTATCGAACTGTTTCCATATGTCACTTTGATCTCGTTTACGAGAAGACATTTTCTATTCAACTTCAACTCCTTTCACTTCGCAGCAACCTCAGAAAATAAATAAAACAATACTCTCTTGCTTGACTTGTGCTTTCGACTGACAAATGAAATGAAAGGAATGAATGAATCAATCAGTCCATGGTTCATAATGATAGGAAAACTCCCGGGCCGCGGCACTGTATAAACGCGCGTCGTTGCGGTTAAGGCCCTTGCACACGTCGTATTTTTACGTGCCGACGACGCGCGTTTTCCAAGTCTGCCAGTAATTAGATTTGCGTACAAACATATTAATTTTTAAATATTCGTATTAGTATTCGTATTAGTATTGCCGAATACGAATATTCGGTAAATGTCTACTATTCGGCGAATACGAATATTCGTATTCGTATTCGTTGCATCACTATATATTATTATTGATTATTTAATTATTGGCTTGAATATTTTACATTGTTATCAGTGCACTTGATATAGTTATATATTTAAATAGATACTTATAATCTTCATTTATTTTAAACTCACCTATTGTTTTGCTTATCTGGTAATCAGTTATATGCTTTTGTCATTGAATTTATCCGTTGGATATTCGTCTATTGTGTAATAACTTTTATTGATTAGGAATTGTTTTAATTTATTTAAAAATATGTTGGTTTTGTTTTCTTGTTTTATGATTTCCGGTAATTTATTGTATATTTTTATTGACATCGCATATGGCCTAAATTAGTGCAGTTTAAGGCTAGGGAGGCATGGCGCAAAAATGTTTGTATGTCTTCCCGTATGTTGTAAGATTCTGGGTATTTGCGTACTAATTTGCATAATTCCAAAATATTAATACCAATTAAGGTGAGAATTTTGTGTTTCTGGATGTAAGGCTTGCAACTATCTGTTTGTTCTAAGTTTATAATTATTCGTATCAGTTTTTTTTTGTAGGGTGAATAGGGAGGGAGCGTCTGTGCTATTTCCCCATAGTATGATGCCATAGCTCCTAAGATGATAATCATATAATTGTGTACTGAATCTGTTTTTTTTTATAAGACCTTTTTTGCATCTGTTATGTAATCACATTTCCAGAATAAGATAGTACGTTGTAATATTATTCGGTTTTTTCTGTGTTTTCGAATAATGTGGGTGTACCTTAATTAGGTCGTGGTAATATAATACGCGGAGAGGTCTAACTACTTACGTTATTATTTTGGTTACGATATATACATTTTAAAGCGAGGTACTAATAATTGTTGAGGTCGCTTGGCTCGCTTGTGTCATGGATTTTCTTGATTCTAAAGCTTTTCTGCATAAGTCAGTAACGTAAGTCCTAAAAACTTCCTATAATTTCTGTACGAAAGGTGAAAGAAAACTGAATATTTGAGGTGCTAAATTTTCGGGTTCGGTTCGACTCACTTTACTTGCGGTTGAGTTTTCGGATTCGCCAGCACAAACTTCTTTCCGTCAAACACTATAACCACGTATGTTGGTCGTTCATGCACTTGAAAACAGTAAGGAACAATTACAAACAAAAACGAACAAAACACAAGGTTAAAATCGAGTTGTATGAAACAGCAAATTTATTTTAAGAATGGCCGAAAATTCTAGGGTTAATCATGTGTTGAATTTATGGGAACAGTTTGCGCGTCGATATCTCTTACACCGTATGTACGGTGGGCTGCATCAATTGGGTACCCCAGTTGTATTAAAAATCTAATACAACTGGGGTACCCAATTGATGCAGCCCACTGTACATGTTATGTGTGCTTATGTGATGATTTTGTCTTAACTAACCTGGCATTGTAGAGTCGCCTACCTATGAGGTAGGGCACATTTCCGGAGAGCTGGAGGTCCCGTTTTTCTCTAACTAAGTTGCTGCCAAGAGCCTGTAGAAAAACATTAAAGTCAACGTAGTCTTCAGTTGGAAAAAAATTAAAACCCGACTACTGAAAAATCACGCTCTCGTATGAAACAAGAAAATGTTTCAAACAGAAATCAAGACAGGTACAAAAATGGTCACGGTAAAGCCATGGTCGCATGCCTGTACACCTACAAAATTATAACGACATGCGACGGCATTTTCATCTAAAATTTGTTTTTGTAATTCTATAGCTAAATCCTGTTTCCTTGCAAAATACGGCTTCTCAGTATCCGACACTGTCAACGGCCAACCAAATGTGACATAACCTTTAACAAAGGTTGGTTAGGCCGTTGAGGGAGAGATACATTTTTATGCAAGCATAAAAATGTATCTCTCTCCGTCTCCTTAGCAATATCCATAAAGCTAATTGGAGTTGTGAGTTGTTCTCTCTATTAAATATTATGTCTATGTGACTGCGTCCACTAAGCGGCTATCCTGAGGTAGCGGCAGCCTCGATAAAGCATTGGCCGGCCCATTGTCAGCTGAGCGGACACATTCTAAATGTGCGTCAACGGCTAATGGTCCGTGCGTAATATAAACTCCTACCGAACAAGTATGAAAGTGCTTTGTTAAACCAAACAAAATTGCGAGTAACTCCTTATCGAGAACACACAATTACTCAACTAATCGGGCGCTCGCTGCCATCGGAATAGTCAACACTGCGCCTAGCCTATACTTACGCACTACTGTCTACCGCGAGCACGAGCGGCCGCCCCTCCTCGTAATGTGCTTACACTCGCTCGCCCAATAGTTGTCAGGAAAGTCACACAGGTGCCTACCGGTGGTTCGAAGAAAACCAATGGGAAATCGTGGCCCCCGGCAACAGGGCAACCGAAGGAACACGGGTGGGTTTCAACCACACATCAACGAATAGGTAGGTGTCTTCGCCTATCGGCAGTTTTAGATTATCTTTTACGTCGCCGTGTCGTTTCGTCAAATGTACTGATTGAAAGGCCATTGTTTTGAACAAGTATATTAAAAGTTTCTAACTTTCCGATTGGCATCATAATAAGGTAAGGTCGATACTGCGTGAGAAGGGACATTACGTCGCAGTATGGGAAAATCGGGTATGTTTCGTCTCAAAACTCCGTATCTCAGTTATTTCAAAACTAAAGGAGCTATAATTTTGCACACATATCCTTAGATGTATATGGTTGTATGAGAAATAAAAAAAATATACATATCGCGCAATATTTTTGGTACCATGTTAGAAAAGGTGCAAGGCGCAATTTTTTTTTTTCTCTGTCGGTATACTAATGTATTTGCAGACATATCCTTGGATATATATAGTTTTATGAGAAATAACAACAAATTGATTGTCTTGCGCGTCCATTTATATTGGACGCGCAAGGCAATGTTCTTAGGATGATGTTGAAACTCCCTTGTTTCTGTAGTGCATCGGGGATGTTTGCCCAATCGCGTATGGATGGTTTCCATGCTATCATCAGGACCAGGGGTGGCATCACTTGTGAGGAGGATTCGGGGGAGTAGCAATAGTATCCTGAAAGTCGTGACTGTGGAGCCGAGAGTTCCTATACTGCGGTATCTCATTCGGAATCATTATCCGCAAGAAATGCCTCGTAAGTACATGACTCACTTACTTGTCTGCTAATGGTGCCGATTCCCTTGTTCACAAACTAAACTAAATTTAAGTTCCGTGCATCTTTTTCTTTCTATTTTATTATGAAAAGGACAGAAAATAAATTTTAGTTAAGTCCTGTCAAATTAATCAGCGCCTGTCACTCTCCATACAAGTTTAGACGTGATTAAAAACTTGCCGACTAAAATTACATCAATTTACGTCAAGCGCTGATTAATTTGACAGGAATAAACTAAAATTTATCTTCTGTCTTTTTCGTAATGAAATAGAAAGAAAAAGATGCACTGAACTTAAATTTAGTTTAGTTTGTGAACAAGGGAATTGGCACCATTCTTAAATTTGTTACTAATCCTGTGTATAAATTGTAGTATCTAAAGTGTGTACTAACAAAAATGGTTCCTATGTTGTCCCAAATAAAACAATTTATTTATATTATTTAAACTAATGTCTAAAGATCTTAATACAACAAATATCTCGACAGCGGCAAGCAGCGGTAGGTCGGCAGGCCTTAAGGCGATTCGCAACACTGCCCCGCATCACGCAGCGTAGCGCGTGAATGCGTTGCTTGTAAGTATATCCGTTTGTATAGAAAACACGCACAGTCCAACACACAGAAAATGCATCCACGCGCGTTCATTTTGCTATGGCCGCCCCGCACCACGCTGCGTGATGCGGGGCAGTGTGCGAATCGCCTAAAAACATTTCATCTAAAACTAAATTGGTTAATTTAATTTATTAAACCAATTTACATTTAATATTAATTACGAAACGATATGAGAAGATTATAAGCATTCCAAAAATGTATAAATAACTGTATGCTTATGTGAAAAACTTTCCAGTAATGTGGTGTTGAATTGTAGTAGCGTATTGCGTCAAAATTACGTTATTGAACACGAGTTAGCTTTGATGCCTATCTAATTACATTATGTATAACAAATAAAATAAAATAGCAACAAGAAGGCTTATTTATTTTACTATATTTATTTATTATTTTTATTCCTTGTCAACGACTTTTGTGTGAAATGGATTTGAGACGGCTTTGTATAGGACTTTCTCACAGTGTGCCGTCGCCGCGCCACCACCGCGCCGCCGCCGCGGATTGTAAGAGTGATATGGCAAAATCGAACGCGCGGCGGCGGCGCGGTGGCGGCGCGACGGTGGCGCGGCGGCGGCGGCGGCTCAGTCTACATGGTTATGCGAAGCGATGTCGGTGCGGCTGCAGTGCCGTCTATACGAGCCCTTATGAAGACACAAAAAATATTTAATAATCCCATCCTCGTCGCCAATACAGCGTCAATGAAAGGCGAGGGTTAGCGACACACTAATTTTTTTAACAAGTTATCAATCTAGCCACTACCATACAAATATCATACCCGTAACACCAGTACAGTTACGTCCGGCGATCCTGCTTTTCGACAACACGGAAATATTAAGTACTAGCTGCGCCCCGCGGTTTCACCCGTAGAAGTCTCGATGCCGTGGAAATATCGGGATAAAATGTATCCTAGGTGTTAATCCAGGTTATAAACTATCTGTGTACCAAATTCATCCAAATCCATTCAGCCGTTTGAGCGTGAAGAAGAGACAAACATACACACACACTCACAAACTTTCGCCTTTATAAAATTAGTGTGATCTATTTAATCTAATACGTTTAAACGAGCAATTCTTGTATATACTTAATCTGAATCTCAGAAACGGATCCAACGATTTTCATGAAATTTAGTATGCAGGGGGTTTCGGGGGCGATAAATCGATCTAGCTAGGTTTAATTTTTAGAAAACGGTCATTCAGATATTAAGATTAAAACTGGAAAAATCTTTAGCATTAGTGTAGGCACTAGCCCATTTTAGCCGTGATATGTGATGTTTCCTTACCTCATGATGATGACCACTGCAACAGACCAGCAGCGCAGCGACGGCCACAGCCAACGTTGCACCAGCTTGCATGATTATACCTATCTGAGCTGTACGATATTAGTATTATAATAGTATTTATAATATAATGTTGAAAAACAATTTATTGGGAACACGAATTTGATTAGCAATAATTGATTTGTTACACAGTCAAATCATTTTATAACAATATACAAAATGCTGATATGCTTGTAATTTCACTGTAGTTTAAAAAAATACTAGTATAAAATGTAATCATTGGATGTTTGTGAGTTTCGATGTTTGTAAACTCAATCACACTCTAACGGCTAAGATTGTTTGGCACACAGATTGACTGAAATACAGACATAATCTGTATTTTTGCCGTTAGCCGTTAGTCCAACCTTAGTTTCGTTATCTATGTGTTAACTCGGGTTATGAGTAGTAATGGGTCGAGAGAATATTCTCTCACTGAGAATATTCTCGGATCGAGAATATTCTCGGATCGAGAATATTCTCGGATCGAGAATATTCTGCAATATTCTTTTTGACACTGAATTTACGAGAATTTAAAATTGGAATTTAAATTGCTAAATAATACAATATATTTTGATTTCAAGGTCTAAAGTCCACGTGGCTTTTGTTGTTATTTTAATACTTTACTCGAAAAAATGTTAATGTATGAGATTTCAATTGGAAAGGACATATAGATAAATTGTGTAAAAATTAAGTTCATCTGCATATGCTTTATATAGATTATCCTCCATAACAGATACCAAAACACTTCTTACAGCTTACCACGGTATAGTTGAATCTCAAATGCGCTACGGTGTCATTTTTTGGGCGAACTCAACAGATAAAGAAACAGTTTTTAAGGCCCTAAAAAGATGACTCCGGTCAATGTTTAAACTTAAAACTATTTTAAGCGGTACAATGGTGCCGATTCCCTTGTTCACAAACTAAACTAAATTTAAGTTCAGTGCATCTTTTTCTTTCTATTTCATTATGAAAAGGACAGAAGTCACATTTTAGTTTAGTCCTGTCAAATTAATCAGCGCCTGTCACTCTCCATACAAGTTTAGACGTGATTAAAAACTTGCCGACTAAAATTACGTCCATTTACGTCAAGCGCTGATTAATTTGACAGGACTAAACTAAAATTTATCTTCTGTCCTTTTCGTAATGAAATAGAAAGAAAAAGATGCACTGAACTTAAATTTAGTTTAGTTTGTGAACAAGGGAATTGGCACCATTATCTTGACACTGCCTTGTTTATATATTTTCGAAGTAGCTATGTTTGTCAAACAAAATCCAAGTCGTTTCGAACGTTTAGCTGATGTATTTCCAAGAAATAGGCGTGCCAATAGTAAATTACGTCAATTGCCGTGTCAAACTATTTTGGTGCGCAAAAGTGTATACTGTATGGCTCCAATTATTTACAATAAATTACCAAGTGGTTGGAAAGACTTGACAACAGTGCTGTTTAAGAGTAGACTACGTAATTTTTTAATGGATAAGGCGTACTACAGTGTGACTGAGTTTTTATCAGAGAAATTCTTTTGCTGAAATGTTGCTCCCTTATGGTAATATTCTAATAATTATTTCATATTGACATTTTTATTCTTTTTATTTAATTTATTATTTTAGAAGAGAATGTGACTAAATACCTATCTGTTTATGTGCCATCTTAATTTATTGACATTTTATTATTATTGGCATGAAATTGTGACATGTACAGTACCGACCAAAAGTCCATAGGCAATCTCACAAAGCAATAGCTTGACGTTTAGTTTTACTTACGACCTTTTATTTTCAAGAGACACATGCATCATTGTCGTCAACAAGTGATTGTAGTTCATAATTTCAACATTAAAATATAAGTCAAGATGACCTAGCGGTTAACGCGTTCAGATAGATGCGTGAATCGGTAAGCCATGAGTTCAAATCTCATGCAGTACTATTAAAGGTTTTTTGTAAGTTTTTACTCAATTGGAAGTAATGGGACAGAAATATAATATTATTTATGTTCGCTTTGTTCACACATTTCGTAAAGTTAGAAAGGTAGATCATAAAAAAAAACTAAATAAGTTTAGACTTGTGAGGTAGAATATGAGTTTAATGAATATTTGACTTGATCGGAATGAACGTTGTCGATTTGTTGTAACTGTTGGTGTGATCTCAAAATGCAGGCAAATATTATCTAATATTGAGGCGAGGGCGACTATTATTGCGCTGCATAAAAGTGGTCTTAATAGAACACAAATATCTGATGAAACCGGTTTGAATGTGAGTATTATATTTACGAATTGTAACTTAAACTTTTATTTGAAATTTACCTAGACTATTTGGTGACATATGGATTAGTTCTTTTTATTGTTATTTTTTAAATCCATCATGAGGTCTAAAAGATAAATAATTAGTGTTTATTATTGCATTTGTAAATGCAGAGTTTTAATATTACTTATACTGTTATCTATATCTATATCTATACATATAATAAATCTCTAGAAAAGTAATTTTTGTACATTGAAGAAATTGAAACAAAAAATAGCCAGCGTGTGAAAAGATAAGTAACAGAACCCATTTCCATCATTTTTGAAATTTTTGTCTTTTTGTCTGTTTGTTTGTGCGCACATCACGTAAAATCTACGAATTCAATGCTGACAATGTTTATATACAAAAATTATACGCAACTTGAGGTTTAACTTAGTTTTTGTTTCATCGAAATCGGTTCACTCTATCAAAAGATATGATTAATTTAGTGAGTTCAAGAAGTAAAATATTACGTTACGCAATTCAGTATAGTACTTGCAACGACATCTTAAGACTAAAAATAGAACTAATGTTGATAGTTGAAATCCAAATCCGATAGATGGCGTTGTGCAAATGACGTCATTTTCTGAATCGCGGTGTTAAGGTTTTCCGCGCGAGAATGACGTCCACCGTATTTACTAGGCAAATTGGGTTTCGTTAGGTGTCTTAAAAGTTCTTGCGTGTGTCGTAAAAGTTCTTTGGTTGTTTGGTTTATCGATTTTCTAAATTGGTCGAAAAAAAAGTATTGGCTTATCTTATTGGTTTCGTTTGGTCAATTTTGGTCATTGGTTTGAAGTACGAAGTAAAGATTGTATTTTAGTTACTTCGTAGTTTGAATCCAATAGTGCCAATCGTTATACAGTAAGTTAGTGTTGCCAATTCGTTGAGTCACGACCACGAACAGACACGATACGTTGTCACACCAGACTGTTCGACGCACCGTTCTTTTAAGTTTGTAGGCTATTCAGTCATAAGTGTTGTTGGTTTTTGTTTATTGCTTTAATTTTCCTTGAAAATGCCTCAAAGAAAAAAAAACTAACCTTTCGCTGCGTAGCCGGAATACGAAAAGGATGAGACTTTGTAGGTCTCAGGAATCGGAAGAAGATCGTGAAGCATGGTTATCTGCTAACCGAGAGCACATCGCTCTTTCACGTGAATCGGAAACGTTCACCGAAAGGGAGTCACGTTTAAGTTCACAAAGAACACGGACCGCGACTTTGCGGTCTCAAGAGAGTATCCAGGAACGCGAAGTCCGGCTGTCTGCTGATCGGGAGCGCCACTCTCTCTCACGTGAGTCAGAGACATTCACAGAAAGGGAGTCGCGCTTAAGTTCGCAAAGAACTCGGACCGCGACTTTGCGTTCTCAAGAGAGTATCGGGGAACGTCAAGCACGTCTGTCATCTGACCGGGAGCGACACGCTCTCTCGCGCGAGTCTGAATCTCTCTCCCAAAGAGAAGAACGATTACAAATAGCTAGACATAACTATGTAGGTGTACAAAGAAACAATGAAAGTTATCTTGCATCTGAAAGGGAAAGAATAGATGAACTAAGACGAGCAGAAACAGCAGAACAACGTCAATCTCGCCTAGAAATAGAACGAGCTCGATACCATATGAATAAAGAAACAAATAGCGGAGCTGATGAGTCCATGGAAAATGACGATGCAAATATTTTATTACCTTGGGACAATAGGGAAAAATCAGGGTTCACATATTCGTCTAGAATTAATTATGCTGGCTTTACTTCCGTGGGTGACATGAGAGAAATTTGTAATTTTTGTCATGCTTTGAAATGGAGGAAAGAGACAGACGGAATGTGCTGCTCAAATGGAAAAATTGTTCTTCCAAATTTCCAAGATCCACCACACTTACTTAAAAGTCTCCTGAATGGCGATCATCCCCAGTCGAAACATTTTTTGGATAATATTCGTTTATATAACAGTGCTTTCCAAATGACTTCTTTTGGGGCAAAACAAATAACGGAAGGACCGTTCATGCCAACCTTCAAAGTACAAGGTCAAGTTTATCACCTTATTGGATCTTTGCTGCCAGAAAATGAACCCAAATTTCTCCAAATTTATTTTGTATCCGATTACACGCAACAGCTCAATGTTAGAAATCACAATTTTCCCCAGCTCAATGCTGAGCTTTTGGGTCAACTTCAAGAATTGCTGCATCACGTTAACCAGTACGTTCGTGAATTCAAAGCTGCATTGGAGTCAATTCCACAGGGCAGCAATGATTTCAAAATTGTTATAAGTGCCGATAGACGTCCTGTGGGTGAACACCGTGGAAGACACAATGCACCCGTCGCAGATGAAGTTGCAGTTGTTTTAGTCGACCAGGAGTGTGAGAGACGTGATATCGTGTTGCGTACACGCGACGATCGCCTTCAACGCATTTTGGAAACCCACCGAGCTTACGACGCCCTGCAATATCCACTAATTTATTGTCATGGTGAAGATGGGTACAATTTTGGGCTGTACCAAGTGAACCCTACTACGAGAGTCACTAATTATCAAAAAAAAATATCTGCTCAACAATAGTATTCCTACCTTTTACAAATAAGGCAAAACAGTTTCGTATATTTGCAACGATTTCGTGGTTTGTTCGGCCAATTTATTGTGGACATGTACGCAAAAATAGAAACTGAACGTTTAGTGTATATTCGCACTAACCAGCGACGGTTACGCGCTGAAGAATACGTGCACTTGCGGGACGCCATGCAATCAGATAACAACGTCGAAGACTTGGGTCGATTGGTTATTTTGCCATCCAGTTTCACAGGCGGTCCGCGGTATATGCACGAACGAACGCAAGATGCTTTTTGTTACGTCCGTAAATATGGCCGGCCGGACCTTTTTATAACATTTACAACAAATCCAAAGTGGACGGAGATTTGCTAGGCACTTCTCACAGGACAGGCGTCATACGACAGACATGACATTATTGCTAGGATTTTTCATTTAAAACTCAAAGTCTTGATTAATCTACTTACAAAGGAGAAAGTTTTCGGTTCAACTCTTTGTTTTATGTATAGCGTCGAGTGGAAAAAGCGTGGTTTACCCCACGCGCACATTCTTCTGTGGCTGGAAGAAAAAATTCGTCCCGATGCTATAGACAGTGTCATAAGTGCAGAATTTCCGGACTATAATGCAGATCCGATTTTGCATGACATAGTAAAAACACATATGGTTCACGGGCCATGTGGCGTCTTAAACAGGGAATCACCGTGCATGAAAGATGGTCAATGCTCAAAAAAATACCCCAGAGTACTGAAAGAACTAACTATGGCTGGGGAAAATGGGTATCCGCAATACCGGCGAAGATCACCGTCACAAGGTGGTTTCACAGCTACTGTCAGATTCCGTGGACAAGAAATAATTCTAAATAATAGTTGGGTGGTACCGTATTCTCCAGTTTTGTCAAAAGCTTTTCAACCAGTACGTTCGTGAATTCAAAGCTGCATTGGAGTCAATTCCACAAGGCAGCAATGATTTCAAAATTGTTATAAGTGCCGATAGACGTCCTGTGGGTGAACACCGTGGAAGACACAATGCACCCGTCGCAGATGAAGTTGCAGTTGTTTTAGTCGACCAGGAGTGTGAGAGACGTGATATCGTGTTGCGTACACGCGACGATCGCCTTCAACGCATTTTGGAAACCCACCGAGCTTACGACGCCCTGCAATATCCACTAATTTATTGTCATGGTGAAGATGGGTACAATTTTGGGCTGTACCAAGTGAACCCTACTACGAGAGTCACTAATTATCAAAAAAAAATATCTGCTCAACAATAGTATTCCTACCTTTTACAAATAAGGCAAAACAGTTTCGTATATTTGCAACGATTTCGTGGTTTGTTCGGCCAATTTATTGTGGACATGTACGCAAAAATAGAAACTGAACGTTTAGTGTATATTCGCACTAACCAGCGACGGTTACGCGCTGAAGAATACGTGCACTTGCGGGACGCCATGCAATCAGATAATAACGTCGAAGACTTGGGTCGATTGGTTATTTTGCCATCCAGTTTCACAGGCGGTCCGCGGTATATGCACGAACGAACGCAAGATGCTTTTTGTTACGTCCGTAAATATGGCCGGCCGGACCTTTTTATAACATTTACAACAAATCCAAAGTGGACGGAGATTTGCTAGGCACTTCTCACAGGACAGGCGTCATACGACAGACATGACATTATTGCTAGGATTTTTCATTTAAAACTCAAAGTCTTGATTAATCTACTTACAAAGGAGAAAGTTTTCGGTTCAACTCTTTGTTTTATGTATAGCGTCGAGTGGAAAAAGCGTGGTTTACCCCACGCGCACATTCTTCTGTGGCTGGAAGAAAAAATTCGTCCCGATGCTATAGACAGTGTCATAAGTGCAGAATTTCCGGACTATAATGCAGATCCGATTTTGCATGACATAGTAAAAACACATATGGTTCACGGGCCATGTGGCGTCTTAAACAGGGAATCACCGTGCATGAAAGATGGTCAATGCTCAAAAAAATACCCCAGAGTACTGAAAGAACTAACTATGGCTGGGGAAAATGGGTATCCGCAATACCGGCGAAGATCACCGTCACAAGGTGGTTTCACAGCTACTGTCAGATTCCGTGGACAAGAAATAATTCTAAATAATAGTTGGGTGGTACCGTATTCTCCAGTTTTGTCAAAAGCTTTTCAAGCACACATTAATGTTGAAATTTGTAATAGCGTCGAATCTATAAAATATATATGTAAATATGTTAATAAAGGTAGTGATCAAGCCATGATAGCACTAAGAAATAACAACCAATTTGATGAAGTGACAAGGTATCAATCTGGCCGATACATAAGCTCTTCGGAGGCAGTTTGGCGCATTTTGAGTTTCCCTATTCATGAAAGGTATCCGCCAGTCATCCATCTTGACGTGCACCTGGAAGGCGGGCAGCGAGTTTACTTTCAGCCAGAAAATGTGGCAGAAAGAATGAACAACCCAAGACAAACCACCTTGCTCGCATTCTTTCGCCTTTGCGAAAGAGACAATTTCGCTAAGTCTCTGTTGTACAATGAAGTGCCACATTATTATACTTATAACAAGCAGCAAGGTGTTTTTAATCGCAGGAGACGTGGAACTGCTGTAGAAGGCGAGTCCGGCATTTTTAAAGAACACGTGATTGGAAGAGTATACACGGTGCACCCAAATAATGCAGAGTGTTATTATTTACGCCTTCTTCTTCACACAGTGCGAGGACCTACTTCTTTTGCTGAGCTCCGCAAAGTGGACGATATCGAATATCCCACATTTCAAGCTGCTTGCCGCGCACGGCATTTATTAGATGGCGATCAGCATTGGGATGATGCTTTAGCCGAAGCATGCGTCAGTGATAGTCCACATCGTTTGCGCCATTTATTTGCCATTTTGTTGACATTTTGTGGCCTATCGGACGCTGGGCAGTTGTGGCAAAAATATAAAGACGCGTTTGCCGAAGATTTTTTGAGACAGCAAAATATAAATAGTGAAACTTCTGACCAAGTACGTGAAAGCTGCCATAATAGGTCTTTGCTGGCTATACAAGATATAGTTACAAGTATAGGAGGGAACCCCCTCAGTCAATACGGCTTGCCGACACCGACAGTTGGTGGGGAACGAATTAATAGGGAGTATACATCTGAAATAAATTACAACCCCGAAGAGTTAGCAGAAATATTGCGAAATGGCTGTTCAAATTTGACGTCAGAACAACGTCAAATCTTTGATAGAGTATGCTGTAGTGTAGAACATTCATTAGGAGAAATGCTGTTTTTAGATGCACCTGGTGGAACAGGTAAAACTTTCCTCACTAAAGTTATCTTGGCTCAAATAAGGAGCCAAAACAAAATTGCCCTTGCCGTCGCTTCCTCAGGAATAGCTGCCACTTTATTACCAGGAGGAAAAACTGCACATACAACATTTAAAATACCAATCGACTTGGACCGCACAGAAAACCCTGTTTGCAACGTGTCTCGCAATAGTGATAAAGCAAGGGTTTTACGCGATTGCGCCCTTATCGTTTGGGACGAGTGTACGATGGCAAATCGTAAAGCTGTGGAAGCTGTAGATAGAACGTTGCGAGATATAAGACAAAATGACCGACCGATGGGAGGCTTAACGGTGCTATTCTGTGAAGACTTCAGGCAGACACTCCCTATAATACCCAGAGGAACGAGGGCCGATGAAATAGGTGCCTGTTTAAAGAGCTCTATTTTATGGCGTAGTGTCATATTAACTAATTTGAGCTTTAATATGCGAGCATATTTGGGAGGTGACGCAAACGCGCAGGTTTTCTCAAATTTACTACTTCAAATTGGTAACGGCACATACCCGACTCAAGAAGGAGGTAAAGTAACTTTAGTCGAAAGCCTGTGTTCTTCTGTTGCCTCACAGCAGGAACTCATTTCCTCTGTATACGGAGATCCATCAGAGATCTCGAACCATGACGCTGCTTGGCTATGCCAAAGAGCTATTTTGGCACCTCGCAACGACCAAGCAGCAGCAATAAATTCTCAAATATTGGTACATGTTTCTGGAGAAAGTAGGGAATATTTATCTATTAACACGGTTTTGGAAGAAGGAGATGCCACCCACTATCCAGTAGAGTTTTTAGACTCTCTAAATACACCAGGTCTTCCAGCACACAAAATTTATTTAAAAGTCGGAGTACCAATCATTCTACTCAGAAATTTAAGCCCACCAAAACTATGCAATGGAACTCGGTTGAGAGTAACAAATCTCCAACGAAATGTCATTGAAGCCGAAATCTTAACAGGTTGCGGCTCCGGTGATGTTGTTTTCATTCCCAGGATACCCATTATCCCCAATAATTTTCCGTTTACTTTCAAACGTGTGCAATTTCCTGTAAGCCTCTGTTACGCTATGACTATTAATAAAGCCCAAGGCCAGACGTTATCCGTTGCGGGTGTAGACCTTACTTTTGATTGTTTTTCACACGGCCAACTCTATGTTTCTCTATCACGTGTTAGCAACCCAAACAACCTTTTTGTATATGCTCCGGGTAATTCCACCGCTAACATAGTATATAGAGAAGCATTAACGTAATCAACTATACCAAAGTCAGGACTCTTATCTAAATCATCAAAAAGGTGATATACTCTTATCTAAACGACGTTGTTTTGTTCTCGACAACCACGCGAACGAAGTCGCGGGCACAGCTAGTTATATAATATGTATACATAATATTTTTAGGGGTGACTAGAATCAATTCTATTTTTTGTAAATTTTGACGTTCATAAGTGCCCTTTACGTGCCTAATTGAAATAAATTATTTGACTTTGACTTTTTTATCGTGCTTGTTAATCCTAAGATTTCCACTACTTTTTCTGTTTTTACCTTTGAGAACCTGTAATTGGCTCTATGTTTTTTAAACAACTATTATCCAGCTGTTATAGCGGTTCTCCTATATAAATAAATAAATAATATTTCCTTCTCACCAGACTTACATTCATCATCATCATCAGCCTATAGCAGTCCACTGCTGGACATAGGCCTCTCCAATTGCACGCCATTTAGCTCGATTCTCGGCAACTCTCATCCAGCTGCTACCAGCCACCCTTTGAAGATCGTCACTCCACCTAGCCTGAGGGCGTCCTACCTTACGTTTGCCAATTCGCGGTCTCCACTCAAGAACACGTGTACCCCAACGATCATCGGTTCTACGGCTGATATGACCGGCCCACTGCCACTTCAGCTTGCTAATTCGTGAGCTATGTCGATAACTTTGGTTCTCTGCCGGATCACTTCGTTCCGGATTCGATCCCTCAGAGAGACTCCAAGCGACTTACATTAATATGTACAAAATTCAGCAGTAGTTCGGAACGGAACCTATAGAACTGCAATGTAAATTGTGCGAGCCTGACTTGACCGGTTTTTTCTTAAACTATCAAGAGAAAACGGAAAAATGGTCATCCAGCAAATACACATTCAGACATCATTGGAATTGGAAAAGACTAATGTAGTCTCAAAATTTAAATGAGCCCCACATTCAAAATACCATTTATTAACGTTATACGTCCATGTTTGGGTCTCAAAAATTCATAGGTATGTGAACCAAATTTCAACTTAGTCCATTCGATTCGGAGCAAATTGGCTGTGACAGACGAACAGACACACAGACACACGAGTGATCCTTTAAGGGTTCCGTTTTTTCATTCGGATGTACGGAACCCTAATAATATATAAAATTGCATCCTTTTACCATTTGATTTATGTCGTTATTGCCCAGTGATAGGTAAAGGCCTCGCCTCTCATGCACGACTTTGTGGGTTCAATTCCGAGCAAGCACCAATGTGGCTATTCCAATTCACGTTGGTAAATCTTGAGTAATATTGCCAAATTAATCAAAATAGCGAAATATTTGACATCTATTTGCAACGTTGACCACTATCAAAATAATGAGTGTGGTGACCTGGCTCTTGATCAAAGGCCTCTTATTGAAGAAGGCGCGATGCCTTAATTATTTGTACGAGAAGCCCTGCAGTGGGACAATAATAGGCTGGTTTTATTTACCAATTTATTCTACTTTGACGAATTGAACCCACTCACAGGAATACTTACCGACGACTACGGGACAAAAAAGATTTGCTTTAAGTACCTATATTAGTTTACCAAAAACAATAAAATCAGAAGTTTAGAGCCGTGAGAATAATCAAATAGTTTTTATTACCAAGGCTCTCAGGAGCGGTAGCCGACCCGTAGCGAAATCGTAGCTGAGCCGTAGCGGTCTCGTAGCGGTCTCGTAGCAGTTGCGTCAAGATAAAGCTCTCGTAGCGAAGTCGTAGCGAAATCTTTGCGTAACCATACTTTCTAACACCTATACGCTACAAAGTAAACTAATTTAAGACTAAAATGGTATAGCAATACCGCGTTGAATTAATAAGTAAAGTTTGTTGCCACCGAAAACTACTGGAGTTTATGTTCCTATTGTGCATCAAAAATGTCCATAATCAGAATTCAGTCACATTCAAATTATTTTATTTCACATGTAAAATATTTTGAATTTGTGTGTATTGCACTTATGAAACGTCAGGAGCTAGGTGGATCGTTTCCTAAGGAGAAGAGCCGGCAAGAAACTCCACAAGTACGACCCCAATGAACAAGGACTTTGTAATATCTATAAGTACTAGGTAAATGTTTCAAACTCCCTACTAAATGAATTCGAGGAAATCTGCAGAAAAACATGTTGGCTACACTCAGTCATGGACTCATGGACGAGTTCAATTCGGTAACCGGCGGCCGGAGAAAAAGGACGGGACTTGTGAGCTTATAGTAGCGACATCTACATCAATACATAAGAACTAAAACGGTAACAAAATACATTCATGGTGAATTTCTACTCCAATATTTCTTTCACGTGTCTATTAATATTACCGTACTTATTACAAAATGTTAGATATAAGTCATTGTATTACTTCGTTTTTTGCTTTCTCCTTCCAAGATACGATATGATTTGATATTAGTGTATTATATATTCCACAGATGGCTCTGTTATAAAGAATAGAATATTGTCTATGCATGTATGTTCGATAACATCTTGGTGTTAAATAATTATATTTCTGGTGCAACAGTAGATTTTAAATAAGTAAATAATCTACTTACATAATTATGTAGGCAGATACGTTACTATTAAAAAAACATGTCAATATGTGTGAAAAGAATTTCAATGGTACCTACTCATTTATGATTTTCAAGTTTGGCAACACTAAAATTATTTTAGCTTATGGTTGGTACACCCCCTCTATGAGGTTTTCTGATCAAATGGTTCTGCATACTTTCTTATTAAAGTTTATGATACTTATTACTTTCTTAAGATACTCGGAAATAAGTGTAATATATATCTATTTAAATAGGATTAACGATCCCTTTATCAATTATTTCTTTAAAAAGACTGATTTGTTCCATAACTGAGCCTATATTATAGGTATGGATAATTTTCGTTATTTTCCTGAAAATCAAGACAAATCCGATAGCTTTTCAGAATATAGTACGTTATTCCTTAGGGAATGCCTCCGCTGTCGGCGCCAGCTCCCAAAAAAAAACGCCATTGCGAACATGACATTACTGCCGGCAGTCGAGATTAAAAACATCGGCTACTAGCACATTACATACTCTGTGGCCGGCACCGCCGGCTCCCATAATTGACACTGGCGGCACGGCGTTTCTGGAATCCCGTCCAGTATTCAGAACTCCGACTAACTAACCCAACTAAAATATTTTTTTCTATATATTCTAGTCGATTTTGGCACTCGCCAGCCGCAGCCACGGCACTGCTCGCTTCGCTCGTTCGGCTCGTGCGTAAGGGGTTGTAACCTAACCTAAATAACCTTTTTTTGCGAGTAAAAATATTTTACCTTATCTAACTAGTTCGGTTCTGGGTACTTAGTACTTGATTACTGGCGTATGGAAATAATTGATTATGGAAATATAATACTGGAAAAAAATCTAACCCTGCTTTCCGCTTTTTTTTCCAAACTCAGCGCCGGCAATCAATTCAGCAACCGGCGCCGGCGCCGGCAGTAGAGGCACTCCCTATTCCTTATTTTCTTACCTAATTAAAATTAGGTATTAACTGTCGACTCATGCAACATGTACACACGGCTACACATAAAGCTATACATGTCCAGTATAAGCTGACCTCGCATTGTACGGAAATCCTATACAATGCGAGATCAGCATAATCTGGAAAAAGAAAAGAAAAGGACAGAAGATAAACTTTAGTTCAGTCCTGTCAAATTAATCAGCGCTTGACGTAAATTGACGTAATTTTAGTCGGCAAGTTTTTAATCACGTCTAAACTTGTATAGAGTAGTGACAGGCGCTGATTAATTTGACAGGACTAAACTAAAATTTATCTTCTATCCTTTTCTTAATGAAATAGAAAGAAAAAGATGCACTGAACTTAAATTTAGTTTAGTTTGTGAACAAGAGAATCGGCACCATTAGGTACCTACCTAAACCTATGTCACTTAACGAAAATAATAAACATAACATAACATCACGCCTTGTTTCCCCGAAGGGTTGGGCAGAGGTGTACCTGTAGTAGGTACACCCACATTTCGCCAGTTATGTTTAAGTCCCATGTAATAGGGGGCGAGCCTATTGCGAAAATAATAATATTATTATATCTAAACTAAAATACTTTTGAGATTGCGGAACCCTATTTTTGTGTATCGAGCGTAGGCCAATGACGTCATTGGCGTAGTCTAAAAACATAGCTACACGTTTTCACTTTATAGTACGGGAGTTTACCAGTTGGCTTTTCTCGCACAGATGTCACTCTTGTAAGTTCTGACTTTGACACAGGGGCGAGTATAAAGTGTAGTGAGTTTTAGTGCCTTAGTAGTATTCTGTCTGTTGAAGTCTTTAAATAAGAGTTCGAAGGCAGGGAAGCTTCAGTGCATTGCGCAGTTATTCGTCAGTGATTGTAGTGCAAAACTTATATTCATTCCAAACGGTAAGAATTTTTAACATAGGTAATATTTACGCAATATTTTTCTTATTATGTTTGAGTGCTTTATTTTTATTCGTTCGTCGTCACGATTAGTGCAAATAAAATAAGTAATGTATTTTCTTTCTTCTTTCATCAAGCTTTCTTATTAATATTTAGGAAACTATGGCTCTTTCTAGAAAAATAAATAAAAAAAACAATGATTGTTGTTGATAAAAACCTTCGATAAAGAAAAAAACGCAATAGGTTTCGTCTAATTAAAATTACTTCCTCCGACCTCTGAGTGAGTCTGATGTGTCATGCGACGCCATTTTAGAATAGGTACCTAAATACTGTAAACTCTTTTGTCCCTAAAAGGTAATCTTATTTTTAAGAGGTTTACAGAACCTTAATTATTTTAATTCGAAACGCAAGCGTGTTTTTTGTTTTATTTCATGTGTATTATAATATATTAATTATTCAAAGATGTCTCGTCTCGCTGCTGATGCTTTTTAACCATTTTTACATTGTTTCCTCAAAACTCCTTCATTTGTAAACCGTATTGTTTTTTTTTATTTCTTCCAGATTAGTCCCATACAAATTTAGTCAAGTTCTGAAAATTGGTTTTTGAGTTATCTTCAATAATACGTATTTTTGAATGTTGATGATAATAATAACATAATATTCTTTATTTCACCAAAAGCCAACAAAGTACAAGAACCAAAAACTAAGAGCATATAAGGCTTATAACTAGGTCACAATAATTTTAATTCCCTGATAGGAGTCAGGGAATTAAAATTATTGTGACCTAGTTATAATTTTTCTAATTTTTCATACAAAAAGTGAAAAATTCCATATAAATCACGTAAAGCCGGAGGCGCGCAGGTAGGGCAGCCTCCGGCTCTAAAAAGATTCACGTGGTTCATCACAAGTGGAGTCGCGATTGTCAAATTCGATTCGATTTAGACGTGTCAAAATTATTTTTAAATTTAGAGAATTTATTTTGCAGAATAGTTTTGAGATTCTCATAGTCAAAAGTAAGGAATTTTAGTGATAGTTTAGTTAGTTTAGTTCGGTGTACAAGAGAATAGGCTCCAATGTCACTTGATCGTCTAAAACCAGCTTATCTATTAGACTTTGATAATAATTTGTCGGTCCCACGCCACGAGACCCAAACAACGCCACCCGACACTGTCCCACATCCGGCGAAGGTTACGACTTCATTTCAAGTACTACGACACCGCCGCCGCCGGTTATAACGAAATCGAGCTGGCTCATTAAGAAGAGATTCAACATGTGAGCCAGCCATCAATAACGTCATTATCAGCTGTATACCTCTCATCTCTCAACCGTCACTCGTCGCGTAGGCATATTAAATATCTTTAGTCTAAGGCAATGTATGACGTAGCTCGTAAGTTAATTCAAAGTCCTCTCAACCTCTGTATATACAGTTCAGTTAATCTTCAACTGAGAACACGCTCTTTCAATTGCTAAACCTTCTGATAATACACATCATTGTTATTTAGAATAGTAAGGAATTCCCGAACTACATATTTATACAGGGTGGCAGGGACATCGACGCGAAAACTGTTACCATGGATTCAGTACAATCATGATTCTGAACCCCCTCCCTTCCCCTTAAAAAATCTGCTTTTTCATAGAAAAGTATAATACTTCGCGATCAAAATGTACAGCTGTTTTTTTTAAATAACTGACAAAAAAATTCAACGCAGGGGGGTCAGAATCATATACTGAATCCATGGTAACAGTTTTCGCGTCGATGTCCCTGCCACCCTGTATAGGAAGGTTATACGTTAAAAAAACTGTAGGCAACCAATCATAAACACGGATTTATAGTTTAGTTAGTACTAGTCTAAACAATGCAATATTGTATGTTCGGCAGACTACCTACAATAATATAAAGATATTGAAAAATAATTATCTATATAAACAATAAAGTGTTTTTGTAAAACAATGTTTCAGTAAAATGGGACTTCTGGCCGCTATAGCCGTCAACGTGATTGGAGGAGCCGTCATCTACGGCACAGGGGGTCTCCTTGCACCGGCCGTTGCGCCCATGCTAGGGTTCGGTGGCGCCGGCATCGCTGCAGGGTCGACCGCGGCCGCCGCGCAGGCCTATTACGGCAACCTTGCCGCCGGCTCCATCATATCGCAGCTTACTGCTGCTGCTATGGTTGCCCCTACACCGTAAGTTCCTATAACCTTCATCCATAGTACCTACACTACTACACTACCTACTTTCTTTTCTCTACTCAGACTATGTCCCCCACACGTATCACGTATCACACACGGCTACACATCAAGCTATTCATTTCCAGTATAAGCTGACCTCGCATTGTACGGAAATCCTATGCAATGCGAAATCACAACACACACACAATCACACTTTTGTTGTTAAAACATTATTTTTTATTTTTCATTGGTTATTTTTGTGTTTTGTGTTTCACGAACTGTGTTCAAATAAATGTTTTTCTTTCTTTCTAAATCAGCATAAACTGGAAATGTATAGTTTGATGTGTAGCCGTGTGTACTGCATCACTGAAAACGATACACTTTGCTTAAATCCCGTTAGAAGTTGGATTAGTTTCTGGCCCTACTCAAAAAGTTATAGTTCAAACACAACAGTTTAAGTTGATACAACTATAAATAACTTCAGATTTTGTTTTGTCCAGTTTAAAATCAAGAAGTGTTATGAAAACTCCCAATAAATAATTATACTTTTCACAAACAAAGAAAAACATCAAACACAAAAATAATAGGCTCCTCCTTTTTTCGAGGTCGGTTTAAAAATACCTAGGTACCTAAAATCATTCGTTGAAATTGTAAAAAATCTAACCTTTGTTTTCATTGTTTCAGATAATTTCGCATCATTCACATTGTAGCAGATACAGTATATGTAATGTCGAAATAAAGGTGTTTTGATAATTATGTAGTGAAGAAGTTTACTTTTTAATCAATTTGTATTACCCTCCCCCTCCCTTCGTCCCTTCATAACCTACCTATATGATTTAATTAAATGGGTGTAGTTCCTTGTACCTACTAAGCAGTACACTTAATAGGTACACCCAAATTGGAACTTACTCAGTAGGCAGATGTACAGGGTTGCCATTTCGAAATTTGATAAGTCCGGTCAAAACGCCTGACATTTTCAAAAAAGTCCGGATATTTAACTTTATACTTAATCTTATTTTTTTCAGTAATCATATATCTTTTTTTAAAGAAAATCCCCATAAATTGAAAAGTCCGGACGGGGGGCAAAAATCCGGACGGATGGTAACCCTAGATTAACCCTTCGGGGTTTAGGATATCTCTTGATCTATTGTGTCTTTGGATAAGTAGACGATTAAGTTTCTTGTGCACAATAGGTAATTACTTTTTAATAGAACAATTATAAGTACAACTTCAGTGTTGTCACAGCAAGCGTTCCGGAGCGACTGTCTGCAACCGTAATCCGTAGGAGCCCACAGCACAGACAGTGTCATAGGTACATGTACTTACATGTAGACAACGCAGGCCCGAGAATACTTGGCACCCTAGGCGAAAAGCTGGAACAGCGCCCTTTTAAGAAAATTCGTGACAAAACAAAACAATGTTCTTTTTTTTCGTGTGGTTAGTGACTAACCTGGTGTCAGAGTTTTAAAGCCGCCCATAGGCTTTAAAACTTCGCTTCACATGCCGTCGAGAAATATCTCTCAGGCGCGATCGGTACAGCGATCGCGGTCAAACTATAATAGTCAAATTAATTTTGAACAAAATATTATACCATACAGAAAGAGAAGCAATAAATTTGAAATCGCTATTTTTTAGCAATTGTTTTGGCCTCAACTCGCTTTTGATTTCCAGATGAACCGTACCGATGGTTTCGTAAATGTCTATGAGCGCATTTTGGTAGAAAAATGGGTAAAAAATTTAGAGTATTTTCAAGTTGTAGTTAAATAAAAATAAATGTAATGTATTTATTTTTTTCGATGACGCTGATTGCCACCCCCCTAATACGAGCGCCCTAGGCCGTCGCCTAGTTCGCCTATATGAACGGGCCGGCCCTGCATGTAGATAAATGCCTTCAATAATCCCCTAATTTTAAAACAAAAAAAAACATTTTGTCACATTTTAACACACAGTTACAAACTCAGTAGTTTTTAATAAACACTTATTTTTACAATCACAAAGGTATTTATTACAAGTGTAATTTAATTCTGCGCTGCTATTATTTCATGGAACATCACCGCGTGCCTTACTTACATTATACAGGGTTATTGGTTATACGTCGGCAATCCGTTAAGGGGATGTAGGAGAGGTCATTTGCAACCAAATTACCCCTGATGACCCCTATGCCAATGTCAACAATTTTGTTTTTTTTTGTGTCAATTAAAAATATAAAATGTACGTAAGGTTTAGACTGTATGGGAAAAGTTGTTTGCGATTTCGTACTTATGTAGTGGCCAGTCTATCCATCATAAAAAAGTAAGTTGGAGTCTTATTTCGTACGTTTATGGGAAAAGTATTTTGCGATATCTGAAAAATCCAACCTGTATAGCTTAGATGAATGAGACCAATCATTCATCTAAGCTGTATAGTTAAAATAATTATTTGCTAGGGATAGTTTCTACAAATTCTAAGATGTCAGTGAAAGTGGTGGTACATTCAAGCACCACATCTGGTTATCATAAACAGACCCTTGAGCGACTCTTTAAAACAATTGTTTTTTTTTTTTAAAGTGCATCGGATCACACAAGCACCACATCAGTCTATCTATTCTGTAAAAATCTCACCGTGATAAATTAGGTGAAGTGAGCTGCCAATAGTGTCAATCCTTGCAAGTGACAGCTCACTCCACGCTCACTTCACATAAGATAACACGGTGAGATGGTTACAGAATAGCACTACTGTAGTGCTATTCTGTAAAAATCTCACCGTGAACGCTTAGGTGAAGTGAGCTTGAAAGTGAGCTGTCAACAGTGTCAATCCCTAGTATTTGGTGGAATGACAGCTCACTTCACCTTAGCGTTCACAATTGAAACATATATTTCTTTTTTTTTGGCATTCCTATAAAAAAGGCAGTCAATCTTTTATGAAACCCGGCCAAGAGCGTGTCGGACCACGCACGCAATGAAGGGTACCGTAGTCCGTAGTTGGGATGAATTTATCCCAAGAACAAACTTAACATTGTAGTTGAAAAATATGTTCTCCCATACATTCCAACTGCAAATGTAAGTTGGTCGATAATTACTCGTTAACTTGTAAAGCATACTACTCAGCTATGATAGTTTTAACTTCGTTTTTAGGGTTCCGTAGTAAACAAGGAACCCTTATAGTTTCGTCATGTCCGTCTGTCTGTCTGTCTGTCTGTCCGCTGTCTAGCTCCGAGACCCTTAGTACTAGAAAGTTGTAATTTGGCATAGGTATACATATTAATTACGCCGACAAAGTGGTAAAACAAAATTATGAAAAACATTTTTTTTTAGGGTACCTCTCATACACGTAAAGTGGTAATGTTTATTTTTTTACCCCATGGTGAGGGGTATCATTAAAAAAGGTCCTTCAAAAATATTGTGAGTTTGTGAAAACCATTTTTGAATTCAGGGATTCGTTTGCGAAATACTAAGCTTTAAAGTGCTAATTTTTGTTAGAGTCAAATGTTCCCCCCCCCCCTGCAGGCTAAATGGTTGATTTTGGGTGTGTAAAAAAAATCACAACAGTAGCTGATATAACGAAATTAAAAGGAAAACTATCACAGCTAAGTAGGCTCTACAGGTTAACGAGTAATAATCGACCAACTTAACTTTGCAGTTGCAAAAACATGTTTTCCCATACATTCCGTATGGAAGAACATATTTTTCAACTACAAAGTTAAGTTTGTTTTTGGGATAAATTAATCCCAACTACGGAACCCTTCATAGTGCGTGGTCCGACACGCACTTGGCCGGTTTTATTATTACATACCTACCACTGCCGTGATTTTTTCACATAATATTTAAAAACAATCATTTAGCTGGCAGGGCGCTTGACTAACAAAAATTTGCATTTTAAAGCTTATTATTAGGAGTTGTCCAAAAAAATATATTTTTCATGATTCAATTTTACCACTTTATCGGCGTGATAATTATGTAGCCATGCCAAATTACACCTTTCTAGTAGGTACTAAGATTCTCTGAGCTAAGCCGCGGACAGACAGACGGACATTGACGAAACTTTAGGGGTTCCTTGTTGACTATGGAACCCTAAAAAGCTTTGGAATTTGGACCTTTCGAGGTGTTGAATATTTTAAGAGGCATCAGGCAAAGCAAAGCACTCGGTGTTGAACCACCACAAATGATAGTCGACGGTCAAAGTGGAAAGGAATTTTTAAACAATTTGGATCGAGTCTTGTGAGGTTGTTGAGACTAATCTCATAACTGTTACCAATATAGTGTAAAAGACGTGCGCAGTGACACACAAATATATAAGTGTTTCTTTTAATAAAACAAATTCGCCTAGGGAAACGTAGGTGGGCATTTTCACAAAAATGCATAGGTGTGTGTTTAGCCCTGTCCCTCGAAAAGATAGTCGTTTTTCTTTTCTAATATTACCAGTATCAACAAAAAACGATTACCGTTAGTTTTAGTAGACATCTAGTTATTATTCCATTAATAACTTAACTCCCCAAGTACTCGATTATTTAAATTAAATATTAATTAAGTGATAGGGAGATAGCATTTTGACTTGTCCCTGGACGGTGCAGCTATATTGAACATACAATAATTGCATTTTATCCTTAGAATTGACTGCAGGTATACTATTTTATTTCTTCAAGAGATTGTGGTAGACTATTTTAAAGCATAATTCAAATATTCTATCTTAAACTTTTTAAATTATGGAAATTTTATTGTAGAAATTAAATTGTGAGCAACCTGACACGTCAAGTTTGTTACCGTATTTTTTCCATGAACATAACTAAAATTTTGTTAGATTTTATTCATATAATAACAAAATCAGAAGCTTTAACTCATCCACTATTTTGTATTCGTCAGTTTTGCCCGAAACACTATAAATTGCGTTGCGTAGTAGCACTCATCGCTCGGTAGAAAACTTTCTGTCAAGGTAAGTTACCAAAATGTTGCATAATTTAACATGTAAACAACATGATTGTGGTAGTTATTGAGAGCTTTAACATGTAGCTTCATAAATAAATAGTTAATGACGAATCACTGCAATTGTACCTATTTAAATTTAATACAAATCGCGCAAAGGTAAGGTAACGTTACGTCAGTTTTGTGTGGTAACATAGAGGCCTGACAACCTAAGTAATAAAACTGACTGTTAGGAATATTACACATGCTACTTTACCAACTTGGTCTAAAGGAGGTTATGATATCATAGTCTTTATAAAAAGCAGGCGCGGTCCGAGGGGGGGGGGTCCTGGGGGTCATGACCCCCCCAAAATCTTTCACGTTGTATGGAGCCTGAATGATTTACTTATATTACTAACTTTTAAAACTACTACAGCCACGGGTTACCATGGCTTAGATACCTCCCTAAAGCTATTCCTCGGCGGCACCCATGGTGACCCCCCCAAAATCTTGGGCTGCGACCGCGCCTGATAAAAAGAAGTGTATACTTATATTTTCATAATCTAAATTTTGAATCCACGTCTTGCATTTTAAATGTAAATTCGTACTGAGTAGTTAAATATTTTATTAGCCTGCAATTTTGTGTAGATTTTGCTTGATTAAAAAAAAAAAAACAAACTCAACAAAGTATCTCATTAATATAAGAAAACATAAACTAGTGTAAATGCTTCATAACAATTTTGTTACCGTCAGCTTTGTTACTGTCCCCCTAATTTTCAAGTCAAAATCTTTTTTATTGATAATTTAAAGCATTAATTACTTAAATTGCGATGTTAATTAAATGACAAATTTAATAACAGAATAAGTTTTATATTCATAATGTATGCTTTCGTATTTTAAACTCAATAATAGAATATCGTAACGTTCGAATGTCATCACTGGTAACAAAATTGTAATTATGAGGCATTTTTCTTGGTTATATTATAATATATCGCATTTTCTCAAATTGATTTAGTAGATCCAACTTATGTTCTTTTATTAAATATTAAAGAAAATTTGATTGTTTATTTTTTAATCGCATTTAATTTAAGTAACAAACCTGACGAAATATCCTTGACTTACCCTCTATTTTATTTTATATCTCATAATTACGTGATTAATTATTGGTTTTAAGCTGGGAATCGTAAAATATAGAATTTGAGGCAATGCAAACAAGTACAATCTCGCATAAAAAAAGAAGTTGAAATTACATCTCACTTCTTTTATACCCTATAAATTTTTGTGAAAATGCCCAGGTACACTAAAAATAAACATAATGGTGCCGATTCCCTTGTTCACAAACTAAACTAAATTTAAGTTCAGTGCATCTTTTTCTTTCTATTTCATTAAGAAAAGGACAGAAGATCAATTTTAGTTTAGTCCTGTCAAATTAATCAGCGCTTGACGTAAATTGACGTAATTTTAGTCGGCAAGTTTTTAATCACGTCTAAACTTGTATGGAGAGTGACAGGCGCTGATTAATTTGACAGGACTAAACTAAAATTTATCCTCTGTCCTTTTCTTAATGAAATAGAAAGAAAAAGATGCACTGAACTTAAATTTAGTTTAGTTTGTGAACAACGGAATCGGCACCATTATCTCTACATTTTAGTAAGTACCTAAGTTATTATCTCTTATTTTGGAACAATAGCTTGGTAGGTATTTGGATTAATGGTTCTTACTTTAATTTATTTAAATTAAGTTAAACAAACCAGTCACCCAAAAAAATTGTAACTCTAATTCGCTTCAAATACAAAAAAACAGGCGTTATCTGTACCCTGATTTGTATTTTAACATTTATCTGAATGTCGTTTTATAAAACAAATCACTTGCATATATATTATCATTGCAATATCGTTCACTCATACCATAGACACATATTGATTGATTTTATATATCGGTCAGTCCACACCATAGATACATATTGATTTTAGCGGCAAGGCAAGTTTCTCTATCAGAGGGAGTTCCCCGCTACTTGATTTAGATATGTGTATAAATAGATATAAGTAAATATTTCTGTTCTGTGACGTGACGGTTCCGTATAATGTTTTTTCTTATGAATCTTTGTATTACCTGTGGTCTGTCTTGTTGTGTCTTAGTTATTAGCCGACTACGGCAAGCCAAAGGAGGTTTATGATTTTAATAACAAGCTATGTATGTATGTGTATGTATTTTCATCTGTTCCCTCATAACTCCTAAGCTACTCGTCGTATTTTGACAAACGATCGGTCTCGTTGGAACCGTTATGTTGTTCCACTCGATATAGAATATATTATTATGACGTCACATAAAATGCAACATGGCAGCATATAGACTGTCAAGGTTGCGGAAAAGTTCGAAAGGGACACCGTGGCCCCCGGCAACATGGCAACTAAAGGAACACGGGTGGGTTTTAGTCAGTAAGAGTCTGACACGCCCTCCCGCTCCGCCCAGAGCGGGAGAAATTATTTGGTAATTTCCTATCCAAAAAAAAAGAAAGTATATAGAGGATGTAAAGTATTACTGATTTTTTTTATTTATCTTACCATGTTTGGTATCTAAAGTCTTGTACTTTTTGAAAATATATTGATTTTCAAAAATTAAGTACTTCCAAATAAGAATAACTCAATTATTTTTCACTCATCCTGTTTTCAATTACACTAACAACCCTTCTAAAATGTTATATAAGCTATTTAAAAAATTATAGATATCAAATTCCATTAATTTAGTTTCTACCCTCAATAATTTATTACCCCAAAATAAAAATAAAATAATTTTATTTAAATAAACGAAAATGACTTTATTCAACAAATCATAAAGATATTGGAACATTATTATTTTATTTTCGTAATTTTTATAGGAGTATTAGATTATAATATTCCTCTAACTTCTTTATGTATAAATATTTCTAATATAGCTCTTTGTGGAATTCGTTTCTTAGCTGGAAACCAAAACCTAATTACGACAAAAACGACAGGTAAAAAGGTATAAGTAAACAATTTAAGACATCGTACGTTACAAAATAACATGAGTTTTTGTATAACAGTACCCTAATTGCGTAATACAACACAATCACAATTTGTTTCGATTTGAAACAGATTGCTAATCCATTGCTTCATATGTTGGAAAAAAAATCTGCTCAACAACGTAAATAACGCATTGTATATTGCTGAACTGTCAAAATGAAACAAATTAGACAAAATTGTTTAGGGTACAGGAGTCACACGTAATTGCTCTATACAATAACATCTGAAGCCGGTACCCTAATTGCGTAACTCATTTTCGTAAACAATTTCGCGAAATTTGTTTCATTTGACATTTCAACAACATTCATTGCGTTATTTACATTGTTGCACAGATTTTTTTTTCCAACTTATGATGCAATGGATTAGAAATCTGTTTTAAATCGAAACAAATTGTGATTGTGTTGTATTACGCAATTAGGGTACTGTTATACAAAAACTCATGTTATTTTGTAACGTACGATGATTTAGAAGGCCCCAGCGGCGAGGAAACGCGGAAGTGGTTCAGGAAAGTGTTTGCTATTTCCTCTGGTGCACTGCAGCCCGCCACTGTCACCGGCAAAGCTGGTTTAAGATCAAGCTGGGATGTCGACTTCCAAAACCGGCCAAAGTTTTTGGACGATCTTTGTGATGTTATTATGTCCATTTTTATTTGACGTTGATGATTTTGGCACCATTTAAGCTTGCTCTTAAATACCCTTTGACTTTCCCGCTTTTCCTCCCAAACTCTGCCGGAATTGGGTTTATTGTAAGACAGCCATGACTGATACTTAAACCTCGCCTCCACGTGAGCAGCGCGAACATGCTTATTCCACCCAATAATATGCCTATTTTCTTGCGGCCGAACACCTTCATGTATCTGTATGGCAGCCCTAGACACAAAAGAGGATATCATAACTGCCAAGCGGATCTTGCGCTATCTGAAAGGCACAATAGACAAAAGAATAGTTTATACAAACGATAAAACTCTTGGCTTAGAGTGCTACAGCGATGCCGATCATGGTGGTGATCACAGCACAGGGCGCTCCACTACTGGATTGTTATATTTGTATGCTGGAGGAACAATTTCATGGCAGTGCAAAAGCCAATCTACCGTTGCTATTTCATCCACCGAAGCAGAAATAGTAGCTGCCAGTGAAATTGCACGAGAAATCATATGGCTAAAGAGGATCATGAAAGACATCACAGATGACGATTGTCCAACAAGCCTGTGCATCGACAATGAGTCTGCAATCAGGCTAGCCAAGAATCCTCCGTATGAATGCTATCAGCGGACAAAACATATACGTATAGATCATTCTTTATACGAGAATGTGTTACAGATGGCATGTTAGAAGTATGCAAAGTCTCTGCGACTCGTCAGCTTGCTGACATGCTAACGAAGCCCCTTTATGGATCCTGGAACTCTGCAATATGACAGGCATTCAAAATAGAGCCGGATGTCAAGGCATAAAGCCTTCTTATTAATTATTGTTTGTGGTGTTGAGTGCAAAATAACAGACGATTCTGACGACTGACAAAAGTAAAAGAAATATATTTAGTTGATTCCATATTTGCTGTTTTTTAATAAGATTCCTTTTTCACAAAAGTTTCCACAACTTTAATAATCCACCCTGCGGTGTCCGCCTGCGCCGATGGGTATATGTGTTGCGTCAATCTCATCCATTCCACCCTGCCTTCGGTGTCCGCCGGGGCCGATGGGTATTTTTGTTGCGTCGATCTCATCCATTCCACCCTGCCTTCGGTGTCCGCCGGCGCCGATGGGTATTTTTGTTGCGTCAATCTCATCCATTCCACCCTGCCTTCGGTGTCCACCTGCGCCGATGGGTATATGTGTTGCGTCAATCTCATCCATTCCACCCTGCCTTCGGTGTCCGCCGGCGCCGATGGGTATTTTTGTTGCGTCGATCTCATCCATTCCACCCTGCCTTCGGTGTCCGCCGGCGCCGATGGGTATTTTTGTTGCGTCGATCTCATCCATTCCACCCTGCCTTCGGTGTCCGCCGGCGCCGATGGGTATTTTTGTTGCGTCAATCTCATCCATTCCACCCTGCCTTCGGTGTCCACCTGCGCCGATGGGTATATGTGTTGCGTCAATCTCATCCATTCTACCCTGCCTTCGGTGTCCGCCGGCGCCGATGGGTATTTTTGTTGCGTCGATCTCATCCATTCCACCCTGCCTTCGGTGTCCGCCGGCGCCGATGGGTATTTTTATTGCGTCGATCTCATCCATTCCACCCTGCCTTCAGTGTCCGCCGGCGCCGATGGGTATTTTTGTTGCGTCAATCTCATCCATTCCACCCTGCCTTCGGTGTCCACCGGCGCCGATGGGTATTTTTGTTGCGTCAATCTCATCCATTCCACCCTGCCTTCGGTGTCCGCCGGCGCCGATGGGTATTTTTGTTGCGTCGATCTCATCCATTCCACCCTGGCGCCTGATCACAGACCTGATAAACATACGCATCGGTTAAATTGTTATCTTGAATCATGTAGGTAAGTACTGAATTCATAGAAAAGTTTACGTTACGATTCCGTTCCGCAGTATATAATTATTTCATTGTACACGGTGGAACAAAACCCGGTTAGGTAATGGATGCTTTCTACTGGTATCTTTATCTTTATTGCAATCCATAATGTAGGTACACATACAGGTGGTAGGGAAAAATAAATTGAAACTTTTATGGACCCTGTCAGGCACAGCAAAATTTTAAATAAGTAGGAGAGAGGAAGACGTCTATTATTATTTTATTTTTTTGCAGCAGTATTAGTTATTATATTTATTTATGTTTTCGTTTATTCATTTTGGTTCCTATTAGGTTACATTTTAAATATTTCTTAAAATAACAGAATTAAAAAAACATTTAAAAATATAAAAAATAGAGGTCCGCCGGTGTCGGGAGCAGGGTCCAAGCTACCGGTGGTTAGGGCTGCAGAGACAGGAACCTCCTCACAATGCGAGCCGTATCGAGGAGTACTGCCTTCTGAATCAGGCGCTTGATCCAACCGCCTAACGAAAGCCTCGAGAGATGTTGGTCGAGGCTTTCGGCCATCAGGCCATTAGCCGTTACGACAGTCGGCACAATGATAGCCGAGCTCACATTCCACATGTCAACAACCTCGTGTGCTAAGTCGAGATATTTTATTTGTTTCTCTTTCTCAGCTTTCACGAGGTTCTCGTCATGTGGAATGGTTATTACTCATTTATTTATTCTCTGAATATAATATGTGTAGGTCAATTTATTTATTTATTTTTGTATTAAATTATATATTATTAGTGATGCAACGAATACTACTTTTACGAATACGAATACGAATATCAAACCTACTATTCGACGAATACGAATACGAATACGAATATCTCGCCATGGTAATAAAAGACGAACTAGACCTGATCATCGGCACCGACTCAAACGCACACCACCCGCTCTGGGGCAGCGATGCACCAAACTCCAGAGGAGAGGTACTATCCACCTATTTATTTTCTACTAACCTTAATATTGTAAACCGTGGCTCAGAACCCACTTGGGTCACAGCCCGAGGACAAACGATTATAGATCTAACACTTGCTACAGAAAACGCGACAAACCTTATTACAAAATGGCACGTATCGGACGAGCCTTCCTGCTCAGATCACAGAAGGATCCGCTTTACCCTAACTACCAATACTAGGAAACCAGAATCGAGGCGTAACCCGAGGCGCACTAATGTTCCCGGGTACAAACGTCTCCTGGCCTCCCTATTAGCTAGACATCTAACACAGGTAACCATAAGAGACCAAGCACAGTTAGAATACACCGTAACAAAACTATCAGAATACCTAACTGAAGCATACCACGCATGTTGTATACTGAGAGCGGTATGGACACGCAAAACGAGAGGGGTAAGGCTTTGGTTGACTACTTATTCTCGACTAACCTATCCCTACTAAACACTGGCTCCGAACCAACATTCGTAACCAGGCGAAGCCGCACAATCATAGATCTCACTCTGGCATCAGAGGGCGTGGCGGAAATCACCACTGGGTGGCAGGTCTCCAAGGAGGCCTCCTGCTCCGATCACAGGTGGATCCGCTTCGACATTCAGGTCTGTGTTCCATCGATACCACCACGGCGTTATCCGCGTAAAACGGATCGTGCCACCTACACACGCAGCCTTGATTCCAAGCTAGCGATGCTAAGCGATCCGGTGACATATGCGGACACGACACAGATTGAGGCACAAGTAAGCCATCTTACAGAATCAATCATAGACAGCTACAAAACCGCCTGCCCAGAGACCACGCCGCGCAACATACCGGGTAAACAACCCTGGTGGGGCGCTGATCTGGAGCGCAAGCGCAGCAAGGTAAGAACAGCTCTGAATAGAGCCATGAACACATGTGCGGATGAGGACTGGGATAACTACTACGCGGCCAAATCTAGCTACAAAAAATGCATCAGATTCAGGAGCACCTCGGGATGGCGCAAATTCTGTGGTAGCATTGAATCTTGTCAGCAAGCAAACAGGGTAAGGAAAGTACTGGCGCAACAGAATACACCTGGGCCCGCCACCCTCCGCAAACCTGATAACACACTCACGTCGTCGCCTGAGGAAACAAGACGCATCCTAATTGAAACTCACTTCCCTGGTTGCGTCTTCGCGCAGGTAATCGACTGGCAAGATGAAACCCAAACACCAGCTGACACTGACTGGAGTTACGCACGCAGGGTGATCACGTTGGAGAAACTCCAATGGGCCATCCGGAGCTTCCATCCTTTTAAGGCAGCTGGTCCTGATGGAGTGTTCCCCGCTTTACTACAGTGGGGGGGTGCTTCTGTCGCAATAAGACTGGTGCCTTTAATAAGGGCGTGCCTGGCCTTTAGATACGTTCCTAAAGGATGGAGGGAAGTGAAAGTAATATTCATCCCTAAGCCAGGTAAGGGTGACTACACAAACGCCAAATCCCACCGACCAATCAGCCTGACCTCCTTTCTCCTAAAAACTCTGGAAAGGCTATGTGATAGAGAGCTGAGGGATGGCGCTCTGAAAAACATACCGCTACATGGTAATCAACACGCATACAGCTCAGGTAAGTCGACCGAATCTGCTCTCCATCTAGTGGTCAGTCAGATAGAGGACGCGATTCATCAAAAAGGCACCTGCCTGGGTACTTTTATAGACATCGAAGGAGCTTTCGACAAAACCAACTTCTCCAGCATCAGAAGCGCCCTCTCCAGGCATGGAGTAGAACAGGTACTTACGGACTGGATTACAAACATGTTAAGCAAACGGGTGGTTCGCCTTGAGGGTGAGCGGCAGTTGGCCATGATAGCCAGAGGCTGCCCCCAGGGAGGGGTTCTGTCCCCCCTTCTATGGAATCTGGTAATTAATGACCTCATTACCAAACTCAATGCCAACCGCTATTACACAATAGGGTATGCAGATGACCTCGCAATCCTTGTATCGGGGAAGGTGACGGGTACGATCTGTAACCTCACTCAGCAAGCACTACGTATCGTAGAAAGTTGGTGCAGGGAATTTGAACTGTCAGTGAACCCCACTAAAACTGAACTAGTCATGTTTACCCAAAAACGAGCATTAGGTCCTTTCCGCCTACCCAAACTGTTCGATACTGAACTTCAGTTGGCCAACGAAGTCAAGTACCTCGGGGTCATTCTAGACAGTAAGTTAAACTGGAGTAGTCATGTAGACAACAAGCTAAACAGGGCCTGCATTACCTTCTGGCAGTGCAGGAGAATGATAGGTAAGAAGTGGGGCCTATCCCCCAAAATCATACTGTGGCTGTACACAGCAGTGATCCGCCCTATGATCGCGTACGGGGCCGTGGTTTGGTGGCCCCGCACTCAGCTGGTTACAGCTTGCAACAAACTACAACGCATGCAAAGACTAGCCTGCGTGGCAACCACGGGCTGCATGAGGACTACTCCGACTGCAGCAATCGAAGCCATGCTGGGACTGCCCCCACTCCACCTGTTCATACAGCAGGAAGCGACAATGGCGGCGGTGCGTCTTAATGCAATTGATCTCTGGGGTAAGAGAGTCACACAACACACCGCGCTGCTTGAGGGACTCAACAATGAGTTCCCTATTACGAAAGCGGTAAATGACCGGGTGCCCAAACAATTTATCTTCGATAAAAAATACAGAATCCAACTCCACGAGGACCGCAGATGCGAGGGTTTGCGCCCCGCAGAGCTGCGAATCTTCACCGACGGATCCAAAACAGGTAGTGGCACAGGTGCTGGAATCTTCTCGGAGGACTTCAACATACACATAGCCACACCATTGGGTGTCCATAACACAGTGTTCCAGGCCGAATGCATGGGTATATCTCTTGCCGCTTCAGCCATCATGGCCAGGGAAGTTAAGGACCACTCGATAAGAATACTCTCAGACAGTATGGCTGTTCTGCAAGCGCTAAACAGTCACACTGTTGATTCTGGGCTGATATACGAGTGCCACCAACGCCTCAACCAGGTGGGTGACCTCAATAATATAACCATTCAATGGATCAAGGGACACAGCGGTTCGCGGGGCAATGACGCAGCCGACGAACTTGCCAGAAGGGGGTCGAGCATGGCACCAGTGGGGCCTGAACCCATCACGCCACTCCCCTTCGGGTACCTACGCTCTCTGGTAAGGAAACGAACCAGGGAACAACATCACAAAATATGGGTGGACCACGGTGAGTGCAGGCAGGCTAAGGAGGCTCTCCCTACAATCGACGGCCGCCTCACGAAACAGGTTCTCCGATTAACAAAACAGCAGCTGCGCACAGTTACAGCTGCCCTAACTGGCCATGGGTCATTTAATAAACACCTCTTTGTCATAGGAGTCACAGACAGTCCGCTGTGCAGAGCTTGCATGGAGGACGACGAGACAGCAGCCCATGTGCTGTTAAACTGCCCGGTGGCGAACATACAGGGCCAAGTACTTCGGTAACCCAGGTACCCTACGTGAGATTGTCAGTGACACCAAGGCGTTGCTGGCCTTCTTTGAGGAGCTGGGGTGGATCGAATAACAGATTTTCCCACCCGTACGCAAAATACGCGCTTTGACGTGGAGTTGCGGATACCAGCCCGTATTACCTATTACCTATTATATATACTGAGAGCGCCAAAAACTAGAAACGACAGAAGCTCATGGTGGAACGCTGAACTCGGTAAACTCAGAGATGCGCTACGTAAACAATTTAACAGAGCTAAAAACACTAGACTCCCGGACGACTGGGAGATATACAAAGAGACCCAATATATATACAAAAAGCAAATCAGAACTGCCAGGAGGACGGCATGGCGTAAATTCTGTGAGTCTATCGAGACAAATAACGAAGCCGCAAGGGTAAGGAAGATCCTATCAACCGATCAGGACCGAACCCTCGGCGCACTTAAAAAACCCGATAACTCATACACACTAACTGACCATGAAACCAGTAAGGTCCTTCTCGAAACTCACTTCCCAGACTGTAGAATCCTGGAGGACAGGTCGTGGGAGGCTGAACCAGAATGGACCCCAACGGATCAAGACTGGTCAAGAGCCCGCAACATAGTGACAGAAGAGCGAGTAAAGTGGGCTATCAACACCTTTCAGCCATACAAGTCGGCAGGGCTGGATGGCATCTTCCCAGCCCTACTGCAGTGGGGGGTAGATTATTTGACACCATGGCTGGTGGAGATCTATCGAGCCTGCATAGCACTTAGACACACACCTCTCGCATGGCGCGAGGTGAAAGTAATTTTCATACCCAAACCTGGCAAAACCGATTATACACAACCCAAAGCTTATAGGCCTATAAGCCTTACATCTTTCTTACTGAAGACCCTCGAGAGACTCTGTGACCGGCACATCCGAGACGGACCTCTCCGGGTAATACCACTTCACAAACAACAGCATGCGTACTCCACAGGCAAATCAACAGAATCAGCGCTGCACAGCGTGGTTGGTAAAATTGAATGCGCAGTGGACCACAAATGCTCAGCACTGGCTGCCTTCATTGATATCGAGGGCGCCTTTGACAAAACCATGTTTAACAGTATAAACACAGCCCTCGACCGACACGGCATAGACTCCACCCTGAGTGGCTGGATCACCAACATGCTCAAATTGAGAGCTGTACAAGTCACAGTAAATGACACTACGAGAGCCATCGTTGCGAAGGGCTGCCCACAAGGGGGCGTCCTCTCGCCGCTGCTATGGAACCTGGTAGTAGACAGCCTCATCAAAACACTCAATGACAAAGGTTATTTCACCGTGGGCTACGCCGACGACATAACCATAATAATAAACGGGACACACGAAAACACCCTATGCAATCTCATGCGTCAAGCTCTGAAAATAGTAGAGGAATGGTGCAGCATGCACCAACTCTCAGTGAACCCTACAAAAACCGAACTGATTCTCTTCACAAAAAAGAGAAAATTGATGACACTACAGCTACCACGATTCTTTGGAACAACCCTAAGCCTCTCAACTGAAACCAAATACTTGGGCATCTTTTTGGACAAACAACTGAACTGGGCAAAACACACGAACTATGTCACAACTAAAGCCAGCATATCCCTGTGGCAGTGTAAGCGACTGCTTGGCAGGAATTGGGGGATTAGCCCCAAGGTCACCCACTGGTTATACACTACAGTCATTCGACCGCTTATCACATACGGCTCACTGGTCTGGTGGCCCAGGACAGACCTGAGCACAGCCCAAAGAGATCTCGAAAAACTGCAGCGATTTGCTTGTGTTGCAATCACTAGCAGTATGAGAACTACACCCACAGCCGCCCTACAAGCAATGCTTGGACTGCCGCCTCTGCACCTCATTGTGCGGGAAGAGGCGGCTCTGGCCGCCTTTAGGCTGCATTTATCAGGAACTCTAAGCAGAGATTCTAGAATTAAGCACACACGCATAAAGGAAGATGTAATCAAACGTCGGCCAATGATGGCATCACCCTGCGACAAAGCCCCGAAATCACACCATTTTCAAAGGCACTACAACATAATACTTACAGAAGAACAGTGTGACTACTCTGGCTCGGAGGAGCTGAGGGTTTACACTGACGGATCGAAGACCGATTCCGGTACCGGGGTCGGAGTCTTCTCATACGACCTCAACATTAAGATATCCCGACCGCTAGGAATGTTCAACACCGTCTATCAGGCGGAGTGTGTGGGCATCATACAAGCGGTCCATGCCATTGAAGCCAGGAGAGTTACGGACACTCACATACGTATACTCTCTGACAGCGCCTCAGTTCTCCAATCCTTGAAGAAAAAATATATTACCTCGAAGTTAATACTAGAATGTCACAATGCACTAGAACAAGTAACGGTATCTAGTCGCAACACGGTGACGCTACAATGGATAAAAGGACACAGCGGTTCGCTAGGTAACGACGCAGCTGACGAACTTGCTAGAAGAGGTTCTGGCACGGCAGTCTGTGGACCCGAACCTATCGTACCAATCCCGTTCAACCAAATACGCAAGTGGCTACAGGAGTTCACCCTCACACAAGCGGAGTACTGGTGGACCTCGACACCGGGCTGCAGGCAGTCCAAGGAAGCTATGCCATCCCTGGATAGCAGGCTAACCAGGCGTTTATTACGCCTGGACAGGAACGGCCTGCGCCTGGTGACGGGAACCATCACGGGACACTGCTCGCTAAACAAGCACTTCCACACAATAGGCATAACGGACAGCCCTCTGTGCAGGGCATGCATAGAGGCTGAGGAAACCGTCGCGCACGTGCTCTTCGAATGCACAGGCGTCACCCAGATTAGAACAGAAACCCTCGGGTCACCCAGATCGTTTACAGATGTTCTGAACAAACCAGGAGTTTTGATTAACTTCTGGAGGGAGGTGGGCTGGTTGGAATAACCACCAAACGGCCGCCATGGCCCACGCACAATGGTCCACCTGACGGACTAAGTGCGGAAACCAAACCCCATAACATAGAACATAGAACATAGAGGAGTACTGCCTTCTGAATCAGGCGCTTGATCCAACCGCCTAACGAAAGCCTCGAGAGATGTTGGTCGAGGCTTTCGGCCATCAGGCCATTAGCCGTTACGACAGTCGGCACAATGATAGCCGAGCTCACATTCCACATGTCAACAACCTCGTGTGCTAAGTCGAGATATTTTATTTGTTTCTCTTTCTCAGCTTTCACGAGGTTCTCGTCATGTGGAATGGTTATTACTCATTTATTTATTCTCTGAATATAATATGTGTAGGTCAATTTATTTATTTATTTTTGTATTAAATTATATATTATTAGTGATGCAACGAATACTACTTTTACGAATACGAATATCAAACCTACTATTCGGCGAATACGAATACGAATATCTCGCCATGGTAATAAAAGACTAATAGTCTAGTACTACATAGACGCAGCTATTACTAACGTTCGTCTAAGTTACTTAAGACTTACTATCCTACCTTTTGTTCATACAAAAGAAATACAGACCATATAACTACTTATTTGGTAATTTATCGAACTGTTTCCATATGTCACTTTGATCTCGTTTACGAGAAGACATTTTCTATTCAACTTCAACTCCTTTCACTTCGCAGCAACCTCAGAAAATAAATAAAACAATACTCTCTTGCTTGACTTGTGCTTTCGACTGACAAATGAAATGAAAGGAATGAATGAATCAATCAGTCCATGGTTCATAATGATAGGAAAACTCCCGGGCCGCGGCACTGTATAAACTATGGCCGGGGAGTCCCGCGTCGCGTCGTCGCGCGTCGTTGCGGTTAAGGCCCTTGCACACGTCGTATTTTTACGTGCCGACGACGCGCGTTTTCCAAGTCTGCCAGTAATTAGATTTGCGTACAAACATATTATTTTTTTAATATTCGTATTAGTATTCGTATTAGTATTGCCGAATACGAATATTCGGTAAATGTCTACTATTCGGCGAATACGAATATTCGTATTCGTATTCGTTGCATCACTATATATTATTATTGATTATTTAATTATTGGCTTGAATATTTTACATTGTTATCAGTGCACTTGATATAGTTATATATTTAAATAGATACTTATAATCTTCATTTATTTTTAAACTCACCTATTGTTTTGCTTATCTGGTAATCAGTTAGTCAGTATTCGTCTATTGTGTAATAACTTTTATTGATTAGGAATTGTTTTAATTTATTTAAAAATATGTTGGTTTTGTTTTCTTGTTTTATGATTTCCGGTAATTTATTGTATATTTTTATTGACATCGCATATGGCCTAGATTAGTGCAGTTTAAGGCTAGGGAGGCATGGCGCAAAAATGTTTGTATGTCTTCCCGTATGTTGTAAGATTCTGGGTATTTGCGTACTAATTTGCATAATTCCAAAATATTAATACCAATTAAGGTGAGAATTTTGTGTTTCTGGATGTAAGGCTTGCAACTATCTGTTTGTTCTAAGTTTATAATTATTCGTATTCGGTTTTATTTGTAGGGTGAATAGGGAGGGAGCGTCTGTGCTATTTCCCCATAGTATGATGCCATAGCTCCTAAGATGATAATCATATAATTGTGTACTGAATCTGTTTTTTTTATAAGACCTATTTTGCATCTGTTATGTAATCACATTTCCAGAATAAGATAGTACGTTGTAATATTATTCGGTTTTGTCTGTGTTTTCGAATAATGTGGGTGTACCTTAATTAGGTCGTGGTAATATAATACGCGGAGAGGTCTAACTACTTACGTTATTATTTTGGTTACGATATATACATTTTAAAGCGAGGTACTAACAATTGTTGAGCTCGCTTGGCTCGCTTGTGTCATGGATTTTCTTGATTCTAAAGCTTTTCTGCATAAGTCAGTAACGTAAGTCCTAAATACTTCCTATAATTTCTGTACGAAAAGTCAAAGAAAACTGAATATTTGAGGTGCTAAATTTTCGGGTTCGGTTCGACTCACTTTACTTGCGGTTGAGTTTTCGGATTCGCCAGCACAAACTTCTTTCCGTCAAACACTATAACCACGTATGTTGGTCGTTCATGCACTTGAAAACAGTAAGGAACAATTACAAACAAAAACGAACAAAACACAAGGTTAAAATCGAGTTGTATGAAACAGCAAATTTATTTTAAGAATGGCCGAAAATTCTAGGGTTAATCATGTGTTGAATTTATGGGAACAGTTTGCGCGTCGATATCTCTTACACCGTATGTACGGTGGGCTGCATCAATTGGGTACCCCAGTTGTATTAAAAATTTTATACAACTGGGTTACCCAATTGATGCAGCCGCTCTCCGTCTCCTTAGCAATATCCATAAAGCTAATTGGAGTTGTGAGTTGTTCTCTCTATTAAATATTATGTCTATGTGACTACGTCCACTAAGCGGCTATCCTGAGGTAGCGGTAGCTTCGATAAAGCATTGGCCGGCCCATTGTCAGCTGAGCGGACACAGTCAACGGCTAATGGTCCGTGCATAATATAAACTCCCACCGAACAAGTATGAAAGTGCTTTGTTAAACCAAACAAAATTGCGAGTAACTCCTTATCGAGAACACACAATTACTCAACTAATCGGGCGCTCGCTGCCATCGGAATAGTCAACACTGCGCCTAGCCCATACTTACGCACTACTGTCTACCGCGAGCACGAGCGGCCGCCCCTCCTCGTAATGTGCTAACACTCGCTCGCCCAATAGTTGTCAGGAAAGTCACACAGGTGCCTACCGGTGGTTCGAAGAAAACCGATGGGAAATCGTGGCCCCCGGCAACAGGGCAACCGAAGGAACACGGGTGGGTTTCAACCACACATCAACGAATAGGTAGGTGGCTTCGCCTATCGGCAGTTTTAGATTATCTTTTACGTCGCCGTGTCGTTTCGTCAAATGTACTGATTGAAAATGTATAAGCAGGCCATTGTTTTGAACAAGTATATTAAAAGTTTCTAACTTTCCGATTGGCATCATAATAAGGTAAGGTCGATACTGCGTGAGAAGGGACATTACGTCGCAGTATGGGAAAATCGGGTATGTTTCGTCTCAAAACTCCGTATCTCAGTTATTTCAAAACTAAGGGAGCTATAATTTTGCACACATATCCTTAGATGTATATGGTTGTATGAGAAATAAAAAAAATATACATATCGCGCAATATTTTTGGTACCATGTTAGAAAAGGTGCAAGGCGCAATTTTTTTTTTCTCTGTCGATATACTAATGTATTTGCAGACATATCCTTGGATATATATAGTTTTATGAGAAATAACAACAAATTGAAGAAAAAATATTTATCTCGCGGTAAATTTTCGTAGACGCTAAATGTCTTGCGCGTCCATTTATATTGGACGCGCAAGGCAATGTTCTCAGGATGATGTTGAAACTCCCTTGTTTCTGTAGTGCATCGGGGATGTTTGCCCAATCGCGTATAGATGGTTTCCATGCTATCATCAGGACCAGGGGTGGCATCACTTGTGAGGAGGATTCGGGGGAGTAGCAATAGTATCCTGAAAGTCGTGACTGTGGAGCCGAGAGCTCCTATACTGCGGTATCTCATTCGGAATCATTATCCGCAAGAAATGCCTCGTAAGTACATGACTCACTTACTTGTCTGCTAATGGTGCCGATTCCCTTGTTCACAAACTAAACTAAATTTAAGTTCCGTGCATCTTTTTCTTTCTATTTCATTATGAAAAGGACAGAAAATAAATTTTAGTTAAGTCCTGTCAAATTAATCAGCGCCTGTCACTCTCCATACAAGTTTAGACGTGATTAAAAACTTGCCGACTAAAATTACATCAATTTACGTCAAACGCTGATTAATTTGACAGGACTAAACTAAAATTTATCTTCTGTCCTTTTCGTAATGAAATAGAAAGAAAAAGATGCACTGAACTTAAATTTAGTTTAGTTTGTGAACAAGGGAATTGGCACCATTCTTAAATTTGTTACTAATCCTGTGTATAAATTGTAGTATCTAAAGTGTGTACTAACAAAAATGGTTCCTATGTTGTCCCAAATAAAACAATTTATTTATATTATTTAAACTAATGTCTAAAGATCTTAATACAACAAATATCTCGACAGCGGCAAGCAGCGGTAGGTCGGCAGGCCTTAAGAGCGCTGCGACCGCGGCTCGCAACTACAAATCGAGACGTTTGCAAAATTCGTTCGGAATATTGCTATCTCTGTTTGACAACAGCAGGCGGACGGCGGACGCGGTGCGCATCCGCGTGTGTGTGTGTGACTGGATAGATAGCTACTTACATTCATTCATAACGAGTCGACGGCATTTATATTTTATTATTAGTAATTAGGTATGTTCATTACTTGCTTTATTTCTGTTGAATACTTTGGGGAATCGTTAGTATTTGTACAGACTAGTAATGCGTTTTTTGGAAATTTCTTTACAATGCCAATATCTCAATGTTTTAGAATATCTCTGGATCTAGGCCTTGTAGAGAAAATCTAGTAGATATGAAATGAAATTGTTTATTCTGTAAATAGGATAAGTATCGGAATCACTTTTACACGTCAGATTAAAAAAATCGGTACCGCGGTAATTAACGCATTGATGCCTTTTACTCCACGGTTTCGGTAAATTGCGTTACAGTGTCGCGAAATCAAAGGTTTAGTCCATCTCAAAAATGCTCAACGCGCCTAAAGAAGTACTCACTTCAAGAAAACTTCCAAAACCTTTAAAGTAAAAATACTTGCATAGAACTTTGATCCATAACTAAATATAAATAAGGAGCAGAATTGCATCGAGCGTCGAAGGAGCGAGTAGCCGAAAAAAATACTTTGAAGAAAAATACTTGTATAGAACATTGGTACGGACCTTATCTAAATAAAGAGCACAACTGCATTAAAAAAAAAAAAAAACTTCCAAAACCTTTAATCCGTAATGTAGTATAAATAAAAAAAGCGGCCAAGTGCGAGTCGTACTCGCCCATGAAGGGTTCCGTAGCAGCAAGTAACATTGAATGAAAGGTAAATTGCGGTTTACGATTTATGACGTATTAAAAAAAAACTACTTGCTAGATCTTGTTCAAACCAATTTTCGGTGGAAGTTTACATGGTAATGTACATCATACATTTTTTTTAGTTTTATCATTCTCTTATTTTAGAAGTTACAGGGGGGGGGACACACATTTTACCACTTTGGAAGAGTCTCTCGCGCAAACTATTCAGTTTAGAAAAAAATGATATTAGAAACCTCAATATCATTTTTGAAGACCTATCCATAGATACCCCACACGTATGGGATTGATGAAAAAAAATTTTTTGAGTTTCAGTTCTAAGTATGGGGAACTCCAAAATTATTTGTTTTTTTTCTATTTTTGTGTGAAAATCTTAATGCGGTTCACAGAATACATCTACTTACCAAGTTTCAATAGCATAGCTCTTATAGTTTCGGAAAAAAGTGGCTGTGACATACGGACGGACAGACAGACAGACAGACAGACAGACAGACAGATAGACAGACAGACAGACAGACAGACAGACAGACATGACGAATCTATAAGGGTTCCGTTTTTTGCCATTTGGCAACGGAACCCTAAAAAGCACAATCGCGTTTACAAAAAAAAAAACTTCCAAATCCTTTAAAGTAAAAACGCTTGCATAGAACTACTAGGGGTTTCGAATACCGGATTTTTGCAGTACCGGTATTAATACCGTATAGAAAATGTCCAACACCGGGATACCGGTATGAGACTATTTTTTTACTTAATATCGTTTTTTTATTCAACAACTAATAAGTTTCACTACAAAATAATAAAAAACTGCTTTTTAAATATAAAGTCACTTTTTTATACAACTTTAAATTGCAAACAAAATCTCCTAACAAAAATAACAAAATAATCTGATACATAGTATGAGAAAAGTACCTAGATAAAATAAAACATTTAAATTTGAATAATCAGTATCTAAGTAATTACAATTTAGCGATCTATTTATCTTTATGTTTTATAAAATAAATCTCTTTAAAATCAACATACAATATGTTTTAATAAAATCACATAAAAATCAGTCAAAATTGTTCATCGTGCTTTTAAGGGGGAAGCGCCAGGGTAGCTCGCAAAATTCAAATTTTCTTACGGTTTTTGCATTTTGCAGGTCAGTGTCAGGTTTTATGTAGATTAAAATATGATTCGCGGTCGTAACAAATATGGCTTTACTCAATTATAATCATTACAATCAGCAATAGTGATTAAGAAGAAGATAAAGGTGTCAAATGTCATGATTTCATGAAATCATGACATTTGACACCTTTGCTAACTTATGGAGTTGTATTGCTGATTGTAATGATTATAATTGAGTAAAGCTATATTCGTTATGACCGCGAATCATATTTTAATCAACATAAAACCTGTCACTGACCTGCAAAATGCAAAATACGTAAGAAAATTTGAATTTCGCGGGTTACCCTGATGCTTCCCCGTTATGGGTTTTTCTTCATGACTTATTACAGTTACTACTGAGTGGAACATGCATCTTTTGCTATAAAGTAATATCTGTACATAATCTCTATAAAATCAACATTGTTTCGGCTCTTTCTTCCTCTCGTCCTTTCTTTCGTCATTCTAATCCCTTACATGACCGCAAACGGCGAGTAAACTCGAAAAAAGCACTTTGACACTACTTTATCGCGCGACGAGATACCGATGTTGCAAGTGATTAAAAACAAATTATTTTTATGATAGCAACATCGGCATGAAGTTCTGTTTCATTCATTCAATTTATACATGGAATTATGTACTTTATTGAATAAACGTCTCTCTTAATTATTCTCTCTTTTAATTATTTATGATTAGTTTTTTGTGTAACCGACTTTTTGATTAAAATTAAATTATTTCTTTGGCATGCTGAAATTAAAATACAAATTGACGGAAATTAAAATTAGTGGCACCTATACTCATTAGATAATCACCACAAATGACAAATGGGCCGACGATCGCAATTTGACAAATCGAAGTTTATTATTGTAACAGTCACCATAAAGTCCATGACGTTGCACCAAAAAGACTGACGTTCAAATAAATTGGCAGGTAGAGTTGATTCCGCTATTATAACCATAAAAATTGTTAATCACCACCCTTAGGAAATAAACTGGTGATTTTAGTAATTATGTTGCGAATATTTGATATTACCATACAGCTATAATCCCTAGATTTCGTTAATTTATTTATTTAATCACCATAATTGGCAAAGTGACTGGAAAGTAATAGTCATCTACGTGGTAGTGCACCCCTCTACTACAGTACACCGGTGTACACCCACAATTTAAAAAAAAATATCATTTTGTCTTTTGTCTACTCTTCTCGTCGTCAAAATCGAGGACGACTAAATACGACAAAATAACTGATTATCTCGTGTTGAACTGTCAAAAATCGAGATAAATAACGTGTCATGTCATGCCTTTGTTGACAAAACATCAAGTTTGACAGAACGAGTCAAGTATTTTGTATGGCGTAGCTATCAGAAAACGATAACACTACAGAAATAGACAAAAATTAGTCGCGCGAGGGTGGATAATTATCTCGTGTGTCATGTTAGGCCTGCTGGAAGAAGCATGGGTCCTAACTTCCCTTTGAGTTTTAGCTTCTATTTCTGCCTCCAGTTAGTAGCACAAGTAGTAATGAAATGAAATTAACTGTCGAATTAAAATACGCAGTTTTTAAAACTTACCCAGATAATTATAAAATTGGTTGGAAATTTAATGTGTAGGTAATAAAAAGAAATTGTTTCACTGTAGTGTCTACTGATAAAATAAAATCACCAATACCGGTATCCCGGTAGTGGACATTTCAATACCGATATTGAAAAATGTCAAATAATGTCCGGGATCCCGGTATTAGCCAATACCGGGATCCCGGTATTGAAAGCCCTACATAGAACATTGATCCGTAACTAAATATAAATAAGAAATAAAATAGTCTTGCGAGTATTTCGGATCGGCACTTGGTCGGCGTACTTGCAAGTAAATACCTAGTATAAAAACCTGGTCCTATAATATAGCCGTCGTTCGCATGGACGTAATAAAATCGCGGCGAAATTTTTCGTGCACTTGATTTTCAACGCTCTGCTTAGCGCCGAGAGTTGAAAATCCAACAGTGTTTCTTCAACGCGCTGGGACGAGAGTACGTCCCAGCACGTTGGATTCTCAACAAGCCACCTATACCTGGACTACCGCGTTTCGGCCGTGTATATAATTTAGATGTTTCTACGATTCGCTGAGGGTCTTTAGACGCATAAATAGGTACCTACCGATTAATATTACTGATAAAACATAAGTACTGGTTTGTCCATACGGATGTTTTTAAACACATTTATGTTATCTAAAGATAGAAAGAAAGAAAAGATAGAATGAAAAATATTTTTTTTTTTCAGAAACACGTGTATACAAAAAGATAATTAACTCGAGTAAAACAATCAAACAATAGATTTAAATATAATCACGAGCACAAAACAGAAGTAGTCGGCAGCTGCTTTAATTTAGTAAACAAATAAGCACAGTAGAGTACCTATATAATATACCGAATCTTATAATACTGACAAGAAATACCCCGAACGAATTCCAACCAAGCACGTGTGAATGCCTGTCGGAGCGATATACAACTACAGTGAGCAGTACGACCACGCACACATTGTCAAATTATTCCTTGACGCGATGGCAATACTAGCATCGAAAAATTATGATAAATTTGGATGTGTTCCGTAATACAAAAAATGATGAATGAAAACTTAATGTATTTCCATTTTTTTTTCGATAATTTGTAACTTGATAACATAAACTATGCTTCTACGGAAACAATATTACAAATATTGTTGTTTATAATACAGAAAAAACCATATGAAAACATGTCATTTACGCTGTAAAAATGTACGAAATGCAATTCGCTTACATTTCATTTAAAGGTAAGTTTTTGAAAATCAAAAGACGTAGGAGCCTAGATAAATACTGTCTCAATCCGAATATCAACATAATATGGTGAAAATATGCTCAAATTGCAAATGATTGATGTACTACGTTTGTATGGACAATTCATACGTCGCCGCATTCTTAAAAACATTTCATCTAAAACTAAATTGGTTAATTTAATTTATTAAACCAATTTACATTTAATATTAATTACGAAACGATATGAGAAGATTATAAGCATTCCAAAAATGTATAAATAACTGTATGCTTATGTGAAAAACTTTCCAGTAATGTGGTGTTGAATTGTAGTAGCGTATTGCGTCAAAATTACGTTATTGAACACGAGTTAGCTTTGATGCCTATCTAATTACATTATGTATAACAAATAAAATAAAATAGCAACAAGAAGGCTTATTTATTTTACTATATTTATTTATTATTTTTATTCCTTGTCAACGACTTTTGTGTGAAATGGATTTGAGACGGCTTTGTATAGGACTTTCTCACAGTGTGCCGTCGCCGCGCCACCACCGCGCCGCCGCCGCGGATTGTAAGAGTGATATGGCAAAATCGAACGCGCGGCGGCGGCGCGGTGGCGGCGCGGCGGTGGCGCGGCGGCGGCGGCGGCTCAGTCTACATGGTTATGCGAAGCGGTGTCGCACAGTGGGCTGAAAATCGATCTTCATAGACTTAGGGATCAACTTCTGAACTTAAATTTAGTTTAGTTTGTGAACAAGGGAATTGGCACCATTATCTTGACACTGCCTTGTCTATATAATTTCGAAGTAGCTATGTTTGTCAAACAAAATCCAAGTCGTTTCGAACGTTTAGCTGATGTATTTCCAAGAAATAGGCGTGACAATAGTAAATTACGTCAATTGCCGTGTCAAACTATTTTGGTGCGAAAAAGTGTATACTGTATGGCTCCAATTATTTACAATAAATTACCAAGTGGTTGGAAAGACTTGACAACAGTGCTGTTTAAGAGTAGACTACGTAATTTTTTAATGGATAAGGCGTACTACAGTGTGACTGAGTTTTTATCAGAGAAATTCTTTTGCTGAAATGTTGCTCCCTTATGGTAATATTCTAATAATTATTTCGTATTGACATTTTTATTCTTTTTATTTAATTTATTATTTTAGAAGAGAATGTGACTAAATACCTATCTGTTTATGTGCCATATTAATTTATTGACATTTTATTATTATTGGCATGAAATTGTGACATGTACAGTACCGACCAAAAGTCCATAGGCAATCTCACAAAGCAATAGCTTGACGTTTAGTTTTACTTACGACCTTTTATTTTCAAGAGACATATGCATCATTGTCGTCAACAAGTGATTGTAGTTCATAATTTCAACATTAAAATACAAGTCAAGATGACCTAGTGGTTAACGCGTTCAGATAGATGCGTGAATCGGTGAGCCATGAGTTCAAATCTCATGCAGTACTATTAAAGGTTTTTTGTAAGTTTTTACTCAATTGGAAGTAATGGGACAGAAATATAATATTATTTATGTTCGCTTTGTTCACACATTTCGTAAAGTTAGAAAGGTAGATCATAAAAAAAAACTAAATAAGTTTAGACTTGTGAGGTAGAATATGAGTTTAATGAATATTTGACTTGATCGGAATGAACGTTGTCGATTTGTTGTAACTGTTGGTGTGATCTCAAAATGCAGGCAAATATTATCTAATATTGAGGCGAGGGCGACTATTATTGCGCTGCATAGAAGTGGTCTTAATAGAACACAAATATCTGATGAAACCGGTTTGAATGTGAGTATTATATTTACGAATTGTAACTTAAACTTTTATTTGAAATTTACCTAGACTATTTGGTGACATATGGATTAGTTCTTTTTATTGTTATTTTTTAAATCCATTATGAGGTCTAAAAGATAAATAATTAGTGTTTATTATTGCATTAAATGCAGAGTTGTAAATGCAGAGTTTTAATATTACTTATACTGTTATTTTAAATAAAAATTATTTTATGTTATTATAAAAATTATAAAATGACGTCACTTTAGTATGTTGTTATAACTGCTTAATATCACTTTTCTTTTTGTTTTAGAGGAATACTGTAATTCTCTGGATTAAACAGTTCTACTTATGTAGAAGTATTAGACCATGTCATGCTACCTACTGTGCGCATCATTCACCCTGCTGATGAATTGACACAATTGACATTTGTCCAGGACGATTGTCCTATTCATCGGGCGAGCATTGTGCGTGAGTGGTTCCAGAATCACCCGGAGATAATTGTTGTTCCATGGCCAGCGCGATCACCCGACCTCAACCCCATAGAAAATCTATGGGGTTTGATGGTGCAAAGGTGGGAGTCACGGGATGAGAGGTGTATACAACAAATAAAAACCCATTGCATGGAGGTGTGGGAAAATTTAAGAGGAACCGAAATATGTGGTAATATTGTAGGGTCCATGCGCAAACGTTTACTTGACTGCATTGAAAATAATGGGGGTAATACAAAGAGTCGAAATTGCTAATATTTCTTTTGTTATGAAATATTTGTTGCGGCTGTTGTTGCGCGCTTGCCTTTCCTGCCCGTTTGAGTAAGATCACCCTTTATTGTGTGTGTGCCATGGTGCCACCACAATAAAACCGGTCCGCATCCGCGTTGTTCCCAAACATAGACGGATGGAAGTTCGTTTTTAACTTAGCTGAAAGTCACAGTATTTCAGTTCAACAACTGTTCGAAGAAGTGTCTGAATATAAATGTGGTACTGGTTTATGGAGCAAAGAGTTTATTTGGGAAACAGCTAAAAAAAAGCAAGTCAGTTGCGTGGTGGCAAACATTATATTCTAAAACAGAATTAGGAGCAATGGCCCTGAAAATTTTGACTGCTCCAGCAACTTCTACTTCTGTGGAACGCTCTTTTTCCACATTTTCAAATATACATTAAAAAAAAAAACGAAATAAATTCAACACCGAAAGAGCAGGCAAAATTTGCCTAATTACTCACAACTGGAAAATTGTAAACAAACAAAAACCATTAAACAAATAATCCGAAGAAGCACAACCAAGTACCTCTGCCACAAGAGAAAGAGAAGAGCCTACAATCAATTTAGAATGAGAAGAGAGTACATCTGAAGAAGAAGCAGAGGATGAGCCGGTAATCTTGACAGAAACAGACCACATCAACTTAGATGACATGAATCAACTGTTGTCAATGGACGAATAGCTTATGTAATTTGATTTCAAGAATTGTTGGGCTTGTGATTGTTATTTTGTTTTTAATTATTTACAACGTAAACTTTTATCATGTTTTATTTTTATTTTGATTAAAGCTGATTATTTATAACTCACAAAGTTTGTTTTAATACAGAAATCCTAATTTAACATTTATACCATACGAAATTTAAGAGAATTTATAGAATAGAATAGAATAGAATATTCTTTATTATGTACACCATAAAAATTACAGACATTAATTTAGAAATTTTACATTGGGTGACACAATGGGCGGTCTTATATAAAAGCGATCTTTTACAGACAACCTTTGGATGGATTTAAATGGAAAAGGAGAGAATTAATGGAATTTATGAGAATTTTCTCGGAAATATTCTCGGAAATGTTCTCGCTCAGGAGAATTTACTGAGAATTGTAGTTGTAGAGTAGTTTATTTTAAAGTAAACTTCGTAAAACGTTCATATGCACTAAAAACTTTTTTTTTAAAAAAAACAACCGAATTCCAAAAAAAAAACACTACAAAGTGAAAAATAACTTTAATTTCAGAAGTCGGTAGCAAACAATGAAAATTCAAAACCAAAGACACCGACTTCCGAAATTAAAGTTATTTTTCACTTTGTAGTGTTTTTTTTTGGAAGTCGGTTGTTTTTTTTTTTTTTGGAAAAGTTTTTATTTTTCACTTTTTAGTTGTGGTTATCGAATTTGTGAAATTCGATAGCCACTACTTGCTTAGTAAATAACAGTGGTAGGAACTTATCATATCATCCACATACTAAGTGGGAAAAAATACATATATTATTAAAGCTAACTCAAAAACTACCCAAGCTTAGTTAATAAAATCTTTATGGGACCACTTCTGAAGTATAGCCTACCAAAAAAAGAATCATCAAAACCAATTCATAATTGGCGGAGTAATCGCGTAACAAACATACAAAAAAAAAAAACAGTCGAATTGAGAACCTCCTCCTTTTGGAAGTCGGTTAAAAATAGACCGATTCAATACAGTCATCCAATTTTTAAATTCTCGTAAATACCCTTCCAAAAGAATATTCTCGAGAACTTAACAGCTAAGTTCTCGCAAGGAGAATATTCTCGGGAATTTACCATCACTAGTTGTGAGCACTCTCCCTCTCCTGTGGGAGGGTGAGTGCCATAATCTGACACGCGGACCCAATGCGGGTTGGTTGATGTCACACGTCTTCGAATTTTTGTTTTGGATATGCGGTTTTCTCACGATGTTTTCCATCGTCGTTTAGAGAGCAGTTCTGACACAGAGTGACATGGTGTTCATGTTTCACCATGAGTTTGTGAAAATTGCATTATATTTGTTGGTTATACTACCTAATCCGTAAAATAATAATCCGGTAAATCGGAACCTAATTTGAACAAGTTATAATTTAAAGTGTAACATTTTATTGTATTCGTTACTGATTTTATTTGAACAAAAGTTGAATGTTTTAGTTTTTTTTTTTAATATAAGTTTTGTTATATTTTTTTCGATTTGTTCGTTGCACAACTTGAATTAGCCCGCAAGCCGAGGCTGCACACAAGGGATTAGAAAAACTTTTTATCTGGTAAGTATTCACTAATAAAGGGCAAGTCAAGAAACATAATGTAAAATAAAAATCATTAAAACGATATGTCAATCAGTAATTTATTGTTTGGTGATATAAAACTAATGCGTGACATTAATAAGATCGTGTTAAGTAGTTTATTTTATACTGAACTTATGGATAACTATGGACTCTAGTGATTGTAGTTTGTAATCGCGGTAATTATGTAAACTCCATTGTAATTATGTTGCAACTATTTGAGGATCTTTCGGCAGCGAGATCTTGAACTGCAGTAGGACAATCAAGTAGATGGCAATCATGTTGATAGCCTGGGAACGAAAACGTTGAATTAGCATCTTGATTAAAAAACACGAGTTCACTTTACAGGTAGAAAAGAATCATTTGTTTTGTTTGTTTATTTCTTTGAAAAATATACAATTAAAAACATTTCGGCATTTTCAAAGAAAATAGCGTTGAATATCGATTTTCGTCATAATATAATGTTGACATGCAAATATCTATTAAACATTGTATAAATTTTCTTTCCCTTTATGATCTAGGCCATTTTTTTTTATATTGAGGTGCCATAAATAATACATCTCGACTAGTGATGCAACGAATACTACTTTTACGAATACGAATACGAATATCAAACCTACTATTCGGCGAATACGAATACGAATATCTCGCCATGGTAATAAAAGACTTATAGTCTAGTACTACATAGACGCAGCTATTACTAACGTTCGTCTAAGTTACTTAGGACTTACTATCCTACCTTTTGTTCATACAAAAGAAATACAGACCATATAACTACTTATTTGGTAATTTATCGAAGTGTTTCCATATGTCACTTTGATCTCGTTTACGAGAAGACATTTTCTATTCAACTTCAACTCCTTTCACTTCGCAGCAACCTCAGAAAATAAATAAAACAATACTCTCTTGCTTGACTTGTGCTTTCGACTGACAAATGAAATGAAAGGAATGAATGAATCAATCAGTCCATGGTTCGTAATGATAAGAAAATTCCCGGGCCGCGGCACTGTATAAACTATGGCCGGGGAATCCCCCGTCGCGTCGTCGTTGCGGTTAAGGCCCTTGCACACGTCGTATTTTTACGTGCCGACGACGCGCGTTTTCCAAGTCTGCCAGTAATTAGATTTGCGTACAAACATATTAATTTTTAAATATTCGTATTAGTATTCGTATTAGTATTCACTAATCTCGATATCATAAAAAATACATCTCATTAAAAATCTCGACTAAATAAAAAGTTATGCAACAACGCAAAATTTTGTGGGTATTCAATTATACAATTTAAATAACCATTTCTGGACAAAAATTCAGTTTCATAACTATACATAATAGTAATCTTTTTAAGTGCCTTATCCGCCTTTCGGTTATTTTTCCTGTGACACAAACCCACCAGCAACCTTGTGGCGGCGTCTACATGACTAAATGCGGACTACACATCACACTGACGGCACGCAAAATCCTCAATTTGACAACAATCGTCGGGCAGTCGCCCACCAGACAACACACCCGTCCGGACTCCGGACGGAGGATCCTCCCATTTCTATGGAGGATGAGTGAACTTTACAAAGTTTTTTTTTTTTAGGTAGTGCATCTCGTAGTTGACCTCTGAGATCATGACTAATTAACTGGGCTTTCCGGTACATTAAGCTACTACACTTAAAACCTCCAGCCAGGGGTTATTCAACTTTGCTAATTAAAACTAGGTGAACGCTCACTAAGGGCACCCCCTGTGGGGTACGAACCTCAGCTTAGAGCGTCAACCGGAGGGAGGACATCAAGAATGGGACGGGCTGGTGAACTTAACACCTTGTTGCCCTTGCTTCTATAACCTTCTTGCAACGAGAATAAAGATCACTTTGATTTTGAAAGTGATGCAAAAGGAATGTACTAAACCACTTACCGAAGTGAGTAGCTCTCTATTGACATGCGCGTATCCCTTCAAGCTCACAACGGCTGGGTTCATCTCGATGGCTTGGATGAAGTGATCAATCTAAAAACATAATGTACCTATGATATGTTCAAGAGTTTTTTTTTGTAGAAACACCCGTATATTTTTTCTATCATTGTCACAATATTTTAGCGAATTACTTGTTTTTATTAACAACTATATACGTGACGATAGAGTCTGGCCACGCTAAATCTGCATAAGTAAAAAAACGGTGGAATTTGAAAATCTATAGACGGCAACACCATCCTGTCCTACGAATAAAGAATTTGATACTTTGTTTGTCTTTTTGTTTTTGAAAGGTTATTTTGTTAATATTCTGATTTATTCTTGGTAAATAATGGTCACTTTAGCACGATATAGTGTGGATTTGATACAGTTTTGTCATCGTATGGAAGTATAGCGTAGGTACGACATAGTCTATTACACATTGGTGTCGATTCCCTTGTTTACAAACTAAACTAAATTTAGGTTCAGTGCATCTTTTTCTTTCTATTTCATTAAGAAAAAGACAGAAGATAAATTTTAGTTTAGTCCTGTCAAATTAATCAGCGCTTGACGTAAATTGACGTAATTTTAGTAGGCAAGTTTTTAATTACGTCTAAACTTGTATGGAGTAGTGACAGGAGCTGATTAATTTGACAGGACTAAACTAAAATTTATCTTCTGCCCTTTTCTTAATGAAATAGAAAGAAAAAGATGCACTGAACTTAAATTTAGTTTAGTTTGTGAACAAAGGAATCGGCACCATTATAATTCAAAAATTCAAACGCAAAATCATTACATCTACTTACGAGTACAACCGTGAAACTGACTATCTGACTGATATAAAAGTATACCATAATATAAAACTTTTTTGGGTTGCCCATTTATGCCATTGCAGACTTAGCGTGGCCAGACTCTAGAGTAATTGCATTTTTTTCCCTTATAAGTAACACATAATTATTATACAGAAAACAAGAAGAAACCAATTAAAGCACCAGGTTTATAAAATAAGAAAGAAAAATAATTATTTGCCACAGAAACACGTGCATACAAAAATAAATCAGATAATAGGTTGTATCCAAGCTATCCAGGCCGAATTCAAGAATTTCTTGGAAAGAAACCTTTATGAAAGAGGTGACGATACCGTAGCACAGTGCGAGCTACGCCGTAGCACCGCGTATCGTACGTATGGGCCACTGGGTAGCGTAGCAGTACAAGACTAAAAAAGGAGTAGTAGTACGCCACTGCGTAGGCGTAGGTCTACGAACTTTGGAGATACGCGATATGGGTGTACATAGAATAAAAGTTTTAAAATTGTACACCTTCATTTCTTATTGTTCTCATTTATACTCACTGTTACTCCCAACTATAAGCCCACATGCCACATGTTGATAAAAAATGTGAATCCTACCTACTAAATAAAATAGGTACCTCTTTCTGTGTCGGTCTGTCAACTGCCAGGACGTCGATGGATAAAAGTGTGTCTTGAACACCCGCAGCCACCTGTAATAATAAACAGTTTTATATCTTTTGTAACCCAATCTCCAGACTAGAAAATGTTCTAAATGTTCTGCATCAAAAACGAATCGTTATTTGTACGAACTGAATAGTAAAATTGCGTTGAACCTCACTGAAAAAATATTTTCATTGCAAAAGCTGTTTTATCTTTAAAGTAATTGTACGTTAGGACATAAATCGAACAGATTACGTGTGACTCCGGATTTATTATTTGTCTGTCTGTGATGTTTTGTTTATACCTGTTTAGTTGAATTTTAGGCTAAGTAATACCAGCCGCACGGGTCGATCCAACAGGTTAAGCTACGCTTGCCGGGGTTGGTCTTTGGATGGGTGACCATCTTTACATACCGAGACTCCTCCGTGCCTCGGAAAGCACGTTAAGCCGTTGGTCCCAGCTGTCATTTGTAGATCTTTGACAGTTGTTACGGGTCGTCAGAAGCCCGAAAGTCTGACAACCAGTCTTACCACGGGATATCGTGTTACCCAGTACCTAACTGGGTTGTGGAGGTCAGATAGGCAGTCGCTCCATGTAAAATACTGGTATTCAGCTGAATCCGGTAAGACTGGAAGCCGACCCCAACATAGTTGGGAAAAGGCTAGGCAGATGATGATGAGTTGAATTTTTTGTCGTAGTTGGGTTTTAGTTTTTATTATAACTTTTATTTTTCGAACTCCGGAACTATGCTAGGTTAGTACATTACCGTGAGGGTAGACTTATGTGAGCAGTCGACGAATATAAAGAGCAGAGTGGAACAGTAAGCTGCGTCGACGAACAAGCCCATCTCTTTGAAGCTGAACCCAAAGCCGTGGTCCACTATCTCTGACAGGGCTCCGTAGACAGCTATCGTTATGTTCGCAAACCTAAACATTTAACATGCAGTATTGTAAAATCCTTATTATCCTGACATAACAGCTTACTTTACAGTCCTGCGTAGTTATTTTACCTCGCATTTTACAACACTGTAAAAATTATTTTCGTTTCAAAGGTTGCTGTTGGTTGCTGTCGGACGTAAAATAACCTCTGAAAGGACTGTACTGTATACTTACTCAATGAAAAATGAAAAAAACAAAATAAGCACAACTGCTCCAAACACAAATAATATGAGGTCTAAAATAATTTCATAAACACGAACATGACGGCAAATACACTACTTAGTGAAAAAACCGGCCAAGTCCGTATCGGACCACGCACAATTAAGGGTTCGATAGAAAAGGGGGTGAATTTATCCCAAGAACAAACTTAACATTGTAGTTGTAAAACATGTTCTCCCATACATTCCAACTGCTGTAAGTTTCTACGCAAAAAATTTAGAGATTTACCATGTTATTTTAAGACCATAGACTTGTTATATATAGGTTTTCCTGTAATCTAAAAGAATAGAACTATTTTCTGTATTTAATTTTAATTTTAGGCTCTGTTGTAGTTTTCTTATATAACTTCAAAACTATCGGTTTTAAAATTATAAAAAATATTTGAGACCATCACAGCTCTTTATGTCACGCAGTACAGTTTGCAAAAGGTTTTTTTTGTCTCTCAGAACTGACCCCATATTCAATTTTTTTTATTTACGGTAGGTACACGTCCGTATGTTGGGTAGTTAGAAGCCCAAAAAGTCTGACAACCAGTCTTACCAAGGGGTATCGTGTTACCTAGTAACTAGGTTGTGGAGGTCAGATAGGCAGTCGCTCCATGTAAAATAGTGATATTCAACTGCATCCGGTTAGACTGGAAGCCGACCCCAACATGGTTGGGAAAAGGCTAGACAGATGATGACACGTCCGTACGTTGCCGTTACACCTTCGCGCCGTTGGTCCCGGCTGTCATTCGTGGATCTTTGAAGTCGTTACAAAGCTCGAAAGTCTGATAACCAGTCTTATATCTTAGACAACCCAGTTATTGGGTAATTAATACCACTTGGGTATTAATTACCCAATAACTGGGTGGTGGATTTCGGATAGGCAGTCGCTTCATGTAAAATACTGGTATTCAGCTGCCTTCGGTTAGACTGGAAGCCGACCCCAACATAGTTGGGAAAAGGCTAGGCAGATTGATTGTCCGTGTTCGGTTCACAAAAATTCATAATGTGTACCAAATTTCAACTTAATCGGTCCATTACATTTGGAGCAGATTGGCTGTGACAGACGGACAGATAGACAGACAAACGGAACCCTTAGAGGATTCTAAGGGTTCTGTTTTTTCATTCGGACGTATGGAACCCTACAATTAATGTTTATAATGAGAAAAGATTGATGCAATAAAAAAGTTTGAAGCTTCAGTAAGTAACTTACATAAAAACACAATATGTAGAATAAGTTCTCGCATAAGCGTTTCCTAGCGCCTGAAGCAGCTCGGACAAGTTGAGCCACAGGTACCGATACCGAGATATCAATTTTGCTGAGCAGTCAACTTCCACATCCTGATAATGTAAAGAAGTTATTAGACATTGTAGCGCTGATAAAAATTAAATTTAACAATCATCAACGAACAAAGGCCTCTCCGTTTGATTCAAAATTTGGAAGCATGATGCTCTTTTTACCTTTGTCTGGGAAACTATAGAATTCAAACGGAATTATGACAAGAAAGAGTTAACTTAAGGGCGTTTGTCCACTGGAGCCGTCACCGGGACGTCACCAAGAACGAACTGACGGCGCCGAAGTACGATGAATACATTTACTATGGCCGCGTGTCCACCGCACTTGCATCACCCGAGCGCCATCATTCCGGCCACCTAAGTTTCGAGTAGTTCGGCGCAACTGCTAGAACTTGGCCCCAGATTGTGACGGATCGATGTTCCGACAGCACAAAACACGTTTGATCTTGTTCACACACTGCCGTGGAACCGGCGCCACCTATATTCACTCGGCTTTTGTTTTTTTCTATCATTCATAACATACTGAACCAGTGAACCATCGAGATAGGTCGCGGTGGACAAACGATCACCGTCACCGGCGGAATGTCACGTTTGGTTCGAGTAATCTCATTTCTCGGTGACGTTCCGTTGACAGCTGTAGTGGAAAAACGCCCTAAGTCTACACAGACATTTTATAATATCTAGCTGGTATTGGATTTGAGTTTCCAAGTACCAAAACAATAAACTATTACGAATAAATACATTACCCTACGAAAACATTCAGACAGACTTTGCGATGCAATCTTAATTCCTTTGCAGTTGATGTACCACAGGGCACAGTTCATATTGATCATAGTTATTATGTGGTAGTATGCCGTGGTATGTTTCAGCAGGAAACCATCCATGAGGATGCAGAGGCTGAGCAGGAAACACACGGCTAGTAACAAGCAACCCACGCTTATGATAACGATAGTCGTCTTCAGGTTTGGGAACTGAAGATTTTCGCCGGTAACTCGGTAATATCTGACCTACAAATGTAAATAAGTATGGGTGAGTTAACTCCAACCAGTGGCGGCGTAGGGAAGATTTTGTACTGAGCACCCCTACTTAAAATAAAACACCACATACAAAACATGCTTACGAGACTTTATTTTACTGAAATATTCAATCTCATTATCAAAATTGACGTCCCTGTCTCTTTCAATTGGTAAAATCCAAATATTGGTTAGTCGCTCTTGGCTCATTGTGGACCTTAAGGTGTAGTAGTAGGTGAGTAGTGGCTAGTACAAGAATAGGTAGTTCTATTTCAATTATTGATATGTCTACAAAGAAGATTTCGTGCGCATTCTTTGACTGTACGAGTGAGTTGTCGTTGTCACCCCTTGGTGCTTGGCAACCGGGGCGGACCACCCCCTCCCCCCTTTATGTCGCTACTGACTCCAACCGTGGCAAATTAACGGCATTATAAATTTTGTGATTTGATATAGATGTTTATAATAGATATTAATACCTATTAACTCATTAATTATGCTTACCTGGAATTTCCCCCAATTAGTTTTATAAATAGCCACTTGATGAGCTACGCCCCAACCTACAAATGGAATCCAGAAATGCGGAACAAGGAAAATGACGAAAAGAATAGCATAGATATAGTCGTCAAAGCGTCGAATTGATCGCAATATCATGATGCGCTCGTACCCCACGACCAGCACAACTACCGTGGCTGCGATGTAAAAGCATACGGCATACATAGTAGCAGATGACAACCAGCTAAATGTGATGGTGCCTGAAATGGTAGTAAGAAACGTTTATTGTCACATTTACAATAACGTTAATGGATCCCTGAACTCTTAACAAAAATACTCCTGAATATTAGCAGCTTCATCTAGCTTAGCATATAATCATTGAATAACAATCAATGTAGTCGGTCATGTCAATCGAAACGTATCCAAAGTTTGGTGTCTTCTTAGTCCGGGTTTGGTGTCCTACAGGTCATCGCGAAAAAATTGCTTGCATTGGTTTCGCAAGATTCTACGAAGTAAACGAACACTGGGCCGGACAGGTTTGAAAGGCCGACCCGGAACTATGTGGAGAGAGCTTTAAGACGTTTTTTTTTTGGTCTGAGCCACGGTGGACCGAGCAGTATATAAGTAGGCTTGACGGGCGATAAGGCTTTATCCCCCTGGTTGGAGGCTTTGAGTATTAGCTTAAGGCAACCATAGGAAAGCCCGGTTAAGCAGCCAAGACCTTAGTGGTCAAAACTGCGAAAAGCCATAGTTAAAAAAAAAAGCGATAAAGCTCACTCTGCATTCAGTGCTCGGTGTGAAAACACGTCGTGTTCGGGCTCGCAACAAGTCAATCGTCACCCTTTTTTTTTTTTTTTTTTTTGGGTGGGAAATCATCAAATAACTTCTCCCGCTGTGGGCGAAGCGGGAGGGCGTGTCAGACTCTTACTGACTAAAACCCACCCGTGTTCCTTCAGTTGCCTTGTTGCCAGGGGCCACGATGTCCCTATCGGTTTTCTTCGAACCCCCGGCAGGCATTGGTCCTAGCGCACCCCGTCAATTCTACTGACATCTCTTTGAGGCGCGCGTGGAACACAACGCGCCGTCGACCCGGGCTTGGTCCTTATCGGACGGCGAGCTACCCATTGCTCACCGTCCGCAAGCCCGCGCCTACGGTGGCCGGAAATCTTCACGTGATTCCCGACGCCCAGGGCGTCTCCTGCTGCGGCGGCTAGGGGCGTGAGGGCGCGAAATTTGCCTCTCCCTCACGCGCTCCGTCTCCTCCTTCGCGAGCATTACTGCTTCGCAGAACGAGGTGACGGCCTCCCATTTCCTCTCGCTCCGTAGCATGGCCCGAATCAGGGCCGGACGCGAGAGATCACCGCCGCCGATCGCTTCCACGAGGACACGGCGATGCTCTGCCCAAGCCGGGCAGACCTCCACCGTATGCTCCACCGTGTCCTCCGGGCGATCCACACAGTGATGACACCCGGGCGTTTCCTCCCGCTTTATCCTGAACAGGTACCTCCCGAAACAGCCGTGTCCGGTGAGCACCTGTGTCAGGCGGAAGGTGAGGACGCCGTGGCGCCTCTCTAGCCACTCCTCAAAGAGGGGTCTTATCGCCGCAATTGTGGCGTGCCCAGCGCTGGGTTGCGACAATCGCACTCTCCATTCCGCCATGAGATCCCGCCGGAGCACTGTCCGCTGTGCCGCGACTTCTTGCGGCATCGGAGTTAAGCCCCGGCGTTTCGCCTCCTCGCGCCACTCCCAGATGTGCGCGAGGACCTTTTCCTCCAGATCCCATGGCGGTACTCCGGCAAGGAGGCTCGCCGCCTCGCAGGAGACCGTGCGGTATCCTCGGGCCAGCCGGATGGCCATGATCCTTTGGGACGCGTTAAGCCGGCGGGCTGGCTGCCGCCTCAATGAAGGCGCCCACACCGGCGCCCCGTAAAGGGCCATGGACCGCACGACCCCCGCGTAGAGCCTCCGGCAGGAGGCGTTTGGACCTCCCAGATTGGGCAGGAGCCGCTTCAAGGCAGCCCCGGCCCGGTCCAGTCTGGGAGCCAAACGTCGGAAATGCTCCACGAAGTTCCACCGGCTGTCGAGAACGAGTCCCAGATACTTCATCGTCGACTCGACGCCGATGTGAACCCCTCCCGCCATTACCTGGGAACCCGACGGTGGCGCACTACGAGAACCATAAAAACCCATGGTCTCGGACTTGTGCAGGGCCACCTCGAGTCCCAGCTGCCGGATTCTGTCGACGATTGTCGCAACCCCGCGTGTCGCTAAGTCGGCCGCCGCCTGGTACGACCTCCCCTGCGCCAGGACCAGCGTGTCGTCAGCGTAACAGACGACGCTGACGCCAGTAGGGAGATCGGCGCGCAGCACCCAGTCGTATCCGATGTCCCACAGATGCGGTCCCAGGACCGATCCCTGTGGGACACCGCACGACATCAAGTCAATCGTCACCCTGAGGATGCCTCGTTGAGAGGTGAAACACGTGTCGATTTCTTTCAGGGCTTTTTATGGCTCTTTAGAAATAGCTAAGCGGAACAGGTTACTAATTATATCCAAGTCTATTGTATTTTTTTCAAGATTTTTGTTCAGACCTGGTCGCGAGCGTGTGATGGGCATGACGGCTAGTGCTCGGAACAGAACTAGCAGCAACTTGTGGTCTCTGTAGAACTGATCGTGGATCTCGCATGTGTCGCCATCTTGAGACGACAGCATGTCGCGTTGTTCCTGCTCCTACAGATAGAACAATTAAATATAGGTAAGTATTGGAGTTCAATATTTGACTGACAAACTATCGCTGGCTGTAGACCTCTCCAAAATGTTCAGATGGCTCATGAACTGCTTTTTGCCTTCCTTTTGTTCCTGTAGAATGTCAACAACACGCGTAGGTAGTTAAATCAGGATCATATCAAGCAATGCAACAAATGACCACGTGGAAATGATAATCTTAAATGGAAAAATCACAAAGAACAGAATATTGAATTTCGTCGTTTGTGATTAAAGCTGTCGAAACCAATTAGTAGTAGGTATGTACAGACGCCAGCACATCAAGCTACCCGAAACTGTCAAATATTCCCAATCAACTTTGAACCTTAGACTTCAGCGATAAAGTTGAAAATCTATTAAATAAATTTGACAGATTATAGTAGCTTGATGTGCTGGCGTCTGTACATTAAATAGTGTTTTATTTATGCTAGTAAGTCTAAGCAGTAAGTATAGCTCATTCAGGTTCACAGTTGTTTCCGAAAGATTTAAAAAGGTACTTACATAGTCTCTTTGTGTTTTTTCATAAACTATTTTATTTTGTTGCACATGCCTCATATCGTAATGTAGAAAACTGTTATTGATGCCTTCATCGAAAAGATGGTCTGGAATCGTCATTGTCACTTCGGTTACTAGCAGGAGTACCCAGGATACTACCAATGCATTCCTTACCGAACTGTGAACAAAACTAACGGTCTCATAACAAGCCGTAACATTTTCCAATTGTAAACAAACTGAGTCAATTTAATTAAATTTTAAATTAAATGACTTTGTCGCTCTTTGCGTGGTCGCCCCGGCAAGCCTACCTTAACTAAAGCTCGGTCACACCGCGAGCTAAGCCAAACTCACGTAGCTTAGCCTGTAGTCGGCAATATGAGCATCAAATCTATGCAAAACTGTAGTAATATTTAACTTGCCACACACGCAGGGGTGAAGGGAGGCAAACATGCTATCGAGCATACTAACATAGCTGGAAACGTCAAGTTTGTTAGCCCATATACAGAGTGGCAGGAACATCGACGCGAAAACTTTTACCATAGATTTGTTTTTAATAACCGACGAATAATTTCAACGCCCCGGTGTTCAGAATCACGTACTAAATCCATGGTAACAGTTTTCGCGTCGATGTCCCTGCCACCCTGTATATAGCTCCTTTAGCTTGGGTTTATCTTCAGTACCTATATCGCGGTGTTTGTAAGATGTATGAAAAGATTACGTTACTTAGTTTGGTAAACTATGCTAGGTTAGCTTATCTATCGATGTGACCTGCGCTTCAATTTCAAGGCCTGATAAAATATTAATTAAATACTTTTAAATTGCTCTTCGCTAGCGAACCTAGTGGTAATTGAAACGTTTGTTTGGATAACTTTTAAAGCTCAATTTACATTGGAGCCTCAGACCATTTAACCTACATCAGAAAATTTGCCTCGATGCTCGAGAAGGCGCGTGAAGCCGCGAGAATGCTCGAGCATTTGCAGTATTTCGCACTGATTCTCTTAACTGGCCATTGCGTTTTTTCGACACAAAGCGAGGATCTTAAATTCTTTTTCATCTCTCTACGTGCCATTTCCCGAAGATTCCCGTGACTTCGATTTTTTAAATCCACAAACCACTGACGTTCTCTTTGCTACTCGTGCTGATAGTGCCATCAAAGTACCACATTTTGCCTTCGTTTCGCGTACGATGTCCCGTTTGCTGTAAAAAAAGTAATATTGGAACTACTTGCTAGATTAGGCTTATAGCAAGCAGTTCCAATGTCTTTACATCAGCATAACTATTGTATACATCTGTGGGCATCTGTGTAGGCTGTCAGTTTCAAAATCCCAGTTTTCTGTGAAGGTAGTGTTTTTTCAAAAAATTGTGAAATTCTTATTTTGGTTTTTTTTGTGATACTAAAATTAAAAATTATTTATTCGTTTGAAAATTTGAAAATAGTTTACCTATTATTTTAACAAGTAAACCTTAACAACTAGTACCTAAACCTTAACAACAATTTGGCTTTGTTAAATTTGGTGTTATTGATTCCCTAGACCCTAATAGCGATGGAACAGAAAGGTACCTAGAGTCTTAATGGTTCTGACCAAGTATCAATATTGTTGTTTTTAAACTTGTCTTTTATGACAAGTTACCAACAACAACCGTAAACTAATGGTATAAAAAATTGGTTTGTATATTTCATTGTACAGACGCCAGCACATCAAGCTACCCGAAACTATTTAATTTTCCCAATCAACTTTGAACCTTACCCATCAGCAATAAAGTTGAAAATCTATTAAATAAATTTGACAGATTGTAGTAGCTTGATGTGCTGGCGTCTGTACAATTTTTTGTGGCACTCCGGAAGTGCCCACAGAAGTGAAAACTGGAAAAAACAGTGGCACTCCGGGAGTGCCGACAGAAGTGAAAACTTGAAAAAAATCAGCACCGCGGTAATCCATCAACGCGTTGATGTCTAACTCTTACCCATACACCGCGGTAATCAACGCGTTGATGTCTTTTTAATGGTCCTTATGACCATTAAAAAGACATCAACGCTGGTATCGCACAGTGTCGCGAAATCAATGGTTTAGTCCCATCTCAAAAATGCCCGACGCGCCTAAAGAAGTTTGCACTTCAAAAAAACTTGAAAACATAATAGGTACCTATTAAATTAAGGATAATTGATGACAATTGTACATTAGGTAGTGTAATACTTGCTAGGAAGTTTAATTAGAATAATATCAAGTTTACTTTTTGTCACAGAAGAACTCAGACGCTTTTGGGTGGGGCTTGAGCCCCTTAGGCCCCCTCCCCCCTTAGATCCACTACTGGGTAGCATACCTTCCAATGTACCCAAAGCCTCACACCAGACCTACCTAGGCTACCTAGATAACCATTCAGCTAGAAAATGAAATCCCATTCGTTTCATGCATGTGCATCAAATCACGTCTTAGCAAGTTTTAGTGTGGTAACTTTAGATACAACCGTGTCAATGTCAGTCATGTCCAGTGTTGACAACCCGTACGATAATTTGGCCAGTGGTACGATGTATGATAAAGAATGCCTAATGTACAGACGCCAGCACATCAAGCTACCCGAAACTGTCAAATTTTCCCAATCAACTTTGAACCTTAAACTTCAGCGATAAAGTTGAAAATCTATTAAATAAATTTGACAGATTGTAGTAGCTTGAAGTGCTGGCGTCTGTACGATCATTTTAAGATTTGCTAATAAAACAAGTTCCAATAACAAAACGTATTTGTCAGACAAAAAACAAGTCAATTTTCAAATATGTCAAAATCAACAAGTAAGTATCTCACTCTCTTTCTCTCCCAAGTTTTTAATTTAATTTTACAAAAAACTATGACAAAACATGTTTACGGTTTGTGTTGTGTTAGGTTTGCACACGCGTCAGAGGTATTTATTAGAGGAAGGGATACGTCGAACTCAAACGCCGGTTAGAGACACACTGTTTATTCAAAATGGCGGGCGGCGCAACAGGCGCGTTACTTGGTCAAGGTATTATTGACATACAGCCTATGCCCAACACAACATCTCCCCACCCTAGTTGACAACACCCATAAGAATATAGTACACAATCAACAAATAGTAATAGAACAAGATATAAAATATACATTTACAAATAGGGTGCATAATCCACCCTTGGTACGTTGCGCAAGAGCCTGTGTGGACATCTAGAAATCGGTATCCCCTGACTGTTAGCAACCTCTTCTTCCCCCGTTTGTGGTTGAGGCTCATACACCCCAGCTGTCAAGTCATCATCCTCTATGTTACAAGAATGAGGATCCCTTATATTGATAACCATTTGGTTTTTGTGTTTTCGTTCGTTGGTAGAAGTAACACTGTCTTTAATGAGGTATAACACCGAACCTAGTCTTTTTATGACGACACCCATACACCATTGATATTTATTTTTATGTAAATATTTTTTATATAAAATTTCGTCTCCCGGCTTAAACACTTGCCGGTTGTTTCCTCCACTAAACTTAATCTGCGAGCACTGTTTACGTTTAACATTATTTACAAGTGATGTGAGCAGAGGCGGCGGTGGCGTCGGGTTAAGAATATCTAACCGTGTTCTGAGTTTACGCCCGAACACTAGCTCAGCTGGTGAGAAACCTGTGACAGAGTGTACCGAGTTTCTATAATCGAATAAGTATTTTAAAAGCTTTAACTTACAGTCTCTTTTACTGTGTGATGATAAAATACTAGATTTTATTCCTTTCTTTACGATTTTTACAAAACTTTCCGCTTGACCGTTACTAGCTGGATTGTAAGCTGGTGATGTTAAATGATTTATACCGTTTAGTGAGCAAAAATTTTTGAACTCGAAAGACGTAAACGCTGTACCATTATCACTAACGATCGTATGCGGTAACCCGTATTTGGACATAAAATCATAAAGTTTTTCGGTTACTGTCGCGGATGAGGTCGAGTTACTGACGTCATAAACTTCCACCCACTTAGTGTGTGCATCTACAACTACCAAAAACACAAGGTTATTGATAGGCCCGAGAAAGTCTATGTGCAGTCGATGGAACGGCGTTGGCGGGTATTTTCATGGAGCGAGAGGCGCTCGTGGCGGAGAGGGCCGCAGCTGTTTACAAATATCACACGAATTGATCATCAACTCCACAGCCTCATCTATACCCGGGTACCAAAAGCGTGATCTGACTTCTGCTTTAGTTTTGACAATCCCTAAATGTGAATTATGCAATTCTTTTAACACTTTATCACGTAATCCTTCCGGTAGTACAACCTTATGTCCTCTCATTAAACATCCACTCTCATAGGATAATTGGGTTTTACACAAATGATACGGTTTTAAACGTAAATCTACTATTTTCGTTGGCCAACCATTAAGGACTAAATTAACAACTTTTTTTAAAGTAGCATCGTTATCAGTTGCATCGCGTAACTCGTCTAAGCTTACTGGCAAGCTACCCTCTACTAAAAAGTGGACGTATGACGCACGGTCGATGAGCGCAGCGGCAGCAGCTGCGTGAGCGCCGCCCTCCCCCTCCGCGCCCACCCGCAGTTGTTCATAGTGTAAACTGGCCCGTGATACGTCGAACTCAAACGCCGGTTAGAGACACACTGTTTATTCAAAATGGCGGGCGGCGCAACAGGCGCGTTACTTGGTCAAGGTATTATTGACATACAGCCTATGCCCAACACAACATGTTGCTAGCGCCATTGGTGGTGAAACTTGGCATATACTTCCCTTTTGACTGTATTATACAATTATTCACTGTCATAAATAGCAATTTGAATTAACGTAATAGATTATTTTTTTCGTTTGTACGATAATTTTGGCCAAAAAACGATAATTTCGACGTGGGATCTCTATAATTTGAACTTTTGGAGTTGGCAACACTGGTCATGTCATGTGTCAATTGATTTAAAAAAATGAGTCATCTGTGATCTTTGTCAATTTCAGTTTGCAAGTTTGTTTTGGTTAATATTTCACAACTTTTATGAAGTCATACGTTAATTTATAAAGTTTATAGCTTTTATAATGGACTTTTTTTTTGGGAAACAACCAACTGTCAAAGGTAAGTGCTGAAAATTAATCAAATTGCTTTCCAAGACTAAAAGCAGTCGATTCTTAACATTTTTGGATAATATTTATAAGTTGGACTATGTAGTAGACAAAATCACGAGAAATAACAGTATTATAACATTATTTTTGTTAAATCCATGTTAATGGAAAATCCATACCTACTATCTTCGAAACTGCTAACCTTGTAGTGGTCTGTAAAGATCAGTTTATTCAACAATGAATGTTGATGAGTAATACCTTATTTTCATATAAGACAGGTTAGACTGGTATGTTTGAGTTGTTAGAACATAAACTGTGTTTTAGTAAAGGAATCGGAGAAACAAATGCAGAACAGAATATTTTCTCAGAGTAATATTTGGTCGTCTTTAACATCATGCTTTGATTGCCGTAGGAGTATATTAATAGTTAATTGCCCAATGAGATGATGGACACAATGGTCAAGATAAAAATTTAATAAACTGTGTCCTACTTTATAAATGTAGTGAAATATTGAACCACAACTAAAACTAAATGAAATCATGATAAGTTTAATATTATGACCTGATCATTATTTATTTATTTACAGCCTTGTTCAGAGTTACAATTTTGTTGTTACAAAAACGTTTTTTTTTTCTTAGTTTTGAGTCTCTGTGTGCCCTTTGGCAAAGACCTCCTCCATCCCCTTCCAATTCTCACTGTTCCTTGCTTGTATAGTCCATGTCTTTCCCGCCGTCCTCACCAAGTCATCCTGCCATCTTTTCAAAGGTTTCCCTTTCTTTCTCTTCCCTTCCCTAGGATACCATAGGGTTACCTAATCATTATATCAATGTTTATATTCAGAACAACAAAGGCAAAATGACCGCGAGCTACGCAAGGCCACTCGGGACTTGGAGAGAGATAAGGCAGCATTAGAAAGAGAGGAAAAAAAGCTTGTAAGTTATTATTCATACCAACAAAAAATATTACATTAAAACTATTATTTTTAATGAGGTCTTTATCGAGGACTGATCATGAATTACAACAATTTTCTTTGTTCACACCATACACCAAAGATATACCTTCTAATAAGTTTAAATGACATAAGTTTATTTATTTATTACAATTATTTGTTTTTTCAGGAAAATGAGATTAAGAAGATGGCTAAAGAAGGAGACAATGAAGGTTGTAAAATATTAGCAAAACAACTAGTGCAGATGAGAAAACAGAAAACTAGGATTTATAATGCTAATAGTAAGGTAATATGAAAGAAATGAACTTGACTATTTTTATCGAACTCGCCGCCCTAAGCGAATCTTTATCGACCCTGACGACCCCATTACCCTCCTCCAGGAGAGCAGTAGGGAAACCAGCACAGTGTACAAAAACAGACGTCTCCCGTCATTCCGACCTCGCCGCCGAGGTCCTTTGCGATCGCGACCGCGTCCCCGAGTAAATGATACTCCCCCCCGACCCTTGCTCGATAACGAGGTGCCAGCAGTTGTTGCAGCTGAGCACGTAGCTTTAAATTCCCCGACTAATAATCATGATCAAAACTCTGATCCAGCCCGTCCCATCCTTGATGTTCTCTTTCCGGTTGACGCCCTAAGCCGAGGTTCGTACCCCTTAGGGGGTGCCCCTAGCGAGCGTTCACCTAGTTAGCATAGTTGAATAACCCCTGGCTAGAGGTTTGAAGTGTAGTAGCTTAAGGCACCCACAGGAAAGCCCAGTTTAGTAGTCATGATCTCAGAGGTAAACCATGAGATGCACTAACTAAAAAAAGAAACTTGACAATTTTTTTATTTTATTGTCACCAAATAACCCAGCCATTAGATACCCAGAACTTCATTCTTATCACTAAAAATAAACTTTTTAAAAGTTCCAAATTTTATCAAATTAATACACTTTTTTATTATTGCTGAACATGAGATTGGGGCCTTAGAGAACACTATTAACATTATATCAACTGGCATATTAGTGATGTAATAACCTATTATAATAAATATTAGTGGATAAAAATATGCCACTGTCATCTTTCTTCAATTTTATTACCTTAAATAATCCCCAGAATATCAGGATAGTGGATAACTTATACTTTATTTAGAATGACCAATCAACAATCTTCCTAACATTACAGATAGCAAGTGTTCAAATACAAAATAAAGCAATGGGTGCTAACATAGCTATTGCAGGGGCAATGGGAACCACTGCTAAAACAATGGACAGCATGAACAAAGTCATGAACCCGCAACAAATTGCTAAGGACATGGAAGCCTTCAGACAAGCCAATGCTAAGATGGATATGACAGATGAAATGAGTAAGTTTTAGTTGGAACCTACTATGCTGTAGAACGGGCAACTTGCTCTGAAAGATGAAGCAAATTGCGCAGTCGACTCTTGACAATTCAAAAATGCCTGTAAATGGTTTAATTGAAATAAATGCTTCAAAGTCAAATCATTAATTTCAAATAGGCACATGTGTAGCACTTTTGAACATCAAAATTTACAAAATAATAGAATTGATTCTAGTCGCCCCTTCCAAAAGGTAGTTTTCGTATGGAGAAGAATGGACAAGAAACTCCACCGTTACTCTTTTAAAATGTTTTACGATAGTTTGTATAGGTTCGCTTCGGTTCGGTTCGGCTTCGAATTTGAGAATATAATAAAACAACACACCTGTATTCCCAAAGGAATAGGCTACGCATAGTTGTTTAATACAGGTGTCCGGCACACATCCAAAGTCCGGGCTGCTACTGAAATGCTTAATGGAACAGCACACTATTTCTTAATAAATCAATGAGTCATTGGAAAAACAACTTAGACAATGTAATTATTTGGACTACATTAGATTGTTAACAAAGAAATGTTTTTGTTTACTAGACCACTGTCGATATAATTCTGATAATCTTACAAATGTTTACTTAAAGTTGCAGACACTCTTGACGACATTATGGACGAGTCTGGCGACGAAGAGGAAACTGAAGGAATCGTCAACAAGGTGCTGGATGAAATAGGCATTGAGATCAGTGGAAAGGTAAAAATACTGAATTTTGTTTTACCTACAATATTATAATAGAGATATAAAAAGTAACTCATTATTACATTTGATACCGAGACCCATCCGTGCCTCAAAAAGCACAGTAACCCATCGATCCCGGTAGTCATTCGTAGATCTTAAAGTCCAAAAGCCCTGACAAGACAATCAGTCTATACCAAGGGATATTATGTTACCCAGTTACTGGGTTGTGGAGGTCAGATAGGCAGTCGCTCCATGTAAATACTGGTAATCTGCTGCATCCGGTTAGACTGGAACATGACCCCAACATAGTGGGAAAAAGATTAGGCAGATGACGATGATTTTTTCATCATCGTCATAATATCATAACTTAAATAAGCAGCCATGGCTAGTAAGTAGAACTAGTGATTTCTGTGCAACCAACCTATTTCCATGTATACACGGCTACACATCAGCACACATCAGTCATCCAGTTTATGCTGATCTCGCATTGTATAGGATTTCCGTACAGTACAAGGTCAGCTTATACTGGAAATGTATAGCTTGATGTGCAGCCGTGTGTACCTCATTTCTACCTATGTATATATTTTTCCAACCACGCGTGGACGCGTTGTAAAAGTCACCCTGCTTACTTAAAGTAAAATAAATAAATCTAGACACTCACGGCCCCACGCAGGGATTGCTCGTGTTGTATAAACAACACTTGGGACCAATATATGTTGGTCAAACAAATTTGTAACGTTTCGGATCGAACTCGAATGTTGGCAGGTGTATCTTTATACACCTGCCAACATTCGAGTTCGTCGTGGCCACTGGGCTGGGGTTACTATCGATATTTTAGGGTTCAGTACAAGATCAATGAGGTCCCTCGTCATATGGCTTACTATTAGGCTTTTAATATTCACTAGCAACGTAAAGAGAATCGATTAGAATCAAGAATCTCAATCTCTAGAGATCGTTGTCGCGCGCCCTCGTCGGGCGCCTTATTAATTAAAGGAGATGTTTCATTTTCGGCCATAAAGTGTACGTTAATGTAAAAAAAGGATAAAATTCCACGAATTGAGGAAAAATATTCTTTCCTGTTTATACCCCTGATTACTTCGGCACAAAAAAATAATAGTTTTTACAAATTATTGCCATATTCTATTCATCATGGCGTCGTTTTACTTGCATACTGCTTTCGTCCAGAAATCATGTTACATTTTAACATAATAATATCACGTAGACGTCATTTAAATAAATATGAAAGGCATGTATTTCTGTACTATATTAAGATAGCTATCTTATACAACTTTTTGATTAATTAGAAAGTGTGATTCATCATAAAAATAAAAAACTGCTTTTGTGGATTGTAGATTTGTAGGTACTTCTAGACGAAAATGGCTAGCTGTCGATGGTCGTATTTCTCCTGACAAACGTCAAACATTTTCGGTTTTTATTTTGTGCCCAAAAAGTATTAGATATTATGGAAAAAAACAGTATTTATTGTATTTAGGGGTTCGTTTCCCAGGTTTTCCAAAGTGTACATGTTATGGCCGGAGTCCCATACAAAAATGAAACGTCTCCTTTTTATCTATGTTGTGGCTACACATCAAGCTATACAATTCCAGTTTATGCTGATCTCGCATTGTATTGGATTTCCGGACAGCGCTAGGTCAGCTTATATTGGAAATGTATAGCTTGATGTGTAGCTGTGTGTACAATTATAAAATTATTATACATACTTTTAAATTAAGTTGTTAATTCAAAAGTGAATTCCCGGCTATGGCCTTGTTCACTAGATCTAGTTCAATATGGTCTATCGGTCTAGACTCTTATTTTACCGGTGTTTTTATTACCACAGATGGCAGGCGCCCCCTCCGTGGCTCGAAGCAAACTTGGAGAATCGAGCAAGGACGCTGATAAAGATCTTATGGATCAGCTAGCTAAGCTGAAGTCTTGAAGTCTTAGAATATTAAATAATATAAATTAGTAAATATTTTACGTCAAGCACTTGAAGTATAATCGCTGTTTATAAAGTTATTTTCTTGTTTTATACAGAATCATGTCGTTTTAATTTTATATTGTTGAATTCGTTATTGTATTGGAAAATGTGGATGATACCAATAAATAAGAGGTTTTTGTTATATTTTAATATGTGTACAGAATTGCTGTGTTTTTCTCTAACATAAGATGCGAAAGAAACGATGATCCATGTCTATGTCACAAGATGTGCATTCGTAGTATTCGTTTTACAGTATTTATAATAAATATCATAAATTGTAAAGTTCGTGTATGAAATAACTCTGATGATTGCTAATTACTTAGTAGCTTTGTAATTTTTTATATTGGTAACTAATTTATTGCGTAAAACTGCTTTCCAATAAAGTACGTACCTATTTAATTACATATCGACGCTTGAAAGGCAACATTGACTAAGCGACATGGGTTCCCATGTCTCTTAGTCAATGTTGCCTTTCAAGCGTCGATATACAGTGTGTCCGGACATGGACTAGCGATATTCTAAATACTTAAATATAAACTATTTTAAAGTACAATTACACTCTAAGCTTGGGTCCACTACACTTGCCTGTTTTTGGGAAAATTAACAGTTACAGGTTAAATTGCATTATTTTTTGTTTTATTTTTCAACTTTCACATTTTTTTTTCAAAAGTTTTGGAATTTTGAATACATTTTTTTATAATGCATACGGTAGACAATATTATTGCCTTTCGAATAAGCCTATTTTTATCTCAGTATGACTAAAACTTTGAGAGATATGATTTTTTTGTACTCGCACAGAGAATATTTCAACAAAAAAAGCAAAATGGCTGCCACATAGCGGAGAAGTGTATTGGACTCAAGCTTAGAGTGTAATTGTACTTTAAAATAGTTTAGATTTAAGTATTTAGAATATCGCTAGTCCATGTCCGGACACATTGTTTATATATCTGGCCACGCTAAGTCTGCAATGGAATAAATGGGCAACCCTAAAAGTTTTATAAAATCTTTTACATCAGTCAGGTATGTCAGTTTCGGGGTTGTCAGAAGATTTAATCATTTTGATATTTTGCCTTTTGATTTTTGCATAATAGATTATGTGTAATAGACTATGTCGTACCTATGCTCTACCTCCACACGATGACAAAACTGTCTCAAATCCACACTGCATCGTGCTAAAGTGACGATACTTTACCAGGAATAAATCGGAAATATAAACAAAATAACCTATCAAAAACAAAAGACACAAGTATCAAATTCTTTTTTCGTAGGACAGGATGGTGTTGAAGTCTATAGATTTTTAAATTCCACCGTTTTTTATTTATGTAGACTTAGCGTCGCCACACTTGGGAAAGTATTCATAGTCTAAATTGAAACGCAGTGTAGGGGCGTTTTAAATTAAGAGTTGCTTGTTATAAACCAAAAGATGGTATCGTATATGATTAAAAAATAAAAGATAAAGAAATCCGCACGCTTTCGTATGTACCTATTTTAAAAGTATTAAAATATTGAAATGTACGTATAATAAATATTTGAATAATCCCGTCTTCCGGTTTACATCCTGATTACCACGACTTTATCACAATTTTTGTACAGACGCCATCACCACAAGCTACTACAATCTGTCAAATTTATTTAATAGATTTTCAACTTTATCTCTAAACTATAAAGTTTAAAGTTGATTGGGAAACTTTGACAGTTTCGGGTAGCTTGATGTGCTGGCGATGGCGTCCTGTACCTATCGTAACTATTGAGAGAAGCTACAATAACTTAAATAACACAAATACGTCCAATTTTTTAATTATAAATGGCTGTTATTTTTGTTAACTAACATGAGTATAATGTGAAAATAAATACCCTCACTGTGATATTTTTATATTATACATTACGGGAGAACTAAGCATTTTTATTTATCTCTACTACCCTTAAGGAGGAAGCGTCAGGGTAGCCCGCGAAATTCAAATATTCTTACGTTTTTTGCATTTTGCAGGTCAGTGTCAGGTTTTATGTTGATTAAAATATGATTCGCGGTCGTAACAAATATGGCTTTACTCAATTATAATCATTACAATCAACAATCGTAATTAAGAAGAAAATAAAGGTCTCAAATGTCATGATTTCATGAAATCATGACATTTGACACCTTTGCTAACTTATGGAGTTGTATTGCTGATTGTAATGATTATAACTGAGTAAAGCCATATTTGTTACGACTGCGAATCATATTTTAATCAACATAAAACCTGACACTGACCTGCAAAATGCAAAAAACGTGAGAAAATTTGAATTTCGCGGGCTACCCTGACGCTTCCCCCTTAAGTGTATTCTAATATAAAGGTACAGTCAACCGCACATCAGTGGTAATACTCTCTAGTCTAACAACGGAAGCCGCTCCCACTGCTACGACGACCTAAAGCCGCTGTCAATGCCAAATCGTTACCATCGATCTGCATTTGACTGTACTAAGCGCAGGCCACACAATGAGCTATTTTAATAAAAATAATAATAACAGCTCAGCTAACTGCAGAGCTAAGCGAAACGAGCTAACCGAACTCGATCGGAGTGAGCTAGACTAGACGGTTCCGACTAAGCTAAATGGACTGCAAGCCGTCTAACCTATCCTATGTAATTCCTTAGTTTTAGGTGTGAACCCAGATATTTAAACCTCAAAGCTTTGGTTAGCTCGTAAGTAGGGATAGCTGGTTACACGTTAGGCTACGTGAGCTTACTTAGTTCGTGATGGCCGATCATTGACACTAATTGTTGATTTTGACAGTTTTGATAATCTCCTAATTGAAAGGCGTCATAATTCCAACAGAACACTATTAGGCTGCCTGTCCATTGACGCGGAGCGAGGGAGTAATGCGGAGGGAGTTGCGGGCTGTGTCTGTCCATTGATGCGGAGCGGAGTTGCAGACTGCAGAGCTAGGCCGAGTTCACGCGACGAGTAATTAGATCGGGCTGCAATGCCCCGCGGCCGGTATTTTCCGTTTCCCCGCTCCGCTTCCCGATTTTGTAAGAATTTTTACTAAAAAAAACTGGCACTCCGGGAGTGCCGACAGAAGTAAAAACTTGAAAAAAAATCGGCACCGCGGTAATCAACGAGTTGATATCTTTTACTCCACGCACCGCGGTAATCAACGCGTTGATGTCTTTAATGGTCAAAGCTGATGTCGTTACAGTGTCGCGAAATCAATGGTTTAGTCCTATCTCAAAAATGCCCAACGCGCCTAAAAAAGTTTTCACTTCAATTAATTCGCAAATCCCTGTCCACTGAAGTGGGGCGGAGATTTTATGCAATTCCATTGGTTGGCACAGCTCCCTTCCGCTCCTCTCCTCTCCGCTCCAATGGACAGTCAGCCTAAGGCGACTGTTACATTTAGGACTAATTACGAACTCTTGTCACGATGGTAATGGCGTTGTCTTAAAATCTCACGGCCGGGGCCACACACAGATTTTGACAGCTGACATTCGCCAGCGATGTCAAAATCTGTGTGTGGACTAGATTTTGAAATTGTCAGCAAGTCCCCGGCGGCGACGTCTTAAGTCGCTGCGTGTGTAGTTAGCATTAGTATAGTTGTCATAATGACCAACCAGGCTTGACCCCCTGGACTTCAGATATGCTGGGGCCACACCAACGGGAAATGCCGTTAATTATCGCGATGACAGACTTTATTCCGACGGGTTAAGGTCCATCATCCTGATAATTAACGGCGTTTCCCGTTGGTGTGGCCCGAGCATTAAAGGTAAGCCTAAATTGCCGGGCTGACCACGTGAAATAGCACAAAAAAATAACATTTTGTAAAAAACAAACAAGTGGGTAGACAGCCCGTCTTGTCCTTTGTAGCTCCACTTGATTCTTCATTGAAGTCTTATCTTAGCCTACATTCGCACGGACGTAAAAATATCGCGGCGGGTTTTTTTCGCACACTGGATTTTCAACGCTCGACATATCACCGAGAGTCGAAAATCCAGTGCGCGATAGATTCCTGCCGCGATATTTACGTCCGTGCGTACGTGGGCTTATTTGAATCGTTTGCTTAGCCCACGAAGCACGGACGAAGCATCAATCATCACGGTTTCTTCCCGCGGCGATCTTTTTTCCCAGACACATGTAAGTACCTATGTAAAGGCTGATTTTCATTGGTCGATTTGTGACCCTGTCCATTCCAGGATTACGTCGTAATGTAACTCTAGATCGTATGCTTTATAAATGAATCAATCAGCTAACTTATCGCAGTTGACTTGAGCAGGCAGCTGACGCAGGTTGGGTGTAGCTCGAGGAGAATAAGATAGGCATACTAGACTGACTTACAGGTGCTAGCGGCCTTACATAAATGTCTCTCAACATTTGTAAGGCCACTAGCACCTGTAAGTTTTCCTCACAGACGTCGCTTACGTAATTAAGTCATAATAAAGCAAATGTGAACTCTTTTAAGTAGCTTATCGTAATTTTTTCTTACATCTTACGCAGTCTTATGTTACTTACATAAATATTTCGGAAACGGCCTCAAAGTATTATAATTGAGAGTTGCTAAGACGCTGTTAATTTTAGTGCGTGATTAATTAGCATAATATGCAAAATATCTTTGATGCCCGTTTTTCCTAACACTGGGAAACTTAAATGACCGCCCAAATATGATTGCACCATATGCACTGTTGAATTTTCAACGCTCGGCTAAACGCCGAAAGTTGAAATTCATACAGCGCGCTTTGATTTAGCCATTCATGTACGTGTCTCCTAGTGTTAGTGAAAACGGGTTTAGAGGTATGAGGAACAGGGTGTAAAGTTCACTCTTCCTCTGTAGAAAAGGGAGGATTCTCAAGGTGAGGATTGCTGCATGGTGGTTGCATTGTGGCTGCGATACACTGTTGATTTTGATGGCCAAATGTGGTCCGTGTGAAAAATATATTAATTTTCATGCAAATTAATGCCCGACTACGTGTTGTCATTGTGGTACGTGTGTTCGGGCCCTAACATTAAAGCGAGATCGATAGTAATTGAATTTATTAAAGAATCAATAATGGGGTATCATGTCATATCAATCAACATAAAATGAACCCAATAATATAGTGCCTAATTCATAATTCCATAGTAGAACACAATACTCGCTTTTATTATGTCTGGATAATAAAGCTCTTTTGAAAACTCGTAGTTACGATTAACTCGGAAGTTTGACTCTTCGTAAGATCGACGACACATTAAGAAGTTTATTAATAGTAACTTATACTTTTCACTTAATCAAATGTTTTATCTCCACTGCCTTAAATAACAAATAAAAGTAAAAAAATAATCACCTTTTTGTGCCATAATTATCATTATTCCGTAATAGTTCTCAAAAGTTCGTAGGCCTACGCGGTGGCCTGTTATGCTACGCGGTGAGCTACGGCGTAGCACGCATTTGTGCTACGGTATCATGCTACATCTCCCGAACTTATCGTCCTATCTCACAAACTGACGTATCTGTGTCGTTTACCGTTTAGAAGATAATCATCTAATGATGTATTTTGTTTTGATTATGTTAATTAATTGATTCAGGCGTGACCTTGCGGAAATCCATTATAAAATACAATAGACGTGGATATATTTAGTAACCTGATCCGCTTAGCTATTTCTAAAGAGCCATAAAAAACTCCTGAAAGAAATCGACACGTTTTCCACCTCTCAACGAGGCATCCTCAGGTGAGAGGTGAAACACGTGTCTTATCGCCAAGAATATTACAACCAATCAACCAATAGATTGCACTGTGTGTAATTTCCTATAACACTCAGGTCTTTCCCGAAGATTTTGAAGTTGAGGGGTCGCCAGGACACAATTGCGGCGATAAGTCCCCTGTTTGAGGAGTGGCTAAAGAGGCGCCACGGCGTCCTCACCTTCCGCCTGACGCAGGTCGCCACCGGACACGGTTGCTTCGGGATGTTCCTGTTCCGGATAAGGCGGGAGGAAACGCCCGGGTGTCACCATTGTATAGATCGCCCGGAGGACATGGTGGAGCATACGGGGGAGGCCTGCCCGGCTTGAGCGGAGCATCGCTGTGTCCTCGTGGAGGCGATCGGCGGCTGTGATCTCTCGCGTCCAGCCCTGGTCCAGGCCATGGTACGGAGCGAAAGGGCATGGGAGGCCGTCACCTCCTTCTGCGAAGCAGTAATGCTCGCGAAGGAGGAGGCGGAACGCGTAAGGGAGAGGCAAATTTCGCGCCCTTACGCCCCTTACCGCCGCAGGAGGAGACGCCCTGGGCGTTAGGAATCGCAGGCCGGTTCCCAGCCACCGTAGGCGCGGGTTTGCGAATGGTGAGCAATGGATAGCTCGCTGTCCATTAAGGATCAGGCCCGGGTTCACGGCGCGTTGTGTTCCACGCGCGCCTCAAAAAGGTGTCAGCACAACTGAAGGGGTCCATTTGATAATTTACCAAACAAAAAAAACCGGCCAAGTGCGTGTCGGACCACGCACAATGAAGGGTTCTGTAGTTGGGATGAATTTATCCCAAAATAAACTTAACTTTGTAGTTGAAAAATATGTTCTCCCATACGGAATGTATGTATGGGCAAACATGTTTTTGCAACTGCAAAGTTAAGTTGGTCGATTATTACTCGTTAACCTGTAAAGCCTACTTAGCTGTGATAGTTTTCCTTTTAATTTCGTTATATCAGCTACTGTTGTGATTTTTTTCACACACCCAAAATCAACCATTTGGCCGGCAGGGGGGGGGACACTTGACTCTAACAAAAATTAGCACTTTAAAGCTTAATATTTCGCAAACGAATCTCTGAATCTAAAAATGGTTTTCACAAACTCGCAATATTTTTAAAGGACCTTTCCAATGATACCCCTCACCATGGGGTAAAAAAATAAACATTACCACTTTACGTGTATGAGAGGTACCCTAAAAAAAAATGTTTTTCATAATTTTGTTTTACCACTTTGTCGGTGTAATTAATATGTATACCTATGCCAAATTACAACTTTCTAGTACTAAGGGTCTCGGAGCTAGACCGCGGACAGACAGACAGACAGACAGACAGACGGACATGACGAAACTAGAAGGGTTCCTTGTTTACTACGGAACCCTAAAAAAGTGATCGCCAGGAGAGTTTGAAAGACCCAAAAAACCAGATGTAAGAAAAATTTATCAGTTTATGAAAAACATGAGCAAATAGTATCTACTCAAGTACATAAAAAGATTATACCGGAACTACCGGAAAGGAAAATTGGTCCTTTCTGTCAAATCATCAACTATAAACGCAGTTGTTATCATTTCACAGATGATTCACAGATTAGGACCAAGAAAATCTTCAATCACAGACTGATTGACTGACCACTTTAACCCTAGGTAAAGTAAGTCCAATTAAAGACTAATATTTTGCAAAGATAAAGTAACTAAGACCTAGTTAAGAACAAACTCAAAATGTGTACTAAGCATTTAATACGCCTCTGTACATTAATTGTGTGCTTATAGAATTTAATAAAATTTATTTGAAAGAAGGTTAAGTCTCAATTCATCTAATTTATCTTCATCTTATTTATAGTTTAATAATACGTTGAACGTATATGTTAATAATACGTACGGCAAAAACGTTAAAACAATTTTTTTTTGTAACTTTTTAAACGTAACTTGTAACTTTTTAAGCTTACGAACGAAAGTTTTTAATACTTTTAATAAAATAATTATGATACTATAGAGTTTTATTTATATTTTTATACCAAATAATCACGTCATAACAGACACAAGTTGTACAACGAAGTTCTCACAGAGCGACGTATCTGCATCAAATGAAAATAAATGAATAAATAGATACCTTAGGGCTTTAAAGCAAGTACTAACTTATATTCATGCTCACTTAAATGTCTCGCTGATGGTGGCGAGTGCGTTGGATCATTCGGTTCCCTACAAAATAATTCACAGCTGGTGATGAGCGGCTGATGGTGCTGATCCTCGCGTCATGTTCGTGAACGGAACCGTCAATTGAGACTGGTCATCTCTTATCTGCCAGGGCTTATTTTTAATCTTATATTTTCAATTGCTTTTGATTATTTTTTTGTACATTGTTCTCACATATAGAAGCAATAAAAAGAATGAAAAAAGAATGTCCTTGGAGTTTCTTGCCCGTTCTTCTCCATAGAAATCTACGTTTTGGAATGGGCAACTAGCTTCAACTTTCTGACTAACTGACCGACTCTTTAACAATTCAAAAGTGCCTGTAAATGGTTTAATTGACATAAATGCTTTGATAAATGTTTTTGATAGAGTTACCCAATAAAATAAAAAAGTATTAATAAAAAATAAAAAAAGCCACAACTAACGCAACTACAGTAACATGATTGTAGCGCCCGACCGAAAAACTGTTGCCCTGGAAAAAGATCAATTATTATTGCTAGTTAGGAAAGCTAGCGAGGTCTTCCTCTTCATAGCACTCTTGACAGAGTGGCCGTTCTTGTCCAGCACGCGTAGCATGACCACCGTAGAAAAGAGTTTTGTCGACGGAAGAGTAGACAAAATGACTGATAAAGAATCACAATCTCTAATTTTGTCTATTCTTCCGTCGACAAAACTGTTTGACGAATTTGTTTTTATCGAATTTGTTTTTATCGACTTTGTTTTTATCGAATTTGTTTTTAAAGGCGATAAAAACAACGTCAATAAAAACAAAGTCGATAAAAAAAAAATCGATAAAAACAAATTCGTCTTTCGAGTTTCGAATGCGTCTGTTTGTTTGTGGTATTTTCGCGGATTAGGTTATATTGTTTGTTTGTAATTAGATGTGTGTGTTAATATAATTATATCCCTGTAAAAAAATAGTACAAAAATGTTTTTATTTTATTTTACCCAAAGATTGCAAACCCCTGAATGTGTGTTTACAAAATTTATAGCTTCTCGTGACGGGGACTTTAGTCCCAGTAGTTTCGGCTTTGCGTAGATATGTCAGTCAGTTAGTTTCTCCTTTTACAAATATCCTACCCTTAATCCTATCCTATACTTTTAAACGAGCAATATATTTATATTTGTAATCACGTTCTCGAAAACGGCTCTAACAATCTCGATGAAAGTTGCAACATAGGGGTTTACGGGCGAATAATCGATCTAGCTAGGTCTCATATCTGGGAAAATTCGTTTTCTTCGTGTTTTCACCCGAGCAGAGCTCGGTCGCCCAAAATTGAGAACAAGATAATGAATAATGACATGAGAATAATGAAATTAAAATAATGACATGGTAGCATGAAATTAGTAAGAACCTACTACCTTGGCAGCATGGACTTAGTAGGTACTATACATGGGATTAGTATGAACTTTCCTAAACTATTAAATGAGCATTCTCTATTTTCACCAGAGCAGAGTTCGGTTGCTCGGGTACTAAATAAAGATAGATAGACTAGCTTCCGCCAACGGCTTTGCCCGTGTGATATACTCAATGATAGTAAAGCATTCTACTGGTGTTTTTTTTTTATTGATATCGGTCTAGTAATTTGTTGAGTTTATTAATTACAAACAAAAATAAAAATATTTTCTCTTTATAATATTTTTACCAGTTTCCACCAACAGCTTCGCCCGTGTGATATCTTTAATTACTCAGTGATAATATAGCATTCAACTAGTGAAAGATTTTTTTAATTCGGTCCTGTAGTTTTTGTGTTTATTAATTACACACAAACACAAAAAAATTAATCTGTTCTCTTTATAATATTAGTTTTAAAATACAATAGACGTGGATATATTTAGTAACTTCCGCTTAGCTAAAGCGCTAAGCGGAACAGGTTACTAAATATATCCACGTCTATTATATTTTATAATGGATTTCCGCAAGGTCACGCCTGAATCAATTAACAATATTAGTTTAGTTATTAGTGTAAAAAATAAATCCGGAGAATTAACACAAGCGAGACGTCCTGAAAGAACTAAATTACAAGATGTCATTGTGACCGGTTCTAAAAAAAAGCTAGCCTCTTAAATTTATTAAGAAATTTGTTTAATAAAAATACTAATTTTCTCCTTTTTTTTAAGTGATGGAAATAAATGGTTATTTTTCTTATATTAAGGGCATCATTATCTACGAAATATGCTATGACTTTTTAGTGTTATGATATGAGTCTTAGAAAGAAAGTTTTCTAATAATGTCACCCTTCTTGCTAGATTCGTCTCGAGGCGTGAGAGTGACTCTATAGAGCGCCTTGTCGTGCAGGGTAGAGTGGAGGGCACTAGACCACGCGGACGCTCGCCCATGAGATGGACTGACCAAATTAAATCCGCAGTTAGCGAACCCATGAATGTGCACTAAAAACACCAAAAATCGGAGTAGATGGCGAGAAATCGTGCGGCGAATCACATCCAGCCCCTGCACGCGTAGCATGACCACCGTAGAAACGAGTTTTGTCGACGGAAGAGTAGACAAAATGCCTGATAAACAATCACAATCTCTAATTTTGTCTATTCTTCCGTCGACAAAACTGTTTGATGAATTTGGTTTTAACGAATTTGTTTTTATCGAAATTGTTTTTATCGAATTTCTTTTTATCGAATTTGTTTTTATCGACTTTGTTTTTATCGACTTTGTTCTTATCGAATTTGTTTTTATCGACTTTGTTTTTAAAGTCGATAAAAACAAAGTCGATAAAGAGAAAATCGGTAAAAAAAATTGTTTTTATCGAATTTGTTTTATCGAATTTGTTTTTATCGACTTTGTTATTATCGACTTTGTTTTTATCGACTTTGTTTTTATCGAATTGTTTTTATCGACTTTGTTTTTATCGACTTTATATTTATCGACTTTGTTTTTACCGACTTTGTTTTTATCGACTTTGTTTTTATCGACTTTGTTTTTATCGAATTTGTTTTTAATCGAATTTGTTTTTATCGACTTTGTTTTTATCGACTTTGTTTTTAAAGTCGATAAAAACAAAGTCTATAAAAAATTGTTTTTATCGATTTTTTTTATCGAATTTGTTTTTATCGACTTTGTTTTTATCGACTTTGTGTTTATCGACTTTGTTTTTATTGACTTTGTTTTTACCGACTTTGTTTTTATCGACTTTAAAAACAAATTCGATAAAAACAAAGTCGATAAAAACAAAGTCGATAAAAACATAGTCGATAAAAACAAAGTCGATAAAAACAAATTCGATAAAAACATTTTTATTTTATCGACTTTGTTTTTATCGACTTTAAAAACAAAGTCGATAAAAACAAAGTCGATAAAAACAAAGTCGATGATAACAATGTCGATAAAAACAAATTCGATGAAAACAAATTCGATAAAAACATTTTTTTTTTATCGACTTTAAAAACAAAGTCGATAAAAACAAAGTCGATAAAAACAAAGTCGATAAAAACAAATTCGCTAAAAACAAAGTCGATAAAAACAAATTCGATAAAAACAAATTCGATAAAAACAAATTCGTTAAAACCAAATTCATCAAACAGTTTTGTCGACGGAAGAATAGACAAAATTAGAGATTGTGATTGTTTATCAGGCATTTTGTCTACTCTTCCGTCGACAAAACTCGTTTCTACGGTGGTCATGCTACGCGTGCAGGGGCTGGATGTGATTCGCCGCACGATTTCTCGCCATCTACTCCGATTTTTGGTGTTTTTAGTGCACACTCATACATGGGTTCGCTAACTGCGGATTTAATTTGGTCAGTCCATCTCATGGGCGAGCGTCCGCGTGGTCTAGTGCCCTCCACTCTACCCTGCACGACAAGGCGCTCTATAGAGTCACTCTCACGCCTCGAGACGAATCTAGCAAGAAGGGTGACGTTATTAGAAAACTTTCTTTCTAATCATAACACTAAAAAGTCATAGCATATTTCGTAGATAATGATGCCCTTAATATCAGAAAAATAACCATTTATTTCCATCACTTAAAAAAAAGGAGAAAATTAGTATTTTTATTAAACAAATTTCTTAATAAATTTAAGAGGCTAGCTTTTTTTTTAGAACCGGTCACAATGACATCTTGTAATTTAGTTCTTTCAGGACGTCTCGCTTGTGTTAATTCTCCGGATTTATTTTTTACACTAATAACTAAACTAATATTGTTAATTGATTCAGGCGTGACCTTGCGGAAATCCATTATAAAATATAATAGACGTGGATATATTTAGTAACCTGTTCCGCTTAGCGCTTTAGCTAAGCGGAAGTTACTAAATATATCCACGTCTATTGTATTTTAAAACTAATATTATAAAGAGAACAGATTAATTTTTTTGTGTTTGTGTGTAATTAATAAACACAAAAACTACTGGACTGAATTAAAAAAATCTTTCACTAGTTGAATGCTATATTATCACTGAGTAATTAAAGATATCACACGGGCGAAGCTGTTGGTGGAAACTGGTAAAAATATTATAAAGAGAAAATATTTTTATTTTTGTTTGTAATTAATAAACTCAACAAATTACTAGACCGAAATCAATAAAAAAAAACACCAGTAGAATGCTTTACTATCATTGAGTATATCACACGGGCAAAGCCGTTGGCGGAAACTAGTCTATCTATCTTTATTTAGTACCCGAGCAACCGAACTCTGCTCTGGTGAAAATAGAGAATGCTCATTTAATACTATAGGAAAGTTCATACTAATCCCATGTATAGTACCTACCAACTCCATGCTGCCATGATAGTAGGTTCTTACTAATTTCATGCTACCATGTCATTATTCTAATTTCATTATTCTCATGTCATTATTCATTATCTTGTTCTCAACTTTGGGCGACCGAGCTCTGCTCGGGTGAAAACACGAAGAAAACGAATTTTCCCAGATATGAGACCTAGCTAGATCGATTATTCGCCCGTAAACCCCTATGTTGCAACTTTCATCGAGATTGTTAGAGCCGTTTTCGAGAACGTGATTACAAATATAAATAATATATTGCTCGTTTAAAAGTATAGGATAGGATTAAGGGTAGGATATTTGTAAAAGGAGAAGCTAACTGACTGACTGACATATCAACGCAGAGCCGAAACTACTGGGACTAGGAACGTGAAATTTTGCACACAGCTTCCTTTTATGATGTAGGGGAGCACTAAGAAGTGATTTTTGAAAATTCTACCTTAAAGGGGGCGCGAAAAGGGGGGATTTCGTTTGTATGAAAAATCTTATTCCTTGACTAATAAATAAACTTGAAACTTGGCTCAAAAAGTACTAACTAGGCATGCATGAATTCAAGATAGTATTTCAATCATTAGACGTTGTGCACAATTTCTGAGCAGTAACCTAACAAAAAGTACTAGGCTTGCATGAATTCACGATAGTATTCAATCATTATGTTATGCTACTAATGAGGCAGACAGATTCCCGGTAGTACGTTTCCATTGGATCATTTCCGACTTCCACGGGAGCTAAGCCGCGAGAAAAAGCTAGTATTTAATAAAGAAAGCCACGCTTCAAGATTCGAAGACAATAATGTTCTGCTTTGAGTGGCGCAAAAATAAAAGAAAGTGTGTTTATTGGGCCATAATAAAATATCCATTGTTTGTTTCGACGTAAACACTGAAGAAAAGAATGCTTGGCTGGTACGGAAAACTTTTTGGGAAATCACCTCGATCGCCCTAATATAAAAGCCTTGCAAATCAATTGGTAAATGTCTTTATATAATTGGGTTGTTTAATTTGGTAGTATGTCGTTGACACTTTCGACTCCACCCACTTTTCATAGAACTCATACGCCATGCCGCCATACATATTGGAAGTAAACCCTCCGGGAGGGTTGCCAGCATTACGTTTGTGCTAAAGTTAAACATCGCAGCCGGTCAACGACATTAAGCTTAAGACCGTGTTATAAAAAATCAATCTGCCTAGCCTTTTCCCAACTATATTGGGGTCAGCTTCCAGTCTAACCGGATGCAGCTGAATACCAGTATTTTACATGGAGCGACTGCCTATCTGACCTCCACAACCCAGTAACTAGGTAATACGATACCCCTTGGTAAGACTGGTTGTCAGACTTTCAGGCTTCTGATGACCTGTAACGACTGTCAAAGACAGCCGGGACCAACGGCTTAACGTGCTTTCCGAGGCACGGAGGAGTCTCGGTATGTAGAAATGGTCACCCGTCCACGGAACAACCACGGCAAGCGTAGCTTAACCTGATGGATCGACCCGTGCGGCTGTTAGTACTTAGCCACGAGCTCCTCCGAGCTTAAAATCGTATTATAAAACACTCTAAAACGAAATACTCCATACGGAAACTGTCTTTTGGAAGGAGCGACTAGAATCAATTCTATTATTTTGTAAATTTTGACGTTCAAAAGTGCCATACATGGGCTATTTAAAATAATTGATTTGACTTTGACTTTGTAAAATAGTGTTTTCAGAGGGTCTTGTCGTTATACGTAGTTTCCAACCTTTTAATTTTTTTGTGAATATTTGAAATAGTGAACAATTTTTTTTAAAAAAAGCTTGGGTTTTGAAACCAACGCATATACTAATAACATTTGTTAAAATATACATCAGATTTTATTTACACAGTTTATAATGCTGTATTCGCTAAGAAAAACCTACATTTAAAATGAGCCCTCCGCGAGGGCTCCCCCATCATCCCAGATGCGACTAGGTGAACCCTCCAGGAGGAACTGAACGTGTTAAAGATGCACTTTCTTCACTCACACCTAGATTTTTTTAAACACACCTATGAGCAGTGAGTAATGGTGAGAGCTTCCAAGCTTCAATTGAAAAGCGTTATCAATGAAAACGGAACGCTTGCAAACTACTGCTAGTTTTTGTTTAGGGACACACCAACATCTGCTTACAAAAGGCAGACCAAAAGAACTAAAATAGATTATTTTTAGTTAACTGATTCAGGCGTGACCTTGCGGAAATCCATTATAAAATACAATAGACATGGGTGTTTTTCACAAAAAATGACCCTAGCAAAATCGGTCTGTCCCACAACTTCAAACATTTTTATTTTTGTTTTTTTATATGGCACATGTAGATGTGAAATGTTATATGATTAAGGCAGACATTTTAAAATCAAGTTAAATTAAAAAACGCCATAAAAAGACGATAGATATATTTATATTTAAAAAAAAGCACCACAGGAGGTGAAGATTTCGTGTGTCCCACGGTCTCTCGGAGATTTCGAATACTTCTTACTTGTAGACTATTGCGTTTTGAATATGTTTAGGCGTTCGAACATAATGTCTCTATGGCTAAAAGTGTGTTTTTGGTCTTTATGTGATTAATTTATAGTTATTTTTAAGAAATATCATTAAATTAACGTTGTCCTACGAAAACCATAGTACCGGAAAATCCGGTATCGTCACGGAGAATTTGGTATCTTACATAAGATAAAATCTATTAATTTGTGTTTTTTCTACTTTCCCGGCAACATTGTGATCGTATTTTGATACCGCCATTACTATTTAATTGTCAGTTGCGACAAAATCTGTGACGAAAGTGTTGGTGTCTTCGGCGTGCAGAAAAAGTTTTCTGGATAGTGACAGTATTTAAAAGGTAAATAAACTCATTTTCTTAACTTTGGCATATTGTATTTAAAACATAAACTAACCTATATTAGATTAATAAAGCTAAAAACAAGTTAATTTATCAGAGTATTAGTTATTTTTAATTTTAAAAGTTTCGTCGTATGAATATGTCACCTCCTGTGCGTCATGTGACGTACTACCGGAATAAAATCGTGACGAACTTGAATTATAAAGCTTAGTGTACAACGAAATATTTAATCTTGTAATAGATAGTTACCTACGTGTTACCTAATTTTGATAAGAGGTAAAATTTGTATTGTTTGTTTGTACGCACGTATCTAATACCCGTGACGACTCATTGGATTTGAATCTAAATTGACTGTATTAATTGCTATAGGTAGGTAGACTACTTTTTATCCAATTTTACTACAAAAAATGATATCTTTCTTGTTTCAGATATAAGTTCGCATTTAACATACCTACTCGTATGTATGATCGATTACTCTGCTAGCGGATATGGTAGTATATTGGGACGTTGACAAAATCCTAACATATTTTGATTTAAATCAATGTTACATTAATAATGCCAGGTGGCCCTGGCCTTGGGCACGCCACAATCGCGGCGATAAGACCCGTCTTTGAGGAGTGGCTGGAGAGACGCCACGGCGTTCTCACCTTCCGCCTGACGCAGGTCCTCACCGGACACGGCTGCTTCGGGAGGTTCCTGTTCAGGATAAGGCGGGAGGAAACACCCGGGTGTCACCATTGTGTGGATCGGCCTGAGGACACGGTGGAGCATACGGTGGAGGTCTGCCCGGCTTGGGCGGAGCAACGCCGTGTTCTCGTAGAGGCGATCGGCGGCGGTGATCTCTCGCGTCCGGCCCTGGTTCAGGCCATGGTACGGAGCGAGAGGAAATGGCAGGCCGTCACCTCCTTCTGCGAAGCGGTAATGCTCGCGAAGGAGGAGGCGGAACGCGTGAGGGAGAGGCAAATTTCGCGCCCTCACGCCTCTAACCGCCGCAGGAGGAGACGCCCGGGGCGGGAATCGCGAGCCGATTTCCGGCCACCGTAGGCGCGGGCTTGCGGACGGTGAGCAATGGGTAGCTCGCTGTCCGATAAGGACCAAGCCCGGGTCGATGGCGCGTTGTGTTCCACGCGCGCCTCAAAGAGATGTCAGCAGAATTGAAGGGGTCCACTAGGGCCAATGCCTGCCGGGGGTTCGAAGAAAACCGATCGGGAAATCGTGGCCCCCGGCAACAGGGCAACCGAAGGAACACGGGTGGGTTTTAGTCAGTAACAGTCTGACACGCCCTCCCGCTCCGCCCAGAGCGGGAGAAGTTATTTGATAATTTCCCACCCAAAAAAAAAAAAAAAAAAAAAAAGGTGGCCCTGGCCTGTTACACATTTCATAATCACTGAGAAGTGTTTCGGATGTCAGCGAAAAATCAGCAAGAGTATAAAACTGCAGCATTTTACTCTTGCGATGAGTCAAAGCGATATTAGAAAATTACTGCAGTGCTCCATTTTTTGGTGTTCTTTTTGTATGCATTCTATTTATGATCATTTTCCCGAAGACGAGTGCGAGGTTTGTTTGGGAGGAAATAATTAATGGTTATAGGAGAAAGTATTATTTCGTTCGGTAGAGAATGGCGTTTACCACAGCAGACAGAGCGAAGCGATATCGCGAAAAATTAAAGCAAAATCCTGAAAAATATGAAGTCCAGCGCCAAAAACAGTTGGCAAGATTAAAAAAGAATCGGAAAACGATATCAGAACTTACAGAAGAAGAAAAGGTAGAACGTTTGTTTAAATTATGATTGAATAGTTGATTGAAGTAGGATGATGATCTCTAAAATTAGTACACAGTAATATTAAACGTTATTATCTTTGTCGAGAAGAATATTAAAGTTCCTATGATTCCAAAGTAATTGTGATAATCCTGTAGGTGTCAGTAAAAATATAAAATAATCACCAACGACTACTAAGTTGGTTCTCGTAATATAAGTTATGTGATCTCAAATTGGTAATGTTATGTCTTTTAATACTTTTATGTGTATAACAAAAGGTTTAATGAATCTTAAAGATTAATAATATTAATTTTACGCTCTTTGTGATTGTGTTTTAAATTGGCAGTGTGGATACTGCTCAAATTATTCCTATTCGTCACGCAATTTTCGTAATAGTCACTGTCCTATATTCTAAATTGTACAAAACTAGTTTTAAAAGTATTTAGATTTCTTTAGAGTATTAAGTTTTGTCACTATTAGAATTTTGTTATTGCCGAAAATTCCTCACTTTGCTTGATTTTTGAATTTGTATCACGTATCATTAGTAAACAACAACTTTTCTAGGGTGATGTGTCTAAGAAGTGACGAAAATGAAACTATTTGGCTGATTATTTATTATTGCGATAGAATTATGCTAACTTTTTGTTATTTTTGGAAACATTTTAAACATATCTTTATGCTAATATAAGTTGATTTTGTTTCAATACCTGGTTGTTTTATTTCTGACTGATTATATTGTGTGACGTACAGGAACACTTTGCGTCATATGTTGACCGAAAAACTTGAATATTTCTCATATTTATGTTTAAATTTTAATTTACATAGCATATTTAGCTAGTTAATTACATATTCTTTGATACCAGAGTAAATTTAAGCAATTTCATTTAATCCCAAAATTATATTTCCTGATCGTCACGGGGTCAATTTTTCTGAAAATCACCCACATAGAAATATTTAGTACCCTGTTCCGCATAGCTATTTCTAAAGAGCCATATTTTTATGGCTCTTTAGAAATAGTTAAGCGGAACAGGTTGTATTTTTGGGTTTTTTTTTAAATTTATTTTTACTCCAAAAAATTCATTTACTTTAAAACTTCTACTAAAATCCGTGAAAATTAACAACTTTTAAAAGCTATAGCTATGTGACTGAGATGTTTTATTTACTGTGTTAAGTTTTCTGTAGCACGGTGTTTCCGAATCGCATAATCAAACATCTGAGGAAAAAAAAATTTTTTTTTTCATCGTAGTCATTTATTTATCAGAATATGGTACATACATTCAGTATTAGTTAGTATTAGATTAATAATAGAGCTTTCGTTTTTCTTTGGTCTGGATTTTTTGGGATATTTTTTTCTCAAAATCTAGCTACTCGATACCCTGCCCCGGCTACATAAAACACTGGACAGATAGACTGAATATTATCTCAAACAACACATAAGTATCCGAAAAAAAACTAAAACCCAACTCTCAGAAACGACCCATTTTTGATTCAACATTTAACAATCAAATATTCTTTGTTTTGATTTTATAAAAATACATGTTGTAGTTTAAAAACATTCTTGATTATTCTATGGTTCAAAACACGATATTTACAACTTCACTCGATCATAAAGAATCACGAAAACAGGGAAGTTTTTGATCATTTTTTAAGTCATACTCCGCCGCTTTTTAGCCGCCTCACGAAACAGGTTCTCCGATTAACAAAACAGCAGCTGCGCACAGTTACAGCTGCCCTAACTGGCCATGGGTCATTTAATAAACACCTCTTTGTCATAGGAGTCACAGACAGTCCGCTGTGCAGAGCTTGCATGGAGGACGACGAGACAGCAGCCCATGTGCTGTTAAACTGCCCGGTGGTCGCCACATACAGGGCCAAGTACTTCGGTAACCCAGGTACCCTACGTGAGATTGTCAGTGACACCAAGGCGTTGCTGGCCTTCTTTGAGGAGCTGGGGTGGATCGAATAACAGATTTTCCCACCCGTACGCAAAATACGCGCTTTGACGTGGAGTGCGGATACCAGCCCGTATTACCTATTACCTATTAAGTCATACTTGAAGTAAACCAAACTCTTACGGAAATAATTTCTCACATTTAACGGACTGTCTAGATTTACACTAAGTAAAAATTTAAATGATAAATGATTTTATTTCTGTAAGTAGGTTTGTACAAACACTTTTACACGTCAATCATATTTTTAAAACTAGATGAGGTCGGGGTTTCCTATCTGACTACTCTGAGAAGGAAGGCCGAAAGAAACTCAGAGGTCAAAGTCTCTTTTAAAGTCCAGACATAATCTTGGTCAGATCATGTGAAGGCCATGTGGATTGGTGTCTGAAGTGGTCTTTAGAGGAAAGCACCACACAGATTGAGAGGGCCTGTCCAGTCAGTGCATGCATTTGTCAGTTATCGTGCAGCTCAACTCATAATTTAAGGAGCTCAACGATTCGACGAACAATACCAAAAAAAAGGACATTTGTGTAGGCCACATAAATTACTCAAAACTGTCAGACCATGATTAGAACCAACTGAGAAAAAATTAAAAACAAAACAAAAAGGAATGACCCATTTAGTCTTCACATTCACAATAATTAAAATAATATAATACTTTGCAAACAGATGCATTTACTCTATCATCGCGTGCGTTTTACTTAATTCTCATAAGATGCTCTCGAAGTCTCGATTCTAAGAAATAGTAAAAGTAACGCGTGCTTTACACCGATTAATATTCATGAATCGTAAATGGTGTTTACATGAACTTAGTTTCGAGTTAGTTGGCTCTAAATTATGCTACTTAATAGGTATATCCTATAGTTTGGAAGTAGACGTTTCAAGTTTTGAAGTAATATGGTCGGTCCAAACCGCAGCCGTCGGGGAAATTGTGTAACACACAGTATCAATGGCGTTTATTTTGACTGTTCAACAACATTCATTGCGTTATTGACGTTGTCGTGCAGATTTTTGAAGCGAAAACTTTTTTAGGCGCGTTGGGTATTTTTGAGATGGGACTAAACCATTGATTTCGCGACACTGGAATTTACCGACATCGTGGAGTAAAAGACATCAATGCGTTGATTACCTCGGTTCCGATTTTTCTTCAAAATTCACTTCTGTCCCTCCCGGAGTGCCACTGTTTTTTTTTTCGAACATGGATGTAATGGATTAGCAATATTCTTTAAAATCATTCAAATTTTAATCGAAAGGTTTAGGTAGTTAAATAAAGGTAAACAAAAAAAACATGTGTGAAATTCACACGTGGTAGAAGTGAAACCTTCAAAAATTTTGGCTTCAAGATAATGAGAATGAGTGGAGGGGGTACGAAGCAGAGCACAAAGAGAACCACGAACATAAGAAACACTGTATAATGCTTCCTATCTCATTTTCTCCCACGTTAAATCTTATGAATTTACTAGCTTCTGCCCGCGATTTCGTCCGCGTGGAATAGTTACTTTGGGCTAACGCCAACTTTAACCCGCGACTTCGTTTACGTAAAAGGTGAAGTTTTTTTTTTTAATAATACGTACGTTAAGGAGCTATTTTGGGTACCTACATCACGCTTTTATCAGTAGAGTGGAACGTTATAGTCCGTGCAATCCACGAAGACGCGCCCCACTCCGCTCCGCGCTGTACTAGAGTTCACAGTAATCGCGGAGTGGGGCGCGTCTTCGTGGATTGCACGGACTATAGGTAAAAGTACTGGTTCTTATAATCTTATATCATGTAGATTGTAGGTTATTCTCAAAAAAACTCAAAACTAATGTTATTTTAAAGTATTTCTGCGTACACTATATTTTTAGTTTTGTTTTCTTCCGGCAGAAGTAGATATTGATTTTCACCAGAACCAGATATCAATAGGGCAACATACATATAGTTGCCCGTGCGAAAAACACTCTTGGCGTAAATCTATTCCTACGTGCTTAAATGTTCACCGGAAATTGAATTCTTTTAAATGCGCGCGCAGTACTGGATCATTATTTTGCTGCGATGTTATTTTAAAACTGCGATATCTCCTAAGATATTCCTTGAAATCGAATGATGTCAAGGGCAATTTTGTTTAAAATTAAATACTTGTGATGAATAACGTATTCATTTGGATAAGGATTAATATCATGTTTATAAAAACACCTTCGCAAATAATGCATTATTTTAGAACAAATTTGGTTAGCATAAAAAAGGTTATAGTGAGCCAACCTTAAAAGATAGACATATGCTGTCTCGGATTTTTTTTAGAACTTTTAAAGGAGAACAATTCTGTCATACATGATTTTTGCGAAACCTTAACCGTTTACGCAGCGCACGCAGCGGAAGCTCTCAAAAGGAAAAATAAACCCCCCCCCCCCGATTTTAAAACATTCTTTATTGGTGCTCCGCTCCTATTGGTCTTATCGTGATGATATATAGCTTATAGCCTTCAACAATAAATGGGCTATCTAACACTGAAATAATTTTTCAAATCAGACCAGTAGTTCCTGAGATTAGCGCATTCAAGCAAACAAACAAACTCTTCAGCTTCAAAGAACCACGAACATAAGAAACACTGTATTTTGCTTCCTATCTCATTTTCTCCCACGTTAAATCTTATGAATTTGTGTCTGTCTCTTTTTACTGTCGCTTTTTCGTTTCATCGAGTTTCAAATCACAGCGATGCTAAAGAAGTTTTCACTTCAAAAACCACGTCACGAAACAGCTGTCAAGTAAGCGACTAAACGCAATACCTGTCGCTTCAGTTGTCATGCTACGTCACAGTTGCACTCTTTAATTTAGCAACGCTATAATTCGTTGACGTAGAGTTTGGGCTCTTTACAATAGACCGATTACAAAATGTTTTAATATTGTTAAAAATGTAACAAAAAAATTGTGCTCAAGCAGTTACATCTACGAAGAGTAGTTTAAGAATAAATTATAAAGTTTACTCAAAAATGCATGTAATGTGGTCATTATTTTGACAACCTTGTTTGAGCAAAGTCGACCTTGCCGTTCTGTTTCAAGGAGCGGCCGGCAAAGTTTTGCTGGTCGCTCTAACTGTCCTCGCTGTAAAGGCCTCGACCTACGGCCTCGGCCTTTATCTCAGCTCGTCCATCAAGTGCTGCACGTTGACCGCGCTGTGTCGGCCTGGAGCTGCGCTACGCTGCGCTGTCGGCCATCATCAGCGCGACCAGCAAAATAGTCATTATAGACCGCGGCAGTAATGTACTATTATCATACATGAATAAAAGGGGAAACTATTGTAAAAATCTAAAATAAATTTAATTAGTTTTTATCGTATCAAGAAAGTGTAATCTATAAAAAACCTTTTTTACGATTTGTTTACCTTTGTTTAACTACCTAAACCTATGGAGTATAGGCATCCTCTTGGTCAGCAAGATGTAGACAAATTATCCATTTGAATTATATTATGTACTACTTACTAGCTTTTACCCACGGCTTCGCCCTTGTGGGTGTCGGAATTCAACCCACGGGAACGTAGGTACCTACTCCCGGCATGAAAAGTATCCTATGTCCTAACCCCGGTCATGGTCTATCCTTGTGCCAAATTTTATCCAAATTAGGAAAGGTAACAAACAGGCAAATAGACAGTCAGGGCTACAGACAGACAGAGTTTCTTTCGTATTTATAATAGTACTAGCTTTCGCCCGCGGCTTCGCCGGGACTGCCGACAGAAGTGAAAACTTGAACAAGATCGCCTTGGTGGAAGAAAAATACTTGTATAGAACATTGGTCCGTAACCATATCTAAATAAAGAGCACAATCGCGTTTCCAAAAAAAAAACTTCCAAAACCTTTAAAGTAAAAATACTTGCATAGAACATTGATCCGTAACGTAATAAATATACATATAATACTAGCTGACCCCGGCAAACGTTGTTTTGCCAATTATTTGTTTGGGGTGGACAACCCTTATCACTTAGGGGCATGAAAAATAGATAGTAGCCGATTCTCAGACCTACTGAATATGCATATAAAATTTGGTAAAAATCAGTAAAGCCGTTTCGGAGGAGTAAGGTAACTAACATTGTGACACGAGAATTTTATATATAAGATAATCATTTATTTCAGATAACATCCATATTTCGACACACACATTTTAAAAACAACTAATTCACATCAAAATAATACAAACAAAATAACACAACATACACAAAAATTATACAACAAGGTATCGGTAACGGTGTCGCGAGTTCAGTTGTTTTTTCCCATCTCAAAAATGCCCAACGCGCCTAAAGAAGTTTCCACTTCAAAAAATATAATATTTAGGATTAGTTTGGATAAAAACATAATGTGTTCTTGCTATTCGAATATTGTTGGCTATACCCACTGGTATCGTAAAGTAGCTAGAATCCATAACAGGTAACAGATGAGAGCGTGAAACAATAATGAATGATTGACTCGTCCCTGGGAACTTAAAACTGTTCGGATCCCTCGCAAATTGAAAATGTATTTTATGGGAGAGCTAGTGAAGGACACATGATGACATTGTCTGCCTCATTGATCTAGTAGTCGCAAGTGCTACTGCTGTGCATGAGGTCCTGCGTTCGACTCCCAGGTCGGCCTAAGTGTTATTGAGTTTTTCTATATGGAATTTCTCAATAGCAGCCTGGAGTCTGGATTGTGTCCGGTTGTTAGAAATAGGCTCGCCCCGTGTTGCATGTGACTTAAGAGAGTTTATTCTGAAAGTGGGCAACGTCGCAAATAGATGTCAAATATTTCGCTGTTTTTATTAATTTGCCAACCTTAGTACCTAGTTACCTAGTAGGTAGATATTAGGTATCACTGACAATAATATGTGCTACATTTTCTACCACTGTCGTAAATAAATACTACGGTTAGTTAGCTCTTAGGCTCGTTTCACAGCTGTCCGGGAGACCCGTGCGGGCCGCCCGTACGGGCCCTCACACACGTAAGGCGCTAGAACATTGTTTCACAGCGACGCGGATTGGTCCGTACGCGACCCGCTCCGGGTCGAGCCCGTACAATGCTAGTAACCGTATCGTACCAACTCTCTCGTTTCAGAGAACTGCGGGCGCTACCCGTACGGGTCTCCTATGTGCGGGCGGCCCGTGCGGGTTCCCCGGACAGCTGTGAAAACAGCCCAAACAATCGAATTACATAAAAAATAACTGGAAATTTTGTTTTCACCTCTTTGCCGAAATATTAACAAAAATAAAACTCCTGAGGATCCAAACAACCTACTACTTATTCAAAACCGATAGGGTTCGACTAATATCGCATTTCAAGGAATTTCGGTAATAAATTGAAAGCTCAGGTAACTTGTAAAGTTGTGGAGCGCTCAGCCGTCCTATTAGTGTCATGCCGTGCGGTTGCGGAGCCGACGAACTGACAGAATATCAATGAGTAGGTATGCATTAGATGTAAATTTGTCTAGCTTCTTACATTTGTGATGTAGCCTTTACACATTTTTGAATTTAAAACTTCGAAGATTTTGTGAAATAGTAACTTAAAGATCTGTGTTTCTATTTATTTATTCATAAAATACTTCAAGCACACAAATGTCCATAGGCGGACTTAATGCCAAAGGCATTTTCTACCAGTCAAACAGTGGTAGGTGCAATAGCGAGAATTGAGGAATTAATATTTATTTAAAAACAAAGATATATGTCGGATCCGGTCATTAGTACGGACACGAAACGAATCGCAAGCGTGCCGCTGGCGACAGGACGTGGTCTACCCGCACCTTAAAGCGCGCGCTTCTACAGAGTCGTGATGTTTTAAGGCCACGGCGAAGAGGGATTCAGCCTCGGATCGCATCGGAGTCAAGACGTCGAATTTGTGATCATTGTGTTAATTGGTGATTTTAATAAACGCCGTCGCATCCAGTGTGTGTATAATTTAGCTATTGTGATTAATTTGATAGTAAATTATAATGTGATCTGAACTGCAAACTGTTTTTCTATTGCGCATAAACCAACACTACCCACAGGCCCACAGTAGTTAAAATATCGCTGATAATAACGAAAAAGTCACATACCAGTCTCCGACATATACATATACGTATTAAAAACTATAAATATAATATAAACACCTAATTATATATAAATATAAGCACACATAAAAATACTAAAACAAATAAGACAAACAATGGGAAAACATTACCGTTGTGATGATACTGCCAGTTTCTTGCGAATGTGCTAGCGAACTTTAACTTTATAAAAGATAGAGTGTTTTTGGCTTAGGAATGATCGATATTTGAAAATATACTCACAACTGACTAAGTAGAACAATATGAGCATCGTGTGCTGTCTATACAGTTCATTACGAAATAATAATTAGGTTCATCTTAGACTCAGATATGAACCGTGAATAATTACATCTAACAGCTTACAGTAGATACAGATAACATTTCTATTTTAGCTACTTCCACAGTATTATGTTGTATGGCATTTTACTGTGGGGTCGGGCTGCTGACACTGAATATATCTTTATTTTGCAAAAGAAAGGTGTCAGAGCCATTTATAATTTACGTCGCCGCAAATCTCTCAAAGGATTAATGTTATGACGGTACCTTACCAATTCATTTATGAAAATATTATGTATGTAAGAAAAAATCCACTCTTTTTAATTACTAGAAATAAAGATAAACTAGATCAACCATTTTTCAGATTATCTAAAGTACATACATCTTTTATGGGGTAGGTACTGTGTTAAATGTTACAACAAAAAAATACATTATGACATATTGCAATTAAATGAAAGAAAATTTACAACTCATATTAAAAGTACACTTTCTAAACAAGCATATTACAAATTAGAGGATTATATCCAAGATAAGAATGCCAGAAAACATGCTGGTCCTGCTCCATAGGACGATTTAGAATCTAGACAAAATCAAACTGGTTGCTAATTTAATTGTAAAATTTATTATTTAATTTTATATGACATTGATTTTACATTCTGTGATCACTTCACACTGACTTATGAATTGTAAAATTTTAGGAAAATCGTCTACTTTTACAATGTTTGTAAATATGTGAATACCATGTATCTATCACATAATTAATTTATCCGTAGTACTTACTTCATTTTTAATTCTGTTTACCTATTGTGGTACCTATAGCTATTTTATTCTAGTTGCATCGTCCTCACATATAATTATTTAAGTTATGTTGTACCTATACAAAATATTTTAAAAGAGTAACGGTTGGAGTTTCTTGCCCATTCTTCTCCATACGAAAACTACCTTTTGGAAGGGGGCGACTAGAATCAATTCTATTATTTTGTAAATTTTGACGTTCAAAAGTGCCATACAAGGACCTATTTGAAATAAATGGTTTGACATTAACTATAACTTTGACATTTAAAACACTAAACAGGGACCCCGAAATAATCCAACGCGCCCCTCAATGTACAGTGCGTGACTCGATTGATGGCAATGTCCTGTCAGTCACCATTTTTTGAACTCAAAAATTTAAATAAAATTATTCAACTAAGCTTGACAAGCAATGATGCCAACATGACGGCAAGGGACAAGTTATAGTGAACGGTATGTAAGTAATGCTTCTTACTAAAATCATAAATGAAAGTCGGGTTGTTTTGCAAATTCAAGGTCTCGAAGTGCTCGGAGTTTATTTGAAGGATAACATTAGATGTGCTGGGGAGTTTGTTGCACCACTTCATCTTCCCAACTAAAATACTACAAAGTAGTGAAGAGCGGATGTTTTGGGGCGTTCAAAAACTGCTGATTCTCAGATTAATTGGAATAAATTACTTTTGATTTTCTTCTTATCCTTTCAACTGTCATTAACGAGACACAATAGAATTTTAATTGTTATCCACCTCAATGAGGCGACGTAACAGATGATGAGTTATCTGAAATGAAATTGTCCGGGAAAAAATTGGAGTTTCCGACATAGCTTGCACAGTTAGCAAGCTGATGGTAGGTCATGGCAATCCGCTAGATGCTAGAAGCCAGGAACAGTCGTTTGTATCCTAAACCTTTTCCGTATAGAGGTGATTTGTACAAAGCTAGCAATCAAGCTAATTGCAAACGCGATTTGGTTGGAAAATTTAGAAGAAATAAAGCGAGGCACAATTGAAAGAAGAAATTGTTATTTGAAAATATTAATTTAACCTATTATTTTTTATAAATATTTGTTCACGCTAGGTATCAGCACGATTGCCGACTACTTGATGGTTCTACCGCAGTTCTAGATTTCGCTGCCAAAAAATCTTCAAATAGTTACAACTTAATTATTATTATGTCGGTTACTTATTTACTGCATTACATAACAAGCAACGTAAACGAGGCAAAAAGAGTATGTAAGGATCGTTGCAGGTGGCGTTCTGTAGTTTCTGCCTGGCCCCATGGGAAGAAGGAGTGAGTTTATGTATGAATGTAATACAAACAACATAATCACTAGTGTCCATAGGTTCAAAAAACATGAAACTACATAACAACACGCGTAACGTGACCACATAGAAACGGGTTTTGTCGACGGAAGAATAGACAAAATGACAGATTGTGATTGTTTATCTGTCATTTTGTCTATTCTTCCGTCGACAAAACCCGTATGGCCCCGTATGGCGGTCATACTACGCGTGCAGAAAGGAATAATGTCACGCTTTGTTTTTAGCACCGAGCAATAAAATTTTGCTGTCATATCGTTTTAATGTTTTTAACGTTGCGTCACGTTTTCTCATTTGCCTTTAAGTTTTCCTCGAGTGTAGTACCCTATATTTTTTACTGAAGCTTAGTGTAAGACTCTATCGACGAATTTTAAATAAAAGTCTATACTTACTTTGTTTATTAAAGCACTAAGTAAACAAAAAAGGCCCACAAAGGACCAACTCTTCTCGTCTTTGAACCATTTCTTTTCCTTTTTAGGGTTCCTAAGGGTTCCGTACCTCAAAAGGAAAAAACGAAACCCTTATAGGATCACTTCATTGTCCATCCGTCAGTCTGTGAAGAACCATTTTCTCAGGAACGCGTGAAGGTATCAAGTTGAAATTAATATCAAATATTTACTTAGATCTAAGTTCCCTTTGAGCTCTAAAAAAATCAAACTACTAAGTCAACGCAATAAAAAAATACGGCCATTTATGTGACAGTACCTGGTCGACCGAGCTCTGCTCGGGTGAAAATAGAAATAAACATATCGTCCAGGTATACCAACGTTGTATAACATTCCCGAGGCTGTGAAAATAGCGAAAACGAATTTTCCCAGATATGAGACCTAGCTAGATCGATTTTTTTTACCCCTATATTGCAACTTTCATCGAAATCGTTAGAGCCGATTTCGAGAATGTGACTACAAATATACAAATATTGCTCGTTTAATAGTATAGGATATTTAGATACTCGCAAATAAATGAAAACCTACAATGTACTTCCCGTTGACCTAGAATCATGAAATTTGGCAGGAAGCAAGGTCTCACAGCTTAAGTAAAAATCCAAATATTGATAATTTGTAGTTTTACCACATTTTTTTTTTTGCGATTACAATAAATATTACATTTGTAGCAGGAGAATTGACCGTGATGTTTATCGATGTATGGGAGAACATGTTTCTCAACTATTAAGTTAAGTTTGTTCTTGGGATAAATTAATCCCAACTACGAAACCCTTTATTGTGCGTAGCCGACGCACTTGGACAGTTTTTTTTTACGAAATCTATGTGTATTTATTTTTCTATCTTATATTTCATCTTCCACATTGTAATTTCTTGTACGTAGGTAAGTAGTTTAGTTTTCGGTAGGTATGTAACGAATATTCTTTCTCTACATTAATGTGTATTAAACCTATTGTGGGTACCAGGTGTGTTAAAACAATTAGAAGCAAAAGATCCAAGGGTAGTCATGGTATCCAAGCCTATAATGTGTATTTTTATAATTTTAACCAGTTTTATTTTGTACACCACCTTTAAACAATAAATTATATTTTATTCTATAGATTTTTACCCGTCTTTATTGACTGATGAGGTTCATAATAAAAACATTGTAAAGAGAATGGCTGGAGGGAAACACACCGTTTATTTATTTTCCTTTATAAAATGGGCTTGTTTGTCCAATGTTATTATTTAAACAGAATATAGTGAGGGCGCTCATTAAATTCAAAATTAGAAGCAAAGTAATCATACACACTCATACATAATCACGCCTTTTTCAACGTAATCATTATTATTACAAGAAGCATGTGGCGACCCATTGCAGGACAAAGACCGACCTACTCTTTTTCAACTTGAATGAAAGTAATCATTCGGTTCTTTTAATGTGAACTGAAAAATTCTTGTAGTAATATGACGATAATTAATCAAGTACCTATACTTAAGAGAGGTCTCATTGGTATCAGTTGTATTATTAGGCAGCGGGCGAGGGCGGATGGGCCGCCGGGCCGGATGGCGAGCCCGGCTGTCGCGCACAATCTACTCGGAGATGTTGTGACAGCCACAATGGGGATTCATTAATCAACTTTTCCAATTTCCAACGAATCTATCTCTGTTATCAATAAGTTTAGGGAAAAACCCTCCTCAACCGAATTCTAATGTAGATTGTTTGAAGACTGAAGCCTCGTACATCCACGAGTACATATTATATTGACACGGAAATGTATCGTAGTATCCCCCGGTTTTCACTGAATACATAAAAAACTTCAATTTACTAATTGGATTGAGGTACGGGCCGCTTGTGTGCAGCTCTGACTCGCGGGCTAATTCAAGATAGTACAAATAAAATGTATGTAAAAACGTATGGAGTTACATGATGAAATCAAGACTGCAGCCTTGTTGATCTGTCGCAAGTGATACTGAGCAAGGGGTTTTGCCTGGGTTCTAATTGCAGGTCGGGCAGTGTTCATACGTTTTGCCATCAAAAATTTCTCAGTAGTAACCTAGAATCTGGATTTGTGCCCAAGTTTTGTCAATGGACTGGCTTCCTAAACCCTTAAACCTACATTGGGTAAGTCCGATGACCATAACCTTTCAACTGTCATTAACGAGACACAATAGAATTTTAATTGTTATCAACCTCAATGAGGCGTCGTAACAGATGATGAGATAACTGGCGTAATGTGGTTGTAGATACTAGACACCTCTGCCTAGCTTTTCGACGAATACATTATATAGGGGTAGGGCTGCCATCCGTCCGGGTTTCCCCGGAAATGTACTAGTTTGGAGGGCGTCCGGGGAGCGTCCGGGCGGAGTATTTAAATAGTGTCACACTATTTGTGTCAGGGGAAATCCGATTAATTGAATTATTTGCTATAAATTAAAGTATTATCATAGTTAAAAATTCGGCGCAGGTCGCGCCTCGCGGCAAATATACCCATGCGCTCTCAATTTAATTTTAATTTCATTAAAAAGTGTATTTAAAACTCAAATTTTATATTTATTTTTTATTTATGTACACATTAAAAAAGAAATGTAAATGTAGAGTAAATTTTATTTTTATTACCTTATTAAGTACCTCAGATAGAGAATAGTGTAAGTACAATTGATTGGTAAATTAAGCCTTTAATTTTATTGTTGAGGCTAAGTTAATTTTCAATTATTAAAAAAATTGAAATGATACTTAACGATGGTTTCATTTTATTGTAAAAAGAAAACCGAGGGCGTCCGGGGAAAAATCTTCATTTCACTCAAATGTCCGGGGTATTTGAAGTTTTTGTCTGGGGCCCGTAATTTAGGTGATGGCAGCCCTATACAGGAGTGATGTTTTGTGGCATTTCATGCTAAAATATTCTCAGAAAAATAATACTTATTGGTAAAATAAAATGCGGAATGAATAAAATGAGGTTTGTAACATAATACTCATGAAAATTGCGCGTAGGCACTTGTTCCGCATCACGCGTCGCCGCGTCACGTAAACGTTCAATTTTCACCTACTCATGGTGAAACATGACTACTGTATTTCTATTTTCTTAATGTCCCTCGGGAATCATCGCATTTCCGAACACAAACGAATGCTAACTTCCATGTCCATCAATTATTAGATTTATCTTGTATAATAATTTGAATTCAGAACTAAGTACTTTATTGTTTTGTTTTGATTTTCGTGTGAAGAGCTTTAAAAATATTTTCCTATCTGTCGTGCCTGCGACTTTAGCAGCTTTCTTACCATTTTTAAAGTAAATTACATTAAGTTAAAAGAGTATTAACAACTCTATATACCTCCAAGTCGATTGAGAGCGTCCAGTTTATACCAAGTGTAAAGGGCTACTGATAGAAATCCGACGACTAACGAAACACGAGGTTTGCCGAGGGACATTAAGAACATAGTTGTACTGCGGTTGTTTCACTTACTCACTTTTCTTCCACGTGTCTGTGTAATTTGTTTAAATATGTGTCGGAGACGGGTATGTGACTCTCGTTATTATCAGCGATATTTTAACTACTGTGGGTATAGTGTGGGTAGTGTTGGTTAATGCGCAATAAAAAAATCGTTTGTAGTTCAGATCACATTATAATTTACTTTCAAATTAATCACACTAGCTAAATTATACACACACTGGGTGCGACGGCGTTTATTAAAATCACAAATTAACACAATGACCCCAAATTACAACTTACACAATAACTGAGCACAACGAATCGAGAATAGTTCCGCGACGTCTTAACTTCGATGCGACCAGAGGCTGAATGCCTCCTCGCCATGGCCTTAAAACATCACGACTCTGTAGAAGCACTTGGTGTCGGTAGATCACTTGATGTCGCCAGTAGCGCACTTGCGATTCGTTTCGTGTCCGTACTAATGACCGGATCCGACATATGAGTCTATTCATTTTAACTTATATAAATGCGAAAGTGAGTTTGTTTGTTACGCTTTCACGCCAGAACGGCTGAACGGATTTTAATGAAATTTGGCACATGGGTAGACCTTGACCTGGAGAAGGATATATTTTCGACCAGAACGCGGGCGAAGCCGCGGGTAAAAGCTAGTACGATAGTAAATTAAACTTCGGATATCGAATGACGTTCCCAGTTTGCATACAAAAATTCAACCAATATCCAATAATGTTGTCACCATAGCTAGTCAAAGATTAGCATTGCAAAACTTATCTAGTCGCCCAAACTTATTTCGTTTCTTTGAAAAAATACTTTTTTAATTTCAATGTTAGGAATTTAGGATTTATTTGATAGTTCCTAAATACTCTTTATGCTAAGTATTACCAGTGTTTGCATTTATTGTCGTACTAGCTGACCCAACAAACAGGACAACCTGTTACCTGTAACCTGTGTTTATGTTTACAGCGCGCATTCTGTCAATCGCACCAACTAGGCAACTGTCAAACGACTGACAGTTATGTCAAAAGCGCTAAGGTTCCATTAGAAAAATTAATATATTAAGTTTACTTAAGTTTTCTAATTTTCCGCGCAACTTTATTATTAAACTATATTATTTTTTTCTTTCATAAGAACCTTTTCAAAAAAAAGTATTAGCGAAATCGGTCCAGCCGTTCACGCGTGATGCCGTGACCAAGGGAAATAGGGATTCATTTTTATATATTTTTGAAGTGAAAATTTCTTTAGGCGCGTTGGGTATTTTTGAGATGGGAAAAAACTATTGAACTCGCGACACCGTTACCGACACCTAATTTTTGTAAACGCGATTGTGCTCTTTATTTATATTAAGTTACGGATCAATGTTCTATGCAAGTATTTTTACTTTAAAGGTTTTGGAAGTATTTTTTTTTTTTTTTTTTTTGTAAACGCGATTGTGCTCTTTAGTTAAATTAAGTTACGGACCAATGTTCTATACAAGTATTTTTCTTCCACCAAGGCGAATTTGTTCAAGTTTTCACTTCTGTCGGCACTCCCGGAGTGCCACTGTTTTATATATATATGTCACGGCTAAAACCCGAAGTGCGGCTACACCTAGTATTAGCCGGCTACAACTAGGTGCGGCCGGTAGCAGTGAAAATGTTTGAAGAGTAGGTTAGGTTAGGTTAGAACTATGACAGACCGCAGTGACCTTTGTAGACCGCAGTGACCTTTGTTATCGCTGCAGTCAACCCGGTCACAGGGCGGCCCAGTGCTCCGCGACACCAAACTGCAGTCTTTGCGCAGCTGCAGGGAAGCCTGCGGAGCACAGACTTGGCGGGAAAGCTTGCAAGGCTCCGAGAAAGGTTGGCAAGAGGACTGGGGCTGTTAGAGGACCTGCGCCTCTCCCACAGCCGCCTCAAGCAACTGACTCCCGACCCAGGGAAGGAGGAGATGCCAAGGAAATGGAATGCCAGTGATGGCACAATTCCATTTCCTTCAGGCGAATATCAACCACGCTGCCAGAGCTCAGGATCTTTTGCTTCAGAGCATGGCGGAGTGGTCGATCCATGTGGCTGTGGTCACTGAGCCGTATTTTGTCCCTCCCCGCGATAACTGGGCAGGGGACCTAGACGGTTTAGTGGCCATCATTGGCGGGACTCTGGTCAGTCCCTCCCGAGGACACGGTTGGGTGGCCGCCCTCGCGGACGGAATTGTCACCATTGGGGCGTACTTCTCGCCCAACAGGAGTCTCGCTGACTTCGAGGGGTTCCTTGTCGAACTGGGTGCCGTCGTGGGCCGGTTCCATCCTCGCCCGGTGCTGTTGCTCGGGGATCTCAATGCCAAGTCTGCGGCGTGGGGATCCCCGGTCACCGACCCCAAGGGCGAGGTGTTGGAGGAGTGGGCGGTCACGACCGACTTGACCATCCTGAATCGGGGCTCAGTTTACACGTGCGTGCGGCAGCGGGGTGGGTCTATAGTGGACGTCTCGTTCGCTAGCTCCGCTGTTGCGGGTCGTGTCCGCGACTGGCGAGTTGCCGTAGAGGTGGAGACGTTGTCAGACCATCGATATATTCGTTTCGACGTCTCCACCCAGACTGCGGGTGGCGGCCGACCATCGGCCCCGCAAATGAATGGTCCTCGCTGGTCGTATAAGCGACTCGACAGGGAGCTTCTCGAGGAAGCCGCTATCATCCAGGCCTGGGTCCGGGAGTCACCGACGAACGAACCCGTCGACGTCGAAGAAGAGGCGCAGTGGTTCCGCGGGGCGATGACACAAATCTGCGACGCGTCCATGCCCCGCGTCCGCACACAGCCCACAAGGCGCCAGTTGTACTGGTGGTCCGACGCAATCGAGCAGATGCGCGTGACCTGCGTGGAGGTTAGACGCCAGTACACCCGATACCGGAGGAGACGTCGTCGGGTTCCGGAAGAAGAAGCCGCGCTGTATGAGGTGTACCGCGCGGCGAAGCAGACTCTATGGCTGGCCATCGGCGAGTCTAAGACTCGAGCCAGGGAAGAGATGTTGGCGACCCTAGACGGGGATCCGTGGGGGCGCCCTTATCGCGTGGTCCGAGGGAAACTTCGTGCCTGGGCGCCTCCACTCACGGAGAGCTTACAGCCGCAGTTGCTGGAGGATGTGGTCGCAGCCCTCTTCCCTGCTAGAGAAGAGCATATACCGCCGCCGATGGCTTTGCCCACAGCCGCAGAGTCGGAGGATGAGGAAGTCAACGTCCCTGAGGTGACACAGCCGGAGATGAGGGCAGCCGTAACGCGGCTCCGGGCAAAAACCGTTGCCCCGGGGCCCGATGGAGTTCCCGGCCGCGCGCTCGCCCTCGCTCTGAAAGAGCTAGAGCCCCAGCTGAGAGGACTCTACTCAGCTTGCCTTGAGCAGGGCCTGTTCCCTGCTCAGTGGAAGACAGGTCGTCTGGTCCTGCTCAGGAAGGTGGGACGCCCAGCAGACTCGCCGTCCGCATACCGGCCTATAGTGCTGCTAGACGAGGTGGGTAAGCTTTTTGAACGGATAATTGCAGCCCGCCTCGTCGGTCACTTATACAGAGAGGGGCCGGATCTGGACGACAGTCAGTTCGGCTTTCGGCATGGGCGCTCCACTGTTGACGCAATAATGCGGGTGAGAGTCCTGGCGGAGGAAGCGGTATCCCGGGGAGGGGTTATGTTGGCGGTGTCCTTGGACATCTCCAACGCATTCAATACCCTACCCTGGAGTTGTATTCGGGAGGCATTGCGATACCATAGGGTGCCCCGCTATCTCCGCCACATCGTTGGGGCTTATTTGGCGGAAAGGTGTGTCACCTACAGGGGACGCGACGGCGGGGGCCGGCGCGATATGTCGTGCGGTGTTCCACAGGGCTCGGTCGTGGGCCCGCTCCTGTGGAACATCGGTTACGACTGGGTGCTGAGGGGCGAGCTCCAACCGGGAGTGGACCTGACGTGTTATGCGGACGACACGCTGGTTACGGCCCGGGGGAGCTCGTATAGGGAAGCAGCGTTGCTGGAGACGGCTGCGGTCTCACAGGTGGTGGGTCGCATACGGCGCCTGGGCCTGGAGGTGGCTCTCAATAAGTCGGAGGCCGTGGTCTTTCACGGCCCTCGGCGAGCGCCACCGCCGGGATCAAGCGTCGTGGTTGGGGGGGTCCAAATTGCTGTCGAGTCCACCATGAAGTACTTGGGACTGGTGCTCGACAGCCGGTGGGACTTCGGCCCCCACTTTCGACAACTGACGCCCAAGTTGATGGGTGCCGCGGGTGCGTTGTCGACGCTGCTTCCCAATCTGGGGGGCCCGAGCACCGCCTGTAGTCGGTTATATTTGGGGATCGTGCGATCCATGGCCCTGTACGGAGCCCCGGTGTGGGCTTCTGACCTGACGGCCGGCAGCATCGCAATACTGCGAAAACCGCAGAGGGCGATGGCCGTCAGGGCTATCAGGGGGTATCGCACGATCTCCTACGAGGCGGCTTGTGCACTGGCCGGATCCCCGCCCTGGGACCTAGAAGCGAGAGCCCTCGCTTCACTGCACCGGTGGCGCGAGGAGGCCCGAATACGGGGAGGTGGACCGGTGAAGCGTGAGATCGAGCTTCGTCGGTCTCAGCTCCGCGAGGTCCTGGTGACGGAATGGCGGGACAGGCTTCTGCGCCCTACCGCCGGCCTCGCTACCGTCGACGCGATCCGACCAGTGCTCGACGAATGGCTCGGGAGGAGGCACGGTTCCCTGTCGTTTCGGGCGACGCAGGTGCTCTCGGGGCATGGCTGCTTCGGGAAGTACCTGTGTCGCATAAACAGGGAGCCGGACGCTCGGTGCCATCACTGCACCCACTGTCGGGAGGACACGGTGCAGCATACACTAGCAGAGTGTACCGCATGGGAGGAGCCGCGCCGTGCCCTCGTATCTGAAGTCGGAACCGACCTGGCGCTGCCGGCTGTCGCTCGTTCGATGGTCGGGAGCGCCGAGTCGTGGGATGCGGTGATCTCCTTCTGTGAAACCGTAGTTTCGCAGAAGGAGGCTGCGGAAAGGGAGAGGGAGATTGAGACCACTCTCCTGATCCGTAGCAGGCGGACTGGGCGTCGGCGGAGGGCGGACAACGCCCTCTTCCAGCCCCCGTAAACAGATCCGGAGGGACGGCGGACTCGGGGACGTCCGCCGCCCCCCATCCAGCAGGACCCGAGGTGGCGGCGCGTAGTGTTCCACGCGCGCCCCTATTTGACGTCGTGGGGGAAGTCTCACCTCACTCCCCCCGCGGGCATGAAGTGGCCCGCAAAAGCGGGCTGGCACCAGTCGGGGATCATGGAAGGCGCACTAGATCTCATGATCCCCGGTCCAAGTGTGGGAAGGGAACACCGGGGTGGTTTTTAGTCAGTAGGAGTCTGACAGACCCCTTCGTCTGCCCCAGGGCGGAGGACATCCATGAGGAGATAAAAAAAGGTTAGAACTATGACCACATAACACACCGCACGAGCCGAGCGAGCGAAGCGAGCGGTGCCGCGGCAGCGGCCGGCGAGTGCCAGGGTCCATTTAGGCAAGTTTAACTAACTGCTACCGACCGCACCTAGTTATAGCCGGCTAAATCTAGGTGTAGCCGCACTTCGGGTTTTAGCCGTAACATATATATATATACATAATAATAATATAAAAGATAGATAGATTGTCGTGTCCACATTGTAAATTTGCTGATGTCTGATGAACATAGAGGACACTTTTGGCCATTCGTTTAACGAACCCATATGATGATATTCGCTAACTCTAAAGTATCTGCTACCTACAAGGCTGCCAATCGCGTCTCCGACAGTGGTGACCTTAGTTGGCGACAGGCAGAGATGTTTGAAATCTGGTCGTTAAGCACCATCTATAGATAGTGCAATCCACGAAGACGCGCCCCACTCCGCGATTACTGTACTGTAAGCTGAACTCCGCGGAGCGGAGTGGGACGCGTCTTCGTGGATTGCACTATCTATACACGGTTGTAAACCACCAAGGTCACCTCTGTCGGGACGCGGTTGGCGACCGAGTAGCAGGCACTTTAGCCGGCGCTAACCCTAAGTCAACGCAAAGCGCAAAGTAGTTTCTTATCGCTCAGCCTTTCTTTCTTGTATTTCCTACAAGGATAGGTATGGTTGCCAAACACAGGTTTCTGTCCAATAGCTCATATAGCATGTAACAGCAGTGATAGCCTAGTGGTGTGACCGTCGAACCCAAGGCACGACCTCTGACTTTTCGGATTTATGTGTGTATTGTTTAATTATCACTTGCTTCAAAAACGGTAAAGGAAAACATCGTGAGGAAACCGGCATGTCTCTGAGATATTTCTCTCAGGCATGTGAAGCTAAGTCAGAGGCCCATGGGCGGCAAAAAACTCTGACACCAGGTTAGTCACTAACCACACGAAGAAAGAAAAAAGTACGTAACTACATACTCGAATGAAAAAAAATTTACTTAGTAATTTCTCTATTTATTGTTTCGGCAGATCCATCGAAATATTATAAATAAGAAAAACACATGAAAAACAATAATAACTTTGAAGGTAGGTATCATAATACCTATCTAGAGTTAAAAATGATAAACCAACAGAATACGGATTTAAATTCATTGTTCTGGGGTTCCCATTGAATGTGTATTTAATTGAATACATAGGATTGGCATAAATTGAATTGAGAGTTATATTGAAATGGGCTGTGGCATTTGCTTATCGATATTTACTGGCTACAACGTACAGATCTAAATTAAACAAACGAAAACATTCATTTGGATATTACAGATTTGAATCTGAAATTTAATTGAAAATGTTGTTTTTTTTGCCGTAGACGTAAGTAAGTAATTGTAATCTTTACGAAATGTAATCTGTTAGTTATTTTCAATGCGATGAAAGCTTTCGTTTAAACTTTTGTCTCTATAATTAGGGACGTTATACAAGGAGCAAAGAAAAAGAAACGTAAAGCAACAACAAGAAGAACAGTTAGTTGGTCAGCTGTGTCCAGGTCGCTAGTGCTGCTAACATAGTATTGACGCAATATAGCGTGACATCACTCGGTAGCATATCTCGGCGAGGTTTTTATCACGAGTATCTCACTTCATTGAGCGTCAAGTGCGGTTATTAACTGTCGAGAGCACTCTAGATAATGGAATTGCCACAAAACGCATACATTCGTCACTGGCACACCATGACATGTTATCTGACCTTCTTAATTTTATTGATTGTGCCGCTAGCCGCTACCGGCTACAATGATCCAAAGTACTTTATCAGAACCATTGATACACCTACGGACTCACTCGAATATCACACCTACACACCTTTTAAAGTATTAAAAACAAAGAGTGCTAAAACATAACCTTTTTTTTTGGGTGGGAAATTATCAAATAACTTCTTCCGCTCTGGGTGGTGCGAGAGGGCGAGTCAGACTTTTATTGACTAAAACCCACCCGTGTTTCTTCAGATGCCATGTTGCCAGAGGCCACGGTTATATTTCGGACTTTCCCGCAACCCCGGCAGGCATCGGCCCTAGCGGACTCCGTCTATTCTGCTGACATCTCGACCCGGGCCTGGTCCTTATCGGTCGGCGAGCTACCCATTGCTCACCGTCCGCAAGCCCGCGCCTACGGTGGCCGGGAATAAACCTGCGACTCCCGACGCCCAGGGCGTCTCCGCTAAAACATAAACCTGTCATCGAATAAAAAACGCTAGAAATGTGGTAATATTTCTACATTTATCGAGAGAGAAAGCTTATTAAGTCATCCTTCTTAGCATTAGTTAAACATACTGAACATTTATTTGAACAAATTGTATGATGCAATGTTCGCGTACTAAACCTACATCATATTGATATCGCTGAAAATTACATTAATATATGAAAAAGGCTCTTGCCAGATGCTGGCGCCATATAATAATTGGTTTCAGAAAAAAAAAACGATTGATATATTGTTCACACGCACGCTCTAATAACGTTCCATATTTTATCCAGTAAAATGATCCGAATTGATGTTTTATCTTGTAATTAGATCCTGCTATTAAAATGTGAACTTTTATGAAGATGAAACGTTAATTTCTTTTTGTTGTTTTTCATCGTCTGTACACACGGCTACACATCAAGCTATAATTTTCCAGTATAAGCTGACCTCGCATTGTACGGAAATCCTATACAATGCGAGATCAGCAGAAACTGGAAATGTATAGCTTGATGTGTAGCCGTGTGTACACCCATACCTACTTTTTCACATTATGATTAAAATTACTTTCATTTTTGTTTCTGCTTATTTAGTTAATTGAACTCCACGCTGCCTCTTCAGTAGGCGACTATCTACAAAACGGCAGTATTTAATTAATAAGCGCCCATTCGCCCACAGATTTTCGTAAATACCTACTTAAATTTTTCAACCAAAATCAATAAAGTCTGAAATTAAATAATCTGGTGAAAAAACTAGACTAACATGTTATGTTGCCTAAAGCTGTAAATACAACAATAAAATCTAATGTCCACTAACAGAATGGTTCGTATAACGCGGAGTCCTCACAAACGCGTTAGGTATGTCCCCCGGCCGTGACTCCACACAGAATCATTAGAGGCAGCGCAGCGTACATCAGGCGCCAAGCGTCAATTAAGAGGCCGGACTCACCGTGATGTAAATATTAAAGAAAAATACACCCACTGTTGTTAATAAAGATGAGGCGCCCGTGACTCGCATACATTCGGACACTCAAAGACTTGCAAATGTTGACAAAATAACCGCGAGTGACCAACGTCGGCGTGAAATATATTAAAATTTTCACACGAAGTGCCACTTAATTTTAGACGTGACAGATTTGACCCGCAGAAATGATAAACAGGCGTTATGATCCCTTTGGCGAATAAACATCAATTGTGAACATACAATGATAAAAATATTAGCTGTCTTGTAAAAACCGCTCATCTATGTTACTATGTACTTCTATTTGGAAACAAAGTATGTTTGTTTTTCTTGAAACTCACAAAACAACCGCGAAAAGGAAATGAACGCCGGACCACTCTGAAGCGTCTAGGACACCATTTCCTGTCATTACTTTCTGAACAATACCTAAGCAGCTATCCTACCTATCTATCGCTATCGCTAGCTATCGATGAAAACCAGCGCTGGCGCTCTATCTCGCATGGGGTCGCAGCTTTATGCTGAGCGATGGCCGTTTTGCGTGGATGTGACGCATATTTTCCCCCAAATTGTGATTTACGTGTTTTTTTTTATTTCTTTGCGTCATGTTTATCGCAAATAAACGAATTTTTCTTTCTTTCTTTTCTTTCTTTTTCTTTTACCTTTGATTTCGCTAGGTAAAAAGCAGAGGAACATTGCAAGATTTGAACTAGATACTTTAAAAAAAGAAGATCACTGGAAACCTCCCCTCAAATCTTCACGGAGCAGTCAACTTTGCACTACAAACTACTAACTATGGACTATAATATTATAGTCCTCCAAACCGAATTTCGGCCATGGCGACCAATTTCAGCGGAGACCAGCCTTTGGCGCGCGAGATTTTATAATATAATTTATTTACTTCTCATTACAATCCTACTAATATTATAAAGGCGAAAGTTTGTGAGTGTGTGTGTATGTTTGTCTCTTCTTTACGCTCAAACGGCTTGACCAATTTGGATGAAATTTGGCACACAGATAGTTTATAACCTGTATAAACTTTACTTTTTATCCTGATATTCCGACAGGATCGAGACTTGCACGGGTGAAACCGCGGGGCGCAGCTAGTATACTTATAAAATAGTAACAAAGAATCTTATTGTCCGGTCATGGGCTCAAAGAAAAATTTTGTGGGAGACTGGTGCCTAAGCTGCCTAAGTAAGCCGAAGCTTGTATTTCAGGCGACCAGGTACTACCCCGCCCCAAGTAGGTACATAATTATGGTCTCCTATAAATTAAAACTAGACAATAATTTATATTTGACTTATAGGAAGGAGTGTTCGTGTGGCGTGAGTGGGTTTGTGAGTGTATGGGGGGGTGTGTGTGAGTGTGTTGGGCGTATGGGTGTGTGGGTGTGTGAGCGTGTGGGTATGGGTGATGGAGAAGTTGTTGCGTGTATTATAGTGCACAAGTGTGTGCGCAGACACAGGTGCACTCTCTGTTCCCTCACTCACATAGACCGATGGGACGGCAATCGGACACGACCGGAGAGAGATCAGGCGCAGGGCCAACGACTTAACGTGCTTTCTGAGGCACGGGGTATCACATCGCCAACTTTCAAACTCCGGGCTGTTACTAAGAAATTCCTAATGGAAAAACCCAATATCACTTTCACTAACTACCAAGGTAGTAGCCCAAACTCTCAGCCTTAGACTGTAATATTGGAATCACAACTGGAAAATTCTATGCTGGACTAATTTCCCTATGTTTTTTATCTAAATTGCTCTATCTTGGACAAGGCCTTTTAGAGCATCAAGTTTCTAGGAGACAATAACAAATGACTGGAACGTGCGTATTGTCCGGTATTTAAAGTGTTTGCGGGATTTTAATATGACTGACACACAAGACAGCAGAGGCTGTTTGTCTGGTCATAGTGGGGTGGGTAGACATTCTTATACAGGATGGTAGTTTATATAACAGTACCTGGGCGACCGAGCTCTGCTCTGGTGAAAATAAAGAATGCTCATTTTATAGGATAGTACCTACTAATTCCATACTGCCATGATAGTAGGTACTTACTAATTCCATGCTGCCATGATTGTTATTTTAATGTCAATAATGTCATGTCATTATTAATTATCTTGTTCTAAACTTTTGGCAACCATCTCTGCTTGGTTGAAAATACGGAGAAAACAAATTTTCCCAGATATGAGACCTAGCTAGATCGATTTTTCGCCCCCGTAAACCCCTATATTGCAACTTTCATCGAAATCGTTAGAGCCGATTTCGAGAACGTGATTAGAAATTTTTAAATAAACAAATAAATATATATGCAAATATTGCTCGTTTAATAGAATAGGATGATGAATATCTCAAAACAGATTCCCACACACATCATCATCGTCATTCATTTTTTAATTCTCACATTTTTCCATAGTTACAACGGCAAAGGCAGCTTTTAATTAAAAAAAAAACGGCCAAGTGCGAGTCGTACTCGCCCATGAAGGGTTCCGTAGCAGCAAGTAACTTTGAATGAAAGGTAAATTGCGGTTTACAATTTATGACGTATTAAAAAAAAACTACTTGCTAGATCTCGTTCAAACCAATTTTCGGTGGAAGTTTACATGGTAATGTACATCATATATTTTTTTTAGTTTTATCATTCTCTTATTTTAGAAGTTACAGGGGGGGGACACACATTTTACCACTTTGGAAGAGTCTCTCGCGCAAACTGTTCAATTTAGAAAAAAATGATATTAAAAACCTCCATATCATTTTTGAAGACCTATCCATAGATACCCCACACGTATGGGATTGACGAAAAATTTTTTTTGAGTTTCAGTTCTATGTATGGGGAACTCCAAAATTATTTGTTTTTTTTCTATTTTTGTGTAAAAATATTAATGCGGTTTACAGAATACATCTACTTACCAAGTTTCAACAGCATAGCTCTTATAGTTTCGGAAAAAAGTGGCTGTGACATACGGACGGACAGACAGACAGACAGACAGACATGACGAATCTATAAGGGTTCCGTTTTTTGCCATTTGGCAATGGAACCCTAAACAGCTACCTTTACCGCTGTAACTACGGGAAAATGTTCTAAGGAGATGAGTCGTTTTTAATTTTTACCATTTTCCCTCCTCTTCCATGACGGGGGAGAGTAAAAGGTACTATAAGATCACCACCTGCCTAGCCTTTTCCCAACTATGTTGGGGTCGGCTTCCAGTCTAACCGGATGCAGCTGAATACCAGTATTTTACATGGAGCGACTGCCTATCTGACCTCCACAACCTAGGTACTAGGTAACACGATACCCCTTAGTAAGACTGGTTGTCAGACTTTTGGGCTTCTAACTACCCGTAACGACTATCAAAGATCTACAAATGACAGCCAGGACCAACAGCTTAACGTGCTTTCCGAGGCACGGAGGGGTCTCGGTATGTAAAGATGGTCACCCATCCACGGACCAACTGCGGCAAGCGTATCTTAACCTGATCGATCGACCCGTGCGGCTGTTATTACTTAGCCACAAGCCCCCTTTTAGGCTTTAACTAAAAGGTACTATAAGACCACAGAACAGAAAAAACAATATAGGACACCCTTTCATACACACGAGGTAAAGGTGCAGAACCGCTAAGCTCATGTAGATAACGTTTAAAACATTGTTGGTAGACGACATTTAACGACGCTCATATTAATACAACTTTACGGATATTATCTATCATATTATGCATGCTGGGTTTAATGGTCTTCTACATATTATTTACGTGACAGAGCATTTATAGAATTTTCAATATCTGTAACTGAAACTTTCACTCACCAGATGATAGAAAAGCAATTTGTGTGATGGACACATAAAAATATTAAAATCTATTTAAATATTATCTTCTGTAGCTAAGATCATAGCAATATTATTTGAAGTGGCATCTAATCGCTAACTTGACTTGGAACACAAAAACTACTTCCAAGAAACAAATAATTTTAAGATTCTTATGGAGATTAAGTCAAATAGAACATTCGTAATTGATGAATCATATTTTTGTTGACCTTCACTCTGAGATCATTAGGTGGAGTTTCCAGTGCTGGATACAGTAAAGTACATTAGATAGTACCATGCTTTGTACCACGCGGGTCGTTAGTCGTGTTCGATGCCCTGAGCATGCTGCCATCGACGTACTTAACAAATATTGTCGTCCATTGCATTAGAGGATTATATCCAAGATAAGAGTGTTTGGAAACATGCTGGTCCTGCTCCATAGGACAATTTAGAATCAAGACAAAATCAAACTGGTTGCTAATTTAATTATAAAATTTATTACTTTGTGTTTTATGACATTGATTTTACATTCAGTGATTACTTCCTCACACACTGACTTATTAACTGTAAAATTTTAGGAAAATCGTCTACTTTTACAATGTTTGTAAATATGTGAGCACACATATTAAATTATCTATCATTGCTTCATTTTTAATTCTTTTTACCTATTGTGGTATAGTAATTTTATTCTAGGTGCACGTCTTCACCTATAATAATTATTTAACAAATGTACGTACATATACAAACAATTGTAAAACATTTTAAAAGAGTAACGGTTGAGTTTCTTGCCCATTCTTCTCTAAACGAAAACTACCTTTTGGAAGGGGCGACTAGAATCAATTTTATTATTTTGTCATTTTTGACGTTCAAAAGTGCCATACATGGGCCTATTTGAAATAAATGATTTGACTTTGACTTTGACATCTCATATCTGTGCATCAAAGTGAAAGTTTACATGAAATTATTATTTTTTATTTCAGGTACATTAAATTCCTACACACCATTTGAGTTTACAATCATTAATCGAGCGGATAGACTATTCTATATACCAATTTCGTGGCTATATCATATTACCAATAAGACATAACAACGTCTATCTGTCAGCGTGAATCTTCGTTCGTGAGATATTCTAAAAAAAATTAAATTTTTCCAAACTTTCAGATCGAGTCGTACTCCGCACAAATAAAAATCATTAGAACTTCTGAATAACTAAGTTAATTCGATTTTTTAAAGTGAAAGTCATCTTCGGTATTAATGAAATACCTATCCAATCAAACGCCATTCCTCAATTAAAAAAAATAAGTCAAGAAACTTTTGGCCTCACAAAATACATTGAGGGACTGTGGCCCGCTTATACCACAAATCACTCACTTACTAAAATACGTTTTTGTAATGGTAAACGAAACTTAAAAATAGGCCTAACTCTGTCAATCAGCTGAAATTGAGAAAGATGACACTTATTTTGAAAGCGAACCGACCCGGGAATCGAACCCAGGACCTCATGCTCAGCAGTAGCACTTGCGACCACTAGACCAACGAGGCGAGGCGAGGTGTTATTGGGTTTTTCTAACTGGAATTTCTCAGTAGCAGCCCGGAGTCTGTATTTGTGCCGGGTTGATGGCAATAGGCTCGCCCCCTATTACATGGGACTTAAACATGGCGAAATGTGGGTGTACCTGCTACAGGTACACAGGTATGTGTTATGTTTAAAAATCTTTTTACAAAAAATACAACCGACTTCCAAACTACAAAGTGAAAAATAACTTTAATTTCGGAAGTCGGTGTCAAAAAACTAAAATACTGATCCAAAGACACCGACTTCCGAAATTAAAGTTATTTTTCACTTTGTAGTTTGGAAGTCAATTGTATTTTTTGTAAAAAGATTTTTTTTTCACTTTTTAATATAGTAAAAAGATTTTTTTTTCACTTTTTAATAGTTTGTAATTTATCTATGTAACAATAGCCTTATGTCAACTGCTCATCAAAAATACCCAAATCGCTATAGATGTGCCTATAATATTTGAAGAGTTCCCTCGATTTCTCCAAGATCCCATCATCAAATTGTGACCAAATGACAATGGGACCAACTTGAAAGTATACCCTTTCAAACAAAAAAATAATTTTTCAAATCAGTCCAGCGGTCTTCGAGTAATCGGGGAACATACATAAAAAAAAAAATATCCCGACGAATAGAGAACCTCCTCCTTTTTTTTTAAGTCGGTTAAAAAGAGAAAACATATACACTATTTGATTGTAGGCAGTGCAAGGGAGCCTACAAATTCGACCTACATAGACCGAATAACTAAATCTAAACTCCACTCACAGGTTAAGCAAACTCAGTTAATTAACGCAACGCTAGCACTACAGAAACACTAGTCACAGTTTATACATGTGTTAGGTATCTAGTTAATTACCTAATACATACAACAATAACATTAGGTTTTGAAAAAAGGACATCTTATTAATTAATTTCATAAAGAATACCAACAGCATTTACATTTTTTTTTCACTCCTCTTACTCAAAAAGGCCGTCATTGTAGAGTACCAGAGCGGGGAAAAAATAGCATTTCTTGCACTAGGGGAAAAAGTGATTTCTTTTTAATTTCTGTCTGTTCCAACGAGTCTTGAAAAATGAAAAAGTCTTTATTCTTATTTAGAATAATATGATTCTGGGCTAGACTTATTACTAGTTCACAAAAAAAAGAACATTTTATTTTTGAAAATGGAACTAAATCCGGCTATCTCTTCGGTAGAACGCATGCATTGCATTGCGGCTACAGAAGAAATAAAAAAGGCATTGGCGCGAAATCTTTAGAATTTTTCTCTAATTACGAATTGAATTGGTGACCGTAATATAATTTACAACAATAAAAATGTCATCATCTAGTGAGAACATCTTCACAGAGGACTGAAATTAAGTTGCCAGAAAAAAACATCTCGTTAAACATTTAAATAAAATAAACTATATATTGTATTGGATTATTTCATTTTCTTGCAATCGTAGTGAAAAGTAGAGTGTAACACACGGCGCTAAGACCCATTATAACTCGGTTTCTATTTACTCCCTCGCTGAAGCTCGGGAGTAAAACTACCTCGTTACAATGGGTTATTTTAGCCCCTCGTATAACAATCTACTATTTACAATCGCCGACCTCCTCTTCAGTTATCATTACATTATCCTGAATAAAAAGAAAAATTTGAATAACCATTGCTTCTTTTCATGTGGTTAGTGATTAACCTAGTGTCATAGTTTTAAAGCCGCCCCGCTGCCTCTGACTTGGCTTCATATGCCGTTGAGAAATATCTCTCAGGCATACTGGTTTTCTCACGATGTTTTCCTTCACCGTTTTTTGAAGCAAGTGATAATTATACAATACGCACATGAATCCGAAAAGTCAGAGGTGCGTGCCTTGGGTTCAAAATCGAGACCTATGACTTTGGAGTCTGATGGTCACAGCACTAGGCTATCACTGCTTATGAAAAAATAACCATTACATAATAGAATAAAGAAAATCCTTTTTAACAGCAGGATATTTATATTGTATTGGGAAAAGGCTTCCATCCTCCAGTTCATCTCGTCACCTCTTCCTGGGCCAGCCTTCCCTCTACAAGCACCAATTTTGCGAAGTCTCTTGCGCAGCTGTCGTTCTAAAATACCTACCTAATTGGAGAAGGGAATGAAAAACTTGATAATCACATTAATATTACCACATAAAAGACATCTGTGAATAACTTAGTTTATAAACATATTGGTCTTTTCAATAATTAAATATTCAATACGTTACCGATGGTCTCGGGCTCAGAAGCTAGACAAAGTTGTAGATAACTGAGTAGAAAAGTGTTACCAATAGTTCCGTAAACTTGCTCTGAGCAAAAATGTTTCGCACACTGCTAAATTCAATTCTCTTTGAACTTTAACTTCAGTCACCTTTACAGGCGCATTACTTGCATGCCTAATGGGCACCTTAGAAATGGAAAAGTGACTAAGAATACTTTTTAAAACATAATCTAAACGAATTATTTCGGTTTAGAAAGCAGTAAATCGTCATATAGAGACATATATGTATTCTACCTAATCGCTCTTAATTATCTTTTTCATGGATTGCTATAAGCACAACCAAATGTAATGATAATATACAGTGTCTTTATAATGCGCACATATCGAAATGAGGGAATCGATGCTTAATTTTATCGATGGAAAAAATATTTAAAAAAATCTATTAATAAGGAATTTAAAAAAAAATGTAACAGAACGGTGTAACTTTTAAACTAAATGATCTATCGCGATGAAACAAACTCCATAATGATTGGAAGTAATTAAGCGTCCTCATAAAAAGGAAAATTTTGAAACAAAAACTACCCTCAATTGAAAATAAACACGTTTTTTCATCATCAATTTTTACAATAATCGTAAAATTTCTCAAAAAGACGCCAAACAAAACAACAAAAAAAAATATTTTTAATTTTTCGTTCGATAAAATTAAGCATAGCTTACCTCATTTCAATATGTGCACATTATTAAGACTCACTATTATAGGCCGTTTTCTATATCCTAAGTATATATAATAGAATATAGAAAACGGCCTATGTTGATGAAATCATTCATCAAAGATGACTCAAGAATATAATGTCAATAACATCCTGTGCAAAGTTGTCATGTGAAGGCCAAGTTTACAGTTTGTTTTCATACATTTCAAAGTAATTTAAGAGCATTGACAGCCACAGTTCCCAAAAACGTAATACTTGGAACTCAACCAATTTGTATGTTGTCGAGAAAGTAAGCACAATACAAAATAAGAAATGGTGGGCCAAAATGAGTAACATAAATAAAAATTAGTCTTCACTGGCTGTACGACGAATTTCTGGAAGATGTGAGTCCTTTTTGTTGCAATGGGAAGTGACAGGCCGACGGTAGCAATAAAAGAACGATTAAACACTTCCTCAAGACTAACATAATGTTTAAAATTGAAGATACTCTTAGTTAAGGCGAGTTAAGGCGCCACGTAATATCGCACGAACAAACTAGTTCAGTTATTGATATAGGAGCTTCCTGCCTCCTGGAAAGATAAACTATAAAACCCGAAACCTCGAAACTGTAGTATACTTTATAGATACTAGGTTATTGTGTAGGTACGTACTCCGTAGGGTCAGGCTGTTCAATGTTCATCTGAAAACACCTTTATCATGATAAGGAGCGTGCCAATTACGATTTTTTATTCTGGTATACTTTTGCACCAAATAATTTTACTAACGTGAACGGTTTCATTTGCGTTGTGTAAACTCATGACCTAAAACAACTTCACGTGTAAGTATCATGTTCTTCACTTCACATAATATTCCTTCGGCCAATTAACTATATTAATAAGGATAAGCAAAGATCCAGAAAATGGTCAATTAATTATTTATAGAACTGGAAATTGGAATAACCCCGAAATGAGTAATGCATGATACAATTCGTATTACATAATTATGTTTCTAAGACAAACAAAATTGTTTTCAATCAAAACTAGGTTAGTTAGTCATTTAATTAAACAACAAAAACCAAAGATAGGGAAATAATGGGCATTTTCCTGGATAACCAAAAGACTGCGACAATTCTAAAAAACCCATTATACCATATAATATATGGTACTTATGCGATAGATACAACAGACATTATTTTTTAATCTAGCAAATAATACCTCATTTATTTATTTGACACTATAATTACAGAATCCACTTTGCCAACTAACAACACTTTGACAGGCTGGGACCCATTGCCAGGCAGTCCACTAGATAAACTATGGAATCAGATAATCTTGATTCTAGATATTGAGATTGATTGGGAGAAGATGCCTTGGTGTCAGCAAAAAGTCCGCCTATGTATCATCTTTTTCCATAGAATTATAAATAAACAATCCCATATTTATTTATTTATTTTTATTTATTTATTAATAGGTTAGCCTACAATAGTTTGCATATTACATGTCTATTAAAAGTACACAATATACATTTATAAGTGCAACAGTTACTTAAAGGCTAACACCACATGCACTATATATTTGGACATCATATTGCATTCATAACAACATAACATTCACAAAATACGAAACAAACATTTCCTTTTAAAACTGCAACGAAATATTGAGGTTCCCTTGTGACTTGACCAACGTGGGTGTTGAATTCTTCGAAAAGTTAACCTACTCAACTATACCAATACTCAATACTCAATTCTTTATTGCATTCCATATGTATTACATAGATGGTATAACAAAGTAAAAGATCAATATGGATCCTGTCGGGCACAGCAAAATTAGGAGAGAGGAAGAGGGCTAAATAGCAATTCAATATTATTACAAATTAAGATGTGATTAATTGGGTGTATAATTAAGTATGTATTGTATATTATTAGGTTTGTGTATATAGGTAGGATTTTAATTTTAAATATTGCATAAGAATAATATAGTTAATTATTATTTAAATTCTTAGAAGTATTTTCATTATTATAAATTTATGTTATTCTTTATGTATTTATATTTGATTTCCTATATTACCTAATATGAAGAACCTAGAAATTCACTTGTGTGAACCACTAACAAGCATACAACTTTTCAGGATTTCTGCGTAATGTTTGAACGAAGTATGAACCTAAGTGATTCAGATTACACGTAACTTCTTTGTTGTAAAGTATTTATGAGGTCATGAATGGAACGGTCAGTCAAAATTAACGTCGAATTCAACAATTCTGAAAGGTATTGGTTGTTTCAAGTACTTATTCTAATATTAGAAAATTACCTAATCGCAAATTCATATTTGGATGTAAACGAGTAAATACCAATTACGTGTACTTATGATTTAATTGAAATCGAGTGTAAAACTCAAACGCTTAAACAGAGTTAACTAAATAGACGAGAAAAATTCGATTGTCATGATCAAAGGAAAATGTACTTAGTTACAAGTTTACCTAAAACCCATAAAACAAACAAAAACGATCAAATTGTCAACCACTAAAATTAAACTAGACCTTCAAAGGCGTGACTATGAAATGCATATTCAGACTTTAGAGTAATTTGTGGAAAAAGGTGGACAGTTATTGCAGGAGGCAACGCCGCCCGCCCGCCCATCTCGGTCCGCCCTAGCTCACGCACCGGATATATAAGGCGCCGGCGAGCCTTCAGCGGCACAACGCAACGCAACCACCGACAACTACGAGCTCTCCTCTCCTCTACCACTCGAACACAGGTTGGTACGACAACATATTTTATTTTTGAATTATTTATTGGAACAATATATTCTTCCAGTAAAGTTTTTCATCAATTTTTTTATATGAACTTAAAACTTATAAACATTTTAAAGTTAACTATAAAAGTCATCGTATGACATAATATATTTATGGTTATCGTATTTATAACATAACGTTCAGTCAATAACTTTTTGCCTTCGTAAAGTTTCTACTCGTGAAAAAAGTTATAAAATGACTACTTATAAACTTAAAACGTACCCTGAATCCTTATAAATTATATTAAAACATAACCCAATGATACTTTCCGTAAGTTTTTCAATAAACTGCATTTTTTTATTGTTGTGGAGAGCATAAACAAGTCAGTTTACTGCAGGTACACTTTAATTCCATATATTTACGAGTTTATTTCACTGAATCTTTCTACGTCGCTTCACTTAACTTCCGTTTCAATATGGACCTCGTATCCGGTGCTTGATGGCTATAGTTCCATTTTATTTTTATTCTTAATGGTCACTGTAGCTCTATTTATGTGTCAGCTAGTATTTTATCGTAGAAAAGTAATTAAAATGCTCTACAAACAGACTTTATGGTTAAAAAACCATATTCTTTATTCTTGAAATAAAACTGTGTTGATTAGACGGCTTCATTATTTATTTGTACCTACTTTATGAATGTACAAAAGTTGGACTTAATGTCAAAAGACATTTGTCTATCAGTTTCGGTAATAATTGCTATCGTTTTTTACAATTAAATATTTACATTTCAATTAAAACATACATAATCAATATGTACTAACACAAGCAATTCCTTGCTTAAAAGGTGATCTCCAATATTATTGTGTCTAAATGCCTTTTATAATTTAAATAAACAAATAAATAATCAAACGTCTCATCTACACTAATATTATAAAGAGAAAGGATTTGTATTTTTGTATGTTTGTTTGTAATGCATAAACTCAAAAACTACTGGACCGAATTTAAAAATTCTTTCACCTGTAGAATGCTATATTATCTTATCACTGAGTAACATATGCTATAAATGACAAATAGCGGAAGCAGCAGTGATAGCCGGTGTGACCGTTGTCGGACTGCCAAGTCATAGGTCTCGAGTTCGAACCCAAGGCACGCACCTCTGACTTTTCAGATTCATGTGCGTATTGTATAAATACCACTTGCTTCTAAAACGGTGAAGGAAAACATCGTGAGGAAACCGGCATGCCTGAGAGATATTTCTCGACTCAATAAGTATTTATTAGCCATTATCATTTTCCACTATACAGCTACTTCTAAAAGAAAGAAAGAAAATTCGTTTATTTACGGTAAACATGACGCAAAGAAACATTTAAAAAAAAAACGTAAATAACAAATTGGGGGAAAATATACGTCACATCCACGCAAAACGGCCATCGCTCAGCATAAAGCTGCGACCCCATGCGAGACAGAGCCCCAGCGCTGGTTTTCAGCGATAGCCGGCGCTGACGTGATGACGTCAACCGGTGCAGCATATAGTGAAATAACAAATCAAAAATAAAATAAATACAATACTAGTTACAATACTACTTCTACTAAAAGCTCATTTAACACTCGTAAGTAGCTTGTCAAAGAAGTGTTACCTTTTGTTTTACTCAACTCTGTCCTGAGTACTTATACTTTTCTTGCAAAGTTATAGAATACCAGCATAGTACCTACCATCAATACTTGAAGTAATACTGAGCGCTCGACGGTGTGGAATTTCCATGTTTTTCTACCTGTTGCTAACTCCTTCACATGTCTTTATTAGTAATGTGTGTAGTTTAACGTCTGTCTCTGTTTATCGGTAGTTTAAAGTTATCGTATCAAATCAAGTGAAAGATCATTATCTTTTAATTGTTTCAGCTCTTTGTGTAATTGTGTTCCGTTCTAAAATTGAGTATTTGTTCTTTTATTCTATTTAGTATTCCCCATCTGGTTACCAAGTTAGACTTACTCGATAGTCTTTCCTGCCACTCATCTAAAATGATATTGACCACAATTGGCACCGCCTTAATGAAAAGCCATTAAAATTAAAAGGGTTCCTAAAGCTATATTAATTAATGTCATTGTGTGTCAGAAGCCTTGTCTCAAATTTCGTTTAAAATGTTAATTTTCTAATTTTTATCTTCATTTCAAAAGTTTACAATGACCCTTTTTAGTGGAAAATATGCTAAGAAAAAACATTTTCACAAACTTTTATCTTAATAAGACAATTATGTATCTAAAAATAAATCGTTGTGACATGTATTTCTAAGTGAATGCTTTGATTCGTATATTATTCTATATTTAGATTAAAAATTGGTCCAACCCAATCGACGGATTGATTGCTTGCACGTGTAACATTTTCCCACAACCCAGTTCTTAAGGAAACTCGATCAAAACCCAAAAGGAATTAAATGAAAGACAGTATCATTGATTCTTACTCTTTTCATGACCTCTATTGGTTATAATAATGAAGAGACGGTACGTATTGGGCAATAAAATAACATTTTAAACCTAATCATCCTACAACGTTCCCACTGCTAGGACATAGGCCTCCTCTCTGTGAGAGTTACCGGGCAATAAAACCTTTATTTTTAATGTACGCGTATTTTTTCCATACATCGACCATTAAACACAATTGATTGTACCTGACATCTTTTCGCCGTATATTTTACTATCAAAGACCCTTCTATCTGCTTAGCCTTTTCCCAAATATGTTGGGGTCGGCTTCCAGTCTAATCGGATGCAGCTGAATACCAGTATTTTACATGGAGCGACTGCCTATCTGACCTCCACAACCCAGTAACTGGGTAATACGATACCCCTTGGAAGACTGGTAACGATCCACGAATGACAGCCGGGACCAACGGCTTAACGTGCTGTCCGAGGCACGGAGGATTCTCGGTATGGAAAGATGATCACCCATCCACGGACCAACCCCGGCAAGCGTAGCTTAACCTGTTGGATCGACCCGTGCGGCTGTTATTATTTCGCCACGAGCTCCTCAAAGACCCTTATGTACTTAATATCATTTTTTTTATCAAACACTAAGTTAACTTGATTTAAGTTAGTAACTGTCAAGTCTGGGAGTGCGTTGATGTCTTTGTAATTAAATTACGAATGTAGAGACAACACTTTTTTTTCACACTCCTTATTTTTTCCTTAATACAAAAATAATAGTGTTTAAATACATACCGAAAAAGTAAAAATAAATGTATGAATTAATTTAATGTATTTTCATATTATTCGCTACGTTTTCCTGTTCTAATTAAGTACCAATGTAATTTAAATTAAGCTCTCACCTCAATTATATTATACGTAGATGGAAAAATAATAGAAAAACAGTATAAAAATAACTTGAAAATGTACTGCGTGAATGTAATCTAATGAAACGTAATGGATTCTAAGCGTGCCGGTATACTACGTTGGTACCTATAATAGTAAATTATAACGGAATGCGATTTTAAATTAATGCATTTCATAATGTGACGTCAGAGCATTGCATTATTATCTATACTCCGTTTGAAATAAGATTAGACATTTGAACAAACCTTTTTTACAGTCCGTTCAACCGATTTTGACTTCTATACCGTAGGCATAAGGATGGCATTAAAAGAAAAAAAAGTGGTTACAAACCAACTGTTTACTGCAGCTGCCATTTGTCATGCCACCATCGCAATAGAAGTCAAAATCGGTTGAACGGACTGTAAAAAAGGTTTAGTTAAATGTCTAATCTTATTTCAAACGGAGTATAGTCATAACCGTCTCGTGGTCGTGACAATCCTGTCTTAGTTTCCATATTATAATTTCTATTTCAGCACCTTTTGCAACATCAACTTGCACCCTTGCAGTCGAATGTTTTATACAATCTTTAGATTTGTTATTTGTATGTTCATAATTACGTTTCACGCTTTCAGCTGTAGGAAGTTACTTCAATCTGCCTAACCTTTTCACAATTATATTGAGGTCGGCTTCCAGTCTAACCGGATGAAGCTAAAATACCACATTTAACATGAAGCGACTGCCTATCTGACCTCCACAACCCAGTAACAACGATACCCCTTGGTTAGACTGGTTGTCAGGCTTTCGGACTTCTGACAATCCATAACGACTGTCAAAGATCCACGAATGATAGCCGGGACCAACGGCTTAACGTGCTTTATGAGGCACGGAGGAGTCTCGGTATGTAAAGATGGTCACCCATCCACAGACCAACCCCGGCAAGCGTAGCTTAACCGGATGAATCGACCAGTGCGGCTGATATTACTTAGCCACGAGCTGGTCAGCTACTTATGCTAGTAATTTCTTGCGGTAAAACATCGTGAGGAAAGTTTGAAATCGCCAACCTGGCTTGAGCAAGTGTGTATTAATGTTCGTGCCTTCTCTGTATGAGACAGAGGCGTGCAGTGGAACATTCATAGGCTGATATTATAATACCTACTGTGATCAGTTCTGAGAATAAAATTACTGTATAAAAATAACACAGTAGATACATAAATTTTACTCAATAAGTTGAAATTGTAATTATACACCGTGAAATTTGAATCACAGTTTTGCTAGAACAAACGTTGTTCAGACCATGGTCTACTACCATTTTACAGCATCCAATAAAAAAAAACATAATTGGTTTTTGAAAAAACACAAAAAAAAAAAACAGTTTAAAATGACAAGATTATCGTTACTCCCTACAACACAGACACCACGCATGGGACACAGCATTGTTTACAGGGAAATGTACCTCCATAAACGAAATTTAGTAAGCAGTAGATAATCTTGACATTTTAAACTTTGTCTTTTTTCAAAAACCAATTTATGTTTTTTTTTTATTGAATGCTGTAGAATGGTAGTAGACCATGGTCTGAATAAAGTTTGTTCTAGCAAAACTGTGATTCAAATTTCACGGTGTATTGCTAACAACACATATTCCAATTTCAAATTCCATATTCTCAATAATTAATTTATCATCATTATAACTATTGAACACGCTAACCATCCGCGAAGCAGACATACCTACAAAACAGTTAAACAATCGTCGTGTATCAAATGTAATAGCCCTTTTTCCAATTTATTAAGTCGGCATAGTATGTCCTATTTCTCCATACAACTCTATTATCCGACATCTTAGTAGTCTTCTCTTTCTAACAATATCATCATTCACTCAGTGTATCCATCGTTTTTTTTAATAAAGTGTTAATATACATTGTGGTCGAGGTGGGTCACATTTTTGTGGGTCAACTTCAATATTTTGGCAATATATTAAAAAACGCAACGAGCTTATAAGGGCTCTTGACAAGCTCATGTCATATGTGACAATGTGTCAGACCTCTTGAGAGGTTACCACATTAGTGACACCTTGCCGCTGCTGGAGAGCAGTGGTGGCCCAGCGAGAGCAGTGGTGGCCCAGTGGTAACGGCCGCGACTTACGAATTGTAGGTCGTAGGTTCGAACCCAGATAGGCGCTTTACTTTGTGTAAATTATTTCATCACCACTGCTCTCAAAACGGTGAAGGAAAACATCGTGAGGAAACCGGCATGTCCTAGAACCGAAAATTCGAAGACATGTGACATCTACCAACCCGCACTGGGCCCGCGTGGTGGATTACGGCCCACTCCCTCTCACAGAGAGGAGGCCTGTGTCCCAGCAGTGGGACAATTTATAGGCTGATGATGACAGCTTGCCATGGAGGTTTATAAGGATGGACGAGTTCATATACCGCTACAACATACATTTTGTGTAAACAGATCTGTGCAATGATGCGAGGTGCCGGCGGAGCGCTGGCTGTGGCCGTCGCCGCGCTGCTAGTCTGCTGCAGTGCTGATCCTCATCAGGTAAGACGCCTCCTCGTCATCAGCTTAGCTGAACAAAGACAACGTACACAAGTGAAGCAGGTGGACTAGCTAAACAAAAGTCGGCGGCGACGCACCTTGCCGAAACTAAACTGTATTATACTCGCATGTGTATAACATGCGAGTACATTATGTCAGATGTACTTCCAGTCAGAATACAATATGCTTCTCTTCTGAACTTTATCAGTAGTATGAACTAGGTACGTCCAGATAGTTAATTGATTCAGGCGTGACCTTGCGGAAATCCATTATAATATACAATAGACGTGGATATATTTAGTAACCTGTTCCGCTTAGGTACTCTCAGCTTAGCTGCTCTTGTTCTCTGCGTTCAGCGCTCGGTGTGGCAACACGCCGTGTTCGGGTTCGCTACAAGTCAATCGTCATCCTAAGGATGCCTCGTTGAGAGAAAACACTTGTCGATTTCATTCATGAGTTTTTTTATGGCTCTTTAGAAATAGCTAAGCGGAACAGGTTACTAAATATATCCACGTGTATTGAATTTTTTAGGTCTTACGTCCAATTTAATAAGTTAAATGTTACAGAACTTACAGAGTAATTCAAGTCGAAAAGATATTATAAAGTGAAGTCTTATCGCAATTGATGATCGTTTCCTAACAATATCTCTGTGGACAAAAATCACATAAAAGAGATAAAGAATGGTCTGCTGTGTACCAATCAATGATATAATAATATACTCCCCGGTGTGCACGACACTGCTTTCAACCGATCGTGTAGCATCTTATAAATTTTCCCTTATAAAACAAAGACGTCCCAATTATAAAAATATTCTTGTATTCCTTTTATTTTTAATTGACGCGGTTTGGAGTGTTTCCTTTTGTGGTACAGATAATGTGAAGAATTTACACTTTTAACTCCTACAGTCGTTGGTACTGAGTTTTCAAGCAGGCGTCTTTTGTTTAATTATTATGATTATTCGCTAATTAGGGCAATACCTTCGTTTTCTTCGTGAAAACATAGCATAAACACTTTAAAGACATTCTGTAAAATTATGTAAACGCGAGTAGGTAGGTAGTACAACTTGTAATGTATTCGCATAAATATTTATTATGTGGCTATTCCTATCGGAAACAACTAGTAACTTTGAAACATGAAACACGCTTAACGTCGAGGAGTTATACATATAAAATTATGATTATATTATTACAATAACAATTAGGACTTATTACAACATCCTATACACTTCTTCTTCATCTTCTTCCTAGATGATAGAACACAATATCTGAGACCACAATTAGGCACTAAAAGCCACTACTTAAAAGGCCGTTACGCAGACCAGCGACCCGTTTAAATGACACAATTTCATAAAAGATTACTCAAAATTTTGCTGAATTGTTAAAATTGAACGAATTTCGCCAACAGTTGTTCATTTCGTCGCCTCACGCCGATATCCCATAAATACAGCACTGGTGGAATATTAATTGACAGAACAAATTCTGATTGGCTGGCTCGTAACGAGAAAATATAATAACAACTTACTCGGAAGCCTCCAATTAGATACTAATCGGTCTGTAGTCGATACTATAAAAATATAAATGAGAAAATTAAAATTTACAAGCGAGACAGCGGACCTAATTTCATTTTCTCGGTAAAGGAGATAATGGGTAGCGATAGAGAATCGATAGCGAACAGAAATATATTTTTCTAGCCAAGGTGACTACAGTGCCCATCAAACCACGGAGAGTCGGTAGAAGTACTTACACAGTCATGATATATCATGCACAGCTTACGACATGACGGGTAATTTGTCGTAAGCTATTTTTATTTTTACCGACTCACTATTATCAAGCCTATTCGATTTGTCATTTGACATACTTACCTAACATAAGTAATGTTATTTTGATTTGATTTCAAATGCCCATAAGTGGGTTAATGAATACTGCAGTGCTAACGTTTGGAATGGCTCTTTGAATTGTAATTTATACCTAACAAACCCTTTTAGAGTAGTCCCCCAATAATAATAGAACTGGAACTATTAAACACAACGGAACTAACAAGGTCCCCTAAATTACGTGAACAGGTGTATATATTGACCAAGTTCGTATCCGAGAGTCAGATAGTATAAATAAACACATAGATGCTTTGCCCTGTTTACTCTAACGAATGGCTGCGATCTCTAGATTACCCACAGCTGTGCAGTTTGTGATTGTTACATTAAGTCAAACTGCATCTTGATAATTTAGATAGCAGCTGTACTGTTCTTAGAATCGCTAAGCCACTTGACAAACTTAGCAATTCCATTAGAATTCGACTTCTCGGAAAGTGTTGCTTCAATTACAAACAGTTTCTAGTTAAATTACAATTTACAAGTTTTAACTGCAACTGCTGGAAGTACTAAGAAACCTGAAATTGATTAAAAATAAAGCAATGGTGCCGATTCCCTTGTTCACAAACTAAACTAAATTTAAGTTCAGTGCATCTTTTTCTTTCTATTTCACTAAGAATAGGACAGAAGATAAATTTTAGTTTAGTCCTGTCAAATTAATCAGTGCCTGTCAGTCTCCATACAAGTTTAGACGTGATTAAAAACTTGACAACTAAAATTACGTCAATTTACGTCAAGCGCTGATTAATTTGACAGGACTAAACTAAAATTTATCTTCTGTCCTTTTCTTAATGAAATAGAAAGAAAAAGATGCACTGAACTTAAATTTAGTTTAGTTTGTGAACAAGGGATCGACACCATTGTTTCTGAACTTTTGTCTAATAAGTAATAAACTCTCTTACATACAGAACATTATTACTGTCGCTTACCGGCTTTTAGTGATGCATCCTCTTTGATTGTTTTTAATACTTGGCTTTCCCACCAGGAGCAAGACGTTAGTGGCAGTGAGCACAACTCCGCGGAACGCGTATACGACCCCGCCGGTAAGTCCCAAGTCACACGCACACGTTATTTCAAACATAACTAACTTCTACAGTGTTATTCAATATTAAATTTGTACGCACACAGAATGCTAACACGGATATTTTACCTGGCACATAATAGAGCTAACTTAACCAACCGGGACTGTAAGGACCACAATCAATATTGGATTAATATCTATTATACACCTACGTATTACGAAATTATAATTGTGATTTTAAGACAATGAGTTGAGTTGAGTCAAAATAGAAATAATCCATTATGTTTGTGCATGAGCGCACTTAATAGTAGGAATTTCTCACAGTCATTGTGCACGATTATCACAAACAACACTTCGTGAACGTCCAGCACAGTTTGTTATTTATGTTCTGTGACGTCCAACGTCTCATTTGATAGCAAAGGATTAGAACTTCCTGATCAAAAGACGTTTCACAAACCTGCACCTAAATATCCCTGCACATTCCGTTTAAAAGAAACACCCACGATTATCTTGTAATGTACTTCACTTCGAAAACTGCACTTAGTTTGTAAATAAACCTTTTTGTGCACCAATACCATTCAGGTGATGGAATATTGCACCAATCACAAAGTACGCCCTTGCACAAGATTGAATCACGAAGCTTTAATACACGGTGCATACATGTTTCTGCACAATACGCGGTAAGTACAAATTTTTGTTAATGCACATAAATGTTCATCTTTCTTAATACACATTTGCATAAGGTTAAGATTGCTTGAAATTGTTACAGATTATAAACAAACAGAAGAGCTTGAAGAATTTCTACGATTCCTCTTACGTTATGAAGATCGCAACTTGAATGGACTCGGTGGCAATTCTCTACTCGGTAGAAACACCAACGGCCTCGGTGGAAGCTCTCTATTGGGCAGAAACCTTGGAAATCTAGGAGGCAGCTCTATGGTGGGTAGGGAGTTACATTATGGTGGCCAAGGAAGAAACACTCACGGACTTGGTGGCTCCTCTCTCGCCGGCCGCTCTTTCAATGGAAACTTGAATGGAATCGGAGGCTCCACCCTCGTGGGCAGAGACGTTGAAGGAGACAAAAGGCTTTACTCCCGATTTGTCGATTCCCTCGGCGGCGGTAACTTTGTTCGTAACTTGGACTCTATTGGTGGAGGGAATTTTGTGAGGAACTTGGACTCCATCGGAGGCAGCAACTTTGTTAAGAAGAACCTTGACCAGCTCGGTGGACCGAACCTTGTCAAGAGGAACCTGGACTCTTTGGGCGGAGGCAACTTCGTCCGTAACCTCGACTCCATCGGCGGCGGAAACTTCGTTCGTGAACTGGATACCATAGGAGGCTCCAACTTCGTTTAAATACCTATTCAAACCTATCCTAGTCATTCTACCCTTGGAAATAATTTTCTCATACAACGTATAAAATTGTGATATCCCTAAGAAAATTTTATTTATTGAAATTTTGTCATTATTTATCATTCGGTGTTGATGTTTTTAAATAAATACTTTGCAACCTAAGCAAATGGGTTTTGATATTCCAATATTCTACATAATCATTCCACTGCCCTTAAGTATCCCAATTTATTTGTGTCTTTTTCTTCCATCAACCATCATACAGACGTCATTTAAGAATTATTATTATCTTTGTATCCACATCGTGTGTCACACAATCCATTCATTGTTTCTTTGGTCTTAGTCTTCTCTAAATAGCCTTCAAGCTCATAACTATTCTCACAACCTATATATTCCTCATTCACATCAGGTGCCCATACCATGACAACCTATTTCCACAAAACTTCTCAATCAATGGCGCCACTATCAGACCAATAATTACAATTCGACTCTTTTCCATAATATCACACATACCTTCTCATCTCAATATTCTACCGAACATCTTTATATTGAACTACCCATAATTTAAAATCATTGTGACTATTTCGTCCATACATATTAAGTTGTTCAATCAGGTAAGACTGTCAGCTAATACATTCAATTTAATATTTTTCTTCTGTCTAATCATGTCTCTTCTTTAACTTATTCTTGGATAACATACGCATAGGCCACAAGACTCGTACCCTGGACACTCTCGGCGGCAACTTAGTCAGAGAGGTTCGAGAGATTCGCCACTCCGGATATGTGCCCTACCTCATCTCCAGACGGTTTGACTTCGCCAGGTCAGTATACACTTCACCATTTACTCAAAATAAAAGAATCAGTAGAAAACTACCACCAAATCCAGTAGAAAGAAACTTAAATTTAAGATCACTGTCTAAAAGAATAATAATATTCCCGAAAGCCACGAGTTCATGGGTCCCACATTGTAATAAAGCGCTGATAATTATTCAAATAAAATTTTAACATAATTATCATTTAATTGGCTTTCTCCTTTCTCCGTATATCAGTTATCTGACGTTAGACATCTTATTATGAAACGTAATTACATAAGAGATGCGTATTTATGTGACATATCGAAAATAAAATATTATCTGATTCAATACCCAATTACGTGATTATTCCTTGGAGGTAAAGAGGGACACATATATAGAAATTTGTCTGCGTAGGCATGCGACACCCCATCGAGATGCATGAATACTTTTATATAAGGTGCACACTGAATAAGAATTTCATTATCTACATTACTATAGGTACACATTATAAATGTATTGAGTAGTTTTATGAAATAGTTATTGCAAAACTAACATACCTACTTTGTTTGAAATCTGAACATGTACCTCATCAGAGGTAATGCTATTAAATTACTAGAAACCTAATTTAAAAACTGTTTATACAATGAATTGAAGGACAGTTGTAACTGTGCTGTAGGAGGAATGTCTTGGGCTGACTTGAATATTAATATTTAATACAGCACAGATATATTGTATACTTCTTCTTTTCGTGTCGATGGTACTCTCCTGTATAAGTAATTATATTATATTATATGAGCCCAGTAGGTGGCCACGTTGATTGCGGCATCAGTGGCATTCTTTAGGTCATCCGAGGTGCAGGTGAACGGGCACCTTGGACACTCCAGCAAGTGGGGCATAGTCTGATCAGAAGCACCGCACTCGCACTGGGTGTTGGATGGTTTAGTGATCCCCCACTTCGACAAATTGTGTCTACAGCTGTCTATTGTATACTAACATATAGATAGACTAAAGGACGTTTTGTATGTTTTCGAAAACGCACAACGAAAACTAAAACTTCCGTCCGATAAAAGCAACACAATCCTTCCGAAGTTCCAACTCTACCTGAATTCTAATTACCGAAGTGATGCATTTAGATGACTTACCCCCGAGTCATGTGTTAGAACAAGTAATGACCTAACCCTAACTAAAGTCCCCGTCACGAGAAGCTATAATTTTTGTAAATAAAGAACTTCTACCAAGTTACGTAGCGACAATTTAATCAACAACAAATAATCCCAAATTCAATGAAGTCAAAGTAACGTACGTGTTATACGAAATTAATGAGCAATTTCACTTGATCGGGTTATATTTTAGCGATATAAAGCGCTGTCGTCTAATGTTTTGTGGTACTGGAACGCATCTGATTCATGGAACGTAAACATTTGGGCCACGATTTTGAAATAAGTTCATGCTGACGTTGTCTCTGCTGTCTTTCGAGTTTCGAATGCGTCTGTTTGTTTGTGGTGTTTTCACGGATTAGGTTATGGCGTCATCAAGGAAGAAAATAACATTTATGGCAAAATTGATGAAAGGATAGATAGCACGGTAGACAGTTTTGTTATCCATGTAACTGATTCTGAAACAGAATATTCAGAATCGTCTGAAGACAGTAATTAGATGTGTGTTAATATAATTATATCCCTGTAAAAAAATAGTACAAAGCTGTTTTTATTACCCAAAGATTGCAAACCTCTGAATGTGTGTTTACAAAATTTATAGCTTCTCGTGACGGGGACTTTAAGCTGTATGAATCTCACATGAGTTTGTCCGCAGTCCGTACGGCGGCAAGCGCGAGCCGTGGCCACTTGCACCTATCGAGTTCAGCGGATATTACGGAGATGGCCTCCCTAAGCGCAATTTCGACGAGATCGACCGGTAAGACTGACTTTTTATTTCTCTTTTAATCTCCACTACTCGTTCGTTTTTCTAGGCAAAATACGTGTTGAATCCCCCTTCCTAGTTGTCGTTTTTAGGGTTCCGTACCTCAAAAGGAAAAAACGGAACCCTTATAGGATCATTTTGTTGTCCGTCTGTCTGTCTGTTAAGACCCTTTTTTTAGGAATACGTGGAGATATCAAGCTGAATTCATATCAAATACTCTGGTCTATTGTCCCTTGGAGCTGTGAAAAAATCAAACTTCTAAGCCAACGCAATCAAAAGATACAGCCGTTTATGCTGCAAATTTTCGACACTCGCAAGAGAATCAAAACCCGTGAACTCAGAATCTTGAAATTTGGTACGAAGCAACGTCTTATAGCACAGATATAGGAAAAATTGCGAAATCATAAATGTTTAGTTACATCATATAATAAAAATAATTTTAAACTTACTACCCCTTTCCTCATGAACGCGGTTTGTACGGAACCCTTGATGCGCGAGTCCGACTCGCACTTGGCCGGTTTTTTTAAACAAACGTTGCCGTTGTTGATAGTCATTTTCATGTCTTTAAATCATCAGTAAGTAAATATAATATATTTAAATTCTCAATATTTTTTTATTCTTTATGCACAATTTTGATTGAATGTCTACTATCGGAACCGTCACCATAACCCTTACATGAAATAGCTAGGCTTTATAGACATCAATACAGCTTATCCGGTCAGCTTCAGCTAGATGTCAACTCTATGGCTAATTAAATATTACTGGCACAAGATCATGCACAAGATTTAATTGTCGAATCCATTCTCAAATAATACTGTCGTATGATGTGTGAAAGCCCCAGGGAAAACCCACTTCAATATTGGAAATTTATTTCATGTGTGGATTCGCCGCTCAATTGACCGATACAGGTGAAATTGCTTTGACACCTAATTCGCAATATTTCAATAGCAAACCTTTAGTAAGTCAATGGATTTAATTATGTTTCATATAATAACATATTGGGTAACTAGTTTCTAAACCCATGCTGAATTTGTCAGTACCTTCGAGTGGGTACCTACTTGCTCGAGGCTACATAACTTTATGGTCGGGTAAAATAATAATTACATGATTTCTGAGAACATGTAACTATGTACTGACGTTAAAATTCAAGTAGTATAACTGTAATTAAATTTACGCAATCCTTATTTAGAGAGCAGTGGTGGCCCAGTGGTAACGGCCGCGACTTACGAGTTGTAGATCGTAGATTCGAACCCAGACAGGCGCTTTACTTTGTGTAAATTATTTCATAACCACTGCTCTCAAAACGGTGAAGGAAAACATCGTGAGGAAACCGGCATGTCCTAGAACCGAAAATTCGAAGACATGTGACATCTACCAACCCGCACTGGGCCCGCGTGGTGGATTACGGCCCACTCCCTCTCACAGAGAGGAGGCCTGTGTCCCAGCAGTGGGAACATTTATAGGCTGATGATGATGATGATGAATCCTTATTTATATTTACTTAATTATATTTTTTTAAAGCAGCAAAGAAACAAAATTTACTGAAGTAGGTTATTACAATTTCTTGTTATGTTGTTCATGAGATAATTGGAGCTGTCGTGAACAAAATGTACAATATTTTACACTAAGTTTCCGAAAAAGTATTTATTAATACAGCCACAATAAGACTTACTTAGGGATCTAAGTAAGTGCTTCCATTTTCATTTCCTATGATGGCGAACACCAAAGATTATTTTCTTTTAGTAAAATACATGACATAACATCACGCCTTGTTTCTCCGAAGGGTTGGGCAGAGGTGTCCCTGTAGCAGGTACACCACACATTTCGCCAGTTATGTTTAAGTCCCATGTAATAACGAGCCTATTGCCATCAACCGGGCACAAATCCAGACTCCGAGCTGCTACAAAAAAAAAGTAAAATAATGCTTATAAAATCGTTATTTTTCATATTAGGCGATCCCTTGGGCTCCACAAGTAGAAACAATTTAAAAAATGCACCACAATGCTACATCAGCAAAATTCTCGATTACCTATATAAATTCGACCATTGCGCAATCTTAAAAACTAAATCAAAAGAGTCGCAGTAAAAGATGGCATAAGAAATAAGTCGTTAAAATCACTCACAAGATATCAATACAAGACACAATTTCCGATGAACATGATTTATTCTAAAACCTCTTCCCTATATCAGAGCGGCATCTGCACGGTATTTCTCCACGCGGGCTTACCGCCAACATTATCATAAGGTATTGTTATTCTCGCCGACGAGGCTCGTTTGTGCGGCACGGCGGAGCGCGGTTGACCGCCGCGTGTGTACGAACCATAAAGCCAATCGCACATTACAGCTGTAACCGGCCGCAGCACGACGTATTTTCATACAAAAAAGTGTAGTGCTGCCCGCTTATAGTGTCATTTCATAGAAAATTTTACGAAAGAGATGAACAAGGATTTTTGCAGTGCGTTGCGTTGCAGCGAGGCGCGCCTCAATCTGCTTTAGCCTTTGAACTGCATAGCTGCTAACAGTCTTATGTTCTCCAGATCCGGCCTGGACACGTTCGTGAAGAAGAGGAACTTCGACGAGATCGACCGGTCCTCGATGCCCTTCCCCTACGCCACCAAGCGCTTCTACCACCTGTACGGAACCAACTACCTTGACGTTGATACGCCTGTGTAAGCCGGGGTCACTGACCGTCTGTACTCACAGTACTTACGATCACACACCACTGATCTCGAACACAGCAACACTCAGACCAGTAACATTTTCAAACAATAGATTCAATTCAAAGAAAATACTCACTCCTTTCACTTCAAGAAAAAACTAGGACTAAATTTCAATGTTCTAATGCATTCTTTGTGTTTCAGTTCTAACTTCGACAAGAAGAGGTACAGACCCGACTACCCCATGGACGAGATTGACCTATCTCACTTCCCCATCGGCTCCAAGAGGTCCCAAGACAGCTACCCCCTGGTTCCCCGCAATCTATTGTAAACAACAGAATCTAGCAATCGTCCTATTTCAATACCATTATGTCCACTTAAAGAACCTTCTTACTTCGGAACTCCCTGATTGCCTAATAAAATATTTCGTTCGATGTTATAGTAATGGTCTTCTCTTTATCTTTATACGATACTAAAGTTCTTATTTTTCCTAAAAAAAGTTTTAATGATGTCACAAAGAACTTTATAAAAAGTTGTTTCTCATCGAACTAGGCGGTCACCTACATGTGTTAACTCATAGTATCTTTCAAGTCCTTCATAAAATATCTAGTTTAGATAAATTATTAGACTTATATGATATTGTACATTTCTCTGATATTATAAATTGTAGTAAACTTATATTTGTAAGGAGGGAGAGGCTTAGATTCCTATATAAATGTTATATCAGTATTATCGAACAATCTTTAAATTAACCTGAAATAGTGTCCCTGTGAATTATGTTTATGTTAAATTACATTATGTACTTATAATTTAAGTTAATTTGAGTATAAATTATTATGGAATAAATAAAAAAATTATGAATGTTCTTAATGGTTTCTCTTCGACATCTGTAAACACTTAAAACCCTACAATTTCTCAGATACAAAGCAAATATAATTAATGTTTAAGTTTGCGCAGCACACTGTATAAATTTCATAAAGGACGGTGTCCCTTATCTGTTTGTCGGTTAGACAAGAAGCACAAACAGTGGATAATAACTCGCCGAGGGCTCCCACAAATAGCTTTTATAAATACATTATTTTTACTTTGACAGATTTTAACACTTTGAGGGCGCCCACAGGCGCTATAACAATAAAAACTTATATTGTACCTCGTTCAGTATCCTTGAATGCGTTAATTACAAACTATACGATTCAATCAAATAATTCTTAAGTCAACAAAGTTATAATTAATTTTAACAATGCCTCCAAAAACATAAAATGATAAAAGCCCAGAAATTCTCTTTGAGGAATAATAAGTAGGTTTATATTGTTCAGATACCAGAATTGTTGAAATTCAAAGAAATTCAATCCAAACCTTTACGAAAACTTAAAAACAGGGAGGGAAGAGAGGTCTTCAAAAAAATGTTTCGAGTACTTGAGCTTCGCAATTACTTTCAATAAAGTAGATTGACAAAAACATGTAATTATGAAAGTAACTTTACTTGATAAAACAGCAAAACACAGCTAGCATAGCAGCGCGGGTGGTGTCTAAAAAAAGAAAACTTTTAGATAATTAAAACCAAAAAGTTAATTATACGTATGTACGTTCATGACCATTCAAATAATCACGTAAAGAGATTAAACGAATCAAAGTCCACGGAACGGCTCATAAAAATGAGGTGTGCCGAGATTGCGACGACAAATGGCGACAAATGGCCGATGACTAACGTTTCTAAGTAATTAAAGTTCTGGTTGGAACGCAATCTAACTAAGCAATCTAAACTGTTACAAATAAGTAACCGACGGTATGGCCACATTCAATTAAAAACTCGCGAACACATCGCCGAAGTAAATCAACACGGAAAACTTCGTTACAGGTGGCACTCGTAGATACGTATTAGTTTTATAATTAATCTAAGATAGTTAGTACTTACCTAGCGCATAGCCTGTAATAATAAGTTTCATCTGTAACAAAACTTGTTAAAAAATATTATATAGGGTTGCGTTAGACGTATTAGCGCCTAAGTCTTACTACAACAATATCTCCTGTTCATAAAAACAGACATCTTGCAAAATTTTCCTATTTAGTCCCGTTCTGGACAATTTTTGCTAGACTTTGTATACAGCCAGTGGCGTACATTTCGCGAGGCCCTCTAGTGTCGCAAGAAGAAAAAAAAAGAAACAACTGAACAGTTGTAAAGGTCGAGTTATAGGATAGGCCGTTCAAAAATATTGTGGGTCTGAGAAAACCATTTTTCTATTTAGGGATCCGTTTGCGTAATATTAAGCTTTAAAACATGTTTAGTGTCAGGAACCCTCTTGGAGGGCTCGTGTCAATATATTTATCGTTTTTGAGACGAGTAAATTTTTTAGACGCTTTCACGGCTGTTATGTAATGCATAAACCTTCGAGGTGCGAGGCCCCTCGGACCGCGAGGCCGTAGGCGGTGGCCCACGTCGCCCACGCCTTACGCCGCTTCTGTATACAGCCTACATTTCCAAACTAATAAAACCTAGGACAGGCATTGAAGTGTTTAAAATAAGAGTTTCCCAACGATGTGAGAGAGATAACGATAAAGAACAGCTATCAGCTAAGTGCTAAAAAGAGAACAAACACTACGTGGACGCCTGTTGCTCCAAAGTGCCCTCAGCAAATAATTGGCCAGTACTTCATTAAAACTAGCTAAGTAGATATTACTCTAACCATTCATTTTCAAGAATGTTATTACCAGGCCGTAAAAACTCCATATAATAAAATATCATAAAAACTGATAATGAATTAATTGCAATCTAATATTCGGTAGCCGTTTTCTTTTTAACAGACTTCCAAAAAGGAGGAGGTTATATGTTCGTCGCGTATGTTTTTTTTTATTTTTTTATGTATGTCCAGCGATTTCTCCGTCAATTGTGGACCGATTTTGAAAATTGTTTTTTTGTTTAAAAGGGTATGCTCTCAAATTGGTCCCATATAAATTTTATTAACTTTGCTTGGGTAGTTTTTGAGTTAGCTACAAAATACGATTTTTTTTCCCACTTAGTATGTAGATGATATGATAAGTTCCTGTCACTGGTAGCAGGTAGTGGTATTCGATTGTGTGTGGGGTAGGTACCACAGCTAAAAAGTGAAAAACAAAAACTTTTTACAAAAAAAAACAACCGACTTCCAAAAAAACTACAAAGTGAAAAATAACTTTAATTTCGGAAGTCGGTGGGCAAAAACGAAAATACAAAACCCAAGACACCGACTTCCGAAATTAAAGTTATTTTTCAATTTGTAGTGTTTTTTATTTTTGGAAGTCGGTTGTTTATTTTGTAAAAAGTTTAATCAGAAATAATAAAACAGATTATTTTATTCTTAATCTTCTCCTTATAATCATTATAGTCGTATTTCATTCCAACCATACATAAATATTACGCTAAAAGCAAATAAAACTGATAATTATATCACCATCATCTGCCTTCCTTTTCCCAACTATATTGGGGTCGGCTTCCAGTCTAACCAGATGCAGCTGATTACCAGTATTTGACATGGAGCGTTTGCCTATCTAACCTCCACAACCCAGATGATGATTATAAGTGATAATCAAGTTCAAGATTTATTTAATCATAGAATTTACATAATATATACGCTAACAGAAAATAATAATATGTACATGTAGGGACATAAAAAGGAGGGGAAAGAATCATAGGGCATGAAAAAATTCGTCCGCATCGCTGTTAACAGGAAAAGTGCTCAAAAGGCTGGCAGCATTGCCACGTTTTAAAAATTCAAAAAAAATCAAAATATATTTTTTTTGTCGCTTCCTATGGAGAAGAGCCGACAAGAAACTCCACGGTTACTGTTTTAAAAATAAATGTTTTCTACAATGTTTTCAAATTACAGTGTTAATAAGTACGAGAGGACAGTGTAGGCCTATCAACAAGTACCACGTACTTAGTAAAATAGAAAATGGTCCACAAGTCTACAGCCTACAACGTTCTTACATTCACAAAATCTAAAAGAAAAGAATCTATATAAAAGATAAACAAAATAATAAAAATAAAGACCTATTTAAACCAAATGACATGGTTGCCACTACAGCTGTAACAAATCCAATTTGATAAAAAAACGTTGTATGACGATGCTGATTCTTTGGCTAAAAATCATAAAGATTATCTTATGGTACAATATTATTTAATTAGTAAGTAAATAGTACCCTCATTGCTTAACACACTTTGAATCACAATCCAAGATTTTAAAAGGTGCTCATGATGAGAATAAGGTAAAAAAAGCGCATATTATCACAAATTATGCTGCCTATCACTTCGATCACATTTCAAAAAATTTACTTACATAAAACTACTGGATAATTCAAACATCTTTTAAAAACTTTATTCGAATGTGAACTGTTAATTAGTTAATTATTGCACAACAAAACCGCTAGATGTAGTAAACTCAATGCAATTACCAATCGTCTATTCATTACTGAGCTGTGAATCTCAATTGCTTTAGTTTATTTGATACAACACTACGAACTGTTGACATGAATACAAAACGCCCTCAACAAAACCGGGATGATGGAACGACTATATTTGATGAATGGGTCGTGGAAGCGGGTGATCCCTAATAAATCCAAAGCAGCTTAGCACGCTGTCATTTTCATAGATGCAAACACGATAGTGTAAAACACGAAAAACCATTGATGTAAATCAAGGATTCGCCCTCGCCATACTTACGTCGCGCAAAAACTGTCACTCCCTAAATTGTGCGACGTGGCTCATTTGCGAATCATTTCCTCATTCGTCACAGTTCGTAACACATCGGAGCAACTTTCTCGTTTTTAATACACATAGCTGTACAAAGATGCCTTCTTGTGCCTTCAGGAAATGTACCAACAACTCCAAAAATTCATATAAAACTGAAGGTATTACTTTCCATGCGTAATTATTATTTTTTCAAATTTATGACGATTTCTAAAATAAATATTATGACGGAAGATGACAAGTAACAAAAATTACGTTCCCATGACAACGAACGATAGGGTAGTGTAACGTTGACAAAAAAGTTTGAAATGTGAATTAGGAAGTATGGAGGTTACATGCCATTATGATTTAAAATATTTTAACTGCTGGATTTTTTAATGTCTTTGTTTTTTTTAGATTAACTTTTCTTTGAAACTATGTTTTCGAATACAAAATTATAGGTACTTAAACAATTATTATAAAACGCGACTTGCTTCGAAAGCACAGCGTGGGCCCTTCGCCTGATCTCTCTCTGCCATCCCGTCAGACTATGAGTGTGAGGAAATGGAGATTCTACCTATTCAAGGCACGTCGATAGAATCCGGGGAAAGTAGCGTGAATAAAGACGCAGCACAAAATTTTGTCTTTCAACCTTAAGGCGTGAAAAGGTAACAGACGGACAGTTACTTTCGGATTTAAAATATTAAATAGATGTACTGATGATGAATCACTATTTGTATTTAACTATTAAGTTCCCACAAGAAACATGTGTTAAAGAAAAATGGATTCAAATAATCTAAGAAGAACAAAGAGACGATGAATGGTTGCCAACCAAATACAGCCGCATTTGATCAGAGGTCCGTGGATCGGAAGCACGCTCTGCTACCATTTTAAGATGGTAACAAAATAATGTATCTGTGGAACCAGCAGAGCAATCTTGTATTAACTATGTGAACTAATGTTGAAATAAACTTAGTCTATGCGAAACAGCCATTGTTTTAATAATTTTAATGATGATATGTTCTACTTGACACAACATTATAAAAACAAATATTTGATTTTTACAAAAGCACCTCCTTTTAAAATTAAGTATTCTTTTCAAAACGAGTATGCTGACCGTACAGCGACAATTCTCTACGTCATTGTGTGACAGATGACAACTCATGCACAAATGCGGTCATCTTTTGACGCGGTAAGGCGTATCCTTCGATGTAAATCGATGCGAAAAACCTTTTAAGCTGACGTAACAAAAAAGTTTAGTGTGCTTACACTTATGTTTTAATCGAAAAGTTTCGCTAAAGCGAAGTTAAGTCATGTAGTAGCAAGCTCGTAACCGTTTCGTAGCAAGCTCGTAACCGTTTCGTAGCAAGCTCGTAACTGTTTCGTAGCAAGCTCGTAACCGTTTCGTAGCAAGCTCGTAACTGTTTCGTAGCAAGCTCATAACCAATCTCATAGGCAGCTCGTAGCTCGTCCTCGTAGAGGCGATCGGCGGCGGTGATCTCTCGCGTCCGGCCCTGGTTTAGGCCATGGTACGGAGCGAGAGGAAGTGGCAGGCCGTCACCTCATTCTGCGAAGCAGTAATGCTCGCGAAGGAGGAGGCGGAACGCGTGAGGGAGAGGCAAATTTCGCGCCCTCACACCCCTAACCGCCGCAGGAGGAGACGCCCGGGGCGGGAATCGCGAGCCGATTTACGGCCACCGTAGGCGCGGGCTTGCGGACGGTGAGCAATGGGTAGCTCGCCATCCGATAAGGACCAAACCCGGGTCGACGGCGCGTTGTGTTCCACGCGCGCCTCAAAGAGATGTCAGCAGAATTGATGGGGTCCGCTAGGGCCAATGCCTGCCGGGGCTGCGAATATGGGCCGAAAGGGAAATCGTAGCCCCCGGCAACAGGGCAACCAAAGGAACACGGGTGGGTTTTAGTCAGTAAGAGTCTGACACGCCCTCTCGCTCCACCCAGAGCGGGAGAAGTTATTTGATAATTTCCCACCCAAAAAAAAAAAGGCAGCTCGTAGCTGTTGCTTGGGTTGTTCGTAACCATTTCTAAAGCAACACGTAACTAACAGTTTCGTAGGTAGATCGTAACAGTTTCGTAGGCAGCTCGTAGCGAATTCGTAGTCGTAGACACCCTAACTTTATGTAAGACTTTTACTTGGATAAGGCTGGACAGAGACAGATCTCTGCCCAGCCTTATCCCATTTCATTAAGGGTCGGCTCTCACGCCATTATTTGCCAGACGTGTGAAGGGTTTTCTCCAGGTTGTTGTGGATGATGAACATCCAAGTTCCAGAACTTGAGTGTTCTTTATCCACAACAGGGACCTCCTCGCTTCTTTGAATCGGTGTTAACGCTGACTGGTCATATCAGCGCCCTCCGCGTTCAATATAATAATGCGTTCCAGGTATTGATGGGGCTGTTCCGCTTCTGTAGCGCATCAGGCATGTTTGCCGATGCTCGTGTCGATTGTTTTTACGCTACGATGCGAAAAAAATGCGCTTCCCTAGTGCGCCGGGTGCGGGCCAGCCCCAACAATATACTGCAGTGTATCGGGAGCAGACTGGACTGTTTGTGTATGAATCGCTGCTGCAAGCTTTCCACATGTGTTGAGCGTGTAGCAGGGATTCATTAAATGTATAGGTTATGTTTACTAACATAGTTGTTAAGATATATTGTTACTAATATTTCTGAGTCTTGTTACTTGTTAATTTAAATAAAATAAAATATCAAAATTATCTCATACGCAAAATACGCGCTTTGACATGGAGCTGCGGTCACCAGCCCAATACCAATCATAATTTATCATATCTTAATTGAATACTAGCGACCCGCTCCTGCTTCGTATGGTTTTTACGACATGACAAAACATCGAGATTTCTTAGTTTTATGTAACTTTAATATCTAATACCTTTAAACGAGCAATTCTTGATATACTTATGTATATACAGGGTGACTGGTAATTTGACGTATTCCTTCCAGGACGTGATAGAGTGACCAAAGGTTTGTTAAAGTATTAGGTATCCAATCAAATAGCAGTGAAAGCCATTCAATTTAAGAGTTTGGAGGAAAGTGATATTTAGTGACGAATTCCGGGAAATTTTCAAAAATTACAAAAAATTAGGTTTCCTCGAATCCCATGAATTTTCACCTAGGCTTTATGGGGTGCTTAATGCAAATGGGTCACACTATCACGTCCTGGAAGAAATACGTCAAATTACCAGTCAACCTGTATATAATCTGAATCTCGGAAACAGCTCCAACGATTTTCATGAAATTTTGTATGCAGGGGTTTCGGGGGCGATAAATCGATTTAGCTAGGTTTCATTTTTAGAAAACGTCGTTCAAAAAAAACCCAGATATTTAACGTATTATACACATAAACCTTCCGGAATATATTCGCTAAACGATGGTGAAAATCTCATCAAAATCTGTTTTGTGGTTTAGAAGAACAACGCGGACATACAGACAAACACGGAAAGCGACTTTAATTTATAATATGTATAGAAATAAACTAATATCAGTGGCAGTGTTGTGCGTGTCTTTATGCCTACTCATAGCCAACTTAGTTTGTAAAATAGCGATAAATGGTCGTTTTACAAACTCCCCTCATATAGTTATGTACATAAGACATTCTATGGCTGGATTTCGTATGAACAACTTTTTGAAGTGAAAACTTCTTTAGGCGCGTTGGGCATTTTTGAGATGTGACTAAACCATTGATTTCGCGACACTGTTACGACACCAGCTTTTGACCGTTAAAAATACATCAACGCGCGATACTTATTTCCCGCACAATAAAATTGTTCAAGTTTTCACTTCTGTCGGCACTCCCGGAGTGCCACTGTTTTTTTTTTTGCACAAGACCAGTATTATTTTCTCTGTTTTAGTAGTATTGAAGTAATACTTATTTTGCTATTACTACAAGAAAGTTTCAGTAACAACGCGTCCATTAAGGTTCACTGAATCATCTTCATCCGCGTCCTTCGAAGCTGAAAATCGAAAAGAGTATCTAACGACAAATAACAAATCCTCTGTAACGAGGGTCAGTACAAAAAATACCAAATAAAACTATCTTGTTGAATAAATATATACCTATCCTAGCTTCGGATATTACACGTACAGTCAACCGAACGTCCAAGGCAATACAATTTGACATTGACAGCGCTTTTGTGTCGTAATAATAAGTGCGTTTTTCGTAATACCACAATCTTGCATTTGACTGTATCAAGATTTGGGAGAGCGGAAATATTGATAGGAAAACCACAAGATATTGTTCAATGACACATGTACCTACTTGTTATTTGATGGGGCTTGTTTTTATTTCCTCTTATATTTTATAAATAAGATATTAACACGCCTGTTTAGCCCGACGGGTTGGGCAGAGATGTACCTAATAGTAGATACATTTCGCCAGTTATAAGTATTTAAGTCCCGTGTAATAGGGGGCGAGCCTATACACAAAAAAATCCAAAAGCTCACGCCTCACAGACAGAAACATATCGACGAAATATTTCACGGAAAAAAAAAAACAATTTTACTGTGCAGGAAATCTTGGTGGAAATAAAATACTTGTTTGGAACATTGGTCCGTAACCTTATCTAAATAAAGAGCACAACCGCGTTTACAAAAAAAAATACTTCCAAAACCTTTATAGTAAAAATACTTGCATAGAACATTGATTCGTAACGTTATATAAATAAAGAGCACAATCGCGTTTAAAAAAATGAGGTGTCGGTAACAGTGTCGCGAGTTCAATTGTTTTTTCCCATCTCAAAAATGCCCAACGCGCCTAAAGAAGTTTTCACTTAAAAAATCTAAGAAGATTCATAGATTTTTCTTATGTAAATCGATGTTTTTCTTCATATCTTTTGAACGGTTTAAATGAGTTTAATAACGAAAATCAATAGACCTCATCTGAAGGATGAAAGAAAACTTATAGAAGAAGATTTAGATCAATCCATTGTGTGTGACGCTGTGAATCGTGACAACAACCAGACACACTTCGCAACGGAAAGCACTACACGTAATTTTTCATTTTATAAATTTTTTGTTATTGGTATGTATCAAGGTATTCAACTATCTAAAAATATATTTCTAATAAAGTCTAGTCTCTAGTTTTTAAAACTACCCTGTTAATACGAATTCCATGTATAGAAACGATTTTATGTTGGATTTTTTTACAATATATCGAGAGTAGAGCGCTCTCACACGCTAAAGCGTTGTGAGGCGTACAAAAACAAATAGATTGCAAAGATCTTAAAAGACTGAACCTAGGCTAAGTTTTTTGGTAAATAAATGATTACTTACTTTCTTCTTTTTAAAATATTGAATGCAAGATAGAGCACCTAAAATGAACAATCACTAGGTAATGGAAATTTAAGGTATTTTTTTATTTTATATTTGAACATAAATATGAAAGAGCCGTGTTTCTTTAAATAGCAATGTAGTGCTATTCTGTAAAAATCTCACCGTGATAACTTATGTGAAGTGAGCTGCCAATAGTGTCAATCCTTAGCAACTGACAGCTCACTCCACGTTCACTTCACCTAAGATAACACGGTGAGATGGCTACAGAATAGCACTACAGTTCTATAGAGCAAGATCTGATAGAAACAGGTAATCTCCGAGGTCTTCATTAAAGCAGCGACGACAAGCCATTTCTTTTATAATAACTTAATTTTCTCACCCTGATGGTGTAGCTTTAGAAAAGAAAATCTATGTTCATTTTTGCACTTTACAAGATGATGTTCAATCTTGACCTCTGGATCTATACATGTAAAAAAAAGCCTGTCCGATCCGTAAGGTATCGTACTGAGAGTCTATTTATGTGGTAATTTTCAGGAAAAAAGAAAAATATAATTCGCCTCATGTTTTTTCAATGGGGAATTTTACCGGGTTTTTACATGAGATGCGGGCGGCCTTCGTTTAGCGGGTGTCTATAAGTCATACATAACTTATGACCCCTGTTGAAAATTTTCTAATTTTTAATGGATTAGGGGTAATCTTGGTACTACAAATGTGAATTTAAAATAGGGAAAACTTTTTGTTTTCAATAATAATAAAATATTAAAAAGTAGATTGTTAGTTTTACTCCCGAGCTCTAGCGAGGGAGTAAATAGAAACCAAGTAAGAATGGGTTTTAGCGCCATGCTTTACTTTTCACTACGATTGCGAGAAAATAAAATAATCCAATACAATATTAAATAGTTTATTTTATTTAAGAAAATATACAATTTATTCAATTTGAATTTTTAAGAATGCGGCGACGTATGAATTGTCCATACAAACGTAGTACATCAATCATTTGCAATTTGAGCATATTTCCACCATATTATGTTGATATTCGGATTGAGACAGTATTTATCTAGGCTCCTACGTCTTTTGATTTTCAAAAACTTACCTTTAAATGAAATGTAAGCGAATTCCATTTCGTACATTTTTACAGCGTAAATGACATGTTTTCATATGGTTTTTTCTGTATTATAAACAACAGTATTTGTAATATTGTTTCCGTAGAAGCATAGTTTATGTTATCAAGTTACAAATTATCTAAAATAAAATGGAAATACATTAAATTTTCATTCATCATTTTTTGTATTACGGAACACATCCAAATTTATCATAATTTTTCGATGCTAGTATTGCCATCGCGTCAAGGAATAATTTGTCAATGTGTGCGTGGTCGTACTGCTCACTGTAGTTGTATATCGCTCCGACAGGCACTCACACTAGCGCAACGTGATCGGTTGGAATTCGTTCGGGGTATTTTTTGTCAGTATTATAAGATTAGGTATATTATATAGGTACTTTACTGTGCTTATTTGTTTACTAAATTAAAGAAGCTGCCGACTACTTCTGTTTTGTGCTCGTGATTATATTTAAATCTATTGTTTGATTGTTTTACTCGAGTTAATTATCTTTTTGTATAAACGTGTTTCTGAAAAAAAAAAAAAAATTTATTCTATCTTTTCTTTCTTTCTATCTTCAGATAACATAAATGTGTTTACAAACATCCGTATCTGGACAAACGAGTACTTATGTTTCATCAGTAATATTAATCGGTAGGTACCTATTTATGCGTCTAAAGACCCTCAGCGAGTCGTAGAAACATATAAATTATACACACGGCCGAAACGCGGTAGTCCAGGTATAGGTGGCTTGTTGAGAATCAAACGTGCTGGGACGTACTCTCGTCCCAGCGCGTTGAAGAAACACTGTTGGATTTTCAACTCTCGGCGCTAAGCAGAGCGTTGAAAAACAAGTGCACGAAAAATTTCGCCGCGATTTTATTACGTCCGTGCGAACGAGGGCTATATTATAGGACCAGGTTTTTATACTAGGTATTTACTTGCAAGTACGCCGACCAAGTGCCGATCCGAAATACTCGCAAGACTATTTTATTTCTTATTTATATTTAGTTACGGATCAATGTTCTATGTAGGGCTTTCAATACCGGGATCCCGGTATTGGCTAATACCGGGATCCCGGACATTATTTGACATTTTTCAATACCGGTATTGAAATGTCCACTACCGGGATACCGGTATTGGTGATTTTATTTTATCAGTAGACACTACAGTGAAACAATTTCTTTTTATTACCTACACATTATATTTCCAACCAATTTTATAATTATCAGGGTAAGTTTTAAAAACTGCGTATTTTAATTCGACAGTTACTGCTACTTGTGCTACTAACTGGAGGCAGAAATAGAAGCTAAAACTCAAAGGGAAGTTAGGACCCATGCTTCTTCCAGCAGGCCTAACATGACACACGCGATAATTATCCACGCTCGCGCGACTAATTTTTGTCTATTTCGTAGTGTTATCGTTTTCTGATAGCTACGCCATACAAAATACTTGACTCGTTCTGTCAAACTTGATGTTTTGTCAACAAACCCAAACATGACACGTTATTTATCTCGATTTTTGACAGTTCAACACGAGATAATCAGTTATTTTGTCGTATTTAGTCGTCCTCGATTTTGACGACGAGAAGAGTAGACAAAAAGACAAAATGATATTATTTTTTTAATTGTGGGTGTACACCGGTGTACTGTAGTAGAGGGGTGCACTACCACGTAGATGACTATTACTTTCCAGTCACTTTGCCAATTATGGTGATTAAATAAATAAATTAACGAAATCTAGGGATTATAGCTGTATGGTAATATCAAATATTCGCAACATAATTACTAAAATCACCAGTTTATTTCCTAAGGGTGGTGATTAACAATTTTATGGTTATAATAGCGGAATCAACTCCACCTGCCAATTTATTTGAACGCCAGTCTTTTTGGTGACTGGTGATTAACAAAATTTGCAACGTCATGGACTTTATGGTGACTATTAAACTTCGATTTGTCAAATTGCAATCGTCGGCCCATTTGTCATTTGTGGTGATTATCTAATGAGTATAGGTGCCACTAATTTTAATTTCCGTCAATTTGTATTTTAATTTAGCATGCCAAAGAAATGATTTAATTTTAATCAAAAAGTCGGTTACACAAAAAACTAATCATAAATAATTAAAAGAGAGAATAATTAAGAGAGACGTTTATTCAATAAAGTACATAATTCCATGCATAAATTGAATGAATGAAACAGAACTTCAAGCCGATGCTGCTATCATAAAAATAATTTGTTTTTAATCACTTGCAACATCGGTATCTCGTCGCGCGATAAAGTAGTGTCAAAGTGCCTTTTTCGAGTTTACTCGCCGTTTGCGGTCATGTAAGGGATTAGAATGACGTCAAAACAACGGCGACAAATTCCGATAAAACGAGAAAAAGAGCGTTCTCGCACTTGTCATGTTAACCCTGCAGCACTGATATAGAGTCTATTGTAAGAGTTGAATTGGGCATTGCGGCCGAGAGATGTATATTGACATGGCGTATAATTATTTACTGAGCATTCTACCTACGAGCATAGAGGTAGAGAGAACGTTTTCCTTGGTTACATATTTGTGCAACCGTTTAAGGGGACGATAACCGACTTTTAATGATTTCATACTGAAGATGACGTCTAAATGAGTAGTGTTAGTAATTTGAAAATAAAAAAATGTTAAATAAGAGCATTTTCTTAATATTTTAATATAGGCATATTTTTGATTATGTGTTTGGTAAAGTTATGTCTAACGCGGATAAAAAACTGAGAATGACGCAAAATCTATCAAGCGTTTTTTTCTGAAAACTTCACCATTTTGAAAACAATTAAATTATTGATCTTTTAGTATACGTGTTTTATTAAAATACTTTTTGTTTTACGTGTAATATTTATTACACGTTTTTACGTGTAATAAATATTAAACGCGCGTAATTAAACACGTAAACACGTAATTTTAATAATGTGTCTTATTTGGGACAGCGTTCCTTGATGGACGAGTCCTTGATGGATGGCTGGACGTATGACGCGTTGCTAAAAATAAGCGCCTTGAAAAATAAGCGCCGTGGAAAGTAAGCGCCGTGGGATAAAAGCGCCGTGGAAAATAAGCGCCTTGGAAAATAAGCGCCGTAAAAAATAAGCGACGTGGAAAATAAGCCCCGTGGAAAGTAAGCGCCGTGGGATAAAAGCGTCGTGGAAAATAAGCGCCCTGGAAAATAAGCGCCGTGGAAAATAAGCCCCTTGGAAAATAAGCGCCTTGAAAAATAAGCGCCGTGAAAAATAAGCCCCTTGGAAAATAAGCGCAGTTGAAAATAAGCGCCGTGAAAAATAAGCGCCGTTGAAAGTAAGCGCCGTGGGATAAAAGCACCGTGGAAAGTAAGCGCCCTGAAAAATAAGCGCCGTGGAAAATAAGCGACTTGGAAAAGTAAGCGCCGTGGTATTTGATGGTTTTTATTTTTAAAATAAAATAAGCGCCGTGGAAAATAAGCGCCGTGGTAAAAAAGCGCCGTGGAATATTAGCGCCGTGGAAAATAAGCGCCGTGAAAAAAATGCTCCGTGAAAAATAAGCCCCTTGGAAAATAAGCGCCGTTGAAAATAAGCGCCGTGAAAAATAAGCGCCGTTGAAAATAAGCACCGTGGAAAGTAAGCGCCGTGGGATAAAAGCGCCGTGGAAAATTTTACGTAAACTTTTTTACGTAAGAAAATTTGAATTTTGCGAGCTACCCTGGCGCTTCCCCTTTAAAAAAACACGATGAACAATTTTGACTGATTTTTATGTGATCGTGTTTTTTTTTTGTGATTTTTTTGTTGAGAGAGAGAGAGAGGGAGAGATGATTGATTGTTGTTGTTTTTTTTTAAATAGATCGCTAAATTGTAATTACTTAGATACTGATTATTCAAATTTACAAAAAAAACAAACAAACAGAAGACAAACACAAGAAACAGAAGTTTGCAATTTAAAGTTGTATAAAAAAGTGACTAGTATTTAAAAAGCAGTTTTTTATTATTTTGTTAACTCATTAGTTGTTGAATAAAAAAACGATATTAAGTAAAAAAATAGTCTCATACCGGGATCCCGGTGTTGGACATTTTCTATACGGTATTTATTATACCGGTACTGCAAAAACGCTTGCATAGAACTCTATGCAAGCGTTTTTACTTTAAAGGATCTGGAAGTTTTTTTTTTTTGTAAACGCGATTGTGCTCTTTATTTATACTACATTACGGATTAAAGGTTTTGGAAGATTTTTTTTTAATGCGATTGTGCTCTTTATTTAGATAAGGTCCGTACCAATGTTCTATACAAGTATTTTTCTTCAAAGTATTTTTTTCGGCTACTCGCTCCTTCGACGCTCGATGCAATTCTGCTCCTTCTTAATATTAACTTATGGATCAAAGTTCTATGCAAGTATTTTTACTTTAAAGGTTTTGGAAGTTTTTCAGACTTCTTTAGGCGCGTTGAGCATTTTTGAGATGGGACTAAACCTTTGATTTCGCGACACTGTAACGCAATTTACCGAAACCGTGGAGTAAAAGGCGCGTGCATTGATTACCGCGGTACCGATTTTTTTAATCTGACGTGTAAAAGTGATTCCGATACTTATCCTATTTACAGAATAAACAATTTCATTTCATATCTACTAGATTTTCTCTACAAGGCCAAGATCCAGAGATATTCTAAAACATTGAGATATTGGCATTGTAAAGAAATTTCCAAAAAACGCATTACTAGTCTGTACATATACTAACGATTCCCCAAAGTATTCAACAGAAATAAAGCAAGTAATGAACATACCTAATTCCTAATAATAAAATATAAATGCCGTCGACTCGTTATGAATGAATGGTAAGTAGCTATCTATCCAGTCACACACACACACGGATGCGCACCGCGTCCGCCGCCCGCCTGCTGTTGTCAAACAGAGATAGCAATATTCCGAACGAATTTTGCAAACGTCTCGATTTGTAGTTGCGAGCCGCGGGCGCAGCGCTCTTAAGGAACCTTTTTATTCCGGTATGCGGTAGAAAAAGTAGAAAAACCTAGTTTTACATAAGAATAAAGGCTTTTTCGTTTTTGTAGGCTCGTTGGTTACAGACAAAAATTACTTTTTCCCCTAGAGCAAGCAATGCTATTTTTCCCCGCTCTGGTACGCTACAATGACGGACTTTTTGAGCAAGAGGAATGAAAAAAACTTTTCGGTAATGTTATTGCAGTACTCATGTGCGCCTTTCGGATCGGACAGGGTTTTTTTACAAATTTTATATAAATAACGAAACGAAAGTATTAACCAATCAAGAAACATGTATACATATACTCACGCCTGTTCTTCCCATGGAAGTAGGCAGAAACTATAGAACATCACCTGCTACGATCCTTACATACTACTTTTGCTTCGTTTATGTTCATACATCTAGTCATACATGCACGCTAGTTGCGAGTACAATGCCTGACCTTACTGAAGAACATTATCAATAAAGTCACTATAATTAGGTCAATCAAAAAAATTTCTCAAAAATCAATATAATGTTTATAAGAATTACAGCTTTCATAAAAATGGATCAAATTGATATCCATTATGATTATATTTATCCATCGATAAGCATTTATTTAAATTACTTTAATATACATTATGACAATGAAGAAAAAATTATCTCACTTAATAACATATTTATTTAGGTGGGCTTATTCATGTTTTGATAAAGTTTCGAAGCGGCGAAGCTTCACGGATTTACTTAATACTTTGCAAATAACATAATCGACTTTATACTTTACTGTGTAAATATGAAACGGTATCCATTGAGTTGAATAGAGAATTAGTTTTACATTTTAAATTAATAGCGTTACTTTGAATGCGAAAATTATGATGTTTATTTTATAATATAATGAGATACGGACATCGAAATGCTGGCTGGATTATCAGGACGATTTGACGAGAGTGACTGAACTGAGAATGATTTAACCTGAATTTGCAAAGGAATATCTCCTAAAGCTAGGGCCATCTCAAATAATCACCCTGTAGAGTATGTATAAGTCACACATTGTTGTTCTAACCTTCCCAGAACACTGGCAGTAATATCAAAGACTAAAACATCAATGTCTCTATGAATATCAAATGCTCCAAGGTTCTCATAAACGTCTCACAGTTTGACCTCAACGCCAACTGCTTAATATGCATCGTAAGTCCAAACTTGTTGCAAGGGACTGGTGGCTTGATCTCGTGCTATCAATCATTAATTCAACGGATAGATTAGATTTGGGCCCGCATAAATCCAGCCTACAAATTGGCTCCTCGAAAACTTTAGAAAACTTTCAACAAGTCCAGTAGAAATGTCGAATACAAACTCGAATTTGCGGCTTGACGACCAGTAGACGTCTGCGGCAATAGCTCGGGTTTAGACTAGACAGTCTTCTTCATCTTTTTTACGGATGCCTCTCTTATGTCGAGGCTGCTCAACTTTTCATTCTCGAGCGGAGGTCTTATTCATCTAGCGACCACAATTTCATATCCAGAAAATATTGTGTCTCTGATAGATATAATTTTAAAAACACTGGTCAACTGCGACTTGACTCTTTAGCAATTACATTTTCACCTTCGATTACGATGATAATGAAATCCTGTCACAAAATGTGTCAAATCCCATACATTTGGGTCGTAGTAGGTACAGACAAACGGCAAACCTCGTGTTTCGTTAGTCGTCGGTATTCTGTCAGTTTCCCTTTGCACTTGATGCAGACTGGATGCTCTCTCAATCGACTTGGAAGTATATAGAGTTGTTAATACTCTTTTACCTTAATGTAATTTATTTAAAAAATGGGAAGAAAGCCGCTGAAGTCGCAAGCACGACAGATAGGAAAATAGTTTTATAGCTCAATATAGTTTACACGGAAATCAAAACAAAACAGCAACAAAGTACTTAGTTCTGAATTTAAATTATTATACACGATAAATCTAATAATTGATGGACATAGAAATTAGCATTCGTTTGCATTCGGAAATATATATAATACCCGAGGGTCATTACGAAAATAGAAATACTGTAAGTATTGAAGTTTTGTATGAGAGAGCTAATATTTTTTTCGCGAATACTATGTTGGTTCCATAGAGAAAGCTGTTTAATTTGATGGTCTGTACCACAACCTTAAATATGACCACACATTTTTGATACATGCTGTAGACATACTTCTGTTGTTATAGAATTGAGGTAACTTACACGTTTCGTCACAATCACCGGCACCACTCAATACGAATCTTAGAAAAGTCAAATAAAAGACTACACTAAACAATTGGGTCAAAAAGAAAATTTTAATATTTCAATCATAAAGATCTTTACAAAAAGAATATTTATAAAACGTAAACAACAATAGATTACGTTTCAGTCTGTTGCGATTTCAATGTTTCTATTTACATTTAAAATGTTTAGGTACATGGAATTTCTTCAACATTACACTCGGGTAAGCATTCATATAAAATTCTCTCAGTGAAATCGTTTCCTTTAAATCATTGTTAGACGTTATAATACTGCTGTCAGATGAATATTATTGGGATACATTTTGTATTAATAAATTCCTGGTAATAGTGCCTACGAGAGCTATACAGGTTGGATTTTTTAGATGGGGGCAGTAAGGGCAGCCGGCAGGTACCTTAACCGCTGTAGCTACAGAAAACCGGTCTTCGGAGACTGTTCTTTATTTTTTGAGAAATTTTGATATGCCTTAACAGATTTTGAAAAAACTGTACAGTCGGCAAGAAAATGGGCAATTTTCACTAAAACTTTTTTTGATGCCAATCATTACTGTTTATAAGGATAAAAAAAAACTCTATCGGACCAATTGAGATTTGAGTACTAACTAGAAAAGTCAGAAATTGCAAAAATCTTTTCCCACACATTTCCAAGGTAATTCTTTTTTTTTTTTCTTCTAATCAATCTGCGATCAGCCATTGGCTATAATCAGATCTGTTGGTTAATACGATAGCAATTGGAGTTTGACGCATCCTGTGACATGTCTCCTCATCAAAAATTTCAATTTAAGCTACTTAAACTGAGGCTATTCGTTTCCTTTTTAGGCGGAATATGTAGTTTTATGGTCCAATAGGGTAACAGCGAGTTGGTTTTTGTGTCGCTCGAGTCTTTTTTTATAGGTTATGCATGATCTTTCCACATCTTCCTTAATTAATGGAATTTCAAGGTATTCATGGACTTTACTGTTCTTTGTGAACCAAAGTGCGCAGCTTATCGTCGTAGTTTCGTAGGTAATGAGACTCCAACTTACCTTGCTTTATTATTATGATAGATAGTGTAGACCGCTACAACCAAAGACTGATCGAAAATAAACAAAAAACAATATAACTTTGAATTTCGAACGCTATATTTACTTTATTCGAATGGGCAAAAGCTCCGAAAAAAAATTTAAAATTTGAGCAAAGCTCCGAAAAAAATATTAAATTTACTGCTATAAATACAAATTTTCCGACAACTTATATGCGAATACAAATAAAAGAAACGACCGAATAAATTACTGAAAATTCCGAAAAATCAATACCATGCCATTATAACTTTGTAAGTGTACAGGCATGCGACCACGGCTTTACCTTGACCATTTTTGTACCTACGTCTTGATTTCTGTCTGAAATATTTTCTTGTTTCATACTTTTTAGAGCGTGATTTTTCAGTAGTCGGTTATTTGGAAATTTAGTATTACAGTCAACCACAGATTTTCGGAAGTTAATTTATTTTTCCGAAGCTTTATTATTTGCCTATTCGAATACATAGTAATAAATGTTCCATTCCAATACACAAACACAAAAGGGCTGCTAACTTCGCAGGTAATTAATCTTCCGTGCCTAAGTTACATGGTTTCTGCGTAGCAATCGATGCGTGATTCAATTGTTTTCAATTATATGCACCGTCATGTGCTCTAAGGCACCTTCCCACCATCGGCGATTAACGAGCAGCGAGTAGAGCTAGCAACTAATGCCCCTGCCACACTATGCTCCTCGCGCTGCTCATCGCTCTGCTCCTCGCGCTGCCGCGATGTTGTACTCTCTGTCCACACACTGCTCAACTCGCACAATTAATCGCGGCACTTCGCACTACGTCCTTTGACTCGCGCCCAAAAACCGACAAAAGAGGGAGCAGTGGGCATGACCAGGAGCATGACGTGCGGCATGACGAGTAACATTGCCACACTATGTCTCTGCTAGTAGGCAGAGAAGTAGCGAGGAAAGTATTCCTCGCTACTTCTCATGCCACTCGACGAGTGTGTGGCAGGGGTATAAAGCAGCGAGTAGAGCTAGCGACGATAGTGACGAGCGATTACTTGCTGCGTATATACATACTAAGCGAGAGTCTCTCTGCGAGTGTTCTGCCAGTGAAGCGAGCATCGCTGAGCGAGTATTACTCTCTGTGACAGCTCTTGTCGCTACGACAAACAAGTATTTTTCTTAAGATGTCTACTTGCCGCCCTTTCCTTTTTCCCACTAACCTACTCTATAAATTCTGTGAAGTACTGACAGCTCGACAGTTAATCATAATGAGCATCGTATTAAAACAACACGCAGCCCTCCCATATAGCACTGAATTTACTAATAACCTTCCTTTTTTTGAAGTCGGTAAAAAGAGACGGAAAGACATAGTTTTTCCTACAAAAAATACAAAACATGCTTGCGCAGCCAAATTGTTTTGTCTTCCTAGAACCATTACTTTATAACAGACTAAATGCGAGAGCCAAAATTTATTCTCTAAATTATAATAATTGCAAAAGAACTCTCAAGGCCGCTCTTCAAAGTAAGTCCTATGAAGATACAGAGAAACTATTAGTTGTATCTATATAGATAAAAATTGTATTTGTTTTAATTAAGTTTAGCTAAGTAAGGATAGGTACTAAGATTTTAGCAAGTAGGATTTATTGTACTATTTATACCTTTTTACGTACATATTAGATGACTAGATTTTTATAATTAATGTGATTATTTAGAAATATTATACCTTGCCTCGCCTGAAACATGGGATGACTTAGTTCAGGCACGTAACCTTCCTTTTTACTTACCTGAATACTATTTTATGATTTATTTATTTTTATATACTCGCCGGCGGCCGGTGAAAACAGTCAGCAATCAACTATTCATATATATGTACTCTTTTACTTTCACGGGACCAACAATCTTCAGTACGTTTCCATTGAGCGAGAAAGTCGTTATAGCTAATCGCTTCCTCGTCGGTATGTGGGACAGATGCCTAATGCACTTGTTCCTAGCACATGTCGGATTCCCAGAAAGTGCATTGTCATATTATCGAATGCATCGCACAGGATATTAGGTACTTAATCGACAAGTAATTATCGCTCAATCAATCTTATAGCGTCACGATTCCGATGATCATACCTACGTAACTTACCTTGTAACTGAACACAATGTGTTGGTACTTATATTCCGTTTGAAATAAGATTAGACATTTAAACAAACCTTTTTTACAGTCCGTTCAACCGATTTTGACTTCTATACCGTAGGCATAAGGATGGCATTAAAAGCAAAAAAGTGGTTACAATACCAATGTTTACTGCAGCTGCCATTTGTCATGCTACCAACGCAATAGAAGTCAAAATCGGTTGAACTAACTGTAAAAAAGGTTTAGTTAAATGTCTAATCTTATTTCAAATGGAGTATAGCTAGTTAATTAGCGCCCCGATTTTCGATGACTTTTAAAACTTCTGAGGATACTGAGGATATGTCCTCAATCTGCCTAGCCTTTTCCCACCTACGTTGAGGTCGGCTTCCAGTTTAACCGGATGCAGCTGAATACCAGTATTTTAATTGAAGCGACTGCCTATCTGACCTGATGAAGGGCCCCTTGGTAAGACTGGTTGTCAGACTTTCAGGCTTCTGACGACCCGTAACGTCCGTCAAAGATCCACGGATGACAGCAAGCACCAACAAGCTTAACGTGCTTGTCGAGGCACGGAGGAGTCTCGGTAAAGATGGTCACTCATCCTCGGACCAACCCCAGCGAGCGTAGCTTAATCTGATGGATCGACCCGTGCGGCTGTTATTACTTAGCCACGAGCTGGGGGATATGTCCTGCAATACCATTATTACTCGACGCAATAAAATTGATCGTAGAAATGAACGGAACTGCTATAACATTGAAAGATTTACTTTAACGATTTTTAGATGATTCAATTTGGTTGCTTCATCCAATATTAAAGGCAAAAGTCAACCGGGCCCGTTGTACATGCCACGGTTTTTTTACGGTGGATACAGCGACTTAAACGCGGCGTATAAAAATCGTGTGATATGTGCTACGGCGACGAAGCCGTGCCGTAGTGCCGCCGTGTCTATCAACAAGCTTCCATTACATAGTGATCCATACTTCCACAGAACACAGACCGATCGTACCTACACCCGGCGAACCAACCTTAGTTTTACACGGCGAAACCATAGTTTTTCACGGCAAAAAAAACGTGTCGTTGACGACACGGCGGCACTACGGTACGACGCTGTCACCGTATACCATGGAACCGTGTCATATACAAGGTCACACGATTTTTCTATGGCCGTTTGCGTACCGTAACTAGACATGTCACCTTAAAAAAATCATTAAACTTATGTTTTACAACTATATAATATGTTTTTCTTTAAGACACAGAACCTAGATAAAGTACATTAGAACCTTAGAATATATCTCACATACTTAATTATACCTACTTTTAATGAGCGTCTTGGTTATATTCTCTAAGCCAGTGTTTTTCAACCTTTTCATGACGCGACCTCATTAGTGTTAAAAAAATCTCGACCCCCTGCTCTCCACTGTTTATAATCTGTATTTAATTTTAATACAATTATCAAATACGTTACACATTTTTTTTAATAACTTACCGGTTAATTACGTAATTAACAGATTTATTACATCGCCAAACGCCTCCACGGAAAAGCGATACGTTGGATTTGTGGGGACAACGTATCCCACTCGCCTCCTAATGAAATCCTAAGTATGTTTTAAGTAAATTTTATGTCAGATAATTTATGGATTTATGAGGGTCATGGCTACGAGGGATTTCCCAGTAGAGTAAATGTACGTTTTTAAATGCAGAAGAGGCAAGTTTGGGCACCAACCTAAAAGAAAATCTGCTGGAATGATCTAAAGCAACAAAAAAAGTTAAAAAAAAAATTAAAACTTTTTTTTTCTTTTACTAAGGCCTCCCGACCCCCTTACAGAGGCTTGGCGTCCCCCCAGGGGGTCGCGACCCACACGTTGAAAAACGCTGCTCTAGCGTCTTGTTACCTGCAACATCAGGGCGGCATGTATTTCAGGAGTAAGGAGATGTAAACTGTGTGTTATTCATGTATAACTATGTAGAGAAAATGTTTTAGTATTCATGTTACAAACTAAGTTGGAAAATCAAAATTTGATAATTAGCAAAGACTTGACAATGAATAAGTTTGGTAGAATCGATTATTTCTGAAATCAAAAATAAACAAGGAAAATGTAGTATCTATTGGTGTGTATCCATGATGTGCTGAAAGCCAGACGATGGTTTTAGAATTAACAAGTTATTCGATTAACTGCGTGGGTTCAAATTGTTCGTATTCAAGCTTCAAAGTTTGAATGATTTTCTTGTACCTATTTAATTTTGATCGATTGGCATAATATCATGTATTTTAACAGGGAGATTGACGATTGAATAGTGTGCATCTGCTTTATTGACTGAGAAGATAAACGTGATAAATAATACCTTCTTGAGATAGAATTTAAACCAAAAATCGGCCAAGTGCGTGTCGAACCACGCACAATGAAGGGTTCCGTAGTTGGGATGAATTTATCCCAAATATAAACTTAACATTGTAGTTGAAAAACATGTTCTCTCATACATTCCAACTGCAAATGTAAGTTTGTACGCACCATATTGAGAGATTTACCATGTTATTTTAAGACCATAGAGTTCTTATAGGTTTTCCTGTAATCTATGGTTAAATAATCATTCTCTGCATTTTATTCAAAATTTTTGAATGGAATGGAAATGGTCAATTTTCATCTTATTTCTTAAATATCTTTAAATGAATTTACTTTAAAATTATAAATAAAATATATTTGAGATTCTCGCAACAAGTGTTTTCATATGATATGTCATACGGTACTTATAGTTTGCAAAAGATATTTACTTCAATTTTCTTATTTGCCCTCCAAAAGTGACCCCCATATTCAAAATTCATTTATTTATGTTACACGTCCGTGTTTGGGTCACAGAAATACATTTGTGTACCAAATTTCAACTTAATCGGTCTATTAGATTCGGAGCAAATTGACTGTGACAGACGGACAGACAGACTGACAGACAGACGGTCAGACACACGAGTGATCCTATAAGTGTTCCGTTTTTCCTTTTGAGGTACGGAACCCTAAAAAGGTACCTAATAAAAGAAAAAGCTATCGAACTTAATAAAGTAGTTTGATCTTCTTTTACTCAAAATACAATTTCTCAATACTTAAATATTTTATTTGACTTTCGACAAATTCGAAAAGCTTGAAGACCACTTTGAAGTCGTAGACAGTAAGTAAGTGTCTAATGGCTGCCTCAAAAGGATAATTCTATCAATTTACTTTCCTCAATAGAGTAAATGTAAGGTGTTCTATTGAATCAAGGAAACTCCTTAAAATGATTTGATTTCTAAAATATTTTTATAAGGAAAGCATGTCTTGATTCTGTTACCGATTCTTAAGTAGGCAATAGTTATTTGTGCAACAAGAGAGCAAAGTAGGTTTTTGCTGCGAGTGTTGATTTTGAATCCCGAGGAAGCGAAGGATTCTATAATTGAATCACGAGCGTAGCGAGTGATTCTATGTTAGAATCCTAAGCGCAGCGAGGGATTCAAAGACACGAGATGCAAATAACTTTGGTCTCGTGTAACACATACAACTTTTCACCTCAGATGCGAGAACATATTAATATTATCAAAATTTATTATTCGTAGTATCTATAGGTAAAAAAATACAACATGGTAAACATTTAACCACATGTATATTTGTAAAACAAAGTACTTAGTTATATCAAAAAATTAAAAGTTGAAAGTAAAATTATTGCACTGAAATTCTTTTCAAAAATGCAATAAGTTTGGGACAGGTTTCAATGTACACGACGTCATCTTTTGTTTTTATTGTGGCTTTCAACATTGAGTAAATACTCCACATTGTAAATGGTTTCCTCGTTTGTGATAATTCAATGAAGTACGATAACAGTACAGTCTCCGAAAAAGTGTTTGCACCCTTTGTATTGTACTTCGATCAATAATCTTGATCGAAGGTATTGTAAGTCTCCATTGCTCGAATATTTTTCGCGAGACTTTTCAGGCATGAAACTTAGTTTTGCATTTTTTTACATGCTGCTTTAATTCTTCCGGTGGTAAATAGCAGACTTCGTCACTGGACTTACTCATATTCATTCATTATTATTTTCATATTTTATCCAACGTGTATCGAACTTTGTGGCTAGCTCAAAACATAAAAACAATTTAAAAAAATATCCCGCTATTTTTTAAAGATGTGTTCTGAAACTGCACCCGCGGTATTCTGCCAAAATATTAAAGATTGTTAAAACAATAAATATTTATGTAGATACATGATAAACTTCGTATTTATTTCTGCAACATTATTTTTATTTCAAAAAAAATATAATTCGATTATTTAGAAAAAAAATATAATAATTTATATTTTATACCTTAACAGATATTTTGCAATTTTACGGTCATAATATGTGTTTCCGAACGTTTTGTTTGTTTCTTTTTTGGGACTTGTTTTTATCTCTCGTTTTTTTCGTATCGAAGTGAAAGTGACAGAACAAAGTGAAATTTAAATCTTTCGAATTTTGTGAGTAGACCCAGCACTGTTCTCGGTATTTAAAAAATAAATTAAAAAGTTACTTTGTCTCACGCCCGCAGCAAAATCGAATTTTGCTCACTGTCTTTACACAGCAAAACCTGCTTGTTTGAGGTGCTGAGGTGAAAATATAATTTATACCATTCCCCCTCTAAAAAGCTTATTTTATTCACTGTAAACAGTGAATAAAAAGCACTTTTAATCACTATTTTGGTGTTTGAATTTAGAACACCAATATATTCGACCTCGATCTCAATGCTATACAACCTCCTTGCGATTAATTTAACCTTCCTTTTTTGGAACGAAGTTCTTCAACGCGGCTTCAACTTTCAGAAATCGTCACGCTAAAAAGTGTTAATATTTGTGACTGTCTTCTTCTAATTCAAAGACAAAGAGAGAGAGAACGCTGGCAGATAAAACAAAAGAAAAAAGTGATTAATGTGTTCTGGAATAAAATTGTACACATCGGCCCGAGTACACTGTATGCCGTACGATTCTCTCTCGAGAGAGAAAGTGTGAATTACGTCAAAATGAAAATCCAAGATGGCGGCTCAGATTTTTTTTAAATTTTTCGTCATGGGTTTCATTTTCATGGTTTTCGAGGGTGTTAAAGCCGATAGTGGGGTCGAAATGTAAATCCAAGATGGCGGTTCTGAATTTTTTTAAATTTTTCATCATGTGTATCGTTTTCGTGGTTTTCGAGGATGTTAAAGCCGATAGTGGGGTCGAAATGTAAATTCAAGATGGTGGCTTGGATTTTTTTTTTAATTTTTCATCGTGGGTAACGTTTTCATGGTTTTCGAGGGTGTTAAAGCCGACAGTGGGGAAAAAATGTAAATTCAAGATGGTGGCTCTGAATTTTTTTAAATTTTTCGTCATGGGTATCGTTTTCATGGTTTTCGATGGTGTTAAAGCCGATAGTGGGGTCAAAATGTAAATACAACATGGCCGCTCAATTTTTTTTTTAATTTTTCATCATGGGTGTCGTTTTCATAGTTTTCGAGGGCGCTAACACCGATATGAGGTCAAAATGTAAATGCAAGATGGCGAGTGCAAAAACTTTATTTTTGTTTTAAATCATACGTGAGAAAGAACATCGTTTCTGACGGGGTCCCACGACCGCACTCGTTTTTCTTAATTAAATGTCTATTTTCGCTTAAATCTTTCTTTTTCTCGTAGTCATGGTATAAAGTATAGTATGCAACTCTTGAATAAAACGGATTTATATCGAGGGCCATGAATCACTCGCGTCGCTCAGGATTCTAACACTTGAATCACTCGCTATGCTCGTGATTCAATCATCATAAATCACTCCCTACGGTCGTGATTCAATCGTTAGAATCCTTCACTTGCTCGTAATTCATCTATGGCCCTCGCTTTAAATCCGTCCTTTATTCACTAATTGCATAATATACTATTTCTAAATAAAACAATCGTTCAGCAGAAATGGTAAAGGTAAAACTAACAAGCTAAACCGGTTGTAATCACGGAGTTCGAAGTTCAAATCTTTCGAATTTTGTGAGTAGACCCAGCACCGTAAAAGCAAAAAAAAAATTACTTTGTCTTACGTTCGCAGCAAAATCGAATTTTGCTCACTGTAAACCAGCTTGTTTGAGGAGCTGAGGTGAAAATATAGAATTTTCATAAGCAATAGTCTGCTCAGTGCCGTAGCTACAAAAGGTATTATGTCTTGTGTCCTGACTTGAATTTGAAAACTGACGAAGAAATAATAGACTGTATGTAGTCTAGTCTTTTATATATCTTCGTCAGTTTCGCTTCGTATTTAAAATTAAAAGACATTTGAGGTCTTCTGGCTCAGGTACGAAGGCCTCTACAATTTATTTGTTAAACCTGTTGAATATGAAATAAAATAAACTAAACTAATTTGCATTTAAAAGACCCAAACTTTAAAAACTCCACCTCAAATAAAACTAGTTTCCATGACTTTTGAAAGATCTAGCAAGGGATTTTAAGTAATTAAGTTTTGAGTAGTTTCATAACTTACCTTCTAGTGAGCCACATTACATTTTAAAGCACCCGGGAAGAAACGTGAGACGCGTTGACCTACATTTTGACTCATTAGCTAAATGCAAAGTTCAAACTGACTCACCCAAGTCATTGCCTCACAGATATTCAAGATAGTAAAATCATACGTATACAATGTATGTAGGCAAGGGCAGATCCAGAGGCACAGGGGCACGTGCTCCTCCCTCAAACGGTTAAAGTAAAATAAACTCGAATCGTCTGAATGGACATGGAATGGACTGGCCTGAATGCATTTCTAACAAAACTACTTCAATGATGAACGCTGATGTTATAGATACCTACTATAACCTTAGCAGCAGTGGCGTAACTACTATAAGGCTCAAAATGGTACAGTCAGTTCGTACTCTGGCCCAGAGGTCTGCTAAGCCAACAATGCACCAGCATAGAGGCTCAGTCGGCGAGAGGATTTCAGGAACATATAATGCTAAAAAGATAGCGCGGCCTCGCGCGTCCAAAGTTTATTCAGCTTTCCTCAACTGATGAAACATATTTAGCTAATACTATGAATGGTCAAAGAAAAACTGACCAAACCAATTCTAGGTGGGGTGCTAAAATGATTGAGCTCGATTCGCTCGCTCTTGCAGCCCAGTAGGTACCCTAATTGCGTAATACAACACAATCACAATTTGTTTCGATTTGAAACAGATTGCTAATCCATTACTGAATAAGTTGGAAAAAAAAATCTGCTCAACAACGTAAATAACGCAATGAATGTTGTTGAGCTGTTAAATGAAAACCATTGCTACTGTGAGTGAATATGTAAACGCTTGTGCAGACCAGCGAGACACAGGTGCCTTTGTGTCGCGTCGCGTGTCGCGCCTGTTTGAATTAGCCTTAACGCAATTACCCCGTCGAACTTAACCCAGACTGATTGACCGTAGAACAGTCATTTTATTCAAGATCATGTTATAAAAAATCAGTGACAAAGAAGATTCAAGTAAAAGTAAAATTATCTCGAATAGAAAATTTACACTAGGTAAAAAGGAGTTGTATAATTCCAAAATCTGTTTAGGTAAATCACAGCATATTATTAGATTATAGTCGCCGGCACGTAACTTGACAAAAATCGTAGATGCGCAGAATCCGTTTTTGCTTGTTCAAAAATAAAATATGGCAATAACCATAGAATAATTATATGCCATAAAACTGTCAATTTTTTTGTTGCACTAAGTGGAGTGCGGCTTGGCATGGTTTTGGCGTATTGGGAGTAAGTTTGCGCTACATGCGCACCTTGACAAGTTACCTACGTACGTTAATGGACGACAAACGATAGGTATACTACCTAGTCGCTCCACACAATAACCACTTAGGTAGGTGCTGAATTGCTGATGTTTGCTTGCATCGAGTGAACCTATAAGAGCCGAGTCCCAACATAAAGGAAAATTTCTAGACCACGAAGATGGAAAATTTCATCCTGATAAATAATTTTTCAAGTACTTTTTAATAGAGTATCAAAGCTAAGGACAGCCCAAAAATTGTAAATTAATCTACCGAGTTTGTCTTTGCGTTAAGTGTCTAATTCTAAGGGATTGTACACCTTGAGATTGTTGCCTTTGTACGAAATTTAATTAATTTTCATAACAATGTTTGCGTTCTGTTATCTGAAATAGACCAGATAATTTTTTTAATAATTAAACACGGCTTTGTGTGGTTGTTTCATCAATTAAACGTTTCTACCTACAGAATTGATACTGATAAAGCCTACATGCCTATTATTTTATAGATAGGTACTAAGTAGTTTTGCGACATAAGTTCCTATTTAGCCTACCTAGATTTCTTAGTGTACCTAAGCTAGTATCTCTACAACATTATCAGCATCAGTTATAAGTCAACAAAAGGTAGGTATTACCGGGCAATGACTTTCGCCATTTCCTTGGAAATTCATTGAACATTCTAAAAGTTCATAATCAAGGACGTGGAATATGAAATGGGAAGAAAAGAAAAATAAGTTTCAATTTTACTTAGACACAAAAAACTCGTCCTTAGGCTTTTTTATCTACTTATTTGGAAACTTGAACAACCGATCTATTCTTTACAAATCTTATCGTGAAAATGTAGGCAAAATGAGCTTCAACTTTCCACTTATGCATAGACACCATCATAGAGGAAAGTAATATATAACCATTGACAGCTTAGGTACAAGCTGTCTTATATATCTCCTCTATGAGCTGTCCTGTCAATGGTGTCTATGCCTACGTGGATAGGGTTGCCAGGTGTCCGGCTTTAGCCAGACATGTCTGGTTTTTTACAATCGTGTCAGGTCAAATATACACAAATCCAGCCTGTCCGGCTTTTGTACGGCTTTGGTAGTAAGAACAAAATGAGACTGTTACATTTTAAGAGTAACTCTCAAATGAATAACAGTATTAAATACACAAATAAACGATTTTTTCTTTTATAAACCAGTGTGACAGGCTTTTAGGGCAAAAGATCCGGCTAAATGTTAATCTGTGTCCGGCTTTTATATTTTTGGGCCTGGTAACCTATACGTGGAAGTACAGCTCACTTTAAAAGCTCACTCTCACCCACGTTTTCACGCTGAGATTTCTACAGAATAGACCGCCTATGTAGTTCTAAGCTACATTCTATTTTACTAAATGTGCCATGAAATAATATTTAAGAAAAGTTTTGTAAATAATTTTCGCAAAGTCTTAGTACTTGCAAAATTGCAAACAAGACGCGGATACCGGTTACATTTTCAAACCGTTATTATGTACTTGACGCTAAAACCTTTACATTCGGTTTCATTCGTATAAAAAGGTTTTTATAAACCGGTTTTGGAGGAGTTTTTACAAAAAGGTTTTTTTCGGATTAAACGGTTTAGAGCAATATTAACCGGTTTTTTGTTTAGTTTTTATTCAGCGTGGCATCCTCACTAATAATCACAAGTTGCAACGCGTTTACCAACATGCCGCACGTCGAATAAACCGGTTAATTTGGGTTAAAATAAAGTTCTTTAAACGTTTACGTTCTTAAGAAAAGTTCGGAGTAAAACTCAAATAAACTGGTATTAACCGGTATTTTTTAAACCGGTTCCGAGCGGTGATTGCAAATCACACCGTTTCAATTTACATGTAGGTAGCATATTGCTTTTGCGGCATTATCTCGACACGCAGAGTGACACACAGAATGCTGCACAGTGCACACCGAGACAAAGCAAAAAATTGCATTTTGAAACGCGTCAGCTGCAGGCAGTGCTTGTTACCTTGTTACGACTGGCGTTTCACGTGGATATAATACTGCAGGATGTGCCAACACTGCCAGCAAATAATGGTGGTCTGAAAATAAAACGCAATGGTAGTAAGCCAGTGCAACAATGTCTTTTTAGGGTTCCGTACCCGAACGGTTCCAAACGGAACCTTATTACTAAGCCTCCGCTGTCCGTCCATCTGTCCGCCTATCTGTCAGTGAGGTGTATCTCAGGAACTGTGATAGGTAGACAGTTGAAATTTTCACAGATTGTGTATTTCTATTGCCGTCACACAACAATAAACTCAAACTCAAACTCAAAGCATTTATTTCAAATAAACCAATTACAGGTACTTTTGAATTGTCAAGGGGTCGGTCAGTCAGAAAAATGAAGCTAGTTGCCCATTCCAAAGCGTAGTAGGTACCTATGGAGAAGAACAGGCAAGAAACTCCACGGACACTCTTTTAAATCAAAATATTGTTACAAAATATTGGTTACATCATTCGTGTTGAATTTATACATGTGAGAACAATGTAGAAAGACGTGCACGTTAAAAGCGTCCGTAATAAAAATATAATAACAATTCAAAAATTTAAATAAATTAAAATAAAATAAACCGTGGCAGCTAAGAGATGACCAGTCCCTACTGACGGCGCCCGTTCACGAACAAGACGCATGGATCAGCACCATTTAGCTCAACCATTTTGAAGGGAACTTAATGATCCAACACACACGCCACCATCAGCGAGACATTTGAGTGAGCATGACATACTCTCAGCTGCCAGAGCACATTCAAGTCAATGAAAGACGTACCCAGTAAATGGTAGCTTTATGGAATGTACAACATGGTCACAGTGCTCACACATGTGATATGCAATTATACAATACAAAGAGATTGAATTTATACAAGGAAAAGATAGTTTTACAATCTTCAGCAGCTGCAACAATATTTTCGAATGCTAATCAATTAGTTTATGCGCCCTTGTGGAGCTGGACCAGCGCTGAGCCAAGCATTTTTATCAGCGATGTAATCCCCCAACTTATAATATGCTTGGCAGCATAGTGTGCGTTTTATACATGATTTAAATTTCGTTTCGTTCAGTTGGAGTATGTGGGAAGGTATTTTATTATAACATTTTAAACAGCACCCCATGAAGGATGAGTCTACTTTAGCCAATCTGAAACCCGGTTGAACTAATTGGTCCCTATTTCTAGTCCTATAATTGTGTCTATCACCTCTTTTACTGAAAAGACTTAGATTTTTCCTTACGTACATGATGTTTTCATAGATATATTGACAAGGTACCGTCATGATGTTAATATCTTTAAACAAATCCCTTAGAGAATCGCGTCTGCGGAGACGATATATTGCTCTGATGGCTCTCTTCTGCAGAATAAAAATAGACTCGATATCTGCAGCCCGTCCCCATAGTAAAATACCGTAAGACATGATACTATGAAAGTAACTGAAATAGACTAGCCTCGCGGTATCTACGTCAGTAAATTGACGGATTTTTCTCACAGCATATGCTGCTGAACTTAGCCGTCCTGCTAGAGATGTTAAATGAGGACCCCATTGCAGCCTTGAATCGAGCGTGATCCCCAAGAAAACAGTTTTATCGACAAATTCTAGTTTCTCCTTATTCAATACTATGTCACAATCACTACTTTTAACATTTGGTAAAGCAAATCTTATGCATTTAGTTTTTTTCCCATTTAATACTAAATTATTAGCAGTGAACCAATTTTGAACCTGCAGTAGGGCGTTATTTACGTCGTCAAGATTTGATGCACGTCTATTTATCTTAAAAATTAAGGAAGTGTCGTCAGCAAATAACACCATTTGTGGTTGGTTTTTTAATAAATGGGGTAGATCATTAATATATACTAAAAAGAGGAAAGGACCCAATATCGAGCCTTGTGGAACGCCCATTTTTACTTTTAAACCGATTGAATGGACACCATTTACTTGAACCTGCTGCTGTCTATCATTTAAATAAGATTTTACTAAACTGAGCGCAAGTTTACCTAGTCCGTAATGCTCAAGTTTCAAGAGCAAGGTTTCATGACTCACGCAGTCAAATGCCTTGGAGAGGTCACAAAAGATTCCTATGGCATCTTGGGCCTCCCCCCACGCTGTAAATATGTGTTTTAATAAGGTGACACCAGCGTCAGTTGTACAACGTCCTTTGGTGAAACCATATTGCTGATCGTGCAAGATTTGGTTGGCGTTAAAATGATTAAGCATTTGATTGAGCATTACCTTTTCGAAAACCTTGCTGAATACCGGCAGCACAGATACTGGTCTATAATTGTTAGTGTCTTTACTGTCCCCAGATTTAAAAAGTGGTATAACTTTACTGTATTTCATTAAATCCGGGAAGACTCCTTGATCCACACACAAATTAAATATTAAAGCTAAGTACGGTGCTATAGTCTCGATTATGGATGTACAAACTTTGATAGATAATCCCCATAGATCTTCGGTCAATTTGATTTTAATTTGCCGAAAAGCTTTTATAACTATCATAGGGTTTATATGTTTAAATTGAAATTCAACCGGGCAGCCTGGAACGTTCGCTCTTAATAAATTAATTGAGACATCGGGTGAGGAATTTAAAGCTTCTGTCGTTTTAGATGGTATATTAGTAAAGAAATGTACAAATTCTTGCGCTACTTCTAAGTTAGAGCTAATGGCACCACGTGAAGTCTCCAATTTGTACTCAGTGTTTCGTACTTTGTTCCTATTAGTTTCATTATTTATAACTTTCCAAACTGTTTTTATTTTATTTTCTGCTGATTTAATCTTGTTGCTAATATACAGAGCTTTAGCTATCTTGCAAGTATTTCTAAAAATTTTGGAATATGTAGCAACATACTTGTTGAAAGTTTCAGTATTAATGTAAGGCTTAAGGCCATACAGCTCGAACAGTCTTTCCCTACTTATCCTAATACCTCTAGTTGCCCAGTCACTAAAAATAAAATTAGGGCAAATATTTTTTGTTCTCTTTTCAAAAGTTTTGTTGAATTCAGTGTGCACTGCTGAAAAGAAATCCTCATACAATTTATTTGCATCGTCCATATTAGGGCCCAGAGCATTTAACTTATTATTTAGGGTACTATTGAATCTATTTAATTTGCCAGTTGTTATTGGTCTAATTTGTATTTGCACTTTTTGAATAGGTGTTCTAAATTTAAAAGTTACCGTTTGTCCACTATGATCAGACGGTAAATAATTTACGATGGCTTTATCTAAATAATCACAACCGCAGAAGACATTATCGATACAAGTAGCAGAAGTTGAAGTTACTCTAGTTGGTTCTGTAAAAATATTTGATAAATTGAACGATTTAAAAAGGCTTAATATTCTACTGCTATTTGAATTATTTTCCAGAATATTTATATTAAAATCACCACAAATAATTGCGGCTTTGTTACTGGATGCAAGTTTCGCTAGGACATCTTCCATTATTGACTCAAATAAAGAAAAGTTCTGATAATTAGGGGGTCTGTATACGCACACTACAACATGCTTATCCAGCTCAACACAGGACAGTTCGATGCAATGTTCAACTGATAAACCAACTATGTCATTACGTTGCTTAGATTTTAAACAATTTTTTATCAAGATTAGAGAACCTCCACGCAGCATAGATTTACGGTTAAAACAACTGCCCACATTATAGTTCTCATAATTAATTAGCATTTGGTAATCCTTTAACCAATGTTCAGTAAAACAAACAATGTCAAACTTTGTTTTTTCTAAAAACATTTCGATTTCTAATAATTTGGAAGAAATACCTTGAATATTTTGATGAAATAATTTCAAGGCATTCTGCTGATCTCCTTTTTGATAGTTATTAATTTTGGAGCAAGAAGACACCTTGTTGTTGTTAGGTATAAGAATATTCTTACTGGTGCCTTCTGTTGTCTTACAAACTAGTTTAAATGACTATCCGGAGTTAACCCCAAGATTTCAGTGTCATCACCAGGCAGTGAGCTCATAGTGAGTGAGGGAGATGGAACCTCCTTCGTACAATTTGTAAAAATATTTATAGCATTTGAGCTACATTTATTCAAGTTCACCACCTTATTATTAGTATTATTACTAACCACTGTGGTGTTAATAATACAAGACTGCGACATACTACTTATGTCTGAGTTTATAAAAAAAGCTAATAGCTGTGCTATTATGTGTCTAAAACTAACAGGCAGATACACAGTATCCCTAGTCGATTTTAAAGTTTCCACAAAACTGTTGGTGTCAAAAAATACAAACTTGTCACTATAATGACTAACTAAGAATTGCATATGCTTATTAAGCATATGAATATAATTGTTTTGTCTATTCGTCAATTTTTTAAAATATGGGAAAGCACACAATATTATTTTACTACAATTTAACTTTAACAATTCAGTTACACAGTCAGTGATTTCGTCTTTTTTAACCTTAGAACTATTACCTACAAATACAGTAATGTTGGTTTTAGGATTGTAAACATTTCCTGTTACTGATGCCATTATTCTTTTGTAGGTAGACCCTGGCATACAATAATTTTGAATAGAATAACACAGGTTGTTACTAATTAATTTACCTAAACCCCTTCCTATACTATCTGAGAACATAACTGAATGATAACAATCATGACTACTAAAAGATGGACAACTACCAATCTCAGGCTGTATCACTTGTGATAGATCTTGTACTACATCAGAAATATCTTGGTTGAGAATAAAACCTTGATTCAAACTCTCAGTCTGGGACGGGTCCTCCGTTGCCTCAGGCTGGACAGCAACAGGGTTTGAAACCTGACAAGTACACTGACACATAACTAACTCATTTGCAGCAAGAATATGTTCTTTAATTTGGTTCTGAGAACCCACATATTTAATGTAAAGGGAACTAAGTCTTCCCTCGAGTAACTGTATGTCAGACTGTAAGCGCTGTGTATCAATTTCATAGATTTTTTTGCTGTCTTCTAATTTAATTTGATAATTGTTTAATTTATTGAGTAATTCAACACGTTCTTTCCTCAGTGGAATATTTTTGGAAAAGTGTTTTTGTTGTTTTTTAATTTGATTACATTTTTTTATTATTCTATTCAGTTTTGCATATTTTTTAATTTTATTATGACTAACTTTATAACTATAATTCTGTTTCAGCAAGGAATCTTCAGTAAGGTCAATAGTTGTTAAGGAATGTGGGTTACAATTAGTATTTATTAATTCATTGTATAAGTGGTTAGTTTCTTTAACCCGAGTACATTCTTTTTCTTTCTCTAACCGGATAATATGACTATTGGCATGAATTAATTCATCTTCAAGGTCCCTAACTTTGCTTAAAGCCTCCTCATACAAATTACTACAGTTGTTGAAACCATCCGTGACCACCCTCAGTTGATCGCGTTCATCAACAACATTTACATATTGCTGATGTAGGTCTACTAGCTCCCGTTTAAGGCTTGAGTTTTTGTTGATTATCTTCTGAACTTCCTCCTCACTTTCGTCATTCTCTTGTAACAATTGTTTACATTGGGCTTGAGATGCTTCAAGATTTTGGAGGGCCGTTCTCAATTTAAGTTCCATATCCTGAGCAGTAGCCTTACGGGTCATCACAGGCATGGTTTCAGGATTTGTTACTGGAATTAGAATAAAGAAACGGTGAGAACAAGTAGACAGACAAATAAAGTAAAGGTAGAAATGAAAGGGAAAATGGGAGAATTTAGCGTTATTAGTGGAGAAATGAGGTAGGCTACTGAATTGGCTTAAAGAGCTATTATCAAAGCTATATTATTAAATTGAATGTAAACTTTTGATGCTTTTATTGCCTTTTATGATTTTACTTTTCTGTAAGTGGGTAGCTTGTAAAGTTAATATGTATTTGATATTAAAGTATAGCGATCATACAAAAATAACGATCATGAACGTTTATATTATTGTATATTTTATTAAAGATCAGATTAAGATTAACAGAATCTTGGCTAAGTTACGTTTTCTACTATGTAAACAATGCGACAAAAACCGAATGCAGAGTGCTAAATCAGCGAACTATTTATGTTAAAACTTAACTAGGAATAATAAAGGCCTTCCATAGTTCTAGGTAACCAATCCACTATAGCCACCCAAACCCATAGCCCAATATGTTTTGTTTCCATGTTCTGCAATAGCAGTGCACCAACTGGGGGTTGTCCTTGGGTGCACTTGCATAGTGCATACAGGGATAATCGTCGGTTGGTGCCTCATTCCATTTAAAATTGTCCAAGGGGCCTCTGCGAGTTGGCTTCGGCCCTTCGTAAAGCCCTTCCAAAAGACCGGGGACCCTTAGGTACTGAGATACTTAAATATATATAACTTGCACTTGGCCGGTTTTTTTAACTTACTAGAAGAGGTGCTCATTGTAATTTGCTTTGGATAGATTTTATTTTTATTTTTCCATCCATTGTTCCCATCCATATTTTAATCGACAACTATGAACTAAGGCAAGTTCATCTGAAGCAGCGTCTAATTTACTGAATTATGACTTCAACTTCAATTTCAAAGTGATAAAGGTCGTCTTTCATTCCCAAAATGTTGCAATAGTTCGAGCATACCTTAAACAGGGTGACAGGGACATCGACACGAAAACTTTTACCATGGATTCAGTAAATAATTCTGAACGGAGCGTTGAAATTTTTCGCCAGTTATTTTTAAAAAAATCAGCTGCTCCACACATTTTGACCACTTAGTTGGACTTTTCTATGAAATAACTGATATTTTTCCTTCTATCCCGAAGCAAAATTTTGCACCTCGGATAGGTAAGTTAGGTTTCTTTTGACTATTCATACAGTAAAAGGAGTTACTTTGTCGACATATGTAAGAAAGTTTAAGAATTAAAAGTAAATAACTAAGATGCAATAACGAGCGACAAGAGCTCGAAAATTCTTAGCACCCCGCCTCGGAGAACTTAGATTTCTTCTGACAATTGAAAAAACAGAAATAAGAGTTGCTTTGTCGTCTTATGATGTAGGGTAGAAGCGAGCGAAGCGAGCTCGAAATTTTTTTGCATCCCGCCTCAGAGACGTCTGGTAGAAACCAGACGTCTCTGAGGATGACCATTGATATAATATAATATTACATTGGACCTACGGGTGATATAGGTACCACGATATGAGCGCGAGGCCTGTAGAGTTTCCTACACCTGCTACATGGTTAACTTAGCCCTGTCCGCTTACCGTCAAGCAGGCTTACTACCTGATCGAGGTAGCCGGTTGGGTGGGGCCCCTAGGCTGGCTGGGACCCTAGACGAAAATCTCGGGCTGCCTATCCTAGGTACCAATTTCGAATTTAAAATCAGAACATATTTGTTGTTGTCTCTTCTAGGAAGTTCAGCAGCATGAAAGGATTCCAACCACTTGTTACTTGTTCCGGACAAGTGCAGGGATGCGAATAAAAAAAACATGCTAAATCTATACCTACCCCCTAACTGCCTACCTACGGGCTACTGGCTACCGTCATTTTTTATTTTTAACAATTTCATTCCAACCCGATAAATTCGATCCAACAAATATTTCGACGACCGTAAAGAGTTTGTTAAAAATACAGTTCGTTAGAACTTTATTTTTATTCATCCTTTTGGTTTTGCGATGTTTTGCTACCAATAGGTGTGCGTAACAATTTTCTGTAGGTATGTTATGCTCTTTATAACACAATATGACATCACGCCTTTTTTCCCCGAAGGGTTGGGCAGAGGTATCGCTAATAGTACACCCAAATTTCGCCAGTTATGTGCCTATGCCATCAACCGGGCTCAAATCCAGACTCCGGGCTGCTACTGAGAAATTTCAGATAGAAAACCCAATAAGTAACACTTTTCCTCGGAATCAAACCCATGCAGGACCTCATGCTTTTTTTAATTTCATGAATATATTCCTTTTCTGTTTTACGATACCGTCTTTTTAAAAGACACTAAACGTGAACTAGGTACCGCACGTAGTGTAGCATGGTTTACGTAGGTATTTACACACAGCTACACGCACACTAAAAGCTGACCTTGCATTGTTCGGAAATCCTATACAATGCGAGATCAGCTTAAACTGGAAATGTATAGCTTAAGGGGACGATAAGTGACTTTTAATGATTTTATACTGAAGATGACGTCTAAACGAGTAGTGTTGATGATTTGGAAAAAATATATGTTAAATTAGAGCATTTTCTTAATATAGCCATATTTTGGACTATGTTTATATTACATAGTGAAATAAATTTGTGAAGTTTCGTCTGACGCGGATAAAAAACTGAGAATGACGCAAAATCTATCAAGCGTATTTTTCTGAAACCTTCACCATTTTAAAGATAATTCAATTATTGATCTTTTAGTATACGTGTTTTATTAAAATACTTTTTGTTTTACGTATAATAAATTAAAAATGCGTCTAATTTGGGACAGCGCTCCTTGATGGGCGAGTCCTATTTCTGGCTGGACGTACGACGCGTTGCGTGAGCTCAGTACAGAACACGCAAGCTAACCACTCAAGGTCACTGTCATATATCTGCGTCTTAATATTATGTAGCCGTGTGTACTAGAAGGAACAGTAGGGTTTTAGTCGGTAGGAGTCTGACATAACTCTATCTTACCAAATGAAATTAACCTCTCTTATTAAAATGAAAAGCAAAGATATTATCATCGAAGCCTCGAAAGTTTCTCTAAAAGAAAAAACATTTTTCCTTAAAATAATTTATTTATTTAATACTTCACTTCAAGCACGGAAATGTACAGAGGCGGACTTAATGCCACAGGCATTTTCTACCAGTCAACCTTTGGGTGATGCAGAGACAAACTGTGGTAGGTGCAATTACGAAAATGGAGGAAAAAAAAAACTCTAATATAAGGATAAACGAATGTACTTATTCAGTACCTAACTCTAAATTAAATCTATGGGGCAGTGCCATCAAACAGCAAATAAGATATAAAAATAAATAAATACGTTTATTATGATATACTTACTTATAGGGTGTTCGAAAGATCCGACGGAATCCATAATTTGATTTGTTGGATTTCGAGTCGAACTGACTCGGAGCTCTCGCAGACGTGAGAGGGGGGATGTGGGAATAATGTTTTCAAATTCAAGATACCAATTACGTGTTACAAATTAAATTGTTATCCTGCTTTGTTAGGTAAATATGTTACATTAATAATGCATTTAGGTACATCGTTAGTATGTATAGCACCTACCTAACTCAGTCTATCCCAATGTAGAATAGGTATACGTATATCAACCTATTATGCTCGTTACTATTAATTAGAATTCTATTACAAATTCAATTGTTTTATGTAGGTACAGTCAAGCAAGTCTTTTATGTCGTCTTCAGTTTTCAAATTCTTTCTATTCGAGTCATTTTATGAAACATATATCTTTTTAGAGTTCCGTACGTCCGAATGAAAAACGGATCTCTTATAGTCTTATAGGATCACTCGTGTGTCTGTCTGCCAGTCTGTCACAGCCAATTTACCCCGAATCTAATGGCCCGATGAAGTTTTTTGGTACCTACACAAATTATATAATTTCTATAACCCAAACACGTAAATACATAAATATGAAAATCAACAGGGTCCTTTGGGAGGCAAATAATAAAATTAAAATAAAGTTTTGCAAACCGTACCGTGTGACACCAAATGAAAAGGTTTACTGTGATGGTCTCAAACATATTGTTTTTACAATAAATAGTTTTATAATTATTTAAGAAAATAGATGAAAATTTACCATTCAAATTATCTCCGAAACTACTGAGCTTAAAATTTTGAAAAAAAAATACAAAAAATAGTTCTATACATATGGAAGGAAAACCTATAAGAAGTCTGCGGTTTTAAAATAACATGGCAAATCTCTCAATAGTGTGCGTATAAACTTACATTTGCAGTTGGAATGTATGGGAGAACATGTTGTTCAACTACAATGTTATTTGTTCTTTCGATAAATTCATCCCAACTACGGAACCCTACATTGTGCGTGGTCCGACACGCACTGGGTCGGTTTTTATTTTGCTTAATTGTCTGTCCATGTCATATTTTCAAGTCGTTCTGACTTTTCATTTTCTTTTCATTCTCCGGTATAAGGCCCGGATTCGATCAAAGCGGAGAAGAGACGAGAAGAGAGGAGATGTGTTTTAAACAACCAATAGAATTTCGTTATTCACACATCTCGTCTCTACTCAGCTTCAGGTGATACCACTGGGCGGCGCGGCGGCGGTACAAAGCGGAGATGTGAGCTGTGCCTCGCAAGCTGGCGACACGGCGCGCAGCGGAAACGAGAAGGGCTGTAACCGGTGTGCAGTGGGCGGTCAACATCCAACGCTCGCCGCACGCAGCTCCGTTCCGCTCTAGCCAGCACACGTCTCCGCTCTAGCCAGCACACATCTCCGCTCCTGTATAGCCAGTACGCATCTCCGCACAGCTTCGGTGGATACACCCTAGCTAAAACATCTATTCTCATCTCCGTTTCGGACATCTCCGCACATCTCCGCTTTGATGGAGTCCGGGCCTTAACATTACGACGCATTAAATAATGCTGAGTCGCTAAAGTAAGTAGATTCTATTAGTGCAAATAACAAACAAAAATAACCCATAAGATGACTAAAATATTTTGTGACTGTGTACCTACCCTATCTAAGGCCTCGTTTTCATGGTAAACGAAAGTTGAGAAAATGCAATGCAATGCAAAACAATCATGTTTCCCGCAAAAACAAATTTTTGTTTTTCTAGAAACGACGTCGCAATTTTTAATTAGGTAGGGTGAGTGGGGGCAAGATGAAAAACGGGATAACACAAAAAGTCGTCCATAGCGCCAGATTCTGTGCAGTTTTAGCAATGATTAGCAATATTGTTAAGACCGCTATTTTGTTACGTCGTACACCTCAGTCACAGACACACACCTCAGCGAGTGGTTTTTGTGAAAAATGCAAATGTCTGCACATCGACTTTTACGCAAGTTAATCGAGTTTTTTAATCTTACCCCGTGTCCTGTAACTTTAATTACGTGGTAGGTACGAGTGTTTTATTAGAATATCTACTTATTATTTGTAATTCTTAGTTGTGTTATTACATCTAAATATGGCTATTTTTCGTATTTTAGAATGTATTTCAATTTTCCGTCTTTACCCATGAATATTTGACGGGGTAAAATGAACATTTAAAAGACTAAGATGAAAGAAAGATGCGGATAAAGTAAAGGGTAAAGGATTTAGTATAACCTTATGCAATTAAAGTGGAAAGTTTGAGAACCTCTACTTTCAATGTTCCCCCGGTGGGGTAAGATTGATATATTATATATATACATATATATATTTTAAATCATTTTATCTTTATTAACTAAAGATATTCGAACACTACAAACAGTTGAGAGTTTTAAGGGCACTTCAAACTTTAAACTAGTGAACACCAACAACGTCTAATAATCATTTGAACGATTTTAGAAACTATTTCGATCTTTCCCCATCACCCTTTCATCTTCCCCCTGTTTCATTTTCGTGATAAAAACATTTTATTTAATTTTTTTTATGCTTTGGAACAGATTAAGCAGGATGTTATCAACGTGATAGAAAAATACACTCTTTGCTCTTTACTCACTACAAATAATTTTTTGCCTAAACTAATATATACTGTTCTACAAGACTTCAAAAACAACACTGCTCATCTCATCAAAAAACCGTTCGATCTTGCCCCACTCACCCTACGACTCCTACGAGTTTTTTACATGTGACCATTCCGAGCAGTTCTGTTTCCATAAGGTACGTAGCTTTACACAGTCCTACCTATCTCTAAGGAGTTAGTTTCCCTCAAGGAGGTGAAACCAATGTAATTTGTGGTTGCATACTGCAAAGTTTATCAAAACTTGGCGATGCGATGCATGACGTTAACCTTAATTCGATTGTCTCTAGTCTCAACACAATGTAAGCGGTTGCTAAGAAAATGTAAGAGGTTGGGTTTAGAAACGTGCCGCCTCGCTAGAAAGAATGTAAGTCTAGGGGTTCTAGAGGCTCACCGGACACGACTGTTCCGGGAGGTTCCTGTTCAGGATAAGGCGGGAGGAAACGCCCGGGTGTCACCATTGTGTGGATCGCCCGGAAGACACGGTGGAGCATACGGTGGAGGTCTGCCCGGCTTGGGCGGAGCATCGCCGTGTTCTCGTGGAGGCGATCGGCGGCGGTGATCTCTCGCGTCCGGCCCTGGTTCGGGCCATGGTACGGAGCGAGAGGAAATGGCAGGCCGTCACCTCCTTCTGCGAAGCGGTAATGCTCGCGAAGGAGGAGGCGGAACGCATGAGGGAGAGGCAAATTTCGTGCCCTCACGCCCCTAACCGCAGCAGGAGGAGACGCCCTGGGCGTCGGGAATCGTGAGCCGATTTCCGACCACCGTAGGCGCGGGCTTGCGGACAGTGAGCAATGGATAGCTCGCCGTCCGATAAGGACCAGGCCCGGATCTACGGCGCGTTGTGTTCCCCGCGTGCCTCAAGTTCTAGAGTGTCTCCTGAACCCTACCCAACATTTTTATTTTCTGACGCTTTTCACTTTTAACTATTCGCTCCACTGTAATTTGTGGACCGCGCGTGAGAAAGAAATCTAGGTATCTCCGGCGAGGGGGAGTGGGGGCGTTTACTAACCCTCCCCCCCACTCCCCCCATCCCCTACCCCTACCGAGGCGGCACTTTTTTAAACTCTAATTTAATTCAATAAAATAAAAGTTCAAATAAACGTCATCAAATTGATTTCGATATTGCACGCCTTGTCCTATAAATTCAAATAGGCCATTTTATTAGCCTGTAGTTACCTAAAGGCAATAGAATACTAATAGACATTCGGCATCAAACAACATTATTAAAAAAGTTTATGATACCGACAATGTAACGTAACAGACCACACAACATACAATAAGAAAGTATTCTACTTATGACGGTCAAGGAACTTCAGAACACATGTGGCACAGTGGCACTTCCTAAATAACTGGACACCCGACGACCGCAGGGTTAAGTCAAGAAATTCAGTTGACTACATAGGTAAAAGACACAGCAACTGCTACTGGGATTAACTATGTAGGTACCAACGCTAATTTTATTAAACACGTAGTTAATCATTTAAAAACTAATCTATAAATCTCTGAATGTAACGACGCGCGACGACTTGGTTTCATAGAACTTTATAAATAATAGTTTCTTTGTGACTTTATACATACTAACTTAAGAGCGCTGCGCCCGCGGCTCGCAACTACAAATCGAGACGTTTGCAAAATTCGTTCGGAATATTGCTATCTCTGTTTGACAACAGCAGGCGGGCGGCGGACGCGGTGCGCATCCGTGTGTGTGTGTGACTGGATAGATGGACCATTCATTCATAACGAGTCGACGGCATTTATATTTTACTAGCTTTTGCCCGCGGCTTCGCACGCGCAAAGGTCGGAAAATATCCCACAGAAACGTACTACCGATATTCAGAGTACTTATCAAATGTCCTAACCCAGGACATGGCCTATCCGTATACCATTCATCTAAATCTGTTCAGCCGTTACGGCATGAAAAGGTAACAAATAGATAGATAGGTAATAAATCTGTTTTAGGGTTCCGTATCTCAAAATGAAAAATGGAAACCCTTATCGTTGCCTGTCAAGACACTTTTTCTCAGAAACGCGTGGAAGTATCAAGTTGAAATAGATAGGTATTAAAAACTTAGGCTATGCGCGCACTACGGATTTTGATCGTTGCGGATAATATTTCGTGTTGTTCTATCTCCTCTCAGGCTCATTTTCTACGAAATGTATGGAAACTTTTTTGCAATTTTTGAATTTTCTCGTACCTACTTGAGTACGAGAAAATTCAAAAATTCGCCCTCCGTTGGCCCGATATATTTTTTTGACGCTAGTAATAAGAAATAGGATCGACAGGCATCAAAAAAGTTTTTGTGAAAATTACCCATGTTCTTGCTGACTGTACAATTTTTTCAAAATCTGTGAATGCAGATCAAAAAGTTAAGGACAGTCTCCTAAGACCGTTTTCTTGTAGTGACAACGGTTAAGGTACCTGCCCTTATTGCCCCATATCAACATCCACCCTGTATATGTTATGATTGACTACTTAGCTCCATAAAGGTATAGCGTGATGATAATGTTTTAAAAGGTTAAATCCGTAATTATCTGCAATATTCTAACCTTTTGGATAGTCTTTTTACAGTTTGCGGTAAACTATAGAAGAATACGAACATAATGCAATATTGCTCATCCCCCATAGCAAATAGCGTGATAATAATTTTTGAAAAGTCTATTGTGACGTTTCCATTATTTGAAATAGATTATTTATACAAATTTTCAAATTAATCAAGCCAAACAGTAAAATCCTCCCCTGTGAAATAAATACCCCTTTTCACCCCGTCAGGGGTAGATTTTCAAAAAACCTTGATATACGTTTTTATTTGTTTTCAGTCTTAAGTATAAATACTGAGTTTTGAGTTAATCAGACCGCGCGTTGAAATTCTTCCATACAAACTATGACACCCCCCAATCCTCCCTTAGGGGGTAGTTTAGAAAAACTAAAAATGGCAAACTTTATAATTTACATAGATAAGTATTCGTGCCAAGTTTCAAGTTTATTAACTCAAGGAATAAAATTTTTCATACAAACAAAATCCCCCCTTTTCACCCCCTTAAAGGTCGATTTTCCAAAAACCCTTTCTTAGTGGATGCCTACGTCATATTATCTACCTGTGTGCCAAATTTCAGCCCAATCCGTTCAGTGGTTTGAGCTGTGCGTTGATATATCACCCAGTCAGTCAGTCAGTCAGTTTACCATTTTATATATACAGATTATTAGGAATTAGGTATGTTCATTACTTGCTTTATTTCTGTTGAATACTTTGGGGAATCGTTAGTATATGTACAGACTAGTAATGCGTTTTTTGGAAATTTCTTTACAATGCCAATATCTCAATGTTTTAGAATATCTCTGGATCTAGGCCTTGTAGAGAAAATCTAGTAGATATGAAATGAAATTGTTTATTCTGTAAATAGGATAAGTATCGGAATCACTTTTACACGTCAGATTAAAAAAATCGGTACCGCGGTAATCAACGCATTGATGCCTTTTACTCCACGGTTTCGGTAAATTGCGTTACAGTGTCGCGAAATCAAAGGTTTAGTCCCATCTCAAAAATGCTCAACGCGCCTAAAGAAGTCTGAAAAACTTCCAAAACAAAGGTTTTGGAAGTTTTTCAGACTTCTTGAAGAAAGTAAAAATACTTGCATAGAACTTTGATCCATAAGTAAATATAAATAAGGAGCAGAATTGCATCGAGCGTCGAAGGAGCGAGTAGTCGAAAAAAATACTTTGAAGAAAAATACTTGTATAGAACATTGGTACGGACCTTATCTAAATAAAGAGCACAATCGCATTAAAAAAAAATCTTCCAAAACCTTTAATCCGTAATGTAGTATAAATAAAGAGCACAATCGCGTTTACAAAAAAAAAAAAAACTTCCAGATCCTTTAAAGTAAAAACGCTTGCATAGAGTTCTATGCAAGCGTTTTTGCAGTACCGGTATAATAAATACCGTATAGAAAATGTCCAACACCGGGATCCCGGTATGAGACTATTTTTTTACTTAATATCGTTTTTTTATTCAACAACTAATGAGTTAAGTAGTAAAAAAGTAGTAGTAAAAAAGCACACAAAATAATAAAAAACTGCTTTTTAAATACTAGTCACTTTTTTATACAACTTTAAATTGCAAACTTCTGTTTCTTGTGTTTGTCTTCTGTTTGTTTGTTTTTTTTTGTAAATTTGAATAATCAGTATCTATTTAAAAAAAAAAACAACAACAACAACAACAACAATCATCAGCAACAACAATCAATCATCTCTCTCTCTCTCTCTCTCAACAAATAAATCACAAAAAAAAAACACAATCACATAAAAATCAGTCAAAATTGTTCATCGTGTTTTTAAAGGGGAAGCGCCAGGGTAGCTAAAAGCAAAAAGCATTTTTTTTTTTTCGCGGTTATTCAATTACCAAGGCGCTTATTTTCCAAGGGGCTTATTTTCCACGGCGCTTATTTTCCAAGGCGCTTATTTTCCACGGCGCTTATTTTTCACGGCGCTTACTTTCCACGGTGCTTATTTTCCACGGCCCTTATTTTTCACGGCGCTTATTTTCCAAGGGGCTTATTTTTCACGGCGCATTTTTTTCACGGCGCTTATTTTCCAAGGCGCTTATTTTCCACGGCGCTTATATTCCACGGCGCTTTTTTACCACGGCGCTTATTTTCCACGGCAAATATATAAGCAGCGCCCTCTAGTGAAACAGTCAGCTGAACGCTGCACGGAGATCCGTAATTCCGTGCGGCGTATTTTTGCCGCGTATTTTATTCTGTGTGTCCGAGAAAGAGTTTGGTAATTGTCAAATTATGATTTTCATTTGTCATCAAGACTTCCTCTTCCCCAAAGTAAAGCTGCCATATTGATTGACCCGTCCTTTGTTTGCGAGACTCAGTGGTGAGGATTTGGATTTTTTTATTCATACGCTTTTTTACCACGGCGCTTATTTTCCACGGCGCTTATTTTCCAAGGCGCTTATTTTCCACGACGCTTTTATCCCACGGCGCTTATTTTCCACGGAGCTTATTTTTCACGGCGCTTATTTTCCAAGGCGCTTATTATCCACGGCGCTTTTATCCCACGGCGCTTACTTTCCACGGCGCTTATTTTCCACGACGCTTTTATCCCACGGCGCTTATTTTCCACGGAGCTTATTTTTCACGGCGCTTATTTTCCAAGGCGCTTATTTTCCACGGCGCTTTTATCCCACGGCGCTTATTTTTAGCAACGCGTCATACGTCCAGCCATCCATCAAGGACTCGTCCATCAAGGAACGCTGTCCCAAATTAGACACATTATTAAAATTACGTGTTTACGTGTTTAATTACGCGTTTGTACCACGGCGGTAAAAGTATTTTAATAAAACACGTATACTAAAAGATCAATAATTTAATTGTTTTCAAAATGGTGAAGTTTTCAGAAAAAAACGCTTGATAGATTTTGCGTCATTCTCAGTTTTTTATCCGCGTTAGACATAACTTTACAAATTAAACATAATCAAAAATATGCCTGTGGAGGGGCTTGTGGCTAAGTAATAACAGCTGCACGGGTCGATCGATCAGGTTAAGCTACGCTTGCCGCGGTTGGTCCGTGGATGGGTGACCATCTTTACATACCAAGTCCCCTCCGTGCCTCGGAAAGCACGTTAAGCCGTTGGTCCCGGCTGTCATTTGTAGATCTTTGACAGTCGTTACGGGTAGTTAGAAGCCCAAAAAGTCTGACAACCAGTCTTACCAAGGGGTATCGTGTTACCTAATCACTAGGTTGTGGAGGTCAGATAGGCAGTCGCTCCATGTAAAATACTGGTATTCAGCTGCATCCGGTTAGACTGGAAGCCGACCCCAACATAGTTGGGAAAAGGCTAGGCAGATGATATTTAACATTTTTTTATTTTCAAATTACTACACTACTCATTTAGACGTCATCTTCAGTATGAAATCATTAAAAGTCGGTTATCGTCCCCTTAAACGGTTGCACAAATATGTAACCAAGGAAAACGTTCTCTCTACCTCTATGCTCGTAGGTAGAATGCTCAGTAAATAATTATACGCCATGTCAATATACATCTCTCGGCCGCCTTCAGAACTATCATAAATGCCCAATTCAACTCTTACAATAGACTCTATATCAGTGCTGCAGGGTTAACATGACAAGTGCGAGAACGCTCTTTTTCTCGTTTTATCGGAATTTGTCGCCGTTGTTTTTCGCCGTTTGCGGTCATGTAAGGGATTAGAATGACGTCAGAATCGTAATTCTGACGTCATTCTAATCCCTTACATGACCGCAAACGGCGAGTAAACTCGAAAAAGGCACTTCGACACTACTTTATCGCGCGACGAGATACCGATGTTGCAAGTGATTAAAAACAAATTATTTTTATGATGTTTTTTTTTTTTTTTTATGGCTTGAAGTTCTGTTTCATTCATTCAATTTATGCATGGAATTATGTACTTTATTGAATAAACGTCTCTCTTAATTATTCTCTCTTTTAATTATTTATGATTAGTTTTTTGTGTAACCGACTTTTTGATTAAAATTAAATCATTTCTTTGGCATGCTAAATTAAAATACAAATTGACGGAAATTAAAATTAGTGGCACCTATACTCATTAGATAATCACCACAAATGACAAATGGGCCGACGATTGTAATTTGACAAATCGAAGTTTAACAGTCACCATAAAGTCCATGACGTTGCAAATTTTGTTAATCACCAGTCACCAAAAAGACTGGCGTTCAAATAAATTGGCAGGTGGAGTTGATTCCGCTATTATAACCATAAAATTGTTAATCACCACCCTTAGGAAATAAACTGGTGATTTTAGTAATTATGTTGCGAATATTTGATATTACCATACAGCTATAATCCCTAGATTTCGTTAATTTATTTATTTAATCACCATAATTGGCAAAGTGACTGGAAAGTAATAGTCATCTACGTGGTAGTGCACCCCTCTACTACAGTACACCGGTGTACACCCACAATTAAAAAAATAATATCATTTTGTCTTTTTGTCTACTCTTCTCGTCGTAAAAATCGAGGACGACTAAATACGACAACATAACTGATTATCTCGTGTTGAACTGTCAAAAATCGAGATAAATAACGTGTCATGTTTGGGTTTGTTGACAAAACATCAAGTTTGACAGAACTAGTCAAGTATTTTGTATGGCGTAGCTATCAGAAAACGATAACACTACGAAATAGACAAAAATTAGTCGCGCGAGCGTTGATAATTATCGCGTGTGTCATGTTAGGCCTGCTGGAAGAAGCATGGGTCCTAACTTCCCTTTGAAAACTCAAAGGAAAGTTAGGTTAGGTTAGGTTAAACTAGCTTCTATTTCTGCCTCCAGTTAGTAGCACAAGTAGTAATGAAATGTAACTAACTGTCGAATTAAAATTCGCTGTTTTTAAAACTTACCCTGATAATTATAAAATTGGTTGGAAATATAATGTGTAGGTAATAAAAAGAAATTGTTTCACTGTAGTGTCTACTGATAAAATAAAATCACCAATACCGGTATCCCGGTAGTGGACATTTCAATACCGGTATTGAAAAATGTCAAATAATGTCCGGGATCCCGGTATTAGCCAATACCGGGATCCCGGTATTGAAAGCCCTACATAGAACATTGATCCGTAACTAAATATAAATAAGAAATAAAATAGTCTTGCGAGTATTTCGGATCGGCACTTGGTCGGCGTACTTGCAAGTAAATACCTAGTATAAAAACCTGGTCCTATAATATAGCCCTCGTTCGCACGGACGTAATAAAATCGCGGCGAAATTTTTCGTGCACTTGATTTTCAACGCTCTGCTTAGGCGCCGAGAGTTGAAAATCCAACAGTGTTTCTTCAACGCGCTGGGACGAGAGTACGTCCCAGCACGTTTGATTCTCAACAAGCCACCTATACCTGGACTACCGCGTTTCGGCCGTGTGTATAATTTATATGTTTCTACGACTCGCTGAGGGTCTTTAGACGCATAAATAGGTACCTACCGATTAATATTACTGATGAAACATAAGTACTCGTTTGTCCAGATACGGATGTTTGTAAACACATTTATGTTATCTGAAGATAGAAAGAAAGAAAAGATAGAATAAATTTTTTTTTTTTTTCAGAAGCACGTGTATACAAAAAGATAATTAACTCGAGTAAAACAATCAAACAATAGATTTAAATATAATCAGGAGCACAAAACAGAAGTAGTCGGCAGCTGCTTTAATTTAGTAAACAAATAAGCACAGTAAAGTACCTATATAATATACCTAATCTTATAATACTGACAAAAAATACCCCGAACGAATTCCAACCGATCACGTTGCGCTAGTGTGAGTGCCTGTCGGAGCGATATACAACTACAGTGAGCAGTACGACCACGCACACATTGACAAATTATTAATTGACGCGATGGCAATACTAGCATCGAAAAATTATGATAAATTTGGATGTGTGCCGTAATACAAAAAATGATGAATGAAAATTTAATGTATTTCCATTTTATTTTCGATAATTTGTAACTTGATAACATAAACTATGCTTCTACGGAAACAATATTACAAATATTGTTGTTTATAATACAGAAAAAACCATATGAAAACATGTCATTTACGCTGTAAAAATGTACGAAATGGAATTCGCTTACATTTCATTTAAAGGTAAGTTTTTGAAAATCAAAAGACGTAGGAGCCTAGATAAATATTGTCTCAATCCGAATATCAACATAATATGGTGGAAATATGCTCAAATTACAAATGATTGATGTACTACGTTTGTATGGACAATTCATACGTCGCCGCATTCTTAAGCTGAGTTTCCCAAAGGGATCGTCGCGCCAGGGCCGTCTTTACCCGGGGATGCAAGGGGTGCGTAGCACCTGGGCACAAGGTCTTACGGGGCGCAAGGCTATCGAGTCGATCGATTTGTTTTAAAATCGAACGTAGATTTCTAAACAGACTGTCAGTCAGTTTGTCAACTTAAAAGCCAGAAAAATTAAATTAGGTGTTTGAAAAGGTACAGACGCCAGCACATCAAGCTACCCGAAACTGTCAAATTTTCCCAATCAACTTTGAACCTTACCTATCAACGATAAAGTTGAAAATCTATTAAATAAATTTGACAGATTGTAGTAGCCTGATGTGCTGGCGTCTGTACCTAAGTACCTTATTTTATTGTATAGTAAATACTACTTAATTCCTTTTTTTTATGGGACACAAAAATTAAGTTTTTTTTTTCCTTGGCAAGGTGGGGGGGCGCAGGCTGATTTTCGCACCCTGGCGCCCAATATGGTTAACCACATGTGACTGTACCTGAATTACCCTAGGCTAATAAAATTTTCGTTATTCCTAATTATGCTAACGTTAGTGTTTTTAAGTCGGTTCCCCCGACGGCCCTGCGTCGCGCAAAAACGCGATCGTCGCGTTCTTAATTCATGTCACTTTTTGTTCGGGGAACCGGAATGCGTGGTTTCGCCGACAGAGGGCCTTTCGGTTTTTCGAACAAAAAGTGTCATAACTATGAACGCGACGATCGCTTTTGATTAGGACGCGGGATAAGAAAACGATCTAATGACGGCTGTCATGAAAATTCACCTTTTTAATGTAATAATGAGAACTAGCGTTTACCGTGTTTTTTTTACCAGTGTTTTGACATTACGGGTATCAAAAAACACGGCATTTTTAATGAGTTACTGAGAGTCAACGAGTTATTATTCCTATACATTATTGAATTTTATGTCTTACCGTAATTATATCACCGATTGGCAGATTAGAGACTAATTAAATACCAGCTAAGAATGAGAACTTTTTCCTGCAGACTGTTTTCTGACTGGATACTGTTTTCTCCGGACCTTCGCGAAACGCCTTATCGGCAATCTAAAGTAAACAAACTTTAAATCCTAAAACTGGCATTTTATATGCTATTTTTACGTGTTCAATTTTAGTCAAACTAAACGTAGTTACTTCCACTGTTTCTGAACGCACTCATATTTGGCATTGGCATTTATCCATATAATACGTCTATTTAGTATAGCTCGTGTCATCTCAACAAAACAATCGGTTCTCTCTTTTTTACTCAATTGACATGGTGCTCTAGTAGCTCCACTCGTAGACAAAAGTTATGCCAACTTGTTAAAATTTGACATATTCTATTTAGTAATATTATAGCAAATGGCATCGCGTGAAAATGACAGTTTTGTTCCGTGAACGACATAATTAATTTTAAGAAATAAACTAAAGTGTTTGCTGAATATTTTTATATTTCAAGAAGCCCAAAAATTGCTCAATAGCTTTGGACAAACGTGTTTAACAAATTTATATAAAAAATTAAAAATTGCGATCCTCGCCTATCAGATGTTCTGTCTGTGATTGCTCTTGTGTTATCAATAATTTGTGTATGTTGTTGTAAGTGGTGCATTAAAATTCTTGAAAATGACGGACACTAAGCCAGTGGTCATGGCTTCTGCTAATGAACTTATCGACAAATCCAAAGAACTCCAGAAGGAGATTCTTATGGAAAAACTTAGGTCCAAAACATCACAGTTTAAAAACTTAACAGAGACTTCCAAAGGCGTCCGAATGGCTTTACTGGTATGTTTCTTTATTATATTATGTCTACAGCAGTCACTAATAAGTTAATAATACTTCAGGATTACTAAACCAGCACTAACAATTACCCTTGAATTAAATACATAGCTCTTACTGTAGAAAGTGCATAAGCTATTACAGTAGTAATTTGAGCTCAATAAGAATCAACTGAATTCAGATAAGTATCAAGTTACTTTTTCAATTAAAGAACTATTGTTAAACAATTATTTTAAAATAAAACTCCAGTTAGCTGATAACTATTTTCTAAGATCTGAGTTACTAATTTTTTTTCAATAAATAGTTAATTAGTAAATTGCACAATGATATTAAAGTTCATGGTAATTTATACAATTAAATAAAACTCATTATTAAAACTTGGTACTTAAGTAATTATGTTTTCATGCATGTTGTGCTCCCTGATTCACAGCACACTTTTGATAACCTTAAACTAGTTTTTTCTCTACAATCATCATCATCAGCCTATAAATGTTCCCACTACTGGGACACAGGCCTCCTCTCTGTGAGAGGGAGTGGGCCGTAATGCACCACGCGGGCCCAGTGCGGGGTTGGTAGATGTCACATGTCTTCGAATTTTCGGTTCTAGGACATGCCGGTTTCCTCACAATGTTTGCCTTCACCGTTTTGAGAGCAGTGGTGATGAAATAATTTACACAAAGTAAAGCACCTGTCTGGGTTCGAACCTACGACCTACAACTCGTAAGTCACGGCCGTTACCACTGGGCCACCACTGCTTTTCTCTACAAAATAGTTTAAAAATAGTACAAAAAAATTATCAAAACTACTTTTACAAAATATGAGAGGCTTTAGTACACAAACCTATCATATCCACTCCTCTAATTAGCTATTTCATAAACCGATGTGATGAATATATTGCTTTAATCCTCTAGCTTGTATATTATATTGAAGATGCTACAACCTGTATATATCAGAACTGACATCGGCCTTCAATAAGATAAGCAGCGAAACAACCATCTCATATTTTTTCTCAACATTTTTGGTACAACTATGTTTGGGAAACTGATAGACCAGACCCCCTTTTAAATAAAAGAAAATATTTTAATTAAAAACTTAAATGAAAAGAAAGACACATTTTCTCCACAAAAGCACATGGCTGCCCACCTACCAACTATTGTCTCAATTATTTTATAGGTATTTTTGAAAGCCCGTTAAGCTAATAAACTAAAGCTTCCCATTCCCAGTGTTCTCTTTAATGATTGATTAGTTGGATTTTACCAACACAACACTTTTGTTATCTACCAACCCACACTGGACTCGTGTGGTGGATAACCGCCCACTCCCTCTCACAGAGAGGAGGCCTGTGTCCTAACAGTGGGCTGATTATGCTAGGTGGATTTTTGCCAACACTGGTAACAGATGCTACTGCTCACTTTCTTGAATAAACCCTTAGTTGCTAACACAAATCTCACACTAATGTGTTCTATGCTCAGAAGTACTAATTTCAATTAAATTGGTTGAACTAGAAGCCATCATAGGAAAAGGTGACTTTTCTTTTTTCCAGCATTTTGAGTGAGAATATTTTTTGACTTTTTTTTATTTTATGTTTACAGGACAAAAGATGGGGAATTGACAGTGCAGATCGCATGATATTAAAGAAGTGTCTTGACAGTTTGCAGCATTGCATTAAAGTTAGCTCCTTACAGAGCCTTATTGAGCGCCTGGAGTGCTTATCTAGGCAGCTAGGGTTTGTAATCTTTGATCACTATTTCAACCGCCTTGGTAACAACCAAATCTGCTTGAAGGTATGTATGATTTACAGAATCTGTGGGAACAAGTAAATCAAACATATTTCTCTCAGTATTCAAACAATCTTTATGTTAGTTAGACAAAAGATGAAATTATTTAATAATAATTAATATGTAATAATTGTAACAACATAACATCAATAAATGATAAAAATAGAGAATTAATTGTGTCGTATTTTATTTATTTATAATCATATTAAGTTGACCATTTGTTTCAGGCTCAAGTTTGTAGTGGGAACATCAGGAGTAAATCTATTCATATCATCTGATATGTTTTATTTGGAAATATTAGTTGAATCATCAGGGTCAGTAAAAGATGTTAAAATTCATCATGAAGGAAAAGTAAGTTTGAAAACGTCCAAGTGACTATTCATCTTTTGGGTGAAAAAAAAGAACAACACAAACACTCTTTTTTAAATATTTCTATACTCCATTTGAATTAAGATTAGACATTTAACTAAACCTTTTTTACAGTTCGTTCTACTGATTTTGACTTCTATTGCGTTGGTGGCATGACAAATGGCAACTGCAGTAAACATTGGTATTGTAACCACTTTTTTTGCTTTTAATGCCATCCTTATGCCTACGGTATAGAAGTCAAAATCGGATGAACGGACTGTAAAAAAGGTTTGTTTAAATGTCTAATCTTATTTCAAATGGAATATACATAAACTATATATTTGATTATTACCTGTATGTGAATTATTTACATGTTTTTAATAAATATTATTTGCGTTTTTAACAGATTGAACAACAAAGCTGTGAAGAACTGGTGTCTTGTATATCTCGCGGAGATTTCGCTGATTTCACAGCTCAGCTGGAAGGCTTAACAGCGGTTTACCAACTAGGCGCTGAAAAAAAAGTAACTTACGCCTCAATTCCTGTTACGGGGGAAGTCCGCAGGGTGCGTAGAGTCAGCACTGCCAGGGCAGTGTCAACTCGTTGATCTGTAAATGATTTTTAAACTATGCAGGGCCTCTGTGCAAGGGACACTGTACGGGCAGTGTTGCCTTAATTTTATTTTCTCCTACCTCGTTTCATATTCTGCCCAGAGACTCTGCGCTATGTCAACACCGCCTGGGCAGTGCTGACTTGATGTACCCTGTGGTCTGTGCTTTTGAAATTTATAATTTTATTTTTTTATTTTTACTTTCCTTATTTATATCCCTAATTCACAATCTTATAAATATGTTTTATTTTGCAGGTAAAATGTAAAGCATTTAGTGCTCTACAGAGCTTAGAAGAAGACTTATGTACAATGAGGCAACTCCAGAGTTTTATCAAGGATCTGTGGGCACAAGTCCACAAGAGTCCTATTGGCTTCTTGCAAAAGCGAAGAGGAGGTATGTCCTTAATCTACTGCTATATCTATCATCCAAGTGTGACTTCATCATTAGTTAAAAAATAAATAAAAAATATCACTTTTCCACAACCCTTGATTTGACAAAAATTTTACTAGACCCACGACAGAGTATACACAAAGTATGGTCCAATAAGAATTAACATAAAACCCATTTATTCCAGGTCACGCAATGCGTCTTACTTACTTCGTGTCTCCTTACGAACTGTTAGACAAAGACAAGGGACTCAATCCACTGACGGTTGAGCTCCTAACACTAGGCATTCCTGCCGCGACTAGCGGCCTCGCTTCACTAGTCGTTCCTTCCCACACGCCCATTGGCCACTCCGCGACGGTCCTACTAGAAGGTTCCACACCGAATAAGCTGCAGTTGTCACCTATCATATCTGGGGGTCAAAGGCCTGGGAAGGGGTATGATTTTAAAATTACTTTGCATCACGCAATAGTTAATAGTTTTACTCCAACTATTCGAGATTATTTTCTGACTTGGTGAAACAATTAATTATTATAAAAATACCTACCGTCCATGCACAATGGTCCACCTGAAAGACAAAGTGCTGAAACCAAACCTCTTAACATAAAACATAGAATACATTCTGTCGTCGTGCAGTGAAAACCTCGTGATTGCAATAAAAGTCTGAAAAATAGCCGTCTTGACGTTCTCCGAGGTTCCTTATCATCAATAGAAGCATCATAGAGGTGTGCACGTTTGTTCTAAATATGCATTATGTACGAGATTTTCCATACAACAAATCAATAAAAAGAAAAACAATTATTTTTCCTTTAAAATACAAGGTTTCCACTGCTCAGCGACAATACGTACTTCTTACCAAAAATAAAATTATATCTCTTTTTGATTTTTAACTTATTCTTACCACCATTGATCAATCTCATCTCACTAAGCCAGGGTATGGTATCCAAACGAATCCATGAAACATTTTCGACCGTCTCTATGTAGGAATGGACCTATCTACGCCCAACTGGTGCCTCAGAATAGCGCGATGCTGCCCGCGTGCTTTACACTCAAATTGTCGCAGCCCACCCCACTGTGCGCTGGACTAGCCAAGCTTATACACGCCACTACAGAGGTAAGAGAACAAAGATCTTTTGTACGTCTCATAAAAGCGAAGCGTTTGAGGTAGTGCATTACTCTCAACTTGCCGAAAACAAGTAATCTTGAAATTTAATTGCCTCATATACACCGTGACATTTTCGTCGTCTTACAACAGTCAATGTACCCGACATAAATTACCTCTAGGAGCAATAAAAAAAAATAATATATATTTTAAGGGAAAACTGCATTAGGCGCATTGGGCATTTTTGACTTGGGAAAAACAATTGAACTCGCGACACCGTTACCGACACCTCATTTTAGTAAACGCGATTATGCTCTTTATTTATATTACGTTACGGATCAATGTGTATCCATTAACAACTAAACATTCATTAAAAAAAATAGTGGCACTCTGGGAGTGCCGACAGAAGTGAAAACTTGAACAAGATCGCCTTGGTGGAAGAAAAACACTTTCTGGAAGTGTTTTGCTTCCACCAAGGCGATCTTGTTACACATGAAGTGTATGGATACATGAAGTGGGCTGCTTTTGTAAGACGACTAAAATGTCATGGTGTATATACATATCATATACTTCAATATGAGTACACTGTTAAGTAGAAAAACTATCCTTTTAACACAATTTAAAATTCTTATGAACACGAAACAGTAAAAAAATATTCTGTAGAACACAAACTTAGTCAAAATGAAACATTAGTTCTATTTAAAGGCGTTTTAGTGTCATGTGAATTTGATCACGCATGCGGAATTGACCGCATGCCAACCGCAATGATAATGCTATGCCCTAATTCAGCTATTATTTTATTCCGTCACTTGTACACAGGGCTACACATCAAGCTATACATTTCCAGTATAAGCTGACCTCGCGTCGTTCGGAAATCCTATACAATACGAGATCAGTAGGATGTGTAGCCGTGTGTACACCTTTTTTTTTTTTGGGTGGGAAATTATCAAATAACTTCTCGCGCTCTGGGCAGAGTGGGAGGGTGTGTCAGACTCTTACTGACTAAAACCCACCCGTGTTCCTTCAGTTGCCATGTTGCCGGGGGGCCACGATGTCCCTATCGGTTTTCTTCGAACCCCCGGCAGGCATTGGCCCTAGGGGACCCCGTCAATTCTGCTGACATCTCTTTGAGGCGCGCGTGGAACACAACGCGCCGTCGACCCGGGCTTGGTCCTTATCGGACGGCGAGCTGCCCATTGCTCACCGTCCGCAAGCCCGCGCCTACGGTGGCCGGAAATCTTCCTGTGATTCCCGACGCCCAGGGCGTCTCCTCCTGCGGCGGTTAGGGGCGCAAGGGCGCGAAATTTGCCTCTCCCTCACGCGCTCCGTCTCCTCCTTCGCGAGCATTACTGCTTCGCAGAAGGAGGTGACGGCCTCCCATTTCCTCTCGCTCCGTAGCATGGCCCGAATCAGGGCCGGACGAGAGAGATCACCGCCGCCGATCGCTTCCACGAGGACACGGCGATGCCCTGCCCAAGCCGGGCAGACCTCCACCGTATGCTCCACCGTGTCCTCCGGGCGATCCACACAGTGACGACACCCGGGCGTTTCCTCCCGCTTTATCCTGAACAGGTACCTCCCGAAACAGCCGTGTCCGGTGAGCACCTGTGTCAGGCGGAAGGTGAGGACGCCGTGGCGCCTCTCTAGCCACTCCTCAAAGAGGGGTCTTATCGCCGCAATTGTGGCGTGCCCAGCGCTGGGTTGCGACAATCGCACTCTCCATTCCGCCACGAGATCCCGCCGGAGCTCTGTCCGCTGTGCCGCGACTTCTTGCGGCATCGGAGTTAAGCCCCGGCGTTTCGCCTCCTCGCGCCACTCCCAAATGTGCGCGAGGACCGCCGTGTGTACACCTGCAAGCATAGCAAACGTTTGAAAATATTATTTGAGGTGTAACGGGTAATTTCATTCAGTTAGGAACCTAACACTTCTAATATTTGTCAATTTTTTTTTTACACATTTCAGTTACCTAATCATGTAAAGTTAGTTTATTTTCTGCGCCATTATCTATGCCAAAACATGCAGGCTATTAGGTATTTTAAAATCTATCTTACAATCCTCATTTTGTACGGTTTGCATGTAAATGATCTTTTATCAACATTTTTAAAATAGTTCTTGAATTGCATCAATGATTCTTGATGTGCTTGTAATGTTTCAGGTGGAAGTGGCTGGCGACTGGGGCAATGCGAAGCCCATGTTGGGGCTAGTTGCCCAACAGGCGTACAACAAGCTCACGCCAGGGAAAGTTATTGAATTGAATCTCAGCAAAGGACTGTTTGTGGTTTGTACCTACCTGCATTACGATATTTCTTTCTTATATGAATCGTCTCTCTTTTGACCGGTCAATAAAATCTGTGTCATGTCAAATTACGGTTAAGACCAGGTACTCCAAAGACAATTTCCACGCAAACTCCGCCCCCATGCACCCCACCAGTCCACTATGTGCTAAACGCTAACACACCAGTAATAAAGTTGAATATCGCGTACGCTCTTTGGTCGTTTTCGAGCACGGAACTAAATGCCGTAAGACTCAATTCTTATTTCGTTTATAACTAAAGTAATAATTGATCTAGAGAAAAATTTTCTTATATTTGGATAACAAACTATATTTGCTTACTGTCAACAATTATCTTATATATAAAATTCTCGTGTCACAATGTTAGTTAGGTACCTTACTCCTACGAAACGGCTTTACTGATTTTTACCAATTTTTATATGCATATTCAGTAGGTCTGAGAATCGGCTACTATCTATTTTTCATACCCCTAAGTGATAAGGGTTGTCCACCCCAAACAAATAATTGGCAAAACAACGTTTGCCGGGGTCAGCTAGTTTTAGATATAAAAGCCGAATAATCTTGTTTTTGTTTCAAATCATCTTTAAAAAAAGACATGATTTTCGAATGAAAAATGAATCGAGTGAAAAAGTTCCAATTACGTAACTGTCTTATATTTGGAAAGAAAAAGATCCAATAAAACATATTTTAAAGTTCCATTTTGATTGTATGCGTAACTTTTTCAGAATATGAATGCAAATTAACATACAATTTAGGGAGCCTCCTCTTAAGATTTTGTCGTATTTGGGTCGCCATCACCAATCAACGGCTGATGCCTGATATATCATGATCATTCACAGCAGATTTTTCAGGCTTTCAGAAACTGAAGGTAACTTCAATATTTCGTATCCATTCTGTATGATTTTATATTTATCTCGTTTCATGTACTTGACTCATTGACTCGTCAGGAAACTGTATGACCTCGGATTTCTGTAGATCCGAGATTGTACAGTAAACATCCGCTGATGCAAGTAATTTTTGTATGTAATGTTAAAGCACGGGAAATCTTAGTGACAATACATTTCAAGCGGATGGTTTGCAGTTGAACAGGAAGAAAATCGCTTTGACGCGCGGTCAGAATACTGCCGCGACATGAGATATTTTTTCGTACACGTTCTTTAGCTACTGCTATGTAACAATAGTTCGTAGCGTGGTCTGTTAGAATAAAAATCACAATAGGCCGAGCCAAGAACCGCTGTACGTTAGCACATAAAAATAAGTGAGAGAAATCAGACATTTTGCCTACGACCAACAAAATTTCGCTGCAAATAATCCGCTAGATATACACGTCATTTTCAAAAAATATTTAATTTGTATATTTATATTCAAATTTGGGTGTCGTGTTCTAGAATCTCCCCGAGCAGACTCAGTGTTACTTCCTGTGCGAGACGCGCGGGCTGGACGGCTGCATGGTGACGAGCGTCCCGTTCACTCACCCGTCGCACGTGCCGCCGCTACTGGCTTGTCTGCGGCAGCAGGCGCTCTTCAACGCGCTCATCACCAGCTGTGTGCGCACGCAGTGTAAACAATGTAAGCGTGCTACTATTGTCTATGATCTTAGAGCATCCCATGCACTCTCTTGTGTAGTTTTTTTTTTTTTTAAACTTACCACACAATATTTCGTCGTTTGTTCCACAGTCATTGAGTTGGAAAGCGTGTTGATGTTCGAGGTGAGCGCTCTATCGTGGCAGCACATCTCGATCTCGCTGGAGCACCCGGTCGACGAGAGCATGGCCACCGTGGAGCTGGAGCTCAGCGACCCGGCCGCGCCGCGCGCCACGCTCTACACGCTGCACAGCGCGCCCGCCGAGCACATCGACGAGTACATCACCAGGGTGCTGCAGAAGACGCACTCCATACCTATAACACTCAGGTGAGATGCACCTCACGAGAGCATGGCACTGAGGAGCGGCATTAAGTCCACCTTATGGACCATAATTCTGCATTCAAGTGAAATATTTCATTTTATTCTGTTCAAGAAACTTACAGCTAACTTATTAGTGTTCTTAAACAATACGAATTTGAAGGCTATTTACTAATTTCCGTTGATGAAAACTAAAATAAAAACGAAAAAGGTCAGCACAAAATACCTACAACGTAAATTCAAAAATAAATAGTAAACGAGCGATTTATACAAACCAATAATCGTTTAGTTAAGAGTTTATTTTTCACTTTTTCGCAAGAAGCTTTTCACCAAACACTATTATAAAATATATCCAAATCATGTTCACTAGACAGTTTATTAAAACTTCTGCTCGCACGTATTAGAAACAAATTCTGCCTCTACGCGGACTTGGAATGAGGGTAAACAAGCTAGGTTTGCGAAACATTTTGCAGTGTGTAATTAATCCTAAACTGCCTAGCAGCTCAGGGTAATCTATTATATAGTACCATTTGCAATTTTAAATACGTATGTCATCTACAATATCTGTTCCCTATAGGTCCCTGATAAAGATCTGGGAGCGGGAGGCAGCCAGTAAGCAGTTAAACGGCGGGTACTCGGCTCTGGAGCCAAATTTTAGCTGCGGACTGGGAGGCCTCGACCCCGGCGGTGAGCACGTGAAGCACGAGCCGGGGTCGATGACCTCGCGCGCCATGTACCCGTCCAGCGTCAACCATCCGCACCAGGGCGGTGAGTACTACTACTACCTGTCCTCCCATACCTATTAACACTGTAATTTGAAAACATTGTAGAAACAATTTATTTTGAAAAGAGTAACCGTGGAGTTTCTTGCCGGCTCTTCTCCATAGGAAGCGACCAATTGGAACCGTGCACCTAGCTTCTGACGTTTCATAAGTGCCCTTGTAGGTTTATGTGAAATAAAATATTTTGATTTTGATTGACTACAGTTAGCCCAGGTAGCACGGCCGATTTTTCCCGCGGCGATTATTTTTTCATATACTGGATTTTCAACGCTCTGCTGAGCGCCGAGAGTTGCAAATCCAACAATATGTTTTTCAACTCGCTGGGTATGAGAGTGCGTCCCAGCGCGTTGGATTCTCAACGCTCGGCTTAACACCGAGAGTGTAAAATCCAGAGCGCGATAAAATCCTGCCGCGATATTTTTACGTCCGTGCGCACGTAGGCTTAGGGGTTGTTGCAACCATACTATTAAAAATAGTATCTGTTTTTTTTTTCCTTTTTACTGTTTATGGCGGCTGTACACTCCTGTCCGAGTGCTCTCGCTAGATCTCGCAAAAAAGACTCGAGTGTGACGGTTCAGCCCGAGTGCGGCCATGTACTCTTGCCTAGTTTAGTTGAAGTTGTGAACCCCGAGAGGAAGGACGCAGACATTGAACGTCTTCTCTGTCAATCGGCGCAAGCAACACTGGAGACACGAGAGTGTACAGCAACGCACTCGTATTTACCGCGAGCTCCCTTGACTTGGGCACAAAAAACCGACACGGGACGGAGAGCGAGCGAGGAACGCCAAGATATACCGAGGCGGGCCAAGCGCTCTTATCTACATCCTTGCACTCGACCGGTCTCGGTGTGGCTTGGTGAGAGTGTACCTAGCTTCTGACGTTTCATAAGTGCCCATGTAGGTTTATGTGAAATAAAATATTTTGATTTTGATTTTTGTACAGCCGCCATTACGGTTAAAAAAAAAAGTATCCAGTGTACTGTTTTCAGACTACCTCTTAATAGTCGTCAAAAACAGTACTTTCCTTTTGTTAGTTTAATCCAAAATATACATATTTATATAAATATAATATATGTACCTACTATTATAACTGCAGTCAATGTTAATCGCGATGTGACTTTTAAGTCATTGACGTAAGGTATAAATTGTATTTATCCACTTGCGCTCGTAGAATGCAACAGCTATACATAGTTAGTTGCGAGCTCCAACCACACACACAACCCTCCTAAAATGCGAAGTGTATTCCCGCATTCTATGTGCCAAAGATTTAATAGTTACATGTTGTCTACAGGGGCCTACCTCTCAGAGCAGCAACATCACCTGTCCGTAATGTGCCAGGACACGGGCGCCAGTGACATTAAACCACAAACAGAAGAACGGAAATCCAAAAAAAGAAAGTCTGACGATATCTGGGCCACTCAGAAAAAAGGCAAACCGTCAGGCATCGCCGAAATGATGGACTCTGATAGTGAGAGTGACAATTCAGATGAATATGCTAATGAAGATGAGAATACTATCAATAGTAACTCGACGAATGATGACATCGAGGGTCGGGAGTCTTCAGTGTCACAGAATGAGTTCACGTCGGACATGGAGCTGTCAGCGATGGATGCGACGGACGCGCTCGGAGTACCAGACAATAGAACCTCCTCCGACATGGACAACTCAAACGATGGAGACGTTGACGACATAATCCGGTTCGTACCTACTACTCTTTCAGCTTACAACAAATCTCTCAACAGATTAATGTTACACAGTAATTTATTCTTTACAGGAATTCTTTTCACAAGTCTGATCACAAAAGGCAAAAACTTAAAAGCAAAGATTCCGAATTACGCTCAAACAGGAGCGCGTCTTCCCTCCTCTTGGACTTAACCGAAGGGAAGTCTTATATGGCGTCTTCGGTAAGCATAACTCCTATAGGTAGCACACCGAACACACCCAACGCGGGCTCCGGCTCCAGCATAACCTCCATGCTATGCCTGGACAGGCGGCCGGGCATTGAGATAATCCCCATCACTGCGGCCGCACCAGCCGCTCTGCCCAGCTCCATAACAATAACACCGATCACATCATCACAAATGAAAACGCTTGACGATCGTATCAGATCCGAGAAGAAGTCTAGCAGGTCGGGGGAAGAGCGCAGCAAGGAAAAGAAGAAGAAGCGCAGGAGAGACGACTCCATGGGCCCGCCGGAGAAAGTGCCGCCCAAACAAGACCCGCTCACTAAGCCCGTGTCGGTTAGCATCAAGCCCACTGACGGCTCCCCTTTACGTGCGGCTTCCCCAAACTCTCTTATTCGAAAATTTAGTCCAAGCCCAACGCATGGCAGATCCGTTTCGATAACTAAGTCGCCGAGCCCTAGCACTGTGAAGGGTTTAGGAAAGCCGTCGGGGACGTCTAGTCACCACAGCAGCCCGAGACATTCTCCAGTTCCAAATAGCCCTAAACATTTAACTGGTTACTCGAGTCCAAAAAACCACAGCATCTCGTCCCCTAAGCACAGTTCTTCGGGGTCGGGAAAGCCAAGCATGTCAGCACTAAAATCTGCGACCAGCGGGTCGCCCTCGGGGAAGTCTGGTACAACAGGGTATGACCTCACAAAAAAGATATCCAAAGACAGTTACGGCTCTAGCTCGGTGACATCGAGGGATAAAGAAAAGAAACATTCCGGTTTATCTTTTTCTAGTTCCGGTAGGAGTAGCCCTAAATTAAAAAACCCAATCAAATTGAAACAGTTAGAAATTACCCCCGTGTCCTGTGATAGTCCCGTAACGGAACCTTTAATCTCCCCACCTAATATTGAAGTAAATAAATCGAATGCTCCGAGCCAGGCTCGCAATAGGAAAGGTTCCCTCAGTGCTGTGATAGATAAGCTCAAGTCTGCCCAGCACTGTGGTACAGATTCTGAAATAAGTGCAAAATCTAGTAGCTCTTCCAGTAGTGCCAAGTTTTCAGATCCCAAAACAAGTATGCCCGGCAGTAGTGGAAAACTTAACGATAGCAAAAATCAAGAGTATATGGTGAAGCCGAGCTCCGACGGTATGAAGATCACAATCAATAAAACTAGAACGAAAGATTCTTCAGGCAGTAGCTCCAAATTAAACTACAGTAGTTCGAAACAATCATCGCCCCAACTCACTCCCCCGAGTCAGGGCTCTCCCAAAACGCACACAGGTCTAAAGCCAGGGGTCATAAGCGGACCAGCTTCTAAAAAGACTCAAGCAATGCAATCTTCTAAATCCGGTAGCGTCACTTCGGGTTCAACACCACCGAAAGCTATCATAAGCCCTTCGGATTCTTCCGGGTCTGGCAACCCCAACATGCCCAAAGTGCCTTATTCAAAATCATCGAGCACAAGTAGTGCCGGTATCAACTTATCAAAGTCTGGTTCTAAATCCAGCTCTGGTTCCCCTAAAAGCAGCAGCACGGACCTCGCTAAAATAATCAGAGACAGGGAACGAGAGAAAGCCAGAACTAAACTTATGACTAATTCAGAGAAATCTATTTTTTCTTCTAAATCTGAACGCCATTCTAGCCCTAGCGGCTCAAGAGACGAAATTGATGGAGAAAGGTTTAAAAGTTCCAAGGAATCGAATTTTCTCGTAGAAGGCCTAATCAAGCCTCTCGATACTAGTAAGTTTCAAATACCAAAATTGAAAAATCAAAACACGCCAGATAAGAACAGTCCTGCGGCGCAGTACGATCAACGATCTTTAGTTAACGATTTTGCTCGCTCGCTAGAACAAAGCAAATATCAGTTTCCGCACTTCGATAATCCAGGTAACAGAACGGCCGATTCCCTTCAAAAGTCGGCGTATCCTTTGAACGTGCCGAAACCACTACTCAATATGGGCAGCATGAGCCCTAAGACAATACCACCCGGCAAGAATGATCAATCTGACCGGCCCCTAGAATTTTCTAAAGCTATGGCTGACAGTATATCAAAAGGGGGAAGCCCGGTGAGAAATAAGGATGACTCAAAAGACGGCTATCCGCCGTCATTTCCTATCCTGCCCCTGGATTTCAAAACGGAGATGGCGAAGGGGTTCGCTGCTCCTAAGGGCAGCTCAGAGGACAGGAAAGGCGCCGACTCGTGCATGAAGCCCCCGGCGAGCGGCGCGGTGGCGCGCAGCGGGGCCACGACCCCGCAGGAGGCCGCGGAGATGCTGCTGGACTTCTCGTCGTCGTCGGGCAGCAAGGTGTCGGGCCTGCTGGCCGTGCGCCCGGTGTACCCGGCGTCGCCGGCGCTGGCGCTGCAGCTGGCCAAGAGCCCCGCGCCGTCGCCGCTGGTGGCGCCCTCGCCGCACTCCAACTCGCCCTGCATCACCGACGACGAGCTCATGGACGAGGCGCTCGTGGGGCCCGGCAAATGAGTGCCAGCGCCCACACCCAGTGCGAGATCGCGAGTGTTTACGCCGCGTACGAACGAAATCGTGAACATTTCTCATATTATAGTTTGAAATACAACTCATTTATGATTCCTTGTGTAATTTTATCAATGGATATTTATTTATCAAGTAATTTATTCGTAATTTTCTCTCTATGTAAACTACTTACTGATTCTTACTTTTAATCTCGTCGTATATTTTTTAATGTGTAAGGAAATATTATGTGATTCAAATATATTTTAGTAATCGAATATCATAGCTGTGTCATACTTTACATTATAATGTAAAAAGACGAATCATACGAGTAAGTCCATGTATTGTTGTTAACAGAGGAACCACTTAACGCAACTGCCATGAGTAAAATACAATTTAGTGTACAATGTTTTTCCTAATTTAAGTGATGCAGTTATAGAAGGCGATAATTAACAATCAATGTAAATAGATAAATTAATATAATGATATTGAAATGAATTTGTTGGTAAGGCCAATGTGCTTATAGATTTTTTAGAAATAAATGAAAATCAATTACTATTTACGTGAATTTTGTTTTATTTTGGACACACATTATAAAACGATACATTTAGTTTATATTACAATAAATTAAAGATTCTTAAAATATAGGTAGGTATATTAATAAAATCTTAGAGAGCTAGGACGATAAAATCTATAGTAGGGATTATAGAAGGGAAGTCTCCTGTACGGTGCATACGGATAGCTCTGAAATTTTCTGCGGATGGCAAAGCGACGTCGCGGCGGTTGTTGGTGCCGTTTTCTTAAAAACGGAGGTGGTGCAAATCCAGCGGCAGTTTCCATTATTTCATCTTTAATCCCATTCGCTAGAATATTATCAATTAGTTGGTTACCCGGAGAAAGATAATCGTCATCGTCGATATTTATTTCATTCTGTGCATCGGGGATTACTTCTTCTAAAGGCGTTACACTTTCTTCAATCACTATATCAACTTCCCCATCGCCATATTTGGTGGTGTCTCCGCCAACGTCAGGTTGGGGCAAAAATTCTTCACTTATTACTTCCACCTTGATTGGTTCCGGATCTCTTTTGTTTACTGTTGTGTCGTCTACTTCCAGCTTCACTTCTAACTCACTTGTTTCTGACAACGATGGTTCCATATCATTACTCAAGTTGTCTGGTTTTGAAACAGGATTTGCAATCACACTTACAATCCCCACTATTAATAATAAAATTATATTTGGCTTCATTTTTTTTCTGAAAAAGTAATTCAAAATGTTTACTTGATAACGCGACGAACACAAGCTACAATGTGAAATTTTTCTAGTAAGCTAAGTCTTATATTATAGAAGATCGAGGTCAAAGAAAGGTGTGTGGCAACACAAATTTCATTTGTAAATAAATTGCTCAAATACCGGAAATTCTAAAAAAATATCTAAACAAGTGAAAATAATAGCGTAAGGGCCGATTTTTCTATCTTCGGATAAGTAGGTAACAACGTAAGTACAGACATAGATAAGCTCACACCTTTCCTTGGGGGTAGGTAGAAACTACGGAACGCTACTTGCTACGATCCTTACATACGTAACTTTAATCTGAAAAATATTAATTGCAGTTTCATAACTTTTGTATGTAAAATATGTGACTATTGAAAAATTGCCCTTAAAACTGTCACAGAAATTTTCCTGAGTAAGGGTCCACGTCTACCTGCATGATTGATAGCCCACTAGACCACCATTCACTGCAGCGCCAATGAGCAAATATCCTACGTTAAAATTAATATTAGAAATCTACTCACTTAATAATATCTGTGATGGCATGGAAGTCGTTGTGGTGGATTCATTCTTCGACCCTGATAATTCCTCCTCTGAGCGTTTGCTTTCTCACTGCGCTCTCTAAGCTTTCTCATTGCAAATCGTGGTAGGAACGGATTTTGGGATTCTGCCCCTTCCATAATTTCGCCGTCATCTATTTTAGATGTAACAACACTCTTCGATTCCTCAACAGGCTTCGAGTCAACAAGCATGAAGAAAACGAATACTGTTAAACACAATAACTTGAAACTGAACATAATGATATTTATAAATGGTAAGTTTTTGACAAGAACGACGGTGTGCTTTGAGCTGAGGCAACGGTGGCTAATCCCTTTGTATCCGTCTTCGAGAGCATGCTCATGTTTTATAGGGACGATAATTACCGACAGATGACACACATCTGGTGCATTTGTTTACCCTATCGAATTTGAGGAAATGTAACGGGTCATACGGTCGCTTCCAATTAACACGTCCTCGACTCACATTCATAGGCCGGTGGTTCACTACCGTAAGACCTACATTGACGTAACGGATACTGAAACATATCACTGATTCAACATGTTTGCCATAATTATATTGACGTAATAGTGTATTTATTTTCAGATACCACCTCTACATATTGAGTTCAAACAAATTTTAAATACTGTGTCATGTTTCCAAAATATCCTTAACAATCGTCTGACACAGTTTCGAGTTACAATATCGATTACATTTGTTGTATTAATTTATATTGTGAATTGAAGACCAGTCAGCGCCTTAAACAATAACAAAACGTAAGTAGCTACGGCAGTGCATTAATGCAATGTATGTAAGTAGAAACAATAATTATTTACAAAATATGGATAGTAGGTACCTACCAACACATAAAATTAGTCAATAAAATTCGTTACGTCATAGCAGGAGTGGCTTGTTTACTGGTTATAAATAAACAAACAAATAAATTGAACACAAACGTGTTTAAATCCGTAGCTACATAGGCCTTCGTAAACAATAGGTATGTAGGTTGGCTAGACCGGGGACAATTTATTGTAGCGTTTACAATTTTAACATTAAACCTAATGTTAAATTCTGAGTTTACTGATAATATTGTTACTGTTGTAATGAGTTACTGGCAAGTGCCAATATTCATTGATACTTTATTTACTTGGCTTAAGTACATAAGCGTTTCCTTTAGATGTGTAGAAACAATACAAACATAAAAGATCGAGAGAATTGGTACAAATATCCCCGACTTTGGAGTTAGTTGTAGGTACCAGTGATGTGATGAAATGAAACAGTGTTTTAATTAGAGAACTATATAGTTTTTGTAATGGTGATATCTTGGTAGAACCCCTTGTAGCTACAATCAAAACACAGTAAACGTTTAATTTTAATCGACATAAAAATAGAAAACCATAAAACACAATTTTCTTAGTTTTAAACAATAAAATCTTAATTAAAAAACTTTTTTACAAAAAATACAACCGACTTCCAAACTACAAAGTGAAAAATAACTTTAATTTCAGAAGTCGGTGTCTTTAGATCAGTATTTTAGTTTTTGACACCGACTTCTGAAATTAAAGTTATTTTTCACTTTGTAGTTTGGAAGTCGGTTGTATTTTTTGTAAAAAAGTTTTTATTTCTCGATTTTTAGTGGGTCAATTTGTAATTTATCTAAGTTACATTAGCCTAATGCCAACTGCTCATCACCTTTTACAAAATATTGCTTTTCTTGATTCAGGGACGTTCATCGTTGAGAAGTTCTCCTGGTACTTCACCATCAGCTCCACTTCTCCATATGCATTGTGACGAGCATAAATTGCATTGCAACCATATTAAAGTAATCGAATCACAACCCGTGAAATACTTATTATTGAGTAGTTCCGGTGGTTTTTTGTGGTCTTCATCATCAGTTCCACTTAACTAAATGGTGCTTTTCAAGAGCAACTGCACGAGTTACTATAAAAATATTCAAATCGCTATTGGTTTGTCTGTAATATTTGAATAGTTCCCTCGATTTCTCTAGGATGCCATCATCAGATCCTGGTTTCCTTATCATGGTACCACCCTTGAGATATCTCGTTTCCAACAAAAAAAGAATCATCAAAATCGGTTCATAAACGACGAAGTGATTCGCGAACACACAAAAAATAAATAAAAATATAGGTACACGGTCGAATTGAGTAACCTCCTTTTTTTGAAGTCGGTTAAAAACACAAAATAAGTTTCTTATATCTTGTGAGTTAGGTACATATTTGTAGCCATAATACTTATCATTGGACAAAATTAAAGAAAATTACAAATTTACACATTGTATGGCAAAGCACTTGGAATTATTCTCCCCGTAGTACAATCGTACCCGACACATTATCACTCTATGTAATTACTTATCTGTTCAGTTTCGCTTTTTCTAAATCTGTGTCATCGCAGTAGGTAAATGCATTGTAGCCATTGTTCGTTTAGTATACTAGAACCAAAAGATTCCATACACACTAATCTTCTTCACTACTTGAGATGCTTTCTTCAATCACTTTTTTTTTATTGTGTTATGTTTCATTTTTGGATTAGCGTTTGTTATTCATTCAATTTCTTCTTGTTTTAGACCTAGAAACAGTTAACAGAGCGATGCTTAATTATTTATATATGAGCTTGAATTCAGGTACGATGCGCTAACGGAGTCAATTCTACCGTGGGGACAGTTGTACTGCTACAAATTTGAACTCGAAATCTCTCGAATACAATTACAATGTAAAGCTAACAATAGTAAGAAACGTTTAAACTGACACTGAGTGATAACTATGAAAAGTACCTAATGTTTAGATTTTAACAGTACCTAATAATAAAAGACACAACCTAGTAGCCAGGATTATCCATCAGCAACTTGCTCTGAAATACAGCCTTCTGGAATCAGAAGTGCCGCACTGCAGGGATGCCCAACCCAGTTCTCGAAAATGGAAATATCGCATTGTACTGAGATCGATCCATCATCACTGACAAGACTATTGTTGCCAATAAGCCTGGTATAGTGGTGGTGGAGTGACAAGAGTGGCGCGCAATGATTGTTGACATAACGGTCCCGCATGACGGGAACCTCGTGAAAGCCGAGAAAGACAAACAAATTTACCAGCAGGCTCAGTAGGCCGCAAACGGAGCCTAGGGCGGCAAATATGGCGACCGTTTTTTTTTTTGTCTTCTTTCTGATTGGTTGCGAAAAAAAGTCTAGAATACATATTTCCAATGACTGTTTACTCTTCCCTTTCATTGTCCATTCAACGGTACCGCAAATTTCTATATTCTATGGTAAAACATCTAGTTCCCGGGCCCAACCAGTAAACGGACTCTGCCCACACTTTGTATGAGTGACAAGAGAACGAATTATGGAAAATATGCAGGATGGAACTCGGTGGAGGTAACATCGACGCGAAAACTGTTACCACTCACACTCTTCTCACTACACTACCTCTTCACACATTACCCAATTTTTTTTACTCTTTGTAAACGCATTTTTTTTTAAATTATTTTTTTCGAATATACATTATTGTGTAAATAGCATACACACACTGGCGGACAAGGGGGGGCTGGGGCGGTCCGCCTGGGAGGCCCCCAAACAAGGCCAAAATATGTACCTATGTATGGGATTCAAAATTTAAATGCAGGGTGCAATAATTTTCGAGCTCGCTTTGTTCGCTCTTGTCAACATTCTCTTAATTCTGTTCCTGTATAAAATTTAAATTTAAATGTTCGAGCTCGCTACGCTCGCTCTGGCATCCTACACACTCTTCATTCTCATGGTTTCTTCCTTTATAAGTCGGTAAAGTAACTCCTATATATAGTATAAATGTTCAACAGCTGTTGGGCAGCTGGATTAAGGGCTTCATTCAGAAAGCTGTACTTCTGGACACGGCTCGCATTATTAGGTAGGAGGTTCCTCTCTCTGGAGCTCTGACCTCTAGTAGCTTGGACCCTGTTCCCGATACCGGTGAACTACATTTTTTTTTATTTTTAAATGTTTTTATATTCTAATATTAAAAATATAATTTATATGTATATAATGAAATAAAGCATATAATAATAGATCGAAAACACTCACAAGCTTCCGCGTTCTGACGGTTGTCGCGGTTGACGGTTTGTCGCCACGCGTTCTAGGAGCCCGCCGCGGGGTCGAGAATAAGTGTGCGGAGCGTAGTTATACAGATATTCCCGATGCCCGATGGTACTACCAAACCCTGGTACAACTGTACCCGATCTGCCCTACCATTACACTTAGTTAACTCTTCTTCTTCGCTTCGCTCTTGACACAGCGGTCGTGGTCACGATCTCTTTCCATCTGGTTCTAAAGATGACAGCGCCGCATTCATTAACATGGTACACACGGCTATAAGTCAAGCTATACATTTCCAGTATAAGCTGACCCCGCATTGTACGGAAATCCTATACAATGCGAGATCAGCATAAACTGGAAATTTATAGCTTGATGTGTAGCCGTGTGTACCTACATAGTGTCAACAAGATTAAAAATTCTACAGATTCCTGGGACTTATAAGCACTCTGTACTTACTGTAGGGCAACTTTAGAAGCGGCCAATATTCATCTGCGTTTTGCGAAAGGCTGAGTTGATTGATAAGTGATGAGTGTGATGACACCCACGACATTGAGCTAAGAAAACAGATTTAGGAGCAGTTTTTACGTTACTAACAACGAAGGAAAAAAGAAAATTCAATAATTATACCTACCTATCTAGACACTGATTAGCAGGTACTATATTAGGTATCAGCTCAGCCAAGCGTTCCTTAGATTCGTAGTACGCGACTACGACGCACGATAATATCAGCTCTAGCCATTATGAGAGTGTAACCTGCATAAATCCTGCATGTATGATCACCATAATTAAATCGAACGCACTATGAATTTGAACACGCATTGGTTTACATATCAGTCATTGTCAAGGTGGCTGTGAGTCACGAGGTCATCATGATGCTGCTGTATAAATAACCATAAACACCCATCAAGTACCTACTGGACCTAAACAAACATGGAGTTCTTGAAAATTTTAACACAATCTCAATAAAAGGTTTACTCAACACTTCGCAATAAACATAATTTTAATTGAACGCGATTCAGGTGGGATCCTTGAAAATATTGCGTAAATGTTTAATTATAGCACCATGACCATTGACCATTCATAAATCGGCTATATATATATTATGTGCAGGAAAAACAACGACAGGAAAATATAAATGAAGCCCTAGTTACCTACTAAAGTTATTTTAAACCATCGGTTGTTGGTATTCTAACGTGGGAATGCAGGTAGAATCGGCGCTAATATTTTTGAAGTGAAAACTTCTTATGCGCGTTGGGCATTTTTGAGATGGGACTAAACCATTGATTTCGCGACACTGTAACGCAATTTACCGACAACGTGGAGTAAAAGACATCAACGGGTTGATTACCGCGGTACGTGGAGTAAAGTAAAAGACATCAACGCGTTGATTACCGCGGTGCTGATTTATTTGGAAGTTTTAATTTCTGTCGGCACTCCCGGAGTGCCACTGTTTTTCTACTCTAATGAAATCAATTTATTATTTTGCATCATATTTATGTCACGAGACAAACTTATCTCAAACCTCCAATTCATTGACGAAATCATCATATTACATAGTGTTACATGGCAGTGCCATGTAAAGGCTTGTGCAGACCAGCGCGACACGCGACGCGACACAAAGACACCGCTCGTCGCGCGACGAGCGGTGTCTTTGTGTCGCGCCTGTTTGAAAGAGCCTTAACACTATCTAGGTAATACGGTGATTTCGTCTTCTCGATTTGCGGGATCCCGCGTGTGCGGGATTGGATTCCCTGGTTATCTTTTCGCTGATGATTCATCCATCACAGATACTCGTAAAATTTCAGCGAAATCAAAAATATTAATCTTATGTAAACTACTAGGCAATCTGATTCTGATCTGTACCCTAATTGCGTAATACCTACAACACAATCACAATCTATTTCGATTTGAAACAGATTGCTAATCCATTGCTTCATTAGTTGGAAAAACAAATCTGCTCAACAACATAAATAACGCAATAAATGTAGTTGAACTGTCAAAATGAAACAAATTAGGCAAAATTGTTTACTAAAATAAGTTACGCAATTAGGGTACTGATGCAATATTCAATGTTTATATTATCTTTGATACCGAATATATTGTATCAATATTGTACAATAGATAAAACGGAATGATGCAAAAAAACAAACATTCTGTACCTACTTGATGAACCTAGCGATACTTAATGGTGAATTAATTTTATTTATTTATTGACTTTAGTCTTTAGACCGCCTTTAGCTCGTGGCTAAATAATAACAGCCGCACGGGTCCATCCATCAGGTTAAGCTACGCTTGCCGGGGTTGGTCCGTGGATGGATGACAATCTTTACATACCGAAACTCCTACATGCCTCGAAAAGCACGTTAAGCCGTTGGTCCCTGCTGTCATTCGTCATCTTTGATAGTCGTTACGGGTCGTCAGAAGCCCGAAAGTCTGACAACCAGTCTTACCAAGGGGTATTGTATTACCCAGTTACTGGGTTGTTGAGGTCAGATAGGCAGTCGCTCCATGTAAAATACTGGTATGCAGCTGTATCCGGTGGAAGCCGACTCCAACATAGTTGGGAAAAGGCTAGGCAGATTGAGAGTCTTTAGACCCAGTGATCTATGTTTTTTTGTTAGTTACCTTAAGAATTATGTTAGTGATCCAAGATTCAAATACACACCACAGTCTACTATTATGACTAAACTAACTTTGCCCGCGACTTCGTCCGCGTGAAATTTATTTTTCCTTCGAACCACCGCGTCGCATCGCAGCGCCTGACCGCAATATTACTTCGTTTTCGCTTATCGTTCTTTCTTTCTGACATTTTTTATTTTTGCTCGGCAGCGTGATGTTAAATAGCCTAAAACCTTGCTCAAGAATTGGGCTATCAAATGCAAAAAGGATTTTTCAAATCTGACCGGCAGTTCCGGAGATTAGCGCGTTCAAACAAACAAACAAAAAAACAAACTCTTCAGCTTTATTATTACTACTATAGAAGATTAGTAAGATTAAATAATAGAAGTACATTATACACTCAATTAAAATCACAATCATCATCATTCATCTTTAAATTGACTGTTCTACTTCGGGACTTTGGCTTTTGGACTTCGGGACTTTGACACTAGTTTGTAAACCCCGCCTAAAGGACGGTGGACGTGCAATCTATATACTAATATATAAAGCTGAAGAGTATGATTGTTTGTTTGCTTGAACGCGCTAATCTCAGGAACTACTGGTCCGATTTGAAAAATTCTTTGTGTTGAATAGCCCGTTTATCGAGGAAGGCTATAGGCTATATTATTATATACAAATATTAAACAATTAATTTAGGTATAACCAATAGATTAGTTACCTACCAATGTAAACGAGTACCGAAAACCTAAAGTCAAGTTTATATTTTTATTTAATTTTTTCTTAGCCGTTATTGTCCCACTGCTGGGCAAAGGCCTCCCTACTCTCTTTCCACCTCTCTCTGTCCATAGCTTCCAAGGACCAATCTTTCTTAAAGGAGTCCAGCTCATCCCGCTATCTCCGTCTGAGCCTGTCGCGATGGCGAAACCCACTGGGTCAGTGGGTCGTAAGTTTGGCCCATTGATCGTTTGTTATATTTAGAGCTGGAAAAATTGCTTCTTACGTAAACGTGTTCCTACTAAGCGTACCCAAAATTGAATGGTAACTGCAGCTTAAGGAAATTTAAAAAAAGCGGCCAAGTGCGAGTCGGACTCGCCCATGAAGGGTTCCGTAGCAGCAAGTAACATTGAAAGGAAAATTGCGGTTTACGATTTATGACGTATTAAAACTACTTGTTAGATCTCGTTCAAACCAATTTTCGGTGGAAGTTTACATGGTAATGTACCTACATCATATATTTTTATCATTCTCTTATTTTAGAAGTTACAGGGGGGTTAAAGAGGGTTACTTTAGAAGTGTCTCTCGCGCAAACTATTCAGTTTAGAAAAAAAAAATCTTAGAAACTTCAATATCATTTTTAAAAACCTATCCATAGATACCCCACACGTACGGGTTTGATGAAAAAAAAAATTGAGTTTCAGTTCTAAGTATGGGGAACTCCAATATTATTTGTTTTTTTTTCTATTTTTGTGTGAAAATCTTAATGCGGTTTACAGAATACATCTACTTACCAAGTTTCAACAGCATAGCTCTTATAGCTTCAGAAAAAAGTGGCTGTGACATACGGACGGACAGACAGACAGATATGACGAATCCATAAGGGTTCCGTTTTTTGCCATTTGGCTACGGAACCCTAAAACCAATGTGACTTCGAGCGCTGAACTACAATTCATGGAGTATTCAAAAATATAATTCGTTTTAATGTGAAGTCTGAAGTGGCTGCATGGATAGCAAAAATCTGATTTGTTGTTACAGTTTACGGTACTTATCTAAATCTCGATCTATAAAGGTTGCGAAACTCGACAGGTTGCCGGTTATACGGAAATAAACGTGTAGGTACCTACATACATAGACCAGGTAGGATTACTCGTTTATCTAATACTAAAACAAGCATTTCCTTGTTATGTCGAGGCAAAAAAACATCATTGAACTTATTTCCGCAGCCAAAGGGTACCTTATTGTAGAGTCATTAAGTCTACAGTGGTGCCGATTCTCTTGTTCACAAACTAAACTAAGTTTAAGTTCAGTGCATCTTTTTCTTTCTATTTCATTAAGAAAAGGACAGAAGATAAATTTTAGTTTAGTCCTGACAAATTAATCAGCGCCTGTCACTCACCATACAAGTTTAGACGTGATTAAAAACTTGCCGACTAAAATTACGTCAATTTACGTCAAGCGCTGATTGATTTGACAGGACTAAACTAAAATTTATCTTCTGTCCTTTTCTTAATGAAATAAAAAGATGCACTGAACTTAAATTTAGTTTAGTTTGTGAACAAGGGAATCGGCACCAAATGTTGACTTGTAATTTGTAAGGCAAAGATTGCATCAAGCAAGCTGTCTGTTTGCCTGGTTAAAATTTTGACAAAGAAACAGTACCAGTAGATTACCTACTGGCTAGTACTGGCTAATGAAGTCAAATGTAACTTCCTTTTTAAATTTCTTATTTTGACTAAGCGGGCTTCACAAACAATCCCTGAAAAAAACGAACGTGTCAAAAACAAGAAAAATCCTTAGTTCCAGAAACATTAGAGGTAATATTGAACAGAATCTGTCGTCTAATATCTAGTGATTTGATTAGATGTTGTTATTCCGTGCAAGGACTGCCACAGGGTTTCATTCCTGGTCCCAAATAGTCCAAGACTTATTGATAAACTTTTTTGGGATACCTTACCCACGCGAATTGTAGCTGTCAAACATATCTTCATATCTCATTATCTGTCACGATGCCTCATTGAGGTGGATAACAATTAAAATTCTTTTTTGTCTCGTTAATGACAGTTGAAAGGGTTTGTAACCAAGACGAAGCAGCAGATTTTTAAATAGCAGTCATGACATCTGCCGGAACGATGAGGAACTTTAAAGAGACTGTCTCGCACCTACCTCGCACAGACAGACGCGCACTGAAAGTTCCGCTTCAGTCTTTCAAGATGTCGCTAACAACGTCCTGAAACAGAGTAAAGCCGTGATCCTGAAAAGAGAAACAAAATTGAACTATTATTTATCCTTCGAAGTAGTTTGTGCTGTAGGCAAATGAATTTGAATAATGAATTTAATTAAGTATTATTTAGTTCAAAGCTTAGATATTATTTACCATTTGAAAGCTTAAATATAATTTAGGCGAATATAGATATTTTCATTGCATAATATCACTGTTTTCACTGATTGTTTTCGTTACAGCTAGATATCCCACTGTGACTGCAATAGACATTATATTTGCCACAAAAAATATATTAATATATTAAAGTATTTGCTAATCATCCACGATAATTATCTTTTCAACGTAACCTTTAGCTTAGAATACCTACGCACTATCATTAGGTATGTAAGTAAGTACCTATACTAATCTAATGACCGCTAGATAAATATTAGCGTTCAAACAGTAGGGGTAATCAAAGCTCTGTGCAATAATGTTATTGCTATTGGATAATCTAAATAAACAAGCAAATCTCACGTGTCGTACACGATATCGGTGTTATCTGCACCGAATATGTGTTTACCTACTCCGGATTAACTGACGTTCGGCGTCAGTTCCCATAACCTTTGAGCTTAGGACACGTCGGCGCGGCATCGGGCGGCATGGTTTCAAGGTTTGCGAAGTTCATTGATTGATGTTGACGTCAGTGGCGGGCTCGTGGTGCGCTCGGCACTCCGGAGTAGTCCGGAGGGCACCACGAGGCACTCAAGCCCGCTCACTTCAGTCGGTCGGCGCTTCGCCCGCTACTAGTCGTCGGTCGTCGCGCCCACACCGCCTCCGCATCGCGACCTACACACGCACTATCGATCGCTTCATTCACAATGTTTTGAAGTATTCTCACGAGACCACAAAACAAACCGGCCTTCTTGGTGCTATACTGTAAACGTAAATCCAACATGTTTTTTAAGAAACACTAACTATTTTTACTAGCATTTTTTAATACAAAGTGAACACTTGAAGAACATTTTTTGAACAGTATTAATTTATAAGAGTTTTTGTTGTAAGTGAATATAATTCCAACATGAAGGATAAGAAAAAGAGGTAAGTAAACATACTCGACTCATAATTATTATAATTTCAATTAGGTACAAAAGTTTTAATTCACAATATCAACAGGTATATTTCTATCCCAAATACAGCGACCTATTTTTATGCCTGAGAGTGTAGTTAATTATATACCAATAAAAAGACTGAGTTTCATTCATGAATTTGCTATTAACTCTTCATTGTTATCCAACCGGCTTTGAAAAAATAATTAACCGGTATACTTACGTATTGTCCGTATGAAACACATTCATAGGTAACAATGGTGCCGATTCCCTTGTTCACAAACTAAACTAAATTTAAGTTCAGTGCATCTTTTTCTTTCTATTTCATTAATAAAAGGACAGAAGATAAATTTTAGTTTAGTCCTGACAAATTAATCAGCGCTTGACGTAAATTGACGTAATTTTAGTCGGCAAGTTTTTAATCACGTCTAAACTTGTATGGAGAGTGACAGGCGCTGATTAATTTGACAGGACTAAACCAAAATTTATCCTCTGTCCTTTTCTTAATGAAATAGAAAGAAAAAGATGCACTGAACGAAAATTTAGTTTAGTTTGTTAACAAGGGAATCGGCACCAATGTCATTGTTTGGCTCTTTCTAATTTGAAATGCAAATGTCATTAATGTGTTTGATAATTAAATAGGTTTCTACGTCCTTACTCGAAAGAATGTTGGTACCTGTACCTATTTTATTATCTAAGTATCTAAGCAAAGGTTTCATCATTCAGAAAAATTTAGAGAATTCAATGTTCAAAATTTTTAACCACTTTAGATTCAAACCTGCAATTTGAGGCAAAAATTATACTTGAGTCCTAGAGAATTGACATCTGACATTCACCAACGTGAATGTCAATAGGAAGGTGGAACAACTGTAATAGGGCACAATCACAATACCATTGTAGTTGCTTGATGAGGGTGCTTATCCACTGGCCAACAGATTATAATAATGGCTGCCAGTAATAACATGCACGACCAATAGTGCACGGCAGTACCAGCACGACATATTTATCTACAAGGCCTGTTTCTCTGCCATAAACTGCTAAAGCAGCAAAAACGTTAGAAATCGCGAAGATTGCGCAAACTTTTGCTTAGTCATTCTCGGTCGAAACGTTAACATGCAAAAACTTTCTTTTCGGACAAAAAATTCATCTTTGTAATTATTTTGTCGATCTCCAGTCTCCGGGCAGTGTAAATGTAACTCAACATAGCTATTCACAATCATCCGACCCCCGACAGCAAATAGCTGTCGGAAGGAAACAGGTCGTCTATTACGTTCAAACTGTAAAAAAAATCGGAATTCAGATTTGTGAACAGCGTGTTTAGAGGAATCTTTCGAAAATGGATGTTCGATTCGGTACGGAAGCGTATTGAATAGTTGAATAGCTATGCTGGTCTTCAATGACTATCGCAAATAATAGCTAGTTGACTCCTCGTTGACTTCATAAAACTTCGATCAACAATTCTTAAACACATCAGTGATCCAAACTTGGCCTTATTGTTTGTCCTTATTTTTTTATGACAATTCTAGACTTAAGTTTGCGTTTGTTGTTTAATTTTATCTGTCTGCTGTTGTTACCTGTCATTATTTAAATTTAGTTACCTAGCTACTTACAGAGCTGTTAGCCTCATTAATAATATGCTCCAGATTTTACTCTGAAATCTGAATTCAACAGCACTGTTTTTTTTTTCATCTTAGGTACCTACCTATTAAAATGTTCTTTGTAAAAATATAAAAGTACCTATAGGTATTAGAGCCCCAAAATACTAGTAGAGTTTCCATTTTCTTTTACAGGTAAACTTCTCTGTAAATCAGACAAGGTCGAGCAGCTAGAGATACTTATTGTTAAACGCTGCCTGTTTTAATATTTGGTCCTTCGTTTAATAACTAATCTTAGTACTTATAAGTTATAGATAAAAGTCCGAATTTATAATATAGAAGAGGGAAATTAAACCGAATAACTGAACCTAGTTGATAACTGCGTAAGCTTCGGATGTATTGTTTCAACGAAAAAACAGGAGAAAACAAACTGTATTGTATCAGAATCACTTGAGGATAAAAAAGTAGCGTCGACTTGCCCACAATCTGACGGGGGGTTAAGTATTATATTACTAAACCGGTTTATCACGTGTCTTAGTAAAAGAAACAGGAAGCCTTCGTAGCTTCTTACCTCTTATACATGTTGTTAGGAGCTATTAAGATTGACTTTGAACGGATGGACGCAACTTATCGAAACTACTGCAATAAGTATACATAGGTAGTTACACCTAGAAGCAGGACAATAATTATGTATTTTATGTCCTGCCTAAGGATGTAAAATAAATAATGTACCTACGTATCCAAAGCTTGAAGCTCCTGATTGCTACGAGATTTCTACAACATGTAAAAAAAACCTGTCCGATTCGTGAGGTACTGGCAGGTGTTGTTAGCGTACTGAGAGTATTTATGGGGTACTTTTAAGAAAAAAAGAAAAAAAAAGCCACATTTTTTTTCAATGAGGAATTTTACCGGGATACCTATTACTTGGGCACGTCGTTTAGCGGGTGTCTACAAGTCATAAATCACAACCGACTCCTGACCCCCATGACCCATGTTGAAATTTTTCATTTTTTTTTTATTGAATTGGAGTAATTTTGGTACAAAAATGTGAATTTTAAATAGCAATAACTTTTTTATTTTCAATAATAATTTAAAATTATTTTTGGTAATGTTATTGCAGTACCTATGCCCTATCCTACCCTTTCGGATCGGACAGGCTTTTTTTTACATATTGTATAATCAAATTATATTAGAATTTAGTGTCTACGTATTTGAATCAACTGCCAGCAGCGTCATCTGCTCTGCTACAAATACAATTTATGATAAAAAAATTCAAAGGTATTAAAAAATTTCAGCCTTAGACATCACAATGAATCGATGTAAGTAGAGCTCGAATTGTTGAAAAAGAAAAAAAAAGCTATCGTTTTTCCCCAGTCTCTTTTCGGATTGGAAGACTGGAAATCAATAATGTAGAAATATAGGTAAATGTGGATTATTATACCTACTAGGGATCCCCCACGACTAGAAACCTCGGGGCGGAAAAATAGACATTGTAAATAATGGCGCCGCATTGACCTAAAATCTAATAGCTCACCTAGTTTTCGTCCTTGTTCTACGTCGTATAAAAGCATGAAACAAATCTTGTGACAGCTAAAATCGTATCAAAATAATTAAAAACAACCATTTGTCACCAATCTCCATACCCAATAGTTACGGAGATTCGTGTCTATACATGATTAGGGCAAATCTTTAATGGTTCTTTTTCTAAATCAGATATGAGCACAGTTTTATTTTGTATTACATTTATGTTCAAAACATCTGATTGGTTAAAGCCATATTAAAGCAAACAGCCTAGAGACCTGAAGTTCCTGCTCCTTGAATTAGCACTAAAAGACCCAAGTGGTTAGTCCACCCGAGGCTCCCAAAGTTAGGGAATCTTCGGAAATCCGAACCGGACGGCCCAGAGGCGGTTAAAAAAAAACAGTGGCACTCCGGGAGTGCCGACAGAAGTGAAAACTTGAACAATTTAAAAAAATACTTCCAAAACCTTTAAAGTAAAAATACTTGCATAAAACATTGATCCATAACGTAATATGAAAAAAAGAGCACAATCGCGTTTACAAAAATGAGGTGTCGGTAACGGTGTCGCGAGTTCAATTGTTTTTTCCTATCTCAAAAATGCCCAACGCGCCTAAAGAAGTTTTCACTTCAAAAAATGCTTTGACGGCCACTTGCCAAAAGTGCAACAATGTAGAAGAGACATCTGATATGGAGCTGATTAAAAACTGACGTCTTTCGCCTAAAGAAGACCATTAGCATACCAGAGGTGAATGTTATCTAGGTTTTAATCTCTATAAACCATTGATGACTGACGACCATGTCCCTAGTTAGAGAAACAGGTGGGAAATTGTAGACTACAGTTAAACAAAGCTGTTTTGTTTCAAGGTTTTTCAACAAAGACAATTTTATTCTACTTATTTCATAAGATTACTAATCACTTAGTGAGTAACTACTGTAAAAACTGGATTTTGTTCAATGTTTCGCAATTGAACGTAATCAGTATGTATCACTGTCGAATATGTAACGAAAAATTCTGAAAAAGATAAGAAACTTTAACGGGAAGTTATTTTTGCTTCGTCACGCTATAAAAAAGGCAAAACTGGATACTTACATGTTGCAATACTAGTTAAAGTGACGTCATATAAGCAGATAAACAACACATGTGAATTTTATCCAACTATGTAGCCAGCAAGTGAACTCATTATGTACGATACAATATTTTTATGTTCTACCTACTTAGTACACTCAAACCAGTACCCTAATTGCATAATACACGATCAATCACAATTTGTTTCGATTTGAAACAGATTGCTAATCCATTGCTTAATGAGTTGGAAAAAAAAATCTGCTCAACAACGTAAATAACGCAATGAATGTTAAAAAAAATACTTCCAAAACCTTTAAAGTAAAAATACTTGAACAGAACATTGATCCGTAACGTTATATAAATAAAAAGCACAATCGCGTTTATAAAAATGAGGTGTCGGTAACAGTGTCGCGAGTTCAATTGTTTTTTCCCATCTCAAAAATGCCCAACGCGCCTAAAGAAGTTTTCGCGTCAAAAAATCTGTTCAACAACGTAAATAACGCAAAGAATGTTGTTGAACTGTCGAAATTAAACAAATTAGTCATAATAGTTTACGAAAATAGTTACGCAATTAGGACAATGGATGAGCGAGAGAAAAAAAAATCGACCCTTGAAGGACCGATTCGTTTTTCTCTTCCTACTATCTCACTTAAAGAGGTGTAAGCTGGGTTTTTCTCACTTACAGAGAGTTATTAAAAAAATTGCAAATAAGTACGCTCAACTCTCGCTTATAGACTTATAGTGCAAGTGTCAGTCTCAGTTATATGTAGAGGGCCAAGTGTGAAGAACGACTCTCTCATACAGAGGTCTCTGTTTCTCACTTGTAGAGGTGGACCTAGCAATTACTCTTACTTGTAGAGTTTTCTTGCTTATCCAGTTCTCGCTCACCCCAGCACCCTAATTGCGTAACACTAACACACGATCAATACAATCTGAATCATTTTGAAGGATATTCCTCACCCATTGCTTTATATGTACGAAAAATTTGTCTGCTCGACTACGTAAATAGCGCAATGAATATTGTTGAACTGTCAAAATTAAACAGATTACGATTGATCGTGTGTTACGCAATTAGGGTGCAGGATTAAAATGTACTTACAAGTCGAACTAACTGAACAGAACAACTCATATTAGCCATCGAAAATTATCTAACGTTTATCGAGGCTTCCGGGTTATCTGACCCAACACGAGCAAGATAAAGATAAATCACAAATCAAAACATAGTAGTAGGGTGTGCAAATAAAGAATCTATCTCATTATCACACACAATATAGATCATAGTCAGCACCAATGACGGTACAACTGTTGTTGTACACGTATCGTATTACGTAACCAGCTCATTAACCAACAGATTGGTTTAGAGGTATTCAAATAAAACGAGAATTCAACAATGTACAGTTGCAAAATCTAAACGCATATGTTAGCAACCTCATACAAAACTTAATGAGAAAATTTTATAGCGAGCGCTGCGCACGCCGCCGCGCGCCGGTAAAATCGGCACGACTACATGCACTGTAGATCACGTTTTCCACTTCAGTTGCTATGAAATAAATAACACAGCAAACTGCTCCTCTTTACAACCCTTCATATGTAGTAGTTATCTACTGTAGATTATTGATTTTTCTACACAAACATATAGCTGTTGAATTCGTCGATTTCATAACCTTTACCCCAAGTTTACTCATAAAACTTGTATGGAGCAAAAATCAATGACTCTTATTTATTTTATAAGCAATCTGATATCAATGATAATGCATATTATGTACCTATGTACTTCAAATTGATTTTTATCATATCATAATGTCTTTCAAGTCAAGTGGGTATTTTACGTCTGTGATTTTTGAACTCTTGAATCGAGCTTTTCTCCTCTTGAGACGCAAAAATAATTTTCCTGCAACGTGTTTAAATTTTGTATTTTCGTAGGTAACCAATTTTTTGGAAGAACCTTGAAGGGTATCCTTAAAAAGTTCTTCCAGTAAATGGATTTTTTTATAATATCCACAAACTAAACACGAGTGTCTCTAGTACTCTACCTATATGCATTAAACCTCTCGTCTAATGTAATTGGGTCGATCTCCAGAGGCATTTTTTTTCGTGTCGGGCTGGATAAACCCATTTTAATAACGAAAAACGTTTTCAAAATATTTTTTTATATACAGTTCGGTGTCTAATCTACGTGATACAAGGCAAATATTATGAATAAGTTTATATTAAATATTTAAAAAAAAATCTTAAACCCTAAAATCCTGATCGCTCTGGGTTGACCCAACTCCCGATTGAATGATAAAAATATTCTTTTACTTTTTAATAAGAAGGATCATATGAAACAACTTATTTAGATTACATAACAAATAGTTAATCTTCATAGTAATAAAATATTTTTAGTGATATTAACAATACTTTTGCCACAATTTGAATTTAAAATCGTGACCGGGCATTTTATCTCATCGCTCTGCGCTGAGGTAAAACATCGCGCTCATCCCTAGTTACGCGTTATAAACACTCTATTCCCCTCCCGCGGGGCAACGCCAGTAGTGGTCTAACCGCCGAGGAGGATACCTATGTACCACGTTCCTGCGTTCCAACATTACGAAGGTAAGTTTATGATTGCCCTGGATTTGGTTCTCGAATTTTATGATTGCTATGGCACGTTTTTTAAATTCAATAGTAAGCTTATGAATGTGTTTGTTATGTGAATTAAGTGATCGTTATGATGTTTTTTATGAGACGTAATCACAACTTTCTACTGCTTCTAAATTCGGCTATATTTATGATTTTGTGACTTTTTCTGATCGCTATGGCTCTGATTGCTCTGTCCAAAAAGACCAGAGCGATGATATTTTGCATTAATTATACGTTATAAATCTATTTTAAGTAGTAGCACCGGACTGTTACAATGACAAACGATGAACTATGCATATAACCTTTAATTTATAACCTTTCCTGGGTTTCTTCGGATAACCTAAACCCATAAACAGATTTTGACGTATTTTACCTTGATGATATTATTATATTGGCATTTAGCTACCACAACTGTAACCCTTTCTTCTCTAAAATTTAATGGCCACTATTGTTGCAGATTGAAATCCTGCCTCGAAATAAATTATCTATTGAAGAAAAACGTCTTAGGAATAAATTGGCTGAGCGTCGTAGAATGGCCAAGATAAAAAATGATCCAGATCTATACGCACAATGGCTTGTTAAGTCAAGAGAGAGTTACCAAAGGAAAAAAGCTCGGGGTACAGTACTACCAATGAGTGATTTGACTCCAAGCCAGCAAAAGGTTCGTAGGAAGAAAAGTAGGCAGAGTTCTGGACGATATTATTTAAAGAAAAAAGTGGATAAGTTACCAGCAACTGATGAGATGCTGGTAACTTATCATTCCGTATTTTTGATATGTATGACTGATAATATGCCTTGACCTTTTTCTAAAATAATAAATTTCTCTTACATATAATCTTGTTTCACGTACACTGAATATGACTGAAAACGGCTAAATAAATAATATTTTATCAATATTTATTTTTTTGTTTCACTGATTTCACCATTTATGATCGCTCTGGCACCAATTATGATTGCTCTGGTCGCGAAATTTTTTGAACTTAAATATTTCCATAACTGTTTGTGTAAATTGAAGGCCAATAGTAAAAATGTATCATTTGAATATCATTATTTTTAATGAGATACATAATTACCATTAAATATCAATATCTGAAAAGCACCAGAGCGATCACACGAATACGCCCGTTTTCGAGAAATACCCAATTACAGAAACAATTAAAAATCCATTGTGTCTCGCGTGGATCGACATACGAAGTGTTAATAAAAATATAGAGTTGCCATAATATTTGAATATTTTCGTGCATTTAGTGTATGGCCGACCCAGGATGGTAAAATGTCAGCTCTCGAGTACGATAAATGTCAGGGACGTTATTAAGTAGAATTTCTTCTTTTCGGAAGAGGAAAACTATCGCTTTGGCTTCGAACATCACGACAAGCCTCACAACACAATACCTTGGTCTTCCTACATTGACATAATTATGTCTCATTGCATCTCAATAAACTAAGTGGTGTTTCAAATTGACGCTTGCCAGAAAAAGACATCTGCCAAAATCAATTGCCGAAAAAGGATGATATGTGTGGTCTCGTCTACAACACTCACTGATTCACCAATTTTATGTTTTTTGGCTAAAAATTTGTGGCCGTGGGTAGTTAAGGTATAACTCTGGTTTGTACGTTTGATATAATTCATCATAAACCCTATTTTAACTATTAACGATCAAAGTGCTAATCATAAATTTATATTGGCATAAATTTTAGTCAGTTTAGGGTCCCCCTTTAATCAAAAGTAATACTAATTGATTTTTGCATAAAGGTAAGGTTCAAATCGAATTTGTGGGTTTACTCGAAAAACAAAGCCATCAAAGTCGACTGGACAAAAAATGCCATTGGGTTTTTCTGCTCCTAAGCCCGGAATTAGAGATAACGCCAAATTAATGAGAGTCTCATTATTTGACGACGAAACTATTTAACACCAAAATCGTATAATCATTATGAGGGAATTATAGGAAATTATAGGTTTAAGCCGTTTGTAGCGTTTGGCCAAACACGCAATGATGACTAACGAAACAGTCCTAAGCATTGAGATTTAATGTAGATTAATACTCAACACTTCTATACACCCATTATGCAACATAGGTGTATCTACTTATTCCTACTCATATAAAATGAAGTGGCATCGTAACGAAGGGGTTAAGGGTTAGTTTGATAACACTATTTTTATTAATATTATGCCAGTCGCAACACTTGCCTACGGAAACAAGACGTCAGGACTAAGGGCCTGACCTGTGCTGGTGTCAGTAAAATGGTCTGCATCATTTTCGGTTTTGCCATTCAATTTAAACGGAAGTTCAGGGTCGTTAGAGTACAGAGGTAAGTGTACACATTCTTTATTTAAATTATGAAGACAGTGGCTTTGTAGGACAGTTTCAATGATTTGTATAAAAGGGCATTAATTTATTTAGAAACTGCAGTTCCTACTAACTGCGTCATTAAGAGACATTTCATTGATTCCTGTTGCCTAGGCAGCTAATTCATAAGAACTTTGATACAAGTAGTAAACAAGCAAGGTTCAGATGTCCGATTTAATTGTTATTGTTAATAAGAAAGACTTCGTTTGTATACAATCATTCATTGAAAGTCTCGGCTGTGCCATATAATACATGTTTGTCATGCTACAGTTGTGATTCTTGTGATGTAGGCATAATAATGTCATTACGAATCATTGAGTCAGATATGTTCATTTTAACCAACGACTAGTAATAAATAATAAATTCATTACTTAAAGAAATGATTGTCTGGAGCTAGCTCGCTATCTGCTTCAGGAGCCTATGGTCGTTTCTTTGTATATTTCGTACTATTCAGTAGGAACAAATTTATTCTGTTTATAATTACCATGAAATTAAAATCTTGTACATTTGCAGTAGCTGGTCGTAGCGAACCATAATAATCAATTAGGGTCGCTTCGTCTACAGAACGATAACATTGGTTTCTACTTAAGTAATTAATAATTTTTATATGCGATATGATAGAAAAAATGAGTCGCTTTTTGTGTCTGCCTGTGTGAACGCGTTATTCTTCAGAACTGCGCGACAGATTTTGATGCAGTTTTCACAAACATTTAGAGAATTTATTCCGAAAGGTTTATGTGTATATACATTCAATTAATTTTTCACATGATAAAGAAATGAAAGAAGCACTGTCCGCCAGTTTATAATATTTTTATATTTTTTATATTTTCTCAGGATATTTGACTGTGTTTTCATTTTAGGAAAGGAATGGCACACAATGGGTGTCAGCAATCTTGTGTAATTTTGAGCTTTTACTGCGCTATTTGATATTTTATTTATTAATTAGAATTATTTAATTACCTATATTCCATTTGAAATAAGATTAGACATTTAACTAAACCTTTTTTACAGTCCGTTCAACCGATTTTGACTTCTATTGCGTTGGTCGCATGACAAATGGCAGCTGCAGTAAACAGTTGGTTTGTAACCACTTTTTTTGCTCTCAATGCCATCCTTATGCCTACGGTATAGAAGTCAAAATCGGTTGAACGGACTGTAAAAAAGGTTTGTTTAAATATCTAATCTTATTTCAAACGGAGTATAGTTATCTACTTTTAAACGTTTTTCTGCTCTCAGGCAGAATACAGAAAATCGAATATTTATTGATCACACTAATATTATAAAGGCGAAAGTTTGTGAGTGTGTGTGTGTATGTTTGTCTCTTCTTCACGCTCATACGGCTGGACTAATTTGGATGAAATTTGGTACACAGATAGTTTATAACCTGGATTAATACATAGGATACTTTTTATCCCGATATTCCCACGGTATCGAGACTTATGAAACCGCGGGACGCAGCTAGTAATGAATAAGTGTTAACCACACCTACTTCCTTATAATATCGACCTTATTATTATCGTTAATGGTAAGTGCATCAATAATTATATTGAATACCTACTAGGTATATATTTTCAACAGTTTACATAAACACTTTAATGTCTTGTCTTAGATTTCATTGTCAAGAGCGTTACGTCTCGATGGTCATTAACGAAAATGATCGCGAAATATCGATTCTTCAATAATCTGCAAACGAAGACAATACAAATTAGTCTTAGAAATATCTATATTTTTACTAAAATCCCGACCTTACGTGACTCTAGGTTGAACATCAATGACCTTTAGATTCACGCTTGGCACGGACATTACGCCATTTGCAAATAAGTATAAAAATAAAACATCAGCTGTGTTCTTGTAATCTGTAAACATAGCGCGAAATAGTTTCTTTTGTTGACTCATTGTGTTCTCTTATAATTTCTAACGTGACGATACTATCGTGAACGTGGACGTTAAAACACAGGGAAGTAAAATGTATGGAAATTATATGAAGACGGTTGTAAATTTCCGTAATTTTATGGACGTGGACGTTCACGGGAAGTAGTCCACTTAGAGCACCCGTCCGAATAGCACTTGCGACTCAGCAGCCTACTGCTGGGATGTATTTGTTTTACAGGACATTATTAAATGAAAGATATCGATAAAAATCACTAGAATGTTTATTAATTACACATACTTACGTACATACAAAATTTGTTTTATCGATATCTTCACGATCACGTTCACGATTGGGAAGTAAAAGGTATACAAAGACATGTAGCTTATAACCTTATCGTAGACGGAAAAAATCATCTCCATAAATTTCCATACTTACACTTTACTTCTTGTGTTATCGTGATACCGTGGACGTCCTCGATAATATCATCATGATAGAAATTATGAAACCGCACATTGGCTGCTCTATCCAAAAAGAATTGGCTTTTAAAAATAAACATAATATTATTAAAGTGACCGCGTATTTCAGTCTCAAATTGTAGGATTTGATAGGTCACCCTTCTCTCATCTATCAGTGTGTAATCGTATATGCAAATATCTAGCATTAAATGCAAAACAAGTTTTTTACCACCGAAGTGTGGGCGGGAAACCATTTGCTCTAAAAATGCATTATCATTTCAGCAATCGGCCATTTACCTACATAGTAAATACAGACATAAATGGTAGATATACAATGTATAATACCATCGCAGGTATTCTTTTGTTTTGTATACCAAGCTTATCTTCATTTTCTTTTGCGCAGTGATGGAGCCCACGAGGCTATGCTGGCGGAGGGCCAGGTTCCGCAGATCGTCAGCAAGGAGACGAAGAAAGCTGATGAGTACGAGGCTCTGCAGAGTTTTCTAAGGAGCATCAGCTCCACCGCCACACTACCGCCTTATGTGAAAGGAGAAACTTACTCTTCTGCAAAAGGAGTGTTTAACCAGGTAAAAATATAACAGATTATTGTCATCTACATAGCCGGTCATTATATCATGTAAGTTCTATATTATAGAGCATATAGCTCAGGTAGCACGGACGATTTTTTCCCGTGGCGATATTTTTTCACACACTGGATTTTCAACGCTCTGCTTAGCTCCAAGAGTCGAAAATCTAGTGCGCGATAAAATCCCGCCGCGATATTTTTACGTCCGTGCGAACGTGGGCTTATAATCGTGTTGTACCTTATTGTAAATGAAGAATCACACAGACAAACATAAGCAGGTATAGTGCAGACTACCTACTTACAATGTTTGTCCAATAAAAAGCAATTTATTTTTCAAGAAACATAAATTACATTTATCAAAACTTTTATTAGTTAGCCCGTGTCTGTCTGTTCGAATGCGCCAATCTCTAAAAGTGCTGAACGGATTTAATTCAAGTTTTTAGCAAAATACGTAGATATAATTTTCTCGTTGAAGGTTTATGTGTATACTTAATATGTAAAATTAAAACATGATATTGTTTAGTAAATAGCTAAGCCGTTATGGTTTATGTCAAGGAAGTCGTAAAGACAGTTCCGGGCGAAGGTGGGTCCTCAAACCTCGGTTGAAAGTTGAAACTATTACTAAGATCGCAAATAAGTATCCACAAAATATAATAAAATAAAGCAGTATTATTTTAATATTACTTCAATGTGAGAAAGAGATGAAGCTCTACAGGAAGTTATAGCTCCATCTTTTTCTCCCACTGAAGTAATATTAAAATAATACTGCTTTATGAGCTGCACGCGTAGCATGACCACCGTAGAAACGAGTTTTGTCGACGGAAGAATAGACAAAATTACAGATAGTTATTGTTTATCTGTCATTTTGTCGATTCTTCCGTCGACAAAACTCGTTTCTACGGTGTTCATGCTACGCGTGCTGGTGGTAGGCCCTCAGAAGCAGAGAAGCTGTGGTACCTACTAGCTTTCTACTGCTACTCATTTCTTGTCCAATCGTCATATACTTAATTATCTTTATCATACTTGACGTCGTTGACGCTCCTGCATTCATGGGCCAATAGAGATACGTTAATATCTGTACCTCATCTATACCATTATGCAAAGGGGCATCGAAAGCGGACCCAGGAATTTTGAGAAAAATATTCTTTTCACAAGGTTAAGGTTTCCATAGAGCCGACGGGGTACTTAACTAACACCATTTTATAGGTGGGTCGTGTGTCAAGTATAGAATGCCGTGAATGACATAAATTATTATGCAAGCGAGATGCGCCGGACGATCCGGTCAGGGGTTTTACCCGATACCTAACTCCACGATTTCTAGTTAAGGAAAACGAAAACTTCTAAAACTGAATACTTACCCGATTCCCTCCTCTTATTTAAATAGATACGCATGTTTAACTATATGAATTGAGAATATTCTAACTTAAATAAGTAATCAAGATAGTCCAAAGTACACGAATTAAACGAGTACTAATCACTAGTCAAAGAAACCCATACTTACTGCCGTTTGTTAAGTTGTTAGCCCTGACCTTTGCAACTAAAATATCATCCATCGTCATATTCGCACATGCAACCTTATACAGGATAAGTTTTTATCCAGTGCGCAAACTTTAACACGTGACTTCACTCATCATTATGAACAACTTTTACTATGGGACCAAACTTGAAATCGCGAAAAAAAAATCAGTTGTTCCCTACATTTATGTTCGCATAACTCGTCAAAATGTAGGAAACAGCTGATTTCTTTTTAAATTTCGCGATTTCAGGTTTGGTCCCATAGTAAAAGTTCTTCATAATGATGAGTAAAGTCACGTGTTAAAGTTTGCGCACTGGATAAAAACTTACCCTGATGGAATTAAAAGGATTAGTAACAATTCGCCTGACAATTAGGATTGCTTACTTCCTCATCACCACTTTGTGTGTAGAGTGGTGTCAAAACTCCCAACTGACAATTCTCCAAGAAATTTTTGCATTCTATATCGTTTTATTTCTCGCTTTATGCTCAGCAAACTATGTTTAGGCCTCAGACCAAATAAAAAAACCAAGACAGAGCGCTGCGAACAATAAAGTGAAGCGTGCCTACACCTCCGCTCTGTGCATAGGTACACGCTCACACGCACACATTTACAACTATTTACAACAGAATTACAATCAAACTACACCTCACTAAGTGCACACATGTTTACGAAACCAGCTTCACGTCGCTGTTAACCACCGTAACTGGACGGTCCAAAGTCACAGCCAACAACATTGCCTCACAGTCGCTATGCAAATCCTAATTATTATATATCAGCCGACAATATTGACCTCGAAGTTTCTTCATTTGCATATGTAAAGAACGGACTATCTGTATTCCAAAATTGCAACACGTGCGAAACGGCGGTTTGACAATGACATTAAAAAAAAAAATGGTACCTACGTTAATAACCATAGATAACGCTAGTTTTAATAATACATCTATGTTATTATTTATATTACTCCTACAAATACTTATTGTACCTAATGTGAAAGTTGATGTTTGTGTGTTTGTTACTCAATCACGCTTTATCGGCTGAACAGATGAGATTTAGCAGAAAATTAGACTATGACCAATAAAATAGGATTCAATAGGATTGGTACTTTTAATCCGGGTACATGATAAATATTTTTTTTTAAACTAGATGAGGTCGACGTTTCCTATCTGACCATACTGAGAAGAAAGGCCGAAACAAACTCAGAGGTCACAGTATCTTTTAAAGTCCAGACATAATCTATGTGATGATGACCATGTACATAGATTGGTGTCTGAAATGGTCTTTTGAGGAAAGAACCACACAGATTGAGTGGACCTGTCCAGTCAGTGCACGCATTTGTCAGTAATCGTGCAGATCAACTCAGAATTTAAAGAGCTCAACCACATGGTTAAGCTCTTTAAATTCTGAGTTGATACATGTATATACATGTACTTACAAGTTCCATATTATACGAGTGAAACCGCGAGCTATTGTTATTGTGCTAATAAGGAAAGTCAATATTATTTTTACACATAATAACTGACAAACTACTTATGAGATGAATGTGCCTGTAATTGGATTTTGTCCGACGAGATGACGTAATTTAACATTTCACTACATCTACGTTTTGGCAAAGAGAGCTATTTCTCTTTAACGAGCTAAAAATAAGTGTTCTTACATAAATATTTTTATTGAAATAGAGTTTTTTGCATTCCAAGCGTTTTTTGTTATGCTTTGCAAATATTCATCACGAAGTTCTAATGATGAGATATTAGTTTATGTCTTACAACAATAATATTCATGTTTTTAGTTTTTGCTATTATACTATTTGTAAAGATATTTAAACTACCTAAGTATTATATGGAATTAGCTATAGACAAAAATGATTTTGAAACACACCGTGAACAAAAACTGTTAAGTGCCGAGATTATTTTTAAATATGTAGGAACTATATTTAAGCATGTCAATTGGGTGATATGGAAACAAAGGTACAGCGATGCTCGCCCCCTGTCTTCATCTCCCTTCCTCTAGCTTTTCATTCGATGGTTCGACGCATTTCTCTAGGTCTTAAAGAAAAATCCCATATGTCATATGTCGAACAAGCGTTTGAAATACAGATAAATGGTAACATAATAGACCAAATGATCGCGCTTCCTCTCATCTGTCTCAGATCTCTAATGTATTCAAGGAAATAGTAACAAAAACATGTAGAGTACTTATGTAAATTGTATCGTCGGATTAAAACAATGAAGTAAAACATGATGAGGAAACCCGCATGTTTGCAGAGCCGTGGCTATCGCTGCTATGCGGATAAACCGAGCTCCTATACTTGGTTGACTTTCAGCGCGAACACATCTGTGGGAACCATAACTTATTTACCTCACCAAATATACAAAATCGACAAGGCTTTTTACCAGGTAAATAGCTTGAAACACGCTTGTTAACATTCTGCATACATATCTGATAAACTTTAATAGTATCACCTTGAGGTTTTACGCAACTTTGTTCAGCTTTGCTAACTTTTTACGTATGTACAGAGTAAAAACATAATTGAATATACACATGTTAGAAGTGGAACAACGTGACAGTTCACCTACATTCCCCCAAGCATTAGTTAATTAGGAAACTTCCTTGAAGTTTGTTATCGACGCCATATGATGACAAGGATGAGCCATGTTGGCAAACTCCATTCATTCCAATTAAATAAATTGCTTGTTATAGGAACTGACAAGAGCTGAACATGGCAGGCCTTATACTTACGTAATACGGGTGTATAGTTTCATAGAGTTTCAGTTTAATTGCTTAGATTGTAGAGGTAATTGACGAGCAAAATGCGTATAATGGTCATTACCATTAGTTGCTTTAACACTTTTGACTCCACCCACTTTTCATAGAACTCATACGCAATGCCGCCATACATATTAGAAGTGAACCCTCCGGGAGGGTTACCGGCATTTCGTTTGCGCTAAAGTTAACCATCGCGGACGGTCAACGGCATTAGGTTTTGTACAGATAAAACATAAATAATAATAGTTTAGCGAAATGTCAGTAGGTATTTTATTCGCGATCTCCTGACTTTGATTATATGTAAGTTAAAATTTGTTCCCTAAAAACAATGATCTCCTAAAACAGGGCTTCCTCTCTCCTACCCTTTTTGCTGTGCCCTACAGGGTCCATAATGATCTAAATTATATAATTACCACCCAAGTACACATTATGGTAAAGCAATAAAGATATTGAGTATCGAGTTTAAAAACCATGTTATAAAACACTGTAAAACGAAGTAAAATTGTGTTTTCAGAGGGTGTTGTCGCTATACGTAGTTTCCAACCTATTAAATGTTTAGTGAGTATTTGTAACAGTAAACAAAAAAAAATTAAAAATGCTTGGATTTTAAAAGCAACGCATATACTAATAAATCTTGTTAAAATATACATTGAATTTTATTTTCACGGTTTATAATGCTGCTGTATTCGCTAAGAAAAACATACATTTAAAATGAGCCCTTCACGAAGGCTCCCGGTATTCCATATGCGACTAGGTGAACCCTCCAGGAGGGCTCCCGGCACTGAACGTGTTTTAAAGAGACCGTGGCTTTAGTCTTTACGAGACAGAAAAATACCATCGTCCAATGACGAGCGTGACCGTGACAGTAGTTGTGAACCTTCGATGGGGTGAATTTTACATTTCGAGCGCTTTCTCTTATAGCACAAAGCACCTAGATGCGGTATCATGCGACAGACTATCCAACTATCTAATTCCGTAACTCATTTTCGTAAATGATTAATCTGTTTCATTTTGACAGTTCAATAACATTCATTCGGTTTTTTTTTTTAAATTGAAAACTTTTTTAGACGCGTTGGGCATTTTTGAGATGAGACTAAACCACTGATTTCGCGACACTGTAACGCAATTTACCGACACCGTGGAGTAAAAGACATCAACGTGTTGATTACCGCGGTGCCGATTGTTTTTCAAGTTTTCATTTCTGTCGGCACTCCCAGAGTGACACTGATTTATTTTTTATTTTGAACTTATGTAGCAATGGATTAGCAATCTGTTTCAAAACGATTTAAATTGTGATTGATCGTGTATTACGTAATTAGGGTACAGGATATGTGCCAAATCCTAGCTACTTACTTACTAGTTCCTACAGACGACTAAATGAGTATTTCTTTATAGTAGATTATTAAACAAGGGTCGAAAGGAATCAATTCCCCAAGTAGGAATTGATGACTTTCACCCGTGTTAAACACTCTACTTTTCATTTCGAATTTAAGGAAAGTAAAATTTTTAGGTTTTCTAAAATATTGGTTGATAATAATAACATTAGTAGGTACATAATAGTATTTTTATAATTTTAAATATGGAACACACCGCGTCACCGCAGCGGGTCGTCCCGCTTAATAAATGTATAGGTGTTTTTTTAATTCACACTGGCTATTTATACACACAATACACAGTGGACAAGACTGCAACATTTTTTTTTATCGGTATTTTTCTATAAAGGGGTATAACACTATCATAAAAATTAAATTAATTAAAATTGCTAATTAAATTGTAAAATAGACATATTATGGGTAATTTGTGAGCTTCGTAGATAGGTACAAGATATAATATGATAGTGTAATATCCCCGTTAGGGGGATATACCCATAATAAATGTCTATTTTATTATATCTTTGATCATAGATATGATGAAAGTCACCCAAAGGGCAATGGAGAGGGCTATGCTTAGAGTTTCCCAACGTGATCGAATCAGAAATGAGGAGATCCGCAGGAGAACCAAGGTAAACGACATAGCCCAAAGAATTGCCAAACTTAAGTGGCAATGGGCAGGGCACATTGCTCGCAGAACGGATGGCCGATGGGGCCGAAAGGTTCTGGAGTGGCGACCGCGTACCGGAAGACGTAGCGTTGGAAGGCCTCCCACAAGATGGACCGATGACCTTGTGAAGGCTGCAGGAATCCGCTGGATGCGGAAAGCACAGAACCGGTCGAAGTGGAGGTGCTTGGGGGAGGCCTATGTTCAGCAGTGGACGTCTTTCAGCTGAAATGATGATGATGATGATGAGATATGATAGTGTAATACCCCCCTTAGTAAAATTTTTCGTAGCCGACTACCTAACCTTTAGTTCTATTTTTAAAATTCATTTCATGAGTGTTTCCCGCCCAAGGGTGGGGAGCAGCGTCTTCCACCCATAGATAATACGCTTAAATACGGGACTACCACGCGGTACTCAGAAACAAACACATAGTTTCCGAGTATGAGAAATGAAAATAAATATTCTTTCTTTTCGCTTTACAAACTAAGTTACATTTGATTCCCACGCCTGACCCAGACCCACTCACCTACATACAAACCCTGATTACAAACAGACTTTATCTTACCACAGCTGCCTTATCTCGACACTTCCTGAAACAAATGTCTGTCTAAACAAACTTTTCTAGTTTATAATCAATTAGATAACGAGGTCATGGTATAATCTCTCCCTGAATCACGAACTCTTAGAGACTTCAGCCAACTCACCTTAAAATAAGGTTTATGTAAACAAGTCGTAAGGATGTAAAAACAAGTATTTACAAAAGTGTTTACATTAAAGTTAATGTGTCAGCGTTGTGCGTTGACAAAACATTAAATTAAAATATGCGCGGTTGAGTAACAAAAATGATTCATTTGAATATTTGCGCACAGTACCCTAATTGCATAACTTATTTTCGTAAACAATTATGCCTAATTTGTTTAATTTTGACAGTTCAACAACATTCATTGCGTTATTTACGTTGTTGAGCAGATTTTTTTTTCCAAGTTATGAAGCAATGAATTAGCAATCTGTTTCAAATCGAAACAGATTGTGATTGATCGTGTATTACACAATTAGGGTACGAGTCTGTTTGACGAAAAAACTGTAATTCCCCCATGGGTTATCCTATTTTAGTCAGCATGACTAGATAATGTGCAGTTTTCGATATAAAGTTTTATTTTCACGGATGTTAGTCTAAATATGTAATTGCAAAGTAGATACTGTCTCAAAATGTAAAACCAACCTGATAAAATATTTAAATAAACAGCATAGGAAATCACTACACTACTTTTTGGAAGGGGCGACTAGAATCAATTCTATTTTTTTGTAAATTTTGACTTTCAAAAGTGCCTTTTATGTACATAATTTGAAATAAATTATTTTTCTTTGACTTTAAAAATAAATAAAGAAGGAATCTAATAGACTTACTAATAAATAAAATTGTTTTTTTATTAAATGCATATTAAAGTATAATTTATACGGTACATATAACAAAAAAAAACTTTTTTGTATGTGTGTTTGTTCCGGTTAAACTCCGAAACGGCTTGACAGATTTTGATAGGACTTTCACTGGTAGATAGCTGATGTTATAAGGAGTAACAGGCTTGTATTTTAGAAAAAAAATTGGAGACGGCAGCTAGTTTAAAATAATAAAAAATGATAGGAGACAAAATCTGTAAGTATGTGGGAATGTCTCCATTCTTGTGTCTTAATTTAATCTATTGAAACCCACATTCTAGATCGTTACTATTCGTGAGGGAAACAATAATAAAATTAAATGCAAGTCATGTATGATGATGATCACACATTCCTCACACGTGCTTGTTTTGATTCAATCTGAATTATTTGGAATATTTTAAGAATGCGGCGACGTATGAATTGTCCATACAAACGTAGTACATCAATCATTTGCAATTTGAGCATATTTCCACCATATTATGTTGATATTCGGATTGAGACAGTATTTATCTAGGCTCCTACGTCTTTTGATTCTCAAAAACTTACCTTTAAATGAAATGTAAGCGAATTCCATTTCGTACATTTTTACAGCGTAAATGACATGTTTTCATATGGTTTTTTCTGTATTATAAACAACAATATTTGTAATATTGTTTCCGTAGAAGCATAGTTTATGTTATCAAGTTACAAATTATCGAAAATAAAATGGAAATACATTAAATTTTCATTCATCATTTTTTGTATTACGGCACACATCCAAATTTATCATAATTTTTCGATGCTAGTATTGCCATCGCGTCAAGGAATAATTTGTCAATGTGTGCGTGGTCGTACTGCTCACTGTAGTTGTATATCGCTCCGACAGGCACTCACACTAGCGCAACGTGATCGGTTGGAATTCGTTCGGGGTATTTTTTGTCAGTATTATAAGATTAGGTATATTATATAGGTACTTTACTGTGCTTATTTGTTTACTAAATTAAAGCAGCTGCCGACTACTTCTGTTTTGTGCTCGTGATTATATTTAAATCTATTGTTTGATTGTTTTACTCGAGTTAATTATCTTTTTGTATACACGTGTTTCTGAAAAAAAAAAAAAAAAATTATTCTATCTTTTCTTTCTTTTATCTTCAGATAACATAAATGTGTTTACAAACATCCGTATCTGGACAAACGAGTACTTATGTTTCATCAGTAATATTAATCGGTAGGTACCTATTTATGCGTCTAAAGACCCTCAGCGAGTCGTAGAAACATATAAATTATACACACGGCCGAAACGCGGTAGTCCAGGTATAGGTGGCTTGTTGAGAATCAAACGTGCTGGGACGTACTCTCGTCCCAGCGCGTTGAAGAAACACTGTTGGATTTTCAACTCTCGGCGCTAAGCAGAGCATTGAAAATCAAGTGCACGAATAATTTCGCCGCGATTTTATTACGTCCGTGCGAACGAGGGCTATATTATAGGACCAGGTTTTTATACTAGGTATTTACTTGCAAGTACGCCGACCAAGTGCCGATCCGAAATACTCGCAAGACTATTTTATTTCTTATTTATATTTAGTTACGGATCAATGTTCTATGTAGGGCTTTCAATACCGGGATCCCGGTATTGGCTAATACCGGGATCCCGGACATTATTTGACATTTTTCAATACCGGTATTGAAATGTCCACTACCGGGATACCGGTATCGGTGATTTTATTTTATCAGTAGACACTACAGTGAAACAATTTCTTTTTATTACCTACACATTATATTTCCAACCAATTTTATAATTATCAGGGTAAGTTTTAAAAACTGCGTATTTTAATTCGACAGTTAGTTACATTTCATTACTACTTGTGCTACTAACTGGAGGCAGAAATAGAAGCTAAAACTCAAAGGGAAGTTAGGACCCATGCTTCTTCCAGCAGGCCTAACATGACACACGCGATAATTATCCACGCTCGCGCGACTAATTTTTGTCTATTTCGTAGTGTTATCGTTTTCTGATAGCTACGCCATACAAAATACTTGACTCGTTCTGTCAAACTTGATGTTTTGTCAACAAACCCAAACATGACACGTTATTTATCTCGATTTTTGACAGTTCAACACGAGATAATCAGTTATTTTGTCGTATTTAGTCGTCCTCGATTTTGACGACGAGAAGAGTAGACAAAAAGACAAAATGATATTATTTTTTTAACCTTCAAGCGGTCGCGCGGCGTCGAATCGACCGCACTCGATACATTTTCGTTCATAATATCCTTATTTCTTATCGCATCTATTTCCTATTCCTAGTAGCCTGTCATTGTTTCATTGTGCACGAAATAAACATTTTACCTCCCTTACCCGCGGCCCCTGGAGCGCACAGATTGCATTTGCTTTGGTCGCGGCGCAGGCGTCGAAAGCACGCCACGCGCCTGTCGTCGAAAAAGTTACGCGCGACGCTCAACGCGAGATATTATTTTTTGGAATATCATCGAATTAAGTTTGTAATAGTGTTTTTTTATATAAAAAGGGCTCGTAGAGCACTAAATAGTATTGCAATACTTGCGCAAATATAACGAGAAGATGACGAGAGTGACTCGGAGCTCAAGGACCAAGGTTCAGAAGCTTCCGACCACCTTCTAGTTCCAGAGGAAACTCAATCTGTTGAAGAATCAAGCAGCTCAGATTCAGATGAAGAAGATGTGCGTCTTTCAGATATAAGCACATATTTTACGGGGCGTGATAAGGTAACAAAGTGGTAATGATTTTCTGACAGGACTACGCTGGTCTCGTACGTGCCCAAAAAATAAAGATTTGTGGTTTTATTATCATCACTTCATTCTGCTGTTGAAATTGATGAAAGTACAAATGATAATAAATGGCCATTGACACTCTTCTTTCATCTTCTGGATATTGCTGGAATAAATGCCATGGTAATATTGAGGGCAAATCAAGAGGTTATGCAGAAAAGGCGAAAATATTTACGTCAATTAGGCATTGAACTGACAAAAAAGTACGTTGAAAGAAGGGCTACGATGGTGAATCTTCCAAGAAAACTCAAAAGAAACATGAGCATGATGATGAACATTGAATATGAGTGTTGAAGACGCTGGTTATGAAACAAGCAGTAGTTCCAGCACATTCAGAGGAAGTTGCAAAATATGTCCAGCAAAAAAAAGGAGACAATCAAAGACACAATGCACATCATATCTGAGAAATATTTGCAGGACCCACACTACAATCATTTGCAATTAATGTTATCAAGTCAAAGAAACTGATTCTGAAGAAAACTAGACCCATGTTCATGATAAATAATTTGATTTTAATTATTTGATCTCATGCAGCCAACTTATTTTGATTGTTTTTTTTTATTATATAATGCTAGTTAGACGTATATAAGAAGATTTTGTGTTGCCAAAATGCTTCATTCATCCAAAGAAAATTTAAGTTTTTTATTTGATTTTATAATTTTGTTTTTAGCTAATTTTTAAATTACTTTTTTTGTTAAATTGAGTCCTAATATAATGATAACATGTCTAAATAATAAATAATAAATGATTATTAATTAATTCGTGTTTTAAATCACTGTAATATCCAATAGGTCTTTTAGGTTACGCGCGACCGCTACCGTTACAAATGACCGCGCGCCCGCTTGAAGGTTAATTGTGGGTGTACACCGGTGTACTGTAGTAGAGGGGTGCACTACCACGTAGATGACTATTACTTTCCAGTCACTTTGCCAATTATGGTGATTAAATAAATAAATTAACGAAATCTAGGGATTATAGCTGTATGGTAATATCAAATATTCGCAACATAATTACTAAAATCACCAGTTTATTTCCTAAGGGTGGTGATTAACAATTTTATGGTTATAATAGCGGAATCAACTCCACCTGCCAATTTATTTGAACGCCAGTCTTTTTGGTGACTGGTGATTAACAAAATTTGCAACGTCATGGACTTTATGGTGACTGTTAAACTTCGATTTGTCAAATTGCAATCGTCGGCCCATTTGTCATTTGTGGTGATTATCTAATGAGTATAGGTGCCACTAATTTTAATTTCCGTCAATTTGTATTTTAATTTAGCATGCCAAAGAAATGATTTAATTTTAATCAAAAAGTCGGTTACACAAAAAACTAATCATAAATAATTAAAAGAGAGAATAATTAAGAGAGACGTTTATTCAATAAAGTACATAATTCCATGCATAAATTGAATGAATGAAACAGAACTTCAAGCCATAAAAAAAAAAAAAAAACATCATAAAAATAATTTGTTTTTAATCACTTGCAACATCGGTATCTCGTCGCGCGATAAAGTAGTGTCAAAGTGCCTTTTTCGAGTTTACTCGCCGTTTGCGGTCATGTAAGGGATTAGAATGACGTCAGAATTACGATTCTGACGTCATTCTAATCCCTTACATGACCGCAAACGGCGAAAAACAACGGCGACAAATTCCGATAAAACGAGAAAAAGAGCGTTCTCGCACTTGTCATGTTAACCCTGCAGCACTGTTATAGAGTCTATTGTAAGAGTTGAATTGGGCATTTATGATAGTTCTGAAGGCGGCCGAGAGATGTATATTGACATGGCGTATAATTATTTACTGAGCATTCTACCTACGAGCATAGAGGTAGAGAGAACGTTTTCCTTGGTTACATATTTGTGCAACCGTTTAAGGGGACGATAACCGACTTTTAATGATTTCATACTGAAGATGACGTCTAAATGAGTAGTGTTAGTAATTTGAAAATAAAAAAATGTTAAATAAGAGCATTTTCGGGGGACAAAGCTGCTCGCGTCCGTAGGATTTACCACCTTCCCCTAGGCCCACCCTATACGTGTCCCCCGGGTGGTGCTAAATGAGCAGCAACGCCGAGCAACAGGCGGCGGTAAATAACCTGCCCACAGGCATTCGCAGGCCTCGGGAGAATTAAATCCCTTCCAAAAGTGCGACTACAGTACCTTGGGAAAGTGCGGTATGTATGTCCCAACTCGTAATATGAAAGTATGAATGATAAAGATGTTGATTTGTCATGCGATCCGGCTAACGCCCGGCGCTCGCAGGTACCCGGGCCTGCGAGTGGGAAATTGATTACCGAAGTCTGCACAGGGGTAGGCAACCAGGCCCCTGTGACGGAAAATGCTACTGGCAGCACAAAAAAAAATCTTATACAGCAGGCTTTTCATCCAAGCCTCTTTATCTCAAGACCTAGATCTTCCTCACTTGGAAATAAACCAAGCACAACCAGCACCACAAAGGAGAAAGACTTACCTCAATCGCCACTACCGACGATCACCATAGAGGATGATGACAACAGCTGTCCTCCCACATGGCAAAGAATACCCACCCAACGCAACCCAAAAAGGAAAAAGCTATCTAATAGCCCACCTTCTGCAGAAGGACATAAGAACCCATCACAGAACTCGCAGAGCTCTATTAATACTTCTAACAGATACAGTGGACTTCCAGTAGACATACCTGATGACTCTGCTGAACCAATGGAAAGTCAAGATCATACTAAGAAAGCAAGCAAACCACCACCAATAATCCTATATGGTATTACGGACATATCAAAACTGACAGAACTCCTGAATAGTTCCGTACCAGGCGACACTTACACCTATAAAATAGTCAATAGGAATCAGTTGAGAGTCATGGCGCAGACAAGTGAAGCATACAGAAATATCATAGACCTAATTCGAAAGAATGGACTTATAGGCCATACATTCACACAGAAAGACAAGAGGAGCTGCAGAATCGTGATTAAGAATCTGCACCACACGACTCCAAAAGATGCCATAGTTGAGGAAATAGAAAAAACTGGGAATAAAGTCAGAGGGGAAATCATATGTCCACTCTCAAGAAAAAACAAGAAACCACTAAATATGTTTTTCGTGAATGTAGAACCTGGCCCAAATAACCCCGAACTCAAACGTATAGATTCTATATACCATACAAAAGTAAAGATAGAAGATCCACGAAAAACAAATGATATTCCTCAATGCGCCAGATGCCAACAATATGGGCACACTAAAAATAATTGCATGCGCCCTTACAGATGCGTTAAATGCGGAGAAGGACATAGAACTATAGACTGCCTTAAAAAAGACAGGAATACACCAGCCACCTGTGCATTGTGCCTTGGAGACCACCCTGCCAACTATAAGGGGTGCCAAGTATACAAAGAGATTCGCTCAAGGAAAATTTCACAGCTATCCCATAAAAAACCAACATTACCAAATATGAACATTCCAAGAAATAATACTGTCCGCTTTCAATCAGATGACTTTCCACAATTAAAGCCAAGTAGTCACGCTAGACAACAACCACCAAATCCACGCATTCAAGACGCCGGATACACTGTGCACTGGAACAAAAAACAAGAGAACATACAATCTCAGCCAACAAATTCACTAGAACAAATCATCACTAAACAATCAGAGAAAATAGATATTCTCATACAACAAATAGGCACCCTAATGGGACTCCTTACTACTCTAGTTGCCCAATATAATAAATGAAATTCCTACGCATTGCAGCATGGAACGTAAATGGCCTGCCTCCTAATAAGCAGGAAGTAGAAATTTTCATTAAACACAACAAGATAGATATTCTTCTAATCTCAGAGTCACACATGACTGACGAAAAAGCCATCCTTATCAAAGGATATAATATATATTACACCAATCATCCTGATGGAACATCACACGCTGGGACTGCAATTATAATAAAAGAAAGTATAAAACAGCACCCTCTCCCAAACTTTAAGCAAGCATACCTACAGGCTACTGTAGTATCGATAGACGACTGGCAGGGCCCAATTAACATCGCTGCAGTATACTCCCCGCCTCGGCATCGAGTCGACGAACAAATGTTTAGCGACTTTCTTAACACGCTAGGTGGCAGATATGTCGCTGGAGGGGATTGGAACGCCAAAAATATCTTTTGGGGCTCCAGACTGACCACGACCAGAGGCAGAGAGTTGAAGAAGGCAATAGATTCAGATTCACTCAATATACTGACTACAGGAGAGCCAACTTACTGGCCATCAGATCCCAACAAAACACCTGATCTCATCGATTTCTTTGTTACTAAAGGAATGTCTGGACTATACACAAAAGTCGAATCATGCCTGGACGGCAACTCTGATCATACACCAATTATATGCACACTGAGCACCACAATTATTTGTAAAGAGCCCCGCGAGACGCTATACAATCGTAAAACTGACTGGGACTCATTCCAGAACTTTATAGAGGAAAATACCAACTTGCACATTCCCCTTAAAACAGATGAAGACATAGAAAATGCAGCCTGGTATACAACGAACCTTATCCAAACAGCTGCTTGGATGTCTACGCCATGTATAAAATACAGTCCTCAAAAACAGGATTATACACTTAAAATAAGGGAGACGATATCTGAAAAACGGCGACTGAGACGACAATGGCACACAAGTAGGAACGCACATGATAAAAGAGTCCTCAACAAAGCACAAAAGGAATTAAAGGAAATGCTTAAAGGGCACGAAAACGCCACACTACAAGATAAACTAAAAACTTTATCACCTCACAAAGCAGACGACTATTCCCTATGGAAAATAACTAAGTCAATGAAACAGCCACAAGAACACATGCCTCCATTAAGACAACCAAATGGTGAATGGGCGAGGAAACCTGCGGATAAAGCGGAGCTATTTGCCGAATTCCTAAAAGATGTATTCAAACCAAATGAATCTGACATCATGTATCCAGAAGAAGAAATTGACGAAATCCTTGACAGTGATCAACAAATGTCTCTACCGTTGCGACTGTGTACCCCAACAGAAGTTTGGAAAGCTGTTAATAACTTGAAGAAAAAAAAGGCACCAGGTTTTGATCTCATTACATCAGAAGTCCTTAATCATCTACCAAGAAAAGGAATTGTCTTGCTGACCATCCTATTCAATGCAGTGTTGAGACTACACTATTTCCCTCTCATCTGGAAAGTCTCAATAATTAATATGGTAGCTAAACCTGAAAAGCCTCCTACAGAAGTTTCCTCGTACAGACCAATAAGTCTTCTTCCTCTATTGTCAAAACTTTTCGAGAAGTTATTGCTACAACGACTGTTACCTATACTTGAGGAACAAAGGACAATCCCGGAGCATCAATTTGGTTTTCGAGCACACCATGGAACGACGGAACAAATACACAGAGTGGTTCACACAATCCGACAATCCCTGGAAAGAAGGGAGTACTGCTCAGCTGCTTTTCTTGACATACAACAGGCATTCGACCGAGTATGGCATAAGGGCCTCCTGTGTAAACTAAAAATTTGCTTACCACACACCGCATACATGCTGCTCAGATCTTATTTGGAGGACCGAGTGTTCCAAGTTAAAACTGGAGACTGTCTCTCTTCATTCTATCCCATAGAAGCTGGAGTGCCCCAGGGTTCTGTGCTAGGCCCTGTACTGTATACAGTTTACACTGCTGACCTACCCACCTCAAAGCTAATAGTTACTGCAACCTACGCTGATGACACCGCAGTTCTATCCTGCGATAAAGACCAGATTACAGCATCCACGAAACTCCAAGACCACCTGGATAAAATCGGATCATGGCTGAAAAAGTGGAGAATCAAGGCTAGTGCTGCCAAGTCTGTCCATATTACCTTCGCCCTAAGAAGAGGAGACTGCCCACAAGTGACACTCGGTGAAGACGTGCTGCCACAGAAAAGTACTGCCAAATACCTAGGTATGCACATCGACAGAAGACTTACCTGGCGTGAACATATAAAGACCAAAAGGGATCAAGCTAACATGAAACTAAGAGACATTCACTGGCTCATAGGCAGACAGTCATCACTAAGCTTAGAAAATAAACTTCTAATCTACAAATGCATCCTTAAACCTGTTTGGACGTATGGTATAGAGCTCTGGGGATCAGCAAGCAACTCAAATGTTGAGATAATACAGCGCTTCCAAAATAAAGCATTAAAAACCTTATGTAGTGCACCTTGGTTCACAAAAAACATTGAAGTTCATGAGTACCTACAAATCCCAACTATCAAGGAGGTTATAGAAAGGTCCTGCAATAATTATAAGGAAAGACTCCAACGACACAAAAATGAACTCGCTGTGATACTTCTCAAGTCCTCAGACTCTACTTACAGACTTAAAAGAGAGCGAATAGCGTCAATCTAATCAACACATAACAATATCTAATAACGAGATGACGCATCGCAGGATGTGAACAATCTCAAACTGCCAGGAAAGACACACAATCTGATTATAGCTAGAGGGCTGATTGCAGATAGAGGGAATGATATTATAAAAAAAAAAAAAAATAAAAAAAAAAAATAAGAGCATTTTCTTAATATTTTAATATAGGCATATTTTTGATTATGTTTATATTAAATAGTGAAATTAATTTGTAAAGTTATGTCTAACGCGGATAAAAAACTGAGAATGACGCAAAATCTATCAAGCGTTTTTTTCTGAAAACTTCACCATTTTGAAAACAATTAAATTATTGATCTTTTAGTATGCGTGTTTTAAAATACTTTTGTTTTACGTAAACAAACGCGTAAACACGTAATTTTAATAATGTGTCTAATTTGGGACAGCGTTCCTTGATGGACGAGTCCTTGATGGATGGCTGGACGTATGACGCGTTGCTAAAAATAAGCGCCTTGAAAAATAAGCGCCGTGGAAAGTAAGCGCCGTGGAAAATAAGCGCCTTGGAAAATAAGCGCCGTGAAAAATAAGCGCCGTGTAAAATAAGCCCCGTGGAAAGTAAGCGCCTTGGAAAATAAGAGCCGTGAAAAAAATGCGCCGTGAAAAATAAGCCCCTTGGAAAATAAGCGCCGTGAAAAATAAGCCCCGTGGAAAGTAAGCGCCGTGGAAAATAAGCGCCTTGGAAAATAAGCGCCGTGGAATATAAGCGCCTCACTAGAGGGCGCTGCAGTAATATATCTTTATATTAGTTACTTATATATTTTTATTCTTATTTTTTTTTTATTTTTTTTACCGGCCGTGGAAAATAAGCGCCGTGGTAAAAAAGCGCCGTGGAATATAAGCGCCGTGGAAAATAAGCGCCGTGGTAAAAAAGCGCCGTGGAAAATAAGCGCCTTGGAAAATAAGCACCGTGAAAAAAATGCGCCGTGAAAAATAAGCCCCTTGGAAAATAAGCGCCGTGAAAAATAAGCCCCGTGGAAAGTAAGCGCCGTGGAAAATAAGCGCCGTGAAAAATAAGCCCCGTGGAAAGTAAGCGCCGTGGAAAATAAGCGCCGTGGTAAAAAAGCGTATGAATAAAATACGTGGCAAAAATACGCCGCACGGAATTACGGATCTCCGTGCAGCGTTCAGCTGACTGTTTTTATAGCGGACATAAGTAGTTCTTAAATAGATGTTACGGTAATAACTCACTAGAGGGCGCTGCAGAGTAATATATCTTTATATAAGCGCCGTGAAAAAAATGCTCCGTGAAAAATAAGCACCGTGGAAAGTAAGCGCCGTGAAAAATAAGCGCCGTGGAAAATAAGCGCCGTGGTAATTGAATAACCGCGAATCATATTTGATGGTTTTTATTTTTCAAATTAAAAACCAAAATAAAAACCATCAAATATGATTCGCGGTTCCCTGGCTTGAAATCTGTCAAAATTGTTCATCGTGTTTGTACACGATGAACAATTTTGACAGATTTTTATGTGATTGTGTTTTTTTTTGTGATTTTTTTGTTGAGAGAGAGAGAGAGAGAGAGATGATTGATTGTTGTTGCTGATGATTGTTGTTGCTGATGATTGTTGTTGTTGTTGTTGTTTTTTTTTTTAAATAGATCGCTAAATTGTAATTACTTAGATACTGATTATTCAAATTTACAAAAAAAACAAACAAACAGAAGACAAACACAAGAAACAGAAGTTTGCAATTTAAAGTTGTATAAAAAAGTGACTAGTATTTAAAAAGCAGTTTTTTATTATTTTGTGTGCTTTTTAACTACTACTACTACACTTTTTTACTAAATGAGTAAAAAAAAAATGTGTTAGTTGTTGAATAAAAAAACGATATTAAGTAAAAAAATAGTCTCATACCGGGATCCCGGTGTTGGACATTTTCTATACGGTATTTATTATACCGGTACTGCAAAAACGCTTGCATAGAACTCTATGCAAGCGTTTTTATTTTAAAGGATCTGGAAGTTTTTTTTTTTTGTAAACGCGATTGTGCTCTTTATTTATACTACATTACGGATTAAAGGTTTTGGAAGATTTTTTTTAATGCGATTGTGCTCTTTATTTAGATAAGGTCCGTACCAATGTTCTATACAAGTATTTTTCTTCAAAGTATTTTTTTCGACTACTCGCTCCTTCGACGCTCGATGCAATTCTGCTCCTTATTTATATTTACTTATGGATCAAAGTTCTATGTGTGTTAAAGGTTTTGGAAGTTTTTCAGACTTCTTTAGGCGCGTTGAGCATTTTTGAGATGGGACTAAACCTTTGATTTCGCGACACTGTAACGCAATTTACCGAAACCGTGGAGTAAAAGGCATCAATGCGTTGATTACCGCGGTACCGATTTTTTTAATCTGACGTGTAAAAGTGATTCCGATACTTATCCTATTTACAGAATAAACAATTTCATTTCATATCTACTAGATTTTCTCTACAAGGCCTAGATCCAGAGATATTCTAAAACATTGAGATATTGGCATTGTAAAGAAATTTCCAAAAAACGCATTACTAGTCTGTACATATACTAACGATTCCCCAAAGTATTCAACAGAAATAAAGCAAGTAATGAACATACCTAATTCCTAATAATAAAATATAAATGCCGTCGACTCGTTATGAATGAATGGTAAGTAGCTATCTATCCAGTCACACACACACACGGATGCGCACCGCGTCCGCCGCCCGCCTGCTGTTGTCAAACAGAGATAGCAATATTCCGAACGAATTTTGCAAACGTCTCGATTTGTAGTTGCGAGCCGCGGGCGCAGCGCTCTTAAGCGAAGCAGATAAAATTGTATCATTGTCGTCAGAAAATAACGTGATAATCTCACTTACCTATTTATAATAAAATAATGAATCAATCAGAAATAAAATAGTGTGAAATATAGCTCTTATTTTAATTTTCTGTGAATAGATAATAGAACCAAACACTATAGTTACTCATCCCATGGAACATTTTGATTGTAAAATGTTACCAAACTATACAAATTAGGTACTGTGCCACAGTAATAATACTGATGGTTCACTCCGCAAAATCCTTACATATTATAAAACAAAGTCCCCCGCCGTGTCTGTCTGTCTGTCTGTCTGAACGCGATAAACTCAAAAACTACCGAACGGATTTTCAAACGGTTTTCACCAATGGACGGAGTGATTCATGCGGAAGGTTTTAGTGTATAATTAATTAAGGTTTTGTGTAAATTGGCTGAAATATGACGATTATTGTTGAAGAAGTCGGAAAAAATCATGCCGACTGGGAGCTTTACTGGCGTGCGCCGCGTATACCGTTACAGATACATCAAATTTATGTTCTACGGGATTAAAGATCTTAAAAATTTCAACAAAAAGTCCGCGATGGCATATGTCTATCTTCTAAGGATGACCCACAGTAACCATTTTTATCTTTCAGAATTTGATAAAAATGCCATTGTTATTTCCGAAGCTATATTGACCGGTATCACATTAATCCTTATCTAATAAAATATGTTATTTAAATTGGCCATTTAATTGAAATTAAAATATGCCTTAATTTAAATGAATGGTTTAAAAGATATCACAGATTCAAAATTACGCGTAACAAAATAATTATGGTTGGAGCACAGCGGTAGGAGTCAATAATCTTTTCCTGGACTATTGGGTATGTAATCCCGGTACTGCTCAATAGTACGTTCCCGTGGGATATTTTCCGACATCTACACGGGCGAAGCCGCGGGCAAAAGCTAGTAAATAAATAATCAATAATAAATATATAATCTGAATCTCGGAAACGACGATTTTCATGAAATTTAGTATGCAGGAGGTTTCGGGGGCGATAAATCAATCTAGCTAGGTTTCCTTTTTTGAAAACGTCGTTAAAAAAAAAAGCAATCTAGATATTTTAAATAAAAAGCGACTCTTGCCACGACACAATAAAGTGCAATTTAGGTCACACAGCGCTAATTACCTGCAGTTATATTCACCTACAAATTGCCTCTCTTTCTATCGCGTAAATCTTAGATCTTCTGACTACGTTACACTCACTGAATTGGCCCGACAAGACGGGCTCGCCGCGTACTTGTACCTTCATATCAAAAATGTGGAATGAACCTTATGTATAGATGAGATAATATTCGTCTATGACTGTTCACACATTTTGGCACTTGATGCACTGATAGAATCAAATAGGATGTTATATCTACTAAACCAAATGCTTAGTTAGTAGAATAGAACATGTTAGTGAACGAACAAAAAAAATTGTAAGATAACGTCTCATGGTAGATTAGGACTGAAATTACCGGCCGATAAAACCTGCAATATCCGGCTGTATTATTCTTATTTTCAGTCGATTAACATAACATCCCACACGTAGGCAGGTTTATTGTATTCTTACATTTCCGTTTCCCATTCCTATGTAATATTATGAACCGAGCACAAATCCAGATTACGAGCTATAAATGAGAATTTCCTTCTAAAAAAATCAAACACACTTTTCCTGAATAATTAAAAACCCCTTTTCCATAGTGTAAAGTTGGTTGTTAAAAAAACTTAGCTATAATCAATCTGCCAGTGTTGTCCCCCTGCAGGGCAAAGGCCCCCTTTCCTTTTTCCTCCTGCGCCAACATGGACCAATCCCGCTTACAGGGATTAGGTCAATTTTTTCGGCTTAGGACAGATTCTGAATCGAGTTCGAATCGAAAACAAAATCGAATCGTTTTCGGGAGTAGGTAAGGCCCCTGATTTGGGCAGATTCTTATTACGGCAGATTCTTTTTTTGGTCAAGCTCGTCCCGTCATCTACGCCTGGGTCTTCCGCGATACCGTTGGAGGTTTCAGGGATACTTATATAAAGGCATTCATTTGTTTCAGTGCCTCATAACATGCGCCGTCCTTATTCTGGCGGCGGGGGCAGGCCACCCCATCGGCTTCTCCGCCGTCGCACTGCCGCAGCTCAGGATCGAGAACAGCTCCATGAGAATAGATGATGAAATGGGATCCTGGATCGGTGAGTTCTATACACTTTTTTACAACATTTTTCAGCGTTTTGTACTTTCAAATATATTTTTTACGAAAAGATAGAATGATTTTGTGATGAATAGAAAACGGCTCGGCTGAATCATAATAATACTTATGCGTTAGTAGATGCTCTTATTATGCATTTTTGTTTACATACAATTGATAAATTGAGAAATGGTTTTATTTCTGTAAGTAGGTTTGTACAAACACTTTTCAAATTCAAATTCATTTATTGGTGTGATTTTTGGTACATTTTACATGAGATCGTAATAATAAATAATTCGCTCTTCAAAAATCTACCTTAAAGGTGTACACACTTTCACATAATAATAGTTATTTATATTCAAAAGAATAATCAACATATTAAAATAAAATAATTACAAAACTAGATGAGGTCGGCGTTTCCTTATCTGACTACTCTGAGATTAAAGGCCGAAACAAACTCAGAGGTCACAGTCTCTTTTTGGTCAGATCATGTGAAGACCATGAAGACTGGTGTCTGAAGTGGTCTTTTAAGGAAAGCACCACACAGATTGAGAGGGCCTGTACAGTCAGTTAGGTAGTTATCGTGCAGCTCGACTCAGAATTTAAGGAGCTCAACGATTCGACGAACAATACCAAAAAAAGGACATTTGGGTAGGCCACATAAATTACTCAAACTGCCAGACCATGATTAAAACTAACTGAGAAAAATTAAAAACAAAATATTTTTTTTGTCTAATTTAATCGAAGTTAATGTAGGTCAGTAAAAGTGTAGGTTGGTAATTATAATCTGCCGACTTGCTAACGCCTCCCACAGCAAATAGGTAGATACACTCGATTCCTGCATGTAATCTAAAAATGAAGCAGAATCGCGTGTGGTAAAGCCACACATTTTTCTATTTTTATTTTTGATTCTTTGACCAATCCAAGTCTATACAATTTGCCAATCACTATTACGCAATATTATGTAATACATAACTCGTATGTTGTCGACTAGTCACATAAGGAACACAAACGGTCGTACCTTATGTTTTACATAGATACTTCGATGACCATTGATGAATTATAAAGTACCTGTACCATATCTATGTCGCAGTCGGATTGTATAATCCGCCGTATTACATTACGGCTAGCTGTTATCAAAAACAGGGCCGTTTTGAAATGCGGCAGTTCAACGATTAGTCAGATTGAATGCGGCTGAATAAAAAACTGCCGGAATGTATTCGGCGCCATACGTTATTCAACACGGCTAGCTATAATGTAATACAGCGAGACATTAGCCGCCTCTTTGACAGTTTTTAGTTCCTATCCTTAACACTCGTGGCGCTGCCTGACATAACAACAACAATGGCGTCGGATACAGAAAGTGTGTTGCTAAATTGCGAAGTTATAAGTGAATTAAACAAAGAAAATGTGCTAAGTATGTCCGTGAACAGTGACTTTAAGAACAATTTTCAGGTACAATTAAAGGATTTCTATTCATTTTAAACATTGTTTTATTTTGTAAGTATGGTCACCCTACAATCTAAGTAGTAGTACGATGCGGCTAAACGTGGGCCGCCTTATTGAAGAACGTACCGCAATGAGAATCTGACTAATCGTTGAACCGCCGCATTTCAAAACGGCCCTATTTTTGATAACAGCTAGCCGTAATGTAATACGGCGGATTATACAATCCGACTGCGACATCTACATGATGACGCTGAGTGGGGGAATTTGGTATCTAGGAACTCGTAGTAGGATTTGTACATTTGTACATGATTAATGAACAGGCAAATCGGATGGGTAGAGTCAATGATATCTTCTACAAAACACAGGTTTAGATTTATGCCAGAAAGGACATCTGACAACTTACATACAAAAAATCAAACATGAAGGTATAGAGAAATTAACTCATATTATATCCTGGGCGACTGAGTTGCTCTGCTCTGGTGAAAATAGAGAATGCACATTTAATAGTATTGCCTGACCGGGGTTGCGAATAAAACCGAAAGGGAAATCGTGGCCCCCGGCAACATAGCAACTGAAGGAACACAGGTGGGTTTTAGTCAGTAAGAGTCTGACACGCCCTCCCGCTCCGCCTAGAGCATCATCTGCAGAAGTTATTTGATAATTTCCCACCAAAACAAAAAAAAAGGATAGTTCATACTAATCCATGTATAGTACGTACTTATTCCATGCTGCCATGATAGTAGCCAGTAGGTAGGACGTAGGTACTAACTCCATGTTGCCATGTCATTATTCTAAGGTACCCATCTTGCTCTAAACTTTGGGCGACCGAGCTCTGAAAATACGGAGAAAATGAATTTTCCCAGATATGAGACCTAGCTAGATCGATTTTTCGCCCCCGTAAACCTATATTGCAACTTTCATTGAAATCGTTAGAGCCGTTTTCGAAAACGTGATTACAAATATATATACAAATATGACTCGTTTAATAGTTAAAAATAAAATTATTTAAGCTGGATTTTGCAATGTTATGTCATGTCATGACATGCAGATTTTCAAGCACGTTTTAGAAATCGACGTAGAACGTGAATACATTTTTTTAAGTGGGTATTTTCCATATTAGTATGTATTAGCAAAAGAATAGCTGCCGCCGGGAAACCAACGTGTGTTAGTGATTATCAACAATGAGCCAGCAATATCTCTAATTTGAGTAATTTGTCATACATAATACCCACCTGCCTAAGTGAAGTAGGTATAAAGGCAGCAAAAAAGATTCTTAAGACACTGCACTTTTACATAACATCGAAATGAACACATGATTACTCGATTATTTAAAAAAACCTAGACCCGCGCGTTTAGTTATGAAAATCTTAATAATAATATAATACATTTATTTATTCTTACAAAACTAGTTTGGTCCACAATAGGTGTTAGTAGCACATAATAGGTAGCTTGTATGTTATTCCTTAAGTAATAAATATTAATTTAAAATCTATTCTATTAAATCAATTAAGTTACATTTAAAAAATCGAAAGTGTTACGTAACTGGCTTTTGTTGTTGACTGTTAGCTGCAGTTACTGCAAGGAAGATTAAGAAATATAAAAATAATTTAAAAAAAAAACTACTGTTTCTCACATTTTGACCACGTAGGTATTGCACTTTTCTATGAAACAGCTGTTTTTTTTATTTTTAATAACTGACGAAAAGTTTCAACGCAGGGGTATTCAGAATCCCCCGGCAACATGGCAACTGAAGGAACACGGGTGGGTTTTAGTCAGTAAGAGTCTGACACGCCCTCCTAAAAGTACTGAATCCATTGGTAACAGTTTTCGCGTCGATGTCCCTGCCACCCTGTATGTTGGGACCTATTTGTTTAAAAGTCTGTAAAAAGAGTCAAGAGTCAGTTTAAGAAATATAAAAAGAAACGCACAATAGTCGATACATCGAATAATGGGCGCATTCCGACTTAAGCTAAAAGTGATTATATCGCGAATCCAACCAAATTTAATAGTCACAAAATATAAGAGTTATTGAGTAATAATTGTGACTTTGGACTTTGGTCGGATTCGCGATATTATCACTTTTGGCGTAACTCGGAATGCGGCCAATGTATACGTAGCACTCACGTTTGCCACATTTTCAAGCTGAGATTTCTTCTTCACAAAGGTTCTTTCTTTACTTTGATTTTTATTATTAGTCAATTTCTTTTTCACATATGGTTTACTACTTAGTTCTTTTTGGGGATTATTTAGTAAACGCGGTTCACTTTTGGCCAGGCCATTGCAAAATGTTAGTAGATAACTAAAGGCAGTTGTCTCACGTCTTCACGCGAGGAAGCGACTATCGGCTATTTTCTCGCTCAAGAAACGTACAATAGATATACATTCCATGTAAACTTGATCGCTGACTGTTCACACCGCCGGCGAGGACTCGCTCCACTAGTTAGTCGCTGAGCGACAAGAGCTATCAAAGATAATACTCGCTCACCGATACTTGCTCAGCGATGCTCGCTTGGCGGTCAGAACTCACGCCGAGAGACCAAACAGCGGTAATTTCGCCTTGAGCGAATGGTGCGAGTAATCGGCCCTCGCACTCGGACACTCGCTGATAGCCCAGCGACAAAACTATCGGAACTACACACTCGCTGGTCGCCAACTCGTTTTCAGTTGCTAGCTCTACTCGCTACTCGTTAATCGCCGGCGGTGGGACAACTGCCTAAAGTACTGAAAACTCAAATATTTATTTCGCAAAATACACAATAGCTACCCACAATCCAATAAAACTGGGGGTATCAACTCGTTTGCTCAGAGATAATAGAAGAGCACCAGTATTACGACTACTTTATTGAATTTGCAAACGTTTTGTAAGTAATCAAATAAGCAATACACATTACATACAAACTTACTGCACAACCATTCTGAAATAATAATGAAAAACTAGGTATTTGAAAACGGGCTTTTCAGGTTTCAGCATTGACAATTTAGACACATTTACCATGAGAGATAATTAAGTACCCATTTCTTATAAAGATAAGTAAAGTAGGTTAAATAAGCTGTATTTTTTGTCAAAATTTTTAATAATTTACTACTTAATAAATACATACGGCAATACCTTATTGTCGTTACACCGTGAATTTAAAGACTCACAAAAGTCTAGATGCCAATAGTTCAGAATTGAACCCGTGAAATTTTGATACCGTTAATGAATGTAGGTAAAATCACCTCACAGTAAAAAACCGTTAAGTGAAAGCAAAAGCACTGAAAATAGACACATATTGTAATAGTTCACGCGCTACACACAATCAGTACCCTAACTGCGTTATACACGATCAATCACAATCTGTTTCGATTAGGCTTATATCTATGATTGTAATTAATGTAAAAAATCACTTTTCTTTTGGTATTTCAACAATTCCGCTATGTATATGTATGTTAATAAGATATTTACAAAAAACTGTTTAAAATTTTTCCTGCAAGTTTTTACGATTACGATTTTATTCGCCGGGGACAGCGATTTGTTATTTTTAATTAATTATACCACAGCGAAGGTGGTGTGACGATATGATAATGTTCGCAGGGCCATCATGGCCAGAGATCGCACAAGACAGGGAAGGAAAAAGGGGAGGCCTTTGCCCAGCATTGGGACCATAGATACAAAATTTCTGTGAGTGGGACACTCACTTTCGTGTTATTCATGAAATAATACGAATAATAAACTATTTACTTATAAATAAACATCAATACAATCATTATCGAGATGTTGTTGTAAGAGGCACTCAAAACAATTAATTGATACTCCAAACTCATCGAACAAGATAAAATAGACAACAGAATCATAAAATTACTCATTTTATTATTTCAACGACGAAGTAATAAAAATCATAATGACTGTCATTTCCATGAAATCTGTTCCGCCAGGGATAATTTATCGGTATTTAGTGAAGTGGCAAAATTGAATCACCATGAAGAACAGAAGAACATTTAATTTTAAACACCATGTATAATTAATTGGTCATATTTTACAATTGATCATGTCCGCATGGATGGCTCAATTAAAATCAAGGTACGACACTGTCCGACACAGGCCGTGATTATGAGACCAAAAAACTAATTTGCCAAGGTGCGAACTGACTGAATTTTACGCACGATATCAACTTCCTCTCGTTTTATTTACGATGAACCTTATACAAACTTTACATGGCATTTATTTTTGGCAAAAATAAGTTTAACTTGCTTTTTGCTTTATATTACTTCTTTTACGTTCGTTAAAAATGTTAACGTTTAGTTATGCTTTTACTAGCTGCGCCCGGCGGTTTCACCCGCATAAGTTTCGACCCCGTCTGAATATCGGGATAAAAAGTATTCTACGTTCTAATCCAGTTCATGGTCTATCCATGTGCCAAATTTCATCCAAATCTGGCCAGGCGTTTTGGTGAATTAGTTTGTTTGTAAAATAGTGTTTTCAGGAGGTCTTGTCGCTATATTATGTAGTAGTTTCCAACCTTTTTTTTATGAAGATTTGTAACCGTGGAAAAGAAAGGCTTGGATTTTAAAACCAACGCATATACTAATAAATCTTACTAAAGTACACATCGGATTTTATTTTCACGGTTGCTGTATTCGCTAAGAAAAACCTACCCTCCGCGGGGGCTCCTATCTGGCATCCCATATGCACCTAGGTGAACCCTTCAGGAGAGCTCCCGGCACTGAACATGTTAAGAAGGAGTCCAGCTCATTCCGCCATCTCTTTCTGGGCCTACCGCGTAGTCGATTCCTGCTATTTGAGATGACCACTGAGTGGTGATTTTTGCGTATTGCTGCTCCGACATGCGACAGATGTGGCCAGCCCAGTTCCACTTTAGTCCAGCAGCTGTGCGGCCAGCGTCTGCTATTTGTGTTTTAGAACGAAGTATAGAGTTCCTAATGCGGTCTGTGAGTTGACACCTAGTATACTTCGTTCCATAACCCGTTGGCAGACTCCAAGTGCCGACTTTTGACGCTTTGTAAGAGAACATGTTTGCGCTCCGTAGGTGAGGCTGGGAAGAATGCACATGTTCATGAGCGTTCGTTTTAGTGAGATGTTTCATCGACCAAATAGTTATTATTCCCGTCGAACGATTTCGTTGTCCTGTCTCGCCTGAAATTTCAATAATGGCCGAGGTAAATTATACTCATGGAAATACTCAACTCCACCCCCGATTTCTACTTTGCGTTCGGTACGTTCGCATTAAAATAAAATCAAAATATTTATCGACAGAAAGAATCAGCATCAAAGACATTTAATTATTTATAGTATCTTAAATTTCTTTGATTGGCATAAAGTCGCGAGTCGCGTGCACGTTCACACAATCGGCACGTGCGGAATGTACACAACATTGCCTTTACGTGACACCGTCAGTCCGTCACTTTACCTCATACACAGTACGTACCAAAGTCCACACCACTCATAGTTCAAGTTTTATACTAAATTAAAAGGTTTGGTAGATCCATTGACATACTAAAAAAAACTGACCAAGTGTGTGTACACACCCACACACAATGAAGGGTTCCGTAGTTGGGATGAATTAATCCCAAGAACAAACTTTTACATTTTAGTTCAAAAACATGTTCTCCCCATACGGAATATATGGGAGAACATGTTTTTATAATTGCAAATGTAAGTTGGTCGATTATTACTCGATAACTTGTAGAGCCTTACTCAGCTGTGATAGTTTTCCTTTTAATTTCGCTAAATATACTACTGCCGTGAATTTTTTCACTTATCCAAATCCAACCATTTAGCTGGCAGACACTTGACTCCAACAAAAATGAGTACTTTAAAGCTTAAAATATTTCGCAAACGGGTCGCTGAATCCAAAAATGGTTATCACACACACACAATATTTTTGAACGACCTTTCTAACGACACCCCATACCATGGGATAGACGAGAAAAAAAAAGCATCCCCACTTTACATGTAGGGTAGCTACTCTAAAAAAAATGTTTTATGATTTTATTGTACCACTTTGTTGGCGTGATTAATATGTATACCCATGCCAAATTACAGTTTTCTAGTACTAACAGTCTCTGAGCTAAGCCGCGGACAGACAGACAGACAGACGGACACGGCGAAACTATAAAGGTTCCTTGTTGACTACGGAACCCTGAAAACCTCCTAAGATTTCTAGCAGTAGCTGCACTAATTTGCAGGTTTATAAACAATATTAACATTAGATTTACAACATAAATACTACAATATGCATCTGTGTATTGGTAAGTTTTCCATTTTTTCAGCCATTTTAAGCGCTCCGTAGGAGTTTAGAGGTACAATAGGTAGCAATCGAGTTATAATAAATGGGTCTACTTACCCTGTTTTGAGATCACGTACTTAGGTACTTACACACAAGTATTATAATTTCTGTGAACTTTTCAAGTGCAGCTAAGGGTAACAATACTTATTTAGCAAGAAAATGGCATAAAACGATGAAAAAATTAATATAAACATTTTTTTCTTATTGTAATGGCGATCATGTTATTTTTCGACCCAAAGTGGCCAGTGACGTCATTCTAATACCAATATGAATAAATAAACCAATAAATCTGTATTAACTTGGATACTAATTTAAATCTTTCGAACATAACAACACCGTCAAAAAAAACACTGAACAATTTCCAACGTTTATCTAGTCTGTCTACCTACCTATCTTCTACGTGATATTGGCAAAATTGTGGGGTGTATCTCTTCCACAAAAGCCACTAACGAAGAATTGAAGTGGAACAAAAATAGTTCTTTCAATCTGTACCGTAATTGCGTAATGCACGATCAATCACAATTTTTGTTTTGATTTGAAACAGATTGCTAATACATTGCTTCATAAGTTGGAAAAAAAACAGTGGCACTCCGGGAGTGCCGACAGAAGTGAAAACTTGAACAAGATCGCCTTGGTGGAAGAAAAATACTTATATAGGAATTGGTCCGTAACCTTATATAAATAAAGAGCACAATCGCGTTTACAAAAACATACTTCCATAACCTTTAAAGTAAAAACACTTGCATAGAACATTGATCCGTAACGTTAAATAAATAAAGAGCACAATCGCGTTTATAAAAATGAGGTGCCGGTAACGGTGTCGCGAGTTCAATTGTTTTTTCCCATCTCAAAAATTCTGCTCAACAACGTAAATAACGCAATGAATGTTGTTGAACTGTCAAAATGAAACAAATTAGTCATTTAAATCGTTTACGAAAATAAGTTATGCAATTAAAATACTGGTTCTTGATGATTATTGAAATTAATTTTATTTAAATTGGCGAAGACAACCGACAATTAACGCTAATTAGTAACAATTGACTAAGAATTATGCTGAAGCAGAAAAAACGTCTCCGCAATGAGAACTATAAATAGGTATTCATAGGTCCTATACGTAGGTAGGTACTTGGTATGCAAAAAATGTGGTTACGATGGACACGAGGATTTTAATGTTATTTATGTGTGGTAATTAATTAAGTACCTTAAATACCTTATTTAGTTTTTAACAGTGAAAACATAAAATATACAATTAATTTCAGCTAACACTAAAATTGGTATTTATTATTATGTTCAAGTGTATAAAAAAAGGTTAGTTCAAAGCTCATTGCATGGGCATCAAAACAGTCGTCTGCATCGCTGTCAATGGGATAAATACCCAAAAGGCTTTCATTTTAGCATTGCTACGTTGAATGGCAATACTGATTCTTTTGCCTAAAAATAGGCCATCAGGCCTCTGTTCACGTGAAGGAACAGAGGGGGGGTTCGTGTTCACAGTCGATACCTATGATTGTATTTTGAAGTGAAAACTTCTTTAGGCGCGTTGGGCATTTTTGAGATGGGATGGGTCACCCGTCCACGGACCAACCCCGGCAAGCGTAGCCTAACCTGATGGATCGACCCGTGCGGCTGTTATTACTTAGCCACGAGCTCCAAAATTTTAATTTTATCTGTGTTACGAAATGACCCCGCTGATAATGTTTATAAAATACATATCTAAGTTGTCAGACCTATCATTAAAACATTCAGTGCCGGGAACCCTCCTGGAGGGTTCACCTAGTCACATATGGGATGCCGGGAGCCCTGACGGAGATTTTAAATGTAGGTTTTTCTTAGCGAATACAGCATTACAAACCGTGAAAATAAAATCTGATGCATATTTTAAGACGCAGATATATTATTATGACAGTGACCTTGAATGGTTAGCTTGCGTGTTCTGTACTGAGCTCACGTAACGCGTCGTATGTCCAGCCAGTAATAGGACTCGCCCATCAAGGAGCGTTGTCCTAAATTAGACGCATTATTAATTTATTACACGTAAAACAAAAGGTATTTTAATAAAACTCGTTTACTAAAGGATTGATAATTTAATTATCTTTAAAATGGTAAAGTTTTCAAAAAAATACACTTGATAGATTCTGCGTCATTCTTAGATTTTTATCCGCGTCAGACATAACTTTACAAATTAATTTCACTATGTAATATAAACATAATCAAAAATATGCCTATATTAAAATATTAAAAAAATGCTCTAATTTAACATAGTTTTTTTTTCAAATCACTAACACTACTCGTTTAGACGTCATCTTCAGTATAAAATCATTAAAAATCAGTTATCGTCCCCTTAACAAGATTTATTAGTATATGTCGGAGATGGTTTTTAATTACAATTGTGGGTAGTCAACAGAGTTTGGTATGATTTGTTTTTCTTATTATTCATTTATGTGATTTTTACTATCAATTATTGTTTAATAAATCAGACATAATTTATTAAGTACTCGGTGTACTCACTAATTGATTTTGGCAACTTGTTTTGATAATTGTAACCAATGGTTTTGATCAAAACAATTAATGATATGTTACTTTGATTTTTAAATGATTTACGTTGTCAATTCACTATTGTTTATTTACGACAATTATTCTTGTATTATTTGATTACTTTTTAATGCAAGTCTTATTAGATTTACCACATTTTAGTGTTTTGTATCAAGTAAACACGTGACGCCCTACCGCGCGTCATCGGACAGAGTTGTCATAGTGGGATTATAAGGTGGGGGCATCGTCTTATAAAAGAGCGTGCACTCTGTGGGCGGGTGAGTCGTTCCATAGTATTGGAGTCGATCCATAGACTACTATTAGAGTCGTCAGTCGATCTTCGGATGCGAATCTATAAAGAGCCCCTGCTCCCGACAAAACTGTCGGTTTACCTGGTACAGCACTGCTGTATATTCACATAGCTGTATTGGCTTGCTGATAGCGAGTAATACACTTTGTCATTGTCATTGGGTGGCTTGGCCACTATACGAACTATAAGACCTTAAAAGTCTGTTCGATTATTACTACCTATTTACCTACTTTATCTTGTTACTAATTACCCTTTGTGTATTGTGTTTTACCTTATTATAGTGTAACTAGTACCTACTATAATAAATACCCTGTAATTGTTTATACACTCTTCTTTATCCCAATAAAATGGGAACTCCAAACCCTGACGAAATACCTCTCGGCACTCCTGATCCTACATATATATATATTTATTTTATTGCGGATCACACATAAGAGGTACATACAATCCATATAGTATTAATAACAAAGACTTAGAAACTATGTTAGTAAAACTTACAAACCAACCTAACAACAACTAATAACTACGTAGCTCAACACATGTTGGCACGTGCCTCCGCATCTAGTGCCTAATAAAGGGGTATATGCATTGGTTTTAAAATCCAAGCATTTTATTGAATTTTTTGTTCTCGGTTACAAATGTTCACTAAAAATTTTAAACGTAAATTGTAAAGAAAAACTACGTATAGCGAGCGACAAGACCCTCTGAAAACACAATTTTACTTCGTTTTACAGTGTTTTATAACACGATTTTAAACCGAATGCTGTCGACCGTCCGCGATGGTTAACTTTAGCGCAAACGTACCTATTGCCGGTAACCCTCCCGGAGGGTTCACTTTCAATATGTATGGCGGCATGGCGGAGTTCTATGAAAAGTGGGTGGAGTCGAACGTGTTAAACCAATGATTACACCACTCCCGAATTTTAGCACCAAGAACATTGCAATATTGCAGTCAATCATAATGACCCCGAATTTGATTGATGCTGATGATACCTTCCTACGAGTTTTATAGAATACTAAATAGAAATATATTTCTGCAAGTATTTTCAAGGATGGCGAGATTTTAATAACAGAACCAAACAAAGAAATGTGTAGAAAAAAGTCCTTCACCTTACAGTGAATAATGTCGTTATTGCAACACATGAGCGATAAAATTTTGAATAGCTATTTCCATTATTGGCATTTTCTGATAACTATGGCGATAAAACTCTCAAATTAAAACGCCAATCGATCACTGTAAATAAGCGGTCGCTTGCCATTTAACTTGGTACGACCTTGTTTTATCCTCCGAAACAGTGATTCGTAATTCTTGACTGTTGTTTCGTACATAATCCACGCGACAAAGCAAGAAAACATTAAACTGTCCGCTACATTTGTTGATATATCCCGAGTATTTGAATTCAAGCAATGAGCGAATGATTGATTGTCAATCAATAAGAAGCATGCGTTACTCAAAATATTGACAAAGTTTTCAGTAATCGACGCGTGACTGACAAAACTGAGTTCTTAAATATAAAAAACCAGCCAAGTGCGTGTCAGACCACGCACAATGAAGGGTTCTGTAGTTGGGATGAATTTATCCTAATAACAAACTTAACATTGTAGTTGAAAAACATGTTCTCCCATACGGAATGTATGGGAGAACATGTTTTTACAACATTACATTTAATTTTTAACTTCATATAATTTTTATTATTTATTATTATAGCGGCAATATAAATACACAATCTGTGAAAATTTCAACTGTCTACCTATTACGGTTCATGAAATACAGCCCGCTAACAGACGGACGGGACGGACGGACAGCGGAGGCCTAGTAATAGGGTTAAATTCCCTTTGGGGTCCTTCAGGTACGGAACTCTAAAATCAGACAGAGTTTGATATCTTCTTCTTTTCGTATGGTCAGTGACTAACCTGGTGTCAGAGTTTTAAAGCCGCCCATGGGCCTAATTTGACTTCACATGCCGTCGAGAAATATCTCTCAAGCATGCCTGTTTCCGAAAACACATGAATGCACATGAATCCGAAAAGTCAGAGGTGCGTGCCTTGGGTTCGGTCACACCACTAGGCTATCACTGCTACCTACTTGTTACCACTATGAGTTTGATATTATAAAAAAGAGACTAAGTAGGTATAACACTGACACACTCACTCACTAACTGACTGTGTATAGTGTAGTATGTGTTGTTATGTGTGTAGACTAAGTATAACATCCTTCTACGATATGATTATTAATATCGTAGAAGGATGTTGGATCTTGGAAGTACTTAACTTTTCTCGGGTAGCCATTGCTGTCCATGACTGCAATGATGCGCTCTCCTTTCCATTTTGTTCGCTGAACTTTTAAAAACTTATCGTAAATAATATTCGTAACCTTTATTTTCCCTCTATTTTAGACTGTGTACAAGCTATACTCCATTTGAAATAAGATTAGACATTTAAACAAACCTTTTTAACAGTCCGTTCAACCGATTTTGACTTTTATACCGTAGGCATAAGGATGGCATTAAAAGCAAAAAAAGTGGTTACAAACCAACTGTTTACTGCAGCTGCCATTTGTCATGCCACTAACGCAATAGAAGTCAAAATCGGTTGAACGGACTGTAAAAAAGGTTTAGTTAAATGTCTAATCTTATTTCAAACGGAGTATAGACAAGTTTTACCCCAAGAGTATATATCAGCTGTTATTAAAACTTGTTTAAAGACTTACGCAACCTTGTGCCGCACGCTTTCAAAACGTGTCATGTAGTGTCATAGTCCATACTTTCGAGACACCTACCTTTATAACTCATATGGTAATTTGTCGCTCGCGAATTGCGAAACGATTAGTTACTAATCGATTACGAGGGCTAAATAAAGATCAAAGACCAAAGTTCAAAATTACATGCTCCAAGGACCAGAGGTACCTGTGCATGTTAGTATTTTTTGTCCTGTTTGAAGATTAATTTTAAACCTACACACGCTATACCTATCACAAAAACATTTAGAAAAAGTTGTTATTGCAAACCGGTCGTGATGACTAGCGTTATTTTTTTGCAATCACAGCCAGCATGCAGGATTAGATACAAAGTACAAAAATCAAACACACTGCTAGACACATGACACAACAGATGAGTACCTAGGTATTTAGCAGCCCCGGATCTAAAGGGGGGGGCAAGCCGGGGCCCGTGCCCCGGGCGCCAACTTCAGGGGGCGACAAATTCAAGCGTATCAGACGAGTGCACCACCCAGCACACAGCAACTTTGCACATTTATAATCTTTCTATTTTTTTTCTTTTTACAACAGTTTTGGCGCCCCTGTTGAATTGGCGCATTATCGATCGATACAATTTAATTAATATGTTGCTGCCAAAATTTTCATTTTGAGAAAATTTTAATTTCGCGGGGGCTAACTTAGCGCATCCCCATAAAAGATTGGCGGGGGGCGGCAGACGGCAGTTTTTGCCCCGCCTCAAAAACCTAGATCCGGGGCGGGTATTTAGACTGTTTGATTAGCTGATAACCATAAATAATACCAGCCTATTATTGTCCCACTGCAGAGCAAAGGCCTCTTCTCATACTAAGAAGGCACGAGCATTGATCACCACGCGCGCTCAGACGGGTTGGCAAATTCAGACTTATACTAACTAAAAGTCCTTCACCGATGTCAGTAATATCCAAGATAAACTCAGATGAATTGAAAAAGTCACATTGGTACTTGCCCGGATTTGAAACCTCGCCTCTCAATGGGCTATCATGACATCCCATCATTATGATAACCATAGGTCGTCTTAAATACCTACATCCATAATGAACCAAATCCAAAATGGTTATATGAAGAGAGTATTAGAGATAGCAGAAACAAACAAAGATGTCTAATAATAAACCTCTGTCCACAGCAAGTATCCACTCAGCAGCAACTCCACTTGGGTCCATGCTGTCGGGTCCAATCATGGAAGCTATAGGCCGAAAGCGGACACTACAGACATGCACACTGCCTCTCATCGTCGGCTGGATCATTATAGGCACGGCCTCTCATCACGCCCTGCTTCTCCTTGGCAGAGTCGTGTGCGGATTCGCCGTCGGCATTATGGCAGCGCCTTCACAGGTATTTCTAACACTGATTTAAGTATAAATAGTAGCTCGTTGCTAGGGTTGCTAGGGTTGGTCTTTACGTACTGAGACTCCTCCGTGCCTCGGAAAGCACGTTAAGCCGTTGGTCCCGGCTGTCATTCGTGGATCTTTTACAGTCGTTACGGGTCGTCAGAAGCCCGAAAGTCTGACAACCAGTCTTACCAAGGGGTATCGTATTACCCAGTTACTGGGTTGTGGAGGTCAGATAGGCAGTCGCTCCATGTGAAATACTGGTATTCAGCTGCATCCGGTTAGACTGGAAGCCGACCCCAATACAGTTGGGAAAAGGCTAGGCAGATTGTTTAAGTATAAATAGTGATAGTTTACGTTGGTTTTGAAATAAGTCTAACGTTTTGTAAGTTACTCAACACGAACTACATTTATAGAGATCTCGATATTTTGCAACCGTTTTTAGATCACATCCACTCATGGCATTAAGACTTAATTATGTTTAAAGACACATTTTTTACATTTGTACCTAGGATATAAGAAAGTACATTGAAATCTAGAGCTGTTTATTTTTTGCAGGTGTACTTAGGGGAAATTTCAGAACCAAGACTGAGAGGGTTGATGATAGGCACTCCATTTGTTGCGTACTCGCTCGGAGTGTTGTATGTGTATGCGCTGGGGGGTGCGCTGCCGTGGCGGTCAGTGGCCCATCTGTCCATAGTGCTGCCAGCCCTTGCCTTCATCGCCCTGTGCCTGTCGCCAGAGAGCCCTACATGGCTGGCGCGGCGAGGGCGCTTCCACGACGCCATGGCCGCCATGTCACGCCTGCGCGGAGACCCCGACACCGTGAGTATCCACTTACTTATTAATCAACTGAGGCGAGGTCATTATCAAAACTCAGACGGCCTTAATCGATTCGGACGCGTGACGTCGCTCCCTTTCCAGCGAAGAAAGCGGTGGTGAATAATGTATTTGAATTAGCATTGGAAATTAATACATGAGGATCCTTTAGAACTCTAAAGGACATGACCACGAACTTTAGGAAAGCATTAATTTTAGGAGAGTTAGTAAGTATAAAAGATCATTACCATAATTTGTCTAAAGGCGAAGAAACTTCTAAGTAAGCACTAAAAGTAGCAGAATCTGGTTATTATTAAGGTCACATAGGCAGTCACTCCATGTAAAATACTGGTATTCAGCTGCATCCGGTTACACTGGAAGCCGACCCCAACATAGTTGGCAAAAGGCTCGGCAGATTTATTGATAGTATTCCATAATGGATCCTAATATTCTGGAACGCTAGAGATGGAGCTAAGTGATACAGCGATTAGCTACGTAAAGTCAAACAACTACGTACTTAATGCACTTGAAAAATGCATACATTTACATAACACACATATCTACACACATGATTACCGCAAGCCGTCACAACACTCGTAGGTACACATGTAAATATAAGTAAGTAGATATCAGAATCTTTACAGCAAGTGATAAATATGCATGTTATTTATTTATTTATTTTGGATTGCCGATAAGTACCTATTTAATAGTTTGACCGACACAGGCCGACACTGTTGTTAGAATGTAAATGTACCTACCTATGACGCGTAAATTGCTTACTTATAGTTAAGTTATATTTAACTTGCATATAAGTAGGTATTTACTTATAATATTTATATTTCTAACTGAACAGGCAGCTGTGCTGCTAGGGAGTTTTTGCGCCATTCTTCTTCCCAGCTAAAGCACTAGGAAGTGGTGAAGGGTGGGCGTTTTGGGGGACTGTCTTATGATTTTGACGTTTGAAAAGTGCTGATTCTCAGCCTAGTTTGAATAAATGACTTTTGAATTTAAATAATAGTCTCGAACGCCAACACAAAAATAACAATATTCATTGCAAATCGGTTTTCAAAACAAATACGAATAGAAATGATTATTTTAGCGACAATGTGGAGGTCGATATCCTCATGAGAATAGCATAACAAGGACATACGAAAAGGAAACAAGGTCTTTCTGACATTTTCATATTAATCAACTCAACTATAGTAAGCATTCTGATGTAAGGACCAATAATGGACTAAAGTTAGTTGCGAAATTTATTGAATCTAATAAAACTCCTCCAGACCGAATTACGGCCATGACGACCAAACTCAACGAAGACCAGCCTTCGGCGCGAGAGATATTATAGTGCACAAGTGTGTGCGCAGACACAGGTGCACTCTCTCTTCCCTCACTCTCATAGTCCGATGGGACGGCAATCCGACACGACCGGAGAGAGATCAGGCATAGGGCCCAGGTATCAACCACGTGCCTCGGTTATCACGATAAGCCGGAACCCCCAACTCCGGGCTATTAGGTACTACGAAATTCCTAATGGGAAAACGCAATAAAACTTTGCCCGTCCCGGAAATCGTACCCAGGACCCCACGCTCAGCAGTCGTGCTTGCGACCACGAGACCAATGGAGCCGTCCATAGAATCTAATTGTGATGATGGGAAAGTATTTTCAATTAAAATTACATAGACTCTCTCTTTATTTATTTACTTCAGAAACAGTGATCCTTATAATATTACACATGCTATCCTATACTATTAAACGAGCAATATTTATATATATATTTTTCTGTATATAGATTTGTACCTACTCGCGTTCTCGATATCGGCTCTAACGATTTCGATAAAAATTGCAATGTAGGGGTTTACGGGGGCGAAAACTCGATCTAGCTAGGTCTCATATCTGGGAAAATCAGTTTTCTCCGTATTTTCACCCGAGCAGAGCTCGGTCGCCCAAAGTTTAGAACAAGATAATCACAGAGTACTTTATGCTATACAAGATAATGAATAATGACATGACAATAATGACATTAAAATAATAATCAGGGCCGCATGGAATTAGTAAGTACCTACTATCATGGCAGCATGGAATAAGTAGGTACTATACATGGAATTAGTATGAATTTTCCTATACTATTAAATGAGCATTCTCTATTTTCACCAGAGCAGAGCTCGGTCACCCAGTGTACTTACTATTTATTATAAGATAACACGTTTTAAGGTTGAGATTCAGTTCGCAATTTATAATGACGTCTGTTTTTTTAATTGAGGTCCTAAATAAGCTGAGGATCTCGTATACAGGCCGTTACACACGTAAACATCCTCTGTAGAACAATTGAACATAATCTCCAATTGGTTTCGCGTTCGACAAGCGCACTAAATCCTTGCTTGAGCAGCGTGTAAGATTGTTAAGTTACTTTGTGTGCATTTTATAAATCGTCCTGATAACCGAGGTAATTTACGAAAAATACCAACTATAAATGCCTTTTAGCGCAGTTAACAAAAAAAAAAGAACTAAAGCCCAACTACGACAAAAACCCCAACTAAAAAGGTATAAACAAGTTACCGATGTTGATTTTAAAATTTGCCGGAGTTCGGCCCTCCTTTCATCATCATCATCATCAGCCTATAAATGTTCCCACTGCTGGGACACAGGCCTCTCTGTGAGAGGGAGTGGGCCGTAATCCACCACGCGGGCCCAGTACGGGTTGGTAGATGTCACATGTCTACGAATTTTCGGTTCTAGGACATGCCGGTTTCCTCACGATGTTTTCCTTCACCGTTTTGAGAGCAGTGGTGACGAAATAATTTACACAAAGTAAAGCGCCTGTCTGGGTTCGAACCTACAACCTACAACTCGTAACCCTCCTTTGACTTTGCCGTAATCGGGATTTTCGTAGACTATCCCGCGCCCGTAGCTCAGCTACGGACACGGGCGTAGGGAGCCGCACTTTGCTACGAGCGCTACGCGACATCGTAGTCGCTGCGCTTTCGAAACGATTTTATGCACATTTTATCATTATTATTTTTAGGCATTTATGTGCTAAATTAAATAAAACTAGGTAGATTATGCAAGATACTCTCTGTCAAAAGAATATAATATACATCAAAAAAGTAAGTAGGTATGTACGTTCTTAAATTAAATGCTCTTGATACTATGACGTGATCACGGCGCATGAAACGAATGTTTACATACACATCGATAAATAACTGGATATGACGGTAACGCGGCTTTATAAAACACTAGATCTATGACAAAAAATTTGCATTTTAAATTAGGTGCTTAGTAGGTAACGTTGTTTACGTAGGCTATATAAATACCTACTTTTGATAATGATATAGGTACCACTTCCTTTACTGCTACGTACGTAGTATTATATTATCTGTGACTGCGAGCAACCTCGTCAACATTCTGTTTCCTTTATAATCTCCACATACTTACTTCACACATAGGTACCTATAAGTAGGTAATGACCGTCACATAAGAATAACAACAACAGGTATACTGGAATACCTAGTTATTATTTATTAATAGGAGAACCAACAGCTATAACAAATGGATAACAGTTGCTTAAGAAACATAGAGCCAATTACAGGTTCTCACGGGTAAAAACTGAAAAAGTAGTAGAAATCTTAGGATCACTAACAAGCACGATAAAAGAGTAAGTATACATATTATTACTTAAGGTTCAATAAGCACTATGCACTTTTAAAAAAGGCAGCGTTCAGCCGAGCGCGTGCAGAATAGGTTTTGGTGATAAATGGATCAAATGAGAACTCTTTACAAAGAATATTAAAGTCCTTACTCGCTCGCACCATGTATGAGTTTTGCCTGTAGTTAGAAGAGGAAAAAGGAATGGAGATAGGCGGATTAAATCTATCTGATCTCTGAGGAACATTGAAACGTAGTTTATGTAAAAGATCTGGGGGCCTACCACAAGCTCCTACAGCAGTATTATTTTAATATTACTTCAGTGTGTGTAAGAGATGAAGCTCTACAAGACGTATAGCTCCATCTCTTTCTCCCACTGAAGTAATATTAAAATAATACTGCTTTTGAGCTGGCGGTAGGCCCCCAGGGCAGTCAATCTCATTAGATATAATTTTTAAAGGGAAAGTGCAATCTGCTAGTCGACGTCGATTTATGAGTGGCTGTAAATGAAATTTCTTGCAAAGATTTTTTTTTTTTTTTTCTTAGCCGTTATTGTCCCACTGCTGGGCAAAGGCCTCCCTACTCTCTTTCCACCTCTCTCTGTCTAGAGCTTCCAAGGACCAATCTTTCTTAAGGTAACTGCAAAGATTTATGTAATTATATTTGTTACTGGAGTCTGTCTATTGAAAGCTGAGAGTGAAAAAGAGCGGCAAATTTAAAAAAAATACGTCGGATATCTCCCTATATAAAAATATACTCTGTGCCCCGGATCAACTATGGAAAATCGTATTTGTACTTGAACATTTTATGCAGAATATTTATTTTTGTAGGAAAGCATAAAGCAAAAAATTGTATAGATAAGCTTTTATGATCATAAGGTTGTAAGTCACATCATCATCATCATCGTCATTCGTCTACTGCTGGACATAGGCCTCCCCCAAGCATCGCCACTTCGACCTATTCTGTGCTTCCCGCATACAGCGGATTTCTGCGGCCTTCACAAGGTCATCGGTCCACCTTGTGGACATTTTGAGTACAAGGTACGCCACCCTGGTCGACACACTCTCGATCTTCACCACGTTACTCACAAGAGACTTATGGACGATAAACCTGACTTGGGATTGCTGATCGCCCTCCCGGAAATAGAGCAAGTTCCCGGATTTGAGGATTATCGAGTCCTCCCCATCTCTTCGGACTTCAGATAACCCTACTATACCCCATTGTACCTGCTCAATTCTTTTTCGAGTTCAATGATCTTCTCGTCGGCCCGGAGTGTACGCGTGTTGTATGTTGCCAGGTCCAGTTTCCGTTGACTGTGGTAGCCGGATATCTTCCAGGGATTCTTCGCACCCCTTGCCTCACCGTAACCTTGACCGCTACCGTAGCCAGGGGTAGATGGGCCGCCGGGCACTAGGGGCCATTTCTTTTTGATACTTGTAATTTTTGAGTGAGTATGCCATAATCGCCACGCTTGGCAGGCGGGTTGGCGATCGCAGTATGGTGTTATAAATGCAGAGAGAACGTTGCTGCCCGTTCTCTAGTAAGTCCCTTAGTCGCCTTTTACGACACCCATGGGAAGAAATTATTGTCGCAAGTTTATTGTCAAAATGAAACACGAAGGACATGTTTGTTGTTTTATAAAACTTAGAGGATGTTCTGATACCTAAATTTAATACAAATTCTGAAAAAATAAAAGTTTATTAAATTAAAGGTTTTGTTACAAAAAAAAAACAAAATAAGGACTTTTTACTAAAAATTAATTACGTGTATTTCCACCTCTGACTCTGATCACCGCCTGCATGCGATCAGGATGATGTTCTTGTTTACTTGGGGAATTTCGTCCCAAGCAGCCACCAGAGCGGTTTTCAAATCATGGAGGGTCTAAAGAGGGTTGAGACTTTACCGGATTCGCTTTTTAAGCATGCCCCATGTTCTATGGGATTTATGTCTGGGCTTTTTGCTGGCCACTCCAATTTGGTAATTGAGTTTCCATAGCAGAAAATCTAGGATGTTAACTGGATTACATAAATAATAACACAGATTTGTATACTGATGTCACGCGATTTCTTATCGCTATATTCAATTATGATTCCACATTTAAAACTGTTACATTGAGATAAATATAAATCCTGTTTACTTAGTATCAAAACGAATTCAATAGTTTACCAGTAATTTTCGAAATTATTGTAAATAATTGTACTTTTTCGTTAAATGCATCCTCGCGTTCGCTTTTCACTCGATTGTAATTATTTATCATAATGTAAAACAACTTTCTCGCACTGCTTCTAAAAGTTTTAGGTTTTTTCAATGTTTTACTTGAAATACGAAAAATATACACAAATTTATTTTTATAAGAGGTTATAACAACAACTGGCAAAAAGGGACACTTGCAGCAGTGTTGTCAATTTATGAAAACGTGAAAAAATCACTCTCAACTTTCATTAGATAGACTCTAGCACATCTCAGTTCTCGAACAATCGCGGTCGTCAGGCAGACTCATCTAAATTAATGACTAAATACAGCTGTTTTGAAGCATGCTATACATGCATGTTTGTTTAGGTAGGTATATTTCGCTATAGGAATTGTTATTGTAACATCGAAAGATGGCCGCACATGTGATTGCCTGTAAAATGGTCTCTTAATGAGCTCAACAAGGAAGGAGGCACACGACAAATTGATTTGTCATTTACTCGAACATGTGCCGACACAAACAAATTCAGACAATAAACGAGCATCACTTGTAAAAAGCTATTAATTATTGGTAGGTTTTGTGTTTCTAATTTAAAATTGTGAAGTCTGATAAACAAATTAATTAGTAACGTCACTACATTACTGAAAAAATGATAATCAATCAAATTCAATGTTATTTCGTAGAAGTTAAATATTATCTACTTTAGGTATCCTGTGGAAGTTCAAAAAGTTTCTATCTACCTATTTTCTCTTCAAAAGGAGACTCTTTCACATCGCCTTAATTTAGACCTACCTAATCAAACCTCGAATATTAAAGTTATTTAAAAACTAGATACTATCCTTGCCTTTTTTAATTAAATAAGTTGGTACCTAATTAATTATAGCCGACGTCCACATAGTTATGCGAAGTGTGACGAATAGAATAGAAGAGTGTGACGAGTTGTCGACTTTATTTCCACTCTTGGTAACAAATAAATGCCGTTTGTCCCCAGGCCCAACGTGAACTCCACGAGTTGATATCAGCTCGGGAGAAAGAGAAGGCACGCGGCGAAGAGAAGATAAACTTCTTAGAAACTGTCACACGAGCGCCAGTGCTGAAACCACTGCTCCTCATCAACGCGTTTAACATACTGCAGATATTGTCTGGCAGTTATGTGGTTATCTTCTACGCTGTGGACATTGTCAAGGACTCCGGTGGTTCTCTTCAACCTACTGTGAGTATATCTTCTGTTCATGAAATCTTAACTCCGGCCAGGACTATCCAGCGTATTTTTCTTTTTTTGTTTTACGTTTCTCTTACTAGTCGACTGACTCAGTATCAGTAGATATTTAGCACAGAGCCAAACTACCTATGTAATGGGGATGTTGAAAATTTTTTTTTGTCCCTCAGATTGATTTAAAAAAATGTTAGACACGTATTTTTTCTTTTTTTACGTAGGTAATCAAAAGATGGCGATAAATGTGCCATGACGTCACGAGTATGTAGATTTTATACTTGTGACGTAGCGACCCCCACTGCGTTTTATCTAAGTATTTTTTATAAATATGATAAAGCAAAAAAATACGTGTCTAATATTTTTTTATTATATGACTGACGGACTAAATAGAATTTTCTTTTTTTACCCAGCCATCATCCCTATTAATAGATTTTTAACAATGCTTTTATGGGGAAGACTTTGGGCTAACTGAAAAAATATTTGAAACATAAAGACAACTTGCTAAACACGACTCCATATTGTTAACAGATGGCAGCTAACGCGAGTGCACTGGTGCGGCTTGCGGTCACGGTGATAGCGTGCATCTTACTCTTGCGCATCACGCGGCGCGCGCTCGTGCTGGTGTCGGGCATCGGCACGGCTGTGTGCACGCTGGCCCTCGCAGGCCTCCTGTCGCAGGGTCCCGGCTCCGGCATCACGCCCCCCGCACTCATCCTCAGCTACGTAGCCTTCAACACCCTCGGCTTCTTCCTCCTACCCGGACTCATGATCGGAGAACTACTACCCACCAAAGTACGAGGCCTTTGCGGAGGCTACATCTTCTGCCTCTTCAACTCCGTCCTATTTGGATTCACTAAACTTTATCCCGTCATGAAAAACGCTATCGGCATCGCTGGAGTGTTCGGACTCTTTGGTGCCTCATCCCTACTCGCTACCGTAGTTCTTTTCCTCCTACTACCAGAGACGAAAGGCAAGTCTCTTCTACAAATAGAACAGTATTACCAAAAACCTAATATATTGTGGATTGGGCGCAAGAAAACGACCACAGAAATCCGAAGGGTCTGAAGGAACTTATAAAATAAATTATTAAAAATTTGTACTTAAGCAAGTGTCCGACAACTTACTACCTACATAGAACGGTTGTTGTATAAAACTGTATGCAAGTATACTAAACTTACATTAGTGTAGTAGGATCAAATGTCAAAATCTCGCCCGAAACCTTAAAATAAACCGGCCAAGTGCGAGTCGGGCGCACCGGAAGGGTTCCGTACCACCATACAATATTTAGCAAAAAAATACAAAAAAAAAATGATGTTTCTTGTATGGGGACCCCTTTCATTTTTAAATTTATTTTATTTGTTATTATAGCGGCAATGGAAATACAAAATCTGTGAAAATTTCAACCGTCTGCCTATTACGGTCCATGAAATACGGCCCGCTGACAGACAGACGCACGGACTAACAGACGGACAGCGGAGGTTTCGTAACAGGGTTCCGTTTGGCGCCCTTCGGGTACGGAACCCTAAAAATAACATTTTTAAATAAATAGCCGTCGCACGATCTCGATGAAGCCAGATGGAATGGAATCTGTGATAAAAGAATAATTTCCTTAGCATTCATTGAAAGTAAACAGCTGCCTTTATTGATCAGCAAGAGGCAACTGCTTAATGAGTCGCAAATAAATTTATTTGCTATACCTATATCAACAAAATTCATGAGAAACTGGGTAAAAAAAAATACAAATATTTATACTTATAACATATTTAAAATAACTGTTTATAAAGTACTACTGTTACAAAGTAGAACAATGCATAAAGTGATATTTTAATCTAAAGTAAGAAGCTGAACCGTGCCTGAGAGGCGCGAACTAACCTATCTCAAATAAATAAATGAATACATTAATTAAATCAATCACTAGTTATCTCAGACCAAATTAAAAATCAAGACATAGCGCTGCCGATAGTGAGTGTGTGTGCACTTGTGAGGTGTAAAGGTGTGTGTGTGTGTTTGATTGTAAATGTGTGCGTGTGAGCGTGTATGCACAGAGCGGAGGTGTAGTTTTGTCATGCTTCACTGTATTGTTCGCAGCGCTATGTCTTGGTTTTTATTTGGTCTGAGCTAGTTATAAGTAATTCTCACTAAACACGGTTATTCCGTATACAAGACGATGCCTTTAATAATATATTTTATAAATATGAAATAAAACCAAAAACAACAGCTGTTGGTATCAAATACCATTGTAATATAGCAATGAGAGATTTTTATCTGTGATTTATGTAACTGACCGCTTATGAGATGTACTCGCAGACGTTTATTTAAGATTAGAAATAAAATATTTATATACTTATCAATGTATAACAAGGTATTTAATATTTATCAATCATGTTTTCAATGTAGAATAATTAACGCAAGAAAACGATTGAAAATCATTTGTGACTGTATCCTAGAATCGCGTGTTCATTATGTGAGAAGCTTGCAAGGAAGTGACGTCACATCTGCGTGTTTTTAAACTTACAGCTTGGCCAAAACGTTTAAAACTAAGTACTTTATTTTCATATCTAAAAACATAGTAGATCAAATGTTTGAACTACAGGGAGATATATTTAAGATTTTTTTTATTTGAAAATAAATCTTCGTATGTTAGCGACAGTGGCGCCGCGCATCTACTCTTTTTTTTGCCAACCAGTAATGTTATGCAAAGTATGCATGTAATCTTGCTTACGTTTACAATAAGCAAAGTAATTGTACACGAATACTTGTTTAATATAGTTAATTGATTCAGGCGTGACCTTGCGGAAATCCATTATAAAATACAATAGACGTGGATTTATTTAGTAACCTGTTCCGCTTAGCTATTTCTTAAGAGCCAAAAACTCCTGAAAGAAATCGACACGTGTTTCACCTCTCAACGAGGCATCCTCGAACATGGCGTGTTGCCACACCGAGCGCAGATTCTCTGCGTTCAGCGCTCGGTGCTAGGTGAATCTGCGTGGATGCCTCGTTGAGAGGTGAAACACGTGTCGATTTCTTTCAGGGTTTTTTATGGCTCTTCAGAAATAGCTAAGCGGAACAGGTTACTAATATCCACGTCTATTGTATTTTACTTGCTTAATGTAAACGAAGCATGCCAGCGAAATAATATTAAATAATAACGTGATAGAATAAAAACTATGTAAGTTGTTAGAAGAGCAGTTATTTTTCTATTGCCACATAGAAAATTCCAAATTGTGATATGAATAAACCATTTAAATTAATATCGTTTTTAATTTGTGTATTATATTTTACCAATTATCGAGTTGGGTATGAGCTTCTCTAAATACGATATAATAACAAAAACATTTTTTTTTACCGTAAAATTATTTTAATCACAGCTTCACACTATACATACAAAAGCATACACACTGGATGCTTTCTTGCACAACCACCATACCCATACGAGAATAGAAATACATCATAGTGCCCGGGCGTTTGACACATTCATCCATCTTTTAGAAAGATCCCGCCACACAAGTATCAGACCCAGTCCGCACTGCGATTAAAAACCGAGCGAAATTTATCTTAGCCAACGTTCGCACGGACGTAATAAAATCGCGGCGAGATTTTATCGCGCACTGGATTTTCAACTCTCGATGTTAAGCAGAGCATTGAGAATCCAACGCGCTAGGACGCACTCTCGTCCCAGCGCGTTGAAAAAACACACTGTTGGATTTTCAACTCTTGGTGCTAAGCAGAGCGTTGAAAAGCGTTGAAAGTGCGAACGTCGGCTTACTGTGCATTTGCACTAGCGAAACATTCACAACAAAACATGTTGAAATCCCAAGTTCCTGTCAAATTATATGGAACATTGACAGAAAGTAAAGATTTCAACATGTTTTGTTGCGAGTGTTTCGCCAGTGCAAACGCACAGTTATGTATCTACACGCACTGGCAATTTAAAATTCACATTGAAACGTACTCCGTACATTGAATATAAATCGCGCGGTAAGATTTCGCAGTGCGGCCAAAGTGACAACGACGACGCTTTACAAAGTCGATATCTTTCTCAACCTCGACGTGTCTTTACGGCCAGGTACTGTAGAAAGTGATGCTCCATGGTTGATAGGTCACGACGAGTCGGGCAGTCGTTGGTAGAGGTGTGGTCGGGAGGAACAGCCGGGACAGACGTGAAGGGTGGTGGACACCACACTCTCACACTCCCAGCAATAGAACTCGTGACAACGCGTGCAGCGATACACCTGGGAATAGACAAGTGATGATTAAGGCTAGGCGCAAACGAGCCACCGTACACAGCCACCGTTGTCCCAGCGACAAGCAGTTCACATGCTTTTTTATACATTTTGTATGGGTTCGTCGCACACGTGTGGTCGGTGGCGGCACCTGCTACAGCAGTGCCGATGGTTGTGGTCGGGGGCTCGTGTGTGCTTAACCTAATATTTTATTTCCGTTTTTGACATGATAACGTCTTATAGATCGATGAACACCGGCTGCAAGCACGAAAAAGTGTCACGTTCCGCCTGAGCCGAGCGTGCAAGCGAGAGCGCGGAACAAGCGATAGAGAGGCACGATCAGCCTAACCGTTCGGCTTGTGACGTTATCACGTACAATTATCGTCCGTAAACCGACTTTACAGACAACCAAATTTTTTAAATAGTTTGGGCTTTCATTTGAGAACAGGACATCCGAGACCGATAAGAAACATTTGACAAGCTGATTTGAATTTTGGTAGATACAGCTGGAAGACTTTTTGAGGTAGAATACTGTGAACAGTTGAACACTGTTACTATCCTTATCCTTAATATTATAAATGCGAAAGTAAGTTTGTTTGTTACGCCTTCACGCTAAAATGGCTGAACGGATTTGGATGAAATTTGGCACATATATAGATGATGCCCTGGAAAAGAACATAGGATATTTTTTTTTTCCCACGGGATCGAGACTTATGCGGGTGAAACCGCGGGGCGCAGCTAGTTAAATAATAAATTAAACTGACCTGTTTATCTAAATCTGTGAAGTTCCTCAGACATGCAAAACAGTATTGTGCTTGTCCCTCATTCGCCATTTCTTCATACGGCTCAACGGGGAAAAGATGGTGGTATGATCTAGAAATACATAAACGAAATTATATTATAGCTGTGAAATAAGGGTGCTTTTATTAACGCTGACGGATTGCATCTACCTATATAAAATACCCATTGCACATGAAACGTAGATTAATAAAACATTTGAGAATTAAGTAATAGGTAGAGTTACAGAAAAAACCGGCCAAGTGCGTGCCGGACCACGCACAATGAAGAGTTCCATAGTTGGGATGAATTTATCCCAAAAACAAACTTAACTTTGCAGTTGAAAAACATGTTCTCCCATACGGAATGTATGGGAAAACATGTTTTTGCAACCGCAAATATAAGTTGGTCGATTATTACTCGTTAACTTGTAGAGCCTACTTAGCTGTGATAGTTTTCCTTTTAATTTCGTAATATAAACTACTGCCGTGATTTTTTTCACACTTCCAAAACCAACCATTTAGCTGGTAGGGGGGGACACTTGACTCTAACAAAAATTAGCACTTTAAAGCTTAATATTTCGCAAACGGATCTCTGAATCCAAAAATGGTTTTCACACACTCATAATATTTTTAAAGGACCTTTCCAACGATACCCTACACCATGGGATAGAAAAAAAAAACATCACCACTTTACGTGTATGGGACGTACCGTAAAAAAATATTTTCGTAATTTTATTTTACCACTTTGTCTTCGTAATTAATATGTATACTCATGCCAAATTATAGCTTTCTAGTACTAAGAGTCTCAGAGCTAGACCGCGGACAGACAGACAGACGGACATGGCGAAACTATAAGGATTCCTTGTTTACTACGGAACCCTAAAAAACTCAGTATTAAAGTAAAGGAACTGAAGGGTTAGCGCAGACTGGGGCGGGCCCAACCACAACGCAACGCACTGCAAAAACCCTTCATCACTTTCGTACATTTTCTATGAACCAATACACACTACAGGCGGCCGCAATGTACTTTTTTGTATGAAAATAAGTTACGATGCGGCCCGTTGTACCTGTAATGTGCGCTTGGCTTTATAGCGCTGATTTGAGTGTTTTCGGAGCGGAGGTTTCGCTGCTATTCGAAGTAGTATTTCTTTTTCTATGGTAAGTATAGTACCTGGCCAGATGTGGCGCTGAAGCCAGTGTAAGTCCGCAGGTACGACACTGAGCTGGCAACGAACAGTACTTGCTGCGACACTGCGGGCACAAGTGACCCTCTCCGCCAACACCTTCGCCGTCCTCTAAGTGACTGGAAAAATAATAATAGCCAATTCAGAAACTGGTGCCGGCAGCAAATTCGGGAGACGGCGCCGGTGAGGCACTCCCAATAAATTAATATCAAACTTACAAAAAATAAAGAAATCACAATGTTGAATAAGTATCTTCACCGTATCCGGTGACAGAAAACCAGTACCCTAATTGCGTAATGCAAGATCAATCACAATTTGTTTCGATTTGAAACAGATTGCCAATCCATTGCTGCATAAGTTGGAAAAAAATCTGCTCAACAACGTAAATAACGCAATGAATGTTGTTGAACTGTCAAAATGAAAAACAATTGTCATTATCGTTTACGAAAATAAGTTGCGCAATTAGGGTACAGACTTTGGCCGCATTCCGACTTACGCCAAAAGTGATAATATCGCGAATCCGACCAGAGTCCAAAGTCACAATTGATACTCAATAACCCTTATATTTTGTGACTATTAAATTTGGTTGGATTCGCGATATTATCACTTTTAGCGTAACTCGGAATGCGGCCTTTATTTTCTTTCCTTTCGTCAGCTCTCTGATCAAAGCCAAACTTGGTCTTGAAAACCCAGTCATTGAATAAGTACTATACTGACCACATGCAAACAGTGATGGGTGGGTCAGCATTAGTCCCCGCGTCCGTCTGGTTGGTTTGCGGCGCGGAATGCGGGAAGCCCATCTTCACGAGTCCCGCGTCAAGAGCACGCGCGCGCGGCGGCGGACTCGTCGAGTCCAGCAGTAAGGTCCGGTAGTGGACATCGTCTAGTACGACCTACAATGTATAGAGACATCAACAATCATCTTATTTGTAGATTTTTGAGCACAGTGCGACAGACAGTTGTGTTGCTGAGGAGTTTTTTTACACTACTTCTTCTCATCTACAGCACTTAGGAAGAGTATAAAGGCGGCGTTTCGGCGGACTGTCTTATGTACTTTTATCGTTCAAAAACTGGTGATTCTCAGCCTAATTTGCATAATGACTATTGATTTTAACATTTTTTTAAATAAATCACATCCTATTTTGGAAACAATTGGGCTATGGGGGTCCTTCCCGCCCGATCCATCTATCGTCAACGCAAGCATGATCGAAAACCATGTTGTTTCATCTAGCGCAAGTGAAAACTGCTAACAAGCAAGTGAGAAGAGAACGCGATAACATTGTACGAAAAATAGTGTGCGGAAACTTGTTTCAGGAAATACGTTTTTTTGAGTAAGCTTTACTAGTTTGTAAAATAAATGTTTGTCATTTAGAATCTCCATTACATGTGCAAGGTTTCTATGCAGATGTTTTCTTTACTTTTACAATTTATGAGTACATTATGAACGGCCAAAGTTCAGGTAAAAATTGTGCAAAAATTCAGATTTTTGGAGGCTTGTACTGAATTTATTTCTCGAAATTTATTTTTTTTGGTTTCATAGAAACCTAGAAATAGTGCACAAGACAACTATTAATTTAAAAATTTCAAAGAAAGATGTGTTACGACGTCATAATGATGTACGAGCGTTTGTATGAAAAGTATGATGGGTTGGCCGCTCTTAAGAGCATTTTTTCTGTCACTTAACAGTCTCTTACTAAAACTCAATGTGCCATATTAAATGGCTGGATATTGTGCAATTGTCTGCAACACAGATGACATCCTTCACTGTACTTACACCATATTCTCCACCCGTATCTTGACATAACTTTTTGCAAATTCTCACTTCAGCTGCCAAACCAATGACTGAACATCTTATTCCTTCTGTTTTAAGAGCCTAAAAAAAGATAGAATGTTTTATCAGACCGACAGATCAGAGATCTTTGGAAAAGTCACATTCTCTTTTCAAATAACAGTTAACAAATAAATAGCTTTTGGCAATGAAAGTCTATACAGGGTGTCCGGTAAACAATGGATAACCTAGAAATAGCATTTATGGCCGTTCTAAAAAAAATACAATAAAAATATATATCCCAAGTAGTACATACAATATGATTTTTTTGACAAAAATACTGGGCAGTTTCTAGTCACATTATTTATTGTCAATTATATATTTTCTAGTCAAATTATATAGTCAATACAACAACAAATAACCAATGGAATTCATTCATTTGTGGTTGTAGTGAAGAAAATGTAAAATAAGGTTAAAAAAGTTAGTTAAAAATAGGTTCTACTTGGGATATTTTTGTATTTTTTTAAAACGGCTATGTGGTCTATTATACACTATTTCAAGGTTATCCATTATTTACCGGACCCTGTATAATAGTTTTACACACCTGAATAGTAGTATTAATGTCACCCGGATCACAAGTAGTGAGTGATGCAAACAACACCAGAAGTTCTCTAGAAGCATGGGCGGGGAGAGGTTTCAGGACTCGTCCAGCAAACTCCAAAGTATTTTGTAATGACGGCTCCCCATTTAGTACCATGTCTGTTAGCCTGTGGAAAGGAATGGAGACCATCCAATTGGTCGGCAAAATTTCTCATGAAGCTTCTATAATCTATTATAATTTTTTCAACCTCAATTTTCCCATACAGGCCTCTTTTCTGTATGAAATGTGGGCTGTAATTCCATATAGGATTTGAAATCAGTGGTGGTACTATAAGGCCACCAATGCTCACTCATAGGTACCATCGAAGAAACGCGTACCTAAGCAGTTTGAAAACAAAATCCCGTGCACACAACCCCTTTTTTTCGTAGGTAAGCGTTACTATATCGGCCGAGCGCTGCAAGCAGTAATAGTCCTTACGGTGCATAATTATGCGTTTCTTCGATGGTACCATTGGTGTTACACATATCTAAACAATTTAAAACAAAATCCTGTGCACACAACCCTTTTTTTGTAGGTAAGTGATGCTATAGCGGCCGAGCGCTGCAAGCAAGAATAGTCCTTACAGTGTAAAGATATGCATTTCTTCAATAGTACTACATAACAATAAATACATTTGCTTTTTCAAATAAATGTAATAAAGTTACATATTGAAGATTTACTTACCCCTGTAGAGACTTGATATGTTTTCTGACATTCCCAGAGAGTTCAGTAAGTTTCTCTGCTCTTTTGTTTTTCATCAAAACTAACCCAAGTTGACTTAAAGGATTCTGGTCAAAGTACTCCTCTATAAACTTTTCAAGAAGCTGAAATGTTTAAAAATGCATAACTACCAGAAATGAATAACAAAATTGTTTTATATTTTTTTTTATATTTCATACAGAAATACAAAGAATGAACCACCTACCTTTAACGTACAAAGAAATCTAGATGGCTTTAGATCCTGTGAGTTCATTGCTTCTGAACAATCTACTGCCACTAGTACATGCCTCATCATGCCCAGTCTCACAGGTCCACGACGAGCCACAACCGCCTTCCGAGCCGCTTTCTGCGCAAACTCCGCCACCAGGCCTTCCACCAACCCATCCTCATCCTCTTTGATGGCCTCCCTGAACAGTAACATACATAGAAATTGACTTAATAACATTGATTCAAATACTTTAATGGCTTTGAGTGAGTTAAAGATACACCACCAAATCATGAAAATAATTGAAGTTTATCTCAAAAATAACGCTCGAACTCACCAAGTCTTCTCATAACCTGTCTCCCACCGGTACTCTTTAGAATCCTGATCGTCATCGGCCATTATGAATAATACGAAACTTTCTTCACTAACTGTACCTAACACAATCAAATAATTAAGTAACACAATTCAATAATTCTTAGATTTTCAAGCAAAACCCCGTACAATTACAATTGTTGACAGTAAAGTAAACACCACTAACCACACCACTGACCACCCACGACAATCAGGCCGCATTCCTAGTTACGCCAAAAGTGATTATATCGCGTATCCGACCAAATTTAATAGTTACAAAATATAAGGATTATTGAGTAATAATTGTGACTTTGGACTTTGATCGGATTCGCAATATTATCACTTTTAACGTAACACGGAATACGGTCTCAGTCACTTCTGTCAGTCAAAGTCAATTACTGTCACTTGTCAAAGTCAATACGTTAGTGATGGACTGATGGGATTGAACTATACAGTTCCGTATTTTCGCCCAAAAATGCGTGTCATACTTTCTAGCGGTGACATGACTTTGTACGAACTTCTGTCTAATGTCAAAAATATGTACGAGAAATGTACGAAATTGTACGCTAAATTAAAAAAAATGTACTATAAAGACTTCGCAGAAAACAATAACCAACGTGTCACCGCGAGGAATTAGTATTCTTTCTAGCGAGCGCTATATATTATTTGGCGTGCGCTTCGAAAACTATTGATGATACATAAAATACTACATGTTTATAATTTCACTAAGTACGTAGTATTCCACTTTTAGACTATGATATGAGCCAAGAAAAATGTACGGAAAGTGTTTGTTCAATTTCTATAACAATTTGGGTATATCTATACTCACAGGTATATTAATTTGTTAATAAAACATTCGATTATAAATAATTATTTTCTTTTCAATCATCTTCCTATGGTACAGACGCCAGCACATCAAGCTACCCGAAACTGTCAAATTTTCCCAATCAACTTAGAACCTTAGACATCAGCGATAAAGTTGAAAATCTATTAAATAAATTTGACAGATTGTAGTAGCTTGATGTGCTGGCGTCTGTACATCAATAAATGACACCTAAATTCACGTAATTGCCTTGGATGTTAATCTTGATACTTTTTTGGCCATATTGTCAAATAGTTCCCACATGTTGTTCAGTTTGCAGTGCGCCCGGTAATGTCCATCTCCACCAGGTATGTACTCAATTACAGATAATAGTTTGTATGACTTATTAAATTATTTCATTTATTTATTTATGTATAAATATATTTATGAAACTATTTATGTACAGACGCCAGCACATCAAGCTACCCGAAACTGTCAAATTTTCCCAATCAACTTTGAACCTTAGACATCAGCGATAAAGTTGAAAATCTATTAAATAAATTTGACAGATTGTAGTAGCTTGATGTGCTGGCGTCTGTACCCATAACAAAATAACAGCCCATAAAATGTTTTACTACCTGATTAATATACCTACTTACGACCCAAGACAGTATAGGGATAGAACATACACTTTCCATACATTTTTCATGGCCCATATCATAGTCTAAAAGTGGAATACTACTTACTGAAATATATAGCGCCCACTAGAAAGAATACTTCCTGGTGGAGACACGTTGATTATTATTTTCTGCGAAGTCTTTATAGTACAGACGCCAGCACATCAGGCTACTACAATCTGTCAAATTTATTTAATAGATTTTCAACTTTATCGCTGAATCATAAGGTTCAAAGTTGATTGGGAAAATATGACAGTTTTGGGTAGCTTGATGTGCTGGCGTCTGTACATTTTTTTTTATTTAGCGTACAATTTCGTACATATTTTTGACATTAGACAGAAGTTCGTACAAAGTCATGTCACCGCTAGAAAGTATGACACAAAAATGCTTGTTTCGGCTGCAGTTTCAGTCTTCGACTCGGCCTAGCGTTTGTAAGCCAACAGTTATGATTCTGTGATAGTCACCTATAACGGGTAGCATGTCTCGTTAGTCAAGTATTGATAGTTGTCTCAAGAGCAATTCAAGTGACGTAGCTAGTAATACAGAAACTAACTTATGAGTCAAAGTCAAAAAGGCTCAAGCGTTACTCAAGCATTAAACGGTTGGTCTTTAAGCGGCCGCTGAAAACTGATAGTAAGTATACAAATTAATTAAATGTTGACTCTATTACAAACGGTCTATTCTGTAAAAATCTCACCGTGAAAACTTGTGTGAAGTGAGCTCAAAGTGACCTGTCATTCCACCTGATGCTAGGGATTGACACTGTTGACAGCTCACTTCACCTAGTTTTCACGTATATGTGTAGTGTAAACGTATGTGTCCTCAAATCTCATCACTATTGTTAAATATTCAGTGCTGCTATCTAAAAAAAAAAGAAATCTCTTTTTATAAGCCTTGGGCTCGATCTCCTAGCCAGAACCAGACCGTAGACCAACCAATACTCTCTAATGAGAGCCGTGAACTCTTTTTGCCTTGATTGAATTATTTCATGTTCTTCGAACTATGACAGTTTTGAACTTCATCATTGATTGTGACCAGTTTAAGCAAACATGTTACGGTTAAATAAGACGGCGTAACTGTGTAGGGTAGACCGGGGACAACTGAAACAATTTTACTTAAAACGTGTGCAGTGAAGTATCTATAGTACCCACATCCCTCGTATTTATATCGTTGAAAGGGTCGTTATCTAGTTCCTAAATTAAACATAATCTATATCTCAATTTCGAATAGTTAACCTACAATCACATATTAAAGTAGATCGGGCAGAGTGGTTCTATTGACCCCATCCCAAGGACGGTTGAAACAATATGTAGGGATAATTGAAACACTGAAAATATTTTAGGAACTACTGTAGGTATTTAATCAGTCTTAACAATTTAACTTACCACTAAATTATTTATTGAAATCGTGACAAGTCTGTCATCGTAACATTAATATTTCGAAAATTACAAATGTAAAAACATCTTCAACATAAACAACTAAATATCTCTCTTGTTTATATAATTTTAGTGCTCTAATTTGTGCTATTGAATACTATTTCACATTATTGAAAGACTTAATATCTTATTACGCTGTAGTGGCACTTGCATGGGAGAGAGAAAAGGTAATCCGGTCTCATACAAAACAGCTTGTTTCAATCATAACAATGTTTCAATCATGACAATGTTTCAATCATAAAAATGTTTCAATCATAACAATCGTTTATTGACCCATATATATAGGTTTGACTCTTCTTGTGCTAATATTTGGCTCTTTAAATTTAAAATATATTTTTGGAAATTATACCTTAAAACTAGTCAAACATATGTAGGTATGTATTCAAAAAAACTAATCTCCATTACAACACAAGGACACCAGACTCGGAAGATTGCGGAATTTCTGTGTCAGTATCTTTATCTTCTGAGCTAGAAGTCTTTGGGGTTCTTTTTGATGATTTATTTATATTTTTGGTAGTTTTTTGTTCTTCTTTTTCTTTTCTTCCATATTTATGTTTTTCTTTATCTTGGTGGTATTTCTTTTTCTGTCCCTTTCTTCGGTTTGTATTTTGACGTTTTCTTTCTCCGGAGTATCTGTGTAACCAGTAGGTTTCCTTTTAGTTGCGTTTCTTGCAGTTTTTCTGGGTAGTGCTTTAGGAAATGGTCTGATGCATTCTGGTAAAAAAATTCTTGTTGAAGGTTGGTTTTTGTAGTTGCTAACATCAAGAAGATCAAGTTCTACAGCAAAACTGTGTGTGTGATTGTGAAGTTATGGAAAGGCTTGGTGAAGGAAAAGATGGTGCTGAAAACACAACTTTGTTCTGTGCAGTCGGGTAAAAATGCGGAATATGCGGGGACGTTTGAAATGTTTCAAACGTCCACAGACAAGTTGTTTCAAACGCACCCATCTCACATCTTCTACTTCAATACTTAATATTTTGATTTATATTGACTTTATCATTAATCAGCAGTAATAAAAACACTCTTAAATAGATAAACAATACTCCAAAATAAGAAAAACTGTCGAACAACAAGATTTAGATAGGTAAATAACAAAAATTAAAAAATCGTGAATACTTAGTTTTTGGCGCGAAATTCGTCGAGGCGTCCTGTGCTCAACTGCGTCGCTTTCTCGCTCAAGCCGTACTAAACACAAAACCGAACATGGGCGACGAAGCAACAAACGACGCGTCACACACGTAGTTATCATGGTTTTCGAGAAATTTAAGTTGTTGTAATCATGACCTGTTTTAATTGTCCCCGGTCTACCCTAATGCGCATACGATTTGCTATCGTGTGAACGCTACACATATTTACAATGGTAGCATCATACCTACTCCAATCACTTAGCAAATTGAGGCAACCGCCCGCGCCGCCGCCGTTCTTTGTAGCAGTCAGCATAGTTGTTTAGCGTCGAGCAAGAATATCAATCAATCAATGGGCCATGACCATGACGGTAATATCACGACGGGTCACAACATATACCTATACTCTACGAGTACGAGCTACGAGCTCACATACGTGGTACATACATTCGTAAATTGTACTACATTCGTATAATGTACGAATACCTGTACGCATATGTGAGGCGCTCAACGTATATGCAATGTTCGCATACTCATTTGCGAACCCATTTGCACTTAAGTCCTTCACAAAATCGCAAGCAAGACGGCAAGACTGACATTCGTAGTTTACGAATGTCAGTCTTGCTGTCTTGCTTGCGATTTTGTTAACAATGGATGGTGCTGAAGATAACTTTATTAGTGTCATTCGGCTATTTTCTTTCGGAGATTTTTTTTAGTCTCATATTGCTGGCTCGCTCTGAAGGAGCTCAATGAACTCCTAACACGTTGGTGTTACCCCAATCCATTTTTTAGTTAAAGTTACTTCTAGTTTTCTAGCCAAAAACGAAACGTCCGTAACTGTCGTAGACGTGCGTGAGCGCAACTGACGGACGAATATGATGTAGGTAGGAGACTGTCCTGTCCTACACTTGCAGGTTAGCATTACTATGCGTTCGCACTGGCGAAACATCACAACAAAACATGTTGAAATCTCTAGTGCCTGTCAAACTTTGTATGGAAAATTGACAGAAAATAGAGATTCCAACATGTTCCGTTGTAAATGTTTCGCCAGTGCGAACGCACAGTTACTATGCGTTCGCACTGGCGAAACATCACAACAAAACATGTTGAAATCTCTAGTGCCTGTCAAACTTTGTATGAAAAATTGACAGAAAATAGAAATTCCAACATGTTTCGTTGTAAATGTTTCGCCAGTGCGAACGCACAGTAAGTATTCATGCGAATGTAAGTGACCAGTATCATGTTGCATACGTATTGCAGTCTGCTACATAATTGCGAAATAGTCGTACCTAATCGTAATCGAGATTTTTGACAATTTCACAATATTGCGAAAATTGCATCAAGTCATGTTATCACGATTTTTTTTTTAACGAAGCTTTGTATTTTGCAGCCAGGGCCTGATTAACCCTTAGGCTAATTAGGCTGCAGCCTAGGGCGCGAGGATCGGGGGGGGGGGGGGGGGGCGCTGAAATCGTGTCTTCGCATGCACTAATCTAGCATCATTGCATCTACCCTACATATTTCAACTAGACCGAGACAAAACATTAAATGCACTCTAAGAATGTCCTTGAATGTCATGCAGATTAAAGAACAACGTTAGTTTCGCTTGCAGATCGATCTGAAAACTTTATAGGTTGTATGAACCATGTTAAAATTTTCACACTACTACTCTACTTACTTGCCTACTACTTTTAGGCCGTCCGTACCTAACACACCTGGCGGGGGCGCGTCTTCATAATTAGCCTAGGGCGGTCAGAACTCTTGATCAGTCGCTGTTTGCAGTTTTTTCAAAAGAAAAGCTATTGTGACGAGGAACTGAATGATAAGGCATGGAATCGAGTTGAATGATTGCTCAAACTAAAACTATGATCTTCTTCTTTTCGTGTGGTTATTTTCGTAATTTTCGTAAACGATTATGACTAAATTTTTTTTACGCAATTTGGGTACTGGTGCCAGTTTTAAGCCGCCCTATGAATCCGAAATGTCAGAGATCTTGGGTTCGAACTCGAGACCTATGGCAGTCCGACGGTCACACCACTAGGCTAACGAAAACCACTTCTAAACCGTACATTTAAGATTCAAACCATTCAAATCTCAACTGTCATTTTTTCTTTGTCACATAGGCCGAATGCAGGCCACACTTGGGGGGTAATATGGACCATTTACACGAGGCCAACCTCCGAGACGATCCATTATGCCAGTAAAATGAAAAGGCAAAATGGTTTGAGGAAAATCCAATACAGTGTACTTTCTCTATTTACACGAGGCTATTATTGGATTGGCTCGAGGATTGGCCCCGCCTAAATGGTCCATTACACTAACATAATATCTATGACTTTAAGTAATAGCTATGTATCTAAATCTAATAATAAATTTTGCTGTGCCCAGGGGGCCTACCACCAGTTCAAAAGCAGTATTATTTTAATGTTACTTCAGTGGGAGAAAGAGATGGAGCTATACGTCCTGTAGAGCTTCATCTCTTTCCCACACTGAAGTAGTATTAAAATAATATTGTTTTATGAGCTTGTGGTAGGCCCCCTGACAGGGTCTACAACGGCTCTTAGCTTTAAGCCTTTTGTTAAAATTTGGTTGACATCTTGTTTTTACCTTGTGGAACGCAAATAAATGAATATGAATATGATCAAAGATATAGTGAAATTGTTAAATATACATATTATGGGTAATTTGTGAGCTTCGTAGATAGGTATATGAATAATATGACAGTGTAATATCCCCCTTACGCACATTACTCGCAAAAATGTGCATTAAATTAACGGGTGTGTGGTGGTAGACAATTCACCCCACACACAAAATGGCTCAGATTCTATACCTGGACTAAGCCATTTTGTGGACACAACGAACACCGCGCAATAGAGCGGCATCATACCGATGACGTAGACTTGTGTAAGTCTATTGTATACTTGTGCAAGTTTATCGTTACGAGTGATTTATGGCAAGAGTATAACATATTTTCCTGACTGCAATTTACGCCGAAACAGGGTTTTAGAATTGTTGAAAACATTATTTCAAGATTTCTTGAATTTCAAAGCAACTTCATTTTCAAACCACTATTCTTGTATAGAGCGAAATAAGCACCTAGTACCTACTACCTTTGTGTTTCGGAACATCCCCCAAGTGCTGTAAATGAAATCCTGAAAAGAAATGTTATGTGGTAGGCAGGCACATAACATTTAACTTTATTAATTCTAGACAGGTGCAGTACAGTGAGTACTACCTACATAATACGATGTTTTAGGTCTGCGGTAGGTGTGTATCGAATCGAAACTTTCGCAGTAAGCCAGGTATACACGGGCGTTTTTTTACGCGACGACTTTTTTTCGCTCACTGCAAACTCCCGGTATTGAGCCGAGCATTGAGAATTCAACATAGCGCATCACACCGTGTCAAGAAAACACGATGTTGTATTTTCAACTCTCCGCGCTAAGTAGGGCACTGAAAATAGAGCGCGCGGAAAAGTCGTCGCGTAGAAAAAGCGCCCGTGCGTACCAGGGTTAAACAGTATGTGGCACGTGACATCTTTCGACAAAGTTATTGTAGGCTCACCCTTAACGAACGCTAGTGTAATCTCAGCCTTACATACAGCAGGTAACATAACAAACGCTAGTGTAATATCAGCCTTACATTACGCAGGTAACACAATGTGCACTGACCCTAAGCATTCTAATCATATAATTCTATTGAATCCATACATACACAACTGAAATGTACTGAATATCAACATATCTTTACAAAATGGATGCTAAACTCTATTCCTTTCGATTTCAAGCATTTCACAAGGTAGTTAATTGACAAGTCTTTAATTTATAGATACTTTTGAGAAATTTATTACTGGGTTTCACTAACATAAAAATACAAAAATAGTTTAAAATAATAGTGTAGATCATCACAATAACTTCTATGCGCAAATCAAGTCATGAGATTTTCATACAAGATGGCTGACACTCTTAAGCAATACTAACCATTATATTCAGTGTTTTATCAATGCAGATACTTTACAATAATAAATAAAATAAAATGAGCCTTAAGATTAACCATTAATTCTAGAATGTGAACAGCAATTAGAACAAATGGCTTTATGTTTATTGGAATCTCTATATTAATAAAATCAGATGTACTGTTGAATTATTCATAGATAATTCTTAATACTTGAAGTCATTGAACATTTCAACAATATCACCGACATGAACTATCTTGCCTGGATTTGTGGCAGAAAGCCGATGCATATTTTTCATAGTAAGATGATCCAAACCATATTTGAACCAAAGAATTTCTTTCATTGCTCATTCTGCCACTCTAACGAAGATTACAATAACTCGATTTTGGACAATATTGAGTTATATATATTTGGAATCAGCTAATCGAGAATAATAACTCTCTCAAAGTAACCTTTTATGACTCCTTATGAAACGCAGTTTTTCAGTAAGAATGCAATAACTAAAACTTCATAAAAAAATTCACTAATCAAAAATACAAAAAATCGAGTTATTGTATTCTTCATTAGCATGGCAGCATTCCTGACTCAACTTCTAGTTTGATACAAATTTCTGCAAAAGGATTTTCATTATATTTATGAACAGCTTTCTGCAACAAAGCACGATAATGGTAAGTAGCCCACTTGAGTGTATTGATATTTGATGTAAGCAGCATCACTCTGTCGCTGCCATGGCACGTGCTTGTGCTCGAACTCTTTTGTCATATTCTAACCGATTTTGACTGTAAAAGAAATAAAATACTTAAGGTTACAATAGTGTTTATTAAAACAACACAAGTATTTAGTAAATAATTTTAAATTAACAATGTATTTCAGAGTGTTTACTAACCAGTAGATTGTGTAAGCTTCAGCCTGTGCAGGGTCTTTAACATTAGGTTCATTGAGTAGATCCTGAATACCAAGGAGGATCTGTTTGATTGTGATTGCAGGACGCCAATCTTTTTCCTCATCTAATAGTGAAAGGCAGACAGTGCCTGATGGATACACATTGGGATGGAAAAGTGGAGGTTCAAATTTGCACTTAGGTGGACTAGAAGGATAGTCATCTTTGAAAATCATGCGCAGCTTATAAAGACCTCCCTCCCATGGTGTCTGCAAGAGTAAAAGTGATTTGTTAGGCACTTCTTGTTATTAGATAGCTGTGTTAAATTAAGTACTGACTGTTGTACAAATTCACATACATGATCATTAGTAAATGCTATGCATTACAGATTGAACTTAATGGTAAACAAATGTACTAGCACTAATGTTACAATGAAGATTCCAAAAGTTCTAGAAATACTAACCCCCTTTTTTCCAGGAATCGCACATTCCCATGTCATGAGATTTAAAGATCCATCAGGATTTTTCATAGGCCTGGCGACAAAGCCCTGAAACACAAAATGCTCTCGATCACGTACTTTATACTAAACAAACAAGTGGACAATGCATAACAAAAATCATGTCGCTTACAAAGGGATGATCCTTGCGCCAGGCTTTTCTTTCTTCAGCTAAACGTGCACTTGCTATGCCCGACATTTTCAAAAACGAAAACACAAGAACAGTCGGAAAGCGATCGCCTCGGATTCTTCAAACACAGTCACGAAATATCTTCGTCTTTCAGTGAAAAATACTAAGAAATAATATGAAAAATAAATTATACGGCGCGAAGCGTCCCACGAAGTGATTAACTCACAGATGAAATAAAATACTAAAAATTAGAGGTCAAAATGACGCTCTCCCAAACTTCAATTTATTACTAATTTTTAAACTATTCGATTCGACTATACAGTGTGAGTCTTCATAATGTGCACATATCGAAATGAGGAAATCTATGCTTAATTTTAACGACAGAAAAAATATTTAAAAAATCTAAATATTGTTTTTTATACTTTTTATGAAATTAAAAAAAAAATTGTAACAAAACTGTGTAACTTTTAAACTGAATCAGCTATCGCGATGAAACAAACTCCATAATGATTGAAAGTAAGTAGCCGTCCACATAAAATTAAAATTGAGAAAAAAACTACCCTCAATTGAAAATAAACATGTTTTTTTAGTAAAAATCTGTATTTTTTTCTTCAATTTTTAATTGTAAAATTTATAAATAAGATAATAATAAAAAGAGAGCAAAAAAAAATTTTTTTAAAAAAATTTTTTTTGTAAAATTTTTTTTTTTTTTTTAAACTAAAAAAAAAAATTACCATTTTTTCCGTCGATAAAATTAAGCATAGACTCCCTCATTTCGATATGTGCACATTATGAAGACTCACACTGTAGACTTTTCACCTAATGGCAATTACAAAACTAAATATTAATCCAAAAACAAAAATACCTTTTGTCTAATTCTGTGAATATTCTTTAGTTCTAATTATTTTGTTGAAGAAACAAAAATGAAAAACAATTTAAAGGCTCGTACAAACTGGCGTGACTTGTCGCGCGACGCGATTCTACGATATAATATCCGCAGAACGGTACAATAATTTGTATGAAAAAGCGCTCAACACTACACACAGGAGCGACCTATCGCGCCGTGACACAGAAAATATTCTCTTGTCTCTTGTGTCGTTTTTATCGCGGCGATATCGACGCGACGCCATTTAAAATGTGCCTTTAGTGTTACGTCCGCGATATCGCCGCATGCTCGGTGCTAGTGTGAAAGGTGTTGCGTGGCGATGATAATATCGCAGAAACGCCACACGACATGTCGCTCTAGTCGAGTCTTTATTCAATCGACTAAAACATCACAAAATTAATCGACTAAATGTTCCATGTGGCAATGGTTGGCACGACTCTTTAACTACTGCAATGAAAAAATTTTGATCTTTGAATGAATGTGACTCTAGTTTTAATTTATTGATACTTTGCTGATGCAAAAGTCCACAAACAATGCAGGCCACAATAGCGAATGCGATAGACATGCTATAGATCTAAACTAAAGGATAGGTTAGAAAATGATAATATAAAAGTAAACTTATACTTACATTGAGACAAGGAAACAATTCAAATCGAAAACATGTTGTAAATAAAACCTTTGTCGAATGAACATATTTTCAGTAACATTTCTAATATGTATAATAAATATGTAATAAGGTAGAATAGTATCATGACTGTGTAGTAATAGGCATAACCATCTTTTAAATAATTGCTTAAAATGTAATATAAATATAATTACTTTTTAAATTAATGGGTTCATAAATTAAACCGGCAAAGAGCGAGTCGGACTCGCCCACCGAGGAGGGTTCTGTACCTTGGTAGGAAAAATATTATTTTTTCCATTTCTCGAAGTTTGTAAAGATTTTTTGGGTTGATTACTAAAATACCGATCAAATCAACTGAGTGTCGGACCACGCACAGTGAAGGGTTCCGTAGTTAGGATTAGGTAATATTTACGCATGCTCAGTATTGATTTTACCGACAATTTTTCGCTTTGCAAACTTCGGAGAAAAGGTAGGCTTGGGGAAGGAGAGTGGTATTTTTTACGGATGTTTTTTTCATCGGCTTAAATGAAAATAAAAATTTGCCATGAAAAAAAAAAACATGTGTGCAATTCACACGTGGTAGAAGTGAAACCTTCAAAAATTTTGGCTTTGAGATAATGAAAATTTCAGGAAGAGGATAATTGTAGGTTGATAATTATTTTAAATTTTATTCGTATTTATTACATAGATTTATTTAGACTCAGAGCTTACATTTTCGATAAATGATAGAAGAGACTTTAAGAGCAACTCTATTTCGACGAAATTGTGAGTACGGAGTTGCAGGCTGTTTTTATAATTAATAATATGTAAATAAAATTGATAAATTGTATCTAATTTTATAATTGAACTAGCTGTGCCCCGCGGTTTCAACCGCATAAGTCTCGATCCCGGGGGAATATCGGGATAAAAAGTATCCTATGTGTTAATCCAGGTTATAAACTATCTGTGTGCCGTGTGCCAAATTTCATCCAAATCTGTCCAGCCGTTTGAGCGTGAAGAAGAGACAAACATACACACACTCACAAACTTTCGCCTTTATAATATTAGTGTGATGTGATACTAGCTTCGTTCGCGTGGAATAGTTACTTTGGGCTAACGCTAACTTTAACCCGCGACTTCGTTTACGTAGGTGATTTTTTTTTTTTTCATAATCCTAACTGGTAAATAGTACGGTAAGGAGCTACTTTAGGTACCTAAATCACGCTTTTATCAGTAAAAGTGGAATTTTAAAACGTTAGGTAAAAGTACTGGGTCTTATAATCTTATACCGCGCCCTTCCCCCTCATTTACATCATAAATGCGCGCGCAGTACTTGATCATTGCTGCGATGTTATTTTAAAACTGCGATATCTCCTAAGATATTCATTGAAATCGAATGATGTTAGGCCAATTTTGTTTTAAATTAAATACTTGTGATGAATAATATATTTATTTGGATAAGGATTAATATCATGTTTATAAAACACCTTCGCAAATAATGCATTATTTTAAAACAAATTTGGTTGGCATAAAAAAGGTTATAGTGAGCCAACCTTAAAAGATAGACATATGCTGTCGCGGACTTTTTTTAGAACTTTTAAAGAGGAATAATTCTGTCATACATGATTTTTGCGAAATTTTAACCGTTTACGCAGCGCACGCAGCGGAAGCTCACAAAAGGAAAAATAAAACCCCCCGATTTTGAAACATTTTTCATTGGTGCCTTCCTCAATAAATGGGCTATCTAACATTGAAATATTTTTTCAAATCGGACCAGTAGTTCCTGAGATTAGCGCGATCAAGCAAACAAACAAACTCTTCAGCTTCAGAGAACCACGAACATAAGAAACACTGTATAATGCTTCCTATCTCATTTTCTCCTACATTAAATCTTATGAATTTATATCTGTCTCTTTTTACTGTCGCTTTTTCGTTTCATCGACTTTCAAATCACAACGATGCTAAAGAAGTTTTCACTTCAAAAAGAAAAAGAAAATACAATAGACGTGGATATAATTTAATAACCTGTTCCGCTTAGCTATTCCTAAAGAGCCATAAAAGAACCTGAAAGAAATCGACACGTGTCTCACCTCTCAACGAGGCATCCTCACGATGACGATTGACTTGTCGTGAACTCGAACACGGCGTGTTGCCACAGCAAGCGCTGGAATAGTCAATTCTTTAACTTGCTATGTAAGTGGACAAGCATTATTTATAACCATTAAAACATTAGATAGTAGTTCAATATGCAGCTGTGACAGAATTGACAGACGGACGGACAAACAAAGTTGCACGATGAGGGTTTCCCTTTTTACCAGTTTGCTATGGAACCCTAAAAAGAAGAGTTGGATAAACAGAGTCAACTCGAGAGTAGTATATTCTTTACCGATCCTATCCTAAAATCAACTTCGGGCTATCTATGCGATGTCCGGTTCAAAATTGAAACGTCCTCCAAGAATCTTAAACAAATCGGACAGTAGTATCACAGAACAGAACAAGTAAAAGAGGTCCTGTATAGTATTAGTATCATGGCAGTACCTATCAGCTATCAGCGTGACGTGATACACAGCTAGTGTATGCATGGTGCTACTTGAGTTTTGAGTACCCTAAAGGTTCCGTGAGAATAATATGAAATACCTAGGGGTCACAAAATCAGAGGAAATGAAGGCTTAGTAGGGATGAGTCACTGTGGTTTTGACCTTTGAAGTCATGCATTCAACGTACCTAGTAGGTACTTATTAGAAAAAATTACCTACCTACCTACTGTACTATAAAGGCAAATTCTATTGAAACATTCTAGATCTCAAAGCAAGTTTAGAATCAAAGATCTAAAGTTATTCGTGGCATTTGTCCAATCTTCGTTCAATCAAATATGAACCTACTAAAATTAAAATAAGTAAACAATAAGTATGTTGAAATTATAAGATTCTACGTTCATTTAAACTATTTATTTGAAGCATTATATAGTATTTATGTTTTTTGTGGTATCATAAGTAATCACACTCTAGACAGTAAATAATTACAGAATTATTATACAGAATCAAAGGGATGTCGGTGAAAAGTGGTGGTGAAACACAAATGTCGGCAAAAAGGAGTGGCGTCCACGAAACAGCAGGTATGTTACAGCATGTCGAAAGCAGTGTTACAAGCTGATTGGATAAAAACATAATTTTCTGCATTGAGATTGGCTGGTATTAAAAAATATGACAATGAAAACAAGAAAATGTCGGCGATCACTAGGTGGCAGCTAAAGCGTGTCGGCGAAACGTTTTTTATCCTCATTATACATTCGATTGTTGATGTGATTTGTTCCGTTTCGCGTTGTGTTCTCTGAAAAGTTATTATTTCAGAAAAAAATATAGTTTTTGTAAGTGACATTGTCTTGATCGTGTAATTTATTTAAAATCTATGTGAATTGAAATAAGATAATATCTTCGATTATTGCATGTTTACATAAATATAGGACAGAAGCGTCTAATTTTATCGCTACGATGGCAGTGTAATTCAATGAGCGTTGATTTGTGTCATGGGAGAACAAATAATAAGTTTTTTTTGATAAATATAACTCATAGTGTAATTAAAGAAACAGTTTGTGTTAGTGTATAGTGGTTTCTATAAAATAATGCAATACGTAATACCTATTACATTATTTATTTTTGTATGACGTGAGTTGGCGGGAATCTGCCGGTGTAAAATAAGGTTATCTGAGAATGTATTTTGGACACCAGATCTGAATTTATGATCCTATTTGATGTAGCTGAATAATGTAAGTCGCGATTAATTTGTAGGTTCATCTAAAGAGCAACAATGACTTCAGTAGAGGAAGGCGAGACGCCAGCGGAGGAGGTGCCAGCGGGAAATCCAGAAGAATTGACCAAAAATCCGACGGCTTTGAAAGGTAAATATTTTTTTATTAACAACAGCCAGTCCCCATAATTTAGATAGGTGGCTTATCTTCCCAATACAGTTGAAAAGCATTATTGTACATCCAAGACAAAGTTGTAGACACAATGTTATGGCCTGACAAGCAACTGGGTAATGTTTGTGGATACATTGGTATCACACATCGGCTTAGTGTCAAGCAAGACCGGTATGGTTATGAATGAATGTACTAACATTTGTCTGAATAGACTAGGACTATTGTTAGCACCATCTAACTATCTTATATCCTGGTGAAGGTTCCGGTAATCCATTGGATGCATGCAGTCTAGAACAGTAGTTGTGGCAATTCATGGAGGAGGCCTGTTCCTCTGTGGATGTTTTTTAGCTGAAATTATGATGATGAATTATCTATCTAATTGTAAATAACATCTTAAAACTGAGTTTTTTGTTATTTAGAGGCTCATGAACAAATGGCAACCCTGGATGTTCTGGTGTGTGGCCTGTGCCACTCAGCATTCCATTTTGTTGAAGAGTTCAAGGAGCATAAAGATGCCAACAACTGCACAGGGAAATCTCCTGTCAGAGATAGTGTAAGTATACTTATGTTAAACTAATAAAATATAGTACATGCCACATGTTTGATGAAGGAAATTAGATAAGAGAGGTTTTATTATGAGGTCTATGAGGTTTACTTTTTGACATACTATTATCCTGATTGACATAATTATTGTGAACCTAGTTCGCTTGCTTAGTCTTATTTTATAGGTATTTTTTTATTGCTGTGACCAGACTGACATTTTTATTGAATTTTTTGTAATTCCAATGATCTGCATATTTCAATTTTTTTTATTTGGCATTGTAAACCTTTGCATGCCCACGTGACGGTAAAATATGGAGAACTTTATTATAAAAAACACCTATGTACTATACCCATTTTTTGCAAAGAAATAAATGATTTGATTTGATAATAATTTTTCATACAGATTTTCTACTTCATAGCTTTATGTTATCAAGAAGCAAAATATCTTCCAGGCATTTATTGTTCATTATTTTCATACACAGAATGAAAGTAAAGCACAAGTCTGGGCTTTCTTACTATGGAAATGCTCATCAGTTCGCGATGGGTCTACAGTGAACACAGACAATAGTTGGAAGCTTTACCAGCAATGGTGTCGCATGGCTGAGGCACAGCGGACTGCCTGGATCACAGCAGGATCAAATGTACAAGCCCTGTCCAAGTTTGCACATGCTAAAGTTGTAAGTTGTTCTTTTTTCTATCATGGCTGCCATTAACAGCAAACCTAAAACAGTTTGTGGGGCATACAGGAAAAGATAGTTTATATAATTACATTTTTACATCCAGATGGAACTAAAGACTGAAGATCAACTGGTACCTGTTCAAACACCAGTTCAGCAAGAAGTGAAGAGACGAGGCAGACCAAGGAAGTTGGCCAAGCCGGTATGTTTTCACCACAGCCTAATAACCCCTTGTTCACATCATTGTTCCTACCACTCATCATTAACTCACTCTTGCAGGAGGACTCTGAAACACAGCCCTCTGGGGAGGAAAGTGATGATATTGTTAAGGCTAGCCCTGGACTCAAGAATGTCCATAATGTACCAATACCACAAAGTATTAGCAAAACTAAGGTACATAAACTTATTTTTTATATTAATTTAGATAATTATTTATGTGCACCTCTGGCTATCCTTTCGAGGAATGCAGGCATGATGTTGTTATGCTAATTATTTATATTTTTGTAGACAATATTATAGCCTTAACAATTGGTTTTGCATCTTAAAACTAGTTATAAACTTCAGTGCTTAGAAATTAGACAAGTAAGTTTCTTTTCTAATGCCATAAATCATACATACACACATCTTATGGCTCACTGCTTCCCTACTTTGTATGCATGGCTGGTTTAGTTATCACTATAAACTTAAGATATCATTTTAACATCTTTCTTTCTTTGCTAGGAGTTGAACGAATCAGTTCGCAACGCTCAAGAGCGCGTGCCGCCTGAAGAGCGCATCGCTCGTCGCACGGAGCGACAAGGCGACCCTACTGAAGCCGGCGAGTACGTCGTAGAGAAGATCTTAGCCAAGCGATTCAACCCACGCAAGAAACAATACGAGTATTTGCTCAAGTGGGAGGGATATCCCCAGTAAGTTGTGTGCTGATTTTATTAAGAAAATAGTCTTTGTCATCAAACAAAGTTACTGTTTAGTCATGTGTGGAGTCAGCCATTTCTCCTGGAAACATTCTCATGAATGGCTTACGTTGAGTTTATGCAACAGCACTGCATGTGCAGCATCAGAAAAGATGTTCTTATCCTGGATTTTAAATACATTTAATGTTACAGTGAACAGAATACGTGGGAGCCTGTCGAAAATATGGAGACTTGTAAACATTTGTTGGAAGCATTTGAGAGGCAACTGGCGCGCCAAAAGGAACTGAAGGCTATGCGAGCACAGCAGCAGCAGCAACAACATCCAGTACAGGTAAACATTTTAATAATAATCGCCCATTAGAAGCATAACAATCGCGCGTTATGTGACTTATGGAATAATTGAAGCGCTTGTGAAATACAATTACTATCTTAGAAAGTCTTTAATGTAATTATTTTTTACTTCTAGGTGAAACAGATAAGCACACCATTGCCTCAGGTTGTCAAGCAAGTGGTCAAGAAATCCGAGAGCCCTGCTGTTACACCATCTGGGTAAGAGTAGTACCTTCCCTGTTTAACAAGTAGAAAAATAAGATCTCATCTGTTTTTCTGAATTTGAGCCATTCTCCTCCAGTTGTCATAGTTTCGATTTTGGACCTGAAATCTCATATCAAAACCATGTATAATGCAGTTTGTTCGTTTGTGTAGTCGTCTTCAGCGCACCAGCAAGGTCCGCGCCCTAGACCAGGTGAAGGCGTGGTGCGGCGCTGAGGACGGCGAGCCCGCCGCCAAGAAAGTGAAGAAGGAACTCTCCAGCGAAGACGAGGACTACTCCGACCCTGACTCCACCAAAGGTAGGGGACATTTGACAATAAACAGCTAGCACACTCATTGTTATAGACAATACTAAAGTAGTCTTTGATTCATTAATGCTTTGCTCTGTGGGTAGCGTAAAACTTGGGGAAGTCTAGGTGCTTCTTTTATCATAATATATTTTACGCAAATAGCAAGGCCCAGTACTGATAATAATAAATATAGTAAATATTTCAGCTGACAAGAGAGTGCTGAATGGTCAATCATCGCCCAAGTCCACTCTGGACCCCGAGCTGGTGAAATCACTCGGCCTCGCTGGGAAGGGCATGCCGAACATTAAAGGCGTCATAAAAGTTGACCCTAAACATATGCCTAACCTTACTACAGGTATTTGATTGTTTGGAATGACATGCTATGTTTGTGACAGCGATGTATGTGCTGGCTTTGCTGCTAATAGTGACCCATGTACTATATTATACCTCTTTTTACCAGGTGTTTATATAATGTCGAAGAGTTCAGGAATTATGAAGATTGATTCACCTGGCAAATTAGGACCCGGTCTTAACATAGATCAGGATGTGATTCGAAAACAGATATTAGCGGCTAAACAGGTATTACTTGTTCCAGTATTGTGTTCAACTAATTTCTTTAATAAAAGTGCGAGGTTTTAAAAGTAACGTATTTTTATTTTATTTTTTCAGAAAAAGTTAGAGGAAACTAAAAAGATGTCCCCAGTCCGCACACCTATGACTTCACAGGTAACTTAGAATTTCACTGTTTTCATTTAAAAGGTTTTTTTTTTTCTTTTCTATAATACTAATGTTTTCGGTACACAAAATGATTTTAAATAGATAAAGAAAACTTATGGCTCGGGAGGACAACAGGTGACAGAGAAAACCATAATAACTCCATCAGGACAAAAGATCATTCAACGCACAATACAGAGACCATCAGGTCAGGGAGAAGGAAAGTCTCCTGTTACCATACTCAACAAGAAACTAGCTCAGGTAAGAACACGATATATAAATAGGGTGGTCCAAATAGTGAAAAAAAAAATCTGATTCTTCATGCCCAGTGCTATCCGAAAATACCCTATGTATGTTCTTTTTTTTTGTATTTTTTTTGAGTTTTGTTAATGTTACTTTCATACATAAAATAATAAACTTCCTAACATCCTGCAAGTTATTTAAAATCTATAGTGGGGATTTAAGTTTTTAGTGGGACAGACTGAAATTTTCAACTTTAGTTTAAAAACTACAAAAAATCGTGGCACACACATTGGGTATTTTCGGATACACCCTGGGCTGGGCTGAAAAAAAAATTGATTCCTCATGGAATTAATTTTTTTTTTCGTCTCTATTTGGCCCACCCTGTATACAGGATGGATTTTTGAGACGGTACAGTAAGGGTACACCAATCGTTGTAGTTACAGAAAAAAACGGTCTTAGGAGACTGTCCTGATATTTTTGAATTAGACCAACAGGTTTGAGCACTAGAAAAGTCAGAAATCGCAAAATACTTTTCCCATACATTTTGTAGGAAATGAGACTCCAACTTACTTTTTATTATGGATATAGATAGTGCAATCAACGAACACGCGCCCCACTCCGCTCCGCGCCGTACTAGAGTTCAGCTTACAGTACAGTAACCGCGGAGTGGGCGTCTTCGTGGATTGCACTATCTGTAGTGGTCACTACAAAAGTAAAAAATAATAAAAATCTTTTTTCTCATAAGTCTTAACAGTCTAAACTATTCAAGGACATTTTTCTAAGAATTACAGAAATCACAAACAACAAACTCTCAATTTTTTTTTTTTTATAGCAAATACTCGCACACGAACACGTTTTCATTCGAAATCCGAAGCTAATATAATTTTCGGCGATATTTAATTGTAGCGGCCGGGCGGCCAGTCTATCCATAATAAAAAAAGTAAGTTGAGAGTATCATTTCCTACGAAATGAATGGGAAAAGTTTCTTTTTGTGATTTCTGACTTTTCTAATACTCAAATCTCAGTTGATCCAATGGAGTTTTTTGATCCTTGTAAGAAACAGGATCGGGGTGACCATCTTTAAATACCAAGACCCCTCCGTGCCTCGTAAAGCACGTTAAGCCGTTGGTCCCGGCTGTCATTTGTAGATCTTTGACAGTCGTTATGGGTAGTTAGTAGCCCAAAAAGTCTGACAACCAGTCTTACCAAGGGGTATCGTGTTACCTAGTTACTAGGTTGTGGAGGTCAGATAGGCAGTCGCTCCATGTAAAATACTGATATTCAGCTGCATCTGGTTAGACTGGAAACCGACCCCAAAATGGTTGGGAAAAGGCTAGGCAGATGATGATAAGAAACAGGATCGATTGGCATCAAAAAAAGTTTTTGTGAAAATGACCCACTTTCTTGCTGACTACATATTTTTCCAAAATCTGTGATTTGGGATGAAAATTTCTCAAAAAATAAGGACAGTCTCCTAAGACCGTTTTCCTGTAGCTACAACGGTCATGGTACCCCGGCCCTTACTGCATGTCAAAAATCTATCCTGTATAAAGTAGTTTCAAAAGCGAATATTTGGTTGTTGTAGAATTTACCTATATTTTTGTTGTGTTGTATTGACTTTAAATGTGTCTTCAATGCCCTCTATTTGTTGCCTTCTCCAGTCAAACAAACAGGAATAGTCGCGATGATAAACAAAAAAAATGCTTGCGTTATTTTACAAACTACAAATATAAAAAAAATACCAATTAGTTTAAAATAGAGCTTTTTACTAACAATAACAAAACAAATGGTTAGTAAATAACGAACAGATTGACTGCACAGGGCGACAGTTTACTGCGGCGCGGCGGGTCGGGTCGGGGGCGCGGGCGCGGAGGATACTCTGTCGCGACGGCTGGCGGTAACATCGTACGCATCCGGGACAAGGTTCCCGTGGCCTTAGACTTTGAACAGGTTAGAATATTTTCTGTGTGGACACCATTTATGTTTCGCGGAAGGCAGCCGACGCGTTATTGGGTGATGGTGATGGTTTATAAAGAAAATTATCTACTGTGACTGAATCTTGCCCAAATTGTGTTTTTGAAGATTCATTCATTATGTTGTTCGGAACCAGCTTGAATTTTTTTATTACATGCATTGTAGGGACGAAAGTGCGTGCACTGAGAAATGTGCTGCATGGGTGGAAGGAAACGCTTTATGGAAAAAACATCACGATTGTAGAGGCCAGAGAAATATCATGTCACTATACAAAATTTTAATAATAACATACTGCACTTCATCTTGACGAATGAAGCATGTGTCTGTCACCACGAGCACCACGTACAATTGCGCAGCGAATGCATATTTGAGCTACAAGTCACTGTCTCATAGTTTGATATTCCATTAGCATAATTGTTTTAGCAGTCTAATAAACATAGGTTCACTAGCAAGTCTTTTTGTGCAAATTTTCTTGCAAGTGGTCATGACATTTTTAGTTGATAGAATGTCAACTAAAAATGTCATGCATGACGCAGGAAGTTAACTTGCCAACAGAAGTCGACTTGCGCTAAAAAACCAAGTAACGGATAATCTAGCACTCGCTTATTTTATTGGTTGCGGTGAACGGTGTTCATATCGATGGGTCAATACTAGAAGTGCGTGTTTGCAGTCGGATGCGTCGTCGGACACGTCGGACGGCATCGAGGACCCCTTCCCGCGCAGCCTGGGTCCGCTGCCGCCACCCAGCCCGCCGCGCGAGCTCACGCTGTGCCCGCAGTCGGGCCGGCGCTTAGCCCGCGCCGAGGGCGAGCCCACGCCGCCGCCCACGCCCTCCCCGCCGCCCACGCCTCCTCCCGCGCCCGACGCGCTCTCCGGCACCATGCTCATGAAGGTACTCAGTTCACTACACACGATGATTCAGTTTCTACAATCAATAACGCGTAGAAAAATCAATGAAAGTATGGGATTGACAAAGGGCCAATTTCTCAAACGTAAATGATCGCAAAATTTATGTAACAAATTGGCGCGTAAACTGCCGCGATTGGCTGTTGAAAAATCATTCTACCAATCAGAGCAGTTTACGCACGCTTGACAATTTGTCACATTAATTTTGCGATAATTTTCGTTCGTGAAACTGGCCCTTTAGCGACGTGTGAGTTTTTGGTATCCTAAGTCAATCCCATACGTTTAATTGATTTTTCTGTGTTCACGATTGCAGAAAGTGACTTCCTGAACAGTCTTGAGTTCTCAAATACAACACAAATAAAACTTTTTAACCCAGTTAAACAAAAATCATCACCAAGAAAAGTAACCACACGCATGCAACATGCACAACATGCATTTCACTTCCTTACAGAATTGAACAACTGAGCTGTAAACATGTACTGCCGACAAAAATATTTATCCCACCGTCGTCACGATGGTGTGTTAGTGTTCAGTTAACATACTTGTTAAAGCCCACGCAAAATGGCCAACCTGACGGACTAAGTGCGGAAACCAAACCCCATAACATAGAACATACTTGTTGGCGTGTCCAAATAAAAAAGCAGCATCCTTGGAAAACATGATTAAATTATAATATTCCAATACAAAATTATCAGCTGCTCAACATCAGTATTTTGCACAAGGAACTGCCTTACCTCTGATTTGATTCCTGATCGAAAATTTTATTTTGAATGATAACCTTCTCTTTTGTTTTAACATGCTTATTGAAGCAGAGAGCAGGGATTCCTTTCAATGTGGAAAGAATCCTCTAACACATGATCTATGAAGTCAGGCATTGATATGAATCTATTTATATTTGCTTTGTATGATATTGAACTGTTTGTTTGTAGGTGGAAATGTCCCCGGGCGGGACGACCGGTATGTTAGTGCAAGGAGACGGCGCTCAACCCTCACTCCCTGTGCTCACAGACGAAGATGGCGTAAGTAAAGTCAATATTATTAGTTTATTACCCTTCATAGGCCTATTTACGTCACTGCACAGATGTTTACAAACCTCGAGAATGTTTGCTTACAATTTGTAAGGCTACCATTTTTATCGACAGTCCATTATGTGCAGCGTTCCCATACATTTACAGTATTTCTATTTTCTTAATGTCCCTAGGATAACTTCGTGTTTCGTCAGTCGTCGGATTTATATAAGTTGCCCTTTTCACTTGGTGCAGTCCGGACGCTCTCAATCGATTTGGAAGTATAAAGAGTTGTTAATACTCTTTTTAACTCATATAATTTATTTAAAAAATGGGAGGAAAGCTGCTAAAGTCGCAGGCACGACAGACAGGAAAATAGTTTACACAAAAATCAAAACAACAATAAAGTACTTAGTTCTAATTTCAAATTATTATATACGATAAATCTAATAATTGATGGGACATGGAAATTAGCATTCGTTTGTATTCGGAAATGCGATGATTCCCAAGAGACATTAAGAAAATATAAATACCGTACATAAGTTGCCAGTCCAGGACATTAGGTGCAACATTCCCGTACATAAAAAACATAGTAATAAAAACATTACAAATAATGTGTTGTTACAGACGGAAGTGAAAGTGGAAGCCAGTGCAGTGAAACAGTTGTTAGAAGGAGGCGTCGACGACGGCGAGGAAGTCGGACTACTACACTCCGGACATACGCCCATCATGATCCGAGGAGAGGATGGAGTGCTTTATCAGGTACTAGCTTTTGCCCGCGGCTTCGCACGCGCAAAGGTCGGAAAATATCCCACAGGAACGTACTACCGATATTTAGAGTACTTATCAAATGTCCTAACCCAGGTCATGGCCTATCCGTATACCATTCATCTAAATCTGTTCAGCCGTTACGGCATGAAAAGGTAACAAATAGATATATAGGTAATAAATCTGTTTTAGGGTTCCGTATCTCAAAATGAAAATGGAAACCCTTAAAGGATGACATCGTAGCCTGTCAAGACACTTTTTCTCAGAAACGCGTGGAAGTATCAAGTTGAAATAGATAGGTATTAAAAACTTAGGCTATGCGCGCACTACGGATTTTGATCGTTGCGGATAATATTTCGTGTTGTTCTATCTCCTCTCAGGCTCATTTTCTACGAAATGTATGGAAAGTTTTTTGCAATTTTTGAATTTTCTCGTACTTGAGTACGAGAAAATTCAAAAATTCGCCCTCCGTTGGCCCGATATATTTTTTTGACGCTAGTAATAAGAAATAGGATCGACAGGCATCAAAAAAGTTTTTGTGAAAATTACCCATGTTCTTGCTGACTGTACAATTTTTTCAAAATCTGTGAATGCAGATCAAAAAGTTAAGGACAGTCTCCTAAGACCGTTTTCTTGTAGCGACAACGGTTAAGGTACCTGCCCTTATTGCCCCATATCAACATCCACCCTGTATATGTTATGATTGACTACTTAGCTCCATAAAGGTATAGCGTGATGATAATGTTTTAAAAGGTTAAATCAGTAATTATCTGCAATATTCTAACCTTTTGGATAGTCTTTTTACAGTTTGCGGTAAACTATAGAAGAATACGAACATAATGCAATATTGCTCATCCCCCATAGCAAATAGCGTGATAATAATTTTTGAAAAGTCTATTGTGACGTTTCCATTATTTGACATAGATTATTTATACAAATTTTCAAGTTAATCAAGCCAAACAGTAAAATCCTCCCCTGTAAAAATAAATACCCCTTTTCACCCCGTCAGGGGTAGATTTTCAAAAAACCTTGATATACGTTTTTATTTGTTTTCAGTCTTAAGTATAAATACTGAGTTTTGAGTTAATCAGACCGCGCGTTAAAATTCTTCCATACAAACTATGACACCCCCCAATCCTCCCTTAGGGGGTAGTTTAGAAAAACTAAAAATGGCAAACTTTATAATTTACATAGATAAGTATTCGTGCCAAGTTTCAAGTTTATTAACTCAAGGAATAAAATTTTTCATACAAACAAAATCCCCCCTTTTCACCCCCTTAAAGGTCGATTTTCCAAAAACCCTTTCTTAGTGGATGCCTACGTCATATTATCTACCTGTGTGCCAAATTTCAGCCCAATCCGTTCAGTGGTTTGAGCTGTGCGTTGATATATCACCCAGTCAGTCAGTCAGTTTACCATTTTATATATACAGATAAATAATACCAGCCTATTATTGTCCCACTGCAAGGTTAACGCCTCTTCTCATACAGAGAAGGTACGAGCATTGATCACCACACTTGCTCAGACGGGTTTCCGATTTCATACAAATATCAACTATAAGACTGAATCAGGGTCAGCTTCCCATTAAATTCCTGAACAAAGTATGAAGAGGTCTGTTTTTGCTACCCTCACGACTCATGAGTTTATGTATCATACCGGTTATTTGTTTTTTTTTAATGAAAACTTCTTTAGGCGCGTTGGGCATTTTTGAGATGGGACCAAACCATTGATTTCGCGACACTGTAATGACACCTCATTTTTGTAAACGCGATTGTGGTCTTTATTTATATTAAGTTACGGATCAATGTTCTATGCAAGTATTTTTACTTTAAATGTTTCGGAAGATTTTTTTTTTTTGTAAACGCGATTGTGCTCTTTATTTAGATAAAATTACGGACCAATGTTCTATACAAGTATTTTTCTTCCACCAAGGCGATCTTGTTCAAGTTTTCACTTCTGTCGGCATTCCCGAAGTGCCACTGTTTTTTTTTTGTCCGACTCTTAAGCCAAGAATGTGTTATATTATATGGATTGAGGCTTTCTTTCTATTTTCAGTCGTGGGATTGTTCAGACGCCTCACAGTATAACTATAAGCATCTTTTTTATACTAATATGTATTATTATTTCCCACAGGTGGCGGGCGAGAATGAAGCGGGTCAAACGCTACTGGTAGCGGCGGAAGGAGTCGAGGGCTCTGTCGAAGGCGTGGAAGGCGCTGTAGAGGGCGACGGTGACGTCATGTACGTCACTAGGGAGGATGGACAGGTCAGAATGTTCAACATGCTAATTATATAATTATGATTAACGCCTATTTTCTGGAACGAAAATTATCGACATGACAAAAAACGCAAGTAAAATGATCCGATTGTCATAGCAGGCTACATGTGCTTGACATTTTGTTTGCTCACTTTTGTGTTGATTTACGTTTCAACGACCGGGTGTAAATTTCACATTATTCTCGCCTTGTAGTCCTAGCAAATTCTACTTAAACTTTTATTTTTAAGGAGCATGCTTGGTATCTTGTATTTGTGTATGTGTTTGCCTGGTTATGTGTCATGTCCACAAAAAAAACACGCCCAAAGTTGGCTGTAACTGTGTTATATTTCTAATTCAAAATATTTTATTTTACGTAACTTACATGGACAGTTATGAAACGTCAGAAGCTAGGTGCACAGTTCTGCTTAATTGGTTGTTTTCTACGGAGAAAAGCCGTCAAGAAATTCCATGGTTACCTACTCTTTAAAAAAATTGGCTTTTATAATGTTAATTTATAATACTAATTTGATCCCTATTTTCTTGTAGCTTTAAATTAGTATTTCGGTAGCTTCAAGTGAGTGTTTCCTGCAGGTGTTGGCGATCGACCCGTCGCAGCTGGCGCAGCTGATGCCGGGCGGCGAGGCGGCGCCGGCGCTGCAGCAGGTGGCCGTGCAGGTGGAGGGCGAGCCCGGCGAGGACGCCACGCAGGTCATCGCGCAGCTGTTGCAGGCAGACCTACCCTCGCCCGGTTAGTGGAACTAGATCGACGATGATGATTATACCAGCTAATTATTGTCCCACTGCAGGACAAAGGCACGAGTGATCACCATGTAGAATTAAGTGGAAAAAATATTATGAGGAATTGGCATACGTCTAAAAAGGGGACTTGCAACCGCAGTCTGGTTAGATGATTTGGGAAGCTAGATAATTATGTTTTATGGCTCGTTGCAGATGTTTAAAACAAGTTATTTATCAGTACATAGAAGTCACAAATTACCTATGTTTTTATTGTTACAGGCGGTACGCGTAGAGTGGTACTTATGTTGCCAGACGGCAGCTTGACAATGACTGAACTTGACAAGGAGCAGTACGAATCAATAACGGAAGCCAGCAAAGCACAGGAATAAGGCTTTTTTGACGAATTTAACATGTGATGACTTGATGACTCGCGACTTGGATTAAAAGTCAATGAGTTATGGATCTATGTAGTCATATAATATATTTATTTAGACAACATTGATCCATTACATTTATATTGTTAGTATGAACTTAAAAACTATGTTAGTACCTAATAACTAAGAGAGACTTGGTCCTCTGGGTGAGACACCAGTGGGCTGTCTAACTTATTGCCTATTACATTCAGGATGCTGTTACTGCTCCCACGCAGTCTGCTTAGCAGTGAGGCTATACTTTTGCGCCAGGTGGCATCAAAGCCGTTTGTGCGCGACTCAACGAACATTGTTGACGCACTGCAGAAGCGCGGCAGACGTAACGGCGCCCTGAAGGCATTATTAAACTCGTTGCGCAGAGAATTGTAAGCCCTTTGGGTATATCTGAACCACAGGCTCGCTGAGTACAGAGATGTGCAATACGCTTTGAATAAAGTTAATTTCACCGCGTCTGTACATGGCTTCCAATATTTGAACATGAAATTATTTCTTGCTATTCTGAATTCCGCGAAACAATAAATTATTTACTTTTTTTTAGGTTCATTAAAATATTAGTTTGTAATGATGTGCGTGAATATAAAATGTAAATACAGGCAGGTACCACATAGAATGTGGTTGTCAATTTGTTCCTTTTAACCTTTTCACCGCCACGGACTTCAATAGAAGTTCCAGATTTTCGTGCCACCAGCGCCACGACTTCATTAGAAGCTCTTCATTTTAACTATGTTATAAAAAGAAATTTACTGTATTTTACAGATTTTTTTCATTTTATTATTTAATATTGCAGTCTAATACCCTGTTTTTTTAAATTTTCCACACAAAACAAGCCGTTATTTGTCTTAAAATTGGCAAAAACAAAAACTCCGAACATTTTTAATGTCCCCAGAACGCCAAGGACTTCATATATAGTCGGCCAGTGATGTGACGCAAAAGTGTTCAGTTTGATTTCGATCGTAAAAATATTTATAAATACTACTATCGAAAACAATTTGAGGTCAATAAAATATGAACTTAGTTAACTACTTTACAACAAAGGGAAAATTAACCAATTTAGACCTTCAGATGGGTGCCGATCCGTAATTAAATAGTTCTTGTTATTGTTCACCAATCCTTATCGATAAATTATATTCCCATCTCTACAAAAAAGTTAGTTGTCACTGCCCCGAGCGCCACGGACTACTATAGAAGTCGTTCTGTGACGTCATAAGCGTACGGGTGTCAAGGTCACTTTGGCATAGTGCAGCAATTGTAAACGGGAAAGCACGCACGCGTCCTTCTTTCCCGCTTTGCTTGTGATAAGAACAAAATGATTTTAATTGTATTCTGTTGTGTGACTAAATAAATAGTGCAGATAATGAATAAAATTGAACTCTCATGAGTTACAAAAAAAATTGCAACGTGTGGAATCTGACTCGAAAGTGGAGGATATTGACACAGATGATTCTGGTGTCCTTAACTCCATCTAGGTAATAATCATAGTCTTTCCATAATTTTAGATAACCAGTTCATTTTAGCCACCCAAACCCATAATCCAATATCTTTATTTTCATATCCTGCAATATAGTCCTACCTACACCAACCGAAGGTTGTCCTTGGGTGCTCTTGAATAGTGCGAACAGAGATAATCGTCGGTTGGTGGCTCATTTAATTAATTAAAAACGTCTTACGGTCTCTACGAGTTGGCTTCGGCCCCTTGTTCGCCTTCCAAAGGCCTGGGACCCCAGGGTCCCGAGAATTATTGTCAAAAGACGTAAAATTAATAATAACGGTCAGTCATCATAAAGTAAGAAAAAACACGGGATAGACAAAAATGAAAGAAAGACCATAGACATCCTTAACCAGAATTGAATTTATCGTGCTCTGAACGCCAAGGACTTGAAATGAAGTCAACGGATGACGTCATGAAACTAATAGAGATGTACCACATTTCTTATAGCTCTAATTGAGTTATGCATTTTTTTCTTTGATACTTATAATTTATACTGTTTTTTCTTACTAGGGATACTGTGAAATAAAACAAATATGGAAATATTTAATCAGTTTTTATTTATATCTGTAAAATTATAATAAAAACTTAACTGAACGCGTATAAATCTCATTTATCGATGTGCCTATACCCTCATCACTACTGTTTACTATATATTTCGTTATACATTTATAGCTTGGCGCTGGCGAGGCATCGCGTTTTGTGTACGTGGGCGGTGAAAAGGTTAAACAATTCTTTTTTTATGTGAATGTATACATTTTATGGACATGTTCGATAGATGGCCTTGCATTGTGGTGGAACTAATGCCGCGCTGGCTTAAGTAACCTGATGTGAGATATCTAAGCCCAAAACAAGACTGACTGCCACTGTAAATATTATAACTACAGTACGTGTTGTTCAGGAGTTTCTTGAAAAGAATATGTTCAAGTCAAAAAGTTTTATAATAAAACTTTTTTTAGAAGTAGCTGTAGAAAAGGCAAATAGTTATTGTTCTCTCTTTTGACAATTTGCAAAAATATATATTTAGAAAATATTTCCTTTATCATGAACTTTGAATTACATTAGCTATAGATTCCTGTATTGTATATAGTTTATTTTGTAGATGACTTCACGTCACATGCCTTAGCCGCAATTTTAACTAAGCACTTTAATATTGAACTATAATAGTGACATAGCTTTTTAAAGACATATCTTTTTCAAATTATTTATTACAAATATAGAGACTGGTAATAATGTCCGTTTAACTTTTCATTAAGTAGTGGGAAGGCTTTATTCTTGATATCTGTAGTTTTATTTCCATATTTTTCTATATCCATGGCTCATCAAATGATAAATGTAACAAAAATAAACACTATGTTTATCTTAGATGAAGCATGTCTCAAAAGAGATAATGAACGGCGGTGGCATTTCTGCCTACCCCCATGGGAAGGTGTGAGTGTATGTTACGTGTTTATATGTATAGTTAATTAATGAACACTGGTTTAGTTAATATGGCTCAAATGTTAACCCCTATTAAAGGTTAGTTTTAGTTAAAACCGGTTTTAGCCTTCTAAACGTATTTGCCGGATCCGCGCGGGAACGTAATAAATGTTTTCCAAGGCTTTGAGGCAGCAGATTCTAGATTTAACTATGACCATTGTATAAAACTGGTTTCACTATGACATACAAGTGTGGACTACATTATAAGTTCAAGGCCTGTAGAAATAGCAGGTATGAGAAATCTATTTTACTGCGATTAATATCACATTCATAATTATAGTCTCTCACTGAACATAAACATTTTCATGTATTATCTGCTTTAGGGCATTTTAGATTTAATTTTACAAATTCATTGTAAATACCCACTACAGAAAATCAAAGCGCACGACAACAAACTCGTTACAAAACGCGATTTAACGGTATTAATAGACTTGCTAAACCACGTTTTGTATTTAAGGGGAAATTCGGGGAAATATGTTCACTAGAGAAATCCTTACACACAATGTTACTTTTCATAAAAAAAATATAGCAGCGTGTATGAAATTAGGCATAATAAAGTCTTCGTTATTTTATTTTTGTAATATATTGGTATAATTAAATAGTGTCGTATAATTTGTCTTTTATTGTTTTAGCTAGGGCATCCCCTCGGTTCGACGTTCCCATTTCGTTCTTAAGGCCCGGATTCCTCTGTTGCTGACGTCGGTCGCGTACCGTCAGTCGCGTAGCGCGCTGACCATCAGCGCCAATGAAAACATCCGTAGTGCGATACTGACCGCTCCACGGTACAGGCGTCTCCAAGTGGATTTGTTGTGGATTTGTGAAGCGGAGTTTGAATTTGGGATATTATTATGAACCCGTTTATAAATTGTTTAGTTGCTGCAGCATACTTACGCAAGCGGAGACGGCGTCAATATAGAAAAAAAAGATATCACATTCACCCAATTGTTGCTGATAGGGTGACGAATGGTGAATTTTCTACTTTATTTGAAAAGCTACGTCAGGACGAGGAAAAGTTTTTTAATTATTTTAGAATGAAAGTAAAAACTTTTGATGAACTGTTATCAAAGTTAGAAAATCACCTCGGCAATCACACGTTCGGTATCAATGTTCATGGTGGCGGGCGACTGTACGCGCGCGTGCCGACGGTCGGGAACAGAGTGAGGACGCTCATAGCGTTCTATAGCGCGTCAGTCGACCGACGAACGCGGCGCTGACGAGCGAGACCGACGCGCGTCATCAGCGGCGCGTAGCAACTCGCGCGCCGCTGATGTCAGCTTTACAGTGTGGTGCTTCATAGAACACAACGTATATTCGTACGCGCGACCGACATCAGCGACAGAGGAATTCGGGCCTAAAAGTAGGCAACGTCGCAAATAGCTGTCAAATATTTACCTGCTTTGATTAATTTGACAATAACATTTTAATGAATTTGATGTACCCGTTTTAAGTGTAAAAAAGGCATCTGGAAAGTTTGCAAATACTTTTGTACATCTAAAACTAAATATTCGGGGTTACGATATTAATTATTCCATTTCGTAATCAGTATTTTACTTCACTAGTTAGCCATATTTCAGTAATCATCATCATCATCAGCCTATAGCAGTCCACTGCTGGACAAAGGCCTCTCCAATTGCACGCCATTCAGCTCGATTCTCGGCAACTCTCATCCAGCTGCTACCAGCCACCCTTCGAAGATCGTCACTCCACCTAGCCTGAGGGCGTCCTACCTTACGTTTGCCAATTCGCGGTCTCCACTCAAGAACACGTATACCCCAACGGTCATCGGTTCTACGGCTGATATGGCCGGCCCACTGCCACTTCAGCTTGCTAATTCTGTGAGCTATGTCGATAACTTTGGTTCTCTGCCGGATCACTTCGTTCCGGATTCGATCCCTCAGAGAGACTCCAAGCATAGCCCGTTCCATGGCTCGCTGAGCAACCTTAAATTTATGGACCAGCCGTACCGTGAGTGTCCACGTTTCGGCTCCGTAAGTCATAACAGGCAGGAGGCACTGATTGAAGACCTTCGTCTTTAGGCTCTGTGGAATACGCGACGAGAAGACTCGACGAAGTTTCCCAAACGCTGCCCAGCCCAGCTGAATTCTTCTGTTAGCCTCCCTCTCAAAGTTGTTCTTACCAAACTGCAGAGTTTGCCCGAGGTAAACGTATTCTCGAACAACCTCGAGAGCACCGCCATTGACAGCAATCGGCCCCGGAGTGACGTGTTCGTTGAACATAACCTGGGTTTTGTCCAAGTTCATCCGGAGACCAATGCGCACAGAAGAATTAACTAGGCCGTCCAGCATCTGCTGCAAGTCATGCAGCGATTCGGCCAGTATGACGATGTCATCTGCAAATCTCAAGTGTGAGATGTATTCGCCGTTGATGTTAATGCCACGCCCTTCCCAGTTCAGCGTCTTAAACACATCCTCCAATGCGTTAGAGAACAATTTTGGGGATATGACATCCCCTTGTCTCACTCCTCGACGCAGGGGGATATGTTCAGTACGCTGATCCTGAATTTGGACGGTCATTGTCGCGTTTTCATACAGACATCTCAGCACTTGGATGTATCGCCAGTCGACTTGGCATCGCTGCAGAGACTCCAAAACAGACCAGGTCTCGACAGAGTCAAAAGCCTTCTCATAGTCCACAAACGCAAGACACAGTGGCCGATTATACTCATCGGACTTCTGTATAATTTGCCGCACTGTGTGAATGTGGTTTATGGTGCTGTATCCTCCTCGAAACCCAGCCTGCTCCGGTGGCTGAAACTCGTCGAGTCTTCTCGCTAGACGATTCGTAACGACTCTTGAAAACAACTTATATACGTGGCTAAGGAGCGAAATGGGTCTGTAATTCTTTAAAAGAGTCTTGTCACCTTTCTTAAAGAAGAGAACGACCACACTCTCTCGCCACGCTTCTGGAGTTCTCCCAGAGAACAGGACAGAGTTGAAGAGCTCCCGAAGCTCTTTCAGTACAGGACTTCCTCCAGCTTTCAGGAGCTCGGTCGTTATCCCGTCCTCACCAGGGGCTTTTCCATTTTTAAGCTGTTTAAGAGCCGCCTCGATTTCGTCTTGGCTGACTTCTGGCAGGTCTTCCGTGAAATGGCGGGTTAAGGTGGCTCTGGAATCCTCATTTTCGGGATCAGGTCGAGATGCGTGCGATGCGTACAACTGGCCGTAGAAGTTTCTACTTCCAAAAGGATCTCCGGCTTCGAAACGACGATATCCCCACTGGGTTTGGTCAACTTCGTCAGGTGGCTCCTCCCGAGTGACTGGACGAACACCTTCGACCCCCGATTTTGCTCAATCGCTTTCTCTATAGAGCGCGTATTGGAGCGTCGGAGGTCGCGTCGTACCAGTGTTCTTATGTTGTTGTTGAGTGCCCGTTGTTCTGACGAAGTGATAGGTGGGTTTTCACGTCGTTCCGTCATAAGCTCCAGAGTCTCCTTTGAAAGTTTTGACTTCTTGCCCGTACGCCGCATTTTACAAAAACGCGTGCCTTCCTCCCTGAGGATTTCCGCCACTTGGTCGAGTGCCTGGTCAACGTCATTTGTGGTTTCCACGGCAGCAAATCGGTTCTCCAAGTTTGATTGGAACGCTTCAGATCCCAGCATGGTTTGGAGCATGTTTGGACGGAGCCTAGACCTCATCAAACGAGTTCGCTCGAGCTTAAAGTTGATATTCAGAGAGCCTCGGACAAGTCTGTGATCACTGCCGGTGTTGAACCTGTTGATCACCGAGACGTCCCTGAATATATGCTTCTTATCCGCTATGATGAAGTCTATCTCATTTTTCGTCATAGTATCGGGGCTTCGCCACGTCCACTTCCTTTGGAGCTGTTTCTTAAAGAAGGAGTTCATCATAAAAAGCCCCTTCTTCTCTAGGAAGTTGACAAGCATTTGCCCCCTATAATTTCTGCTGCCAAACCCATAAGATCCTACTACCGATTCGCTGCAATTCTGTACTCCCACTTTAGCATTTAAATTTCAGTAATATTGCAAAAATAATCAAAATAGCGAAATATCCGTGACTACCGCAGGACCACCAACGCCAATCGCTTCCATATTTAGTAAATAATTAGTACCTAATTGGTACTAATTAGTGCTCGAACGACAAAATTGGTACAGACGCCAGCACATCAAGCTACTCGAAACTGTCAAATTTTCCCAATCAACTTTGAACCTTAATAATCAGCGATAAAGTTGAAAATCTATTAAATAAATTTGACAGATTATAGTAGCTTGATGTGCTGGCGTCTGTACCTTAGTAGTTTTCGAGAAATTCGACTTTGAAGGTGGTCCGGCTCGCACGCTCCCTTCAGCAGAACCACCATGAGCGCAGAAAAAGGGGGCATGCTGCAGCTATTCTAAGTATACAAATAATTAGTAAAATCTCACCGTGAAAACTTGGATGAAGTGAGCTTGAAGTAAGCTGTCACTCCACTTGATGCTAGGGATTGGCACTAGCCACCTCACTTCGAGCTCACTTTACCTAAGTTTTCATGGTGAGATTTTTACAGAATAGATAGACTGCTCCATACCATTGACAACTTAATTTGGTCGGGTTATACGCGGAGATTTAGTATGGAAAAGTAGTGATAGCTAATTTCTCTGAAAATACAACACTTAGGAATCTGAATTTTTGGTCGCTATAACTTCTTTAGGAGCACTAATTTTTGTATAAAGGGAAGAAATCGCAGAGGTTTTAAAAAGGGAAATCTTGAAATGAAAATTTTACACCGTGACCACCGCCACCCCACCTAATGGCATGGTATACCTATCTCGTAAACTACTGAAGAACTATTTTGAATTTTGGGCACTAATTTTATCTTGCAGGTTACTAATTTTCTATATAGGTTAGAGGAAAGCGACAAGCTCGTCAAACTTGGAATCAACATTCAAAGTCGTGGTCCTGCTGAACGAGCGCGCGAAAGTTATCATCGTTGATTTCTCGGTAAATACAAATGTTTCAGTTCTGTTTTTTTACGCAATGAATCACATATCTTTTTTTACAGAGGAAACTGTAATAAGGCATTAAAACGAACGTGTTTTGAATAAGAAATATAAAGAAACACACTTTTCAGCTGTAAGGGTACTAATTATTTGTATACCGTCAACTGCCCTAACTTTGCCTGGCGTCCTATGTTTGCCTATAATGAAAAAGCTGTAATATCTTTTAAATTTTACTTGTATGACAATCGAAACTTAAAGCTCTCTATGAAAACTCAGCTTTGATTGCCATAAAGGAAAATGAAAAAGATAACTACAGTTTTTTTTATTATAGGCAAACATAGGACGCCAGGCAAAATTAGGGCAGTTGACCGGTACTTAGAATAGCTACAGCATGCCCCCTTTTTCGGCGCTCATGGTGGTCCAGCTGAAGGGAGCGTGACTACCGCCGGACCACCTTTACAGTCGAGTTTCTCGAAAACTTCTAAGGTACCAATTTTGTCGTTCGAGCACTAATTAGTACTAATTATTTACTAAATATGGAATCGATTGGCGTTGGTGGTCCTGCGGTGGTAACTAACATAAACCGCAGGACCACCATGAGCGCCGAAAAATGGGGCATGCTGCAGCTATTCTAAGTATAAAATAATTAGTACCTTTAGATGTGATTCATTGCGTAAAAAAAACAGAACTGAAACATTTGTATTTACCGAGAAATCAACGATGATAACTTTAGCACGCTCGTTCAGCAGGACCACGACTTTGAACGTTGATTCCAAATTTGAGGAGCTTGTCGCTTTCCTCAAACCTATATAGAAAATTAGTACCATAAAATTAATGCCCAAAATTCAAAATTAGTTCTTCAGTAGTTTACGAGATAGGTATACCATGCCATTGGGTGGGGTGGCGGTAGTCACGGTGTAAAATTTTCATTTCATAGTTATGTGAGTAGCCTATTCCTATTTATGTACACCTATGCCTATGTTTTTGTTATCCATCAGACAGATACAGGGTAACATAATTAATTATATAATTTATTACAATAGCAGGTGTGTTTACACTGACTATCTGCACTCTGCAGTATTCTGAAACAATGTCACAAATGGTAAATACCATTGAATTATCAAACAGAGCCTCAGTTTACCCTACGATTTTTAATTTTTTTGAAAAGATGAAAAGTTTTTGTAAAGCATTTGCTTTTCATCTTTGTTGCCAAATCCGCCCCCGACTAAGGCCCGTACCTATTACAGAACGTCACTCAATACTCAAGCATTACTTAAAACTAGTTTCAACCAATCAAATGGCTTGAATCTAGTTTTAAGTAATGCTTGAGTATTGAGTGACGTTCTGTAATACGTGCCTAAATAACGCGGTTGAAACATAGGCCGCATTCCGAGTTACGCTAAAAGTGAATCACGAATCCAACCTTAATAGTCACAAAATATAAGGGTTATTGAGTATTAATTGTGACTTTGGACTTTGGTCGGATTCGCGATATTATCACTTTTGGCGTAAGTCGGAATGCGGCCATAGAACGCGATGCAGATGATGTTCCTGATCAATATGGCGGCGCGGCCTAGACAAGCTACGCGTCATAACGCGTCAAATTTTGTTTGTGTGTCAGTGTGACAACTGACAGAACGAGATACAATTTACGACTTCTCGCTTAGCAAAAAAAGGATAGAGAATCATGGCCAGCTATATAAATATAACTATGGATTAATGTTTGGTCTGCTCATCTGCTATTCTTTATACTCGTAGACAGTCTACGTTTATACTGGTCTGTGAATAATTGTGACTATTTCGGATTCGCGATATTTAATCGCATTTCGGAACGTAGGGGAAATGTCATTTTGTTTTATGTCAAAAACTTTGAAACGAAGCCAGCTATCAAAGTACATAATTTAGTTATTTATAATTTTACTTTACAAGACTAAAGAAAGTCATCAAAGTACTAAGTAATAAATCAAACTTACTGTAGAGATGACAATGGAAAAAGACAGTTGCACTTTTTACTTTGAAGATGCAAGTACAAACCGCAAAAAACTCTTTGAAGAAGCTTTACTACATGCTAAAAATGGAAAAGTTTTATACATATTATCTGAAGAATTACATGAACTGCCAGAATTATCTCAAGACTTATGTTCACTAAACAAGCATTATATGAAAATGATTACATTTATGTATGTTAAGACTTTAGATTCATTAATAGAAAGCATTTCTGCGTTACAAGATTGGCAAAATATTCCTTCCACAATAATCTTAGATGATTTAAGTGCATACTGTAATAAAAATAATTTACAAAATGCATGTGGTGTTGTTGCTCTACTTCGAGATTCCTCAAGATGTTGTTCTAAATTGTTAAAAGGAACATGCACACTATTTATATCAGTTCCTAGAATAATTGCAGGTGAAGACTATTGTAAGATTTTAAAGGAATTTTATTGTTTTTGAATGAGATTTTGTACTTAAATGTTTCTATTGCACAGTCTTTATTGTTTATTAACCTTACCATGTCCCATTATGTTTACATACATAAACTCACGCCTTCTTCCCATGGGGGTAGGCAGAAACTATGGAACGCCACCTGTTACAATCCTTACATAGTCCTTTTGCCTCGTTTACGTTCATACATCTGGTCATACGTTTAATACAGAAAAAATATTGGATTTTTCTTGGAGTAGTCCCAAAACAGCAATAAAACAGTGAACATTGTATCAAGATCTTTATTTACAAGGGAATAATGTTTTATATAAATACACAGGAATGAATTGTTATGGACAGTACAATGCTACGATTCCATCACCTAAATTTTAATACAATATAAAGTAAAAAGAATACGAAAATAGCGAAGAGAAATAAGTAAAATATATAGTAGTTATGATTTCCTTTGCCCAATCTTAAAACACGGCCCATCGTTTTGCCGAGGAAGCCTGAACTTCTGTCAGCATCATCATCAAGACCACGCAGCATTTTCTCCTGATACCGTACTTCATTGCCCAGCTCGATGGATATGCCTTTCAGTGAAGATATTTTCTCACCAAGCTCTTCTGCCATCCGGTTGTTGTCAAATTCCAGTGCATCTTCTGTTGCCACTCTTGGCACTGGCTGATATTGATACCCCTCCCGTGCTCGACGCATACTGTTTCGTCCCGCCGTTTTGATTAATATTTATAATAAACTGGATAAATTTTGCAAAACAAAGCTGTGCAATACTACAAACAATATGTTAGAAAGGTATTCTTCGCGTACAGATCAAATCATAAATATATTACTGACGCAATAATGATGAGAATGTCAAGCGAAATACCACAATTATTTTCTCTTTCCTCCTCGAGAATGAAAATATTAAATCTTACAAACAAGTACTGCAAAACTGGCTGGCAGCAGAGGACAGTGACAGTGACAGTTAACAAATCATCACTATGCGTTTAATTACTTTCTTTTCTGAACGGAAACTGAAGATGAATGCAAAAAGTTGCGTTTTATTTTGAGAACTGAATATTTCGGCTATGCTCTCTTCTGAAATGGAGCTACGTTCGATGAGAACGAACGCCGCTTTATTTTTTAAAATTGCTGTAGACCGCAATCTTTCTTGCATGAATAATTACAATACAACTCATAACTCTCTTATTATTGCATCAGTTTGGAAAAAAAATATAGTTATTGTTGTTATTACTATTTCCAACATCCATAAATGTATTGCCACATTCAAGTCAATGCAAGACATATTAAAATAAACAAATAAATAAAAAAGCCTTTATTATTCCATTGGCGCCAGCACATCAAGCTACTAATCTGTCAAATTTATTTAATAGATTTTCAACTTTATCGCTGAAGAATAAGGTTCAAAGTTGATTGGGAAAATTTGACAGTTTCGGGTAGCTTGCTTTAATTTTAGTTTAGTCCTGTCAAATTAATCAGTGCCTGTCACTACTCCATACAAGTTTAGACGTGATTAAAAACTTGCCAACTAAAATTACGTCAATTTACGTCATTTGACAGGACTAAACTAAAATTTATCTTCTGTCCTTTTCTTAACAAAATAGAAAGAAAAAGATGCACTGAACTTAAATTTAGTTTAGTTTGCGCACAAGAGAATCGGCACCAATACCACTTTTCAAATCCGGGAAGAGTAAAGACACCAATAATATAGACCCGTATCCGTATTGCCGGTATTCAGCAAGGTGTTTGAAAAGGTACTTAATGCTTAATCAAATGCTCAATCATTTTAACACAAATAAAATCCTTCACAATCAACAGTATGGTTTCACCAAAGGACGTTGTACACACGACTACACATCAAGCTATACATTTCTGTGTTAGTAGTAGTGCTATGCAGTGGCGTATTTTAAGATTCAGCGCCCTGGGCCTGTAAAGGTTAGCCGCCCCATAAATTAACGGAAAAAAGCGAATACTTTTAGTTATAAAATAAAATCTAGCTGTGTGTTGATGTGGACTGAGAACGATAGTGAATGAAAAAAGTAAAAAACCCATATTATTTTAGAGAAATAAATACCATTTATTCAACAGCAGTGCTTGCCTAGTGGTGTGACCGACGGGCTGCCAAGTCATAGGTCTCGAGTTCGAACCCACCGGCACGTATCTCTGACTTTTCGAATTCATGTGTGTATTGTATTATGACTTGCTTCAAAAACGGTGAAGGAAAAGATCTTCAAGACCCGTCGTACAAATCGAAACAAGAAGCTCTGATGCTTCTTTACAGCTCATGGAGGAGAGGTACGAGATGATCCTGCAGTCTTCAGACGATGCGCTCGAATACCGGCGGCTCAATAGACGGATCTCTTAGTCCTTGAAAAGCGTTCACTTATTTAATTTAATACGGTCCGTATTAAGGACGTGATAGAGCGGAACAAGCGTACAAGGTCTTAGCAAAAGATCTGTCTATTGGGAAGAGCCAGCTTGCGACAATGAAGACCAATGATGGCAGGATCGTTTCCGTCCAACCTGAACTATTGAGAGAGATCGAGAGGTTCTATGTACAGTTGTACACGTCAACCAGTAACCCCGTTACGAATCTGGCTAACGACCCAAGAGCTAAATTGACCCGATATTACACCGAAGATATCCCGGACGTCAGCTTGTACGAGATCAGGATGGCTCTGAATCAGCTTAAAAACAACAAGGCACCGGGTGATGACGGAATTAAGTAAGGCCGATCTTCTGAAAGCCAGTGGAAAATCCGTTTTTAAGGCCCTGCAGAAGCTGTTCGATTCCAATACTCGAGGGTAAAATGCTACAAGCGTGGAACAGAAGTGTGGTGGTACTCTTATTTTAAAAGGGCGCCAATGCCTTCCCATCTTACTTCTGAACCATGTCTACAAGCTATTTTCAAGAGTCATCACGAACCGTCTCGTGCGTAGGTTTGGCGACTTGTAGCCTCAGCCGGATTCCGTAAAGGCTTTTAGCACCGTAGACCACATCCATACGCTGCGGCAGGTTATACAGAATACCGAAGAGCCTGCCTCTTTGCTTAGCGTTTATGGACTTACGAGAAAGCCTTCGATTCGATCGAGACTTGGGCTGTACTGCAGTCTCTCCAACGGTGCCAGGTTGACTATCGGTACAGTACACCTCAAAACTCCGTAAGTATGCTAAGGATTACATTGCTATGAACTCGAGCACGATACAGTCAGTGCGTGTGCATGTGCGTGTATGAGTGATGTCTCAACATTCCACTGATAACACACACTAATGAATTGTCGTCGCACAGTAACGTGAAATAACATTATATTTCTGTTGCATTTAGAATATGCGTCACAGTGGCGACCTTATGCAAAAATTCGCATTAAAATATCGTGTGCTGGTAGCTGTTTGGGCTAAGCAATGGATTCACGATCAGTGAGGTCTGAGTTCGAATCTAAGTAATTACAACGTGTGGCTGGTTTTACTAGTTTCATAGAAAAATTATGTTTCTATTTGTTTTTTTCTTATTATTTGTTTTTTTTTATAAGAAGTTAAATATTAGTTATTGTATTATTGTTTAACTATATAAGTGATTTTTAATTTATCTTTTTGGTGTTAGAAGGTGGAAATAAAAAGTCGTGTTGAATGATAACAAAAATGTTTATTCGTTTTATTTATTTATAAAATTAACAAACTTTTATGAGAATTGTGATGTCACATTCCTACCTAGACAAAAGAAGTTCTCTTGTTACCTACCATTCTCAAGATTTTTTTTTATTTACTAAGTGGGTACCCACTTACCTAGTCAATTCATAATAACATAACCAGTACCCTAATTGCGTAATACAACACAATCACAATCTGTTTCGATTTTTTATGTAACGTCACAATTAATGTTATATTGAGGTAATAGCTTAAGTGTTCATTTTCTTGACGAAAAGAAGATAGAAACTAAACATCAATTTAAGATCATTAAATAATTACAGATATGTTAATACTACTAAATATTTAGTTACACTGTCTAATTATTATTAAAACCAAAACATCTAGGTATTAATATTTTGTATTACCCTCATTATTTTCAAAGCAGTCAAGTAGACGTTTGCGCATGGACCCTACAATATTACCACATATTTCGGTTCCTCTTAAATTTTCCCACACCTCCATGCAATGGGTTTTTAATTGTTGTATACACCTCTCATCCCGTGACTCCCACCTTTGCACCATCAAACCCCATAGATTTTCTATGGGGTTGAGGTCGGGTGATCGCGCTGGCCATGGAACAACAATTATCTCCGGGTGATTCTGGAACCACTCACGCACAATGCTCGCCCGATGAATAGGACAATCGTCCTGGACAAATGTCAATTGTGTCAACTCATCAGCAGGGTGAATGATGCGCACAGTAGGTAGCATGACATCGTCTAATACTTCTACATAAGTAGAACTGTTTAATCCAGAGAATTACAGTATTCTTCTAAAACAAAAAGAAAAGTGATATTTAAGCAGTAACAACATACTAAAGTGACGCCATTTTATAATTTTTATAATAACATAAAATAATATTTATTTAAAATAACAGTATAAGTAATATTAAAACTCTGCATTTACAAATGCAATAATAAACACTAATTATTTATCGTTTAGACCTCATGATGGATTTAAAAAATAACAATAAAAAGAACTAATCCATATGTCACCAAATAGTCTAGGTAAATTTCAAATAAAAGTTTAAGTTACAATTCGTAAATATAATACTCACATTCAAACCGGTTTCATCAGATATTTGTGTTCTATTAAGACCACTTTTATGCAGCGCAATAATAGTCGCCCTCGCCTCAATATTAGATAATATTTGCAGGGCCGGATTTAGGGGTCCAGAGGCCTCGGGGCAACAAAGGAATGGAGGCCCCCTTGCCCCAAATTATTTTCCAAATAAAATGAACAATTTTTTTCAGTCGAGTTTTTCAATAAATAATTTATTGTGAAACCAAGTAGATTCGTCTTAGTATTTAACGAACACATATAAATATAATCGGAAACAAGAATTATTTGAAATTAAATTTTAGTGTTAACGAACGGAACCTTTCGAGCTTTTTTTACCGAAAAATCGTTGATGATTTCGCTGAAATCCAGTTCTCGGAGTAAATCGCTTTCAATGCTCAGGAGAGAAAGCTTTGATAGACGGTTTTGTCCCATCGTGGTACGAAGCCTATTTTTTATAATTTTCATTTTTGAAAATGAGCGCTCTCCAGTGCAATTTGATACCATCAAAACCAAATACATTCTCAATGCAATTTCGAGGTTTGGGAATGTAGCTCTGAAATTTTGATCTTCGAGAATTTGGTAGTAAAATAGTTCCGGCGATTGATCTTTTCCATAGTCCTTTTTGTATGAATCAATCAAAGTCACAAATTGAACCAACTCATTACCAAGACTAGGCTCTAAATCATCCGTATACATTTTCACCAATGCCTCTGCTGCAGCGTGCAAATTTTCAGCATCCATCTTCTCGATGTGATTCAGAAATCCAAATCTCGAACGTACAGCTTCATAGGCATGCAATCTTTCAGTAAGAGAAACAGATAGCTGGTCAACAACTGGGATGAAGGCGGATACTTTGTATTTCTCCTTGGGTGACAGATTTGCGTTTTGTGCTTTCCCGTAATCGAGTGGATTCAACCTCACGTTTCTCGTTCTAGTGCGGGTGCGTGATTGTACATATTCATCAGTATGGGATATTTTTTTGGCTGCTTCCTCGTATTTATCGAAATCATTTCGTTTGGATTCCACAAATGATTTCAATGATTCTATTGCACGCATTGCCGATTCAAGAATCATTTTCGGGTCTTGCAACATCTTGTTTGTAGCGTTGAATCGTTCCAAGATATCGTTCCAAAATGTTGCAAACAAAGCGGTTTCGAGACCACTCATCTTCTGTAGAAGGTGCGTTGCTTCATTCCTCACGATGTCTTTTTGCTCTTTATCGGAAGATATGCTGGTTAGAGCTTCTTCGATTTCTGAATAGCCGTTGACTAAGGCTTTCGTAGCTTCAGCTCGACAAGACCAACGAGTGTCGCTGAGCTTTTTCAACACTAAAAACTGGCCGCTTTTTTTCTCCGATAATTTCTCGATCAGAATTCGGTGTCGCTCTGTACTGGCTGTGAAAAACGTGTACAAATTCTGCACGAAATCAAAGAATTGAACAGCCGATGGACAAGAGTTAGCAGCTGCCTTTCCCACTAAATTCAGAGAATGACCACAACAAGGTACAAACGCCGATAAATGATTTTTCTCCAAAATAAGAGCCTGCATCCCCTTGTATTTGCCACTCATGTTTGCAGCATTATCATATGATTGACCGCGGCAATCCATGATGTCTATTTGATGGTCACCTAAAAATTTGAGCAGAGCGTTTGCTGTGGCTTCGCCAGTATGACCGCAGTTTGGTAAAAAGGTGAGAAACCTTTCTTTTGGCGTCGATCCTTCCATATATCGAACAACTATAGTTAGTTGATCGATGTGAGCTTCGTCGGGAGTAGAGTCCACTGATACGGAATAATATTTCGATTTTTTAATCCTGGATACTATTTCAGTTAGTACCTTATCACCCATAGAACCGATCAGTTCTTCGCAAATCGTAGACGAAAGGTAACTGACATGACCACTCCCTTTGTTTGCATGCTCTTTCAAATGGGTTGCCAGGATTGGTTCATACTCGGCTAGCAATTCCAAAATTCCCAGAAAATTTCCATTTCTTGGTGAGCCAACAATTTCATTGTCACCTCGAAAGGCTAATCCACGTTCAGCAATGAATTTGATGGTACTAACGATAATTCTCAGGATTTTTCGCCAATACTCGATTTGATTAGCTTCTTGCATCGCTAGCTCTTGATCGATGCGTCCTGTGACTTTTCCCCGTTGCACTAAACTCATTACTGATTCCAAATGAGTTTTCGAAATCTCATGTTCATAGAGACGATCGGATGCATGCTTCCAGTCACTGAAGCCTTCTCCACTGAGTTTGTTGTTTTGAGGGGACATCAATTTACACGCATAACAATATATTTTCCCCGTAGTTGGAGAAAAGCAAAGCCAGAATCGATTGACGGTCTCTTGATTTTTATTGCGGCGTGTAAACATGTTCTTCGTACATTTCCGAACAAAGTTGGAATTATCTCGCGGCTGATCTTGATGAACCGAATTTTGCAGTGATACTTGATCGCAATTTTGAAGTTCTGTGGAACTTTTTTTCGCCCAATATTCGATCATTTCCTTTGTTATTTTAGCAGGCCAAAGACCGATGTCATTTTCGAGACCGCAAAATTTTGCTTCCTCTTGGGTCTGATATTCGCTTATAGAAAATTGTGTGGTGTTGCCTGATGAAACCTCAGCCTCAAGATGATCTTGAATACTATCGACGACATCTCCATCTACTGTTGAATCTCCTGCTGTTTTGTTAGGATCTTCAGAGATTTCTTCTTTATTTGACGACGTAAAAAAACTGGTCAATTTGGGTGTTTTAGCTAAAGTTTCTTCGGATTTCTTCATACGTTCTGCTTGCAATTTCCTCTTCTGAGAGCCACTAGCAAAAACTCGAGGAGTTTTGTGACGATCACTCATGATTCCGCTGTAAAATTAATTAAGAAAACATGCACCTGAAAAAGCCCTTCACCAATACGAACATAGTCGTGGAGCTGATAGTCGAGAAAAATAATATATTCGCAGAAACACCAAAAAGAGTTACGAGCAGTGCACATGAAAAAAGAAAAGAATAGAGAAGCTGCAAGCAATGTACTGAAACCTGTCCAGTTATGTGTATGCACTCAAAAAATAAGAGACAAAAACAGAAGTGAGTTGAGAAAAAATTATTTCAAAATTAAATTAGGAAACGTCAATTTACCTATTAAATATTAGGATGTTACATGTTATGATATTTCAGTCGCCTCATTGATTAAATAATTAACTTACGCAGAACCAAACAAACGCATGATAAACAATAAATCATAACCTCTCCGTAACCGTTTTTTATGTTCTTTTGTTCTCTGCATATATTCCATATATTCTATTATATGTTAAGAAAAAAAAAACACGTTTTCGTAATTGCAAAATCAAATATGACATTCGGTTTATATTGTAGATTACAAGATAACGATGAAAATACTTACGTCTTAACGTCTGTGGTCTATCCGTAAAAATTCGAAATGATTTACATTTGTTGCACAATGTTCGCAAGTTCGTAGCTTCTCAGACGCACGAGAATGTATCAAATTCTGGGATTCCCTGCTACAAGCACGCCACTCAGCGGACACTCGTCAACGCTGCGACAGGTCGTACACTCGTATAGACAAAAAACGGGGGAAACAGGTACCGTCGGTGCCGTCGTATCTCGTATCGATACGCAAATACGAAAAATAGGCTGAATAGGCTTGTAAAATCCGCAGAATATACTATAAATTCCCCATCCAAACTGGCAATTTTTATTCTGTCGTATTCACATGGACAGGCAGAGGGCACAAAAAACTCACACTCGCTCGCTGGTTGAAGAAAATTATGCTTTTGGAAAAATATATTAATAAAAGAATAGACAACTACATGAAGACGAAATTACGCACGGAAACTTCAATGGACACATTCTTTCCTCGATCATGACTCATGACTCGATTGTTAATGTTAGCGTTCGACTCCTTGTCACGATGAGGTGGGTTTTGTATGACAATCGAAATCGATATTCTTCAATAATTATACAAATAAATTATTATTGATCGACTATGATTTTTCGCAATTTCTTGCATATGCAGTAAAGTTCGTGAATAATTGATGGCATTTAATTGTGTCACAATAATAATTATTTGCCTATCAAACTGCATACCTTGCTGCATAAAAAAATATGAAAAAAAAAAATTACCAATTAGTCAATAATAATTGATTTGTTTTCATTTAAGAATTGAAGATCACCAATTGTTCACATACTGCAATTAATTTATATGTATATATATATATATATATGAAAAAAAAAAAAAAAATGAAAAAAAAAAAAAAATGAAAAAGCGTTTATTGCGTTTAGCGTATATATATGTATATATATGTATATATTTTTTTTTAATGGTCGAGACATGGAGTGAACAAATATAGATCAATGATTTCTGTTTCTGTTAATATTTAAGATTGATATAATCAAATAATCATGTATGTATAAAGTACTTTAGGCTGTAGGTAAAGGTAAAAGCGAAAAAGAAATATCAAAGGAAAAGATGTTTACTAGGTTTACTAGTTGAAATTTGAAAGATTTTTTTTTTCCGAAGTCTCTATTGTGGAGGCCCCCTGCTTGTGGAGGCCCCGGGGCTTTCGCCCCGGTTGCCCCCCCCTAAATCCGGCCCTGAATATTTGCCTGCATTTTGAGATCACACCAACAGTTACAACAAATCGACAACGTTCATTCCGATCAAGTCAAATATTCATTAAACTCATATTCTACCTCACAAGTCTAAACTTATTTAGTTTTTTTATGATCTATCTTTCTAACTTTACGAAATGTGTGAACAAAGCGAACATAAAGAATATTATATTTCTGTCCCATTACTTCCAATTGAGTAAAAACTTACAAAAAACCTTTAACTGCATGAGATTTGAACTCATGGCTTACCGATTCACGCATCTATCTGAACGCGTTAACCGCTAGGTCATCTTGACTTGTATTTTAATGTTGAAATTATGAATTACAATCACTTGTTGACGACAATGATGCATGTGTCTCTTGAAAATAAAAGGTCGTAAGTAAAACTAAACGTCAAGCTATTGCTTTGTGAGATTGCCTATGGACTTTTGGTCGGTACTGTACAATAAGTGGCTTTAAGCTGAAGTGTTCGTATGAAAACGTTACTATATCAGTCCGACTCCAGGACTGAACTTTTAAACCTTCTGCAGCCAGGGACAGGGAGACGTTATCTCTCCAAAACTGTCCACCGCTGCATTGGAGGATGTCTTCAAGGTTCTGGACTGGAAAAGGATTTGTATCACATCAATGGCGAGTACATCACTCAATTTCGGTTTGCCGACGATATAGTAGTCGTGACCGAGTGAGACCAGGGAGGACCTCAGTACAATGCTCGATGACCTCAGTAGAGCTTCCAAAGGAGTGTGTCAATGGTGCCGATTCCCTTGTTCACAAACTAAACTAAATTTAAGTTCAGTGCATCTTTTTCTTTCTATTTCATTAAGAAAAGGACAGAAGATAAATTTTAGTTTAGTCCTGTCAAATTAACCAGCGCTTGACGTAAATTGACGTAATTTTAGTCGGCAAATTTTTAATCACGTCTAAACTTGTATGGAGAGTGACAGGCGCTGATTAATTTGACAGGACTAAACTAAAATTTATCCTCTGTCCCTTTCTTAATGAATTAGAAAGAAAAAGATGCACTGAACTTAAATTTAGTTTAGTTTGTGAACAAGGGAATCGGCACCATTGTGTTGAATATGTAATGTTACACCAATGTTAATTGTTAATGAATAAATAAATGAAATGAATGAACATGGGCAAAACGAAAGTCATGTCGAATGCCCATGTAACACCCACCCTCATGAAGATCGATTATGTTTACCTAGGGCACTGTGCAGTTCACTCAGAGTTTCACTTCTGTGAAACGGTCATTTTGCAAAAGCAGGCTGCGGAAAGAGTCTCAATCTCCCTCTGATTGAGACCACTCTCCTGATCCGTAGCAGGCGGACTGGGCGTCGGCGGAGGGCAGACAACGCCCTCTTCCAGCGTCTGTAAACAGGTCCGGAGGGACGGTGGACTCGGGGACGTCCGTCGCCCCCTTAGAGTATATATTCTAAGGCCGCCCCCCCTCCAGCAGGACCCGAAGTGGCGGCGCATAGTGTTCCAAGCGCTTCCTTATTTGACGTCGCGGGGAGAGTCTCACACATCACCGCACGCATAAAGTGGCCCGCAAAAGCGGGGATCATGGAAGGCGCACGAGATCTCATGATCCCCGGTCCAAGTGTGGGAAGGGAACACCGGGGTGGTTTTAGTCAGTAGGAGTCTGACAGATCCCTTCGCCCACCCCAGGGCGGAGGACATCCATGTGGATTTGCCACCCCGGAACTAGAAAAAAAAAAGGGCACAGTCCAGTTATGTTAGGTCCAACTTCTAGAAAGAGGTCAATCGTTCGGCCAGCGTTCGGGAAGCTGACTATCTTCGGTCTACCGGTCGAAGGGGCGGTGCTTGGGACTTATTTTGGCTGAAATGATGATTCTTGTTTATTTGTGAAACAGTTTATATACACACATAAACAGACAAGAAGAAAGGAACACTTCACCTAAGTTTTCACGGTGAGACTTTCACAGAATAGATAGACTGCTCAATACCATTGACAACTTAATTTGGTCGGGTTATACGCGGAGATTTAAGTAGTATGGAAAAGTAATGAAAGTTAATTTCTCTTAAGGCTCCGTGCCGCCGCACCGCACGAAATCACTGATTTTGATCAATTTTGTTTATTCGTTGTGAGAAAGGGGACGAGAATTTAAACAAAATTATTTGTGATTTGAAAAGTCCAATTCTTCGTCTTGTACATAGGCGAAAGGGATTTTTGAAATAAATTAAGGATTCGTGGGAAATCACTAAAATTCGCAACAAGTTTTCCAAAAAATGACGCGAGACTGACGTTTGATCGTTTCGTTAGAAGAAACTGCTTTTGATGTTGAAAATTAAAAAATATCATCAACATCATTATATGGTCTACTTGTACATAGGGGAACCACTTTTTTCAACTTTCATACAAAATATAGCAGAAAAAAAATGTTGAAATAACGTAACTTTCTCGAAACTTCAAGCCAAATAAATATTTTTTTCTAATACTTAGAAACACTTTTAAGAAATTTAAAAAATTCTATATTAATTTTAAGTTAATTGTTTAATAGAATCTAAATTTTATTTTATAAATAAACAATTACTTCATTACGTAAATAAATGGCAAAGTGAACTATATAAACGATCGCGGAAAATCTATTCCGTCAGTAGCGAACGGGCCTTCCCAGCGTGAGGACGTATCACTTTGCGTCGCAGCACGCACACACGCACGTACGTGTCCGATGTTAACATATTCCAGAAATTGTACGTCGACTACCACATTTTGATCCGCATTTTATTTTAAAGTACTTTGCTTGTTTTTGAAGAACATTAAAATTTTGCATGCCTGGCAATAAATAAAATACCAGTGTACGTGTGTTCGTAATTCTTCTTATCCTAAACGGCTTGACTGATTTAGATGTTTTTTTTTTTAATTCTTTTTGTGTAACTTGGATGGTTCATAACCATAGTTGGACTCGCGTGGCGCTGTTGTCGCAGGACAACATCTGTCTGCTGGGTTCACTAGTTATATTTTGACTTTAGATTTCATAGTTTTGAGTGAGTTTTGGCAGGGGAAAAAGTTATGGGTTCGCGTCACCGATATGCCCGCGCCTATATGCTGTTGTAGCAATAAGTGAAGTATTTTTGGAACGAAGTTTCTTTAACGCTACTGAAGACTACTTTAAGTCAAAATAAAGATCCAAGATGGCGGCTGCGAACCAGGGTTGTAACGGATGTCATATAACGGATGAGGATGCGGATGAGGATATCGAGATAATCGGGTTTGAGGATGCGGATGAGGATACGGATATTGGAAAATTCATTATTGAGGATGCGGATGAGGGTGCGGATGCAGATGTCGTACAAAAAATAGCCCTTGTTTTTTATAGTATTTATTTTTGTATTATAAGTTGTAGGTAATCATTTGGTAGGTTACTGTAGCGTAATTCACCTGCAAAAAACTTCACTTTTACGAGCAAACAAAAAGTAAACAATAACACGCTACCCGGCACCCAGTAACTCAAATTGTGACATGTGACACCACAGCCGTGCCACCACTGCCACGTGCGGCAGATCGTCTATAATTTATAAGACAAGGACATTGCTAATTCAGCCAATAGGAACTCGTAACTCACTTATCGGCCCGCCCATTGAGGACGGCGCGAGTTTTTAAAAATTCACTATTTGTGCGAACAACGTAGGGTCACATCCCCATAGAAATTATGAGGATGCGGATGAGGATGCGGAGCTTTTAAAATCAAAAGTTGAGGAAGCGGATGTTTTGCGGATATCAAAATTTATGCGGATGCTCCGCAGTTGCGGATGCGGATACGGATATCCGTTACATCCCTGCTGCGAACATTTAAAAATATTTCGTCATGGGTATCGTTTTCATAGTTTTCGAGGATGCTAAAGCTGATAGTGAGGTCAAAATATAAATCCAAGATGGCGGCTGTGACAATATTCAGATTTTTCGTCATGGGTGTCTTTTTCATAGTTTTTGAGGATTCTAAAGCAGATTTTGATGTCAAAACGTAAATATAAGATGGCGGCTGCGAAAATTTTCACATTTCTTCATAACATCACGCCATCAATTTCAAAGTGTTGGGCCCTTTGAAATTGATGGCGTGATGTTATGAAGAAATCTCATTTCCGCAACTTTTTCGCGCAAGTGGGTTCGCGCAAGTGTCTTTCGCGAAAATGTATTTCGCGCAAGTGTCTCAGATCCCTTTATGGATACTGGTGCCAATTCTCTTGTCACAAATTAATGCCTCAAAACTAGACTAAAAATCACCAAAGTTTCGTTCATTCCTGTCAAACGATGATTTCCCATCGTGAAATAATTATAGAATATATTTTATTTTGACAGCACTAAGATGGCAATATGGTGCAGATTCTCTTCTATACCGAACTAAACTTACTAAACTATCACTAAAATTCCTTACTTTTGGCTATGAAAATCTTGAAGCTATTCTGCAACAAAAATTTTCTAAATTTAAATATATTTTGACACACTAAAATTATATTTGACAATCGCGAGTCCACGTGGTACTTGTTTGCCCTACCCCGTGAATTTTTTTTAGAGCTGGAGGCGCACAGGGGGCAGCCTTGACGTTTTATATAGAATTTTTACTTTTTGTAAGGAAAATAAGAAAAAATATTACCTACATGTAGAGTGTCAGGGGTTTAAGAGTTTTATAAAGGGGATCGAAATTCTCATTATTTTTGCGATTGGACGCACCATTTTCGAGATATATGCAAAAGAAAAAAAAAAGATACAGTACTGTTTTTTGCACCTGAAGCGAGGTGTTGGTGTGAATTTTAGTTCAAGATAACTAATTTTATTCCGCACCTTTTTAATCGCGATTAAAAATAGTCAGATTTAGTTAGACATGGTGCCGATTCTCTTGTCACAAATGCCTCTAAACTAGACTAAAAATCACCAAAATTTTGTTTTATTCCTGTCAAACGACGATTTCCCATTCTGAAATAGACTAAAGTGACACAACTTAACTAGATTTTAGTTTGACAGCACTAAGATGGAACTGAGATTTTCATTTAGTGAAAATAGCAATTTTACTATTCTGAATTTGACGTTTTTCACTTAAAATTTAGATTTTCTAACCGAATCTGACTATTTTTCGCGATTAAAAACGTGTGGAATAAAATTGATTGTCATGAACTATAAATTCACACCAACACCTCGATTTCACATGCAAAAACAGTACTGAATCTTTTTTTTTCTTTTGTTTATATCTCGAAAACGGTGTGTCCAATCGCAAAAATAATGAAAATTTCGACTCCCTTTTTAAAGCCCTTGAACCCCTTATACTCTACATGTAGGTAATATTTTTTCTTATTTTCCATACAAAAAGTGAAAAGTTCCATATAAAACACGTCGAGCGTGCGCGCCTCCGGCTCTAAAAAGATTCACATGGTTAGATATCACGTGTGGAATCGCGATTGTCAAATTTGATTCAGATGTGTCAAAAATTTTCTTAAACTTAGAGAATTTATTTTGCATAATTGTGCAGATTCCCTTGTTCACAAACTAAACTAAATTTAAGTGCATCTTTTTCTTTCTATTTCATTAAGAAAAGGACAGAAGATAAATTTTAGTTTAGTCCTGTCAAATTAATCAGCGCCTGTCACTCCATACAAGTTTAGACGTGATTAAAAACTTGCCGACTAAAATTACGTCAATTTACGTCAAGCGCTGATTAAGTTGACAGGACTAAACTAAAATTTATCTTCTATCCTTTTCTTAATGAAATTGTAAGAAAAAGATGCACTGAACTTAAATTTAGTTTAGTTTGTGATCAAGGGAATCGGCACCAATAGCTTTGAGATTCTCATAGTCAAAAGTAAGAAATTTTAGTGATAGTTTAGTTAGTTTAGTTCGGTGTATAAGAGAATCGGCACCAATCAAAATTTTAGGTGAAAAAAGTCAAATTCAGAATAGAGAATTTTTCATTTTCACTAAATTAATAACTCATTCAGTTGCAAAAACTGTACTTTATCTTTTTTCTGTTCTTTTGCTTATATCTCGAAAATTGTGTCTTATCGCAAAAATAATGAAAATTTCGACCCCCTTTATGAAACCCATAAACTAGTGATGCAACGAATACTACTTTTACGAATACGAATACGAATATCAAACTTACTATTCGGCGAATACGAATACGAATATCTCGCCATGGTAATAAAAGACTAATAGTCTAGTACTACATAGACGCAGCTATTACTAACGTTCGTCTAAGTTACTTAGGACTTACTATCCTACCTTTTGTTCATACAAAAGAAATACAGACCATATAACTACTTATTTGGTAATTTATCGAAGTGTTTCCATATGTCACTTTGATCTCGTTTACGAGATGACATTTTCTATTCAACTCAACTCCTTTCACTTCGCAGCAACCTCAGAAAATAAATAAAAGAATACTCTCTTGCTTGACTTGTGCTTTCGACTGACAAATAAAATGAAAGGAATGAATGAATCAATCAGTCCTTGGTTCGTAATGATAGGAAAACTCCCGGGCCGCGGCACTGTATAAACTATGGCCGGGGAGTCCCCCGTCGCGTCGTCGTTGCGGTTAAGGCCCTTGCACACGTCGTATATTAACGCGCCGACGACGCGCGTTTCCCAAGTCTGCCAGTAATTAGATTTGCATACAAACATATTAATTTTTAAATATTCGTATTAGTATTCGCCGAATACGAATATTTGGTAAATGTCTACTATTCGGCGAATACGAATATTCGTATTCGTTGCATCACTACCATAAACCCATAAAACTCAACATGTAGGTAATAATTTTTCATGTTTTCCATAAAAAAAGTATAAAATTCCATATAAAACAGAATTGTTATAAATATACTAAACGAATATACACAAACATTCCAGACTTATTTCATAAGCGTACCTACGTAACTTAACAAAATACCGTCTATAGGATCAAAACTGTTTAAGCGATCACTACGCTCGATGTTTAGGCGTGTGTGCGTGAACGGTGCACACAAACATAGCATCGCAAGAATTTACCTAAACTCTGTCGAGTGAATTCACAGCCAGGAGCCTTAAAATACAACACTTAGGAATCAGAATCGCTGTAACTTCTTTAGGAGCACTAATTTTTGTATAAATTTGGGAAGAAATCATAGTTTTTAACTGGGAAATCTTGAAATGAAAATTTTACACCGTGACCTCCGCCACCCCACCCAATGGTATATCTCGTAAACTTACTGAAGAACTAATTTTGAATTTTGGGCACTAATTTTATCTTGCGGGGTACTAATTTTCTATATAGGTTTGAGGAAAGCGACAAGCTCCTAAAACTTGGAGTCAACATTAAAAGTCGTGGTCCTGGTGAACGAGGGCGCGAAAGTTATCATCGTTGATTTCTCGGTAAATCCAAATGTTTCAGTTCTGTTTTTTTTTACGCAATGAATCACATTTAAGGGTACTTAGAATAGCTGAAGCATGCCCCCTTATTCGGCGCTCATGGTGGTCCTGCTGAAGGGAGCGTGACTACCGGACCACCTTCAGTTTCTCGAAAACTACTAAGGTACCACTTTGTCGTTCGAGTACTAATTAGTACCAATTGGGTACTAATTATTTACTAAATATGGAAGCGATTGGCGTTGGTGATCCTGCGATAGTCACGGACATCCTCCCGCTCCACCCAGAACGGGAGTTATTTGATAATTTCCCACCAAAAAAAAAAAAACTGTCTCCACTTCTGCACAGTAAAGTTCAACCAAATTGATAACTATAATAATTGAAAGGTGCACATTCCGATTCACTTTGGTTGCTTCATCCAATTTTAAATATTCATTCCGGTGTATCATCAATGGCCCATCATCATTGCGATCGATAATACCCGTGAATAGTAGGGGCATGGGAATTTTTTAAACTTAAAGGAATAAAGACAAAATTAACGTCGTATCGTACATAAACGTTTTATTCCAGTATATGTACAGTGTATTTATTGATCCTCAATTTAAAACAAAGAACATATTTCTTACATGAATTTCAGAAAGGCTTACATACGTACTACCATGCATTTTGGGGAATGTATTTAATGTAATACTAGCTAAGATGATACAAGAAATAAAAAATTTGGATATGATGTATAGGTAGGTCAAAATAACATTTTTTTTAAACCAGATCAACAGGTATATCTTGTCTTTAATGGGACAAGGCATGAAAACATTTCATAACCATCACATGGCACAATTCTACATTAACGTGTTTAAGTCTATATCACAATAAATTGATAAAAACCGTAAAAACCCCAAAACATACAGTATTTGTACTAAACAATGAAAACTTTAAAACTGTCACAAATGTTAATTACATACACATTTTATGTACATAATTTTACACTAGCATAATAATAAATTTACATTGAACTAATCAATAAATCAGTCAATTTCTATAATACAACAATACACTCGATACCCAACACACACCTCGGTAATGTAACAAAATAGTCAAACCTGCAGTTATAGTCAAACATAAAGAAGTATGCGCAGGATTCGATGTGACAATGTCGCTAGGATGTTCGACCAACAGAATTATTGTTATAAATAAAAGTTTATTGTAAAATAAAAATAGTGTGTAAAAAGTAGTTATTTCGTTATTTGAATCCTTTGTATTATTCGTGTTGTGCACAATGCTGAAATTAATAATATGAGCAACCGGAAACCGATATAAAAATTCTAATTTATTTAGCCTCGAAAAACAGTTTTCTGAAAGTTAATTTTTAAATTTATTGTATTATTAAATTTAAAAGTTACAGCTTGCATTTATTTGGTGATCATTAAAACATAGTAGTATAGAAGGAATAATGAATGGCCATCATACAAAATTGTTTATCTATCACAACAGATAGCTATATAATAAACATCAAATAATGGCTTCACATTAACATTAATATTTTATACAACATTTATAAGTATTCCATAATAATATAGTAAACTTTAAGATTTATTTTAATACAATATGATGTCCAATGATTTTCTGGTTACAAAGTCTTTCTATCTTGAGTCACAGACTACACGAAAGTAAGTCACCAGCTTGCCTCGAGTGCGACATCCGTTCACGTGAACGTCCGGCCTGTTATCTGGCAAGCGCCCGCTCCCTACCGTCGGATCAAGATAAACAGTGGAGATTCATCGCACGACGATCGGCTCGGGTCGACCCGGGGGTTTGCCAAACCGCACCGCTATCGCAGTGCGCGACACATCGCGCTCAGTCGCTGCGGCTGACGACTCGGCCGGGCGGCGCGCGCGGCCGTCAGATGTGCACCGGCACGTGCAGCAGCAGCGCGTCACGCCGCGGGAACTCCAGCGCGCACATCTCGCACTTGTACGGGCCCGCCGCGTCCGGCGGCGGCGACGGCGGCGGGGGGGCGCGCGCGCGGCGCCGGACCGGCCGCGCGGGCGGCGCGGGCGACGCGGTGCGGCGCCGGCGCGCGCCCGGGCTGGCCCGCGCCGCCGTGTGGATCATGCGCGGGCGCGGCGCGGGCGACGGCGCGCGGCGGCGGCGGCGCCGCACGGGCGACGCGGGCGACGGCGGCGACGGCGGCGAGGCGGGCGACAGGTGCGGCGTGTCGGAGGTGCGCGAGACAGGCGAGGGGGAGCGCGAGGCGGGCGGAGGGGAGGGGGAGGTGCGCTCCCACTCGCGCGGTGTCGCCGGAGACTCTGTCTTCAGTTTTCGTCGTCTCTTGTACTTCCGCGGTCCCGTCTAGAAGCATATTATGATATTATCCCATATACAATTACGTATACACAGTGCACACGGCTACCAAGCTATAAATTTCCAGTTTATGCTGATCTCGCATTGAATAGGATTTACGTACAATGCGAGGCCAGCTTATACTGGAAATTTATAGCTTGATGTGTAGCCGTGTGTACATCCAGTTTAATGTCTGAAAGTCATTTGGTCCAATAGTGGAGGCTCCCAATAAGTGCATTCACCTTAGTCGCAGTCCTCACCTGGGGTTGTCTCTTGAGCGCCGTGTTAGCGTCACAGTGCTGTATGAGGTGCTGCACCAATTCCGCGCTCGAATGCAGCGTGCGCCCACACACTACACAACAGTAGGCGGGGCCACCTACCAACAACAAGAATAAATATATTACGATCACCATGGTGATGTAGAAATTAGGAGATTTGTAGTGAAACCATGGTAACCAGCATAGCCCGAAGGTTTACCAAACCTACGTGACGGTGGGTGGGGCACAATGCTCACTGCAGTGCAACTTCTGACTAGTAAAAAGAACACGTGAATCAAGTAACTTCCCCATAACATAAAGAGAATAAGAAAAGACGTTATTGGACAATTTTATAATTACTTAGCAATTTAAGTTATATTTAATCTAAACTAATAATTAACTATTTAAGCTATTAGCATGGGGTCTCAACTCGAACAAATTATAAATAGTTTTGAAAAAAAAAAAAAACATAGATGGCAGCATAGGTAACAATTATGATATTAACAATCACTAAAAAGCGATAAACGGCTGATTTTGGCATAAGTAAGATTAATAAAAATCAAAACTCCCTTGTGCTCATTTATCTATATAAACTCATAAATCATGTATTTTCAACAAAAATGATAAATGAAACCTTTTACTTCAATTCGAATTCATAAAATGATAAAGTTAATCATTTTGTTCAGAGCTCTTTGTAATAGATGGCGTTTTACTCAATTTGTCATCACATAGTCTGTCGTTGAAATTGTACGTTTAGTAGTAAAAAAAAAAAAAATTGAAGTAAAGACATCTTTAGGCGCGTTGGGCATTTTTGAGATGGGAAAAACAATTGAACTCGCGACACCGTTACCGACATCTCATTTTTGTAACCGTGATTGTGCTCTTTATTTATATTAAGTTACGGATCAATGTTCTATGCAAGTATTTGTACTTTAAAAGGTTTTGGAAGAATTTTTTTTGTGAACGCGATTGTGATCTTTATTTAGATAAGATTACGGACCAATGTTCTATACAAGTATCTTTCTTCCACCAAGATCTTGTTCAAAGTTTTCGCTTCTGTCGGCACTCCCGGAGTGCCACTGTTTTTTTTAAAATAATCTATTACCTTCTTTACGTAGAAATAGAATATCTGAAAGAAATCTATTACTTAACATGTTTTTGGCACTTGCCAAAAACATGTTAAGTAATAGATTTCTTTCTTTTCACTTGGCCGGTTTTTTATAGAAAGTTTTAAAAAGGTATCAGTAAAATGAAAAAATATAAGTAGGTAGGTAAGTACCTACCTACTTACATTTTTTTTTTAAGTTTTAGAAAGGTATCAGTAAAATGAAAAAATATAAGTAGGTAGGTAAGTAGGTACTTACCTACCTACTTATATTTTTTCATTATTATTTTTAGTAGGTAGGTACCTACTTATATTTTTTCATTTTACTGATACCTTTCTAAAACTTTCTATAAAAAACCGGCCAAGTGCGAGTCGAACTCGCTTACGAAGGGTTCCGTACCATTATCTATAAAAACGGCAAAAAAATCTAGTTTGTTGTATGGGAGCCCCTTAAATATTTATTTTATTCTGTTTATTAGTATTTGTTGATATAGCAGCTGCTGAAGATTGTAAAAACTTTCTTTGCTAAAGCAAAGAGAGAAATTATATAAATATAAATTCAATCTCTTTTTATTGTATAATTGCATATCACGTATGTGAGCACTGTGAACATATACATTCCATAAAGCTACCAAATACTGGGTACGTCTTTCATTGACTTGAATATGATACTTCCTGGCGGCTGAGAGTATGTCATGCTCACTCAAATGTCTCGCTGATTGTGGCGTGTGTGTTGGATCATTAAGTTCCCTTCAAAATGGTTGAGCTAAATGGTGCTGATCCATGCGTCATGTTCGTGAACGGGCGTCGTCAGAAGGGACTGGTCATCTCTTAGCTGCCACGGTTTATTTTAATTTTTGAATTGTTTTTGTATTTTTATTACGGACGCTTTTAACGTGCACGTCTTTCTACATTGTTCTCACATGTATAATTTCAACATGAATGATGTAACCAATATTTTGTAACAATATTTTGATTTAAAGGAGTGTCCGTGGAGTTTCCGTGGAGTTTCTTGCCCATTCTTATCCATAGGTACCTACTACGCTTAGGAATGGGCAACTAGCTTCATCTTTCTGATTGACCAACACCCCTTGACAATTGAAAAGTACCTGTAATTGGTTTATTTGAAACATATGCTTTGAGTTTGAGTTTATAGCGGCAACAGAAATACATCAACTGTGAATTTCAACTATCTTACTATCACGGTTCATAAGACACAGCCTGGTGACAGACGGACAGCGGAGTCTTAAAGTCCCCGTCACGAGAAGCTATAAATTTTGTAAACACACATTCAGGGGTTTGCAATCTTTGGGTACTTAAAATAAAATAAAAACAGTTTTGTACTATTTTTTTACAGGGATATAATTATACTAACACACAAATCTAATTACAAACAAACAATATAACCTAATCCGCGAAAACACCACAAACAAACAGACGCATTCGAAACTCGAAAGACAGCAGAGACAACGTCAGCGTGAACTTATTTCAAAATCGTGGCTCAAATGTTTACGTTCCATGAATCAGATGCGTTCCAGTACCACAAAACCTTAGACGACAGCGCTTTATATCGCTAAAATATAACCCGATCAAGTGAAATTGCTCATTAGTTTCGTATAACACGTACGTTACTTTGACTTCATTGAATTTGGGATTATTCGTTGTTGATTAAATTGTCGCTATGTAACTTGGTAGAAGTTCTGTATTTACAAAAATTATAGCTTCTCGTGACGGGGACTTTAGTAATAGAGTCCCGTTTTAACCTTTAGGTACGGAACCCTAAAAGGATTGCACGAAACGTTTTAAAAGTAGATAGGTAGCTAATGGTGCCAATTCTCTTTTAAATCGAACTAAACTAACTAAACTATCACAAAAATTTCTTACTTTTGACTATGAGAATCTCAAAGCTATTCTGCAAAATAAATTCTCTAAATTTAAAAATAATTTTGACACATCTAAATCGAATTTGACAATCGCAACTCCACACGTGATACCTAACCACGTGAATCTTTTTAGAGCCGAAGGCGCGCAGGGGGGGCAGCCTCGATGTGTTTTATATGGAATTTTTCACTTTTCGTATGGAAAAATAAAAATATTACCTACATGTAGAGTGTTAGGTGTTTAAAGGTATTATAAAGGGGGGTCGAAATTTTCATTATTTTTGCGACTGGGTACACCGTTTTCGAGATATAAGCAAAAGAAAAAAACCGGCCAAGTGCGTGTCGGACTACGCACAATGAAGGGTTCCGTAGTTGAGATGAATTTATTTATCCCAAGAACAAACCTAACATTTTGCAGGATCACTTATTTGAACGTGTAGAATGAAAAATCTGATTTTCGTAAAAAAAATCACATTCGCGGTATTAATATAATAATAATAAAAATCTAACACCTTTAAACGAGCAATTCTTGTATATATTATATAATCTGAATCTCTGAAACGGCTCCAAGAATTTTTATGAAATTTAGTATGCAGGGGGTTAAGGGAGCGATAAATCGATCTAGCCAGATTTCATTTTTAGAAAACGTTGTTAAAAAAAAAAAATTGTCATCCAGATATTTTTCTTTATTCAAGTAACAAGGACTCATTGTGTTAGTAAACTTATGAACTTTAGCCTATTTTACCAGGTCACACAGAAAGTTTTGCGACTAACAGTTTTTGTCTATGGGATACTGGCTGGCGCTCAGAAGCACCATATCGTCTCCAAAGCTAATATTTACACAAATACCATCAATACAGTGTGAGTCTTCATAATGTGCACATATCTAAATGAGGGAATCTATGCTTAATTTTATCGACGGAAAAAGTGGTCAAAATTTTTTTTGTTTCTTTTAAATTTTTTGTATCAGTTTTTTTATTTTAGTTTTTATTCTCATGGGCATCTTATTTATAAATTTTACAATTATTGTAAAAAAATATGAGAAAATACAGATTTTTACTAAAAAAACACATTTATTTTCAATTGAGGGTATGTTTTTTCTCAATTTTAATTTTATGTGGACGCCTACTTACTTCCAATCATTATGGAGTTTGTTTCATCGCGATAGCTGATTCAGTTTAAAAGTTACACAGTTTTGTTACAATTTTTTTAATTCCATAAAAAGTTTTAAAAAAATATTTTGATTTTTTTAAATATTTTTTCTTTCGTTAAAATTAAACATAGATTCCCTCATTTCGATATGTGCACATTATGAAGAATCACACTGTATAACAACCCACTCTGGTGCTGCTGAGCTCGCCAATCCTGCCGCACCCCGCATTCCAACCTGTATAGCCTGGAAAAAGTTCCAGCCCATCGTACACTATTGATCTGGTTACCATAGGTACCAATATTTAAAATGTTTTTAAGCTCCATTGGCAACCTATCCTTCTCCATCTTTCTCCACAATACGTCATAAGCAACCAGATCAAAAGTCTTGAATAAGTCGAGGAAGGTAGCATAAATCAGCGTTCCACGCTGTGTATAAGTATACTATGTGACAGTATGCTTAAGACACAACACTGCACTTTCTGTTGACAAACCACGCCGAAACCCGAATTGGTTGTCATGAACATTTACAGTTTTATTTCAAGCAGTTTTATTTTAAGCAGACTGTCAAACACTTTTGATATTGTTGATATTATAGTAGCTAGAGAGATGGGCCTATTGGATGCCGAGCGACGAAATGTAAGTTTGTACGCACAATATTGAGAGATTTACTGTGTTATATTAAGACCATAGACTTCTTATAGGTTTTCCTGTAATCTATGAGTAAAGAGCCATACTATGTATTTTTTTGAAAATTTTTGGTCCAGTAGTTTCGGAGATAAGGGGGGGGGAATGGTCAATTTTCATTGAATTTCTTAAATATCTTTAAAAGTGTTTATTTTAAAATTATATAAAAAATATATTTAAGATCCTCGCAATAAGTCCTTTCATTTGATATGTCACATGGTATTGTTAGCATAACTTTTTTTTTTAATTTTCTTGTTTGCCCCCCAAAAGTGACCCCTATATTCAAAATTCATTTATTTACGTTATACATTCGTGTTTGGGTCACAAAAATACATATGTGTATCAAATTTCAACTTAATCGGTCCATTAGATTCGGAGTAAATTGGCTGTGACAGACGGACAGACAGACAGACAGACAGACGGACAGACAGACAGACACACGAGTGATCCTATAAGGGTTCCGTTTTTTCCTTTTGAGGTACGGAACCCTAAAAAAAAGATTCAGTACTGTTTTTGCATCTGAAGTCGAGGTGTTGGTGTGAATTTAAAGTTCATGACAACCAATTTTATTCCACACGTTTTTAGTCGCGATTAAAAATAGTCATATTTAGTTAGAAAATCTAATTTTTAGTTGAAAAACGTCAAATTCAGAATAGCAAAATTGCCATTTTCACTCAGTACCATCTTAGTGCTGTCAAACTAAAATATAGTTAAGTTGTGTCACTTTAGTCTTTAGAAACTATTCCGCCAACTTGAGATAATTTTTTTTTGTTGCATTGTTATTACACTTGTCCTTGAACGCACCGTGCGATGTGCGATGTAGAGAATCTTAAATATCTAAGTCGACTTCTAGATGGCGTTGTAAAACTACAGTGTTTGGTCATTTGCGAGTCGCTGATGCTGCCATCTGTTAATAAAATGGAGGAACAAAAAATAGCCAGTTCAATAGCCAGACTTAGGGAGGTGTCATTTCTTTGTATGGGATTGGGTATCTGTACGTAGTATTGTATTATCTGTGCTATTAGACTAGATTGTAATATGAATAAAGTATCACCAACTGTGATAATTTATAAAAATAAACTTGAGCGCCCAAACTACCTCAATTAACTTTTTATCTTGCTCGCACGATACTGCTCGCAGACTGAGTGAGAACGAGACGGAGTGGGGTGCTGGCGCCTCCAAAGCGTCAATTGTTTAGGTAATTGCTTTTTACGGCGAAAATAATGGTAATTTCATAAAAATTAAAAATACAGTCACTGCTTTATAATTTTATGCAAAGTTTCAAGACATAATTTGAAGTATTTTTTTAATACTAGCGGGTTATTGTTCGGTTTGGATGTAACCTTGGATTTTTTTGTCGGGATTTTTTTTTGGAATCGTGTTTTCGTCAAACATAGTACTTAACATGAATCACACTTGAACACACTGTCACTTGTCACTTTAACATATATTTATTTCAAAATTAATGCTGCAGTATTTTCGTTATAACGGAGGATCATGCTAAGCAATTTGAGGTAATGGATGGCCGATGGAAGCAAGTATGACATACCGTTAGCGCGCCGGTCGGGAGCGGAGTGGTGCGAGCGAACATGTTCACGTAGAACTACGCGCTGGTTGAACGCGCGCGGGCACACCGCGCATGCGTACGGCTTCTCGCCTGAAACATGTTACATAGAATATTGATGACATAACTATTGATAAATAATTAAGTAGTTTATTGATCTAATAACCACACATCCTTAAGGGGGAAGCGTCAGGGTAGCCCGCGAAATTAATTTTTTTTTACGTTTTTGCATTTTGAAGGTCAGTGTCAGGTTTTATGTTGATTAGAATATGATTCGCGGTCATAACAAATATGGCTTTACTCAATTATAATCATTACAATCAGCAATACAACTCCATAAGTTAGCAAAGGTGTCAAATGTCATGCTTTCATGAAATCATGACATTTGACACTTTTATCTTCTTCTTAATCACTATTGCTGATTGTAATGATTATAATTGAGTAAAGCCATATTTGTTACGACCGCGAATTATATTTTAATCAACATAAAACCTGACACTGACTTGCAAAATGCAAAAAACGTAAGAAAATTTGAATTTCGCGGCCTACCCTGACGCGTCCCCCTTAATACAAAACCAATTAATGTTATACATAGCAAATGCGAGAGCAGTGGTGGCCCAGTGGTAACGGCCGCGACTTACGAGTTGTAGGTCGTAGGTTCGAACCCAGACAGGCGCTTTACTTTGTGTAAATTATTTCATCACCACTGCTCTCAAAACGGTGAAGGAAAACATCGTGAGGAAACCGGCATGTCCTAGAACCGAAAATTCGAAGATATGTGACATCTACCAACCCGCACTGGGCCCGCGTGGTGGATTACAGCCCACTCCCTCTCACAGAGAGGAGGCCTGTGTCCCAGCAGTGGGAACAGTATAGGCTGATGATGATGATGATGATAGCAAATGCGTGATCGTGATTTGTGTACAAAATTGTTGTTGTTTTGTAATGTTAATTACTTTGCAAATTATTGTATAGAATCATGTGCTTCTAACTTTACAGACAGCTGTGCCGCTGGGGAGTTTGTTGCGCCATTTCTTCTTCCCAGCTAAAGCACTAGGAGTGAAGGGCGGGCGGTTTGAGTTACTGTCTTATGTAATTTTGACGTTCAAAAAGTGTTGATTCTCAGCCTAATTTGAATAAATAAATTTTTATTTTCAGCTGTGAGTAATTTTAATTGAAACCTTTGACTCCCAAACTAGACAAGGAAAGGAATTCCTGTAACTTGGTGAAAAAGAGATTGAGACACTTATTATAAAAGGCTTGTCAGTAATGGAAATGACTTTTGATCCCAAATTGACAATATCATTTGCGAAACATAACATTTTCTATTTAAATATAGCAAAGTATATTTCTGCCACATATAGTTTTCAAAACTTATTCACTATGTTAGGTGGCTCCAGCATTTGCAAGCCAAATCAACTGTCTGGGTCTGCTTTAAAATAACTTTTTTTTGTGTAGGCACAGATGAGTTTGTTGATGTATGGATTTCATTACTTATTTTAAGTTTAATAATACACACAAACATTCCGGAATAAATTTTCTGAATTATTATGAAAACCGCAACAAAATTCGTTGCGTAGATTAAGCCGGGTCTCCTGCGCTTGTTGTTACACAAAAACATTGCAACAAAGAGGCGTGGTCATACACATTTGTCTATGCTTTGTATGAAAATAAATGTTTATGTGTAAGGTTTTTTATGTATTGTTTCGAAAAAACACGCGCAGGAGACCCTACTTAAGAAGAACAACGCAGTCACATAGACAGACACGAAAAGCGACTTAAATTTATAATCCACATAAGTACTATCGAAGAAACTCATATCTGTACACTGTAAGGACTATTCTTGCTTGCAGCGCTCGGCCGCTATTGTAACACTTACCTACGAAAAAAAAAGGGTCGTGTGCACAGGCTTTTGTTTTCAAATTGGTTAGATATGTTACCCCGATGGTACCAATATGACTTTTTTAATAGGGTGATGATTACATTTTTTTTTGTCCGTCATTTAGATTATTAAAAACTATTGGACACGTATTTTTTTCTTTTTTACGTAATCAAAATATTACGGCGAATGAGTTAAAATGTGCCATGACGTCACGAGTATGTAGATTTTATACTTACTTGTGACGTTGCGACCCCGACTCCCCAACTTTAATGCGTTTTATCTAAGTATTTTTTTATTAATATGATAAAGCAAAAAATACGTGTCTAATATTTTTTTAGTATCTATCTGACGGACTAAATAGTTTTTTTTTGTCCAGGCATCATCCCCATTCATTATGTACCATCGGGTAACGCATTTCTAAGCATTTTCAAAACAAAATCCCGTGCACACGACCAATTTTTTTCGTAGGTAAGCGATACTGTAGCGGCCGAGTGCTGCAAGCAAGAATAGTCCTTACAGTGTACAGATATGCGTTTCTTCGATAGTAACTACAGAGTTTATATTGGACATTACTGACATCGGTAAGGAAAACATCGTAAGAACCTTGGACTTACAGTTATTTAGCAGAGCCCTGCGGTTTCACCCGCATAAGTCTCGATCCCGTGGGAATATCGGGATAAAAAGTATCCTATTTTAACACATTAGGATACTTTTTAGGGTTCCGTACCTCAAAAGGAAAAAACGGAACCCTTATAGGATCACTCGTGTGTCTGTCTGTCTGTCTGTCCGTCTGTCACAGCCAATTTACTCCGAATCTAATGGACCGATTAAGATGAAATTTGGTATACATATGTATTTTTGTGACCCAAACACGAATGTGTAACGTAAATAAAAAAAAATTGAATATAGGGGTTACTTTTGGGGGGCAAACAAGAAAATTTAAAAAAAAAAGTTATGCTAACAGTACCGTGTGACATATCAAATGAAAGGACTTATTGCGAGGATCTTAAATATATTTTTCATATAATTTTAAAATAAACATTTTTAAAGATATTTAAGAAATACAATGAAAATTGACCATTCCCCCCCCTTTATCTCCGAAACTACTGGACCAAAAATTTTCAAAAAAATACATAGTATGGCTCTTTACTCATAGATTACAGGAAAACCTATAAGAAGTCCATGGTCTTAAAATAACATGGTAAATCTCTCAATATTGTGCGCGCAAACTTACATTTCGTCACTCGGCATCCAATAGGCCCATCTCTCTAGCTATTATAATATCAACAACAAAATATCAAAAGTGTTTGACAGGCTGCTTAATACACAACTAAAAAATAAAACTGTAAATGTTCATGACAACCAATTCGGGTTTCGGCGTCGTTTGTCAACTGAAAGTGCAGTGTTGTGTCTTAAGCATACTGTCACATACTATACTTATACACAGCGCGGGACGCCGATTTATGCTAGCTTTCTCGACTTATTCAAGACTTGATCTGGTTGCTTATGACGTATTGTGGAGAAAGATGGAGAAGGATAGGTTGCCAATGGAGCTTAAAAACATTTTTAAATATTGGTACCTATGGTAACCAGATCAATAGTGTACGATGGGCTGGAACTTTTTCCAGGCCATACAGATTGGAATGCGGGGTGAGGCAGGATTGGCGAGCTCAGCAGCACCAGAGTGGGTTGCTGTACTTCATAATGTGCACATATCGAAATGAGGGAATCTATGCTTAATTTTAACGACAGAAAAAATATTTTAAAAATCGAAATATTTTTTTTATACTTTTATGGAATTAAAAAAAAAATGTAACAAAACTGTGTAACTTTTAAACTGAATCAGCTATCGTAATGAACCAAACTCCATAATGATTGGAAGTAAGTAGGCGTCCACATAAAATTGAAATTGAGAAAAAAAACTACCCTCAATTGAAAATAAACATGTTTTTTTAGTAAAAATCTGTATTTTTTTCATCAATTTTTACAATAATTGTAAAATTTATGAATAAGATGCCCAAGAGAATAAAAAAAAAACAAAAAAAAAATTTGACCGTTTTTCCGTCAGTAAAATTAAGCATAGATTCCCCTCATTTCGATATGTGCACATTATGAAGACTCACACTGTATAGATGGTATTTGTGTAAATAATATTAGCTTTGCAGACGATATGGTGCTTCTGAGCGCCAGCCAGTATCCCATAGACAAAAACTGTTAGTCGCAAAACTTTCTAAGTAACCTGGTAAAATAAGCTAAAGTTCATAAGTTTACTAACACAATGAGTCCTTGTTACTTGAATAAAGAAAAATATATGGATGACAATTTTTTTTTTTTGAACCACGTTTTCTAAAAATGAAACCTAGCTAGATCGATTTATTGCTCCCGAAACCCCCTGCAAACTAAATTTCATAAAGATTCTTGGAGCCGTTTCAGAGATTCAGGTTATATAATTAATTATTTTAATTGCTCGTTTAAAGGTGTTAGATTTTTATTTTTTCTACACGTTCAAATAAGTGATCCTGCAATTAAAAAAAAACGTAAAAAATTACACATTCGCGGTATTGGATGCCGAGCGACGATTTGCAGTTGGAATAAATATTAAGTTTGTTCTTGGGATAAATAAATTCATCTCAACTACGGAACCCTTCATTGTGCGTAGTCCGACACGCACTTGGCCGGTTTTTAGGGTTATAAACTATTTGTGTGCCTAATTTCATCCAAATCCGTTCAGTCGTTTTTGCGTGAAAGGGTAACAAACATCCATCCATTCATCCTTACAAACTTTCGCATTTATAATATAATTATTAAGTAGGAAGATTAGTAGGATAAGTAAGATAGGATATAAGTCTGAAGGTATAAGGCTGTGGGACAATAAAGGCCGGTATTATTTATTATTATAGATTACGCACCTGTATGTATTCTTTCATGTTTCCGTAGCGTGCCACCGTCTGCGAACGCTTTCCAGCAGAAACGACACGCGTAAGGACGCTCGCCCGTGTGGATACGGATGTGAATCTGTTGCGAGCTCCGCGAACCAAACACTTTGCCTATGGACACAAAACAAAGAGTTACAGAGAGGGAAAAAATCATTAAGAAATCTTCTGTTCTCTTGCAACATGACTGTTATAAATTATATATTATAATATTTCGGTTATAAATTATTTAGAGTTGTAGAAGCTCTCATTACGATTTTTTTTTTTGAAGTGAGAACTTTTTTAGGCGCGTTGGGCATTTTTGAGACGACACCTCATTTTAGTAAACGCGATTGTTCTCTTTATTTATATTACGTTACGAATCAATGTTCTATGTAAGTAATTTTACTTTAAAGGTTTCGGAAGTATTATTTTTTGTAAACGCGATTGTGCTCTTTATTTAAATAAGGTTACGGACCAATGTTCTATACAAGTATTTTTCTTCCACCAAGGCGTTCTTGTTCAAGTTTTCACTTCTGTCGGCACTCCCGGAGTGCCACCAATTTTTTTGTTACAATTATATTTTTCTTGATTTAAATTAAATTATTGACTATCAAAGGCAGAACTCCTATTGCTAGATTATATTACAAACAGTAGGTAGCCCCTGAATAAAAAAAATAATATTAACAATAAAGGCTTTTTTTTAGCGTACAAATTAAATAAAGTAAGGAGCGACTAGTTAGTACATCTCTAGTACAGGTGCCATTATATTAGTAGGTCTACTTTCTCCTTTTTTTCAGGTAAATACACGAAGAGCACAATCCTAGCTGATTATGACCTACGAAGTATTTGCAGGTGTTAAAGTCACTCAAGGTACTCACCACATACTCGACAAGGGAATTGCCGTGAATTATTCGATGATGATGTATTATTTCGACCTCTAGCCATTCTTTTTAACCTGCAACAGAGAAATATATTTTGTATACGCTTTTATAAATAAGGAAGCTTTATCTCAGGAGTGGTATTCAGTTAAGTGTTCATTCTAAAAGTTGGTAACGTCGCAAATTGCCATCAAATATTTACCTGTTTTGATTAATTTGGCAATATTACTGTATGGAAATATGACATATCGATAACTTGTGAGTGACCTAAAATATTACTAATAAATTGCAATTAAAACACTGAATTTGATGTTGTAACCATTTTAGGTGTAAAAAAGGTAAATGTAGTGTAAATTGCATTCAATAATCAATATTTGGTTGAGGCTCACAAGTGATGTACTTTTTTTCGTGAGCCGAATTTTGAGTGAAGAATAATATTTCGAAACTTCGGAATAATTAATCTATTTGTTTCCTGTGGTGGATATTATTCACTTGTTAATATCAAGCCATTTAAATTATTTATTTATTTGAATTTAACCAAAAACAAACCGGTACAACAAATTGCTTACTTCTTGTTTCATAGAAAAATAAAATCTTGTTTGTACTGTTTATCGTGACTTCTTAGTATTATATAACATGTATGGGAATAAAACTACTATCCCAATAGTAGATATAATTAAAACATAACACATAACATCACGCCTTGTTTCCCCGAAGGGTTGGGCAGAGGTGTCCCTGTAGCAGGTACACCCACATTTCGCCAGTTATGTTTAAGTCCCATGTAATAGGGGGCGAGCCTATTGCCATCAACCGGGCACAAATCCAGACTCCGGGGATATAATTAATTATGCAAAAAATGATAAAACTATGATTTTAAAAACAAATGTACTTAATATTTCACGTGTATTATAAACAGTGATCGGAGTAGGTAGATTGAAATAGTCTTGTCTCGTGTGAACTAATCTTAACAATATTTCCAGTATGTTATCGTGCGTTACAAGTTCCCGTGTTTGATGGTACATTTTCTGTGAGCCTCACCTATTTTATTTAGTTCACTAGTTAGCGATATTTCATATTTCCATACAGTAATATTGCCAAATTAAGTAAAACAACGAAATATTTGACAGCTATTTGCGACGTTGCCTACTTTCAGAATGCACGCTCTTAAGCGCACATCCAGAGGTGCGGTTGACTTGTCTTTGTAGTATAATTATGCAGCTAAAGCTAGGAAGTGGTGAAGGATGGGCGTTTTGGGGGACTGTCTTATGTAATTTTGTCAGTATAAGTGCTCATTCTTAGCCTAATTTGAATAATAGAAGATGATTCAGTAAGAGAATAAAGCAGTGTCACGGGCACTATATAGACAGGGACATCTTTATCCCCGAGGCGAATACTCTACTTTTCACACATTCTGCGTAATATAAAGCAATTCGATTTTCGATGTTTTTTAGTAAAAGTTTTCATGCTCATTTTTAGTTGAGGTTCCAGATTCAAATGACATTCTTGACCGGGTTCTAATGAAATTCAGTACAATATTATTGCCCGGCTAGACCCTCAGGGCTATTATGACTTACTTTGGGTTAGGTTTGCAAGACATAATTTGACATTACCAAGCAGCTGATGTAAGAATGAGTTCCGATCAGATCCCGTCGTGTTACCTGGGCTGCGCGTGCGACGCGTGCGGCGCGCGGTGTCGCTCGGCGTGTCCCTCGGCGTGCGCGAGCAGCTGCAGCGCGTCGGCGAAGCCCTCGCCGCACACGTCGCACGTGTGTTCCGCCCACGTGCTGCTCGAACTGTCGTGGCGCTTGTAACTGCCACACGAAACAACAATGTTAATTAGCTTCTTTTTACTCAAATTTTGTAATTTTTTGTTATGAACTTATGAATTACAATCTTCGCTAGCAGAACACATTAAATTATTAACTTTGTGTAGTGCTTGAGTCACCAAGATACAGATTGTACCCAGCTTGGGACCCATTAATAAATCTGTCTATTTTTTATCCGTAATTCATATGGTGTACATAATTAGGAGTATTATATTCTAAATTTTCTGTTAGTAAGAATTTCATAGCATGTTACTTGTATGTTTAAGTTAAATAAAATATTGATAGCCTAATGGTGTGACCGTCAGACTGCCAAGTACACACCTCTGACTTTTCGGATTCATGTGCGTATTGCATAATTATTACTTGCTTCAAAAGCGGTGTAGGAAAACATCGCGAGGAAACCAGCATACCTGAGAGATATTTCTCGACGGCATGTAAAGCCCAAGTCAGAGGCCCATGGGTGGCTTTAAAACTCTGACACCAGGTTAGTCACTAACCACACGAAAAGAAGTTTAATAAATCCCGTACGCAAAATACGTGCTTTGACGTGGAGTTGCGGACACAAGCTCGTCTTAACAAGTTAAACAAATGAACTAAATAAAAACATGTATTACGGACGACGTATTAGCACAGTCTAGTCTAGTGAAATCATACACTCAATCATCGCGTTTAATGTTGTCGATAAAGCCCACAACGTCGGGACATTCGTTGCAACGAATAAAATGCTAGGCATGTGTGTATCGTCACAAACGTTACACAAACCAAAGTTGAAGTAAAATGATATCCAAAATGGATTGGAGACTATGAAAATTTGCCACACTGGGCGTTCACTGGCGCCATGGAACTATGATGTTTATCACGTACCTGTGTGCTGCAGCCACGTGTCTTCGCAGCAGGTCGGCTCGCTGGAAGGCGACGCCGCAGTCCTGACAGAACAGCTCGGGGCCGCGCATCGTATCGTACACCGCGCGATCAGACGTCCCGTGTGACAGCGGGGATAAACGGAACTCCATGTCGTCTCCTGAATTCGAACAACAATTTCAAAATCAACTCTCACAAAGTTACATTTACAGCGTATGATGCAGAGTTCCCCAATATTCAAATCCTTACATATTTTAAAACAAAGTCCCCCGCCGCGTCTGTCTGAACGCGATAAACTGAAAAACTACAGAGCGGATTTTCAAACGGTTTTCACCAATGGACGGAGTGATTCTTGCGGAAGGTTTTGGTGTATAATTCATTAAGGTTTTGTGTAAATTAGCTGAAATATGATAATTACTGTCGAAAATGTCGGAAAAAATCATGCCGACTAGGAGCTTTACTGGCGTGCGCCGCGTAAACCGTTAGAGATACATCAAATTCATGTTCTACAGCAGCGGTCGGCAACACGAGGCCCGCGGACGTCTTACTTGCGGCCCGTGAATGTTTTGTAAATAAGTTTTTTGGGTGGGAAATTATCAAATAACTTCTCCCGCTCTGGGTGGAGCGGGAGGGCGTGTCAGACTTTTACTGACTAAAACCCACCCGTGTTCCTTCGGTTGCCCTGTTGCCGGGGGGCCACGATTTCCCTATCGGTTTTCTTCGAAGCCCCGGCAGGCATTGGCCCTAGCGGACCCCGTCAATTCTGCTGACATCTCTTTGAGGCGCGCGTGGAACACAACGCGCCGTCGACCCGGGCTTGGTCCTTATCGGACGGCAAGCTACCCATTGCTCACCGTCCGCAAGCCCGCGCATACGGTGGCCGGAAATCGGCTCGCGATTCCCGCCCCGAGCGTCTCCTCCTGCGGCGGTTAGGGGCGTGAGGGCGCGAAATTTGCCTCTCCCTCACGCGTTCCGCCTCCTTCGCGAGCATTACCGCTTCGCAGAAGGAGGTGACAGCCTTCCATTTCCTCTCGCTCCGTACCATGGCCTGAATCAGGGCCGAACGCGAGAGATCACCGCCGCCGATCGCCTCTACGAGGACACGACGTTGCTCCGCCCAAACCGGGCAGACCTCCACCGTTCCCGAATGCAACCTCAGACAGCACGCTGAAATTTGTATAAAATCGGCTACCTATTTAGGTACTTTGTAGTTTTCATTTCTGAATGATTTACGGTGGTTATTTTTCTAGCTATAAAACCCAAAAATATAAACATAATGTAAGTACTTATAACGTGTACGAATTAAATTCCGTATGGTTTAACAATTTTTAATAGCATTTTTATTTTTTCTATGGGATATAAAATAATAATAAATATTTATTCAGTATAAAAAATTGGTAAAATATTAACATAAAATCTTATAAATAATTTATAAAGGTAATATAATGTTAGATGCCTGTACTAGGATAAACCTGTATCACAAGCGGCATGAGTTCACACTTTATGGTACCATGGTATGACCAATTATACGTAAGTATATTGAGCTTCCCTAGAACTAAAGGCGGGCCGCACTTGTGATATTAACCCTAGTTAATATCACAAGGCCGCGTGCGCCGCCAGCGCCTCGCGCGGCCAGCACAGCTCGCGCCGTGCACTGTCACATACACACAACTTACCCGAGTCGGAGTCTTCGTAGGGCGGGTCGGGCGGCTGGTCGCGCGGCGGCAGGTGCGGGTGGCGCGAGGCCGCGTGCGCCGCCAGCGCCTCGCGCGACCAGCACAGCTCGCCGCACGAGCCGCACTCCACTGGCGAGTCGCCGCCGTGCACCTAGCGACACACAAACACATAAATATTTTTTTATCATTTACAGTAAGAGTGAATTATCAACTTCTAGGTGTGTTCTTAACAGCAAGACGACGACAAAAACATTTAAAAAACAAATATGCATGTTACGACCGTGCAAGAGTTAAACTATCCTGTTTGTATGGGATTGGCAACCATATCTATTTTTCGAGGAACACAAGATATGGGATGGGTTGGCCAAAGCCTGTCAACATTTAAATAAATTTGTTGATAACAAAAGAAGTAATCCAAAATAAGCACTAACCCTGGCATGTGACTGCAAAGCCTTCTCCCTAGCGAAGCCGACGCCGCAGTGCCTGCAGACGAAGGGGCGCGAGGGGTCGCTGGGCGGCGGCGGCGGCTCGGGCGCGGGGGGCGCGGGCGCGGGCGAGGGCGGCGAGGGAGGGGGGCGCGCCGGCGAGCGCGCGCGCCGCGACCACTGCTGTGTGCGCGCTGACGTCATGTTCTCCCACATGCCGTTCTGAGAACAAACATTTCGACAAGAACAAATTGTATTACATTAACAAGACAAGTTTTAATTTTTGTTCTGAAATTAGAGACCCGTCCCTGCTTCGCACAGTTTTCTACGACTTAAAAAAATATAGTATTTTTTTTATTAAATGGAAATTTAACATTAATGTATTATTCACAAAAACCTTGCAGAATAAATTCTCTTAGGGATGATGGTGAAAACTGCATCAAAATCCGTTTTGTAGTTTAGAATAACGCGGTCACACAGACAGACAAGAAATGCGATTTTAATTGATAATAAGTATGGATGGATCTACAAAGTACAAAGAGCAAGCTACCTTTGGTATATATAAGATAATATTTAACACACGACATACCTCCTCGACCGGCTCAGGATTCTTTTTCCGTCGACCTCGTTTCTTCTTTGGTTTTACAATTTGGTTATTGTCTAAAACATCCTCTGCAACAATTAAACATCCATATTATTTTAATACAAAGAGGAACATTCTAGAAACACATCAGTATTAACTTTTGAAATCATTTCAGAAGTTTTTCAACTAGTTGGACCTTAGTCTGGTGAGACTGCCATAGAATAGACAGTATATCCTTATTTTACATAAAATATGGTTCCACATATTTTGCTTACTTACTTCACCATACAAAAAAAAAAAAACTGGCACTCCGGGAGTGCCGACAAAAGTGAAAACTTGAAAAAAAATTGGCACCGAGGTAATCAACGCGATGTCTTTTACTCCACGCACCGCGGTAATCAATACGTTTATGTCTTTTTAATGGTCAAAAGCTGGTGTCGTTAGTGTCGCGAAATCAATGATTTAGTCCCGTCTCATAAATGCCCACCGCGCCTAAAGTTTTACTTCAAAAATACCTTAGAAATCAAATTATAAAAATACTTATTACTTGATGCGGAAGCCGGAGCACCAGGTGTTGTGGTGTGACTTGGAACAGGCCTGTGACCAGTAGTAGACTGCAATAGGCTAAATTGATTGATAAACTATTTCATAGTACACTTACCATAATCTATAGAATCGGTGTTTTCAGGCACAAAGGCGTGAACCTTGAGATGGTTCATAAGGTCACACTTGCGCACGTACCGCACGCCGCACAGATTGCACGCATGCGGCCGGTCGTTCTGATGGGCCACCATATGATTCATGAGAGCGGCCTTCTTACGGAACCGCCGCGAACAAAAGTCGCAGGGCCACGGACGCATCGCTGTGTATTCATCCTGAGAAACGATAAAGTGTGTAATACACCTAAGTATAATAAAATACACCGACTATTGCTAATTGTGTGAGCAACACGTATCAATGTGTTCACAGACCAAGAACTTGTGCAAGTGAACCAAAAACTTTAGCTTCACTCTCACAATCAAATAGATAATATGCTTTGCAGCCATTTTGTTTGAACCACCTTGTTTGTTTTATAGGTAAGATAGCATTGAAACAATAGGGATGTTAACTAATATTGGAAATATTCGATCAAATAATGTAATTTCAAAGAAAGTCTAGTAAAATGAGTCTCTCTCACTCTGTGAATATCGGAAATGTGTGAGAGACATTGGTGTGGTGCCGATTCCCTTGTTCTCAAACTAAACTAAATTTAAGTTCAGTGCATCTTTTTCTTTCTATTGCATTAAGAAAAGGACAGAAGATAAATTTTAGTTTAGTCCTGTCAAATTATCAGCGCTTGACGTAAATTGACGTAATTTTAGTCGGCAAGTTTTTAATCACGTCTAAACTTGTATGGAGAGTGACAGGCGCTGATTAATTTGACAGGACTAAACTAAAATTTATCCTCTGTCCTTTTCTTAATGAAATAGAAAGAAAAAGATGCACTGAACTTAAATTTAGTTTAGTTTGTGAACAAGAGAATCGGCACCATATACTCAGTACTCGTTTGTTAAAGAAAAAAACTATAGTATGAAGTTATATAGTCATGACGTCACTTCTATGATAGTGCCGTTTTTGTCTAGCAGTTATTTAAAAACGTTTATGACTTGGCAATTTTTTAAGCTTTTATAATACAGTTTACACTATTTGCAAACAAATATTTTTTTGAGAATAAAATAAAAAAAAAATTGTCACCATCCCAATTCCTGTGGCTTTACTGGCGTAAAATGAAACAGATATATACCTGCAATTTCTTTTGCTTTACTGAACTTAGATGTGTGCAACTTACTTGATCTGTTGGTAAGGGAACATCAAGATCATTTTCTTCCTTCAGAACCAGATCAGCGTTATTCAGATGATCCATAGGAACTTCAACTCTAAAATAAAAATAATAATAAAATAAATGCAGTTATAACAATTAATAATACCTATGTAAAGAAGAAATATTGTTTATTCTTGCGCTAAATAAAGTGACTCTTAGACTAAGTTTGTGTCTTGAATGTAAAATTATTAGAATTATTAAAAGTCATGGAAAACTTAAGATTTTTATCTTGGAAGGCACAATTGTGTCACTAAGTTGCAATAATTATTAAGAGAATTAAACTGTAATAAAATAAATAAAAAAATTGAGAGATCTTACTGGTACCTTTCCTGCCCACCAGGAATCACCCAATCGTCTGTAATGACCTCTTCGGTAACACACTCCACGCTAGGATCATCAGCCAGTTCGGCTGTCTCTGTATAGCTCACTACATCTTGAGATAAAAACATTAAGTTCTCCGCAGCCATTTGGTCCGTGCTCATCATCTCTTCAGCTGTCTGTGTGTACAATTGATTCTCTACCTTCAACTGAATATGACGAATGAAAATAATTTTTGGTAGTATATTTAAAGAAAAAAATCATTTTATTCAACACACCCACACACACACTTAATTATTATTTATACTTTATGCAATTTTCTCCATTCTGTGTATTCTGTATCATTTTATGGTAAAGGTTTTTCAAAAGAGTTTTAGTAGGTTTATTACAAAAAAGAAAAAAAGTCTGAAATGCCATGCTGTCACACAAAAAATGTATGAATGATTTTTGGCTAAAATTAGATTCCCAAAATAATTAGTCTCACCATGTTGGAATATTCTGTGTGCTGCACGTTATCTAGGCCTGTTATCACTTCCTCTGTCTCAACGACACCTGGACTGTGCTGGAAAGCAAACATTTTCTTCAGTGGAGAAGAAAATAAAAAGAAAATGTAAGAAGAAAATAAAAGATAATGACAAATTACTCTTGTAATAAGAGAAGTGCAATAAAAATAATCCATGTATTTTTTCTGTTGTAATTCTGTATAAATGAACCAAAAATAGGGTTGAGACCAACATAACAGAAAAGAGGAATGATAGTATTATGTGTTCCACAAAACAAAATACGCTTTCAATGTTTATAATGCTGGGGCTGCATCTGTGTCTATTGTGACGAAGCTTCGCACAGTGATACAATATACCTACGCAGATGTGACCAACTATTCGGGCTGCATAGCACTTATCGCCCGGGTATCTAAAAGGGTTCTAGCGCTAACGCTAATGTGACCACCGCATTAGCGCGATATTTTTTTAGCAAGCAAATCATACGAAGCTTCAGCACGTATTGCTTCATCAAGATAGATGCAGATGCGGCCGCAGTATATGAAGTATGACAGAAGTATAGTCAATCCCATAATTGCTTTTCCAACCTATGGCTGAATGTCACTTCCATGTTGTAAAGCGACAAGGTTAGCACTTTCAAGGCCAATGTGACAGTAACATAGTTGTTTCATATTACAGGGAATTGTTGTCAATAGTGCTAAAGTAATTATGAGGCAAACTATACAGTAAAACCTCCTTTTCTTTACCTTCACTTCAACTTCTTCCTCCCATTGGAGGTTGAAGTCTTCGGCTTCCCCATCCATAATAAGTTCCTGATTTCATTCCATTGATAGCTTGGTGAATCCAGGGGCCACCTAGAATTTTAGATAAATTTGTTGTTTTCATATGAGTCAGCTGAAGTAATTGAAAGTAGTTGCAAAGTTGTTTATTCAATTCTATCTTGAAGTCTTTTGTCTTACTGTTTTACGATGTCCTTTCATGGATACTTCCAGATGGTATTAATGGTTCATTAAGTTTTAAGATTAATTAAAATGCATCAAATTGAATAATTATGCAATATCTGCACCTAAAAAGAATATAATCCCATAAAACTACATGGTTGAACTGATACAGGTAACATACTGATAACATTCCTGTCATTAATTCTAGATACATCATAAAACATCCTTGAATCAAAACATCAACATAACCTTAACATCTAGCTATATTTTATATAGTTACGAATTAAGTGCTAAACGAAAAGACCAATCGTTGGTAATAAAATATTCATTACTGTAGAAGTCATTCTAATAATAAAGACTGAAAGCCGAAACAAAAATGGTGTCAACTTGGGAGTAAAGATGTAAAAAAACGGTTAGGTTATCCTGTCAAAGTAGAAGGTTAGTTACAATAATCATTATACCTCTAATTATTTATTGATATGGTGAAAAAGAACACACGTATAGCGAGAAACATCACGATTAATACGATAATCATAGCTGTTTTACATATCTATACGTTTACGTGACGCAATCATAGAACTTATCGATAGTTCATCATCGATGAAAACAATAATATAACCAAAGTCATTACATTTTTTTTTAAATAACTTACCTGGATATTGTTTAATATTTATAGATTGACCGTTTTAAGCTCAAAATTGCACTCGTAAAGCCAATATTTTCTAATGTTTGGTTATCAGACAAATGGCTATCTTCCATTTCCATTCCAACCACACCATAGACAAACTAACGCAAACGCTCCAACAAACATGTAAAAAGTTTTCGAGCAAATAGAATGCCCAAAAATCCACAATTATATTATTTTTAGTTATATCGACACAATGATTAAAAATACAATAGTGATCGTGAAAAAATACTGGGGGCTGTATCTAAGGGCAAGTGGCAATTTGAAAGAGCTGAGCTTGGAACTTTGCAACCGATTGGTTCCCTAGCTAGACGATTAAATCTAGCATTACAGTCATATCATAAATCATAATGATCTCGTATGTATGCTGGATTGGATGTAACAAAATTCCATTTATTATTAGTTTGAGTGAGTTGCTTGTTTTAGTATAATAAAATGAACTCTGTGGTTACCACCATACACCATACCATAGGATCCATAGACTATAGAATAAAACTTGTTTCAGAACGTAGTTTTAGAACGAACAACAAATGTCAGTCAAGTTGACAGAGGCCGCATTCCGAGTTACGATAAAAGTGATAATATCGCGAATCCGACCTTTAACGACTGCTTCCAGACGCGAGCGACGCGAGACTATTTGAAATGAGCGCACAATTTAGAATGTTGCGCTCATTTTTTGCGGACGTTTTTTAGACGTTGAGTGTGCATCTTGGGTTTTTATATATCAATGTTTAAAAGTCACAAAATATAAGGGCTATTGAGTAATAATTGTGACTATTAAATTTGGTCGGATTCGCGATATTATCACTATTAGCGTAACTCGGAATGCGGCCAGAGTGACACTGTGTCACTGTCGCCAATGACACTATTTTTGTTTGATTTCGTGTACAAATTCACAAATTGATGAACAAGAATTGAACTTCTTTAATAATTACAGGTTGATGTGGTGAAAAATGGCTCAGGAACTAAAAGAACTTTGTCAGCTTCTATTTCCAGACTCCGCTGAAGGTAAACCGGCCTTTTTTATGCACTTATTCAATATTAGTCTGTTTATATCAAAACAGATCCAAGACTCGTCGCAAGAAAACAATTACACTTATTCCAATATTTAAGGTTTAGAATTCCTTTTGATAGTGTTACTCATAACTCCTGAAATTTCTCTAAAACTTCGATATTCCTTGTTTCGTGTATTCCATAAAAATAAAACCATGATAACCTTTCAGTTTTGCACTTTTAGGCTGCCTGTCCTCTGGAGCTGAGAAGAGAGAAGAGGAGCGGAGTTGTGCCTGTGTCAAACAATAGAATCTACACTCCGTTCCAGTTTTTGTTCTATTGGTTAATATTGGCACAGCTCCGCTCCTCTTCTCGCTTTCTCCGCGCCAGTGGATAGGCAGCCTTAAAACTGTTACAGTGTTGGTTCTTTTTTCGTATGTTTTGAAGAAGCTGTGAATCTTTTGCTTTAAATTGTTCCCACAATTTTTTTGCATCTTTTTGATTAATTTACAGAAAATGCAGAAAACTTTAGTGATATCACTGACTACATAAAAAAACTGGGATCCCAGAATTGGGAGCATATTCGGAAAGAACCCGAGAGACTGACCGAGGAGATGAAACAGCTGACCGAACAAACACAAGAGCTGGCATTCGCAAATTACAAGACATTTGTTGAGACTGCAGAGATTTCACATACAATCATTAATGATTTAGCTAAGTCCAAAGATTCACTTTCTTCCTTCCTGGATAATACACCAGTTTTTTTACAAGAATGTGATAAATTCTCACAAATTGCTGGGAATATTGTCAAGGAAAAGAGGTAAAACTATTTAGTTAAATTGTACAGTAAGACTTATGTAAGTGGGTAGGCAGTATGAACCATTTGGCTAAATATGCCACCCATATTTTAGTATGATAATGATTTCATAACTATTATTGAAATTATTTTCAGTCGCTATAGTACTATCCGTAACCAAAGTGATAAGCTACTGGAGTTGCTGGAGCTGCCATCTCTAATGCGAGAAGCACTCAATGCTGAGGACTATGAGAGTGCTCTGGACATCTTCACATTTGTCCGTAACCTGTCTAAAAGATATTCTGAAATACCTATAGTGCAGGTATGTAACCCTTTTATTATTTACAATCTGATAGTTAAATTGCCTATGTGTACATAGTGTGCTCTATTGAATTTATTGATTTTCAGAACACTACATCAGAAATAATGACGCTCTGGTTTGAAACTCTCTACCACCTTTTCAATCAACTGCGGTATGATTTGCCACTTCCTCAATGTTTGCAAGTGAGTAACAAAAAAATAACGTAACATGATTGGCATTTACGTATAGTATATATTTTTTTAAATAATATTTTGTTATAGATTCTCGGCTATCTACGCAGAGCCAATACTGTTTATAGATCAACAGATGAAGATGAGAGCAGTATGTATGCTGGTAGCATCAAATCAAATAATACAGCTACTTCTGATGGTCTACATGTACATTTTCTAAAAGCCAGAAATGCATGGTTTGAAAAAGCATTGGAAGATGCCAAGAATATGGAGGGTATGTGTTGTTTAATCTATTGCTAAAGGCTTACTGTAACATCACTGTGGGAGTAGGTTATATGAGTGGAAACATATACTGTCGCAAAAGTGCGCGAACATTGGGCATTTGTAGTAATCTTGGCCGTACTTACTGACTGCTGTTTTACCGCCGTTGTCGTCTGGAGCTCGGACTGGAATCACGTACGCTCGAAGTTACACTATGTTAAATTGTTAAAAAAACTAAAAATCATACCCAGTTTATTCATTCTGTTTCTTTTTATTATATTTCAGCACCAGAAAGATTATTGCGAAGAATAGTAGAACTGCACAGAATACATCTTTTCAACGTTTTGACCCAGCACAAGTCTATATTCTTATCTGATTCTCAAGAATCCAAAATAAAAGATGATGAATTGAGTGGCACTAGTGCCTTATCCTGTTGGTTGAAATTAAAGGTAAGAAAACATTTTATAGTATTTTCATTATTCTTGAACAGTGTGAATGCCATATGCACACTGTTTACCTCAGTTTCATAATTATTATTATCTACACTCCTCATTCTACTTTCTTTTATTTAATTTTAATTGTAAGATTTTATCTTTTGTGTTTTGGTACTGTAATCTCCAAAAAGCATAAAAACATTACATATTTTTTGTGATACTCAATTTGGGAGTCGAAACTGTCTCTCCTAAATACAGATTACTCAGTGATCTAGCTAGGAGAGCAGCGATTCACCCAACAATTAATTGTACTTACACAATCAATCTGCCTAGCCTTTTCCCAACTATATTGGGGTCGGCTTCCAGTCTAACCGGATGCAGCTGAATACCAGTATTTTACATGGAGCGACTGCCTATCTGACCTCCACAACCCAGTAACTGGGTAATACGATACCCTTGGTAAGACTGGTTGTCAGACTTTCGGGCTTCTGACGACCCGTAACGACTGTCAAAGATCCACGAATGACAGCCGGGACCAACGGCTTAACGTGCTTTCCGAGGCACGGAGGAGTCTCGGTATGTAGAAATGGTCACCCATCCACGGACCAACCCCGGCAAGCGTAGCTTAACCTGACAGACCGACCCGAGCGGCTGTTAGTACTTTAGCCACGAGCTCCTCAATTAATTGTACTTACACCATGTAATTAATAATGTATACTTTATAAGTCCCTCATGTACTACAAAACCTTTATGTTCCTAAATTAATTATATTTTATTATTCTATGCTTATCAGGTGGAAATATTGGCACATATACTAAACCAAGATTTGCCTAAGGAAGACGAAGCTAGTTTCGAGTCCCTTCTAAATCAATGCATGTATCTCTGCTTATCATTCGGAAGAGTTGGTGCAGATATGAGATGTGTTTTAACACCATTGTTCCGCAACAACATTCTTGCACAGTTTCATAGTGGGCTAGATAAGACAGACAGTCAATTTGAGAATCAGATGCGATCATATAAAGTACCGAGCTTAAAAAATGTGTTGCGGCCGATAAACGAGAGTATATCAACAGGACCACCAGAAAACTTACTGGATTACTATCCTCTAGCTGAATATTGCAATGGGATGTTAACGGTTTTGAACTCCATGAGAGTTACAGCACCATTGAATATTGTGAAGGAAGTATACAATGCATTCAGGGAATCTTTTAACAAAGCTGTTCAGGTTTTGTTAGCTTTCTACTACAGAGAGCAACAAAGCTTCACTGATACTGAGAAACAGAACTTTATTTCTTTATGTGTATGCTTCAATGAAGACTTGGTGCCATACATAGGCAAGTGTCTGGCTCAATCGTTTCCTTCCACACAAGTAGCTGAACTATTGGGAGTCACTTTGACTGTTTTACAAGAGAGCAATATTCTACACGTGGACCAAAATGCTGTGTGTGAACCCTTGAATTGTATTACAGGAGTGGCAGTTAATTAAATTGTTTATAATAATTAAAATGTAATTATTATAAGATAATTATGTTTAGATTGATAATTATAAAGGGATGTACCTACCTATAAATTAATTTTAAATTATTGTTAGAAAAAATTAAACGAATATTTGAGAAAAGGACTTTTAATCTGCTTATAAAAAAAATTGTGAATAACTGTATAAAAGAAATTAAGGCACGGCCTCTTAACAACTAGCGAAAAATAGGAATGATTACAAAACTTTTTCTTATTTTATAACAAGAATACTATGTAAACTTAACTCTTTTGATCCTAGATTTTCCTTCATCATTTCTGGACACCTCATAGAAGTGTGTAACCTTATCAATTTGTCCTAAAGACTCGATAAACTCCCGATCGTGAGTAATGATGATGAACATGAAGTTCTTCTGAATCATTCGGTCTTGTACGATGTCTCCGAGAGCCATACAAAGGCTTTTAACATTATCTTGATCTAAATTCGTTGTTGGCTCATCAAGGGCTAAAACTCCGAATCTGAAAGTTATGATATTAATGAGATTTTATTAAAGACATTATTATTACACAATTTATAGTACCGCCTTATCAAAAACGATTGACCACAAAAAAAATTGTTCAAATTCTCAATGGTCTAGTAGCCGCAAGCACTGACCATGAGGTCCTGGTTTCGATTCCCAGGTCGGGCAGTGTTATTAGGTTTTTCCATCAAGATGCCTGATGTTGTTTTAGTATGCGTAACCCCAGCAAAATGTTGCGGCTTAGAGAAATGAGAGTATTACAGATAATTAGTTCATAGTTAGTTGCAATTTGTTCAAGTATAGCAAAATTTGTTCAAGTTGTATTTTCGAAGTTATTCGAGAAAAACTGATTTTGCTGGGGTAACGTTACCCCAGCAAAATGTTTTTCAAAAAAGGCATTTAGCCTGGAACCAAGTACATGAAAAGATAGCTTTGATAGATGAGTTGTAAATGTATACCAATAGCAAAATTTGTTCATCTTATAGTTTTTGAGATATTCAAGATTTTGATGGGGTAACGTTTTGGGATTTTCAAAATCTCGAAAACTGTTAATCGCAGAAGTTTGAAAAAAATACCAGTTATAGGCCTTAATTTGTTAAAATTTGTTCAAACATAAGTATTTCGATTCATCAACAAATATTGATGTAATTAATTGTTTTTAAGAATCAGAAAAAATCGATTTACTCGTAAACTGGTACATTTACAAACAAATAAAAGGCAGTTACATATACCTATCATATACCCTTTTAAGGTGTACAAATCTGGATTAAAAAACTTTACGCGATATGAAGATATGAGATTTCATCAAATTTCAAGCGAGTTTCTTTGTCGATCGAATACACAGCTCCCTCTGAATACAAAACGATGGACTATAGTGAACAAATTTGTTCATTTTGTTGTAAAACATCCCTGAAAGTTTCAGCTTTAAATCTTAGATGGAATAAAAGTCATTCAAAAAACAAGAAAGTGTTAGCAATTCTCTTATAAATCGACTTAATTACGGAGGCTACGAAAAAGCGACCGTTTCATACTTGAGCGTAACCATCTGAAAAAACCGGTATAATAATAATTTTTAGGTGGTACAGTCGCATATAAAAGGATTATTGTGGTCGGTGGTTCAAAAAAATAGATGAGCATGATTAATTTTTTAATCAAATAAATATTTTATAAAAATCGTATGCGATATAGTTACTTAAGGGGGCCCTTCCCGATCCATCTATCGTCAACGCAAGCATGATCGAAAAGCATGTTGTTTCATCTAGCGCAAATGAGAACTGCTAACAAGCAAGTGAGAACGCGATAACATTGTACGAATAATAGTGTGCGGAAACTTGTTTCAGGAAATACGTTTTTTTGGGTAAGCTTTACTAGTTTGTAAAATAAATGTTTATCATTTAGAATCTCCATTACATGTGCAAGGTTTCTATGCAGATGTTTTCTTTACTTTTACAATTTATGAGTACATTATGAACGGCCAAAGTTCAGGTAAAAATTGTGCAAAAATGCAGATTTTCGGAGGCTTTTACTGAATTCATTTCTCGAAATTTTAATTTTTTGGTTTCATAGAAACCTAGAAATAGTGCACAAGACACCTATTAGTTTAAAAATTTCAAAGAAAGATGTGTAGCGACGCCATAAAGACGTACGAGCGTTTGTATGAAAAGTATGACGGGTTGGCCGCTCTTAAACTAAGAACAATCACAGATAGGTTGAGTATTTATAATACAAGTTGAAGTGTACCTACTTTTATCACTAGTCAAACATACATATATTAGGTAAATGCTTTTCAGTACAATTTAAAATCAGTTTGTTTCTTCGAAGAATGTTCCTCAACAATACGAATATAATAGGTCTTTACCTATGTAATTAGAGATTTTTAAGTGGGAAAAAATTCAACACCCGAGAGGCAGTACAAAACGTTTTCGCTGTCTTCTTCGCCTCCCGTTCGGCAGACTTCTACAGTAAAGGGATAAACAAACTTGCTTTAAAATGGAGAAATTGTATACATAATTTACGCCAGTACCTTGATTAGCTGAAATAAAAAAATTACCAACATTTTTTATATTCTAAAATTTTCATACAAATCTCCAATTTCATAGGTAAAGACCTAATATATTAATACAGTTTCTATAATTAGTTTGCTTTGTTGAAAAATGCCTGTGCTTCGCGACGTTGTTAGAAAGGGACACCAACATCACTACCTACGTTGGTGTCCCGCTTGTCACTACAAGCGAGACAGAAATGCCAATATAATTTCGTGTTAGACGACGTGACGTGTGCTTGCTTAATCTTTATACATTTCAATATTATTTTAATATAATGTTGTTTTTTTTACAAAAGTAGGTAAGTACTCCTACAAACGCATTCATTAATAATTAATACTATTAGATAGTTTGAACCATGTTTCTTGTATTTCTGGTTACCTAATCGCTAAAAACGAATTTAGTCGAACATTGCTAATGTTATAATTTCACACCAAATAACCTATACCTACTTAAAACATTTGACATTTCGGTTTAGTACATGAATATTATTCTGCCCGACTGTACTCAATATCGGTTAAGCTGCTAATTTGATTAGGACACCCGCAAGTATGAAACGGTCGCTTTTTCGTAGCCTCCGTAATTAAGTCGGTTTATAAGAGAAATGTTGACACTTTCTTGTTTTTTGAATAATATTTATTCCATCTAAGATTTAAGCCTGAAACTTTCAGGGATGTTTTACAACAAAATGAACAAATTTGTTCACTATAGTCCATCGTTTTGTATTCAGAGGGAGCTGTGTATTCGATCGACAAAGAAACTCGCTTGAAATCTCTTTATATCTTCATATTGCGTAAAGTTTTTTAATCCAGATTTGTACACCTTAAAAGGGTATATGATAGGTATATGTAACTGCCTTTTATTTGTTTGTAAATGTACCAGTTTACGAGTAAATCGATTTTTTCTGATTCTTAAAAACAATTAATTACATCGATATTTGTTGATGAATCGAAATACTTATGTTTGAACAAATTAAGGCCTATAACTGGTTTTTTTTTCAAACTTCTGCGATTAACAGTTTTCGAGATTTTGAAAATCCCAAAACGTTACCCCAGCAAAATCTTGAATATCTCAAAAACTATAAGATGAACAAATTTTGCTATTGGTATACATTTACAACTCATCAAAAGCTATCTTTTCATGTACTTGGTTCCAGGCTAAATGCCTTTTTTGAAAAACATTTGAAGTTATTCGAGAATAACTGATTTTGCTGGGGTAACGTTACCCCAGCAAAATCAGTTATTCTCGAATAACTTCGAAAATACAACTTGAACAAATTTTGCTATACTTGAACAAATTGCAACTAACTATGAACTAATTATCTGTAATACTCTTATTTCTCTAAGCCGCAACATTTTGCTGGGGTTACGCATACGTTGTTTTAATAACTGTCAGATATAGGTACAACTCCTTAGCACTTACCTAGAACTGAATGTTTCGGCAAGAGCCAGTCTTATGATAAGGCAAGCCAAAACCTTTTGACCAGCACTACACCTGTTTCGCATGTCGATTTCAACACCGTTCTTACATTGGACCACCCTGAAATAGAATTTATCGGTCACTGAAATGTCTTCAAACGAAAAACAATCCTTATTAACAATAGACTTTAAATTCACTATCGTCCTCTCATGGGGTGATGATACTAATGAATTTGAACAACTTTTGCTATGGAAATAAAGTAGAAAAAAAAAAACAGTGGCGCTCCGGGAGTGCCGACAGAAGTAAAAACTTGAACAAGATCGCCTTGGTGGAAGAAAAATAATTGTATGAAACATTAGTCCCTAACCTTATCTAAATAAAGAGCATAATCGCGTTTACAAAAACTTTAAAGTAAAAATACTTGCATAGAACATTGATCCGTAACATAATATAAATAAAGAGTACAATCGCGTTTACAAAAATGAGGTGTCGTCATGGTGGTGTCCCATTTCAAAAATGCCCAACGCGCCTAAAGAAGTTTTCACTTCAAAAACAAATTGTTTCATACTCAAGCACAGAATCGTCGTGTCGAGGTGTCCCCGTGCTCTGGGTTTCATACATTTTGATTGGATAGGTTTATTAGTATTTATATACCTAGTAGGTAAATTTTGTAATGTAGTGTTTTTTGTGTTTTGAAAAGGAAGAACGAAGTTATGAATAAGTTTTACCTGTATTCGTATTTACGTCGTTCTGAATCCATCGCCATACTACCTTCAGCTTTGATTGCTATGTAATCTATATCGTTACCGCTATAGATTTTACTCCAAAGTTCTCTGAAAGTGCAGAAGTATTAAATAACAGGTTAATACATCTTACCGATATCGAAAGAAACTCAAAACACAAATGTCTTAGCATTTAAAAGATGTACAAATGACGAAAGCTGTTTGTCGAACATGTTTAAAAAAAAACTACTTAATAAAAATCGTCAATTTATTCATTCATTCACTGACATAAAACGCACAGCCTAAACCGCTGTATATAGAAGCATGAAACTTTGCACAAGAGTCCAATAGCGCCAAGCCAGAGCGAGAATAAATAATTATAGGTTGTTAATGTTAAAGGGGACACCAAGGAAAGGCCGTTCTTAGGACTTCAATAATACGTTTAAAGTGTGTTCTTGGTCTTTAAGGCTGATGTTGCTAATGTCCTGAGTATGTGCCCCCGATTAAACTTAATGGGAATGACATAGTGCGATTGTACCAGTTCAAGTACTTCGGGCATTATGTATCCGACGACTTTAATGACCTAGTAGATATTGAGAGGGAAGGTAGGACGCTGGCAGTTCGATGTAACATGTTGGCTCGCCGGTTTGCACGCTGTAGAAGGGCAGTCAAAATAACGCTTTTTAAAGCTTTTTGCCAAGTGTTCTACACGTGCAGCCTGTGGACCAACTATACTCAGCGGGCTATCAGCGCCCTACGGGTCCAATTTAATAACGGGTTCAGGATGTTGATGGAGCTGTCCCATTTCTGCAGTGCATCAGTGTGTTCGCACAAGCATACGTCGATGGCTTCCACGCCATCGTTAGACGGAAATCTGCCTCTTTGCTCTGCAGAGTGCGGGAAAGCTCCAACTCCATCCTGAAGATCATAGCGTTGAGGTACGATTCTCCTTTGTTATGTGATGTTGTTCGAAGATGCATATCGAACAACAGCCTTGTTTCGAAATAGATAATAAGTGTACTAACATAGATATAAGTTATCTTTTTGTTTACTAACCCATATATGGATGTCCTTTATACGAAATAGTTATTTTTCACTTTGTAGTATGGAAGTCAGTTGTATTTTTTGTAAAAATGATTTTTCTAGTATTACATGAGACGTGAGATCACACACAAAGCTAAAAGAATAATAGTAAAACACACATTCCAATTTAAAAAGAAAAGGATAATAAACATATTTTTGAAATCTTTAGAACGGCCTTTCCTTTGGTATCCCCTTTAACCCTAACAGGTTATGGGCCCAGAATCTAAAACTAAGTGAGCAATGAGGAAGGATTTTTGGAAATTCATCTCCTAAATGGGATGATATTACATAGGGGATGAATGTAAGAATGGAACTTCGTCATTTTTGCCGATGGAAAATGCTAAAGGGTACACAACTTGTAATTTTATAAGTGTTTATTCAAATTAAACTTACTTTATTATAAGATTTATGCTCTCCATTTTCTTTTTGTGGAATTCCATGAGACATTTTTCTAGATTCACCAAATAATCCTTCACATCCTTGTCTAACATTCTTGTCACTTCCAGTTCAAAAAATTTCTCTCTGAATTTCTTTTCCGTATCTTTAGCTAAAGCAGTTTTGAGGTCCGATTTGTTTTTCTTAAGTGTAATCTGTAATATATCACAAAATTTAAAATTAATATGTAACTTTAATATATGAGATTTATGTTTGCACTGTTTTCTTCTGAAGTAAGTAGTAACAGGCCACGTCTAACTGAATATTACCTGTAGTTCATCTAGAATACCATCAGTTTTAAACTTGTCACTTGAAAGTTTCCTGTATTGCACTGCCAAAGAATCCTTTTCCTTCAAAACATCTCTGTTGATTGAGCTCAACTTTTCTTTGATCTCAGTCTCCTCTTTCTCACATTCTGTAGCTTCCTTTTGAAGGTCTCTTAGTTTCAAATTGTCGTCTAATTCGCGTTTGTAAATCTGAAAAACGTTGCGTATCCTTATTATATATGAAAAAAGTTGAAAAGGTTTGGATGGTCTATGTTAGAAATTGTCTGATTAATTAGAAATTTTGTTTATATTGTATTCTATTTCTACCTCTTCCTTGGCAATTTCATCCTTCAAACACTCGATCCTCTTAGTAGTAGTCTGTCTATCACTCTGTATCTGTTTCAGTTTGTCCTCCAGTTTTTTTATCGCTTCCTCTTTCTTTTGCTTTTCAAGTGGAATATTTCTTTCTATATGTTGTCTAATATCGATATCTACCGATTTTACTTTGTCAAATGCTATGGATACTTTCATTATCTCATTGTTTTTAGTTTCTATTTTAGCCCTGTAAAATACACAATTGATTTAGAATGGAACCAAAATTATAGAGGATAACGCATTTTTTTTTTAAGTAAAATATATTTAGTCTTACCTGTTCTCGTTTACAACTTCAGCTTTAGCTTGTTCTTTCTCCTTGAGTGCTTCTTTCAGAGGTGCTACACCTTCTTTCAACTCTGCCAGTTCCTCTATGAACTTCTCCCTATCTGATTCTAGCTGTTTTTTTGTTTCTTGAAGGTTGTATATTTCCTGTACCTGTTGACATTTGATAAAAGAGATGCGCTTAGGTTGGGAAAGAGATGACGCTTTACAAAAGCTAAACGTTAGAAGATCACAAATATAATATGAAAAGCCATCATGGGTGCCATAGGAAAACATGCATTTGTATATTACTCACGAAACACAATTGTACTACATGTGATGTCATTTGCTAGACTTACCTTCTTCTGCAAATTAAGGCATTCTTCTTTAATTTTGTTTTTCTTATCGCGCAAATCCTGCATTTTTTTATTGTGTGCATTAAGTTTCTTCTGAGCATCCTTGAGTTTTGCCTTCAAACTGGCAATCGTTTTTTTTAGTTCCGCTTGTTTAGCAGTAGCTTCTTCCAAAGTCATGTCTGATTCAACTTCCGAACATTGTGCGTTTATAGCTTCAAACTGTAAAAGTACAAAGTGAACAGTTTTAAACATTTTTTAACGATCAATTCTTTGCTGGATTTTATAAAGTAGAAAGAAAAAATCTATCTCACCTCCTTAGTGAATGTTTTGACTTCTTGGTTGTATCGATCTAGCATTGGCATATCTCCCTGTATTTGCTTTATCGTCTGTAGTTTTTGTTCGGGCTCTAAGAGGGATATGGATAAGCCATCCACCTCTTCCGTAAATTTGTTTATTTTCTGAAAAGTAAGAACCATTATCAAGCTGCTTTGATTGGTGTACCTATTTTTGGTATTTTTATTTATCACTTACCGTTTCGACATCAGCAATACGTTTCTCTAACTGTGGTTTGCTCTTCTCTTTGAAAGATTTAATCTTTTCGTTCAATGATTTCATACTCAACAGTTCATCTTTCTTAGCCGATTCTGTTTGGAGCTCCTCTGCTACCTTTTTAAGTTGGTCTGGTACATTCAAAACCTTAGTATTCAGTTGGCTTATTAAATCTGACACCTGAAATAATTAAAGAATAGCATAATATATCTAGTCAAAAAAAAAAAGTATATATTTATAATTTGATCATTATAAATACCTCAGTTTCCGAGTCAAATCCACGGTTACATAGAGGGCAACAACTGTTGGCTTTTAGTTGTGATTCGTATTTAGTGATGACAAACATCGAGGACTCGAGAACATTGCGGTCATCCTGAAATATTAACGAGAATTAAGCTATGGACGATACCAAAATATTTAGGTTTTTTTTTTTTTGAACTCCAAAAGTTGGAGAACACCAAAAGTTGGAGACGTATGGGGAAACTCCAAAAGTTGGAAAAGTATAGGGAACTCCAAAAGTTGGAGATGTATGGTGTAGAATATTGAATTTGATGTTGGCAAAGATAGAAGTTGTTGATAAATGACTGACAAATTATCTTGGTGTTTCATATTATTTTCCTAAGGAACTATTTTTCAATCGTGAGACAGAAAACTTTCATCCGAGGAAAAAAAAAGCGATTTGCCTATTATTGAGTGCTCAAAATGTATCACTGCACAGAAAGTAAATTGTACATATTTATATGATTGCAAAAAAACACTTTTCAACTAAGACTAAACTAGCATTGGTATCTTAGTCAAACATTGTAGATATTTTATATTTCTGTCAGTCATAGAGAATGAGCTGCGCAAAATTTTAGTAGAGCCGATTTATATACTTAACAGTTAAGGATAATTTAATAAAATTTACAAACCTGCAGCTTTTCCACATTAGTAATAACTTTATTCAGAGTGTTTTCATAGGTTGACGTGCCGCAAACTTTGTACATTTGTTCTTCAGCTTCTACTTGTTCTTTGGATTTTTCCATTAATGTACCACGGACGTGTTTCCGTTCTTCTTCAAGCTTAGTTATCTAATGCAAAGAAAACATTTTATTCATAAGATCATCTTAGTTATGTTGTAAGTGTTGCGAGTATCAGATATAAATGAACCAAGTCTAGAACCTTGAGGAACCCCTAAGATAACTTCAGATTCTGGTTATCTCTTACCATTTGAATTGAGCGTCTGAGTTTTTTAACTGTTATAAGAAAGGAAAATCTCGATAATTTTGCCCTTTTCACTGTACCGAAGTTACTGCATAGAGGTATGTTATAGTATACAGTACACACTCGAAGGCTTAAGACGAGTAGTAAATGTCACATGTGAATATTTTTACGTCACAATAGTATGGAAAAAGCAACGAAGTAATGATGTTTTTATTACCTCGTTGCTTTTTCCATACTATTGTGACGTAAAAATATTCACATAAAAAAAACATACTTTTCTCAAAGTTTTTATGGCTTACTTACAAATAGTAGTAAAACATTCGATAACATTACTTACTTGAGTCTTCTTTTCGTTCAAGCTCTTCTTCAATTTATTGACCTCAGAAGTCAAGCTAGATTCTAGCTTCTTTAATGACATTGCAAAGTCCTTCTCTGGCATGCTACCTAATAGTTCAGTTAACGATGTTCTATGCTTGTTTTTAAGCACAGTTAACTGTTTTTCCTTTTGCTTCAGTAAATCTTCTTTCACTTCGCGTTCTTTCAGTTTGGCACTTTGTTTTTGTAATTTTGCAATCTGGAGATGCAAAAATAAATCGTTAGAAAATAAGTTTTATAGCGGAAACATCGTAATTAACAATTTGTATTAATTTCTTACCTTCTTATCGATAACATCGAGTTCTTCATCATGTTTCTCTAGTTCCTTTTCATCCTCGTTGATTTGATGTTGATGCTCTTCTGTGTTTAACTCTTTCTCTACTCTTTCATAATTTCTGCAATCAAATTCAGAATGACACAGCATTGAAAACTGCTTAGACAGGGCTCAAGTTCAGTTATTAATTAATATTTTTGTGAATACATGCTTACTCTTCGGCAATCTTTAATTTGTTTTCTGCAGTCTCCAGACGTACTTTAGACTCGTTTGCAGCTACAATCTCTTTATCCAATTTTGTTACCTCTTTTTTGTTCTTTTCAATGTCTTTTTCTTTACTGGATATTTGTTGGTTGTGACGAGACTAAAAAAAAAAAATACTTGAAAATACACTATATAAAAGCAATTTGTATATTTTGCAACTTATTTTAAGTCAAATACATCTATTTCGTAAGCAGAAACTATAAAAAGTAAGCATACTATGCTGGAAATTTATTAATTCTACTAACATACAGAAGTAAAGAAGTAGAAGAGTAGTAGAGCGAGTAGAGTGGTTTTATAGAAGTATCAAGTGCCTATGGTATATAAGAAAAAATATATACTCACAAGGGCAACGCGACTTTCATCCACCAATGATTGTTTTTGCTTCTCCTGTTTATCAGCCTCTGACTTTAGTTCGCTAATTTCCTGTTTCAGACTTTTGATTTTTTGAGTAAGTTTACTCATTCCTTGTTCTGCTTCCTCACTAGTCTCAACCGTTACAATTTCCGCAACTCCTGTAAATTTATTAAAACATGCATTAATGTTTAGTTATTAGTAAAATAAGAAGAATAATACATTATTGTGGCCTTACCAGCCAATTGTGCAACTTTCACAATCATTTCATTTCTCTCAACTACTTTCTTATCGTTTTGGCTGTCCAACAAGATTAATTTTTCAAGTCTTATCTTATTTGCATCCTTTTCATTTGCTACCCTTTCTTCCTCATTATTGAAATTAGTAATTTTTGAGTAAGATTCTTTAAGTTCCTTTTGGTTGGCTTTCACAGTCGCATCATAGTTGCCTAAAAATAAAATTATGATAATATTATTGTGGCATAAAATATTTTACATTAAAATCCAGCAATATTATATCTTACTAATTTTCTCTTTCAATTCCGGTATTGAGCCCTCAAATAGATTTTTGATATCCTTTTTAAGCTCTTCCTCTCGTTTATGATAGTTATCCAGTCTGAAATTTTTATGGAATGTATTTCAATAAAGTTATAAAATGTTTCCTAATTGATCTGCTTGACAAAAGCAACGAAAATTTGCAGAAAAAGCATCCAATGCACGCTGCAACCCAATCACAGGGTTATCACTGGTGGTTGCGTGGTTGGTTTATTTGATTTTTTATTTTGGTGTGGATACAAATGACATACTTCACTTTTAATTTCCCTAGTTTAGAATCATAGGTATTCAGTGTAGTTTCCAGTGTCTTGATAGTGTTCAATTTTTCTTCAAGGGGCTTTAGATCTTTTTTCATTTCACAAAGCTTTAGTTCAGTTTCAGAGATTCTAGTTTCTGTATTGATGACATCCAGTTTCTTTTTGTCTAGTTCCTTTTTTTGTTCTTTCAGAACGTCAACTCTATCAGCTGTAAAGTACAAAATATTGGATATTAACTGTCGTCTAAATAGAGACTACTGATTGACTTCTTTTGGTCAGTGGGTCATCTTCAAATCAGAATTATTGTTACTATTTATTAGTTTAACACTTGTTACTGTAATTACTCACCAAGGATTTTGATGTCTGTAGCATAACCTTTTCTAATTTTCTTGATATGTTCAAAACATTTACCGTATTTGTCAGAATCAAATATTTCATCAAAGCGCTCTTTAACCTTTTTACCTTCATCTAGAGGCCAGCTCGCTTCTTCTTGGTGGCAAAATATCACTGCATTTAAGATCGCCTTTGATACGCCTTGAAATTATAAAGTCATGTAGGATGAAGAAGTATTGATGTTAATAGAAACAGTATTTTCTTTATTAATGAGCTTTTTACAGTTTCTTGATTACTCTGAATACCAAGTCACTAAAACACCTTTAATTCATATACAAAACTGTAACCTGTATGTGTCTACACACCAAAGCCGCCGGCAGTGGCGTAGCTAGACTTGGGCGAAGTGGGCCCCCGCCCACGGCCTCGCGAGGCCCCCAGACTTTACCACAGATGACTAATTAATTTGATCACTTTTACGCTCGAAAAAGAACGCAACAAATTTAAAAGCGTGTTTTTTTGGGGCCTTGCAAGAAGCCCCTCTAAGCCGACGTACGCACGGACGTAATAAAATCGCGGCGGGATTTCATCGCGCACTGGATTTTCAACTCTCGGTGTTGAGAATCTAACGCGCTAGGACGCACTCTCTTCCCAGCACGTTGAAATAACACACTGTTGGATTTTCAACTTTGAGCGCTGAGCAGAGTTGAAAATCCAGTGCACGAAAAAAGATCGCCCCGATTTTATTACGTCCGTGCGAACGTCGGCTTAAGCGCGACTGCGAGGCCGTTGTAACTACCTTCAAAGACCGGAACCGTTAGTTTGACGGAATACGAGACTTGTCAGGAATTAATAGCTATGATTACTTTTGTAAAAAATTTAATCACGCAAGTTACAAATTTTTTTTTTTTTTATGGTTTTCTAAATTCTCCCACCGTGCATTTATATTTTTTCACTATCATGAGTAGGTATGTCGTGTCAAAGCATTTTTGGTAGGATAGATCTATTGGGTAGATCTTGGGAACGAAAGAAAAGTGGCCTCGCTGATGCGACTTCGCCCACGTCTATATTAGTCCACGCTACGCCTCTGGCCGCCGGAGCCATTTTAAACAAAAGTTGTCCGACCTGCAACAGTCTGAAGCCACCAGGCTAAGGTACTCCACCAAAGTGGAGACGAGAGGAGAGAAGGGTAGATGTGTTGTAAATAACCAATAAAATTTCGCTTTTCACACATCTCGTCTCCTCTCAGCTTCAGTGGATACCACTGAGCGGAGATGTATCATGTTTGTATGGCGCGATGGAAGCGGAGATGTGTGCTGTGCCTTGCCGTGGTTGAGCTGGGCAGCGCCAAAGTATGATAAATGCCTCAAAAAACGGACATCACTTTTTTATTCTATTAATCGAAAGTGTGAACTATTTTGAATGCGAGAGTAGAACTCGCAGATATAAAACGTATTTTAAAACAGAGTTTCATTAGATATTTTTGGGATTTTCAGAAAAACTGTACAATGTGATGAAAATATTTGCTAAGCCAAGGCAGGTTAACATAACACTAAACAATAATGTGTGTGAAAATAAATTGTTACTACCTTATAAAATCTGTGCATAAAAAAAAATTGGTTTAAAAAAAAACAACTTGCTTGAAATTACATCCAAAATAAATTTTTTTCCTTCTAATTTAGCAGATATTTGGTTTTATCGCATACTATAATTAAAACATAAAAACGTTGCATACACAATAAGTTTTATCAATTCTTTTGATTTCTATGGATAACCAGAATAAAAATTATAGCTCTGGTTCTAAGCTGAATTGGTTTCCGGAAGTTCTACTCTAGCATTCAAAACAGTTTCCGTTCACTATCAATGAGAAGAATAAAAAATCGATGTCCGTTTTTGAGGCATTTATCATACTGTGCGGCAGCGGCGGTACAAAGCGGAGATGTGAGCTGTGCCTCGCAAGCTGGCGACACGGCCTCACACGGCGCGCGGCGGAGACGAGAGGAGATGTGCGTTCATCTTAGCATCCAACGCACGCCGCATGCACCTCAGTTCCGCTCTAGCCAGCACAGATCTCCACTACACAGTCTAGCCAGTACGTATATTCGAACATCTCCGCTTTGGTGGAGTCCGAGCCTAACCCCGGCATCCCGAGGCTTTGGTGTGTACCTTTACATGCTCAAATTAACAACAATAAGAAAACAACCCTGTATAAAAATATGACAAATGATAATGGAAGAGTGTGAGAAGAGATAAATTAATCAAAAATTGTATTATTTATTGATTAAGAATGCATGTATTACTTGACGCAAGCCTTCCTTCACCATAGTTAACCATTTACTTGATTAACTGCCAGAAGAGTTGCAAGTTATGGTTATGCACATGTGATAGAAGTATTGAAAAAGAAAGGAATATAAGTTAATGAATCTATGATGTAAAATATGAATTTGATTGAAAGAATGTATTGCATGCTTTTAATGCATAAAGGTAGCAGACTAAAGTTGATTTTACCTATATTTTTGAATTAGTTTCTGTGAGAAAATTTGCATTGGGTTTAAGCCCTGTGAATTCATCCTTTAGACAGAAGACAAGAAAGCAAATGCAAGTGGCACATAATGCAGTGTTTATTTGCACATTTTTTTTTATTTACTTATTCTGTAGCAACCCGGCCCTACTTCGCACGGGGCACCACTTATCGGGTCAAAAATTGACCCATTTTTCAAGTTGGAACCAACCATACACTCACAAAATTACACACATTAGCATGTATGAACATAGTGATACGTGATTTTTATATAGGTATACATGAGTTATAAATTAGTAATGGCTTCCCCTTAAACCTAAAAAAATAAAAACCTCTATTAGGTTCATGCATATAACTTAAAGTTTCATACTTGTTATGTTATAAGCAAGTAGAACTGATGAAAAAACAAGAATACAATAAATAGTGATAATTTAATAGAGTGGTAGAGAAAAGTTGTTCAGTTCGATGGTCCGTTGGTAAAGGTGTAGTCATATTTAGGGGTGGTCCCCTAAATATGACTACACCTTTCTGATACATGCTACATACATAATGGAATAAATTTGAAGGAAAGCTGTTTTATGTTCTACTGAATCAGACACAGACAAAACAACTTACCAAGCTCATCATATAGAACCGCATCTAGATCAGCACATCTCTTAGATATATCCTTTGTTCTCCCAGACTCATCAGTGACTGATAGTAAAGAATCTAGAGTACGGAAGGATGATTTCTTTTTTTGTAACACAACCTTCATAGATCTTGTTACCTCCATGTTTTTGTCTTTTGCATTTGCAAGCTAAAATATGAACATAAGTACCTATTAATACTACTCAAGCATTAGTACAGTGATATTTTTAATGACTAGTTTTTTGAAAACTTATTTAACTAAGTATATGATCATTTCATCTTATGTATCGTTCAATATAATAAACAATAAGAATCTGAATAAGGCGTTTATAGTGAAATCTATCTTAAAAAATTGCTTACAGAGAGAGTATAACACAATGAATCTTTTATTAACACATTAATGTTGGTTTATCGATTTTCTTCCCAGGCTGCTGCTTCTGGAGACTGCACTCTCATTATCGTTGTTTTTTCTTAGTTAGCAAAGGACTTCTATAACCTTTCAACTGTCATTAACGAGACACAATAGAATTATAACTGTTATCCGCCTCAATGAGGCATCGTAACAGATGATGAGATAAATAAGACGTACCTTCAGTTTTATTTGTGCCAGAACTTCAGTCGTCCTGTTTACTTTAGGGTCATGTACGAAACTTTCACCATGACCCATTCCCGGCGGCATTTGAGACGTGATGGCATAACGCACAGCTTCAATGATGGTTGTTTTACCACATCCATTTTGTCCCAGTATCAGAGTTAGAGGACTTTCAAAAGTAATCCCCTGCTCGTCGGAATCATCAGGCCCAAAACTACGAATGCCCCGTATCATTAACGATTTAACAACCGCCATAATGAGGAGACACTTGCGGTAAAATGTAATGTAGTATATTTCGCGCCAATTGAAGATATCACCCAACACCAAGCGGCAAACAAGATTTCAATCACAGTCCGTTGACAGGTTAGGATCGGCACAGCAAGCAACCGTAAACTGACATTTCAGTTTTGAATTCTGTCAAACAAATAAGGCCGCATTCCGAGTTATCCGATTATATCGCGTATCCGACTAAATTTAATAGTCACAAAATATAAAGGTTATTGAGTAACAATTGTGACTTTGGACTTTGGTTGAATTTGCGACATTATCACTTTTAATGTAACACGGAATGCGGCCCAAGTCTTTCGAAAAGTGTTACCAACGAATAAAAGGCAATCAATCAAGTTTTTGTTGTTATAGTGATTTTCGTAAGTATGTACAGACGCCAGCACATCAAGCTACTACAATCTGTCAAATTTATTTAATAGATTTTCAACTTTATCACTGAATTTTAAGGTTTAAAGTTGATTGGGAAAATTTGACAGTTTCGGGTAGCTTGATGTGCTGGCGTCTGTACAATTAGTTCTCATTCGATTTTTCTGATGTCAACGTATGTCCAACCACACAAAAAACGTAACACTTGCACTTTGTAAACCGCCCTTACAGAGAAGATATAAAGGTGCTGTCAATGTCGAATTGTTCTACTGATGTGCAGTTGACTGTACACACGCATGCGATATTTTCAAAACCCCACGTTCACTCATAGATGATGCTTGCTGAGTTGTGGTGTATCAAAATCTGTGTGTGTGTGGACCATGTGTGGACCTTACCATAGACATATCAAGGGACCTGATATTAGTACGGCGCGCGACGGGCTGTGCTAGTAGAGTTGCAGAACTCAAACGGCGCAAAAACAAGTGGAAGTGGATTGGAAGTTAAAATGTTCGACCCGTCTAATGAACCACTAGCGCTATGGGCCAAATGAAACTAGGTAGGCATTCGGAAGTATTCACCTAGTTTTTCGGGGTTTTGGTTCGGGCCATCACTAAGCGGTTGATAGACTCTTATTTTTTTGCCAAAGAATCAGTTTTGCCATTCAACTTCGCACAGATGCCTACCTTTTGGACACATTTCGCGTTTCATCTTTGTGCATACGATGTGAGGCTTGTGAGTTAAGGGCTTACTACACGGCTGCCAACCGTGTCCCAACAGAGGTGACTTTGATGGTCTACAACTATGTAGTTGGTGGTTTACGACCAAATTTCAAACAGCTCTGCTTGTCGCTAACCAAGGTCACCTCTGTCGGGGACTCGGTTGGCAGCCGTGTAGCAAGCACTTTATTGGATCACAGTAATACAGACAGCATTGAGCTTTGGAGCTTATTCGGATTGCATGACTGATCTTTTAAACAATATTTATTTAATCTATCTTTGCTGGACTTTGTAATGTTTTTCATATTTATTTACATTGAAGAACTGTCGAATGTTTATCGATTTTTGTAAGGTAATACTCTACTCTGCCCACCAGAGACTAAAGAGCAGTAACAGCCCTTTTGTGATTTTTCGTTTTATTAGTGATTCTGAAAGCGGGTTTCTTAAGCTTTCTATTGAATTAACTTACTTATTTCTAAGACTATTAGAATGGTTTTTATTTAACAGTTTTCACTTACTGCAAACGAAAAAAATTAACAATTTGGCGTGATTTCCCAACTAAAATACAGTATAAATTATACTGCAGATTAAATTTTAAGGTTTCATAACTAAAATGCAGTAAGCAATATAATTTTACAGTTCTTTAGATAGTTTTATATTTCTGGAAAAAAATTAAAAAAAAAATTAATACGCAGTAAAATTTACCGCCATACAAGCTATTTTTACTGCAAATTAAGAAAATACAATTTATTGTCACGAACTCCCAACTAAAATGCAGTAAAATCAAAGCTTGTCGCATTTTAGTTGTGAATACTTAACATTCTTTTATCATTATAAACTGACTAACACGCAGTAAAATACAGCATTACTGCAGATTAGTTTGGATAGCATAATGACACAGATATGATTATTCCTAGCTAAAGTGCAGTTAATGTTTTAAATACTGCATTTTAATTGGGATCAAGTTTAACAAATTATAGTAAATTAAACTAATTTAAACGCAGTATCAAGCTGATACTGCATTTTAGTCGGTTTGAATAGATAAAACTTTATTTGTGAGACAGAGTGTGCAAAGGATTTACTGCTAGATTGCATGCGATTTGACTTAATTAATCAGTCGCTCCAGTGAACCGTGCCAGTGTGGACGTGCCCGTCGGCGTCGCTCGCACTGCTTACGTTTTTTTGGCGACAGGATTTGGCGGGTAAGATTACATAATTATATTACTTAAGTTTATTATGATTAATAAAACTTTTATAGTATTAAGACGTACTTTAAACAGATACTTTAACTAATAGGTTATTTTCTATCCTTACATAAAATGTTTCGTGTGTTGAATAACTATCATTTGTTTGTGTTTGGATGGTTTTCTATTTATGTATTATAAGTATTTATTGACTTTAAAAAGTAGTATCTATGTACCTATATCAATCAGTAGGCCAATTATTCTCGTAACTCGTAACTAATGGTAACCTATGGTTTGACTTTTAACGAACTGAGTTAGAATTGAGATTATATTTTGAATAGACTAAAAATAGATAGGGTAGGTATTCACCTAACCATACATTAATACAGTTCAGTGTCGCTATGATCTCATTCTAAATTCAAATTATTCTAGGTACCTGTCTACAATCTCATTGCAAACTTAACGGCCATACACTTGCGTCAAATTTATGTTTGGTTGATATACCGTTTTGCCGTTTTAGCATTTTAATCAAGTTTCAGTCCATTTTCGATTTCAAAATAATTTAAAACTTTAGTATAAATGTACCTAAATTAAAATTAGTTTTAATGTACCTATACTAGTCAGTAAGTACTTACCAATTCTCGTTTATCTTTCTGTGCAGGTTCATCAATATGAATGTGAGATCAAAACAAATTATGTCACTGCTAAGCAATTTGGAAAATGACGTCTTACCACCGGATAGAATGATATCGCAGCTACCTCATCACGATAACAATGACTCGCCTCCAAAAGCAATATTAAGGGATGTGCATAAAAACAACGACTCTGTCGTCCAAAATATTGATTTGAGCAAAATCTCTGAAGCAACACAACACCACTCCATAAATCTGCCAGAAGCTCACCAGGACAGCTTAATTAGTAATCTCGTGGATACAGCGACCTTTGATCTTTTATGTAATGAAACGCTGCCTTCAACATCATTCTGTGATTCATTCATAGAAGATTCAGATGATTCTGTAAAAGATAAAAACTATGTTCCTGAGCCATCTTCAACATCGTCGAGTTTAAGAGATTTAGATATCACAAACGATCCAGCAGAAATTCAGGTCAACAATGTCAATACCCAGCCAGCACAATTACCTGTTGTGAAAATTCGGAATAAGTCATGTAGGAAACGTAAAAGTGAACTTCAATATGCCAAAAACATACAGAAATATCCGGTGCGAGAACCCTGTCAAAATTTATGTAAAAAACTATGTACTATATACATTTTACTGAAGAAGATAGAAAAAAAATTAACAAATATTATTGGTCTTTGAATTGGGAACATCAAGGAATATTTATCAAAAATCTTGTGACGGAGGAGGCTTGCAAGAAAAGTACAAAGAATTTGAAACGACCACGAAACGTAACTTACAAGTACAGTTTAACAAAAAGAGATACAGAAGAACTATCGCATGAGGTATGCAAAGTATTTTTTTTAGGCACTTTAGGATATGACAAAAAAAATGACAGGCGTGTAAATTCTGTCCTGAAAAAGTCAATTTTAGAGCAAAAGGATAATAGGGATGGCCGTAATTTGACAAATTGTCATGCTATAGATCGTACTTTGATCACAGCTCATATTGAATCGTTCAATCCATGTGTGCATCATTATAGACGAGTGCATGCACCCAATAAGAGATACTTGCCCAGTGACCTTACAATTGTTGATATGTATGGAAACTTCCAAGAGAAGTACCCCGAATTCAAATGCAGTCTTGAAACTTACAGAGATCACTTGACAAACAAAATGAACATTTCTTTTGGTAAGCTCGGCCATGAACAATGCGAGACATGTGAAACCTTCAACCTCCATAACCTTGATCATGTAAAAGAACCGTGTACTGATTGCCAAATTTGTAAGACCTACGCTCATCATAAAATTAAGTATACACTAGCCCGAGAGATGTACGATGCAGATACAAAGGCTAATAGTCAGCGTAATACTGTAATTGTTTCTGTGGACCTCCAAAAAGTAATAATGTTACCTCGCATTGATACCTTTAAAGCAGCTCTGTTTTGCCCCAGGCTTGTGGCGTACAATGAAACCTTTGTACCTCTAGGAAACTTCAAGAAAGGTCACGTATTTGCAGCAGTTTGGCATGAAGGAGTGGCAGGGAGAAAGCAAGAAGACATCACTAGTACATTTAAAGCATTCTTACTAAATAATCGTGATGCAGAGCACATCGTTTTATGGCTTGATAATTGCTCGGCACAAAATAAAAACTGGTGTTTTTTTACTTTCTTGATAAGTATAATTAACAACTTAGAGATTTCTGCCACAACAATTGAACTCAAGTTTTTTGAACCGGGCCATACTTTTATGTCCGCCGATTCCTTCCACCATTTTGTAGAGCAGTCGATGGACAAAAAGGGTAAGCTGTACGATTATCAAGACTTTTTAGAAGCTGTTGAAACATCATTGAAATCGGGGAAGGTAGAAGTCAAAAGTATGGAAATAATAGATTTTGTTAATTTTAAATCTCATATTTCACATAAAAAAAACAAAGATATAGATGGAAACCGGGTATACATCAAAGATATTGTACATCTTATGGTAAAAAGGGGAAGTCATAGTTTCTTTTACAAAAAGAACTTTGATGATATAGAATTCAAAGAACTATATTGTCTCAAATCAAAGAACTTGCCTAATTTTACTGTAAAAACTGTTCCTAAAGGCATTGATAGGGAAAGGAAGCGAAACATCTTAAACGTATTAGGGCCGCTTATTCCACCAAATAGATTAATCTTCTGGAAAAATCTTTCTGTTGGTTCTACGTCACAAGAACCAGAAGAATTTAATTTTGATATTGATGAATAATCTTAAACTGTTAATGTGTTTTGAATTTATTTTTAATAGTCTGTATTTTTTATCTTCAAATTCTAAGAAACAATGTGCCTTAAAGTTAACTTAAGACTGATTATTAATAAGTACAACAAAAGAACTAAGTAAATATTTTTCTGATCTGTTTTGATAATTGTATGTATGATACATACATTTTTATTATTTTAAATCTAGTAGTAAGAATAATAAGAGGCTTCAAAAGCTAAACTAAACCAATGTTATTTTTAAAGCGCGTTAATATACTGTTAAAAATTACTTTTAGAAACTAATTATGTACCTACCTAATAACCAAGGCTTGTAATGCTTTGTGTGTGATGATTGTTTTACTTTAATGTTGATCTCAAGATTATGTCTAGTAGTAAGAATAATAAGAGGCTTCAAAAGCTAAACTAAACCAATGTTATTTTAAAGCGCGTTATACTGTTAAAAATTACTTTTAGAAACTAATTATGTACCTACCTAAGACTTACCAAGGCTTGTAATGCTTTGTGTGTGATGATTGTTTTACTGTAATGTTGATCTCAAGTTTATGTCCACCTTTATAATACTCACCTACATTTACTATCTATATTTTATTGTTAAACATAAAGATACATTATGTTATATATGTTAATATTAAGAGAAAACTGTCAAAGGAGGTTGTGCATTCTGCGCAGGGTCCTTTATTAATTAGATGTTTTTTTTATTTTTGATATGTAAATTTTACATAAGTGAGTTGAATTATTGTGATTAAATAATAAGAAATAAACGGTCTTTAAAATGTGAACTAGCTATTTTTCTTACTGCACTAGTAAATTGAACACTTTTTTCTTAAAAAACTAACTAAAATGCAGTATTTTTTTGACCTTACTGCATGTTAGTTGGGTTTCTTGACAAAATAACTGATCCAAACGCAGTAATAGGGCTTTTTGCTGCATTTTACTAAGTTTAAAATGGTATTTTTTACAAAAAAGGCTATGCAGTAATAGGCACCAAAAAGAATAAATGGCCATAATAAATTCAGTTATTAAGATATATTTTGTTTTATTGCTTTAACGTGTGAACCTATGCCTTTACAACCTTTCTGCATTCAAATTTTTTTGCTTATACATTCTGTTGATTTTTTAAAATCAATTCTTAACTTTAAATGCGTTTTACTCGAAATCGTGATTTTGCTGTTACTGCACTTTAGTGTATGGTGGGCAGTACTACTCTATAACACACGCCGCCGCCGCCTGCTGCCTGTCTCTACTTCTGTCATTCTCATTCATTGTCTGTCAAGTGAATTATTATTTTATTTATCACAGACTATTATTTATTTTGTGAACGTTTGATCATTTGTGAAATCTAGTTCCATGTCAATCGCTCGGTGTTATACTTTCCTAATAAATTGTGAAAGACTATAAATTTTATCATTAGGTGTACCTTCTGTAACAATATTGCTGGTAGGAGAAATCGTGAACACACATCACTGCATTGTGTGATTTTTTTAAGTAACATTCTTTCATGTAAGTGGTATTATTTGATTAATTATCCACAGTAATTTTTAAGAGTTTGTTTATAAGTCTAATGTTTTTGAGTTAATCGTGGTAAGTAAACAAAATAAACTCAGTGCAGTGCTAACATCGTTTGCAAGTTTTACAAAAATCCACCACAAATACAACAAAAAACATTGGTTTCTTTTACTTTAATATAATAAAAATATTATGTACTGGACATAAACTTATCATTAGACAGGTATTTTATTTTAAATTGTACCACATAGAATATAGTACACCATGCCCTTGAAAAAATAAATTAATATTTCACTCATGCTTGTGAATCATCACTAACTATATATCTGTGTCTTGGTCAAGGCTAAAGACTGATTTCCAGTTTAGTATTTTTATACAGTTTTAATATCAGCATTGAAATGATCATGGAAGTTTATATGCATGACACCATATGGTTAATCAATTGACTTGTTGCTCTATCTATCTATTAGTCTGGCCTCTGTTTCTGTATTAATCTTTTGAGTACCTCTCAAAAGATTATTCTATAATGATCTTATTGTTATTTGCCGCACACTTTTTGCATGCTAAAGTACCTGTCTTTACTTCTGTCATGAATGTCAATGCAATTTGTATTTTCAACAACATTGTTTACTATCTCACACTTAATTTACAATCTCACATTGAAGGTGTCAATATTGTTGATAGTAGATTATAGAAGACAATGGACAATAGTTTGTAATTATATCAACTCTAAATACACCAGAGTAGTATTTGTGTGGGTCTATCCAAGGGATATAAAAACTAAAAACATTTTTTGTTATTAAATCTTGCATGCTATAAATACTGATTTACTAATCATCAAATTATGTTATACCAACCTGCACTGGGCCAGCGTGGTTGAGTACAGCCTTGCGAAGAAAGGAGGCCTATGTCCCAGCAGTGGGAACATTATAGACTGGACCACTTAATTATCCCACTGTTGAAAGAAATGCCTTCCCTAAAACTTGCGGTCTTTGCTGTCCTCAAATATGCCACATGGAAAGATATCATGTTATGCTCATTATTAAATTGATTCTCTTTTGCAGGAGAGAATATAATTCATAATGGCATCAACTACAGTGATCGAGACTGTCACAATAACAAGACCACTAAAGGTAAGCTTTTCTTGAATTAATATAATGTAGCTAAAAAAAATTGCAACCTCATCCATATGAAATGTAACAAAAAACTTAATGTTGAAAATATTAAGAATATATGGTACTGAATTCTGCTAGAATTCAAGAAGAGTAGAGTTACTTCACCTGTGTAAGTAAGAAAATGGATATCTCTAGCCATATCAACATTTATGTTGTTAAACAAATGAACCTTTTGTTTTACTATTAATACACAAGCTTGTGCATGTAGATGATAATAATATGGCCTTCATTGTTGTGGTTTCTGACATACAGACAACAGTATGCTTGTCTTTTATAATAAGTAGGAGCCTTGTATTTACTTCATTATTATTTAGGTACTATTCAGGGCTAATTAATCATTTTTACCCTAGAATTATGTGTTCTCTGAACACTTTGTTCTGATGTTGTATTATGTTTTTTTAATAATATCATCATCATCATCAGCCTATAAATGTTCCCACTGTTGGGACACAGGCCTCCTCTCTGTGAGAGGGAGTGGGCCGTAATCCACCACGCGGGCCCAGTGCGGGTTGGTAGATGTCACATGTCTTCGAATTTTCGGTTTTAGGACATGCCGGTTTCCTCACGATGTTTTCCTTCACCGTTTTGAGAGCAGTGGTGATGAAATATATTTACACAAAGTAAAGCGCCTGTCTGGGTTCGAACCTACGACCTACAACTCGTAAGTCGCAGCCGTTACCACTGGGCCACCACTGCTCTACAATAATACTACTCTCTTTAATAATATGTCTGACTCATATTCAAACAGTCATCGTTCTATTGCCAACGCCGATGACGGTACCTACCACTTTCCATTGTCCAGAATATGATTGTTACGTAAATTCAACGAGTTGCGTAAAATAATTACTGCATTCAGTATATAGAAATAATATAACTACAGCTTCATACACGAGGTTTTTTTTGAACCAGCTCTCGCGCTTATCCCATCCCGCCTTGAAAATGTGCAGACACTAATTATTCCCTCACATTTTCGCATAGCTGCATAAAACTTGTCCCAGCGGTATCGAAAACAAAAAGTTATTAAGCACACAATGGTTCAGACAGTTGCTTGCAGATTGCATTGAAAGACATTAATTGTTTGCGTGCATAGCTAACTGTTCTGCCGTGTGTACTTTCAATACTATTTTAACGCATATTAACAGTGCTCCAACCTCCAGGCTGTATACGCGCGCGAAAATTAACAATTGATTTTACATTTATGGTATTTGAGATTTTAATAAAGACACAAAACATAAACCAAATATTTAAATAAGTATATTAGTGAATACTGTGAATATACCAATAAACAATTCGCAATGCATACACCTCTCTCATTGCAAAAAAGAAACAAAGTGGATTATTCCCCTGCCCTTTGTTTATTAAATATTCGCCATCCTTGATCCAATTTAAAATACCTTTACGGACATATCTCTGCGAAAACCCACAAGTGCACAAAGCCTAGTATTGGATTAGCGAGCGTAGTTTGTGTACTGTTAGTGAAGATTGGTATCGTGATGCAAACGCACGGGAACTTGACAGCGAGCTACTTGTGGCAGCCGGGCGAGTTCGCCCGCCGAATGCTGGGAGAGCGACCGTCGCCCGTGCCACCCACGAGGGAACTGTGGCCTTCTCCGCAGCAACCCTTAAGCATCAGCACGCTACATATCGCATATCTGCAAGATGAGCCATTACCGAGACGCGCGGCAACTCTTCCTTGCCAAATGTACCCAGCAACAATTAACGCTGAGCATGAGTACAGCAGTCACTGTAGACCACGCGTGTGTACTGTTGGAACCAATACCGAACCTCCTCCGACAATTCTCACCAGGATGAGGCTTCTTGTGAAACGCCAACAGGAGGAGCCCGACAAGACCATCATTGCAAGTTGCCCACCGACTGGACGTTTAACTGCTGTACCAAGGGAAACTACTTTCGACATCAAAGCAGATGAAAATTCGGCACGACGAGCATTTAATGGAATAAAAAAAGCTATATCAGGAGTGAAATATCGGGTGGCTCCGGGTTCCGAGGCCGTGGATAGCCCAAAAATTGTTTATCATGTGCCTAAACCTGGGGATAGAATGACTACCACTTTCGGAGCAGAAGAAAAGAAACACAGCTGGTGCAAGGTACCTTCGCGCACGTCGTGTTCACGACGGCTGCGAGCTTTTAGCGAGTGGTGCAGACGCCGCCCTCGGCGCCCTCCCAGGCGTCAGCCACATCCGCCACGGCTACAAATCACGCAGGTGTGATGATGACGAACACTCGTAGCTGGATTGTGAGCGTAATTCGCTAAGTGCTTTGTGTGTCAAAAATAATTCAGTCGGAAACATACAATATTACAACTGACATAAAACGAACGCGTAGCGTATTTAACGCTAAACGATATTTGTGTACGTTTTGTAGAAGGATAGAGTTTTAAGTAGAGTTTTTGGCTAATAAATGTGTTTCCATAATCTGTGTTTTGTTGGCGCACGGGCGGGCGGGTGGATGCAAGGGGTTTGGGAAGGCTGGGCGGGCGGCAGTCCCGTGTTAGGCGCCGCGTCGCCCGGTCTTACCGCCCGAATAACGAATCCCGCCCTCACAGCCTACCACGTACCTACACAGCCGATTATATTCAAAGCAAACCCCCTTTTATTGTTGATTGTGATTTATTGGCAAAGTTATTAATTGCTGAAAGTGGTAAATACGTACAAAGTGCTGTTTTATGTGATAGCACAAAACCGGCGCGACCCAATGCGCAAACCTCACGAATGATACGGAAAACTAGGACGAAAAAATATTTTACGGTTTTTGTGTAGTTCATGAGTTCTATACAAAATAATAAAAAAACTTACACCGCCGTAACGTTATTTTATAAGAATGTTTAATAATTCATTTTAAGTGCTAAAGTGCAAGGCACTTTTAAAGTACGAATTTTGTTGGCGCAGCCAAATTACCCAAGACTTTATATGCTGTTTCCAATAAGGATTTAAGACGGCTAATAATTTGAAATAGGTAATGAGCTATTTTCCTAATTAGGTCATTTATTTTATTCAATATTTATGATTTATTAAACATTCTTAATTATACTTACTGTTTAATTTTAAATGAGTACCTAAAGCGATTAGTTTACAAATTGAGCCAAAAATATATAGGTCCAGAAAAAAAAAGTAAAAAAAAAATACATAAAATAACAGAAATGAAATTTTATAAACTAAAATCAAGTAAAAATAAATGTAACCAATCACTTGTGCAAGAATTATGATTTTAGAAGGGTCATCAAAAATATTACAGAGAAACAAGGAGGTCTATAATAAACAATACTACTACAGTACTGACAGTAGTTGCGAATTTGCGATCAAACAAATATTATCTATCAATATTTTAACAGCATAATTTTAGACTCCGCTGTACCACCTAGGTGCCTCATACATACAACAAACAATCCCTCAAACACGAATTTTTATATCATTGAAGCCGGTGCAAAATAAATACGATTGAGGCTTCTTTTAGAACATGGAAATACAAGAAATAACTGGCTGCTTATAGCTAAGGACTATGATACTTTATTGATAGAATTGAAAGGCAGATTGAAATAGTAGATTGTTATACGAGGGGCTAAAATAACCCATTGGAACGAGGTAGTTTTATTTTGTTTAAATGTACAATTTGTACAATTCTGGATATTTAACGAGATGTTTTTTTCCGGCAACTTAATTTCAGTCTTCTGTGAAGATGTTCTCACTAGATGATGACATTTTCTCTGTTGTAAATTATATTACGATCACCAATTCAAATCGTAATTAGAGATAAATTCTAAAGATTTCGCGCCAATGCCTTTTTTATTTCTTCTGTAGCCGCAACGCAATGCACGCATTCTACCGAAGAGATAGCCGCATTTATTCCATTTTCAAAAATAAAATGTTCTTTTTTTGTGAACCAGTAATAAGTCGAGCCATAATCATGATTATTCTACATAAGAATAAAGACTTTTTCGGTTTTCAAGGCTCGTTGGAACAGACAAAAATTAAAAAGAAATTATTTTTTCCCCTAGAGCAAGAAATGCTATTTTTTCCCCGCTCTGGTACTTTACAATGACGGCCTTTTTGAGCAAGAGGAGTGAAAAATTATTTCCATCAGAGATTTTAAAACAAAAGCAATACTCTTGCAAAACTTTAGCACAGGAGTGCGCTAGGCTAAAAAACACTTTTCCGGATAGGACTGAGCTAGGTAATTGAAGAGTACGAGGACATATCGAGCTTCCTTCTTGTTAAACAAAACAAAACCGTAGACGCCTTTCATTTATGTTGAGAAACCATCAATATATTACTGCTCCAAAATTCGAACTCCTTTCACAATTTAACGTTCGGTTTTAAAATCCAGGGATTGTGACTCATCATTCTCACATAATTAACTGCTCCCAATCCATATGGGTATTCGTCAGATTATTTGTGTTCTGATGCTTCCGGAGTATCCCACAAAATCAACATTTTTCTAAGACATTGAATATTTATCTCACTTTGTTTGGTTTGACGAATCTAAATAAACGCAGCTTTGGCTTTGTAGTTGAACAAGTTTATTTGATAAATGTTATTTATAGTGATGATGAGCCACTTGTTCTTCGTTTATCATATCACGTATGAATATAGAGTGGTATATTTTATTATAATTACCATTATGTCGTAAGTCGTATTGGTTTCACTTCCTTGAATGATGAGTATAATAATATTCGTTGCAATGTTCCAAGGTGACGTATTTGTTATCGAGTCTCCAGAATGTTGACCGCATTTATTTAGTTTATTTTGAAATTCACAACAGTCGTTGCCAATTATTATCTTTAAAATGGGTTGTGATTCAGCTTCTCATAGATTCTATTAATGAGTATGGAAGTACTTTTAACTGATTTACGTCTTCGTAATCGACATAAATTGTTGCACAGTTAGACACATGGATGGGAACTCTCTTCAATCGTCTACAAAGTAGAACTCGTTTGGACAGCTGAAGGACTTATTATTTTGTAACATATTGATCCGGCTGGAGGCTGGATCATGGTAGAGTCACTAATTCCACTTCCATGAGATTTAAAACAGATAGAAATGATCATAGTTTGCATTGAAACGAATGTGGAACATTTCGAACCACATTTTAAATGTGTTCTCTTGAAATTCATTACAAAAAAAACGTTTCTAAGAAGTCCCTCAGATCAAACGGAACACAATACTAACCTTTTCTGTAAACGTTTTATTTGTATGTTTCTCGAAATTCTTAGACAGTACATGCACAAGACTAAAAAAAGGAGGTACATGTATGGATGTTATTGTCCACCGACACTGTCGCTTACGGGTGACCCCGTTCACCACACTCTTTCCCCCAAAGCGCAGGGTTGTGGGTGTTGTGACCTATATACGAACGAACCGATGTGGAAGGACGTAATCACGAATACTGCTAATGACGATGACATTCTATAAAAGCAGTGAATAAAGTCGTTTTTCTCGTAATATGTTCGCAATATCCACATAATTATTATAAAGGATCCCTGCCCACCGCTTGAACTCATTTATCAGCTCTTTGCGGGCTTTGCTCGATCCCTTTCAATTCTTTTCGTTGACACAATCAATCACCTTTCAATCAGTAGTTTAGTTAAGGGACAGGGACGATTTTTCTGTATTGTGTCTGTAACCCAACCGGCGGTGATTGATTACGGTTTATCATCCTTTGCTTGAAGTTTACTTAGCAGGAAAACGTATTCGGGTATTTAGTAATTTGCCAATCTTATTTATAATTAGGAATTAATAAACATTTTTTTTTTTCTATGATAAAAGCAATTGAACCCCATAAAGTTGTACGAGAAGGCTGATGTTGTGATTAATCGTGGAGTTAAAGATAAGTGTCACAAGCAGTTGAGTGAATTAGTGGTAGTGGTGTGATGTGTTGAGTTGTGCACGGGTTCGCGTGCTGTGGTGGCGGGCCGGTAGCGAGCGCATGCAGGGGCGCGCGGGCGCAGGCCCGGGCGGGCTCCGCTCAAACCCGCGCGCCCTCCCGCCGCCAGTCTTACCACCACCGCCGCAGTTCGCCACTGAGCAAGACGAGATGCCTGCCAATCAAATTGCACAGGTTCGAATCACTAGAAAAAATTCAATATCCTCTTATTGCTAGAACCTATCACAAAAGTAATGCTTTTGGACACCAGTGGACCACGGCAGATTTGTAATTTTTTGTTGCTGTGAGGTTTTAATGAACCCTGTCTGTGGCAGGTTGCATCGTGAATAAAAGCGAGGTTGATGAATGAAAGTGTGAGGGGTGGACCGGGGTGGACTCTGTTGTACTCTCCTACCTCTGTATACCCAACTGATGAGCCTAATTGCCAATTTCAGACGATGTCTTCGAATGCACTTCGTTCATATACCTGCACGTAAGTGCTGGTTAAAAATAAGTGGAGATTTTACATAACGACCGTTTCGATTTGATTAAACCCTGACCCAGAAGTTGCGGACAAAATTTGGGCTGATATACTTACAAACGTTTACGCTGGTATGCCTTTGAACGTCACTTGCGTATTAAAGTGGCGAGTATTAGGAGCAAATGAATCGGATTGGTTTGCATTGTACTGCATGAGAACGGAAATTGGTTTTTCGATCTCCCCTCTTAACTACATATGTATATCTGTACTAGCTTTTGCCAGCGGCTTCTTTTGCCCGCGTGGATGTCGGAAATTATCCCACGGGAACGTACTACTGCGATAAAGTAAGGTTATAAATTATCTGTGTGTCAAATTTCATCCAAATCCGTTCAGTAGTTTTTGCGTGAAAGAATAACAATCATCCTCACAAACTTTCGCGTTTATAATATTAGTTGGATGTGTTGTTGTACTTGTATTATTTTATCATGGAGTCTTTCGTGCCATGTAGGTATACCTGTCTCGCTTTCTGCAATAGATAAATCATGACGAAAGTAGTGCCTATTTGCAATATTAATGAGTAGGTGCGCCCCATGGTTTCGCCCGCATAAGTCTCGATCCCGTGGGAATATCGGGATAAAAGTATCCTTTGTCCTAACCCAGGTCTTGTTCTACCTATGTGCCAAATTTAGTCCAAACTCCGTTCAGCCGTTTTAGCGTGAAAGCGTAACAAACAAACATACAAAAAATGAAATCTTGTCTCTTTATAATACTTTGCAATATTGGTGATGAGTTTAAATGGGTTCATGTGGAACACGAAGAAAGTTTTGATTATGAATGTGAATGGCTATAAGAGTAGGGGAAGACAGAAGAAACAAAGTGTGGATTGTGAAGAAAGCATGCTGCGTCGACCTTTAATAAATTGGGATAAGGGCAGGAGTATGATGTAGCTGCATATAAGAGAAGACTAAAATTAGAAGGGTTTTAGCGGCCTTAGGGATCTCGTGCACTGGACGGCCACGATCATGACTTCGGCCAGGTTAACTATAGAAACCGATACGTATCGCGCACTTGGTCGCAACGGCCACCTAACCGCACACCATATACACTCAGCGGCACGGAATTTGGCCCAAGCCTATTATGTTGTTTCATAAAACTTAGAGGATGGTCTGATACCTAAATTTAAATCACTAATTAAGAAAAAAAATTGATGAACGATCAAAGTTAAAGGGAATCTGGTATAAAACCATCCAGTCTGAACCGCTTCGTTAGGTACCCATGGTTTGAAGGAACGGAGATAGATAGGAAATATGTAGTAGCTCTGTTGAGGATGCGTTCGGGCCATATCCCATCGAATAAGTTTAAATATTTAATGGGTAAAAGTACCTCAACAAACTGCGAAGTTTGTGGGGCGATTGAGGATACCACGTGCTGATGGAATGTGACCGGAACATCTTATACGATAGACAATGTTCGCTCGGTGTGGGTTTTGAAGTAGGGGCATGTAACAGCATCCTAGAGTCCCCTTGAGGCTAGGATGTTGTGTCGACTGTTGTTGGTTATTTACCAAAACGAATAAGTAGGTCATAATTATAATAATTTCTGTTTATTATCCATTGTTTAGTTTTAAGTTGTTGAATGTTTTTTGTTACGGGCGTGACATTATCACTAAATGATAAAACCCCTTCAAATTAATAAAGATAAAAAAAACTTCATTAAAACTTAATTTAAATAATACAGAAATGGCAATTAACAGAAACATTAAAATAAAGGTTTAGTTACAAAAAACAAAAAATAAAGACATTTTACAAAAATTCATAACTTGTGTTTCCACCTCTGGCTTTGATTACCGCTTGCATGCGATTAGGCATGCTCTGGATGATGTTCTTAATGTTTACTTGGGGAATTTCATCCCAGGCAGCCACTAGAGCGGTTTTCAAATCATGGAGGGTCTGAGGAGGGTTGAGACTTGACCAGATTCACTCCAATTTGGCAATTTTAGCCTCTGAGAGATAATTATCCACGCAATGTGCTGTGTGCGGGCGGCCATTATCTTGCATTAAAAGAAATGCCTCACTACCAATGAACCCCATGTATGGTAAAACATGTTCTTGGATGGTCTCTTCAACGTACCGCACTGCCGTAAGACGACCTTCAACTACGGCCAACCCTATGCGAGCGTCCAAACTTATTCCTCTCCAACAGACTCACCGTGAAAACTGACGGTTTGCCTGGTTGTGATTGTCAGAAACCGTTCTCCACACCCGTTCGCGGCCGTCTGGAGCTCGTAAGACCACTCTGCATTCATCTGTCCATAGAACTTTATTCCACTGGTTGCAAGTCCAATTTGCGTGTTCGCGAGGAAACCGAAGTCGAGCTACACCATATTGCCAGAGGAGTTCTGTACCTCGAGCTGGTCTTTGAGCATGCAGGTCCTGTTCCTCCATTCTCCTTCTAATTGTCAGCTCACTTACGTTGACCCCTTTGGCCGCTTGTAGGCGCTGCCGTATCTTAACTGAAGTGAGGAACCGATTCCTTAAAATTGCGAGAGCAATAAATCGGTCATCTTGTGCTGAAGTGCACCTAATTCCGCCACTTCATGGTCTCCTCGTGTACAGACCAGTCTGATCGTATATTCATACCTGGTTAATGTATATCTGAGAGCTGTACGCGGTATATTCAAAGTTGCAGCGATATCTCGCTGCGTTCGCCCTTGATTCCGAAGCAATACAGCTTGAGCGACTTGAGCTGAAGTTAGAGGCATTATTTTTTATTCTGGGAGCAGAAATGAGTGCAGATTAATTTAAAAATGAAACAATAGACTTGTAAATGCACGACCATTTTAATATCAAATTTTAACTTGCCCTTCTACGCGTTCCAGCAACGAATTGAAGCAAAGTGTCAAAAACTTTAAAGAAACCAACATTTTTTTTGTGCTTGATCTCTTAAATTAACATGAACAAATAATGGTAACAAACGACCACTGCAAGTTGCCGTACGCGTTAGTAAAATTTAGCTGTTATCGGGTTGTTTATGTTTGGGCCACATTCTGTGCCGCTGAGTGTAATACTGTAACGACATCTTTATACATTTTAGAAGGGCGCCTCCACCATATGTGAGCACCACACTTGGCTGCGGCACAACACCACTAGACGACCACGACTGGCCGGAGTCGTGGCCGTCATAATTATCAATATTTTCTGGAGTGTTCTCTTTTCCTACTATCAATAAAATTATACTTTATTCCTGCTTTAATCTATAAAAATATGCATAGCTTCAAACTATCTTTTGTCCTTCCCCCTTTACAAATGACCGGAAGGACCGAATGTGAACTGATTTGCTTTATAATTTAATGAATGAAATCCCTCTTGATGACAGATGCTTCCGCCTGTGGAAGAGTTGATTAATAGACATATTTGACCCTTTTCATTCAAAATTCATTTTGTAAAGGTATAGGAATACTTTTCAAAGACAGAGTCGTTTCTATAATACGTTGAATTGATCAGTGCCCGGGCAACCTCACATAGACACAGTACACCATTGTTAACTACAAGAATTAGTCATTGTAAACTAGGTAAATTTCTAGGCATGTGAGTTTTCTATAGCCTCAATCAATAGCAATGAAATCGGCTTTAGTCAATGACATTATTTATATAGTTAGACTTGCTTTAGTAAAACGTTCAATGGCCGTACAATAGCTATAGTAAAACTTTGCTCCAATAGAACAGTAGACAACAATGCTAGGATTGCTAGGTAGGGGAGTAGAAGTGCGCCGGTGTCGCATGCAATACGTACTTAGCTTTAAAACTCTTGAGGCAATAGAGGAGCTATAAGGAGCACGCGTGAAGTGTGCTTGGGGAGTCCGAGAGGCGGATCGTCGCCGTCTCTAACAGCTGATGGCGGTCCCCGCGCCCCGAGCGCCGCCGTCGGGGACTGCGATCGATGACCGCGCCCCGCGCGCCTCCCTCACCTCTAGACACCGTCCGACGGGTGCGTCTCACTTTCCCGCTTTTCTTTCCTTCGGTACATGTACCTACTTTGACGCACACCCACCATGCCTCGTGTTTTGGCTTCTATTTATTGCGTTTAAATTTGAGCCACTCGTGATGGATGATATATTTTTCTTCGTGAATAATTGTTGTGGCAATATTTTTCTAATGACTAATAGTCTGTTAGATTAATTTGTATTACTCAGCTTCGTTTGCTGTTCTGGAATATTAATGTAGAGACTCGAGAGATCTTATTAAATATTCAACTTAACTTTCATGCGTTCCATGAATCGTAAATAATCCGCAAATGATATCTACATTTATTTAATAATGGATAACAATGAAACCGACCCTTTATTGTTTTTTTTTTCAATTTAATAGTTCCTCTAATTAACAATCTCCATTTTTTCAAATAGATGGCAGTTCCTCAATACGAATATTGTTCTGACTTTTATTAAACTATTCAACTCAGGAAAAATGCAACTACCTGCTCTAGTTCCTAAAATAAAAATGTGAGTCGTCGCGAGTAATTAGTTTTGTCTCTAGGGGATCAGCTTTTATATCTACCTAAGAGCAACAGAACGTATGAGCAATATATTATATATATATAAACGAAACGAAAGGTACTTTAACTAGGGTTGGGTTCGGTAGGAAGTATACAATTAAGTATCTAAGTATACACATAGTACTGAATTACTGATAGAGTGTGAGTGGGAAAGTGTATGCAAGTATTCTTCGAAATCTCTATTATAATAATATGTATGTAGAACATGTAGGTGTACTTATGCTGTACCAATTCTATGGCATAAATATCTCGCATATTAGGGGCAGTTGGGGAGTTATCATGGCTAGTTTCTAAGTCGCGAGTATACTAACCAAATGGATGTTATGTGTCTGAAATAAAAGATTTTTTAAAGTATATATTTTAATATTCATTCCTGCATGCATACAAATGCATGTGTACCTACTGCGGAAGTCCGGAAGGCAACAATTATTTTTCTTTATTAGTTAGGTACATCTTATTCCCATTCTGCAACCAGAATAGTGTATTCCGTTCTGGCCGGCCACGATGTCAAACAAGGTCATGGTTATGGCAGTAGACTGTACGGATATGTACCTTTTGGTACTAGCTAGAAAGAGAAATAATAGTACCACATTATTTCATGGCTTATACACCATTTTCAATGGCCGGGCTACAGTGTATCCGTCCTAGCACGGCCACGCTTAGATCGGCTGAAATCGTATCTGATATAAATGGACGTATACGTGTTATGTACTATAAATAGACCTACTTATATTTAAAAGAAAATCTTTCAAATCTATTTACTAGTCACTTAAATTTTTCAGGTAGAATACGCCTGACAAGAATTAATCATTTTAACACCTAAACACGAGCTCGGAGCTCGTGGCTAAGTACTAACAGCTGCTTGGGTTAATCTGTTAGGTTAAGCTACGCTTGCCGGGGTTGGTCCGTGGATGGGTGACCATTTCTACATACCGAGACTCCTCCGTGCCTCGGAAAGCACGTTAAGCCGTTGGTCCCGGCTGTCATTTGTGGATCTTTGACAGTCGTTACGGGTCGTCAGAAGCCCGAAAGTCTGACAACCAGTCTTACCAAGGGGTATCGTATTACCCAGTTACTGGGTTGTGGAGGTCAGATAGGCAGTCGCTCCATGTAAAATACTGGTATTCAACTGCATCCGGTTAGACTGGAAGTCGACCCCAATATAGTTGGGAAAAGGCTAGGCAGAACAACACCTAAACACTGTAAATATTCTTTTATTTGTTAACTCCTGGCTCAGCAGAAACAATCTCGAATCGCAAAGAAAAAGTTTTGTGAATTCAGTAAACAATTGATGTTTGTTGGGTGTTTTAGTTAAATAAAATTGATGCATTCAATTGCGGCAGGGACGGTCTGCCTCTGGCCGGGTCCTAGGGCTCCTAAATCTAGAAAAGTACTTTTTAATCCGATCTAAAAATGCCCAAAATATGTTCAGTAAGAGCTGTTATAGCAGAAATGTTCGAGCTCACTTCGCTCGCACTTACATCTTACTCTCTTTTATTCCTCAAACTTTTTTGCAGAAATAAGAGCAGGCCCATTCAGAAATGTATGAATGTTCAAAAGAAAACATAACTTTTCCGAGGCGGGATCACGGAGTGCTAAAATTTACGATCTCGCTTCGCTCGCTCTACAATCTTCTAATTCTAAAACTTTTCTGCATAAGTTGACCAAGCAACTCCTATTTTCGTATGAATGTTCAAATGACACCTAATCTAGAATTTCGAGACAGGGTGCAAAAAAATTCGAGCTCGACTCGCTTTTGCATCTACCTTCTTGCTTTTCGATGATGCCCCCATATAAAAGAAGCTACGTCTGTGAATAGCAAGTAGAGATGAAAATGCATACCTCCTTTTTCTATGCCGCCACCAACAGGCTTAGTTCGGCCATTGTGTGTGGATTGTGGAATTGCTAGGAGCTACCAAAATAAAAGGTTTTATGACACATACAAAAAACAAGAAGAACCATACCGATGTAATTGACGGTAAAAATTAGGTTTAGGTTAGGTATGTTATGCGTCGCCAACAGGCGGCATGAGCTATTCCGCTGCAGCTTGAATATTTCGTGCGGAAACGACAGAAGAAGTAGTTCAGTAATAACTATTATCCTTCTAATTATTCATTCAAATTTTCGTTCCAGGTGATCGCGCTGATATGTGGGTTGTTGGTGGTGATTCTGATGGTGTTGGGGCTGGCGTCGGCAGACTGGCTGATGGCGGCGGGATGGAGGCAAGGCCTCTTCATGCACTGTATAGACCCTGAAGCGCCCACACCGCTGCCCTTCGACATCACTGCACAGCCCGGCTGCTATGCTGCAAGACCCGCGCCTTATATTAAGTGAGTGATACTTTAGGGGCCTCACCATAGTTTTTTGAAGTGAAAACTTCTTTAGGCGCGTTAGGCATTTTTGAGATGAGACTTGATTTCGCGACCTGTTACCGACACCGTGGAGTGAAAAACATCAACGCGTTGATAACCGCGGTGCGTGGAGTAAAAGACATCAACGCGTTGATTACGGCGGTGCCGATTTTTTTTCAAGTTTTCACTTCTGTCGGCACTCCCGAAGTGCCACTGTTTTTTTTTGCGGGGAATTCTCATGGATAACCTCAGTCTGGGGAGAACGGAGGGTTATGTCGGACTCCTATGGACTAAAATCCCATGGTTCCTTCCACTACCATGAGTCGAGGGTCCAGGAGAGACTTAAATGTTTGTAGGGTAGGTGATGTGCAGCCTGTACAAGGCAGGTCAAGGTGACAGATCAGTCGCGCTCATGACCCAAAATCAGTTGGTCAATCAGTGGCAGTTTTTGTCCAACACCTATTGATCTATACTATGCTGCTATTATTACTATAATTTACTATATTATAAGGAAGCAATAAGTTTGTATGTAGGGGGTAATCTCCGAAACTACCAGGTGGATTTAAAAATTCTTTTTGCATTTTGGAAGTGATGTAATAGGCTATGTAATATTACGCTACGACCCTTAGGAGCCGAACAAAACTTCGTCACGCGAACAAAGTCTCGGGCAGAAACTAGTCTGTTATATAACAGCGAATAGCTAACCCCTAATGGTACTTATACCCCTATGTTGAATTACAAAAGCGGTAATCTTTTGGGCGTAGAACTTTAGCTATCATTAGTGTTAATCTAAAGATCCGCGCAGACGATTCGAAAACTGCTTTTATCCGTCTTGCTAAGTATCTTGCTATCTCTACTTAAAGTTTGTAATCTGCTTGCTAACATCTTCCACTTTAGTTCGATGTCTACTCTCCAAAGTTTGGTATCGAGTCGTAGTTTAACGCTTATGACAACAAGGGTTTGAAGTATTTGATAAGGCATTATTGCATTCCCAAAATACGGTACGGAGTAATAAAATTAAATGATTTATCGTGTCCATAAAATAATGAATTTTATTCAATGGCATCGGATTTGGCCATACATTTTGACCAAGTAGGTATTGCACTTTTCTATGAAACAGCAGTTTTTTTTAATAACCGACGAAAAATTTCAACGCAGTGTGGTTCAGAATCATGTACTGAATCCATGGTTTCAGTTTTCGCGTCGATGTCCCTGCCACCCTGTATAACTATGCCGTATTGACTGTCGATAGAGTTAAAATTATTGATTTTACTTTTGGAACATAAAGACTGAAGCAATAACATTAATTTGAACAAACATTTTTAACTAACGAAATAAAGAATTCTTAATCCAGTCGTTTATGGCTTGATGGCAGGCGACACTGGGCAGCTTTTATAAATAAACATTATTTAAATTGTATAATACAAACCATCAACTAAAATTAATGAAATATCAATGTTATCAGATTAATAAATTCCTTCAATTTATTACTAGAATATAGTGATGCTTTGTTGAAAGCTTTATATTTCAATAGTATACACGAAAAAAAAAACTTGAGCAATTTAAAAAAATACTTCCAAAACCTTTAAAGTAAAAATACTTGCATAGAACATTGATCCGTAACTTTATATAAATAAAGAGCACAATCGCTTTTACAAAAATGAGATGTCGGTAACGGTGTCGCGAGTTCAATTGTTTTTTCCCATCTCAAAAATGCCCAACGCGCCTAAAGAAGTTTTCACTTCAAAAAACAATATTAAAGGGTGAGGCCAGACAAAAAAAAATCTATGAAACTGAACAAGACCACATCTAAACCGCGTTCAAGAGCCGTCAGTGTCATCAATCATCATTGTTGTGCAATATTGATACTGACAGCACAACCAGTTTAGAGGTGTAGCTGTCAGTTTCATTGGTGAAATTTGTTCTTAGAGATGATTCCAAAAACATGACATAAAAAAATAAAAATCCGACTTCTCGTGGCACTATTTTAGTTCATCTCAGATTTGATGCCATCAACTGCATTAGACTGCTTGAAACTTGAGCTTGTTTTGAACTTTTTAGTTGCAGTCGAGTTTTTTTTTTCAATTTAATTGTATCCTTGAATGAAACACAAAAAATTATAAAATTAACCTCCTTTTTTGAAACCGTAGTAATTTCCATGTGTGTCCCTCAGAGCGGCAGCGGGGTTGTGCGTGGCAACTTTGGCAGCGGACGTGTGCGGCGCATTGTTGACCGGGCTCGGTCTGCGCTCCGCCGACCATCGCACCAAGTTCCGCTACTATCGGTTCGCCGTGCTCGCCATGTCGCTAGCCCGTATGTATTCACAACTTATGTGATTTTGAAAAAGTAACTTGTAACTCCTTCCTATAAAGTTTAGTTTCCGCTGCAACTTAAATATTTGGATTATGGCTTTTCCAATGCAGTCATTCTGAAAGCAACTTAAATTACACTGGAGTAAAGTTGATATTTGTTTAAGTCGAAATAATAAGTATTGGAACAAATATTTGAATAGACTACGTCACTCACTTGTTCCATTTATATTCCGTCTTGATTAAAGCAGTACTTGAGTTATTAGTCTTTGCGTGGTTCGAAGTAGTTGTAGGCCTGGATTTATTTATAGAAGGTGGATCAAGAAAAAGAATTTAACCATAAACTATTTTTTTTTTTTTCAGTAATGTGCATTTTAATAGCATTAGTTATCTACCCAGTATGCTTCGCAGCGGAGTTAAATCTGGGTAAGTAAAAATATGATACTTTCCTAATCTTTTTAATTTTTTCTTTCCCGTCCAGTGGTCGGCAAACCGCGGCTCGAAAGCCGCATGCGGCTCTTTGGGCTATTGATTGTGGCTCTATCTGTACAAATTAGTGATGTGCCGGATATCCGAGGGAGAAAAAAAGATCTGTATCCTGTATCTGTATACATTTCATTACGAATACGTAATGAAATGTATTAATATAAAAGATCCGTTCAAGATCCGCCAAAAAGTAACGGATACAGATCTTTTCTCTCCCTCGGATATCCGCGGATACGGATATCCGGCACATCACTAGGACAAATGTCGATGAGTGCGAGCGTAGATAGATATATGCGCAGAGGTCGGGATTTCGGTCACTAAGCAAGATATAAAGTTTTATTCAAAATTCAAACTATATTTCAAAAAATTATTTCCGTAGTACTTTTACCAAAAATTAAAAGGTCATCGTAAATTAATCATTTACTGTGACTTTCAAAGTTTTCCAATGTTGACTTGTTAGTAAAGTAAGATGCCTTCATCGTATTATTATCAGCTGATATGATGATGATGAAGGCATCCTACTTTTAGCAAGTTCATTTTAGGAAGAGCTGTGGAGTGAAAGAGGATGGGAGTTTAAGGATTAAGAAAAGTGTATTGAGACAGTTTGAACACACAGAAAGGATTGGCTCTCATAAGAATTTTTTGTCGTTATAGTATTTATATCTGGCTCTATCGACTAATGAGGTTGCCGACCACTGAAGGGTCTATCTTTTTCTCATCAACAATAATTCAATTTTGTTTTCGGTAGTTCACCTAATATCTTCTTATAAATTTATCAGAGCACAGTATGAGTAAGGCTTATTTAACGCGTTCAATGCGCAAACGCCACGAAGAAGTTTTTTGGCGACAGTTAGCGTTCCGAAGATACCATTTCCATAGCAATCATCTTGACCTGGATGACTTCAGTAAAATAATAACGTTTATTTGAGTCAATAAAATAAAGCCTGATATTACTCAGAACTAAAATAGAAATAATGTGAATAAGTAGACTGCTACAACTATATTTCTAAACGTGAAGACTTGTAATTGGCTTTCTGTCGACTATTGTTTTCTTTTTTGTTGTTTTGTTTAGCTGTAAGTCTTCCATGTAATAAATAAATAAATATATGAACTCTCTGAATTACAAATTAGGCAAAACCTGTATTTTGGAAATCAGTGCTCATCCGTGGTAAATTAGGTGTATAAGCTTACAAATTACATATAATATATAGTTTCTGAAGTGTCTTCAAAAAAAAAAAATTGTACAATGTCGCCCATCGGCATGTGACCGCCCGAATTTTTTTGAATAATGATGAAAAATTTCTTATGTTATTAAATTTTTTATGTTTTTATTAGCGTTTGCTATATATATCTCCGATGTTATTGGCTCGATTTGGATTCTGTTTATTATTTCTAAAAGCTTATGAGTTACTAGCTTTTGCCCGCGGCTTCGCACGCGTAAAGGTCGGAAAATATCCCACAGGAACGTACTACCGATGTTCAGAGTACTTATCATATGTCCTAACCCAGGTCATGGCCTATCCGTATGCCTTTCATCTAAATCTGTTCAGCCGTTACGGCATGAAGGTAACAAACAGAAAGATAACAAATCTGTTTTAGGGTTCCGTACCTCAAAATGAAAAACGGAAACCCTTAAAGGATGACATCGTTGCCTGTCAAGACACTTTTTCTCAGAAACGCGTAGAGGTATCAAGTTGAAATAGATATTAAAAACTTAGGCTAAGCGCGCACTACGGATTTTGATCGTTGCGGATAATATTTCGTGTTATTCTATCTCCTCTCAGGCTCATTTCCTACGAAATGTATGGCAAATTTTTTGCAATTTCTGAATTTTCTCATACTCAAACCTCAGTTGGCCCGATATAGTTTTTGACTCTCGTAATAAGAAATAGGATCGACTGGCATCAAAAAAGTTTTTGTGATAATTGCCCATGTTCTTGCTGACTGTACAATTTTTTCAAAATCTGTGAATGCAGATCGAAATGTTTCAAAAAGTTAAGGACAGTCTCCTAAGACCGTTTTCTTATAGCGATAACGGTTAAGGTACCTGCCCTTATTGCCCCATATCAACATCCACCCTGTATATGTTATGATTGACTACTTAGCGCCATAAAGGTATGGCGTGATTATGATCTTTTAAAAGGTTAAAACCGTAATTATCTGCAATATTCTAACGTTTTGGATAGTTTTTTTACAGTTTGCAATAAACTATAGAAGAATACGAACATAATGCAATATTGCTCATCCTCCATAGCAAATAGCGTGATAATAATTTTTGAAAAAGTCTATTGTGACGTTTCCATTATTTGACATAGATTATTTATACCAATTTTCAAGTTAATCAAGCCAAACAGTAAAATCCTCCCTTGTAAAAATGAATACCCCTTTTCACCCCGTTAGGGGTAGATTTTCAAAAACCTTGACATACATTTTTATTTTTTTTCAATCTTAAGTATAAATACTGAGTTTCGAGTTAATCAGACCGCGCGTTTTACATACAAACTTTGACACCCCCCAATCCTCCCTTAGGGGGTAGTTTAGAAAAACTAAAAATGGCAAACTTTATAATTTACATAGATGAGTATTCGTGCCAAGTTTCAAGTTTATTAACTCAAGGAATAAGATTTTTCATACAAACAAAATCCCCCTTTTCACCCCCTTAAAAGTCGGTTTTCCAAAAACCCTTTCTTAGTGGATGCCTACGTCATATTATCTCCTTGTGTGCCAAATTTCAGCCCAATCCGTTCAGTGGTTTGAGCTGTGCATTGATAGATCAGTCAGTCAGTCATTCAGTCAGTCACCCTTTCCTTTTATAGATATAGATTTTAACTTAAAAAAATAAGGAACTTTAATTAAAAACAAAATTTTATCCCCCTTTTGAATTTAAATTCTAACAACACCGTTGCGATAGCTTCTAACAATAAGCGTAGATAGCAAATTTAGTGATTTAAATTCGAAAATTAAGGACTTTTCAACTTCATCCCCTTTTTTAACCCTTCGGGGGTAGAATTATCAAAAATGCTGAGATACCTATAAATTAATTTTCAATTGTCAGCCTAAACGCAAAATTTTAAGATCCTAACTTCAAAACTGACGGATTTTCATATAAACTTCCATCCCCTATTTTACCCCTTTAGGGGTGGAATTCCCAAAAATCCTTTCTTAGTGGATACTTACTCATCACAAAGAACACACCCTCCAAGTTTCATGTCTCTAGGACCAGTGGTTTGGGCTGTGTGTTGATATATCACCCAGTCAGTCAGTCAGTCAGTCAGTCAGTTTACCATTTTATATATACAGATTTTATCGGATTAACTAACATTTTTATAAAAATTTGTCAACTATGCAAAAACAAAAAAAACGGAGGTGAAAACATATTTTACGAAAAAAAAAAAATCGTGTTTAAAAAAAACAAGTGTAAGTTCATAAAATCATTTCTAAAAAAAAAATTGAAAAAAGAAAAAAAAACCAAGATAGACGATTCATGAACATTCAGAAAAATGCAGGCCGATGGGACATTGTATATATATTTCTTTCTTTTCTTTCTAAATTAATTAATCGGAAAGATCAACTAATTCAGTGTAATGCGTGTGTACAGGCAATAGATCCGTGTGGGAGTTCGGGTGGGCGTATGGCGTGGGCTGGGGCGCCGCCATCTTTCTTTTTGGAGCTGTTGTGCTACTGCTGTGTGACAAGGAGAGCGAGGAGCTCTACTACAAGGAGCGAAAAGTAAGTGATTTCTAAGTACAAGCGTTTAGAGTTTAATTTAGCTTAGCAAATTTTGTGTAAAATAATACCAACCTATTATTTATTTATTAAAACTTTATGCACAAGTAAAAAAATATTATACAAAAGCGGACTTAATGCTTGAGGCATTTTCTACCAGACAACCTTAGGGTGATACTGAGACAAAACATGGCAGGTGCAATTTAAGGGATAGTTAAATCGAAAAAGAATGCAAACATACATATAAACCGAATAAACTTTGTCAGAAGAAATAATGATAGGTAGAGGTGAAAACAAATCCAGCAAATCAGCGCTGCAATGATTCTGCCAACTTCTTACGAATATGTTCACGTGCCTTCACTTTTAAACAGCGGTCGGCAACACGCGGCCCGTGAATGTTTTGTAAATAAGTTATAAATAACGTGCAAACTTTTTCAACTGTAAATTATAGAAAAAATAAATATGTTTCTCGTCTCACAGATGAGCATATGAGAGCCATTCTACGAATTGCAACTACAAATTTGACAGCTAACATACAAGAAATAGCCTCCCAAATGCAACCTCAATAATCACACTGAAATTTGTATAAAATCGGTTACCTATTTAAGTACTTTGTAGTTTTCATTTCTGAATGATGTACGGTGGTTATTTTTCTAGCTATAAAGAATATAAATAAAAACCCAAACATATAAAAATAATGTAAATATAACGTGTACGAATTAAATTCCGTATGGTTTAACAATTTTTAATAGCATTTTTATTTTTTCTTTGGGATATGACCAATTATACGTAGGTATATTGGGTTTCTAGGGTTAATATCACAAGTGCGGCCCGCCTTTAGTTTATTTTGCCACCTTGTGGCCCTTGTCTACCAAAAGGTTGCCGACCACTGCTTTAAAAGATAACCGACTGGTGCTATTATTGTCCCATTGCAGAGCAAAGGCTTACTATAAGTCCAGGTTTCCTTACGATGTTTTATTTCACCAATATCAGTAATATCCAAGATAAACTCAGAAAGTATATATGAATTGAAAAAAAAGTCACATTAGTACTTGCCTAGATTTGAACCTACAACCTCGTGCACGAGAGGCGAGGTCTTAACCACTGGGCCATTACGACACAAGATAAAAAGTCGTGTGTAAAGAATGATATTTTCAACTTGAATGGGTTTTATGAATGTGTTCTGTGGATTAACTCGTGTCGCCCCCGCAGGTGGTGAGCGCGGAAGGCGGGGCGCGCCCCTAGGGCCGCGGGCGCCTGCCCGACCTGGTGCCGTGAGGCGCGCGCGCTCGCTAGCGCCCCGCGGCCGCGCCCGCACTCTGCGCGCCGCGCGCCCGCCTCCCCGCGAGGCGTGCGCGCGCGCTGGATCTGATGCGCGCGCGCCCCGCACACACGCCTGACGACCTCTAGCCGTCGCCGCCGCGCACGGAGCCCCGCTCCCCGCCGCCCCGCCCGAATACTAATCGGCTCCGACCAAAAAGATTATAGACAAACGTGGACTCTGTTATTGAAGATGATTTTATTCCTTTGATGAATGGATCTCTCCCTCGTGGAAAAGAACCGTTCTTCATCATACCCCCGTTTGTGCTATTAACTTGTTGATCGAGCCGCTCGTTCGGGCGTCCTTAGGGTTTGGCGAGTTCCGACCGCGTCCGGTTCGTCGTCGGACCGCGCGCGGTCGCGCCACTCGGCGACGGGGAGCGACCTATCGATGCAGTTTTCGGACCTATCGCAACAGTAGCGACGGTCCCATTCATTTTGTTGTTCGAAAATATCATAGTACTTGGGCTGATCAAAATTATAATTATTATATCGCATTGACTGCGAGTCGTACTGAATTTTTACTCTAATATTAAATATATTATTGTGCAACGATAATAGCATAAATTGTACTTGTGTTTGGCTACTTCCAGTGTAAGTGCTATGATTCTTTTGTAGACACCCAGTTTGTTTTGTTCACTTCATAGTTTTTATAGGACTTACCTCGGTTGATTATGAATTATTTTGTGGCATTGTGTTGATTTGCAATTATTTTTATTTTCTATCGGTTAGAGCGCTGAAATTATAAAACAAAAAGATTGCTAAAATTGTGACATTAATTTGGATCTGCGTATTAAGTAAGAATCGCCTTTTTTAAGGATATATTTTGTGATTTATTTTTTATTGTTAAGAGTAGATTTATATTTTTGGCAGCCGGTTGTCGATCCTCGGCGCGTCTCGCTCCCGCGATGGGCGGAACACATTCAGATATCTGTGTGTACTGGCGTACCTCGAATGTAATCCGTTCCAAAGAGCGTTACTTTTATTTATTCGCTTTAATTTATTGATTCGTCCTTAGTTGTGTGTAAATATCGTTTTGTGATGTCGTACGGCTTCTGTTGCGTCTGGGGCGGCGTGTGCAGGTGTGTGTGGTCGGAGTGTGCGCGAGAGTGCAGGCGCAGCGGCTTCACGCCCGGGCAGGCGACCCACTGGACTGCTACCGCTCGCTCAAATATATTCGTATCGCGTACTACTTGCGTCTTTTGTAATACGAACTCGTATTTTAGTGTTAGTGCACGACTAGTGCGAGACAAGTGACTGTGCGTTTCCTCGCCAAGAGGACCGACGTCGACCGCGTTCCGATGTACCGGTTGTACATGAGATTATCGGACTTTGACTACTGGATATTTAAAGGAATTAAATATGTTTTGATTAAAGTTACCCTTTAGTATGATATACTTCATATTATTGAAAAACTATTTTATTAACGATTATATGTATACATAGGAACCATGTCTGTCTATGTACACAGGTTCATATACTTAATTGAGATTAATTTCCATTGTATTAGTGATGTCTAGAATCTCATAATGATTTTACTATTTTATAAATCTCATAAAGTTTGGAATTGAACAATTATTTAAAAATTATATTTTCTTAATATTTATGTAAACGTAATGGAACAATTAATTGATGAATAACTTCGTAATTATTAACTAGCGGTAATATGTGTAAGTGTAATATTTGTGGACATTGTTATAATGACATGCCATTGTGTGTCTGTCTGACACTGCGAAATTAAAATTGTATTTAGTGTCGAATGTTCTTGGTCATGGCTTTAATTTTTTCATGTGTATCAACGCATAAATCAATTTATTTGTTTAACATAATATTTAAAAACCTTTGAACTTGACTAATTACTACGACGTATAATTAATAGGCTCTTCGTGAGATCAGGCCTCAGCAATTGATTTTTTAGCTATAATATTGTTTGTGATAAAAAGCAGCTATTTGTAATGTTGATGTGAGAGGCTTTGCATAATTCGTGTTTTCATAGAGTGCGGGCGCAGAAGCTTGTGCGCTTAGGACAAAGATTTCAATTTTGTATTTTCACTTGTCGATGAAGCATTGTTGTTAAAAGTAAAACATAATAATTAACTCCCCAAAATTCCAATAACAGTGTAAGATACGTAGCTCATCTGAACCTTCCATCTGCGAAGCCCGTTAATTCGCCCTTAGTCATTACTTTTTAAGTTACACGGAAATAATATCTACATAAAAGTATGACTTATTCCAAATCGCCCCTAACTTTTGGCATTTTTTATTGCATTAAGATTAATTTAATCTTAAACACTAAGCTTTACTTTAGAATTAATCAAAGTTTTATTTAAGTCAACATCATCTGCTTAGCCTTTTTCCAACTATGTTGGGGGGTCGGCTTCCAGTCTAATCGGATGCAGCTGAATACCAGTGTTGTACATGGAGCGACTGTCTATCTGACCTCCAGAACCCAGTTACTGGGTAATACGATACCCCTTGGTAAGACTGGTTGTCAGACTTTCGGGCTTCTGACGACCCGTAGACGACTGTCAAAGATTTTTATTTAAGTACAAGACTAAAATTATAAATTATTTTTTAAGGTAATCACTGTTGCTATCATCATTAGTCCGTTAAATATGAATAAATCACACTGCCATGTATCTATAAACTTACATTTTATTTGTAAGTCATATTAATTTTACTGTAGTCTTAATGTAACGTTAAATTATTGAATTTCCTAATGTAAGTGTACATTTTACATAGAAATGATAACCCCCTTTGTAATTGATATTTAATGACATTAGCTACTTAATTTTATGCACCTCGAATAGTACTTGGACATACTGTTTTTCTCGAATAAATTAACATTACAAATCTTATGTAAATGGAATTTTCAATAGTCTTCTAAGATATTATTTTACTACTAACATTTACCTAAAAATTAAATCTTACAAAGCAAAACAAATAATAACTATAGTTGCAGTTGTCCAAGTACATCAGTTATACAATTTCTATTTCCTTAGCCAAATTATGAGTCATATCAAATGAGATTGAATAAAGTAACTAGTAAAAATTGTGTGTATATTATTTCTTTTTCTTTCTCTTTCAGCTTTCTGCTACGCGGGGTTTAATTTGGTTTGTTTTAGGTTCTAAAGTTTAGGAGATAAAATAAAACAGTACTTTAGCAAAATCAACAAATACGTTATTTTCATTTTGACAATTCTTACAGTTATAGGAGTTGCTTTATCGACTTATGCAAAAAAGCTGAAGAATTAAGAGAAACTATAATGCAAGAGCGAGCGAAGCGAGCTCGAAAATCTTTTACATCCCGCTTCGGAGAGGTTCGATTTCTTTTGACCATTCTTACGTAATATTCCATTGAACCTACTGTGTAGTGCAGCATGACTTTTACTTCTTTCATGGCGTCCCCCAGAGCGCGGGGCCAGTAGCATTTTCTACACGGGTAATCCAGCCCTGCTCTACTGGGTTCGATTCCCAGGTCGATCAAAAGTGTAACTATTTATTTATTTTATTTTATTTATTCATTCAGTAGTATACTTACATCTTTATACATAATAAGTTGGTGCACCAAAATCATCGACCACATGATTTAGACAATTAAAACAAACTTAAGTTCTTAATTATAAAATGAAACAATAACAAAAACACAACGAGGGTAATAAGCGATATAACTGTTTTTCATCAGTAATTTCTCAACAGCATCTGGGAGTTTGGACCTTGGTGGTGTGACACCCCCGTGCCTGGGAAAGCACGTAGTAAATCCGTTGGTCCTGCGCTGCGCCTGATCTCATCCCAGTTGTTGCAGATTACCGTCCAATCGAACTATGAGAGTAAAAGAATAGAGATCAAGTGCATGTGTTTGCGTACTATAACATCTGCGTACTTTGCTAGACCTTTTATAGACCCTTCTATTGAGTGCATGGCCACTGTGACCGAAATCCGATCGGAGGATATTATTATGGTTTGGGTGTTTTCAGCATTTTTGCTGATATGACATTGGACCATAGAAAACACTTAGCTTACCCTATTAATTTTTTTATTGGCCAAAGCGTTCAAATGGAGTCAACATACAAGCATATTGGAATACGGAATCTCCGTCTTCGGTGGTAAACGGGATAATTTTTCTATATTCTTGAATAACTTTGGTTTTCTTGAAATATCGTACCGTGATAGTTCTATCTGCATAGACCATATCTGTATAAGGATTGAAATGCGGGAATTCCTTCATTATTTTTTGGAACAAACGATCTGAAATTTTATTTGTATCAATTATAATTTCTTGGTCTGAGCAGGGGTCACCGAAACGAGCCGCTGCGCTGTCTGCAATCTCTGCTAGTTCGCTTTCTGTGAACTTATGGGAAGTGATAAAATGCCTGTTGTCCCTTGGATCTTCCTCCAATGTAATTCTGCCAAAATCACATTCCATGTCAGATTCAACGATGTAAAGTTGAAGGTATCCACCTTTGCCGGAAGACTCTGAGCATTCTACAGTGTCTGTTGTTGTTCTTCCTTTCGTGTAAGTGCAAGTGTACGTTCCACTTGTTGAAACTTCTCCGCCCACTTCGAATGTCTTGTCAAGAAACGAGGCTTTTGAGGAAATCTTTACGCCCCAATTGTAACCTTCGACCGATGAATAAGTATCCACTGTAGACGCGGTGTGCGTTAATTTGCAGGCGGCGTTGTGACAAGCCACGGAAGATAACAATCGAGGACCGTAAGTATGAAACGTACAATTATACGGGGCGTATATGTAAATGGGACCGGGAGTGCACTCAGCCCGTATCGGGATGCCAGGGAATTGGTGATTTCTATAGGTTTCTTTCAAAAGCGCGTGCTGTTCGACAGCTATGTCCTCGATTTTGGTTTCCATTCCGGCGTTTTCTGTAGCAGCAGCAGTAAGAGTTCTTCGTGTTGGAGGTGTCTTTCCTTGTTCGCATCGCTCAGGTGGGAGCCACGCAAAAGAACTCGAAAACAAACAAAATATTACGGATGTTATACGCATTTCTAATAAATATAAATACTACGCAGCGCAATGGTCCTGTATTGCTATACGCCGTGTATAGTACAGAACACAGAGTACTTTATACTATAACTACACAGTTGAATTGATTGTATCAGCCGCAGTCTGCAGTCATTTCATGTTATAATTTTTAGGGTTCCGTTTCCAAAAGGTGAAAACGGGACCCTATTAACCAGGTCCGTACAGTACACAGAATACATGTTATTACAGCCTCTATCATAGCAATTAAATATAATAAGAAGGTATCTACAGTAATTTTAACTCACGAAGCGAAGCGCGCTTTACTTGTGGTAACCAAGTGTATAAACACGCTGTGAATGTGTGCGTGAAGAAGAGTAGCGTCAGCACATAGCACACACACACTTCCGACTTCGCTATCGTCTCGGACGATAGAGAGCTCAAATACTGCGCTTACACACTCAGCGTGTTTGTACACTTGGTAACCATAAGTAAAGCGCGCGTCGCTTCGTGAGAGAAAAATACTATGAGCTATAATAGTTTCGGTAGTACGGAACCCTTATTCCGCGAGTCTGACTCGTACTTGAACGGTTTCTATCTCGGTGCAGACCCTTTGCGATAAGCAATCGGTTAATCGACTCTGTTGAAAGAAAGTTACAAATTGTTTTGTTCTTTGTTAATTATAGTAAACAAAAGCATGTAGTCATTCTATGACAATTATTTAGTGATTATTTTAAAGCTTTTCTCAAGACATTAAACGATTTTGTTGAATTTTTTCTTGTCTGTAAATATTATTAGACCAAAACGGTTCGTTGCGCGCGACAGCGACGGGGAATACCCTCGCCAATTCACCTGTTTTATCATTATTAATTTTATTTAAATAAAAAAAGTTAAACTCTACATTGCGGCTCTTATCTGTAAAAATGTTAGATTCACCCGCCAGGCTTAGACCAGACTAAAAAAATTGATCTACCTAGCCTTTACCCAACTGTGTTGGGGTCAGCTTCCAATCTCAATTCTTTATTGCATTCCATAATGTTAGGCGTAACCGGATGCAGCTGAATACCAGTATTTTACATGGAGCGACTGCCTATCTGACCCCCACAAGGCCACAATGGCAACGCAGTAACTGGGAAACACAGTTAACAGATACCCCTTGGTAAGACTGGTTCAACTGGTTGTCAGACTTTTGGGCTTCTGACTATACGTAACGACTGTCAAAGATCTACGAATGGCAGCCGGGACCAACGGCTGTGCTTTCGGAGGCACTCTTGAAACTGACTATTTTATAGCTTTTATTCAGAGTTACAGTTGTATTAAAAAAATGTCTTATCTCAGTTCTGAGCATCGATTTACAGTTCTGAGTCTCTGTGTGCCCTTTGGCAAATGTCTCCTCCATCTCCTTTCAATTCTCCCTGTTCCTTGCCTGTCTAGTCCATGTCTTTCCCACCGTCCTCACCAAGTCATCCTGCTTTTCAAAGGTGTCCCTTTCTTTCTCTTCCCCTCCCTAGGGATCACTATTGAAGTGAAAACTTCTTTAGGCGCGTTGGGCATTTTTGAGATGGGAAAAAACAATTGATCTCGCGACACCGTTACCGATATCTCATTTTCGTAAACGCGATTGTGCTCTTTATTTATATTATGTTACGGATCAATGTTCTGTGCAAGTATTTTTACTTTAAAGGTTTTGAAGTTTTTTTTTTGTAAACTCGATTGTGCTCTTTATTTAGATAAGGTTACGGACCAATGTTCTATACAAGTATTTTTCTTCCACCACGGCGATCTTGTTCAAGTTTTCACTTCTGTCAACACTCCCGGAGTGCCACGTTTTTTGTTCCATTTCTCTTCTCCCCTGACAGTGTGGCCGGTCCATCTCCATTTTAGTCTTCTGTTTCAGTATTACCTACATCAGTCTTTTTGTTGCCTTCTTGATTACACAGTGATTGATTCTTTCTATTTTTCTTTTCCCCATCATATTCCATTCCATGCTACGCTGATACGTTTGAAGTTTTGTCTGTTGGGCTTTGGTCAAGGCCCATGTTTGGAATCCGTAAGTTAGTAGGTATAGGAAGGATGCTGGTGTTGAAAAGTTTTCCTTTAACAGAGATGTTCATTTTCTTGTCTTTCATTATTTGTTTGTAGAACCAGTATTTCTTCCACGCCCTATTCGTGTTTCTATTTATTTGCCAGATATGTTATTGTTGTGATTATTTGTCCTAAATATGTATAATCTTCTACGTAATCTACTATGATGTTATTTAATGTGATTTTTTCATTTGCTCTGCTCTGTTGGTCATTGCTTTAGTTTTTGATGGGTTCGTATTTAAACCTACATTTTTGCTGTGTGTGTCAAAGTCAAAAGTCAAAGTCAAATCATTTATTTCAAATAGGCCCATGTATGGCACTTTTGAACGTCAAAAATTACAAAATAATAAAATTGATTCTAGTCTAAGTCAGTCAACATTTCTTGCAGTTCTTGAGACGACTTTGTAAATAACACAGAACAGGTAAATAAGATGATGTCATCGGCAAATTAATCTCCAGTTGGTCTGGAGAAACAGACTTAAAGGAACCCCTTTTAGCTAGCGAAAAACATAATAAAACAAACAAAAAAATATGTTATGATTTTTTTTGGTATCGACGACCGCAGGTTTGAAATATCAGTTTAGAAATCAGTATTTTTGGCGTAAATTTCATAGACGTGATGTGTATCGACATCAAAATACGATAAAAAGAAAAGAGCCTTAACAGTAGTCGCATATGATGTGTAACATCCGACATCTCACCTTGGTAATATAATTAAGGTAATAACTCGGTAATAAGCAACATTAAGGGGACGATAGCTGACTTTTAACGATTTTATACTGAAGATGACGTCTAAACGAGTAGTGTTAGCGATTTGGAAAAAATATATGTAAAATTAGAGCATTTTCTTAATATTTTAATATAGGCATATTTTTAATAATGTTTATATTACATAGTGAAATTAATTTGTAAAGTTATGTCTAACGCGGATTAAAAATTGAGAATGACGCAAAATTCATCAAGCGTATTTTTCTGAAAACTTCACCATTTTAAAGATAATTAAATTACTGATATTTTAGTATACGTGTTTTATTAAAATACCTTTTGTTTTACGTGTAATAAATTAATAATGCGTCTAATTTGGGACAGCGCTCCTTGATGGGCGAGTCCTATTACTGACTGGACGTACGACGCGTTGCGTGAGCTCAGTACAGAACACGCAAGCTAACCATTCAAGGTCACTGTCATATATCTGCGTCTTAAAGGGGCCTCGTCAAGGTCGTTCCTGACTGCGAACTCTAGCACCGCGCGCGCTTCCCCGTCTTCCAGTAACACACTTCCATTCCTTTTCACGAAATCACACCTACAGATTTCCCACTCCACAGATTGCAGGAAAGCGAGAGGAAAGATGTTACACTTAAAAAAAAGAGACTTTCTAAACTCTTAATTCAAGTATCTAACTACAATAAATGTGAAGTTTGCTAGCTATTATTAAATTTGACCTTGTAGTATAGATATCCTGTTAAAATAAACACATTTTTAGAAAACTTAAGATTTATTGACAAAAAATACCACTAAGCATATTTGTTCCATACTTGCATAATTTAACATTACATTACTACAAAATTAAATCTTATTACATGATAAATTTTATTAATCACTTTTCAAGGTGGATTATTGGAATTATCATATTTTAACTGAACCTTTACGTAGGCACGAGAGAGTTTATTTTTTTAAACTAAAATTAAAGTTGAATGCTAGACTTCGACGCCAGAGATTGCCTTTATGCTTGCGATTAATCTTTTGTTTGCGTCCTTATAGTCGACTGGTTGAACGTTCATCACTGTTGTTTTTAAGCGGGCTTCATCCTAAAAAAAAACATTCACATTAACATTGCAAATAAATACTACAGAAGAGAACGTGGAGAAGCGTACATGTTGCGCATCTAGTGATGGCAAGAGTGATTGCTGCAATTTTTTTTTTTGTTATTGAATGGGCCTGCTCTTGACCCCCATTTCGCCTGATGGAAAGCAATGGATGAGGCATTTGGGGGATTGTCTTATGTAATTTTGACGTTCGAAAAGTGCTGATTCTCAGCTTCTCAGCTTAGTTTGAATAAATTTCTTTTGAATTTTGAGGTCTACAATGGAATGAGCGTGCCCAGAAGATGCCTGTTCACTATTGTTTTTGAAGGCAGACGGGTTATAATATGTGGAAGGGAACACAGACGCTGGTAAAGTTCCACACTTTGGCTGTGCACATATTAATGTGGAGAAGCACTGAGTACAATTGAACGGGATATCAACCAAGTGCAGATGGTACCCTGCAGTACGTCTGGTAGTCCGGTAATAAAAGGGAAGTAATGTGGGGAACCAGATTTATCTAAAGTTCGGACAGAGTTATTGGGTTTTCTTTTAGGAAATTCTCAGTACCAGCTAGGGCTCTAGATTTGTGCCCGATTAATAGCAACAAACTGGTGAGATGTGATGGGTGTATCATTAATAATCCACCGCTTCTATCACTGGCCCTAGCCCTTGCGGTAATAAGCGTGGTTTTAGGTCATTGTAAAAAACAACTAACAAATGCAAAATGATGTTGGTGTACTTACGTTGTAAGTCTCCATTTTTGTGCGGAACTTGAACACGAAAGTCCTGAACTTGACTTCTTCGAACATCTGCGTGTACGCCGTCTTGTCGTACTCGAACAAACGGCCGACTTCAGCGACATTAGTACCGAGCATCGCCTCCGCGGCTTCGTTAAAGGCCGTTATGCGCTGGTCACCGGTCGCATCTGACACATTTGCCTGTAATAGAAGTGATTGATTGAAAGACGTAGAAGATGCCGTAGCATTGTCAGATTGGCTACTCTATACTATGTATTCGTTAAAGTATTATGGACCTTAGTTTAAAGGCATAGATTATATTTTTATTTGATCTACAATAATTTGGTTGACAAAGTAATGTCAGCCGAATTACAGTCAAGCCAATGGAAGCGTTCTTTGGTAAATTAACACGAAATGAAACTTACCGACAGTAAAAGTCTATATTTATAATTAGGATATTCTCTGTTGCACTTTTCGCATCTGTAAAGCCCATTTTCTTGATCGACGAGTTTCTTGTTGCACTGTTCTTGTGGGCAGGCCTTGTATACTGCGTTATCTGCATAGGTGAATGTTAGTACTCCGAGGAGACTGAAGTAGTCGCCCTTGTCGCTAGAGCCGAGCTGACGGGCCTCCGCATCCGAGAAACTGATCCATTCGTTACTGCCGCCCGAGTAACCTCCAGCTCTGAAAATTTTGAAATAAATACAATAGTTTCGCTTTCTTTATAGCTTTGAACCGCTGTTAGACAAACTATTCTCAAAACTGAAGGAATTATCGCGCTGTAATGACGGTACTCGACTGCCTGTCAATTTTTGAGTAGGTATTTAAAACCTAGCTAATAATTATTGTACTGTATTTCTAATGTCCCTCGGCAAACTTTGTGTTTCGTCAATTGTGGGATTTCTATCAGTTGCCCTTTACACTTTGGTGCAGACCGGACGATCTCAATCGACTTAGAAGTAAAAAATGGGAGGAAAGCCGTTAAAGTCGCAGGCACAAAATAGTTTTACAGCTCTATATAGTTCACACGGAAATCAGAATAACAATAAAGTACTTAGTTCTGAATTCAAATGATTATATACGATAAATCTAATAAATTGATGGTCATGGAAATTAGCATTCGTTTATATTCGGAAGTGCGATGATACCCGAAGGACAATAAGAAAATATAAATACTATACAGAAATTGTGAGCGGGAACCATGTCGTTACCAAAATTTATGATACGTTTCACAATCACTGATTTTCACAGCACAAAGAATAGGTGAGATCAGAGCTGCCTAGGCAGATATCTCTTCCAAGATGTTCTCAAATCGTGAATACTGCATCCTACTCCAAAACATACTGAATAACTATTTACCTAGCAGAAATATTAACGATTTCCATGTCAGCTCCGCCGTTGTCGTACCAGCCTCTCAGTTTGTGTGCTTCGGGTACGTCCGGATTCAGTCGGATCATAGAGCTCGCCAAACAAGACAAGGACTTGCTGCCGTTGAACTCCGACAAACGGGCTCCCTATAATATTATGTTATGATTATTATGCAACCAACTCTTTTATTTGGATGTAGAAATTGTATACACCCTCAAAATGGGTTTGAATGGGTGAAAGTCTGCTGGAGTCAATATTTTTCTATTTTACTGTGAATACAGGATAAACATGCGCTATTATTGATTTTCTGCAAAGAGTCCAATGGTGGCCCAGTGGTATCGACCCCGACTTACAAGTTGAAGGTCGTGAGTTTGAATCCAGACAGGCACTTTGTCTATTTAATTTCATCACCACTGCTCTCAAAACGGTGAAGGAAAACATTGTTAGGAAACCAGCATGTCCTAGGACCAGAAAATTCGAAGACGTGTGATATCCACTAACACGCACTGGGCTCGCATGGTGGATTGTGGCCCATACCCTGTCTTGGAGAAGAGGCCTGTGTCCCAGCAGTGGGAACATTATTATTTATGAATATTGATTTTAATAGAATACTTACTTTGACAGCTATGACAGGGTTTGTGTTGGTATCAAAATTTTCCGCCTCCTTTCCCCACATCGTTAAGACTACCTGTAATTTAGATAACACATTAACATTTCTGCTTAACAACAATGTTTCCCATATTGACTTTTCTAGTGAATTACGATCGTAATCAATATAATGATGTTACTAACCGCACCACCCGAGTTGTCAACAAGGGTAAGTTCTCTCTTTTTCAACAACTTTCCAGTACTTCTAGCTGTAAGCTCTTGAAGGTCTGCCGCCGACTTGCATACGCCTAACACGTCTGTAAAAGAAAAACTGATATTACAGTTCAATTCCTGATAGTTTTCAGTGGGCTATGGATAAAACTTTATTTTATTATAGCTTCATAATTAGCCTAGTCACTGCTGGGGCACAGGCCTCCTCTTGGTGAGGGAGTGGGCCGTAATCCACCACGGTGCGGGTGGGTAGATGTCACATGTCTTCGAATTTTTGGTTCTAGGACATGCCAGTTTCTTCACCATGTTTTCCTTCACTGTTTTAAGAGCAGTGGTGATGAAATAATTTACACAAAGTAAAGCGCCTGTCTGGGTTCGGACCTACGACCTACAACTCGAAAGTCGCGGCCGTTACCACTGGGCCACCACTGCTCTATTACAGCTTATTGCAAACCTAATGGTAAGTTAAGTTTAGCATTGTTTTTAAAATAATATCTAAAATGAATGTTTTGGGAGTTTTAATAAATCTTACTAGTCTTACCCAATAAAGTATCCACATTTTTGGCAGCAATTTCATTAATGGGCACAAACTCGAACTTAATACTGGGCACACTGGAAGAGTCCTCCATACATTCAGCAACCACTGTGTTAGCTGTGAATGTCATCTCATAGTCGTTCTTCATACTGGTGTACTGCTTGTTAGCTGTTTTAAGTTGACAACGACTTATGTAGTATACTTTGTCCACCTGAAAAACTTGATTATTAACGGTTGGTTTCAAAGTTTATTAGTTACCAACATTAGCCATGATGGCATTACAGAACCAAGTTCATGTCATTTTTGTTCTTCTATAGCTTCATCTCACTCTCACATGGCTGTACAATAATTATAAATGGTGAAATATATTTATTTTATCATTTATAATTGATGGCAATGGCAGTGCCCGGTTGATGGCACTAGGCTCGCCCCCTATTACATGGGGCTTAAAAAAACATAACTGGCAAAATGTGGGTGTATTATAGGTACACCGCTGCCTAACCCTTCGGGGATTACAGGCGTGATGTTATGTGTATAAATCAATCTGCCTGGTCTTTTCCCAACTAGGTTGGGGTCGGCTTCCAATTTAACCGGATGCAGCTAAATAACAGTATTTTGCATGGAGCGATTGCCTATCTGACCTCCACAACCCAGTAACTGGGTATAAAAAAAAAACTTTTAAAACTATTAAAATATTACTGTTCTTACAACTGTAATATTTGTGGCACTTCATTAGTATGTCTTGCTTAGCAAACATGCATACGACTACATAACTTGAGAAAACGAAGTTAAATCAAAATTGAATCAAATTTCTCACCTGTATCATATCATAAAACTTATCACATTCATTTTTAAAAGCAGTAGCTCTGATTTCTCCACTGTCATCACAGAGGTCCATACTGAACAGTTTGCCTTCTCCCCGGGCATTGTTCCAAGTGCGTATATCAGACTTGGACATCACGCGAGCTTTAATCACCCACCTGAGCAAATCAAAACCATGTATGAAATTGTGTGATAAGTTTTCTAACAGAATATTATCAAAGATTTAAATATTAAGGCTGGTTTCACAGCTGTCCAGGAGACCCACACACGGAAGACCCGTAGTGCTCTGAAACGAGGGAATAAGTACGATACGGTCGTTAGCGTTGTACAGGCTCTACCCGGAGCGGGTCAAGTACGGACCAATCCGCGTCGCTGTAAAACAATGTTATAGAGCGCCACGTGTGTCTCCGTTCCTGGAGCCCGTATGGGCAGCCGGAACGTGTTTCCCGGACAGCTGCACGCGTAGCATGACCATCGTAGGAACGAGTTTTGTCGACGGAAGAATAGACAAAATGACCGATAAACAATCACGTTTCTACGGTGGTCATTCTATGCGTGCTGAGAAACCAGCCTTAATGCTGTGAAATACTTGGCCATCAGAAACCAGATTGATTATATGTATAGCAATCACTAGAGGTCACCACTAACTTTGAGCATTAAATCTTGAGAGATTAGTGGCTGAGGCCATAGGTAATAAAAGGATTTGAATATAAACAAGATAACTTACTTATTCTGATACGGACTGAGACTAGCAATGGGATGGGTCATCTGTGAAGATAGTATGCTGGAATCAAGGTTTGCAGACGTAGTAGGTGCAAACGACATGGGTGCTGGAGCCATTTTGGGGCGGGGCGCGGGTGAGGCCGCGGCCTGCGCAGGCGCCGCCGACGTTCCTGCCGCCTCCTCAGTCCATGTCTGAGGGTTGCCCAGCTTCTTGCCTACCTCGCTGCCTGGAGATACTATTGTGATATCCAAGATGATCATAACACGCCTGAAAAACAGTGTTTATTACATAATAAAAACAATTGCAGACTCAAATCCATAATTTCCATAAATCGGATCATTTATCAAAAACAAAGATTGACAAAGTCATAGCTAATATAAATGCTGATTTTATGATATTATATACTTGAGTAATGTACATCACACATACTTTTCTCCTTTGCCAGTATTTTTCAGAAGTGATGTGACGAAACGGTCAATCTGAACAACAGAGTAATCGGACAGTTCTCCTGATATCAATTTGTCATTAAGTTGTGTAGCAAGCATGGCAAAACTGTGGGAATGCTTGCCATCTGACACAAGCAGACGAAACCTCTCATTGGCACCGCTACCCTGGATCTTCTTGCTACCCAAAACTTGCATTATGGGTTTATCATATACTCCACCATTCATTATCACCTGTAAATATATATATTATTGTGTGTCATCATCATCATCATCATCAGCCTATAAATGTTCCCACTGCTAGGACACAGGCCTTCTCTCTGTGAGAGGGAGTGGGCCGTAATCCACCACGCGGGCCCAGCGTGGGTTGGTAGATATCACATTATTGTGTGTAAATGAGGAAAACAAATCAATTTAAAAACTTTAAACTCTGTCAGTTGAAAAGTAAAACTCAGATAGCAGGGATAACATTTTAGTTGCATTGTTAAGACTGTTATCCACGTAAGTACCTACTAGGAGTACTGGTAATAACAATTAAATACCTACTAAGTGAAATGTTAAAACTCAAGCATTTTATGTAGTAGATAGATCATGTTTTAAACATGAACCTGGAAAACATTACACTCTTTTTTTGGGCAGTTGTGTAATAAAATATTGGAATAAGTCCGTCTTGGTAAACAATGAACCATGAAATCCTAGAGATTAAATCATTAGGGGTGTAAAAATTTATATAGTATGAGATATAGCAATTACATCCACCAGCCAAATCCAGTCTTTTAAAGTACTCATTTGTTAAAGGCTGTTTAAGCATGCAGTTTAGATATCATTCTCTATTTCTGGCATTGCAACATGGTTGATACTCAGACCAAATAAAAAACTGAATCATAGCACTGTCAACAGCAATGTGAAGCTGGTTTCGTAAACATGTGTGAACTTAGTGAGGTGTAGTTTGATTGTAAATATGTGCGTCTGAGCGTAGCTCAGAGCGGTGTAGTTTAGGCATGCTTCACTGTATTGTTTGCAGCGATGTCTTGGTTTTTATTTGGTCTGAGGGTTGATACATGATAATTACATTGCATGCAATAACAATCTGTTATGACGTAGGAGTAGGACGCTGGACGATTTCGAATAAATTATCAGTACAAGTAGGTACGACAAGTTACAACCTGTCCGAAAACAACGATGCTCTGATTACCTGATAATCTTTATATCTTTGTGCATAATTATTTATTTTTTTAAACAACTGCCTGATTATATACACTGTATAAAAGTTATGATCAGTTTCTAGTTAGCAAGCAACACATTTTGTTTCAAATAGTTGAAATGCAAAAACTTACCTCAAGAGAGCCTTCAGATAGTTTGTGGCTCATTTTGGAAGAAAATTACGTTTTCACTCCTGTTTTAGCTAATTTAATATTTCTGCTGGGAGCAGAACCAGAGATTCGTAGTAACAATACTGTATTTATTACAATTTAAAGAAATAAAACGAACGCTCGATCGGTGTTTTTTTGCTGAGGCGCGAAAATCTGACACTGATTGTGTTGATAGCTGACACTACTGACAGATTCCTTGATTGTCTATGAAATTTCATATTGCCACAATAAAACGATTAAAAATAAATTATCCTATTCAATGGGCTTTTTCGCTGGACAGTGAAAACTGCCCAATCTAAATAATTTGAAGTTAAAGGCTGATTTACACTACCGCAATGTCACGAGTTCACTTGCAATGCCGGTATGTAGAATCCAGCGGGTGGAAGACGCTGTGAATATAATATATAATAATGGTTAACTTTGTAATAAGTTAACGCAAAATAGAACTCTGGTCTACTTTTTGGCAAGTCAAGTAGAAAGTACGTTTCGCGCAGGCCTCCCGTTTACCGGCCAACGTAACTTGCCACTACTCGCCAGTCGTGTGGACTACACTGAACCCTAATTGCGTAACACACTTTCAATCACAATCCGAGAGTTTTGAAGTTTGAAAAATTTGTCTGCTCAACAACGTAAATATCGCAATGAACGTGGGTGAATTGTCAAAACGAAACCTATTACCCCGCAGGCCAGATACTGAAATCACTCATGTCACCTGGTTTGGTGATCTATCTAAAATAGTCTTGCCTCTAATACAATTTACTCAATGCACTAAAGGGTAATTATATTCATACCGCATAGGTAGATAATGAATTAATCGTAGGTATGTGGTGAAACAGGGTCTAAGCTATGCCGTGACTAACTTAATAATATAATAATAAAATTGTTAATTAATCCAAATAATACACACAGACACAGTACAAAACAAGGTGGTAGAAATATAGCATAAAAATGTAGCTTGTGCACAGAAGGTTGAGATCTACCAAAAAAAAAAGTTTATGCGTACAAAAAATAATGAATTCTGTCCCTTAAATTAGGAGACCTGTATCTTAATGCTCGGGCCACACCAACGGGAAACGCCGTTAATTATCATGATGATGGACCTTAACCCGTCGGAATAAAGTCTATCATCGCGGTAGTTAACGGCGTTTCCCGTTGGTGTGGCCCCGTTGGTGTGGCATAAGAGACAGTGATCAGCCATTTGAATTTAATAACTGAAGTTTACAGAGTGAAGGCTAGTGCAGACCAGCGCGACACGCGATGCGACACAAAGGCACCGCTCGTTGCGCAACGAGCGGTGCCTTTATGTCGCGTCGCGTGTCGCGCGCGCCTTTTTGAAAGAGCTTTGAAAGTGTGACGATTTACCATTATTATTGTATATTTGTATTAATCAAATATGTGTGAGTGTTGAGGTGTGTGTGGGAAGGGAAAGGGAGAGACAGAGTGTAGCGATGTATGTGTGTGTGTGTGTATGAGTTTTTTAAAGTGAAACTTTTATTACATCGTCTCAAACTTTTTCGTCTGTGTGTTGCATGTCGCGTGACGGTCGGCCGCGGATTAGGGATAAAGTAAAAGGCGCTCGTCAGAGCAGCCAAGGCCAATATGGCGGCGCCTATAGAAGTTTCTCTTTTACCGTGGTTTCATAAAACCACACAATCCTTTTTTTTTAAGTGATTTATGAAGTCAAGCGATGTATGATAGTAAAACTCTGCTGTAAGAGCCAGTCAGAAGATTTTGATTTGACATTAAATTTATTAAGGTCTATTATGTCTAGTTCTTTCTGTATTAGTGATCTGATCACTAAAGACATGATGGCTTAAGACAGACATAGTATTGACGTCTTGCAAATTAGGTTTTGTACTGTACACCTGGGGGAACATATGTACGCTTTCTTGGATCAGATGGAGGTAAGCGGGTATGTATCTTCAGGACGGATTGGAGAATAAAGAGCTGCCGAACCGTCAGTACTTTGCAATCGGCGTAAAGTGGCGTTGTAGGGTATATGTAGGGTTTCCTTAACATAACTTATTTTCTTAATATTATTTTAATCAAGCGAGCAGTCTATCGCTAGCTAAACTTAGTTAGTTTAACTGGCGGTGGACGGTTTGCTTTACGACTGTTTTTTGGAAACTAAGAAAACATATTCTCATGTGTACCATCAAAACTATTTATTTCACTAATAACAACATTAAACACCACAGCAACTTAATTACAATTCTATAACAAAAAATACTTACAACCAGAAATATCCATATTAATCCTTTATAAAATATAATATCACAATCGATTTTCACTTGGATTCAATCCAATAAACTAGTTAACTAAATAATGTATGTAACAAGTAAGTTTTCGATGAGATAAGATCGTAAGATAAATACATAATAATAAATTATTACTATTTATAGAGGCATTTTTTTAGATTTATAATTACCTAGAGGTATAAAGGACGTATACAAACAATGGTTTTCAAAGTGACCCCATCATAAACACTATAAAATGGTAAATCGATTTTTATAAACTAGTAAATTTTGAGTCGATTTCACTCAAATTTAATTCAACGTTGAAAGAATTAAATCAAGTAAGCAGTAGCTTCGCAATGAGAAGGTAGGTACAATGTACAATAACAAAGTAGGTATGAACACTATTTGGCCAAATGTACAATCAAGCAAATAGGTCCTACGTGCATAACACCTCTCTGCAAAGTGTAAAACTATTATCAGTCGATGAATAAAAACTATTTAAATTTAGAATCCATCGATGCTGCCGACTCGTCTGTGGTCAGTCTGTGGTATCAAGTACCCGTAGGAGTCTCTAGCCGCAGCCACCATGGCTGCAAATCCAGCGGTCGGTCCCAGCTCGGTGGTTGCATGACCCTTTTCTTGAAGAGATGCGATGATTGCCTGTTGACAGCAAATAAATAATTAAAATACTTAAATATAATAGTTTATTCCAGAAATCCGCACCGTCAAATCCCTACCAATGGGGATTGTTTTTTTTCCAGAAATCCACTCTAGTTAAAAACGACTATTTATTAGAAAAAAAAGGCTGAATTTATTAAAATAGTGAGATTTCTAAAAAAAAAAATCCCCACTGGTGGGCATTTGTCGGTGGGAATTTCTGGAATAAACCAATACAATTACCAAAATACCAATAGTCGTGCAGTTTGAAATGATATATACGTAAATTCCTAGGGTAGGTAGAAATAGAGAAACTCTCCGATCCTCTTCGTTCAAATGAACAGGCAGCCTTAACTCTGTTTTTTACTTTACCCATCTATATGTTCCCTTCATAGAAATATAAATATCTGTGGTTCCCTTAATATGTATGTTTAATAGGTTGGTTTTCTGTGTATTCTCTAAGTATTTATCTGATAGATATTATCACTTGCTTGTCTATAAATCAACCTTACTTCTGTATCCGACTTATATATGAAAGTTAGTATGTTTGGATGGTTGTTTGTTACTCAATCACGCAAAAACGGCTGAACGGATTTCGATGAAATTCGGCAAACAGGTAGACCAAGACCTGGGTTAGGGCATAGGGATTTTGGTCGAATAATTTTCGACTTCCACGGGGGTGAAGCCGCGGGCTGAAGCTAAGTTGTCAATAAACTCAGGGTTTCCGTCACATGATGACTCGCAAACCTACTTTATCTGGGTTTGTTTTGATAAAATGTTGAGAAATGACATTGAATACCTACTATGGGTGTGGCTCACGGTCGATATGGTGTAACCGAGATATCAAGGAAAACGGTGAGGGCTTCCGAACACGTATTTAACATAAACTGCCCACGTTATACACAAAACACGTTCTGTCGATTAAAAAGATAAGTTTTAACAAAACCCAAAGAATCTTATTCTCCCGCCATAATAAACATATTCTAACTGGATGCAGCTGAATACCAGTATTTTACATGGAGCGACTTCCTATCTGACCTCTCCAACACAGTAATTGGGTAACAGGATGCCCCGTGCGTGGTAAGAATGGTTGTCACACTTTCGGGCTTCTGAGTACCCGTAACTACTGTCAATAGATCTACGAATGACAGCCGGGACCAACGGCTTAACGTACTTTATCTACACCCATGCTATAAAACCTCTATAAAAAATTCTGAAACAGTTAGCTTATTGGCAACATTATAACAGCTAGTGTCATAGTAACCATTACATCATCCAAACGAGTGTTATAATGTTGTACTAAATTTCATTACGCAACTCGCTTCAACGTTCAAACGGGGGACAGCAGCACCCACTGCGCGCATTAGTGAGTGATGTGCTGCTGCAGGCGATATACATACGTGCAATTGTACTGAATTTCGTGGGAATTTCTTTATTCTTGATTTTGAATTACAAACACCCAATGTTTTCAGAAACTTTTATAGACGATTCATATCATGGGTGTAGATAAATCTTGTATGCAACTGTTATAATTAGGTATTAAAACACTTATGTGGTACTATTATTCCCACATTCGTGTTTTAATACCCCTTATTATACAACTGTTGCATAAATAACTATTCCGAGGCTCGGAGGGGTCTTGATAATGTACCTACCTAATGGATGGTCCATCCACGGATTGACCTCGGCAAGCGTAGTTTAACCTTCGAGCGACACGTATGGCTGTTATTGCTTAGCCACGAGCTCTAAATTAAACCTGAATGTATAACTATAAATAGATCTAAGTTTATTTAGAACTAGCGACCCGCCCCTGCTTCGCAAGGTTTTTATGACTTGACAAAATTTCGAGATTTCTTAATTATCTATAAGTTTAATATATTATACAAATAAACCTTCCGGAATACATTCTCTAAAATAAGCGCCGAAACAAGGCGGATTCAAACTGGCGACCCTGGTCGATCGTCACGCTGCTTGGCACTCCGTTGAAAACCTCATCAAAATCCGTTGCATATTTTAGAAGAACAACACGCAAAGCGAATGTTAAAAAATCTTTTCACATTCCCATATAGAAAGAATACAACGCCTATGTTACTTTTCCATTTGAATACATTACTATTATAGTTCGTGAACAATGCATAGGCTGTACATTTATTGTCCACCGTACTAAACATGTCGGTCACGGTATATTGCGTAATTTAGCAGACTCGTTATACTGAAATAAATATTCTATTCTTACATCATACGAGAAATAGCCCACGTTCGCAACTGCGCACGGACGTAAAAATATCGCGGCGGGATTTTATCGCGCACTGGATTTTAACTCTAAGCCGACGTTAGCACGGACGTAATAAAATCGCGACGGGATTTTATTGCGCACCATAATTTCAATTCTCGGTGTTAAGCCAAGCGTTGGAGCGAGGAGTTCGTGGCTAAATACAAACAGCCGCTCGGGTCGATCTGTCAGGTTAAGCTACGCTTGCCGGGGTTGGTCCGTGGATGGGTGACCATTTCTACATACCGAGACTCCTCCGTGCCTCGGAAAGCACGTTAAGCCGTTGGTCCCGGCTGTCATTCGTGGATCTTTGACAGTCGTTACGGGTCGTCAGAAGCCCGAAAGTCTGACAACCAGTCTTACCAAGGGTATCGTATTACCCAGTTACTGGGTTGTGGAGGTCAGATAGGCAGTCGCTCCATGTAAAATACTGGTATTCAGCTGCATCCGGTTAGACTGGAAGCCGACCCCAATATAGTTGGGAAAAGGCTAGGCAGATTGATTTTTTGGTGTTAAGCCAAGCGTTGAGAATCCAACACGCTGGGACGCACTCTTGTCCCAGCGCGTTGAAAACACACACTGTTGGATTTTCAACCCTCGGCGCTAAGCAGAGCGTTGAAAACCAAGTGCACGAAAAAAAATCGCCGCGATTTTATTACGTCCGTGCGAACGTCGGCTTAGTGTTAAGCTGAGCATAGAAAGTCGCCACGGGAACAAATCGCTCGCTAAAGTGGGCACTAGCATTTACAACGTACCTACCTATACGGATGAATCAGCGCGGGGATAAGATAGGGAAATCGTTGGAGTAAGATTGTTTAGAACTGTAGATAAGGGAAATAAATAAACTATATCATTATTTAGGCCATCGTATTTTTCAATTATATGTCTACGTTTGGGAGTAGGTACGTCGGTAGTATAGGGCTCAAGAGGTGGATTACAGCCATCTCACAGAGAGGCTTGTATCCAGTTGTGTCTAGACTAGACAAAACTGCTAGCAGTGGGAACATTTTAGGTAGGTTCCCACTGGTGCACTGTTTTGCAGACAAAGAAGTAGGTCCCGCATGAAAGTGGAGGTATTAACTTATAGAAATAGGTAGGTACTTAAATAAAATCATCTAAAAATAAGTCTAAAACCCCGTGGTAAATTATTAACCGTGCAAAATATAACATACCTAAATCTAGCATTACTAAAATTAAAAATAATAATAGAATTCTATCAAATCCCAATGACATTGCTGAAGCATTTAACAATTACTTTATCGATAAAGTACAAGGGAAACTTGATGTGACTAGCAAACCTAAATGTAACATAATTGACACAAATAATAAAACAATGTTCATGGTCCCTAGTATACCACGAGATATAGAGAGCTAATTAAACAATACAAATAGTGTAGGATATTATGGTATTGCTACAAAAATACTCAAAAATGTGTCAATAGAAATAAGCGGTCATTTAAGTCACATTATTAACCTAAGTATTAGCGCAGGTATATACCCTGATGCATTAAAAACATCAATAATTAAACCATTTTTTAAAAGAGAAAATAAAGAGCTGATGGAATATTACAGACCTATATCACTAATTCCAGTTTTTTTTTTTGAAAAGTCCATTTATATGGAACTTTATAAATTCACAGACAAATATGACATTCTGTGTGAGGAACAGAAAGGATTTCGTATACATAGGACTATTAATATGGCTATATATGATTTTATATACAATGTCATTAAAAATGTTGATCGCCGGAATCCGGTATGTGGCATATTTAGCGACATGACACAGGCATTTGACTATGTACATCATGCTACTCTTTTAAAAAAACTCGAAGCCTACGGGATTAGAGGCAATGTCCTTAATTTTCTTAATTCGTTCCTACAAGACAGAAAACAAATAACTGAAGTCAATAAAATTAATATAGTTAGTAAACATGAAGAGAGATTTCGGTCTTCAGAGCGTAAAGTATTATTTGGGGTACCGCAAGGGACCGTTTTGGGTCCCTTTATATTTATTTTATACATAAATGACCTACCGAAATCTATTGAGCTAGCTATAACATTATTTGCGGATGATAGTACGATTACAATAGCTTGTAAAAGTATTGATACGTATGAGAGTGAAATTAATAATAGTTTAAAACAGACGGTAAACTGGCTTGACGCAAACAATTTAAAAATAAATTTGGGGAAAACTAAAGTTATTCATTTTAGACAACAGACCTCTAGTATTAACTTAAATATACACTATAATAAAGATACCATTGAAGAAGTTGAAACTACTAAATTCCTGGGTCTCGAAATAGATAAAAAATTAAATTGGAAATCACACGTGGATACTTTATGTTAGAAAATGAGTAAGTCTGCATACGCTCTACACATTATCACCATAAGCACGGCCCTTCTTACTGCTTATTATGGGATAGTAGAATCACATTTACGTTATGGGATCATATTTTGGGGAAACTCTACAGAAAGAGAGACCGCCTTCAAAGCACAAAAAAGATGCATTCGAGCAATGTTTAAACTTAAACCGACTGATAGTTGTGAATCGTACTTTAAAAATTACAAAATATTAACATTACCTTGTTTGTACTTATTAGAAGTAGCTGTGTTTGTAAAGACAAATCCGAGTCGTTTTAGGCGTCTATCGAATGTAGTGCCCCGCAATAGACGCGATAATAGTGTGTTATGTCTGGAGTCAGCCAGAACAGCACTTATGCGCAAAAGTGTCTACTGCATGGCTCCAGTCATTTATAACAAATTGCCAAAGACATGGAAAGAGTTTCCGCTTTCATTATTTAAAAAGAAACTCCGAAGCTTTTTAGTGGCGAAAACATATTATAATATTAAGGAGTTTCTAACAGTGAAATAATTTTTAAGCTAGTGTATATATATTATTTGTTGTACTTAATTCATTGTGTAATTTTAAAATTGTATTTAATTATTTAGTTATAAGTTGAATGTAAATCTTTTGCATGCCTGCATGGTAAAATATGGCTGAACTCTTATTTTTTTTTGTCATCATTTGCTGTTACCCATATTTGCAAAATAAAATTATCTTTATCTTTTTTAACACTAACTAGACTACCGTTACGTGCTACCGTGTAGTTAATTAAGGTCATAAATTACTATTACCACCTACATACTAGCTAGTATGTGTGACTCTAATTTAAAACAGGAGATTACTGCTATCATTTTAGCTTCATCCTCATCATTCTAACGTATCATTATTATTTAAAATATAAGTTTCACAAATAATTTATTATTATATCGACGTATATAATAGTATTGTATTAGCTGTTATGACGCAACTATTATGGACAAGGCCGTTTCGGTTGACATAACAATATCTCGATTCGACCATTACATCCACTGACATGCATCGTTATTTAAACGGCTCTTTGCTACTGGAAAGTTGATGAGTTTTTCAGAGCCAGGCAAAGCGACCTCAATAAGGTCTCATGACTGTGTCAAGACGACGAGACCTGTTGGTTATCAAACAAATGGAAGGCATGTAGGAAACTATCTTACAGAGTTGAAGTCCGCCTCATGCTGCACTTCCATGGGCAGCAGTTGATGATGGAGTCGCGGTCTTTGGACAGCATCCGCAAGGTCACTACCTTCTAAAATTATATGCCGACACATCTGAAACAGAAGAGCAACTTTGATGTCAACTTGAACTCATCGACATGCATAATTATTCAATTAACTCAGGCTATGGCAGTTCACTGCTGGACATAGGGCTCTCCCAAGCTGCGCTCCCTGTCCTCGGCCTCGGCTTTATAAGGACGTCGGTCCGTTTAGCTAGCTGGAGGGTATCCCACGCTACGCTTGACGATACGCGGTCTCCACTTCAGGACTCGTCTGCTCCACCGGCCATCGTTCCTTCGACGAACATGGCCAGCCCACCACCACTACAGTTTGCTTAACTTACATAATTATTAGGAGGTACCTATTAAAACAGGTAGAAATCATAACCATTCGAGCCAGATTTTTGGCAGAGTCGTGTATCAATAATACTATACAATACGACATAGTCTCAAGTAGCATTCCCATTTCGGAGAACATACAAGAAATAGGTATCAGAAAACAAGATAACTTCTTGAAAAAGTGATAAAGAAATTGCTAAAACTCTTGTGCAGCACTTAGTGGAAAGGCAAAACAAGAAAATAAGTGAAATCTTACCAGAGCGACTTGCGTGGTAATCTTAGTACCGCCGGCGGCTCCGAGGACCAAGTCCACCCTTCTATTCCTGTTCATCACAATACTGGGGACCATTGAGCTGAGTGGCTGCAGTGAAGGGGCCAACATGTTCGCAGGAGAAGGCGGCAGACCGTACGCTGACTCCACGTGCGGGATTGCAAAGTCATCCATCTCGTTGTTCAACATGAAACCCAGACTCTTTGACCGCCTCTGAGAGCCCCAACTGTAAAAATTAAAAGTCGTTAATTTTGCGAATGGTTTCGACCAAAAAATAACATTTTGATCTAAGATTTGTATAAGAGTGCAGTTGAAACGATAATACTAAAGAAAATTCTAAAGAATCTTTTCAAGGAGATCAGGGCAATGTAAGTAGTATCCTCAAAATGACCAGACGAATGAAAAGAAAAAAGAAAAGATTAAGAGATAAGAGAGGTTTTAAAAGATTTTGGATAAAATCTAAATATCCATTGAAAACAATGTGTATTTATGTTGGTTTTGTTAACGCATTGGTTCCGTTTGAAATCTATTTTCGCTTACACAATATACTACGACTGAAAGTCAAGTTTATCGACTTGTCCCATCTTTGTCCTCAAAGAAAGATATTTTGTGTAAGTAAATCGATAATAGTGGCCATGTGATTTAAGCTGTTTTTATCTCCATCTGGATTTCTCCACTGCATTCACCAATGATTGTATGAGTTTCGGCATCTGGTCCATTCAGTCGCAGTTGCCGTTCTAAACCTGATTTTTATACTGAGAGTAAGTTTAAAAAGCATAGTTTAGGTACATATAATTAATGGTGCTGGTGGCCGAGACAACGCTGCCATCGGGGGCGACGACGACGATATGGGCGGTGCCGTGGTCATCTGCGCCTTCAAACAGCGCGCCGTAGTGTTGCCAGTCATTATAAGTTCTGGAGTCGTCGACTAGCTCCCGGAATGATTGCGCCCAAGCGATGTTTGAGAGATTACGCTCCAACTGAAAAAAAATTACGTGATGTCAGTGCCTATATAGCAGATTCTTGGATCAGACCCTACCTCTCTACTCCTGAAGGTCAAATTTTCAAAACCATACCTCCCAATCTGAAGTCTATCTCAATATTTTTGGAACATTCCTGCAATTTTGGGGTGTACAATGTTTGACCCAGTACCTACTTTTTGATTGATCTAGAATCAAAATATTGGATACCTTATTTGGTCTTAAATTTAATTTTGGGACCATGGCTGTGACTGCATCTCCGATTTTGACAAAACAATTTTATGACGCTGCGATTTTCACTTCGATTTTAGTGAAATCTGCTCTTGACTTACATGTGCGTGTTGCCGTACTTATTATAAATGCATTACTAAAGTCACCGTTTATTATGATGTCATTGGTTTCGAGTTTCGACGATGTAAATAGGTAGTATTTTTTCTAATAAAAACTTCCTATGCAAATAACTGGCAATTATAGAGTTTTGTCAATCTTCCGTTTACTACGGCCATCTTCATCACAACAAGCATATTATATTGAGGAGAAAACGTATCTAAGTTTCCTTCTCTGATCACACTTTTCATCCATATAATTTAATATTTATGAGTGACGTAGCTGCTTAGTCTACTTCCGTTTTTAGATACACATACTTTATAATCAAAATTCATAACAATAGAAACAGCTGGCATACTTCATGGTGAATATTTATGTATGCTATATTAAGTGTATTGACACAAACTACTCGGGCGCAGCTATTATTTGCTTTGTGACAATATTAGTAGGTAGGTAGTTGATCCACGAAGACGCGCCCAACTCCATGATAACTGTACTGTAGCTGTACGGAGCGGAGCGGAGTGGATTGCACTATAGCTATATTATGAATAATGTTAGTTTCACAAAGCAAATTGGATAAATTTATTTATGAGATAAAACGAAGATATAACCTACACCTGAGAATTAAATCAGCATACTAGGTGCGTTTTTTTAGACTCTAACAATTTTTTTCCTGTATTTTCACCAGGGTTCCGACTTGAAACATAAAAGGAAACAAAGCAGGTAGGTACGTAGATACTAGAAAAAATTATAAATTAAAGGAAAGAAGGTAGGTCGGTGTGATTACCCCAAAGATAGCTATAGAAGATTTAAAAGAACCTTCTCTTCATGACACGATGCAAGTGACAAAAGCGCAGAAATCTTAACCAAAACTTATACCTACATTTAAGTGAGGTTACAGAACCGGTACCAATACTTACATCACGAATGTCATAGGGTAAGTTAGAGCGTGAAGGGTCGCCGAGGCCGGTTCGTTTTGCGTACGCGTATTTGAAGGTTTCGACGATGCGGTGCCAGTAAAGGTTGGAGCCTGTTGGAGCGGGCGTGCCGTCTCCGACCCAGTCGCGCAGCATGTTCAGCATGAACGCCAGAACCGAACCTGACCCCGGTAGAGGTACTGAATAAAGCGTGTACTCCTCCGTCAACGGTATCTCTATTGGGTCTTGCCATTCCACCCTAAAAGTTTATAAGACTATTATTTCAGACGACTTTTTCGAAAAAGTGAGCTTGGAGGCTCCACTTTTACATCTTTGAAGAGCGATGGACACTAGAATATTCTATAGCTCAATTAGACTAAGTCTTTTGGAACGGCCTTACAGTCAACAGAAATGAATGAATGTTCTCACTTGTAACTCTTGAGGTCTTCTTCTGTAATAATGCCACCGAAGCTCTGAATATCTTGCACGAGCCGCGCCGTCAAAGAGCCGTTGTGTATCGCCCGTGGGCCCTCCTCCGCGATGATTTCCAATGTTTTGGCCAACGTTGGTTCTGTTAAGTAGTCGCCCTCGTTCCATACCTCGCCAGTCGCCGGATTCACGTACACCTCCCTAAACAGTCAAACGGTATGTGTTAAAGAATTGGTCGCAGACTTGTTAATATTTTCGTCATTAATGATGAGCGAGGACTGAACAGTTGAAAGAGAGTTAGGAATAGTAAAGGAATTTAAACAGAGGAATGTGTCCTTACCGCATAGAAGGCTCGGCTTTGATTCTGTCGCTGTAGGACCTGAGCACCCGAGCCATGTAGGCGTTGACGAGATGTCCTTGGCGGCAGAGTTCGACCGTGGGCTCCACGAGCGCGCGCCACTGCAGGCGTCCGTACGCCTGATGGAGGGCGCCATAGCCCGCTAGCTCTCCGGGCACGGCGATGGCGAGGCCGCCCACGGTCGATGATGCGTTGATGTACATATCCTCGTGGGCCGCGGCTGGTGCCCTCTCGCGCGCGTTGATCACGCGCACCTGACCCGTCGACGCGTCGTAAACCGTGGCCAGGAACCCACCGCCTAGTCCCATGCATTGCGCGCACGCAATACCCTCACAGAATAATGTCGCTATCGCTGCATCCACAGCTGAGCCATTTTGTTCCAGGATTTTACTAAAAAAAATCATAATTAATTTTTATTTTTATAAGTAAAACCAGATTATCAAAATATTGCTTTGGGGAGATAATAATCAAATAAGTCGGCGCACTTAAGTCATAACTCAAGATAAATATTAGACATTTAAATAGATTTGGCTATCGTTCGTTTTAATAATTAAATTTATCGATTTCAGACATAGGTACTTAATCGTGACGCGGTAAAAGTCCAGTTCAATCCACAATTATATTATAGGAATTTCAGATTTTATCTGAAATTTTGAGTACGTATTCATAATTACAATGAAGAGGTCCCTTCTGGTTTGTTCGGAAATCCGAGTTTACTTAGTAGAAGATTATTTGGTGCGTACCGTCCAATAGAAGCACATTCGTGGCCATTGGCGGCGACGGCAGCGCGCGGGTAACGCGGGTGGTTGGGGCCGGCCCACGGCTGCAAGACCAGCACGGCCACCAGCACGCCCGCGACCAGCGCCGCCAACACGCTGCCCACCAAACACCACCGCCGTGATTTGCAAGCCCTGACAAACACAATAAAAAACAAACACATTTATAAAGTCCTATCCTGATGCGCTTGGGGTCACCCTACGAGCAATAATGGACCGAAACGAAGTATTAATTTAAAATACAGCTAAGGGGAGTGACATAGGAACAGTATACGACCCAAAACACAAAATTCTGACGTACACAACACAGCTGCCAAATTAAACTGGAACTGGGTAAGACCACATCTGCCGGATCTCGAAAGACATTTGGGGAAAAGCAGCTACAGAGTGGGACCCGAACAACAGGAACCAACGACGCGGTAGGCACAGAAGGTGATGGTAAGACGAGAAAAAACTCCCACGTGATGGATTTGGGATGATTGCAACAAACCGAGGAAAACGGGAAGGTCGAGGGTGTCCTTTGCCCTCCAGGGGGACATCCATAATACCCAAATATAAAGTATCGGCTCGTTTTTATTCTTATGGTATCGGGGTGTTCCCTGTTTCGGTGCAGTCGAAAAACCTACATTTAAAATGAGCCCTACGCGAGGGCTCCCGGCATCCCATATATAACTTGAGTGAACCCTCCAGGAGGTCTACCGGCACTGAACGTGTTAAGAAAATTATATGTACCTTTTGCGGTAAGGTCTACGTGAAGTAAACAATAGTTCGTTACCTTATAGGAGACCAGCTATTATTGTTTTATTTACAAACATTTGAAAATTCGCATCCTCACAATCTTTGAACATTAATAATTTAGAAATTCTAATATTATGATGAGTGTATTGTAAGTATTGCAATGCTTTTTTGGCTAATAGAACACAACTGGAAGATCTCCACAAAATGTCAGCTGTTTGTCAGAGATGTTTTTTTTTTGCTGACAGACACTCATGGGGGCAAAAAGTTTCGACACAGAATGCGATACCTCTTTCTTTTATTCCGAGGCTGATTAAAAAATTACCCATTTTAAAAGTTTATTTTCATTTAGGTATAATGACCACTAGCATAGGAACCTAACCTACCTTTTAACCTACCTAGCTGATGAGCTCTTTTCGAAAACGGATCCTATTTTAAAACGCCAAGAACTAGTTTTAAGCACGCCTTGTGCAAATTACAACACAATACCTAAGTGTAATATGTAAATTATTATCAGCTTCATCTGGGTAAATTTTTATATGCGTCCATTGTTAGAATTAGGTATCAATTATAGAAGCAAGGACTGAAAAACGTTCAAAGATAGCGCAGCGCTGCTGCATGCTATCAAAATACATAGGTATTATATAAGGGCCCGAACACACGTACCACAACCACACCACATCGCAGCGACAAAATGTGGGCAAGCAGTGGTTAGGTACGTGTGAATAGTGTCGCTGCAGCTTCTTGCAGTTGCTTTGTGGTAAGTACAAAATTTCGATGTGGTTGCGTTGTCGCTAGTACTCGTTTAGTGGCATGAGGAACAGGGTGTAAAGTTCACTCATCCACCATAGAAAAGGAAGGATCGTCCGACCAGATGGGTGTTGTGTCTGGCGGGCAACTGCCCAACGGTTTGATGTTGAAATCTTGTATCCATGTCGATCGCTCGGTAAACTCTAACTGCGCGATGCAGGATTTGTGTGACGTCATGCCTATAATGCGTAGTTTGTATGTAGCGGTGTAACCGCTACACTCATAGTTGCGATGTGGTTACGTTGTGGCTAGTGTTTGCAGACAGATAGTAGACGCGACACAAAGACACCGCTCGTCGCGCGACGAGCGGTGCATTTGTGTCGCGTCGCGTGTCGCGCCTGTTTGTAGGAGCCTTTATTTTTTTTTGTTAATCTTTATTTTAAGGGCTTTATCGCTGAGCGATAACGTCACCCTGTAACATCACCAAAATAACTAAACCTAAAAACACTTTTAATTCTAACAATACTCTTATCACTTACTACATACTTATTTTAAAACAAAAAATGCCAACTTGTACATTGTCCTAGCTTGTTCCGATAAAGGAAAAGCCAGGACAGCGTTACAGTCTCCAATGTCGTACTTGTTTGTTGGACCAAGTAAATTAAATCGCAAAGCCTCATTCCGCACACACTCCATCAAAACATGTTGCACATCTTCGACTACTCCACATTCTTCACAGTTGGGTGACGTAACCTTTTTCATCAGAAAACCAAACTTTCTTGATGGAATGTGACCGGAACGAAGTCTTATTGGCATAACTAAATCACTTCTGCTAAGTACATTTTGGTCGATCCAATTATACACTGGAAGCTGTGGTTGAATGGTCTTGTACCAAATTCCCTTTTCTATTGACCTCTGGTTAAAGTATTCACTCCACACATCAGTACACCGCGGTTTTATAATTTTTATACAATCGGTAGGTATATAAAGTACGAACATTTACAGAAATTCCATCTGTCACGGCTTGGTTGGCCAAAAGATCCACTCTTTCATTGTCCTGAATCTGTACATGAGATGGGATCCACTGTAACACTATCGAGATTGATCTTTGATCTAATTTAAATATAGACTCCAGAATCGTGTAGGCCAGAATCGTGTAGGCTATCGGTACTCCTCGCACGGGCGAAGTGCACCGAGCCAAGTGTTGCAGCGAACTCTTCGAGTCTGTTAGAATGACAAATTTATTATGATTAATTGAGTTAATATAAGAAAGAGCCTCTGCTATTGCAATTAACTCGACGTGTATAATGGAGATATCAGAGTCTATAGCAAGTTTGACATTTGTATTTAATTGTGGATCCCAAACCGCAGCGCCACTACCAGCACTACTCTTAGAACCATCTGTGTAAATCTTGTGAAAACCAACATTTCCTCTTCTATAAAATTTGTGCAGATTTGTCTCAGACGGTTGCAGTCATAATGTCGTTTAGGTTTACTAATAGATGGTATATTCTGTTTAATAGATTTATGAACATTGATGTTGCTGACCCACGTCTAGGAGCCTTTATGCAGACAGAAAGAAAACACCGTTATCAAACGCCAAATACAATATAATTAAAACATTCATTATGTTTTGTTAAAAAGTAATATTTACAAACTATTTTCTTTGTGCAATATTTCCCTACAGTCGTATTCTTTGAGTAAATATAGGATGGATTTATTTTTATACATTGTCATAAAAAAAACGTATGTAATTTATCTTTGTAATCGTTGTAGAAGGCCACGAAATTAATAATTTAAATATATTTGAGTACGGTACGGTACGGATGCTTACCTATTGTTTTATTATTTACCTCTTTGATCAAGGGCTACTGCTGAGCATGAGGTTCTGGGTTAGATTTCAGGGTCGGGCAAAGTGTTATTGGATTTTTCCATCTGGAATTTCTCAGTAGCAGCCCGGAGTCTGGACTTGTGCCCGGTTGGTAGCAATAGGCTCGTCCCCTATTAACAGCCCCAGATTTACGCCTAGGCACGCGAGGCACTGGCCTAGGGGCCCAGCCAGCCTAGGGGCCCCACCCATCCAGCTACCCCGACGGTGTCTGTCACGGTCACTTTTTAGCAGAACATTGAGCAATAGTAAAATACGACATGGACCTTGGATTTTTGGAAAATCAGGGTCGCTAGCTAATAAAGGGTAGGTACAACGACTGGAAAAACGCAATTCAAAGAATGAAGGAAAAATGGCTTCGGAATGGGGGGCCTCAAATGTTGAAACGCCTAGGGGCCCTGGGTCCCGTAAGTCCGGGGCTGCCTATTACATGGGAATTAAATAAAACTGGTAAAAGGTGGGTGTTACTATAGGAGTATAGGTACACCTCTGCCTTACCATTCGGCGATTATAGGCGTGCTGATATGCTTGAAAGAAATTGTCCACCAACAAGTAACTGCCTATACGGCTCGATATGGAAAACATACGTTTTATTGGTTTGTCTGTCTGATTTCTCTTTAGTTTTCTTCGAAAAAGGGTTTTACATTGAAACCCCCTGCGTTGAAATTTTTCGTCGGTTATTACGATAATTTCAACGCAGGGGGGTTCAGTATTATATACTGACTCCATGGTAACAGTTTTCGCGTCGATGTCCCTGCCACCCTGTATATCCGTTCAAGGTAGTAAGTACAGTTAGCGACAAAAGTCGTTTAACTGATTGTCACTTAAGTTTTTTTAAATTTAATAGAGCTAAAATTAATAGAATATTAATATTTATATACTGAAATACAACGAGTCGAGTTTTGTGTCAATTTAGATGATTTGTGAAAGTATTTGTAAGGATTTATAAAATAAGATTCGATGTTCTTTAGGATGATGGAGGTGTGCTACCGGCGTGAAGCGAAATTACATCTTGACTTGGTATTAACAAAATACCACAAAATATACAACAAAATACCTTGTGATATATTACAGTTAACTGAAAGAAAATTTAAAACTCACATTAAAAGTACTCTTTGTAAACAAGCATATTACAAATTAGAGGATTATATTCTAGATAAGAATGCTTGGAAGCATGCTGGTCTAGCTCCATAGCACAATTTAGAGTCTAGACAAAATCAAACTGGTTGCTAATTTAATTGTGTAATTAAATATTATAACATTATTATTATTTTTTTTACATTCTGTGATTACTCACACACTGACTAATTAGTATCACTTGTAATTTTTTTAGGAATATCGTATAGGTACCTACTTTTACAATACTTGTAAATATGTGAACACCATGTATCCATTACATAATTATTATTTTTTCTGTCATTGCTTCATTTTTAATTATTTTTACCTATTGTGGTATAGTAATATTATTCCAGGTGCATCGTCTTCACATATAATTGTAAAATCAATGTCTACAAAATATTGTAAAACATTTTAAAAGAGTAACGGTGGAGTTTCTTGCCCATTCTTCTCCATACGAAAACTACCTTTTGGAAGGGGCGACTAGAATCAATTCTATTTTTTGTTTTTGACGTTCAAAAGTGCCTTTTTGTGCCTAATTGAAATAAATTATTTGACTTTGACTTTATTTCGTGAATTCGTGATCAATATAGTGAACGGTGTGGAGTTTTTAGATAGGACGTCAGTAGTATACACCTATAAATACGGTTACCTACATAATAATAATATATATATTGGTGCCGATTCTCTTGTCACAAATGCCTCTAAACTAGACTAAAAATCACCTAAATTTAGTTTATTCCTGTCAAACGACGATTTCCCATTCTGAAATAAACTAAAGTGACACAACTTAACTATATTTTAGTTTGACAGCACTAAGATGGTACTGAGATATTAATTTAATGAAAATGGCAATTTTGCTATTCTGAATCTGACGTTTTTCACCTAAAATTTAAATTTTCTTACCTACTAAATCTGAATAATTTTAATCGCGACTAAAAACGTGTGGAATAAAATTAGTTGTCATGAACTTTAAATTCACACCAACACCGTCGACTTCAGATGCAAAACAGGACCTACTGAATCTTTTTTTTTTCTTTTGCTTATATCTCGAAAACAGTGTGTCCAATCGCAAAAACACTGAAAATTTTGACCCCCTTTATAAAATCTTTAAACCCCTAATATTCTACATGTAGGTAACTTTTTTTTCCCTTCAAAATGTAAAAAAATCCATATAAAACACGTCGAGGCTGCCCCCCTGCGCGCCTCCGGCTCTAAAAAGATTCACGTGGTTAGGTATCAAGTGTGAAGGCGCGATTGTCAAATTCGATTTAGATGTGTCAAAAAGAGAATTTATTTTGCAGAATAGCTTTGAGATTCTCATAGTCAAAAGTAAGGAATTTTAGTGATAGTTTAGTTAGTTTAGTTCGGTGTACAATAGAATCGGCACCATTGGCGCTGATTAATTTGACAGGACTAAACTAAAATGTATCTTCTGTCCTTTTCTTAATGAAATAGAAAGAAAAAGATGCACTGAACCTAAATTTAGTTTAGTTTGTGAACAAGGGAATCGGCAGCAATGTCTGCCAAGTATCTAGACTTGATGAGTACAACTGCCAAGTACCTTTATCTATGTAAAACCCCGTAGGTAAGGTACCTACTCCCATTAGAGTAGGTACTTATAGGGTGTACCATCGGGGTAACGCATATCTAACCAACTTGAAAATAAAATCCCGTGCACACGACCCTTTTTTTTCGTAGGTAAGCGTTACTATAGCGGCCGAGAGCTACAAGCAAGAATAGTCCTTACAGTGTACAGAAATGCGTTTCTTAGATAATATCTATAATAGCTATTGTCATGGAGTTCCATTAAATTAGCAATAAAATGCTTTTATTTTGCTACAGAAAGACTAATACTTGACTTACTCCGTTTTTATGGACTTTGATAATTAAAATGTAATAACTAGGTACCCACTGTGTACTTAGCTCTTTTTGTAACAACTAACAAGTCTTTTAAAGACTTAGATTTACCTATATAAATCGTCAGATTTGCCCTGACCAAACTTATATCGCGCGAAAAGGGTCAATACTGTTAATAGTGAGCTCACAAGGGGATCAGACAAAAATTACATTACATTCATGTAATGTCATTACTACTGACAGTGTGGTGCTTGGAATAATTATAAGATCTAAATAATTGAATAGTTTTACGTCAATATTTGAATGAATGACAGTAACTGATAGTGTCTGGACCCATAAACATCCAATGGCAATCAAGTCAAAAAGTGTGTGTCGGTGTTGTCAAAACAACAAATCAAACAGAAACTCGGCCATCTATGTAGAATCTAACGCTTTTAATCTTTGCAATCGCACAAATCAATTGACAAATCGATCTAGTCTGTCGTCTTCTTAAGCACTTGAATGTTTCGAGAGCAACTTATGTGATTTTAGCGTCGCATAAATTAATTCAAGAGGTACTTTATTAATGTCCCGTGTTCAGATTAGCGATGTTAGACACTAGATAGACAAAGGCAATTGCTTGATTAGAATGTTAAGAGGCACATCATGTGTGTGAGGGAATGTTAAAATGGATAGCGTTAGAAATGAGTTTGCAATTTTTTAATAGGATCTCTGAAAGTGGTGCCATAGACTGGAAATATTGACATGTTGAGGAGGAATGAGGGACATGTCCTGAGGAAAGCTTTGAGTGTGAATGTGGATGGATAAAGATAAGAGTGGGGGAAGACCAAATAATCGATGTCTCTGCCACCCTGTAGGTAGCTGAAAAGGGATGAATGTTGTGAGAGATGTATGGAAGAAGAAGACGTGTTAGTACTGCGCTGACCTCAATAAAATAGGGATAAAGGCAGAAGAATGATGGTGATGTCAGACACTAAGTACAACGTTCACGGAAAGTGACAATACCTTCATTATAGCTTGTCCATTCCACTCTGAAATGACGCGTCCCACTACCACATTACCAAATTATCGTGTGCATACAATGCGGTTGTGTGGGGTGCGTCATTTCAGAGTGAACAATAGGTGAACAAGCTATTCCGCAACCACAAAGTTAACTATGTAGACAAGAAGACACCTAGCTACACGTACTATGCATGGATCGTGAAAATCCGAATTGAGTCAGTATTAATCTAAATACCTAAGTTTTTTAAGCGGTAATAGCCTAAATGTCTTTGCGTTTGAGATCAAAATGGCGTACGAGAGATAATGTTTTGTTGTCCCGCCTCATTGCACTATTAATCTTAGCATAAATTCCTAATGTTTCATTTTGACAGTTCAACAACATTCATTGCGTTATTTACGTTGTTGAGCAGATTTTTTTTCCAATTTATGAAGCAAAGGATTAGCAATCTGTTTCAAATCGAAACAAATTGTGATTGATCGTGTATTACGTAATTAGGGTAAAGGATGCTGATGGTGCAGGCACCGATTCCTATGGAGACCTGCAGTATTGCAGACGTTGCCATCCTAGAGGCAAAGCTGAAATTTCTCCCGCTGATATATAGGCTTCCGTCACCTCGCACTTCAGGGGGCCTACCACCAGCTCATAAAGCAGTATTATTTTAATATTACTTCAGTGTGGGAAAGAGATGAAGCTCTACAAGACGTATAGCTCCATCTCTTTCTCCCACTGAAGTAATATTAAAATAATACTGCTTTTGAGCTGGTGGTAGGCCCCAGGTCCAGTTGAAAACCAGAGTCAGACACTAGTTGTCTGGCATTTTTGCTGGACTGGGGCTTATTGGCGCAGCCGTGAGGTACACTTTCCTGCTAATTTCGTACATCGCAGTTTAAACTTATTTTTGAAGTGAAAACTTCTTTAGGCGCGTTGGGTATTTTTGAGATGCGAAAAAACAATTGAGCTCGCGACACCGTTACCGACACCTCATTTTTGTAAACGCAATTGTGCTCTTTATTTAGATAAGATTACGGACCAATATTCTATACAAGTATTTTCTTCCACCAAGGCGATCTTGTTCAAGTTCAGTCACTGTTTTTTTTTTTATCTACTTTTTGATATATTAAGTGTTTGCTAAATAACTGTATTTTCTTTATTTCTTTCTTTCTCTTGCTACTTGAAAGCAGAATATGATGGTATTTCGTCCAAGACAATTCAGACTCACGGACGGTCACTTTAAAATTCAATTATGCATGCACGTCTACGAAAATATTGGGACAAGAAACCGAACCGACTGACCGTGAACTACTGAACCACTAAGTAACGACGTAATTAGGTACTTGGCATACAATTATAGCATTGTATTTCGGCTATTTAGGCATCTATTATTCCTTGTGTGTTCCGTATTTTTCAGCACATGTGGGGAAATTAGGTCTAGGTTTTGTGTTGTCCTTTAATATAGGTATTCTAAACTTCTGTGTGGCAATTCTTTTTATTTAATTTTATTTATAATACAACATTTAGACTACAGAGTGAGTAAACGTTTCTCCAAGGACATTTTCCACATAATATTATAAAAACATGTTAAAAAACTAATGCGGCTTATTGGTGATTCGCCTGAATTTACTCGCCCGAAATGGTTCTAGGCGAATCGATTTCTGAAGCCTACAAATAAATTTACTTCATGCGAATCACCTTAGAAAAAATTATATATATTAAATGTGCCGATTCGCCCGTTTCGGGCAAGTAAATTCGGGCGAATCACCAATAAGCCACTAATGCGATGTGCGCTTACAATTTGATCTGTAAGTTCAATAAAATGACATAAGTAATGTGTTATTGATGAAACTAAACAGGCATGGAAATAAAAAAGAAAATCAAGAAATTTTAAAAATACAACTCTTTGACTTAAAAATATTACGGAGAATATCCAACTAGCACCTAGTGAAGATGTCAATATTTTGAAAGAGATGCAAGAATAGTCCTTACAGTGTACATATATGCGTTTCTTCGATAGTACCTACTGTAAGTAGGGGTTCGTTCCCGCTCCCTACGCTTGCTTACGGTTGTTCAGATTCTTGTTTTCCTTGAAACTATTTTTGTTAGGCACGGTAACATTTATGTAGTTATTATAAACAAGAACAAGCTCGAGCCGTGACTCAAATGATGTCAACTAATCTATTAATTGGGGATTAACTATTATAATTTCGCTTATAATGATAATTATAAGCACATTACTGATTGTGCAATGTCATACAATACTTAATTTTCTTTCGATTTTGCAATCGCGATCCGAGGATAGATTTTCCGCATCATGTACAGGGTTATTGGTAAGACACCAACAACCTCTTAAAGGGTCATTGTACTCATCATTATGAACAACTTTTACTATGGGACCAAACCTAAAATCGCGAAAAAAATATCTGCTGTTCCATACATTTATGTTCGCTTATCTCGTCAAAATGTAGGGAACACCAGATTTTGTTTTGGTTAGGTTGTTGGTGTTTGACCAATAACCCTGTATACATAATATTATAAACGCGAAAGTTTGTGAGGATGGATGTTAGTTACTCTTTCACGCAAAACTACTGAACGGATTTGGATGAAATTTGGCACACATGTAGTTTATAACCTTAACACATAGGACACTTTTTATTTCGATATTCCCACGGGATCGAGGCTTATGCGGGAGAAACCGCGGTGCTCTGCTTGTATTAAATACAAGATCTTTAATTAGTTAGCAGAACTCCGCATACGTGGTTGGTATAATCGTTATTAAATTTAAACGTGATAAAAACAAAAAAATTATGATATATTTTTTTTAATACTAGGTATTTACTTGTAATATCAGTAGGTATCAAAAAACTGTTTTTATTTGTAAACTTAGACGTAGGTAATGGATATCGATATCTAAATAACTCGTACTTCAATTAACTACATTAGAAGGGGTCGTTGATCCCAAAAAAATAAATAATTTAATTTGACATTGTATATGCCAAGCAAGTTGCACTGAGCTGGACAAGGACAAGCGCATGGTTGTCATTTGTGCATTTTTGAAAATTGTGTCTTGACAAAAGTACACATTTATTGCCCAAGGGAAACAATTATAAATAAAATATAGGAAACTTTCTACAGGGATCTCTACTCGTTTCTTTTTCAGTCTCCGACGTGTCATTGATTTAGTACTTATTACATAGCTTAGGATAGAAGTCACGTCTAATAAAGATAAGTAGTGAAACTGCTTGGTATCTTTATGAGAGTGTTTGAGAGCATTAGGCCCGTGTTACAGAACCTCGCTCAAGTCTCAAGAATTAGTTATAACTAGTTACAACCAATCGAAACTGCTTCGTATCTTTATGAGAGTGTTGGGCCCGTATTACACAATCTCACGCAAGACTCAAGTATTATTTAAAACTGGGGCTGGCCTATTTTAAGGCCAAAGAATCAGCATTGCCATCCAAAGTGGCAATGCTGCCAGCCTTTTAGGAAATTTTCCCATTGATTTACTTTGCGGACTTTGCGGATTATGCTCAATGAGAACTTCTCCATTTTTTTTTAAATACTTGTACATCTAAACTAATATTATAAAGAGAAAAGATTAGATTTTTTGAATGTTTGTTTGTTTCGCATTCACGCTAAAACAGCTGAACGGATTTTGGGTTGACCATGACCTGGGTTAGATACTTTTTATCCCGATATTCCCACGGGATCGAGACTTATGCGGGTGAAACGCGGGGCTCAGCTAGTAATATATATTTTGATTTTAATGTACCTATTATTTATTTTATATTGTGTCATAGGTTGTGTGTTGTTGAGATTTGCCAAAAAAAAAATATGAAAAAAAAAAATCATCCCATCAAATAACTTTAAATAATGCTCGAGTCTTGCGTGAGGGTCTGTAATACGGGTCTAAGTCAAATCCATCCAACAGGCTAATAATGGTAATATACTTACTTATACAACAAGTAAAAAAACACTGTCCAATCCGTGAGGGTGTTGTTAGGTATTTATGAGTTAATTTTCAGGAAAAAACAATAAAAAATCGCCACATTTTTTTTTCAATGGGTATATTTACCGGGGGTTTATATAGGTCGCAGGCGGCAGTCGTTTAGCGGGTGTCTGCAAGTCATAACTTATGACTAGTTATGACCCCGGTTGAATTTTTTTTAAATTTTCAATGGATTTGGGGTAATTTTGGTACAAAAAATGAGAATATTAAATAGTAAAAACATTTTTATTTTCAATAATAATAAAATATATACTTTTTAGTAATGTTATTGCAGTACCTATGTGCCCTATCGGATAGGACAGGGTTTTTTATATATTTTATATTTAAAAAAATTTGCTGTTCCCTACATTTTGACGATTTATGCGAACATAAATGTAGGGAACAGCTGATTTTTTTTTCGTGATTTCAGGTTCGGTCCTATAGTAAAAGTTGTTTATAATGATGAGTAAAGTCACGTGTTAAAGTTTGCGCACTGGATAAAAACTTATCCTGTATACATAGCTTTAGCTACTTTATGAGACAGCATTAACATAATGACATAGGTGCCAGTTTCAGCACTAAGTCTATGATAATTTGATAACATACCGTCCACGTATTATTATTATTAAATTAATTTATTATTATTAAATTAATAAACACACTTGATAAACACAGATAAATGACGTCGCATTTTATTATCAGTCGTATCTAACACTGTATCATGAAAAAAGAATTTATGTAGATTATGTTTATTAAAATGACTTCCGATAAATTAATTTCAAGGGCGTTTCTCATAGGTACTATCGAAGAAACGCATATCTGTATACTGTAGGGACTATTTTTTCTTGCAGCGCTCGGCCACTATAATATCGCTTACCTACGAAAAAAAAAAGTCGCGTGCACGGGATTTTGTTTTCAAATTGCTTAGATATGCGTTACCTCGATGGTACGTAGGTAGTTCCTACGGTATGGGCTCCGCTCGCCCCTTGGATCTTGCCCCTAATTGCCTAAGTGTATCTACTCGCTCCCTAGAATATTAGATACCCCAAATCGCCCCCGATTGTTAGTAAGTTAAAAGTACTGTCAGCACTTAAGTTTTTACGATCCGAAAGCCGATCATAATCGGTTCGATTACCTTTGTAGAAGTCCTTAGTTCGTGTAGGTAAGTACCTATATTGCTTTGTTTAGGTACTTATTACCTTCTGCTGTCGGTCGATAACTTAGAATTCTAAGTTCTATAGATAATGATTAGAGTAGGTTCTGGAAAAGAACCCTTAACGAATGAAGTTTCGACTATAACGAACTAGCTGCGCGCCGCTGTTTCACCCGCATAAGTCTCGATACCGTGGGAATATCAGGATAAAAGGTATCCTATGTCCTTCTCCAGGTCATGTTTATTTATTTAATTATTTAATACTTCAAGCACACAAATGTATAGAGGCGGACTTAATGCCAAAGGCATTTTCTACCAGTCAAGCTTTGGGTGATGCAGAGACAAACAGTGGTAGGTGCAATAGCAGGTAGCAGGTAGGATGCCCATGTACCAAATTTCATCCAAATCTGTTCAGCTGTTTTAGCGTGAAAGTCTAACAAACACATAAACAAACAAACTTACTTTCGCATTTATAATATTACTAGCTGCGCCCCGCGGTTTCACTCGCATAAGTCTCAATCCCGTGGGAATATCGGGATAAAGAGTATCTTATGTGTTAATCCAGATTATAAACTGTCTGTGTGCCAAATTTCATCCAAATCCGTTTAGTCGTTTTTGCGTGAAAGAGTAACAAACATCCATCCATCCTCACAAACTTTCGTATATTAATAAGTAAGATAAGTTAGGATAAGTAGTAATAAGCACCAAACGCCTAATAATCTACTAGGTATACGTATGGGCTTGTATAGTATATAGGCTTACGAGTTTTGAATATATTTCCATTAATTGAGTCTAAACTTAACCGAACTGGTTGATCTACTATTAGATATGATATCAGAAGCCAAAACTCGATTCAGATTTGAATAGCTTAAGTTCTAATTTGAAGTTTTTTAAGGTTTTTGAACTGTACCCTAATTGCGTAACTTATTTTCGTAAACAATTATGCCTAATTTGTTTTATTTTGACAGTTCAACAACATTCATTGCGTTATTTACGTTGATGAGCAGATTTTTTTTCCAGCTTATGAAGCAATGGATTAGCAATCTGTTTCAAATCGAAACAGATTGTGATTGCGTTGTATTAGGCTACAGGATAATTGAATAGTGAAATTTCCTTAAGAAAACCCTGTCGTACATAAACATAAGGAGGTAGAACATAACGGTTACCTTATTGTGTCATCAGTTTACCGAGGAAAACCCTCTCGGTTTTTCTTAATAATGCTAGGTATAGCATTAGACAAATAACGAAAGTTATTGTGTTGTATTGTTGAAACGATTGCATTTTAGTGTTCAAATCTATACAGGGTGGCAGCATCGACGCGAAAACTGAAATCATGGATTCTGTACATGATTCTGAACTGCTTTGAAATTTTTCGTCAGTTATTAAAAAAAAAATCTGCTGTTCCATACATTTTGACCGCGTAGGTATTGCATTTTTCTATGAAACAGTTTTTTTTTATAACCGACGAAAAATGGTTCCAGTTTTCGCGTCGATGTCCCTGCCACCCTGTATGTAAATGGTAAATACTATAAATAAATACATACTACTTTGCAATTATCCTGAACTAACGGAGCTTACGATAGCGTTATAACGTTATTTGTCATTCGGGTAAAGTGGTATTGGGTTTTTTCATCAGAAATTTCTCAGGAGTCAGGATTTGTGCCCGGTTGATGGCAATAGGCTCACCCCCTATTACATGGGACTTAAACATAACTGGCGACATGTGGGTGTACTATAGGTACACCTTAACCCTAAGGGGCTAAAAAGCATGATGTTATGATGTTATTATAATTAATGGAGTACTATCGAAGAAACGCATATTTGTACACTGTAAGGACTATTCTTGCTTGCAGCACTCGGCGGTTATAGTATCGCTTACCTTCGAAAAAAAGGGTCGTGTGCACAGGATTTTGTTTTCTAATTGGTTAGGTATGCGTTACCCCGATGGTACCTATATTTGATCCTTGTTTATGATAAATATACAAGTTTCCCAGCTGCTGGGATTTTCCTTTTTTTTTCTGACGTTATTAACTATCAGTGCAATTACAATAGATAAGTAATTATAACACGCGACCATGACGTAATGTCACTATGGTAATTAATAGTCATTTTCTTATTTTTATAGTAGAATGGAAAAGAAGCCTAAAGCCCCCCAGTTGGACGACCCCGGCGCTGGGCTTATTTATTTAGTATTTATTTATCTAGTTTTTATTTATTTAATTTTATGTTTATTTTGTGAAATAGACTGTGATTTATAACGTAAATAAGAGTAAAATTTCATGAAGAGACCTTTGGGTGTATAGATATTATGGAAAACTACTCGATGCATTTACTCATCATAAAATGATTTGAGCTTTTGAATAAATTATCTATCTCTGTACGGTTTCTATTTTGCCATTTTCATATTACTTATATAGGTTATTTATTTACGCCCAAAGATGAATTAAAATTAGTGTAGAAATATGGAAGTTTTGACGCTCATAACTTCCAAACCAATATATTTTTTCCAATTCTGCTTCCATACAGGGAAGATAATGACAATACAAATTGACATAATTTTTAGTTTTGAATGTACACCGTCAAACAGACGAGTAATCACCACACTACGTTTGTATGGGAGAATGACCGACTAGCGTAACCTTAAGGAAACTGGAAGACATCCGAGAAACCTTCTGGCGGAAAATTTAGTTCCAAACAATAATTTATTTAGGTACTTACGGAATTAAGTAGCATGTAACCGTTGCTAGATGTGTATTTATTGTTATTAGCAGCCTTTTCCTACATTATTTTTTATTTAGATATCCCGTTAAATTGATTTGATGTAAATGAAAACAAGGCCGATTCCCTTGTTCACAAATTAAACTAAATTTAAGATCAGTGCATCTTTTTCTTTCTATTTCATTAAGAAAAGGACAGAAGATAAATTTTAGTTTGGACCTGTCAAATTAATCAGCGCTTGACGTAAATTGACGTAATTTTAGTAGGCAAGTTTTTAATTACGTCTAAACTTGTATGGAGTAGTGACAGGCGCTGATTAATTTGACAGGACTAAACTAAAATTTATCTTCTGTCCTTTTCTTAATGAAATAGAAAGAAAAAGATGCACTGAACTTAAATTTAGTTTAGTTTGTGAACAAGGGAATCGGCACCAATATCTTTGCACTAATCATTGGTAATTGCATATTCGTGGATGATCCATCCAGTAGGAAGTGGCTACCTACCTTTTCTTGCATTCCTAGGATTAACTATTTTAAGATTTTCATAAACATCGTTCACACGTTTATCAATATTTAAATATTTGTAGGATATTCGTAGAGTTACGATACGTTTATAAACATTGACAAAATAAACTGTGGTTTGAGTACATTATTAACTACTAGCCAAACTGTGAGAACATCGCAGGCCCGTGCTCGGGAATCTAGCGCTGAACGTGCGCAGCGTCTCAGTGATTTAAGGTAGCATGTCTCTGCAACAAGGGATAGGGAGTCTAGCGCTGAGCGCTCGCAGAGGCTCGCTAGCCAAAGCGCGAGAACATTGCAGGCCCGTGCTCGGGAATCTAGCACTGAATGTGCGCAGCGTCTTTCTGATTTAAATGCAATAAAAACAAAACCCTCCTTTTGGCAGTCAGGAAATAAATCATAGCACTCAGTACTAACCGAACTACACTCATAATTTCATCACAAGTTAAAATGTTTACCGCCCAACGAAGTGGGCTATAAAGTGTTTAAAATTGTATATAATTTGCGCAGTAGCATTTTAAGTTTCTAGTTGTTTAAATACAATACCTAATATTACATAACGTTTGGCACCTTCTCATAATATTAATGGGAGGTAAGTAATTACATATAGTATTGATTGCACATGCGCGGGGGGGTAGGTAACAAAAGGATTAATTCGGTGGGACCTTATTAAAAGTGTAGGTTAGAAAGGACACCGGTGTGTTCCATTGCAGATCTTTAGCACATGACTCGGTTTTATATTCATGTGTCTTTAACACCCAAGACTCCTTGCTCACTGGGTGCTAAACAAAACATGATGCATACAATATGTTTGTGGAAGATGTTTGGAAACTCTTCCTCTGGAGAGAAGAACAGAGAATTTTTCGTATGGTAGGTAGGTACAGGATAGCCCGGTTAAGTAATCATGACCTTAGAGGTCAGCTACGAGATGCCCTAAAAAAAAATGCCCTGATGTACTTAATTTGATTTTAATTGATATAATTTTACTTTATTTGACATTATTTATTTGATTTTATTTGTTTTAGTTTAATTGTATTTGATCTTGTTTGGTTTTATCCCAAAAATTTTTATTAATGTATGTTTGGTAATGGGTTTTATTTACCTGAAAATAAATGAATTTATTTGTTTTTATTTTTTTAAAGGTACCACGTGTCGATGAATTCGAAATGGAATCAGTGAGTGTATGAGAAACATCTAAAATTTCAACTCCGTAGGATAAGAGCAGCTTACAAGATTTCATCAATAGGTACATACTAACTATGTAACTAACAAGGCAAGTTAAATAAAAGCTTAAAAAAAGAAAGCCTTCCAAAAACAACTTTACCTACTGATCTTGAGATGTGCGTTCGTTCACCTTGGTCATTATAACATGATCATTTATTTTGAATACCTACTAAGTTTAAAAAAATACCTACCTTTAGGCGCTTTGAAAGAACCTGCTAAATTAGTTCATAATAAATGCCCCTCGCCTAGCCCTCGCCTGACTAAAATAGGTATAAATTACGTCGATTATGCCTTAGGTATTAGGGAGTCGAAAGCTTACGCAATTTAATAATTTTAACAAGTTTTTAAGTTTATTCGTAACATACAAAAATACAAATGAGTAAGTATAGATATAGATTAAGCTTGTTCGTAGTTCACGGGAACGTGGGTACTACAGGGATAAAAAGTAGTCCTAACCCAGGTTGGGTGGGGGAGGTCCAGCAGTGGACGTCTTTCGGTTGAAATGATAATGATGTACCCAGGTAATGGTATACCCGTGTGTCAACTTTCATCCAAATCCGTTTAGCACTTGCGGCGTGATTGATTAATAAACATCCAAATTCACAAACTCACCTACTTTCACATTTTACTATACTTATTACCTAGTAGGATAGCCTGTGCTGTCCCGAGCGTCCTCCTTCCAGTTTTGACAGATGGGACACTCCGCATTTTAGATATGAAGCTACAAGTATGCGGCGGGCCCGTCTTGTCGGGCCAATTCAGTGAGTGTAACGTAGTCAGAAGATCTAAGAGTTACGCGATAGAAAGAGAGGCAACTTCTAGATAAATATTATTGTCGGTAATTAGCGCTTGCGACCTGAATTGAACTTTATTGTATCGTTTCAAAAGTCGCTTTTTATTTAAATGATTTTGCGAAGTGTCCCATCTGTGGTTTTGGGGACAGCACAGGCCAATAAAAATGTAGAATAATTATATAGGATTCATAGCTGGGACCGTCCCGTTCCTGTCCTTCGCGTAGTCAACGAGTTCAGCTGGCAGCCAAGATTGGAACACCAGAGCGCCATCATTCCGACAAATCGGAAATACCTTCTTGAGTAAGGGAAGACCAAAGAAACGATGGATGGATTTTGTGAAAGACGACAGAATGCCTTGCAAGGCACTCGCCTATTCTGCTGTTGATATTATGTAAACCCATCGAAAACATAAAATGTTTAAAAAAATACAAGTCTCGCAACGCAGTTCTTGTATCGCAAAAAGTTGTGAGATCTAATGTAAAATCAAGTTGGTTAATTTATTCAGAACCAATCTATGGGAGGATCTATCCAACAACTTTGATAAAAATTGTTATATAATAAAGTTAACTAACAACATTTTATAGCGAGCGTATCAATATTAGACAGCGTTAGGGCGTTAGTAAGAATGACTTGGCCATCGCAGCTTCTAGCTTTTTGATCCACAACAGGGGAGTCGAAAATGTCCTGGAAAAGATGGTACAGCTGTGCCTTAGTTTATTTGTTTTTGCTTGACTTGGTAGGGGCACAGCCGTGCCCCCAGATAGGTACGGAAAATAGACTGTGCCGATCCCAAAGACCTAAATTTGGATACGAGAATGGATGGTGATCTTTTGAATGGACTTTAATAACGGTAATTGGAATAAAATCTATAAATTTATCTACTATATAAAAACGTTTTACAAAAAAAAAACAACCGACTTTCAAAAAAAACACTACAATGTGAAAAATAACTTTAATTTCGGAAGTCGGTGTCTTTGGTTTTGAATTTTCGTTTTTTGCCACCGACTTCCGAAATTAAAGTTATTTTTCACTTTGTAGTGTTTTTTTTGGAAGTCGGTTGTTTTTTTTTTGTAAAAAGTTTTTATTTTTCACTTTTTAGTTGTGGTATTTACCCCTCACAAATTCGAATACCACTACTGGCTATGTTAATAACAGTGAGAGGAACTTAACATATCATCCACATACTAAGTGGGAAAAAATACGTATTATTGAAGCTAACTCAAAAACTACCCAAGCAAAGTTAATAAAATTTATATACAACCACCTCTGAAGTATGATCTACCAAAAAAATCATCAAAATCAATTCATAATTGGCGGAGTAATCGCGTAACAAAAATACAAAAAAAAAACATACAGTCGAATTGAGAACATCCTCCTTTTGAAAATCGGTTAAAAATAGGTACAGCCGGTAAAGCAAAATTATATCTTTTACATTGTAGATGTAGATACACATAGGTAAGCGATAATCAAATTGAATTATCGCTTATGTGTGTAAATGAAAAATGAATGAATGATGTGCTTAAAAATTGAATAGACAGGCAGGTAAGATCCAATCCAATTGTTTACCAATCCCAAAAAAACATGAATGTTTTCAATTAATACGCTGTAACCGTAACGCATTTAAATTATCTATTTATTTTCAATGTTTGGTCAGATACATTTACCTCGGGTTTTGTGCGGTGCTCAGGGCCGTAGCTAGATTTGAATTTAAGGTAGGGCAGCTGTTGTTACAGGTAGGGCGGAAGTAAAAATGTTGATCTGGTTCTGGTCAATTGATTTTTGGCTTTCTTGACTGTTATTTGTAATGTGTAAGTCAGTTAATACTTAATTGTCGGGGGTGATACATAGATTAAGGGGACGATAACTGACTTTTCATGATTTTATACTGAAGATGACGTCTAAACGAGTAGTGTTAGTGATTTGGAAAAAATATATGTTGAATTAGAGCATTTTCCTAATGTTTTAATATAGGCATATTTTTGATGATGTTTATATTACATAGTGAAATTAATTTGTAAAATTATGTCTAACGCGTATAAAAAACCGAGAATGACGAAAAATCTATCAAGCGTATTTTTCTGAAAACTTCACCATTTTAAAGATAATTAAATTATTGATCGTTTAGTATACGCGTTTTATTAAAATACCTTTAAATTTACGTGTAATAAATTAATAATGCGTCTAATTTGGGACAGCGCTCCTTGATGGGCGAGTCCTATTACTGGCTGGACGTACAACGCGTTGCGTGAGCTCAGTACAGAACTCGCAAGCTAACCATTCAAGGTCACTCTCCAATCATGTCCAAACATATCTACTCAAAACAAAGTCTTTCCTTAAAACAACTGAATTCGAATAAGATTCAGAATAAATAATTATTTTATTGTGATTGTAAGATGCCGTGGTTAATTCGGAATTGTTTAGATGTCATAACTTAGCTTCACTGTAATTTGCTTAATATTAGTTGATATTTAGAATAGTTAGGTTTTTTTAAGGTAGGGCATTGCCCCACAATGCTACCCTTAGCTACGGCCCTGGCGGTGCTTTGTTGTATTTCAGACCCAAGAAGGAAACTGTCGCATTTTCAGTCGGCTTGTTTTACTTAATTATAACTTTTATGAAAAGCAGCGGCCACGGAGGATAGAGCAGTGGTGGCCCAGTGGTAACGGCCGCGACTTATTTATTACTTTGTGAAAATTATTTCATCACCACTCCTCTCAAAACGGTGAAGGAAAACATCGTAAGTAAACCGGCATGCCCTAGGACCAAAAATTCGAAGACATGTGACATCTACCAAACCGCAATGGGCCCGCGTGGTAGATTACAGCCCACTTCCTCTCGAAGAGAGGAGGCCCGTGTCCCAGCAGTGGAAACATTACCTATAGGCTGATTATGCAGCGGCCATGGACACAGCTACAGTGTTATAATATAATAGGTATACTACTTAGACGTCGTTAACTTCCTAATTGATGTAGTTAGAGTAGCCTGCGTCGGCTTATTTGATAAAATAACGTACGTTAAGTACTTCAAAGTAGTTAAGATTAGGTAGATAACAACAACAACAACATAACATCACGCTCTGTTTCCCCGAAGGGTTTGGCAGACGTGTCCTTGTAGCAGGTACACCCACATTTCGCCAGTTATGTTTTAAGTCCCATGTAATAGGGGGCGAGCCTATTGTCATCAACCGGGCACAAATCCAGGTTCCGAGCTGGTACTGAGAAATTTCTGATAGAAAACTTAGGTACATTATTGTTCCTAGTTAGCTACTAGGAATCAGATCAGGATCAGATATCGAAAACCACCAAAACTTTACAGAACAATAAAACTCCACAATGGTGCCGATTCCCTTGTTCACAAACTAAACTAAATTTAAGTTCAGTGCATCTTTTTCTTTCTATTTCATTAAGAAAAGGACAGAAGACAAATTTCAGTTTAGTCCTGTCAAATTAATCAGCGCCTGTCACTACTTCATACAAAGTTTAGACGTGATTAAAAACTTGCCTACTAAAATTACGTCAATTTACGTCAAGCGCTGATTAATTTGACAGGACTAAACTAAAATTTATCTTGTCCTTTTCTTAATGCAATAGAAAGAAAAAGATGCACTGAACTTAAATTTAGTTTAGTTTGTGAACAAGGGAATCGGCACCATTACCTGATCAACTAAATGGAATGTTATGGACATTTTGAGCGCGATCTGAAAGTGGGCAACACGTCACAAATAGCTGTCAAATATTACGCTGTTTTAATTAATTTGGTAATATTACCTACTGTATGGAAATATGAAATATCGCTCTATAGTGAAGTAAAATATTGATTAGATATGAAATGCAATAAATAATAATTATCATAACACTAAATATTTAGTTTTAGATGTAGAAAAAAGTATTTGGATATTTTCCAAATGCCATTTTTACACCTAAAACGGTTACAACATCAAATTCAGTGTTATTATTGCAATTCATTATTTTAATATTTTAGGTCACTTTAAAGCGATTTTTCATAATTCCATACAGTAATATTAAGAAATTAATAAAAACAGGTAAATATTTGACAGCTAAGATTTGCGACGTTGCCAACTTTTACACACGCTCTTTAATTAACCATTAACGAATTTTAATTAATGACAGGTAGGTATTTATATAACCACCTGCCCAAATTAACACGATTTTATAATCACTACATTGCGTTTATGGTTTTTAAGAAATACACATGAATAGGTTTTAGTTTAGGTAGGTACCTACTGTAGGTAGATCATCAAATACCAGAAACGATAGAGATGGCAAATAATAGAATACAAAAAACACGATCCTAAATTGGTTGCAAACTGGTATTTCTACGCTGTGAAATTGGCCTAACAATTACAACACAAAAAACTCTATTTTGTTAAACACGTTAGTATTAAAAACCATTAGAATAAATTATTTCACTGATAAAATTAATGTTATTTAAATAAACGTCGATGTTCCTCACCACATGATTGATGCTGACGACAGTCCGTGATCGAAGTCACTCACAAACTGCGCGAGCGCAGGCGAAGAATTGTTTGAATGGTTTAAGGTCGATCGTTCGCTTTCCTATTGCGTAGGACCATGAGTTGTCGATCTTACAGCTTGATGTAGCTATCTTAGCTTAGAGAAGATAAAATCGATGTTATAAGAAGATAATAGATATATTTGCAGACAGATTTAGGTAGGTAATGTTTTGATAAAGATCGGCACGTGCGATTAACTTAATTAATGCTCAACTTCACGCCTCTGTTTTACAAAACTATGGGCAGAGACCCTAGTCACAAAGTTGGGAAAATATTAGGTTAATCTGTTAGCTTTATGCCTTATTACAGTTATTAGATACACTAATACGCGGTATTCAGGGACCCTTTCTCTAAATCGGGATGGTGTAATAAGAGAAAGGGAGGAAGAGTCCCTATTAAAAAAAAAACCGGCCAAGTGCGTGTCGGACCACGCACAATGAAGGGTTCCGTAGTTGGGATGAATTTATCCCAAAAACAAACTTAACTTTGTAGTTGAAAAATATGTTCTCCCATACGGAATGTATGGGAAAACATGTTTTTGCAATTGCAAAGTTAAGTTGGTCAATTATTACTCGTTAACCTGTAGAGCCTACTTAGCTGTGATAGTTTTCCTTTTAATTTCGGTATATAAGCTACTGTTGTGATTTTTTTTACATACCCAAAACCAACCATTTAGCCGGCAGGGGGGGGGGACACTTGACTCTAACAAAAATTAGCACTTTAAAGCTTAATATTTCGCAAACGAATCCCTGAATCCAAAAATGGTTTCCATAAAGTCACAATATTTTTGAAGGACCTTTCCAATGATATCCCTCACCATAGGGTAAAAAAATAAAAAAATAAACATTACCACTTTACGTGTATGAGAGGTACCCTAAAAAAAAATGTTTTTCATAATTTTGTTTCACCACTTTGTCGGCGTAATTAATATGTATACCTGTGCCAAATTACAACTTTCTAGTACTAAGGGTCTCGGAGCTAGACCGCGGACAGACAGACAGACAGACAGACAGACGGACATGACGAAACTATAAGGGTTCCTTGTTTACTACGGAACCCTAAAAACCACAATCTTCACCTAAATATCGTGTAGTGTAATCGGGGTTTTACGTGCTAATGGTGCTCTCTCTGCACTGAATATAGGGATGATGCTTGTGTAAAAAAAAGGAATTTAGTCCGTCAGTCAGATAATAAAAAAAATATTAGACACGTGTTTTTTTGCTTTATCATATTAATAAAAAAATACTAAGTTAAAACGCATTCAAGTTGGGGAGTGGGGGTCGCTATAAAATCTACATACTCGTGACGTCACAGCACATTTTATCTCGATGTATCGCCGTAATCTTTTGATTACGTAAAAAAAGAGAAAAAACGTGTCCAATATTTTTTAATAATACAATACCTATGTAAAAAAAAACCTGTCCGATCCAAAAGGGGCTCATAGGTACTACAATAACATTACCTAAAAGTAATACAAAATCGAATTATTATTGAAAATAAAAAAAGTTATTGCTATTTAAAAATTAGTACCAAAATTACCCCAAATTCATTAAAAATTAGCAAATTTTCAACAGGGGTCATAACCATAAGTTACGACTTGTGGACACCCGCTAAAGGATGGCCGCGCCCCATGTTTATTTACATGTTGTGTACACACGGCTAAACATCTAGTTTATACTGATCTCGCATTGTACAGGATTTCCGTACAATGCGAGGTCAGCTTATACTGGAAATGTATACTTAGCTTGATGTGTAGCCGTGTATACCTACCTGACGGACAAAAATTTTATTTTGTCGTCATCCCTATTCTAACAGAAAGCTTATCTTTATCCATTAGGGAACGAAATTTTAAAATATAAAGGCACTTTACCCAGGTAGATATAATCTTTCCTGCGTAATTCAGTTTCTGATTTCGAATCGAAGATGTCGATTTGTTTTCTTTTTGTGTATGTTTCGCTTACGAAATAAGTAATCCGATTACCTATCTATCTAAAAAATTCACCCTTTTAAGGCGCCTCCCTGACCAAAACGCCGCGCTAGCCGTTTTTTGTGCAGTTTTTAGGAGCTATCTACCTGTTATTCAAAAAGTAATATCAACTTAATAAAAATACATTAAATTTCTACATATTCTTGATTTCAAAACTGTACAATTTTTTTTTTTTTTATTGCGTGTATATTTCATTAAATCTCCTTCCAACGAAACCATAAAAATGAGAAATAACGATTGATAACATGCGTCTCCTCGTAAAGTAAACATTATTTAATTTTGCTACTAACACTAATGGATAGACAATTTAATAACGAACATTTTGTAACAAATTTTTTTTTGAAAAGGCCAAATTCTGATTTTATTCAGATTTTATCCTAAAATATGGGCATATTTACCAGTGTAACTCATACATCCCGAACCGAGATTCAGTATGCCGCAAGGTCTCGAGGGGGAAACACGTATCGTTCGTTACCGCGTCGGTCACGTGATCGAACAAGTGCACACAGTCACATTATCAGATGTGAAACATCTATAGCGGCGGGTCAGACCAAATGTTGGCTGTTGGCGCCCCATATTTATTGCCTGTCGTAAACTATCCTTTTTTTTGTTAGTTTATTTACTGCGAAAGGAAATGTTTGTATTTAGAACTACAGAGTTTTGCGAAAAGATGCTACTGTTTTGTAAACACACAAATGCAAAAAAAATTAATAAATTTGGTCAAAATCAAAATCCAAGATGGCAGCTGCATTTTTTTTTATTTTTGACATTTTTTTTTTCATGTCATAGTCAAATGGTCGTCTACGCGAACTAGTGCGCTTTCGACTCTAGACATGGGTCGTACTTGCAAAATCGAACACCAAGGCTTCCAAGTACGTCCACCTTTAAACACCAGCGCCAAAACCCAGAGCTCGAAATACTTTTAAGTATTTTCTTTCTGAATCGAAAATAGATTCGTAAATTCATACAAATAAGGAGTAAAATCGCGTATGCAAAAAAGGATACTTCCAACTTCCAAGCCTTGGTAGAAGAAAAATACTTGCATAGAATATTGGTCTCTAATGTTATATAAATAAAGAGCACAATCGCGTTTACAAAAAAAACTTCCAAAACCTATAAAGTAAAAATACTTGCATAGAACATTGATCCGTAACGTAATATAAATAAGGAGCACAATCGCGTTTACAAAAAAATACGCATGTTCCCTTTCAAAATATATCCGATCGTGACAACATTTGTGAATGCCGTGTTGTGCAGTGGTTTCTTATCTCATTATCTGTTACGATGCCTCATTGAAGTGGATAACAATTAAAATTCTATTGTGTCTCGTTAATGACAGTTGAAAGGTAATAAAAATCGAAGCCAAACTAGAAATTTTATAAACAGAACCGCTTATCATGTAACAGCACAAGTAGTTACTATATTTGTGTTGAAAACCAAAAACAAAAAATCGTATAATATTTCTTGCCTTTACTACGTTATTTTTGTTTTCTATATCACAGCGACTATACTATTTTTGCAGAAAATAGGTACATTGCTTCTTAACCACTACCTATACTCCATTTGAAATAAGATTAGACATTTAACTAAACCTTTTTTACAGTTCGTTCAACCAATTTTGACTTCTATTGCGTTGGCAGCATGACAAATGGCAGCTGCAGTAAACATTGGTATTGTAACCACTTTTTTGCTTTTAATGACATCCTTATGCCTACGCTATAGAAGTCAAAATCGGTTGAACGGACTGTAAAAAAGGTTTGTTTATATGTCTAATCATCATCGCGTAGTACGGCCGCTGTATCTTGTGACGAGATAGTGATGTGGTTGTGCAGATCCACTAACGTAGGCTAGCGACAAGAATGTCGATTGTCGTATGAATATAAATTGCTGTTAAAGTTTATTGTTCAATTTGTCAACCGTAGCCCGGTTGGAAGACTAATGTGAAATCTTGTTTTAGTAATTTTGATTTCCTCATTTTGTTTAAATTTTTAACTTACTTATTATTATTTTTTTTGTTACGTATATTGTTTATTTATATCACGTTATTATAATGTTTATCGTTTTTATATATTGTATTTTCAGGAACTCCCAAAATTTTTAATACTATAATTATTGGGAGAATCGATAACTTTCCGATTTAGTCAATCACTAGCGTAGTAAAATAAATCGTTTCTGCAAAGCTAAACAATAGTGAATGATGTTTTAGTGTGAGTAAGTTGTGCGGTGCATGGTAAATGTACGCTGTGATTCATGGAATAAGGTTTATAATTGACTAAACTGAGTGAAGTGATTCGTAAGTTGTTCGCCAGATGGCGCTAGTAATATTTTACGAAGTATTGTAGAGGTGAGGTGCGGCAAAGAGGGACCGATTGCTCAAGGTCTCTTGGTCAGGGCCCAGCCTTAAGAGACTTCACAGAACAATCGTGCCGATTCCCTTGTTCACAAACTAAACTAAATTTAAGTTCAGTGCATCTTTTTCTTTCTATTTCATTAAGAAAAGGACAGTAGATAAATTTTAGTTTAGTCCTGTCAAATTGATTAGCGCTTGAAGTAAATTGACGTAATTTTAGTAGGCAAGTTTTTAATCACTTCTAAACTTGTATGGAGTAGTGACAGGCGCTGATTAATTTGACACGACTAAATTAAATTTATCTTCTGTCCTTTTCATAATGAAATAGAAATAAAAAGATGCACTGAACTTAAATCTAGTTTAGTTTGTGAACAAGGGAATCGGCATCAGTAGGTACCCTAATTGCGTAACAAATTTTCGTAAACGATTATGATAAAGCTTCATTTTGACAGTTCAACAACATTCATTGTGTTATTTACGTTGTTGAGCAGATTTTTTTTACCATCTTATGAAGCAATGGATTAGCAATCTGTTTTAAATTGTAACAAATTGTAATTGATCGTGTATTACGCAATTAGGGTACCGGTCGAAGTGGCGGTGCTTGGGGGAGGCCTACCGCCTATGTCCAGCAATGGACGTCTTTCGGCTGAAATGATGATAATGTAGTGACTTCACAAGAACGGGTATTTTGCTCTCGCAACCTTTCTAAATTATGATATGACTTTCACTCAGACATTTCGACTGTTCGATGGACTTTAATAATAAGTCTGCACATTCACGATATTTTTTTTACGTAAAACCATTAGTAAGTCATTGCATTGTAACTCTTATTTAATTGTTGTAAAGTATAAATTAGATTGATAAAACTCACGGCATCATTCTAATTTATATTGCAACGACTTACTAATGGTTTTAAGTTAGTGTGGAAGACAGTTGTAAACACCCATGTTTGTACGAAAATTTGAAGTTTTTATTGAAACACTAGCTGACCCGGCAAACATTGTTTTGCCATATAAATTATTTATGTTTGGGGTCAACCACCCTTATTACTTAGGGGTATGAAAAATAGATTACGACCGATTCTCAGACCTACCGAATATACATATAAAATTTCATAAAAATCGATCAAGCCGTTTCGGAGGAGTATAGCAACTAACATTGTGACACGAGAATCCGATCCGAACTAGGAACGTGGTATTGTCGGACGCAGGTTTTCAACAAACAAGGAAAATATTCTATATTATCTAGTTGTAGGTAGTACCTTTTTCGTTTAATTTTGTTGATATCCTAATAAAAAGATAAAAAAAACGGTCACGTGCGAGTCGGACTCACACACTAAGGGTTCCGTTCCGTCCGAAAAAATCATTTCCGGTTCCGTATGGCACCCTTCGGGTACGGAACCCTAAAAAGGTGAACCTGCAGCTGCAGCCTAACCTAACACACTTTCAATCACAATCAGAGGGTTTTGAAGGAAATTCCTAATCCACTGCTTCATGGAAATGACGAATTCGTGTGTTCAACAACGCAAATAATACAATGAATGTGACTGTGTGTAATAGCAGTGATAGTCTAGTGGTATGACCGTCGGACTGCCAAGTCATAGGTCTCGAGTTCGAACCCAAAGACCTCTGACTTTTCGGATTCATGTGCGTATTGTATAATTATCACTTGCTTCAAAAACGGTGAAGGGAAACATCGGCATGCCTGAGAGATATTTCTCGACGGCATGTGAAGCTAAGTCAGAGGCCCATAGGCGGCTTTAAAACTCTGACTCCCGTACCCTAATTGCGTAATACACGATCAGTCACAATTGGTTTCGATTTGAAACAGATTGCTAATCCATTGCTTCTTATGTTGAAAAAAAATCTGCTCAACAACGTAAATAACGCAATGAATGTTGTTGAACTGTCAAATTGAAACAAAGTCATAATCGTTTACAATAAAAAACAAAAAACCCGACTGCAAAAACACATAACTGAAAAGAGAAAAACAAGCATTATAATCTATAGAATTATGGTATTGCAGGCGGGACAAACCAATAACCTGAAATGATGGTGTATATTTTGTTTGTCCCGCCTGCAATACCAAAATTCTATAGATTATAATGCTTGTTTTTCTCTTTTCAGTTATGTGTTTTTGCAGTCGGGTTTTTTGTTTTTTAAATAACTTTTTTATTTCAAGCTTTTTAGTTTTATTAAAATAACTAGCTTTTGCCCGCGGCTTCGCCCGCGTGGATGTCGGAAAATATCCCACAGGAACGTGCTACCGGGATTCAGAGTATCCTATGTCCTAACCCAGGTCATGGCCTATCCGTATGCCTATCATCTAAATCCGTTTAGCCGTTACGGCATGAAAAGGTAACAGGCTGATAATAAATCTGTTTTAGGGTTCCGTACCTCAAAATAAAACATTAAAGCCCTTAAAGGATGACTTCAGTGTCTGTCAAGACCCTTTTTCTCAGGAACGCGTGGAGGCATCAAGTTGAAATAGATATTAAAAACTTAGATCTACGGTCTCTTGGAAGTGTAACGAAAATCAAATTTCCAAGTCAACGCAATAATAGGCACGCCACAACTGTGGCAATAAGTTCCCTCATTGAAGAGTGGCTAGAGAGGCGCCACGGCGTCCATACCTTCCACCTGACGCAGGTTCTCACCGGACACGGTTGTTTCGGGAGATTTCTGTTTCGGATAAGGTGGGAGGAAACGCCCGGGTGAGACCATTGTGTGGATCGCCCGGAGGACACGGTGGAGCATACGGTGGAGGTCTGCCCGGCTTGGGCGGAGCACCACCATGTCCTCGTGGAGACGATCGGCGGTGGTGATTTTTCGCGTCCGGCCCTGGTCCAAGCCATGGTACACTAGGGCTGATGCCTGCCAGGGTCGCGGGAAAGTCCGAAAGGGTTACCGTGGCCCCTGGCAACACACAGGCAACTGAAGGAACACGGGTGGGTTTTTGTCAGTATAAGCCTAACACGCTCTCCCGCTCCGCCCAGAGCGAGAGAAGTTATTTGATAATTTCCCACCCAAAAAAAAAGTTAACGATATAAAAAATATAGCCATTTATGCCGCATATTTTGACACTCGCAAATAAACCAGTCTATTTGGTACTTCCCGTTGGTCCAGCAGCATGAAGTTTGGCGAGAAGTAAGGTCAAGTAAAGAGGATAATCCGAAAATTGGTAATTTATAGTTCTATAATGAACGGCAAAGTTAAGTTTTTTCTGCAATCTAAGATTAAAAATTCAAAGGCCGTGTCTTGAAGTAACATTTAGTCTGTATTTAATTACTCTAATAAAAGTTCTTTTTCAATTGAAAAAGAACAACATTAACATTAATACATTACAACATAATATGTTGTTATTCATTTTAAGTTTGTCCTTCAATCCAGATTTGGAAATTCGGGCAGCCGAGCAGGCACAGCTTTGAAACGGGACCTTCAGGGCACAAGTCCTACTCACACTTGACCGGTTTTTTAAACAAATTTTATATGATTCTAATTAAGTTTATATGATTCTAAATGCCTTTCTTAAAATACAAATTGTTCGTTTTACTATTATTATCACCATTGATTTGTAGTACCTACTCTTGCCACCATTGAACATATTAATACAGGACCTGCATGTTTGAAAAGTTAGTTTATGAATTTAAATTGTAATAACTTTTAATAAAGACTAAATGTTAATCCAAGATACGGACTATGACTATATCTCCAATCCCGAAAATCTCTTGAAAAGAAGACAAAAAAACAATATTACATGTGAATTTTAATATCATCCCCTATTTTACCCTCTTGAGGGATAATTTTTGAAAAACGCTGAAATACGTCATTCTTGATTTGTTACCAAAGCACAAATTTAAATTTTCATAGCCCTAACTTAAGAAATGATAGGTTTCCCATACAAACTTTCATCCCCTTAGGTTTATTTTTGAGACAAAAATTTGCTTATGTCCTTCTCCGGGATGCCATCTATCTCCTTGCCAAATTTTATCGAAACCCGATCAGTGGTTTAGGCGTGAAAAGGTAACATACAGACAGACAGACGGAGTTACTTTCGAATTTATAATATTAGTATAGATGGATGAATTGATGATTGACTGCTTAGCTGCATAAAAGTATAGCGGATTGATAATCATTTAAAAGTTAAATCTGTAACTATCTGCTACATTCGGTCCTTATTCAGCCCAGTGAAGTATTGGAATAATTCAACTGTTGCATAGTATATTGTGTTCATTTGAATAATAGTAAGTACCTCATTAAAAATATTTTTCAACATACAAAGGTATACTTGTATTGTGTTCTATCTCCTCTCATTTCCTACGAAATGTATGGGAGTTATTTTTCAATTTCTGACTTTTCTCGTACTCAAACCTCAGTTGGCCCAATATAGTTTTTTGATCCTAATAATAAATAATAAGAAATAGGATCGATTGGCATCAAAAATTTTTTTGTGAAAATTGGCCATTTTCTTACTGACTGTAATTTTTTTTCAAAATCTGTGAATGCAGATCAAAATGTTTCAAAATGTTAAGGACAGTCTCCTAAGACCGTTTTCTTGTAGCGACAACGGTTAAGGTACCTGCCCTTATTGCTCCATCTCAAAATCCACCCTGTATATGCTATGATTGACTACTTAGCTCCATAAAGGTACAAAAGGTTAAATCCGTAACTATCTGCAATATTCTTACCTTTTGGCTAGTCTTTTTACAATTTGCGGTAAACTATATAAGAATACGAACATAATGCTATATTGCTCATCCCCCATAGCAAATAGCGTGATAATAATTTTTGAAAAATCTATTGTGACGTTTCCATTATTTGACTATAAAGTTTATTTATACCAATTTTTATGTTAATTAAGCTACACAGTAAAATCCTCCATTGTAAAAATTAATACCCCGTTTCACCCCATTAGGGGTAGATTTTCAAAAAACCCTGATATACAGACGCCAGCACATCAAGCTACCCGAAACTATCAAATTTTCCCAATCAACTTTGAACCTTACACTTCAGCGATAAAGTTGAAAATCTATTAAATAAATTTGACAGATTGTAGTAGCTTGATGTGCTGGCGTCTGTACATTTTTATTTATTTTCAGTTTTAATTATAAATACTGAGTTTCGAGTTAATTAGACCGCTCGTTAAAATTCTTCCATACAAACTTTGAAAAAAAAAAAAAGTCAAAAGTCAAAAGTCAAATCATTTATTTCAAATAGGCCCATGTATGGCACTTTTGAACGTCAAAAATTACAAAATAATAAAATTGATTCTAGTCGCCCCTTCCAAAAGGTAGTTTTCGTATGGAGAAGAATGGGCAAGAAACTCCACCGTTACTCTTTTAAAATGTTTTACAATATTGTTTGTATATGTACGTACATTTGTTAAATCATTATTATATGTGAAGACGATGCACCTAGAATAAAATTACTATACCACAATAGGTAAAAAAAAATAAAAATGAAGCAACGATAGATAATTTAATTTGTGACAGATACATGGTTCTCACATATTTACAAACATTGTAAAAGTAGACGATTTTCCTAAAATGTTACAATTAATAAGTCAGTGTGTAAGGAAGTAATCACAGAATGTAAAATCAATGTCATACTTAAAACACAAAGTAATAAATTTTACAATTAAATTAGCAACCAGTTTGATTTTGTCTTGATTCTAAATTGTCCTATGGAGCAGGACCAGCATGTTTCCAAGCACTCTTATCTTGGATATAATCCTCTAATTTGTAATATGCTTGTTTATAAAGTGTACTTTTTATATGAGTTTTAAATTTTCTTTCATTTAATTGCAATATGTCACAAGGTATTTTGTTGTAACATTTAACACAGTACCCCATAAAAGATGTATGTACTTTAGATAACCTGAAAAATGGTTGATCTAGTTTATCTTTATTTCGAGTATTAAAATTATGTCTATCACTTATTTTATTAAAGAGATGTGGATTTTTCCTTACATACATAATATTTTCATAAATGAATTGGCAAGGTACCGTCATAATATTAATCCTTTTAAAAAGTTCCCTGAGAGATTCGCGGCGACGTAGATTATAAATGGCTCTGACAGCTCTCTTTTGCAAAATAAAGATGGATTCAATGTCAGCAGCCCGACCCCACAGTAAAATGCCATATGACATAATGCTGTGGAAGTAGCTAAAATAGACCAAACGCGCGGTTTCTACATCCCCCAATCCTCCTTTAGGGGGTGCTTTAGAAAAACTAAAAGTGGCAAACTTTATAATTTACATAGATAAGTATTCGGCTAAGTTTCAAGTTTATTAACTCAAGGAATAAGATTTTTCATACAAACAAAATCCCCCCTTTTCACCCTCTTAAAGATCGAATTTCCAAAAATCCGTTCGAGCGGACGTCTACTAACTATAAACTACCTTCCTACCAAATTTCATCTTCATGCGTCAAGCGGTTTTCGATTTTTCTTGATGACTGAGTGAGTGAATGAATGAGTGAGTGAGTGACCTTTCGTTTTTATATATTTAGATAAGATATTAGCTTTTATTTGATACCAATATTTTTTTTTTAAACCTACCCCTCCCTTTTTTCTATTTGCAGATGCAATATATAAATATTATATAGCCTATGACACTCCCACAATTAATACGAATCTAACGACACCTCACATGTTAAAATCCATCAAGCCGTTTAGGCTACAGAGCGTGCCAAAGAAATAGACATACATACATACAAACATACATACATACATACATACTGTCGAAAAACATTACCCTCCTTTTGGGGCAGTCGGGTAAAAATTAGTACCTAACGCAATTAGGGCACAGGTTAGTCACTAACCACACGAAAATAAGAATGTGATTGAATTGTCAATGAAAGGCATTGCGATCGATTACCATTATTAGGTATGTGTGTTACGCTATCTACCTCGCTGAACTATGCTATACCTAAACTTATCTCCACACATAATTATGTGCAAATTATTTTAAATAAGCTTCTCAGGTGGTAATTTAGATTAGATAAATGTTTTCATATGAAAGTAGTTTGAAAGGACTTAGGTAAAACTCGTGTTTTGATTATATCATTTACCTACATCAGATGAAATTGTGTGAAACCTTGGCATAAAAGACATTGGTGCCGATTCCCTTGTTCACAAACTAAACTAAATTTAAGTTCAGTGCATCTTTTACTTTCTATTTCATTAAGAAAAGGACAGAAGATAAATTTTAGTTTAGTCCTGTCAAATTAATCAGCGCCTGTCACTCTCCATACAAGTTTAGACGTTGTAGTGACACAGTACCTGTCACACAGTCACCAGAGAACCGTATACCACATACCACCGAACCAGCTACCATATACCACTGAACCAGCTACCATATACCACATACCACTGAACCATTACCACGTTTTTGACAGTCCGCAAGAAATAGAGAAGCAATCGTCTTGATAAAGACGAGTAACGAGTATCTTAATAAAGAAACAAGATAATCGACGCAGCACGAGCGTTATCACAACGCCGCACTCGTTCGCCGGTTCGCTTCGAAAGAAGCGGTTTGTAAGCGCAAGCAAAATAAGCAGAAGCACCAGCACCCTCCGTATCTTCACGCTTCGAGACCACGCAGATGAACATCTTCACTCGACGACGGCTCACGGCGAAAAGGACCGAGCTCTGCGCGCGACTTCTATTTATGCCTTCGCAGCGAATAATGCCGCGTGCAACGCAGCGCTCCGCGCCCCTCGCGCGGCGCGCCCTACGGCGCATCGCTATTGGTCGATTTATTGTTAAGTAACATGCTAGTGCCTAAGAGTATCAATATATGAATAGTATAAAATAAGGTGTTTTAGGAAATAAAATATATTGACGTCATCGCTCCCATGACTCCCACCCATTTTCCGCTGACGAACCCAAATCATGCCCCCGATATCTTAGACGTGGCGCTCCTTAAGAACGTCAACCTAAAGTTAGATTCAATAGAAACAGTTCAAGAGCTAGACTCTGATCACCGCCCGGTAGTCATGAGACTACACCCCCGCATAGGTCTTTCCGACCCGAACGCCCCCCCTATCACTAAGAGGATCACGGACTGGAAGAAAGTAAGCACACAGCTGAAATCCAACACGTCCCCTCAATTAGACTCTATCCCCGACCTTTTCGACTCGGTCGCCGACACCACGGCCGCGATCGACTCACTCACTAATCACGTACAAACCGTCCTGAACGATTGTTCAAGGGAAGTTCCAGCGACGGACGACCGTCGCTGGAAATTGCCGGACGACGTGCGTGCATTACTGACTGAGAAGAACGCGGCCATACGTGCCTACGATAGCTTTCCCTGTAACGCCAACAAAGCCCATATGCGCTATTTACAGAGATCTGTAAAGACACGTATAGCGGAGCTGCGGGACGCGAGCTGGGGAAAGTTACTCGGCGAACTTGAGCCCACCCATCAGGCCTTCTGGGAGCTCCAGAGGAAACTCAGGTCTCCCCAGGTCTCAGCCATGCCCCCCCTGACCCGTCCCGATAAATCCATCGCATTTGACGATGCCGAAAAGGCTGAATGCCTCGCAGACAGCCTCGAGGCCCAATGCACTCCCAGTTCCCTACCTGTAGACAAAGCTCACCTGAAAAAGGTCGACGCCGAAGTCGAACGTAGAGCCTCCCTCCCTCCCGTCGATGACCCTGATTGTCCACTGCCCCCCGTCCTCCCGGACGAGGTGCACGACATCATCAAGGGTCTTAAAGTCCGCAAAGCCCCCGGTTCAGATGGCATCACCAATAGGGTGATCCAACTATTCCCTGCCCACCTAATAATGCTTTTGACCACCATCTTCAATGGTGCCTTAAGCAACAATATCTTCCCCCAGTCAGGGAAGGAGGCCACGGTTATCGGTATCCCTAAGCCCGGCAAGCCCAAAACCGAGGCCTCTAGCTACCGTCCCATCAGTCTGCTCAAGGTTCTCGGAAAAATCTATGAGAGGCTTATTTATAAGCGCCTCAGAGATTTCGCCGAGACCAAGGGCCTCATCCCCAACGAACAGTTTGGCTTTTGAACTGAGCACTCTAGCGTGCATCAGGCCCACCGCATCGTAGAATCCATAAGCGCTGGTTTCCAGCGCGGGACTATGACCGGTGCAGTATTCTTCGACGTAGCGAAAGCGTTCGATAAAGTCTGGCACAACCGCTTAATATACAAGCTGTACCAACTCGGCGTGCCAGATCGTCTCGTACTCATCTTACGAGACTTTTTATCGAATCGCGTCTTCCGTTATCGTATCGAAGGAGCGTTATCCACTCCCCGTCCCATCCGCGCAGGTGTCCCCCAGGGCTCTGTGGTGTCCCCTCTCATTTTTACGCTATACACGAGCGATATCCCAAAAGGTTGCGGTAGGTCGCAGTTGGGTCTGTTCGCAGACGACACTGCCATCTACTTCAGCTCTAGATCCCCCGACATCATTCGCCTAAATCTCCAACGCGCAGTCAATAGACTGGCAGCTTGGTTTACAAAATGGCGGATAGAAGTCAACCCTGATAAAAGCCAAGCGGTTCTCTTTACGAAGCCGCGTTCAAGGCTCAAAAACCCCCTCCCCCGACCAATCACCATGTTCGGCAAGCCGATCCCTTGGGAGAAGCGAGCTAAATATCTCGGTGTCGTTCTAGACCATCATTTGACTTTCGCAGAGCACATAAAGATGGTTCGTTCGCGAGCCTCTTTCGCTCTCGGTAGACTCTTCTATCTGGTGAATGCACGTAGCAAATTGTCACTTAGGTGCAAATTGCGCGTTTACACGGCGTGCATTCGACCGATCATGACCTATGCGGGTGCCGTCTTCGCTCATGCGAAACCCCGTCACATCCATAGAATGCAAACAGTGCAAAATAAATTCCTCCGTAGGGCCACAGGTTCCCCCTGGTTCGTCAGGAACGAGGCACTCCACCTCGACCTAAAGATTCCCACAATCCATCAGTTTCTAAAACGCCTTTCCAAGCGTTTCTTTGAGTCCGCGGCCAAACATCGCAACCCTCTGGTTGTCGAGGCCGCCAGTTATGTCCCGAGTAAAATCAGCCATGTTCGCCGTCCAAGGCATATCCTCGTAGATCCCGATGACCCCATAACCCTCCTCCAGGAGAGCAATAGGGAAACAAGTACAGTGTACAAAAACAGACGCCTCCCGTCATTCCGACCTCGCCGCCGAGGTCCTTTGCGATCTCGACCGCCGCGCCCCCGAGTAAATAATACTCCCCCCCGACCCTTGCTCGAAAACGAGGTGCCAGCAGTTGTTGCAGCTGTGCACGTAGCTTTAAATTCCCCGACTAATAATAATGATCAAAACCTTTTGATCCAGCCCGTCCCATCTTTTGATGTCCTCCCTCCGGATAACGCCCTAAGCCGAGGCTCGAACCCCGCAGGGGGTGCCCTTAGTGAGCGTTCATCCTTAAATTTTTAGCTTAGTATTTGTGCCCTGGCTGGAGGCTTTGAGTGTAGTAGCTTAAGGCAACCACAGGATTGACCGGTTAAACAGCTACGGTTTTCGGAACCAGCTGTGAGATGCCCAACAGAAAAAAAAAAAAAAAAAAAAAAAAAAAATATAGTCTATCTGATTTCGTTCTTCTGTACAGTCTAGTTTTATTTACGACAGTAAGAGTACCCTAATACACTCTACCTAATTAGCGACCCCAAACGCTTAAAGTGGTGACCCCGTGAAGCTGAACACAATCCTGAAGCCGAAGCCTAAGTTCCTGCAACATAGAACTCCTGCAAGATCCCACTAGAATCTCAGAAGAACCATCATCATGCCGAAAGATACCGACGGATTTAGCGATGCTCAGGGCATCACAACAGTGAAGAGCGACGTGGCATCAGTCTCACTTCCTGCACGTCTACCACCATTTTGGCGCCAAAACCACGCCTGTGGTTCGCGCAATTTGAAGCCGCCGTTGCTGCCAGCAAGATAGGTGATGAGCAGAAATTCAACCTCGTCGTTCCGCTACTAGGCAACAGTGACCTAGAACAAATCGGAGACATCATATTACATCCACCGATCACCGGCAAGTACAGTGCGCTCAAGGACAGACTCATTTCTACGTACCAAGAGTCAGACCACCGGCAGTTACAGAAGCTACTCAGCGGCCTCGAACTCGGCGATAACAAGCCAAGCCAGCTGCTGCGTAAAATGCGAGACCTCAGTGGCAAGCTACTATCAGATGAAGCGTTGAAGGTTATGTGGCTCAACCAGCTGCCCACACAAGTTCGCGCCGTGCTCTCTGTCAACACCGAGTCATCGCTCGAAGTGCTAGCTGCGATGGCAGACAAAATGATGGAGCATTTTGAACCCGCTACAGTCGCCGCAGTCTCCACAGCAAACCCTCCGTCAACAAGTCCAACAGTCAATGAGGTACAGCTAAACGCGATAACAAGTCTTCAAATCAACATGCTTACGAAGCAAATAGAGAAATTGTCACTCGAAGTCGCCGAACTCCGCAACCATCAGTATTCGTCGTATCGCCGTTCCCGCCAAAACTCCGCACATCGTAGCCGCTCACGCACACAATCAAGACAGCGTACTGATAACGCCCGCAAGCCCGGCGATCCCGACTGGCTGTGCCGTTATCACTACCAATTCGGCAACGGGGCACGCAAATGTGAATCGCCATGTTCCTTCGTAAAGCGGGAAAACTAGAACGTACATCGATAGTGGCGGGTGTCGATGTAAACCAAACAAGTCGCCGCCTATGTGTAATCGACACCAACAACAGAGAAAAATTCCTTGTCGACACAGGAGCCGACATATCAGTATTAGCCGCTCGAAACCAGAAATATTCAAGGCCGGCGGAGAACGCAGGCTACAAACTTTTCGCGGCAAACGGAACAGAGATTCGTACCTACGGAGAGCGCACACTCGAGCTCAACCTAGGCTTACGAAGAAGTTTTAAGTGGACTTTCGTCGTCGCCAATGTGAAGACATCATTACTGGGTGCTGACTTTCTAGTGCATCATAAACTGTTAGTCGACTTGCACCAAAGAAAACTCATCGACCGTGTAACCGAGCTCAGTGTAAACGCCATCAAAGTAAACAGCAAAGAAGAATCGGTCTACATTATCAACCGCGACCACACTCATCACGACCTGCTGAAGAAATATCCAGATGTACTTCGACCAATGACATTAAAAACTCCAGCCAAGCATGACGTCACTCATCATATCGAGACAGCTGGGCCGCTGATCTACTCACGGCCGCGCCCTCTACCGCCCGACAAATATAAAGCACCTAAACTCGAATTTGAGCGAATGATCGAGATGGGAATTTGCAAGCCGTCAAACAGTCCGTGGGCGAGTCCACTTCACATCGTGAAAAAGAAAGACGGATCACTTCGAGTATGTGGCGATTATAGAAGACTCAACGCCGTCACCGTTCCCGACCGATACCCCATTCCACGAATTCAAGATTTTACATACCAACTCCACGGCAAGAAAATATTCTCGAAACTCGATTTGAAAATGGCATATTTCTGGATACCTATCGCTAAACAAGATGCTCAAAAAACAGCAATAATAACACCGTTCGGACTTTTCGAATTCACCTGCATGACGTTCGGCTTAAGAAACTCCGGTCAAACTTTTCAACGTTTCATGCACGAAGTTCTACGAGGACTAGATGAGAACGTATTCTGTTTCGTCGACGATCTGCTCGTACACTCGAGAAATAAGGAAGAACACCGCCGCCACTTAGAATTAGTACTCGAACGCCTAAATACCTACGGCGTCAGTCTAAACATCGACAAGTGTGAGTTTGACAAGGAAAACATCGAGTTCCTCGGATACGAAGTGTCATCAGAAGGAATCAACCCAACTCAAGAACGAATACAAGCCATAGTAAACTATCCAAAACCACAAACAGTTCAAGAACTTAGAAGATTTTTAGGTATGATAAACTTCTACCGTAGTTGTTTACGCCATCAAGCCGAGTACCAACATGAATTGAACAAATACCTACACAACAGCAAGAAGAACGATAAAACTCCGATACAATGGTCTCAAGTTGCAGAACAAGCCTTTGAGAAATGCCGACAAAGCATTCTCGAGGCAACGACACTGACTCACCCGATACCTAACGCGCCGCCATGTTTATTTACCGACGCATCGAATACTAGCATCGGCGCCGTTTTACAACAAAAAGTGGACAACATTTGGAAACCTCTGGCATTCTTCTCAAAAACTATGAGTGAGACGCAGCGACGCTACAGCGTGTACGATCGCGAATTACTAGCAATGTACACCGCCGTGCAACACTTACGACGACTGATAGAGGGCAGTCATCATCATCATCATTTCAGCCGAAAGACGTCCACTGCTGGACATAGGCCTCCCCCAAGCACCGCCACTAGAGGGCAGTGACCTAACAATATTCACAGATCACAAGCCGCTAACTTACGCGCTGACAAGAACGCACAGTAGCAGCGATACACCACGAAGAGAACGCCAGCTACACTACATTAGTCAGTTCTGTGCAAAGATCGAATACATTCACGGTGATAAGAACGAAGCAGCGGACGCCTTATCACGCATCGAAGAAATCAACTTGTCGCACTCCACGATCGACTACAACCAACTCGCTCAAGACCAAGAAAATGATGAAGAACTGAAGATCTGCATGTCCAACCCAAGTCTAAAATTCGCGCCTATCACATTGCCCGGAGGTCAACGACCCATCATATGTGAAACATCAACTGGCAACGTTCGCCCATACTTACCATCAACTTATCGTTTAGTAGCATTCAAAGCGCAACACGAACTAAGTCACCCTGGTGTGCGAACAACAAGAAAAATAATGGCTACAAAGTTTTTTTGGCCCAGTATGAACAGAGAAGTTGGATTGTGGGCAAAATCATGCATCGGTTGCCAGCGCGGGAAAATACATCGACACGTCATCAGTCCACTCGGCGAGTTTCAAAAATCATCGCGTTTCGAACACATTCACGTTGACATCGTGGGACCTCTGCCACCATCTAATGACTACAGATATTTAGTAACGATGATCGATCGCTGTACTAAATGGCCGGAAGCAATACCTATTCGTGACGTCACCGCCGACACTGTTGCTAAGGCGATTTACGAGGGATGGATAACGCGATTTGGCTGTCCGTTACGTGTAACAACGGATCAAGGAAGACAATTTGAATCGTCATTATTCAACGCACTGATGAAGAAATTTGGCATCACCAGGATTCGAACTACTGCATACCACCCGCAAGCAAATGGTCAAGTCGAACGCTGGCATCGAACGTTGAAGGCCGCGCTCATGGCGAGAAGCGCCGGCACACACTGGAGCAATGAATTAGCGACTGTGCTACTTGGACTACGTACAGCGCTTCGTGAAGACACACAAGTCAGCCCGGCCCTGATGACCTACGGATCGACACTAAGAATACCGTCAGATTTCTTCGTGCCTACACAGCCGAAAAATGAAGACGCCGAATTCGTCCGCCAGCTGACCGAAACAATGGCATCACTCACACCAAGCAGCAAGGCACGTGGCAACAAAATGAGCACGTTTGTTTACAAGGACCTAGCGACGTGTAGTTATGTTTTCGTGCGCAATGATACCGTGCGAAGTCCATTGACCCCGCCTTACGACGGCCCGTTCAAGGTGATTCATCGTGAGAGCAAGCATTTCACCATACAGATGCCACTTCGAACTACAGTTGTCTCAATAGACAGACTCAAGCCAGCGCACCTACTCAATGAAGAAGAGTTTACCACTACTTCAACAACATGTGCGCAACAACAATCACCGCCCACTAAAAGCACAACCTTGACGGTCGAGCCGCGATCATCGACCCCCAGTCTACCACGCGACGCATACGTCACTCGATCCGGCCGCGCAGTGAAACCGAAAGTACGCTTCGCTTAGGGGGGAGTGATGTAGTGACACAGTACCTGTCACACAGTCACCAGAGAACCGTATACCACATACCACCGAACCAGCTACCATATACCACTGAACCAGCTACCATATACCACATACCACTGAACCATTACCACGTTTTTGACAGTCCGCAAGAAATAGAGAAGCAATCGTCTTGATAAAGACGAGTAACGAGTATCTTAATAAAGAAACAAGATAATCGACGCAGCACGAGCGTTATCACAACGCCGCACTCGTTCGCCGGTTCGCTTCGAAAGAAGCGGTTTGTAAGCGCAAGCAAAATAAGCAGAAGCACCAGCACCCTCCGTATCTTCACGCTTCGAGACCACGCAGATGAACATCTTCACTCGACGACGGCTCACGGCGAAAAGGACCGAGCTCTGCGCGCGACTTCTATTTATGCCTTCGCAGCGAATAATGCCGCGTGCAACGCAGCGCCCCGCGCCCCTCGCGCGGCGCGCCCTACGGCGCATCGCTATTGGTCGATTTATTGTTAAGTAACATGCTAGTGCCTAAGAGTATCAATGTATGAATAGTATAAAATAAGGTGTTTTAGGAAATAAAATATAGTCTATCTGATTTCGTTCTTCTGTACAGTCTAGTTTTATTTACGACAGTAAGAGTACCCTAATACACTCAACCTAATTAGCGACCCCAAACGCTTAAAACGTGATTAAAAACTTGCCGACTAAAATTACGTCAATTTACGTCAAGCGCTGATTAATTTGACAGGACTAAACTAAAATTTATCTTCTGTCCTTTTCTTAATGAAATAGAAAGAAAAAGATGCACTGAACTTAAATTTAGTTTAGTTTGTGAACAAGGGAATCGGCACCATTGTAAAATTGATGGACAGATTTGGATATCCGGCTGTGGCAAAGAGAATTAAACCACATTGGGCTGTGCTCACCTTTATAGAGGACTAGCTTTTGCCTGCGGCTTCGCCCGCGTGGATGTCGGAAAACTTCCCGCGGGAACGTATTATCGGGATTAAAAGTACCCTATGTGTTCATCCAGGTTATGTTCTATGTTATGGGGTTTGGTTTCCGCACTTAGTCCGTCAGGTGGACCATTGTGCCTGGGCCATGGCGGCCGTTTGGTGCTTATTCCAACCAGCCCACCTCCTTCCAGAAGTTAATTAAAGCTGCTAGTCTGTTCAGAACATCAGTGAAAGATCTGGGTGACCCGAGGGTTTCTGTTCTAATCTGGGTAACACCTGTGCATTCGAAGAGCACGTGCGCGACGGTTTCCTCAGCCTCCATGCACGCCCTGCACAGAGGACTGTCCGTTATGCCTATTGTGTGGAAGTGTTTATTTAGCGAGCAGTGACCCGTGATGGTCCCCGTCATCAGGCGCAGGCCATTCCTGTCAAGGCTTAATAAACGCCTGGATAGCCTGCTTCCAAGAATGGATTCATCCAGGTTATAAACTATCTGTGTACAAAATTCCATCTAAACCCGTTCAGCCATTTTTGCGTCAATCCGGAACATACATCCAGACAAAAAATTTAAATACTATATTTTCGGCATCAGACTCGTTACCACATCATCAGCCTATAGCAATCCACTGCTGGACATACGCCTCTCCAATTGCACGCCATTCAGCTCGATCATCGGCAACTCACTTCCAGCAAGCTTAGCATAACCTCTATGTTCTATGTTAAAGGGTTGGTTTCCGCACTTAGTCCGTAAGGTGGACCATTGTGCGTGGGCCATGGCGGCCGTTTGGTGGTTATTCCAACCAGCCCACCAGAAGTTAATTAAAGCTCCTAGTATGTTCAGAACATCAGTGAAAGATCTGGGTGACCCGAGGGTTTCTGTTCTAATCTGGGTAACACCTGTGCATTCGAAGAGCACGTGCGCAACGGTTTCCTCAGCCTCCATGCACGCCCTGCACAGAGGACTGTCCGTTATGCCTATTGTGTGGAAGTGTTTATTTAGCGAGCAGTGACCCGTGATGGTCCCCGTCATGAGGCGAAGGCCATTCCTGTCAAGGCTTAATAAACGCCTGGTTAGCCTGCTATCCAAGAATGGATTCATCCAGGTTATAAACTATCTGTGTACAAAATTCCATCGAAATCCGTTCAGCCATTTTTGCGCCAATCCGGAACATACATCCAGACAAAAATTCTAAAAACTGTATTTTTGGCATCAGACTCGTTCCCACATCATCAGCCCATAGCAGTCCACTGCTGGACGCCATTCAGCTCGATCCTCGGCAACTCACTTCCAGCAAGTTTAGCATTAACACAATAGAAACGGGTTTTGTGTACGGAAGAATAGACAAAATGACAGATAAACAATCACCATCTGTCATTTTGTCTATTCTTCCGTCGACAAAACACGTAGAAAATCCGTTTTTAGGGTTCCGTAGTAAACAAGGAACCCTTATAGTTTCGTCATGTCCGTCTGTCTGTCTGTCTGTCCGCGGTCTAGCTCCGAGACCCTTAGTACTAGAAAACTGTAATTTGGCATAGGTATATATTTTAATTACGCCGACAAAGTGGTAAAATAAAATTATGAAAAACATTTTTTTTTAGGGTACCTCTCATACACGTAAAGTGGTGATGTAATTATTTTTCTTTTTTTAAGCCATAGTGAGGGGTATCATTGGAAAGGTCCTTTAAAAACATTGAGAGTTTGTGAAAACCATTTTTGGATTCAGGGATCCGTTTGCGAAATATTAAGCTTTAAAGTGCTAATTTTTGTTAGAGTCAAGTCAAAATCAAAATCAAAATCAAAAGTCATTTATTCAAATTAGGCTGAGAACCAGCACTTTTCGAACGTCAAAATTACATAAGACAGTCCCCCAAAAACGCCCACCCTTCACCACTTCCTAGTGCCTTTAGCTGGGAAGAAGAAGTGGCGCAACAAACTCCCCAGCAGCACAGCTGTCTGTTCAAGTTAGAAAAAAATAAAAATGACTCTATACAATAGTATGCAAAATTATTATGCAACACAAAACATTATTTTAATTAAGTATAAATTATTGGCCATATGTTAGCTAGCACACGCCGATATACCAACCAAAAAACATCGAGAACTATACTCAAGCAGAATTAAAAAAATAAAAACTAAACGTAAAAAGAACTAAATATCTAAATAAAAGCCTCCAGGCATAAAGGGCGTGCCCGCTTACATAAAGCTGTAAATTGGAAGTTATAAATGATAAACTAGGACCATCGAGGTAAAATAAATGTACAGTTAATTACTAGTAACAATAACAAAACCATGATCAGCAAGACGACCAGTAACCACAAGCAGCACCCGTTCACGAGCATAACGCAAAGATCAGCCATTACCCCCCTCGCCATATTTGAGGGAAGGAGGCAACCCGACTCCCGACGCTACCGCAAGCATTGACATCTAAGGGAGCATGACGAACTTGCTGCCGGTTGCTCAGGTAAAAAATAATATAATCAATTGTCGAGGTCACTAGCCAACCACAAATTGCAATACAAACTCATAACAAACACATTGTAATGAGTAGATTATCTCATCAATAAAATAAAAATAAATAGACTCGTAAAAAAATAATTAAAAAATTGACTCATAAAGTCAAATAAAATAAAAAAATTATATAAACTTATATAAACTGTCAGTAGGTAAGTTAAATCTGGAGAAAGAACATAAACATTGTCTTGAGTTAATCACAGCGACCAAAAAGACACAAAAAGTGTCCCCCCCCTGCCGGCTAAATGGTTGGTTTTGGGTGTGTGAAAAAATTACAACAGTAGTTTATATAACGAAATTAAAAGGAAAACTATCACAGCTAAGTAGACTTTACAAGTTAACGAGTAATAATCGACCAACTTAACTTTACAGTTGCAAAAACATGTTTTCCCATACATTCCGTATGGGAGAACATATTTTTCAACTACAAAGTTAAGTTTGTTTTTGGGATTAATTCATCCCAACTACGGAACCCTTCCCAACTACGGAACCCAACTTCATCCCAACTACGGAACCCTTCATTGTGCGTGGTCCGACACGCACTTGGCCGGTTTTTATGGTTGTCATACTGGGCGTGCAGCTGCACTAGCCACCCTACGAAGATCGTCGCTCCACCTAGCCTGAGGGCGTCCTACCTTACGTTTGCCAATTCGTGGTCTCCACTCTAGAACACGTCTACCCCAACGGTCATCGGTTCTACGGCTAATAAGACCGCCCCATTGCCACTTCAGTTTCCTTATTTTGTGAGCTATGTCGACAACTTGGTTCTCTGCCCGTTTGATTCCTCACAGAGAGACTCCAAGCATAGCTCGCTTAGCATCCTTGAATTTATGGACCAGCCGTCTGACGTACCGTGAGTGTCCACGTTTCGGCTCTGTTAGGTACGACATAGGACCCTATTGATGTTAATGCCATGTCATTGGGAGAGTTTCACACTTCAGTCATGCGTAATAAATGTGGAGAAGCGCTGAGTAGGACTACTCGGTATATCGACCAAATCCGGATGGTACCCTGCAGTACGTCTGGTAGTCCGCTAAGTGAAAGGGACCTCTTGCCCATACGCCACATTTTGCAAAATCGCATGCCTTCCTCCCCGTGGATTTCCACCATTTTGTCGAGCGCCTGGTCAACGTCATTTGTGGTTCGTTACCACACTGCGTAATAAAACAGAAAAGATAAAAAGGAAAAAAAAAGGTAAAAAGATTATTTTAACTTTTTTTTATTAGTTTCACGAACTGTGTCCAAATTATTTATTTCTTTTCTTTTTTGGTAATTAATTTTTTCAAAAATATTCAATGTACAGTTTTGACTTCGTTACTATTTTACTAGCTAATCTAACTAGCCTGTATTGTCCCACTGAAGGGCAAATGCCTCCCTCTCCCTTTTCCACACAATTCTGTCTACTGCTAGTGCCGGCCAGTCCTTTCGGTCTTTATTTGAAGTATAGATTTTTATGGATTTGTTAAAATCCATAATTTCGCCTAAATTTGTTAAGCTTAATGTTTACATTTTTAAGCGTGAAGTCTTGTAATATCGGCAGGCGCTGGCTATCGTTATGCAGTGAGTCTAGCTCAAACTAGAAATAATACAGGTTGAATTTTCAAGTTTAGGGCCTGAAATGAGCGACGTAGTCAGTAGAACCATAAAAACAGCAATTGCATTTTTTTCGGATTCGCTTCGGGTACAGTGTGCAAAACTGCCGTCCTTTAACTAGAATGCCGTTAAGCCCAAAAAGTTATTTCCGAGAAAATGGCAAAAAACAAATAACGCGGGAATCGTTGTTTCTTAAAAACTATGATTGTTGGACATATCAATTGATATTATTTTCTGTTTATCCTAAATAATCCTTTCTGTCCAGAAACTCTTAAAGAAGTGACGCTTAGACGCTTTCTAGTGATGGAATAATCATAAATTGTGTTACTTAACGGCCTACAAAATTTTCATATCTCTGGCACTATAAATATTGTATATAAATATTGTAAAAATGTTTTTTAGACAGAAATATAGAGAATTTTGAACTCTATCATTTTCAATAAAAAAAAGAAAAAAATGGCTATTTGAGGGTTAACAGCTTACTAGTTAAAGGATGGCAGAAAAGCTGTCAATTGTTATGAGATAAAGGCAGGATAGACTGTTTTTTTTTTGCAGTCGGTCCCGTGGTTCGTGAATAAAGACGGAGCTATAGTGTGAGCGAGATAAAATGCTCAGCCCCGGATCTAGATTTTTTTGAGGCATTATTGTCTGCCGTCTGCCGCCCCCCGCCAATCTTTTATGGGGATGCGCTAAGTTAGCCCGCGAAATTCTGATTTACTCAAAATGAAAATTTTGGCAGCAACATAATTAATTCGATCGATAATGCACCAATCCAACAGGCGCCAAAACTGTTGTGAAAAAGAAAAAAAAAATAGGAAGATTATAAATATGCTGCGCGTCTCATTTATTGCAAAGTTGCGGTGTGCTGGGTGTCTGCTACGCTTGAAGTCGCCCGGGGGACGTACCCCGGACCCCCGGTTTGCCCTCCCCTCCTAGATCCGGGTCTGAGAATGCTAATTAGAACGCCATTTTTTACAGATCTTTACTGCGATTGATATCACTTTTTCTGTTTTGCGATGTTATAAATTTGTGGATGTTAAATAAGATTCTAAATAAAACATACAAATGTGTAAAAAATATCTGTTATTCAGGATAGCCTCCATACAATATTTTAAACATTGTTGAATCTGGTAACTAATAAATATGACATCATATTCGTGTAAAAGAGGCATGGTGTTCATAACTTTGTTCCATAATAATGGTCATATTCGAATATTAAACATGCAAAATTAAACATTCATGTGGCCCCGATTTAATTGTGCACCAACTAAAATAAATTTAGACGGGACCTCTAAGCCCAAGTTCACACGGACGTTAAATTATCGCGGCGGAATTTTTTCGAACACTGGATTTTCAACGCTCTACTTAGCAGCGAGAGTTGAAAATTCAACCGTGTTGTTTTGACGCGCTGGGATGCACTCTGTTGAATTTTCAACGCTCGGCTTAATACAGAGAGGTGAAAATCCAGTGCGCGATGAAATCCCGCCGCGATATTTTTACGTCCGGGCGAACGTTACGAGACTCAAAAGGCTCATTAACTCGTGTGTTGGCTCTCAAGTGAGGAACAAAAATAAACTACGACAATTTTATACGAGACTCTGCTATTTTTTTGAACTGTGATTTGAAAACTAGTAAAGATTTTATTCTTTAGGTAGGTACAGACGCCAGCACATCAAGCCACCCGAAATTGTCAAATTTTCCCAATCAACTTTCAACCTTATAATTCAGCGATAAAGTTGAAAATCTATTAAATAAATTTGACAGATTGTAGTAGCTTGATGTGCTGGCGTCTGTACACTCATGCTTCCAATTTTCTATGGCGAAGCGATACTCGTATCGCCACGCTTAGCATGACCATAATAGAAACGGGTTTTGTCGACGGAAGAACAGACGAGGAGTTCAGTAATAAAGATTTAATTTGATTTTGAGTATCGTACAGTTTACACGAGTCAATTTTTATCTCCTTTCGATTCTCGCCTACTCCTGCACGCTTAAAATGACCATAATAGAAATGGGTTTTGTCGACGGAAGAATAGACAAAATGACAGATAAACAATCACAATCTGTCATTTTGTCTATTCTTCCGTCGACAAAACCCGTTTCTATGGCGGTCATACTACGCGTGCTGATGAAACTTTATCCTCTGGTAAATAAGCCTTTTATTTAGTTGCTGCACATAATCAGTACCAGTAACCGTAAATAACTTTTGATAATTTTATTACATCGGATCTTAAATCACTGACTGCCCTGTGCAATAACAATTTAAATAATTTGTTTTCTTAAAAATCCTAAAAATTTGATTAGTCTTCTAATATTTGGCAAATAATAGCATGGAAGTTCGTTTCAGATTGAATTATTGTTGATGATCGGATTGCATTTAGAAACCTGTAACATTCATGATGCTATTCGGTAATAAAATATTAATTTTTATTAAATTACATTTATGTCCGACTAAAGGTCAGCGCAGCGCAGACAGAACAGCAAAATGATCGAGCAGTATTTCAACGATAAATTGATAATGAACTAAATTAGAACTGCAATAGAGTTCAAAGTAGCGTGCAAGAGACGCTCTCCTGCGGCGTGTTCGCGCAAATTTTCACTCACAGGATGGCATTAAAGAACATGGTCTAGTATTTTGCTGCTCGATCTGCACTGATCCTATGGCTCATTATTTAATAATAATGAATAAGGCCGGTATGAGGACAGTTTAAAATTAACTGTGAAAAACCTTTCCTAAAATGGCTCTTTCTGATGTACAGATTCTGATGCTATTGCTTAGTAATTATTCAATTGCTCTTGAAATCTTTTGTTAGTTGGTATTGTATCTAAACATATTATATCCTTGTTCACTGGCATTAAATTAACAGATTACATTAAAGAGACGAACATCTTAATCTTTATTGTAAAGTGAGTTTTTTGTGACACAAATTCTATGAAAATTTTAATCTCTTCCAGAGAAATTATTCTGATAATTTAAATTGTTTAAATAAGATTTCCATAAACTGAATGCGCACAAAAATATCATTTAGACAAACTTATCACATTCTAACTACATTTGAAATGAATATAAATATAAATGTAAAAAAAAAATACAAACTTAAGCCAAGTATAATTATTTAAATTTTTATTAGTCTGGTGTTCTGGATCTCGGCAGCTCATCACCAAAACAATGCTTATTAATAGGGTCCTTATAAGAGTTCTCATGGAGAACACTATGAGAACTGGTGCGACATTTCGTCAAACACAGTTCGTAATCGTCGCTCAGTGAACGGAAGAGCACATTCTTCTCCGTTGAGAGTTTGGATAACACTACTTCTAGCATGTCCCTCTGAAAACAAATTAAAGTTAAAATTAATTTTAGATTAATGGCATATGGCTCTCCTTCTATTTATAAGCATAGCATGAAAGTGTCGAAATTTTCTGAATTATTTGTTATGCCAGTCAACTGTTGACGCACACTTAAGGTTTCTAACAGCAATATCCCCTACAAACTCCCTTTAAATGGTCTTAGCAGGAAGATTCATTTCATATTTCCCTGACAATAAATAATAATAAAACAAATTAATTCATTGAATGGATAAAAATGTCAATACCTTACTGGGATCCAAACAACATGATACACAATATTCATATATTATACAGCAATTATTTTCTGTACATGTCTCGCAGCTGTATCTATCTGCAGACTCAGCATCGGTGTCGCAACAGCCATTCTTTGTCACGTCACTTCTATGGCACACATAACCTGAAATAAACATTTTTGTTACTGAAATTTTAGTTAATTGATTCAGGCGTGACCTTGCGGAAATCCATTATAAAATACAATAGACGTGGATATATTTAGTAACCTGTTCCACTTAGTTATTTCTAAAGAGCCATAAAAAAATCCTGAAAGAAATCGACACGTGATCCTCAGGATGACGATGGACTTGTCGCGAACACGACGTGTTGCCAAACCGAGCGCTCAAAGCGGAACAGGTTACTAAATATATCCACGTCTAGGTATTGTATTTTACTAAAACTTTGTTGTTTGATAATTCAAACAATTTGACCTTAATTAATATTATGCACTAGCTGACCCGACAGATGTCCTGCCAAAATTTCAATAAAACATACAAAAAAGGACGTTCAGTTTTTCCCGAAATTGAATATTTTCCGGAAAGCATTTCCAATTTCCATTATCAATTTGGAGTACATATGGCGAATACATTTTTGACTGTCCCTTTTTAGGGTTCCGTAGTAAACAAGGAACCCTTATAGTTTCGTCATGTCCGTCTGTCTGTCTGTCGGTCTGTCCGCGGCTTAGCTCAGAGACGCTTAGTACTAGAAAGCTGTAATTTGGCATGGGTATATATATTAATCACGCCGACAAAGTGGTAAAATAAAATCATGAAAAAAGTTTTTTAGGGTACCTCCCCTATACGTAAAGTGGAAATGTTTTTTTTTTCTATCCCTTGGTGTGGGGTATCGTTGGAAAGGTCTTTCAAAAACATTGTGAGTATACTAAAAACCATTTTTGAATTTAGAGATCCGTTTGCGAAATATTAAGCTTCAAAGTGAAAATTTTTGTTAGAGTCAAGTTATGGTTGGTTTTAAATATGTGAAAAAATTCACGGCAGTAGCTTATATAACGAATTTAAAAGGAAAACTATCACAGCTGAGTAGGCTTTACAAGTTAACGAGTAATAGTCGACCAACTTAGATTTGCGGTTGTAAAAACATATTCTCCCATACATTTTGTATGAATTTTTTTTTTTCAACTACAAAGTTTGTTCTTCGGATAAATTCATTCCAACTACGGAATTGCGCGTGGTCCGACATGCACTTGGCCGGTTTTTTTGTAATGTACGCAATTCTTGTATCTGTATATTTGGTCATTACGGCTTTAGCTAGTTCTACCTCATGACTATTTATTTATTACCTCAAGACCGGTATCATGATCTTGTGAGAATGTTTTCGCAACAAGATTCCGCAGAGCCTGTGTTACGAACTTACGACAAATGTGATATTTAATACTTAATTTCTGCGGTCATCCAATCCAAGCCTTATTAACTTCTCATATTGCTGACATAAGAAATGGATTTTGATTTTTTCTTTCTCTCTCTCTCGATCGAATTAGAAGAAGATGGTTGGAAGCAGCCCCGGATCTAGAATTTTTTTGAGACGGGGCAAAAACTGCCGTCTGCCGCCCCGCCCCTCACCAATCTTTTATGGGCCAAGTTAGCCCCCGCGATATTTAGATTTTCTCAAAATGAAAATTTTGGCAGCAACATATTCAAATTGTATCGATCGATAATGCGCCAATTCATCAGGGGCGCCAAAACTGTTGTAAAAAAGAAAAAAAAAATAGAAAGATTGCAAAGTTGCGGTGTGCTGGGTGGTGCACTTGTCTGCTACGCTTGAATTTGTCGCCCCTTGAAGTTGGAGCCCGGAGCACGGGCCCCGAATAGCCCCCTTAGATCCGGGGCTGGTTGGAAGTATAAACGCTTTTTCACGTGACTTTTCTGCCAACTTACTCCTACCTACCGCAAGCCGCGTTAGAAAACTTCGTTCAAAAACAATTTTCTTAAACAACAAAAAATACTAAGCTCTAAGAAATTATCGACATGTCAATTTTGGTTTCATACATGACCCCAACCCTACGGTAGTCTCGTTATCATTTTTGCTAGAAGACATAATCGCATGGCAAGTGCATGTCAAATTAGCTGATTTGATGTACATTTTCGTAATGCAAAAAATATATATTTTGAATCTTATGAACATAAAAACGAAGTGTGGCGAGACATGGTGACGTCACGAAAGCAATACGAGAAAAATACTCGATTTATGCCGTGTTTTATGTTGAATCATGGTTGAATCGAATGAAAAGTCAAAATGTATTATGAGGTTAGGATTTTAAAAATCACTGAAAACATGACTAGATATTTTAAAAAATAGGTACTTAAATATGGAAGGTTATTCCGTCTTTATTTAAGTTTGACGTATTTGAACGCTTTTTACATGTTTTAACAGCACAACTAGGCATTTTCACGGAGCACTGATGAGAACCCCGCGACTCGAAAACGATTAACGTTGTGCGTTCGAATCGATTTGAAAGTAGTTTTTATGAACGTGTTAGAGCATTTGCTCTTGTACTTTTACAGAGGGGGAAGTGTTCGTAAGGCTTCTCCAGTGATATATACTCTAAGGTGGGGCCATAGTATCTATGCGTCGCCGCACGCACAAGCCGCGCGCGGTCTGTTTCTATGAAGATAGCTTACTACCTCTCTTTATACTATGGTTGTAGTACAAGTACCTGGGCATTAATGTGGCACATTTACTTTTAGAAAGAGAGTCTCAAAGGTATCGGTGACAAAGATAACGTCCTAAGTCCTAACAAACCCTAACATTTTTTAATAACTATATGACCAAGGAAAAAATGGGTGGACTGTACAATGATATGGCTAGAAAAGGAGTGACAAGGAACAACTGAGATCACGAATAATAGAGAAGTACTGAAGGCTAAGACATGTTGCGCCGAAACTCCGCCCCCCCTTGTTTTTTCTTTTTTTTTTCGGCTTGGAAAATCCTCATGAATGTGCTCCGCCCTGGGGCGGGCGAAGGTCTGTCAGACTCCTACTGACTAAAAACCACTCCGGGGATCATGAGATCTTGTCTTGTCTTCCATGATGAAACTCCGCCCCTAAGCCGACCCACTGACAGTCTTTCACGTAATTGGCCTAATACACCTCTGCTTACCTCATTGGGGTATACAGGTGTTATGTATGAAATTATTACCTCTATCATCAACAAGTAATTGTTTTCCTTGCACAGAGTTTCTGCATATCATGTGTTCAATAGTATCATTGTGTTCTTGTAGTGTTCTCCAAACAAATGGCTTCCTTTCAAATGAAACATCTTGATAAATCATTCCTCTGCTGCTGCCCTGAAAAATTGATGTTATTTATATTACTAACAGACCTGAAAGATGTCCTGTCCTAATTTAAATATGGTTTTGAGTTTATACAAAAATCCTATAGCAAAAAGGATGTTCAGTTTTTCCGAATTTGAAAACTTTCTGAGAAACGTTTCAAATTTTTCATGCCATAAAAACCTAATATGGACTATTATGAACATTTTTAAACCAAAAATAGTCAAATCAGTCCAGCTGTTCTCAAGTGATGCGCTTACCAACAAACAGCATTTCGTTGTTAACTGGCTTGAAAAAGTTTTTTTTTTCATTTGTCAATCTGAATTGTGGACTGATTTTGAAGATTATTTTTTCATTTGGTAGAGTAAGCTTGCGCTGCGGTCTGTATAAATTTTATTAGCTTTGCTTGGGTAGTTTTTGAGTTAACTTCAATAATACGTATATTTCCCACTTAGCCGGACCACATATGGACAATGTTATAATAAGTTCCTGTCACTGTTATTTACATAGCACGTTCGAATTTGAGATGATATCGAACATGCTCGAGGTGATTTGAGGTGTATTCGAATTTGTGTGGGGTACGTACCACAACAAAAAGTGAAAAAGAGTATAGACCATAGCTAGAAAGTGACCGCAAATCATATTTTGACCAACATACAACCTGATACTGACCTGCAAATTGCAAAAAACTGAATTTGAGAGAATTGAATTTAGCAAGCTACTCTGACGCTTTCACCTAAGTTACCTCAAAGCATCTAAGTGTGCAAAGGCTATTTGGTCACTTTTTTTTTGCTTATAATCTACAAATGGTACCCAAATTTTTTGTGGCAATAACTTCACAATGTAGTAAACCAATATGCCAACAGCCATGGCTGGTGGGTAGTTTTCTGAAATACCATTATGTTTTGAAACAATATACTTACCAATTAAGGCTCGTGCAGACCAGCACAATATCATGGGCGCTACAGGCAGCACGACCCTTGTCGCGCCCGCGATATCGCGCTGGTTTGCACCAGCCTTTAATGAATTGGGATATTATTAAAATTGATATCCTCAATTAACATTATTGAATGTTAATAATGTTAGTGTTCAATCATTTTATAGTGCTTCTCACATTAATCGTTACAACAGGAGCAGCTACTAATATCTATTTAATTTTCTTAAGCTACCAGGAACATGATGTATTATCTATGGACATGATGTCTTATTCTTTCATAGGCACAATCCTGCCTACACTGGCTAACCAAAAAATTTGAATGAAATACTTATATTACCTAAGGCTCGGCAAAACGGGCCACCGACCACAGCCACTGGTTGCTGTCATCTCTTTTTGCGGTGTTGAGCACTGCTGTAGCGGGTGGGCGCCACACCACACGCGTGCGACGAACCCATACAAAAAGTATGAAAAAGCAAGTGAACTGCTTTTTTTCGCTGGGCTACCGGTGGCTGTGATCGGTGGCTCGTTTTCGCCGAGCCGAATGCTTTTATTACTAACCTCTCTTAGAAAACTGACAATACAATATGTTAACGAAGAAGCAAATATTATGCCTAGCACTAATCTTCTTCGTATGAATCGCACTAAAGCAGCGTACCACATTTTATACTTGTAATTAACACTTAACTTGCGAAACCGATTACAATAATGCGGAAATAAATCGAAAAATAATAACATTTTCAGGCGTAAGAATGCAGTGTAGAATGCAACACTTTCTCCGAAGACATCGTAAATAAAGAGTACACTAATTGAAATCTTTAAGAGTAAATTGAATTAATGCTTTTGGTATGCTTTGAGTGATGTCTTCATTTAAGATAAACAATTGTTCGATTTGGATGTTTTGCGTTTACATATTCATTGGAAGGAAACTCGACTCGACTCGACGAAACTGTAATTATGACAGTGACACTGACAGCACATTATGACAGTAAGATAGGTTTGACTTTTACTCATTTACTGCGTTTCGAGTTACGTTGCTATCGATTTGAGTGTGCTAACACCCATTCCGAGTTAGGTGGGAATTACACTATAACATATCTAGGAAGGATCACAGATCTATGAGTCATAGTAATAATGTAATCTTATCTTTATATATATAATTCTTCTGTGAGTGTGTATGTCACATTCTTTTGTCACAATGTTAGTTACCTTACTCCTCCGAAACGGCTTTACTGATTTTTATCAAATTTTATATGCATATTCAGTAGGTCTGAGAATCGGCTACTATCTATTTTTCATACCCCTAAGCAGTGTTGCCAACTCCAAAAGTTCAAATTATCGAGTTCCCATGTCAAAATTATCGAATTTTGGACAAAATTATCGTACAAAAGAAAAATAAAAAAAACCCTAAATTCAAATTAAATAGCAATAGCAAATTGCTATCAATAGATGGATAATTTTATACTAGAGTCAAAGGGGAAGTATATGCCAATTTTCACCAGTAGGTACTGGTGCAGTTTTTAGATTAAATTTTAGTGTTTTCACTTTAAAATAAAATGAAAAATTAAAGAGGGAAAGAGATACTTACTTGTTGATATTGACATACTTGACAATAGACATTGACATTTTTTGCGTATTTGACAAATACGTTTTGATAATGGAATGTTGAAATTTTTTTCAGCAAATCACAAAATTATCGTACTTTAGACATTCATTATCGTACAGACGCCAGCACATCAAGCTACCCGAAACTTTCAAATTTTCCCAATCAACTTTGAACCTTAAACTTCAGCGATAAAGTTGAAAATCTATTAAATAAATTTGACAGATTGTAGTAGCTTGAAGTGCTGGCGTCTATACATCGTACCATAGGCTAAATTATCATACGCCCCCATAATTATCGTACGGGTTGGCAACACTGCCCCTAAGTGATAAGGGTTGTCCACCCCAAACAAATAATTGGCAAAATAATGTTTGCCGGGGTTCAGCTAGTACAAATATGTGAATCAAATCGTCTTTGATAAAAGATTTTTGCCACTTGTTGTTAGCTGTGATCATAGAAACAGGTCGTGCCATATTGAATATTATTTGTTGAGTTTTCACATTTATTTTCACCATTTCCTGATACAAAATACGTCCATAAAATGATGTGATTTTGCCTCTTCAGTTTTACTACTGCCATATTCTATGACGGATAAAAGTAAGTAGGTACATCGAAATTTTGGCGCAAGTTCACAATATGTTTAGTGGAATTCTAAAATTATTGTCGGCAACACTGCAGTACTAAAAAAAAGCAAACGTCTGCCGGGGTGCATGCATGCAGCTTATCTTCATGGCCGGGCGGTCAGTCCCGGTTAGGGCACATTGTTTTGGCTTCATTGGTGTTCTTTATAGTTCTATTTGTTATATTGTGTGCCGAAAGGCTTCAGAATTTGGTTTTAATAGACGATTGCAACTACATGAGATAAAATATAGGATCCCCTTGTTCACAAACTAAACTAAATTTAAGTTTAGTGCATCTTTTTCTTTCTATTTCATTAAGAAAAGGACAGAAGATAAATTTTAGTTTAGTCCTGTCAAATTAATCAGCGTTTGACGTAAATTGATGTAATTTTAGTAGGCAAGTTTTTAATCACGTCTAAACTTGTATGGAGTACAGGTGCTGATTAATTTGACAGGACTAAACTAAAATTCATCTTCTGTCCATTTCTTAATGAAATAGAAAGAAAAAGATGCACTGAACTTAAATTTAGTTTAGTTTGTGTACAGACGCCAGCACATCAAGCTACCCGAAACTGTCAAATTTTCCCAATCAACTTTGAATCTTACACATCAGCGATAAAGTTGAAAATCTATTAAATAAATTTGACAGATTGTAGTAGCTTGATGTGCTGGCGTCTGTACAAGGGAATCGGCACCAATGTCATATTTTATCATTTAAAAATTCTTCGATAGAGTAATACGTCTTATCTATTAGAAATAAATATAATTTACTTTTGAATTTGCGAACATTATCTTCACTCCTTATACATTTTGGTATTTTATTATAGACCTTTGGAGCCATTACAAAAATACTGTTTCTGTATAGTGCAGTACTAGATCCGACTGTTTGTAACCGATCACAACGGCGCTGACTAGTTACTCGAGCAAATTTATGTAAATTATTTTTGACGAACATTGACGTTTCATAGATGTACAACAACGGCAGAGTTAATATTTTCGTATTTTTAAAAAACGGTTTGCAGCTGTCTGTTATCCGTAAATTATATATAGCTCTTATGCACCTTTTTTGGCACTTAAATACTACATCTTTACCCGTGGCATTACCCCAAAATATAATTCCATATTTCAATGTTGAGGCTACTAGACCATGATACACCGTCAAGACTGTTGCTCGATTGGCCGTTTTACTTAACATGTGCAAAGCATAGGAATATTGGTTTAGCTTACTGCATACCTTGTCAATATGTGAATTCCATTTTAAAGTGTTTTCTATGTTTAGTCCAAAAAGTTTAGTCACATTTGTTTCATTAATAATTATGTCCTTGTATTCAATATTTAAGTCCAGCAGGGCTAACATGACCAGCGCGAGAACGCTCTTTTTCTCGTTTTATCGTAATTTGTCTACGATTCTGACGTCATTCTAATCCCTAACATGACCGCAAACGACGAGAAAACTAGAAAAAGGCACTTTGACACTCCTTTATCTAGGGATGTTAAAAAATAATCGATTTTTATTTTAATCGATTATTATTTTCTAATAATCGATTTTTTATTGTCGATTTTTATATTCATATTAATCGATTTTTAGTAAATCGATTATATAAATTACGTGTTTTAATCGATTTTCAGAAACAACTTGTATCTATGAGACGGATGAAAAAATCTAGTAGTAAGTTTCAATTTTATAAACAGCGCCGTCTATGCGTTGGATGAAAAATCTCGAATTAAGTTCATACGTATAAGTTGATTAAATAAAAACGGCGCCATCTGTAGGCATTTATTTTTTATTTGATTTATATTTTAGTTTTTGAGACAATAAGTTTCTCATTTTGTTGGGATGCTCATCATTTAATTTTTATTATAATTAATAAAACGTTTAAAAGAACTAAAATTTGTTTCAATAATGCTATTTGGTTTCCTAATTCCTTACCTTGAAATTTTAAAGGAACCTTTGATTTTTAGTTTTGAATTGGTTATTTTTTTATTCATATAATTTTATTTTATTTTTTATCTGAAAAATTGTTATTATGAATCTCTTAGGTTTATTATTGGAATTTGAAAAGCATGTTTTTTTTAAATAATACAAAAAAATCGATTTTTTCGCAGAAATCGATTATTTATTTTTAATAAAATCGATTTTTGACAAATCGATTAATTTTGAATAAAGAAAAATCGATTTTTATTTAATCGATTATTTCCCATTAATCTCACATCCCTACCTTTATCGCGCGACGATAAATCGATGTTGCAAATTATTCAAAACAAATTATTTTTATGATAGCAACATCGGTTTGAATTTCTGTTTCATTCATTCAATTTTATGCATGGAATTATGTACTTTATTGAATAAACGTCTCTCTCTCTTAATTATTCTCTTCATTATTGTTATTTATTTATTTATGATTAGTTTTTTGTGTAACCGACTTTTTGATTAAAATTAAATGATTTCTTTGGCATGCTGAAATTAAATACAAAATGACGGAAATTAAAATTAGTGGCATCTATACTCATTAGATAATCACCACAAATGACAAATGAGCCGACGATCGCAATTTGACAAATCGAAGTTTTTTATTGTAACAGAGATTTCGTTAATTTATTTATTTATCACCATAATTGGCTACTCCACTACAGTACACCGGTGTACACCCACAATAAAAAAAAAAAAGTTGTCTACAATAAGTACGACTATGAATCTGCCACCTTTTTTTCGAGTTTTTTGATGTATTATAATTTTGTCTTTTTGTCTACTCTCTATCGTCGTCAAAAGCGACGACGACTAAATACGACATAATGACTGATTATATCGTGTTGAACTGTCAAAAATCGAGATAAATAACGGGTCATGTTAGGGTTTGTCGACAAAACATTAAGTTTGACAGAACGAGTCGAGTATTTTGTATGGCGTAGCTGTCAGAAAACGATAAAACTACAGAAATAGACAAAAATTTGTCGCGCGAGAGTGGATATATGTCGCGTGTGTCATGTTAGGCCTGCTGATTGTAATTTACTCTTTGTTGAAATTTCATTAATACTGTTTTATCAAGATTTATAACCAAATTATTATTTTGCAGCCAATTCACAAGTGATAGTAAGGTAAAATTAATCTCAGCCTCTAAGGTGCTTACCTCGTCACTATTAAAAAGTAAAGTGCTTTCATCTGCAAACATTGTCATAGGATATGATGATGCCGTCGGAAAGTCGTTAAACAATAAATAGGGGCGGCCCGAGTACACTACCTTGTGGTACTCCATAATTTACCGTTCTCTGGCTAGATTTATATATTATTTCGTTTTTTTTTAGAAATTCTACTAATTTTCGTTATTTGTTGCCTATCACAAAGATAAGATTCTAATAAATTTGAAATATTTCCTCTTATTCCGTATGCGTTAAGTTTACTTAAAGCGCATCTAAACTTTTATCTGAGAGCGAGCATCTAAACGGTTGCACAAATATGTAACCGAGGAACTAATTATCTTAATAAACCATGCGATCATTCAAATACGCCGTTTTTAAAACTTACCCAGACAAAAAAATTATTGGAAATATAATGTACTAGCTTCTGCCCGCGACTTCGTCCGCGTGGAATAGTTGCGTTTACTTTGGGCTAACGTTAACTTTACAATCTGTCAAATTTATTTAATAGATTTTCAACTTTATCGCTGAAGCATAAGGTTCAAAGTTGATAGGGAAAATTTGACAGTTTCGGGTAGCTTGATGTGCTTGCGTCTGTACGTTAAGGAGCTATTTTAGGTACCTACATCTTGCTTTTATCAGTAAGAGTGGAACTATAAAACGTTAGGTAAAAGTATTGGGTCTTATAATCTTATATCACAACTCACGCCCTTCCCCCAAATGACTGCCTTGTATATCATAAATGCGCGCGCAGTACTTGATCATTATTTTGCTGCGATGTTATTTTAAAACTGCGATATCTCCTAAGATATTCATTGAAATTGAATGATGTTAAGGGCAATTTTGTTTTAAATTAAATACTTGTGATGAATAACGTATTTATTTTGATAAGCATTAATATCATGTTTATAAAAACAACTTCGCAAATAATGCATTATTTTAGAACAAATTTGGTTAGCATAAAAAAGGTTATAGTGAGCCAACCTTAAAAGATAGACATATGCTGTCGCAGACTTTTTTTAGAACTTTTAAAGGGGAACAATTCTGTCATTCATGATTTTTGCGAAACTTTAACCGTTTACGTAGCGCACGCAGAGGAAGCTCTCAAAAGGAAAAAAAAAATACCCCGATTTTGAAACATTCTTCATTGGTACTCTGCTCCTATTGACCTTAGCGTGATGATATATAGCCTATAACCTTCCTCGATAAATGGGCTATCTAACCGTGAAATAATTTTTCAAATCGGATCAGTAGTTCCTGAGATTAGCGCGTTCAAGCAAACAAACAAACAAACTCTTCAGCTTTATATATTAGTATATCAGCTTTATATATTAGTAATAGATAATAAAAAGAAATTGTTTCAATGTAATATCTACTGATAATAAAATAAAATCGTCAATACCGATATCCCGGTATTGGACATTTCAATACCGGTATTGAAAAAGGTCAAAAAATATCCGGGATCCTGGTATTAGCCAATACCGGGATCCCGGTATTGGAAGCCCTAATGACGACATGATATGCACCATCTTGCGATAACGCCGACTGTGCCCTAAATTAACCGCTCCAGGCCGGACGTGCTCGCCAAGGTGGATGCGGCGGTGGATCCGAAGGAGACCGCCAATGGCGTCCGGCTTAAGATCACCGCGACTGGGGCCAGGATGCTGGAGATCCCCGGTGCGAACAGCGGCCCGGCAGCGGACGCTCTGGCCAATAGGCTCAGGGCGACCCTGAATCCGGACGAGGCCCGAGTGTCCAGGCCCACCAAACGCGCTGACTTGCGCATCCGGGGCCTGGACGACTGCGTGACGGCGGAAAAGGTGGTGGCCGCGGTCGCCAGGACTGGGGGGTGCTCTGCCGAGGAGGTGAGGGCAGGCACCATCCACCCTGACTCCACGGGGATGCGAGCCGTAACGGTGAGCTGCCCCGTGTCGGCGGCCAAGCTGATAGCCGGGGAGGGCCGAAGGCTTCTGGTGGGTTGGGTCTCCGCGCAGGTCAAACTGCTGGAGCCCAGACCTTTGAGGTGTTTCCGCTGCCGGGTGGGCGACCACGTGGGAGTGAATTGCACCTCGGAGGTAGACCGCAGCGACCACTGCTTCCGCTGTGGTCAGCCCGGTCATAAGGCCGGCTCGTGCAACGCCGCGCCGCACTGCGTCGTATGTGCGGCGGCTGGCAAGCCGGCCGATCACCGGGCTGGGAGCAAGGCCTGCGCTCCACCCGCCAAAGTCAGAGGAAGGGGCAAGCCCTCCGCCACCGCCGTCACCGCCGCAGCCGCTGCCTCTACTGCTGCCGCCGCTGCCGTCTCCACTGTCGTCGTCGCCGCCGTTGCCGCTGCGGCGGTGCCCTCACAGGGGGCTAGGCCTCCCTAGCCCCTAGGTTGAAATGGAGTGTCAATAACGGCCCCATTACGCCTCCTCCAGGCGAACATCAACCACTGCGCTGCCGCTCAGGATCTGTTGCTCCAGAGCATGGCGCAGTGGTCGATTAACATCGCCGTGGTCGCTGAGCCGTACTTTGTCCCGCCCAGGGATGACTGGGTGGAGGACCTAAGCGGCTCAGTGACCCTTATTTCGTCGGCCGCCGCTGGTACCCCGTCCCTCGAGTCTGTCAAGAGAGGACGGGGTTGCGTGGCAGCACGGTTCGGGGAGATTGTCGTGGTAGGGGTATACTTCTCCCCGAACCGAACTCTTGCCGAGTTCCACAACTCCCTTGTGGAGTTGAGAGTCGTCGTTGTCGGGTTCGGTTCCCTCCCCGTGTTCGTCCTCGGGGACTTCAATGCCAAAAATCTGGCTTGGGGTTCCCGCTTTACGGACACACGGGGCAGGATGGTGGAGGACTGGGCTCTGGAGACAGGCCTGGTCGTCCTAAACCGGGGTTCTGTCTCCACGTGTGTGCGGATGCGGGGCGAATCAGTGGTGGACATTTCGTTCGCCAGCCCCGCTCTGTCGCCGCGTGTAATCGACTGGCGTGTCATAGAGGAGGTGGAGACCTATTCCGATCACCGGTACATCCGGTTTGACGTCACCGCCCAGACCTCGAGCGCGCCGGTCCGACAGGCCCCGAGTGGTCCGCGGTGGGCGCTGAAGCAGATGGACCGGGAGCTTCTCCTGGAAGCCTCGATCGTGCAGGCCTGGGTGTCATCACCGGATAGGCCTGCCGACATCAACGACGAGGCGGAGTGGTTCCGGGAGGCCATGTCCAATATATGCGACGTGGCAATGCCCCGGGTCCATCCTGGACGTTCTTCGCGCCAGCTGTACTGGTGGTCGCAAGAGCTGGAAGCTCTGCGCAGGGCGTGCGTAGCTGCGCGACGCCGGTACGCCAGGCACTGCAGGCTCCGTATCCGCCCTCCGGATACGGAAGCCATTGAGGCGGAGCTGTACGAGGGGTACAGAGCGACGAAGACCGCCCTCCAAGCGGAGATCCTGCGGGCCAGGACACTGGCCCGCGAGGAGTTGCTGGAGACTCTGAACAGAGACCCGTGGGGACGCCCATATAAGATGGTGCGGGAGAAGCTCCGCCCATGGGCTCCCCCGCTGACGCAGAGTCTCCGGCCCCAGCTTGTGGAGGACGTGGTGAGCGCTCTGTTCCCTTCAAGAGGGGAACATACGCCCCCGTCCATGGCTCCGCCTATTGCGGTGCCCGATGCGGACCACACCGCCGACGACGACGACGATGCTCCGGAGGTGACCGAAGTAGAGATGAGAGTGGCGGTACGCAAGATGAGTGCGAAGAATACCGCCCCAGGACCCGACGGCATTCCCGGAAAAGCCTGGGTCCTGGCCATGGGGACTCTCGGGCCTCGACTAAGGGGGCTCCTATGCGCATGCATAGAGAGGGGCCAGTTCCCACTTTGTTGGAAGACTGGGAAACTGGTCCTCATTAGGAAGCCGGGGCGCCCGGCGGACTCTCCGTCCGCCTATCGGCCCATTGTGCTGCTCGACGAGGTGGGCAAGCTCTTTGAAAGAGTCATTGCAGACCGCCTCGTCGGGCAGCTGGTGCGAGTGGGGCCGGATCTGGCGGAGAGCCAATTCGGTTTCCGCAGGGGGCGCTCTACGGTGGACGCCATCATGCGCGTGCGAGCCCTCACGACGGGGGATGCTGTGGCCCGGGGTGGGGTCGTCTTGGCGGTGTCTCTAGACATCGCCAATGCCTTCAACACCCTGCCCTGGAGTTGCATCAGGGAGGCACTTCGGTATCACCGGATGCCGACCTACCTCTGTCGTGTGGTCGAGGCCTATTTGACGGACAGGGCTGTCGTCTACCCTGGTCACCAAGGAGAGTGGAACCGGCGAGAGATGTCGTGCGGTGTCCCACAGGGATCGGTCCTGGGACCGCATCTGTGGGACATCGGATACGACTGGGTGCTGCGCGCCGATCTCCCTACTGGCGTCAGCGTCGTCTGTTACGCTAACGACACGCTGGTCCTGGCGCATGGGAGATCGTACCAAGCGGCGGCCGACTTAGCGACACGCGGGGTTCCGACAATCGTCGACAGAATCCGGCAGCTGGGACTCGAGGTGGCCCTGCACAAGTCCGAGGCCATGGGTTTTTATGGTCCTCGTAGTGCGCCACCGTCGGGTTCCCAGGTAATGGCGGGAGGGGTTCACATCGGCGTCGAGTCGACGATGAAGTATCTGGGACTCGTCCTCGACAGCCGGTAGAACTTCGTGGAGCATTTCCGTCGTTTGGCTCCCAGACTGGACCGGGCCGGGGCTGCCTTGAAGCGGCTCCTGCCCAATCTGGGAGGTCCAAACGCCTCCTGCCGGAGGCTCTACGCGGGGGTCGTGCGGTCCATGGGCCTTTACGGGGCGCCGGTGTGGGCGCCTTCATTGAGGCGGCAGCCAGCCCGCCGGCTTAACGCGTCCCAAAGGGTCATGGCCATCCGGCTGGCCCGAGGATACCGCACGGTCTCCTGCGAGGCGGCGAGCCTCCTTGCCGGAGTACCGCCATGGGATCTGGAGGCAAAGGTCCTCGCGCACATCTGGGAGTGGCGCGAGGAGGCGAAACGCCGGGGATTAACTCCAATGCCGCAAGAAGTCGCGGCACAGCGGACAGATCTCCGGCGGGATCTCATGGCGGAATGGAGAGTGCGATTGTCGCAACCCAGCGCTGGGCACGCCACAATTGCGGCGATAAGACCCCTCTTTGAGGAGTGGCTAGAGAGGCGCCACGGCGTCCTCACCTTCCGCCTGACACAGGTGCTCACCGGACACGGCTGTTTCGGGAGGTACCTGTTCAGGATAAAGCGGGAGGAAACGCCCGGGTGTCATCACTGTGTGGATCGCCCGGAGGACACGGTGGAGCATACGGTGGAGGTCTGCCCGGCTTGGGCAGAGCATCGCCGTGTCCTCGTGGAAGCGATCGGCGGCGGTGATCTCTCGCGTCCGGCCCTGATTCGGGCCATGCTACGGAGCGAGAGGAAATGGGAGGCCGTCACCTCGTTCTGCGAAGCAGTAATGCTCGCGAAGGAGGAGACGGAGCGCGTGAGGGAGAGGCAAATTTCGCGCCCTCGCGCCCCTAACCGCCGCAGCAGGAGACGCCCTGGGCGTCGGGAATCACGAGAAGATTTCCGGCCACCGTAGGCGCGGGCTTGCGGACGGTGAGCAATGGGTAGCTCGCCGTCCAATAAGGACCAAGCCCGGGTCGACGGCGCGTTGTGTTCCACGCGCGCCTCAAAGAGATGTCAGCAGAATTGACGGGGTCCGCTAGGGCCAATGCCTGCCGGGGGTTCGAAGAAAACCGATAGGGACATCGTGGCCCCCTGGCAACACGGCAACTGAAGGAACACGGGTGGGTTTTAGTCAGTAAGAGTCTGACACGCCCTCCCGCTCCGCCCAGAGCGGGAGAAGTTATTTGATGATTTCCCACCCAAAAAAAAAAAAGGCCGGAAGCGCCGAATGAGTCATAACTGTCAGGCGCCGATAACTACCGCGGCGAAGTGATTTATGACCTGCTCTCAGGATAAACAAAAGGCTAGAGTTTCTCATAACTTGTAAACTGTTATTGTAAGCGGGTTTGGGCTCTCGAATAGATAAGGCAAGCAAGCTTAGTTATTGTTAAAATTAAAAAATAATAAAAAATTGTTTATTTCTGAACCAAAAAACATGACAACAGGTAGGTGATTGGAGCCTCCTTTTAAGCAAAAAATGCCTGTGTTAGGAGACTCCGCTCTTCCACAGCAAAATAATTTTAACATAAAAAAACAGAAATAGGATTATTCACGTGATAGTAAATATGTGTATGGGGATGGGGATGGGGAGGGTTTGTGTGTATTTTGTGCGTGAGGGTGTGTGTTGGTGAGTGTGTGTGTAGAGAGAAATGGGTTAGTTTAACCTACGTATTATAATATTATCTGAGGTTAAACTATGTGTTGCAAGAGCGCCTCAGTGTCTTCATAAGTAAAAGGTTTTATCCAATATGTTAGCATTTTTTTACATTCATGTGGTATTTTTGTGTATATGTATATCTCCTTGTTTATCCTATTATAAAGCTGGGCAGAACGTGTTTTGTATTGCATAGCAGCGAATTTTGTTTTAGTATGAGGAATTTGAGCAATCATATCTTTCCGTCTCTTTGATAATGTGTTTGCATTATAAGGAAGTGTCTTATGTTTATTTAGGACTGTATATGTTATGTACAGTTTTCTAACAGAAAGCAGACCACTAGTCTGGTAAAGACTGTCAGTGGGGTATCTTATCTTTTTAAAGTACATTACTTTTATTAATGCAAGTTGTGCTCGTTCTATATCTATAAATCTTGTTTTTGTCGCACCGCCTCATATGGGGATACAGTAAACTATGACAGATTGCACAAGCGCCACATAAACTTCATTAAGGAGATTTCTAAGAGGGCTTACTTTTTTATTTATATTTGTGGGGATGATGTAATGTTTTAAATATCCATCCCAGTTTCCTAACTCTTCCCGTAACATGCTCAATATGAGCATACCATGATAATTTTTGGTCAATTATGACGCCCGAATATTTAGTTTGTGAGACTTTATTAATTGCAGGACAACTACAGTTATTATTTGAAACTTTATCACATGAGTGTACTTTGATGTTAAAAGATTCATTTGGTTGTGAGCGATTTGAGATGGCAAAACAGATGTAGTTAGTTTTTACTGTATTTAGTGTGAGTAGGTTGTTGTTGAGCCAGTTTGTTATTTGGACCATGCCAATCTCCGCAAAACGCCTAACATCGGACCAGTTATTCCCGGAAAAGACCACAGCTGTATCATCTGCGTAAGAGAAGATTTTTGCGTTATCGACCTTTAAGCTGCAGAGATCGTTAATATACGTTAGAAATAATGTAGGGCCTAACACGCTTCCCTGCGGTACGCCGAAAGTCACATCTGCATCATCACTAATATATGTTCCCATCTTGACCCTTTGCTTTCTGTTTGACAGGTAATCTTTGAAAAAATTGCGTGGGGTTCCTCTTATTCCGACTCTTTCCAACTTTTTCCCAAGGGTTGGAACAGAAACGGTTTCAAACGCCTTTTTTAAATCTAGATATACCGTTAGGCATTTTTTTTCCAGTATCGAGATGTTCAGTAACTAATGAGCTGAGGGCAGCAACTGCGTCCTCGGTGGATACTCCCTGTCTAAAACCAAATTGTGTAGATGATAGCAATTTAAATTTGTTTAAGTAGTTTGTAAGTCTAGTATTAGTTAGTTTTTCAATAATCTTAGACAGGGCTGGTATGACCGAGATAGGTCTATAGTTATTGACATCATCTCTGTTCCCTCCCTTGTGGACCGGTGTAATAATATATTTTTTCAGAGGGCCGGGGAAAGTACCATTTTTGAAACATAGGTTGGTCAGGTGGGTAATGATGGGAACAACTTCTTTGCAAATGTATTTCAAGAAACTAGTAGAGATACTATCCCATCCTGGAGCACTGGACGATTTCAGGCTCATCAGGATTCTTTCAACTTCTTTTGGGTAAGTGTCCAAGAGCACAAAGGAATTAGTTTGCGCAGGAGAAATGCTTGGTTGATCAGAAGGGATTTTATTAGTCCTAATTCTTTCCCAATATTCGCAAATATTGTTAATTATGGGTTTTTCTTGGGAACTCTTTGGTTCATTGTTATGGCGATTTCTGATAAAACTATCATACCAATTCACACGAAATTTTGCAGGGTACATTATGGATAGATAAGTTATCTAACAAAAGAGTTTTTAGAGACAAATAGTGAAAATAAAAAATACTAAAAATCTAGAATTTTGTTGGTCTAGACTTTCTAGTGTTTACGTAACCTTCTTAGGTCCAAAAAAATATTTTTTGTTGTATTTAGATCAAAATACTGTCTAAAACGATGACAAAACTTATAAAAAATATAATTAAAAGGACTTAACCATCAGATACTGCAAATTACACACCAAAAAACCACAAAATATCAGCAAATTCACTTTTTTCACTCACGTGTTTGTTTACACTTTTTGGTTGGGTCAAAATAGGGATAATATGATGTTATCTAGTGCAAATTTTTTTTTTTTTTTTTTTTTTTAGTTTTATCATTTATTGCACAGAACCAGTTACATTAATTAACATATAAAGATAAAAAAAAATAATCTAACTATTTACATTAAGTACTAAATTAAAAGACTAACTAACTAAACTAACTAAACTCCACCTTCCGTTCCATCGGCTCACTCCGTTCGCCTCGTCACTCTCGGTGGAGTAGAATGCCCAATAACCTAAATGAAAATACTGTTTCGGCTCCTATTCCACCAAATAGAGTATGAATTCCTACAAGTGCAATAAAATACTGTTTCGGCGCCTATTCCATTCAATGGGACGGAAGATGGAGAATAGCGTGGTTAAAATACTGGTTCGGCGCCTATTCCACTATTTAGATCAAAAACTCGGTATTACCTTGATACCTTATTTTATCTTGATACCTTGTTACCGTATTTCCTTGTTACCTCAAGTTACTAAGTTGAAGGCATCAGTTAGCCTAGACACTGCGTGACCGTGTCTAGATGCTTCCAGGGTGCGCCACGAGGAGGCTCCTTTCATGTACCCCGCTATCTTTAAATTCAGGACAGATTGTTTCATATCTCTCCACGAAATTAGAGGTAGCGCATATACACATCACTCCGTTTTCTGTGACCAGATTGGCTCGAGGACATCTGAACGTTAGGATATCGTTTACAATAAACTAAAATTTAGGACAGATAGTCTCATTTCTTCATAAAGCAAGAAATAGCATGCACCTACAGACACACGCAAATTCTATTTCCATGACCCCAGTTTGGGCACCAAGGACGTCTGAACTTTAGGATACCGTAAACAATAAACTAAAATTTTTGGACAAATTATGTCACATCTCTTCATAGAGCAAGAAATAGCTTGCACCTACAGGCACACTCACATTCTATTTCAATGACCCCAAATTGGGCACCAAGGACATCCAAATTTTAATTAAATTAATTCAAACAGACAACACTACCTTACACGTTAACGTCAAGTAATGTATTGAGTAGGTTCTCTCACTCTCTGCGGTCCGAGCATCGCATGCTTTATACACTTGTCATCGTTTCGTCTAGTCCGCCCGTTTAATTACCGTCAAAACGGAGCATGTGCTGTAATGCTATTCTGTAACCATCTCACCTTGTTATCTTAGGTGAAGTGAGCGTGGAGTGAGCTGTCAGTTGCTAAGGATTGACACTATTGGCAGCTCACTTCACCTAAGATATCACGGTGAGATTTTTACAGAATAGCACTACTGTTCAACGGTTAGTCGCTGTCCCGTACTCATTCGTAAACCGCCTGACGATAAGCGTCTGGAAACGTATCCGGTAGCCGCCGTCTATGTATAAATGGTTATTTACAATGTCAAAGACAGCAAAATTTCATCATGCATTAATTTACTTATTCGAACTTTATTTTATTGTAAGACGAACGCAGTACATGTTGTAGTCCGTAATTACATTTTGTAGTTTTGAGAGATCTATGAGATATGTTATGACGCCGGAACCGAATTCCGAGCCGAACGCATTACCAAATTCAACAAAAACAACCGAATCAAATGCATGTGCTAGAATGAGGTAGACAATAGCTATAGTTCTTTCTCGTTTCCGTGCGCGCGTTTTCTACTACTATCCCAAACGTAAATCGTAACTCGTTGCAGATCGGCTTATCCGGCTGCTAAAAAACCACGATGTCACGTGATGACGTGACCGAAGTGACGTCATTCATGATGGACTTTATTTTAAAAAGAAATTGAATTCGCGATAAGCCGGACGCGCCTACGAGTTATTTTAGCCAAAATGTTTTGTTGTTGGGATATTATGACAAACAATTTAATGTAGGTAGGCGTTTTGTAATGTTTTAATTTTATGGTGTGTCAAATACTTATAGTATGATTATTCAATGACGATACAGTGGTTGTGTTCCAAATTTCCGAAGGGAAGCCGATAGAAATTGAGTTGTTGTTTTTTGCTGTCGCCCCTGGTACGTAGTAATTTGATTATAATTTACTATTTTTAATGTGATAGATATATACCATATACCTGAGAGCAGTGGTGGCCCAATGGTAACGGCCCCAACTTACGAGTTGTAGATCGTGGCTTCGAATCCAGGCAGGCGCTTTACTTTGTGTATTTAATTCCATCACCATTCCCAGCCAGCACAAACCTTCTGAGTAAGTTTTGTTTAACAGCAGTCATAGAAACTAGTCGCTGAATAAGACTACCGTAATTAGCTGATTAAGCGCTTACTCAGAGGTTATTCAAGCAATTTGGGCACAAAATTATATTGCTAATAGCTGTGTAATAGCAACATAACAGATGAATAAGTTTTCAATAACTGTATGACAAGCTGAGTATCTTCTGCATAAAAGCATTTTGTTCTTTAATACAAGTATTATAGCTCTGTTAGCCAGATGATAAATGAATGATGAATGAACTAATGGTTAAGTCCTTCAAAGCTCAGATATTCAGACGATACAAAGCGTTTAGCTCATTTCACGCATGGCATGTCCTAGAATAAAAAAAATCGATGACATGTGACATCTACCAACCCGCACTGGGTCCGCGTGGTGGATTACGGCCCACTCCATCCCACCGAGAGGAGGCATGTGTCCCAGCAGTGGGAATATTATAAGCTGATTATGATGAGATAGATCTACTTCATACCTCTGACCTCAACATCGAAAGAAAACTGAATTGATCGTAAATAGTTTGGTGGTTTTTTATTAGGCACTCAATGGATACTTCTAGATAGTGCAATCCACAAAGACGCGCCCCACTCCGCTCCGCTCCGTACAGCTTACAGTACAGTAATCGCGGAGTGGGGCGCGTTTTCGTGGATTGCACAATCTCGTAAATGGTGAATTCAAGAGCAAAAATAACGACAATTTTAGTTTTCTTTTTTTTACAACTGATCCCAGAAAATTGGTGTTTATGATTTGAAATGCTGTTAGTGATTGAATAGTTATGTTTGTTATTGAACATAGTGATTAAATAGTTATGTTTGAAATTGAATAACTATCTTATAAATTAAATTAAATACGAACATACTGCGCTAAAGGGTTAGCGCAGTATGTTCGTATTTAATTTAATTTAAGAAAATTCATAACTATTTTGGTAGTTGTAGAATAGTTATAAAGGACATCGTCGTAAATGGCCCCAGGACCAACAAACATCTGACGTACATGATAATTATAAGTATATTTTATTATACTAATTGCGAATACTTGTATGAAACGGACATTCTGCGTTCTATATTGAACAATTAAAAGAGCTTTAACGATTTACAACATCACAAACCAAAAATGCTACCATCTTTGACACTTAGATTTGAGATTTGACATGACAATTAGTGATGTCCAATCTTTCATTTTCACACACATCGAGAGCGAGATTACTTAAGTTGACCATCTGCTCACGGATGTCATACGTATCCGTACGCACTTTCCTTTTCAACCTTTTTTTTCCTAGGGTATGACGCTTCTGTAGTGACTTGTGCAACGTTTTTTTTTTGGTATGTACCATACACCTTAGATGCGAAAAGCATTCAACAACAAAACCTTTTTTCATATTCTAATTCATTTACAGTGCACAAACAAGCATACATTTACTATGAAAGCTTTTTGGAGTCGTATTTTCACGAATCACGAATACGAACAGAATACGAGGTACGGCACATACGCCATAATTGAGATGCATTGTAATATTTCAAATAGAAATAGCACGCTGGCTGAACGGTATCGATTTTGTTTAAAATATATCGATACGGATTTAATGTATGGGCATCCCTAATCCTTGTCATGTCATGTCAATCAACTCAACTGTCAAGATATTGCATTCCACTCACATCGCTATTTTTACGAACTTTGATAGCTTTTAATAACGTGTAACCTGGCTGTGATAAGACTTTGTGATCTGCTCAAACGACACTTGGCATTGTTAACGGACTTAGCAACGGACTTTGCATGGAAAGTGGATATTGCATTAATTGTGGCTCTGCTGGTGGTTCTATGGTGTTGGAAGATGACCAGATTTTTCACTGTATACAATATAATCATAGAAAGACTCATACCATTGGAGGTACACTATTTTAAATATAAAACAGCTGCAAAACCTCTGTTGATATACGAGTAGTCAAATAAATGGTCATTTTTATTTTAGGTTCGTGCATCTCACCATATTTGCCATCCTTGCTGGCAAAGAGCAGATCGTGCTGCCAGGCATTATTCTGCACCATCTTCATCAAGAATCAAGAACCACTCAAACAGGAAGTAATCAGTTGCGATGTGCCAATTGTAGCATTAATTTGATAAGACAGAGAAGACATATTCTTAGCGATGCTGTCATTCTTTTGCAAATACACCACAGGTGGTCAGTTTTTCTTTTACTTTAAACTGGTACCTAAAATAATGCCACATAATACCCTAAATTAATATGCATTTTGCTTTACAGGTTGCAAATGACTATATCTGTGATGCTTGTCACACTTTTATTGTTGGTAGCAGTCAAATAATAACCTCACAAGGGTCACAGGAAACCACAACCATTGGTCATCAACATGTTTGTTTGACGTGTGGTGTATCATTAGCAAGAATTCGAATTGCTACAATTGCATCGTTGGGCGCAGGACCATAGGTTGTTGCGTCCATGCGTCCATATGACCATTATTTGGTACTTGAGTTTCGTGACTACACAATTTTTAGACAATATTTTCATTACCAATGTAGATGATAATCAAAATAAAAATATCTTAACAAGAAAATGTGTGTTTTTATTTTTTTAATTCAATCTTACACTCTGGTGTGGGTCTTCAAAATGCTATGCGATCTATAAAAGGTAATATGAATTCCTACCTAAGTATAAATAAATGACATCTAAAAAAATAAGTAGGTACTTAATTACCTACCTACATATTTTAATATAAAAACTAGAAGATTTACCAAATAAGTAAAATACTACTACTTTTACTTTATTTTACAACGAACGAGATAGGTACCTAAGTACAAAATAAGTACTTAAATGTTTTACTGAATCTCTTAACTATTAGCCACATATAGGCAATAGAAATAACATTAGTGACAGGCATTTACTGGCATATTTCTAAGTATTGAAGGGATTGTTTCTTACTAAATATACCTAACCTCAAAATCTTTTTTTTTAAATAAATGCTCACTGCAAGTTGTCCGTCACTAAACTTTGCCTTTATGGGTATATACTTGTAATTTAGAATACGCAAAGTAAATTTACTTCGCTGTTGGTTCTGGGGCGAACGATGTATGGATGCAGAACAATCTCCTTTTGCACGTTCTTTAGAAGCTTTCCCTCTGTCCGTTTCTTACTCTGTGCTTGTATATCACATAACACACACTGTAGTCGTATATCGCTCCGACAGGCACTCACACTAACGTAACGTGCTTGGTTGGAGTTCGTTCGGGATATTTTTTGTCAATGTTATACGATTATATATAATACTTTACTGTACTGTACGTCCGTACTTATTTGTTTGCTAAATTCTAGCAGCTGCCGACTACTTCTATTTTGTGCTCGTGATTATATTAAAATCTATTGTGCTTGATTGTTTTACTCGAGTTAATTATCTTTTTGTATGCACGTGTTTCTGGGACAAATAAACTTATTTTTCATTCTTTCTTTTCTTTTCTTTCTTTCTATCTTTAGATAACATAAATGTGTTTAGAAACATCTGTATCTGGACAAACAAGTACTTATGTTTCATCACAAATATTTATCGGTAGGTACTTACTTATTTTTTATGCGTCTAAAGACCCTCAGCGAGTCGTAGAAACGCGGTATTCCAGGTACAGATAGCTCGGTACACATCAGTCGCGAGCATTGCGCGTTTGACTCGGTAGTCAAACCATGCCAGCCATGTGAGATGTATAGCGTAGGTAGGTAAATTATCTCAAGGATACTGTTGAAACTTAGCTGACGGACGTAATAAAATCGCGGCGATAATTATCGCGCATTGGAATTTCAACTCTCGGTGTTAAGCCGAGTGTAGAGAATCCAACGCATTGGGACGCACTCTCGTTCCAGCGCGTTGAAAAAACCAGGGTTGGCATAAAACAAACAAGTTGTTTTAAAATACGTATTTTAAACAGTGTTTAAAACAGTTTAAAATAAAACAATGTTTTTGGAACGAAGTTCTTTAACGCGGCTTGTAAACTTTCAGAAATCGTCACGCTGAAAAGTTTTAATACTTGCGACTGTTTTCTTCTAATTCAAAGAGAAAGAAAGAGAGAGAGAGAACGCCGACAGAAAAAAACAAAAGAAATTATTAAAGTTATTACAGTGTCGTGGGATAAAATTGTATGCATCGGCCAGAGTACACTGCATCGGAGAGAGAGAGAGAGAGAGAAAGTGTGAATTTGGTTAAAACGAAAATCCAAGATGGCGGCTCTGATTCTGTTTCATCATGGGTATCGTTTTAACGTCATGATTTCATGAACATTTGACACCTTTGCTAACTTATGGAGTTGTATTGCTGATTGTAATGATTATAATTGAGTAAAGCCATATTTGTTACGACCGCGAATCATATTTTAATCAACATAAAACCTGAAACTGACCCGCAAAATGCAAAAAAACTTAAGAAAATTTGAATTTCGTGGGCTACCCTGACGTTTCCCCCTTAATCTGGGCTTTAAACCCAACTATATTTAACTTATTACTAGTGATGCAACGAATACGAATACGAATATTCGTATTCGCCGAATAGTAGACATTTACCGAATATTCGTATTCGGCGAATACTAATACGAATATTTAAAAATTAATATGTTTGTACGCAAATCTAATTACTGGCAGACTTGGAAAACGCGCGTCGTCGGCACGTAAAAATACGACGTGTGCAAGGGCCTTAACCGCAACGACAACGCGACGGGGGACTCCCCGGCCATAGTTTATGCAGTGCCGCGGCCCGGGAGTTTTCCTATCATTACGAACCATGGATTGATTGATTCATTCATTCCTTTCATTTCATTTGTCAGTCAAAAGCACAAGTCAAGCAAGAGAGTATTGTTTTATTTATTTTCTGAGGTTGCTGCGAAGTGAAAGAAGTTGAACTTGAATAGAAAATGTCTTCTCGTAAACGAGATCAAAGCATATGGAAACACTTCGATAAATTACCAAGTAAGTACTTATATGGTCTGTATTTCTTTTGTATGAACAAAAGGTAGGATAGTAAGTCCTAAGACGAACGTTAGTAATGGCTGCGTCTATGTAGTACTAGACTATTAGTCTTTTATTACCATGGCGAGATATTCGTATTCGTATTCGCCGAATAGTAGGTTTGATATTCGTATTCGTATTCGTAAAAGTAGTATTCGTTCCATCACTACTTATTACCTAATACTCGCTATCTTGCGACAGCCCACTCGGACATGGCCTCTTGGTATTCACCAAGCCTTCTAACTTAACTTGCCTCGACTTCATTCCTCAGTACCCTAAATTCCTAAAACACATTCAGCTTCACCCCCGGGCCCAACCGATGGCTACCAGATGGCAGCGCCGGCATTGTCCGTTGCGCTGGGTTTATTCCATTGTTTCTTAGAATTTGTAGATAGTTCGCTTCCCATAAAATATAAACGAAATGGGTTTCTTTCTATATTGTTTTACAATTTTAAAGAAATAGGATTTTTTGTTCTTAATTAGGGTAACGTGTCAGACCATAAAGTTGAGATTTAATGTGTTTCTAAGTGACCCAAACCGTGTGCTGATTTTAAAATAAATTATAATATATTGTTATTAAATTAGAGCATGTGAATGACAGTCACAATACCTACTTAGATAGACTACAAAAAAAAAAAACAGTGGCACCCCGGGAGTGCCGACAGAAGTGAAAACTTGAACAAGATCGTCTTGGTGGAAGAAAAATACTTCTATAGAAGAACATTGGTCCGTAACCTTATCCAAATAAAGAGCATAATTGCGTTTACAAAAAAAAAACTTCAAAGTAAAAATACTTGCATAAAACATTGATCCGTAACATAATATAAATAAAGAGCACAATCGCAAAAATTCAATCAATTACAAAAATGAGGTGTCGGTAACGGTGTCGCAAGTTCAATTGTTTTTTCCCATCTCAAAAATGCCCAATGCGCCTCAAGAAGTTTTCGCTTCAAAAATGCATTTGATTATTATAATATTTTAATCGTTTTTCTTTTGTAAATATTTCCTCGTAAATTTAAAAATTGTCTAGATATGAATTATATTAGGCCTGATCGATTTGTGTTGATTGTTAATGTGATAAATGGCTCAGTGAGAAAAACTGTAAAAGCTCTTGTTTAAAACATTTTGAACTGTTTGGTTTATATATATATTTTTTTATTCCAACCCTGGTTGCTGCACACCGTCATTCATAGCTGCTGGGCTGCTTAAAATCCGTGTCACGCAACGGGAAATGGGTATCGATATCTATATTACACACGAAAAAAAAGATAAGGTGATTTTTTTTGGGTCAACAACGCTGATAGTTTTGTTACTATTTGAATTTATGAGTTGAGTAAAACTGTTTATGCACGACTCATAATGCGAAGCATTAGAGTGTTTTGCGATCGTAAAATTTGTCTTGCCTTCTTTCTGCAACTGTTTTTATTGTTACACTGCTAAATGTTTGCATGCCTAATTTAAGGTAGAAAGTATAAGGATCTCTAATTATAAAACATCTGCGTTTTTTGTACCTACTTTCTATGCAAATATATAATTATTCTATTCTATAAAAAAAAAAAAAATGCAGCAGAAACGAAAAAAAAACATCAAAAAAGTTTAATTTTTTTCCTGCCAATCAAGTGTGAAACCTGAAACATTGTAGCTTGCGAAAAAAACAATTGAGTCAATATTTTTTAAATATTTTCTTTTCTGCCATAGGAGGAACCCTATTGAAAATTACTCTGTTATTCAAAATAGTTTAATTATAATTAATAAAAACCTAACTAATATAAATATCTGTATCTATAGAAATTTCCAACTTCAACCCTTTTACGTCGCCTAGCAACCAACAAAGCAAACCTAAATAGTCTTTATCTACACCCATGCTATAAAACCTCTATAAAAGTTTCTGGAACAGTTAGCTTATTGGCAACATTATAACAGCCAGTGTCTAGAAGACTTTTATTTTTACCCGACTACGGCAAAGCCAAAAGGAAGGGTTATGATTTTAGCAGTCTATGTATGTATGTTTATATGTTTGTATGTTTGTATGTATGTATGTATGTATGTTTGCTTTTACGTGTGTTCCACCGTAGCGCCTAAACTACTGAACCGATTTTGATGAATGAGGTATCAATACATTTGTAATAATGGTCCGGGTGACATAGGCTATATAAATTTTCCCTAAATTTAATATGGTGGACTTTACACGTAAATTTCTAACCTCAAAAAAAATTAAAATGAAATGATCATGACATGTTTGGTATCAAAAGAAAGGTCTTGACGAGCACATTTCAAACATGTGTATAATGTTATACTTTCAAAGTAAATAAATATGTTTAAATTGTTAAAACAAGCAAAAGTAAAACTGCGCTACGAAGTATCGCAAGATGAAACAAGTACAACGAAATATTTGTATTTTGGATTTCTTCGAAGCTCGATATCGATATACATGGGGCACTCAGAAAATTTTGCGATAGGTACTAAAAAAAAAAACATACTACAGGTTTTGTTTTATTATTAAATCTTTTCAAATAACTCTCCATTGGCGTCTATACACAGTTTCATGTGTCTAAGCCAATTTTCATTACACATTTTCCAGTCCGCATCAGACACCTCCCACCTTTAATCCCCTTCTCAAATGCAGCCAGTGCATCTTCCGGTGATGAAAACTGTTTTCCCTAGAGTTGATTTTTTATTTTGGGGAACAAAAATGATAAATGCATGATTTTCACCCGTAATGAAATCGTAAACGCGCCTAGACGAGCCTGCTTCAAATTTTGCTATCATGTCTCGGCACCGTTCTACGCGAACCTCCTTCTGAGCCTGCATTAGATTGTGGGGTACCCAGCATGAAACTATCTTCCTTACCCGAAGATGCCCGTGTAGAATTTCATGCACACTTCCCGATCCAATCTGCAGTATATGCTGAATCTCTTCATATGTAATTCACCTATTCTCTTAAATTAAACTTTTCACAGCCAACACGTTTTCTTATGTAACAGCCATCATAGCCCTATGACGGCCACTTCTTTATTCGTCCGTCAAAGTTTCTTGACCATACTTAAATTCGTTGAACTAGCAGAAAACAGTCGCTTTAGAAGGGCTTTTGTCTATGAACACCATTCGAAGTCTTTCAAATGATTCTTCTGGTTTTAGTCGATATGTGAAATCGTACAAAATCATCACGCGAAAATGTTCTCGTTGTAAATTAAATTTTCAGTGAGAGAGAGTATTTTGATTTTGCTCATAAAAAAATGTGGAGGGAATTTCGAATTTGGAATGTTGTTTTTTTTTTTTTAAAGAGTCTTAGTTTTAATCGTTATCAAAACTAGCCAGTGTCCCATAGACAAAAACTGTTAGTCGTAAAACTTTCTGAGTATGGTGTTGGCGTCGAAATAAATCGCGCTATGGTTTGGTATAAAGCACTATGCACTGCTATTGGAATTTAAAATAGGTTAATTACTGACCTATTGCATTACTCTTATTTACGTTGTCGGAACGTTTAGCAAATGTAAAAACGAAAAAGTATAAAATAAAAAATAAAGTTTAATAAAAACTGTAACCCGACTACGGGAAAATAAAAATGATCTAAAAAGTACGAAACAAGCAAATATTTCAGACACAAATCAAGACATAGGTACAAAAATTTTCAAGGTAAAGCCGTGGTCGCATGCCTGTATGCCATGTGGGTGCCAGGAACACTTACAAAATTATAATGGCATGCGACGACGGCTTTACCTTGACAATTTTTGTACCTATATGTCTTGATTTGTGTCTGAAATATTTGCTTGTTTCGTACTTTTTAGATCATTTTTATTTTCCCGTAGTCGGGTTACAGTTTTTATTAAACTTTATTTTTTATTTTAAATATAAGAATAAAAAACCAAAAACTTAGTTATTTGAATTTTTCTCATAAATTTTGAGGTTATGTGAAAAAATTGTAATTACAAAAGTTGTATATCTTTTTATAACCTACAACTTTGCCATTTAACTATTTTCCATAGAAGTTGTAGTTTTGCCGGAAATCGAGATAAACAATTTTTTACCCTTAAAAATTCAACCCCTCCAACTTGCCGAACTCAGATCGCCCGTAATTTATTTTTCCTTTCATTTTTATCGTATTCCCCTTCTTTTCTAATGGGTTTCATCCTACTGTTATTTTTTTTCGTTTAAAAAATTATCGACTTTGGTCTATTACGGCCTTTCACCATAATTATGACGGCAGTATAGGTCATTTTGTTGATTGTCAATTATCAACTAGTATTTACTGGCTAAGCAGACAGCCTTCTTTTATTATTATTGGCAAAGAAAGAAGCTTAAGCGCAGGACATACACAAGTAGCGAGGGGCGCGTGGCGGCGGTACGACCTCCCCTGCGCCAGGACCAACGAGCTTACACACCTCGTCGAGCAGCACAATGGGCCGATAGGCAGACGGAGAGTCCGCTGGGCGCTCCGGCTTCCTGATGAGGACCAGTTTCCCCGTCTTCCAACGGAGTGGGAACTGGCCCCTCTCCATGCATGCGCTTAGGAGCCCCTTAGTCGAGCGAGAGCCCCCATGGCCAGGATCCAGGCCTTTCCAGGGATGCCGTCGGGTCCTGGGGCGGTATTTTTCGCACTCATCTTGCGTATCGCCACTCTCATCTCTACCTCGGTCACCTCCGGAGCATCGTCGTCGGCAGTGTGGTCCGCATCGGGCACCGCAGTAGGAGTCACGGGCGGATGCGTATGTTCCCCTCTTGAAGGGAACAAAGCGCTCACCACGTCCCCCACAATCTGGGGCCGGAGACTCTGCGTCAGCGGGAGAGCCCTTGGGCGGAGTTTCTCCCGCAACATCTTGTATGGGCGTCCCCACGGGTCCCTGTTGAGAGTCTCCAGCAACTCCTCGCGGGCCAGTGCCCTGGCCCGCAGGATAACCGCTTGGAGGGCGGTGTTCGCCGGTCTGTATCCCTCGTACGGCTCCGCCTGAATGGCTTCCGTATCCGGAGGGCGGATATGGAGTCTGCGGTGCCTGGCGTACCGACGTCGCGTAGCAACGCACGCCCTGCGCAGAGCTTCCAGCTCTTGCGACCACAAGTACACCTGGCGTGAAGCACTTCCAGGGTGGACCTGGGGCATTACCACGTCACATATATTGAACATGGCCTCCCGGAACCACTCCGCCTCGTCGTTGATGTTGGCAAGCCTGTCCGGTGATGACACCCAGGCCTGCATGATCGCGGCTTCCAGGAGAAGCTCCCAGTCCAGCTGCTTCAGCGCCCATCGCGGACCGCTCGGGGCCTGTCGGCACAAGACTAAAAAAAAGAACAGACTGCAAGCTTCATACTAACGCTTTGCGCGAGATCACTACTACACGCACAGCTTTGTGTGCGTGCAGTGTCAAAGACAAGGCCCGCGGGGGGTGCACCGGCGCCCGCTGGAGGCCAAACCGGTTTGAGCCGGCTCTGTCAGACGACAAACTTCAAGGGTACGCTGCGCACCGTGTGCCAGCGGTACGAGTGACACGGACATTTAGGTTTAATAAAAATGGCAATTTTGTTGTAAGTACTGTGTGTATCAATAATAGTAGGAAAAGCAAGGTTTATTTTTTTATCCAAAGGATTTTGTCAGGTAATTTTCTATATCTACCCATACCTACTCATTTTTAATGCTTATTGCAGAATCATTTTAGATACGAGGTAGGTAGTATCCTAAATAACAAAGATGGCAATAAGGTTTTCCCATAAGAATTATTATTTATTCATCTTATGGTTTACCGCCTATATTAGCGAGTTATTGTTCGTCTGCTATTTGTTTCGTATTTTTGTTTTAGTAGGTTTGTAAGTACCACTTACGTTCGTGAAATAGTAAAACAAGAAAGGAAACTTTATAGTTTCGCCATGCTTTCCGTCTGTCCGTCCGTCCATAAGTCACGGTTTTTAATAAGTAACCAACTTCAAAAAAAGCAAGCAACGTATGCATCTATGAATGTATAACTATTTCACAGTATAAATAATTACTTACATACATTTTACTATCGTGTTTTATTAGCATATAAGTTTAATCAGCCTAGGTATAATGTTCCCACTGCTAGGAAATAGGCCTCCTCTTTCTGTGAGAGCGAGTGGGCCGTAATCCACCACGCGGGCCCAGTGCGGGTTGGTGGATATCACATGTTTTCGAATTATTGGTTCTAGATGTTTCCTCACGATGTTTTCCTTTACCGTTTTGAGAGCAGTAGTGATGAAATAATTTACACAAAGTAAAGTGCCTGCTTGGGTTCGAACCCCAGACTCGTAAGTCGCGACGGTTACCACTGGGCCACCACTGCTCATTTCATTACCTGACTTCAAAAAAAGGAAGGGTCTCAGTTGAACAACTGTGTAAGCGTGTGTGTATAAACAATTATTTCACAGTGGTGCCGATTCCTTTGTACACAAACTAAACTAAATTTAAGTTCAGTGCATCTTTTTCTTTCTATTTCATTAAGAAAAGGACAAGATACATTTTAGTTTAGTCCTTTCAAATTAATCATCGCTTGTCACTCTCCATACAAATTTAGACGTGATTAAAAACTTGCCAACTAAAATTACGTCAATTTACGTCAAGCGCTGATTAATTTGACAGGACTAAACTAATATTTATCATCTGTCCTTTTCTTAATGAAATAGAAAAAAAAAGATGCACTGAACTTAAATTTAGTTTAGTTTTTGAACAAGGGAATCGGCACCATTATGATTAATTAAATAGGTATTACTTAATTTTAAACAAACTGTTAAAATAATTACCGGTTCGGTACCGTAATTGGAAAACGGAAAACTCACGGGATCACCTCAGTCACAGTGCGTGTCCGTCCGTCTGTCGGTCTGTCTAGCTGTCCATCCGTCCATCCATCCGTCCGTCCGTCTGTGCTCATCGCCGAATCTCGACTCGCACTTACCCAGTTTTTTTTATTTTTAATAACCGAGTGACAGCCCTATGAAAGTAGGTAAGAATTTTGAACTCTGTTAGGAAGCTTGCCTTCTGCTCGTTTTTAGGGTTCCGTAGTAAACAAGGAACCCTTATAGTTTCGTCATGTCCGTCTGTCTGTCTGTCTGTCCGTCTGTCCGCGGTCTAGCTCCGAGACCCTTAGTACTAGAAAGCTGTAATTTGACATAGGTATACATATTAATTACGCCGACAAAGTGGTAAAACAAAATTATGAAAAACATTTTTTTTTAGGGTACCTCCCATACACGTAAAGTGGTGATGTTTTATTTTTTATTTTTTTATTCCATAGTGTGGGGAAAGGTCTTACAAAAACATTATGAGTTTGTGAAAATTATTTTTGGATTCAGGAATCCGTTTGCAAAATATTAAGCTTTAAAGTGCTAATTTTTGTTAGAGTCAAGTGTCCACCCCCCTGCCAGCTAAATGGTTGGTTTTGGATGTGTGAAAAAAATCACAACAGTAGTTTGCATAACGAAATTGAAAGAAAAACTATCACAGCTACGTAGACTTTACTAGTTATCGAGTAATAATCGACCAACTTAACTTTGCAGTCGCAAAAACATGTCTTCCCATACATTCCGTATGGGAGAACATGTTTATCAACTACAAAGTTAAATTTGTTTTTGGGATTAATTCATCCCAACTACGGAACCCTTCATTGTGCGTGGTCCGACACGCATTTGGTCGGTTTTTTTATTCTTGTGCTGTCGGACCGGCGCGTTTGAGGTCTGGGCGGAGACGTCAAACCGGATGTACCGGTGATCGGAAAAGGTATCCACACCCTATAGGTCTCCACTATCCGCAAACTCGCGCCCACGGTGGCCGGGAATCGGCCAGCGATTCCCGACGCCTAAAGCGTCTCCTGCGGAAACAAACGAGCAGCTGAGGTAACAAGTAGGTACGTCAACGAGCGATCAGCCATTAGGTATAAATCGACGGCCACCACGTAAAGTATCGAAACTGTAAAACCTCTACAAGAGAGTGATTCTAAGTTTAGATTTAGATTTTTGTCGAACATGAAATTCGAAAATAAAATTTTCGAATTTCATGTTCGACAAAAATCTTACCAATAAATATTACCGATGTATCTAAAGTGGAAAATTTTACTGTTTTATACTGTCTACTATAGTTTTTGATAATTCCTATTATACTTTTTCTAATATTACACATTCGATAGTTCACTTGGTTACTGCTGGTTACTTTTTTACCGAATATGCCAATTTCAATTTTGTTCAATTGAAAAACAATTGAGGGTATAAAATTAGTACATAATTTTTATATAAAATCATACATCTTTGTCTCTACTTGCTATTAGTGCAATAAAACGAAAATGGCTTTTTTGTAATTTCGATAGTATACGTGGAGGCCGTCGAAATAAAAAGCTAAGGATTTGCATAAACAGATGGGTTAATATAAAAGTTACAATAAATAAATAAAACTATGCTATTATTAATATAACTATAACTACGCTATTGTATTAGGTAAGTCTGTGATGATAGTGTAAGACCAATCATTAATAAGTAATGTTATTGATTCACCGATTATTGTTTTGTTACTCAAATTATGTTTTACCTAAATTATTGTTTTATAAATATTGTCTAGAATAAATAATGAATTTAACTAAGCATTTGCCATATTAGTAATAGTTATTACATTGTTCAGATTAATTTATTTGACTCGCTAAGGTAAAGCAGTGCATAATTCTAACGTCTGTTAACAGATGGCGCTTGGTGCGCCGTACTGCTTTACCATAGTACTTAGGTTTTGTGTTGTAACGAAAATGTTAGTCAGTGATCGTCCAGCCTTTGAAGTGTAAAGTGCTCCAAGTGGAAGTGACTAAATATATTTGATTATATTATACCTACAGTGTTTTATTTATAACAGTGAGTCTAACAAATCAGAAGCGGGATCGGTAAGTTTTATTTTTCTTCACTTACTTTACTTCGCCCATAGATTTAAAAGTGTTATTTACGTACCTGATAACGAAATCATTGAAATAAAGAGTATTGAAATTATGGGGAATGATCTAAGCATCTAAAACGATATATTTACTTTCTTTTGGAAAGAATTATAGAGACTGAAACTCTTGAAAATAATTAGTTAATTTATTTCTTTTCGTCCAGGGACGATAAGTGAAACACAATACAGTTAAATTGCATTTTATTTCATAGCATAAAGGACGAATATTATTTGACTCTTGTATGTTGATTTTAGTGTTTGAAACCAATGGTTTAACCATAATATAGTCATTATCGTTACAATATTCGGTCGCCAAGTTATTTTGTTTACAGGAAATGGACCGTAGTCCTATCCTTGGGTCTAAAGGACGGCAGTCAAGTCGCACACGCTTGCGATCACATAGCCAGTCCAGATGCCAGACGCCCAGTCTTGTCGGAGACAGGAGACGTCGTCCTGCTAGCCAACAGGCGTGCGATGCCTCCAGGGATCGGACACGCAGCCCTTCACGCAAGCGGGTGCGTTGCCAAAGCAATGACCAGGCAAATAGCTCGGTCAGCCATCGGGCACGCAGCTCTACAAGCAAGAAGCCGTGCAGTCCTTCTAGTAGCCGATGGGCACGCAGTCCTTCTAGCCAGTGGGCGCGCAGTCCATCCAGCCATCGCGAGCGCAGTTATTCAAGACAGCGAGAGCGGAACTCCAGCAGGCATCGAGTTCACAGGTCCAGCAGCCAACGGGCGCCAAGCCCGTCAAGCCGTCGGGAACGGACGTCAAGCCAACGAGAAGGCAACTTGTCAAGACAGCAGGTGCGAAGTCCCTGCAGTCACCGGGCAAGCGGCTTGGTTGATCACCGAACGAGCAGCTCGGCACGTGAGATGGCGCGCCATCCTTACAAACATGCGGAGAGGAGCCAAGCACGCAGTTCTGCTGGCCAACGGGAACGCACTGAGCATTGTGACGTGCTCCTACCAGAAGAAAAAGTCACACCAGGTACCGAGTTGCATGCCATGGACAATAATGTTAGTGTAGCTCAACTTGTAAAGCATTACAAGTATTTAGTAATAACGCCGGTAACAACAAATTGTCTTACCAAAATACGGTACCTGAATTTGACCCTGCTCGTAAAGAGCAAACGATAGAAATGTGGATTCATAAGGTTAACGAATGTGCGATGATTTACAAGTGGACAGACCAACAAACGATACACTTTGCCCTGCCTAAATTAAAGGGGTTGGCCCAGAAATGGTACGAAGGTCTTCCCACTGTAATGTTTTCCTGGCCTGAGTGGCAAGATAAGTTAAAATTAGCCTTTCCTAGTAATGAAAATTACGGACAATTGCTCTTTACTATGCTGAATAAGCGTGCTAGATTCAGTGACTCGTTGGAAGAATATTACTACAATAAAATAGTATTATTGAATCGTTGTGGTATCCAGGGTAAAAAGGCAGTAGACTGCATTATATTCGGTATCGAAGATCGTAGCGTTCGTTTAGGCGCAGATGCGGCACGATTTGAAAGTCCGGACCAATTGCTACCATATTTAAAAAGTGCTAGGAACCATGTCACATCACAAATCAATGCAGATAGAAAACGAATCCGTTCTAGTGATAACAATACAAAGTCTGATAAGAGTTCAACTTATAAAGAAACTAGGGAACGTTCAATCCAATGTTTTAATTGCTCACAATATGGTCATTATCGGTCTCAATGTACGAAACCAGTCATAAAGTGCAATAAGTGCTCACGTTTTGGACATTCAGCTGATAATTGTACAGAGTCTACAAATAGAAAATCCAACGATAATAACAATCCGTCTAAGCCAGTCATGATGGTAGGTGGTACAGATTCAAGTGTCGCCAAATATCATAAACAAGCCCTAGTCAACGGTATTCCTAAGGATTGCTTTATAGATTTTGGTAGTTCAGCAACTCTCATTAAAGTCTCGGAAGTCGAAGACATTATTACCGAATGGAAGACAGATGCTAATTTACCAACGCTCAGAGGATTCGGGAATTCTGTAGTTCAGCCTTTAGGCAAGTGTCTTGTTGACATCCAGATTGACGATGCTAGGGCTCGTGTTGAACTCTTTGTTGTTCCTGATCAATTCTTGCAACAACCGTTGCTAGTTGGAAGGTCTTTTACTGAACAATCTCATATTTTAATAGAAAAGGATAGCGTTTCGCTACATGTTCGTACAGCAGCGGTGTCCCGAAAACAGAAGATTGAATTAATTTGTTCTAAGGACACTACAATAGACGGGCTCTCTATGGTAGAATTTAGAACCGATCCGTATCATACTGGCGATGTTTATATAGAAGGAAGTAATAGATTCAAACTGGGACAAGAGCATTATCTCGTACAGGGTCTGTTCTCGGCTATTGACGGCTTCGGTGCTGCGCTAATCAAAGGGTTATCTTCCCATCCATTTGTCCTTAAAAAGGGTAGTATAATAGCGAGGTGTTTACGGGCTGATTTAGCGTCTGATAATGAAAACCTTTGTGATGTTCTTAATATTCATGCTACAACGTCACGGCAAGCAATTTCTACACAAGATATAAAGTCTGATGGAAGTATGGGTAGAAAAACTACTGAATTGTTGGTTCGGTTACTTAATGAGTATCGAAATTGTTTCGCTTTTAATTTGCAAGAACTAGGTAAAACTAATGTCACTGAAATGTCCATTAATCTTAAGGATGATCAACCAGTAGTTTATCGACCGTATAGATTACCTGTTAGTGAAAGGAACAAGGTTCGTGAAATGGTTACAGAACTTATAGACTGTGATATCGTGAGACCGTCGACGTCGTCATACGCAAGTCCTATAGTAATCGTCAAAAAGAAAACGGGTGATGTTAGGTTGTGTGTCGACTACAGGGCTCTAAATCGAAAAACTTATAGAGAAAATTACCCTTTGCCGAGAATTGATGATCAGCTAGACGATCTCGGAGGTTATGAGTATTACACTACCCTTGATTTAGCATCTGGGTACTATCAGATTGCTATTAAAGAAGGTGACCGTCACAAAACCTCATTCGTCACTCCTGAAGGTCAATTTGAGTTCAATCGGATGCCATTCGGTCTCGCCAATGCTCCATCTAACTTTATGCGAATGATTAATTTAGTTTTGGGTAATGCACGGGGTATAGCTTCAGTATATATGGATGACATTATAATTCCATCAAAAACAATTGAAGAAGGGCTGTTGAAATTGCAACAAATTCTTGAACTTTTGCAAAACGCCGGCCTAACACTAAAACTTAGTAAATGTTGTTTCTTTTGTAAAACTGTCGATTACCTGGGCTTTGAACTCAGTAAGGAAGGTATTAGACCCGGGTCTAGAAAGATAGAAGCAGTTCGTGATTTCCCGGAACCCACTAATCAGCATAATGTTAGGCAGTTCATCGGGTTGTGCAGTTTCTTTAGACGGTTCGTTAAAGGTTTTTCCATGATCGCTAAACCACTAACAGGACTTCTAAAAAAGGACGAGAAATGGCTGTGGGGTACTGAACAGACCAAATCCTTTAATGCTCTAAAAACTGAACTTTTACGTAAACCCACTCTATCATTATATCATCCCAATGCTATGACTGAGTTACACACGGATGCTTGTAAGATAGGAATTGCTGGCATTCTAATGCAAAGAGATAAAGATAGCGTTCTTAAACCAGTTGCATATTACAGTGGACAGACCACGGTCGATGAACAACACATGACTGCATACGAACTTGAAACCCTCGCTCTGGTCGCTTCTCTACAACGGTTTCGCGTATATTTAATAGGCATTGAGTTTAAAGTCTTTACGGATTGCAATTCATTACGTGCCACGTTTTTGAAACGAGACTTAATTCCCAGGGTCGCGAGGTGGTGGATTTCGATGCAGGAGTTCAACTTTTCTATTGAGTACCGCCCTGGTAAGGCAATGGCTTACGTTGATGCTCTGAGTAGAAATCCATTACCTAACGATACCCTGGAATCCTATACAAACGAGACTAATGACGTCATGGTGATAACCGATAAAGACTGGTTGAGTACCGTTCAGCAAACAGATTCAGAAATACAGCGTAAAATATCTATACTCCAGAGTCCGGAGTCAGCTAATATAGTAGACACTAGTAAAAACTTTGTTGTCAAAAATAACAAATTATATCGCCTTACTGAAGAGGGAGAAAAATGGGTGGTGCCTAAAGGTGTCAGATGGCAGATCCTAAAGCAATGCCACGACGACATCGGTCATTTTGCGTTTGATAAAACCCTTGCCAAAGTTAAAGAATCTTACTGGTTCAGTAAGATGCGACGCATCGTCAAGAAATACGTCGATTCTTGCCTCGAATGCGCCTATACAAAATCTTCATCTAAAACAAAAACTCCGTTACATCCGATTCCAAAAATAGATTCACCATTTGCCACGTTACACGTTGACCATGTCGGTCCGTTTGTTAAAAGTACTAAGGGTAACACACACTTGTTGGTAATTATTGATGCCTACACAAAATTTATCATTTTAAAACCGGTTAGAAGCACAAAAGCGTCTATTGTTATTGATAAGTTAAGAGAGTACTTCAGTATTTTTGGGGTTTCCAAAAGAATTATTTCGGATAGGGGTTCATCGTTTACTAGTTCTAAATTCAAAGATTTTTTAAATAATTTGGGTGTCAAACACGTACTCAATGCAGTGGCTACGCCAAGAGCAAATGGGCAAGTCGAGCGTTACAATCGCACTTTGCTTGCGTCACTCAGTGCTAAATGTGCAGGGCAAAATGAAAAGAAATGGGACTTTTACATTCCTGATGTGCAATGGGGTCTTAACAACACACACAATAAAGGCATTGGCCGAACACCTTCGGAGGCTCTTTTTGGCACTTGTTTGATAGGTACGGCTGAAAGTAGAATAAAAACAGCACTTGATGTTGACCATAATATTAGCAAAGAATCCCTTGGCGAAATTCGTGAAAAAATTAATGATTATATCACAAATTATCAAAACAAGCAAAAGTCTCATTATGATAAAAACACATCCACTCCAAAAACATTTAATGTAGGTGATTTAGTCAGTATTGAAAGAGAAATCCCATCAACAGGAAAAAGTCGATAATTAGTACCTAAATATCAGGGACCTTATAGAGTGACAGTTGTTTTCGATAATGATAGGTATCAGATCGAAGACACGCCAATTACGCGTAAGAGTGGACGCAAATATAATGCAGTTATTGCTGTTGATAAAATTAAACCATGGTTAAGTTTCAATAGATCGGAAGATGAATCCGCCTCTAGTAGCGACGACTGCAAAAGTGTCAATGGTCAGTAGAATCAGATATTATGTATACTGATGTGTTCACGTTATGATAGATAATAGTCGGTACAAAAGGGTTACCTACTTTTGATTATAATTTTAGGCAGATGTAGCCTTTATGATTTTAGGCAGATATAGCCTTTGTGATTTTAGGCAGATATAGCCTTTGTGATTTGAGGCAGATATAGCCTTTGTGATTTTAGGCAGATATAGCCTTGTGATTTTAGGCAGATATAGCCTTTGTGTTTTGAGGCAGATATAGCCCATAACTATGATTTTATAAAGGCAGAAGTAGCCTTGAAATGGTATTCAGTGCAGAAGCGGCCTGTTACCAGATAATCTTTAACCTCAGTCAGACTATCACATGTAGTATTCAGTGCAGAATAGCCCTGTTGCTACGGTTGACAAAGGCAGATATAGCCTTGGTCCGATATGTGATAAAGTGGTGTTCATAGCAGACGCTCTGTAACCACGGTTGACAGAAGTAGGTGAAAATTCATTGTAATCTTAGCCAAATTAATACTAACCTAAAACTGAAATAAAGAAATGTTGTTGATTATTGATGATGATAATGATTTCATTTTAATTATTGAATAATGCTAAAAAAAATGTCTTTATAAAATGGCAAGTTCTAACACGAGGACGTGTTATGTGAGTCGGATGGCCGAATGTAAGACCAATCATTAATAAGTAATGTTATTGATTCACCGATTATTGTTTTGTTACTCAAATTATGTTTTACCTAAATTATTGTTTTATAAATATTGTCTAGAATAAATAATGAATTTAACTAAGCATTTGCCATATTAGTAATAGTTATTACATTGTTCAGATTAATTTATTTGACTCGCTAAGGTAAAGCAGTGCATAATTCTAACGTCTGTTAACAGATGGCGCTTGGTGCGCCGTACTGCTTTACCATAGTACTTAGGTTTTGTGTTGTAACGAAAATGTTAGTCAGTGATCGTCCAGCCTTTGAAGTGTAAAGTGCTCCAAGTGGAAGTGACTAAATATATTTGATTATATTATACCTACAGTGTTTTATTTATAACAGTGAGTCTAACAAATCAGAAGCGGGATCGGTAAGTTTTTTTTTTCTTCACTTACTTTACTTCGCCCATAGATTTAAAAGTGTTATTTACGTACCTGATAACGAAATCATTGAAATGAAGAGTATTGTTACTTTTTTACCGAATATGCCAATTTCAATTTTGTTCAATTGAAAAACAATTGAGGGTATAAAATTAGTACATAATTTTTATATAAAATCATACATCTTTGTCTCTACTTGCTATTAGTGCAATAAAACGAAAATGGCTTTTTTGTAATTTCGATAGTATACGTGGAGACCGTCGAAATAAAAAGCTAAGGATTTGCATAAACAGATGGGTTAATATAAAAGTTACAATAAATAAATAAAACTATGCTATTATTAATATAACTATAACTACGCTATTGTATTAGGTAAGTCTGTGATGATAGTTACATATGTTTTTAAATAAATAATAATAAATATAGCTTTATAAGCAGAAAAGTAAATTTTGAGGCTATGAATAAGAATGATTGTCATTAAACGACTTAAATTGAAGCTAAATGAAAGCACTCACATAAATATGGCTATTTAAACAAGAAAGAAGACAAAGAATAGGAGAATAAAATTGGAACGTACTCACAAAATATCTAAAATCTCTAAATCATCATCCACGGGATAAACGATGACGATCCGGCTCGAAGGACCAATATTAGCGCGGAGCGAACTGTTTTTTAGGCAATGGTTTATTTTTGGTGTGCTTATTACAAAATCATAACTTTTTGTAAGTAATTAAATGAGAGAGGAATATCGTCCGTCACGGTGGAGTCCGTAAAGCAAGTTGTCATCGGGCCAAGCCGTGTTGCCGCCGCGCCGCCCGGCGTCCCTCAGCTTACCGATAAAGCGCTGATCACACTGTCTGCGCGTGCAGACCGCGTGTTGTGTTGGGTTCGATTCCCAACAATTAATTCTTTGGTTCTCAAGTAAGTAAGCGTAAATACCTTGATCGAAGGTAAATACCGCCCATGTTAGGTGACATTTAGTCACCGAAACCATTTTTTTTTTTTCATATCTTATGAAGGATTTTCTGAACTGATAAACTTTGCAGAGCTAGGGATATAAAAGTAGGCACAGTGTACATTGGGTGATGTATGCTGTTCGTGGATGGCATTGTCATGATTCTCGGGATCTTCAACGGGGAAAACAATTTGTATGAAAAATCACATTCGTTTGATATATAAAGAAACTTGATACAGATACTTCAATCTCAATCTAATATTAACCTAGCTTTTTTCCAACTATGTCGGGGTCGGCCTCCAGTTTAACCGAATGCAGCTGAATACCAGTATTTTACATGGAACGACTGCTTATCTGACCTCCACAACCCAGTAACTGGGTATACATATAGCGGTGAGATGTCAATTTTTATGAAAGCGAAGCCGAAGCGGAGCCGGTCTCGACTTCCTTATGAATAAAGTAAACATTAATTATTTAATAACTTAATAAAACATCACCACTTTACGTGTATGGGAGGTACCCTAAAAAAAAATGTTTTTCATAATTTTGTTTTACCACTTTGTCGGCGTAATTAATATGTATACCTATGTCAAATTACAGCTTTCTAGTACTAAGGGTCTCGGAGCTAGACCGCGGACAGACGGACAGACAGACAGACAGACGGACATGACGAAACTATAAGGGTTCCTTGTTTACTACGGAACCCTAAAAACGAGCAGAAGGCAAGCTTCCTAACAGAGTTCAAAATTCTTACCTACTTTCATAGGGCTGTCACTCGGTTATTAAAAATAAAAAAAACTGGGTAAGTGCGAGTCGAGATTCGGCGATGAGCACAGACGGACGGACGGATGGATGGACGGATGGACAGCTAGACAGACCGACAGACGGACGGACACGCACTGTGACTGAGGTGATCCCGTGAGTTTTCCGTTTTCCAATTACGGTACCGAACCGGTAATTATTTTAACAGTTTGTTTAAAATTAAGTAATACCTATTTAATTAATCATAATGGTGCCGATTCCCTTGTTCAAAAACTAAACTAAATTTAAGTTCAGTGCATCTTTTTTTTTCTATTTCATTAAGAAAAGGACAGATGATAAATATTAGTTTAGTCCTGTCAAATTAATCAGCGCTTGACGTAAATTGACGTAATTTTAGTTGGCAAGTTTTTAATCACGTCTAAATTTGTATGGAGAGTGACAGGCGATGATTAATTTGAAAGGACTAAACTAAAATGTATCTTGTCCTTTTCTTAATGAAATAGAAAGAAAAAGATGCACTGAACTTAAATTTAGTTTAGTTTGTGTACAAAGGAATCGGCACCACTGTGAAATAATTGTTTATACACACACGCTTACACAGTTGTTCAACTGAGACCCTTCCTTTTTTTGAAGTCAGGTAATGAAATGAGCAGTGGTGGCCCAGTGGTAACCGTCGCGACTTACGAGTCTGGGGTTCGAACCCAAGCAGGCACTTTACTTTGTGTAAATTATTTCATCACTACTGCTCTCAAAACGGTAAAGGAAAACATCGTGAGGAAACATCTAGAACCAATAATTCGAAAACATGTGATATCCACCAACCCGCACTGGGCCCGCGTGGTGGATTACGGCCCACTCGCTCTCACAGAAAGAGGAGGCCTATTTCCTAGCAGTGGGAACATTATACCTAGGCTGATTAAACTTATATGCTAATAAAACACGATAGTAAAATGTATGTAAGTAATTATTTATACTGTGAAATAGTTATACATTCATAGATGCATACGTTGCTTGCTTTTTTTGAAGTTGGTTACTTATTAAAAACCGTGACTTATGGACGGACGGACAGACGGAAAGCATGGCGAAACTATAAAGTTTCCTTTCTTGTTTTACTATTTCACGAACGTAAGTGGTACTTACAAACCTACTAAAACAAAAATACGAAACAAATAGCAGACGAACAATAACTCGCTAATATAGGCGGTAAACCATAAGATGAATAAATAATAATTCTTATGGGAAAACCTTATTGCCATCTTTGTTATTTAGGATACTACCTACCTCGTATCTAAAATGATTCTGCAATAAGCATTAAAAATGAGTAGGTATGGGTAGATATAGAAAATTACCTGACAAAATCCTTTGGATAAAAAAATAAACCTTGCTTTTCCTACTATTATTGATACACACAGTACTTACAACAAAATTGCCATTTTTATTAAACCTAAATGTCCGTGTCACTCGTACCGCTGGCACACGGTGCGCAGCGTACCCTTGAAGTTTGTCGTCTGACAGAGCCGGCTCAAACCGGTTTGGCCTCCAGCGGGCGCCGGTGCACCCCCCGCGGGCCTTGTCTTTGACACTGCACGCACACAAAGCTGTGCGTGTAGTAGTGATCTCGCGCAAAGCGTTAGTATGAAGCTTGCAGTCTGTTCTTTTTTTTAGTCTTGTGCCGACAGGCCCCGAGCGGTCCGCGATGGGCGCTGAAGCAGCTGGACTGGGAGCTTCTCCTGGAAGCCGCGATCATGCAGGCCTGGGTGTCATCACCGGACAGGCTTGCCAACATCAACGACGAGGCGGAGTGGTTCCGGGAGGCCATGTTCAATATATGTGACGTGGTAATGCCCCAGGTCCACCCTGGAAGTGCTTCACGCCAGGTGTACTTGTGGTCGCAAGAGCTGGAAGCTCTGCGCAGGGCGTGCGTTGCTACGCGACGTCGGTACGCCAGGCACCGCAGACTCCATATCCGCCCTCCGGATACGGAAGCCATTCAGGCGGAGCCGTACGAGGGATACAGACCGGCGAACACCGCCCTCCAAGCGGTTATCCTGCGGGCCAGGGCACTGGCCCGCGAGGAGTTGCTGGAGACTCTCAACAGGGACCCGTGGGGACGCCCATACAAGATGTTGCGGGAGAAACTCCGCCCAAGGGCTCTCCCGCTGACGCAGAGTCTCCGGCCCCAGATTGTGGGGGACGTGGTGAGCGCTTTGTTCCCTTCAAGAGGGGAACATACGCATCCGCCCGTGACTCCTACTGCGGTGCCCGATGCGGACCACACTGCCGACGACGATGCTCCGGAGGTGACCGAGGTAGAGATGAGAGTGGCGATACGCAAGATGAGTGCGAAAAATACCGCCCCAGGACCCGACGGCATCCCTGGAAAGGCCTGGATCCTGGCCATGGGGGCTCTCGCTCGACTAAGGGGCTCCTAAGCGCATGCATGGAGAGGGGCCAGTTCCCACTCCGTTGGAAGACGGGGAAACTGGTCCTCATCAGGAAGCCGGAGCGCCCAGCGGACTCTCCGTCTGCCTATCGGCCCATTGTGCTGCTCGACGAGGTGTGTAAGCTCGTTGGTCCTGGCGCAGGGGAGGTCGTACCGCCGCCACGCGCCCCTCGCTACTTGTGTATGTCCTGCGCTTAAGCTTCTTTCTTTGCCAATAATAATAAAAGAAGGCTGTCTGCTTAGCCAGTAAATACTAGTTGATAATTGACAATCAACAAAATGACCTATACTGCCGTCATAATTATGGTGAAAGGCCGTAATAGACCAAAGTCGATAATTTTTGAAACGAAAAAAAATAACAGTAGGATGAAACCCATTAGAAAAGAAGGGGAATACGATAAAAATGAAAGGAAAAATAAATTACGGGCGATCTGAGTTCGGCAAGTTGGAGGGGTTGAATTTTTAAGGGTAAAAAATTGTTTATCTCGATTTCCGGCAAAACTACAACTTCTATGGAAAATAGTTAAATGGCAAAGTTGTAGGTTATAAAAAGATATACAACTTTTGTAATTACAATTTTTTCACATAACCTCAAAATTTATGAGAAAAATTCAAATAACTAAGTTTTTGGTTTTTTATTCTTATATTTAAAATAAAAAATAAAGTTTAATAAAAACTGTAACCCGACTACGGGAAAATAAAAATGATCTAAAAAGTACGAAACAAGCAAATATTTCAGACACAAATCAAGACATATAGGTACAAAAATTGTCAAGGTAAAGCCGTCGTCGCATGCCATTATAATTTTGTAAGTGTTCCTGGCACCCACATGGCATACAGGCATGCGACCACGGCTTTACCTTGAAAATTTTTGTACCTATGTCTTGATTTGTGTCTGAAATATTTGCTTGTTTCGTACTTTTTAGATCATTTTTATTTTCCCGTAGTCGGGTTACAGTTTTTATTAAACTTTATTTTTTATTTTATACTTTTTCGTTTTTACATTTGCTAAACGTTCCGACAACGTAAATAAGAGTAATGCAATAGGTCAGTAATTAACCTATTTTAAATTCCAATAGCAGTGCATAGTGCTTTATACCAAACCATAGCGCGATTTATTTCGACGCCAACACCATACTCAGAAAGTTTTACGACTAACAGTTTTTGTCTATGGGACACTGGCTAGTTTTGATAACGATTAAAACTAAGACTCTTTAAAAAAAAAAAAACAACATTCCAAATTCGAAATTCCCTCCACATTTTTTTATGAGCAAAATCAAAATACTCTCTCTCACTGAAAATTTAATTTACAACGAGAACATTTTCGCGTGATGATTTTGTACGATTTCACATATCGACTAAAACCAGAAGAATCATTTGAAAGACTTCGAATGGTGTTCATAGACAAAAGCCCTTCTAAAGCGACTGTTTTCTGCTAGTTCAACGAATTTAAGTATGGTCAAGAAACTTTGACGGACGAATAAAGAAGTGGCCGTCATAGGGCTATGATGGCTGTTACATAAGAAAACGTGTTGGCTGTGAAAAGTTTAATTTAAGAGAATAGGTGAATTACATATGAAGAGATTCAGCATATACTGCAGATTGGATCGGGAAGTGTGCATGAAATTCTACACGGGCATCTTCGGGTAAGGAAGATAGTTTCATGCTGGGTACCCCACAATCTAATGCAGGCTCAGAAGGAGGTTCGCGTAGAACGGTGCCGAGACATGATAGCAAAATGAGAAGCAGGCTCGTCTAGGCGCATTTACGATTTCATTACGGGTGAAAATCATGCATTTATCATTTTTGTTCCCCAAAATAAAAAATCAACTCTAGGGAAAACAGTTTTCATCACCGGAAGATGCACTGGCTGCATTTGAGAAGGGGATTAAAGGTGGGAGGTGTCTGATGCGGACTGGAAAATGTGTAATGAAAATTGGCTTAGACACATGAAACTGTGTATAGACGCCAATGGAGAGTTATTTGAAAAGATTTAATAATAAAACAAAACCTGTAGTATGTTTTTTTTTTTAGTACCTATCGCAAAATTTTCTGAGTGCCCCATGTATATCGATATCGAGCTTCGAAGAAATCCAAAATACAAATATTTCGTTGTACTTGTTTCATCTTGCGATACTTCGTAGCGCAGTTTTACTTTTGCTTGTTTTAACAATTTAAACATATTTATTTACTTTGAAAGTATAACATTATACACATGTTTGAAATGTGCTCGTCAAGACCTTTCTTTTGATACCAAACATGTCATGATCATTTCATTTTAATTTTTTTTGAGGTTAGAAATTTACGTGTAAAGTCCACCATATTAAATTTAGGGAAAATTTATATAGCCTATGTCACCCGGACCATTATTACAAATGTATTGATACCTCATTCATCAAAATCGGTTCAGTAGTTTACGCGCTACGGTGGAACACACGTAAAAGCAAACAAACATACATACATACATACATACAAACATACAAACATATAAACATACATACATAGACTGCTAAAATCATAACCCTTCCTTTTGGCTTTGCCGTAGTCGGGTAAAAAAACTACGAAATTTGGTGAAAACTTACCTTTTTATGTCCCAAATACACTGTAATTTATTTGATTTAAAATATTTATTTTTTCACCTTATTTTGATTTAATATCAAAAAAGCACTCTAATTTTCAATCGAAATTTCTCGTGTCAAAATATCAGCTTTTTTCAAAAAGTCGGTAGGCACTTTGTTCGCTGAAATCTCTACTTTCTGATGGTGTAAAAAAAATATACATTACCGTAGTAAATGTTCTCAGAAAATACAAAAATTCGAAAAAAACTCGAATTCAATTTTTTTTAAATCATTATGTACAATTTTGAGCTATTTATTAAAATTTACACTTTAATTACTTAAAAAACGTAAGATTCCATGTTACATTGATAAACGAAAAAATTGCAAATCGAAATATACTACTATAATTAAGAAACAAATAAGTTAATATTTAATAAGACATCTACAACATTTTGAGAAAGTTGTAGAATCTTCTTTAAATAATATTTGTAGATGCCTATTTATTGCTGTTTTAAGATAATTCATATACCTGAGTGACCTACGGAAAATTTTAGCCCATTGAAAGGTATTTCATAAAGAAGTGGGGAAGGAGCTAGGAGGGTTTGGGCCTTACTACATACCTGTTATTTCGTAGCAGCTGTAAGAACCGTTAGCCAGTATTCGAGATAAAGAGCAGTGTACAACATCGTTTTTAAAAATACACGTGCAGGCTGAGTTACTTTAACCGCTCACCCCGTAGCGCGCCGATGACGTAATGATCTGTAAAGTCCGGAGACCTCGAGCGCGGCAAAGATTTACGACCCACACTTATCAGAAATCGCCATATCAATGGACAAAGGAATACCCAAGAAAAACCCATAATAAAATACAATAGACGTGGATATATTTAGTAACCTGTTCCGCTTAGCTATTTCTAAAGAGCCATAAAAAACTCCTGAAATAAATCGACACGTGTTTCACCTCTCAACGAGGCATCCTCAGGATGACGATGGACTTGTTGCGAACTCGAACACGGCGTGTTGCCACACCGAGCGCTGAGTGCAGACTCGTTGAGAGGTGAAACACGTGTCGATTTATTTCAGAAGTTTTTTATGGCTCTTTAGAAATAGCTAAGCGGAACAGGTTACTAAATATATCCACGTCTATTGTATTTACCCGACTGCCCCAGAAGGAGGGTAATGTTTTTCGAGAGTATGTATGTATGTATGTATGTTTGTATGTATGTATGTCTATTTCTTTGGCACGCTCTGTAGCCTAAACGGCTTGATGGATTTAACATGTGAGGTGTCGTTAGATTCGTATTAATTGTGGGAGTGTCATAGGCTATATAATATTTATATATTGCATCTGCAAATAGAAAAAAAGGGAGGGGTAGGTTTAAAAAAAAACATTATTGGTATCAAATAAAAGCTAATATCTAATCTAAATATATAAAAACAAAAGGTCACTCACTCACTCATTCACTCATTCATTCACTGACTCAGTCATCAAGAAAAATCGAAAACCGCTTGACGTATGAAGATGAAATTTGGTAGGAAGGTAGTTTATAGTTAGTACACGTCTGCTAAGAACGGATTTTTGGAAATTCGATCCTTAAGAGGGTGAAAAGGGGGGATTTTGTTTGTATGAAAAATCTTATTCCTTGAGTTAATAAACTTGAAACTTAGCCGAATACTTATCTATGTAAATTATAAAGTTTGCCACTTTTAGTTTTTCTAAAGCACCCCCTAAAGGAGGATTGGAGGGTATCAAAGTTTGTGTGGAAGAATTTTAACGAGCGGTCTAATTAACTCGAAACTCAGTATTTATAATTAAAACTGAAAATAAATAAAAACGTATATCAGGGCTTTTTTGAAAATCTACCCCTAATGGGGTGAAACGGGGTATTAATTTTTACAATGGAGGATTTTACTGTGTAGCTTAATTAACTTAAAAATTGGTATAAATAAACTTTATAGTCAAATAATGGAAACGTCATAATAGATTTTTCAAAAATAATTATCACGCTATTTGCTATGGGGGATGAGCAATATAGCATTATGTTCGTATTCTTATGTAGTTTACCGCAAATTGTAAAAAGACTAGCCAAAAGGTAAGAATATTGCAGATAGTTACGGATTTAACCTTTTGTACCTTTATGGAGCTAAGCAGTCAATCATAGCATATACAGGGTGGATTTTGAGATGGAGCAATAAGGGCAGGTACCTTAACCGTTGTTGCTACAAGAAAACGGTCTTAGGAGACTGTCCTTAACATTTTGAAACATTTTGATCTGCATTCACAGATTTTGAAAAAAAAATTACAGTCAGTAAGAAAATGGCCAATTTTCACAAAAACTTTTTTGATGCCAGTCGATCCTATTTCTTATTATTTATTATTAGGATCAAAAAACTATATTGGGCCAACTGAGGTTTGAGTACGAGAAAAGTCAGAAATTAAAAAATAACTCCCATACATTTCGTAGGAAATGAGAGGAGATAGAACACAATACAAGTATACCTTTGTATGTTGAAAAATATTTTTAACGAGGTACTTACTATTATTCAAATGAACACAATATACTATGCAACAGTTGAATTATTCCAATACTTCACTGGGCTGAATAAGGACCGAATGTAGCAGATATTTACAGATTTAACTTTTAAATGATTATCAATCCGCTATACTTTTATGCAGCTAAGCAGTCAATCATCAATTCATCCATCTATACTAATATTATAAATTCGAAAGTAACTCCGTCTGTCTGTCTGTATGTTACCTTTTCACGCCTAAACCACTGAGCGGGTTTCAATAAAATTTGGCAAGGAGATAGATGGCATCCCGGAGAAGGACATAAGCAAATTTTTGTCTCAAAAATAAACCTAAGGGGTTGAAAGTTTGTATGGGAAACCTATCATTTCTAAAGTTAGGGCTATGAAAATTTAAATTTGTGCTTTTGGTAACAAATCAAGAATGACGTATTTCAGCGTTTTTCAAAAATTATCCCTCAAAAGGGTAAAATAGGGGATGATATTAAAATTCACATGTAATATTGTTTTTTTGTCTTCTTTTCAAGAGATTTTTGGGATTGGAAATATAGTCATAGACCGTATCTTGGATTAACATTTAGTCTTTATTAAAAGTTATTACAATTTAAATTCATAAACTAACTTCTCAAATATGCAGGTCCTGTATTAATATGTTCAATGGCGGCAAGAGTAGGTACTACAAATCAATGGTGACAATAATAGTAAAACGAACAATTTGTATTTTAAGAAAGGCATTTAGAATCATATAAACTTAATTAGAATCATATAAAATTTGTTAAAAAAACCGGTCAAGTGTGAGTAGGACTTGTGCCCTGAGGGTCCCGTTTCAAAGCTGTGCCTGCTCGGCTGCCCGAAATTCCAAATCTGGATTGAAGGACAAACTTAAAATGAATTATATCGTTAACTTTTTTTTTGGGGTGGGAAATTATCAAATAACTTCTCTCGCTCTGGGCGGAGCGGGAGAGCGTGTTAGGCTTATACTGACAAAAACCCACCCGTGTTCCTTCAGTTGCCTGTGTGTTGCCAGGGGCCACGATAACCCTTTCGGACTTTCCCGCGACCCTGGCAGGCATCGGCCCTAGCGTACCATGGCTTGGACCAGGGCCGGACGCGAAAAATCACCACCGCCGATCGTCTCCACGAGGACATAGCGGTGCCCCGCCCAAGCCGAGCAGACCTCCACCGTATGCTCCACCGTGTCCTCCGGGCGATCCACACAATGGTCTCACCCGGGCGTTTCCTCCCACCTTATCCGAAACAGGAATCTCCCGAAACAACCGTGTCCGGTGAGAACCTGCGTCAGGTGGAAGGTATGGACGCCGTGGCGCCTCTCTAGCCACTCTTCAATGAGGGAACTTATTGCCACAGTTGTGGCGTGCCCATTATTGCGTTGACTTGGAAATTTGATTTTCGTTACACTTCCAAGAGACCGTAGATCTAAGTTTTTAATATCTATTTCAACTTGATGCCTCCACGCGTTCCTGAGAAAAAGGGTCTTGACAGACACTGAAGTCATCCTTTAAGGGCTTTAATGTTTCATTTTGAGGTACGGAACCCTAAAACAGATTTATTATCAGCCTGTTACCTTTTCATGCCGTAACGGCTAAACGGATTTAGATGATAGGCATACGGATAGGCCATGACCTGGGTTAGGACATAGGATACTCTGAATCCCGGTAGCACGTTCCTGTGGGATATTTTCCGACATCCACGCGGGCGAAGCCGCGGGCAAAAGCTAGTTATTTTAATAAAACTAAAAAGCTTGAAATAAAAAAAGTTATTTAAAAAACAAAAAACCCGACTGCAAAAACACATAACTGAAAAGAGAAAAACAAGCATTATAATCTATAGAATTTTGGTATTGTAGGCGGGACAAACCAATAACCTGAAATGATGGTGTAAATTTTGTTTGTGCCGCCTGCAATACCAAAATTCTATAGATTATAATGCTTGTTTTTCTCTTTTCAGTTATGTGTTTTTGCAGTCGGGTTTTTTGTTTTTTAAATAACTTTTTTTATAATGGATTTCCGCAAAGTCACGCCTGAATCAATTAACTATCTTAAACCCATAATAAACAATACATAAGCTTGTTTACGATTGTCGTAAACATTTATAATGTATGGCTAATCTATTCGAGTAGCAAAAGCCATTCAAAATAACACAGTAGACTAATAAATTTTTGAAGGCTTCACCCCTGTACCCTAATTGCGTAATACAATACAATCACAATTTGTTTCGATTTGAAACAGATTTCTAATCCATTGGTTCAAAAGTTGGAAAAAAAATCTGTTCAACAACGTAAATAACGCAATGAATGTTGTTGAAATGTTAAAATTAAATTTCGCGAAATTGTTTACGAAAATAAGTTACGCAATTAGGGTACTGGTCTATAACTACTTCAAAGATTTTGAGTAAATGACAGTTTTCTTTTCAAGCTCAATCGATAGTCTTAACTTTAACAGTATGTGTCTGCGGCTAAGAATTAAAAGCAGTTTGTCAGTATCACCGTAAAGACAGAAATATAGAGAGCTTATTGCTGTATCCAGCCCTATACTTGTTTAACAAATTTTTGATAAGAATGTTAGTTACGGCCTTTCACCGTATGACGGCAGTATAGAAGTCCAATGTTTCTAATACTTGAAGTTGAAACATACCGGTGACCATTCAGTGAGATCATTCCATCTATGGCACTATTTATTTATTTTGTTCTGCAATTAATCGATGTAGCAAATCTGTGCTTCCGCTGCTGGTGAAGTTGAATGTACGTAGATGAAAATCCTGCAGAGCACGTTCAACTTAAACTGCATGATGAGAGCAGTGGTGATGAAATCATTTGCGGAAAGTAAAGTGCGTGCATGCCTGGGTTTGAATCATTGAACCCACACACGGCGTATACTCGCAAGTTAGGGCCATTTTCCCTGGCAACCACAGCTCACTGGGCCTCCACGGCTCACTGGGCCGCCACGGCTTACTGGGCCACCACGGCTCACTGGGCCACCACGGCTCACTGGGCCACCACGGCTCACTGGGCCACCACGGCTCACTGGGCCACCACGGCTCACTGGGCCACCACGGCACACTGGGCCACCACGATTCACTGGGCCACCACGCTCACTGGGCCACCACGGCTCATTGGGCTACCATTGTCCAATATCGGAAGCATTGGCACCAAGTTCTCTCATTTTACATCCACTTATTATTCCTGCATGGGATGATGTTTTTTTTGTGGCTCATGCATTCACGGCAGACCAAGACGATGACGAAGGAACGAACTTGACTCCTACCGAAATGGCTGGCCCGCAGTGATAGAGGACAGACGTGTGTGGAAAAGGGTAAGAGAGTTTTTTGGCCAGCAGTGGGACATAATACCAGCCTATTGTTGTCCCACTGGCCAAAAGCCTCTTCTCATACAGAGAAGGCATGCACGAGCATTGATTACCACGCTTGCTCAAGACGGGTTGGCGATTTCAGGGGTTATCCGTTTATCCACCACAAAAAATCCACCCTTAGGTGGATACTCGGAAACGTATGTCCGAGAATTCACCCTAGGCCTAGATAGATAGATAGATTTATTTATTTGCATAGAATGTAGGTAATTAATACAATTAGGTGTTACAATATTTTTGAATCCATATACATTCTGCCTCATGGCATGCAAAATTTTTAATTAACTTATTTAATAATACAAATTATTCGAGTTGCATAAAGCTATTTAATAACGGGTAGTAATAAAAGCACCGGAAAAAAATTAAAATATGTGCATATTCAAAATATGAAATTCACTGCTATAAATACTAATTATCCGACAACTTATATGCGAATACAAATAAAGAAACGACCGAAACAAATACTTAAACGACCGAATAAAATACAGAAAATTCTGAAAAATCAATATAGAATTTGCTGACGTAATATTTCTCAAACATGAAAACAAGCATACACCATGCATGCAGCATTCAAGCGAGCATGCAATATGCAGCAGGCATGGTTTCTGTCACAGCTCCGGCGCTACGAGGCTCCGGCGATCCCACGCGAGCTTATCGTCGCAGATGGTTTTAACGCTCACCACCTGCTCCTCAGCTCGCGGGCCGCCTCGCCCCTCCGCGCCTACGCGGGCTTTAATTACACTCTAGGGGTAGGGCAGACAAGACTACGTGGAGTCGGTTTTGCAGCAATTCGTTTCTGTCACTTACTTTTGTAGCACAACATATTGAGTTTTCGGAAACTTAGTATTTTTTTCGGGAGTTTAGTATCATTTTTTTTTTTGAAATTTAGTATTACAGTTAACCACAGATTTTCGGAAGTTTTTTTTTCGGAAGCTTTATTATTTGTCCTTTAATAACTTAATATATGAACATAATAGTTCGATAAACGGAATTTATAGGCTTAGGGTGGATTCTTAGACATACGTTTCTCAGTATCCACCTTAGAGCCTGTGCTCCGGCACCGCGCCGCCGCCGCAACGCATCGTATGATGCGTTGCGGCGGCGGCGCGGTGCCGGAGCGGTGTCGCTATGGCGTCCTACATACAAATATACACGGTGTGTTCCGGCGTCGTACCGCACGTACACCGGAGTTGCAGCCCTCGTGACGAGGCGGGGAGGGCTGTACGCGTTGCGACACCGGAGCGGCACCGTTCAGTTGTTTGTGCGTTGTCAAAAACACAGATGTTTGACAGATGACAATTTACGCGCTTTGTGGCGCTACGTTAGGGCGCTGCTGCGCCCGTGTGACCACCAATGCGGCGAAATATTTGCGGTGCGGCGCCGCAACGCATTGTGTGCACAGGCTCATAGGGTGGACTTTATTGGGTCGATAAACCGAATAACTCGATTTCAGACTTATATTAGCTATAAAGTTCAAGTTTCCTCACGATGTTTTTCCTTCACCGATATTAGTTATGTCCAAGATAAACTCAGAAAGTACATATGAATTGAAAAAGGCACATTGGACATTACAGGCTTAATAAATATACCTAGGTAGAAAGATGTAAAAGAAACAAAATAAAACAACATTAAGTTTTGAATGTTATTATAATAAAATATAAATATTCTATTTATTTCTTAAATACTATTATTTTGTACTTTCGGTCCCTACGTATTATCCCACGCTGCTGGTTTGTAAAACTGGCTGTCTAATTCCTGGAATTAAAAAAGTTTAATAAATGTTAAGAATAAGGAAATGCCTCAGCTGCCGGCGCCGTCTCTGAATTGGCTGCCGGCACTGACTTTGGAAAAAAATTGGAAAATGGGGTTGGCAATTTGGCATATAGAGTAAGTAGATAGGCGGGATTCATATATTTCCATAATCAATAATTTCCGTTCACGACCGGTCGGTTCTGTTTTCTAGATTAGGTTAAATATATTCACATACACACACACACACCCTTTCCCAGAACACACAAACACTGCATCTGACACTGCATCTGTGGTGCGAGGAGGACACGGGACGGGAGACTGATGCAGCGACAGATCACGCTGCGCCGGTCAGAGCTTCGTCAGGTCATGGTAGCGGAATGGCTCTTACACCCTACCGCCGACCTGGATTCAATCGAGGCGATCCGGCCACTGGCCAGTGCTCGACGACTGGCTCGGAAGGAGGCGCGGCTCCTTGACGTTTCGGGCGACGGAGGTGCTATTGGGGCACGGTTGCTTGGGCAAGTACTTGTGTCGCATAAGCAGGGAGCTGGACGCTCAGTGCCTTCACTGCGTTCACTGTCTGGAGGACACGGCGCGGCATACGCTGGCCGGATGTGTCGCATGGCAGGAGCCGCGCCGTGGCCTCCTTTCAGAAGTAGAGAACGACCTGTCGCTGCTGACCGTAAATTGTTTAATGGTCGGCAGTGCAGAGTCTTGGGACTCGGGGGTATCCTTCTGCGAATCAGTTATCTCGCAGAAGGAATCTGCAGAAAGGGGAAAGGGAAATCACAAGGGCTTTCCCGTCTCGCAGCAGAGACGTCGGAAGAGGGCAGATAACGCCCTCTTCCAGCCCCCCTAAATGGGTCCAAGGGTGGCGGACTCGGAGACATCCGTTGCCCCCGAATCACATAGGACCCGAGATGGCGGCGCGTAGTGTTCCACGCACGCCTCTCTAAGACGTAACGGGGGGAGTTTCAACACCTCACTTCCCCTACGGGCCGGGGCCCGCAGGGCACGAGCCTTCACCAGTTCGGGGCAGTGGAAGTCGCATTTGCACTCGCAGGCCTACGCAAGTATGAGAGGGAACACCGGGGTGGTTTTAGTCAGTAAGTCTGGTAGACCCCTCTGCCCACCCGAGGGCGGAGGACGTCCATGAGGATTTTCATCCCGAAAAATTAAAATAATAGTTTAAATATATTTACTCGCAAAAAAGGTTAGGTTAGTTTAGAACTGTGACGCACGAGCCGAGCGAGCGAAGCGGGCGGTGTCGCGGCAGCGGCCGGCGAGTGCCAAAACGACTAGAATGTATAGAAAAAAAAAAAACTTTAGTTAGGGTTAGTTCGAAAAGTGCTGATTCTCAGCCTAGTTTGAATAAATGACTTTTGAATTTTGAAACAACCGTCACGCTCGGGTCGGGGACTCTGAATCGGGTATACTCGACTCGTAAGTTTTCATTCCTTTCGTATGGTCCTAAGCACACGTTCTCTTTGTTTAAAAATATGTTGATATTCTCTATCTATCTGGCTCACAAAGCTTGTAGAATAAGACCACTGACTGAGTAGCTATTTTTAGATTCAGATATCCATTAAGAAAATAGTTATATTGTACACAATTATTTCATCACAATAATCCTTCAGGAAATCAAATAGTAAAAACAACATTACGTCGTCACCGAAACGATTTGACTTTGAAATTATTAAAGAATCTCGGATTCTTTGCCAATATCCGTGGCTGACATTGAACTCGTTGGCAATTTTCCAGAGGGTTTTTTTACTATGCCTATGGGATCAACTCTCTCAGCAAAAAAACAAAGAAATTTTTTCAATTGGATAAGCAAGACTTCTTTCAAAATTTCATACTTTTATTGTAGGACCTACTTGTGTTCCATTTGAATTTGATTTCAATTTGAATCTGTACAAACATTATAATTAAGCATAATAAGCTTATAATGTTCCCACTGCTGGGACACAGAGCCCTATTCTATGTGGGAGTGGTCCATAATTTAACAGGCGGGCGGGCTCAGTGCGGATGTGTTAGTGCCATGGCGTGGAGGCCCATGGGCGGCTTTAAAACTCTGATATCAGGTTAGTCACCAACCACACGAAAAGAAGGAGAGTGGATGTTATGTCTTCGAATTTTGGGATCTAGGACATAGGAAACATTGTAATAGGTTTGTAATAATTACCTGGCAGAGATAACTGCAATAAAATGGTGTACGGCGAGGATTGTAGGGGTCATACTGTGTTGCGGGCGTTGAAGTGGTCTTGCCGCACATATAACAACGAACATTTAGGATACGTGTCTTCGGATTAAATGAAGACACATTCGTTATTATTGGATGAGAAGTAACTGCATTTTCCATCTGCATTCCATGCTGCAATAACCATAAAAAATTACTAAATGAGTCTCTCTATAACAATAATAAAATAATAGATGTATTCTGTTGGTGTAAATCCAAATCTTACCATAGGAATATTATTATTTGTTTTATTATATAACATATAGTGTACATTATTATTGTCGGATGGCGATGTTTGATTGGTGTTAATATAATGCACTTGAGTTGGATAGCTGGGAATTGGTTGTCCTATGCTCTCATGATTTTGGTGAGGTTGTCTCATGTTATTATAATATGTCTGATCCGTATTCACATTTGTTTGATTGTACCGCCGCTGTGGCCTATAAGGTAAGTTTTTAGAACTATGGTTCGCATTATATGGTGGTGGAGGTCGATCATATTGTGGGTTCTTCTTTTGGATATCTTTGACACGATTTCGTCTTGCAACTGGTGTCTTTCTTCTAGTAGGTTCGCAACTTGGGGCAACATTATTATGATTTTCATTCCCTTCCACTGTGATACACTGCTGTCTTTCGGTTGTGATACACTGCAGTTCTTCATTAATTTGTATTAATGTATTTGCATCGATATTTATACTAATTTCGTTGCCAGGAGTTCCAGAAGAAAATATACATAAATTATTTGGTGTTTTTTGAGTTGCAATGTTGCTGTTTGCAACGATTTCAGATTGTGGAAATTGCAATGGTAGTAGCGGTCTGATCAGTTGTTGTTTTAACATTATATTTTCATTAGAATGACTCGGAATGCGATTATTTTTAATATGTTCTCTTTTTTGTTTTGTCCATGTTAGTAATTCTTTAAAAAATGGTAGCACGTGGCATCTGTGACATTTCCACTGCAAAGATTTGCTATTGGCAAGTAGGACAGTATTGTCTAAAAATTTATTAATAAAACTTGCATTTTGTTCTTGTGGTAAAAATATTGACTCGACCGTGGTATACGATAATTCAAAAAAATGGTATTTTATAAAATGAAATATCTCTTCTCTTTTTTTATTATCTTCATTAGTTTTCTTTACACCGTAGTGGTAAAACGATTGCAGTATAAGAACTAGATGTTCGGATAACTTGTTTAATACATCTTCAATAAACATACTAACTGCAGGCTCATGGTGGTCATTTCTTTGACGTGGACTAGGTAAACTCTCTTCGTTATTAATTACTGTGTCATCACCAATTAAAACCAATGCATTTTGATTAGCATCGAATTCATTTTGATTATGATAATGGCCGACGTGATTTGTGTTATTTCTTATTTCTGCGTTTTCGCAATTGTTTGAAATATTTCCACTTATCTCTTTAATGGGATTATTTTTCAAAATTCTGTTATTTTTGTTTAAACTTAACATGGATTTATTTAAATCTCTATCTTTGATTTGATTTTCAGAACTTATTTTATCCTGTTTGTTATTATCCTTTATATTTTCTCGTGCATTTTGAGATGATGGGTCGTCATCATCGCTGTCTTCAAATATCATTTCTATATCAATTGGTGCATTGAAGTCATACTCCGCCATCTGGTTCAGAACGTTAACTGAAACAAGAAAAACCTGCTAATCATCTTGTTAACATGGCACCAATAATAATATTTTTTTTTACAAAATTATTTTTTTCCCACCTAAAAAATAAAAAAAAGGTTAAAAATAATTGAGCATCATCTAAAAAGTAATCAAATCTATAGCGGACGAGACACTATCAGTAATAATGACATGACCACGAACCCTGCACTAATTGACCCAAAAATGAATAAAATATTCACAGTATCTGGGGAGATTTGAAACGTTATTCATTACCGAAGGAAGGAATGTCAATAATAATATTGAAGTCATTATTACTGATAGTGTCTGGTCCGCTAATTAACTTCCTCTTGAATATACAGAATCAGTTTCTGAACAGAAATCAAGATGACAGCACATTGTCATTTGTCATAAATGTTCTGCGGTAAAAGATTATAGATGACGACTGTCTGTCGTGGACATTAGGTACCTATTTTGTGTAGTATTTTTCAATAATCTGTCTAGACAACGTGTACTACTAATTATTATAGTCTAGACATGGTCAGGAATAGAATGGTATGCAATTGTGTTGGTGTAGCCTGTAGGTCAAAGTTTTCGGTGAGTCGATTCGCTCTGCATTCAACAAAAGTCTTCTTTAGGTAGGTATATCGCCACCACGTGTCTAGGGCATCCAGTAATTCCACCACTGTCTAGGTTATCAACTAAATGTGTGTTACATGATAAAATAACTACTATACTGGGTGGCAGGGACATCGACGTGAAAACTGTTACCATGGATTCAGTACATGATTCTGAAACCCCTGCGTTGAAATTTTTCGTTGGTTATTTTAAAAAAAATCTGCTGTTTCATAGAAAAGTGCAATACCTACGTGGTCAAAATGTGTGGAACAGCTGTTATGGAACAGCTGTACCCGGCATAAAATAGGTATTTTTTTTTACAATAAAACTTTTTTTAAATGAATGTTTAGTAGTCATTGGATACATGAAGTGGGCTGCTTTTGTAAGACGACTAAAATGTCACGGTGTATATTGTGTTAGATTTGAATGATTTGCTCCCAAATGAGCGAAGTGTAACCAATAAAACCCAATTCTTTTCTTTTTAGGTGACTTTTGTCGAGGGCTGGTTTGAGGTGGCGCGGGAAAAGAGTTCGTGGAAGGACTTGGGGGAAGCCTTTGCCCAGCAGTGGGATAAATAGCCTTAACAAATAAAAAAAACGACTTTCGTTATAACTTACCGGTCCCCATTATTGTTAATTCTTCAGTTTTATTTTGGAATACTGCGCTTGTTCTATGATTTGATTGCCTGTAAAGAAACGATCGAGTGAGTTATGTATTTTTTTTTTATTTTATCGTACAGTCACTAGTATCTTACGCTAACGCAAAATTCAAAAGCAATTTTTTCGTGTAACGACTGCTATTTTGAGAAAAGACTTATTTCATAATAGCATGGTTTTGAGAATAGTATGTTCGTAACAACATAAAATTTATATCAATACTTTAAGAGAAAATCACTTTGAATCTAGCTTAAATGTAATGTATTTATGCTCGTGACTAAAAAAAAGGTTTTATTAATAACTTATGACTAACACTACTGTTAGGTATTGGACCATAAAACGGCACAGGTTTTTTTTTTCTAAATTAATATCTATTCACTGCATGTTATGTATGCATGAAAATACACTAAAAGATATTTCTTAATTCTTCATCTAAACTAATAAATAAAAATATATACAGGGTGTCCGGTAAATAATGGATAACCTTGAAATAGCATATAATAGACCCTATGACCGTTCTAAAAAAAATACAAAAAAAATATATATATATCGCATGTAGTTTTTTAGAAGGGCCATGGGTCTATTATATGCTATTTATAGGTTATCAATTATTTACCGGACACCCTGTATAAAGAGAAAATATTTGATTTTTTGCATGTTTGTTTGTTACGCTTTAACGCTAAAACGGCTGAACGGATTTGAATCAAATTTGGTACATGGGTAGACTTTGACCTGGATTAGGACATGGGATACTTTTAATCTCGATGTTCCCACGGGATCGAGACTTATGCGGGTGAAACCGCGGGGCGCAGCTAGTAATTAATAAAATAAAATGTCTTAAAAATAAGCATGGAAAAAATTTAAAAAAACCAATACAATCTTCTTATACAGGATCAAATTAAATTAGCTAGCGAAACTGCAGATGTAGGTGATGGGTATCGATATTTAGACCAACAAGATAAATAAAAAAAAAAAGTTTTTTTTAATTTTATAAAACGTAAGTTAAGTTTTAAACAAGATTATTTTTTGTTTCATTGAACGATTTATCAAATTATTATCAACAAAAATCGATCAGGACTAATATGTATAATTTATTTCAAGACAATTTAAAAAAAAAAAAACCAAACTCAAACTCAAAGAATTTATTTCAAATAAACCAATAACAGGTACTTTTGAATTGTCAAGGGGTCGGTCAGTGAGAAAAATGAAGCTAGTTGCCCATTCCAAAGCGTAGTAGGTACCTATAATCTGAGGAAACATTTACAAAAAAAGATCAAAATAACATTATAATCACAACAACATAATACTAGTTGTGATTAGTTAGTAGATACCTAAGGTAGACACTAATTAATAAACTATCTAATCTGTGAACATATTTTTTTTGTAATCAATCAAAGTAGGTATGTTACTCAGATACTGAACCACCCAGTACTCTCTGTACGTTCAGGGGGCCTACCACCAGCTATTAACAGTATTATTTTAATATTACTTCAGTGGGAGAAAGAGATGGAGCTATACGATCTGTAGAGCTTCATCTCTTTCCCACACTGAAGTAATATTAAAATAATACTGCTTTATGAGCTGGTGGTAGGCCCCCACAATTGCGAATTCCGATTTTCGTTCTCAGATGTACCTTACCTAAAATATTTAAATATGGGGAAGTCCCCAAAATTATTGCGGAGAATTACCTCTTTTCGACAAAAGACGAAGTATAGATATACAATAGGTAGGATGGACTATATTCAAATAAGGGGAATCCCCAAAATAGTTGCGGGGAATTACTTCATTTCGACCGACGACGAAGTGTATAAAACTCTAACCTTTTTAATTTCTTTTCGAGCTATTTCAAGTACTAAAAATGTATAACTTTTCATTTATTTCCATTCATTCTCGATTTAAAACCATGTTTTTTTTCTTAATGTTTAAAACATTGTTTTAAACTAGTTTTATACTGTGATTTAAACATTTAATAAAAAACATTGTGTTATTTCAAACAGATTTAAACATTGTTTAAAATACGTGTTTTAAAACAAATTGTTTGTTTTAGGCCAACCTTGGGTAAAGCAGATTCTATTTTGCAATCAAACTTTTTTTTCAAAATACATACCTATGTACGTATTTTGAAAAAAAATGTTCTGAGACCCACCTTTTAAATTATTATTGAACTAAATGCGGAATTCAATAATTATATTTACTGGATTTCGACATATAATTAAAAAATATGGATATTCATACAAATTAATATTTAACCCTCTTATTTTTCCCCATTCGTGGTAGAATTGTCAAAAAGCCTTCCTTACGTAGGTACTATTAAAGAAACGCATATCTAAGCAATTTGAAAACAAAATCCCATGCACCCGATCCTTTTTTAGGGTTCCGTACCCAAAAGGTAAAACGGGACCCTATTACTAAGAGTCCGCTGTCCGTCCGTTCTGTCACCAGGCTGTATATCTCATGAACCTTGATAGTTAGTTGAAATTTTCACACAGATGATGTATTTCTGATGCCGCTATAACAATAAATACATAAAAAAAGAGTAATAAAATAAATAGTTAAGGGGGCTCCCATACAACAAATATGATTTTTTTGCCGTTTTTATAGATAATGGTACGGAACCCTTCGTGCGCGAGTCCGACTCGCACTTGGCCGGTTTTTTTCGTAGGTAAGCGTAAAGCCGGGTCTACGGCGCGTGTTTTTTAGAAACATTACACAAAAACTTTACACATAAACATTTATTTTCATACAAATTATCGTGTTTGCATACACAAATGTGTATGGTCACGCCTCTTTGTTGCGATGTTTTTGTGTAAAAACACGCGCAGGAGACCAGGCTTTACTATATCGGCCTAGCGCTGCAAGCAGAAATAGTCCTTACGGTGTAAATGTATTATGCGTTTCTTCGATGGTAAGTACGTACCAACAAACTCAAAAAAATAAACAAGAGATTTACTACATCTATTTATTTGAGGTCTCCAACAAAAACCATGTAGGTATTCATAATAATATGATGTGCATGTGAGTCAGAATTCTCTTTACTATGGGTACCTATCGAAGATAAAAATAGGTACCTACATCTATACAAAGATTACAAGGTCGTCTAAAGTAAAACAACAATCGTCGGAATGGTTCGGTTCAATGTGAATATAGGACATCGACCTGCTGCGTCAAAATAAACACGTCATATATGTAGGTACATTACATACATATGCACCTTGCGAATCCCTCGCACCCCCGCTCACCTCCCGGAGCTCGCTACGTCGCCGTCGCGAACAAAGCGACTACGTGACGTGGCGAGCGAATCGTGAAGTTTTATGCAAAGTAATAATTAAAATTTTTGATTTATATAAATTAATTTTAATTTATTATCACTTTATAATTTTGTCAGCTTATTAACGTTCAGTGTCCTACTTATTTACTTGATCGTCGCTCATGATTAAAAAAAACCGGCAAAAAGGGATTCAGACTTACGCACCCAGAGTTCCGTATAAAATTTTATTGTTTAGCGATCGCCTAAGTATGTTTGTAAAGGATTTTTGCTGATTTCTCAAAAACTGCTAGTTGGGGACATCGTTTAGTTTTTCGTATACATATAAATGTATAATAATATTAAGTAACTGTATAAATTTATTTCAGAATTTTCGCTTTGCAAAGAATAATAATTTTGGACTAGAAAAAAAAACAGGATTTATTACCGAGATAAGACAATTACCAATATGAAGTACATTGTCTGCACTGCCTCGTTGGTGTAGTGGTCGCAAGCGCTACTGCTGAGTATGAGGTCCTGGGTTCGATTTCCGGGTCGGGCAAAGTGTTACTGGGTTTTTCCATCTGGAATTTCTCAGTAGCAGCCCGGAGTCTGGATTTGTGTCCGGTTGATGGCAATAGGCTCGCCCCTTATTACATGGAACTTAAACATAACTGGCGAAATGTGGGTGTACTATAGGTACACCTCTGCATAACCCTTCGGGGATTACAGGCGTGATGTTATGTTAATGTAACCATTGGATACACACATCAAAAGTGTCTAGGGATTAAGTACATTTTTACCTTACTACGGCAAAGCCAAAAGGAAGGGTTGTGATTTTAGCACTCTAGGTATGTTTGTATTTACGTGTGTTCCACCGTAGTGCCTAAACTACTAAACCGATTTTGATAAATGAGATTTCAATAGATTCGTAATAGTGGTCCAGGTGACATAGGCTATATAAATTCTCCCTAAATTTAATATGGTGGACCAAACACGTAAATGTTTGTCCTCGAAAAAAAATTAAATTGAGATAATCATGACATGTTTGGTTATCAAAAGAAAGGTCTTGGCGAGTTCATTACAAATATGTGTATATATCATTTTGTACACACGTATGGGTTTGACGAAAAAACTTTTGAGATTCAGTTCTAAGTATGGGGAACCCCCAAAATTTATAGTTTTTTTTTCTATTTTTGTGTGAAAATCTTAATGCGGTTCACAGAATACATCTACTTACCAAGTTTCAACAGCATAGTTCTTATAGTTTCGGAAAAAAGTGGCTGTGACATACGGACGGATAGACAGACAGACAGACATAACGAATCCATAAGGGTTCCGTTTTTTGCCATTTGGCTACGGAACCCTAAAAACCTTTACTGCTATAGCCGACAATGGTGCCGATTCCCTTGTTCACAAACTAAACTAAATTTAAGTTCAGTGCATCTTTTTCTTTCTATTTCATTAAGAAAAGGACAGAAGATAAATTTTAGTTTAGTCCTGTCAAATTAATCAGCGCCTGTCAGTCTCCATACAAGTTTAGACGTGATTAAAAACTTGCCAACTAAAATTACATCAATTTACGTCAAGCATATCATATGAACGTTTACGTCAACTGAACAATCGTCAGAAATCGAAGTTTCTAAACAAAGACGTTCTTTTTCTCGTATTCCTTTACACTCAAGTTACCTACTTGAATCAACGTAATTTCTTTAAGCAATACTAGTGCTTTTGTAAAAACCTACATAATTAATTTTTCGCTTAGCTGATGCTGGCTGAACGGTGATCTTTCTAAGAACTGTGGATACAAAATATTCTCTCAAAAATTTAAGCACCTCGGATAGGTTAGGTTTCTTTTGACTATTACTTTGACGACTTATGCCAAAAAGCTTGAAGATTAACAGTACTTACCTAACTAAGATGCAATAACAGAAACTTTATTTTTAGGAATTACTTTAGATTCAAACACCACATTAGAACTCTTTCAGGTATATTAAGTTCAGCTGCATATACAGTAAGAAAATTAAGGCAGTTGAGTTATATAGCCACAGCTAGGTTAGTATACTTTGCTTATTTCCACAGTATTAAGGGGACGATAACTGACTTTTAATGATTTTATACTGAAGATGACGTCTAAACGAGTAGTGTTAATGATTTGAAAAAAATACATGTTAAATTAGAGTATTTTTTTAATATTTTAATATAGCCATATTTTGGACTATGTGTATATTACATAGTGAAATAAAATTGTAAAGTTATGTCTAACGCGGATAAAAAACTGAGAATGACGCAAAATCTATCAAGCGTATTTTTCTGAAAACTTCACCATTTTAAAGATAATTAAATCATTGATAAAGATCGTGATCGTGATCGTGTTTTTAATAAAACACGTATACTAAAAGTAGTATACGTGTTTTATTAAAATGTCTTTTGTTTTACATGTAATAAATTAATAATGCGTCTAATTTGGGACAGCGCTCCTTGATGGGCGAGTCCTATTACTGGCTGGACGTACGACGCGTTGCGTGCTCAGTACAGAACACGCAAGCTAACCACTCAAGGTCACTGGGTGAGGCCACAACACTGCGTTGCGGCGTCGTATTGCAAAAACGACGTCACACGCAGCAATACAATGCGCGTATAATATGTTGTGCGGCGTCATAGATTTTTACGATGCGACGCCGCAACGCAGTGTTGTGGCCTCGCCCACTGTCATATATCTGCGTCTTAAGCCCGTCACAGACGTAGCTATAACATATATTAATATAAGTCATAGCTATTACGATATACGGCATATTACGATATATTTTCCATAGTAATCTTCGAGCAACCGCAGACGGAGCTATAATATATATATGTCGGCGCGAGACGATGGTGTCAGCTCACACCTCGTCCAGTTCTTATCAGCGTGAGACGAAGATGTCATTCACACCTCGTCTAACTCTCAAGACCATGGTGGTCTTTGTTAGCGCTTAGAGCTTATTGATAATAAATAATTAATAATTGTTTCCGATATGAAAGGCGACGACGTAAATCTGATTGCGTCGAACGTGGCCGGGGGTCGGCTTGCATTTTCTCGTGAGAACGTTTTAAGACGATAAGAGTTTAGCATCAGAGTAGCCTGGATCAGGCAGTCAGTTCCATTGAGACCGCGAGATCGACTGTGCGCGACCCGCGGACTCGTTACGCCCTTCTAATTCATTTAAGAAAAGCGTTGATTATAAGTTACTTGTAGCCTTTTCTAGTTAGACTGATTACTTCACGCGTTTCCTTTGCCCACGAAGTAGACAGACAGTTAAATAATGAATAATTTAATTGATAATTACCCTTCTGACGATGATTGTGAGCTCGGCGCTCCGACATATATATATTTTTTTTGAGACACTAATATATATTATGGTATATTAAGGCATATCACTACATAGTATAAAACAAAGTCGCTTTCTCTGTCCCTATTTCCCTATGTATGCTTAAGGCTCCGTGCCGCCGCACCGCACGAAATCACTGATTTTGATCAATTTTGTTTATTCGTTGTGAGAAAGGGGACGAGAATTTAAACAAAATTATTTGTGATTTGAAAAGTCCAATTCTTCGTCTTGTACATAGGGGAAAGGGATTTTTGAAATAAATTAAGGATTCGTGGGAAATCACTAAAATTCGCAACAAGTTTTCCAAAAAATGACGCGAGACTGACGTTTGATCGTTTCGTTAGAAGAAACTGCTTTTGATGTTGAAAATTAAAAAATATCATCAACATCATTATATGGTCTACTTGTACATAGGGGAACCACTTTTTTCAACTTTCATACAAAATATAGCAGAAAAAAAATGTTGAAATAACGTAACTTTCTCAAAACTTCAAGCCAAATAAATATTTTTTTCTAATACTTAGAAACACTTTTAAGAAATTTTAAAAATTATATATTAATTTTAAGTTAATTGTTTAATAGAATCTAAATTTTATTTTATAAATAAACAATTACTTCATTACGTAAATAAATGGCAAAGTGAACTATATAAACGATCGCGGAAAATCTATTCCGTCAGTAGCGAACGGGCCTTCCCAGCGTGAGGACGTATCACTTTGCGTCGCAGCACGCACACACGCACGTACGTGTCCGATGTTAACATATTCCAGAAATTGTACGTCGACTACCACATTTTGATCCGCATTTTATTTTAAAGTACTTTGCTTGTTTTTGAAGAACATTAAAATTTTGCATGCCTGGCAATAAATAAAATACCGGTGTACGTGTGTTCGTAATTCTTCTTATCCTAAACGGCTTGACTGATTTAGATGTTTTTTTTTTAATTCTTTTTGTGTAACTTGGATGGTTCATAACTATAGTTGGACTCGCGTGGCGCTGTTGTCGCAGGACAACATCTGCCTGCTGGGTTCACTAGTTATATTTTGACTTTAGATTTCATAGTTTTGAATGATTTTTGGTAGGGGAAAAAGTTATGGGTTCGCGTCACCGATATGCCCGCGCCGATATGCTGTTGTAGCAATAAGTGAAGTATTTTTGGAACGAAGTTCTTTAACGCTACTGAAGACTACTTTAAGTCAAAATAAAGATCCAAGATGACGGCTGCGAACATTTAAAAATATTTCGTCATGGGTATCATTTTCATAGTTTTCGAGGATGCTAAAGCTGATAGTGAGGTCAAAATATAAATCCAAGATGGCGGCTGTGACAATATTCAGATTTTTCGTCATAGGTGTCTTTTTCATAGTTTTTGAGGATTCTAAAGCAGATTTTGATGTCAAAACGTAAATCTAAGATGGCGGCTGCGAAAATTTTCACATTTCTTCATAACATCACGCTATCAATTTCAAAGTGTGGGGCCCTTTGAAATTGATGGCGTGATGTTATGAAGAAATCTCATTTCCGCAACTTTTTCGCGCAAGTGGGTTCGCGCAAGTGTCTTTCGCGAAAATGTCTTTCACGCAAGTGTCTCAGATCCCTTTATGGATACTGGTGCCAATTCTCTTGTCACAAATTAATGCCTCAAAACTAGACTAAAAATCACCAAAGTTTCGTTCATTTCTGTCAAACGATGATTTCCTATCGTGAAATAATTTTAGAATATATTTTATTTTGACAGCACTAAGATGGCAATATGGTGCCGATTCTCTTGTATACCGAACTAAACTTACTAAACTATCACAAAAATTCCTTACTTTTGGCTATGAAAATCTTGAAGCTATTCTGCAACAAAAATTTTCTAAATTAAATTTAAATATATTTTGACACACTAAAATTATATTTGACAATCGCGAGTCCACGTGGTACTTATTTGCCCTCCCCCTGGAATTGTTTTTAGAGCTGGAGGCGCACAGGGGGCAGCCTTGACGTTTTATATAGAATTTTTACTTTTTGTAAGGAAAATAAGAAAAAATATTACCTACATGTAGAGTGTCAGGGGTTTAAGGGTTTTATAAAGGGGATCGAAATTCTCACTATTTTTGCGATTGGAAACACCGTTTTCGAGATATATGCAAAAGAAAAAAAAAAGATACAGTACTGTTTTTTGCACCTGAAGCGAGGTGTTGGTGTGAATTTTAGTTCAAGATAACTAATTTTATTCCGCACCTTTTTAATCGCGATTAAAAAAAGTCATATTTAGTTAGACATGGGTGCCGATTCTCTTGTACACCGAACTAAACTAACTAAACTATCACTAAAATTCCTTATTTTTGACTATGAGAATCTCAAAGCTATTCTGCAAAATAAATTCTCTAAATTTAAAAATAATTTTGACACATCTAAATCGAATTTGACAACCGCGACTCCACACGTGATACCTAACCACGTGAATCTTTTTAGAGACGGAGGCGCGCAGGGGGGGCAGCCTCGACGTGTTTTATATGGATTTTTCACTTTTTGTGTGGAAAATAAGAAAAAATATTACCTACATGTAGAGTGTTAGGGGTTTAAGAGTTTTATAAAGGGTGTCAAAATTTTAATTATTTTTGCGATTGGACACACCGTTTTCGAGATATAAGCAAAAGAAAAAAAAAATTCAGTACTGTTTTTTCATCTGAAGTCGAGGTGTTGGTGTGAATTTTAGTTCATGACAACCAATTTTATTCCACATGTTTTTAGTCGCGATTAAAAATAGTCATATTTAGTTAGAAAATCTAAATTTTAGGTTAAAAACGTCAAATTCAGAATAGCAAAATTGCCATTTTCACTAAACTAATATCTCAGTGCCATCTTAGTGCTGTCAAACTAAAATATAGTTAAGTTGTGTCACTTTAATCTATTTCAGAATGGGCAATCGATTTCCCATTCTGAAATAGACTAAAGTGACACAACTTAACTAGATTTTAATTTGACAGCACTAAGATGGAACTGAGATTTTCATTTAGTGAAAAAAGCAACTTTACTATTCTGAATTTGACGTTTTTCACTTAAAATTTAGATTTTCTAACCGAATCTGACTATTTTTCGCGATTAAAAACGTGTGGAATAAAATTGATTGTCATGAACTTTAAATTCACACCAACACCTCGATTTCACATGCAAAAACAGTACTGAATCTTTTTTTTTCTTTTGCTTATATCTCGAAAACGGTGTGTCCAATCGCAAAAAATAATGAAAATTTCGACTCCCTTTATAAAACCCTTAAACCCCTTATACTCTACATGTAGGTAATATTTTTTCTTATTTTCCATGCAAAAAGTGAAAAGTTCCATATAAAACACGTCGAGCGTGCGTGCCTCCGGCTCTAAAAAGATTCACATGGTTAGGTATCACGTGTGGAGTCGCGATTGTCAAATTTGATTTAGATGTGTCAAAAATTTTCTTAAATTTAGAGAATTTATTTTGCATAATTGTGCCGATTCCCTTGTTCACAAACTAAACTAAATTTAAGTGCATCTTTTTCTTTCTATTTCATTAAGAAAAGGACAGAAGATAAATTTTAGTTTAGTCCTGTCAAATTAATCAGCGCTTGACGTTAATTGACGTAATTTTAGTCGGCAAGTTTTTAATCACATCTAAACTTGTATGGGTGGTGATTAATTTGACAGGACTAAACTAAAATTTATCTTCTGTCCTTTTCTTAATGAAATTGTAAGAAAAAGATGCACTGAACTTAAATTTAGTTTAGTTTGTGAACAAGGGAATCGGCACCAATAGCTTTGAGATTCTCATAGTCAAAAGTAAGAAATTTTAGTGATAGTTTAGTTAGTTTAGTTCGGTGTATAAGAGAATCGGCACTAATCAAATTTTTAGGTGAGAAAAGTCAAATTCAGATTGGTGCCGATTCTCTTGTCACAAATGCCTCTAAACTAAACTAAAAATCACCAAAATTTAGTTTATTCCTGTCAAACGACGATTTCCCATTCTGAAATAGACTAAAGTGACACAACTTAACTATATTTTAGTTTGACAGCACTAAGATGGCACTGAGATATTAGTTTAGTGAAAATGGCAATTTTGCTATTCTGAATTTGACGTTTTTAACCTAAAATTTAGATTTTCTAACTAAATATGACTATTTTTTTATCGTGACTAAAAACATGTGGAATAAAATTGGTTGTCATGAACTAAAATTCACACAAACACCTCGACTTCAGATGAAAAAACAGTACCGAATATTTTTTTTTTCTTTTGCTTATATCTCGAAAACGGTGTGTCCAATCGCAAAAATAATGAAAATTTCGACACCCTTTATAAAACCCTTAAACCTCTAACACTCTACATGTAGGTAATATTTTTTCTTATTTTCCACACAAAAAGTGAAAAATCCATATAAAACACGTCGAGGCTGCCCCCCCTGCGCGCCTCCGGCTCTAAAAAGATTCACGTGGTTAGGTATCACGTGTGGAGTCGCGGTTGTCAAATTCGATTTAGATGTGTCAAAATTATTTTTAAATTTAGAGAATTTATTTTGCAGAATAGCTTTGAGATTCTCATAGTCAAAATTAAGGAATTTTAGTGATAGTTTAGTAAGTTTAGTTCGGTATACAAGAGAATCGGCACCAATAGCGAATTTTTCATTTTCACTAAATTAATAACTCATTCAGTTGCAAAAACTGTACTTTATCTTTTTTCTGTTCTTTTGCTTATATCTCGAAAATTGTGTCTTATCGCAAAAATAATGAAAATTTCGACCCCCTTTATGAAACCCATAAACCCATAAAACTCAACATGTAGGTAATAATTTTTCATGTTTTCCATACAAAAAGTATAAAATTCCATATAAAACAGAATTGTTATAAATATACTAAACGAATATACACAAACATTCCAGACTTATTTCATAAGCGTACCTACGTAACTTAACAAAATACCGTCTATAGGATCAAAACTGTTTAAGCGATCACTACGCTCGATGTTTAGGCGTGTGTGCGTGAACGGTGCACACAAACATAGCATCGCAAGAATTTACCTAAACTCTGTCGAGTGAAGTCACGGCCAGGAGCCTTAAATCTTTAAAACTACGCAACGGATTTTGATGCGGTTTTTTTTAATAGATAGAGTGATTGAAGATGAAGGTTTATATGTATAATAACCCGGTTTATACCCGTGCGAAGCCGGGGCGGGTCGCTAGTTAATGTATATTAATATATAAAAATAAAATAATTTAATAACCTCATGACATTAATTAAAATAACTATAAATAAAATAAATACTAGAAATATCATCGAAAATTTATATTTGTTTAACAAACTTGCAATCCAGTACATGTACCTACTGACTGGATGCTTGTTTTGTTCCAATTTACTACCTACCTATTATGTTGCCGTGCCCTAACCGGGTTTCGTGTTGGAACTTACTAACTTAAATGTAACAACTAAATGTACACATGAATGCAATAAAGAGTTTGAGTTTATTTTGACATATTTTAAGGATACAGCACGTTCCATTTTTTAAGTGAAAACTTCTTTAGGCGCGTTGGGCATTTTTGAAATGGGAAAAAACAATTGAACTCGCGACACTCATTTTTGTAAACGCGACTAACGTAGCTCTTTATTTACATTACGTTACGGATCAATGTTCTATGGAAGTGTTTTTACTATAAAAGTTTTGGAGGTTTTTTTTTGTAAACGCGATTGTGCTCTTTATTTAGATAAGGTTACGGACCAATGTTCTATACAAGTATTTTTCTTCCACCAAGGCGATCTTGTTCAAGTTTTCACTTTTGTCGGGAGTGCTGGCACTGTGTTTTTTTGTTTTTTTCAAATAAACGTGCATCTCTCCCTCTAGAAATTGATAATTATACTGACATCTAAAGTATTTTGTATGTTCGCAAAAACTTAGGACTTTTCAAAATAAGAAGCGATTTCCATAATATAAATACACGAAGTAGACATGAAATTGTGATACCCAAATTTGAGTATCACAATTTCATGTCTACTTCGTTGAGATTAACTAAAACAAGCAATTCATTTTTTATAAACAGTATCCGCTTTTATAACAAGTTACCAAAGTCGGTTACAGAACTTAGCGATGGGAATTTAAAAACCCACATCAAATGTGTCCTTATCAAGAAAGCATATTATAAAAATAAAGATTACGTTGAAGACAAGGAAGTTTGGCAATAATTCCTTCTGAACATGTGGCTTCCTTGGTACTTCATTAACGACAAAATTATGTGAGAGTTTATTAACTGCTCCCAAATTACCATGTTTTTATTTTACATTCGTCCTTGATATAATCATCCTATTAGTTGATAATGGTGCCGATTCCTTTGTTCACAAACTAAACTAAATTTAAGTTCAGTGCATCTTTTTCTTTCTATTTCATTAAGAAAAGGACAGAAGATACATTTTAGTTTAGTCCTGTCAAATTAATCATCGCCTGTCACTCTCCATACAAGTTTAGACGTGATTAAAAACTTGCCGACTAAAATTACGTCAATTTACGTCAAGGGCTGATTAATTTGACAGGACTAAACTAAAATTTATCTTCTGTCCTTTTCATAATGAAATAGAAAGAAAAAGATGCACTGAACTTAAATTTAGTTTAGTTTGTGAACAAGGGAATCGGCACCATTATATACTTACAATTTAATTTTAACTCTTTATTAGTGGCTTTTGTGGACATGATAATTATTCAGATTTGTTACAGTTGTAATAGCAATCATGTAATTGCGTTTAATTAAAATTGGTTTTTATTTTAATAAATCTTATCTTCTTAATCTTATCTTATCTTAATATATATAAATTACGTGTCACGTTGTTTGTCCGCGATGGACTCCTAAACTACTTAACCGATTTTAAACAAATTTGCACACCGTGTGCAGTTTGATCCAACTTGAAAGATAGGATGGCTTACATCTTAATTTAGGAAAAAAAAAGATATGAAGAAAAGTTATGTTTTTATAAATTATGGTAGGGTAGGTAGAGTAGGTAGGGTAGTAAGTGATAAAGATGGTCCACCCCAAACATTTATATGGCAAAACAACGTTTGCAGGGTCAGCTAGTTTATTTATATTTTGTATGGATACTTTTATATTTTAAGAATGTGAGAACGCTGTAGTATTAGTGGACTGTAAATTTGTTGACCATTTTCTATTTTGACCAGTACCCTAATTGCGTAACTCATTTTCGTAAACAATTTCGCGAAATTTGTTTCATTTTGACATTTCGACAACATTCATTGCGTTATTTACGTTGTTGAACAGATTTTTTTTCCAACTTATGAAGCAATGGATTAGAAATCTGTTTCAAATCGAAACAAATTGTGATTGTGTTGTATTACGCAATTAGGGTGCTGGTCTTTCAACAAGTACCAGGTACTTATATTGTAGAAATACACTGTCCTCCCATACCTATTAACACTGTTACTTGAAAATATTGTAAAAGCCAATTATTTTTAAAACGGTAACCGTGGAGTTTCTTGCCAGCTCTTCTCCATAAGAAACGAACAATTGGAACTGTGCATCTAGCTTCTGACGTTTCATAAGTGCCCATGTAGGTTTGATAAAAAAAAATTGAATTTGAAAGATGCGAGCGAAGCGAGCTCGAATTTTTTTTTGCACTCAGCCTCGTAAAGGTTTTTTTGATAAGATTTCTTTTGATAATTTAAAACAGGAAAAATAGGAGTTGCTTTGTCGACTTGTGCAGAAAAGCAGAAGAATTAGGAGAAACTATAATGCTGAAGCGAACGCATCAAGCTCGAATTCCCGTCAGAGAGAAGCTACCTGTACCCTAATTGCGTAATACAACAAAATCACAATCTGTTTCGATTTGAAACAGATTGCTAACCCATTGCTTCTTAACTTGGAAAAAAATCTGCTCAACAACGTAAATAACGCAATGAATGTTGTTGACCTGTCAAAATGAAACAAATTAGGCATAATTGTTTACGAAAATAAGTTACGCAATTAGGGTACTGGTCGGTGGCTGGCTCGGTCCCTAGGCTGGGGTCTTGTAGGCCTAGGCGGAAATCCGGGGCTAAGTGCACTAAGAGATTGTTGAAAGCGTCGGTTTATGGCCCGTCGAGAACTTGCCAGAAAAATTAACGTATTTTTCTTGTATTCTCTTATTTTTCGCTTTTATTGAAGCAAAGTTTTTGGCGACTTTGTACAAGATTTTGTTGCAAACAACCAGTCTACACTCAGACTGGCTGTTTGCAGCAAAATATTCCGCCTGCATCGCCATTTATGGGAGGCAGTTTGGAGCGGCTTACACGGGCCGTGAAGACAGCTCTTCAAGTTACATTGAGGCAAAGTCGCAAAGAGCTATAATAGAAGAGTTGCTGCACACGCTTCTTTTAGAAGCCGAAGCAATAGTCACCTTGAGGCCATGATTGACATACCTATATTACTACAAACGACAAATACCAGAGCCTGATACATTTCTATTTTCTAATAGGAAGCTCGTAAGTCAACTATTACTTGCCCCACTGGACGGCAGTGTTTTCTCATTGAGGAAAGAGCGGCAACAGGCTCTTCGTCTCTCGGAGATTTTGTGGTGTAGGTGGCTCAAAGAATATTTGGTTAAAGGTTTTGACCTCATTTTTTACATAATGTATTATAGCATTAGCCGGTACCGGAATAAAAAAAAAATAGCGTATAAAGTTTACAACTTAGGGCCGATTTTTCAATCTTCAGTTAAATCGTTGAATAAACATCGTTATAAATCATCTGAAAAAAAAAAAACAATCGTATGTTATCTGAAGAATAGTTATCTGTGGTCTTTGTTACACTATTAAGTGCAAGCGAGATGCACGGATATAGTATTCAACGTGTTAGACAAGAACAGAAACAAAACGTATGTTTGACATTTTGACGTGATTTCTTATCTTTTGTTTACACCCACAGACGGACATCAATTTTATTATGGTATGGCGGCCTTTTAGTTTTGTTTTTGTTTGTAGCGAAGTTAATAGGAGTGGCAACGTATTTAGCAAAAAAAAAAACTTTTTACAAAAAAAAAAAACAACCGACTTCAAAAAAACACTACAAAGTGAAAAATAACTTTAATTTCGGAAGTCGGTGTCTTTGGTTTTTAATTTTCGTTCTTTGTCACCGACTTCCGAAATTAAAGTTATTTTTCACTTTGTAGTGTTTTTTTTGAAGTCGGTTGTTTTTTTTTTTGTAAAAAGTTTTTATTTTTCACTTTTTAATTGTGATACCTACCCCACACAAATTCGAATATCACTACCTGCTATGTAAATAACAGTGACAGAAAGTTATCATAATATCATCCACATACTAAGTGAGGAAAAAAATACGTATTATTGAAGCTAACTCAAAAACTAACCAAGCAAAGAAAGAATCATCAAAATCAATTCATAATTGACGGAGTAATCGCGTAACAAACATACAAAAAAAAAAAAAAAACATACAGACGAATTGAGAACCTCCTCCTTTTGGAAGTCGTTTAACAAACGACGAATACCAGAGCCTGATACATTTCCATTTTCTAATAGGAAGCTCGTAAGTCAACTATTACTTGCCCCACTGGACGGCAGTGTTTTCTCATTGAGGAAAGAGCGGCAACAGGCTCTTCGTCTCTCGGAGATTTTGTGGTGTAGGTGGCTCAAAGAATATTTGGTTAAAGGTTCTGACCTCATTTTTTACATAATGTATTAGCCGGTACCGCAATAAAAAAAAAATAGCGTATTAAAGTTTACAACTTAGGGCCGATTTTTAGGGTTCCGTTAAAAAACGGAACCCTTATAGATTCGTCATGTCTGTCTGTCTGTCTGTCTGTCCGTCCGTATGTCACAGCCACTTTTTTCCGAAACTATAAGAGCTATGCTGTTGAAACTTGGTAAGTAGATGTATTCTGTGAACCGCATTAAGATTTTCACTCAAAAATAGAAAAAAAACAAATAATTTTGGAGTTCCCCATACTTAGAACTGAAACTCAAAAATTTTTTTTTCATCAATCCCATACGTGTGGGGTATCTATGGATAGGTCTTCAAAAATGATATTGAGGTTTCTAATATCATTTTTTTCTAAACTGAATAGTTTGTGCGAGAGACACTTCCAAAGTGGTAAAATGTGTCCCCCCCCCTGTAACTTCTAAAATAAGAGAATGATAAAACTAAAAAAAATATATGATGTACGTTACTATGTAAACTTCCACCGAAAATTGGTTTGAACGAGATCTAGCAAGTAGTTTTTTTTAATACGTCATAAATCGTAAACTTATCGTTACTTGCTGCTACGGAACCCTTCATGGGCGAGTACGACTCGCACTTGGCCGCTTTTTTCAATCTTCAGTTAAATCGTTGAATAAACATAAATCATCTGAAAAAAATCAATCGTATGTTATCTGAAGAATAGTTATCTGTGGTCTTTGTTACACTATTAAGTGCAAGCGAGATGCACGGATACAGTATTCAACGTGTTAGACAAGAACAGAAACAAAACGTATGTTTGACATTTTGACGTGATTTCTTATCTTTTGTTTACACCCACAGACGGACAGCAATTTTATTATGGTATGGCGGCCTTTTAGTTTTTGTTTGTAGCAAAGTTAATAGGAGTGGCAACGTATTTAGCAAAAAAGGATCAGTTACAAAGAATTTTCTGTGTGTTAACTGTGTTTTCGACTTGGTACAAAAGTTGACCCTAGTGGTTTTAAATTGTTAATGCCGTCCCGAAAACGTAAGAAAAGTGATATTTGGAGACATATATAATGTATTTCGAGACATTTAAAAAAGATTTTTGCGATTCTTTTTTCATTTGGTAGAAAAAGCTCGCGACCATAATTGCGTAACTTATTTTCGTAAAAATCTAAACAAATTGTGATTGCGTAATGCAACATAATCACAATTTGTTTCGATTTGAAACAGATTGCTAATCCATTTGATCATAAGTTGGAAAAAAAAAACTGCTCAACAACGTAAATAACGCAATGAATGTTGTTGAACTGTCAAAATGAAACAAATTAGGCAAAATTGTTTACGAAAATAAGTTACGCAATTAGGGTACTGGTCCCATACATCGCTGTCCCCGGCGAATAAAATGGTAATATGCTACTACAATAGTTTTAAGGTTATTGCATATTCGATATAAAGAGGTCCGATTTTACACTCTGTCAATTTTTTCATTCATTTCCTACGGTTATTTCAGAAGTTACAAGATTTTAAGGTGTATTGTAATGAATGTAAAAAATCACTTTTCTTATGATATTTGAACAATTCCGCTATGTATATTAATTAGTTAATAAGATTTTCACAAAAAAACTGTTTTTTATTTTTCATGTAAAATTTGGTTTTTACGATTACCTACCATATTATTCGACGGGGACAGCGACATAACTTAGGTTTTGTAGCTTTTAGGGTTCCGTACCCGACGGGTGCCAAACGAAACCCTATTTATTACTAATAATAATAATAAGCTATTGCGATACAGAGGAACTCATTTATTCCACGAATTAACGTCTAAAATACCAATTTTTTTACTTAGTATACCACACTTTCTCTCACTCACTCACACTCATACACACACACACACCCCCACCCATACACACATACACAACCACACACCAACAAATCAGTTTAACCTCATAACAACACACTCACACACAATTAACCAGTAAATCCATTCAATTAATTTGTTAACATCAGAATTATTACGCAATTATAAATATTTTGTAAAACGTGTCAATCCCATTAAAGAACACTGTCCTTCAAGATACAGGATTTTCCTAGTTTGAAGGGCAGGGGTCTTACTCATTTCAGGATAAGGCGGGAGGAAACACCCGGGTGTCACCATTGTGTGGATCGGCCTGAGGACACGGTGGAGCATACGGTGGAGGTCTGCCCAGCTTGGGCAGAGCAACGCCGTGTCCTCGTAGAGGCGATCGGCGGCGGTGATCTCTCGCGTCCGGCCCTGGTTCAGGCCATGGTACGGAGCGAGAGGAAATGGCAGGCCGTCACCTCCTTCTGCGAAGCGGTAATGCTCGCGAAGGAGGAGGCGGAACGCGTGAGGGAGAGGCAAACTTCGCGCCCTCACGCCCCAAACCGCCGCAATAGGAGGAGACGCCCGGGGCGGGAATCGCGAGCCGATTTCCGGCCACCGTAGGCGCGGGCTTGCGGACGGTGAGCAATGGGTAGCTCGCCGTCCGATAAGGACCAAGCCCGGGTCGACGGCGCGTCGTGTTCCACGCGCGCCTCAAAGAGATGTCAGCAGAATTGACGGGGTCCGCTAGGGCCAGTGCCTGCCGGGGGTTCGAAGAAAACCGATAGGGAAATCGTGGCCCCCGGCAACAGGGCAACCGAAGGAACACGGGTGGGTTTTAGTCAGTAGGAGTCTGACACGCCCTCCCGCTCCACCCAGAGCGGGAGAAGTTATTTGATAATTTCCCACCCAGAAAAAAAAAAAGGGGTCTTACTCATTGTAATAGCCATACCCATCCCATAGTTTAAACTACACTGATGTTACCTAGGCTAAGTTTTTGGTAAATAAAATGATTACTTACTTACTAGTTTTTATTTCTCTTTTCACAAAGGTTCACATAGCGACAAGAATAATAGCGTTTTGACAAAAATGCATAAAATATGATCCTTTGCGAGAGACTGGCGTCCATACTAGGATATCCTGTGTGACGGATCACCAGGCTCTCACCCCGAATTTAATCTAATTAACATTACAATGGTCAATTTTTAAATTCTAGACAAATTATTTATTGATGAAGGGGAAAACAAAAATAAAAAAAACAGAAAACAGACTTTTTAAATTAATTAGGTACTAAGCCTTCGCTGTCCGTCCGTCTGTCTGTCAGCGGGCTGTATCTCATGAACCGTAATAGGAAGAAAGTTAAAATTTTCACAAATTGTATATTTCTATTGTCGCTATAACAACAAATAATAAAAATAAAATAAAGTTAGGTACATACAAGAAACGTGTTTTTTTCGCGAGATTTTTGCAAAATATTGTTCGGCGGTATGGGACCCTTCATGTGCGAGTCCGACTCGCACATGACCGGTTTATATTTTAATTAGCTTGAGTAACAGGTTCGATATACAGCATACTCTATCAGCAAGGTGTAGTCATATTAATGTGGTACAAATCATCAAACTGAACAACTTTCATGTGACCAACATCGTACTCGCGATACAACCCCACCACCAAGCCGTTTACGCATTTAGTAACTTATAGAGCGGACGTAAATAATTTCTTGGAAACGACTTTTATTATTTTTTTAGAGTGGACATAAATAATTTCTTGGAAACGACTTTTTTTTTTAGAGTGGACATAAATAATTTCTTGGAAACGACTTTTATTATTTTTTTAGAGTGGACATAAATAATTTCTTGGAAACGACTTTTATTATTTTTTTAGAGTGGACATTAATAATTTCTTGGAAACGACTTTTATTACTTAAAACGCGAACGTAAATAATTTCTTAAATGACTTATTTTTATTTCGAAAAAAAAAAAAAAAATTGTGTAAAGTACTATCTTGAACAATCTAACGAAATTACATGTCTAGGAAATTTGTATTACAAGTACTTCCATTGTATTGACTTCGCACACGCCAGTGAATATTAAATAATAGGTACCTTGATATTGCTTTCCAGTGCGCGGCAAAATCGCATTATAACTTCGCCAACAGACAGGAATCTAGACACACCACGCAAATCCAGAAAATTAAAAATAACGCACACACTTTACTTATACTGTGTCACTGTCACTGAATGCACATACCTACTTATACAATTATTTTGCGCAGCACCATTTATTTAACCTAAACGTCCTTAATTAAGTCAATACTCTTTAAATAAATAGACGTCTGGGACGTCAGTACGGCGCGCGCACAACGTGGAACTGAATCGCCTTGCGTCTAGTCTGGGACTAACAAACAAACAAAAACTGGCCCGAGACGGGGGAGGGAGACTGGGGGAGGCGCGCGCGCCGACGCGACGATGACGTCGCAGTCTCGTCGTAATGTAATTTAAATTTTAACGCAAGCTATTGACCTTTATATTATGAATATGCACTATTGTGGTAGATCATGGTCGCATGGGAAAAAGAGAACAAGTGAATCTGACCCATATCCCCAAAATATAAGTAATTACTTTGTTTTAAAGCAAATCCTAATTTTTGAAGTTTTAAAAAAAATATTTGCTGCTCATAAGTAATTGTAGTAACCCTAGAATTTCGAAAACCTGCCCTGTCACAAAATAAAAATTGTCGATGTCAACGATTAGCTGGTTGATCGTAATTCGTACATAATGAGCCGAATTACGCAAGCAACGGCTAATCAATATTTGACAAATGATGTTGTAATTAATAAATATCATTTAAAATCTTACACTTCGAGCATAAATAAATATTCAAAATGGTAGCACCTATTAGTACCTACTGTATGCTTTTCTTCGTGATTAGTGTCCCTGAATAATTAGCTAAACATTTTGCTACGATCAGAACTGACTGAATTGGATAAAGGCTTCTTATTGCTCTTCTGCATACAAAAATATTTTTATTTTATTTTTATTAATTTGGGACAAAAAACAGTTATACATTACAGCATTTACAAAAAGTAGTTATATTACAGTCGAAAAAACGTATAACCCACGCTATTGTCCACGAAGTGACAACGGAGTGTGAAAACGAACGCATGTTAAATGAAGAAAAAGAAAAGAAGTACATATCTATTTAGACCAGGGTCGATAATTTTTGAAACCAAAAAAAATAACAGTGGGATGAAACCCATTGGAAAAGGAAGAGAATATAATAAAAATGAAAGGAAAAATAATTTACGGGCGATCTGAGGTTGGGAAGTGGATGGGGGTGCGTTTTTAAGGGTAAAAAACGGATGATCTCGATTTCCGGCAAAACTACAAGTCCTATGTAAAAAAGTTAAATGGCAAAGTTGTAGGTAATAAAAAGATTTACAACTTTTGTGTTTACAATTTTTTCACATAACCTCAAAATTTATGTGAAAAATTCAAATAACCAAGTTTTTGGTTTTTTATTTTTATCTTTTTCAAAAATTTATTTTTTTCTACGAAAGGACAATGACCAAAAGTGGTACCAAAAATTCTCGCGCATCAAGACCAAAATTATATGTATAGTAATTACTTTCATAATTTTTTACGATATTATACGTCGGGGATTTGATTTTTGAACAGGGAATTTACTTTTGAAATTAAAAGTATGAATATTGTTTTACTCCCTATAACTGACGTTCCGTTTCACATGAATAGGCCCTTGTCTGTCGATTTGTCAACAAATTAGATGTTACAAATGCCTTGTTTGCAACCATAACATTTTATGACAACCGTTGGCGTCCTTCGTTTCTTAACCCTTGATTTTAGAAAGTGTCATGATCACTGAAAAAAAAAAAAATACTTTGCCGATTCTACATTATTAAAAAAAACTAGAATATAATAGAATCTAATTGTATGATTATCATTATTTTATTGATGGTTAATTGGCTGTTCACATGCAGCCAGTCTTAGAGATGTAGAATGCAATAGAATTGATTTTTGATGAATCGACTAACCACTAATAGTTTCTTTTGTGTTAAATAATTATATAATGTTTGCTTGAAAAAAATTTCACGAATTATATGTTTTTGCTTTGATTTCTTTGATTATCAGCAACAATTAAGTAAAATCAAACAATTAAGTACACCAAATCGATTTAGTTTGGCTTATTGCTAATTGACACAAAATCGATTTTCATACCCTTAAGAATTTTTTTTATGGATTACATCCCTAAATCCCGACTAGTTACTTTATAATCTGTGCATTGTCTGTGCATTGATTTGACATTTTTAGTTGTACTCTACTGACGTATCAAGTACCAACTATCTTTGCGCTAGCGAGTATTGTTTTTGAGAGTTGAGAACTTGAGATTATATTAGATAATTATTGAATTGTGCGTTGAGAAGTAGAACTTGTTTGTATTTTTTTAACTTCTTTTTCTGTGTTGTGTATTGTGCAAATATGACGAGTCGTGTGGTCGACAGATTGACACCGTCAGTCAACCGGCAAATCCGACGATGTATCAATTGTTCATTTTTGATACCCAGAAACCAACCTACACAGTCATTAGAACAAGCGTCTACTCCAATGATTAACTTGTTACAGTCATGGATAACTCCTACTCAGGTAAGCAGATCCGCTCACAGTATTGGCAATTTAAAGGTCGGACAAATCTCAGAGTTTCAGTCACGCATCCTGTGGTGCGGCTATTATGTTGCAATAACTCGTAATTCTTACTTAATATTAGTGGATTACGCTATTTTTAGAGCAATAATGTTCGTTCGTGTTTAAAGTGTCTATTTAAAATAAGTCGTCAAAAGCGTCAAAAAAAATAACCTAGTTTTTAGGTTATTTTCGATTTTATAAAATAACTCCAAAACCCGGGTTTTTTTTTTAAAATAACTTTTGTAGGAGTTAATATGATCAGTGTAGTCAATAAAAAACAAGGTTTGATTTTGATGCAACATGGTACAGGATTCCATACATCCATGAGCATTCTCCTTTGGTGAAAACTTACCTTTTTATGTCCCAAATACACTGTCATTTATTTGATATAAAATATTTATTTTTTCACCTTATTTTGACTTAATATCAAAAAAGCACCCTAATTTTCAATCGAAATATCTCGTGTCAAAATATCAGCTTTTTTCAAAAAGTCGGTGGGCAAATTTAAAAACTTATATACCGGCGAAGCGAGACACAAAAACTTCAATTCTGACAAATTTCAATTCTCGCCCGTCCCATCCACGGGAATTGAAATTTGTCAGAATTGAAGTTTTTGTGTCTCGCTTCGCCGGTATAAAACCACCTTTACTCAAGATCAAGACTCGAGCATTACTTTAAAATTAGCTAGCGTTTTAACTAGTTTCAACCAATCAACGAGTTTTAAGTAATGCTTGAGTTTTGAGTGAGGTTCTGTAATACGGGCCTAACAGTAGCAATGGCTGTCATTTTGACAGTTCAACAACATTCATTGCGATATTTACGCTGTTGAGCGGACAAATTTTCTGAACATATGATATATTGTTCAGAAAATTTGTCCATTTTCAGTTTGAACATATTTCAGCAATGAATTAGCAATATCCTTCAAAATCATTCAGATTGTGATTTCTCGGTGGAACGCTCCGTGGCCCTCCTTTTTTTTTTTTTTTTCTGGGTGAGAAATTATCAAATAACTTCTCCCGCTCTGGGTGGAGCGGGAGGGCGTGTCAGACTCCTACTGACTAAAACCCACCCGTGTTCCTTCGGTTGCCCTGTTGCCGGGGGCCACGATTTCCCTATCGGTTTTCTTCGAACCCCCGGTAGGCACTGGCCCTAGCGGACCCCGTCAATTCTGCTGACATCTCTTTGAGGCGCGCGTGGAACACAACGCGTCGTCGACCCGGGCTTGGTCCTTATCGGACGGCGAGCTACCCATTGCTCACCGTCCGCAAGCCCGCGCCTACGGTGGCCGGAAATCGGCTCGCGATTCCCGCCCCGGGCGTCTCCTCCCGCGGCGGTTAGGGGCGTGAGGGCGCGAAATTTGCCTCTCCCTCACGCGTTCCGCCTCCTCCTTCGCGAGCATTACCGCTTCGCAGAAGGAGGTGACGGCCTGCCATTTCCTCTCGCTCCGTACCATTGCCTGAACCAGGGCCGGACGCGAGAGATCACCGCCGCCGATCGCCTCTACGAGAACACGGCGTTGCTCCACCCAAGCCGGGCAGACCTCCACCGTATGCTCCACCGTGTCCTCAGGCCGATCCACACAATGGTGACACCCGGTCCGCCCTCCTGAGCTCACGATACACTCGGTAGGAGGAAGTTAGTAAATAGATATTGTAATAAATTGCTTATCATCTACGTTTAAATAACTTGGGACGTGGAGTAATCAAACATGATTAGGGAACTGGTGGTCATTTAGGGTATTTATCATTTCCAACTAATTACTTATCTAGATAAATATGAAGATGGTAAATAAGAAAATTAATATGCAGAATGGCAAGTAATTAACTAACTACCTCAAGTATTACCTACTTATTTATCTATTGTATACTGGAACTAAGCCTAAACTTTACGCTTCGATCTGTCAAAATCAGTGCTTTGTAGCGTGATTTTGACAGCTCAAAGAGTAAGTTTACGGTAAGTATCGTCTCATAATATGTTAAGTTTGTTATCAATATTTTTTTTAAATACTTTGATTTAAAAGAGTGCTCGTAGAGTTTCTTGCCCGTTTTTCTCCATAGGAACCTACTACGTTTTATAATGGGCAACTAGCTACATCTTTCTGACTGACCGATCCAAGACAATTCAAAAGTGCCTGTAATTGGTTTATTTGAAATAATTGCTTTGAGTTCCGAGTCTTTTAGAGGGTTTAAATACATAGAAGTTCAGGCAGTTCAGTTACGCAGGAGACGCCCTGGGCGTCGGGAAACGCAGGCCGATTCCCGGTCACCGTAGGCGCGGGCGTGCGGACGGTGAGCAATGGGTAGCTCGACTAGCTCGCCGTCCGATAAAGACCAGGCCCGGGTCGACGGCGCGTTGTGTTCCACGCGCGCCTCAAAGAGCTGTCAGCAGAACTGACGGGGTCCGCTAGGGCCGATGCCTGCCGGGGTCGCGGAAAAGTCCGAAAGGGATACCGTGGCCCCTGGCAACATACAGGCAACTGAAGGAACACGGGAGGGATTTAGTCAGTTAGGCCCGTATTACAGAACCTAACTCAAAACTCAAGTATTACTTAAAACTCGTTTAAAGCCTTTTGATTGGTTGAAACTAGTTTTAAGTAATGCTTGAGTCTTGAGTGAGGTTCTGTAATACGGGCCTTAGAGTCTGGCTCTCCCGCTCCGCCTAGGGCGGGAGAAGTTATTTGATAATTTCCCACCCAAAAAAAAAAGACAGTTCAGTAAGAGAATCCATTCATTGGGATTTATTCAGTATATTATTTCGAATAGTTATTGAGGGATTTACTTAGATGCCCATTCTCCTTTGTGTCTCCAGAAATACATATAACATGGATATTAAATTCTTCGTCTGACTCCTTTTATGAATACTAAACGCCAGACTACGGCGACATTTTTCCATAAAGTTTGATCATTGGACAAGCATCAAACTTGCTCATTACGTATTTGTGACCATATTCAGACCATTATTATCTCTAACTTTTACCACGTGCGTCGCGTCGTATTTCTTATTGAATTGTATTTTTTTTACAGTACAAACTTTATACATATTAGAATTATATTTGTACATTTTATTATTTATACTTTCAACTGTCACTAACGAGACACAATAGAATTTTAGTTGTTATCCATCTCAATGAGGCATCGTGACAGATAATGAGTTATGTAGGTACACATAGTAAAATACATAAAGAAGCGACATATAATTTTTAAGTATTACTTATTTTTTGAGAAATTGACTTTTTAAACTTTTAAGTGCTTAGGTACTAAAATACTAGGAACTGATCCTGTTATTTTTTTCAGCACTCAAAAAGCTTTCACCTAGTTAGGTTGTCTAAAAATATCTAATGTATTTTTTATCAGTATTCTAAGCTCTCCTTTTATGTGGCGCAAAGTTTACACTGGTGCCGATTCCCTTGTTCACAAACTAAACTAAATTAAGTTCAGTGCATCTTTTTCTTTCTATTTCATTAAGAAAAGGACAGAAGATAAATTTTAGTTTAGTCCTGTCAAATTAATCATCGCCTGTCACTCTCCATACAAGTTTAGACGTGATTAAAAACTTGCCGACTAAAATTACGTCGATTTACGTCAAGCGCTGATTAATTTGACAGGACTAAACTAAAATTTATCTTCTGTTCTTTTCTTAATGAAATAGAAAGAAAAAGATGCACTGAACTTAAATTTAGTTTAGTTTGTAAACAAGGGAATCGGCACCACTACCTACCAGACCTTTATTCTTGAAAAAAAAACCTTATGCCTATAAGGTTTTTTTGATATGAAAACAAGTCTTTGAAAAAGAGACCTTGAGCATACGCATTGTGAAACGAACAATGTGTTGTCGTTTTTTTTTTATAGCTGTTTTAACTGGTTTGTTTTATAAAAAGAACAATGTATTATTAAACTTATTGTATTGGGTTCGGTGAACCCTAAACAGTTAATCCCACTCCTAGTATGGTGTAAGATAAGAACCTCCTCGCCACTGACCGACTCCAGTACTTAAAAGTACTACTTGCGCAACCGACTCCGCTCCCCCCCGACCTTTGCTCGTCAACGATGCGCCAGCCCGCGTTAAAGCTGAGCTTGTAGCTTTAAATTCCCCAGATAATAATAATTATCCAGATTTGATCCAGCCTGTCCCCATCTTGCTGTCCTCCCCCCAGCGACGCCCTAAGCCTAGGTTCGTACCCAACAGAGGGTGCCGTTAGCGAGCGTCGCCTAGAAGTTTAGTTGACGCCCCTGGCTTTGAATTTAGCAGCTTAAGGCAGCCACAGGAAAGCCTGGTTAAGTCTTTACTAACGATCTCAGAGGTCAACTACGAGATGACCTACTTAAAAACAAATATATTAGACACCGCTACTACCTGCGGGCTGCGTTTACTCAGGGAGGGTTGTCAATTCTGTTGATGATCTGGCGAGAACCGCGTCAAGTGCGCTGCATGAAACCCCGACTGTCTTGAACGGTTCTTACGCCCTGAAACTGCATGTAACACTCAGAATTCATCCGGAGTTTTGCGTCTATAGATTCTTATACTTTGCCATTTATTATAGATAGGTTCGAATAAAAGTTCTCATTATAATAAGTATCTCTGATTCTCTATTTAGTAGTCACTCCGCTCACTCGTCACCCGACACTCGCAGTGGACGGACGTGTTGCTCCCTGCAGTACGATCATTTACATTTTTCACCCATGTTACGTTACGTTCATCGTTATCTAAGTATTACCTACACCAAAAACTGTAATTATATAAAAATAAAGGCATAACTACTGCTCTCAAAGTGTAGGAGCCAGGAAGCTTATGGCAACATGGCAACTGAAGGAACACGGGTGGGTTTTAGTCAGTAAGAGTGACACGCCCTCCCGCTCCACCCAGAGCGGGAGAAGTTATTTGATATTTCCCACCCAAAAAAAAAAGGAAGCTTATGCACTATGCCGCCTAACTAAATGGAGGTTGGTTATATTGCTGGACGTGGAGTCCTCCGAAAACGTTGAGTGTTATCATCATAGCGTTAGTAAAGGTGGTTCTCCAAAAGAACTTCGAGTTGCTTGCCAAATATGAACAAGTTGCCTGCACTTCAGCAGCTTTCCCTCCCTACCTCCATTCCCTGGATCCAATAAAATTCCGAGAGCGGTCACATCAAAGTTGTCGTTAGAAATTCTAGACCCATTCTCCTTTCGAACAATAGCCCAATTCCCATTGTTTCCAACCCAATACAATGGGATCGTTATAGCTTACCTAACCACTTAGCTAAACTTACCTCTACCACGCTTGTATTTTTCGGTTGTTTGTAGCACTAGCATCCTGTGTGAGTCCCAAATATTTTTCTTTGTTGGTCAAAATTTCTCAGGTAGAAAGCATGGAAACGTTCGCATTATGCTGAGATATGGGCCTTTTTGGCCTCGCACAGGTCGTTAATATTTTTTGTTAGTATAAAATGCTCTTTTCCTATTTTTTAATTTAATTTAATTTTTTATTTCTGTCTGTATTTCCTGTGCGTGTCCCAAATAAAATATTTTTCTTTCTTCTTCTTTCTTTCTTTCTTTCTTCGCTCCCCTCGTCCCCCGTTTCTGATACTGAAGAGCCCTTTTTGAAATAAACGTGCTCTTCCCTTCTCTGACAAGGAAAGAAGACCACCGACTTCTCCCATGACAACACGGTTAAAAAGACTGGTTATGACGATCCCCACTCAGTGGCGTGCCTAGGGGTCAAAATTAGGGCAAGCCGACACATAATTAAAAAAAAAAAACATTTTGACATTATTGGCACAACAGAGTTCTTCGAGTTAATTCATACTTCACTCGCTCGCAAAGTCGGAACAGTCGCTATGGGCAAAATATTACAATGAATCCGGCTACTAGATGGCGCACAAATAGTCACAATTCACAACACTTTAATTCACAGAATATAAAAAAAATAGGTCATCACCGTCAAATCATAGAAGTGCGTGGGTAGCATTAAATATTTTCGAACGCTAAAATAAAAAATAAAAATAAAATTCATTTAATTCAGGCAAAACCCATATTACATTAAAATTTAACTATACTGCAACACACAATCTAACAAAACCAACATATTAAAAATAATGTCAATGCAATGAAAATAGGTACACATTATAAAGATCACAGAATTCAAATAAAAATAAAATGTCAAATTCAATTAAAATAAACGAATGAGTAATACAAATTATAGGGTCACAGAATTGAAATTAAAATGATATGTCAAATTACACAGAATTAATCACAGAATTAATATTAAATTAAAAATTATAGATTTAATCAAACAAGTCAATAATAATATAGGTCAGTGTCAATCAGCTTAAGTGCCCTGGCTATACATGTCTGTTACAGCATTGTCGTATGTAGGGGCAGTCAAATCGCTCAGCGATCATTTTCAGGACAGTATTGGAGCTGGCCCGCACCCTGCGCACTAAGGACGCGCACCGCTTGCGCATGGTGGCGTGAAAACAGTCGGTGCGCGCCTCCGCAAACATGCCCGAAGCGCTGCAGAACCGGGGGAGCCTCAACACTGCCCTGAACCACAACAAGCTGCAAGCAAGCAAGCTTTCTGAAACTACAAGCTATCGTTCATGGTTTCTTCCTGCAGGTCTACTCCCTAAACACGAAATTCGAAGATTCGGCCAAAGTTACGTGCGATTCCTACTCCTTATCACGTCTACGGAGATAAGATTAGTTTGGGGCTCGATCTAATGAATGACAACACGATTTGACAGTTGTCTTTACACCCAATGTGTTTTTGCCCGTTCTAAAAAGTTAATTATTCGGGTGTACTCGCTGGTTGAGGGCAAGAAAAGCCGATCGCGGTGCAGCCACAACAAACACCGTACCACTCCTGCAAGCGAGGATATTTGAGCTGCAGTGCTCATCATCTTCATGCATATTTCCCGGTCGGACCCACAGATATCGAGAGAAAAGGAGCCCAGATCTAATCAGTGCCCAAGGAAGAGCGTTGCATTGCAGTCGAGCAAGACTATAAATTTTTATTCCAACATTCTCCAGGTTCCCGCGCTGCAAAACGCCTTAGCCTAGAATTTTGGCCGGCTGGAGTTGTGTTTAGATGTTACAGAGAAGCACAAGCATGACCAAAACTAAACTCCTATGTGTGGTGTGATTATGTTTTTGTAGTTTATACTTGGGTGTATACTGAATTTATTTATGAGTCTGTAAGGTATTTATGTAAAGGATCTTTTATCACTAGAAATAAATGACATACCCACTCAACTATTATTATTGTACCACCAACATGATGCAGTGTTTCAAAGTAGGTATTTCAAACAACAAAGATTTCAAATGTTTTTATTTTTTCAATGTAAAACTTATATAACTAACAAAAACACAATAAGTAAACAATACATTATAATATTCACAAGTTTACACGAATAGTCGGCGTGATGTATCATGTCTAAGTCATAAAGTCTTTATGAGTTTCGACAGATGTTTGTACGTAAGCACAGCAGCGTCGTTGGAACAGCAGGACGGTCCGGTTGGTGCAGGACCCAGTACCGCACTCTTTACGAAAACCACACTTCCGCTTCTTTTTCTCGATCTTGATAACTCTTGATGTATTGTAGTAGACATCAGTTCACTTATAATATGCGTGAGACGTCATAAAAAAGCAGTATTTAATAAAAAACATTCTAGGCATGGCACCCAAAATATACAATAAGTTGCCAAAAACTATCACAGACCTACACAAAATGGACCAATTCAAATTAGGTTTGCACGAATTTCTAGTTGCAAATGTTACTATTCAATTAATGATTATTTAAATGAAAGATGACTGATCATATAATGATTTTATAATTATGATAATGGTATTATTTTGTTTTTTTTTATTGGCTGTCAGTCATATTTTCAAGCTATTAGTCTGTTTTGTTTAGCTGTAAGTCTTCCAAAGGTAATAAATAAATAAATAATGACAAATATAATGATTATTGGAATTTTGATTTGACTTGTGTATTTTTTTTTTTTTTGGTATTTTGATTTTTAATGTAACTCAATTTGTAATCTATTCTGTTTATTTAATGTTGCGATTAGTTCTTAATATACTTAATATACTATTAATTTACTTATTAATTTTGCACACCTCATTAGGTTATAATACAATGTACCTTTTTTATACCTATAACACATTTTTAACATGTGTTGCGGCGGCGTAAGCCTTAGGGTGAAATCGAAATTTCTTTAGTGGACTGTATCAGGGCGGTTCTGTGACACAAGTAGGTGGTTTGGCGATATGGGAAATACTGAAATGGTACCTGCTTGGTTAGCTATGGCGGAGACACGGTGAGAAGTTTCCTTAGCCACGTGGCGGGCGCCCGTCCAGGATATCACGTACGGATGAGGATCTGCACTTCCCATAACACACAGACACACACTTGCACAGTTTAATCACAATCTTCGTTCTTCGCGGTGAAATATGAGTCCTTTTCGACTTTGGGTTGATTTTGACCCACAAGCGGCGATGTCGATTGAGAAACTGCGGTTTCTTTATAGTGGCGGCGTATGCGCCATGACAAATCTTCCGTTTCGCTCTCGCTCAGGTACCACCAGGGTTGCGGAAAGGAGAGAGAGGAATCGGAACAAAGAATGAAGCGGAAGGAATCTTGTGTAGCACAGATACCAATTAGAGTTGCCAGTAATTAGGCATGAAATATAAAAATGAGTAAGTTATGGCGTTAACATTCCTCGCGGCCTTAAAGGGTTACCTTTAAAGAGTAATAATTATAACAATATATACAATGAGATTACACTTAAATCTAACTAAAGAGGGAATGGACCGAATAAGATATTACTGAGTAGGAATTGGGCATAAGCGGACCACTGGTCGCACAAGAATCCCATTAGAAATGCGTACAGAGACGACTCGCGTGCTACCGTCTTTAGACGTATGCAATTTCTCAATAACTCCTAGAGGCCAGGATAAAGGAGGCGCGTTATTATTGACAATTACTACTACAGTGCCTTCCTTTATCATGTCTCCATCAGGTTTATTCCATTTTAAGCGGGATTGTAAACTATGAAGATACTCGCTTCGCCATCGTTTCCAGTACGACTGGACTAATTTATCCATAAGAGAGTGTCTTTGAAGCAGGTTATCCGACAGTAAACCTGCTTCCGCGGCGGGCAATGAGTTAAGCGGAACGGTATGTAAAAAATGAGAAGGGGTAAGAGCTTTAGGCTCTCCCGGATCAGCGCTAAGAACAGTAAGAGGTCTGGAGTTCAACAGGCACTCTATTTGAGAAAGAATTGTAACTAATTCTTCATAAGAGAGGAGTTGTTGACCTATTGTCTTGAAAAGGTGAGTCTTCACGGCCTTCACCATGGACTCCCAACATCCACCAAAGTGCGGTGACGCGGGCGGAATAAATTGCCAATTAATGCGATGCTCAGCGAGCTCCTCTTCAAAGCGCGGGCGGTATTCTTTTTTTATGAAAGTGTATAAGTCGCGTAAAAACGAATTAGCTCCTCGAAAATTGGTCGCGTTATCCGAATACAGACATTGTACCGGTCCGCGGCGGGACAAAAAACGTTTCAACGCGGCTATGAACGAAACAGTTGTAAGATCTGTAGCTAATTCGATGTGAACAGCGCGAGTGGTCATACAGGTGAAGATACATAAGTAACCCTTGCGACTCTTAGTACCTCGAGCGCGTATGGGCACGTACTGTATAGGGCCAGCGTAATCACACCCTGTATGAGTAAAAGCTTTGGTAGCAACATTCACTCTAGATTTAGGGAGATTACCCATCATTGGCGGATCATGAGGTCGTGGTTTCCACCTGTGGCATGCGTTGCACTTGTGGATTCTGTGACGAATAACTCGTCTAGCGGACAAAATCCAATACCTATGGCGCAATAACGACATAGTGAATTCTGGACCTGCATGTAAATATTTTTTATGATAATAGTCGACGAGGATATCAACTATGCGATCATGACGGGGCAACATTACAGGGTGTTTACTACTATAGGCCTCAGCCGAATGAGTTAATCGACCCCCAACGCGAATTAAATCATCACCATCTACAAATGGCTTGAGTTTAATAAGGCCGGGAGAACAAATTTTATTATTTTTTAAGTCGGAATAATCCTTCATGAAATATTTTTTTTGAACATGACGCAACAAAATGGTTTCAGCGAACTCAAGGTCGCTAGCGGTAACAGCGTCAGTTCGACGCGGCAGTTTTTTCATAAAGCGGAATATGAAAACAATAATACGCCGCAACTTGCTCCACGACGACGTACGTTCTGCGAGTGCGAGTAGAAGCGAATTGTCCGAACTTGAATCCGCGACTACGGGGTGCGCGTGGACCTTTTCTTCCGGAATGGGTTCCGAATTCAAGTCAGTGACCTTATGAATGGGCCATTCGGAAGGGTCGCGCTTAGCCCAAGCGGGTCCATGCAACCATAATGGGTGCTCAATAAATTTGTCAGGTGTTAAACCACGTGACAAACAGTCCGCCGGGTTTTCAGTACCAGCTACGTGGTAGAAATGCTCCGCTGGGACGTTGTCTACGATGCGAACGACACGATTGGCCACAAACGTGTGCCAACGATGCGGAGCGGAATTTATCCAGCAAAGAGTCACCTTTGAATCGGTGAATGCGTAAATATTGGCAACATTATAACGCGGATTATAAATGTCGTGCACACGTCGAAGAAGTTTAGCGAGGAGCTCGGCACCGCAGAGCTCCAGTCGAGCGATAGTCAATGGTTTAACCGGCGATACTTTCGACTTTGCACAAACCAGCTGAACGACCACGTCGTCATCGCGAGTGATATGCGCATAGATGACAGCGCCGTAGGCGCCTTCGCTGGCGTCAGAAAATCCAATTAGGCGAAGAATACAATTTTCAAAAATACCTAAATGGCGCGGAATTTTAAAATCATTTAAAAGCGGCAGGGCAGAGCGAAAAGTTTGCCAACTATTTATGATGTGACGCGGGGGAGTGTCATCCCAATCGAGCTTCAGTAACCACAACTCTTTGATAAGTAGTTTAGCATAGAGAACTACAGGCGCAACAAGACCCATGATGTCTCACAGCCTAGCTACGGCCGACAGTATAGCGCGTTTAGTACACGTATCTGGCGGTCCGGAAATAAGAAATTCAAAACAATCATTTGACCTACACCAGCGCAAGCCGAGGACCTTTTGCTCCACCGACTTGTCGAATTCTAGTTGTTCGGTCAACCTATGCGACGCAGGAATACTGTTTAGAACAGTTTGAGAGTTACTAGTCCACTTGACCAACTCGAACTGACCTCCTCTAAAGAGTTTAATCAGTTCGTTCGAAAGCTGGACTGCACGCGATTCGGAACTTACGCTACAGACTGCGTCATCCATATACAGCGAGTCTGCGATGATAGCGCTAGCAAGCGGGAAATGATGACCCTCGTCTTGAACCAACTGTTGTACTGTGCGGATCGCATGGTAGGGACTTGACTTGAGACCAAAACAGACGCGGTTAAACTGATATAGAACCAGAGGATCGTTTGTACTGAAACGATATAAAATGCGTTGAAAGCGACGATCGCTTTCTCTTATTTCAATCTGTAAGAACATTTGTCGACAATCAGCCGACAGTGCGAATGCGAACAAGCGGAAATTCAAAATTATAGTAAATAAGTCGCCCTGTAAATTTGGGCCACTGTGTAAAATATCGTTGAGAGATACTCCAGTACTCGTTTTAGCACTAGCGTCTAACACGGAGCGTAATTTTGTTGTTGTCTTATCTAAACGTACAACTGCGTGATGCGGAATTACATAGTCAGGACAACTACTGTCTGAACTATCGAGAGGAGCAGGCGATAAATATCCTTTAGCAATATATTCGCGGATGACGTCATCATACGCAGTACGTAACTCGGGTGCGGATTCCAGTTTCTTTTCTAGGCAGTAAAAACGTTTTTTCGCGACATCGAGTGAGTTCCCCAACGAGAACACATCGCTGCGAAATGGTAGGGCTACAGAGTATCTACCTGTGACCTCATCCCGTTCTGTGGTCGAATTATAAAAGTACTCGCACTCAAGTTCGTCGAACGATTTGCTCGTCGAAAGAGCGACGGGCGCTTCATCGACCTGCCAGAATTTTTTCAACGCCGATTCTAACGAGTCTTTGTCAGATGGGTGCGAAACATATGAACAACAAGACAGTGAAGTCTTATTTCGACATACAGGCAACGCGGGCACAGTGCCCATGATGACATAACCGAGTACCGTCTGCATGGCGGGCGGCGCGGAGGAGTTGCTGCTAACTACGCGGGGCAGCATAAGATGCGGATAAAGTGAAGCCCCGATCAGCACATCGATGCGACCGGGTGTGCCGAACGATTCGTCGGCGAGCGGTAAACCTTTTAAGTAAGGCAAGGCGGAGGTATCTACGAGAGCGGTAGGTAGGTTGTCGGTGATTGCATCGACAACTAGCGAATTAACGTTAAAAGTAACGTTTGGATTAAAGCGGGAAGAGAAAGCGAATTGTACGGAACCCTTAACGGATTTTTCCGTACCACCGATACCCTTAACGGAAGGCGTATCAGATGAATGCCTAGACAAACTTAATCGTTTGCAGCATTCTGCGGTAATAAAATTAATTTGTGAGCCACTATCTAATAGACAACGAATAAAATGTTCTTTATTAAATGCATCTCGAACTATTACAGTAGCGGTTGACAACAAAATAGTAGTATTTGTATTACATTGCGGCTCTGATGAGCGGGAGTTCGAGTCGTAAAAGATCGACGCAGCAATGGACGCGTTACATTGCGGGGCACTCTGAACGGCGGCGGCGGCATTAGTACGTTGCTCGCTCTGAGCCTGTGCGTGCGACAAGGACAGCTGCGCGGTTGCAGCCGTGCTATCATCACACGCGCGAGCCGTGGCGGCTGAATCCGATTGTATACGTGCGGTATTATCAACACTGTTCGATAATATAGTCGCGTGCGATTCGCGATTAAAGTGTAAAAGCGTGTGATGTTTATTGTTACAAGCTTTACACCTAGATTCAGATTGACAGACTTTGGCCTTGTGTTTAATACTTAAGCAATTAATGCATGCATTCCTTTGCTTCGCCGATTTGAAACGATCACTTGGTGTCATTTTAGAAAAGGCAGGACATTTATATAAATGTTCATGGACAAAGCCATCACACAAACATTTTGCGGATTTATCAATTATAGTGTAAGATTGCGGTTGCGGAGATTTGGATGCCCTTTTATTTATAGGATTGTTATTAGACTGAGCGGAACTCGAGCTATTTAAAGTTTTAATATTTTGTAAAATGCGAGATTGATTTTTAATTAACTGTACTAAATTGTCGAATTTTGGAATTTCGTCTTTTGAGTTCATTTCGAAAAGTCGAGCGGTTTCAGAATCGACCTTTTTTATGGCGACATGAAAAAAAATCAAATCTGATAAATCACTTATTTTTAGGTTTTTTAATGCGTTTGCGGCGGAAACAAAATTATCAGAAAAGGATTCGAAATTTTGAATAGATGCGGTATTAAAAGATTTATGCTCAAACATCCGATTAAGGTAACTAGAAGCCAACATACGTTTGTCTTCGTACCTGTTTATGAGTGAATTAAAAATTAATTGGTAATTGTCACCATTAGGGCAAACTCCTGAGAACGCGGTTTGCGCCTTATCTGTCAATTTCCCCATCAAGTAATATAACTTTTCCGAATCAGTCAATGTATTATTTTCGTGTACCGTGCTTTTAAAATTAGCAAAGAACAGGGCCCAGTTACGAATGTCGCCATCGAATGACATAATTTCAATGGGAGGCAAGCGAACTGATTGTTTATTGACTCCACTAGAAGTAGGTGCCGATGTGTCTGCGGATTTTGAGTAATTCGAATGATTATATTTAATTCTGCAATATAATTCCTCAAAACTAATCCACGACTGTTCATCAACCGTATTATTAGGGTTTTGTTTCAGAAGAAGCGAGTTATATTTATTAAATGCCTCGAGGAACTCGGTGCGCATCGCATCGATGTTGACACACGCACACATGAACTTCTCTAGCGGTTCCATACCGGACTTCATCTTTTCCATTAAATCATAAATGATTTGCACACGGGCAAAGACCATATTACGACATGATAGTGCTATTTGAATGGCGGATTCTATCTGATCATCCGAACCAATGGTTACCTTCTTAGACATTTTCAATATTTTGTAGGTTTATATAGTAGGTAAGTCTAAAATAAATCGCGAACTTCAACGAGCTGCGCGCGGTGCGGAATTAGTGGGTACCTACGAATATTGTACCGAACGATGACGAAGCGAGCGAGCGGTAGGTGAAATATATTTTTCTACCTACCTACTTAAATTAAATATTATTTTGAGCGGGATGCGAAATACCTGTGAATGTACGCAATGACAACGTAGGTATTCTAATAAATGAATGCGGTTTATTTTATGAGTTTAGGGAACGAAGATTGAAATGAAACGTAATTGCGGGATGATGATATACGGATTAGTATAATGATATTCGTTATCGAAAGGATAAAGAAAAATAGGTATCCGTGATCGTAGGACCAAAAAATGTTGCGGCGGCGTAAGCCTTAGGGTGAAATCGAAATTTCTTTAGTGGACTGTATCAGGACGGTTCTGTGACACAAGTAGGTGGTTTGGCGATATGGGAAATACTGAAATGGTACCTGCTTGGTTAGCTATGGCGGAGACACGGTGAGAAGTTTCCTTAGCCACGTGGCGGGCGCCCGTCCAGGATATCACGTACGGATGAGGATCTGCACTTCCCACAACACACAGACACACACTTGCACAGTTTAATCACAATCTTCGTTCTTCGCGGTGAAATATGAGTCCTTTTCGACTTTGGGTTGATTTTGACCCACAAGCGGCGATGTCGATTGAGAAACTGCGGTTTCTTTATAGTGGCGGCGTATGCGCCATGACAAATCTTCCGTTTCGCTCTCGCTCAGGTACCACCAGGGTTGCGGAAAGGAGAGAGAGGAATCGGAACAAAGAATGAAGCGGAAGGAATCTTGTGTAGCACAGATACCAATTAGAGTTGCCAGTAATTAGGCATGAAATATAAAAATGAGTAAGTTATGGCGTTAACAACATGTATTATGCAAATAAATTATTTGATTTGATTTGATATCATTGTTATTTTAGTAATTCTGTTTTTATATAATTACTTAATTTATGTAGTTAACCAATGTAAACAAACAATACAAGTATGACTTTAATTTGACGTGACAAATATCGTTGGAATTGACAATTAGTCAGCATCAGCCATACATTCCGTTGCAGCAAATACTAAGAAGAACTTATCTGAATGTTAATAATAAAATATAAATGGAGTTGCAATCAAAAATGATGATATATTGATACATGTTTATGAAACTCGTATAAAATTTTGCTCAAAACCTTTATTACGTTTAACAGTCATTTTGAAAAGTAGCATCGTTATGTGGAATGGATTGCTTCGCGCGACGTATAATGGTAACATTTTTGTCCTTTGACTCGTGATGTACAAACGACTTCAAATAGTGAGAATACAAGAATCTGGATAATGCCACCGTTCTAAAAGCGACATATAGAGACAAGTGGCAATGACGAATGCAACAAGTATGAGTGTAAACGCGAAAATTGGCCGTCTGGGACCACCTTCTCATCACAAAACTAGAAAATTCAGAAAATTATTTTCAGAATTCTCTAAAATGTTTTGCAATAAGCACACCAGATGGCAGAGCTTTCAGCTCGAACTTCAGAATCGTTTCGAGTGCCTAGAGAGCTCCGTGGACGATTATAACGATGGGTTTGTGGAAACTGTCCATACGGTCGAGTCCTAGATCTTCAAGACCCGCCGTACAAATCGAAACAAGAAGCTCTATGATGCTACTTTGCAGCTCATGGAGGAGAAGCGCGAGATGATCCTGCAGTCTTCAGACGATGCGCTCAAATACGGCGGCTCAATAGACAGATCTCTAAGTCCTTGAAAAGCGACCTTCGCCTCTATATTACGAACTGTATTAAGGACGCGATAGAGCGGTACAAGGGCTCCAAGGTTTTTACAATAGATCTGTCTATTGGACAGAGCCAGCTAGCGAAACCGAAGACCGATGATAGCAGAATCGTATCCGCCAAACCTGAACTGTTGAGAGAGATCGAGAGTTTCTATGGACAGTTATACACGTCAACCAGTTACCCCGTTACGAATCTAGCAAACGACCCAAGAGCTAGATTGACCCGACACTATACCGAAGATATCTCTGACGTCAGCTTGTACGAGATTAGGATGGCTCTGAAGCAACTTAAAAACAACAAGGCGCCGGGTGATGACGTGACGGAATTACGGCCGAACTCCTGAAAGTTGGTGGAAAACCTGTTCTTTAAGGCCTTAAGACGCCGTATGACGGAATCGAAAAGCTTCTGGAGGGCCCTCCAGTCAAACGCCATAGGCATGGAACAGAGGTGTGGTGGTACTCTTCTTTAAAAGGGCGACAATGCCCTGCTTAAGAATTATAGGCTCATCACACTTCTGAGCCATGTCTACAAGCGTGCAGGTCTGACGACTTCCAGCCTCACGAACAAGCCGGATTCCGTAAACGCTTTAGCACCGTAGACCACATATATACACTGCGGCAGGTTATACAGAATACCGAAGACTATAACCTGCCTCTCTGCTTAGCGATTGTGGACTACGAGAAAGCCTTCGATTCAATCGAGACATGGGCCGTGCTGCAGTCTCTTCAACGGTGCTAGATCGACTATCGGTACATCGAGGTGCTAAAGTGTCTGTACGAAAACGCCACTATGTCAGTCGGACTGCAGCGAGGTGTGAGACAGGGAGACGTTATCTCTCCGAAACTGTTCACCGCTGCCATGGAGAATGTCTTCAAGGTTCTGGATTGGAAAGGGCTAGGCATCAACATCAATGGTGAGTATATCACTAACCTTCGGTTTGCCGACGACATAGTTATCATGGCTGAGACCATAGAGGACCTCGGTGCAATGCTCGATGACCTCAGTAGAGCCTCCGAAAGAGTGGGTCTTAAAATGAACATGGACAAGACAAAGGTCATGTCAAATGCCCATGTGACACCCACTCTCATGAAGATCGGAGACGCTACGCTTGAAGTTGTGGACGAGTATGTTTATCTAGGACAAACTGTCCAGCTAGGTAGGTCCAACTTCGAGAAAGAGGTCAATCGTCGAACCCGACTCGGCTGGGCAGCGTTCGGGAAGCTACGCAATATCTTTTCGTCCCACATACCACAGTGTCTCAAGACGAAAGTCTTTGATCAGTGCGTGTTGCCAGTGATGACCTATGGTACTGAAACGTGGTCGCTCACAATGGGCGTTATCAGAAGGCTAAAAGTCACCCAAAGGGTAATGGAGAGAGCTATGCTTGGAGTTTCCCTACGTGATCGAATCAGAAATGAAGAGATGCGCAGGAGAACCAAGGTAACCGACATAGCCCGAAGAATTGCCAAACTTAAGTGGCAATGGGCACATTGCTCGCAGAACGAATGGCCAATGGGGTCGAAAGGTTCTGGAGTGGTGACCGCGTACCGGAAGACGTAGCGTTGGATGGCCTCCCACAAGATGGACCGATGTCTTTGTGAAGACCGCAGGAATCCGCTGGATGCGGAAAGCACAGAATCGGTCGAAGTGGAGGTGCTTGGGTGAGGTCTATGTCCAGCAGTGGACGTCTTTCGGCTGAAATGATGATGATGACACCAGATGGCGCTACTGTACGCCGCTAGATCGCGTTGTCGTTGTCGCTTGCCAAATGGTTAGGCCCCGTCGAACATTTTGTGTGACTGAGTTTTGTTAGGTGTAAAGTAACTTTAAAAGTAAAGTCTCGTGTTTAACAGATAGTAGTTGGTTAGTTGTGGGTTATTTTATTTCTGTTTTATTATCGTTTTGCCACCACATGCTTTTTAGTAACCTACAGCCGCAGTCGGGTTTTAAACTTGGATAGGTATATTAATTATAGGATTTTAAACTGACATGGTTATTTTCACTACTAAAGTTATTTACTTTAGTAGTTTAAAAAGTTTGTACTCGCGAGGTCTACTGTTCGCAGAACTATTCGTTTATTTTTATTGGTGGGCTCACGTTTGAAGGCAAGCCGGGCTTTTCGGCTTTGATGAAAGGAACGCCACTGTCCCCACTCCTGCCTTCAACCTATAGGCGTGAAGTTCTAGCGCATGATGAAAGATGATAGATGATATAGTGTGTGAAGCTACCGATGACCACCATCACCCAATTGTCAGGGTGAAATTGGTTTGATGCTTCTTTAAGAGCGATCGGAGGGCAATGTCACGGGCAAGTGCCTGGGCAACCACGCACCGTAGACTCTGTCCGGAGCTAGTACTAAAACGTCCATAGTCCTAATCCTTTAGTAAACTCGAACTAGAATACTCTTGGAATCAGCTGAACACAATGAGCTTGGCGACCATCTCTGGAATTCGCCAGACGATGTGCGTATTGCATATGAAAAACGTGGTTATTCGTTTGTGGTTTTTGCAGCGTGGAAAAATTCATAAACATACTAAAATGTCTATCGGCCGAAGACATGTTGTGTAATGTAAGGATATGTGCACGAAGTATAAACTTATATTTAAGTACTACTTTAAAATACCGTTTATAAGAGAACAAAATAGAAAAGCTGCGTTGTGTTGGCAATTGACGCGCTCTTTTTACAAAGTTAAAGAATGATATCACCCACCTACGGCGAGACGAGGTACGTGCGCTGCTATATCCCGAGCCGGACGTAAACATCGATAAGATAGGGTCAAAATTCAGCATGTGAACGTTTCGCTGCGTTGTGTGTCACCATTGTTATATTATTATTATTTTGAGACCTTTGTAAGAGGCAGTCGTTTCATGTGTTAAAATATATACTTAGTTTACTCTTTGTCGTTATTATATTGTTTGATGTTATTATATTGTTATATTATAATATAAAGTTGTTTCAGTTAATAGTGAGTGATCTAAGCATATGTATATTAAGCTAGAAGTAGATTATATTGCTTTTGGAGTGTATTTATTTATGGTTAAAATGGCTTTACTTAGTAAGTAAATCGATCTGGGGGCCTACCACCAGCTCATAAAGCAGTATTATTTTAATATTACTTCAATGTGGGAAAGAGATGAAGCTCTACAGGACGTATAGGCATAGGCCTCCCCCAGTAGACTAGCAATAACTTTATAAGTATGTCGGAGCGCCTACGCCGCGCCGCCGGGCTCACAATCGTCGTCAGAAGGGTAATTATCTATGTAAGCCGACGTTCGCACGGAAGTAATAATATCGCGGCGGGATTTTATCGCGCACTGAATTTTCTGAGAAACAAGTGCACGAAAAAAAAAAATCGCCGCGATTTTATTACGTCCGTGCGAACGTGGACTATGTCTACTTCGTAGGCAAAGGAAACGCGTATAATCACACTAACTAGAAAAGTCTACATGTAACTTATAATCTACGCTTGTCTTAAATGAATTAGAAGGGCGTAACGAATCCGCGGGTCGCGCACAGTCGATCTCGCGGTCCGAATGGAACTGACTGCCTGATGCTAAACTCTTATCGTCTTAAAACGATCCCACGAGAAAATGCAAGCCGACCCCCGGCCACGTTCGACGCAATCAGGTTCACGTCGTCGTCTTTCTTATCGGAAACAATTATTCATTATTTAATATCAATAATTTAATAATTATTATTTAATTTTTTAGAGCATACCTACTGCACCACATTGTACACATGCAGTCTGTGGACTGACTACACGCAAAAATCGTACAGTGCCTTTCGTGTCCAGTATAACAACGCGTTCAGGATGATGTTGGGGCTCCCCCGCTGTTGCAGCGCATCGGCAATGTTTGCGGAAGCCCGCGTTGATTGTTTCTACGCAACAATGCGCAAGCGCAGCACTTCGCTGGTGCGGTGAGTCTTGACTGTGCCATCATGACTGACTGTTGTGAGCGGCACGTGGCGCGCTTGGGAGTTTTAAAATTTATATTTCCAAGCGTGTCACGTGTCGCTTTCTTTTTAAATTAAAATGACATTTATTGTACTTCTGTAATTTATGACGAAAAATTTTATGTAACCTTATTTAATTTTGTTTTTGAATTTTTTATTTGAGTTTTAATTTTGATTGTATTTTTAATTTTGATTTTAATCTTATTTTTTTTGAATTTAATATTGTTTTAAATCAATTCTATTTTAATTTTTAATTGTAAATGTGTAACTATGCCTATTCTAATATGAGTCTGAGTTACTCGAATTAAATGATTTGAATTTGAATGAGCTCTGCGCGCTAACAAAGACCACCGTGATCTTGAAAGTTAGACGAGGTGTGACTGACACTCTCACAGGTGGTGGGTCGCATACGACGCCTGGGCCTGGAGGTGGCTCTCAATAAGTCGGAGGCCGTGGTCTTTCACGGCCCTCGGCGGGCACCACCGCCGGGATCAAGCGTCGTGGTTGGGGGGTCCAAATTGCTGTCGAGTCCACCATGAAGTACCTGGGACTGGTGCTCGACAGCCGGTGGGACTTCGGCCCCCACTTTCGACAACTGACGCCCAAGTTGATGGGTGCCGCGGGTGCGTTGTCGACGCTGCTTCCCAATCTGGGGGGCCCGAGCACCGCCTGTAGGCGGTTATACTTGGGGATCGTGCGATCCATGGTCCTGTACGGAGCCCCGGTGTGGGCTTCTGACCTGACGGCCGGCAGCATCGCAATACTGCGAAAACCGCAGAGGGCTATGGCCGTCAGGGCTATCAGGGGGTATCGCACGATCTCCTACGAGGCGGCTTGTGCACTGGCCGGATCCCCGCCCTGGGACCTAGAAGCGAGAGCCCTCGCTTCACTGCATCGGTGGCGCGAGGAGGCGCGAATACGGGGAGGTGGACCGGTGCAGCGTGAGATCGAGCTTCGTCGGTCTCAGCTCCGCGAGGTCCTGGTGACAGAATGGCGGGACAGGCTTCTGCGCCCTACCCTCGCTACCGTCGACGCGATCCGACCAGTGTTCGACGAATGGCTCGGGAGGAGGCACGGTTCCCTGTCGTTTCGGGCGACGCAGGTGCTCTCGGGGCATGGCTGCTTCGGGAAGTACCTGTGTCGCATAAACAGGGAGCCGGACGCTCGGTGCCATCACTGCACCCACTGTCGGGAGGACACGGCGCAGCATACACTCGCAGAGTGTACCGCATGGGAGGAGCCGCGCCGTGCCCTCGTATCTGAAGTCGGAGCCGACCTGGCGCTGCAGGCTGTCGCTCGTTCGATGGTCGGGAGTGCCGAGTCGTGGGATGCGGTGATCTCCTTCTGTGAAACCGTAGTTTCGCAGAAGGAGGCTGCGGAAAGGGAGAGGGAGATTGAGACCATTCTCCTGATCCGTAGCAGGCGGACTGGGCGTCGGCGGAGGGCGGACAACGCCCTCTTCCAGCCCCCGTAAACAGATCCGGAGGGACGGCGGACTCGGGGACGTCCGCCGCCCCCAATCCAGCAGGACCCGAGGTGGCAGTGCGTTGTGTTCCACGCGCGCCCCTATTTGACGTCGCGGGGGGAGTCTCACCTCACTCCCCCCGCGGGCATGAAGTGGCCCGCAATTGCGGGCCGGCACCAGTCGGGGATCATGGAAGGCGCACTAGATCTCATGATCCCCGGTCCAAGTGTGGGAAGGGAACACCGGGGTGGTTTTTAGTCAGTAGGAGTCTGACAGACCCATTCGTCTGCCCCAGGGCGGAGGACATCCATGAGGATTTTCCAACAAAAAAAAAAAAAAAAGGTTTGACTGACACCTTCGTCTTACGCTGATAAGAACTGGACGAGGTTTGAGTTGACACCATCGTCTCGCGACGACAAATGTATGTTTAAATTAAAGGTTTTGACATCAGAATCCTCCAGATTGCTTTGCTTTTTAGCATAGGCCTCCCCCAATAGACTAGTAATAACTTTATATAAGGTTTAGGCATTCCTTTCATTAAAGCCGAAAAGCCCGGCTTGCCTTCAAACGTGAGTCCAGGCCCACCAATAAAAAAAACTAAACTTGCAACCAAGTCATTTATTCATATCGCAAGAATTGATAAGAATAACAACATTCTGCGCTGGACTGTATCAGCCGCAAGCTACGATGCCAGTAGTGCTATTCTGTAAAAATCTCACCGTGATATCCCTTAGGTGAAGTGAGCTGCCAATAGTGTCAATCCATAGCAACTGACAGCTCGCTCGACGCACACTTCACCTAAGATAACACTGTGAGATGGTTACAGAATAGCACTACAGGTTTACGTAGGTACTCAATAATATTTAAATTCCGCGCCGTTTTCATCACAAGTTGCCAAACTATCTCGGGTCGTTGCGATTTCGCTCTCTAGAGTGTTAAGCAAGACGCGAGATCGCATCGATGAATGAAGACGTCAATTCTGTGGTACATTGCAAAGCTTTCTCGCTCACACAAGCTGGCTTCTTATGAGGCTTCTAGACCTCTCATCTTTCGCATAGAAATTGTTAACGTTGTTGGGACCATTAGTATGTACTCATTTCGCAAAATGTTCTAATTTTTAAGACCGGCTTTTGATTTTTTTATGAATGGAACGAATAGTGTGTTTGATTTATTAATAGTAGGAGTTAAACAAGTACCTATGTCGTTGCAAGACGCTGCATTGCGGATTTCTATAGAATCATCATCATCATCAGCCTATAGCAGTCCACTGCTGGACATAGGCCTCTCCAATGGCATTCCATTCAGCTCGATTCTCGGCAACTGCTACCAGCCACCTTGCGAAGATCGTCACTCCACCTAGCCTGAGGGCGTCCTACCTTACGTTTGCCAATTCGCGGTCTCCACTCAAGAACATGTGCACTCCAACGGTTATCGGTTCTACGGCTGATATGGCCGGCCCACTGCCACTTCAGCTTGCTAATTCTGTGAGCTATGTCGATAACTTTGGTTTTCTGCCGGATCACTTCGTTCCAGATTCGATCCCTCAGAGAGACTCCAAGCATAACCCGCTCCATGGCTTGCTGAGCAACCTTAAATTTATGGACCAGCCGTACCGTGAGTGTCCACGTTTCGGCTCCGTAGGTCATAACAGGCAGGACGCACTGATTGAAGACCTTAACAATTAAACAATTTAAATCAAAGGAGATGTTTCATTTTCGGCCATAAAGTGTACGTTAATGAAAAAAAAGGAAAAAATTCCACGAATTGGGGAAAAATATTCTTTCCTGTTTATTCCCCTGATTACTTCGGCACAAAAAATAATAGTTTAACAAATTATTGCTATATTTTATTCATCATGGCGTCGTCTTACTTGCATACTGTTTTCGTCCAGAAATCATGTTACATTTTAACATAATAATATCACGTAGACGTTATTTAAATAAATATGAAAGGCATGTATTTCTGTACTATAATAAGATAGCTATCTGATACAACTTTTTTGATTAATTAGAAAGTGTTATTCATCATTTAAAAAATAAAAAACGCTTTTGTGGATTGTAGATTTGTAGGTACTTCTGGAAGAAAATGGCTAGCTGTCGATGGTCGTATTTCTCCTGACAAACGTCAAACATTTTCGGTTTTTATTTTGTGCCCAAAAAGTAGGTAGATATTATGGAAAAAAAACAGTCTTTATTGTGTTAATGGGTTCGTTGCCCAGGTTTTCTAAAGTGTACATGTTATGGCCGGAGTCCCATACAAAAATGAGACGTCCCCTTTGTTCAAATTAGTTTTTTTTTTTAATTCTGTGAATTTAAGTGTTGAGAATTGTGATTATTTGTGCGCCATCTAGTAGCCGGATTCATTGTAATTTTTTGTCCATAGCGACTGTTCCGACTTTGCGAGCGAGTGAAATATTAATTAACTCGAAGAGCTTAAGGATGTGCCAATAATGTTAAAATGTTTTTTTTATTATGTATTGTGTCGGTTTGCCCTAATCTTGACCCCTAAGCACGCCACTGGCAACTTGTAAAGATGTAGAGTTAAGTGCGTCGTCCACCGCCAGCTAAACTAAATTAGTTTGCACTTAGTTTAGTTTAGCTCGCGAGTTTTTCATACATGTGCGTCCATCCACATGTATAAAAACTGGCAAGCTTAACTAAACTAACTGCAAACTAACTTAGTTTAGCTCGCGATGGACGGCTCGCATTATTGCTACTCTACAACTTAATCATAACCCTCCTTTTTGCTTCACCGTAGTCGGGTATTAACTACAATTAATTACGGCGCAGTTACACGCTAAATAAATCGAAAAGTCTATATTAAGCTCGTCCAGATAAAAAGTATGCCTATAAAATGATGACCTTTGATTGGCCAGTACAGTAACCTTCTGAATTTGTTTATATTATGATAAGAACCTAATCTATACATGTAATAAAAATTTGCGGAGTCAAAACTGTAGGTACATTGAATATAGGTAATTATATCTGAATATACCAAAACTACCTCAATACTTTTGAAAAAGGGGGTTTAAAAGTTTGTATGGAAGAATCTTAACGCGCGGTTCGATTATAATTTGAAACTCAACATATAATATAATAGTATAAAAAAAATTACGTATATTTTCATTTTACAAAATTGAACCCTTAACTGGGTTAAAAGGGGTAATCAAATTTTTAGGGGAGAGTTTTACTGCTTGCTATAAATAATAATAAAATCAAATAATGGAAGACTAATAAACGATTTTTCAAAAATCAATCCCTATAATATATATCGGGGTGAAAAGCGGCAAAACAATTTGTATGAAAAACCACAATCCTTTGATTTTCAAATGTTAAATATGATACACACAGTAACTTATTTAGGTAAATAATAAAGACTGTAATGATTATTTTTTCAAACTACCCTTTTAATGGTAATGGAGGGGGTATTAAAGTTCGTACGAGAAGTACAAAGTCTGCGCGGACGAAGCCACGGGCGAAGTGCTAGTGAGTTAATAATCATAAATTATCTAATAAAATAATATACTATGTTAACAAGCATTATCTTTGTTTTTAAATTTCAAAGATCAGGAGCGATTTATCTAAATGTAAGTTCGATTTTATTTTAATTAAAATTAGCTGCTGCCCGCTATTACGTTCGTGTGGAAGTCGTAAGACACGTGTACTAAAATAACAGCTACATTTTTATAAAAGTTGTAATAGTGTATACTACATTTGTAGTTTTGGTCTCAGCAGCCAAAATATACTGAGAGTCAGCTCTACAGGTCGTATAGCTTCATCTCTTTCTCCCACTGAAGTAAAATTAAAATAATACTGTTTAAGAGCTGGTGGTAGGCCCCCAGGTCTTGTGACGCGGGAGCAAGCGACGTACAGTTGTCTGTGTGAGAAGCAACTCGTCCTGCACGCGTTGCATGACCACCGTAGAAACGAGTTTTGTCGACAGAAGAATAGACAAAATGACGGTCCGTGTAGACAGGACGGCAGGAAAGTAGAAAGACTCAACTGCACTTTTTACGAAATTCACTTTTTTTCATAATTCGACTCGGAATTCTTTGTTTTGTCATAGGATTTTTTTTTCTGTTTGATTCTCAATTTTTATTGATATCGACGTCAACTACAAAAAAATCTCAAAGTATTGAAGTATCGTATATTGGAAGAAAAAAAAAACGTGTGGCACTCGGGGACTACCGCGGTAAAGCTATTGCATAGCATTTGTAACCTCCATACTTCCTATTTGTCAACGCTACACTTGGGATGATGACGTGATGATAAAATAAAAATTACATTCCCATGACAGCATCACGTTTCCCATGACAACTTCACGTTGTCATGGGAACCGTCATTACGTGGTAGGCGGAGTGGGGGGTGTTAGGTTTTATTTTCGTTACGTTACTGAATTTCTTGATTCGGTCGCCACGCTCAAAGCCCGCGATAAAAGCTATGCAATAGCTTAAAAAATTACAGTATTTTATATGGAATTTTTTAGTTTTTGTATGGAAAATAAATAAAATTATTACCTACATGTTGAGTCTCCCCCTACATGTTGAGAACCCTTAAACCCCTACAGTTTAAGGGTTTTTTTAAAGGGGTCGAAATTTTCATTATTTTTGCGATTGGACACGCCATTTTCGAGATATAAGCAAAAGAAAAAAAAAGACAGTACTGTTTTTGCACCTGAATTCGAGGTGTTGGTGTGAATTTTTGTTTATGTTTTATTCCACACCTTTTTAATCGCGATTAAAAATAGTCAGATTTAGTTAGACAATCAAAATTTTTAAAACGCACCGTATATACTTTGTGGCCGTCGAGTAAAAAGTTTTCTACACTGTCTTTAGCATGGCGATTACAAAATCAAATTGTCTTCACTACCTTAGTGATTTTGACAGTTTGGGATAGAATTTTTTTTTCTGAAATAGTCTACATGTAAAAGGACCTAAACAAAGATCGTTAGAAACGAAAGACAAAATAACAGATTGTAGAATGATTTCTACGGTGCGATGTCAAAAATGGAGAAATGAAATGTCATTTTGTATAGAAAGAGCTGTGTCTATTCTTCGTAGAGATAGAAAGCGTCATGCTACGCGTGCTGAGGTCGACACCCGCAACCTTCGGTAGCAATTTCCTATTGCTTGAGCCCCGCTAAAGCCCCGGTGACACACGAGGTGTGTCACTTGGAACATGCCGTCAAGCCCCGGTGACACACCTCGTGTGTCACCCGTCACACGCGGCTTTTAGCTCTATTTGTAATATAAAATAAAGTTATTCTATGGTCGGATAGATAAGCTAGTCAACAAAACCATTTATTTAAAAATACCTGGAACGCAATATTTAAAAAAAATATTGAAAGTCACGTTTCGGCGCGAGCAAACGTCAGTCTACGAAGCGCTCAGGGCTTGAAGGTTAGTGCCGTAATATTTCGTGTTTTTTGTGATTTTTGTGTGTATATCGACGGGAAGTGGTGTTATTTTCATTTTTAAGTAAATATTACGTCGTTGTAAATAATATTTGCAGTAAATAACATCATATTATACCTATTTTGACCCAAACAAAAAGTGTAAACAAACATCTGAATGAAAAAGTGACCGTGCTGTGATTTTGTGGTATTTTGGTGTGTAATCGTCGGTATTTGATGGGTAAGTTCCCTTTTTTATATAAATGATTAGATTACTAATAATTTTAGACTGTTTTTTCGCCTAAATAGGGCGAAAAAATATTTTTTTGAAACGGATAAAGTTACGTAAGCACTAGAAAATCTAGGTCTTAAAAATTCTAGATTTTTAGTATCTTTTATTTTCAATGTTTGTCTCTAAAAACGCTTTTGTTAGATAACATAACTATCCATAATGTACCCTGCAAAATTTCGTGTGAATTGGTTAGCTAGTTTTATCAGAAATCGTCAAAATAGTAGACAATAGACTCACCAACAAAAACACGTAATAAATCATAGTGAACGTTTCTCACGAAAGTCGTAAATATTTATGTTGGGTCCCTTATCTATTCGAGAACCGAAAACAACTGCAGTAATATGCAACATCTTCTGAGAAACTTGAGTATTTTGTTTATTTGAAGGTGAGTCATAAATCTTTTGCGTCGTGGGTGGTCGCGGGGCTTGACAGGAATAACTCATCTGTCAAATAGGGTCTGAGAGGTAGCGAATTTATGATGTTCTTGCATCATTACATCATCATTCTCTTGTCCCTCCTTGTTTTAGCGTGTCGATGGCAATTTATATATAGTCAGCCCCAGTGACGGTTGGTGGGTCTTAGTGCTGGGGGTTCACTCCCTGTCCCTGACAGTGAATACAGTGTCACCTATTTATGGATATCTCTTCGTGACTGTTTATAGTTATGGACATAGTTGTTAGTAGACTTAATTTTTTTTAGCGGAGATGTTTACGTTGGAATACTGCACTTTACTGTCTACACTTTTAGAGTTAGTTTCTTCACACCCCACACAACCACGATATATTTTTGTACTGGTCTGTATTAAACGTACGCTTAAACTTTATTTCTTTCGAACAACAGTCCCGTGTCAACCGAATGTCTGGACGAGAGCGACCTTTACTTTTGATATCTAAACGTTGTTCAAATATCTCTCTTTTATTTTTAATAAACCGAACACTATACGCCATGCAAGTAAGTACAAGAAAGCTCCAAATAGCATACAAACAGTTATATATTTCGCGCACCAATAACTCCTTACGCACACTGCAGTTCAAGTAAGACGCTACACTGATGACTAATTTGTTAAAAACTTTGTGGTCAAGGACACACTTTCGTTCGTAGATCTCCGACCCAGTTCGGCTAAATTCTCGAAGAGCGCCGCTCCATTTTTGCTATAACTTTCATAGAAAATGCTCCATCTCACGCGTACGGAGTTAGGTGCCTCTGTCTTTCTTTCGTACAAATTTTGTATGAGATATTTTGTTCATAGGAGCGCTTAGCCGAGCGCTCAACATCCGCCAGACCCTAATAAATATCGGTTTGTTTACATAGTCGAATTTCGTGGGCTATCCCAGGGCATCCTTCATATTATTTATAAATTAAAGTCGCTTTTCATGTCAGTCTGTATGACCACGTTGTTCTTCTAACAAAAACTACGCTAAACTACGCTACGCCACTCATTTAGAGAATTTATTCCGGAAGGTTTCTGTGTACCTATAATAATAATACATTAACATTTAATTTAGATACATCACAGAAGTCTCGATGTTTTGACTTGTCGCCACATCGGTACTGTATTAGACCAGTTGGGTGCTGTTTCAGAGTGGATGCACGTGACGTAACGTTAAAAATTTTTTTTTCGTATTCTTTGTATGATAGAGAATATAGATCCGTGGGTTGCGCCCCCTCGAACCTACCCGCTTCATTGTTCAAATCAACAAAATATGATTTTTCTATATATTTTAAAATGTGTATTTTTTTCTTACGTTTGCACGAATAACTTGGAATCTGAGGGTTTTAGGCCAAAATCTCATTTGACAAAAGTTGTTCGCAATAAAAAAATACACAAGACATGTGGGTTTTAATATCCCGTTTTTTCAATTAACCATGTTAAAATGGCTATTTTTTATTTAAAAAAATCGAAGAAATGAAAGAAATTTCTCGAATTTTTTTAAAGTTATTAATAATCATCTTAGCTTAACAAAACTTTAGCTCAAGTTACCTCAATGTATCATAAGTAAGCCATAAAATTTTCAAGGCGATCGCTCATGCGGTTTTTGTTTAATTGTTATTAGAAGATGGCTGTGCATGAATGAGTACTCTTATTAGCAAAATAGCTGGACGCCTGAAGAAATTTTTTTATTTGCCAAAAAAAATCAGAGAGTTTCCTGGGGGGTCTATTCATCGATTCCAGATGCTAGAATATTCATTTTAATTTTTTGGGAGTCATGCGAGTGTTTTAAAAATACTTTCAAGTTGTTAATATTAAACAAAGTTGAATAACTCTCTGAATTTAAACTTTTTTCCACTTCTGCAAGTAAATTCAGAGAGTTATTCAACTTTGTTTATCTACACTACTTTGTTTTTCTTGATACATCATACATCCAAATCTGTTCAGGCATTTAAAAGTTATGGTGGCACAAATAAACTCATACATACAAACATGAACCCTGAAAACATTACACTCCTTTTTGGGCAGTCGTGTAAAAATTACCCATTTTCTTGCTGACTGTAAATTTTTTTTCAAAATCTGTGAAGTTAAGTTAAAGTTTCTCAAAAGTTACGGAAAGACTCATTAGACTGTTTTCCTGTAGGCATAACGGTTACGGTACCTACCTACTCTGGCTACACCGTCTCAAAAATCCAACCTGTATATCATGATTGACTGATTAGCTCCATAAAGGTTAGGCGTGATGATAATCATTTAACAAAGTTTAAATCTGTAACTACCTGCAACATTCTAACCTTTAGGCTCGTCTTTATACAACTTGCGGTAAACTATTGAAGAATACAGCGGTAAACTGTACAAACATAATGTATAATATTGCTCACACCCCAAAGAAAATATTTAAATAAAAAAGAAATACTCTACAGTCGCATCAGACTTATAGAATGTTTATGCAAAATTTGAACTGAATTTATCCGTTAGTATTTACGTGATTCTGGTACAGACGCCAGCATATGAAGCTACCCGAAACTGTCAAATTTTCCCAATCAACTTTGAACTTTAGACATCAGCGAAAAAGTTGAAAATCTATTAAATAAATTTGACAGATTGTAGTAGCTTGATGTGCTGGCGTCTGTACAATATATTCAGACAAACAGACAACAATTCTAAAAACTATAGTTTTGGCACAAGAATCGTTCCCAAACCTCGTAGCAATTACTTTTTTTTCAAAAATATTTAATGTATGTACAGTTTTGACTCCGCAACTAAATTCGATCTGAAGAAAAGCGGCCATATTCCTCTAGACTCTAGATCGTATTTTGTTTGCTTCGTGTCTTGAAACTTTATAAAAGGCATTAGAAAATTCTAGATACACTTCTAATTCCTTCTCAGTCACGAGATAATATTTTTTTAAATGAGTGGCGCTAGTGTACATTTGTACGTCCTCTTAAGAGGGCTTATACTAAAATTTGGCAACGTCGCAAATAGCTGTCAAATATTTACCTGTTTTGATTAATTTGGCAATATTACTGTATGGAAACATGAAATGTGGCTAACTAGTGCACTAAAATATTGATTATGAAATGCAATAATTAATATCGTAACACCGAATATTTCGTTTTAGATATAAAAAAAGCATTTGGAAACATTTCAATTGCCTTTTTTACACCTAAAACGGTTACAACATCAAATTCAGTGTTATAATTGCAATTCATTATTAATATTCTAGGGAACTAGTTAGCCACATTTCTTATTTCCATACAGTAATATTGCCAAATTAATCAAAACAGGTAAATATTTGACAGCTATTTGCGACGTTGCTAACTTTTAGTATAAGCCCTCTTAAGATAAATTAAACAATCTGAAAAATAGTTTTCATCTTGGACAAAAGCTAAAAATGTTTACTTTTCTTAAAACTCTAGCAAACGCAATCTAAAGATTAATCCCCAAAATCGAGATATCTGTAGGTACCAATTTAGTGTGTACACAAACACCTGTTAGTGCTATCTTGCTAATAAGATCGAGATATAAAGGTGTGATGTTTATCGTTTTCAGGCTTTCAGTCGTTGTCCGGTCGTCGGGCGCGCTTCACGGTTTTCAGGAACTGAGGAAAAGCGCGCCAATTTTCCGCGTACGTAGTATTGAAAAAGTTTGCGACTGTTTAACAATTCCGTGTTGTGTGTAAAGTGATTTTATCAATTTTTCTTAGTAATTAATTACATCGATTGGTACAGTTTTCCTTTATTTTAACGATGTTTTAAAGTTATTAACAAATAATTATTTTGGAGTTATTTTCTGATTTGTATGTTAGTAAAGGTAGAAAGAAAGAAGTATTAAAGTGACAACTGATTTAGAATACTAAAACTATAACATAATTTCTTGATTTTTGTAGATTTCGATGAGCAATATCAATGATTGCAAAGCAAGTACATTTTCAGTAAATTGATTTGACATTCAGGCTCGTTAGAAAATATGTTGTCAAGATGCTGATTAGCATTTGTTGCTGAAGCAATTAATTAAAAGCATACTTAATTTTTTTTTATTAATTCTTAGAACAGTGATAGTTTTGAACCAGAACTCCACAAGACAGGCTCGATCTAGTGTGGAGTTCACAAGATAAAATATTAAAATTATGTTTTACTTGTAACAATAATTTTAAGAGATAGTTGTATTTGTAGAAGTTTTAAGGAAATGTAAGAATACTTTATTTGGTTACTATACGATTTATATTACTTATTAATAGTTTGTCAAAAAAATTATACTCTATAACGGTATAGTATAAAACTTACAAACAGTATAATAGCAAGAAAATTGTGAAAAATAAATAAAAAAGCGTCTTAAAAAACATACAAAGTAAATGGTACAATGACAGTAAATAACATCTCTATTGATAGAAGAAAACATACATCAAGAGGAAACGGAAGGCAATGAAAATGAGAGGTAAGTGAAAACAGTACATTGTTTATCTTTAACCTTATTCTAATAGGATTCTGACAGGTCAAACGGTATTTTATTTATTTAGGTGCACACTGTTATTTATAGTATTTATTTATACAACGTGTTCCTTTTGATATCCTATAACTCTAGAGTATTATTGAAACCATCTAAAAGAATCCACTGGCATATGAATTACTTTTTTTTATATAAAATAATTCGACAAAGTCACGATTCTTTATGTAAAACACCCTTACGTGGAATATAAAAAAAAAAAAACATTCATTGCAGACTTTTTAAACAACAAAAGTCCATAAAAAAAAATAAGAAAGCGTCGCATTTTCTTAGCTTCGTATGAATGAATGAAAATAATTTTTTCATTGATATAAATAAGAGATACGAGACTTATCAATGAAACTTAGATACGAGTACACACATCGAGAGTCTAGTGTTAGGTATGTTATCTTTCAAACTAAGTATTTTCGGAACAGTTGTTCTAGGACTTTTTGTATTAGTTTAACTTATCTATACTAATATTATAAAGAGGAAAAATTTGTATTTTTGAATTTTTGTATGTAACGAATAAACTTAAAAACTACTGGACCGATTTGAAAAATTCTTTCAGCAATGGATAGCTACATTATCAGCGAGTAACTGACGGGGTCCGCTAGGGTCAGTGCCTGCCGGGGGTTCGAAGAAAACCGATAGGGAAATCGTGGCCCCCGGCAACAGGGCAACCGAAGGAACACGGGTGGGTTTTAGTCAGTAAGAGTCTGACACGCCCTCCCGCTCCACCCAGAGCGGGAGAAGTTATTTGATAATTTCCCACACAAAAAAAAAAAAAATTGCGAGTAACACAGGCTATAGCCTGTGTTACTCGCAATTTTTTTTTTTTTATCCCCGTACTCCCACGGGAACGGGAACTACGCGGGTGAAACCGTAACCTTACGAGTGGGACATCAAAAGGAACGTTGTATTTTAGTAAAAGTTTTTTTCCTAAACAAAATCAACAGAAAAGGTAAAAATATAATTGACGAGGATCGTCCTGTCAAATATAGCCATTATAATAAACTTATCACGAATAAGATTATTGAATGTGTGCAGACTTTACTGAAATAATTAGTATACTTAGTACGTATCATTTCACTGAACTGGAGGCAGAATGACGACGGTTTTCCCTTCACAGTGTAAAAATATAAAATGGTTTTGAATTAACTATTTCATTATCATTACCTACTCGGAACTTTTGATTCGTATTTTCGGAAAAATTGCAATTTTCTTTGCAGCTTTGCAAAGGTTGTTGTTGCTAAAACAACCTTTTTTAAGTTTTTTGATAATATAAAATTTATACCTATTACCTATATGATTTTGTAAGTATTATTTTGTATTTATATCAAATTATATGTCATGCAAATTAACTTAAGGCGAGTCAGCTCTAGCCGAACAATAATATTGTATTTAGTGTAGTGTAGTGTGTTTATGGTACGCCACCAAGGGGTCTACCATAAACCATGGTTTGATCGAGTATCCTAAAATATTTTTTAAAATTTTAGCATTTTATTTAACGCTATTGCAACGACTATCTTCATCGAGAAACTAAAAAAATCATCTTCATCACACTAAAATAAACGGTAAACACAGTGCTTAGAGAGGATTTTGTATATTTTACAATACATTGAAATAACGTTAGAATTATATTTTATGCTCATTTTTACAATAACTTACGTTTTTGTATTTAAAATTAATTAAAACAGTTAAATAAAATTTTGTTTCACAAGGCTGCAAATGATTTTTTAACCGACTTCCAAAAAGGAGGAGGTTATATGTTCGTCGCGTATGTTTGTTTTTTTTTTTTTATGTATGTCCACCGATTTCTCCGTCAATTGTGGACCGATTATGAAAATTCTTTTTTTGTTTGAAAGGGTGTGCTCTCGAATTGGTCCCATATAAATTTTATTAACTTTACTTGGATAGTTTTTGAGTTAGCTACAAAATACGTATTTTTTTCCCACTTAGTATGTAGATGATATGATAAGTTTCTGTCACTGGTAGCAGGTAGTGGTATTCGAATATGTGTGGTGTAGGTACCACAACTAAAAAGTGAAAAATAAAAACTTTTTACAAAAAAAAACAACCGACCTCCAAAAAAAAACACTACAAAGTGAAAAATAACTTTAATTTCGGAAGTCGGTGGCAAAAAACGAAAATACAAAACCCAAGACACCGACTTCCGAAATTAAAGTTATTTTTCACTTTGTAGTGTTTTTTTTTGGAGGTCGGTTGTTTTTTTTTGTAAAAAGTTTTTTAAATGTTTTAAGTTTTAAGTTTAAATGTCAAATAATACTTGATGGTTAGGATAAGGAAGTAGTCCACTTAGAGCACCCGTCCGATTAGTACCCGCGACTCAGCAGCCTACTACTGGGATGTATTTGTTTTACAGGACGACATACAAAATTTGTTTTATCGATATCTTTCATTTAATAACGTCCTGTAAAACAAATACATCTCAGCAGTAGGTTTTCTGAGTCGCAGGTGCTATTCGGAAGGGTGCTCTAAGTGGACTACTTAAGGATAAGTTGCAGGTCAGCCTGCTGAAATGCTGTGACATAGTCACTCACCGGTTTAGGTCACGTGATCGATGGCTCGCCTGCTACTTGTCGCGCTCATGGTACTAAACTAGCACAACTGGTTATTTTTCGTCTAAAATTGACCTGCTATAAGAGTTTATGGTAGGCCACAATTTCATTATGACCTGCTGGTGCATAATGTGATATGAATTTGGAACCTTAACTAAAACATTCGTATGAAAACTTTTACCATAAAAAAAATATTTTCCATAAAAGTATAGCTCGACTAAAGAGTTCTCACGTCATAGGTTTTAGTTGCCGTCAAATTTTGATAGTGTCGAGTCCGATTCGACCGACTTTCTTCCGTACGACACGAATGCGGTTTCAAGCGTGCTTCGATTTGACCATGGCACTAGCTCAAACTGAGAGACAAAACTTTCGTATAATTTCCTTTATTTTTGTGGTCAGAGGTACTATTGCATGCTTTCTGAAAGAATTTTTAAGGGTCAAGAAAAATATTAATCTGGAGATGCGCTGCGATCAAATATATTCCAATACTTGTCAATTTACACACGCACACACTATAAAACTGATTTACATTCGTAAATCGTCTTCAACTTCATAAATAAATATGTAAACTTAAACATTTATACCTTTATAAAAATAACTTTACCACCCAAATAAACACAAAAATAAACTTGGCTTCGAATTTATGGGTTCAAAATCCAATATCAGAGTCAAGAGCAAAAAAATCTAAAATGAATGTTTTGTTGGTCAACAGCTACCTGAGTCAACCCTTGACTCACTTCAAATGTCTAAAAATAGAATGCGCACTCACAAAAAAAAACAAACAATTTCGGAACATTATAGCACTGCATTTCACATAGTATTATTATTTTATTTCATTTATGTACATATCGTTTATATTTTTAAATATTTTAATAAAAACATTTTGAAAAATCATTTAAAAATATAAAAAATAGTGGTAGGAATAGGGTCCAAGCTGTCGGTGGTCAGGGCTCTAGAGAGAGGCTCTTTAATATTATTATTATTGTCACACACGTAATTATAGGTTAAAGTTAGTGGAACAAAATGTAAAAATAGCTTATAAAATGTATGGATTTATAATGAGGTCTACTCATGACTTTAAGCGGATCAGCAGATCCCTGGAAGATATGGAAAGATCTCGCCAGATTTGCTTGCACGGGGCCACTGGGTCTTGCGGCAGTTGTTCCATTGTATACACTGGACCGCTCGCCTGAGATTAGGAATGCACGTAGGCTTAGTTTACCCACTTTTGCACTGCTTTAATGTATTTTTTGGCGATATAATGTCACAAGCACAGCAAAACAAAAGAAACACTATTTGATTTCGATGTCCGGCTAGTATCTCAAACTTGTAACATGTGTTGTGCACATTTTACTAAACGTATAGTAAAAAACTGTGATGGAGCACAATCGGGAACGTAGTACGACTCTGTACGACTAGTACGTGCCTTTCGATGTCCAGCGACCGAATCCTCTTTCTTTTTATTTTTTCAGTTTTTGAATTATACTACAACCTGCATAAGCAAGGACTAACTAGCATCTGCGCGTGACTTCGTCTGCGTTTACCGGGATAAAAAGTAATTTATGTCCTAACCCAGGTCATAGTCTACCCATGTGCCAAACTTCATCCAAATCCGTCCAGCTGATTTAGCGTGAAAGCGTAACAAACAAACAAACTCACTTTTGCATTTATAATATTACTAGCTGCGCCCCGCGGCTTCACCCGCATAAGTCTCGATCCCGTGGGAAAATAAAAACTATCCTATGTTCTTTTCCAGGGCATCATCTATATATGTGCCAAATTTCATCCAAATCCGTTTAGCCGTTTTAGCGTGAAAGCGTAACAAACAAACTTATTTTCGCATTTATAATATTAAGGATATAAGACCTAGGCCGTCTACTATCGTACAAAATAGAATAAAGTAGAATAGAATAGAATGCTCTTTATTAGCTTCCCAATGTCACAATTAATTTGGCTAAGTGAGTTCTAGTTAGGTTTTTAGGCTTTACCTAATGATGCACTCTTCAGAGACGTGCGGTTAGAGTCATTGAACACGAGCATTACACTCAATGCAGTTATATGTATATTCCAGCCCGTCCCATCCTTGATGTCCTCCCTTCGGTTGACGCCCTAAGCCGAGGTTCGTACCCCACAGGGGGTGCCCTTAGCGAGCGTTCACCTAGTTTTAATTAGCATAGTTGAATAACCCCTGGCTGGAGGTTTTAAGTGTAGTAGCTTAAGGCACCCACAGGAAAGCCCGGTTAAGTAGTCATGATCTCAGAGGTCAACTACGAGCGAGATACCATAACTAAAAAAATATATGTATAAGTGTAGTGGTCCATTATGAATACAGATCTACAATTATTCTAGACTAGTTGTTGCCCGCGACTTCGTCTATGATCCACGATGAAAAGTAGCCCTTGTCCTTCTCCAGGTCATGGTCTACACATGTGCCAAATTTCATTCAAATCCGTTCAGCCGTTTTAGCGTGAAACCGTAATAAACAAACAAACCAACTCACTTACGCATTTATAGTACTATATCTATAAGTTAGTATAGGTGTGTCATACTTGCACGGTTGCACCTTAATATTGTGCCGCTTGTTGATATACCTAATCGAAGTAGTCCACTTAGAGCACCCGTCCGAATAGCACCTGCGACTCAGCAGCCTACTGCTGGGATGTTTTTGTTTTACAAAACGTAATTAAATGAAAGAATTGATTAAAATCACTAGCATGTTTATTAATTACACATACTTACGTACATACGAAATTTATTTTATCGATATCTTTCATTTAATAATGTCCTGTAAAACAAATACATCCCAGCAGTAGGCTGCTGAGTCGCAGGTGCTATTCGGACGGGTGCTCTAAGTGAACTACTTCACCTAATCTACTGACGATTAAATTTTATGTTTGTTTTTAATTTATACAAATGCGTTCTTTGTTTACGGTACAGTGTCAAGTAAACGTATTTTTAGCATTCTTTATTTTCTTATGGCTTCATTTTATGATCGTCTTATACAATATGTAAAAAAAAAACCCTGTCCGATCCGAAAGGGGCTCATAGGTACTGCAATAATATTACCTAAAAGTAATAAAAAATCTAAATATTAAAAAAAAATAAAAAAGTATATGATATTTACCTCAAATTACCTCAAATTTGCAAATTTTCAGGGGTCTTAAGTTATGACACCCGTTAAATGTCAGCCACCCGTGCCCCATGTAATCATCATCATCATCAGCCTGTAATATTTCCACTGCTGGGACACAGGCCTCCTCTCTGTGAGAGGGAGTGGGCAAACTGAGTGAGGAAGCCGGCATATCCTAGAACCGAAAATTCGAAGACGTGTGACATCTACCAACCCGCACTGGACCCGCGTAGTGGATTACGGCCCCATGTAATAAAACGGTAAAATTCCCCATTGAAAAAAAAAATGAGGCGATTTTTTTTTTCGGATTTCTTGAAAATTACCACATAAATAGATTCTCAGTACGATACCTGACAACACCCTCACGGATCGGGCAGGGTTTTTTTTACATGTGGTATTGCTGCACAACAACTCCATGAGACTCCATAAAAGTTTTCGTTCAATCATATTATTATATCGTCAAAAATCGCATCTGTAGGTCGTTGGTATTAATATTCGTAGAAACGAAAACCAGTCTACGACTAGCAGCAACGTAGTGCAGAAGCAAATCAGATAGATAGCCTTTGAGCCAATGGAGCGCAGTGGAACCCTGTAAAGCCTTTCATAGGATTAAGCCGAAATGCCAGATATTAATGCTTCCATGGAACCGTCTCCTGAAACCTTTGACAGAACTAAGCAAAAATAACTACAGCGCCTTTTCCTCGCTATGTAAGTACCGCATCGTAATCACGACATACTACCGAGAAACGAGTTCATTAGTTCTTGTAGGTGTGGTGGGTTCTATGTATATTCCATCTCGTTTTAACATAGTCTTATTCCTTTTGGCACACTTTGATTGGCTGAAAATTGAACAAAAGCTTGAAAATACAGTTTGCATTCGCGGTGGTTATCAGCACGGTCAACCGCACGTCACAAATAACACTTAATACGAAAGCCGCTTTTACTGCTTCCAAATAAAGGCACTGTCAATGTCAAATTGTTGCCATGGACCTGCGGTTGACTGTACATCCAAGATGGCGGCTTGCACGAGTTTATTGTTTTATCACTCGCAGTCGTCATTATAAACTCAGAAACAATAAATAGCTTCGGAAAAATACCTACATGTATTATACATTGTACATACATATATTGTTATTTTAAAATAATCTAAATCTATAGTTGAATGGAATCAGGCATCTATTTCATCATGCACTGGGTCTAGAATCATGAACTTTTGAGTTGCAGCGCTTCGGAAATGTTTGCGCAAGCCCGTACTGACGGTTTCCATGCGATTGTTCGCAAAAAAACTGCTTCACTACTGAGAAGAGTGAGAGACAGTCACAACAGCATCCTGAGAACTGTAGCGGAGAGCTTTAGCTCTCCAATTGTAAAGCAGTTTGTGCAGAGTGTGATTGGTACTAACATTAGATAGTAAGTTATTTTTATATTATGTTACTAACACACTATGGACTCTGTTCCAAAATAAAAATAAATATTATGTTATTATATTATATAAGGGGGTTAAATAGGGTATGAAAGTTTGTATGGAAGTTCATCATTTTTGAAGTTAGAAACGTGGAATTTGGTATTTATTTATTTAATACTTCAAGCACACAAATGTATAGAGGCGGGCTTAAAATTCCATTGGCATTTTCTATCAGTCAACCTTTGGGTGATGCAGAGATAAACATTGGTCGGTGCAATAGCGAGAATTGAGGAATAAATATTTACTTAAACATAAAGATATACATATTAAAAACTTTAAATATAAAATATACACATAATTATACATAAATATAAGCACAATAAAGTTGTTATGAGTTTAAGTTTGTGGTATCATCGTTTCTTCGAAATTCATCATACCCTATGGCTTCTGATAACTTGCTGATGGGAAACCCCGCCGGGCAAACGGCTTGTGTAATATATTGTTTTATGTAAAACTTGTGTACCTATTACGTATTGGGCTATTTTCAGTACAGTGCTAACCAAAACTAAGTATAAGATTGTATGAAGGTCGGTCAGTATAATTTCCTGTGAATTGGTCTGTCACGAACTAAATGTTTAGACAAAACATTGACATCCCACGTATGTGATAATGAAATACCATAAATAGACAGATAAAGGAGGATGTCGAGAGTTCATGTGCAATATAAAAGTGCCCGCGTAGAACAAAAGCGGCCACGTGCAAGCCAGACTCACACACGAAGGGTTCCATACCACTGTACAATATTTAACAATATACAGGGTGGTAGGGACATCGACCTCGTATCCAGTGGTCATACATTGTACACACGGATCGGTAAACAGATTACCCATTTAATACTGATATTACTTCCGCACTATACAGGGTGGTAAAAACTGCGAAAACTGTTACCATGGATTCTGAATCGAAATTTTTCGTCGGTTATTTTAACAAAAAACAGCTGTTCCGTACATTTTGACCGCGTAGGTATTGCACTTTTCTATGAAACATTAGATTTTTTTATAAAATAACCGACGAAAAATTTCAACGCAGGTGGGTTCAAATCATGTACTGAATCCATGGTAACAGTTTTCGCGTCGATGCCCCTGCCATCCTGTATGTTTAAAAAGAAAACAAAACACGTTTTTTGTATTGGTTATTGTATTATTTTTCCCTCTAATTTCTTACTATATTTTATTTTTATTAAAGCGGCTATCGTGGTACACACTATGAAAACTTCAAGTGTGTACAGACGGCTACACATCAAGCTATACATTCCAGTATAAACTGACCTCGCATTGTACGGAAATCTTAAACAACGCGAGATCATCATAAACTGGAAATGTATAGCTTGATGTGTAGCCGTGTGTACAACCCCTGACCCCTGTGCGCCTTAGTAATTAGGTCACGTTGGCACCTTTGAGAACGGAACCCTAAAAACAAAATTTCGTCCTTTTCTTACTTTGCCAAGTTTGCTTAACTTTTTTGCCACTGACATACGAAGAAGGAAACCAAGCGTGTTCAATGCAGCACGCGTAGCATGAGCACCGTAGAAAGAGGTTTTGTCGACGGAAGAATAGACAAAATGACAGATAAACAATCACAATCTGTTATTTTGTCTATTCTTCAGTCGACAAAACCCGTTTCTACGGTGGTCATGCTACGCATGCTGGAAAGAAAAAGACTTTCTACAGGGTTAAATTAATTTATCTAGCGAAAGCAAGAAAAAAACGACCGCTTGTAGTGATGTTACTTGATGTACCTATTCTCCATTTGAAATAAGATTAGACATTTAACTAAACCTTTTTTACAGTTCGTTCAACCGATTTTGACTTCTATTGCGTTGGTAGCATGACAAATGGCAGCTGCAGTAAACATTGGTGTTGTAACCACTTTTTTTGATTTTAATGCCATCCTTATGCCTACGGTATAGAAGTCAAAATCGGTTGAACGGACTTTAAAAAAGGTTTGTTTAAATGTCTAATCTTATTTCAAATGGAATATAGTAAGACTAGAGATTTTTTGTTTTTTTTTTTTTGTTTATCGTGTTAGAAATCGAATCACAACTCTCACTCCAAAACAAATTGTTGCTATATAAATGCATAATAAAGCCTATATGGACATGCGGCCTACAAACTGTGGGGTTCAGCTGCAAAATCAAATAAGAAATAATTCAGTACTAGAAATGATAACGAAAGCACCTTGGTATGTCTCAAACAAGAGATTCCATCACGACTTCTGCATCAAAACTGTAATAGAAACATTTTCGGAAAGGACGAAGGCGTACAAAGAGCGAATCACAAATCATCCAAATATCCTAGCAGTAAACCTGATGAACACCCAAACAGTCGCAGGAAGACTAAAGAGAAAGATTCCTTAAGACGTTATTTGAGAGGCTGTAAGAATAAACGGGGCAGTCGCTGGACAGCTTCCGTAAAAACCCGTTAATAATATCAAACATATTGCTGAATTTCTGCAAGAATATTCAGATAAAAACCATTAAAAAAAAAAACCGACCTATGCGAGGCGGACTCGCGCACGAACGGTTCCATACCATTATCTATTAAAACGGCAAAAAAATCATGTCTGTTGTATCGGAGCCCCTTTAAACATTTATTTTATTCTGTTTTTTAGTATTTGTAGTTATAGCGGCAACAGAAATATATCATGTGTGAAAATTTCAACTGTGTTACTATCACGGTTCATGAAATATAGCCTGGTGACAGACGGACAAACGGACGGACAGCGGAGTCTTAGTAATAGTGTCCCGTTTTACCCTTTGGGTACGGAACCCTAAAAAAGATATCGAATTCCATCAAGTCTGTGGAGTTTCGCTAACTAATTTAATTTAACCCTGTATATGAAAATAGAACAGTTACTTCCTGAAATCAATTTTAATTGCAATTAGTGACGGGAAGCTGAGGGTTATTATTTCGAAACAATTATCGAAAGTTCTTAGATTTTTGTTTTTTTAAGCTTGTTAGCTTTATTATTGTTTAAACATTAATACCTTAATATTAGTGTCCAAGAACTAATAGAATAAAACTAACTATATACAGAGGAAAAAATAAAATAAAATAGGGTGTGTGGGGGCAAGATAAAATACGGGGTAACACAAAAAGTCGTCCATAGCGCCAGATTCTGTGCAGTTTTAGCAGTGATGGCAACATTGTTAAGACCGCTATTTTGTTACGTCGCACACCTCAGTCACACACACACACCTTAGTGAGTGGTTTGTGTGAAAAATGCAAATGTCTGCACATCGACTTTTACGCAAGTTAATCGAGTTTTTTAATCTTACCCCGTGTCCTGTAACTTTAATTACGTGGTAGGTATGAGTGTTTTATTGGAATATCTACTTATTATTTGTAATTCTTAGTTGTGTTATAATATCTAAATATGGCTATTTTTCTTATTTTAGGATTTATTTCAATTTTCCGTCTTTACCCATCAATATTTGACGGGGTAAGATGAACATTTAAAAGACAAAGATGAAAGAAAGATGCGAAATTTTGTTTTGTATCTTCATAGTAGGATAAAGTAAAGGATAAAGGATTTATTTGATTGATACTGATGTTTTATTGTCAGTATAACCTTATCCAATTAAAGTGGAAAGTTTGAGAACCTCTACTTTCAATGTTCCCCCGGTGGGGTAAGATAGATATATAGTTTTTTTTTTATCGTTTTATCTTTGTTAACTAAAGGTATTCGGACACTACAGACAGTTGAGAGTTTTAAGGGCACTTCAAACTTTAGACTAATGAACACCAACAACGTCTGATAATCATTTGAACGATTTTAGAAACTATTTCGATCTTTCCCCATCACCCTTTCATCTTCCTCCTGTTTCAGTTTCATGATAAAAACATTTTACTTAATTTTTTTTTCTGCTTTCTAACAGATATAGCAGGATGTTATCAATGTGATGGAAAAATACACTTTTTGCTCTTTACTCACTACAAAGATTTTTTTTGCATATACTAATATGTACTGATCTACAAGACTTCAAATACAACACTGCTCATCTCATCAAAAAATCGTTCGATCTTGCCCCCACTCACTCTATAGGAACAAATCATTGGGCATCAAAAAATTCATCTGAATCGCTGTCAGTGGGAAAGGTGCCCAAAAGGCTGGCAGCATTGCCACGTTGTATGGCAATGCTAATTCTTTGGCCTAAAAATTGGCCAACCCTTTGATCACGTGAAAAGTCGACCAACCGCTCGGCGATGTTTTTTGATGCCCAATGATTTGTTCCTATATTTTATCTTAGAATTTTGAAACCTTCGTCAGATCAAAGAAGCATAAACAATTGTGGTATGGTCATTCAATTTAGCTTGAAGGGTTGTAAGGTTGTATAATTTGTCGAGAGCACTACGCTAATTAAATGACTTTACAGCGGCAGCGTTGCAAAGGTTGCAAATCAATCTCCCTGAAAGGCAATATCGATGAAAGATAGTGTTTCAATTAGCTAATTAGTCTAGAGCGTCTCCCTTGTTATTTTGAAATGGAACATAAATGTATCTTCTTCTTCAACGGGAAGGAAAGAAGTTAGTCGAAACCGAAAGCGTTATATTGGCTCAGACTTGGGAGAAGATCTTTAGATCTTGGATCTTACTAGTCAGTAGAAAAGACAAGAAGCTAAGGTGGAAAACTGTGGATACGGGAATATGGAAGGTTCGTAAAAATGGTATTACAGAAGAAGCAGACACAGAAGTGGTCGAAAGTAGGCTGATTTTATGTTGTAGCAATGCGTTATTATACTCCATAGGTTTAGGTAGTTAAATAAAGGTAAACAAAAAAAAACCACGTGACGAGACAGCTGTCAAGTAACCGACTAAACGTAATACTTGTCACTTCAGTTGTCATGCTACGTCACAGTTGAACTCTTCAACTTAGCAACGTTATACTTCGTTGACGTTTAGAAATTGGGTTCTTTACAATAGACAGATAACAAAATCTTGTAAATCAGACAAAAAAAAATGTACTCAAGTAGTTACATCTACGAAAAGTAGTTGAAGAATAAACGATAAATTAACATAAATTAATAAAAGAGGAAACTATGGTAAAACACTAAAATAAATTTAATTTGGTTTTATTGTTCTTTTAACAAGAAAATGCCATCTTTAAAAACCCTTTTTACGATTTGTTAACCTTTTTTTAACTACCTAAACCTATGGAGTATAGGTACTTGGATAGCGGTTATTGACCTCCAATAACCCTTAAAGAGGAAATTTCCAAATTCACATACCTTTAAAAACATTTATAGCCGTGCAGTCTGTTTTTAGCAGTGACGAGACAAGAACCTTAGTCATCTTTATGACAATTACGAGTAGATGCATTTATTCCACATTGTACATGGAAGATTAAGAACAAAGAGAAATGCTACAAAGCTACGATATACGTTAAAAAAATGTACCACATTAGCCAATCGTAATACAGCAACAAAAACCACAATGTATACTAGCTTTTGCCCGCGGCTTCGCCCGCGTGGATGTCGGAAAATATCCCACGGGAACGTACTACTGGGCAGTTATACCGGGATTACATCCCTAATAGTCCAGGAAAAGGTTATTGACTCTTCCCGCTGCGCTCAAACCATAATTATTTTGTTACGCGTAATTTTGAATCTGTGATATCTTTTAAACCATTCGCTTAAATTATATGATGTCAAGGTATATTTTAATCTCAATTAAATGCCCAATTTAAATAACATATTTTATTGGATAAGGATTAATATGATACCAGTCAAAATAACTTCGGAAATAACAATGGAATTTTTATCAAATTCTGAAAGATAAAAATGGTTACTGTGGGTCATTCTTAGAAGATAGACATATGCCATTGCGGACTTTTTGTTGAACTTTTTAAGATCTTCAATGTTGTAAGACATAAATTTGATGTATCTGTAACGGTTTACGCGGCGCACGCCAATAAAACTCACAGTCGGCAAATTTTTTTCCGACATCTTCAACAATAACCGTTATATTTCAGCCAATTTACAAAAAAAACCTCAATGAATTATACACTAAAACCTTCCGCAAGAATCAATCCGTCTATTGGTGAAAACCGTTTGAAAATCCGTCCGGTAGTTTTTGAGTTTATCGCGTTCAGACAGACAGACAGACGCGGCGGGGAACTTTGTTTTATAATATGTAAGGATAAGGATAATAATACAAACGATCGATACAACAGTGGTTCGTATGACAGTAATAAATGTTAAGACGTGTAAACCAAACGTACTAACTTTATAAAACGAAAGAATTGCTAGAAAAATTTAATTACTAACCTGAGCTAATGAACTTATACTTATAAAGAAAATCAAGAAAAGAAATGCCTAACCTATACCAAATACTTATAATATTTATATACAAACCCTAAATACAAATTAAGATAAGTATACCGAAAATCAAGGAAAGAAATGCCTAACCTATAACAAATGCTTACAATATTTATTTACAAATCCTAAATAAAAATTAAGATAAGTAAATACCCAAAAATCAAGGAAAGAAATGCCTAACCTATAACAAATGCTTACAATATTTATTTACAAATCCTAAATAAAAATTAAGATAAGTAAATACCCAAAAATCAAGGAAAGAAATGCCTAACCTACAGCAAATGCTTACAATATTTATTTACAAACCCTAAATAAAAATTAAGATAAGTAAATACCCAAAAATCAAGGAAAGAAATGCCTAACCTATAACAAATGCTTACAATATTTATTTACAAACCCTAAATAAAAATTAAGATAAGTAAATACCCAAAAATCAAGGAAAGAACCGCCTAACCTATACCAAATACTTACAATATTTATTTACAAAATTTTAAAGAAAATTAAGAAAAAGAACCTAACCTACAAACCCTAAAATATAAATAAATGAAATATGCAAACAGTCAGTATTCAAGTGAATCGCAATAATCGAATGCAACTATTCGCCTATACTCTCCAGGATACGTGCGTTCGCTACGAATAACTGAATCCTTATGGCAGCGGAGCGTTTTTTTTTTCTGTTGGACGTCTCATAGCTGACCTCTGAGGCCATGACTCAGTGGTGCGGCTTTTTTTTTTTAAATGGCTTCTCGCAGTATTGACCACTAAGGTCTTGGTTGCTTAACCGGATTTTGCAGCGGCGCGGCTCTCAGCGCGCTTTATACATATAGCCACGGACGCGCAGGCGCGAGGCGTGTACGTACTCTGATAGAATACCTTAAAAAATGTTCGCCGTGATTCTTTAAATTGACATAACTTTTTTATTTATGAACCGATTTACATGAAATAAACATTAAATGTTAAGTGAAGCTTACTTTAATATTAGTGAAAGCCGCATCTAAATCGAATAAGCCGTTTCTGATATTAGCGTGCGGAAACACACAGACAAACCGACAAACAGACAAAAAAAATTTAATTACAATTTCGGGTTCGGCATCGATATAATAACAACCTCTGCTACTTTTTTTTCATATATTTCCATTGTACAGACACCACTTTTCTACAATTTTATTATATGTATAGATGATTTGAACGAGAAATTCTCGCTCACTAACAACGAGCTGTGTTGAATTATGCGCTGTAGCAATGGTCATAGAGTTGTTATTAGATTAACTCCAATTTGTGTTGGTGCATCGTATCGAGAGCGAAACGATGCGATGTATCAGCAACACATGCTGACCTAGTATTCAGTGACCATATATTGTACACACGGATCGGTAAACAGATTACCCATTTAATACTGATACTACTTCCGCACTACAGAAGCACAGTCAATAAAGAAATATACATGATAAGTTTGTATCCAGTGCGCAAAAAAAATAAAAATAATCAGCTGTTCCCATCAATCACTAGTGGCTGTTCCCTACATTTTGACGAGTTTTGCGAACATAAATGTAGGGAACAGCTTATTTTTTTTTGCGATTTCAAGTTTGGTCCCATAGTAAAAGTTGTTCATAATTATGAGTAAAGTCACGTGTTAAAGTTTGCGCACTGGATAAAAATTTACCCTGTATACATACACATATTTTTGAAGTGAAAACTTCTTTAGGCACGTTGGGCATTTTTGAGATGGGAAAAAACCATTGATTTCGACACTGTAACGACACTAGCTTTTGACCATTAAAAAGACATCAACGCGTTGAATACCGCAGTGCCGATTTTTTTCAAGTTTTCACTTCTGTCGGCACTCCCGGAGTGCCACTGTTTTTATTTAATGGTCTATCCTTAGTCTAGTGGTCGCAAGTGATACTGTTGAGCTTGAGGTCCCGGGTCGGACAAAGTGTTATTGGGTTTTCCATCAGGAATTTCTCAGTAGCAGCCCGGACTCTGGATTTGTGCATGATTGATGCCAATAGGATCATCCCCTATTACATGGGACTTTAAAATAATTGGCGCAATGTGGGTGTACGATAGGTATACCCCTGCCTTACCCTTCGGGGAATTACAGGCTTGATGTTATGTGTGTATGTGATTTAAAGTAAATAATGATGAGCATTTTTGTATGGAGCATGGACTGACCGCGTATAGGTACGGCTGGAATATAAAACCATCTTAATCTTATGCTGAGACGCAGGTGACACAGGTCCACGCAGCGTAGGGCAGAGCAGATTTTGTAATGTATTAACGTAATGACAGCTGCGTACGCTGCGGCGCAGGCACGTGCGACGCACACAATTGTGTCTGACCTGCTCTGCGTCTCGTAGAGCCGGCACAGATTCCTGCGCGACGCGTGCAGGTCGTCACTTGTTTTTTACATTCATAATTTCGTTTCAATGACAGATTGTTTGTACTAGCTAGGACGCGAATGTGTCTGTGTAGCTGCGTCGCAGCATACGCTCGTGGCCTATGTCTGCCTCGCCTGCCCTACCCTGCAAAATCTGTACTGTGCTGTGCTGCGTCACCTGCGTCTCAGCATACGCTTACTGTTTACGATGCATCTACCGTCTAACCTCTTCAACCCTATTAGCCGGTTATCCTTTGAGGCCTATTCCAAAACCAGGTGAGATATCAGATGACTATTATTTATATGTATGGCGCCGAGCTCGAAATTAAACAGATTAAAATTGGGCTTTAATTCAAGATGCTTTTTAAATAATGAAAATTTTATTCAGCGGTTGTAAAAGAAAGAAAAAATATTTTAAAAAAAAGAAGAGAAAAAAAAGGAAAGAAAGAAAAATAAGTAATAATAGATAAGCCTACGGCCAGTAAGCTTCAAAGTCAAAGTCAAATAATTTATTTCAATTAGGCACATAAAAGACACTTTCGAACGTCAAAATTTACAAAAAATAGAATTGATTCTAGTCGCCCCTTCCTTAAAGGTAGTTTTCTTATGGAGAAGAATGGGCAAGAAATTCCACCGTTACTCTTTTAAACTGTTTTACAAATTGTTTGTGTACATTAATTCGCCGTCCCCGGCGAATAAAATGGTAATCGTAAAAACCAAATTTTATACGAAAAATAAAAAACAGTTTTTGTGAAAATCTTATTAACTAATTGATATGCATAGCGGAATTGTTCAAATATCAAAAGACAAGTGAATTTTTACATTCATTACAATACACCTTAAAATCTTGTAACTTCTGAAATAACCGTAGGAAATGAATGAAAAAATTGACAGAGTGTAAAATCGGACCTCTTTATATCGAATATGCAATAACCTTAAAACTATTGTAGTAGCATATTACCATTTTATTCGCCGGGGACAGCGAATTATACAGGGTGACTGGATCTGGACTACTTGTTATTACAGCCGCATTTTTCTTTCCCTGCAATTGAAAAGAGCGATGACAGAAATAGGTCGCGAACTACAAAACATGCCAGACGTTATAAAATAAAATACGTATGCAGTCGGTTACGATTGTTTTCAACTTGGTCCTAAAATAGGGGTCTTATCTTTAAATTAGTGATAAGCAAGTTCATAATTTTTATCTCTGTTAAGTTGAAAACGTAAATGACTAATGCCCGTTTTCACCGACAAGTGACAACTAAGTGACACTTGAATGAATCCCTAAACAAAAGTGCACTGTTGGATTTTCAACTCTCAGCGCTAAGCCTAGCGTTGAAAATACAACAGTGCACTTTTAGTACAGTAGTAACAGCAGTAAGTAGTAACAGTGACTCCAATTACATTGTATCATGTGAAACCTTTATTTTCCATTAATACCAACGATAAGAGTTCAACTGTCACTAACGAAACGCAATATAATTATTATTGTTATCGCCTTCTAAAGGCAAATCGACAGTTGAGCGGAAATGACGAGACAAGAGAAAAAAAAACAACCGACCTCCAAAAAAAAAACACTACAAAGTGAAAAATAACTTTAATTTCGGAAGTCGGTGGCAAAAAACGAAAATACAAAACCCAAGACACCGACTTCCGAAATTAAAGTTATTTTTCACTTTGTAGTGTTTTTTTTTGGAGGTCGGTTGTTTTTTTTTTGTAAAAAGTTTTTATTTTTCACTTTTTAGTTGTGGAACCTACCCCACACACATTCGAATACCACTACCTGCTGCCAGTGACAGAAACTTATCATATCATCTACATACTAAGTGGGAAAAAAATACGTATTTTGTAGCTAACTCAAAAACTATCCAAGCAAAGTTAATAAAATTTATATGGGACCAATTCGAGAGCACACCTTTTCAAACAAAAAAGAATTTTCAAAATCGGTCCACAATTGACGGAGAAATCGGTGGACATACATAAAAAAAAAAACAAACATACGCGACGAACATATAACCTCCTCCTTTTTGGAAGTCGGTTAAAAAACGGACAAGTGCGAGGCGGACTCGTACACGAAGGTTTCCGTACCAACGTACAGTACGACACAATTTAGATGTGGCATAAATTTTAAAATTTGCATTCGTTCATTTCAATTTTACGAATATGTTTAGTTATATGATTTTCCAATTTATTGCGTTTGCGTAAAGATCATTTTCACCTAAAGCAGTAATCTAGATTGCATTAATCTAGATTGCATTCTCAGTTCGCATGGTTATCGGTTTTAGGAATTTTGCTGATGCTACATCTAAATTGTATCGTACTGTGCAATATTTACCAAAAAACGCGGAAAAATATACGTGTCTTGAAAGGAGATGTCCGCTTTTTGTAGGGATGTTGGTTTTTTATTCCGAGAAAATCTAACTAGCATCAAACTACATCTAAATAAAAACGACAAAATATGGAACTAGGAACCACTGAAATTACATTTTTAGACCTCCACTTTAGACCTCCATTTAAGAGAAAAATTATAAACTATTTAAAGTACAAATATCTTATTTGTTGATGGCAACTATGACAAATATGATATAAATTGACACATGGTACAGTCATTACTGTCAATCAATTGACAGTGATGACAGTAACATGTGTCAATTTTGACGAGTTTACTATTTGAATATGTCAATATGACATAAATTTACACATAGTACTGTTATTACTGCCAATGAATTGACAGTAATGACAGTAACATGTGTAAATTTAGTAAAGTTTACTATTTTATGGGGTGTGTTCACTGTATTATCCTAGATAATTAGAAAGGTTTGTTCGTGTTAGGAGTAAATTCTTACTAAAATAAAAAACGATTTTTCTCAAAATTGGAGGTCTTTAAAAATGTATGATATAGTTAGAACCACTAGTTTTTGGGATGTCTATCCAAATATATTTAACTTATCCTGGTTAGAATTATTGAATAATAAAAAACCATTTTAGGACGTCCTTTGTTGTTGTTATAGCAGCAATGGAAATACTGTCACCTATTACAGTTCATGAGATACAGCCCGCTGACAGACACACGGACGGACGGACAGCGGAGGCTTAGTACTAGGATGCAATAGATATAAATCTATTTCTCCTTTTGTATTGATCACCACGCTTACTCAAGACGAGTTGGTTATTCTTTTATTGAGACAGAAATAAGAGCTGGCTTTTGTTTGTCCCCAGGATTCCCGGAGGTGCTGGTCCTATTCAGCGTGGTGACGGTAGTGACTCCAGGCTTTCAGTTCCGCGCCAGAAATGCCTCCGACGCATCAGTGAGCAAGCCTTGCTCCCTCGGAGAACACTCGGCAAGAGCTCAGTGCGAACAGTCACAGTCCCGTCTCGTATGCAAGGATGGCTTCGCTAGCTACTGGATACGAGGAATAAAGTGAGTTAGAAACCAATATTTATGAAAATAAATAGAATTCATTCAAAGCTCAAATTATCTGATTTATACTAACTTCAACTCAGTGACGGTTTTCAATGTAATTTATGATTCTTTTAAGTGGTATGACCAACAAGAACGTATCGTAAGGGCATGGGTTACCGTGGCAACATTCAGGCAACTGAAGGAACACGGGTGGATTTCAGTCAGAGAAGTGCTTGCTACACGGCTGCCATCCGCGTCCTCGACAGAGGTGACCTTGGTTGACGACAGGCAGAGCTGTTTGAAATTTGGTCGTAAACCACCATCTACATTGTTATAAACCACCAAAGTCTCCTCTGTCGGGACGCGGTTAGTAGCCGTGGACACGCCCTCCCGCTCCAGCGAGAAAAGTTATTTAAAAAATTTCCACCCAAAAAAGAAGGGCATGGGTGGACGGTCCACCCAAAAAGGTAAACAATAGGACACGACTGTCGCAATAGAATTTCATACATACGAATACGACCTTTAATTTAGCAACTACTAAACAAGGTTCTGATCACATATGTCAGACTAAAATCGAAAATAATAAGACAAGAATGATTCATGTTCAACGTATACTTGGACGATTATGACAAAACTTTTTGGCATAATTTGTTGTTGTAAGAAATATAAAGGCGCCCGCCCACACTTCTATTACATTCGCTGTTTTACATGAAGTGGAAGTTCAGTGTTTTAGTTTAGTGAATAATATTGATATTTCCTCCTACGTCATACCTACACGCTCCTTCTTCAAACGATTCTGCTTCAAACTTTGCATATTATAAGTATATATATATACAAAACATTGATCAAAATAAACACGGTCTTTGTATTTGCTCAAAGTTATTTGTTGTAAATAACAACATTGGGATTATTTTTGGTACACTCATGGTTTCGACAAAAAAGAAACCAATCGATAACCTAACTCTTACAAGAGAGAGATTGTTAGGTCGTAAGTTCGTGAGTTCTATCAAAAAACGTCATGAAAGTAACTTTTTTGAATTTATTTAAAAAACCAAAATGTGAGATTTGAAAAAGGGGATTATTTAACCTTTAAAAACTTATTGTCCTTATAATGACGTTCGTTCATAGACTTGAATATGCCCTGGCGGATGAGATTATGTCATGCTTACCCAAATGTCTCGCTGATGGTGGCGCGTGTGTTGGATGTGGTTGGATCATTTAGCTCCTTTCAAAATTGTTGAGCTGACTGGTGCTGTTCGTAATGTTCGTGAAAGGGCACCGTCAGTTGGGGACTGGTCACCTTTTTTTTTTTTTTTTTTTTTTTTTTTTGGGTGGGAAATCATCAAATAACTTCTCCCGCTCTGGGCGGAGCGGGAGGGCGTGTCAGACTCTTACTGACTAAAACCCACCCGTGTTCCTTCAGTTGCCGTGTTGCCAGGGGGCCACGATTTCCCTATCGGTTTTCTTCGAACCCCCGGCAGGCATTGGCCCTAGCGGACCCCGTCAATTCTGCTGACATCTCTTTGAGGCGCGCGTGGAACACAACGCGCCGTCGACCCGGGCTTGGTCCTTATCGGACGGCGAGCTACCCATTGCTCACCGTCCGCAAGCCCGCGCCTACGGTGGCCGGAAATCCTCTCGTGACTCCCGACGCCCAGGGCGTCTCCTGCTGCGGCGGTTAGGGGCGCGAGGGCGCGAAATTTGCCTTTCCCTCACGCGCTCCGTCTCCTCCTTCGCGAGCATTACTGCTTCGCAGAACGAGGTGACGGCCTGCCATTTCCTCTCGCTCCGTAGCATGGCCCGAATCAGGGCCGGACGCGAGAGATCACCGCCGCCGATCGCTTCCACGAGGACACGGCGATGCTCTGCCCAAGCCGGGCAGACCTCCACCGTATGCTCCACCGTGTCCTCCGGGCGATCCACACAGTGATGACACCCGGGCGTTTCCTCCCGCTTTATCCTGAACAGGTACCTCCCGAAACAGCCGTGTCCGGTGAGCACCTGTGTCAGGCGGAAGGTGAGGACGCCGTGGCGCCTCTCTAGCCACTCCTCAAAGAGGGGTCTTATCGCCGCAATTGCGGCGTGCCCAGGGACTGGTCACCTGTTGCTGTTTCGGCTTGTTTTAATTATTTATTAATATTATTTATTTTATTTTCAAATAGTTTTTTTGGAGTTTATTCCTTAAGAATCGATTTTCATAAAAGGCCCCCGGGTATAGAAATTTTATGAGTAGTGAAATTTATACAAGCGTTAACTCAGAAGCGTTACGTTTTATATTGTGTTTTATTCGTGAATAGCACAGATTTAAATTTTGAAAAAAAAAAAACCTATAATTACATATTAATTTCATACTTCCATCTAAAATATTTCGGCCGTGCGATATATAGACCAGGGGCTGAAACCTTTGAAAATGGTAAAAAGTGAAAAAAAAAAATAGTAGGATGAAACCCATTAGAAAAGCAAAAGAATATAACAAAAATGAAAGGAAAAATAATTTACGGGTGATCTGAGGTCGGGAAGTGGATGGGGGTTAGTTTTTAAGGGTAAAAACGGTTTATCTCGATTTCCGGCAAAACTACAAATCCTATGGAAAAAGATGAATAGCAAAGTTGGAGGTCAATGTAAATATGGAATCTTACGTTTTTTGAGTAATTAAAGTGTAAATTTTAATAAATAGCTCAAAATTGTACGCAATGAATTAAAAAATAAAATTGAATTCGAGGTTTTTTTTATTTTTTGCATTTTATGAGAACATTTACTATTGTAATGTATATTTTTTTTTACACCGTCAGAAAGTAAAGATTTCAACGAACAAAAAGCCCACCGACTTTTTGATAAAAGCTGATATTTTGACACGAGAAATTTCGATTGAAAATTAGGGTGCTTTTTTGATATTATGTCAAAATAAGGTGAAAAGATAAATAAATAAAATCAAATAAATTACAGTGTATTTGGGACATAAAAAGGTAAGTTTTCACCAAATTTCGTAGAAAAAAAGAAATTTTTGAAAAAGATAAAAATAAAAAACCAATAACTTTGTTATTTGAATTTTTTACATAAATTTTGAGGTTATGTGAAAAAAGTATTAATTCAAAAGTTGCAGATATTTTTATTACCACCAACTTTGCCATTCAACTTTTTTCCATAGGACTTGTAGTTTTGCCGGAAATCGAGATAAATCGTTTTTAACCCTTAAAAACTCACCCCCATCCACTTCCCGACCTCAGATCGCCTGTAAATTATTTTTCCTTTCATTTTTGTTATATTCTCTTCCTTTTCCAATGGGTTTCATCTTACTGTTATTTTTTGGTTTCAAAAATTATCGACCCTGGTCTAATACGGTAATTTGCACTTTACTATCGCAAAGACGAATAAATTATAATATAATTATTGTTTTATTTGAGTTACATTAGAGTAGGTGAGTTACATTACATTAGGTAGGGTTTTTGTTTTTTTAAGAGATGCGTTTTTTACCCTCTTTGCCTATTGCATATACGCGTCGGAGTTGACACACACACACTTTTTTTTATTTCTATTTGCTGTACTCTGGACGCTTATAACGTAGTTAATTGATTCAGGCGTGACCTTGCGGAAATCCATTACAAAATACAATAGACGTGGATATATTTAGTAACCTGTTCCGCTTAGCTATTTCTAAAGAGCCATAAAAAAACTCCTGAAATAAATCGACACCTCTCAACGAGGCATCCTCAGGATGACGATGGACTTGTTGCGAACTCGAACACGGCGTGTTGCCACACCGAGCGCTGAGTGCAGACTGAGCCTTACCGTCGAAACCCACTTATATAGTGTGTCCGTTATCGGTGCGACCGTTATCGGTGCGACCGTTATCAGTTCGACCGTTATTAGTGCGACCGTTATCAGTGCGATAAGGGGCGAACAGTCGCAGCAATGGTGACCTTGGCATACTCGTATTTAATTCGTTCAACAGTGTAATGTTTTCTGTATTATTTTTGACAATTTCTAAACTCTCTAGTACTGACATTCTGAAACCTATATCACATGTATGTAAAATTTCGAAAGTGTTATTATTATTTAACAAATGACCTGTATCTATTAAGTGTTGTGCAAAATGGGATTTTTCTGGATAATTATTCCTGTACGCTGCAATATGTTCCTTATATCTTGTCTGAAAATTACGACCAGTTTGACCTATGTAAATTCCATTATAATCATCGCAATGTAACTTGTATACACCTGATTTTTTGTGGTTTTCTAATCGATCTTTTCCGTTACAAATCTGTCTTAGTGAATTATTTGTTTTAAAAGCTACCCTTAATCCATTACCGCTTATAACGTGTACGTCTTTTTTACATCGTTCTCACATAGTTCAACATTAATTATGTAACTAATATTTTGTAACAATATAATTTAAAAGAGTGTCCGTGGAGTTTTTTGCCCGTTCTTCTCCATTTTGGAATGGGTAACGTAGATAAAGTTATATTGCTCTCATAGCGCTCTAATTTAGTGCTTTTACTCCTATAATAATTTTGATCAAGACTTTATTTTTACGATCTTATTAAGGTCTCCCCTAAGTATATCATTAAATCTTAAAGGTACTCCCACTAAATGCTACCACAGTAGCAGAAATTTTACAAAGATTAGTCTTGCTACATGCACTTAAATCCTACAACTGTCTTATAACCTAATCTTGTTATGTAGTGAACATAAACCTTAGTCATAAGATCAAGTGATCTTGAGTATTACAAGATTTATAACTAATCCTGTATTGTACTATAGTCTATAAGTCTAAGTTATGAAAACAAGTGATCTTGAGTATATCAAAGCTTGTGGAATGTTATTGTAAGAATGGAAGTCTTTACCAGTGCCAGTATAAGAGTTTTATTAGACTTAGCAGTCCTATAATTTTCATTATAGGATTTTTTTGCTAGTTGGGTAACAACATATAATTACAATCAATAAATACAGTAGAACAGGAGTTCCCAACCGGTGGGGCGTGCCCCCCTAGTGGGGCGTAGAGAGATCTTAAGGGGGGCACGAAGTGTTCGGATATTTTAATTTAATTTGCCTATCATTGTTTATGATTTAAAACACTCACATACAGATTTAGTCACGTATATATCAGCTCATTTGGAAGCGTTGCAAACCGAATTTCACCGATATTACAGAGGTGTTAATTCAGAATCACCATTATGGCACATGACCAGAAATCCATTTGTGGTTAATGTTTTGCAATTGCCAGAAGATGTCCAAGAAGAATTTCTGGAAGTGAAGGCAGATTCGACTATGAAAGATGACTTTCGCCTTTTGACTTTGGAGAAGTTTTGGATAAAACGCTTTCTCCTTAATCCAAAAATTGCTACTCTTGCATTGCGAATACTTCTGCCATTTTCCTCGACTTACTTGTGTGAAACTGGATTTTCAGCATTAGTGCAGATTAAGACTAAGCAGCGAAATCGTCTTGCAGTCGATAATGATTTGATGATAGCTCTTTCAAAAACTGAACCTGATATCGACCAACTGGTTAAAAAAATGCAGGCGCAAACATCGCATTAATAAAATAATTATGACTATTTTACATTTGAGTTAGTAAGGAACACCAAATTAATAATTGATTTAATTTTCCTGTGAAATTAATGTCGTTAAATAATTTGTGTTTTTTATTAAAGCAACGAAGAAAATATAGGGGGGGGGGGATAAATATTTTTTTTAATCTCTAATTTTTTATAATCACCATGCAAATAAGGTTAGGAAACCCTGCAGTAGAAGAAAATAACTCTTAAAAGTTGATAATTGAATACATATTAGTGCTTGTGACTGTACACGTTATAAGCGTCCAGAGTAATGATGTTATGTTATATTTAGAAAAGCCTCGTGTTCAAAAGATTTGTTGGAATGTGTTACATAATTGAATATCTAAATTTGTATGTTGTTCATAAATTAAACCATTGTACATCATTTACATGAATTTACAATTGTTTGTTTATGTTTTTGTTATTTTCTACGTAAATTGTTACAGTCAACATTAATTAAGGAAACTGGCTATTGTGGTTCTGTGGGCGGTGTTTCTTTGCTTATTTTCCTTTAATTAATTTTATACTCTGACTGATCTTATATTTTTAAATAGGTACTAAAAGATCTGTGGCTAAAACATGTTCATTTTGGTTGACATTTTAATTGTATTTTGACATTTTAATGGTATTTTTTGCAATTTGAATAGTACTTTGACATTGGAAATTAGAATTGTATTTTGACATTTGAATTGTATTTAGACATTTGAATTGTATTTTGACATTTTAATTGTATTTTGACATTTTGGTGTTATTTTGACTATTACGTATTTATTAATTGCATTTTGACTGAATTGATTTAAATTGTATTGAACTGTTAATTTTTTATCTGATAATTGATGTTCTTATTTTTTATTAAAGCATCGTATTCATTCATTTAAATTTTGCATGTTGAATTTTGGGCAGAATGGATGGCTCAACTTTAATTCTTCACGACCTTATTTGTATACCTGCATTCTAGCAAATAAATAATTTGATTTGATTTGAGAACTAACAAGACTGCTTGCTAATATGGTTTTTTTACTCAACTTTTACAAAAAGTGTGAAGGCGGCGTGTCTGTTCGTGTATCTTCTAAACCACGCAACGGATTTTCATGCGGTTTTCACCATCATTAAATTTACATTATAATAAAGAAATCTTGATGTTTTGTCAATTCGAAAAACCGTGTGAAGCAGGGCCGCGTCGCTAGTTAATTATAAAGAAAAATACGCACCCGGTATGATTGAATACACTGAGGACTGCCCCGTTGGTCTCGTGGTCACAAGCGCGACTGCTGAGCGTGGGGTCCTGGGTTCGATTCCCGGTTCGGGCAAAGTTTGAAGTTTGTTTTTAGTTTGGTTTTTGAAGTGAAAACTTCTTTAGGCGCGTTGGGCATTTTTGAGATGGAAAAAAAAATTGAACTCGCGACACCGTTACCGACACCTCATTTTTGTAAACGCGATTGTGCTCTTTATTTATATTACGTTACGGATCAATGTTCTATGCAAGTATTTTTCTTCCACCAAGGCGATCTTGTTCAAGTTTTCACTTCTGTCGACACTCTCGGATTGCCACTGTTTTTTTACATTAGGAATTTCTTAGTAACAGCCCGGAGTTTGGAAGTTGGCGGTGTGATGGCCCCGTGTCTCGGAAAGCACGTTAAGCCGTTGGTCCTGCGCCTGATCTCTCTCCGGCCGTGTCGGATTGCCGTCCCATCGGACTATGAGAGTGAGGGAAGAGACAGTGCACCTGTGTCTGCGCACACATTTGTGCACTATAAATATTCCCGCGCCGAAGACTGGTCTCCCCTTTCCGACCCAGATGACCCCATAAAACTCCTCCAGGAGAAGAATAGGGCCACCAGTACAGTGCACAAACACAGACGCATCCCGTCATTCCGACCCCGCCGCCGAGGTCCTTTGCGATCGCGACCGCGTCCCCGAGTAAATGATACTCCCCCCGACTCTTGCTCGATAATGAGGTGCCAGCAGTTGTTGCAGCTGAGCACGTAGTTTTAAATACCCCGAATAATAATCAAGATGAAAATCTAAGTTTGCTGTCCTCCCCCCAGCGACGCCCTAAGCCGAGGTTCGTACCGCACAGGGGGTGCCCTTAGCGAGCGTTCGCCTAGTTTTAATTTAGAAAAGTTTATGCCCCTGGCTAGAGGCTTTAAGTGTAGAAGCTTAAGGCAGCCACAGGAAAGTCCGGTTAAGCAGCCAAGACCTTAGTGGTCAAAACTGCGAGATAAGGTCTAATTAAAAAAAAAAAGGCTGGTCTCCGTTGAGATTTGCCGCGATGGCCGAAATACGGTCTGAAGGACTATAGTATATATGTCACCGTAAGATTGTGAGCACCGTTAGTTCATAATCTATCGGTATTATTTCCGTTAGATCATAATCTGTCGAAAAATTGTGAACTGGGTGAAATGGGTTAGGTTAGGTTAGAACTGTGACCAACCGCGTGAGGCGAGTGAGCATAGTAAGCGCTGCCGCGGTAGCGGCAGCGCTTACTATGCTCGTTTCTCATGGATATAATATAAACTTTCGAAAAATAATGCGTTAAATCGTAAATGATTTGTCGCAGTTCACAATTTTTCGACAGTTTGTAATCTAACGGAAATAATACCGATAGATTATAAACTAACGAAGTTTATAATTTTACGGTGACATATACACTGAGGATCTATCTCGTTATTAGTTTTACGGTACGGTCTAGTTTGCTCTCTCTGAAATGTGCTATCAGTGTCTAGGCAAGTCATTTATAGTCGACCTTTCCTGTAACTTCTCAAGCATAAAACTACGTCGTGTACTTGGTCGTAACAGCAGAACTATGCTTTGACGCCAGACCACTCGTCTGTCGATTTCATGACGTCAGAGCTGTCCGTTCATGCGACGTCATGGATACCCTATTCTTTTCGTTTATTTTATAATGTCTTATAGTATATTGTAGAGTATTTAATTGGCTTCAGGAAAGTCTCCGTGTTTCTTTGCGGCGATAGCTATCGTACCGAAATGCTGTGCACTGACGCGTTGCCAACCCGAGGCTACTTAAAATTATTCGTAATAATAATGGTTGCTCTTAATTAATGTACTAAATATACATACAGCCTCGTGCAGGCTGGCGCAACGCGAAACCGGTAATTGTTCTAACGTGAAGTTTTTTTAGAAATTGTTTTGTAAAGTCGGGTCTCCTGCGCATATTTTTTCGAAACATTACACAAAAAGCTTACACAGAAACATTTGTTTTCATACAAATCATCGTATTTGCATAGACAAATGTGTATGACCACGCCTCTTTGTTGCGATGTTTTTGTGTAAAAACACGCGCAGAAGACCCGGCTTTAGAGTCGCGTCGCGCGATTCTGTACGAGGCTAAATCTTATTGGCGGCTACACATCAAGCTATACATTTCCAGTTTATGCTGATCTCGCATTGTATAGGATTTCCGCATAATGCGAGGTCAGCTTATACTGGAAAGGTACAGCTTGATGTGTAGCCATGTGTACAACCTCTTGCCGATGTCGGTTCGTGAATGGGTGACCGTTCATTACATATCGAGATCGAGATCCCTCCGTGCCTCGGAAAGCACGGTCATTTGTAGATATTTGACAGTCATTATGGATTACGGGCATGAGAAACAGGGTGTAAAGTTCACTCACTCATCCATCATAGAAAAGGGAGAATCCTCCGACCAGACGGGTGTTGTGTCTGACGGGCAACTGCCCAACGATTGATGTCGGGGAAGTTATACAGTCGAACCTGGATAAGCGAGAGTTCAAGGGACCGCGATCTCTTTTTCGCTTATGGAGGTTTGTCAGTAACTCGAGTTTTTAGCTTATAGAGGTACAGCAGGGGCCTGACTCACTTATAGAGGTTGAGGCAGGTTGGGAAAGGTAGAAGAAAAAAAGGAATGTTATTTCCACGAAATTTAAGAATGAGTCATAAATCGCAGATGTTAAAATACACACGACTGTCGCTTATAGAGGTACAGGCAAGTAGCAGTCTCAATTATAGAGGTCCACGAGTGTATAACGACTTTCTCTTATAGAGGCTTCCGTTTCTCACTTATAGAGGTATTAGATCAATTAATTATAGAGTCAATTATAGAGTTTTCTCGCTTACCCAGTTCTCACTTACCCAGGTTTGACTGTATACATATATGCTGTTCGCGCGGTAAACTCTAACTGCGCGATGCAAGATTTTGTGTGACGCTGACGTCACATGCGAACTACGCATCAAAGACCTGAGTCTTTGATGCGTAGTTCGCATGTGGCGATGTAGTTGCCGCCATAATGGGTCGTCAGAAGCTCGAAACTCTGACAATCTTACCAAGAAGTATCGTATTAACCAGTAACTGGGTTGTGGAGGTCGGATAGGCAGTCGCTCCATGTAAAATGCTGGTATTCAGCTGCATCCGGTTAGACTGAAAGCCGACCCAAACATAGTTGGGAAAAGGCTGGGCAGATGATGATGAGGTCCTAACGTGATCTATTCTAGTAATTTCTATAATACCTACGCATTGTTAAATTGGTAACTGGTAAGGTGTGAAATTGATAAATAATTGGTTGGTTAAAGGGACGACCACAAAATGTTGCGTTACCTTTCACAAATAATTTTCATTAGGCCTCAGATCCTCCTTATAGGCAATACGTATTTTCAGGAATCATCCTTTACAAACGACCTGTGCTGAAGGAAGGGTTAGGTACCCACTTGCCCCATAAAAACAGAAGACGGTAACAACTTTACTATATTATAATACTTGGACCTTACCAAACAATATCTATAATGATTTGTACTATAATATAATACAGTGTGATTCTTCATAATGTGCACATATCGAAATGATCAGGGTTGTAACGGATGTCGTATAACGGATGAGGATGCGGATGAGGATATCGAGATAATCGGGTTTGAGGATGCGGATGAGGATACGGATGAGGATACGGATATTGGAAAATTCCTTATTGAGGATGCGGATGAGGGTGCGGATGCAGATGTCGTATGAAAAATAGTCCTTGTTTTGACACCTGACACCACAATCATGCCATCACTGTCACGTGCGGCCGATCGTCTGTCATAGGACAGAGACACTGCGAATTCAGGCAATAGGACCGCGTCACTCACACTCCGGCCCGCACATTATGTTGGAGCGAGTTAAAAAAAATCACTATTTCAGTGAACAACGTAGGTAGAGTCACATCCACATAGAAATTATGAGGATGTGGATGAGGATGCGGAGCTTTAAAAATCAAAATTTGAGGAAGCGGATATTTGCGGATATCAAAATTTATGCGGCTGCTCCGCAGTTGCGGATGCGGATACAGATATCCGTTACATCCCTAGAAATGATGAATCTATGCTTAATTTTAAAGGCAGAAAAAATATTTAAAAAATCTAAATATTTTTATAATTGGAATTGAAACGAACTCCATGGTGATTGGAAGTAATTAGGCGTGCACATAAAAGATAATTGAGAAGAAAAACTACCCTCAATTGAAAATAAACATGTTTTATTGGCAAAAATCTAATTAAATGTTTAATATAAGGTAGATTGTACAAGGATCACCCATATTTTAACTGTTACATCTTATTTACTGTACCTGCAATCTATGCAAATAAATTTTTACTTTACTTTACAATTTTTTCAATAATTGTAAAATTAATAAATAAGATGCGAAAAAGAAAAAAAAAAGATTCTTTTTTTTTTACAAAAACAATTTAAAAAATATTATTTTTTCCGTCGATAAAATTAAGCATAGATTTCCTCATTTCGATATGTGCACATTATTGAAGAATCACACTGTATAATATTATTATTATCAAAGGTAAAATTTGTTTGTTTGTATGTAGGGGGTATAATCTCCGGAATAACCAGTCAGATTTGAAAAATAATTTTTGCATTGGATAGCTAGCTGTGTTGAATGACAGTGACAGACAGTATCCGCGGTACGTGCAGCGGTTGAAAATGAAATAAACCTTTCCCTTTTTCACCCGTGCGGGGAATGTTTTCCATGCAGCTCGGAAAACAAAAACTTCGTATTTGCATACACTAATGTGTATGGCCACGCCTCTTTGTTGCGATGTTTTTGTGTAATGTTTTGATAAAACACGCGCAGGAGACCCGGCTTTACACACACCTGCGTTAATATCGTCAGTACTAGTGATGTGCCGGATATACGTATCCGCGGATATCCGAGGGAGAAAAAAGATCTGTATTCTGTGACGTTATGTAATGTATTAATATAAAAGATCCGTTCAAGATCCGCCAAAAAGTAACGGATGCAGATCTTTTTTCTCCCTCGGATATCCGCGGATATCCGCGGATATGGATATCCGGCATATCACTAAAACAAAATTGTTGTTTACTAGTAAGTAAACAACAATTTTGTTTTACCGAAACACACAAACACGTTCTGATTTGTTGGAGTGTTGTACTTACATGTGCGGGCTTCGTTCGTGTAGCCGGAGACAATGTTGTGCGGGCGCCCTGTAGTGTAGGTTACACGCCCGTCGCACACGTTAGAAATATTTGACGATAAAAACGCAGCTGTGTGGCAAGGAATTGGGACGCATTCGATAATAACGTGCCTGTGGGAGAGAGCCTTAAAAAAAAGCAGTGGCACTCCGGGAGTGTCGACAGAAGTGAAAGCTTGAAAAAAAGATCGGCACCGCGGTAATCAACGCGTTGATGTCTTTTACTCCACGGTGTCGGTAAATTTAGATATTTAGTTCTTTTTACGTTTAGTTTTTTTTTTTTTAATGTAGCTTTAGTATAGGTCTCGATGTTTCTGGTTGGTATATTGGCGTGTGCTAGCTGGCATATGGCCTATAATTTATCATTTGAATTATGTTTTGTGTTGCATAATGTAAGTTTTTTTTGCATACTATTGTATAGAATCATTTTTCTAACTTGAACAGTCAGCTGTGCTGCTGGGGAGTTTGTTGCGCCACTTCTTCTTCCCAGCTAAAGGCACTAGGAAGTGGTGAAGGGTGGGCGTTTTGGGGGACTGTCTTATGTAATTTTGACGTTCGAAAAGTGCTGATTCTCAGCCTAGTTTGAATAAATGACATTAGAATTTTTGAATTTTTCGGTACAGTGTCGTGAAATCAATGGTTTAGTCCCATCTCAAAAATGCCCAACGCTCCCAAAGAAGTTTTCACTTCAAAAATATGAATAAGTAACAAAACAAGCATTTGATATCGTTGTCAACTCCTCCTAACCCTTCAAACTTTTTAATAGGAGTTTAAAAATATCTGAAAAGTTATAAACGAGTAGGTACTCGAATAGCGTGGTAACACTTTAGTCGATATCATTTTCCTAACTTGACTACGGGGTATTTTATTAAATCAACCCGTTATCTTCAAACCCCTGAATCAAGAAGGAAGGATTACGGATAACGATATTACCCCTCTCAAGATATCTATATTTATAAATCAATAGGATTAACCAGGGATACCTCGGCCAGTTAAGAGGGTTTATCCTAAAAGTTGGCAACGTTGTAAATAGTTGTCAAATATTTACCTGTTTCGATTAATTTAGCAATATTACTGTAGACCAAATCTTTCCTTTTTATAATATTAGGATAGATATATTCTAATATTATAAAAAGGAAAGATTTGTATTTTTGTATGTAACGAATAAACTTAAAAACTACTGGACCGATTTAAAAAAATATTTCAGCAATGGATAGCTACATTATCAGCGAGTAACATAGGCTATATTTTATCCCCGTACTCCCGAACTACACGGGTGAAACCGCGTGACGTCCGCTGGTAATTAAGAAATGTGGCTAACTAGGGAACTAAAATATTGTTTACTAGCTGCGCCCCGCGGTTTTATCCGCATAAGTCTCGATCCCGTGGGAAAAAAAAAGTATCCTATGTTCTTTTCCAGGGCATCATCTATATATGTGCCAAATTTCATCCAAATCCGTTCAGCCGTTTTAGCGTGAAGTTTTTCAAACATATGAAGCAATGGATTAGCAATATCCTTCAAAATCATTCAGATTGTGATTGAACCGTGTGTATCGTGTGTTACCGTGTGTTACCGTAAAATATTTGCTCCCAAGGGGAACTTTGCCCGGCATATCTTTTTATGGCAACATTGATTGACTTAGGTAGAAAATAGGTTATATGTATGGCAATACTAACTATCGTGTTTGTTGCTAATTGCGAATTCGTCGAATGAGGTGCGTGTTTTTTCTGGCAAATTTTAGTGCCAGGACCCTAACCTGAAACTAAAATTCACTTAAGTAAAAAACTTTTCATAGTGTTGTTTACATTTCTAAAGTAAACGCCAACTTTACCAAAATTCTTATACTGGTTTTTATGTCATCTGCATAAAGGTCATGTTTGCGTCACAAAATCAATGTGGGCAAAGTTGGCTAAAAGTCTACATAATTGCCTGCCAACAAAATCGAACAAATATCGAATTCAATATTGAATAATAGTAAATTTAATGATACTAACACATGCACATGATCTTACATTTGTAGCTGATGAAGGAAAATACTTACAACTCCATAGAAAAATCGTATTAAAATAGTAATTATTCAAAAAAATGTGGGCAAAGTTGGCCATGTTTCACGGTACACAATAAGGGTGCTGGTTTTGTTACATCTGGCTACTGTACCGTGTAAGGATCGTAGCCTTCCGTAAAATCTTCCTTCTCCCATGGGGAGAAGTTGGCGAAATAATTGCCAATCAATTACGGATTTGTTTTAATTACAAAACGAAATTCCTTAATACAATTTAGAATTCAGTGAATAAGTCCTACAATCAATTTTGAAGAGCGAAAGATTCATTCCTATTTGTCGTACCCTTGTAACATTTGACGTTTCCCAAATCCATTCAAGTTTGCTTGACGTGCCCAAGGTTAATCTAAATTTTCGAGCCTAAAATCCCGATATTACCTACTTTTGTATTCTCTGAAGCGTGCTTAGAGAAGGTTTATTCGTAATTTCGTAATATATTTCTCTTGAAGTTTAATAGATCGTTTGACGTTTTTTCTCGTCCAACGGGGTGTTTGCATAACACAATTAAATTACAATTTTACTGATCGCAATGGGTATCACCGTTGCCGAACGAAACGGTGCCGAACTAGCGTTGTAGAGCAGACGAATTTTTCAAACCTTTCATGGGTTTGAAAAATTCGCAATGGCTTAGCAATGTCCTTTGAACAAAAACTCTCGAAAGAATTGTGTTACGCAATTAGGGTGCTGGAATTAAGATCTTAAGTATTAGTGACTAAAAGAACCTACTTATTAAGTAAAGTAAAGTAAAAAAAGCTTTATTCAGTTTATAAAAACACGGTACAATATAAAAATCGAGTAATAAATTACATAGGAGCCTTAAGTGCTAGATTTTTACAAATCCTCTGGACCCCACACTAGGATTCCCTGTGTCGTGGGATCCAGTCTCTTCCCAAGTAAGGCAAACAATTATCTATTTAGGTGAATTAATTAATTTGGAAAAATAAAAAACAAAAGAAATAATTAAAAAAAAAAAACGTACAAAGTTATAAAAAAATGGTTAACTAACTAAAATTATTATGTTGTAAGAAGACGGTTGAATGACAAGAGGCTCATGCGCTTTTGGGTGTTAGTGTGTGTGAAGTGTTGGATGTGTGTGGGGTGTGTGGACTTGTAAGTGTAAAGAAAGAAGAAAGAAAGAAAGAAAATTCGTTTATTTGCGGTAAACATGACGCAAAGAAATAAAAATAATTTAGATAGCTTGGTCCGAAGTGATTAGTATTGTACATTTGTAGTTCATTTTAGTGCATGTGTAGCAACCTTTTATGTGGAACTACAAGTGTACAATACTAATAGTCCGTGAGCCAGCAACAGGTTTTTCGGACCAATTTCCTCTCAAGCGATAACTCGTGAAATGCTTCAGAGAGTTGTATTAAACAGCATGGTGAATGTCAGCTGCCGCTCCGTGGGCGGGTGGGGCAGCAGCAGTCCTTCAAAAACGTAAAAAAAAATGTTTTCAGTCATTTCCTCTCGACTGAAAATTTGTTAAATGATAGTTAACGCAATTATTCGAAGATAAAAAAGTCAGCTGGCCGTACCGCGGTGGATTATACGTCAGCTGGTCACACGAACATGCAAAATACTGTAATTTCCTCTCACTTGAAAATGTGTCAGATGATAGTTTACATGCAATTTTGAATAAATAAAAACGTCAGATGCCTCTTTGTTGGTGGAAAACCCGTCAGCTGACGTATTTAAATAAGCGATGGCTCCTATGCTCACCTTTCACTGCATCAGCTGACGACCTTTCCACCAGCTGACGTTTTTATTTATTCAAAATAGCATGTAAACTATTATCTGACACATTTTCAAGTGAGAGGATATCACTGAACGAAAAAATTTTTTTTGCATGTTCGTGTGACGAGCTGACGTATAATCCACCGCGGTACGGCCAGCTGACTTTTTTTTATCTTCGAATAATTGCGTTAACTATCATTTAACAAATTTTCAGTCGGGAGGAAATGACAGAAAACATTTTTTTTTACGTGATTGAGAGGCTGCCGTGCCGCTGCCCCACCCACCCACGGAGCGGCAGCTGACGTTCACCATGCTGTTTAATACAACTCTCTGAAGTATTTCACGAGTTATCGCTTGAGAGCTCACGGACTATAATCATGGGCGACGCTAGAGTAAAATGAAACTGAACACATTGAAGGTCAAGAGAAGGTGAGCAGAAGCCCTTTCAAGTACAACGATACGATGAGAAATACATGACATAAATATCTGTAAGGTAGAGTTTTGTTCAAGACTAGGTTATCAAATATACAAATGTCTGCACTACCATCATTATTTTCTTGGTGTACGAGAATATAAAAGGAATTCTAGCTAGTTTCAAGTCAAGTTTCATACTAATATTGCATTTCAAAGGTGTTTTGCGTCACAAACTTGTTTGCAAACTTATTTTTAGTTCGTGATGACTATCTACATCACGAACGTATTCATCCATGAGAAAATCTTCAGACCTATTTTCTATCAATGTATTTAAAACGATTGTTGTACGAATTCTCTCCAATTATAAGAATAGAGAATTTCTAAATTCGTTTGTCTTCAGAGTTTATCTCCACACACACACGATCAAAATGTCTACCCACACTAGGTATCCAAATTACGTAGGTATAGCTTATAACCCAAATCACACTGTTGTTATTTACATATTTGTTGGGACGGAATGAATAATTATAATACGTTACTTTTTCTATCACAATAATATTATGTGTGTTCTACTATTACGGCTTGAGGGTAGGTAGGGCCCGACTAAATTTGATTATCCTATTCCTTTGGGCCTTGGTTTGGTAGAAGATTAGATTAAAAAAAAAGAGGGTGTGTGCTTATGACCACACGATAGAAGTGAAAGTCGAGTATACGTGATTCAGCGCCGAGTATAAGCGATTCAACGCCGAGTATTTGCGATTCAGCGCCGAGTATACGCGATTCAGCGCCGAGTATACGCGATTCAGCACCGAATATACGCGATTCAACGACATCGACACGAGCGTGTCGGTTCAGTTTCGTTCACTGTTCAGAAAATTCACTGTTGGACATAGGCCTCCCCCAAGTACCACCATTTCGACCGGTTCTGTGCTTCCCGCGTCCAGCGGATTCCTGCGACCTTCTCAGGTCATCGGTCCATCTTCTGGGAGGCCTTCCAAAGCTACGTCTTCCGGTACGCGGTCGCCACTCTAGAATCTTTCAGCCTCCGCCACCAGCTTCTCGCCGGTCGCTTATTCTATCGAGAAACTTCGTACTACGTTAGGCTTCGATCAACAATACCATTGTTGATCGAAGACGCTAGGCAAGCGCAAGATCAAAGAGTAACCACCGACGCGACGCCGCGCCGCCGTGCGTTCGACTGATATTAATTAACTCGTTTAATTAATCAATTTAGCTTTTAAATTTAATTGATAGAGAAGGGTCACAACCGAAGCTAAATAAATACTTATCAATACTAATATGTAGTAATTAAAAATATAATAATAATGTTATAAAGAGGTAAATTTTTTTGTTTGTTTGGTTGTAAGTTTGTATGTAGGGGGTAATCTCCGGAACTACCAGTCGGATTTGAAAAAATCTTTTTGCGTTTGATAGCCCAATTCTTGAGAAAGGTTATAAGCTATGTAACATCACGTGACCCTTAAGAACCGAGCAAAATGAAAAAAAGTCAGAAAGAACGCTAAGCGAAAACGAAGGAAAAGCGCGGGCGGGTGATGGGATGCGACGAGGTGGGTCAGGGGCCGAAATTGCACGCGGACGAAGTCAAAAATCAAAATCAAAATATTTTATTTCACATAAACCTACATGGGCACTTACGAAACGTCAGAAGCTAGGTGCACGGTTCCAATTGGTCGCTTCCTATGGAGAAGAGCCGGCAAGAAACTCCACGGTTACTCTTTTCAAAATAAATTGTTTCTACAATGTTTTCAAATTACAGTGTTAATAGGTATGGGCAGAAGCTAGTTAAACATGTTTCGTATAGATAGGACTATTTATAGTGGCATAATATTATAGATAGTGCAATCCACGAAGACGCGCCCCACTCCGCTCCGCGCCGTACTAGAGTTCAGCTTACAGTAGGTACAGTAATTGCGATGTGGGGCGCGTCTTCGTGGATTGCACTATCTATATGGATGTATTGTACCCACTACCCACCTACAGTATTTCTATTTTCTTAATGTCCCTCGGGAATCATGGCATTTCCGAATACAAACGAATACTAATTTCCATGTCCATCAATTATAGGATTTATTTTGTACTAGCGGACGTTACGCGGTTTCACCCGCGTGGTTCCCGTTCTCGTGGGAGTACGGGGATAAAATATAGCCTATATTACTCGCTGATAATGTAGTTATCCATTGCTGAAAGAATTTTTCAAATCGGTCCAGTAGTTTTTAAGTTTCTTCATTATAAACAAAAATACAAATCTTTCCTCTTTATAATATTAGAAGATAAGATATAGATAAAAAAGGATTGTGTGGTTTTATGAAACCACGGTAAAAGTGAAACTTCTATAGGCGCCGCCATATTTGCCTTGGCTGCTCTGACGAGCGCCTTTCACTTTATCCCTACTCCGCGGCCGACCGTCACGCGACATGCAACACACAGACCAAAAAGTTTGAGATGATGTAATAAGTTTCACTTTAATAATTTGAATTCAAAACTAAGTGCTTTAATGTTGTTTTGTTTTGATTTTCGTGTGAACTATATAGAGCTGTAAAACAATTTTCCTATATGTAGTGTCTACGACTTTAGCAGCCTTCCTACCATTTTTAAAATAAATTACATTAATTTGCGCTAAGGTAGCCCGCGAAATTCAAATTTTCTTTAGTTTTTTGCATTTTGTAGGTCAGTGTCAGATTTTATGTTGATTAAAATATAATTCGCGACCGTAACAAATATGGCTTTTCATAATAAAATCATCACAATCAGCAACACAACTCCGTATGTTAGCATAACTGTCAAATGTGATGATTTCATGAAATCATGACATTTGACAGTTATGTCTTACCATACAAATTGACGCATGTGAACGCAAACGTAAACGCGATCGAATAGGTTTAAAAACTTAAAATACATATAACGAGCGACTTGATCAACAAGGAAAAAGTTTATCAATAAAATTAACCTTTGGTTACGGGAATCGTTGTTTCACATTCTGCAGTAACTGGTCTTTTTAATCGATTTCCAATAAAGGAGGTTATGCATTTTGCGGGTATTTTTTTTTTCTGGATTTTTCTGCTTGATTACTCGGCCAATTTATGTGATTCATTCTTCATTAGGCAGAGGAAGCTCGCGCAGTTGTCCCATATAAATTTTATTAATTTTGCTAAAACTTTTTGTATTAAAGTTTTTTTGTTAAGTTTCCAAAGGTATTTTTATTATTTTATATACTCTCATAGCGTAATATTCGAATTATGAACTTCAAAACGAGTTTATATTGACATACTTTATAAACAGAATACCGAAATTTAAAAATAGAATCATATTATAACACTTTTTCTCTAACGAAATAATACTATAAAACAATTTTATTTCTATTACGATACAGCGCTCCAAGAAGTTAATATCACCAAAGATTTTCCATCAACTTTTGGCGGGGGACAGCAGCACCCACTGTTTAAGAGTAGATAAAGTAGTGTATGAAACTGCACATAACTAGGTATTAAAACATTCGTGTGATACTACACACTCATGTTTTAATACCCCTCATTATGCAACAGTTTCATAAACTACTATTATACTTCATTTGTTTCTTTACCTTTATTAATAGGATTTTTTTATACTTAAAATAAAATAAATTGTTTAATAATTTATAAATTATAAGAAAAGAAAAAAGTTTAATATATTATATTTTTAAAGGTTGTGCTGTGAGTTGTTGCAGTTAGCTAGCGGGCTTACAGCATTGTCCTAGGTAGTAGGCTTAATTAATGACAATAACTTAACGAGTTACAAGCTCCAAATAGAATAATTGAGACTGCATTTTTCAGAACCTAATTTTAAACCCTATTTTCTTTCTTGTTAACCGTTTTTATATTTTTTTCTAGGCGGGAGATAACTCACCTCCGGTTACAAAACTGGCCAGGCGATTGCTTCAACGTCGCTCGCCTTCAGTACCACTATCCTGAGCTGGTTTTTTTAGAATTCATAAATTCTACCAGTCTCAAGAGCTTCAAGGGACAGTTCAGCACTGTGAACAAAATTGAGGTTTGTGTTTATTTTGTTTTCAAATTATATTTTCATAATACATAATATGATTTAGAACTTGTATTGTGTATTTTTTTTCTTAATTTTTATCTCATTTTATGCTGCACCGGTTGACGTCATTACTGGCATAGGGACACAGCATTATGTTGAGCGATGGCCGTTTTGTGTAGATATGACACATATATTCCATAAACTTTATCTTTTTTGTGTTTTTTTCTGCGTCTTTCAGCCAAAACATGGCTTACAGCGTATTTTCTTTCTTTCTCTTCTTTCTATTGGGTGGCTAATAAGCAGGTAGCCATGGTTAGTGGTTATCATTGAAGGCATTGATGCTTTGCCGCCCCAGAAACATACAACTGAAATTATACCACTACAATGAATCAGTAGCAATAAAAGTAGGATGGTGGTAGTACTTTCCAGACGAGCACTTTCACAAAAAGCCCTTCACTTGCTAAAATTGGTAATCTAGCACACCCACTTTTAAATCCTGTAGATCACCAGAAAACTATTAAGGTGAATACGCAGTTGTAGCCCGCGAAATTAAATATTTCTTACGTTTTTGCAATTTGCTGGTCAGTGTCAGGTGCGCGCAACGCATTATGATGCGCTACTATAACAGATATGAATTTGCAGAATTCGACTGTAGTTATTAACATTGCCGGATCTACATTTTTGCGATTTTTAAATTATTACTTTAAAGGTAAAGAATAAATTATAAATTAAAAAATCGCAAAATGTAGATCCGACAATATTAATTGCTACAGTCGAATTATAAGCATTGGAATCATACATATCTCTTAGTTAGATTTGTTCCATAAGAACAAATTTCTTATGGAAATGGAACAAATATAACTAACTGTATATGTCGTGCTTCATATTATGATCAAGACAAAACCTGACACTGACCTGCAAATTGCAAAAAACGTAAGAAAAATTTAATTTCGCGGGCTATAACTGCATTCAGCTTAATAGTTTTCTGGTGATCTACAGGATTTAAGTGTGTGCCAGATTAGGCGCGTTATAAATCTGCGACGCGTAGTTATCGCGTTCTATTCCTAAAGTTCAATGTTATCGCGTTTAATAGATCTTTTTAAGAGGAATAATTCCGTTATACATTGTTTTCATATAACTATTGGTTTACGCGGCGCACGCCAATAAAGCTCATAGTCAGCATGATTTTTTCCGAAATTTTCAAGAATCATCGTCATAGTTCAGCCAATCTACACAAAACCTTAATCAATTTAAGATCTAAACCTTTCTCATGAATCACTTCGTCCATTGGTGAAAACCGTATGAAAATCCGTTCAGTAGCAGTTTTGAGTTTATCGCGTTCAGAGTCTTTGTTTTATGTTACTATTACGTCAATAAAATTACCAGCTGTTTAGTAGATTGCGAATATGATAACAGTAAACAATATTCAACAAGCCTATTACAAGTTTAATATAAAAAGTGTTTATCTTATCGAGCGTGTTTATCGTTGAAAGTTGTTGATGTCCGAGCTACCGAACTGTCCGATAATAATATCCAGGGCCGGATTTAGGGCAGGGCAACAGGGGCTCTGGCCCCGGGCCTCCACAAGGAAGGGGCCTCCACAATTTGTATTTTTTAGATAAAAAAAAAATACATCCTTTGTGTCAATCAAAGAGAAAAAAGTTTACATTCACATTTCATCTTTTTCATTTTTAACCGACTTCCAAAAGGAGTCTTCTTTTTTTTGTATGTTTGTTACGCGATTACTCCGCCAATTATGAATTGATTTTGATGAATCTTTTTTTGTTTTGTAGATCATACTTCAGAGGTGGTCCCATATAAATTTTATTAACTTTACTTGGGTAGTTTTTGAGTTAGCTTCAATAATACGTATTTTTTCCCACATAGTATGTGGATGATATTATGATAACTTCCTGTCACTGTTATTTACATAGCAGGTAGTGGTATTCGAATTTGTGTGGGGTAGGTACCACAACTAAAAAGTGAAAAATAAAAACTTTTTACAAAAAAAAACAACCGACTTCAAAAAAAAAACACTACAAAGTGAAAAATAACTTTAATTTCGGAAGTCGGTGTCTTTGGTTTTCAATTTTCGTTCTTTGTCATCGTTTTCTTTTATGTCCTACGTTGTTATAGTCTGTGCAATCCACGACGACGCGCCCCACTTCGCGATTACTGTACTGTAAGCTGAATTCTAGTACGGCGCGGAGTGGAGTGGGGCGCGTCTTCGTGGATTGCGCGGACTATAGTTGGTGATGAAATACGTTGAATTACTGTGGTCCCAAAAACCGAATTAAATAGATTGTTCGATGTCAGCGCCCAGCGTAAGTCTATCCATCATGAAAAAGTAATTTTGGAGTCGCATTTCCTACAAAATGTATGTAAAGATTTTTTGCGTTTTCTGACTTTTCTAGTACCTACTCAAACTTCATCTGGTACGATAATATTTTGTTCCTTACAAAAAACAGGATCGATTGACGTGAAAAAAGGTTTTGTGAATATTGCCCATTTTACCTATTAACTACCCCGTCTCAAAAATCCACCCTGCTTATAAATTATTGAAAGCTGTGACCAAAAATTCGTCGTTTCCAAAAAAAATCGGGGCCTCCACTTCTTGGTTGCCCCAGGGCCTCGACGCCCTTAAATCCGGCCCTGATAATATCACATCCATTTAGCTGGTACTAAAGTTGATGATTTTATCTGTTCTTGTTAAAGTGTGACTCAAATTCCGGTTTATCGATAAGTGAAAAGGACACGTGTCTACGCGAGCACTGGTTTCCGCACGAGATGAAATTATATGTTTCTATACTCCGTTTGAAATAAGATTAGACATTTAAACAAACCTTTTTTACAGTCTGTTCAACCGATTTTGACTTCTATACCGTAGGCATAAGGATGGCATTAAAAGCAAAAAAAGTGGTTACAAACCAACTGTTTACTGCAGCTGTCATTTGTCATACCACCAACGCAATAAAAGTCAAAATCGGTTGAACGGACTGTAAAAAAAGTTTAGTTAAATGTCTAATCTTATTTCAAACGGAGTATAGGTAGATAAAATACAAAAAAAACATGATATTATATCGTTAATTAGGTAAAATTATTGATGGCTATAAGAGTAGGGGTAATTAGGTAAAATTATTGATGGCTATAAGAAACGATCGATGGACTGTGTGAAATATCAACAGTATGGTTTCACCAAAGGACGTTGTACAACCGACGCTGGTGTAACCCTATTAAGACACATTTTTAACGCGTGGGAAGAGGCCCAAGATGCCATAGGAATCTTTTGTGACCTCTCCAAAGCATTTGATTGCGTCGATCACGAAACCTTACTCTTGAAACTAGAGCATTACGGACTTGGAAAACTTGCACTCAATTTAGTAAAATCTTATTTGAATGATAGACAACAGCAAGTTCAAATAAACGGTATCAATTCACTAGGTTTAAAAGTAAAATTAGGTGTGCCACAAGGCTCGATATTGGGTCCATTCCTCTTCTTAGTATACATTAATGATCTACTCCATTTATTAAAAAATCAACCACAAATGGTGTTATTTGCTGACGATACTTCTTTAATTTTTAAGGTAGATAGACGTGCTACAAATTTTAACGACGTAAATAACGCCCTACTGCAGGTCCAAAATTGGTTCACTGCTAATAATTTAGTATTAAATGGAAAAAAAACTAAGTGCATAAAATTTTCTTTACCAAATGTCAAAAGTAGTGATTGTGAGATAGTATTGAATCAAGAGAAACTAGAATTCGTTGATAAAACTATTTTCCTGGGGATCACGCTCGATTCAAGGCTGCAATGGGGTCCTCATTTAACATCTCTTGCAGGACGGCTAAGTTCAGCAGCATATGCTGTCAGAAAAATCCGTCAGTTTACTGATGTAGATACCGCGAGGCTAGTATATTTCAGCTACTTTCATAGTATCATGTCCTACGGTATTTTACTGTGGGGACGGGCTGCAGACATCGAGTCTATTTTTATTCTCCAGAAAAGAGCGATCAGAGCCATATATTGTCTCCGCAGGCGCGATTCTCTAAGGAAACTGTTTAAGGATATTAACATCATGACGGTACCTTGTCAATATATCTATGAAAACATCATGTACGTAAGAAAGAATTTACATCTTTTTAGCAAAAGAGGTGATAGACATAATTATAGTACTAGAAATAGGGACCTATTAGTTCAACCAGGTTTCAGACTGGCTAAAGTAGATTCATCTTTCATGGGATACTGTTTAAAATGTTACAATAAAATTCCTCCCCACATACTTCAACTGAATGAGACGAAATTCAAATCTTGTATAAAACGCACACTATGCAGGCAGGCATATTATACGTTGGGGGATTACATCACTGATAAAAATGCTTGGCTCAATGCTGGTCCTGCTCCACAACCACAACTAATTGATTAACATTTGCAAATACTGTTGGAGCTGCTGAAGATTGTAAGACCATCTTTGCATTGTATAAACTCAATCTCTTTTGTATTATATAATTGCATAGCACACTATGTGAGCACTATGTACTAAAGAGTTACCATTTACCGGGTAATATGTCTTGCATTGACTTGAATGTGCCCTGGCGGCTGTGAGTATGTCATGCTCACTCAAATGTTTCGCTGATGGTGGCGCGTGTGTTGGATCATTTAGCTCCCTTCAAAATGGTTGAGCTGAATGGTGCTAATCCATGCGTCATGTTCGTGAACGGGCGCCGTCAGTTGGGACTGGTCATCTCTTAGCTGCCAGGGCTTATTTTTAATTTTCATTTTTTTTGAATTGTTCTTTTTTATCTTTTTATTACGGACGCTTCTCATGTGCACGTCTTTCTACATTGTTCTCACATGTATAATTTCAACATGAATGATGTAACCAATATTTTGTAACAATTTTTTATTTAAAAGAGTGTCCGTGGAGTTTCTTGCCCGTTCTTCTCCATAGGTACCTACTACGCTTTGGAATGGGCAACTAGCTTCATACCTATTTCTGACTGACCGATTCCTTGACAATTCAAAAGTGCCTGTAAATGGTTTAATTGAAATAAATGATTTGAGTTTGAGTTTGAGTTTGATATGATATTATAGCGAGGAAAGGGGTGGTTACCGACATGACGACGACTAATGACAGTAAAAGAAGTATGGCAGGAAAAGATATGTTGCGCCCGCCGCAGCCCGCCGCAGCCCGCCGCCCCCAAATAAATTGGGATAAGTTCAAGAGAATTATTATTACCTATATCGTGAATTAGGTAGGTACATCCTAGAAGGCACAAGTGCTCTTTAAATACTTTACAATGCATTTACTCGAAAAGAGCGTTTTCCAAGCAGCCAAACTGTGCGGAAAGTGTCACTTTTTCGCACTAGTGCTTTTTACTTTTCAGTTTTTTAACCGACTTCCAAAATGGAGGAGGTTATATGTTCGTAGCGTATGTTTGTTTGTTTTTTTTTTATGGATGTCCACCGATTTCTCCGTCATATGTGGACCGATTTTAAAAAATATATTTTTGTTTGAAAGGGTATGCTCTCAAATTAAATTTTATTAACTTTCCTTGGGTAGTTTTTGAGTTAGCTACAAAATACGTATTTTTTTCCCACTTAGTACGTAGGTGATAATTATGATAAGTTCCTGTCACTGGTAGCAGGTAGTGGTATTCGAATGTGTGTGGGGTAGGTACCACAACTAAAAAGTTAAAAATGAAAACTTTTTACAAAAAAAAAAAACAACCGACTTTTTAGTCTGTCGTCAGTCCGGCGGCGGCGCAGAGTTTTTATTATTTGAGAAAAGTTTTACAAATTAGATGATGATGACGATAATGATGATGACGACGATGATGATGATGATGATGATGATGATGATGATGATGACGATGACGATGACGATGATGATGGCAATGAAGATGGCGATGGCAATGACGATGATAATGGCGATGGCGATGATGATGATAAATAGTGTATATCATTTTATACGTCATTCATCAAATGCGACTACTGTAAGGCTCGCTCGTTTTTATTTCCTCGTACAATGCATAGTAAAACGTTGTATGAAACACGTGCGTAAGATGATTTGAAATCACCTACTTTCCGCACTTGTAACATAAATAACTATTGTTTGTCTGCGTTTTATCAAACTCAAACTCAAAGCATTTATTTCAATTAACCCATTTACAGGCACTTTTGAATTGTCAAAGAATCGGTCAGTTAGTCAGAAAGTTGAAGCTAGTTGCCCACCCACAAAACAACCATTCAAAGTAAAAAACTTTTTACACAAAAAAAAACAACCGACCTCCAAAAAAAAACACTACAAAGTGAAAAATAACTTTAATTTCGGAAGTCGGTGTCTTGGGTTTTGTATTTTCGTTTTTTGCCACCGACTTCCGAAATTAAAGTTATTTTTCACTTTGTATTTTTTTTTTGGAGGTCGGTTGTTTTTTTTTTGTAAAAAGTTTTTATTTTTCACTTTTTAGTTGTGGTACCTACCCCACACACATTCAAATACCACTACCTGCTACCAGTGACAGAAACTTATCATATCATCTACATATTAAGTGGGAAAAAAATACGTATTTTGTAGCTAACTCAAAAACTATCCAAGCAAAGTTAATAAAATTTATATGGGACCAATTCCAGAGCACACCCTTTCAAACAAAAAAAAGAATTTTCAAAATCGGTCCACAATTGACGGAGAAATCGGTGGACATACATTAAAAAAAAAAAAAAAAAACTTTGAAAATCGATATTCACACTCGAACTAAAGCAGATAAGAAGTAGGGATTGCAATCTGGCGTCATTTTCAATCCGGCCGGATCCGACTGGATTTTCATCGATCCGGCCGGATCCGACCGGATTGATCAAATCAGGATAATTTTGCCTTTTCGTTCCAAAATGGACTGTTAATGAGTTTATCGAGTACCTAAGTATAACAAATAGGTTGTTATTTGAAAAAAACTTACATGAAAGCAACTTTTACTTTATAACATCTAACATAATTTAACCTTGCGTCATTACTATTTACTGAGATCACAATAATATGAGAATGCCAACAATTACTACAATTTTTAAATGTTTCTATATTTTTATATTCTAATATTTAAAAATGTAATTTATAAGTATTTTAATGAAATAAAGGAAATTACAATAATGAGTTTGTAAATATAACTCTTTGGTTTAATCAACTTATGATAAATAATTATTTTAAGGTCGTTCCTTTGCTTCAATAACGTGATAAGTCCGACAATATTATTGTAGGACTTTTCATTTTATTGTTGCTTCAATGAAAAGTCTGACAATAATATCACGTTATTGAAGCAAAGAAGCAATATACAGTATCAAAAAATAAGTTTTGTTTTCGAAAAAAGGATCGTAGAAAACAAATAGTATTAATTGTGTCATCTGCCAATCGACTTCGAATAGAGCTAAAAATATAGCCTGCAGCCGAAAAGGCCCTTTCAGCTTCTACAGTAGTCAGCAAATAATTTAATCATGCATCGACAAACAAAACACATTTGTGACCCGAGCGAGGAGTGGAATAACATTGAACACGTAGTCACGTGGTCCGACTTGACGGCACCACGTGGTGGGGTGGGGGTGCCCCTCGGGGTGGCTCAGCGTCGAACGACTCGTACGCACACGCACCACGCATTTAAAGTACCAACTTATGCAATCAGCGCGATTATTTTGCCAAAAGTTGCTACCACCAGATCCGGTATATTGGTACCGGATCCGGTAAACGTTTAATGACGCCGGATCCATCGGGTTACCGAAACCGGTTTTCCGGATAGAAATCCCTAATAAGAAGTAATATGCGTACATACCTGGACTGCACTGGAAGGCACAGCGTTGGTAGGCGCCCCAGAAGGTGGACCTACGACTTGATGAAGATCGCAGGAATCTGCTGGATGTTCTCGTTGTGGCTATGCTTTGGGGAGACTTATGTCATGTCCAGCAGTGATGGACGTTTTTCCGCTCATTGATGATGACGAAGTCCTGCAGTTGCAATACCCGAGTGTTCACCTTCCGATATTTCACAAGCTGGGGGTGACTGGCCACTGTCCGGGTCCACAAAATGTTCACTCACACACACAGTCACACAAAATACGATGCGTGCGCGCATGGATTATACATAGTACACCGCACAGGAAATTAGTCTATACGTGTTGATCGAGCAGACTTGTAAATCACAGTAGCGTCATAATATTATTAGTGACGGAAATGGCGTGTACGGTAGTTTTAGGTATAGTTGTTGCAAATCACGATCGCGCCTCATGTGACTTTTATGTCATTGCCATAAAGTTTAAATTGCAATGATTGACATACGCTCGTGATATTCAACACTTTAATAGTTAGGTATACGGGCTGGTGTCCACAACTCCAAGTAGGTACTTTAAGTACCTTTTGTTTAGAGATAAAAATTACCTATGATTCACTTGTCAAGACTTGACTATATACGCAACTAATTATTTTGTTGTGAGGTGTGACGTTACTCTCCTGAGTCACACCTCACACCATATTGTCCAAATATAGGAAGGTACTTAGGGTAAGAGGAAACAAGGCAAAATTTTAGCAATCAGCGCGTAAAAATTATTTTTTACAGTTACACGCAGAAATTGGAACGAATATGTTTAAAATAAAAATGACTTTATTTGTGACTCATTCAAATTAATCGTTATACCTATGCATAAAGTTTTTAGATCAATAACCGATAATGAAACTGCGGGGTTCGAGTTCCAATTACAAAACAAACGATGGGATTATTCGAACGTGTTGTATTTTTTTCTAATTTTTCCTCTTTGATTTTATTTTTTTTGTGTTTATCAGCGGAAACTTGTAAATGGCCTTCAATTTTATAATTTTAAAAAGATTATATAAACACGCTTATAGCTTAGGATAAAATAAGATAAATAAGTGTAAAAGGAGGAGGGGTAATAATGTTTTTGACCACTAAGGTCTTGGTTGCTTAACCGGGCTTTCCTGTGGGTTTAAAGCCTCCAGCCAGGGACATAAACTATTCTAAATTAAAATTAAGCGAATGCTCGCTAAGGGCACCCCCTGTGGGGTACGAACCTCGGCTTAGGGCATCACTGGGGGGAGGACAGCAGGAAGGGACAGGCTGGATCAAACTTTGATTTTCATCATGATTATTATGCGGGGTATTTAAAGCTACGTGTTTAGCTGCAACAACTGCTCGCACCTCGTTTTCGAGCAAGGGTCGGGGGGGGGGGGGGGGGGGTAATAATGTTAGGATCTATACCTTTATGTAATTGATACCGATAACGATCCAACGTAATTTTGTCAGTGGTGGATCCAGGATTGTCGTATGGAAGGTAGGTTTTAGCAAAATAAACATTAAAAAAGCACACATTTTGCAAGCCTCTTGGATATCTCGGTGAATATACATGGTGGCCAAACCGGGAAGCGTGAGGGCAAAATTATTCTTCACGTAATAATAGTTGCAAAAAAGTTTAATTTGAATAATCTCAAGTTCACTTTATCATTAGTCACAGAAGAATAGCCCAATTATATAGCCTAATAATTAAAAAGAGGAAGGCTATATAGGCTATTTCACATTACACTAGAACCCTTAGTAGCCGAGCAAAAAGAAAAAAAGTCAGAAAGAACGCTACGCGAAAACGAAGAGGCGATGCAATGCGACACGATGGGTCGGAGGAACAAGAAATTTCACGCGGACAAAGTCGTGGGCAGAAGCTAGTAATTTATATGAAAAATGCTGTGCCCGTTAGGGATTTTTCATAGGCAAAAATGACGAATTTCCATACAAACTTGCATCACTTATTTAACCCCTTTAGTGCTCACTTTTGCTCTAATTATATGAAACTCTTTACAATTCATGCTTCTAGACCCAGCGGTTTGAGCTGCGTGTTGTCTGTCACTAAATGAATGCATGTATTTAAGATTTTTATTTATATTCTTATTTTATTTTTATAGATAAGCAGGTACTATGAGATGCAATTTTTTAAAAATTTTTTTCTCTGTAGAGCATCTCATAGCTGACCTCTGAGATCAAGACTATTTTAACCGGTCAATCCTGTGGGTGCCTTAAGCTGCTACACTTAAAACCTCCAGCCAGGGGTTATTCAACCAAGCTAATTAAAACTAGGTGAACGCTCGCTAAGGGCACCCCCTGTGGGGTACGAACCTCGGCTTAGGGCGTTTACCGGAGGGAGGACATCAAGGATGGGACGGGCTGGATCAAAGTTTTGATCATGATTATTAATCGGGGAATTTAAAGCTACGTGCACAGCTGCAACAACTGCTGCTGGCACCTCGTTTTCGAGCAAAGGTCTGGGGGATGAGATGCAAAATAGACGATTAGATACAGATAGTGCCCTCCACGAAGACGCGCCCCACTCCGTGATTACAGCACTCGCACTGAAAGCTGTACTTTACAGTACCGTACAGTAATTGCGGAGTGGGCGCGTTTTCGTGGATGGCACTATCGATAGCTAAGTAGAATGCCGTTGCATGCCTTTCCGTTTCAGGTCTATTCGGGATTCTCCCGTTTGTCTCATAAAATATAACGATGACAATTGCCAGTGTATAAATTAACTCGGATACCTAAAACGGTATAATTGTTGTATTGTTAGGTATACCAATACAGTATGTAGATAGGTAAAGATACAAAGAAACTCTTAATGAGCTCGTGGTCCGGTGTTTTGCTTTGACACTGTGAGTCACATTACTACCTACCAAGCACCACTTTGAGGAGCACGGTTATGCAAATACACTCGTAATGTTCCATTATACATGGTTCATTTTTTATTGCAGCTAGAACATCATTAAAATAAAGTCATGACGGTATTGCATCATTAAAGGCAGACGATATAATTATATGGGATGTTTTTTCATTTGTTTTATTTAATTTAATGTAGCTCTCAACAAGGTTTTTAAAACAAGAAACATAATATAACATCACGCCTTGTTTCCCCGAAGGGTTGGGTAGAGGTGTCCCTGTAGCAGGTACACCCACATTTCGCCAGTTATGTTTAAGTCCCATGTAATAGGCGGCGAGCCTATTGCCATCAACCGGGCACAAATCCAGACTCCGAGCTGCTACTGAGAAATTCCAGATAGAAAAACCCAATAGCACTTTGCCCGACCCGGGAATCGAACCCAGGACCTCATGCTCAGCAGTAGCGCTTGCGACCACTAGACCAACGAGGCAGTCAGTTGATTGTAAAAAGTTTTTTTTTTTTTTTGTTGTGATATCCACCCCACACAAATCCGAATACCACTACCTGCTACTTATCATATCATCCACATACTAACTGGGAAAAAATACGTATTATTGAAGCTCACTCAAAAACTATCCAAGCAAAGTTAATACAATTTTTATGGGACCACCTCGAGAGCATGTCCTTTCGAAGAATTTTCAAAATCGGTCCACAATTGACGGAGAAATCGGTGGCCATAAATCAAAAAACAAACATACGCTACGAACATATAATATCCTCCTTTTTGGAAGTCAGTTAAAAAAAGAATGAGGTAATTTCCGTCTAAAAACGAAGTAAAGAAAACAGTAAAGGTACGTACAATTTAGGTATGTACAGGTACAGTTTAATATCCTGTTTCTGCTTCCAATATAGGAAACTTTATCCAACTCGTATTGTATATCTTTCTTTCACATATCTCCCCAGAGATTGCAGTGGCAAATCTCCTCATTTGAAATTATTATCTTAGAATAACTCTTTTTATTCCAAGGTTTTTGTTATCTATTAGCTTTCAACCTAAAATGATGTAAATATGTGAAGAGATGTAAACAGTTAAGTTTACTTGAAAACTGTGATTTATCAGATCGCGTAGAAAGAAGCACAGGGGGCCTACCACAAGCTCATAAACCAGTATTATTATTACTTCAGTGTGGGAAAGAGATGAAGCTCTACAGCACGCGTAGCATGACCACCGTAGAAACGAGTTTTGTCGAGGGAAGAATAGACAAAATGACAGATAAACAATCACAATCTGTCATTTTGTCTATTCTTCCGTCGACAAAACTCGTTTCTACGGTGGTCATGCTACGCGTGCAGGACGTATAGCTCCATCTTTTTCTCCCACTGAAGTAATATTAAAATAATACTGCGTTTGAGTTGGTGGTAAGCCCCCTGAACTATTTCATACTTAGCTAAGAACTTTTAGTCTTTGTCAAACAGAAAGCGGGTCTTTCAAGAGTTCAAGACAGAAGAATTTCGTGCTGGAGTCTTTTAAAAAAATCGGCAAAACTTAAAAGACAGAATCCTCTGAAAAGAAAAGTTTTTGACGTCGTCGCACGTAACGTGGTTTTTAGAGACGACGAAACTTGACACAAGGCTTCATCAGCACTAAATGAGTTGGGGCTAAATAAGTGCCATGGTTTGTAACAATCAGCTAATCAGATTTTATGATTCAGTTTGTCAAAGCTCATACAGGGCCTTTTTCAAGCGGCAATCTGAAAATGGGTGTTGCTTTATGTAGGATCAAATTAGAAATAGAATGCTAGGCTTTTTGCTGAAAGAAAGTATGTAGTGTTTCATTAAATAATTTTAACGAACGGTGTTTATAGGGCCGAAAAAAACAAAGTTTTGTCAGTGACCAATTTTCAATGACTAAAGTTACTGCCGTCACCGATTATTGTCTATCTTCATTGTATGACGTAATAGAATATTAGTATACCAACCAACACAACTGACCGACCGCTGTAACCAATTAATATTTTTTGTTCTACAGAAACTGACACTCCATGGTCTGATGTCTCTCTGGGAGCTACCGCCGGAGGTCGTGATTGACATACCAGTTCTTCGCGAGATGGACCTTCGGGGAAACATGCTGAGACATATCAAGTCGCCTCTGTTGACCGGACCGAGGAGTTTGGAACATCTTTATTTAGCAGGTGAGGTATAGAGATTACAGGGTTAAGTTATACTGCCATCAACATATCATATCATGCGCCAAGTGTGTCCCCGTTAGTCGTTTGGTTAGTGCTTGGACACAAGTGACAGACCGCCCAGAACTGCTGGACACATAGAACATGAAAAAGAGAACAAAGTAGTAGAATAGTAATAGGAAATAATATAAAAATAACAAAATAAAAAATCAAGGTTAGCAAAGAATCCAAATAAAAATATGTGCCGTCTACGCAAAAAAGATTATTATTGCAAAAAGGATCCACACTTGTTTAGTTTTAATTTTAACCTCAGACAACCTACAAGTTAGTGTTAATGCCCTCAATTAATGACTTCATAATGCGGAATACGGACATCACGTTTTTGTATATATTTTAAACAGTATTTATGTGAACAAAATTAAGTAGGCAATGAAGCTTTGTTATTTTCGTACCTACGTTTATATCGAATCCTTTTTATGGTTTTTCAAAGAATTTTTCCTGTTGCAAGTACCCACGGGTACACATCAAGCTATACATTTCCAGTATAAGCTGACCTCGCATTGTACGGAAATCCTATACAACACGAGATCAGCATAAACTTGAAATGTATAGCTCTATGTGTAGCCGTGTGTACAAAGTCGCGATGTGTCGCGTCGCGTGTTTGTCGCGACCTTCGATCAACAATGGTATTGTCGATCGAAGGTCGCGACAAACAAAAATAGGTAATCGGAGCGAAATGGATGAATTTAGAGCAACATATGGCTTCCACATAATAGGCATGACGTAACGGACAGTCCTCTGTGCAGGACGTGCATGGAGGCCGAGGAAACCGTCGCGCACGTGCTCTTTGAATGCATGGTCGGCATGGTGGCAATGGTCACCCAGATCTTACACAGATGTTCTGAACAGACCAGGAGATTTAATTAACTTCTGGAGGGAGGTGGGCTGGTTGGAATAAACACCAACGGCCGCCATGGCCCACGCACAATAGTCCATCTGAGGGACTAAGGGTGGAAACCCATAACATAGAACTTAGAAGCAACATATGGACGAGATTATCATTATCTTCCTGTTCTTATCCCAATTTACTAGGTTTTAGCGCATCTTCTTCTACACCTATAGACCAGGGGCCTACCACCAGCTCAAAGGCCATATTATTTTAATATTACTTCAATGGGAGAAAGAGATGGAGCTATACGTCCTGTAGAGCTTCATCTCTTTCCCACACTGAAGTAATATTAAAATAATACTGCTTTATGAGCTGGTGGTAGGCCCCCAGATATTGAGTCATCATCACAGTTTTCACTAATATATATTTAAAAATTAACGGGGGCTCGTGGCTACCACACGGGTCGATCGCAGGTTAAGCTACACTTGCCGCGGTCAGTTCGTGGATGACCATACACATACCTACATATACACTTACATATCGTGACACCTCCGTGCCTCGGAAAGCACGTTAAGCTGTTGGTCCTGGCTGTCATTCGTAGATATTTGACAGTTGTTAGTCTAAAGCCCAAAAGTCTGACAACCAGTCTTACCAAGGGGTATCGTGTTATCCAGTAACTGGGTTGTGGAGTTCAGATAGGCAGTCGCTTCAAGTAAATTACTGGGATTCAGCTGCACCCGGTTGCGGGAAAGTCCAAAAGGGATACCGTGGCCCCTAGCAATACAGACAAATGAAGGAACACGGGTGGGTTTTAGTCAGTAAGAGTCTGACACGTTTATCCGCTCCGCCCAGAGCGGGAGAAGTTATTTGATAATTTCCCACCCTGCACCCGGTTATACTGGAAGTTGACCCCAAGATAGTTGGGAAATGGCTAGGTAGATTGATTTAATACTTGAAAATTACTTTCGGAAAAATGCTGAATGTGTCCATCTTTCTACGTACACGTGACTGTACCTAACTTTATTCTGTTTGTTGCGTAAGAGATTATTAGGAGGCGCCAGGTGCTATTTCCCAATGGAATTATTCCAAGATATGATATTCACGCATGAGAAAATACATCTTCATCGTTAGGCCCTTTATACACCCGCGTTTTTCTCGCTGTGAAAAACTACGGTTTATTCGCCGTGTGCAGGCACGGTCATCAATGTTGTATGGATTACTATGGAAGCTTGTTGACAGACACGTTTTTTCTACGGCGCGGTTTATAAGCCGCACCGTACAGAAATCGTGCTGTGTACAAAGTTCCTTACTAAATAATATTACTGGATCATATTTGTGGTTTTCATGGAAAAATAAGCAGAATGTATTCTCTGAAGTATTACTTTATTTGTCTCAATATTGGAACTGATGATGGCATGAAAGGAAGGTTACAAAGAAAAGGTTTTCTCATTTCATTGATCAAACAACAAATGTTTCCATATTAGAAAAGCTACCAACGAATTCTTAGAAAACCATGTCCCAATATTTTTTAATATTGCCTGTACTTACTCATAATCCTTTTTTTTTTGGTAATGGGGTGGAAATCCTCATGGATGTCCTCCGCCCTGGGGCGGACGGAGGGTTCTGTAACACTTCTACTGACTAAAACCCCGTGCTCCCTCGTACACTTGCACCGGGGGCTGCGGGCCTCTTCTGGTCAAGCGGGGGGATTGAGTTGTTATAATAGGTATGATGACTAAAAATATATTTTTTGTCCGTCTTGTAGATTATTAAAAATATTGGACACATATTTTTTATTTTTGTACGTTATCAAAAGATTACGGCGATACATTGAGTTGAAATGTGCCATGACGTCACGAGTATGTAGATTTTATACTTACTTGTGACGTAGCGACTCCCACTCCCCAACTTTAATGCGTTTGATCCAAGTCATTTTTTATTAATATGATGAAGCAAAAAATACGTGTCTAATATTTTTTTATTATCTGACTGACGGACTAAATAAAATTTCTTTTTTTTGACCCAGGTATAATCCCTATCCTAGCCTATCCTTTTCCGAACTATGTTGGGGTCGGCTTCTAATCTAACCTGCCTGTACCTACTCTGGCCGAGATCTATAAAAGTCTCGTCATTGTCTTGCATTTGTTGTTTGACAGTGACAGGAATAACGCTCTTGATAAAACTAATGTTGTAAATCTATAAATGGGTTTGTATATATAAATCAATTGCCGTGTATTAGTCTCGCAAAAACTGGCTGGAAATGGCTCGACCGTTCGAATTAAAAAAAAAAAAAAATTGTTCGTCTGAATCCTGGAGTAGTTAATGAAAAAGAAAATAAAGAAAAACCCAAAGGAACAGCGGAAAAATATCGATCTCATGTGGAACGAAGTTCACCTGGTCATCCTAGTCTATAGCAAATAAGTCAATGGATCTCGTTCTTACACCCGGTTTCCGAATAGAGAAATGGAAGTTGAGAAATTGTTAGACTCTACTTAGCATTACTTCAATGTAGCCCGCGAAATTCAAAGGTCCTCACGTTTTTTTGTAAGGAAATTCTAATGTCGCGCGTTGTCACCATGATGGCTGCGGGGTTTGACTTTACGGAGTCATAAAACGCTCTCTAGGAAAACACACCAACTTAATTTCATAAATATATTCAATTCTATTCAAATATTTATTGCATATCTCATGTCATGTGTGTACAAGATCTTAATAATATGTACATAGTTACAAAATTCATATGGACATGGTCCGGCACAACAATTTAAAGACGTTATGAGAAACCCGAGAGTTTTGTTTACTTGAGTGCGAGTCATAAATCTTTTATGTCGTGGTGGGTCTCAGGGGTTGACAGTTATACTTATGACTGATCCATCAAACGGGGCTTGAGCGGATAAAAGTACAATATGAAAAGTAGTATGCTTTAAAATCGTTAAGATAATATAAATTAATTGTATGAAAGTCATAATTAAAAAATAACATATTATATTCAGTTATCATCATTAAAAACCTACTTAATATGCATTCGGCCATCACCCTTATTCGTTACTGCTGTTTCGGCCCTAAATTAACATATTTTCTTCGCGCTTCCTATTTATGGAAGCACACTCACCTTTTAGAAAAAATGGACCAAATTATCCGACACACATTAACTTCAATTTTAAATGTGGCCATGGACGACCGAGCTTGGGCACAAGCTACTCTTCCCATTCGTATGGGAGGCCTCGGCGTCCGCAAAATTTCGAGTATTAATCTACCGGCTTTCATATGCTCGGTCCATGGCACTGAGAAATTAATCAGGAAAATTCTAGCCTCCACACTGATTAATTTTGATGTGCCGTGCTTCACCGAGGCTATGAATGCCTGGAGAATCGCTTGCCCGAACTCTGATCTACCCGATTATCCATCTTCTCAAAGACGGTGGGATGAGCCGCTCTGCAGAGTAGTACAGAACAATTTACTTAACATGTCTACTACTACTGCGGAGCGTGCGCGCCTGCTGGCTGTGAGTAAGTGGGAATCGGGTCTGTGGCTTCATGCACTACCGTCGTCGAATATAGGCAATTTGCTCGACGACACCACTTTCCGCCTCGCTGCTTCCCTACGACTAGGAGCTCCATTTTGTTCTCCTCAACGCTGTCACTGTGGCGAAGTTGTCAACAGTCTCGGCCATCACGGCCTGTCTTGCAGCCGAAGTGCGGGCCGCTTAGCGCGGCACGCGAACATCAACGACATCATCCGATGAGCTCTTGTCACCGCCGGCGTTCCAGCTGTATTAGAACCCAATGGCCTGGCACGCGACGATGGCAAGAGACCGGACGGCATGTCCTTATTTCCATGGAAGGTGGGTAGGCCTTTAGTGTGGGACGCAACCTGTGTCGACACTCTTGCGCCATCCCATCTTCCTAGCTCTGCGTGCTGTGCTGGTGCTGCTGCTGCGGCTGCAGAAAACCTCAAGCGGCGTAAGTATAATAACCTCATTGGTAACTATACTTTCGAGCCGTTTGGGGTTGAAACCCTCGGGCCGTGGGGTCCGAGTGCCCATGGCCTCTTCCGTGACATCTCAAAACGGCTATTTGACACTTCCCGTAACCCAAGGGCTGGTTTTTACCTTTGCCAGAGGCTAAGCATTGCCATACAACGTGGCAATGCGGCCAGTCTCTTGGGTACATTACCAGTCGACAGCGATGCGGATGAATTTTTCGACGCTATATTTTAGTTTGTAAATAGTTCTAGTTAAGTTAGTATATAATATCTATTTTTATTTCGTAAATAATTAAGAAGTTACACCCTAGTTACACCTAGTTAATTAACTACATACAAAGTGGAAGGATCAATCTTTATACATTATATCACATTTTAGTGGTATACGTCATTACAACTTATACCATTAAAAATTCAATTTATTTGAAGTAAATACATATAACATAACATACAATAATAGTTATTTTTCAAAATTCAATTCACAAAAAAATATGTCACGGTAATAATATCAAATAAAATAAGTCATTCGCCGGTAAATTGCCGCTCGTCTCGGCAATAAAAACAGTACTTGGTAGAATTACTGTTTATATTTTTACAAACATGAAGCAGATTACATGAAATCCTTTTCCAGGAGCCTATTTCGCGGAAGCTAGGTACAAACGTAATATATTTTTCATTTCTCTTACTTTGAAAGTAGTGTTTGATCCAAGTAGCGGGTGGAAGACGCTGATCCCCACCCTTGGGCGGGAAAGACTCATAGTAATTGCTTCCCTCTCTAGGGCGGGAATGAATTTTAAAAATAGAACTAAATTTGGATAGGTAGTCGGCTACGAAATTTTTTACCAAGGGGGTATTTAAAAAAATTATAATTGCTTTATTTTCAGTTTTGTATTACACTATCGAGTTTGTGGTCATGGATCGAAGATATAATGGAATTGTAAAATAGACATTTATTATGGGCATTTCCCCCTTGGGGGATATAACACTATCATATTATATCATATACCTATCTACGAAGCTCACAAATTACCATGTTATGTCCATTTTAGAATTTAGTTATGTCTTTGAGCATGGATCTGTGATCGTAGATATGATGGTGTAATATATCCCTTACAGAAAAATACAGATAAAAAAATGCTGCAGTCTTGTCATATTGTATAAACAGCTAATGTGAATGAAAAAAATACCTAAGCGGGACTCGCGGCGGCGACGCACTGTGTTCCATATTTAAAATAAAAAAACCGGCCAAGTGCGTGTCGGACCGCGCACAATGAAGGGTTCCATAGTTGGGATGAATTTATCGCAAAAACAAACTTAACTTTGCAGTTGAAAAACGTGTTCTCTCATACGGAATGTATGGGTAAAATGTTTTTGCAACTGCAAAGTTACTCGTTAACTTGTAGAGCCTACTTAGCTGTGATAGTTTTCCTTTTAATTTCGTTATCTAAACTACTGCTGTGATTTTTTTCACACATCCAAAACCAACCATTTAGCTGGCAGAGGGGACGGACACTTGACTCTAACAAAAATTAGCAATTTAAAGCTTAATATTTTGCAAACGAATTCCTGAATCCAAAAATGGTTTCCACATACTCATAATGTTTTTGAAGGACCTTTCCAATGATACCCCCACCACGGGACAGAAAAAAAAACATCACCGTTTTACGTGTACGGGAGGTACCCTTAAAAATTTTTTTTTTCATAATTTTATTTTACCACTTTGTCGGCGTAATTAATATATATCCATGCTAAATTACAGCTTTCTAGTACTAAGGGTCTCGGAGCTAGACCACGGACAGACAGACAGACAGACCGACAGACAGACGGACATGACGAAACTATAAGGGTTTCTTGTTTACTACGGAACCCTAAAAAAAGACTAAATAGGTACTAGAATACTCGTGTTATTAATATCAATTAATATTTTAGAAAAACTACAACTTTTTACTTTCCTTATATTCGAAATGAAAAGTAGAGTGTTTAACATGGGTGAAAGTTATCAATTTTTACTCGGATTATAGCCGTCGTTGCGCTCGGGCGTCTAAATACCTCATATGGGAATTGATTTCTTTCGACCCTTTTATAACAATCTACAGAATCTACTACAGGCTAAGCAGCGATTTGGTCTCCGCTATTCCTTTTACCTGCGTCGGGCTTAATATAAAATTGTTTAATAATTATAAGTTAAGTACTCAAGTTCCAGTAAAAGCAAAGGAATAATAATATTGTTACCCGACTTTTTCATATTGTGGGCCAAATAAAATTAATTTGCTAACTACGAGCGCCTAGAAAAGATTTTTAAATAAAAAATCTCAGGCATCTCGCTTATCCAGAGAATAAGAATTTAATCAAATGCGGTCAATACCACATAATTTTGGACTTTGCCTCTTTAGTGATAAGAATAGGTTTATTCCATAAATATTTTGCATAAATATTTTTTAAATTTTCGTGATTAAGACATTTTTTACGATGGCAGTGTTAAAGATCATAGGCATGATCTTAATAACAAGTAAACAATCACCGATTGTGAGATTATTCAAGCCGGTTAGATTAGGTAAGTACTATTACTTAGTATGCACTTAGGTGATGCCGTAACTCAATTATCTGCTTAGGCATGCATAAGTAGGTACCTAAAAGCACTTAGTACCGGGACAAAGAGTGGTGCATATGTTATCGGCAATCTGTATAATCCGGTATTCTATAGAATACCTAGACATTCTATAAAATGCCTATAACGTTCTGGCAAAGTACCTATAAACATAATTTATTCCATACTTTGCCTAGGCATTCTATACAATACCGAATGTCCAATTATATTTTATGAAGACGACTTGTTAGAATGTTAAGCATAAATAATCAAAACTTAAGCATTCAGAGATGTTTCATATTATTTTCACATACAAAGTTTAAATAGTGTTCGTTTAAGTAAAGTTGATTTTGAGTTAGCAAAAGATGCTTTATTTGTCCTTAATACTTTACCTAATCTTGTCGTAGCATTCTATACAATACCCAGGCATTGCATACATTGACTAGGCAGGGTATATAATGAGGGGCACGCCACAATTGTGGCGATAAGTCCCCTCTTTGAGGAGTGGCTAGAGAGGCGCTACGGCGTCCTCATCTTCCGCCTAACGCAGGTCTTCACCGGACACGGCTGTTTCGGGAGGTTCCTGTTCAGGATAAAGCGGGAGGAAACGCCCGGGTGTCACCATTGTGTGAATTTCCCGGAGGACACGGTGGAGCATACGGTAGAGGTCTGCCCGGCTTGGGCGGGGCATCGCCGTGTCCTCGTGGAGGCGATCGGCGGCGGTGATCTCTCGCGTCCGGCCCCGGTTCAGGCCATGGTACGGAGCGAGAGGAAATGTGAAGCCGTCACCTCCTTCTGCGAAGAAGAAATGCTCGCGAAGGAGGAAGCGGAACGCGTGAGGGAGAGGCAAATTTCGCGCCCTCGCGCCCCTAACCGCCGCAGGAGGAGACGCCCTGGGCGAATCGCCAGCAGATTTCCGGCTAACGTAGGCGCGGGCTTGCGGACGGTGAGCAATGGGTAACTCGCCGTTCGATAAGGACCAAGCTCGGGTCGACGGCGCTTTGTGTTCCACGCGCGCCTCAAAGAGATGTCAGCAGAATTGATGGGGTCCGCTAGGGCCGATGCCTGCCGGGGCTGCGAAGAAGTCCGAAAGGGAGATCGTGGCCCCCCGGCAAAATGGCAACCGAAGGAACACGGGTGGGTTTTAGTCTGTAAGAGTCTGACACGCCCTCCTGCTCCACCCAGAGCGGGAGAAGTTATTTGATAATTTTCCAACACCTCCGCTCTGTGCATACACGCTCACACGCATTCATTTACAACCATTAACAATGAAACTACACCTCACTGTGCACTAATGTTTACGAAACTGGCTTCACGTCACTGTTGACAGCGCTATGTCTTGAATATTTATTTGTTCTGAGTCTTTATGATACATGTGCGTGTCGCCAGTTTTTCATACATGTGGGTGGAGGTGGCTCCACCCACATGTATGAAAAACTGGCGAGCTAAACTAAGGGCAATGGAGAGGGCTATGTTTGGAGTTTCCCTACGTGATCGAATCAGAAATGAAGAGATCCGCAGGAGAACCAAGGTAACCGACATAGCCCGAAGAATTGCCAAACTTAAGTGGCAATGGGCAGGGCACATTGCTCGCAGAACGGATGGCCGATGGGCTCGAAAGTTTCTGGAGTGGTGACCACGTACCGGAAGACGTAGCGTTGGAAGGCCTCCCACAAGATGGACCGATGACCTTGTGAAGGCCGCAGGAATCCGCTGGATGCGGAAAGCACAGAATCGGTCGAAGTGGCGGTGCTTGGGGGAGGCCTATGTCCAGCAGTGGACGTCTTTCGGCTGAAATGATGATGATGATGAAACTAAATTAACTTAGTTTAGCTGGCGGTGGACGGTTCGCTTTATGGTACTTTCAAGAGAAGACCCTCCTAGTCTCCTTTCTTTTAAATATAGATTCAATTCATGGTTTATTTTACATACAAAGCACATCTACGATTTCGGAATTTGTATTGTATTGTCTATCTATTGTATTGGCTTTGTATTGTGGTACCTACTCAACCTAAGAAGAATAGGATTCCCAAATATTTTCGCGTGGGCGTTGTCAATAGATTCACGAGCATACCGAAATCTGTTAAATCCATTTATCATTGATGATATAAGGACTCTTTGTTATTAATGAAAGAATGGTCTGAAGAACACAAATTTAAGGCGTCTACGCACGAACAAACAAAACAATGATGAACATGAACATCGAACACGGTAGGTAGATATATGCATATCTGCACCAGGCACCAGGCATCAGTTCCCATAGTAGTCAATCACTCAACAACTCAAAACCCTGTTTCTTAGATAAATAGCCATGTCACCGATTGCAGTTATTTATTATACATCTCTTTCGAACACTTCACCTTTTTCTAACACTTAAGTTAACGTGTGGTTCATTCCAGAAATATTGTTTTCTTAGATTATACCTTTTTTATAAAATATGTACCAATACTCCAATAGTTCCTCCCCTGGTACGTTAGGAACGAGAATCTCCATCTCGATCTAAAGATTTCCACTATCCACTAACTCCTAAAACGCCTTGCAAAGCGTTACTTTGAAACCGCGGTCAAACATCGCATCCCTCTGGTTGTCGAGGCCGCCAGTTATGTGCCAAGTAGGATTAGCCATACCCGCCGTCCGAGGCACAGTCTCATAGACCCTGATGACCCCATAACCCTCCTCCAGGAGAGCAATAGGGAAACAAGTACAGTTTCCAAACACAGACGCCTCCCGTCATTCTGACCTCGCCGCCGAGGTTCTTTTGCGATCGCGACTGCGACTCCGAGTAAATGATACTTCTCCCAACCCTTGCTCGAAAACGAAGTGCCAGCAATTGTTGCAGCTGAGCACGTAGCTTTAAATTCCCCGATTAATCATCATCATCAAAACTTTGATCCAGCCCGTCTCATCTTTGATGTCCTCCCCCCGGTAAACGCCCTAAGCCGAGGTTCGTACCCCACAGGGGGTGCCCTTAGCGAGCGTTAACCTAGATTTTTAGCTTAGTTTGTGTGCCCCTGGCTGGAGGCTTTGAGTGTAGAAGCTAAAGGCAACCACAGGATTGACCGGTTAAGTAATTATGACTTCAGAAGTCAGCTATGAGATCGAAAAAAAAAAAAACAATAGTTCCTAATTCCTGCCATTACGTCTGTATCGCTCTCTAACTGAGCACACTTTCTAATTACTGTAAATATTGTAATTGAAAGTTTATTTTAAAACTAAATCACTGCCCTTCATATTTGACTAGGTATATTTGGTTTTTACGTCAATCAATCTAACTAGCCTTTTCCTAACTATGTTGGGATAGGCTTCCAGTCTAACCGGATGCAGCTGAATACCTTTTTTTCACATGGAGCGACTGCCTAGATAGGCAGTCGGTCAGATGACTTACCTGACACAACCCAGTAACTATGTAATACGATACCCCTTGGTAAGACTGGTTGTTAGACTTTCGGGCTTCTGACGACCCGTAACGACTGTCAAAGATCCACGAAAGACAGCCGGGACCAACGGCTTAGCGTGCTTTCCGAGGCACGGAGGAGTCTCGGTATTTAGAAATGGTCACCCATCCACGGACCAGCCCCGGCAAGCGTAGCTTAACCTAATGGATCGACCCGTGCGGCTGTTATTACTTAGCTACGAGCTCCTCATTTGGTTCGTATGTGTGGACGTAAATTAGCAAAGCAAATACGAACACAGTTCGACTTGCGTTTGTGCTCAACTCCTCCGCCCTCTTTGGTATACGAAATTGAATCGCCACGAAGCACGAACATTTTTGATGAACACAGTTTTTGATGTTCGTAAGTGGTACGCACGAGCGAACAACGTATTAAATGTTCATGTTCACCATGTTCTTGTTCGTTCGTGCGTACCACTAGTTCTTGTTTGTTCGTGCGTAGTCGCCTAGGCCTACTAACGACAAAAGATGACAGCTGAAAGTTTTACCGATACCTACCAGAAAATACGCAAACAAGTTTTTTAATTTAAACTTTTAGTTCATACTTACAAGCACAGCTCTTGATTTTGAACTTCGACATTTTAAAAGTCTGATAATAAACATAAGTTGACAGTGACACAATGCACTTCGAAATGAACGATGCTCATATTTCAAGTTGATTCGGCGAAATAGGAGAAGTTAGAATTGGCTATATAAAAATGGATTCTGATGAGTTGGAATTACGGTCCACAATTTAATAAAGAGTGGCGTTGGTTGAAATGGAACAAGTTGCTTGTTTAATGATTTTGTAAGCGGCCCAACACGTGCATTGTTAGGATATAAGGTTGGACACTAAAAGAAAGACCGTTCTAAGGATTTTAATAATATGTTTATTATCCTTTTCTTTATATATAGGAAGGTGTGTTTTACTAGTATTATGTGAGACGTGTGATCCTGCACAGGGCTAAAAGTATAGTTCAGTCACTATGAGAAACTAAGGATTTCATCAAGTGGTTAAGGGCGGGCTCCGATAGTAAAAAGTAATATTTATGAGTTAGAAAGAGAAAGACTATAGTGTTGAAGTAGGATCGATTTGTTTTTGCTAAACTCCAACACGCCCCCTCAAAAATAAATCCCATTCCTTTTAATTACGATATAATAATATCAAACATTTGTATACAATTACAAAATCACACACACCTTCCTTTCTCTGGGGATACAATCATCAAGGTCCAACATTCATTGCGCAGGATTAGGGAAACCCAGAAAAACCTAATCAGACCATCATCATTCAATTCATCCAATATATCTGGATACTATTAATGTTACTCATCTACTTATTATAACCAAGCTCTTATAATTATCATATCCTTATCATTTATTTATCCATGTTGTATACAATTACAACGTCACCACGAGTTTCGTTCTCATCTCGGTGGAACACACTGCGGGTAATGATTTTGTCAGGATATCAGCCAGCTGGTTATCTGTAGAAACAAAAACCATTTTAATTACATTTTTCTCAACCTGTTCTCTAGAAAATTGATACTTAATATCAATGTGTTTAGATCTTTTGTGACTAGTAGGATTTTTCGCTATGCTTATGCATCCTTTTATTATCCTCATAAATACAAATAGAATCTGGAATCGCAATGCTAATACTTGTTACTAATAACTTTAATCACAGACTTTCCTTTACTGCTTCATATAGAGCTGTCTGCGTCAGTGGATGAAATAGCCACTGTTTGCTGCCTCTTTATTTGTCAGCATATTGTGCATTGATCAAATAATTTAAACAAATAACCCGTAGTACTTTTTCTACCTAAAATATTTATTACTACTCTAGTCAGAATCAACAAAGCCACTTAAAATATTTTTTTTTGTAATCATTTCGTGTAAAAGTTGATTTCAGATTTATGGTTCCCTTAAAATAATGTAAGACCCTTTTTAAGTGTGACCATAATGAATGGTTGTTTTTGCTTGCATTTCGACTAAGATGTTAACAGAAAAACTTAGGTCAGGTCGAGTGACCCAATATGATTTCTACAAGGGGCACTTGTTATTTCACACGAATTTAATGCTTCGTAATCTAGTGACAGAATTTCAGTCACTCATATTAAACTTCTCAAGAACTAAAGTAACTATGTTTTCTGACTTGGTTATTTTGATTTCCAGAAAACATTTGTGTTCATTATGTAAGTTTTAAAACTATTCATAGTATTTATATCTGCGGTTGAAATCACAAGATCGTCCACATAAAGTAAAACATAAATATTCTTTAAAACATGACCAGCGTTCAAAATGTAGATGCACCGGGTTCGTCGATGAGTATTAAAAACCCCCTTTTATCAAAGCTTGCTCAAACATTTGGAACCAACAGCGTGCAGACTGTTTTAATCCATATAATGACTTATTTAATTTGCAAACCTTTCATTATAATCAATCAGATATTTCTGACTAAAACCAAGAGTCACTAATCTCGCTTTATACTTCAAGGGTTTTCCAAACCTTAACTGTAAATACCCACTTACAAAGTTACAATCGATAATATTTCTATTATCTGGTTTTGGTACTAGACACCAGGTACCTATCATTTTCAATACGGAAATTTGTTGGGAATCGAACCCAACACCTTGTGCGCGGTCTGCATGAGCAGGCTGCGTGATCAACGCGTCATTGACATGTTGAGGTGCGGCGCGGCGACGACACGGCTCGGCCCGATGACGACTCGCTTCCACGGACTCCATCGCGCTAACAGAACTAATTTTCTCTTTGACACCATTTTTATAGATGCTTATCATCCCTGGATTTAAGTTCTATATAAGATTGAGGAATTTGAAATATTATAGATTCAGCACACATCAAGTAGTTATCATTAATACTATCTTCATAATTCTCATTATAAGAAACTATAAGCATGTTTTGAATCCTACTATTTCGTCTCAAAATGTGTGATGTTTCATTGTCTTGAGATAAAGTTAACTCATTGCCATTGTGATATGAATACCAGTTCAAGCGCTCCCCTGTATCATGTACAGATTTATTAGCAGGTATTATTTCCGTTAGTTTACTTATTACTTTTACAATCTGATTTATTCTTATCAGATTCCCACCTCTTTTCAAAAGGGTGTACATAGTCAGAATTATCAACAGAATTATTACTATTTCTAGCCATTTATAATCCGTTCGGTACCACATCACTGACTCCAACTAACTGTTTCCGTTTGTTTACTTATACAATCTGATTTAATTTTATCAGATCCACACCTCTTTACAAAAGGGTGTACAGAGTTGTCAACAGAGTTATGCTACGTCTAGCCATAATCCGTTCAGGCTCAGGTTTCACATTCACTGGCCAATACGATAAGAAATAAATCTCATCCATTACCACATCTCTGACTTCCATCTACCACACACACCTTATAACCATTTGGTTCATTACCAACGAAAATTCCCTTTGACGATTTTTGTCAAATTTCGTTTTACTACTTTTATTAACAAAGTAAACAGTAGAACCAAAAACTTTTAAATACTTCAGTTGTGGCCTAGTATTATGCCATAACTCATAAGATGTGTTGTCCAATCACAGTGCTTTCGTGGGACTAATATTTATTAAATGAGTACACAGCCTCATCCCAGAACGATTGATCTACATGGTTTAGATTCTTATACCATTGTACGACTTCGTTCTGTTTTTAAATAAGTAGCAGTTTACACAGCCTCATCCCAGAACGATTGATCTACATGGTTTAGATCCTTTAACCATTATACGACTCCGTTCTGTTATTGTTCATATCATACCTTCGGCAATAACATTCAAAGCCGGAGTATGTTGCACTGTTATGTGGTAGCTAATACCTATCCGCGCACAGAACTCTTTAATTTCATTGGATAGAAATTCCCCTCCATTATCACAACATAGGTTAACAATTCTCAGACAAAACGAAGTTCGCTTTTTGCGACATAATCCCGAAACGTAATAAAAACATCTGATTTACGAGCTAACAAGTAGGTCGCACAATGATGAGTGGGACTTAGGACCATGACATCTGTGTGCACTTTAAATAGAGATCGTTTCAATTTTTTTTTATTTTTTTTTTTATTTGTAAAATGGCAAACAAGCTTGTTTTCCAAAATACAAGCTTCACCCAATTTATCGCTTGGCATAATATTATTAATTTTATCAATATCAGAAAATTGTTTCTTTCTTTTTATTTCCATAAATTTTGATTTGCCAATATGGTCCCACCTTTGATGCCACAATTTATAACTATTATTTACGACTCTATTTAATGAGCACTCGCTATTTAAAGCAGAAAGTTAAGCCAATAAGATTGTGCAAAAACTCACCCTTTATTACCGGCTTACCATCATTGTACACAACAACATTCCGTCATTCTCGTCTACTGCATTTTCCTTACCGATAGTGTAGGTCCTACAACCTACTCCTATATCCCCTAGGACATAGGAACAGAAAGTATATTCTGAAGTATGCCTGGTAGGCCCATCTCACTAGTAACCTGGAGATTACCTTCCTTCGTCGCTTGTATAAACTTGCCATTTTTCGCTACAGGTATATTTATTGATTTTTCTAGCTCAGTGAAGTTTAGAGCCAAATCTTCTCGATTTATCAAATGATCTGATGCTCCAGAATCCAAAACATAAGTAATATCGTCTTGCCCGTCATTACTGTCAATTGTATCGCTGCCCATCATAAAAGCATATCCAGAGGTATTTCCATTATGTGGTTTCGAACTCACCAACTGATCCGTTATATTGTTGGTTTTTGGTTTTCAATAGCTCTTTTGTAAGAAAAACAATGCTTTTTCAAATGACCCTTTTGCCGTTTTCACAAAGCTAATGTTATATTGTCTTCAGTCAATGTCTCGATTGCGGTGACGATGCTGCTACAGCTGTTCGGTACACATGCAGCCATAAGTTCGGTGACAAGGAGCTTCATCGTCGATACCGATTACTTCCAGCTCACTTAATAGATTGCGAATTCTGAATTTCCACACACTATACTTATCTTCATCAAATTGGCTAATGTTTCTTTTAGATCTTAAATCCATTTTTAAGCACTCGCACTAAAATAACTTTTCATTTATATTTTTAAATGCACAGAAAGTTTTTTATTATTTAGTGTCCTTTAATTTCACTTTATATTATTTATTCTCACTTTGGCTTAGCGCTCTGGGTCCCATAACCTGTTAGGATATAAGGTTGGACACTAAAAGAAAGACCGTTCTAAGGATTTTAATAATATGTTTATTATCCTTTTCTTTATATATAGGAAGGTGTGTTTTACTAGTATTATGTGAGACGTGTGATCCTGCACAGGGCTAAAAGTATAGTTCAGTCACTATGAGAAACTAAGGATTTCATCAAGTGGTTAAGGGCGGGCTCCGATAGTAAAAAGTAATATTTATGAGTTAGAAAGAGAAAGACTATAGTGTTGAAGTAGGATCGATTTGTTTTTGCTAAACTCCAACATGCATGTGCAATGAATAGCGTTCTTGTTCACTAAGCGTTTTTTAAATAACACATTTCTGGGAATATGTCACATATTTTGCAACACTTTATGGGGTTCTCCATTGATTTCAATAAGTAATTGTAAAAAAATAAAACATGTGTCGCCTTTCTACTGATTTCAATAAACTGCTTATAGAAAAAAAAGCGGCCAAGTACCTGTCGGACCACGCACAATGAAGGGTTCCGTAGTTGAGATGAATTTATTTCAAAAACAAACTTAACATTGGCATTGTAATTGAAAAACATGTTCTCTCATATATCGATATACGTCACGGTCGATTCTCCAACTGCAAATGTAAGTTTGTAATCGTATTTTTTTTATTTGGTCAAATTACAAATTTACGATTTACGGACTTTTTCCTTTACTTGTGCAGGCTTATTACCAAACATGATTCTAGGACAACGGGAAGTACCCTATAGTTTTGATTTATTTGCGAGTATCAAAGTATGTCACATAAATGGCCGTATTTTTTTTATTGCGTTGTTGACGTAGAAGCTTTATTTTTTACTGCTCCCACATATTTGGTATTAATTTCAGCTTGATACCTCCATGCGTTCCTGAGAAAAAGGGTCTTGACAGGCTGACAGACAGACGGACAACTAAATGATCCTATAAGGGTTCCGTTTTTTCATTATGAGGTACGGAACCCTAAAAACACGTGACGCTCCTGTCATGTTTTCAATAACCACTTACAGAAAATAACGCGTGAAATATGAAAACCGCCCCTTAAGCGTGATTTACAGGGTGTGATTTAATTACCTGTGGCATGCCATAAGTTGAAGCAACACTGCACAGTCTAAACAGTTTAGACGATGCAAGTTATTTGTTGCTTTAGTAGGGACGACGACTAAAAAAATTTTTTTTGTCCGTCCAGTAGATTAAGTAATCAAGAATCGTTCAAATCGGACTTCTCAGTAAAAAGTTATGCGTGGTCAAACATTAAAAGAAATATATACATCCTCCTCCTTTTTCGGCGGTTAAAAAATATTGGACACGTATTCTGTTTTCTTTTTACGTAATTAATCAAAAGATTACGATGATACATTGAGTTAAAATGTGCCATGACGTCACGCTCACGAGTATGTAGATTGTATAGCTATTTATTTGTAACATAGCGACCCCCACTCCCCAATTTTAATGCGTTTTATCTAAGTCATTTTTTATTATATGATAATAAAGCAAAAAATACGTGTCTAATATTTTTATTATTTGACTGACGGGCTAAATAGAATTTCTGTTTTCTTACCCAGGTATTATTTTCTTACATAGAAAGTAAAGGCGCTGCCAAAGTGACACTGGCACTATGGAAGAGCGGTTGATTGTGTTGTGAAAAAAAAAATTTGAATGGAAATTGTCGTAATTAAATTGTTTAAAATCTAGTCGAAATCTCATCTCAGCAACAATCAATGTCAAAAATTTTGGAAAATTTGAGGTATTTTTGACAGATCGAGGTTGAGATTTGAATGCGAATGTTTAGTTGGAAAAAACAGTTGAACTCGCAACACCGGTACCGACACCTCATTTTTGAAACGCGATTGTGCTCTTTATTTATATTAAGTTATGGATCAATGTTCTATCCAAGTATTTTTTCTTTAAAGGTTTTGGAAATATTTTTTTTGTAAACGCGAATGTGCTCTTTATTTAGATAAGGTTACGGACCAATGTTCTATACAAGTATTTTTCTTCCACCAAGGTGATCTTGTTCAAGTTTTCACTTCTGTCGGCACTCCCGGAGTGCCACTGTTTTTTTTTACTTTGTTCTTTCTTTAAATATTTTGTTTTCTGTACTGGCAGGCAATAGTTGGGACTGCAGCGACGGTGGCCTCGACTGGTTGGCAATGGAGAATGAAAATGGAACAATCCGAAGAAAAATCGTGGATTACGATGATCTCGTGTGTCATCAACAACTGTACAGAGGGAAGCCACTGAACAAAGTCATGGATATTATTCGGGTGAGTTCGAATATTTTTGGTTGACTTTAAACTTAGCATTCTTTTAGCCTATTTTTACCCAACCATCGAAATCAAAGAACAACCAGCACCCTAATTGCGTAACACACGCAATCCGAAGGATTTTTAAGGAAATTGGTAAAGAAAGAAAGAAAAATGCGTTTATTGGCAGCAGAAAAATTCACCAAACTATGATTATAATGCCAAAGGGCCTCAGCTCAGCATAATGTCAGATGACAACACAAGGTGTACCACCTGACGCTGATTTTCAGATGCAACCCACTGCATAAGAAGTAATCCATTGCATAAGTCTACGGATACGTAATTTTCGTTTTACGAAATATGTAGATACGATAAATGCGAAAACTAAATAAGTGCGATATATGCAAAATTTACTAATTAGTGCAAAGTGCGAAATGTTGTGTTACTTTGCCAAGAAATTAAAAAAAAAAAAATCTAAGATCAGGAATCCCGTGACGTGGGTACCTAAAGAAGCATAGCTACCCTAGATTTGCAAATGCGGCTATACAAAGCCACCACAGCCCAGTCAACAGAGTGTAGACTCTGAAAGATAGTTTAGTATCTAGAATAATGTCATAAATGAATATTACCGAAGGCAAAGACGAGCAGGAAAACAGAAACAACCACAATGCTTTTACAGTTTTTAACATTTTCAATATGTTTTTGTCAACATAGTGCAAATAAATACGTGATTTTAAAGGGGAGTAAAAGCGAATTTTTGCCTTTTGAGTTCATATTTTTTATGCGAAAATTCAATTTTTTATTTGTGAAATATATGCCTACTTATGTCTGAAAAGTTCGTCTGCTCAACATAAGTAATGGAATTAATGTTGTTGAACTTTCAAATGAAAGGCGTTTTAGTTGTAAGTGTGATATGCAATTAGCACGCAGGACTAACACTGAAATATCGTTACGTATTATTTTAGAGTTGATATTCATTATTCATATTCCTGAGAACATAATTAATATGCACCCCCAGAAAAGATGCTAGTGAATATAAAATCAGCCTCTATAAGTAGAAGTGTGTATACTATAACCGAATTTTAATGATTTTATATTGAAGATCACGTCTAAACGAGTAATGTTGATGATTTGGAAAAAATATATATATTAAATTAGAGAATATTTTTAATATAGAAATATTTTAGATTATGTTTATATTACATAGTGAAATTAATTTGTAAAGTTATGTCTAACGCGGATAAAAGACTGAGAATCACGCAAAATCTATTAAGCGTATTTTTCTGAAACTTTCACCATTTTAAAGATGATTTAATTATTGATCTTGTAGTATACAATATTGTATAAAATATTAATAATGCGTCTAATTTGGGACAGCGCTCCTTGATGGGCGAGTCCTATTACTGGCTGGGCGTACGACGCATTGCGTTGCATGAGCTTAGTACAGAACACGCAAGCCAACCACTCAAGGTTACTGGCATATATCTGCGACTTATCTATAATTATTATTATTCTATATTTCATTTTAAAACATACTATTTACATTTTTAAATATTCTTGTAAAAAAATTAAAAAAACATTTAAAAATATAAAAAATTGTCGCCCACCGGTGTCGGGAACAGGGTCCAAGCCACCGGTGGTCAGGGCTCCTGAGAGAGGAACCTCCTGACAATACGCGTCGTGTCCAGGAGTACCGGTTTCTGGATCAAGCCCCTGATCCAGCTGCCTAATGAGAGCCTCCTCAGGTGTTGGTTGAGGCTCTTGGCTATTATGCCATTGGCCGTCACGACTATCGGCACAATGATTGTTGTATCCACATCCCACATGTCGACAACCTCACGAGCCAGGTCAAGATACTTAAGCTGTTTATCTTTTTCAGCTTTCACGAGGTTCTCGTCATGCGGGACCGCTATATCAATAATCATTGTGCGACGCTCTAATCGATCTATCACCACTATGTCTGGCTTATTGGCAACAATAGTCCTGTCAGTGATGATAGATCGCTCCCAATACAATGTGATATTGCCATTTTCGAGGACTGGGTCGGGCACATATCTATAGTACGGTACTTCCGATTCCATTAGATTGTATTTCAGAGCAAGTTGCTGGTGGATAATCCTGGCTACAAGGTTGTGCTTATGCAAGTAGTCTCCGTTAGCCAGACGAGAACAGCCAGAAATAATGAGTCGGATTGATTCTCCGGGCCGGTGGCATGCCCGACAGATGTCAACCGTGCCGTCCTTCACAATATATTTCCGGTAGTTGTTCGTCATCATAACTTCGTCCATAATCGCAAAGACAAAACCTTCGGTTTCCCCAAAGAGGTCACCGAATCGCAACCAAGATACGGACGCTAACAGGTCTACATCGGGCCCATGTAAGGCCCGGTAAAAGCACCCGTGAAGCTCTTTGCTCTGCCATACCTCCCTGCGGTCATTAGTATCTAATACTATAGGTTTGCGCCAGTTCTCGTTAGCCAAGGATAGCGGAGTGAAGCCCTTGTCCACTGAGACCACATCTCGGTGCATCCCCACGTCGGTTTCTAGGAAGTATTCCCTGAGACTGCATACCTCACGGTTGTGCAGGGTCTTGGCATTTAAGAAGCCTCGACCTCCGCACTTTCGTGGGATATACAGTCTCATCACCGATGAGCGTGGGTGATGCATCCGATTAGCGGTCAGCAGTGTGCGGACCCTCCTATCCAGGGCGTCAAGTTCTGTCTGAGTCCATTTGAGTATGCCGAAAGAGTACATCAAAACCGGCATGACCCAGCCGTTGGCGGAAACAAGGTGCGCACCTTGTTTCCGCCTGATAAAAGACTATTTAATACTTTATTCAGGCGGCTAAAGAAGCGCTCCTTCAGCGATTGCTTCATGTCAGCAGCGCTGATACCTAACGCTTCCGACATACCCAAATACTTGTAGGTTTCGGTTGAGGAGAGGGATCTTAGGTGTATGGAGTCCGAGAGGTGGGTTTCCATGGATTCCACAACCTTCCCTCGCTTGACATGCATGACCGCACATTTGTCCACACCAAATTCCATTCTGATGGCGCTACTGAAAGTTTCGGTTACTTTCAGTAGTTCCAGCAGTTATTGTGGGCAACGAGTTTCAAGTCATCCATGTAAAGCAGGTGAGATATAACCTGACCACCTCTCCTCAATCGGTAACCTAGCCCTGAATCCTCCAGCGGTGTGCTTAGAGGATTCAAGGCTAGGCAGAACCAAAGTGGGCTCAAACTGTCGCCCTGAAATATACCTCACGTTATCCTTATCGGCTCGCTATTCCTTTGGATATGTCGACATCCTGGATAGCAAAGAACTGTCCTCCATTGCCCCATACATGACATCAGGAAGGTGCGAGAGTTGCATCTACTTTATACAACTCCAGCACCCTCATGAGCCATGTATGTGGCACAGAGTCATAGGCCTTCTTATAATCTATCCAACATGTCGACAAATTCCTTCGGGAACGACGAACCTGTTGGTTAATGTACTATTATTGATCGAAGGTTAATGGCCATATCGATGAGGAGCAGCTCCTTAGTCCCGCGGGACCCGTTCCTACATCCATTTTGAGAGGTGGACATGATGGTGTTGGTGTCTATATGTTTGTTAATTTTAGCTCTCAAAATGGATGTAAAAACTTTATAGACCGTCGGTAGACAGGTGATCGGCCTATAATTTTTGGGTTCCGCAGTACTACCTGATTTATAGAGCAGGTGGGTTATTCCTGTCGTTAGGAACTGGGGCAGCGACCCTAACTCTAAGGTTGATATATATTATAATTAATATCATCTTAATTATAATATGTTATAAATTAACCTTCGAAAGAAATAGAGTGACTCAATAAAATGTTGAGAAATATAACAAATTCTGTACAGCACTTTTTGAGGTTAACGTATTTCAAACTGCAGCTATGCAATAATATTATGTTTGTACTAATTTATATGATATTATTACGTAATTTCATTCTCTATATAGCTATTAATATCGATGTGAAGCAGTGATTGAGTTAGCACATAAAATTTAGTGCAATTACGGAATTTAGGCCTCATCAAGCATCACCATGCGATGATGTGATGCGATTATCACCATGATTAGCGAAAAAATTTGTGATTTCAGTGTGTTTGTATTTACCTCAAAGTACAATACAATACTGTATTCCATCCACAGTTAGCTGATATAAAAAAAAAAACAGTGGCACAGTGAAAACTTGAACAAGATCGCCTTGGTGGAAGAAAAATACTTTTATAGAACATTGGTCTGTAACTTTATGTAAAAACAGAGCACAATAGCGTTTAAAAAAAGCTTCCAAAACCTTTAATGTAAAAATACTTGCATAGAACATACTTACGTATTTACATTATTTAAAAACTAACAGACTTAAAATAATAATAATAATATGCACAAGTATATAAAAAAAGGGGGAATAATCATAGAACATTGATCCGTAACGTAATATAAATAAAGAGCACAATCGCGTTTACAAAAATAAGGCGTCGGTAACGGTGTTGCGAGTTCAATTGTTTTTTCCAATCTCAAAAATGCCCAACGCGCTTAAAGAAGTATTCACTTCAAAAAAATCGTCTGACAGTGTGAGTTGGAAAAACTGCCAAAATTCAAAATTTATTTACAGGATAACACTTAGATATCTCTCCCTACTACTAGGTATAAAAGTTCTTCTATCTGAAAATAACTGCAATAGAAGCCTAATTCTTTGCCGGGAATCACCCATAAATATGGCTAAAAGTCATAAAAAATTAGCAGAGACGTGTGCAGTTTTCTACCGAATGTACTTTGGCAGAAAAATTTAATAAAAATTTGTATACAAATACGGGAAACTGTCGAGTTAACGCAACTATCTAATCGGCAAAACTGACGAATCATTGAAACTGACTAATCAACGAAACTGGCAAATTAAATAAACTGACGACTGAGGAAAACTGACCAGTGATACGCGGACTCAACGTCAGATGATACAACTGAAGTCTTTGTAATTACAAATAAACCTATTTTTCTTTCTTTCTTTCTATATTTTATTTTAACGATGTCAAAAAATATAGGCGATATTTTGCGTCCAATTAAAAGTTTGTTTTGTATAGTGTAAAGGTTACAATTAAAATAATAACTAGGCTGTGTTGGAAACAGTAAGAGTGCCTCTTGACCTAGACTCGAGAGGAGTGACGGAACGTCAGCGTTGTTGTGAAATTTCAGTGACAAATTGTCAAACGGATGTCAGTAATACTACGAAAACCGACCTTATTGCAACGAAATAAAGGCGCTGACAATTTTGAACTGGCAAGCCTTGTCAATTAACCAATAGCAAACTGGTATCGGCTCATTACCAGCAAAGATTTTTTTTACACTGAAGCGAATTTCACTAATGAAACCATAGATATCCGTGAATGAAACTGAACGCGATCAGTACATCTAAACCGAGTTCAATAGCTGTCAGTGTCAATATTCCAAAGAAAATAATGATAAGAGCTTTAAACGTGGTTAATGTGCTAACCGCGTTCAGTTTTATTGGTGAAATTTGCTCTAAGTATTAGAATATAAAACAAGCGAACATTTTTGTATTTTTATATTACTAGGTGTTACAAGTTGTTTATACCTTATTCCAGTAACTACATACAATCAAATTTCTGGCACGCAAACATTTGAGTATCGGTTCCTAAGAGCTCCCACACAAAACTGCGAATTCGCATCGCATTGCAAAAATCTGCGAGTTCGCGCAGTGCGCATGGCCTAGGCCGAGCTCGCAGATTTTTGCAACGCGATGCGCGATGCGATTTCGCAGTTTTGTGTGGGAGCCCTAAATCTTAATTTTAAATATTGATAACCGCTGTCTGGGTATTTATGTCAGATATATGCAGGGTTATTGGTTATACGTCAGCAATCCATTAACGGGATGTAGGAGAGGTCATCTGCAACCAAATGACGTCTTTTGACTCCTATACAAATGTAAAAAAAAAATGCATAAGTAAAATCGCTGACCCGGCGAATAAAATGCTAATGTGCTATTACGATAGTTTTAACTTTATTGCATATTCGATATTTAGAGGTCCGATTACACTCTGTCAATTTTTTTCATTTATTTCCTACGGTTATTTCAGAAGTTACGAGATGTCAAGGTGTATCATAAAATGTTGAATGTAAAAAATCACTTTACTTTTGGTATTTGAACAATTTCGCTATTATATTAGTTAATAAGATATTTACAAAAAATGTTTTTATTTTTCCTGTAAAATTTAGTTTTTACGATTACGATTTTATTCGCCGGGGACAGCGAAATATAAAATGTCAAATCTTAATATATATAAATTACGTGTCGCGTTGTTTGTCCGCGATGGACTCCTAAACTACTTAACCGATTTTAATCAAATTTGCAGACCGTGTGCAGTTTGATCCAACTTGAAAGATAGGGTAGGCAGGGTAGGCAGGGTAGGCAGGGTAGGCAGGGTAGGCAGGGTAGGCAGGGTAGGCAGGGTAGGCAGGGTAGGCAGGGTAGGCAGGGTAGGCAGGGTAGGCAGGGTAGGCAGGGTAGGCAGGGTAGGTAGGGTAGGTAGCGTAGTAAGTGATAAAGATGGTCCACCCCAAACATTTATATGGCAAAACAACGTTTGCAGGGTCAGCTAGTTATTTATATAACTATAAATAAACTGTACATAAACAAAAATTTATAAGTAATTAAATAAAAATACAATATCCTAAATATTAATGTCAATAGGAATAACGCGATACATATTTTATATGCATACCTACTTATAACGAACGAGTCACGCACGATGTTTTCCTCTACCTGAAAAATCTATGGCGTCATGTGCAACGTCCTTGTGACTCTCTTAACCGATCTTTTCCGATGTAACAAGGCAGTTTTGTTAATTACCTAATTAGTAGATACAATAAGTCGCTTGCTTTGTTCTTGCGACTTTGTCTTATCTCCTAATCAGCCAATAAAGTTTCTTAATCTGTAAACAGTTTGTTACACAAAGAACTCTCATTATTTCTTTCAGCTTTATAATTTCGTACGATTTCTGCCAAGTATTTGAAAACTATCGTATATACGAAGTTGTTTAAAGAGTACCTAGATATTGCTTGTTTAGTTAGAATTTCCATACTGTTAGTTTTACTATGAATAGATATTGCATTAACGGAAGTAGTATAAAAATAATAAAAGTAGACTACAAGCAAACTTCTTATGTAACTGCAGGGTAGGAAAAATCTTATTTCTAGTAATTGTAGATGTCCATACTAAGTTTTGTATTTTATTCAAACTCAAAAGCAATTAAGATAGTTAATTGATTCAGACTTGCGGACCTTGCAGTCTACATTCAGCGCTCGGTGTGGCAACACGCCGTGTTCGAGTTCGCGAAAAGTCAATCGTCATCCTGAGGATGCCTCGTTGAGAGGTGAAACACGTGTCGATTTCTTTCAGGGTTTTTTATGACTCTTTAGAAATAGCTAAGCGGAACAGGTTACTAAATATATCGCTGACTGAATTCAATAGTGGCACAAGACAAAATTCAACAATTTGAGAAAACGCATAAATAAGTAATCGAAGGCAAGTGCGCGCGCACAAATTAGCTCTTACTGACTGTACTTTATGGAATATATAGTTCATGCTTTGTTTTTATACATCTACGTTATAGTTTCAATTGCCGGCAATAATAATTTTGAATTAGTTTTTGTTATTTTGATTAATATGAGGCTCAGAAGATGGCGACTCCGAGTTGTGCCTGTACTGCATTGTTTTTTTTTTCACTTTATTGATTAATGCCAGAAATTATCATATAAAAGTAAGAAAATAACAATACATTTTCACGTAAAACTAGCTAAATAGAATAGGTATTAAAAAAAACTGGAAGTGCTCATCAATGGAATTGTTAAATCATAATAAAACTACCATAAATGTTAAGTAACCTAATATTTATTAGCATACTTTTGAGTCTGTGATTTCCTAGAAAACGTATTAAGAATCATCATCATCATTTCAGCCGAAAGACGTCCACTGCTGGACATAGGCTTCCCCTAAGCACCGCCACTTCATCGGTTCTGTGCTTCCCACACCCAGCGGATTCCTGCGGCCTTCACCAGGTCATCAGTCCACCTTGTGCGAGGCCTTCCGACGCTACGTCTTCCGGTACGCGGTCGCCACTCCAGAACTTTTTGGCCCCATCAGCCATCTGTTCTGCGAGCAATGCCATTTAAGTTTGGCAATTCTTCGGGCTATGTCAGTTACCTTGGTTTTCCCGCGGATCTCTTCATTTCTGATTCGATCACGTAGAGAAACTCCAAGCACAGCCCTCTCCATTGCTCTTTGGGTGACTTTTAGTCTTTTAATAAGGCCCATTGTGAGCGACTACATTTTAGTGCCATAGGTCATCACTGGCAACACGCACTGGTCAAAGACTTTCCGTCTTGAGACACTGCGGTATGTGATGACAAAATATTGCGTAGCTTCCCAAACGCGGGTAGCGTTTGGGAAGCTACGCAATATTTTCTCGCTATTTTCTAACTGAGTTGGATTCGACGATTGACCTCTTTCTCGAAGTTGGACCTTCCTAACTGCACAGTTTGTCCTAGGTAAACATACTTGTCCACCACTTCGAGTGAAGACCTATCTCCGATCTTCATGAGAATCAGTATTACCTACATGGGCATTTGACATGAGCTTTGTCTTGTCCATGTTTATTTTAAGACCCACTCTTTCGGAAGCTCTACTGAAGTCATCAAGCATTGTACTAAGCTCCCCCACAGTCTTAGCCATGACAACTTTGCTGTCGGCAAAGCGAAAGTTAGTGATGTACTCGCCATTGATGTTGATGCCTAGATTGCCTAGCCCTTTCCAATCCAGAACCTTCAAGACATCCTCCAGTGCAGCGGTGAACAGTTTCGGAGAGATAACGTCTCCCTGTCTCACACCTCGCTGCAGAAGGATAGATTTCGAGCTCTGGTCCTAGAGTCGGACTGACATAGTGGCGTTTTCTTACAGACATTTCAGCACCTTGATGTACCGGTAGTTGAACTAGCACCGTTGAAGAGACTGCATTACAGCCCATGACTTGATCGAATCGAAGGATTTCTCGCAGTCCACAAACGCTAAGCAGAGAGGCAGGTTATACTATTCGGTCTTCTGTATAACCCGCGGCAGCTTATGTATGTGGTCTACGGTACTAAAGCCTTACGGAATCCGGCTTGTTCGGGAGGCTGGAATTCGTTAAACCTGCGCGCTAAACGGTTCGTGATGACTCTTGAAAACAGCTTGTAGACATGGCTCAGAAGTGAGATGTGCCTATAAATTTTAAGGAGGGCACTGTCGCCCTTCTTAAGAAAAGTATTACCTCTGTTCCATGCCTGTGGCGTTTTTCCCTTGAGTATTACAAAATCAAACAGCTTCTGGAGTTTGTTTCAGAGCGGGTTTTCCGGCCGACCTTTAGGAGTTTGGCTGTAATTCCATCATCTCCCGGCGTCTTATTGTTTTTGAGGTGCTTCTAAGCCATCCTAATCTTTTACAAGCTGACGTCCAGGATGTCTTCGGTGTAGTGTCGGGTCAATCCAGCTCTTGGGTCGTTTACCAAATTAGCTCAGGTTTGGTCTTCAGTTTCGCAAGCTGGCTCTGCCCAATAGACATATCTCTTACAAAGATCTTATAGCCTTTATTCCGCTCTATCGCGTCCTTAATGCGGTCTGCACCAAAGCGGTGAAGGTCGCTTTTCAAGAACTTAGAGATCCGTCTATTGAGCTGCCAGTACTTGAGTTCATCGTCTGAAGACTGCAGGATTATCTCGCGCCTCTCCTCCATGAGCTGTATAGTAGGATCAGAGAGTTTCTTGTTTCTATTGGTATGATGGGTAAGCGCAATATGTCTCTCTATGGCTCGGTTAAGAACGTTGGTCTATCGTTTTGCAAAGAAATTACACTTTTAGATTGTTTGTCCAAGCTTTCAGGTTGATATTGCGAATACTCAAAATCTGATGCAGTCAATAGTGAGTCACATAAAATCTGAGCTACATTTGAGACACAAAAATTGTCTTCTTGCCTTCATTTAATCATAATTAAGTCCGGAGAAACATTTGTTTTTATTAATTGTGTTTCTAGCACCACAATTTTTTTGACACTTGTACCCTAACTGACTAATTGCGTAATACAACACAATCACAATATGTTTCGATTTGAAACAGATTGCTAATCCATTGCTTCATAAGTTGGAAAAGAAAATCTGCTCAACAACGTAAATAATGCAATGAATGTTGTTGAACTGTCAAAATTAAATAAATTAGGCAAAATTGTTTACGAAAATAAGTTACGCAATTAGGGTACAGGATCAGGTTTGTTCTTGAGGTCTGTAAAAACAGTTATTATATATTAATGGTGATTATTTTTATTTAAAACAAAATAAATGACTACTTACCGTGGAATACTTATCAGCACAACTAAGAAAACTCCGCGATATTTGTGCAAAACTGCCACAACTCAAAAGTGACATTATTGCATAACATTAAGCGGGCGATAGCCGCGAGCGCATGCGGCCGATTAACGATGAGCCGGTGTTGCATGAAAGAGACGCAACGTTATCGTTTATTCACTAATGACACTTATGCCTCCAATCGGGTAGTTTGTGAACTAACGAGGCGGGTCTTTAATTCATAAAATAAAGTACCTAATTTAGAACAAGAATTCATTACTAACTCAAATTGCCACAATTTCGACTTGTGCCACTAATGAATTCAGCCAGCGATATATCGACGTCTATTGTATTTTTTCAAAGCATTTATTTCAATTGAACCATTTACAGATACTTTTGAATCGTCAAGGAGTTTGTCAGTCAGAAACATGAATCTATTTGCCCATTCCAAAGCGTTAGTAGGGTCCTATGGACAAGAACGGGCAAGAAAGTCCATAGACACTCTTAATCCAAAATATTGATTACATCATCCATGTTGAAATTAGGTAGGTACATATTGTGAGAACGATGTAGGTAGAGTATGAGAATTATGAAGGTAATTTTAGTAAACGAGAGAAGACTGAGATCATTGTGCCTTTACTGACTGTTGATAAACCAAGTTATTTTACTCCATTGCCTTAATCAAATCAAATTTTAATAGCTCTCATGTGGTAAACAAGTTCCATCAATCAATCTGCCTAGCCTTGTCCCAACTATGTTGGGGTCGGCTTCCAGTCTAACCGGATGTAGCTGAATACCAGTATTTTACATGGAGCTACTGCCTATCTGACCTCCACAACCCAGTAACTGGGTAATACGATACCCCTTGGTAAGACTGGTTGTCAGACTTTCAAGCTTCTGACGAACTATAATGAGTTAATGACTGACAAAGATCCACGAATTACAGCCGGTACTAACGGCTTAACGTGCTTTCCGAGGCACGGAGTAGTCTCGGTATGTAAAGATGGTCACACATCCACGAACCAACCCTGGCAAGCGTAGCTTAACCTGTTGAATCAACCCGTGAGGCTGTTATTCCTTAGCTGGCAAACAAGCAGTCTGGTTGACTGGTAAACAAGTTATTATAGTGTTAAGCATCCAGCACCGGACATGAACCCTATAAGGGTCAGCTATTGAATTTAAAAAGTAAATCATTTTTAGGTGTTCATCAGCAAACCTAACACATTTGCTGTTGGCACTTAAAATGATCAATCAAAAAGTATCAGCATGCCACAAGCATTCGAAACGAGTGCGTAAGATAATCAAACACGTTATTGTCCAAAATTGGATAAGACATTACAAGATATTTTATTCAGATTCTAGATACCTTGTTTATCAAACATGTTTTTATACGTTAATGGATCTACAGATTCGTGAGATTGATCAAATATGTGAATATCTCAGTTTTTGTTAATCCGATAAATCTGATGTTATCTTGTTTTCGTCTGGGAAAGAAAGATTATCTTGGTTGATCTCGTTGCAATTTTTATTTAAGTTACGCGTTTATAATGCAAAGAAAATGTGTTTACAGATTATCTTCAGGTGAAGATAAGAGAAAGTCAAACGTCCCGGACGTTTGTCTTTCTCTTACCACTGTGTGGGTCGCCCGGAGGACACGGTGGAGCATACGGTGGAGGTCTGCCCGGCTTGGGCGGAGCAACGCCGTGTCTTCGTAGAGGCGATTGGCGGCGGTGATCTCTCGCGTCCGGCCCTGGTTCAGGCCATGGTACGGAGCGAGAGGAAATGGCAGGCCATCACCTCCTTCTGCGAAGCAGTAATGCTCGCGAAGGAGGAGGCGGAACGCGTGAGGGAGAAGCAAAGTTCGCGCCCTCACGCCCCTAACTGCCGCAGGAGGAGACGCCCGGGGCGGGAATCGCGAGCCGATTTCCGGCCACCGTAGGCGCGGGCTTGCGGACGGTGGTCGGTGAGCAATGGGTAGCTCGCCGTGCGATAAGGACCAAGCCCGGGTCGATGGCGCGTTGTGTTCCACGCGCGCCTCAAAGAGATGTCAGCAGAATTGACGGGGTTCGCTAGGGCCAATGCCTGCCGGGGGTTCGAAGAAAACCGATAGGGAAATCGTGGCCCCCGGCAACAGGGCAACCGAAGGAACACGAGTGGGTTTTAGTCAGTAAGAGTCTGACACGCCCTCCCGCTCCGCCTAGAGCGGGAGAAGTTATTTGATAATTTCCCACCCAAAAAAAAAAAGGGGTGATGTCAAGATGATAGGGACAGTAATATCTAGCTTTACTTATGTATATTTTATGCTCGACTTTACAATTTGCATAATAAGCTACATCCTATAACGTTCCCACTGCTGGGACGCAGGCGTCTTCTCTATAAGAGGGAGTGGGCCATAATCTACCACGGGGGCCCAGTGCGGGTTGGTCGATGTCACATGTCTTCAAATTTTTGGTTCTAGGACATGCCGGTTTCTTCACGATATTTTCTTTCACCATTTTGAGGGCAGTGGTGATGAAATAAATTTCAAGTTAAAAAAACGAGCGAGCCTTACAGTCATCATCATCATCATCCTTACAGTAGTCGCATATAATGTGTAACATCTTGGCTGACAGTAATAACCTCTCGGGAAATGGGTTGGTACCATCTGACGGCCAACTTTAGCACCGCGCGCGCTCATTGGTCAAATCAAATAGCGCGCGCTTCCCCGGCTTCCTATTATACACTTCCGACCCTTTTCACGAAATCACTCCCACATCAGGAAACCTAGAGGAAAGATGTTACACATAAAAAAAAAAACAGTGGCACTCCGGGAGTGCCGCCAAAGTGTAAACTTTAAAAAAAATCGGCACCGCGGTAATCAACGCGTTGATGTCTTTTAATCCACGGTGTCGGTAAATTCCGTCACAGTGTCGCGAAATCAATGGTTTAGTCCCATCTCAAAAATGCCCAACGCGCCTAAAGAAGTAAGACGCTGAACTGTGATGATAAGGTGATCAACAATTTGGTACTTATACATAAATGTTTACATAAACCAAATGTTATGGCTACATCTATTAGGGTTTATAATATACAAGCAATTCGCTTCACACCAGATATTAATTACGCAAGGGTACAATTTCTAGTTAAATCCTCAACGCTTGAAGCACAGAAACGTTAATTAGTGTTGCATTGTGTTATTTATAGTGCGGTGTTACATAACATAACATGACGCCTGTATGTCCCGGAGAGTTAGATAGAGGTGTATCTTAGTACACCCACATTTCGCCTGCTATGTTTAAGTCATATGTAATAGGGGGCGATCCTATTGCCATCAACCGGGCACAAATCCAGACTCCAGGCTGCTACTTAGAATTTCCAGATGGAAAACCCAATAACACTTTGCCCGACTCGGGAAAGGAACCCAGGACCTCATGCTCAGCAGTAGCGCTTGCGATCACTAGACCTACGGGGCAGTCCAAGGAAACTGTTTCAAGAAAAGTTTATAATACAAGCCTTCCGGAATATTTATGCTTGACAAAGCGAAGAATGGCGAAGATTGCCCGACTCCTTGAAATGAGAAAATGTATTCCTAAGAAATTATAGGACGGTAAACATTCTTTGCAAAGTTAACTTGTACAAATTCTTGTACAAGAGAATATTTAATTTTAATTGAGAGTTAATTAAACTTTGTTACCTCCTTAATTAAAATAGTTCACCAAGAACATTTTTCTGGGTCTGGTTTTGAAATGTACAATACGGGTGAAAATTATTCTTAGAAAAATCTTTTTCTTGTTCTAGTTATACGGTATGTATTTTTTGTAGTTTTAAATTGTTTTATTATTGCCTTATAAAAATAATTATCTTTTCGTCCCACATACCACAGTGTCTCAAGACGAAAGTCTTTGACCAGTGCGTGTTGCCAGTGATGACCTATGATACTGAAACGTGGTCGCTTACAATGGGCCTTATTAGAAGGCTAAAGGTCACCCAAAGGGCAATGGAGAGGGCTATGCTTGGAGTTTCCCTACGTGATCGAATCAGAAATGAAGAGATCCGCAGGAGAACCAAGGTAACCGACATAGCCCGAAGAATTGCCAAACTTAAGTGGCAATGGGCAGGGCACATTGCTCGCAGAACGGATGGCCGATGGGGCCGAAAGGTTCTGGAGTGGCGACCGCGTACTGGAAGACGTAGCGTTGGAAGGCCTCCCACAAGATGGACCGATGACCTTGTGAAGGCCGCAGGAATCCGCTGGATTCGGAAAGCACAGAATCGGTCGAAGTGGCGGTGCTTGGGGGAGGCCTATGTTCAGCAGTGGACGTCTTTCGGCTGAAATGATGATGATGACGAAAAATAATTAAAATAATTCTCTTTGGGTTTATCAACAACACGTCACGCTTTTGGTGTTATATGTAACAATACGCCGTGTTCGGGTTCGCGACAAGTCAATCGTCATCCTGAGGATGCCTCGTTGAGAGGTGAAACACGAGTCGATTTCTTTCAGGGTTTTTTATGGATCTTTAGAAATAGCTAAGCGAAATATGTTACTAAATATTATATCCACGTCTATTGTATTTTATAATGGATTTCCGCAAGGTCACGCCTGAATCAATTAACTATGTAGGTATAATTCAAACTCAAATGTTAAATGGACTGTTGTCATATACAGGGTCAAATTAAATTACCTAGCGAAATTTCGCAGACGTAATGGGTATCGATATCTAATAGAATCAATCAATCTGCCTAGCCTTTTCCCTACTATGTTGGGGTCAGCTTTCAGTCTAACCGGATGTAGCTGAATATCAGTATTTTACATAGAGCGACTGCCTATTTGATCTCCACAACCCAGTAACTGGGTAAGGCGTTATGATATCTAATAGAATAAAACAAAAACATTAAAAAAAAAAATTAAACTCTTAATTTAATTTAAGTAACTATAGCTGACTACGGGGTCAATGGCCGCTGGTAGTGTAGGTACTTAAAAAAATAAAACAAGTGCGTATCGGACTACGAACAATGAAGGGTTCCGTAGTTGGGATGACTTTATCCCAAGAACAAACTTAACATTGTAGTTGAAAAACTTGTTCTACCATACATTCCAACTGTAAATGTAAGTTTGTACGTACAATATTGAGAGATTTACCATGTAATTCTAAGATCTATGAGTAAAAAACAAATCCATGTATATGTTACGGCTAAAACCCGAAGTGCGGCTACACCTAGATTTAGCCGGCTATAACTAGGTGCGGTCGGTAGCAGTTAGTTAAACTTGCCTAAATGGACCCTGGCACTCGCCGGCCGCTGCCGCGGCACCGCTCGCTTCGCTCGCTCGGCTCGTGCGGTGTGTTATGTGGTCACAGTTCTAACCTAACCTAACCTACTCTTCAACCATTTTCATTTGCTACAACTAAATTGAACCAACTGCTACCGGCCGCACCTAGTTGTAGCCGGCTAAAACTAGGTGTAGCCGCACTTCGGGTTTTAGCCGTGACATATATATAAAAAAAAAAATTGGCTCAGTCGTTTCGGAGATAAGGGGGGCAATGGTAAACTTTCATCTATTTTCCTCAATATCTCTAAAATCATTTATTTTAAAATTATAAAATAATACACTTGAGATCCTTACAATAAGCTCTTTCATTTTATATGTTCATAGTACAGTTGGCAAAAAAAAAACCACTTTACCTCCGAAAAGTGACCCCCATAATGTTAAAAAGCCATTTATTTTATTTATATGTCCCTGTTTGGGTCACATAAATACATATGTGTACCAAATTTCAACTTAATCGGTTCATTAGGTTCGGAGTAAATTGGCTGTGATAGACGGACAGACAGATAGACACACGAGTAATCCTATAAGTAAGGGTTCCGTTTTTTCCTTTTGAGGTACGTAACCCTAAAAATTGTTTTATCGTCATTAACTCATTACATATGGATGCCATCACATCTGTGGGGTTGCGTTAGGTAATTTAATTTGACCCTGTATATGAAAGCAGTCCATTTAGGTGCAGCGCTGACGACACACTTTTTGTGCGATCGAGTCTGTGGCGCACATTCGAATTCCTATCTTATTCGTAATGTGAGCTACGGAATGGTTCCTAAACAAAATTTTAAATTGACAAAAATTACTATCGAGCGACATATCCTATATAGAATAACCTGCATTCGGAAAAACATTGGGGACAAATAAGACATTTTGTGCGCCACAGACTCGATCGCACAAAAAGTGTGTCGTCTGCGCTGCACCTAAATGGACTGTTTTCATATATAGGGTCAAATTAAATTACCTAACGCAACCCCACATTTGAGTTTTAATTACTACATATGAACCCAAAGACAGTAATTATAATTATTGGTACTTATATAAAAAGAGGCAATAATAAAACAACTTGAACCTACAAAAGATACCTAATTAACGTCAACTAGAAACAGGATTAAGATTTTCTAAGAATAATTTTCCTTATCCTCACGAAAACCATGTGTCAGCTTGCCTTTAACAAACAAAAATGTAGAGTTACGTTTCGTTTCCATTTTTGTAGATTATCTCTTTGTTTTAGGACAGATTATCTACTAATCTCGAATGGATTGTGAGATTTCGTAAAATGTGCAAACTTTATGAGAATTTGCTTATCAGGAAGTTACAAAACCTATTGGTTTGTTACCAAGACTATAATGAAGTTATGACACAAAATCCACGACAAAAGTTTCGTTGTTTTTATACCGCGCTTGATCATCATCATGATTGTTTATTGTTGTTAGTCAGAAATGAGATCTTCTTTGTAGTATGCTGCTCATTATCACCCTCCAGAAAACTTTAAGACCCATAAATCACATAATTATGATGTTTCCCTACATCTTGTTAATTTATTTATTTAAGTATGCCTTGGGTAAACTGTTGACATTACAATATAGCCGCCAGTAACTGTCATAATACCCTCCGTACCTATGTAGGTACTATCGAAGAAACGCATTTCTGTACACTGTAAAGATTATTCTTGGCCGCTATAGTATCGCTTACCTACGAAAAAAAGGATCGTGTGCACAAGATTTTGTTTTCAAATTGCTTAGATATGCGTTACCCCGATGGTACCTAATGGGCTAATTCGTTGCTCTTTTGTTTTAGGGTCGTTTTCAAATTTAGGGCCAAAATAGTACGAATTTCATGAATTTAAAATTTATGACATTTTTTTATTTTTTAGTATTTAGGTGCGTTCACTAATTAAAAAAATACATGGCAATCAATGATACCACTTATTTATCTCAATAATACGCATAAAATCAAGTTTTGAGTGACACAAATGAGTAACATAATTTCTGTAATGATATTTTGTGATTTACTAATGAGAACTCTGGTTACACGTATGATAATATTATTTTTTAATTCAATATTCGTGGTTTATATTTGTCACAAAATAACAAAAATTATAGATGTCTTATAAATTAATCATCATTAACATATTACCTGATAATAACTGTTCAGGGTTGTAAAATTAATCATTCTGAATTATAATTAAAACTACTTATTAATCATTGACACACCTATTTTTATGTCAGTCAGTCTTTCATCAATATTTCAGGGGAGTTAACTTCAGCAATTAAAAACATCAACAATCAAATTAACAGAAGATGATATATTATGATAAGTACTAGAAAATAATTTAATTCTCTTATTTAATTTAAATACTTAAAAATCACATTTATAAATATATTTTATAAAAACAACCACAAAACATTCAAAAATATAAATAATATATTAAAATATAAATAATGTATTTTATATAATAATAGAAAATATTAAATTATTATTTTATAATAATATTAATATTGTTATTTAGATTATTATTTCGTTTATTAAACTTTTTAACATATAACATACATTTTTAAATATAAAAAAAACTTGTGTTCCGCTGGTGTCAGGAGCAGGGTCCACTACTGCTACTGGTAGTTAGGGCTGCAGAGACAAAAACCTTCTCACAATGCGAGCCGTATCGAGGAGTACTGCCTTCTGAATTATAATCTCGGGACCCAGTCTTTTGGGAGGCGTACTTACGAGGGGTTGAAGTTAATTCGCAGAGGTCCCTAACCCACGTTCGTACGAAATACAGACGTTCGAACTTCTATTTTGAAATTGAAGTCAACATCAAATAAATGTAAACCATCATAACGATGACAATTGATGAATGATTCAGTTTAAAAACAAGAAGCCATTGAAAATAAAACTTTTAACTTCCAAACTTACAAATGAGTGTTTACATAAACAGTTATTTGCTGGAAAAATCTACGGGATAAATTTAATTTGCTTTTATGAAGACTTTGCATTGTTTTTACCTAAAACTTTTCTGAACAAGTAGGTCCCTAGGTCTACAAAATAAACTAATTAATCCATGGTCGTTGTTTACGTTCCTTTGTAGAAGCGGTGACGTAATCTTCCTGTTTTACGGGTGATTTGATTACGGTTAAGGAAAAAAGGACGTTAAAACTATTATTATCTAGGTACAAATACAGTTGTGGTCATATAATTTGAAACACAGTCACTTGGTAGTGTTAATTACTTTTTATGTTATAATTACAATTAATTGGAGGTTTCATTTATCACAATCATTCAAATACACACTCGTAACTCTAGTTTAAAACGATCATAAAAATTCTGTTAAGGCTCCGTGCCGCCGCACCGCACGAAATCACTGATTTTGATCAATTTTGTTTATTCGTTGTGAGAAAGGGGACGAGAATTTAAACAAAATTATTTGTGATTTGAAAAGTCCAATTCTTCGTCTTGTACATAGGGGAAAGGGATTTTTGAAATAAATTAAGGATTCGTGGGAAATCACTAAAATTCGCAACAAGTTTTCCAAAAAATGACGCGAGACTGACGTTTGATCGTTTCGTTAGAAGAAACTGCTTTTGATGTTGAAAATTAAAAAATATCATCAACATCATTATATGGTCTACTTGTACATAGGGGAACCACTTTTTTCAACTTTCATACAAAATATAGCAGAAAAAAAATGTTGAAATAACGTAACTTTCTCAAAACTTCAAGCCAAATAAATATTTTTTTCTAATACTTAGAAACACTTTTAAGAAATTTTAAAAATTATATATTAATTTTAACTTAATTGTTTAATAGAATCTAAATTTTATTTTATAAATAAACAATTACTTCATTACGTAAATAAATGGCAAAGTGAACTATATAAACGATCGCGGAAAATCTATTCCGTCAGTAGCGAACGGGCCTTCCCAGCGTGAGGACGTATCACTTTGCGTCGCAGCACGCACACACGCACGTACGTGTCCGATGTTAACATATTCCAGAAATTGTACGTCGACTACCACATTTTGATCCGCATTTTATTTTAAAGTACTTTGCTTGTTTTTGAAGAACATTAAAATTTTGCATGCCTGGCAATAAATAAAATACCGGTGTACGTGTGTTCGTAATTCTTCTTATCCTAAACGGCTTGACTGATTTAGATGTTTTTTTTTTAAATTCTTTTTGTGTAACTTGGATGGTTCATAACTATAGTTGGACTCGCGTGGCGCTGTTGTCGCAGGACAACATCTGCCTGCTGGGTTCACTAGTTATATTTTGACTTTAGATTTCATAGTTTTGAATGATTTTTGGTAGGGGAAAAAGTTATGGGTTCGCGTCACCGATATGCCCGCGCCGATATGCTGTTGTAGCAATAAGTGAAGTATTTTTGGAACGAAGTTCTTTAACGCTACTGAAGACTACTTTAAGTCAAAATAAAGATCCAAGATGACGGCTGCGAACATTTAAAAATATTTCGTCATGGGTATCGTTTTCATAGTTTTCGAGGATGCTAAAGCTGAGGTCAAAATATAAATCCAAGATGGCGGCTGTGACAATATTCAGATTTTTCGTCATAGGTGTCTTTTTCATAGTTTTTGAGGATTCTAAAGCAGATTTTGATGTCAAAACGTAAATCTAAGATGGCGGCTGCGAAAATTTTCACATTTCTTCATAACATCACGCTATCAATTTCAAAGTGTTGGGCCCTTTGAAATTGATGGCGTGATGTTATGAAGAAATCTCATTTCCGCAACTTTTTCGCGCAAGTGGGTTCGCGAAAGTGTCTTTCGCGAAAATGTCTTTCGCGCAAGTGTCTCAGATCCCTTTATGGATACTGGTGCCAATTCTCTTGTCACAAATTAATGCCTCAAAACTAGACTAAAAATCACCAAAGTTTCGTTCATTCCTGTCAAACGATGATTTCCTATCGTGAAATAATTTTAGAATATATTTTATTTTGACAGCACTAAGATGGCAATATGGTGCCGATTCTCTTGTATACCGAACTAAACTTACTAAACTATCACTAAAATTCCTTACTTTTGGCTATGAAAATCTTGAAGCTATTCTGCAACAAAAATTTTCTAAATTAAATTTAAATATATTTTGACACACTAAAATTATATTTGACAATCGCGAGTCCACGTGGTACTTATTTGCCCTACCCCGTGAATTTTTTTTAGAGCTGGAGGCGCACAGGGGGCAGCCTTGACGTTTTATATAGAATTTTTACTTTTTGTAAGGAAAATAAGAAAAAATATTACCTACATGTAGAGTGTCAGGGGTTTAAGGGTTCTATAAAGGGGATCGAAATTCTCATTATTTTTGCGATTGGACACACCGTTTTCGAGACATATGCAAAAGAAAAAAAAAAGATACAGTACTGTTTTTTGCACCTGAAGCGAGGTGTTGGTGTGAATTTTAGTTCAAGATAACTAATTTTATTCCGCACCTTTTTAATCGCGATTAAAAAAAGTCATATTTAGTTAGACATGGGTGCCGATTCTCTTGTACACCGAACTAAACTAACTAAACTATCACTAAAATTCCTTATTTTTGACTATGAGAATCTCAAAGCTATTCTGCAAAATAAATTCTCTAAATTTAAAAATAATTTTGACACATCTAAATCGAATTTGACAACCGCGACTCCACACGTGATACCTAACCACGTGAATCTTTTTAGAGACGGAGGCGCGCAGGGGGGGCAGCCTCGACGTGTTTTATATGGATTTTTCACTTTTTGTGTGGAAAATAAGAAAAAATATTACCTACATGTAGAGTGTTAGGGGTTTAAGGGTTTTATAAAGGGTGTCAAAATTTTAATTATTTTTGCGATTGGACACACCGTTTTCGAGATATAAGCAAAAGAAAAAAAAAAATTCAGTACTGTTTTTTCATCTGAAGTCGAGGTGTTGGTGTGAATTTTAGTTCATGACAACCAATTTTATTCCACATGTTTTTAGTCGCGATTAAAAATAGTCATATTTAGTTAGAAAATCTAAATTTTAGGTTAAAAACGTCAAATTCAGAATAGCAAAATTGCCATTTTCACTAAACTAATATCTCAGTGCCATCTTAGTGCTGTCAAATTAAAATCTAGTTAAGTTGTGTCACTTTAGTCTATTTCAGAATGGGAAATCGATTGCCCATTCTGAAATAGATTAAAGTGACACAACTTAACTATATTTAAAAAAGCAACTTTACTATTCTGAATTTGACGTTTTTCACTTAAAATTTAGATTTTCTAACCGAATCTGACTATTTTTCGCGATTAAAAACGTGTGGAATAAAATTGATTGTCATGAACTTTAAATTCACACCAACACCTCGATTTCACATGCAAAAACAGTACTGAATCTTTTTTTTTTCTTTTGCTTATATCTCGAAAACGGTGTGTCCAATCGCAAAAAATAATGAAAATTTCGACTCCCTTTATAAAACCCTTAAACCCCTTATACTCTACATGTAGGTAATATTTTTTCTTATTTTCCATACAAAAAGTGAAAAGTTCCATATAAAACACGTCGAGCGTGCGCGCCTCCGGCTCTAAAAAGATTCACATGGTTAGATATCACGTGTGGAGTCGCGATTGTCAAATTTGATTTAGATGTGTCAAAAATTTTCTTAAATTTAGAGAATTTATTTTGCATAATTGTGCCGATTCCCTTGTTCACAAACTAAACTAAATTTAAGTGCATCTTTTTCTTTCTATTTCATTAAGAAAAGGACAGAAGATAAATTTTAGTTTAGTCCTGTCAAATTAATCAGCGCTTGACGTTAATTGACGTAATTTTAGTCGGCAAGTTTTTAATCACATCTAAACTTGTATGGGTGGTGATTAATTTGACAGGACTAAACTAAAATTTATCTTCTGTCCTTTTCTTAATGAAATTGTAAGAAAAAGATACACTGAACTTAAATTTAGTTTAGTTTGTGAACAAGGGAATCGGCACCAATAGCTTTGAGATTCTCATAGTCAAAAGTAAGAAATTTTAGTGATAGTTTAGTTAGTTTAGTTCGGTGTATAAGAGAATCGGCACTAATCAAAATTTTAGGTGAGAAAAGTCAAATTCAGATTGGTGCCGATTCTCTTGTCACAAATGCCTCTAAACTAAACTAAAAATCACCAAAATTTAGTTTATTCCTGTCAAACGACGATTTCCCATTCTGAAATAGACAAAAGTGACACAACTTAACTATATTTTAGTTTGACAGCACTAAGATGGCACTGAGATATTAGTTTAGTGAAAATGGCAATTTTGCTATTCTGAATTTGACGTTTTTAACCTAAAATTTAGATTTTCTAACTAAATATGACTATTTTTTTATCGTGACTAAAAACATGTGGAATAAAATTGGTTGTCATGAACTAAAATTCACACAAACACCTCGACTTCAGATGAAAAAACAGTACCGAATATTTTTTTTTTCTTTTGCTTATATCTCGAAAACGGTGTGTCCAATCGCAAAAATAATGAAAATTTCGACACCCTTTAAAAAATCCTTAAACCTCTAACACTCTACATGTAGGTAATATTTTTTCTTATTTTCCACACAAAAAGTGAAAAATCCATATAAAACACGTCGAGGCTGCCCCCCCTGCGCGCCTCCGGCTCTAAAAAGATTCACGTGGTTAGGTATCACGTGTGGAGTCGCGGTTGTCAAATTCGATTTAGATGTGTCAAAATTATTTTTAAATTTAGAGAATTTATTTTGCAGAATAGCTTTGAGATTCTCAGTCAAAATTAAGGAATTTTAGTGATAGTTTAGTAAGTTTAGTTCGGTATACAAGAGAATCGGCACCAATAGCGAATTTTTCATTTTCACTAAATTAATAACTCATTCAGTTGCAAAAACTGTACTTTATCTTTTTTCTGTTCTTTTGCTTATATCTCGAAAATTGTGTCTTATCGCAAAAATAATGAAAATTTCGACCCCCTTTATGAAACCCATAAACCCATAAAACTCAACATGTAGGTAATAATTTTTCATGTTTTCCATACAAAAAGTATAAAATTCCATATAAAACAGAATTGTTATAAATATACTAAACGAATATACACAAACATTCCAGACTTATTTCATAAGCGTACCTACGTAACTTAACAAAATACCGTCTATAGGATCAAAACTGTTTAAGCGATCACTACGCTCGATGTTTAGGCGTGTGTGCGTGAACGGTGCACACAAACATAGCATCGCAAGAATTTACCTAAACTCTGTCGAGTGAAGTCACGGCCAGGAGCCTTAACTAATAAAAAATAAAACAAAAATTTTGCTTGGAAAATATTATCAATATCTTTAGTAGGTACTGGCAGTTGAACAACTAATTAGAAACAAAGTGTAACTTATGTTCTAAAATTTAATTTTGAAACTACAATACATCTTTCAATATCATCACATTCATCACATTAGGCAATTTGCCGCCTTTTCTTATTCATTTAGTTAGGTTACATTCTGAGTGATTTAAATACATATCTATACTCCATTTGAAATAAGATTAAGACTTTTAACAAAACCTTTTTCACAGTCCGTTCAACCGATTTTGACTTCTATTGCGTTGGTGGCATGACAAATGGCAGCTGCAGTAAACAGTTGGTTTGTAACCACTTTTTTTGCTTTTAATGCCATCCTTATGCTTACGCAATAGAAGTCAAAATCGGTTGAACGGACTGTAAAAAAGGTTTGTTTAAATATCTAATCTTATTTCAAACGGAGTATATGTATATAAAAATCAATTGCTGTTCGTTAGTCTCGCTAAAACTCGAGAACGGCTGGGCCGATTTAGCTGATTTTGGTTTTGAAATGTTTGTCGTAGTGTTTGTAGTAGGGTAGGTAGGGTGGGTAGGGTGGGTTGGTAGGGTTGGTAGGATGGGTAGGGTGGGTTGGTAGGGTAGGTAGGGTACACAGTTTATAAATCAAATCCAGTTTTAAGAACGTATTTTTAAGTTTATTATACAGGGTGGCGTAATAGAACGTGCATATTGCATCATCTTTTTTGGGGGGTAGAAAGCGTGCGGGCGGGGGGAGTCTACATCGTTGGATAGGCGGGTTCATGAAGTTTCAGTCCTCATGAGTAAAGATATTGAGTATTGAGTATTGAATTCATGATAAATTATATTAATTTTGTAAATTACACACTTATTCGAATTGGCAGGTTCGATTTGGCAGTATTTGTTGAACAACAAAGCCGACCCGAAGCACTATATTCGGCTTTCCTTCGGCTCGTACCCACCGGTAAACTCCGTTTGGCATATATCATTGCTGAATCATGTAAGGGTCGGCTCGGCACAATTCGGGTTAAGCTGAGCGGCTTTTTCCCGAACATAATATATTCGAGTTTTGACGTGACAACGTCTTATAAATTGGTTTGCCGGGTGACACTTCAAGAAACTGCGTTACGCTCCGCTCACGTTATGCGCTCACAATGAGAGCGAGTGAGAGGCACGCGTCCCTTCCACTCGGGCATGGTTAGCCCGCCTAAGAGCGAGAGAGACAGACATAAAAAGTGAATGCAAGTTATTGTATGTATATTTGTATATAAATACGTATGTATGTGTAAAGGTAAAAATAAAATTTTGTTAATATGAAATTCAGTGCGAGATTCTTTGTATAAATTAATGTTTTAAATATAATTCTTTATATAAATAAATGTTTTAAATTGTTACTATTATTTCATCCTTCTTCCTACTATACGAATGAATATTCACATTAAAATTATTTTACTACTCAAAGTCGTTGTCACGTAAAACTTTCGCCCGTATACCGACTTTACAGGCAACCAATTTTTTCTGCCCGGCCGTGCCGAATCATGCCGTCCCGAACAAGCGGCACGAACTCTGACAGAAGAACATTGACATGATCAAAACCATCTTTTTCTACAGACGATGCGTCAGACCTGCCCCGACCCCTGCGCATGCACGATGACGCATGTGGTGTCTGACGCCGCTGGCGCCGTGATCCCCCTCATCACTGTGGACTGCTCCAACAGGGAGCTGGAGGACCCACCATCAGCGCTGCCACCTGGCACCACCACTCTTCGGCTTGATGGCAACAAGGTAAAATGGTACGAAGATTTTTTGATGTTTCATGTTTAAATTTTCGAATTGGGCCTTTGTGTGGTAGGCTTTTAATGGACTGATTTAAAAAGGGCTTATGTATATTGCGCAGGCAGCACATTCACGATCAAAGAATGACGTAAAATCATAGGCCACATTAGTACTTACGTCATTGCAATGTAACTCTCATCTCATTGTGATAAAGTATAAATAAGAATGATTGCTGTGAGTTTCATAAAACTCTCTAAATTTATAGCGATTGAACAAGAACTATCGGAACCTAGTCAGTCATCAGTTTTGCTCAGTTCTAAGTTTTGTTTTGTTCGTAAGGCTCGGTGGTAGAAGTCAGATTGCCAATACACTGATAAAATACAATAGACGTGGATATATTTAGTAACCTGTTCCGCTTAGCTATTTCTAAAGAGCCATAAAAAACTCCTGAAATAAATCGACACGTGTTTCACCTCTCAACGAGGCATCCTCAGGATGACGATGGACTTGTTGCGAACTCGAACACGGCGCGTTGCAACACCGAGCGTTGAGTGCAGACTGAGCCTTATCGCCCGTCGAACCCACATATATAGTGTCACCGTTATCAGTGCGACCGTTATCAATGCGACCGTTATTAGTACGACCGTTATCAGTGCGATAAGGGGCGAACAACCGCAGCAAAGGTGACCTTGGCATACTCGTATTTAATTCGTTCAACAGTGTAATGTTTTCTGTATTATTTTGGACAATTTCTAAACTCTCTAGTACTCACATTCTGAAATCTTTATCACATGTATGTAAAATTTCGAAAGTGTTATTATTATTTAACAAATGACATCTGATCATCTGATCTGATCATCTATTAAGTGTTGTGCAAAATGGGATTTTTCTGGATAATTATTCCTGTACGCTGCAATATGTTCCTTATATCTTGTCTGAAAATTACGACCAGTTTGACCTATGTAAATACCATTACAATCATCGCAATGTAACTTGTATACACCTGATTTTTTGTGGTTTTCTAATCGATCTTTTCCGTTACAAATCTGTGTTATTGAATTGTTTGTTTTGTTTGTAACACACTGATGAAAAACCATTTGCCTCAATCGCTTGCATAAATTATTATGCGAAATCAATTTATGGTGAAAGCTTAAATAAAGCACGATAACTAACTAAATGCAAGTAAAGCTAAGTGCACATGGCCTGTAGCGCTTTGTGAGTGCACCGGTGCACGGATTCTACATAGCTCGCTAAGAACAGGTTTTTGCAGGGACAGTTTTTGTTGTATTTGTATGTTTTTTGTTTTTGTATTATATTTGATTACGTGCTTATTTATTTTTATTTTTTTAATTTTTAAGTATACAAATTATGTATTAGGTATGTTGAAACTGTTTGTACTCCCCGTCACTTGTCCTTAAGGGTTCGTTAGAAAACCAGCGTCAGACAGTATCTGTCTGGCATTAATGCTGAAATGAACCTTTTTGGCGCAGCCGTGAGGCACACACTTTTGTTGTTAAAACATTATTTTTTATTTTTCACTGTTATTATTGTGTTTTGTGTTTCACGAACTGTGTCCAAATAAATGTTTTTCTTTCTTTCTTTCTTTCTTTCACATTATAGCCGCGGTGGGCCGCACCGCAACGCAGTAATTGTTTCAGACAGATTCAAATTTCGAATTTGAATTGTTTTCATTCCAGTGCAATGAGGCTCGCCCACATTTGGGTGGGCCGCGCCAGTAGATAGAATATAGTGGTTCTGGACCACCGGAAACCAGTGTAAGAAGATCCTTGTGCTCGTACATGTTTGTTAGAAGTGGGCGCTCATTTTATAGTTGGTTGTGGTGAGAGATATGGTTGACGCAGGAAGTGTAGATAAGAAGACGAATGTAGCAGGTACCCAGGCTTCCGTCCGGTTTCGGTGATCAGGATAAGATGCGTGGGTGGGGATCAGCGTTGAGCTAGATCTGGTTTGCTAGGACAATGTAGCGATGACGCTGCCGGTATTTAGGTGATAAGGATGTAGGGTTCAGCGTTGATTTGGTTCTGTTTTGCTCGCGGCGGATCGTATAGTTGCAGTTTTATAAGATGCTGTGACGTCGTTGGGGGTTAGCGTTGAGTTGGTTCTGGTTTGAATGTTGCAGTTTTTTTGATAAACAAAAGCATGATTTGTTAGATTCTATGTTGAGTGTATTGTGTTTACAATTAAGCTTGTATTTATTTACATTCACCATTGCTGGGTGAAGGTTCGATTTTATTGTTATCTCTTTACGCTATTATTTAACATTTGTTTTCTACAATTTTGATTCAGCATAATCTGATGTAGAGGACATTTGTGAAATTATTTTCAAGAATGTTAGTGGTAAGATATATTCTATGTTCTATGTTATAGGGTTTGGTTTCCGCACTTAGTCCGTAAAGTAGACCATTGTGTGTGGGCCATGGCGGCCGTTTGGTGGTTATTCCAACCAGCCCACCTCCCTCCAGAAGCTAATTAAATCTCCTAGTCTGTTCAGAACATCTGTGTAGGATCTGGGTGACCCGAGGGTTTCTGTTCTAATCTGGGTGACGCCTGTGCATTCAAAGAGCACATGCACTACGGTTTCTTTAGCCTCCATGCACGCCCTGCACAGAGGACTGTCCGTTATGCCTATTGTGTGGAAGTGTCTATTTAGCGAGCAGTGTCCCGTGATAGTCCCCGTCACCAGGCGCAGGCCGTTCCTATCCAGGCGTAATAAGCGCCTGGTTAGCCTGCTATCCAAGGATGGCATAGCTTCCTTAGACTGCCTGCAGCCCGGTATCGAGGTCCACCAGTTCCTCGCTTGTGTGTGGGTGAACTCCTGTAGCCACCTGCGTATTTGATTGAAGGGGATGGGTACGATAGGCTCGGGTCCACATACTGCCGTGCCGGATCCTCGTCTAGCAAGTTCGTCAGCTGCGTCGTTACCTAGCGATCCGCTGTGCATTTTAGTGTCACCGTGTTGCGGCTAGATACCGTTGTATGTTCTAGTGCGTTGTGACATTCTAGTATTAGCTTCGAGGTACTATATTTTTTCCGTAAGGATTGGAGAACTGAGGCACTGTTGGAGAGTATACGTATGTGGGTGTCCGTAACCCTCCTGGCTTCCAGGGCGTGGACCGCTTGTATGATGGGTAAGATATATTATTATTTACTATAAGTATATCGACTGCTCAGGAAATATCGAACTCAGATTCATTTAAATATCAGGACAATGATGCAAGCTGTACGGAAAACCATACTGGTTATGGAGACAGGACCATGTGTTTCCATTGTAGAGGAGGCTTCAAAGATGTGACAAGATGATGATGATTCTTGGCAGCAACATGTTCAGTAGTTTAGTCAGTGTGCTTACATTACGTTTTGTACAGTCTTAACTATGTAACGAATTTTGTTAATGATGCATCGCAAGCAGACCAGAACCAATTCAACGCTGATCCCTTATCACTGACACCGTACGGCAGCCTGCTACATTGTCTTCTTATCTACACTTCCTGCTTTCAACATATCCCTCACAACAACGAACATAAAATGACCACCCGCTTCTACCAACCATATACGAACACAGGGATTTTCTTACACTGGGTGAGTCACTCACCGTCAACTGGGCGATTGTGTGGGACTAATACTGCAACATTGTCGCCTTATCAATACTCGCAACATTGTCACCTCTCTCTTGCAACATTGTCGCCTTATCAATACTCGCAACATTGTCACCTCTCACTAGCAACATTTTCGCCTTATCTATACTCACTTCCTGGTTTAACAATTGCTTCCAACAACCAAAACGAAATGACCGCCCACTTCTACCAAACTCTATTAGTTCTTAATAAACATATCCCTCGCTACACAACCTCTCATATCCTCAGGCATTAGGCTGCGTTTCCATCGTTCCCTATTACATTACACTTAAACATAACTGGCGAAATGTGGGTGTACTATAATAGGTAGGGCTGCCATCACCTAGGGCCCCGGACAAAAACTTCAAATACCCCGGATATTTGGGTGACATGAAGATTTTTCCCCGGACGCCCTCGGTTTTTTTTTACAATAAAATAAAACCATCGTTAAGTTTTTTTTAATAATTATAAAATCAACTTAACAATACACATAAAAGGCTTAATTTACTAATAAATTGTAAGTACACTATTCTCTATCTGAGGTATTATGGAAAAAAAAATTAGGATCGCTCGTCTTTTTGACGAATGTCCTTTTGGATTTCCCCTGACACAAATAGTGTCCGGGTTTCACCCGGACGCACCCCAAACTCCTTCCAAACTAGGACAAATTCGGGGAAACCCGGAAGGATGGCAGCCCTAACTATAAGTACACCTCGGCCTCACCCTTCGGGGAATACTAGTGTGATGTTATGTTATGTATTTAGGCCGTTAGGCCAATCAACTCAAGCTTAGGCATAACAAGACATGTTCGTCCTACGCCGTACTTAATAAGGTATTAATAATGCTAATAGTGTACTGTTTTCTTCATGAACACTATCGCTTTACTTGTTTGTATAAGGCAAATATTCCCTGCTAATTAGTTTCGGGTTTCGTAACTAATTTGCTACATGAAACTTTATAAACATGTCGGCTTTTTCAGGAAGTTTGTGCTTGTCGTTAAGAAATTTCTGAAAGAGGCCTCGAAAGTTGTTTGAATATCCGTCAACAGCTGGTGGCTGTTGGTACTGTTGATTGGAATTTAAAGTGAAGTGTTAACTAAATACTAATTGAGACTGAATTTGTTTAAATATTATTTGAATTTGTTTTAAATTTGAAACAAATTAAGTAATAGTAAGGCTAAAATAACCCATTCGATGAGGTAGTTTTACTCCCGAGCTTTAGCGAGGCTTAAACCGAGTTATACTCGTAATGGCTTTTGGCGCAGTGTGTTACACTCTACTTTTTACTACGATTGCGAGAAAATAATATCCAATAAGTACAGACGCCAGCACATCAAGCTACTAAAATCTGTCAAATTGATTTAATAGATTTTCAACTTTATCGCTGATGACTAAGGTTCAAAGTTGATTGGGAAAATTTGACAGTTTCTGGTAGCTTGATGTGCTGGTGTCTATACAATATTAAATAGTTTATTTAAAAAAAATATACAATTTGTTCAAACTGAATTTTTAAGGAAACTTTTTATCCCGGTATGCGGTAGTACGTTTCCATGGGATGATTTCCGACTTCGAGCGAAGCCGCGGTAAAAAGCTAGTTTTACATAAGAATAAATACTTTTTCGTAATTGTAGGCTCGTTGGTAAAAGACAAAAATTAAAAAAAAAACTTTTTCTCCTAGAGCAAGATATGCTATTTTTTGCACGCTCTGGTATTGTACAATGACGGACTTTTTGAGCAAGAGGAGTGAAAATACTATTATGTTAAGCCTGCATCCTGATTTCGGACAAAATAAGTCTGTGTGAGCCAGACTGTGTTAGGTCTTTATAACTTTGACCCGAGTTCGGCCGTCGAGAGCATGCGTTCTCGATACCTGTCAGTTTCATACCAACGAATATTTATTTTGCGAAATTGATCCTTATAGTTACTAGAAATTGTCCAACAGGTGTTAGGAACGCATTCTCTCGACGCGGTCGGACTGTGTTCTCAGGGTCCTATCATGATAGGGTAGGCTTCCTAGCTGGGCTAATTCAAAACACTGTTACGGCATTTTTTTGCTATTGGATTGTGGCATATTGGTGATTCATAATTCATAAAGTCAAAAATCCGATCCCTGTTTGCTTGATTGATACCACAGAATAAATATTTGAATGACCTACCGGCTATTGTAAGTTCTGACCTGCGTTTGTGTGTGCCAGATTTTCGTCTTTAAGCAAACACACGAGGCAGGGGAAAATTCCGGTGAAAGTTAACCCATTGTTTTTGTAAAACTCATTGGGGTTTATGGTTTCCCTCACGTGTGAGTTTCAGGGTCACATGAATTATTTTAGAGCTCTTTTCTTGAGCTGATCACGTGGCGAGATCGCGAGTAAAAAACGTGAACGAAGGCGAAAATGATGTTTCAAAAATGTATACCTACTTACCTATATTTTTAGGGTTCCGTAGTAAACAAGGAACCCTTATAGTTTCGTCATGTCCGTCTGTCTGTCTGTCTGTCTGTCTGTCCGCGGTCTAGCTCCGAGACCCTTAGTACTAGAAAGCTGTAATTTGGCATAGGTATACATATTAATTATGTCGACAAAGTGGTAAAACAAAATTATGAAAAACATTTTTTTTTAGGGTACCTCCCATACACGTAAAGTGGTGATGTATTATTTTTTATTTTTTTATCCCATAGTGTGGGGTATCATTGGAAAGGTCTTACAAAAACATTATGAGTTTGTGAAAACCAATTTTGGATTCAGGGATCCGTTTGCAAAATATTAAGCTTTAAAGTGCTAATTTTTGTTAGAGTCACGTGTCCCCCCCCTGCCAGCTAAATGGTTGGTTTTGGATATGTGAAAAAAATCACAACCGTAGTTTATATAACGAAATTAAAAGGAAAACTATCACAGCTAAGTAGACTTTACTAGTTATCGAGTAATAATCGACCAACTTAACTTTGCAGTTACAAGAACATGTTTTCCCATACATTCCGTATGGGAGAATATGTTTATCAACTACAAAGTTAAGTTTGTTTTTGGGATAAATTCATCCCAACTACGGTACCCTTCATTGTGCGTGGTCCGACACGCACTTGGCCGGTTTTTGAAGATTTTGTTAGGATTTAAGGTTGGACACTAAAAGAAAGACCGTTCTAAGGATTTTAATAATACGTTTATTATCCTTTTCTTTATGTATAGGAAGGTGTGTTTTACTAGTATTATGTGAGACGTGTGATCCTGCACAAGGCTGAAAGTATAGTAGAGTCACTATGAGAAACTAAGGATTTCATCAAGTGGTTAAGGGCGGGCTCGGATATTAAAAATTTATGAGTTAGAAAGAGAAATACTATAGTGTTGAAGTAGGATCGATTTGTTTTTGCTAAACTCCAACAGATTTACCGTGAAATATGCCAACATTGTCCCCAAGGGGAACTTTGCCTGGGCACGCCACAATCGCGGCGATAAGACCCGTCTTTGAGGAGTGGCTGGAGAGACGCCACGGCGTTCTTACCTTCCGCCTGACGCAGGTCCTCACCGGCCACGGCTGCTTCGGGAAGTTCCTGTTCAGGATAAGGCGGGAGGAAATACCCGGTTGTCACCATTGTGTGGATCGGCCTGAGGACACGGTGGAACATACGGTGGAGGTCTGCCCGGCTTGGGCGGAGCAACGCCGTGTTCTCGTAGAGGCGATCGGCGGCGGTGATCTCTCGCGTCCGGCCCTGGTTCAGGCCATGGTACGGAGCGAGATGAAATGGCAGGCCGTCACCTTCTTCTGCGAAGCGGTAATGCTCGCGAAGGAGGAGGCGGAACGCGTGAGGGAGAGGCAAATTTCGCGTCCTCACGCCCCTAACCGCCGCAGGAGGAGACGCCCGGGGCGGGAATCGCGAGCCGATTTTCGGCCACCGTAGGCGCGGGCTTGCGGACGGTGAGCAATGGGTAGCTCGCCGTCTGATAAGGACCAAGCCCGGGTCGACGGCGCGTTGTGTTCCACGCGCGCCTCAAAGAGATGTCAGCAGAATTGACGGGGTCCGCTAGGGCCAATGTCAAAGTCTGACACGCCCTCCCGCTACGCCCAGAGCGGGAGAAGTTATTTGATAATTTCCCACCCAAAAAAAAAAAAGGGGAACTTTGCCCGAAAAACTATTTATAAGAATATCTTTGATGTGCAAATATCTTAATACATATTATGGCAACATTGATTGACTTAGGTAGAAAATTGGTTAATTATGTACGGCAATACTGACTATCGTGTTTGTTGTAAATTGTTGCTAACTTCGCTTAGTAGCTTGTTGGAACTCGTTGAATGGGATGCGTGTTTTGCGGGTAAATTTTAGTCTAAGGTTAGGGTAACACTGGTGACGATTCTCTTGTACACCGAACTAAACTAACTAAACTATCACTAAAATTCCTTACTTTTGACTATGAAAATCTCAAAGCTATTCTGCAAAATAAATTCTCTAAATTTAAAAATAATTTTGACACATCTAAATCGAATTTGACAATCGCGACTCTACACGTGATACCTAACCACGTGATCTTTTTAGAGCCGGAGGCGCGCAGGGGGGGCAGCCTCGACGTGTTTTATATGGATTTTTCACTTTTTGTATGGAAAATAAGAAAAAATATTACCTACATGTAGAGTGTTAGGGGTTTAAGGGTTTCATAAAGGGTGTCGAAATTTTCATTATTTTTGCGATTGGACACACCGTTTTCGAGATATAAGCAAAAGAAAAAAAATATTTAGTACTGTTTTTTCATCTGAAGTCGAGGTGTTGGTGTGAATTTTAGTTCATGACAACCAATTTTATTCCACATGTTTTTAGTCGCGATTAAAAATAGTCGTATTTAGTTAGAAAATCTAAATTTTAGGTTAAAAACGTCAAATTCAGAATAGCAAAATTGCCATTTTCACTAAACTAATATCTCAGTGCCATCTTAGTGCTGTCAAACTAAAATTTAGTTATGTTGTGTCGCTTTAGTCTATTTCAGAATGGGAAATCGTCGTTTGACAGTAATAAACTAAATTTTAGTGATTTTTAGTTTAGTTTAGAGGCATTTGTGACAAGAGAATCGGCACCATTGCCCAGTCATTTTAGTAATTTTTTTTTCATAATGTCGTTTACATTGCTAAAGTAAACGCCATCTTTACCAAAATTGTATTGCTGATTTTTATGTCATGGGCGTAAAGGCCATATTTGCGCCAAAAAATCAATGTGGGCAAAGTTGGCTAAAAGTCCACATAATTTTGCCCGCCAATAAAATCGAATAAATATTGAATTAAATGTTGAATAATAAAAAATGTAACGATACTAACACGTGCACATGATCTTACAGTTGTAGCTGATGAAGGAAAATACTTACGGCTCCATAGAAAAATCGTATTAAAATTGTAATTATTCGAAAAATGTCTTCGTAGATACATTTCGCACTACGTCTACTTACGTACACGTTGTGGAACATCTGCTGGGCATATTTATATTTATTTAGACTCAAAACAAATTTATGTCTCTAAACTTTAGAGACTTCAGGTAGACCAGGCTTAGCGGTATATTTTATTGAAAGTAAATAAGGATACATTTAAGTTTTTGTCAGAATTTTATCGTTTTATTTAATGAGTATATGTTAGACAATTAAGTAATATCTAGTTGTATGTATTTTTACCCCAAATAAAAAAGGAACCATGGATGAATAATTTAAATAGGTAGGTAGATGTTATTGTGGTTAAATATGTAATAAAATTATTATTTTTTATTTATTTTTGTGCATAATGAACACTCAGTTACAGGCTAGGCTTAAACTTATGAGTACATGACCCTGTTAGGGCGCAGCAAGTATTATTACATTTAACTTATAACTAGCTTAAATATTTGGAAGTTAACATTATATGGCATATTTACTAGATATCAATACCACAACATTCATTATTATTACTAATATATAATCTATTTGTGACATATTTTATTAATTAAAGTCATTTGAGTATAGTAACATTAATAAAATCATTTTATACTTAGATATATAACATTTATACTTTATTTTAGTTTCTTATCTTCCATAAACTCGTTGATACTATAATAACGCTGAAACTGAGTAACAAGTTCAAACTTAAATCAGACGTATTCGATTTGGATTACATCAAAGTTTTCATCCCGAACTAACTTCATTTTGGTTAATTTGACCCAAATACTGAAGTCAAATTGTACCAAATATGGTAATAATTTTCGGCTGGCTACTAAGCATAATAACCATGACATTTTTTTAGGAATTACAAGATTTTACTGTTTGAAAATTGAAGCAGAAGCTTGGAAATTGGATAAATAATAGATAGTGAATGATGCCCAATTGATGAATATAGAATATAAGACGCCTGAATTGTTAGAAGAAATAATATTGAGAGATGTATGGGTGAAAAACACACTGCATATTATATTATAAACAAGTAAGGATAACAAAAATGGTGATGAAACAATATTCGAAACTGATATTCTCTTAGGTACCTATAAATTAAAATTAAAACTAGCTAATAAAAAAATTCTATTAAATATAGATTACTAATGTAGGTATAGATTACTCATATACAAGATAGGTTTCTGAAGTCCCCAGATAAACTCTCAATAGCTATTGATTCATTAAAGTTAAGTTTAGGATAAACGTTGGTTAACTGTCACTGCGTTTCTGAATACGCAATAACTATGAAACCGATAACTAGTTACTTAGTTGCCGCTAGAATCCGCTACATGGATTTGTATAAGAGATCGCATCAAGAATTATTATTTTAATTTGTCTTTAATACTTACGCGTTTTATTTATAATAATATTTTTTTGAGATTAAATAAGTGGCTTAACATTGTTTTAGTTAAAAAATATGAGAAGTCTTTATTTATGGGCGGTTGTATGAAGGACATCATTGTCAATTGTTTTTTAACTAAACATCTGTCTATCTCACCATCTGTCCTAAGTTTCACTTCATTGTTTTTGTTTCGCGTGGTATTATTTTTACTTTGCCGTTTGATTTTAAGTTAAAAGTCAGTATTTTATCTTTCCAATCGTTTGTGCTTTATCCATTCTAAATAATATAATGGAATCTGTTAAACGCAGTAATTTTTTTACTGAATGATTGAAGATGCTTCTTATGGAAGTGGCTAAAGAAGAAGAACACTCATTTCTCATGAATATGTAAGCTCGTGACTGTACCTAAAATTATTATTATATTATAAGTAAGTATCACTTATGATTAATTGACTGTTACTGATAAAAGCAAAAATGACTTCCTGAAAGTGCTGATAAGCTATAAATAATGGGGTCAAATTCCGGACAGAACTTCTCTAATGGTTGATAAGGTCACACGTCATTTGAATCCCATTGTTTATTTGTTTGTCCCTCTCTTATGAGAGCTGATAGAAGAGGATAGAAATATTTAGCAACCGGACGTTGTTATTTCTGAATAATCGCAGTCGCATATTCTTGGAAGTCTGGCATTTGAGTAGGTAGTTTTTGTTTACTTACATTGTTATAAAGTAATACAGAAAGAACATGATATGGTTTAGGTTTCTGAAAGCGAGTCGCGTTACTTGGCGGTACCTACTTAGAAGATTTATTTATACTCAAACGAAATGTTCATAGAAACGCAAGGACCCAGCTCGTAGTTTAATTCAAATAAAACTACATCATCGATTGTCTCGATTACTCTCGATGGTCTAATGCTACTGCTGAGCATGAGGTCCTGAGTACGATTCCCGGGTACGGTAAAGTGTTATTGAATTTTCCATCTGAAATTTCTCAGTAGCAGTGCAGAATCTGGATTTGTGCCCGGTTGATGGCAATAGGTTCGCCCCTATTATATTATTCCCTATTACTGGAAAAATGTGGTTGTACCTCTGCCTAACCCTTCGGGAAATACAGGTGTAATGTTCTGTTATGTTACATCATCAATATCAGTTTAATCCACAGCCCGACATCACCATAATTATACTGGCTGAAGTACAATTTCCACGCTTTTAAGTTGTGCCAGTTTTGTTCTCTTTCTATGGTCTAGTCCCTTGGCCCAAATTCTCCTATTGGGCTTTTAGCCAACAGCAATAAAGAAAAAACAATGGTTTATTACCACAGAAACACGTGCATTTCAATAAGATTAAACCAGAGTTTTTTTTTTGTTCTCTTTTTATATGCGGTCGGCTTTCTAGCCATAATCGGATGGGGTCTTGGTGAAACATTGCTTTTGTTATGTTCCATTGAACATTTAAAGTTAACTCGAGTAAATTATTTAAAATAAGAAAGTGATGAGATGAAGAAAGTGTTGCCCTAGGTAAAATTATTCTTACATAAATAACTCCAAGAGAACTAAAACTGACAGCTCAAAAATAAATTAAATGCACTGATCCCAGCATGGTTTAACCAGACTCGATTAATCGAATCGATGAACCTCAAGATTTGCACTAGCCCCTGAAGCCTCATGCTTCATGGGGTTACAGAGGCCATTGCATATCAAGGAGTAGACCAGGTGGCGCAGTAATGGTAAGCAAGACGTGCCCTTAGGATAAGGAAGGATTTGCGAGCCGTACCGGATATGCATCCTAGAGTAGGCAATGGAATAGTAGAGAGACGGGTATTATTTATCTATGGATAGGCATCTTTTTGCGATGTCGCCGCTATGTTAGTTCAGGTAGATCTTCACCAGTGAATCTTTTGACGGGGTTACGCTGCTTTCTCGGCTCTTTTCTATATATTGCTGCTGTGCTGTGTTACATTTAGCTGTTTCTATGTCTTCGTCAGAAGCGTCGCTGCTATCCGTTTCAGGTTTTTTGTAGATCTCGCTGGCAGCCTTCATAATCTTATATCAGTCTGCAACTGTGTCCATCCAAAAGTTTATTTCCTTGTCGAAGTACGTCAAGTCCTATTTAAGGTTGTGTAAATAGGTTGGCCTACTTTCTTGGATTTGGCCTTGTACTGCATTGCTGCGTGTAACAGGTGTGGTTTGCCGCGCCTGTGGACGTGTGCGAGGTGTGCACATCCTGTGATTCTTGATGCGTTTGGTTACTGTTTTTCGTCTAAGATTTCGAGTATTTTCTTTTGTGTTGGTTTATTTCTGGCGTAGTTAATCAAGTGTCTCATGATGACTATATTATATTTTTTTTAGTCTTGACCAGTTAGCTTTGGTGATTGCCGATATTTTCCGAACAAGGTTCTTATGGAAAGAAAAGTTTGAAAAGTTGCCGGGATAGTTAGAAAATTCGGGAAAACTGAAACTGAATTAATTTTCTATGGAATTTTTTAATGAATTATTGAAATTTGGACAGGATAACGTCTGTCGGATCAGCTAGTAAAAAATAAACATGAATGAAACATAATATACTGGATCAAGCAACGTCTCGTGTCTTTTAGTTCGAGTCATTCTTAATTTTCTCTAATACTTATTGCAAAATCGAGGTTCAAACATTCAAGTCCTTAGAATAATAATTTACGTACCGAACAGTATTTTCCTTAATTATATTGATCGTAACCAACCTTTATAGTTTCTGTTTTAAAATATGAATAATAGTGTTTTATTTCCTAGTATCGGGTCAAATCTCAAATTCTTTATTGCGTACCATAATGTATATTTTGAAGTTCCTAGGAATTCTTTGATATCTGCTTAAGCAGCGCTTACACGGGCAATTTTTTCAGGAATTATTTCCGGCCATTGCTGGAGGCAGAGGACAAAGTTCGTGGATTTTTTTTTTGTCATTCCTAAGAATAGCAAAAATATTTCAGCAAAGTTATCTTTAATTGCTCCATACATTCTGTATATGATATTGCTAAATGTCGACAAAATGAATTATTATCGAATATTCGATGGTAGATAGTTGCTCCATATCGCAGTCATGCTTAAGGTGGAGGTAGCTATCCCTAGCAGCAATTGCAACTATCTGGGCACTGAGCGAAATGGAGCAACTTTGCTTCATTGAGCATTTCACAATAACTGCTGAAAAATTGCTCGTGTAGAAAAATTGCAGAGTGTAAGTATATAACTTAGTTTCCGATGTTGACTAGAGAATCGCAGGTCATGACGTCATCTATAATGGATTTTTTTGATCTTGCTGAGTTGATGGGTGACAGAATGATCGTTCATCAATACATTAATGCGAAAAAAAATGAAGCGTAAAGTGATTAGGTGATTTTATTTGGATCATCCGTTGTATATCTGATACAATAATTAATAAAGTCGCTTATCGTGTATGTCAGTGTGACTGCGTTGTTCTTCTAAACTACGCAACTGATTTTGATTACTATTATTTAGAGAATTTATTCCGGAAGGTTATGTGTATAATTGAATAGTCAAACGAACTTACCTGTAAGTGAAGTTCGACGGTAATTATACTCGTTGCTGTCTCGTTCGAAGATGATGAAAGAATATAATGGTAGTAGGCGTTTAGTCCAGCCACTCGTCACATAATTTTGAAGAAATAACAAAAAATGAACGCATCCTTAACATGTGCTGTCATTGTCACTGCAATCTATCTTCATTAAGTTCACAGCGATTTATTGGCTTTACAACACTGGGTCCATGCTCATATACCTAGGTATATAGCATGGAATGTTTGGGTCGGGTGGGGCTCATCATCTTCGAACGAGACAGCAACGAGTATAATTACCGTCGAACTTCACTTACAACTACAGGTAAGTTCGTTTGACTATTCAATTATACTCGTTGCTGTCTCGTTCTCAATGATGAAAGAATATAATGGTAGATGTTCAAAGACTAGTTGTAAAAACAATAAATCTTGATAAAATAAAAAATAACAAGGCTTTGTTATTTTTAACATAATAGGTATTAGATTAGCATTCAAGGTATGTACTTGTACCGGTAGTAATCCTTTATCATTAATATAAGGATAAAAAATATATACTTAAAAGTTGCATTAAATCATTTTAATTAGTAATAAAAAATTGCTTCAGAAATAGTTTATATATTGTTGATTATGATCAACAACTACAGGAGCTTTATAATTTTATTAGACAACAATTATTAGTTGATAATTATCACTATTATTAGGTGTTTTATCAAATCAAACTAAAGTTATTGGCTCGGTCCGACCGGCGACCCCTCTTTTTATAAGAGAATGTACTAATTCAATAATATTCCACACTCCCACAGCTAATTAAACTTTAGCTCTAGCAATAAGTAAGTTAGCACAGTCTCGCATACATTTAGGACTTCTAAAAAATTCACTACAGCCTGCTATAACTGCGTGCGTGCTCTTATCCTATTACCTTTAGCAAAATAATTAAGTAGTAAAAATATAAGGTTGTTATTTTTCCTTAAAGTTTTCTTTAAGTACTTAACCAGATTAACCTTAGTGTTATCTATGTGTGTATTTATTTAAACTTGTATGTGGATTTGATATCTGGCAATAATTATTTTTAATAGTATTTAATTTAAATAAGAGATCGTTAGCACCCTTTTTGCCTGTAGCTAACATTTATAATTCACAGTTTTCGGGTAGCAAACAAAAAAATTTTGGTGAAAATTAATATTTTCAAATTTATATAATGTAAACAAATATAATTATCCAAGAAGATTTTGAAGATCTATAATTATAGAATACCTCTGAATAGTCTTTTGACTTCATCAGCTGTAGTTAAGTACCTAATATAATAGCCTGATTCGATTTACTTAATTTAATTTAAACTTCTATAGAAAATTCCCTCTTGAAATCTCTGGGTGAAAAGTATTGTCTAATCTTGGTAATAGTGAGTTTTGTTATAGGTACTTATATTTTGTAACTTACAGCATTTAGTTTCAAATTCAAGTGAGTCCTAAATCAATGTACTTAGGTACTTTTAGATGCTAATTTTATCATAATTTCTACTGCTACATTATTGATTCCTTCTAACAATTTCAATTTCTGGTAAAAAATAATAAGTACCTAGGTATACTTAACAAACTGTTGCTCTGTCTATAATGTTAGTTTTACCAATTAAAGAAGTATTTAATCTTTTGATAATGTGTATCATTCAGTTCTTATTATTCTGCATGGCTTAGTTTTTAGACTCACAAAAAACCATCACCATACCTTATTATTTTTAGTATTAATGTAGGTACTTATACCTATATCATCATGATCTTGCCCTTATCCCAATTTATTTGGGGTTGGTGCTCTTTGCTTTCATACTTCTCTATTAGTCATGTTTATTACATATATTATGTAGGTAGGATAGGTACGAGACTATAACAAATTTCATGACTCACACCATTGCTGTATGATACTGCAGTAATGGATCTTATTGAAAATTCTCAATAAAATTTCACAATCATAAAAATCTGTCAGGACACTTTTACCACAAAAAAAAAAAAAAGCAATTAATTAAGTATAGGGAATTCATGTGAAGCTGAGCTTCATTCTCAGTCCATTTCAGATACGCAGTCTGAGAGCTACACCCACCCTGTGAGGATCTGTAGATATTTCTAACTTGAAAAAATAATAATAATTGATTTATTTCCCCGATGTGTTTATTATAGAAAACCCCATTGGAGATCATGTGTGTGCAGGATCCAATATACCTGGTTATCATGATTGTCATCATTCATTTATTTAGTTGTACTAATTAATAAAATATATTAAAATTCCAATAACCTGAACATGAAATCTAAACTTAATTTGATTTTAACCAATTGTTTGTATCAATCATGCAAAAAATATGCTTATTAACTTCAAGCTGTTATTCGTATGTCTCATTACAATGTCAGAGTTATGTTGTGTTATTAGAAACAATAAGACCTAGAAAGTTTAGAATGCTGTTTTGGTATAAAATCTAACTTTTCCAGTATATCTAGAGTTGACTGTACTTTCCAAACACTGTAGGTATGTGAATGTTTCTATTCAAAGGAGATCATCTTAAATAGTATACATTTATCTGATAATAAGGCCTCTTTCTTAAGGTGAGGTATAAATAAGTACTTAAGTAACTTATTTCATCATTATGTAAATGTTACCAGAGCCAAACATAAGGCAAACATTAATTTAGCTAGCATTTTCTGGGAAAATAAAAAATACATAGAGTATTTCCCAATATGTATGTAAAGGTTGGATAAGTAACCGCATCTTTTACGTCTGAGGTTACAAGAAGTAAATTTCTGTAGTTTTCTACTGTTTGGTAGTTTTTCCAACTTTAAATGTATTATTTTAACAATAATAACATTTTCCAATTCAAAGTAAGGAGCTAATGTCCCATTGGGCTTTTATACAAGAAATAATTAAAAAGCAAAGCTTGTTATGTATATTTAGAAAAAATAACTAATTAGTACCTATTAAAGAAAAGGTTGTCCATTAATATCAGATGTTACCTACAAGGGCTCTAAGGAATTTGTCATTCAGCAGATTTAATCTTATTCAGGTGTGACTTATTATGTGAAGCGGTTTGATACGCTACTTAGTGATCAAGAATACAATATCAGTGATGATAAGTTTCAAATCACAAGACTATGAGAATTAAATGTGCCCCCACCTGTGGGTTCACTTGTGATGTTCATGGTTCCTCTTGTCTTGGCTGGTGCTCCAGAAGATGCCTCCTCCCTCTTTTTCGCTTCTGCGCGAGGAGATCCCCGCCAGTTTAAAGCTTTATTTAAAAAAATGACCTTGTAGTGCTTATTTTAGCAGAGATTTTCACTGAAGGGGTAAGTTTCTGCCTCAGACTGCACCAGAAAAAACTCTTTTTCCTTTATAAATGACGGATAGTAGGAGATAAATATCTTCTTGTGCCAGGAGTAACAAACACTATAACTGTGAATAATTGTTCAGTTTTTTATATTAGGAAAAAACATCTTCTGGCTATAAATGTCTTTCAGACACCGCTGGAGACCCGAGTCTGGGCATGATAATGTTGTAGCAATTTTGCTGCTTTTTATTTGTCTAGTCTCACTTTTTAGACATTACCTGAACTATCACGCTAAGTTTTGTTTGATTCATATTATAATATTTGGTAGATGAAGAGTTTTCTTCTCTTTTGCTAAGCTTTTTTGAAGTTTAATATCCCACCTTTAGACTATCTGTTAAGCAGATCTTCTCAGACTATCTGTGGTTTCAATTTGGTTGAAAATTTTCTACCACTCCAGACGTTCTTGTGACAAACTTGTAGGTAGATGAGTCGCTTACTGGGGGATATTAAAATATCTGGATCTGGAAAAAATATACTTCATGCATGCTGTAAAGGGCAACACATTGCACCAAATAACCCTGTAAGTCCCCACAGAACTTCCCTTTAAGGTTATAATGAAAAAAGTCAACCACAGGTTGCTTAGCTCACAAGCACAAAATAGCCATTGTAAACCTCGTGCATCCCCACAGAATGCCCCTAGGTCTGGCAAATTGCTCATATTATAGCCATTTCAGACCACGTGCGTCCCCTCCGAACGCCCCACAAGTCAGGCAGAGCTTCAGTTTAAGTTATAAAAAATCAACCACGTGTGTCCCTTAAAGAACACCCCACAGGTTGTTTAGGTAACTCACACCATAGCCATATTAATCAGGCATAGCCATTTCAGACTACGTGCGTCCCCTCCGAACGCCCCACAAGTCAGGCAGAGCTTCAGTTTAAATTATAAAAAATCAACCACGTGTGCCCCTTAAAGAACACCCCACAGGTTGTTTAGGTAACTCACAACATAGCCATATTAATCAGGCAAGTCGTATTGAAGCCATTTGAGGCTCAGAATGTTCACTCTTAATTGCAGCATTTGTAACTATGTGCAAAGTCCCTAGAGTCCCATGACATAAAACACAGTATAACACTCGATGTTTTTTATCGATCAGGTAGCGATATCTTACACTCTTGAAGGTCCTTAGGCCTTTGATGTATTTATAAACACTAATGCCATAAACACTTAAGCAGGGACTATAAGAAAATATCACACTCGCACGCACACCATGCGGTAAATTTTTTACTTCGCCATTGAGAATTGAAAACTAAGTTTTTCGAGTTTTTTAAGCTTTCTCAATAAGGGTGATCCTTTTGTTTTCCTTTCTGTCTTCTTCTTTTCCATTTTAATGTGAATTTAAACACTTTTTACATAAAATAATAAAAACATGCGGAAATATGTGACGCCGTTACTTGACATAAAAACCGAATGAAGATAGATTGCAGTGACAATGACAGCACATGTTAAGGATGCGTTCATTTTTTGTTATTTCTTCAAAATTATGTGACGAGTGGCTGGACTAAACGCCTACTACCATTATATTCTTTCATCATTGAGAACGAGACAGCAACGAGTATAATTAATTAATATTGAAATTACTTATAATAAAGATATCGCGATGTGTTATCAGGTCATAAAAACCGTGCGAAGCAGGGACCAAGCACATTACAAATATGTAAATAATGTCATACTTTCAACGTAAATCATTCATTTAATGGTTTTTTTTTTTTTTATCAATTTAAACACATTTTGTTTAAATTGTTAAAAACAAGCAAAAGTGAGACTGCGCTACTCGTGATATAATTATTCTTGTTTTCCAAGTGGGGCTTAGGTATAATAAGGTCTCTGTGGTTAATATAATGAATAAGCTACTTAAGTATGTACTACTTTCTATGTTATAACCCCGATTATAGGTTGATGTTGAATTTTTGATATTTTTAGAAACATTCTTCATTGAAGTAGTAAGTAGATTTTCAATCACAATGTTTGTCGAACAAATTGCAACACACTTTGGTTTCGTTTCGGTCTTGTTCCATTCGGTGAAACGTGTTTTTGTTTCCAAGAAGTTTTTAATAGAGTCTGGCCACGCTAAGTCTGCAATGGAATAAATGGGCAACCCCAAAAAGTTTTATATATGGTATACTTTTACATCAGTCAGTTATGTCAGTTTCGAGGTTGTAAGTAGATCTAATGATTTTGATATTTTGCCTTTTGATTTTTGCAAAATAGATTATGTTTAATAGACTATGTCGTACCTATGCTCTACCTCCATTCGATGACAAAACTGTACAAATCCACATTCCATTGTGCTAAAGTGACTATTCTTTACCAGGAATTATAGACATCCGTGCCGAAATAAATCAGAATATAAACAAAACAAAAAGACAAACAAAGTATCAAATTCTTTTTTCGTAAAACAGGATGGTGTTTTTACTTAATATATTATGCTGACTTAGAGTGGCCAGACTTTAACTGGTAAAATGTGGGTGTACTGTAAGTACACACGGCTACACATCAAGCTATACATTTCCAGTATAGGCTGACCTCGCATTGTACGGAAATCCTATACAATACGAAATCAGCATAAATTGGATATTTATATAGTTTGATGTGTAGCCGTGTGTACACCTCTTTTGGGACTACAGACGTTGTTATGTTATTGAATTTTTATCAAATGTGTTATAGCCACCTTGATTATCTTCTTGACTTTTTCTAATTCCATTATTAGTTCCACGAAGTTTATCTTCTCTCAGTTATTTATTTCCTGTGCTTCCTTCGTTATAGTCAACAAAATTATCGTTTAATATTATTCCTTTGTTAGTAATAATTAATTATTTTTACATAGTTCGACAGGCCTGATTTCTAGATTGACCCTGTGACCTCGTTGCATGATAACCGCTTATCACTATGTACTAAGATTAAAATATAGCTCATTTTTAAAAAAAATATATGTTAAAAGAACATTTGTCAACTAAAGTCCCTGTCACGAGAAGCTATAAATTTTGTAAACACACATTCAGGGGTTTGCAATCTTTGGGTAAAATAAAATAAAAACAGTTTTGTACAATTTTTTTACAGGGACATAATTATATTAACACACACATCTAATTACAAACAAACAATATAACCTAATCCGCGAAAACACCACAAACAAACAGACGCATTCGAAACTCGAAAGACAGCAGAGACAACGTCAGCGTGAACTTACTTCAAAATCGTGGCCCAAATGTTTACGTTCCATGAATCAGATGCGTTCCAGTACCACAAAACCTTAGACGACAGCGCTTTATATCGCTAAAATATAACCCGATCAAGTGAAATTGCTCATTAGTTTCGTATAACACGTACGTTACTTTGACTTCATTGAATTTGGGATTATTTGTTGTTGATTAAATTGTCGCTACGTAACTTGGTAGAAGTTCTTTATTTACAAAAATTATAGCTTCTCGTGACGGGGACTTTAGATCAAAATAGTTCATGGCCAGTATCTCTATCACCAACGTAGGTTAATTAGGTACCATTTTAATTTTTATTTTAAAAAAACTGATGTAAACTGATATACAAGACCCAATTTGGTTCAACCTTGACCGGTGCAGCAGACTTTTTAATATCCAACGGATTAGTCGATAATTTAATGTATGCTGTGTATTGCTGTGGCATGCTAGGAGTGTGTTGGGTATACTGAAACTTTATTATTTTGTAAAATATTTATTTTGTTTACAAGATGTAAACAGTTGTTGGAGGTTTTCAATAAATAACCAAATAACCACCATTACCAAGTTGTTTCCCGACTAAAGGTACATACATATCAACTCGGAAAGGGATCGTCACCGAATCGCCGCAGTTCGTGAGCTTGTCCCGAGGCGAGGCGATTACGATACGATTCCGATTAGTGTGCATTGCAGTAGGGAGTTTCATACAAAGAATACTGAATGGCTCGAGTTGATACGGTGACGATCCCTTGCCGAGTTGATATGTGTGCTATTTCCTTTTTGCTACATGAAGTGCCAGTGCCCGTTTAACCATTATGGCTTGCTCATTTATCGTCAGCCTTGGGTAATCCACTACTGGCTTCTCGTCACAACACCTCAATTTTCGGTTACTCTCATCCAGCTACCAGAACTCCGCAGAGATCGTTGCTTCACGTAACTTGAGTTTGCCCTTCCCTTCGGTTGCCGTTGTTCTACCCATTACTCTGATATATAAAAAAATAAATTGTTTGTCACAGAAACATGTGCATACAAAAAGATAATGTCTCGAGTTCATACTCGAGTAATACAGTAAGCCTACGTATGCACAAACGTAAAAATATCGCGGCGGGATTTTATCGCGCACTGGATTTTCAACTCTAGTTGTTAAGCCGAGCGTTAAGAATTCAACAGAGTGCATCCCAGCGCGTCGAAAAAACATACTGTTGGATTTTTAAATCTCAGTGCTAAGCAGAGCGTTGAAAATCCAGTGTACTTTTACGTCTGTGCGAACGTAGGATAACAGAAAAATATAAAACAATAAATGTACATTCACGAGCACAAATTTTCAGTATAAGTAATTATGAACTTTGTGTCGTTCATGGGCTTTCTGGACAACTTGTAACATTAATCTTTTGTTGCAGTTGAACACGATTCGGGCCATAGTACACAATCCTCAGTACAAGAGACTAGCTGACCTGTATTTGGACAACAACAGTATATCAGCCGTCAAGGAGCTGGAAGGCACTGAGTGGTTCTCCACTTTTCGAGTGCTGAGTCTTCGTGGGAACTTGCTGAAACAGGTACGTTTTATGGCTAGCGGCCCACCTGACCATAAGTGGTCATCGCCACGTGCGTCACGTGCACTTCTGGAAGCATTTAAGGGCCTTGCCATCCCATAGTCAAAGCTGGAATGTCTGATGTGCCAGTCACTACATGTTATATCAGAAAAAGTTCCGAAAAGTGTTCAACTTTAGTGCTTATACACACGAGCGACACGCGTCAACGGGAAAGGCAACTGCAGCCGTCACACACGTCGACGGCCGCCACCGACACGTCTACGGCTGCCGTCGATACTCTACAACGTGCCACTCGTGTATTTGAGCACGGTTGCAGTTGCCTCTGCCGTCGATGCGTCGGCGGCTGCCGTCGACACTCGACAACTTGTAGCTCGTGTATTTGAGCACAGCTGCAGTTGCTTCTGCCGTCGATGCGTAGACAGCAGCCGCCGACGCGTATCGGCGGCTGAAGTTGCCTCTGCCGTTGACGCGTGCCACTCTCGTTTATGAGCACTTAGAAGGAATCGACCATGGAAAAAGTTTATAAGTACATTTCAACCCCCAAAAGTGTTTGTTTCCCATGTTCAATAGAATTGGAAATAATCAAATAATGGGTAGACAAAAGTAACATGTAAGGGTCGTAGTAGGAGTTCTGTAGTTTCTGCCTACCCCCATGGGAAAAAGGCGTGAGTTTATGTATGTATGTGTAAAAAGTAATGATCTGAGTCTTAAGGTGGGTATACTAACTGCTGTTATGGGGTGTAATGTAACATGTAACAAAGCGAGCATTCGTGCAGTCTGCACGTGGAAACGAGCACGAACACACGAGCAGCGAGCCACTAGTTGTTCGTTTCGAGTGCTCCGCCCGCGGTCGATTTTTTGGCGAATCCGTTTGAGTGTTACGCGGTTCAGTCAGTACGCTCGTGACAAGTTGTCACGAGCGTACGTACCACATGCGTCGATACTTGGCTATTGTGTTTTGAATCTGGAGCGCGGGCGATCAAAGAGTTCAAAACGAGCATTCAGCATGCTACACGGATTTTAGGACACGGCGTAACGTTACATGCTCACTGCGAATGTTACATTATGGCCCGTAACAACGGTGAGTTCCCACCTTTAGGAATCGCAATATATCGCCTCAAGGTTTTTAATTTCAACTATCACAACCTACGTACAATATGATATTTATCAGGTTACAATATGTGATTGTGTAAATAAATACGTTGAATTCAAAGAACCTGTATCTGGGAAACAGTTTCTAATTATATGGAAGTGCAAATAATAAACGAACGGCAACTTTGAAGTTTCCTTCCTGAATAAATTGCGGAGAAATTTTATTCGGAGCAATATATTCTATCTCGACATGGCGGCCTTAATGCTCGGTTCCTATAAACTAAAAAGAATCCTGTTGCTTACAAATGGTAGCAATTTTTATTGCCAAACTGGGCATAGAAATATACAGGGGGGACATCGACGCGAAAACTGTTACCATGGATTCAGTACATGATTCTGAACACCCCCTGCGTTGAAATTTTTCGTCGGTTATTAAAAAAATCTGCTGTTCCATACATTTTGACGCCTAGGTATTGCACTTTTCTAGTTCAGAATCATGTTCTGAATCCATGGTAATAGTTTTTGCGTCGATGTCCCCCTTGCCACCCTGTATTCATAAACTAATTTTACCTGTGATAGCTACTTTCATAATATATTTCTATTATGCAAAGCTATGAGGTCTTTGCTTCATTATTGGTAAAAATACAAGAGTATTAATTTTAACCAATAACGGTTCGTAAATTATAGAAATCGGCCATAAATCAACATACTGTAGGAGTTTGCTAAAATTTTAGGAGTGTTTTATCAAAGTTATATTGATGTTATAGTTTACTTAGAGTTACTTGATTGCCAGAACATTTTAAGTATGCATCTTTCTTTATACAGCGTGTATCACTAAAGAGTGTGTTTATGTAGATCTTCAAACTACTACTTCTTCTCGTTGGTCTAGTGGTCGCAAGCGCTACTGCTGAGCATGAGGTCTTGGGTTCGATCCCCGGGTCGGGCAAAGTGTTATTGGGTTTTTCTATCTGGAATTTCTCAGTAGCAGCCCGGAGTCTGTATTTGTGCCCGGTTAATGGCAATAGGCTCGCCCCCTATTACATGGGACTTAAACATAACTGGCGAAATGTGGGTGTACCTGCTACAGGTACACCTCTGCCCAACCCTTCGGGGAAACAAGGCGTGATGTTATGTATCTTCAAACTAAAAATATTTTTCCATTGGGTCAAATCGTAATCACGAAAAAAATATCATCCGTCCCATAAGTACATTTGGGTTAGGGTTGGCAACTTTTTTTATACCAAATATAGTATTTTTGAAGCCATTGCCTGTAGAAATATAGCAAATGGCGAAAAAATATTGTAGACCGTACGTTTAAAAAACGTTTTTATTCTTTAAATGCATATTTTTTGCTACTATGAACCTTTACATACTCTAAATTAGGGTTACAAAATACCGTTAATTCAGCTTATAACCCCTGAAACTATTAGGTCTCTAATATAGCAGGATACTATATTATGATGAGCAGTAGTGGCCCAGTGGTAACGGCCGCGACTTAAGAGTTGTAGGTCGTAGGTTCGAACCCAGGCAGGCGCTTTACTTTGTGTAAATTATTTCATCACCACTGCTCTCAAAACGGTGAAGGAAAACATAGTGAGGAAACCGGCATGTCCTAGAACCGAAAATTCGAAGACATGTGACATCTACCAACCCGCACTGGGTCCGCGTGGTGGATTACGGCCCACTCCCTCCCACAGAGAGGAGGCCTATGTCCCAGCAGTGGGAACATTTATAGGCTGATGATGATGATGATGACTATATTAAATGGTAGGGTTGGCAACCCTAATTTGGGTCGAGTAGGTATTGAATTTTTGTATGTGGCACAGTTTTTTTGCGATTACAAATAAAAAAAGTCTAAAATCATTTATTCAAACTAGGCTGAGAATCAGCACTTTTCGAATGTCAAAATTACATAAGACAGTCCCCCAAAATGCCCACCCTTCACCACTTCCTAGTTCCTAGTGCTTTAGCTGGGAAGAAGTTGCCGCATGCTGTACTGAAGAGTAGGAAATTACGATATTGGTTCCATGGAAAAAATTTACCACACCTTTCTGATACATGCTGTATAGGTTCACAGTTCAAGTTTGTAATCTGAGAAAGAAAACAATTATAAACGTTTAGTCACGTTACCAGCTTTCCGAAGCCTACTGAAGTTTTCCTTATTTGAGATCTGAGCTTACGTACTCGCAAGTTTATGAAGTCTTACAAGTTTTAAATTGAAACGTAATATTCCATTAGTGCGCGTTCTAATCTTGCGTTTTCCTCCTCAGATCCCTGTGTACGCGTTTGACAAAGCGATCCAATTTAATAACAATATAATGCACGTGTTCCTGGGTGACAACCCCTGGCGGTGTGATTGCCACTTCATCCCTCGCTTCCAAAGCTTACTGCTGAAGTACAAGAGAGTGATTAAGGATCAGCATGACATCAGGTGTTCTAAATCAAGTGATAAGAAGACTTCACTTATACAGGTACGTTCTTTGTTTTATTTGTTACTAGCTGTTGCCCGCGAGCCCGCGACTTCGTTTGTGATCCAGGATAAAAGTAGCCTATGGCCATTTCCAGGTTATGGTCTATCCATGTGCCAAATTTCATCCAAATCCGTTCTGCCATTTTAGCGTGAATAAAGCGTAACAAACAAACAAACAAACTCGCTTTCGCATTTATAATATTAGTTAGGATAGTTAGGATTGTGTGTTTGCCTATTTACCACATCCAGATAAATTCCGGTAAAGTTATCTGGATGTAAATTTCTTACGATTTCTTTTGCAATTAAGAATTGATCAGTTTATCTAGAAAAGTTTTATGATTATTAAAGATTACTGTGATATCATTAGAAAGGCTCGCCTTCTATTTTTTTTTATTAGCTTATAATGTTCCCACTGCTGGGACACAGGCCTCCTCTCAATGAGAGGGAGTGGGCCGTAATCCACCACGCGAGCCCAGTGCTGGTTTGTATTTGGCAATGCCTTCGAATTTTTGGTTCTAGTACAAGGCTACCCATCAAGCTATAAGCTTCCAGTGTAAGCTGACCTCGCATTGTATGGAAATCCTATACAATGCGAGATCAGCATAAACTGAAAATGTATAGCTTGATGTGTAGCCGTGTGTACATGCCGGTTTCCTCCCCCTATTAGTTGTGACTTAAACATAGCTGGAGAAATATGGGTGTATTATAGGTACACATCTGCTTAGCCCTTCGGGGGACACAAGCGTGTTGTTATTTAATATTCATAGAAATATAAAAACTGGTTATATCATTAGAGCTGTGCAAGCGTTGTTTTCTTAAAAGCTAATCCAAGCAAAATTTAAACTCCTGGCCATCTAATATACTGCCTACATAGCAGAATGTACTGTTGAAAAACTAAAACATGAAATAAAAAACAAACCTAATTTAAAAATTGTTCCTGTTTTCATAAAGTGCCTGCTACACGGTCGCCAACCGCGTCCCGACAGTAGTGACTTTGGTGGTTTACGACCAAATTTCAAATAGTTCTGCCTGTCGCCAACCGAGGTCACCACTGTCGGGGACGCGGTTGGCAGCCGTGTAGCAGGCACTTCAAGGAATTCTCTGCAAACAATACATCGCGTCCGGCTTATGCTAAATTCAATTTCCTTACAAAATAAAGTCCATCATGACGTCACTTCAGTCACGTGACACCGTGGTTTCTAGGCGGCTGGGTAAGCCGTTCTGCAACGAGTTATGATAGGGACGAGTAGCAGAAACGTGCGCGTGGGAGCGAGAAGGTATTATTGCTATTGCACCACCTTTCTGGCACACGCTTTTGATTGGGTAGTCTGCGTTGAATTTCGTAATGCGTTCGGCTAGGAGTTCGTAAAAATTTCATCATTCGTTTGATAAATATTTAGGTATTTGGGGTAAGTTAAAAGTTTAATAAGCTGAAATTACTTATTTAGAGTAGATTTGAAAACTAATTAGTACGATCTTATTAGGATGGCGGCATTCATAGTTTTAGAATGTCGTTTGTTGTTTCGTTGTGAAGAAACATGCTTTTCAAGGTTAAGTTTTGAAAATACGTGCTCACCCAGATGTGACTATAAATTACAAACGCCGCGATGATTTTTTCAAACATTTTAATGTTTCCCTTTACGATAAATATCAATGACTGACTGGCAGTCGTAAATTTAATCAAATGTACCTATGTTCCCGTGTTTACTTTTCTTAGATTGTAGTTGTTTATAAAATATAGGGTTTTTTTACATTTTAATCTGACGAATTCATCAAAAAAGACGTGCAGACTGAAAAAAATATTTCTAGCTATTTTATGAGTTCGGGACTGGTACGAATAGAATAAACAAGAAGGGTTTTTTTTTGCTGCTCCAGCTTACCTCCTCCATAAAAGCAGCCTTCGCTACTGCAATACAATATTCGTTGTAGTCAGTAGGACACATGTGCAATACCGTCGCAGTGAACTTCATTCCCACACAGCAGGCATTTCATCTTAATAAAATGTTCAGCTGCAGCTGACGGTAGTGCACGTTCTTACAGCAATTTGTATTACGTGCGACAATATTAGATGACGTCTTACCGTATTAGTTGATACTAAAACTGTAAAGAGGCTTGATATATCAAGAATTAAAGATATAATAAATATAAAATACATCGCAGTTGTTACTTATACGATATCCACTAAGAAGTCAACTGCTGTGGCAGAATTCGTTGGTAAAACTCGTACCAAGTCGATTTTCTGTGAATGTACAAACGGCTACACATCAAGCTATAAGCCAGTATAAGCTGATCGCATTGTACGGAAATCCTATTCAATGCGAGATCAGCATAAACTGGAAATGTATAACTTGATGTGTAGCCGTATGAACAAGTCGGTTACAAATATTAACTTGCTATCCCTGTCATTTTTCTTGGAGATAAGCCTAACACACTATTTCCAATCACTACAACTCCTGGGCCACAATATACAAGTCGCATCGCATCGCAACGCAACGCCGCCAAGACAATAAAGCTTGGCAAATGCTAGAAAATGAATTACCGGACTCAAAACACCGAAAAATAATAATTGTGGAGCAGGAAATAAGATTCCGTTTTAAATGGAGAAAAAGTCGTTGTACAGCCTGATGATAATAGAAACGGGGGTACCATATTATATTATAACCTTACCTCTGACATTCAATAAAGGTCGGGTCAGTTCTCAGTGATTAATGTCCCAACATTAATAACTCAACACCTTTTTGGTTAACTCCTAGATTATTGTTTAAAATAATATTTCACTGCAGTACAGAGCAATTTACCTTCTCAGAATAATAACTAGAATCTCACCTTGGTTCACACCCGTGAGATTCTGAAAATACCAGGAACTAACCTGAGACAATTAAATTTAAAAACCATAATAATAACTTTATTTCAGAATCATCCATATTTGTATTAGTAAGTACTTAGGAACTATGTTAGTAAACCAAAATATAAAACACACGACATCCAATTGACACATGGAGTGCGATCTGGTGTCTAAGAAAAAGACCGTCTAACCGGTCCGCTATTACTTTCAGAATGCTGTTGGAGCTTGCTTAGATATGGTGCAATATGGAGGTCGCTCTCTTTCTCATGATGGCATGAAAGCCATTAATCTGAGCCTCCATAAACATGCCGGACGCACTACAGTATCTCGGCAGCCCCAACAACATCCTAAAAGCGTTATTATATTGTACACGAAGGGCATTGAGTGTCCGCTGAGTACAGCTGACCCATAGGGTGCACGAATAAAACGATTGGCAGTAAGCCCTGAACATTGTTTAGTTCTTGTGTCTGCGTACACACTTGTGCACTATAATATCTCTCGCGCCGAAGGCTGGTCTCCGTTGAGACTGGCCGCCATGGCCGAAATACGATCTGGAGGACTATATTGTTTAGTTAACGCCTCGTGTGGCGAATTCTAAGGAATTACTGTTTATTTAGATAAGATATGGCATTGAATTGATGATCTTACTGATACTTTATTGCAACCGCAGGAGAATCATTCCTCACCTCCTTCTGCGAAGCAGTAATGCTTGCGAAGGAGGAGGCGGAACGCGTGAGGGAAAGAAAAATTTCGCGCCCTCGCGCCCCTAACCGCCGCAGGAGGAGACGCCCTGGGCGTCGGGAATTACAGGCAGATTTCCGGCCACCGTAGGCGCGGGCTTGCGGACAGTGAGCAATGGGTAGCTCGCCGTCCGATAAGGACCAAGCCCAGGTCGACGGCGTGTTGTGTTCCACGCGCGCTTCAAAGAGATGACAGCAGAATTGACGGGGTCCGCTAGGGCCAATGCCTGCCGGGGTTGCGATTAAGGACCGAAAGGGAAATCGTGGCCCCCCGGCAACATGGCAACTGAAGGAACACGGGTGGGTTTTAGTCAGTAAGAGTCTGACACGCCCTCCCGCTCCACTCAAAGCGGGAGAAGTTATTTGATAATTTCCCACCCAAAAAAAAAGAAGAATCATTCCGTTCCATCTGCAACGCTCAAGTCGAGAACATGTGGCCATTTAAAGACAACTTATTATATAAATTAAAGGAAGTTGTCTGATAACACGTCGTAAAGAATTATGATACGACAGTCTCTGCTCTGTGTAGGTTTTATACAACATCTTCCTTCGAATGTTTTTGAGTCCCATAGAGTATTCTTTGTGATGTCTTGTGTCTATAAAACTGCGCGTCCTATTTATAAGTTACTACTTTTCTCATGTCTGATAAACCAATCTTCAATTTTGTCAACAGCTAGCATTTTATCGAATAATTTAGTAGCCACGTATTTTTTTCCTTAGCGTCAGTAATTTTTTAACAAACAAAATGTTTGGTACTCTAAACATTAGAGTATTTTTATTGGAGCGAAGAATTAGACCAACATTTAAACTAAGTATGTATTATAATTCAGAATAAAATGTCAAAGCACTTGTTCCCTTAGCGATTTCTGTTTGGTAAATTAGAGTATGCTTCGAAAATAGATGTTATTTTAGACAACCTTATTCAAATTATTCGTTTGGTAAAAATGAGTAAGTAGCTACGGATTCATTTTGTAAACTGAAGCATAAATAAAAATTGAAGCATTCACATTTGTGTCCGTATGGATTGAGGAGCCATGTCTCATATTTAAACGCGGATACTACCAATATTTAGTAGTAAATTAGGCGATTTTGTAGGCCCGATCCTGGAATTTGTAGTAAAACACTTTAAAAGATACACGACTTTTAAGGTGGCTCCTCAATTCAGACGTCTGAATTGAGGTGCCACCTTACAACTCTAAAACTAGCCCATGGATAGTTTTGAAAATTTGGTAGGATTTAGTAGTACTTATGCGTAGTCTCTACAAAAAAAATGGGTTTTGTACGGCTGAATTTGAGATAGCTACAATGTTTTGATTTTTCATAAAAATCTATAAATTTCACCACGCTGTTTCTCGTAAAGTAATTAACCAATTACAACATATTTTTAGCATAATTTAGTAGTAAATACGTTCTAATTTGTAGTATAAAAATAAACTGGAAAAACTACATAATTTCGCTAATACAACACATTTTATGTGGCTCCTCAATCCTGACGGTCTACAGAAAATAATATGTACGTAGCTACTAAAGTAGTTGATCAAATCGGATAAAAATAGCACCAATATTTAGTAGAAATTTCTACTAAATAATGGCGTAATTCAAAATCCTGTACATTTAGTATTTCAAAAGATATTAACAAAATAAACATTCCTTAACAATCTAATGTGGTACGAGAGCCCACGACCAAAACCATATCACATCGTTTTAGGGTCAAAACCGTATAAAATCGTTAGTTTAGATGATTCCTGAACCCAACTTGGAAGTACTGGTCAGAAACGTCTCAGTTTAACGAAAGCCTATTTCTGCTATGTCAAAAAAAAATAAGCAGACGGTTTCATCACAATATGCCTGATATTAAAAATGTACATAGTTTTCGTAATATTATTACAAAAAAGTGTGTTTTCTGACATTTTGCGTGTCACATGTGGACTGAGCGCATTTTCAAAAAATGATAAAATATTTAACCTATCTGTTTCATAGCAACTTGGTTCAATTATTTTAAAATCTTTTGTATAGTTACTGAAAACCTGTTTTTAGAAATTTGAAATGTCATATATAACTTCAAAAACAAAATGAACGTTTCGGAGTCGCCCGGCTAACGCGCGGTGCTTGTTACGCTTACGACACCGATGATGAGTTCGACAGTAAAATAAAAAAAAATATGAATTTAATTTCAATAAACAGTTATTTTCAAACGTCATCCCAGTTTTCTTTTGTCCAATTTATTAAAAAAAAAACCTTATTCAGTTTGATGGTTTCGGATAAGCTCTTTATTAATCGTACGTAAAAACGATTTATTCTGAAAAATGATTTATTCGCATCAACTGACCAATGTTCACCTGAAAACAAGATTTTTAGACAGGTTGCAATTTTTTATTTTTTGCCTCATTTTTAATTTTCTTAAATGACCTTTCAGGTGTGACGCTACTGGTTTCGGAAAATTATGTTTTCGGTATCTAAAATCTATCGTTCAACTACATTCTGAAAATCAGACAGATTGCTATGAATTAGTTCAATATTTTTTTTACATAGGTATTTCAAATGCGCTTAGGTCAGACGTGATGCGGAAAATGTCTGAATTTTTTGACATTAAAAATTTCTTACCTTTTTTACAGTTTTTAGGTTAAATCACACACATGTCCCTAAGATAGATTTGTTCCATTAGAACATATCTCTTATAGAAAAGTTATTTTTGATCAAGATACAACCTGACACTGACCTGCCGTAATCTTAAAGATTACGAAAAAAAAATGAAAAAAATACGTTACTAATCAGACAACTTTTCGATTGAACCCGACCCTAATTGCGTAACTCATTTTCGTAAACAATTTCGCGAAATTTGTTTCATTTTGACATTTCAACAACATTCATTGCGTTATTTACGTTGTTGAACAGATTTTTTTTCCAACTTATGAAGCAATGAATTAGAAATCTGTTTCGAAACAAATTGTGATTGTGTTATATTACGCAATTAGGGTGCAGGTTGCTATGAGACAGATAGGTTAAATTTTGTATCATTTTTTGAAAATGCGCTCAGTCCACATGTGACACGCAAAATGTCAGAAAAAAAACCTTTTTTGTAATAATATTACGAAAACTATGTACATTTTTAATATCAGGCATACTGTGATGAAACCGTCTGCTTATTTTTTTTTGACATAGCAGAAATAGGCTTTCGTTAAACTGAGACGTTTCTGACCAGTATTTTCCACCGAGTTGGGTTCAGGAATCATCTAAATTAACGATTTTATACGGTTTTGGCCCTAAAACGATGTGATATGGTTTTGGTCGTGGGCTCTCGTACCACACTAGATTGTTAAGGAATGTTTATTTTGTTAATATCTTTTGAAATACTAAATGTACAGAATTTTGGATTACGCCAATATTTAGTAGAAATTTCTACTAAATATTGGTGCTATTTTTATCCGATTTGATCAACTACTTTAGTAGCTACGCACATATTATTTTCTGTAGACCGTCAGGATTGAGGAGCCACATAAAATGTGTTGTATTAGCGAAATTATGTAGTTTTTCCAGTTTATTTTTATACTACAAATTAGAACGTATTTACTACTAAATTATACTAAAAATATGTTGTAATTGGTTAATTACTTTCCGAGAAACAGCGCGGTGAAATTTATGGATTTTTATGAAAAATCAAAACATTGTAGCTATCTCAAATTCAACCGTACAATTCTCATTTTTTTTGTAGAGATTACGCATAAGTACTACTAAATCCTACCAAATTTTCAATAATATCCGTCGGCTAGTTTTAGAGTTGTAAGGTGGCACCTCAATTCAGACGTCTGAATTGAGGAGCCACCTTAAAAGTCGTGTATCTTTTAAAGTGTTTTACTACAAATTCCAGGATCGGGCCTACAAAATCACCTAATTTGCTACTAAATATTGGTAGTACCCGCGTTTAAATATGAGACATGGCTCCTCAATCCATACGGACACTCACATTTCGCCAGTATGTTTAAGTCCCATGTAATAGGGGGCGAGCCTTTTGTTATCAACTGACAACAAATCCAGACTCCGGGCTGCTATTGAGAAATTCCAAAATTGGAGTTAAAAATGGTAAAATAAAAAATCATTTAAAATATCGCTTTTTTGTAAATCAATTTTTCATGCTTTGACGCTAATCTTCGAACTACTTATCGATTTTATGAAAAAGATTGCTCCCTTTGGTCCCTACACAGGTGTCCGCCACTAATGTCAGATAGTGTCAGATGCATTGTCAAAGAAATAACCCTCCTTTATACGCAGTGATTATGTAAAAAATATGGTGTTTGATCTTCACACGTGTCAATAAATAAAATAAATTATAAGCAAAACATGCATTTTGCATGTCATTAAAATTCACTTGATCGATAATAACTCGTTCTTTATTTACTTTTCCCATATTATGTGTAGCTTATTATCGTTAACGGATGATTATGGATACAATGGTACGTCAAAATCGGGAAGTGCATATAAGAGTGAAGCGGAAGCAATTAATACACTTTGTCACTTAAATGCAAATTGCGCATCTAAACAGCTTGCATTCGCCCAATCATGACCAATGCGGGTGCCGTCTTTGCTCATGCAAAAGCCCATCATATCCATAGGATGCAAACCCTCCAAAACCGATTCCTCCGTAGGACTACCGGCTCCCCCTGGTTGGTTAGGAACGAGAGCCTCCATCTCGATTTCAAAATCCTTACTATTCATCAGGTTCTTTAACGCACTGCAAAGCGTTTCTTTGAGTCCGCGGCCAAACATTGCACCCTCTGGTTGTGAAGGCCGCAAATGTCCTAAAGAGGATAAATAGATCCGCCATCCGAGGCATATTCTTACCGACCCAGATGACTCCACTACGATCCATCAGGAGTCTAGTAAGGCCACCAGTACCGTGCACAAACACAGATACCCGATATTCCGACCTCGCCGCCGAGGTCCTCCGCGACCGCGACCCCGAGTAAATGAAACTCCTCCCCGACACTTGCTCGAAAACGAGGTGCCAGCAGTTGTTGCAGCTGAGCACGTAGCTTTAAAATCATGATCAAAACTTTGATCCAGCCCGTCCCATCTTTGATGTCCTCCCCCCAGCGACGCTATAAGCCGAGGTTCGTACCGCACAGGGGGTGCCCTTAGCGAGCGCTCGCCTTGTTTTATTAGCATAGTTTTTTGCCTCTGGTTGGAGGCTTAGAGTGTAGTAGCTTAAGATTGCCACAGGAAAGCTCGGTTAAATAGTCATGACCTCAGAGGTTGGCTATGAGATGCACTACAGAAAAAAATATTAATATACTGTTTTTTCAGATATTTTATTTAGTCCGTCTTTCAGATAATAAAAAAATATTAGACACGTATTTTTTGTTTCATCATAATTAATCAAAAATAACTAAGAAAACACGCATTAAAGTTGGCGAGTGGGGGCTCGCTACGTCACAACGCAGTATTAAATCTAGCAAGGCGTGACGTCATGCCACATTTTAATTCAATATATCGCCGTAATCTTTTGATTACGTCAAAAATGAAAAAAAATACGTGTTCAATATTTTTTAATAAACTACAAGACGGTAAAAAAAAAATTGAACGCAGGCCTATTATACTGTATGATGTCACTGTAAAGAGAAAACTGTGCACTATGTGACGCAAACATAGGGTAGAAGAAACCTTCTACATATATCTAAACGTAGGTTATATAAAATAAAGTCGGTTTTCGTGTCTGTCTGTGTGACCGTCTTGTTCTATTGAACTACGCAACGGATTTTGATGCGGTTTTCATCATTATTTAGAGAATTTATTCCAGAAGAATTATTTGCAAAATACATTCATATTAAACTTACATATCTAAAAGAAATATCAATGTTTTGTCAAGTCGTAAAAACCATGAGAAGCAGGGCTGGGTCGCTAGTCTGAACTAACATTATAATAGATTATTATTTTTACGTCTCTTGATATTTCTCGGGACTCTGGAGTCCCGGAATTATTATTAAAATAATAATAATATTATAAAGAGACAAAATTTGTTTGTTTGTAAGTTTGTATGTAGGGGTTAATCTCCGGAACTACCAGTTGGATTTGAAAAATTCTTTTTGCATTGAATAGCCCAATGCTTGAGGAAGGTTATAGGCTCGTGGACGAAGTCGCGGGCAGAAGCTAGTTATTATAAATAAAGAGAAAAGATTTGACTTTAATATGTTTGTTTGTAATGTATAAACTCAAAAACTACTGGACCGATTTGAAAAATTCTTTCACCAGTAGAATACTAATTATTTTGAACGGTAGAAGTTAGTTTTAAATAAAGTAAGATGACAAAAACAGATTCACGCAGATTAAACGTGCATCTGTGCTTGTCTGTGGCCTTGCGCAGGAAGTAGTCCACTTAGAGCACCCGTCCGAATAGCACCTGTGAGTCAGCAGCCTACTGCTGGGATGTATTTGTTTTAAATGACGTTATTAAATGAAAGATATCGATAAAAATCACTAGAATGTTTATTAATTACACATACTTACGTACATACGAAATTTTTTTTATCGATATCTTTCATTTAATAACGTCCTGTAAACCCGGTTAAGTAGTCATGATCTCAGAGGTCAACTATGAGATGCCCTACCAAAAAAACGTGTGGCACTCGGGGACTGCCACGGTAAAGCTATTGCATAGCATTTGTAACCTCCATACTTCCTATTTGTCAACGCTACACTCAGGATGATGACGTGATGACATAAAACAAAAATTACGTTCCCATGACATCATCACGTTGTCATGGGAACCGTCATTACATGGTAGGCGGAGTGGGGGGTGTTAGGTTTTTTCGTTACAGAATTTTTTGATTCGGTCGCCGCGCTCAAAGCCCGCGATAAAAGCTATGCAATAGCTTTAAAAAAAAAAAAACATAAAGCATAGGAAGTATTATAATTATTGATTTAAAAACTGAAAGCCCGGTTAAGTAGTCATGATCTCAGATGAGACGCCCTACCAAAAAAATAAACAAAGCATAGAAAGTATTATAATTATTGATTTAAAAACCATTACATGGTAACGGGACACTTAAGAAACACAAATTCTCTATTTAAAGGAAAAAGGAATAAAGGGACAAGTGCCGGCCGATAGGTCGAATGCAATATTTCAACAAATTCTAAAGAAACGGGTAAAATATCCGATTTCTTATCGCAACTCACAATACTAGTGCCTCATCTGGTTACCATAAGTGGGGCCGAGGCAATACCCGAACGGACCCTTAAAACAATTGAGGAATTGTACAAAAACGGCAATAAACCTATTCTGCACATGTGTGGGAAACATGTTTTTAGAGATTCTGAAGACGAAGCAGGACAGTCGGTGTTTAGACCGGTAAGGTTTGGATCCGTGCCTTGCCCACGCCTCGTACACACGGCTACACATCAAGCTATACATTCCAGTTTATACTGATCTCGCATTGCATAGGATTTCCGTACAAAGCGAGGTCAGCTTATACTGGAAATGTATAGTTTGATGTGTAGCCGTGTGTACAATACGGCCGATATAACTTGGCAGGTCTGAACATAGGCTCTGCGAACTTTCGCGCATGTTCTCTCACTCACACTCGCCTCATATCACCATTTGGTTCCTAAAAAATTTGACTGCGCAGCCTTCTGCGCGAAGTTCGCAACTGCCAAGTTATATCAGCCGTATTGTACATGGCACGGCTCGCGCTCGGTACGGTCTACCTTAAATCATCCTTAAATGATAATGTGCCATTACAGCTGAATTGAATAATCTTCAACTAACTTTTGTAGGGCACTGAATAAATAATATCTACTCGCTATCTTACGAAAGCCCACTCGGGCTCCGGCATAGTCTCTTGTCAATCACCAAGTGTCCTAACTTAACTATGGAAAAAATGAAATTTCATCATTCCGACCTCGCCGCCGAGGTCCTTTGCGATCGCGATCGCGTCCCCGAGTCAATGAAACTCCCCCCGACCCTTGCTCGAAAACGAGGTGCCAGCAGTTGTCGCAGCTGAGCACGTAGCTTTAAATACCCCGCTTAATAATCATCATGATGAAAACCCAAGTTTGATCCAGATTGTCCCTTCTTGCTGTCCTCCCACCAGCGATGCCCTAAGCAGAGGTTCGTACCCCACAGGGGATGCCCTTAGCGAACATTCGCTTAATTTTAATTTAGAATAGTATAAAAAGCTCCTGGCTGGAGGCTCTAAGTGTAATAGCTTATGGCACCCAGGAAAATCCGGTTAAGCAGCCAAGACCTCAGTGGTCAAAACTGCGAGATGCCAATTAAAAAAAAAAATCACTTGTCCATAGAGTAATTTAGGAACTATGACATACAAAGTGCATGCTGGTGCAAGGTGTGCATGTACATGATAGGTACCATCGCTGCATCAGGGTAACATATTTAAGCAATTTGAAAACAAAATCCCGTGCACACGACCCTTTTTTTTTCGTAGGTAAGCGTTACTATACCGGCCGAGCGCTGCAAGCAGAAATAGTCCTTACGGTGTATAGATATGCATTTCTTCAATAGTAGGTACATACCTACTTGATATTTTAGATCAGAAGTCACTTTCATATTATTATCGTATTTTAGTTCCCTCGAAGTCATTATTAAAAGCTAGCAATTAGAGAGAGGAGATCAGTTTCATTCAAAATTATACAGGGCGTGCTCCTTGACTAGAACAAAGAAATATTGAAAATAGAACAACAGAAGTAGCCTTGACATTTGATTTACTAATTACTGTGATACCCCGCGTCCTAAACAAAAGCGAACGTCGCGCGAACATGCGGTCTCTGATTTTTTGTTCGATAAACCTGGAACGCGTGGTCGCGCCGACAGAGGGTGTTCCGGTTTTCCGAACAAAAAGTGGCATATGAACGCGGCGATCGCGTATTTAGGCGAGGATCGCTTTTGGTTAGGACGCGGTCATTTAGTTTTCATTCATATTTATATTTGCCAAGGCCTTTCCAGATCAAATGGCAGATAAAATTGATAAAACTGAATTTGTTAACGTATTATAAGTAATTTTAATAAAACTCTGTAGGTCCTTAGGGATCTTTCGGTTTCAGCTTTGATGTTTGACCAAAACATATTTTATTAATAAGGGGCCGTAGAAGTTGATAACAGGAATATTCTCCTGTAAAAGGTTTCTTTTGATCCGATATTTATGTGCAAACAAACTGGTATGTAGAACTTTTTATGACGCGTAAATTTTGTAAGAAAATGGGGTAAACTATATCTGAGGGCTTTCGAAGAGCTGAGATGAGACCGTTTTTAGTCAGAGCAAAGCTCTACCAAACCAAGATTTAGGTACCACTTCAGACTTGTAAATTCAAGGTGATGTAAGTGTCTTAAATAAATTCCGAAGAAGTAACATTATTTATTTAATTATTTGTTTTATGGCGTAATTACCTATAGTAATAATTTTATTATATTTACGCCACATTAAAAAATTCATAAATTTTCGAAAAAATATAACAAAAAACGACCAAAATGAAAACATAGGGAAAAACGACCAAAATGAAAACATAGGGATGTCCCTATGTTTTCATTTTGGTCGTTTTTTGTTATATTTTTTCGAAAATTTATGAATTTTATACCTATATTTTATTTTTATATTTTATATCTACCATTGCTATGTAGCAATGGTAGATATACATTATATATCATCAAACATATTTGGAGTAGTAATCATTAGCCAGGGGGAAAACAGTATAGAATCTTCATTTCGTGTGGTTAGTGACTATACTCCGTTTGAAATAAGATTAGACATTTAACTAAACCTTTTTTACGGTCCGTTCAACCGATTTTGACTTTTATTGCGTTGATAGCACGACAAATGACAGCTGCAGTAAACAGTTGGTTTGTAACCACTTTTTTTGCTTTTAATGCCATCCTTATGCCTAAATCGGTTGAACGGACTGTAAAAAAAGTTTGTTTAAACCGAAGTCAAAATCGGTTGAACGGACTGTAAAAAAGTTTGTTTAAATGTCTAATCTTATTTCAAACGGAGTATAACTTGGTGTCAGTGTTTTATAGCATGGGCCTCTGACTTGGTTTCACAAGCGTCGAGAAATATCTCTCTGGCATACCGGTTTCCTTACGATGTTTTCCTTCACCGTTTTTGTAGCAAGTGATAATACGCACATGAATCCGAAAAGTCAGAGGTGCGTACCTTGTGTTCGAACTCGAGACCTATGACTTGGTAGTCCGACGGTCTCACCACGTCACCGCTAGTATGGAATGAAAGCCAACGACTACGTGACCGCGTTTCTTCTTAAGTTAAGGCCTATTGTTTTTTTTTAAACGTACTTAATTATGTCTTTTTTGTTCCAGATCAGCACAATAGCACTAGGAAACATCTGTGGGAACGACGATGTCATGCCTATTAGTCCTATAAATATAGTCAATTTAGTTCTATTATCGTTAATATTATTAGTAGTAGGAAGATTTCTTTACGACTGGCAGAGTTTCAAAAATACTGGTGAACTGCCCTGGTTGTCTTCAATATTACCTTAAAAATGTTGCATATAACTTTATCGTAATTTATCAAATCGAATAGTCTGAACTTCGATTCAAATAAAATAGTTTTGACAAATCGTTTTATTCTTTATTTCTTTCCTTTTTAATAGATCATCATCATCTTACTGCCCTTGTCCCATGTTTCGGTGCAACACGTTTTCTTTATGCACTCTCTCCTGTCAACCGTCACGCTAACAATCACTCCCTTCTCTTTCATATCATTCCTCACACAATCCTTCCATCTTTTCTTTGGCCTTCCTCTCCCACTCCGTCCAAAAACATTTACATTCATCACTCTTTTAGTCACATGCGTTTCCTCTCTCCTCATCACATGCCCATACCAGGCCAAACGATTTCTTTTCAACCTTTCTGTAATTGGCGCCACTTTTAATATTTCCCTTATATACCTACTTATTATCTATCATATTATCTTCTTATATTTCCTTTTTAATAGATACTATTGTTTATTCTGCGTCTATGTTTATTTAACCTTCCGATCATGTCACTACGCAATAACTTACTTGAAAGTTTAAGTAATGGTTGGTTACAACCAAGATGGTTTTATAATTTGAGCGATCTTTCTTAGCAAGCTACAGCTGAACCGAAGAAGCGGCGACGCTGACGTAAGGAATGTGAAAAATAAATTGAGTGAATACTTCTTCTGCTGTGTTTATAGTCTCGGCCATTAGTGTAAGTATTATGAGGAGAGAAGCTTTATTGAGAGTTGCAGCTCATCCCTTTCCTGAATAAGGTGTTAAAAGCTTCCGGATTTAATGTATCTTGTTTTATGTACCTTTTTTTTTTTGGGTGGGCAATTATCAAATAACTTCTCCCGCTCTGGGTGGAGCAGGAGGGCGTGTCAGACTCTTACTGACTAAAACCTACCCGTGTTCCTTCGGTTGCCATGTTGCCGGGGGCCACGATCTCCCTTTCGGACTTGTTTTATATACCTGAAATTCGTATCAGAAAAATGTCAAAAACAAATGAGCCAACGTACGTCACGGAGCCCGGAGGCCTATCTGAAGAAAGTTTAATCAAATATCTAAGCTTATTTATTACATTTAAACTTTTATCACTTTTTGAAGCCTGAAGCTGAAGATTAAATTGTGATACTATATTTGATATTCTCTTGTTCACAGTTTGTAAAGGTCATGTGTGTAGTTAGCTGTGAAAGTTTCTGACATTTAGCTGAGGATGAACTTAGGGTCGACGCAATCACAATTAGGAAATAACCAGACTGAAGATAACAACTAGTAATGAATTGAAAAGATAGTCTATCCTTACTATTACAAAATTAAATAGCGTTATAATTACTAGATAACTAGCTGACCCGTCAGACGTTGTCCTGTCAAATTTTCGATTTCCAATTTTTCTGTTGTTCCTTTGGGTTTTTCCAAAAAATAAAGATAATCGAAAATAGAAATAAGATTATCTATTTCAAAGTATTTTATAAGAGCTAATTTAATTAAAATTGTAAATAAAAAAATATTTTACTTTATCCTAAAACACCCCAGGACTCAGGCGAACAAAAAAAAAATGTATATTCAAATCGGTTGAGCCATTTTCGAGTTTTTGCGAGACTAATGCACGGCGATTGATTTTTATATACAGGGTTATTGGTTATACGTCGGCAATCCGTTAAAAATGTATGAAATAAAAATATAAAATGTCAAATGACCTGAATTTTTTTGACATTTGCATAGGAGTCATTTGGTTGTAAATGACCTCTCTTAATCCCTTTAATGGATTGCTGACCATTAAACCTGCATATCAGACTTATTGGGTACATTTTATATTTTCATTTCATACATTTTAAAATATAAAAAGTCAAATTAGGAACTCGAAAATGGTTACGAATTCAAGGTTATTGGGTATATTTTATACTAGCTGCGTCCCGCGGTTTCACCCGCGTAAGTCTCGATCCTGTGAGAATATCGGGATAAAAAGTATCCTATTTGTTAATCCAGGTTATAAACTATCTGTGTGCTAAATTTCATCCAAATTGGTCCAGCCGTTTGAGCGTGAAGAAGAGACAAACATACACACACTCACAAACTTTCGCCTTTATAATATTATATAGTGTGATTTTCATAATTAAGTACTCGAAAATGGTTGATATTGGCATAGGGGTCATCGGGGTAATTTGGTTGCAAATGACATCTCCTACATCTCCTTAACGGATTGCCGACGTTATAACCAATAACCCTGTACCTATATAAATAGGTAGATAAGATACCTACTGTTTGGTGTACTAACCAAAACATTAATGTCAATGTAAATGCAAAATGCAAGTATGCAGAAAATGTCAAGAAAATGCAAGGAATGTCAATGAATGCTTAACAGGAATGAATCTAAATAAAAATGCTAGTTGTCCGAATCAAATCACGTCTAATTGAACACTAATTAAATTATGTACAAAAATGGAACATCTAGGCTCCGCCGTATGTCAGTGCACTTCCAAATGTAGGTCGCGATCAAAGTGCAAATACGCGAGTCTACTAACTAATTTATTGCATTTCAAAACCATGTACGTACACCGTACATATTGCCACCACAAACAAAGGTGACAGTAACTAACTGCAAGACATGTAAACAATTACAGACCGTAGAAAATCCAATGTAAAAAATGCAGAGTTGTAATAAATGTGAAATAATGTGTCAATGAATAATATGTAAAAATGTTAACTAAAATCCATAAACAGAATATCACACTTTATTAACAAACATCACTATGTCTCTCAGTGTCAAATTTCACTTCACTAGAGGAGGGGTTAACCCTTGGCACCGTATTCACTTCACTATGCACTTTGGATTTCCGTTTGTTGACCTTAATGTACCCGTCCTCGATGTCATCTTCTTCTTCTCGTCTTCCTCTGCTTCTCGCATCTTGAGGACTCTCCCCCTGTCTTTTGGTTGTCATCTTTCGCCAATAATACACCGATGTTATAAACAGTGCAATGCTAATAATAATGACCATATAGATCGCGATGTAGTGATGAACGTCAAGAGGAGATAGGGTTTCTAGCTTCGATTGTTCTTTAATCGAGCGCAGTTCAGTATCAATCTTCTTGAACGACTCTTCGTGCGTTTCAATGTGCAACGACGAGTTACGAACAGAAGTGTTGATGGGTGAAATCGTGGGTATTACCATGGCATAATGGTTCTTATGGTTCTACTTAGGTACAAATCTGACACAATTCATTATGTAGTACTTTCTGAGTTTATCTTGGACATTGCTGACATCGGTGAAGGAAATCATCGGGAGTAAACCTGTACCCCAATTGCGTAACTTATTTTCGTAAACAATTTTGTCTAATTTGTTTCATTTTGACAGTTCAATAACATTCATTGCGTTATTTACGTTGCTGAACAGATTTTTTTCCCTACTTATGAAGCAAAGGAATAAGCAATCTGTTTCAAATCGAAACAAATTGTGATTGTGTTGCATTACGCAATTAGGGTACTGGACTTATACTTAGGTATGAGCAAACGTGGTGATCAATGCTCGTGCCGAAAGAGAAGAGGCCTTTGCAGTGGGACAATAATAGGCTGGTATTATTATTAGATACTTCGGTAGTAAAGACAGCGAACCGTATAATAAATCACTGAAAATATTTAGCAAAAACTGAAAATAATTATCTAAAGTTTCTTCCATAGATATTTTCAGTTAAAGCTAAAAATTTCAGTTCGCTTCAAAATGTATGTAATCTTGAATTAAACTTTATTTCACTCCTTGAATATTTTCAGTTGATTCAAAGGCCAGATAACTTTGCGTCTCAGAAATAGAACAACGAACATTTCAAAAACTGATAACACTTTTCTAATAGATGTGCAAAATTTTGAATAAATACCGAGAGTTAGGGGCTTGCTACACGGCTGCCAACCGCGTCCCGACAGAGGTGACTTTAGTAGGTAGTTTACATCCGTGTAGTTGGTGGTTTACGACCAAATTTCAAACAGGTCTGCCTGTCACCAACCAAGGTCACCTCTGTCGAGGACGCGGTTGGGAGCCGTGTAGCAAGCACTTAAGATTATTTAGTTCGTAGAATAGAAACTATCAGTGGCCCTGCCATTTGCCGAGCAGTAGGACAATATTTATACATAAATAATTATAAATTGAAGTCGCTTTTCGTGTCTAGCAATGGATTTTGAGGCGGTTTTCACGACTGCACTACTGAACTTCGATGTTTAATGTATTTATAAAGTTTAAAATTTCGATTTACGGGAGTTAGAATGTACGCTATGACTAATTACTGAATTTAGAATTTTCATAATCGCGATGTACGGAACTTCGAAAGTTTATTATGACGAATTATTTAATATAGAATGTTCATTAGCCCGATGTACGGAACTTCGAAGTACATATTATAAATTTAAAGGCACTACGTCGTCTTTATCAGAAGAGGTCTTATGGTTTCTTATGCGTGGGTGTGCGGGCGAGAAGATGTAAGTAAATGAAAGTCAATATTATACTGAATAATCAGAAATCTCTGATCACATTAGGGAATTAACAATAATGTAAACTAGGTACATTCCCCCCAGCACGTGAGGCGTGTGCGCACATCAATCAACTCACTGCCCTGCAAGGGTTAGTCACAACGATTACCAATATCTCAGTTGCCTTTAATCATTGCCGGGTTCGGTTCATTTTCGCCATCTATACTTTTGACATTCGGCCCCCTTCTCAGTACTCGGGGTTAAGTCAAGTTGACAGCTGTCATAATCGTTCTAAAATCAACTCCGTAAGTTTGGCGTCGTAAAACCTTTAGACGCGCCGTCTTACAAAGAGAATAATAAAGAAATCTCGATGTTTTGGTGAGTCATAATAACCGTGCGAAACAAGGGAACGGGCGAGTCGCTAGTAGGCCAATAAAAATAAATAAAAAATAGTAATCATTAGTTATTGAGAGTAAGACAATTTCATCGTATTGTCTTACTGCCCAAATTCTTAGAACCGCTTCAATTTGTAGCCGTCACCCGATCTTACCCTAAATATCAGAAATATATTAAATAATACCTAATATCGTCGGCGTAGGTGGAGAACTAAATAACTGCGATTTTGGTCAAATTGACTTTTCAACATTTTCGTAACACCCAAATCATGCCGCATAAATAAATCGCAATTTTCTCCAAACAAGAATTTTTTTATTATTTAGTTCTCCACCTACGCCAACGATATATTGAAAAACTAAATATTACCCACACAAATTCGACCATGTACCTACGTCCTTCATAAAAAAACCGGCCAAGTGCGTGTCGGACCACGCACAATGAAGGGTTCCGTAGTTGGGATGAATTTATCCCAAAAACAAACTTAACTTTGTAGTTTAAAATATGTTCTCCCATACGGAATGTATGGGAAAACATGTTTTTGCATCTGCAAAGTTAAGTTAGTTGATTATTACTCGTTAACCTATAGAGCCTACTTAGCTGTGATAGTTTTCCTTTTAATTTCGTTATATAAACTACTGTTGTGATTTTTTTCACTCACCCAAAACCAACCATTTAGCCGGCAGGGGGGGGGGACACTTGACTCTAACAAAAATTAGCACTTTAAAGCTTAATATTTCGCAAACGAATCCCTGAATCCAAAAATGGTTTTCACAAACTCTCAATATTTTTAAAGGACCTTTTCAATGATACCCCTCACCATGGGGAAAAAAAATAAAAAAATAAACATCACCACTTTACGTGTATGAGAGATACCCTAAAAAAAATGTTTTTCATAATTTTGTTTTACCACTTTGTCGGCGTAATTAATATGTATACCTATGCCAAATTACAGCTTTCTAGTACTAAGGGTCTCGGAGCTAGACCGCGGACAGACAGACAGACAGACGGACATGACGAAACTATAAGGGTTCCTTGTTTACTACGGAACCCTAAAAAATTTAGGTAACTTTATTAATTTAATATTATTATATATAATACCCACAGATATTTCGCGTTTCTAAGTTTTCATTATTATTGTTACAATAAGGTTCATCAATTCGATTTTCAGCTGTCTTGGGATTTGCGACTATTGTTGTTGGTATACGGGGTGGCAGGGACATCGACACGAAAACTGAAACCATGGATTGAGTACATGATTCTGAACCCCTGCGTTGAAATTTTTCATCGGTTATTTAAAAAAAAAACAGTTTTTCCATTCATTTTGACCACGTAGGTATTTCACTTTTCTATGAAACAGCTGATGTTTTTAAGCTATTGCATAGCTTTTATCGCGGGCTTTGAGCGCGGCGACCGAATCAAGAAATTCCGTAACGAAAAAAACCTAACACCCCCACTCCGCCTACCATGTAATGACGGTTCCCGTGACAACGTGATGTTGTCATGGGAACGTAATTTTTGTTTTATGTCATCACGTCATCATCCCAAGTGTAGCGTTGACAAATAGGAAGTATGGAGGTTACAAATGCTATGCAATAGCTTTACCGCGGCAGTCCCCGAGTGCCACACGTTTTTTTTTAATAACCGACAAAAGATTTCTACGTAGGGGGGTTCAGAATCATGTACTTGAATCCATGGTTTCAGTTTTCGCGTCGATGTTCCTGCCACCCTGTATACGTAATTGAATCATTTTATGACTTCATTATTTAGTCTGTTAGTTCTTAAAAATTGGGATATTCAATTGTTATTATAACTGTAAATATTTTTTAACTGTAGGTATCGAGGAACCGTATATCTAAACACCGTAAGGACTATTCTTGTTTACAGGGCTCGGCCGCTATATTGACGCTTACCTACAAAAAAAAGGGTCGTGTGCACGGGATTTTGTTTTCAAATTGGTTATACGTTACCGCGATGGTACATATTTGGGTGCCAAAGCTTTTAGGCAATTCGCAGAGTTTTTTGTAAGTCATTGGTTTTGGCCTCTTCAAGGAATCTCTTCGATAGTATAATAATAATTATTATAAAGGTATCGATTAAAATATAACTGAAAAGGAAGCACTTTTTTGAGAATGGGGCGTATTATTTTCGTATCTACTTACTCGTGATTTCAGGTTATTTTTTATTTTGATTTATGATCATCTATCATTTTCTTATTTCGAAATATTTTAACGACCCACTAACTAACCGTACTATTCATATTCTATGCATACGTAATTCAAGTTTGCAGTGCCTACGGAGTATTAGATGAGCTACGTTTAAACCAAAATTAAATATGAATACAAAAAAGAACCACCAAATAGACTTTAGTGAGCAGTGTTTCAAAGGTAACCAATACTACGAAACGGCAGTACTGATTAACGCAGCACAGCACCCCAATAATTGAGAAATACACGTTCTATCACAATCCGAAGAATTTTGAGGGAAACTCCTAATCCATAGCTTCAGAAGCTAAAAAAAAAAATGGCACTCCGGGAGTGCCGTCAGAACTGAAAACTTGAAAAAAATCGGCACCGCGACAATCAACGCGTAGATGTCTTTTACTCCACACACCGCGGTAATCAACGCGTTGATGTCTTTTACTCTTTTACTCCACGGTGTCGGCAACAGGTCGCGAAATCAATGGTTCAAAAATGTCCAACGCGCCTAAAGAACTTTTCATTTCAAAAATCATCTGCTCAACAAAGTAAATAACGCAATGAATGTTGTTTAAATTGTCAAAATTAATGGCATTCATTGCCATTTTAAGTGTGTTACGAAATTACCCAGCTGGTCCCTATCCTCTTTAATACTTCCCTACATAGTTAAAACTACCCTAATATATGTCAAAGGCAAGACAATTAGGCTAATATTACTTTCCCAAGTCTATATGTAGACTTTGTAACTCGACAGACTTGCCCAAGTCATCTCACACGAACTTTGTGGTAATATCTACCATAGATAATATTGATTTTGATTATAGTTATACATATTTAGGGAGAATATGACCGTAACCTTCATTTCTGATTCGATCAAGAGATCAAAAAATCCGCAGGAGAACCAGGTAAACGACATAGCCAAACTTAAGTGACAGTGGGCAGGGCACATTGCTCGCAGAACAGATGGCTGATGGGGTCGAAAGGTACGTACCGGAAGACGTAGAGTTAGAAGGCCACTTACAAGGTAGACCTTGTGAAGGCCGCAGGAATCCGCTGTATGCGGTAAGCACAGAACCGGTCGAAGTGACGGTGTTTGGGGGAGGCCTATGTCGACGTCTTTCGGCTGAAATTAATGAATGAAAGACCGTAACCTTGGTTTTTGCCATCGATACGTAGCAATGATCAGAAAAGCTGATATTTCAGCTCAAATGCTAATTAGTATTGGCAACTTACATGAAGGAAAAATGTTCCAATATATCATTATCATTATTTATCATTAATAGTAAAAATGATGTGTACCAAAAACTAAAGTGTTCGTTTGACAAATTAAAGGTCTCGTTAGCAAAAAAACGGCTTTCAGAAAAAGTCAAACGACTACTTATACAGTTAATTAGCAAAATAATCTACTCTTTTTTAGCGAAATTCACTAAATTCTATACTATTAAATGAGTCATATTTGTATTTATATATATTTATAATCACGTTCTCGAACATGGCTCTAACGATTTCGATGAAAGTGGCAAAATAGGGGTTTACGGGGGCGAAAAATCGATCTAGCTAGGTCTCATAACTGGAAAAAATCGTTTTCACTATTTTCACAGCCTCGGGAATGTGATACAACGTTGGTATACCTGAACGATATGTTTATCTAATTTCATCCGAGCAGAGCTCGGTCGACCAGATACTTACATTATTTTAGTTCTAACTTAAAGTCTGTTTAGTCTAGCCGTTTACAAAAAACATAAAGCTGTCCAGACTAAAAAAAAAACCATCGATCGTAACATAAATGTTTTGCCTGCCTAGTAACCTCTTTGGCATTTCTTAAAAAGAAATAAAACAGCTAATGTCGTTAAAAATAAATTGTCAAAGCCTCTCGGCATGGCCTCAATTTCCTTAAAGCGCCTACACACGATAACTTAATGAAAATAACAGGGACAAATTATATTACTACAAAATTACTTACGGCCTCCAACCAACCAGTAGCGTAGTAATACCGACCCTACCGACCCTGACGACCCTATTACCCTCCTCCAGGAGAGCAGTAGGGAAACCAGCACAGTGTACAAAAACAGACACGTCCCGTCATTCCGACCTCGCCGCCGAGGTCCTTTGCGATCGCGACCGCGTCCTCGAGTAAATGATACTCCCCCCGACCCTTGCTTGATAACGAGGTGCCAGCAGTTGTTGCAGCTGGGCACGTAGCTTTAAATTCCCCGATTAATAATCATGATCAAAACTTTGATCCAGCCCGTCCCATCTTTAATGTCCTCCCTCCGGTTGACGCCCTAAGCCGAGGTTCGTACCCCACAGGGGGTGCCCTTAGCGAGCGTTCACCTAGTTTTAATTAGCATAGTGGAATAACCCCTCGCTGGAGGTTTTAAGTGTAGCTTAAGGAACCCACAGGAAAGCCCGGTTAAGTACTAGTCATGATCTCAGAGGTCAACTAAGAGATGCCCTACATAAAAAAAAAAGTTATGTTGTACTTACCTATTTTTTATTTTAATTTATTTTCTTAATTAGGTTATCTTTCTATTATTCTATTAACCCATACACTGCCCTTTAGTTCTAGAGACACGGTAGGTATGCTTTTATTTTTGCTGTCTTTGAGTCTCTGAAAATACAATATTACTGATCAGTAACTATTGTACGAAACCCTCGTCACAAGGTAATTCTGGGACAAGAACATAAGCTCTCCTTTGACATGTGAACAGTTGTTGATAAGTACACACGGCTACATATATCAAGCTATAACTTTCCAATATAAGCTGACCTCTTATTGTACGGAAATCCTATGCAATGCGAGATCAGCTTAAACTGGAAATCTATAGCTTGATGTGTAGCCGTGTGTACTAAGAAGATCTGCAACGATCGTCTTTGTATGTAGGTACATACGTACTCTACGTTGATTATCTCAAAATGAAGAAATTGAAATTGATGAACAAACTAAAATTATGGCGTCGAACAATTCGTCCTCATCGCTGTCAACTGATAATGTACACAAGAGAGTGGCGGCATTACCACGTTGTATGGCAGTGCTTAGCCTCTGGCCAAGGTTAAAGCCAGCCTTTGGGTCTCGGGAATTGTCAGCCAGTTTTAGTTAAGTTAGATTTTTTCTTAAATGAATAAATGAGGTATCTCTTAGGTGGCTTCTTATTTATTTACATTTCATTTTAACTCTGAGTAACGATACCGCCAAGTTGATAAAAATGTAATATGTTTATATTTAAAGTAGGTCATGCCTGCAATTTAATGAAGAGTGAGCAAAAAATGCCGTTCACAATGTAGCGAAACCAATATATCGGTGGTATTTTTTCTTTGCATTCCGATCAGTGTGTGGGACTGGCGACATTGAATATAAATAGGTATATCGTAGCGTATGTGTTCAGTGCCGGATCCAGGGCCCAGGGGGCTCAAGCCGGGGGGTTCCTGTTCCGGGAGGAAACGCCCGGGTGTCACCACTATGTGGATCGCCCGGAGGACACGGTGGAGCACACGGTAGAGGTCTGCCCGGCTTATGCGGAGCATCGCCGTGTCCTCGTGGAGGCGATCAGCGGCGGTGATCTCTCGCGTCCGGCCCTGGTACAGGCCATGGTACGGAACGAGAGGGCATGAGATGCCGTCACCTCCTTATGCGAAGGAGTAATGCTCGCGAAGGAGGAGGCGGAGCGTGTGAGGGAGAGGCAAATTTCGCGCCCTCACGCCCCTAACCGCCGCAGGAGACGCCCTGGGCGTCGGGAATCGCAGGCCGATTCCCGGCCACCGTAGGCGCGAGCTTGCGGACAGTGAGCAATGGGTAGCTCGCCGTCCGATAAGGCCAGGCGCGGGTCGACGGCGCGTTGTGTTCCACGCGCGCCTCAAAGAGATGTCTGCACAATTGAAGGGGTCCGATAGGGCCAATGCCTGCCGGGGTTGCGGGTTTGTCCGAAAAGGTTACCGTGGACCCTGGCAACCTACAGGCAACTGAAGGAACACGGATGGGTTTTAGTCAGTAAGAGTCTGACACGCCCTCCCGCTCCGCCCAGAGCGGGAGAAGTTATTTGATAATTTCTCATCCAAAAAAAAAAAAAATTGGGGCCTCAAGCTCCCCCAAAAGCATCTGAGTTCTTCTGTGACAAAATTTTTAGCAAGCATTACACTATCTAAGGTACAATTGTTATCAGTTATACTTAACTTAGAACAGTGGTGGCCCAGTGGTAACGGCCGCGACTGACAGTTGGACAGATAGATAGACGGACGGACAGGACACGCACTGTGACTGAGGTGATCCCGTGAGTTTTTCGTTTTCCAATTACGGTACCGAACCGGTAATTATTTTAACAGTTTGTTTAACATTAAGTAATACCTATTTAATTAATCATACTGTGAAATAATTACCTATGCTTTTTTAGTGTTTACTTTGCTAAAACCTACCCTCAGCGGAGTCAAGCCCCTCCCAAATGACAATCATAGATCTGCCACTGTGTGTATTCCTATATATTATCTATTTAATCCTTTATAAAATACAAGATTTATGTAGAACCTTTTAAGATACACAAATTGCTTTGTTATTGTGAGAAATAATCACAAAATGAATAATGATTTATCATCCTTTATAAAATACATTATTCATAATAGCTTTGTAATGTTATTGTGAGAAATCGTTCCAAAATAATTAATTAAAACCTCCCAAAAGTCACCTCTCACTTCGTGACATCATGATACCCACCTCTGTAGGCGGACCATGAACAGGAGTATTTGCCAGAGTGCTAATTAACAAAATTACTTCCAGATACATATGTATACCAAAAAAAAAAAAAACCCGACTGCGTAAAAAATGAACTTTATTTAAAAAAGAAGATGAACAATTTCTGTCTCCAATCCCACAAAACCATGAAGTACACCCTAAGTCGAGCTGCCGAGGTCCGTGCCCATCGGCTAGTTGTCCCTAAACTTCTTCTGCCGAGAACACCAATCGTAGTCGCCCTCTCGTCAATTGAAGCAGTAAAGACCATCTGCGGCCCATCCTTTCGACAAAAAAAAATTTTTTTGAAACTATTTACCATCGAGCCACGCTATTTTGCCTTAAACAATAAAGACCTAATTGCCCCCGACTGCATGTGATTGTTTATTGTAGTATTAAGTTTAATAGTCAACTCCTTAAAATAAAATTTTCTGACTAAATCAAGGCTGAAACATTAGTAGCACTGGAATCTAAACTGTAACCAAGAAATCTAGATTAAGTATTTTACACAAAAATTACAAACACGCTCGATTGGGCACCCTCCTTCGCTAAAGCTAGTCGTAAGTAGTACTTGAAATTTTACAACGTCATAAGTTCAAGTTATTTATTTCATAACAAAAATACATTTGTGTCGAAATATCTGCACATCAAGTACACAAAAAAAACAACATAAACAATTACAATACAAGCAACCTCGTCCCTCACCCATCATCGAAGTTAGAACGTCTATCGAATTATTAACATTAACATCATCGCATGCATGTATAACAAAGTCAAAAAGCAATGGGTACACATATTAATTTTAGTTTAATTTAACACTAGTTTTAAGATTTTTGTCATTACAAAATAAAAAACATGAACCATTACTGGCCACTGAAGCAAAGTGGCGCGCTACAGTAATAAGCGCCCTTAAACAGAGAAAGTGAGAGGACACAGCTCTGCATACATTTAGCAGTTAGAATTTACAAAATGTACATATAAATACAAAATGTACAAAGTGTATGTATGTAACTAATCTCCGCTGCGCTGTTGGCATGTTTACTAAAGCGAAGCGGAGGCTGCATTTATTGGAATTCTATTGGTAATGTATTCCTAGCTATGTACATTTCCGCTTCAATGGACAGGCAGCCATAGGAAATGGATCTCAAGCTTTAGCAAACGCATGGCTAAAGGAAGTGTTGTCTTGTTAAACAGTTTCATTGGACTAGTGACTGCAAAATTGTCGCACTGTTTACCCGACTGCGCGATGCAAAGGAGGGTAATGTGTTTATCAGGGAGGGTGTGTGTTTCTTTGTGGCGCTCTAGAGACAAAACATCTGGGCCGATTTTGAAAATTCTTACGTCAATCGATTTGACATAATCTTGACTTTAAAGAGATGACAGTAATCAAAATTCAATGTGCCGACACCCAGATGTCATAATGTGAAAAAGAATTTTAAAAAATAAGGATATTCGACGAACTATGTATGTCAAGTGAATAGATATTTGAAAAATTCTAATAATTTTTCATTTTGAATGACTATTTAGGATCTATAGCAATATAAAGTTAGCAACCATTCTCACTAAAATTGTCGAAACTTATAATAAAGCTGTGATAAAGTTTTTATATATTGTATATCATCATCTTCCTAGCCTTTTCCCAACTATGTTGGGGTCGGCTTCCAGTCTAACCGGATGCAGCTGAATACCAGTATTTTACATGGAGCGACTGCTTATCTGACCTCCACAACCTAGTTACTAGGTAACACGATACCCCTTGGTAAGACTGGTTGTCAGACTTTTTTGGGCTTCTAACTACCCGTAACGACTATCAAAGATCTACAAATGACAGCCGGGACCAACGGCTTAACGTGCTTTCCGAGGCACGGAGGGGTCTTGGAATGTAAAGGTTTTATAAATATTGTATATATTTGTTTGTATTGATTTTTTAATTTTTTATTTGTTGTACAAACAAATATATACAATATTTATAAAACCTTTACATTCCAAGACCCCTCCGTGCCTCGGAAAGCACGTTAAGCCGTTGGTCCCGGCTGTCATTTGTAGATCTTTGATAGTCGTTACGGGTAGTTAGAAGCCCAAAAAAGTCTGACAACCAGTCTTACCAAGGGGTATCGTGTTACCTAGTAACTAGGTTGTGGAGGTCAGATAAGCAGTCGCTCCATGTAAAATACTGGTATTCAGCTGCATCCGGTTAGACTGGAAGCCGACCCCAACATAGTTGGGAAAAGGCTAGGAAGATGATGATATACAATATATAAAAACTTTATCACAGCATTATTATAAGTTTCGACAATTTTAGTGAGAATGGTTGCTAACTTTAAATTGCTATAGATCCTAAATAGTCATTCAAAATGAAAAATTATTAGAATTTTTCAAATATCTATTCACTTGACATACATAGTTCGTCGAATATCCTTATTTTTTAAAATTCTTTTTCACATTATGACATCTGGGTGTCGGCACATTGAATTTTGATTACTGTCATCTCTTTAAAGTCAAGATTATGTCAAATCGATTGACGTAAGAATTTTCAAAATCGGCCCAGATGTTTTGTCTCTAGAGCGCCACAAAGAAACAAACATACATGTATAGGCTGATAAACACATTACCCTCCTTTGCATCGCGCAGTCGGGTAAACAGTGCGACAATTTTGCAGTCACTAGTCCAATGAAACTGTTTAACAAGACAACACTTCCTTTAGCCATGCGTTTGCTAAAGCTTGAGATCCATTTCCTATGGCTGCCTGTCCATTGAAGCGGAAATGTACATAGCTAGGAATACATTACCAATAGAATTCCAATAAATGCACGCCTCCGCTCCGCTTTGCTTTAGTGAACATGCCAATAGCGCAGCGGAGATAAGTTACATACATAGATACACTTCGTATATAAATATGGATTTTGAACATTCCAACTGCTAAATGCAGAGCTGTGTCCTCTCACTTCCTCCGTTTCGAAGGGCGCTTATTACTGTAGCGCGCCACTCTCCTTCAGTGGCCAGTAATGGTTCATGTTTTTTATTTTGTAATGACAAAAATCTTAAAACTAGTGTTAAATTAAACTAAAATTAATATGTGTACCCATTGCTTTTTGACTTTGTTATACATGCATGCGATGATGTTAATGTTAATAATTCGATAGACGTTCTAACTTCGATGATGGGTGAGGGACGAGGTTGCTTGTATTGTAATTGTTTATGTTGTTTTTTTTGTGTACTTGATGTGCAGATATTTCGACACAAATGTATTTTTGTTATGAAATAAATAACTTGAACTTATGACGTTGTAAAATTTCAAGTACTACTTACGACTAGCTTTAGCGAAGGAGGGTGCCCAATCGAGCGTGTTTGTAATTTTTGTGTAAAATACTTAATCTAGATTTCTTGGTTACAGTTTAGATTCCAGTGCTACTAATGTTTCAGCCTTGATTTAGTCAGAAAATTTTATTTTAAGGAGTTGACTATTAAACTTAATACTACAATAAACAATCACATGCAGTCGGGGGCAATTAGGTCTTTATTGTTTAAGGCAAAATAGCGTGGCTCGATGGTAAATAGTTTCAAAAAAATTTTTTTTTGTCGAAAGGATGGGCCGCAGATGGTCTTTACTGCTTCAATTCTACAGAGACTACGATTGGTACTCTCTGCAGAATAAGTTTAAAGACAACTAGCCGATGGGCACGGATCTCGGCAGCTCGGCTTAGGGTGTACTTCACGGGTTTTGTGGGATTGGAGACAGAAATTGTTTCATTTCGCTTAAATCTTTTTTAAAGTTCACTTTTTACGCAGACGGGTTTTTTTTTTTGGTATACATATGTATCTGGAAGTAATTTTGTTAATTAGCACTCTGGCAAATACTCCTGTTCATAGTCCGCCTACAGAGGTGGGTATCATGATGTCACGAAGTGAGAGGTGACTTTTGGGAGGTTTTAATTAATTATTTTGGAACGATTTCTCACAATAACATTACAAAGCTCTTATGAATAATGTATTTTATAAAGGATGATAATCATTATTCATTTTGTGATTATTTCTCACAATAACAAAGCAATTTGTGTATCTTAAAAGGTTCTACATAAATCTTGTATTTTATAAAGGATTAAATAGATAATATATAGGAATACACACAGTGGCGGATCTAGGATTGTCGTTTGGGAGGGGCTTGACTCCGCTGAGGGTAGGTTTTAGCAAAGTAAACAATAAAAAAGCATAGGTACTTTTATCTTGCTTAACGTGTAATAAACCTCCTCGCAAATTCCTCAATGGAGAAAATACTCTTGAAAACATACTTATTAAGTTAAGTATCTCTCTGTGAGAGGGGAGTGGGCCGTAATCCACCACGCGGGCCCAGTACGGGTTGGTAGATGCCACATGTCTTCGAGTTTTTAGTTTTAGGACATGCCGGTTTCCTCACGATGTTTTCCTTCACCGTTTTGAGAGCAGTGGTGATGAAATAATTTACACAAAGTAAAGCGCCTGTCTGGGTTCGAACCCCAGACTCGGTAAGTCGCGACCGTTACCACTGGGCCACCACTGCTCATTTCATTACCTGACTTCAAAAAAGGGTCTCAGTTGAACAACTGTGTACGCGTGTGTGTATAATTGTGTGTGTGTAATTATTTCACAGTATGATTAGTTAAATAGGTATTACTTAATGTTAAACAAACTGTTAAAATAATTACCGGTTCGGTACCGTAATTGGAAAACGGAAAACTCACGGGATCACCTCAGTCACAGTGCGTGTCCTGTCCGTTCGTCTATCTGTCTGTCCAGCTGTCTGTCGCGGCCGTTACCACTGGGCCACCACTGTTCTAAGTTAAGTATAATTGATGACAATTGTACCTTAGATAGTGTAATGCTTGCTAAAAAGTTTGTCACAGAAGAACTCAGATGCTTTTGAGGGGAGCTTGAGGCCCCATTTTTTTTTTTTGTATGAGAAATTATCAAATAACTTCTCCCGCTCTGGGCGGAGCGGGAGGGCGTGTCAGACTCTTACTGACTAAAACCTATCCGTGTTCCTTCAGTTGCCTGTAGGTTGCCAGGGGCCACGGTAACCCTTTCGGACAAACCCGTAACCCCAGCAGGTATTGGCCCTATCAGACCCCATCAATTGTGCTGACATCTCTTTGAGGCGCGCGTGGAACACAACGCGCCGTCGACCCGGACCTGGTCCTTATCGGACGTCGAGCTGCCCATTGCTCACCGTCCGCAAGCTTGCGCCTACGTTGGCCGGGAATCGGCCTGCGATTCCCGACGCCCAGGGCGTCTCCTGCGGCGGTTAAGGGCGTGAGGGCGCGAAATTTGCCTCTCCCTCACACGCTCCGCTTCCTCTTTCGCGAGCATAACTGCTTCGCATAAGGAGGTGACGGCATCTCATGCCCTCTCGTTCCGTACCATGGCCTGTACCAGGGCCGGACGCGAGAGATCACCGCCATCGATCGCCTCCACGAAGACACGGCGATACTCCGTATAAACCGGGCAGACCTCCACTATATGCTCCACCGTGTCCTCCAGGCGATCCACATAGTGGTGGATTACCCGGACGTTTCCTCCCGCCTTATCCGGAACAGGAACCTTCCGGCTTGAGCCCCCTGGGCCCTGGATCCGGCACTGAATACACACGCTACGATATATTTATATTTGATGTCGCCAGTCCCACACACTGATCGGAATGCAGAGAAAAAATACCACCGATATATTGGTTTCGCTACATTGTGAACGGCGTTTTTTGCTCACTCTTTATTGAATTGCAGGCATGACTTACTTTAAATATAAACATTTTACATTTTTATCAACTGGGAGGTATTCTTTATTCAGAGTTAAAATGAAATGTAAATAAATAAGAAGCTGTACCTCATTAATTCATTTAAGAAAAAATCTAACTCAACTAAAACTGGCTGACAATTCCCGAGACCCAAAAGCTGGCTTTAACCTTGGCCAGAGGCTAAGTATTGCCATACAACGTGGCAATGCCGTCACTCTCTTGTGTACATTACCAGTCGACAGAGATGAGGACGAATTTTTCGACGCCATATTTCAGTTTGTTCATCAATTTCAATTTCTTCATTTTGAGATAATCAACGTACAGTACGTATGCACCTACATACAAAGACGATCGTTGAAGATCTTCATAGTACACACGGGTACACATCAAGCTATACATTTCCAATTTAAGCTGATCTCGCATTGCATAGGATTTCCGTACAATGAGAGGTCAGGTGATACTGAAATGTATAGCTTGATATATGTAGCCGTGTGTACTTATCAACAACTGTTCACATGTCAAAGGAGAGCTTATGTTCTTGTCCCAGAATTACCTTGTGACGAGGGTTTCGTACAATAGTAACTGATCAGTAATATTGTATTTTCAGAAGCTCAAAGGCAGCAAAAATAAAAGCCTACACCTACCGTGTCTCTAGAACTAAAGGGCTATAGGTATCGTAAAACTGTAAAAGGCGACCTATTATTGTCTTAAGAGAATATCCTATACTATTAAACGAGCATTTGTATATATATTTAAATATATTTGTACTCACGTTCTCGAAAACGGCTCTAACGATTTGGATGTAAGTTGCAATATACAATATAGTTTACGGGGGCGAATAATCGATCTAGCTAAGTCTCATATCTGGGAAAATTCGTTTTCTCCATATTTTCCCGAGCAAAGCTCGGTCGGCCAAAGTTTAGAACAAGATAATGAATAATGACATGAGAATAATGACATGGCAGCATGGAATTAGTAAGTACCTACTATCATGGCAACATGGAATAAGTAGGTACTATGGGAGAAAGCCATACCTAAGCATATCGAAAACAAAATCCAGTGAACACGATGACCACATCTGTTTAACGCCCCCTTTTGCGTCGACCAATGAAACAAAAATACGCAATAATAATTTTGTCGTTTTTGTTTTTTTTGATGTTCGTGTTTTTGTAGGCTCTGTAAAAAAATCAGTTGATCACAGATGTCTGACCCTTTTTCGACCACTAGGTATGGAACAAAAGAAACGAGATGAGAAAGTTTTTAATATGAATGTTTTTATACTTTACATTTTGTTTCAACTAACTAGTTGATCACAGATGTCTGACCCTTTTTCGACCACTAGGTATAGAACAAAAGAAACGAGATAGTTAAGTCACAATAACCGTTTTTTGTTCAAATTCGTAAATCAAAACACGGGTACAATAAAAAAATGATGATATTCGTATCATGATTATTTCATCCAACTAAATAGTTTCATAATCAAGGTTGATTATCATTACCCTTAGGAGCCGAGCAAAAGTAAAAAAGTTAGAAAGAACGCTAAGTGAAAAGCGAAGTATCAGCGTAGGCACGCGATACGAAGGAACAAGAAATTTCACGCGGGCGAAGTCGCGGGCAGAAGCTAGTTATTAGTAATTTTCCATACCACTTTCCCCTTGTTTATAGCAGAATTAATTTAAAAATTGTTTTGTGATTATTTATTTTATTTTATAATACCCAGTTTTCTAGCCTCTCTACTTAACCATTTAGGACCGTGGAACATCTGGCGAAGTCAAACGCAACGTGGTTGTCACTGTCAAACAAATATTGACCTTGTAACAGTTGCAATAAAGTTGAGAATAAATAAACTTTCATTAGTTCGAGAGCGTATCTATAGGGGAAAAAGGTGCGCATCTCAGGTTATTTATTTTCGACTTTATTTTAAGGTTGGCAACAATGTTGATATTTGTTTGACTTAGAAATTGATATTTCTACTTAATTTAATTAATTATTATATAATAAATAACAAAATTTAATTTAAAACAAACCAATATGACCGGTGGTTATCGAGTTTTGCGCCTTTAAAGTTTTATGGAAATTTTCCGCCTCTCACCCAAAAACTGCTAATTGTGAGAAATCTACTCAACTAAGATGCTAATTTTATACTTTTCGAATATCATAGAAACCCCATTCAGCAAAAAAAAAACCTTGTCCCAAACGTGCTTGAACTACGACCGAACGAAGGTTCCTATTGATATTTATTACCATTGAAAAAAAACGCCACCCCAGCTGGTTTTAACTGTGTTTTTTTTTGCATTTAAAAAAAACAAGGGACTCGGCAAAAATCTGATACTGCGATGCTATTGGTTGATGAGATTTCTATAGCGGCCGAGCGCTTACGTTGCTTAGGTATGGATTTCCTCGATAGTACTATACATGGATTAGTATGAACTTTCCTATAGGTACTATTAAATGAGCATTCTCTATTTTCACCAGAGCAGAGCTCGGTCGCAAGAGATTGTTCTGTCCGTTTAAGTAAAGACAGTCTTGATTTTTTCCTTGAAAAGTGTAGAAGTCCTTCGATAATCAATGAATCATAGATAAAATAAGACTAGGCTAATGAGAACACCGATTAATAATTTTAAAAATATACACCGAACACAAATAAAACATGTTATTAAAACGATGTTCAATCAAATAATATTGACGAACAGTTGAAAAGTTTCGGGAGCACGAAATTTAATCATTCTGTATTGTTCACAAGCGAACGTTGTGTGTTGTGTCAATTATGTGTCTGATGCAGGGTCAGGGAGTACATGAAAATGGTACGGCGCTCAATTTTGCGGTCATCGATTGAAAGCTAGCCAGTGATATTACTGTTCATTTTCTATTGGACGTGAACAATGGCAATTTTGAAATGAACGATTGATTTAATGTTCTTTCGTGGGACAGTAAAGGAGGGAAAGTTTCATTTGCCCTTGTAGACTTTAGGAGAGTGGGTGAACCAATAATTTGATAGAAAATAAAGGCAAAAATGCATAGGATAGCCACCTCTTGGATTTGAAATTAGAAAATTGTTTATTATTCAGGTAAAACGTAAGCCTACACACGGCTATGTATCGAGCTATACATTGGCTGACCTCGCATTGTATGGAAATCCTATAGGATTTCCATTGTCTCACAATGCGAGATCAGCTTATACTGGAAACTAGTGATGCAACGAATACGAATACGAATATTCGTATTCGCCGAATAGTAGACATTTACCGAATATTCGTATTCGGCGAATACTAATACGAATATTTAAAAATGAATATGTTTGTACGCAAATCTAATTACTGGCAGACTTGGAAAACGCGCGTCGTCGGCACGTAAAAATACGACGTGTGCAAGGGCCTTAACCGCAACGACGACGCGACGGGGGACTCCCCGGCCATAGTTTATACAGTGCCGCGGCCCGGGAGTTTTCCTATCATTACGAACCATGGACTGATTGATTCATTCATTCCTTTCATTTGTCAGTCGAAAGCACAAGTCAAGCAAGAGAGTATTGTTTTATTTATTTTCTGAGGTTGCTGCGAAGTGAAAGGAGTTGAAGTTGAATAGAAAATGTCTTCTCGTAAACGAGATCAAAGTGACATATGGAAACACTTCGATAAATTACCAAATAAGTAGTTATAATTATGGTCTGTATTTCTTTTGTATGAACAAAAGGTAGGATAGTAAGTTCTAAGTAACTTAGACGAACGTTAGTAATAGCTGCGTCTATGTAGTACTAGACTATTAGTCTTTTATTACCATGGCGAGATATTCGTATTCGTATTCGCAGAATAGTACTAGACTATTAGTCTTTTATTACCATGGCGAGATATTCGTATTCGTATTCGCCGAATAGTAGGTTTAATATTCGTATTCGTATTCGTAAAAGTAGTATTCGTTGCATCACTACTGGAAACCTATAGCTTGATGTGTAGCCGTGTATACACAGATTAAACACATATTTTTTTATAGGTATGTGTAATGTCTTTAAATATTACCTACAGCTCAGTTATATTAGTGTTTTTAATCGACTTCGAAAAAGGAGCAGGTTATAATTATGTTCGTAACGTATGTTTTTTTTTTGTTTTTGTTTTTAGTGTTAGTTGCCAGTGAGCTAGACAGTTAATTTGTATCTTGGGACTCGGATTTTGTCGGTACAAGTCTGAAATAGGCCTCATGATTAGAAAAATGTTAATATAGGACAGCTCCCTAAAAAATATTTTGTCACGGGAAGAAAGTGCAGGTACAAAATCAAAATCAAAATATTTTATTTCACATAAACCTACATGGGCACTTATGAAACGTCAGAAGCTAGGTGCACGGTTCCAGTTGGTCGTTTCCAATTGGTGCCATCTCTATAGGTAGGTAGGTAGTACTATTGGGAACAAACAGTCTCACTAGTACCACTAATATTAATTAATATAAATGGTGGTACTATAGAGAACAAGATTTCATGCTAGTACCACCGGTGGTTCAGTTCGGAGGTACTAGTGGGAACAAAGGTTGGGAACAAACAGTCTCACTAGTGCCACTAATATTAATTAATATAAATGGTGGTACTATAGAGAACGAAGTTTCCCGCTATTACCACTGGTGATACAGTTCGGTGGTACTAGTTGAGCAAAGGACTATTTTGCTCTTTCTACGAAGCGGCATTGTCCGGTCTTGTTTGAAGGATTCGTTTGATATTAGATTGAGAGACTGGGGTTGGAAGTTAATATTTTTTTGTTTTTTTTTCGAATTTTTTGTAGGTACCCATATTCTTAGGTTACCAATGACATTTATATGTATATTAATGGGCAGTGTATCTTAAACATAAGATCTGACTACAATCAATCTGCCTTTTTATATGGGAAATTATCAAATAAGTAACTTCTCCCGCTCTGGGCGGAGCGGGAGGGCGTGTCAGACTCTTACTCACTAAAACCCACCCGTGTTCCTTTAGTTGCCATGTTGCCGGAGGCCACAATATCCCTTTCAGACTTTATCGCAGCCCCGGCAGGCATCGGCCCTAACGGACCCCGTCAGTTCTGCTGACATCTCTTCAATCTGCCTGGCCTTTTACCAACTTTGTTGGAGTCGGCATACTGTGTAACTGGATGCAGCTAATACCAGTACCTACTTTACATGGAGCGACTTCCTATCTGACTTCCATAACCCAGTTACTGGGTAACACGATAACCCTTGGTAAGACTGGTTGTGAGACTTTTGGTCTTCTGACTACCCGTAACGATTGTCAAAGATTTACGAATGACAGCCGAAAGCAACGGCTTAACGGGCTTTCCAAGGCACGGGCCTCCGTGCCTCGAATGTGGTAACCCATCCATGAACATGATGCGCATATGATGCGCAGTAAGTGTAGCTTAATCTTCGATCGACCCGTGCGGCTGTTATTAATTAACCACAAACCCCTCCAGAAGATCTTTTACATTAGCGAAATATGCTCCTTTTAGGCCTCTGCCTCGAATCTTGCGGGCAGCGGGGTGAAGGCGGCGGCGGTGGCGGCGCGGGAGCGGCGCGTTCAAATGCATAGATTCTTATGTAACTGTTCTCGAAAGCAGCGGCGCGGGGAGCGAGCGGTTCTATATAAAACTATGCGCAGCCGCGCCGCCGCCGCCGCCGCCTCGCTGCCCGCAAGATTCGAGGCAGAGGCCTTAAGGTTTGGTGTTAGGCAACATCGTCAACAGGATCTGGCAGTTGGGACTCGAGGTGGCTCTGCACAAGTCCGAGGCCATGGGTTTTCATGGTCCTCGGAATGCGCCACCGTCGGGTTCCCAGGTAATGGCGGGCGGGTTCACATCGGTGTCGAGTCGACGATGAAGTATCTGGGACTCGTCCTCGACAGCCGGTGGCCGCGCCGCGCCTCAAAGAGATGTCAGCAGAATTGACGGGGTCCGCTAGGGCCAATGCCTGCCGGGGCTGCGAATACGGGCCGAAAGGGACATCATGGCCCCCGGCAACAGTGCAACCGAAGGAACACGGGTGGGTTTTAGTCAGTAAGAGTCTGATACGCCCTCCCGCTCCACCCATGTGCCAATATTAACCAATAGAATCTAAACTCCGCTTCAGAGCTCCGCTCCTATTGGTTAATATTGGCACATTTCTCCGCTCCGCTGCCTCGCTTTGCTGCAGTGGACAGGCAGCCTGAAGGTTTTATAATGGATTTCTGAAATAAACATGTGAAAGTAGGTAAAAATATACTTATTGTCTGCAAATTTTTCCTTAAGAGGGTTTATCCTAAAAGTAGGCAACGTCGTAAATAGCTGTCAAATATTTACCTGTTTTGATTAATTTGGCAATATTACTGTATGGAATTAAGAAATGTGGCTAACTAGGGATCTAAAATATTGATTATGAAATGCAATAATTAATACCGTAACACTGAACATTTATAAAAAGTATTTGGAAACTTTCCAAATGCCTTTTTTACACCTAAAACGGTTACAACATCAAATTCAGTGTTATAATAATTGCAATTCATTATTAATATTCTAGTTCGCTAGTTAGCCACATTTCTTATTTCCATACAGTAAGTAATATTGCCAAATTAATCAAAACAGCGAAATATTTGACATCTATTTGCGACGTTGCCCACTTTCAGAATAAAAGCTCTTAAATCTTTTCGTAGGCGGTAATCATACCGTTCACTATTAATTAATTATAATTAAGTGTTCTATGTATGTAGGTAACTTATTTACCGACTCAGTTATGTCAGATGGTATTTTTACTTGTTTTTTGAACTTCAGTTCAACCTACGCAAAAATAACGTTATCTTTGAGAAGTAGATGTTTTGAGTACCTAGCCAATTTGAATTTGCGTGATTGTCAATAAGGAATTGTGACTTGTGCTTACATAAGTAACTACTTTTAGAAAGCTTCAGGTTCTATTTAATTCTGAATTATCTTTTCAAAATGCTAAAGGTAAGTTAAGAGGCGTGGGATGCCTTTGACTTTGCCCTTAAAGAGATATTTTTGAATCGTGGGAGATGATGTTATCAATAAGACAAGGAATGCCAAATTTTGTTCTTATTTCGACGCCCACCTAGAGAAGAAAATAAGAAATTAAGATTACAGTTTATTCAATGACTAGGTTTTGCCTGCGGGTTCGCCTGCATTGATGTTGGAAAATATAATTACCCCGGGAACGTACTACCGGATTTAAAAGTAACCTAGGTATATGTTAATCCAGGCTTTTTATTTGATTTTTATTTTTTATCTGCTGTGAATTATATTGTGTGCTTTTTGGTTTGTGCTAAATAAATGTATTTTCTTTCTTTCTTTCTATTTATTATTTTCTTTCTTTTTTTAATGTTATAAAGAATCCGTGCAGCCGTTTTTGCGCCTATCCGGAATCCAGACAAACGGACCAAAATTCTAAAAACTATATTTTCGGCATCAGACTCGTTCCCATATCTCGCAACAATTTTTTTTTTTCTAAAATATTCAATGTTCAGTTTTGACTTCGTTACAATTTTTTTTTAAATATCGTTAGATATGGAAGATAAGATAATTGTTTCTACCAGTTTATTTACTTAAGTACCTACCTGTTAACTTATTACGATAAATGAACTAAAACACAGTGGTATAATAATTTGCTGTAAAATTATTTTATTCGTAAGACCATCTGTTAGGCTTTTTGTATGTAAAATAACAGAACCGTTTCCATAAATAATTACAATGGGTTTTACAATTGTTTTTGTGTGAAACACGTGCAAACTTCAAACCAGGCCGTGTTTTAATTACTCAGTATTGTAAAGTTACTGAAAGCCGACGCGTCGTTCGCACGGACCTAATAAAATCGCGGCGGGATTTTATCGCGCATTGGATTTTCAACTCTGGGTGTTAGCCGAGCGTTGAGAATCCAACGCGCTGGGACGCACTCTCGTCCCAGCGCGTTGAAAAAATACACTGTTGGATTTTCAACTCTCAGCGCTGGTTGTCTATTGTTTACCCGAAGATTATATACCATAATCATCATATTCCCGAATTTCATTTGCCCGAATGTTTTGTTTGCCCTAAAAGACATATGACATACTTTTAATTGCCCGAAACTTAGATACCATAAGATACGAGTGCCATACGTATTGTTTTTCATATTTTTAAGTGCCATAATAATTATTAAACATAATATTTAAAGGCCATAATGATTCAACTCACCATCGGAACCGTTATTGTTGGTTCTTTTGTTTTCAATAGCTCTTTTGTAAGAAAAACAATTCCTTTCCAAATGTCTGCCACAGTGATAACATTTCTTGGGTTTAATATTATTCTTGAACAATTTTAATTACTTTTGTTTTTGTTGATAATGATTTCTTGATATATTTGAAGGAGTGATTTGTGGACTCGAAGTTTCAACCTGAAGTACTTTTTGACTAAAATCAAGTCCTAAGGGCGTTGTGTGAAGCTTGTATTTATGGTAAACAAGCAACATGTTTGACATAAATTTTGATACTCGCAAAGAAACCAAAACAGTACTTCCCGTTGACCTAGAATCATGAAATGTGGTAAGAAGCAAAGTCTCACAGCATAAGTAAAGGTAAAAATTTCGAAAATCGTTATTTTGAAGTTTTATATCATTATTATTTTTTTGCTTTTACAACCTTACATTTGCCGTTGGAGAATTGACCGTGACGTATATCGATGTATGGGAGAACATACAATTGTTGGCTATAAATAAACAACAATGTTAAGTTTGTTTATGGGATAGATTTATTCCACCTACGGAACCCTTTATTGTGCGTGGGTGGTCCGACACGCAATTGGCCGGTTTTTTTGGATGACAACACTCATTATTGTGCCTTGATAGCTCGTAAATCAGATGTTTTTGTTAAGTTTCGGGATTTTGTCGCAAAAAGTGAAGAACGTTTTTGTCTTAGAATTGTTAGAAATTATTGTAGAAACTTATATTGTGATAATTTAGATAATGAAATAATCCTTTGAATTTATAATTAGATACTTGTGATCATAAATATGCCTGAAGGTTCCAACTTTTTCATTTCGAGGTTCAGAATCTTAAAAATATCAGTTAGAAATAAACTGTCGATTTCCCACCCTCCACTGCTTCGTGTCCCAATATAGATCGTGTATCTAAATGGTACTTATGATGATTATTAATAATATAACGTTAATAATCACTTCAGAAAAATATTTTCCTTTCATGGAATAAATTCACACTCTGCTGCCAGCAATATTTATTTGTAAGATCCTGTCAATTTGGATTACCTCAGATTAAATTATTCGTGCAAAAAAAGTCGTACGAATTGCGAACAGAGTGGGATGTATAAGAAATCTTAGATTTTTCGTTCAACAATATTTCACGGATTAGGTACATTTATTTTATGAGATTCTACAGGTGTATGATTCGTAGAACATTTCAAGTTTTCTCAGAATTGATAGTTTGTATTTCTCTGCCTATGGCATATTTTCTGGAAGATTTTAATGAAATGAATGTCTATCGATCTGCCCTTGTAACGTTGTCACACGATATTTTTGCCGACAATTTATGTGAATAGCGGACAATAGAATCTGCAATTTCAAGGAGCTTCTCATAAATATAAGCATACATTCTTTTTCATGAGAAAAGTTATTATCTTGTCGGTGAAATATGAAGAAAAAATGGCACTTTGTCAGTCAGAGGCGTTACACGTGGAAAGTGAAAAACAGAGCCGTCCATTAATGTAGGAAATATCAGCATTGAAGAAGAATTTTAGAGTTTTTTTTTTGTTTTAGCTCTGTTGTGGGATATCTTTGCTGCATCATGCTAACAAGCTGTGCAAAACTGATGATTGGACGTTCCTAATTCCAAATTCTAATGATGTTAATGACTTGCTGATGGTTTTTAAACAAATGTTTATTATTGCCAATGTTGAAACGCAGTTTTGCTAATATGCAGAAGCTAAAGATACCTAATAGGTACCTAACGCATTTCCAAAAGTTACCACTGGTAAGCAAAGTGAAACTGATTTGAGTACTACCTATATGTTATAATTTATAAGTGATTAATAAAAATAAAACCAAAACATTTAAGTAAAAAAAAAAACGTGTGGCACTCGGGGACTGCCGCGGTAAAGCTATTGCATAGCATTTGTAACCTTCATACTTCCTATTTGTCAACGCTGCACTTGGGATGATGACGTGATGACATAAAACAAAAATTACGTTCCCATAACAACGTGATGTTGTCATGGGAACGTAATTTTTGTTTTAACCGTCATTACATAGTAGGCGGAGTGGGGGTGTTAGGTTTTATTTTCGTTACGTTACGGAATTTCTTGATTCGGTCGCCGCGCTCAAAGCCCGCGATAAAAGCTATGGAATAGCTTAAAAAAGGTACCTAGATACCTAAGTAAAACATCTTAATCGCATCGCAAAATCCACGTTACTTCTAATGAGAGATTCTAGTTGTACCTATGTAAACATTATAGCTCTCATTGGCACAAAGGGTTGTTATAACCTTGAACCCTGTATGAACTGGATACAACCGGCGCGGCGTCAACTCATCGTCAGTCATCGTACACTCATGATTGTATCCACGGTGTCTACAATAGATCGTGTTATTCGTGACGTTATCGGTAGTCTAGCCGCGTTATAAATACATTCTGAAAACCGCATGTTTCCCTATAGGTAAATCCTTTAATGTACTGTGGACTGGTATTTTGCTATACAAAACCACATCATTTAGTCTATTTACGTGGTATTGTGCCATACGAACCTTATCTTTTAGTCTATACTAGCTTTTGCCCACGGCTTCGCCCGCGTGGATGTCGAAAAATATCCCATGGAGACGTACTACCGGGATTACATACTTATAGCCGAGGAAATTACATTGACTAACACCTGCGCCCGCGTTCTCGTCAACCATAATTACGTAGTTACTCGTCATTTTGAAACTGTGATATCTTTTAAACTATTCATTTAAATGATATGATGTCGAGGTATATTTGAATTTAAATTAAATGCCTAATTTAAATAACATATTTTATTGGATAAGGATTAATATAATACCGGTCAAAATAACACTGAAATTTTCATCAAATTCTGAAAGATAATAATGGTTACTGTAGGTCATCCTTAGAAGATAGACATATGCCATCGCGGACTTTTTTGTTGACTTTTTTGAGATGAACTGTAGAACATAAATTTGATGTAACTTTTAGATTTCTGCAGCGCACGCCGGTAAAGTTCCCAGTCGGCATGATTTTTTCCGACATCTTCAATAATAATCGTCAAATTTCAGCCAATTTACACAAAACCTAAAACCTCCCACATGAATCACTCCGTCCATTAGTGAAAACTGAAAATCCGTTCGGTAGTTTTTGAGTTTATCGCGTTCAGACAGACAGACAGACGCGGCGGGGGACTTTGTTTTATAATATGTAAGGATTTAGGTACCTTATAAATTGTATGACATTCATATTACTCACTTTTATATATTTTTGAACAATGTTTCCTGTGGAAAGCATACCTTTAGTTATTGTAACATATCTTTTAGGCCGGGGAAATTAAGTTAGAATCCTGCACTAAATCCTTACAGCGTTTTCTTTTCGTGAATCATATTTTTGAACTTGGCTTTTCAATTACTGGGAGTATAGGAATGCATCTAGGTTCCCCTCTTTGAGGAGTGGCTAGAGAGGCGCCACGGCGGGCGTCCTCACCTTCCGCTTGACGCAGATCCTCACTGGACACGGTTGTTTCGGGAGGTTCCTGTTCAGGATAAGGCGGGAGGAAACGCTCGGGTGTCGCCATTGTGTGGATCGCCCGGAGGACACGGTGGAGCATACGGTGGAGGTCTGCCCGGCTTGGGCGGAGCATCGCCGTGTCCTCGTGGAGGCTATCGGCGGTGGTGACCTTTCGCTTCCGGCCCTGGTCCAGGCCACGGTACGGAGCGAGAGGGCATGGGAGGCCGTCACCTCCTTCTGCGAAGCAGTAATGCTCGCGAAGGAGGAGGCGGAACGCGTGAGAGAGAGGCAAATTTCGCGCCCTCACGCCCCTAATTGCCGCAGGAGACGCCCTGGGTGTCGGTAGTCACAGACCGATTCCCGGCGTAACGTAGGCGCGGGCTTGCGGACGGTAAGCACTGGGTAGCTCGCCGTCCGAAGACTAGGCCCGGGTCGACGCCACGTTATGTTTCACACGCGCCTCAAAGAGATGTCAGCAGAACTGACGGGGTCCGCTAGGGCTGATGCCTGCCGGGGTTGTGGAAAAGTCCGAAACGGATACCGTGGCCCCTGGCAACATGGCAACTGAAGGGACACGGGTGGGTCTTAGTCAGTAAGAGTTTGATACGCCCGCCCTCCCGCTCCACCCAGAGCGGGAGAAGTTATTTGATAATTTCCCACCCAAAAAAAAAAGAACTGCATCTAGCTAAAAAAAACAAAGACGCGCAAAAATATTAACAGCGGTTTTTTTACCATTAGCCCCCGCTCTCGCTAGCGTGAGGTGTTGTAAAACGTTCCAACTAGCCTGAGGCGTTGTATGTCTCCGTTATCACAAAATGACCATTGTTAACACTTTCCTTCCTCTGGACAGGAGCACAATACTCCTCTGTTCCTGCAAGACGCCATAGCCCCGTCCTCGTTCCTGCTTCACGTTCCTGACTCCAAGCCGCTGCTCTGTTACTATCTGCTCCACGTTCCTGACTCCGAGCATCCCGAGCCGCTGCCCTTACTCCACATTCCTGACTCTGAGCGTCCCAAAACCGCAGCCTCCGACCTGACGCTCCTATCTCTTTACTATTTATCCGTTGTACTTTTATCCTTTCTATGTTTTTGTATACTATTTTATTAGTGTGACTTACGCTTAGCCAGCCCCGGATAAACTTAACGTTGTATACAATATTAATTACCATTAGGCCTATTATTCAGGTAGGCTAATTCATACTTTAATATTAGTACCTGGACGACTGAGCTCTGCTCTGGTGAAAATAGAGAATGCTCATTTAATGGTAAAGTTCATACTAATCCATATATAGTAGCCTACTTTTTCCATGCTGCCATGATAGTAGGTAGGTTCTTACTAATTTCATGCTGTCTCGTCATTATTCTAATTTCTAAACTCTGGGCGACCAAGCTCTGCTCGGGTGAAAACACGAAGAAAACGAATTTTCCCAGATGTGAGACCTAGCTAGATTGATTTTTCGCTCCCGTGCAACTTTCATCGAAATCGTTAGAGCCGATTTCGAGAACGTGAGTAGAAATATTGCTCGTTTAAAGGCTTGTGCAGACTAGCGCGACACGCGACGCGACACAAAGTATAGGATATAAGATTAATGCGAAACTCTGTCTGTCACCTTTTCGATTTTAACGGCTAAACGGATTTTATTTATTTATTTATTGAAAATTGGTACACAGGTAGACCAGGACCTGGGTTAGGACATAGGATACTATTTATCTCGGTAGTACGTTCCCGTGGTATAATTGTCGACCTCGACAAGGGCGAAGCTGCGGGCAAAAGCTTGAAATATAAAATTACTAAAAACCGGCGAAATGCGTGTCGGACCACGCACAATGAAGGGTTCCGTAGTTGGAATGAATCTATCCCAAAAAATTGTAGTTGAAAGTTTCGTCTTATTTAAAAAAAAAACCCTTTCGTTTGATATTTCACACGCTACAGTTTGCAAAACTTATTAAAAAAGAAAATTCCCCAAAAGTGAACCCCATATTCAAAATTAATTTATTTACGTTTCACACTCGTGTTTGTGTCACGGAAATTCATAACTAGAGATCGGATATTCGGATGCACATTTACCTAAAGTTAATATTTGGCTAAGAAATTATGGAAGTGGCTTCTTAATAAATAAAAAAAATAACAAATCCCGGAATTCCATAACATCCGGGAATGCACAACTAATTAGATACATGGTATGAAATGACTTATCAGCCCTCTTATGAAGGTTACTTTTGAGGTGTTAACATAAAAATGTATATACCCACTAAACATTTTTTTACGAAACTCAAGACACCGAGCTGTTTGTCGCTATGTGTTATGCCAATTTGGCAACCTACTTTACAACATTAGCTAGCATTTCTATAAATAAAAAGTACTAAATTTATCAATTCTAGAGTCGCGAGATTTTTGCGATATGGAATGCACTTTTATAGTGCATTCCATATTAGCCAACACCTGAACGTTAGTAAATAGGTATAATACATTCGATTCTTTAATCACAACTCTTAAAGTCGATCGAGAATCCCGGGATTTTTTCGATACAAAAGTGCATTCTATAATAGCCAACACCTACACTTTAGGTAAATATGCATCCGATTATCCGATCACTGTTCATAACGTATACCAAAATTTCAACTTAATCGGTCCAGTAGATTCGGAGCAAATCGGCTGTGACCGACAGACAGGCACACGAGTGATCCTAAAAGGGTTCCGTTTTTCCATTCGGACATACGGAACCCTAAACACAAGATAAATGTCTACTTTTTATATCGAATACATTGTTAACATAAATAACCCTTGATAACAAAGCCCCTTTGCCCTTGAGCTTTGAACGTTGATAACAAGCAGTCATTGCACGGCTTCTTAATCACTCCAGAATATTTTTTTAAATAACTATTATGGGGCATAAAAGAGGCAACAGCCTCTTTTGACTTGTACCTATCTATAAAAAGGTTCTTTCTGTTAGCCTGGTTAAGCACTAAGCAGTCGGATTTAAAGCTACGTGCTCAGCTGCAACAACTGCTGGCACCTCGTTTTCGAGTAAGGGTCGGGGGGGAGTCTTATTGACTCGGGGAACCGGTCGCGATCGCAAAGGACCTCGCCGCGGTGGTGAGGTCGGAATGACGGGAGGCGTCTGTGTTTGTGCACTGTACTGGTGGCCCTATTCTTCTCCTGGAGGAGTGTTATGTTCTCCTGTAGGAGATCATCTGGATCGGAGAGGATTTCTCTTTGTGACCAGTGGCGGATACATATAGGGGCGCGGAGGGCACGCGCCCCCCTCATACGGCCAGCAATGCTCACGCCAAAAATTTTTTTTTTAAAACAAATAGAAACCTACCTATTTAGATAATAAGTAATAACCATTTACTCAAAAATGCATGTAATGTGGTCATTATTTTGACAACCTTGTTTGAGCAAAGTCGACCTTGCCGTTCTGTTTCAAGGAGCGGCCGGCAAAGTTTTGCTGGCCGCTCTAACAGGCCGGCAAAATATTGCCGGCCGCTATTTTGACGTTTCAACGTTTTAAAAAATCAAATGCAAAAAGATTTTATTTAAAACACAGCTGTTTGTATTTATAGAGATAGGTACAAAAAGATTTTATTCCATATTTGGCTGTATAGGTCCAACAACCATTGTTAAAAAAAAAAAAACAAAGAAGTAACAAAAGCGCGGTTCAGCGAAAATTGTATTTTTATTTAGTGACTTTTTTGCTAAAAATGAGCTCTCAAAGCGAAAATTCTTCCGATTCAATGTGTTTAACACCGCCAGACTGTTCACCTGATGAAGCTAAATTAGTGGTTGAAAATTTAATACCGCGAAACTCAAAGGAAAAATATAAGCTTGCATATGAAAAATTTGTGCAGTGGAAAATCAGTAGGAAATCTAAATCTTTACTTGCTGGTTTTATTTAGATTAGATACTTGAATTTTTGAGTAAAGCACTATACAAGCCTTGGCCCACAATGACTGCTTCGCTGGTCACGCTATGATTGCCTCGAGCTAGCCTAGCTACGCTCTAGGCCTTCCAGCTTGGCCATCATTGCAGCCCTTGCTGTCCTCGCTGTAAAGGCCTCGACCTACGGCCTCGGCCTTTATCTCAGCTCGTCCATCAAGTGCTGCACGCTGACCGCGCTGTGTCGGCCTGGAGCTGCGCTGTCGGCCATCATCAGCGCGACCAGCAAAGTAGTCATTATAGACCACGGCAGTAATGTACTATTTCGAAAGTAGCCACATATTGATGATTCGAACTGGGTCACGTATTGTATTTACTTATTGCCGATCGTCGCGTCGTAGCAAAATTCATTGTTTTATTATTTTCTAAATGTTTTGTTATGGGTGGTGTAAACGAAGAATATTGTCTCCTTCATAATAAGATTGTGCATTTCTTTTATAATAATACTTTTAATATTTTAACCGACTTCCAAAAGGAGGAGGTTCTCAATTCGATTGTATGTTTTTTTTTTTTGTATGTTTGTTACGCAATTACTCCGTCAATTATGAATTGATTTTGATGATTCTTTTTTTGTTTGGTAGATCATACTTCAGAGGTGGTCCCATATAAATTTTATTACCTTTGCTTGGGTAGTTTTTGAGTTAGCTTCAATAATACGTATTTTTTCGTCACTTAGTATGTGGATGATATGATAACTTCCTGTCATTGTTATTTACATAGCAGGTATTGGTATTTGAATTTGTGTGGGGTAGGTATCACAACTAAAAAGTGAAAAATAAAAACTTTTTACAAAAAAAAAACAACCGACTTCAAAGAAAACACTACAAAGTGAAAAATAACTTTAATTTCGGAAGTCGGTGACAAAGAACGAAAATTCAAAACCAAAGACACCGACTTCCGAAATTAAAGTTATTTTTCACTTTGCTTGTAGTTTTTTTTTTGAAGTCGGTTGTTTTTTTTTTTGTAAAAAGTTTTTTGTTGTAACAGTTTTGTGCGGGTGTTGTTATCCGTATCCGTATCGTGTCAAGAGTTGGCTGAGGTCGACAATAAAGGAGGATCGTTAGCTCTGTTGAACACTCACCTTGACATTGATTGTCCTATCGACGATGTAATTGCCCGGAAGAATAGGCGCATGGAATTCATCGTTTAAAGAAGAGAACTCAAATTGTTACTTTTTAGGGTTCTCTAGTTAACAAGGAACCCTTATAGTTTCGCCATGTCCGTCTGTCTATCCGCGGTTTAGCTCAGAGACTCTAGTACCTACTAGAAAGCTGTTATTTGGCAGGGTATACTACATATTAATCACGCCGACAAAGGTGAATGGTTCACCAACGAACGGTAATACGAGAAAACTATTAGTCGATACAATTATTTAGCGACAGCACGTTTCGCCGAATAACGCTACATAGAATGAATGGTTGGCCGATACCAAGATTTGCCGATGTCATGGTTCGCCGGAACACGCTTGAACTAAATAATCCTTTATCGATAGCAGTTTGCATCGAAAACACCTTTTCTTACACCGCCTATCCAAAATAATTGTCTTTAGTTTCTCGCTTGGACAATTTTGACAGACATCGATTAAATTGCATTAACTGCTATTTTCATGCGTTTATCTTAGTAATTCAATAAAAATAAATGTAAAGAAAATAATAAAACAGCAAATTTGATTATTTTTATAATTAAATGGTAAATCACAAAAATAAAGGTTGCAAACTGCACAATCATAAAAAACAATCAATTTTGAAAAAAAAAAACTACCAGTTATGTGTTATATTAATGATTTTTGATGTACATTATGTGAGCTAGCCCACCTAAGAAACTTTCTATGCTCATCTCACTCTTTAGGGACAAGTGCTTTTCTAGTCTCTTTTCATATTCAATCTGCGACGAACGACGACGCTTTGGCATTGGCTCAGATGCAGTGATGCGCTCGATTTCGCAGTCGGTATATTTTTGTTCTTTTAGCAAACTCCTTAATAGTGTTGAAGACATTCCACTTCTTGCGATTTAAAAGTGTGTTCCACCGGTTATGCCATGATTCCAGAGCATTTTGTGTTTTCGGAATAGAATAAGTACGATTAGACACTGACCACATAGCTGGTGGGAACAATGGTGGATTTTTGCTCAGAATTAACTTCGTCCCTGGGCCAGATTTTTTTGTAAATACTCCAGATACATAATACTTATTGAACCATTGTGCCAATCCTTCGGCTTCAGTTGGCAATACTACGTTTTTTACTTGCTCGAAGGCCTCCGGTATCTCTTCTGGTTCCAAAAATGCTAAAGCAAATAAATGTCTGATTTTATGTGCAAATACGAAATCAGTACCATAGCGCTTTGCCAACCCTTCCGCCTGTACATGCCACCAAAGGCTTTGCGTGAGATGAAACAGACACAGTCTGTGTGCACAGTTTGGAAATTGTTTTCTCACAGCATTTATCACCGCAATTTCGAAATCAGTCAGTATGTTTTCTGGAGACAAATTAGTATTAAAGGTATTGACCCCATACCTATTTAATATTTCAAATAATATTATGTAACAGGTTTCAGTCTTGTGCGATAATAGGGCAAACACTAATGGTAAAAATTTGCTTGTGCCCCGTTCAGTTCCAACTAAAACATGTATTGAATATACTTGAGTAAATGGATTCGGGCATGTCGAAAATGTTCCGTCCATTACCCAGCATTGTGCACTCATTAATCGTTTAAAATTTTCTTTAGTACAAAATACGACTACGCTCTCACCTTCATTTGTATAGTGACCAATTAAAAACTGTTGTTGGTCAAGGTCACAAAGACACTCTGGTACTTTAAATTCATCAATCGTTTTTGGAATCGATGGCTCGCCTTTACTTCTAATGCGCTGAACAATCATTCTTGCCGCTGCTTTGCTAGGCAATTGAGCAGCACTCGTATTTGGCAGAGAGTCCATTGAATTGTTTGCAATTTCTTTTATCTTTGCATTAAAGCTCATCTGTAACCGCTTTTCTGGCTCTGGCAGATGCCCATGTTCATTGTTTTGATTTAAAATCGAATGTTCATTTGTGCAAAATATTGTTGTCACAGTAGCACCACAACCTTTAGAACTTTTCAGCGTACATCTCCAGTAATATTTGTCGTCCAATCTTTTGTTGAGGTGATATGAATATCCATCCACAATTAGTACACTAGCGCCGCGTTTTGATTGCATTACATTACAAGCACTCATTTTCAAATTAATTGACTGATCGCAATAACAACGAAAATAAACGGGAGAACGTAGTTTTGATTCAAGTCACTATTATGTATTTTGTGCTCAAGTCGGAAATAGTTTATAACTACCCACATATTTGCAACAATACACTGACCAGCGAGAATGTTTATCATTTTTACAATGTGGCCAATGTAATAATTATGAGCATCATCTAATTTGTTTCCGTAAGCAGTTGTACATATTATTATAACAATTGTTTATGCATTATTAAGATAAACGCATGAAAATAGCAGTTAATGCAATTTAATCGATGTCTGTCAAAATTGTCCAAGCGAGAAACTAAAGACAATTATTTTGGATAGGCGGTGTAAGAAAAGGTGTTTTCGATGCAAACTGCTATCGATAAAGGATTATTTAGTTCAAGCGTGTTCCGGCGAACCATGACATCGGCAAATCTTGGTATCGGCCAACCATTCATTCTATGTAGCGTTATTCGGCGAAACGTGCTGTCGCTAAATAATGGTATCGACTAATAGTTTTCTCGTATTACCGTTCGTCGGTGAACCATGCTTTCTGTAGACAGTTATATCGTTCAAGGGTAATTCGATATACCGTACGGGACTCCATATTGTGAGGTGTCGTTGGAAAGGTCGTTAAAAAATCTGCTGTTTCATACATGTTGACCATGTAGGTTTTGCACATTTCTATGAAACAGCAGATTTTTTTTGATAACCGACGAAAAATTTCAACGCAGGGGGTTTAGAATCATGGACAGAATCCATGGTAAAAGTTTTCGGATCGATGTCCCTGCCACCCTGTATAAAAGGAAAGCTATCACAGCTAAGTAATAATCGATCAACTTACATTTGCAGTTACAAAACATATTCTCCCATACATTCCGTGTGGGAGAATATGTTTTTCAACTACAATGTTAAGTTTGTTCTTGGGACAAATTCATCCCAACTACGGAACCCTTCATTGTGTGTGGTTATTTTGTTATCTCGTTATCAGTTATAATAGCGCCCATAACTCAAGACGTCTTTTAGCGCCCTCCCTTGATATTTTTCTGTACCTATCCGCTACTGAATCTGATTGTGAATGAGCCTTGTCAGATCACACATCTCACGTATAATATTAGACACACCTTTCAACAAAGAACAGGATAATAACGTATTATTGAGACAGTTTTCTGAGAATAATCTGACCTCTAAATATAGTAGTCCAATAATTAGTTTTGAACCCAGGCAAAGGGAACGCTTCCCCGAAATATTGGAAAGACAATTTAATTACAATTTATTACCCGGTTCAAAGGAAAGCAGTTTTTAACTTTGCTACACTTTAGTTGCAATACATTATTTCTTAATGTTGCAATAAATGCTTCGCTGCCACCTTAAGCTCATCACCAGTGACCGGAGTAGGTAGAGTGATTTTATGTACTCGCATCATGAATAGTCATAGAAATCATAACATGTATAAGCCTTTTTTCCGGGATTTCTTTTTGGTACTTACGGGATTGAATCAAATATTGTTAAAGTAAGGATTTTTAAACTACTACGTTAGAAATTTATAGAATGCGATAGATAAATATTTAAAATATTTTATATTATTATATTGTTTTTATAGTATAGCTATACTTTTCTTGGAGTCCGATCACCTATATACTATTAAAAAGACAGCAAAAGGGTTAAATATTTCTTATTCATTTTGATGTATTCTTTATTCTAAACATTACAACATTTAAAATTCCTAAAAAAAGTCTTAATAATTTCAAAATCCCGGAATCCCGGAAGCATATCCATACTAATATATACGTGCAAGAGCAGTGGTGGCCCCGTGGTAACGGCTTCGACTTACGAGTTGTAGGTCGTAGGTTCGAATCCAGACAGGCGCTTTACTTTGTGTAAATTCGCTTTACTTTGTGTAAATTATTTCATCACCACTGCTCTCAAAACGGTGAAGGAAAACATCGTGAGGAAACCGGCATGTCCTAGAACCGAAAATTCGAAGACATGTGACATCTACCAACCCGCACTGGGCCCGCGTGGTGGATTACGGCCCACTCCCTCTCACAGAGAGGAGGCCTGTGTCCCAGCAGTGGGAACATTTATAGGCTGATGATGATAATGATATACGTGCCAGTGCATTGACCCCAAATCACTCTACCTACTCCGATCACTGCTCATCACACACATTGAAAATAATATAATTATTATTGTAGCGCTAAAAAAATCTTTTGAGGTAAAATACCTACAATTATAATCTTCACTGTGTGTGGTGGTCCATTAAATTGCACGGTGAGCGATATGTCGAAGATAATATAATATAATTTTTATATTATTTTCAAAGTGTGTGACGTCCTTTACTGACTGGCTTATATTTTTTAAAGTCGCATCTAATAGAACTGCAGACCGAATTTTGGCCATGGCGGCCAATCTCAGCAGAGATTATATTAAAGGTATTATTAGAGGTATTATAGTGCACAAGTGTATGCACACACAGGTGCACTCTCTCTTATAATTCAATGGGACGGCAATCCGACACGATCGGAGAGAGATCGGGCGCAGGACCAACGGCTTTACCTACGTGCTTAATTAAATAGCCCATTTATAAATATTTATTTATTTTATTTTCTTTATAAATCAATCAATACAATAACGCCTTTAGGACTGGTGAGGCTCCCTCGATTCTGCAGCGCGTCGGGCATGTTTGCTGATGCAAGAGTCGATGACTTTTACGCCATTATGAATAAGAAAAAAGCCTCTCTGATGCGCCGGATTCGGGGGAGCGCCAACAGAATCCTAAGGATGATCTCTGAGAGGCCAGAGTCTGCAGTGCTGAGTAGGTTCATTCAGCTTCACGTGACGAGATGTTTTTTTTTTTGACATGTGTGATTTAATTATTTGTATTTGGAATTTCATGTATTTTGAATTTATTATCAATGATTACTAACATAGTTTTAAGACCTTTTGATATGTTTCTAACAATTTATGGACATATCAATTAGTCTGAAGTAAATGAATTTAATTTAATAAAGTACAATCTAGCATATTAGCTGTAAGTACTTAATTTAAATATAACTTAAACTGCTAAGTAACTATACAATTAAGAAATCGTCCAATAACGTCTTTCTTATTCACTATCAGTTAAGGGGAAGACACTTGATTCACGTGTTCTTTATAAAAGTCGGCACTTGTACTACAGTTTAAGTTCAATTTATAATGTCAAAAAACTAGGTCACCGGTCTGCAATACCAGCTGCATCGCAGATACGTTGACATTCAAAATACATGAAATTCCAAATTCTCTGGAGAAGAAGAATGCTCTGAAATCTCTCGTGTGCCGGGTGTGCCTGATAAATATACCAGCGTCCATTACCTTATAGCAAGGGCGGATCCAAGGGGGGGGTCATGGGGGTCATGACCCCCCCCCCCTGGGCTGCCTTTAGGTCATCCACTGGTATTTTTTCTAATCTCATTGATACATTTAATCAAATAAATACTTTGTATGATGTTGCCACGTAGGATGTTTGCCATTGCCACACATGCGAACGACATGCAAAATGAGACTATGGCTATTATTATAATTATGATGATTGACCGTGGAGTTTTCTGCCGGCTCTTTTCCATAGAAAACGACTAAGTGAAACGATTCCTAGTTTCTGACGTTTCATAAGACGACAATAAGTGACAGCGACCTCGAGCGAGTGGGCGGCGCCACGCGTCACCTCCCCGCGACCCCGCAACTGCACGCACGTAATTTCGTAGGGTAACCATACGTTTCAGATAGTGAGGACTATCCTGTCTGATTTTAGATCACCAACCAATTTTTTTTCAATATATTGTTAATAAGTAAGCTAATATTCTGATAATAATTTAAGATTGTTATCATATTATTTTAATAGTTTGCATTGAATAAGTTGGTTTATTATATTTACGTAAATAATAAATGTGTTCATACATGAATAGGACATACCTACTTAAAATAATAACAAAAGATGACAACAAAAGATGACAAAAATATAAAACAAAGGTGTGTGGTTTGTCTGCGTGTATGACCAGCGCCCTAATTGCATAATAAACGATCAATTACAATCTGAATCATTTAAACAGATTGCCAATCCATTGCTTCATAAGTTCGAAAAAAAACCTGCTCAACAACGTAAATAACGCAATTAATGTTGTTGAACTGCAAAATGAGACAGAATAGTCTTAATAATTTACGAAAAGGTTAGATAGCAGATAATATGAACGTAAACGAAGTAAATAGAATAGGTAACTATATAAGGATCGTAGCAGTTGGCATCCATGGGAAACGAATGGAGCATGGAATGGAGAATGGATTTGTTTATCTACAAAGATTCTTCTGTCAGCGAGCTAAATCTCATGAACTGTAATAGGTAGACAGTTGAAAATTTCTCGAAATTATTATTTTCATGTATTTTCATGAAACTTTCACCATCTAGAAGACAATTAAACTATACATCATCAGCCTATAAATGTTCCCACTGCTGGGACACAGGCCTCCTCTCTGTGAGAGGGAGTGGGCCGTAATCCACCACGCGGGCCCAGTGCGGGTTGGTAGATGTCACATGTCTTCGAATTTTCGGTTCTAGGACATGCCGGTTTCCTCACGATGTTTTCCTTCACCGTTTTGAGAGCAGTGGTGATGAAATAATTTACACAAAGTAAAGCGCCTGTCTGGGTTCGAACCTACGACCTACAACTCGTAAGTCGCGGCCGTTACCACTGGGCCACCACTGCTCTTTTACCACTGGGCCACCACTGCTCTGATTAAACTATACAAATTTTATTAAATGGCTTTTATTTGTATTGTGTTTGATAAATCAAGGTGGGTTGTTTTTCGAATAAACTTGGTGCGCGTTGAAGCCGGGCCTCTTGTGGGCACGAGCGGCAGTGCATCGCTAATACTCGGAGTAATTTTATTCGCTTTTAAGTTTTGTGCTAAAAATTGGTGGTAAATCGAAATCATTGAAAAAGAAACGCCTAGCAAAAAATAGATTATAGAGTAAGTAACGTACCTATTTTAATCGAACTAATATTATCAATAGTGGTGCCGATTCTCTTGTACACTGAACTAAACTATCACTAAAATTCCTTACTTTTGACTATGAGAATCTCAAAGCTATTCTGCAAAATAAATTCTCTAAATTAAAAAATAATTTTGACACATCTAAATCGAATTTGACAATCGCGACTCCACACGTGATACCTAACCATGTGAATCTTTTTAGAGCCGGAGGCACGCGGGGGGGCAGCCTCGACGTGTTTTATATGGAATTTTTCACTTTTTGTATGGGAAAAAAAAAATTACCTACATGTAGAGTGTTATGGGTTTAAGAGTTTTATAAAGGGGGTCGATATTTTTTTTATTTTTGTGATTGGACACAACATTTTTGAGATACAAGCAAAAGAAAAATAAAATCAGTACTGTTTTTGCATCTGAAGTCGAGGTGTTGGTGTTAATTTAAAGTTCATGAATACCAATTTTATTCCCCACGTTTTTAGTCGCGATTAAAAATAGTCAGATTTAGTTAGAAAATCTAAATTTTAGATGAATAACGTCAAATTCAGAATAGCAAAATTGCCATTTTCACTAAATTAATATCTCAGTATCATCTTAGTGCTGTCAAACTAAAATATAGTTAAGATGTGTCACTTCAGTCTATTTCAGAATGGGAAATCGTCGTTTGACAGGAATAAACTAAATTTTGGTGATTTTTAGTCCAATTTAGAGGCATTTGTGACAAGAGAATCGGCACCAATATCCATCGAAAGGTTACTTAAATTATTTTTCACTAGCTTCCGCCAGCGGCTTCGCCCGCGTGATATATATATATATAAATTATAGCCTTACTAGCTTTAGCCCGCGGCTTCGCCAGCGTGGATGTCGAAAATATTCCACGGGATCGTACTACTGAGATTACATACCTAATAGCCGAGGAAAGGTCATTGACTAATACCGCTGCGCCCGCGTTGCCGTCAACCTTATTTATGTAGTAACGCGTAATTTTGAATCTGTGATATCTTTTAAACCATTCATTTAAATGATATGATGTCAGGCGTATTTTAATCTAAATTAAATGCCCAATTTAAATAACATATTTTATTAGGTATGGATTAATATAATATTGGTCAAAGAAGTTTAATGGTTTCATAATTTACAATATATTAATGTAAAAATAATACGTTAATCATTTGTTGTTGTTGTGTTGTTTGTTGTTATTGCAACAGATAATGTAGGTACAAATTCACTCCTAGGTTGTTTCGTTTTATTTATCAGTGTATTTTTTTTTTTTATATTTCCATATTTATGCACACACATATAAACAGACAAGAAGAGAGGAAAAGAAAAAATACGTACAAAGGAGTGCCTTTGTACGTATTTTTTCTTTTCCTTTAAAAAGCAGTGGCTTTTTCTAAAGAAATCTCTTCCAGCATACCTGCGACAGGAAAGTATATAAAAAGAGATGTAGACAACCTGTGTAACCATAGGAAAGAGAATAAAAAAAATCAAAGAAGAAAAAAAAAACAATTCACAAATTTCAATTATTTTTCATTTCTGAAGTGATTGAAACAACATTTACTGAAGAGGAATCCTTTTGTTGTAAATTATGGAACTATCAAACTTTTTTCTTCCAAACTAGGCGGTATCACTCTGCGACATGTATCTAAATATAGGCACCGGCATGAAAGTAAAGGCATGGGCGAAAGTAGGAAAATAGTTGTGCACAATGTACTTAAGCCGACGTTCGCACGGACGTAATAAAATAGCGGCGCTTTTTTTTCGTGCACGTGCCCACACGACAGTACGTCCCAGCGCGCTGGATTGTCAACGCTCGGCTTAACACCGAGAGTTGAAAATCTAGTGCGCGATAAAATCCCGCCGTGATTTTATTACGTCCGTGTGAACGTCGGCTAAGTTCGCAAAACGGACACAAAAAAAGATAAAATAAAAAAAAAACAAAAATCCCGACTGCAAAAACTCATAACTGAAAAGATTATAATATTTATAATGCTTGTTTTTCTCTTTTCAGTTATGAGTTTTTGCAGTCGGGTTTTTTGTTTTTTTTAAATAATTTGTTATATTTCAAACTTTTTAGTTTTAATTTACTGGCAAAATGTGGGTGTCCTATAGGTACACCTCTGCCTAACCCTTCGGGGATTACAGGCGTGATTTTATGTTTTATGTTATGTGTTAGTTTTATTAATATGGAATATGTATATTTGGAATTGACTCATTACTAACTTTTATTTGTTGTTATTTTTTTAAACCTACCCCTCTTTTTTTTGTATTTGCAGATGCATATATAAATATTAAATAGCCTATGTCACTTCCACTATTAAGACGAACCTAACGACACCTCATATGTTAAAATCCATCAAGCCGTTTGGGCTACAGAGCGTGCCAAAGAAATAGACATAAGTACATACATACAAACATACATACATACATACTCTCGAAAAACATTACCCTCCTTCTGGGACAGTCTAGTAATTACATCTCCGCAGTCAAGGTCATACTACTTACGGACCAAGAACACCCCCACAACTTGTATGTCAATAATAGCATTCAAATATTTTTTGAAACTAATCCGGACTGTCCCTACAACGATGTAGTATGGTTATAAAAAAATTACAAAAAAACCTCGTCTCTGAATTTACGACTAGAGAATTTTTATTTGGTGTTGTCCTAAAACAAAAATAACACAATTATTTAAATTAAATAAAAGTGTGGTTACTACAATTCAAAATAATTCAAACTTTCGATAGAGATTAATGATAATTTTATTTCGATTAAAATAGGTACGTTACTTACTTCAGTAATCTATTTTTTGCCAGTGTAAGGCATTTCTTTTTCAATAATTTGGATTTACCAGATATTTATAGCATGAAATTTAAAAACGAATAAAATTGCTCCGAGCGTTAGCGTCTACCCGTGACAGTGGTCAGCGATGCACTGCCGCCCGTCGCCCGCAAGAGCCCCGGTTTTAACGCGCACCAAGTTTATTCGAAAAACAACCCACATTGATTTATCAAACACAATACAAATAAAAGCTGTATACTAAAATTTGTGTAATTAAATTGCCTTTTAGATGGTGAAAGTTTCATGAAAATACACCTGATAGCTTTTGCGTTATTATCGTTTTTTTGTCCGCGTTAGACATTACTTTACAAATTAATTACACTATGTTATAAAAATATAATTTGAATTATTCGTATATCAAATTATGAAGAAAACTGTCTAGTACAACATATATATTTTTCAAAGAATTAAGACTAGTAGTTTAGATGTAGTGTCCAATTTAAAATCATTAAAAGTCGTATATCTGCGCCATAAGTGTCCATGTAGGTTTATCTGAAGCTAGCAACTAGACGTAGAAATTAAAGACCCCAGAATAGTGTTAAGACAAACCGCCCCGGCCCCGGTCCTGGCGGCCCCCTAAATCTTAAGAAGTACTTTTTAATGATATCCCAAACACGGTTAACATAAATATTCAGCAAGAAGCAGTTTAGAGTTGGAGGCTAAGGATGAAAATTGTCGAGCTCGCTCCGCTCGCTACTGGTGCCGATTCCCTAGTTCACAAACTAAACTAAATTTAAGTTCAGTGCATCTTTTTCTTTCTATTTCATTATGAAAAGGACAGAAGATAAATTTTAGTTTAGTCCTGTCAAATTAATCAGCGCTTGACGTAAATTGACGTAATTTTAGTCGGCTAGTTTTTAATCACGTCTAAACTTGTATGGAGAGTGACAGGCTCTGATTAATTTGACAGGACTAAACTAAAATTTATCTTCTGTCCTTTTCGTAACGAAATAGAAAGAAAAAGATGCACAGAACTTAAATTTAGTTTAGTTTGTGAACAAGGGAATCGGCACCATTATCTACATTCTCAAGCTTTCTGCACAAGTCGACAAAGGAACTCATATTTATATATGACTTAAAAAAAACCTTATCTCCTACACAAGGCGGTGTGCTAAAATTTTCGAGCTCACTACGCTCGCTCTTGAATTCTATATTTTTCGAACTCTCAAACTTTTCTACTGTCTGGATGTTGAATAGAAACCTAACCGAGAATTTCGAGACGAGGTGCAAAAAAATTCGCCTTGCTCGCGCTCCCCTACATTTTTCCTTATCGTATGAGGAGACGAAAAGCACCTCCCTGAAAAAAATTCTTCTGCCTGTTGGAGGTCCATGGTGTAGTTAGATTATAATTAGACACGTTATACATACTTGTTTTTTTTTTGCTGTCATTTTAATTTTTTTGTGAAGTGTTAATAGAAATACCTACATATACTGAGAAGACCGCCGCCGGCCTTATTTTGTTTTGCTCCCCTGGCCCCCCGACAGGCTTAGTCCGCCACTGATTGGAACCTGTCCTGGCTGACCCCGACTATGTGACCCCCCCCCTGATTCGAAGGCTGGATCCGCCCTTGCCTTATAGTTTGACCTATATTTACTTTTCTATAATAAGAACTGCCGCTAACTGGTCGAAATTTTACGTGGCAGGAGGGCTGGCTCGTTTTTTGGCCAAAGAATTAGCATTGTCATTCAATGTGGCAATGCTGCCAGTCTTCTGGGCATCTTTCCGGATGACAGCGACGGATACTTCCACGCCTAACTGACCATTTGTTTTTGTATTTATTTGTATAGTTAGTAATTTAGTACCTACCTAGTGTAAATTCTTAGTTGTGTTAAATATTGTAAAAGAAATGTTTCGGATGTCATAATTATGCATCGCAATATCACGAGCGTAAATATCTTACACTTACCCAAGATTCAAAAGCAATTAAAGTACCTATTGATAGAAATTGTTTGGTGTTACGAACATAGTAATTTCGAAAAAAGTGTACTATTCTGTAATGTCTTTTCTCGAATTTACAATCGTTATTTCACGAGAAAATTGCATTTGCATGCTCGTGACGTCACCTTTTGCGCTGCAAAATTTATTTGTAAGTAGGTAAGTAAATTCTGCTACAAAATATTTCGAAAGAAAAAGTTTCTGCTGAAACCTGCATTTGGCATGTCGAATACTACCTAAGTATGTACTCATATTTACGTAGGTACTATGTGCATATTATGTAGTTTTATTCAACAACAATTAAGTGATTATCGAGCGTTTCATGGAATATCAAATTGGATATAGGTCATCGTGTTACATTGTTAACGTCAGCTTTTATGCATATATACAGGTGGTAATTTATTGTACCTGGTAACACTAATATGGCTATTATATTATTAAACGGCTAAAATGAATTATTGATATAATCAATAATGACATAGATCAGTTTATTAGCGGCTTCAAAAAAGTAGAAGGTTCTCATTTTGGTTGTATGTTTTTTTAAATGTTTGTTACCTCAAAACTCCGTCATGTAAGAACCGATTTGGATAATTTTATTTCAATTTCTTCCCATATAAATTGTATCAAGTTCTGATGAGTGGTTTTTGAGTTAGCTTCAATAATAAGTACTTTTTCCACTTAGTTTATGGTGATGATGTTATAATAACTTCCCGTCACATGTTGTTTACATTGCAAGTAGTGGCTTACGACTTTGTGTGGGGTAGGGTAGGCCCACAACTAAAAAGTAAAAATTAAAAAGCTTCTTACAAAAAAATAAAAACAACCGACTTCCAAAAAAACACTAGAATGTGAAAAATAACTTTAATTTCGGAAGTCGGTGGCAAACAACGAAAATACTATTTTTGTAAAAATGTTTTTAGCATAGATCACATCTAGATCTAGCAAGCAGGAGGATGCTGTTATCCTCGCTTCCCACACATCTAAATAATTACCTACGTGTGAAGGGAGAGAGGCTTACAAAATACTGTATAGAAACCATTACGGTTGATTAAAATATTTCATTGATAAAAAACATCAAAGAAAATTCCACAATTACTTCGTTCGATAATTCTTCATTTTATGAAAATCCTGTACGTTATCATTATCGTAATTACTTTTAGTCGTATTCATTGGGGAATCGTGCCAGAAATCCTCGAGATACCGAAAACCACCGCTCACGAGGTAAGAATTAAGAAATCTTTCCTAACATTATTATTAGTAGTTTAGTTGTATGACAGGGTGTAAAGTTCACTCACCCTCTATAGAAAAGGGAGAATCCTCCGACCAGACGGGTGTCGTGTCTGGCGGGCAACTGCCCAACAGTTCATGTCGGATAGTCTTATTGTTTCAACTATCATTAATGAGACAAGATGGAATTTTAATTGTTATCGATCTCAATGAGTCCTCGTGAAAGTGAACTCTTATATATGTCGTTCGCGCGGTAAACTCTAATTGCGCGATGCAGGATTTGTGTGACGTCATGTCTTTTTGATGCGTAGTTCGTATGTGGTGGTGTAACCGCTACAGTAGGATCGGATTATTTACCAGATTTTTAATTCTTATTTATTATCTTAAAAGGGTACCTATTATTTTATTATTTATTTCTCAGTTTTAGGGTTCCGCACCCGAATGGTCCCAAACGGAACCCTATTACTAATTTTTCGCTGTCCGTCTGTCTGTCAGTGGGTTGTATCTCATGAACCCTGTAATAGGAAGATAATTGTTCACAGATTGTGTCTCTATCCAAGAAATGTGTTTTTTTTTTCCAAATATTGTACGGTAGTACGGAAATCTTCATCTGCGAGTCCGACTCGCACTTGGCCGATTTTTTTATGTAACCTGTGAGTCAGAAAAAAGTAGGGCAGATAGAGGGGGGTAGATTTTCTACCAGTTGAGAAACTAATGCTAAGGATATATAAATCCAGGGAACGAGTCGATGAGTAGTTCCACAATCAACGCAGCATACTTATCTTTCAGCTTTAGCATAATATATGTATGTCACCGTATAATTATATACGAATCCGTATTATTATATGAACTTCGTTAGTTTATAATCTATCGGTATTATTTCCGTTAAATTATAAACCGTCGAACCGTCGCATTATTTTTCGCTAGTTTATGATCTTTCCATGGGAAACCAACAAATTGTGAACTGGTATCAAACTTGCTTGCGACGTAACGCACCTTGCGCTAATACTAAATAGCCAGCCTAGCTGCGAGCAACTTGGAAGTAGCGCTCGCCAGCCGTTGCCGCGGCACCGCTCGCTCCGCTCGCTCGGCTCGCGCGCTAACCTTACCTAACCCATTTCACCCAATACACAATTTTTTTACAGTTATAATCTAACGGAAATAATACCGATAGATTATGAACTAACGGTGCTCACAATCTTACGGTGACATATATACTCTAGTGGTAGAGTGCTGGCCTCTCTTTTAACTATTTAAGGTAATACGTCGTCTTTATCAGAAGAGGTCTTATTGTCTCTTATGCGTGTGATGCGGGCGAGGAGATGTAAGTAAATGAAAGTCAAAAAAGGATTGTGTGGTTTTATGAAACCACGGTAAAAGTGAAACTTATATAGGCGCCGCCATATTGGCCTTGGCTGCTCTGACGAGCGCCTTTCACTTTATCCCTACTCCGCGGCCGACCGTCACGCGACATGCAACACACAGGCCAAAAAGTTTGAGACGATGTAATAAAAGTTTCACTTTAATAATATTCTAAATAATCACAAATCTCTGATCATATTAGGGAATTAACAATAATGTAAACGACATTCCCCCCAGCACGTGAGGCGCGTGCGCACATCAATCAACTCACTGCCCTACAAGGGTAGTCACAATGATTACCAATATCTCAGTCGCCATTTAATCAATGCCGGATTCGATCCATTATTCGCGATCTATCCTTTTGACATTCGGCTGCCTTTTCAGTACTCGGGGTTACGTCAAGTTGACAGCTGTCATAATAGTTCTAAAAACAACTCCGTAAGTATGGCATCGTAAAACCTTTAGACGCGCCGTCATATTTATAGTTTAGATGGAATCTGTGAAGAGAAAGTTTTGAAGAAAGCATTGAGATTGTAAACAGTTTGACATTGTTTCTGTTTATATCATACATTATAATATGTATGTTTTGATCTCAGACCAAATAAAAAATCAAGACATAGCGCTGCGAACAATACATCGAAGCATGTCAAACGTACACCTCTGCTCTGTGCATACACGCTCACACGCACACATTTAAAACCATTTACAATCAAACTACAATAGACTTGGATATATTTAGTAACCTCTTTCGCTTAGCTATTTCTAAAGAGCGATAAAAAACCGTGAAAGAAATCGACACGTGTTTCACCTCTCAACGAGGCATCCTCAGGATGCCGATTGACTTGTTATGTACTCGAACACGGCGTATTGCCACACCGAGCGCTGAGCGCAGATGGAACAGTAATGCTATTCTGTAACCATCTCACCGTGTTATCTTAGGTGAAGTGAGCGTGGAGTGAGCTGTCAGCTGCTAAGGATTGACACTATTGGCAGCTCACTTCACCTAAGATATCACGGTGAGATTTTTACAGAATAGCACTACAGGTTACTAAATATATCCACGTCTATTGTATTTTATAATGGATTTCCGTAAGGTCACGCCTGAATCAATTAACTATCTTAATCAGACTACACCTCACTAAGTGCACACATCTTTACGAAACCAGCGTCACGTCATTGACAGCGCTATGTCTTAGTTTTTTATTTGGTCTGAGGTTTCGGCTATCGAATTGCTATTTTCCCACTCTACTGATGAAGGGTCGATATTATTTTGAAAATACTTTTTGTAAGGCAAAATGAAAATGAAGGTCACCTCTGCATAAACACATTACCCGGTACTTTAAAATCCTTTGAGGTCCTATAAAGCAAAAAGCTTCTTTTGTGGAGCTTTTGAATCAATTATAACGAGAAAATGTCAGACAATCGAGTTTGGATCCAAAGGAGAATTTTAAAAACTGGCTATTTTATTTTCAGACTTACCGTGTAGGAACATTTCGTAGAGATCAAGTAAATATTATGGACCTCAACACACTCATTGGAATAACTTTTGAACATATTTTGCATAAAACTTTATTACATACTAGCTTTTGGCCGCGGCTTCGCTCGTGTGGAGGTTAGAGAATATCCCACGGGAACGTACTACCGGGAAAAAAGTTGTCCACTCTCCTAACCCAGGTTATGGGCTATCAGTGTGCCTTTCATCCATATCCGTTCAGCCGTTAAGGCATGAATAGGTGATAGACGGACAAACCGACAGACAGACAGTGTTACTTTTACTTTTATAATATTAATATCTTAATACTTACAAATCGACGGCCCCCACGTATACTATCGAAATTACAAAAAAGCCATTTTCGTTTTATTGCACTAATAGCAAGTAGAGATAAAGATGTATGATTTTATATAAAAATGATGTACTAATTTTATACCCTCAATTGTTTTTAATTGAACAAAATCGAAATTAGCATATTCGGTAAAAAAGTAACCAGCAGTAACCAAGTAAACTATCGAATGTGTAATATTAGAAAAAGTATAATAATTATCAAAAACTATAGTAGACAGTATAAAACGGTAAAATTTTCCACTTTAGATACATCGGTAATATAAAATTTTCGTATTTCATGTTCGACAAAAATCTAAATCTAAACTTAGAATCGCTCTCCTGTAAAGTAGAGGTTTTGCAGTTTCGATACTTTACGTGGTGGCCGTCGAAATATTTATGGGCAATTAGCGACCCGCCCCTGTTTCGCATGGTTTTCACGACTTGACAAAACATCGATATTTCTAGATATTTCTTTATTTAAATGATTATGTAAGTCTAAAACGAATATACAGATTTAAGCCTTTTGGAATACATTTTCTAAATGATGGTGAAAACCGAATTAAAATTCGTTGCGTAGTTTAGAAAAACAATGGTCATACAGACAGAAACGAAAGGAGACATTTTTTTTTCTGCCTCTGTACCACTTGAATGCTTGAAGTATTAAGACGGAATACCATAAATATTACCTAAACCTAATAAATATTCAAGCACCATGTGCATCGAATACGCGTGGTCATGATATAAAGTAGGTCCTGCATATTATTTGTTTATACATTATTGCACGTTTCGCAACGTTTTAAAATATGTGAGAATTTAAGTCGGTAGGTGCAATCTTGTATGAGTAAGCAGTGAAGTAGGTATCTATGCTTAGTTTGTAAGTAAGGTATATCGTTACAATAACAAATTAGTGTCTAATCGGCACAATGTTCGAATGACTTATTGTGAAATAATAAATACATATAATTCATTTAATTTTTGTTATTAAGAGCCCACAGGGCGTGCGATTCGCCATACAAATGTATTCCCCTTTTTTCTTCCTGAATATTGCCTCTAGAGCAATTTATTTTCATTAAATCAATGTCTGTTGTAGGCACGTCCCTGTTATTTTTTTTTCAGCAACTTATTGCTAAAGTAGGTAAAAATGACCCTCTAAAAATTACAAAAATCCCCCATTTTTACCGCCATGGTTAGAGGACTACCAGACAAATTCGAAAAGTTTTAAACATAAAAGAAAATGATAGGAACATAGACATAGTCTTTCTTAAAATTTTAATGTAAAATATGATTGAATCGGCTCAGTTTTCGAGGAGAAAAAAGGGGAATACGAAACGTTGATCTCGTCAAAAAAATTGTGATTTAATCGGTCTGAGCTGCAGCTGTCCCTATCGCACTTTACAGGGGCAGACTTGAGGTAAGACGACGGCAATAGGTACTTCAAAAATTTTTTTATTTCAAATTCCTCGCAGGCCCTGTTCCCTCTTAAGAGGCTGACAACAGCTAAAGCGCGGTCACTGTCGGACTGCATATAAAAGAGAAGTGCGATGACGCAATTGCTGGTAATTTATTGCAAAATATGAAGCAATTATCTTTTTATAAAAATCGACTTATTGGACTAATGCCCGTTTTCACCAAGTGATATTAAAATGAATCTCTAAATAAAAGTGCACTGTTGGATTTTCAACGCTATAAGCTCAGCGCTGAGAGTTGAAAATCCAACTATGCACTTTTATTTAGGGATTTATTTTGGTGTCACTTAGGTAGTTGTCGGTGAAAACGGGCTTAAAGTACTTAAAACTACTAGTTGTATTATGTTTTCAACACACTATCTAACTGGCATATATCCTGAAGAATATCATATATTTTTCTGATTTTGTTTACTGCTGTGGATGATATACTTTTTTTTGGCATTTTAGAACTTGCGTTTAGCTACTGTAGTCCCCTTAAATACTGTTTTCCATACTTAATTAGGAATTCGCGTATAGCAGCGCGCCCTCAGCGTGCTGTTACTAGCGAATTCCATTCATTCCGTTTCATATAACTTCCCACGACTCCGTTTACGCAGAAATCGGAAATAACATAGTTTCGCAAGTTATTAGGTACTGCAAAACTATGTTTGTGTTGTGTACCTACTTGATACATCGTTCATACTTGATGTGTAAGAGGAATGTGGTTCTCTTGGATCAACTTCTTGCTCTCACGTAAAACAAAGTATTCGGTAAAGGTCTATCAAAGTAGATTATTTTGTCAGCACGTATTTTGAGAAAGCAGACAGACCATTATGCTAGATACAGAAAAAACAAAAAAAAAAAACTAATCTTAACTAAAATTATAAAGAGAAAATATTTGATTTTTAGGGTTCCGTAGTCAATAAGGAACCCTTATAGTTTCGCCATGTCCGTCTGTCTGTCTGTCTGCGGTCTAGCTCCGAGACTGTTAGTACTAGAAAGTTGTAATTTGGCATGGGCGTACATATTAATCATGTCGACAGTGGTAAAATAAAAATATGAAAAATATTTTTTTTAGGGTAACCCTACACGTAAAGTGGGGATGTTTTTTTTCTATCCCTTAGTGTGGGATATCGTTGGAAAGGTCTATCAAAAACATTGTGAGTGTGTTAAAACGATTTCTGAATTTAGAGATTCGTTTGTGAAATATTAAGCTTTAAAGTGAAATTTTTTGTTAGAGTCAAGTGTGTGTGTCCCCTGCCAGCTAAATGGTTGGTTTTAGGTATGTGAAAAAATTCACGGCAGTAGTTATATAACGAATTTAAAAGGAAAACTATCACAGCTGAGTAGGCTTTACAAGTTAACAAGTAATACCAACTAAGATTTGCGGTTGTAAAAACATGTTCTCCCATACATTCCGTATGAAAGAAAATGTTTTTCAACTACAAAGTTAAGTTTGTTCTTGGGATAAATTCATCCCAACTACGGAACCCTACGGTTTTTATGTTTGTTTGTAATGAATAAACTCAAAAACTACTGGACTGATTTTAAAAATTCATTCGCCAGCAGAATGCTATATTATCACATTTATCACTAACCTATGTTGGTTATAATTTATAAAGATATTGAGCGGGTGAAGCCGCTGGTGTAAGCTAGTTAAACATAAAGAAAAAAGATTTGTATTTTTGAAGTGAAAACTTCTTTAGGCGTGTTGGGTATTTTTGAGATGGGAAAAAACAATTGAATTCGCGACACCGTTACCGACACCTGATTTTTGTAAAGGCGATTGTGCTCTTTATTTATATTACGTTACGGCTCAATGTTCTATGCAAGTATTTTTACTATCAAAGTTTTGAAAGTATTTTTTTTGTAAACACCATTGTGCTCTTTGTTTAGATAATGTTATGGACCAATGTTCTATACAAGTATTTTTCTTCCTCCAAGGCAATCTTGTTCAAGTTTTCACTTCTGTCGGCACTCCCGCAGTTTTTTTATTTTTAACTAGCTTCCGCCAGCGGCTTCGCCTGCGTCATGTGACTTTATAAATAATAGAATATGTTACTCACTGCAAATATAGCATTCTACTGGTGAAAGAATTTTTATCATCAGTCTAGCAGTTTTTGAGTTTATTCATTACAAAAAAACGTACAAAAAAAAAACTTTTCTCTTTATATTATTAATTCAAAATTCAAAAGTCATTTATTCAAACTAGGCTGAGAATCAGCATTTTTCGAACGTCAAAATTACATAAGATAGTCCCCCAAAAACGCCCACCCTTCACCACTTCCTAGTGCCTTTAGCTGGGAAGAAGAAGTGGCGCAACAAACTCCCCAGCAGCACAGCTGTCTGTTCAAGTTAGAAAAAATGATTCTATACAATAGTATTCAAAATAACTTACATTATGCAACACAAAACATAATTCAAATGATAAATTAAAATGATAAATTATAGGCCATATGCCAGCTAGCACACGCCAATATGCCAGCCAAAAACATCGAGAACTATACTCAAGCAATTTTTTAAAAATAAAAAAACTAAACGTAAAAAGAACTAAATAGCTATATAAAAGCCTCCAGACATAAAGGGCGTGCCCGCTTACATAAAGCTGTAATTGGCAGTTATAAATGATAAACTAGGACCATCGGGGTAAATGAACAGTTAATTACTAGTAACAATTACAATAACAATAATATTAGTTTAGATAGGTAAATAAACTCAAAAAGTACTTGACCGTTTTTACAAATTATTTAACCAGTAGAATGCTATATTATCACTGAGTTAATATAGGCCATAATTTATTATAGATATCATGTAATAATAAGAAAGAAAGAAAAATAAGTTTATTTGTCACACAAATACGTGCATACATAAAAGACAAAAGTAATCAGAGAACAACACAAAGTACATAACAAATCACGAGCATAGAACAGAAATTACTTAGGCGGCAGCTGCACGATATGACTGTGATAAGAAGGCTTCCACTCAGCATGATGCAGTGCTATGGGGGACCCACAACACAGCGCTGATTTTCAGTGGTCACCCGAAAAAAAGATGTACGGAAATCAAGTCAGGTTCAGTGATATTTCTATTAAACAAGTAACAAAATAAAATAAACAGTGCTTAGAATATAAGACAACTATGCAATAAATATGCAATATCTTTTCGTCCCACATACCACAGTGTCTCAAGACGAAAGTCTTTGACCAGTGCGTGTTGCCAGTGATGACCTATGGTACTGAAACGTGGTCGCTCACAATGGGTCTTATCAGAAGGCTAAAAGTCACCCAAAGGGCAATGGAGAGGGCTATGCTTGGAGTTTCCCTACGTGATCGAATCAGAAATGAAGAGATCCGTAGGAGAACCAAGGTAACCGACATAGCCCGAAGAATTGCCAAACTTAAGTGGCAATGGGCAGGGCACATTGCTCGCAGAACGGATGGCCGATGGGGTCGAAAGGTTCTGGAGTGGCGACCTCGTACCGGAAGACGTAGCGTTGGAAGGCCTCCCACAAGATGGACCGATGACCTTGTGAAGGCCGCAGGAATCCGCTGGATGCGGAAAGCACAGAATCGGTCGAAATGGCGGTGCTTGGGGGAGGCCTATGTCCAGCAGTGGACGTCTTTCGGCTGAAATGATGATGATGATGATGCAATAAATTATAAGAAACATAAAAAAACTATCCGCAGGCATCACAGTTGGTGCATAAATAATGCAGATACCTAACTATAACATATTACCTACTACACGAGGATGTAGAAGTGTTTTAATAATTTTTAATTAGCCTACCTACCTACATTTTAAACTTAAATTATTGACTAAAGCTGTGTGTGACATAGGGCGGTTGGAGTTGAATCAAAATCATATTTTACTTTTAGGGATTTTAATCTAAGCAGAAGAAACCAAATCGAAGAGTAGATGTAAATAAAAAAATAAAAATATTTTATTGGTGTTAGATAATACATTTGACTTAAAAAACTATATTAGTAGATATTAGATAACATGTAGGAACACAAAAAGAAGAAAGAAATATAAAAATCATAATAACAGAAAGGTTCAACAAGCTTTGTTGCCAACATGAAGCTTGGTAAACCTCCCAATTGTAGGCCCATCCAGCCTCTCTGCAAAAACCCTCAGAATGCTGTTGCTGCTCCCCCTCACCCGGGTTATGTCTCGAACACACTATTATAAACATTGGCCGTTTACAAGACATGTCCTCTCCTCTGCTTCAATGGATATCTGCCCTAAAAGGGATGATATCTCTGCGGATGGCACCTGTGACATTTATGGAGAATGTTTCGTTGTTTGTGACATAGTGTCGTTTCAATGTAACGGTTTATTTATGTCCTACTGAGTCAAATATAAACGGCAGTGATTTAAAGTGACAAAGGTCAATCTAAACAATGACAGTAGGTAGGTAGTCAAATATGAACTGCAGTGATTTAGTTTTAAACATAACATAAAATAACATAACATCACGCCTTGTTTCCCCGAAGGGTTGGGCAGAGGTGTCCCTGTAGCAGGTACACCCACATTTCGCCAGTTATGTTCAAGTCCCATGTAATAGGGGGCGAGCCTATTGCCATCAACCGGGCACAAATCCAGACTCCGAGCTGTTACTGAGAAATTTCAGATAGAAAAACCCAATAACACTTTGCCCGACCCGGGAATCGAACCCAGGACCTCATGCTCAGCAGTAGCGCTTGCGACCACTAGACCAACGAGGCAGTAAAATAAACTAAGGTTTAAAATAAACTTTAATTACAATATTTACAGTAATTAGGAGGTGTGCTCGGTTAGAGAGATACAGACGGAATCGCTTTCGAACTGTTGGTACTTACATATTTTATGAAAAAAGGTTAATTTAAAAAAACAATATTTTTGGCGTGAACCACCGGGCCACTTCGGATAAACGTTAACTTAAGTGTTAGAAAAAGGTGAAGTGTTCGAAAGAGATGTATAATAAATAATTGCAATCGGTGACATGGCTATTTAACTAAAGAAACAGGGTTTTGAGTTGTTGAGTGATTTACTACTAACTGATGCCTGGTATGCATAACGAGGTAGAAATATACCCCGGAACTGGCCACTAGACTAGTTTATAGAAATAGGTGTCGAAAGAGATGTATAGTAATTGGAATCGACGACATGGCGATTTATCTAAACAATAAATAAAAAAGGTTAGGAAAAGGTTGTCGAGCGAGGTGTGATTACGTCCTGACATTCACTACTGGGAACTGACGCCTTATCTGCCGTCCTACAACTAGAATGCCGTTAAGCCCACTTTTTGGACTATTTCCGAGAAAATGGCAAAAAACGAAAAAACGCGGGAATCGTTTTTTCTTAAAAACTATGATTGTTGGTCACATCAATTGATATTCTTTTCTGTTTATCCTAAAGAATCCTTTCTGCTTAGAAACTCTTAAAGAAGAAGTGTGGGTTAAACGCATTCTAGTGATAGAATCATCATAAATAGTGTTACTTAACGGCCTACAAAATTTTCATATCTCCGGAACTATTAGTATTGTAAAAAAAAATCTTAGACAGAAAGACAGAGAATTTTGAACTCTATCATTTTAAATAAAAAGTAAAAATTGGCCATTTGAGGGTTAACGGCTTTCTAGTTAAAGGACGGCAGTTATATGTGTCGCAGGGATATTGTCAAACCAGTGATATTATAATTTCACTAGTGAAATTATAAATGCACGAAACTTTGTCAACCGCTTCCATTTCTCACAATTTAACGGACTTTTTTTTAGTGTTATTGTAATTTTACGGGAACGCTGTAGTGATTTTATAATAACTCTAGGTGTATTATAAGTGGACGGTGAGCAATGGGTAGCTCGCCGTCCGATAAGGACCAAGCCCGGGTCGACGGCGCGTTGCGTTCCACGCGCGCCTCAAAGAGATGTCAGTAGAATTGACGGGGTCCGCTAGGGCCGATGCCAAAAGGGAGATCGTGGCCTCCGGCAACATGGCAACCAAAGGTACACGGGTGGGTTTTAGTCAGCAAGAGTCTGACACGCTCTCCCGCTCCACCCAGAGCGGGAGAAGTTATTTGATAATTTCCCAAACAAAAAAAAAGGGGTTAGAAATATTTGTCGAAAGAGATGTACCTATAGTAATTGGAATCGACGACATGGCGATTTATCTAAACAATAAATAAAAAAAGGTTAGGAAAAGGTTGTCGAGCGAGGTGTGATTACGTCTTGACATTCACTACTGGGAACTGACGCCTTTATGTGTCGCAGAAATATTGTCAAACCAGTGTTAAAACCATATTATAATTTCACTAGTGAAATTACGGAACGGACGTTTTTTATTGTTATTGTAATTTTACGGGAACGCTGTAGTGATTTTATAATAAATAACCTATCTATATTATAGGTAAGTCAAGTTTGTAGTGGGGTCTTCGTGCGTTTTGATTTGTTAACTCTTCGTCATCCGCCTTTAAGATCTGCATAATAACGTGTAGGTAGAAATTTATTTATTTTATGATAAAAGAAAGGCATGACATTGGAAACGGACCAATCATTGACCGTCTCACAATTTAACGGGCTTGCACATACAGTGAAATTGTCAAAATATTATTGCCTTGCAATATCACTGCACGGGTCCAGTAGAATTATAATGTCACTGAAATGAGCCCGTTAAATTGTGAGAAATGGAGGCGGTTGACAAAGTTTCGTGCAATTATAATTTCGCTAGTGAAATTATAATATCACTGGTTTGACAATATTCCTGCGACATAACAACTAGGTAGGTAGATACTTTAATAGGGTTAAAGGGGACAGCAAAGGAAAGGCCGTTCTAAGGATTTCCATAATACGTTTATGATCCTTTTCTTTATACATACAACACGTAAAAAAACCTTGTCCAATTCGTGAGGGTGTTGTTAAGTATCGTACTAAGAGTCTATTTATGTGGAAATTTACAGAAAAAAAGAAAAAAAAGTCGCCTAATTTATTATCAATGTAGTATTTTACCAGCTTATTACAAGGGGCGCGGGCGACCGTCGTTTAGCAGTGACTACAAGTCATAATGTATGACTCCAGCACGCGTAGCATGACCACCGTAGAAACGAGTTTTGTCGACGGAAGAGTAGACAAAATGACTGATAAACAATCACAATCTCTAATTTTGTCTATTCTTCCGTCGACAAAACTGTTTGACGAATTTGTTTTTTTCGTATTTGTTTTTATCGAATTTGTTTTTATCGAATTTGTTTTTATCGAATTTGTTTTTATCGTGGTTTTAATTAATAAAGTCGATAAAAACAAAGTCGATAAAAACAAAGTCGGTAAAAACAAAGTCGATAGCAACAAAGTCGATAAAAACAAAGTCGATAAAAACGAAGTCGATAAAAACAAATTCGATAAAAACATTTTTTTATCGACTTTGTTTTTATCGACTTTAAAAACAAAGTCGATAAAAACAAAGACGATAAAAACAAAGTCGATAAAAACAAAGTCGATAAAAACAAAGTCGATAAAAACAAAGTCGATAAAAACAAAGTCGATAAAAAAAGTCGATAAAAACAAAGTCGATAAAAACAAATTCGATAAAATCAAAATTCGATAAAAACAAATTCGATAAAAACAAATTCGTCAAACAGTTTTGTCGACGGAAGAATAGGCAAAATTAGAGATTGTGATTGTTTATCAGTCATTGTGTCTACTCTTCCGTCGACAAAACTCGTTTCTTCGGTGGTCATGCTACGCGTGCAGTTGAATTTTTTAAATTTTTTTATGAATGTGGGGTAATTTAGGTACTAAAAATGTGATTTTTAAATAGCAATAACTTTTTATTTTCAATAATAATAAGTTTTTTTATTACTTTTTTGGTAATGTTGTAATTGCAGTACCTATGTGCTCCTTTCGGATCGGACAGGGTTTTTTTTACATAGGTATTGTGTGGTAGATGTGTTAAAAAAAAAAGCGCTAAAAGTTCAGTGACCATGAGAAAGTAAGGATAAGTGTTAGTCAAGTGGTAAGACAGGCTCGGATCCATAAAAAAACCGGCCAAGCGCGTGCAATTGGCCGGTTTTTGCTGGTGCGTGCACAATGAAGGGTTCCGTAGTTGGGATGAATTTATCCCAAGAACAAACTTAATTTAGTAGTTGAAAAACATGTTCTCCTATACATCGATATACGTCACAGTCAATTCTCCTGCTGCAAATGTAAGTTTGTAATCGCATTTTATTTTTTTGAGAAATAATAAGTACCTACTACAAATTAACAATTTTCGGATTTTTTTCTTTACATGTATTGTGAGACCTTACTTTCTGCCAAATTTCATGATTCTAGGTCAACGGGAAGTACCCTGTAGGTTTTGATTTGATGATTTGTGAGTATCAAAATATGTCGCATAAAGGGCCGTATTTTTTATTGCGTTGACTTAGAAGCTTGATTTTTTTAGAGCTTCAATGAAATATAGACCTACGTATTTGGTATTAATTTCAACTAGATACTTCCACGCGTTCCTGAGAAAAAGGCTCTTGACAGACTAACGGCCGGACAACGAAGTGATCCTTTACGGGTTCTGTTTTTTCCTTTTGAGGTACATCATCATCATCAGCCTATTAATGTTCCCACTGCTGGGACACAGGCCTCCTCTCTGTGAGAGGGAGTGGGCCGTAATCCACCAAGCGGGCCCAGTGCGGGTTGGTAGATGTCACATATCTTCGAATTTTCGGTTCTAGGACATGCCGGTTGCCTCACGATGTTTTCCTTCACCGTTTTGAGAGCAGTGCTGATGAAATAATTTACACAAAGTAAATCGCCTGTCTGGGTTCGAACCTACGACCTACAACTCGTAATTCGCGGCCGTTACCACTGGGCCACCACTGCTCTCAAGAGGTACTTTTGAGGTTTTTAAATAATATTTATGAGTTAGAACGAGAAAGAATGTGTTGATGAAAGATTTGTTTTGCATACTCCAACAGATACCTATTTATTAACATAACTTTTTTTTGGGTGGGAAATCATCAAATAACTTCTCCCGCTCTGGGCGGAGCGGGAGGGCGTGTCAGACTCTTACTGACTAAAACCCACCCGTGTTCCTTGAGTTGCCGTGTTGCCAGGGGGCCACGATTTCCCTATCGATTTTCTTCGAACCCCCGGCAGGCATTGGCCCTAGCGGACCCCGTCAATTCTGCTGACATCTCTTTGAGGCGCACGTGGAACACAATGCGCCGTCGACCCGGGCTTGGTCCTTATCGGACGGCGAGCTACCCATTGCTCACCGTCCGCAAGCCCGCGCCTACGGTGGCCGGAAATCTTCCTGTGATTCCCGACGCCCAGGGGTCTCCTCCAGCGGCGGTTAGGGGCGCGAGGGCGCGAAATTTGCCTCTCCCTCACGCGCTCCGTCTCCTCCTTCGCGAGCATTACTGCTTCGCAGAAGGAGGTGACGGCCTCCCATTTCTTCTCGCTCCGTAGCATGGCCCGAATCAGGGCCGGACGCGAGAGGTCACCGCCGCCGATCGCTTCCCACATACCTACGGTCACTTTTAATTGTACACGTAATGTAACAATTTATTGCCCTTTCACTTACTCAACTTTTTAAATTAAGACAATACACTACGTGTCGTGTGTTTTTAATTGTTTGTTTGATTTTTATTATGCGAAATAGTGTTTTATCTAGAACCCTTTTATTATTATTTATTTAAATATTTATGCACACACATATAAACAGACAAGAAGAAAGGAACAGAAAAATACGTACAAAGGCTAAGGTAAAGGCGGGTTATGTTTTGTTTTTTTTTTTTTGAACACAACTAAACATTATAAATCAATCAGTACCCTAATTGCGAAACTTATTTTCTAAAACAATTATGCCTAATTTGTTTCATTTTGACAGTTCAACAACATTCATTGCGTTATTTACGTTGTTGAGCAGATTTTTGTTTCCAACTTATGAGGCAATGGATTAGCAATCTGTTCCAAATCGAAACAGATTGTGATTGTATTGTATTACGCAATTGGTCTTTACAAATAACACCTCGTATTACAACCCTATCGTTAGAATGTGTCGAGTAACAGTATCGATATCGACATACACATAATCTTGTAACGCTTTAAATACTGTTTTTTCTCTTTAAATAATGTAACTTTGTGTCACTTATGTTTTGTACTTGGCGTGTTTGGTCTCCTACACATTCCTTGCCTAAGCAGAAGTATGTCGAAAGGCAGACTCACAGACCTTGTAGCTGTAATTTTGTGAACTAAGCTTTTTACTGTAGTTGTCATTTTTATTATTAGTGTTGCTAGTCATGTTGTGCGATTAGTGATTACGCTTTGGATGATAATCAGGTCGAAACCTAGAATGTGAACCTAGTGATATACTGTGATTGTTACCTGTTGTAGTTGCCTTTTGAATAAATAAATAAATACCTAAATAAATTTGGCCAGTCTTTCTAAACTATGTTATGCTCGGCTTCCAGTCTAATCGGATGCAGCGTAATACCAGTATTGTACATAGGTTGACTGCTTATCTGACGTCCACAACCCAGTAACTGGGTAACACGATAGCCCTTGGTAAAACTGGTTGTCAGACTTTTGAGCTTCTGATTACTTACTCGTAACGACTTCAAAGATCTACTAATGATAGTGAAGACCAATGGCTTAACGTGCTTTCCAAGGTACAAAGGGGTCTTGATAAGTAATGAATGGTCACCCATCCACGAACTGTCCAGAGCAAGCATAGCCTATTACCATCAACCGGGAACAAATCCAGACTAGGGACTGTTACTGAGAAATTCCAGATGGAAAAACCCAATTACACTTAGCCCGACCTGGTAATCAAACCCAGCACCTCATGCTCAGCAGTAGCGCTTGTTACCACTAGACCAATTATTTAGGTAGATAACGCAATTGCATTCCGATAATGACGTACCGAGTTGTTTTACAAAGTGCTTCAGGATTTCTTCGGTTTTTTAACCTATTTTGTCCCACTGCTGGGCAAATTTTAAAGGTTAATTTAATAAATTCAATCGACTGATATTTTGTTTCCATAAAATTCTCGGGTTGTTCGATACTAGCTCCACCTATCCGTCAGCAAAAGAGAGTTTTCCAGTTTTAAGCACAGCGCCATCTCTCGGACATTTTGTAAGATTCATTGTTTTGAAGTTACCTTCCTTCAACTGTATCAGCTGCGCTTTGAGTATCAAAGCGTTTCTTAATGATTGTTTTAGTTCCAATGTTGGAGTGAAGATGTCGTGGATTAGAAAGTTCATGACAGAGTGATGCTTGTGAAAAGTAAATCCAGTCCAGACTCTATAGTTCTTTAAAAGCTCATAATACCTACGTAAACAATAATACTCACAGTCGAGGTCCTATGTGCACGTATTGGTACCAGTGTATAATTTAATTAGGTAATGGTGCCGATTCCCTTGTTCACAAACTAAACTAAATTTAAGTTCAGTGCATCTTTTTCTTTCTATTTCATTAAGAAAAGGACAGAAGATAAATTTTAGTTTAGTCCTGTCAAATTAATCAGCTCCTGTCACTCTCCATGCAAGTTTAGACGTGATTAAAAACTTCCCTACTAAAATTACGTCAATTTACGTCAAGCGCTGATTAATTTGACAGGACTAAACCAAAATTTATCTTCTGTCCTTTTCTTAATGAAACAGAAAGAAAAAGATGCACTGAACTTAAATTTAGTTTAGTTTGTGAACAAGGGAATCGGCACCAATACCATTGGTAATACACACATATTTCTATGTTTAGTTAAACATTGCTAACACAGCAGCATCTCAAGTATCCGATTGCAGCTCGCAGCCTCGTAGCAGCTCGTAGCATTTGATTAGTTCGTAGCAGTACGGCTACGCGTCATTTAATAAGATGATTAAATAAATTCAAGTAGGTAAATTTTGTAATTAATTATGTAAGATAATCATGAATAAGTTAAAATGATAAATATTTGTGCGTGGCAAGCTTTATATTTAATGTCTTCCGTTTTGAATACGAATCATGGAATTAGTATGTACTATAATGTATATGCTCCCTGATTTGTATGCATTTATTTAAAAGAAGAAAATAATATCTGTCAAATGTCAAACAACCTCAGATTTTATTTCTGTCACGAAGAATGGTCACAAGCCGTTGGAATTAACATAGTTTATTTTTAGTTTATTAGTTTATAAGTTCAAACGATTGTTCATTAATTAGCTTAAATAGTCTTCAAGTCTTCTCTAATGAACAATCGTTTGTGAAAACGTTTGTTTCTTCAAAATGGTCAACGAAATTAATGAAGCCGGTGAAAAAAAAGTGAGGGTTATGTATGAGAAAAAAAAAACTGGTTGCATTGAAAAAGATCACGTCCACCTTGAGAAGAAAGCGAAAATACAAATACAAAAGAAAAAAGTGGTTATGAATAATAATTTAACTCAAAAAACGCTGGAGAAAAAGGTGGTGGTTATGAATAATAATTTAAGTCAAAAAATGCACGAAAAAAGGTTTGATGTATTTCGTGCAGAATTCGATAAACCTATGGATCGGAAAAAAAAGAGACTTCAAAATATCGCCATGGCTGTGCAGATGGCAAACCACCGAGAGAATCTGGTCACTGACAAATTTCTCCAAGATGTAGAATCACTGATTTCTCGTTTCAAAACAGAACTTGACAAAATGCAGGAACTTTTTGGCAACATTCTGCGGAAGTTGCCACAGGTCCAGTATGATGTTGCTGTAACAACGTGATAATCTGGCCATTCTCTAATCATAACAGTGCAGTTTAGTGTTGTAGTATTAAACATATATTATTAATATCTAGATAATTGCTTTACTACAAATATAAGCAGCCTGTTATGGTCCATCATTTGAGTAACATTCAAATACACACACGAATCACATTACTTTTTCATTTTAATAAGAACCTTTTAGTTGTAGATATAGTCCTCCAGATCGTATTTCGGCCATGGCGGCCAGTCTCAACGGAGACCAGCCCTCGGCGCGGGAGATATTATAGTGCACAAGTGTGTGCGCAGACACAGGTGCACTCTCTCTTCCCTCACTCATAGTCCGATGGGACGGCAATCCGACACGACTGGAAAGAGATCAGGCGCAGGACTACAACAGCTTAACGTTCTTTCCGAGGCATGGGGGTATTACACCGCCAACTTCTAAACTCCGGGCTGTTACTAAGAAATTCCTAATGGAAAAACCCAATAACACTTTTCCTAATCCGGGAATCACCACTAGCATCATCATCTGCCTAGCCTTTTCCCAACTATGTACAACTATGTTGGGGTCGGCTTCCAGTCTAACCGGATGCAGCTGAATACCAGTATTTTACATGGAGCGACTGCCTATCTGACCTCCACAACCCAGTTAAGTACTGGGTAACACGAAACCCCTTGGTAAGACTGGTTGTCAGACTTTCGGGCTTCTGACGACCCGTAACAACTGTCAAAGATCTACAAATGACAGTCGGGACCAACGGCTTAACGTACTTTCCGAGGCACGGAGGAGTCTCGGAATGTAAAGATGGTCACCCATCCACGGACCAACCCCTGCATGCGTAGCTTAACCTGTTGGATCGACCCGTGCGGCTATTATTACTTAGCCACGAGCTCCTACACCACCACTAGCATAAGAACTCATAAATATTTAATTTAACAAGTAGTTCTGGATGCATCTGTAAGCACTAGATGAGGTGGGTCCTAAAAATGACCGCTTGAAAATGGGGCTTTCCTATTAAAGCTGTTTTTTTAAATTCAGGTCTATTTACTAAGACAGAATTTTATTTACCATCGAAGTGACGTACCCAACTAGTTACATAACTGTTAGAACACAACAAATATCCAAGTATTTACTCATTTGTCCTCAAAAAAACGTGACTAACATTGAAGAATTGAATTAATAACATAGAGCCATCTCCTATTAAATTCAATGTCGAAGTAAAGTGAGAGCATATGCCAATAAATTGAACAAGAAGTGATTTATCTTGAAAGCCTGACATCCATTACGTAAGTCTTCGGGATCCGAAGCTAACCATGGTGAAAAGTATTGAGGCAATATTGAATGTTCTCTATTGCTTGTATTAATTTTAATTTTAATAATATGGTGATGAGATAACCAATCAGCAGTACCATGAAGTTGTATAGGGACATATTTTTTTTTCCTTAGTCATAGCCGCAGTCGGCACAGTCACAAGATTTTTGAAGTGGAAACTTTAGGCGCGTTGGGCATTTTTGAGATGGGAAAAAACAATTGAACTCGCGACACCGTTACCGACACCTCATTTTTATAAACGCGATTGTGCTCTTTATTTATATTAAGTTACCGATCAATGCTCTATGCAAGTATTTTTACTTTAAAGGAAGTTTTTTTTTTGTAAACGCGATTGTGCTCTTTATTTAGATAAGGTTATGGACAAATTTTTAATACAAGATTTTCTGAACAATAAAATTGTTCAAGTTTTCACTACTGTCGGCACTCCCGGAGTGTCACTGTTTTTTTTATTCACCTAAATCGTAATTTGTTAAATGTCTCGCCGCATTTTGGAACATATAACGTATAATTGAGCTTGAATATTGAGAAATGGTCACCACCGTGGTGGTGGTGATTCACCACCACCGCTGCACCAACTCAAACGTGTTACATAATAACAAAAGACAGACACTAATAAAAATGGAGTTGATGTTTCAGTAAAATACAGGGTGGCAGGGAACCCAGGGTGAACCCCCTTGGGCACGCCACAATTGCGGCGATAAGACCCCTCTTTGAGGAGTGGCTGGAGAGACGCCACGGCGTCCTCACCTTCCGCCTGACGCAGGTCCTTACCGGACACAACGGTTTCGGGAGGTTCCTGTACAGGATAAGGCGGGAGGAAACACCCGGGTGTCACCATTGTGTGGATCGGCCTGAGGACACGGTGGAGCATACGGTGGAGGTCTGTCCGGCTTGGGCGGAGCAACGCCGTGTCCTCGTAGAGGCGATCGGCGGCGGTGATCTCTCGCGTCCGGCCCTGGTTCAGGCCATGGTACGGAGCGAGAGGAAATGGCAGGCCGTCACCTCCTTCTGCGAAGCGGTAATGCTCGCGAAGGAGGAGGCGGAACGCGTGAGGGAGAGGCAAATTTCGCGCCCTCACGCCCCTAACCGCCGCAATAGAAGGAGACGCCCGGGGCGGGAATCGCGAGCCGATTTCCGGCCACCGTAGGCGCGGGCTTGTGGACGGTGAGCAATGGGTAGCTCGCCGTCCGATAAGGACCAAGCCCGGTTCGACGGCGCGTTGTGTTCCACGCGCGCCTCAATGAGATGTCAGCATAATTGACGGGGTCCGCTAGGGCCAATGCCTGCCGGGGGTTCGAAGAAAACCGATCGGGAAATCGTGGCCCCCGGCAACAGGGCAACCGAAGGAACACGGGTGGGTTTTATTCAGTAAGAGTCTGACACGCCCTCCCGTTCCACCTAGAGCGGGAGAAGTTATTTGATAATTTCCCACCCAAAAAAAAAAAACAACCCCCCTTCCGTTGAAATTTTTTGTCGGTTATTTAAAAAAAACAGCTGTTCCATATATTTTGACCGCGTAGGTATTGCACTTTTCTATGAAACAGCAGATTTTTTTTTAAATAACCGACGAAAAATTTCAACGCAGGTGTTCAGAAACATGTACTGAATCCATGGAAACAGTTTTCGCGTCGATGTCCCTGCCACCCTGTATGTAACTGAAACTACTATAAATCTTTCTTAAATAAAAAAGATATGGACAAAGAACATCGCCTTTTCAATTCCATTCTTTATTTTCTCCAGATTTCTACCCAGCATTTCCTATCTGACTAATCGAATAATAAGACTATGTACAATCGAGCACAAAACACTAATAAATCGAGTTTGGTGGCGATATATCACATTGGTGGCAGCTCGGCTGAGTCGGCAAGAGGTTGCACATAATGACGTCATCCGTTCGCGGGACGGCGTACATACAATGCCTTCATTATGCCCTAACAGCTTGCTTACCATTGTGCCGACTGTCTGCCGGTTAATGGAAATAGACCGTTGGCAGTTGGTACTGACATCGAGTCCATTTCAGTATTTTTAAGCTGGAATTTTGTGTTGTCGTTTTAATTTTTGTCGTAGATAGTGGTTGCAAAAATGTCAAATATATGAACAAGATTATTACAACACAGAGAACAAATTGCGTGATGATGCCAATTTTGGAGAAAGATTTATTTATTTAAAGGCTTACCAACTAAACACATACACAGCATTAACCCAAAGTCTCTGTCAAATGTAGATCTCGCATGTAAAGCACGACACTATCAATTAGCATACTAGAAACATTAAAACACAAACCGCTCAAACGCGCCTAAATAAGTTTAAAAACATCAAATAAGAAGATTGCATGTAGAACAATCGTAACTTTTAATCTTTTGAAGGTTTTTATTTAAGGTTTTCGCCGTAATGATGAATATGGTACTTATTATCAAATATTTTATGAAAATAATTATATATATAATTCTTCTGTGAGTGTGTATGTCACTGAACTTCTCTCAAACGACTGGACCGATTTTGATGAAATTTTTTGTGTGTGTTCAAGGGGATCTGGGAATGGTTTAGATTCACAATTTTGTCCGCTGGACAATGTTTTGACAGGACAACGTCTGTCGGGTCCGCTAGTAAAATATAATGCCTTAAGGTTAATAGGAATTCACTCTACAATATAACATAATTGAACCTACTTCATGAAACAAGCATCCCTGACTAACTTTCAACTGTAGTAGGTACAACCACGTACAACAGTGTTGGCTCATTTTGAGTAATCAGCACTAATTATGGTTATTATCCGTACACGGAGCATATAACATATGTGTACATGTATGTATGTGGGTATACAGGGAGTGTTTCCAATTTGCGATCTCTGCCGAGCGTGGTACTGTTTATTGGGACTGAAGTGGGAAACTCTTTTTGGAACTTAGAAATGGGTGGTGAAATATTGTGTTCTAGTTTGTTTTTATAAACCAGTGCAGATATTGTTGAATACCATGTGTTTTGTTGTAACAGAGAGGTAAAATGATAACAGAGGTATAGTTTTCGAATCATATTTGGGAATTAAAGGTTCTTGCTTACTAACTTTTACAGTATATTTTAAATTATGTTACTGCAGTGTCCAAATTAAATTACAAGTATGGCAGTTGCCAACTACATATTTCTCTTTCACTGCTGGGACACAGGCCTCCTCTCGGTAAGAGGGAGTGGGCCGTAATCCAACACGCGGGCCCAGCGCGGGTTGGTAGATGTCACATGTCTTCGATCTTTGGGTTCTAGGACGTGTCGGTTTCCTCACGCTGTTTTCCTTCACCGTTTTGAGAGCAGTGGTGATGAAATAATTTACATAAAGTATATCGCCTGTCATGGTTTGAACTTACGACTCGTAAGACGCGGCCGTTATCACAGGACCACTACTGCTCTTGCCAGCTAACCTAACTTGGTTTCCGTATGTCTTTTTCGGGTGACCACTGTAAGTCAGCTCTGTGCTGTGGGTCCTCATAGCACTGCATCATACTGAGTGGAAGCCTTCTTGTCACAGTCGTGACGTGCAGCAGCTGCTGACTGTTTCTGTTTTGTGCTCGTGATTATATTTAAATCTATTGTGATAAACTTATTTTTCTTTCTTTCTATGGTTATCCTACATTTAAAAAAAAACCGTAATCATAATTTGTGCTGAAAACTTTTACCGAGAATACATACAAAGAAATATACCTACCTATAAGTAGGTATACGTACTTATCTTTTGGGATTGATATGAAAGAGAATTTGTCAAGGGTTGGAGATCAAAAAGGTATAATATTCGACCTTTGTTGTTTTTCGAACAATAGGAAGCCAAACCATAATAATTATTGGACGGTTGGGATCCGACGAATGAAAGCAAATTATGGAGCTATTTCTAGAACACAAATATGGAATTAATAGGCAATTTATATTGAAAGCATCTTTTATTTTGTCTGGATAGCAACTAAGTATCCGTCAGGGAATTTAAAAAATAGTAATAATTCTGTTTAAAATAATATCCTATCCTATACTATAAAATGAGCAATATTTGTATTTATATATATTTGTAATCCACGTTCTCGAAAACGGCTCTAACGATTTCGATGGAAGTTGCAATATAAGGGTTTACGAGAGTGAAAAATCGATCTAGCCAGGTCTCATATCTGGGAAAATTTCCTTTTTTTCTATACATACTTGTATATAATATAAATATATTTTAATGTTAAAAGGGTAAGTAGAAGTAGTTTACATTCAAGTTATGAAACAAAACTGTGTCAAACAATGTAATTAAAATACCCAAATTAAGAAAGTAAAAATAACAAATGGAAATTGAAGGAACTTCCTCATGTAATAAATTTTTGATCCAGGTAAATAATTCAGTCCCCTTAATATGGTGTTCCGTTTCAAATGACGCTTTTCTTCAAAAAATATTAATTGCCAGTGGATGTTATGAGGTAAAAATTCACTTCTCCTTTATAATTCTTAACAATTTGAGGGGAAGGAAAATGTCATTATGAACGACATTTAAATATGAGACCCTGTTTAGTTAGGTACCTACCTGGCTATTTATTTTAATTGTTCTCTGAAAAAAGAAGCGGAATTAAAATCTTGTTGATGTTGCGGTGACATTTATTAACATTGTTGGTGCTTCTTTTTTAGTCATGTGATTACAAATATTTGTGATTGCAAGAAACTTCTTTTTTAGTCGGTATGGCAAAGTTTTCCTTATTGATGTTCTACTAAAATAAACGAATTAAAAATTGAGTGCACATCGTTGAAAATGGGGTGGCAAATAGGTAGGTATATAAAGAATTTGGTTTAACAGTTTTCACAGCTTTTGGAGCAGTGGTGGTCCAGTGATAATGGCCCCGACTTACGAGTTGTAGGTCGTGAGTTCTAACCCAGGCAGGCGCATTACTTTGTGTAATTTATTTCATCACCGCTGCTCTCAAAACTGTGAAGGAAAACATCGTGAGGAAACTGTGTGTTAGACCATATCTTAGAACCAAAATTTCGACGACATGTGACATCTATCAACCCGCACTGGGCCTGCGTGGTGGATTACGGCTCACTCCCTCTCACAGAGAGGCTAATTTTATTATGCTTACAGATTTTGTACTGCTTCTTATCCTGGGATTTCTATATTTTATTATCATTGCACAATTTCCACCTTCTCATAAATATGTAGCTATGGCTACAAATAGTTTTCACAAATCTTTTTTTTTCCTTTTATTTCAATTTGCAATCGGTCGTCAGACCATAAGCGAATTCGTTGTATGATAAGTGGCGTTGTGGTGGAGCAGCCAGTGCTGCGCCTCCCACTTATAGAAGATGGTTCCTCTTCAGCCTTTTTACCACCGCTGACGGGTTTAACAGTTCAGCAACTAGTGGGTTTGGATGCAAGGTAGGTGTGCCTTGTGTTGTCTTTTGTACCGCTCGATTTCAGAGTGTACTGATGGCATTTTCACAAATCTATACATGGTTTACAAAAGCATCCTCGATCAGTACCTACCTTCATACAATCCCAACTTCATCAACTTGAACTCTAACTGAAACCTAATGAAACGATAACCACCCAAAATCAAAACCAACTAAAAGGTAACAAAGTACAATAGCAAATACGTAACGAATTGCTAATTTAATTCATTATTCTGCATAATATTTAGTTAACTCTAGAAAGATTCAAAAGCTTTCAGACATTTTAAAGCCCCCCCGCCTCACTTGCAGGTGGAACTTATAATGCACTTTGAAGTTTCAGTTAACTTTCAAGATATGAACAAGTTTTCAGTGGCGTGCTTTCGTTCTTATTTGTTTTATGGCTCATCAGACGAACGATGGGTTGTTAATATTATACGGCGTTACGTGACATATGGATTTGCTTGATGACAGTACCTGATATTCTGTATGCTACTTGATAGCGATTCATTTTCGGGTGGCTACTGAAAATCAGCACTGTGCTGTGGGTCCCTCATAGCTCATCATGCTGAGTGGAATCCTTCATGCCACAGTTACGACGTCCAGTTGTCGACTATTTCTGTTCTGTGCTCAAGATCTACATATCGTCTCTCGGCATCCAATACCGCGAATGTGACATTTTTGATGAAAAGAATTTTTAAATGCAGGCTCACGTATTTGAACGTGTAGAATGAAATAAAACAAAAATCTGATTTTCGTCAAAAATTTCACATTCGCGGTATTGGATGCCGAGCGACGATATATGTTTTTATTTTTCTGTATTATTCAAACTAAATTATCTTTTTGTATGCACGTTTCTGTGATAAATCTGTGTTTGGCGTTTGACGGCAATGGATTTGGATGACATGTGACTCACAAATAGAAAATTATGGTAGTTGTATTCTGTGGGATAATTTCCGATCTCGACAAAAACTCACATAATGGAAGCCTATCCAGATTATATAAATATTAATCCTGACACAATCAATCCACCACTACGCCATCTAAGTCGAATAAAATCGACTCAATCCATAATAGTCACAAATAACATCATAACTACGATGTTGGTCAATATTTCTGGCCGCCCAGTTGATTGATAGCGTCGCTAGGACATAGGTAATGTCGTGTCACACATCCATCACATTTGTCCTTGGCATTGGCAGATTAATGGAGTGCGCACGATCAATTCGTTTTATTGGGAATGGAGACGAAATAACTGCGTGATTAGTGATGTATTTTTGCCAAATATAGTAAAGTTGATTTTAGTTTTAAGATCATGCTTTTGTCAGTTTTTGCCCACAGTTTCGTCCGCGATGAGGTCGGAAACTGTCACGGGAATGTACTACCAGAATAAATAGTATCATAATTATGTCCTAACCCAGGTTATGGTCTATCCGTGTGCCAAATTGTATTCAAATCCGTTCAGCCGTTTAGGTGTAAATATGTAATAGACAGACAGACAGAGTTACTTTCGCATTTACAATATTATATAAATATACGAGTAGTATAGTATACAGGGTGGCAGGGACATCGACGTGAAAATGATGACCATAGATTCAGTACACGATTCTCAACGCCCCTGCGTTGAAATTTTTCGAGGGTTATTTAAAAAAAAACTGCTGTTCTATTCATTTTGACCGCGTAGGTATTGCACTTTTCTATGAAACAGCAGATTGTTTTTTAAATAGCCGACGAAAAATTTCAACGCAGGGAGATTCAGAATCATGTACTGAATCCATGGTAACAGTTTTCGCGTCGATGTCCCTGCTACCCTGTAAATATGGGATAGTATGGATGAAACTAGTATACACACGCTACGATACGCATATGCTACGGGATAAGCCAGCATACAACAATGACATCCTCTCCCCACAAGTCATTAGCAGTAGACAAGCTATTGATGACCATAGCTAACATGGCATCGACGAGTTAGTAGCGCGAGCATTAGCAAAATAGAGCTTAATTCTCGTACCAATTGCTCCTCTTCTATACAAAGGAAATACTCGTGAAAGAACAAAGAGAGAGATGAGAGATGGTTTGGGCATGTTGAGAGGATGAATGAAAGGCGACTAACAAAATGTATTTACAAGGCTGATGTAAAGGGAAAGGCCGGGCGGGGACGCCCTAGGAGGACATATACTGACCTTATTGGTGATGTTCTTCAGAAAGGCCAGGTGCGTAGTACTCGCAACCGGCGTGCGTGTATGACCAGATGTATGAACGTAAACGAGGCAAAAGGACTACTTAAGGATCGTAGCAGGTGGCGTTCTGTAGTTTCTGCCTACCCTCATGGGAAGAAAGCGTGAGTTTATGTATGTATGTATGTAGAACAAACTATTCCCAAGTGGTGATTTAAAAGATCACGAGGCTGAAACACCCATTAGTTAAAGTATTACCACAAACTTATGAACAAATTAAACATCAAAGAAAAACTGTAACCACGCGTCACCCATAACCGAAACACGCAATATTTGAAAGATGTGATCAAACTACCGAACTTAGAATTTGCTACATCTTATAGCAAGTATTGGATACGTGGGGCTCGTGTAGTTTCAGAGACATTAATTAAAGGAGGCTGCCAGCACAAGAAGGCGCTTCTACGAGATCAGACAAGCAACAACACATGTCCAGTATAAGTAGACCCTTCACGTCTCAACTGAAACAGCAAAGAAGGTACTTTCTTACCGAAAGGTCGAGTCGTCGGAGGTCAGGGTAAAGTGGTAGATCCTGGTACACACGCGTCCAATAGATTAGTTTAATTATAACACGCCCCTAATAAATGACACTATCTTTACAGAGCTTAGTTTCGAAATTCTGTACGGTAATTGCATTTTCATAATTTTACTAATTTTGTTACAAAGGGTGGTTCTTCGCGAAATCTTTTGGCAACTTAAATAGTGTTTTGTTTTTCAAATATTTTAAACCGACTTCAAAAAAAGGAGGAGGTTCTCAATTTGTCGGGATATTTTTTTTTTTATGTATGTTCCCCGATTACTCAAAGACGGCTGGACCGATTTGAAAAATTCTTTTCTTTTTTTGAAAAGGTATACTTTCAAGTTGGTCCCATTGTCATTTGGTCACGATCTGATGATGGGATCTTGGAGAAATCGAGGGAACTCTTCAAATATTAAAGGCACATCTATAGCGATTTGGGTATTTTTGATGAGCAGTTGACATAAGGCTATTGTAACTTAAATAAATTACAAACCAACCCACTAAAAAGTGAAAAAAAAAACTTTTTTACAAAAAACACAACCGTCTTCCAAACTACAAAGTGAAAAATAACTTTATTTTTCACTTTGTAGTTTGGAAGACGGTTGTGTTTTTTGTAAAAAAGTGTTTTTTTTCTATTGTCGTGTCTAGTTTCGAGGACATCGACGTTTGTATATGACAGCCTGTAAGTACCTGCTGTGTTTAGAAGGATTTGCCTTATTAATCGATTCAGTTCTGATATCAGTTCGACGAATGCCAACCGAATGAAAACCGAGGCTCGGTTCGCATAATTAATCTGCTTTGCTTTCCAATAAATGGTTGTAAACTTGTAATCAATTCATGCTTGACATATTAGCAACATTGTTTTGAAGACTTCAAAGACAACACTTCTAAACATCGTTGATAGTTTTGACATTGTCATTGTTAGTAGATTATAGTCTAAGATCCGACCTAGAGACGACTTTCACTCATCTGTTTAAAGAATGAAAAGTATTTTATATCAAATTTTGTATGTTAAAAATATATTGCGAGTGGGTTGGCTAAAAACTGCCTAGCTAGACTATGAATAATAAAATATAAAATTGACTTATTTTATTGCAATTAATCCATAATATATCACTTATGGCTATTGGGCGATAAGAACACTCCTAAACTTAGGAGTAAGGCCAAGTAGTCACCTTATTATTTAGGTAATTAACTCCGAATTGACAATTGGCAAAAGTCGAGATGGTAGTAAAAGTTCTCCTTGTAAAGCTCTGTCCAGTGATGTATATCTTGCAATGTTTTTTAATAAATCACAGCCTGGCCAGGAATTTTTTAGCCAAACCACTCGCGATATATTTTCTGACATACTAAATTTGATTTAGGCCCACTTGCATGTCATTGCTTATCTAAATAACTCGGAGTTAACAGCTAACTCAGGGTTAATCCAAAGAGAAATTTTGGATTAACCCAGAGTTAGTTGTTAACTCCGAGTAAGCTGTTAACGCGCAAGTCGTCCTTAAAATAATTTTCAGCCTTTAAACAGAAGGGTGAAGGTCGTTCTTAGGTCAGATCTTCTACTATTATAAATATTTTACAAAATTAGTTACCATCTTAAAATTGGGGAGGAAGCGTATTCATAAAAGGAATGAGTTCAAGTCAGAAGACAGAAGACCAGAATCTTTGATAACAATGAAAATCAACCGAAATAAAACATTAAAAACCCGAGTAACGAGAAATGAGACATCGAATGATCAGAACCAATGTAGACAGCGAAAAGTTTAAAACGTATTTTATATGTCGTGCGATTGACAAATATCAGCCCGTTGTCATCGATCACGAGCACTGAACGGGAACAGATAAATTGATGAAGCATTTTTCGAAATCGACTCCGTCGAACGGGGAACGAAATGTCGGTATCGGAGCGACATAATAGGCACCCATGTATAACGCAAAGTCATGTTTATCTCGACATCAGTTTCCTACCGACACTGAAATAAAGTTTGCTGTGTCGAATGGCTTCGATATTTCAACAAATATTGGCTGAATCGTAACAAATGTTAAAATATGTTATGTTCTCCTGTGTAGAAGTCTGTTGTTACAAATTGTTTAGCGATGCCAATCTGAGCGATAAGTATAGAGAAAGGGTTAGCGTATTATCGGGAACCCCATGGCATACATAGATTTTATCGATTAGCAATTAGCCATTGTTTTTCAAGTATGCAATAATAATGTGGGAATGAATAATAAAGTGGCAACACAAGATATGAGGGATGTTAGAAGATGGGTATGACAACACTGTGCGAGCGAGAAAGAGGGGAAGATGGATGACGGTGAATGAAGACGAACGGGTGTGCGACGAAGAAAATATTTAACCGCAAATATAAGAAGATTAACAAGTTTGCTTTTTATTTGCATCAATCCCTACATTTTGGGGGCTCGTCCGGGATAACTCAAAGTAAATAAAAAGTAAAAGACCACGACGCGGGTCGCAGATGTGAAATTTTTTCCGTTGAAAAAACAAAAGACGAAAGACGCTTTGAAGACGTTTGAAGAAGAAAATAATAAGGACGGACAGCGAAATATTTCACGACTGCACCAGTGCGATGATGATGCCGACAACGACGCGGCAGGCTGAAGCTGCAGCAGCAGCAAATGTGAATTCCACATTCCACATGAGCGCGGAGTTACTCCCTAAGTTTAGCGGTTGCGACAACACGTATCCTGTTACACGTTGGGTAGAGGACGTTGAGAGCAGCGCCGTGATATATGGATGGACTCCTCTCCAGCAGTTATTGGTGGCACAACGGGCGCTCGTCGGTACAGCAGACCTATGGCTGCGAGCAGAGCGACCGTACAGGTGCTGGGATGATTTGAAAACCGCTCTATGTAAGGAATTTCCGGACACGGTAGACGTAAAGGCGATCCACGAAATGATGAGTACCCGAAAAAAACTAAAGACGGAATCTTGCATGGATTATTTATTAATAATGAAGGAGATGGGCAAACGGGGTAAGATGCCGGATTATGTCGCGATCCAATACATAGTCGACGGCATTGTGGACTCCGAAGTGTACAAAACGATGCTATACGGCGTAAGAACGTACCCCGAATTTAAAGAAAAGTTGAAGATTTACGAAACTATAAGAGGGAAAATTAACCAAGAAAAACGTGAAAACAGGCAGCCGACATCATTCAAAAAATCAACACCAACACGATGTTTCAACTGTGGGGAGCTCAACCATGTATCGTCGGAGTGCCCTAATAAAACACAAGGCAGAAAGTGTTTCAGCTGCAATGAGTTCGGACACGTAGCTACAGAATGTAAGAAAGAAAAATTTGAAAAATCATCATCGACGCCATTATCAACAAAGCCTAGATACATCAAGCAGGGCTCACAGCAGGGCCAACCAAAAGAAACGTTTTTCAATAGTGCCGCAGATGGCAGCACTGTGCAATATGATGAAGTTGGCCACTTGCAAAATGACATTCATAAGCGGGCTCTTATTGGTTCACCGAACAATGACGGATGTGAAGAAAAAAGTCAAAGATGTCAACAGGATATTTGCAATAAAAACAAAAACGAATTATCGAAAAAACCGATGAAAGAAATTAAATTACAAAATGGGCTACTCGTCACGGCATTAATCGACAGTGGGAGTGATGTGAACTTAATATCAAACGAGTGTTATGTGCAGTTAGGATTGCCGAAATGTGATAAAAACATTAACATTACAATGTCAGGTTTAGGGTCTTCCAAAGTGTTTTCGACTGGATATTTTAAAACTTTGATTGAAATTGATAGCCATAGATATTTTAATGTAGGATTTCACATTGTACCGCAGACGTGTATGCCTTTTAAAGTAATAATTGGTCAAGATTTTTTAAAGAATGTGTTATGTGTGTTGAATGGAAATTTAGTATGGATGAGGCCGATTGATGAAGAATGGTTAGGTAATTTAAACTGTTTTCCGTGTGTTTCAGATAGTATAGGTTATATTGGCAGTGAACAACTCAAGTGTCAAATTATCTCCTGCATTGAGAGTTACAGACCTAAACAAATTATAAAAGAAGTTCCCATTGAAGTGAAGATAGTGCTGCGGGATGATATTCCTATTGCCCAACGTCCACGGCGAATCTCGTTTGCAGAGCAGGATGAAGTGGATAGACAGGTAGCGGAGTGGTTAGCAAATGGAATAATCAGGGTAAGTTATTCAGATTATGCTAGTCCTCTGGTCCTGGTACGTAAGAAGGATGGAACCACCCGTATCTGTGTGGATTATAGACAGCTCAATAAGAAAATGATAAAAGATGAATTCCCTCTACCGCTGATAGAAGATTACATTGATAGACTGTCAGAAGCCAAAGTTTTTAGCGTGTTAGATTTGAAAAACGGATTTTTTCATCTTAAAGTAAGTGAAGACAGTGTGAAGTACACATCTTTTGTGACTCACAATGGTCAATACGAATTTTTAAGAGCTCCTTTTGGTCTGTCGATATGTCCCAAATATTTTATGCGTTATATCAGTTATGCTTTTAGAGATTTGATAGCAGAAAGAAAAGTTATGATTTTTATTGATGATATTATAATTCCTGCAGAAGATGAACGTCAAGCTGTAGAAAGACTGAAAGAAATACTAGAAGTAGCATCACAATATGGATTGCAATTCAGCTGGAAAAAGGCCTATCTGGTATGTCGAAGCATCACTTATCTCGGACATGTGATTGAAGATGGGAAGGTGAGACCTTCTAAAGAAAAGACTGAAGCAGTAATGAAGTTTCCAGAGCCAAAGACGGTAAAACAGTTACATAGTTTTGTTGGTTTAGCATCATACTTTAGAAAATACATACAAGATTTTGCATTGATAATTAGTCCTCTGACTAATTTATTGAAGAAAAATTCAAACTTTATGTTTAATGAACAAGAGTGGAATGCATTCAATGAAGTTAAGAAAAAGTTATCAAGTGATCCAGTATTAAAAATATTTAATCAGAAACTTTATACAGAGTTACACACAGATGCTTCCTGTATTGGTTATGCAGCTATTCTTATGCAGCGTAGTGTGGATGATCAGCAGCTACACCCTGTATATTATATGAGTCGAAAGACTACAGATGCAGAAAGTAGGTACACAAGCTATGAACTTGAAGCATTGGCGATCATTGAAAGTGTTAAAAAGTTTAGACACTATCTATTTGGTAGACATTTTAAGATTATAACTGATTGTAGAGCTTTTCAGATGACATTAAATAAAAAAGACTTGGGAATGTCAACTAGAGTAGCGAGGTGGATATTATTTCTACAAGATTTTGATTTTACCGTAGAACATAGAGAAGGTTCTAGAATGAGACATTCTGATGCTCTAAGCCGTAACCCTTATGTTGCAGTTGTTGATGAGTTATTTGACAGCTTACGAAAAGCTCAGCAAGCAGATGAAGGTTTGAAAGCCATTATAAATATTTTGCAGACTGCACCGTATGAAGATTACTTGTTAGACAATGGTCTTGTCTATAAAGGAAGTGACAAGAAGTTGGTGATACCAAGAAGTATGGAAGACGAAATCATAAAAAGAGTTCACCAAAATGGTCATTTCTCCAAGAAGAAGATGTTGGAATTGATCAGTAAAGATTATTTTATAAAAAACGTGAGTAAAAAAGTCGAAGATTTTTTAGTAACCTGTATACCCTGTTTACTAGCAACTAAGAAGCAAGGAAAGCAAGAAGGTTTCCTCAACCCTATTGAGAAGGAAAGTGAACCAATGCATACCATACATCTGGACCATATTGGTCCAATGACAGAAACAAAAAAGAAGTATAATCACATACTTGCAATTGTAGATGCATTTACCAAATTCGTATGGTTATTCCCCACAAAAAGTACTACGAGCAGTGAAACCCTGGAGAAACTCAGGATACACCAACAGACGTTTGGAAATCCACAAAGGATAATTACAGACAGAGGTACCGCCTATACCAGTAATGAATTTAAAGAATATTGCAAGGATGAGAACATACAACATTTGCTGATAACAACAGGAGTACCACGTGGCAATGGACAGGTGGAAAGGATTAATGGTATTATTAAGCCAACCCTTACAAAGTTATGTGCAGAAGACACATCAGTATGGTACAAGCACATAAGTAGGTTACAACGGGCAATTAACTGTACTTTTCAGAGAAGTATCAATACCAGTCCATTTGAGTTACTTACAGGGGTCAAGATGAAATCCAAAGAAGATATTCCTATAATTGAATTATTGCAGCAGGAAAGTTTAGTGCAGTTCAATCTAGAAAGAGAAGAACTAAGAAATAGAGCAAAGGAACAAATAATTAAAATTCAGGACGAAAACAGGAAAACATATAACAAGAAAAGAAAGGAAAGTACCAAATATGAGGAAGGAGATCGAGTAGCAATACAGAGAACACAGTTTGGTCCAGGACTCAAACTGAAACCGAAATTCCTAGGACCATATAGGATCATCAAGGTCAAACGTAATGACCGCTATGATGTAGAGAAAAATGACATCACTGTTGAAGGTCCATTGAAAACGTCTTGTTCAGCTGATGGTATGAAGAAATGGCCCGAGGACGTATGAATAAGTATAAGACGATTGTTTGTGGACGTAAGCAAGATCGAATGAATAAGAAGTATGAATGAGTAAGATTTTTAGGGTAACTGAATTGTAAACATTTTCATTTGCTGGGTACAAAAGAAAACACGTTTGCGTTTGATAAGTTTTTATTTCATAAGGCATAAAACATGATGTTATCTGTTTTATTTATGTAACATAAATACATACATGATATGTTTAAGTTTAATGCAATGTTTAGCGTTATAATATTGAAGCAAGATTTTTTTTTTTTGTTTTACTATTTGGTGTTTAAGAAGTAAACTAATTTAAGTTGTTAAAGTGAAACTAGAATTTAAGTTGATAAGTTGTTATAAAATTGGAAGAGACTGATGATTGTGTGAAGGTATATGTGAACAGCTGGTGAGTGCATGCCTGAGGACAGTCATGATTGTCAGAATGGCCGAATGTGGGAATGAATAATAAAGTGGCAACACAAGATATGAGGGATGTTAGAAGATGGGTATGACAACACTGTGCGAGCGAGAAAGAGGGGAAGATGGATGACGGTGAATGAAGACGAACGGGTGTGCGACGAAGAAAATATTTAACCGCAAATATAAGAAGATTAACAAGTTTGCTTTTTATTTGCATCAATCCCTACAATAATATAATACGATAATATCAGGCAGGTACAGGTGTAGGTTATTGTACACCTGTATACTGCCCAGTGTGTTATAAGTACAAGGGACTTGGTTCTACAAAAAAAGTCTAAATAACCACTAAACCAAAGAAGCAGTCTTCTTGTATTGAACTATTTATTTATTTATGCATACAGTCTTGATACAGGTTCATGTTTGTTTTGTACCATTAAACCAGAAATAGTTTGTATTGGTACTCACATTCGCTATAAAATATAATAAATTATTTATTATTTACCCAAGGCGCACTAATGACATATTTACTAGGATAACAACAACAGGTAATCATACATCTTCAATACTATTTGAATACAGATCACATAGGCATAACATTCTTATTAAAGGTTAACAATTAAGTTATTAATTTTAAATTCAATTATTCATTGGCAATGGGCTCCTATGAAACGTTAGAAGCTAGGTGCACGGTTCCAATTGGTCGTTTCCTATGGAGAAGAGCCGGCAAGAAACTCCACGGTTACAATATAATTGGCAACATATTTGGCTCAACGGTTTGAATATAATTGGCTTTTACATTGCTTTCAAAATACACTGTTAATAGATAGGGGACAGTGTAGGCCTGCCAACAAGTACTGGGTAGGTACTTAACAAAATAGAAAATAGTAAACAAAAATTTTACAATATTATAATTTAACGAAGCATAACATAATATTACGTAGAACATTTTGCTTAGCTGTGAGCCTGTGGGAGTTCGTACACACACCAATCGATCAATAAAATAACTTTCATATAAAAGTAATTATTGACGTGTCAATTTTCATTACACGGAGGAACACGACGTGTGTTGCATAACTTTAGTTTTGTATTAATTGATGTTGGATGGATCGCTACATGTTCGTAGAATATTTTGATATCCCACTAATAAAAATGCAACTAGGTATAACCATTCAGTAATTCAAAGGGTAAAGGGTTCGAAGGGGGTAATGGCTGGCTGATCTTTGAGTTATGCTCGTGAACGGGTGCTGCTTGTGGTAACTGGTCGTCTTGCTGATCATGGTTTTGTTATTGTTACTAGTAATTAACTGTTCATTTATTTTACCCCGATGGTCCTAGTTTATCATTTATAATTGCCAATTACAGCTTTATGCAAGCGGGCACGCCCTTTATGTCTGGAGGCTTTTATTTAGATATTTAGTTCTTTTTATTTTTTTTCGTTTTTTTATTTTAAATATTGCTTTAGTATAGTTCTCGATGTTTCTGGTTGGTATATTGGCGTGTGCTAGCTGGCATGGCCTATAATTTATCATTTGAATTATGTTTTGTGTTGCATAATGTAAGTTTTTTTGCATACTATTGTATAGAATCATTTTTCTAACTTAAACAGACAGCTGTGCTGCTGGGGAGTTTGTTGCGCCACTTCTTCTTCCCAGCTAAAGGCACTAGGAAGTGGTGAAGGGTGGGCGTTTTTGGGGGACTGTCTTATGTAATTTTGACGTTCGAAAAGTGCTGATTCTCAGCCTAGTTTGAATAAATGAATTTTGAAAATCCATTTATACGAGAGTCATGTAGGTATGTCATCAACTTAGATACCTCGTGAACACACTATTAAACAAATTCTTATGAATTTTCAGTAAACATCACAGGAGACAAGATAATCAAATCAAATATTTTTCTATATTACGATACGAGCGAAAAATAATCTTCACCGAATCATCTAATTAAACACTACACTTGTCTTATGGTTTGTTCTAAAAATATCTAATGAAAATGTAAACAAATGGATCTGAAAACCTCCCTGTGGATACCAATATGTACTGGCAGCTTACAAATTCAGTACTTTGAATTGATTAATTGAATATTTAAACACGAAATTATAAATTTATCTACACCCATGCTATAAATCCTCTATAAAAGTTTCTGAAACAGCTTATTGCCAACATTAAAACAACCAGTGTCATAGTAACCATAATATCACCCAAATGAGTGTTATAATGTTGGTTTGTGGCTAAGTAATAACAGCTGCACGGGTCGATCGATCAGGTTAAGCTACGCTTGCCGCGGTTGGTCCGTGGATGGGTGACCATCTTTACATACCAAGTCCCCTCCGTGCCTCGGAAAGCACGTTAAGCCGTTGGTCCCGGCTGTCATTTGTAGATCTTTGACAGTCGTTACGGGTAGTTAGAAGCCCAAAAAGTCTGACAACCAGTCTTACCAAGGGGTATCGTGTTACCTAGTCACTAGGTTGTGGAGGTCAGATAGGCAGTCGCTCCATGTAAAATACTGGTATTCAGCTGCATCCGGTTAGACTGGAAGCCGACCCCAACATAGTTGGGAAAAGGCTAGGCAGATGATGAGTGTTATAATGTTGTACTAAATTTAATTATGCAACTCGTTTCAACGTTTAAGCGGAGGACAGCAGCACCCGCTGCACGCATGTGCGGTGATGTGCTCGTGCAGGCGACATTCATACGTGCAGTTGTACTGAATTTCGTGGGATTTTTTTATTCTTGATTTTAGATTACAAGTACCCAATGGTTTCGGAACCTTTTATAGATCATGGGTGTAGATACATAATTAGGTATTAAGACACTCATGTGATACTACTACATTCGTGTTTTAATACCCCTTATTATACAACAGTTGCATAAATAACTGTAGCGGTTATACCGCCACATACGAACTACGCATCATAGACATGACGTCACACAGATCCTGCATCGCGCAATTAGAGTTTACCGAGCGATCGACATACATACAAGATTTCAACTTCAAACCGATGGGTAGTTGCCCGCCAGACACAACACCCGTCTGGTCGGAGTATCCTCCCTTGTCTATGGTGGATGAGTGAACTTTACACCCTGTTCCTCATGCCACTAAATTGGTGACCCCGAGTATGAACGTCAACGCAGCCTTCGTGCAAATACTTCACAGCGTGACGTCATCATCATCATCATCACTCCCGCAAGCTTTCGTGAGGCGAGTCACACAGCCAGCACCCACGGCTTCAACGGGTATCCTGACCACCAGCATGCAGCGAACGCGCATTCCTGGTCATCACCCTCAGCCTTATCACCCCGACTCACTGGGAAATCAACGCTGTCAGCCTCATCACCCCGACTCACGGGGAATCAACGCTGGCCTCAATCACCCCGACTCACTGGGGAATCACCTCAATCACCCCGACTCACTGGGGAACCACCTCAATCGCCCCGATTCACTGGGGAATCACCACAGACAGTTCCGACTCACCGCGAATTATGTGGCACACGGTTCCGACTCACTGGAACCACAGCTGGCACTGTGTGAAGCATCGCAAGATTCAGCCCACTATCAACCTCCGGTCTCCGGAGGGGAGTGATGTAGCGGTTACACCGCCACATACGAACTACGCATCATAGACATGATGTCACACGAATCCTGCATCGTGGAGTTAGAGTTTACCGAGCGATCGACATAGATACAAGATTTCAACTTCAAACCGATGGGCAGTTGCCCGCCAGACACAACACCCGTCTGGTCGGAGGATCCTCCCTTTTCTATGGTGGATGACTGAACTTTACACCCTGTTCCTCATGCCACTAAATAACTATTAAATAATCTTCAAGATGTTTTTTGTTTGAAAATTGCGGGTTATCTTTATATCCTCAATATTCAATGATGATTTTTCAATGACAATATAAGTATGTAATACAAACAATAATTGTTAGAAAAAGTGGTGAGATATAAACTTGAAACCTTCTAAATAAATGAAGAAGAATGTGTTACTTCCCATTTATTAAGTGGTTGCGAAAGAATTTCACCTGAACACTCTTTGTTTACACTTTCATCAGATCTTTCTGGAACAGACATTAAGTAAACTAGTTTGATAACACAAATAACTTCAGCACAACAAGTAAACTGTGCCTACATAATAAGATCCTCAAGACGTCAGCATGCATAGGTATATCGTACCATCATCGAGCTAACTCGCTCTCTGCTTACAATGCAGTTACGCCGAGTGTCCTCTTATGTTTTACACACACTTCACCGGCTATACAGCTTGCATATAGCTTGCCTTACGACATACAGCTTGCCTTACGACTTGCCTGCGATAATGCGTCTCAAGTCCCGCAGTCTCGGAGAGTCGGAGTCTTTGTAACAAGACCATTATGTGCTCTGAGAATGTAATGTTGTTTAATGAATATCTGGATATACTGTTCTGTTTTTATTAGTAAGTATCTTAAAGAAAATCAATACATATATTAAAATAGTAACGAAGTGAATACTGTATGAATATTTAAAAAAAAAAGGAATAGCTACAAGGTGTGGGAAAACTTCTCCCGCTCTGGGCGGAGCGGGAGGGCGTGTCAGACTCTTACTGACTAAAACCCACCCGTGTTCCTTCGGTTGCTCTGTTGCTGGGGGCCACGATTTCCCTATCGGTTTTCTTCGCACCCCCGGCAGGCATCGGCCCTAGCAGACCCCATCAATTCTGCTGACATCTCTTTGAGACGCGAGTGGAACACAACGCACCGTCGACCCGGGCCTGGTCCTTATCGGACGCCGAGCTACCCATTGCTCACCGTTCCCAAGCCCGCACCTACGGTGGCCAGAAATCGGCTCGCGATTCCGGACGCCCAGGGTGTCTCCTCCTGCGGCGGTTAGGGGCATGAGAACGCGAAGTTTGCCTCTCCCTCATGCGTTCCGCCTCTTCCTTCGCCAGCTAATGCTGGCGAAGGCTGGCTTCGCTGGCTTCGCAAAAGGAGGTGACGGCTTTCCATTTCCTCTCGCTCCATACCATGGCCTGAACCAGGGCCAGACGCGAGAGATTACCGCCGCCCATCGCCTCCACGACGGTGGGAACGAGTCTGATGCCAAAAATAAGTTTTTAGAATTTTCGTCAGTTTGTCTGTTTGTTTGGATGTATATTCAGGATTGGCGCGAAAACGGCTAAACGGATTTGGATGAAATTTGGCACACAGACAGTTTATAACCTGGTTAGTGGTTGATGGTAGTTTATGACCTGTTTACACGCGACGCAAAGCTGAAATGCTGGTTCAAAATAAACTTCTTGGGATTTGAATGGAAGTAAAAGTGGTTTGAGTCTATTTTGTAACTTGGTTTAACTATGTTTTGGAGAAAGCATCAGAGATTTCATCGGAAGACGGACAGTCGAGATCTAGGACAGTTCTGTGGCGGCATCTACATGGCCACATGCGAACTACGCATCAAACTGACGTCACGAAAAAATATTCTGCATCGCGCAAGCAATGTTTACCGCGCGATCAGTATTTATACAACGTCTCGAAATCAATCTTTGGGCAGTAGCCCACCAGATACAACGCCCATCTGGCCGGAAGATCCTCCCTTTTCTATGGAGGATGAGTGAACTTTACACCCTGTGCCTGATCATACCTTTATACTATAATAACTAGATTGCGACTTTAGAAACAACGACTAGAACACACCTAAGACGACTGTACTATGAAGCTGAAATTGTTAGGTTCGACGTGTAAACTAAAGAGCCTCAATAATATTATAATCATGAAAAAAGAAAGAATATTCAGAATGTGAACATATTTAAAAATAAACTTAGGACTTTGTTAATAATAAAGCCTTTTACAGCATTGACGAATTTTGTAACGACAAAAATCTTAAAACTAGTATTAAATTAAACTAAAATTAATATGTGTACCCATTGCTTTTTGACTTTGTTATACATGCATGCGATGATGTTATTGTTAATAATTCGATAGACGTTCTAACTTCGATGATGGGTGAGGCACGAGGTTGCTTGTATTATAATTGTTTATGTTGTTACTTTGTAGTTACTGTGCAGATATTTCGACACAAATGTATTTTTGTTATGAAATAAATAACTTGAACTTCTTTTTAAGTAAATATATATAATAATAACAATCATCTGAAAATCAACTTTTGAGTATTATTGACGTAGCATTTTGGCCTCTGATGAATATCCGTTTATAATGTCTAAATTGTCACTATTTTTTAATGATATTCAGTTACTACAGTAATGTTTGAGTGGGGTCAACTCAATTGAGATAATATCATGTTGACGGTCGAATCATCGAATGGAGTATCATAATAACTGCGTTTGTATCACTCGATACCATGGTAAAGAGAGGTTGAATAATATTATCGATTGCAAACAAGTATTTTATTTATGACGTAGATCTAAAAATACTCTAGTGCTCGGTGTGGCAACACGCCGTGTTCGGGTTCGCGACAAGTCAATCGTCATTTTGAGGATGCCTCGTTGAGAAGTGAAACACGTGTTGTTTCTTACAAGGTTTTTATGGCTCTTTAGGAATATTTAAGCGGAACAGATTACTAAATAATTATAACAACGTCTATTGTTTTTTTATAAAAGATTTCCGAAAGGTCACGCTTGAATCAATTTATTATTTAAAGATACTTGATTAGGGTTTTCCTATTTTGGCAATAGCAAAATAATATAAAATATAATGGCAAAAGGGTGATAGTTCTCATAAGAAAACCACTAAGAAAATATGATAATATCTTCAATAACAAAGTCTCATCATTAGCTTATAGCTGCAAGCCACTGCTAAGCGTGTCCGTATGGATTGAGGAGCCATGTCTCATATTTAAACGCGGGTACTACCAATATTTAGTAGTAAATTAGACGATTTTGTAGGCCCGATCCTGGAATTTGTAGTAAAACACTTTAAAAGATACTCGACTTTTAAAGTGGCTCCTCAATTCAGACGTCTGAATTGAGGTGCCACCTTATAACTCTAAAACCAGCCGACGGATATTTTTGAAAATTTGGTAGGATTTAGTAGTACTTATGCGTAATCTCTACAAAAAAATGAGTTTTGTACGGCTGAATTTGAGATAGCTACAATGTTTTGATTTTTCATAAAAATCCACAAATTTCACCGCGCTGTTTCTCGGAAAGTAATTAACCAATTACAACATGTTTTTAGTATAATTTAGTAGTAAATACGTTCTAATTTGTAGTATAAAAATAAAATGCAAAAACTACATAATTTCGCTAATACAACACATTTTATGTGGCTCCTCAATCCTGACGGTCTATAGAAAATAATATGTTCGTAGCTACTAAAGTAGTTGATCAAATCGGATAACAATAGCACCAATATTTAGTAGAAATTTCTACTAAATATTGGCGTAATCCAAAATCCTGTACATTCAGTATTTCAAAAGATATTAACAAAATAAACATTCCTTAACAATCTAATGTGGTACGAGAGCCCACGACCAAAACCATATCACATCGTTTTAGGGCCAAAACCGTATAAAATCGTTAGTTTAGATGATTTCTGAACCCAACTCGGTGGGAAGTACCGGTCAGAAACGTCTCAGTTTTACGGAAGCCTATTTCTGCTATGTCAAAAAAAATAAGCAGACGGTTTCATCACAATATGCCTGATATTAAAAATGTACATAGTTTTCGTAATTTTATTACAAAAAAGTTTGTTTTCTGACATATTGCGTGTCACATGTGGACTGAGCGCATTTTCAAAAAACTACAAAATATTTAACCTATCTGTCTCATAGCAACCTGGTTCAATTATTTTAAAATCTTTTGTATTTTTACTGAAAACCTGTTTTTAGAAATTTTAAATGTCGTATATAACTTCAAAAACAGAAAGAACGTTTTGGAGTCGCCCGGCTAACGCACGGTGCTTGTTACGCTTACGACAGCGATGATGAGTCCGACAGTAAAATAAAAAAATATGAATTTAATTTCAATAAACAGTTCTTTTCAAACGTCATCCCAGTTTTCTTTTGTCCAATTTATTTTAAAAAAACCTTTTTCAGTTTGATGGTTTCGGGTGAGCTCTTTATTAATCGTACTTAAAAACGTTTATTCTGAAAAATGAATTATTCGGGTTGCAATTTTTTATTTTTTGCCTCATTTTTAATTTTCTCAAATGACCTTCTAGGTGTGACGCTACTGGTTTCAGAAAATTGTGTTTTCAGTACCTAAAATCTATCGTTCAACTACATTCTGAAATTCAGACAGATTGCTATGAAACAGTTCGATATATTTTTTTACATAGGTATTTCAAATGCGCTTAGGTCAGATGTGATGCGGAAAATGTATAAAATTTTTGAATTCAGAATCTTCTGCAGTTGTAGCCACCGACATTAAAATTTTCTTACGTTTTTTGCAGTTTTTAGGTTAAATCATTAATACATCTCCCTAAGATAGATTTGTTCCATTAGAACATAATATCTCTTATGGAAAAGTTATTTTTGGTCAAGATACAACCTGACACTGATCTGCCGTAATCTTTTGATAACGAAAAAAATACGTTACCAATCAGACAACTTTTCGATTGAACCAGGTTGCTATGAGACAGATAGATTAAATTTTTTGTAATTTTTGAAAATGCGCTCAGTCCACATGTGACACGCAAAATGTCAGAAAACAAAATTTTTTGTAATAAAAAACTTTTTACAAAAAAAAAAAACAACCGACTTCAAAGAAAACACTACAAAGTGAAAAATGACTTTAATTTCAGAAGTCGGTGTCTTTGGTTTTGAATTTTCGTTCTTTGTCACCGACTTCCGAAATTAAAGTTATTTTTCACTTTGTAGTGTTTTCTTTGAAGTCGGTTCTTTTTTTTTTGTAAAAAGTTTTTATTTTTCACATTTTAGTTGTGATACCTTCCCCAAACAAATTCGAATACCACTACCTGCTATGTAAATAACAGTGACAGGAAGTTATCATCCACATACTGAGGTAAAAATACGTATTATTGAAGCTAACTCAAAAACTACCCAAGTAAAGTTAATACAATTTATATGGGACCACCTCTGAAGTATGATCTACCAAACAAAAAAAGAATCATCAAAATCAATTCATAATTGACGGAGTAATCGCGTAACAAACATAAAAAATAAAAAACAACATACAGTCGAATTGAGAACCTCCTCCTTTTGGAAGTCGGTTAAAAATTACGAAAACTATGTAAATTTTTAATATCAAGCATATTGTGATGAAACCGTCTGCTTATTTTTTTTGACATAGCAGAAATAGGCTTCCGTAAAACTGAGACGTTTCTGACCGGTACTTCCCACCGAGTTGGGTTCAGGAATCATCTAAACTAACGATTTTATACGGTTTTGGCCCTAAAACGATGTGATATGGTTTTGGTCGGTGGCTCTCGTACCACATTAGATTGTTAAGGAATGTTTATTTTGTTAATATCTTTTGAAATACTGAATGTACAGGATTTTGGATTACGCCAATATTTAGTAGAAATTTCTACTAAATATTGGTGCTATTGTTATCCGATTTGATCAACTACTTTAGTAGCTACGAACATATTATTTTCTATAGACCGTCAGGATTGAGGAGCCACATAAAATGTGTTGTATTAGCGAAATTATGTAGTTTTTGCATTTTATTTTTATACTACAAATTAGAACGTATTTACTACTAAATTATACTAAAAACATGTTGTAATTGGTTAATTACTTTCCGAGAAACAGCGCGGTGAAATTTGTGGATTTTTATGAAAAATCAAAACATTGTAGCTATCTCAAATTCTGCCGTACAAAACTCATTTTTTTTGTAGAGATTACGCATAAGTACTACTAAATCCTACCAAATTTTCAAAAATATCCGTCGGCTGGTTTTAGAGTTATAAGGTGGCACCTCAATTCAGACGTCTGAATAGAGGAGCCACTTTAAAAGTCGTGTATCTTTTAAAGTGTTTTACTACAAATTCCAGGATCGGGCCTACAAAATCGTCTAATTTACTACTAAATATTGGTAGTATCCGCGTTTAAAAATGAGACATGGCTCCTCAATCCATACGGACACTGCTAAGCGAGACCCTTAGACTCGATCTTTAGCCACTCTTAACCACCCATATTAAACTAATGTAAGTACAACTATGTTCTTAATGTCCCTCTGCAAACTTCGTGTTTCGTTAGTCGTCGGATTTCTATCAGTTGCCCTTTGCACTTGGTGCAAACCGGACGCTCTCAATCGACTTGAAAGTATATAGAGTTGTTAATACTCTTTTCACATAATGTAATTTATTTTAAAAATGGTAGGAAAGCTGCTAAAGTCGCAGGCACGATAGATAGGAAAATAGTTTTACAGCTCTATATAGTTCACACGAAAATCAAAACAAAACAACAACAAAGCACTTAGTTCTGAATTCATATTATTATACACGATAAATCTAATAATTGATGGACATGGAAATTAGCATTCGTTTGTATTCGGAAATGCGATGATTCCCGAGGGATATTAAGAAAATAGATATACAGTACAACTCTAGGAATACCAATAAAACCCTAAGTCTACAAAACAAACAGTCTCACAAAAAACATACATCTTCCGAAAATCCTAACAAACGATTCATTTTCAGAGCAGTCCAGCATTCTAGAAAGATCCACATGCAATCCAACGTTACATTGGGGCAGTTATCTCCGGGCTAAGAGCGTCAGTAAGACGTACTTAAGAGCTAAACCAGTTCGGACAGCCTGCCCCTATCAGCTGCCCCAACGGGCAGGGCTTACGTGCCCCGTAATAGATATTCCATGTAAGAGTAGTCGAGTACTACACGACTGTGTCATACGATAACTCTTAAGTGCCCCAAAATGGGTTGTTTACCGAAGTATTATAGTGCGAATGGTTCTTATTGTGGATTTGTTTGACGTTTTTCGGTGTATTGAGAAGGGTCTGTTTCTTGAAGAAATATTTTTTTATTTTCGTAAATTTTTAGGGTTCCGTACCTCAAAGGAAAAAAACGGAACCCTTATAGGATTATTATGTTGTCCGTCTGTCTGTCTATCAAGACCCTTTTTCTAAGGAACACGTAAAGGTATCAAGCTGAAATTCATATCAAATACTCAAGTTTACTGTTCCTTGGAGCTGTGAAAAAATCAAACTTTTAAGCCAACCCAACCCAACCCAAAAGATACAGCCGTTTAAGCTCCAAATTTTCGACACTCGCAAGGGAATCAAAACCTACAGGGTACTTCCCGAGAACTCAGAATCTAGAAATTTGGTACAAAGCACACATTTTCTCACCTTCCGGATTTTTTCGACCTGGGCACTAGCCCCGAGTGCCCCTATTGTAAATCTAGCGCTGGTTGTACACCAAATATAATCTATTTATCCGGCCTAAAAGACATTTAGGACATCGCAAGTGGTCTCGTAAATAAAGCCGTCACGACCGACAGCAATCTAGACGAAATCTATCAATAGGTTACTTATACCTTTATCAAATTGCAACTAAAGCATAAAGGAAACCGTTCGATACAGATGACTGCACGCAGCATCGCTTACAAAACTGACGGTGACAAACACGTATTGTTGCTGCACCTATTAACCTAGCATTACTTGGCATACGGTGAAAATGAATATTAGTTTTTATCTGTCCTTTATTTTATTTTTTAAATTATAAATCTTGTTCCATTTAAGGAAAGAAATTAAAGGAAAGGAAAGAAATTAAAGGAAAGGAAAGAAAAGAAATTAAAGGAAAGGAAAGAAAAGAAATTAAAGGAAAGGAAAGAAGGAAGGAATTAATTTTTATTAGGGGATTTAGGGTTGACTCATAGAAAATGCCTAAGAAATTAATAAAAAAAAAAAAATACAATGCTACAAAAATTGTAAAAGCTTAGCATTTTTTTAAATACCATAAAAATGTCTGACAAAAATCTCTTTAGGCTCAATTTACGTTGACGCGGAACGGAATGTAAGCGATACAAAACAATTCAATACAAAACAATTAACTTTAGATACAACAACAACAACTCCTACCTAACAACAACTCCTCCTTGAACAACTCCTACAATACAAAACAATTAACTTTAGATATTATTTTTAAAGATAAAAAAGTGGAACAAGTAGACGACTTAAAATTTCTAGGACTTAATGTAGATAAACATCTAAATTGGAAAAGTCATATAGAGTCAATTTGTCAGAAACTTGATAGATTTGTGTTTGCGTTAAAAACATTAAGACAAAATGTTTCTGTAGAAGCCGCACTATCGGCTTACCATGGTTATGTGTCATCTGTCCTGAGCTATGGATTAATTATGTGGGGTAACTCAACCGATACTGACAGAGTTTTTAAAATTCAAAAACGATGCATCCGGGTTATCAACAAGGCTTGGTTCCTAGACAGTTGTAAACCTTTATTTCAAAAATGTAAAATTCTTCCATTACCTTGCATGTATATAAAAGATATCTGCATCTTCACAAAAAAACACATGCACTACTTTAAAGAACGTAGTGAGGTCCTAACTAGACAAAAAGGGCTAAGTTTCACAACCTACTGTACCAGCCACCCTGTCATAAGGATATCTATAAGAAAAATGTATTTAATATTTGTGTTTTAATTTACAATAACTTACCAAATGATTTAAAATTATTACAGGGTAATGTATTCAAGACAAAATTGACAGAATGATAAAGGAAAAATTTCGAAAAGCATAAATTTTTAGTTATATCATAAAATAAAAATATTTTTAATAATTTTAAACTTACTAGGTACCCCTTTCCTCATGAACGCGGTTTATACGGAACCATCGGTGCGCGAGTTCGACTCGCACTTGGCTAGTTTTTTTTAGCCTTATTCAGAGGTCATTTGCAATCAAATTACCCCTGACCTAATACTATGCCAATGTCAACCATTTTCGATTAATTTGACATTTTATATCTTAAAATTTATGAAATAAAAACATGAAATGTACTCAATAGCCCAGATATACAGGGTTAATGGTTATACGTAACCATTTGCGAGTAATTTGATATTTTATATTTTAAAATGTATGAATTTTTTTTTTAAAAGGATAAATAATTCGAAAATTGTTGACATTTGCGTAGAAGTCAAAAAGCGTCATTTGGTTGTAAATGACCTCCTGCATACCCTTAATGCTGACGTATAATAACTCTGTATATAGTGAAACTTCCTAGTTTCGTCGTAAAAGCTATCAACGTGGTTCAAAAACATTTTAATTGCTTATTGGAAATTGATAATCATTATTATTTTACAATAATCTTGCACGCCTTAATTACACTAGTCCAGCTCAAGATCAATGTTTTATCACTGACATACAGCCTTTCGTACCTATCACAAAACTTCTTATATAATTTCGTTAGTAAACCTAATAGTATAGATATCAAACAAAAAGTATATTTATATATCACACAGATGGAAAGAAAATAAGTCCTAACTATTATAAATGTGAAAGTGAGTTTGTTTGTTACGCTTTCACGTCTTAAGAGGCCTGCGAACATGGCTCGCAACTACAAATCGAGATGTTTGCAAAATTCAATTCCAAGCACGTTGCGCTAGTGTGAGTGCCTGTCAGAGCGATATAAACCTTCAGTGAGCAATACTACCACGCACACATTGTCAATTATTGCTTGACGCGATAGCACTACTAGCTTTTGAAAATTTATGATAAATTTGGATGTGAAAAACACGTGTGATGTTTTTGGTGTGACCAAAAATGATGAATGAAAACTTAATATTTTCCATTTTTTTTCTGATAATTTGTAACTTGTTAATATAAGCTATGCTTTTGCAGAAACAATATTATAAATATTGTTGTTTATAATAGAGAAAAAAACAATATGAAGACATGTCACTTACGCTGTAAAAAGGTGCGAAATTAAATTCGTTTAAACTTCATTTTAGAAAATATTTTTGAAAAAAAAAAAAGATGTAGAAGCCTAGATAAACACTGTCTAAATCCAAATAACAACATATTATGGTGGAAATATGCCCAAATTGCAAATGATGAATACATAAGTATTACGTTTGTATGGACAATTCATGCGTCGTCGCGTTCTTAACTGCTCAACCGATGATCATTAAATTTTGCATACACGTTACTATGGGTACAGAATAGGAAATGGTTATCTTTCATCCAGAATTGATTGACAAAATCTATATTAACGCGAGCGAAGCCGCGAGCAAAAGCTAGTAATAAATAAATATGACGAATAATAAGGAACCAGACTTCTACTAATTTTAAAAATATTGTGAAGGATTTCCATTCAGGGTTATTTTTAAACAAAACACTGCAGACCTACCTTTATCGTTCAATTTAATTAACAATGTTGTTTTTGCCTTTAAAAATATAAAGATGGTTCCCGGGCCTCTACATTTTGATATTTCCACTTAAGTAAAACATTCGAGTATACGCACTGAGGAATAGGGAGATTAAAATAAAAACTTCCCGTTGTGGACAGTTAGGTAATAGGTAATAGGTAATACGGGCTGGTATCCGCAACTCCACGTCAAAGCGCGTATTTTGCGTACGGGTGGGAAAATCGATTATTCGATCCACCCCAGCTCCTCAAAGAAGGCCAGCAACGCCTTGGTGTCACTGACAATCTCACGTAGGGTACCTGGGTTACCGAAGTACTTGGCCCTGTATGTGGCGACCACTGGGCAGTTTAACAGCACATGAGCTGCTGTCTCGTCGTCCTCCATGCAGGCTCTGCACAGCGGACTGTCTGTGACTCCTATGACAAAGAGGTGTTTATTAAATGACCCATGGCCAGTTACAGCTGCTGTAATTGTACGCAGCTGCTGTTTCGTTAGTCGGAGAACCTGTTTCGTGAGGCGGCCATCAATCATAGGGAGTGCCTCCTTGGCCTGCCTGCATTCACCGTGGTCCAACCAAAGTTTGTGATGTTGATCCCTGGTTCTTTTCCTTACCAGAGTGCGTAGGTACCCGAAGGGGAGTGGCGCAATGGGTTCAGGCCCCACTGGTGCCATGCTCGACCCCCTTCTGGCAAGTTCGTCGGCTGCGTCATTGCCCCGCGAACCGCTGTGTCCCTTGATCCATTGAATGGTTATATTATTGAGGCTACCCACCTGGTTAAGGCGCTGGTGACACTCGTATATCAGCCCAGAGTCAACAGTGTGACTGTTTAGCGCTAGCAGAACAGCCATACTGTCTGAGAGTATGCGTATCGAGTGGTCCTTAACTTCCCTGGCCATGATGGCTGAAGCGGCAAGAGATACACCCATGCATTCGGCCTGGAACACTGTGTTATGGACTCCCAATGGTGTGGCTATGTGTATGTTGAAGTCCTCCGAGAAGATTCCAGCACCTGTGCCACTACCTGTTTTGGATCCGTCGGTAAAGATACGTAGCTCTGCGGGGCGCAAACCCTCGCATCGACGATCCTCGTGAAGTTGAATCCTGTATTTTTTATCGAAGATAAATTGTTTGGGTACCCGGTCATTTATGGCTTTCGTAATAGGGAACTCATTATTGAGTCCCTCAAGCAGCGCGGTGTGTTGTGTCTCCCTCTTACCCCAGAGATTGATTGCATTAAGACGTACCGCTGCCATTGTCGCTTCCTGCTGTATGAACAGGTGGAGCGGGGGTAGTCCCAGCATGGCTTCGATGGCTGCAGTCGGAGTAGTCCTCATGCAGCCCGTGGTCGCCACGCAGGCAAGCCTTTGCGTGCGTTGTAGTTTATTAGAAGCTGTAACCAGCTGAGTACGGGGCCACCAGACCACAGCCCCATAAGTGATCATGGGGCGGATCACTGCTGTGTACAGCCACAGAATAATTTTGGGGGATAGGCCCCACTTCTTACCTATCATTCTCCTGCACTGCCAGAAGGTGATGCAGGCCCTGTTTAGCTTGTTGTCTATATGACTACTCCAGTTTAACTTACTGTCTAGAATGACCCCGAGGTATTTGACCTCGTTAGCCAACTGAAGTTCTGTATCGAACAGTTTGGGTAGGCGGTAAGGGCCTAATGCTCGTTTTTGGGTAAACATAACTAGTTCAGTTTTAGTGGGGTTCACTGATAGTTCAAATTCCCTGCACCAATTTTCTACGATACGTAGTGCTTGCTGAGTGAGGTTGCAGATCGTTCCCGTCACCTTGCCCGAGACAAGGATTGCGAGGTCATCTGCATACCCTATTGTGTAATAGCGGTTGGCGTTGAGTTTGGTGATGAGGTCATTAATTACCAGATTCCATAGAAGGGGGGAAAGCACCCCTCCCTGGGGGCAGCCTCTGGCTATCATGGCCAACTGCCGCTCATCCTCTAGGCGAACCACTCGTTTGCTTAACATGTTTGTAATCCAGTCCGTCAGTACCTGTTCTACTCCGTGTCTGGAGAGGGCGCTGCTAATGCTGGAGAAGTTGGTTTTGTCGAAGGCTCCTTCGATGTCTATGAAAGTGCCCAGGCAGGTGCCTTTTTGATGAATCGCATCCTCAATCTGGCTGACCACCAGATGGAGAGCAGATTCGGTCGACTTACCTGAGCTGTATGCGTGTTGATTACCGTGTAGCGGTATGGTTTTCAGAGCGCCATCCCTCAGCTCTCTATCACATAGCCTTTCCATAGTTTTTAGAAGAAAGGAGGTCAAGCTGATTGGTCGGTGGGATTTGGCGTTTGTGTAGTCACCCTTACCTGGCTTGGGGATGAATATTACTTTCACTTCCCTCCATCCTTTAGGAACGTATCTAAAGGCCAGGCATGCTCTCATTAAAGGCACCAGTCTTATTGCGACAGATGTACCCCCCCACTGTAGTAAAGCGGGGAACACTCCATCAGGACCAGCCGCCTTAAAAGGATGGAAGCTCCGGATGGCCCATTGGAGTTTCTCCAACGTGATCATCCTGCGTGCGTAACTCCAATCATTATCTGATGGTGTTTGGGTTTCATCTTGCCAGTCGATTACCTGCGCGAAGACACATCCCGGGAAGTGAGTTTCAATTAGGACGCGTCTTGTTTCCTCAGGCGTCGACGTGAGTGTGTTATCAGGTTTGCGGAGGGTGGCGGGCCCAGTTGTGTTCTGTTGCGCCAGAACTTTCCTTACCCTGTTTGCTTGCTGACAAGATTCAATGCTACCACAGAATTTGCGCCATCCCGAAGTGCTCCTGAATCTGATGCATTTTTTGTAGCTGGATTTGGCCGCGTAGTAGTTATCCCAGTCCTCATCCGCACATGTGTTCATGGCTCTATTCAGAGCTGTTCTTACCTTACTGCGTTTGCGCTCCAGATCAGCGCCCCACCAGGGTTGTTTACCCGGTATGTTGCGCGGCGTGGTCTCTGGGCAGGCAGTTTTGTAGCTGTCTATGATTGACTCAGTAAGGTGGCTTACTTGTACCTCAATCTGTGTCGTGTCCGCAAATGTCATCGGATCGCTTAGCGTCGCAAGCCTGGATTCAAGACTGCGTGTGTAGGTGGCACGATCCGTTTTACGCGGATAACGCCGTGGTAGTATCGGTGGGACACAGACCTGAATGTCGAAGCGGATCCACCTGTGATCGGAGCAGGAGGCCTCCGTAGAGACCTGCCACCCAGTGGTAATTTCCGCCGCGCCCTCTGTTACCAGAGTAAGATCTATGATTGTGCGGCTTCGCCTGGTTACGAATGTTGGTTCGGAGCCAGTGTTTAGTAGGGATAGGTTAGTCGAGAATAAGTAGTCAACCAAGGCCTTACCCCTCTCGTTTTGCGTGTCCATACCCCACAGCTGATGGTGAGCATTGGCGTCGGCCCCGACAACGACCTCAAACCCGCATCTCTCGCAATGGCTCACGAGGCGGGCGAGTCCGTGGGGAGGCGGTGCCTCCGCCTCGGGCATGTAGGCCGAGGCAAAAACGATCACCATCTCTGTGGCGTTGTCACGCTGTATTATCAGCTTTGCTGCAGAGACATCTCTGCAACAGAATTCAGTTAAGAGCTGTGTTTTAAGGTTACCTGTGACATAGATGCACGATCTGGGACAGTTACAGAAATGTGAATCTTTGTACATTTTGTACACTAATGTCTACAGTTCCGTATATATTAAATAGGAAAGAGCAATAATAAAGATATGCATGCGAGAATATTAGCATTACCCAGGAAAATTATGATGATAAGTGAGTATTATATAAGTTCAAGAAAAATACATAAGTATCTATTTATTAACCTAATAAATATTGTTAAAAGTGTAATAATTACACCACCAGTTATAACACCTAAATCGATACTTATTTGATGATCGTAAGTCAGTATCATAATATCAGACTTAGAATATCACACATGGAAAAAAACAGTGGCACTCCGGGAGTGCCGACGGAAGTAAAAAATTGAAAAAAAAAAAAAATCGGCACAGCGGTAATCAATACGTTGATATCTTTTTAATGATCAAAAGCTGGTGTCGTTACAGTGTCGCGAAATCAATGGTTTAGTCCCATCTCAAAAATGGCCAACGCACATAAAGAAGTTTTCACTTAAAAAAAGTTACTCATCTATAAAGAGTAGTAGTGGGTCATGGGAACCGATTGCGCGTCTCCTTTTTAAGGAAATTTCTCGCCAACTGGTCGAAACTTCACGTGACCAGAGGGCTGGCTTGTTCTTTGGCCAAAGAATTAGCATTGCCAGTCAACGTGGCAATACTGCCAGTCTTCTTTGATTGTATACTGTATTTAAGATTTATATGTAAAGACATAAACTCAAGAGAAAGATAAATAAAATCCAAATCCCCATCACAAAGTGTAATTTTTGCGTCGTTTTTTATTTAGAACCTAATGAAACATAGTGCAGTACATCTGAGCTGCAAAGAAACGGAAACGTCTGTATCGGCTAATCAGTAATTAAGAAGATAAACAGTGAACGTTCGCTGTATTTTCCAGCGGATCGCTAAAAGCAGAGGTTCTGAAACAATAGCAGTTTATTTATATTTGCACGGCTAAGTCTTTCCGTGAAAGCTCGTTAAGAGGACAAAGCCATTCTGTTTATTAGCTCTCACCTGGCCCTTTTGTTATTTTTATGAAGCAGACAAAGATTTTCAAAAGAAACACAACGTTTTAATGTCATTTCGACCATTTTCCGGTTTTTCATGAATGTTTGCAATGTTACAATATTAAAGCATTATGTATTGTATTATACTTTACGCACATACTGGTCCCCATACATTTTTTACAGGTTTACATGAGATTACATTTTGAGTACGACAGCAATGCTGCGCGACATTGCTGCGACGGCACTGCTGCGCGGCAGTGTCGTTCTGCCGCCGCGGCAGACCAGTAGTGCGGCGTTCATCACAGCGATAACACGTGAATGTTGACAACTGTTGAGAAGTAAACCACAACCACCGCAGTGTTGTGTGTCAGCAGAATTGACGGGGTCCGTTAGGGCCGATGCCTGCCGGGGTTGCTAATAATAATTGCGTGGCCACCGGCAACATGGCAACTGAATAAACACGGGTGGGTTTTAGTCAGTAAGAGTCTCACGTCCGGCCCGCTCCACCTAGAGCGGGAGAAGTTATTTGATAATTTCCCAAGCAAAAAAAAAGGCAGCACTGCCGCGTGCAGCGTTGTTCAGAATCATACCTTTACAGATATGAGAGACATTTCAGTAGCGATTAAATTTTATTTTATTGTTAAGCATAAAACTATGTAATAGTTTGTGATAAATGGATAAAGTTTATACAACTGTTGTTGATTACTCTCCCTTCATTGACAACAGAATCATAATTTTCTCATAACATTTAGTTATTATTATTAAAGAGCAACTCTGGCAAATATTATAAGAAATTTGGTTTGGGCATGTTGAGAGGATGAATGAAAGGCGACTAACAAAATGTATTTACAAGGCTGATGTAAAGGGAAAGGCCGGGCGGGGACGCCCTAGGAGGACATATATTGATCTTATTGGTGATGTTCTTCAGAAAGGCCAGGTGCGTAGTACTCGCAACCGGCGTGCATGTATGACCAGATGTATGAACGTAAACAAGGCAAAAGGACTATGTAAGGATCGTAGCAGGTGGCGTTCTGTAGTTTCTGCATACCCCCATGGGAAGAAGGCGTGAGTTTATGTATGTATGTTGTTCTGTCTAAAGGACGCTGGATTGTTCACCACACAGTGAACATTTTAGAAAACTTAACTACAGCCAGCAACTACAATTGCATAAATAAAACAATCAGTCTACAAGTGAAGGAAACTACCTTATAAAGTTGCTTACTCGTGTTCCTTCCCAAGGGAAATGATGCAGACGAGCGAATAGTTCTTAATACAAAAACTGACTGTAGAACAGAGCCCAAGTTGTCAATTTTGTATTAGGAACTTTACTGTAGTCGAAATAATGTTCAAAATATAATGATTGGCTTGACGGTTTAAGCTAGAACAAAAAACTTTTTACAAATTATTTTTACGTAGTTTTTTCCCACTTAGTATGATGTAGATGATATGATAAGTTTCTGTCACTGGTAGCAGGTAGTGGTATTCGAATGTGTGTGGGGTAGGTACCACAACTAAAAAGTGAAAAATAAAAACTTTTTACAAAAAAAAAACAACCGACCTCCAAAAAAAAAATACTACAAAGTGAAAAATAACTTTAATTTCGGAAGTCGGTGTCTTGGCTTTTGTATTTTCGTTTTTTGCCAAATACCACTACCTGCTACCAGTGACAGAAACTTATCATATCATCTACATACTAAGTGGGAAAAAAATACGTATTTTGTAGCTAACTCAAAAACTATCCAAGCAAAGTTAATAAAATTTATATGGGACCAATTCGAGAGCACACCCTTTCAAACAAAAAAAGAATTTTCAAAATCAGTCCACAATTGACGGAAAAATCGGTGGACATACATATAAAAAAAAAACAAACAAACATACGCGACGAACATTATAACCTCCTCCTTTTTGGAAGTCGGTTAAAAAGTTAGAAATCGTTTTGTTAAGGTCGGTTTAGACCAAACGATCCCCACTCTTCCAAATTATTTTTTTTGTAAACAGGGCTGGAGCATTCTCTCGTTGGTATACCTACCTACCTACTAAAATCTCAAGAATATGCAGAAAAGAATGCTCTTGTTCTGGTGCTGTGTTCGTTTGGTTTAAAGCCGCCTTAATAAGACGAATCGAGTTTAAGAAAAAGTTCGGCTGGATTCTATATTGTCGTCTTTGTTACTCGTGACAGTCTCTCCCAAAATCTTTGTGTCATATTAACTCCCTAGTTTCGTGGCTATGTATTTATAAAGCACAAAACACGAAATAAAAAGGAATTTACAGAAATGCTAAACACGGGGGCGTGACTGAGCGGCGTTTCATTAGGGAGAAGTCAATTACAGAGAAAGCCGCCGAGAACATATGGTGGGTCATATTTCAGCTCAAATAACCTTCATTTTGCCTCATATCGTGAATGAAAAAAATTTCATTAATGGAAAATGAGAAACATAAAATGTGTCGTAAATATTCGTTTTATTTTCGCTTTTTGTTTTATTATTTGTCATGGCGTTTCCGTGTATGTGCGACATACGTGTGACGGTAGGAAATTGTGTAATTTTGTACATTTCCGAAACATTTTATGTAGCTACGTTTTTGATAAGTAAATTATTACTTATTCCCGGGAAAATTATTTACAGGACAGCAGAAATTGTACTTGCTTTGCTTTTTTGGGCAATCCAATGCCTCGTATTGCAAAGCGTTACTATTTTTAGAACTTTTGTGTAGGTACTGATAAGATTGAAGTTAGTAACATATCATCAGTTCCATTACTAATCATAATTATCTTGAAGTAACACGTTTTCTTTGCCCACTCTCTCCTGTCAATTGTCACGCTATCATTCACTCCCTTCTCTTTCATATCATTCCTCACATAATCCATCCATGTATTCTTTTGCCTTCCTCTCCCACTCCATCCATCAATATTTATATTGATCACTCTTTTAGTCACATGCATTTCCTCCCTCCTCATCACATGCCCATACCAGGCCAAATGATTTCTTTTCAACTTTTCTGTCACTGGAGCCACTTTTAAATTTCCCCATATGTCACATATTCATTTCTTACTTTATCAATTTTCGCCACATCCATCTCAACATTCTCATCTCCGTTATATGCAATTTTTTTTCATCCGTCTTCTTCACGGCCCAGCGCTTCACGATTCCCTTAAAAGATATGTGAGTCCTATGTAGATATAGTAGGTAATAGTATACCTTCTCTACCTAACCTACATAGGACTCACCGCATTTCGTTCAGGTCAGGGCAGGTCCAAAGATCCAAATAGGACCATGACTAAACAAGTTAGCTCTAAAAAAAGGTTTCGTATTAAGTAATCGTTACATCGAACTCCTATTAAATTGAAGTCTAAATTCAAAATCGAAGTGCTGTGGCGAAGTAATGAATATTCACAATTTCGTAAATTCAATTAAGATCTCAAGATCAAAAGGATTTGATTCTTTCATTTGACTTGTTTAGCTTAAGAGCTAGGAGTCAGACATAAAGGTCTCTAATGTACTAAGCCTCATCCACATTGATTGTGATACTCGACAAGATGGATTATTTTTGTGTTATTCGATGGTAAACTAGCCAGGTTGCTAGGAGAGAATGGAAGAAGAAAACATGTCCCCAAGTAACATGGAACATTTTTTTTTAATGCCATCTCGTAGTTGTCTTCTGAGGCCTCCAGCCAGGGTGTAAAATAACTTATATATTAGGCGAACGCTCGTTAAGGGCACCCCATGTGGGGTACGAACCTCGGCTGAGGGCGTCACTGGGGGAGGGAGGATATCAAGATAATTATTATTAACAGGGGAATTTAAAGCTACAGGCTCAGCATCGCCGCAGGCTGGCGCATCATCGAGCAAGGGTCAGAGGAGTAACATGGGACAAGGCTAGGAAGATGATGATGATAATGATGGATGGCAAACTGGCGCCGGCGCAACTGATGTGAAGTTGTGAACACCGCCTATCGGCAAAAATAATACTAGAAACACAGCAGATGCGTTTCCATCCGGAGACAAAGCTAAATAATACATAATCTTGCTTGACGATTACTTTGCGTGTTAAGAAATTTTCTTAATTTTTTTTTTTAGATCCTTAGCTGAGTCAATACACGGGATATAAGCTAAGATCTGGGTTACAGTAAGCAAAAGGGTTATAGGAATACTACATCTTGTCTATTTAATTGTTTTGTACGTTAAGTGACCCACAGATTCTTAAGGCTCTAGAGAGACGGACTGCATTTCAACTGCTTTGCAGTTTGAATGCAGTTAATACGACTGTACGACTGTGTGTGTTTATTGCAGTAGTACTAACTGCATTAAAACTGCAAATTTGCAGTTGAAATGCAGTCCGTCTGTCTAGAGCCTAGATGTCATAGGTGTGATAATATGCATGAATAATTTTCATAATAATTGTTCGTGAGAGCAATCAACAAGAGAACTCATGATTATTTTTCATATCGTTGCGATGGGTTGGAGAGCTCGTGGCTAAGTAGTAACAGCCGCACGGGTCGATCCAACAGGTTAAGCTACGCTTGCCGGGGTTGGTCCGTGAATGGGAGACCATTTCTATATACCGAGACTCCTCCGTGCCTCGGAAAGCAAGTTAAGCCGTTGGTCCCGGCTATTATTCGTGGATCTTTGACAGTCGTAACGGGTTGTCAGAAGCCCGAAAGTCTGACAACCAGTCTTACCAAGGGGTATCGTATTACCCAGTTACTGGATTGTGGAGGTTCGATAGGCAGTCGCTCCATATAAAATACTAGAATTCAGCTGTATTCGGTTTGACTGGAACCCGACCACAACATAGTTGGGAAAAAGCTAGGCAGATTGATTGGGTTGGAGTGATCATGCAGTAGGTGCTGTTCGGGCATCTCCGACCACTCGGCGATCTTCGGCGGCCGTCGGGGACAGCGGAAGGTAGCGGGTGACGACGAGAGGTGCGGTATGCGGGACGCGGGCCATCGAACCACTTCGCTACCGATCACGGACGACGGCACGCGCGCGCACTCCTAACGTTTACCAATACCGACATATTTTTGTACCTATTTCGGATTATACCTTTTATTATACAGTCCACTACTTTCAATTAAGTCCTTAGTTTAGGTCTCTAACAGGTGCCGAAGTTAGTCGACAACGATGTAGACCTATGAATCGCTGGCGTGACTATTTGAACTCGTTTATGACCCACACACATAGACACAGAGAGAGTGGAAAACTATGGAAGGAGCTCTGTGCGCAGTAGTGAAAAAAGAAGTGGTCCAAAAAGACTGATGATCGCGCGAGCACCAATCAAGACAAGGCTTTATCTATGGACGACTACACTTAATTGTATTATACATTGAAATTGATTGGATATAGAAGTTTAAACGCTTCGCGAAAACATTAATTGAGCTTTTGTTTAGATTGAGACTTAGAAGCAAATATGATTTTAATCAAGCTCAAGGTATTAGTTTGTGTAGAGTGAACTTTAAAATTGGATTACAGAATTAATTAATAAATATTGGACTAGGCTGAGGAACCCTGAAAGAGTTTTATGAAATAAAGATGAAGAACTCCGTACGAAAGTAACCCCAAACAATTTGACCAAATTTTTCTAAATAATAATATGGTAGCAAAATATTGTGTGGTACTCGCGCAAAAATAAATAATAATAAAGCTACCGAAAAAAAAAAAATACTTCCGAAAATCTGTGGTTGACTGTAATAATAAATTAAAAAAAAAAAAAAAAAACCGAAAAGTCAAAAAGTTTGTGCTACAAAAGTTAGTGACAGAAACGAATCGTTGCAAAACCGACTCCACGTAGTCTTGTCTGCTCTACCCCTAGAGTGTAATTTAAGCCCACATAGGCGCGGAGGGGCGAGGCAGCCTGCGAGCTGAGGAGCAGGTGGTTTTATAACGCTCGCCGCCCAAGCCGAAGCTGCGGTGGTGAGCGTTAAAACCATCTGCGACGATAAGCTCGCGTGGGACCGCCGGAGCCTCGCAGCGCCGGAGCCATGACAGAAACCATGCTTGCTGCATATTTCATGCTCGCTTGCATGCTGCATGCATGGTGAATACTTGTTTGCATGTTTGAAAAATATTACGTCAGCAAATTCTGTATTGATTTTTCTGAATTTTCAGTATTTTATTCGGTCGTTTCTTTATTTGTATTCGCATATAAGCTGTCGGAAAATTTGTATTTACAGCAGTAAATTTCATATTTTGAGTATGCACATATTTTAATTTTTTCTGCGGCGTTTATTACTACCCTGCAAAAATCATGCTTTGGAAAGTACTTTGTCGCAATGTATGGCCTTTAATTTAGACTCTCACTTCATGGCTACTCTCACAACTGCCACCCAATGTAATAAAGCAAGCATAAATTAAGATAAAAAAAAAACCTAATTAGAAAAACAACTTTACAACTTTAATTGGCACTCATTTCATCAATGAACGGATCACCCTTAGTGTTGGTACCAACCTACCTACTAACCTACCAACCTACCAACCTACCAACCTACCAACCTACCAACCTACCAACCTACCAACCTACCAACCTACCAACCTACCAACCTACCAACCTACCAACCTACCAACCTACCAACCTACCAACCTACCAACCTACCAACCTACCAACCTACCAACCTACCAACCTACCAACCTACCAACCTACCAACCTACCAACCTACCAACCTACCAACCTACCAACCTACCAACCTACCAACCTACCAACCTACCAACCTACCAACCTACCAACCTACCAACCTACCAACCTACCAACCTACCAACCTACCAACCTACCAACCTACCAACCTACCAACCTACCAACCTACCAACCTACCAACCTACCAACCTACCAACCTACCAACCAACCAACCTACCAACCTACTAACCTATCAACCTACCAACCTACCAACCTACCAACCTACCAACCTACCAACCTACCAACCTACCAACCTACCAACCTACCAACCTACCAACCTACCAAACTACCAACTTACCAATCTACCAACCTACCATACTACTAACCTACCAAACAACCAACCTACCAACCTCTACATTTATTAATTTTTATCACCGGCTTGTAAACGAATTCCGGTATCAAAGACGATTGTTCTTTTGATCTATAAAACTGCCATTGTACATGATTTATTAGCGCTATAATGAACCCACTTGAGCGAATCGCTGGTAATTAGGAGTTTAGCTATCGCTTCTTTTATAACTAATGCCTGATCGCAAATCTGTGTAATGTAGATTGTGATTTTTGATATTTTTTTATGATGATCTTTTTTTTATCAAAGTATCTGATGGATAGTATGCTGTAACACTGCGTTACCGTGCTTCGGGTGACAGATCTCGGCGATAAGCGTAAGTCAAGGGAAGTGTGGCCGGCTTTGGGTTTCACCTCTTGAACGCAAAGAATGTCGGAGGGAGTTTTGCGGTAAACATCAGAAAGAATTTCAGATTTGTCTTGTGATGTATCGAGACTACGCACAGAGCCGGTTTTGTAATGTGGTGCTGTTCCACAAACGATGGGACACATAATATCATGTCCTGCGTGTCACTTCAGCTGCACGTTACAGGAACTGATGGACGCTTGTGATGGCGCCAAACACGTAACCGAATTCTGGGCCGAGTCCATTTAGATTGCCATCGACAAGTTTAAGGTGTGTCTATACATAAAGCGGCAATCGTGCGCGGCTGCCGCGCGAAACCTGCCGCACTGCGATTGGACGACCGCCGTGCGCGAACGCTTCTATTAAACGCAAACATTTCTCGGTTTAGTCCTTAATGTGTCCTGCAAACGCCGCGTGTTGCTGCCGCGCTCTTGCCGCTCAATATTTGGACACACCTTAAGAAAAAGATTGTCTAATGACATTCTGAGGTCTAATTCTATTATGTCTAATAACTACTAATGTTACAATTCTAAGTCGAAATTGTAACATTAGTAGTTTAGTTCCTGTACTCCTTTTTTAGTTTTGCTGACTGACAAAGTTTTGGCGACCGTCAGGATTACCAAATACTGGTTGATTCCCGGGCAGCGTTAAAGATATGATCAAGGATTGCTCTTGGTAAATAATATGTCTTATATAATCAGCTTGTTTAGTGAGTTGATAGCGGCCGATATTTTATTTTGGTAAACTCTACGACTCACAAAAATATCGTATAGCAAATACCATATTTTTTTGCTACCACTCTTGAGTTTGCCAGCTGTCGTTGAAAACCAGGGCGAGACAGAGCCCCAGCTCTGTCATCCAGATATTTAAAATTATAAAAAATACATATAATTGAGACCCTCACAGTAAGCCCTCTCTTTTGATATGTCACACGGTACAGTTGCAAAACTCCCAAAAGTGACCGCATATTCAAAATTCATTTATTAACGTTTCACGTCCGAGTCATAGAAATCCATAATCCTACTAAATTTCCACTTAATCGGTTCGTTAGATCGGAGCAAATTGGCTGTGATATATGGAAAGACAGACCGACAGACACACGAGTGATCCTACAAGGGTTCCGATTTTTCATGTGGACGTACGAAACTCTAATTATCTTATTTTGGTCGTTATTAGATCTATAGATTTCCATATTCCACCGTTTTATACACGACTGCACAATTAGAAGTGTAATGTTTTCAGGGTTCGTGTATGTATGTGAGTTTCTTTGTGCCACCATTACAAATGCCTGAACAGATTATGGAGGATTAGGATGTATGGAGTATTGTTACATCATCCCGAGTGATATTGGCTATTTTTTTTTAAATAAACCAATATGGCGGCAGTATGGCTCCATATTCAAATGTGTAAATAAATTTATTTTTTCATTTATTACAATATGGGTATCCAATTGAAGGCCTTGATAAGTACATTCCAAAACTTTATAATTTATTGGCATAGATTTTACATAGGTAGGGTGTACATGCAAAACAAAAATTTTATCCCCACGCCATCCACCCTTCGCCTCGCCTCGCCGCCGTGAGAGTATAAAACCACCTTTAGTGCTTAAATATTAAAGCCACCTAGCATAACATGCTTAAAAAAAACTTGTCATTAAAATGTTGAAATAAATAATTAAAAACACAACACACAACGCAACAGTTGTGTTTTTATTATTTTTATTTCCTATTTATTTATTTATAGACAGCGTGGCCAGACTCTAGTTGTCCCAAAAAGCAATATATTTTATAAATAGCCTCTTTTTTAGCTTGACCCATAAACATCGGTAACCGGTAACTGTGTCATTGATGCATGATTGATCAATAATGTCACAGAATAAGAAAATAGCTGTAGATTATTATTTATTACTGACCTATAGTTTTATTTTATTATTATAAACATAGTCTTCCATTAAGAAACAGTCTTAAGCTTCTATAAAAGTCGAAACTAACAGAATATGGACCAGTTGAAAGTCTTGCTAGGTGCTGTGGACATTATGAATAACACCGAAGCGGTGTTGGATGCTGTTGATGAACTGGTCACGGTTTCAGAATGTAAGATTTAAGGCCTATTTAGATAATAGTGAAATAGCTGTCGCGGTCGGTAGCGATACTGGTTCAAAGTGACCCAGAAGGCGGATCAGTATCGCTATATACCGAGCGTGACAGCGGTATCACTTATATCTCAATAGGCCTTTACAATACTTCCTTACTGCTTGTTAGGTCCAACGTTTTTCTTATGAATGTGCAAAAATAAAATTAATGTTGTAGTTAGTGTAGGTTTCGGCTCGTCGTAAGCGGGCGCGGCAGTAGTGTGCTGCAGGCAGGCCGCGGGAGGGGTGAGAGGGGCAACAGTGGACGAAGAGACGTAAGCTCGGGTACGGAGAGACGTAAGCGCGGGGACGACGAGCCGTAAGCACGGAAACTGCAAGTTGACCAGCACCGCGCCGCGGTTCGTGAGCTTGTCCCTAGGCGAGACGATTACGTTACGATTTTGATTATAGTGTGCGTTGCAGTGGGGAGTTTCATACAAAGAATACTGAATGGCTCGAGTTGATACTGTGACGATCCCTTTCCGAGTTTGATATGTGTGCTATTTCCTTTAGAACCCTTATACCACAAATCAGTAAACACATTTAATGCTAAATGAATTTAAAAAACATGTTCTACTCCTGTCAATAGTTTGAAAATGGCAGTGACAGAATGATACTCTAAACATGTTTAGCGCTATTTTAGTGATTTGTGGTGCAAGCAGGCCCATATACGGGCTTTAAAGACAAATTTTCCATTGGTCGATAGGGCTCGTATGCGGGGAACCGTTTTTATTCGTCGATAGGGCCCGCATGTGGGGTGCGGGAGAATTCTGTGAAGCATTCCATAAGGGACCGTATTCGGGGAACCGTTTTCATAAGTCGATAGGGAACAATTGCGGTAGGTATACGGAGAACCTGCACCGCACGTTTGGCAGTTGCTTTGAAGGCTCATTTTCATTAGTTATTTTCATTCGGTGTGAATCTCCGCACGTTTTTTACCGGCTGATGAATTTCATTGGTTGAAACACTCGCTACGGGGATTCCCCGCAGACTGTGTACCGACCGTATTATTGACTTATGACTTTAATAAGTCCCCGCATGCTGTATATTGACCGAGTTATCGACTAACAAAAATGAGCCATTCGTTCATATGCAGTGTATGTTGGTAATATTGCAGCTCGTGACAGTGTGCTCGAAGACACTGGACATACAGGTGCGAGTGAGGCTACAGTGGCAGCCGTCCCAAGCCCCGAATGCAATGATGGTGGTTAGTACCTTTCATATTTTTTTATTATAAGCAGTAGTATATAATTATCTAATGATACACACACATGCAGGTGTACATTATACAGAACAAAACGCAGTCCTGTTTTAATTTTTAACCGATTTCAAAAAAAGGAGGAGGTTCTCAGTTCGTCCGAATCTTTTTTTTTCTTTTATGGTAAGCATTTTTAATATCAGCTTAATATTTTCCCACCTCAAGACGCCGCCTCTGCTCATACAGATCAATTAATACCTAGTGAGCTTATATTACCACACCTTTTAATGCGATTACAGACATATACCTTTAGCATATCATAATCAGCTTATAATGTTCCCACTGCTAAGATACAGCCCTCCTCTCTTCAAGAGTGAGTGGGCTGTAATTTACCACGCGGGCCCAGTTGGTAGACGTCACATGTCTTCGAATTTTTGGTTCTAGAACACGTTTCCTCACGATGTTTTCTTTCACCGTTTTGAGAGCAGCATTTATACCTTTAAAAGTGAGATATTAAATAGAAGCAAGGTGTAATATGGCGGCTGATATAACGCTCAGACGGTAGTCGGGCGGATGGTGCAGACGCGTCGCACAGTGGGTCGAAACTATGATTTTAGTGACTTAGGGCTCAACTTTGCTTTTTCACTTTTTTTTTTATGCGGATGAGTAGAGCTCATTAACCTCAATAATAATTGTTCTGATGTATTTTTTCCTAAACTTTATACTTTGGGTAGAAAAATGTGTTTTGTTATTTTTTTGTATGGAGCGGCTCAAATAAACTTAAATTCCTGCTAAGTAGCGTGTGATCCCGCGTTGAAACTTTATTTTTCATATACCTTGTCTGGTCTATTATCATTTGATGCTATAAACAAATGCATAAAGTTGCAACTCTGCCAAATAAATGGATCGAAAAAAATGAAAAAATACATAGAATAAAAAGCTTCATTTTTTACTTTCGTAAGTTATTTTAAGTTAAATTTGATATGGAATAGTAAGTAAAAGCACGTAATAATACACATAATTACTTAGCAACTAACAACAATACATTTAAAAGGTCCCTAATTAGCTTAAATTTACTAATACTACATATATTAGTAAATTTAAGCTAATTAGGGACCTTTATTTAAAAATGTGGATATGAAATCAATTAATTTCTATTTGTGTGTTTAATTACTGTAATTAGCTTAACCTTTTACCTTATAAAAAAACAATGTTTTTCACTTTTAGTCATTACTGTAATATTAATTAGGATAATTAGTTAATGAGGGTAGTAGAAAAATTAGTAAACATTGTTTGTCACTGGATTCTGGAAGTATAAAATGACCATAATTTATTATATACTAACTAGTGTTCGTTTATTCGTACTACTACTAACATCTCGTGATTCTGATCGTCCCTTTTTCGTTATAATGGATAATTTAGTTAACAATTTAGATTTATTTATGATTTTAAGAGAGCAGGTCAAGTCACTGTCGGATAGTCAAAAATTCTTTCAATTCCTACAACATAAAATAAACGTGACCGAAGAGAACAGTGTTGAGCTCCAAAAATTCTGTACGCGCTTTTGTTCAAATATAAGTGCAAGATGGGAACGAAGTAGTCGCACGTTAGCACAGTTTGTAAGAAAAAATGGTGATTGGTTGGAACGTGCAATAAACTGGCCCGAAGGAATGATACCTGAAGCTGTGAACACTGAACAGGAAAGGCTCGAGATTTGTAATACTGAAGATGTCGAAAATCTACCACCATCTACTACAGAAGCTTCGACATCTACATTTACACCTCGAAAACCTTTCGAGGAATTGGGCTCCAGGCAAAAACGAAGACGCGTTGATCAAATTAACCAATCGCTTTCGTTATCCCCGGATGAACTTAAAGCTACTACAATTGCTAGTTTAAGAAACACCGGAAATGAGGATGTAGGAAAAATTATGAACCATTTACTAAATCACCCCGAAGATCTAGAAAAAGTTAAAGAGTGTTTAAGTACAAGTAAACCGAAAAGTAGTACATATTCACCCGATAAGGCACTGTCTTTATTAGTTTCACTTAAATTAAGTAAGTGGCAGTATATAAGCCTAAGAGAAGCAGCAAGTGAAAATAGGTCTGATTTATACCCTTCTTATTATAAAATAAAACAAGCGAAGGCAAAATGTTATCCAGGGAAAGAAGACATAATTATAACTGAAGAAGGAGCTGCTATTAAACTGCAAGCTTTACTCAACTTGACGGTATCTAGGCTTTTAGAAGTGATTACTTTAGATTTGGATTCGCCAACTGAGTTACTGCTAATAAGCAAATGGGGTTTTGATGGAGCCTCAGGTCAAAGTAATTATAAACAAAAGACTGAAGCAGAGTTTGATGACTCAACTATCTTCATGGCCAGTCTAGTTCCTATAAGGCTTCAACAATGTGATGGAACAATTGTTTGGGAAAACGATCGACCCTCATCAACTTTCTATTGCCGTCCGATAATGTTCAAATTTACCAAAGAAACGCAGTCAACAGTGGTAACTATAAAAGCTAGCATAACCGAAGAAATAGAAAGACTTCAGCCAATCAAGTTCAATCAAGTTGAAGTTAAGCATCAATTGCACTTGACGATGATAGACGGCAAAATATCGTCATATTTGTCAGACACATCTTCAGCTGTCTGTGATATCTGCAAAGCAAAACCGTCAGAGATGAACAATTTAGAGTCACTTGCTCAAAAAGAGAACAACGAAGAAGTGTTCCAGTATGGAATGTCATCTTTACATGCCTGGATAAGAAGCATGGAGTGCTTACTTCATATCGGTAAATATAATTTTATTAGTTCATAATTTTTTTCACGTTATATAGTTACTTGTGAGATTTTTATTTAAGTGATATTTCTTTTTGTTTGCAGCTTATCGTTTGGACTTCAAAAAATGGAGTTGCAGGGGCGATGACAAAGAAAAAATGTCACTCAGAAAGAGCGCTATACAGCAAGCGTTTAAGAAAGAATGCGGTTTACTTATTGACGTAGTCAAGCAAGGAGTAGGCACAACCAATGATGGCAATACTGCCAGAAGATTTTTTAGGGATGCAGAAACAACAGCTCGCATAACAGGAATAGATAAAGATTTAATAGAAAGGTTTCATGTGATTCTTCAGACGGTTGCATCTGGAGAGAGCGTGGATCTTTCTAAGTTTTCCGAATTTTGTAGAGATACTGCACAATTGTACGTTCACTTATATCCCTGGTATTATATGCCTTCCAGTATACATAAATTGTTAGTACATGGGAGTGATATAATTAAGCACTTTGGTGCCATACCTATAGGTAAACTGTCGGAAGAGGCAGCGGAAGCTCGTAATAAAGATTTCCGGAAATATAGAGAGAGTCATTCTAGAAAGGTAAGTAGAACGGCGACAAATGAGGATATTATACACAATCTTCTTTTGTCTTCTGATCCAAAGATCACAAGTCTAAGACCTCGAATGGTGAAACAAAATATAATGGTTCTCTCTCCAAAAGTCAAAGAGCTTCTGCTGATTTTTCCCACAGAATCCGATATAGATTTTATTGATGTAGATAATTTACAAGATAGTCATAGCGATAGTGAATAAGATTTTTTGGTAGTTGTTTCTTGTTTTTTTTATTAGTTTATAAATGTCAAACTCATAATTGAAAGGAAATAGTAATGTTTGATGTTGTTTATAGTTAGTTTTTAGTTTGCTTGTGTTAGTTGTAGTAATGTTAGTTTACCTTTACTAATTTGTATTATTATGTACCTATCTTTACTTACTATTCAGTATTAAATCTAACTTAAAATAACATTTCATAAACATGTTAAAGTCATTAAAACAAAGAAATTGAAATTCATAGATCCCTAATTAGTAAAATTTACTACTACTACATATATTAGTAAATTTAAGCTAATTAGGGACCTTTTAAATGTATTATGATTAGTGTGATTAGCTTTAAATTTACTAATACTACATATATTAGTAAATTTAAGCTAATTAGGGACCTTTTAAATGTATTATGATTAGTGTGATTAGCTTTAAATTTACTAATACTACATATATTAGTAAATTTGAGCTAATTAGGGACCTTTTAAATGTATTATGATTAGTGTGATTAGCTTAAATTTACAAATTTACTAATACTACATATATTAGTAAATTTAAGCTAATTAGGGACCTTTTAAATGTATTGTTGTTAGTTGTTAAGTAACTATGTGTATTATTACGTGCTTTTACTTACTATTCCATATCAAATTTAACTTAAAAGAACTTACGAAAGTAAAAAATGTAGCTTTTTATTCGATATATTTTTTCATTTTTTTCGATCCATTTATTTGGCAGAGTTGCAACTTTATGCACACGTTAATAGCATCAAATGATAATAGACTAGACAAGGTATATGAAAAATAAAGTTTCAACGCGGGATCACACGCTACTTAGCAGGAATTTAAGGTTATTTGATCCGCTCCATACAAAAAAATAACAAAACACATTTTTCTACCCAAAGTATAAAGTTTAGGAAAAAATACATCAGAACAATTATTGTTGAGGTTAATGAGCTCTATCCATCCACATGAAGAAAAAAGTAAAAAAGCAAAGTTGAGCCCTAAGTCACTAAAATCATAGTTTCGACCCACTGTGCGTCGCGTCCGGCGGGGGCGAGCGGCCGACGTGCGCCTAGCCTTATGTTACATTGAGCATGGAATTTCCACAGAACAGACATTTTGTCTCACATCCGGCGGATTCCTGCCTACACAAGGTCATCGGTTCACCTTGCGGCCTTCCAATGCTTCCGGTAAGCACATGCAGGATCGGTCGATGTGGTGACGCTTGGGGAAGCCCTATGTCCAGCAGTAGAAGTCTTTGGGCTGAAATAACTCTTTAGCTAACCATTTTTGTAATTATATTTTTGGCACTTTTTGTTATACCTACTTTTTACATGAGTTTTTTTTCTCATGTCGCTATCTTGCTGCAGACTGTGGTGTGGTGGTGTGCCGCAGTCGTTCAGCTATCCTCGTTGATCTACGTCAACTTTGAGTACCACTGTCATATTAAAAAACGAAAACTGTACTGAATGTGAAGTGTGTGGTTGGAGCACCAAGCGTCGCGCTAACAGATCACTGATGAGACAGATTCAGGTCAAAGACAGGGCTGTTCTGTATTTGGGGGTGAGAACTAGGAAGGCAGACGATAGGCTATAATAATGGCCATTTAATATTATGTTCCAATCAGTAGTTATGAGCGGCGAGTGACAAGACAGTATACGAAAGAAGACACTCGACACACAGTAACGAAGACACTCGAGCGGTTCGTCTTCATCCCAATCAAACTTTTTGCTGCTAGGCATAAAACTATGTAGTAATATTTACCTACTCTATGCCCCGCCGTCCGAGTAATTCCACAGCAAGTTAGCGATTTATTATCGACTCACTTCAACGCGGTACGTCGGATGCGATAGTTTATAGTTTTCGCAACTGTTACTTACTGGCTTCACCGCATCCTACCGCTCACGTACGGCTCACGTACCTCTCGTACCGCTTACGTACCGCGTGGTATTATGCTAATCAAGATTGCCATTAGCTGCAGAACGAACGTAATTTGTTTTAATGTTGCCTATCTACGAGTGGATCACATGTTTGTGGGTTTTGTTATAAGTAGGTACCTCGTGGTACTAGAAGGTGGTAGGTGGTAGGGTAGGTGGTGGTGGTGGTGGTTTTCTATCAAATGGTAATTAGGAATTCAGGATTGGACATGGCGTTCAGTAGTTACTGCCTTATAGACTTATTGGGTAAAGTTTTAAACGCTTTTTAGGGTTCCGTACCAAAATGGTAAAAATAAACCCTTATGGTGCGACTCAGTCTGTCTGTCACAGCTGGATATCTCAAGAACTACTAATGCTATCAACTTAAAATTTGGAATAGTAACCCTTATGGTGCGACTCAGTTTGTCTGTCACAGCTGGATATCTGAAAAATTACTAATGCTATCAACTTGAAATTTAGAATAGTTTTAGATGATTTTTGCCCAACTATTTTGCAAATAAGAAAAAAATAAAAATGTATATTTTTTTACAACAGGCACTGAACGGGGTTCTTAAAAATTCGAAGTGGGGCTACTAGGGTATGTGGGATATCATATGAAAGAACGCTATTTGCACATGCTCAAACATTTTTCTTTTTTTTCGACTTGTGACGAAAACTGTAAAAAAAATACAGTTCCCCCTTATCTCCGAAGTTTGCATAGAGATAAATCTGAAATTATTCTATGTGATAGAAGTTTATGTACATATCATATTACAGGAAAAATAAAACGATGTCTCTAAATAGCACACTTTTTCAAAAATCATCAACAAAAATTACATTATTTCCACTATCGGTCAAGAGATAGCGCTGACCAAAAACTGCAATCTTCTCTGACAAATGAACTCGATGAAAATTTAAAATGATACGGAATTCTCGGTGCGCGAGTCCGACTCACTCTTGACCGGTTTTTAGGGTTCCGTAGTAAACAAGGAACCCTTATATAATAGTTTCGTCATATCCGTCTGTCTGTCTGTCCGTCTGTCTGTCTGTCTGTCTGTCCGCGGTCTAGCTCCGAGACCCTTAGTAGGTACCAGAAAGCTGTAATTTGGCATAGGTATACATTTTAATTACGCCGACAAAGTGGTAAAACAAAATTATGAAAAACATTTTTTTAGGGTACCTCTCCTACACGGTGGTGATGTTTTTTTTTTTAACTCAATGTGTGGGGTATCATTGGAAAGGTCCTTCAAAAATATTTTGTGAAACCCATTTTTAGGGTTCCGTAGTAAACAAGGAACCCTTATAGTTTCGTCATGTCCGTCTGTCTGTCTGTCTGTCTGTCCGCAGTCTAACTCCGAGACCCTTAGTACTAGAAAGCTGTAATTTAACATAGGTATACATATTAATTACGCCGACAAAGTGGTAAAACAAAATTATGAAAAATTGGAAAGGTCTTATAAAAACATTATGAGTTTGTGAAAACCATTTTTGGATTCAGGGATCCGTTTGCAAAATATTAAGCTTTAAAGTGCTCATTTTTGTTAGAGTCAAGTGTCTCCCCCCCTGCCAGCTAAATGGTTGGTTTTGGATGTATGAAAAAAATTACAGCAGTAGTTTATATAACGAAATTAAAAGGAAAACTATCACAGCTAAGTAGGCTCGATTATTCCAACTTCACTTTGCAGTTGCAAAAACATGTTTTCCCATACATTCCGTATGAGAGAACATGTTTATCAACTACAAAGTTAAGTTTGTTTTTGGGATAAATTCATCCCAACTACGGAACCCTTCATTGTGCGTGGTCCGACACGCACTTGGCTGGTTTTTATTTAGTGCTATGTGACCCGGAGGTCTATTTTGTAAAAAAAGCCGGAGGTCTATTTTGTTATAACATAGGTGAAGTAAGCTTGAAGTGAACTGTCATTCTACCTAATGCTAGGGACTGACTTTGTTGACAGCTCACTTCAAGCTTAGGTACTTCACCTGTTTTCATAATGATATTTTTACAGAATACATCGGCAGAACTCCAAAACGGTTATTTGTCTAGATACTTAGGTACATTGTAGGTACCTATTTGCAGACCCAAACAAAATGCTTTATTTTATAGTGTAATATTTTCCAATATTTGCTGACGCAGAAATAATTCGATTTAGTGAAGAGTAGTCATGTATTCAATAAGAATAAATTCAAACAATAAACGTCAGATAGTTTGAAATGGAGCAGATGTTTAATTTCAATAAATTCAGAATAGTTTTACTTCTGAACTTATTTTGATTTGAATTCGAAATTCAGTCATTATTATTTTGATAATACGCTTAAATAAAACGTTTTCTTTTTCAATAATGTGTAACGTAAATAAAGGTACCATTTGTGCGTTTAGTAGAAGAAAAACCGCTGATTCACGCTCCATTATGGAAAAATAAATAAAGCGTAAAGCTAAAATTATTTCAACTCTTAAACGAAACGGAGGTAGCAAATGATGATTTTGCAGTTCTGTGGGTCGTATTTGAACAATAGTATCAGGAATATCAGGTTTTATCGATAACGTAATAAAATTTTACTATTTAAAACCGTGTTTTGGCCTTATGGTACCAATATTTACAGGAACATTACACGTAGTTTACCATTTCAATTAATACATACTTCCTAGAATTTTGAAACTGTAATTTCAAATTCTTTTTAATTAATGTGGAACATGCTTATTATTTGCTTACTTCAGAGCATCCAGACTGGTTTAAAAATTATGAAGCTTAAAGTTTTTCTCTGACTATTTCAAAACCTATTTCCCCGTTACTGGTTCAAATGAAATTATTATAATATTACTATACTATATTATATTGGGATATCTGCGTGAACAATTTACCAAGAACAACGTAAAAGAATGTCTAGTAATGACTCGAGTAAAAATTTATCAAAAAGACAAAATGTAAGTACCTACCAAAGCGTACAAATCTAAAATAATTTTTGAATCCTTTTTCCATTAACACACAACGTCGAGTCTGGAAATTTTCGACATATAAAAAGGCGGGTTCGGACTTAAGTTTACGAAGCAAAAAATCGGTCGACAATTTATTCGTGGGCGGGTTGGGCATCACTAATCGGCGTCATCAATCAGCTGGTCCCGCGATCGGATCAACTGACGGACAACCCCCGCCTCCCGCACCCCGCAACCCGCGCGTCCCGCCACACCTCATCTCACACCCCGTTAATAGGAGGCCGAGTAGGCCTCGTGTAAGTGGACTGACTGGACTGGCATTTCCATTATAAATTCAGTTTTTATTTTGTTATGGAAAAACAGATGAAACTTACAAACTTACCTATCAAGTTACCTTGCAATATTAATGGATTAGTTCCAGGTATTCGTATCCCTTGAATTGGATGTTCGATATGTTATATTCAAGGAGTAAATAGATTACAAACAATCGTCGAGTTTCAAAATCATTTTCGGGTCCGAGATTGAACAAAAATAAAAAAATAATATAATGTTTTGAAAATTCAGCAACAAAAACAGTAGGTATTAGGAAAAATAATAGCAAACGAGAGTTTCATGAGGTAGAAACAAAGAATGCTTGAAATTTCATCCGCATAATATTTGACAAAACCAATGTTTACCTGAGTCGTTGGGCTGGCCGTTGTGTTATCTATGACAACAGTCTGCTCCAGGCTTGTCGCGATGAACGCACAGAAATATTTCTGCTAGCCTCACCAACGTAGTATTTATGTCGTCTGAATAGGGTTCAAATCATTTTTTCGCAAAACAATCGCCAGTACGGAACCTTCGCGCTTCGCTGACATGGGTAATGTTTGCACCCGTCTCCGAATTGATTTACCCACATCCGTAAATGTCACGGTTTTTCGCGCCGAAATCGACTATTATTGGAATATGAATATGTCTACAAATATGGCGGTACCGCTTTTTGTTTGTGGTTATTGTTGCGTGGTGTATAATTTTTGATGCGATTATAGTTTGGCGTTAGTTCAGTTATCTGCACGTATCAGCCAACAATTCAGTTTTCATTTCAATATATTTTTCCAAAATTAATTTTACGTTTGGAAGTAACAACGGCTTTGTATATTTCGCATGGTTTCAATTAGTTTTTCATGATATTTTTTTGTGCTACAAAACCAACATGTTAAGTCCTCAAATTAAAACCAAAAATATACTTAGTCTGCACTCATTTCCAAAATACATCACGTGTGTTTAAAACCTTTCAAATATTTCAGTAAAATCCACAAAGATTGAATGTTATCAAAACTTCGTCTGACTTACCGCACTTTTACATTCACTGTTCGATATTCTGAAGACAAAGCGTCAAGTTCTATAGTTTTAAACCTTCAAAGAATAAGCTTTGGAATAGTGGAAACTCTATTAAAATTATCCTCAGACTCATGGATAAGTTTTATTCTAATACTTCGCACGTAGTTTGTACAAACGATAGCGCAAAGGCTTAGACGGGTTTAGAAGGGAATGAAAATTCTATTTTAATGGATTATTTTGCATAAAACTTAAATAAAGGTTACCTATGTTTACTATGTTTAGGTTAAATGCAACCTAGACCTATCCAATATCATTGCTGGACCGATTGACATTCCAAAATCACTTCACCTTGTTCGTTGTATCGATGATTCCATTTATCAGGCGGCTTAAAACGGTCACATTAAGCAATTCCTCTATGGTGACACATTTTAGCTGAATCATATTCAATTCATATAAGAATCATATTTGGTGTAATAATTACCGCATGAAAAAAATGGAGACCGTAATTTTACCGGATAATTTTAAGCTATTGCATAGCTTTTATCGCGGGCTTTGAGCGCGGCGACCGAATCAAGAAATTCCGTAACGTAACGAAAATAAAACCTAACACCCCCCACTCCGCCTACCATGTAATGACGGTTGTGACGTGATGTTGCCATGGGAATGTAATTTTTGTTTTATGTCATCACGTCATCATCCCAAGTGTAGCGTTGACAAATAGGAAGTATGGAGGTTAAAACAGATGAATTGCGTAATATGAATCGAACGCAGATAATATTATGAATTGTCAGTTTATATTATGATTACATTATGATTCTGCCAAAGCAACCGTTTTAAGCTCCCTGTTTTAAATAAACTTCGACCGAGTCGGCCACTTCGACAGCGTTATCGTTGGCTTCGCAAAGGCCTTCCATACTGCAGGTGTTATTGGACAGAGAGCAGGACAAGAAGTAACTCAGATGAGCCGTGTGTCTGTGTCTGACCGTGTGCACTCATACTTTGTTAAAATCTCACCTACGGCACTTTGGAGACCTCTTCATCTTCATCTTTGTTTTTCTTCTATTTAAGGTGATATATTGAAAAAAATGGGCTTTTTCTTTATCGTGTAACTTTCAAAGTATTTGGAATAGGGATTTCAAATTTTGGTGTATGATTTTTGACTATATGATCTAGTATCCGGAAAAAGGAATACACGATACAATGAAATTTTCTCGATACAAAAAATTTGCAAAGGTCTATCTATTTTTATCTTTTTTTGAGTATCATGGCGCAACGCTTATGAGTTATTCAATGGAATTTACTTCAAAACATAGAGAGTAAGCGTTTCGAGTGTTAAGAAAAGCAGTTTTTTTTTAAATAATACTTTTCATTTACAAAAGACGGCATTTCGTTTTGGCACATACGTTGTTTTATTCCGAGCGGACACACATTATCGTCATCTCTTCTTTCGCCTATCAAAAGTATTGTCATCACTCTCGTTCATTCATAGATCAGTCGCCCAATGGGGCTTATCGACGAAGAATCTATGTCACTTTTTTGCAAATCGGTGCGATCAAATTTACGTGATTTACAGAATTTTGTTTACAGAAAAAGTTAGTACTTCAGCAAGTTAAAGTAATTATTGAATGCAATTAGTGTTGAATAGGTATTCAGACTGTGTGTGTGTGTATTCTTGTGAGTCCTGCGAACAATATAACATTATTTTTCTATTATGATTTCGTGGTGACATTTAAATTATTTATAAATATAGAAAGAAATATAAAATCAAAACTGAACAGTACCTGCAACGTTTGGAGTGCACAGGGCTATCAATGAACTCATTTTACAGGAATTCAATAGCAATAAGATGATGATAATAGTGAGTCGAATTCTCCACCTTCACTAAAACACAACCAACACAATCTATTCCCGCTTTTTAATGTATTATTGTGTAAGCATTTTATTTTCTAAGAACATCTATTTTTATACCTACAACTTTTAATAATCTTTTATCTAAAGAAATAGGCTAAACAAAATTCGTTTTTAGGTTTTGAAATACGTCAACAGTACATCAATATGTCAAGCACTGTCACTACGAATCATAGATCATAAAAAAGAAATGGAGTCGCATTTGAATTGTAAAAAAGGAGAGTTTTAACCCGACTACGGCAAAATCAAAGGAGGGTTATGATTTTAACATGTATGTATGTATGTAACAGGCTATCAAATAAAATTCAAGTCAGACTAGTAGTTCCAGAGATTAACGCGTTCAAACAAACAAGAAAACAAACTCTTCAGCTTTATTATTAGGACTAGCTGCACTCCACGATTTCACCCGCATAAGTCCCAATCCCGTAGAATATCGGGATAAAAAGTATCTTATGTCATAAAGTCTAAACCAATTTATCATCACTGTAATATTTTCAACACAATGTATTTTGTTATGAAATAAATTACTTATGATTATGACTTAACCAGGTCATGGTCTACCCTTTGCCAAATTTCAAATATTATTCCCTCAGAACTCTAAAAAAAATCAAGCTTCTAAGTCAACGCAATAAAAAAATACGGCCCTTTATGTGGCATATTTTGATAATCTTTTTTTTACTTTCGCTGTTGACCTTCGTAGGCCTTCACAACTTGTGTTGTCATTATCAAAAGCCATCATAGCCCATAATCTGCCTATAGGCATTGAGCATGGGCTTGTATCTACACTATCAAGACATCTTCCAGCCATTGAACTCGCTACGTCAAAAATTTTGTTCACAGGGTCGAAAAATCCAAATAAAAGTAAAAAGTTTCTTGAAAATGGTTAATTTTCTGAACTGTTGAGAATATCCTAACTTTTAAATTTTTAAACAATAGGTGGCCACCTCCACTTTACCCCATTTGCCTTTGGATCATTACGTTTGAGACAACCTGTATACAGGTTGGATTTTTGAGATGGGGCAATAAGGGCAACTACCATAACCGTTGTTGCTACAGGAAAACGGTCTTAGAAGACTGTCTTTAACTTTTTAAGACATTTTGATTTGCATTCACAGATTTCGAAAAAAATATTAGTCAGTAAGAAAATGGGCAGTTTTCACAAAAACTTTTTTTGATGCCAATCGAACCTGTTTTTTTTATGGAACAAAAAACTTAAGTGGCCAACTCAGAACCAAGTCAGAAATCGCAAAAAACTTTTTCCATACGTTTTGTGTGTGGGAATGCCACTCTGTAAACAATAAATATTTTTGCTGATAATTAAATATTTTGTATTATTTGTCTACTCCATAGTTCGCAAAATTTCATAGACCGAGATAAATTATTGTTACTTGGCACGCGCTTTTTTCTTAGATATGTTTCTGTCTTTATCATGCACTTTTAGTATGACAGTTGTGCGACAGTGACAAGAATAATGCTTAGCCAAAGCCCATGCTAAGTAACTAACGTTTTCAAATTCCGGTCAGTTATTTCGTTAGTTCCACTTTTTGCTACTGGTTCAGATACATTTGTGGCAGCGCGACGATGTGGCGGCCAACCATCGAATATAGAACCGCCACTCCCCGCGTGCGGGGGCAATAAGCCACGCCCACCAAACTATTATTTATTTTCAATATAGGCCCTTAATAAATTTCCATTTGACCATCCATTACATTCTAAACTGACATAATTACAAAAGTTAATTTGTTGTTTCAGAACGAGCTATACTGGCCAGTTATATGTCACTCATGCGACAATGCATTGAGCTTGCTGAAAAAGTTGAAGCAGCTAAGGCTTAAGCAGATCAAACTGTGTAACTCCGCTATTTACAAATATTAAGTTTTAAATAAAAGTGTTTTGGTTCACATATTTTTCGTAATTTTTGTTTCAAATATTGCTTGAATGACTATTATGTATAGACAGAAAAAAACTGACAGAATAATGTTTAGAGTTTTCTTCTATATCGCTATCAGTGCTGCTCATATTGCAAAAATATGTGACATCCCACTGAAAGCATAAATATCTGACAATCATGTTTAAAAGTAGAAATGTCAATAACAAGCGATTTTTTTTCTTTTTGTATATAGACAATTCTACAAGTATCAATTATCAGATACTAGTTTTAAATTTAAATATATGGTTTAAATTTAAATATACTGTTAGGTTTTTATGCTGCCATAATGATGTCAGATATTTTCGATAGATATTTTCACAAAGAGGACAAAAAAAGAACAAGTCAAAATTTGAGGCAAAAACGAAATGACAAGTTCCCTGATGACCGATAAACCTCAAGTCGATAAGAATTTATGATTCTATTGCTCAGATATCACTGCAAGGCAGCTGGATCCGCAGTACCAAGCGTGTTCGCCCTGCATCGATATAACGAGAAAGGCCTCTTCAAAGAGGCGATAATCCGGTAAGCCAATGACGACAAACACAGATTACTTAAACAATCTGCAAAGCCTTCCAAGGATTGGGAGCTATTTTTACCTACTCCAGTACTCCTGAATATTTTAGTAGCTCCTTGCTAGACATATCGATCAATATTGGAAATAGAATACTATTTGTGTACCCCGAGGCAAGGCAAAATGAATTGTGTTTTTTGTGATACCTCCCTATGCGTCAGCGAAAAAACGCTTCAAGTGTCTTTTTACCGTTTTGTCCGACCCCACAGAAAGGGGTTCGAATAAATGTTTTAAAATGCAATTTTGTCACACAATACTCTGTTTTTGATCGAGTAAGTATGATATAAGGTTTCAAAATTGTTATTTATTCAATGTATTTTATCAGAAACATGAGTGACTACTTATTCAAAAAAGAAGAGTCCCAGTATTTTATAATCTGGTACTCTACTTTCAATAAAAAGTTGCAAGAAAAATATCTCAGATATTATTATCTGAGATATTTTTCTTGCAACTTTTTTATTTTTTTGATTATTTGTCTTCATAAGTTGATGCTAAAAAAAGCAAATTATTTAAAAAACAAAAAACCCTACTGCAAAAACACATAACTGAAAAGAAAAAAACAAGCATTATAATCTAAGTATAGAATTTTGTTTCAGCAATGTAGGATGAACTTCGTTTTTTTTTTTTGTAAGATATCGCACAAACTAACAACCTGAAATATGGTGTAACTTTTGCCTGCGGTACCTTACAAAAAAAAAAACAAAGTTCATCCTACATTGCTGAAACAAAATTCTATACTTACATTATAATGCTTGTTTTTTTCTTTTCAGTTATGTGTTTTTGCAGTCGGGTTTTTTGTTTTTTAAATAATTTGCTTTTTATTTTTTATTTACTTTATTTGAGCTTGACTCATTACTAGCTTTTATTTGATACCAATGTTGTTGTACTTTATTTAAAAAAAAAACCTTACCCTCCTTTTTTTTTGCAGATGCAATATTTAAATATTATATAAGTAGCCTATGTCACTCCTACAATTAAGACGAACCTAACGACACCTCATATGTTAAAATCCATCAAGCTGTTTAGGCTACAGAGCGTGCCAAAGAAATAAACATACATACATACAAACATACATACATACATACTCTTGAAAAACATTACCCTCCTTCTGGGGCAGTCGGGTAAAAAGTTAATTTAGATTTGAATTTCTATTACACATAACAAGTAAACTATGGAAAGCACATGCCCAAAAAAATAACATTGAAGAAACCATTTTTAGATCAACATTTTTTATTTACCTACCTATATCAAATGAGGGTTACGTGGTGAAGGTGTGACCATGGAGTCCTGCCAAATTTTGAGACATGTTCAAACATGTCCTCTTCGGTATAATAATTATTTAACAAATGTACGTACATATACAAACAATATTGTAAAACATTTTAAAAGAGTAACGGTGGAGTTTCTTGCCCATTCTTCTCCATACGAAAACTACCTTTTGGAAGGGGCGACTAGAATCAATTTTATTATTTTGTAATTTTTGACGTTCAAAAGTGCCATACATGTGCCTATTTGAAATAAATGATTTGACTTTGACTTTGACTTTGGTGTCCCCTCTGCGTGTATTTACGTCGTCGCCGCGTCGTTTGCGTTAAAATTATATCAATATACCGCACCTGCTACTAATATATGCATATGTTAGTAATGGTAAACAGCTGACGACGGCCTTTTTTATTTTGAACATGTTTAGACGTAAGTCTTTTAGGCATTTTGTTTTGATATTTTTTTTGTTAAACTTGTTGTTTTTTCCGTAGAATTTCTGACAGTTTGCTTTCTAACCGTTTTGGTTAGAAAATCATGCAGCAAGTCGATTAACTGGGAATGTTTACACATTCCAAGTCTGCTGCAATTCAAAGCTATAATTTCCTAGTGCACGATTGAGTATCTAATACATTAGTCCGAATTTTATCGTAACTTTAGCCTCTAAGTATTAGGTAAGCGACAAACTTTGTTGTGTTTTTACTAATAGAATTAATATTAAGTGAATCATCCCTTAGTGACTATTATTTGTAAATGAAACATTAATGTTGGTGCAGTCTTGTTTATTTTACCAAACCTCATCGCACGTCTCTGTCTCCTTGGCAGCTCCTCCGCCGTATAAGACTGCTAAAGCCGATATCAGACGCACGCGAGTGAAGGGTTTACTGTTCATTTTTGTTTCATTTTAGACACCTACAAAATTATATAAGAATAAATATTCATTAACTCCTTTCGTTTAATTTTTCGATCTTATGGTAGGCGAGTGAATGCCGAAATCTAACATCATTGGATCGGTTCATTAATGAATTCATTTTTCATTTTTGATCCATTTTGAAAAATTTACAAAAAGTTAAGGGTCTGATATTGGCTTTTAAGGGAAACTTCACTATCGAAATGATAGAACAAGTTATTGGAACTGCCTAAAAATGTAGGTATTGGTATTTTCGGAAAATTCAATAAAAATCTACTATCAAATTCATAAAAGCCTCTAGGGCGTTCCAATGTTGGTATTATTTACTATCGATATTCATACCTACGAAGGTTATTATCATTGAAAATCTGCCTTCATACGAGCACTTCTTTTGTAGCCGAGGTCTTGTAAATTAGATGTTCACAGATAAGTGATTAGTAATAGGGGGACATTTTTATCAAATAAGTCTTCACTTGAGAAAATTCTCTCTAAAATTCTGATCTAAAAATAAATGATTGATACATATTTTTCAACTCATTATTCACAGTCAATTTATGCTAATAAAAACAAAAAAAATATTTTCATAATAAAATTCTCATGAGAAAAATATTTTACTTCGAAAAGATAAAAAATGAGATGCATGTTCAGTACCAAAGGTGACTCAGACGACCTGTCACCTTAGGCTGGGTTCACACGTGTGGTATTCAAAAGATTGCTGTAATTATCAAAAAGGGAATGCTATTCAGACCTAAAAGCCTTCGTGTATTTTGTTTAGCGGCGCGTTACCTTTTGATGTTGTTAGAAATATTTTTTTACAGTAAATTATTGTAAAGTTAACGGGAGGGTTAAATTAAAAGAATAAAATTACCTTTCTGACAATAAAACGTAATTTCCACCGTGTCTGTTGTCATTTCGTGTAGGCACAAAATAATTTTGAAAATATTTTTCGACATCGGGCTCCAATATCCAGTATACAAATTCATTAAAATCAATAACACAGCGGGAGCTTTATTAATTTATTTTATACCAGAACACAAAACATTTCTTTGGAATTAATTTCGCGCCGTCCTCTGAAATATGAAGAATCATAATTATTCAGATCAAAATATTCGGATATTCAAAATTACAAGCGCCAAACAATATGAGCGCTGTGAATGACAATCTATTCTTAAAGAAAGTAACTGTAATTGCCTGCGACGAGGTCAGGTGGGTCTTCGTTGGATTTGTAAAGGGCTTCCTTTATTCCCTTCCTCCTTGATTTTCCGGTGTAGAACAAAAGCTATGGTGCCCTGAATGAGACCTCCTGCCCTGTTCTGTTGTCCTAGTACAGATTAGATGTATACTATATACGCACTTAAGTACAGAGGTCGTGAGTTCAAAGAATATCCATTATTACGGATGCTTTATTGTCTTCCGTCTTTGGTAATACAGGGTAACGTTGGACTACACATATACTCGTATCTACCTCTACCTATTTGTTGGTTATATGTATGTATTGGGAGTACAAAGGAGTGTTGTGATCCTGTCTCATACTGTAATGATCTCTCCGAGAGAGACATTCAAAAACTCACAAAAATAAAAGATGCATGTATTGGCATTAGGCACATGAGATTTTTAGTTTTGTCTCTGGGGTTGCGACGATGGGAAGCCATATTCCATAGACAACGGCGACAAATGATGACCACTTACTTGTTTGTCGCCCCAACACAATTCAAAGCAATGATGATGTTTATAAGATTTGAGATTGATGCCTATCAATCAACACACCCAGGGAACAGAAGAAATTCTCTTGTGTTTTTAAGTAAATCCTAACCAATATTATAAATGCAAAAGTGAGTTTATTTGTTACGCTTTCACGCAGAAACGGCTGAACGGATTTGGATGAAATTTGGCACATGGGTAGACCATGACCTGGGTTATGACATAGAATACTTTTTATCCCGATATTCTTACGAGATCGAGACTTATGCGGGGGAATCCGAGGGCCTACCTAGTACATAAAAATTTAGAAATGTGGATGTACTATAAGTACACCTCTGCCTAACCCTTCGGGGAAATGCAGGCGCAATGTTATATAAAGTTACATATTTAGAAAAAAGAAAATAATGGCTTCACATATACTTAATAAATATTTTAACATACACAAGACAGTAGACTTGTAACTACTTGTTTGTCTTTCCTATAAAGTTCGCAAATGTAAATATAAGACCGTTCTTTTCCTGTCTCCCGTTAAAAGAAAACGTGATAACCGCTGTAACCCTTCAAGCAAACCACGGGATTTTGTGTCCCTAAATAAACATTCGCTTTCTTAGTAGTGCCCCAACACACAGAACATTTGTCATTTGTCTTTTAGCAACTATGTCGGGATATAGTTGTGACGTGCAAGGGGAAAGTCTTTGGGTTTTTCATAAAATATGCTACTTGGACAGGGCGGCTTGAATAACGTGTTTCTTTTTTATTTGACGTTTTTAGGGTTCCGTAGTAAACAAGGAACCCTTATAGTTTCGTCATGTCCGTCTGTCTGTCTGTCCGCGGTCTAGCTCCGAGACCCTTAGTACTAGAAAGTTTTAATTTGGCATAGGTATACATATTAATTTGATATATTAGATTTATTATTTAGATTATAATTGAGCAGTGGTGGCCCAGTTGTAACGGCCGCGACTTACGAGTTGTAGGTGGTAGGTTCGAACCCAGACAGGCGCTTTACTTTGTGTAAATTATTTCATCACCACTGCTCTTAAAACGGTGAAGGAAAACATCGTGAGGAAACCGGCATGTCCTAGAACCGAAAATTCGAAGACATGTGACATCTACCAACCCGCACTGGGCCCGCGTGGTAGATTACGGCCCACTCACAGAGAGGAGGCCTGTGTTCCAGCAGTGGGAACATTATAGGTTGATGATGATACGGGTAGTTCTTCGAAATTTGATTCTTCGACTGATTCATATGGCCAAAATTTAATTTCACTTTCAGCTTTGTAACATATGTTCATATGAAAATAGGTATACCAAATAACATATATTTGAATGAGGGACTCGTTTTTATAAAGTGGTTTTCAAGATATCGATGTTCAAATATTTTGTGCCCAGATTAATCAGAAACAAATAAAAATCATAAACTTTATGCAGATGGGCTCTGTATTAAGAAAATATTCATATTTTAACAACAGCAATAATATCTTCTATATTATCTTCACCAATGGCGTGAGACTCTTTTATCCGTTTATCATATTGAGGCCTTTTAAACACGAAAATGATCGCTCAGATTCTGACGATGAGGACATCGTCAGAATCTGAGCGATCATTCACGCTTTTCTGATGAAGGGTCGATAGTACATCTCTGGTGAATTTTGGAGTTATAATTTATAAGTTTTTCATCGATTGACGAAGTCTCCATCCAAAAGTTGTCGTCATCGGGAAGGTCGAGGTCTTGTTGGGGTGTATCCGTATCTTTTCCAGTCTGAATTTCGGCACCCCGAAATTCAGAATTTCCCGTGTCCTTTTTCAGAATAATTCCACACTAATAATCGCAAACTTGAAAAATACCAGTGCATTTTCGCCATTTTGAATTATTGAAAAGGTTATAGCTAATTAAATATAACAAATAAGACTAGAACTACTGACTTGTACACAGTCAAAAATTTGACAAGGAGAATTACGCAACAAAAGCGCTCCTTTCGTGCTGGAGAGGCGAAAAACTAATATGGGGTTTTGACTATATGAATCAGGCACAGATTAATCAGGATTTTGCCTACAATCATGCATAACTCATCATACATATAGACTTCAGTATTGTCATGTTTCTACACGAATCTATAACCCAAGAGCATCACACGAAACTTAGATTGAAGTTTTAAAACAATAAAATAAATTTGATAAAGTAGGCAGTGTAATCAGAATGCCACCTGAACCAAGCACAGATGAATCAGATGTTTACCGTCGTAACACCGGGATCTAAGCCAACCAGCCACACATCCACCTTCTAGGTCGTCCGTTGTACGACTGGCTTCCTCCCGCGCGGGAAGCCAGTCTCTCATTATTATTACCCGACTAAGTACGGTCAAGCGCAGCTTACGCCACATTAATCAGTATTATACGCCGGACACTTCTTATTTACATATTTTTAAACACACTAACGTAGTTATAACTAATTCTAATTTTTTTTGTAAAAGGACAGTTCATTTCCTTTCGATATAATTATAATTTATATTGATTTATCAAAGGGAAAATGTGACATCGACCATTTTGTTCTAGAAAATGGCAAACGGACGCGTTATATGAATCAGAAGAACAAACTTCAAATATTTTTATTCTGTACCTAGACAGCAATTATTTGAAAAATATAATTTGTCCCAGTTAGGGATATAGATAAACTGTACAAAAAAAAATATTACATGTCGTTTTGTTAGTTGGTTACAGAAAATATACACATAGAAATCGAAAATTTTGTCTCTGAAGAATTACCCATACATATTAATTACGCCGACAACGTGGTAAAACAAAATTATGAAAAACTGTTTTTTTTAGGGTACACGTAAAGTGGTAATGTTTATTTTTTATTTTTTTACCCCATAGTGAGGGGTATCATTGCAAAAGTCCTTTAAAAATATTGGGAGTCTGTGCAAACCATTTTTGGATTCAGGGATTCGTTTGCGAAATATTAAGCTTTAAAGTGCTAATTTTTGTTAGAGTCAAGTGTCCCCCCCCCCTGCCGGCTAAATGGTTGGTTTTGGGTATGTGAAAAAAATCACAACAGTAGCTTATATAACGAAATTAAAAGGAAAACTATCACAGCTAAGTAGGCTTTACAGGTTAACGAGTAATAATCGACCAACTTAACTTTGCAGTTGCAAAAACATGTTTTCCCATACATTCCGTATGGGAGAACATATTTTTCAACTACAAAGTTAAATTTGTTTTTGGGATAAATTCATCCCAACTACGGAACCCTTCATTGTGCGTGGTCCGACACGCACTTGGCCGGTTTTTTTATGGTTTGAGGAGCTCGTGGCTAGGTTAAGCTACACTTGCCGGGGTTGGTCCATGGATGGGTGGCCATTTCTACATACCGAGACTCCTCCGTGCCTCGGAAAGCACGTTAAGTCGTTGGTTCCAGCTATCATTCGCGGATCTTTGACAGTCGTTACGGGTCGTCAGAAGCCCGAAAGGCTGACAACCAGTCTTACCAAGAGGTGTCGTATTACCTAGTAACTGGGTTGTGGAGGTCAGATAGGCAGTCGCTGCATGTAAAATACTGGTATTCAGCTGCATCTGGTAAGGCTGGAAGCCGACCCCAATATGGTTGGGAAAAGGCTAGGCAGATTGTTTTTTATGGTTTGCTTTTTACACTATTCCCCAAAAAAGGAGTGTAATGTTTTCAGGGTTCATATAACTATGTATCTTTTAAATGCCTGAACAAATTTTTTGTTTGAGACGGAATTATGGTCAGTGGAAAAAAGTAAGTATACAGCGTGTATTAGAAATGTCCGGTCATATTTATGGGTGTTATTATGGTGATGGTCTTTTAGCGATAAGACCGCCCATTGTGTCACCCAATGTGAAATTTCTAAATTAATGTCTGTAATTTTTATGGTGTACATAATAAAGAATATTCTATCTATCTATCTATGGTCTGTACGACCAACAAACTGAATAACTTTCCTCATGGGACCAACATCGTAATTGCGAAAAAATTATCAGATCACATTTGGGTCTTTAGAGGCATGAGGAACAGGATTTAAAGTTCACTCATCCTCTATAGAAAAGGGAGGATCCTTCGACCAGACGGGTGTCGTGTCTGGCGGGCCAAAGATTGATGTCGGGGAACTTATGTATATGTCGTGGCCAGATCTTAGAAATGACCATTTCATGAAATGATCGACTTTTTCATGAAATGGTTGTGTTTCATGAAATGGCCAGCTAAAATTGACCATATCGTTCAAACGTCAACGTTTAATGATATGTCAGTCGACGTTCGGCCATATCATTAAGTACGGTATCCATGCAAATATTACTGGCATTCATTAACTTTTAGTAATCTGGGTCAATGGATAAATAAAACATTTTAAATAGCTTTCATTCTAGACGAAAAATAACAATTACTAAGATTTGAATAGTTAAATACTAACCTGTTAAATACGTTCCAAACTCAGTGGTTTTTTAAGGTTGCGCTCGTTTTTCGAGTGAATTTCAGAAAGTCATGTAGCTTGGTATAATAACGATACTTCACTGCACTTTTATCTTCCATTTGCATATTTATAATAGCTTTTTCAATCAAATTATCTTCCGCCGCCATGATGCACAACAAAAGCAAAGCGACATCAACGCCTCTACCGGTGGATGATCTAACTATTTTACGATATGATCACTAATGTTTGGCCACATCATGAAGTAGTCGTGCGTTTAACTGTTCATATCATCAAACGTTGAGTATTCAATGATCTGGCCAGACCACATCATGATGTGGCCAGCGGTCGATGTTCTATTTCATGAAATGCAACCATTTCATGAAATGGTTGATAATTTCATGAAATGATCAATTCTAAGATCTGGCCACGATATATATATATCCTGTTCGCGCGGTAAACTCTAATTGCGCGATGCAGGATTTGTGTGACGTCAGGATTTTTGTATGACGTCAGGTCTTTTTGATGTGTAGTTTGCATGTGGCGATGTAGATGTCGCCACAGGTCTAGTAAGTCAAACCTCTATAGAAAAGGGAGGATCCTCCGACCAGACGGGTGTCGTGTCTGGCGGGCCAACGATTGATGTCGGGGAACTTATGTATATGTATATCCTGTTCGCGCTGTGAACACTAATTGCGCGATGCAGGATTTGTGTGACGTCAGGATTTTTGTGTTTTTTTTTGTCTTTTTGATGCGTAGTTCGCATGTGGTGATGTAGATCAAGGTCAAGTACCACAGGTCAAGTAGGTCAAAATCGTCGTCGGTTTTGGTCCCACGGAGAATTTTTTTCAGTTTAATAGAATGTGCCACACCCTTAAATACTACACATTACTGATACACGCTGTATAAGAAAAAGACGAGTTTAAATTCGTAAACGTAAATTATTTAAACCTTAATCTGGTTACACTTCATTATAATAAGATGATAAATATAGATAGGCCTATGTAATTTGTATATGCTAAAACAAAACATTTCTAGCCGAAAATATTGAGCCATATTTTACAACAGTTTGTGGCAATTTATATTTCACTTAAGTTACCCTATTACCTACTTTAGAGCGTGGTACAGGGAATAATTTAGATTTAATGGCGCAGAAGATATTATAAGCTACCTCTCTGTATAAGGCATGATGAATCGGGCTAAAGTTGAGAATTTTGTTAAGTTTCAAGGATCCCGTTGGTCGTCGTCTGCGGAAAAGCGCACTGGAGTGTTTCTTTATGATGGAACTTGAGGAATTTTTGAAATATCGATTCCATAGAGTTCCATTCAAGAATTTCCGTTCTATATTTAGAATTTATTAATAAAGCGTTGGTACTTAAATTGAAAATATTCCCATGTTCACATAATCTTCGGGATAGTACTTCAGTGATGCATAATGTTCCCACTGCTGAGACACAGGCCTCCTCTCTGTGGGGGGGGCCATAATCCACCACGCGGGCCCAGTGCGGGTTGGGGATGTCACATATATTCGAATTTTTAGTTCTAGGACATGCCAGTTTCCTCACAATGTTTACCTTCACCGTTATGAGAGCAGTGATGATAAATTAAATTATTTCTTTCGAACGCACGACGTAAGTATGACACATAGTATCAAAGAAACGCATATATAAGCGATTTGAAAACAAAACCCCGTGCACACGACCCTTTTTTTTCGTAGGTAAGCGTTACTATATCGGCCGAGCGCTGCAAGCAAAAATAGTCCTTACGGTGTATAGATATGCATTTCTTCGATAGCTGTACGTAAGTACCACGTTACCCGTTACCACTGGGCCACCACTGATTTTGATGAGTTCCATTCAAGAAGTTCGCTTCTATATTTAAAATTTATTAATAAAGCGTTCGAAATTGAAAACGTGTGGGTGGTAGCTTAATCTTCGAGATATTACTTCCGTGATGGTGAGTAATCAAATATTGTTTGACGTTGAGGTTTACATGTCAGACATATTAGGTACTGTACGTTCTGTATTCCAAGCTACTGATTCCTAGAAGAGCAGTGGCTGCTACATAAGGGCTGCAGTGACGGTTGTCATTAAAATTATAGCAGCGGGGCTTGACTATACGGTGTCAATTAACGCTCTCTAGGAAAACACACAACTTACTTTCATAAATATAACGTTTCTGTGACGTCATTCGCCGGTAGATTGCGGACGCTATGTGGCGGCCACCGCTACAAATACAAATAAAAAAAACGTGTGGTACTCGGGGACTGCCGCGGTAAAGCTATTGCATAGCATTTGTAACCATACTTCCTATTTGTCAAAGCTACACTTGGGATGATGACGTCATGACATAAAACAAATATTACGTTCCCATGACAATGACACGTTGTCATGGGAACCGTCATTACATGGTAGGCGGAGTGGGGGGTGTTTGGTTTTATTTTCGTTACGTTACGGAATTTCTTGATTCGGTCACCGCGCTCAAAGCCCGCGATAAAAGCTATGCAATAGCTTAATATTTTATTAGAATAATAACTTATTAAAAATTTTGTGTACGTTAATACTGCGTTAGTTTAGTAACTGTGTTGCAGTTATTAGCGCCCACCCAAGGAGCGAAAGACAACTGAGTTCCATAACAACAATTTTGGTTATACTGATTGGTAAAAAACTAGACATAAACATTTAATAACAACAAAACTAGAACTAGACATTTATTAATAATAGTTGTAACAGTGAAAGTGAGTGTGCATGTGTGTGAGGGAGGGTGTGGAGGTGCATGCGTCTGCGTGTGTGTGGGAAGGGTGCGTGTATGTGAATGCGGAGAATGTGATATTGATACATTTTAAGTTTGTATAAGGCTTTCTATTTCCTCATAAGTCAGGTCATGGAGCCATTTTTAATTTTTCAGTTTACACTTTCGTAACGAGAGCGAATAGATATTTAATTTCTCATTAATTTTGTTATAGATAACGAACTCAAAAAGTTATAGTGTCTTCTCGTAATTACTAGATTAACGCTTTCTGTGTGACATATTCTGTTCACTCTACGTTTAAAACTATTGAGATTAGGGTCCTAATTAATATCGGTATGCTTACGTAATAATGTGCTTATCAGAAATGCTTGTCTTATCCTATACTCTTCTAGAAAACCGTAACTTTATCGACATTCCCTTTTTACACTCAGTTTCACGGCCTAAAACAATTAAAAAATAATTATAAAACTACATACATATCATAAACTCACGCCTTCTTCCTATGGGGGTAGGCAGAAACTACAGAATGCCACCTGCTACGATCCTTACATACTCCTTTTGCCTCGATTACGTTCATACGCACGCACGCCCGTTTCGAGTACTACGTAATTACTTACTTCGTATTGTGAAACTATTCCATAATAAATACCATTTATTAAAGCAGTTTAGGGATATAGTAGAGCAGTGGTCGTGGGTTCGAACCCTGACAGGCGCTTTACTATGTGTAAATTATTTCATCACCACTGCTCTCAAAACGGTGAAGGAAAACATCGTGAGGAAACCAGCATGTCCTAGAACCAAAAGTTCGAAGACATGTGACATCTACCAACCCGTACTGGGCTCGCGTGGTGGATTACGACCCACTCCTTCTCACACAGAGGAGGCCTGTGTCCCAGCAGTGAGATTTCATTTCAAAACCTACATTCCAACTCGATTATCACTTAAAATGCCATTAATTCTAAAGGCGTGGTTGACCAATTAGTTTTGCTAGTTACCCCATCCCAAATTAATTCCTACATGTAGGTACAGAAGTTGTAACAATTGGGAAACTTGTGACAACGGTATCACGCCTGTCACTTTGAGCCCCAACTATCGACGTAACACCTATCTATATTTGTGTTCAAATGGTTTTAAACGATAATTAAGCACCAGTAGGTCTTTAGGCGATCGATTGATGGGACTTTTTCCCTGCAGTGAACGTCGGCTGAAAACAGTCGACAGACGTTCACTGGTGAAGAAAACCCTATCTTCCTATAACTAAAAAAGAAACGGTCTACATTTTCTACGGAGCAAGTGACTTTTTCCGCATTTTGATGGCGTGGAGCAGCTGCGTGTGATGGTTACTATTGGCATTTTTTATTTGTATAAATGTGAATTCTGTTTTGTGCATTATTTGCGACCGAAACGAACGTCTGCGACAATGCAACAATACATACAACACTATGAAAACTTACATAGCGACCACGCATCAGCTGTTCTGACTCGGAAGCAGCACCATGCAGTTTTATCGTAGTTGCACCCATCATGTCAGTGACAAAACCGATGCTTCTGACGCTACCCTGCAAAAGTCTACCATTACAATCAATCGACACAAGCATATATTCACAACATAATAATAATAATAATAATTAGATGTCTTGTCTGTGTCAACAAGACATCTCGTTTACCTAATTTTATAAAATATAATAATTCTGAAGCATTTTTACAAGAGTTTCCCCATACATACTACATTGAAACCAGAAAACCATAAAAATTCAATAAAGAGATCTAATTCCACCAAAATGTAAAAGAACACTATTAAAAACTACCGAATCGGAGGTGACAAGACAGATGTCACCTCCGATAAAACAACATTAAACTGAAAATAAAATGAAGATGAAATGTTGACAAGATCGGCTGCACGCCTAGCACGCCCACCACCTCCGGACTCGCCGCTCAGCTCCGCCTCGTCGCCGCCGGTACCCAGCCCCACTGTGAGCGCTGTGACACCGGCCGCGGCAGTTGCGTCGAGCTCGAGCGACGAGTATTTCTCTCCGCCCACGACGCCACCACCTGCTCGTCGGCGGGGAGGACGCCGGCCGCCGGTCGGCTTAGGACCTCGAGGCCCACCGGCCTCTGATAGGGTCCCAGCTCCCGGCGGAAGTGTGCAGCGCATGAGATGGACACGATCCATTAACGAAAACGTCATGCGCTCATACTATGGGGCTACAGAGGGGGGAAATAACCTGACCGCGTACCGTGTTCGGATGCTCTCTCTTTTTCAGGCGCTTGAGCCAGCTGTCAACGTTTCGGCACAACGACTGTCGGATCAGGTGCGGGTCACCCAGCGTAATCATATGTTGGATGACACTGTACTTGATCGCCTGCGAAATGAAATGCGAAGTAGCCATGTCATCGCTCCCCCGTCGCAGAGTGTTATAGCACCAGCACAGGACACTACAAGCCAAGCTGACGAGAGGATTGATGACAGGGCTACAAACGTAAGTACCCAGTGCAATGAGGAATTGAGGAGTGCTTTGGAGGGTGCGATTCAGGAATATCGATTCATGTCGCCCAAACTTAGACCACGTTTACCTCGTTTGCCCATGCATAACAAAAATAGGGCGCTGGTGGCGGTTCTGGATTCGCAGTTGTCAAACTATTTTGATGACTGCGCAGACCTCACTGATACTCACTCAATTCTGTACTGCGCAGCTGTAGCGGCATGTCGTGTAGCTCACGTCAAATTTTCTAATGACTCAAGAGCTACACGACCGAAACCAGCCGTACCAGCTTGGCAGAGCAGAATTGAGCGCCGTATTGGTGGGGCCAGAGCCCTCATCGGCAAACTAATCTGCTTCAGGGAGGGCAATACTCGCCCTAGAGTGATGCGCTTTGTGAGGCGGGCGTTCTTAGGGACTGATATCTGCCCACAGGAATATATTGCCCGTGTCACAGAGCGCATCGACTTCCTGAAGCAGAAAGTGTATGCATGGGCAAACCGTATCCGTAGGTATAAGCGGCGAGTGGATCGATACACTCAGAATCGCACCTTCCAGAGAGATGAAAGGTGGGTTTATAGGGCTTGGGAGCGACCGAACCAAGGTGTGACTGACACGCATCTGCCAGATGATGATGCCATGTGCTCTTTCTGGCGCAGCATCTGGTCGGTGCCTGTCAGTCACACCGAAGGTGATTGGACTCGAGAAGTCGAGCGAGCCTGCGATCCAATAGCAGAAATGGGGGCCATTACCATCTGTCCCCAAGATGTGGCTCGTGCAGTCCGTCCGTTACCTAACTGGAAGTCTCCAGGGCCGGACGGGCTGCACAATTTCTGGATTAAATGGTTTGTAAGATCGCACGCTCGCTTGGCGGCTCAGTACCAGACTGCTTTAGAGTCTGGTTCGCTACCCCAGTTCCTAACGACAGGAGTTACCCACCTGCTCCATAAATCTGGTAGCACCGCGGAACCCAAAAATTATAGGCCGATCACGTGTTTACCGACGGTCTATAAAGTTCTTACATCCATTTTGAGAGCTAAAATTAACAAACATATAGACACCAACTCCATCATGTCTGCCTCTCAAAATGGATGTAGGAATGGGTCCCGCGGTACTAAGGAGCAACTCCTCATTGATATGGCCATTAGCCAACAAGTTCGCCGTTCCCGAAAGGATCTGTCGACATGCTGGATAGACTATAAGAAGGCCTATGACTCGGTGCCACATACATGGCTCATGAGGGTGCTGGAGTTGTATAAAGTAGATACAACTCTGCGCACCTTCCTGATGTCGTGTATGGGGCAATGGAGGACGGTCCTTCGCTATCCAGGATGTCGAAATATCCAGAGGAATAGTGAGCCGATAAGGATTGAGCGATGTATATTCCAGGGAGATAGTTTGAGTCCGCTCTGGTTCTGCTTAGCCCTGAATCCTCTAAGCACACTGCTGGAGAATTCAGGTCTTGGCTATCGGCTGAGGAGAGGTGGTCAGGTTATATCTCACCTCCTCTACATGGATGACCTAAAACTCTTTGCCCCCAACAATTTGCAACTGATGGAGCTACTGAAAGTAACTGAAACTTTCAGTAGCGCCATCAGGATGGAATTTGGTGTGGATAAATGTGCGGTCATGCATGTAAAGCGAGGGGAGATTGTGGAATCCACGGGAACCCAACTCTCGGATTCCATAAACCTTAGAGCCCTCTCCACATCCGAAACCTATAAGTATTTGGGTATATCGGAAGCGTTGGGCATCAATGTTACTGACATGAAGCAATCGTTGAAGGAGCGCTTCTTTGGCCGCCTGAAGAAAGTATTTAATAGTCTTCTATCAGGCGGAAACAAGGTGCGCGCCTTCAACGGTTGGGTCATGCCGGTTTTGATGTACTCTTTCGGCATACTCAAATGGACTCAGACCGAACTCGACGCCCTGGATAGGAGGGTCCGTACGCTGCTAACTGCATTTCGAATGCATCACCCACGGTCATCGGTAATGAGACTGTATGTCCCGCGAAAATGTGGAAGTCGAGGCTTTTTAAACGCTAAGACACTCCACAATCGCGAGATATGCAGTCTCAGGGAATATTTCCTAGAAACCGACGTGGGGATGCATCGAGATGTGGTTGCGATAGACAAGGGCCTTACCCCGCTCTCCTTGGCTAAAGAGAACTGGCGCAAGCCTATAGTGCTTGACACTAACGACCGCAGGGAGATATGGCAGAGCAAGGAGCTTCACGGGCGCTACTACCGGGCCCTGCATGGGCCCGATGTAGACTTACTAGCGTCCGTGGCCTGGCTGCGCTTTGGTGACCTCTTTGGGGAAACCGAAGGTTTTGTCTGTGCAATTATGGACGAAGTTATGATGACGAACAATTATCGGAGATTTTATTGTGAAGGACGGCACGGTTGACATCTGTCGGGCATGCCACCGTCCGGGAGAATCAATCCGACATATTATCTCCGGGTGTTCTCGTCTAGCTAACGAAGAGTACTTGCATAGACATAACCTTGTAGCCAGGATTATCCATCAGCAACTTGCCCTGAAATACAGCCTTGTGGTATCGGAAGTGCCGTACTACAGGTATGTGCCCGACCCAGTTCTCGAAAATGGAAATATCACATTGTACTGGGATCGATCCATCATCACTGACAGGACTATTGTTGCCAATAAGCCTGATATAGTGGTGGTGGATCGAGGAGAGCGGCGCGCAATGATTATTGACATAACGGTCCCGCATGACGGAAACCTCGTGAAAGCCGAGAAAGATAAACAAATCAAGTATCTTGACTTGGCTCGCGAGGTTGTCGACATGTGGGATGTGGACTCAGCAATCATTGTGCCGATAGTCGTATCAGCCAATGGCTTAATTGCCAAGAGCCTTGACCAACACCTAAGGAGGCTCTCGTTGGGCAGCTGGATTAAGGGCTTGATTCAGAAAGCGGTACTCCTGGACACGGCTCGCATCGTTAGGAGGTTCCTCTCTCTGGAGCCCTGACCGCCGGTAGCTTGGACCCTGTTCCCGATACCGGTGGGACACTATTTTTTATATTTTTAAATGTTTTTATATTATTTTATTCTAATATTTAAAAATATAATTTATATGTAAATAATGAAATAAAGGACAATAATAATTATAATTTTATTCAATAAATCAAGTAACAAGACTCATATTGTTAGTAACTTACAAAATACGTTAGTAAAACATTAACACAGAAACAATTCGCGACAAAACATTAAGACAGAAACAATTAAAACACAGAAACAATTAAAACACAGAAACAATTAAAACACAGAAACAATTTGTGACATCACTGCTGCAAGGTGACAGGCCCAGCCGATACCTTGCAGCAGTGGTTCACAAACGCACAATCCAGCCTGCTTGCTATCATAGACAGGATGCTGTTGGTGCTGCCCCGCACCCTACTAACCAGGGATGCGCACCGCTTCCGCATCACAGTGTAGAAGCAGTCAACGCGTGCTTCAGCAAACATCCCTGAAGCGCTGCAGTATCGAGGCAACCCCATCAGCACCCTGAATGCATTATTGTACTGGACGCGAAGCCTCCTGTTTTATTTTAAAGTCCTCTTCGAAGTAGAGGTCGTCAATCCGCCACACATCTCGTGTTATTCGCCCGGCGCAAACAAGCAACTAACACTGGACTCATATAAGGGTAAATCTGTAACGTAGGACGGGCTCTCAAAGGATTTGTCCGCACAGCCATCGACAAATATTTGTCACTCGCTTTGTTTCCATTCGACGAACATTCTTCACGCTAGTTTCGGACCTCTGTGATAGAGAAAATATTATTAGTACGTTTGTGTATTTACACTTATCTTCTTGTTCATGTTGGAGCGTTTTGGAGACGATTTTTTTTTAACTTTTTCAATAAACATGCGTTCTAATAAGTTCCTGACGGGGGACCTCCGACCGCATACGTGTTTTTTATGTCCTGCATTGTAGTGCCATATAAGAATGGTGCAAATGAGAAAAAAAATTAGTTTGATTTCGTTGGAAAACTTCAATATTTGATAAGAAAGAAGGAAAAATTCGTTTGTTTGTTACAGAAAAACGTGTATACAAAAAAATAAGAGTAATCAAAATAGATCTTATTAAGTACATATGAAATCACGAGCATAAAACAGTCGGCAGCTGCACGTCATGACTGTGACAAGAACGCTTCCACTCAGCATGATGTATGGGGACCCACAGCACAGCGCTGATTTTCAGTGGTTACCCGAAAAAGAAGTATGGAAATCAGGTTAGGTTCGGTGAGTAAATAGGTAACAAAATAAAATAAAAAGTACTTAGAATAATAATACAACTATACAACGAATTATAAATACTATAAGGATGTTTATAGCTCACCGTGGTTACAGTGGAAGCCAGATGCCAGTCAGTCTGAATAAAAGTTCTCAGGAAGCCGACCTTAACATTGTTGCTACGCAGACAAGATAAAAAATGAACTGGAAAAAAGGCACCTTATTTACACACGACGCTAAAAATATATGAACTGTAAATAGAAAAAACCTATCACAGGATCTATGAAGCTATGAAGTATACAATTTAGTCCTGAGTTTTCCTGTTTTTGTGTGTTATCGGCAGGCGGCGCTGGTGACGCGACTAACGACCGATGTCGACATTTCAGTGAAATGTCACAATGATTTATCGGCTGTACCACGCTGCCCCCGATAATAAGAAAGACGTATCTAACAAAAACTAAATACGGAGAAAAAATATTTTATGTTGAAAAACAGGAAAACCCATGCTTTGATTTAGTTATTGCATTTATTAAAATTCTGTGAATATACCATTTTTCGGCCCATAATCTCCTCTTAATTTAGTATTGATAATATATTTTATTTATTTTTCAAAAAGCAGCGTTTCTTTTTAGCAAAAATAATCCGGAAAATTATCTAGAACTAATTAGGAAAGCCGTAAAACACCATATGCGTCCTTTCAATGTAGCACAAATACAGTACTACCAATTCACCAATTACAACAGCTATTTTTATAATATTGTGTTTAAGAATAAAAGGCGCATTTTACTATTTACGACTTTCATCCTTAGTACCTTAGCTGTTGCGGCTATCACATACATCTATTGAAAGAAGTGGTGTACTAAATTGAAAGGCGCAATAGCCAGTTACGTCTTTTTATTATCACACGCGGAACTTAACGAATAGATGCGCCTTTTTACTTCTCGATCAAAGTAGTTGTTCATTGAAAGATTATACTCATCTATGCAAATACGTCTTTTCATTTTACTTTCATCAAAATGTGTCCTTTAATCTTAGTTAAAGTATAAATGATGATGGAGATCAGCCCTTCTTCACTGTGAATCTGAAACTAAATGAGATAGAAAAAATTGAAAAAAAATTAGATACGTCCTTTTTACTATCGGGGGCAGCACGAGTATATACGCTGGATATATGTACGTAGGTATACTCGTAGGGCTTACATACCCGAGATGTATATGTTATAGTTTTGAGGGACGAACTGAGAATAAGTAATTTCTAGCTACGTACGCAAGATTTTATATTTGATTTGTTTTTTTTTTTACTGGAATTAGATACGATTAAAGTACTATCGATCCAGTAGGGAAAATTTAAGCATAGCCCTCTCCATTGCCCTTTGGGTGACAGATGAGGCCCATTGTGAGTGAGGTTAAGTGCTATAATAGGTCACTAATCCAGAGATATATTCGTAGTAGAACCAAGGTAACCGACATAGTCCGAAGAATTGCCAAACTTAAGTGGCAGTGGGCAGGCCGAATGAGCCGAAAGGTTCTGGAGTGGCGATCGTGTACCGAAAGATCAAGCGTTGGAAGGCCTCCCACAAGGTGGACCGATGACTTGTTGAAGACCGCAGGAATTTGCTGGATGCGGGAAGTACAGAACCGGTTGAAGTTGCGGTGCTTGGGGGAGGCTTATGTCCAGCAGTGGACATCTATCGGCTTAAGTGATGATGATGAAATAACTATCGTTTGCGTATAGGAACGAATAAGATTAACTGGTTTATCTTATTTGTGTCGCAGGGATATTGTCAAACCAGTGATATTATAATTTCACTAGTGAAATTATAATTGCATGAAACTTTGTCAACCGCCTCCATTTCTCACAATTTAACGGGCTCATTTCAGTGACATTATAATTCCACTGGACTTACGCAGTGATATTGCAAGGCATTAATATTTTGACAGTTGCACTGTATGTGCAAGTCCGTTAAATTGTGAGACGTTTAATTGTGATTTTTGTGTTCACAACATTTTTTTTGCAATTGGCGGATGAAAAAGAGTTGACCAGTCAAAACGCACGAAGTCCCCACTACAAACTTGACTCATAATATAGGGTTATTATAAAATCACTACAGCGTTCCCATGAAATTACAATAACACTAAAAAAAGTCCGTTAAATTATGAGAAATGGAGGCGGTTGACAAAGTTTCGTGCAATTATAATTTCACTAGTGAAATTATAATATCACTGGTTTGACAATATCCCTGCGACATATGCACCGTCAAAAGTCGTCACTATCAGAACTGACCATTAAATACTTTGCGAGAAAGAAATAAAAGTAGGTTGCACAACTTGTACCTATTGGGGCCTGTGCACACCACGTTTTTTAAACGTGCCGTCGACGCGCGTTTTAGTAACGCGCGTCGACGGCACGCTTTTATCCTACAGAGCAGTGTGCAAAAGTCTACAGGCTGCGTCTGATTCGCCTGCGTGTCGCGTCCGTATCGCTACAAACGCGCGTCGACGGCGCGTTTAAAAACCGTGGTGTGCATAGGCCCTAAATGAACAGATTACAATTTTGTAGGTAATTTGTTTTCCAGTTATCTGAACATGCAGTGAGCGCTATACATTTTAATATTACTTTATTCAAATAAATGTAAAGTATGTTGTTTATGGATGAAGTCACTAGACATGAATATTCATATATATGAAAATTTTATTTTCGTCTTTATTACAACAATTATTTTTAAGTATAAGCATGTCCCAAATTTTCATTGTTGGAAATACTATATTTTATTCCGACTCATATCTTTTTATTTCCGAGGCCAAAAGGGTTTTAACAATTTAGATTTATATTTATTAATATTTGTACGATAGGTATATTATATACTAGCTGCGCCCCGCGGTTTGACCCGCATAAGTCTCGATCCCGTAGGAAAAAAAAAGTATCCTATGTTCTTTTCCAGGGCATCATCTATATAAGTGCCAAATTTCATCCAAATCCGTTCAGCCGTTTTAGCGTGAAGGCATAACAAACAAACTTACTTTCGCATTTATAATATTAAGGATACTAGCTGCGCCCCGCGGTTTGACCCGCATAAGTCTCGATCCCGTAGGAAAAAAAAAGTATCCTATGTTCTTTTCCAGGGCATCATCTACATAAGTGCCAAATTTCATCCAAATCCGTTCAGCCGTTTTAGCGTGAAGGCGTAACAAACAAACTTACTTTCGCATTTATAATATTAAGGATACTAGCTGCGCCCCGCGGTTTCACCCGCAAAAGTCTCGATCCCGTGGGAAAAAAAAAGTATCCTATGTTCTTTTCCAGGGCATCATCTATATATGTGCCAAATTTCATCCAAATCCGTTCAGCCGTTTTAGCGTGAAGGCGTAACAAACAAACTTACTTTCGCATTTTTAATATTAAGGATTAATTAATATATAAGGATTTAAAGCTACGAAAATTAGTTTAAAATATACGCCTACATGTTCTATATATATAATAGAAGAGTAATGAAGAATTTTTATGTCTGGATTGTTCCAGATTGGCGCAAAAACGGCTGAATATATTTGGATGAAATTTTACACAAAGATAATTTATAATCTAGATTAGCACATAGGGTTCTTTTAATCCCGGTGGCACATTCCCATGGTATATTTTCTGATATCCACGATCCACATACATAATATGCCGCCATTTATTCGCCTTGTCGCTACTGCTGGGTTCAATTCCCAGGTCGAACAATGTGTTATTGGGTTTTTCAATCTGAAATTTCTCAGTAGCAGTCTGGAGTCCGGATTTGTGCTCAGTTGATGGCAATAGGCTCTCCCCCTGTTACATGGAACTTAAAAATAACTGGTAAAATGTGGGTGTACTATAGGTGAACCTCTGCTTAATGCTTCGGGGAATACAGGCATGATGTTATGTTATAGTTAATTGATTCAGGCGTAATCTTGAGGAAATTCATTATAAAATACAATAGACGTAGATATATTTAGTAACCTATTCTGCTAAACTATTCCTAAAGAGTCATAAAAACCCTGTAAGAAATCGACATGTATTTCACCTCTCAACGAGGCATCCTCAGGATGACGATTGACTTGTTGCTTGACTTGTTCGGGTTCGCGCTCGGCGTTTCTTACAGGGTTTTAGTGTCCGACCGAAACTGGTTTTTACGACCGAAACTGAAATCGAATTTCGGCAACAGTCTCAGTTTTGGCTGAAACCAAAACCGAAACTTCCTTACAAGGATCATTTTTTGAGGGAAAAATAAAGAACACGATAATCTATGTATTAGTTTGTTATAATGAATTATTTTTTTATGTTTACTACCTACTCTTATGCTAAATCACGTAATTAAACTTACCGAAGTAAAAATAAATCACTAAAATCACACGAAAACTCACAACAACAAAACGAACTGCAAACACAAGCCAGTTACGACATGATTAGGTACGTGGACGCGGCAAAATGTCTTTGTCGCTTACTCGCTTGGATGGAATTTAACGCGCCGAACATGACCGATCACAACGCGATAATTCCCGAATGCACTTTCGGTTTCGGTCTTAGTTTCGGCAGGTTTGCCGCCGAAACCGAAACTAAACCGAAACTCGTTTTTTTGCCGAAACTCGACCGAAACCGAAACCGAACTTTCGGTCGGATACTACAGGGTTTTTTATGACTCTTTAGGAATAGCTAAGCGGAATAGGTTACTTAATATATCTACGTCTATTGTATTTTATGTTACATTATGTTATTCACCAATAAGGTTTAGTGACAAGTAAGAGCCGAGATACTTATTTATCCTGCAAGAGCTAATATCTAAGCCTACAATAGAGGAGGCTTGGCTTATTAGTTAGGAAAAACTTGTCTTGAACTGTCCATCCGTCTTCAGTCGTAACAAAACAGGCGATTTAAGGAATATTTCTAGAGAAAAAAATTAATGGGCGTGATACATCACCTCTCTCAGTCTAAGGATTATTTGATCTGAATTAAACATACTAATCATACCTTCCCCAAACTCCATTAAACTAATGTAAAATTACTTCAGTATAAAATTTACATTCAAATTCGTTGATATTACCGATTTTGATACGCATTTCTGTGGCGCGTCGAATTTTCGATAACCGCGCAGGCCACTTATTTCAGGCAAATTTGTGTACAGACGTGTGCAAAATTGGAACGCAGAAATTTTCGGTTTATACGATATGGGGAATACTGAAGATGGGGCGTGTCGTGGTGATTTGTTCTGGCTTCGTTTTTAATCTTTTTATTTAATATTTATGGGCTGATTTTTGTCGGTATTGTCTGTCCCTGGTTGGTTTCTCTTTTTGTTTTCAGGTAAGTTTTCATCTCTGTTTCGGGGAAATGTGTTATACAAAGGGGTTTTTACATATCTGCGTACTGGTAGCAACAAAAGTATCCAACATATCACTAAATTAGAAAATTTTCGTCTTTTACTCATATGGTCGGTTTAAATTAATGAGCTCTATTACGTGATTGAATCAGAAATGAAGAGATCTGCAGGAGAACCAAGGTAACCGATATAGCCCAAAGAATTGTGGCAATGGGCAGGGCACATTGCTCGCAGAACGGATGGCCGATGGGGTCGAAAGGTTCTGGAGTGGCGACCGCGTACCGGAAGACGTAGCGTTGGAAGGCCTCCCATAAGATGGACCGATGACCTTGTGAAGGCCGCAGGAATCCGCTGGATGCGGAAAGCACAGAATCGGTCGAAGTGGCGGTGCTTGGGGAAGGCCTATATCCAGCAGTGGATGTCTTTCGGCTGAAATGATGATGATGATGATGAAAAGTTTTGACGTTCAAAAGTGCCTTTTTGTGCCTAATTGAAATAAATTATTTTACTTTGACTTTGAGTTGAAGTAAAACATTTTTTCGTATTATTTTGTTTCTCTCTTTTCACAAAACCTTGCTTTACGACCGAGCTGTTTCTGTACGCCTTTAATTAAACATTATTTTTAATTAAACAATTTTGCAGGTTTTTCACTTAATTAAATGTTGCCATTTATGAACTGTTTTTAATTTTGTTTGCTCAATCAGGGTAGATACTGATATTATTATAAATTTTAATAAAGAAAACTGAAATGGTTATTATGAAAATACGTATTAATCTTCTATCATAATATTATAACTTAAATTCGTTATTTATTTAATAAACTACATTGCAAATAACAGCAGATATTTTAAATGAGATTAATCGGATGCTGCGGTAATGTATTTGTGATATGTTTATATTTCTATATGCACTGTTTTAACCTTATTTCAATATTTAATTTGCTAGAGTGGAAATTACTATAACATAATAATTATTTTTATTATTATTCATAATGAACCTATTAGTTATCATGTTTATTCTGCGTTAATAATTAAAATAGTGTATATTTCCAGCTATAGTCTATTTTAAAAGTATCTGACGAAAGTGTAAACACACCCTAAATTATCACGCAATCACTCATTAAATGAAATTAGTAACAAATTCATCTGTATTTAGAAGGTTCCAACTTTATATCTCAACATTATTTAAAACAATTATTAGTTCATCATCATCAGCCTATAATGTTCCTACTATTGGGATATAGACTTCCTCTCTGTGAGAGGGAGCAAGCCGTAATCCACCACGCGGGCTCAGTGTGGGTTGGTAGATGTCACATGTCTTCGAATTTTCGGTTCTAGGACATGTCAGTTTCCTCACGATGTTTTCCTTCACCGTTTTGAGAGCAGTGGTAATGAAATAATTTACACAAAGTAAAGCGCCTGTCTGGGTTCGAACCTATGACCTACACCTCGTAAGTCGCTGCCGTTACGTCTCCAATTATTAGTTGAATAACATTATTTAATTGTAATTGAAAAATCATCGGAAATTTATCATCAACTGTTGATTTAAAATTATAATTTCGGGTTTGAGTATTCAAACACCTACCTGTTTTGTTAACTAGCATAAGTGAAGTGTACCTACAGATGATACTCTTTAATGTTAACAGTGTTATTTGATTAAATAAATTATAATTATTAAATAATCAAATGAAAGCACTCAATTTGTTAGTGGCTCTAAAAATTGGCAGGCACACTTTCACATGTACGTTTTCTAATCCATTTGTTTACATTTTTATGAATTACTTTTAGAACAGACTATACGGGTGGATGCTGCCAAAATGGTCCGGACTTTTAGTGATTATTATGCCTGGTAATACTTAAAATATAAAACTTATTCCAATACAATATTATCCAATAGTTGGCTCCATTGTAAGGCATAGGCCTCTTTATTATGAAATAAAGCAAGATCAGACCACCGTTCCTGCACAACTAAAGGGGTCTACTAGGGCCGATCCTGGCGATACTTGCCAGGGTTGCGGGTTTTTCCGAAAAGGTTACCATGGCCCCTGGCAACATACAGGCAACTGAAGGAACACGGGTGGGTATTAGTTAGTAAGAGTCTGACACGCTCTCCCGCTCCGCCCAGAGCGGGAGAAGTTATTTGATAATTTCCCACCCAAAAAAAAAGATCACCGTTCCTGTTCACAACTTCCATGCATCGATTTCAGGTTTGCTCACAATAATTTTTTCTCAAAAAGCATCCTTAACATTATACATTTTTATTACAACTATATGAAAAATTGGGTACCCTGGTGGCTTTTCAGTATCCGGTGTTACGCTTATAATAATGAAAATAATGCAAAATTATTATGAAGAAGTCTCTTTTAGTAAAGGGTTCATATTCACGAATTTATCTCCCACTTTTAATAGGGATAATAAACCTAACTGAGTTACGAGACAGGGGTCAAATGTTTCACATACAACTATTTGGGAACGCTAAGCGGTAATAGGTAAAGTTAATAGTTTAATCCAATTTATATGACCATAAATCCGGGCTCAGACGTCTGAATTCTGCATTAGCTTTACGAGTGACTAATAATTATCTTGATACATTTTTGAAGTGAAAATTTCTTTAGCCATACTTTGTGTTCATTTTGAACAGTGAACGAAACTGAATTGCCACGCTCGAGTCGGTGAAGCGAAATCGGGCATACTCGACTCCAATCGGTCGGTGACGCTGAATTGCGTATACTCAGCTTCAGTCGAAAGTTTTCACTTCTATCGTGTGGTCCCTCTTTTATTAACCGACTTTCAAAAAGGAGGAGGTTATATGTTCGTCGCGTATGTTTGTTTTTTATGTACGAGTATGTCCACCGATTTCTCCGTCATTTGTGGACCGATTTTGGAAATTATTTTTTTGTTTGAAAGGGTATGCTCTCAAATTAAATTTTATTAACTTTGCTTGGGTACTTTTGAGTTAGCTTACTTAACGTATTTTTTTCCCACTTAGTATGTATATGATATGATAAATTCCTGTCACTGGTAGCAGGTAGTGGTATTCGATTGTATGTGGGGTAGGTACCACAACTAAAAAGAGCAAAAAAAAACTATTTACAAAAAAAACAACCGACTTCCAAAAAAAATCACTACAATGTGAAAAATGACTTTAATTTCGGAAGTCGGTGGCAAAAAACGAAAATACAAAACCCAAGACACCGACTTCCGAAATTAAAGTTATTTTTCACTTTGTAGTGATTTTTTTTGGAAGTCGGTTGTTTTTTTCTCTATGAACTGAATTTATGAGATTTGAATGATTTGGAGGAGGCCTCTGCTCAGCAGTGGGACAATGACGGCTAACATAAAAAAATGAACTGAATGTTGTAGATTTCGAAATGAGATGGAAAGAAAGAAAGAAAATACGTTTATTGGCGGTAAACATTACGCAAACAAAGAATACAAAACAAAACAAGTTGAGGGAAAAATGCTTCACATCCACGCAAAACGGCTGTCGCACAGCATAATGCTGCGACCCTATGATAGACAGAGCCCCAGCGCTGGATTTTAGTGACAGATAATGGTTTGGTTTTGTCTTAACAGTCTAACCTACAAAGAAACCCGAGCTTATTGATCGAAACAAAATGAAAAATGCATAGGTTTACGGTGAAAAAATGGTCATAGAAGCAGTTTAAGATACGGTTGTTTAAATCATTTTGACCCAACTAATAGCTACCTAATAAGAAAATTGGTAAAAGTGAGTGAACTCATGTCATTTTTATCAAATGACATGTGGGAGAACTTCAGTAAAGTATCAAAACTTTTCAAAAAGAGATGACGTCGTAAATTAGTTTGAACAGATTTACAGTTTGACATTGAAGCTAGTTTCAAGTTAATAAGCATTTAAGAAGCATTAAAATGAGAAACTCTGAAACTAAGTTGTTCGAAAATGTAATTTGTCATCTTATTTAGAACTTTTTATTACTGAGACTTACCTCTTACCTCGAAAATCAGCGATACCAATTAAATTTTATAATACAGAGTGTAACCGTCCGCTGCGTCCTAACCCTAACAAAAAGATCGTTCGCGCGAATACGCCATCGTCGCGTTATGTACTTATGTCACTCATTTGTTTTGAAAACCGGAATGCGTCTTCTATCGACGCGACCACTCATTCGGATTCCAGCCAAAGTGTACGCGATAATCGCATGTTCGTGCGAACGATCTTGTTTGTTAGGACGTGGGCTTATGCAGATACTAGCTGCGCCCCGCGGTTTCACCCGCGTAAGTCTCGATCCTGTGGGAATATCGGGATAAAAATTTCCTATGTGTTAATCCAGGTTATGAACTATCTGTGCCAAATTTCATCCAAATCTGTTAAGCCGTTTGAGCGTGAAGAAGAGACAAACATACACACACACACACACACTCACAAACTGTCGCCTTTATAATATTAGTAGGATTAAGTGACTACGTGACAGAATGAGACTGATAGTTCCAAGGTCACGGAATACATAATAAAAATATCCATTGTGATATTAAATTAAGACACAAAAATCATATTTCTAGTCATAATAATCATCCGCTTACAGCAGTAGGTACACAGCTGGACCTATGTGCAGCAATCAGCTCGATTCTCACCAACATTCAACCAGCCGCCCTGCAAAGATCGTCGCTCCACCTAGCCTGAGGGTGTCCAACCCCAAGCCTTGCTGTTTCGCGAATATTTTTAGTGCGATGAGCCAAAAAACTTTAGTTTAATCGAATTCGAAACAATCACCTACATAAACTCTAAAATATGACGTCACATCATCACATACAGGGTGGCAGGGACATCGACGCGAAAACTGAAACCATGGATTCAGTACATGATTCAGAACCCCCCTGCGTTGAAATTTATCATCGGTTATTTTTTTTTAAATCTGCTGTTTCATAGAAAAGTGCAATACACGGTCAAAATGTACGGAACAGCTGATTTTTTTTTAATAACCGACGAAAAATTTTAACACAGGGGGGTTCAGAATCATGTACTGAATCCATGGTTTCAGTTTTCGCGTCGATGTCCCTGCCACCTTGTATAGACGTATAATTCTATTAGAATAGCGTGTCGACAATTGAAAACGGAGTGTTAATGCCGCGTCGATTTGTAATGCTGGTTTGCAGTTTATAGCCAATAGGTACATTTAGCCTATATTGTGGTATCAACAATTGGTATACGTATTACTAAACACCTGTGCTAATGACTGTCATTAACGAGAATCGTGATTTGGTTACTGGATGAAATGGGCTCTGCGGTCGGGAGCTGTCTACAACTTTTGTCATTGCTGAGGCTATATTAAATGTGGATCGGAATAATTTAGCTCGATTACGTGATAGTGTTGATTATTGCGAGTTAAAAGAAAAAAGAAAATACTTTTATTTAGCACAAAATACAGGCAAAAATTTAAAATAAAAAAATCTAAAATAAAACGTGTATAGTACAAGAATGTGAAGTGTGTGTGAGTACGATTTTTTTTTTCTTTGAAAATTTTTGTGATATTTTCTGAGCAGCTGCTTGCAATGGGAAAGATTTTAAATGAGTAATTCAATCTATTTTTCGACTTTGGGTGAAATACATGATCGGTTTTTGACTTAAATCTAAGTTTATCACTACATAGTATAAAACAAAGTCGCTTTCTCTGTCCCTGTATCCCTATGTATGCTTAAATCTTAAAAACTACGCAACGGATTAAAGAGGAAGGTTTATATGTATAATAACACGGTTTATACTCGTGCGAAGCCGGGGCGGGTCGCTAGTTAAAAATAAATTAGACTCTACAGTTTCTGAAAATCTCTTCAGAAAATCTGTTATATTTTGCGACGAGTGATTTCATTGGTTACCTAGTGTAATTTCTGCCAACAAATCACAATTTATTTCTGAACAAAGACAGCTGACAGCTGACATTAGCAGCAGCAGATTTCCTGATTCCTTGATGGACATTACTAGGCAAAGCTACTGTAACACCTATACCACAAAAGTTTACAGTTTCAATTTATAAGTTACAGTTTACTTTTGTTAGGTTTCAATTTATTATATTGGCTACACTGAAAGATTTGATGTGTCAAAAGTGGCGAGGGAACGGCCTTCTGGGTCGGGCGCTCATGACGGTACGACGTGCTTAGTGGTTGTGTCGGTAAAAAGATAAATTGGCATATTAATGGTTGAAGAATGAAGTGTGTGTGAGTACGATTTTTTTTTGTTTGAAAATTTTTGTGATATTTTCTGAGCAGCTGCTTGCAATGGGAAAGTTTTTATATGAGTAACTCAATCTATTTTTCGACTTTGGGTGAAATACATGATCGGTTTTTGACTTAAATCTAAGTTTATCACTACATAGTATAAAACAAAGTCGCTTTCTCTGTCCCTGTATCCCTATGTATGCTTAAATCTTAAAAACTACGCAACGGATTAAAGAGGAAGGTTTATATGTATAATAACACGGTTTATACCCGTGCGAAGCCGGGGCAGGTCGCTAGTTAAAAATAAATTAGACTCTACAGTTTCTGAAAATCTCTTCAGAAAATCCGTTGTTATATTTTGCTACGAGTGATTTCATTGGTTACCTAGTGTAATTTCTGCCAACAAATCACAATTCATTTCTGAACAATGACAGGTTTTGACAGCTGACAGTAGCAGCAGCAGATTTCTTGATTCCTTGATGGACATTACCAGGCAAAGCTACTGTAACACCTATACCACAAAACTTTACAGTTACAATTTATAAGTTACAGTTTACTTTTGTTAGGTTTCAATTTATTATATTGGCCACACCGAAAGATTTGATGTGTCAAAAGTGGCGAGAGAACGGCCTTCTGGGTCCGGCTCATGACGGTACGACGTGCTTAGTGGCTGTGTCGGTAAAAAGATAGATTGGCATATTAATGGTTGGAGATCTACTGTAAATTAAGGTGACCTATTCGTTTTATTGTAAATATTAGAATACTGATTAAATAATGATATTATGTGGAATAGATGTGATGATATGGTGTAGAATATTTAATTTGATGTTGGCAAAGAAATATAAATGAATGACAAAATATCTTGGTGTTTCATATTATTTTCCTTATCCCTGAAATATTGTAAATATTATGTAGTTTTATTAAACAGTTTTAGATTATGATATTGGTGTAACGACTTTAAGATTCATTTGGGGAGTAGTATGTATTTTGAGGTTAAATAATTATATTCGGTATTAAATTAGTTATTTTAGAGCAAGGATAGTTTTTATTATACTTTGTAAATTTTATAAGTGTTTATACCACAAAACTTTAGCCACATAATTGTAACAGAAAAACCTTACAAGTATGTAAATTGTATTTATAAGTCTACAATTAACATATTTGTAATTTCTGTGTTAGGCAAAATTTTCTACAATTGAACAATTTTTGTAGAATTGAAGACTTGTAAAGTTTCGTGGTATAGGGCCCAGAAATACCTTCACTTATTTCCCTGAATAAATAATCCAGGACCTGTCATATGTAATCGAAATCATAATTCTTTAAAGGCCCTGCGTTACGTAATCTCTGAACCTTATCCTACTCTGTTATTCTATTAAAACCCTGGATAACAGCTACGTACAATCAAGGAAATTGAAATTTTAATAAACTGTTTAATTTCGCCGTCGGGTCGTCGTAGATTCAATATGGAATATAATGAAATATTATTAAGTTAACTCAGGCTATTTCTTTGCTCAGTTTCATATCGTAAACCCGTCGGGGCCAGCTTATTGCAGTTAAATCAAAACTATGTAATAACGCTGTATACAGGTTGACTTGTAATTTGAAGTATTCCTTCCAGGACGTGAAAGTGTGACCCATTTGCAGCAATTAAGCACATCATAAAGCCTATGCGAAAATTCATGGAATTCGAGTCAGTTAAATTTTTATGTATTTTTGAAAATTCAGTATTTCACAATAATAATTTGTCTCTAAATATCACTTTTCTCTAAACTCTCAAATTGAATGGCCTTCAATCCTATTGATTCCATTGGGTTGATACTTAATACTTTAACAGACCTTTCAATGTAACCAAATTTTCTATTACATCAAACAGTTTAAAGTCAAAGGAAGAAGTTTATTAACCATTTTCAAAAATCATCCACGTACATGAACTTTTATACCGGTTATCTCGCAATTTTACTATTGCATTAAGCGTATAAATTACAGGGATGACATCTTTATTTAATCAGCTATATAGAAAATTTGGTTAAATTGAAAGGTTCGTTAAAGTATTACCCATTGGAATAGCAATGAAGGCCATTCAATTTGAGAGATTAGAAAAAAAAAAGTGAAATTTTGTGACAAATTCAGGTTTTTTTTAACTACATAAAAATTGGATTTTGTCGAATCCCATGAATTTTCGCCTAGGCTCTATGAGCAAATGGGTCACACTGTCACATCCTGGAAGGAATATGACAAATTATAAGTCACCCTGTATAATAATAGAGCGTTGTTTTATGTTTTGATAGTGTTTTTGAACAGTCGTCGTGATCTGGTATCGAAAGATTTATAGGGCAAGTGAATAACTGTTTGGAAGAGAAATGAGCTGTAGTTTCGATTTGAAGTTTAAATTTTCTGCATGAATATAACTGTGAAGTTCATTTGTTAATGATATTTTAATTTCGGTGCAGTCATTCAATTAATTATGAGTGGTGGCTTTGTAGGTTTAATTAATTTTACCGTCAAAAACACTGAGACAGTCTAATAACGTCACTATCCAGCTAGTAATATTAATTAAATAAAGAATGAAACCTAGGTTTACTACGGTAGGTGTTGATAACAAGATTAATAATCAACATAAGATAAAATAATAAATAGCTTTGTCGTATAAGTCTAAATACTATTTAATATCGTTTCAAAACTTTAGCACATTTCCAAAACTTAATCAAACTTATAAAACCGTTTGATATTCCAGCTTTTATGGAGAAAATCTTAATTATAGTAACTGCAGCGGATAGGAATATGTACGTTGCAAAGTGTATTAGACAAAGTTCGGGCGAGCAGGTCGATAGGTGCCACAGTGTACGTGTATTAACTGGAATCGACTAAATTAAATATTAGCCAAGCGTGGGTATACTGTGCTGTGAACGTGGATACACGGAAATACTATTCTGTGAAAGCGTAATATGGAGGTGGATGTGGGAAGGTCGACTTCTATTTCAGCGCAACTTAAATATTAATTAATTAGACCTGCCCAAGAAGGTCCTGACCATCGACAGCGGACGTTCAAATCGATCTGGCCTGTTAGAATATTCTGCGTTCCTATCCTAGAATATTCTGAAGGTCAAAAGATAAAAATCATCAGACTGACACAGACCAGGGTAGCCCAGCACAATAAGGGTGGAGGTCTTCTAATTACAGGCTAGGAAGCTTTAGTTAAAACCCTGCTATAATTTGAAGAGCTCACCAATTCCGGGTAACACAAATAGTCCTTTGACTAATACGTTTGCAGTTTCCAGTAACCTCAGTGTTTCAGTATTGCCCAGTAGGTAATTGAGTTGCGAGGGCCCGATGACATTTCTCCGCGACAAATATCAGTGTACAGTGTAAAACTTGATTAATTGGATTTTCAGAGTAAAGCCAATCCACGATTCGCACGTTTGTTAGTAAAGATAGGTGACATGAAAACCGCTGCAAAAGTACCAACTACCAACACCGGGTTTTATTTTAAGCTTTGCAATGCGGTTTTATTTCGTGGTATGCGGATCGAATGATGTAGAAATAGCACAGTGAACTGTGAAACCTGAAAATGATGATTCGTTGTTATTTTTTTGGAGCTTTATTAGATATAAATGTATGATAAAGGGATTATTTGATGGCTTGAGGCTACACATTACTCAGTTTATGAATTGGTAACTGTGCAAGAGCTAAACTGATCTGTGAAAATGCTAAGTTGAGTTAAAGTTTAAAATATGGTAAATACTCTTACTTTTATGAGGTTTACTCCTGTGAATGTTATAGTGATATGGAATTCAGTATCGAAGCCAGACGAATCCAATACCAAAAATCCTGTTCTTTTTGGTGTGGTATCAACGATGACTCCGTCACATATCACCAGATTGTACGTTATTTTAGAGGTGGATAGAATAGAGGAGCTCGTGACTAAGTAATAACAGCCGCACCGTTCGATCCATCAGGTTAAGCTACGCTTGCTGGGGTTGGTCTGTGGATGGCTGACCATCTTAATATACCGAGACTCCTCCGTGCCTCGGAAAGCACGTTAAACCGTTGGTCCCGGCTGTCATTTGTAGATCTTTGACAGTCGTTACGGGTCATCAGAAGCCCGAAAGTCTGACAACCAATCTTACCAAGGGGTATCGTGTTACCCAGTTACTGGGTTGTGGGGTCAGATAGGTATTCTGCTGCATCCGGTTAGACTGGAAGCTGACCCCTAACATAATTGGAAAAAGACTAGGCAGATTGATTGATGGGTCGTCAAACTATGTGAAAAGATTTATCTTTGACAAATAAAATTGAAACTTTTACAAATTAATGTAAAGCAGCAATTATTCAAATTATAATTCTCATAGCTCTGGTATGATCGGTGCCGACTTGGCTATTTTTAAAGCTATTAATAAATCCATGTTATTTACGCATAGAAATAAATAACGTTCCCCCTTTTTATAATACTGCATGTAGGCGAAAAGTATCGTGATAATGTCGTGTTTGTTACAAATTAACGGAAGGTGGGCGGTGCAAGGAAGCACATTTCTAACGCGACCGCCCCGCTGTCGTCCCGCGAACGCCCCGTCGCCGTCGCCGTCGAGCTCATGTTGTGTTAAAGCCTGAAAAATAACCGAGGTGAGGTTAGGTAATTTTTTTAATGAAAATTTCTTTTGGCGTATTGGGCATTTTTGAGATGGGAATAAACAATTGCACTCGCGACACCGTTACCGACACCTCATTTTTGTAAACGCGATTGTGCTCTTCATTTATATTTTGTTACGGATCAATGTTCTATGTAAGTATTTTTACTTTAAAGGTTTTGGAAGTTTTTTTTTTCTAAACGCGATTGTGCTCTTTGTTTAGATAAGGTTACGGACCAATGTTCTATACAAGTATTTTTCTTCCACCAAGGCGATCTTGTTCAAGTTTTCACTTCTGTCGGCACTCCCGGAGTGCCACTGTTTTTTTTTAAGCTATTGCATAGCTTTTATCGCGGGCTTTGAGCGCGGCGACTGAATCAAGAAATTCCGTAACCAAAAAAACCTAACACCCCACTCCGCCTACCATGTAGTGACGGTTCGTGTCGTGATGTTGTCATGGGAACGTAATTTTTGTTTTATGTCACACGTCATCATCCCAAGTGTAGCGTTGACAAATAGGAAGTATGGAGGTTACAAATGCTATGCAATAGCTTTACCGCGGCAGTCCCCGAGTGCCACATGTTTTTTTTTTATCCCTTTACCTAAGGCTTTACGACGGGCTATACAGTAGTTAAAACGACAAGATTCATTTGAAGAAACTCTCTTTTGAATTTTTCAATACTCTAACAGGGCTGCATGTTGCTAACTATGAAGCCTGAAGTTAGTTTAAGCTTTCATGAACAGCCATGAACAGTCATTTTTTTTTAGTTGAAGAGCTATTACAGCTCCGCTTCGTACTAAGTTACAGCCTACATACAGTAATAGCAGAGTGAGGCGCGTCTTTGTGGATGGCACTATCTACATTTAGGTATTATTGCAAGAGTCTCTAAGATATATTATACACCTACGTTGCATTAAGAGGGCATCCACAAGAAACAATTCTTTAAATTGTACCTACTGGTGCTAAGTATCTACAGTATTTCTATTTTAAAATGTCCCTTGGGAATCATCGCATTTCCAAATACAAACGAATGCTAATTTCCATGTCCATCAATTATTAGATTTATCTTGTATAATAATTTGAATTCAGAACTAAGTACTTTATTGTTGTTTTGTTTGATTTTCTTGTGAACTATACAGAGCTGTAAAACTATTTTCCTATCTATCGTGCGCACGACTTTAGCAGTTTTCCTACCATTTTTAAAATCAATTATATTAGGTTAAAAGAGTTTTAACAACTCTATATACTTCCAAGTCGATTGAGAGCGTCCGGTCTGTACCAAGTGCAAAGGGTAACTAATAGAAATCCGAAGACTGGCGAAACACGAGGTTTCCCGAGGGACATTAAGAACATATTTGGACTGCACCTAGCTGACTGACTAATCGTTTCACCATGACATGAACTGTTGCCTGTAAATGTTGACACTAGAAAAGAAAAGCCCCTGTATTATGATGTTTACTTGTTTATTTTCCTCAGTCACATCCAGCCTCTCTAAGTCCATAAGTACAGATGAGCGGGCGGTCTAAGCAAGGTTCTCTAGTCACGTTCCTAACGTTTATCGCGGACACGTTCACTGACGGTAATAAAAACTTCTCTAAAATGAAATATTTAATGCCACCCCGCCTGAGTGCTGCTCATGTTTCAGACGCGTCAATGAACAAGCGTGTTTATTTTTAAAATAAACTCGCACGGTTTATACACAGGTGCCTTTATAATCTGCGAGGTGTGGGTGAGGTGATTTTTGTTACATATTTTTCGGTGTTCACGGTATCTTGGTGGGATGTAAACTTGGAACATTTGTAAGTGTTCATGTTGACGACATATTGCTAAAACCAGGCATAGTCAGTTTTATATAGAGCACCTGTAATTTATCGTTCTTGGAGAAAATGTTTATTTTCTTATACCTACGTGATCTCGCTTTAGTCTTTAGTTTATTGTACCTATAAAAGTAAATGAAAACGTCAATATTACTAAAATACATTTCAGAAATATGAAGTAGGAATAATACATGAATATGTGCCGCTGTTAGCCCGAAAAATACCAAAGTAAATAAAATATCAAATGGAATACAGCTGGCGATTCAACCGAAAATCTCATAAGACACTGCATTAGGCCTCGGTTTTGACAAGCCTTCCATTTATCTTCGTCGCCAACAAATTCAACGCGGTTGCTAGGATCATAAGTTGTCTGAATTCCATTATAACTTTCCTAGGTGTGTATTAACTTATCTCGAAATTAATACGAATTTCGACGTTCCCATGCGGTGTAAATTAAATATGTTAAGGGCGGGTCAGACTACTAATTCCTGAAATTAGAGTTCATAGAAAATTACCAAATGTAAAGTCCCCGCAGAAGCCAAATGAAGGCACAACTTGTACAGCACAAACACGCTGGTCAAATATTAATTCGGGTCACATTTGCCGCTCCGAATGTCCGTGTTTGCAGAGATACAACTTTCGGGCCATCGAATTTAGAATGGTTTACTTTGGGCCTTGTGTATTTGACTATTTATGTAAATTTAATTTGACTTGGTAACGCGGGGCGGGTGCACTAGACACGGAACCCGCCCACCAAGCCGCTTGCGTAATCCGATATTTTACGCACCAGTTCTAATTAGCACAATATTCCTTTAAAATTATGTTGGAATGGAGGGTGTCTTTAAGCGTTGAAATCGGCTTCTTTAGATGGTGTTTTCTTGGAAAATGTTTTACACTAAGCTGTGATTAAGCTGACGATGAAACTGAACAAAGTGGATAGGAATGACAACTCACTTCATACCATTTTTTTTTCGTGCAGTAATCCTCGTGGATACCCCCTCCATATTGAGAGAACGGAGCGTTATGTCGGTCTCCTACCGACTAAAACCCCAATTTCGCCGCCCGCAGGCCCCTTCTTATGGTGGCCGGAGTTCGTTAAGCGCTCTTCGATGCCCAGCTGCTCTTCTGGTGCGGGTGGAGTGAGAGGTATGCCCTCTCCACCTCCTCGCAAAAAGAGGCGACAGCATCCCACGCGTTTTCGCTTCTGACCATGGTCGAAAGCGAGATCACCCGCACCAAGTGTCGTGACGAGAGTACAGAGATTAGCCCAAGCTGAGGAACTCACTTTATACCTAAGTTTTCACGATGAGATCTTTACAAAATAGACCGTCAGAATTTGAAAACACTTTGCAAAAAAATACAGAACTATTGAAATACCTACTTTACATACATAATATTTAAACTACGGCATTTGTCCGAAATCGCTTTCAGATTTTGCTACGTGTACTATGGATACTTTGGTACTTCTTTTTCCGCACGACTGTATTAATGAACTCAAAATCTATCAGCAGTTAGATGATCGATTTACACCCACAGCGCAAGAATGAAGCGCAAAATCCATTTTTTATTTCATTGGATTTTCCAGATAGTTGCAGATAGTTTGCACCAATTGACTGATTTTGTTACCAATATCACAGTTCATCGCCTTTTTGTTAGATAAACAATAGTATGAAACGTACGAAACGCGGGTGGGGATAATCGGTGAATTGAGACCTCCATGGTGCGACAGGCAGGTATAATCTCAGTTTGCACGTGAGGGGAGGTGAGGCAGCAACAAAGGGCAGTAAGCCAGAAATCCTCAATTTGATCGCTGTCTGTGAGAAGCTTGACAGATGATAGCCCGGCTTGCGAGGGCAAGATATATCGAGCTGTTGATTATACATGACCACCTGTTATACGTTAAGTTATCGAAATAGTGTGGTAAGTGTGGTTGGTAAATGTTTGATGCTGATCTTGATATAATCAACTTAAATTGGTAATTAGGACAGGTAAAGAAGTTGTTACGTAGATTTTATAAAAAATGATTCCGACAAGATAAAATACAACAGTTTCTTCTAGAAACGTCAAGCTTGTCTTGTAACCATATGCCATAGAAATAGGGATGATGACTAAAAAAATTGTTTTGTTCGTCTTGTAGATTATTAAAAAATGTTAAAAATTATTATTTAATTAACTATTTACATTTCAAACTAATTTATAATTATTATGTAATAAAGACTCCGAGCTGCTACTGAGAAATTTCAGATAGAAAAACCCAATAACACTTTGCCCGACCCGGGAATCGAACCCTGGACCTCATGCTCAACAGTAGCGCTTGCGACCACTAGACCAACGAGGCAGTCGGAGTCTGTATTTGTGCCCGGTTGATGGCAATAGGCTCGCCCCCTATTACATGGGACTTAAACATAACTGGCGAAATGTGGGTGTTCTTGCTACGGGGACACCTCTGCCCAACCCTTCGGGGAAACAAGGCGTGATGTAGTAAATTGTACTTTAATTTTAATATTTCTACACCGGCAACGGTAGTGTATGTGAAACTTTTTAATATTAAGATCTTAATGTACCATGTACTTGGAAATAAATTACATCTTATCTTTTTACGTTATCAAAAGATTACGGCGATACATTGAGTTAAAATGTGCCATGACGTCACGAGTATGTAGATTTTATACTTACTTGTGACGTGCAACCCCCACTCCCCAACTTAAATGCGTTTTATCCTAGTTATTTTTTAATAATATAAAGAAACAAAAAATACGTGTCTAATATTTTATATATCTGACTGACGAACTAAATAGAATTTCTTTTTTTTAGACCCATCCCTATAGTAAACTCAAAAAGTGTCTTGACACATACTTGGGTACCGATGTAAAATGTTACCATTATTTTGTTCAGTAGCTCGAAATCCACATATTAAAAGATTTTATGATTTTACCACTAAAACAGATGCGTCATCACCACACACAAAGTACATAATTAGCTGCATAATTATAATCCAAACAATAATGTCAGAACGGCTGTTTGAAATCGGACTCGTGCCTCTACATAATTTAGTTATAACATCCACAATGTTGCCTGTAACACCCACTGTTCCATAATTGCCATATTTAGTGCATTAGTAATATTTGCATGAGTTTAATACACGAACTCGCAACTGTATTGTCATAGGCTTAGTAAATATGTTTGATGCATTTAGATTCAGCGATGTGAAAGATATGGTCCTTCCCGCACTTTATATTAGCGAAGATCCAACAAAGTTAAAGTAACATAACATAACATCATGCTTATTTTCTCCGAAGGGTTAAGCAGAGATGAATATAGGTTAGTCAGTAACCACACAAAAAGAAGAAGGGTCTTTTCGTGTGGTTAGTGACTAACCTGGCGTCAGAGTTTTAAAGCCGCCCATGGGCCTCTGACTTGACTTCACATGCCGTCGAGAAATATCTCTCAGGCGTGCCGGTTTCCTCACGATATTTTCCTTCACCGTTTTTGAAGCAAGTAATGATTAAGCAAGACGCACATGAATTCGAAAAGTCAGAGGTGCGTGCGTTGGGTTCGAACTCGAGACTTACGACTTGGCAGTCCAACGGTCACATCACTAGGCTATCACTGCAGCACACCCTCATTTCATCAGTTATGTTTTAAGTCACATGTAATAGGGGCGAGTCTATTGCCATTACGAGATTACATTACATTAAAAAACCGGCCAAGTGCGTGTCGGACTACGCACAATGAAGGGTTCCGTAGTTGAGATGAATTTATTTATCCCAAGAACAAACCATGATAGCAAAATTTGAAGCAAGCTCGTCTCGGCGCGTTTAAGATATCATTACGGGTGACGAATCTTGGTTTTATCAGAATGATCCAGAAATGAAGCGTCAGTCGACCGTGTGGCTGTTTCAAAATGAACCAACGCCTACCTAAGTGAAGCGAGCCAGTTTGCAATCGAGTGCAGGCAAAATTTTGATCGCAAGTTTTTTTTCTTTGACGGTTTTCTGGTGTCAGTACCCTTACGAGATTAAAGGAGCATCAATGCTAAATGGTATGTTACCAAATGTTTGCCAGAAGTTTTTACTGCTGCAAGCAGCAAGCGACCGAACACTGGCCTCCGTGGGCTACTGCTTCACCACGACAACGCGCTGATTCACTCGGCGCTCAAAACAATGGACTTTCTGGACAGCACACCGGTCAAATTTATAGGTCATCCTCCTTACAGTCCCGATTTGGACTTTTACTATTTCTCGAAAGAATATTATTATATCCAAACTTTGAAATCTTATATATTCATTCATTCACTGATAGATGACAGCCAACGCACAGCCTAGACTGCTTCAAATGGATAGGCAGAGATCTAAATTACATTCATTTCGTCAGAAACTTGTCTATAAAGTCGAGTTCCTTCCAACTGCAAAATAATTATATTTTTAGACACCGTTCACACGGCGATGATCAGCAAGATATTTTGCGCTATAAAGTTGGGATCACACATCAACATCCTACTGTTCATACGGTTAAACACAAATGCAGTATGAAATTGATCCCATAATTATGGAAAGAAAGAATGAAAAATGTTTTATTGGGACACGCACAGGAAATACAAACAGTAATAAAAAATAATATAAAAAGTTATTTAAAAAACAAAAAACCCGACTGCAAAAACACATAACTGAAAAGAGAAAAACAAGCATTATAATCTATAGAATTTTGGTATTGCAGGCGGGACAAACAAAATTTACACCATCATTTCAGGTTATTGGTTTGTCCCGCCTGCAATACCAAAATTCTATAGATTATAATGCTTGTTTTTCTCTTTTCAGTTATGTGTTTTTGCAGTCGGGTTTTTTGTTTTTTAAATAACTTTTTTTATTTCAAGCTTTTTAGTTTTATTAAAATAACTAGCTTTTGCCCGCGGCTTCGCCCGCGTGGATGTCGGAAAATATTCCACAGGAACGTGCTACCGGGATTCAGAGTATCCAATGTCCTAACCCAGGTCATGGCCTATCCGTATGCCTATCATCTAAATCCGTTTAGCCGTTACGGCATGAAAAGGTAACAGGCTGATAATAAATCTGTTTTAGGGTTCCGTACCTCAAAATGAAACATTAAAGCCCTTAAAGGATGACTTCAGTGTCTGTCAAGACCCTTTTTCTCAGGAACGTGTGGAGGCATCAAGTTGAAATAGATATTAAAAACTTAGATCTACGGTCTCTTGGAAGTGTAACGAAAATCAAATTTCCAAGTCAACGCAATAATGAGCACGCCACAACTGTGGCAATAAGTTCCCTCATTGAAGAGTGGCTAGAGAGGCGCCACAGCGTCCATACCTTCCACCTGACGCAGGTTCTCACCGGACACAGGTGTTTCGGGAGATTCCTGTTTCGGATAAGGTGGGAGGAAACGCCCGGGTGAGACCATTGTGTGGATCGCCCGGAGGACACGGTGGAGGTCTGCCCGGCTTGGGCGGGGCACCGCCATGTCCTCGTGGAGACGATCGGTGGTGGTGATTTTTCGCGTCCGGCCCTGGTCCAAGCCATGGTACGCTAGGGCCGATGCCTGCCAGGGTCGCGGGAAAGTCCGAAAGGGTTACCGTGGCCCCTGGCAATACACAGGCAACTGAAGGAACACGGGTGGGTTTTTTTCAGTATAAGCCTAACACGCTCTCCCGCACCGCCCAGAGCGAGAGAAGTTATTTGATAATTTCCCACCCAAAAAAAAAGTTAACGATATAAAAAAAAATATAGCCATTTATGTCGCATATTTTGACACTCGCAAATAAACCAGTCTATTTGGTACTTCCCGTTGGGCCAGCAGCATGAAGTTTGGCGAGAAGTAAGGTCAAGTAAAGAGGATAATCCGAAAATTGGTAATTTATAGTTTTATAATGAACGGCAAAGTTAAGTTTTTTCTGCAATCTGAGATTAAAAATTCAAAGGCCGTGTCTTGAAGTAACATTTAGTCTGTATTTAATTACTCTAATAAAAAATATTTTTCAATTGAAAAAGAACAACATTAACATTAACACATTACAACATATATATATGTTGTTATTCATTTTAAGTTTGTCCTTCAATCCAGATTTGGTAATTCGGGCAGCCGAGCAGGCACAGCTTTGAAACGGGACCCTCAGGGCACAAGTCCTACTCACACTGGACCGGTTTTTTTAACAAATTTTATATGATTCTAATTAAGTTTATATGATTCTATATGCCTTTCTTAAAATACAAATTGTTCGTTTTACTATTATTGTCACCATTGATTTGTAGTAGTACCTACTCTTGCCGCCATTGAACATATTAATACAGGACCTGCATGTTTGAAAAGTTAGTTTATGAATTTAAATTGTAATAACTTTTAATAAAGACTAAATGTTAATCCAAGATACGGACTATGACTATATTTCCAATCCCAAAAATCTCTTGAAAAGAAGACAAAAAAACAATATTACATGTGAATTTTAATATCATCCCCTATTTTACCCTCTTGAGGGATAATTTTTGAAAAACGCTGAAATACGTCATTCTTGATTTGTTACCAAAAGCACAAATTTAAATTTTCATAGCCCTAACTTAAGAAATGATAGGTTTCCCATACAAACTTTCATCCCCTTAGGTTTATTTTTGAGACAAAAATTTGCTTATGTCCTTCTCCGGGATGCCATCTATCTCCTTGCCAAATTTTATCGAAACCCGGTCAGTGGTTTAGGCGTGAAAAGGTAACATACAGACAGACAGACAGACAGAGTTACTTTCGAATTTATAATATTAGTATAGATGGATGAATTGATGATTGACTGCTTAGCTGCATAAAAGTATAGCGGATTGATAATCATTTAAAAGTTAAATCTGTAACTATCTGCTACATTCGGTCCTTATTCAGCCCAGTGACGTATTTGAATAATTCAACTGTTGCATAGTATATTGTGTTCATTTGAATAATAGTAAGTACCTCATTAAAAATATTTTTCAACATACAAAGGTATACTTGTATTGTGTTCTATCTCCTCTCATTTCCTACGAAATGTATGGGAGTTATTTTTCAATTTCTGACTTTTCTCGTACTCAAACCTCAGTTGGCCCAATGTAGTTTTTTGATCCTAATAATAAATAATAAGAAATAGGATCGACTGGCATCAAAAAAGTTTTTGTGAAAATTGGCCATTTTCTTACTGACTGTATTTTGTTTTCAAAATCTGTGAATGCAGATCAAAATGTTTCAAAATGTTAAGGACAGTCTCCTAAGACCGTTTTCTTGTAGCAACAACGGTTAAGGTACCTGCCCTTATTGCTCCATCTCAAAATCCACCCTGTATATGCTATGATTGACTGCTTAGCTCCATAAGAGTACAAAAGGTTAAATCCGTAACTATCTGCAATATTCTTACCTTTTGGGTAGTCTTTTTACAATTTGCGGTAAACTATATAAGAATACGAACATAATGCTATATTGCTCATCCCCCATAGCAAATAGCGTGATAATAATTTTTGAAAAATCTATTGTGACGTTTCCATTATTTGACTATAAAGTTTATTTAAACCAATTTTTAAGTTAATTAAGCTACACAGTAAAATCCTCCATTGTAAAAATTAATACCCCGTTTCACCCCATTAGGGGTAGATTTTCAAAAAACCCTGATATATGTTTTTATTTATTTTCAGTTTTAATTATAAATACTGAGTTTCGAGTTAATTAGACCGCTCGTTAAAATTCTTCCATACAAACTTTGATACCCCCAATCCTCCTTTAAGGGGTGTGCTTTAGAAAAACTAAAAGTGGCAAACTTTATAATTTACATAGATAAGTATTCGGCTAAGTTTCAAGTTTATTAACTCAAGGAATAAGATTTTTCATACAAACAAAATCCCCCCTTTTCACCCTCTTAAAGATCCAATTTCCAAAAATCCGTTCTTGGCGGACGTCTACTAACTATAAACTACCTTCCTGCCAAAATTTTATCGTCATACGTCAAGCGGTTTTCGATTTTTCTTGATGACTGAGTGAGTGAATGAGTGAGTGAATGAGTGAGTGAGTGAGTGAGTGACCTTTCGTTTTTATATATTTAAATTAGATATTAGCTTTTATTTGATACCAATAATGTTTTTTTTTAAACCTACCCCTCCCTTTTTTTCTATTTGCAGATGCAATATATAAATATTATATAGCCTATGACACTTCCACAATTAATACGAATCTAACGACACCTCACATGTTAAAATCCATCAAGCCGTTTAGGCTACAGAGCGTGCCAAAGAAATAGACATACATACATACAAACATACAAACATACATACATACTCTCGAAAAACATTACCCTCCTTCTGGGGCAGTCGGGTAAAAAAGGAGCACATATCTAGAGCTAGCTAGAGCGCACTCTAACAAAATGGTGACAATCTTCTTAATAAAAATCTTGAATTTATTCATTCATTCACTGATAGATGACAGGCAACGCATAGCCTAGACTGCTGGGTTTAGAAGAATGAAACTTTGCACAAGAGTTCCATACATAGCAAAAGTGAGCACAAAGGAAGAGTTTTTGAAAATTCACCCCCAAAAGGGGTTAAATAGTAGATGAAAGGAGATGTCCGCTTTTTGTAGGGACGTTGGTTTTTTATTCCGAGAAAAATCTAACCAGCATCAAACTACATCTAAATAAAAACGACAAAATATGGAACTAGGAACCACTGAAATAATATTTTTAGACCCCTCCATTTAAGAGAAAAATTATAAACTATTTAAAGTACAAACATTTTATTTGTTGATGGCAACTATAACAAATATGATATAAATTGACACATGGTACAGTCATTACTGTCAATCAATTGACAGTGATGACAGTAACATGTGTCAATTTTGACAAGTTTACTATTTGAATATGTCAATATGACATAAATTGACACATAGTACTGTCATTACTGTCAATCAATTGACAGTGATGACAGTAACATGTGTAAATTTTTACAAGTTTACTATTTTATGGGGTGTGTTCACTATATTATCCTAGATAATTAGAAAGGTTTGTTCGTTTTAGGAGTAAATTCATACTAAAATGAAAAATGATTTTTCTCAAAATTGGAGGTCTTTAAAAATGCATGATATAGTTAGAACCACTAGTTTTTGGGATGTCTATCCAAATATATTTAACTTATCCTGGTTAGAATTATTGAATAATAAAAAACCATTTTAGGACATGTCCTTTGTATGGACGTTCGTCATTTTTGCCGATATGAAATCCCATGGCACTCAAGGCTTGATAATAATAAACTTTACTCTCTTTGTCATAAGGGTCATGACTCGTCGGTTCCTGTACTTATAGAGGAATACAAATACATACAATATCTACACAAAATATTAGTTCTAAATTCCGAAATACACTCCTTCTCAATAAAAATAATGTAAAAGCATGCTATCTGTTTTACTGAAGCTTTATATCGATGTTTGGTATATTGCGAATTTTATGTAGTGTCGTAAAGATAAACTACATTCACTGGATGTTAAAATTTTATTATTGTGGAAATGCAATGTACTAGTAAAATATATTTATAGCTGCAAAACGATTAATTGCTTTTTTTTGTATATAATAAAGTTTGGAGTGATATTTTATTGGCAACAATAATACTTTTACTATATCACATTCTCAAACTTTTATGGTTTGTATGTGTCAATTATATTTTATACAAAATTAGATAAACATTCTTATGATGAAACAGAAGCGATTTTTAACATTCCCAAATAGACAAGCTACTACTTTACTCACTCATATCATGGGGTCTCAACTAGAACAAATTATAATTAGTTCTGAAAAAAAAATCATAGATGGCAGCATAGGTAACAAATATGAAATTAACAATCACTAAAAAGCGATAAACGGCTGATTTTGGCGTAAGTATGATTAGTAAAAATCAAAACTTCTTGTTTAATGCTGATTTATCTATATAAACTCATAAATCATCTATTTTCAACAAAAATGATAAATGAAACATTTTGTTCAGAGCTCTTTGCAATAAATAGATGGCGTATTATTCAATTTGTCATCACATCTGTCGCTATTATTTTACGTTTAGTAGTAAATCAAACAATTTTTGAAGTGAAAACATCTTTAGGCGCGTTGGGCATTTTTGAGATGGGAAAAACAATTGAACTCGCGACACCGTTACTGACATCTCATTTTAGTAACCGCGATTGTGCTCTTTATTAATATCAAGTTACGGATCAATGTTCTATGCAAGTATTTGTACAAAGGTTTTGGAAGTATTTTTTTTTGTAAACGCGATTGCGATCTTTATTTAGATAAAGTTACGGACCAATGTTCAATACAAGTATTTTTCTTCCACCAAGATCTTGTTCAAGTTTTCGCTTCTGTCGGCACTCCCGGAGCGCCACTGTTTTTTTTAATAATCTATTACCTACTTTACGTAGAAATATAATATTTGAAAGAAATCTATACATGTTTTTGGCAAGTACCTACCTACTTATATTTTTATCATTTTACTGAAAAACCGGCCAAGTGCGAGTCGGACTCGCGCACGAAGGGTTCCGCACCATTATCTATAAAAACGGCAAAAAAATCAAGTTTGTTGTAGGGGAGCCCCCTTAGATATTTATTTTATTCTGTTTTTTAGTATTTGTTGAAAAGATTGTAAAAACTATTTTTGCTTTATTTAAATTCAATCTCTTTTTATTGTATGTAATTGCATATCACGTGTGCACTGTGAATATGTACATTCCATAACGCTACCAAATACTGAGTACGTCTTTCATCGACTTGAATATGCCCTGGCGGCTGAGAGTATGTCATGCTCACTCAAATGTCTCGCTGATGGTGGCGTGTGTGTTGCATCATTAAGGGGACGATAACTGACTTTTAATGATTTTATACTGAAGATGACGTCTAAACGAGTAGTGTTAGTAATTTAGAAAAAATATATATTGAATTAGAGCATTTTCTTAATATTTTAATATAGGCATATTTTTGATTATGTTTATATTACATAGTGAAATTAATTTGTAAAGTTATGTCTAACGCGTATAAAAAACCGAGAATGACGCAAAATCTATCAAGCGTATTTTTCTGAACACTTCACCATTTTAAAGATAATTAAATTATTGATCGTTTAGTATACGTGTTTTATTAAAATACCTTTTGATTTACGGGTAATAAATTAATAATGCGTCTAATTTGGGACAGCGCTCCTTGATGGGCGAGTCCTATTACTGGCTGGTCGTACGACGCGTTGCGTGAGCTCAGTACAGAACACGCAAGCTAACCATTGAAGGTCATTGTAATATATCTGCGTCTTAAGTTCCCTTCAAAATGGTTGAGCTAAATGGTGCTGATCCATGCGTCATGTTCGTGAACGGGCGCTGTCAGTAGGGACTGGTCATCTCTTAGCTGCCACGGTTTATTTTAATTTTTGAATTGTTTTTGTTTTATATTTTTATTACGGACGCTTTTAACGTGCACGTCTTTCCACATTGTTCTCACATGTATAATTTCAACAGGAATGATGTAACCAATATTTTGTAACAATATTTTTATTTAAAAGAGTGACCATGGAGTCTCTTGCCCGTTCTTCTCCATAGGTAGCTACTACAATTAGGAATGGGCAACTAGCTTCATCTTTCTGACTGACCGACCCCTTGACATTTCAAAAGTACCTGTAATTGGTTTATTTGAAATAAATGCTTTGAGTTTGAGTTTATAGCGGCAACAGAAATACATCATCTGTGAAAACAACTGTCTTAATAGAGACACAGCCTGGTGACAGACAGACGGACAGCGGAGTCTTAGTAATAGAGTCCCGATTTACCCTTTAGGTACGGAACCCTAAAAAGGATTGCACGAAACGTTTTAAAAGTAGATAGGTAGCTAATGGTGCCGATACTCTTGTACACCGAACTAAACTAACTAAATTATCACTAAAATTCCTTACTTTTTACTATGAGAATCTCAAAGCTATTCTGCAAAATAAATTCTCTTTTTAAAATAATTTTGACATATCTAAATTCAATTTGACAATCGCGATTCCACACGTGATACCTAACCACGTGAATCTTTTGAGAGCCGGAGGCGCACAGGGGGGCAACCTTGATGTGTTTTATACGAAATTTTTCACTTTGCGTAGAAAAAAAAAATATACCTACATGTAGAGCGTTAGGGGTTTTATAAAGGGGGATCGAAATTTTCATTATTTTTGCGATTGGACACACCGTTTTCGAGATATAAGCAAAAGAAAAAAAAAATGTGTGCAATTCACACGTGGTAGAAGTGAAACCTTCAAAAATTAAAAAAAATGTTTTTGTACGCGCACGAACACGTATTAACACACGTACACACGGCTACACATCAAGCTATACATTTCCAGTATTAGCGGACCTCGCATTGTACGGAAATCCTATACAATGCGAGATCAGCATGAACTGAAAATGTATAGCTTGATGTGTAGCTGTGTGTACAACGCTGAGGCCCAAGCAAACTCCCACTATGCCTTGGTAAACACGAGTGGAGGGGGTACGAAGCAGAGCATAAAGAGAACCACGAACATAAGACACACACACCCTCAGACACACCCCCACACACCACCTCAGACACAACCCCACACACCCCCTCAGACACACCCCCACACACACCCTCAGACACCCCCACACACACCCTCAGACACACCCCCACACACACCCTCAGACACACCCCCACACACACTATAATGCTTCCTATCTCATTTTCTCCCACGTTAAATCTTATGAAAAAAACACACAGGCATCCACACAAACACACAGACACCCCCACATACACACACAGACACCCCCACATACACACACAGACACACCCCCCACACCCTCAGACACACCCCCACACACACCCTCAAACACAACCCCACACATCCTCAGATATACCCCCACACACACAGAAACCCCCTCAAACACACAGACACACCCCCACATACACACACAGACACACCCTCAGACACACCCCCTCACACACCCTCAGACACACCCCCACACACACCCTCAAACACAACCCCACACACCCTCAGATATACCCCCACACACACAGAAACCCCCTCAAACACACAGACACACCCCCACATACACACACAGACACACCCTCAGACACTCTCAGACACACCCCCACACACCCTCAGACACACCCCCACACACCCTCAGACACACCCCCACACACACCCTCAGACACACTATAATGCTTCCTATCTCATTTTCTCCCACGTTAAATCTTATGAATTAATGAGTCTGTCTCTTTTTCGTTTCATCCGAGTTTCAAATCACAACGATGCTAAAGAAGTTTTCACTTCAAAAAAAAGATTCAGTACTGTTTTTGTATCTGAAGTCAAGGTGTTGGTGTGAATTTAAAGTTCATGACAACCAATTTTATTCCACATGTTTTTAGTCGAAAAACGTCAAATTCAGAATAGCAAAATTGCCATTTTCACTAAAGTAATATCTCAGTTCCATCTTCAAAATATAGTTAAGTTCTGTCATTTTAGTCTTTAGAAACTATTCCGCCAACTCGAGATATTTTTTTGTTGTTTTGTTATTACACTTGTCCTTGAACGCACCGTGCGATGTAGAGAATCTAAAATATCTAAGTCGACTCCTAGATGGCGTTGTAAAAGTCGCTTATGCTACCATCTGTTAATAAAAATGGAGGAAAAAAAATAGCCAGTTCAATAGCCAGTTTTAGGGAGGTGTCATTTCCTTGTATGGGATTGGGTATCTGTACGTAGTATTATATTATCTGTGCTCATATGTAACAATCATACCATTCCCATCACACACGCATTCACATGAACACACATATACACGCACACACACACAACACACTCTCTCATCACACCTACTTTTTTTAGGGTTCCGTAGTAAACAAGGAACCCTTATAGTTTCGTCATGTCCGTCTGTCTGTCTGTCTGTCCGCGGCTTAGCTCAGAGACGCTTAGTATTAGACAGCTGTAATTTAGCATGGGTTTACATATTAATTACGCCGACAAAGTGGTAAAATAAAATCATGAAAAAAAAATTTTTTTAAGGTACCTACCCTACACGTAAAGTGGAAAAGTCTTTTTTTTTTTCTATCCCTTGGTGTGGGGTATCGTTGAAAAGGTCTTTCAAAAATATTGTGAGTATGCTAAAACCATTTTTGAATTTAGAGATCCGTTTGCGAAATATTAAGCTTTAAAGTGAAAATTTTTGTTAGAGTCAAATGGTTGGTTTTTGACATATGAAAAAATTCACGGCAATAGCTTATATAACGAATTTAAAAGAAAAACTATCACAGCTGAGTAGGCTGTACAAGTTAACGAGTAATAGTCGACCAACTTAAATTTGCGGTTGTAAAAACATGTTCTCCCATACATTCTGTATGAAATATTTCTTTTTTCAACTACACAGTTAAGTTTGTTCTTGGGATAAATTCATCCCAACTACGGAACCCGACATTGTGCGTGGTCCGACATGCACTTGGCCGGTTTTATTTTATTTTTTCATACTTTATGCACACTTTCCACATAAATTCTTACATGGCAATATAATTATGTTTACAACTTTAAACATGGCTACTAAATATTCACAATTTATATAAGGGGATCAAATGTAATCCGAGATACAGGTTTACCATCTATTTCGGATGCAGATAGTCCTAAACTTTGTATATTACAAACTTTAAACTTAACTGTATATTATCAAATATTCAATTTTGTAATACGTGTTCTTATTTTGGTGAATACGTAACATATTATTATTATATAAATATTTAATTCACTTTTATTTCATTAATAAAAATGAAGGTATAAACCCTGATAATTATTCATGTATTAAAAAAAAAGACTGACAGCAAACCTGAATACTCGCAAATTAATAAAAATATATTAAAAAATACATCAATCTAATAACCATAGGGGAATGCCAAAATCCACACATAATCTGCAACCCTCATTGCAAAATTGATCACAGTCATTAATAATACCTAACCTTACCTAAAACTCTACCGCAATGACAAATTACGGGCACAACTGAGCTTTGCATGCCCTTAACATATAGCGAGGATGATTTTTCAATCCGCACCCATTATCTAGCGATTACAAGGGTGGGTCCAGACATATTTGGGATGTTTTTGCGAGTTTTCGCGTAGCGCTGACAGGGGGCGCGCGGGGCGTAACGACCCACCATGATTTATTGACGTCACTGGCGAGCTGTTATTTTTTAAACCCCGTTTTATCTTAAACGTTTTTCGATCAACGGTCTTTGAGATTAACGGTGGTGTGACGGTACGTATAAAGGGTGGGCTCCAGACAAAGAAAGGTAGTTTGCCAAATGTGTGGGCAAGCGCCATCGAATACTTCCATTCATAGGCGTAGCGCTTTTCTAAATCGTTTTCAATGTTCAGGAAGAAATCAGTTTTCAACGATTTGCGTTTGATATCTCAGCTACCAGCAAAGACTGTGTGAAAGACTATATGCCTGGAAAGGGGTTGAATACCAAGATGACGACTATTTAAGTATGGAAGAAAAACACAGGTTATGTCACCTCAAATAAATTGGAATGACAACAACAGAATGATGACGATCTTGGCTACCCACTATTTTTGAAGTCAAAATTTATTTAGGCGCGTTGGGCATTTTTGAGATGGGACTTGGGTTTCTCATTTCCCGATATTTTTTTGTTCCCGGATACCGAGACTTCTCGAGCACCATTTCCCGGGAATTCCCGAGAAGTCGGGAATTTGATTAACCTCAATAAAAATGTATGAAAAAGATTTTAAAATAAAATTCACATTTTCGTAATCAACAATATGTTCATTTTGATCAGTCTTCGTCAATTAACTAAAATCTATGCCTTCTTAATTTCCTTTATAATCTTAAGATTTTACTTAATATTTTATTCTAGTTTTAAAACTCTATGTTTTAAAACTAGAATAAAATATTAAGTAAAATCTTTAAAATTAACAAAATATCAATCACAGACATATTTTTTTATAATTAGCTGTTACTGACAAATATGATCACTTTGATTTATAATCACAGTTTAAAAACTAGAATAAAATTTAAGTAAAATCTTTAAAATTAACAAAATAACAATCACAGACATTTTCTTTTAAATATAATTAGCTGTTACTGACAAATATGATCACTTTGATATATATACCTAATGTAAAAGTCAAAATCTTTCATTAAAATAAATAATGATGTTTATGAAATATACCTATATAAAACTTTTGTAATAATAACTAACGATATTTAAATCACAGTCTTTTGATAATCATCTCCGTTACATACATAAATCAATATAAATAATCAAATGTTTGCGAGTGACTGACTGAACTACACAAACAGAAAGATCACGGGGTGGGGCGGGCGGGAGGTGGGTGCCTTATTAGGTAGTAAAAGGATATAAAAGGGGAGAGGAGATAGAGGACATAATTTTTGTTATAAGTAACACAGGAATTAACATCAAATTGCTATTTTTTTAGTTCTTTTTTTAATTTCTTGACTTCCCGGGTACTCAACCCTTTTTTCCCGTCTCGACTAAGGCCAAATTTCCCGGGAATTTCCGCTTCGAGACTTCTCGATGAGAAATCCTAGATGGGACTAAACCATTGATTTCGCGACACTGTGACGACAGCAGCTTTTGACTATAAAAAGACATCAACGCGTTTATTACCGCGGTGCGTGGAATAAAAAATATCAACGCGTTGATTACTGCGGTGCCGATTTTTTTCAAATTTTCACTTCTGTCGGCACTCCCGGAGTGCCATTATTTTTTTTTTGCAGTACCCATTTAGGTTGTAGTCCCTAGTAGTTAGTTGTGATTGTATTCCCTCGCCCACTTCCCATTCGTCAAGTGCCATCAAAATGAAGATCTTTCTTTGATGATGTTAAGATTTTGGGTGCCACGTTAATCCTATTCTGTTAAATGAGCAGTATTTGTAAATATATGTATGTGTTTGTAATCACGATCTGGAAAACAGCTATAACGATTTCGATGAAAGTTGCAGGTTTACGGGGGCGAAAAATCGATCTAGTAAAATCTCAATGATGATTGATGATGATTGTGGTCTCATAGCTGGGAAAATTCGTTTTGTCCGTATTTTCACCCTAGCAGAGCTCGGTCGCCCAAAGTTTAGAACAAAATGGCTACCTTAGAATAATGACATGGCAGCATGGAATTAGTATATACTATCATGGTAATATCGAAAATATTATGAACTTTCCTATACTGTTAAATGAGCATTCTCTATTTTCACCAGAGCAGAGCTCGGTCGCCAGCTACTATGATATTAAGTTCGCACAGTTTCAAAAAGTAACTACCATATCTTACGTCCATACACCTGTTATACTTGTAGTAGCTAAGCAACTGATTTCAATGGATCGTTTGAAAATTTCTCCGTCTTCAGTCGCTCGTAAGTTGTAAAGGCAACAAATAGTGAAAACGGTTCTATCGATCAGTACGTCGACATTAAGAGCTATTCATCGATTGCTCTGTACCGGTGCACGGTAACTGTTCCGATTTAAACCGTCGATGCATCGTTAACTACCGCAAGATGGTGCTGCTAGTGGTTACGTTGCTCATTTAGATGTTAATTGGAGAACTTTTCATTAATTTTTACATGCATAATTAGATTTCATCTGTCAATATTATGCTTTATTAAACGGCACTGAAAATCTAAGATTGAAACAGCCCTTTCTCTTCTTGGAAATGTCTCATAAAATGACCAAAGATTAGGTATGTCTAAAACGACGTCTTCTTTTTTTTTTTGTATGGTTAGCGACTAACCTGGTGTCAGAGTTTTAAAGCCGCCCAAAGGCCTTTGACTTAGCTTCACATGCCGTCGAGAAATATCTCTCGGGTAACCGTGGCCCCTGGTAATACAGGCAACTCCGTCCCACTCCACCCAGAGCAGGAGAAGTTATTTGATAAATTCCCAACAAAAAAAAAGCTATGCCGGTTTCCTCACTATGTTTTCCTTCACCGTTTTTGAAGCAAATCATCATCTGCCTAGCCTTTTCCCAACTATGTTGGGGTCGGCTTCCAGTCTAACCGGATGCAGCTGAATACCAGTATTTTACATGGAGCGACTGCCTATCTGACCTCCACAACCTAGTGACTAGGTAACACGATACCTCTTGGTAAGACTGGTTGTCAGACTTTTTGGGCTTCTAACTACCCGTAACGACTGTCAAAGATCTAGTGCAGCTGTTATTACTTAGCCACAAGCCCCTTGAAGCAAAAAAAAAAAAGCCAAAGCCCTTGAAGCTTTTTGAAGCAAATGATAATTATAAAATACGCACATGATTCCGAATAGTCAGAGGCGCCTTGGGAGAGATCTATGACTTGGCAATATGACGGTCACACTACTAGGCTATCCCTGCTATAAAACGTGGTAACAACATTTTATGACACACCAACATAAAAATAACGAACTGATGATTGTTAAGTAGTTCCACGAGAATGTTCACTGAGTGGACGTTTATAAACTATTACGCAAGAATAGATACTTTCTTTATATCAGACTTGAAAAGGTCTGTCAACAAACTAATTTCACGGACGCTAAGTCGGTACTCGCTTCACCGGCCAACCATGTATCTAAATACATAGCTGGACATACGCTTCCCTATATTCCGTCAAACCGAATAGCCTTCCGGCTTTTCAATACCTCAACGGCTTACCCTAATCCTTATGTACATACGCTTTTCCTTAAAAGGAAAAAACTTTGCCTTTTGATGCTTCAAAATCGACCAGCAATATCATCTGAAAATGTTCGGAAAATTACACTTTCCCATCTCAAAATATTTCCTCCGATATAAAACATGACAAGGGTCTTGAACTGTCTGTGACTAACGAAAATCTTAACTTTTTGTATTCGAATAATGCTCCAATTATACGAATGATAACTTTCACATTTACCGAAGACCATCCTCGTTATTTCCGCCAGAATAATAAATAAAACATCAGTTAAATAATTCGTTCATTCACTTCGGCGGTTGAATTTTGATTCGAACAGAACCGACTCTTCCCAATTTACATGAAAGAAACAGTGAACGTGATAGCTTATTCATATTAATTTTTTCAATATGAAATAGACACAGACCAGTAATTGGTTTAAGAGATTAAACGCTGTCTTATTAAAACTGGCGACTTAGTATTTAGAAACTAATTGTTGTTATTCAATCCGGAACCTTATTTTGAGTCTGCGTCTAATTGTGGGATTATTTGTTTATCAAAACAACTGTTATAATGTTTCGGCCTCATTATAATAAGCACTGTATTCCCAACACTAATGATACGGAAATATAATCATTTTAGCTCAAAATAAGTTTCATTACGAAAAACAACAACGTCTTATATTTATTATACATCTAAGTCTCAATAATAAATTCCTAACTAATCCCCTCAACGTCGAACAGAATTTTCCAATAACTAATCTTCCTACCTTTTAAATATTTTTATCCAATAAATTGCCTTCAAATATCCATCGCAGCAGACACGTAGCGCCCAATCAGGGAGATCTCGTTTCTTTCTTCATTAGAGCTGCATCAAAAAGCTTATTCTGCTTAAATTAAATTGGTTCAATAATCCCAGCTCAGCGATAGTTGCTTTGTTCAATGAAGCCAGTTTGAACGCGTCTCTAAAAAAAGAAAATACGGTGCATGCAATCAAGCGTCCCCGCTGCGATTAGCTCGCAAAAGCCGATGACACGTACTCACCATTTTATTACGCCTATGTGCACTCGGTGTGCACCTTGTTATTTTAAATTGGACGCGCAATACAGTAATCGAATTATCAACGTGTTTATATTGATTGCGTTTACATTGCTCTGTTATCAATTTCTTTTATTTATTACACCTTTCGTTTTTTATTGACGGATGATTAGCTAGCGAGAATGTTGCTATGAATTTATTCATACAGCAGTATAGTATAGCATTCTCATCCATAATTTAAAAGATGAAGGAAAAATAGCGCATCTGAGTATGCCTTGAATAGTTTAGAGATGCAAAAATGCTTGTAATCTTTGGAACTCTCGGGAATTCAGCTTTCTGAGTTATTTTATTGCAATGAAATATTTTGCAGAGCTGAACTTAAGTTTAGTCTTTGTACTTCTTTGAGTTTCTCCCAGATCTAGGATTCTCTCTAATGTGAATGCATAAGCAATGCGAGGATAATAAGTACTCATATTTTGTGCTTTTGTTTAACGAGTTTTAAGCTATTGCATAGCTTTTATCGCGGACTGTTTTTTTTTTAGTTACCAACTGCACATGGATCATCCATCCGGAGGAGGGTTCAAGATGAAACAAACATGATTCGGAAAGATTTGGGTTCACGATAAAATCACAATGAGTACCTACTTATTATATTTTATTTCAATATGTAGGTCAAAGTCAAAGTCAAATCATTTATTTCAAATAGGCCCATATATGGCACTTTTGAACGTCAAAAATTACAAAATAATAAAATTAATTCTAGTTGCCCCTTCCAAAAGGTAGTTTTCGTATGGAGAAGAATGGGCAAGAAACTCCACCGTTACTCTTTTAAAATGTTTTACAATTGTTTGTATATGTACGTACAATTGTTAAATAATTATTATATGTAAAGACGATGCACCTAGAATAAAATTACTATACCACAATAGGGAAAAAGAATTAAAAATGAAAAAAAAAAATGTCCTCCATTAACAACATAATTAGTTTAATTTTAAGTGCATTTGTTGTCGTGTTGTGAAACTTTTGTTAAAAACCTGGTTATCTTTCAATTTGCAGCTTTCAAGTCAAGATAAACTTTAAAAAATGTAAATTGTGAAAAATTCCTCTGGATGTAAAGTGGCCACTCAAAATAACTCCGGAAAGCAGGCAGTCCTAAAACAACTTTTCAGCTTTGGGAAGTTATAGAGAACCCCCTTGTGAAATAGGTTCGATGAGATAGTTTCAAAAGTCACTGAGAACAAGTTTCCTTAGACTTACTACAGATCCGGCAGGTCAACTTTGAATTTCACTAGCAATTTCTATTGTGCGTTCGAAATCCGAAATACGGACTCCATTTTTAAGAGTGATAATAACAAGGTGAAAAGTTTTGCAGGACGTCGATTTCATCAGGCTTACAAACATAATGTGGGACAAGTTGGCAACGCGGGCGTCCGCTTCAAATTTCGTAATACTTTAAGCAAACTTGTGAAGCAAAGTTAGCGAGTTGTCGGGGAACAGGTGCTGCATCGAATACGTCCTGATATTCAGTGGATCATGCACATAGAAAAGAGCAGACGTGCCATCAATGTCCTCCACATTGTACTGCTAAACAATAAGTTTTGAGCTCATCACTTGGCGGCGAAATTCTTTAGTGCTGTGTATAAAACTGGATTTTATTCTCCTTGTCATAATCACAACGGAATTATGATCTGTAAACTTATGAAGCCTGCCAAGATTTATAAACAAGAAGATTAATGTGGCAGTAAAATATACAGCCACTATAAGAAATAACCCAAAAATTATAATTCTGGGTACTAAAGTCTCGTCTACTGATTTGTATTCCCACGTCAGTCGTACGTTCATGGTATGCAGGGTGCCGCTTTGAGGGTGGCAGTGCAGTTCGAACGAGATAACGAACCCGTTCGAGAGCTACGTGCCTTTCCTGACTCCGTCCGTCTGTCAAACTTCGTATTGATTATTTTGACAAATATATCCGCGTGTGCCCCGTAACTTTGGATAACTTCAACCATCTATAGTTTGGGAACACCTATAATGATTTATTAGTTTAGGACTTAGAGCGTAGATTCTAAATTAATAAATCTTAGATTTTTATGATTTATACCTAATATAACACCTGTTTTTCCCGAAGAGTTAGGCAGAGGTGTACCTTTATTATACCCACATATCGCCACGCGGAGCTCAACCGCACGGGTTGATCCATCAGGTTAAGCTACGCTTGCCGGGGTTGGTCCGTGGATGGGTGACCATCTTTACATACTGAGACACCTCCATGCCTCGGAAAGCACGTTAAGCCGGTGGTCTCGGCTGTCATTCGTGGATCTTTGACAGTCGTTGCGGGTCGTCAGAAGCCCAAAAGTCTGACAACCAGTCTTACCAAGGGGTATCGTATTGCCCAGTTAGGTACTGAGTTGTGGAGGTCAGATAGGCAGTCGCTCCATGTAAAATACTGGTATTTTGCTGCATCCGGTTAGACTGGAAGTCGACCATAACATAGTTGGGAAAAGGCTAGGTAGATTGATTAATATCTCCATGTATATTAATTCCAGAAGCTATTCTTAATGCTACTCAGTAAAACTACAAGTATCGTATCGTAAATATTGATACAATAACTTGTAACAATAGAACAATACCTTCGACATTTTGTCCAACAATTCAAAGATGAACTCAAGGCTTGTCATTACACAACATTGTTCTAATAAGGCCGAGTTTATACGTTTGAACTGATGACGAAAAAAATAAAAGACAAAGCTTAATAGCATGCCTGGGTCGGGCGAATACCGTAGCTTATTTATAAAGAACAAAGCTGATTAAATTGCTGTTGAGACCGACGAGATGCTCTTTATTGGAGCGCTCGACTGCGGTCGGGGGCGGTCGAGATCTTCTATACATCGAGAATTTTCTCCCGCGAGGTATATGCGGGCACAAATTCGGTTTAGTTTGGTGTTTTTGGCCGGAAAATATACATTTTTAAACAGGTAGTGATGAGAGTTTTTATTCGTGCTTTGTGGATTTCTTTTTGAGTTGTAAGCCTTGAGATGGTTCGTCCGGTGTTTCCTTGTACTTCCGTTAAAGTATCTACTATTTTTAATGACTCTGCAATGAATACTTTGTTTAATAAAGAATAGTAAATCTCAGCCTGGTCAAGGGAAAAACATCATTTAATAAAATGGTAATAAATACGTCGAAAGAATTTTTATAATAAAATGAAAAATTCGCATGATAAATATTCATAAAATTTCATATGTCATGCCGTTGGTGGATGGGACATGGCAATCATTAATCATTCTTATTGTTATAGGTTTGTTGTTACAATATTTTTATATTCGTTCGTACGGTTGGGAGCATGTGCTTGAAGTAGGGCCGTGCAACAGTAGATCTGATACCTATTTTAAAAGGTGTAAAAAAAATACCTCACAAAATTTTAAGAGGTGCTTTAGATTAGACCATCGAACAGGGGGCCTACCACCAACTCATAAGCAGTATTATTTTAATATTACTTCAGTGTGGGAAAGAGATGAAGCTCTACAGGACGTATAGCTCCATCTCTTTCTTTTTTTTTTCTTTTTTTTTTTTCTTTATTTATGAGCTGGTGGTAGGCCCCCTGAATAACTTTTAACTATGGGACCAACTTTGAACTAGTGAAAAAAATAATTGCTGTCCCATACTAAAGTAGTAGTACGGGACAGCTGTTTTTTTTTTTAAATTAAAAAGTAGAAGTTATTCAATTCGATGGTCTAAAACAATTTTTAACACCTTATTTAAGGTTGCATATCGACGATGAACTACCAATACTTTATTTATTTTGTAATCTCTTAGAGGGATTTATATATGTCCACAGGTGTGTCCGTGACATCACAGAGGGCCCTATCAGAATATCAGCGCTGCGGTATTTCTTTTTCTAAATATCTCAGCATTATGCTGAGATATAGGCCTTTTTGGCTTCGCACAGGTCGTTATTATTTTTGTTGTTAATTTAAAATGCTCCTTTCTTATTTTTATTTTATTTTTTATTACTGTTTGTATTTCCTGTGCGTGTCCCAAATAAAAATTCTGTCTTTCTTTTCTTTTCTTTCTTTCTTTCAATACCTCTTAACTACTTACCTTTTTTTTTGATTTTTTGTTTTGAATGCCAATCGACGTAAAATGTATTTCGCGTCGATTGGCATTTAAAACTAAAAATGGAAAAATAGGTAGTTAGGTAGTTCATCGTCGATATGGGTATTTAAATCTAATAATTATTCAGATTGATTACAGTTGTAATAGCAATCATATAATTGCGTTTTAATAGGTTTTTTACTTTTATTAATTTATTTATTTTTTGTATAGATTCTTTTCTACATATTTTGTGAATGTGAGAACGCTGTAGGCTTAGTGGATTGTAGACCTGTTGATCATTTTCTATTTTGTTAAGTACCTGGTAATTGTTGATAGGCCTACACTGTCCTCCCATACCTATTAACACTGTAATTTGAAAACATTGTAGAAACAATTTTATTTTGAAAAGAGTAACCGTGGAGTTTCTTCCCGGCTCTTTTCCATAGGAAGCGACCAATTGGAACCGTGCACCTAGCTTCTGACGTTTCATAAGTGCCGATGTAGGTTTATGTGAAATAAAATATTTTGATTATTTTGATTTTGAATCTTAAACGCGCGAGTTTTTCTGGACATTTTAAATGATGAGTAGATTTTTGGTACACGTACTCCTTTTTATGCCTCAATTATTAAGCATGTTTTTATTTATTCAATGTAACGTGACGTAAACTTTAGATAAGTAATAACAATAATAGAATAGGCATAACACCAAAAACCATCTCGGTCGCGAAACTCAGGCTATGGACATGGGCATGCGTATAAAAGGTAAGTACAAAGTATACCAAAGGCGGTCTTAATTCCCAAGTCATAAAATGCAGGCACTCCACCACACATTGCCAGCATAATTTAAAAATAAAATAACGTATATTTTAAGGTAAACACCTCAGTAACCCAATATTTTATTAAAATGCAGATCCTGGGCTCCTGGCTAGCACGTTGAAAGTACATGCAAACTAAGGTGGCTGCAAGTAAATTGGTACTTATCTCTCGACTCGACTAAAGGTTGATGAATGAGTATAAATCCCGTATATGTACCGAGGAAGCTCCGGGAAATTTATCCAGGCCTCCCGGGAATAATGGGTCATCGCATAAAATCAAAGGGGCTAGATTGCAAAGTAGGCCGTTATTTGTAACTGGTTGGTAGTGTACTGGGTGATAAAGCTTAATTAAATCAAACCCTGTGTGCTGTATTAGTTCTAGATAAAGTTTTGTACGTTTTGTGTTTGGATTTTTATTGATTCTTTATCGAGTCTAGACGAAATCGGTAGCTGTCATGTTGAAAACATTATAAATAGAGTCTAGAGACATTGGCGACTGCAAAGTGAGCTCGATTATAATGTCGCCAGATATTTTTTACAGGTATTTTTAAAGGTTACCTTAAATTGAATACAACCGGAATTAATACCGGTTACCGAATAAAAAATAGCACTATTTTACACGTGCTGTCGGCATTAATTAAAGGGCGCGAACCACCTGTGTGTGTGTGACCGGTAACCTAAATAGGGTTACATGTTTCTTCTTCTTGGTTATCCAGATAGCGGTAACCTTAGTCGTAGAAGTAACCAATATTCTTCGATACCTGTACCGTAATTTATTAAGGTTTTCGATCCCTGGTTGACAGATACGTTTTTTCTACGGCGCGGTTTCTACGCCGTACTGCAAAGAAACCGCGCTAAAGAGCCTAACGGGGCATTCTTCGGTTGCCAAACTACAATGTGAGTTTAATTTGTGATAATTCCTCATCTACCAATCGACCGAAAAGCCTGCTACTATAAATTAAATCATACCTATCTGCATTATTGTTGTTTATAACGAAATGTATGCAGGAAAGCGCGGCCGGTCGTACATCAAGGGATTAATGCATGCACCCGATCTCTAACTAACGTGGCTGCCATAAAGGCAAATATTATCCGCCTCGCTTGAAACACTGGGATGGCAGGAGCTACTAGGAGCTTCTATTGGTTTAATGGTGAAACATCATGCTGATACGGACTCAGAGAGCCGTGATTTTGAGTAGGTTCTGACACCACGGTTTACTTGTCTACATACTGTAGTGCAAGGCTGCTCAACCCCAGGCCTTCGGGCCATAAAGTGGCCCGCCAGCGTATTTGAATTTGCCCGCCAACAGTGGTCAGCTGGTCAGAGATTGTATTTTCAGATTTCAGAATTTCAAACCAGATCGAAAAATATTTGGCCTTTATGAACCCATTCTCAATTCATAATACCCAGCTAAAAATAAAAGAAATCCAAAACCACACTTCTCTGAAACAGATTTTTACTAAAACAGTTTCTTCACAACTATAGCAGTCTAGAAAATTTCATAAAATTTTGGAAAATGGTACCAAAAGAAGACTTTCCAGCATCTTCCTTTGCAGATTTTAAGCAAAGGTAAAAAAAATCGGTGAAAAATTGTTGTCCACTTTGCTTAGCTTTGTGAAAAACAAATACCTACCATACTTCAATACAAAACATATTTTGTTTTGGCTTTATTTTACTATCGACCTGAGATTTGTCGCCAAATATTGATAAATCGTAAGCACCACAAAAACCTCTTCAAAGGTCTTATTTAAGATTTTTTATTAGATTATTGATTAACTGAGTAACTAAAAGTTTTGCTTCATTTTAAAAGTTAGGTGTCTGCCCTAACTGTAGGCAAGTTTTATTTACAAAAGATGGCCCGCCGGATATCACGAAATCAAAATTTTGGCCCGTCTTCAAAATTGGTTGAGCAGCCTTGCAAACCGCGGCTCGCGAGCCGCATGCGGCTCTTTGGCATAAAGAGTTCGGCTCTGTACAAATATCGATGAGTGCGAGCGTAGCTGGGCCGGGGCTTCGGTCATTAAGTAAGATTATTGCTTCATTGCAATAATTGTTCAAAATTCAAACTATATTTCAAAGATTTTTTCCGAAAAAATTTCACTAAAAATTAACAGGACATCGAAAATTTATAATTTACTGTACCTTTCAAAGTTTTCCAAGGTGAACTTGTTAATAAGTAAGATGCCTTCATCATATTATTTCAAGATATGATGATGATGATGAAGGCATCCTACTTCTCAGCAAGTAAATTTTAGGAAGCGTTGTGAAGTGAAAGAGGATGGGAGTTTTGAGGATTAAGAAAAGTGTATTGAGACAAAAAGGATTGGATCTCATAAGAAATATTAGTTGTTATGGTATGGATATTTAGCTCTATTGAATAATGAGTTTGCCGACCACTGTTGTAGTGTGTCCTATACTGTGTCGGAACAAAAGAAAATTGTATTTTGCTTGACTGCCTTGTCGGTCTACCTAGTAGTCGTAAGCGCAACTGTTGAGCGTTCCTGGGCTAAATCCCTAGGTTGGGCAATGTGTTATTGGGTTTTTCTAGGAATTTCTCAGCCCAGACTTTGGTGAAAACGGACTTTGCATTTTAGAGTAAAATATAAGAATACCTTTAGTTTGACGCAATTTTTTTTAAATCTTGTAAGTAACCTATACCAGAAATTCACAATCAACACTTTGTTTTATTTGTCTGTTAATTTTTTGGAAGATTGTATTGATCGAAGGAAGATTAAAAAACATCACTACTTATTATAAAACAAAGTCTCTCTGCCGCGTCTGTCTGTCTGTCTGAACGCGATAAACTCAAAAACTACCGAACGGATTTTCATACGGTTTTCCCCAGTGGACGGAGCGAGGAAGGTTTGTGGCTTTAATAATGACGATGATTGTTGAAGATGCTGGAAAAAATCCTGCCAACTGAGAGCTTAAATGGCGTGGAATTCACGATAGTATTTCAATCATTAGTATTATGCTACTTACAGGATTTGTATGAAATTTGGCACACAGATAGTAACCTGGATTAACACATTACGATATTTTTTATCCCGGTAGTACTTTTCCATGGGATATTTTCCTACCTCCACGTGGTCGAAGCCGCGGGCAAAGCTAGTGAAGTATCAAATCAAAAGTCATTTATTCAAACTAGGCTGAGAATCAGCACTTTTCGAACGTCAAAATTACATAAGACAGTCCTCCCCCAAAACACCGTATAAATTCGAAACACATCTTTTCGGGGGCCATTGTACAACAGCATTTATTTTCACAGGCTTATAGTGCACACGTGTGTTGTTCATTTGAAACAAAAGTCAATGAAATGGGAGCCATCCCAAGAGGTTAAAACTTAAAGTGAAGGGGTGTCAGATGGTATAAATTGCAAATGTTAACACTTCAAAACATAGGAAAATAAGTTCCGTATACTTATTTCTGCTCATTTATTTTATTCGTATAGGAAAACGTCGTGGCTAAATAATAACAGCTACACGGGTCGATCCATCAGGTTAAGCTACGCTTGCCGGGGTTGGTCCGTGGATGGGTGACCATTCCTACATACCGAGACTCCTCCGTGCCTCGGAAAACATGTTAAGCCGTTGGTCCCGGCTGTCATTCATGGATCTTTGACAGTCGTTACGGGTCGTCAGAAGCCCGAAAGTCTGACAACCAGTCTTACCAAGCGGTATCATATTACCCAGTTACTGGGTTGTGGAGGTCAGATAGGCAGTCGCTCCATGTAAAATACTGGTATTCAGCTGCATCCGGTTAGACTGGAAGCCGACCCCAACATAGTTGGGAAAAGGCTAGACAGATTGTTGTATTTTATTCATATGTGATTTACTTGCGTTATTTTCATACAGAATATCGTTTTAGGATTTTCGTTTTTGTCTACTATAATACTTTTTTCATAACATCACGCTTGTATATCCCGAAAGGACAGGCAGAGGTGCACTTGTAGTACACCCACATTTCGCCAGTTATGTCTAAGTCCCATGTAATATGGGGCGAGTTTATTGCCATCAGCTGGGCACAAATCCAGACTCCGGGCTGCTACTGAGAAAGGGGGATGGGCAAAAATGTATGGGCTCCGTCCCCACCCATCAACAGAAATGAAATGTAGCTCAATTGATAGGTCTTGGCAAGATTATATTTTTTTACTATGGCGACATTGCCCAAATGCATGGGGTTCTCATGGTATCTTACGTTTAAACAAATATTTCGTTTACGTATTATTGATGAATAATTCCAAAATACTTACTCATTTATCTATTCATAAGTGCATAGCGGCGGGCGGCGTATGCACATAAAGATAACCGGTAATAAAACAACCCCCGGGAGGGGGAGGGGGAGCGGGGGTACCCGCTCCCCAACCCACGCTCTTGCGCAGGTAGTCGCCCGAACCTTAGTCACAGTCAGTTCGCTGCAGTGTACGTTCACGTGTTATTTATTTCTATGTTATCGGTATTTACTTTACAACTACGACCCCTTTTTGTTTACTGGACTGATTAATAGCTTTTCGATTGACCCTGGCACGATAAAGGACTTTGTGATAACTGGATTGGATACTGTGTATTATGGAAACTGGACAGCGGTGTATTATGTGTCCGCGATCTGTTTTGCGACAAAGGCGACACATTCTACAAGAGGCGTTAATTGAAAGTGAACCTGAATTAGTTAACTATATTTCACAAAATGCGCTGATACAGGTAAATAACATCTTTTATTATATATTTAAATAATAAATATAACTAATATGTACTTAATTCTAACTAATAAGTGTTTTTCACAGCAAAATATTTATAATAATGTAGACACTCCTGTGCCACACCTACAATATGTACATTGGTTGCCATTTTATACTTGGGACTACACTTTCGGCGAACATTTACACCTATTTATCTAGCCCCAAACTAAACAGAGCTTGTACTATGAGCATTATACTATGTAACGAAACACTCACATTAATACATATTATTTGAATATGTATAGAAAACAATACTAAATAATAAATTCTTTATTTAAATACAAAAAATATATGCACGGTAGGGGCTGCAAAGTTATATAACTGTGTTACAGCCGCTAACGCCCACCTTCTAATGAAGTATTAGAAAAAATCGACCCATATTACAAATAGATCCGGGCAGTGAAAAGTCGTGAATTCGAGACCCATCAGAGCTAGTAGTAATACGGGTCGTTTTTTTCTAATATGTACTTCATTTTCAATAGTAAAAATTGCATTAAAAGTTAAAAAATTTTTTTTTTTTATATGATGTGTTATGTATTAACCACTGTTAATACTAAACACGTCATATTCATTACACGAATACGAGTACTTGTGCCCTACGAGACTTGACTCCGCGACCCTTGGTTCAGAAGGCAGATTCTAATACTCATCAATTTTTATTTTTGTTCCAGGTTGTATTCAATAACACTATGGCAGTGTGCCATAGATGCTGGCAAAGAGCTAGCAATGCTACGCGACAAGGTCGCATCGGAAATGCAGACAATGACGTCCCAGGTCCTGAAGATCAAAGAAACGCGAATGATGTCAATGTACAAAATATCGTTGTGGAAGTTCATCATGATGTTGATGATCAAGATCAGATGTTGAACGATGATGGAGCAAATCAAGAACAGGACTTTTACGTTCGAGATTATGTGAGGGCATCAAATTCTTCTCGTAGCTGCTGTTACAGACAGTGCACAAACGAAAACCTTAGGCGAATCCCACCTTCAATGAAAGTGTATTTGGTATGTAACTATCGCCTGTATATTCCACCGAGTGCACGATTATGCCATGATCATTTAAGCAACACAAACATCGACGAAATATTAGACAACATCAACGTTACGTCCTATTTCAATTCTTCTTTTTTTTCGGACTTGACAAACATGTTGGTAAATGCCATTAACAATGCCCCTAGTTTGGATTTTGAATCTGGACTTAATGTACAGGAATTACATTTTTGGACCGGTTTGACATTAGAACAGTTCGATACTATCTTGGCGGAAACACCGAGTCTATCAGAAAGGGTCCGTCATCCACGTACAGTTCTAGGTGTATACGTAACTAAACTGAGAACTGGTGAACCTAACGAGAGACTGGCGATGCTCTTTAAAACATCACGCAGAGAGCTCGAAAGAAAATTAAAAATGGCCAGAGAATGTCTAACCCAAGATTTTGTTCCAAACCATCTTGGAATAACCCATGTTTCTAGAAGAGATCTTCTCGAAAGAAATCTAATGATACGAAAAGCTATTTATGGGAATGAGGAAAACACTATTTTGATTTTAATAGCAGACGGAACATATATTTATGTAGAAAAAAGTTCGAACTTTTTGTTTCAACGCAAAAGTTATAGTCTGCACAAGTTATTAAAGCCTTTTTTGTTAGTAACCAGCGATGGCTATATAATCGATGTTTTAGGGCCATATCCTGCTGTGACATCGGATGCGACGATTATGCGTAATATAATGAACCAAGACGAGCATTTATTGCATTGGCTCATACACAGAAGAGATGTATTTATATTAGACAGAGGGTTCAGAGACAGCATTTATGACATCCAGTCGCTTGGCTATGAGTTTCACATACCTCCAACAAAAGACAGACATGCTACCCAACTCACCACTGAACAGGCAAATAAGTCGCGGTTAGTAACGATATGCCGGTGGGTGGTAGAGGCTGTGAACGGAAAGTTTAAAAATAGGTTTAAACTTTTAAGGCAGTCATATTTTAACAGAGCTTTACCGAATATGTTCGTTGATTGTAGAATCGCTGCAGCGATCATAAATGCATATTATCGCGTTGCTACTGACACCAGGCTTGCCTCAGAAATACTGAATATCATATACGATAAAATCAACACGCCTAATCTGTTACGTGATTACGTAGAAATGAAAAATCTCAATCGACAGAGAGTGACTTTTACGGCCATGGAAGCACAAATGCCTCACTTCGAAGACTTTCCGAGATTAAGCGAAGATGACGTCATTTTAATAGCATTAGGCACTTATCATTTAAAACTCGCTAAGTCTTACTGTGCAGAACATTTTCGAAATGGATTATACATTATTGAATTATATCGCGAAAATGCATTGAATGACTTGCCAAGATGCAATATAATGATAAATAATGCGTGGCTGATAAGAGCGCGAATACAATCTAGACATGTTAGATCGCGTATATATTATTCGTATGTGCTAATTGATGGGAATATTACTGATAGACATGCTATTGCCCACTATTACTGTACTTGCTTGACGGGCAGTCGCACTGTAGGAAGTTGTGCTCATATCATATCCATTATATGGTACATGGGAATAGGTCGTCACTCAGATTTTAATCTGCCAGCGCATCTGTTAGACAGCATTATAATTGACGAGTAAAAATCATTATTGAAAAATATAAAAATTAAATGTACCATAATATAATATTATGTCATATTATAATATTATATAATATTATCATATTATAATATTATATCATATTATATCATATTATAATATTATGTCATATTATATCCATTAGAAAAGATAATCTTAATATGAGATAAGTTCTAAGTAGCTTATTTAGAACTTTACTCAGCGATTGTAAAACATGCCTTCACTATTTTTATTTGCCTACTATGAGTATTGTAAGAATATAAAATATCCATTATATACAGTGTGTCTGGACATGGACTAGCGATATTCTAAATACTTAAATATAAACTATTTTAAAGTACAAATACACTCTAAGCTTGGGTCGAATACACTTCCCCGTTTTTGTGGTAATTAACAATTATTGGTTGAATTGCATAATTTTTGTATTTTTTTTCCACTTTCACATTTTTTTTCTAGTTTTGGTGTTGTAAATACATTGTTTTGTAATGCAGGTGGTAGACAATATTATTGCCTTTCAAATAAGCCTATTTTTATCTCAGTGTGACTAAAACTTTGAGAGATATGTTTTTTTTTTGTACTCGCATAGAGAATATTTCAATAAAAAAAACAAAATGGCTGCCACATAGCGGGGAAGTGTATTGGACCCAAGCTTAGAGTGTAATTGTACTTTTAAATAGTTTATATTTAAGCATTTAAAATATCGCTAGTCCATGTCCGGACACATTGTATAAAAACTAAACTTATAATGGATAACTACCAGTTGAAATACATTTTGTATATTTTGTTTAATTACTCCATCATATTTTGTACAGTAATATAACCATAATGTTAAAATAACTTACAAATGTAACATAAAAATATACGTTAATTAATAATTACAAATTGTTTTTTTTTTATTAATATTCCCACTGATTTATCTAAAACAAAGGATTTTAATCAAATAGGGAGCACTTTAGGAACACATAGGTATCAGTTCCATGTTTGTTGGTAGGTGGGGACGGAGCCCATACATCAATAATACGTCAACGAGATATTTGTTCAAACGTAAGATACCATGAGAACCCCATGCATTTGGGCAATGTCACCATAGTAAAAAAATATCATCTTGCCAAGATCTATCAATTGAGCTATATTTCATTTTTGTTGATGGGTGGGGACGATTCCGCCCATAGTCCTTTGAAATGGAAAATCACAAGAACACTGCCCGACCCGGGAATCGAACCCAGGACCTCATGCTCAGCAGCACGCGTAGCATGACCACCGTAGAAACGAGTTTTGTCGACGGAAGAGTAGACAAAATGACTGATAAACAATCACAATCTCTAATTTTGTCTATTCTTCCGTCGACAAAACTGTTTGACGAATTTGTTTTTATCGAATTTGTTTTTATCGACTTTGTTTTTATTGACTTTGTTTTTATCGACTTTGTTTTTATCGAATTTGTTTTTATCGACTTTGTTTTTATCGACTTTGTTTTTATCGACTTTGTTTTTATCGAATTTGTTTTTATCGACATTGTTTTTATCGACTTTGTTTTTATCGACTTTGTTTATATCGACTTTAAAAACAAAGTCGATAAAAACAATGTCGATAAAAACAAATTCAAAGTAGTGATGCAACGAATACGAATACGATTATTCGTATTCGCCGAATAGTAGACATTTACCGAATATTCGTATTCGGCGAATACTAATACGAATATTTAAAAATTAATATGTTTGTACGCAAATCTACTTACTAACAGACTTGGAAAACGCGCGTCGTCGGCACGTAAAAATACGACGTGTGCAAGGGCCTTAACCGCAACAACGACGCGACGGGGGACTCCCCAGCCATAGTTTATACAGCGCCGCGGCCCGGGAGTTTTCCTATCATTACGAACCATGGACTGATTGATTCATTAATTCCTTTCATTTCATTTGTCAGTCGAAAGCACAAGTCAAGCAAGAGAGAATTGTTTTATTTATTTTCTGAGGTTGCTGCGAAGTGAAAGGAGTTGAAGTTGAATAGAAAATGTCTTCTCGTAAACAAGATCAAAGTGACATATAGAAACACTTCTTTAAATTACCAAATAAATAGTTATATGGTCTGTATTTCTTTTGTATGAACCAAAGGTAGGATAGTAAGGATCCTAAGTAACTTAGACGAACGTTAGTAATAGCTGCATCTATATAGTACTAGACTATTAGTCTTTTATTACCATGGCGAGGTATTCGTATTCGTATTCGTATTCGCCGAATAGTAGGTTTGATATTCGTATTCGTATTCGTAAAAGTAGTATTCGTTGCATCACTAATTCAAAGTATCGAATTTGTTTTTATCGAATTTGTTTTTATCGACTTTGTTTTTATCGACTTTGTTTTATCGACTTTGTTTTTATCGACTTTGTTTTAATCGACTGTTTTTATCGACTTTGTTTTTATCGAATTTGTTTTTATCGACTTTGTTTTTATCGAATTTGTTTTTATCGACTTTGTTTTTATCGACTTTGTTTTTATCGACTTTGTTTTTATCGACTTTGTTTTATCGAATTTGTATTTATCGACTTTGTTTTTATCGACTTTGTTTTTATCAACTTTGTTTTTATCGACTTTGTTTTTATCGACTTTGTTTTTATCGACTTTGTTTTTAAAGTCGATAAAAACAAATTCGATAAAAACAAATTCGTCAAACAGTTTTGTCGACGGAAGAATAGATAAAATTAGAGATTGTGATTGTTTATCAGTCATTTTGTCTACTCTTCCGTCGACAAAACTCGTTTCTACGGTGGTCATGCTACGCGTGCAGTAGCGCTTGCGACCACTAGACAAACGAGGCAGTTTAATACTTCTTTCACTTATTCTAAAACTTTGTGAGATTCCTATAAAATGCCGCCCATGGGCATGTGACCGCCCGCCCGTATTTTTCTGAATATTCATGAAAAATTATCGAAAATTAACTTTAAAAGGGAGTCTATCTTTAATATTTCTCAAGTTATTCAATTGAAATTGATTTTGAAGTGAAAACTTCTTTAGGCGCGTTGGGCATTTTTGAGAGATAAACCATTGATTTCGTAACACTGTAACGCAATTTACCGACACCGTGGAGTAAAAGACATCAACACGTTGATTACCGCGGTGTCGTTTTTTTCAAGTTTACACTCCTGTCGGTACTCGCGGAGTGCCACTATTTTTTTTTATTAGCGTTTGTCATATCTCCGATGTTATTGGCTCGATTTGGATTCTGTTTATTATTTCTAAAAGCTTATGAGTTATTTTATCAGATTAACTAACATTTTAGTCAGTATTTATTTAAAAACACGAGTGTAAGTCCGTTAAATCATAGGGGAGGGTTTCATGTTGAAAATAAAAATGAATAAGATAAAATGAAAAAGTAAATAAAAAAAACAACCGACCTCCAAAAAAAAACACTACAAAGTGAAAAATAACTTTAATTTCGGAAGTTGGTGTCTTGGGTTTTGTATTTTCGTTTTTTGCCACCGACTTCCGAAATTAAAGTTATTTTTCACTTTATAGTGTTTTTTTTGGAGGTTGGTTGTTTTTTTTTGTAAAAAGTTTTTATTTTTCACTTTTTAGTTGTGGTACCTACCCCACACACATTCGAATACCACTACCTGCTACCAATGACAGAAACTTAACATATCATCTACATACTAAGTGGGAAAAAAATACGTATTTTGTAGCTAACTCAAAAACTATCCAAGCAAAATTAATAAAATTTATATGGGACCAATTCGAGAGCACACCTTTTCAAACAAAAAAAAAAATTTTCAAAATCGGTCCACAATTGACGGAGAAATCGGTGGACATACATAAAAAAAAAAACAAACATACGCGACGAACATATAACCTCCTCCTTTTTGGAAGTCGGTTAAAAATGAAAGAATTTTCGAAATAATTCATGTACATTCAGAAAAATATGGGCGGTCACATGCCCAGGGGCGGCATTGTATACCTACCTAGATCCATACACTTGTTGTTGTAGGTATCCACTCTACAATGCAAAGCAGCTTAGTTTCAAGATTACACTTCTGAGAAACGAAGAAGTTGGCTACTCTAAGTTTCATAGCGTTTTACGACTAAACTATTTGCAACATAATCTTAGCATACTAAATGAAATACTTTGAACTGCAATTTATTATTATTGAAACTACAAAAATATAGTTTTACGAGATAGAAACTTAGGTGTCTACAAAATCATGTATCTCATGAATTAAACTGCCCAGAGGCGCAAAAGTGTACATAATATCGACATCCCATTCCGGCTTAGTCGAAATTGAGGGCTTGTTCACAGTGCGCGCAACACCTGTGCTCAAAATGAACGACAATGGGTACGTGTTTGCGAGTTCGCGTACAAATTACGTGCATTTTATTGAACATACGTACCACAGTGTAGGTAGTGAGTAGGGGAATGCGAGTCTTGCAAATTAATCGATCTGCAAAGTGGTTGAAATTTGTTCGGCGCGTGCAAATTAAACGGTTTTTAAGCACCGCGTGATTTTCAACATTTGTGTCATTGAACTTGCAATGGTAATTATTCCAAAAATGGGTTTGAGGTTTAAACTAAATCAACCTAATTCACTTCCCGTGACCCAATGGCTGGTTTTTACTTTGGCCAGAGGCTAAGCATTGCCATACAACGTGGCAATGCCGTCAGTCTCTTGGGTACATTACCAGTCGAAAGCGACGCGGATGAATTTTTCGGTGCTATATTTTAGTTTGTTAATATTTTTAGTTATGTTAGTATATAATTATTTTTATACTATAATGTTATAATTTTGTTATTTTTATACTATAATGTTATAATTACACCACTTGTTAAGTTAATACAATGTGTACCACCTAAATCTAGAACGTTTTATACGTACATTGGTGTTTATTAGCTTGCAAACCGCAGCTCCTAAGTAATTCGATAATTATTATTTTTTATTTATTCATGGAAATGAGACAACCATACAGAGTAACTTAATAATAAGCCCAGGGTAGACCAAAAATCGTTTAAAGTTATTTTGACCAATAAATTAAGGCAGGTCAACAGTTGGAGAATGTGAAATGATAGATTGTAAAAAATGGTTTGGTTGTTTTTGAACTGATTCGCCCTATCCCCTCATACTAGTATAAAACTGTATCACGAGCGAAATTAAAATCTTCTTTATGATCTAGTTATATTTAATAAAAATAACAAAATTATATACTAACTTAACTAAAACTATTTACAAACTAAAATATAGGGTCGAAAAATTCATCCGCATCGCTGTCGACTGGTAATGTACCCAAAAGACTGGCCGCATTGCCACGTTGTATGGCATTATTGTTATTTTTATCAAATTAGTTATAAGTTATTTACATATTTGTACATAATATACTGAGAAAAATAATTAAATTCAAATAAATTAAAAAATAAGTTATATTTATGTATGTCTATGTAGTACAGACATCGTGAATTACGTTCCACACGCATCACTCGTTTTATTTCCAGTTCTGCTTGAATCCACCTAATGTTGAGTAGTTGAGAGTAGACCTCACTTTGTGTATTCCACTTATCCAGTCCTATTTCCTTTATTTCTGTAGTACTCTTATCTCTAATTCACTAGTTTGTTAGGCTGTTTACGCTAATCATTTGGAGTTGAAAAGGGTTCCTATATGGTGGTTGTAATCACGTGGTTATTCGTCTTCAGTAAAATATTATGAGATAAATTTTATTCATGAACTTCTATACTATACTTATATAATATTATAAAGAGGCAAAATTTGTTTGTTTGTAAGTTTTATGTAGGTTAATCTCTGGAACTACTCAAACTCAAAGCATTTATTTCAAATAAACCAATCACAGGCACTTTTGAATTGTCAAGGAGTCGGTCAGTCAGAAAGATGAAGCTAGTTGCCCATTCCAAAGCGTAAAAGGTATCTATGGAGAAGAACGGGCAAGAAACTCCACGGACACTCTTTATAATCAAAATATGGTTACAAAAAATTGGTTGCATCATTCATGTTGAAGTTATACATGTGAGAACGAAGCAGAACGTTAAAAGCGTCCGTAATAAAAAATAAAACTATTCAAAAATTAAATTAAAGTAAGCCGTGGCAGCTAAGAGATGACCATTCCCTACCGACAGCGCCCGTTCATGAACATGATGCATGGATTAGCACCATTCAGCTCAACCATTTCGAAGGGAGCTAAATGATCCAACACACACGCCACCGTCAGCGAGACATTAGAGTGAGCATGACATACTCTCAGCCGCCAGGGCACATTCAAGTCAATGAAAGATGTACCTAGTAAATGCCGTAAATGGTAGTTTTATAGTAGGTATAATATCCGTAAATTGATATGTCTATAAAATCAGTCAATCTATGGATATTTGAGCTGGCATTTGGCAATTACCTAGAAAGAAAGAAAAAAAAAAGTATTTATTGAGACTCGCACAGGAAATCACAAATTAAACTAAACACACTTAAAACATTAATAAAAAATAAAAAACAACCTGCATCATCAATCGACAAGATGACGAACTAAAACCAACGTGCAAAAATTTTCTGCCTACCCTGTCTCTTAAAACTGTGTGCACGCCACTGAGGTATATAGTATTCGCACGTGTGTTGTGCAATTATACAATGCTACCAGAAGCTAACTCAAAAATTAACCAAGACAAGTTAATAAAATTTATATTATTATGGGACCACCGCGCAAGCTTCCTCTACCAAACGAAAAATGAGGAAGTCATTTTCAAAATCGGTCCACAATAGACGTAAACATCGAAGAAAAAACTTAAAAAGAAAATTCATACTACCTCCTCCTTTTTTGAAGTCGGTGAAAACACAAGCTTCCTGTGCTTTCTAGCGAGAGATGTATTAAACTATTTACTAGATATTCAAACTCAAACTCAAACTTAAAGCATTTATTTTAATTAAACCATTTACAGGCACTTTTGAACTGTCAAAAAATCAGTCAGTTAGTCAGAAAGTTGAAGCTAGTTGCCCATACCAAAACATAGTTCTCTATGGAGAAGAACATGCAAGAAACTCCAAGGACACTCTTTTAAATATAGATATTACAAAATCCTGGGTACATTATTCTTATTGCTTCTAAATGTGAGAACAATGTACAAAAAATAATCAAAGCACTTGAAAATATAAGATTAAAAATAAGCCCTGGCAGATAAGAGATGACTAGTCTCAACTGACGGCGCCCGTTCACGAACATGACGCATATCTTTTTGCCAATCATTCTTATTCTTTCAGAAAAAAAGCAACAACATATTGCTGTTTCACAACATATACCGAATATAGTAAATTGCACATTCCAATATCCAGGGTAGTAACAAAGTTATTATTTGAAGCGGGCACTTCGCATGCACTAAGTCGTTAATTATTCAGTGCGCCGACACCTGACGCTTTCTGTTCAGTAAAAAGCTAATAGTTAGGGACCGAAGCTGCTAATTTATGAATTTATGTGTTCACTTTGTTTATAGGTAAATGGAAATGAGAATTTATTCAACTTTTGGGCTTCTAAATAGTATAATTATTTTGTTTTAGGTTCATTGAATTTTTTTTATTGAAAATCAAGGATTTTAGCTGATTAAACATCAATTTTCTTAAACCAGTCGTTTTTTTTGACAAAATACTTTTTTTTTTAAATATCATCATCTGCCTAGCCTTTTCCCAACTATGTTGGGGTCGGCTTCCAGTCTAACCGGATGCAGTTGAATACCAGTATTTTACATGGAGCGACTGCCTATCTGACCTCCACAACCCAGTAACTGGGTAATACTATACCCCTTGGTAAGACTGGTTGTCAGACTTTCGGGCTTCTGACAACCCGTAACGACTGTCAAAGATCCACGAATGACAGCCGGGACCAACGGCTTAACGTGCTTTCCGAGGCACGGAGGAGTCTCGGTATGTAAAGATGGTCACCCATCCACTGACCAACCCTGGCAAGCGTAGCTTAACCTGATGGATCGACCAGTGCGGCTGTTATTACTTAGCCACGAGGTCCTCTACTTTAAAAAAAAATATATGCAATAGAAAATAAACAAATAAATTTTTAAACTAAAAGACGTCCGTACCAATTTATTCTTATACATATAACTAATGCGATGCAGTGGGTTGAAGTAATTGCAGAAAAAATATTTTTCTTCTCATAATTCACTGGATTAGACCGAGGATACAGCGTGGCTTACATAACGGTTGTGAGTGTGTGTCATTTGTTTATCACTTATCGGCTTCCTACTACTAAAAGTAATGTTTATCTTTACGACCTCGCGTTCAAGATTAATTACTGGAGCGTCTATCAAAAAGCCAATTAAAATAGCCAGTGAAGTAAAAATGCATGTAAAGAGAAAAGTTTTAAGAGCTATTGTTTTAATCTGTTTCTTAAATGATCGTATTTATTTTATGAAGGTTATTAAGTGACGGATAAATTGTTGGGAAATGCAAATTAGGAACTAATTGATTTGCAGTAAGGTTTTAGTTGGCGTACTACGTTTGACATTATCGATTAAACCATAGAAGAATTGCCTTGTTTTTTTTTTAAAACAAGGAAGTCGTTTTTATGTGAAACAAATATTTAGCAGATTGATACACAACGTAAATATTTATATGACTGTCAAAGAATGATAGTTATAACTTGAGTAATCTTTTTTCTTTTTTTTATGTGTAACATCTTTCCTCCCGCTTTCCTGCAATCTGTGGAAGTTATTTCGTGAAAAGGGACGGAAGTGTGTAACAGGAAGCTGGGGAAGCGCGCACTATTTGATTTGACCAATGAGCGCGCGCGGATCTAGAGTTGGCCGTCAGATGGTACCAACCCATTTTCCGAGAGGTTGGTACTGTCCGTCAAGATGTTAGATGTTACATATCATATGCGACTACTGTAAGGCTCGCTCGTTTTTAGGGTTCTGTAGTAAACAAGGAACCCTTATAGTTTCGTCATGTCCGTCTGTCTGTCTGTCTGTCCGCGGTCTAGCTCCAAGACCCTTAGTACTAGAAAGCTGTAATTTGACATAGGTATACATATTAATTACGCCGACAAAGTGGTAAAACAAAATTATGAAAAACATTTTTTTTAGGGTACCTCTCCTACACGGTGGTGATGTTTTTTTTTTTAACCCAATGTGTGGGGTATCATTGGAAAGGTCCTTCAAAAATATTTTGTGAAACCTATTTTTGGATTCAAGGATCCGTTTGCGAAATATTAAGCTTTAAAGTGCTAATTTTTGTTAGAGTCAAGTATCCCCCCCCCCCCCCCCCAGCTAAATGGTTGGGTTTGGATGTGTGAAAAAAATCACAGCAGTAGTTTATATAACGAAATTAAAAGGAAAACTATCACAGCTAAGTAGGCTTTACTAGTTATCGAGTAATAATCGACCAACTTAACTTTGCAGTTGCAAAAACATGTTTTCCCATACATTCCGTATGGGAGAACGTGTTTATCAACTACAAAGTTAAGTTTGTTTTTGGGATAAATTTATCCCAACTACGGAACCCTTCATTGTGCGTGGTCCGACACGCACTTGGCCGGTTTTTTCAACTACAACGAGTAAACTCTTGGCCTTCATCTCACCAGATGGTAAGTAATGATCAGGCTGAAGGTGGAAGCGGGCTTTACTCGGAATCCTCAACCACAGAGGAACTGGCAATCTGACCTCTAACTGCTGAACACAACAACGCTGTTGACATTGTTGTTACGGCGACAAACTTAGATAAGATGGTGGTGGCTAGCCAAGAGGACTTAGAACAAGCAAGATTGAACAGAAAATTTTGCACCCGCTCGGAATAAAGACATGGATCTCTGGATCTGAGACAGGTAGTCTTACCACTACACTACAGACGCGCTTAAAATCACTGGTAATCACGGACGATTCAAGTCATATAGTCACTTTGCAAAGCAATCATTTTGCCTTACATAGGCACATGTAATTTACAATAGTCTATAAATGTAAAGAACATGGCTTAGAGAAACGGGGAAAGGAAGTACGCAGAGCGAGCGGAAAAAGGCAAGGATTGATCGTAGATTGCTTTCGCAATGCAAGCGGTGTTGTAGATTAGATCTAGTGACGTGCAGACTTCAAAAAAAAGTAAGTAGTCTTTGCTTCTATTCCTGATGCAGGACGGCTGCATTTGTTTATATATTTCCGAAGACTGAGATATTCTTTAGGCAGGCGCGTCAATGGTTTGCTGAAAAAAGTTGGTACAACGGATTGCGAGAAACTTTTTTTCTTGTAGGAACTGGCTTTCGGTAGCCCGGCTACTGCAACGTTAATGAGAATAGCGGTAATTTCATTATTTTTTTTCATTTTAGAGATAAATGTCAAAGTACTCTAAGATATGCAATGCGATGTGATGCCAGCCCGTCCCATCCTTGATGTCCTCCCTCCGGTTGACGCCCTAAGCCGAGGTTCGTACCCCACAGGGATTCGTGCCATTAGCGAGCGTTCACCTAGTTTTAATTAGCATAGTTGAATAATCTCTGGCTGGAGGTTTTAAGTGTAGTAGCTTAAGGCACCCACAGGAAAGCCCGGTTAAGTAGTCATTATCTCAGAGGTCAACCACGAAATGCTCTACCTAAAAAAAAAAGAAAAAACCATGTGATGAATGCGATGAATATGCGTGTTGTACCTAATGTGATTTGCATTCACAATAATACAGAAATTCCTGGAGTGACCTATTTATGAAAACTTTTAAAGCAATTAAAACCCAAGATCCCTTCTCCAAAAGCCATATAAAAAAGCACAACAGCATTACTCTCGTATCATCAATTACTACAGGTTGGAGGCTGTGACTGGCTACTTTCATAATTGCCTCAGAAGTAACGACGCGGTGAGTTGGCCAAATGATGCGTTACCCCGATGGGGCTAAAGTAGGGGAAAATTGCTATAAGTTATGCAATTTCCCTACGCACCATTAGCTCCAGGCCTCCAGGCAGGGAATTTAGTACTCAACACTTATTGCATCGTCTGCAGCGGATTTTCTTTGTTGTAGTACTTTGAATTTGCCCTTTTGATGTGAGAGTTCTTGAGGAAATTGAATATGAATCGGTTTTGTTTTACGTAGGTATATTTAATAGTGTACTTTTACTCTTTAATTTAAATAGTAATCTACTTGTTTGAGTTCTTTGACGATGGCTGATAACCGACTAATATGACACTTATAATTTTTAACCGACTTCCAAAAGCTACTTACTCCTTTTGGAAGTCGGTAAAAAATTATAAGTTCTCAATATGACAGTATGGTTTTTATTTGGTAGGTCATACTTCAGAGGTAGTCCCATATAAATTTTATTAACTTTGCTTGGGTAGTTTTTGAGTTAGCTTCAATAATACGTATTTTTTCCGCCTTAGTATGTAGATGATATGATAAGTTCCTGTCACTGTTATTTACATAGCAGGTATTGGTACTTATTCGAATTTGTGTGGGGTAGGTACCACAAGTAAAAGTGAAAAAAAAAAAACATAAAAAAAACAACCGTCCTTTGGATTTGAACTTTCGCTTTTTAAAGTGAAACTTTTATTACATCGTCTCAAACTTTTTCGTCTGTGTGTTGCATGTCGCGTGACGGTCGGCCGCGGAGTAGGGATAAAGTGAAAGGCGCTCGTCAGAGCAGCCAAGGCCAATATGGTGGCGCCTATAGAAGTTTCACTTTTGCCGTGGTTTCATAAAACCACACAATCATTTTTTGGCACAGACTTCCGATATTAAAGTTACTTTTCACCTTGTCGTGTTTTTTTTGTAAAAAAGGTTTTTACTAAGAATACGAAGCATTTGCGTATTGATACCGTCTGCCAGAGGTTGGTCCTACTTTAGTTCCTATCTACTAGTAAGGGTCATCATTCAAGCAGTAATCCTGTACCTCACCTCATCATCTCTCACACACAAAACAAAAATTCATTAATCATCAGGTGTCCTATTTCCTCCACAGTGCGAGAGGTTACGTTTCATTAATGAGTGACTAGTAGTAAAACGGAACGAGGTTCAGCGAGGGAGTGTAACGACGTCGTAAAGTGAAATAACTGACGTGCAAGTACTATTTCTTTGACTTTTACTTGTAGTTGTAGTGGCCTTGTCAGAGCACAGTTTATGTAGGTGCCTACGCATGCCTCTCCGAGACTAGTGTCATGAATTCTAGTTTTCACGGTCGTAGAATTGTTTTTTTTTCTTCGTAGAGATGATAGTAGTATTAGGTACTTCTGTTTTATTGGTCTTAGTCAAATTGGTATTGGAAGCGCAGTTCTATTTGCGTTTGAGGCTGTATTTCTTTATGTTCATTTTTAAACTAATTTTTTCGGGTGGAGTCAAAAATTCAATGTTTATGCTGAAGTTTTGATGAACGAGATAAAGTAATTGATTTCAGGTACAATCGTCTGAAGACTTTGACTTGATATTTCGTGAAAGTATAAGAATATTGAGTTTACATATTTTATGATCGTTCTAAATAGATTAGATTTCTTTGAAAGCAATTGTATTTTCAGAAATATAAAAATAATAATGTAAGTACCTGTATGTTGGGTAAATATTTTATTGTATTCACTCGGAGTCTTCGAGACACAATACGTGAATACGTTGCTTCTTGGTAAGCCTCATCATCGTTGCCAAGATCATGGCTCAACATCAGGCAGGGTGGTCCAACGCTGGCAAAGATAACAGTCGATCTAGATTCAATTGTTTTGTGAAGTGAAAACTTCTTTAGGCGCGTTGGGAATTTTTGAGATGGGACTAAAGAATTGAACCCGCGACACTGTTACCGACACCAGCTTTTGACCATTAAAAAGACATCAACGCGCGATAAATTTTCTTTAGGAATAATGACATTCCAAATATTGAGATATGACAACGACATGATTGACATTTCCCTTTTTTATACCGACTTCAAAAAATAAAAGTATTTCCTGCACAAGAAAATTGTTCAAGTTTTCAATTCTGTCGGCACTCCCGGAGTGCCGCTGTTTTTTTAAAAGACTTCCAAAAGGAGGAGGTTCTCAATTCGACTGTATGTTGTTTTTTTTTTGTATGTTTGTTACGCGATTACTCCGTCAATTATGAATTGATTTTGATGATTATTTTTTTGTTTGGTAGATCATACTTCAGAGGTGGTCCCATATAAATTTTATTAACTTTACTTGGGTAGTTTTTGAGTTAGCTTCAATAATACGTATTTTTACCTCGCTTAGTATGTGGATGATATTATGATAACTTCCTGTCACTGTTATTTACATAGCAGGTAGTGGTATTCAAATTTGTGTGGGGTAGGTATCATAACTAAAAAGTGAAAAATAAAACCTTTTTACAAAAAAAAAAACAATCGACTTCAAAAAAAACACTACAAAGTGAAAAATAACTTTAATTTCGGAAGTCAGTGACAAAGAACGAAAATTCAAAACCAAAGACACCGACTTCCGAAATTAAAGTTATTTTTCACTTTGTAGTGTTTTTTTGAAGTCGGTTGTTTTTTTTTGTAAAAAGTTTTTTTAATAATTATATCAATACAACTTAACAACATCACAGCAATTCCCGATTTTCTCACGTCTGATATCAAAGGCACTAAGCGTTTCTGTCGTTAAATTAATAGTCAGAGAGCTAGAGGGGCGTTTATACAAAATCTTTTAAATAAAGCGAGTACGTGACCTCTCGCAACAGCGGCCCTGCCAAATGGTGCAACAACAGATTTTTGTAATGTTCTATGTTGGTAAGCTAGGTCTGGACCGAAGCCAATTCGGCCATCGATTTACAAGTTCACTTTATGTTTTCCTGATATTTCCGTACTAGACGAAATAGTCCCGACTTCCGTTTGTTTGTTGTGTTGTCTTCTTGTAATGTAGATGTTGATTTTGTTTTAATTTATGCTGATGGTTAGTAGAAGGTTGTCTGGTGGAGTCTGCATCCTAATTGCGTAACACACTGGAGGTTTTAGTCCACCAAATAAAAGTCCAAAGTTCATAAGACGGTTATATTTGAAATATGAAGTATAGAACGGTTCCAGAAGAGTAGTAAGCACGTTAACACAATAGACAGTAGATAGGAAGATAAAAAACACTAAACAAGATATGAAATCTAAGCGTATAGAATTAGGAAGAAACAGATAGATTTGATTTTTAACCGACTTCAAAAAAAGGAGGAGGTTACTTAATTCGACCGTATATATATCATAATCTGTCGAAAAATTGTGAACTGGGTGAAATGGGTTAGGTTAGAACTGTGACCAACCGCGCGAGCCGAGCGAGCTTAGTGAGCGCTGCCGTGGCAGGCGCAGCGCTCACTACGCTCGTTTCTCATGGATACATTATAAACTATCGAAAAATAATGCGTTAAATCGTAAATGATTTGTCGCAGTTCACACTTTTTCGACAGTTTATAATCTAACAGAAATAATACCGATAGATTCTAAATTAACGAAGTTTATAATTTTACGGTGTCATATATTTCTTTGAATTTTTTTTATTTGTGTTCGCGGATAACTTCGTCGTTTATGAACCGATTTTGATGATTCTTTTTTGTTGGAATGAAAATATTCTAAAGATGGTACTATGATAAGGAAACCAGGATCTGATGATGGCATCCTAGAGAAATCGAGGGAACTCTTCAAATATTATGAGCACATCTATAGCAATTTGAGTATTTTTTATAGTAACTCGTGCAATTGCTCTTGAAAAGCATCATTTGGTGAAGTGGAACTGATGATGAAGACCACAGATGGCCAACGGAACTTCTCAATAGTCAATACTAAGTATTCCTATGGTTGCCAAGTAATTTATGCTCGTTACAAGACATATGGAGACGTGAAGCTGATGGTAAAGTATCAGGAGAACTCCTCAAAGATTAAAGTCCCTGCATCGGGAAAAGCACTATTTTGTGGAAGGTGATGAGCAGTTGACATTAGGCTATTGTAACTTAGATAAATTACAAACTGACGCACTATTAAGCGAGAAATAAAAACTTTTTTACAAAAAAAAAAACAACCGACTTCCAAAAAAACACTACAAAGTGAAAAATAACATAAATTTCGGAAGTCGGTAGCAAATAACGAAAATACAAAACCAAAGACACCGACTTCCGAAATTTATATTATATTTCACTTTATAGTGTTTTTTTTTTTGTAAAATGTTTTATTACAAGTACGTTTAACAGCTTTTAGGGCGAGCGAGCGCGTGAGTGCCTTGCGCAGCGGCGGACAAAGGACTGACGCGTGAGCTGAGCTTGCGGTGAAACCGAACTTCCACGAACGGAGCGCGCGGCCCGGCGGAAACAGCCGAATATGTACGATTGATGTACTCGGTCGCTTCGTAGTGTGGTGGCGATGCCACTACAACACTGAATCACAATCCGAGAGTTTGAAGGATATTGATAATTCATTCTTCATATGTTTGAAAAATTCGTCTGCTTAACCATGTAAATACGCAATGGACGCGGGTGAACTATTAAAATGAAACCCATTGCGATCAATTGTCATTTTATGTGTGGTACGCAATTACCCCGCTGGCTTAGTTCTCCATAATAATGTTTAATAGATTTTTTGTTTTCGGCAGATTAGGTACCTACTCTACAAAAGCGAACTCGCGACTTGTTACCGACACCGTGGAGTAAAAGACATCAACGCGTTGATTACCGCGGTGTCGATACTTTTTCAAGTTTTCATTTCTGTCGGCACTCCCGGAGTGCCACTGCTTTTTTTAGAGCACATTGTTACTTACATTAATCATATTTTACCTAAAAAAAGTAACCAATTTACCATTTTAAGTGGTGGATATTTTTAATAAAATCTAACTGGAATCACGAAATCGTAATAAAAAGGTACAAAATGTTTTGTTATTTTCTGCGATTCACACAATTTATTTATTTATTTATTTATTCACAAGGCAACTACAACAGGTAACAATCACAGTATATCACTAGGTTCACGTTATAGGTTTCGACCTGAATTGATTTACTTAATTCCATTGATGCATTTATAGAGTACCTACCTGGTACCTAAACTGTCAATAAGATTTTTTTTTAACCTTAAAATCGCCTTGCGACTCCCGTGAGCGTAACGTAACAATCGATATTTTTTAATGAAAGATTTAACTATTGAATAAACTGATGTTCCTTCTGTAACAGCATCAAAATTATTGCTATCGATTAATCATTTTGGCATGATTGCTTATAATTTCACTAGCTTCTACCCGCGGCTTTGCCCACGTGTATGTCGAAAAACATCCAACAGAAACGTACCACCAGAATTAAAAGTACCCATGTCTTAACGCATTCAAGGACACTGAACGAGACGCAATAGAAGTTTTATTGTTATAAAACGCCTATGGCCGTTTAGTGTCCCAAAAAGTTTTAATCCGGGTAAACAATTTATTAATTCCGTAATGCATGATTTTTTCCGACACTTTCAACAATTATCATCATATTTCAGTCAATTTACACAAAATGAATTATAAGTACATTTCCGTCCATGGGTGAAAACCGTATGCAAATCCGTTCGGTAATTTTTGAGTTTATCGCGTTCAGACATATAGACACGGCGGGGGGACTTTGTTTTTACCTGACTACGGCGAAGCAAAAAGGAGGGTTATGATTTTTACCGTATATATGTATGTTCATCTGTTGCCTCATAACTTCTAAAATTAATACCTATATTTATTATACAATAAAACCTTTACAAACAAAATTAAAGCTGCTCTACAAATACTTTATCACGGAATTATAACCCCAAAATAAGTTAAATAAAAGTAAGTTCAAAAACTAAAACCTGATTACTGAAAAATCACGCTCTAAAAAGTATGAAACAAGAAAATATTTCAGACAAAAAACAAGACATAGGTACCAAATGGCCAAGGTACAGCCGTGGTCGCATGCCTGTACACCTACAAAATTATAATGACATGATTTCTCAGTAGTCGGTAGGTTTTAGTTTTTGAACTTATGTAATATGAAGTGAGTAGTGATTATCCTACGTGCAGAAGAAACGGTGTAGTATCTTTGCCAGGAAAAGCAGCAACATCAACATCAAATTGTACCTACCACATGCAAACGTTTATCTCACATTACTAATCACACTACAGTCTGACTATTTTCTTAATGTCCCTCGGGAATCATAGCATTTCTGAATGCTAATTTCCATGTCCATCAATTATTAGATTTATCGTGTATAATAATTTGAATTCAGAACTAAGTACTTTATTGTTGTTTTGTTTTGATTTCCGTGTGAACTATATAGAGCTGTAAAACTATTTTCATGCCTGTGACTTTAGCAGCTTTCCTCCCATTTTAAAATAAATGACATTAAAGAGTAAGTATTATCAATTCTATATACTTCCAAGTCAATTGAGAGCGTCCGGTCTGCACCAAGTGCAAAGGGTAACTGATAGAAATCCGACGACTGACGAAACACGAAGTTTGCCGAGGGAAATTAAGAAAACAGTTATACTGTACTTACCTTCAAATGTATAAATAAAATAGTACATACAAATGTATAAGTCCCGACATACCTACGTATAAACTATAAGGACTCAGACATGCCAAAGCTTTGACATCGTCCTTATTTTACATACTAATGTTTCACGTTACCGAGTTTTACAAACACAAGTGTGTTCTAAGGCGAGCAATTACACTGAGTGGTTTTGCGTGTATCTTGCTTAGATAAGTACTTAGGTACTTGTGCTGTTTAATACATGGTAATTATACTGTATAGGAGAAAAATAAATTAAAACATTTGAAGATCTTGAATTCGAGTAGGCAGAAACTGGTGAAAAGAAACTTGATTAATGATGTAACTAATATTTTTTAACTATTTTTTATTTAGCCTACACTGTCCCACTGCTGAGCAAAGGCCTCCCCCAAATCCTTTCATGCATTCTTTTTCAAGGCCACTTCCATCCAACCCTTGCGGTACGCGTCTAGGTCGTCTCGCCACCTCTTCCTGGTTGTAATTATATAATTGTAACTATATAATTTAAAAATGTATCCATGTAGTTTCTTGCCCGTTCTTCTTCAGAGGAATCCACTGCGCTTTGGAATGGGCAACTAGCTTCATATTTCTGACTGACCGACTCGTTGACAGTTCAAAAGTGCCTGTAAATGGTTTTAATTGAAATAAATGCTTTGAGTTTGAGTTTGAAATATAAAATTATTGTGCTTTTGTTTGAAGTGAAAACTTCTTTAGGCGCGTTGGGCATTTTTGACATGGGACTAAACCATTGATTTCGCGACTTGTTACCGACACCGTCGAGTAAAAGATATCAACGCGATGATTACCGCGGTGCCTGGAGTAAAAGACATCAACGCATTGATTATCACGGTGCCAATTTTTTTTCAAGTTTTCCCTTCTGTCGGCACTCCCGGAGTGCTATTTTTTTTTTTGTACACTATTGATCCGCCCCTGCTTCGCAAGATTTTTACGTGTTGACAAATCATCGAGATTGTTTTATTAAATGAAAATGTAACATAAATGTGTTTTCGTATAAACCTTCTGGAATAAATTCTCTGGATGATGGTGAAAACTGCATCAAAATCCGTTGCATAGTTTAGAAGAACAACGCGGTCATACAGACAGACACAAAAAGCGACTTAAATCATAACTATAATAATACTAGCTGACCCCGGCAAACGTTGTTTTGCCAATAATTTGTTTGGGGTGGACAACCCTTATCACTTAGGGGTATGAAAAATAGATAGTAGCCGATTCTCAGACCTACTGAATATGCATATAAAATTTGGTAAAAATCAGTAAAGCCGTTTCGGAGGAGTAAGGTAACTAACATTGTGACACGAGAATTTTATATATAAGATTATAAATGCGAAAGTGAATTTGTTTGTTCGTTATGCTGCGGCCGCATCTGCGTTTATCGTGACGAAGCTTCGCATACTGATACGATACACGCAGATGACCAACCATTATCGGCTATCGTCGCAATAGTTCGGGCTGCGTAGCACTTATCACCCGGGTACATAAAAGGGTTTCAAGCACGCTAACGCTAATGTGACCACCGCATTAATAGTGCGATAACTTTTTAGCGAGTTTTAACATACGAAGCTTCTGCACGCATTGCTTCGTCACGATGGACGCAGATGCGGCCGCATTACGCTTTCACGCTAAAACGGCTGAACGAATTTGGATTAAATTTGGCACATAGGTAGACCTGACCTGGGTTAGGACATAGGATACTTTATATCCCGGTAGTACGTTCTCGTGGGTTAATTTCCGAACTCCACGCGGGTGCAGCTGCGTGCAAAAGCTAGTTCATAATATGTATAGAAGCTCGAAAGTTATTATTTTAGGCGTGTTCAAGTGAGTTAGTAATAAAAGAGAACTTAGAGTTATGATTTTGAATACCAGATTAGGTCTGAAAGGGATTTAATGAACTTTTCGTAATTAGAAACTTCTCTATAAAGCAGCAATCTTGAAACCTTTTTTTTGTTTATTTTTCAGGTTATTCGAACTGGGAATTGTTAATCGCCTGTGTGTCGACCTTTCACCAAGGAGATTTCTGTAGACATTGAAGAGTCTCATATAATTGCGTAACACAATTGTGGTATAGTAATCTTATTCCAGGTCTTCACATATAGTTAATGAATACAAAATATTGTAATACACTTTAAAAGAGTAACGTTGGAGTTTCTTGGCCATTCTTCTACATACGAAAACTACATTTTGAAAGGGGCGACTAGAATCAATTCATTTTTTTTTTGTAATTTTTGACGTTCAAAAGCTATTGAAATAAATTATTGAACTTTGAATTTGACTTTGACAGATAAACATTAAATGACAATTTATCGCAATGGGTGTCACTTTGACAGTTCACGCACGTTCATTGCGTTATTTGCGTTGTTGAGCAGACTAACTTTTCAAACTTATGGAGCAATGGATTAGCAATTAATATCTTTCAAAACTCTCGGATTGTGATTGAAAGTGTGTTACGCAGTTAGGGTGCAGTTTCTCAAAAATCTCTTTATCTTAGGAAGGTTAAGTCAGGAAAATTAATTGTTCAGTACCAACTTTATTTGTGCGTATTTTAAAATCATAACTGCCTTTCTTGGACAATTGTATGAAATAGCTTATAACACGGCAAAATCAGTGCTTGTGAAACCAGTGATATTATAATTTTACTAGTGAAATAATAAGTGCACGAAACTTTGTCAACCGCCTCTATTTCTCAAAATTTAATGGACTTTTTTTAGTATTATTGTAATTTCATGGGAACGCTGTAGTGATTTTATAATAACCCTAGGTATATTATGAGTCAAGTTTTTAGTGGGGTCTTCATGCGTTTTGATTGGTCAACTCTTCTTCGTCCGTTTTTAAGATCTGCATAATAACTTGTAGAAGTAAGGCACGACATTGGAAACGGACCAATCATTGACCGTCTCACAATTTAACGGGCTTGCACATACAGTGACATTGTCAAAATATTACTGCCTTGCAATATCACTGCGTGGGTCCAGTGGAATTATGATGTCACTGAAATGAGCCCGTTAAATTGTGAGAAATGGATGCGGTTGGCAAAGTTTCGTGCAATTATAATTTCACAAGTGAAATTATATTTTCACTGGGTTGACAATATCCCTGCGACACATCCACGTTACACATAGATACTTTTCTAGGTTGCTATTTATTTATTTATCTTATGGCCGAATCCTACAATTTATGGACCGATATTGATTAAAATTAAGACTCTTGTATCTTTATCAATTTACCCTCCCATATGGAAGTAACTATCACATGTAAAATTAGCTTAGGAATATATTTACATACCCAGATTGGTAACAAAAAAAAAATGTGGCACTCCGGAAGTGCCAACAGAAGTAAAAACTTGAACAAGATCGCCTTGGTGGAAGAAAAATACTTGTATAGAACATTAGTCCGTAACCTTATCTAAATAAAGAGCAAAATCGCGTTTACAAAACATTTAAAGTAAAGTACTTGCATAGAACATTGATCCGTAGCTTAATATAAATAAAGAGCACAATCGTGTTTACAAAACCTTTAAAGTAAAAATACTTGCATAGAACATTGATCTGTAACGTTATATAAATAAAAAGCACAATTGCGTTTACAAAAATGAGGTGTCGTTAAGTGTCGCGAAATCAATGGTTTAGTTTTACAAAATGGCTTTAAAAAAAAAAATCTGTCGACTTCCAAAAAAAACACTACAAAGCGAAAAATAACTTTAATTTCGGTAGTCGGTGTCTTTGGTTTTGAATTTTCGTTTTTTGCCACCGATTTCCGAAATAAAAGTTATTTTTCGCTTTGTAGTGTTTTTTTTGGAAGTTGGCTGACTTTTGTAAAAAGTTTTTATTTTTCAGTTTTTAGTTGTGGTAGCTACCCCACAACTAAAAACTGAACACCCAAACTTACCACAAAAATTCGAATACCACTACCTGCTATGTAAATAACAGTGACAGGAACTTAAGATATCATCCATATACTAAGCGGGAAAAAAATACGTATTATTGAACCCAACTCAAAAACTATCCAAACAAAGTTAGTAAAATTTATATAGGACCACACGGAAAGCACCAACTTTCAAATAAAAAAAGAATCATCAAAATCGGTTCACCCAGTAGAAAGTTCTGAGGTAACAAACCTCAAACCTCCTCCGTTTTTTGAAGTCGGTTAACAAAACTACACAAATGGATGTTTGAACTAATAACATTTGGTAAAAAAAACATTTGTCAAGTTACATAAAGGTTTTAAACTAATGAGTTAAATTACATTAATAATAAGTGGTAACGATAAAATACGTTATAAGTTGACATAATAAAGTGTGAGAACGCCACATAAAAATTACTTGCACAAATGTTGGTTTATTTGTCTATTTTAAAACACCAAACACTTCACCGCACTTCCACATTTTGCTTTGATGTATTTATTAGTTTGGGACTGGCCACAAAAAATCTTTTAAATGGCAAATCTCACGGTTTTCATAATGCGACCTGATCTTGTGGTGACAAGTGGCTCATTTTTGTCAAGTGATGTTTTTTGTCGATTGGATTTCAACCGTGGTTTTTGCTGTAGTTTCGGGCGAAACGAAAACCTCATGTGGTGACTCAAGTGCAGGGCTATTAACATAATTAAGCAGGTTTGAGACGATCGAGAGAAATAGCAACTTTTCGAGAACCTACTTGAAAAACTTAATGTTTATCGCTTCGTTTGAGGACAGACAGCCTAGATCATAAATAACATAAAGTTACCATACATTACACAAATGAACAAACAAACCATCACCATACCCACCACGACTATGTGGGTCATTACTTTTTGTTTTGTATTTTATTTTTTCTCAGTTAGTTCTAATCATGGTCTGACAGTTTGAGTAATTTATGTGGCCTACCCAAATGTCCTTTTTTTGGTAAGTATTGTTCGTCGAATCATTGAGCTTCTTAAATTCTGAGTTGAGTTGCACGATAACTGACAAATGCGTGCACTGACTGGACAGGCCTTCTCAATCTGTGTGGTGCTTTCCTCAAAAGACCACTTCAGACATCAATCTACATGGTCTTCATATGATTTGACCAAGATTATGTCTGGACTTTAAAAGAGACTGACAGACCGAAAAAAACCAGACAGACCTCTGAGTTTGTTTCGGCCTTTCTTCTTAGAGTACCTAGTCAGATAGAAAACGCCGACCTCATCTGGTTTAAAAAAAATACCTATATGATTGACGTGTAAAAGTGTTTGTACAAACGTACTTACAGAAATAAAATCATTTATCACGCTTGACAATTGGATTGGTGATCGCTTGAAATGCTGCAGCCAATCCTCTCGAAGTTGTATTTTATTAATTTATTTAACAGTTTATATACACACATATAAACAGACAAGAAGAAAGGAACAGAAATATACGTACAAAGGTGATGTTTATTTCTAAAGAAATCTCATTCAGCATACCTGCGATAGGAAAGTAGATAAAGAAGAGATATATATCTCGGAAATACGTTACTGTAGTTGACTAATCGCGACGCCAGCGCCGCCTAGCGGTGTTCGACTGAGTCTACAACATAACACTGAAGCAGAGCAGAGTTCATCAGGGGCAGTCAAGCAGTGAACACGTTTATAAACTGTCGCGCATTCTGAATAGTCGTGTCGTGTACCTACAGTGTGTGAATTGCTAGTGTGATTAATTTGATCGTGAATTATAATGTGATCTGAACTGTAAACGGTTTTTTTATTGCGCAATAACCAACACTACCCACAGCCAGCCCACATTAGTTAAAATATGGCTGATAATAAAAAGAAGAGACACGTACCCTCTCCGTCATATATAAGAGATATTTACATCACTTCTGGGTGAAGAAAGCTTTGGTAGTGTTTATCTGTGATGCCTATGCTGAACCGAAACTAACCTAAAAATATATGAACATAATTCAGTGATTTACAAGCTTATAAAGTAGGTAGTGTATAAGCATAATCAGCCTTGTTCCTACTGCTGGGATACAGGTCTTCTCTCTTCGAGAGGGAGTGGACTGTAATCTACCACGCGGACCCAGTGCGGTAGATGTCACATGTCTTCGAATTTTTGGTTCTAGGATATGCCGGTTTCCTCACGATGTTTTCCTTTACCGTTTTGAGAGCAGAGGAGATGAAATTATTTACACAAAGTAAAATGCCTGCCTGGGTTCGAACCCACGACCCACAATTCGTAAGTTTACCATTACCACTGGGCCAAACACTTTCCGAGTTTCTTAAGAGACTGAAAATAGATCAAATAAAGCAAGACAATAACAGAACAGTGATTATCTACATATTTGTGGAATTTGATGTACTGTATGACGAAAACACGTTCCAACATAAGTAACTATTTCATTAAACATGTTTCTATAGACGAGGAAAGTTATACTAGAGCCTAGTGGGCACTAAAACGCTTATTAAAGCCAGCATCCGCGTCATGTTCAAAGTAATCTAGCGATAGAACTTTGAGCGTCTTCTACATTGGATAAGGTATGTATTGTCACTTTATTATGTATTTGTAAGCCTAAGAATTTTAAATTTGAAAATACTTTTTTTTTTTTTTTTTCTGTTGGGCATCTCACAGCTGGTTCCGAAAACCGTAGCTGTTTAACCGGTCAATCCTGTGGTTGCCTTAAGCTACTACACTCAAAGCCTCCAGCCAGGGCACAAATAACTAAGCTAAAAATTTAAGGATGAACGCTCACTAAGGGCACCCCCTGCGGGGTTCGAGCCTCGGCTTAGGGCGTTATCCGGAGGGAGGACATCAAAAGATGGGACGGGCTGGATCAAAAGGTTTTGATCATTATTATTAGTCGGGGAATTTAAAGCTACGTGCACAGCTGCAACAACTGCTGGCACCTCGTTTTCGAGCAAGGGTCGGGGGGAGTATTATTTACTCGGGGGCGCGGCGGTCGAGATCGCAAATGACCTCGGCGGCGAGGTCGGTATGACGGGAGGCGTCTGTGTTTGTACACTGTACTTGTTTCCCTATTGCTCTCCTGGAGGAGGGTTATGGGGTCATCGGGATCTACGAGGATATGCCTTGGACGGCGAACATGACTGATTTTACTCGGGACATAACTGGCGGCCTCGACAACCAGAGGGTTGCGATGTTTGGCCGCGGACTCAAAGAAACGCTTGGAAAGGCGTTTTAGAAACTGATGGATTGTGGGAATCTTTAGGTCGAGGTGGAGTGCCTCGTTCCTTACGAACCAGGGGGAACCTGTGGCCCTACGGAGGAATTTATTTTGCACTATTTGCATCCTATGGATATGACGGGGTTTCGCATGAGCGAACACGGCACCCGCATAGGTCATGATCGGTCGAATGCACGCCGTGTAAACGCGCAATTTGCACCTAAGTGACAATTTGCTACGTGCATTCACCAGGTAAAAGAGTCTACCGAGAGCGAAAGAGGCTCGCGAACGAACCATCTTTATGTGCTCTGCGAAAGTCAAATGATGGTCTAGAACGACACCGAGATATTTAGCTCGCTTCTCCCAAGGGATCGGCTTGCCGAACATGCTGATTGGTCGGGGGAGGGGGTTTTTGAGCCTTGAACGCGGCTTCGTAAAGAGAACCGCTTGGCTTTTATCGGGGTTGACTTCTATCCGCCATTTTGTAAACCAAGCTGCCAGTCTATTGACTGCGCGTTGGAGATTTAGGCGAATGATGTCGGGGGATCTAGAGCTGAAGTAGATGGCAGTGTCGTCTGCGAACAGACCCAACTGCGACCTACCGCAACCTTTTGGGATATCGCTTGTGTATAGCGTAAAAATGAGGGGGGACACCACAGAGCCCTGGGGGACACCTGCGCGGATGGGACGGGGAGTGGATAACGCTCCTTCGATACGATAACGGAAGACGCGATTCGATAAAAAGTCTCGTAAGATGAGTACGAGACGATCTGGCACGCCGAGTTGGTACAGCTTGTATATTAAGCCGTTGTGCCAGACTTTATCGAACGCTTTCGCTACTTCGAAGAATACTGCACCGGTCATAGTCCCGCGCTGGAAACCAGCGCTTATGGATTCTACGATGCGGTGGGCCTGATGCATGCTAGAGTGCTCAGTTCGAAAGCCGAACTGTTCGTTGGGGATGAGGCCCTTGGTCTCGGCGAAATCTCTGAGGCGCTTATAAATAAGCCTCTCATAGATTTTTCCGAGAACCTTGAGCAGACTGATGGGACGGTAGCTAGTGGCCTCGGTTTTAGGCTTGCCGGGCTTTGGGATACCGATAACCGTGGCCTCCTTCCATGACTGGGGGAAGATATTGTTGCTTAAGGCACCATTGAAGATGGTGGTCAGAAGCATTATTAGGTGGGCAGGGAATAGTTGGATCACCCTATTGGTGATGCCATCTGAACCGGGGGCTTTACGGACTTTAAGACCCTTGATGATGTCGTGCACCTCGTCCGGGAGGACGGGGGGCAGTGGACAATCAGGGTCATCGACGGGAGGGAGGGAGGCTCTACGTTCGACTTCGGCGTCGACCTTTTTCAGGTGAGCTTTGTCTACAGGTAGGGAACTGGGAGTGCATTGGGCCTCGAGGCTGTCTGCGAGGCATTCAGCCTTTTCGGCATCGTCGAATGCGATGGATTTATCGGGATGGGTCAGGGGGGGCATGGCTGAGACCTGGGGAGACCTGAGTTTCCTCTGGAGCTCCCAGAAGGCCTGATGGGTGGGCTCTAATTCGCCGAGTAACTTTCCCCAGCTCGCGTCCCGCAGCTCCGCTATACGTGTCTTTACAGATCTCTGTAAATAGCACATATGGGCTTTGTTGGCGTTACAGGGAAAGCTATCGTAGGCACGTATGGCCGCGTTCTTCTCAGTCAGTAATGCACGCACGTCGTCCGGCAATTTCCAGCGACGGTCGTCCGTCGCTGGAACTTCCCTTGAACAATCGTTCAGGACGGTTTGTACGTGATTAGTGAGTGAGTCGATCGCGGCCGTGGTGTCGGCGACCGAGTCGAAAAGGTCGGGGATAGAGTCTAGTTGAGGGGACGTGTTGGATTTCAGCTGTGTGCTTACTTTCTTCCAGTCCGTGATCCTCTTAGTGATAGGGGGGGCGTTCGGGTCGGAAAGACCTATGCGGGGGTGTAGTCTCATGACTACCGGGCGGTGATCAGAGTCTAGCTCTTGTACCGTTTCTATTGAATCTAACTTTAGGTTGACGTTCTTAAGGAGCGCCACGTCTAAGATATCGGGGGCATGATTTGGATTCGTGAGCGGAAAATGGGTGGGAGTCATGGGAGCGATGACGTCAAAGGTCAGGGAGTTTGAAAGGTCGAACAGGTGTTGACCTCTGAGATTGGTTACCGAACTGTTCCAAGAGGGATGTTTGGCATTTAGATCGCCTGCTATAATGAGCGAGTTACTCATAGCGAGTAGAATCGAGAGGTCGTTTGAGAGGCGTTGGTGATGGTAATGCCCCGTGGTGTTACCGGGGGGATTATAGACCGATACGAGAGTGATCGGCTCGTGACCTGACATGCCTAGACGGCAGGCGGAGACTTCTAATACCGAGAGGAGGGGAGGGTCTAGTGGGATGCAGTGAAGCTGCTTTCTATAATAGATCAGGGTGCCACCCTTGTGACATCGCGACCTGTCATTGCGAACTATCCGGTAATTGGCAAGTGACGGATCACGATGGCAAGGCTTTAGGAAAGTCTCTTGTATTAAGAGAACGTCTATTTGATGATCGCGGAGGAAGAGCCCTATTTCTTCCCTTTGGGATTTTATGCCGTTGGCGTTAAAGTAACCTATTATTAGGGATCGGGGTTTGAATCTAGCTAAGGCCTCGTTATCCATTGAAAGATTTAGGGGTTTGGGCGAGGGATTCTAGGGCTTGCGTAATATCCGGATACGCATTATAAATGGATTGCATCCTAATGATATTGCCTTGGGCGGCGACGATGAGTTTTGCCATTTCCTTAGCACGCGGGGAGGCAAAACTCGCGTAATTTGACGTGATTATGTTGAACGAGGTAACACCTGACATCTGCTCGGTCACGGGACCGGCAGTCGGGGGACGCGGAGCTTGGGGAGCAGGCGCGGGTTTAGCGAGGGGCGCGGCGGGCGCGGGGGGCGCAGAGTGCGCGGGACGCGCGGAGGGCGCGGGTGGCGCGTTGCCACGGAAGCGGGGGTCCCTAAGGTGGGGGGGGGAGGAGATGGGGGGGCGGCGGGGGAGGGGAAATGACCGTAAGAGGGCACCAAGGCAGGGAAAGACTGCTGGTGGTGGAGATAATTCCACGGACTAGGCCTCTGAGGGCTTAGTCGTTGGGGCATAAGGGCGGAGGGAATCCTGTAAGAGGATGAGGAGGGAGTTTCCCTTTGCTGGCGGGCGCCGGAGCGTTTCCCCAGCTTGGGAGAAGAGGCCTTAGGGGCTTTTGAACAACCCCGGTAGTTAGCCGGGTGGCCCCCTTTGCCGCATAGAACGCAGCTAGGAGGTACGGTACATAGGGTACGGTCCTTGGGACGGGGGCAGTCGGAAGTGCTATGCTCTCCCAGGCACTTTACGCACCTGGGTGTAGCATGGCAATTCCGCTGTGAGTGGCCGTATAACTGGCACCTGTGGCATTGTCCGACAATGCCCCTCTTTATGGGTTTTTCAATCTCGAACCCTGTGAGATGACACAGAGAACGAATTTGGAATATCGGATGGTAGCCCTCTACGGGCGGACAGATAACGAGGACCATGTCGTAGAGGTCACGGCCTCTAGAGCGGTGCATACGATGGACCTCGTCTACCGGGACGTTCTGCGACTGAAGGTCGGCGAGAATTTCAGAGGGGAGGATTTCCCTAGGGATGCGTTTTATGACAACGCGAACTTGTTTCTCTTCTGGGAGAGAGTAGGTGTGGTATGACACACCTCTCGCTCTCAGTAGACGGGTTAGTTCCCTATAGTCGCACGACGTAGGGACTAGAACTTTTATACCCTGCTGGGTATTTCGGGCGCTGGTGAAGCTGATCTTTTGATCAGCGCACCATTTTGAGATGTCCGTCCACTTCCCCTTGTCCTGTACGAACAGGGGGGGTGGAGGGGGAATCTTTTTCGCGGGGGGCGCGGGGCAATCCATCGCGGTGGATGATGCGGTCGGGGAGGCGGGGGACGCGGGGGGATCCTTTGCGGAGGATGACGCGGTTCGGGGGGCGAGGGGCGCGGGGGGGGCCTTCGCGGTAGACGCGATCAGTGGGGCGGTGGAGGGGGAGGGGGAAGCTACGGTAGCGCAAGTTGCGACGGTAGCGCGTTGTTTTACCCCAGCGGGTTTGAGGGTGACTACGGACGAAGAGGAGTCAGAGTCCTCGATTGCGGCGACCTTACAGGCCTGCGCAGAGCTCTGCTTCCTGTTCTTCCTCTTTCTCCCCTTACCTTGGACGGCTATGAAGGCGTCGTCGGAGGGGGAGGAAGAGGTAGAGGAAGCAGCAGGCTTTACCTCGTCTTCCTCCGAGCCAGAGGGGTAAGAGGATTGCTTTGAAGAAGCAGCGGGGGCGTCGGTGTCCATTGGCTCCGACGAGGGGTGTCTAGAGCGTCGCTGAAAGTAGCGACGCTGATATCTTGGTGGGGGTTTTCGCCTCTTGAAATGCACAAGAGGCTGGAGAGCTGATCCCCATATTTCCCGCAGAGGGAAGGCTCCGACTCGAGTATAAATTCGAGGAAATGAGTTAATTGCTTCGAGAGAAGCTCGAGGTCTACTACTTTGGTAGCCATAATGGCGGGGGGGGGGAGGGAATAGCCTAACTATACCTATCTCCCCGGTGGGAATGCCGGGGATGTGTACAATCCCTCCCTGTCGGGTAAGACAGGGAGGATGAGTGCCTAACGGTGAGCCCTAAGCTTGATTTGGCCCGTTGCCTATCTTAATGTGCAACGGGGTCCTATCCAGTCTAGTGTGAAGGGTATGAAGATACCCGACCACGCTAGGTGTGTTGCTGTGGAGGCAAAACTGTCACCACGTGTTGACTAGGAGATCCCCCAAGGCCAAACACTGGGACCCGGCCAATTCACTGCCTAACCCTGAAGGGGGTCGGCGGGTGTGTTGGGTCAACACCCCACTCGGTTTCGTTGGCACCGTATGGTATCCACCGAGTGACCACGAAACTGTGGTTTTGCTCGGAAGGGGCCTAGTGAATCTACAGACGAGTATCTTTTGTTAGAGAAATAAGATAGCCTTGAAAAAGGCCTTTTTGGTGGATCTATGCCCGATCGATAAACGATCGGAGATCGGATGTAGTCGAGCGACTACGAAAATCGTTACGAAACGCAACGGAAATATGACTCAGGGCAATGAGTCATGAACGGGAGAGCGCAAGCACACAACCGTCCGTGACCGGTGCCGAGCGTCGAGTGCGAAAATACTTGTTTTGCACATAATATTTATTTAGTTTTAAAACTTACATACGTGATACTTATTGTGCATTTCGCATAAAAACCAAAATGCTATCTTAGGATAGTTGTATTTCTGCCGGGATTGCGAAGAAATCCGAAAGGGAGATCGTGGCCCCCCGGCAACATGGCAACTGAAGGAACACGGGTGGGTTTTAGTCAGTAAGAGTCTGACACGCCCTCCCGCTCCACCCAGAGTGGGAGAAGTTATTTGATAATTTCCCAACAAAACAAAAAAGAAGGATATTTGTTTGTATTTACGATTAAAAATTGTTTCAATTTTCATTACGTTATCTTCTCGCGTTCGTGCCTGGCCTCTGTTAAAAGTAAAGACAGATGTTGATTCAGTTTATTTTAAATCATTCTTTATAACCACATCATCTAGCTGAGCCTTTCAACTTATATGTGGGTATTTTAATCACCTATTCTGATTGATCTTTTTATCGTCATTGCTTGGCCATGAAAAGCAGTAGACGTTATAATGGGCTGAGTTAGAACATGTGCAAACTATTATTGAAGTATTTATGTAGCCTGTCACTACATTCTGAAGATAAACAATGTTTTTCTCCTACTGTGAATAAATTCTCTACACAAATGGGACTCGAAATGTAGACAAAAAGTCAGATTTTGAACGCGATTTGTCAGGTGAAGCGAGCCGACAGTAAAATATAGGGATCATTAATTGAATCGCAATATTGCTTTAACAAAACAAAAGGACGCTGTGAATGACAAATTTGTATCGTCCTGAGGGCATCAGTTGCTTACGAAATTTGACGGAACCCCGCCCCGGGAGCAATACCAAAATAATAAATGGAATCCAGAACGGATCTGGCTTTGAAAATTTCTTGATTTGTCAAGCGTGTTGCTCATTATGAAAATAAAAAATGTTTTTAATGAATTATTTTTTCAATGCAATATTTTAACTTTATAAGCTTCCAGCATATTGCCTCAATTTCAATTACAGTACTGTGCCGCTGCGCGCTGGAGGAAAAATATTTAATATAAAAACGGTCCCGTCATTCAGAGGAAAATGGGACGCTGTATTGACGATTACATTGAGAGTTTCTGCTAAATATAGTCAACATTTTAAGTAAATTATTTTCTTTTATTGAGCTCTGGGAGTTGGTCGTTGCTTATTTTTAATTAATAAAGCTTTGATGGACTATATATATGTACCTACGTTAAGAACAGATGGAAAGCAATGTTTTGTGTTTTGCGACATATTGAAGTAGAATTGGCAAGATTTGCGTGAGTTACAAGTACGTTACTGTTTGTTGGTACTATCATGCACTCTAACCAACTTTTTCAGACTACCAGCTTACTTAATATAACTTTGTAAGTGGGCCTTGAAAGCTTTAACATTGACTTAAAACTTAATCATCATCATCTGCCTAGCCTTTTCCCAACTATGTTGGGGTCGGCTTCCAGTCTAACCGGATGCAGCTGAATACCAGTATTTTACATGGAGCGACTGCCTATCTGACCTCCACAACCTAGTGACTAGGTAATACGATACCCCTTGGTAAGACTGGTTGTCAGACTTTTTGGGCTTCTAACTACCCGTAACGACTGTCAAAGATCTACAAATGACAGCCGGGACCAACGGCTTAACGTGCTTTCCGAGGCATGGAGGGGACTTGGTATGTAAAGATGGTCACCCATCCACGGACCAACCGCGGCAAGCGTAGCTTAACCTGATCGATCGACCCGTGCAGCTGTTATTACTTAGCCACAAGCATTGACTTAAAACTTAATATTGACTTAAACAAGAAGATTAGAATATCATGCCGTAAATTGTAATATTAGAACTACAAAAGAATTTGTGACACAATGGTGCCGATTCTCTTGTCACAAATGCGATTAAACTAGACTAAAAATCACCAAAATTTTGTTTATTCCTGTCAAACGACGATTTCTCATTCTGAAATAGACTAAAGTGACACAACTTAATTATATTTTATTTATTATATTAATTACTAGCGGACCCGACAGACGTTGTCCTGTCAAAACATTGTCCAGCGGACAAAATTGTGAATCTAAACCATTCCAAGATCCCCTTGAACACACACAAAAAATTTCATCAAAATCGGTCCAGTCGTTTGAGAGAAGTTCAGTGACATACACACTCACAGAAGAATTATATATATAAAGATATATTATATTGACAGCACTAAGATGGCACTGAATTATTAATTTATTGAAAATGGCAATTTTGCTATTCTGAATTTGACGTTTTTCACCTAAAATTTTGATTGTCTTACTAAATCTGACTATTTTTAATCGCTATTAAAAGGTGTGAAATAAAATTAGTTGTGATGAACACAACACTTCGACTTCAGGTGCCAAAACAGTACTGTACCTAACTATCTTTTTATTTTATTTTGCTTATATCTCGAAAATGGTGTGTCCTAACGCAAAAATTATGAAAATTTCGACACCCTTTATAGAAGACATAAACCCTTAAAATTCAACATGTAGGTAGGTAATAATTTTCCATATTTTCTATACAAAACAAAAATTCCATATGGAACATATTGAGGTTGCACCCTGCACGCCTCCGGCTCTAAATAAAATCACAGGGTAGGGTTCTAATAGACAAAAGTAGGAATTTTAGTGATAATTTAGTTCGGTGTACAAGAGAATCGGCACCAGTGTCTTGTTTCTAGCACACCAAAAATCTACTAAATTGCCTAACTTATAAACCTTTAAATATACTCTCAGGAATTAAACGCAAAACGTAACATAACAAACAGAACTCACAATAAACATCATATTGCACTTAACATCAGCTTTTGTAAGCCGCATGAAGACGAACGATAAACTAAGAAATTTCACTACGTAACGGAAACGTGAAGGAGATGTTGGAACTTGCGTTGAAACTAAGATTCCACTGAAGAGGAATTTATGCAAATGAATCTCATCTTAGTTGATGGAATGCATTGTTCTGCTATCACACATTGGATGTAGCATATAAATTATCTTTGTTAATGGAACATGCGAGCCCTGTAATTGAGGTAAGTTGGTAGCTTGTAACTAAATCTGTGTATTGATTTATTCGTGTAAATTATGTAACAATAGAGATAATAGTACCTATCAGATTCGCGGGTTTTCCCTGTGGATGTACCGTGGCAATCATGGCTTCCTCGATTTCAGAATTCAAATTCCGTATTCAAAAAGTTGTTTCTTATTAAAATTAAATAACATTTCAAACACAACAATCCAACTTTGTTACCAATAAAGGAAATGGATTCCCAGAGCTTTGTAAAATGTATAAATTTTTAGGATTATTTCAACTTCTTTGTAACTTTTCCATTTCTTATTCAAGGCCACGATCAATCCGGTCGGGTAGAATTTCGCTTTAATTTTCAACCCTATAAATTTGTTTGGACTGGTATTTAAAATACGTAGCGATATTTTCTAAAACGCGTCTGAAATTCAAATTTATTAGACGCTCGCATAAATTTTGCAGTTTAGTTTTGTGGCATTGCGCGGCGTGGTCGAGCTATAAATCTGCTGGTGCCGTTGGACGCTAATAGCGTGCACCTGTCACAAGCGTGTGGCATTCAGAAAGGTATTCCTGCTATCAGTAGCACTTTGACGTGTCGAAGCTATGCCGTCACAGCAGCCATTACAACGCGTCAATTTTCTGCATAAGACTGTTTCAAAATGCGCAACATTCGAATCTGTTTTTGAGTTTTTGATTAGCACTTTGGGCTCTGTCCAGGTGCAATGCGCAAAAACGTTTGGTATTTAGAGAAATGGAACGCGGTAAATAACAAGTGAGGGGAAGATTTAGTACCGGTATTAAGTAAACTGCCTCGGGTTCTGTAGCTGTTTTTTGTAATACAGACTTGCGTTTGACTACCGCTTTGTTTGGTGGCCTGTAAAGACGTCGTTTACTAAGAATAGTAGGAGAAAAGATGTTTTTATTTTTTAACATCCCTAGGATAAAGCGTATAGAAAAAATCGCTAAAACACAATTGTGTAATTCATGGTAAATTAAATCTCAGGGCAGTTTCCGTCTCCGGCGGGATCTCATGGCGTCATGGAGGGTGCGATTGTCGCAACCCCGCGCTGGGCACGCCACAATCGCGGCGATAAGACCCGTCTTTGAGGAGTGGCTGGAGAGACGCCACGGCGTTCTCACCTTCCGCCTGACGCAGGTCCTCACCGGACACGGCTGCTTCGGGAGGTTCCTGTTCAGGATAAGGCGGGAGGAAACACCCGGGTGTCACCATTGTGTGGATCGGCCTGAGGACACGGTGGAGCATACGGTGGAGGTCTGCCCGGCTTGGGCGGAGCAACGCCGTGTTCTCGTAGAGGCGATCGGCGGCGGTGATCTCTCGCGTCCGGCCCTGGTTCAGGCCATGGTACGGAGCGAGAGGAAATGGCAGGCCGTCACCTCCTTCTGCGAAGCGGTAATGCTCGCGAAGGAGGAGGCGGAACGCGTGAGGGAGAGGCAAATTTCGCGCCCTCACGCCCCTAACCGCCGCAAGAGGAGACGCCCGGGGCGGGAATCGCGAGCCGATTTCCGGCCACCGTAGGCGCGGGCTTGCGGACGGTGAGCAATGGGTAGCTCGCCGTCCGATAAGGACCAAGCCCGGGTCGACGGCGCGTTGTGTTCCACGCGCGCCTCAAAGAGATGTCAGCAGAATTGACGGGGTCCGCTAGGGCCAATGCTTGCCGGGGGTTCGAAGAAAACCGATCGGGAAATCGTGGCCCCCGGCAACAGGGCAACCGAAGGAACACGGGTGGGTTTTAGTCAGTAAGAGTCTGACACGCCCTCCCGCTCCGCCCAGAGCGCAAGCGAAAAAGCGGGAAAAAAAAAAAAAAAAAAAAAAAAAAAAAGGGCAGTTTCCGTAACAAACGACACTGACGCCGCTAGGGAGGTCGGCGCGCAGCACCCAGTCGTATCCGATGTCCCACAGATGCGGCCCCAGGACCGAACCCTGTGGGACACCGCACGACAGCTCTTGCCGGTTCCATTCTCCCCGGTGACCGGGCTAGATGATGGCCCTGTCCGTCAGATAGGCCTCGACTACATGACAGAGGTAGGTCGGAAATGGCAGGCCGTCACCTCCTTCTGCGAAACGGTAATGCTCGCGAAGGAGAAGACGGAACGCGTGAGGGAGAGGCAAATTTCGTGCCCTCACGCCCCTAACCGCCGCAGGAGGAGACACCCTGGGCGGGAATCGCGAGCCAATTTCGGGCCACCGTAGGCGCGGGCTTGCGGACGGTGAACAATGGGTAGCTCGCCGTCCGATAAGGACCAAGCCCGGGTCGACGGCGCGTTGTGTTCCACACGCGCCTCAAAGAGATGTCAGCAGAATTGACGGGGTCCGCTAGGGCCAATGCCTGTCGGGGCTGCGAATATGGGCCGAAAGGGAAATCGTGGTCCCCAGCACCGTCATTAAGAGTTATTTGATCCTGACTAAGAATAATACATAACACCTCACATACATTTATGCATGTAATATGCCAATGGTATAATCATCATAAGTTCTTAATCAATCCATTAGAACCATTCCTCTCGATCTTCATAATAATAATTTTAGTCGTAGACAGAGTAAGGGCAATTCACTTATGATGAAAAGAAAGATAATATCTTTATTTTCTCAGACTGAATGATAATAATATCTGCTCCTAAGAATCTGTTGAAAAGTTTTTCGAATTGTTTTATTTTTGTGTGATTTATCTTAGCTCAGGCGTGTGTATTATGGCTGGCACTTAAAGACACCTACACACCTACCAGTTAGTTGCACGTAAGTAAGCTAGTAGCTTGCATGCCATTGTGACCAATCAGAGAAGATTATGATGTCGTTTATAAATCATTCATTTATTCAAATTTAAATAGAGCCAATCAAACTGCCTAACCTTTTCCTAGTTATACAGTATGAGTCTTTATAATGTGCTTAATTTTATCGAAGGAAATAATTTTAAAAAACTTTTTGTTTCGGCGTTTTAATGAGAAATTTTACGATTATTGTAAAAATTGATAAAAAAACTGTTTTTTTTTTTCCACAATTTTCATTTTATGAGGACGCCTAATTACTTTCAATTATTATGAAGTCTGCTTCATCGCTATAGATTATTTAGTTTAAAAGTAACACCGTTTCGTTACGTTTTTTTTTGTATCCATAAAAATACAAAAAAAAATGTTTAGATATTTTAAATATTTTTTCCGTCGATAAAATTAAGCACAGATTCCCTCATTTCGATAAGTGCATATTATAAAGACTCACACTGTATTGAGGTCAGCTTCCAGTCTAATCGGATGCAGCTGAATACCAGTATTTTACATAGGGCGACTGCTTATCTGATCTCCACAACCTTCAGTAAGCCTATTTAATCTGACAACCAGTCTCACTGCTAATTTAAATAGAGTACAGTTGCTTAATTACTCCAACTAGTTTGAGCCTGTGCTTTAGCTTAGGAAGTGCTTGTGTGTGTGTTTAGCACAATGACACGCAAGATACTTGAGTTCTTGTGCGAGTTACTGGCACAAGTATTCTTACGTGAGAACAGTCTTGACTGGTTATCGAGAGATCGTTACTTCAACGTCAAAGCCCTCGTGTTTACTTATTGTGAGCTGTTGAAGGAGTTCAAGAAGATTTATAATGACGATACTTTTCAACTTTTGTCTGTTTATTCTCACAGACAACAGTATAGGTATAGAAAAAAAAATGTGCTATGGAATATCTAGACATGGACAGGTTCTTTACCCACCCGTCAGCCTGGTGACTTTATTCTTCACTGAGATCTATCATAATCACATAATAATTTTAGAATAATTTTCCACTTATTCGTACATTCTTCATACTTCAGAGGCGGTCCCATATAAATTTTATTAACTTTGCTTGGGTAGTTTTTGAGTTAGCTTCAATAATACGTATTTTTTCCCACTTCGTGGATGTGGATCCGCTATATGCGGATGATATGATAAGTTCCTGTCACTGTTATTTACATAGCAGGTATACGAATTTGTGTTGGGTAGGTACCACAACTAAAAAGTGGAAAATAAAAACTTTTCATAAAATAAACAACCGACTTCCAAAAAAAAAAACTACAAAGTGAAAAATTACTTTAATTTCGGAAGTCAGTGGCAAAAAACGGAAACTCAAAAGAAAGACTCCGACTTCCGAAATTAAAGTTATTTTTCACTTTGTAGTGTTTTTTTTGGATGTCGATTGTTTTTGCACGTCCAAAATAAAAAGTGTAAAAATAATAACTAAAACCAAATAAAACGAAATATTCTCCACCGCATATATCAGAATTACAAGGCTATTCGTATCGGTTACTGAATAAACAAATATTTGTGTGCTCGCTACCAAATGCCGAATGTTATTACGCCACTTCTCTATATGGCAACACATGTATGAAGCATAAATTTGGTCCTGCACGTTAAAATTAGAAATGTAAGCGCGGCGCCGTGAAATATGTGCCTTTAAAATTTATACCGTATTATATTTGCTCACACCCGAACACCAACAATTGTTTTTATCCGTAAACAAATAGTATCCTCAGATATATTTTTATAAACTGGCCAGTTCTTTGTTACACCTGGCCCGTTTTTATTTCGAGGAAAACAGGATTTGGTCCGGCAGTTGTTGCAAATCCTGGGTTGATTGTTTGTGGATGTTCGTGTTAATAATTAATTTTTGAGACCCTTTCATGGAATGGGAGTACTTTTGGTAGAGAGCGTATTTAAAAAGGTCGCCCTACAAAATGTAATACGGTTCAAGTTAAACAGAAGTGTGTCTGTAGTATAGCATACGCCTTACTTTAGATCTACAAAGGATACGAGAACGCGGATTTAAATGGCGAACTAGAAGAACTTATTTCATAGACCATTTTAAATACTTGGGGCATATAGTCACGGCTGACTTCAAGGACCATGCTGACATCGAACGGGAGCGGAGGGCCTTATCGAAAAGAGCGAATATGCTAGCTCGTAGGTTTGCACGCTGCTCCGATTAAGTTAAGGTCACTCTTTTCAAGGCATATTGCACCTCACTGTACACGTGCAGCCTGTGGGCTCGCTACACACAAGCGTGCTATAGCGCCCTCCGCGTCCAGTATAACAACGCATTCAGGGCAGTGTTGAGGCTCCCCCGGTTCTGCAGCGCCTCGGGCATGTTTGCGGAGGCGCGCACCGACTGTTTTCACGCCACCATGCGCAAGCGGTGCGCGTCCTTAGTGCGCAGGGTGCGGGCCAGCTCCAATACTGTCCTGAAAATGATCGCTGAGCGATTTGACTGCCCCTACATACGACAATGCTGTAACAGACATGTATAGCCAGGGCACTTAAGCTGATTGACACTGACCTATATTATTATTAATGACTTGTTTGATTAAATCTATAATTTTTAATTTAATATTAATTCTGTGATTAATTCTGTGTAATTTGACATATCATTTTAATTTCAATTCTGTGACCCTATAATTTGTATTACTTTAATTAATTTATTACTACTTACTTTATTTAATTTGTATTCGTTTATTTTAATTGAATTTGACATTTTATTTTTATTTGAATTCTGTGATCTTTATAATGTGTACCTATTTTAATTGCATTGACATTAATTTTATTATGTTGGTTTTGTTAGATTGTGTGTTGCAGTATAGTTAAATTTGATGTAATATGGGTTTTGCCTGAATTAAATGAATTTTTTTTTTTTTTTATAGAACTATACATAAACTACACCCTTGTTTTAGATCATCGTGCCCGCATCGTGTCTCGTGTAAATTTTTGGACCAAAAAGCAATCTCTCCCAAAAGACGGCTCTTGGCGACAAGAGGATGGGCAGCAACGTTTCGATGTTATAATGTCATTTATTGGAAGTGGTTATAATTAAAACCTAGGAAGGATCCATATTAAATAGATATGCCAATAAAAACCATCTACACTTACACGCTCTACTGAAACGGAAATAAATCTTTATTTTAGAATGATACAAACAGTGTTGTTATGTATCCAGTATCTTAAACATGAACAGTCTTACCACAAAAAACATAGACACGTCTTAGACACGTGTTTAGCAGTTGTTTAGCAAAAGTGATACCACAAAACCATGTTTAGCTGTTGTTTAGGGTTAGACATGCTTTAGACGATGTTTAAATTTAAACAGCAACAAGCCCCTGTTTAACACGCGTTTAACCCTCGCCGGTCGCCATATTGCTTTCTCTCAGTATATAAATTGCAATGAATATCTTCGATTATGCTGATTTTAATGATTTTAACGACGTAGAATTTATGGATGACTATCGTGATCAAGTGTACCGAATGCGAGTGAATCTTTGCGAACATTAAAATGAATTAATCTTTAGAAAACGGTACAGGTTCAGCAAAGCTTTTGGAAAAAAAATTGTTGATCTAGTAAAAAATAATATTTCACATTATTTTCGTAGTAGGTGCTTAGATTCTCAAATTCAAGTTGCCTGTTCCTTACGGAACTGGGCCTGCCATCAGGTAAGCGCCCTTTTGTTATTGTCTTTAGTTTTTGTCGTCATTACCCGTTGTCATTGTACAGCTGTGTGCCTTTTGCATTTTCGGTTTCGTTCCGTTCCGTTATTAGTGCACAAAAATATTTTTACATTTATGCCTACACCAGACGCATGGGCAACCAGTAACGGACTTATTTAATTAAATAGTACTTATTTTAAATTTTTTAACTTAGTTATTCCGTATTAACAACTGAAACAAATAAATTTCGATAAGAAAGAGAAAGGCTCAACAAATGAAGTCTGCTTCAAACGAAACGTTTCTTAGGGTTGCCAAGTTAAAACAAGGATACGTCAATTTAGGCAGCGTTTTGCTAAATACGTGTTAAACATGTATTTGTGGTAAGAAATTTTAAACACTTGTTTAGGCAGTGTTTATCCCTTAGACATTGTTTAAGTAAACACGTGTTTAAACGTTGTTTTATTTATTTTTTGTGGTAAGGCTGTATCTGTTTAATATAACAAAACCCTCGATAAAAAACATCAAGCAGCCCTCCAGGAACAAGTATAACATTATTAATTCCAAAAATGTAAAGCGGAGCGCACGTGTATTTTACGGCGCAATACATCCAGCAACATTGTATGATCGTGGGTAGTAAAACCTCCAGAATTCTCATCTAGTCGGACACTGCAGTTTAATCAACTTCATTCTTTCCACCGTTATCTGCTAGCCTGGTAACTGGAGTTAGCCGTATGTAGCCAACGAAACTTTTCAATCAAGAATATCTTGATTAAAATATCGTTTTGAGTATGCTTTGAAGTTTTTGAATTAGTTCCTTTAAGTACCTAGCCGAGTTTTTGAGGATTTGGAGTTTTTACCTTTCTCTTGAAAGAAAGAAAAGCAACAAAGAAAAATATTGGCAGGACAGCAAAAAAAATACACTTTAACACTATAAAACAGAAAACAAAAATGGCAAAAGGGTCTCAGCTCAGCATAATATCAGATGATAACCAAGGTGTACCACCTCACGCTGATTTTCAGATGCAACCCACGAGTGGCTTAAGCTAGAATAATAAACACTTAGGCAAGTGTGTATCTGTTTTAATAAATTAAGAGAATACAATTTTTTTTATTATTGTTATTAATTATTTTATTATTTCTTTGTCTATGTTAGTCTTGTGAAGATAAAGAATTAAACGGTCAATGGTGCCGATTCCCTTGTTCACAAACTAAACTAAATTTAAGTTCAGTGCATCTTTTTCTTTCATTAAGAAAAGGACAGAACATACATTTTAGTTTAGTCCTTTCAAATTAATCAGCGCTTGATGTAAATTGACATAATTTTAGTAGGCAAGTTTTTAATTACGTCTAAACTTGTACGAAGTAGTTACAGGCGCTGATTAATTTGACAGGACTAAACTAAAATTTATCTTCTGTCCTTTTCTTAATGAAATAGAAAGAAAAAGACGCATTGAACTTAAATTTAGTTTAGTTTGTGAACAAGGGAATCGGCACCAATATCTAGTATTTGAAAGAAGTGTAATAAAAAAGTGGATTTGCCTCAAACCATGTTTATTTATTGAAATTGGTCCTAGACCGTTTCAAGTACGTATAATAAATTAAAGTAACAAAAATATAAAGCCGTTTAATATTATGAGACCAAGTATGCACCGCGTAACATTTGAGATTCTTCAAGTGCCATTAAATAGTGGCACTTAAAGAATCTCAAAGCACCTTTCTACAGCATTTATTATAAAAACTTTAAAAGGTAAAAGTAAAATACTGCAGTTCTTCAATGTTATTTCTTATTATGAATCTAATTAATAAAAATAACGACTGCAAGTCTCGTCTACAAGACATCGTCGTCCAAATATTTACCGTCTGCAAAAATAATGCAATAGCATTATTTAGTAAAATAAAACACTTTTACAGCACTTTAGCTATTACTTTACTTCTAAATGAATTCTAAAATTTTCAGTTATTAATAAAGTTGTTAAAACTTTTAGAACATTCGGTATCATTTTGTTTACTGTATAAAGTTTCATTTTATTAAAGGTTTATTTTCTTAGAATCTTTGTCTTCGATGTGAACATATTTTACCTGTAAAGATTTCGTAATTTCTTTGTTGCAATACATCACAAGATTCTTTTGAATACAATACAATCTTTACCGTTCCCTACTGGAATTCGTTTCGAGACAAAAAAGTCAACGGTGCAGAAATGTTTGGGGAGAGAATATTTTGTGCTTCGATTATGATGTTTCATACGAACTGAATTACCGTCGCACGGTTAAGTATTCCTGCAGCGTCTGCATACCTACCTGAAATCACTTTTAGTTTGACAATTCATTAATTAATATTATAAAGAGAAAATATTTGATTTTTTGTATGTTTGTTTGTAATAGATAAACTCAAAAGTAACAGGGTCAATTTAAAAAATAATCACTTGAATACTATAATACAATTGAGTAACAAAGGCTGTAATTTTTTAAGATATCATGCGGGCGAAGCCACTGGCGGAAGCTAGTGAAATATAAAGTTATCGGCGAAACCAATTTTAAAATAAAAACATACTCGTAGAAAGCAATAGATTTTGTTGTGGGTGTATAGTCAAAATAAAACGATATTATGACATGGGCGTCACTTTGAAAATCTGAATATAACGACACCAAGTTACCTGAGAAGTTTATTTTTATATGCAAAGTAATTGAAATTCTCACAATAAACTAACCTAGCCAAGTGTCGCACTTTGATTTCAATCTAGTCATGCTATTTAAAATAATTTCTCATGAACAAAACCTAACTACACACAACAATCATGCAACTACGCTTATATTAAATTCTGTGGTCGAACTGTACGTCGCGACACCGCTCGCTACGTGTGGAAGGGCGTTAAGACTGCGAGCTTAGTGATTTCGTACAGCGAAATGATTTAGTAAGTCGCGTCGGGCCCGCTCGCGTCCTGTCGCGTGCCATTGTTTCACCTCATCACGATTCTCCAGACGTACGCTTTGGTTTGTTCTGCTTTACGCTTTAGGTATGTACGAAGTTGGGAATTTCGTTCAGTTTTTAATATTTTTAGGATAAAATAAGAATAAAATAGTTTGGCCATGTTTGGGACTAGATAAGCGTAATTGGACCTACACTGTCCTCCCATACCTATTAACACTGTAATTTGAAAACATTGTAGAAACCATTTATTTTGAAAAGAGTAACCGTGGAGTTTCTTGCCGGCTCTTCTCCATAGGAAGCGACCAATTGGAACCGTGCACCTAGCTTCTGACCTTTCATAAGTGCCCTTGTAGGTTTATGTGAAATAAAATATTTTGAATAAGAATTTTTGAATTGTTATTTACGCCGCTGTAAGTGAGTCGCCTAAATTACGTTGTATTTGTGACGAGGACTCGACCTCGCGATTTGATTAAGTTAAATAGAACTTATATTCTAAAAATTCATTTTGGGCGACGCAAATTACGTTGGTTTAGCACTAGGTACATAATTATAAAATTCTCGTCTTATATAAAAAACAGGAGCAAAATCAATCTGTCTAGCCTTTTCCCAACTATATTGGGGTCGGCTTCCAGTCTAACCGGATGCAGCTGAATACCAGTATTTTACATAGAGCGACTGCCTATCTGACCTCCACAACCCAGTAACAGGGTAATACGATACCCCTTGGTAAGACTGGTTGTCAGACTTTCGGGCTTCTGACGACCCGTAACGACTGTCAAAGATCCACGAATGACAACCAGGACCAACGGCTTAACATGCTTTCCGAGGTACGGAGGAGCCTCGGTATGTAGAAATGATCACCCATCCACGGACCAACCCTGGCAAGCGTAGCTTAACCTGACAGATCGACCCGAGCGGCTGTTAGTACTTAGCCACGAGCTCCTCTATATCTCTATATAAAAAACAGGAGCAAAATAAAATAAAAACACTCTTCAGCGGACGCAACTGCTACGAGACCGCTACGCTTGCTACGTGTCCGCTACACACCCGCTACGCGCTTGCTACGCACACGCATGCCCTGTGCGCTATAACTCGCAGAAGTAATCGTGTACTCATCGTATACGTTCTAAAGACTTACTGTATCCTTTGTTACAACAGACTTGGCTATATTAAATACCTGAAACAATAGATATTCTACATAGGGTTATTATATAATACAAAATTCAAATTACAAGTTGCTAAGTTAGTTCAGGTACCTAATTTATTTGAATCTAATCTAAACTCATTTCAAGTTAAAAATCGATTTTAAATTGGACATAAATAATAATAATTTGGTAATTAGACTCTGAAAGGTTATTGTAATACGTGACCAAAAATTATAATTACGAGGCAAAGATTACCGTCATTCCGATACTGAAAATAAAACACACACGACAAAGTAAGCCTTAGAGTAATTCCATGTGACTAACACAAAACGACCTTTAACCTCTAAAAACCCAAATTATTCTACACAATCTCAACAAAAAATCTAAAACAACCTACTCGTTAGAAAAACGATCACGTCGTTTAATCAAACGAGTCAGCCTGAAAAAACCTGATTGAATTCCAACTTTGGCTCAATAAATCAACTAGTGTCAGATAAGTTTACTGTCATCAATTTCATGGGATCATTAATCATCACTCTACTTACAAGTATGAGCATTATTTATTCGCTGGTTCGAAGCGGAAAAGCCTTTTTAAACAAATGGCTGGTCGCGTTCTTCGCGTTACGTATAGAACTAAAGCATGTTTATAACAATTTCATGGGTTACCCGAGAATTCTCCTTAAGCGACTTAAATTTTAGAGCTGAGGTGTTCTTGTTGAGCACGTTTCTTGAGGAGAAATGTTATTTTTTTGTCTTCATTAAATACCAAGTTTTTTGTAGGTACAGAATTTTTATAAAATAAAAAAAAATAAGAAAGAAAAATAAGTTTATTTGTCACAGAAACACGTGCACAAAAGAAGAGAAAAATAAAATAAAATAAAACAATAGATTTAAATACGTATAATCACGAAAAAAAAAAATCTAAAAAAAATCATAAAAGATAAAATTTCTCTTCTTTTCGTGTGGTTAGTGACTAACCTGGTGTCAGAGTTTTAAAGCCGTCCATGGGCCTTCTGACTTGGTTTCACATGCCGTCGAGAAATATCTCTCAGGCCTGCCAGTTTCCTCACGATGTTTTCTCCACCATTTTTGAAGCAAATTTTATAAAATATTTTGCGAGGAGTATGGATAATTTGAACGGGTTGATTTGTAATTTGTTTTTTCCGAAACAAGTGTATAGTACAAACGTGTTTCGTCAGTCGTCGGATTTCTATCAGTTGCCCTTTGCTCTTGGAAGTATATAGAGTTGTTAACACTCTTTTAACTTAATATAATGTATTATTAAAATGGAAGGAAAGCCGCTAAAGTCGCAGGCACGACATATAGGAAAATAGTTTTACAGCTCTATATAGTTCACATGGAAATCAAAACAAAACAACAATAAAGTATTTAGTTCTGAATTCAAATTATTATACACGATAAATCTAACAATTGATGGACATGGAAATTAGCATTCGTTAGTATTCGGAAATCCGATGATACCCGAGGGATATTAAGAAAATAGTTAGACTGTTACTTTGGTATGATTTTTATTGACCTAAAGAGACCATATACAGGGTCAAATTAAAATAGTTAGCGAAGCTCCACAGACGTGATGGTATGATATCTAAAAATAATAAAACAAAAAAAAGTCTTGTTTTTTTTTTGGTCTGCGACTGTAAATATGTAGTGTTTTAGTTACTTGGAATAGGTAGTAATATTAAATTAGTATTTTTTGTGTAAACTTCACATACGTAACGGGTATCGATATCGATATCTCAAACAAGACTTTTTTTTTAAGTGAAATCTTCTTTAGGCGTGTTGGGCATTTTTGGGATGGGAAAAAATGATTAAACTCGCGACACTGTTACCGACACCTCATTTTTGTAAACGCGATTGTGCTCTTTATTTATATTACGTTACGGATCAATGTTCTATGCAAGTATTTTTACTTTAAAGGCTTCGGAAGTTTTTTTTCTTGTAAATGCGATTGTGCTCTTTATTTAGATAAAGTTACGGACCAATGTTCCATACAAGTATTTTTCTTCCACCTAGGCGATCTTGTTCAAGTTTTTACTTCTGTCGGCACACCCGGAGTGCGACTGTTTTTTTTTTTAATTTTGTCTACAATCGGCTGTTTAGCCATAATTAGATGTGGTCTGGGGTGGAATTTGTTTCATTGCCATTCCAGTGAATATCACCATCTATAGTGAGGAACACTTCAGTTCCTTTTGTAGAGTTCCAATTTGTGTAATCTTTTAAGGCGTTTTATGTGGTATCTTTCTTAAATTAGATCTTTAGCTAAAGATCTAACTCTAATAAGACAAAAAGAAAATAAGTAGATTTTCTCAACTCAAACTTCAAGTAACCATACTACTAGCGGTCGTGGACCCCAGAAAAAAAATCATCAAATCTTCCTCTTTTTTCTTTTATCGTGTTAAAATATCGATCCCTATCACGGCTGAGGAGTTTTGCTGAATGTGAATTTAATTTGACCCTGTATTTTCATAATAATCATGCCATTTATGCTTTCGAATCAAAACTTTTCAATGGAAGCAAGCGAGGTTGTGTCCAGATCTTTTTAAACATTTAAGTTAAACATTTAAGTTTTTTAAACATTTAAGTTAAACTAAACCACTACAATTACATTCTAATTCCACAAAACCCTCTCATCTCGGCCCTAAACAGACGAAAAATTTACTTTTTTTCGTCGTCTATAACCGTACGTATGTGAGGTTTGTTAAGGAACCTTATTTTGTCATACAAAGGGCCCGTGCTTTGGAATAATGAGGTTCTCACGAGAGCACACTTCACCGTCGTTCCTCCTATTTCAAACTTGACTTTACTGCATCAAGACATGAGATGTGAAAAAAACTTTTAGTGGGAGTTGTTCGTTGAAGTGTTTTTTTTATTACATTTTTGGGAGTGTGGTTGTATTGTTGAGTTTACTGTGCTGACTATTAGAGATAATTGATGGTCTAAAAAAAAAAAATACATTTATAGTTATAGGAGCACACTAAGATATCTTTTATTCTATCTTTATACATGTCGGAGACGGGTATGTGACTCTCGTTATTTTAGCGATATTTTAACTACTGTGGGTGTAGTGTGGGTAGTGTTGATTAATGCGCAATAGAAAAACAGTTTGCAGTTCAGATCACATTATAATTTACTATCAAATTAATCACACTAGCTAAATTATACACACACTGGGTGCAACAGCGTTTATTAAAATCACCAATTACCACAATGATCACAAATTACAACTAACACAATAACTGAGCACCACGAATCGAGAACAGTTCCGCGACGTCTTAACTTCGATGCGACCAGAGGCTGAATGCTCTCCTCGCCGTGGGCTTAAAACACCACGACTCTGTAGAAGCGCGCCTTTTTTGGTGTAGGTAGATCACTCTTGCTGTCGCCAGTGGCGCACTTGCGATTCGTTTCGTCTCCATACTAAAGACCGGATCCGACATACATACATACATAAACTCACGCCTTCTTCCCATGGGGGTAGGCAGAAACTACAGAACGCCACCTGCTACGATCCTTCCGGATCCGACATACATATTATAAACTGGCTTTACCCGGCCCGGCTTCGCAATGGGAGCACTGAGTATATAACTATAGCGCACATTCCTACCTAAATAATTCATTATGAAAAAAAGTTAATTCTTTCAATGTTTTTAAGTTATCTTGTTATTCGAGGCGGAGAAAAATTCAACAAATCAAAGACCATAAAAATCGGTCAGGCCGTTCTTGAATTATAAATGGTTTAGCTAGCCCGACTTTATTTTATAGATACAGATTAAACTCGCTTTTCGTATATGTCTGTGTGACCGCGTTATTCTTTTAAAAGGAAGAAGGTTTATATATATAATACATTAATATTAAACTTACGTATAAAAAAAAAAAATCGATGTTTTGCCAATTCGTAAAAACCGTGTGAAACGGGGCGAGTCGTTAGACTTGCTGGTGTTTTTATATAAATCTAGGTTTCACAATGGGTACTAATAAAATACAAGATCCCATCATCAGATCGTGACCAAATGTCTATGGAACCAACTTGAAAGTATACCCTTTCAAACAAAAAAAAGAATATTTCAAATCGGTCCACCCGTCTTCTAGTAATTGGGGTACATAAAAAAAAAAAATATTCCGACGAATTGAGAACCTTCTCCTTTTGTTTGATGTCGGTTAAAAATACGCACACCAATAAAAAAGATGAGAAAATTAATATATTAAATTAAAAAAGCTTGGCAATTTTTGCTAAATAAAAGCTTAAACTTACTAAGTAAATAAATATCTAAGTGATAGAAAGTCATAACTAAAGTACTCGAGACTTAAAATGTTATCTAATTAATTAATTATTACTACATCTCTCAATAGAAACCTGTTTATATTTTGTATTAAAGTTATTCGTTTATCTCAGAAAATACCTTCATCATTATTATAATATAGTAGTTTGCTAAGTAACGTTATATAATAAAATTAACAAATACTCTCTCCTAACTCACTTATTTTGCTGTGCCCGACAGGGTCCATACCATATTTTATGATCTAATTATAAAACCACCTAAGAATACCTATAATTGAAATGCAATAAAAGTATTGAGTATATGGTTACAAACATACTCTTACTAATTGTAGCTTATGAACCACTTTTTTCGTCAATTTTCCTGAAGTGAGCAACACTATCGAATGAAATCCTTTAACACACAATAAACACAGTATAAATACTCAATTTTCCAGAATGTCTTTGTCAATACAAAAACAATATCCTTACATTATCATCCCTTCAAACACATCCCGTCAACATTTACCTACGCAGACACAAAACTACAAAATGCTTTGTAGAACATCAAAGTATTCTTATAAAGCACGGAACAAAAATCTATTACGTTACTTTCCAATTTCTCAAACGTTTACCTGTACAATATATCCGTCTATTATCCGTGGTTCGGATCAATATGGGATCCGACAGAATGTTGTATCATTGTTTATGGAAAGTCATTCAATCGTTTCGTACAATGGAACATATCGTTCGAGTCTTGTGTAGTCTCGTTAATCTTAATCTTTCTATCTGCTGGTCATGGCTCGCTTAGTTGAATGACGTAGAATAATAAATAATACTGCTTTTTTAAGTAGATTTTCTTTGTTGTTCGTATTGTTGATATTTGTTTGTTTCATAAAATTTATAATATATGGTTGGCCTCGTAATTGCTTTAGCTTCTTCATCTGCCTATCAACATTTTTAAGCTATTATTGCATAGCATTCGCGGGCTTTGAGCGCGGTGTCCGAATCAAGAAATTCCGAAACGTAACGAAAATAAAACCTAACACCCCCCACTCCACCTACCATGTAATGACGGTTCCCATGACAACGTGATGTTGTCATGGGAACGTAATTTTTTATTTATGTCATCACGTCATCATCCCAAGTGTAGCGTTGACAAATAGGAAGTATGAAGGTTACAAATGCTATGCAATAGCTTTACCGCGGCAGTCCCGAGTGCCACACGTTTTTTTTTTTTATCAATCAGCTCAGCCTATCGCTTATGTCCAGCAGTGGACTGAGCGATAGGCTTAAATGGCAATTGCAAAGCCGTTTAAAACTTATTAATTAGAGTAATTAATTAGAATACTAATTAAATACTTGAATTAACCAAACAATCAGTGACGTCAACAAGTGCTTCACATCAAAATAGCCTATTTACATCTGCACCCTAATTGCGTAACACACGATCAATTAAAATCCGAATCATTTTGAAGGCTAATTGCTAACATTTGCTAACATTGCTTCTTAGAAAAAAAAAACCTGCTCAACAAGACAAAGAATGCTGTTGAACTGTCAAAATGAAACAGTGATTGATCATGTGTTACTCAATTAGGGTGCTGGTTTCTGAATTGAGAATTTGAACTTGTCAAACTCAACTTTAGCGTTACTTCAGGTGATTTCTTCAATATGGCCCGCGATTTTTTTTTATTTTACGGCTATAGTTTGAATTTCGCGGGCATTCGCCTTACATAACATAACATCACACCCGTATTCCTCAAAGGGTTAGGCAAAGGTGTACCTACAGAACATCCACATTTCACCAGTTATGTTTAAGTCCCATGTAATATGTGACGAGCCTATTGGCATCAACCTGGGTCCGGGCGGGGGTAGCTTTTACCTTAAGTAATTCAAATGTAGACTTGGACAAGTTCTCTGCTACAAATTCTCAATTCAGAAACCGGTTGCTATTAAGTATATTGCTACTTTTGGGTAGCAAAAATGGTTTATAGAAGCAGAGTTCACAACTTTTTCTTTATTAGTCTCGCATGAGTACATACTTTCATTCAAAGTAGAGTATTGGGTACTCTGTACTTAGATCCTGTTTTATTACAAAACTCATTTATTTAGGTATCCAAGTACACTATTATAGTACCTACCCGGTATTGATATTCTGAACACAAACTTAGTAATTCGAAGAAAATCTTCGCCAATCTTTTTTAGGAACGATAAAAAGTCGATTTGCTAAGAAATAAAAATAATACTTACTTTCCTAAAGAACCATTTTATTTGGTTTCTTGTGTAAACTGATACCCAGGATAAGTTTTAGCTTGATAGAAATATATATTTATAAGGGTCTAGGTTACATTAATAAAATAATGAAAATAACGTAGGTAAAGTGAGGTTTGTCTACCTCTCTGTCTATGAATTAATATACAGCAATATAATATACACTAGCTCTTGCCTGCGGCTTCGCTCGCGTGGACGTGGGATTTCATCCCACGGGATTTTACTACTGGGATAAAAGTACAATATTTCCTAACCTAGGTTGTCTATGAAAGAAGAAGAAAGAAAAACGTTTATTTGCGTAGACATGACGCAAAAAAGAGCTTGAAATAAAAAAATAAGAAAAGGTTGGGGGAAGCATGCATCACATCCACGCAAATCGGCCATCGCTCAGCATTATGCTGCGACCCTAATTATGCAAGATAGAGCCCCAGCGCTGGTTTTTAGCGACAGCCGGCGCTGACGTAATGACGTCGACCGGTGCAGCAAATAAATATTAAGACGCTGTACTAGTACAGCGTACTTAAAGAAAAATAATTTATTATAATTCAAATGTGATATAATATACTAAACAGATATAAAAAAGAAATAGACATACATTATTCTATGTTACGAGAATATCATCCTAAAAAAACATTTTGCGTTTTATATAGTGGCAACATTTCGACGCGTTCTATTTGGCGTCTATCAGTGTGGCAATCTTCATCCAAATAGGTTCAGCCGTTAAGGAGTGAAAAGGAAACTGACAACAGTCTGGCTATGAAAATGGTGTTTACATTAGGTTAAAATTGATGATAAATGATTTCATTTCTGTAAGTAGGTTAAGGACCGATGACCTTGTGAAGGCCGCAGGAATCCTTTGGATGCGGAAAGCACAGAATCAGTCGAAGTGGAGGTGCTTGGGGGAGGCCTATGTCCAGCAGTGGAACTGAAATGATGATGATGATGATGAAGTGGGTTTGTAATAAACACTTTTACACGTCAATTCTTATTTTTTTAAACTAGATGAGTCATCGGTGAAATTGGTCATAAGACCGCAAGGCTGAAATAGGCCTGGGTGGGCCACACGTACAGGATGCATCAAGATAGATGGGCCAGGGTCGTCACGTAGTGGGTGCTTGAAGACGGGCGTCGTCACCGAGGCAGGCCTAAGAAACGCTGGTGTGATGACCTAGACTCTTTCTTGACTGTTTGGCCGGAAAAGGCAGCAGACAAAGACGAATAGCGAAGTATGGGGAGACCTTTGCCCAGCATGGGATATAGATTTTAAAAAAAAATATGAGGTCGGCGTTTCCTATCTGACTACTCTAAGAAGAAAGGCCGAAACAAAGTCAGAGGTCACAGTCTCTTTTAAAGTTTAGACATAATCTTGATCAGATCATGTGAAGACCATGTAGATTGGTGTCTGAAAGGTCTTTTGAGGACGTCCAGTCAGTGCACGCATTTGTCAGTAATTGTGAAGCTCAACTCGATGAACAATACCAACGAAAGGAGATTTGGGTAGCTGGTCCTGATAGAACGCAATAGCAGAAGAACGTCGCTCCCCATTCTCCCTCATCTTCTTTATTTGCATTTTTGACGTTTTTGAGTGGAACGTGGTCGTGGAGACAGATTGTTTAATCCAAGCTGGTATCGCATCTTATTCAAGTCGTTACGGGTAGTCAGAAGTCCGAAAGTCTGACAATCAGTCTTACCAATGTGTATCGTGTTACCCAGTAACTGGGTTGTGGAGATCAGATAAGTAGTCACTCCGAATAAAAAAAATGCCAACTGGAAGCCGACCCCTACATTGTTGGGAAAAGACTAGGCAGATGATGATGATTTTAATTAGATAATCTAGCTAAAAGGGCTAACGGAATCAATCTTTAATCCACATTAAACATTCCCCTTTCAAAAATAGCCAACAAAAATCAACCGGTACGGTACATACAAAAACGCCAATATTTTGAAGTGAAAACTTCTTTAGGCGCGTTGGGCATTTTTGAGATGGGACTAAACCATTGATTTCGCGACACTGTAACAACACCAGCTTTTGACCATTAAAAAGACATCAACGCGTTGATTACCGCAGTGCCGATTTTTTTTCAAGTTTTCACTTCTGTCTGTCGGCACTCCCGGAGTGACACTGTTTTTATTAAAGCCAAACTAACGGTACCTAATCGAAAACTATAATGAATCAAAAGACAGTTGCGTCAATGAATTAATATACAACAATATTATATTATGTAGGTATAACAGTTTGACTGTGTGAAAATGGCGATTACGTTAAGTCGAATTCGTGAACAAAATCAAAATGCCTACCTAGCCTTTTTCCAGCTATGTTGGCTTCCAGTCTAACCGGACGCAGCAGAATCCCAGTATTTTATATGGAGCGACTGCCTATCTGACCTCCACAACCCAGTAACTGGGTAATACGATACCCCTTGGTAAGACTGGTTGTCAGACTTTCGGGCTTCTGACGATCCGTAACGACTTTCAAAGATCCACAAATGACAGCCGGGACCAACGGCTTGACGTGCTTTCCGAGGCACGGAGGAGTCTCGGTATGTAAAGATGATCACCCATCCACGGACCAACCTTGGCAAACGTAGCTTAACCTGTCGGATCGACCCGTGCGGCTGTTATTTATTTTGTTTACGAGGAGCGCGTGGCTAACCACGCGCTCCTCGTAAACAAAATGATCTTGAATAGAATGCAATCGCAGAAGAACGTCGCTGCCCATTCTCTCTCATCCTTGTCTTTATTTGCATTTTCTGAACGTTTGGGTTGAGAGTGGAGATATGTTGTTTAATATAAGCTGATATTAATTTTAAGTAGTTTGGTTTATTTATTAATAATTATCACAGTTACGGGTCATTCAATGATAATCTACCTAAAAGGGGTAACTTTATAATCCTTTTATCCACATTAAACATTCCCCATATAAAAATAGGCACCAAAAACCAGCTCCGGTACGGTAGACAGAAAAAGCGGCAATATTTTTTTTAAGCCGAACTAACGGTACCTAATCGAAAACTGTAATGAATCAAAGGACTGTTGCGTGGTGCAGATAGCTTTTTCCTGCTCTACCATCTACCCACTCCTTTATTTTTACCTTTTACCCCTCGGAGTCTCGTTAGCCGGGCCTGAATTGAAATTATCTTGTTATTCCTAGTTCTTTTCAAAGTGGTGGTTTTAATACACCGGTACCTTTTTAAGTTATTTTTAGTTTGGTATTCGTAATTTATTTTACTGTGGACAGATTTACTGGGACGCTGATTCTTTGTCTCGTATGTAGGTCAACAGGTAAAGCAAAAGAAATGAGGTTTATGTAAATTGTTTTAAAGTTATATACTTTTTTCATTTACAAACAGCAGAATATTTTTTTAGTTTTTGGCACATTTGGTCAATTGTTTAGTTCCCTAACTTATATACACAGGTGTACCTACTATCAACAAGTAAAGCAAAGAAAATTCGATTTATGTAAATTATTTTAATGTCATATACTTTTTTCATTTACAAACAGCAGAATATTTTTTAGTTTTTGGCACATTTGGCCAGTTGTTTTGTTCTCTAACTTAAATGCACAGATATACCTACTAAAGCTGGTATTACATCTACATGATCGATATCGCATCGATGCCTTGATGTGCTGAGCTATTAGGTACGCCTACGCGATCACCATGTAGACCGACGTTCATTGATCGGTATTATTGGTCAATGTCGATTGAGTGGGTGTAATATCACAGTAACAAATCCACTAATACGGTAGGAAGTAAAACATTAATGATTGTGTCACATCAGTAGGTATGACTATCAATATAACTTAACTAGCAGTTTACCCGCGTCTTCACCTGCGTCTTCGTCCGCATGGATTTCGTATTATCCACAAAAAAAAACACAGCGGTTGTTAAAAATTTTTGCACCCCTAAAACGAAATTTTCGAAACTTAATAATCACTTTTTTATCATTTATTTAGATAAAAAACAAAAACAGTGGCACTCCGGGAGTGCCGACAAAAGTGAAAACTTGAACAATATCGCCTTGGTGGAAGAAAAATACTTGTATAGAACATTGGTCCGTAATCTTTTCTAAATAAAGAAAACAATCGCGTTTACAAAAAAAAAAAACAACTTCCGAAACCTTTAAAGTAAAAATACTTGCATAGAACATTGATCCGCAACATAATATAAATAAAGAGTATAATCGCGTTTACAAAAGCTTTAAAGTAAAAATACCTGCATAGAACATTGATCCGTAACATAATATAAATAAAAAGCACAATCGCCTTTTCAAAAATGAGGTGTCGGTAATGGTGTCGCGAGTTCAATTGTTTTTCCCCACCTCAAAAATGCCCAACACGCCTAAAGAAGTTTTCACTTCAATAAGTATTCGAGCCAAGTTTCAAGTAAAAGAATAAGATTTTTTATAAAAACTGTATCACCTCTTTTCAGCCCCACAGGGGTGGAATTTTGATAAATTGTTTGGGCCGTTTCCATAACTTGACTTAAAGATTATATACGGATTTTTGAGTTAGTCAAGCCATACATGTAGTCAAATCTGGCCCTTAAAAATGTAATTACCCCGAAAATAGACCACTAACAGGGGTCTATCTAAAATAGACCTCGAACAGGGGTCTATTCTCCTTTTATATAAATAGAAGATAAAATACTGTGAGTTAAAAGAAAAACAGAACTATAAAATTATTTGTTCGTATTTTCTTAGGTATATTTCAAAACTCAAATTAAATCAAATCATCTAATACACCGTTCCAATCATAATTTTCAATTGATTAATTCCATTGATAGATGTTGAAAACAGACTTTAAAAAAACAAGACTCGTATGAATACACTGAATTGAATATCTAATCTGTTTATTTGATATATTTCAGCAGTATCATAGTTTATTTCGTATATTCAATTGAAGAGAATAATACTCTGTAGATGTTATTGATATTCAGTCATATTGTTGGCAACGGTTCTTCATTTGTTTGACTTATCGTGTAGAAGGTTTCTTTGGACTGTTGCCTCGCTTTTTGATTGTGTAATGTAAATGAATAGATGCTTTATCTGTCGCAATCTCATTGATATTTCTCATTGGTATTGATATTAACTGAATAAAAAACTTTTACAAAAAAAAACAACCAACTTCCAAAAAAAATACTACAAAGTGAAAAATTACTTTAGTTTCGGAAGTTGGTGTCATTAGTTTTGAATTTTCGTTTTTTGCCACCGACTTTTCACTTTGTAGTATTTTTTTTGGAAGTCGGTTGTTTTTTGTGTAAAAAGTTTTTATTTTTCACTTTTTATTTGTGGTATTTACCCCACACAAATTCGAATACCACTACCTGCTATATAAATAACAGTAATAGGAACTTAACATATCATCCACATACTAAGTGGGAAAAAAATCGTATTATTGAAGCTAACTCAAAAACTACCGAAGCAAAGTTAATAAAATTTATGTGGGACCACATGGGAAGCACCAGCTTTCAAATAAAAAAAAAATCATCAAAATCGGTTAAATAAAAAAAATATAGTCGAATTGAGAACCTCATCCTTTTTTTGAAGTCGGTTAAAAAACAACAGTGGCACTCCGGGAGTGCCGACAGAAGTGAAAACTTGAACAATTTAAAAAAATACTTCCAAAACCTTTAAAGTAAAATACTTGCATAGAACATTGATCCGTAACGCAATATAAATAAAGAGCACAATCGCGTTTACAAAAATGAGGTGTCGGTAACGGTGTCCCGAGTTCAATTGTTTTTTCCCATCTCAAAAATGCCCAACGCGCCTAAAAAAGTTTCACTTAAAAAAAAAGAAGTATTTATTGGTCAGTAGCTCGTGCCCGTGACTTCGTCTGAGTGAATGTCAGTTGTAACTTTTGAAGAAGGGTGCGTAATTCTTTGCTTTTATCGGAGAGTTACAACCCCCTATGTAACGGAAAAAATAAAATAGCCATTACTTACAATAGGGACGAAGACAACAAAAAAATTTTTATCCTTCAATCAGATTATTAAAAAATATTGGACACGTATTTTTAATTTTTTTACGTAATCAAAAGATTACGGCGACACATTGAGTTAAAATGTGCCATGACGTCACAAGTATGTAGATTTTATACTTACTTGTGACGTAGCAACCCCCACTCCCCAACTTTAATGTGTTTTATCTAAGTAATTTTTTATTAATATGATAAAGCAAAAAGTACGTATCGAATATTTTTTATTATCTGACTGATGGACTTAATATAATTTCTTTTTAACCCAGGCATCATCCCTATAAATTAGCGTTAGATTTCATGGAAGGAAACAATGGTCGCTTATGCGTGTCTCTCCGTGTGACCACATTGTTTTTCTAAACTATGAAAATGATTTTGATGCGGTTTTCTCCATCATTTAGAGAATTCTTTCTAAAAGGTTTATGTGTATAATATATTGAATTTTCAAGTCGTAAAAACCGTGAGAAACAGATATTTAAGAAGAAGAGGACCAAGGAATATCACACGGACAAAAGAACAAGTGAAGATCGCGACGTGGGTTGCGGGAAAGTCCGAAAGGGATACCGTGGCCCCTGCCAACATACAAGCAACTGAAGGAACACAAGTGAGTTTTAGTCAGTAAGAGTCTGACATGCCCTCCCGCTCCATCCAGAGCGGGAGAAGTTATTTGATAATTTCCAACCAAAAAAAAAAGTAGTAGTCCGGAGTCTGGATTTGTGCCTAATTGATGGCAATGGGCTCGCCCCCGATTGTATGGGGCTTAAACATAACTGGCGAAATGTGGGTGTACTATAGGTACATCTCTGCCTAAACCCTTCGGGGATTACGGGCGTGATTTTATGTTATGATAAGTTAATTAATTGAGAATTTCAGTAACTGCTTTTGATTGCAAAGTCCTAGTCAAATCATTTATTTCAAATAGGCATATAAAAGGCACTTTCAAACGTAGAAATTTACAACAAAAAAATTAAATGATTCTATTCACCCCCTTCCAAGAGGTAGTTTCGTATGGAGAAGAATAGGCAAGAAACTCCACCGTTACTCTTTAAAATATGTTTACCATATTTTTTATACATTAATTATATAAAAGCATAATTATGTGAAGACGATGCACCTAGAATAAAATTACTACATGACAGTAGGTAAAAATAATTAAAAATGAAGAAATGAAAGATAAATTAATTGCTCACATATTTACAAACATTTTAAAAGTAGACGATTTTCCAAAAAAATATTACAATTAGTAAGTCAGTGTGTGAGGTAAAGTAATCACAAAACGTAAAAACAATGACATAAAAATAATGAATTATACAATTAAATTAGCAATCCGTTTGATTTTGTCCAGACTCTAAAATTATCCTATGGAGCAGAACCAGCATGTTTCCAAGCATTCTTATCTTGGATATAATCCTTTATTTTGTAAATCCTTGTTTACAAAGTGTACTTTTAATATGAAATATTGCAATATGTATTGCAAACTAAAACCAAGTATTCAATAATCCAAACAAGTTTTTCTTCTAATTCTACATCGTGAACACACTGGATATAAGAGGGATTTAATACCCTTTCCATTTATCTACATACAAATCGGAACGCCCTGTCAGTGTCATGGTATGTCACTCGACAAAGGACGCGCTTTCCCGAGCGTCTCGTCATCTCTTTTTACATTTCTTTGAATAAAGATGGCAGATTGTAAATTAGTGTCTGACTCAATTGAGAGGTTTGGCTTATTGTCTTTTGTTGAGATTTAAAAGTACCTGAAGACATTTGGAGTCTTTAGAATCAATAGGCTGCTGTCCGATAAACAAAGGCTTGTTGAAAAATGATCCTTATTTATTTACCTTCAATTTTATAACTACGAAAGTTCAAAGTAAAAAAAAACACAGTGGCACTCCAGGAGTGCCGACAGAAGTGAAAACTTGAACAATTTTACTGTGCAGGAAATACTTTTCTTTTTTGAAGTCGGTAAAAAAAGGGAAATGTCATTAATCCTAAAAAATGTATTGCGCGTTGATGTCTTTTTAATGGTCAAAAGCTGGTGTCGATAACAGTGTCGCGAGTTCAATTGTTTTTTCTCATCTCAAAAATGCCCAACGTGCCTAAAGAAGTTTTCACTTAAAAAAATAGAAATCCAATTGCAACAAAACAGTACCAAATAAGATCATTTTTCAAGCTGTTTAGTGGCAGTTATTTCAGATCAATCTCAGTTTTGATGCCACCAACTGCAAAAGCGTAGTCGGGTTATAAAATATAAGCTTAAAATAATTGACAAATGTTTCCATAGCGCCATGTAACAGTTATGTTGAAAAAAACAGTGGCATTCCGGGAGTGCTGACAGAAGTAAAAACTTGAAAAAAAATCAGCTTGAGTACCGCGGGGTATTCAACGCATTGATGACTTTTACTCCATGCACCGCGGTAATCAACACGTTGATGTCTTTTGCTCCACAGTGTCGGTAAATCAATGGTTTAGTCCCATCTCAAAAATGCTTAACGCACCTAAAGAAGTTTTTACTTCAATAATCATCGGTAGGCACGGCTTAAAGCGCACATAATTATACCAAGTTAAATTGTTTAACGTTAATCAAAACATTCACTGTTTACTGTAGTATACCTTATATTTCCTGTTACAGAACAGAACCTTCAAATTTGTAGATAAAGCAAACAAACATTGTTAATAGATTATGTATAAACAATACAACAATCTAACACAATACTTTGGTACAAAATACAAGCAATTATGTTCTCATAACGTGTTTGTTATTACCTAAATATGAGGACATGGTGAACACACATTCATAATACACGTACATTTATCTATCTAAGTGCAGCTGCAGACTAAGCTGCTAACCGCAGCAACAGTGCGGCCACAAGTCGCCGCGAGCTGCGGTCGACAGTTCACATGCATTTTCTATGAAGTCTGCGCAAATTCGGAATTCGTCGCGCCCGACTAAGTTTGGAAGCTCGGTACGTCTTGAGGTAATTGTGGCCGGTATTTGTGGTCGCGACTGTGCTTATGGCGACCGCAAGTCCGTGCGGTCAGGATGAAGTTACGTGCAAGTAGCTAAAAAAAGCTCATCTCGACCGGGTAAACAGCAATATCGACCTATTCATTCCAATAACGTCACTTCCAATGAGAGCCCCATACTTATTTTATTACTTATTTAAACCCCATTGGTACTTTACATATTTTTTAAAAGCTGTTAGTAACTATTCTGTTAGATAAGCAGTAGAAGATGAAACTAGAAGCTACTTTACAGATATTTTTTTTGTTTAACACATTTAAAAAAACAATAATTATTGATGATGACAACGAGTTGTCTAGTTTGTGAGAGTTCTTACAGTATAAACCAAAGTTAGCCAACAAATCAAATGTCTCATTATTTTATGATTACAACGCTGAATTATACAACTGTTTCATTTGTATTTACGTTTATGAGTATTTGTAACTGGTGTGTGATACATCTTTCGTTTATCATTATTATCTGTTTCTTTTATTGAATAGCATCACTATGTACTTATCTGCGATGCTAAGATGCTTTTGGCACAGTAAGTGCTTGGATCGATAACCGTTCTTTGTTAGTGGGGTGTCAGTTGTTTGTCTAGTGGCATGGTTTTCCATAATTGTTGGCTATTCCATCACTATAAAACTAAAGCACTTAAGCGTTTTTTTCAGTTCTTGTAATAAAACAATCAATCCTTCGAAATTGCATATTCAAATAGCGATTGCAACAATATACTCGAAAAATAAATCTTCAAAGATTATTCATCCTTCAACTAGTTTTAAAAATAACTAAGCTCGAAGCACAGTTCTCACTGTTGTGTCGCTTAGTATTGTAAGAAAGATCCAATCATATATCACGTGGCGTCAAAAACTTGGGAAGTAAAAAGTTTTAGCCTACTCACAATGACGTAGTCGCAGATAATGGCGACATAAAAGTCATATACACTGAATCGTTTTATGACGTATTATTTCGTGATCTCGTCTTGTTATGTTTGTGATGAGAATTGTGCCATTTGGCTTGTGATTTAAAAGACGAATGATACATCGTGAAGGCGCAATTAAGTTATTCTGAACTTATTCTGATTCCGGCATTCCTGAGAGATATTTCTCGACGGCCTGTGAATTCAAGACAGAGACTCATCGGTGGTTTTAAAACTCTGATATCAGGTTAGTCATCAACCACACGAAAAGAAGATGAATTAAGTTATTGAAGCATAGGTTAAATTCAAATTCAAAATATTTTATTTGACATGGGCACTTATGAAACGTCAGAAGCTAGGTGCAAGGTTTCAATTGATCGTTTCCTATGGAGAAGAGTTGGCAAGAAACTCCACGGTTACTCTTTTAAAAATAATTGGCTTTTACAATACTTTCAAATAACAGTGTTATGGGAGAACAGTGTAGGTCTTTCAATAAGTACCAGGTACTTAACAAAATAGAAAATGGTCAACAGATCTACAATCCACTAAGCCTACAGCGTTCTCACATTCACAAAATAGAAAAGAATCTATACAAAAGATTCATCATCTGCCTAGCCTTTTTCCAACTATGTTGGGGTCGGCTTCCAGTCTAACCGGATGCAGCTGAATTTTACATGGAGCGACTGCCTATCTGACCTCCACAACCTAGTTACTAGGTAATACGATACCCCTTGGTAAGACTGGTTGTCAGACATTTTGGGCTTCTAACTACCCGCAACGACTGTCAAAGATCTACAAATGACAGCCGGGACCAACGGCTTAGCGTGCTTTCCGAGGCACGGAGGGGTCTTGGTATGTAAAGATGGTCACCCATCCACAGACCAACCGCGGCAAGCGTAGCTTAACGTGATCGATCGACCCGTGCAGCTGTTGTTACTTAGCCACAAGCCCCACACACAAGCCAATCTATACAAAATATTAATAAATTAATAAAAATAAAAACTTATTTTATTTTGTTAGATTGAATTTTCATATTCTGGCCCGTTAGTGATGGCTACTAGGTACTGCATCCTTAAGATTAAATGTGAGCTAACTATCTAACAAGCCCATTCTTCTTCGTGCGTACTGAATCATCAACAGACTTAATGAAAGAGCTCCGAGAAGAATATCTTCTTTGACGACCGTTTACTCGTGAACAGTCGATAAACCCTTATCGATATCGATTTTACAATCAAAATAGTACACCGTCCGTGTTTCCGTATTTCTTTTCCGCATTTAAACTTGAGAATTACTCGATTAATCCCCTGTGCGTAGGACAGTACCCATTTTACTTCATCTCCAAGTTAAAAACTGACGCAGCCGTCGCTTTATTCAGAGGTTTTCTCCTTTCACACTTTTTGTGCGCGTTCGCGTGACACTTCATTTATAATTCTGCTTAATCCAAGTGAGTGAGTTCTTACCGAATGAATTTGTAATGTAAAGATTAATGACATATCCTACGAGCTCTTTCAAACCGTTCTCTAACTGCTATTCCTTATCGTATTTATCAAGCCATACAGCTCCATTGTACTGTCGAACCTAAGCGTGTTTTTCAGGCTACGTAATTCGCGGACTATCCAGTATTAAATTGTGTGGAAGGCAAACAGTTTTTTGTAACACAAACACGGGTTCTAACCGATCCGTGGCCCTTATTGAAATGTTATGTTCAGACTTGGGAGTAAATTTAATTGTCGAAGTTCAGATTGAAAAAGTTACAGGCGGTCGCATAATTCCACAAAACGAGCCTCGGTGCCCGCGGCGTAATTATTAGATATGTTTGTTTTGTACAATTTGGTTAATGTAGCCGGTGCCGGGAGAGTTTTATGACTAAAATTTTCGGGAACCTCTTTAAACGTAGGTGGAAATTATTTCTTCAACTTTTATTACTTTCCCCTTAATAAAAGTTTTTAAGCTGCGTTCGCATTAAATTAAACAGCGTAACGTCGAGGTTGTTGCCTAGACGATTACTTGTGTGTTTCAGCTTTAAACATTCATTACTTGTAAATTGTTACTTAGTACGGGGATACGGCTGAACTTGGTATATAAAGATAATCATTATGGATTACGTTCAGCTTTTGAAAGCAAACAATGTGCGTATAATAAAAATAAAAGTATATTAAGGGCCTAAAAGCCTTCAGTGCGTTTATTTGGATCTAAGCTAAATACATTACCTAAACCTACGTAGAAGAAAGCGGCCAATACCGGGTTCATGTAAAAGAGAACTAACTCTTTGTTATATGATTTATTGGAACGACTTTCAATAATCCAGGGCCCATTGCCTTTCGCGGGCGTTAAATTTCGATGAAATTGGAAAAAGATGGTATGGAGCTGCGGAAAGGCCCCCGGAAACTTTTCTTTGTACAAAGGAATTTTCTTTATAAACTATAATGAGATTACAGAAGGCTAACGACATATTTCAAATTATAAATTCGTGAATTATGTGCTGAATTCCTTTGTACATTTTGAGGTTCGATGGGCAACATTTTTTGAAGTGAAAAAAACTTCTTTTGGCGCGTTGGGCATTTTTGAGATGGGAAAAAACAATTGAACTCACGACCCTGTTACCGTTACCGACACCTCATTAAAAGGATTTCCGACACAATAAAATTGTTCAAGTTTTCACTTCTGTCGGCACTCTCGGAGAGCCACTATTTTTTTTTTACTGTTTGCAAGTCAGAATAAAATAAAAAAATAAAACTTACACCAGTATTAAATTCTGTGGGTGTGTGTGGTGTTTGATTTTGTTGTGTTAATAAAAGGAAAAAACTGCAATTGCTCCGAATGTGACAAAAATTCAATAAATTCGATCTCCAATAAACCTCTTAATTTAATAGCATGTAAAACTATCCACGAACAAAAAAGCAACAACTACAAAAGACTAAAATATCCACAATTTTAAAATAATTCATCGCGCGTCAATAGCATCCAATAAATTGGGGTAAAAATTGCTAACACACACGGCTCGCAGTAACAAGTTTGCTCAACGTTTTCATGTACAGGGTGTCCATTACGCGAACAATCCAGCTGCGGCCGAATTTAATCCATTTAACTGCATAACGCCGGCAAAGTTATCTCTCTGAATATGTGTGTAAAATCAGCCCTGGTTTAATGAGTCCAAAATAACGTTACAGTGTGCGGTCCGTTTATTTGCACGCCGTGTTTTTCTCAATTTGTTAATGTTGTAATTAATTTATTTGTGTTTTGTTGACGTGTTTTGTTTTTTATTTATTTTGGTTGTGCTTTTGTGTATTGTTGGATAGACTGACTGTTACATACCAATCTGTAAGGTACCGGACTACCTCTCCCGTGTAGCCACTTTGTAGGATAAAAACTTTGGACTGCTTCGGGTGCTACGACGTAGCGGCACGCTACTCCGTAGCACCACGCTACGCCGATAGTGTTTCTTCAGGTTTTCGGACCATTTTATCTAATCTAGAGCATTCAACACTACGTTCACTATTATGTTTTACCGTTATTCTGATTACTAGTACATCAAAATTCTATCTATACGTGGCATTCGTATGGGGTTGCGATTCCAATTAGTAACGTTCGATCAACGATACAATTTGTAAATGTAACTGCCAAAAGTGATGGTTATGGCGGGTTCCACCCCGTTCGTTGTGGGGATCGCCGGAAATGACTGACGTGGCAGAATATTTAAACAAATATAATTCGATGAATGGAGCTTTACTTTAATTTTGATGTTTTTAATTAGAAACTTCTAGATTCCTGAGGAGCAGTCTCAAATCTAACTTTGATTTAGCTAATCGGTTTAAAGAAAATAAATAAAAAAAGAAAAATTGTTTATACTGCGCAATCAAAACGCACATTAAAAAAAAAAAATACAAAATACTCTCTTACAAGTTTATGGTTTGACAATTTTGTCCACTGCTTAGTGTTAACTAGGGCTAGAGCAAAAACCAATAAATTATTTCTAAAGCTATTTATATCCTGCTATCACAAGACAAGATAAATATTGTGTGCGAGTTTTAAGTAGGTACGGGTCTGACCTACATAAGTATTAAATAGGAAGAAACGAAAAATACAAAATTCTAAAGCAAAACATGATTGAATACAGTCAACGAACAACAGAACTACGGCATAACATATTGAAGCACTTTCAAAGACTCCATCAGAATGATATAATGAAACTTATCAATTGAAAAATGGAAACTCGTTTGATCTACTTTAATCCCAGTATGTCGTGAAAGAAGCAAGGGAATGAAACTGGAAATGTCTAACGAGATTTTATTTTGAAAAGAAACACGAAAACGCTATTTATTGTGAGTTGCTCTATTTGATTTGCTTTGGTACGGCTAGGTTTTGAAGTGTGCAAACGGATTAAAGTGAAGAAAAATATCTATTTAGCTCCTCTCCGCTAGTTTTGTAGTTCTAAATGGCGAACGAATAAAAGTACTCAGTATGTAGCCTTTTTGAGAAATCTGTATTATCTATGTGATGATAGTTAGGGTGAGGATTTGTATAATAAAATCTAAAGTTTGTCTAATTTGTCTGTGTAAATACAACACATATTATTAATGCATTCCTGTTTCTAGAAAGTATGTTTAAGGTGGATCCGCAGTTATAGACCGCGAAATTATTTTTTTACGGTTTTTGCTATTTTCAGAAACTTTTGTCCTTATGGAACAAATATAACTTAGAGAGATATATTAATGATTCCAGTGATTATAATTATGTAAATACATATCTGTTATAGTCGCGCATCATATTTTGATCGAGATACAACCTGACACCGACGTGCAAATTGCAAAAAAACGTAAGAAAATTTTAATTTCGCGGGCTACCACTGCGGATTCACATACAACTCTTACAAGTTTTGAGTAAACTTTTAGGTTATGCTCATACTATATCAGGAAACACACTCACATTCATTGATAATTTAAAAATAACAATATGAAGTTTTGTGTAATATAATAATATAACATCACACCTTATTTCCCCGATGGGGGTTGGACAGAGGCTTACCTATACATCCACATTTCCCCAGTTATTTTTAAAGTCCCATCTAATAGGTGGCGAACCTATTGCTATCAACCGGGCACAAATCCAGACTCCGGGCTGCTACTGAGAGAATTACAGATAAATAAAACCAATAACACTTTGCCTAACGTGGGAATCGAAACCGAGACAATTAATAACAAGAATAAAATAATCATCATCATCATCAGCCTATAAATGTTCCCACTGCTGGGACACAGGCCTACTCTCTGTGAGAGGGAGTGGGCCGTAATTCACCACGCGGACCCAGTGCGGGTTGGTAGATGTCACATGTCTTCGAATTTTCGGTTCTAGGACATGCCGGTTTCCTCACGATGTTTTCCTTCACCGTTTTGAGAGCAGTGGTGATGAAATAATTTACACAAAGTAAAGCGCCTGTCTGGGTTCGAACCTACGACCTACAACTCGTAAGTCGCGGCCGTTACCACTAGGCCACCACTGCTCTCAATAAAATAAATGCCCGAATAAAATAATTTATACCAACAATTATAATTTATTTTTATTTTGTTTTATTTCAGGAAAAAAAAAATATATTTATACAAAAATTGAATAAATAGTAAAAAACAGTAAAAAAATTAAAACATGGAGGTATGTATAAGTACGCATAGTTTTCAAAAAACATTCTACAATGACATCAAATAGTTTAGATACAATTTTTTCGATATGTAACTGGCTTGGACACAAGCTGTGGAAAAGGTTGGAAGTATCTAAGCTCTGTAAGTAGGTATATAGTAAAACACGTACTTGTAACTTCTACTTATAATTCCGTGGAAGTAGCGAGACTCACCTAGGGAAAACAGGCTATTACTGGCGCATACGCGTTGACTATCAATGCGTGTGTTTATGCCCTGTTTGGCCAATGCCTTGTACTTAGTGAAGCTTGTTAGATTTGAAGCCAACCCAAACATAGTGGGGATAAAAACTAGGTGGATGATAGGAGCAGCTTGTAAAACTGCTATAGGCACAGTCGTTTTTTGTAGTCAAGAGCCAGAGTTTTTTCCCAACTATGTTGAGGTCGGCTTCCAGTCTAACCAAATGCAGCCAAATACTAGTATTTTACATGGAGAGACTGCTTATCTTACCTCCAGTACCATGGAGCCGTTTATTATGTTATTAAGATGTATGTTGACTTGAAAGAGCATGGCAGTTGAGTGTTTGTCATGCTCACTTAAATATCTCGCTGATAGTGGCGAGTGTGTTGGATCATTCGGTTCTCTACAAAATGGTTGAGCTGGATGGTGCTGATCCACGCGTCATGTTCGTGAACGGGTGCCGTTAGTTGAGACTGGTCATCTCTTATCTGCCAGGGCTTATTTTTAATCTTATATTTTCAATTGCTTTGTTTTTTTTTTACATTGTTCTCACATATAGAAGCAACAAGAATAATGTACCCAGGATTTTGTAATAACTATATTTAAAAGAGTGTCCTTGGAGTTTCTTGCCCATTCTTCTCTATAGAGATCTACGTTTTGGAATGGGCAACTAGCTTCAACTTTCTGACTAACTGACCGATTCTTTGACAATTCAAAAGTGCCTGTAAATGGTTTAATTGAAATAAATGGTTTGAGTTTTGAATTTGAGTTCCACAACACAGCTAAAACAATATCCTTTAGTAGACTGGTTGCCAAAGCGTCTATAAACTGGTTTAAGATTTTACCAATTAATTATTGTTTTGCCTAGGTAGGAATGACAGCATTGTGAAACGTTGATGTTCAAACGAATCTGGTTACATGAAAGCGGCCATAATACTTTGGAAGAAACTCAGTGGATTTTAGCTTTGATAGGTAGGTACTACTTGTAACAAAAAGCTTATTAAATTAAATCAGTAGTTGTTAAGTAAGTTGGAGAAGGCTAGGGGAATGCTGACTTAGTCTGGGAAGGTTCTTATAAGAATTGGTCTGCTGATAAATTTCATGTAACTAAGTAAAATGACTACTGCTTGTCAACATATAATAAAAAAATTAACAGCAGATTTTCTGAATAAAATTGATCAGATTTTTTTAAACCGGTAATATTGTTTTAGTCCAGTTTTCTGAACTATCCTGTTATCTAAAATGATACCAAAGAAGCTGCTAGTATTGTACATTCACGGGTCGTCTATATCGATATTGAGTTTGTCGTTATTTGTCGGGCACAGTTCCAATCTCTGGCTCTATTGAGAGTGTTTCGTACACGAGAACTTTATCACAAGCGAATATTTTTGTCTGACTTAGGGATTTTTTCTTAAACCTCAATTTTTGGTCCTACGAGCCGAAATTGGTGCTAAAACTAGATATTACTTATGATAAAAGGCGGTTGATGTATATGAGTTAAAATGACTTTGCGGTGCTTTCGCAAAGACGTCATAAACAAATTTTCACAAAATTCTAATTTCAAATTCAAATCTGACATGTCCCACGCAAAACTTTTTCATAAAAATCTCTCTATTTAATCTGTGAACAATGACATAACAGACGTCGAAGTTCGATAAGTGAAACTTTTTATTCATGTTAAATCCATATAATAATATGGATGGAACAGAACAAGAGCTTGCCGGGATTTATAAATGGAACATTCACGTTCAAATTTCAATTTCCTACTAGTAACAGCTATTCTGATTTAAGGTGACGTCATTATGGTAGTTCGTATTCCCTACAGTTAGTTTTGTTGTATTGGTATAGGGGGAGTTAAATGTAAATTGATCACCGCATGTGTTACCATCCAACTTAATTCAGTTTTTTGATCACCATTTTTTCAAATGGTCAATGGTGGATGATCACTGACCATTTGGAAAAGCCAAGAAAAGGTTTTACATCAAAAACTTTTTATTGTTCACACTTGATTTAAAAGTAGATAGGTTTATGATACCAGTACCTATACGTTAAAAACGACTGATGGTATAAATCTTCACATAATATAAATATTATCATTTTTATTGGGTCATTTATAACGAAATGGCGTTCTTCAAATTTCCGGCAATTTGCTGCATTTTGTTAGAAAATTTATGATTGTATTTTACTGTCACTTGATGACTCCTAAACTTTGAAATGTGCGTCATAATAAAATTTAATGATGCTATTTCGCAAATATTCTGTTTGTCAAACATTCTCTTAGAGAGCCGTATTTTTTAAATAATAAAGTCTTTGAAGCTACTTCCTATTCGTTTTAGTATTGTACTCATACTTCCTTTATAAAAGGATGTATCAATCTTGGCTCCTTTTTAGTTTATGATAAAGCGTAAAAAGAATCAATTTTCTCAAATGCGTTTCTTTTTCTTTCGCATTTCGGTCCTTCACAACATGGTATGATAGGTTTGGTATAAGATGCTTCTAGATTAACAAAAACTTGGTTAATAATGTTTTTATTAAAGCAGTAGATGTCTAGATGTCTAATAATGTTTTTATTAAAGCAGTAACTCCCTAGTTCAAATTAGCGCTTTGTAGCTCTTGAGGTTAGAAATGTTTCCCAAAAAACTTAAAAAAAAAAAAAAATCGGTGTCTTTGGTTTTGATTTTTCGTTTTTTGACTTCCGAAATTAAAGTTATTTTTCACTTTGTACTGTTTTTTTTTGGAAGTTGGTTGTTTTTTTTGTAAAAAGTTTTATTTTTCACTTTTTAGTTGTGGTATTTACCCCACACAAATTCGAATACCACTACCTGCTATGTAAATAACAGTGAGAGGAAGTTAATATATCATCCACATCTAAGTGGGAAAAAATACGTATTATTGAAGCTAACTCAAAAACTACCCAAGCAAAGTTATTAAAATTTATATGGGACTACCTCTGAAATCTACCAACTGAAAAAAGAATCATTAAAATCAATTCATAATTGGCCGAGTTATCGCATAACAAACATAAAAAAAGAAAAACATACAGTTGAATTGCGAACCTCCTCCTTTTGGAAGTCGCTTAAAAATCCAGATAAACTGATCGTAACCTTAAACAGTCTAGATATTAGAAGTAAAAATTTTCTTCGACATATTTTTCCAAACGCAAGCATAAACAAATACTTTGTTCAAATATTAAAAGAAGCCTTTATTTATCAATAACAAAGATACAGTTTCCCAGAAATGTCCGATTAAAGACAAGCAAATCATTAAAACTAACAAAGCCTCGCTTTGTAAAACATGGGAGGCAGGGATTTCTTCCATTAAAACTTACGGAGCCAGCCCGTTCAGACCATTCAACCGGATTACATGTTACTTTAAAATGTGGCTGAATAGAAACTGCCTGATTAGAAATATAATACAATTAGATACTCTTAATACTTCGCGCGATTTGCTTTAACAATCGAGAAGGGTGTTAACAAGCTAAGTGGTACTTTGTTTTGTTATTTTACAAGCAATTTGCTATTGGTTTAGTTTAAGAAAAACATGTTCATAGTTTTGCTGTTCTTTCCTTGGTAAAAGACTGAATATAGAATTCAGTTCCCATTGAACCAGTGTAGCGTTACAAGGTCATCCCAAAAATCGTAATTAATTACTCTTACCTACTACCATTCTTCTTACAAGTAAATTTCATCCGCTGAAAGAATGCGTTTCTGATACCTGACAGTTACATATAAAAGAATATAGCGCTACAAAATTATTTTGACGCGTGGCCAAAATCGGAACTAATGCCGCCATTTTGTTTTTTAATATTTCACAAAAGAATCATTTAAAAAAAAACTATTTAACCTTTATTAGTTCTCAATTATGTCCAAAGGAACCCAATCTTTTGGTGGCCGGAATATACCTGCATATTTTTCCGAAGTTATATAAAACTGAGCCTAGTCAATTAAGCTTCGTTCCCTCAAAAGACAATTGCATCCATATTTTAATCGCTACACCGCAGCTTGTTATAGCCAATAAATAATACAGGACTTATTCGAACAGGCAGTGAGCAAGCTAGAAAATATGCAGAGTAACGAACAACGACCCATTTTTATAGCTTCCTGGTTGGGGTATAAATAAAACACGCTGTACAACGCTAATGTATTATAATATAACTAGCGGACCTGACAGACGTTGTCCTGACCGAATACCGCCACCTATCGGGTCCGATTGTGAATCTAAACCATTCCCAGATCCCCTTGAACACACACAAAAAATTTCATCAAAATCGGTCCAGTCGTTTGAGAGAAGTTCAGTGACATACACACTCACAGAAGAATTATATATATAAAGATTATGGTTGGTATTTTCTTTACGAGTATAGGTAGTATCAATTTTCCAAAGTTTCTCATTATTATTTTTGTAGTTTAAAAAGTGCGCTTGCAGCAGCGACTTCTAACAGACCTTCAATGTAATGGATGATGCTGTAAAAAAGAAAAACACCGTATTTTTTCACAATACCTACTCGTGTACCTCAGAAGGCCAAAGCGAAGGCTTATTAGGTACACCTCTGCCTAAGTTTTCGGGGATTACAGGCGTGATGTTATGTTTTGTTTTTATGTAAAACCTTCAAATTTAGGTCGTAAACTCATTTCAACGGCACTCAATTTCAAAAACTTCACACACATTCATGGAAAATTAGAGGATTTTTTGACAAATTGAGACTAAGAATAGAATGTAAACTTTCCCGCGACCCCGGCAGGCAGCGACCCCGGCAGGCAGTGGCCCTAGCGGACCCCATCGGTTCTGCTGACATCTCTTTAAGGCGCGCGTGGAACATAACGCACCGTTGACCCGGGCCTGGTCCTTATCGGACGAAGAGCTACCCATTGCTCATCGTCCGCAAGCCCGCGCCTACAGTGGCCGGGAATCGTCCTGCGATTCCCGACGCCCAGGGCATCTCCTGCGGAAGCGTATCACCCTGATAATCATAACACATAAGCATCTTAGAGCCTGTTTCACGATGTTCGAATAACCACTACTCAACGAATAAATTAAAAATGGAACAGAATTTGTATGTCTGCCAACTTTGTTAATGGGGACCCTAATCACAGCTGTTGAAACAGACCCTTATAAATTATTCTTGTTATTATCCGCCACTGAAGTGAGTGATGGAAATAAGGATGGTTAAACTATTTTCGGTGTTAAAGCGTGTCACTGAGTCAAAATGAGAAATTCTTAAAAGCTTGTTCGCACCGAATGCAGCTCTCAACGCAGGATTGCACTGTTGACATATCGCTAAAGCACTGGATTCGGTGTGTCATTCCATGAAACTTAACATTCATTATAACTATCGTTACAATTTCTTGAAATAATAATAACGCAACGATCATCATCTACCTAGACTTTTCCCAACTATGTTGGGGTTGGCTTCCAGTCTAACCGGATGCAGTTGAATATCAATATTTTACAAGGAGCGAATACCTATCTGACCTTCACAACCCAGTTACTGGGCAATACGATACCTCTTGGTAAGACCGGTTGTTAGACTTTCGGGCTTCTGATTACCCGTAATAGCTGCCATTAATTAAACTTCGATCAACCCGTGTGGGTGTTATTATTAAGCCACAAGTTACTACGCATCGATACAAGAGTATTAATTTCAGTTAACGACATCTATACGAACAAAACTGAACCTTGAGAATTTATTTAAATCTACAGCTTGTATTATACATACTTAAAGGCTCCCTCGTAATGCAGGGTAACCGAGTGGTCGCATTATGCGACAGTGGCGCTCTCTGGGCCAAGTGGCTGCACGGAGGTACTATATAAATTGTGCACAACCTGTATATAAAATAGCGGTGGTTTTAGTTTTATGAGAAATAACATTTAAAATAGGCGTAATAGCCTCACATTTTAGAATGAAGAAGTAAAAATATTTTTCTTATTTAGCTAGATAGAATATACCTACTTTATGCAGAATTGTATAGGAATAATAGAACGTACTATTAGTGATGAAGTCACAATTTATGTATTTTCTATTCCCAAAGCTTTCCTGAAACCAAACATTCACGCATCAAATCCATATCGACATAAGTATCTACTTATAGGTACAACTTACTCAGCCTAAAAGCCATCTACCCGTACCTACCTACATGCTCCATATCCGAATCACTTAGTCACGTAAGATGAAAGCATATATCAAGCGGTATCAAAGGATCTACGGAGCCCTAATCAGGTGTATCGCTCACTAATGATCCGATCTCGGCGCTAATCCGGTTCCAGCCAGGCGGGGCAGGGCCACTTTTTCTCGTTAATCCTTTCATTAAAGGTGCTTACAGCTTTCCAAACACACTGTACCGTCCAGGTATTATACGTGGATGGTTTAATATCATGTGATTGATTTGGACTGTCTTATTTTATTATGAAAAGGGGGATAGACGTTTGTTCTTAAGGGTTTCGCTTAGGTAGCCCGCGAAATTCAAAGTTTCTTCTGTTTTTTGCAATTTGCAGGTCAGTGTCAGGTTGTGTGTTGATTAAAATATGGTTCGCGACCGTAAAAAATATGGCTTTACAGAATTATAATACTGAGAATCAGCAATTAGCATAATCCTCAAATATCATGATTTCATAAAATAGTCATTCAGTAGGATTACATGAACTTAGAGAGTTGTATTGATGATTGCAATTTATAAATAAACATTGGATATGACTGCGAATAATATCAATATCAACATACAACCTGATCCTTTTTTTTTTGTGGGAAAGATCAAATACCTTCTCCCGCTCTAGGCGGAGCGGGAGAAGGTATTTGATAATCGTCGTAAGAAAATTTTAGTTTCGCGAGCTACCTTGATGCTTTCGCCTTAATACATAAGTAGGAAATCTCGAACTCAATTTGAGTCTGACCCTACATAGTTTTCTGAAACATACTAGGTACCTGCTTAATACTCCTTCAACAATTGAAGAAAACAGATGTGGCTCAAATGAACTATAATACAATAATGAAAAAAAAAAAAAAAACACTTTTCGATCCGAAAGAGGCACATAGGTACTGCAATAACATTACCTAAAAACAATAAAAAATCTTATTACTATTGAAAATAAAAAAAAAGTACTTGTTATTTAAAAATCACATTTTTAGTACCAAAATTTCAACAGGGTTCTTAAGTTAAGACTATTAGAGACCCACTAAACGACGGCCGCCCGCGCCCCGTGTAGGTACACACGGCTAGACATCAAGCTATACATTTCCAGTTTATGCTGATCTCGCATTGTATAGGATTTCCGTACAATGCGAGGTCAGCTTATACTGGAAATGTATAGCTTGATGTGTAGCCGTATGTACCAGGTAAAACTCCGCATTGAAAAAAAATGTGACGTTTTTTTTTTCCTGAAAATTACCACATAAATAGACTCTTAGTACGATACCTAAAAACACCCTTATGGAGCGGACAGAGTTTTTTTTACATGTTGTATAATCACTACATAGTATAAAACAAAGTCGCTTTCTCTGTCCCTATATCCCTATGTATGCTTAAATCTTTAAAACTACGCAACGGATTTTGATACGTTTTTTTTTTAATAGATTGAGTGATTGAAGAGGAAGGTTTATATGTATATTAACCCGGTTTATACCCGTGCGAAGCCGGGGCGGGTCGCTAGTATTTTTATAAACAAATTAGTACTTCTCAGTTTTTTCTCAAAAAAAAAGGAATTATTTCGGCATCATACTATGTTATACATTGTACTATGTATTAACGTAAATACCTAAAGAAATGGTGAAGCATGTAGGTAGTAAACTAAGAGTAGAGATTGCAGTATTACAGCTAAGTAGTGCTAGTTCACACTAACTAGTGTTTAATGAATTAACTTCAGTTAACTCTTACCGCTTGCACTATGTTATAACCAAGTAACTTGGTTCTAAGAACATTGAAATAGCTACTTATCTCGTCTTGCGTATACACCTGTAGCCATATTGTATAATAAAAAGGTAGGAGGGTGTCGTGGGACACCCGCATAGCACGACGTTCCTTTATGTATTAAAACAGAGTCATCTAGTATAAGTTTTTAGCATGCTAAAAACTAACAAGCTTTTGACATTTGAAACTGTAGTTTTCAGCCATAACGCTTTTTTAGTTACGTGACGATTTCTACCAGTTTACTCCTACCACAACTCGCGTTAAAAACTTCGTTCTTAAATTATTATTTTAGTTTTATATTATACTTATTTGGTTTACTGATTTGTTGCAGATACAGTCACAAGCAGAAATACCTTACAATTAAGTAAAATTCAGAAACAATTTTCTCATGAAATAACGATTGCAACTTTAAGAAAATACCTATTTCATAATATTATGATTTCGAAAATACTACGTTCGTAACACTATAAAATTTATATTATTAATACTTAAGGAGAAAATCAGTAAGTAGTTTACGCTCGTGACTGTACTCTAAAGAATATAAGACTCATCCAATGAAATCCTCTTGCGACACGAGAATCTTAATGCATCAAAAAGGATTAACAAGAAAAGATCACAACGAGAGCTTCTTATGAGCTTTACTAAGATGTCTTATAAGTAAACTGATAGTTTAATTGCCTCTATAGTGCAACCGCTGGGAATTGAACTCATCGCCACTTTAACTTCTTTGCCATTGAGCTATTGCTGTTTAAGCATTTAGTACCTGGTAGACCGAGCTCTGCTCAGGTGAAAATAGATAAACATATCGTCCAGGTATACCAAAGTTTGTATTACATTCCCGAGGCTGTGAAAATAGAGAAAACGAATTTTCCAAGACATGAGACCTAGCTAGATCGATTTTTTCCCTTAAACCCTAAAAGTTGCAATCTTTAATCGAAATCGGTGGAGCCCTTTTCGAGAACGTGATAACAAATATGTATAAATATATATGTCGGATCCAGTCATTAGTATGGAACGCGCCACAGGCGAGATCACGTGATCTACCCACACCTAAAGCACGCACTCTACAGAGTCGTGATGTTTTAAGGCCACGGCGAGGAGGATTCAGTCTCTGATCGCATCGGAGTTAAGACACTGCGGAACTATACTCGATTCGTTATGCTCAGTTATTGTGTTAATTGTAATTTGTGATTATTGTGTTAATTTGTGATTTTAATAAATGCCGTGTATCGCACCATTGCTAATGTGATTAATTTTATAGTAAAATTACAATGTGATCTGAACTTCAAACGTTTTTTCTATTGCACATTAACCAACGCCACAGTACGCCCACAGTAATTAAAATATCGCTGATAATAGCGAAAGAGTCACATACCTGTCTCCGACATATATATACAAATATTGGTCACTAGCTGCGCCCCGTGGTTTCACGCGCATAAGTCAGGATCCTGTGAGAATATCGGGATAAAAAGTATACTATGTCCTTTTCCGGGTCATGGTCTATTCATATGGCAAATTTCATCCAAATCCGTTCAGCCGTTTTAGCGTGATGCGGTGACCAAAGGAAATAGGGATTCATTTTTATATAGATAGTTTTAATAGTATAGGATACTGTTTCCACTCCATATTGCGTTTACACTCGCAGCCAGTCTGGAAATAAACAAATATTTTATAGAACAGAATATCAGGTTTAAGTGAACTGACGCTTAAAAATCCCGGCATTAAGTAAATCCTGGTATTAGTACGCCCCTCTCAGTCCAGTATTTTGCGAGTAAAGGGGTCGGTATTAAGAATACATTTTTTTTGGTACAAATTCTGTGTAGTATTATAATACCTTTAGAGATAAAATTCAGCTTGCATAATAAGCATTGACTGCCGCGTTGGTCTAGTGGTTGCAAGCGCTACTGCTGAGCTCATAGGTCCTGGGTTCGATTCCCGGTTGGGGTCGGGCAAAGTGTTAAGGTCATAGCACACATATCAACTCGGAAAGGGATCGTCACCTTGTCGCCACGGTTCGTGAGCTTGTCCCGAGGCGAGGCGATTACGTTACGATTCCGATTAGTGTGAATGAGAGAATATTGAATGGCTCGAGTTGATACGGTGACGATCTCTTTCCGAGTTGATATGTGTGCTATTTCCTTTATTGGGTTTTCCATCTGGAATTTCTCAGTAGCAGCCCGCAGTCTGGATTTGTGCATGGTTGATGACAATAGGCTCGCACCCTATTACATGGAACTTAAACATATCTCGCGGGCGAAATGTGGGTGTACTATTAGTACACCTCTGCCTAACCTTTCGAGAAATACAGGCAGTTATATTAATGAAATGAGCGTTGATATGCTAGTAGAAGTATGTATTTGTTATCAACCATCTTTATTTTTTCTTCGATCTACTCACAATAGCTTTCTACTTTATTTATTTCCACGTCAATTCATAGCAGCAGGGAATGCAGAAAAATGAGTTAATAGGTTACACTTATTTTTATTTTCGCTAAGAGAAGCTCGTGGCTAAGCACTAACAGCCACACGGGTCGATCCATCAGGTTAAGCTACGCTTGCCGGGGTTGGTCTTTGGATTGGTGACCATTTCTACATACCGAGACTCCTGCGTGCCTCGGAAAGCACGTTAAGCCGTTGGTCTCGGCTGTCATCTTTGACAGTCGTTACGGGTCATCAGAAGTCCGAAAATCTGACAATCAGTCCAACCAAGGGTTATCGTATTACCTAGTTACTGGGTTATGGAAGTCAGATAGGCAGTCGCTCCATGTAAAATACTGGTATTCAGCTGCATTCAGTTGGACTGGAAGGCGACCCCAACATAGTTGGGAAAAGACTAGACAGATTGACTCATTTTCAGCTTCGTTAAAAATAAAAATAAACACAGAAATGTAACTACATTTCCTAAAATTTTACATTACACTACGGTACATTATTCTGGGTTAACTTACATTTGAGAACACATTCAATTTCGACTCTGCACATATCGCGCGATTTATCCACCGCCAATAATCCATCTATTACAAAAGCTTATTCAACCATCGGTTAAAGTTAATTCTGACAATCAAATCTATGAACGAGCGTCTCATTCCGGCCCGGTCCGGTTCGCTAGCGTCCGGCATTCGGACGAGTACGGCTGTAATATTTTATAGATATTGGACCGCGTTTTCTGTCATTATCGTAAAAGTAGCGTCAGCAAGAAAACTATTCCCTCTCCTCTATTACTTTCATAATACTTAAGTGGATCCGATACTTTCGTAAAGGAAATTGAATCATTTATTGTAACGGTATAATACTGCTTTATCAGATAGGTTTCGGATGAACATACCTATGATTGTTTACTACAAAAGATACGAGCTAACCCTTGCTCCGAGAGAATAGTATACGCCCCAATCATGCCGATATCAATATGTCCAATCAATTTCGTGTATACGATAAAATTTTATTCAGCAGAAAACAAGAATAGTTTTGCCCTGATTGAAAAAATCGGAAAAAAGTAATCCTCTTTTATTTTTCGGAATATTCAAATGGGTGTATAAATTATTTTGCATTGCAATACACGTCAGATACACGTATTATAGCACGCATAACTATGCAACTGTCGACTGCACACAATAATACCGAAAATTCCCAACAGTATTAAAATGAAGTGCAATTTTATTCGGTCAGTTTTCAAAGACATAAATTGACGGGTTAACCGCGCTCACGCGGCCTCACCCATGAAATCATAAAATCAGAACTACAAAGTGGGTGGAACGTCAGGCGTCATGCGGTATGCGTCACACATTAATCTATGTACAGGGTGCGCCACTTGCAACTGTCCGACAAAATCCGCATGCGGTGGCCGACAGAGTAAAGCCCACCGAAAGCTGCTTTGAGTTTGTCCCTGAACGGATTAAAAGCACAAAGTTTGTTGAATGCAATTTTAAAATGAAACTTTTGTAAGCAAGTGCATTCTATTATGTAAAAACTTAATTTATTTTTTCAGCAGCTCGAGAGCAATATTGGAAACGGATCCTATGTTTAGCTACATTGCATGATAAAATATTGGCATGATAAAATATTGTTAGCTACTAATATGAAACCTTCTTTTTCCCTTTTCTCCCGTCTTCGTAAACGTTTATTACCGAAGCGATAAGGAGATACTTTCGTGAATCACGCACGGATACGTCAAACACATCGCTTTCACATTTAGCAACAATAAAAACGTGCATCAGCGCGATGTCATCTCAAAATCAAAAAGCTTTTAATTTTCTTTTTATCGTGTTCGACAAAGTTTTTCCATTTGCTCCGATTCTTGTATCGGCGACATTTCCGCGGGCAACTTTTTCATTTTCCCTACTCATGTTACTTTATACGAGTGCTCCCCCATCTAGGAAGCCGCCTATTGTGCGATAAAGATATTGACAACAACTTTTCATCAGAAACCAAAATGTTCACGCAGTTTATTTCGTTCATTTGCATCAACACCTTTGTGGAGCGCTGATAACGTTATTGTTTAAAATAAATGGAATAAGTGAGTGAATTTGTATTCACTATGAATGTCCGCTTATCATTATTCTGTTGCACTGCGGTCGGCTTTTTGTATTTTAATCGTTTTGCTAAACTCGTTGAATATGTTTGCATTATTTCACTCTCTTTAATATGCATTCAGAATTGAGTTTACGAAAATAGATGACAACATGATTTAAGGTAATTTCGTTTAATCTATTTTATAACATTGTAATAAAATTCATAAACGGCCTGTAGCTGTTCGAGCTCACAACGAAGACTTCCTTGAATGCAAAGACAGAACGAGCGACTACTTTTAACCCTAACATTAGAAATTTAAATTGTCTGTCTAGGTAATCATAGTAACATCAATACTAACAGAAATATAAAACTGTAGTCATGTCAGCGTCTTACCAAAATAATTTTATAAAATCAAGTTAGAAGATGGCAATACCCATTCCATCTGGAATATTCTGGAAGCAGTTTTCATAAACCTGGCTCCGTGTGGAGTCGGGCCATACTTGGAGGCAACTCATCACTTCTTACGACCCCAACTATCCGGCGGAAAAATGATGTAGAGGCAGAGAGAAGGTACCGTTTTAGTTAGTTTTGAGTTATACTGTGTAGGTGATAGTTTTAAGTTTATGATTGCATAATTATGGTGAGTGATGGTTATATTTTTTTCACAGTAATGGAACAAATGCAATATTTGGATACCGATTGATAAAAATTGATTTGTTGTAGCGATTTTTTCTCAGTGCATTTTTATTTGACACAGGTTAAAATACACTGAATTCGTTGATATGTTTCAGTAAATCGTGAAAATAAAATGGCACAGTGCAAATTCACCCAAGATAATCGAAAAATCCTCATGTTTAAAAAACTAATTTGGCCTTCGGTAAATAGCCTTACAAAATGATTTTCTAGAACCTCATTAATTACCCAGAACATGAAAGCATGTATATTTTTATAAACCTCGCAAACTATGAACTACGAAACATATGACATAGTCTCTGTTTTAGTTTTGGCTCCTTTATCCCAGTACAAACGTTTACATCAAAGTAAACATTCGTTTCGACTGCACACGGGCGAATTCCTTTCGAAACGATGAAAGTTGTAATTAACTACAAGTTTACGGTAAAATTGAACTATGCTAGAGTTGAACTATGAATTTTATGTTTTGGTAGCATATTTTTTGATTAAAAGAGTTTTCATATTTTTAAAATGGCCAATGAGAAAAACGGTCTTGACAGACGGACAATGAAATGATACTTTAAAGGTTTCGTTTTTTTCTTTTGAGGTACGGAACGCCAAAAAGATCTTTAAAGCTCAACTGCCAATAAGCGGATTGTACAAAAACACTCAATAGTTTACACACAACACGTGTACCTACCTTCAAGCAATATAAAACAAACTGAAGCATCAAAGAGTACACCCCACCTCACCTCGAAGTGATAAACTATAAATTATTTTATTTCTGTAAGTAGGTTTGTACAAACACTTTTACACGTCAATCATATTTTAAAAACTAGATGATTTCGGCGTTTCCTATCTGACTACTCTGAGAAGAAAGGACGAAACAAACTCAGAGGTCATAGTCTCTTTTAAAGTCCAGACATAATCTTGGTCAGATCATGTGAAGGCCATGTAGATTTGTGTCTGAAGTGGTCTTTAGAGGAAAGCACCACACAGATTGAGAGGGCCTGTCCAGTCAGTGTATGCATTTGTCAGTTATCGTGCAGCTCAACTCAGAATTTAAGGAGCTCAACGATTCGACGAACAATACCAAAAAAAGGACATTTGTGAAAATTACTCAAACTGTCAGACCATGATTAGAACTAACTGAGAAAAAATTCAAAACACAGACACGTAAAAAAGTCACAAATTCATTCAATTTCATAAATATCTCGCCACCTGCTGGCATATAACCGCGGCCGTCATTTCATCAAGTTTGAGAGCCGTGAATTCCCTATCCCACCAGGAAAACTTATCATTCAAGCGTACTCGAACTTCGTTTACTCTCGTAGGTATCTCTTCAAAGTTAGCACGTAGCGTTTTACACAAATGTGTACCTTAATGACGAAGAAATAAAGTGTCACTAGATGGAAGATGCTTTGTTGGTTTTTGTTTTGCAAACCTAAGACCTGAAGTGCATGAAGTAATTTTTATACATATATGATTTTCTTGTTTTCAATGTTTTCTTTACTCACCCGCTTTGCAGTCACAAATCAAGATCTATCTATTAATCTTGTTAAAACTTCACAAAATAATATTACAAATTAGCTTTTACACGCAGCTTCGTCCATGAGGATGTCAGAAAATATCCCACGGGAACGTACTGCTGAGATTAAAAGTATCCTATATGTTAATCCTGGTTATGAACTATCTGTTTGCGAAATTTCATCCAAATCTGTTCAGCCATTTTGGCGCCAATCCGGAACATACATCCAGACAAACAGACAAACGGACAAAAAATTTCGTTACTATTAGATCATTATTTAAATTCGATCGAAAGATCAATAAGTTGACATGGGTTTCCAAAAGATAAATCGGAATTTAAATTTGTAATTGTTTTATGCCCTCACAAAAAAAGCCGTTGTTGTGTGATGCGGACTACGCATCACACTGACGTCAGTATATATACAACTTCCCGACATCAATCGTTGGGCCGTTGCCCACCAGACACAACACCCGTCTGGGAGGAGGCCCTTTTCTATGGAGGATGAGTGAACTTTAAACCTCTATACTGTTATATGAAATTTTACGTAGATTGCCATTCTGAAAAATGTCATCGAAAAAAGCATAATTTGATGTACCCATGTAAAACAAAATTTAATTATATTAATCATGTGGTCTATCTCCGGATTACAACGCATGCTTGCATGTCCAGCGATCATTCGTTGCATAAGGATTTAGATGTTATCTGAAATTGTTTCATTATGAAATCGTGTATGCGTAACATACATTTAATTATCATGTTAGGGCCACGATTTATTCATTGAAATTATCCTGAATTTTTAATCAGCTTGTGAACTTGTTTATTTTATTTAGGTAGTCAAGAAATACTCCAATAAAGTGGCATGATTTCCAAGCTTGCTTGATCAAGTAATTAAGCTTATTTAGCAATATAAAGTTAGAAAACTTCCCAAATAACATCACAAATTCATAACCAAACATTAAAAGCTCATAACTACATGTCTGAATTCGTCAAAGGGTATACAGAGGTGTACACTGTACAGTACATTTCGTCAAACACACCTTCCCATCACCCTTCCAGTATATTTAACCCCGCACTCCGTATTCCGATTCGAATCGCAAAGTTGGTAGCACGTTGTAATTCCGATGCACTTCCAAGATAACTTTCTAGATCGTGCGGGGCCCAAACGACCTGACAAAGTTTCGCCACCTCGTCCTTCAGATTGTAACATTGTATTTAAGCGTTCAAGAATTCCGGCCATCTTTGAAACGAAAGGTATCCCGCCAGTGTCCCCTTTGCTTTAGCGTTGGGCATTTTAGGACGGACTGCGTGCCTTAAATACCTTTGTGTCTTCCCCTTAATTAATTTGTGAATGTGAGTTGGTGATTGGGTTCTTTTCATATTTTTATGCTTCGTTGATGTAGGGATTGGGTTCTTTTTTATATTTTTATGCTTCGTTGATGTAGGGATTGAGTGCATTTTGACATTTACCTTTTTTGGGGTGCGCTGATGAAGTCGTTTGATATTTTGAAGCGGTAGGTAGGAATTATTTAGTATTTTTTTATTTCATTTGTGATATTAATCTACTTGATCGCAATTGACCAAGTCCCTATCGAATGAAACTACTCAAAAGATAAACCTTGTTAAATATATTTGCGGTACCGAATATGCTTACGCACGATAGAAATCTCTGAGCAATTATTAATTCATTCATTTAAGATAAAAGTTAATTCAAAATCTGCCTTCTACGTCAAACCGACTCATGGGTATGCGATTGACACAGCTCACACATTAAATTATTTAATTTAACAAATAACTGGGTAGTATTGGGAATAAATAATTGTATCCAGTATTTGATTTCTGGAAATTAAAACTAAATAGTGAAAACATTTTTGGCAAATAGTATTGATGAGATTTTAATTAAAATTGTTTTTAGGAAAAATTGCGATTAAAATACGTGTTGGTAATATAATAATAATTTCCTCATCAGCTTAGGCAAATGCATTGGCAAAAATATTTATTGGAAATTATGTTTAACACAAATTGGTAAATTAACCTTATTGACCAATGACCAAAGGCTTATTGTATATGAATTTTAATGAATTCAGTAAGATAATAATATTGTAATAATAAAATTATAATACCAGATCTAAGCAAACAATAATGTACCAGCAATTTACGGTACCAATCGATGCTTATATAAATGATCAAAATAAGAAATGCATTATACATACTTAATCTATAATACTATAATCTATAATACTTTCAACCACAAACACACAAACACAAACTTGTATAAACAATATACTTGTTACCAAAATTTTAAGAGCATTTGTCGAGTGTGTCCCACAAAATGTGTAACAAGACCGCTGCATAGCCAAGCACAACGGAGCCAAGACAGGCCTGACATTAAATGAGAGGACTGGCCCATATTAACACTGGGATATATAAGTGGGAACAAGACTGACGGGGATTTGCTGGGAATATTCAGGCCGAAAATGAATTAGGTACCTATTCATTTTTACAACTTTATAGGTCTAACGGTTAACATAGGATGAGAGGACTGCCTCGTTGGTTTAGAGGTGGTGGTAGTTGGTTTAGTCAGGATGCCGAGTATGAGTGAGGTTGAAGGCAATAGGCTCACTCCCTATTACATGGGACTTAAACATAACTGGCGAAATATGGGTGTACCTACTATAGGTACAACTCTGTCTAACCCTTCGGAGTATACAGGCGTGATGTTATGTTATGTGATGTTTGTTGAGTTATAATTTTATAGACTTAACGGTATACGTAATAGAACTTGAGATCACAGGTCCTATGACGAAATCATTTAAAAAAAATATGTAATCTCCAATCAATTTATTAATTTTATTATTCTGGCAATATCCTTTGAGGCATACCGGCTAAATAAATAATTAGCTCTACAGATATCTATACTTTTAAATTACACGTACCTTTCTATACTGATTTCATGAGCAAACATATCAACATAAGATTTCTGTGACCCGTTTCTCAAGCCTTTGTACGTTAAAAACTGACTTAATCAATCCTATTCGTAAACCAAAGTAACCTCAAAATAAAACTACAAGGCACAATAAGTCCATTCAGAATCAGTGGCACTTGTAGTACGTCGATTGTTTCGCTCGCACATCGTACTCTATTGGTAAGTCGAGACGACTGCATAAGCCACAGCTGACAACTCAGTTGGTCCCTTTCCAATTTGCGTCCGAATAAATGGAAACGCTCGAATCGCATAAATGAAAACGGTGGAACAAATTGATTTCTCACTCAAACAGAACCGAGCACAGAAAAACCTATTACACTTTCTATTTTCTGTTGTGTTCTAAAAATATGTTTTGCAGTAATATGTGGGGGACAATTTTTGTAGTGAAAAGTTTTGGCGTAATTTTGATGGCACTTTTTCGTGAATTGGGAAAATCGGGACAGAAAAAAACATAGTTGTTTTCAATAAATTTTTTGTATAAAATTCAAATCAGTCTATCAATATGTAAACACTTTCTACAATTCTATTTTTTACAGTTAGAATCTAGTTTTCTTGCTATAAAGATCAACCAGAGAATGCCTTTTAGTTTTTTATTTGATTTTTCTTTAAGTACCTACATCTACTATTATATTGTAACAGCGAATCAATTTTCTCGCCTCCTCCTTAAGATCTAGGCCAAATAGTTTTTGATATTCGGATAACTCCTGACCTAAAGAGTACGAATCAAAAATCGAAAATAAAAAACGGAAAAAGCCGTGAAATTTTGCGGGTTAAAGCTAGTAATAAATAATAAGTCAAAGTCAAATAATTTATTTCAATTAAGCACAAAAAGGCATTTTTGAACGTCAAAAACAAAAATAGAATTGATTCTAGTCGCCCCTTCCAAAAGGTAGTTTTCGTATGGAGAAGAATGGGCAAGAAACTCCACCGTTACTCTTTTAAAATGTTTTACAATATCTTGTATACATTATATATGTGAAGACGATGCACCTGGAATAAGATTATTATACCACAATAGGTAAAAATAATTAAAAATGAAGCAATGACAAAAAAAATAATTATGTAATGGATACATGGTGTTCACATATTTACAAGCATTGTAAAAGTAGGTGCGATATTCCTAAAAAAATTACAGGTAATACTAATTAGTCAGTGTGTGAGTAATCATAGAATGTAAAAAAAAAAATATGTTATAATATTTAATTACACAATTAAATTAGCAACCAGTTTGATTTTGTCTAGACTCTAAATTGTCCTATAGAGCTAGACCAGCATGCTTCCAAGCATTCTTATCTACAATATAATCCTCTAATTTGTAATATGCTTGTTTACAAAGAGTACTTTTAATATGAGTTTTAAATTTTCTTTCAGTTAACTGTAATATACCACAAGGTATTTTGTTGTAAGGCCGTGTGTATCACATTACGAACTGCACAACAATGTTTCTGGACGAAAATAATTTAGTAAATGGTTAGGTAAATCGATGATACAACTTACAGTTAAAACAGGCGTATCCTACAGTGGTACTTTTGTAAAGTTCGATTTTTAATCAAACACATCAGACAGAATTCCTTCGTATGTCTCGAACGGTTCATTAGAAAATTTCGCCCCTCCATTCCATCCCAGTCTGGCCGCCCGATACTTTCTGTCTGATGTTCAATCTACCTTTTCATGCCCCAACCAACTCGAAATATCCAAATAAACATGTAATATGTAGTCTAGAACAAGGGTAGCTGTAGACATGGTACTTGTTGGCAAATAGGACTTGTATGTATGTAAATTAAACTATACACAACACACAAGAACAAGACGCAAACTAGTTTCCCAAGGCGCCCCGGCCTCACTCCGCTAAGGACAGTAATTCCCTATTTACAAAACTTAAATAACATCCGATAATTTTGGCAATAAATCAGACAACTTGTTAACTGAACTGCCACAAGAAAATAAGTCCAAAATTTTCCCTCAATAGGTACATAATGTAAAAATAAGGGGTCTTTTTGTCGTTACGTGGTCGTCAGGCAAGCACCACGCACGAGCCGACCGTGGCCAACGAAGCGTTGACAAATGCCTAATTGAATTTTCAGCCACGATATTGTGACCCTGTCAAAAAGATTTATACTTATAAATGCTATACTTGCTTTTATTTTCCGGTAAAAAGCAAATATACTGAAGAAAATACAGGTTTTAAGGCCCGCTCAATACAGGTCGTAAATAGTTGAAGCCTGTGGCCATTCATCCAAGTCCGGTATGATTGCTACGTTTTTTGTGTCGTTTCTCTACAAAATGGACTATCCTGAATGAATGATCGCCTAAGGAATGGTCGAGTGCGATCGCAAAATAGAAAATAATAAGAGAAGAGAGTGGAGTTTTAAAATAGTACCTAATAAAGTTCAATTGGACTGCAGTTAAGTTGGTTGGTAGATTGATCGATTAAATAATAATATGCAGGAGCTCATAGCTTAGTAATAACAGCCGCACGGGTCGATCCATCAGGTTAAGCTACGCTTGCCGGGGTTGGTCAGTCGATGGGTGACCATCCTTACATATCGAGACTCCTCCGTGCCTCAGAAAGCACGTTAAGCCGTTGGTCCTGGCTGTCATTCGTGGATTTTTGACGAAAGTCTGATAACCAGTCTTACCAAGGGATATCGTATTACCCAGTTACTGGGTTGTGGGGGTCAGATAGGCAGTTGCTCCATGTAAAATACTGGTATTCAGCTGCATCCGATTAGACTGGAAGCCGACCCCAACATGGTTGGGCAGATTGATTGATTTGGTATGATTCTTGCGCCAAACTTGCACTAAGCAGTTATTCTAAAGTTAGAGTATCTTTGATCTACCTAAACATAGACCGTGTACACATCATACATATACGCTGAGCATTCACTATAATAATTTGTGTAATTTCCCAGCCCCGCTATACGAAGATTTATGTGAACAGGAACAAATAATGTGCGCAGAGCACACGAATTAATTCCCCATAAACGGATTCACGCTTACATTCTCTCAATATTTTTTATTATAATTCTCATATCAGTTATTTTTTTACTTGACGGCTTTACCGACGGATGGGTAATCCTTCTCATCATATTCATATTTCAGGATTTCTCGTACGTCTATTAGCAGCATCTGTCTTATAATAATACCTAAGTGATTTACTTTTTTATCTAAATGCCTAGGGATTTATCTTGTAAGAAATTTATATGATAATTCAGACTATCACATAACATAAAAAAGTAACTGTAAGATAGTTTGATTATCACGAAATTGAAACGTTAAACATAATTAAAGCAAGCATTTCTCACACATTTATAATTATTATATGTAAAAATTCAACGTCATACTTTGTAACAATTCGTGAATGAATGATATACTGTCAATGAAGTACTCACCTCACACCCCGCAAATTGAATATCTTAAACTCTAAAAAATCAAATTAACCGCTGAAATAAACACGCCATCCGCCAATGAGCATGTTCGCTTTCGTTCGAATTTCGAAGCGTAGACAAAAACGAATCGACAAATGTTCAGTCATGTATAAACCCACATTATTACTTGTCAATTCAAGTAACGAGATTCCGCTTACAGCCGATATTCGGGACAATTCAAGGCTGACCCGAATTTGTGAATGAGGAAAGCCTAGTCTCTCGAAATCTTGAGGAGGCTTCACTTAATTGAAAGAGATCGCCCCACACTACTTCACGTTGAGGGTGAACAAACTATGTGATGCCACTTGCTTGTACTTGTGTGGGATGTGTGTTTTAGGGTTAAAAAGGGCAAGCTCTTTGAAATGTCTTGGTTGTTCGATTGTCCAGGACATCAAGTTGAAATAAAATGATTAGAAAATTATTATTAATTTATTACTAATAATTTATTTGAATTTACTTATAATTAATCATTTATTTGAATTTATAATTAACTTATTGATTTTATTGTTATTTTTATCACTTTCATAAATTATAAATAGGCAAACTATGTATGTGCTTTGCACACCTTTAAGTGACAAGTTCGCTATAGTTTATAAGTTTTAATAAGATTTGCTCTCTGTAAATGTTTTTGTGATCTAGTCGTTGGAGTGCCATAATAAATAAATAAATAAAAGAATATTGCAAAAAAATGGTTTCTGTTTAATTAAGAAAATTTGATGCTCAAATAAAACGTTATTTTAATTTAAAGAGTATAAAGGTATGCAAAATAGTACTTATTCATTCGTAATTTAAAGTATCAAGAATCAAAGGGCTTCAGTATCTTGTTATTTTGTACTTAACATTAAAATAATAAGCTAAGTGCAAAGTTAAATATTTTAAAAACACTCCCTTAAAATAAACACGTTATAAAAGCAATATAAAGGCACGTAGTTCAAGTAAATACGTTTTAAATTATATTCACATGAAAGCCTCTTAAGTTAAAGTTAATAAAGCAACTTAGTTATCACTCAATGTTATTATCGAAGTCACTATCTACTATTTTCGAAAGTTAATAAGATTATAGTAATATGATTAAATGTATAGAATTTGTTTTAGTTTAACTGTATGTGGTTTCGTATTCATGATTTTAATATTTACGGACACTGTCCTTAGTATTTTTTTTAAAAACCTTAAATAATTTTAAATATTTTTAAAAGCCTAATATTAATGCATGGATTTTCACTACAGTGGCTATTGACATTCATTAGTTAGGAAAAAAAGGTTAAAATAATTATTGCATTATTTTTGCACTGTCAATGTCAAAATATTTTTCATGATTTGATCATCATAAAATAACACACAAATCTCTTACTTTTTCGATACAATTTTTATAATTACTAATAGTTTAAATTGATCCAATTTCTGGTCATCCATATTTCTAAACTTTTTGGCTTTGAGCCAAGTTAGCTTCTTTTATTTACATGTTTGTCTAGCTTTTTTCAGTCGTAGGTATGTACTCGTACTAAGGCTTGGAATTTTGGAGTATGTATTTTATTTTATAAAGACCTGTATTTTCTAAAGAGATTTTCTTTTTGTAACCCTTTAAATCTGCATTTTTTTTTTTTAATGACATCGTTTTTCAACTGACTGTCCCGTTGATCTCGTGGTCGCAAGCACGATTGCTGACCGTGAGGTTCTGGGTTCGATTCCCGGGTCGGTCAAAGTGTTATTGGGTTTTTCCATTAGGAAATTCTCAATAGCAGCCCGGAGTTTGGAAGTTGATGGTGTGATACGCCCGTGCCTCGGAAAGCACGCTAAGCTGTTGGTCCAGCTCCTTATCTCTCTTTGGTCGTGTCGGATTGCCGTCCCACTAGACTATGAGAGTGAGGGAAGAGTGCACTAGGCACTATAATATGTCCACCGCTGAATCCTATGGTCTTCGCTGAGATTGGTCGCGGTGGCCGAAATTCGGTCTGGCGAACTTTTTTTGAAGTGAAAACTTCTTGAGGCGCGTTGGGCATTTTTGAGATGGGACTACGACGACACCAGCTTTTGACCATTAAAAAGACATCAATGCTTTGATTACCGCAGTGCGTGGAATAAAAGACATCAACGCGTTGATTACCATAGTGAGTGGAGTAAAAGACATCAACGCATTGATTACTGTGGTGCCGATATTTTTTTCAAGTTTCAATTCTGTCGGCACTCCCAGAGAGCCACTATTTTTTTTCAAGAGTTCCGATGTATCATGTTACATTAAGGCCTTCATTGCCAAAATATTTGCAGCATAACCCTGCAATTTATTCTGAATAAACGGAGATGCGCCACAAAAATTTGAGTGCCTCATTCACATTTACGATTACATCGGTTCGCATTACATACCTCGATATTCTTGTTCCAATATTATTTTATCAGAGGGGGGCGGGCGGTTCCGGGATACGCTTATTCTTCAAAGCTTGTTTCGAGAGATGCTCGTAAAGTTTACGAGCGTGAATGACAGTGCCCGGGTCAAACGGTCCTAGCCGGTACCAAACGGGAATTCCGTTTATAACACTATTCTGTGCTAAGATAAGGCCCCCGTAAGCCTCACGATGGCCTCGCCTCTAAGGTGCACACGTTAAGTTCGGTTATAGCGTGCAGATGGTACATAAATCTTTGGGAGAGATATTCGAGGTACTGCTAGGAAAATGGAACTGCTAATATAAAGAGGTGGAACTCATTTGCCTTCTTGTACCTTAAATAGTTCTAACGATAACTTGTATCAGTCAATTTCTTTCACTGTGAAGGGCAATTACGAGTATGTATGTAGGAAGATTATATTAGGAAATAAGAATTTTATTTTTCCTCAATACTTTATCCTTTGTCATTCGTAAATCTCTGTCTGAATATAGAAATATACGATCGACTACGATTGACCGGCGGAATAATGAATAATACGGTATGAGTATTATACAGGATGTCCCTGGAAGTATGGATCAAATCAAATAGGGGCGTGGGCAAGGTCATTTCCAAACTGTTAACTCGGAGAATGTCGGTACAATTTTTTATGGTTCATAAGTTATGACCAATTGTTTTTTTCAATCATTTCGCATAGTGCTTAAAGAAAAATATAATTTAAAAAAACTATCAGGGCTATCAATTGAATTTTTTTTCAAGACATTGTAAATGAGAGGGCTTTTCTTGTGGTAATATTTTTTTGTAGTTAGAAAACATGTATTCAATAAGAAAAAAATATTTACTGCAAAGGCTTCGGTCTAGCGAAAATTTTACTCAATTTTCGAGCGATTTTCATGGGAAAAAGTTATACCAGCGAAAATTTACCGCATACTAGAAAAACTTGGCCAAGTCATTTAAATTCTTTAGATGTACAAATCACTGGAATATTATTATTCCATTAAAAGTTAGAGAATTTCATTAACAAGGAGTTCGTTTTTTAAAATTTTCTAAATTTCATATTTTAATTGTTCCATTTTAATTAACCATTTCGTACTTGTTTGTGACCCATTTCAACTGGTTCTTTTGTTGTTTCTCTCTCCCTACTCATTTCTAGCTAGGGCAAATAACATGACTCATGACCATGCGATAGCAAAAAGTTTACCGAAAATATAAAAAAAAATTAAACCACATCACAGTTGTGTTCAGATAGGCAACCACTGTGTAGGCACTGATTTCAGCCCTAGGGATTGAAATTAAATCGTTAGTTAAGCTCAAATAAACGAAAATTTGAAACTTTGATAATTATAAAAGTACGACCTCCTTGTTAGTAAAATTCTCTAACTTTTAAACTAATAAAACTATCTACCCGTGATTTATACCTCCGTTGAATCTCTATGACTTTGTTTTTCTAGTACGTAATAAATTTTCGCTAGTTTAACTTATTCCCATGGTAATCGCTCGAAAATTTAGTAAATTTTTTGCCAAACCGAAGCATTTGCAGTAAATATATTTTTTTGAAAACATGTGTTCTAGCTGCGTAAAACTATTACCTCAGGATCGGTCCAGTTCACTACAACGTCCTGATTTTTTTTATTTATAGCCCTGATAGTTTTTTATGATTTTTTCTTTGAGCACTATGCGAAGTGATTGAAAAAAACAAAAATTGGTCATAACTTTTGAACGGTAAAAAATTTCACCGACATTCTCATTAATAAAAAGTTTGGAAGTAACCTTGCCCACACCCCTATTCCATTTGATCCATACTTCCAGGGACACCCTGTAAATAGTACCATGTAGTAGTAATAATACAATGAAGAATAGTTAGGTAGGTACCTACCTAATACGTTTTGTCCTCTCATTACTGATAATAATTATGAAGATTTTGTTAATAATATTGATTAGGTTGACGTCTAATTTATTGAGTATCAGCACTATCTTTTGGCTTTTATTCAACCTTTGCTTTTCTATTCACAAATACATTCAAACACTGATCTCAAAATCGATTGATAATTTGTGCAAAAAACTCATTTATTTGTTACATACAAGTCGTAAACATCCATTAAGGTTACAAATTAGTTTTTATCGAGTACATTAAGCAAACAGCCGGTATCTCGCTTACGCAATCTGCTCCTAATGGTGCGTTAAGATGTGACTTAAACAACTCGATGACTTGATACAATTTGCTAAAACATTCGATTTGACAATTGTGATGATACGACGGTTTTGTATTCCAAATTGATCACTTGTACTTACGTAGTTACGCTATTTAGGAATTCATTTATTCTTTTTATGATTTGTAAAGTATTTTTTTTTTTGTATTTAACAAGAATTTATTTTAAGTTTAGAACATAATTTAATTTATTAATATGATACAAATTTCAAAAGAAACTTCTTATACAAAATGAACAGACAAACTATTTGAATAATATTAGAAAAATACACTATAATTTCCTAAGATAAAACTATTAACAAAATAAATAAAATATGGCGTCAAGAAAGATTTCAATCTTAGATTGGCCCTATCTCAGTTTTAGTTTTGACACCTCTGTCGCATACACACAATGCCGCAGAGACTTACAATGATTGTCATGGAAACGTCATAATTGTACTCGCTCACTTTCTCATTGTGGACACTTTTTCGTGTGACTTAGTACGGTCAGGGCAAATCTACGATTTAAATCTTTGGGCGTCAAAGGATTCCTCCATACCGCTGTCGACGAGTAATGTACCTAAAAGATTGGTGGCATTGCCACGTTACATGGCAATAGCTTTAACCTTGGCTAGAGGCTACTCTGGCCAGTTAAAAGCCAGCTTTTGGGTCACGGGCAGTGTCAACCAACCGTTTAGATATCACTGAACAGACTATGAGCACTCGGACTTCACAGCCCGAAAAGTAGTTAGTTTAAAATCAATGAAATGTTGTGTTTATATTAAGCCGGGTCTCCTGCGCGTGTTTTTTTTAAACATTACACAAAAGACCTTCCACATAAACATTTTTTATCCTACAAAACATCGTGTTTGCATACACAAATATGTCTACGCCTCTTTGTTGCGATGTTTTGTGTAATGTTTTGAAACAGCACGCGCAGAAGACCTGGCTTTAATGATTATTTCCAGTATCAAGATTCTGACGCAAAGATTCTGTAAGCCAAAGAAGATTCTGACGCACATTTTCTTGACATAGAGTCCGTGCCACCGCTCAAGTCCGATAGACGCGGCACTAGTGTCGATGGTATTGCGTCAAATTGCTTTAAAAAAATGTAGTTCCTCAATTTTCCGCCAGACTTCAGTGATTGCGCGAACTCTAACCCTTAGTATTATTTACGAAGACGAGTTGTAACGTTTCATTTACCATAGGTAACCACAAAAGTCTACCTCTAAAAGTTCCTTCAATCTTCGAAAAGAAAAGTTTCCCTATAAATGTTATACCAAAAATCACGTCTCAATAATAAGAATGACTTAACGATCTCTAATCGTCCATAGACTACTTACATTCATATTCCGAGCTCATTCATCCGTAGTACTGAGTACAGTTTGTTGAAACACTGTTGATGGGAAAAGTTTGGTTATTGTACTTATTGTAAGCTTTTTGTTACGTGTGTGTGAAAATGAGCACCTGGCTACGGAATTTGCTGAAGTTGTCTTGTATGTTTTCCTAACAATATTTTTTTTTGAATCTTGGCATGTTTACGTTGTGATTAGTTTTGTTTTTTATTGTTTAAGGTGATTTTAATTTTGCGATCTAAGTGTTTTCGGACAGTACTCTGTTTATTATGAAGTTCATGATGCTTGAGTAGATTTCGTCCCGATATGAAGAGTAATCCGATCCGCCAACCCGTCTTGAGGAAGTATGGTGATTGATACTTATGCCTTCTCTGTATTAGAAGAAGGCTTTGCCCTGCAGTGTGACAATAATAGGCTGGTTTTTATTTTTACTTGTAAATTAAATTTATATTTTTTTTTTTTCATAAAATACATAATAAAACATTTAAAATATGAAAAATACACCGGTATCGGGAACAGGGTTATTTTTTATTATTATTTCGTTTATTCATCTAGTTTCTTATTAATTTCAATTTTTAAATATTTCTTAAAATAAACAGAATAAAAAAACATTTTAAAATATAAAAAATAGAGGTCCGCCGGTGTCTTTTATTATTATTATTTATGCCGAGTAATGTTGTTAGTTTATCGATGACCTTGCATGATGTTAAAATTGGTTTAATTATGCATAAAATGGAAACTCCATCTCGACTTGGAAAATCTTACTTGAAATGAATTTTCCTTTGATTAGCACATATATACTTTTAGTCCTGAAAACGAAGCCAAACTGTTGCACAGCTATAGTTTATAATTGTTGTTTATTTTTTATTTATTTTTTATTTTTTAAAGTACAGCTTACAGTGCAGTAATCGCGGAGTGGGGCGCGTCTTCGTGGATGGCACTATCTGTAACAAGATTCTACTTTCAAAATAGTTTATTATTTAATTTAAATTGGTCTACTTACATAATAAACAGGCTGTATTCTCCCCATATAGCTCCCATGGCTAAAGAATTTAAATATTTAAGTACTATAAACAACCCTATTGGATTACAGTAGTTGCAGATCCGGTAATCCCTTCACGTGGGGTGATACCTACAGAAGTTTATTTCTGACATGTATGTAGCAAATCGATTTGGGAAGCTTACTGCACACGGACGATTGAGTCGTGCGACTTGTGAGTCTTTTCGAGATTACATGATATGTGTAGACGTTTGAAAGCTTCCCCTCATTGGACACCAGCCCAGATTGTGACACTTTTTTTTGGGATATATATAAAAATAGTAAGTTTGTAAAAAGTTTAATGGAAATTATTACGTATCTGAATAAAACCGCTGAAATCACAAACAATAGTTTTAAGATTGTGTCAGACCGAATCTATACTTCTATAAAAATTTAATTTTTATTATTCGTGGTATATTTTTTTGTTTGTTTGTACGCGCTAATCTTTGGAAGTACATAGGTACACACGGCTACACATCAAGCTATACATTTCCAGTATAAGCTGACCTCGCATTGTACGAAAATCCTATGCAATGCGAGATCAGCATGAACTGGGAATGTATAGCTTGATGTGTAGCCGTGTACCATTGAAAAAACGCATATCTAAGCAGTTTGAAAATAAAATCCCGTGAACACGATGACCACATCAGTTTAACGGCCGCTTTCAATAGCAGCCGAGCGCTGCAAGCAGAAATAGTCCTTACGATGTATAGATATGCATTTCTTCGATAGTACCCACTGGATTTGAAAAAATCATTTTGCATTTGATAGACCAATTCTTGAGAAAAGTTATAGGCTACTTAACATCACGCAACGACCTTTAGGAGCTGATCAAAAAGAAAAAGTCAGAACGCTAAGCGAAAACTAAGTAATAACGCAGGCGGGCGATGTGATGCGATGCGGTGGGTCTGAGGCCGAAATTTCACGTGGAAGAAGTCGCGGGCAGAAGCTAGTAAATAAATACGAAGATAGTTAAAACGTTACATTTTAACTAACATGATATAAAATTAAATGAATTATCGAATTATAACTACACTTACAAAGCCTAAAGACGAAGGTCTTCTATCAGTGCGTCCTGCTTGTTATGACCTACGGAGCCGGAACGTGGACAATCATGGTACGGCTGGTCCATAAATTCAAAGTTGCTTAGCGAGCCATGGCGCGGGCTATGCTTAGAGTCTCTCTGAGGGATCGAATCCGGAACGAGCTGATTTGGCAGAGAACCAAAGTTATCGACATAGCTCACAGAATAAGCAAGCTGAAGTGGCAGTGGGCCGGCCATATTAGCCGTAGAACCGATGACCGTTGGGGTACACGTGTTCTTGAGTGGAGACCGCGAATCGGCAAACGTTAGGTAGGACGGCCTCAGGCTAGGTGGAGCGACGATCTTCGCAGGGTGGCTGGTAGCAGCTGGATGAGAGTTGCCGAGAATCGAGCTGAATGGCGTGCAATTGGAAAAGACTATGTCCTGCAGTGGACTGCTATAGGCTGATGATGATGATGAACTACACTCACTACCCAAGCGCTACTGCTGAGTATGAGGTCCTGGGTTCGATTCCCAGTTCGGGCATTATGTTATTGGGTTTTTCCATTAGGAATTTCTCAGTAGCAGCCCGGAGTCTCGAAAAGAGATGATGCCTAAAAATTTTTTTTTGTTCGTCATGTAGATTCAAAAAAGAATATTGGACATGTATTTTTTATTTTTTTACGCAATCTAATGATTACGGCGATACATTGAGTTTAAATGTGCCATGACGTCACGAGTATGTAGATTTTATACTTACTTGTGACGTAGCGACCCCCACTCTCCAACTTTAATGCGTTTTATCTAAGTAAAAAATTATTAATATGATAAAGCAAGAAGTACGTGTCTAATATTTTTTTATTATCTTACTGACGGAATAAATAGAATTTCTTTTTTTTTACCCAGGTATCAACCCTATTGTGTCCGGTTGATGACAATAGGCTCGCCCCCTGTTACACGGGGGCTTTAAATCATTACTGGCGAAATGTGGCTGTACTATAAGTACACCTCTGCTTAAATCTTTGGGGATAAAGGGCGTGACGTTGTGTATTATAACTTTCCTAATGTAATAATACCTTTTTCTTATAGATGGTTCAGTCTCTTTTCCAGTAACCTATGTATCGTAATCACCATGCTATGGAACTAGGAAAATGTCCCGTATAGACCCTCCCTACCCTCTACAATTCATTCGTAACTAATAGTCTACTGGGAAATAATGTAAGAGACGTATCACAAATTTATTTCTATACTATTGTAATAGTTTTCCGCCCCTATTTCTTCTTATCTCCCCTTTTGTCCTGCGTTTAGTCGAACGTGCAACCGTATCAATTAGTCGTCGATTGGTAGCTGACATCCCCTGATGCAATTGATTTATATCAATTTTATTTTAGAAGGTGGCTTGTTTGATTGCGTTTACAAGTAAGATTGATTAAATAGGATACAGTTGGAGTAGATATCCCAGCTTTTTTATTTTATTGAATACTATCAACGTATTATATTATCTGTGCTATCAACTAACATCGCGCCGTAGTGCTGTAACGTAAAATATAGATGGCGCTAGTACCAGTTTTAAATCTTCACTTCTGTCCCCATGACTGGTTAGGTTATTTTTTTTATAAACATGAGTTTTAAAGATCTTTACAGCATTAATCTTGTATTGGTAAACAAATTTATTTATAGCCCGTGCATTTATTTTGGCATTTGATAAATCTGCTTAGTTATACTTATTCGTGAATCTTTCGTTTTTAACTCATCATCATAAGTTTTATCATAAAAAAAAACAATTACTTTATAAAAAATAATATCAATAAATAATAATAATCTAACACTAAAATATATAAATTATGTACAATTATACAGAGGAAAAAAAAATAGGGAACAAATCATTGGGCATCAAAAAATTCATCCGCATCGCTGTCAGTGGGAAAAGTGCCCAAAAGGCTGGCAGCATTGTATGGCAATGCTAATTTTTTGACCTAAAATTAGGTAACTGTTTTATATTTTATTTTAAAACGATTTATATGTACTTTCACATGCGTTCGAATCGCGTCAGTCGTAGATTCGCGGCAGAGTCAACCCCCCAGTGCGGTCGGTTGGTATTAATTGTGAAAGTTACTCGGTTGTTAGCTACACCAACTAATCTGAACGGTACGTGTTCTCCGTGAGCCACGCAACTGTGACGCATGGAAACTTCTTACTAATTTTCTGGGATTTTCTCTGTTATTGTTTAGGAGTGAGGAATATGGTTGGTTTTTAAGACTGGTGTAGCAGAAACGTAATGAAAACTGAGGAGTAATTTTATTGACTGCTACAGCATCAAAGCCATCAAGTTACCTATATGTAAAATCGACGGGTTTTGAAACATTACCGCTCAACCATCAATTTGCTTTTAGAAGTCGATAACAATAAAAATTCTATTGTGTCTCATTAGTGACAGTTAAGCTCATAATGAAGAATTCTTATAAGGGTTTTTTTTTTAACTTCAGTGAAGACTGTACTCCGTTTGAAATAAGATTAGACATTTAAACAAACCTTTTTGACAGTCCGTTCAACCGATTTTGACTTCTATTGCGTAGACATAAGGATGGCATTAAAAGCAAAAAAAGTGGTTACAAAGCAATTGTTTTCTGCAGCTGCCATTTGTCATGCCACCAACGCAATAGAAGTCAAAATCGGTTGAACGGACTGTAAAAAAGGTTTAGTTAAATGTCTAATCTTATTTCAAATGGAGTATAGTATGTTTTAAGATTGGAATTTATTTTTTAATGTTTATATAAAATAATGATAATCAATGTAATTGAAATTAGCCTTGCAAAAAAGAGAAAACTAGCTTCAATAAGTATATTAAAATATTCTTCCAAACAAATCCCTTTCAGCTTTGTATTGTATGAACAAAAAAAAAGGACAGTTGGGCTAATAAACTGCACACAACAGCGCTTCAGAAATACCAGCATCAATTTCACAATCTACGTTTGATTTTGCATCAAAAGCCTTGATCGCTTTTATACGCTGTATGAAAACGTAGATTGGTCAAAGGTACAAATTTTTATTGAAAATATAAAACTTCAAACATATCACGCAAAGGCTCACTGACTATGCAAACATGTTTTACAATGGATGTTCTATAACATTAAATAAAATAAATGGTACAATCAAGCTAAACAACTGTGCTGGTATGAACACAAATACGAATTGCTTTATTCTCACACTAAATCCGAATACATAATAAAGCCGTGTAAGTTAAGTAACGTCTCTTCTGTCATAAAACAATAAAAATTCAACGCACAGGTTTAAAAAAAATCTTAGCACAAGGAAAATAGTGCATTCCGCGATTTTTTTATGAATGGATATACGACCTTTTGGATTACAACCACGCCGTGTTCCAAGTCCTTCTGTTTTCATTCACAGCTGCATTCTCTTTATGCTTCCCTAGTCCCTATTATGTAAGAATATTGACATTATTGTTTGAATAGAAGGAAAACGTATCGTTTAAATGAGATAATTTCTATCAACCACCATTGATTGTTGATGAATCGTCATTTATATTAACATGACATAACACCTGTTTTTTTCGAGGGGTTAGGCAGAGCTGTACTTTAATAGGTACACCCACATATTGGCAGTTATGTACTTATCTTAAAGAGGGCGACCCTATTGCCATCAACCGGGCACAGATTACTACGGGCTGCTATCGAGACATTCCAGATGGAAAAACCCAATAATAAACTCAAACCAAAAGCATTTATTTCAATTAAACCATTTACAGGCGCTTTTGAATTATCAAGGAATCGCTGATGATGAAGCTAGTTGCCCATTCCAAAGCCTAGTAGGTACCTATGGAGAAGAACGAGCAAGAAACTCCACGGACACTCTTTTAAATATATATTTTTTACAAAATATTGGTTACATCATTCATGATGAAATTATACATATAGCGAGAACAATGTAAAAAGACGTGCACGTTAGAAGCGTCCGTAATAAAAAGAGAAAACGAAAAACAATTAATAAATTAAAAGTAAGCTGTGGTAACTAAGAGATGACTAGTCCCAACTGACAGCGCCCGTTCACGAACATGACACATGGATTAGCACCATTCAGCTCAACCAACCAGCTCAACACTTTGACCGTCTAGGAAATCAAACCCAGGACCTCATGCTCAGCAGTAGCGCTTATGACTACTAGACTAATGACATAATCTGTCATTTATATTAATCTCTTTAAAAGAAAATCTTTTCTTGATTGGTAGCATTAATTGCTTATTGGTCTGTGTTTATTAACTGTTATTGGATATATCATGTCGTTAAAAGAAATAAAGCTTTCATTTACGAAATAAATCCAACTCTCAATATCGTTTATCAAGTTAGAAATGAGATTGCATTCTTGTCTAATACCTTGTTTTGATATTAGAGGTGAAGAACTTTTCAGAAACAGTTTGCTTCTCAAGGTCAAACTGTGAAAATAATCTAACATGTGTATGATATATTTTTATAGACAGGGATACTGAAGGAGACCATTAAGTTTAATTGATTACCTACAGGCGTTCAATATCTCTTTTGCCGTATAGATAGTGCAATCCACGAAGACGCGCCCCACTCCGCTCCGCTCCGTACTAAAGTATAGCTTACAGTACAGTAATCGCGGAGTGGGGCGCGTCTTCGTGAATTGCACCATCTATAATAGTGTAAATAAAGACAGTATCGTATTCACAAAAAAAAAGAAAAAAAAAAACCGTTACACTCCGGGAGTGCCGACAGAAGTGAAAACTTGAACAAGATCGCCTTGGTGGAAGAAAAATACTTGTTTAGAACATTGGTTCGTAACCTTATCTAAATAAAGAGCACAATCGCATTTACAAAAATGAGGTGTCGGTAACGGTGTTGCGAGTTCAATTGTTTTTCCCATCTCAAAAATGCCCAACGCGCCTAAACAAGTTTTCACTTCAAAAATATCTAAAGCGTCCAAACTTCCATCAATCAATAATCATCTCAGCCTATCGCAGTCCACTGCTGGACATAGGTCTCTCCCAGGCTGCACCACAAAACCCTGTCCTCCGTCTTCCGCATCCAGTCTGTCCCAGCCACCTTTTCAAGGTCGTCGGACCATCTAGCTTGGGGGACCGTCCCTCACTACGCTTTCCGATACGTGGTCTCGACTCCAAGACTCGTCTGCTCCACCGGCCATCGGTCCTTCGACAAACATGGCCCACTGCCACTTTAGCTCGCTTACTCTGCAAGCTATGTCGGTAACCGGTTTTTTTCCGGATAATTTAATTCCTGATTTTAAACTCGAGAGCTCGTGGGAGGAGCTCGTGTATAAGTAATAACAGCCGCACGAGTCGATCCATCAGGTTAAGCTACGCTTGCCGGGGTTGGTCCTTGAATGGGTGACCATTTCTGCATACCGAGACTACTCCGTGGCTCGGAAAGCACGTTAAGCCGTTGGTCCCGGCTGTCATTCGTTGATCTTTGACAGTCGTTACGGGTCGTCGCCCGAAAATCTGACAACCAGTCTTACCGAGGGGTATCGTATTACCTAGTTACTGGGTTGTGGAGGTTAGATTGGCAGTCGCTCCAAGTAAAATACTGGTATTGAGTTGCATCCGGTTAGACTGGAAGCCGACCCCAAAATAGTTGGTAAAAGGTTAGGTAGATTGATTTTGATCCTTTAAAGAAACTCCGAGCATAAGCTTCCATCACTCTTTCGTAACTACAACTAAATCAGATTCTCGAAATCAAATGTCCTAATAATGGTATTTCACAATTACCCCGACTATGCCGCCTACCGAAATGTTCCCGTGCAGGCGTGAGATCCCTGGGGAGTTTTTAATCCAACCCCCCGAAACTTCCAGACACACATTAATGAGGAAATAATACCACATTACCTGCCCCTATTTCGTTTACAAAGTTAGATTGAATAAAAGGTTGTATACCTGTATTAGTGTCAAAAGTTTATGATTTAATTTCATTGCATTTATCCCAGGTTTTTAATTAAGTCGAAAAGTTTAGTTATTTCAATTTTCGGGTAGGCTTTTATTTAGCTTTTTTTCGTTGGAAGTTGACCTAATTTGATTTTCGTGGCAGTTTATAACTTTTGTTAACCATGGATTCTGTTAATAAGGATTTAAAAGTAGGTAAGTATTTTAGGTAAAGAGAAAGTTTACTGTCTCTTTACACAGTAGTTGACAAGTGTCGCATGACTATCAACATAATATCCACCAAATCATTTCGAAGGAATGTTGTTATTACTGGGAATATTATCATTCGAATACCTATCCTAGTGATAATGGTCCGTTAAATCTACTTTTGCAATTCAATTTCGTACATAGTCCATGCTAATTCATCCCCGAAAAAACAAACTGTAAAAACCAATAAATTAACAAATTCCCTCACCTTCCAATCTCTATTAATAATGAGAAAATTGCGCCACCCAAATGAGGCAGATTCAACATTGTTCCACCGCCCAATTTCACCGTGGAACGTACTCCAACAATTTATGACGGGACACGTGTGAAGCGGCCCGCGGTTTTAATATCTGCTGTAAATTAGACTGAGCGAATGGATACTGCACAAATTGGCCCGTACTACGCTCTTATTTACTTTATTGTTTTAGAAACGAAGGTTGATGTTATCGGCGTTATTTATGACTGATGGTACTAGTAATGTGATGAAACTTGTGTTGGTTCGGGACTATCTGAGTTTTTTGAAGTGAAAAGTTCTTAATGTGCATTGAGCGATTTTTTTTAAGGAATTATCTGATGCGTCACCGACATGCTCGCGCCTTCCAAAAAGGAGGAGGTTATATGTTCGTCGCGTATGTTTGTTTTTTTTTTTTTTTATGTATGTCCACCGATTTCTCCGTCAATTGTGGACCGATTTTGAAAATTCTTTTTTTGTTTGAAAGGGTGTGCTCTCGAATTGGTCCCATATAAATTTTATTAACTTTGCTTGGATAGTTTCTGAGTTAGCTACAAAATACGTATTTTTTTCCCACTTAGTATGTAGATGATATGTTAAGTTTCTGTCATTGGTAGCAGGTAGTGGTATTCGAATGTGTGTGGGGTAGGTACCACAACTAAAAAGTGAAAAATAAAAACTTTTTACAAAAAAAAACAACCGACCTCCAAAAAAAAAACATTAAAAAGTGAAAAATAACTTTAATTTCGGAAGTCGGTGGCAAAAAACGAAAATACAAAACCCAAGACACCGACTTCCGAAATTAAAGTTATTTTTCACTTTTTAATGTTTTTTTTTTGGAGGTCGGTTGTTTTTTTTTGTAAAAAGTTTTTATTTTTTAATATCGTGAATGGTTGTCAGTGGTATACAGATGGAATATTTACATTGTTGTAGATTTTTGATACTTTGTGTCTACAGATTAGATTGCAAGACAGCAGTATCCAGATGTTTACAACTTTAATAATACGAACTGTGTTTCGCATTTACTATATTACACTAACTGAACCACTTAGTAGATACTTTTATGGGTACAGCACAGTTGGATAATAGCGAAATGCGATACTGGCAGACAGGTTTTGCTTAGACATTCTCCAATAAGTATCAACATCGTTTCTCTACCAGAATTTGATGACGTAGTTCCTCATTAGAATGATAAACGCTGTTTCGTTAAGCCGTAAGAGGCGCTCCGATATGACTCATTATAAACCGATAGAAACGTGTTGACAGCGCTTTGGAAAATGGCACTAGGTAATCGGGTCGTCAGCCAATCGGATCGGAGTGTGGTAACGTAGGCACGTCTGATTGGCTTACGAAGCCTTGCGCTGACCGACGGATTAGCTAATGCAACTGGCCGGGTGCTGCTAAATCCAATGCTGTTGCCCCAAATTTCAGGCTTTGGACTAATTAGTCCGTGATTCAGTTTAGCGATTAGTTATGATTTCATTTAGCGATCTTTCCTAAATGGTGGATTTCATCTGTCATAACAATTCGGTCTGTTCTATTTTTACGCTTATCAATCTGTGGTCTCGTTTGTTTGTTACAATATCACGCTAAAACAGTTGAACGGATCTGAATGAAATTTGGTACACAGGTCATAAAAAAGGTAGACCATAACCTGTACCCTTAATTGTGTAACTTATTTTCGTAAACAATTTTGCCTAATTTGTTTCATTTTGGCAGTTCAACAACATTCATTGCGTTATTTACGTTGCTGAACAGATTTTTTTATATCCAACTTATAAAGCAAAGGATTAGCAATCTGTTTCAAATTGAAACAAATAGTGATTGTGTTGCATTCGCAATTAGGGTACTGGGTTAGGATATGTTTTATCCCGATTTTCCCACGGGATCGAGACTTGCGGTTGAAACCGCGGGGCGCAGCTATTTATTTTATATCTGTCTGCCGTTTTCAACATCTAGTTTATTTACATTAAAGTACTGGATAAAGTAAGCTTCAGTAAAAACATATTGGAACTCTTATTTGCACTAGCATTTTCAATAAATGAATATTTTATTTACTTTTAATTTTATTTAAGTGTTGGGTGCAAATATTTATCCTGATATCTAAGTATGTTTTACGATATTTGCATGTAGAAACGCATATCTGTACACTGTAAGGACTATTCTTGCTTGCAGCGCTCGGCCGCTATAGTATCGCTTACCTACGAAAAAAAAGGGTCGTGTGCACGGGATTTTTTTTTCAAAATGCTTAGGTATGCGTTACCCCGATGGTACGTCTTACACACTCTGGGCTGCCCAGCTAACACATTGGAAATTGTCTAGTAATAATATATTTAGAACAATGGTTAAGGTACTTGCCCTTATTGCTCCATTTAAAAAATCCACCCTGTATAGAAGATATACAAAGACCGTTATACCAAACAAATACTCACGTATAAGGCGTTTCTCACAACACTAATCCTTTCTAATTATGCATCTCACCAACAAAAGGAGACAAACACAACATTTGTAGCATATGTATTGTGCACTTTATACCCAAAAAGCTAACAACATCATGTATAAACTGCTGTTACCCAGTGACCCGTCCAAAACCGGCCGCTAATCTAAATTAAACCGTGTTTTGAAGAACAAAAGGTGTATTATCATTTAGTTGGATGGTCACGTCAACTCTTATTAAGTTCGCCTGGTAAGCTCCTTATCAGGCAGTGTATGGTGAAGATAAAGTGAACGCCAATGCCCGCTGTCTGCTGGAATGCATTCCGTGTAATCGCGTACAATGGTGATTTCAGTTTATTTGTCCTACGTTCCGGGTTGAGAAGATGTAATGTCGAGTACTAAGTATAATTTGCCCGTTTCTGGGGCGATTTTGTGATTCAGTTTGCAACGGTTTTCGTACACGGCTACAGCAGTAAATGTTACTTTATTTCAGTGTTATTGTGATGTTTTGACTGTGCCTTGGCAATTCATAGTTTCGACTATAATTATACTACGTTATTGTTATTATAAACTTTATAGTTAAAACCCATAACAACAATTATAAAGTTGCATGTAATCAAATTATAATTTATTGTTCAAATATTCTTGCTTTAGCCTCTAAATACCGCAAGTGGGGCAGCAAAAGTTATGCCACCCCAGTACCTGTCCAAGCGAGTAGGGCGGAAGACCATTTCTGGAGCTTTACTGCACGAAATTTGACAGCTTCGTCCCCCATCGCCCCGCTTCGCCCCTAGCATTTCTCACCCCAATATTATTAAGCTGGCTTTTATCGCGCCCACCTCACCGCGTAAATTAATAGAGGTAATTGTGGCGTACAGTTTAAATGAGTAAAAACTGCTCGGAACATTCAATTATTCGGTTCGGTAGAGGAAATATGGCTATAAAGGGGGCGAGCTTGTAAAAACCTTTGTTTTAGTTATGACTGCGCGATTATTGAGATTAATTAGTAGGGTTTGGGGTGAATGGTTTTTTGTGGTAATTGATTTATTAGTCATTATATTATTATGTAAAAGAAATGAAAGAAAGAAAAACATTTATTTGGACACAGTTCGTGAAACACAACACCGTGTGTGTGTATGAACCATCGCGGACACTGGCGGTGGGCCACTTTTCAACCTTATTACTAAGGACATAACGGTGTCAAGTGGTCGACCGCCATTGTCCGCTGTTGTACCTTTCGTTTGGGTATTATTACAATTTAATTCAATGGGTAATTATTTAGATAGCTAGTCGCATCATAAATTCAACATAATGCCACATATACTGGTATTTAGTTGTATTCGGTTAGACTGGAAGCCGACCCCAACACAGTTGGGAAAATGCTAGGCAGATGATGATGCTACATAGAGCCGAACACCTAACTTCACTTAACTTCCCATATTTTTTTTCTTCTAAATCGTATAAGCAATCACAGTAGACATTGCTTATAACATTGTCATAAAAAATCATTTAATTGGTCGTTGTTTACTTATCATACATAATAAATTCAACTCAAAACAACACGTTGTTTTGAGTTGAATTTATTATGTATGATAAGTACTTGTTAGTGAACATAGCCAGCAAGTATCATAAGAAATTCAACTTAATGCAACATACTGAATACTGACAAACAACTAACCTGCCGTATTTTTTTTTCAAATTAAATATTTTAATTTTTTAAATAGTCACATCGTAAAACTTGGAGTACCATAAACAAAGCCAACCCTACAATGCATGTAGGTATAAACTAAAAATATCTAACTTAGTAAAATCTTGTACAAAACTTTCCTCCAATTTAAAAGTACGCAGGTAATGTAATTTTGTAAGTTAATTTCAATGCTTCTACGTTGCCCTAATTCGTTTAACTGGGAACGCTCCCGAAGAATGTTATCGGGATTTTATGAATATTCAAACCAAGTAATCATGTCGAGGTAAATACGATTAAAACGAGTCTGCTTTATTATTCAATTCTGTCTGACAATCTCGAAGTATATAATAAGGTTATTATTATTTTTATATTATAAGCCTGTGCTGTCCCACTGCAGGGCAAAGGCCTCCCCCTCCCCTCTTTCCACTTTTCCCGGTCTACTGCGATTACAGGCCAATCCTTTAAGAAGGAGTCCAACTCATCCCGCCATCACAATAAAATTAGTATTTAATTATAATAATAATATCAATCTATTTAATGTTATCGGGATTTTATGAATATTCAAACCAAGTAATCATGTCGAGGTAAATACGATTAAAACGAGTCTGCTTTATTATTCAATTCTGTCTGACAATCTCGAAGTATATAATAAGGTTATTATTATTTTTATATTATAAGCCTGTGCTGTCCCACTGCAGGGCAAAGGCCTCCCCCTCCCCTCTTTCCACTTTTCCCGGTCTACTGCGATTACAGGCCAATCCTTTAAGAAGGAGTCCAGCTCATCCCGCCATCACAATAAAATTAGTATTTAATTATAATAATAATATCAATCTATTTGCTGGATTATAATATTAATATCAATCTATTTGCTAGATTATAATAATAATATCAATTTATTTACTGGATTATAATATTAATATCAATCTATTTGCTGGATTATAATAATAATATCAATCTCCCCACCGCCGTATCTCTAGGTTGACGTCGTGGTGGGGCTTGCGCGCTCCGAACTCTAGGCCTGTGCCGGTAGAGTTTACTTTGCCGGAACAGGTCTAGGATGAGGAGCCAGACCAAAAGATATACAAAAACCCGCAGGGCAGCATGTGCCGAGCTGTTGGGCAGTACCGACCCCACGGACCCTATCTCCCGGGAGAAATCTTGTTCCTCACCTCTGGCTTGCCTTTATTGGCCGGCTGGAGTGAACACTGACGAGGAACGGCGCTCCCGCCTCATTCTTGCCTTAATTGGCCGGCTTGAGTGGAGAGTCGCAAGAGCAAACGTGCTCGGAAGAAGGAAGTATTCCAGTAAGATGCTGGTAGAGATCTTGACCGTACTTCCGGGATTGTCCTGATAGCCGTGGAATACCTCTCCACTCCTCACAAGCACCTCAGGACATGTTGCCCCCTTGTCGCTACGACACTTTGTGCTAGCGACCGTTTTCGGGGGCCCATTATTGAGTGTGCAAGTCACCCCCTGCCATTTTATCCGTGTACGTATAAAACATTGATTAGGCAGGGGCCATAGTCCTTCCATAGTTCCAGGTTACCAGTCCACTTAAGCCACCCAAACCCATAGTCCAATAAATTTGTTTCCATATCCTGCAATAGTCCTACACCAACCGGGGGTTGTCTTTGGGTGCATTTGCATAGTGCATACAGGGATAATCGTCGGTAGGTGCCTCATTACATGTAAAATTCTCCAAGGGGCCTCTGCGAGTTGGCTTTGGCCCCTCGTACGCCTTCCAAAGGACCGGGACCCAATGGTCCCGAGATATGTAAACACATATCAATCTATTTGCTGGATTATAATAATTATATCAATCTATTTGCAGGTGATTTCAGACTCCAGCAAGGTAATTGCGTAACATACTAACATTAGGAATGGGTTTCATTTTGACAGTTCTACAACATTCATTGCGTTATTTACGTTGTCAAGCAGACAAATTTTTCGAACATATAAAGCAACGGATTAGCAATAGCCTTCATGTCGTAATTTTGGCATTTGGAAAGTCTTGAAAAAATGGTAGGTATTTGCATTCGAACCATTTTTTCATGTTACCTAGTAACTAGTTTGTGGAGGTCAGATAGGCAGTCACTCCATGTAAAATACTGGTATTCAGCTGCATCCGGTTAGACTGGAAGCCGACCCCAACATAGTTGGGAAAGGCTAGACAGATCATGATGCATTCGAACCATTTTTTGTTGTGTATTTTTATTTATTTGTTTTTCAGTCTTCATAAAAACGTAAATTTTACTTGTTGTTATTTTTTTACAATGCACACAACCTACCTAAGTACCCTATACACCTAACTTAATTGTTGTTATATTTCTGGAGCATTTAAAATGCTAATATAATATAATCTTTTTATTATATCTCTCTATTAGGTAGCAACTTTCTCTGCAAGTTACATAAAACTTAATGTGAACTTAAAAGTTTCTAATTAAGCACTCGAGACATTACGAAGGATATTATGTTCCAGTTCTCTTTTTGCCTCATGAGAAACACGCGGTTTGCCTCATGAGAAAGTATCTTATCTTTGGACCTGTTTTAGTGGCTTACAGGCAGTGCTGCCAACTAGTCTTAGCGAAAACGCGCTGTCAGCGCTGTAAAAAAGCGCTAGAAAGCGCTAAAATGGCTTTTTAATAAAAAACGCTATATTTCGCGCCAACCAATAAAGGAAATTTATTAATTTATTGATTCGAAATAATATATTTGAGTATCGAATCAAGAGATTATCAAATTTAACTCATTCAGTTCGAGTGTTAATCGAGTTTTCGATTTGCGTTGCCGATCATCGACAACTTACAAAATTATTGCCCCACAGAAAAAATAAATTTTATGATAGCATGAAATGAAACAAATAATATACGTAAAATCAATATTTTTTTATAATGAAATCAATGATTTATGGAAACAATATGTCGGGAATAAGTAGTAATACATAATTTTATTTAGCACTAGTAATTTATTATGTTTTACGCTGTATTAAGAAATATAGTTTTATATAATTTAAAAAAGCGCTAGATTTAGCGCTAGGCGCTAAAACGCGCTTCGAGACAAAAAAAGCGCTAGATCTGGCGCGAAAAGCGCTAAGTTGGCAGCACTGCTTACAGGTGTCGAGATCCTTTGCTTTATTTTTGGTAAAACATAACATAACATCACGCCTTGTTTCCCCGAAGGGTTGGGCAGAGGTGTACCTGTAGTAGGTACACCTCTGCATGTCCCATGTAATAGGGGGCGAGCCTATTGCCATCAACCGGGCACAAATCTAGACTCCGGGCTGCTACTGAGAAATTCCAGATAGAAAAACCCAATAACACTTTGCCCGACTCGAGAATCGAACCCAGGACCTCATGCTCAGCAGTAGCGCTTGCGACCACTAGAATAAAAACTAAATACTGCTACTACTACTATTTTTGATAAAACTATTTAGTACCTGTGAGCAGTGGTGGTCCAGTGCTAACGGCCGTGACTTCCGAGTTTATAGGTCATAGGTTCGAACCCAGACAGGCGCTTTACTTTGTGTAAATTATTTCATCACTACTGCTCTCAAAACGGTGAAAGAAAACATCGTGAGGAAACCGGCACGTCCTATAAGTAAAAATTTTGAGACATGTGACATTTACCAACCCGCACTGGGCCCGCGTGGTAAAATACGGCCCAATCCCTCTCACCGAGAGGAAGCCTTTTTTCCAGCAGTGGGAACATTATAGGCTGATTATGTTACAGCACCTACCTGTAAATATACAATTGTACCTAAGAGGCTATCGTTAAGGCACCCGGGGCGATATTTTTCTTTATAACTTCTCTTCTAAGTACTGCTATAAATAAAATAAAAGAAGCAGTATTGAATGAATTAGGTAGGTATATCAATAAGAACAGAAGCAACACATTTCTTTGGAATACAGAAAAAGAAAGGAAGAATATAATATAGGTATGAAGCTGCAAGTATGCGACGGGCTCGTCTTGTCGGGCCAATTCAGTGAGCGTAACGTAGTCAGAAGATATAAGAGTTACGTGATAGAAAGAGAGGCTATTTCTAGGTGAGAATAACTAGCGTTGGGTAACTACGTAATTAGCGCTGTGCGAACTGAATTGCACTTTATTGTGTCGTAGTAAGAGTCGCTTTTCAAATGATTTTGCGGATTGAACCATCTGTATTCATCTGTGGCTCTTGTAATATCTCTTCTGTTCAGCATCCTGTACCCTAATTGCGTAATACAACACGATCACAATCTGTTTCGATTTGAAATAGATTGCTAATCCATTGCTTCGTAAGTTGGAAAAATAAATCAGCTCAACAACGTAAATAACGCAATGAATATTGTTGAACTGTTAAAATGAAACAAATTAGATATAATTGTTTACGAAAATAAGTAACGCAGTTAGGGTACTGGTTAAGAGATTTCTATCCAAATTAGTTCTAAATTCCTTGACTACAAGTTTCGTAGACTTCAATGCCCCATTCTTATACAGTATCTTGGTAGGTAAGTGCCTACGTCATCAAAGAATATGGTTGTCATCCAAACTTATTTCAGACGTAAGGGGAAATAAACAAGGAAATGAGAGATGTCGTTTCTGTGACAAGTGCCATTTTCATGATATTCAGTGTTATGATAATGTCTTGTAGTAAATAAAATGGGGAAAACTGTACGTATGGAATCTGTGCCAGGGAAACCGTACGTACTTTTATATGAGTCTATGATTTTAGATGGGTGTAGAAAGCGGTATTAACTTCCAGAATGCTGTTTTAAATCTATTTGATCGTTAAGCTCCTTAAGTTTTGAGTGGAGGAGATACACTATAGCTGACACGGGCGTGCACTGTCTGTGTCTAACTACCTCTGTGGTCAAGTGGTTAGATCACCTGTCTCAGACCCAGAGATCCATTCCTACTAGGGACAAAATGTTCTGCTCGGTTTGGTTGGTGATAGGGCTTGTTCTAAGTCCGTCTGGCTAGCTACCACCATCTTATCTAAGTCTATCGCCCCAACAACATTGCTATGTCAGCATGATTGTGTTTCGGCAGTTAGGGGTAAGATAGCTAGTTCTTCTGTGGTTGAGGATTCCAAAGCTCAAGGTAAAGCTCACTTCCACCTTCGGTCTGATCATTACTTACCATCAGGTGAGATGCAGGCCAAAGGCATCACCGATGAGGTTAAAAAAAAAAAACTGGACACATCCACTCAAATCTGTGTGGTGCTTTCTTCAAGGCACCACCTCAGACAATAAACTATAAATTGTCTTCAGCTAATCTGACTATTACAATGTTATTGTATGGACTTTAAGGATAGACAGACCTCTGAGTTTTTTTCGGTATAACATCTCAGAGTCGTCGGATAGGAAACATCGACCTCATCTACATAAGTGGCTTAAATGAAAAAAAAACGAGTTAAAGGGTATTTTTTTACCAATTTACAAAATAAATATAATTTATTTTAGAGGCATGAGGCACAGGGTGTAAAGTTCACTCATTCTCTACAGAAAAGGGAGGATATTTCTACCAGACAGGTGTCGTGTCTGGGCAACTGCCCGTCGGTTGATTTCGGATAGTCTTAAGTCGTTCGCGCGGTAAACTATAATTGCGCGATGCAGGATTTGTGTGACGTCATGACTTTTTGATGCGTAGTTCCTATGTGGCGGTGTAACCGCAAAATTATCGGACACGCAGGCATTGAGCATAGATATTGCAGGTCTGTTTCGTTGGCTGGTGACGCTGCTCATCCTAGCATACCTTTATAGGTAAACGAGGAACGAAGATGGTATTTTTTTTTACAAAAAACTCAAGTTATTTAACAAGTAGCTTGAAAAAAAAACTGACCGAATGTATAACCTCTTACATTTATAAGTCAGTTTAAATCATTGAACTGGCCTAATGCATCGCCACCTACTTTTTTGAAGACAGTTAACAGTTTAAAATCGTTATTTCCTACTTTTTTAAGTCGATCAATATCTTTGAACGCAATCAGAGCGAGATTACATAAATACTGGTTCAGCTTAACCTTATTCAAATTTTAATTTAGAAACTTCTGCTCAGAGGCCTCAATGAAAATAAAAACAAATTACACAAAACAATAAACCCAAATAAACAAAAGACAAAGAAACTTAGTGAACCGCTTTCACAATAAACTACATAAAATACCGAAATTATAGTCGTTTGAATAACAAAAGCAAGAACAATAAAGAATTATAAGATTCAATGTGAATTAAACTTTTTTTTTTCTTAGGTACAATTCCGGGGTAAGCTATAAACTTGGTGGAAGTTCTTAAAGGGAAACATTCGGAATCAGTACAAAGGCGACTTGATAATAACGCGCGACTCCATTCAGTGTACTGTAATCATCTTCCATTCCCAATTTCTGAAACTTTTTTCATCTTTGTTCACATCTGTTTGGGCGCTTTGGTAGCCGTCTTTTGATTCTCGTGACGCTTTCTACTAAGACACTTTGTATACGGAATTGCTTTGCGAAATATACGTCAGGCTACTCCCTTGTTTGTAGAAATGTATACAGTATTTCTATTTTCTTAATGTCCCTCGGGAATCATCGCATTTCCGAATGCAAACGAATGCTAATTTCCATGTCCATCAATTATTAGATTTATCTTGTATATCTTAATTTGAATTCAGAAGCGTTCAAAAGTGCATAGGCACGCTAAGAGTCGTGTTGCCATGAACACGCGGTGTAGTCCGTACACTTGTATGTGTAAACAGTCAGACGTCTGTGTGTGCCGTACACACACCACAGAGAACGCAGTTTTGCACTACATACTGTCGTATCGCCGCGGTTCGCGGGCGCCGCACTTTATTGTTAGACAAGCATTATACGCGTGACCTTGGCCAGTGTATAGCATTGCTAAAATTCGAAAGTAAACTGTATGTGCAGATAGCAGAAGGCGTTAAGCGTTGATCTTAGATTCAAGATGGCTAAGGTTCTAATCTCGTGAATCACAGCGCTGTTTTTGCAAATATTATTATTTTCGTTTGCAATAATAATATTTTTTAAATATTGCTGCCTTTTTATTAATGTTGTTATTGCAATAAGAGGGTTTAGAATAAAAAAATGCGTGATTTGTGATAGTAAAATTACAAAAATATTTATTCGTTATATTTATTTTACATAACCTCTCAGGCTTTTTTTGATAGATGAGTAGTTAACAAACTGCTACAATTATTTATCATTACTTCAGCTGAATAAGATGTGAAATAGATGTCTAGAAATTTAGGCCGCATTCCAAGTTACGCTAAAAGTGATAATATCGCGAATCCGACCAAATTTAATAGTCACAATTATTACTCGATAGCCCTTATATTTTGTGACAATCATAACATACTTTTTTAAATTGTCTGTATTTTAAAGTTTTCAATATGACCACCGTGTTGGTCGTTTAGCCCTGTGTATTCACACAGGGCTAAACGGCGTTTAATGTTATCCCGCACTTTGAATGAAGAGATGAAGAGCTCCTACAATCGTTAGCGGATTAGTAGGACATTGACTGGAATCGCCATATCTCATATCCGTGACCCCGGCAAATGACCTCTGCGCTACAGTTCTTTAACTATAAGTTGCTCCAAGATGCTATTTTAGAAAATTGTAAATAAATCAGTAAATAATAACATTTAATGAAATTAAAATATTTTCATAAAACGAATACGCGAAACCATATGTGTATTAAATTAATGTCGCCATTAAAGCAGCACGCTGTATAGAGCTGTAAAACTATTTTAATGTGTCGTGCGTGCTTGTGACTTTAAATAGCAGTTTTTCTCCCATTTTTAACCGACCTCAAAAAAGGAGGAGTTTCTCAGTTCGTCGGAATATAAAAAAAAAAAATACATTAAATTATAAGAGTATTATCAACTCTATATACTTCCAAATAGATTGAGAACGTCCGTGCTTCACCAAGTGCAAATGGCAACTGATAGAAATAAGACGACTGACGAAACACGAAGTTTGCCGAGGGACGTTAAGAAAATAGAAATACTTTACAATAAAATGGACATTTCAATTGAAAACAAAATGGGTATCTCTTGCAAGTCACAAGGGTTCTTGTCAGTTTACGGCAATTTTTCGGTCTTTTTCGAGTGGTTAGTGAATAACCCACTTGTTTTTATGCCACCCATGGGCCTCTGACTTGACTTCACATTCCGTTGAGATATATCTCTCAGGCATACCGGTTTCCTTACGATTTTTTCCTTTACCGTTTTTGAAGCTAGTGATAATTATATAATACGCACATGAATCCGAAAAGTCAGAGGTGCGTGCCTTGGCAGTTCGTTGCTCACACCACTAGGCTATCACTGTTTCCCTAATTTTTCGGAATATAGTAATCGTTTGGTAAAATGCGTCAACATACCAAACAAATCGACGGCCACCACGTAAAGTATCGAAACTGCAAAACCTCTACTTTACAGGAGAGCGATTCTAAGTTTAGATTTAGATTTTTGTCGAACATGAAATTCGAAAATTTTATATTACCGATGTATCTTAGGTGGAAAATTTGACCGTTTTAAACTGTCTACTATAGTTTTTGATAATTATTATACTTTTTCTAATTTAACTTTCAATGTTTTAATGTGTTCAGTTTATGTACTTTCGATTTTGTTCTATTGGAAAACAATCGAGGGTATAAAAATTAGTACATATATTAGTACTTGCTATTAGTGCAATAAAACGTAAATGGTTTTTTGTAATTTCGATAGTATACGTGGGGGCCGTCGAAATAAACACAATCGGTTGAAGGTTTTTGGTGTGTAACATTTTTCCTCTCGCCTTCCTGACATCTGTGGGAGTGATTTCGTGAACAGGGACATAAATGTGTAACAGGAAGCCAGGGAAGCGCGCGCTATTTGATTTTACTAATGAGCGCGTGCGGTGCTAGAGTTGGCTGTCAGAGGGAACCCATTTTCCGAAAGGTTGGTACTGTCAGCTAAGATGTTACACATCTGATGCGACTACTATAAGGCTTGCTTGCTTTTTTTGTATAAATTGACATTTTATTTCTACTAATCAAACCGGCTTCCAACAAAAATGTATCGGATGTTGAAAAATTCAAAAGAAAACTCAGTTTAAGTGAAAGAACGCGCGTTCTTTAACTGAGAAAAGATTCTCAGTGAAAGAACGCGTGTCTTTTCTTAGTGAAAGAACGCTTCCTTTCCACTTCGTCATAGTTGCGTAGGTATTTATTTTGTATTTTATGTATATATTTTGGTTACATTATAATTAATAATATCTTAGTGTTATTTATTTTAGAAGTATGTATGTAAGTAAGTATATTTTCATATTATTAGTTTTATTTAATTAAGTGAATTGTTTTGATTTTATGTATTTTACTTTCTCTTTACTCTTACACACGGTGTCTACATCTCTTTTTATCCTCTGTCCTATCGCAGGTATGCTGGAAGAGATTTCATTGGAAAAAAGCATCACCTTTGTATATATTTTCTTGTTCCTTTTGTCTTGTCTGTGTATTATTTGTGTACAAAAAAAAAAACTACTTTTGCAAAATGCCAATCGAACGAAATCAATCAAAAGTTGCATGTACTCAGCTGTACTTACAAAAAAAAACTGCCATCCGCGATGTGCTAAATTCGTCTTTATTAACATTACGTCTTGACACATTAACGAGACCTTCTCGTGATAGCTACAATCAGCTACAATACGTACGAAAGTCGTTTGTTTGACAAGAAATCACGTTGTATCATAACGGAATAGTCCTTAGTTTCTTGTGTTTAAGTTAATTTGGTTATATCTAGGCAACTTCTAATAATACTTTACTCAGTTTATTTATCATTTTAATTGGTACCATAGCTATAAAATGTTATCACAGTAATTTAATATAACTACTATTCATATATTACTCTGCAGCAACTAAAGCAAACGAGTGTACTGGATAAATCTCAGCTGGAAATCCTTTTTGAATGACCATCTTTACAATTTTCAGTTTCGCTTGTTCGAATAGTATTTCCAGTAGTTTTATAGGACGTGTTACAGACGAATCAGCCTCATCATATTCTAATACTTCAGATAATGCTACATTTTCTTTGACGACAATCACGCCGTTTTTGTTCAGAGATATTCGGCATCTCTCAAAGAAGTCAATCAAGTCATAATCCTTTAAATATCCGATTACCCACTGGCACCAAATAAGGTCGTAGAGTTTATCAGGCTTAAAATTCTGAAGACCTGTTTGGTACAGCATTCCTATCTTCGGATTTTCTTTGCCGATGAATTCTTTAGCGCTTTGCATAAACTTTTCATCTTGGTCGACGAGATCTACTTTTTCGAAACGTGGCATTAGTACATCCTTACTCACTCTTCCGATACCCGCGCCGCAGTCGAGGGCTATGTTTGTGGCTGGTGGGTTTTCAGACGACAGTATGTCGTTTAAGAACTCTATTGATCCATCGATGTCAGTTTGCGATATGTGACCATATCCTCCGAGCACACCGTCGATTGTTGGCGGTACATTAGACCAGTACTTCGCACTTTTTGAGTAAAAAAAGCTTTCGGACATTGTATCATTTTTTCCGCAGAATAAATATTTTTGAAATTTACTTGTCAACCATTTTATCGGAGGCATGACAATTAAAATTTGTACCGTCACTTATGACAGTTGCAATGTTTTTTTAAATAAATTTTACGAACGAGCTGTTTTAAATAAGTTTCATTCATCAGATATAATACTGGTTTTAAAAACTCTGCACAAAAAAACGGGTGCCCCTCAAAACACGAATGAAGCACTTGCTATATGATTTCTAATAATCTACAAGCATACAGACTAACAATAAAGAAGTTAGGCAGGCAGGCATATTATACGTTGGGGGATTACATCACTGATAAATATGCTTGGCTCAATGCTGGTCCTGCTCCACAACCACAACTAATTGATTAACATTTGCAAATACTGTTGGAGCTGCTGAAGATTGTAAGACCATCTTTGCATTGTATAAACTCAATCTCTTTTGTATTATATAATTGCATAGCACACTATGTGAGCACTATGTACTAAAGAGTTACCATTTACCGGGTAATATGTCTTGCATTGACTTGAATGTGCCCTGGCGGCTGTGAGTATGTCATGCTCACTCAAATGTTTCGCTGATGGTGGCGCGTGTGTTGGATCATTTAGCTCCCTTCAAAATGGTTGAGCTGAATGGTGCTAATCCATGCGTCATGTTCGTGAACGGGCGCCGTCAGTTGGGACTGGTCATCTCTTAGCTGCCAGGGCTTATTTTTAATTTTAATTTTTTTTGAATTGTTTTTTTTTATCTTTTTATTACGGACGCTTCTCATGTGCACGTCTTTCTACATTGTTCTCACATGTATAATTTCAACATGAATGATGTAACCAATATTTTTTAACAATTTTTTATTTAAAAGAGTGTCCGTGGAGTTTCTTGCCCGTTCTTCTCCATAGGTACCTACTACGCTTTGGAATGGGCAACTAGCTTCATACCTATTTCTGACTGACCGATTCCTTGACAATTCAAAAGTGCCTGTAAATGGTTTAATTGAAATAAATGTTTTGAGTTTTGAGTTTTTGAGTTTTGAGTTACCCCATTAATTTTGTTCCAGGCTCTATAGCGGCTGTGAATGAGACTGCCGAGGTGGAAATCTGCGATGCTTAGTCACAGACGGAGTACTAGCAGGCGCTCGTTCCTCGCGGCCCTGAGCGGCTGAAGGACACCGTCGTGTACAATACTACTATCACCACTGATGACACCGTAAGTACTACTGCCGTCTGCGGTGTGCCAAATTCTTTAGACATCACGTCAATGTTCTTCACACATTAACGACTACGTCTTGTGATGACTACAATGTAATAAGTACGAAAATCGTTTGACAAGCAATCACGTAACTTTATAACACAATAGCTGGTAGCAACAGCGTGGTCAAAGTTTAATAGATTTTGTTCTAGAACTGGCAAGCATGAAATGTGCGAATCGCTTCCCTTGTGTTCTCAACAAATTCAAAACTGATTCTAAGGGAATTGTTTTATTTTAAATTTAAATACAGTTTAGAAGAAAGTTTACGGCGCTTACGGCTGCTTAAAAGTAGATTGATCGATCTGCAAGCTTATCTGCAAGCTTTTGAGGCATGCCTGACTAACCTTAGCTCCTTTTTTGATCACCTTATGGTTTAAGGTGACGATCCCCGTACGCAGTGTTCGCCATCACTTGAAATGTAGACATCCATAAATAAAACGACGATATTTTTAAGAACCGTAATTCATTTTACTTCTGAGAATGTTAATGAAATAGCTAAAAACTAGTTTCCAAGTTCTACGTAAACCGTTCTCGTGAAAGGAGCATGCTTTTGAATGAAACGGGTGCATTAGAATTGGACCTTCAGTCAATAAATTCACTTAGCTTGCTGGTATTCATTCCTAGAAACCTTGCCTTAATATAATTCAAAGTAAACAATTCTCAACATCACGACCGTCTGTGTTTCCCGAAGGGGCAGGCAGGCAAAGGTGTATATAGTACACTCACAGTTCTACATTTAGCCCAGGTTCGCAAGGCGATTTTTTCACGAGGCGATTTTTTTCGCACATTGGATTTTCAACGCTCTGCTTAGCGCCAAGAGTTGAAAATCCTACAGTGTGTTTTTTCGATGTGCTGGATTGCACTCTGTTGGATTCTCAACGCTCGGCTCAACATCGAAATTTGAAAATCCAGTGCGTGATAAAATCTCGCCGCAATATTTTTCGTCACAGTCGCTTGTCACAGTGGGTGAGCCCATTAAAACTAGACCACAAATCTAGACTCTGGGCTGCTACTGAGAAGTTCCTTCTGGAAATAGCCGAAAACGTTTTCAAACCTTCCCCACGCCTAAACCCGTGTCCTATTTAAAAGCAATCGTCGCGCGGATACACGATCACCTGCCCCGAAACGCTCAAGCCAGCCCGCGCCACTGAGCCTGTAGCTTTAAATTACCCTAATAATATTAATCTGATCTAGCCTGTCCCTTGCTGTCCTCTCCCAGCGACGCCCTAAGCGGAGGTCCGTACCCCACAGGGGTGCCCTTAGCGTGTAGTCACTTAGTTTCTAAGTTTTATGCCCTGGCTGGAGGCCTTAATTTATAGCCTCAGGAAAGTCCGGCTAAGCAGCCGACAACCTCCTTGGTTGACCTGCGAGGTGCCATTAAAAAAGAAAAAATATTACGATCGTTCGAACTTTTTGTTCGGTGAACCTGAACGCGTGGTCGTGCCGACAGAGGGCGCTTTTTGGTGTTCCAAACAAAAACTGACATATGCATGCGACCCATCGCGTATTGTCGCGACGATCGTTTTTAATTATGACGCGGCCTAAAAGTCGCGCTTGCGACTATACTCGTACCAATAATACTTAGAATTTACGACACCAAAGGATCCCAGACAATAAAATAAACACAATCGCAACAATAAACAATAAAACAAAGATTAAATGAAGGTGTGATTTGAATGTTAGAGCCCAAATCCAGACTATAACAGTACTGAAATGAATTACTAAACCGAATGTGTGGGATACTCACCTGCGGTCATATTGTTTAGTATTCTATGGTCAAAGGGAGCGTAAAACTGAGTTTTAGGTACGACATAAAACTATGAAAGAGATATACATGAGCCTAAATAATTATATTAGCAGTAACTTTGGTTTAAACGATGTTTGGTCAAAGAAATTAAAGATGTTTGTCAAATTGACACACTACGTCAATTTGCCGTGCTATACCTAGCCATTTCATATAACCCGATTCTTATAACTGTGCGCCTGTCAACGACAAAATAATACAGTGTATGTGGTTTAAATAATAACAATAACAACTTAACGAATAATATGAGAGCAGTGGTGGCCCAGTGGTAACGGCCGCGACTTACGAGTTGTAGGTCGTAGGTTCGAACCCAGACAGGAGCTTTACTTTGTGTAAATTATTTCATCACCACTGCTCTCAAAACGGTGAAGGAAAACATCGTGAGGAAACCGGCATGTCCTAGAACCGAAAATTCGAAGACATGTGACATCTACCAACCCGCACTGGGCCCGCGTGGTGGATTACGGCCCCCTCCCTCTCACAGAGAGGAGGTCTGTGTCCCAGCAGTGGGAACATTATAGGCTGATGATGAATAATATGACAGAACTGTGGAGAGGACACTATACTCCATTTGAAATAAGATTAGACATTTAAACAAACCTTTTTACAGTCCGTTCAACCGATTTTGACTTCTATGTCGTAGGCATAAGGATGGCATTAAAAGCAAAAAGTGGTTACAATACCAACTGTTTACTGCAGCTACCATTTGTCATACCACCAACGCAATAGAAGTCAAAATCGGTTGAACGGACTAAAAAGGATTTATTTAAATGTCTAAAGTCCCCGTCACGAGAAGCTATAATTTTTGTAAATAAAGAACTTCTACCAAGTTACGTAGCGACAATTTAATCAACAACGAATAATCCCAAATTCAATGAAGTCAAAGTAACGTACGTGTTATACGAAACTAATGAGCAATTTCACTTGATCGGGTTATATTTTAGCGATATAAAGCGCTGTCGTCTAAGGTTTTGTGGTACTGGAACGCATCTGATTCATGGAACGTAAACATTTGAGCCACGATTTTGAAGTAAGTTCACGCTGACGCATGACGTTGTCTCTGCTGTCTTTCGAGTTTCGAATGCGTCTGTTTGTTTGTGGTGTTTTCGCGGATTAGGTTATATTGTTTGTTTGTAATTAGATGTGTGTGTTAATATAATTATATCCCTGTAAAAAATAGTACAAAACTGTTTTTATTTTATTTTAAGTACCCAAAGATTGCAAACCCCTGAATGTGTGTTTACAAAATTTATAGCTTCTCGTGACGGGGACTTTAATCTTATTTCAAATAGAGTATAGTCGTGTAGACCGTATTAAGAGGTATCTGGGCACTGAGGAGGTAACCGTGCGGGCGAATTCCACACTAAGAACTTACGATTTTGACAGCTCCAAGCGCACAGTTATAAAAATCGAGTTATATAACTGTCAAAGAATGACAGTTGTGATTCAAATATACAGACAATTTAAGTTGGTAGTTATTTTGCTAAACAATTTATTTCTCTGACTTTACTTTTTAGGGTTCCGTACCCCAAGGGTAAAACGAGACCCTATTTCTAAGACTCCGCTGTCTGTCCGTCTGTCACCAGGCTGTATCTCATGAACCGTGATAGTTAGACAGTTGAAATTTTCACAGATGATGTAAATACATCAATTCTGTTGTTTTATAAAAGAACAGAAATCTGTTATTAAAAAAAAAAAAAACAGAATTGACGGGGGCTCCCATACAATAGACATGATTTTTTTGCCGTTTTTATAGATAATGGAACTGAACCCTTCGTGCGCGAGTCCGACTCGCACTTGGCCGATTTTTAAGGTATTTTATCAGATTTTCTATCTACACTTTTAGCACTTCATAAAAAGCTTAGTGAGACAGCAGGGTAGTAATAATTGAGGTTGACTATACTGAATAGTCAGCGTCAAATGAAAGTAATTTTCAGCATGAGCATTTCAAATAAAAACCGGCCAAGTGCGTGTCAAACCACGCACAATGAAGGGTTCCGTAGTTGGAATGAATTTATCTCAAAAACAAACTTAACGTTGCAGTTGAAAAACATGTTCTCCCGTACATCGATTTATTTCACGGTCAACTGTCCGACCGTATATCTACGTATTTGACAATATTTTCCACTTGATCCCACGCGGTCCTGAAAAAAAGAGTCTTGACAGGCTGACAGACAAACAAACGGACAGGGAAGCGATACTTTAAGGGTTCCGATTTTTTGTTTTGAAATACGGAACCTCTGACCAACTATTATTGTACATACTTAACTATCATACATATTGCAGCTTTCAAACTACGTAACAAGAAGTTCAAAAGTGTTAATGTATTCTTAAACCCCACAAATGACTTCAACGACCTTCCTATAAAACATAGCTCTTACTTCCAATCCAATAACTCCCCATCGATTTTCATGACCTAGAAATACAAATAAAAATCGTAGCACTTAAAAGTTTAATATCAAGGATTCCTTAACGTATTCTCGTCTCAAACATGTCGGTGATTGGTCGAACAGGGCTGCAAGTGTCTACCTACGTGATTCGGAAGCAAATTCAGGGAACTAGGTACAGTTGGCACAAGAAATAAGTATGCGGGGGGTTAGCTTACAGCAAGGAGTATTTGAGTGACCAAGTATTTAATATAGCTTTTCTAAATGTCTCTGGTGAAGCAATTTGCCGACTTAGTAAAAATGATAGTTGCTTGCGTAGTTCATCATCTGTCTAGTATTTTTAACCGACTTCAAAAAAAGGAGGAGGTTATGACGCACTCGGGGAGTTTTTTTTTCAACTATTTTGGGGCGCCTCCAGCCTAAACGGATGCAGCTGAATACCAATATGTTACATGGAATAACTGCCTATCTGACCTCCACAACCTAGTTACTTGGTATTGTATTTTTATCCCACGAAGCGACGCGCGCTTTGCTTGTGCTTACCAAGTGTAAAAACACGCTGTGAATGTGTTTGGAAGCGCAGGAGCTCTCGGTACCGCCGAGACAATTGCGAAGTCGGAAGTGTCTGTTAGTGTGTACGTATGTGTGTTATGTGCTGACGGTCGTCTTCAAGCACACATTCACAGCGTGATTTTACACTTGGTTACCATAAGTAAAGCGCACCGCTTCGTAAGATAAAAATACTATAACACGATACCTCTCGCAGGTAAGATTAGTTCTAACTAATCTTACCTGCGAGAGGTATCGTGTTATAGTATTTTTGCTGCTTGCGTTGTTTATGGATGTTTATTTTACCTACGCCTGTATACTTGAGTATTTTGTTATTTGTACCTCCTGTACTTGTATCCGAAGTAAGTTTTACGTCGGATTTTACTACTGCAACGTGATTGATACAGTGTAGAATTACTTGGGGAGTCACTTTTATAGCGGAGTCTTTGTGAATAAGAATCGGCCTTGTTTAAAATTTTGAAGATGTTTCTGTTGTTACTGCGAAACTGCTCCGTACAATGTTTTATCGCGGACCGACTTGAAGAGATAGTACTAAAGAAATGTTTTTATTTCAAATAAATTATTATCGGAAACTTTTTGTTATTTTTCTGCAAACATATTTTTATTGAATCGCAGTAGACTGGGAAAAGTGGAAAGAGAGAAGGGAAGCCTTTGCCCTGCAGTGAAACAACACTGATTTATAATAATAAAGTCCCCACCGCCGTATCTCCACGTTGTGCGTTGACGTCGTGGTGGGGCTTGCGCGCTTCGAACTGGGTCTGTGCCGGTAGAGTTTACTTTGTCGAAACAGGTTTAGAATGAAGAGCCAGACCAAGAGAGATACAGAAACCCGCAGGGCAGCATGTGGCGAGCTGTTGGGCAGTAGCGACCCCACGGACCCTACTTCCCGGAAGAAGTCTTGTTCTTCATCTCTGGCTTGCCCTTATTGACCGGCTTGAGTGGAGCTTCGCAAGAGCAAACGTGCTTGGAGGAAGGAAGTATTCCAGTAAGTGCTCGTAGGGATCTTGACCATCTTCCGGGCTCTGGGATAGTTCTGAAAGCCGTGGAATACCTCTCCATTCCTCAAGCACCGCAATACATGTTGCCCCCTTATCGCTACATCACTATGTGCTAGTGACCGTTTTCGGGGGCCCATTATTGAGTGTCCAAGTCACCCCCTGCCATTTATCCGTGTACATATAAAACATTGATTAGGCAGGGGCCATAGTCCTTCCATAGTTCCAGGTCACCAGTCAACTTAAGCCACCCAAATCCATAGTCGAATGGCTTTGTTTTCATATCCTGCAATAGTCCTACACCAACCAGGGGTTATTCTTGGGTGCACTAGCATAGTGCAAACAGGGATAATCGTCGGTTGGTGCCTCAATTCATTAAAACGCCTAACGGGCCTCTGCGAGTTTGCTTCGGCCCTTCGTACGCCTTCCAAAGGTGTAAAATATAATCATATTTTTCGTTTTATTTTATTATCTTTACGTTTTTTCCAGTGCTAAAAGTAATGCTGATTTTCTTGGGCAGACTTTAAGTGGTTAAAAAGTAAGTACCTTCCTACTAGGTATCATTTACACTTTGAAATACAATGAGGCCAAAAAAAATTGAACAGTACATTTTCTAGGTACTTGCCTAAAAGTTTAATTTGGTATTTGAGTCTGACCTATTTGTTTCGGTCTTTCTTCTCAGAGTAGTCAGATAGAAAACGCCGAACTCATCTAGTTTTAAAACATACGTTATTTTTGACGTGTAAAAGTTAAAAAAAAACTAATTTACAGAAAATAAATAAAAATTGAAGTTTATAAACGGTAATTATCAAAAAAAAAAACAACGATGCTAAAGAAGTTTTCACTTCAAAAAAAATTGTCTGTCTGTCCGTTTGTTCCGGCTAATGTCCGAAACGGCTGGACCGATTTTGACGAGACTTTCACTGGCGGATAGCTGATGTTATAAGGAGGCTACTTTATTTTAGAAGCATTAGGGTTCACGCGGGCGAACCCACGAGCATCAGCTAGTTTATCAATAAAATAACCTAATTAATTGCGTAGTAGCAACACGTAACGATGTAATTATTTTGTATTGAAATGAAATGATTATGGAAATGAGGTCAGTGTCACTGCTTTGTTAATGCGAAATTCTCGTTCAGCGATAATTTATTGAATCTAATTGTGAGCAAAAACAGTAAGCTCTATTTCAACCGGCCTTACTAACGATATTGAACGCGCACGATTTACGTTCAAATTATATGTGCAGCAGGCTGGTGTAAACACATCTGCTGTTGCAAAATTATTACATTTACAGGGAAAAGAAATAAAGATATGAAGTCTTCTTCTGCTTCGTGTGGTTAGAGACTTAAGGAAATAGCACACATATCAACTCCGCAAGGGATCGTCACCGTATCAACTCGAGCCATTCAGTATTCTTTATATGAAACTCCCTACTGCAACGCACACTAATCGGAATCGTAATGTAATCGTCTCGCCTCGGGTCAAGGTCACGAACCGCGGTGCGGTGCTGGTCAACTTGCAGTTTCTCACCCCTCCCGCGGCCTGCCTGCAGCACACTACTGCCGCGCGCGCTTACGGCGAGCCGAAAGCGTGGCGTCGCCTAGCCGTAGCCGAGTCGACGTATCGGAGCTGCTGAGCCGCTTTGGTTACGTGCTTACGTTAGGTTGACGCCTGTTTGACGGCAAGGCGAAAGGCGATACGGTGACGATCCCTTTCCGAGTTGATAAGTGTGCTATTTATTACGTTAACCTGGTATCAGAGTTTTTATGCCGCCCGTGGGCCTCTGACTTGGCTCCACATGCCGTCAAGAAATGTAGACATCAAGTAAAGTTAGGGTATATAAATGTCAAGTTACCATCAATTGTCCCTAGATTCGAATCACAACTGTCATGTTCACAGTTGTATGAAATGCCTATAACATGAAATATTTATGTACAGTGCGTTCATTATAACTTGACCCGTGACGCGATTAGTAGCGCTTTCTGTCAGTTACTATTTTGAACTCTATTAGTAATGAAACTAAGCTTGACATGCAATGGTGCCAACATGACTGCAAGGGACAAGTTATAGTGAACGGTTTGTAGTAAGTCATTTTTTTTTAATTTATTCTTTTTAAGCTATTGCATAGCTTTTATCGCGGGCTTTGAGCGCGGCGACCGAATCAAGAAATTCCGTGACGAAAAAAACCTAACATCCCCCCACTCTACCTACCATGTAATGACGGTTCCCATGACAACGTGATGTTGTCATGGGAACGTAATTTTTGTTTTATGTCATCACGTCATCATCCCAAGTGTAGCATTGACAAATAGGAAGTATGGAGGTTACAAATGCTATGCAATAGCTTTACCGCGGCAGTCCCCGAGTGCCACACGTTTTTTTTATTTCACGCAGGGCGTGGAGAGAGTCGTCTTTTCCCCCACCATATAGTGCCACAAGACATTTGTTGCCAGCCTGCAGAGGCTATCTCCTCATGAGTGGCGTCATAGTTAAGAAACGTGGTATTAGTCGCATCAAGAAGGCGTGGCTGTTTTGAAGGAACACCTAACATCTTCGTTTTGCCTTGCAAGAAAACTACAATTTTGATTTTTTTTGAAACGCCCAATGTTTGAAGTGGTATATTTCGGGTTCTATTGGACCTACAGGTCTACGGCTGTGCTCAAAATTGCTCAGTTGTAGTAATTTGTAGGTATACTTTAAAAATATCTACTAAGTGTGACTTTTTCTGAAGGATGTTCCTTTTAGGTATATAGCAAAAACTGAAAGAAGTCCGAAAATTTCAAGGTTTTTCGAGCACCACGCAGTTAGCATAGGTCACTCGAAGCTGCAAACTTGGTTTTACACTATTGGTATTTATACTAACAACGTGCACATTAGTACAGTGCATTTTTTTGCGACGTAACGCGATTTTTGTGTCTACGGTAACTGCCCTATTTTCTTTTTTGTTGGGTGGGAAATTATCAAATAACTTCTGCCGCTCTGGGCGAAGCGGGAGGGCATGTCAGACTCTTACTGACTAAAACCCACCCGTGTTCCTTCAGTTGCCATGTTGCCGGGGGCCACAGTAACCCTTTCGGACAAACCCACAACCCCGGCAGGCATCGGCCCTAGCGGACCCCTTCAGTTGTGCTGACATCTCTTTGAGGCGCGCGTGGAACACAACGTGCCATCGACCCGGACCTGGTCCTTATCTGACGGCACGGTGACAGGCCTAATAAGTCATTTTCATTTTAAGAGTATGTAAGCATGACACTATTCCTTCAAATAAATTGTTAATTGATTTTTCATCGTGCTAGTAATTTACTCAACTTTTAGTAGCTGTCTAGATAGCACTAAGGCGTTGGCTAGATTCTAGACTAATGGCGTTACTCTGTTAACATTTACTTATAGTAAAAGCACCCTCCTTCAATTTCAGTTCCAACAAACGATTCTTTGTCACACTGGTATTACTCATCAAATACTGATACTAGTATCAGAGGGGTCGGTTACTTTGTGAGCCAACAAATATTGCAAACAGCTTGCAGCCCGGATTGTGTGTCTAAAACACTTCTGGTACACGTATTGTCCGAACGCCATGCAAGCGTATACCGTTCACATTTCAAGCTTAGAGCACACTCATGTAGCCTGCAAAATTTAATACTGTATATATTCTGAGAGCGACTTTGGGGAGGTCTGTCTTCTCGCAGATTGATTTATTGGAGGCCCCGGGCCTTCGACGCATTCCTATTCCCTGTTAATGGAAATCGTAACGGGGTGTCCTTTTCATTTTCTACCAATGACTACGCCCGATGTTATAAAAAAAGTTTGAGGATTTGTTTCTTTACGTTGATTTTTCTTATTCCACTTTTCCTTCTTCGTCGTTTATTGTGCCGTTCAGATTTGTGTGCTCATTTTTTTAAATAATCCAACAGTTGATCGAGATTAATATAAGGAAAAATAAACGATAGGACTCCAACGGATAGAATTATGTTGGGATAATTGTGGGGTTCTTTTCGATTTCAAATCCATTTGTTTATTTAGTAGATTTGAGATCCTGTATATTTTTGAAGTGAAAACTTCTTTAGGCGTGTTGGGCATTTTTGAGATAGGACGAAACCATTGATTTCGTGACACCATGACGACACCTCATTTTTGTAAACACGATTGTGCTGTTTATTTATATTACGTTACGGATCAATGTTCTATGCAAGTATTTTTACTTTAAAGGTTTTGTAAACGCAATTATACTGTCGCCCTCCCCGCTAACTGTCGTAACTAGCAATTGATATTTTTCCAGGGCAACAGTTTTTCGGTCGGGCGCTACAATCATGCTAATATAGTTGCGTTAGCTGTGGCTTTATTAATGAATTAATAAATTTTTATAAATAGCTCTTGACTTAATCTTTAACTCACTAACTGTAGATGTGTGCATATACGACAGGTGGTGAGAATATTTTTTCTCTTCTTTTGCACTTACGCAAAACAAAATAAATGACTATCTTTTAAACGGTAAACAACACAGACACGACGATTAGGGAGAACTTTTTCGAAACAAAGTTCTGAACTCGTAGGTAATGTCAGTGCAGATACGTCAGTTTGTGAGATAGCGGGGAGGTCGACGATATTCTACAACAATTTTCCAATAAAACTCTAACACTTTCATACAAAGGCGACTACATAGTAGATTGATGAAAAAATGGTGAACAAATGCTGTAATCCATTCCAGAATAAATTAGATTGCGTTCTTAATTAAGTCGGTAGGAGTTCATAGTGAAGGTATTTCAATTAATGTAGATATTAGAATATGGTTGAGTTAATTGGAACACTTTGATATTGCAAGTACTGAGTACTATGGCATAATTATTACTAAAGCTTCGCTTCGGATAAATAAGCGTTCTATTAAAGTTGGCGATCGATTTTAGCAAGGTGACTTGTAAGAATGCTTAGATGTGTGTTCTTCTAATGATTAATAGGTAATAGAGTTATCTACTGGCAGTAAGCAAAAACTAATTGGCCATAAAATTCAGCAATATTAAAAACCGGTCAAGTGCGAGTCGGACACATGAAGGGTTCCGTACCACCGTACAATATTCAGCAAAAAACGCCGAAAAAAAAACACGTTTCTTGTATGGGACCTTTCTTTTTTTACATCTTTTCTTGTCTCGGGACCCTAGGGTCCCAGACCTTTGGAAGGCGTACAAAGAGCCGAAGCCAACTCGCAGAGGCCCGTTAAACATTTTTAATGAAATGAGGCACCAACCGACGACTGTTCCTGTTCGCACTATGCAAGTACACCCAAGGACAACCCTCGGTTGGTACGGAACTATTGCAGAAAATGGAAACAAAACATATTGGGCTATGGGTTCAGGTGGCTATAGAGGATTGGACCCTCCTTTATTATTAACTTTATTTTTATTATTTGTTGCTATAGCGGTAATAGAAATACACTATCATTAACCATTTATTACATAAAATATTAACAAAATAAATACCAAACAATGTACCGTAATATTCCACTGATTAAACCTGTCTGCAACAATCGGGAACATAATATACCGTACTTTATGTAAGCAAACAGAATACTTCTAAATGATTTATTGAAGGCTCCTTCCATTGTGGCGCGAATCCCTCGCACGAGCTAAATATCAATGACAGTAAGAAAGATTTATTATGTTTCGTAAGAAACACTGCCGAGTAAGTTTCACTGCAGTTGGCTAACCGATAACTTTGAACGGGAGGCGGTACTTAAGAGCCTTTAATCTATTTGTACTAGACGGTTTCAGCTTGGAAAATATATGCATGTTTTTTGCAAATAAATTGGCTTTTGTTTTTTTAGTTTGAGTATTGATTTTAGTATTTTAGCTATGTAAGCTGGCTTAAGCCAGACGGAGATGGCGGGATGAGCTGGACTCCTTTAAGAAAGATTGGTCCTTGGAAGCTCTGGACAGAGAGAGGTGGAAAGAGATTAGGGAGGCCTTTGCCCAGTAGTGGGATTATAACGGCAAAAAAAAGAAATGTGGTACTCCGGGAGTGCCAACAGAAGCGAAAACTTGAACAAGATCGCCTTGGTGGAAGAAAAATACTTGTATAGAACATTGGTCCGTAACCTTATCAAAATAAAAAGCACAATCGCGTTTACAAAACCTTTAAAGTAAAATACTTTCATAGAACATTGATCTGTAACGTAATATAAATACAGACCACAATCACGCTTACAAAAATGAGATGTCGTCATGGTGTCGCGAAATTAATTTTAGTCCCATCTCAAAAATGCCCAAGCGCGTAAAGAAGTTTTCACTTCAAAAAAGCTGAGTTCACGTTCATTATAATAATTACTTATCACTATGGATATCGATTTGTTTCGACTATTAAAGTCGATTGAAAGCGTCTATTATCTGTTATTGATGAATACTTACCATCTATTCTAGGAAACGTTTAACCTATAATGGTTAGCTATTAAAATCAGTGTGTCAATTTTACTTCATTGAATTTTAGTTTTATTTTATGAAGAGTCATTTTACTTTACTACTAAGCCTCCGCTGTCCATCCGTTCGTCCGTCCATCTGTCAGCGGGCTGTATCTCATGAACCATGATAGGAAAACAGTTGATATTTACACAGATTTTGTATTTCTATTGCCGCTATAAAAACAAATAAAAGTAAAAAAAAATAAAAAGTTATTAATTAAAGGTCCATACAAGAAACGTGTTTATTACGGCGTTTTTTGCTCGATCTTAATACGGTACGGAACCCTTCGAGTGCGAGTCCAACCCGCACTTGGCCGTTTTTCATTTTTTTAGATGTCTCATCGTGATCATGATTGGGAGCTTTGTTCACCCACTTGCACTTCTGAAGGTTTCATTAAGGGGGCTTGAAGCATTTCCGAAGTAGTCCGTTTTTGACAAAGTGACATTCTGTCAGCGGTAACGATGATGGAAACGTCAAAAGAATATGGGAGTGATATAAATTACTAACTAATATGCCTAGCCTTTTCCCAACTATCTTGGGGTCGGCAGTATTTTACATGGAGCGACTGCCTATCGGACCTCCACAACCCAGTAACTGGGTAATACGATACCCCGTGGTAAGACTGGTTATCGGACTTTCGGGCTTCTGACGATCCGCAACGACTGTCAAAGATCCACGAATGACAGCCGGGACCAACGGCTTAACGTGCTTTCCGAGGCACGAAGGAGTCTCGGTATGTAAAGATAAGCGTAGCTTAACTTGATGGATCGACCCGCGCGGCTGTTATTATTTAGAAGCTACCGAAAAGCTTCATCACAACATAAAATATCATCACGCCTTGTTTTCCCGAAGGGTTTGGCAGAGGTGTACCGATAGTGCACCCACATTTCGCAGCTTTTCACAGCTTATATCAATCCCGTTGAAGGTCGTTTTAGTAATTCGAAACGCTTTCAAAGCGATTGCCAATTGTCTATACTCCGTTTGAAATAAGATTAGACATTTAACTAAACCTTTTTTACAGTCCGTTCAACCGATTTTGACTTCTATTACGTTGGTCGCATGACAAATGGCAGCTGCAGTAAATAGTTGGTTTGTAAACACTTTTTTTGCATTTAATGCCATCCTTATGCCTACGGTATAGAAGTCAAAATCGGTTGAACGGACTGTAAAAAAGGTTTGTTTAAATGTCTAATCTTATTTCAAACGGTGTATAGGTCCTCAGTAGGCTACGTTGCCACTTCTGTGTAACCCCGCGTAGTATTCAAAAGCGATCGCCACGCGGCATACGCGATCATCGCGTGCATACGAGTATGTCACTTTTCGGAAAACGCCATCTGTCGGTGCGACCACACGTTCAGGTTCGCCGAACGAAAAGTAACATATGAGTGCGATGATCGCGAATTCGTGCGTCGATCGCTTTTAAATAGGACGCGGCTCTACGCCCCTAGTTCCGGACTTTTTTTTTGGTGGGAAAATATCTAATAACTTCTTCCGCTTTAGGCGGAGCGAGCGGGCGTGTCAGACTCCTACTGACTAAAATCCACCCGTGTTCCTTCAATTGCCTGTATGTTGCCAGGGGCCACGGTATCCCTTTCAGACTTCCCGCAACCCCGGCAGGCATCGGCCTTAGCGGACCCCGTCAGTTCTACTGACATCTCTTTGAGGCGCGCGTGGAACACAACGCACCGTTGACCCGGGCCTGGTCCTTATCGGACGGCGAGCTACCCGTTGCTCACCGTCCGGCAGCACAATATGACAACTACGTGCGTCCACCACCCTGACATGGTTTCAAAAACGCTTCGACTCTCCGAGCCAAACGTATAAAAATTGTAAATTGATGTCACCTATATTTAAGCTAATATTGTAATCCCAATAGCCCGTGCTTTTACTATGACTGATAGGGTAATTATCAGTGGCTAATTAAGCAACACTATTAAACGAACATGTTGTATTAATTAACCTTAAATTAACGTAATAGCTACTGTTGAATAGCGAATGCGTTAATTAAATTTGCACAGCTAATAAAAGTGTCAATTACGAATTACGAATAAACTATATTATTATGAACAAAAGTATTAGTAGAACCAGTTAATGTTCATAAAAAGCATTGATTTAGTTTATTGACATAACATAACATCACGCCTTGTTTCCCTTAAAGGTTGGGCAGAGGTATCCCTGTAGCAGGTACACCCACATTTCGCCAGTTATGTTTAAGTCCCATGTAATAGAGGGCGAGCCTATTGCCATCAACCGGGCACAAATCCAGACTCCGAGCTGCTACTGAGAAATTTCAGATAGAAAAACCCAATAACACTTTGCCTGACCCTGTAATCGAACCCAGGACCTCATGCTCAGCAGTAGCGCTTGCGACCACTAGACCAACGAGGCAGTCATTGACATAGTTTATTGACTCAGCGTAAATTAACTACAAATCTATTAGCTTCACAATGCATTAAAAGCGATTATCAAAATGATACGTTTCCAACCTCCATCTGTAATTGAACATAATAGATCTATACGGTCTGTATATTCTAGATCCGTATTTGATAAGGGAGCATTAAAATAGCCTTCAAAAGTGGACATTTTAACCACGAAATGGGTAATTCTCGTAGTTACGATACCGGAGAAGAGCAAGACTTGTTATTGCGTTCATTTTTTGTAGAACCGATCGCCTTGCTACTACATATTTTGGTTTTACATACGTTACGCCACCTGGTGCTATCCATATGCTCCTTTTGCTTCGTTTATTAAGTTCATACATCTGGTGTATGACCAGTTGCAAGCACTATGCACCTGATCTTTCTGAACAACATCACCAATTAGGTGACTATTGTGTCCTTCTAGGGTGTCCCCTCGCCGCAGGAGGAGACGCCCTGGGCATCGGGAATCGCAGGCTGATTTTCGGCCACCGTAGGCGCGGGCTTGCGGACGGTAAGCAATGGGTAGCTCGCCGTCCGATGGACCAGGCCCGGGTTGACGGTGCGTTGTGTTCCACGCGCGTCAAAGAGATGTCAGCAGAATTGATGGGGTCCGCTAGGGCCGATGCCTGCCGGGGTTGCGAAGAAGTCCGAAAGGGAGATCGCGGCCCCTGGCAACATGGCAACTGAAGGAACACGGGTGGGTTTTAGTCAGTAAGAGTCTGACACGCTGACACGCCCTTCCGCACCGCCCAGAGCGGGAGAAGTTATTTGATAATTTCCCAACCAAAAAAAAGGGTGTCCCCTCTCGGCGGTTCCACTCACATCTGCAACAATAAAAGATAAAAAAAAATATTATTCACTTGGCCATTCAATCGTTTTCAAAGGTTAGTAGTGCATTGGTACACTGACACTATGCGCGTATTCGATTAAACACGATGTAGGTATATGAGACAAAGATCAGTAAAATCGAATGCAGAGAATGCTTTGTTTAGTACTACGAATAAAACCGTTTGTTACTTCTTAACTAGGTATCTGTTCGACATCGAAACGTTTTCAATGAGATCCTTTATTGAAGATTTACTGGCGTTTAGGAAGCTAATATGTTTTGAGAGGATTTTTCTTTTTAATTTTGAAATGATGTTGATAGTTTTCGAATGCAATACAGTGCAATAATCCAGGTGTATTGTGAGTATTTTATTAATCGACAAAAAAAGAAGAGGTTCTGAAGTCGATGCGTATATTTTTGTCCATAGCTAATCTTAGATTTTAAACCGACTCTAAAAAATATTGTCGTTAATTTATTGTAGACCGATTTTGATCATTCTTTTTTCATATTGGTAGAAGAAGCTTACGCGAAGGTTCCATTTAAATTGTATTGACTTTGCTTGGGTAGGTTTGAGTTAACTTAGATACATACATACATACATAAACTCACGCCTTCTTCCCATGGGGGTAGGCAGAAACTACAGAACGCCACCTGCTACGATCCTTACATAGTCCTTTTGCCTCGTTTACGTTCATACATCTGGTCATACACGCACGCCGGTTGCGAGTACTACGCACCTGGCCTTAGATAATGTGTATTTAATTCACTTTGTGTATCTCCATGATGTTATAATACTTCCTGTCACTGTTATTTACATAGCAAGTAGTGGTATACGAATTGGCGTGGGGTAGGTGCAAAATTACTTTAATTTCGGAAGTCGGTGGCAAAAAACTAAAATGCAGATCCATAGACACCGACTTCCAAAATTAAAGTTATTTTTCACTTTGTAGTGGTTTTTTTTTTTTGAAGTTGGTTGTTCATTTTTGTAAAAAAAGTATTTGATCTTAATAATTGGGGTGGTTGGTTGTCAAAAATATTTGTATCTGCATGCATGGAAGAAAAAATGTTCATCTAGTTATAGGGGAACATTCACATACCACATCTAGATGGAAAATAAAACTGAAATATTTTATATCAGGTCATAATAAAAACAATGAAATAAGTACCCAGATTTTTTCTACACCTTTAAAGTTACTCTCACAAATTAACTAAATCCACCGGTCAATTATAAGAAGTACACAGGTACAATAACATACTCCAACGGCTCTGAGATAAGTTCAATTCAGCCTTAATCCACTCCGTCGGAGCAATTGACCTATGAAAGGTCACAATAGGCACAATAATAGAGTGGGTATTTTCCAAAGAGTTCTCTTTTACGATAATTGCTTATAGCCTTTCGTAGCTCCGGGTCTGAGCTGTCGAGATTTACGCTATTTCGAGGTTTAAAACTTTAAATATTGATTATCGGGAGTTTCTGAGACGTTGGTAGCTTCTGTCTGGATTCGAAAGCGTTTTTGTGTCACAATTAATGTTATGTTGAATGTTCTTTGAAGTGTTTCAATTGTCACCTTAATATAGACAGGGCCACAATGTATAGTGGTAACGCAACTTCTGAGCTACGCTAGACCAGCTCAAGTACAAAGAGTTACCAACGACGTACGGTAGACTGTACTTGAAGCATACATCCTATACTATTAAACGACCAATATTTGCATATATATACAACATGTCCCAAAATTCAACGATAAGCCGGCACCAGAGGATGCACCTACTAATGACTACTCGAGAAAAAAAAGAAAAAAAAAATACCTCTACTTTTTTTTAAATTACTTAAAAAAATGGAAATTCTTCGAAAATGTATACCCCTTATGACACTTTTAACTACCATGACCACAATTTTTCAAATATTTCAGTTTTTTTGTTTGTATCGGCAACCTAAGTAGTACTTCTATTCACCATAATCTTTGAAAATTACAGAATTTTCGTAGTTTTATACAAAAAAAAAACAACCAAAAAAAATTATTTCCCTAAAATTTTGAAAGATTTTAACGTTCAGTACACTTTAACTCATCGTAGTGTAAAAAAAAATATGGAAACTACTATGGCAAGTTTTTTAAAAAATTAGCGCTACTAACCTAGATTTTAAAATGGTATAATACTTTAGGAAAACTAGCCACAAAAAAAAATAATGACACTTTTTCTAATCAAGAACCAAATTTCATAAGTTGTTGTTAATAGTAATCACTTCTACTATGTGCCCAAAATAGATTTTTGTTGTTGGAAAATGTTGAATGAATGAAACAAATGGTGTCAATAAATGTAAATTTATTGCATTATTAATAATATTATAATAAATGTTCGAACTGTTTACCACCGGCATTAATACAGGCACGAGACATCGCCTTAAAAAAGATCGTTTTATTCGTCGTGCATATCTTCTACTATTGATATGATCCGCAGCCTGAGTGATTTTTTGGCGAAGGTCGTTCAGTGTTGCAATGGGTTTCGAGTAGACTCTGTCTTTGAGACAACCCCAATAGAAGAAGTCCAGGGGGTTTAGATCGGGTGAACGGGGTGGCCATAAAATAGGACCAAGTCGCCCTATCCAACGCCCTGGATACTCTTGGTTTGAGTATTCTCGCACAGGACGGGCATAGTGAGCTGGGCAACCATCATTTTGAAACCATATGTTTTGTGGATCACTAATGGGCATGTCTTCTAATAATACTGGCAAGTCATTTTGTAAAAAACCGTGTGCCGTGTTTGCCGTGTGATGCTGCAAAAGCACAGAGAAGATCCCCAATTCTTGGATAATATTCTATGGTCGGATGAATCAACCCGCAAGAGAGATGGCTATTTAAATCTTCACAACCTACATAGCTGGAGCAATGAAAATCCGCACCTGATGAGACAAGACAAATCCCAATATCAATTCAAGGTTAACCTATGGACGGGCATATTAAACGGAAAAGTGATTGGGCCTTTTGAATTACAAGGAAACTTGGATGGCAATAGTTATTTGAACTTTTTTACAAAATGACTTGCCAGTATTATTAGAAGACATGCCCATTAGTGATCCACAAAACATATGGTTTCAAAATGATGGTTGCCCAGCTCACTATGCCCGTCCTGTGCGAGAATACTCAAACCAAGAGTATCCAGGGCGTTGGATAGGGCGACTTGGTCCTATTTTATGGCCACCCCGTTCACCCGATCTAAACCCCCTGGACTTCTTCTATTGGGGTTGTCTCAAAGACAGAGTATACTCGAAACCCATTGCAACACTGAACGACCTTCGCCAAAAAATCACTCAGGCTGCGGATCATATCAATAGTAGAAGATATGCACGACGAATAAAACGATCTTTTTTAAGGCGATGTCTCGTGCCTGTATTAATGCCGGTGGTAAACAGTTCGAACATTTATTATAATATTATTAATAATGCAATAAATTTACATTTATTGACACCATTTGTTTCATTCATTCAACATTTTCCAACAACAAAAATCTATTTTGGGCACATAGTAGAAGTGATTACTATTAACAACAACTTATGAAATTTGGTTCTTGATTAGAAAAAGTGTCATTTTTTTTTTTTTTTGTGGCTAGTTTTCCTAAAGTATTATACCATTTTAAAATCTAGGTTAGTAGCGCTAATTTTTTTAAAAACTTGCCATAGTAGTTTCCATATTTTTTTTTACACTACGATGAGTTAAAGTGTACTGAACGTTAAAATCTTTCAAAATTTTAGGGAAATAATTTTTTTTGGTTGTTTTTTTGTATAAAACTACGAAAATTCTGTAATTTTCAAAGATTATGGTGAATAGTAGTACTACTTAGGTTGCCGATACAAACAAAAAAACTGAAATATTTGAAAAATTGTGGTCATGGTAGTTAAAAGTGTCATAAGGGGTATACATTTTCGAAGAATTTCCATTTTTTAAGTAATTTAAAAAAAAGTAGAGGTATTTATTTTTTCTTTCTTTTTCTCGAGTAGTCATTAGTAGGTCCATCCTCTGGTGCCGGCTTATCGTTGAATTTTGGGACATGTTGTATATAAATTTGTAATCAGCACGTTCTCGAAAATAAGGCCAACAATTTCGATGAAAGTTGCAATATGAGGGTCAGGGGCGAAGAATCGATCTAGCTAGGTCTCATATTTGGGAAAATTCATTTTTTCCGTATTTTCACCTGAGCAGAGTTTTGTCGCCCAAAGTTTAGAATAAGATAATGAATAATGACATGGCAGCATGGAATTAGTAAGTACTATACATGGGATTAGTATGAATTATCCTATACTATTAAATGAGCATTCTCTATTTTGACCAGAGTAGAGCACGGTTGCCCAGGTACTATTATTTTTACTATCAATTCAGTCATGCATTAAATAGGTACGGTACGTTTAATTATGGGGTTCTTGTGGGGTAATATTAAGTAACTAACGCATGCACGTTGTATGAATAGCAGTTTTCTTTAAAAACCACTATTTTCTGTATTCTGTACTGCCTATTCAGTACAGTTAGGTGCTTACAAAGGGGGTTACTTGGAAAGTCTTCCGGGAGTTTTGAAAATTGGTGATTTTATTTATTTCGATCGACTGATTTTAGCGCAAGCGGTAAAGAAACGAGGTGGCAAACTGAAAATTCGAAAAGACCACGTCGAAAACAATAAAATGACCAACTTTCAAAACTCCTGGTTTTCCGGGTAAAACTACCTACTACGAACTGAAATCGCTCTTAAAAATTATGTTTACAAAAGGTAACCACCGTTCGATAAATCCTTCTAATTTTGAACAAAATATTCGAAAGACGGAAACCCGTATGCCATGGCATAAAGAGGTCGGTTAGCAAAGAAGAAAATACGATCAAATTAAATTTCCGCTAGTCTCAAAGGGCTTTCGATAGCTGCAATATCTTAAGCTGGCTCTCCAAAGGTCTGGCTATCGCGGTCCTTCCTTTTCTACAGCGAGCCTTTTCATGTAGTAGTTTAGCCTTAGGGCGCGTTTACACGACAAGGAATTGCTTGTTTTTTGTTGGGGAAAACAGAGCGTAATTTTGTGTGTACTTCACACGCGAGGCTGTCATGAAATGAATGAAGGGTTGCGAAATACGTTGCGCGATTTTGGGTTACGGTAATCTATTTCTTTTTTTTTGTAGGTATAAGGGATGAATGTAGGTACATTATATTTTGATGGTTCTCATTTCCTGTGTAGCTCAGCCACCTTATATTCTTTGCGCTCAACTGATTTCTTTTTCAGAACATAGTAGTTATTTATGCAACTGTTGCGAATGCGAATGTGCGGGTTTATCACATGAGGCGAAGTCGATAGTGTGATAATAGTATCACATGAGTGTTTTAAAAGCAAATTGTGTACAGTTGCTTACAAGACTTTATCTACACCCATGATATGAATTCTCTATAAAAGGTTTTGAAACCATAGGGTGTTGTACAATGCTGTAAGAACTCTATGTAAATTCATGGAAATTCGAATAACCTCTTAGTTTTTGAAGTGAAAACTTCTTTACACCTCATTTTTGTAAACGCGATTGTGATCTTTATTTATATTAGATTACGGATCAATGTTCTATGCAAATATTTTAACTTTAAAGGTTTTGGAAGTATTATTTTTTGTAAACGCGATTGTGCTCTTTATTTGGATAAGGTTACGGACCAATGTTCTGTACAAGTATTTTTCTTCCACCAAGGCGATCTTGTTCAAGTTTTCACTTCTGTCGGCACTCCCGGAGTGCCACTACTTTTTTTTTTAAATTACGGCGCTGTCATAGTGAAACGCGCGTGCATGACAATGTTCTGTTTTTAAATTCATAAAGATACCACGAATTGACTAGTGAGAATGTGGTTGTTTGATGGGAAGGGATCGAAAAAGCAAAGGAGTTGCATAATGAAATTTAATACAACATTATAACACTCGTTTGGATGATATTATGGTTACTATGACACTGGTTGTTTTAATGTTGGCAATAAGCTAACTGTTTCAGGAATTTATACAGAGGATTTATTGCGTGGGTGAAGATAAAAGGATTTAGAATCGATGGATAAAAGATTTCATACTGAAAAAGAAACTTCGTATATGTAGGTAAGAAAAGATTCTTACCTACATATACGAAGTTTCTTTTTCAGTATGAAATCTTTACTATCATCGACCAGTGTAACAACACTGGTCGATGATAGTAAAGCGTATAATGGCAGCCGGAAGATCAGCTGTTCAAAGCGAAGGTACTCGTTAATCTCTTTTACTGGACTTCAGACTTCGAAATATCTACAAAATATACCTTATTTAGTCATAGGTTTTGTTAACATAGGCATTCACCTGCTACAACTACTTATTGAAAGAAACGAATAACTCACGTCGGTAGCACACCTCCGCCGCGAAACCATAGCAGCAAATTCGAGGAGCGAAACTCGAGTAGCGGAACATGATGCAAGCCAGTTGAATCGAACAACTGCGGTTTCCCTGCTATAGTTTCGCGGCGGAGGTGTGCTACTGGCGATATAAAGCACCAGTATTTCATACCTACCTACTTATTACAAATTTTAAAGGTTATATACCTCATTAGTAGTAATCGGAATAGGCTGACTATATTTGCCTAAACTTCGTAGAACAGAGACAGAAAGTGGAGACTTCCTTACGACAATTTTTTTTTTCCCGGGATTCGGTAAAAATCTTCAGTAAGTTGAAAATAAGCTTTACATATAATTTTTTTGTTGACTAAAAAACATTGTGCATTTTGCATAAAAAAGTAAAATATATACCTACTTATTAACAAAACGTAATGTATTCAATTTTTTGATACAACGGTTAGTTGGATCGTAAATATAATTCGAATACATGAATTAAAGTTAGATTATTTATTTGATAATTGCTAATTTCGTTAAAAATAGCCTTTACACATCTTATAAATACTATAAAGCTTATTTTCAACTTATTGAAGATTTTTCCCGAATCCTGGGGAAAAAAAAAATAGTCATAAGGAAGTCTCCACTTTCTGTCTCTGTTCTCCGAAGTTTAGGCAAATATAGTCAGCCTATTCCGATCACTGCTCATTAGTTATATAATTCTCTTTGTTGGCTACTGTTTATCTGTATAATGTAGCGCTCTTCTATTAAATGTATTAAATTATCCATTAAACAGCTACGATAAATACTAGTGGTTACAAGTCTTGAATGGGATTTATGGTTTCTGCTTTCTAGATAGAAGTTCTTATTTTAAGATTATAAGAAATGGCTGCTGTTTTGAATAAAATACCAGTGTACTGTTAAGGGCCTATACTACCTCAAATGGCTTAACATGATCCTCCGTTATATCGAAAACACTGCAGCATTAATTTTGAAATAAATGTATGTTAAAGTTAAGGATTCATGTTAAAATACAATAGACGTGGATATATTTAGTAACCTGTTCCGCTTAGCTATTTCTGAAGAGCCATAAAAAACTCTAAAAGAAATCGACGTTTTTCACCTCTCAACGAGGCATCCTCAGGATGAACGCAGACTCTGTGTTCAGCGCTTGGTGTGGCAACACGCCGTGTTTGGATACGCAACAAGTCAATCGTCATCCTGAAGATGCCTCGTTGAGAGGTAAAATACGTGTCGATTTCTTGCAGGGTTTTTTATGGCTCTTTAAAAATAGCTACGCGGAACAGGGTACTAAATATATCCACGTCTATTGTATTTTAGCTGAATACAATTCTGAATTACTCGCTAATCATTCAAGCGGCAGACGTCAGTTACGCTCCCTGCTTCCTGTCGTAACAGTTTTCACATACTCTCTCGGGTCGTTTCCTTGGCTAGTTACCGTACAGAAATAGCTATTTTTGTTCTAAGTTATGTTTTGTATAATAGAAGAATGGCGTGTTTTAAAACAGACTTCATAACTGGTCATACTTAAAAGCTTCATGCAACAAACAACAGCAGTTGTTGCAGCTGAGCACGTAGCTTTAAATTCCCCGACTAATAATCATGATCAAAACTTCGATCCAGCCCGTCCCATCCTTGATGTTCTCCATCCGGTTGACGCCCTAAGCCGAGGTTCGTACCCCACAGGGGGTATCCTTAGAGAGCGTTCACCTAGTTTTAAGTTTTAATTAGCATAGTTGAATAATCCCTGGCTGGAGGTTTTAAGTGTAGTAGCTTAAGGCACCACAGGAAAGCCCGGTTAAGTAGTCATGATCTCAGAGGTCAACTACGAGATGCCGTACCTAAAAAATAACAACAAAAAACGCTTGCAAACAGAAAACATGGAGGCAAAGAGCAAAAAGATATGTATTTTAGGTGCATCTTGGACATTTAGCCCTGGCACCGCTTAAAGTATCCTATGCTAGTGTAGCTGTTAGGCTGGTGGCTGGTGTACGCAACTCCCCATCGAAGCGCGTATTTTATGTATGGGAACACCTAGCTATCATGTACAGTGCGTTTTTATAATGTGCACATTTCAAAATGAGGGAATCAATGCTTAAATTAATCGACGGATTGAAAAAAAAAAGTAAACATTTTTTATATTTTATACGGAATTTGAAAAACAAATGTAACAAAACGGTGTAACTTTTAAACTAAATGATCTATCGCGATGAAATAAACTCCCTCAATTGAAAATAAATAGGTTTTTTTTGGCAAAAATCTGTTTTTTTTTTCATAGATTTTACAATATTCGTAAAATTTCTCAATAAGACGAGAAACAGAACAAAAAAAAAAAACATCTATAAAATTAAGCACACATTCCCTCATTTTGATATGTTCACAATGCACATTATAATGAATCACACTGTATTATATATGACGGAGAAGGTTCGTGTCTCTCGTTATTATCAGCCATATTTTAATTACTGTGGGCGTACTATGGGTAGTATTGGTTATTGCACAATAGAAACACCGATTGCAATTCAGAGCAAATTATTATAATTTACGATCAAATAAATCACACATTGTAGGTACACGACACAACTCGGAACGCGCGACAGCTTCTAAACGTGTTCACTTCTTGACCGCCACCGACAAACTTCACTCCGATCGAGCGTTACATTGTAGAGTCTGAAGAGTGCCGCTAGGCGGCGCTGGCGCCCCGATTAGTCAAATCAGTGACGTATTTTCGACATACATTTTATAAAGAAATGTCTCTACGAGTAGTAGAAGTAATATTTTGGTAAGAGATATACCTTTTGTAGGTAGTGCCGATGCGATAGAAGCACATTATTGAAATGATAAATGATTTCATATCTGTAAGTAGGTTTATACAAACATTTCCACCCATCAAAAGTATTTTTTAAACGTGATGAGGTCGCTGTCTCCTATGTGACTACTCTAAGAAGAAACACCGAAACAAATTCAAAGATTACAGTGTATTTAGGTAGGTAGATGTGTATGTAGGTTCAGTACGGTCAGGAACTCTAGCTACTATCAACATCTTACAATACGACACAACTTAGATGTAGCATCGGCAAATTTCGTAAAATCGATCACCATCTGAACTGAGTGCAACTTCAAAATCACTAATATTTATTACTGCTTTAGGTAAAACCAGCCAAGTGCGTGTCAAACCACGCACAATGAAGGGTTCCGTAGTTGGGATGAATTTATCCCAAAAACAAACTTAACTTTGTAGTTGATAAACATGTTCTCCCATACGGAATGTATGGGAAAACATGTTTTTGCAACTGCAAAGTTAAGTTGGTCGATTATTACTCGATAACTAGTAAAGCCTACTTAGTTTTGATAGTTTTTCTTTTAATTTCGTTATATAAACTACTGCTGTGATTTTTTTCACATATCCAAAACCAACCATTTAGCTGGCAGGGGGGGGGGGGACACTTGACTCTAACAAAAATTAGCACTTTAAAGCTTAATATTTTGCAAACGGATCCCTGAATCCAAAAATGTTTTCACAAACTCATAATTTTTTTATAAGACCTTTCCAATGTTACCCCACATTATGGGATAAGAAAATAAAAAATAAAACATCACCACTTTACGTGTATAGGAAGTACCCTAAAAAAAATGTTTTTCCTGATTTTATTTTACCACTTTGTCGGCGTAATTAATATGTATACTTATGTCAAATTACAGCTTTCTGGTACTAAGGATCTCGGAGCTAGACCGCGGACAGACAGACAGACAGACAGACGGACATGACAAAACTATAAGGGTTCCTTGTTTACTACGGAACCCTAAAAATGATCTTTACGCAAACGCAATAACTTGTGAAGTTTTGGTTATCCCAAATACATTCGTAAAATTGAAATGAATGAATACAAATTTTCAAATTTATGCTACATCTAAGTTGTGTCGTACTGTACCCCTCTTGACCATGTTAGGGTTGGCTCACTGCTTGTCTAAACTGACGGAGAAGTTAAGCAATTTAACATCAATATTTACATGGAAAGACTTCCAGCTGAACTCCGCAACCTAGTTCTTAGTTTATTACATCGAGTAAGTACGGATATAAAGCTATGAGTATAATTTTGGGCTTGCAATTGCCCAAAGACCCTGGGGCCTATTTAATAAAACCGACAGGCGGTGATACATTGTATCTATTTTGTTAAATCTGACAAGTATAAAGTATTTTTTTCATAGTTTTCTGCTTTATTAAACAGCACCTGCCAAGTCATGAAAACGTGACAATATTATAGATTGTTTTGATGTATACATGACGCATTGTCAGTTATTTGCGAGAGAAGTGGCCCAGTGGTAACGGTGCGACCTACAAGTTGTAGGTCGTAGGTCGTAGGTTCGAACCCAGAGAAGCGCTCTACTTTGTGTAAATAATTTCATCACCACTGCTCTCAAAACGGTGAAGGAAAACATAATGAGGAAACTGGCATGTCCTAGAATCAAAAATTCGAAGACATGTGACATCTACCAACCCGCACTGAGCCCGCGTGGTCGATTACAGCCCTCTCCCTCTCACCGAGAGAAGGCCTGTGTCCCAGCAGTGGGGACTTTATAGGCTGATTATGCTTATAATATGTAGTTATTTATATAAAATAGGACCCTGGTAGGTAAGAAAAGTAAGGATTGACCCTGAAACGCTTCTGAATGCTTATTCTTCTACTTCTTTCGTATCAGCACGGGAGGGAAGAGAAGAGAAGCTCATTCTAATGTGTAAATTTCTGCCAGTCAAGATAGTTGCAGGGCTGTTTGACCAGGGTGTGCCGGAATAACGCTATTATCCTATTGCCCGTTTTCACTAACACTAGATGTAATACCTAAATATTTTTGCACTGTTGTATTTTCAACGCTTGATTTATAGCCGAGAGTTGAAAATCCAAGTGATCCGAAAAAACTTAAGTGTCGCCTAGTAATTACGAGAATTAGGTATTCCATACTCATACCGCGTTGTGCTCATACCGTTTGCAGGGCAGTTAAAGTGCAGGGCATGTCAACGTGATAGCTGCAATAGGTTCCCCCATATATGGTTCAGTCACTGGCACTTCTTAAGACACTTTTTGTGTTATTTTTGGCCTGCAGTCCATGTAATGTTTCAACGTACTGTACATTGCAATATTACATGGACTGACAGAAAAGTTAAAAAGGAATCGTTTGTCTTGTTGTGGTGATGACGTTTGGTGAGATGGGATGAGACGCAGGTGACTAAGAGAGTGATGAATATAATTAATGTGGATGAATGAAGTGAAAATACGCATGAATTGTGTGAGTCGGACTCGCGCACCGAGGGTTCCATATCATTTTAAATTTTCATCGGAGAGGCCTATATTCGTCAGAGAAATTGAACACTGCACGTGTAGAATTTTGCAGTTTTAAGTCAGCGCCATCTCTTGACCTATAGTGGAATTAATGTAATTTTTGTTGATGATTTCTAAAAAAGTGTGCTATTTGGAGACATCGTTTTATTTTTCCTGTAATCTTTAGATACATATAATTATTTCAGATTTTTCCCTATGCAAACTTCGGAGATAAATGTAACGGTATTTTTTTTTACATTTTTTGTCACAATTCGAAAATCGGCGAATGCGGCCTTAAATTTTTTTTTATTGAGAATGTGCAAATAGCGCTCTTTCATATGATAGCGCTCTTTCATATGATAGTAGACCCAATTAGAATTTTTAAGACCCCCGTTCAGTCCCTGTTGTAAAAAAAACATAATAAATTTTTATTTCTTTCTTATTGGCAAAATAGTTGGGAAAACGTCATCTATAGCAATAATAGTTCTTGAGATATCCAGCTGTGACAGACAGACGGACAGACAGACTGAGTCGCACCTTAAGGGTTCCTTTTCACCATTTTAGTACGGAACCCTAAAAAGAGTGAATTATAACGTGACGGTTGAGAGGGGAGAATGGAAGAAGAAAACGTGTTGCGACGAGGAAGAGTCCATGGAAATCTCCCTTTTGAGGCTTTTAGGATACACTATAGGTTTATTGTCAATGCCGAAGATTCTGTTACCATGACTGCAGGAAACAATTAGGCCAGGAACCCATTGTGATTACACTCTACAACATAAGCTCCTAATAATTCAGTATTGAACGTGGGTAGACCCAATTATAATAACGGACAATTCTGCGAGAAGATTACCTCGATCACGTGCTTGCCACTTAGATTAATAGTCACACTGTAATCTGCGACTTAATTGTTCATATTAAGTACTTATACGAGTATGTAGGTATCATAAGTTGCTCTAGATACTTCTCATAATTATTTTCTGTGTCCTATTTTTATGAAATCTTGATCCTTGTTATGGTGTTTTGGTCTTTTAATCATTCAAATGCTAGACCTAAGGCCTCTCCCAGGCTGCGTCACAACTGCTAGGGCCAATGCCTGCCGGGGGTTTGAAGAAAACAGATAGGGAAATCGTGGCCCCCGGCAACAGGGCAACCGAAGGAACACGGGTGGGTTTTAATCAGTATGAGTCTGATACGCCCTCCCGCTCCGCCCAGAGCGGGAGAAGAAAAAAGGCTGCGTCACAACACCCTGTCCTCCATATTCCGTATCCAGTCTGTCTTAGCCACCTTTTTTAGGTCATCTAGCTTGAGGGCGCCACATTACGCTAATTAATCATTACATAAGTTAATTTCACACTTTTATTTGAAGAAATTGGTACTATCACGGATACTCATATCTGAATACCGTAAGGACTATTCCTGGTTGCAGCGCTCGGCCGATATAGTAGCGCTTACCTTCGAAAAAAAAGAGTCGTGTGCACGGGATTTTGTTTTCTAAGTGGTTAGATATGCGTGACCGCGATGGACCTACTTAGTGGTTTAGATGAAACGTTTACTATATCTATATTATAAGGTGTAGTTTGGAGGAACTTTTATTATTTCTAGTAAAATATTCATAATCGAATTCTGAAATTGTTATACATAACTTTATTACAAGTGGTCGAAAGGTTCTGGAGTGGCGATCACGTACCGGAAGACGTAGCGTTGGAAGGCCTCCCACAAGATGGACCGATGACCTTGTGAAGGCCGCAGAAATCCGCTGGATGCGGAAAGCACAGAATCGGTCGAAGTGGCGGTGCTTGGGGGAGGCCTATGTCCAGCAGTGGACGTCTTTCGGCTGAAATGATGATGATTAAAAGTACAATTTTAACAGTTAATTTTTTTTTAAACTCCGACATAAACATTTCCTCATTTCTCTTTCCTACTCCATCACCAGACCCTGTTTACCATCTATCTATAATCTATTCATTGAGACCATTCCAATGAGCCCAAACACGATACCTGTGCTGTAAGTTGGTGAGGGAGTTGGGTATCCTGCAAATTCTAGGTGATGCTGCAGTATCAGTTCAAGGTTACTAAGTTCTTCAAATATCATTGAAGTAACAGAATACCAAATTTCAAATCAATCAGACCTGTGGAAGATACTCACATCCATTCATCAACCAGAAAACTTTTTACAAAAAAACAACTGACTTCCAAAAAAAACACTACAAAGTGAAAAATAACTTTAATTTTGGAAATCGGTGTCTTTTGTTTTGAATTTTCGTTTTTTGCCACCGACTTCCGAAATTAAAGTAATTTTTCACTTTGTAGTGTTTTATTTGGAAGTCGGTTGTTTTTATGTAAAAAGTTTTTATTTTTCACTTTTTAGTTTTTGGTACCTACCCGACACAAATTCGAATCAGGTAGTGCTGCTATGTAAATAACAGTCACAAGAACTTATCATATCACCCACATACTAAGTGGGAAAAAATACGTATTATTGAAGCTAACTCAAAAACTATCCAAGAAAATGTAATAAAATTTATATGAGACCACTTTGAGAGCATACCCTTTCAGATAAAAAAGATTTTTCAAAATCGGTCCACAATTGACGGAGAAATCGGTGAACGTATATAAACAAAGTAAAAAAAAAAACATACCCTACGAATATATAATCTCCTCCTTTTTGGAATTCGGTAAAAAAAAATGGGACACGGGAAGCACCAGCTTTCAAATAAAAAAAGAATGATCAAAATCGATTCACTCAGTCGAAAGTTCTGAGGTAACAAACATAAAAATTAAATACATTCGAATTGATAACCTCCTCCTTTCTTTGAAGTCGATTAAAAAGAGCTGATAACCCTCAAACGGTGGAACCGATTTTTGTAAAACATATCTAAGAACCATAGCTAGAAAGCCTGCTTTCGAATAATAAAAAAAAGCATTCAATTCAGTTTAGTTATCGGTTTAAAAGCTACAGTGCCAGAGACAGACACACACATAGCGGTCATATAACACCCCTCGTTTTGCATTGGGGGTTCAAAATGTGGTACATCAAGATGTCAAATGTTTGTAAACTATTTTAAACCAACTAAAGCAGCCTAACTTACACTCACCGAATATTTTATGTCCACCTCGCTCTATCTATGATCTGAGTCAAATCCATTTGTTCCTAAGTCTTTGTAACTCTAATGGTGTAAGTGCGACGCCGATAGAATGATCGCCTGCTAATACTGCTCCGAAATGGTGAATAGCCGTACGTACGGCCATGCAGTTTTATTGCAGTCTTTCAAGTGAATTGACCGTCGAATTGTCTGCCGCAACTATTGGTGTTTTAGATCAAATTGACTCCTTTTCAATGGGTGCTTAGTTTTATTTCGGAAGGAATAAAAATCAAATCAAATAAAATTATTTATTTGCTTAATACAGGTAAGTATAAACAGATGTTATAAATAAATATAGAGTACTCTGTATTTTCACACCTATTATGGTGTGAAAATATTTACATTAGATATTATTAATGTAATTTTTTTTAAACATTGCAAAATTATCATACAAAAAAAATACATAATTTAAAAAATTCACAAAGGTTTTACTATAGAAATTGTCAGATGAATTAAAATATACGTCATCGACTTAACAATCAAATAAATTAAATAAAAATATTGGTCAAAATTAAAATAAAATAAAATTATAGAGACGACAAATTAAATTATTATAACACACGTTTTGTCATATTATTCAATGTCAATAAATTACTCTTAATTTATGTATCTATCTATATTTTTATCCTGTAAGTACTCCTTGACATTATAATAACATTTATTTACTAGGAATTTGTGCAGCTTTGACTTGGATGAACAGGTAACTTTTTGACATCATTAGGCAACTTATTGTAATTAAATGATGTCATACAGAGAATACTTTTACTGATTAGTGTTGTTTTCCCATAAGATATATTAATTTCTAATCTTTTTAGTCACGTAATTGTCTTAAATTTTTAATTTCACAAAAACATTTAGTTCATATATACAACGTGTAACGTTAAATGAGTAAAATCTCAGACACCCCAACAGATTTTTAATTCTACTGACCTATTTCAGAGAAAAAAAGAATCATTAAAAAAATTGTAAAGGTTTTATGTGCTGTTTTAGTTCGTAAGATTCGTATTTGCATTGAAATAAAAGCTATTATTATCCCACGTAAGAGAAAATTTAAATTGGTCGACAACAATTTCTGTTTGTTTACCTATTTTAGCGGGTTTGCGAATGTGATGGCTTGACCTATTGCGCAACTCCGCGCTGGGCACGCCACAATCACGGCGATAAGACCCCTCTTTGAGGAGTGGCTGGAGAGACGCCACGGCGTTCTCACCTTCCGCCTGACGCAGGTCCTCACCGGACACGGCTGCTTCGGGAGGTTCCTGTTCAGGATAAGGCGGGAGGAAACACCCGGGTATCACCATTGTGTGGATCGGCCTAAGGACACGGTGGAGCATACGGTGGAGGTCTGCCCGGCTTGGGCGGAGCAACGCCGTGTTCTCGTAGAGGCGATCGGCGGCGGTGATCTCTCGCGCCCGGCCCTGGTTCAGGCCATGGTATGGAGCGAGAGGAAATGGCAGGCCGTCACCTCCTTCTGCGAAGCGGTAATGCTCGCGAAGGAGGAGGCGGAACGCGTGAGGGAGAGGCAAATTTCGCGCCCTCACGCCCCTAACCGCCGCAGGAGGAGACGCCCGGGGCGGGAATCGCGAGCCGATTTCCGGCCACCGTAGGCGCGGGCTTGCGGACGGTGAGCAATGGGTAGCTCGCCGTCCGATAAGGACCAAGCCCGGGTCGACGGCGCGTTGTGTTCCACGCGCGCCTCAAAGAGTTGTCAGCAGAATTGACGGGGTCCGCTAGGGCCAATGCCTGCCGGGGGTTCGAAGAAAACCGATCGGGAAATCGTGGCCCCCGGCAACAGGGCAACCGAAGGGACACGGGTGGGTTTTAGTCAGTAAGAGTCTGACACGCCCTCCCGCTCCGCCCAGAGCGGGAGAAGTTATTTGATAATTTCCCACCCCAAAAAAAAAAAAAAGACTTTTATTTCTTGCTTATTTACATTACAATTTCAACATCAATTTGCATGCAAAATTATTCACAATTTGAAATTAATTTTAGTTCATTTAAAAAATAAAAATAATATATTTAGTTCTTTACTCTTTGAATATAAAAATTTATAAGTAGGTGTCTTTGGATCAGATCAGTATTTTAGTTTTTTGACACCGACTTCCGAAATTAAAGTTATTTTTCACTTTGTAGTTTGGAAGTCGGTTGTATTTTTTGTAAAAAAGTTTTTTTTTCAATTTTTAGTGGGTTGGTTTGTAATTTATCTAAGTTACAATAGCCTTATGTCAACTGCTCATCAAAAATTACCCAAATCGCTATAGATGTGCCTCAAATCGGTGCAGCCGTCTTCGAGTAATCGGGGAACATACACAAAATAAAAAATGTCCCGACGAATTGAGAACCTCCTCCATACACACATACATATCATACATAGACATAATCCGTCGGGCTCTTGTCACGGGGTGCCAGCTGTTTTAGAACCCAATGGCTTGGCACGCGACGATGGGAAGAGGCCAGACGGAATGACCATAATGCCTTGGAAGTTGGGTAGGCCTTTGGTGTGGGACGCAACCTGTGTCGACACCCTCGCGCCATCCCATCTTCCTAGCACGGCGAGTTGTGCTGGGGCGGCTGCTGCAGGTGCAGAAAACCTCAAACAGCGCAAATATAACAACCTTACCGGTAGCTATATTTTTAAACCGTTTGGGGTTGAAACACTAGGGCCATGGGGTCCGAGTGCTTATCGATTATTCCGGGACATCGCCAAGCGGTTGGTCGACTCTTCACGTGACCAAAGGGTGAGCCAATTTTTAGGCCAAAGAATTAGCATTGCCATACAACGTGGCAATGCTGCCAGCCTTTTGGGCACCTTTCCCACCGACAGCGATTCGGATGAATTTTTTGATGCCCAATGATTTGTTCCTATATTTTGTTTTATTTTTTCCTCTATATATAGTTAGTTCTATATAGTGCATTTAATTTAAATAAAAATGAATGAAGTAGTATAATTAATTCAAATTTCATTTCAATTTACTATAGTGTTATGATTAAAAATATTAATAAGATTCATAAGTTCATAACGCAATCATGATACAGTTAAATAATCATTAGATTTAAAATAGAAATATTAATAAATATTGATTCAATAATTAGATTTAATCAGGGGGCCAGTATCATGTGTGTTAAATTCGTGGTTACAGTTTGCGCGTTGATGTCTCTGCCACCCTGTTTTCTGGAGGGTGGGTAGAGATGTAAATAAACTTAGATATGTTTTAAGTTCCATGTGAAATAAAATTGTTTATTCTGTAAATAGGATATCGGAATCACTGTTACAAGTCATGTAAAAAAAAAAAAAATTGTTAGATGGAGTCGACATTTCCTATCTAACTACCCCTGAGAAGAAATGGCGAAACAAACTCAGGGGTCAAAGTCTGCGTCGGGAATCGCAGGCTGATTCCTGACCACCGTAGGTGCGGGCTTGCGGACGGTGAGCAATGGGTAGCTCGCTGTCCGATAAGAACCAGACTCGGGTCGACGGCGCGTTGTGTTCCACGCGCGCCTCAAAGAGATGTCAGCACAACTGATGGGGTCCACTAGGGCCAATGCCTGCCAGGGTTGCGGGAAAGTCTGAAAGGGTTACCGTGGCTCCTGGCAACACACAGGCAACTGAAGGAATACGGGTGGGTTTTATTTAGTCAGCAAGAGTCTGACACGCCCTCCCGCTCTGCCCAGAGCGGGAGTTGTTATTTGAGAATTACCCTTCCAAAAAAAAAATGGGGTCAAGGTCTCTTTTAAAGTCCAGAAACTTGGTCTGATCATATGGGGACCATGTAGATTTGTGTCTGAAGTGGTCATATGAGGAAAGAACCACACAGATTTGAGTGAACCTGTCCAGTCAGTGCAAGCATTTGTCAGTAATCTCGTAGCTCAAATCAGAACTTAAGGAGCTCAACAACTCGACGAACAATACCAAAGAAAGTACATTTGGGTAGGCCCCATAAAGTACCCAAACTGCCAGACCATCATTATAATTAACTGAGAAAAAAACATATATAAAAGAAATTACCCACGTAGTCCTAACTTTCACGATAATTTTAGTAATGTAGTACTTCACAAAGCAAATATTCATGCATGTGTGACAAACATATACCTACTGCCAATAAAACTTTGCTCGAACTGAGAATCAAATTCCCGAAGCACAAAATTCGCGGTTGACACCACTAGACAGACGAGACTAGGTAATCACTAGGTAATACAAAGTATCAGTGAAAACTGATAGACAATTATTATAAGATGATCTATATCTTGGTGTATAGGTAAAAGTTTTGAACAGTGCGATTCATAGGTGTAGGTATACAGTATAAATATTTTCTTAATGTCCCTCGGCAAACTTCGTGTTTCGTCAGTCGTCGGATTTCTATCAGTTGCCCTTTGCACTTGGTGCAGACGAACGCTCTCAATTGACCTGGAAGTATATAGAATTGTTAATACTCTTTTAACTTATTGTAATTTATTTTAAAAATGGGAGGAAAGCTGCTAAAGTCGCAGGCACGAAAATAGTATTACAGCTCTATATAGTTCATACGGAAATCAAAACAAAACAACAAGAAAGTACTTAGTTCTGAATTCAAATTATTATACACGATAAATCTAATAATTGATGGACATGGAAATTAGCATTCGTTTGTATTTGGAAATGCGATGATTCCCGAGAGACATTAAGAAAATAGTCAGACTGTACACATATGAATCGCCCTGTTCAAAAGCGCTGTCAGACTTCTGTTTACCACTTCAGAGAATATCAAGTTCACGTGTATTTTGACAATAGTCTACCTTATTATAACTTCTAGAGATGCCTCCTACGACACCCACATGATCTTATAACTTCTAGAGATGCCTTCTACGACACCCACATGACCTTTTTATCGTCATAACACAAGGATTCGACGCCCACGCTTTGAAATAATCTACGATCACCTTACCAGTTGGTAATTAGCCAAGGATCGTGCACCTGTTCATTCTTAACTTAGGTTATTAAGTAAGTTACGTAATGTACTAATACGTTAAAGCTGTTGTTGCGTTAATGCTACTTAAACCTTGTGTCACTGTCAAATGAGTAGAATTTGACATTGACATAAGGTTTGGTTGATTGTTGGTCTAGTCGCAAGCTTCACAGCTGCGCGTGAGGTCCTGCGAAGGTCGCAGGACCTTCAGATCAGTTCAGTAACTTTGAAGATTATCAAAACAGCAAAGTATTTTCACCCTACTTCAAAATCACCATGTTCCACCAGTTCTAGAATATACAATAAACTTCAAAAAAAATTATAAATAATCTTAACCATTTTGACTTAAAAAGAAAATTGTTAAATTTCCTATTAAATATAAGCTATTCCGATACAGAGGAACTCATTTATTCTACGAATTAACGTCTAAAATACCAATTTTTTTTTTACTTAGTATACCACACTTTCTCTCACTCACTCACACTCATACACACACACACACCCCACCCACACACACATACACAACCACACACCAACAAATCAATTTAACCCCATAGCAACACACCCACACACAATTAACCAGTAAATCCATTCAATTAATTTGTTAACATCAGAATTATTACGCAATTATAAATATTTTGTAAAACGTGTCAATCCCACTAAAGAACACTGTCCTTCAAGATACAGGATTTTCCTAGTTTGTAGGGCAGGGGTCTTACTCATCCTGCCGGGGGTTCGAAGAAAACCGATCGGGAAATCGTGGCCCCCGGCAACAGGGCAACCGAAGGAACACGGGTGGGTTTTAGTCAGTAGGAGTCTGACACGCCCTCCCACTCCACCCAGAGCGGGAGAAGTTATTTGATAATTTCCCACCCAGAAAAAAAAAAAAAAAAAAAAAAAAAAAAAAAAAAAAAAAAAAAAAAAAAAAAAAAGTGGTCTTACTCATTGTAATAGCCATACCCATCCCATAGTTTAAACTACACTGATGTTACCTAGGCTAAGTTTTTGGTAAATAAAATGATTACTTACTTACTTACTTACCATGGTGAAGAAATATAAGGACTTGATTCTGAGTCGAGCAAAGTGGTATTGGGGTTTTCGGTTAGGAATTTTCCCAGAAGCAGCCTGGGATCTAGATTTCTTCCCGGTAGATCACAATAAACTCGCCCCCTATTACGTGGGATCTAAACATAACTGGTGAAATGTGGGTGATCAGCTCTGCCGGACCCTTCGGGAAATACAGTCGTGGTGTTATGTTACGTCAATGTCAAAAAGTCACATGACGCGAGTTCGTGATTTGCAACGACTATAAAATTATGACTAACTCCAGTGAATTAAATATAATTTTAGTATTAAACGTATCCGGAATTTGATTATAAAATAAAATTTTCTTTTTATTTTCGTGTATAGTGACTAACCTGGTGTCAGAGTTTTAAAGCCGCCCATGGGCATCTGACTTGGCTTCACATGCCGTCGAGAAATATCTCCCAGATATGCCGATGACGATGTTTTTCTTCACCGTTTTTGAAGCAAGTGATAACTATACAATACGCACATGAATCCGAAAAGTCAGAGGTGCCTTGGGTTTGAACTCGAGACCTATGACTTGGCAGTTCGACGGCCACACCACTAGGCTATCATTGTTATAAAATAAAATAGGTAAACCACTTAAGGGGGAAGCGTCAGGGTAGCCCGCAAAATTCAAATTTTCTTACGTTTTTTGCATTTTGCAGGTCAGTGTCAGGTTTTATGTTGATTAAAATATGATTCGCGGTCGTAACAAATATGGCTTTACTCAATTATAATCATTTCAATCAGCAATAGTGATTAAGAAGAAGATAAAGGTGTCAAATGTCATGATTTCATGAAATCATGACATTTGACACTTTTGCTAACCTATGGAGTTGTATTGCTGATTGTAATGATTATAATTGAGTAAAACCATATTTGTTACGACCGCGAATCATATTTCAATCTACATAAAACCTGACACTGACCTGCAAATGCAGAAAACGTAAGAAAATTTGAATTTGGCGGGCTACCCTGACGCTTCTCCCTTAAACAGTACTTGTAAAGCTACGAATAACGGTGTACATAGAAACCATGATTGGATACAAGGAACAGCACAATATTAAATCGCATTGCATATTCCACGGAAGGGTCGGGTTCCAAAAATACCATCTGTTATGTTGGTAACGTTTCAGTTACTTTGGGTAACATTATTATAAGTGGCAACAAATTGTTTTCCGTACGCCGTACGCATTGCAGTGAACCTTTTTGCTACTGATGGTGACGGGTAGTGCGGAAAAATCAATCCATAATGGCGAGTATATATTTTTTTCTTTTACAGATCAGTGGGAAATTATTTTGATATTATAATATAGCTACCGATGAATGGTTAGAGATAGGTATATGATATAAGTTACCTTACCGTATCATCATCATCTGCCTAGCCTTTTTCCCAACCATGTTGGGGTTGGCTTCCAGTCTAACCGGATGCAGCTGAATATCAGTATTTTACATGGAGCGACTGCCTATCTGACCTCCACAACCTAGTAACTAGGTAACACGATACCCCTTTGGTAAGACTGGTTGTCAGACTTTTTGGGCTTCTAACTACCCGTAACGACTGTCAAAGATCTACAAATAACAGCCGGGACCAACGGCTTAACGTGCTTTCCGAGGCACGGAGGGGTCTTGGTATGTAAAGATGGTCACCCATCCACAGACCAACCGCGGCAAGCGTAGCTTAACCTGATTGATCGACTCGTGCAGCTGTTGTAACTTAGCCACAAGCCCCTCCTTACCTTACCGTATCCAACATGTAAAAAAAACCTCTCCAATCCGCGAGGGTTGTTAGGTATCGTACTGAGGGCCTATTTATGTTAATTTTTTTTTTCAATGGGTAATTTTACTGGTTTATAACATGGGGCGCAGGTGGCCGTCATTTAGCCGTCTACAAGTCATAACTGTTAAAAATTTGCTAATTGTTAATGAATTTGGAGTATTTTTGTTACTAAAACTATGATTTTTAAATAGAAATAACTTTTTATTTTCAGTTATAATTAGACTTTTTATACTTTTAGCCCCCTTTCGGGTTGGACGGGTTTTTTTACATTATTGTCAAACCTTTCTCTAACCTAGTAAAATATTCACTCAGTACCTATACATATAAAAAGTAGGTACATGAGGGTAGCGATTGAACAGAAAGAGTCACAATAATATACAAGAAGATTGTCGGAAGCGTTTAATAATAATAAAAAAAAACATTAGCACTCCGGGAGTGCCGACAGAGAAAACTTGAACAATTTAAAAAAATACTTCCAAAACCTTTAAAGTAAAAATACCTGCATAGAACATTGATCCGTAACATAATATAAATATAGAGCACAATCGCGTTTACAAAAATGAGGTGTTGGTAACGGTGTCGCGAGTTGAATTGTTTTTTCCCATCTCAAAAATGCTCAACGCGCCTAAAGAAGTTTTCACTTAAAAAATTGGTACTGCGTACAACAATTCGTCTAACAAGGATAGTGATGAGGACACTACCCTTTTAATTGGATCGGTCATTGGCAGCCTCCATGTTTCATGATAGTTTACGGGGCTGAGAGATAATTGCAGAACCTTTAATAAAGCCTTAACGACATACTTTACAAAAACCAGCGCGTCACAGATACACAGCAGGTTTTAATGAAAAAACTTTCCTACATTTCAATTAGTATCCGTTCAAAGACTGTAATTTTCCGACGTTAACGAGTTTAATTTTATCGAAAATTAATTGCGACATCTTCATTGAAAACTTTTCACTCAACTTTAATACCTACGTAAATTTTCGTTCGGGGAAACTTCGACAATACAGAGTATCTACTGGAGAACTCAGAGGGGTGACTGAGTAGCTGTTACGTTGAAGTAAATCTTAAACAAATTTTCTCTTCAATCACCCGTTGAAACCTTCAACTGGATTGCCAAAACATTATTAAGAAAGTTCTCATCTCGTTTTGTGCTGTTTAATTATACAGAATCAATAAAGATGGTAAAGTCTTGTTCTCTTGTGACTTGAACTGAAAGACTGAAGAACTGATTGTTTCTTTTGAAGGGTAGCCACATTTTTTTTTGTTTTTTTTTTTTGCGGCGGTATGTAAGTGTAAACTTGTAATTAGCCATCTTCTACTTAATGTTACTGCTTACTCAAATGTCCCTGTAAGTTTTCATAGAAATAATAAAATTAAATAAGACAGTTCATTCAGATTTTGCGAGTACACGTGCAATGGATCTATTTGGTGCAGTCGTGAAGCACACGTCTTGATACGATTTTTCGAATCTTTTTTGTTTCTTATTTTAATGTTATTAAAATTTTCATCACGATGTGTTTTACCAGTAACTGTTTTAAGTGTGTTTTTTAAACGTTTTCCCCTCAGAATTTTTCTTTTACATCTTGGGTGCGTTGACCTTGATCCTATAGTCCATACAAAATAATAATCCGTACAGGATTCGAACTGGCCAGTCGCTGTAAGTTAATTGCTCAGTCACTGCACCAGCCGCGTCGTATTTATGGACAAAATAATTTAAGGCACCGTATGAAAAGATGCTTTGTTTAACAATTTTTCCTTCACAGTTCTTTACAAAACCAGAATGCTCCCTGTAATTTCCCTGAGCTGTCAGTCATAGATCTATTGCGTGAAATTACCGCGGTCAGTGTTTTTGCATATCGAATCAGCCCTATCGATTTGATGTCGAGGTTCGATATGCGATTGAGCTGAAGTAATGAATATTACCTACAAGGAATTTTCGACTCAATAATTTCACATTTATTTCATTCATACGAAAATTGATTTACGACCCGTAAAGTATTTATAACTTCTAATTATTGTTCGATCGACAGACAGGTTTTATTAAAATCAAACTTACTCGTTTCTATTTCATAAACCAAATCCGTTGAATACAAATTATCGTTAGGGATTACAAGTTTAAATCGCTTCTATGTGTATGGGCATGAGAGAAGTTGTGCGTTGAGCGACACGTGTGTGAGTAAATCACCATTAGTGTGTACATCATTTACAAGCCCAAAAATGTTACTTTCCCGCTTCCTCTCGCGGCTCTCTTGTAAGAGGTGCAGATGTGTGCGTGAGCCGCCCTGTGCCGATAGGTTCGCGAGCTCGATGTAGATGTGTAGGTGAACGGTCCGGGCTCGCGTAGCCCCCGCCAGTGGCGAGCCGGCCGTAGCGACACTACGACGCGCCTACGCCGTAGCACACGCGCTCGCATTAGTCCCCCCTACCCACATCATCGGACAATAGGACCGGCGACGATTCGTGGCGTTTTGTTATTTTTTGTTAGATGTGAATAAAAGCGACTCTTTGTGACATTCACTCGTAAAAAGCGGAGACAGTATGCTGAAGGGACACCCTTTGTCCTCAAAAGAGACGGTTATTAAGGCAGCACTATGTAATTTTTGAACATTAATTTGTTGAAATGATAGCTTACAAATTGGGACAGTTTAGTCGTGTTGCGGTAGATTGAGCGGGATGTAAGGCGGCCGCAGCGGGATTCAATGTTGTGTATTCATAAATAAGCCAATTTTGGCGTATTATTGTAATTCATGTGACGCTAGTGTTGGTGTAACGTAATTAATATCAGACAATTATACTCAGAGTGCCGGAATGGAGTTTGTATTTCTGCCTTCACAAATACAAATGTAAGGTAAATAATAATACGTTTTAGAACACTTTTCATCTTCCAGCATCCCTTTCCGTTTTTACTTTGTTCCGTTTACGTTGTTCTTTGTTGTATTTGTAATGTTTATTTACTGAAACTTTGTTTGTAAAATAAATGTATTTTCTTAAGAGGCTTTTAACGGAGTTAGACTGGTTGACGCGGAAGAAGACGAGGAAAAAAATTTGCGCGAGTTTTTTAGGGTACTGTAATAAATTGGAATTATAATTTAACTCAGTTTTAATAGAATGACTACTACTATAACAAAATTTTAGATAATTAGACAAATAATTTAAATAAATAGATCATTGAAACATTTGTTTGCAACCAAACGTATTTAATCAAATTAGTTGACCTTACATAATTATGTATGAAGTTGCATAAATGCTTTTAATGTCCTATAATTCAAGCTGGTGGTTTTTCAGTTTAGTACAATTAGCTGAAAAGCAGAATTTACTGTAAACTCAATCGACTATTAATTAAATTAAGGAATAATTATTCATCAAATAAAAATGGTTAAATATAAAAACTTAACTATGAAATACCTCTCATATCCAAGTATGTAATATATACTGAACTTGCTATTTAGCTTTTAAAGAACTTTTCCGAATGACACTCCAAAAAATGTTAACTTTGGTAACTTTTTACTTGCATTTGGTTTTTTCATCACATTTTAAAGGATTTCTAGTATTCAGATGATGGAGGAGCTCGTGGCTAAGTACTAACAGCCGCAGGGGTCGATCCATCAAGTTAAGCTACGCTTGCCGGGGTTGGTCCGTGGATGGGTGACCATTTCTACATACTGAGACTCATTCGTGCCTCGGAAAGCATGTCAAGCCGTTGGTCCCGGCTGTCATTCGTGGATCTTTGACAGTCGTTACGGGTCGTCAGAAACCCGAAGGTCTGACAAACGGTCTTACCAAGGGGTATCGTATTACCCAGTTACTGGGTTGTAGAGGTCAGACAGGTAGTCACTCCATGTAAAATACTGGTAGTCAGCTGCATCTGGTTAAACTGGGAACCGACCCTAACATGGCATCACTGGATCGTTACTCTCATGGTTGAGTTCGTATCTCGTGGATAGATCTTTCTATGTGGTCATCAACGGTTATCGATCTGCCTTGCGATATATCTCATCTGGCGTGCCACAGGGATCTCATTTGGGACCCGTTTTATTTAATTTCTTCATAAATGATATTCCAAATTGTTTTCATTACTCTGTTATCTTTATGTACGCAGACGACTTAAAATTTGTTAAGATCGTTAAAACTAAAGATGATGCCTCTGCACTACGGATTGATCTGGAAAGGCTTGTGCGATGGTGTCAAACTAACAAAATGCATTTAAATCCAAGTAAATGTTACCATGTTAAATTCACGCGAAAACATCAGCTGATAGAGCAGGACTATTACATCGAGGGTGAAAAAATTGCGGAACTGAACACAATAAAAGACCTTGGTGTTATGTTTGATCGGAAATTAACTTTTATTCCGCAAATAGACAGTATAATAAAAAAATCCTCCAAAATGCTGGGATTTGTTATTAGAAATGCCAAGCAGTTTAGGTGTTGTAAAACTAAAATTATGCTTTACAATTGCTTAATTCGAAGCACATTAGAATATTGTAGCGTGATCTGGCGTCCACACTATGCCACACACTCGTTGCGTCTAGAACGCGTTCAAAAGCGTTTTCTATGGCACCTGGCGTTTTCTAGCGGAATAACTAAAAAAGTACGTTCGTATAGTAATAGACTGAAATACTTTAAAATGGTTTCGCTAGACAATCGCCGACGCGTTAATGACGCAATGTTTGTGTGCAAAGTAATGCACCACAAAATTGACTGCCCACAAATATTGCACAACTTTAATTTCCGTGCCCCCTCAAGAATTCCTCGCAGTGCAATAACACCACTCTGCCCACCGCAGAGTAGAACAGTTCTAGGCGCCAATTCCCCCTATGCAAGGTTATGCAAGGTTGTAAATAGCTGCAGTGATCAGATCGATTTGTTCTTTGAAAGTTTGGGCAAATTGAAAGCCAATTTTCATAAGTACATTCCTAAATAAGTAATAACCTTTCATTATCTTCATTATCTCATTATCTCACTTAAAAGGAAATGTGTCTACTTAAAATAAGTATAGTATAGTATAGTTTGTCATATATATATTTATTATGTTGTTATTATTAGGTTTTAACTAGATTAATTTATTTAAAAAAATTGTACAACTTCTTTATGCATGCGGAGTTTACCTGTAAGTGATTGTTGCACTGTTGCATATACGTTTTTGCATGCTACTCATAAGCATTATCCAGTGTAAACAATTGTTGGTGAACCTATAAATAAATAAATAAAATAAATAAACATAGTTGGGAAAAGGCTAGGTAGATTGAGATGCATTAAATAAGGTCAGTCTTACTAAAAGGTATTAATTATTACCCAGTACGTGGGTTGTGGAGGTCAGATAGGCAGTCGTTTCATGTAAAATACTGGTATTCAGCTGCATACGGTTAGACTGGAAGCCAACCCCGTTGTTTGGATTAGGCTAGGCAGATGATGAGATGCATATAATAAGCCTCCACTTTTGACAAGACCCTCTGAGCAGTTAGCTTCACTAACAATTTTTCTGACTGGTTTGGCTTGCTGGGGTTTAGCAGGATCAGCTCGTGCGGACGTGAGAGAAACACATTAAGATTTAGGTGTCAATTCATGGTGTATTTTCGAAACAGCTTATGGGAAGAAGTCGACTGCTAAAAGAAGATTGCATAAAATTATACTTATTGATATTCAGTCAAGGCTATCAATGGTCAAGCAAATTTATACCTTAAAACTATTTGACATGTTATAGCCATTCTATAAAACTGCCAAATAATTACAGTTGTGATTGGAATATCAACAACGGTCAATTATTTATTCTGACTTTACGCTTGGGTATGCGTTTCAGGTTTAACTTGGTTGTAAAACTTATAAAATGGTTATTAAGAATACAATTGACCAAATAAGATTAACAATCGCAACTGACAAGCAAGGTGTTCATAATAATTTCATCTTTGGCATTTTGTTGTAATAGCCGCTGCCTCAAGTTAAGGAGTTCACGGGTCCATGACATGACGTCATAGGAGTTGCATCCTCTTGTTTTAATAACTTCATGGGCTTTCTACTTCCTCCCTCGTATTGACACGAATTGTATAAGAATCAATGCTTTTAATAATAATAGTTTAAGCTCGCATTGTTAGGAGGTTCCTTTCTCTGGAGCCCTGACCGCCGGTAGCTTGGACCCGGTTCTCGATATTGATGGCGTACAGTTTTATATATTTTTAAATGTTTTTATTTTCTAATATTTAAAAATATAATTTATATGTAAATAATTAAATAAAGGAAATAATCATAATATTATAAAGAGTTAAAATTTGTGAGTTTGTATGTGGGAGCTAATCTTCAGAACTACTGATTCGATTCCAAAAATTCTTTCACTAATTGGAAATTACAGTATTGCCGAGTGTCAAAGGATATATTTTGTGACAAAACAAGAAATTTCACGCGGATGAAGTTGCGGCAGAAGCTATAGTAGCTATTATAATGGTAAAAGTATTGGACAATCAGCTAGTTGGTAGCGGAGTTGACTGCCCAAGTGGCATCGCGAGGGCATTTAAGAGAACGCATTCTGAAATTTGGCAACGCGGCAACGTCGCAAATAGCTATCAAGTATTTTGCAATTTTGATTAAATTATAAAAATCGCTCTGCAGTGCACTAGAATATTGATTACGAATTCCAATAATTAATATTGTAACACTGAATATTTAGTTTTTATATGTATAACATCATGCCTGCACTTCCCAAAGTATTAGGCAGAGGTGTACCTACAGTACACCCACATTTCACCAGTTATGTTTAAGTCCCATGCTGTAGGGGGGCGAGAAATCCTTTTTCTAAACCTAAAACCGTTACAACACCTAATACAGTGTTATTAATATAAATCATCATCAATATTTTTTTGCATCACAGAACGATATTTCATAATTTCTTAGTCTTCTTCTTTTTCTTTTTGTGTGGTTAGTGACTAAACTGGTGTCAGAGTTTTAAAGCCGCCCATGGGCCTCTGACATGGCTTCACATGCCGTCGAGAAATATCTCTCAAGCATGCTGGTTTTCTTACGATGTTTTCCTGAACCGTTTTTGAAGCAAGTTGTAATTATACAATACGCACACGAATCCGAAAAGTCTGAAGTGCGTGCCTTGGGTTCGAACTCGAGACAAAAGACTTGGCAGTCTGACGGTCACACCACTAGGCTATCACTGCTCTCTTGCTGCTCTGTTGATAGAGTAACATTGACAAAACAATCAAATATATATTTGATAGATATTTGCGACGTTGGCAACTTTCGGTATGCACCCTCTTAAGTAGAATTGTGGGGGTTGTTCCTACTTCGAGAAGACCATTATTAATATGCGTTCCATAGCTACCTTTCCTGAAAAGTGGTGGCAATTACCTTGTGGAGGTACTAATAAACAAGCTCACACACTACAAAATTACAGAAATAATAATAGCTTGTTTGTCTATTTTGAGTATGTTCCTAGGGGTGAAATGGGAGGTCAAAGTTCCAAGCAAACAAAGTCGCAGGCACCAATTAGTATTTTATAAAGCACTTTTAATTTAACCTCTGTAACTATGCACTGTTTGTTGCATGTGTGTGTTCCATTTAGTTATTTTTTGTTTCTTTGTTTTTACTAAAGTTACTGAACATTCATTGTAGCGACATTCCTGTTTTATGTATTTTTCTCTGAATAAATTAGAAGAACTACTTGCCAAACATTTATTTAGCACACTCATTTGTTTCTACTTTAATTATAGCTTTATAACGCAACAGGACTTTGAATGTATTGTTAAGGATAGAAAAGAAAGAAAAACATTTATTTGGACACAGTTCGTGAAACACAAAACACAAATGACAGTGAAAATAAAATAATTTTTTTTTTAAATTAAAATATTATATTATAGATTATAAAGCCGCTTTTCTATGAACAGCTGAATACAAGATAGTTAATTGAATCAGGCGTGACCTTGCAAAAATCCAAGTAAAAAACAATAGACGTGGATGTATTTAGTAACCTCTTCCGCTTAGCTATTTCTGAAGAGCCATAAAAACTCCTGAAAGAAATCGACACGTGCTTCACTTCTCAACGAGGCATCCTCAGGATGACGATTGACTCCACGGCGTGTTGTCACACCAATCGCTGAGCGCTCTCTGCATTCAACGTTCGATATGGCAACACGCCGTGTTCGGGTTCGCGACAAGTCAATCGTCATCCTGAGGATGCCTCGTTGAGAGGTGAAACATGCGTGGATTTCTTTCAGGATTTTTTATGGCTCTTCAGAAATAGCTAAGCGGAAGAGGTTACTAAATACATACACGTCTATTGTATTTTATTGTTAAGGATGTAAATTGCATCCCTAATATTCAACTATACAATTACCAGCCTATTATCGTCTCACTGCAGGGCAAAAGCCTCTTCTCATACAGAGAAGGCACGAGCATTGATCACTAAGCTTGCTCAATACGGGTTGGCGACTTCAGACTTATAAGTTCAGATTACCTCACGATGTTTTCCTCCACCTATGTCCGTAATGTTCAAGATAAAGTATACAATCATAATGTACTAGCTTCTGCTCGCGACTTCGTCAGCGTGGAATAGTTACTTTGGGCGTATTTATTTGGATAAGGATTAATGTCATGTTTATTAAAACACCTTCGCAAATAATGCATTATTTTAGAAAAAATTTGGTTAGCATAAAAAAGGTTATAGTGAGCCAACTTTAAAAGACAGACATATGCGGTCACAATTTTTTTTTAGAACTTTTAAAGGGAAACAATTCTGTTATACATGATTTTTGCGAAACTTTAACCGTTTACGCAGCGTACGCTCTCAAAAGAAAAAAAAAACCCCGATTTTGAAACATTCTTCATTGGTGCTCCGCTCCTATTGGTTTTAGCGTAATGATATATATTCTTTAGCCTTTTTCAATAAATGGGCTATCCAACACTGAAAAAAAAATATGAAATTGGACAGTAGTTCCTGAGATTAGCGCGTTCAAGCAAACAAACAAACAAACTCTTCAGCTTTATATGTATATATTAGTATATAATAATAGATATAGATTAAAAATCGATAGAGCCTAAATTCAAATCCAATAAATATTGTGTTAAGTTTAAATCACGTCTTTTAAATATCGAAGACTTCCTCAAAAGATTTGTACAATGTATGCGTCCTAAAAGAAAAGACGACAAAGCTTTGGAAAAGCCTTTTTCCATTAGGTATTATCACCCTTGACAAATAAATACATTGGTGGATAGTAGCATTTCCAATATATTCTTCCACGTCTCAATTCATACATCAGGCATGTTTGATTGCTATGCAAATCTGAAAACCCTCTAGCACCTGACGTACATTTTCCTCAAGTCGACATGAATGATCAAATAAAATATTATGTAGGTTGGCAGATTTCGCGGAATCCGGTCTTTCGTCAGAATCTAATTACGCGGAGGTACTTGATTTTGGCCATATTAATAAGCATGTAATACATGTGAAATACCTTATTCCATTTTCTATGAATTGAATGCCGCTAAACCACAGCAAACGAGAATACGGCTCGCTGTTCAGGTATTTCGATGAAAACTGACAGATTTCATAGAAATCTTTCGTAAAATTAGTTTTAATATTGAGATATCTGCGTGGGTATCTTTTAGAATACGGAGTAAAAATCAAGATCGGCTTAATGTAAAAAAAAAAAGTTTGGAGAATTTTTCAATGTATTCGAGGTACACGTGATGTTCAAAATCTATAAACGGATATACAGCAGTTGAGAGCAGTACTTTTGTCACATAAATTAACAAACCATTATCCAATCGATTGTAAAGAAAAACTACAAATACCTGCTACTAGAACGTCGCATCTGTTCAACAAACAATCAGGATAGTACAAGTAGAAAGTATTTTAAAACAACAAAGCAATTTAACGAAGTAGATTGCAGACTAACGTTACAAGTTAATCCTTTGAACAATCAATACCTGCTCAGTACACCCACACTTTGTCTATATCTGACGTAGAGAAATACTTTTGAAATACTCAAGCCCAAGAATGTTTTACGAAGTTCAACCAAGTTTATAAAATGGAGAAATACGTACTTTTAAAGCTTCACCTTTGTTTTGCACGGCACCTGAACTCTGTTGAGAGTTATGTCGAGTATAACTATGATGCTTGAAATTCTAGATGGTTGGTCAGATGTTCGATTTTTGCAATTTTTATTTTTACTTATTTTGAAAATTGTAGACGTAGAGATTCATAGACGAGTTCGCCATGGAGTGTAAATGTGGTGCTGTTCCACAAACGATGGCAAAGTTCATATTTTTTTAAATTATTATTCGAAACGCTAAGAAAAATAAAATAGTGAAGACGTAGTGAACTATTTTCTCACGAAAAACCTGCTGTTTTCTTTAATGATGATTACCTCTTGGATACTTAGGAATTTTCAAGGAAGATAAAGATTTATGTGTTAAAGCCGGTTCATCTATTAAAACCCCAATTTATTCCAACCTTTAGGCCGAGGGTCAGCAAACGCTCGCACATTCCTGCATAGCTTACTCCAGCTCACAACAAAAATCAAATTGTTTATTTATTTATTTAACCATTCATGCACACACATATAAACAGACAAGAAGAAAGGAACAGAAAAATACTTACAAAGGCAATGCTTATTTCTAAAGAAATCTCTTTCAGCATACCTGCGATAGGAAAGTATATAAAAAGAGATGTAGACAACGTGTGTAACCGTAGAAGAGAAAATAAAAAAACATAAATCAAAGAAGAAAAAAAAAACAATTCACTAATTTCAATTTAAACAACATACAATATGAGAATATACTTACATACATACTTCTAAAATAAATATCACTACAATATATATAATTACAATGTGATTTAAAATAACTATGCAACTATGACGAGTTGGAACATAGAATTACTTTGAAATTACTTTACAATCAAAGATTTAAATAGTAGATTTGCAAAAATTTTGCCGCATCAAAAGATGGTCTCATTTTTGTTTCGTTTGGACACTTCTGACACAAACAGTATCACAGAAGACTTGACTTGATTGACATGGAAACGCCATTGTTATTGTGTGAGATCGGTCTTCTTAGTATGGACACTTTTTCGCACGATTTGGTATGGTGAAGGCAAATCTACGATTTAAATCTTTGCTTTACAATTTATAACGGTACAGTCATGTTCCTCGATTTGTTCAGGGCCAGGTTTCTGATAAAAAAACTCACTTTGAACCTCGCAATTTTTGCCAAGGCTTCTCTACTTCTGTCAGTCTGACAACATTGAGTCCCAAATATTGTTAGGCACCGTCATCATAATGGAGACTGAAGATTGACGGGATCGATACCAAACTTCATCCCGGTACACAATAGACGCAACCAAAACCCACCTTTAAGTCCCGTATACACTTGCAACAATTCCCCGTTGTTACGCCCAGCGGTGTTGTTTGCAGTTCCAGCGATACCGCGATTGACTGGGTTCATTGTTTGACGCGGCGGGCGTAACTCTATTGTGGACGGAAAATGTCATAGCCCGCTCCGGTGTGTTCTATGTTGCTTCGATGTATTGTATTTTACGCAGTTTTATGATAACTTTGATATGTCTGACGAAAGTTAACATAATTTCGAGCCGTCTCAGTCGGTGTCGGCTTGGTTTTAGGTAGATACAATATTAGTTAGTGACATATTTTTCGGCAAAAACAGAAAAAATATTTTTCGTAATTAACGTTTTGAAAAATGAAACTAGTTCAACGGATTGTCATGTCACATCGGTTCCTCGGGGACTCTGAGCTGCAAAATGTTCGAAACTGGGAAAAAAGTTTGTCACGTAAATAATCCATGAACATTTTCGTAGAGTTGGTTTTATTTGCACGTAGGTAGGTTTTATTTTATTTCCACAAAAAAATTAACAATTTTTTGTGAGTAAATGATATTTATCAATTGACACTCTGGTCCAAACAACGATGTATCTGAACACTACTTTCTTATGCTACAGGGATGTAAACTAAAAAACCACTACTTAGAAACTCGTGTACGAACGAAAAGACAGCAAAATACTTGCAGAGACAGGTTATGAAGGCACACATTTTATGTCTATACCTATACCGATTGTATTTTGAGACAAAAAAAAAATCAGTAAAGTTCACGCTTTGTATTCACAATAATAATTATATTGTAAAGTCAACGAAATAAATAAATAAGCAAATTGACTACTTAAATTTTCCGTATATTCCAATGACAACTGTCATTTTTTGACAGTTGCATGAAATGACTAAAATACGGCAAACAGACTTCCCTGAATGTACTATCGAAGAAAAGCATATCTAAGCAGTTTGAAAACAAAATCCCGCGCACACGACCCTTTTTTTCGTAGGTAAGCGTTACTATATCGGCCGAGCGCTGCAAGCAGTAATAGTCCTTACGGTGTATAGATATGCGTTTTTCAATGGTACATAACATAACATCACGCCTTGTTTACCCAAAGGGTTGGGCAGAGGTGTACCTATAGTACACCCACATTTCTCCAGTTGGACGTTTTTAAGTCCCATGTAATAGGGGGCGAGCCTATTGCCATCGTCCGGGCACAAATCCAGACTCCGGGCTGCTATTGAAAAATTTCTGGTGGAAAAACCCAATAAGACTTGCCCGACCTGAGAATCGAACCCAAGACCTCATGCTCAATAGTAGCGCTTGCGATCACTAGACCAACGAGGCAGTTCCCTGAATGTACCATCGCAAAAATGCATATTCATACACCGTAAGGACTATTTCTGCTTGCACCACTCAGCCGATATAGTAACGCTTACCTACGAAAAAAAAAGAGTCGTGTGCACGGGATTTAGTTTTCAAATTGGTTGAATATGCGTTTCTTCGATAGTACCTAGGTACTATTCCATAAAACTCAATATATTCTTACAAAAAAAAAAAAAAATAGTGGCACTCCGGGAGTGCCAATAGAAGAGAAAACTTGAAAAAAAATCGGCACCGCGGTAATCAATGCGTTAATGGCTTTTACTCCACACTCTGTCGTAGTCAACGCGTTAATGTCTTTTTAAGGTTCAAAAGCTGGTGTCGTGACAGTGTCGCGAAAGCAATAGTTTAGTTCCATCTGAAAAATGCCCAACGCGCCTAAAGAAGTTTTCACTTAAAAAATGTCCCTACATCATGTTGTCCTTTGCAATAGAGCCAACAGTCACAATATCTGTTACATAGCCTCCAGGCACATTCTTATTACTCTCGCACTTCATCGAGAGCACAAATCAAAATAAGAAGTTATTGGTCCACGCGAAAATACTCGTCCTAATATTTCACGTATAGCATTTACTAAACTACTCTTCAAATAGATTTAGTTAGTTTTTCAAATCAATCAAATCAGCATCATTTATGTATTAAAGTTACAAATAAAGTCAAGAAATTGACAGGACGTAGGGTTTGTCTAAGTGCCGACAGAAGTGAAAACTCGAACAAGATCGCCTTAGCGAAAGAAAAATACTTAAAATACTATAGAATATTGGTCTGTAACCTTATCTAAATAAAGAACACAATCGCGTTTACAAAAATGAGATGTCGTTACAGTGTCGTGAAATCAATGGTTTAGTCCCATCTCAAAAATGCCCTATGCGTAAAGAAGTTTTCACTTCAAAAAATTGGAGCACGAAAATGCAAACAATAAAAAAAGAAGCTCGAAAAAAGAACGTTAAAAAAATGGCGATGAATATTGAAGATTTCAAACTAACACCATTTTCAAAATAATTATACACATCGAATTGTAACCTGGATCATAACGGTTTTTCCATTACAGCAAGCTACATTGAAGCTACTTCATCTCCATGTCTCAAAGGAAGAAATACGCCAGTGATAGCCTTGTGGCGTGACCGTCGGACTGCCAAGTCATAGGTTTCGAGTTCAAACCCAAGGCACGCACGTCTGACTTTTTGGATTTATGTGCGTATTGTATAATTATCACTTGCTTCAAAAACGGTGAAGGAAAACATCGTGAGGTAACATCTCCTAGAACCAAAAAATTCGAAGACATGTGACATTCACCAACCCGCACTGGGCCCGCGTGGTAGATTACAGCAGTGAGAACATTGTAGGTGGATTATGCTTGAAACCTGAAAAAAGAAAGAGCATGAAATACTCACTAAAGAACGCAACGGTGTGTGCTTAAATATCATTATAACTTTGTTGCATGTGCTAATGCAATTCACATAAATAATATTTCCCCTCCAAAAAACTAAAAGTACCCAACTCCACTCAAGAATTTAAAGTAAAACTTACAAAAAAAAGATTCAGATAATTTTAAAATGCAAGCCAAAAAGTGCAGTTCAATTAAAACAAAAAAAAAAAAAAATACTACGTGATATAGTTGAGAATAATTTTAAGTGCAAAGCGAAAAAGCGAAGTTAAAATAAAAAAATACAAGTACATTAGTTTCAGTAGATTTATTCGAACAGAGCCTGTTTGCGAAGTGGCCTATCCTATATTACTCTGTTCGCTGGACGCTTACTTTACTGTCCTCGAGTCAATAGTGGCTCAAAACGAGATTTTAAATAAAAATGGCTCGTTTTGCAATGATAGTTGCTCTTTCGTTGAGTATTCTGTGCCGGATTAAATTATATTTTTTGCAGGACTGGTATAGTTGGATAATATTTTAACAGTGATTTATAAATTATTGTTAGTTTTATGTAACTGGGATTGTAAATGATAAATGATTTTATTTCTGTAAGCAGGATGGGACAAACACTTTTACATGTCAATTCTATTTGAAAAACTAGATGAGGTCGGCGTTTCCTATCTGACTACTCTGAGAAGAAAGGCCGAAACAAACTCAGAGGTCACAGTCTCTTTTAAAGTCGAGACATAATCTTGGTCAGATCATGTAAAGACCATGTAGATTGGTGTCTGAAGTGGTCTTTTGAGGAAAGCACCACACAGATAGAGAGGGCCTGTTCGGTCAGTGCATTTGTCAGTTATCGTGCAGCTCAACTCAGAATTTAAGGAGCTCAATGATTCGACGAACAATACAAAAGAAAGGACATTTGGGTAGGCCACATAAATTACTCAAACTGTAAGAACATGATTAAAACTAACTGAGAAAAAATTAAAATCAAAACAAAAAGGAATGACCTCATAGTCTTTACATTCACAATATTACAATCGTGCCATTTTTTTAATTTAACCACGTAATTAAAATGGCTTCTCATGGCTTTTTATAGAATATCGAACTTTCAATATTTTGTACCATACATAGGTATAGCGTACGATATTAAAAGCTTCTAAGTATCCAATTACATACCGATTCTCTCCAAGTGTGTTTTTGTCTAATTATTTTTAGCACTAAGTAATAAAAAGTAACAAAAAAAAAACAGTGGCACTCCGGGAGTGCCGACAGAAGTAAAAACTTGAACAAGATCGCCTTGGTGGAAGTAAAATACTTGTATAGAACATTAGTCCGTAAGCTTATCTAAATAAAGAGCACAATCGCGCTTACAAAAAAAAACTTCCAAAACCTTTAAAGTAAAAATACTTGCATAGAGTATTGATCCGTAACGTAATATAAATAAAGAGCACAATCGCGTTTACAAAAATGAGGTGTCGGTAACGGTGTCGCGAGTTCAATTGTTTTTTCCCATCTCAAAAACGCCCAACGCGCCTAAAGAAGTATTCAATGCAAAAATATTTCCCAAAACCAATACAGCATTTCGAGTAAACTCACAACAATAAAAAACTTCTAATCCAATTTAATTCCACACCGTTCTCCCATAATACCGTTTTTACGTACGAAATCAATTGAAATAAGTATTTCTGACCGCGAAAGGGTAGGTGCGGCAAAAAGTTGTGGCTTGATCATGCGAATGTAATTGTATCAAAAGGTACAAAAACCACAAAATGTACGATTAAAAGAAAACTTCTAGATTGCTTATAAAGGTCTGTGAATGTTACTTTTTGTAGCTTACACACTTGCGAGAATTGGAAAGGGATTTAGACTTGATTATTTAAGGAAATTTTGCCCTACTTTTGGGTTTTTGAGTACGTGCCTAATAATTGCTATTGGTTTGGAATTGGGATACACGGAAAAATTGTAGTTTAGATAGCATTATTTATAAGAAAAAATAAAGCATCCTACTTCTCCATTAAAAAAAAACGTATAAGTATTAAAAAGACCGTGTCATTAAAATACCTAATTAAAACTGCACCACCGTTACCGCAGCAAATTCCATCCAATAAACACCTCCACAGCTAAGAAATATGATAAGATTTCATAGCAAAAATCGTTGAAGCATCCAAGCCAATGTCGTGGTCAGGTAGAAGCACCTTTTATGTGCTATGCTCCAAAGAATGCGATCATTGTACTCTTCGAATGTCACCTCGCACTACTGGTGCTGCTACCTCAATCGAGAAAATTGAATTGAGTCCGTAGTACCTCTTTTGAAAATGTCTTTTATAAGATACACGAAATACTTATTTGTTACTGGGAACTGGGAACCAATAAGTTGAGCGTCAAAGATTTGTTTCGAACGTTTTGCAGGATATAGGTAGGTTACGAAAGGATTTGAATTTCTGCGAGTAATTTAAATGGTATGGGAAGGTGCCTTTTGCTGCAGATCTTTTTGACTGTCGCTTGATAATATACCTTATAGTAAAATTATTACCATATAATACGATAACATAACATCACGCCTGTTCTACTACAAGGGTTAGACACAGGCGTACCTAAGTACACCCACATTTCGCCAGTTATGTTTAGGTCCCATGTAATAGGGGGCGAGCCTATTGCCATCAACCGGGCACAAATCCAGACTCCAGACTGAGAGAAAACCTTGAAAAACCCTATGGCATATTGCCCGACCTCTAGAAGGAACCCAGGACCAGGATAAAACAAATATGTAAGGATCGTAGCAGGTGGCGTTCTGTAGTGTCTGCTTACCTCCATGGGAAGGAAGCGTGAGTTTATGTTTATTTCTGTAAAATGTGTTACAAAAACCCTGTCTGATACAAAAAGGGCACATTGGTACTGCAATGACATTACCAAAAAGTAATAAAAAATCTTATTATTATTGAAATTAAAAATTCACACTTTTAGTGATCTATAAAAATTGGTAAAGTTTTCAACAGGGGTTATGACTTGTAGCGGTCGCCCGCACTCCATGTAAATAACCCGGAAAAATTCCCCATAAAAAATCGAAGATTTTCTTTTTCTTTTTTCCCGAAAATTACGGATCGGACAGAGTTTTTGTCACACACTGTATAAAGCTCATTCGATAGAGTTGCCAGACTGAAAAATATTTCGCATCAAATAAAAAAAAAAATGAACGATCACTAATAAAATTACCGGTGTAGGAAAACGGGGCCAGTTATTAATAAAGATATAATTTTCCCTCGGTTATGAGTGCGGACGACCATCCGTTACGCAATTAAAACACGCGAAATGGTTTCATGTCCATTGAGATTTGCATACAGATATGTGATTATATCCAAAATGGCTTTATGTTATGGATTTAATGCGTACGAAAAAATTATTATGTCCCGGAATAGGTATACGGATTTTATTGCTCTGAAATCCGATCTGTAGTGTGTTATTTTTTTTTGATAATATTTGATAATGATACCCTATATTTGGCCAGGTCGGACAAAGTGATACTGGGTCTTTTATCAAGAATTTCTGAGTAGCAGCCGCGAGCCTGGATTTGAGCCTGGCTGATGGCAATAGGCTCGCCCCCTATTACATGAGACTTAAACATACCTAACTATCAAAATATAGATGTACTATAGGTACACCTTTCCCTAACCCTTCAGCGTGATATTATGTTACATTACAATACAGTGGTAAAAAGTATGTCTATCACATAAAAACCGGCAACTACGTGTCGGACCACGCACAATGAAGCTTTTCTCCCTTCTCAACTCTCCCACTCCTCCTTCTTATCTTGTGTCTCACTTCCAATATCTCTATGTTTTTTACACACTAAGAATCTGCGTTCTTCTAACAATCTTCTCCTACTTTGTCCTTCTCATACTTCTGACGGTAAACCTACGTATTAGATATTATTTTCAACTTGATACCTCCACGTTTTCCTGAGAAAAAGGGCCTTGACAGACTGACAGACGGACAACGAAGTGATCCTATAAGGGTTCCGTTTTTTTCTTTTGAGGTACAGAACCTTAGAAATATCGTAGTATTATTAGCAACGATTTAAAAAAAGGTTCTTGCAACAATGCAAATGTGTATATTCTAGATAGCCGTTTTGAAATGAATGTTTTTTTGTAAAAATTAAATCTTGTTATGAAACGCAAGCAACAAGCAACACGTCATCACTTCCCATGATACTAGGTACCTTAATCCCCCGAGCAATGGTCATAGCATCCATCCGTGTATGAATAGCAATTACCAATTATAGCAAACGTGATGAACATGACATTATACAGGATTGTTCGTTAAAACGGACGTGAAATGTAGACGTGAAGTGCGGTGCCTATATCTGTTATTTTTAGACATTTTATAACAATGTAAAAGTAGGTAAAATACGGGAAATTAATTGACTACGAACTTAAATTACCCTCATATTCAAATCATAACTGTCATTCTTTGATAGTTTTATGAAATGGCTAATCATCATCATCATCTCAGCTGAAAGACGTCCACTGCTGGACATAGGTCTCCCCCAAGTACAGCCACTTCGACCGATTTTGTGCTTTCCGCATCCAGCGGATTGGCTAATAACACGGCAAAATGATATAGTGTATCAATTTAATAAACAATTTATTTCTTGGACTGTACATGAGTTTATAATACTGCGTGTTCGAAGATTACCAGTCTACCAACTCAGAACACTCAGAACGATCCGTGGATTAGGTACCCTTTTTTTCCAAAAAATATTCAATTCAATTAACAGTGATAGCCTAGTGGTGTGACCGTCAGACTGCCAAGTTCGAACCCAAGGCACACACCTCTGACTTTTCGGATTCATGTGCGTATTATATAATTATCACTTGCTTCTTTTTCTTGCTTCTTGAATAAATGACTTATGACTTAACGGTGAAGGAAAACATCGTGGGGAAACCGGCATACTGGAAAGATATTTCTCGACGGCATGTGAAGCCATGTTTAAAACTCCGACTCCACTTTAGTTACTAATCACACGAGAAGAAGAAAAGAATTCAATCTTTGCATTTTATTTAGGACCTTTTGATTTCAGAACGACAAAAATACCAACGTTGTATAATAGGAATAATAAGCTCCAGTAGTCCGCACATTATGAAGAGAACAAACTAGCCCATTAAGATTCTGATGACCCTCTTTTAATTTAATCACCAAGTAATTTGGCACCGAGATAATATTTCCCTCACAAAATAACAAAGCAGAAAATATATTTTAAAACCATCCTGTATTTTATTTTACGTTTGCACGTTATACTAGGACTCCAGTTTATATTTGAAAGCTGGAAACAAAAGAGATTATACTACCAAAAGATTACAAGATAAGGCTTTTTGCAAATATACGTAAACAAGTGAAATTACCAAAAAGGCAGTACATTATGTAGGGAAAATGCCTGAGGTAAACGGTTTTGTAAGCTGAAGGCTATACGACAATGTTCTTCGACCTTGAATAAAATAGACGAAATTTTTCGCTTAAGGAGGAAGCTCATATCCGAGCCTTTGGAGTTATCTATACAATAGCTACATAAGAACGCCTTTTACTTGACCGTGGCGGTTCGGTCGATGTATAACCATCAATATCTTGATCGGCAATAAAGAGAATAAGCTCTTTCTCTTGAGCATGAATTTATTTTCATGAAAATCGGAGGTTGATATTGAGATTGACGCGAGTAAATTCTTTCCGAAAAACTCCGACATATTGTCGAATAAAGACTAAGAATAATTACAAATATAGAATTTTAGTATTAGTTACTTAAAAAAGTAATTCCAAAATATTGTTAAAACGCACTCTTTGTCAAAAGTCCGAGAAAACAGTAGAAAGAAAAAAAAAGTGCAAACTTGAACAAGATCGCCTTGGTGGTAGAAAAATAAAGAGCACAATCGTGTTTACAAAACCTTTAAAGTAAAAATATTTGCATAGAACATTGATCCGTTACTTAATATAAATAAAGACTACAATCGCGTTTACAAAAATGAGGTGTCGTCATGGTGTCGCGAAATCAATGGTTTAGTCCCATCTCAAAAATACCCAACGCGCTTAAAGAAGTTTTTACTTCAGAAAACAATGACTTCCAAACGTAATCCAAGACAAGTGTCTTACCATGACCACATGTCAATGTCTTTATTACGTCCTAGATAGTCGTAGTACGGACATCGGATGTCAGCTAAGCAGGTCAATGTACGCGATTCCAGACATTCACCCATTTATTAAAGTTGGTCGCCGCGACGGGACTAAGTGATGAACAGCTAGAATAGAATGTTAGCGACATATCGGCGACTGTAGACTTTGCTAGTAGCTTGGAAGTATTTCGCGTAGTCGAGATGCAATATATTGTGCATTTTCGATAGTTGATCTAGAATAGTACGAGTTTCTACGTTTGATAGTGAAAACAGAGACTGATTCTGATTATTTTATCCACACAGATAGTGTTCTAGATTAACCTTAGACTACATTAAAGAAAGAAAGAAAGAAAAATAAGTTTATTTGTTACAGAAACAGGTGCATAAAAAAATATACTCAAGTAGAACACTTATATAGTCGGCAGCTGCTGGCACGTCATGACTGTGACAAGAAGGCTTCCACTCAGCATGCATCCATTAGGCACTTTTTGATTTGCATAATCTCAACATTCAGACCATAAAAAGTTTCAGATAAAAATCTAGATTTATGTCACGCAGTGTTAAGTTTTCTTGTTATTACCAGGGAACTTAGAGCTTGTGTAATGTGTGAAGACTTTCAATTCCGTTAACGCCAAGTAGCGAAATATAAAAAGTAAAGAAAGAAAAAGAAATGATTAATGTGCGCCAATTGCGGTTGTCACCCCAACCGCAACACATCCAACGTCTAGACTTTGAAGCACTTATAAGTCTTATTCATGTGCGGTTTCCGCAAAGGAAAATCTCTATCTATTACTGTGGCCATATGTTTTTGAAGTGAAAACTTCTTTAGGCGCGTTGGGCATTTTTGAGATGGGACTAAACCATTGATTTCGCGACACTGTAACGACACCTCATTTTTGTAAACGCAATTGTGCTCTTTATTTATATTACATTACGGATCAATGTTCTATGCAAGTATTTTTAATTTAAAGGTTTTGTAAACGCGATTGTGCTCTCTAATTATATTCGTTACGGATCAATGTTCTATGCAAGTATTTTACTTTAAAGGTTTTGTAAACGCGATTGTGGGCTTTATTTAGATAAGGTTACGGACCAATGTTCCATACAAGTATTTTTCTTCCACCAAGGCGATCAGAAGGCTAAAAGTCACCCAAAGGGCAATGGAGAGGGCTATGCTTGGAGTTTCCCTACGTGATTGAATCAGAAATGAAGAGATCCGCAGGAGAACCAAGGTAACCGACATAGTCCGAAGAATTGCCAAACTTAAGTGGCAATGGGCAGGGCACATTGCTCGCAGAACGGATGGCCGATGGGGTCGAAAGGTCCTGGAGTGGCGACCACGTACCGGAAGTCGTAGCGTTGGAAGATGTACCGATGACCTTCTGAAGGCCGCAGGAATCCGCTGGATGTGGAAAGCACAGAATCGGTCGAAGTGGCGGTGCTTGGGGGAGGCCTATGTCCAGCAGTGGACGTCTTTCATGTGAAATGATGATGATGATGATGAAGGCGATCTTGTTTTCACTTCTATCCGCACTTCCGGAGTGCCACAACGTAAAGACAACAGTAATGCAAAGACTGAAAGTAACTTATTCCCTAGGGGGTTGGTCAAGGAGTTATAATTTACGTGAAAAATAAATGAAAAATCAGCAACTTGTACATTTGTCCTAATAAAAGTCTATTCACTTTGAATATTTTGATGTGGATGGATAGGCGTTCTTATTTCAAAATTGAATTCCTACAACTTCAACTACACCTGAACCCACTCCACATATGTATAATTCCGTCACCTCCAAGAATTGAATTATTAGCGTACATAACTGAATTCCGTGTTAGATAGCAAGATACATCGATCTCGCAGTCAGTTACTAGGTCAACATGACGACAGTAACGGCTATCAAGCAAACATTCGGATCAGATTTCAGTAATGTCACCAACGGAATCCAATGGGTCAATTTAGGCATTGTAGGAATTTAGTGGCTATTGTAAGCGATTGAGGTGTTTGTTGTTTCAAAATAGTTATATCTAGAATGATTTAAAAATATGAATAGAGAAAGATCACATATTTTATAAAGTAAGCTTCTATGGGCTATGATCTTCTTGGATCCTCTTGCTTCATCCACGGTCATACGGGAGACTTGGGTACTACATTCATGTCTGCATCTGTTTTATTGAAGGACATCAATGTATTAATTATGTCGTTCTGGGACGTCTTCTCTAAAACATTTAACTGACATTAAAAAATATACAAAAACATAAAGAAACGCATTGAAGCAAAAAAAATATTTTAATGCAAGTTGACTTATTTTACACTAGCTAATTATGTCGTCAAACTTCATTGATGCGATGGTTCTTTTTCAGTGAGTTTTTTAAATTGTCGAAACTTTTTTAGGGTTCCGTAACTGGTACCAAATGCAACCCTATTACTAAGCCTCTGCTGTTCGTCCGTCTGTCTATCAGCGGGTTTTAATTTATCTGTCGTTGTTTAATTTTTAGGATTCTGTAGTCAATAAGGAACCTTTTATTGTTTTGAAATGTCCTTCTGTCTGTCTGTCTGTCCGCGGCTTAGCATAGAGACTAGTACTAGAAAGCTGCTATTTGGCATGGGTACCTATACATATTAATCACGCCGACAAAGTGGTGAAAGAACATCATGAAAAAATGGAATTATTGTACCCTGTGCTAGACATGTGGTCTCTTAAAATCAAATCGTCAATCGTCAAGGCAAATCGTCGCATTATGCAGTTAGTCAGTAATATTTGTATGTCCGGCCACTGTCGGAAATAATCGTGTAGGAGAATACACAGTGCAACGTTTTGTTGCGTTAGATTTTTATTTTATTTTAAAACGTTGCCCCACACTAGGAATTTCTCCTGTATCGTGGGTGCGTTTACAAACATTTAAACTCACATACACAAACAGCCAGACCCGGAACATACAAATATTTGTTCCGTGTGGGAATCGAGCAGCAGTCAATCGCTTAACCACTGCGCTAACCGTGCCGTCAGATTACGACGCGGCCTTACCACAGCCAAAGCGATTGTCGCGAGAACATGAGATCGTCGACGGCGTCGTGTTCTTTTTTTCTATGCGTCGAACGCGTCGTCGCACCGACAGAGGGCGACAACCGGTTTTCCAAAAAATGAGCGACTTCGCGACGATCGCGTAGTCGCACGACCGATTTCTTAAGCTTTTCTTCGCAATCACAACAACAATCTAGCCTATATAATAGTAATAATTCCAATCGGTACTTACTCTCATTTAAATAAAATAACAATCTCGCCTACAAACAGATTTCCATAATACCTGCGTAAATCGATATATATAACTAAAGGAGATTACGTTTCACTGTGTATTTACTTACCTATACGATTATTTCCAACAGTGGCCGTACATACAGTTTCCAGGTATTAACACAAGCTATTGCTCCACAATAGAGTGGTTTCCATGAATGGGCTTCGTATTTCTTTTTTTTTAACTAGGGCATCTCGCAGTTGACCACTAAGGTCATGGCTGCTTAACCGGGCTTTCCTGTGGCTGCCTTAAGCTTCTCACTCAAAGGTCAAAAACGCCAGGGGCAAAAACTATGCTAATTAAAACTAGGCGAGCGCTCGCTAAGGGTACGAACCTCGGCTAAGGGCGTCGCTGCGGGAAGGACAGCAAGGTGATACAGGCTGGATCAAATCTGAATAGTTATTATAATCAGGGGAATTTAAAGCTACGTGCTCAGCTGCAACAACTGCTGGCACCTCGTTATTGAGCAAGGGTCGGGGGGGAGTATCATTTACTTGGGGTCGCGGTCACGGAGGACCTCGGCGGCGAGGTTGGAATGATTCGTATTTCTCGATGGGTTCATGGCTAAATAATAACAGCCCCACGGGTCTATCAAAGGTTAAGCTACGCTTGCCGCGGTCGGTTCGTAGATGCGCGACCATCCATTACATATCCAGACCCCTCCATGCCTCAGAAAGCACGTTTAGCCGTTGGTCCCGGCTGTCATTCATAGATCTTTGACAGTCAGAAGCCCAAAATTCAGACTACCAGTCTTATCAAGGGGTACCATGTTACCTGGGTTGTGGAGGTTAGATAGGCAGTCGTTCCATGTAAAATACTGGTATTCCGCTGTATCCGGTTAGACTGGAAGCCGACCCCAACGTAGTTGGGAAAAGGCTAGGTAGATTGGGCTTCGTATTTCTCGATATTGTGATGATATACATGTGTTAACGGATTATCTGATGGAGATATGTTAGATATGAAATTAAATTGTGATCTTCAATGCATTTTTGCTTCCGTTCGATAAAGATTTGGGATGGTACTGTTCAAGTTATTATTTGTCAACAGTAGTCTTGGGTCGAGAAAGCTGAAATTTTGCACAGAAGATCTCTTTTTGATGTGGACAAGGTCAGGATTTTTCGATATTCCCACGAGATAAGGAATAAAGGGTGAACGAAGTAGCTGTCAATGTGCTAGTCTGTCCATAAAACAGCGAAAACGAATGCGGTATGTCTCATATAATATTCATTGGATAAACATAAGGCATAATGTTTTCAAAGAGCTCGAACATAGAATTTGTTTGCCTGAACAACGAACCCTGAACAAGGGAGCTCTAATAAAAATACAGTAAGATCTACAGAGCCGTTTTATGACTTCTTCAGTTAGATATTGTGATCTCATGCGTATATTTGTAAGCTACTTTCTACTAGACATCTTATAAAAGGCAAATATAATGGGTAGGTACCTATCTAAGCCTACGCCTACAAGTTGGTCCACTTAACCTTTTCAATATTATTCGTATTTTATTGAACTCACGTCATTATAAATATTGAAAAGGGGACATATTGATCATAAGTTCTTACTTTGGCTTACTTTTGAACTACAATTTTCGTGGGTGGCGCTTTTTATGTAAAAATTACTATATTTATATTTTATTGGGTTTTTCTATCTGAAATTTCTCAGTAGGAGCTCGGAGTCTGGATTTGTGCCCGGTTGATGAAAATAGGTTCGCCCCCTATTACATGGGACTTAAACATAACTGGCAAAATGTGGGTGCACCTGCTACAGAGACACCTCTGCCCAACCCTTCGGGGAAACAAGGCGTGAAGTTATGGGTGTTACATAATAATTATGTGTTAAGATGTGTGTTTTGTTGTATGTGTTGTTTTGTTGTAATCGTGTGATTGTGTGTTTTTGTGTATTATGTGTTTATTTATGGTTATTAATGTATTTATTGTTTTCATTCATCAAGTTATTTCCGTAAAGACTGATCAAATGATAACTTACTTGTATCACATGAGGTTGTTGCTAAAACTAGCTTTCAAAATTGATATTTTAATGCTTTTTAGTGCTATAATAGGGTAAAAAGATAACTTTAATATCCGACTACTCTTTAAAACTCTCACATAATGTTCACAGATAGCACAAAACTAGTTTTATACGAGCTTTTAAAACAGAGATGTCCTTTTAAAACACCGTTGTACACAGGGCGGTCATTTTCGAAAAATAAAACTAAGTAACCCTCGCTATTTACTGAGTAATTAAAGCACTGGCTGGTCTTTATGACCAGACCCAGTCTGTTCTATAACATTCAGAAAAGACGTTAAAAAAATTCAAAACATTTTTTTAAACCCTTATTATTATTTACGTAAATGTTGCTCGTTATGAATAATGCAAGACTTTTTTAAAAGATAATGAAGTTGCCAACATTAAAATGTTGAATTACATTTTATGGTGGTCCGGGCTTTCTGGGCCATGGCGTTATGCAGTTTGAGCCCATTAATATATGATTAAATAGGTGATTTCGGTAATGATTTATTATTTAACTGCCTCGTTGGTCTAGTGGTCGCAAGCGCTACTGCTGAGTATGAGGTCCTGGGTTCGATTCCCAGGTCGGGCAAAGTGTTATTGGGTTTTTCCATCTGGAATTTCTCAGTAGCAGCCCGGAGTCTGGATTTGTGCCCGGTTGATGGAAATAGGCTCGCCCCCTATTACATGGGACTTAAACATAACTGGCGAAATGTGGGTGTACTATAGGTACACCTCTGCCTAACTCTTCGGGGATTACAGGCGTGATGTTATATTATGTTATGTGATTTATTATTTTAAGCATTTCAAACTAATTATAACATTTTGATACAACATTATGATCTCGAATATCTAAAAAGCTTTAAATTTTTAATAGTGGTTGCTTCTACGTTTTAAATACCTGAATGATAAAATACAAAATTGTCTATTCATACATAATTAAGTGTATTTTTATGCAAAAAAATACCCGAAGAAAAATTCTGCCTAAACAGAATTTGAAGAGGAAATATCAAACGGTCAAGCCCGAACTCTCGAACTCCCCTAACATAAACACGTCATCTTGTCTGAAACCCTCATCATTTCATAAATACTTAGAAGTACCTACACAGATAAAAACACATAAATAAAGTGGACCCAAACGAGACCGGAATATCTTCAAGCAAAGATGCGAGTAAGCATGAACACAATAAATTTTCATACCACTTAAATCAGCTTTGATCATAAATACACAAAAAACCGTGGAAAGGAACCCCAGGGCGATGGTTATCGATCAACTGACCGTGTACGGACCCCTCGGGGGTCGAACGAACGCCCTTTGTAATCAAAACAGTAATCAAACGGTATGAATTGGGAGGACCGAGTGAAAACTTAATTCGAATTTTAAACTCGTATGAATAGTCCTGCTCTAAATATTTCGTATTGATTTTTTTATTCAACAAGGGATTAATTGAACAGATTACTTTGAAACTGTTTTGCATGACTATGAATAGAAGTTACCCTCTTTTTAAATTTAAATTGAGATAGAGTTTTATTACGCCAACTGTTGAGAGTGGTTAGAAAGATGATTTAGATGGGTTTATGATGAACTATTGTTTGCTTAAATAGTTGTTTGTTGAAAGCAGATTTTGTAATTACTTTTTATAAAAGGTTTTTGAGTGAGATTATTTTCTCAGTCATATACGTTATACTTTGTTGTATTCATTGTCATTTTCCATTATATGAAATCGGTTCATGAACTTTAATATTTGCCATATTACACGGTTTAAGTAAGTCATTTCAAGTGTATCCTAATGATGATAACGTCCATAACTACAGCCTCGCGGTGGCAGCATCAAAATCCTTTTAGCCATTCCAGTGTTACTAAAACCAACATAATATTCAGTTCATCCTACATTATTATTAAAAAACGCTGAACAAATAACATTATGAAAGTAAATTCACGTATTAAAAGGAGTGTTCGCGCAGTGTTGTCGCACCCGGCCTTAATCTGGCGACCCGCTTCGTTCGCCAAGCAATTATCTACGTGAAATAGTGTTCGTATTAGGAGCACTTACTTTGTACAGGATTAAACCGGATTACGCTAACTGTAAGTAGCCGTCTGTGCTGGTATTCAGTCGGAAATAACAGTGTTAGACGAAACAATCATTTGCCTGTACCCAATGACGACTCCGACTAAATTGTTTGCACTAATTTTATTCGAATTGCCGAGCAGTGAAATGGACTTGAATTAAGTCTTTGTATACATGAGCTTATTGGGAATTAAATGTACTGTTATTGCTACAACACATTGCTGGGAGAAAACAGAAATACACAGACAAAACGACTTCAAGGAAAAGCGGAGGGGCGTTATCCGAGCCATTTATATTTATTACAGCAAAACATGATGTTATGTTAACTTGAAATACCCACAATAATTCGAACGATTTCAGACTCTATTTATAACACTAACCGCTTAACAAATCGGCTATATTTGTGTCACACAAAATAAAACAAGGTATTTCGTTTCGACCTTTTGATACAGACCCGAAACTAATGCATCACAATAGATAATCCCATCCAACATGGATATTACCTTTGTTCTGCTGAAAAATAAGCCTTAGTGCTATATCCGATAAATCGTGTTTCGGAAAAAATACATTGTGAGTGGGTTACGTAACGATACCCATATTATGGGCTGTTTGTGGGACAGAAATCTCTACGTAATGGTTCCCACACGGCTCCTTATTTTAAGGATACACGCGATATAGCAAAATGTTTTCGTAAAATGGCTCGCCCATTTCACTGTATTGACATAGATAATGTACTCTGAAGCCAGTGAGACGATGGAGGGAGCGACGCGGGCCCAAGGGAGGTTTTTCTAAAACAAAGCCGTGAAAGCAAGGGAAGATTAGAAACGATGTACTTTTACCAAAGGCGTGGCGTTTCGCTGGGAAATATCTAACGGACGCCGCGAGAACTTAGATAACCGTCTGGGTCAGATACGAAGGACGAGAGAAAATATATTGCCTGCTTTTTATAAAGGCTTCCTATTTAATATCAGAACGGAAATCTTCCTTTGTGTAATCTAGGAAATATCTTGTAGATTAATTTTGAATTAGATCGCATTTTTTGCCAAAGAAGAGCCCGGGTTCAGTTATCAGGCTTGTTTGTACCAGTAAATAACAAAATGTGTATTTAATGTTCATAAATGATTTATAACATTCCCGTCAAAACATTGAATAATTTATCAAACCCACTTTAATATTGACGACCGCATAATCGCACCTGGATTCGCCTCATCAATAAGCTTTCGAGCTAATCCCTTGGAGCAAGTGCGGGGACCGCAGGCTAGAGGAGAGTACATGGACTAACAGAGACCCAAAAATGTAGATGTGGCCGTTTAGCTACTTATCTACGCCCCCTCGTTTGCTTGTTTTGTTTAAAAGCCCTCGACACCATGTGGCACTGTAAAAACAGGCCGACTCGAACCGTCCCCTTTAATCCAGGACACACAGCCGTTCGTACACCCTTCACTCATTTGCATAAGTCCTGTCCGTCATAAGATGGGTTGTAAAACTTTAATAAGACTTTTTGATGGCCGCTCTCAGAGATTTAATTGGATTATACGGGATAATAATGAATGGCGTTGCGTTTAAGTGTTTTGATAAAAATCTCTGTATTTACCTTTTTTGTGCTTGGAACCTTTTTGTAGAACATTCAGTAGGGATGGAGAATGTAAAATTCAATAATTTATTGTTGAACGTTCTTGCAACACTTAGGTACCACTTACACTTGTTCTCGTCTATTTCAAGTGATAAACTGTGAGATGTATATAGAGGATGCACAACATGTGTTTGTGTGTTGGTGAAATGTGTCCGATTGACAAGCAAAAGAAACGCACTTTTCAACGCGATGAAATTGTCGGTAATCGATGTAAGAATGTTCCATGGTATTTTAGCTAAGCCTACGTCTGAAGCAGCAAAAATATTATATAATTTTTTAGGTAGGAAATTGGATTAAGTTAAGTTTTGTGTGACTAAGATTCGTTAATCTAGTTGAGGAGTTAGTTGTTATTTGTAAAAGCAAAATGGGATTAACATCGTCGCATATGTGTACAAAAATCTCTTAAACAAAAAAAGATTTAAAAAAAAAGTGATTAGCATCAAACTTTGTCAAAATGGGGCCCATTTAAAGTCGTATAAATGTACATGTTCTCTTCAAATATGTTAATCCATTACAGTTTAGCATTTCAGATGGAGAAACTATAGCCCGTAATGGCATCCCAAACTTAGTTCCAATAAAATACGTGAGTGATAAACCACGTTCTCCTACATAAATTTTTGAACAGTCGTTTCAAGTGGTAACAAGATATAAAAATAGCGAAGTGATTGTACAACTGAATCGAAATTGCCATCGAAACTTTTATTATCTTCTGTATATCTAACCCCATTGGGTAGATACAAAAATGGCTACAATTGGCTAAAAAGCGACATCACGCCACAAGTTCATCCAATAAATATTCCTAACTGCCGTTTCGTAAGGAAACAAATGCTCGAAAACACAATGATGGCCGACAAAATACAATACTGCTGAGAACAAGTGAAGCGTGTCAAACATATTCTGTTTGTTGTGTTGTGGGGTTCATGTTTTTCTCATGTTGCGCATATTTCTTCGTAAGTTGTTTGTTCGGTAATCGTGGTAGGTAATCGTTCTGATACTGGCTATTTGTTTCAAATATTTTAACTGACCGGAAAGTGTGGAACACACGGGGGAGGTTATTTGTTTATCGTGGTTGGAGTCGGGAGTGTTTTGATGTCACGAATACGAGGATAATAACCATAAAGAGCTTGATATGTGGCCATGTTTTTATGTAAAGTTTCTATAGCAAATAGAGCACTCGGATAGCTTAATGTTTGCTTAAGTGCAATTAAAATAATATTCGTAATAGAAAGATTAATTCATTCATCTCTCTATAATTTATTAGAAGTTCCATACTCGTTGTTATTACTAAAAGTGCCGTTATAATATATCATAAAATATTTGTATCCAACGCGAAAAACTCGTGATCCTAAATTCATGACGAAGTTGTTTTCCTTTTGGAAAATATAAGACGAGGAGCGATATATTACTCAGGCATTGATAAAGCGCCCTTCGGCAATCCATAATTTTCCGAGAAAATTATTCTCATGTAACTTATTCCCACAACATTAATTCGTATAAGTTTCAGGGAGGGTTTCTTTTTACAACATTTTTGCATATTGTCGAATTGAGTTGACGTAAATTATATTCGAAATAAGGAAAATATACTGCCCTATGGGATTACTCACGAAATATTTTCTTCGTTTTATCTTTCTTTGGAAGTAAAGAATAATGTCAACGCTGTGTCGGTCAGCGAAGTAACCGAGACGGAACGACATTATCTTTATAGGCGGTACCTACGGCTATTATTCCGCTATCGCACTTCCTTAGGGTTTCGTAGGTACTCGGTACCTATACATCGGAACCTGTAAGTATTAGATGTGTAATATATCTTCTATCGGGCTTAATAAAGAAGACATGCTTGGCACGGGAAGTTGCTAACCAAAGTTTTCTGATGAAAAATGTGGATCTATTTTTCTCCGTCGCTCGCGTAATTTGGATCATGTGGTTGGTTGCGCGATTGCGCACCGAAGAGATTATAATAAAGTTAGGACAGTCTGAAGGGTCATTAATTTTATACAATATTATATGAAGTTTGATGGAAAATACTTGGGATGTTTTTCGGATCTAATCGAATTTTCTCCAAATTGTTTTGGTGCGCGCTGCAGCTGAAAATATTTTTGTGCATTTAAGGTACCTACCACCTAGAAATATTTAAGCAAAGTTCAATTTAGAAACTTTTAACTTTACCACGACCCCATTTAATAGCTTTTCACAATGTTTACCCGTACTTTTCAAAAAAATACTTTGAGATAAATTACGTACGGTCTGTAAACCAAAAAGGTCTCAAAGAGGTCTTCTTGTACGGGTCACTTAAAGACAATGAATTTAAATATACAGCGGACTAAATTCGGAGCACAAAAATGATTTGAAAAGGTACCTTCCTACTTTGCCTACATACCGTAGAGAATTGGGAATAACAACTTAGAGGAACACTTCGTTAGGAAGAAAATGCGAGGGCAAACGATCTCAGTGACAGGGTCCCCAAATGAAATTTGTAAAGGAAAATCTGCATTAATTTAAATTTTTACTGTTAAGAAGATTTTGTTGATTAATGTAGATGACTATGATCGTTCTGCGTTTGTTACGTTACAAAATATTGTCATTGGAGCGTTCGTAAATGGAATTGCCGTGTTTCGGCGCGAGCGTCTTGTAAACACATCTGTGTAGTTTATTTGCAAATTAAGCGCTATGTGGGTAATTGCTTTCGTTGTTAATTAAACTGTACATTTAGAAAATATTTGTGTTTGTATACCTACCCACCATTAACTACTTGAATTAATCAGAATCTTAGATAATTGGTTGCAATGGAACTTGAACTTTCTTATGTGTGACTTTACCTAAGATTCTGAATTCAAGTTTAGTAATTGGTAATTAGTGAGATATTTAACATTGTAGCTCAAGAGTAATCTGTGTCAAACATTGGCCGTCATATTTTATGGACACTTACTCGTAAGTCATAGGATATTAATGTAATGCTTGGTGGACATAATATGTAATAGCACTACGATGTTATCAGCTTATGGGTCAATATCCAGCCAATGTCCGCTATTGAGCATGACTTTTCTCTATCATCTGCGCTGCAATAATCTGTGTGTTCCTACATTATTGGCGATTTTTGATATTGTAAGCCACTAAGAAAGTAGGTAATGGAATGAATGCTGAGCACACTGACTATAAAATGTTAAAAATGATGAAAAACTGTGTGAATAATAATAAGCAATTATGGTAATTTTAACAACTTATATAAACCCATCCTGCCAATCTGCCTAGCCTTTTCCCAAGAATGTTGGGGTCGGCTTCCAGTCTTACCGGATGCAGCTGTATACTAGTATTTTATATGGAGCGACTGCCTATCTGACCTCCACAACCTAGTAACTAGGTAATACGATATCCCTTGGTAAGACTGGTTGTCAGACTTTCGGGCTTCTGACTCCCCGTAACGATTGTCAAAGAACCACGAATGACAGCCGGGACCAACGGCTTAACGTCTTTTCCGAGGCACAGCCTTTTTTAAATAGTTAATAAAGAATACTAATACTTGCGCAGTTTAAAGCTGAATCAACAGAATCACCCTATTCAAGACTCAAGGACTACTCAGCAACTTCCAATTAGATATAATCCAAACAATCCTTTTCTCCCCCATTCAATCTCAACTTTTCAATCACAAAACAATTTCACTGATACAAAATATACTATACATACTGTTACAGTTTTCAATGAGAAACTTGGGTATTTGTGCAGAGATTGGCCTATGTCAGAGATTTAGCTGAATGCATGTGAATGTGGAAACATTTAGAAACCTAGTATCGGAAGAATTTAGAGAAGAAACTTTTGGGGGCCCAGTAAAGTATAACTGCATACTGCTTAATTATATATGGGGGCCAAGAATTTAATGTAAAGGTATTTGACTCAAAGACTACTCAGAAATTCTTTCCAATTAGATTTAATCCAAGCATTTCTTTTCTCCCCATTTCAATCATGAAACAAATTATTTACTCAACTGACTGATACAGAATCTATTCAATACTGCTGCTCCTATTTTCAATGAGAAACTTATTTGTGCAGAGATTGGCCTACATCAGGGATTTAACTGAATGCAGACGGTAGTTTGCCCGAGGGAACGTACAGGCATTTAGGAAATTTGCATACGATACTATCGGGGAGAATCTAACGAAGAAACTTTTGGGGACCCTGTAAAGTGTTATTGTAAGCTGCCTAATTATGTATTGGGGGCCGAACCTTTAATGTTAGGGGGATATTGATTTTGTTAGCCTTAATTTTAATTAGAAGAGATTTTAGTTTGGAATTAAGAGATTAGGTTATCTTTAATCCGAATTGAGAGTGGTGATTGGATCGGTCCTTGAATTTTCGACTGTATTAAAACCAAGGGCCCTTAGCTAAATATTCATAAACCGTTACCAAAATTCGTAAATGAACAAATGATAAGTAAAAAACCGGCCAAGTGCGAGTCGTACTCGCCCATGAAGGGTTCCGTAGCAGCAAGTAACATTGAATGAAAGGTAAATTGCGGTTTACGATTTATGACGTATTAAAAAAAAACTACTTGTTAGATCTCGTTCAAACCAATTTTCGGTGGAAGTTTACATGGTAATGTACATCATATATTTTTTTTAGTTTTATCATTCTCTTATTTTAGAAGTTACAGGGGGGGACACACACATTTTACCACTTTGGAAGTGTCTCTCGCGCAAACTATTCAGTTTAGAAAAAAATGATATTAGAAACCTCAATATTATTTTTGAAGACCTATCCATAGATACCCCACACGTATGGGATTGAAGAAAAAAAATTATTTGAGTTTCAGTTCTAAGTATGGGGAACTCCAAAATTATTTGTTTTTTTTCTATTTTTATGTGAAAATCTTAATGCGGTTTACAGAATACATCTACTTACCAAGTTTCAACAGCGTAGCTCTTATAGTTTCGGAAAAAAGTGGCTGTGACATACGGACGGACAGACAGACAGACAGACAGACAGACAGACAGACATGACGAATCTATAAGGGTTCCGTTTTTTGCCATTTGGCAACGGAACCCTAAAAAGTAGGTATCTAAAATCCTCTTCACTGTTATCAGAATATTTCTTCTTCTTATATAATGTATATTTGTTTAATAATGTTAATAAAATTGTCGTCAATTTGTCAACTTATAAAGTGGCTAAGGAATTATCAGAATTCAAGATTATTATCGAACATTTTCATAAATAGTAAAAATAAATTAGGATTAAGGTGATAAGGTATAATTTAACCTAGATAAATATCGAAGTGGCTCTCTAGTGAAATGGTTATGTTGGTACTATTATAATCAACACGCCGAACAGACAGATTGCATGGAGATGCTAATTAAAATCTAACGCTTCCTTGATAAACTGACACTGTCTTGGATGTTGCAATCAAAACGTTATACCCTAACGTCAAACATTTCATGAATGTGCATAGAATATAGTATTTTGGGGCTTATTCAATTAATTTTCCTCATATATGGTGATTTCAAAGATTCATAAATTACTTTTTATTTTGAGAAACGAAAACTTCAACTAAAAGAAGTATTTAGTATTTTTGACGTGATAACGTCTTATAAATCGATGAACGCCGGCTGCACGCACGAAAAAGTGTCACGTTCCGCCTGAGCCGAGCGTGCAAGCGAGAGTGCGGAACAAGCGATAGAGAGGCACGATCGGCCTAAGCGTTCGGCTTGTGACGTTATCACGTAAAATTATCGACTTTTTTTTTCGATTAAACGTCTACAACTATATTATGTTCCTTCTATTGTCAACTATATAAACGAATAAAACATATAATTAGGTACTCAAATTTAAATACCGCAGAAAATCCAGATAATCATACAATTACGTCACAGCGGGTTACAATTTAAAACAAGCCACACATTTGGCTGATTAAATAACCAAATAAAGACTACCACAGCATGATTGTATCCATTTTGAAATTATTAATCAGCATGCTAGTAAATTATTAAGCAAATAATAATATACGAAGTCGCATTTCACGCTGTTTAGTATGCAGGAAACATACAACTGAGCTCGCTGGCCGTGCAACGAACAACCGGCTTTTTTTATTGTACTACCCACTTATAAGTAATAAAATTATATGGACACTGGTTCAATATACCCACGTTGGTGCTCGTAGATTACGGACGTATACGTATTCAGTTTGTTTGATAATGTTGTCGGGAAATAATGCACAAAAGTAATGGAATTTTTTATTATGTTTGTGTCGGGTAGATAATTATAATTTGGTTGATAAATAAGCAATTGATTGTTTTTTTTTTAAATACATCTGAACAGCTAATTACCTTAATTTTAGTCTGCGTTCAGCGCTCGGTGTGGCAACATGCCATGTTCGAGTTCACAACAAGTCAATCGTCATCTTGATGATGTCTCGTTGAGAGGTGAAACACGTGTTGATTTCTTTCAGGGTTTAATATGGCACTTTAGAAATAGCTAAGCGGAACAGGTTACTAAACATATCCACGTCTATTGTACTATATCTGGAATAAATACACGCCACATTTGGTTTACCTACTTGTATTTTTCCTATAGCAATAGTGTTCATGCTACCTATAATATTTACACAAATAGACATGACCTTTCGAGTGTGGTTTAAAACGTTCTCGTTAATTTTTAACAGCATTGCAATAAATCAATCAGAAGTAAAAATTAATTGACCAGAGCTGTCGCACATTCATTAAACACTCGTCGCCTGAAGTTTTATTTAAAGGTACGAAATGCATAAAATACTAAAGACACAGTTCCAACCAGATTGTGGAATTAAAAACAAACGACAACTATCATAAAGTCAAGTTTCCAACTCAACTTACTTTTAACGAGACAAGATGAATATATTTCAAGAATGTTCCTTCGCTTTGCCTCATCTGCGGCTGCCGTTGAATAATGGTTGGCATTAATAAACAGGAATGGTTTGCTCCACAAAGTTGAAGTGAGATCGTATAAGAGGATATAATTAATTACGAGGAAGAGGGAGACAGAAACTATCAGTTAGGATTGAGTAGGATTGTGACGCGGAAGGTGCACCTATATCAGCTGTCTCTGCTTATGGGCTACCATACGTTATGTGATGAGTAATGTTGCCAGTGCGACATGTTTGTGTGCCGCATATGCTCATTACTGTTGCTTGCTCGACGGCTGTCACGCAAATTAGTAACCCACTGTTGTCACGGACTGAAGGCTGATTTCGAATTTAATCGCGTTGACTGCAATAAAACCAAGTGGTTGACTGATTTATGGGCTGGAAAATGAGGGTAATCATAAGAAAAAAACAAATTGTAAGCTGCATCCTGTTTTATAATCCTGCGTGCTTATCAAAACATACCATGAGTCGCAAATTGTCAATTTGTTGTGCGATTTTTTTACTCGCTTTTGCCACCACACATCACCATACATGCTAGTATCAATCAAACCCGCCGCCCTAAGCGAATCCTTACCGACTCAGACGACCCCATTACCTTCCTCTAGGAGAGCAGTAGGGAAACCAGCACAGTGTACAAAATCAGACGCCTCCCGTCATTCCGACCCCACCGTCGAGGTCCTTTGCGACCGCGACCGCGTCCCAGAGTAAATGATACTCCCCCCGACCCTTGCTCGATAAAGAAATGCCAGCAGTTGTAGCAGTTGAGCACGTAGCTTTAAATTCCCCGACTTATAATCATAATTAAAACTTTGATCCAGCCCGTCCCATCTTTGATGTCCTCCCTCCGGTTGACGCCCTAAGCCGAGGTTCGTACCCCACAGGGGGTGTCCTCAGCGAGCGTTCACCTAGTTTTAATTAGCATAGTTGAAAAACCCCTGGCTGGAGGTTTTAAGTGTAGTAGCTTATGGCACCCACAGGAATGCCCGGTTAAGTAGTCATGATCTCAGAGGTCAACTACGAGATGGCATACCTAAAAAAAAACCATACACATACTACCCACATTCTAATTTGAAACAGAATATGTTTTAGATTTTATTATTTATTTATTAAGTTTTGCTATATTTTATGTAGGTATATTTAATTTCAATATTCTTTTAATAATTGTAAAAATTAAGTGTAAAATATATTTAGTCCAAGCCTTCTCATGCTGATCCTTGTAATTGGAGAAACCTCGACCCCTGTCATACAGGCTGTCCTAGTTTATTTAGGGATCGAGCCCTCATTAATGTAACGTGTACTGAAGTTTGGAAATAAAATTACCGTTACTACTACTACTGTTGCTACTATTACTATAATTATCTCGTTTATTTATTTCCAATAATTTAATATTGTTAAAATTTTAAAATATTTTTTATAAAAAAAATATCAAACAATTTTAAATCGGGAACAGGGTCCAAGCTGCCAGTTGTCGGGGCTCCTCACTAAGCGTGCCGTGTCCAGGAGTACTGCTTTCTGAATCAAGCCCTTGACCCAGCCACGCAATGAGAGCCTCCTGTAATGTTCGTCGAGGCTCTCTGATATTAGGCCATTAACCGTTACGATTATCGGTACAATGATTGCCGAGTCCACGTCCCACATGTCGACAACCTCGTGTGCTAAGTCAAGATATTTGTTTTTTTTTTTTATCTTTCTCAGCTTTTACGAGATTCTCGTCATGAGGAACAGTGATATCAATAATCACTGCACGGTGCTCTTGTCGATCTATCACCACAATATCAGGCTTGTTGGCTACAATAATCCTACTTAGATACTTTAAATGATTATATATGCCATGTTTAATACATAACACCTATGCGTCATTAACAAATTATATAATTAGATCAATAGAGTAATTATCTACCTACGTGTAACGAGTAATTCTAGGTACTAGTTTACCTAGGTGTTGGTTTATGAGCTTCAAATATCAATTATCTTAATGGGAAATAGAATGCCTACATAATTATTCGGGATTAACATTTCAAATGGCCATCTACTTACGCACCAAGGGTGTGATTGTGATTAAGGGATGGGAGGGACACCAGCTGCGTCCATTTGTCAACTTAAATCCTAACTAATGAATTTATTTAATATTATAATGCGAAAGTGCATTTGTTTGTTTCTTACGCTTTCACGCTAATACGGCTGAACGGATTTGGATGACATTTGACACATGGATAAACCAAAACCTGGGTTAGGACAGGATACTTTTTATCCCGATATTTTCGCGGGATTGAAACTTATGCTGTTGCAACTGCGGGGCGCATCTAGTTATTTTTAATCGAAAATCCAACAATCATAGTTGATCAATGGTAGTATTTACCTATTATAAACATTAGATCAAAATTACATTCATTTTCTTCTCTCATATCGAATTAAATTGTGAATAATTCATGCGTTAGTAAGAAATGAAATAAAATACCTATTGGCCAGTATGAACGTGGTAGCAGTGATAGCCTAGTAATATGACCGTCCGACTATCAAGTCATAGGTCTCAAGTTCAAATCTAAGGCACGCACCTGACTTTTTGGATTCATGTGCGTATTGTATAATTATCACTTGCTTCAAAAAACGGTGAAGGAAAACATCGTGAGGAAACCGGCACGCCTGAGAGTTATTTCTTGACGGCATGTGAAGTCAAGTCAGAGAGCCATGAGCGGCTTTAAAACTCTGACACCAGGTTAGTCACTAACCTCACGGAAAAGAAAGAAGTCAGAACGTAGTGACATGACTGACTGCTCACGGTGTGGTGGAAAGTTAAGCCATCGCCCCATGTGGAGACTATTGCAAAGCATTAATAATTCAGTACAAACCTAATTTTAATTCCTTTTCATGTTGCTAACAGGCTGTCTTAATGATCCAGTGTTGCAAGCGCTGTTATTGTTTCTGAGAAACCGAAAAGCTAACCAAATTAAATTACTACAAAAAACTGCCGGATCAGAAATGAAGAGATCCGCAGGAGAACCAAGGTAACCGACATAGCCCGAAGAATTGCCAAACTTAAGTGGCAGTGGGCAGGGCACATTGCTCGCAGAACGGATGACCGATGGGGTCGAAAGGTTCTGGAGTGGCGACCATGCACCGGAAGACGTAGCGTTGGAAGGCCTCCAAGATGGACCGATGACCTTGTGAAGGCCGCAGGAATCCGCTGGATGCAGAAAGCACAGAATCGGTCGAAGTGGCGGTGTTTGGGGGAGGCCTATTTCCAGCAGTGGACGTCTTTCGGCTGAAATGATGATGATGATGACTGCAAGAATTCATAAAGCGAAAGCGTCGAAACCTAATAATATAAATGAAGAAACCACACCGTATAGTTCTTTTTAGGGTTCCGTGCTAAAATTTGTAAAACGGAACTCTTATGGAATCCTTTCCTTGCGTGTCTTTCTGTCCATTCGTTTATTTTTTACACTTCCTTATCACCAAAAGGATAGATTTTAGACAATTATTGAAGAGAAAAGGTCTTTAGGCGCAGTTTGCGCTCTTTCTGAACAAAGAACAAAACTGAACCGTGACGCTCGGGTCGCGGTGACGCTGAATTGCATATACTCCGCGCTGAATCGCCTATACTCGGCTCCAGCCAGTCGTAAGTTTGCACTTCTATCTTGTAGTCAAGCACACACCCTTTTTAGGGTTCCGTACCCGAAGACTCCTAAACGGAACCCTATTACTAAGCCTACGCTGTCCGTTTGTTCGTCCGTCTGTCTGCCAGAGCAGGCTGTATCTCATGAACCGTAATAGGTAGACAGTTGAAATTTTCACAGATTATGTATTTCTATTGCCGCTCTATCAACTAATAATAAAAAGTAAAAAATTAAAGGCGGCCATACAAGAAACGTAATTTTTTTTGGCGTTTTATGCTAACGGAACCCTTCATGTGCGAGGCCGACTCGCACTTAGCCGGTTTTTTATTTTATTTTAATTTTATTATCTCTTACAATTCGTATTTTCTCACGTAGCTTATCGAAATACGTTACAGAACAAGTGTGCGAGTATAGGGACGACTTGCACTTGGCCAGTCGTTTTAATACCAAGAGCTTTTGAGTTCGTGCCAATAAAGTTTGGTAGTTTTTCGTCGACCACAAACGGGCGGGACCTTACTAATTCATAGTTCCCTAGTTCCCCAATCTGTTACTGGGACACTGGATTTATGAAAATTGATAAAATAGTTTGTGGAGTGCAGTTTATGACTTGCGCGGTCTCTGAATGGACCGGCTATAGGTTCTTGGAACCAATAACCAATTGATGTTGCAGGAACTATTGAATTAAAGGAAGGTGGTGAGATTCATCTAGGAATGATTCCACTTTAAATTGTTACACTGTGATGAAGGACGTGACATTTCTGTAAATGTGGTTGCGATTTATGAAATCGGACGTGGCATTTCAAAAGCTACTTACATATAGAACTTCTTCTACTTTTATAGATGAAGAAGTTCTTCTTTTAAACTAGCTTTTGCCCACTGCTTTGCCCGCGTGGAGGTTGATAATTATCACTCAGTAACAAACTATCAGTAATAAACTATAGTATAACTATAGTGAGCAGTGGTGGCCCAGTGGTACCGGCCGCGACTTACGAGTTGTAGGTCGTAGGTTCGAACCCAGACAGGCGCTTTACTTTGTGTAAATTATTTCATCGCCACTGCTCTCAAAACGGTGAAGGAAAATATCGTGAGAAAACCGACATGTCCTAGAACCGAAAATTCGAAGACATGTGACATCTACCAACCCGCACTGGGCCCGCGTGGTGGATTACGGCCCATTCCCTCTCACAGAGAGGAGGCCTGTGTCCTAGCAGTGGAAACATTTATAAGCTGATGATGGACAAACTATCGGGATAAAAAGCATCCTATGGTCTAACCCAGGTCATGGTCTACTCACCTGCTCAATTTCATCCCAATCTGTTTAGCCGTTAAGGCATGGAAGGTAACAGACAAAAATACTTTCCCATTTATAATATTAGTATGGAACCATAGATATTAACCTTCCTAACGCTTACAAATCATAAAGTCTACCCTCTTCATGTAACAAATTTTCATGAAATCAAAAGCTGAAGTCTCAAATAAATCCTAGTATAAAGTTGTGGTAAGCAAATTATACAGACCCTTAGTACTGACGTATGTACTTATGACTTAGAGCCCTAAAACCACAGAGCAGAAATAATTCAGCAGGATCGGATTACCTACTGTATGAGAGCAGACGGGTCTCTCAGGGTTAGGTTACGGCAGCCAAGGGTACTTAGGACCACTCCACTGACACTCCTTATGTTTTAAGTATTGCCGTACTTTCAAGTGACGGTAGGTAAATACATCTTTATCTGGTTTAAGTAAACTTTGAACGTGATAGCCTATTGGTGTAACCGTTAGACAGAGTCATAGCTCTCGATTTGGAACTCAAGGCACGCACCTTTGACATAATAATAATAATAAATAAAATATTTTTTATTGACACAAATACAGATTTTACAAACTTTGTTTGAAGCCCTGGCTCCTGAGCTAGGTAGCAACCTGTGTTACAGGAGCCAGTGTCTTCGCCCATTTATGGTTAATTTCATAACAATGTGCATTAAGCAAAAGTAACAGAGAAAAGGGAAAAAGAAAAAAAAAACAATACAATAAAAGACAAAATTACAACAGTTATAAGATAGACACATACTCTTTGTGTGTGGGGGTGTGTGCGTGTGTGTGTGCGTGTGTGTGTGGGGGTGTGTGCGTGTGTGTATGATTATCACTTGCTTCAAAAACGGTGAAGGAAAACATCATGCCTGAGAGATATTTGAAGCCAAGTCAGAGGCCTCTGGGCGGCTTTAAAACTGACACCAGGTTAGTCACTAACCACTCGAAAAGCAAAGTAATCTTTGAAACATAAGTGTGTGAAAAAGAGCAATGCGTGAAGGTTCGAAAAATACTGGCATACGAGGGTTGTGTTTTGACTGAAGTTATTCTCAAAAAGGTTTATGATTATCATCCATCAAGACTTTGTTTTTTAAGTGAAAACTTCTTTAGGTGCGTTGAGCATTTTTGAAATGGGAAAAAAATTATTAAACTCGCGACACTGTTACCGATACCTCATTTTTGTAAACGCGATTGTGCTCTTTATTTATATTACGTTACGGATCAATGTTCTATGCAAGTATTTTTACTTTAAAGGTTTTGGAAGTTTTTTTTGGTAAACGTGATTGTGCTCTTTATTTAGATAAGGTTACACAAACTTCCAAAACCTTTAAAGTAAAAATACTTGCATAGAACATTGATCCGTAACGTAATATAAATAAAGAGCACAATCGCGTTTATAAAAATGAGGTGTCAATAACGGTGTCGCGAGTTCAATTGTTTTTTTCCATCTCAAAAATGCCTAACGCGGCTAAAGAAGTTTTTACTTCAACATAGATACTGAAGTTCAGAATCTAAGTAAAGATGATTTACCTACCCACTGCCAGTAGTTACAATGGTTTTGTTCAAGCTTCCAGATGACGCTGAAACAGATACCTACGTTACATGTTCCGACAAGGAAGGTTCGTGAAATTACACAATTATCTGTGAACTATTCTAAATTGTAACCACCTACCCGTAAACACCAGAACCTTGCTTGAATGTTGTATCAAAGCACTCCAATCACTACAATTTCTAGAACAAGGCAAGGATTAACCCACATTACCTCAAAGGTTTACAAACCCTTACAGGCATTCTTCAGAAAATGTTACCCATTGTTGACGACCACAGCACCATCTACTGGCAACACATAGAACCAATCGATGAGACGAAGGCGGCGCACGGGGAAGGGGCAGACCACGGCGCGACACTAGCGACGCGCTACGGATTTTCACTGTCTTGGTGACACGCTAACGTACTCACGCAAATTGTAATTGCTAAATCTATTTAAACTGTAAAAATACTTATATCTATTGTAAAACGATATATTACACGTTATTAATAAGGAGCCTTGTGTCTGATTTATTCCACGACGCTGACACGACGACGACCTGACGCAGAAACCCCAACATATTTGGACCTTCGAGCCGAACGTTCATCAGAAGCAGCAAGCACCATCTTCAGCAACGGTCAGGTCAATCCACCCAATTTCCTTCCAAAGTCCTGTGCTCAGTTTGTGCTAATATCGTTATTTTTCGCAATATTCCAGTATTCGACTACGGTGCAAAATTGTGCGTCTACCTACATCGCTCAGGCACACGCCGGTCAACTGTAAGTACTTGATCTTTCTCTCTTGCAAACCACCAAAATGAGTAACAATAAGAGGCATTCAATAGTAGAAATAGAAAGTAGTGAAGATATCATTCGCGATTTAGTTAAAAAAAGAGGTACCGTTAAACGAAAATTAACTTTGTTTTCAAAATATGCGCAGTCCTTAGATGTTTCGCAAATAACGGACGTTCAAAAAGCAGAGTTAGAGGAGCGTTTTCAGGCCTTTAAATTGCTAATCGATCAATTTTCTATTATACAAGATGAATTAGATTCCATTGTGTCAGATAGTCAGTTGGACGGGGAACTACTAGAGAGAGAAACGTTTCAAAATCAGTTTTATGCTATTGTGGGCAGGGCTAAATGTATTTTAAAAGATACTTCCACTCAAAATGTTAGTGGTCAAAGTCGCACTTTTAATTGCATGAAGTTACCCACAATTTCATTACCGAAATTCGACGGTTCGTACGATCAATGGCTCGAGTTTCGCGATACTTACTTATCAATGATACACAATAGTGACAATCTAGATAATGTTCAGAAGTTCCACTACTTACGTTCAGTTCTTACAGGTGATGCACTACAAGTAGTTAAGGCACTGGAGTTTTCTTCCGACAACTATTTAGTTGCTTGGAGTCTTTTAGAGAATAGATATAACAATGATAATTTGCTAGTTAGTAATCACGTTAAAGCTTTATTCTATGCTCAAACGATGAATAAAGAATCAGCTTCTCAAATTCGTAAATTGATAGATACAGTTTTAAGAAACATTCGGGCGCTAAAAACGTTAGACGAACCTACAGATATGTGGGATACTTTGATTATCCACATAATAACTTCCAAGTTAGATTCTTCGACCGATCGCGAGTGGGAAAGTTATAAAAGTACCCTCCCGAAAATAGGAAAATTAAAGCTGTCTATATTAATGAAATTCCTCAAGGATCGTGCTGATTTTTTAGAATCGATTAGGCCTCAAAGCAAACAATCAGTAGACACTCACACAAAGAAACAGTCGGTCACCAAATCACACAGTCATGTTATTACACGCAAAGATAACAATAACAAAAAATCACCACGTTACAAATGCGCTCAGTGCGGTTCCAATCACCCGGTTTACTCGTGTGAAGATTTCCTTAATTTATCTCTTCAAGATAAACTAAATTTCATTGAGGAGAAAAGGTTATGTCGTAATTGTTTACGATCCGATCACGCAGTAAACGAGTGTTGGTATGGGCCGTGCAGGCATTGTAACAAAAAACACAACACCTTAATTCACACAGATGGTGTTGTAGATGCTCGTACATCATCAGCTGTTGCTCAAATCACGCAAAGAGTGCCACAGTCTGAGTCAAATGATACGAGTGCTTCACACATACAGATGCCGCTCACCACTTCTCACAAATCGCACACAATATACAAGGAAGATAATAATACCAAAGCACAATGTTTTTTAAATCCGGTATTATTATCGACCGCATTAGTGGAAATAGCGGACAAACATCATAACTATCACACAACGCGAGCTCTCCTCGATAATGGGAGCCAACATTGCTTCATATCTGAATCGCTTTGTAAAAAACTTAATCTTCCATTGATACAGTCCACTGTTCAAGTAATAGGGGTAGGTAACACTATTTCCCAATCCACGCAATCTTGTCGTATTCAGTTGCGATCCAAAACGAACACATATAACACGCACTTTAGTTGTTTAGTTTTGCCTCGTATTACGGCACAATTACCATCACTAGGAGGTAATTATCACATAGAAATACCAGGCAATGTTCAACTTGCCGATCCAGAATTCTATCTGTCTGGCGATATTAATTTATTGTTAGGGGCAGATAAGTTCTGGGACCTGCTTAGTGAAGGTCTGATACGGTTGCCGAATGGTCCATACTTACAAAACACACAACTTGGTTGGATCATATCGGGAACTGTACATAAAAAGGTTTCACGCGTTAACCTAAGTCATTGTAATTTCACGCAAACATTAGATTCAGAACTCAAACGATTTTGGGAACTGGAAGAAATAACTTCAACACACAAAAATCTCACTAAAGATGAAAGTGCATGCGAAAATTTATTCACAGATACGACTTTACGTGACGTTAAGGGCCGTTTTTCTGTGCGCATTCCACTCAGTCAATCAGCTGATGTTTTACATGACACATTTTCTATGGCAAAAAACAGGTTTCTTGCACTCGAACGCAAACTAATTAGGAGCGCGCCGAGCTATAGAAAAATGTATAACGATTTTATGAGTGAATATTTAGGTCTGGGTCACATGAGTCGCATAACAGAATACTCTTCACCTTGTTATTTCTTACCACATCATGGTGTTTACAGGGAAAATAGTTCAACAACCAAACTTAGAGTTGTCTTTGACGCAAGTGCAAAGTCCACTTCGGGCAAATCATTAAACGACATACAACACATTGGGCCTACGTTACAAAATGATTTGTTTTCAATTTTACTCCGTTTTAGACAATTTAAATATGTAGCATGCGCCGACGTTGAGAAAATGTATCGGCAAATATTAGTTCAGCCTGATCAGAGAAATCTGCAACTAATACTTTGGAGGGAAGATCCATCTGAGCCGCTCGGTGTATTTCAACTTAACACCGTCACTCACGGGACGGCGTCTGCGCCGTATCTCAGTATTAGATGTTTAAAACAACTCGCGTTAGAATGTAAAGATGACGTCATCGCACAAGTAATTAATGACGACTTTTACGTTGACGATTTAATAACGGGACATCAGGATAAACAAAAGTTATTAGAAATATGCAGAGATGTCTCTGAAGTATTAGAATCAGGTTGTTTCTCCCTTAGAAAATGGATATTTAACTCAGAAATTCCACAAACAGAGTTACCGTCTACTTCTAAGGAATTCACACTAGGAGAAAACTGTCATACCAAAACACTAGGTATGGGATGGTTTTATTCATCCGATGAATTGTATTTTAGCACAAAATGTGATCATGACGTAACTCACACTACCAAACGCAATATTCTTTCAGTCATCGCGCAGATATATGATCCTTTAGGTTTACTTACACCAAATATAATAATAGCTAAAATTCTATTACAAAAGATGTGGCTATGTAAGATAGGGTGGGATGACGCAGTTCCTAACCATATACTAGTAGAATGGCAAAAATTCATTCATAAATTACCTAATTTAAAAGACATACGCATTCCACGTTATGTCATTGGAGAAAATACACACATTCTTGAGTTACATATATTTTGTGACGCCTCGCAAGACGCACACGGCGCCTGCGCATATGTACGCAGCTATACAGATGCACAGGTGATATCAGTCACGTTGTTATGTGCGAAAAGTAAGGTCGCTCCCGTTAAACCTGTTAGCGTGCCGCGCTTAGAACTATGTGGCGCGCTAGTAGCTGCAAAGTTGTTTACAAAAATTTGTAACTCATTAAGATTATCTTTTAATAACGTCTACTTTTGGTCAGACTCAACAATAGTTTTAGGATGGCTCAAAATGTCACCTAATTTATTAAAAACATTTGTGCAGAACCGCGTTGCACAGATTAATGAACTCACGGGCGATAAGCCGTGGCTTCATGTAGCCGGTAAACAAAATCCAGCTGATTTGTTATCGCGCGGTGTGCATCTAGATATACTTAAGACTTGTGAGTTGTGGTGGCGCGGACCGCCATTCCTAAAGGTTCCTAACACACAATGGGAACATGATATTAATTCTTATAATAATGTTAATAACGATGAATTACCTGAATTAAAATCACTTAAAACTTCATTACTCGTTCAAGTAAATTCTGATTCTTTTATATTCGATAGGTATTCATGTTATAATCGTTTGCGACGCGTAGTGGCGTACATTATGCGTTTCATGAACAATAGCTCACAGGTTGCCTATCGATGGATGAATTAGATATTTCTATTAGAACTTTAACCCGAATAGCACAACAACAATCTTTCTTAGATGTTTATAAAACATTAAAACAAAATCGTCAATTAAAATGCCCACGCAGTATTTCTAGTTTAAATGTTTTCTTAGATGAACACGATTTGATTAGAGTAGGAGGCAGACTATCATATTCAGACTCGTTCTCGTACGATAAAAAACATCCTTTGTTGTTGTGTGGTAAACACACATTGACTCGCCTTATATTTGAGCATCAACATAAATCATTATTACACGCAGGGCCTCAGTTATTACTGGCCACAATTCGTGATACTTGGTGGCCTATTAGAGGGCGTAACTTGGCTAAACAAGTGGTGCACACCTGTATGAGGTGCAAGCGTATGCGACCTAGACCATTAAACATACAAATGGGTAACTTACCTACCGAACGATTGGAGCCAGGGTATCCATTCATACGTAGTGGCGTGGATTATGCTGGGCCATTGTTCATGCTGAACCATGCCGGGAGGGGGGCAAAGTTAACGAAATGTTATATATGTCTCTTTGTATGTTTTACTACGCGCGCAATACATTTAGAATTGGTCACAAGTCTTACTACTAAAGCATATTTGCTGGCGTTGAAGCGTTTCATCTCTCGACGTGGTAAACCACTACAGATTTATTCTGACAATGGCACGACTTTTGTAGGAGCATTAAAGGAATTTTCAAAATTTTTAGATTCTTCAAAATCAGACATTATAGATTTTACTACTAACAATTCAATAGAATTCACATTTATTCCGCCGTACTCGCCTCATTTCGGTGGTTTGTGGGAGGCAGGGGTCAAGTCCTGTAAGTTTCATTTATGTCGCATTATAGGAAATGCTCATTTTGCATACGAAGAGTTGAGTACGATATTGGCACAAATTGAAGCAGTCCTCAACTCCCGACCTATGCACCCAATGTCCACAGATCCGAACGACCTTCTTCCTTTATGTCCTGCTCATTTCCTGATTGGCCGACCGCTCACCGCACCCGCCAGTCGGGACCTCACTGCGACGGCTACGCAGCGCCTGCCACGATATGATCGCGTGGAACAAATGAGACAGAACTTCTGGCAACGCTGGTCAACCGAATACATCTCTGAGCTCCAGAAGAGAACGAAGTGGCAACTCAACCAGGACACACTTGCCCGTGACACCCTCGTCCTAATCAAAGAGGACCACCTACCACCTTTGAAGTGGCGCCTTGGACGAGTGCTGCACACATTCACCGGCAAAGATGGCATCTCACGCGTAGCAACCATCAATACAGCGACGGGCGTCATTCGACGATCATACCCAAGAATTTGCCCGCTCCTGCATCCTGATGACAACCGAACGAGCAGCATCTCAGCTTCATTGGAACCTGATGTTTCCAAGGCCGCGGGCATGTTGACGACCACAGCACCATCTACTGGCAACACATAGAACCAATCGATGAGACGAAGGCGGCGCACGGGGAAGGGGCAGACCACGGCGCGACACTAGCGACGCGCTACGGATTTTCACTGTCTTGGTGACACGCTAACGTACTCACGCAAATTGTAATTGCTAAATCTATTTAAACTGTAAAAATACTTATATCTATTGTAAAACGATATATTACACGTTATTAATAAGGAGCCTTGTGTCTGATTTATTCCACGACGCTGACACGACGACGACCTGACGCAGAAACCCCAACACCCATGTTCCGACAAGGAAGGTTCGCGAACTAATCACAATTATCTGTGAACTATTCACAGAAATTGTAACCACCTACCCGTAAGCACCAGAACCTTGCCTGAATGTTGTATCAAAGCACTCCAATCACTACAATTTCTAGAACAAGGCAAGGATTAACCCACATTACCTCAAAGGTTTACAAACCCTTACAGGCATTCTTCAGAAAATGTTACCCATGTTCCGACAAGGAAGGTTCGTGAAGTTACACAATTATCTGTGAACTATTCACAGAAATTGTAACCACTACCCGTAGGCACCAGAACATTGCCTAAATGTTGTATCAAAGTACTCCAATCACTACAATTCCCAGGACAGAACGAATTAACCCCAGAAAGATTAACCCGTATTAACTCAAAGCATATCAAACCCTGTTAGGGTTGGGCATTCTTAGGAAAAAACAATTTTAATGTTCTACAGCTAAACTAAGTTGCTCTCCCAATCTGTTACTGAATATTTGAATTTATGCAAATTAATAAAATAGTTCGTCGAGCTGTGTAGCCTCGGGCTAGGCGGCCGACCTAATTGAAGTAGCCGACGGAGATTCGATGACAAAGAGGAATGTTGTTTGCATTTAGAAAATTAGACCTTGCTTTATTAGTTATCGATTATCGTCCTTTACAGTATTATAATGCGTATTATATTGTGATATTGAAGTGGAAACTTCTTTAGGTGCGTTGGGCATTTTACAGATGGAACTAAATCATCGATTTCGCGACACTGTAACGCAATTTACCGACACCGTGGAGTTAAAGACATCAACGCGTTGATTACCGCAGAGCGTCGAGTAAAATACATAAGCACGTTGATTACCGTGGTGCCGATTTTTTTTCAAGTTTTCATTTCTGTCGGCACTCCCGGAGTGCCACTATTTTTTTAATTTATTGGAATGGATAACGGAACGGAATTTATTCTATATTTCTGTGTGCTTGTTCTACACTAGCGGTGAGCACCTATTATTGTCCCACTGCAGGGCAAAGGCTTCATAAGAGAAGGGGTCGACGATTTAAGACTTATATTAGCTATAAGTTCAGGTTTCCTCTTGATCTTTAGATCTTTTACTTCAACGATGTCATTAATGTCCAAATCAAGATTTCGTAGCTAAGATACTAAAGTCTTATGCACATGGCGTTTTTTATACGCGTCTTCCATGTAACGCGCGTCATCTGAGCGTCAATGGCGCGTTTTTTACCTTGAAAGTGCAGCGCTAGACGCACCGTCGACGACGACGTACCTACCACTAAGAACTAATAAATTCCTGTCACATCCAATTCGCTTAAGTCGCGTAAAATGCGCGTAAGCCGTTTTATTAGGACATTCACTGTCTTTTACATGATTTATTAATTCACGTTTAACATTAATATGCTGACTGTTTTATTTCCTTTGTTTTAAGAGTAGGTACCTAAATGTAGTTACATACGCAATAAACCTATTTTCATGCTTAAAATAATAATCGTTAGAAAAGAAATAAAGAAAACACCCACAATTTCTTTAATCGCGGTTCTAAGTAGCAAGTCAACAAAAAACAGAAATGCTTGAAGCTTTTTATTAGTTCTACCAAACATACAAATTATGTTACCCGTGAGTACTTGAATAAATATAATTTGTACCAGTTTCCACGGAAACGATTTCATAATCGTCACATTATATTGTACATGACCACGCCATTGCAGTTTATTAAGTGCCCTAAGCACGTAAAGTAACAAAGTGTTCGTTTGTGGACCTAATTACATTAGCCTACATAATGTACTTTATTTGACCTGGTCTTAAGTGGTCTCATTTCAAGCGTGAGTCATAACTGCCACACTTAATTTTTCCGATTTTATCGATCAATACAAAGCTACGATTGAAGCCGGATTCATATTACTCTATTGTGTCGTGTCGTGTCGTTTTCTGACGCAGTGTTAGCCCATCAAAACTCGATTTATACTTTACCAGAATCCATTCTCAATAATAACAATAAAATATTGCGAAATTAACTGTTCGTCGGTTTTCGATGAAATTTGGCACACAACCTACAAACTTTGGATACTTTTTATTCCAGTATTTTTTTATATACCTAATTATGATTTATATTTTTTTAAATGTTACCTATTTGATGTCCGGACTCCATACGGCCGAAACCGAGGCGGCCACAAGCTAGTATGATTCTAATTTAATATTATAAAGTGTAAAAGTGAGTTTGTTTGTTTTTTACTTACGGTTTCACGCTAAAAAAGTTGAATAGATTTGGATGAAATTTGGCACATGAGTAGATCATGACCTGGGCATAGGATACTTTTTATCATGATATTTCCAAGGGATAGAAACTTATGCGTGTGAAACCGCGGGGCTAGCTAGTAGATAGTATAAAATTTACTGGCCACTTTATTCTATTCAGCTCCCTGAATCCAAATAAAAATGCTTCACAATAAAAAAAGGGATTTAAATCTTTAAAGCTAAACAATATTATAGTTCCAACAAGAATAATACAAGTTTTAAACAAAAATGGCTGGAAAAGTCAATTTGTCCAGCTTAGCTCTGAGGTGGCATTTAAATTGCGCAATTATTTTTTCTGTAGCCTTCATTTGTCACGGCGTGTCCTTAAGCAGAGGTTTCTTTACCAACTGTTTTTGTTACTGATCGTTATCAACGCTTTATTTACTCATTAATTTGTCACTGTCCAGCAAATTATCTTGTCTGAAGGGATCAAAGTGGCCATTTAAAAAGTTTTTACGATCAGTTTTCTGAATGTTTTTATATTATTGCAAGTAAAACAAAAATAAATAAATAAAATAAATAAAACCCGTGATTTGAATTAAATATCCGTCAGCGGTTTTGTAAAGCAGTAATGTAACAGTGAAATTCGATATTTACTTACATTATTTCACGTAGAAACAGAATAAAAATATTCAGTTCTTCACATAACCTCCCCCATGTAGTGACTGTAGCCAGCATACGTCGGCATTGCAATAAAATTTTACATGTTATGTAACATCTACATCCTCACATACGAACTACGCATCACACTGACGTCACGTGAAATCCTGCATCGTGCAAGCGTAGTTTACCGCGCGATCAGCATATATACAGGGTGTTTGGCAGAACGTTGAACATACGAAAATGGTGGATAGGTGGGGTCATCTGCTACTTACTTAGCCCTAATTTATTTGGCCCTGGCCCCCTGGATAATTTTCTTAATGCAAGTTGAAATTAAGATTTAAGTATTTTTTACATCTTTCTGTAAGTTTGAGGACTCATAACTTTTTTCTAGCTAACATCTGAATAAAAAATATTGTCTGTTTTACCCATTTTTAATAAAAATGACACTTCCAAGTTAAAAAAGTGGTGAAACTAGAAGAGAGCAAAAACAGCAGTTGCCCACCAGATACGACACCCGTCTTGGCGGAGGATTCTCCCTTTTCTATGGAGGATGAGTGAACTTTACACCCTGTTCCTCATGCCTCTATATATGTAATAACCCACAACACCATCGTCATTTTTATCAATCCGAAAACAATCATTAGTACAAATTAAGTGTCACAAATGATTACAGAATTCAACCCCACGGCAATATTCAACCATCACTGGGGCTTAGCGCAGTCAATACAGCGTCATGTCCAAGCTCACAGTTCAAACGTTATCAACCTATCCACATACTCACTCGACGGGCCATCCAATCGGTTTTACATTTCAACGTATTATCTGCATCGCTTTTATAATAGAATTGCAAATTTAAACCCTTTATAAGCGCTCTGCATTGGGGAACACAAATTTGCTTTTACGTTCATTTGCATTGCAACGTCACAGTTGTGGTGGCTTCCGAAACGCCTAGTCGTGCACATTGCACGGTTATTAATGCAAACAGGGCTAGAGGGGTCGTGGCTTATAACATTGTGGATTGATTGTTCTGCGAAGTTAAACTGCACTTGCTGCGGTGAAGCTTTAGATGGGTGATTATTTTAACCACTTCAATACCTCTCCAGGATCATTTTTAAATGTCAAACTCAGGTTTGACTACGTTTGGTCAGCCGACTACTTTTATAATTATAAATTCAACATTAATGATATACCTAATATTTTGTTACAATATGATTTAAAAGAGTGTCCTTGGAGTTTCTTGCCCGTTCTTCTCCATAGGAACCTACTACGCTTTGGAACGGGCAACTAACTTCACCTTTCTGTATAACAAACTCCTTTGACAATTCAAAAGTTCCTGTAAATAGTTTATGCTTTGAGTTTGAGTTTACTAATAAAGTTGTTGCGGGTTAACTGCCTCGTTGGTCTAGTGGTCGCAAGCGCTACTGCTGAGCATAAGGTCCTGGGTTCGATTCTCGGGTCGGGCAAAGTGTTATTGGGTTTTTCTATCTGGAATTTCTCAGTAGCAGCTCGGAGTTTGGATTTGTGCCCGGTTGATGGAAATAGGCTCGCCCCCTATTACATGGGACTTAAAAAGACCATAACTGGCGAAATGTGGGTGTACCTGCTACAGGATCACCTCTACCCAACCCTTCGGGGAAACAAGGCGTGATGTTATGTGTTATGTGTATATTGTTGCGGGTAGTTCTAACACCTATAACTGGCATAAAACCAGACAACTGGAGTTAAAATATTGGTTCTGTTCAGTTATTGGGTTTTGGATCATCTCAGATGGCTGGATAAGATGTAAAACTATGTTATTCAGTTACAATAGATGGTAATCCAAAAATCAATCTGCCTAACCTTTTCCCAACTATTTTGGGGCTGGCTGCCAGTCTAACCAGATCCAGCTGGATACCAGTATTTTACATGGAGCGACTGCCTATCTGACCTCCACAACCCTGTCACTGGGTAACACGATACAGCTTGGTAAGGCTGGTTGTCAGACTTTTGGGCTTCTGACGACTCGTAACGACTGTTAAAGATCCACGAATGACAGCCGGGACTAACGGTTTAAAGTGCTTGCCGAGGCCCGGATGGGTCTCGGTATAGTATGGATATGGTCACCCATCAACGGACCAACCTCGACAAACGTTGCTTAACCTTAAAGCGACCGGTGCGGCTGTTATAATTTAGCCACAAGCCTCTCTAGAAGGCAATCCTAACAGGATAATAATGTAAACACAGCTGTTTCTTTTGTTAAAGGATTATTACTATGAAGCTCTGGATACTTCATTTTATAGGGCCTCCATAGCATTGTTTTATGTCTAATTTATTGAGCGCAACCCCGATTATAATTACAACCGGCGTTTAATTAAACGGGTTTTAGCTTTGTACATATATAGAGGTATACACATTATGTACTTGTATTATCGTCTATCATAAGCTATAATTAAAGCCTCACTGAAACGTATTGTATGAAATTTTCAGCAAAATTAAATTGTATTAAATACGAATGTGTTTAATTTCAAACTCAAACCATTTATTTCAAATAAACCAATTACAGGTACGTTTGAATTGTTAAGAGGTCGGTCAGTTAGAAAGATGAAGCTAGTTGCCCATTCCAAAGCGTAGTAGATAGGTTCCTATTGAGAAGAACGGGCAAGAAAATCCACTGACACTCTTTTAAATCATAATATTGTTACAAAATATAACAACAACATAATAATATTGAGGTATTACAATTTATATTTAGTTGAGGTACTGAATGCGTATTATAGTATTAATTTAATTGCTATTGGATTTGAAACACGATTTCACATTGTTATATCAGATTTATTCGAGCTGCAAACCAACTTTGAATTAAATAAGGGGTGTCTCAGAATGTTTTTCGTTTTTGTATTGACCAATTTCTTCTGATTGATATTGCCATAATGATCCCGACTTTTATGGCTACAGAAATGCAAAACCAGTATAGCTATAACCGCAACACCTTTTTCCAGCAAGATGGAGCCACTTCTCATGTTACAAATGCCTCATTAGCTGCTCTTCACGATTTATTCCTTGGAAGAGTGATAAGTCGCCGAGGAGACATCAACTGGCTACCGAGGAGCCCTGATTTAACGCCTCCTGATTTTTTCCTATGAGGCTACCTAAAACGTAAAGTTTCAGTAAAAATCCATTGCCATCCAACCTGATTGTTTTGAAGCAAAGAATCACTGAAGAAATTAACTCTTTTCAAAAGCGATGCTCCAGCGAGTGATTGAAAATTTTAGTTCCAGGTTAAATGAGTGTGAACAAGTGAATGGTGAGCATTTGCAAACGATTTTTTACATAAATAAACTTCAAGAACTGCTCTATAATTTAACAATAAATAAAACGAGTTTTAATTGAAATTGTTGTTTTTTATTCAACATCTAAAAACGAAAAACATTCTGATACACCCTTTACATCATTAATTTTCCCATTTAACAAAATATTATAAAAGTTAAGAACAAAAATCACTTTTTTCACAAAATCCTTTTCAAGATTGAAACCGCGATTTGAATTCCTGATTACGGTAAAGGATTGAAATGAAGGAATTTAGAAAATTTACATTTGAATGCCGAAGGGGGGTCTTACACCCGGTTATGAAAATTCGTACTGATGTTACGACGATCCCGAACATAAAACTGTTATCACAGTATCCTACTTCAAGATAAATTATTTTGTTATTGAACTACAAAGAGATATAATACTCATATCTTTACAAAGAAAAAAAGACGTTTAAGTGTACTGCAATAAAAGGAAAAGTCTTGAAGAAATAAATGAAGAAGCCATAAAAAATTAGAGTCCTTGTAATCTTGAGACGAAGGTTTTTTGCATTTTCTGTTAATTCATTTACTTACACTGATGAAGTTATTGGAGTTGGGTATCTCGTCTATGATGAGTCTGGTACAAGTAGTGGCAGGTTTTTATTTGCAAAGCATGTACATTAAATCTAAGTTTTAAAATAATTAATATCTAAATTAGGTTAAATTGCTAAAGCAGTGAACATGTTTAAGTCGTAAAAATATTATTGAAATATTATTTAAATATATTAAATTAGTGGTTATGAACTTCAATTATTTTACGTTATTACCTACCTCTCTAGTAGAATATTATTATCGAGTAGAATATTATTATTTAGTATTATTAATATTAAGTGTTTTTTTTTTGCTGCATGTGCTGAAGAAATATGAAATGTATGATTATTATCTTAATTTGGATTAAGGAATAAATAAAAGCTATCATAATAATAATACCAGGATTACACTGATATATTAGTTGTGTTTCTGTTATTCAACTAATTACCGCCCCGTTTGCTTATGGCACTAATTTAATGCGCAAATACTTGGCACTAGTTTATGGTAATTATAAATGAAAGATAAGTTAATGGTGGAAAATAAAATATGGGTACTTAAGCTTAATTCTGTAACTTGGCTTTCATACGTAAAATTAAGTCTACCAATTGACTTCGAATCGTGGAAGTCAACTACACCATTAATGATTAATGGTATAGTTGTCTTCCTCGCAGATGAATATGATATTAACCAATAGCATTCCCCTTGTCAGAAACAGCGAGGCTATTATATAAACTTGTGAGGATTGTTATTTGTGAAAGATAATCTTTCTTACATATAAAATTCTCGTGTCACAATGTTAGTTACCTTACTCCTCCGAAACGGCTTTATTGATTTTTACCAAATTTTATATGCATATTTAGTAGGTCTGAGAATCGGCTACTATCTATTTTTCATACCCCTAAGTGATAAGGGTTGTCCACCCCAAACAAATAATTGGCAAAACAACGTTTGCTGGGGTCAGCTAGTAGGTCATATAAAAGAACTGTATTATATTTAAAAAATGGTATATTAAATTATAAGAAAGGCTTACGGAGCGACTTAGTCTTGTTGACCAAGCTCCTTAAATAAAGATGAAAAAAAAACCAATAGCATAAAATATAAGTAATGATTAATCATATTTATCTTATGGCACTGGTTAATAGTGTAGTTTTTTATTAGTGAAAGATTTTTGTAATGGGATCAGTAATTCCAGAGATTACTTCTTACAAACAAACAATTTTAATTCTATACATATAATATTATTATTATAATAAACAGACATCATGACTGTAATTATGCAGAATGTTGTGCCCCGAAGAATTAGGCAAAGGTGTATCTATAGTACAGACACATTTCGCCAGTTATGTTTAAGTCCCATGTAATAGGGGGCGAGCTTATTGCCATCAGCCGGGCACAAATCTAGACTCCGGGCTGCTACTGAAAAGTTCCAGACGAAAAAACTCAATTACACTTTGCCCGACTCGGGAATCGAACCCAGGACGTCATGCTCAGCAGTAGCGCTTGCGACCACAGATCATCGAAGCAGTCAATATTATTATAATTACATAATATTATTAAGATTATTTAAGTTAATAAAATAATAATAATAATGGTAATAGGCTCGCCCCCTATTACATGGGACTTAAACATAACTGGCGAAATGTGGGTGTACCTGCTACAGGGACACCTCTGCCCAACCCTTCGGGGAAACAAGGCGTGATGTTATGTGTATTTAAGTTTAGTAGTAATTTGTTTTTAAAATCACACTAAATACTTAAAAAACCCTGACTTTTTAGGTAAAAGAAAACCTACCAATTTACCTACACACTGCCTAAAGACGATAGAAAAATATTACCGTTCACTGTTCCTACCTACTGAAGTAAAACAAAGGACAAATCATATAATACGAACGTATATGAACTCAGTAAGTGGGAAGCAGAATCGACCTCTCGTAAGTAGGGCAATACATTCAGCCACCCTTTCCGACATGTGTGGAGACCATAAATTACAACGCGCACCTGTAAGTGCTAGATCATGCCTAGATAAAGAAATGTATATAGAAACTGATTTATGATTTTGTTATATGCACTTTGGGATTTCGTACGGAATTTATGAGTATTTCTTGGTACGTATTTTTGGTGAAGACTAGTTGCCCTTTTTAGGTGATGGGAGGTCTTATTTAAGTAACTGTAGACCTAGAGGAATAAACCACTATCATATATATCTATGATCATATTTAGGATCATAATAATATATTTTATTATTTAAGAAATATTTAAAATATCGAAGTTCACAAATGATTCACATCACATATTTAAATTACATTGTCATTATTTTATCTATGACTCATAGAATTATGATCATATATGTATGATAGTGTAATATCCCCCTTAGATAGAGATTAATCGGCGTAGTACTACTTCAATAACTATTACGCCACCAAACAGCATTTTTTTTTCGTTTTAAAGTGTTTGCTAATGTTAAGTTTTTGCAAGAGGTTTTTAAATAACATATCGAGAGAAAATGTTCATATGTATTGTGAAATAATGTTCCAATCTTAGAATGATTTATTTAAAAATAATTGGTTACTGTCAATGGTTACATAATTTCCTAACGTGTTCATAATATTCATCTCATGTATGCGGTTTATGGTTCTGCCTTAGCAGTTCAAGTTTAATGATAATGGTAGATATCCAAAGGATTAACATAACGCTATTGTTGGTATAGGAATAAAAATACATACGGCATTGCTGATTTATGATTTATACGAGCATGCACTTCGGGATTATGTCTGAAATTTACGGGTGTACGTACCTACGTTTGATTTAATAGGATTAAACAAAAATGTGTGTTTGTAATCGGATTGGTTCCAAGTGTTTTATTGTCGGATTATGATAATACAAGGGTAGTGCTTATTGTTTGTTTTTGTATGGTACATAAATGGGATTATTTTGTGTTCAATGGCTCCCGTATCTATTTGTGGAAGCGTATTGCATTATCATACGTAAAAATACGACCCACACAAATTCTAAGGTGCCAACCCTAGTGAGGCAGAATCTATCATGATTTTAGACTAGTGGAATCTACCCCACCAAATCGAACTAGTGGGGCAGATTCCACTTAAAATTTTAGGCATTCTTAGTAGAAGTTAGGGGCAAAGTGGAATGATTCGAAAATATGAAGAAGAGAAGTAATTTTATTAAAGTACATGTTTTTTTTTTTTAATAATTTTGAAGCGAATGACAGCTTTTGAACAAATATTTGTGCTCCAGTCTGAAGCTAATCTTGTGATCACAAACAGACTCCTGATAATCAATGTTTTTTTAGCACCATCTCCATAATAATTCTAGCAATTCATTTAAACGCTTGTATAATCGATTGAAAAGAAATATTTTGGTTAATCAAAATAGCAGAAAGTTTTCTGTTTTTGTTGACTACCTTTTTCGCTACGCTCTTTAGTCTTTAGCCCAATCAAAATAACAAACACAAATCGGATTATTCGTAATTTAAAAACCCTTTAAAACCAATGCGTAGGGTAGCAGTGTTCGTGAATCGTACCAAAACCTATCATGTACTCGGTGACATCAAGGGCAAAATTAACGTTTGAATTATATTCAAATCAGTGAACAGAAAACCCCAACATAGTCGTATTATATGGTAATAAAAGTGTATATAAAAACGTATTTTGTTGTCATATATTGTTCACTCGATGTAGCTTTTAAGGAACATACAGGTGCCTAATGTTCTGTATTATCGAGGTTACGTAGGTATTGGAAATTCTTGTTAATATGGGGAAAAGTTTCAGTAAGGACCAAAAGTTTCCAGACAAAATACCTTTTCAAGGACGTCTTGCGAATATTGGGTATTTTTTCGTGTCAAATGTTGTTCGATGTCATTGATATAATTTATTTGATATTTTTCAACTTGAACCTTAATAAACATGTCTCAGAAAATTAACATCGGGTATCTTCAGAATTTGCTAATGCCGTTACAGTAAAAAGATAAGATATTTTTATTTGCATAAAACATAGGTGTTATTAAAAATATTTGATCGAACATGGTTTGCTTAAAACTAAAGCAAACTTAGGTACTTACTTACTAAAAATACATTTATGACATTGAAATATATTACACTGAAATTTATAGGTATTAAAAAATCATTAATATTATAGAAATTATTATTATTTAAAAAAAAAATCAAAAATAAATGCTATGTTCAATAGAATTGCTATTTTTTTTAATCTATTTTAAATGATGATAAAATTTTGCATTACTTAGCTACCAATCTATCGATCAATAAAAAATTAATCATGTTGATATTATATTATATATTAATGTCACTTTCCGCATCTGTCTGTGTGAACGCGTTGATCTTCTTAGAGAACTTATTCCGGAAGGTTTAAGTAAGCATATAATACATCTATATTAAACTCATATATAATAAAGAAATCTCGATATGTTTAGTCAGGTCGTAAAATCCGCGCGAAGCCAGGGCGGGTCGCTAGTTTTCTATAATAGAATGTCATTACACGCTCAATCAAGAATAATTTACAAATTAATAATTTAATTAATATTGTACAAGTAATTCACTTCACTTCCATCCATACGTTAATAAGCACCCAATTTTTATAACTCAGTATCGAAACTTATAATTAAGTTTCACGAATAGGTATATTTTTATTATTAATTAAATTGAGAGAAATGTTGTGCGCATAAATCAATTTATTTTAATCTTTTAATTATTTTAGGCGTTTAATTTTTTTGCGGTTTTATGGTATTTTTTAATGATGCTGTTTTAACGACTGTGGGTTTTATGAAGAAGGAAAACAATATGTAATAAAATAAAATAACACATAACATCACGCCTGTTTTACCTAAGGATTATGCAGAGGTATATGTAGCAAAAGTACAACCACTTTTCGCCAGTTATAAAACTTTTTAATTCGTATTTTTTTAAACCACCATTGTGTTGATCAACCGTCAATATTTCCTCAGTAAGTGTCTTAATGACCTTAAACCTCGTTTCTCACAAGGTTTCCTTTATGTAGGCTAGGTTCCTTTGTAGATCGGGAAAAGGGTTAGGTACACGAATATGCGAATCATTTTCTGTGTGAGCCTAACATATAGTTAGGTACTATCAGGTACCTAACTACTAAAAACAGCTTTGAACAGTACCAACTTTTAACAATGAACTCACACAATAAGCATTTCGGTACACGCTTCGCTACACCCTTTGCAAATAGCTGAAATTATGATTACGTAAACGAAAACCGACTTAGTCCCTACAAGTAACAGGTTACGTAAAAGTTTGTACCGTCGTATTGATTAGCATAAAATTTTCCTACTATATTATTTTAATGACTTCCCGCTAAAGCTTGAGGTAAACGTTTGAAATAACTTGGAACAGTGAATAAGTAGATGTTTTGTAGGGTATTTGGGTCACGTGCGAAAAATGTGGAGGTATTTGAACTCGTAAAGATAATAATAGTATACTATCTAACATGAGTTAATATACCTACATTTTGAATATTGTTTTGCATCAAATAATAACAGCTGCACGGGTCGATCAAAGGTTAAGCTGCGCTTGCAGAGGTCGGTCCGTGGATGGGTGACCATTCATAACATATCGAGACCCCGAGCCCTCGGAAAGCACGTTAAGCCGTTGGTCTCGACAGTCAGTCGTAGATCTATGACAGTCGTTACGGTAAGTTAGAAGCCCGAAAGTCTTAGGTACCAAGGGGTATCGTGTTACCCAGTAACTGGGTTCTGGAGGTCAGACTCTAGTCACTTCATGTAAAATACTGGTATTCAGTGTTTCCGGTTAAACTGCAAGCTGACCCTAACACAGTTGGGTAAAGGCTAGACAGATTGATTGATCTTTGGCATTCTTTCAACCTTCTTTCCTTGTCTCACTATTGGGCAAACTATTCTATCTCAATTTTGAAAATAAAATTGATATGTCTATCAAAATATTAATGACTTTTTTATTGTTACAGGTACTAACATAGTGCGGCGCTCCCGAACAAAATGTTGTGACAAAAGTGCGAACCGGACGGTGACTTAAAAATGTGTCATCCAAAGAATTCCCTAGATGTGACCAGCAGTAGAACATTTCTGTTCATAATAGTGTTACTATCCCTAAAACTGTGCAGTCCTCAGGACTTAAATGAGGAGTTTGTGAACGAGGATAGTATAGAGACATCAGATATAAGTATAGTGCCAGTTAAAAAAGTGAAGTTTCCAAGGAACGTTGGTGCAGCGACGCCTTGTCGCTTGAGCGAGCTCTTGTGTGACACTGGACAGTGTATATCTTTGGACAAGTATTGTAATGGAGAGGACGATTGTGGAGATAAGAGTGATGAGCCGAAGTCCTGTACACGTAAGTACTTATAGTGTTATGTTTCTTGCATAATGTGAACGTTATATAAGATTATTGTTATGCGTCGTGCTTCGGGAGTACAAACTTGGGTGTGAAGCCCAATTTACACGATGCACGTTTCTTGCCTGGGGCATACCATAAAATTAAATCAACAAATGACTTGCACCGACTAAATACTGATTAGACTCTGCAGGACATATACTGAACTTATTGGTGATATTCTTCAGAAAAGTCAGGTGTGTAGTATCACAGATGAAATTAGTACCTACTCGCAACCGGCGTGTGTGTATGATCAATGGGCCAAAAGCAATTAATTTACTGAATTCCTAGCAGATCATTAGCAATTCCTCTATGGTTGTGGTGGTGGTTAGCTAAATCTTATTCAATTCATATCAGAATCATAATTGGGGTAAATATTGCTGCATAAAAAAAATGAAGACCGTAATTTTACTGGAAAATTTATCTTTACAGTTTTTTTTTCTACAATTGTATTTTATTTCATTATAATACAAAACTGTCAAAACAGATGTCTTGCGTAATATAAATTGAACGCAGATAATATGTACAATCGTTTAAATAAACGATTTACAATATTATGAATTGTCAGTTTGTTACTTTTAATATGATTCATAATATTGTCATATTATGATTCTGCAAAAGCGGCCGTTTTAGGCCCCCAGATGTATGAACGTAAACGACGCAAAATGAATATGTAAGGATCGTAGCAGGTGGCATTCTGTAGTTTCTGCCTATCCCAATGGGAAGAAGGCGTGAGTTTATGTAAGTGTGTATGTAGACTCCGCAACTTTTATTATTGCCATAACTTACTTAAGTCCCATTTACACGATGCAAGTTTCTTGTCTGGGGCATACAATAAAATTTAAGCAACAAATGATTTTCATTACAGCTTATATTGGTACTTCAATTTATGGTATATCACAGGCAAATAAAACGCACCGTGTAAATCAGGCTTTAATATATTAGTGTCATCGAAGTCATATCAACTCGTATCTAAGAATTAATTTCGAGATTATTAGGTACCTTTTGAAAGCCCACAAATACATACGGGGCATTGACATCAAATATGTAATTTGTAAAAGTAATATGTGAAGTGAAAGAAGCCGAACTCATCATAACAAAAAGGCGCGCGAATAAATCTTTTGAAACTCATTTTAGGTCATTCAAACGCATTTTTAATATGTCTCCCCTTCTCGGTTTGCTGACATCTGTCACAAAAGAAAAGGTAGTAAAGGAAGGCTAAGGATTGAGGGCCTTAGAATAAGCGACTTTTTGAAGAAGCGGAAAGTTTGAGATGTCTTGTCTAGGTGTCTGTGCGTAGTTGTTGATAGCATTGGAATGTTTTGTTTTGTGTTCTTCAAGTTCTTTTGTTTTGTAGTACGGTCTCTTCTTTCCATTAGTACATATTTATGTTTCCAATTATACAGTACGACACAACTTAGATGTAGCATCGGCAAAGTTCGTAAAACCGATCAGCATCCGAACTGAGTGCGCCTTCAAAATTACCAATCTATTTTACTGCTTTAGGTGAAAATGATCTTTTCACAAACGCAGTAAATTGTAAAGTTTATGACTTTACAATTTATTGCGTTTAACCAAATACATTCGTTAAATTGAAATGAAAGAATGCAAATTTTCAAATTTACGCTACATTTAAGTTGTGTCGTACTGTACTGTCTTGTAAAATGGTTTTTATAAGATTTTTACTCGTTTTCCCGTGATCATTTTCATGATTTTCCAGCAGTTCTGATAGAACGGCTGGAAAATCACTTTTGCCTTTTTCAATGATTGATATGACGTAAGTAATCGTAAACGGGCTTCTAGGAACTTCCCAATCTTTTTGAGTTTTTCTTTTTATTTGAATTAACAAAGCCAACGAGAACTATTATGTTATCAATAGAGAACCAAGTTTATTCTGCAAACGAATGCCACACATTATTGACCCGTATGACACTATAAACCCGGTTTCTTATATCTTCTTACGGGACCCAAATCGCAGTTCTCGTAGCCTCGAATGCTTCGTCGTGTGGCAGTAGAGTGGCTGTGTCAGCGATGGACAGACTTGGCTCCCTTTTGCCTTTTATGTAATATTCATCCCGGGGAGTTATGCGGGGACTCCGCCAAAACATATTATACAACATGTTTATGGATTTACGTAATCGTTCGGTTGGGTTAGGTTACTGTGTATCGCTTCTAGATTATTTTGTTGGTTAGTTTGTTTGGGAGTTGATATTTGGGTGATGTTTATCAATTAGGATGCAAAACTTCACAAAAACATGATGATGCATTTCAGATTGTCATAGATATAATATTCTATTCTATTCCATAAAAAAAAAAAACAAAATGAAATAATTATAATAGTGAAAAAAATAATATTGAATATAAAAAAAAAATTAATGAATTTAATAATGAACATAATTCTTTTTATCTTTATTTTTCTATTTTGTCATCTGCGGGATTTCATACGTCGCTATAAATTGTTTCCTCGTCAATTCATCTTGTTATAACCTAAGTTGCAACCTTGTTATAAGGACGTGGTAGGCTTTTATAAGAAATGAATTAACTATAATTTGTAATTAATTAAATTTTTCTGTAATCTTTGACAGTCGTTACGGGTCGTCAGAAGCCCGAAAGTCTGACAACCAGTCTTACCAAGGGGTATTGTATTACCCAGTTACTGGGTTGTGGAGGTCAGATAGGCAGTCGCTCCATGTAAAATACTGGTATTCAGCTGCATCCGGTTAGACTGGAAGCCGACCCCAACATAGTTGAGAAAAGGCTAGGCAGATGATGAATTAACTATAATTTATCTGTCAGTTTCCATTACACTTAATTGGCAAAATGTGGGTGTACTATAGGTACACCTCTGCCTAACCCTTGGGGGATTACAAGCGTGATGTTATGTTATGTTTTCAGTCAAAAAGTTCTCGTTGTCTTTTTGCTCAAACAACACATAACCATGTCACTCAAAACTCCACAATTCGAACACACAACCAAACAGGATACTTTTACACGTCAATCTAAAACAACGGGTCACAATCTGTAAAGCCGCTTTATCGCTTTTCTCTAACCTATAATATAAAGCGTCAGCGGTCAAAAGTTATGAAGCACCTGACCCTTTCTGAAGGGCATCACTAATAGGTCGCCGTACGCCTTACGTCCTTCTGGGGTGTCCTTTCCTGAAATTTTCTTTATTATTAGAGTGTTGCATTATTAGTGTTGCGTTGTGTTAAGCATTAAGTTAGAGTGAATCGTAAAATTTATTATGAGTATTTAATTGTTGAAAGCATTGTATGCTATATGTTTTGTGACTATTAAAAAAAGTTTTTTGTAGAAAAAAGAATTCAGAGGTTTGTAAATATTTTTAGGTTTAGAAACATTTCTCATGATTATGCTCATTGTTATCAACAAAAACGACGCCAACTTTGGAAGATTATTTTGAAGAAAACAACATTTATTTCAGTAGCTTTGTAGAATTCTAAGCTGTAGGTAGGTACAAGAATTTCGTTTCATGGAAACTAAATTCGTAACAGAACAAAGACGAACCTAAACCACAGAGCATTAGTGGTAATAATCCCCGTCTATATTAGCCGAATAAGCTTTTAGAATGGGCTCCCAAACAAAATATACTCTCGGGTACATTTGCCAGTCCATAGCACTATCGCTGGTCCCTAACACAAATAAATTCTCTTGCAAAGCATGCCTTAATCTGCCTCGCGCAGTTTCACCAAAACGGCTCTCATCCCGCGCTCGTAAAATACGTTTTTGCTCAGAAAATGTCTGCAACGATAATTGTCTTACACAAAAGAACTGAAGATGTACTCACAAAGGGAATTGAAAGAAGTAGATTACAATGAGTTTGCTCAGCTCCTTCTCTCAGGGGAGTCGGTGCATCAGTCTGATGCAGACCGCAGAACGAAGTTAGGAATTACATTTTTATTGAGCGAATGGTATAGAAACTGTACTGAAACAATAGAGTTGCGATTTCATTGCAGCGAATTTGAAGTCAGTCTTTAGGAGATTAGTCTCAAAACTGAATTGAACATACTTTCGAGTATGTTCAATTCAGTTTTGAGACTAATCCCCAAACATGCTATTATCAAATTAAGACTAGTCACTCATCAATACCTGCTCTAAAAACAGCCGCACTTGCCATTTAATGGGTCTAAAATCAAATTTAACACTAATCTTATTATTAAAACTAGCTTCTGCCCGCGACTTCGTCCGCGTGGAGTAGCTACTTTGGGCTAACGCTATCTTTAATCCGCGACTTCGTTTAAATAAAGGTGTATTTTTTTTTAATAATGCGTACCTATGTTAAGGAGCTATTTTAGGTACCTACATCACGCTTTAATCAGTAAGCCGACTTTCGCACGGACGTAATAAAATCGCAGCGGGATTTTACCGCGCACTGAATTTTCAACTCTCGGTGTTAAGCCGAACGTTGAGAATCCAACGCGCTGGAACGCACTCTCGTCCCAGCGGATTTTCAACTCTCGGCGCTAAACAGATCGTTGAAAATCAAGAGCACGAAAAAAAGAACCAGATCTCGATAGGGCAACATATAGTTGCCCGTGCGAAAAACACTCTTGGCGTAAATCTATTGCTACGTGCTTAAATGTTTGCCCCTGGGCCTTATTAATTGTTACCCCAAACGATACCTTCACCGGAAATCGCACGCAGTACTTGATCATTATTTTGCTGCGATGTTATTTTACCGCTATCTATTTTAAAACTGCGATATCTCCTAAGATATTTATTGAAATCGAATGATGTGAACGACAATTTTGTTTTAAATTAAATACTTGTGATGAATAACGTATTTATTTGGATAAGGATTAATGTCATGTTTATAAAAACACCTTCGTAAATAACGCATTACTTTTGAACAAATTTGGTTAGCATAAAAAAGGTTAGAGTGAGCCAACCTTAAAAGATAGACATATGCTGTCGCGGACTTTTTTTTAGAACTTTTAAAGGGGAACAATTCTGTCATACATGATTTTTGCGAAACTTTAACTGTTTACGCAGCGCACGCAGCGGAAGCTCTCAAAAGGAAAAAAATAATCCCGATTTTGAAACATTCTTCATTGGTGCTCCGCTCCTATTCGTCTTAGCGTGATGATATATAGCCTTCCTCGATAAATGGGCTATCTAACACTGAAAGAATTTTTCAAATCGGATCTGTAGTTTCTGAGATTAGCGCGTTCAAGCAAACAAACAAACAAACAAACAAACTCTTCAGCTTTATATATTAGTATAGAAGTATAGATTTAATCTAATCTAATTTAATCTATGTAAATTGTAATCAATTTAGCTTTTAATTTAAAAAAATATTTTATCTAAACTATGCATGACTTGTTTTAATTGATAGGTAAGCCTGTGATGACAGTTGTATGTGTTTTTAAATAAATAAATAAAATTAATTGTGTTATTGTCTGCGCATAATGTAGTGCATACTGTGCTTTTCTTTATGTAATGGTTTGTAATGTACAAATTGTGAAGTAATAGTGTACTCATTTTTGAAGAGCCTAATAATAAATAAGCTGGCAACACTGTGTCAACAAGACATCTCGTTTACCTAATTTTATAAAATATAATAATTCTGAAGCATTTTTACAAGAGTTTCCCCATACATACTACATTGAAACCAGAAAACCATAAAAATTCAATAAAGAGATCTAATTGCACCAAAATGTAAAAGAACACTATTAAAAACTACCGAATCGGAGGTGACAAGACAGATGTCACCTCCGATAAAACAACATTAAATTGAAAATAAAATGAAGATGAAATGTTGACAAGATCGGCTGCACGCCTAGCACGCCCACCACCTCCGGACTCGCCGCTCAGCTCCGCCTCGTCGCCGCCGGTACCCAGCCCCACTGTGAGCGCTGTGACGACACCGGCCGCGGCAGTTGCGTCGAGCTCGAGCGACGAGTATTTCTCTCCGCCCACGACGCCACCACCTGCTCGTCGGCGGGGAGGACGCCGGCCGCCGGTCGGCTTAGGACCTCGAGGCCCACCGGCCTCTGATAGGGTCCCAGCTCCCGGCGGAAGTGTGCAGCGCATGAGATGGACACGATCCATTAACGAAAACGTCATGCGCTCATACTATGGGGCTACAGAGGGGGGAAATAACCTGACCGCGTACCGTGTTCGGATGCTCTCTCTTTTTCAGGCGCTTGAGCCAGCTGTCAACGTTTCGGCACAACGACTGTCGGATCAGGTGCGGGTCATCCAGCGTAATCATATGCTGGATGACACTGTACTTGATCGCCTGCGAAATGAAATGCGAAGTAGCCATGTCATCGCTCCCCCGTCGCAGAGTGTTATAGCACCAGCACAGGACACTACAAGCCAAGCTGACGAGAGGATTGATGACAGGGCTACAAACGTAAGTACCCAGTGCAATGAGGAATTGAGGAGTGCTTTGGAGGGTGCGATTCAGGAATATCGATTCATGTCGCCCGAACTTAGACCACGTTTACCTCGTTTGCCCATGCATAACAAAAATAGGGCGCTGGTGGCGGTTCTGGATTCGCAGTTGTCAAATTATTTTGATGACTGCGCAGACCTCACTGATACTCACTCAATTCTGTACTGCGCGGCTGTAGCGGCATGTCGTGTAGCTCACGTCAAATTTGCTAATGACTCAAGAGCTACACGACCGAAACCAGCCGTGCCTGCTTGGCAGTGCAGAATTGAGCGCCGTATTGGTGGGGCCAGAGCCCTCATCGGCAAACTAATCTGCTTCAGGGAGGGCAATACTCGCCCTAGAGTGATGCGCTTTGTGAGGCGGGCGTTCGTAGGGACTAATATCTGCCCACAGGAATATATGGCCCGTGTCACAGAGCGCATCGACTGCCTGAAGCAGAAAGTGTATGCATGGGCAAACCGTATCCGTAGGTATAAGCGGCGAGTGGATCGATACACTCAGAATCGCACCTTCCAGAGAGATGAAAGGTGGGTTTATAGGGCTTGGGAGCGACCGAACCAAGGTGTGGCTGACACGCATCTGCCAGATGATGATGCCATGTGCTCTTTCTGGCGCAGCATCTGGTCGGTGCCTGTCAGTCACACCGAAGGTGATTGGACTCGAGAAGTCGAGCGAACCTGCGATCCAATAGCAGAAATGGGGGCCATTACCATCTGTCCCCAAGATGTGGCTCGTGCAGTCCGTCCGTTGCCTAACTGGAAGTCTCCAGGGCCGGACGGGCTGCACAATTTCTGGATTAAATGGTTTGTAAGATCGCACGCTCGCTTGGCGGCTCAGTACCAGACTGCTTTAGAGTCTGGTTCGCTACCCCAGTTCCTAACGACAGGAGTTACCCACCTGCTCCATAAATCTGGTAGCACCGCGGAACCCAAAAATTATAGGCCGATCACGTGTTTACCGACGGTCTATAAAGTTCTTACATCCATTTTGAGAGCTAAAATTAACAAACATATAGACACCAACTCCATCATGTCTGCCTCTCAAAATGGATGTAGGAATGGGTCCCGCGGTACTAAGGAGCAACTCCTCATTGATATGGCCATTAGCCAACAAGTTCGCCGTTCCCGAAAGGATCTGTCGACATGCTGGATAGACTATAAGAAGGCCTATGACTCGGTGCCACATACATGGCTCATGAGGGTGCTGGAGTTGTATAAAGTAGATACAACTCTGCGCACCTTCCTGATGTCGTGTATGGGGCAATGGAGGACGGTCCTTCGCTATCCAGGATGTCGAAATATCCAGAGGAATAGTGAGCCGATAAGGATTGAGCGAGGTATATTCCAGGGAGATAGTTTGAGTCCGCTCTGGTTCTGCTTAGCCCTGAATCCTCTAAGCACACTGCTGGAGAATTCAGGTCTTGGCTATCGGCTGAGGAGAGGTGGTCAGGTTATATCTCACCTCCTCTACATGGATGACCTAAAACTCTTTGCCCCCAACAATTTGCAACTGATGGAGCTACTGAAAGTAACTGAAACTTTCAGTAGCGCCATCAGGATGGAATTTGGTGTGGATAAATGTGCGGTCATGCATGTAAAGCGAGGGGAGATTGTGGAATCCGCGGGAACCCAACTCTCGGATTCCATAAACCTTAGAGCCCTCTCCACATCCGAAACCTATAAGTATTTGGGTATGTCGGAAGCGTTGGGCATCAATGTTACTGACATGAAGCAATCGTTGAAGGAGCGCTTCTTTGGCCGCCTGAAGAAAGTATTTAATAGTCTTCTATCAGGCGGAAACAAGGTGCGCGCCTTCAACGGCTGGGTCATGCCGGTTTTGATGTACTCTTTCGGCATACTCAAATGGACTCAGACCGAACTCGACGCCCTGGATAGGAGGGTCCGTACGCTGCTAACTGCATATCGAATGCATCACCCACGGTGATCGGTAATGAGACTGTATGTCCCGCGAAAATGTGGAGGTCGAGGCTTTTTAAACGCTAAGACACTCCACAATCGCGAGATATGCAGTCTCAGGGAATATTTCCTAGAAACCGACGTGGGGATGCATCGAGATGTGGTTGCGATAGACAAGGGCCTTACCCCGCTCTCCTTGGCTAAAGAGAACTGGCGCAAGCCTATAGTGCTTGACACTAACGACCGCAGGGAGATATGGCAGAGCAAGGAGCTTCACGGGCGCTACTACCGGGCCCTGCATGGGCCCGATGTAGACTTACTAGCGTCCGTAGCCTGGCTGCGCTTTGGTGACCTCTTTGGGGAAACCGAAGGTTTTGTCTGTGCAATTATGGACGAAGTTATGATGACGAACAATTATCGGAGATTTATTGTGAAGGACGGCACGGTTGACATCTGTCGGGCATGCCACCGTCCGGGAGAATCAATCCGACATATTATCTCCGGGTGTTCTCGTCTAGCTAACGAAGAGTACTTGCATAGACATAACCTTGTAGCCAGGATTATCCATCAGCAACTTGCCCTGAAATACAGCCTTGTGATATCGGAAGTGCCGTACTACAGGTATGTGCCCGACCCAGTTCTCGAAAATGGAAATATCACATTGTACTGGGATCGATCCATCATCACTGACAGGACTATTGTTGCCAATAAGCCTGATATAGTGGTGGTGGATCGAGGAGAGCGGCGCGCAATGATTATTGACATAACGGTCCCGCATGACGGAAACCTCATGCAAGCCGAGAAAGATAAACAAATCAAGTATCTTGACTTGGCTCGCGAGGTTGTCGACATGTGGGATGTCGACTCAGCAATCATTGTGCCGATAGTCGTATCAGCCAATGGCTTAATTGCCAAGAGCCTCGACCAACACCTAAGGAGGCTCTCGTTGGGCAGCTGGATTAAGGGCTTGATTCAGAAAGCGGTACTCCTGGACACGGCTCGCATCGTTAGGAGGTTCCTCTCTCTGGAGCCCTGACCGCCGGTAGCTTGGACCCTGTTCCCGATACCGGTGGGACACTATTTTTTATATTTTTAAATGTTTTTATATTATTTTATTCTAATATTTAAAAATATAATTTATATGTAAATAATGAAATAAAGGACATTAATAAATTAAACTGAATGTAGGTAAACTCAGCCTCAAAATATAGGATAAAAATTTTGGTAATAATTTTGATTTTTTCGTCAAACTGTTTTCAATGAGGCAACCCAAAATTTATTAGTATGAGGGCAAGGTCATTGTCAAAGTTGCGATGACTATGAATTGATTGGTTCTTGTTTTGTTTGCCTAGTAGTAAACCAACCATTTCTGAGCACTACAACGCATAATTTATAAAAAAATAAAGCATTTAGTAAACACAGCCCTATTATAGCAAGCACAATGATTGTCCCTATGAATATTCTGGCGAGTTAAACACACACGGGCGTATCTCGACGTGGGTTCCGTGACTAATGTCAGTCCATTTTGTAAACACCGCCACGGTAAACTTAACACCTTATTAAACGCAGGTTTTTTTGTTAATTGTAGCTATATTTTGGCTTAATGACCACCTACGTGGGTACGATAAAAGGGAAAGCTCGTTTTCAGGCGTTCGCTATAATTAAAGAAGGTTTATTGTCCGCCTCAGTCTTTGAGTGTTTGGCTATTAAAATTTTCACGATGTTTGCATTAATAAATATTTTGCAATTTTTTGGGTTCCGTAGTAAACAAGGAACCCTTATAGTTTCGCCACGTCCGTCCGTCTGTATGTCCGCGGCTTATCTCAAGGCCTGTTAGTACTAGTGAGAAAAAGTGGTAAAATCAAATCATGAGAAGTTTTTAGGGTACTTCCCCTACACGTAAATTGGGAATCTTTTTTTTCCTCGTCAAACCCATTGTGTGTCGTTGGAAAGATCGTTCAAAAATATTGTGGGTATTTGGCATCCATTTTTCGATTCAGGGACCCACTCGGTTGCGAAATATTAAGTTTATAATTTTTGTGAGTATTTTTGGTTTGTTTTGAAAGAGGGAGTCAAGTGCCCGCCCCTGCCAGCTAAATGGTTATTTTTGGATATGTAAAAAAATTCACGGCAATAGTATTTAATATAACGAAGTAAAAAGGAAAATTATCACAGATAAATAGGCTTTATAGGTTAACGAGTAATCAAAATCGACCAACTAACATTTGCAGTTGTAAAAACATGTTCTTGTTTTTCAACTACAATATTTGTTCTTGGGATAAATTCATCCCAACTACGGAACCCTTCATTGTGCGTAGTCCGACACGCACTTGGCCGGTTTTTATTATTTATTTTACTATGTCTTTACTATACGCCTTTAACAAGTTTTATTTTGTGTGTGTGAATAGGTATTGTACCTCAGCACAATTATTTTATACAGCGTGTGAATACTCGCCGGTTGGTTAAAAATGTTCGGTAGAAAATGTAGTTGGATCTTTTTTTGTTTTGTTGTGAGACCGTTAAGTTTTCCGGAGTTTAACGCCCTCGCTCAGAATAAGTTAGGGTTATGTTAAGCAGTAGGTAGTAAGTTGCCTTTTATAGCAAATTCCAATCTTAGCGTCGTTTTTACTTATAAGGTATTCTTGAGTTGTCTCTATAAGAATATAGAGGTATGAGGAGCAGGGCATAAAGTTCACTCATCCTCTAAAGAAAAGAGAGGATCTTCCAACTAGACGGGTGTCGTGTCTGTGTACAACTACCCGACGATTGATGGAGTGATTGGTTGTCGGGATGTTGTATATATACTAGTCGTGCGGTAAACTCTGCTTGTGCGATGCAGGATTGTACGTGACGTCAGTGTGATACGTAGTGTGCATGTGGATGGCGCCACAAGAACAATATGTGCAGGCATTTATTGATCCAACAACAAAGAAGACAAACTTTATACTTGGTAAAAGACTGTGGTAAAACAACTTCATTCCAACGTTCTCTCTAAAATCCGAAATTCTTCCTTAAACCTGGGTTCAACACCGCGAACTATCACGAGAGGTATCCAGCGTTATTCCCAAATATTTTACCTTTCTGTGTCAGCATTTTAAAGTCTTAGGAAGCTTTATTTCGCTCCACAGACTGCAGTCTTACCGGATACTTGGATAGAATGTCTCAAATAGTCGAGGGCATTAGACGGTGACTCTTATTTTAGATGGCGTCTATTTCAGCAAGAAATTCCTTTATAAACCAGTTACTTACATTATCACATACATACATATAAAGTCACGCCTCCCAAGGGGGATGTACTTACGTTATTTTAAGATACTTTTATAGCTCTTATGTTTGCTAATGGGTGATTCGGTGTACCCAAGCATCAAAAATACTTTCCATATAGGTGTAAAAAAATAAAAAGTTATCTATTAACATCCGAAAAAACTCTGAATTTACATGAACCAAAAACCACAAAATATTTTAGCGTTCATACGCGCAAATTGAAAAATATTTTTGTCGTTTTTATACCCGAATTAAATATGTAAATGGGTCACACTACGTAGCTTTAAAATAAAATCAATTCACTTTTTTAAATATGTACTCTTTGTGAAAACCAAGGGTACAAAAAATATTAACACAAGCCGAAATTAGGTCAGGTGCAACAAAAAACAGAAAGCCGGGCTTTTTAAAACATTTTGTAAAAATACGCCACATTGAGTCGAGGCGGATGATACCGGTAAAATAAGTCTGCCAAAAGGTTAAAATTATAATGATCCTTATTAGTATTTTCATCAAAAAGAGGAAAGGAAATGAAAAATATACCGCAACTGCAAATCATGACGAGGTGCTTGGCCTGGCCCTTGGCTCATTTTGCTTAAGACTAGCAACATAATGTTATGAACCCAAATATAACAAAACTTATTAAATGGAGTTTCTTATTCTTTTACTCCATGAAGACCTAGTTTTGCGAACGTACAACGAGCTTTCTGATTAATTATTGACAAGCTTAATTTAAATAAATGCATTCTTATAAATAAAAAATAGAAGTTTACATCCAATATCTTCTTTTACAATGCTTGTAAATATGTAAACACCATGTATCCATTACATAATTATTTTTTCTGTCATTGCTTCATTTTTAATTATTTTTACTTATTGTGGTATAGTAATCTTATTCCAGGTGCATCGTCTTCACATATAATTATATAATTAATGTATACAAAATATTGTAAAACATTTTAAAAGAGTAACGGTGGAGTTTCTTGCCCATTCTTCTCCATACGAAAACTACCTTTTGGAAGGGGCGACTAGAATCAATTCTATTTTTTGTTTTTGACGTTCTAAAGTGCTTTTTTGTGCCTAATTGAAATAAATTATTTGACTTTGACCAACATCACGCTTAAGGCAGTGTTGTATAGTTTGAATGTAGGTACACCCACATTAAAGTCTACCTGCTTTAAAATATTGGGGTCTGTTTAGTCACTATTACATACAAATTGTAGTGAAATTCTAAACATGATAAGAACAAAAGCAATAATGAGGGATATTTCCAATTCTCACTAGTTATATATACAAGCAATTCTCACTAGTTTCAAAATTCTGAAACCTCGAATTCGAAATCTCCCAAAATTGCCAACCTCTATTTGAAACATTTCACTGATTGCATTCAGATAGGTGACCGGTAAATGGGGACAAATTGTGAAAACATCCGATCACGTTGGTGGAGAGGACTTCTCAAGAATCTGGATCAGTGACGCAAGCCGGGTCGCAAACCTGAAAACTAAACATTTTGTGAAAATAAAAATACTTGAAGATGGCGTCGGTGTAAATATGTGTGCGTTTGTGTGTGTATATGTGTGTGACGGTGACGCTACAAAGTAAGGTTGAGTGGGTGAATGAGTGTGCTACTTTCTTTAAAACATCTGAGAAAGTGTTCAGAGTTTATTTTTATTTATAAATATTTAGTTTATGTTAGCTTTTGTTATCTTTCTTAACCTTTTACTTTTGTGAGTTTCCATGTTCATTTTATTAAAATGGAATTTTACGTAATTGGAATTGGATTAATTCTTTTTATGAAATTGGAACAACTTAAGTATTTCGAAAACCGTGAAGAAAGAGGTTTTCGTTTGTTTTAGAAAAATCTTGAAGTGGATTGGTTTCTTAATGATAAGTGTGACGATAAGGCCATATGTCAGTACATTAATTCACTCCTGAGTCCTCACTGTACTAAATATATCACACAAGGACACAACACTTCACATCGTCACACGATTAAATTATTTAACATTGAATACAACGAATACTCGAATGGTGGTGAAAGAATAATTAACTACACCACAAATGTAAACGTGACACAGATACGAGTTTATACATGAATATCTACTGCACGGTACATGTGTATGCTGCACAGTCTTTCCAATCTAACTAATTAATGTACAATAGATTACCAACAAATAAAGCAAGATTTTTTTAAGGATGATAGTACGTGGCGATCTGTATTTTGTCCCTACCGCAATGAAAAAAGACGTGACAGCTTTCTGTACAAATCTCTAAGAGAGAACGTAGGTGAGTTTGAAGTGAGCGATCAATAGTGTCTATCTCTAGCATCACGTGAAATGCTAGCTCACAGAATATATAATAGACTGGGTGATATTATTTTTTAATACTTATACATCGTAATAAAACGTGACTTTATACTCGTGACTTTATATTGGGTTATTTGCTACGACTCGTAGCCGGCGTAGCAGTTGCGTAGCAACTTCGTAGCAACCGCGTAGTCATTTTCCCTTTACAATATTTGCGTCAATAATATTGCCAGCAGCCTACGTGAGCATGAAGTCAAATCATAACATCCACATCCAGTGGCCTTAATAATATAATACACGTAATTTTTTTAAATGAAGTGCCAGCTTCGTTGACAGATAGCGTGTTGAATGTGTTACTAAAAACGCCGCAGTTCTGGCTAGAATATAAAAATAGATAAAATTATCACAAAGCACTCCAATTATAAAACCGTTGAAAGGTTAATTATGTACACTGCAAATAATCCCTCGACGACTGAAGTTTACACATAACTAATTTGTGAAACGTGTGCGCTCATTTGGTAATGCAGTCTTACTAAAACTTGCTGAACAAACTTTGGTGCATGATTTTGCAATGAATTTGAGTACGAGACAAGTTTGCTTTCTAACGCATAGATATGAATTAAAATGAAATTTATGGCTTTGAAAGTTTAAATTTATGGAAAGTGTAACTGATGTCATTGAAAACCTCTTAGGTCATTGTTCTCATGATTATGAAAAAATTAGACTTAGGGAACAAACCTGAAATCGCAAAAAAAAATCTCATTTTATGTTTGCATGCAAAATGTAGGGAACAACTGATTTTTTATTGCGGTTATTGGGTTGGTCCCATAATAAAAGTTGTTTATAATTATGAGTACAATGACCCCTTAAGAAGTTTTCAGTTATTTCAATTATACCTTGTAATGTCTTCTTCTTCTACAATTATTTAAAGATTTCTCATGTTGTGGTAGGAATATTAGCCAGCCTGCGTGTATGACTGTCCTTCGTGTGATCGATGTACCCTGCGTACCTCCATTCATAAAAGGTATTTCAATACATCCCGTAAATTAAGGTGATATATTGAAAGAACATGTTCTTTATTATTTGCCTTTTTAACCGACTTCAAATAGGAGTAGGTTCTCAATTCGACTGTAAGTTCTTTTTTTTTGTATGTTTGTTACGCGATTACACCGCCAATTATGAATTAATTTTAATGTTTTTTTTATTTATTAGGTCATACTTCAGAGGTGGGCCCATATTAATTTTATTAACTTTGCTTCGGAAAGTTGTCATCATCAGCCTATAATGTTCCCACTGCTGGGACACAGGCCTCCTCTCTGTGAGAGGGAGTGGGCTGTAATCCACCACGCGGGCCCAGTGCGGGTTGGTAGATGTCACATGTCTTCGAATTTTCGGTTCTAGGACATGCCGGTTTCCTCACGATGTTTTCCTTCACCGTTTTGAGAGCAGTGGTGATGAAATAATTTACACAAAGTAAAGCGCCTGCCTGGGTTCGAACCTACGACGTACAACTCGTAAGTCGCGGCCGTTACCACTGGGCCACCACTGTTCTCGGAAAGTTGTCAAAAAACGAAAATTCAAAACCAAAGATACCTACCGATTTTCGAAATTAAGTAATTTTTCACTTTGTAGTGAATTTTTTGGAAGTAGGTAGGTTTTTAAGTACATGGAACAGGTATTTAACATTTTTATGTGTTTTTTTTTTTCACCATTATGGCCTAGCATGTTGGAAAAGGAACACAAGGAAGGAACACGATACAATGAAATATTCTCGATATAAAAAATTGCAAAAAAGTTCTACCTATTTTTATTTATGTTTTTTTTTTTGTATCAAGGCGTAACGCTTATGAGTTATGCAATGGAGTTTATTTTAAATAATACCCCACAATGAAAGGCATTGCAATTGTTACTAATTATGTTGTGCAATTACACTTTTTTTTCTTTTTTTTTGGGTGGGAAATGTTCAAATATCTTCTCCCGCTATGGGCGGAGCGGGAGGGCGTGTCAGACTCTTACTGGCTAAAACCCAACCCATGTTCCTTCAGTTGCCTGTATATTGCCAGGGGCCATGGTATCCCTTTCGGACTTTCCCACAACCCCGGCAAGCATCGGCCCTAGCGGACCCTGTCAGTTGTGCTGACATCTCGTTGAGGCGCGCGTGTAACTCAACGCGCCGTCCGTCGACCCAGGCCTGGTCCTTATCGGACGGCGAGATGCCCATTGCTCACCGTCCGCAAGCCCACGCCTATTGTGGCCGGGAATCGGCCTGGGATTCCCGACACCCAGGGCGTCTCCTGCGGTGGCTAGGGTCGTGAGGGCGTGAAATTTACCTTTCCTTCACGCGTTCCGCTTCCTCCTTCGCGAGCATTACTGCTTCGCATAAGGAGGTGACGGCTTCCCATGCCCTTTCGCTCCATACCATGGCCTGGACAAGGGCTAAACGCAAGAGATCACCACCGCCGATTGCCTCCACGAGGACACGGTGGAGCCCCGCCCAAGCCCGGCAGACCTCCACCGTATGCTCTTCCGTGTCCTCCGGGCGATTCACACAATAGGAACACCCGGGCGTTTCCTCCCGCCTTATTCGGAACAGGAACCACCCGAAAAAACCGTGTCCGGTGAGGACCTGCGTCAGGCGGAAAGACTACCGTGGCGCCTCTCTAACTACTCCTAAATACGCAATTACCCTGAAGGTCCAGAATGCTAAACTATCGAGTAAAGATAACATTTACACTACGAATTCCGACTCATTTACTATGCATGGTGATTATGCCATTCCCGCTGTTTATTGTGTCATTCGATCAGAATACAACAGCAAACTAAACTGTGTATTTTCTCTTACCGTTCATTAGAACAAAATATACAGAATGATGTTTTAGAGCTCGTGGCTAAGTAATAACAGCCGCACGGTTCGATCCATCAGGGTTAGCTACGCTTGCCAAGGTTGGTCCGTGGATGGGTGACCATCTTTACATACCAAGACTCCTCCGTGCCTAGGAAAGCACGTTAAGCCGTTGGTCCCGGCTGTCATTCATGACTCTTTGATAGTCGTTACGGGTTGTCAGAAGCCCGAAACTCTGACAACCAGTCTTACCAAGGGGTATCGTATTACCCAGTTACCGAGTTGTGGAGGTTAGATAGGCAGTCGATCCATGTAAAATTCTAAAATTCAGCTGCATCCGGTTAGACTGGAAGTCGACCCCAACATAGTTGGGAATAGGCTAGGTAGATTGATTGATGTTTTGAACAGCTATGCTAACTCTAACGGTGCCGCAACGGCAGCCATGCCAATCAAAAACGAAACCAGTTTATAATATATTTATATATTTTGTTTGAATCGATAATTTTGTAAATTGTCATTTAATGAATAGCTATTATTTGCTTTCAAGTGGCGATTTCTTTTTATGCCTATTTTATAGATTTTATAAGACAAAAGCATTATTTCTTTTACAATCTTGCAATACAGTTTTAACACGTTTGTGATTGATTTCTTCCATCAAATATCAAATGGTTGACAAAATTATCTGATAGAGTCATCATAACAGGAATCCTATTCAAAAATCACTTAGTATATCCAAGCTATCTCGCTCTGCCTTTGAATTTATGCACCATATACTTTCAAAATAATTAAATAAAGCATTCTAATATCTACCATGCTCTTTCTATCCAAACTAAATCGCTCTGCCTTTGCATTGATGCACATACATTTGCAAAATAAGACTTGTTTGCTGCAAAGCATACTATTTCTATCTCGTTCTCTACGTTGATCCACGTACACTGGCAAAATAATAATTATCCTCTCCACACATGTTCGCGGTACACGCGGGCTCGTACATAATTAGTACTGGACACAGGCTCCTGTTGTAATGCAGTCTTTACAAGGCCTGTTTGTTGCCAACATTGCTGTGTCAATCTTTGTTACGTTGGCAACACGAGGTTTCTAATGATGAAGTTTACTTGCTGTTTGTTCTGCAGTGCTGTGCAGTAATACGAGCTGTTTGTTGCCTGCATTGCTATGTCAATATTTGTTACGTTTGCTGTACGGTCAGAGTAATTATTAACATAGAAACCATTTTATACGCTTATTTCAACACCATAAACCACACTGGTTACCAGCTTCTAAGTTGGTAACAGTAATGTTGTACTAACTCTATCAGGGCTGGATAGTGTGATCTTGGGATCAATTTCTGAGACAACGAAATGGACAGGGTCAGGGTTTGAAAGCCTGTAAGGTCAATGTATAGTCTTAGTTACGAATTTATAAATAAATATTGAAAAGATTGATAAAGATTCGAGGCAATTAAATATATTTCATAATTTAATTATTTTCTCTGCTGCATGTTCACGTCACTCGTGCAGATTTCACGATTGTGTTTGACGCAATTAGTCAATCAAAATCAATATGCCTAGTCGGCTTCTATTCTAACCGGATACAGTGGAATACCAGTATTTTACATGGAGCGACTGCCTATCAGACCTCCACAACCCAGTAATTGAGTAATACGATACCCCTTGGTAAGACTGGTTGTCAGACTTTTGGGCTTCTGACGACCCGTAACGACTGTCAAAGATCCTTGAATGACAGCCGGGACCAACGGCTTAATATGCTTTCCGAGGCTCAGAGGAGTCTCGTTATGTAAAGATCACCCATCATCCATGGACCAACCCCGGCAAGCGTACCTTAACCTGATGGATCAACCAGTGCGGCTGTTATTACTTGCATAGGACCCTCATCTACAACAGCAGCAAGTAGCCAAACAATCCCGAAAAAAATACATCGTATTATATTAAAAGGTCTTTCAAAAGTTATGATTCAAAAGGGTCGCTACCCACTCTGTTGTGAAACTCGCTAAGTGCTTACTCAGTTACAAAAACCGTTCCTAAAAAGCTTTCGATTTCTTTGATAGCATCTAAAAAGAAGTCTCACTTAGTAAGCAAACATTTACTTCCCATTCCCTTCTATACCTACTATCATTCGACAATCGCAAACGTTCTAGCGTGCCTATCTGAGAACTCCGACTAACTTTCGGAAGAACAATTTCGTTCCCATTCTGGAAAACTTTAGCGAGTACTAACTGCGTTCTCACTAAAATGTCTCAATTATGTTCGCTAAGCAAACACTTCCTTTCACGTCATTCGCTCCTGGTACATTTGGAACAGTTCTTGCTGGTTATTTTTGGCTTTTATTTGGTAAAAACAGGTTAGAAATATAATGAGTTGAGTCTGTAAATGCTTTCTATTGGTAAAGAGGTCTAAAAATTGTTTGAAACATACTATAGATCAATAAATTTAATTGAATTCTGACAGATAGGAGACAATGTAAAAGTAGTCCAGGACCTAGACAAGTGGCAATCGCTTTCAAAATGTTTCGACTTTCACCTTGACACTTTTTACTTTTCCATCATTGTTTTCGCTAATAGAATGTCACTTTGTCTAGAAGTTCTGAAAGCCTTGTTATCTGTTTTGTCAGTCCATGGACATAGATCTGTCAGTGTGCTAGTATTGAATCAGTTTTCAAAGAGTTATACTTTAGAAGTGTACAAGGGGTAAAATTGTCTTCAGAATATTGTCAAAGGACTTTGTGTCAAAAGATAACGATTGGTAGTCAAAAGTTTTTGTCTGATAACCAGAACCGATTAATGGTCACCTTTTATGAAAATATTAATTTTGGTAAGAGAAACGATGAGAACAGTGAGTTTTTCTTCCATTAATCTTTTGTTTTTACTAAATCCTCTAATAACTTGGCTCAGTTGACTCAGTAATTCAGGAAAGCTAACATAATATTTTCCTCTTACTTAAATTTGCTCTATAATTCAATATAAATTATGTCCTGGGGACCGGCCATAACTTAGTCTTTTTTATTAACTTTGACTGTGCGGTAAAATATAATTTTTATTACTAAATGTTGAGTAGTATCATTTTGTTTGAACATTTTCTTATTAATTAGTCAATGTCACCACGTTAAATCCTTGTGGGGTATTTGAACTGGCCTTCAGGCTTCCAAGACGTGGTTAAGAAGGTAAGAGAAATTCTCTGGTATGGTGCGCAAATTTACAGTCTGCATTTTATCGAACCAATAACTCGTGTGCAAAACCTAATTGCTAAGCCTTACGACCAAAACGTATCTACCATTAAAATTAATGAGGAGGCCCACAGTAGCAACTAAAACAACTTTACCGTTTCGACAGCTCGTCTTTCACTTAAAAGTTACATAACAATCAAAACTTCCGAATCTAAGTTATATTACAAGAAATAAACCTAAGAAATTGGGTGGTATCAATTTACGTAATTAAGTGGTGAAGTTGTTTTGATATTTCGCGTTTGCCTAACCGAAAACAAAAGATCCCGGGAACATTAATGGGAACAATGATTCTGGCCCGAAGTGTACACTTGTCTTATGCTATGTAATGCGCTGTCAGTGTAGACAAAAGGCACATTTTTTTAAAAAGATTGTAAAATATGGCCGGCGTCCATTGTACGGGGCGCTTTATTCACGACCTTTTTCCTTCTCATTTCCCTATTTTTATTCTGAAAGGATTAACAATAGTACAGGTACGGTGGTGTATTTTATAATGACTTGCATAAATTTAGGACATAACGTATTTCTGTTTGGGATTTCCGTGACTATTATATTGGACTATTATGAATTATTCCATACTATTAAACAAGCAATATTTGTGTATATATTTGTACGCACGTTCTCGAAATCAGCTCTAACGATTTCGATGAAAGTTGTAACATAGGGAAAAATCGATCTAGCTTGGTCTCATATCCGGGAAAATTTGTTTTCTCAGTATTTTCATCCGAGCAGAGCTCGGTCGTCCAAAGTTTAGAACAAGATATTGAATAATGACATGAGAATAATTACATAGCAGCATGGAATAAGTAGGTACTATACATGGATTAGTATGAACTTTCCTATAATATTAAATGAGCATTCTCTATTTTCACCAGAGCAGAGCTCGGTCACCCAGGTACTTAAATGTTATAAAAGAGTTGTCTTTGGTTGATGATAGTCGCTGAAACCCAGTACCTTTACCCAGTACTGTACCCTGGCCTTTTCATGAGTGTTCTAACTCCGAACTGATTTTGGCTGCACGGACCACTCTTTCTCTATGCATCGCGAAGACTTCATAGTCCTCTACTCTCATGGCTTCGAAATTGCCGTGAAATTTTTTTTTAAATTTATGCACAATTTAAAATAACAGTACAATGGCGGGTTTTATGTCTTAGGCATTTTTTATCGGTCTGCCTTACCCTAATACTAATATTTTATTTTTTAATGTGTTTCACTCATCTATTTTTTTATTTAGTGTTTATTCTGTATCTATCTATCCGTGACATCACTGCGGGCCATATCAGAATACCAGTGCTGCGACATTTTATTTTTCAATGTCGCAGTGTCATGCTGAGATAGGAGCCTTTTGGCCTCGTATACTACTTTCTGCTTTTATTTTAATTTTGCTTTGTTTTTTTATGAGCGTTTTTTAGTTTAATTTTTGATTTCCTGTGCGAGTCTCAATAAATACTTGTCCTTTCTTTGTATTATGATGTTCTAGGTTACAAATTAATGCAGCGCGGCAGCGGGAACATATATCACGGTTCCTAATAATATCGAACATTTATGCTACGGTTTACTAGAAGAGCAGTGGCCGTCATATTATAACGGCCGTCACAAAACCCTATAATTTTCACCAGTATTTGACATTAAGGTGTCGAAAAATGCCCTCTATTTGGACAGCCCTTATGTTGTGACCGTTCAGCGCTTTCTTAAGAAACCAAATGTTTCGCTTCATTGCCCTCCTACAAGGCGGACCGATAACCGCAGGAATCCAATGAATGAGGGAAGCACAGAACCGGTCGAAGTGGCGGTGCTTGGGGGAGGCCTATGTCCAGCAGTGGACATCTTTCGGCTGAAATGACACTAAAAATAAGTCCCAAATCAGTAGCGGGTCTAAGGGGCTCAAGCCCAAAAGCGTCTGAGTTCTTCCATGACAAATCTTAAAGTGAACTTGATGGGTAATATTCTAATGAAACTTATTAGCAAGTATTACAATAACTGATGTACAATTGTCATCAATTATCCTTAAATTCATCATCATCAGCGTATAATGTTCCCACTGCTGAGACACAGGCCTCCTCTCTGTGAGACCCGCCTGTATCCTTAACTTAATAAGTACCTATTACGTTTTCAAGTGTTTTTCTATAAAATGTTTTGTTTACGTGACGAATTTTGCCCCCACGCTGCCCGGTTTGGCTGCCATGTATATTTACCGAGATATCTCTGGTAGTCTACAACCTAACGAAGTCATTGAGGAATTTGCGAAAAGTAATCCGAGGAGGATTGTAAAATGTTGTGTGCTATTTACTTGTTTGTTTACTTTGCTAACACCTACCCTCAGCGGGTCAAGCCCCTCCCAAAGACAATCCTAGATCCACCACTGTCCCAAATCGTTAGAATCATTAAGCCTAACATTGAGGTTTTTTGCAAAAAAAAAACAAAGCTTCAACCTGAATTGTTCCATCGCCATCATCATCTAGACAAATCGAGCCACTATCGACCAATGTCACAGTAAATATTGATATGCATCATTGTAATACATGTTGTGTGTGTTTGGACGATTCAGTTGTATGCACTATGACAGTCAAATATCAATTATGACTGCGCAATAGACGTAGCTCTATAACGATTAATATGTCGAGTGGTTCAGACAGTAGCTTATGATGTGTGGAAACATTTCTCAAAGGGTTTTGGGAGCGTGTGTGATGGATTTATTATGGTCTATCCGATGAACCGAATTTACATGATTGCATGAACGTTTCAATAGCGTAGTTTAGCGTAATGTTATTTTATGTAAAAAAACGTATGTTATACGTAGTTTAAGGTATAACATACGTTTTTGCATATAACATAACATTACGCCTGTATTCCATGAAGTGTTAAGCAAAGGTGCGCTTAAAGTAGGTAATAGGGGGGCAAGCCTATTTCCATCAACCGTGCACAAATCAAGCCTACGGGCTGGTACTGAGAAATTCCAGATGAAAAAACCCAATAACACTTTGCCCTACCCGGGAATTGAACCCAGGATCTCATGCTCAGCAGTAGTGCTTACGGTCACTTATACCAACGACGCAGTTCACGTGTGTGTGCTAGCTGACATATGGTGAATAATTTATCATTTAAATTATGTTTTGTGTTGCATAATGTAAGTTATTTTGCGTACTATTGTATAGAATCATTTTTCTAACTTGAACATACAGCTGTGCTGCTGGGGAGTTTGTTGCGCCACTTCTTCTTCCCAGCTAAAGGCACTAGGAAGTGGTGAAGGGTGGGCGTTTTGGGGGACTGTCTTACGTAATTTTGACGTTCGAAAAGTGCTGATTCTCAGCCTAGTTTGAATAAATGACTTTTGAATTTGAATTTAAACATTTTTTAATTTGAATTTGAACACAACATAATATTTATATACGCTAACAGACTTAAAATAATAATAATATTGTACATATTTTTATATAAAACTAGCTTCTGCCCGCGACTTCGTCCGCGTGGAATAGTAACTTTGGGCGTATTTATTTGGATAAGGATTAATATCATGTTTATAAAAACACCTTCGCAAATAATGCATTATTTTAGAACAAATTTGGTTAGCATAAAAAAAGTTTTAATGAGCCAACCTTAAAAGATAGACATAATATGCTGTGGCGGACTTTTTTTTAGAACTTTTAAAGGGAAACAATTCTGTCATACATGAGTTTTGCGAAACTTTAACCGTTTACGCAGTGCACGCAGCGGAAGCTCTCAAAAGGAAAAAAAAAACCCGATTTTGAAACATTCTTCATTGGTGCTCCGCTCCTATTAGTCTTAGCGTGATGATATCTTCCTTAATAAATGGGCTATCTAACACTAAGACATTTTTTTAATCGGACCAGTAGTTCCTGAAATTAGGGCGTTCAAGCAAACAAACAAACAAACTCTTCAGCTTTATATATTAAGTATAGATATTGGTCAGGCAGGGGCTATAGTCTTTCCATAGTTCTATATAACCAGTTCACTTAGCCACCCAAACCCATAATCCAATATCTTTGTTTCCATATCCTGTAATAGTCTTGCACCAACCGGAGGTTGTCCTTGGGTGCACTCATAGTGCATACAGGGATAATCGTCGGTTGGTGCCTCAACACTTAAAAATGTCTATGGGGCCTCTGCGAATTGGCTTTGGCCTCTCGTATGCCTTTCAAAGGTCCGGGGCCCCAGGGTGTCAAAGACATTATAATAATATGTACATGTATATGTCACCGTAAGATTGTGAGAACCGTTAGTTCATAATCTGTCGGAATTATTTCCGTTAGATTATAAATTGTCGAAAAATTGTGAACTGGGTGAAATGGGTTAGGTTAGGTTAGAACTGTGACCAAACGCGCGCGAGCCGAGCGAGCGAAGGGAGCGGTGCCGCGGCAGGGGCCGGCGAGCGCTACTTCCAAGTTGCTCGCAGCCAGGCAGGCTATTTAATATTAGCGCACGGTGCGTTACGTCGCAAGCAAGTTTGATACCAGTTCACAATTTGTCAGTTTTCCATGGAAAGATTATAAACTAGCGAAAAATAATTCGTTAAATTGTAAATGGTTCGTAGCAGTTCAGAATTTTTCGTCAGTTTATAATTTAACGGAAATAATACCGATAGATTATAAACTAACGAAGTTCATAATTATACGGTGACATATAAAACATGATGATAATAAGAAGTAAACTAAAATTGTTTACTGTCTGAGTAGTTTAGAAGTGGAAACCATTTCAGTTTAATCAAAAGTATGTAGACATGAAGGTTTTTATTTTTTTATTTTCTTTAACCTAATCCAGAGACGCCGAAAAAGCGATAATCAAATTCCTTTAAAAATTCAACGCCAATTTCAAAGGCGACCTCTGTTGATAGTGGATCGAAGTTAATCAAAGCCTTTGGCTGGGCGTTTTGCTACTGACTTTATAGTCAGATCACAGCACAGTGGTGCCGATTCCCTTGTTTACAAACTAAACTAAATTTAAGTTCAGTGCATCTTTTTCTTTCTATTTCATTAAGAAAAGGACAGAGGATAAATTTTAGTTTAGTCCTTTCAAATTAATCAGCGCCTGTCATTCTCCATACAAGTTAAGACGTGATTAAAAACTTGCCGACTAAAATTACGTCAATTTACGTCAAGCGCTGATTAATTTGACAGGACTAAACTAAAATTTATCTTCTGTCCTTTTCTTAATGAAATAGAAAGAAAAAGATGCACTGAACTTAAATTTAGTTTAGTTTGTGAACAAGGGAATCGGCACCATTATCAGATATTCTAGGTTGCAACTAGCGTTGTTACATTTTAAGGTTTGCTTAACGATATTTCGGGAATACAGCTTTTGTCAATTTAAAAGTAACATCACATAAAGGTTTGCGATTGGACAGAGCTTATTCCATACAAAATTCAATAGTTTATCACCCTTTGTCCTACTTTTAAGATTCATTTTCGTCAGTCACAGAACTGATTCAAATTAAATAGAAAATAATAATATAGAAGAAAACGTTTAAAATAAACATTTAAAATTAATATTACCTACACATAACTATATGCTTTACAGTACCGAGATGCGGGTACCGTAAAGCATATAGTTATTAAGTATCGATAACATAGGATAAACAGCGGCAGAAGCCGTGACAGAAAGCAAAAAATGGAAATGGTTATTATCACGTGCTAGCATCAAATACTTTACTCGTATATGTCTACAATGTTCGCTCTTTCACTTCACGGTATGCTAAATAATTATGTCTGGGAAGGAACTGCTTTTGTTTGTCCCGTGCCAAGAGTAACGCAAACTTAAACATGTGTTTTATTGTCATAGTTGTTTGTAAGTAATACCTTAGTGTTGTTTCTATATTTTGGCAGCTTTATTTTGAAATTGATTTCGGTTCATGTTGGTTCAATTAAGTGGAGCGGGTTGGTTGAAATAAGTAAATATGAGCGATGAAGTTCTTTATTTTGAATAGTAAAAATCTTTAAGTATATTTTATGTATTACTTACTATAAGTAACTTAAGTTTACAATAAACTGACACAGGCTCTTTTCAAAGTCCGTTTAGTATACGAGGCATGACCGAAAACTTTATTCTGATTGTTTGAATTACTTTTGAACATAACTTTTAAGTGAGTGAGTGAATAGCACATAGAACTATTTCACTACCATTTTGAAAATATGGTTTTCATACAACATAAATCAATGATTTGAGTTGACTATAAATGTTTCTTCGTAAAACCATAAAGCTTCATCTGCCGAGCCTTTTCCCAACTATGTTAAGGTCAGCTTCCAGTCTAACCGGATGCAGTTGAATACCCGTATTTTATATGAAGTGACTGGCTATCTGACCTCCACAGCCCAATTATTGGGTAATGGTAAAACCACAAAACTAATAATCATAAGACCCTTTTTTTGTAACAAATTATCAAATAACTTCCCCCGAACTTCTTCGCAGCCCCGGCAGAACATAATCCCTCTAAAAAAAACCATAAAGCTAATAACAATAACCCCCTAAATCTGATTTTCTTTGTTACAGCATGCAACAGGACATACATGGGGGACGTGGGTCGCACATATGAATTGGAGGTCCGTAGGCCTCGTGAGGACCACCTCCCTTTCGTCTGCCACCTCAACTTCACCGCCACAGGAGGAAACTATGGAGACATTATACAGGTATTTAGAAATGGCGACGTGATCCGAATCCTAAAACGGACCCCCGTCAAACGGATCGGTCTGAACCAGTATGTGATTGTAATCTGAAATAAGAAAATTGTATTTTAGTGGACGGGTGGGGTTGAATTTTGATCAGGTGGAGTTTGTATTGATGTAGATGTGGTGGGATTATGAAATTTACGGCTAACATTTGTAATTTTTTACTAGTGCAATTCTTTATGCTGGAAATGTGAAGCTATTTTTTAGTTTACTCATAGAAAGAAAGGAAAATATTGTATTTTAGTTTAACAACCACCCGTGTTGAATTTTTATGGGGTAAAATAAATGGACGTAAATCATGAAGTTATAAAATGTAATATAGATAATAGGGTAGTTGCCTAGGTAAAAAAAAAAAAAAACTATTTAATCCGTCTTTCAGATAATAAAAAAATATTAGACACGTATTTTTTGCTTTATCATATTAATCATAAATAACTTAGGAAAACGCATTAAAGTTGGGAAGTGGGGGCTCGCTACGTCACAACGCTATATTAAATCTAGCAAGGCGTGACGTCATGCCACATTTTAACTCAATGTATCGCCGTAATCTTTTGATTACGTCAAAAAAAAAATACGTGTTCAATATTTTTTTATAATATACAAGGACAAAAAAAATTTTTGGACACAAGCCTATTTTGATGCAAGAAAATTAGGCACCTACTAAAAATAACATCATAATAGTATTCTCTGAAGAGATAGGCAGAATTGTAATTAAAGAACAACTACATTTCTTTGGCCAGTTTTGTGTATAAATTTTATTAAGGCTTTTATTATTATTCATAAATAGTCTACCTCAGTAGACCAACTCTAAGTCACAAGATTATAAATAAGTCTCAATGCCTGTCAAAACATTAGTTGAAACCGCGTTTGACATGATTAAGGTAGCTTTAATATTCACAAAACTCTATTTAGAATTCTTGGAAATTTGACACAGACATTATTATTATTATTAGATTTATAATCAGACTTTTAAATAAATTGTAAACAAATTTAATGATTACTTAGAATTTTGATTTGAACTCAAAATTATATAGACTTAGGTCTCAGTTTGGCCGAAGCATCATCATCTGCCTAGCCTTTTCCTAATTATGTTGGGGTCGGCTTCCAGTCTAACCGGATGCAGCTGAATACCAGTATTTTACATGGAGTGACTGCCTATCTGACCTCCACAACCTAGTAACTAGGTAACACGATACCTCTTGGTAAGACTGGTTGTCAGACTTTTGGGCTTCTAACTACCTGTAATGATTGTCAAAGATCTACAAATGACTGCCGGGACCAACGGCTCAAAGTGCTTTCCAAGGCACGGAGGGGTCTTGGTGTGTAAAGCTGGTCACCCATCCACGGACCAACTGTGGCAAGCGTAGCTTAACCTAATCAATCGACCCGTGCGGCTGTTATTACTTAGCCCTCAGTTTGGTCGAAGCAAGGAATATTTAATCCGGAGAGGATTTATAGACCAATCCAACAAAGAGTGCAATAGTGATGCTGTTCTACTAACAATGGAGCACTAAAGGTATGGCCAAACTTGCGCGACCACAACGCAGGACGCGGGACGCGAAGCGTGAGCGTCAACAACGCGAACACCTGTGCGACTACAGTGCGAACCGCGAACTCAGTCCCGCTTTGCCAACGCGGTGTTCCCGCGTTACGGTTACGTAGGTGTGCATGGCGCCATATAATAACACGAGCAGCGTCCGCGCGGTAGACGCTCCCGCGTCCCGCGTTGTGGTCGCTCAGGTTTGGCCGAAACTTTAAAGATCATGTCCTACGTGCCCAGATACCTGATACAGGGTTACAGGAACAAATGGATGCCACAGAAAATACTTTACTTGTAGCTAAATAGGGATGATGACAAAAAAATTGTTTTGTCTATCAGGTAGATTATTAAAAAATACTGGAGACGTATTTTTCTTTTTTTTAAGTTATCAAAAGATTACGGCGATACATTGAGTTAAAATGTGCCGTGACGTCACGAGTATGTAGAATTTATACTAACTTGTGACGTAGCGACCCCCACTCTCCAACTTTAATGCGTTTTATCTAAGTATTTTTTATTAATATGATAAAGCAAAAAATACAAGACTAATTTTTAAGCTATTGCATAGCTTTTATCGCGGGCTTTGAGCGCGGCGACCGAATCAAGAAATTCCGTAACATAACGAAAATAAAACCTAACACCCCCCACTCCGTCTACCATGTAATGACGGTTCCCATGACAACGTGATGTTGTCATGTGTCATGTGTCATGTGTGTGTGATGTGTTGTCATGGGAACGTAATTTTTGTTTTATGTCAACACGTCATCATCCCAAGTGTAGCGTTGACAAATAGGAAGTATGGAGGTTACAAATGCTATGCAATAGCTTTACCGCGGTAGTCCCCGAGTGCCACACGTTTTTTTTTTTATTATCTGACTGACGGACTAAAATAAAACTTTTTTTTTTATCCATGCATCATCCCTATTCTGAGATGATTGAGAAAGAATGATTTTTGAGATTCATGGCGACACTGCTTACATAATTAAACCATGCTCACATGTCAAAGACGTCTCATTCCAGTACATTTAAATCTGACTCCAGCCAGTTATCGTTAATATTATAAATGGTTCATTATTTGCCTCAGTGTGTGGGGGCAGTACACAAATTGCGCTACCATTCCTGAAATAAGATACTCCATTCCATTTCCTTCAGTATGAATAGAACGCACGCGTCATCTATATTTAGGGGTGAAATTGAAAAGGAAACGTATCGACAAACGAGCTCATTAAAAATATACGCTCCACAGAAGCTACTGTCTTTTTCTTGTAAAGGTTTAAATTCTTCTTCATCTGTTGGTCGGCGATCATTAGGACGATCTTCGCTTTATTTTCTGGGTGATATTGTGCTTGTTTAAAACTACTCGTACGTTCTTTTTTAAGGGTTTCAATCGAGACTTTTAAACTCGGGTTTTGTAGTGTTTTTTCACCTCAGTCACAAAGTAATATTTTTTTTAAATTACATTTAATTTTCAAACAAGATATTTACATTATGATTATAAAAGTAAACAGTCTTAAAATAATATGAATATAAAAAAGGAGGAATAGGGCATCATAATATAAAAAAATATGTCCGTAGTGAGTCCCACAATGATTTTACTCTACATATTAATGTAAAAGTGTGTCTGAGTACCTATTTAAAGTTCTTTACTGTTTAATTTGCCAAATAATGGGAAGCACCGTAAAATATTTCTAAAGTTGGCGTATATTTGCCGTAACCCATGTACCCAGACATTCAAAAGAGACCACACAAAACGCATGACCGTCGTACGCCTGCGCAAGCCGTAACAATAACCTTTCAGTCTTGGACCCGGCACGCATTGTGAGGAAGTTCCTCTGTCTGGATCCCTAAATGGTAAGCTTGGGTCTTACCGCCTCGCAGTGGGCGTGGAACTATTCTAAAATAATTATTTTCATCTATATTTTATTTTAGAAGTGCCATTAAAACTGTTTATTATGCAAGCAATAATATCATCTTTGCAACTCGCTGGTAATATTTAGTGCTAATAAACATAATATAATTATGAATCAAAGTCGCTTTTTGTGACTGTGCGACGCGTTGTTCTTCTTGACAACGCAACGGATCAAAACTAAGAACTTTAGATGCGGTTTTCGACATTATTTAGATGATTTATTATGTTTATAATAATCATTATTAAAGTTGCATAAAATAATGTAATCTCGATGTTTAGTCAATATAATAATGTAGACAAATAGGGACGGATCGTTAGTTAAACAAAATAATGCTTCAATTTAATCAAAAACCCTTGTTCCAGCTAACATTTGACACGTTCACGGTGGGCAAGTTCGTGTCTTTCACCTCGGACGGCTGTCCTGACGGGCATATGACGATAGTGGAGCGCTCTCCGTCACCGCCCACAGGACAATGGTGCGGTTCAGCGTGGGGCTATACTGTGTACTTCTCAGAGTCAGATTCTATTAATATGACGTTGAGATTGGACAGGTTGAGTCAACAGGTGAGATGGATTTTGTGGATGAATCAAACGTCCGTTTTAAAATTAACTTTCTTGGTCTATTGAGAATCAGTGGAAACAAGTTACTTGACAAACGATATATTGTTGGTCATATACTATAAACTGTTTTTTGTAGTGAAAAAGATCTATTAATTAAATATCTGTATTTAGAAACCTATTAAGTACCTAATTAAGTAATTACATGTAATGAAACTGGCGACTAGAATTCTTCCGAAAGTTACAAATTAAGATGTTCTCAAATTATATTTTGTATTTTATCTCTGTCGCATGAAGGTTGAGATTAATTAAAAACAGCACAAAAAGAGGAGCCTCTCCCGTGCAAAGAATTTTAAAACCGACATGAAAAATCTCACACACGGAGGTACATTTAGAAAGGGAACACGTAGGGATAAGGTTCAACTTACAATTTGTTAACACAACAAACTGACACGTTTAATTAGAGTTTTTGCTCTCAGCAAAGTTAATCCGTATAAATGAACAACAGTATTTATCTTCATTAAGAGTCACTTACTAAGCATCCCTTTGTGTTGTACTGACGTGATGTAACTAACTACACGTTTTCGCCTGTGACTTGACTAATATTTCACATCTCCCCGCTTTTAACGGTTCGCTGCCTTCCCTTTATCTCTTGTTAGCAGCCGTATTATGTGCACTAAGGGTTGAACTTTCGATCAATTAATTAGGCGACGATTACGGATACCCTCCCGGGACCGCAGGATAAGGATAGCTCCCTATTACAATAATGTTATTGGGTACCGCCTTAATTCCTTAATTTAATAACGGGAATTTCGTTTCGGAACCATTTAATACATTTCGGATGGCTCCCTAAATTTTGTTAATGCGATTCTCCTTTTATCTCTTACTGATATTTTCCTTTAAAAGAGAATCTCTCGAAATAGAATTTAGCTCTTCTAATTGATTAATGACTGTTTCTCAATACGACAGAAGTTGAAAATTTTTGATTACTTCCCGTTATATTTTTGAGTGGGCTTGGAAAGTTATGTTGGTATACTTGGGTAATTAATTAATTTCATCCAATGTTCTATAAATAAACCCAAAATTTGTTGATGGTAAATTGGGTTAGATACACATAAGTTTCAGTTTTTAATTTCCTGTTTTACTTAACTCAAAGCAACAACCCAAAACTTCCTTTATCTACTTAATACCCACCATTTACCTACACGCATTTACCCGTACAAATTCTGACACCCCTATTTGATCACAGGGCGTGGGCTACAATTTCGACTTCAAGCTGGCTTACAAGTTTTTAAGACGAAGTGAAGCGAGATTACGATACGGTAATGCCACTGTCGGCGCGTGGAGAGGAGAGAGGGTACCTGGGACCTACTGCGACAGAATACTGAGTGACTGCGACCTCAGAGCTTGTCGCATCCAGTCCCCGAACTTTCCTGGCGTTTATCCTCGAAACGCAACTTGTACATACCGCATTGAACACACTAAGGTAAGCAACGGAAATGGGATTTATCTTTTTGCGTTTGTGTATTCTTGCGTTTCGGATACGAGAAACTAGTGATGCGATTGGTTACGAGGAGTTCTAAACTGTATATTTTTGTAATCTTTTTTAGTATCGATTTCATTTCATTTACCTACATATCTAGATCTTTGTTTTAGTAGTGTGCAACTACATCGTGTTTTAGTAATTCTGATTGTATATAGGTGTATTGTTGTTGGTACAGAAATGAAACTATTGTTCCATTTAGAAATGGAGCACCTACGTTATCGTATTATTGTTAACTCATATAATACCTACTGTGTAACGATCATTTTCATTGTAGTTTCATGCTACAGGTATTAGAATATATTACAAAAGAATTGAAAATGAAACCATACCTAAATTGCGTCATCATTATAACCATTATTTTATTCAAAATAAAAGGTGTAAAACAAAAGTTAAAACCAGAGAACAAAGCAATTAAAAAAGGTGCTTTTTCCTGGTTTTGTTTAGAAAATAAATCGTAAGCAAGAGATGTGTAATGTGGCCTTTGTGTGGCTCTTTGTGTTAATATTTAATATAAAATTCACACCAAACTGCGTAACTGTTACACCTGAAATGTACATAATAAATGTCGGAAGCATAAGGGTTGGAAGTTTTACGGTAAACAGAAATTTACTTTGGCAGCTTGTGTACAGAGTTGAATTTACTTTGATATGTTTCTTTGCAGATACCAGCAGATAAACATGTTTTAGTAGCAGTAAGACAGACGAATAGTCACAAAATACATATCAAAGACCAAATAGTGAAGTACGATAGGAGTCAGCGCGTCTTAAAGTGAGTACAAATAAAACTTCTGTTTCCTTACTACCGTGAGTATGACATTTTGAAGTTGACGGAACTACTGCGTTCGTAACTCTTTTATATTATAATTTTATATGAGATTTGGGAGTAGACGACCAATTTCTATAATTAAAAACGTTGAATATCTTGTCGCAATTGCATCTCAGCAACAATCAATGTCAAAAAACTTGTCAACAATAACGTAGTTAAATTAGAGAAATATTTGTGACATATTAACACAGATTGGAATGCAAACGTTCTTAAAAATACGGGAATTGCACTTCATGGGCCTAAAACGGCTGCTTTGGCAGAATCATTATGATAATATTATGAATCACATAAACTGACAATTCATAATATTATCTGTTGACAGTTTTGTATTATTATGAAATGACATTTAAACTGTAGAAATAAAAAATTAAAAATCTTATTTGATTAATAAAAACTGTGAGAAAAATTATCCGGTAAAATTATGTTCTTCATTTTTTCATATAATAATGTATTAATAATACATCAAATATGATTCTGATATGAATTGAATCAAATATGATTCAGCTAAAATATGTGTCACTATAGAGGAATTGCTGGGAATTCAGAAAATGAATTGCTTTTAGAGGAATTGCTTAATGTGGCCGTTTTAGACCCGCTGACCTATTTCTTTATGAACGTAAAATGAAAACGCGTAAACTATAGTAGACTACTACTACACGACAATGTAAACAAAATTCTTGAATATTTTTGTCAAAACAGTAACTGTAGATATTAAAAATATTAAAAAAAAAACTGTGTCATGGAGTTCCCTCGACTCTCGATACTGTTGCGTGTGTCACTATAACGTTGTTGAAATGTCTGACAAATAGGTTTTTGGGAACTGGGTGAAAATTCTTGTTCGAGAATCTATTGTTAGACAGTCTGTTATGAAACTGAAAAACTATGTTCAAAAATTTAATTTCTTTATTAAATAATTAATTTACAGTACTACGAAAAAAAAAACTGCCACTCCGTGAGTGCCGACAGAAGTGAAAACTTGAACAATTTTACTGTGCAGGAAATAATTTAATGAGGTGTCGGTAACGGTAACAGTGTCGCGAGTTCAATTGTTTTTTCCCATTCCAAAAATTCTCAACGCACCTAAAGAAGTTTTCACTTCAAAAATGTTTATTATACAATGGTATTTACATTGTCCGTAACTTATATTACTATTGAAAAGTTTACTATAAGTACTACTACCGTCAACCTGCAAAACGTCCTCTCAAACTCCCATTTCAGCCACCCTTAGAACACACCATTACTCATGTCAGATGATAATCGTAATTACAACCGTAATAATAATATAGATTAATGAAACAACTACTGTCCAGCCACGTTATTAGTTAGCAGACTGTCTTAGCTGCCTCGCACACTATGCGACATGCGACTGCAAAAGCTCGACGAATAGACGCAACGCCAGGCTACGGCCGACAATTTTCATACATTTTGTTCAAAGCTTTACACACTTGGCGTTGAGTTGCAGTGTAGCAATGACAAGCTAGGGGAAACGCACGCTCTCGCTACTTGTCACAGCGCCTAGACGTACGTTGCACAGGCACACCTGATGACAGTCACATGCGACAAGACGCATATGCATACGATAATTTTATTCTGCGTCTTATTACAGCATCTAGACGCAGCGACAAGACGCACAATTTGCGCTGCCTCTTACTCCTTGATATTAAACCTTCATTTGTTACCCTAATAATGTTGACAAATTCTATCCGTCCAAGACATTTTGGGAACATTATTTACGGTTGATTTAGAAACCGTCGGAGTGCGAACGAAGATGGGCATTAGAATTTTATTTGAAAATGGATTTATTGAATATTTGAGGAGATTAAGCGTAGTCATTTTTGGTGAATCGACCTTGTGTTGATAATGATCGATTTTGATGTTAGTATTTTTTCTATTTTAATATTGTATTGGGAGTGGTATAAGCTGGCATTTATTTAATGAATGTTTTGTGTTAGTATTTGTACGTCTAAATAATTTGTAAAGTTTTATGAAACTTTTTGTGTCATCCATCATAAACTAGGCTCACAACGGGCTAATTTTTAGCCAGATAACTTTTATCTGAAAAATAAATATTACACCTTGTCAGCTTTTGTATAAAAAATAGTCATTGTAATATTTATTTTCCAGATAAAAGTTGGAATATAATATTGTTTATTGTTGTTGAAGGTGGTTAGCAAACAAGGTCAGTCAGTTATCTGAATATGAAAAATATGCCCTAATTGTAGTTTATGTTCAATTAATCTACCCCAAATACAAGACGAAACTTCAAATTATCACTCAACAACACTCCAGATCCCATCTATTCTAAAACCTTAACTTGTCAAACTTCACTAATCCATCAATCTTCTAGGATTTGGGACCAGTGCAATGTCGTGCAAGATTACCTCACAGTTTGGGACGGATCCACCCGCGATTCGCCCGTACTGGTTCGCCTTTGTGGTGGAGATGCGGTCCCAGATATTGTCAGCAGAGGTCCCAATATGTTGCTGGAGTTTCATACATCGCCGTACGATAATCCCTTTCACCCGGTACCGTTGAGCTACCTGCCCGGATTCGAACTTGAAGTACAGGTGAGGTTTTCGGATTGTGAATGTTATGTGCGAGTATTGGAGACGATAGATCTGAATGTATTTTGTGCTTTGGTATGTGTGTGAAAGATCTGTGATAGAAAAGACTGGAAGAGTGTTAAAAAATTATATTGTGGAATTTAAAATCAAATTAATGTTCATAAAAATTATTAAATTGATTCGTAAAAGAAACACTCTGTACACACGCACTTGTGTTTCAACGTGAAAAGACAAGTGCGTCAAGTGCGCGCGTACAGAGTGTTTATTTTACGTATCAATTTAATACTTTTTGTGAACATTTCAGTATAAAAATAAAATAAAATATGGTATTTTTTTAATATGTATGAATACTATTGCGGGTTAACGGGAACGCCTTTCCTTAATTGACATACTGTATTTTTATCTATTGTTTAAAACACTTAGATACATATCAATCAATGCATAACTATTTGAGATATCACCAGTGAGCGGTATTGCTACTTTCATAAGCAACTGTAAACTATATAATTAAACGCATCGAAGATTCTCTAAAGCTCTATTTGAAAAGAAAAACTTTCAACTATAACAAAACACCATTTCAAATGACTCCGTCTTATAAATTGTAACAATTCCAATTGCGACTGAATGATTGCTAAGTTAAATCCAAACTATTTTTGCACTGAAAAGCTGATTGTATTGCATCCAATACAAAGCGAAGTCGTTGGTTCTTGTGTATAGCACTTTTAAGTAAATATATGTCTTCCTGTGCAGGTGTTCTATGTGGAGAAGGATTCACATTCGTACGTGCGTTCGGATGGTCGGTGCCGTTTTGTACTCCGTTCCTCAGACAAAACTAGCGGAGTATTGAGGAATCCGAGGCATTCATTGCCACCGAATACTTCGTGCGTCTACTATTTTCAGGTAATTTTTTGAGTGTTTTTTTTTGTGCTGTATTTTTTTTAAATACCAGACGGCCTTTCCTATAATAAAAAAGAATTATGAAGAATGTATTGTCTTGTTATTTAGTATTCAGTTAATATTTTAGAATAATTCCTGGTGCCTTTGCGTACAAAATACCATAATAATATTCGATGACGTATTCAGTTACTGAATATTGATACTAACTTTTTTCAACGTTTTTTTTGTAACACGGTACCATGTTGTTTGTGATATTCATGTTATTGATAAAGTCTGGAAAACAATATCTTTTAAGCGATTTACCTACATACCATGAAATATTTTTATCGGAACTAGACCAAATCACTTCGGAAAACATATTCTAAAACACCAAACGACAAAAATATTTGCTGTAAGTTCGTATGCTGAATTAGCAGTGAAACAGTTTCTTTATTTATATTGATGTATGTCTAATTAATATAGACATCATTAATAAATATGTCATCAATCAGCAAATTATTATAATGTTATCAACGAATGAAGCGAATATTATTGATCACGTTGACTAATAGAGAATATTACTGCTTGTCTATGATCTTATTTTCAAGAAAAGAAGTCTAAATAAATTGTACCTATTAGTTGACAATATTTTTCATATCGTACCACGGTCTGTTGTATTAATTACAGTAGTAAAAAAGATAATTTATACTCATTTTGGTAGACATATTAATTACTGAAGGCTTTATCTAGTATTCAATTAAGGGTAGTAAATGTGTAAAAGTCACGCAATAGTTTCACATTGAATAAGTTACGAGACTTTGATGTATAATATTCATACCTAACATATATCACCGTAGGTTATTGAATAGAAATAAATACGTGTCTTTATACGACAGAATATGTACTAGGCTAACAGCCTGTGGGTGGAGGTCTGACTCAATTTCAAAACATAAAAGGAATCTTGAACTCTTCTCTGTACCAGTTAAACTATCCACGTTTCGGTACGGGCAACCATTTAGCATGTCTACTGGCTGTAAAGTAGGGATGGAAAACCTTTTTACAACAGCACGGTATGCCATGAAGTGCCACCGATTTCATAAACGATAAGACTGACATTCAAATTCTTTACGAAGAACGGTTTTAAAAATACTATTTCTTGACCGTTATTTTATCCTACGACCTACGACTTACGAGTTGTAGGTCGTAGGTTCGAACCCAGGCAGGCGCTTTACTTTGTGTAAATTATTTCATCACCATTGCTCTCAAAACGGTGAAGGAAAACATCGTGAGGAAACCGGCATGTCCTACAACCGAAAATTTGAAGACATGTGACATCTACCAACCCGTCCACCAATATCCACTCCCTCTCACAGAGAGGAGGCCTGTGTCCCAGTAGTGGGAACATTTATAGGCTGATGATGATTTTATTTTAATAAGTTTATTATTTATATCTCTAAAAATAGTTGAAATAAAAGCCCTTTTTTGTCTTGCCCAGAATTTTCTGCTACTTGCCAGCATTGGCACGTCTACGCCATAGTTCTACCATCCTTGATGTAGTGTTTCAAACAAAACAGCTAGGGTTGTAACTGGTAGTTAAAACGATTTACGATTTCTAGGGTCGCGCCAACGAGATAGTTTGGGTGTCGTTTGTGAAGTACCATTCCGCTGGAACGGAGCCTGCTGGCTTCGATCAACAAAAAGACTGTTCGTCACAGCTGACGATATGGGACGGTGCCGCCCCTGATGCTGACTTGGATCGGAAGGTAAGTTCACTTAATGGTTTTGCTTAGGAAAAAGTGCGTATGATTATGTTTTGCACATCTTTAGGTTCGTATAATAGATACTCTGCTGCATTGGTTCATGGCAAGTCCAAATGTTTACTACATTCTGGTACAATTTTTACCGTGGTAACTCTTAGGTCCTGTTTATGAATTGAGAATTGGAAGTTGAGAATTTATCAAACTCTATTCTGGCACTACCTTACAAGTTCTCAACTTCAAATTTTGAAACCAGAAACCAGGTATTAGATTCAAGTGCGTATTTAACTTAAAATCATTCCATCGTTATTTTCCAAATGTAAAAATTCACTTTTATTTGTATAAAACTTTTTTACAAAAAATACAACCGACTTCCAGACTACAAAGTGAAAATAAAATTTCGGAAGTCTGTGTCAAAAAACTAAAATACCTACTGATTTTTTTGAGGATCCTAAAAAAGTTTTTTTTTACTTTTTAGTGGGTTAGTTTGTAATTTATCTAAGTTCAATGTCAACTGTTCATCAAAAATACCCAAATCGCTATAGATGTGCCTATAATATTTGATGAGTTCCCTCGATTTCTCCAAGATCCCATCATCAGATCGTGACCAAATAAATGATAATGGGACCAACTTGAAAATATACCTTTTCAAAAATCGGTCCAGCCGTCTTCGAGTAATAAGGGAAAAACATAAAAAAAACTTGAAAAAAAAACCGGCGAATTGAGAACCTCCTCCTTTTTTTGAAAACGGTTAAAAATAGCATTGATAGCAGATTGTGTCAGTATCTGTAATTACAAAATTCCTCGTCTAATCCGATTATCCATGTTCTTAAAACTATAATACTATTTTATGAGTCCTACACCTACTAAATACAAGTCTTTATTCCTAAGATTAATCCTCTAGGTAACAGAAGGTACTTAATGGAGCGCTCAAGCATTCTATTTTCACAAAGCACAAAGGCATGATTGATACACGCTACCGGTATGACTTATCTACAACAGCGCAGATTAATCTTTGTGCCGTAAAGAAGCTGGTATAGCTTCCTTTCTTAGAGTAAATACACTAAAAACACGTGACGATTTAGCGCCAGTTTGTACAAATAGGTGGATAGAATGGTTACTCATTGCTAATCCATTGCTTCATATGCTTGAAACATTGGTCTGCTCAACAACGTAAATTACGCAATGAATGTTGTAGAACTGCCAAAATGAAAGGCGTTGCCATTTTTAGCGTGTTACGTAATTATTCCGCCGGTTGCTATTTAGAATATGGGTTCTATTTGAATTCCATAAGAGCCGGGCAATCCGTAAACATCCATCGTGTAAAACCTCACTTCTCCAAAAAGTACACACGGCTTCATATAAAGCTATACATGTCCAGTATAAATACTAAAATACTAATACTGGAAAAACATAGGTAGCTATATGTAGCCGTGTGTACAATCATTGCTTGACCGGAGAATCGATACTTTATTATGACTGCATTCTGAAGTGGAACAGTGGTGGCCCAGTGGTAATGGCCACGACTTACGAGTTGTAGGTTCGAAATTCGAACCCAGGCAGACGCTTTACTTTGTATAAATTATTTTATCACAATTGCTCTCAAAACGGTGAAGGAAAACCGTGAGGAAACCGGATTGTCCTAGAAAAAAAATCAAAGTTATGTGATATCTAACAACCCGCACTGGGCCCGCGTAGTGGATTAAGACCCACTCCCTCGGACTGAGAGGAGGCCTGTGTCTCTGGCATTGGGAACATTATAAGCTGATTATGCATTCTGAAGTCCACTATACATATATCTTCTGAGGCTATTGTTTTTTGTTTAGGGGAATGCAGTCAACTGTATTTTTTGCTTGACCTGTGAAATAAACTTAGGTCCACCAGACGTTTATATAGATATAAAGTATAATTATTAGCTGACCTCGCATTGTACGCAAATCCTGTGCAATGCGAGTTTAGCTTATACTGGAAATGTATAGCTTGAAATGTAGCCGTGTGTACACCAAAACCTCATTTGCAAAGCCATAGAGGTTTTACAAATCATAGAGTTAATACTCTTATCCTTTTTCATCCCATTCATTATCATCATTCACAGCCAATATAACCCCACTGCAGCTGCACACAATTTTCACCAATGAGTTCATAATCCTCTTTTATTTTGTATCTTTTCTGTCCCGTGCTTTTTAATTCCTTTACAATAGGTACCGTATTCCCGAGTGTAGTCGAATTTATACGAAGCTATACTTTTAACAAGTTTCGGTGTACTGCCTGATTCTCGTTCGGTTATTCATAGCATAAAGAACGCGTTTTATATGCAACGGAGCGTTGTGCGGTAACTTAGCGGGTGAATTAAAAATTGTGTTGCAATATACCTACTGTGTTTTTAGTGGATTTTATAGTAAACATAAACTGCTATCACTGGAAGTAAGCGCTGTGCTGTGGGTCACCTATAGTACAGCATAATGCTGAATGGACGCCTTCTTGTCACATTCGCGACGTGCAGATGCCGATTATTTTTGTTTTGTGCTCGTGATTATACATGTATTTTTTTTTTTTTTTTTTTTATTACTCAAGTTAATTATCTTTTTGTGTGTACGTGTTTCAAATAATCTTTCTTTCTTCATTCTTGTGAACTACGTGGAAGATAAAGTAACAAAATAGACTCTATGACCTTATATTTTACCTTCGATCTCGCCCAACGATTTTAGACAAGTAGGTATAAGCATTTGTCTAAAATCAATGTTGTTCAATAAAAACATAGTCTAAATTCTGAACCTTCAGTGAAAAGTGATATATCTTGACTTATATCAGTTTTAATATTCTTACACTAAGTTTAACAGTAAAAAAATGCAATTTTTTGGTCTAATTGGTACCCCTCTAAGATTAAAATTGAGCAAGCTTAATTTGGTGTAAAGTGCTCTAACTAAACATTTTTAACCGACTTCCAAAAGGAGGAGGTTCTCAATTCGACTGTATTTTTTTTTTTCTTTTTTTTTTGTATGTTTGTTACGCGATTACTCCGTCAATTATGAATTGATTTTGATGATTCTTTTTTTGTTTGGTAGATCATACTTTAGCGGTGGTCCCATATAAATTTTATCAACTTTGCTTGGGTAGTTCTTGAGTTAGCTTTAATAATACTTATTTTTCTCACTTAGTATGTGGTCATCCACATACTAAGTGAGAAATATGATAACTTGCTGTCCCTGTTATTTACATAGCAGGTAGTTAGTGGTATTCAAATTTGTGTGGGGTAGGTATCACAACTAAAAAGTGAAAAATAAAAACTTTTTACAAAAAAAAAACAACCGACTTTAAAAAAAACACTACAAAGTGAAAAATAACTTTAATTTCGGAAGTCGGTGACAAAGAACGAAAATTCAAAACCAAAGACACCGACTTCCGAAATTAAAGTTATTTTTCACTTTGTAGTGTTTTTTTTTAAAGTCGGTTGTATTATTTTTTGTAAAAAGTTTTTATTTACATTTATTAATGTGTAATAAAATACATTTTAAATTATATCAATGTGAACTGAACAAATATTTCAAATACCTTAATGTATATTAATACAAAATGTATGTGACTCTTATTACACGATCTATGTGAATTAGTACAAACTGATATATTTACATATAATCATCCAACACCAACCAAAAAATAACTAATGTGTAAAATGGTTCAAGTCGTTTTAAATTAATTTACACATAAAACGACTTTAATATTGTTGTGTTACGTGATACAACTGGATTTGTTTTTAAATTATAAAAAAACTATACAAATGAATCTGTTTCTTCTTACACTAAATCGTGCTCTAAGATATTGTTTACCAATGTCAGTAATCAGTACTCATTTTAGTAAAGTAGACAAAGAGTCAGATTTTTTTAAACTTTAACATTCATTTTCTCAAAATCATGATTTTCCAGTTACATCACTTTTCACTGAAGGTACAGAACTATTATTAGCAAAAATATTTAAAAATAAAGGTTTTTTTTAAATTACATTTATTTTGAAAGACACCGATTTAGATCGCACTAATTAAATATTTTCTAAGAAATTTAGTTCCTTCCTAATGAGTTAAATATTTATCTTGTAAATGGGCGCAGAGGGATTAGATTTATACTCGAGACAAGGCCGAAATATAACATTTTGAATGATAATTGCAAGTTATACCGTGCTGCTAAGAAATTACCGTCATTTGTTATTTCATATCTTGGAAATCGGTACGGTGACAGAAATATTATTTGAGCAGCTTACTTTCCGTTTAAAATTTTGCTGTTTTCTAGAATATTGCTAGGTACACACAGCATCAGTATGTTCTAACCCCTCAAGTTTTAAAATGTTACACTACATTGAATTCGTTACGAATAATCTAAAGAATACTTAAAAAAGAATTCATTGTTTCGAGTTGGATTCGAACTATTGCACCACCGAGCGTCGTCATACTCATACGTAGTTTGACGAACTAGCCAGCGAGCCCATATGATTTGCGATGAAATTGTTATCTACTATCGGCCGAGTCACTTTATCTTTAGGTCTCTATCTAATCGATAGATGTTATAATTTGAGGGTATCCATTAACGTTTTCTTTATAAAATTAATCCATACCCTGAAGTTATAACTACAACGTTTGATGTTTTCGTTCACTTAAAACTATTGTTTATTTCTAGCGCTTTCTATTTTATCGTTTGCGTTAATGAGATATCCGTTCCAACCCGTTTGTGTCAGTTGGCAAAGGTTATGTATATTATAATAACTGTAAATTATCAAATCAACTTGTAAAATATAAATCTTTGTAGCAAAATAAGATCAAAGTTTTGTTAAATAATAGCAATAATAAATATTATTAAATGATTTTTAAAGTATTTTATTTTTCTTGATTATTAAATTCTTAAAAAATTTTACTAAAACAAAATAGAATAATACTTTATAATAAAATATAAATGATGCTTGACAAAAAAAAAAAACATTTCGTGCCTAGGATTTGAACCTACTAACTTATGCACGGCAAGCGGTCTTGAAACCTCCGGTCTACTTAAACATTGAATAACTTTACGAAAATGTTAACCCTATTCCCTTAAATAATACATTATAGAATTATTTTTTTTGTTAAATACTAAAAGTAAGTTGGGCCTATCATGGATTTTAACGCACATGTCTTTGGGGGTAACTACTTAATGGAGCTGTTTGTACCTATCTACCTTCGTGTAATATCAATTCATTTTTACATTCAATGAATACGAGATAAAAAAATAAAAAAGCACGATTCACGAAACGCAGAGACTTCAAAACTTTCCAAAAATCCCTAAAAAGTCATTTCGATTTGCAGCCGCGTAGGCAGAAAAGGGAAGTACCGCACCATGTGTCGTCTAATGTCCCAAATAACACGGTAAATCTCCACTTAAAACTGTTATTGTCTAACTTCCATACTTATCGGAAACAATTCTTGCCGTTCGCGCAATAAAAATAAAATATTTAAATTGTTATCGCATACCGAATCACAATACCGGGTCGTTCGTATAAAATTTTATAGTACATGAATTTAAATGGTAAAAAGTCGGGAGCCAACGTGTACGGTAATGAAATGTGGATTAAGTTTAGCATGTAGGAGTGAAACTTTCGCACTGCGCAAGACTAACGCGATGATACAAGTACGAGACGATATAGAATTGGGCGGCATTCTCACTGCCTTTATTCGTGCCATTTCACTTTGCTAACCACCTCAACCTCCCACTTGACGTCGGCAGCCAAACATTAATTTTCTTTAATGTGTCTGAGCACTTTTACCGAGTTCCACCGACTGCAGTGCGGTGTTTCGTTTCATTCATTCGTTCAGAATTCTTCAGTTTGCATTAAGAATGGGTAAGCGGTTCTAGTTCAACATATTTTTTGTTGGCACTTTAATCAGAAAAGTTTTTCCGTTCACTCGCAGATACACTATGTAAATAGTGTTGCCGAGTTGAATAACTAAATAATTTATTCAGGGCCTTTTTAGGTTTCTTTGAATTTGCATGAATTTATGGTAGAGTATTTAATGAGTCGAGATGTCACTAAAATTGATTTGAGCACTGATAGCTATTAATATTCATTATTTATTGGCCTTTCCCGTAGACGGCAGAAAAAATCTTGTAAGCCTGAAAAAAAAAAAACGTTTATTTAGAAAGAACTAAAATAAATTTATTTGATTCAGATTAAGGCACACAGTTTTCAAAAACAAAAAAACAGAGAAAGCTTAAAACAATATTGTGTGCCTCACGGCTGCGACAAATATGCCCAGTTCATCATAAATGCCAGACAACTAGTGCCGGACGCTAGTTTTTAACTGAACCTTTTGTTACGATTTCGACTGGTATGCTAAAAAAAAAATAAGACTTATTAGCCTTAAATTTTTTCCTTAGATTTTACTACTATCTTCCTCAAGGTAGTCACAGAATATGCGTTGTTATACTTAAGATAGATAGATAGAATATTCTTTATTATGTACACCATAAAAATTACAGACATTAATTTATAAATTTTACATTGGGTGACACAATGGGCGGTCTTATCGCTAAAAGCGATCTTTTACAGACAACCTTTGGATGGATTTATTATAAATGGAGAAGGAGAGACAATACTGCAGGTAGTCAGTGGTGTACCATTTACATATACAACAGATACACAGATACATAAAACATATAATTACTTATATAAATATTTATATATATATTAGATAAATAACAGATATACATAAAATTATAAACATGAAACAAGAGCAAGGAACTATATGTAATGATGATGTTTAAGGAGAGAGGAAGTGTTTTTTTTCCATAATTTTAAAAGTGGACAAAGATTGAGCACGCCTTATCGACACGGGCAAGGCATTCCATAACCGTACTGCTTGAACCTTAAACGATTTGTTGACTTAAATATATTATGAAGTATATCTACATTATTTTTTTATCCATATCTTTTTTCCCACCAGCTGGACATGAGCGACAAGAAGTCCCGACTCGGACTCTTCTGTCGTGAAGAATCGCCCCGACTTTGCGACCACGCTCTCCTTTCTAACGCGACCAGAGCGACCCGGCCGTGCGCCCCCTCTGAGAGCTACATCACTACTGGGAACGCGCTAACTATTCTGCAAGTGAGTAAATAATTAGGTCTGATTCACACGTGCTACTTAGTGGCATGAATGTACGCTATCTTTTGAACTAGCTAAGTAGCTCCGCAGGAGTTGGCGAAGTGGAAAAGCGTTGGGCTATTGCGCTTTTTGAATACTAATTTGTTCTGATTTTTGGTTTCTGTTATGTACGATTTGAAGCTATAACTAGAGCAATACAGAAGTAATTTAATAGTCATTGACATGAAAATATACGTAATTTAAAAAAAAACAGCAATAGACTAATGACCAAGGTTTCGAACTGGTGAGCAATAGATTTTAACTTCTACTCTGCTATTAAACAACTACATATCTTCAGGATAAGGTATGACTGGAGCAAACTTTAAAAGAAATCTGTGGTGTAAGCGAGCCTTGCTTGCACCACAACTTAATAACGTAACACACAAATTCCATGCACTTATTAGAGCTTAAATTTTTCATGCCACGTCAAAAAAAAAAAATGTTTTGCCCCCATCCCCATTTCTCCGCTCCCGTCCATTTAGGGTCCATTCGGATGGTACGGGGAGGTTTGGTATCACTTCAAGACCCAGATTACCACTCGTCATCCGATTGCCTCTCCGATTAAATTTTATGTGCCATTACTTTAACTATAAATGTGTTTAGCGCTAAATGTATTTAAAACATCATTCTATCTCTGTCATCTTAAAACAATTTGCAGAAATAGAACAATATTTTAAATTAATTTAGCATTAACGTATTTAGTGATTTGTGGTGCAAGTAGGCTTTAGACATGTAGTTACGCTGTCACTTTTTCTTAAAAAAAAACAATTTACTTTTATGTAAAACACAATGGCTGAAAACGAGCTTATAATCATGATAATGCTCTTTTAATATGTGCGTCCCAATCTTTTGATGAAAATATCAGAGGTGAAAAAGAAAGGTCAAAAGGTGACTGAATTGTTCGTGGTCTAATGGTGATTAATGAAATGTCAAAGGCTTTAACAAAGACCCTATTTTTGTGCATAAAGTGGATCTTCAGAAGACAATAGGTTCCATTAAAAACCTTTATCAAAAATCTTCAGTCACCTTTTATTGCAATAATAATCAAGTTTACAAAGGGGATAAACCTTTGTATTTTCTTCTAAGGTAAAACAAATCGAATTATATTATTTGAATCCAAATTAAAATCACAAGTTCACTTTTTTATCTTATTTTTATCGCTAAATAATTCAATTGTCTTACAAATCTCTCGTAGAAAAACTAAATCCTATTTGAAAAATGTATAGAAATAAGCTTTCACCTTTTATTTTTGCAAAAATTTGTCATCACGACCCGATTCCACGTCAATATGGGACAACTCACAAAAGAATAAGCATGTAATTAAAACAACAAACAGCTGACAAACAACTAACTGCCAAAGCTCACATAATTACTTACTGCTGCAAATATTTATCTACCCATTTTGGTACGTACTCCCGTATGCAAAGAGCGATGTGACAGGCAGCTAGAAATTTTTAGCCAAAACATAGGAAGAGTACATTGCATAGAAGTGACTCGGAACGGTCATGAATTTAGAAGCAGGGGCTAAAACACGTCACGTGCATCGCAAGATAATAGTACGAGTACTCTTGCGCAATTTTTATATCTTTCTTGCATATTTCTGGCTGAATTACTAAGGATATGGCTTTTGGAATATGTATGGGAGATTGTAATGGAGACTGTGGTGTATTTGATCATGTGGATTCTATTTCGGAACTTTTTCCGTGAATGTTGCGTGAATAATATTAATATAACATCACGCCTGTAATCCTCGAAAGATTAGGCAGAGATGCCTAACCCTTCCCTATAATACATCCACATTTCGCCAGTTATGTTTAAGTCCCATGTAATAGACGGCAAGCCAAATGCCATCAACTGGAAAACGATAAAAAAATGTCGTGAAAGAGTCTCAATATTGTTGTATAATTTTATTTAACTCTTAAGGAACTGTCGACATTCCTTCACAATTTGACAACGACAAATTCTCGAAAGAAAAAGCTTATGTTAAATATAATAAACCCAAGGTTCCTTATTTATTTTGATAAAAAATAATGTCTTTCACAAAATTATCTTGTAGCTACATGTTTTTTTTTTGTTGTTGTCATGACCTTAATGACAAGAACGATTAAAAGTCAAAGTCCTGGTAACATCTTTTGGGTTAACATCTTTCTTTTGATGAAAATGATACGTTTCTTTTTTAGGCATTTAAATGTCACAAAAGTAGGTCCGAGTCAACTTTTATGTTTTTCGTTGTCGTATACCTACTGCCTGATATCATAAGCAAATAGAAAGGAGAATCGAAAAATACCCAAATTAGGTACGATATTCGATAAACGACCCTCTCAACAAATCAGAGGATAATAATATAAATCCCATAAACATGATTTCTCCATTATATCAGCCCGCATATATCGGCACGCTTATATTTATTCTGATCTCGATCCAATACTCTAACATTCAAAGCAGCAATCCACGCGGGATTACGCTTGTGACTACGCATTGTTTCCTTTTCTCCCTCGCCACTGCCCTTTCAGCTGTATTCCCTCAGCTAAATGTAACTTTTCTGGCATGTGAAACATTCATAGCAACCAGGATAGATAAGTCACGTGCTACTCCCGTTGCATTTGCCATAGAGAATAATGCAAGGAGCACGTGCTAGTTCGCAACTCTCACAGTGATAGAAAGCTTCAGTGTTGTCACGTTATTTGAAGTATTAGGAGTGTCACCGGATGAGACACGTCCCAAAGTGTTTGTAAAACTCAGATTTATTGCGACTCATCACTGGTTATGGCTGCTTTTATTTTCTTGCGGTGTTTTGCATAAACTCGAAGTTGGAACGTGGTGAGGTTTAATCTAGGTACATATTGCAGATGTAGGTACAAACATATTCGTAGAATAGTACATGCATTTACATTTCAGTGGGTCTAGCTTGTCAACCAAATTAATTGGTTTACTGACAATTTAGTGTGAGCACTGATAGGTGTCCAATTTTCATAGGATTTCACGAATCACCGTAATTTTGCGCGCATTCCGGTGATTCTACACGAGGCACTAAAATTCGTAATTTGTCAGAGTTGATTTCAGTTTCCAATTTGCGAATATTCTTCTCTCATTTTGCATTTGAGTTTGGTTTCTGATCTATTTGGAAAACTAGAACAGCATTAGTTGAATGGATGCGGCACACATATTCTGACCATTGTCCTAGATCTTGAAACTGTGAAACTTCAAATTGTTTAACTAACAAATCTCGTCTTTGAACAACTGAAAGAACCAGTTAACGCATATAATATTTACAAAAACTTTATCATTTGCCATTAGTATTCTACGCAACTGCTCAGCAACTAGAATACGCCCTAGTTAATGTAGGAAACCTGGTCTTAAGCAAGTTGTTAAAGTCACTAGTTGAGAACTGCTTTATTATTCAATATTAAATTCAACAGAGGAAGGACTGAAGCAAGTTTCTAACTAAATATTTGAAGTTTTACTACACCACGCGGTCTCGCTTTACCGTGAGTCGACCTTGGTGATACACTACTTATAAAGTGGAAATAAGTTTTAATGTTTATAGAAAATGTAAAATTAATGGGGATAGATAGATCATTATGGGTGATTAATGTCTGTACTTGTTAGACTTTTACTAATGGTAGCGTCTATTTTACTAATGGCGTGTTCTATAAAGTGTGTCATGACCATTAAGAAGGACACTGCATATAGTAATTTTGATGATAAGACGTTGTATTTAGGTAAACGTTAGGTGGACGGATATCATTATTGTTTGGATCCATACTTACCTCTGTGTTTATTTACAGGAACTTCGTCAAGGATCAGCCCTCTATCCTGTCTCATTTGTCCTCCGCTACGAGTTTGTCGACGTGAGTGAACAAGGACAACCATTGGTAGACTCACAATCAGCTTGCGACAGAGTCTTCAAATCTGCGCAGACCTATTCTGGAAGGTTTCAAGCTCCCCGAGCAATATTCTACTATGGAAGAGGTGGTGCACAAAACTTAACTTGCATACTAAGGTAAAAACTATTTCTAAGAACCTTTACAACCTTGGAACTATATTAGATATATTATTGAAATTATGATAATGTTTTCAGATTCGAAGCCAAACAAGGAGAAAGAATCCAATTGACCTTCACGAGCACTTACTTTGGAAATAAATATTGTAATACGCACAAAGACTCCCGAACGAGTCGCTGGAAATGCGATAGGCCTGCGAAAAGAACCATTGGGGGCGAAGGACTCGCCCAAATTATTATAACAGAATATCCTTGGGAAGGAGTGCCGATACAAAGAGACTGCATTTGTACGAACAGATCTGAGCCATTAAATGTACATACGTTAACCGCCCCAGTTGTAGAAATCAACTTTACCGTGACGATGATGAATATTACTGAAGATTACGATGACTTTGCTTTTGAAGGCGAATATAAATTTGTTCCGACTGGACCAGGTGATGAAACTGTGTGTTCCACAGGATGGGGCAAGAGACGGCTACGAGGCAGCAGTGGAGAAATCAGACTGTTTGATAAAAGACAAATACCAGTAGCACCAGAAATAGTTGGTGACAGACATGTCATATCAGAAAGTGTGAGAGCAGAAGTTGCATGTGTCCATAGACCTTGGCTCATTGAACCTGGAGGAGATGAAGTTACTCCTGTCCAAGGGAGATATTTGTATGTCAAAGTTCTTGGTTATGAGCTCACAGCGTCTTCACCTTTCTGTAGCACTCCAAATCGACTGTACATATACGAAGCTCAGGATACATCAAAATTGAGAGAAGTGTGTCCAGATGGTACAAATGTCATAGAATTGTATTCGCCAGGCTGGAAATCTGACCAAACTACTTTGGAGACCTCTTTGAAACCTCACGCAAGGAGCTACGTTATCGATTTTCTGCAACATGAGCAGGCTGATTATTCAATCAAATGGATTGAACTGATGAAAAAACCGTCTTTTGAACATGATCCCGAATCCAACACTATACCTCCACCTGTGTCATTGGAATGTCGTTACAGGTAAGTCTTGACATTCTTTAAGACGCAGATATATACCGGTGACCTTGAGTGGTTAGCTTGCGTGTTCTGTACTGAGTTCACGCAACGTGTCGTACGTCCAGCCAGTAATAGTACACGCCCATCAAGGAGCGCTGTCCCAAATTAGAAGCATTATTAATTTATTATACATAAAGAAGGTATTTTAATAATACACGTGTATTTAACGATCAATAATTAAATTATCTTTAAAATGGTGAAGGTTTAAAAATACGCTTGATAAATATTGCGTGATTCTCAGTTTTTTATCCGCGGTAGACTTTACAAATAAATTTCAGTATGTAATATAATCATAATCTAAAATATTTCTGTATTAAGTTATTTAAAAAAATGCTCTTATTTAACATAGTATTTTTTCCAAATCATTGACACTACTCGTTTAGACGTGATCTTCAGTATAAAATCTTTAAAAGTTGGCTATCGTCGTCTTATGAATATTTTGATGGAAGTCTATATGATCAGAGTTCTAATATTGTTTCCTTTTTCTATTTAGCTGTCCGGAGTTGAACGCCTGTATTCCTATCGCACTGTGGTGCGACGGTAGTGCTCACTGTCCCTCGGGCTATGATGAAGACGATTCAAATTGCTCCTTCAGGATATCTTTACCTCCACCCTACGTAGCGGCTGCTGCTGGAGTTGGTCTTCTTCTATGTGCTATTGCCGTTGCTCTGTGTGCATGTAAAAGACGTCGAAGAAAAGACAAAGAATTCAAAGCCAGACTAGATGGTGCGTTACCACCAGAAGAAAGACCGTTTGATCGCGCTAAAACAAATGGCGTCCCAGAAGCTGCTCGCCAATATGCTACTGTACAAAAGTATGCGACGATAGATAAGTACAGCTTAAGTCAGAAATACAGTGCAGGGTTGAACGACGCTCGTTACTACGACGAGGTAGCACAAAGGGATAAGCTTGCGGATACAAGGTACGCTAGTTTAGGTCGAGCTGGGCGAGGCATGCGAGTCGAGAACTCAAGAGGCAACGGTTCAAGAAGAGCTATGCCTGATTTGGGTTATCCGGACTTAAAAGACGGTTTTTGTTGACCCTCCCCGGATCTTATAGAAACAACAGTTTAACGTTTAGGACGTTAACATTTAACAGATTTTCTTTTGTGTAAACATTAGATTGAAGACTGAATTTGGCGAAAGTGCCTCCCCTAACATTTGATCAATAGTTATTCAGACTCGAAATTGTGCTGCAGACATCGGCTTTTATTCTTAGGTAATTTGTTTTATAACCGAGACAAAGACTACGACTTTGACTTTGTAGTATATTGTGTAAATAAATTAACTTTAAATAAGTTTGGATAGCAGGCGTCAGAGATACTTAATATTCTTTGCATCAAATCTCACAGTAATTTTATTCTCATCAAATAACATATCTAAATGTACATAAAACGCTTGACAATACGATTTTAAGATACAAAATAAAATCATTTTAAAATGTTAGTAGTATGATGAGTGGTTAGTGACTGACTCTGAACAATAGTATTAACTGTCGGACTTAAGTGTAAACTGAATTATGTAACTACATATGGGTATTTTCCTGCATCAATCCTATTTTAATATGGGGTGAAATTGATAAATGTTTGTCATGTTAATATATCTGTAACCATACTGTTTAAAAAGAATTGTTGTTTGCCTCGAAATGGTTAATAAGCGGAGTAATTGCGTAACATACTTACAACGACTTTTGACAATTCAACAACATTCATTGCGTCATTTACGTTGTCGAGCAGATGAATTTTTCAAACTTATGCAACAATGGATTAGCAATTTCCTATAAAATTCTTCGAGTTGTGAGTGTTTAACGCAGTTCGAGTGTTGTTTTGTTTCAGCGCGTTTCTGTGTAACCATTTTATTTTTTCACGGCAAACAGTTGTTTTTCACCCAATTTCTACATTGTAACGACACTAGACATAAAAATGAAAATGTGATATAGGTTGTAAAAATGTAGGTATCTAAGCGTTCACAGAATGTATAACTTAAACTAGTAATTTTCCTTTGTGTATAAAAGTAATTAAGGTTGTAACTAACTAGATATTGATTGTAAATAAATTATAGATTAAGATTTTTAAAGTCTGTAATTATTTCCAAGTAAAAGGAAGATTAAAGTCATTTCTAAAAATCGATTCCTTGTGTTTTTTACTACCTCATTTAATAATATCCCAATTCAAGAGTTAGAGTTCAAAATCAATATTATTTTTGAAAAAAAGTTGGCAGTTTTCAAGATTTCATGATGTTAAATAAACATCTTACCTACACACGGCTACAGATCAAGCTAATTTCCAGTTTATGCTGGTCTCGCATTGTATAGTATTTCCGTACAATGCGAGGTCAGCTTATACTGGAAATGTATAACTTGATGTTTTGCCGTGTGTACGTCGAAAAATATTTGTAAACGAATTTCATTATGGATAATTGTCGTGAAAATAATATTCTTACGTACAAAGAATCATGACCATAATTCAAAGCAGGTTAAAAACGCAAGAAAACAAAGAAAAACAAGATGATGTACAGACCTCGCCGTACCCGGCTCTCTTGTACACCTGTAAAAATCTCAGAACGGCTTAAAAAGTATACCAAGTTAATGAATAGGACGTCTGTCTCACAACAAAGAAACAACGAAAATACACCTACAAAGACACTTTTACGACACTGAAATATTATTATTTAGTACACAAAAAATGAGACACATTTCGCTTCATTGAGGCCGTGATATAAAGGTGACTCCCTGCGTTCTTATATTTCTGTCTTGATATAATTCTTTTGTAAATTATAGCTTTGTATTAAATTACTTAATGCGACTCCGTCACGGAATAATGCGAAGATTATGTCAGAATTCTTTTGAACGTTTAAAAGCGTGAGTTTTTCTTAACAAGTTTCTATCGAAACGGTTTACGTAAAGCTGCGTCCAGATATGTTCTTTTGTCTGTACCGTACCTCCGTCTCGTACCAGCGTCGTGATCCAAGAACGCTAGTTTGGATGCCCGTTCGGTACGGTACGGTACGGTGGTACGGCGTATTGATACATATACAGATACGCTCCTATCTGACACACACAAACTTGGCACAAAAATGAACACGCGATGATCAAATCAAATCAAATCAAACTTTATTTGTGAACATAAGGTACAGAAAGGTTTTAAAAATATACATTTTAGCGTGATCTCAATGTTCTACCAATGTAATTTGTATAAAAATAATTTGTTGTTTTAATAAATACTTATAACATGCAATGATAATAATAAAAAATAAAAAAATTAAGTTTAAATAAATGACTTCAAACGTCTAAGTCAATTTCTAATATAATATAATGTAGATGAATGTCAAAGAATAAAATAAAATGTCAATAGCTGTTAATTTATATTATCATTTAAAAAATCTTCTATGGAGTAATAGGTCTTCTCTACTAGACATAAAAATAATTTACTTTTAAATTGGCTAACATTTTCTACACTTCTTATGCTTTTTGGTAATTTATTATAAATTTTTGGAGCCATTATAAAAATGCTTTTCTGAAATAATACGGTTCTAGATCCAACTAAATTTAACTGGTCACATCGACGCTGACTTGATACTCTAGAAAATCTATACATATTATGACGGAGATACGGGCTATTTTATTTTATTTTTGCGTTCTGAGTTTTTGGATTGTGACGCTGATACAAAACGGTGGTACGGTACGGACAAAAGAATATATCTGGACGCAGCTTAACATTTGACGCATCGAATAAATATTCAAGGTTTTTGCATTACAAAAAACAACATTACGCCTGAAGGTACTTATTTCCCGAAGGTTTAGGTAAAGGTTTATCTATAGTACAATCACATTTCGCTAGTTACATTTGCCTCATACAATAGGGGGCTAGATTATTGCCATCAACCGGGCCAAATCCAAGCTGGGCTACTACTGAAAAATTGCTAATGGAAAACCCAATAACACTTTGCCCGAACTGGGAATCGTGCTTACGACCACTAGACCAGTGAAGTAGTTTTGAATAAAAATTGTGAAATCCGTTGTGAAAATTGTAACGATTATTCAGGATTCGCGTGCTTTTAAATAGAAACGGCTTCCGTAATTTTCTCGGTGAGATGCTCTTTGTTTTATCAACCTGAATTCTTAAACGAAGCGCTACATTCGAAAATAGGACGCGCGGAGGCATGACAATGACAAAATAACTCGAGCAGTCACATAATAAATTGCGCTGATACTGGAAATAGCAATTTAAATCATGAAAACAAAGCAAACCTGAAAATTCTACTACAACCAAGGCTCGGATACAGGTTAAATTTTCAAACCGTTATTATGTACCTACTTGGCGCAAAAACCTTTACATACAGTTTAGTTCAAATAAAACCGGTTTTTATAAACCGGTTTTGGAAGAGTCTTTACATAAAGGTTTTTTCGGATTAAACGGTTTTGAGCAATATTATACGGTTTTTTGTTTAGATTTTATTCAGCGTGGCATCCTCACAAGTAATCACAAGTTGCAACGCTTTTGTACATACCGCTCGTCAAATTTACTGGTTAATTTAGGTTAAAATAAAGTTCATAAAAAGTTCACGTTTTTCAGAAAAGTTCAGAGTTAAACCAAAATAAACCGGTTTTAACCGGTATTTTTTAAACCGGTTCCGATCCTTTTTTTTTTTTTTTGGGTGGGAAATTATCAAATAACTTCTCCCGCTCTGGGCGGAGCGGGAGGGCGTGTCAGACTCTTACTGACTAAAACCCACCCGTGTTCCTTCAGTTGCCGTGTTGCCAGGGGGCCACGATTTCCCTATCGGTTTTCTTCGAACCCCCGGCAGGCATTGGCCCTAGCGGACCCCGTCAATTCTGCTGACATCTCTTTGAGGCGCGCGTGGAACACAACGCGCCGTCGACCCGGGCTTGGTCCTTATCGGACGGCGAGCTACCCATTGCTCACCGTCCGCAAGCCCGCGCCTACGGTGGCCGGAAATCCTCTCGTGACTCCCGACGCCCAGGGCGTCTCCTGCTGCGGTGGTTAGGGGCGCGAGGGCGCGAAATTTGCCTTTCCCTCACGCGCTCCGTCTCCTCCTTCGCGAGCATTACTGCTTCGCAGAACGAGGTGACGGCCTGCCATTTCCTCTCGCTCCGTAGCATGGCCCGAATCAGGGCCGGACGCGAGAGATCACCGCCGCCGATCGCTTCCACGAGGACACGGCGATGCTCTGCCCAAGCCGGGCAGACCTCCACCGTATGCTCCACCGTGTCCTCCGGGCGATCCACACAGTGATGACACCCGGGCGTTTCCTCCCGCTTTATCCTGAACAGGTACCTCCCGAAACAGCCGTGTCCGGTGAGCACCTGTGTCAGGCGGAAGGTGAGGACGCCGTGGCGCCTCTCTAGCCACTCCTCAAAGAGGGGTCTTATCGCCGCAATTGCGGCGTGCCCAGCGCTGGGTTGCGACAATCGCACTCTCCATTCCGCCATGAGATCCCGCCGGAGCTCTGTCCGCTGTGCCGCAACTTCTTGCGGCATCGGAGTTAAGCCCCGGCGTTTCGCCTCCTCGCGCCACTCCCAAATGTGCGCGAGGACCTTTGCCTCCAGATCCCATGGCGGTACTACGGCAAGGAGGCTCGCCGCCTCGCAGGAGACGGTTCCGATCCTTGACTGTAACAAATTGTTTATGTTATTATCTTGAGTAGGTACAGTCAAGGAAATTAACTGTTAACCACACTGATTTGGCTCTTGTGTTACAGGAACTCCTAGTACAAGAGCTAGGGCTACACAGATGTTTGTGACTTTGAAGTGTAAATAAAGAAAATGACTACGATACCCTACGTTAATTTGCCGTGTTATAAGCCATTTAATACAAATGTCAAAGAATGACAGTTGTGAGTTGAATATACGGACAAATTAAGTTGATAGTCAATTTGCTTGACTGTACTTACTAGCTAAGTACTTTCTTATTCCCATAAACTAGACGGCCATCTTCCAAAATGGCGTCGTACTCGTAAAATCAAATAATTTAATAGCAAGCTCGTCCAAGCAGGTACCTACGCAACGTCACTAATTTGTATTTGTCTCGTCAAATAATTAGATTATAGGCTCTAGCTGCATTAGCCTGTCCACTTCGCTAGCGTAACGAGCGACTCGCAAACTAAATTATCTGATGAACTAATTAGGATAGAAACTGTACTTGTGTAACAACAAGTGAATTCCCTGGGAAGTCGACGATGTCGAGTTGAGAACAATGCTTTGGATTTTGTTGATCGTTTGTTGAACTTTGGCTGAGCTGTGATTGACTGGCAGTTGGTTTGTTTTGCCGCGGAATGGAGACGGAATTTGAAAAAATAATGGTAAGTCAGTTCTAATAATTAGATGAAATTTGTAAACATAAAAAAAAGTTAATATCAGGGTTGTAACGGATGTCGTATAACAGATGAGGATGCGGATGAGGATATCGAGATAATCGGGTTTGAGGATACGGATGAGGATCCGGATATTGGAAAATTCCTTATTGAGGATGTGGGAGGGTGCGGATGCAGATGTCGTATGAAAAATAGCCCTTGTTTTGACACCTGATACCAGAATCATGCCACCACTATCACGTGCGTCCGATCGTCTGTCATAGGTCAGGGACACTGCGAATTCAAGCAATAGGAACGCGGCACTCACACTCCGGCCCACACATTTAAATCGGAGCGAGTTTAAAAAAATTCACTATTTGAGCAAACAACGTAGGTAGGGTCACATCTCCATAGAAATTATGAGGATGCGGAGCTTTTTAAATCAAAACTTGAGGAAGCGGATGTTTTGCGGATACCAAAATTTATGCGGATGCTCCGCAGTTGCGGATGCGGATACGGATTTCCGTTACATCCCTGGTTAATATACTTAGGGACATATATAGTCAAGGAATAAAAAGGTTAGGCAGTTTTTTAGGATTTGTACCTCAAAAGAAAAAAAAAACGTGAGGCACTCGGGGACTGCCGCGGTAAAGCTATTGCATAGCATTTGTAACCTCCATACTTCCTATTTGTCAACGCTACACTTGGGATGATGACGTGATGACATAAAACAAAAATTACGTTCCCATGACAACATCACGTTGTCATGAGAACCGTCATTACATGGTAGGCGGAGTGGGGGGTGTTAGGTTTTTTTCGTTACGGAATTTCTTGATTCGGTCGCCGCGCTCAAAGCCCGCGATAAAAGCTATGCAATAGCTTAACAGAACCCTTATAAGAGATTATACTTCGTTGCCCGTCCGTCAGTCTGTCAAGACCTATTTTCCCATGAACGCGTGGAGGTATCAAGTTGAAATTAATATCAAATACCTTGATTTATATTTCCTTGGCGCTCTTAAACAATCAAGCTTCTAAGTCAACGCAATAAAAATATACGGCCATTTATGTGACATTATTTTGTTAATCGCAAATAAATCAAAACCTACAGGGTACTTCCCGTTGATCTAGAATCATGAAATTTGGCAGAAAGCAAGGTCTCACAGCACATATAAAGGAAAAAGTCCAAAAATCGTTAATTTCTAGTTTTATCACATAAAGAATATCTTTTTGCAAATCTTTTATCAAGACCACGGAAGCGGGTCAGACAAAATTTTATTTGAATACCAAGCAGTCTGAACTCTGTATATAAGTATCTTAGATTCCTACATTGTTTTATTTTCTCATAATTCTAAATGAAGATAAAACTAACCAATTTATTCATATTTTATCTTCAATTCCGAAACGGATCTCATAAATTTATGCTTCTACATTTTTGCCTACAGACACTAACTTAGCAAACTAAGATAAATGAAAATACTTGGTGTAAGTTTCAGGGCGGGTTTCACTGTCCGGTTATCCAGCTAAACCAGTTATCCTCGGAATTTGAAATTTAAGGAATGTTTCGAATTTACATTGTAGGCGCTCTGTAAACACGATGTTTTGGAAATTCAAGACCAAAGGGGTAACCGCAGCGAGGGTAGTGCAACTACATGTTAATGGAAGTACGTGGACGTGTAGTTTTGGACGTGATGATTTCATGGTAAACCTGTCAAAGTTGTCGGTTTAGTAATTATTCTAATGACACGGTTGGCGCAGTGGTTAAGCGACTGACTGCTGCGCTGCGTGTCGCGGGTTCGATTCCCGAACGGAACAAATATTTGTATGACCTACCAGTAGTTGTTCCGGGTCTGGCTGTTTGTGTATGTGAGTTTAAATGTTTGTAATCGCACCCACGATACAGGAGAAATTCCTAGTGTGGGGCAACGTTTTTTTTAAAAAAAAAAAAAAAAAAAAAAAAGAAATTGTTTATTCTGTAAGTAGGATATTGAAATCACATTTACATATTATTATTATTTTTTAAAGCTTAATACCCCTGAGAAGAAATGGCGAACAAAATAAGGGGTTACCATTGACGTGCGGCCCTACTGTACACACGGTTACACATCAATCTTTAATTTCCAGTATTAGCTGACCTCGCATTGTACCGAAATCCTATACAATGCGAGATCAGCATAAACTGGGAATGCATATCTTGATGTGTAGCCGTGTTTACCTATCTGGAAAGTTTTCTTTCAATGCGTGTCATTGTGACAAGTGCCAGTTTCCAATCACTTTTATAGGTAAATCATCAATTATATCAATAGTATTTATAAATTCGATTATAACTCGATTTTTATAACTGTGCGCTTGGAGCTGTCAAAGTCGTAGGTTGATATTATTAAATTCTCCCGCACGGTTACCTCCACAGTGCCGTGTAGTCTCCAGATCTCTGTTATATTATTCATTAAGTTGTTATTGTAATTATTTAAACCATATAAACTGTTATATTTTGACGTTGACAAACGCACAGTTATAATAGGGTTATACCTACTACTGTCCGGCCGTTGAGAGACTGCGTTCCGTCTGTAGAACAATTGAGGAGGTTAGGAACAAAAAGTGTCATTTACAGTTTTTAACTTTTTGAGTAAATTGAGAAAATAAATATTCAAGTTGATCTAAGCAATTTTATTATTTTTTATTAATCATTTATGTGTCAATTACTGTATGAAATTTAATGTATTGTAAGGTTATCTTGCTGGTTTTGAAATAAAAAAAATAAAAAAATAAAATACATATCAAATGACACCCTTTGATCCAATAGCTTGTAAATTTTGTAAAATGTCACCTTTTGAAACTCACTGTCTAAAAATATTACCTTATGAAACATTCAGTATGAAAATAAATACATTTATAAGAATCTACCCAATCATGTACACTTATCGAGAGTCTACTGTGTCACTATTTGAATTTAAGTCTTAATAATCACTGTGATTGAATAAAAATGTATCTTTTTGTTCCGGAAGCAAGCGGTTTTTGTTCAGATCGATTTTTCTATGAAACTAATCACTTTTTGAACAAAATCTTGGGAGTTACAGATAGAATTTAACATTTAGAGCCGATTAAAAAAAAAACCGAATGGAGCAAAATACGTAAATGTCACTTTTTGTACCTAACCTCCTCAATTTCTAGTATTGAAATATATAGATAATAATAATATATTACATAGATCTTCTTTTTTCTTTTTCGTGTGTTTAGTGACTAACCTGAAAGCCAATTCTCGTATTTAAAAAACGTTCACATTCAAGTAGCAATCTGTCAAACTTGTCAAAAATGTTGGTTAATTGATTGTATTTTTGAGAGAGATGAGAATGCGAACGTTATTAAAAACTACGGGAATTGCCCCTCTGGTGTCAGAGTTTCAAAGCCGCCCGTGGGCCTCTGACTTTGCCAGTATAGATAAGGATCAAATTCGCAAAACACTTATTCGTTGGTATGAAACTGACAGGAGTCATGAACGCATTCTCTCGACGCCGACAGCCGGACTCTAGCAAAACGGAGATGAAAAGAGAGGATAGATGTGTTTTAAACAACCAATAGAATTTCGTTATTCACATATCTCGTCTCCACTAAGCTTCAGATACCACTGAGCGGTTATGTATTATATTTGTATGGCGCGATCGAAGCAGAGATGTTAGCTGTGCCTCGCCGGGATTGAACTGGGCGGCGGTACAAAGCGGAGATCTGAGCTGTGCCTTGCAAGCTGGCGACAGCGCGTAGCGGAGAAGAAAAGAGATGTGAATGGCGTGTAGTGAGCGGTCTACACCCAACGTTTGGCCAGACTCGGCTCCACTCTAGCCAGCACACATCTCCGCTCTAGTCTAGCCAGTACGCATCTCCACACAGCTTCTCGGTGGATACACCCTAGCTGAAAAACTTCTCGTCTCTGCCTCGGACATCTCCGCACATCTCCGCTTTGGGGAAGTCTGGGCCTATAACCTATACTATTAAATGATTATTTGTAATCACGTTCTCGAAAACGGCTCTAACGATTTCGATGAAAGTTACAATATAGGTTTTCGGAGGCGAAAAATCGATCCAGCTAGGTCTCATAACTGGGAAAATTCGTTTTTTCCATTTTCACCCGAGAAAAGCTCGGTCGCCCAGGTACTTATAATTATGGGGACAGCCAATATTATTATTCAATAATGGAATATTTTTTAGGTTATGTTTTTGTATGTTTATAACACTTTACAAAATTCTGGGACAAAAGTAGATACTTCGAATCTTGGCAAAGCGAGGATTGAAACTTCGGACAAAGGCTTACTAGGGATAAATCCTCATCCTTTTCCAGACTTAGATGATTTAGGCTGCATCTGTTCAGTGAGTTTTTGATTAATAATTAACACCTTGGCTGAATTCTACAGCTGAATTAATATGGCTATAATTGTGAGCATAATGTGCTGATAGACAAAGGACACATAGGTTCATTGAACATCTTCAGTAAGGAGGTAATTGAGCAAAACAGACCAGCAATGCACATAATAGTTCTATGTATATATATACCTATGTATAGCATTATTGTCCCAGCACAGGTACCGTAATGTATTAATTGCTTATTATGTGCGTCTAGATTAACATAATAAACTAGATTAGTTCACATTGTTCTATGTGTGATTTTAGAATTATTTACACCCATTTATTGTAACGATTCTATTAATTATACCGCTAATAATAGTTACGATGGTCATTAACAAGATTTTAACACAACATTCCTGCAACGTTACGATCGGAACAAATTCGCAGCAGTGTGTTTTTTTTTTCTTTGCGTTATGAAACATCTTAAAATTATCTAACACCTCATCTGAACCCGGAATTTCAAGAACTCGAAAGAAGTAAGTAAAAGATTAAATAAACGTTTCATCACAAGCAGATTACTGAAATAAACTAAACTTCATAATATAAAAACTAAAGGTTGCGTGATTCGTTAGCGTTTTAAAATAAATAAAAATATAATCCTTGAGCCAGTTTTACGACATGGTTTACTTAAGTAATAAACTGGAAATAACAACTCAAACCCACTCATTAAGTACAAAATTTCTTCGTTTCAAAGTAAATAAAACTTTTGTGAAGGGTTGAAGAAAATCCTAGAAAAAATAAAATGGGGCGGATTTTCTTGGCCAAATGGAAAAGACTAAGTTCCTTTCTTGCTTATTAGATTGTCTCTTATTTCAAATAATATTGACAAGAACTCTTCACCTATCGTAAATCTAATATCACTCTGAGAATCCTATATCACGATTGGGAATCAATGACTTTCAAGATGGAACTGATTTGATAGCCATTACCTACTATGGCTGACCAAAGCGGTTTTTAATTACAAAGTGTGAATTTCGTATCAAGAAAATTTCAGAAAATATGATTACAAGTAATTTTTTGATACATGCTTATCCCATTTTTACCCGACTACGACAAAGCCAAAAGGAAGGGTTAAGATTTTAGCAGCCTATATATGTTTGTATTTACGTGTGTTCCACCGTAGCGCCTAAACTGCTGAACCGATTTTGATGAATGAGGTATCAATAGATTTTTAACAATGGTCTGGGTGACATAGGCTATATAAATTTTTCTAAAATTTCATATGGTGGACCTTACACGTAAATTTTTGACCTCGAAAAAACTTTAATTGAGATAATTATGACATGTTTGGTATCAAAAGAAAGCAAGATAAAGCCGTGGTCGCATGCCTGTGTACCATGTGGATGTCAGGAACACCTACAAAATTATAATGGCATGTGACAACGGCTTTCCCTTTACCATTTTTGTACTTATGTCTTGATTTCTGTCAGAAATATTTTCTTGTTTCGTACTTTTTAGATCACTTTTATTTTTACGTAGTCGGGTTACAGTTTTTCAAACTAAATTTTTTTTGTTTATCTTTACTCACTTCACCCTACATAAAAAACCCATTGTTCGTTTGGATGTACTTCGATACAATTTCATTTAACTATGAATAGCAAAGAGTTTAGTATATTATGTAAGATAAACTCTAGCTGAACAGCAAAAAAAATCCGAAAAACGAAACGAATTTGATCTCGATCGAATCGATCTCGTTCGTTTACAATGCGAAATCTCTGCGCTACACACCGCTATCTCACACAAAGTTCACTATCCTTTACTAGAGAAATAACACAAGGTGAGAGAGCGTAGCGCTCCAAGAAACAAAACCACTTACTGGTAATGGCTGCGATAGGAGTTACGTGACACAAGTGTGAACATGCTTTGCCGGCCACGCATTCCAATTCAAACAAAAATAAACAATCCATATTCTCAGCACAGGTGCACTTTTCAAATGGAATGTGGGAACAAAATTGATTGTATAGGGCCGTTTTCCATTTAGATATGGCAATTCCGACAGTGTGTATGACACCGCAGCGAGGCTCGTTACTAAAAAATATTCCACCGGCAATGTGTTCGCACGTGAATTTTTGCTTTTAACGAGAATGTATAATGGCTGAAATAATAGTATGTGTTTTATGCGCATTTAAAGTAATGAGATGCCTGTTTATTGCATGCTGATGCCCCCAAATGGAGTCCATTTGTTATTGTTATGTTGGCAGACAAATTGTGATAAATTGGGGCTAATTGAAGAAGTTTATTAAGGGATGATTTGCAAGGATCAAAATATAGTGATTGAGATGGATAGAGTGATTAATGTTAATTTTATTTTAATGGAGGGCTTTAATAAGGCTCATTCTACTTTGACTATCATTTGAAAGCAGGTATCACGCCAAATCTGCAAAATTTATAATAATTTGCACGAAATAGGGCCCTATTAAACTTTTAACTGTAATAATCCGTTTATATGCTTAGACTTAATTAGATAATAGAATAGCGGTGCTTGATTATTCACGAAAAGTCGAAAAACTGATAAAAACTAAATTAGGCCCCGAAAATCGAGTTACACGCAAAATTGGATCTGAACTCGTTGTTGCCTTCTTCGATAGTATTTGCTTGAACAGTATGTTTTTAGATATTATAAGTCGATTGGTGCTTCAGAAATAGAACGGTATAGCAATCAACTGAGTGCTTTTTGTCATTTTGTTATTTATGGAATGATAAAACCCGATCAATGGGAAAACCGATGACCGGTTGAAATGAAAGCATTCTCAAACAAATTGGAAATTTCATGGAACTTTTTAACTCTGATAAATATGTATTGCAAAATATTGGTCCTAAGTTTTGGATGTCATTGAAAATAAAATGATTTCTGTTTTTTATACTTTGTCCGAGGTATTGTTAGCATAATAGAAAATAAAAGGAGTAGATTTTTTTTTTTTATATTTCGCGATTTGTTTTGTAGTTTTAGGAACCGGGAGTTTCTAACTTTTGTCTGGATTTACAAGACCAACCGCTGCGGCTCTGCTTTGTTAAGAGGCTTGAGTGGCAATAGTCTAGTCAGTCATATCTTAAATCAATTATAACTTCTTGAGTAATAAACAAGCAAGCTACCTATCTAAATTAGACCTATATTTTTGAGTTTTGCGAATAAAAAACTTTTTTTAAAGTGAAAACTTCTTTAGGCGTGTTGGGCATTTTTGAGTTGGGAAAAAAAATTGAACTCGCGACACCGTTACCGACACCTCATTTTTGTAAACGCGATTTATATTACGTTACAGATCAATGTTCTATGTAGGTAAGTATTTTTACTTTAAAGGTTCCGGAAGTATTTTTTTTTTGGAAACGCGATTGTGCTCTTTATTTAGATAAGGTTGCGGTCCAATGTTTTATACAAGTATTTTTCTTCCACCAAGGCGTTTTCTTGTTCAAGTTTTCACTTCTGTCGGCACTCCCGGATTGCCACTGTGTTTTTTTTCTATACCGATTTAGTTTTGTACATACTTGTTCAATATATGTGTCCTCCATGTCGTGTTTGAGTCTATCAGTAGTCCAACAAAGGACCATGCGTCATTTGGGCCCAACTCTCAACAGTGATGAAACTTATGCCATGTGAAAGCTTTTGGGGTGTTATTTAATGTAGGTATACTATGGCCACGCGAACATGGTGTTTTGAAACATCCAAAAATGATTAGGTTATGTTAAGTTAGGGGTTAGGGTTACCTGCATGCCTACCTATCTACATACCCACATACTTACCTAACTACTTACCCGAACACCATGTTCGCGCTCGATTTCGACTTAGCTACCATAGTATAATAGACTTTCGGTCTTCTGACGACCCGTAACGACTGTCAAAGATCCACGAATGACAGCCGGGACCAACGGTTTAACGTGCTTTCCGAGGCATGGAAGAGTCTCAGTAAGTTAAGATGGTCACCCATCCACAGACCAACCCCGGCAAGCATAGCTTAACCTGATGGATCGAACCGTGCGGCTGTTGTTACTTAGCCACGAGCTCCTCCGGCTCCTCCTCGTCCTTTCGAGTCAGGCAAAGTGTTGTTGAGTTTTTCCATTTAGAATTTCTCAGTGCCCGGTTAGTGACACTAGATTTGCCCCCTGTTACATGGTACTTAAAACATAAGTGGTGAAATGTGAGTGTACTACGCAAACGCAACGCATATCTGTACACTGTAAGGACTATTCTTGCTTGCAGCGCTCAGCCGCTATAGTATCGCTTACCTACGAAAAAAAAGGGTCGTGTGCACGGGATTTTATTTTCAAAATGCTTAGATATGCGTTACCCCGATGGTACACCTCTGCCTAACCCTTCGGGGAATACAGGCGTGATGCTATTTTATGTTTAAAAAACCAATGTTTTTAAACTTTTACAGGCTAAAGTAAGAATAATGGGGTATTTTCACACACAACTACTATATAGAAGGGAAACTCCATCCTGAAAGAAACACATCATATTTTAAGAGGACTAACACACCGCACATTTACAGTAACAATTGATATTTTTATGGCGGTCGGGACAAAATACATAAAAACTTTATTGTCTCTGGCCAGTTTCAAGAGTTGCGAGAGGAAAACGGTTTGCTATGATGTTTTTTGGCAATGGAATAGCCATCTGCCGTTAGTTATTCATTGGGATAACGTTTTTACTGAACTTATATTTAGTTTTGTGATTGAGGTCACAACCAATAGAGAAAACCTTTGAATTTTTTTGATAGAAGAAGATTTTTACGAGTTTTATGATTATAATGATAATATACTCTTAAAAGGCTTTGTCGTCTTTGAACATTATGTGATAAACCTACCTTTAACAATCATAATCATAATTCACTTGTGAAGCTGTTCAATGGGTCCCCCAATACAATTTATATTAGGGATAATGTTAACCCATAGATATTAGAAAGAAGTTTAAGAACGATCTCAAATAAATAAGCATTAGTTAATTGATCAAGGCGTGACCTTGCGCAAATCCATCATAAAATATAATAGACTTGGATATATTTAGTAACCTGTTCCGCTTAGCTATTTCTAAAGAGCCATAAAAAAATCCTGAAAGAAATGGACACGTGTTTCACCTCTCAATGAGGCATCCTCAGGATGACGATTGACTTGTCGCGAACCCGAACACAGCGTGTTGCCACACCGAGCCCTGAACGCAGAGAACATCTCGCAAAAAACGTCTCTTTAAAAATAACTAAGCGGAACAGGTTACTAAATATATCCACGTCTATTGTATTTTTTTTAATCAGCATTGTAAAATCTCCACACTTGGTAAACGAATGGTTGATTGCAGATGGTATGCAATCATGACTGTTGCTATAGGCTATAATATGTTACCATAGGCGCCTCTTACGGAACAAAACGTGGCCTATTTTTGGCACACAATAGTAAGGGCATCGAACTGTCTGCACCCGAGTTAAGAATCTAATAGTACCAAGCCGTCCGTTTACAAGCGGTAAAAAATTATTTATTTATTTATTTAAGGATTACCAACGAGATACAATACAACAACATACAACATTATAATTAGTCCGTCAATCAGATAATAAAAAATATTAGAAACGTATTTTTTGCTTTATCATATTAATAAAAAATATCTCAGTTAAAACGCATTAAAGTTGGGGAGTACGCTCCCTCACAAGTAAGTATAAAATCTTATATTCGTGACGTCATGGCATATTTTAACTCAATGTGTTGCCGAAATATTTTGATTACGTAAAAAAGAAAAAATACGTGTTCAAAAATACGTGTTCAATTTTTTTTAATAACCAATTTGAAGGACAAAAAAAAATTTGTCAAAGTCAAAGTCAAATCATTTATTTCAAATAGGCCCATGTATGGCACTTTTGAACGTCAAAAATTACAAAATAATAAAATTGATTCTAGTCGCCCCTTCCAAAAGGTAGTTTTCGTATGGAGAAGAATGGGCAAGAAACTCCACCGTTACTCTTCATCATCCCTATTATCTTTTATAATAATAAAAACTTGCATAATAAACATTATCCTATAAAGCAACAGCTTACACATTGTCGAGTACATATGCTCTGAACACATAATTAAAATGAAGAAAATATATTTAAAACAAAAACGCTTGTTCTGCAAAATAAAAAGCAAAACTCTTCTGTCTTTTTAAGAACAGCCCAATTTCTATTAATTTGTTTTTGCCTTCAACTTGTCAAAATTTTACAAAAATATTGAAATCACGACCGATTTTCCCTAAAAGAGAGTGTTTTGTGAATAATAATTACGGAAAAACGGAAATATGATGTAATTTTTTTTCTGTTTACTTTACAGTGTTAGTGGTCCCGGGTTTGTACTTCTACAACAACACCCCTCTTTTCAGGCGACTTTCAGACCACATTCTCAGCACACGGTTTAAAAATTTCATCACATCTGTAGCCTGAAAATAAGACGACCTACATGATGGTAAGTGATCACCGGGGTCTATGGATATCTGCTACACTAGAGGCATAATAGGTGCGTGTCCATCCCGGAGACAAAACTGATATAAACCTGCCAGTAAGTGATTTCACCGGTCTTAATTAACCTAACCGGATTAACAAAGCTTTAGCCTTTAAACCGAAATACAATAAGGCTGCGTTTCCACCAGAGATGTGCTAGGCTGCTGAGCGGTGCGAGAATGCGTAGCGACGTGCAGATGAGCGCTGCGAGGATGTGTAGCAGACTCTTTTCAGATACGATTTCTCACTCGCGGCCATCCCTAACACACATCTCTTGCAAACATCCCTCGCACTCATCTCTCGCACACATCGCTCGCTTGTTTTGTACGTACAAAAACCTCGCACCACTAAGCCGTTTCCACCGGAGCTGCGCTGAGCGAGGCTAGATAAATGAAGCGATTCTATTGGTTCTAGACAAACACATCCCTCGCTACGCATCCTCGTACATCTCTGGTGGAAACAGCCTTATACTGCTTGGTGAAAAGCTCTACCGTTACTAAAAGGTAGTAGTTATCGCTATGCTACATCAATTTACCTAGCTTTTTCCCAACTATGTTGGGGTCAGCATCCAGCCTAACTGGATGCAGCTGAATACCGCCCACTTCCAATTATTTTGTAATCTTAAAGTATGTCAGCCGCATGCATCGTGACCGTTGGGCAACAGTCTCCACACGGTGGGTGCCCGAGGATGGACGGCGGCGCCGAGGTCGGCACAGGAAGAGGTGGCGAGACGACCTAGACGCGTACCGCAAGGGTTGGATGGAGGTGGCCTTGGAAAATAATGCATGGAAGGATTTGGGGGAGGCCTTTGCTCAGCAGTGTGACAGTATATGCTAATCAAAAAAAAAAAATAGTTATATGCAATGTACAATTGTTTGTTTTTCCTAACAAAATAAATAAATGCCTCTCTGACATCTATAGCAACCCAGTTACTGGGTAACATGATACTCTTGGTAAGACTGGTAGTCAGACTTTTGGGCTGCTAACTCGTAATGACTCTCAACAATTTTCGTATGACAGTTGGGTTGTTACTAATACATTACAGTACCTAGGTGACCGAGTTCTGCTCTGGTGAAAATAGAGAATACTCATTTAATAGTATAGGAATAGTACCTACTAATTCCATACTGCCATGATAGTAGGTACTTATTCATGCATTATTCTACTGTCAATAATGTCATGTCACATTATTCGTTATCTTGTTCTAAACTTTCAAGCTCTGCTCGGGTAAAAATACGGAGAAACCCAATTTTCCCAAATATGAGACCTAGCTAGATAAATTTTTCGCCTCCGTAAACCCCTATATGCAACTTTCATCGAAATCGTTAAAGCCGATTTCGAGAACGTGAGTAGAAATCTATATACAAACAAATACATAAATATTGCTCGTTAATAGTATAGGATAAGATTAAATACAACTTTTGTTTAACATGACGATTTTTATATACACGCACGTATTTACATTATTTAAAAACTAACAGATTTAAAATAATAATATGTACCTACAAGTATATAAAAGGGGGAGAGGGGGAAATAATCATAGGGCATCAAAAAATTCATCTTATCGCTGTCAATAGGAAAAGTGCCCAAAACGCTGCCAGCATTGCCACGTTGTATGGCAATACTGATTCTTTGGCCGAAGAATAGGCCAGCTGGTCACGTGAAGAGTCGACCAGACGCTTGGCGATGTTTTAAAAAATTAAGACCATATACAACTTAAATGTCAATATTTTAAATGTCATTTCGGGGATTATCAATATCACTTACCACATTAAGCACCTGATTGTTGACATTAAAAAGATCATTCCATCCTTTCTGCTTATATACACGTAGGTGCACTTAAAGCGCATAATTAAACGTATCATTCGATTGAACGAACAATATTTCTCTTTGATGTTGCTATTAAATGAATATTCCGACGCGGTACGTATTATTTCGTTAATTACAAGCATTATGAAATGCAATGCGGTCTGTTAATTTCCGCTCCACTCATATTGTGTGGTGACATAGTATGTATGTGTCGTTAGTATATTGCTGTTCGCATGTCATTGTTTGGACGGCGGCGTTTGTGCTTTGTAGGTTATGTGGAATGAGTTTGTCGCAGTGTTTAAAATGTAATGTAGATTGTATATACTAGATAGTGTGTTGTAGATGGAGCGTCGTAAATGGTGACTGTGGAATAATACGAGGGGGATGGGTACTTAATCTGTCTAGCCTTTTCCCAACTATGTTGGGGTCGGCTTCCTGTCTAACTGGATGCAGCTGAATACTAGTCTTTTACATGGAGCGATTGCCTATCTCGGCTGCCCCATTTCAAAACCTAGTAAGGGACACTTTTTACAAAAATCGTTTTATTGCATAATCTTGCTAATCTTATAAGTCCCCACCAAATACAAAAACACCAGCGTTGAAAACTGACTTATAAGCAGATACATTTAAACATCGAAACCTAGTAAGTGCCCCATTCACTGCCCCGTGACCACTTTAAAACCTAGTAAGTTACTTTAACCATTTCAAAACCTGGACTTTTCAAAAGCTGACCCTATTTACGTTTTTGCGCTCTCCTGTAAAATTTCGTTTTAAGTCCTTACTAGGTTTTGAAATGGAGCAGCCGATCTGACCTCCACAACCCAATAACTAGGTAATACGAAACCCCTTAGTAAGACTGGTTGTCAGACTATCGGGCTTCTGACTACCCGTAACGACTGTCAAAGATCTACAAATGACAGCCGGGACCAACGGCTTAACGTGCTTTCCGAAGTACTGAGGAGTCTTGGTATGTAAAGATGGCCACCTGCGGCAAGCGTAGCTTAACCTGATTGATCGACCCGTGCAGCTGTTATTACTTAGCCACAAGCCCCTCCCCATGAAGGGGATGGGTACTGTGGACGGCAATAATTGTGATAATCTTTTTCTTTATTTAAAAAAAAACTAGTTTTCTATTGCTTGAGATGGTGGTCGAACGACGAATTTTTTTTTAGCAAAAACTGTATGGTCAAATTCAGTTTTTCTATGTAGTGACTGACGAGCAGAATTTTACCAGTTTTGCAGTAGTTATTTTGATTTCATTAGACTTTTATTAAATTCACTCATTCTTTCTCTTCATTATAAAATATTTAGGTAATTATTCATATTCTTCAATTTAATTACAATGCATTCATCACACCACGTAATTAGTTTTATCAACTTTGAAAGAAAATCTGTGCTGCCTTATTTATAGCCCCGTTCGAAATTAACGGGGGTCCTTAATTGCCTGTAAAATGATTGGGGTTCAAAAATCCCGTCATCCCGTGTAGGTTGAAACTTATTCTCTTACAATCTCTGTTTTAATAACTGGATTTTTCTGTGTAACACTCTCTGATTATTGCTTTAATATGATTAAACCTTATTACGTACTTAGTCTCAATGTTTTTTTTTGAAAAGACATTGTACAATACAACTTTGTTCTTAATGTCCCTCGGCAAACCTCGTGTTTCGTCAGTCGTCGGGTTTCTATCAATTGCTCTTTGCACTTGGTGCAGACCGGACGCTCTCAATTGATTTGGAAGTACCTATATAGAGTTTTTAATACTCTTTGAATTAATGTAATTTATTTTAAAAACTAGCTGCGCACCGCGGTTTCACCCGCAGAAGTCTCGATCCCGTGGGAATATCGGGATAAAAAGTATCCTGTGTGTTAATCCAGGTTATAAACTAGGGGGAGTCCCCCTAACGCCGGACGGCACCTAGCGCCGGACACAACTACTATCTCAGCAGGTCGAAACGCTTTCGATACGAAGTTATAGTGAAAGGGGTGCGGGGGCGCAGCAATACACGCACACGGAACGCGGATCGCCAGTCTCACTCAAGGACAAGCTGGGAGCCGTCGAATGCTGTATTTGGCGGAGAAATACTGTATCGGATAATATCAAAGTGAGTGTTACTGCTAAGTTTTTGTCATTAAGTGCTTATGGTAATCGTTGCTTGATGTCATGTTCCTTATTTTTATAAATACCTAATAGTTTTTGTTTGTTGTCTAAGAGGTTTTATAATATAAACATTATTTTTGAGAATCGACTGTCCCCTGGTACCGGACAAAAAGTTGTCCCTTAACACCGGACAGTGATTATGTTAGTTTTTCGTGTCTATTTCATATTTTTTTTATAATTATTGTCATATATTATTTCAGAGGATAGCAGATCGCAGCAAAAATAAGCATGGTAGAGAAAAAAGAGAAAGGAGGATGGGATCAGGAAAGTTTAAAAAAAAGGCTCTAACAAAGAAACTAGTTAAGAGGACCATGACGAAAACTGGCCCCAGTGCTGCAGCTGTCACGCGTGGGCTCAAGAAGCCTGTGCTGATATTCCAGAATATTATGATACCTGCATATGCAATAGCTGCAATACATTTACGTATGTTGTCCGGCTTTAGGGGTTTCAGAATTGGTGTGTCCGGTAGTAGGTGCCACTTTATGTGATTTAAAAATCATAAGCACAAGTTTGATTGTAGTTCTTATAATAATTACGCAGAAGTTACCTTTTTTGTTCATTTGTATTGATTTTAAATATTGTTAACTTAATTAATTCATAATTAAAGTAAGATATCATAGGTATTATTTTTATTTATCGCCAAAAAACCTTAAGTGTCCGTCACTAGGGGAACTCCCCCTACCTGTGTACCAAATTTCATCCAAATTCGTTAAGCCGTTTGAGCGTGAAGAAGAGACAAACACACACGCACACTCACACAATTTCGCATTTCTAGTAGGATGGTAGAAAAGCTATGCTAAAGTCGCAGTCGCACGACAGATAGAAAAACAGTTTTAGAACTCTATATAGCATAACATAACATAACAACACGCCTTGTTTCCCCGAAGGGTTGAGCAGAGGTGTCTCTGTAGCAGGTACACCCACATTTCGCCAGTTATGTTTTAATTCCCATGTAAATTCCAAATCCAGACTCCGAGCTGCTATTGAGAAATTTCAGATAGGAAAACCCAATAATACTTTGCCCGACCCGGCAATCGAACCCAGGACCTCATTCTCAGCAGTAGCGCTTGCGAGCACTAGACCAACGAGGCAGTAACTCTGTATTGTTCACACGAAAATCAAAACAAAATAACAATAAAGTACTTAGTTCTGGATTCAAATTATTATACACGATAAATCTAACAATTGATGAACATGGAAATTAACATTCGTTTGTATTCGGAAATGCGATGATTCCCGAGGGAAATTAAGAAAATAAAAATACTGTAGTGTATTCAGTTTGTTCTTTTGTGCCACTTTTGGCATAGAAAACTACAAGCGAGAATAGTAGATTAACTTACTACCATAATGTAATTTAACCCAATTTTGTTAACCTACGAAAGAATTTGCAGTTTCTAACACCACAATAACCTCGTTTTACAAAGATCAAGTAACGAACTAAGGGTAGTAAGCCCATCTGGGCCTGAGGCTGTACGCAGCAGAAGTGTTTTTGCGTTCCAAATGGAACCCTTCCGGTAAACGAGAAGTTATTCGGGCGTAACATGAACTTTCGAGTAAATGTAGCATGTGTTTAACCACAACCATAATTTTAACGTAACGACCCACTACGTGCGAGAGATAAGTCGAAGTTTTCGGCAGCGAAGGTATTCCTGGTTTATCGCACGCACGTTGGAAGAAATTTTAATGAATGCGCTATAGTTAGTGGAAGATTTATTAGGTTCGCAGCATTGCGTGCGTCCACGGCTTAGATCCCACTGATTTATATATGAAATGAACCCTAATGACATCATTAACTCTTTGTATTTTTAACGATTTTTGATTGCGTCGTTTCCGATAGGATTGAGTAGGGTCAGTGTGTAATGAGGTGCGAGGTTATCGGACTGGCCGTTTGACGAAAGTGCGCAAGTAGGCAGTTTTATGTCGCCAACATAAGTTGGGATTCATGGAAAATCAATGCAAGATTCTTTTACTTAGGAATATGTGTTTGACCGTAGTTTTTCTTGAGTGTGTCTAGAGTTAGGATCACTCAAGTCTTTATTGAATTATACGCGTACGAAGTTAAGGAACCGAGGAAAAGTAGGTTCATACCTTTTTGCTTTGAGTACCAAAAGGGTCATTGAATTCTTCTTGATGAATATCCTTTACCTTTATTTACATGTAGTATTTTTCACATAAATGGGTAGGTGACTTCACGAACAATTTGGAAGAGTAATGCTGAATTTCTTGTCCATATCCTATTCAGTAGATATCTAGGTAAAGCTGCGAAATACCTACGTAGATATTAGATACTAAAATATGAATTATTTCAACGGTGTTTTTTTACGATTTTGTAACCTTGTTTATGTTTGTTTCACCTTGCTTACAGACTGTGGTATAAATTATGGAATCTTTCCATCAACCATAAATTCATATTCAGTCAATTATAATACAATAGAATACAAGATAATATCCAGATCTACCAACCCAAACGAAGCAACATGTTTTTCTTCGACTCTTCGCCGTATGTTTTTAAAGATAACATAACGCCTGTCATCCCCGAAGGGTTAGGCAGAGGTGTACCTATAGTACACCCACATTTCGCCAGTTATGTTTAAGTCCCATGTAATAGGGGCGAGCCTATTGTCATCAACCGGGTACTAATCCAGACTCCAGGCTGCTACTGAGAAATTCCTGATGGAAAAACCCAATAACACTTTGCCTGACCTGGGAATCGAACCCAGGACCTCATGCTCAGCAGTAGCGCTTGCGACCACTAAATCATTATGTAATTAGTTTCCATAATTACAAAAAGCCACGGACGGATAACGTTAGTGTCTAACTTTACATAGTTCAAAAGGCTAGGTTTATTTTTAGTTCTAGCTCAATTTTCTAGCTAACTTTTTGTTGGGACTTGTGCGAGAGTTGCAGTCTAGTTTTAGCTTTGTGTTTTTTTAATCCTGTAACGCTGAAAATTTGTTCTTTGCGATAAAATTATAACGAATGGTCTTCGGGTAAGAATATCCTGTCTGATAAAAGCTGTCAGGATAAACTTGGTTTTAAAATCTACCGGCTTACCTGGCCATATTTATCATGATGACCCAGTGTTAAAGCTGGTCAAACCAGTGGTGGTGGATATTATTATTGTTGAAGACTATGTGCATATTATTATTATTTTTATTTCTCAGCTAGTTTTAATGATGGTCTGGCAGTAGTTTACGCGGCCTACCGAAATGTCCCTTCTTTGGTATTATTCGTCGAGTTGAGCTTCTAAAGTTCTGAGTTTAGCTCCACGATTACTGACAAATGCTTGCACTGACTGGACAGGCCCGCTCAAATCTGTGTGGTTCCTTCTTCAGAAGACCATTTCAGACACTAATCCTCATATGGCCTGATCAAGATTATGTCTGGACTTTAAAAGAGACTGCGACTTCTGAGTTTGTTTCGGCCTTTCTTCTCAGAGTAGTCAGATAGGAAACGCCGAACTCATCTAGCTTATTTTTAATGCTTTTGTTAATATGACGTTTAAAAGTGATTCCGATATCCTATTTACAGAATAAACAATTTCATTTCATTTCACTTTTCAATTAATAATATGTACTTTCTGAGTTTATGTTGGACATAACTGACATAAGTGAAGGACAAACATCGTAAGGAAACTTGGGCTTATCTATTCTAATATTGTAAAGAGGAAAGGTTTGTATTTTTGTAAGTAACGAATAAACTTAAAACTACTGGACCGATTTGAAAAAATATTTTTGCAATGGATAGCTACATTATCAGCGAGTAACATAGGCTATATTTTAAACCGCGTGACGTCCGCTAGTAATTAATATAAGACAACTGTATTAAGAATGCGGCGACGCATGAATTATCCATAAAAACGCAGTACATAAATCATTTGCAATTTGAGCATATTTCCACCATATTATGTTAATATTCGGATTGAGACAGTATTTATCTAGGCTCCTACGTCTTTTTATTTCCATAAACTTACCTTTAAATGAAGTGTAAGCAAATTGCATTTCGTACATTTTTACGGCGTAAATGACATGTTTTCATATTGTTTTTTCTGTATTATAAACAACAATATTTGTAATATTGTTTCCGCAGAAGCATAGTTTATGTTATCCAGTTACAAATTATCGAAAAAGAATGGAAATACATTAAGTTTTCATTCATAATTTTTTGTATTACGGAACACATCCAAATTTATCATAAATTTTCGAAAGTTAGTAGTACTATCGCGTCAAGCAATAATTGACAATGTGTGCGTGGTAGTATTGCTCACTGTAGGTGTATATCGCTCCGACAGGCACTCACACTAACGCAACGTGCTTGGAATTGAATTTTGCAAACATCTCGATTTGTAGTTGCGAGCCGTGTCGCCGGCCTCTTAACAACTTTGCTTATTTCATGAGAAAATCGGACTCTCCTAACTGTGAGGTGTGTGGTAAAATAGAGGATGCACAGCATGTGTTGGGGGAATGTGTCCGATATACAAGCAAAAGAAACGCATTTTTCAACGCGATGAAATTGTCGGTAATAGATGTTAGAATGTTCCATGGTATTTTAGCTAAGCCTACGTCTGAAGCAGCAAAAATATTATATACTTTTTTAGATAAGAAATTAGATTAAGTTTTGTGTGACTAAGATTAGTTAATTTAGTTAGTCGTTATTTGTAAAAGCACGATGGGATTGACATCGTCGCATATGTGTACAAAAATCCCTTAAATAAATAAAGATAAAAAAATAAAAAAAGGCTGACATCGCCAACACGCCTTGAATAAGCGTGGTGATCAATGCTTGTGCCTTCTCTGTATGAGAAGATGGCTTTGCCTTGCATTGGGCAACAATAGGCTGGTATTATTATTTTACATCGCTATTGATTGCTGCTACTCATGTGGACAGCAGTTCTGGAAATAATCGATGTCTATGCTCTGCACGTTTTCCAGCAGGATTTAACTCAGATTGTAGCAGGATTTCGACAAGAAGTCAATTTTCAACCAATTCAATTCCATTTATTTATTCAAGTAACCATGATTTATAAGTTTGTAAACTTATCCTATGTTAGTTAGTAAATTAATAAACTATTTAGAAAGATTAATATTATGACGGTACCTTGCCAATTTATCTATAAAAACTTTATGTACGTAAGGAAAAATCTGTATCTTATTAAGAAAATAAGTGATAGACATAATTTTAATACTAGAAATAAAGATAAAATAGATCAAACATTTTTCAGATTATCCAAAGTACAAACATCTTTTATGGGGTACTGTGTTAAATGTTACAACAAAATACCTTGTGATATATTACAGTTAACTGAAAGAAAATTTAAAACTCATATTAAAAGTACTCTTTGTAAACAAGCATATTACAAATTAGAGGATTATATCCTATATAAGAATGCTTGGAAGCATGCTGGTCTAGCTCCATAGGACAATTTAGAGTCTAGACAAAATCAAACTGGCTGCTAATTTAATTGTGTAATTAAATATTATAATTTTTTTTTACATTCTGTGATTACTTGAACTCACACACTGACTAATTAGTATCACTTGTAATTTTTTTAGGAATGTCGTATAGGTACCTACTTTTACAATGTTTGTAAATATGTGAACATCATGTATCCATTACATTTTTTTTTTCTGTCGTTGCTTCATTTTTAATTATTTTTACCTGTTGTGGTATAGTAATCTTATTCCAGGTGTATTATCTTCACATATAATTATATAATTAATGTATACAAAATATTGTAAAACATTTTAAAAGAGTAACGGTGGAGTTTCTTGCCCTTTCTTCTTCATATGAATATGAATTTCATTGGAAGGGGCGACTAGAATCGATTCTATTTTTTGTTTTTGACGTTTAAAAGTGTCTTTTTGTGCCTAATTGAAGTAAATTATTTGACTTTGACTAAGATATTTTTTCTTTTTTATAAACAATTAAAATACACGTATATATATGACGGCGCGTTTAAAGGTTTTACGACGCCAAACTTACGGAGTTGATTTTAGAACGATTTTAACAGCTGTCAACTTGACGTAACCCCGAGTACTGAGAAGGCGGCCGGCTGTCAAAAAAAGAGCAAGATCGAAAGGATGGATCGAACCCGGCATTGATTAATGGCGACTGAGAGATTGGTAATCATTGTGATTACCATTGCAGGGCACTGAGAGATTGACGTGCGCACGCGCCTCACGTACTGGGGGGAATGTCGTTTACATTATTGTTAATTTCCTGATGTGATTAGAGATTTGTGATTATTCAGAATATTATTGACTTTCATTTACTTACATCTCCTCGCCCGCATACCCACGCATAAGAGACAATAAGACCACTTCTGATAAAGACCTTCATATATTATAAGGCTTACTGACAGTTGTCCCGAGTTGGAATGTTTATCAACGAGAGATTTGTATTCGTAAACCCACGAAACAGGAGGAATCCAGTTCTGATTTTTCGATTACTCTAAGGCAAAGATTTCACACTTAAAATCACCCTAATTAAAACTAAGAGGGTGATTATAAAATAAATCCACCTGGTATCAAAATTTCAATTACGTATTAACATTAGCTTGTCTTAAAAGGGAGGGGACGAACCCTGCAGAGAATTATAATTATCTATTCGGCCCCAATCGGTTCTTCTCGAACATTCCCGAACCTTTCACTTTGATTCTTCGTTAAATCTAACTAATTATATTCAACTGGCCATTTTCCTTTAATGTCCAACAACTTTAATCCCTTTATCCGTTTTGTGTTTGAATTTCGAATTTTCGAACAAACCTTTCTTGTTTTGATTTCGGCGTATTGGTGATGAGTTTGAAAGGCTTGAATTGGGGCTAAAGTACTCGGCTGTCATAAGTGAAGTGGGACGGGTAAGTACTGCATTAGAATTTGACGAAAACTTAATGGAATAAAATTTTCGTTGGACTATGGCCCTAATCTTTGTCCGAATGTAGTGTAGTAGGTATACTATATCTTTAGATGAAACAAAACCTGTACCTATTTAAATTATAAAAAAATGCAATTTTGAAGGCAAAGTTTACCTTTAGAATAATTATAATGTATTTTCATTTTATGGTGGTTTTAAATACAAAATAATGTTTATGTTAATACAATAAAACAAAGGTACATTTGAAAAAAAAATTTCCATAAGAAAAATTAAACCTCTTTTCAAACTTAATCAAATTAGCAAGACATTCAACCTGCACATTCCACTAAAAGTACTCGTACATTGAAGCACACAATTCTATTTAATGACTCCGCCACTTAACGTAAACGACCATCACTTCATGACGTCACGGGTACATTACGACCACACGATTGAACGCAAAGGTAGTTCCAACCCCAAAATTATCACTTAAAATACTTAATATGCTCACAAACGTTCCCAACACCGTGAAATTCGTTTCACGTCCCCCAACGAAATGTCAAACGCTTAGAGAACCTTCTCAAATACTCTAAGAGGGTCGATTCGACCCCTTGACAGCTCTAACCAGTAATCCGTCGAAAGCGAAGGGTCACTTTCCAATTACATAATTGTCTACTCGAGCGCAACGTACGTTCTCCAAATGTTGGCGAAATGGCGCTGATTATACAACTATTGATAAAAAGCGATACCAAGATCCGCTTGTTTCCAGTTTGACAGTATAACGCCCAAAAAACCATGTACATGCATTCAGAGTAAAAGCCCACCTGCACTTTACATGATCTCAGGAATGCCAGTGATGCCGTGATTTTAAGACGTGACAAGTGGAAAATATTAAACAAAAGGCTTGTCTTAAGCAAAACAAAAAATATCAGCTGTTCTCTACATTTTGACGAGTTATGCGAACATAAATGTAGGGAACAACTGATATTTTTTCGCGATTTCAGGTTTAGTCCCATAGTGAAAGTTGTTCATAATGATGAGTACAATGAACTCTTAAGATTTTTTGTGTATGAATAGATATACCTTAAATAGTTTATGGTAGCGGATAAAATTATGTTAATCTTAAACATATTTCTCAAAACTTGGTTGTTACCAAAACATGGTCTGAAAAAACAGAAAAAAACGTGTGGCACTCGGGGACTGCCGCGGTAAAGCTATTGCATAGCATTTGTAACCTCCATACTTCCTATTTGTCAACGCTACACTTGGGATGATGACGTGATGAGATAAAACAAAAATTACGTTCCCATGACAACATCACGTTGTCATGGGAACCGTCATTACATGGTAGGCGGAGTGGGGGGTGTTAGGTTTTATTTTCGTTACGTTACGGAATTTCTTGATTCGGTCGCCGCGCTCAAAGCCCGCGATAAAAGTTATGCAATAGCTTAAAAAAATTAAGTCAATAGACAATTGCTTCATATTTTGCAATAAATTACAAGCGTTGTGTCATCGCGCTTCTTTTACTTTTCTATGCAGTCCGACAGTAACCGCAGTTTAGCTGTTGTCAGCGTCTTAATGTGACTACTTGCAGAACCCAATAAGGTGTAGGTGCTGTCGATACAAAAATAAAAAAGTGCTTCAGAATGTATATACTCAATAATGAAAATATACCTCTGCCTAACCCTTGGGGGATTACAGGAGTAATGTTATGTTATATGTTAATATAACTAGCTGTTACCCGCGACTTCGTCCGCATGTAATTCTATACATCAATTTTATTTATTTGTGTAGTTTCCTAAAACAAAAGTGACCAAAGTTATTCTTTATAACATCAGCTATCTTTCAGTGGAAATCCCGTCAAAATCGGACCAGCCGTTTCTGAGATTAGCCAGAACAAACAAACAGACAGACAGACAAAATATCAAAAAATTGTGTTTTTGTTGTATGTACCGTTCATACTTTCAAATGCATTTAATAAAAAGCTATTATTTTGACATTACAAGCAGACACTTCAATGTATGTATAGATAGAACCAGACATCAGTAAACAAGAGAGAGAGAGAGTTATGCCGTCGTACGAATATATCTAAGCATATTTCTGCGATAGCTTACAAGTCTTGACTCCATAAACTTGATTGCCTAATTCACCTCTAAACTTAAAAAAAAAAAACGTATTAGGCTTACAGTAGTCGCATATGATCTGTAACATCTGATATCTCACCTTGGTGATAAGCAACATTAAAGGGGCGGGGCCTTGTCAAGGTCGTTTCTGACAGCTAATTCTAGCACCGCGCGCATTCATTAGTCAAATCAAATACCGCACGCTTCTTCGGCTTCCTGTTACACTTCGTCGCTTTTCACGAGAGGTAAGTGTTACACGTCAAAAACCTGAGTCTTTAACTATATCACCATTGTATATTGAACATAGTTTGTACGGAATTTGTACCTATATGCCTACAAAACGCCTACATTCTACATCCTTTACGGTACCTAAACATTAATTATGTATAGTTTCAATATAATCCGTCTTACTTAACCGCAATAATGTGAACTCAACCAAACTAGGATCCCTTCACTTACCTAAGTTATATAACATTTTCGAAATTGTTTCCATGTTAAGTTACAAACCACGAGGAAGCCTCGGGGCGATTTCCTAGAAACATTCTGTAGATACCTACGATAAATGATTTTATTTCTGTAAGTAGATTTGTACAAACACTTTTACACGTCAATCATATTTAGAAAACTAGATTATGTCGGCGTTTCCTGTCTGACTAATTTGAGAAGAAAGGCTGAAACAAACTCACAAGGTCAAAGGTCACAATCTCTTTTAAAGTCCAGACATAATCTTGGTCAGGCAATATGAGGACCATGTAGATTGGTGTTTAAAATGGTCTTTTGAGGAAAGAACCACACAGATTGAGTAGTTCTGTCCAGTCAGTTCACGTATTTGGCATTAATCGTGCAGCTCAACTCAGAACTTAAGGAGCTCAACGATTCGACGAAAAATACCAAAGAAAGGACATTTGGGTAGACCGCATAAATTACTCAAACCATGATTACCAGACCATGATTAAAACAAACAGAAAAAAAACAATGACCCACACAGTCTTCACATTTACAACAATTAAAATAATATGATGCCCTTTTCAAAGTAAACATTCATGTGATTCAAAAAAAAAAAAAAAATCAAAATATTTTATTTCACATAAACCTACATGGGCACTTATGAAACGTCAGAAGCTAGGTGCACGGTTCCAATTGGTCGTTTCCTATGGAGAAGAGCCGGCAAGAAACTCCACGGTTACTCTTTTAAAAATAATTGTATAATTATACAGGCTAAGTTTTTAACCAGTGCGCAAATTTTAACATGTGACTTTACTCATAATTATGAACAACTTCCCTACATTTTGACAAGTTATGCGAATATAAATGTAGGGAACAGCTGATTTTTTTTTCGCTATTTCTGGTTTGTCCCATAGTAAAAGTTGTTCATAATGATGAGTAAAGTCACGTGTTAAAGTTTGCGCACTGGATAAAAACTTACTCTGTATAAAATTCATTAATGTCAAAGTGTGTGTAAAAATCTGAAAATAATCTTGGTTAGATCATTTGAGAACTATGTAAGTTGGTGTCTGAAATGGTGTTTTGAGGAAGGAACCACACAGATTTGAGTGGACCTGTTCAGACAGTGCACACATATATTATGTCAATTATTGAGCAGCTACAAAAAAAAAACGAGTATGAGTTTCAAACTAAACTGTTTGTCAATCGCACCGTGATCTCGTCGACGAGAACGAGATAACGACGCCGAAGTAGCGACAGTACATTTACTATGGCTGCATAATATCATTTCTCGTTGACATCCCGTTTCTCGTTCACGGTGCGGTGGACAAGCAGTTTAACACTTCACTGGAACCGGCGGAGGTCGAAACCGTCAACGTAACTTTACCCGCGACTGGTAACTTTGGCCAATGTACAGACTGAAATATCGATAAGGGTGGTCTAAAATATTGAAAGCGTTAAAAGCACAGAATGGTTTATACTATACTTGTTTGAAACTGGAGCAACACCTTGATTTATCGGCCTTGAATTCTCCGTCGCAGCGTCCGACCAACTTTACTAATTAAGAGAAAGATTAATTTCCCTTTTCCCTTAAACAATTTCCTTTAAAAGTTATAACACTTGGAAACTCTTTTTTGGTTATAAAAATAATCTGATTCTCCCTAAACCCCAGTTGGGATATTTAGCCAAGATTTTCCACGAAATATTTACCAAACAAGTAATTTTCTTAGAATTACTTTTAAAGGAAGATGAATAATAATAAATAACATTTACTCTTCTTGTTTCTCAAATTAAATATAAAATGTGTTTAAGATGTGTACGTCACGTGTGTAGAATAGTATCGAACATGACAAAATGTGACTTGTAGAAAACATTGTTCGTGTAAAATTTTGTAAAATTCATTCATTAGTATCAAAAAAAATATGAAAGTAATGTCACATATACCTACTCGTGTACAGATCAAGTGAACTGAAATATAATTTCAATCATGTGGAAGGCGATACTTTTAATAGGTAGCCAAAAGAAGAAATATAGAAGGCTCAAGAACAAAAATGTGTCATCAAAATCGATAGCGTGCGTGTCTCTAATGGAAACATTACATATATAAACAACGTATACCGAAAAAATCACGATAGAGCAATTGTTACGATACAATATCTAAATAAAACCAACAATAGAACCATGACGTTGCGTGAACCTTCGTAATAGTTATAATAACGCAACGATTTTTAACGTTATTTACTCAAACGTTTTAACATTAAAGCGCGAGTTTTTGATCCCTAATGGTACAATGGAGAAACACTAACACGCCATAAACTCATTTGCTGGCAACTCCCTAATCTTGGCTGCCAGTGTATTTAGTTTCACATTTATGAATACCGTTGGCATAGAACTTGGTTCGTACATAATTATTAATATGGGCTTAGAGCTGTAATGAACCACAAAGCTCGCGGGCCATATAATATCGTGTACATTGTGATTGGTCGCATGTGTAATTTGGAACTAGTAACTGCGCATTAAAATGACAATCACGGTTTGGATAATGATGATCTATTTTGTGTTAATTTGACACATTCGAACAATTTTCCGTGTTAGTATAAATATTTAGTATTGGGTTTAGTTTTGAGTGATGTCCTTGTTAGAACAACTATTAGGTTGTTGAAGCTTGTTTTGAAATAGTTTTCTTTCAGCTAATTTTCACTGTAGCGAGTTTTAATAGAGCAATTTGTCAACAAAGCGATGTTTAATTAACTTTCTAAAAAAAACATCATTTAATGGCCCGAATTAATTATTGTAATAAACAACGCGTCGGTCTTCCGAAACTACATTTTATTCGAAGAACGGGAACTTAGATAAAATTATGAATTTAAAAAAATACCCCTGAATGAGAGCAGTGGTGGCCCAGTGGTAACGGCCGCGACTTACGAGTTGTAGGTCGTAGGTTCGAACCCAGACAGGCGCTTTACTTTGTGTAAATTATTTCATCACCACTGCTCTCAAAACGGTGAAGGAAAACATCGTGAGGAAACCGGTATGTCCTAGAACCGAAAATTCGAAGACATGTGACATCTACCAACCCGCACTGGGCCCGCGTAGTGGATTATGGCCCACTCCCTCTTACAAAGAGGAGGTTTGTGTCCCAGCAGTGGGAACGTTTATAGGTTGATGATGACCCCTGAATTATATATTTTTTTGTTTAAAAATCGGGACCACGGTGTTCCAGTTTTTTGGAAGGTATACGAGGGGCCGAAGTCAACTCGCAGAGGCCTCTTAGACAATATACTTCACTTATTATTATTATTCCTCGAAGTAAAAGAAGCATTTTTGTCTAACAAAAATATGGGGTTCTGATAATTTTGCTTCGTATTCGAAACAGTTTTTAACGTAGGTAAACTGTTACCGTTTCTGGTTCTTACAAAGATTGAGACGTTGTTAAAATCAATAGTGTGTGTTTGATGCAAGTGTTTTTCATTCCGTGTTAAGGTTACCTGATCAGACCAGTCACGAAAAGTACAAGAAGACATCTGTTTTTTATTCATATCGTCTCATAGTTATTCATTTTCGCATTATCACTTCACATACTAAATATAAATCTTCACCCGTCGTCTAAACCAGTTTGACCAAAAATCGATCATATGCCTGAAGTTTGGCGCAGCTTAAAACAAATTTGCAAGCGTTAGCATGTGCACGGATGCTCTCGACACGGTTGCTTGCTGGGAGCGGAAACGAAAGAACTCATTTGTAGCGACCAAATAGCTGATAATTTGAAAGCCGAATGCAACTGTCTGTGTTTCCTCTAGGGTTTGAATATCTTCTTAATATTATAAATGCGACTAGTAACTCTTTTTGTTTGTCTGTTACCTTTTCACGCCTTAGCGGTTGCCAGGATTTGGGTGTTTAGCACACGAATAAACCATGACCTGGGTTAGGACATACAATACTTTTATCCCGATAGTACGTTCCCGTGGGATATTTTCTGACCTCCACGCGGGCAAAGCCGCGGAAAAACGCTAGTTAGAAATAGTTATTACATAACATCAACTGCTCGAAAGGGTAAGCTGTCAATGATCTCCGTGTATTTGTGACATAAAAGGTGACTTTACAATGGTTAGCTGAGTCTGTGTCATTATATGGGACCGATTCGCAATCCTTCATTCAAAAGTTGTTATTGTCACAGTATAAATAAGTAACAGTATTATATTATCTTCATAGAAAACGGCCGAAACGACGCGCTTCGAAACCTCAGTGTATATCAGTATTGAGTGTGCGGCAGTTACGCACGGATGCGGAAGGTTTATCTACCGAGTGGCCGTAGGTAATTAGTTCAAGGTCACTGCCGAAACACAATACTGTTACTTTATTAAACTGTGTTATTGTGCAATGCAATGTTACGATCGTGATATTAACCTTTTATTGTCAGCAATTTCGGGAAAGCGTAAGCTGACACTGATGGGGGAAAAGGCTTTTTTTACCTATGGATTGGTTCAAAGTTCATAATGAATGACTACAGGATTTATATACCATATTTGTGGACAACTAATATATTCCGTAGCTTGTCTCAATATTTTCATAAATTAAACTAACAAAGAACTTAATGAAACAGTTCAGTTTTTATCTCAAAGTTTTATAACCGCGTATATTTTTAATTTTTTTGCAAAATTATAAGAAAGAAGACAGACATTAAAAGCATTTCAGTCGACTTCATTTATCTAATAATGCCGTGGAGACTAAATAAAAAAGTTTGCAGCTACTACTCTATGCATTCAACTTTGTCCAGACTTCATTTCTGTGCCACTGAATGCCATATTCGTGGCAACTAGGTGTTATAAATGAGCTCATTATTCTGGCGCGGGACTTTTTATGGAAATTGTTTTGCTTAATAATATTTTCAAATACTACTCCGATATTATGCAAGCAATCTTAGAACTCGTTTCTTTAAAGCAAAAGCGCAGAAAGAGCTATTTTAGAATGATGTAAATAATAGATTTTTTAAACATGCCGTGAGTAATTTATAGGAGTCTTCGGGATGAGTTATAATGTTTTTATACTAAAATATAAACGTAATAATAGCTGTGTTTTCAGATAATTTAATGGTACTGTTATGGGGTCGTAAGTGCTCCATTAAGAATACATTATTTTCTTATCAAACATTTCACTTTTTGTACGGTTTATTCACTTGTTAATATTGTCACGATTATTTTACAGCAGTACCTACATAGAGATGTTGAAACCAATCAACGTAATTATTCATGGTATAATTAATGGTGATTGAGTAGGCTACTAAGGGCGGGTAGGAGGGTAGCTTTCCTGCGATACCCATGGGTCCTTTGCCCAAGGGTAACCGATCTCAAAAGCGATGAGAGATATAATTATTAATACTCATGTGGTACACCGATGATGTATAGAAATAATTATTAGGTATTATTAATAATAATAAACGTACCTATTATTAAATCCAAAGCCGCAGAACACCTATGTTAAATGAAATAAATAGTGTTTTATTGCAGGCAACATACCCATATACAAAAATAAAATAAATAGTGAAACATTAAAAAGCGTTGTAATAAAAAATAATTATTTAAAAAATAAAAAACCCGACTGCAAAAACTGAAAAGAAAAAAACAAGCAAAATAATCTATAGAATTTTGATATTGCAGGCGGGACAAACAAAATTTACACCATCATTTCAGGTTACTGGTTTATCCCGCCTGCAGTACGAAAATTCTATAGATTATAATGCTTGTTTTTCTCTTTTCAGTTATGTGTTTTTGCAGTCGGGTTTTTCGTTTTTTAAATAATTATTTTTATTTCAAGCTTTTTAGTTTTATTCAAATAATATAATTATATTGATTCATTACTAGCTTTTATTTGATACCAATAATGTAGTTTTTTTTTAAACCCACCTATCCCTTTTTTTGCATTTGCAGATGCAATATATAAATATTACATAGTCTGTAACACTTCCACAATTAAGAAGAATCTAACGACACCTCACATATTAAAATCCATCAAGCCGTTTAGGCTACAGACCGTGCCAAAGAAATAGACATACAAACAAACATACATACTCTCGAAAAACATTACACTTTTTCTGGGGCAGTCGGGTAAAAAACAACACTTTTTACATAAATTATTTTAATTTCAAAATCCCGAAAACATTCAAAATGAGAACACATAGTACGTGCTACATAAGCCAAATTCTTAATAAAATTATCCAATAACTTGATAAATACACATCGGTGCACAAAAAGGAGCCCCTTAGAAAATTCTCACATTAAAATTCAGCGGGCTTAATCAAATATTTGCTATCGAGAAACTGCCAGCAATTCTTATGAACTGAAAGTGGAGTTTTTTTACCCCTTTTTACTTGTAAGGGACCGCTCGAGTTATTGTATTTCGTCCATGTTTCTATAAAAAAACCTTCAACCAACAAGTTATGGCTGAGAGTAACTTCTGAGACGAGTATTTTTATTTTTCTTTTTTAGAAATTTGCGAATGTTGTGCTGTTCCCTCGGGTATTCTGAACTTTCTTGTTTCGATGCCTTTTCAGCGATATATTGGTATGCTGTTGTTTTATTTACTGGGCGATTCTTTTGTTACTACGTGTACGAAGTATGTCCTACATTTGTAGTCGGATTTGGATCGTTTCTCTGATCCGGGTTCTTTATCGAAGTATAGAAACGTTGTAAAACTGCAAATCTTTAAGCATTTATTTGGAACTTTCAATAGGTATTTACTTGTAGTCTAAAGAGATAATATTATGCTTCTCCCTTTAGCTAGGGAGAAAAATCTGTACCAACAGAATGGTGACAGTAACAGACTTTTGTTTCATTCAAGCTAGTGTAATTTTTTATTTATTTAAGACGACCGGTACATCTATAATCTTTGGAGTCACGAATTATTTACCAGCTACTCAACCTTTCTGTAAGTGGCACTACATCAAAATGCTTCTCGAGTCAAATGTTTCTCGAGTCTTCTGAACCCACTTGTATCTAATTAGAGTGCGCTAATTAGCAGGTACAATCATGCATCCATAATAATACATAATATAAATATAATAATAAACAAACAAAAATATTATAGACGTGGATATATTTAGTAACCTGTTCCGCTTAGCTATTTTTAAAGAGCTATAAAAAACCCTGAAAGAAATCGACACGTGTTTCACCACTCAACGAAGCATCCTCAGGATGACGATGTGTGACTGTGTGACTTGTCGCGAACCCGAACACGGCGTGTTGCCACACCGAGCGCTGAACGCAGAGTGCAGCGCGCATTATGAGGATGAGGATGCCTCGTTTGGCATTGGGTAGTTGTTTTTTTGATTAATAAATCGTTCGATTTTACATTACGTTTACTTGGTGCATACATGATTCGGCCTCTGTCTTATTCATGAGGAGTAACATTTAACCAGTTTTTTAGTTCGCTATTATATTTGGGATTTTATAATAGACACCTAGGTGTCTAAGAAAAATTACTTTTAACCTTGAAAAAGCAAGCATATCACGCGCGTGTAATCACGGCACAGCTTCATAACATAACAGGCCATATTTCAAACCCATATTTAATTTTACCTAGCTTACAACACGCTCTAATTGTAACAAATTTCTATTAAATTGGAAGCACGGTGTAAGATAATGAACGAAGTACTCTTAGAAAGCAATAATGTCTGTAAACTCAAAGTTGTATCGAGTTCAGTGAGAACTCTTGTTGTATTTACACAACAATTCACTGTTACTCAGTGAGGGCACTAACTAAGCAACATTTAGACGTAATAATACCTTTGGTGACTCCGCTCCGCTACAAATCTCAACTCGAAATTAGGTTTTTGAAGTCCCAAATGCTCTTTTGTTTTAATGTTTATTAAAATGTAAATACTATATCGTTTTCTTTTAGTCGTGGCCGTCCAGGCAAACTCAAACTCAAAGCATTTATTTCAATTAAACCATTTACAAGCACTTTTGAATTGTCAACGAGTCGGTCAGTCAGAAATATGAAACTAATTGCCCATTCCAAAGCATAGTAGGTATCTGTGGAGAAGAACGGGCAAGAAACTACGGACACTCTTTAAAATAAAATAAAACTGTTACAAAATATTGGTTACATTATTCATGTTGAAATTATACACGTGAAAATAATTTAGAAAGACGTGTACGTTAGAAGCGTCCGTAATAAAAAGATAATACAAAAATCAATTCAAAAATTAAGTACATAAATTATAAATAAGCCGTGGCAGCTAAGATATGACCAGTTCCAACTAACGGCTCCCGTTCACGAACATGACACATGGATTAGCACCATTCAGCTCATCCATTTTGAAGGGAGCTAAATGATCCAACACACCTGCCACCATCAGCGAGACATCTAAGTGAGCATGACATACAGCCGCTAAGGTACATTCAAGTCAATGAAAGAGATATTACCCAGTAAATGGTAGCTCTTTAGTATATAGTGGTCACACCTGTGCTATGCAATTATATAATACAAAGGAGATTGAGTTTATACAATGTAAAGATGGTCTTACAATCTTCAGCAGCAGGTTGTAGAGCAAGACCAGCATTGAGCCAAGCATTTTATCAACGATGTAATCCCCCAACTTATAATATGCCTGCCTGCATAGTGTGCATTTTAAACAAGATTTGAATTTCGTCTCATTCAGTTGAAGTATTTGGGGAGGAATTTTATTGTACAGGACGACACAACCTATACTCCGTTTGAAATAAGATTAGACATTTAACTAAACCTTTTTTACAGTCCGTTCAACCGATTTTGACTTCTATTGCGTTGGTGGCACGACAAATGACAGCTGCAGTAAACAGTTGGTTTGTAACCACTTTTTTTGCTTTTAATGCCATCCTTATGCCTACGGTATAGAAGTCAAAATCGGTTGAACGGACTGTAAAAAAGGTTTGTTTAAATGTCTAATCTTATTTCAAACGGAGTATAGATGTAGCATGAATTTGAACATTTGCATTCATTCCTTTTATCTGTATAATTTCGTCACCAAAACTAAATTCACCAAACATGTTGACTTCACGCTGCCTGTAATTTTTTTTATCCAATCCTCTGTACGTAGGTACCTTTTTATAGACACACATGCGTCTAATTGTATTATGCGCATAAAATATACGTAGAGTATCGAACAAGACCCACGCCGCACGCACATCGAATTCAGATCAAGCAAACCCCTCCTGATGGAGATTTGATGACATCTGTAGCCGACTGCCCATGCACATTTTATTGTTTTTTCTTTATCTTTTGAACAGTTTTTCTGACGTCTTATTAAATTTATTTTAAGGATAAAGTCAAATATGTGACTGGAATGTTTATTTGTTTGTCAGTCACAATGTTTGTTTTCGGTAATCGGTTTTTTATTCAAAATTTTTTGTTTTTTATGAAAATAGAGTTACATAAAAATGTAAAAGGATTTTGATAGACGTGGTCGGGAAACTGTCTGAGAAAACGAAATAAAATAAATAAACAAGAATTTGCAAAAAAAGTTTCAAATCTAATACCTAGGTAAATAATTATTATTTGTCTGAAATTGTATTATAACATTAGGTCTACAAGAGTCATATAAAAAGTAATCAAGCTAGGATTTGCTCTTAGCCCAACAAACATAAAAAATGCGTCAAGGGAACATGCAAAGTGAATAAACGAGTTGTTTCACTCATTGTGGTCCATTCGCAACTGCGCCGTCATGCTCGCACCTAATTACTAAATAGCTTAATGGATGGAACGGCCTCATTAGACCGGAGTGGAGTGGCATTTAGAAAGACATTCTATGGCCATTGGTAGCGAATATAAGGCCGCACATTCGCAAAGTTGCTTCATCGGGAAATTACGCTTTAGAAAGCTGCTTTTTTAACCACGAAGCGGCGACGGCAGGTATATACACGTGTGGGTAAGTATACGCTCGTCAGCAGCTTTTGTGAAACGGTGTTGGTAATTTTGGCGTAGTTTTTTGAATCAGCTTACGTTTGGAAGATGTGAGAAAATGTTTTCTTAGAAATGCTGAACAAAATTCCAAGTTTTCTTGTATAATACTGAATACAATGGAGTCCTCATTATATATTTTTATATGAATAAAACTATAAATAGAAATAAACAATACGAAGTTTATAATATTGTGCTTCGAACTAAAGCATTCCACACGTCACGTTATTCGTCTAACAAACTAAAAAAAATATGCGACGCAAGTTTGCTCTAAGAATTTTTTATTGGTACTTTTTTGCAGAGTCGACTCCCAACACAAGATTTGTGTCCACTGCATACGGGAACTTTGGTACACCCGGCTAGATTTATGAGGCCGAAATTTCAGTTACAATGGATGTTGGTGGAGACTATTTTGCTCTCAACTCGACTGCATGCTGTTTTCTCGGTACGCAAAATTCTGTAGCGTATTTGGAAAGGAAAAATCACTGAAACTGTCACTTGTTTCGTTGTTTTGTTTTAATTATTCATTATTGCGTAGTGTTGGTTTTTGAATAGCGCTTGCAGTTATTATTTTAAGTAACATTTAATTTCATCTAGAGGGTATATCAGAAAGGTGTGGTCAAATTTAAGGGCCATACCCTTAAAACAGCCCATCAAACTGAACAACTTTCTGATACACCCTATATAAGCAACCTATATTAAAATTTAAAACATAAAGGATTTTACGTGTTTAATTTTTAGGGTTCCGTACCTCAACAGGAAAAAAAAACAGAACCCTTATAAGATCACTTCGTTGTCCGTCTGTCTGTCTGTCTGCCAGTCTGTCAATATCCTTTTTCTCAGGAACGCATGGAGTTATCAAGTTGAAATTAATACGAAATAATAGTAGGTCTACGGTACCTTGAACCTCTAAAAAAGCCAAGCTTCAGTCAACACTATAAAAAACCGGTCATTTATGCGACATATTTTGATACTCGCAAATAAATAAACCTAAAACCATAACCTATAGGGTACTTCCCATTGACCTAGAATCACGAAATTTGACAAGAAGCAAGGTCTCACAGAACAAGTAAAGGAAAATATGTCCGAAAATGGTTAAATTGAGGTTATATAAAAATAAAAAATAAATTGCGATTCCAAACTTACTTTATAATACCGGCCAAGTGCGTGTCGGACCACGCACAATGAAGGGTTCCGTAGTTGGGATGAATTTATCCCAAAAACAAACTTAACTTTGTAGTTGATAAACATGTTCTCCGATACGAAATGTATGGGAAAACATGTTTTTGCAACTGCAAAGTTAAGTTAGTCGATCATTACTCGTTAACCTGTAGAGCCTACTTAGCTGTGATAGTTTTCCTTTTAATTTCGTTATATAAACTACTGTTGTGATTTTTTTCACACACCCAAAACCAACCATTTAGCCGGCGGGGGGGGGGGACACTTCACTCTAACAAAAATTAGCACTTTAAAGCTTAATATTTCACAAACGAATCCCTGAATCCAAAAATGATTTTGACAAACTCACAATGTTTTTGAAGGACCTTTTCAATGATACCCCTCACCATGGGGTAAAAAAATAAAAAAATAAACATCACCACTTTACGTGTATGAGAGGTACCCTAAAAAAAAATGATTTTCATAATTTTGTTTTACCACTTTGTCGACGTAATTAATATGTATACCTATGCCAAATTACAGTTTTCTAGTACTAAGGATCTCGGAGCTAGACCGTGGACAGACAGACAGACAGACAGACAGACGGACATGACGAAACTATAAGGGTTCCTTGTTTACTACGGAACCCTAAAAATTGACCGTAACGTAAATCGATGTATGGGAGAACATGTTTTTCAACGACAATGTTAAGTTTGTTTTTGGGATAAATTCATCCCAACTACGGAACCCTTCATTGAGCGTTGTCCGACACGCACTTGGCCAGTTATTTATAAAAACAAGAGATTCTCGTTTTCCCTTGTCCTTTTCATTACTTATGCATTACGATTCTACATCCGAAACTTTTCAACTTACCTACTTCATTTTTATCGTACTGATCAATGTCATCAAAAGTTTCAAACGAAATCAACTTGCTCATTTGCGTATTGTCCCCTAATTTTGAAACACAAGCAAACTCGGATGTCAACTTTGTTTCAAAATGTAAATTATAAATCTATTATCCAAATCCCCAAGTGTCCGTTTGAGTTGAGAGCTTCTTCTCGAATGATAACGAAGTGTCGATACGAAATTTGTCCAAAGTTTCTGTCCCTCTTGTTTTGTCCAGATTTGAATATCTTAACGAAACAAAGCAAACAGACAAAGTCTTCAAATACACAATTACTTTTAATTTTGTCAATCGTCTTTTGAAGGAGGAACATTTTGTAGGAGTGTGTTATTTTAATTATCTTAAAAATGATCTTCTGTAGGAGAAAAAGTAATTTCAAATGTTGTACATACGGACTCGTTTTGTCATTCTTTTATTGGAATAAAGCGTTTATTTAAAATTTTAATTAAGTAATAAGTATTTAATTAAAAACCGGCCAAGTGCGTGTCGGATCACGCACAATGAAGGGTTCCGTAGTTGGGATGAATTAATCCCAAAAACAAACTTTACTTTGTAGTTGAAAAATATGTTCTCCCATACGGAATGTATGGGAAAACATGTTTTTGCAACTGCAAAGTTAAGTTGGTCGATTATTACTCGTTAACTTGTAGAGCCTACTTAGCTGTGATAGTTTTCCTTTTAATTTCGTTATATAAACTACTGTTTTAATTTTTTTCACACACCAAAACCAACCATTTAGCCGGGGGGGGGGGGGGGGGGGACACTTGACTCTAACAAAAATTAGCACTTTAAAGCTTAATATTTCGCAAACGGATCCCTGAATCCAAAAATGGTTTTCACAAACTCAGATGTTTTTGAAGGACCTTTTTAACGATACCCCTCATTATGGGTTTAAAATGAAAAATAATAACATCACCACTTTACGTGTATGAGAGGTACCCTAAAAACAAAAGTTTTTCATAATTTTGTTTTACCACTTTGTCGGCGTAATTAATATGTATACCTATGCCAAATTACAGTTTTCTAGTACTAAGGGTCTCGGAGCTAGACCGCGGACAGACAGACAGACAGACGGACATGACGAAAATATAAGGGTTCCTTGTTTACTACGGAACCCTAAAAAACGGCACAAGTCACTAAGTAACTTGTGCCGTTTTTCATAAAATACTTATGTTTATTTAAAGGGCAGGAATAAAGAAGAAGAAAAAGAAAGAATTAATAAGAAAATCATTTTAGAAAACAATAATATCATAAAGTCTTACTTTAGCGATAGTAGTTAAGAGAAAATAAACTGCGTTGCGTGTTATGTAACAGCTATTAACCCAAATTAGTGTACCTAAATGAAAGTTTCAAGTATCTAAATAATCTACTACGCGTCTGCCTCATGTTCTCAAGGTAACCTATGAAATTAATCAACATTTACCCACTTGATAATATTAAACTGGGGTGTCCATGTTTAAATAATGACACTTGGTTAGTAAACAAAAAGTTTTTTAAACATTCTTACTATAAAGAAAACACATTTTCTTACTAATACTTTTAATCCACACCACTGTACTATTTCACAATCAAACGACGACCCACTATGCATTACATTTTACCATTTAAAATGACTTTTGCCTCACCCAGAAATAACAATAATATCATAATCGCCATTTCTAAGTGATACCAAAGTAAAACAATACATTCAGTTGCCTTAATGAAAATACATTTAGAAGTTTCTTATAATATTATTAGTTTGTACTTTGACAGTGTTGCCACAGTGGATATTATAAATCGATATTAAAATAATACATTTTTAAAATTAAATCTGAGAAATCTATTACATATTTTATTTATAAGAATATTACCTAAGAGTTTGTCTTACCATTGATTCCTAAAAATAAACTAAACCCAGCTGCAAAGCAAGCTATTTTGATTTCTATTCAAGTCAATTCTATTCAAGTTCAAATTTTCAATAATTCTTATAAAAATACAATAGAAATGTGGGTTTTTAAAATGAAGTATTGAAAATTCCTTGAACGTCCTTTTTTCAAAAGACGTTCGTCTTTTTCGAATTTCCGGGAAACTTTTCGACAGTACGACGAACAGTATTTCATTTTTATTTAGGTACTAGCTTCCGCCAGCGGTTTCACCCGTATGATATCTTTATAAATTATAGCCTATGTTACTCAGTGATAGTATAGCATTCTATTAGTGAAAGAATTTTTTAAATCGGTCCAGTAGTTTTTGAGTTTATACATTACAAACATACAAATATACGAAAAATCAAATCTTGTATCTTTATAATATTAGTTTAGATAGATTAAAAATGGATAAAATGGATAAACCACATAATTCATACGTACCTATTACAAAATACGTCTCTTCATAGCTATTGAAAGATCTTTTTGTACAAAAATATAAAAGCAAATCATCGAACTCGAGAGGCATTCATTATTTTGACGTAGTCCTCTACAATACTTATTGTGCGTAGAACACAAAAGGACTCGAAAATTTGGTTTTGCCTGTTCATAATAATTTTAATTCAATTGAGGACAAGTGACATTCAAAGACCTCTGTTTCGTCGAACTAATTATATCTAGTAAAATCTCCTGTAGGTACGAAGCTCTTCTACGTAAAGAATACGTGATATTCTTGAGGTGCAGACGGTATTCTTGTTACATATATATTTAGTATTTACGCTAGATATTATTAGTATTTCTCGTGAAACAAGACCTAATCTTGGTTATATCTATTTCGAAATACATTAATTGCAATTTATTTCGCATTAACTGCCTCGTTGGTTTATTGGTCGTAAGCGCTACTGAAAAGAAAAAAGAAAGAAATAAATAAAAAGTATTTATTGATGCTCGCACATGATATGATGCGATCACAAACTAAACTGAACACACAATGTTAAAATTTTTAAAAATACTATTATAGTTAAAAAAAAAACAGTGGCCCTCCGGGAGTGCCGACACAAGTGAAAATTTTAACAAGATCGCCTTGGTGGAAGAAAAATACTTGTATAGAACATTGGTCCGTAAACTTATCTAAATAAAGAGCACAATCGCGTTTACAAAAAAAATACTTCCAAAAACTTTAAAGTAAAAATACTTGCATAGAACATGAATCCGTAACGTAATATAAATAAAGAATAGAAATAAAGAACGTAATATAATCGCGCATACAAAAATGAGGTATCGGTAACGGTGTCACGAGTTCAATTATTGTTTTTTCCCATCTCAAAAATGCCCAACGCGCCTAAAGAAGTTTTCACTTATAAAAACAGAAGGTCCAGCAACTCTTGACCTCATAGTCAAGAGTTGCTGGACCTTCTGTTTGAGGGTAGGCCTGGGTTGAGGTTAGGCAAGGTGTTATTGGGTTTTCCATCTCGAATTACTCAGTAGCAGCCCGAAGTCTGAAATTATGCCCGATTGACGGCAATAGTCTCGTGAACGTGTCTGAACATGGGACTTAAGCGTAACTGGCGAAAGGTTGTACTATATCTAAGCACCTCTGCCTAACCCTTCGGGGAATCAATGGGTGATGTTATGTGTGTATTTCGGATTAAAATTGTAATAGATCTGTAAAAAAGACATAGTACAATATGAAGATTTTTTTTAGAAATAAGCATCGCATCACCTTTGTATTTTTTTCTGTTCCTTTCTTCTCGTCTGTTTATATTATGTGTGGGTTAAATAAATAAATAAATGGTATTTATTCGTTTAATCTACGACCAGTTTTATCTAAACTAATATTTAAAAAAATAAAAGATTTTTTTTTTTAATGTTTGTTTATTACGCTTTTACGCTAAAATGGCTGAACGGATTTGGATGAAATTTGGCACGTGAGTAGATCATGACCTGGATTAGGACATAAGATACTTTTCATCTCGATATTTTAACGGGATCGAGACCTATGCGGGTGAAACTGTGGGGCACAGCTAGTATGCATTAAAATTCGCATTCAAAGGTGTCGTTAATTCATAACATCCAAATTTATTTACATCATCGGAAAATAACATTACATAACATAACACAAGCTTATTTATTTATCGCGATTTATTGCAATCGACGGCTTCTCAGTTCATAAGCCGTTCAAGGTGCCGTTAATTTCTTAATCTAATTTTTCTTCCACGAAAAAATTAATGACGTTCAACACTAGCTCTCAACCATTATTGCTCTTATAAAGCTATTTTAATTGTAAATTATAAGCGAGCAGTCCTTTAGTGACTGAATCATAAAATCATTTGCCAAAGTTTCTTAGGCTAGAGTTAATTTAAGTGGAGATCATTATATACCAATAAAACTCGAATTTCTCATTCAGACTTCGGTGAATAATCTCTTAAAACTTTAGATATCCAATTCGAAATGTCCAATGTCGAAAGCAAAGACGTGTGAAGTGTGAATATGATATTCATTCTTAGAATTTGAATTACTTTAAAATACCTAGGTATTAATTTATAATGAGCTGCTTCATGATCATTTAGAACTTGACTTGTATTTACACGGTGTGATTCGTAACGTTAGCATTATTTAGTGGTTTTAAGACTGATACGTCTTGGAGTGGTTGCAAGGTGTATGGAGAGCAAGGTCTCAAAACGTATATTTTTCATATAGGTTCCTTAATCAAATCCTTGTTTCTAATTGATGTTATTAGTGTTGAAAAAGTCTTTTTTTTTAGTTTTTGCCAAACTGGATTTAATCTCGGGGTATTAAAGTATTTTTTTCAAAAACACATACCTACGTGTTTGTAAGCTTAATTGCAAACGCAGAATAGGCTCCGATTATCAAAAAAAGAATGTAGGTTACTCAATTAAAGTGTAACTATTGGTTTCAGTTATTACCAGATACGACTCATTTGCATTTTATATTTGCGGGAAAAACTTATATTCTCATGTTGCAGGTTACAGGGACTTAAATAAGAGGCATACGGAAGACATGGAGGTATAATGTAAAGCTATTTGTAATAGGACGGAGGGTCACGGGGCAAAAAAAAAGAACATTACAACCGCACGGCGCCAGTCGATCAAACTCAAACTCAAAGCATTTATTTCAAATAAACCAATTACAGGTACTTTTGATTTGTCAAGGGGTCGGTCAGTCAGAAAGATGAAGCTAGTTGCCCATTCCAAAGCGTAGTAGGTACCTATGGAGAAGAACGGGCAAGAAACTCCACGGACACTCTTTTAAATCCAAATATTGTTACAAAATATTGGTTACATCATTTATGTTGAAATTATACATGTGATAACAATTTAAAAAGATGTGCACGTTAAAAGTGTCCGTAACAGAAATAAAAACAAAAACAGTTCAAAAATTAAAATTTTTTTTTATTAAAAAAAAAATGGGCCAGGAAAGTACCAGGGAAATGCCAGGGAAATATATGCAGTTGATTCAAGCGATGTACAGTCGATGCCGTACCCAAGTCTGGTCTACAGTGGGCACTATTGGCAGCTTCAATGTGTCTGTTAGCTTGCACCAGGGGTTGGCACTCAGCCCTTACCTCTTCCTGGTGATAATGGACGCTCTTACGTCGGATATCCAGGAAGAGGCTCCCTGGTGTATGCTGTTTGCCGATGACATTGTGCTGTTTGCCGAGAGCGGCTTAGAGGTCCAGAGTAGATTGGAGGTGTGGTGGGAAAGACTGGAGACCGTCGGCCTAAGATTAAGTCGGACCAAAACAGAGTACTTGTTTTGTGATTTTGGCGGTCCTTCCAGTCCTGTGCCCATATCTCTCGCTGAAACGCCCTTACCAATCTGCTCCGATTTTCGGTACCTCGGGTCGCTTGTCCAGGGGGATGGCGGAGTAGACCGAGAGGTAACGCGCCGGTTCACTCAGGATGGATGAAATGGTGACAGGTCACTGCAACAACTTGCGATCCACGAATGCCCCTCAAGTTAAAGGGGAAATCTACAAGTCCGTGATAAGGCCTAACATATTGTATGGATTGGAATGCTGGGCCGTGAAAAAGACGGATGAAAAAAGATTGCATGTAGCGGAGATGAGAATGTTGAGATGGATGTGTGGAGTGACGAAAATGGATAAAGTAAGAAATGAGTATATAAGGGGAAGTTTAAAAGTGACTGAAAAGTTGAAAGGAAATCGTTTGGCCTGGTATGGGCATGTGATGAGGAGAGAAGAAACGCATGTGACTAAAAGAGTGATGAACATAAATGTTGATGGATGGAGCGGGAGAGGAAGACCAAAGAAAAGATGGATGGATTGTGTGAGGAATGGAAATGGAATACGAAAGAGAAGGGAGTGAATGATAGTGTGACGGTTGACAGGGGAGAGTGGAAAAACAAAACGTGTTGCGCCGACCCCAAGTAACATGGAACAAGGGCAGGAAGATGATGATGATTAAAATTAAAAAAATATTAAAATAAACCGTGGCAGCTAAGAGATGACCAGTCCCTACTGACGGCGCCCGTTCACGAACATGACGCATGGATCAGCACCATTCGATTTACCAATTTTGAAGGGAACTTAATGATCCAACACACACGCCACCATCAGTGAGACATATGAGTGAGCATGACACTCTCAGCCGCCAGGGCACAAGTCAATGAAAGACGTACCCAGTAAATGGTAGTTTTATGGAATGTACATGGTCACAGTGCTCACACATGTGATATGCAATTATACAATACAAAAAATCTTCAGCAGCTGCAACAATACTTTCGAATGCTAATCAATTAATTTATGTGCCCTTGTGAAGCTGGACCAGCGCTGAGCCAAGCATTTTTATCAGCGATGTTATCCCCCAACTTATAATATGCTTGGCAGCATAGTGTGCATTTTAAATCAAAGTTAAGCTACGTTTGCCGAGGTCGGTCTGTGGATGGGTGATCATCTATTACATACCAAGATCCTTCCATGCCTATGCTAGGAAGGTGATGATATTTGTGACTAGGATTAAACAAACATTTGGATTAAAAGTGGCAATAGTCTAGTGAACCCACCTTGAAGAAAAGCAAATTAATCTCAGTAGAAAAATATAACAAAAACAAGTACCTAATGGAAATCTAGGACTTAAGTATAACTCCTCTTCAAACTGTCATAAAACTTCTATACAATTATGCATTCAAAATACCGTCTCCACAAATTATTGGAGCCAATTTTCAAGTCGGCTTTGAAGAGGCCAGTTAAACAGGCAACGCGGCGGAGCAGTTTTGTATATTGACATCAAAGAGGGCTTGCGTCAACCGTTTGTTATGCAAATAGAAGACGGTAGTTAGGGCTGAAGGGTTAGCCACTTAGTTTAAAGATATTCTTGCAAGGAGAGCCGGATTTTCTTTGTAATATTTGTTTTAGAATTGAAATTTTTGTCTTGGATTGTTTTGGAAGGCAAAAAAAAAAGAAAAAAAAAACTGTGACAGAAAGCTAAAAAACAAACAGGTATTATCAAAGCACGTCATTAGTAATACTTAAACCACAAAAACCACAGTTGCTGAAACGAAATAAAAACACAGGCAGAGTCAAATGGTTACCATAAAAGAGGTGCGTGGCTTGGGTTCGAACTCGAGACCTATGTATGACTTAGCAGTCCAACGGTCACACCACTAGGCTATCCTATCACTGCTTAGGTACGCACCTCTGACTTTTCAGATTTATGTGCGTATTGTATAATTATCACTTGCTTCAAAAACGGCGAAGGGAAACATCGTGAGGAAACCGGCATGCCTGAGAGATATTTCTCGACGTCATATAAAGCCAAGTCAGAAGTCCATGGGCGGCATTAAAACTCTGACACCAGGTTAGTCTACACGAAGGAGAAGGACAAAAAATGAGTTTGATATACGTAAAAAACAGAAGAAAAAAAACAAAACACGATCGCACAATGAAAACACAGCGAGAAGAAGCTCTTTCCCCTTAAAAATAATGAAAGCACTGACATTATAATACCTACAAAAGCAAAGTGCAATATCGTGCCAGCAGTAAATATGAATAGAACTCAAAACAGAGGGACAGAAACGAAAATTGTTTTAAAGAACCACCATTAATTTGTGTAGGAAGTGATATTTAAATTCAAATTGACTAATATATCAGTTAAATTGCAAGCTTTATGTCACTTCACGGAGGCAAAATCTTCGTTTGTTGTGTTGTTTTAAAATAGCTGTTCTTGCGACTCCATCCACGTGTACGTCAGAAAACTAAATTAGCTCGTAAGTTAACTGAAAAGAAGTGTTCTAATTATGTAATTTGCAAGGTGTAATCAGTTGTTTATAATGTCATTTGCAACATGAAATCATTGTATTTAGTTATTAGTTTGTCATTTTAGCAAAAGCGACTCGATATACTAACTGAAAAATGCCAGATACGTAAGCAGAGATCGAAGCCCTCCTAAACCTATTCCTTTAATTCTGCCGGCCAACTCTATTGCATTAGTTGCGATCGGGTATTTAAAGATAAATTCGGTACGGCGAGTCATACTCGTATTAAGATTAGGAAATAATAATTTTAAAGCTTCGTTATCGAAATCGAAAAGGAGAACTATGTATATATAGAATGTATACAGAATCGGTACAGTGAATAGTCGATTAATCGAAACTGTGGTGGTGCGTAAAAACTAATTATGCTTCAATTAGATGACCCATAATGTTACTCTAGCATATAAGCTGCTAGTATGCATAGTTTCATATAAATCTATATTTAGAATTGATCTATACTCCATTTGAAATAAGATTAGACATTTAACTAAACCTTTTTTACAATCCGTTAAACCGATTTTGACTTCTATTGCATTGGTGGCATGACAAATGGCAGCTGCAGTAAACAGTTGGTATTGTAACCACTTTTTTGCTTTTAATGCCATCCTTATGCCTACGGTATAGAAGTCAGAATCGGTTGAATGGACTGTAAAAAGGATTTTTTTAAATGTCTTATCTTATTTCAAATGGAGTATAGTATAGAGTGGACAAATAAACAGTCAAACAATCCGATAAAAGTTCTAAATACATTCCGTTAAGCACTTAGAACATCTCAGTTATTTCATGTAAATAATAATTATTGTGTCAATAATTGTCAAACTTTTGTGTCTATACTTAGAGACACAAAAATAGGTAGGTTCAAGGTACAGTTTTATTGCTGAGGGTGTTTTTAAATGGTTATTTTTATACAGTCTTATTAAATATTTGTCGGCTTGTTAATGGACGTTATTTATTGAGTCTGGCGCGAATAGAGTAGTTTTTTCATTTGTTTTGTGCGCCGAAATGAATTTCAATTGTGTATTCGGCCAGTTACAATGTTAGCTTTGGTATATTGTCGTTGCTGTTTTATTTACTGGTATGTAAACTAACTGTAATGTAAATAAAAAACAATATAATGAAGTTCCGTATGTTCACACACATTCATATTATAAAGAATGCAATAAATATGATATCGAAAACAATTTGTTGGAAACGCAATGCCAGTAAACCAAACTAATCAAGATTCTTCTCATTCTCACAAGAAAACTTTACCACTTGCATTCAAACAGACTTGTTTTCAAAAGAAAACATTAGTTATAACAAACACACTTACATGAACTCAAACACATTTGCACAACTTCGCTCCAAGTAACGTTCTTCACATAAAGTGCTACTCAACCAAAAATGCAGAACGCACTCACACACACACACTCCCTTTTCAAACTTCAGGTGCTTTAATTAAAACACCACACTCACACACCCACAGACTTAGCGTGTCTCGTGTATACGTACGCACTCATCACCACTTTCTATGAACCACAGAAGTTTCCTTTGTCGTCGTAGAGTTACAATTTACGGAGTAAACAATTGTATATGAAGACAGCTTAAATTTCATAGGTTGGAAAAGGAGGCCATTGAGGTAATAGGGATGTTTTGGCCCGTTTTACAGACGAAAACCTCACTCGAGATCACGTAACGTTTTCATAGCACTGGAAAATTCCAAATATATTACCTGCGACCGTTGCATTGTTGAGAATAGGAGTGGGGCGGAGACGTTATGTTGAGTTGTTTAATTTTATTAGTTTTTTTTTTTGTTTTGTAGACTAGGTTTTATGAACAGACATCTGTATTAATTGAGTACACTCTGTGCATACGAATACAAAGTAAAGCTCATATTAAAGCTGGTACCTATGAATGAAACCATCTATACATTACAAAAGGTAATTTAAGTTACATTAGTCAGCTTTCCTACCTACATGGTAAGCAACTTTATTTTAAATCTGTGATGACAAACTTTTAGAGCTGTAATTTTTGGGTAGTATTATTTTCATAGCACTTTCATTCACAAATGGGACAAACCACAAATACCAAACAAAATTTTACCAAAAAATACAAAGTATAGTCACACACTCAACAGTTCCACAATAAGCTTATTAAGTACAATCGCATCCACAGCAGCATAAGGCCGCTCAAGACTGGCGCACGTGTGCCCGCCGCGGAATTTCCTCGTTGCATTTACCTCTGATGACGCGTCCCACCATTACCTACGGGACCGTCCCAGCAATTTTATATTTCGCTGCAATATCGTGCAGGTTGTCACACAGCTTGATAGATTATCTTGTACAGCGATATTTTATAGATTAAAAGTGTAAAATGGGGTGGTGTCATCGTTCGTAGTGTCTGTTTTTGGTAGCTAGTTTGTTGGTGATATGTATTTTAGTGGAGTGTTTTGGTAGCAGAATAATAATTAGCGAACATGTTTTCGTTAATTTGAGACGTAATAACCTCTCTTACAAGAAGGGATAAAATGATGAGATGTGTTGATATAAACATGAATACAATTTCATTCTACACTAATGTGAATATTTCAAACACGTATTAACATAAAGGTATCGCACAAATAAAGTCAAACACGTAAATTACTGAATCAAAAGTTTAAGGGTGTCGTATGAGCTCAAAGCTAGTTTAAAACGCAAACTTCTAAAACGATATTAGAATGCAAATCAAGTCAGACACCGAGATCAAAAAAACAAGAAAAAACATAAAGCAATACACGCTTTCCAATCCACTTTACGGCTTAAAATGATATACAGAACTCTTTTACGTTTCCGCCGCTGCGTTCCCCAATCTGAAACGGCCATAACTCACTCATTCCCCACGTACTGTGTTTTATCAAATTTACACGTTTCAAAAATCCAATCGGGTAGTGTTGAACGAAAAATGTCACGGCAAAATAGGACTTCATAATACAGAAGCCGTGGCCCGGCCAATATGCTGACGTTCGCGTTAGTAGGAACACTTGAAACTCGATTTTCACCGTTCCTGTGGAGTGGTGAAATTTATAAGTAGCCCGGATTTGTTATACCGACAGGTTAGTGGTGGTTTTGAAAAAGTGTTTTGTTATTTGTGGCAGATGTGTGGCAAAATGGATTGTCTAAACTTGTGGAACTGCAGCTCATAGCATACATTGGGCACGCCACAATCGCGGCGATAAGACCCGTCTTTGAGGAGTGGCTGGAGAGACGCCACGGCGTTCTCACCTTCCGCCTGACGCAGGTCCTCACCGGACACGGCTGCTTCGGGAGGTTCCTGTTCAGGATAAGGCGGGAGGAAACACCCGGGTGTCACCATTGTGTGGATCGGCCTGAGGACACGGTGGAGCATACGGTGGAGGTCTGCCCGGCTTGGGCGGAGCAACGCCGTGTTCTCGTAGAGGCGATCGGCGGCGGTGATCTCTCGCGTCCGGCCCTGGTTCAGGCCATGGTACGGAGCGAGAGGAAATGGCAGGCCGTCACCTCCTTCTGCGAAGCGGTAATGCTCGCGAAGGAGGAGGCGGAACGCGTGAGGGAGAGGCAAATTTCGCGCCCTCACGCCCCTAACCGCCGCAGGAGGAGACGCCCGGGGCGGGAATCGCGAGCCGATTTCCGGCCACCGTAGGCGCGGGCTTGCGGACGGTGAGCAATGGGTAGCTCGCCGTCCGATAAGGACCAAGCCCGGGTCGACGGCGCGTTGTGTTCCACGCGCGCCTCAAAGAGATGTCAGCAGAATTGACGGGGTCCACTAGGACCAATGCCTGCCGGGGGTTCGAAGAAAACCGATCGGGAAATCGTGGCCCCCGGCAACAGGGCAACCGAAGGAACACGGGTGGGTTTTAGTCAGTAAGAGTCTGACACGCCCTCCCGCTCCGCCCAGAGCGGGAGAAGTTATTTGATAATTTCCCACCCAAAAAAAAAAAAAAAAAAAAAAAGCTCATAGCATACATACTTCATGATTAATTGGTTTATGACTGCCTCGTTGATATAGTGGTTGCGAGCGCTACTGCTGAGCATGAGGTCCTGGATTCGAATCCCGGGTCGAGCAAAGTGTTATTGGGTTTTCCATCTGGAATTTCTCAGGAGCAGCCCAATCTGGACTGGTCTGGACTTGTACTCGGTTGATGGCAATAGGCTCGCCCCCTGTTACATGACTAACATAACTGGCAAAATGTGTGCTTTAGGTAAATCTGTGAAATGAAATTAAATAAAATTGTTTATTCGGTGAATAAAGTCAAATAATTTATTTCAATTAGGCACAAAAAGGCACTTTTGGACATCAAAATTTACAAAAAATAGAATTGATTCTAGTCGCCTCTTCCAAAAGGCAGTTTTCGCATGGAGAGGAATGGGCAAGAAACTCCACCATTACTCCTTTAAAACGTTTCACAATATTTTGTATACATTAATTATACAATTATATGTGAAGACGATGCACTTGGAACAAAATTGCTATACCACAATAGGTAAAAATAATTAAAAATGTAGCAATGACAGAAAAAAATAATTATGTAATGGATACACGGTGTTCACATATTTACAAGCATTGTAAAAGTAGGTACCTACCTATGCGATATTCCTAAAAAAATTACAAGTAATACTTATAAGTCATTGTGTGAGTTCAAGTAATCACAGAATGTAAAATAAATGTTACAATAATAAATTACATAATTAAATCAGCAGCCAGTTTGATTTTATCTAGACTCTAATTGTCCTATGGAGCTAGACCAGCATGCTTCCAAGCATTCTTATCTGGGATATAATCCTCTAATTTGTAATACGCTTGTTTACAAAGAGTACTTTTAATATGAGTTTTAAATTATCTTTCATTTAATTGCAATATATCACAAGGTATTTTGTTGTAACATTTAACACAGTACCCATATAAGATGTTTGTACTTTAGATAATCTGAAAAATGGTTGATCTATTTTATCTTTATTTCTAGTATTAAAATTATGTCTATCACTTATTTTATTAATAGGATATCGGAATCACTTTTACACGTCATATTAAAAAAAGAAACAAGCTAGATAAGTTTGGCGTTTCCTATGTGACTATTCTGAGAAGAAAGGCCTAAACAAACTCAGAGGTCGCAGACTCTTTTAAAGTCCAGACATAATCTTGGTCAGGCCATATGAGGACCATGTAAATTAGTGTCTGAAATGGTCTTTTGAGGAAAGAACCACACAGATACCTTACCTGTGCCTAAGTCTTCGGAGAATACAGGTGAATACAGGTGTTATGTAATTAGATATTAATTAATTTTGAAGTCGGTACGTCGGTACTAAGGGAGCTGAAGATGTGCCCTTGAATTTGTAAAATTGTATTGCGTTATAAGTTTAGGATCTCTTCCAAAAGGTAGTTTTCGTATGGAGAAGAATGGGCAAGAAACTCCACCATTACTCCTTTAAAACGTTTCACAATATTTTGTATACATTAATTATACAATTATATGTGAAGACGATGCTCTTGGAACAAGATTACTATACCAGAATAGGTAAAAATAATTAAAAATGAAGCAATGACAGAAAAAAATAATTATGTAATGGATACATGGTGTTCACATATTTACAAGCATTGTAAAAGTAGGTACCTATACGATATTCCTAAAAAAATTACAAGTAATACTAATAAGTCAGTGTGTGAGTTCAAGTAATCACAGAATGTAAAATAAATGTTACAATAATAAATTACATAATTAAATTTGCAACGAGTTTGATTTTGTCTAGACTCTAATTGTCCTATGGAGCTAGACCAGCATGCTTCCAAGCATTCTTATCTAGGATATAATCCTCTAATTTGTAATATGATTGTTCACAAATTTTAATATGAGTTTTAAATTTTCTTTCATTTAATTGCAATATATCACAAGGTATTTTGTTGTAACATTTAACACAGTACCCATAAAAGATGTTTGTACTTTACATAATCTGAAAAATGGTTGATCTATTTGATCTTTATTTCTAGTATGTCTATCACTTATTTTATTAATAGGATATCGGAATCACTTTTACACGTCATGTTAAAAAAAAAAACAAGCTAGATGAGTTTGGCGTTTCCTATGTGACTATTCTGAGAAGAAAGGCCTAAACAAACTCGACTAAACAAGGTCGCAGACTCTTTTAAAGTCCAGACATAATCTTGGTCAGACCATATGAGGACCATGTGGATTAGTGTCTGAAATGGTCTTTTGAGGAAAGAACTACACAGATACCTTACCTGTGCCTAAGTCTTCGGAGAATACATGTGAATACAGGTGTTATGTAATTAGATTTTAATTAATTTTGAACTCGGTACGTCGGTACTAAGGGAGCTGAAGATGTGCCCTTGAATTTGTAAAATTGTATTGCGTTATAAGTTTAGGAACACCAAGAAAAGTGTCTAGAGTAATTTTAGAAATGAAAATGTTTGAGAATATTATTATTCTGGAAGAGAATGTTAAGGAGTTACAGTGTTATTTTATTTGTTTTTTTTTTTTAATTATTTTCCTGGAAATTAGACATTGTAAATTAATTTTATTATTTTTGGAAATTAATTGTAATTATTAGGTAGGGTATTAGTGACATGTATTTGAGTGGAACTAATTTAATCCTGTGTTTAACTTGTTATTATTTTAATCATTTGTGTAGGTATCCTTGTAAATATTCAGACACAATGTAAATTGTTACTGAATAAATGAAATGAAGAATACGTTTTAAATTGTTTCATAATGATTCGAAACTTTTGCAAGATCGTTGTCTAACTGAGTTTGTGCACAAAATAGTTTAATTTGTTTTCTTATTTTATTTGACTAAGCTTTTTGAATAAGTAATAGCTTTTGAATAAATAAATAAATTAAATTTTATCCAAATAAATAAAGTTTAGTTCTTTGTTTCAATTTAAAACTATTTTGTTTAAATTGTATTAGGCTTTATTCATTTCATCAGTAGCGGAAAAAAAACTTATGCTAGTCTTTTTCTTTGAGATAACCTTCAAGGTGAAAACAGGGAAATTAATTGTTAAGCAAATTGACCCATCATTCTTCTGCCCACTATCCCAATTCATTTGGGGTCGGCCCATGTTTTTTTAACCGACTTCAAAAAAAGGAGGAGGTTCTCAATTTGGATGTTTATATTTTTATTTATTTATGTTCGGGCATAACTCTGTCATATTATACAATGTCCCACTTTGGAGTGCCTGGTCTTAAGAAGTCCCATGTAATAGGGGACAAGCCTATTGCCATTAACCGGACACAAATCCAGACTTCAGGGTGCTACTGAAAAATTCCTGATGAAATTCCCGAAACTCAATAACAATTTTCTAGATCTAGGAATCGAACCCAAATCTGTGCTTAAATAATAATTTTACAAACAGGATATCATAAAAAGGGCTTTAGTACTTGCGTAAACATTTTGTCGGAAGACACTCTAAGATCACATTTTACATTTCGCGCACTCTGCGTTGCGACCTGCAGTATGCAACGTGACATATAACGTAGTGGACTTGTTCACACGTTATATAAAACGTCACGCTAACATGCAACCTGAATATCATCGCCGTGCAGTGAAAACTTCGTAAAGAAAAAAAATTTTTTTTTTATACTTTATTGTCCCACTGCTGGGCAAAGGCCTCCCTACCCTCTTTCTCTCTCTGTCTAGAGCTTCCAAGGACCAATCTTTCTTAAAGGAGTCCAGCTCATCCCGCCATCTCCGTCTGGGCCTGCCTTACTTTTTCTTTATTTGTTTTATATTAAACCTCCTAACCCTTTAACGGTCATAATGATTTAGTAATCAGACAACAACGTGAAATTAAAATTAAAAAGTAACAAAAGAAACAAAACAAATTATTAGTAGAAAACGAAAAATCATCAAAAAAATTTGATTAGTCAGTGATTGATAAGTCTTTAAATAGCCTTTGTAAAACAATAGAATACCTACTCGGAATGCATTTATTTTTATTTTTGAACTGTAAAATATGGTGGTAAGCATATTCTCTATGCCTTTTATAGAGCTAATGCATATTTAGAACAAACATGCTCAGCTCTAAGATGCTTCTAATGTCTTATATTGATGAGAATGACAACGTCGTAACTTTTGTGACAATTTTATTTTCTCCAGTATAATAATGTTTGTTACAATCACGAGGTTTTCACTGCACGGCGACGATAATGTAGATTATTTTAACCGACTTCAATCAAAGGAGGAGGTTCGTTTTTTAAAATTTTCTAATCTTTCCTAAAGTTTGTAAAAAGATTAGTATTGAATTCACTAAAACGAAATACACGTTCGCCCATTTGGACGAGGAAAGTGCAATTTGAGATTTTCTGTATCTTGCAGCTTAATATGTAGGTATAATACCAACCCGCCAAAAACAGTTAACATGTAGTACATTGTAAACACATCCGTTTATACGTCATGTGCTTCACATAAAAGGTACACACGTTTAAATATATTAACACCAAACAAAAAACGCTCCAATAAATTAATATTACTTTTTTCGGCGCAACACAGCGTTTTTCCGTGATGGCAATCGGGATTTTTTGCCTTATTTACGGAGAGATCGCTTCCCGCTGTGTTACAGCAGTCATGGTTGTGCAGCACTATAAATATCCCCTCCGGAAACATGACAAACAATTGTATTGTGGACAAAAATAAACAGCGATTCGACGAAATGCCTTCCATCGATAGTGTTGGGTACGACTGAATACAAGTACCTTACACGTGATTGTGAGTGAGTGTGTGTGTGTCAATGGCGTTGTGTTTATTTGTGTCAGTGAATTGTGATTGTAACACATGAATGGCTACTTAAAGTGCTGTTATTTTAAGTGCTTTCGCTATAATTATTCATTGTTTGAATTTAAGGTGACTATGGATAGGTAGATACAATGTGAAGAGCTAGATTATTTATTAAATTAAACCGTTAAGTATGATTTTTAATTATATCTTAGAGCAAACGTGACGGTAGACAGTCAGCTCAAGATAAAAGTCTACAAGCTTGCTACGGCGTAGCGGTCGTGCTACGCAAGCTACGGTGATGTAGTAGATCATTAATTGAATATTGTGTATTTCTAAATATTTGTATACTGCATAATTAATGTCTTTTAAATTACTCAATTCTTACTAGTTTTGTGTCAGTCTAGTCCTGATCTTTCCTTCCTAAGTTGAGATACAATACAATCTACTTACAAACAGATAAAACAGGACACACATAATTGCTAACACACATCACGCCTCCCTTCATTCAAAACACATATTACCGAACAATCACTTCACGTAGACGTCGCGCGATGACTTGTAATAGACGTCGTGTGGGCGGACATGCCCACCGGTGGGCCATGAACGTGCCCGCTCTCTCGTTGATTGCATTTATTCTATGACGGGGGCCCATCTAGGGGCGAAGCTCGGCTGGGCATAATGACGTGCCCCAGGCGAACAGTGCGATCAGAAATTCCCTTGTTAATAGATTTCTGAGAGTCGATTCATGTCAATTATGTTTGGACGTTCGGAGCCTGGGCTTACTAGAAAATCAATTCGGGTATTGTTCTTTTTGTTGCGTTATTTTTTATCTGGGGTAGGCTTTGTGGAGCCAAATTAGTTTCAATAATATGTATTACGTAATCATTCGGTTCAATAAAGACATTTTATTTTAGTGGATTGAGAATCTGGTGAGCTTGTTGGTTTGTGTCAAATCGACAACACTAATGTGTTATCGATTTGACATTGACAGTGCCTTTTAGTCATAGCAATAAGGGTGATTTTCGTTGTTCACGTTGTTCGATGGACTGTCCCTAAGTGCTCTCTAAACTTTTGCATCAAGAATTTTGGCGAGATTTTTTGGTTATATTACAGTCTAAGTTTGATGTAGTTTATAGTAAAGTCCCCGTCACGAGAAGCTATAAATTTTGTAAACACACATTCAGGGGTTTGCAATCTTTGGGTAAAATTAAATAAAAACAGTTTTGTACTATTTTTTTACAGGGATATAATTATATTAACACACACATCTAATTACAAACAAACAATATAACCTAATCCGCGAAAACACCACAAACAAACAGACGCATTCGAAACTCTAAAGACAGCAGAGACAACGTCAGTGTGAACTTACTTCAAAATCGTGGCCCAAATGTTTACGTTCCATGAATCAGATGCGTTCCAGTACCACAAAACCTTACACGACAGCGCTTTATATCGCTAAAATATAACACGATCAAGTGAAATTGCTCATTAGTTTCGTATAACACGTACGTTACTTTGACTTCATTGAATTTGGGATTATTTGTTGTTGATTAAATTGTCACTACGTAACTTGGTAGAAGTTCTTTATTTACAAAAATTATAGCTTCTCGTGACGGGGACTTTAGTTAGTTTATTTTATACGCAAATAAATTATATAAAACACTCAGCCATATTCCAAAAACGCGATGTTATTCAAACATCATAATAAATATGTATGATTTAATAAGTTCAAAAATAGATAAACGAAATATATATTCAGCTTATTTTAAAATCCGACCCAAAGTTTATATAAAGGGTAAAAACATCGATACTAAACAAAGATTAAGATAAGTATTAAATTAGATTTAAGTACCAACTTCCTCTTAATTTAATACCAGTTAGCTTTATCCAGTTAATTAGTTTTCTGGTACTTTTCGTTAAATGAGGCCGAAAATTTCGGTACCTACCTACTAATTATATCGGGCCAATATTACTGGAATATTAAAGCGAAAAACAGGTAATAATTAGGTACCTGCCGCTTATTATAAAAATTATCGATTTTAAGCCTGCGTACCTATTTAATAATGTTGGGATTTTGGATTATGTGGATACATAATCCAAAAAAAGAAATCAATAAAAAAAGGGATTTTGGATTAAATCCCTTTTTAGGGTTCCGTAGTAAACAAGGAACCCTTATAGTTTCGTCATGTCCGTCTGTCTGTCTGTCTGTCCGCGGTCTAGTTCCGAGACCCTTAGTACTAGAAAACTGTAATTTGGCATAGGTATATATTTTAATTACGCCGACAAAGTGGTAAAATAAAATTATGAAAAAAATTTTTTTTTAGGGTACCTCTCATACACGTAAAGTGGTGATTTTATATTTTTTCTTTTTTAACCCATAGTGAGGGATATTATTGGAAAGGTCCTTTAAAAACATTGTGAGTTTGTGAAGACCATTTTTGGATTCAGGGATCCATTTGCGAAATATTAAGCTTTAAAGTGTTAATTTTTGTTAGAGTCAAGTGTGTCCCCCCCTGCCGGCTAAATGGTTGGTTTTGGGTATGTGAAAAAAAATTACAACAGTAGTTTATATAACGAAATTAAAAGAAAAACTATTACAGCTAAGTAGGCTCTACAAGTTAACGAGTAATAATCGACCAACTTAACTTTGCAGTTGCAAAAACATGTATTTGCATACATTTCGTATGGGAGAACATATTTTTCAACTACAAAGTTAAGTTTGTTTTTGGGATTAATTCATCCCAACTACGGAACCCTTCATTGTGCGTGGTCCGACACGCACTTGGCCGGTTTTTTTATTGATTTCTTTTTTTTATTGATTGATTGTGTTGTTACAATTATCAGTTGTATATTATACGAGTTATTATTGTATAGATACTTCGTGTACATGTCGGTAATTATCATATCGACCTTTTCTTCCTTCTTATTTCTTTATTAAAAACATTGCACTATCTATATATATACGTATATAAAAATAAATCCCAATTTCTCTTGGTCATCACGCGTGAACGGCTGTACCGATTTCGCTAATTCTTTTTTGTGTGTGTTTTTATTGTCAGGAGAAGGTTCTTATGAAATAAAAAAAATCCCATCAAAAACATAAATGTGAAAATGGGAGCCAAATTCCATAAATATGGTTGTCGACTTCGCCGACAAAAGAATTGAAATCTAAATGGGTGCCAAGTTCTGTAGATAATCCTGAAATTTATTTATAAGAACATGCAACTTTCTAAAATAAAATTAAAACACAAATTCTTGTTTTTTCTGCTATAACAATGTTTGCTATTTAAAAATATTACTTCTTAAATTTGAACAGTCGAATTATTTACACAAAGCACTTAGGATAAATTGAAGCTCAAGATTTGACTTGGCTAGTTTTTACATACAAGTTATCTTATATTTGGCTAATCAATTTATCATCTTTATATTTGTCTACAGTGTCGCGGTGCAAAAGAACTAAAACAAACAGGGTAACTTTTTTATGCTGGTGTGCATTACAGCTACGTCTTACACTCGCGCCACGTCATTGTGCTGTAATTTTACTTTTTTAGTGTGCGTGCATTAAGCGGCTAACAGTTGGACGCTATTTTTTTATCGAGTTTACAGCTTTGACTGTCTACCTAGGCATATTTAATTATTATTATTTAATTTTAAGTAGGCACTCAACATCAAATAAGTAATTCATGATGTGCTTACCTGTAAGAAATTTGTACACTAGTCTATAAGTTTATTGCATGTATCTCATATCTTTGTATCGGTGTACTTAATTGTTGGTGAGCCAAATAAATAAAGTAAAATATTCATATCTTTGTTCTTTATGTTATGCGCAAGTTACTGTTTCTTATTGTAACTGTTTACAGCTTTGACTGTCTACCTAGGCGTATTTATATATTTGTTCTTTATGTTATGCGCAAGTTACTGTTTCTTATTGTAACTGTAAGGTCAAAATATCTTCTTTCTCTAAAATTTCAGCTTGCTGGTAAAAACTAGCCAAGTCAAATCTTGAGCTTCAATTTATCCTAAGTGCTTTGTGTAAATAATTCGACTGTTCAAATTTAAGAAGTAATATTTTTAAATAGCAAACATTGTTATAGCAGAAAAAACAAGAATTTGTGTTTTAATTTTATTTTAGAAAGTTGCATGTTCTTATAAATAAATTTCAGGATTATCTACAGAACTTGGCACCCATTTAGATTTCAATTCTTTTGTCGGCGAAGTCGACAACCATATTTATGGAATTTGGCTCCCATTTTCACATTTATGTTTTTGATGGGATATCATTACTTTTTGTAAAGAAATTATTATTATTCGTCAATCAAACGTGATCTATTAAATTCTTTTTATAAATATGCGTAGCAATATTGTGTAAGAATGTAGGTATTTCTTTCGTAACAATTGTTACAATTTTCCGCAATGATGTCAGATCGCTGAGCCGGCGCGGCAAGTATTACTATTAAAAAAACGTGTACAGTCGGGGAGCCTTATGTCGTATGGTATTTTACTGTGGGGTCGGGCTGCTGACATTGAATCCATCTTTATTTTGCAAAAGAGAGCTATCAGAGCCATTTATAATCTACGTCGCCGCGAATCTCTCAGGAAACTTTTTAAAAGGATTAATATTATGACGGTACCTTGCCAATTCATTTATGAAAATATTATGTATGTAAGGAAAAATCCACATCTCTTTAATAAAATAAGTGATAGACATAATTTTAATACTAGAAATAAAGATAAACTAGATCAACCATTTTTTAGATTATCTTAAGTACATACATCTTTTATGGGGTACTGTGTTAAATGTTACAACAAAATACCTTGTGACATTTTGCAATTAAATGAAAGAAAATTTAAAACTCATTAAAAATACACTTTGTAAACAAGCATATTACAAATTAGAGGATTATATCCAAGATAAGAGTGCTTGGAAACATGCTGGTCCTGCTCCATAGGACAATTTAGAATCAAGACAAAATCAAACTGTTTGCTAATTTAATTGTAAAATTTATTACTTTGTGTTTTATGACATTGATTTTACATTCTGTGATTACTTCCTCACACACTGACTTATTAATTGTAAAATTTTAGGAAAATCGTCTACTTTTACAATGTTTGTAAATATTTGAGCACCATGTATCTATCACATATTAAATTATCTGTCGTTGTTTCATTTTTAATTCTTTTTACCTATTGTGGTATAGTAATTTTATTCTAGGTGCACCGTCTTCACATATAATTATTATTTAACAAATGTACGTACATATACAAACAATTGTAAAACATTTTAAAAGAGTAACGGTGGAGTTTCTTGCCCATTCTTCTCCATACGAAAACTACCTTTTGGAAGGGGCGAATAGAATCAATTTTATTATTTTGTAATTTTTGACGTTCAAAAGTGCCATACATGGGCCTATTTGAAATTAATGATTTGACTTTGACTTTGACCCCGTCAGGAACAAAGTTTCTTCTCACGTATGATTTAATTATTTAATTTTTACAGCCGCCCCTTTTTTTTTTTAAGTATCTTCTCCCGCTCTGGGCGGAGCGGGAGGGCGTATCAGACTCTTACTGACTAAAACCCACCCGTGTTCCTTCGGTTGCCCTGTTGCCGGGGGCCACGATGTCCCTATCGGTTTTCTGCGAACCCCCGACAGGCATTGGCCCTAGCGGATCCCGTCATTTCTGCTGACATCTCTTTGAGGCGCGCGTGGAACACAACGCGCCGTCGACCCGGGCTTGGTCCTTATCGGACGGCGAGCTACCCATTGCTCACCGTTCGCAAGCCCGCGCCTACGGTGGCCGGAAATCGGCTCGCGATTCCCGCCCCGGGCGTCTCCTCCTGCAGCGGTTAGGGGCGTGAGGGCGCGAACTTTGCCTCTACCTCACGCGTTCCGCCTCCTCCTTCGCGAGCATTACCGCTTCGCAGAAGGAGGTGACGGCCTGCCATTTCCTCTCGCTCCGTACCATGGCCTGAACCAGGGCCGGACGCGAGAGATCACCGCCGCCGTTGCAGCCGCCCCTTGGATTTACATTTTGACCTCACTATGGACTTAACTATTCGTAAGTTTATATAAAAAATTAAACGACAATAGTCCCTAAAACAATAGTCATACGATCTATCAATTCAAAAACGTCTCAAGCATAGTACCAACCTACCAACTACCTTGAACATACCAACCTGACGTTTGTAACAACGTTTTTCGAGATCAGAGAATGAATGAAATGAATTCACTGCCGCCTAACATTAGGGACCAAGATTTTGACACGTGACACATCAGTTGACTCGACGGGGTGTTTTGAATTCAGTCATGAAATTCAGGAATTTACATCAACTTTTGGCATTCGAATCAAAAATGTATAGTTAGCTGTCAAATTATAAGACGCTGGAGATCAGCGCCATCTGAAGTGAGCAAGTGGCAGTTTTTAACCCCATTTGAAAATTTGTCGTCATGACTGTCATTTTCATGGTTTTCGGGAGATAGTGCTGATATCGAATTAGATGGACATTCTGGATTTTAAGATGGCGGCTATTCCAAATAATAATAATATTGTAGATCAATTGTTATAGACATCAATTTCATGCCAATACATGCCAAAACTTGATAATCAAAATCCGTAAAAAAACGGACCTCTTAATTTCGTCAAGTTCGTCTGTCCGTGCGTCCGGATGCCATACAGTCATTTAACATGGAGACTATTTACACTCTATCGATGAAAATTTTGAAAAAGGTGTATTTTTTGCACCGTTAAACAATGGTGTAGTGAAATTACGATAAACATAATAGTGGGGGTGGCATTCTCCATACTTACATATAACCGAGAGATGAAAAAAATCTATGCATATAAAGCGTGTATTGTTGGATCTCATAATTAAAATGTTAAGATGTTTCTAAGTGACTTTGCTTTTGAAGTCAATAATTTTTGAGATACAGTTTATTTTCGGTTACAACCGCAGAATTAACTTTGTTTGTTATAGTTTTTTCGAGAAATACAAACTTATTTTTGCAGTCGATAAAATTGATACTATGCAATGTTTATGCGTAAATATTCATCCCAATTACGGAACCCTTCACTGTGCGTAGTCCGACATACACTTGGGCAGTTTTTTTTAAATTTCGTTTTGAAACTACCTCAAAAATAAACAATTTCTATTACTCGAGTAAGATTATCCTATTAAAAACAAATACTATCAAACTCATACAACTAAAAAAAAATGATTGTTGGTTTTATGAAACCACGGTAAAAGTGAAACTTTACACGGTCAGCTGCTGCGAACTATAGGCGCCGCCATATTGGCCTTGGCTGCTCTGACGATCGCCTTTCACTTTATCCCTACTCCGCGGCCGACCGACACGCGACATGCAACACACAGACGAAAAAGTTTGAGACGATGTAATAAAAGTTTCAATTTAAAAATATAGACGTCATTTAAAAGTGTTTGCGGAATACCTACCTAATTTATATAATTAATTTAACATCATTCCCAAACAAAATTTTCTTAAGCCTACCTAAAAAATGTATACTAGGCATTCTATATCACATAGTATCAAAAATAAAATCCACAGTAAATAATTGTCCAATAAATTAAAAATAATTTTGAACAACGTTCCGAATTTAAATTCAAATAAATAGAAACAATTCGGCGCGAAATTCAATAAATGAGGTAAGTATCTATCCTCGTTCTATGTGTTGACTCGTTTTATATTGAATGTCCTAAAAACGATTAAACACTAGAAAAGTATAAATAATTATTTTAAACAATGTTTATTGTATTTAATGCTTAAAACAATTTTATTTTAATTTTCAAGTATAGATTTCAGACATTCGACATAATTATAAATTAATCGAGACAATCAAAATTGAAAAAAAAAAACGTTTGGCATAATCGTTTTCGCACATCATTACAATAAAAAAAAAACAATGATCGACGATTTTTAACACAAATTGAGTAGTAGTAATGAATATTACGTGTTATTGAACATGTGTTCGTATAATAAGTAAAGATCTGGGCATTTTCTAGTTACTTATAATATTTTTAATCACATTTGTCACATTTAAAGTCGTATCAGATATGTGTATGTGTGTTAATTGTGAAAAGTTAAAATGTAAACACGCACGATTGGCGCGAATCTTCGACTTTTGATATCAAAAACTTCTTTACTACTACTTATTTAACTTGAAAAATGGATGAATTCGTCAAATAATTAAATGTTGTAATAGTCGCTGTCCTTATGGTGGAGTTTGGATGTTCGCAATCCCCAATTTTTATGTTTTTTAGCCTCGACCTCGACTGTCATCAAAATGGCGATTATCGCATTTACAGACTTGAATTTTATAAAGGTAAATTAATAATCTTGCGCGCTAAATATGAAAGATTTAATGGCATAAACATTATTTTAGCCAACTCTCTTAATTAAAGATGAATAATCTCATTGGCAGCAGCATTTTCAGTGCTTCTATAGGAAGGTTTACTTTAACAAATAACACAACAATACCTAAATACTAAAAACATTTTATTTCTCATAGAATTTAAAACGGCTTCAGCTTCATTCTCATAACGTAGTCATGGTATGAAAGCAGCGTAGCCAGATTATTGTTTTGATCTATTATGGGTAAATCTTTTACACTCTAGGGTGGCTCTGTTTTTATCATCACTTGCTTGCCTATAAACATCTCTGGTAGCAGCCTCTCTCAGTAAGCATGACAAACTTTATCCAAATGTATACCTAACCTAGAAAGTAAGAAAATACTCTTATTGTTGTTTACTTACTTTTGTATAATAATTATATCACTCATAGTAATTCTGCCATTTTAAAAACACTAACCTGATGACTTCTGTGACTTGCAGTTGACATGCCACATACATAACATAATATGCTTAGATTTTGCTGAGCAAGTAATACTTGGGATAGAGTTGTAGATAATATAATCAATAATGTCAAGTCTTGTAATAACACATGTCATCGTCATACCTGAAAAAGGTAAAAAAAATCAGTGTATTTACTTATCCTATATAATTACATCATACTATAGACATTTACAGCTGACGACGCGCGACGTACCCCTGACTGAACATAGGCCTTCTACTAATAGGCTGCTAAAATCAATGAGGTTATACAATACGACGGTGTTTATAAATATTTAGAGAACATAATAAACTTACCCAGGGCCATGGAAAGATAAGCAATAGTTCCTCTGGCTTCAATTTAAATTGACAGCATTAAATCGTAACGTAATATAAGTATAAAGTAAATACGGAAAAATAAATTCAAATCAACGTAAAACAAACAGCTAACAATGCCATTGATCTGACAGATTATTTTTGACAGTTTGACATTATGCATGGTGTCAGTGTTACCAGGTTTAATTATTTTGGTAATCGATTGACGAAATCGATTGGGTGATTATCAGTGATCGGAGTAGGAAGATTGATTTTACGTACTCGCATCATGAATAGTCATAGAAATCATAACGTGGATAAGCCTTTTTTCCGGGATTTCATTTTGGTACTTACGGGATTGAATCAAATATTGTTAAAGTAAGGATTTTTAAACTACTACATTAGAAATTTATAGAATGCGATAGATAAATATTTAAAATATATTATATTGTTTTATAGTATATCTATCCTTTTCTTGGAGTCCGATCACCTATATACTATTAAACAGACAGCAAAAGGGTTGAACATTTCTTATTCATATTGATGTATTCTTTATTCTACACATTACAACATTTGAAATTCCTTAAAAAATCTTAATAATTTCAAAATCCCGGAATCCCGGAGGCGTATCCATACTAATATACGTGCCAGTTCATTGACCTCAAATCAATCTACTTACTCTGATCACTGGTAGTTTATAAAATAACATTACTGCCTCGAAACACTTTTAAGTTGTTGAGTATATTCAGACCATATAATATTTTATTTATTGTAAAATCATAATTTTACAGTATTTGAGTATAATAAATAGCATTTAAAACATACTCGTGTAGTGGATACTCCACCTACTCCATGTGGGTTAGTATCGATATTTTCAATCGATTACAAATTATTTTATTGGATTAGTCTGTCATCTGGCAACATTCAGGTTAGGATTGAATGGCGGATGTAGTTCTTTAAGTATCAACAAAATAAATATTTATTAGGTTCTCTAATGCTAGAAGAAATAAATTTTGATAAAACGACTTGAAAAAAATACGACATAATTTTTGATAAATAAGCTTTGACACAGTATCATACCATGGGCCTGCTTTCGGGAAATCTCTTTTCAACTTTCTAGGTCACCCGGAAATGGGTTAAATGTTTTTGATGTCTAGTGACGGGTCGTTGATAAAAATGCCGATTTTTATACGTTAATATCTCAATAACCGTTTGAGTTTTATTTATGAAATTTGGAGTTCTAGTTAATCTAAGGGGTTTTTATAAATAAACCAAATTTCATGAGTCTATGTTACATAGATTTTGAGTTATTAAGGGGTCAAAAGTGGCTCCAAATGGTTCGTGTAATATAACACACTGCAGCCGTGTCTTGCCTAGTACTTGGCTCGACACGCTGCCGCGTGTCTAGATAAGAAAGTTGCGCGGAAAGTAGATTGCACCCGCGCAAAGCATGGGCGGGTCGCTAGTAATTTATAAACGTTGCTTAAAGTTAAGATAAATTAAGCTTAAACGTCAAAAAAAATATAGTTACACTGACTTAATCATTACTTAATTTTAAACAACGGATTGTAAATAAGTATGTCGGAGACGGGTATGTGACTTTCGTTATTATCAGCGATATTTTAACTACTGTGGGCGTAGTGTGGGTAGTGTTGGTTAATGCGCAATAGAAAAACAGTTTGCAGTTCAGATCACATTATAATTTACTATCAAATGAATCACACTAGCGAAATTATACACACACTGGGTGCGACGGCGATTATTAAAATCACCAATTAACAAAATGATCACAAATTACAACTCACACAATAACTGAGCACCACGAATCGAGAACAGTTCCGCGACGTCTTGACTCCAATGCGACCAGAGGCTGAATGCCCTCCTCGCCGTGGCCTTAAAACATCACGACTCTGTAGAAGCGTGCCTTGTTTGGTGTAGGTAGATCACTCTTGATGTCGCCAGCGGTGCGCTTGCGATTCGTTTCGTGTCCGTACTTATGACCGAATCCGACAAGTATATAACTTCGATGTCGTTGTTTTACTGAAAAAAAAAGAATGCCAAATAAGTTTACAAGGCAAAATAAAATGTCAAAATTGGTTGCACCCGTGCCTGCACGAAACTGCATTACCCGCAGTTCCTTTGTTTAACCTCTGTATTTTATATCATACAATTTTACACACACTTCTTAACAAGCTAAGTTTATGATATACATCTTATACGTTTCTACCCTTGAGATTTTTAAGTTTCAGCGAACTTAAAACTCGTGCGGGGTCATTCGGTATCTCAAGTTCCCGCGGGTACTAACTTGCCTAAGCGGTCGGGTTAAAAAGTAGCCCGTTTCTTTTTTCTTTTTTTCTCTGTAGTTCTTTCAGTTACTCCGTTGAGACGTGGGGGAGTAAGGGTTCTTGTGGAAGTTCGTTTGTCTGGGGAATTATATTCGATTGTCATTTTTGTTTAATTTGAGGATAGTGATCTAGCTTTATAAAAAAAGTAGGTCTCAGTATACAACGTGTAACGCTAAATGCGCAAAACTTGAAAATAGTTTGATCAGAATAACGAGCAAAATCAATTGAACCACTTTTTAATATAGGTCACATTTAAAAAAAATAATCTTGATACAATAGACGTGGATATATTTAGTAACCTGTTCCGCTTAGCTATTTCTAAAGAGCCATAAAAACTCCTGAAATAAATCGACACGTGTTTCACCTCTCAACGAGGCATCCTCAGGATGACGATGGACTTGTTGCGAACTCGAACACGGCGTGTTGCCACACCGAGCGCTGAGTGCAGACTTCTATTGTATTTTATAATGGACTTCCGCAACGTCACGCCTGAATCAATTAACTATCTTAAAAATCTTGATTAAAAACGTTGCCGTATTTATTAATAGGTTAACAAACACACCCGTCAAAATAGGTAAACAAACACAAATTGTTGTTGACTAATTTAAATTTTCTCATACGCGGGATAATAATACCTTTATTTCAATGCAAATACGAATCTTACGAACTAAAACAGCACATAAAACCTTTACAATTTTTTAAATTATTTTTTTCTGTCTGAAATAAGTCAATTGAATTAAAAATCAGTTGGGGTGTCTGAAGTTTTGCGCATTTAACGTTACACGTTGTATAACCATAAGTGATATAATAGACGATATTCTAGTACAAAACTAAACTAGAAATATAAAACGAGGAATCATAACCGGCTTCAGTAGCATATTAAGTTTTTGAAAAGGTTCGGCTTTGTATCGTCCTTTCATAGTTAATTTAACCTCTGAATTTGTATCACTGTAAAAATCACACGTCGTCATCGTTTCATGTCATTATTCTCGTAACAATAAGGTTCCTGCAGGGTAACTGCGTACCTACTACGACGTGTTAAAGCCATTTTTGTTCCAGTGTGAAAATGGGACAGTGCTATTTATGCTGTATAGCTCCATCTCTCTCCCACACTGGAACAATGATGGCTTTAATACGTCGTAGTACGGCCCCTGATAGCATAAGCATAACCGGCCTATAATGTTCCCACTGCTGGGACACAGGCCTCCTCTCTTCAAGCGGCAGTGGGCTGTAATCTACCACGCGGGCCCAGTACAGGTTGGCAGATGTCAAATGATCTTCGAACTTTTGGCTATAGGACGTGATTGTTTCCTCACAATGTTTTCCTTCACCGTTTTGAGAGCAGTGGTGATGAAATAATTTACACAAAGTAAAGCGTCAGCTTGGGTTAGTACCCACGATTTACGACTATAACTAACTAATAAGTATGTCAAAATGACCGTGATCTTTATTCTCATTACTATAAGATTGTTGTTGGGGTGCAGGTTAAATAACTATGAAAGGAATGTAGAGCGTCGTGTTAGTCTTTCTATAAAGCTCATTGTGATTATTGGCCATCACCTACTTTTCTTTTTTGTGTGGTTAGTGACTAACCTGGTGTCAAAGTTTTTATACCACCCATGGGCCTCTGACTTAGCTTCACATGCCGTCGAGAAAAATCTCTCAGGAATTCCAGTTTCCTCAGGATGTTTTCCTTCACTGTTTATGAAGCGAGTGAAAATTATACAATACGCACATGAATTCTAAAAGTCAGAGGTGCGTGCCTTGGGTTCGAACTCGAGACCTATGACTTGTTAGTCTGACGGTCACACCACTAGGCTATAACTGCTCTATTAGGTACCTAATGCAAAAAGTTCACTAACGATAAAGGTAAACAAACACAGTCCTCTAAAAACCAAACACGACACCGTCAGCGAAAAGCTATTCCTTTTAAACGAAAGCTCCTTACAAATAATTAACTAACCAATAAAAGGTTTCACATAACAAAGCGAATAGCACTCAATGCAGTACCAATACCTCTTTATTTTGAAAACACCAATAAACTGGGAACCATTAGGTACCGGGTTTTATTTTATTTACTTCTCAAACAGCTTAAGTGGACGTATAAAGTGTGGGAAATGCCAAACGGTAGGTATTGTAGGTGCTGTAGGTGATTTGCTGCAAATTAAAGCAGCAGCAGGAAGGGGCTACCCCTCTATGAGATTAATATATGTTAAGGAGATAGGTGGTAGTGTCCGAATGTCCTTTATGTACTGACTAAAGCCCCATATCCATGATGCAACTTTCTTAAACAGAGACAATATAATCGCACCGTGTAAATCAGTCTGTAAGCCTGATTTACACGATACTATTTAACTGCTTGTAGCATATTATAACATGAAGCAAAAAAAAAAGTTGCACTGTCTAAACAGTATTTAGACAGTGTGAGTACTATATACTGTAAGCACCACGCTTGGCTGCGGCACTCAGGACCAGGACAGTGTATGAATCAAATAACTTTTAGGAGAGCAAGATTATATTTTAACCAATAGTACAATGCAAAGGACAATATTACGCGACCGACGCCAGGGGCTAAACTAGTTTTCTTTCATTAACAAATGAACACCATACGAAAATCCTAATTGAAATATATAATGTTCGATTGTTCGGATACCATAGAGTGTTCTTGCCAGCCTGCACAACATGAGATTGCATCTCATAATAAAACCTCACAGTACCTACTATAAAGCTACCATTTACTAGGTACGTCTTTCATTGACTTGAATGGCCCTGGCGGCTGAGAGTTTGTCATGCTCACTTTAATGTCTCGCTGACGGTGGCGTGTTTGTTGGATCATTTAGCTCCCTTCAAAATGGTTGAGCTGAATGGTGCTAATTCATGTGTCATGTTCGTGAACGGGCACTGTCAGTAGGAACTGGTCATCTCTTAGCTGCCACGGCATATTTTAATTTAATTTTTTAATTGTTTTATTTTTTCTACGGACGCTTTTAACGTTCTACATTGTTCAACATTAATGATGAGAGATAAAAGAGTGTCCGTGGAGTTTTTTGCCCGTTCTTCTCTATGGGTACCTACTACACTTTGGAATCGGCAACTAGCTTCATCTTTCTGAATGACCGACCCCTTGACAATTCAAAAGTGCCTGTAATTGGTTTATTTGAAATAAATAGTTTCAGTTTAAGATGATCCAAGTATTTTTTTACTTTCAATTTTATCGTACGCAATAGGCAAAAATCTTGCGCCGTGTAAATTGGGCTTTGGTCTACTCGCGGTTAATCTTTGTGTACACTAGTTAATAGTGTCAGGGAGAGAGTACAAAGTAAACTATTTTTCTAATCAGTACACAGACCACCCTTCAATTTCCAATAGCATTAGTTAATAAAACAGGATTCTATCTCGGTAATTCACCAAAGGTTTTAGTAAAAGTGTTACTTCACAAATTAATTTATTTTAATTTGCGCCACAGAAGCGTACCTACGTTACCTTCTATGCATATTGATTTACTTTTGAGCGGTAGAATGTGTGAAGTATCTATTTGACGAGTCCTGAAATATGGTCGTATGTAATTAACGGGAGCTTCCTGTGCGCAATCGGGATTATGATCCACATTTTTCATGTGCATTGTCGCGCGAATTTCAAATAATGTGATATTAATTTTATGGACAAAATTTGTGTCAATAAAATGAGAATTTAATGCGGAATGGATAAATTCGAAATTATTCTGATGCTATAGTCCGTGCAATTCACGAAGACGCGCCCCACTCAGCGATTACTGTACTGTAAGCTGAACTCTAGTACGGCGCGGAGCGGAGTGGGGCGCGTCTTCGTGGATTGCGCGGACTATAGATGTTTTTAAAAATATGAAAATAATGCTTTTTTAACTTTCTCCTTTTAATCTACAAACTTGGTTGCCTCCACTTGACTATCTCGCTTATTAACAAAAACACTCCCTACCCATTTTTTTTAAACATTTGATCACAATCCATTCATCAATTTCCAATGCAAGTATTTAAAAAAAAAACTTATTACGTCTAACAGTAAAAGTATACTTATGGATATACGAACACATTTACAAGAGAAACACACTTTTTACACTAATTATTGTTGGTTGTTAAATATCTATACCATATTGCATAAATGGCGCATGTTGTATTAGCCTGTAATTGTTGCACTTATAAACGTACTATTTAGGAAATTATTTTAAACACTCGCATAAGTCTAGAAAAATTCAGTAGGATTTGGATGAAGTTTCGGTAAATTTCATCCAAATCCGTTCAGTAGTTTTTGCGTGAATACATCCATCCATCCTCAAAAACTTTTGCGTTTATAATATTAGTAGGTTGTATTGTGTGCCACCGTAGGCGCGGGCTTGCGGACGGTGAGCAATGGGTGGCTCGCCGTCCGATAAGGACCAAGCCCGGGTCGACGGCGCGTTGTGTTCCACGCGCGCCTCAAAGAGATGTCAGCAGAATTGACGGGGTCCGCTAGGGCCAATGCCTGCCGGAGGTTCGAAGAAAACCGATAGGGACATCGTGGCCCCCTGGCAACACGGCAACTGAAGGAACACGGGTGGGTTTTAGTCAGTAAGAGTCTGACACGCTCTCCCGCTCCGCCCAGAGCGGGAGAAGTTATTTGATGATTTCCCAACCAAAAAAAAAAAAAGGTTGTATTGTGTAACCTAAATAAATAAATATTCTCTTTACAGATCCAGTTACAGTTTCTATTCCATTATCCGCCTTAGTACTTCGTGTAATCCTGATGATCGAGCTGAAGCCGCGCCCTGTGATATTCCGTATGACCGGGCACACGGGATTGTGGATGACATAATGCGTCCCCTAAAACGCTCGCTGGATTTGAATGCATTAACTCGTTGAAAACTAAAACAGATTGAACTAATTTTGATCGTAGTTCATTGTGTACTGATCTATGTTAGAACAGGGGAGAAAAATAATGACCGGATAGATGATAAGTAAAATACAAGGGGATGTCAAAATTTACTTTTCACTTTCCAGCCAGCAACATTTTTCAGTCACAAAAAATATTCGTGGTGCTTATTAGAAACTTTTCGTTGATAAAAAAAAAAACAGAAACCACTGCTCAAGAAAATAGTTCCACAAATGATATGAATTTAATCTCTAAGTGCTAAGTCTATTGATATAAAACGTTTCTAGCTTTACTTAGTACTACCATTATAATATTATCGAGCCAAAGTTATAATATAAAAAAAATATTTAACGTTCTTAAAATCCGCCTATCAAGATTTTCCTACTTAAAAAAGAAAATTTCTCACGAAAATAAACACTTAATGTTAGGAGGTACATAAAAAATCCATTCCACTTTGCCAAGTTCAGAGAAGTTAAATTTAAAATCAACTGCCAACATTCCTCCAGTGAAATCAAATTATTTTTGCCACCGTGAAAACTGGGAAAACATTTTTTCTTCTTTTGATGTAAGAAAACATTTTGTCCAATATTTTGGGTAAACATCAATTTGGCGTAATGACCTGTTCGGCGTATAATGTTGTCTAATGATTTAAATAATGTTCCAAATTCAAATAAAATCGGTTGGGTCGTGTTTGGGTCTCATTAGTAACAGTTTAGTAACACAAAGGTTTGGTTCACAATGAACTCGGCACGCTATGGCATGATGGGAGATCGTATTATGAGAACTTTAATTATATCGGTTAACAGCTTTTCTAAGGACTATTATATATTTGGAAACGTGATTTCAAGGAAAACAGAAACGTCAATATAACTGAGGTGAAGCAGGTGAGGTTTCTAGTTTATACTCGTGAAGTCGTGTTACATAATATAGTTTATCTAGGTACTCTCATAGCGTAACATTCGAATTATGAACTTCAAAACGAGTTTATATTGACATACTTTATAAACAGAATACCGAAATTTAAAAATAGAATCATATTATAACAGTTTTTCTCTAACAAAATAATACTATAAAACATTTTTTTTCTATTACGATACAGCGCTAATCCAAGAAGTTAATATCACCAAGGAGTTTCCATCAACTTTTGGCGGGGGACAGCAGCACCCGCTGTAGCGCATGTGCGGTGATGTACTGGTGCAGGCGACATTCATTTGTTTTGTAGTACTTACTGAATTTCGTGGGATTTTTAAATTTATTTTTGATCTTTAACTTTGATTTTTTATTTAGTATTTGTTTCAATCCCAATGTTTGAGAGTAGATAAAATAGTGTATGAAACTGCACATAACTAGGTATTAAAACATTCGTGTGATATTACACACTCATGTTTTGATACCCCTCATTATGCAACAGTTTCATAAACTACTATTATGACATGACAAAATTATGCTCGCCCCCTACAGAATGGGATGTCAATGCCGAAAGTTTCCGAGACGAAAAGAAACGTGGCTGGAAATGAAACGTCGTTCAACATGAATACAATTTTATAAAATTCAATCTCAATATCCAGCCTAAAGTTTATCACTAAACGTGGCTTTAAACACGCTAAACGTCGCGTCAAAGTTACTTCTTTAATAAGTTTCCGTTATCGAAACTCCAGACAAGATTAGTTACGTGTTGACGCATAAACTGTGAACGATTTCCACATATTTCTCTAGTCTATAAAAATCTTGCTTTGTGGCTTGGCAAGGAAATAAAAATTGAAGGCACAATAAAACAAGAAAGACTCATGTTGTGCGTTGAATAGGAATCTTATTGTAATATTTGATATTGGAATTACAATTTAGTGAAAAATTGTTATGACGTGTTCTTGGAAAGAAAATGGGACAAAGAGTGACGATTTTTTTACGCGTTTTAATGAATAACTCGCTGTCCCTGGCGAATAAAATGGTAATGTGCTACTACGAAAGTTTAAAGGTTATTGCATATTCGATATTTAGAGGTCCGATTACACTCTGTCAATTTTTTTCATTCATTTCCTACGGTTATTTTAGAAGTTACCAGATTTTAAGGTGTATTGTAATGAATGTAAAAAATCACTTTTTTGATATTTGAACAATTTCGCTATATATATTGTTAATAAGATTTTCACAAAAAACTGTTTTTTTATTTTTCCTGTAAAATTTGGTTTTACGATTACCATTTTATTCGCCGGGGACAGCGAACTGTTCTGCAGATTAATGCACAAGTGTGGCAGATCATTGATAACACATCGACACTCATTCAATTCAAGTGTGATGTCATCATTAAATAATTTTTGTCCAAATGATATGAAGCAACGAGTTTAACAAATGTAAAGTTTATCCTAATATTCAAATTAAAATCATAAATTCAAAGCAATAAAATCGAATTTTGAAATTCGAAACCCAAGAGTTGAAAATCTCACATGACTATTATATTCAACTCAAAACGGGCCAATCGAAGCGTAAAATGTTCTTATAAACAGGATTTTGTAGAACGCCGATTGGTGGATTTCCAGTAGACCTAGCATTTCAAAAACGCATTGGGGAATGTAAAGTGGCGTGATATAGTTTAGATTGTGCTCTAGATTTGCGTTCTTCAACGCAGTCGGTAGCCATTTGGCTTCATCCAGGGTGAACGAGCGGTGACTAGGACGGTAGCGGGCACGGTGGCGGACGCGATTGTGTGGCCACAATGTATCGCGAGTTGTTGTAGTGGACAGTAGAGGCTAAAATCTGATTTACACGGTGCTATTTAATTTTTGTGTGGCATAACATAAGTTGTTGTAGCAGGAATCCGCTGGATGCGGAAACCACAGAATCGGTCGAAATGGCGGTGCTTGGGGGAGGCCTATGTCCAGCAGTGGACGTCTTTCGGCTGAAATGATGATGATGATAACATAAGTTGAAGGAATAATTAATATTACACCTCTTATTATCTAAACAGTGCTTAGACACTGCAAGTCATTTGTTGCTTCAATTTTATTGTATGCTATAGGCAAAAAACTTGCATCGTGTAAACGGGACTAAAGCCCCGATGATGATTAAATATGATTGCACAGTCTTACACTGTACATGTTTTGCTGACGCGGTGGCTTGCACCAGACGTACATCATTTTATTACTATGAATATACATAAATTACAATAAATCAGCGAGTACGATTACTGCTACGCGGTGACTAACATTAGAGAAAGGAATCATCAACAGTTATAACTTGTAAACACAGTTTATACGTAATAAACCTAACGGGAACTAAGTGATCTTTTCTCCCACAACAACTCTGCAAGTGTACGAACAACGATGATGATTTCTTAATCAGAAATCATAATCATAAAACAATAGACGATCGCTCGCTCCCTAAGTCGCTTGGTGCCGTCAAACTAGACGCCCGCCGACACTTCACTATATTTTTCCCGCGGATTCGCCCACGTGGAGGTCGATAATTATCCCACGGGAACGAGCTGCCGGGATAAAAAAGTATATCCTAACCCAGTCATAGTCTGTCCAAGCGCCAAATTTTGTACTAATCTGTTCAGCCAGGAGTGAAAAGGTAACAGACAGAGTTACTTTCGCATTTTTAATACGTCAAAGTCAAATAATTTATTTCAATTAGGCACATAAAAGGCACTTTTGAAAGTCAAAATTTACAAACAACAGAATTGATTCTAGTCGCCGCTTCCAAAACGTAGTTTTCGTATGGAGAAGAATGGGCAAGAAACTCCACCGTTACTCTTTTAAAATGTTTTACAATATTTTGTACCTATACATTAATTATTTTATAATTATATTAATACCTACCTAGGGATAGTGTACGCATGCCTTATCATCCGCGCATGCTCCTCACCCTGTTCCAGGCCTTAGTTTTCAGGTCGCTGCAACTGCGCGTGGTTATATTTGCATGGTCGTAATAAAGCAATAAAATGTTTTTCGCGTGGCTGAGAGCTCATTTCATACAGCTAGTCTTGAACGAGTTAAGGCTCTATAGAAGGCTTTTGTTTTGTTTTATAGTTGGTTTTTAGATGCCAGATGTTTTGATGCAGAAAGTTTAACGAGTTTAACAAACTACTACTATAAGTCTTTTTGTATGCACGTGTTTTTGTGACAAATAAAACTATTTTTCTTTTATTTATTTTTTATTTATTGTGCAACTTGTTCAAATAATTTTTGTATTATTTGTTCTAAGCTGTTTGTTTTATTGCAATAAATCATTGCGTCATTACATTTTTATTGTTTGTTAAGGGGTCGCCCAATGGTCCACTAGCACCACTAGATCGTATTTTGTTGCTTCGTGTCTCAATATGAAACTATAAAAGATATTAGAAAATTCATTCATTTATGGTTAGCACTGTAATCATTATTTTTTGTTTGCCTATCTTGTGTCCCACTACTAGGTAAAGGCCTCTCCTTTTTTCTTTCAAACCTAGAGAGGTTTGAAAGAAAAAAGGAGAGGCCTTCAAAACATGATCAGATATTCACACCACCTTCTACCTCAGCGGCGATGTCCTCTTGCTTATATTTATCTCAAGTTCATCATAAGGTTTTAAAACTAAAACATCTTCGCATAACCGGAGCACTCCTACTACATTTCGAGAACCATTAGACCCCATTCACAACCAAATTTATTTCCATTCAACTTTCATACGGACTCCTAACCATAATGAATGGCTGTTAGCTCGCTTGCAAATCTTATGGCTATTCTGAATGCCTATAGACATGACCTAGATACCACACACTTAGCATTCCATTAAAATTATTGTAGATGGATTACTAAAGCAATTTTATTTATTTATTTCTTGTTTTTACCGAGAATTTTACTATTATACTTCTTATAATTTGTATACAAAAGTACGTTAAATACATTATGGTTATTTTGTGTAGTTTTCTGTAAAGAATATTCAATATATATCAATCTAGCTAGCCTTTTCCCAACTATATTGGGGTCAGCTTCCAGTCTAACCGGATGCAGCTGAATACCAGTATTTTACATGGAGCGACTGCCTATCTGACCTCCACAACCCAGTAACTGGGTAATACGATACCCCTTGGTAAGACTGGTTGTCAGACTTTCGGGCTTCTGACGACCCGTAACGACTGTCAAAGATCCACGAATGACTGCCGGGACCAACGGCTTAACGTGCTTTCCGAGGCACGGAGGAGTCTCGGTATGTAGAAATGGTCACCCATCCACGGACCAACCCCGGCAAGCGTAGCTTAACCTGACAGATCGACCCGAGCGGCTGTTAGTATTTAGCCACGAGCTCCTCAAAGAATATTTAATATATATGATGCTAAAACACGGATGATTAAATGGCAAAAAGTCGAAATATAATAATCTTCCAGTATAGGTACAAATCACAAGTCAATAAACTGTGATTGTCAATCCGTCCGCAAAACGTCTTTATGGCTACATCTCTTTTCATTTTCATGATCATTGCATTTTCCTCTCTTTTAACCAGATACTCGTAACAATACATTCGGTATTACACGGGACTCAATGCCAGCGAAATGTTGACGTTTCATACATCAGTGTTCTATGTTAGAGGGTTTGGTTCCGTACTTATTCCTTCAGGTGGACCATTGTGCGTGGGCCATAACAGCCGTCTTGGTGGTCAGGTAGACCATTGTGCGTAGCCCAAGGTAACCGTCGCGACGGTGATTATTCCAACCAGCCCCACCTCCCTCCAGATGTTGATTATGTCTTCTGTTCTGTTTAGAATATCTGGCCTGTCCAATCCTCTGTCTGCCCTTTCGAGGATAACTGGTGTGAAGATAGCGTCATATTCTCATTAAAAAACACTCTTTAGAGGTTATATAAAGCCAGTATCAGTAAAACTTCTATGCAACGTCAATTAACAAACGATTTAAAAAGAAAAACTCTTTCAAATAAAACGTACACAAACATTTTGAGAGTGCAATCCATCCAGCCTCTCAAAGCGACAGATGGAATCAGTTATCCGACGGATACAGTTCGTATGCACTCGTGTTATAACAAAAGCGTTAAGGTGTGGATACACGGGCAATTTGAATTGCTAAATTCTAGGGAATATTAGTCATCACGTAACATCGTGACGCCACGACAATATTTAGCAATTTAAGGCAATGCATGATGCCAACATGTAGCGACTGATGTTAGATGGCACCATATTGGGCAATTTAATAAACTGGGTAATAAACTTATTGGCAATACAGCTTAAAATAATATCGAGAAATTAGACGATTCCTCTTTTTAAGACGGTGAAGGAAAATATATTGTGGAATCGCGCATGTCCTAGTTTCTAAGACCAGAAATTCGAAGGTATGTGTGTCATTCGCCAACTCGCACTGGGCTAGTGGTAGATAACGGGCCGTTTTCTCTCTATTATTATTTTTATTATGATGTTAATTTTGATGATGATGTGAGTTAGGTATACTGTTAATTATTAAATATGTTACTGAATGAATGTTAATAAAAATACATTGTTAATGTGAATGTTTTTTTATCATATAGTAAATTTCAAACACAATGTAAATTGTTGATGAATAAATAAATTGAAATTGGAATTGATCTGAGACTCAACCGTGGGAAATGAAATGAAGAATGATCATTGTAGGCTGATAAATGCTTATGATAAAGGAAATCGTGGTCAACGAATCTATAAGTTGCTTTACTTGCTTTTCTATAAACCTCCGGCAACAGTTACTGTGCAATAATTGCTGATAAAATTGCCCGTGTAACCACAGCTTTATAACAAAAGCGTTACCGACGACATCCCGAGATTTTCATTATTCAGTGCCGCACATATTTACCGTTTCTTTGTCTTGGTATGCTAACGCTTGTTTCATGTGTAACTTTGAGCGTATGTTTGTTACGTAGATATATGTATACTTGTATGTGTAGGAATGGTGCTTATGATTGCTTAAGGGAAATGGTTTTTTTGTAGGGGAAATAATATTCTACGAGACATCCAAGAGTTGTGTTTAAGACAGATTCCTTGTGTAACAGTTCGTTCAAGGAAATACAATCACAAGTGTTTTAGTCGATGTAACGTTAGTTTCATCAATATCTGTATTGAAATCTGTAATTATTGTGATATTATATTATGATTATTTATACAAGGTCAAATTATTGCAGAGGAAACTTCACAGACTCGATGGTTACAGAAAAACGACGAATAATTGTTATAAAATATAATTATATAATTTATATTATATTTATAAAATTTCTCCTTTCGCAAGTCTGCTGGAAAAAATGTCTTAAGAAATAAGCAGTAACTTTGTACTCAAAATTATAATGGGGATGATGACAAAAAATATTTTTGGTCCATCTGGTAGATTATTAAAAAATATTCGACACATATTTTTCTTTTTTTACGTTATCAAAAGATTACGACGATATGTTGAGTTAAAATGTGCCATGACGTCACGAGTATGTAGATTTTATTTTTACTTGTGACGTAGCTCCTTAACTTTAATGCGTCTTGTTTAAGTAATTTTTTATTAATATGATAAAGCAAAAAATACGTGGCTAATATTTTTTATTATTTAACTGACGGACTAAATAGAATTTCTTTTTTTGTACCCAGGTATCATCCCTAGTATGTCGTATCTGTATCTATTTTACTGTGTGTACATAAATAATTAAATAAATAAAGAGTTCAAAAACTCATAATTTTAGCTGATTACGGGATTAACGGCCGCTTGTAGAATTACCTACTTGAAATAATAAGATTTTTTTTTTCTCGTCATTATATATCACGTCATCACGTCTGCGAAGTTTCGTCACCTAATTTTATTTGACCTTGTATATATTTCACTAATTTGTTAGTGAGTTAAAGACAAATACTTTAATATGATGTCATACGGTCATCTCACAATACTCCAGACATACTCACAAGATCTTGCTCCATTCGTTCCCGAACACATCACCAACCAAATAATATCCAATTAGGGATATTTTTTATTAATGTGTAGGGATTTTCGATGAGGGTGTACCGCACCGGCGGCAAGCTGCTAGTTAAAATTAAATAAACATACATCGGCTCATAAATTATCGCGGTACGTTTAAAATTAATTTGTGTAAAATATTCGAGCACTAGTTACAATTTATTTACCATGTCATGTCGTGTAAACGTGTTTAATTTATAACCCCACACTTAAAATTTTATCATCTCTTCATCATGAATTATTTAGAGTTAAACAAGCTGGAAATAAAAATAAATCTTAATCACGTAATATAAAATTCAAATTGCAGACCATCCTATTCAAGTCCAAACATCAGTTTAAAACAATTTATAATTGATTGAATTCAATTTGGTTGTGTTAGACAAGGCGCTACGGATTGTCGATGTAGTCATTCGTATGCTGGGCTCGTAGCACCTCGTAGATCCTCGTAGCGCCTCGTAGCGGCTCGTAGCCTCGTAGCCGACACGCGTCACGGGCGCGCTTGAACGTCAGTTCTGTCGCCTCGGGCATTCCTAGTACCCTTTTGTGTAAATGTCGAATTTATTTCACTTGAATTGTTAATCGATAAGTTGAATAAATGTGTTCTGCAGTAATGGGGATAATTGAAAATGAACGTGTTGTGAATACACAGGAGAGGGGTTAATGCAATCTTGCGATATTCAAGTTTTAGCAAATTATTTTAATTAAAGGAATTAAATTCACACACATTATTTTACACTTTAATAATACCAGCCTGTTATTGTTCCACTGGAGGGCAAAGGCCTCTTCTCATACAGAGAAGGTACGAGCATTGATCTGCACGATTGCTCAAGACGGGTTGGCAATTTCAGACTTAACAATTCACGATTTTTTCCTTCACCGATGCTGCATGTTCAAGATAAACTTAGAAAAAGTCATATTGGTACTTGCCCGGAATTTAAACCCACACGTTCGTGCATGAGAGGCGTGGCTTTAACTACTGGGCCATAACGACTGACATAATAATTATACTTTAAGCATTTCAATATTTATTTTTATTTAGCTACAGCCCATGTGCCTGACGGAATTTTCCATCGCCATAAAATGACGAAATTCTATACAAACTTTTATCTCCTATTGCCACCACTCCCTATAAAGGATGAATTTTCAAAAAGCCTTCCTTGATGGATGGCACTTTCGTTATACTAAGGAAGTCTTGCGGAAAATGTCATACTTCTAGTTCTAGACCCAGCAGTTTAGGCTATGCGTTGTCTAAGTGAAGGAATTTTTTTTTTTTTGATTTTAATGGATTTTTATCAGGCACCACAGACCTGACAAATGTGGTGCTGTCAAAATTTCAAAATGGTCTTGATTTCATACAAAACCAGAAAAAAGCACTTACAGTTTTCCCAAATTTTCTAATCTTCCGGGCAACTTTTCCAATTTTTCTTTCCAAAAAAACCTGATTATGATTATTACGAACATTTTAAATTAAAAAGTCAAATCGGTTCAGCCGTTTTGTAATCATGCGCTTACCAACGAACAACATTTCATTTTATTGTAAACTAGCTGCCCGGGTAGCACTAAGTACTTTCTACGGTGTACCTACCTATCTACCCTACCTTACCTACCCTACCCTACCTACACCTACCTACCTAATTGACCCGACAGACATCTTTTGCTTCTTTTGGTTTTAGAACAGTTTGTATTGGTAAAAGAAAAGTGGGATTTTTACGTTTTTCCGGGCATTAAAAAAAAATCTCTTCATACGAACATTCCACGAACTTTAAAGAATATTTAAAAAAAAATGCTCTGTCAGGCATTCTTGAGTTTTGCGCGTAGTAACACAGTTAGCGATTCATTTATATTTACATGTATTTATAGACAGATGTAGAAGATCCAGCTAGAATTTGATAATCCATTTCAGAGTCAGATTTAATAGATTTCTAAAAACTTTATCATTAAACGAATAACAACGGGCAATCAAATTACTCCACATAATAATTATGAAACGTAACTACAAATTAGTCTGAATAGTCATTCCGAAACCTGATACTCTCCTGGATCAGAACATCGATACACATAAAAAAATCTCTAAAAGCTAATTAAACAAAACAGTCCTTTCTACTATCCACCTAAACCAAACCAAATCCAAGTTTTCGTACTCAAATCTAAATCCTAAACTGCCCAATCAGCAGACAGTCGGGATAATCCAAATTGGGCAAACAAAATCGTCCAACCGGTTGTTTTACTGGTAATAACTGTATGCTGGCGTGCCAAGAGTTTGGCAACGCGGCAACATTTATCTGACTGTCAGGAGTCATAACTTACTGTCTTCTTGTTATCAAATCTATCAAGAGATGAATATAAATGTTATAATTCTTAGGGTTGCTTGATGGCTAAAATGGAACACTTAATAATTTCGTCATGTCCGTCACTGTCTCGACGTGCTTGAGGCGTGGTTCCACGCGTTCTTGGTCAGTTTTCGGTATATGGTTTTAGAAAATAACTACTATAAATGGTTAGGCTTTTCAACTGTTTCGTTTTTGTGTCATTAAGCATCAGTAGGAATGCCTTTTGCGATCATTTAAGGTGTTGATTCTTGAATGGTCAAACCTAAGTTTTCTGGATTATGTAGTTATTTATTATAGTAGTATCTTAGGCCAGAAGGCATTGGATAGTGTCTCCCGGTTCACATCTCCATTGAAACCTTTAAATTTATATCCTCGCAGTTACATAAAAAACATTCCTCCTAGCAAAACAATATCGAACTCGTAATACATAATATTTGCTCTCCAATTGAATATTAATGGTTGTAGCAAGAGTAGCACAGTTGCACATGTCATGAGAGTCTGATCATTTCATTTTCAATTAATGCCACGTTTGAGTTCGACACGGTAATCACGAAGAGCTACGATTTCGGACGGACGGATGCGAATTATTTTGTGATGACTTTTGAAATTGTGTTGTCAAACATTTCACATTTCTTTTTATATGTACAATATTGACGGTTAAGAACTTGAGTATCTTTGTTTGTTTTAACCTTCTAAGTATATTACAGAGACAAACTGATTCGGTGATTGGGTAATTTTAGTGATGCCCTTAAAATGTGGTATCTCAAGAGCGTTCATCCAAAAAGTTGGCAACGTCCCAAATAATTGTCAAATATTTACCTGTTTTGATTATTTGGCAATGTTACTGTATGTAAATAAGAAATATGGCTAACTAGTGAACTAGAATATTAATAATGAATTGCAATTATAACATTGAATTTGATGTTGTAACCGTTTTAGGTGTAAAAAAGGCATTTGGAAAGTTACCAAATTCTTTTTTACAACTAAAACTAACTACTCGGTGTTACGATATTAATTATTGCATTTTATAATCAATATTTTAGTTCACTAGTTAGCCTTATTTCTTATTTTCATACAGTAATATTGCCAAATTAATCAAAACCGAAATATTTAACAGCTATTTGCAACGTTGCCCACTTTCTATATAAACACTCTTAAAGTTAGTATTCCTAAAAAAGTTGACCCTTGGGAATAAAAAAGGTGTGAGACAGAAGACAGTGAAGTGTTCATTGGATGATCAATTCAGCGGGTTGACATTAAAATAATATGAAACAATATTTTTTTCTCAATTCTTTTATAAATCAATGTTTGAAGCAAGGATTTTGGAACGTGAATTAGTGCAGTTTGAAGTACAGTTCACACCGCACACTGGTAGATTGATTACGTCAGCCGTTCATCACAATAACCTATTTTACTTCAGTGACTACATTGTCTACATTATGCACTCGACTGATATGCAGATAACAGGAATATTATAGTATTGATGTGGACACAATGGGTTAAAATATGAATCTAAATGTCCTAGTTTCTGCACATTAGGTTAATACCCAGTAAAAAGTTTTCAAGTCTGAAAAAAATCTAAAGGCAAAGTGATATCAAGAAAACAACGAAAAAAAAACAGTGGTACTCCGGGAGAGCCGAAAGAAGGGAAAACTTGAAAAAAAAAATCGGCACCGCAGTAATCAACACATTGAAGTCTTTTATTCCATGCACCGCGGTAATCAACGCATTGATGTCTTTACATTACTCCACGGTGTTGGTAACAGGTCGCGAAATCAATGGTTTAATCCCATCTCAAGAATGCCCAACGCGCCTAAAGAAGTATTCACTTCAAAAACTTGCGCGTGCAGCACCGTTCACGTGATAGAAGTGAAACTTCTTAAAAAAGTAAAAGAATAAGAATGGTGTGTGAGACAGATTAGTTATATCTTCCTTTTCTCCCATGTAACGAAATGTGCAAACGTGACGCGTCCTTCAAATTCTCGTCCATTTCGTCGTTTCGTGTCGAATAATTATTATTAAACTAATATAAACCACTACTTTTTTTCAATAGTTCCAGAAAAGTTCTTAAGAAGGTAGTCGTTTATAATTATGCTCTTCTAAAAAAATGCCTGTTAAAGTCTGAATTATTTGGTACATTCAATAGTAATCTCAAGACATAGGAGTAATAATATTACAGAGTTCCACATTAACAAATGAACAACTCAATCCACCATGTCAACCTATCGATTATTTGTAACTCAAAGTGCCTATTTATAGAGGCTCGTTCACATCATCCGACATACGTCAGGCTACCAAGCGCAGTCAAATTAAATCGACACGCGTCGTGCATGTGTGCTTATGAAAGTTAAATTCATTAATAACTCGCTCAATTTCGGCTTGTTTATTTTTACTTACAACTTTATGAAGTTTTCGAACAGTATTTTTCTCGGTAATAGTAGATTACTTTTATTAAAGCTTTTATGTATACTTGGCATTCAGTTTTAATTGAGTTTAGTTTAATTAACATTACAAATACACTAACACTTGGTTTCTAATTTGAGAATTTAAAGATGAGAACTTATCAAACTCTATTTTACTTAAGGCGAAATATCGCGAAAATAAATTTTTATTTCACGGGCTTCGTTGAACGAACGAGGAGGAGGCGCTCGTGGCTAAATAATAACAGCCACACGGGTCGACCCAACAGGTTAAGCTACGCTTGCTGGGGTTGGTTCGTAGATGGGTGGCCATCTTTACATACCGAGATTACTCCATGCCTCGGAAAGCACGTTAAGCTGTTGGTCCTGGCTGTCATTCGTGGATCCTTGACAGTCGTTACGGGTCGTCAGAAGCCCGAAATTCTGACAACCAGTCTTACCAGGGGTATCGTATTACTTAGTTACTGGGTTGTGGAGGTCAGATAGGCAGTCGCTCAATGTAAAATACTGGTATTCAGCTCCATCCGGTTAGACTGGAAGCCGACCCCAACATAGTTGAGAAAAGGCTAGGTAGATTGATTGGGCTATGTTGAAGGAATCACCTTAAATAATGCTAAAGTTGCTTTTAACAAGTTCTCAACTTAAAATTCTCAATTCAGAAACCGGGTATTGCATAATAACATCATTTTGAGTTATAGCCTTATTAAAATTCGTGGCCAAAAATAAAGTTATAAGCTTAGTTTTCCATAGATACATAAGTTTGGTTTTATAGACTTTTAGGGGCATGAGGGTAAAGTTCACTCATCCACCATAGAAAAGGGAGGATCCTCCGACCAGACGGGTGTTGTGTCTGGCGGGCAACTGCCCATCGGTTTGAAGTTGAAATCTTGTATCTGTGTCGATCGCTCGGTAAACTCTAACTGCGCGATGCAGGATTTGAGTGACGTCATGTCTTTGATGCGTAGTTCGTATGTGGCGGTGTAACCGCTACAGACTAAACAAGAAACAAATGAAAGTCATTCAGTATCTATAGCAAATCAATCAATTTCAATGCCTGCATTTTTATGTCCGGCGTACTACAGAATTTCTATCAATCTCATTTCTCAATATTTCTGAGAAAACTGTTATCACGTCAATCGTAACAGATGTTTGAACGGCACATTACACTTTGATTTTGTTTGAACTTGTTCTTAACTCGCGCCTCGAACTTCCTTAACTATGCATCCACACGTATAACGATACTGTATGGATATCTTCTTTGTTTATTTACCAACTAAATAGTGTAAATGGTTATATTTTTAAGTTGAAAAAACAAGTAACACGAATGGCATTTGAACTCGTACTCAAATTGGTCTTATGCAGACCATACACATTACGATATACTTGCGCGAAATTGGACTTGCGCAAGTATACATTAACGTGTGTGGAATGAATTAGCACAAGTATCTGAGCCCTTCGGTGTCACACGGACTTGTGCAAGTATAAACTTGCGCAAGTATATTGTAACGTGTATGGCTACCATAAAAACTGAACTACGGTGTTCAATTGACATTCTGAGTAATAAGAGTTTGAATTTAAAGTATTTAATTTACTTTGAAAGGATATTAAAAATGAATTAATGTACGGGGGAAAAGGAATTAGTTATTAGTATTAAAAATATACCTGGCCGAAAATATTGACATCTTTCCAAACAATATTTGACATAAAAAAGATTAAGATAGGTAATTAGATTTTAAAATTCTATTAATTTATACCTCGGGCGACATCTTAGTGATACTTTAACTAAATCATATTATGTTCTACAAAAAATCGATATCAAAGCAAAAAAAGTATAAAAAATGGATATCTTTCGACCAAACCGTCCTCAAAGTAGGTAACTAACATATCTACCCACCAATCTCTATTATCTATGTAGATTAAATGTGTTTAGCTCTTTCAAAGCGTCCCTAACCGAATCTAAAAATATATCCGAGGAAATTGTCTTCGAACACGACAACACAACAAATGCAAATTGGCAGACAGACCGCTATATGATCTACTCGGGACTTAATGCACCATGAAATTACGTGTTTACCTACTTATCTAGTCGATAGGAAAATTGGTTTCTACGTCCCGGTTGTCCATTCGATGCAGGGAAGATTGGCGTTTGACAGCAGAGAGTTTCCGCCGCGGTATTAGATGGATCAATCTGATTATACTAATTGTTCGATCTGTTTTATTAATAAGAATCTGGGATTTATGAGCGTGCGTTGAAATTATTTTCTTGGGATGTGGATTAGAGATTGTGCTTGTGTCGGTTTTTCTGTTTATTTATTGATTTTGAACGATTGGGTATAGAAAGAAAAAAGAAAGAAAGAAAGAAAAATAGGTTTATTTGTCACACAGAAACACGTGCATACATAAAAGACAAGAGTAATCAGAGAACAACACAAAGTACATAACAAATCATGAGCATAGAACAGAAATTACTTAGGCGGCAGCTGCACTCAGTATGATAAAATGCTATGGGGGACCCACAGCACAGCGCTGATTTTCAGTGGTCACCCGAAAAAAAAAAAAGATGTACGGAAATCAAGTCAGGTTCAGTGGTTTTGTGATAGAGGGAAAATAACATAATTGTTTGGCTTAAAAACACGAGAAGTAAAGTGAACGTACTGATTTTATAACTTACTAAAATCTTTGTGCCCAGACACTTTTATTAATTTTTGGGTCCTTTAAGTAAAAGAATATATAGTTAATTCATAAATCTGGAAAAGGTAGTTTATTTTTGCTTTACTTTATTGGCTCATAAATTTATGATTATACCTACACCTAAAGCATAGTAGAGTAATAACTTTCAGCTTGGTGGTTGGCTTACTGGTATTTTCATCGATTTCCTCCACTGTCATCAATCACGTTACCCTATATAAAAATCGGGTACAATTAATAATTTATACCTCGTCGGCGAAGTAAGTAAAGAAAGTTCTAGGCTGTCAATTTTTTCATTTGGCCCCTTTGAAAAATTAGTAGTCATCAAAGGTTCAGAGGGGATCATAAATTTTAGGGTGGTACTTTCGTGATTTCATTCGCTTTCCCCTTAGAACACGGGGCGAATGCGATAAATTATGCCCATCAATAATACCCAGGCAGCCTTGTGTCAACAACATTCTATACTGAAGGCATTTGTAGCTATTTATTTAGGTACCCTTCACAGCTGCGATGTGACGTCATAACTTCTGCTTGTCTTAACCATGGATTGTTTTATGCACGATAAATGATTTTACGACCCCGAATATTAATGGCATATTATTCAGTAACTCACAAAAGATATTTGGCAACCGCGGCAGAAATATTCATGGCAGAAATTACATCAAAGGATGTTTAAATAAGACCAATTGGGATTTATTATTATTTAATTAATATAAATTGGAAACAACAAAACCTCTTTGTGATTCCACAATTTTGTTTTTGATTAACATAACCTGAATAAATTCATAAGAACAAGGAAACAGTGCCTAAATTAACCAATAAGACTCAAATCCGATCAGAAAACACATGTCCGAATATCATACAATATCCTATCTAACCCACATCCACTGCGGAATCCTAAAAAGGAGCAATGTTTATTACTTTACCCAAAATTAGTTTTCTTTTTTATTATACACTACCATAAATAAACCTGCCAAAGTTAACTAAAACCCACTCGTCCTTTTATTCCGGAAAGAAAGGAGCCTTTTACCTGCGGGAATACCTTCTATGTTTAACGAGAAAACTGGTCGCGCATCGGTTTGAAATTTCAAGTGTACGTACCCCTTTCAGGGTTCAATCGGAATAACCACAAAACATTCGGATCCTATTTCCGATTCCCGTCACAGTGCCTCCATCATGCGGGAGGTAGGGACGGGACCGAGGTGGGTAGAGCCTCTTTCGATGCGTATTCAGGGAGCGTACGTGTATTGGCATGCTGTGATCTTGTATGATTTCTATTGAGTGAAAGATTAATAACTGTGTTTAAGATTTTTCGTTCGGATTTCTGTTAGAGGATTATAGTTTTTAAGGATTTGGTTATTACGGAATATTTGTATCAATGCAATTTGCTTGTAGTACCAAAATAAATTTGTTTAGTGATTAATGAAACAACCGCAAAAAGTTATAAAACAGGGCAAAAGGGACAAGGGGACTGAAGGGGGGGGGGCTTTCAATACGCATTCAGAAATGGACACGAGTTCAGAATTCTTTGATTATTTAATACTTCTACATCCAACCTTATTGTTTTCATTTTCAGAAAAAAAAAACAGAAATTGTACTTTTATGTCGGTACTGTCATTTCGCAGATTGGAAAAATCAAAGGAAAAGTTCGATGTGAAAAATTATCTGACCAGCTGAACAACTCATTGAATCGACTTTTAAAGTATGGAATACTGTTTTGAGCTACCAAAATATAGGCCATACAAAATCTAAGCACGTACATTCAGATGAGTTTCTAAAACACGAGGTTCACTTGAAATTTTGACTAAAGTATTACATAAGAAACGATTTATTTTACTGGCGTATCCACACAGGAACCCAGTCTAGAATATTTAGAAGGCTTTAGTACAAATCGAAAACAATAATATGTACCGCTGCATTTTTGATAGGCGCTTGATAGACTAAAGCGTAAATAGCCTTTGAATAAGCTGAGGCTGTAACATAAACTTTCAATTTTCTTGTAGTTCTGTGGTCGAAGAAAAAATTACAGACCAGTATTTCATCAACGTTTAGCGTTAATAAATTCAAGGTTCAATCATAAGCAATTCGGTACCAATTTTAAGACGCTAGGACTCATACCCATCAGTCACGGTTTCTGGTCACAATGATTATCGTAATAAAAACATTTTTATTGGAGTTTAGGGCAACTATGAATAAAATTGTTCTTGAGACTTACAAAAAAAAACAGCGAGCCTTACAGTAGTCGAATATGATGTGTACATCTGACATCTCACCTTGGTAATAAGCAACATTAAAGAAGTGGGGCGTCGTCAAGGTCATTTCTGACGGCCAACTCTACACACTTCCGAAATCACTCCCACAGATTGCTGGAAAGCGTGAGGAAAGATGTTCCATGTAAAAAAAAACTGCTTTTCCCATGCGGAACTCTAAACAAACTTATTTTACTTCAAAATAACCTTAATAATACCTAACTATTAGTAAGTTCAAGGCTATTGTTGCGGGCGGGTAAAGCCAGTTGTGTGAGTAGACGTGATTAAGCGACATCATGTAAATATTTCATTAGTAAGAGGGCAGGAATCGTTTAGTTAAACTAATGGTACTTGTGGGTCAATACTGGACGAGAAAGGCATGCTTAACGAGTTTCTAATCGGTCAACGTGTTTATTGGAGGTACTAGGATTTTTAAATTAACCGAAAAATCTATGTAGTTCACAAAAAAATTGCAAACAATTTTTTTTAATAAGGGTACGTTTGTACTTCAGCGTTTGGCGGTTTAAGATATTTGGAAAAAAATCTGTAAACATTGCAAAATTGAAAATGTTTACGCCTATCTGTTTTTGTAAGATATTTATTTAAAACTTATAAATTCAATAAAAGTATTTAGTAGCATAACACAGCGTGGAGACGCTTTGGCCGCATTTTCCATACAAATCAAGCATGCCACCGTTTTACTCGCATTATGACAAAAAAATTGTATGGAAATTAATGGTTTTGAAGGTAGTCCGTGACAGAAGTTGTATATTCAGCGCATTTTCGGCGCCAATAGCCTCGCCAAGAGTAGCATCAAATTAAGAAAAATAGCCTAACATTTCCTAACACTACCTACGCACCTATAGACTATAGGTACCACTCTCAAATAAATATTTCAAAATGAAAAAAGTGTTCCAATAAAAGCTCCTAGAGTTTCCATGTTATTAAAACATTTCACGCGTCACCCCTCACTTTGGCCAGGGCCTGAAGTGGAATCAATATAGATGCTTTTCGTATTCCGTATCACGTAGAATCAATTTAAGAACTCCTGCTGCGGGTCAACGGATATTTATGAAGATAACTTCGATTTATAGAGATTGCTTTGCGTTCTTTACACCGCCGAGCAAAGTTATGGCGCAGCGGTGTTGCTTTAAGTGCTCGATAAGATATCTTACCGCAAATGAGTCTTGGGTCTTATTTATTTTAGAGAACATTGGAGGTGTCTCTGTTTAAATGGCACTTGTGTGTATTTGGGTCAGATTTTATTATTAGTCTTTGTACCAGTCTAGCAGTACATTTCAGTTTCAATTTCAAATAGTGATGGATGAAGAAGCTGTCGTCCTAAAGATAGTAGTAGGTAGGTAAGAGTGTAGGCAGCGATGTCAATATACTACAAATTTCAAACACGACCACTAATCAATAAAATTGAAATATTCTCGTATATTATGGCCAACATTTTGTTCAAATAGACAATAGGAAAATAGAAAATAGTTTATTGTCCAGGTAATACAGTAAGCAGGTTTACAGGTTAAAACCAAGTTGAGAGGACATGAGTAGCTTAAAATATTACCTATGGCTAGGTTACAAAATATTATTTACCAGGGAACTCCAAACTAGACAGTTAAGGTGGTTTTACACCTGCGAGGCGAGGCGTGGATGAGATGAGCGAGAATTGAAATCATGCTTACTTACTATTTTATGCCAAAAGTTGTCCATCACCATTCCACACCGTCTCGCTATATCACGCGCCAGTTATCGCTACCTAGAGCCGGTTCGCACTATCCCGTTTAGTCCATTATAAAATTATAGGTACAAGAATTGTAATGAAACAACAGTTTCTATGGTATCTTAAATTTTTACCATTTATAAGTAAGATAAATGAATGGGTGGACACCGTAGCGTAGCGTACCTACATTAAGTGAACAACAGTGTACTTTATTTATTTCAGCTTTGTATAACAATACATACTGTAGCGTTATGAGCGGTCTCAACTAATATTAGTCGAGTGATCAATTAGTAAGTAACTAACCACATCACTACAAACGTGGCACAACACTAATTTCCTAAAGACACTCTGTCATTTCGACTGCCGCTTGCCTTCCTGAAGGGAGTGACCATCAGGACTGTGTGCCCCGACCTAGGGTGAGTTCCACATTAGTGGTATTATTAATATAAGCTGTTAATCAAGCCATCAGCTACTATCTATTTGCCTTGTATTCTATGCTCGCGTGTTCACCATACTTAACCTCACTTTATATCTATCATTGTGCCACGCTAGCTCTGCTCTCTCTCTGCTTGTAAGCCGCTGCGATGTGTTAGCTTCTACCTATTCCGCTTTCCCCGTACCGTACCTTGGTCACTAAAAGGGGGAAGAAGCTGATACATCGCATGCGGCCTGCTACTGCTCGTACCCACTTGACATGCACTTCCTACCGCGCCTTTCAGGGCTCTCTGTACGGGCTCAGGCTGCACGCGGACAAAGGCCTGCCTACCTGCGGCCTACCGCCGCGCGCCTGTGCTGACAGGCGACCTACCACGTGCTCCTAATGCCTACCTGCGGCCTACCGCCGAGAGCACGTGCTACACACCAACTACCAGCAGTCTACGAGTGCCGTCCAACCCACTACGGTGCCTGTGCTGACCAGGCGCCCACATCTACCATGTGCTACTAAGGACGGTACCCTTCCTGTCTATCCTAAGTGTGTGAGTGCTCAGACTCAGGTCAGGATCTTACCCACGACCTAGCCGTGTTCTTCTTACTATCTATATTATATTTATAAACCTATCTTACTGTTTTATTACCTACTTTCTACTACCTAAACCGTTAACAGCCTGCTCAGCCTACCCTGCGCAGCCCTAGCCGTTACAATACAACTAAGGAAAACATGTAAGTAGCACTGGGAGCTGGAGATGCATTTAGTATGCAGCGATGTCTCGCGATGGTTGGAGCGAGCTGGCGCGTGCTAGCGCGTGCCAGCGCGAGACATCGCGAGTCAGCGCTTGACGGAAAGAGACCGTGCGGGTCCTCGATGGCCGATGCGAGATTTATATATCCGTTGTGCAAAGTAAATAAATACTCTATTCTTACAGCAATAAAATTCAATATTGTACTAACAAATATTTCAATTTTCGCCCATCTCATCCACACTCCTCATCTTGCCGGTGTAAAACCACCTTTAATCTGTATCAAGGGGCTCGGGGTACGAATTCCAGAGTGGAGACTTGAGAACTGATTTCAGGTGTTGTATGGTATATCTGGTGTGTTTGTGTACGTGTGATGTGAGTGACAAAGACTGATGAACATGCATGAAAGAGGCATTTTGTAGTTTCTTTCTACCCTCATGGGAAAAAGGGGTAAGTTTACGCATGTATGTATGTGAGCATTCATGAGAATTTCATATACTACATTCTTGTACTAAATACTTCGAACCTTGGAAGCAAAACAAACCTTATAATGTGAATCTTCTAAATATATAGTCTTAAAACTATATCAACGCGGGCTGTGGTCTTAAATGGCTAATGTCTGGAATTTATAGACATCTGCAACTAATACGATGTTGACTGGAGTAAGTACAAAGAATTGTTCTCCTGTCAGCGTCTTAAATGTTTTGTGTTTTTCTCTTGATATGTATTTCTGTGTACTTATTTCTTTGTATTTATTTTCTTTGGTAGAAACTTTTCAACTTTCTGTTGTATCTTAGCTTGTTGTTTTACTTTAGTCTTTAGTATGAGACCCTAGGCTTCGTGTACCTTGTACATATTTGGACTCCGTCAGAACTTCAAGTACCTACAGATGTTTTCAAGTTTACGGGGATTACCGAGCCTGTAAATCCCAGCTAGAAAGGGTCAAAGATGTAAGGTTGGGATTTTTGACTACAATAACATAACAACAACATTGGTGTAACATTGGGTTTTTCCATCGGTAATTTCTCAGTAATATCCCGATGCCCGGTTGATAGAAATAGGCTCGCCTCCTGTTCGTGGAACTTAAACTTAACTGGTGACATAAACATAACTGGTGACTTAAACATAAATTGTGACTTAAACGTAACTGGTGACATAAACATAACTGGTGACTTAAACATAACTGGTGACTTAAACATAACTGGTGACTTTAACATAACTGGTGACTTAAACATAACTGGATGTGCTATAGGTACACCACTGCCTAACCTTTCGGGGAATACAGGCGTGATGTCAAGTTATGTTGTGTTAACATAACAACATTTAAATATATTTATCTAGACATTACTCCGATTAATGCTTAATTTTACCAAACTCTACTAGCCATCATGTTAATCATTTAGAAGAACCGTTTGCCACAGCGAGATAGTTATACGTTAAAATGCTTAACGGGACGTTTTAACTACATAATTCGTTAGATCATTGGCTTGTTTTTGAGATCTTATTTATTTGAATTATTGGTCAAGAAGAGGCGGTGACAATATTGAATAGTCTTTCAAAAACCATAGGTGATTTTTATTAAAAAAATGTGTGGATGTTTTTCATTCAATTTTCAGAAATTGAATTTCGTTAAAAGCGTGTTAACTAGTTCCAGGAATAAAAGAATTATAGCTCAAAGCTAGTTGGTATATTTAGCTCGTGCGGGATTTCATGATGGATTTTTTGTTTTCTAAAATTATATATTAAAAGCAGTTTTATTAATAGCTGATATTTTATTAAATTTTCCATACGTAGCTTTCTTGGTGCTATTCGATTTTTAAAGGACAGTTAAAAAAATAATCACATGCATTAAAAAAATGTGATTTGAGCTAAAATATTTTTTTTATAAACAAACTAGCTTTTGCCAGCGGCTTTGCCCACGTGGATGCCAAAAAATATCCCACGGGAACGTACTACCGGGATTAAAAATTACCTCATGTGTCAGTACAGGTTATATAAACTATCTGTGAGCCAAATTTCATCCAAATCCGTTCAGCCATTTTTGCACCAAACGTACATCCAGACAAATGGACAAAAATTCTAAAAACTGTCGTTCCCACAACTCGTAGCAATTATTTTTATTCAAAAATATTCAATGTACAGTTTTGACTTCGTTACTATATTAATAGTCTTTCAAATTTTTATTCGAATTACAACATATCAATCAATCAATCAATCATTTATTTTGTTAAACATAGGTATGGTTACAGATAGTATAATCTAAAATATGCGCACTATGTTTTGCCAATATTTATGGCGTACAAAATTAACACAAATAAGTAATTACAATTAAGGTGGCATGTCAATAGATTACATTAAAAGAAATAATAATATCAATTTAAAACAATATGTCAGTTATGTAAACAGGTCATACAATTTTAGACAAACACATTCACACTTAGTCAATAAATAAAATCATAAGTGTCTAATTAGCAAGTCGGAATCTTCATACCTCTGTTTACCAGTAGTAAACTCAGTGATGGAGTAGTAACATCTATCTAAAAGGAATTTAAACAAATACTTCTTAAAGGATCCCAGACACTCTGCTTTTCTAATAGCTTCTGGTATATTATTATATATTTTTGGGGTCATACCTAACACACTTTTGCCGAAAAATGCGTTTTTATGAGAGGTAACATGAATGGTATTCTGATGACGGCGATAGCGCAGCTTTTCAAACAAATGCAGGTTACAACGAACAAACACTCCCATTTCATAAATGTACATAGATGGTAAAGTGAGCAAACTAACTATATCGAAGATTATATTTTAATACCGAAATAAACATGGCGCTAACAAGACAAAAACACACACCGTCTAAAATTAAAACAAACTCTTTAATCCATAAAGACGCTTCCCCCTTACATCGGTTTACATTTATTTCCCCAATTTCTATCAAAGAGAAAACGGGGAGAGCCCTCCAAGAAAATCTGCCAGTAAAAGAGCCGTGTGCAAATTTAATAATACATGTTTCGGCAGATTTCCTCACTCACATAATGCACTTTGTGACGTCACTTTTTCCGATGTTTGGTTCCCCCCGGCCCATCGTGTTAAATGTATTAGTTTTGCATCGGTAGACTATTGTCAATACGTTGAAATATTAAAAATGCTGGGTCTGTTTGTCCGTCTGTTTGATGCGTTTTTATGGCATGATTATGCTGAACCAATTTGTAATAGTATTTGGAAGATATGTCTCTATCTCATCTATTAGTTTAAAACTTTAAGCCCAGGGAAAGACAAGATCATATAAAAAAAAAACAAACTCTAATGTGGTGAAATGGGGTGTTGAAGTTTCGATGGGCTTATGAGGTCTGGAAATATCTATGGAAAATTACGAAATCGATACTACGCAGACGAAGTCGCGGGCAAAATGCTAGTGTGTCATAAATAACACTTTAGCATTGGGTTTTAGTGTATTAGACGGGGGAATGTCCAGATGTTTCACGATAATAAAGTACAGAGTGGGTGAAAAGTAATTTGTTAGAGTACAATAGTTTCGAAATATTCTTTTTTGCATGTTCCCGCTGCGAGATTAATTGAGATACTATTGGGGAGGGTAGGTGATAATTATTATGTTTGGATATAATCGATGTACTGTGTTTATTATCAGATATTCAGTAATGGAGATAACGGTTCCTAGTCGGTTTAATTGCTATGTCAAATACTGATTGCACTGTTGACAGCGAGGATTTAAACAGCTGTCATGTGTGCTTTCGTACACGTTTAATTAATACATACAATAGCTAATACAAAATGTACTACTGAAGTGGTGAATATAACACATAACATAACACCACACCTTGTTTCCCAAAAGGGTTGGACAGAGGTGTACCTGTAGAAGGTACACACACATTTCGTCAGTTATGTTTAAATCCCATGTAATAGGGGGCGAGCCTTTTGCCATCAACCGGGCACAAATCCAAACTCCGAGCTGCTATTGAGAAATTCTAGATAGAAAAACCCAGTAACACTTTGCCCGATCCGGGAATCGAACCCAGGACCTCATGGTCAGCAGTAGCCCTTGCGACCACTAGACCAACGAGGTAATATAAATGTATGTTATATTATATTAACCACTTCAGCAGTAAGCTTAATTTTTTTCGTCGACGTCACAATATGTTATGTTTCTTGCCACTTTTTATACACTTTAAGTGGTTTTACATCTGTGTGACGCTGAGATTATTCGTTTTTTTCTGCAACTCATCTCTTAATATTGCTGGTAATAGAAAACGGGATGTGTGATGGGCTCAGCATTATTACAATCTTTTTACCAAACCTCAGCCGCCCCTGTATATTACAACGGTTTTATGGGACAAGAAGAGGGATGCCATAAGAACGTTTATGGTGTAATGGTGATCGAAGTACCAACATAATCATGTTAGTATCCCAGGTAGATGTTATAGTTCACTCCTCTTTGGATTTTCTAATTGTTAAGTTTCAATTTATTAATACGTAATTGTTGGATTTAGTACTGGCAATACCCAAAGATTCGATATGTCAAAATGGGAAAACAGTTGCCTTCGGTAAAAAGATAGATTGGCATAGTATTGGTCAGAGATTTACTGTAAATTAAGGTAACCTATTAGTTTTATGGTAAATATTAGAATACTGAATTAATAGTGATATTAAGGCTCCTACAAACAGGCGCGACACGCGACGCGACACAAAGGCACCGCTCGTCGCGCAACGTGTGGTGCCTTTGTGTCACGCCTGTTTCTAGGAGCCTTTATGTGGGGAATAGGAGATGTGATGGTATGGTGTAAAATATTGAATTTGATGTTGGCAAATATATATAAACGAATGAAAAAATATCTTGGTGTTTCATAATTATAATTTTCCTTATCCCTGAAGTATTGTAAATATGTAGTTTTATTAAATAGTTTTAAATTGGGGTAACGACTTTAAGATTTATTTGGGGATTGGTATCTATTTTGAGGTTAAATAATCATATTCGGAATTAAATTAGTTATTTTAGAGGAAGGATGGTTCTTATTATATAATCAATTCAATTCAAAACATTTTTATTTCACATAAACCTACATGGACACTTAAGACACGTCAGAAGCTAGGTGCACGGTTCCAATTGGTCGTTTCTTATGGAGAGGAGCCGGCAAGAAACTCCACGGTTACTCTTCGAATCTAATCAGATTAGTAGGCTGCAATACTCGTAAACGATGTTTTCCGTTTCGTAAAAGAAGCAGTGATTAAAACTCAGAATATTATGTTATCCAATGACAAAAGAAACGTTAATTAACACATAGAGAATAATAATCATCATCAGCCTATAACGTTCCCACCGCTGGGACTAGGCTTCCTCTCTGTGTGTGGGAGTGGGCCGTAATCAGCCGTAATCACGCAAAGCCTAAGTGCAGGTTGACCGATGTCAATACCTAGGTAGGTACTTACTACGAAAAATAAAATCTAGGTAGGACCTATCTAATATACACTAATATTATAAACAAAAAGATTTGTATTTGTTTGTAATGAATAAACTCAAAAAGTACTGGACCGATTTTAAAATAATATGTTGGCACGAAGATTTTCTCGGCGTACTGACCAAGTAAAGATTACGCTTTTTAAAACTTATTGTCAGAGTTTTTACACCGGTAATATTTAAGTTAACTAATTGCAAAAGTCACTGGATGTTCTTCGCGTCCAATACAATAATGTTTTTAGGATGCTTTTGCGACTGCCTCGTTTTTGCAGTGCATCAGAAATGTTTACGGTAACCCATACCGATGGATTTAATGCCATCATCCGCAAAAAAACGGCCTCACTCCTGAGCAGAATAAGAGGCTGTCACAATAGTATCCTGAAGACTATGGTAGCAGATACTTCCTCCTCCATAATAAGGCAATTTGTGCGAAGACTTATACCATAGTTATACCATTACCATTTCTCATTGTGTCTAGATGTTGGATGGTCTTCTAACAAATTCGCCTTTTGTTTAAGTTACTAAAAATAGTGATTTAAGTGCAAACATGTTTCTAACAATTTATGGATCTTTTTGTGTTATCCGATTTTTTTTTTTTTTTTTCATTTTTTCACCAAAAATCTGCCTAGCCTTTTCCCAACTATATTGGGGTCGGCTTCCAGTCTAACCGGATGCAGCTGAATACCAGTATTTTACATGGAGCGACTGCCTATCTGACCTCCACAACCCAGTAACTGGGTAATACGATACCCCTTGGTAAGACTGATTGTCAGACTTTCGGGCTTCTGACGACCCGTAACGACTGTCAAAGATCCACGAATGACAGCCGGGACCAACGGCTTAACGTGCTTTTCGAGGCACGGAGGAGTCTCGGTATGTAGAAATGGTCACCCATCCACGAACAAACCCCGGCAAGCGTAGCTAAACCTGACAGATCGACCCGAGTGGCTGTTAGTACTTAGCCACGAGCTATTATATATCTTTAGAATCAGTAGAATGCTATATCATCACTGAGTAACATAGGCTATAATTTATAATAATATCACGCGAGCGAAGCCGCTGGCGGAAGCTAGTATTACATAAATAACCAAAAAGCAATAACATTCAAACACAGTTACAATTTCTCAATAAAGTACGTTCACCAACAATAAGCAAAAAAACTAAAACCTGCGTATCCGACACTTATTTTCCCACACACAAAGTAAGTAATATATTTTTATTTGTAAATGCAGAACTAAACACCTGGGCCCTTGTAGTGACGACAGCAGCGAACAAAGCGGACAAGTGAACACCATTACTCTTACCGAAAATATTCCGCTCCTCAAATTTGGTAAGGGAACAAATGCTCTTAGCAATGCGGTACGGTAATGTACGCCGACCCCCTGAATTTTTCATTCCCTTGTGGCTCGACAACTAAGCATTACCAAAATTGCGTCATATTTCTTTTCCAAAACATACTGAAGGGGGAATAGTGAGGATTGCTCCGTTACGGCGGAGGACGAGGAACTAAGTGATGATAATTATTTTAGTTTTGTGGAGAGTAATGTCAGTGATGGCCGATGGATAGTAATTAAATTTCAAACGACATTTATAAAACACATTCGGTAAAATATTGACAGTAGGTAAGGGTAGGTTACCTACTGTCAATATTTGACACCTACTTGACTAAAATGTATTTAAAACTTAAGGTACAATAGTATGTACAGGGTCTATTAAAAAAAATCTTATCTGTAGGCATACATTATAAGCAGCAACAAATAAAATTCTTTCTATGCTTTAATAATGTACCTATCTATCACATAATTAATTTATCTGCCATTCCTTCATTTCAAAAATATATATTTTTACTTACTTATTGCGGTATATTAATTTTATTCTAGGTGCATTGTCTTCACAAATTATTATATAAGTATAACTAGCAGCGCCCCGCCGTTTCACTCGCATAAGCCTCGACCCCGTGGGAATATTGGAATGAAAAGTATCCTGTGTGTTAATCCAGTTTATAAACTATCTATGTGCCAAATTTCATCTAAATCCGTTCAATAGTTTTTGCGTGAAAGAGTATCCTCACAAACTTTGGCGTTTATAATATTTTATAGTAGGATTAATTTATACAAAATAATAATTATTAAACATTTTAAAAGAGTAACGGTGGAGTTTCTTGCTCATCTTTTCCATACGAGCTACCTTTTGGAAAGGCCGATAGAATCAACAATACTCAATCAACAGTATTTTTTGTAAATTTTGTCGTAGTGCCTATTTGTGATAAATGATTTGACTTTGATTCTATGTCTCACAACTAAAACATACATAAGTAAAAGTTTTGATTTTCATATTTCCAAAAAAAGTCAATGCTGAAAAAACTTATTTCATAAAACGGACAAACAAAAATAAATCCAAATGTTATTTAACAGCTTTATCAATCACGCAGTGACTTTAAAAAGCTTGAAGTAAGTTCATTATTTTCTTATCATGAACACAACTTGCCTCCGTAGGTACAATCAGCCTCAAGAAGATACATCGATAAGAATTCATTCAATCAAACTCAAACTCGAAACATTTATTTCAAATAAACCAATTACAGGTACTTTTGAATTGTCAAGGCGTCGGTCAGTCAGAAAAATGAAGCTAGTTGCCCATTCCAAAGCGTAGTAGGTACCTATGGAGAAGAACGGGCAAGAAACTCCAGGGACACTCTTTTGAATCAAAATATTGTTACAAAGTATTGGTTACATCATTCGTGTTGAAATTATACATGTGAGAATAATACACGTTAAAAGCGTCCTTAATAAAAATATAAAAACAAAATAATTCAAACATTTTAAAATAAATTAAAATAAACCGTAGCAGCTAAGAGATGACCAGTCCCTACTGACGGCGCCCGTTCACGAACATGACGCATAGATCAGCACCAATAATTGGTTCCATAATACTGTGTCAATGTGAAGCTACAACTAAGTACCAAAATAACGTGTTTTGTGGCTACGCACTGATACAAAATTATAGAAAAAAGAACTTGAGAGGTGTCAAGGGACACCCGGATGGAACGAAGTTTCTTTCGATTAATTAGTGAAGGAATTGTATTTTTTTTTTTTTATGTTGTAATAATATATTTTTTATTATTCACTGTTCAATGCGAAATAGAAAGACGAAACAAAAATAACTGGCTTGCTTTCTATGAGAGAGAGAGAGAGAGAGACAGACAGAGAAACAGGCGCACACCGCACGGCTTACAACTATAGCAAAAAGTGTCGTTACAACTTTTCGTATGAATTTTTTCCGTCCCCCCTTTCACAACGCGCGATAAGGAACTTCGTTCCAAAAATATGTAAACTATTAAATGAATTATTTTCGATGTCTTTCAATACATCTTTGTGAGTATGACTGTACAAGTCTATTTTGAACAACATTGACTAATGAAAGGATAAAAATAGTAACATCAATCTTAATACATCTTAATACTTCCTCAATTTAATTAGTTAAGAGGCAACGTAAACAAGGTTTCTACAGTTTATTTTTAACATTTAATAGATAGTAGGTATAATAATGATTTCCAGTAAGCTGGAATATATAATCGCCGGTTCACATTTTTCCAGTATCATTCTAGTCCAGTGATCGAAACCAGCGCTGGAATAATGTGAACCGGCACTGGAATGCACTGGAATTTACCCATTCCAGTGAACAGTCCAGTCCAGTGACAGGATAGCCTCGCTGGATTACTGGACTGGAATAATGTAAACTGGATATTACAGTCTACTTTTTCATTCCAACTTGCCCATTCCGGTGCTACAGGAATAATGTGAACTGGGCATAAAACTCAGATCAGACAACCTTGTTTGTTTGATCTGAGGCATAAAAGCATTTTACCAGCCATAGTTTTTTACAAAAACATGCAGTAAGTATGACTGAGATCGCTGTACTGTGCCTTAGGAATGCGTGAGGCAGGAGGCAGCATTACGAATGAGCGGCGGAACACTGTGAGCGTTGTCGAATGAGTGCCAGGACACCTCGAGCGTTGTCGAATGAGCGGGCTACACTGCCCCCTCCCCATCTCGCCGCGCACATACCTAAAGCGTGGTACAGCGGTGTGGGTCAAACTATACTAAGATAGTTTCAATCAAAATATCGTCAATCTATCAATTTTATGTAGATAATAATGTATTGTTATTAAGTAACGTTTGCTAGACGCTGAACTAAGGCCGAGATCTATCAACGGCACTCGTAGTTTGACAGTTGTGTGACAGTGACAGGAAAAACGGTTAAGCAAAGTACGTGCAAAGTAACGGCTGAAGTCTTACTCTATAGACTTGCTAACACTATGCTTACTTTAACTCAATTTCATAATCACTCGCACGCAAACACAACAAGCAATAACGACTGGAAAAAAATGCACGTAAAAACACACTTCAGTGCCTTTTACAACTCTATTTTTTACCCCATCACACGCAAAAAAGAACGAGTGCCGTGTTTATACTTAATTAAAAAAATATTCCATTTACTGATCCTACATAACGATCACTTCAGCTTACGCAGGCATATTAGGTATATAAATCTGAATCTATGCTAATATAATAAAGCTGAAGAGTTTGTTTGTTTGTTTGTTTGAACGCGCTAATCTCTGGAATTGCCAGTCGGTTAAAATTCTTTTACCATTTGATAGCCCAACTCTTAAGGAAGGTAAGGTTTTTATTAACATCACACTACAACCCTTAGGAGCTGAGCAAAAAGAGCGCTAAGCGAAAACGAAGTAAAAGCGCGGGTGGATGATGCGATGCGACGCGACGCGGTGGGTCGTGGATTTTTATAAAACTCCCTCGAGTTTTATAAAAATGTGACTGTGTAAACAGGTTGGCAGGGACATCGACGCGAAAACTATTACCATGGATTCAGTACATGATTCTGAATCCCCCTACACTAAATTTTACGTCGTTTATTAAAAAAATCTGCTGTTTCATAGAAAAGTGCAATACCTACGCGGTCAAAATGTATGGAACAGCAGATTAAAAAAAATTACCGACGAAAAATTTCAACGCAGGAGGGTTCAGAATCATGTACTGAATCCATGGTAACGGTTTTCACATCGATGTCCCTGCCACCATGTATATTTAGTATATTGTGTATCTTATGACTTCCACGTGAACGAAGTCGCGGGCAGAAGCTGTAATATAATGAAATAGATCTGTCTGTCTGCAGAGTATTTTCTTTTGTCTTGGTACTTATTAATACCGTATAAGTAATTCTTTCTTTCTCATATTATTATTTCTATAGAGTAATAATGTTATACGATTATGCGGCTCAAGCCTTGGAACCGCATAAATTATTATAATCCGTAAATATATTTGTGTATGTCTGCGTAAGTTGTCCTTGTTCCTTTTGTTAATATTAATGGTTGGAGTATGGGTGAATATAGATCAATGGTCTGTGACGAGTTTTATAGAAGAGTTCTTTTCGAAGGGTTTTGTCCGGGGATGTACCTTTTTTGGAACGAAATTCTTTAATGTGGCTTGTAAACTTTCAGAAATCATCACGCTAAAAAGTGTTAATATTTGCGACTGTTTTCTTCTAATTCAAAGAGAGAGAGAGATCGCCGGCAGAAAAAAAAACAAATGAAAAGAGTAATATGATTGCAATGTCATGGGATAAAATTGTACACATCGGCCCGAGTACACTGCATGTCGGTCTGAAAATTTTCAAATAATTCATCATGGGTATCTTTTTTATGGTTTTTGAGGGTGTTAAAGCCGATAGTGAGCTCAAAATGTAATTCCAAGATGGTGGCTGCGAAAGTTTTCAAATTATTCATCATGGGTGTTGTTTTCATAGTTTTCGAGGGTGCTAAAGCCGATATGAGATCAAAATGTAAATCCAAGATGGCGGCTTCAAAATTTTTGTTTTAATTTTAAATCATATGTGAGAAAAAACTTCGTTCCTGACGGGGGTCCCCCGACCGTACGTGTTTTTTTTATTGTTTTCTGTAATAACAATCCATAGTTAGGTCTACATTGATACACCATCGTTTCTTAGATGCACCATGGGAATTGCAATTTGCATTGCGTGTCGATGGCGTGGCGGCCATTTGTATAACGGTAGGCATCGAGGCATGGTGTTGGCAAAAAACAACCATGCTTTTCCGATAAGCTAAGCTATCTTTCCTACTCCATCACCAGACCCTGTTCACCATCTATCTTTAACATTTTCATTGAGACCATTCCAATGAGCCCAAACACGATACCTGTGCTGTAAGTTGGTGAGGGAGTTGGGTATCATGCAAATTCCAGGTGATGCTGCAGTATCACTTCAAGATTACTATGTTTTTCTAATATCATTGAAGTAACAGAATACGAAATTTCAAATCGATCAGACCTGGGGAAGATACTCACATCCATTTATCAACTAGAAAAGAGCTGGTAATCTTCAGACGGCAGACTCGATTTTGATAAAACATATATAAGAACCATCGCAAGAAAACCTGCTTTCAAATAAAAAACCGCATCCATATCGGTTCGCCCGTTTAAGAGCTACGGTGCCACAGACAGACGCACACATAGCGATCAAACTTATAACACCCCACTTTTTTGCGTCCGGGGTTAAAAAGTAGAACTTGAAACTATTCCCACGTTATTCTATCAAACTCCACGAGTAAAGCCGCGAACAAAATCTAGTAAAACTTTATTACGATATTTGCGTTCATATCACTTATGTCGATATGAAGTTGAGCCGCCTGAAGTTTACGCGTCAGCTGAAATTAAAGAGAAAGTAGGTACTTTAGCGGTATCACGGTAACTTCCCAGACTCGCATTTGCGAAATAATTTTGTGGCTATGTAAAAATATAGTCACTATTGAGTAATTTATACGAATTTTATAAATATAAGGCTCTTGCTACAACGATAACAGCCTCACGGGTCTATCAAAGCTTGCCGCGGTCGGTTCGTGGATGGGTGACCGTCAATTACATATCGGTCCTTACCTCGGAAAGCACGCTAAGCTGTTTGTCCCGGCTGTTATTTGGAAATCTATGACAGTCGTTACGGTTAGTCAGAAGCCCGAAAGTCTGACAACCAATCTTACCAAGGGGTATAGTGCTACCCAGTGCTACCCAGTAATTGGGTTGTGGAGGTCAGATAGGCAGTCGCTCCATGTAAAACGTATTCAGCAGCATCCAGTTAGACTGGAAGCCAACCTCAATATAGTTGGGAAAAGTCTAGGTAAATTGATCCTATTTTAAGATAACGAGTAGGTAGTACGGCTGTATGATTTATATAAAAGAAAACCTTCAAAAGTTCGCAGGTTTTTCGGTAGTTTTCTTAGAAAGTTCCAGAAAAATACGACATAACTTATTAACCTGTTCTATTTTATTGTTATACCTATTTCTTTTCAAGAGTTTCTATTTTTACAGGTAACAAGAATACTACATATTATATAATACAGCCACTGTACCCATAGAATTAACAATATTGTATAAAGTATACGCACGCAAGTATACATCATTTGTACATGGTTCGGTTTCTTTACGGAACGGCGAATAAACCGCGCCGTAGAAAAAATGTGCCTTTCAATAAGTTTCCAAAGTGATCCATACAATACTGATGACCGTGCCTACATACGGCGTATAAACCGCGCTAAACTAAAAAGTGAAAAATAAAAACTTTTTACAAAAAAAAAAACAGTTTTTTTACCTGCTACCAGTGACAGAAACTTATCATATCATCTACATACTAAGTGGGAAAAAAATACGTATTTTGTAGCTATCTCAAAAACTACCCAAGCAATATATATGGGACCAATTTGAGAGCATACCCTTTCAAACAAAAAAAGAATTTCCAATATCGGTCCACAAATGACGGAGAAATCGGCGGACATACATTAAAAAAAAACATATGCTACGAACATTATAACCTCCTCCTTTTTGGAAGTCGGTTAAAAAACGTGTCAGTCAACAAGCTTCCATAGTGACCCATATAACACTGAGGACCATGCCTACACGCAGTGAGTGAACCGTAGTTTTTCACGGCAAGAAAAACGTGTGTGTACAAAGGGCCTTAAGGCGCCCTCAGATAGGCGCAACGCAGTGGCGCGACGCGTCGCTGGTAGAACAAAATCCATGAAGTTTTCACAGAAATTGTTTCATCAGTCGCGTCGCTTTATTCTATCTAGATATTTAAAAGACAGCGGTATAACAGCCCGTTCACATATGGATGAATCATCATTATGAACTCGACGACGACTCCCTGAACAATTTTTAGAACGAAGTTCTTTAATGCGGCTTGTTAACTTTCAGAAATCGTCACGCTAAAAAGTGTTACTACTTGCGACTGTCTTCTTCTGATTCAAAGAGAAAGAAAGAGAGAGAGAGAACGCTGGCAGAAAAAAATAAAAGAAAAGAGTAAAGTGATTACAGTGTAGTGAGATAAAATTGTACACATCGGCCCGAGTACACTGCATGCCAGAGGGAGAGAGAGAGAAAGTGTAAATTTGGTCAAAATGAAAATGCAAGATAGCTGCTACAAAAATTTTCAAATTTTGCGTCATGTGTGTCGTTTTCATTGTTTTTGAGGGTGTTAAAGTCGATGGTGACGTTAAAATGAAAATCCGAGATGGCCGCTGCAAGAATACTGCTTTTGTTTTAAATCACACGTGAGAAGGAACTTCGTTCCTGACGTACGTAGAAAAAAAATCGTGTGCGTAGGACCCCCTCCCACTACCGCACACGATTTTTTTTTCTACGTTTATTAGTTTCCATAGCAATGGTGTACATAATAAAGAATATTCTATTCTATTCCCATTTTTTTTAATACCGCCAGTCTCTTGGGTACATTACCAGTCGACACCGATGCGGATGAATTCTTCGACGCCACATTTTAGTTTGTTAATACCTACTCGTGGTTTTAGTTATGTTAGGACATTATATTGGTATATTTTTTTGGTATAAGTTGTTATTTATGTACATTTCATTCTTATTTAGAATAAACTATGCTATTATTGTTTATATACTTAAGTTTAAATTATTTGTTTTATTTACCCTGCTTCAAAAACAAAATCCTCTTTAAATGCGAAGTGCCTTTACGAGAGAACTCGAGTGAAATCGAGCTTCTAAAGTAAAGTTGGCTGAGAAAATGTCAAGTTCATTTCTCAAGGACTGTTCCTTGACGTCTTTGGGACGCTGCATGAAAATATAATCACTTAAAAGGGAACAAGAAGTACACGAAATATATATTTTTTTTCATGAAATCTTTGAATAAATCAGCAGTTTGTAATCCCTCGTAAGTAACGCTTTTCACATTGGTTTCTTGATCGCAATTTTGAATAACGAGTTTTGGTTAGGTCCTACTAAAGTTAGGCAAAAAGTCGCAGAAAAATACATAATATTAATCTACTATTTATAATAATAATCTTTGTTGTCGCATTGATAGTCCACAGTTTGAAGCAGAACATTATGATAGCAACAAAAAATCATTAACACAATGGACAAACAGATTCATCATTCATCATTTCAGCCGAAAGACGTCCACTGCTGGACATAGGCCTCCCCCAAGCACCGCCACTTCGACCGATTCTGTGCTTTCCGTATCCAGCGGATTCCTGCGGCCTTCACAAGGTCATCGGTCCATCTTGTAGGAGGCCTTCCAACGCTACGTCTTCCGGTACGTGGTCGCCACTCCAGAACCTTTCGACCCCTTCGGCCATCCGTTCTGCGAGCAATGTGCCCTGCCCATTGCCACTTAAGTTTGGCAATTCTTCGGGCTATGTCGGTTACCTTGGTTCTCCTGCTGTTGGACAAACAGATTAAACTTAAAGAAATAAAAATTAAAACAACGTTAAAAATGATGATGCAGCCAAATTACATGAGACAATCCCAAACACGATTCGTCAACCACAATCAGAAATCGATAAATATTTCTCTCTTTATCAGAAATCGTAAGGCAAACAACGTCAACGCGTAAACAACAAAAAAAATGCAGCAAAAAAAAACAGTGCCGACAGCAGTGAAAACTTTAAAAAAATTGGCACCGTAACCAACACGTTGATGTCTTTTTAATAGTCCTTTTGACCATTAAAAAGACATCAACACTGGTGTCGTCACAGTGCCGCGAAATCAATGGTTTAGTCCACTCTCAAAAATGCCCAACGCGTCTAAAGAAGTTTTCACTTCGAAAATGAACATCGACACTTCAGTTACCACGGCAACGTATGAAGTTCATTCACTCTCCTCATCGGTTCGCCGCTAATAAATAAGAGCTCATCAATAAGTGAAGCTTCTCGGTATCTTCGGGAACAGCGTTCATTCGTCAATGTACGCTGCGGGCTTTTTCTTACACAGGTATTTACTTATTTATAACTCTGCTAAGGATATTTATGTAGTGTTTTAGGCATTCAAGGATAGGGCATTATTTATAGGTTTCGTAGTATTGTTGTAAATAGACTTTCACTGAACTAATGTAATGAAGAACTGATAAATGTTGTAGATTTACTTAAATCGTTGATCAAGCGGTAATGCCCGAGATACACGAGGCTAGTTTTCTAAAGCTAGGAAAGCAAGCTAGAATCTCGGTATACTATCCTGCCTTGCTGTGCTGACTTAGCACATGCTAGTGCTGTAGACATGATGCCAGATAATTTTAATTTAGTACAGTATAATTAAAAAAAAAAACAAAACACGTAGTCACTGCTCACTAGCCAATCGAATACTAGCTTTGCCGGCCACATGAAGCTAGTATACAAGCCAGGATAGTAAAATCTGTGGTGGGTGTTCTCCTAGTGCAAAAAATAGAACCTCATTGTTAGCGACGCGCTCAATAGAATTTAGGAAATTGTAAAATAAAGTAGCATCACTAGTTTTAGTTAGTTAGTAATAAAAAACCCTAGTTAAGAGGCGGGACACGCTGACATGCTTGTCACACTATGGACCCCCCGCCAGTCTGCCTCCGAACGTTAATCGATGCGCACACCTGAATATGTAAATTTTTGCGCACGCGGCCATCTTTTTCTTGTTAAAATCTCATTAAACGTGTTTTCAAAAGTTCATTCGTATTTTCGTTGCGACAAACCACAAACCAGTTGCTCTCTGCAGCACCACCCCTAACAAAGTGGTCATTCGAGCGGATCTAAGATGATCCACACTCCAGGCGTCCAAACACGGCGAGCAAAAATGCTGCAGGAGCAACGTGCTTCGCAACAGAACAAAGCTGCACAAAATACTCAATCTGAGCAGCTCGAGCATGTTGTGTCGCAACGCCTGTTTACCGATGTACCGGGAAGCAGCATAAAGTCTGAACCACTGCCTCACGTTGCGAAAACGCCGGTAAAATCTGTTGCGTCATCGAGCAAATCGCGAGAAAGCAAGAAAAAGCTGTTGCAGCTGGAAGCCGCTAAACAAAAAGCTGCTATTCAAATCGCGCTCATCGATCAGAACCTGGATGCCCAATTGGCAGCACTCGACGACGAGGAGGAACAGTTGGAATACAGTTCACTAATTGATGGAAAGGAACCTCCTCGCACCGACCTTGAGAATTGGGTAATCCACCAAAGTAACCACGAAGAACCCCTACAGGAGCAGCAAGCCCCCGAGAAAGGATTTGTAACGGGCGAGTTGCATGCACGAGTACAGTCGCCATGCGCCGAGCACGTGGCTGGCCGGCCGCGCGCCGCAGCGCTGCCACCGGCGCCGCCTGACGACTCCGTGACTGTACTTAACAACGCGGTTCATATGTTGGCAAGTGCTTTGAAGGACATTTCTACAAACTGTACAAACAACGTGCCTCAAGCTAGTTTTCTCAGCCGCATGAGCACACCGAGGGATTTACCAGAATTTTCTAGTGACCAGTTGGATTGGCTTCAGTTTAAACAAGCCTACGATGAGTCAACAGAATTATGTAAATTCACGCCTAAGGAGAACCTATGGAGGCTTCGAAAATGCTTACGAGGGCAAGCGAAAGATGCAGTCGCAGCGTTGTTCATTAGCGCCACGTCGCCTGACAAAGTAATATTAACATTGGAGCTACGGTTTGGTAACCCCGACTGCATCATTTCAAGAATACTCCAAGACATAAGGAAGCTTCAGTCCCTACAACTGGAATATCACAAGGATATCGTCGCATTTTCCGTGAAAGTGCAAAATGTAGTGGAAGCAGTACGAGCAGTCGGACGTGAGGAGTACCTGTACGGTACCAATATCGTTTCAATGATTTTATCCAAGCTCCCCGCAGTGCTTATCTCCAAGTGGTCCGACTACAGCTACAAAATGATTACCGAAGGAAGGAAACCAAGGTTGGTAATTTTATCAGACTTTTTGTATGAAGAAGCTGTAAAGATTTCCACCACTGCAAGTGTGTTTACTACCTTTCGAAGTGATCAGCATTTGAAAAATAAGGCTAATGCATGCACACGTACACAGACCGTGCTAGTTCAAGACGAAGAACGTAACGCTAATTGTTTGTTTTGTCGTACAGCGGTACATAATCTCAGCGATTGCAAACAATTTAAGAAAGCACTACGTAAAGTACGGTGGCAATATGTGAAAAAACACGGCCTGTGCTACAAGTGTTTAATATCCAAACACGATAGAAAAACGTGTTCAGCTCCTGTGTGCGATAAGGACGGCTGTAATGAAGAACATCATCGTCTCCTGCATTATTCTATGAATAAACAACGTGAGCGCACCAGCGCTGATAATAAAAATGTGTCGACCGCAAGTACTACGACGTCGGCGGACGCGCAACGAGCCGAGCCGTCTTCGGAAACGATTACGTACATTAACACGAGTGGCAATAAAGTGTTATTGAAAGTTTTACCTATTTGTGTGCATGGCCCTAACGGTATCGTAAACGCCACCGCGCTACTCGATGACGGATCGAGTGTGTCGCTGATAAGCGCCGGCCTCGCCGAGCGCGTCGGGCTGCGCGGCCGGCGCGAGACGCTGTCAGTGCGCGGAGCGTGGAATAATGACGCGATGGTATGCGAATCTACGGTTGTGAATGTGGACATTGCTGGATATGATGACAGGTTACATAATAATATAAGAATGCGTTGTGTTAAGGAATTAAGTTTGCCTATTCAAAAGTTATCTGTTATAGATTGCAATAAGTATTCCCACTTAGAGAATATTAAAGATAAATTGTGTACCTCAGATTCAAAACGTGATTTATTAATTGGTCAAGATAATTATGACTTAATTGTACCTTTGAAAATAAAGTTAGGTAGTGTAAATGAGCCGTCTGCTACACTTACCCCCCTAGGTTGGTGTGTACATGGTAAAGTGCGCGTGGCGCGGAGTGGCGCCGCCGCCCGGGCCGCCACCGCCGGCGCTCGCTCCGCGTGCGCTGAGGCCGCCCTGACCATCGCGGAGAACAAGGAGGTAAGTGACATTTCATCGCATGATAGTCTACTTCAAGAGATTCATGATGAGGTTCGACGTTCATTTGCATTGGATGCCATGGGTGTATCCGGTAAGCCGCGCCAGAATGTTGACGACTTGCGCGCCATCGATCAGCTGGAGCGATCAGCGGTGCTCGTTGACGGACGTTGGCATGTCAGCTTACCTTGGAAGGAGCCGCCAGGTCGCGCGATGCCGAACTCGTACCCCAACGCACTAAAAAGGTTAAAAGGTATCGAAAAGAAAATGGGAAAGGATACAGGTTTTGCTAAACGGTACGAGGAACGCGTTCGTCATTTATTAGAAAATGATTACGCGCGGGAACTGGTGGTCGATGATGTCACATCGAAGACGTGGTACCTACCTCATTTCAGTGTTGACAACCCAAACAAAGGCAAGCTTCGGCTGGTCTTTGACGCTGCAGGTAAGGTAGGTGATTCCTGCCTTAATGACTATTTACTCACAGGGCCTGATCTCTTGTCATCACTGCTTGGTATAATGCTGCGCTTCAGGGAAAATAAAGTCGCAGTAACAGATGACATTAAAGACATGTTTCTGAGGGTTAAAATACACGCCGAGGATCAGCACGCACTAAGGTTTCTGTGGAGAAACAGCACTACAGAAAAGATCAAATCGTATGTTATGACATCCTTAATTTTTGGAGCTAATTGTTCACCATTTGTAGCTCAATTTATTAAAAACAAAAACGCACGCCGCTATGAAACGTCATTGCCGACCGCAGTCGATGCTATTTGCCATTCACTTTACATGGATGACTATATAGATAGTTTGCCGGACGAAAGTACTGCTATAGATATGGTGAGTAATGTCAGTGATATTCACAGGGCCGGTGGGTTTGAAATCCGAAACTGGACTAGCAACAGCGTCGCGGTTTTAAACAGCGTACCAAAGGAGACCTTAGGTTCTGCCGCAGTAAAGTTCAAAGTCGGTCAGCAATATGGAGGTGAACGAACACTGGGACTTATTTGGTTTCCTGGAGATGATATGCTTGGGTTTGACGTGTCACTAAAGCGCATCCCAAAAGATATCACTCAGGGCAACGAACGACCTACAAAAAGGATTATGCTTAGGGTTATTATGTCTATTTTTGATGTCTTAGGATTTCTCGCCCCCTTCACTATTAAGGGGAAGATCCTGCTTCAGGATACCTGGCGCCTGAATATTGGATGGGACGATTATGTTCCTGATAACATTTACGAAAGGTGGGTAAAATGGATTGATCTAATTAACGTGATCAGTACAATTCGCATTCCCAGGTGGCACGCGATGTCTGCATGCGCTACGACAGTAGCGTGTGCGAGCGAGACGGAAGTCCCCACTCCACCACAAGCGCGGCTCGCATCTCACAGTGCTACGCAGCCTTGTGCTACGAGCTACGAAAGCGTAGCGGCCGAGAGCAGTGCTACGAGTTCGGCTACAAACGAGTTTATTTATAGCAACTTACATCTTCATGTATTTAGTGACGCATCCACTAAAGCGCTGTGTGCGGCCGCATATTGGCGCTGGGAAGTGCAAGGTAAAATACATGTTTCTTTTATTGCGAGTAAATGCAGAGTGGTACCGGTGAAACCTATGACAGTACCTAGATACGAGCTACAAACGGCATTACTAGCAGCAAGGCTAGCAAACACTATCGGTAAGGAACATAGATTATCTCCAGTGCGTCGATTCTTTTGGTGCGACTCCACTACGGTTCTCCATTGGATTCGTAACAATAAACGTACCTATAAAGCGTTCGAAGCGAACCGTCTCGGGGAAATCGACGAATTGACATGTATTGATGAATGGAGATACGTTCCTACGAAACTGAATATAGCTGACTTAGCTACACGGGAAACCTTTAATCCTGCTTTGTATTCTGAGTGGTTAGCCGGTCCAACTTTCCTGCGCTTCGATGATGCGTCATGGCCTAGGGATGTCATCCAACAGGAAACGAACACAGCATGCGAGGAAGTAACAGCTGTTGTTCAAGAACACTTGGCTTATTCACCGGTTCCAGACCCGGTTCGATTTTCTTGTTGGCTGCGCCTTCTACGGGCGTCAGCCGCTGTTTTCAAATTTATTGACAGGTTAAAGGGTCTTCCTGGCAGTGGCTATAGTGTGCAGATGATGGAGCGTGCAGAGCGGCAGCTACTGAAACACGCACAAGGGGAGGCGTTTGCTGAGGATTTAGCTGCGATTAACAATAGTAAGGCATTATCCAAGAATAGTCGGTTACTTACTCTCTCACCATTTTTAGACGAGCATGGCTTGCTTCGCGTGGGCGGTCGGATCGATGCTGCTGCAGATGTCGCTATGGAGATAAAAAGGCCTGTAATATTGGACGGCCGGCATCCTGTGGCTGTGTTGATCGTTCGGCACTACCACGTGAAGGCGGCCCATGGAAACCAGGAAATAGTAGTCAACCTGCTCAGAGAAAAATATTGGTTAGTGAGACTTAGACCTACCGTCAAGACTGTAGTGTCGCAATGCATGCTGTGCCGCATCAAGAAGTGCAGGCCACTGGTTCCTCGCATGGGTGACTTACCTCAGTGTCGTGTGGCTTATCATCAGCGACCCTTCTCTCACTGTGGACTGGACTTGTTCGGACCAATGGAGGTAACAGTCGGCAGACGCAGAGAAAAAAGGTATGGAGTCCTTTTTACCTGCTTAACGTTGCGTGCTATTCACGTTGAGATTGTTGCTTCTCTCACGACGGACTCTTTGATCATGGCACTGCGTCGGATGGCAGCTAGGCGTGGCTGGCCACGACACTTGTACTCCGACAATGGCACAAACCTGAGAGGCGCTGAAAAGGAACTCCAACGGTCCATGCAGGACCTGGATCAAGAAGTCCTGAAAGACGTAGGTGTCAACAATGGGATGGACTGGACTTTCATCCCTCCAGCCAGTCCCCATTGGGGTGGGGCATGGGAGCGACTGATTCGCAGCGTCAAGTCGTCACTCAAAGTTGTTTTGCTCGAACGGGCACCAAGGGACGAAGTGTTGAGCACACTCCTAGCAGAAGTTGAAAATATAGTGAACAGTCGTCCCTTGATGCATGTTTCGGTAGACCCGGAAGGCGTAGAATCCCTCACCCCCAACCACTTTTTGCTAGGTACGTCATCGAACTTACCTGTAGTCGGAGCTTTTGACAGTTCTGACCTGTACTTACGTAAGCATTGGCGCACGGGTCAACGATTGACCGATATGTTCTGGCACAGGTGGGTAAAGGAAATTTTACCTGACCTTCTACCTAGGCGAAAATGGAAGACAGAGCAGCCACCGCTTCGAGTGGGCGACCTGGTATTAGTTGTGGACCCGAACTCTCCCCGCAATTCGTGGCCAAAGGGACTCATCACTGAGGTGTTCCCAGGTAAGGACGGTCGTATCAGACTCGTAGGGCGAGGCCACAACACTGCGTTGCGGCGTCGTATCGCAAAAACGACGTCGCACGCAGCAATACAATGCGCGTATAATATGTTGTGTGGCGTCATAGATTTTTACGCTGCGACGCCGCAACGCAGTGTTGTGGCCTCGCCCGTAGAAGTGAAGGTGGGCTCCCGGACCTGGCGCCGCTCCGCGGCACGCGTCGCTCCCATCACTCTGGTTGATGAGTGCTGTGACAGCACTGGGGTGGGGAATGTTAGCGACGCGCTCAATAGAATTTAGGAAATTATAAAATAAAGTAGCATCACTAGTTTTAGTTAGTTAGTAATAAACAACCCTAGTTAAGAGGCGGGACACGCTGACATGCTTGTCACACTATGGACCCCCCGCCAGTCTGCCTCCGAAAGTTAATCGATGCGCACACCTGAATATGTAAATTTTTGCGCACGCGGCCATCTTTTTCTTGTTAAAATCTCATTAAACGTGTTTTCAAAAGTTCATTCGTATTTTCGTTGCGACAAACCACAAACCAGTTGCTCTCTGCAGCACCACCCCTAACACTCATCTTATTTATTACTCTCCATTCAAACAGATTTAATGTTTAATTTGAGTTTTGATTTTAATTTAAAGTTTAATTTTAATTTTGTTTTTTTTTATGAAAATATTGCCTTTAGTAATTTAAATATTATTTTGTTTTATTGTATCGAACTAATATTATTTACCATCACATTTTTTTCCTGTCCACAAAATGTTAACATTTCTACTTGATGGCTATTTTTAAGTTTTGTTATTTGAGAGGTTTGGCGCTGATAGCCAAAATACAGGCTTTCGCCTAGTTCGGCTACAGATGTCTAATTAATTTGTAACGAGAAAATATAGCCAATATGACATTTGTACCATTGTAAACAGTTATTGAAATAAATTTATTTACTTATTATATTATTATTTAAATATCCCAGCTTAAACGCCAGTTTACTAGCCTAGAAATGAAGCTAGTTCTGTATACATGAAGGCAGAGTTACTAGCTTGCTAGCTTACTAACATTAGCTTACTATTCTAGTTTGAGAAACTAGCCTCTTGTATCTAGCCTCTTGTATCTTGGGCATAAGGGGGCCCAACAGCTTGGGCGTTGGACAAACGTTAGTAATCTATGGCACAGACAGTCACAAGTTGTGAGTCGAATCACGAACGTACCACCATTAACTTGAACCCACTCTTATGACAAGCATCTTTGTTGTTAGCGGGAATTAAGATTAGAACTGAACTAACTGTTCATGCTTAATTATCGTTTTGATACTTCATTAAAATTCAAGTAGTAATCGATTAAATCCCAGATTTAAAAAACCGGTCAAGAGCAAGTTGGACTCGCGCACCGAGGGTTCTGTACCTACCCATTATACCGCCAAATTAAAATTGGTATCATTTTTATTGGTAAAAAGATATGGGTAAATTTAGATTTTCCCGAATAATTTTACCCAAAACCTATAGGGTACTTCCGGATGACCTAGAATTGTCAACTATGGTTAAAAGTAAAACCTTACAGCACAGTAAAAGGAAAATTCAGAAAAATTAAAAAGTTGAAAATTAAGGTAAATTTTGGTACTAACAAGTATTCGCGAAAATCTAAATTTGCACATATCTTTTTATCGTGTTGACTCAGGACCTTGATTTTTATACACCTAATAGGGATTATAGACCTCAGTATCTGATATAAATTCCATTTTATCAGATACTGAGGTCATTTTTGGTATGTCCACCCGTTCGTGAGAAAATTGGTGGTGACACACGGACAGACGGACAAGAGAGTGATCTTATAAGGGTTCCGTTTTTTACCTTTTGAGGTACGGAACCATAAAAACAAGATCATTCAAGCCACCTAAGATTTTAATCAAGAAAGACAATTCCTTCCCACATTCTTCCAAGCTCCTTACTCCTACACAAATTCACCACACACATGTAAATTGTATTCATACAAATACATTATTCATAAAATAAAGATGTACATCAAAAAATGGAAGCTGGCATAAAGCGTATTCGAGAAGGGACGTACTGTAAACACTACCCCTGGTCGGGGGGTAAATGTTCCATGAAATTACTCCAGCATTTCGCTAGCAATGAAACTCGTTTTCCACCGGACAATTCCGACTTTATCCGCTGAAGCTATCTCGGCAATTGTATAACTAGATAATGATAATACGTGACTTCTAGTCCGTGTAATGTATTTTTTTATTTATGATGATATTGGCTAAAAAGACAAAAGAAACGTAGTGCTTTTATTTTATGCACTTGCAACTAAGGTTGGGAGCAAATGGTTTGCACTTTTGAACAAGCTTAGGGGATCATAATACATCATGAATTAATAAAAAGCACTGGCAGTACGTCTAGTGCAGAGTATTTTGAAATCAAATAATATATAATATAAGCCTTTATTTACTGATAACTAAAACTAATCTTCTTTTATAAAATTCTCGTGTCACAATGTTAGTTACCTTACTCCTCCGAAACGGCTTTACTGATTTTTACCAAATTTTATATGCATATTCAGTAGGTCTGAGAATCGGCTACTATCTATTTTTCATACCCCTAAGTGATAAGGGTTGTCCACCCCAAACAAATAATTGGCAAAACAACGTTTGCCGGGGTCAGCTAGTTACAATATAAAATAAATTAAGCAAACATAACTATTTCACTTCGATGTCTTCGACGTCGATCAGCATGTCCTTTGACGCATAGGCCTCCCCCAGGCTCCTCCATTTAACACGGTCTCGTGTGTCTCTAGTCCATAGGGCATCAGCTGTTTCCACTATGCCGTCGTCCCAGCGTTTACGTTGTCTTCCTCTAATTCTTTTCGACCCATCTCTAATTTGCCATTCCGTTACAGCTTTAGAGAATTGAAATCAAATACGTAAATCCAAAAAATGTTTTTTTTTTTTCATTCTGTTTAAATAGTGCTATGGGTTTTGCCAATTTTCTTACCAGACGAGCTGTAGTGACTAATTGGTTATTATGTAGGTAGTTATTTGATTGAATTTCTGTTAGTGGACTGGGAACGTCATTACAGTCTGGCCGTCGAGAAAATGCGTTCCTAACACCTGTCAGTTGGACAATTTCTAGTAGTAATAAGGATCAAATTCGCAAAACACATATTCGTTAGTATGAAACTGACAGGTGTCAAGAACGCATTATTTCGACGAACGAACTGTAGTTAGATAAACGTAGTTTAATATAGGTATGTCGTATCGGCATCCCCACCCTCTATTGCACACATGGTTTAAAAGGAGGCTCCCTATATTGTATGTTAATTTGCATTAATATTCTGAAAACGTCACGCATACAATCAAAATGGAACTTTAATATATGATTTATTGGACCTTTTTTTTCTATGTAAAAAACAGTAACGTAATTGGTACATTTTCGCTCGATTATTTTTTAATTAAAAAAATCATGTCTTTTTTAAAGATTATCTGAAACAAAAACAAGATTAGTCGGCTTTTACATCTAAAATAATTATTGACAGTGAGAAAATATGGTTTATTAACCAGATATAATAGATTTTTTCTCTAGATCAATTATTACTTTAGTTATGAACTAAATAAGAATTGAAACTTACGACATTTAATTCCATGCTCGAACACGACCAAAGAGCGCACGCGATATTCAACTTTATTACTGATGTGTTAGCGTTTAGCATATATTGGAGTGGTGGGGTGCATGGGGGCGGAGTTTGTGTGGAAATTGTCTTTGGAGTGTCTGGTCTTAAACTGTGTTCCATCGTGTGTGCTTGCTAAAGCTATGAAAGCAAAGAAAACGGACAACGATCACACAATAACGCTTTCCAAAAACAGAGCGTTTATGACACCTCAATGTCAAATACTGGTGACGATTACAGATTTTTATGACGGCTGTTATTAGAACATTTCAATTCAATAAACCAAATCTAGGTATAGTTGCAAGCTCAAAACTCTAATTAAACTTGTTCTCGACTAAAACAGATTGTTTTAATTAGAACAAGATGAATGTGAAAAGTTTCTTGTCATAATTCAATGGTAAGTTATCGCAGGTGTCGATAGAACGTACGAATTCAGCTGAGTCGTGGCAAACGTTTAAAACAAGGGTATTTATGCAAAATAAAGCTGACTTGGAACTTTTGTCGAATATAAAATCTGAAGTAAAAGCTCAAAAGTAATATTTCCTATCATATTTATGCTGCAATGGTACTAAATCAGAACTTTTTCGAACTCAATCAAAAAAAAATTGGTTGCCTGTAAAGTCCGTATACGGGCGAAAGTTTTACGTGACAACGACTTTGAGTGGTAAAATAATTTTAATGTGAATATTCATTCGTATAGTAGGAAGAAGGATGAAATAATAGTAACAATTTAAAACATTTATTTATACAAAGAATTATATTTAAAACATTAATTTATACAAAGATATCCTATCTATCTAGCCTATCTCTCTCACTCTCTCTCTCTCGCTCTGTCTCTCTCGCTCTTAGGCGGGCTAACTGTGCTCGAGTGGAAGGGACGCGTGCCTTTCACTTTTTATGTCTGTCTCTCTCGCTCTTAGGCGGGCTAACCATGCCCGAGTGGAAGGGACGCGTGCCTCTCACTCGCTCTCATTGTGAGCGCATAACGTGAGCGGAGCGTAACGCAGTTTCTTGAAGTGTCACCCGGCAAACCAATTTATAAGACGTTGTCACGTCAAAAACAGTGGCACTACGGGAGTGCCAACAGAAGTAAAAACTTGAACAATTTAAAAAAATACTTTTGTCTCTCCTAAATACAGATTACTCAGTGATCTAGCTAGGAGAGCAGCGATTCACCCAACAATTAATTGTACCTACACCATGTAATTAATAATGTATACTTTATAAGTCCCTCATGTACTACATAACCTTTATGTTCCTAAATAAATTATTATTATTATACTTCCAAAACCTATAAAATAAAAATACTTGCATAGAACATTGATCCGTAACGTAATATAAATAAAGAGTACAATTTCGTTTACAAAAATGAGCTGTCGGTAATGGTGTAGCGAGTTCAATGGTTTTTTCCATCTCAAAAATGCCCAACGCGCCTAAAGAAGTTTTCACTTCAAAAATGCTTCATATTCATAAGCCCTCCAACTGTCAGTCAAGTGAAGTACCTACTCAATTTTTATTTTATGTTTGCTTAAAATTAAACACAAGACACATAACGCATTTCTACTATTAGATCAATGAGGCAGCTAAACTCATACATCATCATCATCAGCCTATAAATGTTCCCACTGCTGGGAGACCGGCCTCCTCTCTGTGAGAGGGAGTGGGCCGTAATCCACCACGCAGGCCCAGTGCGGGTTGGTAGATGTCACATGTCTTCGAATGTTTCGGTTCTAGGACATGCCGGTTTCCTCACGATGTTTTCCTTTACCGTTTTGAGAGCAGTGGTGATGAAATAATTTACACAAAGTAAAGCGCCTGTCTGGGTTCGAACCTACGACCTACAACTCGTAAGTCAACTCATACGTCACGTATCAATTCAATTAAGAGTTCCCTATGTATGATTACAACGCAACCAGGTCGGCCACAGTACAGACAATCTCCACCTTTAATAATACACCATATTTCAAAACTTATGTTTTTGTATTTATATTCTTGCACACTTACAAACTTGGTATACTTTTAGCAATATTTAATAAACTATTTAATTAGTTAATCAGTAATTAGGTACTCAAAGACTTTAGACTTCTTGAAGATAAGCTTAAGGTTTCGAGGTTCGAACTGATCTAAATTAGAAGCTAAGCGACGCTCCAAACATCATGTTTCCATTCCATTCCGTTAAAAACCATACTATTACGGTAACTGTTAAATGAGATACTTTTATACTTTATGATTACACTGATTATAAAAATAATTTCAAATAATTTCAAAACAATTCACAATTTCACATACTATCAACTTTATGTTTAGTATTTAAAATCACTACCAATCTTATTAATATTTGGAAATCATGACACATCGGTGGGGTTTTTCATATGGTTCCGTTCTTCAGTGTACATGTAGTTTCTCCCCGCAGACTATCTACCTTTCATCTTGCACCGCATGCCCTGTCACTTGTACACGTGAGAATCTAATGTTTGCTCCAGCAAATGGTGTTAACGTTGCTGAGTGCTGAGCCAAACAAAAAAATTTACTTATTTTCAAACAATATTTGCCATCGACACGCTAAGAAAATGATTGAAGCCTCTCTCCCACAGGCGCGTTTTTATCGGTCGTTAACGCAAACATTATTGCGTCAATGCGTCCCGATTTCTTGCACACAGCTGCGTTTTTATCGTCCGATATTTCTAACGTTTGCGAGTAACATACACTACAGGCCCCCCCGCACGTACTACATCATACTAAAGTTATTAACACAGGTGTGTGTAAGATCGAATGCGACCTAATACAAAATATTCTAAGAATCCATACCAGAATATCGCTGGACGGAGGAACGCAAGCGTTCTACTTCTATTGCGTCGTTATTATCGCACCAGTGTGTATCTTCGTGGCTAATACAAAATGTACTGAAAACAGGTATCGCAATTACGCTTGCGTTATTATCGACCAATAAAAACACGCCTGTGAAGCAGAGCCTTATAACGCCTAAAAATTAAGAGCGTTTATTCTGAAAGTGGGCAACGTCGCAAATAGATGTCAAAATATTTCGCTGTATTGATTAATTTGGCAATATTAATTACTGTATGGAAATTAGAAATATGGCTAACTAGTTCCCTATTAGCATTTGGAAAATACCAAATACTTTTTTATATCTAAAACTAAATATTCGGTATTACGATATTAATTATTGCATTTCATAATCAATATTTTAGTTCCCTAGTTAGCCACATTTCTTAATTCCAAACAGTAATATTGCTAAATTAATCATAACAGGTGAATATTTGACAGCTATTTACGACGTTGCCAACTTTTAGGATAGACCCTCTTAAGGGACGCAGCAATCATTTGACATTAAACCATCATTACAAATTCACTGAAGCTTGAAGATTATAGCTAAATCTCTACAGGATCATTTCTCGTTAAAGTCTATGAGTATATCTTAAAGCGGACATTACAGGACCGATAACAGGAGAAGATTGTATTGAATTTACGTGACCCACATAAATAAATAGGTCACAATCACGACTCAACTATTATTATTCACTTCATTTTTCTACCACCCCTTTTCAAAGCCATAGTGAAATTAATAACGACTCCATTATTATTCCTACCACAAAATGTATTTATCTAAAACAAAACAACTAAGAAATATCTCGGAAGACAGACATTTCCATTGGCCCCGGAATAAATTACAAACTCACTTAATTTTGTGTTGTTTGGTAATTCCCCACAATAATTTCTTTCAAGGCCTTCATTTCAATCTGGGGGAACTCAGTAGCATTGAGGATTAGGTATGATTTACGAGACTAGAGAAATTATTATGAAATAATGAGTATTACCGAAGAAAGCCTCGTCTGTATTAATAGATAAATACGAGTTATCCTCGTTTAAACGTGGAAAAATGTGAGGCATTTTTGTAAAATAAGGAGATTTTTATTTTCGCCGGGTATCACGTGTCAGGGTCAAATTGTCGGCCGAAAAGCTGAATTATTTTGTAAGAAGTTTACATTTTAATTTTGGCTTCGAAAAGATTACAGATTTCTTAATAAATTAGGTATTATTAATGATACTGAACACCAGAGAATGAGATAGGGGCTTTGTTAAAAGAAGTATTAAAACAGAAAACTTAGTCTGAAGAAAGTTCATATTGCACCACCAACTTCAAAATGTATTCTTGACATTTAATTGGTTTTAGTTACATATCGCAACAATATTCGGAACAGCAATAAAAAATCCTGATCACGTCAATCCGTTTCCTGCAATAAATCCTGAAGAATTGCATTTCATTAGCACGAGGAAGTTCCCTGCCAGTTGTCGTGACAGAATCATAGATGGCGTGACAGACGTAATCGACTATCAACTGGAAACACCGTGTGACAGCTGCTGTCATGTTGAAAAGTGAGGGAAACCGGTACGTGGCAGTGTCAGTCGTCTTTGGTTAGGTTTACCCGGTTTAACATTCTTGATTGGCTAACTGGGTGTTTCTGTATTGTAGGCAGTCCTAAATGATTTTGAAAGGCCTATTGTAGTATGATAATCTTAAGTACAACACTGGGCAGGTTCTGGCTAAATGAAATGAAATTGTTTATTCTGTAAATAGGACATCGGAATCACTTTACACGTCACATTAAAAAAATAAAATAAAATAAGCTAGATGAGTTCGGCGTTTCCTATCTGACTAATCTGAGAAGAAAGGCCGAAACAAACTCAGAGCAGTCGAGACATAATCTTGGTCAGGCTATATGAGGACCATGTAGAATGTAGATTAGTGTCTAAAATGGTCTTTTGAGGAAAGAACCACACAGATTTGAGTGGACCTGTCCAGTCAGTGCAAGCATTTGTCAGTAATCGTGGAGCTCAACTCAGAACTTAAGGAGCTCAACGGCTTAACCTATGCATAGAACAGTATAGGCACTAGAAGGACTACAATAATTTATTATCAGTAATTCCCTTTCCTAAAATGTGATAATTAAGAATAGTGAGCGATTGGGGACGCTGGCTAACTATGCTTTTCTCCTTCAGCTTTACCTTAAAATTATACTTAACAATAGGTACTCATGAGATGGGGTGGAGAAATATGGACCACATTACATACATAGGGAATGATATAACATGAGCATTGCTAGCATTTTCTTCCAAAAGCCGAATTCAGAACATTCTATAAACTATAAACACTATACACCGCAGTTTTTAAACAAATACACAATTTTATCAACATGAAAATGCACAAGCCATTAGTATCGGTGAATTACAGTTAATATGCCAACAAATCAGAAATAAAGTGGGTATGTAGAGGGCAAAGTTTACGAACTTGTTCTTAGTTCGAGCCGCAAATCAACTTAACTAGCGCACGCTACTACACACTACTTTAAAGTACGTGGTGCGATCGATTCAAAACTAACTTAACCGTCACTAAGCCTGGCTTGAGTACAAATATATAATAATGTTTAGATTACTGCTTACTATGTATGAAACTGAGGCTTTTTTCGCATTAAAGAATAAATATTACTCTCTCTTTTATTTTTATAATTGTAAATTGTGAGAAAATGGATATAGTACGATCGTTATAGATAAGCGAATACAGGTTTATTTGTTGAAATTTTTTAAATAAGAAATTTGATATAAAATAATATCGAGTTTTAAATCAATGCAGATTTGAAAATCGGTAGGTATTATTTTATTTACATATTTTATTTGCAAAACCATTTAGAATAAGCTTTCTAATGACGAAATATTTCGAAATCATAAATTATCATATTTTATTAAATTATCGTATTTAAAATAGGATTTATATTTCTGACATGTTTTAAATTCATAAAACTTTTACTAAACCCGTGAACATAAAAAACGCAGTCACATAAGAACGTTATTTAAAAATACAATATTTTAAATTAGCAAAGCTATGATTTTTAACTGACGATTTTAAAAACACTGACACTAAACAAAATCTGAAATCAATTCTACACAAAATACTTGAAGACTTGCGTTTATTCTGTCACACGTTGTCATAGGATGATTTGATAATTAGAATTTTGGCAAAAACCCTAGGGGTACCCTAGGGATTTTGCAAAAACACGGATAATTAGACAATGGTGAAAACATTTCTACGAGCAACTTGGAAGTAGAGCTCGCCGGCGGCTGCCGCGGCACCACTCGCTTCGCTCGCTTGGCTCGCGCGCGGTCGGTCACAGTTTTAAACTAATCTAACCTTTTTCACCCAGTTCAAAATACAATCTGTCGCAGAAATGTTTTCACCACTGTCTAATTATCTAGTCGCAGGGAGATTGTATGATTCGTCATTGAACTGGGTGAAATAATTTGCGTTAGGTTAGAACTGTGACCAACCGCGCGTGAGCCGAGCGACTGAAGCGAGCGGGGCCGCAGCAACGGCCGCCGAGCGCTACTTCCAAGTTGCTCGCAGAAACGTTTTCACCATTATCCGTGCTTTCGTAATATCCCTAGGGATTTCGCGAAAATTCGAATTATCAATAAATCATCCTACGACATAATACAACTTCACACACACGTAAACATAGGCCTAACATAGCTTACTCACACAAAACAAAAATAAGTAATAATACTAACAAACAAAACACACTCGTTCCCAAGCACCAAGTAACAACTGCGTAGCTCGAGCTTGCTAATTGAGTAATTCCTTTAAGACGTTCGTTATGATTATCAACTAGGACAGACTCCCGGGGGTGAAACTTTGCGAAGTACTTAGCACTTCTCTTCTGAATACGTGTGATATGTAGGTGCCTACGCTGCGGTGTGAGGCGTCGAACACCGATGTGCGAAGACACTTTAAAAGGTGCAATGAAGGAAATAATAATAAAAAAATATGTCTTGGGTGAGACACTCAATTTATTTAGAAAATGAGTACCACATATTTTTTCTCAAATACCTCAATCAACCGTTATCTCAATGTACTTCCTAGGAACTTCATCTCCAATATTCTTCACTAAATTATTTCCGTACAGCGTCGACAGCCTGCTACAGTCCTTGCTGACTTAATATATTTTTAACACATCAACACCTATTTTCATATAGCTCGACCAACACGAGAAAAGCTCCTTTGTTACAAATTGATTAACATAAACTGCAAACTCCGACCAACACAGACGAAAATATTGCAGACAAAACTATCAACATTAACTGAGTACATTCATTTCACCCCCATTTTCCGCAGTTGGTCGCTAGTTACGAAGTTATTTCGTAACTTCGAGTTACCAACACAATGACATAAGGGGCGCGCTTTGAAGCCACTTCCGTTTTCTGCGTAACTGTTATTAGGCAGACGCTCCGCTCAATTTCTATGCCATTTTCCAGGAAGGTGGGTAGTTATAGTGTTTCTAGATATCGATATCTGTGTGTGGAACAGCTTTGTAGATGTTTAAGTCGTTAGCGGTCGGTGTGATGGTTTGATAATGGGTGTTTGAGGGTTTGTGAAGTGCGGTTATAAGTTCAATTGATAAGACGGAATCCTGTGTGTTCAAAATTGATACTCGCTTGGGAGAGTATGATTATTAAATGTACATATTCTTGGATAGCAAACAAGCCGACCAATACCGGCTGCCTTTTTTTTTTTTTTTTTTGGGTGGGAAATCATCAAATGACTTCTCCCGCTCTGGGCGGAGCGGGAGGGCGTGTCAGACTCTTACTGACTAAAACCCACCCGTGTTCCTTCAGTTGCCGTGTTGCCAGGGGGCCACGATTTCCCTATCGGTTTTCTTCGAACCCCCGGCAGGCATTGGCCCTAGCGGACCCCGTCAATTCTGCTGACATCTCTTTGAGGCGCGCGTGGAACACAACGCGCCGTCGACCCGGGCTTGGTCCTTATCGGACGGCGAGCTACCCATTGCTCACCGTCCGCAAGCCCGCGCCTACGGTGGCCGGAAATCCTCTCGTGACTCCCGACGCCCAGGGCGTCTCCTGCTGCGGCGGTTAGGGGCGCGAGGGCGCGAAATTTGCCTTTCCCTCACGCGCTCCGTCTCCTCCTTCTCACGCGCTCCGTCTCCTCCTTCAATACCGGCTGCCTGAAGGTAAGGGTTATCGACGCCTATGCACATCTTTATTATCAGAAGTATCGCGGAAGCGTTGACATACTCCAGACAAAGCTACAAACACACATAGCCTTAAAAAATGAAACACTGTAACGCTGTTTGGCGGCAGATAAATATATATTACAAGGTATAGTTTTTTTTTTTATATTCAAACAATAATTGATGGCAAGAGACCGGACGGCATGTCTTTATTTCCATGGAAGATGGGTATGCCATTAGTGTGGGACGCAAAGTGTATCGATACTCTAGCGCCATCCCATCTTCCTGGCTCAGCGTGCTGCGCTGGCGCTGCCGCTGCGGCTGCGGAAAACCTCAAGTGGCGAAAGTAACCTTATAGGTCTGTTCAATGAAATCTCCAAACGACTGGTCGACACTTCCCGTGACCCAAGGGTTGGCTTTTACCTTGGCTAGAGGCTAAGCATTGCCATACAACGTGGTTATGCCGCCAGTCTCTTGGGTACATTACTAGTCAAGAGTGATGCGGAGGAATTTTTCGACGCGATATTTTTGCTAATAGTTTTAGTTAGGTTAGGATGTCATATTTTTAGTTTTATAAATGGAAAATACAGGTATAGTGATATATGGTATAGGTACAGAGAAGAGCGCTTCTACTACAAAATAATGAATTATTGTAAATCATAATTTTGCATGAATTTATCGTTAGTTTGTAACCAGATATGGCACTGTAATAAAACATAACATTAGGAATTTGCAACAAAAAAAATTACACATTTGTCGCTGAACAATTTTCATCTAAAATAATCAATTTAAACACATCACTTATCCAGTCTCTTAATCAAATAATAAGTGTGGACTCAGACCGCGAGGCGCCTCGCGAATCCACACCCTATTTTCATAAACATAAAAGCTAGTGATAAATCTTCAGTGCTGATACATCTCACATTGGAAGCTCTTGTGATACCAATAGTCGTGGTATTGTTGTTAGAGCACGTTGTAAAGTAAGGGGGATTATACACGGCGGTGTAATGCAAGAAGAGGGAAGATATGCAAGAAGAGGAGCGTTAGGGATGATTTATGCTAGTCCGTGCTGGGCGCGAGCCATGCCAAACTTCACGAACATTTCATGCTAAACCATGCAGCGTCCGTGTCGCGTCCGAGTTTTGGCCTACAAATTGAGCAGACACGGACGCAGCTCGCGTCCGTGACGGTCTTGCATAAATCATTTCTTATTTGATATGAAGTATTTCTTCAAGACATTAAATAAATTAATAATTTGATTCTTGATGATTAACGATATTTATGAATTTCCTACCAATGGCAGCTATTTAAATACTAAAATCATAGATATTTTTTAAACTATTCATTTGTTAGTTATACGGAGGAGCTCGTGGCTAAGTAATACAGCCGCACGGGTCGATTCATCAGGTTAAGCTACGCTTGCCGAGGTTGGTCTGTGGATGGGTGGCCATTTTTACATACTGAGACTCATCCGTGCTTCGAAAAGCACGTTAAGCTGTTGGTAGATAGATAAAAGATAGAACATTATTTATTATGTACACCATAAAAATTACAGACATTAATATAGAAATTTTACATTGGGTGACACAATGGGCGGTCAATGGGTGGGGGTCAGTGGGTGGTCCCGGTTGTCATTCGTGGATCTTTGACAGTCATTACGGGTCGTCAGAAGCCCGAAAGTCTGACAACCAGTTTTATCAAGGGGTACCTATCGTTATTACCCAGTTACTGAGTTGTGGAGGTCAGATAGGCAGTCGCTCCATGTAAAATACTGGTATTCAGCTGCATCCAGTTAGACTTAAAGCCGACCCCAATATAGTTGGGAAAAGGCTAGGCAGATTGATATTATCTGTTAGTTATACACTTTTCCTAATCCAGTAAAAATGATAAGAATACAGTAGGGTCAAGTAGAAGCATTTGTATGAAAAAAATAACCATAAGAAAGTAAACTCTGTAATGGGATGGCGGGCCGTTATATTAAGTTACGGGTTACGGCTCATATTTCCTGGTGTAATATCCGACAACATTGAAGGGATCGTTTAATTTTGGAGTTAAACAAGTGAAGCTTTTCTCATAGATAGTTTTATGGCTCATATAAAAATATTGCTTATAAAACGACCGACCACAAATATTTCCTTTCCTAACATTGAAAAACTGATAGCTCACTCTCTGTTGAATCTTGACAAAAGAAAACGTTATTTCCTATTTGGGATTAACCTACATATGGCGTTTTCCTTATAGTCCGGTATCGACTTGGAGGTAAAGTATTTTCGCAATGGCCCCAGGTGAGAACAACTGTGTTTGGTAAGATTTTGTCACTACTAATAGAAGGTAATACGTTGTTTCTAGTTGTGAATTGGTTGAATTACATTTTTGTTACTTTTAGTGCCATTGTCATAATTTTAAGGAAAATTTGCATTATCTACTAGTAGTAACTTAAAGTCATTGCTTCAAAATAGACTTTGAAATTACTAAGAATGTGAAAACCACACAGTTATGTTGTAAAACAGTACATCGACACCTGAATTTTTTTCTCGCATCATCTTGATTTGTACCTACAGCCTTTTTCGTGTAGTTTGCTGTCCGATTTTTTGGTGATTAGATAATGCGATGTCCGTCAACCCGTCAGATTACAAAAGAACTGTTCAAACTAAATGCGAACATTTAATAGTAATTTAAGTAGGAAATTGGTTGCTACAGCTCATAGACTCAGATCTGAACACATTCCATGTAATAAGTTTGCATTCATGATAAAAAAAATTAACTCGCCTAATTGTGTGGAGTGTGGAGTTGTGGAAGACTTACATCACTTATTGATGGACTGTGTTCGATATGAGTCTGATAGAAATGATGTGTTTGGGGCCTTGAGGTTGAACCGACTTGATTTAGGCACATTTCATAAAATTCTATCTCAACCAAATGGTGATGATGCGAAGAGTCTGTTCAGGTTTATGGCCCTAATGTAATCCATAGCAATGTGATTTGTTACTATTTGTTTAGGGTATGATGGGACTGTCATACGCATTGCGATTATAAAAGTCCCAAATTAAAATAGAAAAAAAAAAAAAATGCGAACATGATTCCTCGCTCGAATGGCAGGGTCGCCATGTAAGGACGGGATTTAAAGACAATGAAACATCTCGAATGCTGGTTAGATACTGCGTATATTTGGTCCATTCAATGACAACATAAACACACACATCCTACACCACAATGTACTGTTTAAATTTTCTTCTGGCATTGTCTTGCATCGTACAGTCGGTGTGAGTTCACCTTAAGCTTGGCAATCGTCCGAGGCGGAGTGACGACGCGCGGCGCCACTTGTCTCTACAGCACACATGTCGTGAGACGGTTGCATCGCCACTCATGCTATGATTAGTGCTGCGATGTTTTCTTGTAATTCCTTTATATCGAAATTGTTTATCGTAAAACTTCGTAAAATTAATCGTCTTTGAAAGTTGGTATACATTGTCAGATAACCTAGTTCATTTATTTCAGTTTACTGCTAAATTAACTAGACCGCATCTCTCCCAGATTTAATAAATTACGTAAGAATTTTCTAAATCAAAATCACTCAATTACAGAAAAAGTTAACGGTATATCTTTACTACTTCCAGTCAATAAACGAAATGAATCGAAGCCCCTAAACACTCTTCTTAATTGCACGAAACCCTCTTACTCTCAAAACCCATACATTCCAACACAAGATTACATTGTAAACCGTAATCGTAAATCTAAATATCGATAAAATTGTAACATTTGATAGGGGATCACTAGTGTAGTCCCCGAACGGTAATGCAACTGTATCCAATTCGTTATCGGATCCGACTTGGATTTGTCGCCGTCTCAGCTCACAATGGTAAATTTTCGATGTGGCTACAATGCTGTTATGTGGAATTGAATGTGTCTATCGAAAATATGTTGGTCTCAGTTATACTAAAATTCAGTGGTCAGTTTTATAGTTGTAGAAGCAAAAAATGCCTCGGTAAGCTCGTTAAGCTGTTGTTCTCAGCTGTCATTCCTAGATCTTTGATAGTCGTTACGGGTAACCAGAAGAAGTAGTCCACTTAGAGCACCCGTCCGAATAGCACCTGTGACTCAGTAGCCTACTGCTGGGATGTATTTGTTTTACAGGATACCAACCAGAAGCCCAAAAGTCTGACAACCAGTATTGCGAAAGAGTATCGTGTTACCCAGTAACTGGGTTGTATGTGACTGCCTATCTGAATAAGCAGTCGCTCCATGTAGAATACTGGTATTCAGCTGCATCTGATAAGACTGGAAGTGACCCTAACATAGTTGAGAAAAGGCTAGGCAGATTGATTGAGAAGCGAAAAGTGTTAAAAAGTAAGAAATTAAAGTATTTGCAAACATATTGAACAGTATTTTGCTATGAAATACTTCTCTACATATGAAATCAATACAGTTACTTTAGCTCTATAACATTAGAATGATCAACTCAAAGATGAATTAATACAAATTTCCACTCATTCGTGCGATATTCACACGTACAGGTCAATAGATTGTTATTAAATAAATTAAAAAAACAAATCACAAGAGATAATAACACAAAATCCGATGCTCAAACCAAAACCGCAACGTAAAAAAAACAAAACGAATGCTCTGATTCAACACCCGTGATTTCAATCAACATTTTTCACTTGAACAACAAAAACCCGATTACCGAATGAATTCGTTAAAATTTACATCGCAAATACTGAATATCAATTTCATTAGCAAACAGTATTAATCTCAGCAGTGATCTTCTTTATGTAAATATAATAAAATAGTAACGAAATCAAAATTGAACATTAAATATTAAAAAAAAAAAAACTTGTTACGAGGTGTGCGAATGAGTCTGCTGCCAAAAATATTGTATTTGTAATTATTGTTGTCCGTTTATCTGGATGTATGTTCAGGATTTTCGCAAAACGGCACGCAGATAGTTTATAACCTGGATTAACACGTATTTTTTAACCGACTTCAAAAAAAGGAGGAGGTTCTCAGTTCGTCAGTTTTTATTTATGTTCCGCGAATACTCGAAGACGGCCAGACCGATTTGAAATTTTTTTTTTTTTGGTCTCTTTGTCATTTGGTCACCATCTGATGTTGGGATCTTGTGGAGAAATAGAAGGGAAAGTCAAAAAAAAAAAAAATTACCAAAAATACAACCGACTTCCAAACTACAAAGTGAAAAGTAACTTTAATTTCGGAAGTCGGTGTCAAAAAACTAAAATTCTGATCCAAAGACACCGTCTTCAGAAATTAAAGTTATTTTTCACTTTGTAGTTTGGAAGTCGTTTGTATTTTTTGTAAAAAAGTTTTTTAATCCCGGTAGTACGTTCCCGTGGGATATTTTCCGACACAAACGCGGGCGAAGCCGCAGGCAAAAGAGCTAGTAATAACTACGGTATATTTACTCTGTAATTGCCTTTGGGTATGCGTGTAATTATTAACCAGATAGTTGTTTATCGACGTAAATTAATCGATAACGTTATCGGTTAATAATGTACACCTCTATTGTTGTCTTTTTCACTGTTGTCTGTTATGGCACGATGTTATTTTATTGTATTGAATTACTCGTTTACACGATTTTTGATGTGAAAACTTCTTTAGGTGCGTTGGGCAGTTTTGAGATGGGAAAAAACCGGCCAAGTGCTTGTCGGACCACGCACAATGAAGGATTCCGTAGTTGAGATGAATTTATCCCAAAAACAAACTTAACTTTGTAGTTGATAAACAAGTTCTCCCATACGGAATGTATGGGAAAACATGTTTTTGCAACTGCAAAGTTAAGTTGGTCAATTATTACTCGATAACTAGTAAAGTCTACTTACCTGTAATAGTTTTTCTTTTAATTACGTTATATAAGCTACTGCTGTGATTTTTTCACACATCCAAAACCAACCATTTAGCTAGCAGGGGGGGGGGGACACTTGACTCTAACAAAAATTAGCACTTTAAAGCTTAATATTTTGCAAACAGATCCCTGAATCCAAAAATGGTTTTCACAAACTCGTAATGTTTTTGTAAGACCTTTCCAATGATACCTCACACTATGGGATAGAAAAATAAAAAATAAAACATCACCACTTTACGTGTTTACCCTAAAAAAAAATGTTTTTCATAATTTTGTTTTACCACTTTGTCGGCGTAATTAATATGTATACCTATGTCAAATTACAGCTTTCTAGTACAAAGGGTCTCGGACCGCGGACAGACAGACAGACAGACGGACATGAGGAAACTATAAGGGTTCCTTGTTTACTACGGAACCCTAAAAACAATTGAACTCGCGACAACGTTACCGACACCTCATTTTTGTAAACGCGATTGTGCTCTTTATTTAGAAAACGTTACGGATCAATGTTCTATGCAAGTGTTTTTACTTTAATGGATTTGAAAGTTTTTTTTTTGTAAACGCGGTTGTGTTCTTTATTTAGATAAGGTTACGGGTCAATATTCTATACAAGTATTTCTCTTCCACCAAGGCAATCTTGTTTTCACTTCTGTCGGCACTCCCGGAGTGCCACTGTTTTTTTTTGTTGATAATTGATTACCTATTTTCAGTAAATGTTAATAATAATATGAATTATTGCTTTAACACCACGAATAAAGGAAAAGACATAAAACATGTAAATGTATTCACAAAACAGACAACAACAACTTCTTTAAAAATAAAACCAGCCAAGTGCGTGTCGGGCCACGCGCAAATTATAGTTGAAAAACATGTTCTTCCATACATTTCAACTGCAAATGTAAGTTTGTTCACACAATATTGAGAAATTAAATTAAATTAAATTAATTAATTTTATTTATCATAGACTTCTTATAGGTTTTCCTGTAATCTATGAGTAAAGAAGGAATCATTCTCTGTATTTTTTTCAAAATGTTAGACTCAGTAGTTTCGGAGATAAGGGTGGTAAATTTTCATAAATTTTCTTAAATATCTACCTATAAAAGTATTTACTATGAAATTATAAACAAATTAGATCTTCACAATAAACTCATTCATTTAATATGTCACACGGTACAGTTTACAAAACATTTTTTTTCCAATGTGCCTCCAAAAGTAACCATCATAATCAAAATTCATTCAATACCAATACATATGTGTACCAAATTTCAACTAAATTGGTCCAGTAGATTCGGAACAAATCGGCTGTGATAGACGGACAGATAGCCAGCCAGACATACGAGTGATCCTTTAATGAAACATAAAGATTTGCCTAATGTTATTAAGCCAAATGTAGAAAAACCTTATTGTATTTTAATGAAAATCCATGTATCTACCTACAAACAAAACACATGAAAGTAAATATGTAGCCAACTAGCCACACAATAATACAACCGCACAACATTTCCTCGGACGAGCCGTGTAATTTCTTTAAAACAATGCTTTCTTATCTCACAATACCCAACAAAAGGCGTCGAAAAGGGGACCTGTCCTAATGGCACAGAATTTCAGATTATTTTTTTTTCAGGTGACCTCAAGATAAAAGTTTTCAAGGCAATAACAAAAGCCGTACCTTAATGTAACCGGTAAAAAATTTAATGTAAAGAGCGATGGAAGGTTACGTAAGAACGGTTTCGAAGCTAATGCTTAACGTTCAGAATTGACACGAAGCAAAAAAAAAAACTCCGTAAAAAGACACCGGAGTCAGTAAATTTTTGATATAGGGAGGTACGCTTAAGGATTCCGCAGAAAGTTTCGGTCAAGGGCTGTATAGCTTTACGACTTACGGCAAAGGTTCGGAAAATTGTAAAAGTAAACGCGGCGAATATCAATAAAATTAGTTTTATGTCGCCAATGCGAGAAGCGGAAACTTTCTCAATCATTTTATCGAATCAGAATGCGTGTGTAAGGGGAACATTTTACGTAATATATTTATTTATTTAACCATTTTATGCACACACGTAAGAACAGACACGAAGAAAGGAACAGAAAAATACGTACAAAGTGATACGTATGTGTTTAGTGAGTTTGCTATTCAATCCGGGAGTACTATGTATGACATACTTGAAATGTATTAGACGTGACTCTCTGAGGTACTGAAACAAGTTACTTCGTGACATTATTAGAGTAGCTCGGAATTGTTCCGGAGCTAAAGCTTTCACAGTTGCTTAAATAGCTTCACATTTCCTTTTCAAATAATAATGTTTGTAAAGTGGACCTACAAAGCGCATTGTTGTAAATTATAAATAAGGAAAAACATCGTGGCTTTTTAGAAACGATTAGTCCGATGACTTTAAAATCAAGAAATTAATCTTCTCATTTAATAAAATACAATAGACGTGGATATATTTAGTAACCTCTTCCGCTTAGCTATTTCTGAAGAGCCATAAAAAACCCTGAAAGAAATCGACACATGTTTCACCTCTCAACGAGGCATTCTGATGACAATTGACTTGTCGCGAACCCGAACACGGCGTGTTGCCACACCGAGCGGTGAACGCAGAGTACTGACTCTTCGCTCAGCGTTCAATATAGCTAAATGGAAGAGGTTACTAAATAAATCCACGTCTATTGTATTTTATAATGGATTTCCGCAAGGTCCTGAATCAATTAACATTCTTATTTAATGATTATTCAGCATTAAGCTTGCGTAGCGCAAATTACAACTTGTTCACTACTTCTTTGTACATTATTTTCACCTAACAAACAATTTAACCAAACATCACCAAAGTTTCCGCACACATCACCCAAAAACGAAACAGCGACCTACTCGAAAACATACTAAATTTTTATCACAAGTCCTCAACCAAAACTAGTGCCCTCTACTTAATTTATGCGCGATTACCCCATCACGCCAGCCTATAGAAACTTTGTTTACGGCCACCATATCTTAACTTACCTATGTTTACGGAGGGTACGCTTGGTACTAGCATAGAATAAGAATGGGTAGAGGTGAAACTCTCGCTCTGAACGCATTGTAAATACCTACAGAAAAGTCTAACACAACCCACAGTCTGACTATTTTCTTAATGTCCCTCGGGAATCATCGCATTTTCGAATACAAACGAATGCTAATTTCCATGTCCATCAATTATTAGATTTATCGTGTATAATAATTTGAATTCAGAACTAAGTACTTTATTGTTGTTTTGTTTTGATTTCCGTGTGAACTATGTACAGCTGTAAAAATATTTTCCTATCTGTCGTGCTTGCGACTTTAGCAGCTTTCCTTATACATATTACATTCACTTAAAATAGTATTAACAACTCTATATACTCCCAAGTCGATTGAGAGCGTCCGATCTGCACCAAGTGCAAAGGGCAACTGATAGAAATCCGACGACTGACGAAACACGTTTGCCGAAAATAGTTATACTGTACCTGGTGACCGCCATGATCGCTGAGACCAGCATTTTACACTATCTTAGTCATGATGGTATGGTATGCAGGTTTACAATTAATGTAAGATCTTGGTGGCAGTGAATATAGTCATGGTTACAGACATAGCAGCAGCTCTTAGGATTGTATCTATCTTGCGGTGTACACTACATGCTCCACTTCGATTGTTTCAATATTTGTAACCCTGTTTAGGCCTGAGCAGGTGCGGATCTTAGTAGGAGCAGTAGATATACGTTTTCATTTTTATGTTTTTGTTTGGGAAATTATCAAATAACTTCTCCCGCTCTGGGCGGAGCGAAAAGGCGTGTCAGACTCTTACTGACTAAAACCCACCCGTATTCTTTCAGTTACCTATATATTGCCAGGGGCCACGCGGTATCCATTTCGGACTTTTTCATGACACCGGGAGGCATTGGCCTTAGTGGACCCCGACAGTTGTGCTGACATCTCTTTGAGGCGCCCGTGGAACACAACGCGCTGTCGACCCGGGCCTGGTCCTTATCGGACGGTGAGCTACCCATTACTCACCGTCCGCAAGCCCGCGCCTACGGAGCAGTAGGTATACCTACGTTATTATTTTGGCGACATCGGCGCACACATAAATCGAAATACACGAGTTTAGGTTCCGTTCATCATTATGATCTCCCAAGCCTTTTTCCTACTAATTGGAGTCGGCTTTCAGTATATCCGGACGCAGCTGAATACCAGTATTTTGCATGGAGCAGGTGCCTCTGCTTCGTAGTTTCAGTTCTGTTATGGTTTTCTTATTCTATGGTATCAGGTAGAGAAATTTAGGGGAACTATACTATCATTAATCCCCGGAGACAATGTAGTTAACTACGACCCACTTTATCTATATTTCTTGGAGCCTCTAGTTCCCAGCACGATTAGTCGCTCTGATATTGGACGGGATATTAGGTTGAGGTCTGTTCTATTGTTCTTTATGGTGATAGTTATTTTTATACAGAAGAGGTGTTTTCTTTGCAGAAAAATATGATCCTGATCACTTGAAATAATTCGATGGAGCAATTAGAAGGTCAAATCAAGCTGCATACACCTCTGCCTTACCTTTCATGCCTTACAGGCGTGATATTATGTTGTGTGTGATACATTATACTTTGACGTAGCAATCAATATTTTTAACATAGAGCTGACTTTGCTATAAATTTTTTGTCAGCAGAGGATTTCAGTTCAGATACATGCATTTCGATTGGCCCCAGTATTCTATAGTCACGACGCGCGACATCCACGTAAAAATCCTACCAATTTCTATTACAACATAGTGCAGGTCAGGTTTTTTTAAATTGCTTTCGACAGTGTTGCAGTTCAATCCCACATGATATTTTTTTGCTGTTTCGCCAGTAATTTAGAGTATGTTGGTTTACTGATTGTTTTTCTCCTCCCAATACAAATCTTTGATATCTATTAGCAACATTTTAGCCATATTTATGATTCCGTCTTGTTAAAAAAAAGTTTAAAAAACTATTTATGCACAACCAATCTGGCCTTTTCCTATGTTGGGGTCGGATTCTAGTCTAACCGGATGCAGCTGAATACCAGTATTTTACATGGAACGACTGCCTATCTGACCTCCACAACCCAGTAAATGGGTAATACGATACCCCTTGGTAAGACTGGTTGTCAGACTTTCGGGCCGTGACGACTGTCAAAGATCCACGAATGATAGCTGGGACCAACGGCTTACCGTGCTTTCCGAGACACAGAGGAGTCCCGGTATGTAAAGATGGTCAACCATTCACGGACCAACCCCGGCAAGCATAGCTTAACCTGATAGATCGACCCGGACGGCTGTTATTACTTAGCCACGGGCCAATCATTTATGCACACACATATAATAAATATATAAGTAATCAATAAATAAGGAACAGATTAATACGTACAAAGATGATGCTTATTTCTAAAGAAATCTCTTCTAGCATACCTGCGACAGGAAAATAGATAAAAAGAGACGTAGACAACGTGTGTAAGAGTAGAAAAGAAAAGAAAACATTTAAATAAAAAAAAACGTGTGGCACTCGGGGACTGCCGCGGTAAAGCTATTGCATAGCATTTGTAACCTCCATACTTCCTATTTGTCAACGCTACACTTGGGATGATGACGTGATGACATAAAACAAAAATTACGTTCCCATGACAACATCACGTTTCCCATGACAACATCACGTTGTCATGGGAACCGTCATTATATGGTAGGCGGAGTGGGGGATGTTAGGTTTTATTTTCATTACGTTACGGAATTTCTTGATTCGGTCGCCGCGCTCAAAGCCCGCGATAAAAGCTATACAATAGCTTAAAAAAAACAATTAAAATGACAATTATTAATAGGTAATTGTTGGTAGGCAGTAACTATCAATCTATACAGTCAATGATCATTAGTCTCTGGTTACACCACTCGTCGTATTCATCGCTCCAGGCTTTCCCAACCAACGTACAATAGAAACACCAAAATCATTATTAGACCTTGCCCTAACCTGTATGTGAACCGAATTATCCTTTTATTTAAAGGAGGTCTTACTAAAGACCCCAATTTTCACTTAACCACTTCAAGGTTCACTATAAAAAAACAAATGTCAAATGTCAAAACAAAAGAACGAATGAATGAAAAATTCGCTCATTCATAATTAGAATGCGTATTGGCAATTCAAAATGTCATAGTCTCGGAAGCTATTTGGGCGCTACGATGAATAATAATGGTCTCACCTCACCGCTTCAGTTTACATTGTAAATCTGCTGCGTCGTGTAAACAACCGTTTGTAATTAACATTTTAGTAGGCGAGTGTATTATTAACGTTAAATTACGATGTCTACGATTTATTTATAGCAACGTTTTAAGGAAAATTTTCAAGTTGTTTCCACTTTTGATTAGCTTATAAATTTTATATGGTGTTTGTCGTGTGGTTTGAGGGTTTTAACTTTTCGGTAAAAGGGTTCAATCAGTATGGGCGGGGTTCAATCAGATTTCGGAACTTAGTTTAAGCATCTGTCTTACCGCGGGCGATTAACGAGAAGCGAGAAGAACTAGCAACAAAAAACGAGTTGGCGAGCAAGGAGTCGCGACTGCGCGATGGAGACGAGCGATTACTCGCTGTTATACGTTTGTACTAAGCGTTAGTCTCTTAGCGAGTGTTCTGCCCGCCAAGCGAGCGTCGCTGAGCGACTTTCTTTGATAGCTCTTGTCACTTCGATAAACGACTCGCCGGCGGTTTAAACAGTCAACGATCAACTATTAATATACAAGGTGGCAGGGACATCGACGCGAAAACTGTTACCATGAATTCAGTATATGATCCTGAACCTCCAGAAGTTGAAATTTTTCGTCGGTAATTTTTTTTTAATCAGCTGTTTCATAGAAAATTGCAATACGTACGTGGTCAAAATAAATGGTCTTTTATTTACACGGGACCTACAATGTTATTTACATTTCTTGAGCCAATAAATCGATAATAGCTAGTCGCTTCCTCGCTGGCGGTGGGACAGGTACCTTATTGACGTACTTTATTCGATGTGAATTATAATTATTCAATTAATATTCAGGAAAAAAAAGTAGGGAAGTTAATACATAGATAGTCCGCCTCCAAGCTATGTTTATTTTATTTTATTAATTTTAAGAAAACTTACAGCTAGTACATTCGAGTAGTCAGAAGTAATATGTAGAAGAAGGCCAATTACAAGTTTCCACTCATATAATATGTTCGTGAACTATTAAAGTACAGACGAATAATATTGTATTTTCAATTGTATTCATAGACTAACACAGTAATAAATAATTAATACGATAATTTGTGCCACTTACAACCGCTTCTAGGTGTTCCTCATTTCCAATTAATCATTCATTATTAAATGTGTAGATTTCATAACGTATTTAGTTCAAACGCTTGAAGCTGATAATTTTACCTGTAGGTAACACGTACGAGTAATAAAATTATTTTAATTACTAGGTAATAATTATAAACTATAAACCTTGTTGAAAAATTTATTATTTATAACAAGAGGTGTATTACTCGGTGGCGAATAGTGGAGGTAATTACAAAATTAAACTTGCTTAAAGACATAAACCAAAAAAGAAACATACTTTTGCTACTGAAAATGACTAAATATTTTGAATTCTGTGTGACTAAAATTGGGTAAAGATTTGAATACCTACCTAACTCACATTTTTGAAGTAAAAACTTTTTTAGGCGCGTTGGGCATTTTTGAGATGGGAAAAAACAATTTAACTCGCGACACCGTTACCGACACCTCATTTTTGTAAACGCAATTGTGCTCTTTATTTATATTACGTTACGGATCAATGTTCTATACAAGTATTTTTACTTTAAAGGTTTTGGAAGTATTTTTTTAAATTGTATTTGTTTTCACTTAATTTTATTCTAGGTGCATCGTCTTCACATATAATAATTATTTAACAAATGTACGTACATATACAAACAATTGTGAAACATTTTAAAAGAGTAACGGTGGAGTTTCTTGCCCATTCTTCTCCATACGAAAACTACTTTTTGGAAGGGGCGATTAGAATAAATTTTATTATTTTGTAATTTTTGACGTTCAAAAGTGCCATACATGGGCCTATTTGAAATAAATTATTTGACTTTAACTTTGACACTTCTGTCGGTATTTCCGGAGTGCGACTTTTTTTTTTGGAATATTATCTTGCAGGTCAACCAAGGAAGTTGTCGGCTGCTTAACCGGACATTCCTGTAAATGCTTTAATAAATTAAGGCCTCCAACCAGAGCATAAAACTTACAAACTAAGCGACTACACATTAAGGGCACCCCTTGTGGGGTACGGGCCTCGGCCTAGGGCTTTGCTGGGGGAGGACAGCAAGGCTGAATAGGCTGAATCGGATCAAGATTATTTTGAGAAGAATTTAAAGTTACAGGCTCAGCGGCGCGGCCTGGCTCGAGCAAGGCCCGACCCTTGCTCAAGCCAGGCCGGGCATGGACGGAGGAGTCGCGGCGGACCTACGCGGCTATTATGGAAGAACGGCGGTCTGTGTTTGTACTTGCAAACGGTACTGGTAGCCCTAATACTCTCCTGGAGGAAGATTCTCATTGCGAATATAGAAGGCTCTCGTGACCTTTTTAAGAAACGGTTCTGGAGAGTCAGCATCCTAATGAAGATAGCGTGGCTTAGCGTGTGTGAAGACGATGACGCAACCCTAGGTCATGATGGGACGGATGACCGCAGTATAGATGAGCAATTTGCAGTCGAGTGACAACTGCTGCGTGTGGTCAATATGAATTGGAGCCTCCTGAGAGCGAAGGCGCCGCGCGAACGAGCCGCACTTATGTGCTCACTGAAGGAAAGGTGGTTGTCAAGGATCACACCTAGATATTTTGCTCTCTTCTCCCAAGGGATCGGCTTGCCTTCGTTGTTTACCAATACCCAATAATATAACTGGGTGCCATACAAGTAGGCCCAAAGTTAGTGGTCACCGATGCCTACTTAGACAATTGTGAAAATGCTGAAAAGTCTTAAATCGCTGTGAATACAACAGCGCCTTCAAACTGAAATACAGCAACGCCGCTTACTGGCAAAGATGTAAATGGTTTTTGTATCCTATCATATAGTTCCCCGAAATATTTCCTTAGCAAAGAACTCTAATAAATATATGTAGGTATCTAAGATCGCAATTCTTGAGTCTTTTATTCGGTTTCATTTGTGTAATCGAAATTTTTCGTTTCCCTTCATAGAAACTAACTTCGTAATATTAACCACTTCAATAAACATTCAGATTTATTGAACTAGAACGCTCAGTAAAAATATTTTATCGAAGTATTTTAGTTATCGTATTGCTCTGTTTCATTGTATAGGATTTTTATTAAACTTTTGTAAATGTAAGATAGATCCCAGACAACTTCGGACGATTTCTTGTAGTAGGTAAATCTGATATTCAATTTTGGTCACTGATGTTATTAGAATTGTATGAATTGAAGAACATTATTACAGCATTATAGTGACATAACACACATTATCGTAGATTGATCGATCATCGTCCTCGAACCTTGTGTTTAAAAGCAATTAAATTTTATCTGCTTCAATCTCAGTGTAATAGATACCTAAAATATCTACATACTGTATCATTCTATTCATCCTTCTGCCATTATCTCTATTCTATTGGGGTCAGTACAGCATGTTTTCTTCTGCCAAAATCTCTATTAATTAACAGAATCTCACAATACACAACTTTCTTTTCATAGTTAACAAATTTCAAAGTTTACAACGTTACATCTCCTATTTTAAACGACAAATCATTCGATATCATTCGTCTGCGTTCAACCTAATTTTTTACTTTCAATGTAAATCGATATCCTGTTAAGGTCCCCAAGTACCTTTTGATCTTCAATAATTTAAGGTGCTTCCCGACAAAAGACTAATCGAATTTACGTTATGAAAAGAAAATAATTTCAATTTCTCTTTACCGCTGCTACTGAATTATCTTCGCGTTCTTTTTTTAACGTTAGAAGAAATAACTTTGTGGGAACAATGATAACTTTTCTGGAAACGGACGACAAAAATTCTGTGTCTTTTTCTGTGTTGTTGCTAGTCGAAGGCCTGTCAAAGTCAAAGTCAAATCATTTATTTCAAATAGGCCCATGTATGGCACTTTTGAACGTCAAAAATTACAAAATAATAAAATTGATTCTAGTCGCCCCTTCCAAAAGGTAGTTTTCGTATGGAGAAGAATGGGCAAGAAACTCCACCGTTACTCTTTTAAAATGTTTTACAATATTTTGTATACATTAATTATATTAATTATATGTGAAGACGATGCACTAGGAATAAGATTACTATACCACAATAGGTAAAAATAATTAAACCTGTAACACATGACAGCCTTTTAAGACATTGATAAAAAAAAAATGTCTGTCTTTATATGCATAGATACCATCTACCTACTCAAGAAAGGTGATTGTTAATTCTATTTCTATTATAAGTACTAAGTAGTCATTAAGGATAAGCCCTATGTAACTTTAGACAAAAAAAAAACTTAACGGAAAACTCCATGAATTTTCTTCACCTCTATTAGTTCTTTTAAAATATGTCATGGTGTAATTAGCAAATTAAGAATCAGCCCTATGTGGTTGAGACAAAAAAGGCACCTTCGGATCGTAAAGGAAAAGACCGTGTATTTTCCTCTTCCCCTCAAAAACAGGCGAAAACAACATTAAATTGATATTAGCTGCAAGTGTAAAGCCATTTTATTTCCCGTACATTAGCTCCTAGTTTTCGCACTTAGAGGTCTCTGAAGAAAAGATTTATTAATGGCGGGGCAGCTACAGGTACACCTCAAGGAATAAAAATAAAACACATTTAAGTGCGGTAAAGATGTAATAAATAACTGATGTTAAATTGACTGCGAAGAGCTTATGGGCCCGAAACTCGAAACAAAAGGGAAATTGGCTTGTTTTTCCATTGGTTTTCAACGGAGAATAGAAAAACGAGTTTAAAGAATTCTATTTAAGGATCTTTGTGATGTAGAGAAAAATATTTTTTTGGGTTGGGAAATTGAATCTGAACGTCCTATTTTTACAAAATGTTACCCGTTTTAGAAACATTTAGTTTGGGCTTAAAAAACAACCTAACCTATATATGCAATAATTTATTAAATTTCCATTTCAAAATGATTGATAAATATTAAAATTAAGTAGGTGATTCTGGTAGGTACGTATTCTGTTCAAACTTTTTTTGATAGATGAATGGAATAATGTATAAGAAATGTAAACGTCGAACGTCGTCGTACAGATATGATTTTGTGGGGTCATCGACTGCAATTAGAGTAGTTACATAAAATTATTTGTTTTTTTTTTTGGGTAAACTTTACAGATGTGATGGGTATCGATATCTAAACACGATAAAAATAGATAAAATAGATTTTCCTAACTCATGCTTCGGGTAACAAGACTACAAGAGGTCGTTGAACCCCCAAAAAAAAACATCAAATCTGTTTTTTATGTTTTTATTTTATCGTGTTCACATAAAGATACCCATCACGTTTGCAGAGTACTGCTAACTAATTTAAATTGACCATGTATAGGCTAGACTTAATAATAAAATAAAAAATAAAATAATTTTTATTGACACAAATACAGATTTTACAAACTTTGTTTGAAGCCCTAGCTCCTGAGCTAGGTAGCAACCTGTGTTACACCTGTGTCTTCGCCCATTTATGGTTAATTTCATAACAATAAGCAAAAGTAAAAGAGAAAAGGGAAAAAAAAAACAATACAATAAAAGACAAAATACCACAGTTATAAGATGGACACATGCTCTTTGTGTGAGTGTGTGTGTGCGTGTGGGGGTGCGTATGTGTGTGTGTGTGCGTGTGTGTATGGGTGAGTGTAGATCATTTTATGAGTACTGATTTTGTAATAGATCTTCCGTCTGGTGGTAATCAAGTGTTTGAAGCCATGTGGAGATTTTTAATTTAGTTTATTTCGTTAGAACGGATTTATATTATGGGTATTGTTTAATTTACTGTAAATGTATTTAGCCACGTAAAAGTATTGTCTTCTAGCGGAAGCGGTTTTACATCTTTCTGGTCTACATACATTAGTATGAGTAATAGTTCTCTTTACTTTGGTGGCATGAATTACCGGCGTTAGTTGGTGTTGATTAATTGTGAGATGAAGAAGGTATACCTGTCTCACGGTAAGTTCACTTAATGTTCACTTATAATAACACTAGCAGTGCCCCGCCGTTTCACCCGCATAAGTCTTGATTCCGTGGGAATATCGAGATAAAAAGTATGCTATGTATTAATCCAGGTTATAAACTATCTGTATGCTAAATTTCACCCAAATCGCTTTAGTAGTTTTTGCGGGAAAGAGTAACAAACATCCATCCATCCTCACAAACTTTCGCGTTTATTTGCTTTCCATCATCATTATAATTATTCTTCAATATAACAGGCACATTGTAAAGACTTATTTCCCTTAAAAAACGACAACAGCTTGAGAAAAACAAGGGTGTATGATAAATAGCAGCAAATGTAATGCTTGGGTAAGACTATGCGGTAACTCCATCTGTCATGGCGGGCATAAACTTAAGGGACAGGTACTTTTATCGATATTTATTTCTTTTTATCCTGTAACGCGTTCTGAACACTGATACCTAGTATTAGAAACTTTGTTAAATGTAACGTCTATTATGTCTGTCTATTAGTGAGTTTATAATTCGAGAACTAACTACTATTTCGATTTACGTTTTTATATTCATAGATATTTTACAATAGTTAGTGACTAAAGTATTATATTATAAGCGAGGACAAGGTTAAGTTTCTTATAACTTTAATGGGCGCTAAAAGTAAGAGTAAGAGCATTCAAATCAACAAAAAAGGGATATTTTACTCATTTTTAGGGTTCCGTACCTCAAAAGGAAAAAACGGAACCCTTATAGAATCACTCGTGTGTGTATATCCGTCTGTCACAGCCAAGTTTCTCCGAAACTACTTAACCAATTTAGTTGAAATTTGGTACACATATGAATTTCTGTTACCCAAATATGGACGTGTAACGTAAATAAATGAATTTTGAATATGGGGGTCACTGTTCGGGGGCTAATTAGAAAAAAAAAATATGTGGACTGTACCGTGTGCCATGTCAAATGAAAGGGCTTGTTGTGAGGATCTCAAATATTTTTTTTTTCAATAATTTTCGTATAAACACTTTTAAAGAAAATTTTAAAAAAATTATGAAAATTGACCATTCCTCCCCCTTATCTCCGAAAATAATGAGCGTAAAATTTTGAAAAAAAATACAGAGAATGGTACTTTACTCATAGATTACAGGAAAACCTTTAAAAAGTCAATGGTTTTAAAATATCGTGGTAAATCTCTCAATAATGTGGGTACAAATTTACATTTACAGTTGGAATGTATGGGAGAACATGTTTTTCAACTACAATGTTAAGTTTGTTCTTGGGATAAATTCATCATTCATCCTAACTACAGAACCCTTCATTGTACGTGGTCCGAGATGCACTTAGCTGGTTTTTTTTAAAATTCCACGTTCAGATATAATCAAAATAACAAAAGCAACAAAATGTTTTGTTTACCTTCCAATTTGAAACTATCACATTTCAAACGATTGCGCAGTTCGGATGTGCATTTATTTGGGAAACTAGTTTTGCACAAAAATCTCGTATTTCCAACAAAACTTTTTAGATAAATTGATATAATATTTCAATTCAGGATTAATTGAATTTTATTGCAGAGCTGCAATCAGTGTTAGAAATGCTTTTTGTTTGTCCAATCAGGTCGTAGGTATTCGGACTGATGTTAGCTAAATAGATCATTCATCTGTGGGGATAAGCCATAGGCATCTATCGGGTCTTGTCTGGACTATTCAATTCGTGGTCCTTCGATACGTTAAGCTGTCAGTGAATACCAGTTTTCATATGGTATATTATTAACAATCAAACGCCTGAAAATGTGACAGTTCAACTCGTCAAATCGATATTTGACAAAACGCGTACGGCCAACGCAAAACACAAAAAAAGCCCAGTATACGTTGACCGAGCGACAGGTTTCCCCAACGTGTACTAGGGGGCTTTAAAAGAATTTCCAAGGTGTACTCAAACTGCAAAAATTACTCTTAAATACTTATCGAAAAAAGCTTGACATTTAGAAACCTCCAATTACTCTATTTTGCAGGCTTCCTAAATATGTCCTATAACCTCCAATAAACCTATATTCTCAAAAATTACTGCGTTTTATTACCCTAAACACGTACACAACAAAAACCCTATAAATAAATCTAGGTACACCGCTGTGGGACTATTGAATACCATTTTTCATGATATACTGAACTTCGCTATTATCATAACGGCTTGAAATGATATACTGGGCTTGTTTTGACGTACGCTCGGTAACCATGAAATAGAAAAGTTATATTCAGTACTGAACGAACGTGTAAGTAGTCTCTTATTTATTGAGTGGAAGTTCAAGGATACAACCTTGTAGACGGTTTTTTGGGCGAAATTGTCAGAAATTATTTTATGTCTACGTGAGTACGGATTTTATGGATTCAGGCTTTTTGGTACAATAATTTTGTTTCATCTTAAAATAACAGTTATTCGTGATTGTTAGTGTAATTATGAAGCTGACTGTATTTTTAATACTCATGCTAAGTTGAGTAATTCGGTAGGTACAGACAACAAAAATTAAGCATGCTCAGTTAAGAAAATATTTCTGCGGCAGCGCAGCTAGTGACAAACCACACCCCTTCCTGGTCTCGCCCAATTAGAGACAATATGCATTTGTTTGTGTGAGTGTCACACTTCTAGATATCATTATATTAATACGAAGACGATTAAAATACGCTTCGTGTATCCTATTGGCCAAAACGCATGCATCGGGCGATCAAGTCGTAAGCTGTACTATGCGATTATCGCCTTAAAGGAGAGCTTGCGGAATATTGGTCGATTGTACCTACACGTTTAATGAAAAGTAATTATAAAATAGTTATACCATACAAGTACTTGACCACGTAACTACATGTGGGTACGCATTTTAACAACGCAAAGATAAAACACCAAAACATCTGTTCCGTTCATTTACTTTAAAGAACTCTCAACCGCCTCTTATACGTATGTAGTCCCTTACCACCCAATCCAAGGAGAAACATCATATCATAATTGTTGGTAAAAAAGTTTTCCGTTTCAAGAGTTTCGCGATACAAACCGAGGGAGAGATGTATAAATATTTATTGTACAGGTGGTATAAACCGCCCGAGGATATTGGAGGATAAATTGATTGTTCGGGGTCGGTTTTCCATTTAGATATGGAAATTTCCGGGATTGTGTACGAAAATCTTCGATTTTACCTACCTACCTTTTTTTTCAACAAATCACGCTAAGAGCGATCGAGTTTTTTTAGAAAGAAAAAGAGAAAGAAAGAAAAACATTTATTTGAACACAGTTCGTGAAACACAAAATACAAATAACAAAATGAAAAATAGATTGCTAGATAAATAAAAAAAAATGAAATAGATTATGATTATTTAGATTTTTTTCAGTACTCGTAATTTGAACATGCATTTTGCTGGGCGAATAAATATTGATATAATACAGTCAAAAAAAGGATTGTGTGGTTTTATGAAACCACGGTAAAAGTAAAACTTCTATAGGCGCCGCTATATTGGCCTTGGCTGCTCTGACGAGCGCCTTTCACTTTATCCCTACTCCGCGGCCGACCGTCACGCGACATGCAACACACAGACGAAAAAGTTTGAGACGATGTAATAAAAGTTTCACTTTAATAAATCAAAGCTTAACTTTTATTTTTAATGTGATAAGTAACCAATTTTTGGTTATTACAAATAACATAATATTTCACTGTCAATATGATTTATTATGAAGAGAAAAAATAACAAGCTCATAACGTAATAAATACACAATAACCGAAGGTAAAACTTTAATAGAACCACAATACATCAGGCAGTTAAAAGGTCCAAGCAATTTCGTTTTCGCTTCGTCCATAAAAGAAATACAGCGGTCACAAATTTATTTATGTTCAGTTATTGTACGTCATGTCCCAGTGATCGTAATAAAACATAGCGTTTACATCCGAAGCCTACTAGAGACGCCAATCAAACAAACGTGACCCTTTCGCCATCATATTATTAGATTCAGAATAAACGTACCTAACATATAAACAACGGACAAACGATTGACTTTCATGATAAAGGGTTCGTCCATACGAAATTAATTCAATAACAAAGGTCACTATTGTCTTGTTGTCTCCTTCTTTTTATCCCAAATTGGATATTTGAGATGTTTCATTTCACTTTTATTCGGTTACAATTTGACTTTTTCTCATATTGAAGATTGAAATTGTGTCTCTAACTCGGCGCGCGATTGCTTGCCTCAAACTTTCCAAGTTTTGATACCGTATTACTCAGCGTTTTTAGATATTGCCTATTCAATAAAAATATATTATTCCTTATTTTATCGACAGCTCTTTACTAGTTTTCGAAGAATAAAGGCGCTTAAAATTATTTATAGCTGTCGTTTAAATACTCTGGGCAAGACATACGCGTCTGGGAGACTTTGGAAACGAATTTATTTTATAACTCTACCTAGCTTCCACAATTTGAATAATAAATTGTATAATTTCTTATAGCTACCTTCCAGAGCTGCCGTCATAAATTATTTTGTCGGCCAAGTATAATAAATACTTTCGCGACCTATAGGGCAGGGCGGGGCTAATAGTCCCAATTTTCACTCTAAGACCCATAAGTCTTAAAATCGAGTACTTACTGTCAACAAAAAATGTTGTATGACACCTTACACAATTCAGCTTAACGCTCAAATAGTCGGAAATGTGAATATTTACTTGATTTCCGAAAACTTTAGCAACAAATGCAAAATGGAATTCTGTACTTTTTACCCCGCTCACGGGGTAAAAAGTCCAAAGTTTGGGGTAAGAAGTCCATTCATCCTAGTGGCTAGCTAATTAAGTATTTGTGGTCAATTATTAGGTTAAATCAAAATGCATTATTTTAAAATCAATATCTAATAATATTTCTGTTTATTAAAATATCAATATAATCAACAAATCTTAATATTTTAGTATAATCAACATGAAATTCCAACTTGAAACAATTAAACAAAACGAAACGTGAATTATTTTGAGCTTTGCTTTTAAACATACACAAAATCAGTCTTTTATGGCAGTAATTTCAAGTTTTAACCTGGGTCTTACTTCAATCGTGCAATAAACCTTTTAAGAGAATTCCTGCAGATATCTTTCGCTGCTTGACATAGTTTCTCCTCATCTGCAGCCAATTTCATAATATGTAGCGGTGTAGTCCCTCTATCTGTCCTTCTTTTATAATTACGCATCCTTTAAAAGAAAAAAATAAACTATTTATTAAACATATCACTTCAATAAAACATATGGGGAAAAAAGTTCTCTCGCGGGTGCAAGAAGTCCCATCGGTGTACTTCTTGCCCCATATCTACGTCCAGTGATTTGCAAGGTTATAAAATAAAAACGGTTAACAACAAAAATATTTTATTACCATGTATTACTTACGGGTATAATAAGACTGCAATATGAACTTACCTTAATATTTTCTTTTCAGTCAATGTAGATCTATGAAAGAAACGAGAACAAACACTTTTTTTACTTTTGGGCGCGAAAAAATTCCGATAGCCGTGTTACTTGCATGTTTGCTCTGCGATGATTGGCGGCTCGCGGCTTCGTCATCGCCTCTCATCCCGCTTCAGGTCACGTAGACCGTCTGTTTCTAGCGCGGATAGATACTGTGACATGTATGTTGGGACTTCTTACCCACCGGACTTCTAGCCCCGCCCTACCCTATCAAGAATATATATAAGAATAGTGAAACTTTGGTCAAACTAACGGAAATGCCCCAAAACTTAATTGAAACGAATGGCTCCAAGGCATATACTAATTAGACGACGACGCCAGAACTTTATACGTACAGTACGTCTCCTTAGAGTGTCGAAATTAGAGTTAAACTAAACTTGTTTACCTTTCTGCTGAGCTGTTTATATGAAAGTTTGCAAATACGCCACCTCGGGGAAGTAAAATTTTGCTAAAAGTGCCATGCCCGGAGTTTGCTTAGTTCTCTCATGCTTCAAAGTAGTTAAGTAATTTGTATAAAATTGTTTTACTTGAACAAGTTTTGCATCTGTTCGCATACTCTGCGGTTATCATAAAAGCTATGCGACGTATAAGTATATTCAGCAATGGGGGCAATATTTTGTTTATTTGAAGATAAGGAAGTTTGGCAATAATTCCTTCTGCACATGTGGCTTCCCTGGTACCTCATTAACGGCATAAATAAGTAAGAGTCTATTAACTGCTCCCAAATTACCATGTTTATTTAAATCTTTATTTATTTTTTTTGTTTTTACATTCGTCCTTGACATTTTTATTATTCTATTATTTGACATTATATACCTACGATTTAATTTCAACTTTTTTTTTGTGACTTTTGTGGACATGATAATTACTCAGATTGATTACAGTTGTAACAGCAATCATATAATTGCGTTTTATTAAAATAGGTTTTTTACTTTTATTAATTTATTTATTTTTGTATAGATTCTTTTCTACATATTTTGTGAATGTGAGAACGCTGTAGGCTTAGTGGATTGTAGACCTGTTGACCATTTTCTATTTTGTTAAGTACTTGGTACTTATTGAAAGACCTACACTGTCCTCCCATACCTAGAAAAACTGTTATATGAAAGTATTGTAAAAGCCAATTATTTTTAAAAGAGTAACCGTGGAGTTTCTTGCCGGCTCTTCTCCATAGGAAACGACCAATTGGAACCGTGCACCTAGCTTTTGACGTTTCATAAGTGCCCATGTAGGTTTATGTGAAATAAAATATTTTGATTTTGATTTGATTTTAAGTCAAAATCTGCGATATATTCGCAGATTTAAATTAGGTAGGTAGGTCAATTTCTAAACAACACAACACATTTTCCCTCCTAGTTTCTAGAGACAATGTGGAAAATTAAGATCGACATTGAAAGTTTGATAATAGAAATTATATTTATTTTCTACAGTATTTTTAAACCGATAGACAAAAGGTAAGAGGTACAATTACAAGGGGAGACAAACTGATGTATTACGCAAAACATTATCATGCATTATTATGCAAGCTTAAACAGACTGTTAACAGATCGGAGCGTGTTAGCGAACGCAAGTGATGTTTTGGTAATCTAGCATTATAACAAACAGTTCTAATAAAAAATATTAAGTAATATAGGTATTTTTTTTTCATCCAACATGCTGCGCTTGACGGGGTTGGTCCGTGGATGGGTGACCATCTTTACATACCGAGACTCCTCCGTGCCTTTAAAAGCACGTTAAGTCGTTGGTCACGGGTCGTCAGAAGCTCGAAAGTCTGATAACCAGTCTTACCAAGGAGTATCGTATTACCCAGTTACTGGGTTGTGGAGGTCAGATAGGCAGTCGCTCCATGTAGAATACTGGTATTGAGCTGCATCCGGTTAGACTGGAAGCCGACCCCAACATAGTTGGGAAAAGGCTAGGCAGATTGATTGATTACCTAATTTATCAAAGACCTTAATAACCTTTCCCTATAAATTCAAGAAGTAAAACTTGACAGTACACTAACTGTCTCTTTATGATAGTAGTCAACGTGCGCAACACGTTTTATCTTTCTTTTACGCCCATAAAAAAACAAGTACAAATATTTATAGAACTGGATTTTTCTTTGTGCATGCACGGTATTGTCCTTTATAAAGTATACTAGCTGTTCAGATCCAAGACAAAAAGTATATCCTTCTCCAGGTCATAGTCTACGCACGTGCCAAATTTCATCCAAATCCGTTCAGCCGTTTTAGCATGAAAGCGTAACAAACAAACAAACTCATTTTCGCATTTATAATATTATGTGGATAATATTATGGAAGAAAGTTATGTTAAGGTAAGGTCTGCTTATTTAGTTAGAAGACATACAAATAAGAAATTTACCCAAACATTATTTTAATCTTTGATCGGTGGACTATTAAAGTAATAATTTAGTCGGCATATCGCTATTAAATTCCAACTAAAAATAATTCCAACTAAATAGGTATAAATTACTATTGATTTGTCTGAGATGCAGGTTTGGAGGATAGATGGCATTCATTCATTCACATACATTTGGGCTTCTGACTTGAAAGTAGAAAAAAAATACCTAAAAAGTTGATCATTATTTAAAGTAGTCAGTGAACAAAACACAATTCCAAAAGCCTGAAGCCTGTACTTGGAAAAAAAAAAGGTAAATAAGCCATGCAAATGTTATTTTATGAAATCAACTCAGTATGACAGAAATACCGTCACATAACGAAAAAATACATCCCAGTTATTAAACTTAAATAATACCTACATTTCCATTGTCTACACAATTTCGTTCAAAATGATGGAAAAGGGGAAACTTCTCCCCTTACATTTTGTTTCTTTTCAATCAATTATTTCGGTTCAACGCAAACGAGCAACTGTCAGTTAGAAGAATGCGTTTTGGATATAAACTTCGGATTTTATTAACTTTGGGAAAATTAATATCTGTAACGTTTTCTTTTTTGAATTTTATTGGATTTATTTTTGTGTAAAAAGTTCGTTATATTTTAGGATATTGGAGTGGAAAGTTAGATGGTTTTATACAATTATTTATGTTGGTGATTCATTTTTTCAGTTTGAAAATGGGTATTAGAGATAGATCTGAAATGCCAATTTATTGACTTTAGAATTCAATTGATAGATTTCTAATCCAACCAAAATAAAATATTGTTCAATATTTTTTATCTTAACCTATATAGAAAGAAAGAAAATACATATATATAGCACAGACCAAAAAGCACTCAATATAATTAACAGCAACTAAAAAAAATTAAAATCTAATAAAAAGTGTAAAAGTGCGATGTAAGAAATTAGCAGGGGAGTGTGCCTCACGGCTGCGTTAAAAAGGCCTAGTTCAGCAAAAATGCCAGACTACAATAAGTGCCTGATATTGTGTCCCACTGCTAGACCTCCCTCCTTTATTGTTCTACTAGCTGTGCCCCGCGGTTTCACCCACATAAGTCTCGATTCCGTGAGAATATTGGGAAAAAAATTATTCTATATATTAATCCAGGTTATAAACTATCTGCTTGTCAAATTTCATCCAAATCCGTTCAGTAGTTTTTGCATGAAGAAGAGATAAACATACACACACACTCACAAACTTTCGCCTTTATAATATTAGTGTGATAATATAAGTATCAAAATCTCTCTATCTCCATGGCAACAAATAAAAATGCCACACTTTACTAACATCGATATGAAAGACAGTCATCATCATCTGCCTAGCCTTTTCCCAACTATGTTGGGGTCGGCTTCCAGTCTAACCGGATGCAGCTGAATACCAGTATTTTACATTGAGCGACTGCCTATCTGACCTCCACAACCTAGTTACTAGGTAACACGATACCCCTTGGTAAGACTGTTTGTCAGACTTTTTGGGCTTCTAACTACCCGTAACGACAGTCAAAGATCTACAAATAACAGCCGGGATCAACGGCTTAACGTGCTTTCCGAGGCACGGAGGGGTCTTGGTATGTAAAGATGGTCACCCATCCACAGACCAACCGCGGCAAACGTAGCTTAACCTGATCGATCGGCCCGTGCAGCTTGTTGTTACTTAGCCACAAAGACAGACAAAAAGACAGTAAAAAAGACAGACAAAAACAGACAAAACAAAGACAGTATTTTAATATTTATACTATGTAACCACAGTCATTTTAATATAAAAAATAACATCAAAGGGGTCGTCATCGACAAAGAAGGCCGTTACTACCAAAAGGATTGACATAATCGTGTAGCTCATATTGCGAAAAAAAATAAACAGTCACATATTCCCGTTGGCTATAGGAATACAGGAAACGTGACGTCACCGTATTTTCCTGTTGAAATTTCCGCCACTTGGAAAAAGATTAGGTTATGTATATCTTTACGATCTAACTTTATTCTGGTAACGTGAAATTGAAAGCGGTAAAATATCGCGAAAAAGATATCATGTGTAATATCTATTACGACGAATATAAAGTTCGTATGGATTGCCTTCTTGAAGTTTTCTTCATGATCTGTGAATGGTAGTAGTAGGTAATAGTTGTAACATTACATGAACAACTATACCTACAACCATTACAATTTATACCTTATTACAATGTTATAAGACTCACATGACGCGCGCTCGTGAATATCAGCTGTTTACCGTCGTAAGTTAGGATAAAGACGGAGAAACTACTTTTGCTTTTACGTCGCCTTTACTAGGCTCTTATATTGTATCACTAAACTAATATCGTATTCTTCCCTTTACCACGTACAAAATTTGACCTTCAATGTACAAGTGATTATATTACAGAATCATTTGAAGTTTTTCATCGTCCTTTAAAACTAATCTTGGCTTGTTTCAGCATGTTATATACTAGCAATTAGCTAAAAAGAACGGGACGGGGGAACAAGAAATTTCACGAACGTTTTAAACGTTTTTTCAGAAACTAGTGTGTGATAATATGAAAAGAAATATGTTGAACATAATTCACAGAAAAAGAAGAATAAAATAAACTTACAAAACCTGTCAGTAAAAACCAGTCCATAATCGCTCTCAATTAACAAGTCACTCAAATAAAGTTGCGTGCTTAAAACCAAACATCGAAGCCTTCCGAAGTATTGAATTATAGATGAGTTCCGAAGAAAAATAATTACTTACCGGGGAGTACTTACGTTTAATTATTTCCGAACAATTCAGTTGGCAGCCTCGAAATGGCGCAGACTAAAAGAACCTTTCAGCGGGAACCAATTAGTAAAAGTAGGTGACTACAATGCGTTCGTATAGATCAATAAATTATTAACCTGACTACAAAGGACACGCTTCATAGGAATAAGTGGCGGGGAAAGTACATTTAATAAAGCGACAGTTCTTTCTTTTTTTTTTTTGTTAACTTGCTTTGAAGTTTACCGGAATGGAGGTGACTTTTTTTGAGTGGGTTTCAATTCGTCGATTGTAGTGATTAGTTTTATTTTACTGTAGAAAATATTATTATGATACTAATATTATGTTGATATAACGTAACGCGACGATACCACATTTAAAAAAAATCTCTGTTGGAAGAAAGGCATTTCAAAACACGAAGACCAACCAAACAACCACCAACCAAACCAAACTACCACCAACCAACCACCAACTTTTTCAGTATTTTATTTATTCACTCGTTTTGGTTACTCACCTGTCCGTCGTCTCCTTTAAAAGGAAACCTCGGATGGTTTAGGCATGTGGAAGCGTATGGTGAACGTGCTCGTGGCTAAGTAATAACAGCCGCACGGGTCGATCCATCAGGTTAAGCTACGTTTGCCGGGGTTGGTCCGTTAGGTGAACATCTGTTGGGAACTTGTATAGCTAAGCTATTTAATAAAAATGCAGATTGGATGCAAAAGACGTGTGCTTCATATAATGTAATCTTGTACAGTACAGTGACGTTAGTGACAATTGACATTGACGGAAATGATGACAGATTAAAACTAAATGTTGTGTTGCCAACAACATCTTTACATACCGAGACTCCTCCGTGCCTCGGAAAGCACGTTATGCCGTTGGTCCCGGCTGTCATTCGTGGCTCTTTGGCAGTCGTTACGGGTTGTCAGAAGCCCGAAAAGTCTAACAACCAGTTTTACCAAGGGTATCGTATTACCCAGTTACTGGATTGTGGACGTCAGATAGGCAGTCGCTTCATGTAAAATACTAATATTCAGCTGCATCCGGTTATACTGGAAGCCGACCCCAACATAGTTGGGAAAAGGCTAGGCAGATTTTTGATGGAATCGTACGGTGATTGCAAAATCGTTCAATTTTGTTGGTTGATGCAGCAATTTTTACAAACATAACAAAACTTCACGACTGTAACCCCCAAAAGGATAGGCACAGGTATACCTACAATAACACCCACATTTCATCAGTTTTCATTTATTGGTATCTTTAGTAAAAAAATAGAAAACTACGGCATTTGATGATAAATGATTTTATTTCTGTAAGTATGTTTGTACACTTTTACACGTCAATCATATTTTAAAAACTAGATGAGGTCGGCGTTTCCTATCTGACTACTCTGAGAAGAAAGCCGAAACAAACTCAGAGGTCACAGTCTCTTTTAAAGTCCAGACATAATCTTGGTCAGATCATGTGAAGGCCATGTGGATTGATGTCTGAAGTGGTCTTTTGAGGAAAGCACCACACAGATTAAGAGGACCCGTCCAGTCAGTGCACGCATTTGTCAGTTATCGTGCAGCTTAACTCAGAATTTAAGGAGCTAAAAAGATGACGGGATGATAAAAGATTACACTATTCTCCAACCAGAAACTATACCCTCTTTGTCATAACATAGGACGGATAGAAGTAGCCTATTCTCAGTGGAAGCTACATTGCATTAAAGCTAAAGTATTTTCATCTCACTCCTAGCCATTTTCCTTGAGAAATAATTCATTTCAATCACAACGGACAAGTGAATCTCGTCGCGAAATGAACGCGGTTTATTTTATATATTTTTATTAAATTCCTGAGATATTATCTTTGTAGTATTATCCGGGTTTTGAGGCGAGGTTCAACGTCAGATCGACTACACTAACTTAATTAAGCTATAACAAATTCCACTCTTTCATAAAACGATTATTAATAAATGGAAGGCAATAAATATACTACATTAACAGTAACTACTTTGAATAACTGAATTTCAAATGGGAATGAAAAAAAAACAGACTGATATATCCATAAATTGATAATTACTTTGGAATCGTTCAGTCTTTATAGGTTACGAGCATAAAACCGTAGCACGCTACGAAGCGTAGCAAGCAAGCTACATCTTTTTGCTACGCTAAACTAAATACAAATTGTCATTAGACGAAGAAGTATTTATGCGAAGTAACGTTTAATACTGTTATAAACGATATTAACATTATTAGTTGCTATTTTAACCCTAATTTTTAAGTTACTGTCAATTCTTATGACAGCGTATTGCGATTTGCCGCTGAAGTTTGGTCAATATTTGTCAGTATATTTAATTACCAAAAATTCATTCCAACTATGAAGAACCCGGTCCAAACTAAACTGAAGTTATAAAGTTTTCTAGCGGTTAGTTATTATTCAATCCTAACTATAATATTATAAATGCGAAAGTAAGTTTGTTTATAATCATAATAATAATCACAAATCTTCTTACAAGCACTGGTTAATAAAATGCACAATCTTAGATAGAGAAACGTGTCCTGAACCCACCCAACTCTCTTAGATAGGAAATCTTAATTGACAAAAATAGAGTCAAGATATTATTGGTATAAGATATTATAGTACAAGATATTATTGGTTTGTTTGTTTGTTACAATTTTACGTTTTAACTACTCAATCGATCATCAAGAAATTTTGCTTACACATTGTATGGGGTACAGAAAAGGACTTACGGTACCTTTTATACCTTAACAAAAAAAACTGTTCCCGAGGGATGGAAAAACGCGAGTGAAGCCGCGGGCAAAAGCTAGTAGTTTAATAAAACAAAAGCCACATCAACATTAATTTCAACTTTAGCTACAAGAATCAGTTTTACTAACAACGCTTCAAGAATTCTCGTTAGCCATAACTACCGGTCGGACAATGCTAAAAATGTCAACTTTTCGTCGCTCCATACAAAGCTGAACTGAAATAACTCTGTTAGTGTCATTGTTGAAGTGAATATTTTAAGAAATATTCCCGGCATAACTACAACGTTGAAAATATCTTGGAATATTGGAAGATATCTATATGATACGGTTTATATAGTAACGTCTTGGTTAAAGCTAAGTAATTACAAAAACAGGTTTTTTTATAAAGGAGATCTTTTTAGGATAACGTACTAACAGCTAAGCACAGGTCGATCGATCAGGCTAAGCTACGCTTGCCGCGGTTGGTCTGTGGATGGGTGACCATCTTTACATACCAAGACCCCTCCGTGCCTCGGAAAGCACGTTAAGCCGTTGGTCCCGGCTGTCATTTGTAGATCTTTGACAGTCGTAACGTGTAGTTAGAAGCCCAAAAAGTCTGACAACCAGTCTTACCAAGGGGTATCGTGTTACCTAGTTACTAGGTTGTGGAGGTTAGATAGGCAGTCGCTCCATGTAAAATAATGGTATTCAGCTGCATTCGGTTAGACTGGAAGCCGACCCCAACATAGTTGGGAAAAGGCTATGCAGATGATGTACCTCAAAAGGAAAAATGGAACCCTATATAGTCTGTCTGTCACAACCAATTTGCTATGAAACGAATGGACCGATTAAGTTGTTTGATACACGTATGTGTTTCTGTGACCCAAACAGGGACGTGTAACGTAAATAAATGAATTTTGAATATGGGGGTCACTTTTGGGGCCAAATAAGAAAATAAAAAATAAAGTTCTGCAAGCTGTACCGTGTGACATAGCAAATGAAAGCGCTTGTTGCGAGGATTTCAATATGTTTTCTTTAATTATTTTTAAATAAACACATTTAAAGATATTTAAGAAAATACTACAGAGCTGGTGCCGACTATTGTTCATGTGTAATGCCTACCTTAAAACAGTTTATCTATATCATAATTGCTATTCATTTTATATTAATTCACTCGTGTTATATAATGTTGCATGCCTAATATAAGGTAGATTGTACAAGGATCACCCATATTTTAACTGTTACATCTTATTTACTGTTCCTGCAATCTATGCAAATAAATTTTTACTTTACTTTACTTTAGAGCTTATTTTTTTTTAATGTTTAGATAATGGTTCTTAACTCATAAATTTCAGGAAAACTTATAAGAAGTCTGTGATCCTAAAATAACATGGCAAATATTGTGCGTACAAACTTACATTTGCAGTTGATATGAATGGAGAACATGTTTTTCAACTTCGACGTTAGGTTTGTATTTGGGATAAATTCATTCCAACTACAGAACCCTTCATTGTGCGTGGTCCGATCGGAAGCACTTGGCCGGTTTTTTCTTTTGTTATGACTTATGAGTAGTGATCGGACAATTGGATGCATATTTACCTAAAGTGTAGGTGTTGGCTATTATGGAATACACTTTTGTATCGAAAAAATCCCGGGAATTCGGAATCGACAAATTTAGTTTTTTTTACTATAGAATCAAATCGGGTTGTAGGAATATTTACTTAGTTTAAGGTGTTGGCTAATATTATGGAATGCACTTTTGCATCGAAAACATCCCGGGATTTCGGAATCAACTGCTGTTTTTATTATAGAGTCAAATCGTGTGTAGGTACCTACTACCTACTATTCCTCTTACACTCAACATAGTCATAAATTAATGGGGAGCTTTAAATTAACTTCAAGTAAATACATATCAATAATTATGTAATCCCCTGGTTTTTTTTAAATAAATACCACATGCTAAAGACGACGTTTCCTCACCATGTTACAGACTAGTTTCTTATTCCCGTATTTTCTGGAATCCCGGGATTTATATTTAAAAATATATGTTTTAAGAAGCCGCTTCCTTAATTTCCTAACCAAAAATGAACTTTAGGTAAATATGCATCCGATTATCCGATCACTGCTTATGAGTTATAATCTATGTATACATGTTTCCTTTACAATCTGACTTCCAATTAACCGCAATTTAGTTTAAAAGATAAAGTGTTTTTTTATAATACATTTTGTTTGTTCATACGCCATTAGTAAAAGCATTAAAGTGCCTAAAGAAATTCATGAAAAAAATGAATGACAAAGATTGAACTCATTAAATATTCTGTTGACATGTCCGTAAAGCCACCGAGATAAGCTTTACAAGAGCTCGTTAATTTGCCTAATTTCGTCCAACTTTTGGTCGCAAAAAATCAAAACATATAAAACTTAATAACGACAGAATGTGTCACGAATTAACTAAGTACATCGCAAAGCCAACCATTCCCTTATCAACAAAGAAAAATATTCCACATTATTCTTACTACCCTTTACCACCATTGCACTACGCCAAAAATGTAATTCTAAATTACGCATGCAGCATAAAAACCGCATCTTCCGTGCAATAACGTATTCCAAAGCATCATAGCTCAGGTGAGTAGACCGCAGACATTCCGGCTGTGCCGTATGTCTGCTACACCGAAATTGAACTTGTTTACCGAACAATCCCGCGAGTTGTACGAATACAATGTACGGAGGTAGCGGTTAAATTAATTTTCTGTGCGAATTGTATTTTGTTTAAAGTAGTGTTTTGTTTAATTGGAATTTTAGAAAAAAAAACAACGGTGTTATTAGTGGTTGGATTCGATTTTCCAACGTTGTTATGTTCCAACGTGTTCCTCGTGGCACATAGTACACACGGCTACACATCAAGCTTATTCATTTCCAGTATAAGCTGACCTCGCATTGTACGAAAATCGTATCTAATGCGAGATCAGCGTAAACTGGAAATATTTAGCTTGATGTGTAGCCGTGTGTACAATCATAATTGCATACATAATAATAAAATTAAAGGTAGTCCTAGTATCCTTAGTATTATTAAGTATCTTGAGCTGTTTACTATCTACAAGGCAATATGCCTATATATTATAGGCAATTATGTACACACGAGTTTCTTAGGGTTCACTGCACTTTAACAACAGCGCGTGCGAAACATCAAAATGTTAGAGCGCACAGATAACACAACTTTTTAGTGTTGTACCTAGTCTGCACGTACATCGATGGCGGTGCAACGGAATGTTGCATTTTAAATATGGTTCGTGGATGGTTGACCATCCATGTCTGGCTCTTGTGATACAGGAACTCCTAGTACAAGAGCCACAGCTACACAGATGTCAAAGTCAAATAATTTATTTCATTTAGGCACAAAAAGGCACTTTTGAACGTCAAAAACAAAAAATAGAATTGATTCTAGTCGCCCCTTCCAAAAGGTAGTTTTCGTCTGGAGAAGAATGGGTAAAGAAACTCCACCGTTACTCTTTTAAAATGTTTTACAATATTTTGTATACATTAATTATATGTGAAGACGATGCACCTGGAATAATATTACTATACCACAATAGGTAAAAATAATTAAAAATGAAGCAATGACAGAAAAAATAATTATGTAATGGATACATGGTGTTCACATATGCTTGTAAGCATTGTAAAAGTATGTACCAATACGATATTCCTAAAAATTACAAGTGATACTAATTAGTCAGTGTGTGAGTTCAAGTAATCACAGAATGTAAAAAAAAAATTATAATATTTAATTACACAATGTTTGTGACTTTGAAGTGTAAATAAAGAAATTATAATTAATATTAAATTATCCATAACACACCGAGACCCCCCGTGCCTTGAAAAGCACGCTCAGCATTTGGTCCCGGCTGTCATTCATAGATTTTAACAGTCGTTACGGGTAGTCAGCAGCCCGAAAGTCTGACAACCAGTCTTACCATGGGTTATCGTGTTAACCAGTAACTGGGTTATGGAGGTCAGCTAGGCAGTCGCTTCATATAAAATACTGGTAGCTGCATCCGGTTAGACTGGAAGCCGACCCCAACAGAATTGTGATCAGGCTAGGATGATGATGATGATGACGGAAGGCCAAAGTAACGATGTATGTATTAAGTGAAAGATAATAATGACAAGAGACCGACTTCTGAGCTGATCTCAGAAGATATCAGTTTTATTTTTTCAAATAAGTATTTTATGAAGTAAGTAAATTTATGAGAATAATAATCAAACATTAACAAACTGTCCACGTAATTATAAAATTGCGATGAATAAAACTAATATACAACTAACTATTTCAATCAATTCATTCGTTATAAATGGAAATTATTAATTTAATGTTGGATCAACTGAATTTGTGGTTTTGACGTTGCTCTATTAAAACCAGTGATTTCTGACAGCTTGTCAAACAATATATAAATAGTTTGCCGCTTATTTTATAACACAAACCACATAATATCTAATTTAATAGCTATTGTGTTAATTAATAAGCTCTTATTTCACATATTTCAGGAAATAGTGCTGGCATTTAAACTGAAGTATGATACATTTAGAAACTCTGGACTACCTTGTTGGTCTAGGTTACTACCATGTAACCGCTACTGTTGAGCATGAATTCTTGGGTTCGATTCCCAGGTCGGACAAAGTGTTATTGGGTTTTTAACCGACTTCCAAAAAGGAGGAGGTTATATGTTCGTCGCGTATTTGTTTTTTTATTTTTATTTCTCCGTCAATTGTTGACTGATTTTGAAAATTCTTTTTTTGTTTGAAAGGGTGTGCTCTCGAATTGGTCCCATATAAATTTTATTAACTTTGCTTGGATAGTTTTTGAGTTAGCTACAAAATACGTATTTTTTTCCCACTTAGTATGTAGATGATCTGATAAGTTTCTGTCACTGGTAGCAGGTAGTGGTATTCGAATGTGTGTGGGGTAGGTGCCACAACTAAAAAGTGAAAAATAAAAACTTTTTACAAAAAAAAAACAACCGACCTCCAAAAAAAAACATTAAAAAGTGAAAAATTACTTTAATTTCGGAAGTCGGTGGCAAAAAACGAAAATACAAAACCCAAGACACCGACTTCCGAAATTAAAGTTATTTTTCACTTTTTAATGTTTTTTTTTTGGAGGTCGGTTGTTTTTTTTGTAAAAAGTTTTTTCTATCTGCCATTTCCCAGTGGCGGCCTTTGCGTTTGCGTAAACGTGGAACACAACGCGCCGTCAACCCGGGCCTGGTCCTTATCGGACGGTAAACTACCCATTGCTCACCGTCCACAAGCTCCCGCCTACGGTGGCCGGGAATCGGCCTACGATTCCCGACGCCCAGGGCTTCTCCTGCGGTGGTTAGGGGCGTGAGGGCGCAAAATTTGCTTCATTCCGCCTCCTCCTTCGTGATCATTACTGGTTGGCAGAAGGAGGTGACAGCCTCCCATGCTCTCTCGCTCCGTACCATGGCCTGACTGGACGCGAGAGATCACAGCCGTCGATCGCCTCCACGAGAACACGGTGATGCTCCACCCAAGCCGGGTAGACCTCCACCGTATGCTCCACCGTGTCCTCCGGGCTATCTCTCAATGGCAGCCTGGAGTCTGGATTTGTGCTCGGTTGATGGCAATAGGCTCGTCCCCTATTACATGGGACTTTAATATAACTGGCGAAATGTGGGTGTACTATAGGTACACCTCTGCACAACTCTTCGGGGACACAAGGCGTGATGTTATGTTATGATAAATTTGCTACACATTAATTCCGGCAAAAACCGGAGTTACCGACATTGCTTACAGAGTAAGCAAGCTGAAGTTGCAGTGGGCCATGTTTGTCGAAGGACCGATGGTTGGTGGAGCAGACGAGTCCTGGAGTGGAGACCACGTATCGGCAAGCGTAGTGGGATTGTCTCCAAGCTAGATGGCTGACGACCTTAAAAATGTGGCTGGGACAGTAGATACGGAATACGGAGGACAGGGTGTTGTGGCGCAGCCTGGGAAAGACCTATGTCAGCAGTGGACTGCGATAGGTTGAATTCATTAGAAAGAAGGAAGAAAGAAAGAAACTACGTTTATTTTCGGTAAACATGACGCAAAGAAAGAACAAAACATGAAAATAACAATGACACATACACACACATTTACATTGATGTGATAGTAGATCATAGGACATTTTTCGCCTGAAGATGTTTCAGTGCTGATGTGTTTTCTTTCAGGAAATAAACCGTATTGTCATAAGTCGCATGAAGATATATTACTATTACGTTTGAAATGGTAGACTGTACATAGTTTGCGTTTCGACATGTTTAGCTTAATTTGTCTGTGCACATCGCCAATGTCATCTACTAACATGCAGCAGTCTGGGACAAAAACAACGTTTATGTTGAACGCTGTTGATACCTTGAAAATGTTATATGAGTTCCAATATAATTAAACATCAGTTTAATTATAACTTACATAGTACAACATAGCATAGTGTAATATAGTATTATTGGAAATGATTGAATACATTAAAAAAAAATGATTAAAATAAGATACAGTTTCGTTAAATAATAAAAAGTTTAAAATAATGTAAAAAGTTTTGTTTAAGTGGTAAGTAATCATACCTACCACTTATTTTACGAAACTGTGTGAAATATTTTTGGGCAGATAATTTTTATTGTTAGTTGAATAATTTTGTTCAGTAATAAAACTCACCCAAATTACATATTTATTTAATGGTACTTTTCAAAAACACCCATTGTTGGTATAACGAAAAAATAATATAGGATGTTCTTCGCAAACGTACCGTATACACACTTTGTAACCCAATGTAAGCTGTATAATACCTACTGTGTGTAGACAGAAATTAATTTTACATTGGGCCGGAACCGCCGAAGGGACCGAGTGGCGCGCAAGTAATTATAAAATTCATTCACTCACCTCATTTTGCTCATTCAAAATATCTAGGGTATAATATTCTTGTATTTTGAAGTAATCGCGGCGTTTGTGTTCCTTTATGCAAAGATTTGCCCGTGTTTTGGTAACTGTTTATTGTTGAACATCACACTGAATTCGTTATTTTTCTTGGTGAAAGAAGCTGGTGATAATATTCAACGCCATCTAGGGACGGTAACTTAGACAAAACTCCTTTGTTTCTTGAGATAAATATAAATTGTTTGAACATGACACTTCATCCAACGCCTGCCGACTTTCTTTTATTTTCTTTCCAAGAAATATTTATTTATAGAACGCCTGTATATTCTTTTCATAATCCTATTCAGTGAAGAAGTCATAGAACAAACTTCGGTCACAAAAAATATTTCTTTCTCATTCACATTTCATACGCCTTTAACCTCGAAGCCACGTAAGAAATGAAAGACGGTCGTGCAGCCATATGCTAAGACCAATAAATCATATCACAGACTCTTCAAACATTCACATTCAAGGCTAGGTACACATGAATGGTGCGCAAAAGTTATCTGGGGAGCATGTTGAGTACCTCACCCCTTAAAATAAATCATATGTAATACCGCGCTGAGGATGTGAGCCTGACGTTGCTCAATAATCCAAGCTTTCCGTATCTGGCGGCTCAGATTTCATTATCATCTGATATGTATATATAAGAATTATTCGGAGAGGTATTTTGTATCGGCTGGTTTTGAAGGCGCTCATTTTCGTAATTCGGCTGGATATTATAATACGTCTTTCACACGCTAATCCTAGAATAACTAGGAAATTTTGCCTCAAACATTTTTAGCTTGTGTCTGCTTCTTATGTTTTTGAAAAATTTCTGAATTTTTTCGAACATGTACATCATTATCATTTTGATCTAACTGCCAATCGAACCCAACTTGGTAGCTAATTTTGTTGTTAGTAACCTAGACAGTTTTCATATTGTTGTTTTCCGCTACCGAATCTAATTTCCGCAGCTCTTTCTGTTCAGTTAATATTGTTCGGTGCACTATAAAAACCATCTAGAGCTGGAAAGTTCATTAGAAAAATAGCCCCGGCTTCAACCCAACAGGAGCACTCTATACTCTGGTTGCATGGAAATGCTAAAAGTATCAAGAGTATTTGCTGCATACGATTTCCGATAATAGCATTGTTGTCACTGATTAGATCATCAATGTAATTGGTTGCTTAGCCAATCGTAGATTGTAAATTAAGGATCGAATGTAGTGTTGACCGGTGATTGGTTATCCAAATTATTACGACCAATCATGTAGATTACTAATAATAAAATCGGCAGGCTTTTAGATGGTTATTCTGTATGTCTGAAGTTGCAACAGAGCTCTTCTATTACATTACAAAGTATAAAACAAAGTCGCTACTGCACATTGGATTGTAATAAAGGTTTCACCATCATTTAGTGCATTTATTCCTGAAGTTTTATGTGTAAAATACGTTAATATTTAACTTAGAAATAGCACAGCAATCTTTATGTTTTGGCATGTTGCCATTGCACCCGTGCAAAGCAAAGACGGGTCGCTAGAATTATTTTAAATACTTATAGAATTTAAAAAAAATCTAATCCAGCAACTCTATTAATAATAGCCATGTAGTTTGACATTTATGACATCATAGACAAACGCTTCTCAAAGCATCAGAAAGTTTTAATTGCTAACGCCATCTCGCGGGAATCACCGTGATCAATATTTTAACGAGCTCTTAAAGCGCAGTGGAAGCTCGTAAACATACGAGATTAGATCTTATATTATGACTTCTGACCAGACATTGCTTAACCATAAAGAGAGAATCAGATTATGGTCTCATAAATGAGCATGAGAATTTAAAAGACTTGTTAAGAAACATCGAAATAATAGGTAAATTGTATGTTTACTACAGTAAAAAGATTCCTGATTTCCCTCCTCTTACGGTAGATGGCCAACAACTGTTAAGGTCAAACCTTGAGAAATACGTGGGCCTGATCTTGGACAGTAGACTAACATTCAGACCACACATTGATTACGTTAGAAGCAGATTAATTAACAGGAACTCTGCGAAATATTGCTAAATGTGTGTCATTTCAATTAAACTACACACTAGTCAAGACACCGCATCTAGACAACTTAATCCAAGTTTAGGGACAGGCAGCTATTACGCATGTTCATGCCCTACAAGTAACACAAAACAAAGCAATCTAAGTTCTATTTAATTACAATTACTTAACACCTAAAAAAGAAACTTACACCAAAACTAAACTATTTAACCTTCTAAAATTATATACTTACCACACATGCATACTAATAAATACTAAACTAGGAAAAGGTGTAGAACTGCCTTCAGTTAAGATTTTGTACGGAAGAAAAATTATTTAATTTGATAGTAGCGCAGCTTTATAATAAATTACAGAAAAAATAAAAGAGCAATTAACATTTTCAAAAATAGTTTAAAGTTTCTCATATTTAAGTGAACTATGTATGTTCTTTTTGAGAGATAAAAGAGCAACAGAGTTATATCACCAATGCCTGAAGTGGAATGCGACGTCTTCACATGCTGATCCAAATTAGAAAGGTTTGGCCAGACTATTTCTAATCAACGTGGAAAATATTGAAAGATAAACAAAAACTCTCCTCCAATAGGTACATATAGACGTGTAAAGATCAAAGGTTAAAACAAATATGTAGCTACATTCCGCATACTACGTTGGGTAGCAGTAGACCCCGAACTAAAGCAACAGATTAAAGCGATACGCAGCAATAAAGCACCACAAGGTTAAGGGGAAAATGTAGGTAGCCGACAATAAACGAGTTGAGAATATTCGAGAAAATTCGCTCTGCATACTGCAGTTAGAATGCGCTTACCAACAGCGAGTGGCTCGAAATTAGAACATACTTTGTTGTGTGCCTAACTTTACACTAAGCACATAATGTAGCAATTTTTGTGTTCGAAACCGATTGGCTTTACGTCGAATGGAAACTAGGAGATTGCGAATAAAATTTCTGTGTTAGAATTTATTGCGCTTGATTTTTTCCATTTTCTAAGTTAACTCCAGCGAGTGTTTTAGATTGAGTACTTTTTTATTGGACTGGACTGCATGCGGGAGGCGACTCGAGTTGTGGTGCTAGGGAGTGGTCTATGTTTAGAAGTAGATGAGATTGATATATTACCTTAGTATTTATGATGCTGACATTAGGTCGATGAAATACTACGAATATTATCAATATCTCTAGTATCAATGATAAGTTATAAGGGTTTACCAATGAGTTAATAGGATTTTGGCTCATCATCAATAACCGAATTTATTACTGGGTTTGATATCACGTAATTCGTAGAGCACATTCTATTTTTTGCCAAAATCTATTCTTATTTACACGTAATATTCAAAACTGAAGTAGGTACTAATTTGATTGTATTTTTCTTTAAAAGGCTAAATATATTTTTACATAAGTGCAGCCCAGAAAATGCATTTTCTACCAGAGAATCCATTAGTTTCGTGTAGTTAAAACTTTTACAAACTTGATGTTAGTAATTACGTACCTAAAATACTTTGTGGTAAAAGAACATCGGTTCCACGAAAGTACAAATGAATTTCCTTTTACTGCCACGGAAACCTCGGCGAGAACTCACCCGTACTTGTTGGGTTTTTTAGAACTTTAAAAAGTTTGACCGCTGGCTTAAGTTTCTAATGATATATTACTAGTCATGGTAAAGTAATTTTACTTTACCATGACTAGTAATTTATCAAAGAACGGAAAGACGGAAGAAGAAAATGTGTTACACGGACCTCAAGTAATATAAGAAAAGAACAGGAAGATAATGATGAACTTAGAAAAAATCGGTTCAGAACAGAATACTCTTTATTACGTGCACCATAACTATTACAGATATAAATGTAAAAATTTACAAGGGGTGACAAAATGGTCGGTCTTATCGCTAAAAGCGATCTTTTAAAGACGACCAGGTCAGGTCTGTATAGAGCCTGATTTTCGTATAATTGTTGCCTGATAACTGCAGCTAGTAAACATTTATTTTAGAAAACAGTACATATGTAAACCACATCCTTGAGTAGCGTCAAAACCTGAACAAAAAACGCGTTTCACGATTAGTATTCAGGTGTCGTGAAGGGAGGCGCAAGACATTAACCTTTAAAAAGGGGTCAATGCGTGAAGTTTTGTCCCCTAATATCTTATTCTGGGCGGCGATTTGTCGAGGGACTGTTTGGAGAGACAAATACTTACTTTGAATATTGATAGCCCACCTCATTATAAAGACAATTAAACTCCACTGATAAGATTTTAATAACAGACCTTCACTAACTTTGCCTTTAATGAGAGAGCATAAGGTTTCCAGCCAGTAACAAGTCACGTCGCTGGTCCCTTGGATAAAAGTTGACTGAGAAATAATGAAGGTTTGTGTAGCGATATCTAAAATTATATTGATATAGTTACAAATAAGTATGGTTCAGAAGTATGAGTACTCAAACGGTACTCGAAATTACACGAGGTTGAACAACATAAAGTGAATTATTTGCCACATTGAGTATTAATCTACGTATCTATGTTTTGTTTTAAGAATACCTCCAAGCAACCCCCGTAATTGCAATATCCGAAAACAATAACAAAACGCCCTGCACCTGATATTATAGTTTTCAGTCGCAAACAGTCGCCATTCAAAAGTTCAACAGGTTTTACTGTGTAGCCATAAACGGTGCTAACGAATCTTTATTTTGTGACTTTGAGTCCTCAAATAAAGGAAACATACACCTTCTTACATTGATTGAGGAAGAAGCTTTTTTAAATGATAACAAAAGATAACGAACACAATAATGAAGGACGCAAAGAAAGATTACAACATAAAATTCGTATAAAACGGAGAATCGATCGTCGCTCCTTTCTTGTCGTAACAATAACACTTTAAAGGAAAATCTACTTCGTTCTCGAGTACATTTTACAGGAAACTTCCAATGGCGAGTGACTTCGGGTGAATAATAAATGTTCTGGAAGTCACCTGTGGGCTCTTATTTTTGCTGCCAGGTGAACATACAGTGTGGCTAAAAAAGACACGATGAAGATGAATATTTAATTCATCTTGTTCCAACCAGAAAGTTAATGAAAAGTGGAGATATTAACAATCATTGCATAAAATATTTGGTGTCAGTTCTATTTTCATAGATTCTTTTATGTAGCACAAACAGACAATATACAACGGAAAGACTTAATACTTTGTCGATAAAAGTACATTGATGGCACATTTAGCGAGGCTAATAGTCTATTTTTGGCTAAGGCATCCGCGACGCTGTCAAACTGGTAATGGACGTAGCAAGTTTAGATACGAGCTATTGCACTCCAAACTTTAAGTTCCTCTTAACGTTAATTTAATCTAAGTGCAAGAATATAACCATCGGCATTATTAGAAGCTTCGTTGTTTTCAAAATCTTAAACAAAATATCAAGACTCCAATGAAGTTATAACCTAAAACAATTTTATTGATTCTAAAACACGAAACGTACTAAAGTGGATCGGATTGCGACCAGCAATAAAACAGCACTAATTTAGTGCCGATCTTCACGTAACAATGTTACACATGACTCGGTACACAAAAGGCGATGGTTGCTTTACGAGTATGTACTGACAATACCAATTTTAGAGCCTTGTCGACTTGCAGTAGTTACCGGCATTGTTCGAATTTTATGATGCTGCCGCTGTTCGAAATGTGAGAACGTTTTCATATACATAGTTAGGGAGCAACTCTATCGATTCTTTTTATATTGCATGTGTTCAATGAATATTAATATCGTTTCCTGGGCTTTATCGAATAAAAAACAGGAATTTTTAATCCTTGTTTGTCGATAAAGGTTTGCATGTTGGAGTTCAACTTAGTGAGGGATTGTGTCAGTTCATTACTAGGCAAAATATTAGTTGTCTTGAAACCATGCTTGGTGAATCTGTTAACTTATTCAAGGTTTAAAAAAGAAACTGGAAGTAAAGCTTAGTAAATGTTAATAACGATAAAGCAGACAAACAATCTGTAATTATATTTTTATTAAAAGAAACAATGAAAAGACATAATACACCTATCAGCTAATAAAGAAAATATTGATTGTACGGAACAAAACCCGGGTTCCTATTAGGCAGAGGTCTATGCAAAAAGCCGTCGTAATACAAACCAGCTAATGGCCTAAATTCACTCGACGTCGAAAACATTTCCCCCAATGAAGAGAAGCTCCTCCATCGATCATCTCGTGGCGGAGGCAAAGGTGATTCATTTGTGTAAGAATTTGTCGTAATTGATACCTGATCAATCTCCGCATTGTGGTACAGGGCAGCTGGATAGGGATCTTTTATTGTACTGTCAATCTCATTTGCTGATTGAGATGTAGTAGTATTGTCAAAATTTTGTATGGCCTCGGTGGTATTTTCTTTAGTTATATTTACATTGGCAGTTACTGTGAAGTTTTTCCATTCTTCGTCTAGTAAAGGTGGCAGCAAAAAAGAGTTTGGTGGGCCATCTGTTATTGTTATTGTGTTTACAACTTTATCGTTATTGATTGCTGTTGGGTATTGTCCACTACTTTCAGTGGTGGTAAGTTCTGTAACATTCTGGGGACTATGATCTGCTGTAGTAGTTGTATCAAGTGTAGCCGTTTTATTTTCTGAAATAGTGATTTCTACAGTATTGTTTGCAACCATACCATCGCTTTGCATAGTATCATTTGTTTGGTTTTCATTCACGTCGCTTTTGCTAAGACTTCCTCTGTTTAGTGCCTGTCTGAAATTCACTTCAATGTCATTGTTTTCTTCATTTGCTCTAGTGCCGTTAAGTATAACTCTTACTGGTATAATTTTCTTTAATATTACACTATTTTCTTCGAAGTTTTCATCACTGCTCACTGCTTGATCATTCCCATGATTGTGTTCTTTATTTACTTTAGGCACAATTATTATAGGATATATTAAAAATGCTGGAATTTTCAAGGTTTGACCTGGTATGGAGCCTTGTAAATACGCAAGTATGGTCAGTGCTTTTTTAGAATTTTGTTTATTATTTTCACCTTAAAAAAGAGACAGTAGTTTAATAAAGAAAGAATTACTATTTGCTATTTATTTCAATTGTATAATAACTTACATAACACAAGACCATAAAATAAAAACAATGTTACACAAAGAGCACGCAGATACATTTTGCGCAAACTGATGTACCTACTGATGCATTACGTAGTTATTAGAAACTAATGTCACGGTACCCTTATATGTGATAATAATGCAATAAGTACAGTATACGTAAAAATTGAGAGAATTAAAGGATTTTTTATTTTTTTGTTTTTACTCGAGACAGAAATGAAAATGTTAATGAAGATATACCATAACATAAACATAACTTATCACGCCTGTAATCCCGAAACGGTTTGGCAGAGGTACACCTTAACCACATTTCGTCAGTTATGTTTATTAAGTCCCATGTAATAAGGGGCGAGTCTATTGCCATCAATTGGGCAGAAATACTACCGGGCTGCTACTGAGAATTTCTAGATGGAAAAATCCAATAACACTTTGCCCGACCCGGAAATCGAACTCAGGATCTCATGCTCAGCAGTAGCGCTTACGACCGCTAGACCAACGAGGCAGTAGAGAATAGTAGAAAGATTTGATATCAGAGTGCGTAGAAAGAGAACAATCTAAGCCAATAAAAATTTTCCAATTATTTGAAGTAAACAATCTTATAGGTACTCTTGTTATGCATATTTCGTGTTAACGAGAGAAAACATTTATATTTTATTAAAAAATTACACTTAACCTTTTTTACCACAAACCGATTAACAAACCCATCTTCATCTCAAAATTCACGCAAGACATCCAAATTTCTTATTAAAATGTTTACGTTTCATCTGTTTTCATCAAATTTAATCTTATAACCCTCCTCGCGTATACTAAGTGAAGTGAAATCGAAAATAAACATAAGCCACATCAAAATGCGGGTTCGTCAAGCCAGCATTCAACTCTGCTATCATTCTTTCACATTGTTTATCATTCATGTTTACGATACTGTGTACAGTTTCTAAAATTACAATCATTGCTGTAATAATAGTGTGAAGTGGGAAACTTTCCAACAGAAAGTTTGATGATATTACTCCGCATAAGTTCTTGTAATAACAAGAATATTTGGGGGTGTGTAACTTGACTTGCTTACTTGTTCGACTTCTGTTTTTATTTTGTGGGGTGATATTAGTACATCATCATCTTCTGTTACGTCTCTAAGATTTGACAGCTAATAACGCGGTCTTCTCATGCATTCATTATGTCATTGTCAACGGCTGTCAGCTGCAGAATTCTTAGACAAAGTACCTATTCTCTGATGTCATCAAGATATTTACCAAACACGTGTTTGAGAAACCTGTTGTTTGCTTGAGACTTCAAACTGCCATAAATACTAAATGTTGCGGTTCTATTCAAAGTTATACAACGATAATGTACTGAGTTGGCTTGTGTGTAAGCTAAACAAGTCTACAACTTGGACAACGCTAGAAGTCACAAGCAACAGCATCCAATATTAAAAACCTTTATGGTCAATTTGAGTGTCCATAAAGGAACGTGGAGTTTGACTATACTTATGTGGCTCAAGTTCCCGTTAAACTCCTTTTAACTCTTTGGTGCTGTCCGAAACTGACTAAAGATCTCTTAATCAATTTGAACAGCCAACCTTATCTCCAAAAAAATCACATCCTAGACACGAAAAAATCACGTCTGTATTCGGCAGACACAGTGGCGCCATACGTTTACGTTTGAGTCCCATGCAATAAGAGACGAGTCGACTGTCATTAACTGGGCACAAATCCAGACTCCAGGCAACTACTAAGAAATGTCTAATGGGCAATTCAAATGACACTGCTGGATACAAAGAACAGAACAGAGTAATTGTCTCTTGGCATATAAACACTAGGTACCGGCACCTAATCTCACACCGTCAAAATACAAATAAAAGATTTCAGTATAACAAAAGTATAATCAAGAACAGACATCGATGACAGGTAAAAAGCAGCTATTATTATTTTCCTTGAAATGAAAGCGTTCGCTCCTTTATTTCTTTGGGGCTTCACTGAAAATAAAATATCCTTTGAAAAAATAATATCAACTCCTAAGGGGGAGGCGGAGGTACAGATGACAGTTTTAGAACAAAGCATTTTTCTTTTTCGGTTTTAGTTATACGGGAGAATTTACTTATTGCGATATAAGAAATGGAACAGCTTGTTTGTCGGTACATTTATTTACTAAGTAACCCTCAACAACTCAATGATAGTGAAAATATCTTCCAAAACGTATCTCTTTATTAGTATAGAGCATAAACAAAACAATTACAATCATCTGACAATCCAATAATCCTTAATATTATAAATGCGAAAGTATGTTTGTTACGCCTTCACGCTAAAACGGCTGAACGGATTTGGATGAAATTTGGCACGTATATAGATGATGCCCTGGAAAAGAACATAGGATACTTTTTTTTTTCCCACGCGATCGAGACTTATGCGGGTGAAACCGCGGGGAGTAGCTAGTTTTAAATAAAAGAGACTATCATTATTAGCTTTTTTTACATTCCTTTGTTGATATTTTAATGGAAACTAATTAATAAATAAATACTAGTAAAGGCCTATTTAATATTACAGTGTACAAAGATGATTTCGTATACAAATTTCGCATGAAAATGATATTATTATGAATAAAAGCTCAGTCTTATACGAGACTTGAAAAAATGTTATTTAGATCTAAATTAATGCGAGTCATTTTTATTACTTATCCAGAAGATTCATTTAAAATGTACCCACGTTAATATTATTTTCTCCGTAAAGTGCTTAAGCCAATCATATTTTTTTGTATTTTATTAAATGGGGATGGTTAGTAATTATTTTTCAATCAATATTATCGCTCGGTAACTATATTTTTTTTTGAGTGTTTTTGAGGTGGATTCAGAACAAAACATAATAACGGAACAACCTAAAGACAAACCTAATATATAATTACAACTATACAAAGAAAAAACCGGCCAAGTGCGTGTCGGACCACGCACAATGAAGGGTTCCGTACGGTAGTTGGGATGAATTTATCCCAAAACAAACTTAACTTTGTAGTTGAAAAAGATGTTTTCCCATATGGAATGTATAGGAAAACATGTTTTTGCAACTGCAAAGTTAAGTTGGTCAATTATTACTCGTTAACTTATAGAGCCTACTTAGCTATGATAGTTTTTCTTTTAATTTCGTTTTATAAACTACTGCTTTGATTTTTTTCACACACCCAAAATCAACCATTTAGCCGGCAGGGGGGGGACACTTGACTCTAACAAAAATTAGCACTTTAAAGCTTAATATTTCGCAAACGAATTCCTGAATCCAAAAATGGTATTCACATACTCATAATGTTTTTAAAGGACCTTTCCAATGATACCCCAAACAAATGGACAGAAAAAACATCACCACTTCACGTGAAGGGGAGGTACCTTAATGTTTTTTTATTTACTTAATTTTATTTTACCACTATGTTGACATAATTAATATATATACCCATGCCAAATTACAGCTTTCTAGTATTAAGGATCTCGGAGCTAGACCGCGGACAGACAGACAGACAGACGGACATGACGAAATTATAAGGGTTCCTTGTTTACTACGGAACCCTAAAAAAAGAAGAAAAATTCATTTATAGTTAAAGCAATGGCACGTAAAATTTAATCGGAGAGGCAACCGGATGGCGAGTGGTAATCTGGGTCTTGAAGTGATACCAAACCCCCCGTACCGTCTGAATGGACCGCAAATGGACGGGGGTACAGATATGGGGGATGAGGGCAAATCTTTTTATTTTTTTGACATGTCATTCAAAATTTAAGCTCTATTATGTGTATAGAACTTTTGTTGGGGTGTGTTACAGGTTCTATAAGTAAATGAAATGAAATGTTCATTTAGTTTAAACACACTGAATTTAATAATTGAGTTACTATAACTAAACACGGTTTATAAACATACGAGTAAGTAATTAAATAATGTGACGCGAGATGACGCGGGACGCAGGTAGTAACTGCTTGTGTCTCGTATCGTGTTAGAACTCAGATTGACTGGCCCACAAACGGGCGACACATGTCTTAAGTAGTTGAGTTCGCAGGTTGTGTGCATGTGTGGGTAACATACCACTACATGTGCAAGGAATGTATGTGTATCAATGCCATTCCGGTTGCCACCCCCCAATAACATTATAATAATGAAATAATGTCTTACGCTGTATATAATTCTTGAAACTCCTTACCGATGATTTATCACCGAAAAAGAGGGTGAATTTTATCAAAGATGGCATTGATACACACAAATTCCTTGCACATAAAATAGAGCTTAAATTTTGAATGCCAAAAAAAGAAAATGTTTGGCTCCCATCCCCTATATCTCCACCCCCGTCCATTTGGGGTCCATTCGGATGGTACGGGGGGTTCGGTAACACGTCAAAACCCAGATTACCACTCGCCATCCGGTTGCCTCTCCGATTAAATTTTACGTGCTTATTGCCTTGAATATTATAACTGGCATCAGAACAAAAAATACCTTAGCACCTCATTGCTTCTAATAAGCAGAAAGCTTCAGTTTCTCTAAGAACTGACCCTGCTAATAAACCTAGCAATGATGTTTCTAGAGTCTAATAACTCAGTATTTGGGTTACGTCTAGGTCTAGGCTTATTGCTACGCCTAAGAGCGTAGCAATAAAACATAGGCTCCAAATCAGTTATGAAAATCTGTAACACATGTGCAAAAGAAATTGAGAAATTGCGTGATATATGTTTTCTTCTGTCGAGATTGAAATTACAATAATACCTCTTTTCGAGGCAAAAGTGTGTGCCAAAGGATTACTGATCTGAAAAAAAAAAACAAAAAACGAGCGTAGTCGGTAACATCTGACATCTTGGTTGATAGTACCAACCTCTCGGAAAATGGGTTGTGCGCTTCCCCGGCTTCCTGTTACACACTTCCGTCCCTTTCACGAAATCACTCCCACAGATTGCAGGAAAGCAAGAGGAAAGATTTTACACCTCAAAAACAGATTTACCAACTGCCTTGGTATATTGTGAAACTAGTGTGATACGGAAATTCCAGATTGTTCCAATATCTTATTATTACTTTTATCGGCACAAGCCATACAAGAGCCAGTCAGCAAGGTTAGTACCAGGCATGCAAAAGTCTGCCGGGGTTACGAAGAAATCCCAAAGTGAGATCGTGGCCCCCGGCAACATGGCAACTGAATGAACACGGATGGGTTTTAGTCAGTAAGAGTCTGACACGCCCTCCCGCTCCGCCCAGAGCGGGAGAAGTTATTTGATAATTTCCCACCCATAAAAAAAGAAAAAAAGGCGTGCAAAAGTATCGTGAAGGTTATTTTATTGTACCCTGAAGACTTGCCTTTAGCAGCACCAAACACTTCTCTAATCTCCTCTTACGGTCGTAAGCTTTTTTAACCAGCCCACATAAGTCAACGTACCTAGAAAACGATGACGCAACACACAATTATAGAGTCTTGATATCCGAATATCTGAATCAGAATGACAGAATACAACGTAGGAGTAATATGCGTTTATATTACGCGAAGGGATCCGTGATATCCGCTGACAGAACGTCGCTGGAGGCTCACGTCATCTGTCGTTCTGTGACGTCAGCGTTACGTCGCATTCCCAAGATTATTAAGCTTTATTTATAATATCATATATCAGGCGATGACGCATTTGTGGGTTTCCTTGCCGCCCACAGTATGTGGCAATTAAAACGTATTTGTATTTTATCGCCTCCAATTATCTTAATGGAAAGTACAAATTCTGATGACTTTGTTTTATATTTTGATAGAAAAAGGGACTTTTATTATTAACACAATATTATGAACATACCGTACCTATTCAAAATTGGTAGCTATTTCAAACATGTGATATTGAATGCAATCGCGGTATTGTGTAGGTGTGAACTACCTTTACCATAAACCATTTCTGTTTACATTAGACTAGCGAGCCGACCCTGTTTCGCAAGGTTTCTACGACTTGACAAAACCTAGAGTTTTCTTTATTATTTCCAATTTAAATATTAAGTAACTGGGAGACCGAGCTCTGCTCTGGTGAAAATAGAGAATGCTTATTTAATAGTATAGGAAAGTTCATTCAAATCCATATATAGTACCTACTTACTCCATGCTGCCATGATAGTAGATACTTACTAATTCTATGCTGCCATATTATTATTCTAATGTCATTATTCATTATCTTGTATTAAACTCTGGGCGACCGAGCTCTGCACGGGTGAAAATACGGAGAAAACTAATTTTCCCAGATATGAGACCTAGCTAGATCGATTTTTCACCCCCGTAAACCCCCTTTATTGCTACTTTCATCGAAATCGTTAGTGCTGGTTTCGAGAACGTGAGTACAAATATATATACAAACGACTATACATACAAATATTGCTCGTTTAATAGTATAGGATGTTTCATAGTTTCTGCCTACCCCCATGAGAAGAAGGCGTGAGTTTATGCATGTATGTGTATTATACTTTTGTGTGTGAAGGTTTATACCTTCCTAAATAAATTCTCTAAATGATCGTGACAACCGCATCAAAATCCATTGCGTAGTTTAGGAGAACAACGTGGTCACACAGACACGGCAGGAAAAGCAACTTCAATTTATAATATACTAGCTTCCACCAGCGGCTTCACCCGCGTGATATATTTATAAATTAAAGCCTGTTACTCAGTGATAATATAGCACTCTACTGGTGAAATATTTTTTTAAATGGGTCCAGTAGTTTTTGAGTTTATTCGTTACAAACAAAAATACAGAATATCAAATCTTTTCTCTTTATATAATTATTATATATATACATATATAATAATTATATATATACCTATACTGCCCTGGTAAGCCCAAAGGCGGTATCTCTGAGATACGCCCTTTTCGTTTTTTTTGTACCATTCAATAGCTTTAACAATTTCCCATCTAATGGTATAAGCGAAATAACGCTATCTAACTTAAAACATTTAAAAAACCAGTAAGAAGATTTTTATATCTCCATTTTTCTTTACATTACAATTTACAAAAAGTCAATTTTCTCAAAACTTACTCCGGTTGAGATACCGCCTTTGGGCTTAGCAGGGCAGTATATGTAATATAATATATGTCAGATCCGGTCATTAGTACGGACACGAAACGAATCGCAAGCGCGCCGCTGCTGCTGGCGAGAGGAAGTGATCTATCCATACCAAAAGCGCGCGCTTCTACAGAGTCGTAATGTTTTAAGACCACGGCGAGGAGAGATTCAGCCTTGGATCGCATCGGAGTTAAGACGTCGCGGAACTTTTCTCGATTCGTGGTGCTCAGTTATTGTGTTAGGTAATTTGTGATCATTGTGTTTATTGGTGATTTTAATAAACGCCGTCGCACCCAGTGTGTGTATAATTTAGCTAGTGTGATCTGAACTTCTGCCTAGCCCTTTTCCCAATTTTATTGGGGTCGGCTTCCAGTCTAACCGGATGCAGCTGAATACCAGTATTTTACATGGAGCGACTGCCTATCTGACCTCCACAATCCAGTAACTGGGTAATACGATACCCCTTGGTAAGACTGGTTGTCAGACTTTTGGGCTTCTGACGAGCCGTAACGACTGTCAAAGATCCAGGAATGACAGCCGGGACCAACGGCTTAACGTGCTTTCCGAGGCACGGAGGAGTCTCGGTATGTAGAAATGGTCACCCATCCACGGACCAACCCCGGCAAGCGTAGCTTAACCTGACAGATCGACCCGAGCGGCTGTTAGTACTTAGCCACGAGCTCCTCCCAAGAGTGTGATCTGAACTGCAAACTGTTTTTCTATTGCGCATTAACCAACACTACCCACACTACGCCTACAGTAATTAAAATATCGCTGATAATAACGAAAGAGTCACATACCCGTCTCCGACATAATATTAGTTTAGAAATAGAAGAGTTAACTTGCTTAGGGGTATTAGTTATAAATTCCTTAATGTTAGTCTAAATTCTGTATTTAATAGGTATTATAAGTTTCAACAGCTTATGACGTAGGTACCACAAAGCCTATAACGAGGTAACTACCAACTCAAGCGTATTCATACGATACAAGACCACACGGTTACCCATTTTAGATTCAGCTGTCCAATTCGAGCCAAATATTCAAACTTGATGTGTCGCTTCAACTATCACCAAGATGAGAACTACTGTTCTGTTTTGAGAACAAAGGTAGTAACCGCTAATACTTGGGTTTCTCGAAACATTCTCGTTGGTATTTCACTTGAAATTTTATGTTTGATGTGTCGAACAAATTTTTGAATGTCAATGTTGAAGGAGACATTTAATTAAAGCCCATATCACACACATTTCTTGAAACACTTTTCATTAGCATCGATAAAGTCACTACAAGAGATTTTAAGGCCTATTTAATAGAACCGATGGGCAACCGGTTACAGGTGACCATCCGAAAATATTTCAAGTTTCTTTCATAAATTTTCTGATAGACTGTTTGTCCACCGCACCGTGAACGGTCCCGTCAACAAGAAACGAGATTACGCGGCCAAAGCACAGTATTTCTATTTTCTTAATGTCCCTCGGGAATCATCGCATTTCCGAATACAAACGAATGCTAATTTCCATGTCCATCAATATTAGATTTATCGTGTATAATAATTTGAATTCAGAACTAAGTACTTTATTTATTTATTTAACCATTTATGTACAGACATATATATATCCAGACAAGACATAAGGAACAGAAAAATACGTACAAAGGTGATGCTTATTTCTAAAATAATCTCTTCCAATATACCTGCGATAGGACAGAGGATAAAAAGAGATGTAGACACCGTGTGTGTCTTTATTGTTATTTTGTTTTGATTTCCGTGTGAACTATATAGAGCTGTAAAACTATTTTCCTATCTGTCGTGCCTGCAACTTTAGCAGCTTTTCTCCCATCTTTATAATAAATTGCATTAAGTTAAAAGAGTATTAACAACTCTATATGATTCCAAGTCGATTGAGAACGTCCGGTCTGCACCAAGTGCAAAGGCCAACTGATAGAAATTCGACGACTGACGAAACACGAAGTTTTCCGAGGGACATTAAGAAAATAGAAATACTGTAAATATACTGTCGCTACTTCGGTATTGTAATCTCGTTCTCGTTGACGTCCCGTTCACAGTGCGGAGGACAAACGGCCTAAGCAGAAAATGTATGAAAGAAACTTGAAATATTGTCGGAGTGTCGTTATTAAATTAAACAGCACCTGTTGTGAAAATGTGACAATTGAGTCGTTTTTGATAAATATATCGCATTGTCAGTTATTAAAAAGGGCCCAGAATCCCACTGACGTCAGTGTTGATAATTTGTAATCATTACTGAAATCCTGTCTTAGGTAAATTATTAGGATTTGGGCCAAGTAAAGTTGATCACGCGGTTATTAGGCAATAATATCCGCCTAGCTACATGCATCTAAGATCCTTTAGTTAATTAAACTAATCGGATCATACTACAAAACTTATTACTAAAACACCGTAATTCCAAAATGATATTATAGTATTCAAATCTCACTTGATATTATTATTTTACAATCCCCCTTAGCGATGAAGCAAGTAGGCATAGGGACATTAAGATGCTTATACACGAGTATATTAATAATATTACTATCTCGCTGCCAATCACGGTAGGGTGCCGATATTCTCGAGAACGCGCTAAATTTCAAGTTACCGAGTTAGACGGAGTTCTATAGTTGTACACATATTGCGATATATATACTGTTGTCGTAGATTGTAGCAGGTTTAGTAAATTATATTCGAGTTCCTATCGTCTGCTTGAGAAAAAAGTGAGTTATCGAAGCTTCTACAGACCATAATTTTACACGGATATTGAATGTTAAAGAAGAAAATGTTATGAGTAAAAGTATTTTATCATGTTATTTAGTTATTAAAGAAATAGGTATTATGAAACTTGCCGTCTCGGTCGGTTTCTCTGATGGATAAATCGTTATAAAAGTTAACTAACAAAAATGGTTAGCAAACTTACAAACAAACAGTAGACAGAGAGAGAATAACTTTGCGACAAGTAGGAATAGATAATGTAGCTATAAAAAAAAAATCGGCCAAGTACGAGTCGAACTCACGCACCAAGAGCTCCGAATCTATACCACCAAAGAGCGAGGGTAAGTCGCATCAAGGATTAATCTGACTTGCATTTTTTGCACTGCTATAAGTTAAGTTTTGTCTTTCAAAAATCCACAGCAAAAATCCACAGCAGTTCTTCGCAGTGGAAATTATGTTCCTTCATACATCGGCCTTGATAACGATCGATGCTCCAACTGCAAATGTATTTTTAGGGTTCCGTACCTCAAAAGGAAAAAAAGGAACCCTTATAGGATCACTCGTGTGTCTGTCTGTCTGTCTGTCTGGCTGTCTGTCTGTCTGTCTGTCTGTCTGTCTGTCCGTCTGTCACAGCCAATTTACTCCGAATCTAATGGACCGATTAAGTTGAAATTTGGTAAACATATGTATTTCTGTGACCCAAACACGAATGTGTAACGAAAATAAATGAATTTTAAATATAGGGGTCACTTTTAGGGGGCAAACAAGAAAATTAAAAAAAAATGTTTTACTAACAGTACCGTGTGACATATCAAATGAAAGGACTTGTTATGAGGATCATAAAAATATTTTTTATATCATTTTAAAATAAACACTTTTAAAGATATTTAAGAAATTCAATGAAAATTGACCATTCCCCCCCCTTATCTCCGAAACTACTGGACCAAAAATTTTGAAAAAAATACATAGTATGGCTCTTTACTCATAGATAACAGGAAAACCTATAAGAAGTCCATGGTCTTAAAATAACATGGTAAATCTCTCAATATTGTGCGCGCAAACTTACATTTCGTCGCTCGGCATCCAATAGGCCCATCTCTCTAGCTATTATAATATCAACAACAAAATATCAAAAGTGTTTGACAGTCTGCTTAATACACAACTAAAAAATAAAACTGTAAATGTTCATGACAACAATTCGGGTTTCGGCGTGGTTTGTCAACAGAAAGTGCAGTGTTGTGTCTTAAGCATACTGTCACATACTATACACAGCGTGGGACGCAGATTTATGTTAGCTTCCTCGACTTATTCAAGGCTTTCGATCTGGTTGCTTATGACGTATTGCGGAGAAAGATGGAGAAGGATAGATTGCCAACGGAGCTTATAAACATCTTTAAATATTGGTATGGTAACAAGATCAATAGTGTATGATGGGCTGGAACTTTTTCCAGGCCATACAGGTTGGAATGCGGGGTGAGGCAGGGAGGGTTGAGCTCACCCTCGCTTTTCGAGCGAGCTGATTAGCGAGCTCAACAGCACCAGAGTAGGTAACTATATAGATGGTATTTGTGTAAATAATATTAGCTATGCAGACGATATGGTGCTTCTGAGCGGGTCAATCTGTGGTCTCAGAAAGCTGGTCGCCAAATGTGAGCAGTATGCCAAAATACAATCATGGTTTGATGTATAACTCCAATAAGTCGGAGATCATGGTCTTTGAGGCTTGGGGTAGACCAGGTTATGTACCACCTGTATTACTCAATGAGACTCCACTACAAATAGTATTTACGTTTAAATATCTTGGTCATATATTGACCCCTGACCTCAATGACGGACTCGATATTGGCGGGAACGAAGGGTGTTGTCGGTAAGGGCGAACATGCTGGCTCGCAGGTTTGCACGCTGCTCACTTAAAAAGTCAAAATTACTCTGTTTTGAGCTTATTGTACAACGTTTTACACGTGCAGCCTATGGGCTAGATATACCCAAAGGTCGTGCAACACCCTTCGTATCCAATACAACAACGCTTTCAGGGTACCTATTGGTGGGGCTGCCCCGTTTTTGTTGCTCATCGGGAATGTTCGCAGACGCACATATTAATTGCTTTTACGCAACGATGCGAATGAGGTGTGCATCCCTGTTGCGCAGAGTGCGGGCCAGCTCCAACAATATCCTAAAAATGATCACTAGCAGGCTGGATTGCCAAATCACTGCAGTGCCATCTCCCATGAGGTGAAATAAATTGAAACTAGATTACGTGGGGCACTCGGAAAGTTTTGCGATACTAGAAAAAAATAAACTATAGGTTATATATTTTTTTATTATATCTTGAATACACAGTTTCATACGTCTAAACCAATTTTCATAACACATTTTCCAGTCCACATCAAACACCTGTTCAATCTCCTTCTCAAATGCAGCCAGTGCAGCTTCCGGTGATGAAAACTGTTTTCCTTTGAGTTGGTTTTTTATTTTGGGGAACAAGAAATAGTCACACGGAGCCAAATCGGGACTGTAAGGAGGATGACCTATAAATTTGACCGGTGTGCTGTCCAAAAATTCCCTTGTTTTGAGCGCCGAGTGAGTCAGCGCGTTGTCAGGGTGAAGCAGTAGCCCACGGAGGCCAGTGTTCGGTCGCTTGCTGCTTGCAGCAGTAAAAACTTCTGGCAAACATTTGGTAACATACCATTTAGTATTGATGGTCCTTTGATCTCGAAAGGGTACTGACACCAGATATACCGTCAAAGAAAAAAAACTTGCGATCAAAATTTTGCCTGCACTTGGTTGCACACTGGCTCGCTTCACTTAGGTAGGCGTTGGTTCATTTTGAAACAGCCACATGGTCGACTGACGCTTCATTTCTGGATCATTCTGATAAAACCAAGATTCGTCAGCCGTAATGATATCTTAAACGTGCCGAGACGAGCCTGCTTCAAATTTTTTATCATGTCTCGGCACCATTCTATCCGAACCTCCTTCTGAGCCTGCGTTGGATTTTGCGTTACCAGCGTGAAACTATCTTCCTTACCCGAAGATGTCCATGTAGAATTTCATGACCGACATGGTTCACCATATGGTGAACCATTTCATATGTAATTCGCATATTCTCTTGAATTAAATGTTCACAGCCAGCACGTTTTGTTATGTAACAGCCGTCATAGGGCGGCCACTTCTTTCTTCGTCCGCCAAAATTACTTGACCACGCATAAATTCATTGAACCAACAGTCGCTTTAGAAGGGCTTTTTTCTATGAACACCATTTGAAGTCTTTCAAACAATTCTTCTGGTTTAAGTCGACATTTGAAATCGTACAAAATCATCGCGCGAAAATGTTCTCGTTGTAAATCCACTTTTCAGTAAGACAGAGTATTTTTTTTTTGCTCCTAAAAAAATGTGGAGGGAATTTAGAATGTTATGTTTTTTTTTGTAATAAATAATCATATTTTTTATCGATATCAAAACCAGCCAGTATCCCATAGACAAAAACTGTTAGTCGCAAAACTTTCTGAGTGACCTGGTAAAATAAGCTAACATAGTTCATAATGTTAGCTTTTGTTATTATTTAATTTAATGATGTAATGTTCTAAATATTATTTATTTGTGTAATCATGTATTTGCAGTTTTAATATTTTATTTTGTAAAGTTGTAACCATGTGCCCAAGTGAAATTGCATTTATTATTAGTTGTTAAACTGACTTTTGCCGTTTGACAGCAACTAGCTGTCAAACGGTAGACTATGTGCACTTGGGAACATGGCAGTCGAGCTTGAACACTCACAGAGTGCAGATGTATTTTCGTGTATTTAAAAGTGTTATCAAAGTGGTATTAAACGGATTATATAAAGCTATACATACTTTGCTTTTTCTTTGCAACATAGTGGATTACAATAAGTTTACTAACACAATGAGTCCTTGTTACTTGAATAAAGAAAAATATCGTGACCATTTTTCTTTTTCAACGACGTTTTCTAAAAATTAAACCTAGCTAGATCGATTTATCGCTCCCGAAACGCCCTGCGTACTAAAGTTCATAAAAATTCTTTGAGTCGTTTCCGAGATTCAGATTATATATATACATACAGGGTTACTGGTAACTCGACGTATTCCTTGCAGGACGTCATAGTAGGGTTAAAATGCAACAAATTAAGCCACCAAATGTTCTACCGAAATTCAGTAGTTTTTGAATTAGTTAAGAGTTTTAGATTTTTTCATGAAAAATCCCAGATTAAATCATTTGAAACCAATTTAAAAATGATTTACGGCGCGACTGTACTGAAATTTAAGTTATTATCATAGTTGACGCCGTAGCAGACCTTTGTTAATAATTAAAAGTTCAATAATGCCTAAAACTTTGGCAAATATCACTAACCAAACATTTAATTTTTTGTAATTTTTGCTATTACTTCATAAAAAATGTAGTCTAGTGCAAAAAAAAATACTACACCTGGTGTACAAATTACTAGGAAAATATCCTTGTCTTATCAGTTATTCAGAAAGGTATGATTATCAATACTTTTGCATGTGTGCCAGGGAAGAGAAGAGTTTTATGGGGGGCAGGTAAAATTGCGAGACGGTCAACCTATTGTTTCGTATTCGTATTATTCGTAGTTTTTACCTGCGCTTGAACTCCAAACACTCGGGGAGCTTTGTGATTTGTCGCTATTGTTCTCTCGGCATGACAGGGGGTGCGATTTTGCAAAATTTGGTCGTCAGCGTTAGTTAGTTTCAACTCTACGTCGCGCAAGCTCGTGTTTTGTTACTGGCTATTTCCCTAACTGTGGCTGCGTATCTTGCTCTTGTGCTGTGCTGTGCCTTCATAAGCGCTGACTATGGCTGCATATTCTAATCCTGAATACGCTGACATAATGTACTGTTACGGACTTTGTGACGGTAACGCTGCTGAGGCGCGGCGAGAATATCAACTTCGCTTTCCCAACCGCCGACTCCCCCACGTTAGTGTCTTCGGATCGACTTATCGGCGAATATCTGAAACTGGCAGCGTCCAAAGAAGCAGGCAAGTTGACACTGGTCGTTTCCGGAGATACACGGCTGAGGACGAGGAGCTTATTCTTCAACGTTTTATTGACGATCCTAACACATCGACAAACATCGTAGCGCGTGAGCTTGGTATGTCACAGTGGAAAGTCTGGTCTGTAGTTCACTTGTCAGGCCGACATCCATACCATTACCAACCAGTCCAGTCATTAGAAGAAGGAGATCCGCCGAGACGGCTTGAATTTTGTCGTTTTATGCTAAGTGCCGACGCCGACAGCGAAAACTTTTTAAAAAACATTCTGTGGACCGATGAGTCATGTTTTGATCGTGATGGTATCACAAATTACCACAACTTACATTACTGGGCACCGAAAGCAGAAGCAAACCCTAAAAAACTGAAACCAACCGCATCCCAGCGAAGGTTCTCGCTTAATGTTTGGATGGGTATTATTGACGACAAATTAATTGGCCCACATTTTTTACCCCGAACACTAAATGGGGAACTTTATGAAGATTTCCTCAGAAATCATTTATCAGCACTGCTCACGGATGTACCGGAAGAAAGAAGAGCAAACATGATTTACCAACATGACGGATGTCCAGCCCACTTCCGAATCACAATTCGACAATTGCTGGATGAAAACTATCCAAACCGATGGATAGGGCGCGGTGGGCCGATTCCGTGGCCTGCACGAAGCCCTGATCTGACGCCGCTAGACTTTTACGTCTGGGGTCATATGAAAGATCTAGTTCATGCGACCCCAGTAAATTCAATTGAAGAACTAAGGGAGAGAATTACAAATGCGGCGGACCAGATGAGGGCAACAATCACATCAAGAATAACAAAAACCGAAGTAAGGAAGCGAATAAGAACATGTATTCGAAACCGAGGGCAGCACATCGAACAAGACGTGTGAAATGTGTGTAATTAAAGTTTTTAATATTGATTAAAAAGAATAATAATGTTCACGATTTTGTTTTTGATTTTTTGAATAATCACCTTTTTGTGAAACGCACGCCTGTACTAAATCAAAAACGATTTTCATAATGTAGTCCATGATTTTGTATTAACTTTCATACCTTTTTGGATAGCTGATAAGACAAGGATATTTTCTTAGTAATTTGTACACCAGGTATAGCATTTTTTTTTTTGCACTAGACTACATTTTTTATGAAGTAATAGCAAAAATTACAAAAAATTAAATGTTTGGTTAGTGATATTTGCCAAAGTTTTAGGCATTATTGAACTTTTAATTATTAACAAAGGTCTGCTACGGCGTCAACTATGATAATAACTTAAATTTCAGTACAGTCGCGCCGTAAATCATTTTTAAATTGGTTTCAAATGATTTAATCTGGGATTTTTCATAAAAAAACTAAAACTCTTAACTAATTCAAAAACTACTGAATTTCGGTAGAACATTTAGTGGCTTAATTTGTTGCATTTTAACCCTACTATGACGTCCTGCAAGGAATACGTCGAGTTACCAGTAACCCTGTATATACAAGAATTGCTCGTTTAAAGGTGTTAGATTTATATTATTTTTATATTAATACCGCGAATGTGAAATTTTTAACGAACATCAGATTTTTGTTTTATTTCATTCTACACAATCAAATAAGTGATCTTGCAATTAAAAAAAAAACGTAAAAAAATGTCACATTCGCGGTATTGGATGCCGAGCGACGATTTGTAGTTGGAATGTATGGGAGAACATGTTTTTCAACTACAATGTTAAGTTTGTTCTTGGGATAAATAAATTCATCTTAACTACGGAACCCTTCATTGTGCGTAGTCCGACACGCACTTGGCCGGTTTTTTTTTACTACAGCTTAACAATTTTCAGATTATTTCCTTTATTTGTACTGTGAGACCTTGCTTCTTGCCAAATTTCATGATGCTGGGTTATACGTACAGTAGACGATGGTAGACGTATTAAGGCTTGTGCAGACCAGCGCGATATCGCGGGCGCGACAGGCAGCGCTACCAGTGTCGCTCCCGCGATATCACGCTGGTCTGCACAAGCCTTTATATAGGTTTTACGAGTATCAGAAAATGTGACAAAAATAATTGTATCTTTTGATTGCGTTGACTTTAAAGCTTGAACTTTTTACCCGTACCGCGTGTAGGAGGTTACGGAGGCCAAAAATCGATCTAGCTAGGTCTCATATTTGGGAAAATTCGTTTTCTACGTATATTCACCCAAGCAGAGAACGGTCGCCCAAAGTTTAGAACAAAATGGCTGCCTTAGAATAATGACCTGGCAGCATGGAATTAGTAAGTACTATCATGGCAGCATGGAATTAGAAAGTACTATCATGGCAGCATGGAATTAGTAAGTATACAACGTGCCGCTACAATGGCGACATTATTTAACACACGGGTAGGGCTAGTGGCCAGTAATCATAAAAATGTAATAAGAAAAAATTATTAGTTAATTGAAAAATTAAAATTTTCAAACGCTCGCCGATATAGGGCTCTCCCTTTCCTTCAATTTGCCTTGCGTGTTATTCGTTTTATTTCCATTGATGCGTTGTTATGAATCGTGACCCCAGTATATGACCTCTGCGCTACAGTTGTTAAGTACAGGTTGCTCTAAGTTGGTCCTCACCGGACACGGCTGCTTCGGGAGGTTCCTGTTCAGGATAAGGCGAGAGGAAATGCCCGGGTGTCACCATTGTGTGGATCGCCCGAAGGACACGGTGGAGCATATGGTGGAGGTCTGCCGGAGGACACGGCGATGCTCCACCCAAGCGGCGGAGCATCGCCGTGTCCTCGTGGAGGTGATCGGCGGCGGTGATCTCTCACGTCCGGCCCTGGTTCAGGCCATGGTACGGAGCGACAGGAAATGGCAGGCCGTCACCTCCTTCTGCGAAGCGGTAATGCTCGCGAAGGAGGAGATGGAACGCGTGAGGGAGAGGCAAACTTCGCTTTCTCACGCTCCTAACTGCCGCAGGAGGAGACGCCCTAGGCGTCGGAAATCGCGAGCCGATTTCCGGCCACCGTAGGCGCGGGCTTGCGGACGGTAAGCAATGGGTAACTCGCCGTCCGATAAGGACCAGGCCCGGGTCGACGGCGCGTTGTGTTCCACGCGCGCCTCAAAGAAATGTAAGCAGAATTGTCGGGATTCGCTTCGCATATATACGCTCCGGCATCGGTCGCGAACGGTTGTGTGCTTGCGCTCTCCCGCTCTTGACTCATTGCTCTGAGTCATATATTCGTTGCATTACGTAACGATTTTCGTAGTCGCTCGACTACACCCGATCTCCGATCGTTTATCGATCGGGCACAGATCCAAAAAAGGCCTTTTTCAAGGCTATCTTATTTCTCTTACAAGAGATTCTCGTCTGTAAATTCACTAGGCCCCTTCCGGGCAAAACCACAGTTTCGTGGTCACTCGGTGGATACCATACGGTGCCAACGAAACCGAGTGGGGTGTTGACCCAACACACCCGCCGACCCCCTTCAGGGTTAGGCAGTGAATTGGCCGGGTCCCAGTGTTTGGCCTTGGGGGATCTCCTAGTCAACACGTGGTGACAGTTTTGCCTCCACAGCAACTCACCTAGCGTGGTCGGGTATCTTCATACCCTTCACACTAGACTGGACAGGACCCCGTTGCACATTAAGATAGGCAACGGGCCAAATCAAGCTTAGGGCTCACCGATAGGCACTCATCCTCCCTGTCTTACCCGACAGGGAGGGATTGTACACATCCCCGGCATTCCCACCGGGGAGACAGGCATAGTTAGGCCATTCCCTCCCCCCCCCGCCATTATGGCCACCAAAAAGGTAGACCTCGAGCTTCTCTCGAAAAAATTAACCCTATTTCTCGAGTATATACTCGAGTCGGAGCCCTCCCTCCGAGGGAAATATAAGGATCAACTCTCCAGCCTCTTGAGCATCTCAAGGGGCGAAAACCCCGACCAAGATGTCAGCGTCGCTACGTTCAGCGACGCTCTTGACACCCCTCCGACTGTAGAGTCACCCAGACCCCCCTCCCCCTCCCCCTCGTCGGAGTCAATGGACACCGACGCCCCCGCTGCTTCTTCAAAGCAACCCTCCTACCCTTCTGGCTCGGAGGAGGAAGACGAGCCAAAGTCCGCTGCTTCCTCTACCTCTTCCTCCCCCTCCGACGACGGCTTCATAGCCGTCCAAGGAAAGGGAAGAAAGAGGAAGAACAGGAAGCAGACCTCTGCGCAGGCCAGTAAGGTCGCCGCAATAGAGGACTCGGACTCCTCTTCATCCACCGTCACCATCAAACCAGCTGTGGTTAAACAGCGTGCTACCGTCGCGACTTGCGCTACCGTAGCTTCCCCCTCCCCCTCCACCGCCCCACCGATCTCGTTTACGTCCTCCGCGAAGGCCCCCCCCGCGCCCCTCGCCCCCCGAACCGCGTCATCCTCCGCAAAGGATCCCCCCGCGCCCTCTGCCTCCCCGTCCGCATCATCCACCGCGATGGATTGCTCCGCGCCCGTTAGTTCCGGCCCTAAAAAGGTCGCGCCTCCACCTCCTGTCTTCATACAAGACAAGGAGAAGTGGACGGCTGTATCCAAGTGGTGTATGGAGATGAAAATCTCCTACACAAATGCCCGATCTACCCAACAGGGTATCAAGGTTCTAGTCCCTAAGTCGAAAGACTACAGGGACCTTATCAGAGTTCTGAGAGAGAGAGGTGTTTCATTCCACACCTACTCCCTCCCAGAAGATAGGCAGATCCGTGTGGTGATAAAAAAAAATCCCCAAGGAAATCTCTCCCGCCTAAATTTTAGCCGACCTTCAGTCGCAAAAAATCCCAGTAGATGAGGTGCACCGCATGCATCGTTCGCGCGGCAGGGAAGCATACGACATGGTATTAGTCGTGTGCTCCCCCACCGAGGGGCATCACCCCATATTCAACATCAAGACCTTATGTAACCTCATGGGCTTCTCGATCGAGAAGCCCTGGAAGAACAGCGCGATCGGACAGTGTCACCGCTGTCAATTGTATGGCCATTCTCAAAAGAATTGCCATGCAAAACCCAGGTGCGTAAAGTGCCTGGGTGACCACGGCACCGCTGACTGCTCGCGTCCAAAAGACCGTAGCCAGTGCAACAGCCCGCCTAGTTGCGTGTTGTGCGGCCTCGAGGGCCACACAGCCAACTACCGCGGCTGCTCTAAAGCCCCTAAGGCTACATCCAACAAGCTGACCAAACGTCTAGACGTGAGGCAGCAAAAACAGAGGGACTTCCATCCCCTCCCCTCCTCCCAGATTCCTGAGCGGCTAAGCCCTCAGAGGCCTAGTCCCTGGACTATGCTCAATCACCAGCAGGCTTTCCCAGCCCTGGGTATTCCGCGCCCCCCCCCCCTCATACCCCTCTCTATACAATGATGGACCCGCGAGTCCATCACCTCCCCCCTCCCCCCGGCTTCCGCGGCCCCTCTTTCGCGCCTTCTGCGCCCCCCGCGAAACCCGCCACCGCTCTAAAACCCCCGCGCCCCACTCCCACTCCCGTGGCCCCAATTAAACCCGTTGACGAACGTTTTGACGTAATCAGCACCGCGTTCGAACTTTTTTGTTCCCCCAGGGCTACGCAGATGGCCCTGGACATCTCTACAGCCAAGAAATCGGGTAGCCTAGCGGCAATCCGTAACGTCTTCAATGCGTATCCCGAGATCACGCAAGCCCTCACCTCTTTCTCTACCCCCCATCATGTCTAACACCACTCAGGTTAGGTTTAAACCCCGATCCCTCAAGCTTGGCACCTTCAATGCCAATGGCTTAAATCAACAAAAAGATGAAATCGCGGACTTCCTCCGCGTTCATCAACTAGATATCCTCCTCATCCAGGAAACTTTTCTAAAGCCCCACAGAGGCAATCCCTCCTTAGCTAACTATCGTATCGTTCGGAACGATAGAACGCGTTGTCATGGGGGCGGCACCCTCATTTATTACAAAAAGGATCTGTACTGCATCCCAATGGATCCTCCCCCCCTCTCACGATTAGAAGTATCAGCATGCCATCTGGGCATGACCGGTCACGCACCGATCACTCTAGTGTCGGTCTATATCCCTCCCATTACTACCAACGTTTCGGAAAATTTCCAAAATCTCTCGGACGACATCCAACTGTTGTTAAACATGAGTGACTCCGTCATCTTGGCGGGGGATCTCAATGTGAAACATCCCTCTTGGAATAGCTCCACCACCAACACCAGAGGTCGGCACTTGTTCGACCTCTCCTCCTCCCTAAACTTCGACATCATCGCTCCGATGAGTCCCACTCATTATCCCCATACCATCAGTCATACCCCTGACGTACTCGACGTAACGCTCCTTAAGAACGTTAATCTAAGACTAGATTCAATAGAAACGGTGTACGAGCTTACCTCTGACCACCGACCGGTAATCGTCAAACTCACCTCCCGCATAGGTCCCTCCGACCCTGACCAACCCCTCCCCACTAAAAAGGTGACGGACTGGAGGAAAGTAAGCACTCAGCTGAAATCCAACACATCCCCCTTACTAGACTCGATCCCCGACAACTTCGACTCAGTCGCTGACACGACTGCCGCGATCGACTCACTCACGGAGCACGTACAGACCGTCCTGAGCGAATGCTCCAGGGAGGTTCCAGCAACAGAACCCTGTTACTTGAATCTCCCCGACGATGTGCGTGCCCTGATGACTGAGAAGAACGCGGCTACTCGAGCCTACAGCGTCTTCCCCTGTGCCGCCAACAAAGCCCATATGCGCTACTATCAGAGATCTGTTAGGACACGTATAGCGGAGCTGCGTGAAGCGGGATGGGATAAGATGTTGAGCGATCTAGAGCCCTCTCATCTAGCCTTCTGGGAACTCCAGAGGAAACTCAGGTCCCCCCAGTCGGCCCCCGTACCCCCGTTAGTCCGCCCCGATAAAACCATTGCCTTCGACGACATCGACAAAGCCGAGTGCCTAGCCGACAGTCTAGAAGCCCAATGCTCTCCCAGCACCCTACCAGTAGACAAAGCTCACCTCGATGAGGTCGACGCCGAAGTCGAACGTAGAGCCTCCCTTCCTCTCGTTGAAGACCCTGATTTTCCCCTGCCCCCCATCGAACCAGATGAGGTGCACGAGATAATCAAAGGTCTGCATACGCGCAAAGCCCCCGGTTCAGACGGACTCACCAATAGGGTGGTCCAACTCTTCCCAGCCCACTTGATCATGCTACTGACCACCATCTTCAATGGTGCTCTAAGCAATAACATCTTTCCCCAGACGTGGAAAGAGGCCACGGTCATAGGTATCCCAAAGCCCGGCAAGCCTAAAAACGAGCCCTCTAGTTACCGCCCAATCAGTCTGCTCAAAGTTCTCGGAAAAATCTACGAGAGGCTTATTTATAAGCGTCTCAGAGACTACGCCGAGACTAAGGGCCTCATACCCGACGAGCAATTCGGCTTCAGAACTCAGCACTCTAGCGTGCATCAGGTCCACCGCATAGTCGAGCTGGTCAAAGGTGGTCTCACCCGCGGCTATCCGACATGCGCAGTCTTCTTCGACATAGCGAAAGCTTTCGACAAAGTCTGGCACAACGGCTTAGTATATAAGCTATACAAACTCGGAGTGCCGGATCGTCTCGTACTCATCTTACGAGACTACTTGTCGAATCGCACCTTCCGCTACCGTATCGAAGGTGCCCTATCCTCCCCTTGCCCCATAAGGGCAGGAGTCCCTCAGGGCTCAGTGATAGCCCCCCTCGCGTTCACGCTGTTCACCAGCGACATCCCCAGACACAGAGGGACGCAGCTCGCTCTGTTCGCAGACGACACTGCGATCATCTGTAAAGGCAACGCCCCTTCGTCTCTCCTAAATCTACAACGGGCCGTCAGTAACCTTGGCGCCTGGTTTAGACGGTGGAGGATCGAAGTTAATCCCGACAAAAGTCAAGCGGTTTCATTCTCGAAACCGAGATCTAGACCCCCCCCTCCCCCCCGAACGATCACCCTGTTCGGCAAGCCGATCCCTTGGGAGAAGCGAGCCAAGTACCTAGGTGTGATCTTAGACCACCGTCTCTCCTTTTCAGAGCACATAAAGACGGTTCGTTCGCGAGCCGCTTTCGCTCTAGGTAGGCTTCACTGTATCCTAAATTCACGCAGCAAATTGTCACTAAAGTGCAAATTGCGTATCTACACAGCGTGTGTCCGTCCCATAATGACCTATGCGGGAGCAGTCTTCGCCCACGCCAAACCCCGTCACATCCATAGGATGCAGACCCTCCAAAACAGATTCCTTCACAAGGCCACGGGAGCCCCGTGGTACGTCAGAAACGAGATCCTCCATCTCGACTGTAAGATCCCTACGATCCACCAGTTCCTCAAACGCATGGCAAAGCGCCACTTTGAGTCCGCTCCTCGACATCGGAACCCTCTGATAGTCGAGGCAGCCAATTATGTCCCGTCCCAAATCAGTCAGATCCGCCGTCCGAGGCATGTACTCTCCGACCCAGATGACCCCATTACACTCCTCCAGGAGCAGAATAGGGCCACCAGTACAGTGCACAAACACAGACGCCTCCCGTCATTCCGTCCTCGCCGCCGAGGTCCTTTACGTACGCGATCTACTCCCCGAGTAAACGAATCCCCCCCCGACCCTTGCTCGATAACGAGGTGCCAGCAGTTGTTGCAGCTGAGCACGTAGCTTTAAATACCCCGAATAATAATCATGATATAAATATAAATTTGATCCAGCCTGTCCCCTCTTGCTGTCCTCCCGTCAGCGATGCCCTAAGCCGAGGTCCGTACCCCACAGGGGGTGCCCTTAGCGAGCACTCGCTTAATTTTAATTTAGAATAGTTCAAAAAGCTCCTGGCTGGAGGCTCTAAGTGTAGAAGCTTATGGCACCCACAGGAAAATCCGGTTAAGCAGCCACGACCTTTGTGGTCAAAACTGCGAGAAGCCATTATTAAAAAAAAAAAAAAAAAAAATCGGGATTCGCTAGGGCCGATACCTGCCGGGGGTGCGAAGAAAACCTATAAGGAAATCGTGGCCCCCGGCAACAGGGCAACCGAAGGAACATGGGTAGGTTTTAGTCAGTAAGATTCCGACACGCCCTCCCGCTCCGCCCAGTCATTTTTAGAAAATTGTAAATAAATAATAACGTTTGATAAAATTAAAATATCTTAAGAAAACGCTAACCTGCATAAGTGTGTTAAATTACGCGTGTATGATATTAATTTCAATTGAATACTTCTACTGTTTTTTGCGAAAAGGGGTTCTGACAGATAGACAACAAAGTGATCCTATTAACGGTATCGTCTTGTTTTGAGGCACGGAATCCTAAAATCATTATCATTTTGCTCAATGTATCACTATTTTTAAACAAAATTATATCAATTTAATTATTAATTGAAAAGAACACCTTTATTTCTCAAATGGAATTGAAAATATTTCTCAGACAGTTTATTTTTTTTTCTATTTTGAGCTAAATAATAATTGTTATAAATTCAATAGAACTGTCGATTCTATTGTATTAAATGTCATTCCTACTTATCTCGATAGAAACTGCTCCTATTTTTGTATTTTCTTGTTATCAGTGTACCAATTCTTTGAGCTCAGTTTAAAAAAATGGTGTTTTATACCTGTCACAGGTACGTAGATTATACTTATTTTAAAGTGTTCTTTTAGATGTGGCTAGAATAAATAGACATAGGTCCAATGATTTTCTTAAATACTTGTCTTGTCATAGAGGATTGCCATAATAACCTGATTACCTCGTGTATACAAATCGTTTTGGTATCTGTACCATGTACATGCTGCCACTGTGAGATTGTTTTTCGTTTTGCACGTCCACGACTCTACTCAAAAGTAGCCAAAATGTCACAGCATTAGTTTTTTTTTTTTTCACAACAAGGATGTTCTTGGCCTGCATCTCACCTCATGGTAAGTGATGATCAGGCCGAAGGTGGAAGCGAACTTCACCTGGAATGCTCGACCATAGAGGAAATGGCAGGCCGTCACCTCCTTCTGCGAAGCGGTAATGCTCGCGAAGCAGGAGGCGGAACGCGTGAGGGAGAGGCAAACTTCGCGCCCTCACGCTCCTAACCGCTGGGATTTTTTTTGCCCCCACTAGGAATCGAACCTCTGAGTCTGAGATAGGTGGTCTAACCACAGAGGCAGTTAAAAGTATTTCACTAGTATTTCAATTGCGGTCCGTACACGACCCCATTCATTACAAACTAGTTAATAACGCGTTAGTAAGTCGCGTCGAAATTCTGGCTACTCGCTGGTGATTTCAGTTTGTACCTGGTTACTTTCTAGTAGAGTCGTGGACAACGGACCTAAATCTTGAGGATGAAATTTCCTGTTTATTTATAAATTACCTTCCTACTGTTATAAACGATTAAGCAACTTAATCCCAGGAACTGATAGCGTAAACTATGTTTATTACATTATTATATTACGGCCAGTACCGGGTATCTACGGTCGTCCGTCGGGAGCATTTCGATACCGATATACGCAGTTACAGTCCGTTCCATAACTTGTGGTCCCTTGGCTACGTTTGGTGGTCTATTACAATTATGTTTCCACGATTACTTATTGGCCCTATTTTGTGTGGAGTATTCTGGTATTTTTTTTGGTTTGTTTACGTGGACAACTTGATTGGTTGAACGTTTGATTTAGTAGGGACTGGATTCGATGTGGAAGATGCTTTTCGAACGGCTGTTGATGAAAGCACGTGAGATAAATTGTCTCTTATAAGCTCAATCATGGTCTTTTTAAGTTGTAATAAATATTATTTTAGTACATATTTTTATTATTCAATGGAAATTGAGTCGACTCCCGCAAAGAGACGCCATATTTGAGTTTTGGCGTGTTTGTCTTCAATTCCGGAACGGTAAATTTTTTATTTCTAAATTGTGTCGATCGAGTTTAGTTCGGCTCAACGTCGGAGCGTGAAAACGGAGAATCCCAATCTCTCTTTCACATTACTCCACCTTTTGTACACTGCGAATTTACATAAAGAGCCTCACTCGGTCCTTGGGGTACCTTTCCGGGTTTTCCATTTTGTGCTTGAATGCGACGTAGCGGCCGGATCCTAACTATAGCTTAAATCTGGCAAAGCGGCCGCCTCGTTTTATTTCGTTCGAACCACAAAAAGGGTTAGGTTTTTTGACGGCTGACTGTACATTTTTTGGTAATTGGAAACTATTCCTTTTATGAGGGTACTTTCGAGACCTCGGTATTGTAGCCTTAAGGATATTTTAAACCTTAATGGTATATTGAAAAAAGGTTTATTTTGTGTTTAGTATTTTTAGATTTTCTAAACATTTCCTTGGAAGGGAAATGTTTAGAAAATCACACATTTACTATAATTTTTTACTTAAATCATTTAGGTCTCTATTTACGAGCCTAATTTTCCTGCTCACGACCACTGACATTCAAACCCTCTCAAAGTTGAGCATGAACCTTTTACAACTACCAATGAAATACGACCCAGACTCAGCCGACGTAATCACCGTTTCCCACGACACTATCGCAAAACCGAGATATAAAGAAAAAGTGACGGAAAGTTCAAGAACACGTTCTATTACCCAGCTGAACTATTCTCACCTCCTAGCCTCGCCCGTTCGTCTCATAAAGTAAGAAAATCGTCCGCGGCCGACGATCAGTGAAAGTAATCTTCGCAAACATTCTACCTCCGGGCGGAAAACAATTTTCACTGATGTATTTTTTTGAGAGGCTCGTGTGTTCCAACATTATTCTCAGAAATACAGGATTGGAGTTTTTCTCTCGCCCGTAATTCAAAGGGGGTTTTACAGGGTTTTTTACTGCGCCAAAAATAATTCAGACCGTGTACAAAACGTCCATTGTCGACCGCAGATTCAACGCTGTGATTCCTCATGAGATAAGCTTGTAACCACATTTCTCTTTCCACCACTATTTAGTTAATCCCAATTTTAAACTAAAAATTTTGGGCATTTCGCTGAGATGTGATTTCTCAGCTTTAAGTTTGTAAATAAGACTGTTAAGTATATACTTAGCAACAAGATTAAGGGCTTATTTTGTTAAATTTATTTGTTGAAACCAGATTCATTGGATGCTTAATGCAGGTGCCAGATGTCTAGCGCACGGTTTTTCGTATTAATATCAACAATTTGTTCAAGTACGCTCTTAAAGTTTTGAACGATCGTATGCTTACTTAAAGAAATGATTAAACTTTTCTTTTAGATAGCAAAAAAACATACTCATAATTTAAGGATAATGATGACATTTTTCACAATTTCACTTCATAAATAAATAGAATAAATTGTCCCTACGGGGGCGCGGTGAGCGTAGGTACTTATTTATAGGATAGAAACACAGGTGGGTTTTGGGTCTTAGCAAACGTGTTTTACGCTGCCCCGGGGCAACCTGCCGTGACGCATTGGCGGCCCGAGACCGTTAGATACGCCAGCATACATAACTCCCACCGTAATTATAGCGGGTGTTAAACATAAGTTGAAAGTCGGACAGTCTGTTGTGGTTCAGGCCTCAACTTTGAGGAAATAAGTCTGGCTAGTTATGTCCTAAATTCCTAATCCGGCTTTTAAAAGTAAAAATAGATTAAATAAATGAGTCGGAGATAAAAAAAAGTGGTGGCACTCCGTGAGTGCCGACAGAAGTGAAAACTTGAACAAGATAGCCTTGGTGGAAAAAAAATACTTGTACAGAACATTGGTCCATAACCTCATCTAAATAAAGAGCACAATCGCGGTAGCAAAAAAATACTTCCAAAACCTTTAAAGTAAAAATACTTGCATAGAATATTGATCCATAATGAAATATAAATAAAGAGCATAATCGCGTTTACAAAAATGAGGTGTCGGTAACGGTGTCGCGAGTTCAATTGTTTTAAAGAAGTTTTCATTCCAAAAAATTTGAAAGAAAGAACAAATCGGCCTCAAAAGCTCAGACGTCGTCATAGGTTGCAAACCACACTTTGGTTTTCCTAGTGGTGGATTGGTAATTTGTGATGTCAAAGTCAAATCATTTATTTCAAATAGGCCCATGTATGGCACTTTTGAACGTCAAAAATTACAAAATAATAAAATTGATTCTAGTCGCCCCTTCCAAAAGGTAGTTTTCGTATGGAGAAGAATGGGCAAGAAACTCCACCGTTACTCTTTTAAAATGTTTTACAATATTGTTTGTATATGTACGTACATTTGTTAAATAATTATTATATGTGAAGACGATGCACCTAGAATAAAATTACTATACCACAATAGGTAAAAACAATTAAAAATGAAGCAACGAGAGATAATTTAATTTGTGATAGATACATGGTTCTCACATATTTACAAACATTGTAAAAGTAGATGATTTTCCTAAAATTTTACAATTAATAAGTCAGTGTGTAAGGAAGTAATTACAGAATGTAAAATCAATGTCATAAAACACAAAGTAATAAATTTTACAATTACATTAGTAACCAGTTTGATTTTGTCTTGATTCTAAATTGTCCTATGGAGCAGGACCAGCATGTTTCCAAGCACTCTTATCTTGGATATAATCCTCTAATTTGTAATATGCTTGTTTACAAAGTGTACTTTTTATATAAGTTTTAAATTTTCTTTCATTTAATTGCAATATGTCACAAGGTATTTTGTTGTAACATTTAACACAGTACCCCATAAAAGATGTATGTACTTTAGATAACCTGAAAAATGGTTGATCTAGTTTATCTTTATTTCTAGTATTAAAATTATGTCTATCACTTATTTTATTAAAGAGATGTGGATTTTTCCTTACATACATAATATTTTCATAAATGAATTGGCAAGGTACCGTCATAATATTAATCCTTTTAAAAAGTTCCCTGAGAGATTCGCGACGACATAGGTTATAATGGCTCTGACAGCCCTCTTTTGTAAAATAAAGACGGATTCAATGTCAGCAGCCCGACCCCACAGTAAAATGCCATATGACATAATGCTGTGAAAGTAGCTAAAATATACCAAACGCGCGGTTTCTACATCTGTTAACTGTCTTATCTTTCTAATAGCATAAGCGGCCGAGCTTAGCCGCCCCGCAAGAGATGTTATATGAGGTCCCCATTGTAATTTCTCGTCCAGCGTGATTCCTAGGAAAACTGTTTCATTAATAAATTCCAGTTTTTCTCCATTCAATATGATGTCACATTCGCTACTTTTAACATTCGGTAATTTAAATCTAATGCACTTGGTTTTTTTCTCATTTAGTACCAAATTATTTACCGTAAACCAATCTTGGACCTGAAGAATAGAGTTATTCACGTCGTCAAGATTTTGTGACCGTCGATCTATTTTAAAGATCAATGATGTGTCATCTGCAAATAACACCATCTTCAGTTGATTTTGAAGTAATTGGGGTAAATCGTTAATGTAAACTAAAAAGAGGAATGGACCCAATATCGAACCTTGAGGAACACCCATTGCCATTTCAGACCCCAATGAGTTTACGCCGTTCACTTGAACTTTAATCTTTCTATCTTTCAGGTATGATCTCAGTAAATCAAGAGCTGTATTCCTAATCCCATAGTGTTCTAGTTTTAGCAGAAGTGTTTCATGGTTTACGCAATCGAACGCCTTCGAGAGGTCGCAAAAGATTCCAATGGCATCATGTGCTTCTTCCCAGGCATTAAAAATGTTCTTTATTAGGGTGACACCGGCGTCAGTGGTACAACGCCCTTTGGTGAAACCGTACTGTTGTTCATGAAAGATGGAATTTTTATTAAAGTGACGTAACATTTGATTAAGCATCAACTTTTCAAACACTTTACTGAGAACTGGCAGAATTGACACGGGCCTATAATTGTTGGGTTCCTTACTATCACCGGACTTGAACAAAGGAACTACTTTACTGAGTTTCATGAGATCCGGAAAGACTCCTTGGTCTACACTGGTGTTAAATATGAAAGCTAAATAGGGCGCAATGGTTTCGATGATAGATTTACAGACTTTTACAGACATTCCCCATAGATCTTCTGTTGATTTAATTTTAAGATCTTTAAAAGCTTTTATAACAGCCTGGGGGTTTGTATGCTGAAACCTAAACTCTAAAGGGCATGCTTTTACATTATTTCTAAGTAAGGCGGCAGAAAGCGCGGGTGATGAATTTAAGTTTTCGGTAGTTTTAAGGGGAACATTGGCAAAAAAGTTTTCAAATTCCTGAGCTATTTCTACATCTGAGTTGATGGGGCCACGTGCAGTCTCTAAATTTAATTCAGTATTACGCTGTTTTTTCCTACCTGTTTCATTATTTATTATTTGCCAGGTAGTTTTTATTTTATCATCAGCTGATTTTATTTTATTGCTAATGTAAAGAGCTTTAGCTATTTTGCACACACTTTTAAAAGTTTTAGAATATTTTGCGACATACTGATGAAAGCTTGTATTATTCGTATGTTGCTTTAGGCCATAAAGTTCAAAAAGCTTTTCCCTGCTTTTACGAATACCTGGAGTGGCCCAGTCACTAAATAAGAACTTCGTATAAATAGTTTTAGTCTTTAGGGGAAAAGTCTCAATAAATTGCTTGTTTAATAGTGAAAAGAACTCGGCGTAAAACTCATTAGGATCAAAAATATTATTAAAACTCTGAACACATAATTTACTTGCCAAAGAATTATCTAATTTCTCTAAATTTTTACATGTAATTGACCTAAACCTTATTTGAATTTTTTGTAAAGGCATGTAGGTGCAAAATGTTATTGTTTGTCCACTGTGATCAGATGGCAACTTATTTACAATTTGTTTATGTAAGTAATCACAATTACAAAATATATTATCTATACAAGTGGCAGAAGAAGCTGTCACTCGGGTTGGTTCCATAAAAACATTTGACAAATCAAATGACCTAAAAAGACTTAATAATCTGATAGTGTTCGAGTTATTTTCTAATAAATTAATATTAAAATCACCACATATGATTATTGACTTACTACTAGCACTAAGTTTCTTTAGTACATCTTCCATTACAGAATCAAATATAGGTAGATTCTGGTAACTTGGAGGTCTGTATACGCATACTATAACATGCTTATCAAGCTCAACACAGGACAATTCAATGGTGTGTTCAACAGACAGTCTTATGATGTCTTTTCGTTCTTTCGATTGAATCGAATTTTTTACTAATATTAATGACCCGCCATGTATCATACGTTTTCGGCTGAAATGGCTAACTACACAATAATTTTCATAGTGAATTGACATTACTTGATGATCTTTTAACCAATGTTCTGTTAAACAAATGACATCAAACTTGGTATTTTCTAAAAACAATTCTATTTCCAGTAATTTGGAAGAGCAACCTTGGATATTTTGATTATAAGATGATATTTGATTATAAGTAGGTACCTATGTAGGTATGTGTGATCACATTCCCTTGTTGATTTTAACTCCTTTCCAAATGACGCGCCCGCAATATCTTCAAAATGAAATTCTTATAATTTTGTAAAGATAAATTGTAAACGAAACATTCTCATTACTCAGGTAAATTAAATAATATATCAAATGAAATACGCCGTATACGATTATAAAGTAAATATTTACTTTACCCGACCTTCTTCGGTTGAGGTATAAAGAATTCTCGACATAAAATGATGGAGATTTTTCCACGTTTTTAACTTGATTAACTTTGGTAGAGCCATCTTAAAAGGAATCAATTCTGTTTTAGGTACAGTTTGTTTAAAATTTTGCTGGAATTTCTATGGTTTTTGAGATATTTAGGAATTGTGTTGTGAGTTAGAGTCAGTGAATGAAGGGGGAAAGTTGCCATAATCACCACACTTTCCGATACACTCCCCACAGAATAATAGCGCAGGTAAAGCACCACGAAAGTAGGTACCAGATAGTCGCGAAAATTACGTAATTGATTATCAAATTGACATACCACGTCATTTTACCGTGATAAAGCCATTTCATAAATACAAAATGTTAAAGGGCCAGTTTCTCGAACGAGAATTATTATGCAACATTAATTTTCAGAGCAGTGATAGCCCAGTGGTAACGATCGCGACTCACAAATTGTAGGTCGCAGATTCAAACCCTGACAGGAGCTTTACTTTGTGCAAATTTTTTCATTACTTCTGCTCTCAAAATAGTGAAGGAAAACATTGTGAGGAAACTGGTATGTCACAGAACCAGAAAAAAATAATCGAAGGCATAATATGACATCTACCAACTCGCACTGGGCTCGCGTGGTGGATTACGGCCCACTCCCTCTCATCATAGAACTTTATAGGCAGATTATGCATATAAATATGCTTAATGTGACAAATTATCAAGCATGCGTAACCTGTTGCGATTGCTGTTGACAAATCAATCAACCACAGCAGTTTAAATCATGCTTCAAATTTTGACATATTCATTTTACAATTATTTTTGTTCGAGAAACTAGTTCATAAAATGACAATTGTGATTCGAATATACGGACAATTTATGTTGTAGTTTTTTTAATAAACAAACTCTGAATTTTCAAAGGCGACAAAGCCAGTACCTACCTAAAACATTTATTTATTTCTAAATTCCGTTGTTAACACTTCACTGGACATCCGCACTTCAGTTTGCTCATCATATTTTTTCTTTCCCGCTAAAAATGAAGCCAGCGTTGGCGGCCATTGTTGCCTTTTTGCTTTTAGTTTGTGTTTGCCCAGCGTTCAGGTGTTGACTCAAAAATATTGCAACGGTTTTTAGTGAATGAAACATCGGAAATTGAAATTAATTTCTTGTAGCGTACTTTGTTTGGAAACCTTTTATTTGTAGAAGGTACACATTGTTACAGTTCTTATTGATGCAGCCCACTGTACATTATTTTTTCCCATCTCATAATGGGATTTTCCCATCTGATAAAAAATAATAATATTAGAACTTGGCTACATGCTGAGGCTTTCCCAGTTCAAGTTGGAAGATAAGCTTTTTAGAGCCCATAAAAGTTGTATCAAGTCTGGATAATAGGGTCAGCAAAAAGAAAAGACATATAGGTACTTTTTAATATTCCATCAGGCTAAAACAAAGAACGAGGTATTCCACTCAGAGCGCTGATTTCAACAGCACTTGACCGAACCGTACCATGAGCCCTTCCACTAACCGCACTGAAACAAAATTTTTATAAGGAAGGTTCGGTGGAACAGTTTATTAATATTATTTTCAGTCTCCGAACGGCACCTGCAGAAAATTATACGCGAGAACAAAACCGCAAAAAAAAAAACAGTGGCACTCCGGGAGTGACGACAGAAGTAAAAACTTGAAAAAATATTGGTAATCAACGCGTTGATGTCTTTTACTCCACGCACTGCGGTAATCAACGCGTTGATGTCTTTTACTCCACGGTGTCGGTAACAGGTCACGAAATCAATGGTTTAGTCCCATCTCAAAAATGCCCAACGCGCCTAAAGAAGTTTTCACTTGAAAAACAAAAGTGAATCACAACTTTTCAATCACATCGAAAAGAGTTTCATTTTTAAAAACATTCTAATGAATCCATAGTTTCGGACATAGAAATTAATCGGAATTAATTTTAAAACATTCTTTCATATTTTAACGATGCAATTTTCCACTTTATTAATTTTAGTTGGGACAACAGTGTTCTTTTAGTAGGTCAACAGTGGAGTGAGCTCGAAATGAATCCGTATCATTGATTTCCCTGGCGCCTGGTAAAACCAAACGTGCCTTTATTTAAATACTGTCTGCTTTGTCGCGGTACTGCTGGCCTATTCTGTACAAATCTCACCGAGAAAACCTAGGTGCATGAAGTGAGTTGCGAATATTATCAATCCCTAAACATCGGGTGAAAAGACTCTCGTCACTTCACTTAAGTTTAAGCGGTGATTTTTTTTTTCAGAATAGGCCGGTTCTAGGCGTTCTATAAAAATTTGCTCTACTGTCTCGTTGTTCTAGTCGTCGCAAGTACTATGGCTGCGCTTGAGATCCTAGGTTTGCTTCCCAGGTCGGATAGATAGATAGATGAAATTTGTGTCTGGTTGATGGCAATAGGTTCGCTCACTATTACATGTTAAATAAATATACTAGGCGAAATGAGGGTGGAGATACCTACTGTATTCAGAAAATAGAAAAAGTATTTTTTGACATAAAACAATTTTTACAGCCAAAGATAGAACTCTCTGACTCCTGCGCTAGTTATAAAACTATGTTGCAGAAGCCGGTGTAATCCCGTAATAAAAACACACACATTTTTTGTTGCTTTATGACAACACAAAAAATAAGAGGAAACAAAAGAGACTGCACTTAAAAAGAATTGTGTATAAACCAAGAATACAACTTGCCTTGCCTAATCCTTCGTGGAATGAAGACGTCATTTTATCTAAAGAAAAAAGAAAGAAAGAAAATTGGTTTATTTGCGGTAAACATGACGCAAAGAAAGATAAAAAAAACACGTAAATAATAAATTGGGGGAAAATATGCATCACATCCACGCAAAACGGCCAATAACGCTACGACCCTATGCGAGACAGAGCCCCAGCGCTGGTTTTCTGCGACAGCCGGCGCTGACGTGATGATATCAACCGGTGCAGCATATAGTGAAATAACAAATTAAAAATAAAATAAATACAATACTTAGTCCTAAATGTTATATGATTTCACTCAATGAGTTACGGACGGTTATTGCAAAGTCAAAGTCAAAGTCAAATCATTTATTTCAAATAGGCCCATGTATGGCATTTTTGAACGTCAAAAATGACAAAATAATAAAATTGATTCTAGTCGCCCCTTCCAAAAGGTAGTTTTCGTATGGAGAAGAATGGGCAAGAAACTCCACCGTTACTCTTTTAAAATGTTTTACAATATTTTGTATACATTAATTATATTAATTATATGTGAAAACGATGCACATGGAATAAGATTACTATACCACAATAGGTAAAAATAATTAAAAATGAAGCAATGACAGAAAAAATAATTATGTAATGGATACATGGTGTTCACATATTTACAAGCATTGTAAAAGTAGGTACGATATTCCAAAAAAATTACAGGTGATACTAATTAGTCAGTGTGTGAGTAATCACAGAATGTAAAAAATAATAATATCACTACATAGTATAAAACAAAGTCGCTTTCTCTGTCCCTATATCCCTATGTATGCTTAAATCTTTAAAACTATGCAACGGATTTTGATGCGGTTTTTTTTAATAGATAGAGTGATTGAAGAGGAAGGTTTTTATGTATAATAACATCCATTAAATAGTGGAGAAATACTGTTATTTTTGAGGTTTCTAATGTGACGCGTGCGGGCCACGGCCAGTAATGAATAAATCAAAACTACTGGATCGATTTTAATCATTTTTTCAGTGAGTGACATAGGCTATATATTTTATACCCGTGCGAAGCCAGGGCGGGTCGCTAGTGTTATAATATTTAATTACACAATTAAAATGAGCAACCAGTTTGATTTTGTCTATACTCTAAATTGTCCTATGGAGCTAGACCAGCATGTTTCCAAGCATTTGCTACGAGTCAATTAAGGTTCTATGAAAGTGGTACGAGTTTGGCTTCTAGTGATAACCTTGGCATTAGGGCAGAGAGATGGGTTAAGGCTGGTTTCACAGTTATCCAGGAGACCCGAGCGAGCCACCTGTACGGGCTCCCGGAACGGAGACACACGTGAGGTGCAAGAACATTGTTTCACAGCGACGCGGATTGCTCCGTACGCGACCCGCTCCGGGTAGAGCCCGTACAACGCTAGCAACCGTATCGTACTAACTCCCTCGTTTCAGAGCAGCGCGGCCGCTACCCGTACGGGTCTCCCGTGTGCGGGTGGCCCATGCGGGTCTCCCGGATAGCTGTGAAACCAGCCTTAGAGTGTTTTGAGTGCGGTGTTGTGACTTATTATGTAGGACATAAATATGAAAATGATTTGTATCCTGGCGAATACAGTTCTATGAATAATAATTTTACCACCTTATACAGTGGTTTAACTAATCCACTTACCAAACAGGGAAGCTTTGACAATACAACCCTTAAATAATCCGTCATCAAACCAATATAGGTACTTATTATTCATAATTATAAGGCCCATATTAACAGTACACGCTTTTGAATAATTTATAAAGGCAGGTATACACGAAGACCTACATTAATCAACAGCTAAGATTGTTCGGTGGACGTTAGTATTATATTATTCGGTATTTCATCAAAATATCATCCTAAACAAACATATGGGGCCTAAACAATATACATTATTCAGCAACTAAAGGTACCCAACAATCAGGCGTTTGACTTCAATATTCGTATAATTTCGTTAACAAGACCCGAAGCTTCTGAACCTATAATTATTAAACCACTAGTTAGGGGTAGTTTAGTTTAAACTTCCGTTTTGATTGCTGGTATTGTGACCAAAAGTAGCCAAGAACAAATAGTGTCTACAAACTGTTGTTTAAGTAACAAAGATTTGTTTATTGATTGTGGGGTTTCAATAAAAGTACCTGGCTAACCGAGCTCTGCTCGGGTGAAAATAGAGAATGTTCATACTAATTCCATATACATATAGTACTGACTAATTCCACGCTGCCATGATAGTAGGTACTGTGAAGTTTTATTATGAAATACAACCTCATGCTGTACAGGTTGGCAAGAACGCTGTACGTCATCCGAACAATCTGACAAGATATGTTTAAATTATGATTTTTTATATGGTTTTCACTTGTTGATGAAAACATGATAGTCTAGCCTCGGCCGCGTTCGCGCGTGTACCTTCATAATACTGTACTAATGGTTTAAATATAATCTTTTTTTAAAACTTCTTTGATTTAATACGATCCCGGGTACCGCAGCCAAGCGTGGTGCTTACAGTACATACTAATTCCATGCTGCTATGATAGTAGGTACCTACTTACTAATTCTATGCTGCCATGATAGTAAGTACTTACTAATTCCATGCTGCCAATGTGCCATGTCATTATTCTAAGGTAGCCATCTTGTTCTAACTGGGCGACCGAGTTCTTGCTCGGGTGAAAATACGGAGAAAATTAATCTACCCAGATATGAGACATAGCTCGATTTTTCGCCCCCGTAAACTCCTATATTGCAACTTTCATCGAAATCGATAGACCCGTTTTCGAGAACGTGATTACAAATATATATAGATACAAATATTGCTCATTTAATATAGTATAAGATATTAATTGTTTACTAGAAAACCCTGTTGTTTCTGTCAAAGAATAAGCCCCTCCACTTGTGGATGAAAAGAACGGGCAGCACGTCGAGTCCGGGCATAATTAAGAAATACATAAAACTCACGCCCTCTTCACTGTCACTCGAAGGCCAAAGCCTGAGAAGAACTTTCTTTCTGAAAGGTTGAAAGAATTCTTTGCGTTTGAAAAAGTAAGTATAGAAATTCTGCAAGGTTCTAATTAATTAAATAAGTATAAGTGCAATTTGATTGGATTTTAATTATTTGTGTTATCACAAGAAAGTAAATTACTTTCTTCAGCCCTAATTAACTGTCTTGATTCATCAGCAAGTTCTAAAATTAGTCTTGAACTAATAAGCCAAGTTGGTTTTAAGCTCGACTTTAGTACAAAATTCTAATTACTGTCAAAAACATTAATAATATTAACAATACCAGCCTATTATAATATTGTCTCACTGCAAAACGAAGGCCTCTTCTCATACTGAGAAGACACGAGCATTGATCACCACGCTTGCTCAAAACGGGTTGGCGATTTCAGACTTAGTACCTAGGCGACCGAGCTCTGCTCTGGTGAAAATAGAGAACGCTCATTTAATAGTATCAGGAAGTTCATACTAATTCCATGTTTAGCACATACTAATTCCATGCTGCCAATCTGCCATGTCATTAAAGGCGGCCATCTTGTTCTAAACTTTGGGCAACCGAGCTCTGCTCACGTGAAAATACGGAGAAAACGAATTTTCCCAAATATATGAGACCTAGCTAGATCGATTTTTCGCCCCCATAAACCAATGCAACTTCATCGAAATCGTTAGAGCCGTTTTCAAATTCTAATTTGCGAGAATGTAGGTTTACAATGTATGATCTTAAAACTATAATGGCCCCTTTATATTTTACCATTACATAAGGTGAGACGGTGATTACAAATATATATTATACAAACATTACTCGTTTAATTCTCGGTGGTCAGGTCTCTTCACGACGTGACGCCGACGTTTTCTTTCACCGATATCAGTAATGTCCAAGACTAACTCAGAAAGCAAAAAACCGACCAAGCGCGAGTCGGACTCGCATACGAAGGGTTCCATACCACCGCACCTACAACATTTACCAAAAAACGCCGAAAAATACAATGGTTCTTGTTGATCCCTTTAATTATTTGTTGTTATAGCGGCAATAGAAATACACAGTCTGTGAATATTTCAACTGTCTACTTATTTCGGTTCATAAAATACAGCCCACTGACAGACAGACGGACGGACAGCGGAGGCTTAGTAATAGGGTTCCGTTTGGCAACTTTCGGGTACGGAACCCTGAAAACCAAACCATGTCAATGTTTGAACATTGTAAGTTTTCTCGTCTTACATATAAATTGATATCAAACGGTAATCGCCTTATAGGTCCGCCCATTTATAAGTTTACATTAAATTAATTTACTTAGGTTGAAATTGCTTGCTCCAATGTGGCCTTGATAGAAATTCGTTGGATTTAATTGAAACCAATATTTGCTTTACATTTTCGAGCCTATTAAAATACTTGATTGATTTTTAATAATATAACTAGGTCGATTAGAATTTATCTGAATAACGGACCTGAAATTCCAATTGTTGAAAAAATGTTTTCAGTATATTGTTAAGTAGTTTTATTTTGGTGATGTCTTTTATTTTTTATTTTGTACGTAAACCTGTAACTTCAGTCAACATTATTTGATTCTTAACAATTCAGTATTTTTATTCTCATTATATTGTAGACAGTCATGCTACAGCTATAAAGCTACATAATATTATTATGTACCTAGAAGATACATATTGTACTAGCTTTTACCCGCGGCTTCGCCCGCATGGAGATCGAAAATTATCCCATGGTTATGGCCTACCCATGTGTCAAATTTCATTCAAATCTGTTCAGCCAACAAATAAGCAAACATACTTTCGCATTTATAATATTAGTCAGGATTGTAATTACTAAATTCACAATAATTTTCTCACTAAATAAGATTATTTAATATCTACGATGTGAATTAGTAACGGTTACTTGGGGTAGCAGAGAACATCTCTCATTTCGATAAGCTAATTTGACTGTTTGAATGCGACTAAATACATAATAATAACTATCTCATATTGAAATAGAGACACAGTTTTTTTAGTTTTTCTGGTTATTTTCATGTCGAATTTTTCGTAATTTTGTTCATCCGCCTTTTTCTTCTTATCAACAATAAATAGTCAACAATACATTACAATATACAAGGTGGCGATTTAGTGAGCTGCATCCGTCAAGGGGGTGATTGTACCTCCTATAGAATGTTCTCCCCTATAGAATCCCCCCTTAACGGATGCAGGTGTCTTAATCGCCACTCTCTATTTTATAATATCAGATCCAAGTGTTTACATTACTCTCATCCAACTTTTACGTCTCACAGAATGAAAAACGCGAGATAAAGGTATTTAGTAATGTTTGCGTTCGATAAAAAAGTTTTACATCCATCTAAGTCGGGGTACTCATCGTTATTTATGTTTCTTTTCCAACTTTAATCCTTTTCTTTTCCATTGATAAGAGAGGCTTTACGAAGTTACAAAGTTTCTAGTACCTAACTGCCTTTAGAGTAAGCTACTTTTAGGGTTCCGTACCCAAATTGTGCCAACGAGACCCTTTTCCTAAGGCTCCACTGTATGTTCGTACGTCTGTTACAGGGCTGCATCTTTTAAACCGTAATAGGTAGACACTTTCACAGAAAATGTACTACTATGGTCGTTATAACAACAAACAATAAAAATATAATTAAGTTAAAAACAAAAGGGGGTATCTTGTATGGGGGGGCCCATACAAGATACGAAAAAAATAATTATCTAGTGATTAATATTGTACGGTGGTACGGAACCCTTCATATGACGAGCTCGTGGCTAAGTAATAACAGCCGCACTGGTCGATCCATCAAGTTAAGCTACGCTTGCCGGGGTTAGTTAGTGGATGGATGACCATCTTTACACATCGAGACTCCTCCATGCCTCGGAAAGCACGTTAAGCAGTTGGTTCCGGCTGTCATTCGTGGATCTTTGACAGTCGTTACGAGTCGTCAGAAGCCCAAAAGTCTGACAACCAGTCTTACCAAGGGGTATCGTATTACCCAGTTACTGGGTTGTGGAGGTCAGATAGGCAGTCGCTCCATGTAAAATACTGGTATTCAGCTGCATCCGGTTAGACTGGAAGCCGACCCCAACATAGTTGGAAAAAGGCTAGGCAGATGATGACGGAACCCTTCGTATGAGAGTCTGACTCGCACTTGACGCTTTTTTATTATTTATAAAAATACCTGTTATAAAGGTAATAATGGTTATTGTCTCAAAAGCTAAGTTTTACGAGTGTTTTAATCTCATATTTTCGCTCTTCAGTGAATAAATAGGTTAGGGCTTTTAATTTTTTTATGGATTTTTTTTATTACTAGGTTTGTGTTTATAATGACTGACCTCTTCCTGTAGTTTATAGTACTTTTTCAAACATATCTTCTCGTTTGAAATCGATTCAGTGAATTCACATAAATAAAGGCATCCCGACATCTACTAGTAATGATTTAATTACTCATGAAATACTTAAGTATATCAGCGAAAAATATGATTCATTTGGTAGGTACCCCATAGCCTGAAACCACTGTTACTCGAAATGAAAACTCTAGAGTGTAGGTCTTTTTACGACGTAGGCAACCACTAAAACTGGATCTTCTCATAAAACGTAGTCAACTTTGCCTCAAATGAAATCCTTTATCTTTTGGTGTAAAAATAAAAATTCCCCAATTTTGTCGCTCAAATGTCTCTTTTCTTTCATTTCAATTTTGTTTATTGAACGCTCTCTAAGTTAACTCTTTATCTATCCGAAACCACCCCTTGAGAAGTGACAGGTACACATGGCTACACATCAAGCAATACATTCCCAGTATAAACTGGCCTCGCAATATACGGAAATCCTATGCAATGCGAGATCAGCATAAACTGAAAAGAATAGCTTGATGTGTAGCCTTGTGCACTTCTACTACTCGGTAGATGAGACCATAAAGTTGACTGTCTTTCTGCTGCTACACAGGATATGCATAGAAAGGTTTGTCACGAGCTGCGAGGTGGATTTGTTTTTCAGGCACGCATTCCTGCGTAGCATGGCCGTGGGTCGCAGTGGTGCGGCACCTTTATAGGAAATTCTTCAAACCCATACAAAATTGATACAGCAACATTGTAACTGAGTACTGAGACGCTCAGTAAAAAAAAAACAATGGCACTCCGGGAGTGCCAACAGAAGTGAAAACTTGAATAATTTAAAAAAATACTTCCAAAACCATTAAAGTAAAAATACTTGCATAAAACATTGATTCGTAACGTAATATAAATAAAGAGCATAATCACGTTTATAAAAATGAAGTGTCGGTAACGGTGTCGCGTGAAATTGTTTTTTCCCATCTCAAAAATGCCCAACGCGCCTAAAGAAGTTTTCACTTAAAAAGACGTCACACAAATACTGCATCGCGCGAGCTGGGTTTTCCGCGCGATCAGCATATAATAATATAACTATTCCTCATACCTACATAGTACTTACCTACAATTTCATTCCCCACTATCTACAAATAATTTCAAGATCTCTTTCCTACCGAAACTAATAAAACGGATCAAGACGTATCAATAGCCTTTCTGTGTGAGCTCTAAAATTGAGTCTCGTCCGCTAAAAACTAAAAACTTATCTTAGCCAGCATCATAAAAATCCGTATTGCACCGGCTTTACTTACAAAATACTTCAAGAAGCACTCCAAGTTCTTACCAAGGAGGTGCTCTCAACTTGAGAGTATGTTTAATAGAACCGTTTTTCTACGTTGTCTGTTTTTTTATTATTTATAGCTTAGGAGTTTAAGTAACAAGTTGTAAGTTCACAATTGAGATGGAATTTTTCGTGGTGATGAAGTTGTAAGTTCGTGATTGAGATGGAATGTTGTTCTTGAGAAAACGAGTAACGATGCATTTCTTTTATGAGTGTGGGTGGGCATTTTTACTTACATAGGGTTAGCAAAACAACTTGAACGGAAACTTTTTCGACATCTTATCCTTTTCTATTAAACGAGCAATATTTGTATATAAATATATATACCTATTTGTACTTACGTTCTGGAAAACGGCTCTATTAACGATTTCGATAAAAGTAGCAATAATAGGGGGGTTTATGAGGGCGAAAAATCAATCTTATTATCTTATTTTACATGGAACGACTGCCTATCTAACCTCCACAACCCAGTAACTGGGTAATAAGATACCCCTTGGTGAGACTGGTTGTCAGACTTTCGGGTTTCTGACGACCCGTAACAACTGTCAAAGATCCACGAATGACGGCCGGGACCAACGGCTTAACGTGCTTTCCGAGGTACGGAGGAGTCTCGGTATGTAAAGATGGTCACCCATCCACAGACCAACCCCGGCAAGTGTAGCTTAACCTGATGGATCGAATCGTGCGGCTATTGTAACTTAGCCACGAGCTCCTTTAAATGCATATGAAAGTACATACGGTAAATAAAACAATAAAAACTTTATTTTTAAATTTAGTCTGTCTGTCTGTCTGTTTTTTCCAGCTAATCTCCGAAACGGCTAGACCGATTTTGACATGACTTTCACTGGCAGATGATGCTATAAGGAGTAACTGCGTACTTTTATTTAAAAAAAAAAGAAAAAGAATTCGCGTCCGAAACCGCGGAAAGCAGCTTGTATATAAACTAAATTGCAAAGTGCAGTTCAAACTCTTGTATAAATTGTAGGTACCTATGTCTGTTGAATACAAATACTGAATTGCATTGTATCTGGTACTGACCGTAGAAAATCAGCCGTTTCTAACTGAGTTGATGCCAAATTGTAGTATCCACTGTGCGAAACAATACGATCAATGCAGAGATTAGTAACTAGGTACCTACAGACAAACTATGTTCTTAATGTCCCTCAGCAAACCTCGTGTTTTGTCAGTTGTCGGATTTCTATCAGTTGCCCTTTGCACTTGGTGCAGACCTGATACTCTCAATCGACTTGGAAATATATAGAGTTGTTATTACTCTTTTAACTTAATGTAATTTATTTAAAAAATGGGAGGAAAGCCGCTAAAGTCGCAAGCACGACAGATAAGAAAATAGTGTTACAGCTCTATTAGTTCACACGGAAATCAAAACAAAACAACAATAAAGTCCGTCTCTGTACATGTATGTGATTAAAGTATTAAATAAATAAAGTACTTCGTTCTGAATTCAAATTATTATATATTATAATAAATCTAATAATTGATGGACATGGAAATTAGCATTCGTTTATATTCGGAAATCCGATGATACCCGAGTGACATTAAGAAAATAGAAATACTGTACCTATGTAACAATTTATTACTAATATTGTCGTCCACATCAAAGCCATGTTCTAATCATCATTTATTTGTGCAGTGCCACATCTGGGCATAGGTCTCCTTTGAATGCTATTAATGTGTTTGTGTGCCGGTTGGCTAAAAACAGCACTAACGTAGGGTCAAAATAAATTAGCTACCTGAACAACCGCAGACGTAATGGATATCGGTCATCATCATCATCAGCCTATAAATGTTCCCACCGCTGGGACACAGGCCTCCTCTCTGTGAGAGGGAGTGGGCCGTAATCCACCACGCGGGCCCAGTGCGGGTTGGTAGATGTCACATGTCTTCGAATTTTCGGTTCTAGGACATACCGGTTTCCTCACGATGTTTTCCTTCACCGTTTTGAGAGCAGTGGTGATGAAATAATTTACACAAAGTAAAGCGCCTGTCTGGGTTCGAACCTACGACCTACAACTCGTAAGTCACGGCCGTTACCACTGGGCCACCACTGCTCCATATCGATACTCGATATGGATATATCGATACTTAAACATAATAAAACAAAAAAGAAATTAATTTGATGGTTTTTTTGTGAGGTTACCGACTAGTTGGTATAGTCACTTGAAATATCAGTTCAAAAATCAGTTTTTGTTTTGTGTAAACTTCACAGAAGTGAAATGAAATGAAATGAAATTGTTTATTCTTTAAATAGGATATCGGAATTACTTTTACACGTCATATTAAAATAAGCTAGATGAGTTCGGCGTTTCCAATCTGACTACTCTGAGAAGAAAGGCTGAAATAAACTCAGAGGTCGCAGTCACTTTTAAAGTCCAGATATAATCTTGGTCAAGCTATATGAGGACCATGTAGATTAGTGGCTGAAATTGTCTTTTGAGGAAAGAACCACGCAAATTTGAGTAGAACTGTCCAGTCAGTGGTCATTTGTCAGTAATCGTGGAGCTCAAATCAAAACTTAAAAGGAGCTCATGGTGCGAGTGAGGGTATCTAAACACGATAAAACAAAAGAAAACAGATTTTCTTAACTCATACTTTAAGTTAAAAAACTACCAGCGGTCGTTGACCCGCAAAAAAAAGTCACATAATTTTTATATTCTCACTAGCTGCGCCCCGCGGTTTCACCCGCAGAAGTCTCGATTCCGTGGGAATATTGGGATAAAAAGTATCATATGTGTTAATCCAGGTTATAAACTATCTGTGTACCAAATTTTATCCAAATCCGTTCAGTCGTTTAAGCGTGAAGAAGAGACAAACATACACATACTCACAAACTTTCGCCTTTATAATATTAGTGTGATAATATTTTGATACCGATACCCATCATGTCTGCAGAGTTTCACTAGCTAGTTTAATTTAACCCCGTATAAAAAAAGAATTACCAAGACTTTGCAGTATCAAGAAAGTCCTAAACACTAATGTAACAAGTGATTTCTACGTGTGTTAGCTTATAGTACCTAGTCATATCTCATTCCTCATTGTGAATGATCCAGCATTGATAGTAATACAGGGTGGCAGGGACATCAAGGCGCAACCTGTTACCATGTATTCAGTACATGATTCTGGACCACACTGCGTTGAAATTTTTGTTAGGTTATCAAAAAGAAATGCTGTTGGATACATTTTGATCGCGTATGTATTGCACTTTTGTGGAAAAAAGCAGTTTTTTTTTTTGTTAATAAGTGATCCTTAAGCCATCCTGTATGTTGTCGGTCGTCTATTGTCAAAATACATTTCGTTAAACTAGCTACAAAAGTAAGTACATACGTAATACTGCAGGTACTACAAAAGTTACTATCATCTTTAGGTTACGGCTTCCGAATATGGCTGATTTCTTCTATAAAATATCTATACATATTATAAATTAAAATCGCTTTTCGTCTCTTTGTGTGACCATATTATTCTTTTAAACTCCACAACGGATTTTGATGCGAATTTCACCATAAAGAATATATTCCGGAAGGTTTATGGGTTAAATTACAATTAATTAATAAATTACTATTAATTTTAAACTTACATACAGGAAAAAAAAAAATCTACTGTTTCCTATATTTATGTTCGCATAACTCGTCAAAATGTAGGGAAGAGCAGAGTTTTTGCGATTTCAGGTTTGGTCCCGTAGTAAAAGTTGTTCATAATAATGAGTAAATTCACGTGTTTAAATTTGCGTACTAGTTAAAATTTTCCCTGTACCTATAACAAAGATATCTTGATGTTTTGTCTAGTCATACAAAACCATGCAAAGCAGGGGCGGGTCGCTAGTTTAACATAAACAATAGTAGGTTCAATCTCAACCACTTATGTCAAAGTGGCCGAACGTCATCGTAATTGAATGAGGTGGTAATCAGCACGAACATTAAATAGATCACTTCTTATTCCCCCGAGCAACGGGCGTGAATCCGTTCGATATCAAAATATCTGCCAGTGTAACAGTCAGAACGGTCTATTTGATATTAAAAAAACAGTGGCACTCTGGGAGTGCAGACAGAAGTGAAAACTTGAAAAAAAATCGGCACCGCGGTAATCAACGCGTTGATGTCTTTTTAATGGTCAAAAGCTGGTGTCGTTACAGTGTCGCGAAATCAATGGTTTAGTCCCATCTCAAAAATGCCCAACGAACCTACAGAAGTATTCACTTTAAAAAAAATTGCCATAACTGTAAACTAAAGTTACAATTTCCGATGTAATTTAAATGACATTACAGATTTTTCAGAAAAAAAATCATTAACGAATGAGCGCCATTATAGAATAGAATAGAATAGAATAGGTCTTTATTTGCTTTTTATTCTATCTTTAGAGATAGATTAATGTTATACAGGGTGTGCGATTTACTGACCCGCATCCGTCAAGGGGGTAATTGTACCTGTCATACTTATCAACTTTCGCTATGAAACACATACAAGTAGAAGATTCGTAAAAAAAAAACAAACGTTTATCGAAATAGTTTATCTACCGTTGTATAAGAATTAGATTTCTTTTTCACGAATCAGATATAAGTTTCACGGTAAAAGTTGTTTAGTATGATGGGTAGAATCACCCTCTTGACGGATTGAGACGTCTAGATCGCCACACTGTATAAGATCCCAGTCTAACCAGCTTGGCTGTACCGATTCCATAATTTTATACATGTTTTTCTTTTCGTGTCGATGGTATTTTGCTTTTATATTATTTGAGCTCAGTAGGTGGCCACGGTGATTTCAGCATCAGTGGCATTCTATAGGTCAACATTGGTGTACGTGAACGGGTACTTAGAACTCTCCAGCAAGTGGGACATGGTCTGATCAGAACCACTGCACAGAATAATTTTTACACATAATAATTTCCAATACATGACACATACCGTAAATGAAATCCTTCCGTATAAAAAAGGCCCTAAAAGCAAATGGTCCTAATAGCAAAACGACTTTGCGTTATGTGTAAAACTGTGCGGTGATTACCCCTGGCTGGAGGTTTTAAGTGTAGTAACTTATGGCACCTACAGGAAAGCCCAGTTAAGTAGTCATGATCTCAGAGGTCAACTACGAGATGACCTACACAAGAAAAAAAAAATGTGCGGTGGTTCTGTTTAGACCATTTCACACTTGCAAAACGTCCTAATAGCAAGTAAAAGAAAAACCTCTTTAATATTGAACGATACAAGTTTGTAAGTTATACGATTATTTTACATGCTCACAAGATGCAGTATTATGAACAACAAAACACACAAAATCACAAAATATTTATGGCGTAACTATATCAACAACGTCAATACGACCCGAAGCCACTCAATATTCTGTTGTGAATATATTTTTGACGTGCATTGTACCGCCCTCGTGCCAGCCTGCTCCCAGGAGGGTTGAAGCTGACAGCCTCAACCAAGAGGTAATCCATTAAAGCCGCTGTAAGTCCCTACAATAACATAATATGAACAGTGGCAGCCCTAGCAAGTTTACCGTTAATATTACTTTATTCTTCATTGTGTACAATTTTGACGGTAGTTCTATAGTTTGACGGAGGGTCAAGGGATTTGTCGTCGATGGACTATGGAAGAGGTTTTGTGTTGCCTTTATAGCAATAAAATTTGCACTTATAAGATTTATTCTCCTTGTACTCCTGGCTTCGAAATTGAGACCAAATAATCAGGCAACTGACGTCTAAGGTTTCTATGAAAGATCTAGAAGCCTAATAAAAAGAGTAGGTACCTATATTTAAACGAGCAATTCTTGTCTATATGTATATATATATATATATCTTTATTTATATAATTCTTCTGTGAGAGTGTATGTCACTGAACTTCTCTCAAACGACTGGACCGATTTTGATGAAATTTTTTGTGTGTGTTCAAGGGGATCTGGGAATGGTTTAGATTCACAATTTTGTCCGCTGGACAATGTTTTGACAGGACAACGTCTGTCGGGACCGCTAGTGTATATATATAATCTGAATCTCAGAAACGGCTCCAACGATTTTCATGAAATTTACTATGTAGAGCGTTTCGGGGGTGATAAATCGATCTAGCTAGATTTCATTTTTAGAAAACTACCAAAAAAAAACGGGCAAAGCTCGGTCATCCAGATATTTGAGTATAATATGCTACCTTTTTGTGGATTCAAAGATCAAAAAATTAAATAGAGAATCAAAAGAGTTGTCCCGTACTTATGTATTACGTAAACCTTTTATCATCGATTAAACAAAGCCTCATCAATAAGAAGAATCAATTAATATAACCGACTAAATCCGATTTTACGTACACAAACAATATTCAGCTACTTATAACATTAGTAGGTAATCCGGTAAAGCCCCTGTAAGACGGGACCTACAATAACATAATGCGAGGAACAACATAACCTTTATCCCGGCCTAAGTAACCCGCAGTGTACTTAGATACCAACTTTACTTAGCTGTCTTAACTTGACTTCTTTGTAATAATCTTTTGAATAAAAAAATGCTTACATTCATTTTCAATAAAAAATGTACCAATTCAACGTCCTACCAGTGAATTATTTATTTGATTTTCAGATTTTCTCTTTATTGCACCCAGCGAAAGCGAATGCAGGAAAAAAAACAGTGTCACTCCGGGAGTGCCGACAGAAGTGAAAACTTGAACAATTTTACTGTGCAGGAAATACTTTTCTTTTTTGAAGTCGGTAAAAAAAAGGAAATGTCAATCATGTCGTTGTCATGTCTATTAAGACATGATTGACATTTCCATTTTGGGATTAATGACATTTCAAAGATTGCTATGAAATATCATTCATCCCAAAGAAAATGTATCACGCGTTGATGTCTTTTTAATGGTCAAAAGCTGGTGTCGATAACAGTGTCGCAAGTTCAATTGTTTTTTCCCATCTAAAAAATGCCCAACGCGCCTAAAGATTTTTCACTTCAAAAAATAACACAGCCTTATCTTTTGAACCAAGTGTTGATGATGTTAAGGCTCATGTACTGTTCCTTTTAGAGAGTACGTTCCTAATTATGTTTATCTACGTACAGTCTAACCTAACTAAAACTATTCACAAACTAAAATATGGCGTCGAAAAATTCCTCCGCATCACTGTCGACTGGTAATTTATTTATTTCCTAATTAATAAATTTAAATGTAACCATAATACTGGCGGCATTGCCACATTGTATGGCAATACTTAGCCTCTGGTAACTTAAGGTAAAAACCAGCTCTTGGGTCACGGGAAGTGTCAACCAGTCGTTTGGAGATTTCATTGAACAAACCATGAATGAGCACTCAGACCCTACGGCCCTAGAGTTTCAACCCCAAACAGCTCCAAAATATAGTTACCTATTAGGTTATCATACTTTCGCCGCTTGTGGTTACCCGCAGCCGTAGCGGCAGCACCAGCACAGCACACTGCGTCTCACACGTCGCGAGCCATGCCATTAGGTTCTAATACAGCTGGAACGCCGACGGTGACAAGAGCTCGTCGGATGATGTCATGAATGTTCGCGTGCCGCGCTAAACGTAGTGTCCGAGGCTGTTGTCAGCTTCGCCACAGTGACAGCGATGAGGAGAACAACAACGAGTTCCTAGTCGTAGGTTTTAGATAATTTAGGATATAATATTTTTAGTTTTGGAAGAAGACTTTGTACAATAATTATTATTAGAGATTCGTCGACCGACGGTCGTTGATGGTCTAAATCGCTAAAATGCTATACGCATGCACTGGTGATTAGCAATCGATCCTTCTTCGAAGGAGAAGAGACATTTTTCCTTCAATGACACAATAAAATTACTGTTAGCTGATATAAAATTTAGGTACCTACTTAATATATGTAACAATGACTCAATAATCCTAAAAGATTACCTTTACCAAATTCTCCTCAAGAACTTTAAATAATTTATCCGTTAGATAAATATTCACTTCATTTAAATGGACGGAAATGAAACCTTTGGGTCTCTTTGAATCGGGCAGATCGGCCGTAAATCTCTTTTTATTAGATTTCAATGTTATAGGTATTAAATGAAAAAATGAAATTATTACAAAGCTTTTAATTTACTTTTAAAGTTACGACGTGATACTAAAAGTAAGTAACGGGAAAACTTTTTATTATCTTGAGATTTTTAGAACTTAGTTATCAGTAGCATGAACATAGCATAATCAGCGTATAATGATTCCACTTCTGGGACACATGCATCCTCTTTTCGTGAGGGTGTGACCACGCGGGCCCATTGCGGGTTGGTAGATGTCACATGCCTTCGAATTTTTGGTTCCAGTACATGCTTGTTTCCTCACGACGTTTTCCTTCACCGTTTTGAGAGCAGTGGTGATGAAATAATTTACACAAAGTAAAGCGCCTGCCTTTTTTTATTTATTTTTTTGAGTGGGAAATTATCAAATAACTTCTCCCGTTCTGGATGGAGCGGGAGGGCGTGTCAGACTTTTACTTACTAAAACCCTCCGATGTTCCTTCGGTTGCCCTGTTGCCGGGGGCCACGATTTCCCTATCAGTTTTCTTCGCACTCCTGGCAGGCAACGGCCCTAGCGGACCCCGTCAATTCTGCTGACATCTCTTTGAGGCGCGCGTGGGTTCAAACCCATGAATTTACAACTCGTAAGTCGGGGCTGTTAACACTGACCAACCTGCTCTAAGTAAGAGCGTGTTAAAAAAGAAAATGACGTTTGTAGATGGTATGGTAAATAAGATAAACTCATTGATGCTTGTTGTTATTTTTAAGTATTAGCATGATATACCTAATTTTTTTTTAAAGTTGAGATAGTCCAACTTAATCCAGATACCGATGATAACATAACGCATAAAATACTTGCTAAAATGTAATATTTTAATGGTGTGCAGTTAAATAAGTTATTAAAATTTATTCTAGTATCTTGTAGTTGGGCTCATAAATAAGAAGTGCAAGAGTAAAGGAGTGCTTGTGTGACAAGATAGCTGGGACACATCCTCCGAGCGCCGCGGTGGCGCGGTGGCACTAGCATGCATTACTGAAATTCTTTATTTTTCACATTTCTGGACTGGGCAGATATGCGGTCGGAACGCCGCGTTTGTCTTGAAATGACCGGAATTTTAATTGTTGCTTGAATATTTTTATTTTTTTAGGATGAACGGGAATTCGTAAACTCGTAAGGAATGAAAGGTACAAAGATGACTAAGGAAGGTTTATGCAACTTATCTGCCTAAATTTTTAAAATACATTGTTTTACCAATACCTTGTTTTTCTACCCAATCAAGTAATCTAACGGCCCAATACATCCTTAACAACTAATCGTTTATTCCCTGATAGATTTACTATTGACAAACAACATTTCAAAGGGTTCAAAGCCCATCGCAAATTCTCAAGTAAATACAGCACGCGATCAAATATTATTATTACCACTAATACGAACATTAGTCTCCCCTCCTGAAAACGTTTCGAATACTCAAACGTTTACATTTTCGAAACAAGCATTGATTAACTACTAGGATATTCAGTCGCAACTATACACGGAATACTCATTAACGATGCATGAAGCATGATGCATAAATAGGATGTAGGCATACTTGAGCCCTTCAGTATCTGAGAAATATTCCGATAAATTCAATTTTGTGAACGTACTTCGATGTAAGTATTATGTACATACTGATAACACAAACATCAACTGAATCTCTTCTGCAAATGGTAGCTACTGACCGATAGGTTCAACAGCCAGCGTTATATTGGGATTAGCTAGTCTTGATTGGCTTAGGCTGTTTTAATCTAGCCATATTTAGCCATTATATATGTCGCAGCCATCTGGTTAAATTAGCCAGCTAATTGGACTCCTAGGCCGTTCATTAAACGTGCATCCAATTGGATGACTAGGCCGATTGTTAAGTGAACTAGAATCATTCAACGTTTAACAACTTGACGTATTGAAAGCCCTTTGAAGATGACTGACCAAGACTCAACCAAGTGATTTAAATGGTGAAAAAAAATCTGCGAGGTACTTGGAAATAGTGCTCGCCGGTCGCTGTTGCAGCACCGCTCGCTGCGCTCGCTCGGCTTGCGCGCGGTTTGGTAACAGTTCTAACCTAACCTATTTCACCCAGTTTAACTAAATGACACGATATTCAGCCATCTGGTTAAACGTTGCGCTTAATGACTTAGCTAGTTGTCCTTCAGCTATTTAATTGGATTGGCGTTTAATGAACGGCCTAGGCGTCCAATTAGCTGGCTAATTTAACCAGATAGCTGCGATATATTTATAACATGATAAAGTGTCCACAGTACTACAGTAGGAGTCCTCTTACTGTAGTCACTTTGCCTATTGAACCAGCATGATGATAATAAATATAATCATAATATCTTGTGCAACATGGGTCTTTCATTGACTATCATAGATAGAATAGTCAAAGTGGAAAACGCCATAATCACCAGACTTAACAGATGGTATGGTGATTGTAGTTCTTTGTTTCCAGCAGACAGTAAGACGAGTAACTAAACATCAACTAGAAGCAGTCAATAAGCACCTTCTATTTACTTTATCAGCGTTCAAAACGACATTAACATTAGTACCACGTCTGAAACGTTCGTTTGCATACATTTTGTGAATAAATCATTGTCTTCAGAACAACAAGATAGTGCGTGTTGCTTTGGCAAATTTATTTTTATATTTCACAGAATTTGAATAAAAGAGCGGAGCGGTACAAGAATATTTTAGAAGAGAAAATATTGCTGTGTGTTTAAGTGTGACAAATTAATGTTACAAGCATATTTGTAGATGTTGTTGGAGACAAATAATGGGATCATTATCATTTATGATGGGAGTAAAAGTAGGCACGTTTCTACGTTATATTTGCATTGTTATAGTAGACTGCCATTGTTGGTGTAGTGAGGTCCTGGGTTGGGTTGGATCCTAAAATTGAGCAAAGTTTGCGCGGGCAGTAGATAAGTAAATGTTGTTATAAGGTGCTTCTGAGATAAGTATTTTTTCTTTTCTCGAATTACAACGAGTTTTTCGAGAATGCTGTGGTGATTAGTTTCTCAGCAGATTGGTAGCGGAACTGGTTCCACATACAGCGCCGCCGAACGAACGTTTAATTCGCCTTAATACCGTCACTCCTGGGAGCTTGCAAAGAGATAAAGAACACACGTCGATCAAAGATCGATATTTGACACAATTAATATAGACCCTGACCTGACATTGAATCAAACGATAAATAATAGGTACAACACACACGCAAACGCACCCCAACACACACACATACACACGCAAACACACATACAAACATAAAAACAAACATACAAACAAACATACAAATAAAGATACAAACATACATACAAACAAACATCCAAACAAACATCCATACAAACAAACATACAAACAAACAAACATACAAACAAACATCCATACAAACAAAAATAAAAACAAACAAACATACAAACGAACATACACACATAATACAAACAAACAGACATACATACAAACAAACATTCAAACAAACATACATACAAACAAACATACAAACAAACACACAAACAAACAAACATATATACAAACATAAAAACAAACAAACATAAAAACAAACATTTCAACAAACATACAAACAGACAAACACACATACAAACATACGAACAAACATACAAACAAACATAAAATCAAACATACAAACAAACATACAATTAAAAATTCAAACAAACATACATTCAGACAAACATACAAACAGACAAACATACAATCAAACATACACACATTATACAAACAAACAGACATACATACAAACAAACATACATACAAACAAACATTCAAACAAATTTACAAACATACAAACATAGATAGATACAAACATACAAACAAACATACATACAAACAAACATACAAACAAACAAACATACAAACAAACATACAAACATAGATAGAAACAAACAAACATACAAACAAACACACATACAAACACACATACAAACAAACAAACATACAAACAAACAAACATAAAATCAAATATACAAACAAACATAAAATCAAACATACAAACAAACATTCAAACAAACAAACATACAAGCATAAAAACAAACATACAAACAAACATCAATACAAACATTCAAACAAACAAACAAACATAAAATCAAATATACAAACAAACATAAAATCAAACATACAAACAAACATTCAAACAAACAAACATACAAGCATAAAAACAAACATACAAACAAACATCAATACAAACATTCAAACAAACAAACAAACAAACATACAAACATAGACAGAAACAAACATACAAACAAACAAGACTAGTAGTCGGACTAATAGTTGGTCTAGTAGTCGGACTAGTAGTCAGATTAGTAGTGGGACTAGTAGTCGGACTAATAGTGGGAGTAGTAGTCGTACTAGTAGTCGGATTAGTAGTCGAACTAGTAGTGGGACTAGTTGTGGGACTAGTAGTCGGACTAATAGTGGGACGAGTAGTGGGCCTAGTAGTCGGACTAGTAGTGGGACTAGTAGTCGGACTAGTAGTGGTACTAGTAGTGGGACTAGTAGTCGGACTAGTAGTGGGACTAGTAGTTGGACTAGTAGTTGGACTAGTAGTTGGACTAATAGTGGGTCTAGTAGTCGGACTAGTAGTGGGACTAGTAAACAAACATACAAACAAACATCCATACAAACAAACATACAAACTACCATACCAAAAAACAAACATACAAACAAACAAGACTAGTAGTTGGACTAATAGTTGGTCTAGTAGTCGGACTAGTAGTGGAAATAGTAGTCAGACTAGTAATCGGACTAGTAGTCGGACTAGTAGTCGGACTAGTAGTGGTACTAATAGTGGGACTAGTAGTCGGACTAGTAGTGAGACTAGTAGTCGGACTAATAGTGGGTCTAGTAGTCGGACTAGTAGTGGGACTAGTAGTTGGACTACTAGTGCGACGAATAGTGGGTCTGGTAGTCGGACTAGTAGTGGAAATAGTAGTCAGACTAGTAATCGGACTAGTAGTCGGACTAGTAGTCGGACTAGTAGTGGTACTAATAGTGGGACTAGTAGTCGGACTAGTAGTGAGACTAGTAGTCGGACTAATAGTGGGTCTAGTAGTCGGACTAGTAGTGGGACTAGTAGTTGGACTACTAGTGCGACGAATAGTGGGTCTGGTAGTCGGACTATTAGTGGGACTAGTAGTCAGACTAGTAGTGGTACTAGTAGTGGGACTAGTAGTCGGACTAATAGTGGGTCTAGTAGTCGGACTAGTAGTCGGACTAATAGTTGGACGAGTAGTGGGTCTAGTAGTCGGAAAAATAGTGGGACGAGTAGTGGGCCTAGTAGTCGGACTATTAGTCGGACTAGTAATTGGACTAGTAGTGGGACTAGTTGTGGGACTAGTAGTCAACGAGTAGTGGGTCTAGTAGTCGGACTAGTAGTGGTACTAGTTGTGGGACTAGTAGTAATAATAATAATAATAATTGCTTTATTTTCAGGCAACTAAGGCCCATAGACAAAATACATAAATTATCTTATAAAATAATAAACTAATACATAATATAAAAACATCTCTATAAAATCTAGTGACTACGTTGGGTCGGCGACGTATTGCGCTGAGTCGTGGTGTCATGTAGCCTTCCGCGAAAACGCCGGTACACGACACCCGTCGGCCAAAATTCCTCCTTCATGAAAGTCTCTAGGTGATGAGTCGGAACCCGCACCACAAAAGATTTGAAGTTAATCTTATGGTGCGACTCCAACTTCTCGACTCTCAAGGTGAACTTGGTCATCATCCTGATGTACTCCACGACCTCCTCTACCTTCGTGGTGTGATGTAGACGTGACACGTACAGCTGCGTCGATGGAATAGCGGGACGCAGCAACATGTCGGGACCAGTCAATGCGGTACCGCACTGATTGCGAAAAGTAGGCTTCTTCTTCTTCTTCTCCACGCGAATGAAGCCTTCTTCATCGGTCTGTCCTTGGCTTGTTACCGGCGGCAACGAACTTCGAACTGCTTCGGAGTGTCTTTGGGCACCCCTCGTATTGTTGGGTTGCCGCTGATGATTTGCGGGAGCTTTAACAACAGCAGCCGAATAAGCACGTCCCGGAGTTGACGTGCTAATATTGGTCGGACTAGTAGTGGGACTAGTAGTTAGACTACTAGTGGGACGAGTAGTGGGTCTAGTAGTCGGACTATTAGTGGGACTAGTAGTCGGACTAGTAGTGGGACTAGTAGTCGGACTAATAGTGGGACGAGTTGGACTAGTAGTCGGACTAATAGTGGGACGAGTAGTGGGCCTAGTAGTTGGACTATTAATGGGACTTGTAGTCGGACTAGTAGTGGGAATAGTAGTCGGACTAGTAGTGGTACTAGTAGTGGGACTAGTAGTCGGACTAATAGTGGGACGAGTAGTGGGTCTAGTAATCGGACTGTTAGTGGGACTAGTAGTCGGACTAGTAGTGGTACTAGTAGTGGGACTAGTAGTCGGACTAGTAGTCGGACTAGTAGTCGGACTAGCAAAGTCAAAGTCAAAGTCAAATCATTTATTTCAAATAGGCCCATGTATGGCACTTTTGAACGTCAAAAATTACAAAATAATAAAATTGATTCTAGTCGCCCCTTCCAAAAGGTAGTTTTCGTATGGAGAAGAATGGGCAAGAAACTCCACCGTTACTCTTTTAAAATGTTTTACAATATTGTTTGTATATGTACGTACATTTGTTAAATAATTATTATATGTGAAGACGATGCACCTAGAATAAAATTACTATACCACAATAGGTAAAAACAATTAAAAATGAAGCAACGAGAGATAATTTAATTTGTGATAGATACATGGTTCTCACATATTTACAAACATTGTAAAAGTAGATGATTTTCCTAAAATTTTACAATTAATAAGTCAGTGTGTAAGGAAGTAATTACAGAATGTAAAATCAATGTCATAAAACACAAAGTAATAAATTTTACAATTACATTAGCAACCAGTTTGATTTTGTCTTTATTCTAAATTGTCCTATGGAGCAGGACCAGCATGTTTCCAAGCACTCTTATCTTGGATATAATCCTCTAATTTGTAATATGCTTGTTTACAAAGTGTACTTTTTATATAAGTTTTAAATTTTCTTTCATTTAATTGCAATATGTCACAAGGTATTTTGTTGTAACATTTAACACAGTACCCCATAAAAGATGTATGTACTTTAGATAACCTGAAAAATGGTTGATCTAGTTTATATTTATTTCTAGTATTAAAATTATGTCTATCACTTATTTTATTAAAGAGATGTGGATTTTTCCTTACATACATAATATTTTCATAAATGAATTGGCAAGGTACCGTCATAATATTAATCGTTTTAAAAAGTTCCCTGAGAGATTCGCGACGACATAGGTTATAAATGGCTCTGACAGCCCTCTTTTGTAAAATAAAGACGGATTAAATGTCAGCAGCCCGACCCCACAGTAAAATGCCATATGACATAATGCTGTGAAAGTAGCTAAAATATACCAAACGCGCGGTTTCTACATCTAGCATCTAGCAGTCGGACTAGTATTGGGACTAGTAGTCGGACTAGTATTGGTACTAGCAGTGGGACTAGTAATTGGACTAGTAGTGGGACTAGTAGTCGGACTAATAGTGGGTCTAGTAGTCGGACTAGTAGTGGGACTAGTAGTTGGACTACTAGTGGGACGAGTAGTGGGTCTAGTAGTCGGACTATAAGTGGAACTAGTAGTCGGACTATAAGTGAAACTAGTAGTCGGACTAGTAGTGGTACTAGTAGTGGGACTAGTAGTCAGACTAATAGTGGGACTAGTAGTCGGACTAATATTGGGTCTAGTAGTCGGACTAGTATTCGGACTAATAGTGGGACGAGTAGTGGGTCTAGTAGTCGGACTAATAGTGGGACGAGTAGTGGGCCTAGTAGTCGGACTATTAGTCGGACTAGTAGTCGGATTACTAGTGGGACTAGTAGTCTGACTAATAGTGAGACTAGTAGTCGGACTAATAGTGGGACGAGTAGTGGGACTAATTTTGGGTCTAGTAGTCGGACTAGTAGTGGGACTAGTAGTCGGACTAGTAGTGGTACTAGTAGTGGGACTAGTAGTCGGACTAGTAGTGGGACTAGTAGTCGGACTAGTAGTAGATTCAAACAAAACAAACAAACAAACATACAAACAAACATATTATTTACATAAACACATTATCGTGCTTGTATACTTGCACGCACTACGCTAATAGTTTGAGAAACATTGGTGCCATTTTTTTATGCACATTCCTTTACCGGTGCCCTTTTGTTCTCTTATCGCTCGGTGTTGACCATAGCTACTTATCTAGTCAATCCTATTTGCGCGGTACTAAGGTTGTAATCGGCTTGATCTCGCTCAATTTCTTAATGTATCATAATTTAACTTTTTGCTTTAAACTGAATGTACCTCACATTACAATTTCTATTGAAGCACTATTCATTTGTAATCTTTCTGTTTGCGATGTCACCTATTAGTGTGTTTTACCAAAATGTTCGGGGATTGCGTACAAAAACGTTAATATTCTATCGTAATGTGTGTGTTCATTCCTACGATATTATTTGTTTAACTGTGACTTGGCTTATTGAGGGTATTAAAGACAGTGAATTGTTTGACGACCGTTACATAGTGTGGAGGCGCGATAGAAATTATTCTAGCACTAAACAAACTTTGGGGGGTGGTGTGCTTATTGCAGTGCGACGTGAACTTATCAGTGATCTCCGCAGTGAATGGTTTTCGTCTGCCGAGGACTTATGGGTTACTCTCACCCTACACAGGAAGAAACCGCGAGTTTCGTATAAAATGCATATTTGTGTAGTGTACATCTGTAATCAAAATCTTGGCCACTCTCAAGCAGGTCAGTTAACTAACTTTTCTAATAACCTAACAGATATTGTTCAGAAGCATCCCGCTGATAAGTTTCTAGTTCTTGGAGATTTTAACCTTCCAAATATAAACTGGGAACCAAATGATGATGGTCAGTCTGTTTGCCCTACTAATATCCAAGGTCATGTTCAGGTCAATCTGTTTGATAACTTTACAGTCTGCAATATCTCGCAATACAATTCGCACGTAAATGTCAACAATAAAATACTAGATCTAGTTTTATCTAATAGCGAGGCTTCAGTAACAAGTTGCGCCGAACCTCTGGTGCCTGAAGATCCTCATCATAGGGCTCTCTGTGTGTCTGCCGATTTCGTGGAACTTCATACTCTTCCTGCGCGTCCTCGCATAAAATTTTTATATCGATCGGCCGACTATACGGCCATTAATCAACGGCTGAGCCAGATTGACTGGATAAACGAAGTGAGCACTCGGACACTCTAAGACGCCGTATCATTTTTCTATAACACTCTCAATGAACTACGTGATTCTTTTGTACCTATTAAGACAAAAGGCAAGCAAGCAGCAGATACCCTCTCTGGTTCAAACAGCCTCTGATAAAAATTTTAAAAGAAAAAGCGAAGTACCACGCAAAATTTAAGAAATACGGAAACCTGTCTGATCATGAGTCTTTTGTTTTGCTCCGACAGCGAGTCAAAGAAGTTGAAAGTGAAATGTTTAGCTGCTATATTACAAAAATTGAAGAAGACATTTTTAAGACACCCAAAGCATTTTGGTCATATGTAAAGTCAAAAAATCAAATCGCTGCTTATCCATCCTTACTTAAATATAGAAATAGCACTTCAAGTATAGGAGAGGATATCTGCAACATGTTTGGTGACTATTTCTATTCTAATTTTCTCAGTTCTGCTAGTAGTATCAACGGTGACGATGACGATCTTTCCAATGAGCATCCGCAGGGTTCAAACATGCATTTGAGCGATATTGTTTCGGACATACATTCAGTCGAAGTTAATGAATTGGAAGTATTCGATTTACTTAAAGGAGTTGACTTATCTAAATCTGCAGGACCAGACAATATTTCGCCAGTTTTTATACTCAATTGTGCCAAAAGTCTGACTCCTCCTCTTTCACTGTTGTTCAGGCGGTCCCTAAATTTAGGTGAGGTACCTACAATTTGGAAGTCGGCGTTAATTACCCCGATCCACAAAAAAGGGCCTAGAGATCTCGTGGAAAACTACAGGCCCATATCCAAACTATGTATTTTCGCTAAAATCCTGGAAAAAATAATATACAAGCAGCTTTATGCTTGTCTTAAACTAAGCATCAGTGACCGCCAACATGGTTTCCTGCGAGGTCGGTCCACAACCACCAATCTCATTCTTTGCGGTGACTACTTGACTGAATATATGGCTCATCGCACACAAGTAGATGTAATCTACACAGATTACAGCAAATGTTTTGATCGCTTGGATCATGCTATACTTTTGCGTAAGCTATTGGCTATAGGTATCAGTGGTAATCTCTTCAGGTGGTTTTCATCTTATGTGGCCAACAGATGTCAAACTGTTGTTCTTAATGGATACACATCGAGAACTATGATTACGCCCTCAGGGATTCCACAGGGATCGCTTTTGGGACCCTTGTTATTCAACATCTTCATCAATGACGTCTCTTCATGTTTCACTAACTCAAAAGTTCTTTTGTTTGCGGATGACATGAAGATTCTAAGTGAAATCAGTACCTGTGAAGATGCTGAACGTCTCCAACACGATCTGGACAGATTCCAGGAGTATTGTAGGGCCAACCGCTTGGATTTAAATGTCTCGAAATGTTACTCATGTACCTTCACTCGTAAACCTAAACCTATTCTTTACGATTACAAACTAGCCAACACTTCAATAGCTAGAGTTAATACAATTAGAGACTTAGGTGTCACTTTTGACTCGAAACTTCTTTTTGAAACACACATCGACAATATTATTAAAAAGGCTTCTAAGGCATTAGGTTTCATTTTGAGGATATCAGCCGATTTTAAAAATATCAAAACACTCAAAATTCTTTATTGTGCTTTTATACGCAGTCATCTCGAATATTGCTCACCAGTATGGAATCCTATTTATAATACCTACATTAATCGCATCGAAAGTATTCAAAAGAAGTTCTTGAGGTACATTCAGTTTAAATCCAATACCTACTTGCCTAATTATTACAGCCGCTGCAGGAAGTTTCACATTCTTCCACTAATTGAGAGGAGAAAAACTGCCGATATGGTATTCTTGTTCAATTTGGCAAATGGTTCATCCGACTGTTCTGAATTGATGAGCAAAATTGGGCTGCGTGTTCCATCCTTTACCTTAAGGAATCATCAACCTCTGTATGTTCCCTCTGTGCGGTGCATATATCGACAAAACTCTTATATGATAAGAGCTAGCAGGGCATACAACTCGATGAGTCAAAGTGTTAATGATCTTGATTTATTTTCCACCAGTGTTCCTAAACTTAAAAAAATACTATGTAAAAACTTCTTTGAAGATCACTAAAACCTGTTTAGTCTATTCTTAATTCCGAGTCTACGAATAATACTTTTCTTATTCGTAGTCTGAGTACTTATTTAGTCTTACTTTAGCTTGCCTGTCTGCTGTTTCTTGTGCTACCCTAATATTGTCAGTGAAAACTTTTAATTGGCCTTCTTTCACTAACTATCAACTATTTGTATCCTAGCTGTAAGTTTTCTTAAAAAATAAAATAAAATAAAAAAATAAAATATATACAAACACACATACAAACAAACATACAAACAAACATACAAACAAACAAACAAACACACATACAAACATAGAAACAAACATACAAACTAACATTCAAACAAACAAACATTTGGATGTTTGTTTGTGTCTTAAAAAATAAAATAAAATAAAAACAAACAAACATACATTCAAACAAACATAGAAACACACATACAAACACACATACAAACATACAAACAAACATACAAACAAACAAACATTCAAACAAACATACAAACAAACATACATACAAACAAACAAACATACAAAGAATGTAACATACAAACAAACGTTCAACCATACATACAAACATACAAACAAACAAACATTCAAACAAACATTCATACAAACAAACATTCAAACAAACAAACAAACATACAAACAAACATCCATACAAACAAACATACAAACAAACATCCATACAAACAAACATACATACAAACACACATATAAACATAGAAACAAACATACAAATATACAAACAAACATAAATAAATAAAAAAAAAAATGTTTATTTCATCAACTTATGTAATTACATTATTAAGTTTGGAGTCACCTTTTAAGCAAAGATTTGCTTGTATTAGGTGGTTCCGCTACAAACAAACATACGACAATCAATGGCAATATACGTCTCTCAGCAGTTCCATAGCTGTTTTGCTGGGAACTGTACCGTAATTACTTGAACACCATCTGGACCGAAATCGATATGTACTTATGGAATGTCTTCTGCATATAATTTTTTCGTTTGGTTTTCTTTAAAAGCGTGTTTTTTTTTTCAAATTCTTGCTTATTTTGTTGAATTAAAAATCTATTTGGTATTGAAAAATTTGTTAATATTAGATCGTTGAATCGGTCAAAGATAATTAGAAATTTTAACATACAGATCTCACAATATAATAATAAATAAATATGAATACAATAGGGTTTCGGGGCGAAGAATACGTCGTAAAAAATGTAATGTGATGCGTTGCACAGCTGACGGATGACAGACTGCTTGTCTAAATAAAAAGCATGTAAAAAAGGTGCGCGTCGTTTGTCTTTTTGACGGATTCTAGAACATTCTAGAAGCTGCGGATTGTGGCGGGAGCGGTTTGAAATGAGACCCCATGCTTGGTCAAACAAAATAAGGAACGCATGCTCATACTCGAAATTTGTAATCCCGCTACCCGGTAAACTGCTTTCCGGATTTTGTCCTGAGAAAATCATGGTCGCCCTACACGATATACCAATTTCTGTATTTTGTCTCAGAAAATTCATGGTCACCCTACTTTGTGTTTGATAGTGATAAGAGCTATCAAAATTATTTTTGCAAATATTGCGATGTTTACGATTCAGTTTTGAATTAAACGAATCACAATTATTATGTTCTTTTATTTCACTAACAAAACTGGGTGCAGCAGCTAGATCATGGTGAACTTTAGAACGGGCTATCGTAATTCAATTACGATAGCACGTTCACGAAACTTGTAAAATTTCAACTCAGTAGGATAAAAAGAAGCGGTTTTAATTCAGCTTGCAAGATTCGCTAACTAACTAACACACTAACAAGGCAAGTTAATATAAAGCTTGCAATAACAAGTTAATATAAAGCTTGCAATAACAAGTTAATATAAAGCTTGCAATAACAAGTTAATATAAAGCTTGCAATAACAAGTTAATATAAAGCTTGCAATAACAAGTTAATATAAAGCTTGCAATAACAAGTTAATATAAAGCTTGCAATAACAAGTTAATATAAAGCTTGCAATAACAAGTTAATATAAAGCTTGCAATAACAAGTTAATATAAAGCTTGCAATAACAAGTTAATATAAAGCTTGTAATAAACCTACTTCTTTTTCAGTACAGTGTATGTTGTCTTCTTAACTACGTTCAATTTATTTCTTTCTTTGTACTTTTTGTTTACTTTAAATCTTGCTTGCCGACATTTCACCTAGGAAGGCATTTCTACTTTAGATTCTTCATGAAGAGCACACGTATTCAGCTCCCATGATAATACAATACTATGGTGCAAATCATAATGTTGTGTAATCTAAGCAAGCCTAGGTATTTAGCACATACTGCAGAAGAAGCCTCCTTATTCCTCGTGCACCTAGTCGCTACTAACGATTTGCTTAAGGATTCAGTATACCTTCAATTTTCTCTTCCATAATTTTATTTAAATAATAGTACATAACTCGTCTTCTACACCCGACGAAAACTGTCTAAACGAGGACTAGAATACACACTGTTCGGAAAATCTAGCAAACCGAGGTCTTAAATACACGTTGTTTGGAAAAGCTACCTTACCGACGTCTTTATGAATGTAAAAAAGCTGTGTGAGGCGACAGTGGCGCCACCTGGTGGATACACAATGCGTGTGTAAGATTATGAAAAATCTTGATCTAACCGAGGTTCAGACCACTTTTCCGTATTAAGTATACAGAAAGGCTCAAAACCGCTTGCAGAATACGAATCTTTGGTCAAGTCAAACCGAGGACCCTCGAAAATGTCCTCGCTTTGAAAAGATCCTCGGTCGTGCCTTGTGTATTCATACGCACGTCCTCGGATGGTACTTAAAACAAACACACTCACACACCACACACCATACTCACATCACACAAACACAAACACACCAGATAATACACCTGAAATCACCTCTCTAGTCTCCACTCTAGAATTCGTATCCTGAGTCCAAGATACAGACTATGGCCCTGCGCACACAATAGCGGACGACAGGGGAGAGCATAAGGGAGGATTCCCTTATCCACCAGCGCACACTGACAAGAAAAATCCTCTGCGATACCGAAAGCGTCCGCCAGCTTACCGGAGTATCCCGCGGTATGCCGCGGCATCCGCCGAGTAGCCACCGCTCGCCGGGATTTGATTATTCCACTAGCGGCTACGCAGTCGAAAAGTTGGTTTTGAAAGAATGTGTCAGATTGGCAGACTCCAACGTATACCAGCACATTCCAGCGCATACCGGCGAATACCAACGCATAACGGCGCATACCGCCGCCTCCCGCCGCGGTATCCTCCAGCATGCTCTTCGATGTTCCAGAGAAAACTGCGCTGCGATGCTCCAAGTTCGATCACCGAGTATTGAAATATATACCTTATTTCGATTGGATAAGTATTCATTTCAATAAATTTAAAATCCTCTGCCGTCCCGTCCGCCAGTCTGCGCAGGTTATAACTATCTAGTTTGGGACACGCTGGTAAATAATATTTTGTAACCTAGCTATCGGTAATATTTTAAGCTACTCGTCATAACTTGGTGTTGACCTGTACAATATTACCTGGACAATAAACTATTTCCTATTTCTATTCTGTTATTTACATCAATGTAATTTCATGTAGATTGATTGACGGTCAAAGTTCATTAACCCACTCAGTTCGCCAACATCAACTTCAGGAGACACGGTAATTTAGCTCCAGTGAGTAATCCGATGAAATGGACAATTACCGGCACTTATCTAACGAGGCGTAATTACGAAAGTACCAAAGCTTTCTAGAAAAGAAACTGTCGGTACCTACTCGAATTACTTAGAAATCTAGAGAGAATATTTGGGCCTAATTTGGAGGTGGGTGTGCAAAAAATTTACTGGGTAAAACTTGAAGTTCTGAAGCAAAATGTTGGGGGAAACTTATTTCCAGATGAGAAATCAACATGGCGGGCAAAAGTTTCTCGCTGCGGAGCTGTAATCGTTTATCTTGTTCAAGGTGAAAAATTACTTCATATTTCCGTGGCCGCAAGTTTTATGATATATTTTTAAGGTGAAAGTTTTATATTTATATACATAATTAAATTGTGTAAAACATGAGGTGTCCGGACGCTTGGGGCTGTTGCTGCGGTGAACCGAAGGTTATGGCGTGAGGATCGGATAAATCATTATTCGAGATATTCAGATTTACGGTTACTTACTAGCAAAATATCTTTGATAGGATAGATTCTCATCATTCGTTCATCGTCAACTTGTCGTCATCATCGTCATTGGCAGCCATGTCCCACCCACTACTCATAACCCCCTCCCTCCGCCCGCCCCCCCCTCGTCTCTTCCCTTTTTTGTCATGTTTCCCTGATCTGTGCGAGTCTCCTCCAGGTCTTCCCGCGATCTTCTGTTGGTCGTCTATCCACCTGGCCATTGGTCTGCCGACGCTCCTTCTACCGTCTCTCGGCATCTGTACCGTTAGGCTTGTATCTGAGGGACAATTACCGTAATTTTTAAGAACGTTACAAAAGTTCGCATTCTGTGCTCATTCGCAATCTGTAAAAATACAATCTAATTTAAAAATATACAATAGACGTGCTGCGGTCGCTCTGTCGGTTGAAAAATCTTCTCCCATCACACATTAAGGCACTGCTTGTACAGTCCCTAATCTTTCCCATAATAGACTATGGTGATGTGTGTTACTATGACCTGAATGCAGATCTCCTCAATAAACTTGACCGCCTTCTAAATAACTGCATTCGATTCGTCTTCAATCTTCGTAAGTATGATCATGTGCATCGATTGCTTTTAAAATGGTTACCCATACGTCAGCGCAGAGAGTTGAGGGCTCTGTCTATGTTGTATTCTATATTCGACAAACCCACTTCTCCTACTTACCTCACTTCCCATGTTCAATACCTATGCTCTGCCCATAGTAAAAATCTTCGTTCTACCAACAATCGTCTTCTACGTTGTCCTTCTCACCGCTCCGGTTTTATTCACTCTTCTTTCTTCGTCCAGGCGGTATTTCTTTGGAATGCGCTCCCTCTGAACATCAGGATGGCAACCAGTCGGTTATCTTTCAAAGTGAAAGCACGTGAACATATTCGTGAAAAGTTGGCAAAATCTTTGCAGCGCTGATTTGCTGGATTTGTTTTCTCCTCTACCAATCGTTATTTCTCCTGACAAAGTTTATTCGGTTTATATGTATGTATTTATGTATCTATGTATTAGTATGTATTCATTTTCAAGTTATCTGTCATTATGTTGCACCTGCCATGTTTTGTCTCTGCATCACCCTAAGGTTGACTGGTAGAAAATGCTTTAAGCATTAAGTCCGCCTTTGTACAGTATTTTTTTACTTGTGCATAAAGTTTTAATAAATAATAAAATAAATAAATATATTTAGTAACCTGTTCCGCTTAGCTATTTCTAAAGAGCCATAAAAATACTGAAAGAAATCGACACGTGTTTCACCTCTCAACGAAGCATCCTCAGGATGACGATTGACTTGTCGCGAACTCGAACACGGCGTGTTGCCACACCAAGCGCTGAACGTAGACTGACAATTAACTACAATCAATTTACCAACATTTTTGACAAGTTTGACAGATTGCTATTTGAATGTGAATGTTTTTTAAGTACAAGAATTGGCCTTACCTAAATATTGACATTTTAGCCAATCGACCATGAAGAGAGAGCTCGTATGTATGACTTAATTTGGTAACGAAATAAAAATATCAACGCCATTGAGGAAGTACTGGCCAATATTGGCTGAATATTTTTTAACACAACACATTTTTGTGTCATTTCTATTGTCGTCAACAAACATTTAATACAAATTATGTCAGATAAACATTCAAATACAAGGTTTGTTTATACATGCAAATAAAATGTTTTATTCATTTGTTTTCAGTTGTAGAGAAAACAAATTAGAACGCAGTTTCATTACATTGGAAAACATTTCTACAACAAATGCACAGTTTGAACGCTATTGGTAAAATCTGAACCGTTCAATGAATATCCTACTAATTAAAAGCCGGAACATTTGATTCGATGCTCATGTTCAACCAATATCGTAAATAGTTTTGGTTTACGTGAGCCAAAACGATTTATGTTATTTCTGTGTACGCTTGTGAAATAGGGAAATGCATCAATTACATGGAAATAGTTGGCCTAAAATGTGATGCGACGCAATTTGTAGTGAAAAGTTTAATCGTTTTTAGTCGGAGCACAGATGAATACAGATAGTTCAAACCGCAGTAAAACGAAATTAAATGAAATTGTTTATTCTGTAAATAAGATATCGGAATCACTTTTACACGTCATATAAAAAAAAACTGAAAAAATTAGCTTGATGAGTTCGGCGTTTCCTATCTGACTACTCTGAGAAAAAAGGCCGAAACAAACTCAGAGGTCGCTCTCTCTTTTAAAGTCCAGACATAATCTTGGTCAGGCCATAATGAGAACCATGTAGATTAATTAGTGTCTGAAAAGGTCTTTTGAGGAAAGAACCACAGATTTGAGTGGACCTATCCAGGCAGTGCAAGCATTATGTCAGTAATCGTGGAGCTCAACTCAGAACTTAAAGAACTCAACTCGCCGAACAATACCAAAGAAAGGGCATTTGGGTAGGCCACATAAACTACTCAAACTGCCAGACCATCACTAAAACTAGCAGAGAAATAAAAATAATATCCACATAGTCCTCACATTCACAATAATTAAAATAATATAATATTTTACAAAGTAATCAAGTCATTTTGAATACAATTATCAACAATGTCAATGTGTATATAAGGTTTAGACATGAAATTACAAGTATGCGGTAAGCTCGACTTGTCGGGCCAATTCAGTGAGTGTAACGTAGTCAGAAGATCTAAGAGTTACGCAATAGAAAGAGAGGCAGATTCAAGGTGAATATAACTGTAGGTAATTAGCGCTGTGCGACCTGAATTGCACTTTGTTGTGTCGTAGCAAGAGTCGCTTTTTATTTAAATTATTTTGCGGAGTTAATCATCTGTATTCATCTGTGGCTGGAGCTTCAATAAATGCAAGTTTTACGCTCGACACCTAAATGAAGGCTCCCTAATAATAAAAGCGCGCAGTTGGATTTTCAACTAGGTATGATTTACGCACTATGCTTGCCGATACGCGGTCGCCACTCCAGGACAGCATCGATCCTTCGACAAACATGGCCAGCCCACTGCCACTTCAGCTTGCTTACATAAATTGTTCATCTAAAATGACACTAAATTATTCAAAACCAAGTATTAGAATTTCAAATAAAAGGAGTTTAATATTCTTTAATTTTACCTCTATTCCGTTTTTTTAATCAAATATTTAGCTCTATAAATAATACTAGCTTCCACCAGCGGCTTCACCCGCGTGATATCTTTATAATTTATAGCCTATGTTACTCAGTGAAAATATAGCATTCTACTGGTGAAAGAATTTTTAAAATCAGTCCAGTAGTTTGAGTTTATTAATTACAAACAAAAATACAAAAACAAATCTTTTCTCTTTATAATATTAGTTTAGATTTCGCTCAATAAAAAACTAAAGTGTTATTTGATATTTGTCGCAGATTGTACCTACCATAAGTTTTGTACAAAGTTACATACTCACGTACTCAAAGAACAAAGTGATGCGTTCATAATTACATTGAACTAACTAATCAAACTCACAGAGTTCTTCATAACTCATTTGCGAGTCCATTACTGTGTTAGGTAATATGGAATTATCACCGTATTTATAACGTTGTTTTAGGTACTACGCTTTTCATAAAAGTGATAGGGATGATAATAATGTGATTAGCAATAATAATTTATTTATTTATTTCTTACTACAAATTACAGAAAATGTTAGTACAAAGTCTACAGACATAATTTTATAATTCATAAAATAAATCACTAAGTAAATTGAGTACCAACTTAAATTATCCGGATATTCAAATCACAGCTGTCATTCTTTAACAGTTGCATAAAATGGCTAATTGACGTAGGGTACCAAATTTCTTAGCAATTAATTTATCTTACTGTAGTTTCTGTTGGCTTTTTTAACTTCTTCTTATTATGACCAAATTAGGTAGGTACCAATTATCCTTTCAACTGTCATTAACGAGACACAATAGAATTTTAATTGTTATCCACCTCAATGAGGCATCGTGACAGATAATGAGTTATAGAACAAATGCATGTTTTCTGTTTAAAAAATAAAAACGAGCAAGCCTAACAGTAGTCGCTATGGTGTGTAACATCATCTCAACGGTACCAAATTCTCGGAAAATGGGTTGGTACCATCTGATGGCCAACTCTAGCACCGCGCGCGCTCATTGGTCAAATCAAATAGCGCGCGCTTCCCCGGCTTCCTGTTACACACTTCCGTCCCTTTTCACGAAATCACTTCCACAGAGCAAGCGAGAGGAAAGATGTTTCTCACCAAAAAAATAAAAAATAATATAGGTTTTTTTCTTTAATTCATCCGTTCAGACGAAAATTACGCACGTCGTATTGTAATTAAAATAATGAAATTTTAAGCTGCTAACATATTTACAAGGCTTACTTAAACAGCTAGGTTACTTGGGCCCAAAACTAAAACAACTTTGAGTTTTCCCAGGAGACCTGTGGAGTGTGGAGTTGTCTGGATAAAATTTCTGTCGGTAGTTAGGTACTTTTGCAAAATCTAGGTCTTAAGTTTTTAATTACTGTACGTAAAGTTTCATCTGGGAGCTCAAAACTGGTTAAACTTGTTGCTAAAGTAAACAATATGCTTTTTGCGAAGTAATTTCAGTTTAGAAAAAGACAGACCGACATCTAATTACTGTGGCGTGTTCAAGAGTAGCAAATTTACTTTTATTATGTCGTATAGGTATACACACACATATACAGCATAAACGTAATTATTTTTGCATGGAAAAGTCACTCGGATATGCACTTTGAGATTGATCCATCATGACCTTATTGAGTCATCCTAAACTTTCCATTAGAGCAGTGGTGGCCCAATAGTACCAGCCCCAACTTAGAAGTCGTGGATTAGTACCCAGGCAGGCGCTTTGTGTAAATAATTTCATCAACACTGCTCTCAACACGATGAAGGAAATCATCGTGAGGAAGTCGGCATGTCCTAGAAACAAAAATTTGAATTTAGGTGACATCTATCAACTCGCACTGGGCCCGCGTGGTAGATAGCCATAGCCCACACCCTCTCAAAGAGGGGAGGCCTGTGTCCCAGAAGTGGGAACATTATAAGGCTGATTATGTATGTATGTGTGTAAACTTTCCATAGCTTGCATTTTAAGGCAGACTTCTAGAGAATACCTCAGTCTACTGTACAATCACGCTCATTATTAAAAAAAACACTAATCAGGTCAACAAAAACCTCTTTTGACATTTTAACGAAATCAAGCGCACTTTCGACACACCACGTCAACCGTTTCAAAATCAGTCTGGCTACACAAAAAACAGCGAAAAAATATATTTCGCAAACACGCCCTCGTCTCGTGCTGTTTGCAGTTAATTAGCAACAATCGCTTCAGGCACCTGTCCCACAGCCGACAATTAGCGAGAAGCGAGTAGAGCTATCAACTAGAAAGGAGTTGGCGAGCAAGGAGCAGCGAGTGTGTAGTTCTGATAGTTTTGTCCGCTGGGCTATGAGCGAGCGCAATGGTTAGAATGACTCCCCCGTCACCGTCCCGAATAGTATGCGTATGTTTAAGCAAGAGTCTCTCAGAGAGTATTCTGCTCGCTAAACGAGGGTCGCTGAGCGAGTAGTTGGTGTAATAGTTCTTGTCGCTGCGACAAACTAGTGGAAAGAGAGTTCTCGCCAGCAGTGTGAACACTCAGCGATCAACTATTAATATATTATTATGTATCTCTTTTACTGACATGAACACCTGCATCTATTGTACGTTTTTTGAACGAGAAAATAATCGGTAGCTAATCGCTTCCTCGTCGATGGTAGGATAGAAATGTACTAAAGATAGCCCGTGAGTAAGTAAAAGAGGTAATAGTAGTTGATCGCTGATTTTTCACACCGAGTAATTGTTGCTTGCAGTAAAAATAGCTATCAAAGAGAGATCTCGCTCAGCGATGCTCGCTTGGCGGGCAGAACACTCGCTGATAGACTCACTCACGCTTGGTACATACGCATACCAGCGAGTAATCACTCGTCGCCGTCGCGCGGCTCGTTGCTCGCCAACTCGTTTTTAGTTGCTAGCTCTATACGCTGCTAAACTCAAAGCATTTACTTCAATTGAAGCATTTACAGGCACTTTTGAACTGTCAAAGAGTCGGTCAGTTAGTCAGAAAGTGGAAGCTAGTTGCTCATTCCAAAACGTAGATCTCTATGGAGAAGAACGGGCAAGAAACTCCAAGGAAATATAGAATTACAAAATTCTGGGTACATTATTCTAATTGCTTCTATATGTGAGAACAATGTACAAAAAATAATCAAAAGCAATTGTAAATATAAGATTGAAAATTAGCCCTGGCAGTTAAGAGATGACCAGTCTCAACTGACGGCGCCACGAACACAACGCATTAGCGCTAGTTAATCGCCGGCGGTAGGACTGGTGCCTTAAGTACTTGACGCTGTTTCATCACGCCGAACCGAATGATATGAGGATTTACGTTCCTGTATGCTGATTGGATGGTTCTGATTCACGCACAAATACGTGCTTGAGTTGTGTGAGAACAAATTATAACGTCTAATTAGAATTTGTGAATACTCGTTATCTCTAATTTGGCTTGCGTACTTTGTAAAATACTAAGTCGGTGAAACTGTTCTTGGTTTCTCGATGTTTATTACTCTAGAGCTCCTACAGAGCTCAGTGGTTCTTCTATTGCAAATGTTTATTCAAATACGCTAAGTTGTATCTTACATCATAGTTTAATATTTCTGCATTTTTCCAAAAAAAATATAACTAATAATATATTTGAGTCACAGAGGCGAAAGTAGAAAAAAATATATTAACATTTTTCTAAAGGCTTATGTTAAACAGAAGCCTTATAAAATACTTACTTAATTAAATACTTGAAATAAGTTACACATTGGGAATTGGCAAAAGGCTTTCCATAAAGTTTATTTGCATTTTAATAAATCTCAAAGTAAGACATTTACATTCATCAATCAAGACAAAGTAAGGACGAAGAAAATGGAAATAATTTCACGCCTTTTCAAAGCTTCGAATACAAAAGTCTGTATTTGAAGATTTTAGTTCCAACACTGACACCTACCTACTCCGAAGGGGTAGGTCTAATAGTACCTATACACCTTCGTTTTTGTCAGTTATGTTTCTATTTCCCAGGGTAATTAATAACGGGCTTGCGGACGGGGAGCAATGGGTAGCTCGCCGTCCGATAAGGACCAAAACCGGGTCGACGGCGCGTTGTGTTCCACGCGCGCCTCAAAGAGATGTCAGCAGAATTGACGGGGTCCGCTAGGGCCAATGCCTACCGGGGTTGCGAAGAGGCCCTAAAGGGAAATCGTGGCCCCCGGCAACATGGCAACTGAAGGAACACGGGTGGATTTTAGTCAGTAAGAGTCTGACACGCCCTCCCGTTCCACCCAGAGCGGGAGAAGTTATTTGATAATTGCCCACCCAAAAAAGAAAAAAAAGGGGTAATTAATATAAGTAGCTAGCTTATGCAATAGTTGTGTGTGTGCCCGCCTTTCTAAACTCTAGGCATTGAGAAACTAATGTCAAAACCCTATGTGCGGTTTTATAATTTCTAACGTGACGATATTATCTAGGACGTCCACGTCCATAAAATGTATTGGAATAAATTATTATTTCATTTATTTGACTAATTCAGTTCGGACATTAAATGGTCCAGTTTATTTGTAAAATACGTTATCACTAGTGTTAGCAAAACAAGGATGAGAATAGCTGGTGACTGCAGCAGAATGTGCAGAGAACGATAAAGCAAGGATTATGATACCTGACCATTCTCCCCACAGAAAAGTGGAGTCAGGGTTCTCTACCACTGTTTTCAGGATGCTATTGTCACTGACCCGCCTTCTACCCATCAGTGATGCGACTTTTTTGCGAATGACCGCATAGAAGCCGTCAGTTCGTCATTATAACGTTATCGTAGACGGAAAAAAAGCGTCTTCATATATTATCTCTATACATTTACTTCCCTGTGTTATCGTGACGACGTGACGTGGACGTCCACGATAATATCGTCACGTTAGAAATAATAAAAGCGCACAATAACATTTTGCCCGACCTAGGGGTCAAACTTGGGGCCCCATGCTCAGCAGTCACACTTACTGCCTAGTGGCAGTAAGCCGACTCACGAACGTAATAAAATCGCAGCGATTTTTTTTCGTGCATTGGATTTTCAACGTTCTGCTTAGCGCCGGGAGTTGAAAATCCAACAGTGTGTTTTTTCAAAGCGCTGGGACGAGAGTGCGTCCCAACGCGTTGGATTCTCAACGTTCGGCTTAACATCGAGAGTTGAAAATCCAGTGCACGATAAAACCCGCCGCGATTTTATTACGTCTGTGCGAACGTCCGCGTCAGCTAAGTGTGACTTGTTCTTCTTTTGCCTCGTTGATTACTAAATCAATGAGAGGCAAAATAAGACGAAGAAAATGGAAATTATTTCACGCCTTTTTAAAGCTACGAATTTCTAAAAGCGAATCTGTAGGTAATAGCTATAAAACTGTAGATCCAGACTAATACGGAATTAAACAGGCACCGTTATGTGTTGTTAGCGATACGTCACGATTCCTCACATTCCTCCGATTTTCAATTAATATTTGGTGGAGCACCTCTTCAGTCTCTGAAACATGTTTTTATAACAACCAGAGTAGAATGGATTACATCGATTGCTTACGGATTAAAGATTACGTGTTTTAATCGAGGATTTCGTTTTGATTAATTTTAAAGCGAGTTTTATTAAGCTTGAATTTAGTTTGAACTTTGCTTTAAATAAACCGGCCAAGTGTGTGTCGGCTCACGTACAATGAAGGGTTTAGTAGTTGGGATGAATTTATCCCAAAAACAAACTTAACTTTATAGTTGAAAAACATGTTCTCCCATACATTTCAACTCTAAAATATGTAAGTTTGTATACACGATATTGAGAGACTTACCATGTAACTTGAAGACCATAGACTTCTCATAGGTTTTCCAGTGACGATCTATAAAGTAAAATTTGGAAATTTTGTATTCACTTTTCTTTTTCTGTATTTTTTTTTTTTAATTTTAGTTTCGGTTATTTCGGAGATAACGGAGGGAGAATGGTCAACTTTCAAATATTTTCTTAAATAATTGCAAAACTATTTAATTTAAAATTATAAAAATATTTGAGATCCTCACAGTAAGCCATTTGATATGTCGCACACTACAGTTAGCAAAAAAAATTAGTTTTTTTCTTATTTGCCTCCCAAAAGCGACTTTCATATTCAAAATACATTCATTTAGGTTACACGTCCATGTCTATTCAAATGTGTAACAAATTTTAACTCAATCGGTCCATTAGATTCGGAGCAAATTGGCTGTGACTGACGGACAGACAGATAGATAGACGGACACACTAATGATCGTATAAGGATTCCGTTTTTCATTTGCTCGTACGGAACCCTAAAAACAGACTGCTTCTCAATATTTCAGAATTATAATGGGAATTAATAAAGCGGTTAATAGGTACTGGTTTAGATATTTTGCAACAGAATAAATTTTGAACTAAGCACAATGTAAGGTTGGATGCCAATCATCAGCAATTAAAAAGACATACGAAGACAAATTATTATTATTTAATTCATACCGGCCTAGCCTCTTCCCAACTATGTTGGGGTCGGCTTCTAGTCTAACCGGATGCATCTGAATAACAGTATTTTACATGAAGCGACTGCCTATCTGACCTCCACAACCCAGTTTCTGGGTAACACTATATCCCTTGGTAAGACTAGTTGTCAGATTTTTGGGCTTCTAACTACCCGTAAAGACTATCAAAGATTTGTGAATGACAGCCGAGACCAACGGCTTAACGTGCTTTCCGGGGTACAGATGGGTGGCAAGCTTCGATTAACCTGCATCGATCCGTGCAGCTGTAATGTAGCCACGAGCCACTCAATCAAATAAATACCAAAATCATTAATTCAATGGAAGACACTACAAGTGTGAAGGCTTCCGCAGACAGAAGTGACGCAACAGCGCGATGCGTCTCTGGTGGAACAATTTCTATGAAAACTACACGGAAATTGTTCTACCAGTGTCGCGTCGCGTCTCTCTGTAGGAACCTTAAGTAACAACTTTATGTACCTACCAAAATAGTTGTCATCCAAGTATTCCTAAACAAGGACCAACAATAAAATTTGTTACATAAATGAACTTAATGAAACAGAAGGGACACTAGGGATTTATAAACTTAAACTCTGTCAAACAAAGTACGAAAGGATTAAACAAAATTAACAAATAGTCCTTTCAAATATGATGGATTATGCTAGACAGAAACTTTCATCCACATTAGATTTTCAAACGATTTTAACATACTTTGCTGTCGAGAACTCTTCACTTGAATATAGTGTAAACTGCTTTTTGCGTGATTCGTGTTATACCTAGTGATACCATAGTGTAACAAATTCTGTGATACATTCTATGTTCTATGTTATGGGGTTTGGTTTCCGCACTTTTTCTGTCAGGTGGACCATTGTGCGTGTACCATGGCGGCCGTTTGGTGGTTATTCCAACCAGCCCACCTCCCTCCAGAAGTTAATTAAAACCCCTGGTCTGTTCAGAACATCTGCGAAAGATCTGGGTGACCCGAGGGTTTCTGTTCTAATCTGGGTGACGCCTGTGCATTTAAAGAGCACGTGTGTGACGGTTTCCTCAGCCTCCATGCACGCCCTGCACAGAGGACTGTCCGTTATGCCTATTGTGTGGAAGTCTTTGTTTAGCGAGCAGTGTCCCATAATGGTCCCCGTCATCAGGCGCAGGCCGTTCCTGTCCAGGCGTAATAAACGCCTGGTTAGCCTGCTATCCAAGGATGGCATAGCTTCCTTGGACTGCCTGCAGCCCAATGTCGAGGTCCACCAGTTCTCCGCTTGTGTGTGGGTGAACTCCTGTAGTATGTACCACCTCCGTATTTGGTTGAAGGGGATTGGTACGATAGAGCCTGGGTCCACAGACTGCCGTGCTACATAACTTTGACATAGATTTCGGGTGGCAGCTATAGTTATATGCATTACCTGACCTAATGGTACATTCGACCAAAATGTATGTTAAGAGAAAGTCTGTAGTGATAGTAATTGCTCGCAGAACACATGGTCGATGGGGCCGAAAAGTTCTGGAGTGGCGACCGCGTACGGGAAGACGTACCGTTGGAAGAAGTCTCACAAGGTGGACCGATGAACTTGTAAAGACCGCAGAAATCCGCTGAATGCAACAAGCACAGAAAAGGACGAAGTGACGATACTTGGTGGAGGCCTATGTCCAGCAGTGGACGTCTTTTGGTTGAAATGATGATGCTATTGCAGAATTGAACTCTATGATGTTATGATTTGATTATGGGTGTATCGTAAATCATCTTACAGGGTAATAGTTCAGTCGAAGAAAAGTTTTCTAATCATGAAACATAAACCGCTTCACAACAAGAATGTTGGCAAATCCCTTCCTAAGAAATATAAATTACCATCCCTTTAATAATCATAGACTCACGTCAGGAATAATGACTATCAGCATCCATAAACTTTATTTTGCCTTTACGTCTCCCGAGAGTAATATAAAAATGTTAAAAAGTAGTCATAATTTTGCATGTAAAAACAAAAATCTTCACTCAGACGATATTTTATTCGTTTAATATATCCATCACATCAATAACAAAAATAGCATTCCCAATAGACAGGCTCACAATAGAGGATCTCATTTTTTCATAATAATATCCCCAAGAAATGGGCCATTATCTCTTATTTATCGCGTAAACTCGTGAACTGTATGAGGCTCAACTCTTTTTTACTCAACAATAATTCTTTTGGCCTAAATAAAAATGTCAACTTTGTTGGAATTACATGTTATCAACATTTTCGCCTGAAAGGGTGTAAATTTTATTTTAAGAGGATGAGTAGCACTCCTTGCTTGTTGTAACTGCACTAAATACGTATTGTGATCACAATTCTCAAAGCCAAAATTTCTTTACGATTGTGATTTTTAGGGTTCCGTACCCAAAAGGTAAAATGGGACCCTATTACTAAGATTCCGCTGTCGGTCCGTCTGTCTGTCTGTCCGTCTGTCACCAGGCTTTATCTCATAAACCGTGGTAGTAAGACAGTTGAAATTTTCACAGATGATGTATTTCTGTTGCCGCTATAACAAAAAATACAAAAAAAATAGAATAAAATAAAAATTTAAGGGGGCTCCCATTCAACAGACATGATTTTGTTGCCGTTTTTATAGATCATCATAATCATCATCATTCCAGCCGAAAGACGTCCACTGCTGGACATAGGCCTCCCCCAAGCACCGCCACTTCGACCGATTCTGTGCTTTCCGCATCCAGCAGATTCCTGCGGCCTTCACAAGGTCATCGGTCCATCTTGCGGGAGGCCTTCCAACGCTACGTCTTCCGGTACGTGGTCGCCACTCCAGAGCCTTTCGACCCCATCGGCCATCCGTTCTGCGAGCAATGTGCCCTGCCCATTGCCACTTAAGTCTGGCAATTCTTCGGGCTATGTCGGTTACCTTGGTTCTCCTGCGGATCTCTTCATTTCTGATTCGATCACGTAGGGAAACTCCAAGCATAGCTCTCTCCATTGCCCTTTGGGTGACTTTTAGCCTTCTGATAAGGCCCATTGTGAGCGACCACGTTTCAGTACCATAAGTCATCACTGGCAACACGCACTGGTCAAAGACTTTCGTCTTGAGACACTGTGGTATGTGGGACGAAAAGATATTGCGTAGCTTCCCGAACGCTGCCCAGCCGAGTCGAGCCGAGTTTTTATAGATAATGGTACGGAACCCTTCGTGTGCGAGTCCGACTCGGACTTGGCCAGTTTTTTCCTATTACGAGGCCAAACATTTAACACCCACAAATCGAAACAAAGCTTATTGTTATATTTTACGTCTTCTTCTTCGCTTTGCTTTTGACCGATTGGTCGTGCCAATTGCAGGTCTAAAAATATTATCTCGATTATCATCAAAAAAAAATTTTATTTCTAATGTCACAAAATCCAGCGTACATCAATTTGCTAAAGCATTAATTCACGTAAAATAAAAAAGGATTGTGTGGTTTTATGAAACCACGGTAAAAGTGAAACTTTTAAGCGAACTATAGGCGCCGCCATATTGGCATTGGCTGCTCTGACGAGCGCCACAGACGAAAAAGTTTGAGACGATGTAATAAAAGTTTCACTTTAATTATGCTACACTACACACTGAGCAATGATGGCCCAGTGGTAACTGCCGCGACTTACCGAGTTGTAGGTCGTGAGTTTGAACCCAAGCAGGTGTAAATGCAGGTGTGCAGGGGCAATTTGTGTAAATTATAATATTATTATTATACAAAACAATGAAGGAAAACATCGTGAGGAAACCGGCATGTCCTAGAACCAAAAATTCGAAGACATGTGCCATCTACCAACCCGCACTGGGCTCACGTGGTGGATTACGGCCCACTCCCTCTCACCGTAAGGAAGCCTGTGCCTATAACACTTCCTAGCAATGGAAACTTTGTAAGCTGATTATTCTATGCTACACTAAATTGTATTCTTTTGTGTTATACAGAAATAAAATGCACCAATCTGCCTAGCCTTTTCCCATCTTGGGGTCGGCTTCTAGACTAACCGGATGCAGCTGAATACTAGTATTTTACGTGAAGCTAATGCCTATCGGACTTCCACAACCCAGTAGCTGGTAATACGATGCCCCTTGGTAAGACTGGTTGTCAGACTTTCGGGCTTCTGACGACCCGTAACGACTGTCAAAGATTCACGAATGACAGCCGGGACCATCGGCTTGACGTGCTTTCCGAGGCACGGAGGAATCTCAGTATGTAAAGATGGTCATCCATCCACCGACCAATCCCGGCAAGCGTAGCTTAACCTGATGAATTGATCCATGCGACTGTGATTAGAACCAAGAAAGAAATAAAATGCAAAAGTAAATTAATTTCACAAACTTATTAATCAAATCGGAATGAATGTTTTGTATAAAAGACTTGAGATTTTAATTAACAGGTGTCTTCACAATAATCCCGAGTCCCTAACGTTCCCTTTTCACAGAAAACCGCAAAAATAATTGACAAAGACGGTAGGCAAGGAGACCGTGAACCGGCGCTCCCGACCAACGCATTAACAGACTATTTGAAGAAAAAAACTTGTTTGCGCTTATTGTTAGAGAATATTTCCGTCCAAATATAAAAATGTTGCATCAGAAAAACTTCAAAAGCATTCTCAGCGCAAAAACTTGGAGGTTTTAAGCTTACTCAAACTGGAAAGTTAGGCAAATGACACCGCGGGGACAGAAATATTTCGCAATCTTCTCACAAACCGAGATGGGATGCTTTCTTGAAGTTTTTCCTAAAGGAAGTTGGCCCGAAACGAGTAGCGTTCCGTCGCCGCCGCTTCATAGCTCAAACAAGACAATGGATAGGTACCAGAATAGTTGAAATGTTAACTTTTGTTCTTGCTGTTGACAGCCTGCCTTTTCAAAGAGGATTTCTCATTTTCTTAAGGCCTAGTGTTTGTCACAGGCAAAGCAGCGCCGGCGGGGTATTGACTTAGCTAATGACTTGGTTACCTGGTTTAAGAACGGATTCAGTTTATTAAAAGCTGTAAACAAGAATTGTTGAATAAGTAAATGCTTGTTCTACAGAACTACTATCTTTTGTTGTTTGTTCCGCTATTGTGCAAAATGAACGGAACGGTAGGTAAGCACAAAGAATGCATGAGAATGATAGTTCTATTGATTTACATGGACAAGTTTAACGCTCGAGATCGATGACATAATTGACATAATTAATTTTTCTATCATTGCTTCTTTTTAAATTATTTTTACCTATTGTGGTATAGTAATCTTATTCCAGATGCATAGTCTTCACATATAATTATATATTTAATGTATATGTTACGGCTAAAACCCGAAATGCGGCTACACCTAGTTTTAGCTGGCTAAAACTAGGTCCAACTGCTACCAGTTAGTTCAATTTAGTTGTAGCAAATGAAAATGTCTAAAAGGTAGGTTACGTTACATTAGAACTGTGACCACATAACAGACCGCACGAGCCGAGCGAGCGAAGCGAGCAGTACCGCGGCACCGGCCGGCGATTGCCAGGGTCAATTTAGGCGAGTTTAACCAAATGCTACCGGCCGCACCTAGTTGTAGCCAGCTAAAACTAGATGTAGCCGCACTTCGGATTTTAGCCGTAACATATACAAAATATTGTAAAACATAAAAAAAGTAACGGTGGAGTTTCTTGCCCATTCTTCTCCATACAAAAACTACCTGTTGAAAGGGGCGACTAGAATCAGTTCTATTTTTACCGACTTCAAAAAAAGGAAGGTTATTTGTAAACGATGTTAAAAAGTGCCGGAGGCCCCGTGTGGTCTCCGGGCAGCCCCGTGTGGTCTCCGGGCAGTAGAATAGAACCATTCCATCTCATCCCGTGGATGTCGTAAAAAGCGACTAAGGGAACAGCTGGGGCATTTTATTGTTTCCTGCTGTGTGGTAGGAATAACACACACCCAAGCTAAGGTTGCCGTGCCGAGAGCTGCATGGCTAGGGGGAGCCTAGTCGCGAGCGTGCCTGTTGTCTGGGATCGGGCGCTCCCAGGCACTAACAAGCCTTACCTCTACTTGCGGGGCTCTGTAGAGTGTTGACAGATTTTTTCCTCTGCTTTTCGTGGGAACTAAATGAGTAATTCAAATAATAATCAACTCGGAGGCGGCGGTGATGCTCGCCACACACCACGTCAGTTGTTTCCACGGGGCGAAAAGCGAGCGGCGGAATGTCGCTTAGCTACGCTGAATGTGCAGGGAGGTATAAGAGATAAGATGGATGAGGTGTGTGAGTTGGTGAAGAATAAAAGGATAGATATGTTATGTGTGAATGAGACGAAAAGAAAGGGAGTGGACATATCCAAACACGGTACTCTGACCGCAATTTGGTCCGGTGTTCAAGAGACACATAGGGCCAGTCAGGGTGTGGGGGTGGTCCTGTCCGAGCGGATGATGAAATGTGTGAAAGATTATGTTTGTGTGAGTCCCAGGATTCTATGGGTAAGAACCAAGGTGGGCCTAAACTCTATTTTTATTTTGTGCGTTTATGCACCCGATATGGGAAGCTCACCTTCGGAGCGGGACGAATTTTGGGGCAGTGTAAGGGATTTAGTGAATGGATGTAGGTCAAACGAGAAGATTGTTATGCTTGGAGACTTTAATGGTTGGGTTGGTGTGAAGAGGAATGGGTATGAAAAAGTGTTAGGTGCATTTGGGGATGAAAGAGTGAATGAGAATGGGATCAATTTGCTAGAGATATGTGTAGAGAGGAATCTGTCTGTTATGAACACTATGTTTAATCATAGAAAGGTTCACAGGTATACGTGGGAAAGGCAAGACAGTAGAAGTATGATCGATTTTGTGATTGTTGATGGAAGATTAAAGAGTAAAGTCACAGACACTAGAGTATATCGGGGTGTTAATGTAGGGACTGATCATTATCTGGTTATGTGTCGGATGGATGGTCTGTTCAGGCATTGGCGGCACCGAGTTCGAGTTCCTGTGACTGCTCTAGAAAGAATAAAAGTAGAAAGACTGCAAGAATTGAAAGTAAAAGAGGAATATAAGATGGAAGTGAAAGTGAAGACGGATAAAATATTTGATGATGCTAATGATTACAGTCTAGAAGAAGTATGGGATATAGTGAAAAGTAGTATGGTGCATGTAGCCACAAAAGTATGTGGTCTGGCGAAGAGAAAATGTGGTAGTAGAACGAATGATTCTTGGGTAGATGGTGAAGTAAAAGAGGTTGTGAGGAAGAAAAAAGAGGCCTGGCTTAATGTTTTAGCCTGTAAGGCCCAAAATAGGATGAATGGGACAACGAATGTAACAGATGATTCAGATGATTTGGAAAGAGTGAAGAAGAAATACTCCGAAATGAAAATTAAAGTGAAAGAGATGGTAAAAATTAAGAAGGATGAAAAGTATAACAGGAAGTTCTCTGATAACTTCAGGGTCAATGTTAAGCTGTTCTGGAAACAGGTAAGATTGGCTCGCGGAGTAACAGAAACATCGAGTATGAATATTATAAGAGCAGAAGATGGATGTTTACTAAGCGAAGAATGTAAGGTCTTGGAACGTTGGAAGGGATACTTTGAAAGTTTATTTAGTTGTCAGGATAGTGTGCAAGGAGTGGGTAACTGGGCAGACGCCAGTTTTGAAGACCCAAACTCAGATGTAGATGACGAAAATGCGATAGAAATAGATGAGATTATAAGAGCGCTGAAAGGGATGAAAGTTGGGAAAGCTGCAGGGTACGACAGAGTGTCTGCTGAAATGCTGAAGGGCGGTGATGGGGTGGTAGCAAGCCTGTTGTGCCGAATCTTTAATATGTGTTGGAGATATGGCCGTGTGCCGGATGATTGGTGCAAGGCTGTAATCGTACCACTATATAAGGGAAAAGGCTCTCAGCAGGAGTGTAAAAACTACCGCGGCATTAGTCTTTTGAGCGTTGTCGGCAAACTGTATGCGAAGGTTTTGATAAATAGAGTGATAAAAGTGACAGATGAGAAAATATGGGATGTACAGGCAGGATTTAGAGAGGGAATGGGCTGTATGGATCAGATCTTCTCCCTAAGGTGCATAACCGAAAAACATCTAGCAAAGCACAAGAACGTCTATTGTGCTTTCATTGATTTGGAGAAGGCCTATGATAGTGTGTGGAGGGAAGAACTGTGGTCGACACTATCCAAGTACGGTGTGGACTGGCGCTTGGTACGGGCACTGAAATCTTTATACAAGGATTCCAGTGCTTGTGTTAGGATAAATGGGGCATACACGAACTGGTTCTGCATCTCGAGGGGTGTTAGACAGGGTTGTGTAGCGTCACCGTGGCTGTTCAACTTGTACATGGATAGTTGTCTGATAGATTTGAAAGAGGGTGAGTGCGGATTGAGGATGAATGAGTTGCCTGTCAAATGCCTTATCTACGCAGATGATCAAGTTCTACTTGCATCATCAGCAGAACAGTTGCAAGACATGGTGACTGTGATGGGTGAAGCATATAAGAGGAAAGGGATGAATATAAATGTGAATAAGACGAAGGTCATGGTGTTTGAAAGAGGAGAGGATGTATCGGTGTGTGATGTGAAAATAAATGATAAGAGTGTGGAGCAAGTAAGTGAGTTTATATATTTGGGGAGTCTGTTTACAAGGGATGGGAAGATTGATGGAGATGTGGAAAAGAGAGTAAACGCGGGAAACAAAGTGAATGGTGCTATACATGCGATTGTGACCAACCAGTCGATGTCTAAAAAGGCTCGACTGGCTGTTCACAATGGTGTGCTGGTACCCACGCTTATGTATGGTAGTGAATGTTGGGTGTGGCAAAAACAACATGAAAGTAGAATAAATGCTGTGGAAATGCGTTCCTTGCGAAGCATGTGTGGCCTGACTATGAATGATAGGCTGAGGAATGATGTGATAAGACAGCGGTGTGATTTAAAAGAAGATGTAGTGACAAAAATTGAAAAGGGTATGCTGAGATGGTTTGGGCATGTTGAGAGAATGAATGAAAGGCGACTAACAAAATGTATTTACAAGGCTGATGTAAAGGGAAAGGCCGGGCGGGGACGCCCTAGGAGGACATATACTGACCTTATTGGTGATGTTCTTCAGAAAGGCCAGGTGCGTAGTACTCACAACCGGCGTGCGTGTATGACCAGATGTATGAACGTAAACGAGGCAAAAGGACTATGTAAGGATCGTAGCAGGTGGCGTTCTGTAGTTTCTGCCTACCCCCATGGGAAGAAGGCGTGAGTTTATGTATGTATGTATGTATGTTAAAAAGTGCCTTTTATGTGCTTAATTGAAATAAATTATTTGACTTTGAATTTGAACTTAAATATTACACTTAACACCGTATTCCATTTCTCGGATTTTCACACCTTTCTAGTGAACCGACAACACTAATAAACAACTTCAGAAGGCTTTACATTTCTATCGACTTTTACATAATCCAGCACCTCCTATAACTTACACACGTATCCCAAAAGATAAACCCGCGTTAACTTGACACCCGACTCGTATATTTTAATCAACAATTCAAAAGTCCGGTCCACGCTTGCTACGTAATCACTGCGCGTGCCATGTGGCTTGTTCGGGAAATGAAAATCACCAGCGCACATCCTTGCCTCGGTGCGATGCTAAATTGGAAAAGCAACACCTGTGCCGGCCGTGTTTCCCAACACTTCCCCTTCATCTGCAGAGGTTTTATTGACGTTTTCTGAGTTAGGTTTTAAATCGTTTTACTTTGTAGCGGTTTATGATTGACGATTGCTGTCTAAACTTCGTGCTAGTAAAGTAAAACAAAGTAATGTCGTCTACCGCCTACATCTTTTAATATAAAATGGTAACAGCACCGAGTACCTCTCTCTACACCGTGTTTGAATCACAGTTTTGCTAGAACAAACGTTGTTTAGACCATGGTCTACTACCATTCTACAGCATCCAACAAAAAAAAAAACATAATTGGTTTTTGAAAAAACACAAAAAAAAAAAACAAAGTTTAAAATGTCAAGATTATCGTTACTCCCCCCTACAACACAGACACCACGCATGGGACACAGCATTGTTTATAGGGAAATGTACCTCCGTAAACGAATAATCTTGACATTTAAACCTTTGTCTTTTTGTATTTTTTGAAAAACCAATTATGTTTTTTTTTATTGGATGCTGTAGAATGGTAGTAGACCATGGTCTGAATAACGTTTGTTCTAGCAAAACTGTGATGCAAATTTCACGGTGTATAATAATATAATAACATTTATTCAAAAAATTACAAGGCATAAAAATTTGCACAGATTTGCTTGCCTGAACTAGATAATCCTGTGTTTCGGGCGAGAAGAGCTAAAATGGACTTATAAATAAATAAATAACCTACAGGTTGACAATAGATCACTAATTATAAGTTGAGTAGCCTAAATCTTAGTTACTAAATTTGATAAATACTTAACGTTGGTGTAATTTGTACATTATATTCACTTTAATACAGTTAGTAAATTCTCTGTATCTTCGTAAGACATACTTTGGAGAGGGATTTGAAAATACTCTTATAATTTGTGTAGTTCAGGGAATAAATGTTTGCTTTCGAGTTTAGGCAAATTACTTATATAAATATATTTGAATTGATTGAATATTATTCAAAGGTAATTGGTAATATTGTTGTCGGTCATTCACCTCAATCTATTCATTCAGCTATATCTAGTATTCACAAATACAGTAATTCAACCAAATACGATCTCGTTACGAGCGAATTTATTTCGTTTCAACTCTCTATTACTAAATAAACACAAATATAAATACAAATCGCCAACCCGACCGGAACCAAAACATATTTCAGCAAAATATCGTAAATTGTTAGATGAGCAACATTCATGTTTGTATATTCAAATCAATTATTTTGCCTCTCATTATTTACATTAATAGAAATTAAATCGTTCGATTCGTGCTTACCAGTATGTAATAATATCGAATATTACAGGGACGGAATTATCGAGCGGATTTAATCCTACGCACTTCCGGAGTTCGGAATTAATTAATCCGGATTTAGTCTTCCCTGATGGCAACATGAGATAAAATGAAGCAGTGCTTGTAACTTAGAACCAAAATGACGAACATATTGAATTATTAAGGCTGTTGAGCTGTTCGTAATTTTTTGCATACAGTTATGTTATTGCCTTTAGGATCGTAAACAGTGGGTACATTAATTTATTTGATGCGATGTTTCGTTTGATAATTATATAATTGAAAACGTTCCTACATTTTTCCTTAAGTGCGCATATGGTTCGGAAACCTGTACAATTTACATGATTTTTCTTTTTAATTCACTAATGTCATTAGCATTAGCTAGGTTTAAATGTAGATAGATATAATATCTGGGAGACTAAGCCGACGTCGCACAGACGTAATAAAATCACGACGATTTTTTTTCGTGCACTTGATTTTCAACGCTCTGCTTATCGCCGAGAGTTGAAAATCTAACAGTGTGTTTTTCAACACGCTGGGACGAGAGTGCGTCCCAACGCGTTAGATTCTCAACGCTCGGCTTAACACTGAGAGTTAAAAATAAAATAAAATAAAATAAAATCCAGTGCGCGATAAAATCCCGCCGCGATTTTATTACGTCCGTGCGTACGTCGGCTTATAGTCGTGAGATAAGCATGGTTGAAAAAAACGTCATTAAAATAACACTTTAATTTATCTTTACGTACGTAAGTGATCATCCTTATCCTTAATCCTTACATTCATAAAACAAAGTCCCCCGCCGCGTCTGTCTGTCTGAACACGGTAAACTCAAAAACTACCGAACGGATTTTCAAACGGTTTTCACCATTGGACGGAGTGATTCATGCGAAAGGTTTTAGTGTATAATTTATTAAGGTTTTGTGTAAATTGGCTGAAATTTTACGATTATTGTTGAAGAATTCGGAAAAAATCATGCTGACTGGGAGCTTTACTGGCGTGCGCTGCGTTAACCGAAAAAGACACATCAAATTTATGTTTTACGCTATTGTTTATAAAAAAGTCTCCGATGGCATGTCTATTTTCTAAGGATGACCCACAATAACCATTTTTATCTTTCAGAATTTGATAAAAATTTATTGTTATTTCCGAAGCTTTTTTGACCGGTATAGTATGAATCCTTTTCCAAAAAAATATGTTATTTAAATTGGACATTTAATTTAGATTTAAATATGCCCGTAAATCATATCATTTAAATAAATAGTTTAAAAGATATCACAGTTATAAAATTACGCGTAGCAACGCAGGCGCAGCGGTAGGAGTCAATGACCTTTTCCTATGTTATTAGGTATGAAATCTAGGTAGTACGTTCCCGTGGGATATTTTCCGACATCCACGCGGGCGAAGCCGCGGGCAAAAGCTAGTAAGAAATATTTCTGGCAGCAAAACAGTGCAAACAAAAAATAGTTGCACTTGAACGAATTTCTTATAGTGTCGCTTGGATAAATGTGCTGCGATAGCTATGACTGTTGAAGAGTCGATAGAGTCGAGAATTTTGTTCTATCCGATGTGAATTTCAAAAAACGTAGATAGGTACAATAATAATGGATAAAATAAAAAAGACATTCATTTTGAGATGAATTCGTAGAAATGATTATATTTTGTAGAAAATCAAATGAAAGTTTTAAAAAATGTTACTAGGTTCCAGTGCCCAATTTCCATATCACTTTATTGTAATCTTTAAATTGTCTATTTATGATATAATATGCACGTTCACATGCATTTATAATATTATAAACAGACAATTCAATCATCCCCTTATGTTCTTGGTTCTGATGATAAAACCAAGATACAATCATGACGATTTCAAACATTCCATCATAATCAAAAACATTAGCGCACGTTGACGCACACTTCGTAAACAAATTTTTAGAAAATAAAAGCAACCGACTTTAATTTCGGAAGTCAGTGGCAAAAAATGAAAATTCAAAACAACACCGACTTTCGGAATTAAAGTAATTTTTCACTTTGTAGTTTTCTTTTTGGAAGTTTATTGTTTTTTTTTTTTGTAACAAGTTTTTGTTTTTCACTTTTTAATTGTGATACCTACCTCACACAAATTCGATTATACTATCTGATATGTAAATAACAGTGACAGGAACTTGTCATATCATTCACATACTGAGTGGGAAAATATACATATTATTGAAAATAACTGAAAAACTGTCCCAGCAAAGTTAATAAAATTATATAGGACTACCTCGAGAGCATATTCTTTCAAATAAAAAAATAATTTTTAAAATCGGTCCACAATTGACGGAGAAATTGGTGGAAACATATAAAAAGAAAAAAACACATACGCTACGAAAATAGAACCTTCTTCTTTTTGGAAGTCAGTTAAAAAACGTCTGAATACCGTTCATAAATCATTGCATAAGGTCACAGTCGTCCACGTCTGAGAACCTCGATGTACTATCTCTACCTACCACAGCCAACTGTACCACATACCATAATTACTCATCGCCTAAGATAATTGGGATCGCATCCTACATCTGTTGAGTTTACGTAACAGCGATAGTAATCAATTTGAAATCGACCGTTCTGCATTCAGAACCGGCTCGTTTCACATATTGAAGCTCACCATTTCATGTCAATAGGGCTTTTGTCTGGAAACCGCATAGTGGTCTAGCCAAAGGTGGTCTGAGCAATTAGCAGATAGCATTGCTTCCATCTCTATCATTTCGGGGCATACAGGTGGTGTGAACAGGGCATTTGTTGGATCATTTTAAGATTTTCTGTGCTCAGTGTTTTGTAAAAGAGGATGTCAAAGTTTTATAAACTACATAACGTGTTATCGCCAAGTATAAGTTAGTGTTAAGGTGTCGATTAAAGCCTCATGCAGACTGGCGCGACATGACTTCGCGACGCGACTTTAACAAAACAATTTCTAAGAAAACTTCACGATAGAACAAATACCGGTGTCACGTCGCGCGACAAGATGTCAAATTACCAACCCTATTTTCCGCTTTTTTTTTCAAAGTCAGCCGGCCGGTAGCCAATTCCGCAACCGGCGCCGGCAGCTGAGGCACTTCCTAATAAGAAATACCGACGTTGACTTCAGAACATTAATAAAGTCATGATCACTGCCTTTTGTGTTAAGTGAGCAGCTTGACCCTCAACCTCCTTAAATAATGGGATGATGCTCAATGTCAGTGTCACCACACCTGATATCTTAGTTAATAAACGACCAGCAGACTTGTTGCACGTTGCACAGATTACCATACAAATAAGAACATAATTAATTGACAGAACCTAGAATCCATGCCGGTTAAATAATTGGGCTGCTTGTAAAAGAATCCTGATTTTGTACAATTCTTTTTGACGATTATGTTTTTTTTTTTTTTTTGGTTGGCTTATTTTATCCCACTGCTGGGCAAAGGTTTCCCCAAATTATCGAACTTTTTTGTTTGATTGAATTCGAGGCTTTTGGCTACTTTTGTTTTGTGCGTATTTTGTCTGGTTTTTAAAATGTGCGTTTTGTTTGTGCAGAATAAACAAGTTTTCTTTCTTTTCGTCTCTTAGATCTGCCTCGGTGACGGTGGCGGCGCCCGTCTTCAGGCATCTACTGTGTGACGATCCTGGCCCATCTGTCTTGATGCATCCTATGTAATAGGTGTGACCCGCCCTGTACCATTTCAGCGTCGCAGACTTATCGCCAAAATTGAGTTTTATTGAAAATTTGTCGAACAAAGTGGCCGTATGTAACAGCATAATACCAGTAACATGCTTCGAGCCCTTAGCTAATAGCCAGGATACTCTTAGCGATATCAAACGATACGAATGAATATGCTGTGACAATACAGGTACATATGTTTTGCTAGGAAGCTATCTATGCATAGCTACAACCTGTAAAGTCAATATCAGACGCTTCAGTTTTCGTTAATTTTTGCCTTTCATTCGGCATCTTTCACTCGAAGTGAAAAGTCTGAACACAAAAAAAAATGAACCGACTTCCAAAAAAAATACTACAAAGCAAAATATAACTCTAATTTCGGAAGTCGGTACCTTTGGTTTTGAATTTTAGTTTTTTCGTTTTTGCGACCGGCTTCCGAAATTAAAGTTATTTTTTGCTTTGTAGTGTTTTTTTATCGGTTGTTTTTTTTTTTGTATTTTTTTTATATTTTTCTGTTTTTAGTTGTGGTACCTACCCCACACAAATTCGAATACCTCTACCTGCTATGTAAATAACAGTGACAGGAACTTATCATATCATCCACATACTAAGTGGGGAAAAAATACGTATTATTGAACCCAAATCAAAAACTATCCAAGCAAAGTTAATAAAATTTATATGGAACCATCTTGAGAGTATACCCTTTCAAAAAAAAAAAGAATTTTCAAAATCGTCCATAATTGACGGAGAAATAGGTGGACATACACAAAAAAAAAACAAAAATACGCTACGAACATATTTTTATAATGAATCAAAAGCGAAAAACTAATTCATTTGTGAACCGATCCAATGATGTTGGATTTCGTCTAATCTTTGACTCACCTACCAATTGATCGTAAAATTAAATGAAAGAAAGAAGCAGATTAACGTTAATTCCAACAATTCGTTTTTTAATTTCAGAGACTAATTTGACAGGTGCAAATGTCAAACCAAATTGAAAAAACAAAGAACAATTACTTGAAATGTCAAATTAGTCTCTGGGATTAAAAAACGAACTTTATTTAATTGTGTCGGTGTCATTTGAACGTGGAATGAAAAAAACAAAAATGAACGTCTAATACGTCGTAATGAGCGTCTTATATCGGCTTAGCTAAACTGAAATAAAAATATACTCGCTCTTTTAAACAAAATAACCTACAACGGTTGTTCCTACCCTCAACAGTTTAATAAAAGTAGTTGGCTTAGTCGTAAATGAGGCAAGTTTGTTTGGTTCTATCGGGTACTAAATCGATATTTTTAGCTAAAAACCAAGACTCATCAGTTTGACTAATAAAACCGGTGGAATTATTATTTAGGACACATAAAATAGCAATCGATCGCAATACCTATCATTTTGACAGTTCAGCCCGTTCATTCTGTTATTTGCGTTGTTGAGCGGACGAACTTTGAAAAGTTCGGTGTACGGTGTTCTATGTATTAGGAATTTCCTTCTGATTGTGAAAGAAACTGTGTTAAGCGATTGGGGTGCTGATCATCCCGTTATACATAAATCTCCAGAATATTTTTTAGTTAGTAGTAATATTTGTACGTAGTCGTAGATACTGCTCAATCATTAACGATTACATAAATTTCGTGGGTGGATGACCACGATGAGGCAGACTTTAATTGCATACTGAAATATGTATTGGTAGGTTCCTAGGTATGTGTGTAGTTTACACGTAACATTCTAATGTGTTCTTTATTGAAATTGTGCTTTTGAAACAAGTTTTTTTTTTTGTTTTATGTCTTTTATTGTGCCTTAACTACTTAGACCTGTAATAGGTACTAGAAATAAGTAATACCCCAACGTTTACCTACCCACGATTTTATCGCACTACTCAAAATAACCGAAAGGAACTAATTACCTGATCTGAATTACCCATTATTACCCTCAATTAGTATAATAAAACTTCGAATTCAACCTCGAAACCTACAATAAAAAAAATAAAAAAGCAATAAAATGATTTCGCCATTTTTAAAATCGGAACATCACACAAAAAGCTTCGATATTTGATAAATATGGCCCTGATGGAATATAAATTAAATAAGTCGTAGGATCTCCACGCTGAGATTTTTATTGATGGCCGTAATTTATTTGAACGGCACCCGCAGTGTGCTTCGGGAGAAATATGAAAGGCATTACAGCAAAAAGGCCTCTCCGAATTTATGAGCATCTCTTTCGTTGTTTGATAACGTTCGAGTTTTCGCGGTGAGATGGAGCGTTCGATTTTTGAATGACTGTTTTTTTTTTTATAACTGGCCTTTGTTCATGTCAGGTGGATATTGTAATACAAAGTGCTGTTCAAATGCTTGTTTCCTTAAAAATCATGTCATAAAATAATACAAGATTTCGGCTCGAAATATTTAAAACAAAAGTAATTTACTTAATAACCACCTACAGATGTCGTTTTCGACACATCACCAAAATCAATCCACTAGATGACCTTTTTCACTGTCTTAAATTCTCAGAAAATCGCTCGAAGCCAGTTGTATTATTAGAAGTCTAATTAGTAACTAGTACTTTAGTGTCTGGAGTATTTACGGCCATCGATTGGTTCAGTACGCCCCGAAGACTGCTAACTAAATTATAAGTCTGTAACGAACAATGTTAAATCTAAATAATGGCTACGTGTAGACGGCAAGCAAGTATAAACGCAAAGGCGTTCTACTGTGTATAATAAATGTTCTTTTGTTGTTTGAATGTAAACGTGGAAAGTTTTCGATTCTATAATATTGGTTTAATTGTTGGTTTTGGTAATAAGCCTTTAGTTCTAGACGCTCAGGGGGCCTACCACCAGCTCATAAAGTAGTATTATTTTAATATCACTTCAGTGTGGGAAAGAGATGAAGCTCTACAGGACGTATAAATCCATCTCTTTCTCCCACTGAAGTAATGTTAAAATAATACTGCTTTTGAGCAGGTGGTAGGCCCCCAGATCAGGTATACGTTTTTTAATACAATCATAATAATAAGACCTGAAAAATGTATGCTGAGAACATTATATTTAGTTTTTATTATTAAATAATTTGTGAGTAAGCAAAATCCCTGTCCGGTACCCTAGTTGCGTAATACAACACTACCACAATCTGTTTCGATTTGAAACAGATTGCTAATCCATTGCTTCATAAGTTGGAAAAAAAATCTGCCGAATTGTTGAACTGTCAAAATGAAACAAATTAGGCAAAATTGTTTACGAAAATAAGTTACGCAATTAGGGTACTGGTAACCATTTCTCAGTTCTAAAATACGTAATAATTTCTGAACAAAGAACAAAATCCCATCACTAAAAACCTATCCTTTTAACCCTTTGATTACCCAAGATACCAGCAACAGCAAAGTAAGCAATTGAACAAATATTCACATTTTTACTCGCCTAACTAAAGCACACACCGACGCGGCCGGGGCCAAACGCTACATATATTTTTGTAATTAATTTCCCAGGTGAGCTGTAAACAACTGCAGAGAACCCTATTCCGTATTTACGCTTCTTCCCCAGCCACTTTTATGAACATATTAAGCTGTCAAACGTAAAATTTTCTTTGGTTTGCACGCATGGTCTGGGATTATGGCAGTGCATATTTATATTATAGGGTTTGACGGAATTGTGATTGTAAACCCATTACTATTATATATAGTTTTGTTGCTAATTTGATTGTGTTTCCCTACAACCTCATACCTGCAATTAATTTTGAATTCTAAAAGTGAATTCATCTGTGTTTGTTACATTTTTGAGCTGAATTTCTTTTAAAATTGTAATAAAATGCCACAAGATAGTAGATTGAATCCATGAAAATGGTCAAACTGCAGTTAAACCAAACTTTTAGTAATTCCTTAATTTAGAGAATAAAACTTAACTTATGTTAAAAATTCTGCAGTCGATTTTTAAATGGAAAAACTAAACAAAAATTGCGGTGTTGAAATCGATTAGCATTTTTTCAAGCAACTTTTCCATTTCTTTTTTTTTTTAATGGCATCTCGCAGATCAACCTAGGAGGTTGTCGGCTGTTTAACCGGACTTTCCTGTAGCTGTCTCAATAAATTAAGGCCTCCAGCCAGGGCATAAAACTTAGAAACTAAGCGACTACACGCTAAGGGCACCCTCGCTAAGGGCTTAGGGCGCCGCTGGGGGAGGACAGCAAGGGACAGGCTGGATCGGATTAAATTTTCAAGCAGCCTTCATCATATTTTAATTTATATCATGAACGTGTTAGCGTAATCCTTTCCTTCTCTTTTTAACACGCTTTTTAGGGTTCCGTAGTAAACAAGGAACCCTTATAGTTTCGTCATGTCCGTCTGTCTATCTGTCTGTCTGTCTGTCCGCGGTCTAGCTCCGAGACCCTTAGTACTAGAAAGCTGTAATTTGACATAGGTATATATATTAATTACGCCGACAAAGTAGTAAAACAAAACTAGGAAAAAATTTTTTTTTTAGGGTACCTCCCATCCACGTAAAGTCGTGATGTTTTATTTTTATTTTTTTGTCCCATAGTGTGGGGTATCATTGGAAAGGTCTTACAAAAACATTATGAGTTTGTGAAAACCATTTTTGGATTCAGGGATCCGTTTGCAAAATATTAAGCTTTAAAGTGCTAATTTTTGTTAGAGTTAAGTGTCCCCCATTCACACTTCCAGAACCAACCATTTAGCTGGGAGGGGCCAGCTAAATGGTTGGTTCTGGATGTGTGAAAAAAATCACAGCAGTAGTTTATATAACGAAATTAAAAGGAAAATTATCACAGCTAAGTAGACTTTACTAGTTATAGAGTAATAGTTGACCAACTTAACTTTGCTGTTGCAAAAACATGTTTTCCCATACATTCCGTATGGGAGAACATATTTTTCAACTACAAAGTTAAGTTTGTTTTTGGGATAAATTCATCCCAACTACGGAACCCTTCATTGTGCGTGGTCCGACACGCACTTGGCCGCTTTTTTATATTACCTTCACTTGTAACTAACAAAATAATAAAATCTTGGAAGTCAATTTTAACCTACGTCTAATTGTTGTATCGAAATAAAACTTGTATGTAGCTCGGATGACAATACTTGAATGACCTTGTATGCATATTCACTTCTATCTACATACTTATTTTGGTATCTTGGAGCTGATCTGATGATGGTGCCAGGAGGTGTACAGTGGAACTCCTCAGAGGCTACTAGTAAACCCCTCAAGTTTGGGCTCATATGATTCGTTTTGATAAGTCCAATAGATTGGGCTTGGTAACGAGGGTCTGATGATGGAGCCAGGAGGTGGATAGTGAAACTCTTCAGTGGCTACTAGTTAACCCTTTGAGTTTCGGGTCACATGATTCGTTTTGATGAGTCCTATAAATTGCACTTGATGTTGAGGTTCTCATGATAGAGCCAGTAGGTGGATGGTGGAAATCTTCAGGGCTCTTAGTAAACCGCGTCATAAATTCGTTGACTTTAGACTTATTAACTAAATGAAGAATAAACTAGACTAAAAAGTAAAAAAATAAAAATATGTAGTTTAAAAAACACGCTTTTATCACGCACTAAATTTATATTCACATTCAATTTACTTACTAATTAAAATGCCTTGTATTAGTTTTTTAATTAATCATCAGGTACATATAATAAAATAGTAGCGAAGTCAAAACTACATAGAAAATTAAAAAAAAGTAATTGCTTCGAGGTCTGGGATTCGAATCTAATTCGAGTCTAATTCCGAAAATATAGTTTTTATAATTTTTGTCTGTTTGTCTAAATGTTTGTTCAAGCATAACGCAAATTCTACCGAGTTATAAAAGAAGTGAAAAGCTGCATAGGTACTTATATCGTAACTAATACAAGTCAATTTAATTATTTTATAATTTTTAGTGCGTGATATTAGAGTAGGTACTTTTTAAACTGCATATTTCTTTTTCTTCCCCGTCTAATGAGCGAGAAAGCAAGAACGTGAGAGATTAATGTCTCCCCGTCAGACTAGGAGAGAGAGAATAAAACAAAATCTAGCTTCCATACAATTTACTTAGAGGAAAGTGCATTACATGTACGAAGGCACGCGAGCACGACATAGTTCTCAGAAGTTGTTTCAAAATAAAACTTGGTAAAAAGACTGCAGTCTGAAGTTCGTGGTAAGGGTTTGGAGTAACATGCGAGGAAGTTATTAGGGCCGAAAATACTTGATGTTTTTTAAAGTTCGAAGTCTGTGCTGTTAATCATTTCCTCTAATTAGTTTTCGGGCAACGAGGAAACGTTCTTCATTTATGTTTTCTACGTATTTTGGTTGTGTTAGTAGATACAAGAGCGAGTTTATTTACAGTGACCAATTGAATAATTTCGTCCAATTTACGCCCGCCCTTTATGTCTGGAGGCTTTTATTTAGATATTTAGTTCTTTTTACGTTTAGTTTTTTTTTTTTAAATATTGCTTTGGTATAGTTCTCGATGTTTTTGGTTGGTATATTGGCGTGTGCTAGCTGGCATATGGCCTATAATTTATCATTTGAATTATGTTTTCTGTTGCATAATGTAAGTTATTTTGCATACTATTGTATAGAATCATTTTTCTAACTTGAACAGACAGCTGTGCTGCTGGGGAGTTTGTTGCGCCACTTCTTCTTCCCAGCTAAAGGCACTAGGAAGTGGTGAAGGGTGGGCGTTTTTGGGGGACTATCTTATGTAATTTTGACGTTCGAAAAGTGCTGATTCTCAGCCTAGTTTGACTTTTGAATTTTGAATTTTTTTGAATTTTTGAATTGTATACACACTAGGTAATTATAACTCAATTGTTAAAGTTTGTCCAATCAATCTGCCTAGCCGTTCTCAACTATGTTGAGGTCGGCTTCCAGTCTAACTGGATGCAGCTGAATACCAGTATTTTACATGGAGCGACTGCCTACCTAACGTCCACAATCCAGTAACTGGGTAATACGATACCCCTTGGTAAGACTTTCGAGCTTCTGACGACCCGTAACGGTTTAACGTTCTTTCCGAGGGACAGAGGAGTCTCGATATCTAAAAAAGTGAAAAATAAAAACTTTGATTGTTGTTTTTTTTTTTTGTAAAAAGTTTTTATTTTTCACTTTTTAGTTGTGGTACCTACCTCACACAAATTCGAAAACCACTACCTGCTATGTAAATAACAGTGACAGGAACTACTTATCATATCATCCACATACTAAGTGGAAAAAAAGTACGTATTATTGAAGCTAACTCAAAAACTATCGAAGCAAAGTTAATAAAACTTATATGGGACCACCTCGAAAGCATATCCTTTCAAACAAAAAAAGAATTTTCAAAATCGGTCCACAATTGACGGAGAAATCGGTGGACATAATTTAAAAAAAAAAACATAGGAACGCGTCGAACATATAACCTCCTCCTTTTCCGTGGATAGGTGACCATTTTTCGGTTAAAAATGGTCATCTATCCACGGACGAACTTCGGCAAGTGTAGCTTAACCAGATGGATCGACCCGTGCTGCTGTTATTACTTAGCCACGAGCTCCTCAATTGTTTAAGTTCGTCCCCGTTCATATAAAATCTACCGCTCCCTGCTTAGATCCGAATTAGTTTTATTTATTGACTAGCTGTTGCCCGCGACATTGTCTACGATCCAGGATGAAAAGTAGCTTAAAATATTCTTCAGGTCATGGTCTATTTATGTGCCAAATTTCATCCAAATCCGTTTAGCAGTTTAAGTGTGATAGTGTAACAAACAAAAAATCTCACTTTCGCATTTATAACATTCATCATCGTCATTTCAGCCAAAAGACATCCACTGCTGAACATAGGCCTCCCCCAAGCACCTCCACTTCGACCGATTCTGTGCTTTCCGCATCCAGCGGATTCCTGCGGCCTTCACAAGGTCATCGGTCCATCTTGTGGGAGGGGGAGGCCTTCGAACGCTACGTCTTCCGGTACGCGGTCGCCACTCCAGAACCTTTCGGCCCCATCGGCAATCCGTTCTGCGAGCAATGTGCCCTGCCCATTGCCACTTAAGTTTGGCAATTCTTCGGGCTATGTCGGTTACCTTGGTTCTCCTGCGGATCTCCTCATTTCTGATTCGATCACGTAGGGAAACTCCAAGCATAGCCCTCTCTATTGCCTTATGGGTGACTTTTAGCCTTCTGATAAGGCCTATAATATTAGTCTATACATATTCAAATTCAAAATTTAAATTCAAAATCAAAACAAAACTCTTACTTTGAGGTTATTTTTCAATGTAAATATAGATTCAAACCAGGTCTTTTTGTTCGTAAATCCAAAGTAAATTTTATACTAAATTCAATACAATAAAACAGACTATTTTAAAGCTAATAAATATTCAGGTAAAGCTATTCAGAATTATGTACCAGCATTTATCAGGTATATAATAAATGCCGATAGACTTAGTAGTGCCCTTCAGGATAGCGGGATCCATGTCTGTGAAATACTTGAATACCATCCAATGCTAACGAGCGCCAATGAATGTCGGTCGATTCCTAGAAAATTCTGCAATATATTTCCGATAGATATTTGAAATACCTAGCAATAAATTGTTGCACTTGGTTCGGGAAGTTGGGAAATTAAGTTTGTGCCTTTTTACCTGACTGCGACGTAACCCAAAAAGAGAGTAACGTTTTTAGAAAATTTAGGGCTGGTTTTTTAATTATCAGATCTGTAACCTGTAACTTATTTAAGGAATTTATTTAAATTTGTTTGTATAGTTAGTTGGTTAGTTCTTTAATTTAGTACCTAGTGTAAAATTAAATATTCTATAAAATATATTATTTGTTTTGAAAAAATCGGTGAAAATAACAAAACTTGTTTCTAAGAAATAAATATTGCGATTTAACTGCTTTTGTATAGTAAACGAGTCGAACTGTCACATTAATTATTGAAAAATCAAATCAAAATGTTGATATGTATCGCAGAATAACATAGAAATAAAAGTGTTATCAATTTTCATACATAATTATATTAAAATCAAAACAAATACTATAACCAAACAAAAAATATTCATTGTTGATTGATTTTTATATTTTGTTTTTAAACAGTGAATGTTCAAGCTAGTTTTCATAGCTTAGAATTACGTGTAAGTATATTGTATTAATTCTACAGCTACCTAGTAAATGTAAGCTGAAGCTGAATAGAAAATTCAAGGAGCGAAACTAAACTGATGGAATTAATTATCGTATCATTACAAGTACCTACTTTTAATCACACAATAGCAGAGGAAAATGTAAACAAAAACATTATGCAACAAGCAGAATAGATAAACTACCTTAAAGAAACAAACATTTGCTAAGTATATTAAATCAGGAAAATTAGCTCAAAGTAACCGCCAAAATAAATCCGAGAACAAAAAAAAAGTATTCATAATTAACTTAACATTTGCTCCCTTGTAAAAAAAGTTAAAGAGGATGCCATAAATTCTATTTTCTTCTAGATTTATAAGAAATAAAAAGGGAATTCACGCGAAGTTCCTCAAAGTTTTTTGAAGAGTTCTCAACTTGAGCATTAGAAAGGAAATTATCGTGGGGCAGAGGTATAATTTCGAAAGTTTAGTTCTGAGCCGCTTTGGCCGAAGCGCACAACTTTTTAATGTATACTGTCGGGGCACTGATGTGATACTGAGTTCTTTTTACTCAATGTCAGATGCGTTACACAGTACACTGAGTGTTTTGCACTTTCATTCTTGAAAAAAGGTCCTCCAAAAGGTTTTTTTGTCCATTAAAAGTTGCAAGTAGGTATCCCATTAAAATCCATCAGGTTAAGCTACGCTTGCCAGGGTTGGTCCGTGGATGGGTGAGCATGTTTACATACTGAGACTCTTCCGTGCCTCGGAAAGCACGTTAAGCTGTTGGTCCCGGCTGTCATTCGTAAATCTTTGACAGAAGCCCGAAAATCTGACAACCAGTCTTACCAAGGTGAATCGTATTATCCAGTTACTGGGTTGTGGACGTCAGATAGACAGTTGATTTGCTTATTAATACATAATAATTTATATCTATACTAATATTATATATCAATCTACCTAGCCTTTCCCAACTATGTTGGGGTCGGGTTCCAATCTAACCAGATGCAGCTGAATACCAGTATTTTACATGGAGCGACTGCCTATCTGATCTCCACAACCTAGTTACTAGGTAACACGATACCCCTTGCTAAGATTGGTTGTCAGACTTTTGGGCTTCCGACTACCCGTAACGACTGTCAAAGATCCACGAATGACAGCCGGGACCAACGGCTTAACGTGCTTTCCGAGGCACGGAGGAGTCTCGGTATGTTAAGGGGACGATAACCGACTTTTAATGATTTTATACTGAAGATGACGTCTAAATGAGTAGTGTTAGTGATTTGGAAAAATATATGTTAAATTAAAGCATATTTTTAATATTTTAATATAGGCATATTTTTGATTATGTTTATATTACATAGTGAAATTAATTTGTAAATTAATATCTAACGCGGATAAAAAACTGAGAATAACGCAAAATTTATGGAGCGTATTTTTCTGAAAACTTCACCATTTTAAAGATAATAATATTATTAATCTTTTAGTATACGTGTTTTATTAAAATACTTTTTGTTTTACGTGTAATAAATTAATAATGCATCTAATTTGGGACAGCGCTTCTTGATGGGCGAGTCCTATTACTGGCTGGACGTACGACGCGTTGCGTGAGCTTAGTACAGAACACGCAAGCTAACCATTCAAGGTCACTGTCATATATCTGCGTGTTAAGATGGTCACCCATCCACAGACCAACCTCGGCAAGCGTAGCTTAACCTCATGGATCGAATCGTGCGGAAGTTATTACTTAGCCACGAGCTCCTCGTATACTATAATATTATAAAGAGGTAAAATTTGATAGTTTGTATGTTTATTTGTAAGTTTGTATATAGGGGTTAATCTCTGGAACTACCAGTCGCATTTGGAAAATTCTTTTTGCATTGGATAGCCCAATTCTGAAGGTTATGGGCTATGTAACATCATACTATGACCCTTAGGAGCCGAGCAAAAAGACAAAGACAAAGAATGCTAAGCGAATACGAAGTATCTATCACTTAATTAAATTATCTGTCGTTACTTCATTTTTAATAATTTTTACCTATTGTGGTATAGTAATTTTATTCTAGGTGCATCGCCTTCACATATAATTATTTAACTAATGTACGTACCTGTACAAAATATTGTAAAACATTTTAAAAGAGTAACGGTGGGGTTTTTTGCCCATTTTTCTCCATACGAAAACTACCTTTTGGAAGGGGCGACTAGAATCAATTCTAAAAATAAACTTATTTGAAATAAATGATTTGACTTTGACTTTGGTTCTTTTAGCCCAATTGTCATCTGACATGCGGCAGACATGTCCGACTCAGTCCCACTTAAGCTTTTTTTTTTTGACGTGATAACGTCTTATAAATCGATGAACGTCGTCTGCACGCACGAAAAAGTGTCACGTTCCACCTGAGCCGAGCGTGAAAGCGAGAGCGCGGAACAAGCGATAGAGAAGCACGATCGGCCTAAGCGTTCGGCTTGTGACGTTATCACGTAAAAGTATCGTCCGTAAACCGACTTTACAGACAACCAATTTTTAAGCTATTGCATAGCTTTTATCGCGAGCTTTGAGCGCGGCGACCGAATCAAGAAATTCCGTAACGTAACGAAAATAAAACCTAACACCCCCCACTCCGCCTACCATGTAATGACGGTTCCCATGACAACATCACGTTGTCATGGGAACGTAATTTTTGTTTTATGTCATCACGTCATCATCCCAAGTGTAGCGTTGACAAATAGGAAGTATGGAGGTTACAAATGCTATGCAATAGCTTTACCGCGGCAGTGCCCGAGTGTCACACGTTTTTTTATTTGACTTAGACTTACGACGCGGCGGGTTCATTCATCATCATTCATTTCAGCCGAAAGACGTCCACTGCTGGACATAGGCCTCCCCCAAGCACCGCCACTTCGACCGATTCTGTGCTTTCCGCATCCAGCGGATTCCTGCGGCCTTCACAAGGTCATCGGTCCATCTTGTGGGAGGCCTTCCAACGCTACGTCTTCCGGTACGTGGTCGCCACTCCAGAACCTTTCGACCCCATCGGCCATCCGTTCTGCGAGCAATGTGCCCTGCCCATTGCCACTTAAGTTTGGCAATTCTTCGGGCTATGTCGGTTACCTTGGTTCTCCTGCGGATCTCTTCATTTCTGATTCGATCACGTAGGGAAACTCCAAGCATAGCCCTCTCCATTGCCCTTTGAGTGACTTTTAGCCTTCTGATAAGGCCCATTGTGAGCGACCACGTTTCAGTACCATAGGTCATCACTGGCAACACGCACTGGTCAAAGACTTTCGTCTTGAGACACGCGGCGGGTTGAGGGCCGAAATTTAAAGCGGACGAAGTCGCGGACAGAAGCTAGTAATAATGTAGGTATTTCTGTCTCCCTAGAATCGCTTTATACAGAAACAAACGTCACTGATTGTTCTATCTATACGTTATGTCGTTGTTATTCAATGTATTCAGTGCACGCCGGAACTTCATGCTCAACATGACAGCTGGCACTATCTATAGCCGATCTCGAAGACATACATACATTATACATAAAATATAATACAGCTACATTGTTGTTGTTACATAATTATTATGCCTAGTATCAGTAATGCGACCCCAAGTAACTTAATTAGCACCTAGGCAGGCAAAAGAAACTGTAACAGTCAATCTTAAGCCTTAGTTTATTTTTTGTGTTGCACAATGAAAGGTTCCGTAGTTGGGATGAATTTATCGATAAAATAAACATAACATTGTAGTTGAAAAAATTGTTCTCCCAAACATCAATATACTTCACGGTCAATTCTCCAAATGCAAATATAAGATTGAAAATGCAAAAAAAATTTGCTTCCTGCCAAATTCCAGGATTCTAGGTCAACGGTAAGTACCCTGTATGTTTTGACTTATTTGCGAGTACCAAAATATGTCGCATAAATGGCCGTATTTTATTTATTACTAGCAGCGCCCCACGGTTTCACCCGCATAATTCTCGATCCCGTAGGAATATCAAGATAAAAAGTATCTAGTAGTATATGTGTTGTTCCAGGTTATAAACTGTATGTGTGCCAATTTTCATTCAAATCCGTTCAGCCGTTTGAGCGTGAAGAAGAGACAAAAATACACACACACTCACAAACTTTCGCCTTTATAATATTAGTGTGATAGCGTTGACTTTGAATTTTGATTTTTTTTAAAGCTTCAGGGGACCATAGACCTACGCATTTGATATTATTTTCAACCTGATACCTCCACGCGTTCCTGAGAAAAAGGGTCTTGACAGACTGACTGACAGACGGACGGACAACGAAGTGGTCCTATAAGGGTTCCGTTTTCCTTTTGAGGTACGAAACCCTAAAAACGAAGAGTTTTTGTACAAAAGTTTACGTACAGCACGCTGAGCAAACCGAATGGTGCTGAGACCGTTAACTTTCTTATCCCTGTGCCTATAGAACTGCCTTCACCAGCGATGATTTGCCTCCGTCCGGAATCTCCCTAGGTACTCCCGCATATAGCAGGCAGCAGTCGAAGCCTGGAGATACGGCCCGTAAAAGTACTATCTAATTCGGAAAAGTGTGGAAACCAAACAGCATACAAAATCAGATTAATGTACACACGGCTACACATCAAGATATACATTTCCAGTGTAAGCTGACCTCGCATTGTACGAAAATCCTATACAATGCGAGATCAACATAAACTATAAATGTATAGTTTGATGTGTAGCCGTGTGTACCAGCACTCATAATACGCGTTGCAAAAAAAGAAATACAATCACCGAGTAAAAGCTTTGAAAAGCTTAGTCTGTTAGACACAAAGAATGTACTGTAACGTCTGAGGGACGTTATCTAAAATAAATCGTGCCTAAATGTGTAGTGAGGGCGAGATAGGACGCTAAAACGATACGCAGTACTCGTATGTTTTTAGAATATTACTTCAAGTTCAACATTATAATTTTATAAAGATATGTATACTATTTGACTTAGTTTTGTTTTTTTAGTTTGTAGTTTTTTTTCTACTTTTCTATCAAACCAAAACATATTCCAATTCTATTTTCAAATATAAACTGTCAAGATAGTTCGAATGCTGAGCTGTTTCCTTACCAGCCAGTTGCTTATTGCATAAAACCTTACAGTACTCACACGTAATTTTACATTCAATTTTGGAATAGGATCTCTCAGAAAAAAAACCGATCCTACTAAAAACTCCTATTTGTACTCACGTCGCAAACAAATACAAAAGTCGAGAGTACCACAAAACCATAATGGGTTTACTGATTTTGATTGTGCATTTTTTCTTCGTCAGTTACTGTCAAAGTTAGATATTTACCTTGCTCTAACAATTATAAAAAGAGTTTTCTGAGTGGCAGAACTCTTGACGTCATTACAGTACCAAAGAAATACCTATATCATAGTAAGTGCAATATAAATATGTCGGATCCGGTCATTAGTACGGACACGAAACGAATCGCAAGCGTACCACTGGCGACAGGACGTGATCTACCCACACCTAAAGCGTGCGCTTCTACAGAGTCGTGACGTTTTAAGGCCACGGCGAGGAGGGATGCAGCCTCGGATCGCATCGGAGTCAAGACGTCGCGGAACTGTTCTCGATTTGTTGTGCTCAGTTACTGTGTTAGTTGTAATTTGTGATCATTGTGTTCACCCAGTGTGTGTATAATTTAGCTAGTGTGATTAATTTGATAGTAAATTATAATGTGATCTAAACTGCAAACGGTTTTTCTATTGCACATTAACCAACACTACCCACATACGCCCACAGTAGTTAAAATATCGCTGATAATAACGAAGGAGTCACGTACCTGTCTCCGACAAATAATTTAAACCCATGCACGACTGATTCAACATTCTCACACCGATGCATAGAAACGATACCTAAGGCTTACTGCAGACGATGTATACCGTAGACTACATTAATTACCGTGCACATTCGCCTCCTTACTAGCCGGGTGAGGGCAGCCTAATTGACATCGCAACGGATGTCACTTAGCAACGATTCCGTTGTCTCGCCATACAAATTAGATACGTTTATTAGATTTCCTTGTAAATAAGATTGTATCAGTTTTTTGTATTTCTTTTTTTCTATATGTCGGCTTATATTTTTTGTTGGGATTTTTGCTGGCTTTTGTTATCAAATTGTTTCATGACTTCAGTCCGGAAATACGGCCGAGATCGTGTTAGTTTAAAAGGGTTACTCTTTTTTTGAGTCAGGAGTTCAATGGCCAAATATGCATGCATGCATACGCCTGTCAAAATACGATGAATAGATATAAAAAAACCTATAAACCAACTGTCTACCTATTACAGTTCATGAAATACAGCCCACTGACAGACAGACAGCACAGGCTTAGTAATAGGATTCTCTTTGGCATAATAACAAATAACCATACATCAATAACAAATCATAGTATTTTGCAAATGATTGCATCCGATACGACTGTCCCATACAGGCACACTGTGTGGGAATAGTTACGGGGAAACTGTAATTATTAAAAAATAAATACTTTATTATTAGGTACCTACTAACATAGATCTTAAGAAAAAGCCATTTAAAAATATGTGTTGGTATCAATATACCAACACATATTTTTAAATGGATTCTGTCCGAAATAAGAATAAGAATAAATTTATTTAGAAAATTTTACATTCAAGTGGATTGAATTCCTAGACCTCATACTAGGATTCCCTGTGTTGTGAGATCGTTCCGTTAACAATTTTAAATAAAACAGGTACATTTCTAAAAAAAAAAAAATATAAAAAAAGAGTGTATGCATGGTGTTGTGATTTGAGTTCGTTTTGTTGGTGTTGTAAGAGTGTCTGTATGTTATAGGTACCTATGTTAGTGAGTGCACGTGTATTTGCAAATTGTCAATGTGTATACTGTGTAAATAAATGGTTAGTAATAATAATAATTCGTTCCTGATGCCGATGGGCCACTATTTTTTTATATTTTTAAATGTTTTTATTTATGATTTTTATAAAAATATTAAAAAATATATTTAATATGTCTTAAAATTAATAAACGGATAATAATAAAGAAAAAAAAGAAAGAAAGAAAAACATTACACTAATAATTAACACCAAACAACAAGCTCTCATGAAATCGTATCGTAAGAGTCGCCAATATATTTCTTAATACTCTTCCTTCCGTATTCAATCATGACACTGCAACGATATAAATCACGAGGGAAAAAACAACAAAAAATAAGAACGCCATTATCCATTTCGCACAACTTGCAAACGACCCTCGATATTTATCTTAATAACTCGCTTCTGCCCGCGACTTCGTCTGCGTGGAATTGCGACCCCTGATCTACCACGTCGCATCGCATCGCCCGCCCGCGTTAGCCGACGTTCGCACGGACGTAATAAAACCGCGGCGGGATTTTATCGCGCACTGGATTTTCAACCCTCGGTGTTAAGCCGAGCATTGAGAATCCAACGCGCTGGGACGCACACTCGTCCCAGCACGTTGAAAAAACACACTGTTGGATTTTCAACTCTCGGCGCTAAGTACAGCGTTGAAAATCCAGTACAGGAAAAAAAAATCGCCACTATTTTATTACGTCCATGCATACGTCGGCTTATTACTTCGTTTTCGCTTAACGTTATTTTTCTTTTTGTTGGACTTTCCCAAGAATTGTGCTATCAAACACAAAAAGAATTTTTCAAATCCGACTGGTAATTCCAGAGATTAGCGCAAACAAACAAACAAACTCTTCAGTTTTATTATATTACTATAGTATTGTATAGATAATCGTGAGTACAAAAGCTATATATTAGAACGCTATCAGCAGATGGAACGAACGATTGTTTTCCGGATGTAACAGACATGACGTTAAAATAAATAAAGCTGTGTACAGCACTCGATTTCCTATGTTCCGCCGCTTCCGTTCCAGTTTACTAGAAAAGATATTTTCTCGCCTCTCAGTGAGCTTATCAAAACCTGGAAATAATGATTTAGTTGAAGCGTTTGCTTTGTTGAAATATTTATTACAGCGTTTATTTATTTATTGTTTCTGGATAGATAACAAAATGGATATTGCCGGGGTGGTTTATTATCTAACATAAAATTTACGATAAAGTTTTTTGTAATTTTCACAATCAGTGAAAGAGAGCTCAGTCAAAGTCAAATCATTTCTTTCAAAAGGCACATTAAAGACACTTTTGAAGAACAAAACGGCTACTTTAGAAAAATGACATGGCAGCATGGAATTAGTATGTACTATCATGTCAGCATGGAATTAGTATGTACTATCATGGCAACATGGAATTAGTATGTACTATCATGTCAGCATGGAATTAATATGTACTATCATGGCAACATGGAATTAGTATGTACTATCATGACAGCATGGAATTAGTATGTACTATCATGGCAACATGGAATTAGTATGTACTATCATGTCAGCATGGAATTAATATGTACTATCATGGCAACATGGAATTAGTATGTACTATCATGACAGCATGGAATTAGTATGTACTTTATATAGAATTACTATGAACTGTCCTATACTATTGAATGAGCATTCTCTATTTTCACCAGAGCAGAGCTCGGTCGCCTAGGTACTTATATAATTATATGTGAAGGCGATGCCCCTAGAATAAAATGACTATATCACAATAGTCAGTAATAAAGGGTGTGGTTACTGAATACATTATATTTATTGCATTCCACAATGCGAACTTAAGTGGGGTAGATTTACAAAGACATGATCATGGTGGACCGTCGGACACAGCAAAGTAAGTAGAGGAAGAAGGCTTTAATTACACGTTTAGATTGGGTACTGGGTGGATTTAAAATATGTATTATGTTAACGATTCCATCATGTATTATGGAGTGATCAAAGGCTCTACCAACTATAACAATTTTCAACAAAAAAAAATTGGTTGTCTGTAAAGTCGATTTACGGACGATAATTTTACGTAATAACATCACATGTAAAAGTAGTCAAAGTCTTTGACCAGTGTGTGTTGCCAGTGATGACCCATGGTACTGAAACGTGGTCGCTCACAAAAAAAACCTGGTCTGAATCTACATTTACATTGAAAAATAACCGCAAAGTAAGAGTTTTGTTTTGAATTTGAATTTGAATATGTATAGACCAATAAATATTATAGGCCTTATCAGAAGGCTAAAAGTCACCCAAAGGGCAATGGAGAGGGCTATGCTTGGAGTTTCCCTACGTGGTCGAATCAGAAATGAGGAGATCCGCAGGAGAACCAAGGTAATCGATATAGCCCGAAGAATTGCCAAACTTAAGTGGCAATGGGCAGTGCACATTGCTCGCAGAACGGATGGCCGATGGAGCCGAAAGGTTCTGGAGTGGCGATCGCGTACCGGACGACGTAGCGTTGGAAGGCCTCCCACAAGATAGACCGATGACCTTGTGAAGGCCACAGGAATCCGCTGGATGCGGAAAGCACAGAATCGGTCGAAGTGGAGGTGCTTGGGGGAGCCCTATGTTCAGCAGTGGACGTCTTTCGGCTGAAAGATGATGATGATGATGAACATCACAAGCCGAACGCTTAGGCCGATCGTGCCTCTCTATCGCTTGTTCCGCGCTCTCGCTTGCACGCTCGGCTCAGGCGAAACGTGACACTTTTTGGTGCGTACAGCCGGCGTTCATCAATTTATAAGACGTTATCGCGTCAAAAACAAACAAAAACGTGATAATTAACTAAAAAATACCTTTTAAAGCTCAGAATACATTAGAACTCCGCCTAATCTACACAACTCCAAACTGGAAACAGCAGTTAAAGCACTTAGGTATCGACTTCCAATAGTTTGTGTCTATTTGGTCAAACTCGGTGACATACAAGTTAGTACAAACAAGAAATAGGTCGGTCCCGCATCTAAAACAGGCCAAATTACAACTGACTAAGAACTTATACACACACCAAGTTCAGACAGAGTAATATTAAGGCTGTTAAGTAGCTCCACATACATGTCCAAATTGCTTTAAGTAATATTTATGCGCAAACGTAATTAAGTTTTACGGGTTTTGTCCAAATAGCGTAACCTCTTAAAGGGTACTTTGCAAACAAGTTGGTCTATGGGCGTTAATTGAAATTATGGTGACAGATTTTCTTATGAAATATTACTTTGGTTATTCCAATTTGGGTTGACCACATTGTTTTGGGAGTTATCAAAGACGGTGAGAAAATTAACTTGAACTTAAAACAAAATACCTACATCTGAAATCTGCACTTTTGGATTCAGCTGTAAACCCCTCTTTCGAAAATTGAAAATTCTTCCACTGCCCTGTATGTATATTTGAGATATCAGCATTTTTACAAAGACACACATGCATTATTTTAAGCAACATACTGAGGTTATACCAAGACAGAAAAGGGCTGGGTTTCGTAACCTCTTATATCATCTACCTAGTCATAAAGATATTTATAAGAAAAATGTGTTCAATATGTGTATTTTAATTTATAATACCCTACCAGACGAATTTAAAGTACTGCAGGGTAATGTTTTTAAATCAAAATTGTCAGAGTGGTTACACAAAAAGTGTTTCCACAGCATTAAAGAATTTTTAGAACATAAAAGTATTTGTTGACTATTAGTTAGTGAATTTATTGTAGATTATTATTTATTTATTGGAAATTTGTATGTAATAATAATGCGTGATAATAATTTGATAATAATGTAATGATAATGTAATAATGATGTACTATTAACAGAATCAGCACAATAATTGTGACATTTTAACATTCATAATTTGCACGCTTGCTCGTAGGCAGAATACAATGACTTTAAGGCTGTAAGATCTTCCCTTGTAAACCGTGTATTTTCTTGCAAATAAACAATTTGAATTTGAATCTGTCAATATTTTGCGTTGCTGAAAACCTTCCATTTGGTAGATTGTAATCTGCTTGGTTGCTTAGTACCTTAGTAAGTAGTAGTGGTTAGAATTTGCACTCAAACTCAAAGCATTTAATTCAATTAAATCATTTACAGGCAATTTTGAATGGTCAAGGAATCGGTCAGTCAGAAATATGAAGCTAGTTGCCCATTCCAAAGCGTAATAGGTAAGGTACCTATGGAGAAGAACGGACAAGAAACTCCACGGACACTCTTTTAAATAAAAAATTGTTACAAAATATTGGTTACATCATTCATGTTGAGATTATACATGTGAGAACAATGTAGAAAGACGTGCACGTTAGAAGCGTCCGCATTAAAAATGAAAATAAACAATTAAAATAAATTAAGAATAAGCCGTGGCAACTAAGAGATGACCAGTCCCAACTGACGGCGCCCGTTCATGAACATAACTTGCAATAGTCAGTCTAACAACGCGAATTCTTATCATCCGAGTATCTTCATTTAATTTTTTGACAGTTCAAAAGTGCCTGTAATTGGTTTATCCTTAATAATCCTTAATATTATAAATGCGAAAGTAAGTTTGTTTGTTACGCCTTCACGCTAAAACGGCTGAACGGATTTGGATGAAATTTGGCACATATATATATGAAAAAGAACATAGGATACTTTTTTTTCCCACGGGATCGAGACTTATGCGGGTGAAACCGCGGGGCGCAGCTAGTTTGAAATAAATGCTTTGAGTTTAAGTTTTTGAGGTCAATAGTTTTGTCTCCGGTTTTTTCATTAATTTTACGCATAGTCTTACGAAAGCAGTTAGATTAACAGAGATTATAACTTTGATGGAGTTTATGAGCCGTTCAAAACAAAACGGTTACACGTGATAATAATTTGCACGAATAAATATTTGACAGACATTAACTGTTGTGACTGTGTTGTTTGTTGTTGTGTCAACTGTTGTGTAGTTCCAACTTCGATATCCTTTGAAACAATTAGATATTTTTTTGCGGTTCTAGAAGGCTGCATAGAATACGTGAAGTCATTTTCACAAATTATATTAGAAGTATGAACAATTTTAAAACTATTTTTTTATAAAAGTCCCGTCACTAATGATACAGCACTACCACAGAAAAAATTCACTGAAAATCAGCGCTGTGCTGTGGGTCCCCATAGCACAGCATCATGCTGAGTGGAAGCCTTCTTGTCACAGTCATGACGTGCCAGCAGCTGCCGCATATTTCTCTTTTGTGCTCGCGATTATATTTAAATCTATTTCTTTATTTTATTGTTCTCTTCTTTTATGCACGTGTTTCTGTGACAAATAAACTTATTTTTCTTTCCTTCTTTCTAAAACCACATACTAAAAAAGTCCACACATCCTTGTCCTACATTCTGCAGTCATACAACGCAATATTGTTTGTATGTGGCGAGCAATCCGATGTTGTGACTTCCGAGTCGGCCAATAACAAACCCGAGTGGTGTTTGTGTAATGCACTTGCTCCCATCGGCTTTTGCTTGCAACACTGTACGCTGTGGAACTTTTAACATAAATTACTAGTAATATATTTGTGCGGTATTAATTTAGAAAAACTCTGCGTGTTTTCTTAAAATAAAGTTATAGTTAGTTGAAGTTATGATTAGAGAAAAATTGTATTTCTTTGTGACAGTAAGGCTACAGCTTGCTATTCTGATTAACCACTTTCTCTTACTTCTTAAGAGGGTTTATCCTAAAAGTTGGCAACGCTAGCTGTCAAATATTTACCTGTTGTGATTAATTTAGCAATATTACTGTATGGAATTAAGAAATTTGGCTAACTAGGAAACTAAAATATTGATTATGAAATACAATAATTAATATTGTAATACCGAATATTTAGTTTTAGATGTGAAAAAAGATTTGGAAACTTTTCAAATGCCTTTTTTACACTTAAAATTGTTACAACATCAAATTAAGTGTTATAATTGCAATTCATTATTAATATTCTAGGGAACTAGTTAGTCACATTTAATATTTCCATACAGTAATATTGCCAAATTAATCAAAACAGCGAAATATTTGACATCTATTTGCGACGTTGCCCACTTTCATAATAAACGCTCTTAAACAATCCAAAAAAAAATTAACGAACATTTATTCATTATTATATTAAATGATAACTAGCTTTTAGCCATCGCTTCACCTGCGTGCGAGAATGTCGGAAAATATCCCACGGGAACGTACTACCGGCATTTATAGTACCCTACGTATCAGTCCAGGTTATAAACTATCTGTGTACCAAATTCCATCCAAATCCGTTCAGCCGTTTTTACGCCAATCCGTAACAAAGAAAAGAAAGAAAGAAAAATAGGTTTATTTGTCACACAGAAACACGTGCATACATAAAAGACAAGAGTAATTAGAGAACAACACAAAGTACATAACAAATCACGTGCATAGAACAGAAGCGGCAGCTGCACGACATGTCTGTGACAAGAAGGCTTCCACTCAGCATGATGCAGTGCTATGGGGGACCCACAGCACAGTGCTGATTTTCAGTGGTCAACAGTTGACAAACGGATAAAAAAATCTTCGTTACTATTTTATTTATTAATGTATAGATAAGACCACCATTCCTTGTTGACATAATTACTTCGCGGCCTTGTAAGTGACCGCAATAAGATGTTATTAGTCCACATATTCTGTTGCCCATCCCAAAAGCCACAGCTTATCCCTTAGTCGCACCCATGGGAAGCATAGTCGGCCCTAATACTACCCGGAAAACAGATGTCAAAGTTGACCAACTTAACCTCTTTACCAGGCTGTGGCTCCATGGTTTAACCTCAAAATATAGGCCTATCACACACGAAAATCTTTTTGCCTTTCAAAACATTTTTAACCGCGGGCAACATGTCACTGAAAAGTAATTTCATTGGTGTTCCAAAAAAATGTTTCTTTTTTTGTGATGCATCCCGGGGCTTGTCACAATAGCAGAAATACCTGCACGCTTGTAAAATCATGTTAGGGAAATCTAGTTCACGTCAACAGTTTGTGGATATGAGACGGAAATGAAATCAGACACCACTACTCCATGTATTGTTGAACTAGAAATTCAATATCGACAAAGCAGAACGACGGTTTCTTTTTTGTTTTTTAACTAGGGCATCTCGCAGTTGACCTATGAGGGAACATGGCTGCTTAAATGAACTCAAAAAAAAAACTCAAAGCATTTATTTCAATTAAACCATTTATAGGCACTTTTGAACTGTCAAAGAATCGGTCAGTTAGTCAGAAAGTTGAAGCTAGTTGCCCATTCCAAAACGTAGATCTCTATGGAGAAGAACGGGTAAGAAACTCCAAGGCCACTCTTTTAAATATAGATATTACAAAATTCTGGGTACATTATTCTGGTTGCTTCTATATGTGAGAACAATGTACAAAAAATAATTAAAACAATTGAAAAATATAAGATTAAAAATAAGCCCTGGCAGATAAGAGATGACCAGTCTCAACTGACGGCGCCCGTTCACGTTAATGACGCGTGGATCAGCACCATCCAGCTCAACCATTTTGTAGGGAACCGAATGATCCAACACACTCGCCACCATCAGCGAGACATTTTAGTGAGCTTGACAATCTCTCAACTGCCATGCTCTTTCAAGTCAACATACGTCTTAATAACATAATAAACGGCTCCATGGTACTCACATTTACAAAAAATCAAAAAATATATATAATTTATACAAAACTATAGTTTGCAGTGTATTTAAGAAATTAATAGAATTTTACAACCAAAAAGTAAGAAAATCATTATTATCTAATTGGAGCATTAAACAATTTACTTGGTAAAATAAAAAAAATAAACATTTAAGTTCGTAATGTCAAAAACAAAATTAAAAAAAAAGGGAAAGCAACTCTTCCAAATATTAAAATTTTAACTAGTGAGCCCAAGTGGCTGTGGAGCAGGACCAGCATTAAGCCAAGCATTTTTATCTACGATATAATCATCCAACTTATAATATGCTTGTCTACATAGTGTGCGTAAACGCACACTATGTAGACAATAATAATAATAAAATATGATAAAAAATAATAATAATATTAATGTTTTCGGGGGCCCATTATTGAGTGTGCAAGTCACCCCCTGCCATTTTATCCGTGTGCATTTAAAACATTGATCAGGCAGGGGCCATAGTCTTTCCATAGTTCCAGTTAACCAATCTATTATAGCCACCCAAATCCATAGCCCAATATGTTTTGTTTCCATGTTCTGCAATAGTCCTACACCAACCGGGGGTTGTCCTTGGGTGCACTTGTATGGTGCATACAGGGATAATCGTCGGTTGGTGCCTCAACACTTATTAATGTCTAAGGAGCCTCTGCGAGTTGGCTTCGGCCCCTCGTACGCCTTCCAAAGGACCGGGATCCATGGTCCCGAGATTTGTTAAAATATAGAAAAATATTAATGTAAATATATAATATGTATGAATTTAAAACATGCATTAAAATGCATGTTTTAAATTTCTTCTCATTTAGTTGAAGAATATCGAGGGGTATTTTATTATAACATTTTACACAGTACCCCATAAAAGAAGTGTGAACTTTAGACAATCTAAAACGTGGTTGATCTAATTTATTCCTATTTCTAGTGTTAAAATTATGCCTGTCACTTATCTTACTAAAAAGGTGTAGATTTTTTCGAACATACATAATGTTTTCATATATATACTGACAAGGTACCGTCATGATGTTAATTTTCTTGAACAATTCCCATAGAGATTCGCGTCTGCGGAGGTTGTAGATGGCTCTGACGGCCCTCTTTTGCAGAATAAAGATAGAATCAATATCTGCAGCCCGTCCCCACAGCAAAATACCGTAAGACATGATGCTATGAAAATAACTAAAATAGACCAGTCTCGCGGTATCCACGTCTGTTAGTTGGCGGATTTTCCAAACAGCGTAAGCGGCTGAACTTAGCCGCCCTGCAAGTGATGTTAAGTGAGGACCCCACTGTAGTTTGGAGTCAAGCGTTATCTCCAGGAAAACTGTCTTTTCGACGAATTCTAGTGTCTCCTTATTCAATACAACGTGACATTCACTACTTCTAACATTCGGTAACGCGAATCTTATGCATTTAGTTTTCTTCTCATTTAATACCAAATTATTTACAGTAAACCAATTATGGACCGTAAGCATAGCGTTATTTACGTCGTCAAGCTCCTGTGCACGTCTGTCTACTTTAAAAATAAGTGATGTGTCATCAGCAAATAACACCATTTGTGGTCGATTTTTCAGTAAATTTGGTAAATCATTTATATATACTAAAAAGAGGAATGGACCCAATATCGAGCCCTGTGGTACACCCATTTTGACTTTTAAACCCAATGAATTTACACCGTTTATTTGAACTTGCTGCAGTCTATCATTCAAATATGATTTTACTAAGCTCAGCGCAAGTTTATCCAGACCGTAATGCTCAAGTTTCAAGAGCAGTGTTTCGTGATCCACGCAATCAAATGCCTTGGATAGGTCGCAAAAGATGCCTATTGCATCTCGTGCCTCTTCCCATGCATTAAAGATGTGTTTCAATAAGGTGACACCGGCGTCGGTTGTGCAACGTCCTTTGGTGAAACCATACTGTTGATCGTGTAGGATGCTATTACGAACTTTCTTGTGGCTGCCTTAAGCTTCTACACTTAAAGCCTCCAGCCAGGGGCATAAACTATTCTAAATTAAAACTAGGCGAACGCTCGCTAAGGGCACCCCCTGTGGGGTACAAACCTCGGCTTAGGGTGTCACTGAGGGGAGGACAGCAAAAGAGACAGGCTGGATCATACTTAGATTTTCATCTTGATTATTATTCGGGGTATTTAAAGCTACGTGCTCAGCTGCAACAACTGCTGGCATCTCGTTTTTAAACAAGGGTCGGGGGGGAGTTTCATTTACTCGGGGACGCGGTCGCGATCGCGAAGGACCTTGGCGGCGGAGTCGGAATGACGGGTGTCGTCTGTGTTTGTGCACTGTACTTGTGGCTATTCTTCTCCTGGAGGAGTGTTATGGGGTCATCTGTGTCGGAGAGGAGAGAACGACGGCTTTGGATAATTATGCGCTTAAATACTAAAATCATCATATAAATTACATATAATCAGTCTACAATGTTCCCACTGCTGGGACACAGGCCTCCTCTCTTCGAGAGGGAGTGGGCTGAAATGTACCACACGGGCCCAGTGCGGGTTGATAGATGTCACATGCCTTCGAATTTTTGGTTCTAGGACATGTCGGTTTCCTCACGATGTTTTTCTTCACCGTTTTGAGAGCAGTGGTGATGAAATTATTTACACAAAATAAAGCGCCTGCCTGAGTTCGAACTCACGACTTACAAACTCGTAAGTCGAGGTCGTTACCAATGGGCCACCAGAGCTCACATTATGAGGTTGTTAAAATAATTCAATGATAAATAATGGAAGTGGATTTCTGGGAAGGAATTGTTGTTGAGGAAATATATTATTAAGGCCCCAATTTGGCTTATTAACAAACAAACGGGTTTTCCTGCTCCACTGTATTTACTTCATGTCAGAATGTATGTACCTATACAGCGTCTATGATAGGTACGTCAAAAGTAAGTTAATCCCAATGAAAGTTAAATACTTAAAGAAAATTAAGACTATGTTTATGGAAGAAGGTCGACTGTGCTTAGCACCTAAACAAGTAAATTATACAAAAATAAAACCGACCACGTCCGTGCCGGACCACGCACAATGAAAGGTTTCGTAGTAGGGATGAATTTATCCCAAGAACAAACTTAACTATGTCGTTGAAAAAAATTTTCACTGATAAACGTCACAGTCAATTCTCCAACTGCAAATGTAAGTATATCGTAAAAAAATAAACAAATGTGACAAAACTACAAATTAACCGTTTCGGACTTTTTTTTCCTTTGCTCGTGATGTGAGACCTTGCTTCTTGCCAAATTTCATAATTCTTGGTAAACAGGAACACCGGTACCCTATGGTGAACCGGTGTTAACGTTTACAAAGAATCGAGAAGTTTTGATTTATTTGCGCGTATCAAAATGTTGCATAAATGGCCGTATTTTTTTATTGCGTTGATTTAAAAGCTAGATGTTTTTAGAGCTCCAAGAGACCGTAGACCAACGACCGTGACCGTAGAGGATTTGATACTAATTTCAACTTAATACCTCCAAGCATTCTTGAGAAAAAGGACAGACAGACAACGAAGTGTTTAATTTTTTTCCTTTTGAGCTACGGAACAGTTATTTTTCTGCGATGTTTCAGTTAAGGTTGAACTAGTCGCGGGCTCGAACTCATTGGTGGGCTTGGTCAAAAAGCACGCTGTGTCACCTGGCATCGTGTCCGACAGAGATAGTATAAGTGATGAGCAGTTAGACGCTGGTCTAAATGCACAGACTCTAGTTCGCACGCACACAAACACCGTTCGGAACGATTTTAGTAAAACGAGCGCGTAAAAAATTACGATAAGTCCTTTGGAAGGTGTTTTTTTTTTAAAGTACTGCATAAATCAATTACGAATAAAGTTTATTATAATCTTCGACAATTGAGCTTTGTCGGAACTAACTGTGTTTTGGAGATTTTATACTTCTTTTATTACTTATTTACTTCCAAAGTTGCGTTAGAATTAGCAGGAAAAACGAATCTTTGTTGGCTCATAACTTTTTAATTGCTTTTTTTTTACTATTCTGCTTCTGGATCTGGATAGACAAAATTAATAATAAGACAAAACGATTTCATGTTTTACTTTGGATATACAATGTGTAACAGTGGAGTAAAACCCCCCCGAAATTTGTATGGAAAGAGTATCGGCTAGTTGCGCCTTAAGAAGCATCCTGAACCCCTTTTTTTTTTCTTGTGTGGGAAATTATCAAATAACTTCTCCCGCTCTGGGTGGAGCGAAAGGGCGTGTTAGACTCTTACTGACTAAAACCCACCCGTGTTCTTTCGGTTGCCCTGTTGCTGGGGGCTATGATGTCCCTTTCAGCCCTTATTCGCAGCCCCGGCAGGCATTGGCCGCTACCAGCTATCTACATTTGTGGCGTGACCGCTAAGAACACGGAATGCTAGTAACTCCCATTTCAAATGAAATAACGACACATCATAACCCAATCTCATTTTGTTTGTGCAGAACAAACAATTTTCCTTTCTTTCTTAAAAAAAAATCTCAAATAAATTGCCAACAATCAAGCCAAACAAGCACATATGTCAAACAACGAAGAAACTAATAAAGACCAGTAATTTTCCTGCTCTGTTTTAGTTAACAAGCGCCCTGACCGCTACAAGCCGTCCACATTTGTGGCGTGGCGTGACGGCCAGAAGGACCACAGTGTGCTAAGCTAGCAATTACTCACAGCTAATGTACGACAATGTTTAGCCTGTAATCCTAACGCATGCGTGTGATTCTAATGGGACTGAGGTACTTGAATTTTGGTCCTCAGAGTAGTTTTTGTTTGACAACTAGTCTTATTAAGCGGTATCGTGTTGCCTAGATAACTGAGTTGTGAAGGTCAGATATGCACTTGCTCCATGTAAAATATTTGTATTCAACTGCATCTGCACGCGTAGCATGACCACCGTAGAAACGAGTTTTGTCGACGGAAGAGTAGACAAAATGACAGATAAACAATCACAATCTGTCATTTTGTCTATTCTTCCGTCGACAAAACTCGTTTCTACGGTGGTCATGCTACGCGTGCTGGTTAGACTGGAAGCCGACTCCAACATAGTTGAGAACTCGCTAGGCAAATGATGATGAAAGTAGTTTTTGTTTGGTCGAACACGAACCTATGATTTTCACGATTTATAGAGATTATTTTCATTATAACAATTTATCGGCGAATTTTAATTTAAAAATGATTTCATCTTAAGAGCCAGTTTTACTTAAAGCTAATTATAGAACTGATACTGTTTTATTACAACAAAAAATGGTTCTTCTTTTGACATGGTTAAACTATCGAGCCAGTACAGTATTTCTATTTTCTTAATGTTCCTCGGGTATCATCGGATTTCCGAATACACACGAATGCTAATTTCCATGTCCATCAATTATTAGATTTATCGTGTATAATCATTTGAATTCAGAACTAAGTAGTTTATTGTTGTTTTATTTTGATTTCCATGTGAACTACATAGAGCTGTAAAACTATTTTCCTATCTGTCGTGCCTGCAATTTTAGCGGCTTTCCTCCCATTTTTAAATAAATAATTATTTTTTTTCTTCTTTTTCCTGTAATAAAATCGTAACTGTGATTGAAATACAGTTCCTTATACAAAACAGACAACTTAACCTGGCACTAAGTTGTCAGTTTTTCGTTAAGAAAAATGTTTCAGAGATTAAGTTGTTTAGTTTGTTTCATAATGCAAGTAATAAAATTGTTTTCACAGTTTGTTATTTTAAGTACCAACGTAATTCTAGGTACAGCTCGAAATTTACTACTATCTGAAAACAGCTTAGTAAATATGTAGCTAAATACTCCTCGTAGAATATACGTGTGAATCCTTGTACCTATTGATCTTCGCTATCAGGAATCAATTGCTTTATATAGCCATTGATACCCGATGGTTAATACCAGATACACAACCGTAACTAGTTTGTGGGCTAGACTAGCTCCAGTTTAATGGCATCTGTGTGTTTGTAGTACAATCAATGAAGATGGATGGAGTTTGATCTTGTTGCGATAAATTAATGACTAAATAAGAGTTTTTTCTGTATTTAGTCTTACTTTTTCTGGGATGACGATAAGATACATGTCACTTATGCCCTAAGTTACTTTCTTCGGTCAAGAAGCTATAGTATTAAGCTATTTTTAACCGACTTCCAAAAAGGAAGAGGTTATATGTTCGTCGCGTATGTTTGTTTTTTTTTTTTTTTTATGTATGTCCACAGATTTCTCCGTCAATTGTGGACCGATTTTGAAAATTCTTTTTTTGTTTGAAAGGGTGTGCTCTGGAATTGGTCCCATATAAATTTTATTAACTTTGCTTGGATAGTTTTTGAGTTAGCTACAAAATACGTTTTTTTTCCCACTTAGTATGTAGATGATATGATAAGTTTCTGTCACTGGTAGCAGGTAGTGGTATTTGAATGTGTGTGGGGTAGATACCACAACTAAAAAGTGAAAAATACTTTAACAAAAAAAAAAAAAAACAACCGACCTTAAAAAAAAACACTACAAAGTGAAAAATAACTTTAATTTCGGAAGTCGGTGTCTTGTGTTTTGTATTTTCGATTTTTGCCACCGACTTCCGAAATTAAAGAAATTTTTCACTTTGTAGTGTTTTTTTTGGAGGTCGGTTGTTTTTTTTTTTTTTTGTAAAAAGTTTTTTCATACAATTTTTGAAGTGAAAACTGCTTTAGGCGCGTTGAGAGATTTTTGGTAAGTGATAAACTAATAGATTTGCGTCAATGACATGCTCACGGCTATAAAATATAGATGTCTTACGTATCCAATACAATAATGTTTTTAGGATGTTTTTGAAACTGCCCTGTTTCTGTAGCGCGTCGTAGATGTTTGCTCAGAACCGAACTGACGGCTTCCATGTACTGATTCGCAACAAAAAGTCGCATCACTGATGCGTAGAATGCGGGTCAGTGACAATAGCAAAAAAAAACAGTGGTAGAGAACCCTTACTCCCCTTTTCTGAGGCACTATGTGGGGAGAATAGTCAGGTAGCATATTCCTTGCTTTATCATTCTCTGTACATCCTGCCGCAGTCACCAGCTATTCTTATCCTTGTTTTGCTAACACTAGTGACAAGGTGTTTTACTAACAAATTGGACCATATCGTTCATCATCATCATCATCATTATCAGCCTATAAATGTTCCCACTGCTGGGACACAGGCCTCCTCTCTGAGAGAGGGAGTGGGCCGTAATCCACCACGCGGGCCCAGTGCGGGTTGGTAGATGTCACATGTCTTCGAATTTTCGGTTCTAGGACATGTCGGTTTCCTCACGATGTTTTCCTTCACCGTTTTGAGAGCAGTGGTGATGAATACCAGAGTAAAGTTTTCACTTATTTATTTATTATTTATTTTATTTATTTATTTGCTCTCATGCACATAACACATTTACAATATCCACTGTCGGTCTCTGTACATGAACCCTGTCAGGGCACCGCAAAGAACAATGATGGTTTGCTGTTGAGTTTGTAAACAACTGTCTCAATCTAAGTCAAAACTTATAAAAATACAATCAACTCTGAAATAAAAGTAAAATAAAAACACATGTCAAGACGTCGACATGATTTCAATCAATATCAACAGCAACTTCTGTTGACAGTCCCCATGATTTTTTTTTTCGTACATTTTTGTTGCATGTCAACTTTTCGAACTGTCATTTTCATTCAAAACGTTGGCAATGACGTACTCGAAAATGCAAATAAACATTAACCTTAAGGTGCTTAACTGTACAACTATCACACACTTGATGTAAATTCGCTTTAAAGGAATTAAAGATAAAAATATAGATAATAGTATAGTTATAGGCCTCCAGACACTATCAGTAATAATGACATTACATTCAAGTAATATCATTACTACTGACAGTGTGGTGAATGGAATGATGATGTGATCATAATAATTTCATACATTTACGTCTACATTGATAATGACAGTAAGTAATATTAATGTCATTATAACTGATAGTGTCTGGACCCCTTATTATTACACTTAGCATCAGTGGTTGAATTTTATTCTCTTCAATTTATACCACCGCAGTTTTATATTAACGAACACCATAAAAAACCTTCAAATTACAGGAGCTGCAATTTTTTGTACGTTAACCGTCTGTTTCACAGATTTTAACAAACGAATATTCACATCTGTTTTCGAAATGCCAACCAACGTCGGGTAAAAACGAAAATCATTGTACATAATTGGTAGCAAAAAGTTTATGTATTGCAATATTTTTTTTGGTATTATAAAGTGTCCTAACTACTGTATTTTTAGGGTTCCGTACCCAAACGCTAAAAACGGAACCCTATTACTAAGACTTCGCTGTCTGTCCGTCCATCTGCCTATCACCAGGCTGTATCTCAAGAACCGCGACAGCAAGACAGTTGAAATTTTCACAAATTATGTATTTCTGTTGCCACTATAACAACTAAAAACAAAATAAAATAAATATTTAAGGGGGGCTCCCATACAACAAACGCGATTTTTTTGGCCTTTTTTGCTCGATATCAATAATGGCAACCTACCTGTTGCCATTATTGACTTGAAATATTCACAAAATACTCAGTTGTATTTTTACTTTAACAATAAATAATAAAATAAATATTTAACGGGGGCTCCCATACAATAAACACCATTTTTTGCCTATTTTTGCTCGATATCAATAAATAGTAACAGGTAGTTGTTTACCTAGTCAATGATACGGAACCCTTCGTGTGCGAGTCCGACTCGCACTTGACCGGTTTTTTATAATATTATAAATGTGAAAATGAGTTTGTTTGTTTATTTGATTGTTTATTTGTTACGCTTTCACGCTAAAACGGCAGAACGGATTTGGATAAAATTTGGCACATGGGTAGACCATGACCTGGAGATGGGCAAATGCTACTTTTCATCCTGGATCGCAGACAAAGTCGCGGGCAACAACTAGTTCAATTTAAATGTTTTATTTATTTATTTTATACTTCAATGATTAATAAATATACTTAAAAAATTTAATCTGACATGATTTGTATCTAAGGTTGCGTTCGACTCGTATTCTTTGCTTTTTTCGATAGACTTTTTCCAAATAAAAGCTATTATATTATTTTTTATTACTTTCGTTAGTCCTAAAATTATTTTGCAAACTTTTATGTACCAATATCTACAGTTTTTGGATGTAAGTATGTCATTCATGACACAAGTGACACTGCAGATTTTCTTGCAAGAAAAATTAAAACTAAAAACAACCTTTGTAATATTTTCATTCCCGCGTACACTCGGCTACACATCAACATTACATTTCCAGTTTCTACTGATCTCGTATTGTATAGGATTTCCGTACAATGCGAGGTCAGCTTATAATGGATATGTATAGCTTGATGTGTAGCCGTGTGTACCTTTTATTACAAACTTCATGCCAAATAAAAAAAGAAAAAACCACTGACCATGTAATAATTTAATCATTAAGGTAATTTGAACTTTAACTTTATAACTATAACGTCCGGTTTCCTTTATAAATGTCACGGGAATTACCACATATTCTAGTAAATAATGAATGGGATGAAAATGGGAAACAATCATGTGAATGACGTTGACGATCGGGCGGTCACTCCCATGTTATCCGATACCAGACCCGAATAAGTGATCTTTGATGTTTATGAACCTTTGGGTTTTTAAGTTTTGTTATTTTAAAACCCAGTAAACGTAAACACACACGTGCAAAAAATGATACCTATCATGACAATGTCGAAATGCCTGCTATTAATTTATTCTGAGGAAGGTACTGTAGATGTTTTCAATCAGATTTATCGCAATAAGATAGGATAAAAACTAAAGAGGCATGTTCAAGCTTTTAAAGTTGACAACGAAAAGTGGTACTTTTGTATCACTAGAAGCAACATACTGAAATTCGTCCTACACACCAACGTACGTAATTAACTGCTTAAACCTTACCTGTATACATCTGTGTAACATGAATCGAATAACTTCAATCAAACATTCGAAAATAGAACAGACATTCCATCTTTAACGAATCGGAAAAAAATATTTAGGATCAATAGAATCAGATTAGAAGATATATTTACCGATATTTGTTACCGTCGAAGTAGATTGCGATTGGCGACAGTGAGATATCATCCTTTCTTGTTAAATTATATTATCAATTACATTCGGTTCAATGGGCCGTGATTGTTATCTTTTGTGCTATTCTCTTGACGAAACGATACGGACACAGAATAGATAGGTTCAGAAGGTTGGTCCATACAACGAGATCCGTGATGGATAGATTAGGTACCATCCCGACGCCGCCCGGCTCCAGGTGCCTTAAATAATGTGGGTATCACATGTCACTGTGACCGTGCCGTGACCGTGATACAGCCGTCCATAATCTACACGAACACGGTTCTTCCTCGGCGTCCATGTGCGTTTTTGCGAGGTACTGAATCTTCTGAACCGATGAATGAAAGACGACTAACAAAATGTATTTACAAGGCAAATGTGAAGGGAAAGGCCGGGCGGGGACGCTCTAGGAGGACATATACTGACCTTATTATATTCTTCAGAAAAACCAGGTGCGTAGTACTCGCAACCGGCGTGCGTGTATGACCAGATGTATGAACGTAAAAGAGGCAAAAGGAGTATGTAAGGCTCGTAGCAGGTGGCGTTCTGTAGTTTGTGCCTACCCCCATGGGAAGAAGGCGTGAGTTTATGTATGTATGTTGAACCTTTTACATACACACATGGCTGCGGCACAGCATGGTCGTGTAATTTCGCGATATTCGTTTGAACGCACGGGCACCGGCAATCGTGTACGTGTGAAAACTCTAAGTACAACCACGTCCGTGTGAACAGTTACCATTCATTTCAACGGAAACCGTGTATGAAAAAAAGGGCCTGTGTGCATGCGCCTGTTTTCGCTCGGTGTATGGAGTTGACCTTCTGATACCTATCTATTTTGTGACAAAACGATACGGACGTTGTTAATGTACAACCTTCATTGACTCTTTGTTCTATTTTAGTAGCCTTTGATTCAGAGTCAAATTGTATTAAGGCTTCGTGATCAAAGATATTAATAGACAATCCTTAAAAGTTCTTTCAGGGCTTTAATGTAAAATTACTTTCCGTAAAAGCAAAGATGATTCGCCAGATACGACGTTATATAGATAAAAAATAAAAATATCTTGATAAAGCTTTGATATATTTTAAGACGACCTAAGTGGAAATGTTAAAATGGACAGAGTGTTCCAAGTTTTAGGCTTTGTAACAACTTAGAAAGGTCTTTGCAGAAGAGATTAAAAAGGATATATAAAGATATTTCTTGGACTTGGTGTACCTACAATAAAGGTTACTTTCTATTTATTTATAGGTAAGTACTAAGACTGGTTTCACAGCTGTCCGGGAGACACGTGCGGGCCGCCTGTATGGGCTCCCGAAACGGAAACACACGTGAGGCACTAGAACATTGTTTCACAGCGACGCGGATTGGTTCGTACGCGACCCGCTCCGGGTCGAGCCCGTACAACGCTAGCAACCGTATCGTACTAACTCCCTCATTTCAGAGCACTGCGGGCGCTACCCGTACGGGTCTCCCGGACAGCTGTGAAACCAGCCATAATTAACCTAACGCGGAAGGTGGCGAGAGTTGTAGTGCAACTTGTCAGCGGCTTATGTCTAGCAGTGGACGGCAATTTTCGAATTTTCACCTAAATTAACCCACGCTACTATTGTTAAATAGGTATGACATGTGTCCATAATCCACACAGATTATGACATCTAAATTAAATCTCGAACAAATATGGATTGATTGATCAGATGTGATTGTGCAATCAATGTGACCAATCAGCCGCACAGGTGATTATCATTCATGGAACACATAATTTTGCGGTTGAAATTGGATGGGCCGACATTGGATGTCACATTAATCGCTAGATTAGTGAACCAAATGATATTTGATTAGCCATCATGGAGGATTACAACGCAGAAGCCGCCAGATATGATAGTTTCCGTGTAGTTGTTGTTTTGATCGATGATATGCGGTTATTGTAGTACTGGCTTGATATTCAACTACAATGGCTTAAAGAAGACTATGTTATTGTTTTAATAACCCTCCATCCTCTGATTAAGAGTGAGTGTGTCATGGTGTACAACGGTTGAGACCGGATCACGAAATAAAAATAGATTACTCTGAATTCATTGGACTGGAATTTTATAGGATCAGAATAGAATATTTTTTTGAAGTGACAACTTCTTTAGGCAAGTTGCGCATTTTTGAGATGGAACTAAACCATTGATTTCGCGACCTGTTACCGACACCGCGGAGTAAAAGACATCAACGCGTTGATTACCGCGGTGCCGATTTTTTTTTCAAGTTTTCACTTCTGTCGTAACTCTTGGAGTGCAATTGTTTTTTTTTTTTTAACCACTTCGGGGAAGGTCTTGGCCTGCATCTTACTAGATGGTAAGTGACGATCAGGCCGAAGGTGGAAGCGAGCTTCACCCGGAATCCTCAACTACAGAGGAACTGGCTATCTTATCTTTTTTCACCTAACTTAAATCTTTGAGAATTAAGTTGACTTTTGACTGATCACTACCCACTAAAATAGAGAGGTAGGTACCTACTTTTTAAGCGATTCTTTTCTTCAAGAAAGATCTATCAAGAAAAGAAAAAAACCAATTCATCCTTGTTCCTACGTTTCCTGTTTGAGATTGTTTTGAAGATTTCTAATAAATACAAGTACCGAAAATGAGACATAAAACAAACGGTTTGTTACAAAGGATAATGTCGACAAACAGGTTTTGGTGTTATATTTATGACTTCTATTTGTCATTTTGAGCCAACAATTCGTCTCATTGCTGGGCAACGGCCTCCCCTTTTCTTGTCGAGATCTCTATCTCGTCTTACCGGAGAAACGGTCCAAAACCTTGCTCCATTTACGATGTTGTCCGACTTGACATCTTTATTTTACCTTGTATTTATATCTTAGAATGTTTCCCGGAAATAAAAGTGGGTGAGTATGTTTTGTGAATCTTCAGATCTATGTAATGTACCCACATAATAATATTAATTTACTGCTTGTAGACCAGCCGGTTCTTAGAAAAGTACTTAGGTATAAGGTTGAAGCTCACATAATTGTCGTCACATTTGGTCATTGATTTGGGTTCCAACAATCTGTTGAAAGAAACATGTAAACACGTGAAAAAAAACTGGCCAAGTCCGTGTCGGACCACGCACAATGAAGGGTTCCGTAGTTGGGATGAATTTATCCCAAAAACAAACTTTGTAGTTGAAAAATATGTTCTCCCATAAAGAATGTATGGGAAAACATGTTAATGCAACTGCAAAGTTAAGTTGGTCGATTATTACTCGTTAACTTGTACCTACTTAGCTGTAATAGTTTTCCTTTTAATTTCGTTATATAAACTACTGCTGTGATTTTTTTCACACATCTAAAACCAACCATTTAGCTGGCGGGAGGGGGACACTTGACTCTAACAAAAATTAGCACTTTAAAGCTTAATATTTCGCAAACGGATCCCTGAATCCAAAAATGGTTTTCACAAACTCACAATGTTTTTGAAGGACTTTTTCAATGATAAAGATCACCATGGGTTAAAAAAAAAAATCACCATTTTACGTGTATGAGAGGTACCCTAAAAAAAATGTTTTTCATTATTTTGTTTTACTACTTTGTCGGCGTAATTAATATGTATACCTATGCCAAATTACAGCTTTCTGGTACTAAGGGTCTTGGAGCTAGACCGCGGACAGACAGACGGACATGACGAAACTATAAGGGTTCCTTGTTTGCCAGGGAACCCTAATAAAAATGAAACCAAGTGAGGGTATTGATTTTCAACCTACTCTCTTTCAAACAATAAAAAGGTTCGATTTATAAAAGTTTCACACGAGTGTGCACAGCAAGGTTTATAAACTCACACTTGTGTTTTAATTACCCCTATTATGTAACAGTTACCTACTATTACGGCAATATTTAATTAGAAAAATTGTGTTTTAGTAACATTTCTAATTTCAGGTGGTAGTCTGTTATTTAGGTAATCTTTTTTTTTATTTCAAAGAACTTAACGATAATAATGTGAGTGTAGATAAAAGCTATTAAATATAAACTTGCTTGATTTTTCTTCTTTTTCGTGGATCTCTTTGAACGACTGAGCTGCCTCATGCTGAGATGGGAGCGTTTTGACCTCGTAGGTACAGGACTTTTTGCTTTTATTTTACTTAGATTTTTATTGTTTTTTTATTTATTTATATTTTTTATGAGTGAAGTTTGTTTTAATTTGTGATTTTCTGTACGAGTTTCAATAAATACTTTTACTTTTTTTCTTTCTCAGCCAGTACCAAGCCACGTGACATAGTGTTCGCAATTTCGTTCTGCACCACTTTAGCAGTTCGTTACGTAAAGTTATGTCCCCCACCTGTTACTGATATGGAGTGTTCAGTAGCTGAAATGAGAAAAGCTTGAGTCTTTCCTTATACTGCACTTTGGTGACTAGAGATTTTCCGATTTTTAAAGGCACGTTTTTCTAATAATTCACTCTCAGAATTTAGTACCGTAGCTTCAAGACAATTACAATGTAGTAACTAGATAATCATTAATAGTACCTACCGCAGGTACTGCATAGGGAAGTTGCCTAGATAAAAAAAAAAAAATCTGTTTAGTCCATCTTTCAGATATTAAAAAAATATTAGACACGTATTTTTTTGTTTTATCATATTAATCAAAAATAACTTTGAAAACACGTATTAAAGTTGGGGAATGGGGGCTCGCTACGTCACAACGCAGTATTAAATCTACCAAGGCGTGATGTCATGCCACATTTTAACTCAATGTATCGCCGTAATCTTTTAATTACGTCAAAAAAGAAAAAATACGTGTTCAATATTTTTAAATAATCTAAAAGATGGACAAAAAATTTTTTTTTGGACGCAAGCCTATTTACAAAAAAAAAACAACTGACCTCCAAAAAAAACACTACAAAGTGAAAAATAACTTTAATTTCGGAAGTCGGTGTCTTGGGTATTGTATTTTCGTTTTTTGCCACCGACTTCCGAAATTAAAGTTATTTTTCACTTTGTAGTGTTTTTTTTTTTGGAGGTCGGTTGTTGTTTTTTTGTAAAAAGTTTTTATTTTTCACTTTTTAGTTGTGGTACTTACCCCACACACATTCGAATACCACTACCTGCTACCAGTGACAGAAACTTATCATATCATCTACAACACAACTCATCATATACTAAGTGGGAAAAAAATACGTATTTTGTAGCTAACTCAAAAACTATCCAAGCAAAGTTAATAAAATTTATATGGGACCAATTCGAGAGCACACCCTTGCAAACAAAAAAAGAATTTTTAAAATCGGTCCACAATTGACGGAGAAATCGGTGGACATACATAAAAAAAAAAAAATCGACGAACATATGACCTCCTCCTTTTTGGAAGTCGGTTAATAACCTCCTCCTTTTTGGAAGTCGGTTAAAAATGATACAGACTACCTTGTTGGTCTAGTGATTACAAGCACTACCACCGAGCATGAAGTCCTGGGTTCGATTCCCGGGTCGAGAAAAGTGTTATAGGGTTTTTCTTTTTTGAATTTCTCAGTAGCAGCCCGTGTCTGGATTGTGTCCGGTTGATGGCAAAATAGACTCGCCCTGTATTACTTGGGACTTAAAACAACTGTCGAAATGTGGGTTTACTATAAGTGCACCTCTGCCTAACCCTCGGGGAATACAGGCGTGTTGTTATGTTGTGTTTGTTGTAGCATACTACAGGTTGTTAAGTTAAAGGGAAAGGCCGGGCGGGGACGCCCTAGGAGGACATATACTGACCTTATTGGTGATGTTCTTCAGAAAGGCCAGGTGTGTAGTACTCGCAACCGGCGTGCGTGTATGACCAGCACGCGTAGCATGACCACCGTAGAAACGAGTTTTGTCGACGGAAGAGTAGACAAAATGACTGATAAACAATCACAATCTCTAATTTTGTCTATTCTTCCGTCGACAAAACTTAAAACAAAGTCGAGAAAAACAAATTCGATAAAAACAAATTCGATAAAAACAAAGTCGATAAAAACAAAGTCGATAAAAACAAAGTCGATATCAACAAAGTCGATAAAAACAAAGTCGATAAAAACAAAGTAGATAAATATAAAGTCGATAAAAACAAAGTCGATAACAACAAAGTCGATAAAAACCAAGTCGATAAAAACAAAGTCGATAAGAACAAAGTCGATAAAAACAAAGTCGATAAAACAAAGTCGATACAACAGAGTCGATAAAACAGAGTCGATAAAAACAAAGTCAATAAAAACAAAGTCGATAAAAACAAAGTCGATAAAATCAAAGTCGATAAAAACAATTCGATAAAAACAAAGTCGATAAAACAAAGTCGATAAAACAAAGTCGATAAAAACAATTCGATTAAAATAAAGTCGATAAAAACAAAGTCGATAAAAACAAAGTCGATAAAACAAAGTCGATAAAACAGAGTCGATAAAAACAAAGTCGATAAAAACAAAGTTGATAAAAACAATTCGATAAAAAAAAGTCGATAAAAACAAATTCGATAAAAACAAAGTCGATAAAAACAAAGTCGATAAAAACAAAGTCGATAAAAACAGAGTCGATAAAAACAGTCGATAAAAACAAAGTCGATAAAAACAAAGTCGATAAAAACTAAGTCGATAAAAACAAAGTCGATAAAAACAAAGTCGATAAAAACGAAGTCGATAAAAACAAAGTTGATAAAAACAATTCGATAAAAAAAATTCGACAAAAACAAAGTCGATAAAATCAAAGTCGATAAAAACAATTCGATTAAAATAAAGTCGATAAAAACAAAGTCGATAAAAACAAAGTCGATAATAACAAAGTCGATAAAACAGAGTCGATAAAAACAAAGTCGATAAAAACAAAGTCGATAAAAACAAAGTTGATAAAAACAATTCGATAAAAACAAAGTCGATAAAAACAAATTCGATAAAAACAAAGTCGATAAAAACAAAGTCGATAAAAACAAAGTCGATAAAAACAGAGTCGATAAAAACAGTCGATAAAAACAAAGTCGATAAAAACAAAGTCGATAAAAACAAAGTCGATAAAAACAAAGTCGATAAAAACAAAGTCGATAAAAACAAAGTTGATAAAAACAATCCGATAAAAAAAATTCGACAAAAACAAAGTCGATAAAATCAAAGTCGATAAAAACAAATTCGATAAAAACAAAGTCGATAAAACAAAGTCGATAAAACAAAGTCGATAAAAACAAAGTCGATAAAAACAAAGTCGATAAAAACAAAGTCGATAAAACAAAGTCGATAAAACAGAGTCGATAAAACAGAGTCGATAAAAACAAAGTCGATAAAAACAAAGTCGATAAAAACAAAGTCGATAAAAACAAAGTCGATAAAATCAAAGTCGATAAAAACAATTCGATAAAAACAAAGTCGATAAAACAAAGTCGATAAAACAAAGTCGATAAAAACAAAGTCGATAAAACAAAGTCGATAAAAACAAAGTCGATAAAAACAAAAGCGATAAAAACAAAGTCGATAAAAACACAGTCGATAAAAAGAAAAGCGATAAAAACAAAGTCGATAAAAACAAAGTCGATAAAACAAAGTCGATAAAACAGAGTCGATAAAAACAAAGTCGATAAAAACAAAGTCGATAAAAACAAAGTCGATAAAAACAAAGTCGATAAAACAAAGTCGATAAAAACAAAGTCGATAAATATAAAGTCGATAAAAACAAAGTCGATAATAACAAAGTCGATAAAAACAAAGTTGATAAAAACAATTCGATAAAAACAAAGTCAATAAAAACAAATTCGATAAAAACAAAGTCGATAAAAACAAAGTCGATAAAAACAAAGTCGATAAAAACAGAGTCGATAAAAACAGAGTCGATAAAAACAGTCGATAAAAACAAAGTCGATAAAAACAAAGTCGATAAAAACAAAGTCGATATCAAAAAGTCGATAAAAACAAAGTCGATTAAATCAAAGTCGATAAAAACAATTCGATAAAAACAATTCGATAAAAACAAAGTCGATAAAAACAAATTCAATAAAAACAAAGTCGATAAAATCAAAGTCGACAAAAACAAATTCGATAAAAACAAAGTCGATAAAACAAAGTCCATAAAACAAAGTCGATAAAAACAAAGTCGATAAAAACAGTCGATAAAAACAAAGTCGATAAATATAAAGTCGATGAAAACAAAGTCGATAAAAACAAAGTCGATAAAACAAAGTCGATGAAACAGAGTCGATAAAAACAAAGTCGATAACAACAAAGTCGATAAAAACAAAGTCGATAAATATAAAGTCGATAGAAACAAAGTCGATAAAAACAAAGTCGATAAAACAAAGTCGATAAAACAGAGTCAATAAAACAAAGTCGATAAAACAAAGTCGATAATACAAAGTCGATAAAAACAAAGTCGATAAAACAAAGTCGATAAAAACAAAGTCGATAAATATAAAGTCGATAAAACAAAGTCGATAAGAACAAAGTCGATAAAAACAATTCGATAAAAACAAAGTCGATAAAAACAAAGTCGATAAAAACAAAGTCGATAAGAACAAAGTCGATAAAATCAAAGTCGATTAAACAATTCTATAAAAACAAAGTCGATAAAAACAAAGTTGATAAAAACAAAGTCGATAAAAACAAAGTCGATAAAACAAAGTCGATATAAACAAAGTCGAAAAATATAAAGTCGATAAAAACAAAGTCGATAAAACAAAGTCGATAAAACAAAGTCGATAAAAACAACGTCGATAAAAACAAAGTTGATAAAAACAAAGTCGATAAAAACAAAGTCGATAACAACAAAGTCGATTAAAATAAAGTCGATAAAAACAAAGTCTATAAAAACAAAGTCGATAAAAACAAAGTCGATAAGAACAAAGTCGATAAAATCAAAGTCGATTAAACAATTCTATAAAAACAAAGTCGATAAAAACAAAGTTGATAAAAACAAAGTCGATAAAAACAAAGTCGATAAAACAAAGTCGATATAAACAAAGTCGAAAAATATAAAGTCGATAAAAACAAAGTCGATAAAACAAAGTCGATAAAACAAAGTCGATAAAAACAACGTCGATAAAAACAAAGTTGATAAAAACAAAGTCGATAAAAACAAAGTCGATAACAACAAAGTCGATTAAAATAAAGTCGATAAAAACAATTCGATAAAATAAAAGTCGATAAAAACAAAGTCGATAAAAACAAAGTCGATATAAACAAAGTCGATAAAAACAAAGTCGATAAAAACAAAGTCGATAAAACAAAGGCGATAAAACATAGTCGATAAAACATAGTCGATAAAACAAAGGCGATAAAACATAGTCGATAAATCAATGTCGATAAAACAAAGTCGATAAAACAAAGTCGATAAAACAAAGTCGATAAAACATAGTCGATAAAACAAAGTCGATAAAACAAAGTCGATAAAACAAAGTCGATAAAACATAGTCGATAAAACAAAGTCGAAAAAACAAAGTCGATAAAACAAAGTCGATAAAAAAAAGTCGATAAAACAAAGTCGATAAAACAAAGTCGATAAAACAAAGTCGATAAAACGAAGTCGATAAAACATAGTCGATAAAGCATAGTCGATAAAACATAGTCGATAAAACATAGTCGATAAATCAATGTCGATAAAACAAAGTCGATAAAACAAAGTCGATAAAACAAAGTCGATAAAACATAGTCGATAAAACAAAGTCGATAAAACAAAGTCGATAAAACAAAGTCGATAAAACATAGTCGATAAAACAAAGTCGAAAAAACAAAGTCGATAAAACAAAGTCGATAAAAAAAAGTCGATAAAAAAAGTCGATAAAACAATGTCGATAAAACAAAGTCGATAAAACAATGTCGATACAACAAAGTCGATAAAGCATAGTCGATAAAACATAGTCGATAAAACATAGTCGATAAAACATAGTCGATAAAACAATGTCGATAAAACAAAGTCGATAAAACAAAGTCGATAAAACAAAGTCGATAAAACAAAGTTGATAAAACAAAGTCGATAAAACAAAGTCGATAAAACGAAGTCGATAAAACATAGTCGATAAAGCATAGTCGATAAAACATAGTCGATAAAACATAGTCGATAAATCAATGTCGATAAAACAAAGTCGATAAAACAAAGTCGATAAAACAAAGTCGATAAAACATAGTCGATAAAACAAAGTCGATAAAACAAAGTCGATAAAACAAAGTCGATAAAACATAGTCGATAAAACAAAGTCGATAAAACAAAGTCGATAAAACAAAGTCGATAAAACAAAGTCAATAAAACAAAGTCGATAAAACAAAGTCGATAAATATAAAGTCGATAAAACAAAGTCGATAAGAACAAAGTCGATAAAAACAATTCGATTAAAATAAAGTCGATAAAAACAAAGTCGATAAAAACAAAGTCGATAATAACAAAGTCGATAAAACAGAGTCGATAAAAACAAAGTCGATAAAAACAAAGTCGATAAAAACAAAGTTGATAAAAACAATTCGATAAAAACAAAGTCGATAAAAACAAATTCGATAAAAACAAAGTCGATAAAAACAAAGTCGATAAAAACAAAGTCGATAAAAACAGAGTCGATAAAAACAGTCGATAAAAACAAAGTCGATAAAAACAAAGTCGATAAAAACAAAGTCGATAAAAACAAAGTCGATAAAAACAAAGTCGATAAAAACAAAGTTGATAAAAACAATCCGATAAAAAAAATTCGACAAAAACAAAGTCGATAAAATCAAAGTCGATAAAAACAAATTCGATAAAAACAAAGTCGATAAAACAAAGTCGATAAAACAAAGTCGATAAAAACAAAGTCGATAAAAACAAAGTCGATAAAAACAAAGTCGATAAAACAAAGTCGATAAAACAGAGTCGATAAAACAGAGTCGATAAAAACAAAGTCGATAAAAACAAAGTCGATAAAAACAAAGTCGATAAAAACAAAGTCGATAAAATCAAAGTCGATAAAAACAATTCGATAAAAACAAAGTCGATAAAACAAAGTCGATAAAACAAAGTCGATAAAAACAAAGTCGATAAAACAAAGTCGATAAAAACAAAGTCGATAAAAACAAAAGCGATAAAAACAAAGTCGATAAAAACACAGTCGATAAAAAGAAAAGCGATAAAAACAAAGTCGATAAAAACAAAGTCGATAAAACAAAGTCGATAAAACAGAGTCGATAAAAACAAAGTCGATAAAAACAAAGTCGATAAAAACAAAGTCGATAAAAACAAAGTCGATAAAACAAAGTCGATAAAAACAAAGTCGATAAATATAAAGTCGATAAAAACAAAGTCGATAATAACAAAGTCGATAAAAACAAAGTTGATAAAAACAATTCGATAAAAACAAAGTCAATAAAAACAAATTCGATAAAAACAAAGTCGATAAAAACAAAGTCGATAAAAACAAAGTCGATAAAAACAGAGTCGATAAAAACAGAGTCGATAAAAACAGTCGATAAAAACAAAGTCGATAAAAACAAAGTCGATAAAAACAAAGTCGATATCAAAAAGTCGATAAAAACAAAGTCGATTAAATCAAAGTCGATAAAAACAATTCGATAAAAACAATTCGATAAAAACAAAGTCGATAAAAACAAATTCAATAAAAACAAAGTCGATAAAATCAAAGTCGACAAAAACAAATTCGATAAAAACAAAGTCGATAAAACAAAGTCCATAAAACAAAGTCGATAAAAACAAAGTCGATAAAAACAGTCGATAAAAACAAAGTCGATAAATATAAAGTCGATGAAAACAAAGTCGATAAAAACAAAGTCGATAAAACAAAGTCGATGAAACAGAGTCGATAAAAACAAAGTCGATAACAACAAAGTCGATAAAAACAAAGTCGATAAATATAAAGTCGATAGAAACAAAGTCGATAAAAACAAAGTCGATAAAACAAAGTCGATAAAACAGAGTCAATAAAACAAAGTCGATAAAACAAAGTCGATAATACAAAGTCGATAAAAACAAAGTCGATAAAACAAAGTCGATAAAAACAAAGTCGATAAATATAAAGTCGATAAAACAAAGTCGATAAGAACAAAGTCGATAAAAACAATTCGATAAAAACAAAATCGATAAAAACAAAGTCGATAAAAACAAAGTCGATAAGAACAAAGTCGATAAAATCAAAGTCGATTAAACAATTCTATAAAAACAAAGTCGATAAAAACAAAGTTGATAAAAACAAAGTCGATAAAAACAAAGTCGATAAAACAAAGTCGATATAAACAAAGTCGAAAAATATAAAGTCGATAAAAACAAAGTCGATAAAACATAGTCGATAAAGCATAGTCGATAAAACATAGTCGATAAAACATAGTCGATAAATCAATGTCGATAAAACAAAGTCGATAAAACAAAGTCGATAAAACAAAGTCGATAAAACATAGTCGATAAAACAAAGTCGATAAAACAAAGTCGATAAAACAAAGTCGATAAAACATAGTCGATAAAACAAAGTCGAAAAAACAAAGTCGATAAAACAAAGTCGATAAAAAAAAGTCGATAAAAAAAAGTCGATAAAACAATGTCGATAAAACAAAGTCGATAAAACAATGTCGATACAACAAAGTCGATAAAGCATAGTCGATAAAACATAGTCGATAAAACATAGTCGATAAAACATAGTCGATAAAACAATGTCGATAAAACAAAGTCGATAAAACAAAGTCGATAAAACAAAGTCGATAAAACAAAGTTGATAAAACAAAGTCGATAAAACAAAGTCGATAAAACGAAGTCGATAAAACATAGTCGATAAAGCATAGTCGATAAAACATAGTCGATAAAACATAGTCGATAAATCAATGTCGATAAAACAAAGTCGATAAAACAAAGTCGATAAAACAAAGTCGATAAAACATAGTCGATAAAACAAAGTCGATAAAACAAAGTCGATAAAACAAAGTCGATAAAACATAGTCGATAAAACAAAGTCGATAAAACAAAGTCGATAAAACAAAGTCGATAAAACAAAGTCAATAAAACAAAGTCGATAAAACAAAGTCGATAAAACAAAGTCGATAAAACATAGTCGATAAAACAAAGTCGATAAAACATAGTCGATAAAACATAGTCGATAAAAACAATTCGATAAAAACAAAGTCGATAAAACAAAGTCGATAAAACAAAGTCGATAAAAACAAAGTCGATAAAAACGAAGTCGATAAAAACAAAGTTGATAAAAACAATTCGATAAAAAAAATTCGACAAAAACAAAGTCGATAAAAACAAAGTCGATAAAAACAAAGTCGATAAAAACAAAGTCGATAAAAACAAAGTCGATAAAAACAAAGTTGATAAAAACAATTCGATAAAAAAAATTCGACAAAAACAAAGTCGATAAAATCAAAGTCGATAAAAACAAATTCGATAAAAACAAAGTCGATAAAACAAAGTCGATAAAACAAAGTCGATAAAAACAAAGTCGATAAAAACAAAGTCGATAAAAACAAAGTCGATAAAACAAAGTCGATAAAACAGAGTCGATAAAACAGAGTCGATAAAAACAAAGTCGATAAAAACAAAGTCGATAAATATAAAGTCGATAAAACAAAGTCGATAAGAACAAAGTCGATAAAAACAATTCGATAAAAACAAAGTCGATAAAAACAAAGTCGATAAAAACAAAGTCGATAAAAACAAAGTCGATAAATATAAAGTCGATAGAAACAAAGTCGATAAAAACAAAGTCGATAAAACAAAGTCAATAAAACAGAGTCAATAAAACAAAGTCGATAAAACAAAGTCGATAATACAAAGTCGATAAAAACAAAGTCGATAAAACAAAGTCGATAAAAACAAAGTCGATAAATATAAAGTCGATAAAACAAAGTCGATAAGAACAAAGTCGATAAAAACAATTCGATAAAAACAAAGTCGATAAAAACAAAGTCGATAAAAACAAAGTCGATAAGAACAAAGTCGATAAAATCAAAGTCGATTAAACAATTCTATAAAAACAAAGTCGATAAAAACAAAGTTGATAAAAACAAAGTCGATAAAAACAAAGTCGATAAAACAAAGTCGATATAAACAAAGTCGAAAAATATAAAGTCGATAAAAACAAAGTCGATAAAACAAAGTCGATAAAACAAAGTCGATAAAAACAACGTCGATAAAAACAAAGTTGATAAAAACAAAGTCGATAAAAACAAAGTCGATAACAACAAAGTCGATTAAAATAAAGTCGATAAAAACAAAGTCGATAAAAACAAAGTCGATAAAAACAAAGTCGATAAGAACAAAGTCGATAAAATCAAAGTCGATTAAACAATTCTATAAAAACAAAGTCGATAAAAACAAAGTTGATAAAAACAAAGTCGATAAAAACAAAGTCGATAAAACAAAGTCGATATAAACAAAGTCGAAAAATATAAAGTCGATAAAAACAAAGTCGATAAAACAAAGTCGATAAAACAAAGTCGATAAAAACAACGTCGATAAAAACAAAGTTGATAAAAACAAAGTCGATAAAAACAAAGTCGATAACAACAAACTCGATTAAAATAAAGTCGATAAAAACAATTCGATAAAATAAAAGTCGATAAAAACAAAGTCGATAAAAACAAAGTCGATATAAACAAAGTCGATAAAAACAAAGTCGATAAAAACAAAGTCGATAAAACAAAGGCGATAAAACATAGTCGATAAAACATAGTCGATAAAACAAAGGCGATAAAACATAGTCGATAAAGCATAGTCGATAAAACAAAGTCGATAAAACAATGTCGATAAAACAATGTCGATAAAACATAGTCGAAAAAACAAAGTCGAAAAAACAAAGTCGATAAAACAAAGTCGATAAAAAAAAGTCGATAAAAAAAAGTCGATAAAACAATGTCGATAAAACAAAGTCGATAAAACAATGTCGATACAACAAAGTCGATAAAGCATAGTCGATAAAACATAGTCGATAAAACATAGTCGATAAAACATAGTCGATAAAACAATGTCGATAAAACAAAGTCGATAAAACAAAGTCGATAAAACAAAGTCGATAAAACAAAGTCGATAAAACAAAGTCGATAAAACAAAGTCGATAAAACGAAGTCGATAAAACATAGTCGATAAAGCATAGTCGATAAAACATAGTCGATAAAACATAGTCGATAAATCAATGTCGATAAAACAAAGTCGATAAAACAAAGTCGATAAAACAAAGTCGATAAAACATAGTCGATAAAACAAAGTCGATAAAACAAAGTCGATAAAACAAAGTCGATAAAACATAGTCGATAAAACAAAGTCGAAAAAACAAAGTCGATAAAACAAAGTCGATAAAAAAAAGTCGATAAAAAAAAGTCGATAAAACAATGTCGATAAAACAAAGTCGATAAAACAATGTCGATACAACAAAGTCGATAAAGCATAGTCGATAAAACATAGTCGATAAAACATAGTCGATAAAACATAGTCGATAAAACAATGTCGATAAAACAAAGTCGATAAAACAAAGTCGATAAAACAAAGTCGATAAAACAAAGTTGATAAAACAAAGTCGATAAAACAAAGTCGATAAAACGAAGTCGATAAAACATAGTCGATAAAGCATAGTCGATAAAACATAGTCGATAAAACATAGTCGATAAATCAATGTCGATAAAACAAAGTCGATAAAACAAAGTCGATAAAACAAAGTCGATAAAACATAGTCGATAAAACAAAGTCGATAAAACAAAGTCGATAAAACAAAGTCGATAAAACATAGTCGATAAAACAAAGTCGATAAAACAAAGTCGATAAAACATAGTCGATAAAACATAGTCGATAAAAACAATTCGATAAAAACAAAGTCGATAAAACAAAGTCGATAAAACAAAGTCGATAAAAACAAAGTTGATAAAAACAATTCGATAAAAAAAATTCGACAAAAACAAAGTCGATAAAATCAAAGTCGATAAAAACAAATTCGATAAAAACAAAGTCGATAAAACAAAGTCGATAAAACAAAGTCGATAAAAACAAAGTCGATAAAAACAAAGTCGATAAAAACAAAGTCGATAAAACAAAGTCGATAAAACAGAGTCGATAAAACAGAGTCGATAAAAACAAAGTCGATAAAAACAAAGTCGATAAATATAAAGTCGATAAAACAAAGTCGATAAGAACAAAGTCGATAAAAACAATTCGATAAAAACAAAGTCGATAAAAACAAAGTCGATAAAAACAAAGTCGATAAAAACAAAGTCGATAAATATAAAGTCGATAGAAACAAAGTCGATAAAAACAAAGTCGATAAAACAAAGTCGATAAAACAGAGTCAATAAAACAAAGTCGATAAAACAAAGTCGATAATACAAAGTCGATAAAAACAAAGTCGATAAAACAAAGTCGATAAAAACAAAGTCGATAAATATAAAGTCGATAAAACAAAGTCGATAAGAACAAAGTCGATAAAAACAATTCGATAAAAACAAAGTCGATAAAAACAAAGTCGATAAAAACAAAGTCGATAAGAACAAAGTCGATAAAATCAAAGTCGATTAAACAATTCTATAAAAACAAAGTCGATAAAAACAAAGTTGATAAAAACAAAGTCGATAAAAACAAAGTCGATAAAACAAAGTCGATAAAACAAAGTCGATAAAAACAACGTCGATAAAAACAAAGTTGATAAAAACAAAGTCGATAAAAACAAAGTCGATAACAACAAAGTCGATTAAAATAAAGTCGATAAAAACAAAGTCGATAAAAACAAAGTCGATAAAAACAAAGTCGATAAGAACAAAGTCGATAAAATCAAAGTCGATTAAACAATTCTATAAAAACAAAGTCGATAAAAACAAAGTTGATAAAAACAAAGTCGATAAAAACAAAGTCGATAAAACAAAGTCGATATAAACAAAGTCGAAAAATATAAAGTCGATAAAAACAAAGTCGATAAAACAAAGTCGATAAAACAAAGTCGATAAAAACAACGTCGATAAAAACAAAGTTGATAAAAACAAAGTCGATAAAAACAAAGTCGATAACAACAAACTCGATTAAAATAAAGTCGATAAAAACAATTCGATAAAATAAAAGTCGATAAAAACAAAGTCGATAAAAACAAAGTCGATATAAACAAAGTCGATAAAAACAAAGTCGATAAAAACAAAGTCGATAAAACAAAGGCGATAAAACATAGTCGATAAAACATAGTCAATAAAACAAAGGCGATAAAACATAGTCGATAAAGCATAGTCGATAAAACAAAGTCGATAAAACAATGTCGATAAAACAATGTCGATAAAACATAGTCGAAAAAACAAAGTCGAAAAAACAAAGTCGATAAAACAAAGTCGATAAAAAAAAGTCGATAAAAAAAAGTCGATAAAACAATGTCGATAAAACAAAGTCGATAAAACAATGTCGATACAACAAAGTCGATAAAGCATAGTCGATAAAACATAGTCGATAAAACATAGTTGATAAAACATAGTCGATAAAACAATGTCGATAAAACAAAGTCGATAAAACAAAGTCGATAAAACAAAGTCGATAAAACAAAGTCGATAAAACAAAGTCGATAAAACATAGTCGATAAAACAAAGTCGATAAAACAAAGTCGATAAAACAAAGTCGATAAAACATAGTCGATAAAACAAAGTCGAAAAAACAAAGTCGATAAAACAAAGTCGATAAAAAAAAGTCGATAAAAAAAAGTCGATAAAACAATGTCGATAAAACAAAGTCGATAAAACATAGTCGATAAAACATAGTCGATAAAACAATGTCGATAAAACAAAGTCGATAAAACAAAGTCGATAAAACATAGTCGATAAAACAATGTCGATAAAACAAAGTCGATAAAACAAAGTCGATAAAACGAAGTCGATAAAACATAGTCGATAAAGCATAGTCGATAAAACATAGTCGATAAAACATAGTCGATAAATCAATGTCGATAAAACAAAGTCGATAAAACAAAGTCGATAAAACAAAGTCGATAAAACATAGTCGATAAAACAAAGTCGATAAAACAAAGTCGATAAAACAAAGTCGATAAAACATAGTCGATAAAACAAAGTCGATAAAACAAAGTCGATAAAACAAAGTCGATAAAACAAAGTCGATAATACAAAGTCGATAAAAACAAAGTCGATAAAACAAAGTCGATAAAAACAAAGTCGATAAATATAAAGTCGATAAAACAAAGTCGATAAGAACAAAGTCGATAAAAACAATTCGATAAAAACAAAGTCGATAAAAACAAAGTCGATAAAAACAAAGTCGATAAGAACAAAGTCGATAAAATCAAAGTCGATTAAACAATTCTATAAAAACAAAGTCGATAAAAACAAAGTTGATAAAAACAAAGTCGATAAAAACAAAGTCGATAAAACAAAGTCGATATAAACAAAGTCGAAAAATATAAAGTCGATAAAAACAAAGTCGATAAAACAAAGTCGATAAAACAAAGTCGATAAAAACAACGTCGATAAAAACAAAGTTGATAAAAACAAAGTCGATAAAACATAGTCGATAAAGCATAGTCGATAAAACAAAGTCGATAAAACAATGTCGATAAAACAATGTCGATAAAACATAGTCGAAAAAACAAAGTCGAAAAAACAAAGTCGATAAAACAAAGTCGATAAAAAAAAGTCGATAAAAAAAAGTCGATAAAACAATGTCGATAAAACAAAGTCGATAAAACAATGTCGATACAACAAAGTCGATAAAGCATAGTCGATAAAACATAGTCGATAAAACATAGTCGATAAAACATAGTCGATAAAACAATGTCGATAAAACAAAGTCGATAAAACAAAGTCGATAAAACAAAGTCGATAAAACAAAGTCGATAAAACAAAGTCGATAAAACAAAGTCGATAAAACGAAGTCGATAAAACATAGTCGATAAAGCATAGTCGATAAAACATAGTCGATAAAAACAAAGTCGATAAATCAATGTCGATAAAACAAAGTCGATAAAACAAAGTCGATAAAACAAAGTCGATAAAACATAGTCGATAAAACAAAGTCGATAAAACAAAGTCGATAAAACAAAGTCGATAAAACATAGTCGATAAAACAAAGTCGAAAAAACAAAGTCGATAAAACAAAGTCGATAAAAAAAAGTCGATAAAAAAAAGTCGATAAAACAATGTCGATAAAACAAAGTCGATAAAACAATGTCGATACAACAAAGTCGATAAAGCATAGTCAATAAAACATAGTCGATAAAACATAGTCGATAAAACATAGTCGATAAAGCATAGTCGATAAAACATAGTCGATAAAACATAGTCGATAAATCAATGTCGATAAAACAAAGTCGATAAAACAAAGTCGATAAAACAAAGTCGATAAAACAAAGTCGATAAAACATAGTCGATAAAACAAAGTCGATAAAACAAAGTCGATAAAACAAAGTCGATAAAACAAAGTCAATAAAACATAGTCGATAAAACATAGTCGATAAAACATAGTCGATAAAACAATGTCGATAAAACAAAGTCGATAAAACAAAGTCGATAAAACAAAGTCGATAAAACAAAGTCGATAAAACAAAGTCGATAAAACAAAGTCGATAAAACGAAGTCGATAAAACATAGTCGATAAAGCATAGTCGATAAAACATAGTCGATAAAACATAGTCGATAAATCAATGTCGATAAAACAAAGTCGATAAAACAAAGTCGATAAAACAAAGTCGATAAAACATAGTCGATACAACATAGTCGATAAAGCATAGTCGATAAAACATAGTCGATAAAACATAGTCGATAAATCAATGTCGATAAAACAAAGTCGATAAAACAAAGTCGATAAAACAAAGTCGATAAAACATAGTCGATAAAACAAAGTCGATAAAACAAAGTCGATAAAACAAAGTCGATAAAACATAGTCGATAAAACAAAGTCGATAAAACAAAGTCGATAAAACAAAGTCGATAAAACAAAGTCAATAAAACAAAGTCGATAAAACAAAGTCGATAAAACAAAGTCGATAAAACATAGTCGATAAAACAAAGTCGATAAAACATAGTCGATAAAACATAGTCGATAAAAACAATTCGATAAAAACAAAGTCGATAAAACAAAGTCGATAAAACAAAGTCGATAAAAACAAAGTCGATAAAAACGAAGTCGATAAAAACAAAGTTGATAAAAACAATTCGATAAAAACAAAGTCGATAAAAACAAATTCGATAAAAACAAAGTCGATAAAAACAAAGTCGATAAAAACAAAGTCGATAAAAACAGAGTCGATAAAAACAGTCGATAAAAACAAAGTCGATAAAAACAAAGTCGATAAAAACAAAGTCGATAAAAACAAAGTCGATAAAAACAAAGTCGATAAAAACAAAGTTGATAAAAACAATTCGATAAAAAAAATTCGACAAAAACAAAGTCGATAAAATCAAAGTCGATAAAAACAAATTCGATAAAAACAAAGTCGATAAAACAAAGTCGATAAAACAAAGTCGATAAAAACAAAGTCGATAAAAACAAAGTCGATAAAAACAAAGTCGATAAAACAAAGTCGATAAAACAGAGTCGATAAAACAGAGTCGATAAAAACAAAGTCGATAAAAACAAAGTCGATAAAAACAAAGTCGATAAAAACAAAGTCGATAAAATCAAAGTCGATAAAATCAAAGTCGATAAAAACAATTCGATAAAAACAAAGTCGATAAAACAAAGTCGATAAAACAAAGTCGATAAAACAAAGTCGATAAAACATAGTCGATAAAACAAAGTCGATAAAACAAAGTCGATAAAACAAAGTCGATAAAACAAAGTCAATAAAACAAAGTCGATAAAACAAAGTCGATAAAACAAAGTCGATAAAACATAGTCGATAAAACAAAGTCGATAAAACATAGTCGATAAAACATAGTCGATAAAAACAATTCGATAAAAACAAAGTCGATAAAACAAAGTCGATAAAACAAAGTCGATAAAAACAAAGTCGATAAAAACGAAGTCGATAAAAACAAAGTTGATAAAAACAATTCGATAAAAACAAAGTCGATAAAAACAAATTCGATAAAAACAAAGTCGATAAAAACAAAGTCGATAAAAACAAAGTCGATAAAAACAGAGTCGATAAAAACAGTCGATAAAAACAAAGTCGATAAAAACAAAGTCGATAAAAACAAAGTCGATAAAAACAAAGTCGATAAAAACAAAGTCGATAAAAACAAAGTCGATAAAAACAAAGTTGATAAAAACAATTCGATAAAAAAAATTCGACAAAAACAAAGTCGATAAAATCAAAGTCGATAAAAACAAATTCGATAAAAACAAAGTCGATAAAACAAAGTCGATAAAACAAAGTCGATAAAAACAAAGTCGATAAAACAAAGTCGATAAAAACAAAGTCGATAAAACAAAGTCGATAAAAACAAAGTCGATAAAAACAAAAGCGATAAAAACAAAGTCGATAAAAACACAGTCGATAAAAAGAAAAGCGATAAAAACAAAGTCGATAAAAACAAAGTCGATAAAAACAAAGTCGATAAAAACAAAGTCGATAAAAACAAAGTCGATATCAAAAAGTCGATAAAAACAAAGTCGATTAAATCAAAGTCGATAAAAACAAAGTCGATAAAAACAAAGTCGATAAAATCAAAGTCGATAAAATCAAAGTCGATAAAAACAATTCGATAAAAACAAAGTCGATAAAACAAAGTCGATAAAACAAAGTCGATAAAAACAAAGTCGATAAAACAAAGTCGATAAAACAAAGTCGATAAAACAAAGTCAATAAAACAAAGTCGATAAAACAAAGTCGATAAAACAAAGTCGATAAAACATAGTCGATAAAACAAAGTCGATAAAACATAGTCGATAAAACATAGTCGATAAAAACAATTCGATAAAAACAAAGTCGATAAAACAAAGTCGATAAAACAAAGTCGATAAAAACAAAGTCGATAAAAACGAAGTCGATAAAAACAAAGTTGATAAAAACAATTCGATAAAAACAAAGTCGATAAAAACAAATTCGATAAAAACAAAGTCGATAAAAACAAAGTCGATAAAAACAAAGTCGATAAAAACAGAGTCGATAAAAACAGTCGATAAAAACAAAGTCGATAAAAACAAAGTCGATAAAAACAAAGTCGATAAAAACAAAGTCGATAAAAACAAAGTCGATAAAAACAAAGTTGATAAAAACAATTCGATAAAAAAAATTCGACAAAAACAAAGTCGATAAAATCAAAGTCGATAAAAACAAATTCGATAAAAACAAAGTCGATAAAACAAAGTCGATAAAACAAAGTCGATAAAAACAAAGTCGATAAAAACAAAGTCGATAAAAACAAAGTCGATAAAACAAAGTCGATAAAACAGAGTCGATAAAACAGAGTCGATAAAAACAAAGTCGATAAAAACAAAGTCGATAAAAACAAAGTCGATAAAAACAAAGTCGATAAAATCAAAGTCGATAAAATCAAAGTCGATAAAAACAATTCGATAAAAACAAAGTCGATAAAACAAAGTCGATAAAACAAAGTCGATAAAAACAAAGTCGATAAAACAAAGTCGATAAAAACAAAGTCGATAAAAACAAAAGCGATAAAAACAAAGTCGATAAAAACACAGTCGATAAAAAGAAAAGCGATAAAAACAAAGTCGATAAAAACAAAGTCGATAAAAACAAAGTCGATAAAAACAAAGTCGATAAAAACAAAGTCGATATCAAAAAGTCGATAAAAACAAAGTCGATTAAATCAAAGTCGATAAAAACAAAGTCGATAAAAACAAAGTCGATAAAATCAAAGTCGATAAAATCAAAGTCGATAAAAACAATTCGATAAAAACAAAGTCGATAAAACAAAGTCGATAAAACAAAGTCGATAAAAACAAAGTCGATAAAACAAAGTCGATAAAAACAAAGTCGATAAAAACAAAAGCGATATAAACAAAGTCGATAAAAACAGAGTCGATAAAAACAAAGTCGATAAAAACAAAGTCGATAAAAACAAAGTCGATAAAAACAAAGTCGATAAAACAAAGTCGATAAAAACAAAGTCGATAAATATAAAGTCGATAAAAACAAAGTCGATAATAACAAAGTCGATAAAAACAAAGTCGATAAAAACAAAGTCGATATCAAAAAGTCGATAAAAACAAAGTCGATTAAATCAAAGTCGATAAAAACAATTCGATAAAAACAATTCGATAAAAACAAAGTCGATAAAAACAAATTCAATAAAAACAAAGTCGATAAAATCAAAGTCGACAAAAACAAATTCGATAAAAACAAAGTCGATAAAACAAAGTCCATAAAACAAAGTCGATAAAAACAAAGTCGATAAAAACAGTCGATAAAAACAAAGTCGATAAATATAAAGTCGATGAAAACAAAGTCGATAAAAACAAAGTCGATAAAACAAAGTCGATGAAACAGAGTCGATAAAAACAAAGTCGATAACAACAAAGTCGATAAAAACAAAGTCGATAAATATAAAGTCGATAGAAACAAAGTCGATAAAAACAAAGTCGATAAAACAAAGTCGATAAAACAGAGTCAATAAAACAAAGTCGATAAAACAAAGTCGATAATACAAAGTCTATAAAAACAAAGTCGATAAAACAAAGTCGATAAAAACAAAGTCGATAAATATAAAGTCGATAAAACAAAGTCGATAAGAACAAAGTCGATAAAAACAATTCGATAAAAACAAAGTCGATAAAAACAAAGTCGATAAAAACAAAGTCGATAAGAACAAAGTCGATAAAATCAAAGTCGATTAAACAATTCTATAAAAACAAAGTCGATAAAAACAAAGTTGATAAAAACAAAGTCGATAAAAACAAAGTCGATAAAACAAAGTCGATATAAACAAAGTCGAAAAATATAAAGTCGATAAAAACAAAGTCGATAAAACAAAGTCGATAAAACAAAGTCGATAAAAACAACGTCGATAAAAACAAAGTTGATAAAAACAAAGTCGATAAAAACAAAGTCGATAACAACAAAGTCGATTAAAATAAAGTCGATAAAAACAATTCGATAAAATAAAAGTCGATAAAAACAAAGTCGATAAAAACAAAGTCGATATAAACAAAGTCGATAAAAACAAAGTCGATAAAAACAAAGTCGATAAAACAAAGGCGATAAAACATAGTCGATAAAACATAGTCGATAAAACAAAGGCGATAAAACATAGTCGATAAAGCATAGTCGATAAAACAAAGTCGATAAAACAATGTCGATAAAACAATGTCGATAAAACATAGTCGAAAAAACAAAGTCGATAAAACAAAGTCGATAAAACGAAGTCGATAAAACATAGTCGATAAAGCATAGTCGATAAAACATAGTCGATAAAACATAGTCGATAAATCAATGTCGAAAAAACAAAGTCGATAAAACAAAGTCGATAAAAAAAAGTCGATAAAAAAAAGTCGATAAAACAATGTCGATAAAACAAAGTCGATAAAACAATGTCGATACAACAAAGTCGATAAAGCATAGTCGATAAAACATAGTCGATAAAACAGTCGATAAAACATAGTCGATAAAACAATGTCGATAAAACAAAGTCGATAAAACAAAGTCGATAAAACAAAGTCGATAAAACAAAGTCGATAAAACAAAGTCGATTAAACAAAGTCGATAAAACGAAGTCGATAAAACATAGTCGATAAAGCATAGTCGATAAAACATAGTCGATAAAACATAGTCGATAAATCAATGTCGATAAAACAAAGTCGATAAAACAAAGTCGATAAAACAAAGTCGATAAAACATAGTCGATAAAACAAAGTCGATAAAACAAAGTCGATAAAACAAAGTCGATAAAACATAGTCGATAAAACAAAGTCGATAAAACAAAGTCGATAAAACAAAGTCGATAAAACAAAGTCAATAAAACAAAGTCGATAAAACAAAGTCGATAAAACAAAGTCGATAAAACAAAGTCGATAAAACATAGTCGATAAAACAAAGTCGATAAAACATAGTCGATAAAACATAGTCGATTGGGGGGGTCTGGATTTATGCTTTCGCGGTTGCACAACGACATGCTTTGCTTAGCTTTGCTTGGTAGTATAGATGCAGGCCTACCCTGCCGCCTCCTTCAGAAGTGGCAGGGTTGGCGGGGTCTTGAGGGTGAGCGCTACAGTCGTGTAGATCCTCAAGACAAGTCTGGCGGATGCACCTTCTCGAGGTTGCCACCCCGTTCTTGGTCTAATTCCATAAGAAATAGACGTAACTAAAACCACCAGGCGCCTTTGCATCCCTTCCTCAATTCCCTTAACCTTATTCTTTCCCGTCTCATGCCTTCCTGTCCCAAATCTCACAAACCCTCCCCACTCTATCCCATCTGTATCCCCACTCCTCCCTTTCCGCCGTTCCATCTTCCACTCCTAACCGTGATCCCCCGTGACTGGGTGGTGGCGGGCTCGACTATCACTAAAACCAGCTGATGGCGAGTAGGAGTAAGCAGTCACCTGCGCTAGGACCTGCGCAGTTGAGCGCCGTGAGCGGGGATGAAGGAGTCCTGGGGGGTTGAGCCGAGCGGCTCTGGTTGTAATGTGCCCGTAAGGCAACACGCCCCCTTTGGTCCGGATTTCAAGCGAAACGGTGGCCCTACCCAATAGCCAGGGGTAGGGAAATGGTCATAGTGTCCCGTCAGAGGGCCACAGGCGAGGTGCGTGAGGTCCGCTGAGGTCGTCCTCGGACGGTCGAAGCGGTAGGTAAAGGTCATGCTGACGGTGTAAGTGAGGGTTGATCAGATCGTTGGCCAACGCCAACCCGATCGAGCACCCGATGTCGCACTGTAAACCAGCCTTGCGCACCTATATCTCTCTGGTAGTCCTAACGTTCGAACTTATTCTTTATAGTGAGACGTTCCCAGGTGCGGGCTCCATGGAGGGTGGGAGCCAGAGAGATGAATTTTAACGACAATTAAACATGGATAATCTAAGGCCATATAAAAAAACCAACACCGGAGTGGAGGCGAAAGCCAATGAAACTCTGAAGGGAGGTGCTTGCACTTCTCTTGCCCCTGGTGACCTGGCGGCTAACGCCGCGGGTACCAGCGCGGGCGCCGGTCCGGCTGTGGCGAGAACCACAGCTAAGACCAAAACCAAAAAGTCCCAAAACAAACAAAGGACGTCGGCGCTGATTGGGACCAGTACCGACCCTTCTAAAACTCAGGCGAAGACTACGGCGACGACTAATTCCACTGCCGGTCCGACCCTTTCCACACAGATCCCGGCGCCGGGTAACACCGGTACCGAGGATTCTACCATACACCCATCCATTCCTGTGGCTCCTCTAGCCTCCTTCCATCAGACGGCCGTCACCCATCATACGGAGGCGGCCGGCAGCACCGAGGACGTGTTCTCACGTGCCTGGCAAGTGGTGCAGAAACGCAAGGGCAAGGGTAAAGGCACTCAACAAGCCCGTTGCCCTTGCACCGACCCTTCAGGTCAACCGGCAGCCACGGTACTTAAACGCAAGGGCAAGGGTAAATGCACTCAAAAAGCCCGTTGCCCTTGCGCTGACCCTTCAGGTCCACCAGCTGCTTTAGATAAGGGCAAACAGAGGGACAGAGTGACGAGGAAGGAGCGACGCCAGGAGCGTCGCCAGGCTCGCATTATGGCAGGAAAGGGCTCGGGGAACAAACAGGTCACAAGCGGCCAGCTCAACTTCTCCGCCGGCAAGCGGTCGCAGGTAGAGGCCGGCACTAGCCGACCAGCGCCCAGTCAACCGCCAACCGGTACTCTTGAGAGGCCGGCTACAGAGACCATCACGACACAGCGACCCGATTGGAAGGATCAGGCTGCGGCCAAGCGAGCTCTCAACGAGACTTTGACACCTCGGGGAGAGCATAAGCGGCCGCGTCTTGATCAGTCCAAACGGGTCGCCCAACGAAGCTACGCCCAAGCTGCCAGTGCTACCCTCGACGTCGCGATCACCTGCGACCGCACGGGGTTCCTCAGCAAGGACGTATCGGACCAGGTACTCGCTGCTATCCAGAAGCAGATCATTCTCGAGGCCTGCTCCCCCAAGCAAGACACTCCAGGGCCGACCTTCAATGCAAAGCCGCTGTTTGCCGGGGGTGTTTTAAAACTGTGGTGCGGTAACGACCACACCTTAGCCTGGCTAAGGAAGACAGTCTCCGACCTTTCTCTCCCAGCTAGCATCTTGTTAGCCGTCAAGAGTCAGTCGGAGATTCAGAAACGAGCACGATGTGGTATCGTGATCCCAGACGAGCAGGGGGTCTTTCCAGAGCCGACCAATATTGGGCGCGTTCTGTCTTACCAGAACCCCTGGGTCGACATAAAGAGGTGGTTACTTCTGCATGCCGATCAACAAGCAGCGGCATGGTTCGTGGTGGTCAGTGTTCCTGTGGACCAAATCCCGACCCTGATGGAGGCCGGGCGCCGTCTCTCAATAGGTTTGGGGGCGGTGTACGTAAAGTTTCAGGGTCGGAACGGCAGGTTCACCGATGTTCCCCAAGGATGGGACCCAGCCACGGGATCCATTTGCGAGGCACTGACGCAGCTGCCGCCGACACCAGCAGGGGAGTATACTCCCCCACCAAACAACCCGGAAACGTCTGCGGCCGAGCCTGCTGTAGCCGAGTCGGCCGCCTATGCTGCCGCCACCGTGGGCGCCGTCCCTTCATCGGGCGAGGAGCTGGACGACATGATTTTGTCTCCGGCTTCGGGCCAGGGAGGGGACGGTTTCGACGAGGGCGACTTGTTTGCCGGGCTTAGGCTTGAGGGGGACGAGGGTTCGACCAGCGATGGCGTCCCTTTCGTCGGCCTGTAAAGTTCTGCAGGCAAACCTCCACCACAGTCAGACCGCGACGGCTCAGCTTCGCAAGTGGCTGGAGGTTCAACACACGGCCATTGCCCTGATCCAGGAGCCGTGGATTAGGGCGGGCCGCATACAAGGACTCTCCAATCTTGGCGGTAAGCTCCTGGTCACCACAGACCACGATCATCCCAGATCGTGCATCTATGTCACAGGTAACCTTAAAACACAGCTCTTAACTGAATTCTGTTGCAGAGATGTCTCTGCAGCAAAGCTGATAATACAGCGTGACAACGCCACAGAGATGGTGATCGTTTTTGCCTCGGCCTACATGCCCGAGGCGGAGGCACCGCCTCCCCACGGACTCGCCCGCCTCGTGAGCCATTGCGAGAGATGCGGGTTTGAGGTCGTTGTCGGGGCCGACGCCAATGCTCACCATCAGCTGTGGGGTATGGACACGCAAAACGAGAGGGGTAAGGCCTTGGTTGACTACTTATTCTCGACTAACCTATCCCTACTAAACACTGGCTCCGAACCAACATTCGTAACCAGGCGAAGCCGCACAATCATAGATCTTACTCTGGTAACAGAGGGCGCGGCGGAAATTACCACTGGATGGCAGGTCTCTACGGAGGCCTCCTGCTCCGATCACAGGTGGATCCGCTTCGACATTCAGGTCTGTGTCCCACCGATACTACCACGGCGTTATCCGCGTAAAACGGATCGTGACACCTACACACGCAGTCTTGAATCCAGGCTTGCGACGCTAAGCGATCCGATGACATTTGCGGATACGACACAGATTGAGGTACAAGTAAGCCACCTTACTGAGTCAATCATAGACAGCTACAAAACTGCCTGCCCAGAGACCACGCCGCGCAACATACCGGGTAAACAACCCTGGTGGGGCGCTGATCTGGAGCGCAAACGCAGTAAGGTAAGAACAGCTCTGAATAGAGCCATGAACACATGTGCGGATGAGGACTGGGATAACTACTACGCGGCCAAATCCAGCTACAAAAAATGCATCAGATTCAGGAGCACTTCGGGATGGCGCAAATTCTGTGGTAGCATTGAATCTTGTCAGCAAGCAAACAGGGTAAGGAAAGTTCTGGCGCAACAGAACACAACTGGGCCCGCCACCCTCCGCAAACCTGATAACACACTCACGTCGACGCCTGAGGAAACAAGACGCGTCCTAATTGAAACTCACTTCCCGGGATGTGTCTTCGCGCAGGTAATCGACTGGCAAGATGAAACCCAAACACCATCAGATAATGATTGGAGTTACGCACGCAGGATGATCACGTTGGAGAAACTCCAATGGGCCATCCGGAGCTTCCATCCTTTTAAGGCGGCTGGTCCTGATGGAGTGTTCCCCGCTTTACTACAGTGGGGGGGTACATCTGTCGCAATAAGACTGGTGCCTTTAATGAGAGCATGCCTGGCCTTTAGATACGTTCCTAAAGGATGGAGGGAAGTGAAAGTAATATTCATCCCCAAGCCAGGTAAGGGTGACTACACAAACGCCAAATCCCACCGACCAATCAGCTTGACCTCCTTTCTTCTAAAAACTATGGAAAGGCTATGTGATAGAGAGCTGAGGGATGGCGCTCTGAAAACCATACCGCTACACGGTAATCAACACGCATACAGCTCAGGTAAGTCGACCGAATCTGCTCTCCATCTGGTGGTCAGCCAGATTGAGGATGCGATTCATCAAAAAGGCACCTGCCTGGGCACTTTCATAGACATCGAAGGAGCCTTCGACAAAACCAACTTCTCCAGCATTAGCAGCGCCCTCTCCAGACACGGAGTAGAACAGGTACTGACGGACTGGATTACAAACATGTTAAGCAAACGAGTGGTTCGCCTAGAGGATGAGCGGCAGTTGGCCATGATAGCCAGAGGCTGCCCCCAGGGAGGGGTGCTTTCCCCCCTTCTATGGAATCTGGTAATTAATGACCTCATCACCAAACTCAACGCCAACCGCTATTACACAATAGGGTATGCAGATGACCTCGCAATCCTTGTCTCGGGCAAGGTGACGGGAACGATCTGCAACCTCACTCAGCAAGCACTACGTATCGTAGAAAATTGGTGCAGGGAATTTGAACTATCAGTGAACCCCACTAAAACTGAACTAGTTATGTTTACCCAAAAACGAGCATTAGGCCCTTACCGCCTACCCAAACTGTTCGATACAGAACTTCAGTTGGCTAACGAGGTCAAATACCTCGGGGTCATTCTAGACAGTAAGTTAAACTGGAGTAGTCATATAGACAACAAGCTAAACAGGGCCTGCATCACCTTCTGGCAGTGCAGGAGAATGATAGGTAAGAAGTGGGGCCTATCCCCCAAAATTATTCTGTGGCTGTACACAGCAGTGATCCGCCCCATGATCACTTATGGGGCTGTGGTCTGGTGGCCCCGTACTCAGCTGGTTACAGCTTCTAATAAACTACAACGCACGCAAAGGCTTGCCTGCGTGGCGACCACGGGCTGCATGAGGACTACTCCGACTGCAGCCATCGAAGCCATGCTGGGACTACCCCCGCTCCACCTGTTCATACAGCAGGAAGCGACAATGGCAGCGGTACGTCTTAATGCAATCAATCTCTGGGGTAAGAGGGAGACACAACACACCGCGCTGCTTGAGGGACTCAATAATGAGTTCCCTATTACGAAAGCCATAAATGACCGGGTACCCAAACAATTTATCTTCGATAAAAAATACAGGATTCAACTTCACGAGGATCGTCGATGCGAGGGTTTGCGCCCCGCAGAGCTACGTATCTTTACCGACGGATCCAAAACAGGTAGTGGCACAGGTGCTGGAATCTTCTCGGAGGACTTCAACATACACATAGCCACACCATTGGGAGTCCATAACACAGTGTTCCAGGCCGAATGCATGGGTGTATCTCTTGCCGCTTCAGCCATCATGGCCAGGGAAGTTAAGGACCACTCGATACGCATACTCTCAGACAGTATGGCTGTTCTGCTAGCGCTAAACAGTCACACTGTTGACTCTGGGCTGATATACGAGTGTCACCAGCGCCTTAACCAGGTGGGTAGCCTCAATAATATAACCATTCAATGGATCAAGGGACACAGCGGTTCGCGGGGCAATGACGCAGCCGACGAACTTGCCAGAAGGGGGTCGAGCATGGCACCAGTGGGGCCTGAACCCATTGCGCCACTCCCCTTCGGGTACCTACGCACTCTGGTAAGGAAAAGAGCCAGGGATCAACATCACAAACTTTGGTTGGACCACGGTGAATGCAGGCAGGCCAAGGAGGCACTCCCTATGATTGATGGCCGCCTCACGAAACAGGTTCTCCGACTAACGAAACAGCAGCTGCGTACAATTACAGCAGCTGTAACTGGCCATGGGTCATTTAATAAACACCTCTTTGTCATAGGAGTCACAGACAGTCCGCTGTGCAGAGCCTGCATGGAGGACGACGAGACAGCAGCTCATGTGCTGTTAAACTGCCCAGTGGTCGCCACATACAGGGCCAAGTACTTCGGTAACCCAGGTACCCTACGTGAGATTGTCAGTGACACCAAGGCGTTGCTGGCCTTCTTTGAGGAGCTGGGGTGGATCGAATAATCGATTTTCCCACCCGTACGCAAAATACGCGCTTTGACGTGGAGTTGCGGATACCAGCCCGTATTACCTATTACCTATTACCTAACATAGTCGATAAAACATAGTCGATAAAACATAGTCGATAAAACAATGTCGATAAAACAAAGTCGATAAAATATAGTCGATAAAGCATTGTCGATAAAACATAGTCGATAAAACATAGTCGATAAAACATAGTCGATAAAACATAGTCGATAGAACAATGTCGATAAAACAAAGTCGATAAAACAAAGTCGAAAAACAAAGTCGATAAAACAAAGTCGATAAAACAAAGTAGATAAAACAAAGTCGATAAAACAAAGTCGATTAAACAAAGTCGATAAAACATAGTCAATAAAACATAGTCGATAAAACATAGTCGATAAAACATAGTCGATAAAGCATAGTCGATAAAACATAGTCGATAAAACAAAGTCGATAAAACAAAGTCGATAAAACAAAGGCGATAAAACATAGTCGATAAAGCATAGTCGATAAAACAAAGTCGATAAAACAATGTCGATAAAACAAAGTCGATAAAACATAGTCGATAAAACAATGTCGATAAAACAATGTCGATAAAACAAAGCCGATAAAACAAAGTCGATAAAAAAAAGTCGATAAAACAAAGTCGATAAAACAAAGTCTATAAAACAAAGTCGATAAAACATAGTCGATAAAGCATAGTCGATAAAACATAGTCGATAAAACAAAGACGATAAAACAAAGGCGATAGAACATAGTCGATAAAACATAGTCGATAAAACAAAGGCGATAAAACATAGTCGATAAAGCATAGTCGATAAAACAAAGTCGATAAAACAATGTCGATAAAACAATGTCGATAAAACATTGTCGAAAAAACAAAGTCGAAAAAACAAAGTCGATAAAACAAAGTCGATAAAACAAAGTCGATAAAAAAAAGTCGATAAAACAAAGTCGATAAAACAAAGTCGATAAAACAAAGTCGATAAAACATAGTCGATAAAGCATAGTCGATAAAACATAGTCGATAAAACAAAGTCGATAAAACAAAGGCGATAAAACAAAGGCGATAAAACATAGTCGATAAAACATAGTCGATAAAACATAGTCGATAAAACAATGTCGATAAAACAATGTCGATAAAACATAGTCGAAAAAACAAAGTCAAAAAAACAAAGTCGATAAAAAAAAGTCGATAAAACAAAGTCGATAAAACATAGTCGATAAAGCATAGTCGATAAAACATAGTCGATAAAACAAAGTCGATAAAACAAAGGCGATTAAACATAGTCGATAAAACATAGTCGATAAAACATAGTCAATAAAACAATGTCGATAAAACAATGTCGATAAAACAATGTCGATACAACAAAGTCGATAAAACAAAGTCGATAAAACAAAGTCGATAAAACAAAGTCGATAAAACAAAGTCGATAAAACAAAGTCGATAAAACGAAGTCGATAAAACATAGTCGATAAAGCATAGTCGATAAAACATAGTCGATAAAACATAGTCGATAAATCAATGTCGATAAAACAAAGTCGATAAAACAAAGTCGATAAAACATAGTCGATAAAACAAAGTCGATAAAACAAAGTCGATAAAACAAAGTCGATAAAACATAGTCGATAAAACAAAGTCGATAAAACAAAGTCGATAAAACAAAGTCAATAAAACAAAGTCGATAAAACAAAGTCGATAAAACAAAGTCGATAAAACATAGTCGATAAAACAAAGTCGATAAAACATAGTCGATAAAACATAGTCGATAAAACATAGTCGATAAAACATAGTCGATAAAACAATGTCGATAAAACAAAGTCGATAAAACATAGTCGATAAAGCATTGTCGATAAAACATAGTCGATAAAACATAGTCGATAAAACATAGTCGATAAAACATAGTCGATAAAACAATGTCGATAAAACAAAGTCGATAAAACAAAGTCGAAAAACAAAGTCGATAAAACAAAGTCGATAAAACAAAGTCGATAAAACAAAGTCGATTAAACAAAGTCGATAAAACATAGTCAATAAAACATAGTCGATAAAACATAGTCGATAAAACATAGTCGATAAAGCATAGTCGATAAAACATAGTCGATAAAACAAAGTCGATAAAACAAAGTCGATAAAACAAAGGCGATAAAACATAGTCGATAAAGCATAGTCGATAAAACAAAGTCGATAAAACAATGTCGATAAAACAAAGTCGATAAAACATAGTCGATAAAACAATGTCGATAAAACAATGTCGATAAAACAAAGCCGATAAAACAAAGTCGATAAAAAAAAGTCGATAAAACAATGTCGATAAAACAAAGTCGATAAAACAAAGTCGAAAAACAAAGTCGATAAAACAAAGTCGATAAAACAAAGTCGATAAAACAAAGTCGATAAAACAAAGTCGATTAAACAAAGTCGATAAAACATAGTCAATAAAACATAGTCGATAAAACATAGTCGATAAAACATAGTCGATAAAGCATAGTCGATAAAACAATGTCGATAAAACAATGTCGATAAAACATTGTCGAAAAAACAAAGTCGAAAAAACAAAGTCGATAAAACAAAGTCGATAAAACAAAGTCGATAAAAAAAAGTCGATAAAACAAAGTCGATAAAACAAAGTCGATAAAACAAAGTCGATAAAAACAAAGTCGATAAAAACAGAGTCGATAAAAACAGAGTCGATAAAAACAGTCGATAAAAACAAAGTCGATAAAAACAAAGTCGATAAAAACAAAGTCGATACCAAAAAGTCGATAAAAACAAAGTCGATTAAATCAAAGTCGATAAAAACAATTCGATAAAAACAATTCGATAAAAACAAAGTCGATAAAAACAAATTCAATAAAAACAAAGTCGATAAAATCAAAGTCGACAAAAACAAATTCGATAAAAACAAAGTCGATAAAACAAAGTCCATAAAACAAAGTCGATAAAAACAAAGTCGATAAAAACAGTCGATAAAAACAAAGTCGATAAATATAAAGTCGATGAAAACAAAGTCGATAAAAACAAAGTCGATAAAACAAAGTCGATGAAACAGAGTCGATAAAAACAAAGTCGATAACAACAAAGTCGATAAAAACAAAGTCGATAAATATAAAGTCGATAGAAACAAAGTCGATAAAAACAAAGTCGATAAAACAAAGTCGATAAAAACAAAGTCGATAAATATAAAGTCGATAAAACAAAGTCGATATAAACAAAGTCGAAAAATATAAAGTCGATAAAAACAAAGTCGATAAAACAAAGTCGAAAAAACAAAGTCGATAAAAACAACGTCGATAAAAACAAAGTTGATAAAAACAAAGTCGATAAAAACAAAGTCGATAACAACAAAGTCGATAAGAACAAAGTCGATAAAATCAAAGTCGATTAAACAATTCTATAAAAACAAAGTCGATAAAAACAAAGTTGATAAAAACAAAGTCGATAAAAACAAAGTCGATAAAACAAAGTCGATATAAACAAAGTCGAAAAATATAAAGTCGATAAAAACAAAGTCGATAAAACAAAGTCGAAAAAACAAAGTCGATAAAAACAACGTCGATAAAAACAAAGTTGATAAAAACAAAGTCGATAAAAACAAAGTCGATAACAACAAAGTCGATTAAAATAAAGTCGATAAAAACAATTCGATAAAATAAAAGTCGATAAAAACAAAGTCGATAAAAACAAAGTCGATATAAACAAAGTCGATAAAAACAAAGTCGATAAAAACAAAGTCGATAAAACAAAGGCGATAAAACATAGTCGATAAAACATAGTCGATAAAACAAAGGCGATAAAACATAGTCGATAAAGCATAGTCGATAAAACAAAGTCGATAAAACAATGTCGATAAAACAATGTCGATAAAACATAGTCGAAAAAACAAAGTCGAAAAAACAAAGTCGATAAAACAAAGTCGATAAAAAAAAGTCGATAAAAAAAAGTCGATAAAACAATGTCGATAAAACAAAGTCGATAAAACAATGTCGATACAACAAAGTCGATAAAGCATAGTCGATAAAACATAGTCGATAAAACATAGTCGATAAAACATAGTCGATAAAACAATGTCGATAAAACAAAGTCGATAAAACAAAGTCGAAAAACAAAGTCGATAAAACAAAGTCGATAAAACAAAGTCGATAAAACAAAGTCGATAAAACAAAGTCGATTAAACAAAGTCGATAAAACATAGTCAATAAAACATAGTCGATAAAACATAGTCGATAAAACATAGTCGATAAAGCATAGTCGATAAAACAATGTCGATAAAACAAAGTCGATAAAACAAAGTCGAAAAACAAAGTCGATAAAACAAAGTCGATAAAACAAAGTCGATAAAACAAAGTCGATAAAACAAAGTCGATAAAAACAAAGTCGATATAAACAAAGTCGATAAAAACAAAGTCGATAAAAACAAAGTCGATAAAACAAAGGCGATAAAACATAGTCGATAAAACATAGTCGATAAAACAAAGGCGATAAAACATAGTCGATAAAACAATGTCGATAAAACAATGTCGATAAAACAATGTCGATACAACAAAGTCGATAAAGCATAGTCGATAAAACATAGTCGATAAAACATAGTCGATAAAACATAGTCGATAAAACAATGTCGATAAAACAAAGTCGATAAAACATAGTCGATAAGCATAGTCGATAAAACATAGTCGATAAAACATAGTCTATAAAACAAAGTCGATTAAACAAAGTCGATAAAACAAAGTCGATAAAACAAAGTCGATAAAACAAAGTCGATAAAATAAAACAAAGTCGATAAAACAAAAACGATAAAACAAAGTCGATAAAACATAGTCGATAAAGCATTGTCGATAAAACATAGTCGATAAAACATAGTCGATAAAACATAGTCGATAAAACAAAGTCGATAAAACAAAGTCGATTAAACAAAGTCGATAAAACATAGTCAATAAAACATAGTCGATAAAACATAGTCGATAAAACATAGTCGATAAAGCATAGTCGATAAAACAAAGTCGATAAAACAAAGTCGATAAAACAAAGTCGATAAAACAAAGGCGATAAAACATAGTCGATAAAGCATAGTCGATAAAACAAAGTCGATAAAACAATGTCGATAAAACAAAGTCGATAAAACATAGTCGATAAAACAATGTCGATAAAACAATGTCGATAAAACAAAGCCGATAAAACAAAGTCGATAAAAAAAAGTCGATAAAACAATGTCGATAAAACAAAGTCGATAAAACAAAGTCGAAAAACAAAGTCGATAAAACAAAGTCGATAAAACAAAGTCGATAAAACAAAGTCGATAAAACAAAGTCGATTAAACAAAGTCGATAAAACATAGTCAATAAAACATAGTCGATAAAACATAGTCGATAAAACATAGTCGATAAAGCATAGTCGATAAAACAATGTCGATAAAACAATGTCGATAAAACATTGTCGAAAAAACAAAGTCGAAAAAACAAAGTCGATAAAACAAAGTCGATAAAACAAAGTCGATAAAAAAAAGTCGATAAAACAAAGTCGATAAAACAAAGTCGATAAAACAAAGTCGATAAAACATAGTCGATAAAGCATAGTCGATAAAACATAGTCGATAAAACAAAGTCGATAAAACAAAGGCGATAAAACATAGTCGATAAAACATAGTCGATAAAGCATAGTCGATAAAACAATGTCGATAAAACAATGTCGATAAAACATAGTCGAAAAAACAAAGTCGAAAAAACAAAGTCGATAAAACAAAGTCGATAAAACAAAGTCGATAAAAAAAAGTCGATAAAACAAAGTCGATAAAACAAAGTCTATAAAACAAAGTCGATAAAACATAGTCGATAAAGCATAGTCGATAAAACATAGTCGATAAAACAAAGACGATAAAGCATAGTCGATAAAACATAGTCGATAAAACAAAGTCGATAAAACAAAGGCGATAAAACATAGTCGATAAAACATAGTCGATAAAACATAGTCGATAAAACAATGTCGATAAAACAATGTCGATAAAACAATGTCGATACAACAAAGTCGATAAAGCATAGTCGATAAAACATAGTCGATAAAACATAGTCGATAAAACATAGTCGATAAAACAATGTCGATAAAACAAAGTCGATAAAACATAGTCGATAAGCATAGTCGATAAAACATAGTCGATAAAACATAGTCGATAAAACAAAGTCGATAAAACAAAGTCGATAAAACAAAGTCGATAAAACAAAGTCGATTAAACAAAGTCGATAAAACATAGTCAATAAAACATAGTCGATAAAACATAGTCGATAAAACATAGTCGATAAAGCATAGTCGATAAAACATAGTCGATAAAACAAAGTCGATAAAACAAAGTCGATAAAACAAAGGCGATAAAACATAGTCGATAAAGCATAGTCGATAAAACAAAGTCGATAAAACAATGTCGATAAAACAAAGTCGATAAAACATAGTCGATAAAACAATGTCGATAAAACAATGTCGATAAAACAAAGCCGATAAATCAAAGTCGATAAAAAAAAGTCGATAAAACAATGTCGATAAAACAAAGTCGATAAAACAAAGTCGAAAAACAAAGTCGATAAAACAAAGTCGATAAAACAAAGTCGATAAAACAAAGTCGATAAAACAAAGTCGATTAAACAAAGTCGATAAAACATAGTCAATAAAACATAGTCGATAAAACATAGTCGATAAAACATAGTCGATAAAGCATAGTCGATAAAACAATGTCGATAAAACATTGTCGAAAAAACAAAGTCGAAAAAACAAAGTCGATAAAACAAAGTCGATAAAACAAAGTCGATAAAAAAAAGTCGATAAAACAAAGTCGATAAAACAAAGTCGATAAAACAAAGTCGATAAAACATAGTCGATAAAGCATAGTCGATAAAACATAGTCGATAAAACAAAGTCGATAAAACAAAGGCGATAAAACATAGTCGATAAAACATAGTCGATAAAACATAGTCGATAAAACAATGTCGATAAAACAATGTCGATAAAACATAGTCGAAAAAACAAAGTCGAAAAAACAAAGTCGATAAAACAAAGTCGATAAAACAAAGTCGATAAAAAAAAGTCGATAAAACAAAGTCGATAAAACAAAGTCTATAAAACAAAGTCGATAAAACATAGTCGATAAAGCATAGTCGATAAAACATAGTCGATAAAACAAAGACGATAAAACAAAGGCGATAGAACATAGTCGATAAAACATAGTCGATAAAACAAAGGCGATAAAACATAGTCGATAAAGCATAGTCGATAAAACATTGTCGAAAAAACAAAGTCGAAAAAACAAAGTCGATAAAAACAAAGTCGATAAAAACAAAGTCGATAAGAACAAAGTCGATAAAATCAAAGTCGATTAAACAATTCTATAAAAACAAAGTCGATAAAAACAAAGTTGATAAAAACAAAGTCGATAAATATAAAGTCGATAAAAACAAAGTCGATAATAACAAAGTCGATAAAAACAAAGTTGATAAAAACAATTCGATAAAAACAAAGTCAATAAAAACAAATTCGATAAAAACAAAGTCGATAAAAACAAAGTCGATAAAAACAAAGTCGATAAAAACAGAGTCGATAAAAACAGAGTCGATAAAAACAGTCGATAAAAACAAAGTCGATAAAAACAAAGTCGATAAAAACAAAGTCGATATCAAAAAGTCGATAAAAACAAAGTCGATTAAATCAAAGTCGATAAAAACAATTCGATAAAAACAATTCGATAAAAACAAAGTCGATAAAAACAAATTCAATAAAAACAAAGTCGATAAAATCAAAGTCGACAAAAACAAATTCGATAAAAACAAAGTCGATAAAACAAAGTCCATAAAACAAAGTCGATAAAAACAAAGTCGATAAAAACAGTCGATAAAAACAAAGTCGATAAATATAAAGTCGATGAAAACAAAGTCGATAAAAACAAAGTCGATAAAACAAAGTCGATGAAACAGAGTCGATAAAAACAAAGTCGATAAATATAAAGTCGATAGAAACAAAGTCGATAAAAACAAAGTCGATAAAACAAAGTCGATAAAACAGAGTCAATAAAACAAAGTCGATAAAACAAAGTCGATAATACAAAGTCGATAAAAACAAAGTCGATAAAACAAAGTCGATAAAAACAAAGTCGATAAATATAAAGTCGATAAAACAAAGTCGATAAGAACAAAGTCGATAAAAACAATTCGATAAAAACAAAGTCGATAAAAACAAAGTCGATAAAAACAAAGTCGATAAGAACAAAGTCGATAAAATCAAAGTCGATTAAACAATTCTATAAAAACAAAGTCGATAAAAACAAAGTTGATAAAAACAAAGTCGATAAAAACAAAGTCGATAAAACAAAGTCGATATAAACAAAGTCGAAAAATATAAAGTCGATAAAAACAAAGTCGATAAAACAAAGTCGAAAAAACAAAGTCGATAAAAACAACGTCGATAAAAACAAAGTTGATAAAAACAAAGTCGATAAAAACAAAGTCGATAACAACAAAGTCGATTAAAATAAAGTCGATAAAAACAATTCGATAAAATAAAAGTCGATAAAAACAAAGTCGATAAAAACAAAGTCGATATAAACAAAGTCGATAAAAACAAAGTCGATAAAAACAAAGTCGATAAAACAAAGGCGATAAAACATAGTCGATAAAACATAGTCGATAAAACAAAGGCGATAAAACATAGTCGATAAAGCATAGTCGATAAAACAAAGTCGATAAAACAATGTCGATAAAACAATGTCGATAAAACATAGTCGAAAAAACAAAGTCGAAAAAACAAAGTCGATAAAACAAAGTCGATAAAAAAAAGTCGATAAAAAAAAGTCGATAAAACAATGTCGATAAAACAAAGTCGATAAAACAATGTCGATACAACAAAGTCGATAAAGCATAGTCGATAAAACATAGTCGATAAAACATAGTCGATAAAACATAGTCGATAAAACAATGTCGATAAAACAAAGTCAATAAAACAAAGTCGAAAAACAAAGTCGATAAAACAAAGTCGATAAAACAAAGTCGATAAAACAAAGTCGATAAAACAAAGTCGATTAAACAAAGTCGATAAAACATAGTCAATAAAACATAGTCGATAAAACATAGTCGATAAAACATAGTCGATAAAGCATAGTCGATAAAACAATGTCGATAAAACAAAGTCGATAAAACAAAGTCGAAAAACAAAGTCGATAAAACAAAGTCGATAAAACAAAGTCGATAAAAACAATTCGATAAAAACAAAGTCGATAAAAACAAAGTCGATAAAAACAAAGTCGATAAGAACAAAGTCGATAAAATCAAAGTCGATTAAACAATTCTATAAAAACAAAGTCGATAAAAACAAAGTTGATAAAAACAAAGTCGATAAAAACAAAGTCGATAAAACAAAGTCGATATAAACAAAGTCGAAAAATATAAAGTCGATAAAAACAAAGTCGATAAAACAAAGTCGAAAAAACAAAGTCGATAAAAACAACGTCGATAAAAACAAAGTTGATAAAAACAAAGTCGATAAAAACAAAGTCGATAACAACAAAGTCGATTAAAATAAAGTCGATAAAAACAATTCGATAAAATAAAAGTCGATAAAAACAAAGTCGATAAAAACAAAGTCGATATAAACAAAGTCGATAAAAACAAAGTCGATAAAAACAAAGTCGATAAAACAAAGGCGATAAAACATAGTCGATAAAACATAGTCGATAAAACAAAGGCGATAAAACATAGTCGATAAAGCATAGTCGATAAAACAAAGTCGATAAAACAATGTCGATAAAACAATGTCGATAAAACATAGTCGAAAAAACAAAGTCGAAAAAACAAAGTCGATAAAACAAAGTCGATAAAAAAAAGTCGATAAAAAAAAGTCGATAAAACAATGTCGATAAAACAAAGTCGATAAAACAATGTCGATACAACAAAGTCGATAAAGCATAGTCGATAAAACATAGTCGATAAAACATAGTCGATAAAACATAGTCGATAAAACAATGTCGATAAAACAAAGTCGATAAAACAAAGTCGAAAAACAAAGTCGATAAAACAAAGTCGATAAAACAAAGTCGATAAAACAAAGTCGATAAAACAAAGTCGATTAAACAAAGTCGATAAAACATAGTCAATAAAACATAGTCGATAAAACATAGTCGATAAAACATAGTCGATAAAGCATAGTCGATAAAACAATGTCGATAAAACAAAGTCGATAAAACAAAGTCGAAAAACAAAGTCGATAAAACAAAGTCGATAAAACAAAGTCGATAAAACAAAGTCGATAAAACAAAGTCGATAAAACAAAGTCGATAAAAACAAAGTCGATATAAACAAAGTCGATAAAAACAAAGTCGATAAAAACAAAGTCGATAAAACAAAGGCGATAAAACATAGTCGATAAAACATAGTCGATAAAACAAAGGCGATAAAACATAGTCGATAAAACAATGTCGATAAAACAATGTCGATAAAACAATGTCGATACAACAAAGTCGATAAAGCATAGTCGATAAAACATAGTCGATAAAACATAGTCGATAAAACATAGTCGATAAAACAATGTCGATAAAACAAAGTCGATAAAACATAGTCGATAAGCATAGTCGATAAAACATAGTCGATAAAACATAGTCTATAAAACAAAGTCGATTAAACAAAGTCGATAAAACAAAGTCGATAAAACAAAGTCGATAAAACAAAGTCGATAAAATAAAACAAAGTCGATAAAACAAAAACGATAAAACAAAGTCGATAAAACATAGTCGATAAAGCATTGTCGATAAAACATAGTCGATAAAACATAGTCGATAAAACATAGTCGATAAAACAAAGTCGATAAAACAAAGTCGATTAAACAAAGTCGATAAAACATAGTCAATAAAACATAGTCGATAAAACATAGTCGATAAAACATAGTCGATAAAGCATAGTCGATAAAACAAAGTCGATAAAACAAAGTCGATAAAACAAAGTCGATAAAACAAAGGCGATAAAACATAGTCGATAAAGCATAGTCGATAAAACAAAGTCGATAAAACAATGTCGATAAAACAAAGTCGATAAAACATAGTCGATAAAACAATGTCGATAAAACAATGTCGATAAAACAAAGCCGATAAAACAAAGTCGATAAAAAAAAGTCGATAAAACAATGTCGATAAAACAAAGTCGATAAAACAAAGTCGAAAAACAAAGTCGATAAAACAAAGTCGATAAAACAAAGTCGATAAAACAAAGTCGATAAAACAAAGTCGATTAAACAAAGTCGATAAAACATAGTCAATAAAACATAGTCGATAAAACATAGTCGATAAAACATAGTCGATAAAGCATAGTCGATAAAACAATGTCGATAAAACAATGTCGATAAAACATTGTCGAAAAAACAAAGTCGAAAAAACAAAGTCGATAAAACAAAGTCGATAAAACAAAGTCGATAAAAAAAAGTCGATAAAACAAAGTCGATAAAACAAAGTCGATAAAACAAAGTCGATAAAACATAGTCGATAAAGCATAGTCGATAAAACATAGTCGATAAAACAAAGTCGATAAAACAAAGGCGATAAAACATAGTCGATAAAACATAGTCGATAAAGCATAGTCGATAAAACAATGTCGATAAAACAATGTCGATAAAACATAGTCGAAAAAACAAAGTCGAAAAAACAAAGTCGATAAAACAAAGTCGATAAAACAAAGTCGATAAAAAAAAGTCGATAAAACAAAGTCGATAAAACAAAGTCTATAAAACAAAGTCGATAAAACATAGTCGATAAAGCATAGTCGATAAAACATAGTCGATAAAACAAAGACGATAAAGCATAGTCGATAAAACATAGTCGATAAAACAAAGTCGATAAAACAAAGGCGATAAAACATAGTCGATAAAACATAGTCGATAAAACATAGTCGATAAAACAATGTCGATAAAACAATGTCGATAAAACAATGTCGATACAACAAAGTCGATAAAGCATAGTCGATAAAACATAGTCGATAAAACATAGTCGATAAAACATAGTCGATAAAACAATGTCGATAAAACAAAGTCGATAAAACATAGTCGATAAGCATAGTCGATAAAACATAGTCGATAAAACATAGTCGATAAAACAAAGTCGATAAAACAAAGTCGATAAAACAAAGTCGATAAAACAAAGTCGATTAAACAAAGTCGATAAAACATAGTCAATAAAACATAGTCGATAAAACATAGTCGATAAAACATAGTCGATAAAGCATAGTCGATAAAACATAGTCGATAAAACAAAGTCGATAAAACAAAGTCGATAAAACAAAGGCGATAAAACATAGTCGATAAAGCATAGTCGATAAAACAAAGTCGATAAAACAATGTCGATAAAACAAAGTCGATAAAACATAGTCGATAAAACAATGTCGATAAAACAATGTCGATAAAACAAAGCCGATAAATCAAAGTCGATAAAAAAAAGTCGATAAAACAATGTCGATAAAACAAAGTCGATAAAACAAAGTCGAAAAACAAAGTCGATAAAACAAAGTCGATAAAACAAAGTCGATAAAACAAAGTCGATAAAACAAAGTCGATTAAACAAAGTCGATAAAACATAGTCAATAAAACATAGTCGATAAAACATAGTCGATAAAACATAGTCGATAAAGCATAGTCGATAAAACAATGTCGATAAAACATTGTCGAAAAAACAAAGTCGAAAAAACAAAGTCGATAAAACAAAGTCGATAAAACAAAGTCGATAAAAAAAAGTCGATAAAACAAAGTCGATAAAACAAAGTCGATAAAACAAAGTCGATAAAACATAGTCGATAAAGCATAGTCGATAAAACATAGTCGATAAAACAAAGTCGATAAAACAAAGGCGATAAAACATAGTCGATAAAACATAGTCGATAAAACATAGTCGATAAAACAATGTCGATAAAACAATGTCGATAAAACATAGTCGAAAAAACAAAGTCGAAAAAACAAAGTCGATAAAACAAAGTCGATAAAACAAAGTCGATAAAAAAAAGTCGATAAAACAAAGTCGATAAAACAAAGTCTATAAAACAAAGTCGATAAAACATAGTCGATAAAGCATAGTCGATAAAACATAGTCGATAAAACAAAGACGATAAAACAAAGGCGATAGAACATAGTCGATAAAACATAGTCGATAAAACAAAGGCGATAAAACATAGTCGATAAAGCATAGTCGATAAAACATTGTCGAAAAAACAAAGTCGAAAAAACAAAGTCGATAAAAACAAAGTCGATAAAAACAAAGTCGATAAGAACAAAGTCGATAAAATCAAAGTCGATTAAACAATTCTATAAAAACAAAGTCGATAAAAACAAAGTTGATAAAAACAAAGTCGATAAATATAAAGTCGATAAAAACAAAGTCGATAATAACAAAGTCGATAAAAACAAAGTTGATAAAAACAATTCGATAAAAACAAAGTCAATAAAAACAAATTCGATAAAAACAAAGTCGATAAAAACAAAGTCGATAAAAACAAAGTCGATAAAAACAGAGTCGATAAAAACAGAGTCGATAAAAACAGTCGATAAAAACAAAGTCGATAAAAACAAAGTCGATAAAAACAAAGTCGATATCAAAAAGTCGATAAAAACAAAGTCGATTAAATCAAAGTCGATAAAAACAATTCGATAAAAACAATTCGATAAAAACAAAGTCGATAAAAACAAATTCAATAAAAACAAAGTCGATAAAATCAAAGTCGACAAAAACAAATTCGATAAAAACAAAGTCGATAAAACAAAGTCCATAAAACAAAGTCGATAAAAACAAAGTCGATAAAAACAGTCGATAAAAACAAAGTCGATAAATATAAAGTCGATGAAAACAAAGTCGATAAAAACAAAGTCGATAAAACAAAGTCGATGAAACAGAGTCGATAAAAACAAAGTCGATAACAACAAAGTCGATAAAAACAAAGTCGATAAATATAAAGTCGATAGAAACAAAGTCGATAAAAACAAAGTCGATAAAACAAAGTCGATAAAACAGAGTCAATAAAACAAAGTCGATAAAACAAAGTCGATAATACAAAGTCGATAAAAACAAAGTCGATAAAACAAAGTCGATAAAAACAAAGTCGATAAATATAAAGTCGATAAAACAAAGTCGATAAGAACAAAGTCGATAAAAACAATTCGATAAAAACAAAGTCGATAAAAACAAAGTCGATAAAAACAAAGTCGATAAGAACAAAGTCGATAAAATCAAAGTCGATTAAACAATTCTATAAAAACAAAGTCGATAAAAACAAAGTTGATAAAAACAAAGTCGATAAAAACAAAGTCGATAAAACAAAGTCGATATAAACAAAGTCGAAAAATATAAAGTCGATAAAAACAAAGTCGATAAAACAAAGTCGAAAAAACAAAGTCGATAAAAACAACGTCGATAAAAACAAAGTTGATAAAAACAAAGTCGATAAAAACAAAGTCGATAACAACAAAGTCGATTAAAATAAAGTCGATAAAAACAATTCGATAAAATAAAAGTCGATAAAAACAAAGTCGATAAAAACAAAGTCGATATAAACAAAGTCGATAAAAACAAAGTCGATAAAAACAAAGTCGATAAAACAAAGGCGATAAAACATAGTCGATAAAACATAGTCGATAAAACAAAGGCGATAAAACATAGTCGATAAAGCATAGTCGATAAAACAAAGTCGATAAAACAATGTCGATAAAACAATGTCGATAAAACATAGTCGAAAAAACAAAGTCGAAAAAACAAAGTCGATAAAACAAAGTCGATAAAAAAAAGTCGATAAAAAAAAGTCGATAAAACAATGTCGATAAAACAAAGTCGATAAAACAATGTCGATACAACAAAGTCGATAAAGCATAGTCGATAAAACATAGTCGATAAAACATAGTCGATAAAACATAGTCGATAAAACAATGTCGATAAAACAAAGTCGATAAAACAAAGTCGAAAAACAAAGTCGATAAAACAAAGTCGATAAAACAAAGTCGATAAAACAAAGTCGATAAAACAAAGTCGATTAAACAAAGTCGATAAAACATAGTCAATAAAACATAGTCGATAAAACATAGTCGATAAAACATAGTCGATAAAGCATAGTCGATAAAACAATGTCGATAAAACAAAGTCGATAAAACAAAGTCGAAAAACAAAGTCGATAAAACAAAGTCGATAAAACAAAGTCGATAAAACAAAGTCGATAAAACAAAGTCGATAAAACAAAGTCGATAAAAACAAAGTCGATATAAACAAAGTCGATAAAAACAAAGTCGATAAAAACAAAGTCGATAAAACAAAGGCGATAAAACATAGTCGATAAAACATAGTCGATAAAACAAAGGCGATAAAACATAGTCGATAAAACAATGTCGATAAAACAATGTCGATAAAACAATGTCGATACAACAAAGTCGATAAAGCATAGTCGATAAAACATAGTCGATAAAACATAGTCGATAAAACATAGTCGATAAAACAATGTCGATAAAACAAAGTCGATAAAACATAGTCGATAAGCATAGTCGATAAAACATAGTCGATAAAACATAGTCTATAAAACAAAGTCGATTAAACAAAGTCGATAAAACAAAGTCGATAAAACAAAGTCGATAAAACAAAGTCGATAAAATAAAACAAAGTCGATAAAACAAAAACGATAAAACAAAGTCGATAAAACATAGTCGATAAAGCATTGTCGATAAAACATAGTCGATAAAACATAGTCGATAAAACATAGTCGATAAAACATAGTCGATAAAACAATGTCGATAAAACAAAGTCGATAAAACAAAGTCGAAAAACAAAGTCGATAAAACAAAGTCGATAAAACATAGTCGATAAAACAAAGTCGATAAAACATAGTCGATAAAACAAAGTCGATAAAACATAGTCGATAAAACAAAGTCGATAAAACTTAGTCGATAAAACAATGTCGATAAAACAAAGTCGATAAAACAAAGTCGATAAAACATAGTCGATAAGCATAGTCGATAAAACAAAGTCGATAAAACAAAGTCGATAAAACATAGTCGATAAAACATAGTCGATAAAACATAGTCGATAAAACAATGTCGATAAAACAATGTCGATAAAACATAGTCGAAAAAACAAAGTCGAAAAAACAAAGTCGATAAAACAAAGTCGATAAAACAAAGTCGATAAAAAAAAGTCGATAAAACAAAGTCGATAAAACAAAGTCTATAAAACAAAGTCGATAAAACATAGTCGATAAAGCATAGTCGATAAAACATAGTCGATAAAACAAAGACGATAAAACAAAGTCGATAAAACTTAGTCGATAAAACAATGTCGATAAAACAATGTCGATAAAACATAGTCGAAAAAACAAAGTCGAAAAAACAAAGTCGATAAAACAAAGTCGATAAAACAAAGTCGATAAAAAAAAGTCGATAAAACAAAGTCGATAAAACAAAGTCTATAAAACAAAGTCGATAAAACATAGTCGATAAAACAAAGTCGATAAAACTTAGTCGATAAAACAATGTCGATAAAACAAAGTCGATAAAACAAAGTCGATAAAACATAGTCGATAAGCATAGTCGATAAAACAAAGTCGATAAAACAAAGTCGATAAAACATAGTCGATAAGCATAGTCGATAAAACAAAGTCGATAAAACAAAGTCGATAAAACATAGTCGATAAAACATAGTCGATAAAACATAGTCGATAAAACAATGTCGATAAAACAATGTCGATAAAACATAGTCGAAAAAACAAAGTCGAAAAAACAAAGTCGATAAAACAAAGTCGATAAAACAAAGTCGATAAAAAAAAGTCGATAAAACAAAGTCGATAAAACAAAGTCTATAAAACAAAGTCGATAAAACATAGTCGATAAAGCATAGTCGATAAAACATAGTCGATAAAACAAAGACGATAAAGCATAGTCGATAAAACATAGTCGATAAAACAAAGTCGATAAAACAAAGGCGATAAAACATAGTCGATAAAACATAGTCGATAAAACATAGTCGATAAAACAATGTCGATAAAACAATGTCGATAAAACAATGTCAATACAACAAAGTCGATAAAGCATAGTCGATAAAACATAGTCGATAAAACATAGTCGATAAAACATAGTCGATAAAACAATGTCGATAAAACAAAGTCGATAAAACATAGTCGATAAGCATAGTCGATAAAACATAGTCGATAAAACATAGTCGATAAAACAAAGTCGATAAAACTAAGTCGATAAAACATAGTCGATAAAGCATTGTCGATAAAACAAAAACGAAAAACAAAGTCGATAAAACAAAGTCGATAAAACAAAGTCGATAGAACAAAGTCGATAAAACAAAGTCGATTAAACAAAGTCTATAAAACAAAGTCGATTAAACAAAGTCGATAAAACAAAGTCGATAAAACAAAGTCGATAAAACAAAGTCGATAAAATAAAACAAAGTCGATAAAACAAAAACGATAAAACAAAGTCGATAAAACATAGTCGATAAAGCATTGTCGATAAAACATAGTCGATAAAACATAGTCGATAAAACATAGTCGATAAAACAATGTCGATAAAACAAAGTCGATAAAACAAAGTCGATAAAACAAAGTCGATAAAACAAAGTCGATTAAACAAAGTCTATAAAACAAAGTCGATTAAACAAAGTCGATAAAACAAAGTCGATAAAACAAAGTCGATAAAACAAAGTCGATAAAATAAAACAAAGTCGATAAAACAAAAACGATAAAACAAAGTCGATAAAACATAGTCGATAAAACAAAGTCGATAAAACATAGTCGATAAAACAAAGTCGATAAAACATAGTCGATAAAACAAAGTCGATAAAACTTAGTCGATAAAACAATGTCGATAAAACAAAGTCGATAAAACAAAGTCGATAAAACATAGTCGATAAGCATAGTCGATAAAACAAAGTCGATAAAACAAAGTCGATAAAACAAAGTCGATAAAACATAGTCGATAAAACAATGTCGATAAAACAATGTCGATAAAACAAAGTCGATAAAACAAAGTCGATAAAACATAGTCGATAAGCATAGTCGATAAAACATAGTCGATAAAACAAAGTCGATAAAACAAAGTCGATAAAACATAGTCGATAAAGCATTGTCGATAAAACATAGTCGATAAAACATAGTCGATAAAACATAGTCGATAAAACATAGTCGATAAAACAATGTCGATAAAACAAAGTCGATAAAACAAAGTCGATAAAACATAGTCGATAAAGCATTGTCGATAAAACAAAGTCGATAAAACAAAGTCGATAAAACAAAGTCGATAAAACAAAGTCGATAAAACAAAGTCGATAAAACAAAGTCGATAAAACATAGTCGATAAAGCATAGTCGATAAAACATAGTCGATAAAACAAAGTCGATAAAACAAAGGCGATAAAACAATGTCGATAAAACAATGTCGATACAACAAAGTCGATAAAGCATAGTCGATAAAACATAGTCGATAAAACATAGTCGATAAAACATAGTCGATAAAACAATGTCGATAAAACAAAGTCGATAAAACATAGTCGATAAGCATAGTCGATAAAACATAGTCGATAAAACATAGTCGATAAAACAAAGTCGATAAAACAAAGTCGATAAAACAAAGTCGATAAAACAAAGTCGATTAAACAAAGTCGATAAAACATAGTCAATAAAACATAGTCGATAAAACATAGTCGATAAAACATAGTCGATAAAGCATAGTCGATAAAACATAGTCGATAAAACAAAGTCGATAAAACAAAGTCGATAAAACAAAGGCGATAAAACATAGTCGATAAAGCATAGTCGATAAAACAAAGTCGATAAAACAATGTCGATAAAACAAAGTCGATAAAACATAGTCGATAAAACAATGTCGATAAAACAATGTCGATAAAACAAAGCCGATAAATCAAAGTCGATAAAAAAAAGTCGATAAAACAATGTCGATAAAACAAAGTCGATAAAACAAAGTCGAAAAACAAAGTCGATAAAACAAAGTCGATAAAACAAAGTCGATAAAACAAAGTCGATAAAACAAAGTCGATTAAACAAAGTCGATAAAACATAGTCAATAAAACATAGTCGATAAAACATAGTCGATAAAACATAGTCGATAAAGCATAGTCGATAAAACAATGTCGATAAAACATTGTCGAAAAAACAAAGTCGAAAAAACAAAGTCGATAAAACAAAGTCGATAAAACAAAGTCGATAAAAAAAAGTCGATAAAACAAAGTCGATAAAACAAAGTCGATAAAACAAAGTCGATAAAACATAGTCGATAAAGCATAGTCGATAAAACATAGTCGATAAAACAAAGTCGATAAAACAAAGGCGATAAAACATAGTCGATAAAACATAGTCGATAAAACATAGTCGATAAAACAATGTCGATAAAACAATGTCGATAAAACATAGTCGAAAAAACAAAGTCGAAAAAACAAAGTCGATAAAACAAAGTCGATAAAACAAAGTCGATAAAAAAAAGTCGATAAAACAAAGTCGATAAAACAAAGTCTATAAAACAAAGTCGATAAAACATAGTCGATAAAGCATAGTCGATAAAACATAGTCGATAAAACAAAGACGATAAAACAAAGGCGATAGAACATAGTCGATAAAACATAGTCGATAAAACAAAGGCGATAAAACATAGTCGATAAAGCATAGTCGATAAAACATTGTCGAAAAAACAAAGTCGAAAAAACAAAGTCGATAAAAACAAAGTCGATAAAAACAAAGTCGATAAGAACAAAGTCGATAAAATCAAAGTCGATTAAACAATTCTATAAAAACAAAGTCGATAAAAACAAAGTTGATAAAAACAAAGTCGATAAATATAAAGTCGATAAAAACAAAGTCGATAATAACAAAGTCGATAAAAACAAAGTTGATAAAAACAATTCGATAAAAACAAAGTCAATAAAAACAAATTCGATAAAAACAAAGTCGATAAAAACAAAGTCGATAAAAACAAAGTCGATAAAAACAGAGTCGATAAAAACAGAGTCGATAAAAACAGTCGATAAAAACAAAGTCGATAAAAACAAAGTCGATAAAAACAAAGTCGATATCAAAAAGTCGATAAAAACAAAGTCGATTAAATCAAAGTCGATAAAAACAATTCGATAAAAACAATTCGATAAAAACAAAGTCGATAAAAACAAATTCAATAAAAACAAAGTCGATAAAATCAAAGTCGACAAAAACAAATTCGATAAAAACAAAGTCGATAAAACAAAGTCCATAAAACAAAGTCGATAAAAACAAAGTCGATAAAAACAGTCGATAAAAACAAAGTCGATAAATATAAAGTCGATGAAAACAAAGTCGATAAAAACAAAGTCGATAAAACAAAGTCGATGAAACAGAGTCGATAAAAACAAAGTCGATAACAACAAAGTCGATAAAAACAAAGTCGATAAATATAAAGTCGATAGAAACAAAGTCGATAAAAACAAAGTCGATAAAACAAAGTCGATAAAACAGAGTCAATAAAACAAAGTCGATAAAACAAAGTCGATAATACAAAGTCGATAAAAACAAAGTCGATAAAACAAAGTCGATAAAAACAAAGTCGATAAATATAAAGTCGATAAAACAAAGTCGATAAGAACAAAGTCGATAAAAACAATTCGATAAAAACAAAGTCGATAAAAACAAAGTCGATAAAAACAAAGTCGATAAGAACAAAGTCGATAAAATCAAAGTCGATTAAACAATTCTATAAAAACAAAGTCGATAAAAACAAAGTTGATAAAAACAAAGTCGATAAAAACAAAGTCGATAAAACAAAGTCGATATAAACAAAGTCGAAAAATATAAAGTCGATAAAAACAAAGTCGATAAAACAAAGTCGAAAAAACAAAGTCGATAAAAACAACGTCGATAAAAACAAAGTTGATAAAAACAAAGTCGATAAAAACAAAGTCGATAACAACAAAGTCGATTAAAATAAAGTCGATAAAAACAATTCGATAAAATAAAAGTCGATAAAAACAAAGTCGATAAAAACAAAGTCGATATAAACAAAGTCGATAAAAACAAAGTCGATAAAAACAAAGTCGATAAAACAAAGGCGATAAAACATAGTCGATAAAACATAGTCGATAAAACAAAGGCGATAAAACATAGTCGATAAAGCATAGTCGATAAAACAAAGTCGATAAAACAATGTCGATAAAACAATGTCGATAAAACATAGTCGAAAAAACAAAGTCGAAAAAACAAAGTCGATAAAACAAAGTCGATAAAAAAAAGTCGATAAAAAAAAGTCGATAAAACAATGTCGATAAAACAAAGTCGATAAAACAATGTCGATACAACAAAGTCGATAAAGCATAGTCGATAAAACATAGTCGATAAAACATAGTCGATAAAACATAGTCGATAAAACAATGTCGATAAAACAAAGTCGATAAAACAAAGTCGAAAAACAAAGTCGATAAAACAAAGTCGATAAAACAAAGTCGATAAAACAAAGTCGATAAAACAAAGTCGATTAAACAAAGTCGATAAAACATAGTCAATAAAACATAGTCGATAAAACATAGTCGATAAAACATAGTCGATAAAGCATAGTCGATAAAACAATGTCGATAAAACAAAGTCGATAAAACAAAGTCGAAAAACAAAGTCGATAAAACAAAGTCGATAAAACAAAGTCGATAAAACAAAGTCGATAAAACAAAGTCGATAAAACAAAGTCGATAAAAACAAAGTCGATATAAACAAAGTCGATAAAAACAAAGTCGATAAAAACAAAGTCGATAAAACAAAGGCGATAAAACATAGTCGATAAAACATAGTCGATAAAACAAAGGCGATAAAACATAGTCGATAAAACAATGTCGATAAAACAATGTCGATAAAACAATGTCGATACAACAAAGTCGATAAAGCATAGTCGATAAAACATAGTCGATAAAACATAGTCGATAAAACATAGTCGATAAAACAATGTCGATAAAACAAAGTCGATAAAACATAGTCGATAAGCATAGTCGATAAAACATAGTCGATAAAACATAGTCTATAAAACAAAGTCGATTAAACAAAGTCGATAAAACAAAGTCGATAAAACAAAGTCGATAAAACAAAGTCGATAAAATAAAACAAAGTCGATAAAACAAAAACGATAAAACAAAGTCGATAAAACATAGTCGATAAAGCATTGTCGATAAAACATAGTCGATAAAACATAGTCGATAAAACATAGTCGATAAAACATAGTCGATAAAACAATGTCGATAAAACAAAGTCGATAAAACAAAGTCGAAAAACAAAGTCGATAAAACAAAGTCGATAAAACATAGTCGATAAAACAAAGTCGATAAAACATAGTCGATAAAACAAAGTCGATAAAACATAGTCGATAAAACAAAGTCGATAAAACTTAGTCGATAAAACAATGTCGATAAAACAAAGTCGATAAAACAAAGTCGATAAAACATAGTCGATAAGCATAGTCGATAAAACAAAGTCGATAAAACAAAGTCGATAAAACATAGTCGATAAAACATAGTCGATAAAACATAGTCGATAAAACAATGTCGATAAAACAATGTCGATAAAACATAGTCGAAAAAACAAAGTCGAAAAAACAAAGTCGATAAAACAAAGTCGATAAAACAAAGTCGATAAAAAAAAGTCGATAAAACAAAGTCGATAAAACAAAGTCTATAAAACAAAGTCGATAAAACATAGTCGATAAAGCATAGTCGATAAAACATAGTCGATAAAACAAAGACGATAAAACAAAGTCGATAAAACTTAGTCGATAAAACAATGTCGATAAAACAATGTCGATAAAACATAGTCGAAAAAACAAAGTCGAAAAAACAAAGTCGATAAAACAAAGTCGATAAAACAAAGTCGATAAAAAAAAGTCGATAAAACAAAGTCGATAAAACAAAGTCTATAAAACAAAGTCGATAAAACATAGTCGATAAAACAAAGTCGATAAAACTTAGTCGATAAAACAATGTCGATAAAACAAAGTCGATAAAACAAAGTCGATAAAACATAGTCGATAAGCATAGTCGATAAAACAAAGTCGATAAAACAAAGTCGATAAAACATAGTCGATAAGCATAGTCGATAAAACAAAGTCGATAAAACAAAGTCGATAAAACATAGTCGATAAAACATAGTCGATAAAACATAGTCGATAAAACAATGTCGATAAAACAATGTCGATAAAACATAGTCGAAAAAACAAAGTCGAAAAAACAAAGTCGATAAAACAAAGTCGATAAAACAAAGTCGATAAAAAAAAGTCGATAAAACAAAGTCGATAAAACAAAGTCTATAAAACAAAGTCGATAAAACATAGTCGATAAAGCATAGTCGATAAAACATAGTCGATAAAACAAAGACGATAAAGCATAGTCGATAAAACATAGTCGATAAAACAAAGTCGATAAAACAAAGGCGATAAAACATAGTCGATAAAACATAGTCGATAAAACATAGTCGATAAAACAATGTCGATAAAACAATGTCGATAAAACAATGTCAATACAACAAAGTCGATAAAGCATAGTCGATAAAACATAGTCGATAAAACATAGTCGATAAAACATAGTCGATAAAACAATGTCGATAAAACAAAGTCGATAAAACATAGTCGATAAGCATAGTCGATAAAACATAGTCGATAAAACATAGTCGATAAAACAAAGTCGATAAAACTAAGTCGATAAAACATAGTCGATAAAGCATTGTCGATAAAACAAAAACGAAAAACAAAGTCGATAAAACAAAGTCGATAAAACAAAGTCGATAGAACAAAGTCGATAAAACAAAGTCGATTAAACAAAGTCTATAAAACAAAGTCGATTAAACAAAGTCGATAAAACAAAGTCGATAAAACAAAGTCGATAAAACAAAGTCGATAAAATAAAACAAAGTCGATAAAACAAAAACGATAAAACAAAGTCGATAAAACATAGTCGATAAAGCATTGTCGATAAAACATAGTCGATAAAACATAGTCGATAAAACATAGTCGATAAAACAATGTCGATAAAACAAAGTCGATAAAACAAAGTCGATAAAACAAAGTCGATAAAACAAAGTCGATTAAACAAAGTCTATAAAACAAAGTCGATTAAACAAAGTCGATAAAACAAAGTCGATAAAACAAAGTCGATAAAACAAAGTCGATAAAATAAAACAAAGTCGATAAAACAAAAACGATAAAACAAAGTCGATAAAACATAGTCGATAAAACAAAGTCGATAAAACATAGTCGATAAAACAAAGTCGATAAAACATAGTCGATAAAACAAAGTCGATAAAACTTAGTCGATAAAACAATGTCGATAAAACAAAGTCGATAAAACAAAGTCGATAAAACATAGTCGATAAGCATAGTCGATAAAACAAAGTCGATAAAACAAAGTCGATAAAACAAAGTCGATAAAACATAGTCGATAAAACAATGTCGATAAAACAATGTCGATAAAACAAAGTCGATAAAACAAAGTCGATAAAACATAGTCGATAAGCATAGTCGATAAAACATAGTCGATAAAACAAAGTCGATAAAACAAAGTCGATAAAACATAGTCGATAAAGCATTGTCGATAAAACATAGTCGATAAAACATAGTCGATAAAACATAGTCGATAAAACATAGTCGATAAAACAATGTCGATAAAACAAAGTCGATAAAACAAAGTCGATAAAACATAGTCGATAAAGCATTGTCGATAAAACAAAGTCGATAAAACAAAGTCGATAAAACAAAGTCGATAAAACAAAGTCGATAAAACAAAGTCGATAAAACAAAGTCGATAAAACATAGTCGATAAAGCATAGTCGATAAAACATAGTCGATAAAACAAAGTCGATAAAACAAAGGCGATAAAACATAGTCGATAAAACATAGTCGATAAAACATAGTCGATAAAACAATGTCGATAAAACAATGTCGATAAAACATAGTCGAGAAAAAACAAAGTCGAAAAAACAAAGTCGATAAAACAAAGTCGATAAAACAAAGTCGATAAAAAAAAGTCGATAAAACAAAGTCGATAAAACAAAGTCTATAAAACAAAGTCGATAAAACATAGTCGATAAAGCATAGTCGATAAAACATAGTCGATAAAACAAAGACGATAAAGCATAGTCGATAAAACATAGTCGATAAAACAAAGTCGATAAAACAAAGGCGATAAAACATAGTCGATAAAACATAGTCGATAAAACATAGTCGATAAAACAATGTCGATAAAACAATGTCGATAAAACAATGTCGATACAACAAAGTCGATAAAGCATAGTCGATAAAACATAGTCGATAAAACATAGTCGATAAAACATAGTCGATAAAACAATGTCGATAAAACAAAGTCGATAAAACATAGTCGATAAGCATAGTCGATAAAACATAGTCGATAAAACATAGTCGATAAAACAAAGTCGATAAAACAAAGTCGATAAAACAAAGTCGATAAAATAAAACAAAGTCGATAAAACAAAAACGATAAAACAAAGTCGATAAAACAAAGTCGATAAAACAAAGTCGATAAAACAAAGTCGATTAAACAAAGTCTATAAAACAAAGTCGATTAAACAAAGTCGATAAAACAAAGTCGATAAAACAAAGTCGATAAAACAAAGTCGATAAAATAAAACAAAGTCGATAAAACAAAAACGATAAAACAAAGTCGATTAAACAAAGTCGATAAAACAAAGTCGATAAAACAAAGTCGATAAAATAAAACAAAGTCGATAAAACAAAAACGATAAAACAAAGTCGATAAAACATAGTCGATAAAGCATTGTCGATAAAACATAGTCGATAAAACATAGTCGATAAAACATAGTCGATAAAACATAGTCGATAAAACAATGTCGATAAAACAAAGTCGATAAAACAAAGTCGATAAAACAAAGTCGATAAAACAAAGTCGATTAAACAAAGTCTATAAAACAAAGTCGATTAAACAAAGTCGATAAAACAAAGTCGATAAAACAAAGTCGATAAAACAAAGTCGATAAAATAAAACAAAGTCGATAAAACAAAAACGATAAAACAAAGTCGATAAAACATAGTCGATAAAACAAAGTCGATAAAACATAGTCGATAAAACAAAGTCGATAAAACATAGTCGATAAAACAAAGTCGATAAAACTTAGTCGATAAAACAATGTCGATAAAACAAAGTCGATAAAACAAAGTCGATAAAACATAGTCGATAAGCATAGTCGATAAAACAAAGTCGATAAAACAAAGTCGATAAAACAAAGTCGATAAAACATAGTCGATAAAACAATGTCGATAAAACAATGTCGATAAAACAAAGTCGATAAAACAAAGTCGATAAAACATAGTCGATAAGCATAGTCGATAAAACATAGTCGATAAAACAAAGTCGATAAAACAAAGTCGATAAAACATAGTCGATAAAGCATTGTCGATAAAACATAGTCGATAAAACATAGTCGATAAAACATAGTCGATAAAACATAGTCGATAAAACAATGTCGATAAAACAAAGTCGTTAAAACAAAGTCGATAAAACATAGTCGATAAAGCATTGTCGATAAAACAAAGTCGATAAAACAAAGTCGATAAAACAAAGTCGATAAAACAAAGTCGATAAAACAAAGTCGATAAAACAAAGTCGATAAAACATAGTCGATAAAGCATAGTCGATAAAACATAGTCGATAAAACAAAGTCGATAAAACAAAGGCGATAAAACATAGTCGATAAAACATAGTCGATAAAACATAGTCGATAAAACAATGTCGATAAAACAATGTCGATAAAACATAGTCGAGAAAAAACAAAGTCGAAAAAACAAAGTCGATAAAACAAAGTCGATAAAACAAAGTCGATAAAAAAAAGTCGATAAAACAAAGTCGATAAAACAAAGTCTATAAAACAAAGTCGATAAAACATAGTCGATAAAGCATAGTCGATAAAACATAGTCGATAAAACAAAGACGATAAAGCATAGTCGATAAAACATAGTCGATAAAACAAAGTCGATAAAACAAAGGCGATAAAACATAGTCGATAAAACATAGTCGATAAAACATAGTCGATAAAACAATGTCGATAAAACAATGTCGATAAAACAATGTCGATACAACAAAGTCGATAAAGCATAGTCGATAAAACATAGTCGATAAAACATAGTCGATAAAACATAGTCGATAAAACAATGTCGATAAAACAAAGTCGATAAAACATAGTCGATAAGCATAGTCGATAAAACATAGTCGATAAAACATAGTCGATAAAACAAAGTCGATAAAACAAAAACGATAAAACAAAGTCGATAAAACAAAGTCGATAAAACAAAGTCGATAAAACAAAGTCGATTAAACAAAGTCTATAAAACAAAGTCGATTAAACAAAGTCGATAAAACAAAGTCGATAAAACAAAGTCGATAAAACAAAGTCGATAAAATAAAACAAAGTCGATAAAACAAAAACGATAAAACAAAGTCGATAAAACATAGTCGATAAAGCATTGTCGATAAAACATAGTCGATAAAACATAGTCGATAAAACATAGTCGATAAAACATAGTCGATAAAACAATGTCGATAAAACAAAGTCGATAAAACAATGTCGAAAAACAAAGTCGATAAAACAAAGTCGATAAAACAAAGTCGATAAAACAAAGTCGATAAAACAAAGTCGATTAAACAAAGTCTATAAAACAAAGTCGATTAAACAAAGTCGATAAAACAAAGTCGATAAAACAAAGTCGATAAAACAAAGTCGATAAAATAAAACAAAGTCGATAAAACAAAAACGATAAAACAAAGTCGATAAAACATAGTCGATAAAACAAAGTCGATAAAACATAGTCGATAAAACAAAGTCGATAAAACATAGTCGATAAAACAAAGTCGATAAAACTTAGTCGATAAAACAATGTCGATAAAACAAAGTCGATAAAACAAAGTCGATAAAACATAGTCGATAAGCATAGTCGATAAAACAAAGTCGATAAAACAAAGTCGATAAAACAAAGTCGATAAAACATAGTCGATAAAACAATGTCGATAAAACAATGTCGATAAAACAAAGTCGATAAAACAAAGTCGATAAAACATAGTCGATAAGCATAGTCGATAAAACATAGTCGATAAAACAAAGTCGATAAAACAAAGTCGATAAAACATAGTCGATAAAGCATTGTCGATAAAACATAGTCGATAAAACATAGTCGATAAAACATAGTCGATAAAACATAGTCGATAAAACAATGTCGATAAAACAAAGTCGATAAAACAAAGTCGATAAAACATAGTCGATAAAGCATTGTCGATAAAACAAAGTCGATAAAACAAAGTCGATAAAACAAAGTCGATAAAACAAAGTCGATAAAACAAAGTCGATAAAACAAAGTCGATAAAACATAGTCGATAAGCATAGTCGATAAAACATAGTCGATAAAACAAAGTCGATAAAACAAAGTCGATAAAACCTAGTCGATAAAGCATTGTCGATAAAACAAAGTCGATAAAACAAAGTCGATAAAACATAGTCGATAAAACAAAGTCGATAAAACAAAGTCGATAAAACAAAGTCGATAAAACATAGTCGATAAAACAAAGTCGATAAAACAAAGTCGATAAAACAAAGTCGATAAAACAAAGTCGATAAAACAAAGTCAATAAAACAAAGTCGATAAAACAAAGTCGATAAAACAAAGTCGATAAAACAAAGTCGTTAAAACAAAGTCGATAAAATAAAACAAAGTCGATAAAACAAAAACGATAAAACAAAGTCGATAAAACATAGTCGATAAAACAAAGTCGATAAAACATAGTCGATAAAACAAAGTCGATAAAACATAGTCGATAAAACAAAGTCGATAAAACAAAGTCGATAAAACAAAGTCGATAAAACATTGTCGATAAAACAATGTCGATAAAACAATGTCGATAAAACATAGTCGAAAAAACAAAGTCGAAAAAACAAAGTCGATAAAACAAAGTCGATAAAACAAAGTCGATAAAAAAAAGTCGATAAAACAAAGTCGATAAAACAAAGTCGATAAAACAAAGTCGATAAAACATAGTCGATAAAGCATAGTCGATAAAACATAGTCGATAAAACAAAGTCGATAAAACAATGGCGATAAAACATAGTCGATAAAACATAGTCGATAAAACATAGTCGATTAAACAATGTCGATAAAACAATGTCGATAAAACAATGTCGATACAACAAAGTCGATAAAGCATAGTCGATAAAACATAGTCGATAAAACATAGTCGATAAATCAATGTCGATAAAACAAAGTCGATAAAACAAAGTCGATAAAACAAAGTCGATAAAACATAGTCGATAAAACAAAGTCGATAAAACAAAGTCGAAAAACAAAGTCGATAAAACAAAGTCGATAAAACAAAGTCGATAAAACAAAGTCGATAAAACAAAGTCGATAAAACATAGTCGAAAAAACAAAGTCGAAAAAACAAAGTCGATAAAACAAAGTCGATAAAACAAAGTCGATAAAACAAAGTCGATAAAACAAAGTCGATAAAACAAAGTCGATAAAACAAAGTCGATAAAACAAAGTCGATAAAATAAAACAAAGTCGATAAAACAAAAACGATAAAACAAAGTCGATAAAACATAGTCGATAAAACAAAGTCGATAAAACATAGTCGATAAAACAAAGTCGATAAAACATAGTCGATAAAACAAAGTCGATAAAACAAAGTCAATAAAACAAAGTCGATAAAACTTAGTCGATAAAACATTGTCGATAAAACAAAGTCGATAAAACAAAGTCGATAAAACATAGTCGATAAGCATAGTCGATAAAACAAAGTCGATAAAACAAAGTCGATAAAACAAAGTCGATAAAACATAGTCGATAAAACAAAGTCGATAAAACAAAGTCGATAAAACAAAGTCGATAAAAACAAAGTCGATAAAAACAAAGTTGATATAAACAAAGTCGATAAAAACAAAGTCGATAAAAACAAAGTCGATATAAACAAAGTCGAAAAATATAAAGTCGATAAAAACAAAGTCGATAAAACAAAGTCGATAAAACAAAGTCGATAAAACAAAGTCGATAAAAACAACGTCGATAAAAACAAAGTTGATAAAAACAAAGTCGATAAAAACATAGTCGATAACAACAAAGTCGATAAAAACAAAGTCGATAAAAACAAAGTCGATAAAAACAAAGTCGATAAAAACAAAGTCGATAAAAACAAAGTCGATAAAAACAAAGTCGATAAATATAAAGTCGATAAAAACAAAGTCGATAAAAACAAAGTCGATAAAACAAAGGCGATAAAACAGAGTCGATAAAAACAAAGTCGATAAAAAAACAAAGTCGATTTAAACAAAGTCGATAAAAACAAATTCATCAAACAGTTTTGTCGACGGAAGAATAGACAAAATTAGAGATTGTGATTGTTTATCAGTCATTTTGTCTACTCTTCCGTCGACAAAACTCGTCTCGTTTATGACATGGCAGCATGGAATAAGTAAGTATCTACAATTATGGCAGCATGGAATTAGTAAGTACCTATTGTCATGGGTAGCATGAAATTAGTATGAACTATGAGCATTCTCTTTTCACCCGAGCAGAGCTCGGTCGACCAGGTACTTAGTTAACTATGTTATTAAGTATTAGAGAGAAAATATCTAGAGTACAACGTAATTTTTTACCCGACTGCCCCAGAAGGAGGGTAATGTTTTTGTCGACATTATTTTGATTCGCCTACAAATAACTTAACTTCGCGTAAATCGCCTCAAGAAAAAATCATAAAAGTGTCGAATCGTCCATTTCGGGCGAGTGAATTCGGGACAATCTCCAATAAGCCTTTATTGCCATATAAAACCTCATTTTATTTTAAAGCCTATTGTAACTTTTAAAGTAACTTGCGAACTTAAAATTTATAGTTTACAGTGGTTTATCTGAAATAAAATAAAGAAATAGAAAGCTAATAAATATAAAGTTTTCATTGATAAATCGTAACAGAGTTTTGTAGTTTCTAGATAAGTATTTTGAAAACGGTCTGAAGTATAATTATCTAATAGTCTAAAGGACATGACCAGTCTATGGGCACCTGCCTATGCCTATGGGTATCAAAATCAATGTGCAGCTAATATTGTTTAATTTTGTAACTATACAACGAAGAAATGATAAAACAAGACAAAATAACGTAAGTATTAATTGACGCATTGAGATAACATTTTGTACCTAATCGATACAAAAAATTTCAATAACTTAGGAGTCGATAGACATCTATGGCTAACCCCTAAAATTAAAGATGTAGTTCCTAGAATCAAAAAGATCTAAGTATATTTTATCTAATCAATGGCTAGTGAATTATTCTTTTGTCAAGTCACACGACACAGCAGAAACTACCTATGCTTTAGTTAAACTAAATAATCCTATTCCACTTAAATTATACTCAAAACTACAGAAATATCAATAAAACTTCCCCACAACGTATACAACAACAACGTACGTAGGTAGCACACGAAAAATCTCCAACACAATAAACTTACAAATCCTTCCAGTCAAATGTAACATCGATTCAAGTGATAAAAGTGTTAAACATACAGTTCTTTTGTAACGAAAATGTTTTTAACTTAAACAGGTACGAGTTGGCGAAGTTACGTTGCTTTTCCTCAAGTTATCCAGCCAGTGGAATGGACGTAACTCGCTACAAAGTTGATTGCTCTGCAACCGCACTCGACACAAGTTTTAGCTTGATTTCTACACTGTGCCTTTGGAGACCCCATTCATGACTAAATTCGGTTTGGTTGTTACTGGGTTTCATTACTTTACACAAGTTATTCGATAAAATTCTACTTTTATAACGCGAACTTATTTTAAACAGCTCCCGCCACAATCCGCTCGTCCAATATGGGTGCAGCTTCTAGCTAGAATGATCTAGAAGCCGTGTAAAAAACAGACGACCTTTGTAAACAAGAGTCGTCTGTCATCCGTCAACTGTGCAACGCACCAAGATATATTTTATGAAACCTGTTCTTCGCTCCGAAACACAATTTTTTTTCATATACTGGATGAAAGGACATCGACGCGAAAACTGTTACCATGGATTTAGTACATGATTCTGAACGCCCCTTTTTTTTGGGTGGGAAATTATCAAATAACAAATTTTGATCAAATAACTTCTCCCGCTCTGGGCAGAGCGGGAGAAGTTATTTGATCAAAATTTGTTTTTGACCCAAAAAATAAAAAAGGGCCATGCGATTAAACATTTAATTTGGTGTCGGAAAAGAAAAAAAAAATAACAGAATTATCGAATGAACACTGAAATATCTTGTTTAGTTTGTAGACAGTTTCAATCGATCAGACTTGCTACTATTTAGTATAAAAAAAAAAAAAAAAACCTAAATAAATTATTAAGGAGAGTTTAAATAATAATGTGTCAGACTCTTAGTGACTATAATCTACCCGTGTTCCTTCGGTTGCCCTGTTACCGGGGGCCAGGATTTCCCTATCGGTTTTCTTCGAACCCCCGGCAGGCATTGGCCCTAGCGGACCCCGTCAATTCTGCTGATATCTCTTTGAGGCGCGCGTGGAACACAACGCGCCGTCGACCCGGGCTTGGTCCTTATCGGACGGCGAGCTACCCATTGCTCACCGTCTGCAAGCCCGCGCCTACGGTGGCCGGAAATCGGTACGCGATTCCCGCCGCGGGCGTCTCCTCCTGCGGCGGTTAGGGGTGAGAGGGCGCGAACTTTGCCTCTCCCTCACGTGTTCCGCCACCTCCTTCTCGAGCATTAGCACTTCGCAGATGGAGGTAACGGCCTGCCATTTCCTCTCGCTCCGTACCATGGCCTGAACCAGGGCCGGACGCGAGAGATCACCGCCGCCGATTGCCTCTACGAGGACACGACGTTGCTCCGCCCAAGCCGGGCAGACCTCAACCGTATGCTCCACCGTTTCCTCAGGCCGATCCACACAATGATGACACCCGGGCGTTTCGTCCCGCCTTATCCTGAACAGGAACCTCCCGAAGCAGCCGTGTCCGGTGAGGACCTGCGTCATGCGGAAGGTGAGGACGCCGTGGCGTCTCTCAAGCCACTCCTCAAAGAGGGGTCTTATCGCCGCAAATTCTGAACGCCTCTGCGTTGAAATTTTTCGTGAGTTATTAAAAAAACATGTACTAAATCCATGGTAATAGTTTTCGCGTCAATGTTCCTGCCACCCTAAATAAATATCGTGATGTGTGAATGTTAAATATATTATATCGTGATATCTGTAGGTTAAACTATGACATTTCTGTAATCGTGATTTGCGCCCTGATAATATCGAATTTTTTAATACATAACATAACATCACGCCTGTAATGCCCAAAGAATCAGCAGAGGTGTACCTGTAGTACACCCACATTTTCCCAGTTATGTTTTTTTTTATTCCAAATAATAGACGGGGGGGGGGGCATTTGCGCCATCAACGGGTCAAAATGTTCAGTAGTAGCCCGGAGTGTGGATTAGTCCCAGACTCTGAGCTACTACTGAACATTTTCTGATGGAAAAACCCAATAATACTATGCCTGACCTGGGAATAGAACCCAGAACTTCATGCAAAGTAGTAGCACTTATGACCACTTGATTAACGAAACAATCAAAAGTCGTTTTTTTTAAATTGCTTACTTATCAGTATTCAGCTTTAGAATTACAAACAGCCTAACATCTAAATATCTAACACAAGAAATCTACCCTGAAAGCACAAAAGTTAAAACATTATAACGATGAAAGTAAGTACCGGAGTCGATTATTGTAAGTCGAAAATAATCGTTTCGGCGATTAATTTTTTCGTGGAACAACCTTGTAACGAATAAATGGGTTAATTACAACCCTGGTCCGGGAATGTTTGAGCTTCGAACGAAAATGGCTTACAGGAATTAAAAACTCATTACTATTAGCGAACAACTGCCAAGACTAATTCGTGCAGGCACGGTGGCAAAGCAAAATATTAAATCCACCTTCCTTAACTTAGTTTTTAATTAAAGTATTACCTTCTAGTATATAAGTGTGCCTAAGCCCTGTTCTTATGAACTAATTTTAAGTATTCTACAGACCATATTATGCGTAGGTACAAGTTTTTCATAACCACAGTATTAATAAGTACCTAACAGTATTATTATCTTCATAGAAAACGGCCAAAACAACGCGCTTCTAAATCTCAGTGTATATCAGTACCCAACAGTATCGAGTGCGCGGCAGTTACGCACGGACGCGGAAGGTTTATCTACCGAGCGGTCGCAGGTAATTTTTTCTAGTTCATTTCCGAGATATAATACTGTTACTTTATTAAACAGTGACATAACTGTCGTCAGTGCATGTGGTTTCCAGAAAAGAAAACATTGAACTTTCCTCGTCTCCAGTTGATACAAGAAACGATCATCCGCATCTTCTAATAAACAGTGAGTTTGTCATGCTATCACGCTTAAACGGCTGAACGGTTTTGGATGAAATTTGCGCACATGGATAGACCATGACATGGGTTAGGACATTGGATACTTTTTATCCCGGTATTCTCACGGGATCGAGACTTATACGGGTAAAACCGCGGCACCCAGTTAGTTTCCAATACTTATAAGCTGCGATCACTTGCCTCCCCTTTTCCCAACTAGTTTGGGGTCGGCTTCCAGTCTAACCGGATGCAGCTGAATACCAGTATTTTACATGGAGCGACTGCCTATTTGACCTTCACAACCCAGTAACTGGGTAATACGACACCCCTTGATAAGACTGGTTGTCAGACTTTCCGGGCTTCTGACGACCCGTAACGACTGTCAGAGCCACGAATGACAGTCGGGACTAACGGCTTAACATGCTTTCCGAGGCACGGAGGAGTCTCGGTATGTAAAGATGGTCACCCATCCACGGACCAACCCCGGTGAGCTGGTGGATCGACCCGTGCCGCTGTTATTATTTAGCCACGAGCTCCTCACAGCCAATATGAGTCTATATTTAAAATTATTTTGCTATTGTTAACTTCATTATGCATTTTTACCCCTATTTCACGAAATGTTATTTTTGTGTCTCTTTAGGTCCTGGTAGTCCTTTGTCTTAGGAACGACACTAGAATCACCGTTCTAGCTGAATAAGTTTTTGCACTGTACGTATTCGCGCACATGCACCTGCCCTCACGATGTGTCATAATCAAATTATATCCTGTCTCAATTTTTGAAGTGAAAACTTTTTTAGGCGCGTTGGGCATTTTTGAGATGGGAAAAAACAATTGAACTCGCGACACCGCTACCGACACCTCATTTTTGTAAACGCGATTGTGCTCTTTATTTAGATAAAGTTACGGACCAATGTTCTACACAAGTATTTTTCTTCCACCAAGGCGTTCTTGTTCAAGTTTTCAATTCTGTCGGCACTTACGGAGTACCACTGTTTAAAAAAAAAAATGACCTTTCTTTTGCGTGTCCAACCATTACTCTGGCATTAAAAGTCTTGTAGTTATTGTGACATGACTCAAGCCTTTGACTATGTGGACCATGATATTTTGCTAAGTAAACTTGACGCCTACGGCATTAGAGGTAATGTCTTGAATTTAATAGAATCTTATTTAAAGAACAGGAAACAGTACGTTGAAGTATCAGAAATAGATTTTAAAACTAAATGTCAACGAACCTACAAGTCTGATCGTCGTACAATTACATTTGGCGTACCCCAGGGCAGTGTTTTGGGTCCTCCTCTATTTATAATCTATATAAATGATATGCCAAAAGTTACAAGTCACCCTATGTCTCTATTTGCCGATGACAGCACTGTGACCATTAATAGCACGAACGCTCAAAACTATAACGATGAAATTACGAAGACAATAACCTCCATAGTACAATGGTTAGATAATAATAATCTAAAAATAAATATTGACAAGACGAAGTTAACGATGTTTAGCCAACGTTCAAACACAAATATGAATATATACTATGACAACCAATGCATAACACAAGTAAACACATCTAAATTCCTAGGTTTAATCATTGACCATAAATTAGATTGGAAAACACACACAGAGGAGCTAACCAAACGAATTAGTAAGTCCACCTATGCCCTAAATAAACTTACCTCAGTTATGAGTGTGGACGCCTTAGTCTCAGCATATCATGGCTTGCTGGGTTCAGTTCTAAGATATGGTGTAATTTTTTGGGGGAACTCAACCAATAGGGAAATAGTCTTCAAAGCTCAGAAAAAGTGTATCAGGACAATTTTTGGATTACAGGTCATAGATACATGTAAACCATTGTTTATTAAATTTAAAATATTGACTCTTCCAGCCTTATATATTTTTGAGGTTGCAGTATTTGTTAAGACCAATCCAAAGTTATTTAAAAAAATGTCAGATATTAATAACCGAAGTCGACGGGATATCAATAGCTTATGCGTAAGAAGGTCCCACACAGCATTAATGTATAAAAGTGTATTCTGCATGGCGCCAGTCATATTTAACCACATCCCACGATCAATCAAAGAATTGAACGTGAGCTTATTTAAGAAACGCCTAAAGTCCTTACTTGTGAACAAAGCATATTACAGTATTTCGGAATTTATAACAGACAAAAATTTAATGACAGAATGATGACATGCTAAGAAAATAAAATGTATTGTAATCCTTGACATAAATTTTATTTATTGACATTAGTATTATTGACATCAGTTTTTGTATGTTAACTTTAGTATTGTTTAATGACATATCCTTATTATTTGTTTTCAGTCTGTGTGTTGTCATGCACTGTATTGACATTTGTATTTTTATTTTTTATTTTGACATTGATTTCTATTGCTATTTATTATTAATTAATTTGTATTATGAAATGTGAGGTTTTTATAATTGTTTTTTTATTGTTCAGACTTATTTAATTCAATAATTACTCAATTACAAACATTTGTACGCCCTCTGGTATAACATAGCGAACACTTTATCTTTAAATACCATTACTATTGTACACCTATGTTAAACAAATGAATAAATGACTTATGACTTATGACTTAGCGATTGAATGAAATCTTACATGTTTTTGATGGTCAGAAATAATGAACTTACTGCCAGTATTTGAAGCGAAAAGACGTTTTCACGTCAATAATGCCAAGTTTTATTTGCCTACTCTTCCAAAGTCTTGGCAGCTTGCAGCCCTGTTAGTGAAGTTTCATTTTATCGCCGACGCTTCCATCTTGTGAGTGAAACAGATTATAAAAGGTGTATCAAGAAAGGAAACTCTTCTGATTTTGTTTAAACTAATAATGCAAAAGCAAGTCTGTCTGTTTGTCTGTCTTTTTACCTCTTCAGTGTACTAACCAAACATTAACAACAATGTAAATGCAAAATGTAAGTATGCTGAAAATGCAAGGAATGTCAATGAATGCTCAACGGGAATTAATCCAAATAAAAATGCAAGTTGTCCGACTCAAATCACGTATACATACATACATACATAAACTCACGCCTTCTTCCTATGGGGGTAGGCAGAAACTACAGAACGCCACCTGCTACGATCCTTACATAGTCCTTTTGCCTCGTTTATCATAAATCACGTCTAATTGAACAATAATTAAATTATGTACGAAAATGCATCATCTAAGCTCCGCCGTAAGTCAATGCACTTCCTAATGTAGGTCGCGATCAAAGTGCAAATACGCGAGTCTATTATCTGACTTATAATTGCATTTCAAAACCATGTACGTACACCGTACACTGCTTGTTACCTTTTCATGCTTAAATGGCTGAACGAACGGTTACACGAATAGAACATGACCTGGGTTAGGACATAGGATACTTATTATCCTGGAAGTACGTTTCTGTGGGATAATTTCCGAACACTCAGGCGAAGCCGCGGTTAAAACGAATGTGAAAGAAATTGACTTTCTGTTTGTTTTTTCTTTATATACTGGAAGGTATATAAAAATATACACATATTTATATATATATATATAATCAATCTGCAAAAAATACGACACCTCTTGGTAAGACTGGTTGTCAGACTTTCGAGCTTCTGACGACCCGTAACGATTGTTAATGATCCACGAATGACAGCCGAGACCAACGGCTTAACGTGCTTTCTGAGGCACGTAGGAATCTCGGTATGTTAAGATGGTCACCCATCTACAGACCAACACCGGCAAGCGTAGCTTAACCTGATGGATCGAACCGTGCGGCTGTTATTACTTAGCCAGGAGGTCCATATCACAGCTGCATATTTATATATATACATAATATAAAAATGTTTATGCCATTTATTCCATTAGGTACCTATCATATTATACAACCGTCGTACAATATCTTTCACATTTAATATTTGCGAAAAGGCCAAATTTATTCAACCTTTCAGCAAATTGTGAAATATTTTTGTGGTAAATATTAAAATTATTATATTGAGAGAATGTATGTTATTAATTAAAGGCACATTCACGAATAAAAACTACAAAAAACATGCAATAATTCGAGAAAACAGTATCATTAAAGCTGTGAAAGTTTTCACAAACGCGGGAAATGTAAGTAGAAAACAATTTAAGTAAATTCTCAGCAAAAAGAATTCCAAGCCAGGTTAGCTGTTTATTTGCGCCTATATTTTGTGGCCAAAATATTTTTAAAGCACCTACGGAACGCCAAGGATTCCCTAATGCTGCTAATCTTATTTTAATTTATATGTAAATTCATTATCAGCATATTATCTCTAATATTTCGGCCAAATGTTCAGAGTTCCGAAAGTTTTTTTTGAGATATTTTAATATAATAGCAATCTTTCGCTTATTTCCCCTTTTATTACCTCGACTTTTATCTTTAATTCCGCAGACATGCCATAGGAACGCAATGATTACTGGGGAGAATGGGGTGGGAAGAAACAGAGAGAAAAATGTATAATGAAGTCTCGTCGAACCCTACTTCCCTTGCTTTGTTGTCATTCTTTAAATCTAATCAAGGGTTACATTTTGTAACGATGGATAAATGAGAAATGCAAACTTTTCCCTCCAGTATCGGTGTCTTGTCACTTATAGAACTGTTATCAATATTTCTACTTTACTGGCTTTTGGAAAGAGGGAGAATGGATTGCAATCTACAATTTAATACCTACTTTGAGCATAGTTTCTAATATACAGAGATTAAAAATATAGGGTGGCAGGGACATCGACTCGCACCCTGTTACCATGGATTCAGTTCATGATTCTGAACCCTCCTGTGTTAAAATTTGTTCTAAATAGCTGTTCCATACATTTTGCCCGCGAAGGTATTGCACTTTTGTAGGAAACTGCAAATTTTTGAAGTGAAAACTTCTTTAGGCGCGTTGGGCATTTTTGAGATGGGACTAAACCATTGATTTCGCGACACTGTAACGATACCTCATTTTTGTAAACGCAATTATGGTCTTTATTTATATTAGGTTACGGGTCAATGTATAGAACATTGACCCGTATTTTACTTTAAAGGTTGTGTAAACGCGATTGTGCTCTTTATTTATATTATATTAAGGGTCAATATTCTATGAAAGTATTTTACTTTAAATATTTTGTAAACACGATTGTGCTCTTTATTTAGATAAGGTTACGGACCAATGTTCTATACGAGTATTTTTCTTGCAACAAGGCGATCTTGTTCAAGTTTTCACTTCTGTCGGCACTCCCGGAGTGCCACTGTTTTTTTTTTATAGCCAGCTCCAGTATCAAGAACTGAATCCATAGTAACAGGTTGTGCGCCGATGACCCTGCCACCCTGTATATTGTTCGGCCTAAAACTGTAACGTAAGAAGAATCAATGTACATAAGCTTTTATAATTTCTAAAGTGGCGATATTTTCATGGACGTCCACGTCCATAAAATGTGTGGAAATACGTGTACGTATTGAAGGAAATTTAAAAGAGGGGCTCGTGGCTTACTAATAACTGCCGCACGGGTCGATCCATCAGGTTAATCTACGCTTGCCGGGGATTGGTCCGTGGATGGGTGACCATCTTTACATACCGAGACTCCTCCGTGCCACGGAAAGCATGTTAAGCCGTTGGTCCTGGCTGTCATTCATGGCTTTTTGACAGTCGTTACGGGTCGTCAGAAGCCCAAAAGTCTGACAACCAGTCTTACCAAGGGGTATCGTATTACCCAGTTACTGGTTGTGGAAGTCAGATAAGACAGACGCTTCATTTCAAATACTAATATTCGGCTGCATCCGGTTAGACTGGAAGCCGACCCCAACATGTTTGGGAAAAGGCTAGGTGATTGATTGACGGAAATTTAAAAGCGTCTTCATAAATATTTCCATACAATGGGCCTGTGTCCAAATTTTTTATTTTTATTCCGTCTTTCAGAAAATAAAAAAAGTTGGACACGTATTTTTTATTTTTTGACGTAATCAAAAGATTACGGCGATACATTGAGTTAAAATGTGGCATGACGTCACGCCTTGCTAGATTTTATACGACGTTGTGACGTAACGAGCCCCCACTCCCCAACTTTAATGCGTGTTTTCTAAGTTATTTTTGATTAATATGATAAAGCAAAAAATACGTGTCTAATATTTTTTATTATCTGAAAGACAGACTAAATAGAATTTTAATTTTTTTACCTAGGAAACTACCCTATTTACTTGTCTGTGAAAATACCAGGTTAGAAATTATAAAAGCGCACAATGGGTAAAGAACTTTTATGATTTACGTAACTTTATTAATATCCATTCTTGTCATTTTCAAGAAAATTGTCTCGATGAATGGCCTGCAGCGACACAAGTACTTAGCGTTTCCTTTTTTCTTTCTTTGCCAAAGTAATTATGTACAAGGAAGAAATTGTCATAATAAAATTTCCCGTTTCCATCAGTATGAAAATTAAATACGGCAAGAAAGTTTAGTAAAAATTACACATTTTTAACCCAAAAGTTTCTTTCGGTTAATTAAGTTCTTCATGTTACGAAAAACTTTAGGGGTTGTTCATTTCCTTCAGCTGTTTCTTACGTACAAGTGAAAATGTGTTTTCTTACTTAAATGTTATTTTGAAATAGTCCATAAAATTCGAAAAAGTTTCCTAAATATGCATTACATAACAATGAACCTTGGAAATGAAGTGAGACGAGATAAAATATGATGTTTCGTTCTGTAGGAACAAGAAATTCTCCGGGAAATACCTTACCAAATTGAGGAATCCCTTCACAGATGTCAGTTATTGTTTCCGCTTACGGAATCCCGAAATGAATTCACTAGGTAGTATTTCTTACACACACAGATAGATTTTAATGCTTGTGCGACTATAGTACGAAAATATACCTACAAAGTTTTAAGGCTCCCGCAACAGTCGCGAATTGTATGTCGCCTACGCCCTAATTGCGTAATACAACACAATCACAATTTGTTTCAGTTTGAAACAGATTGCCAATCCATTGCTTCATAAGTTGGAAAAAAAATCTGCTCAACTACGTAAATAACGCAATGAATGTTGTTGAACTGTCAAAATGAAACAAATTAGGCATAATTGTTTACGAAAATAAGTTACGCAATTAGGGTACTGTACAACAATTTCCGTGTTTTTTTTCATAGAATTGTTCCACGAGAGTGTCTGTGCGAGCCTTTACTCATTGTTAATAAATCTGCTGTTTTCTTTTTCAATTAACACCTTATTATATACCCTAATATATAATCAAATCGAATGGATGTAATCGTATATACCCATAATACATATATATGTATTATGGGTATATACGATTACATCCACGGCGTTTATTCCCTTCCAAAATACAAGTGTAAGACCGCAGTAAGCGAATACCTTCAGGGTCTTACTTACGATGACACTGACAGACTGTTTGCCAGGAATTCATAAATAATAAGCGCTAAAACACACACATAAACGCACACAAACACACCCACACGCAAACGCACCCCAACACACACACACCTCAACACTCCCACACACACTCTTGTTTGTGCAGACACACTCACACACGCATTAACGTATTTCCTTGCATGACTTAATATAAAAGTAAATACATTATTTTTCAATCTAATAATTACATTCAATTCAATTTTTTTATTATTTTATTACTTAAAATGAGCGTAACTTAATTTGTACAAGGACTATTTTTGTATCATTATATTGAAACGAATAGCAAACTATGATTGTAGGAGGAAGGCGCCGATGTCTGTCACACAGTTAATACTAGCACAGACTTCGTCGTTAACGCTATCTTTAAAATGCTCTAAACTCTGTACATTGTGTTTTTGTTTAGGATAGATGAGTTGTATCAACATTATTGTTAATAAAAAATATTATTATTATTTAGGACTATTTCTTAACTGATTAATAATAATTATGGTACTTAGTTCTAGACTTCTTTAACTGACCACTTTTTGATGTAAGGACATAGTAATAGTGAATGAAGAAGAAAATAATATCAAAACATAATTATTCGCTCACAAAAACATTTTTTTGTCCTAAAAACAAAATATACACATCCAGCCTCGTCATTCAAACCAAAAACAATACCTTTTCGCGTACGGCCACTATCTGTTCGTGTACATGTAACGGTCACATTGTGTCGACACCGCACATACGGTACAGTCGAGCACAGGAGTATCTCCTAGTTAATTATCATCACTTGACACCTGGCTTCGTACCACTACCTGTTAGCTAATTGACAGTGGGACGGCCCGACAACCAAAGCCGGGAAACGGATTTACCGCTGAATTTTCCCCCTTCGAATATAGGTACGAAGTACTGATTTGTAACTTACTTGGCGTAAAAATACATTGTTGTTCGAGTATATTGTTTGCGTTTCCGAAATATTTGAAGTGCGGTATTTTTGTTCAGTTGATTGATTTTTTATTGAAGTTGGTGTATACAATGTTTTTGTATCCGCATTTTAAAATTGTTCACTGAGAATTGATTTACGTTTCTTGTGTTGACGTACGTTTCTGAAATAATACATATCTGTTAGGAAGTAATTTATCCATTATAAAATCAACGTGAATGGGGAAGATGACTAATCTTTAGGTAAACTAATTAATTTTCATATTTTATTTTCTCTGGGCATGTCATCCCATACATTATGTTACATCTTGAATCAACGTACAGTTTATTCTGCATGTTAATTAAATAAATTATATAGGTAGTATACTATAAATTATGTAGGTAGCCTCGCCGATGGATCCAGTGCACACACACATACTCACAACACAACACACTACATATACATCTTTCCTCGCATAATGACACTTACCCACTAGACTCCACACACACACCGCACAGTACACCGTACACTCATACATCTCGCACCACATACACAACGTCTCTTGCTAATTGTCTTTTTTATTATTTTTTTACTATTTTCCTTCATTTGCTTCTCGTTCATAGAAACTCAAATGATTGTGCTTGTACTTTAAACTTCTGCAATATGCCTAATGATGACCCAAACACTGGGAGCCTGGAGATCCGTAACACAGGTGTTGTTTGTAATGGATAAACTCAAAAACTACTTAACCAATTTTAAAAATTATTTCACTTATAGAAAGCTACATTATCAGCGAGTAACATGGGCTATATTATATTGATGATGACTTCCACGCGAATGAATTCGCGGGCAGAAGCTAGTCTAATATATAGCTTAAATTATTGCTTATTACATCAGCTATCTGTCAGTGAAAGTCCCGTCGTTGTCGGTCCAGCCGTTTCGGAGATTAATCGGAAAGAACAGACAGACAAAAAAATCTAAATATTTTTTCGTTATAAGAACCGTATATACAAAATCATATCATTTAGTAAAAAGCTGTTATTTTGACATTACAAACAGACACTTCAATTTTATTTTATTTGTACAGAAAAGTACTACGCGTTTTAAACACACATATTTTTCACATATTTTTCCAAGAACCGTTCGTAACTTTTATTTACAAAATATTTCTCGCAAAATCAAAGAGTTTTCCTCCAATACCGACACTGTGTTTTACTGTCGAACGGGAAATATACAGTGCAACGTCGAGCCGGGAGGGGACGTACTTTTTGACTACCTGCGAATAATTCCCGGGTACCCAGTAATAGATTTCGAAAAAGCGGAAACGAAGTCAACCATAAATCCGCTGGCGAATGACGGAGTGAATAGCTATTTAAATATCTGGTTGCGACAGTACAGGGTTGTATCTAGATATGTACCTACGTATAGATATACCGCCGAACCCAATAACCTATTGTCAGTAAAAGACAGATGGCTGTTGATAGTAGACAGTATAAATTCTATCCGTCATTGTGTCACATTCCATAGGATTCCTAGTCTCTGACAAATTTTTTAGACGTTAAAACCATAAATAGATAGGTTTTCTATCTCCAGTATACCAAAACTGATGATAGATAGGTTATTGGCAGTTATTGGTTTCGGCCGATAGTCGACCTCGTAATTGTTTTGCCTGTTTTGACAACAATTCCCAGTAAATTAAAACTTCACTAATGTTGAAACGAACAAAAGTGACCACTCTCTAGAAAGAGACAAAGCGCTGTGCCCCCAATACCTGTCTCTTTTCTGCAAGCCTGTAAATTGTCACATTCAATTAGTCTATTCAAAATCAAAACTCTAGAAAGAAACAACAACTGGCCGCACATTCGCTTTGTCTCTCTCGTACTTTTGTATGTACTCACTGCACAACTGAATACTACACGTTTTCTATGTGTATAGGTTAAAACTATACACCGTGACATTTTAGTCGTCTTACAAAAACTGCCCACTTCATGTATCCAATGCCTACTAATCATTTATTTTAAAAAAAGATATATTGTAACAATTTTTTTAATGGCTCCTCGAGGTATTTTATGTCAGGTACATTGAGTGATCCTTTGTAAGTCGACTAAAATGTCACGATGTATATCATTTTAAAAAAAAATGAATGTTGAGTAGTCATTGGATACATGAAGTGGGCTGCTTTTGAAAGACGACTAAAATGTCACGGTGTATATTTATTTATTTAAACTTTTCACACACAAAAAGATACAAAGGCGGACTTAATACCTTAGGCATTCTCTACTAGTCAACCAAGGGTGGTGAAGAGATTGGATGGCAGGTGCTCTGTTTGAGAGGAACATAGAAAAAAATTTATTAAAAATATTTCTAATGATATATTAGAAATAAAATAACAGTACATAAATAGATAACCTATAATACACACACACACATATTTTATATAATATACATATATTTATTATATATATACATACATACAAATTCAAGGGAGAGTGGTATTGAGATGACTCTACTCTATTTATTTATAACTGTCACATATATTTTAAAAGAAAAGTTGACCTTGTGTCGTGTATTGCGAAGGCGTAAGGGACAACTAAAAGAGGAGGGCTTTCCTGACATTTAACTCTCTTTGCAAAAGTATCGCTTTTTTCAATAATAAACAAAGATTTGAGTTTTTTTTCTCCTTTAGAAATAGGTATATAACACAACATCACGCCTGTAATCCCCGGAGGGATAGGCAGAGGTATACCTACAGTACACTCACATTACACCAGTTATGTTTAAGTCCCGTGTAATAGGGGACGAGTCTATTGCCATCAACCGGGCACAAATCCAGACACCAGATCAGACAAAATCCAGATGGAAAAACCCAGTAACACCCTGCCCGATCTGGGAATCGAACCCAGAACCCCTTGCTCAGCAGTAGCACTTTCGACCACTAGAACAACGAAGTAGTCGAGTCGAAAGCAAAATCAAAGGAAATCGATGTATTTGCAGTTTAATAATACTACTTATACTCCATTTGAAATGAGATTAGATATTTAAACAAACCTTTTTTACAGTCCGTTCAACCGATTTTGACTTTCATGCCGTGGGCATAAGGATGGCATTAAAAGCAAAAAAACCGTTACAATACCAACTGTTTACTGCAGCTGCCATTTGTCGTGCCACCAACGCAATAGAAGTCAAAATCGGTTGAACGGACTGTAAAAAAGGTTTATTTAAATGTCTAATCTTATTTCAAATGGAGTATAGGTATTAATGAACTGCAAATAAAGGCTCGTGCAGACTAGCATGACTTGTTGCGCGACGCGACACCGGTAATTGTTCTACCGTGAAATTTTCTTAGAAATTGTTTTGTTAGAGTCGCGTCACGCCATCGTATCGCGCCAGTCTGCACGAGGCTTAAATCAATTTTTTAGCAAACCAAAAACGCCGATTAATGTTGAAAAATAACCGGATTCACTCCTTCAGCATGTTCCTCATTTATAAAATGGTCCCGTACAAAAACTAACCCATTAAAAAGTGACGAGAAGACCCACCATTCCCTTGTTTCCTTTTAATTAAACTGAAAATTCACAGTCATGGTTGGAAGTGAACCGGCCGGGATATAGCTAAGCTCGGTACTTGAAAAAAGTTAGTTTAGCTTTGCAAATGAGATTAAGTCTTATGGCGGTGTTGCTCTTTATATCCGTATTTAGTTCAGCCCGGTTTTGTGTGCGGAGCTAAATATATTTTTGAAGTATTTTTCTACTTTTAGTTCAAGTTTGTGGCGTTGTTTCTTTAGGTCTCTTGTAACGTTAGCGTAGAAACACATGTTAGTGATAAATTGGACACGTCAAATAACAATTTAGGGTGGCGATTTAGTGATTCCACCCGTCATACTAAATAAGTTTCGCTATAAAACTCAAATACGAATTCCGATTCGTAAAAAAAACTTTCATACATGCATCGAAATAGTATCTGTCTAATAAGTATTGTTTTATAGGAATTTGTTATTTTTTTCACGAATTGATTAGGTATGAGTTTCATAGCTTAAGTTGTTCAGTATGAGGGGTAGAATCATCCCTTAGTCGGATGCAGGTGACTAAATTACTACTCTGTATAATATGTAGTACTACTATGTAGTAGAGTACCTGGGCAACCAAGCTCTGCTGTGGTGAAAATAGAGAATTCTCATCTAATAGTATAGGAAAGTTCACACTAATTCCATGTATAGTACACACTAATTCCATGCTGCCATGTTATTAGGTAGGTACTTACTAATTCCATGGTACCATGATAGTAGGTACGTACTAAATCCATGCCGTCATGTCATTATTCTAAGGTAGCCATCTTGTTCTAAACTTTGGGTGACCGAGCTCTGCTCTGGTGTAAAAACAGAGAAAACTAATTATCCCAAATATGAGACCTAGCTATATCGATTTTTCGCCCCCGTAAACCCCTATATTGCAATTAATCGTTAGAGCCGTTTTCGGGAATGTGATTACAAATATATTTCGAAGACGGGTATGTGACTTTCGTTATTATCAGCGATATTTTAACTACTGTGGGCGTAGTGTGGGTAGTGTTGGTTAATTCGCAATAGAAAAACCGTTTGCAGTTCAGATCACATTATAATTTACTATCAAATTAATCACACTAGCTAAATCATACACACACTGGGTGCGACGGTGTTTATTAAAATCACAAATTAACACAATGATCCCAAATTAGATTTAACACAATAACTGAGCACAACGAATCTAGAACAGTTCCGCGACGTCTTGACTCCGATACGATCCGAGGCTGAATCTCTCCTCGCCGTGGCCTTAAAACATCACGACTCTGTAGGAGTGCGCTTGGTGTGGGTAGATCACGTAATGTCGCCAGTGCAATGGCGCGCTTGCGATTCGTTTCGTGTCCATACTCATGACCAGATCCGACATATATCATATAAATATACATACAAATATTGCTAATTTAATAGTATAGGATGATTGTACAAAACAGACATCCTTTGCAGAGAGTCTAGTTAGACTTGCATTGCTCAATCTAGATCTGTAAATACCTACGTCTAATTTACAATCGCCGCTTACAATACAAAACGAATTATAAAAAAAAGCTTTCTAATCATCCACTATCACAAATGGCACATACTAAGACAGTCGTTAACTTGAGAATGTGACATCTCTACTCATAACCCTAGAAGACCCTAACTTCAGAATAATGAAACAAATAAACACATATTTACAAACACAATTAAAACAGACATAATAAAAACGCGATCTAACCTAATTAGTCACAACCCTATAACAAAAAAAAGTAATTAAAACAAACAAACACAAGTAGGACATTCATAAGCATTGGTATGAACGCCGCGATAAAACTCCCACAGGTATGCTCATCGTTAATTAAATTCAACCGCGGAACGTGTCGCCTCTTAGGATATATTAATCCCCTTTTACCTAGGCATCTGAAATCAGAACAAAACTGCCTTGTCGCGAGGGTTAAGATTAACAGTCAAGGTACAATTTTATTAGCATTTTTTCCTCTTTCCGGGGTGCCAAGCTCATTTCCTCTCCTCTAATTTATTGCAGGCATTCGGAACCCGTGAAATTAGTGATATCAAACAGTCATAACCCCCCTTTCGTATTTACCTCGAGGAAATTTAATTTTAGGAATTCGATTAAAATGTGATTAAGTCGAATTTAAAAAATGTTTCACGTGCCTGAAGTATTTCATGGGAGATTTAATCGTCTGTTTGAAGTAGGCTAATCTGTGTTTAACACAAAAAGTAATTTTGAGCGAGGGGTTTTATCCTTTTCTAATGTAAGTAGCTTGGTGGTTTTTGGGGGAAGGGAATAATAGGGCTATAAGGCTCTCAAACTACTCTTACATAAAAATGATGATGTATTTTAAATTGAATTTTTCATCGTTCGTTTCATATTTGCAAGATAATAAATGCACTCTTGAGATTTCGGCAACAAAGGGGATCCAGCTATCCACCCCTTAGAAGGTGTTTGAAGGGTCGCAATATGAAAGCAGATAAAAACTTAAGCAGCTAGATGTGCTGACTCGTTCATCGTTATACTCCCTTTTTATCGACATTTTACTTCCATCCATTCGAAGCCGAAGTTTCATTAAAACATACAGATTTTCATGACAGTTTTAATTGTAATTTAAATATTGAACAGCGCGAAATATGTTTAATTAGTGCAATTTGGCAGTTCGCCATTATTTTAATTCGTATTGTGTTGCAGTATGAAATAATTACGATTTCATCAGCTACACGAATTTATAATTAGGTTATTCACGTATCTGATTCTGTTTGCCAAGTTCAAAGGGTCAGTTCTGAGTATCTGACCTCCACAACCCAGTTACTGGGTAACACGATACCCCTTGATAAGACTTTTTATTAGGTAAACATGACCTAATATTCACGAGTTTTCTGTTTTAACATTTAATAAAAGTTCGCTGCCCCAAATAACCACTGCAGAATTATTTTGGGTGAAGTCCAAATTACCTAGAAGATATCGTATCTCCCCAAAAGAACTACATTTGTATCTTTCAATCAAAACGGGAGCCATCTGTATCCCCGACCAGCCAACTCTTGCATTACCAAAATTGCTCGGAACCAATTTCCTTTATGCGATTCCGTGAGATACACTTTGTGGAGACTTGCAAGCCACTCATATTATTTGATTGATTTATGTTTAAGTGAAACATTTTAACAGTTTACAAAAATACGAGGATTTTCTTGGAAGAATGTTGCGTATTTATTTTGTTCTCTCTATTTAGAACAGTATATGTATGTGCTTTTAGAGGACCTCGTGGCTAAGTAACAAGAGCCGCATGGGTCAATCCAGCAGATTAAGCTACGCTTACCAGGGTTGGTCCGTGGATGAGTAACCATCTTAACATACCGAGACTCCTCCATGCCTCGGAAAGCACGTTATACTGTTGGTCCCGGCTGTCATTCGTGGATCTATGACAGTCGTTACGAGTCGTCAGAAGCTCGAAAGTCTGACAACCAGTCTTATCAAGAGGTATTGTATTACCCAGTTACTGGGTTGTGGAGGTCAGATAGGCAATCGCTCCATGTAAAATACTGGTTTTCAGCTGCATCCGGTTAGACTGGAAGTCGATCCCAACATAGTTGAGAAAAGGCTAGGCAAATCGATGTATGTGCTTTTACAATATTGTAAATGGAGATATCTATTTTGTACCAAGGTGCCCTGTGTATTAACTTAATGAAATAGACATAATTATAGTAACACATTTTGGTACAAGCCTTTATTTATACACATTAAGTTCAACAAATACACAACACACCAATTACTTAATTGCTACATTCGTAATTACATTCCAAATTAATGGATACTACATCGAAGCTTTTTAGCGAATTTCATTTCAATAAATGATAGGATGAGTCCCTTGATACCTTCGAATGCGGAGCAATTGGGAATAATAGACACATTGATGAATCCCTGGCTTAATGCAGCACAAAGACAAAAAAAAGTGGTGGCACTCCGGGAGTGCCGACAGAAGTAAAAACTTGAACAAGATCGCCTTGGTGGAAGAAAAACACTCGTACAGAACATTGGTCCGTAACCTTATCTAATTAAAGAGCACAATCGCGTTTACAAAAAAGTATACTTCCAAAACATTTAAAGTAAAAATACTTGTATGGAACATTGATCCGTAACGTCATATAAATAAAGTGCACAATCGCGTTTACAAAACCTTTAAAGTAAAATACTTACATAGAACATTGATCCATAACGTAATATAAATAAAGAGCACAATCGCGTTTACAAAAATGAAGTATCGTCATGGTGTCGCGATATCAATGGTTTAGTCCCATCTCAAAAATGCCCAACGCGCCTAAAGAAGTTTTCACTTAAAAAAAACTTCTAATTTAATAAAAGCAGTTTGCATCGACGCTGAGGGCTTAATGACGCCATATTTACGGATAACATGGAGGGATAGAATGTAAAAAAAAATCTCCCAAACATTTTGCACAGATGCTGAACTGAATTAACCACAAACTTGGGCCATTATTAATTCTGTTTTCGTGTAGCCGACGGCTAATGTTTCAGCGGGCTTATTATTGGGAAATTCTGTAATGACTGTTAATAAAACGATCACGCCACGGCTTCGGGCACGCGACCACGAATAAGGACAAGTTGTATCAAAGTTCAATGCACTTACCTTCTGACTTCAATTGGGTTAATCATATTATAAGTTTCGAACCCGACTGGTGCAGGTTAAGTTGGAAAAACTAGCATCATGAACTATTTCAATTATCTACAAGTTTTCTGTTACTTGAAGCTTAAAATGAAAGGAATAAGTCAGTGTACTGCAGTGTCATTATTTTTTAAAGAAAAACATGGAAACACTTAGAAGTTATAGCCTTTAACATCGATTTATTCTGGGGCAATTCAGCTATGTGGTTTTTGGCAATATGGAGTAAAAACTAATATTTGGTGCTAAATCGGTAAGAAGTGTACCTAAACTGGGTTCGCAATTTATTTGCCATACATGTAAACAAACATGAGTTTTAGGAAAACAATTGTAATGCCTACACATAAGGTTCAGTTTGCGCTACAATTTTATATTTTTTAAGAGTTTTTCAACAGTACTAGTCAGTCTAAAATCAAAGTTGATGTTTGTTTATGTGGAAATAATATTAATTGGAAACAAGGTTATAAATAGACCTTACAATACATTCATCTCAGACACCCCGTCTTTTGCAGATATACTCAAAATCATTTTTAGCTTTTATCACCCAAATTTCTTTTCAGGGGTGTAAAACTTGGGACCCTCCTATCATAGTTACCACCACAACTTACAGTTATCTAATACCCCATGCATCCGACTCACAAAATTCCTTCAAGTGTGAATTCTCCAACATGTGATGTTGAATCTATCCACAGATAAGAGGTACCTTTATCCCATTCAAGTCTCAACACACGACCATTTTTCATGTCTTTGTTGGCTCGCAGTAGGCATGAGGGTGACACTGTGACAGTGACGCTCACTATCCTCTACCCTCCCTATAAAGATTTAATACTATTTTTTTTTAATTCCATACGCAGGGAAGGCACATGTATTTTTCAATATGCTTGTTGGCATGATTGATGCTTGTTATAAAGGGATTTTGTTAAAAAAATGTTGTTCATGAAACAGTCGACAAGTTAAAAACTCTGTCAGTTTTGTAGGCAAAATTTTCTAGGATAATGTTTGGGATTTTAAATTGGGCTGTGTAATTGGTTAGCTGTGTTTAATACCATACATTTCTGTTTACGTTTACCCATAAATAATAATAAGTTTTTTTTATACTATTGCATAGCTTTTATCGCGGGCTTTGAGCGCGGCGACCGAATCAAGAAATTCCGTAACGTAACGAAAATAAAACCTAACACCTCCCACTCCGCCTACCATGTAATGACGGTTCCCATGACAACGTAATTTTTGTTTTATGTCATCACGTCATCATCCCAAGTGTAGCGTTGACAAATAGGAAGTATGGAGGTTACAAATGCTATGCAATAGCTTTACCGCGGCAATCCCCGAGTACCACATGTTTTTTTTATAATTGAACTCCTAACTTTTATTATTATAAATGCGAAAGTGAGTTTGTTTGTTACGTTTTCACGCTAAAACGTCTGAACGGATTTGAATTAAATTTGGCGCAGGTGTAGACCTTGACCTGGAGAAGGATATAAGCTATTTTTCATACTGGATCGCATACGAAATCGCGGGCAACAGTTAGTACAGTATAAATCTGAGACATAATGTAGGTATTAAAAAAATATATACTAGGAAATAAATCATCATTTAAATCAATTACATAATTGTTACTATGCCATAAAACCCGAACTACGGTATAAAAGAATTTAATATTCCATAAAAAGTAACAGTAAAAAAAACCTTAAAATTAAATCTCTTAGGCAACTATTGTATAAAAATGTCTCAGGCTTCTTTTATTATTCAGATACTTACCAACTCAATATTTCCACTTCAGAAAGTCTGAATTAGCCTTTGGGAAAAATTTAAAAAACGGTTTAAGTTTATTAAAAGCCGGATTGGGCAGACCTCTAGTCGTTAAATTCATGATGAATTTCTTTAGAACTTTTAGTGCGTCGTAAATTTGTGTGTCAACAGGGTTTTAACTAGCATAAACAACGTTATCTTCTTGAAAGTATTTGCTCGCCTTATCTTTAATTTTTATTATTATATTATACTATCCCACTGCTGGGAAAAGGACGGTCTAAGTAATTATTATTTCAGTTATCTGCTTTTTTGCTACGATACCTCTGCCGGGCTCAGCGGCACCATCCATCTTCAACCATTGCTTGGAAACTGTTGCCTTGCAGTCATTATGCATTATGGCGGCATGTACATTGCCACCTGGGAACTACGCATCAAAGACCTGACGTCACACAAATCCTGCATCGCGCAATTAGAGTTTTCCGCACGAACAGCATATATATATAACTTCCCCGATCTCAATCGTTGGGCAGTTGCCCGCCAGACACAACACCCGTCTAGTCGGAGGATCCTCCCTTTTCTATAGAGGATGAGTGAACTTTACACCCTGTTCCTCATACCTCTGAAGTACTTTTTATAATAATCGACGTACACAACTCACATGGAAGTTAACATTCTGACGACTTTTTAGACGATACAAGGGCCAGTACCGATTTCCAAAAAGAAACGCCAAGTCTCATAATCATACGGAAACCAAATCAGCAGAAAATAACTTACCCACATAATATTGTAACCCTACTTCCCCCAATAAGTAAATAAGAATAAACAAAAATAAAAACCAAATCAGACATCGATACAGAAGAACGTGATGCTCATTCTAACGATGCAATGAACCGCAACAATATATTCTGTTTTATAAAACCATGGAGAATGGAATAGTGTCCAGATTTTTTTTTTTAATGTTACTTAAGTAACTTTTTCTTTGAAGAGTAACATTGTTGCGTAATGTATTTTTTTTTATGTATGTCCACCGATTTCTCCGTCATTCGTGGACCGATTTTGAAAATTCTTTTTTTGTTTGAAAGGGTATGCTCTCAAATTGGTCCCATATAAATTGAGTGGTGGTGGTGGTGGGTGGTTTTTGAGTTAGCTACAAAATACGAATTTATTTCCCACTTAGTATGTAGATGATATGATAATGATATGTTCCTGTCACTGGTAGCAGGTAGTGGTATTCGAATGTGTGTGGGGTAGGTACCACAACTAAAAAGTGAAAAATAAAAACGTTTTACAAAAAAAAAACAACCGACTTCCAAAAAAAACACTACAACTTCGGAAAAGTTTTTTGTTTATTCTCTTCAGTTGTTTCTATGTTTAACTCTCACGCTGTTTGTACCGTTTTGTCAATTTTATACATAAGTTTCATCATCATCATCAGCCTATAATGTTCCCACTGCTGGAGCACAGGCCTCCTCTCTGTGAGAGGGAGTGGGCCGTAATCCACCACGCGGGCCCAGTGCAGGTTGGTAGATGTCATATGTCTTCGAATTTTTGGTTCTAGGACATGCCGGTTTCCTACATAAGTACATAAATTATTACATAAGTTGATATGAGTAGAAAATTATAATTGGCCTTCTTCTACATATTACTTCTGACTACTCGAATGTATTAGCTGGAAGTTTCTTAAAATTAATCAAATAAATAAATGGAGGGCGACTCCTTTCGTTTCGGCACAAATTAAACTACTTCGTTGATCTATCAGATGCAAGCGCCATTGCTGAGCATGAGGTTTTGGGTGAGGATCCCGAGTCGGCCAAAGTGTTCTTGGATTTTCTCAGAAGCAGCCCGGAGTCCGGATTTGTTCCCGGTTGATGGCAATAGGCTCGGCCCGATTATATGGGACTTAAACAAAACTGGCAAAATAAAATAACTCATAAGCTTTTAGAAATAATAAAAAGAATCCAAATCGAGCCAATAACATCGGAGATATGGCAAATGCTACTCAAAACATTAAAAATTGAATAACATGAAAAATATTAAAGATAGACCTTCGCCGCAGGAATCCGCTGGATGCGGAAAGCACAGAATTGGTCGAAGTGGCGGTGCTTGGGGGAGGCTTATGTCCAGCAGTGGACGTCTTTCGGCTGAAATGATGATGATAATGAGACCCCCCTTTCAAAGTTATTTTTCAATCATTTTTCATGAATATTCAGAAAAAATCGGGCGGGCACATTGGGCGACATTGTATTATGTGGTAGTTAATTCAGTCCGTTCTAATTTATTACATCATGGCTAAACCATTCGCACCACATCCTTCCAATAACGATTTGTTAACTAACACGGGTAAGTTACTAGGCGGGTTCTTAAATCAAACTGCAGAGAAACTTTGTTTGCAACGTTAACCGCTGAGTTAGAGCCGCCTTCCACGGTACTACATGTTGGCAATACTACAACTAAGTTGTTTCTTTTATGTCTACCATTTTTAATGTTAAAATGTCAGTTTTATTCATGTTGTTTTATTTGGGTAGGCGATGTTATTATGTTAGGTTTTTTTAAGTGAAAACTTCTTTAGGCGCGTTGGGCATTTTTGAGACGGGGAAAAATAATTGAACTCGCGACACCTTTACCGACAACCTCATTTTTGTAAACGCGATTGTGCTCTTTATTTATATTACGTTAGGATCAATGTTCTATGCAAGCATTTTTACTTTAAAGATTTTATTTTAGTTAGATAAGGTTACGGACTAATGTTCTATACGAGTATTTTCTTCCACCAAGGCAATCTTGTTCAAGTCTTCACTTCTGTCGGCACTCCCGGAGTGCCACTATTTTTTTTTAAGTATTTGAAGTAGGACAAAAAAAATAATGTTATTAGTAAAGGTTACTTTTGAGTTCGGAACCTTAAAAATTACTATGTTCTCCGGAACCTAGGTTACCAAATGATATAAGCTACTACCACAAACCGATGTAGTGGAATACCACGAATGCGAATCGATATGCGTTGTACCATTATCTGTTTAAACTTTAACAGATATTAATTTATTTAAATAATAATTTGGGGAGCAAACGGTGAAGGAAAACACCGTGAGGAATCCGGCATGTCCTAGAACAGGAAATTTGAAAACATGTGACATCCACCAACCCGCACTGGGTCCGCGTCCACCACGCGGTCCATTGCGGCCCATTCCCTGTCATAGAGAGGAGGCTTGTGCAGTGGGAACGTAGTCGTCTGATTGTAAATGTTAATTTGTGCTGTGTTAAATAACCTGAAAAAAGTGAACCAACGAAACCTTCAAACCGAATGATACATACCACTGTGTAAACGTAATCATCATACATTAATTATTGAAATAAATCTTCGTTTCATGTAACGAATTCAGTGTAAACAACTTGGTTTGTGGTTTTGATCATAATCAGATGATGATCTTGGTTCAACGTAAGGTCTTTATAATTAGTTTTATTTATTTATTTAGTAAGAAAATTCATTTATTCAACACAGACTAAAAGGCACGCAATATAGATAATTAAAAAATTCTAAACAAAATCAAAATTATTTATTTTAGGAATACACCCATATGAAATTCACGACAGATTACAAATTCAATTAATTAATACAATTTATAATTATTACAACATTATTATAAATCAATCATTATTAATAAACAGCAGATAAGAAATCAAATAATAAAAAGTGTAAAATGCAGGAAAGTGTGCCTCACGGCTGCGCGAAAAACCTTTCAACGTCAATAAATTTCAAATTCATAATAATACTAGTATATTGTTCTAATGCAGGGCAAAAGGCCTCTTCTCATACAGAGAAGGCACAAGCATTGATCACCACGCTTGCTCAAGATGGGTTGGCGATTTATGTTAAGACGCAGAAATATGCCAATGACCTTGAATGGTTAGCTTGCGTGTTCTGTACTGAGCTCACTCAACGCGTCGTACGTCCAGCCAGTAATAGGACTCGCTTATCATCAAGGAGCGCTATCCCAAATTAGACGCATTATTAATTTATTATCGTAAAACAAAAGGTATTCTAATAAAATTATAAAACACGTATACTAAAAGATAAATAATTAAATTATCTTTAAAATGGGTTTCAGAAAAATACGCTTAATAGATTTTGGGTGATTCTCAGTTTTTATCCGCGTTGGTCATTATTTTTTTACAAATTAATTTCACTAAGAAATATAAAGTTAATCTAAAATATTCATATATTATCTAAGTTATTAAGAAAATGCTCTAATTTAACATATATTTTTTTTGCAAATCATTAATACTACTCGTTTAGACGTGATCTTCAGTATAAAATCATTAAAAGTCGGTTATCGTCACCTTAACTATAAGTACAGATTTCCTCACGATGTTTTTCCATCACCTATATCAGTAATGTCCAACATAAACACAGCAAGTACACATAAATTGAAAAACTCACATTGATTTGACTAGCCCGGATCTGAACACACAACCTCGTACATTAAAGGTGAGGCCTTAACCACTATAGGCCATAACGACAAACAAAATTCATAAGATCACTAATTGTGTTATTAATAGTGCGGGTAAAGGAATCCAACTGGGGGCTTATACTTATGTAATAAGCAGTGAAATTCCAGCCAATGATTAATAGTGCTATATCTTGCACTTTGAAGCACCTTAATATCTCGAAGCACTTCAACATTACGAAGCATTTCAACGTCAAAAATATTTACTTAAAACAATTTAACTTGATTTATTCAACAATTTTATAGCACGGCGTGCCGGAGATTCATGAAGAGTGGTGAATACAAGAACCGGGAGCTTTATATAACCTTTATATAACTCTAATACAACTTCTACATAATTACTTTGTAGTCGGGCAGGGTCAGTATTTCATTGTTATGATCAAAGTTCGCTTTATTTCGTACAATTGGTTCGACTATTTTGTAAAATTTATTGTTAAGTCTACCAATGTGTGCCATGTGTTGTTTACGTATTGTGAGAAATCAAAATGGATTTTGTATTTGTTTATTGTGATTTAATACTGCGATATAATACTGGAATAATCTAGTGAATTTATATAATATGACGTAGGTACCTACTACCCAAATAGTTATACAGTATGGCAGGTAAAGAACGGGAGTGTAGTTTTTCATTTTCATGAATACACTTGAAAATTAAAAAAGCTTTTTACAAAAAGAAAACAACCAACTTCCAAAAACAAACACTACGAAGTGAAAAATAACTTTAATTTCGGAAGTCGGTGTCTTGGGTTTTGTATTTTCGCTTTTTGCCGCCGACTTCCGAAATGAAAGTTATTTTTCACTTTGTAGTGTTTTTTTTTTTGGAAGTCGGTTGTTTTTTTTTGTAAAAAGTTTTTTTTTTTCACTTTTTAGTTGTGGTACCTACCCCACACACATTCGAATACCACTACCCGCTACCAGTGACAGGAACTTATCATGTCATCTACATACTAAGTGGAAAAAAAAATACGTATTTTGTAGCTAACTCAAAAACTACCAAAGCAAAGTTAATCAAATTTATATGGGACCAATTTGAGAGTATACCCTTTCAAACAAAAGAAAAACCTCCTCCTTTTTAGAATTCGGTTAAAAACTTACAACGGGATCAACTCAGTAAAAACAGCTGTTCCATACGAAACCTATTAAACATATATTATGGTGTAAATCTATCAACTTTGATAATAATTATGATAAAATTTAAACCTTGGAAACGTGACTGAAAAATGCGATTTGAAATACCTCAAGATAATTGACAGCAATTAGCACTTTAGAGCCACCTCTTGCAACGCTAACAATGTCGTTAGCAGGTCACATTAAAAACAAAACACTGAAGTGGGGTCATGTAAAACAATATTTTTTTATTAAAACACGCTATACAATCATAAAAATTATAAGCATTTTGCAACACAGAGCCAATTAATTTTCTAGATAAGCAAAGAACACTTTGCAAGGCAACATTTTATTTCAGCCTGTGTTGAGCATGACCAGCCTTAATATTGCCACAGCTATGATGATACGGAGCTCTCTGTCTGAGAGAGGGGGCTGTTCTTCACCACGCCGGCCCAGTGCGGGTTGGTGGATGTCACAATGTCTGCGAATGTTTAGTTCTAGGACATCCCGGTTCCCTCGATATTTTCCGTAACCATTTTGAGAGCAAATTTGAGCGACAAAAGTTGTACTTTACTGTAGCCAATTTTTCAATGCCCAATATAATTGTATGACCTCTTGGTCCTCCAAGAGTAACCTCTCTGTCCATGGAATGGACGTCGAATCCGTTCTGTAATTCAATTCAGTTCACAACCATACGTCACTGACCGCAAGCCGTCACGCTTACATTTTTAACAACACCTACGAGCACGCCAATTTAAATTGGCACGCGACGTAAGGAAACTAAAATCTATGTCGCTAGGTACTGAATTTTCTCACGGTATACCGTTGACCCACAAAATGGCGCTCACTTAACTATAGTAAAGGTTTGCTTCGATTTTCCGATTGAATTCAAAAATGATAATCTAGCAGATAGTCTTAACTGTCAACATTGCTCACAGGATCAGCCAATTGCCTGGAACAGGCCGGCCATATTACATACAGATCTAATGGTCACTGAGCATACGAGTTCTTGAGTGGAAATTAACGTGAATTCTGTGGATCGGTAATTAATGAAGTATGGGACACCCAGAGTCGAAACGGAGCGAAGATCTTCGCTAGAAGGATAGAAGTGGCTGAAGACTGAGTTCAGTGGCGTGCAACAGGAGAATTCTAAGTCCAGAACTAGACTACTACAGGCTTACAGGCTGATGACGATGATAAGCTTCAGATTGGTGTTATTTCAAAACTCAAACTCAAAGCATTTATTGGAGTTCAACCATTTACAGGCACTTTTGAATTGTCAAAGAGTCAAAACTCAAACTCAAAGCCATTATTTCAAATAAACCAATTACATGCACCTTTGAACTGTCAAGGGGTCGGACAGTCAGAAAGATGAATCTAGTTGTCCATTCCAAAATGAAGTATGTACCTAAGGAGAAGAACGGGCGAGAAATTCCAAGAACACTCTTTTAAACCAAGATATTACAAAATCCTAGGTATATTGTTTTTGTTGCTTCTATAGTTATGTGAGAAAAACATTAAAGAAAAAACAATATAAAACAATTCAAAATATAAGACTTAAGATAAGTCCTGGCAGTTAAGAGATGACCAGTCTCAACTGACGGCGCCCGTTCACGAACATGACGCGTGGATCAGCACAATCCAGTTCAACCATTTTGAAGGGTTTGCCTTTATTGCCTTACTATTTAAGCAACTCCACGATGAACGACCAAAATATACTGGCCACTCCATACGAGTAGTTTAGCATGTCCAAATTAATTATAGCATATTTCATACTAACAACACAAATCATACCACCTCCGATTATTTATCGGTGTAGCGATCTTTTAAAGTTTTATTTTATTTTCGAACACGCTAAGGCAACATTAAAGTTTTCGTGCATTTGCAGGCCATAGCGTGAGTAGCCTGCTCGTGCTGTTAAAGAAAAAAATATTTAATGCGATGTCATTTTAAATAAAGTTCATTTATTGCAAAAAATCTTGTTTGAGTGGTTGAGTACCTATACTTTGAAGAAAGCAAAAAGTTTAGGCTGGGCGCAGACCTGACTCAAGACTGTCTGGGTCAGATAGAATATGGGTCTATGAATACAATGATGGCGCGCACTCTCGATGATTATCTTAAATTACCTAGCATTTAAAACAATTAAAAAGAAAAGCATTTCTAAGCCTACTTGGGCCCGGTAGGTATCATCATCTAAAAGTACCACGAATCAGAATGTCGATAAATGCATAAAATCTACATATGTATAATAAAATCGTAGCGAAGTCAAAACTGTACATTGAATATTTTTGAAAGCGGCAAAGAGTCGCAAAATGAAAATTCGAAAAGAGCACGTCGAAATCAATAAAATATTTCCTATTCTCAAAATTCCAGGAAAACTTTTTGAGCACCAAATGACTGTACTAATTAATACCTTTATGGAGCTAAGTAGTCAATTTATAAGAACGGCTATTTCATAAGTGCCCATGTAGGTTTATGTGAAATAAAATAATTTGAATTTGCTATTTTAGTCGAGTTTTAGCGGTTCGACGACGGCTTCGCATACCTGTGGTTGTGAGCTCGATTCCCAACATTGATAAATTTTGTGTTTTTTAGAAGTGAAAACATCTTTAGGTGCGTTGGGCATTTTTGAGATGGGAAAAAACAATTGAACTCGCGACACCGTTACCGACACCTCATTTTTGTAAACGCGATTATGCTCTTTATTAAAATTACGTTACGGATCAATGTTCTATGCAAGTATTTTTACTTTAAAGGTATTGAAGTTTTTTTTTTTTTTTTGTAAACGCGATTTTGCTCTTTATTTAGATAAGGTTATGGACCAAGGTTCTATAGGTACAAGTATTTTTCTTCCACCAAAGCGATCTTGTTCAAATTTTCACTTCTGTCGGCACTCCCGGAGTGCCACTGTTTTTTTTTATATTGTGTTATTACAATATTATGATATTTCGTAGAACGTACACAGAAGTTTAGGCTTCTTCTGTCATCTATGGTTATAATAAAATATGGTGGCGCAGCAAGTGCCACCATAATCCAAGAACCACCTATCCTACGCCGTTAAATTAATACCTTCGGTTAGGTCACTATTAATGAGAAATCACGTGTGTTAACAATCTACTGTTACATTATTTTAGTTATAACAGGTCAAATAAAAAAAAATCAAATCAAATTATTTATTTGCTAGAATGCAGGTATACAAATAAGGTCGTGAAGAATTAAAGTTGAGCCATACATTCTGCCCAAGATTCGACATGCAAAATTTAAATGAATGAATACGATGCAATAATAAAAAAAAGAACATTAAACACAATTATCACATAAAATTTAACAGTTCAATACAATTAAAATCAATTCCGTCAAAATGCAATTAATAAATACGTCATCATCTGCCTAGCCTACCTCATCTAGCTTTAAAATATGATTGACGTGTAAAAGTGTTTGTATAAACCTACTTACAGAAATAAAATCATTTATCATTTATCATTAGCCTTTTCCGTACGTAATACGTAATAGTCAAAATAAGATCAAAATGTCAAAATACAATTAAAATGTCAGAATACAATTCAAATGTCAAAACACAATTCCAATGTCAAAGTACTATTCTAATTTAAAAAAATACCATTAAAATGTCACAATACAATTAAAATGTCAACCAAAATACAATAAAAAAGTCATTTTAGTCGATATAATTATAATGTTCAAAATTCAATTTATTTAATTCACATAATTTCATGGTCTATAATAATCAGCAGTGTAACAGTGTTGTGTAGGAACGAAAACAAAACACTTCGCAAGCAATGGGAAATTGCTACTGAAGGCGCCGGGTGTCGACCTCAGGACAAAATGGTTCTCACACGGTCAACTGTACGTCGTCGCTTGCTCCCGCGTCACCAGTCCTGACTCTCAGTATATTTTGACTGCTGACACCAAAACTACAAACGTAGTATACAAGGAAGTTTTATAAAAATGTGGCTCTTATTTTAGTATCTATATTGTGGTGTCTTAGGACTTCCACGCGGACGAAGTCGCGGGCAGAAGCTACCAATAAAATCACAATTTATTTTCGTTGGATATACGAGTATATAATCGAATCAAACTTGATTAACATATAGCTGCAGTCAATTATTTTTAGCACAGATAATGACGAGCAGACCAATTATTCACGCAAATTAACGCAATTAATTTCATGTAATTCATAATGACATTTAATTGGAGTTTAAACGAGCAATTCTTGTACATATGTATAGGGTAAATTCGTTAGAGATGGCCGTACGGGAGAGTTGGCCAATAAGTATATTATGCTCATTTATTTACAAGGTGGCGCAGTATTTGAATTAATACACTTCGTACGCCACCACGAACAATATCCAAACAAAACATTGCGCAAAAATAAGTAAAAAAGTAAGTAAATTGGCCTTAATTGAATTTAGTAGTTGTGAAATTTTATAGTAGGTTCGTATACCATCCGGAAATACTAATATTTTTATTACTTATTTGTGTTTTTGGGAGTGTATTGTATTTGGTGTATATTTTTCTTCGTTTTAACCTCAAAATGGGAAAGTAATTATAATTCGTAAGTTTAAAAATTGAATTCGTAAGTTTAAAAATTGAGCTGGCCATCTTACCCGGACAAAAAGGAGAGATGGTCATATAACGGTTGTCAAACAAATAGGAAGGTCTGAAAGTAACACTAGAAAGGAGAAATCATAATTATGCGATACATCTGGTGAAGAAGACGCAATATTATAAAACCCGTCTCATGAAGATTGGCTTCAATGTTCGATCTGTAATCTGTACCCCACATGAGAATTGTACACCTTTTGATGACATGTGCTCTAAATGTGGACAGAAGAAGAAAAAGGAGCTCCAGCAAGCATAAATCAAAGAAAAGGGGAAAGTCAGATGCAAATCTAGTGCCGGCCATCTGTCCCGTACTACTACGGCCATCACTACCGTATATACCGGGTGAGACGGCCAATTATGTTTTTTTTTTTTTATTTTTTTTTTATGGATGTTCCTCACATTATAAAAATATCTTTATGCTGATTTTCGAAAGACTGATTGTTGTTGATTTTCTTAAAATAAAAGTCTAATTGTGATCTCAATATGTTCAGTTTTATTTAACCCTAAAAAAACTATGGCCATCTCTAACGAATTTACCCTACATATCATCATCATTTCATTTCAGCCGAAAGACGTCCACTGCTGAACATAGGCCTCCCCCAAGCACCGCCACTTCAACCGATTCTGTGCTTTCCGCATCCAGCGGATTCCTGCGGCCTTCACAAGGTCATCGGTCCATCTTGTGGGAGGCCTTCCAACGCTACGTCTTCCGGTACGTGGTCGCCACTCCAAAACCTTTCGACCCCATCGGCCATCCGTTCTGCGAGCAACGTGCCCTGCCCATTGCCACTTAAGTTTGGCAATTCTTCGGGCTATGTCGGTTACCTTGGTTCTCCTGCGGATCTCTTCATTTCTGATTCGATCACGTAGGAAAACTCCAAGCATAGCCCTCTCCATTGCCCTTTGGGTGACTTTTAGCCTTCTGATAAGGCCCATTGTGAGCGACCACGTTTCAGTACCATAGGTCATCACTGGCAACACGCACTGGTCAAAGACTTTTGTCTTGAGACACTGTGGTATGTGGGACGAAAAGATATTGCGTAGCTTCCCGAACGCTGCCCAGCCGATTCGGATTCGACGATTGACCTCTTTCTCGAAGTTGGACCTACCTAGCTGGACAATTTGTCTTAGGTAAACATACTCGTCCACAACTTCGAGCGTAGCGTCTCCGATCTTCATGGGAGTGGGTGTCACATGGGTATTTGACATGACTTTTGTCTTGTCCATGTTCATTTTAAGACCCACTCTTTCGGAGGCTCTACTGAGGTCATCGAGCATTGTACTGAGTTTCTCCATGGTCTCAGCCATGATAACTATATCGTCGGCAAACCGAAGGTTAGTGATATACTCGCCATTGATGTTGATGCCTAGCCCTTTCCAATCCAGAACCTTGAAGACATCCTCCAGTGCAGCGGTGAACAGTTTCGGAGAGATAACGTCTCCCTGTCTCACACCTCGCTGCAGAAGGATAGGTTTCGAGGTCTGATCCTGGAGTCGAACTGACATAGTGGCGTTTTTGTACAGACACTTTAGCACCTCGATGTACCGATAGTCGATCTGGCACCGTTGAAGAAACTGCAGCACGGCCCATGTCTCGATCGAATCGAAGGCTTTCTCGTAGTCCACAAACTCCAGCAGAGAGGCTGGTTATACTCTTATATACATCTTTCATCACTCTGTATACATATATATAATCTAAATCTCGGAAACGGCTCGAACGATTTTCATGAAATTTAATATCCAGGGGGTTTCGGGGGCGATAAGTCGATCTAGCTAGGTTTCATTTTAGAACACCACCAAAAAAAAAAACACCATCGGTCATCCAGATATTTCTACAATAATAGAAAATTATGACTATTTACATTTAAATTAAAACACGATAGTAATAATAATTTTCATAATCCACGAATTAATTTTGATAATACCGCTTGTATTTTAGTTTCCAGTTTTTGTTACTCAATAATGACTAAAGTGCAATTACGTAATAAAAAATTTAAAAAAATATTTTAAGTAGAACCTACTCATTATAAATGAAAAACAAAACTATTGACAAAAAATTGATATTGGATTTATCATTATTTACGTACTAATCTTAAAATTAACTGTACTCTAGTTTAGAATGACATTTGAATATTTGTACGCCACATGATGTGCTAGAATGTACAGAACTTATTAAATAATTGCATCATACTATGTAAAATTACATTCTTACAAATAAATAAATTCTGATTCTGATTCTCAACGGTGAAGGAAAACATCGTGAGGAAACCGGTATGTCCTAGAACCGAAAATTCGAAGACATCTAGGACATCTACCAACCCGCACTGGGCCCGCGTGGTGGATTACGGCCCACTCCCTCTCACAGAGAGGAGGCCTGTGTCCCAGCAGCGGGAACATTTATAGGCTGATGATTCTGATTCTAACAAGAGACAACTTAATTAAACAATAGCCTGGCGACCGAGCTCGGCTCGGGTGAAAAACGGAGAAAACGTTTTTTTCCAGATATGACCCCTAGCTAGATCGATTTTTCACCCCCGTAAACCTTTATATTGCAACTTTCATCGAAATCGTTAGAACCGTTTTCAAGACCGCGATTACAAATATATATATACAAATAGGTATTGCTCGTTTAATAGTATAGGATTTACGTACATATTACTCCCAACTGAGGCAACTATCTAAAAATAATTACATGTCGAATAACACTCGATAAAATAACGAAGTAACCCTAATTTCGTAAATACAGTTACAAAAAACTAAATCAAAGTCTAGACATTATTGAATTTAGGATCTCGGTGTATCGTGTTACCAACATAACGATATAAGGCGAGGTAATGCCGGTCGCCTAAGGACCTAACTATGTTACTGCAAATTTTGCGTTTAGTTCTTTAAAAATACTGAAATTTTTGTGCTTCTAAATGTTTACATTGAACTGAAAAATTTGACAAAAACTATGATTAAAATCAGCCTGTGGCGTCACACGTCAATGCCACGAAATTTTTTCCTGAAATTATTTTCTATTGCAACCAATTACACGAACATCATTATTGTGAAAATTCAAATTCGACAAAGAAATTTGTAAAAACGGCGGCCTTCTTAAATCTTATTATATTAACTGCGAAGCTAGGGTTAAATTATTCAAAACGATTCCGAGGTAGTCTTTGTTGTGGATCAGAGTTAAAAAAAGGAATCTTGAATTATCTACCATCGCCACTCCTGGACAGTACTCATAAAAAGTGGGCAGAGCCACGACGTGACTGCGATATGCCCGTGTTTAATTTTGAAACGGACGGAGGCGAGAGATTTTAATGAGAGATCAGGTTTTTCAATTATCCCCACTTCTCTTCACGAAGTTTTACGTCAGATTTTTATCGGCTGCGCACTTTTATGAGTACTACAGCATCCAGAAATGAATAACCTTGGATAAGTCACGGTGCCTCTTATAATTTATTGGTCTATTCTGAAATTGATGAGTGAGGGCGAATATTTAACAGGATGCGCCATGTTTTTCATTTTTTGAATATTATGATAAAATATTCAATATGAGTCCCGAATTGGAATTTAAATAACGCGTCGCGTACAGCTTTGTTTTTGTTAACCAGCGCCATATTAAATATTGTACTAACATTCATCGTATAAAGCATTTATGTAAAAGGAACATTACTGCAGTATTTTTTTATTTATTTTTTTGTTTAAGTGCGTTTATTCTTAAAGTAGACAACGTCGCAAATAGATGTCAAATATGTTTCGCTGTTATGATTCATTTGGCAATATTACTGTATTGAAATAAGAAATGTGGCTAACTAGCGAACTAGTATTTTAATAATGAATTGCAATTATAACACTGAATTTGATGTTGTAATCGTTTTAAGTGCAAAAAAGGCATTTGGAAAATTTCCAAATACATTTTTTACATCTAAAACTAAATATTCGGTGTTACGAGATTAATTATTACATTTCATAATTAATATTTTAGTTCCCTAGTTAGCCACATTTCTTAATTCCATACAGTAATATTGCCAAATTAATCAAAATAGATAAATATTTGACAGCTATTTACGACGTTGCCAACTTTAAGGATAAACCCTCTTTATAAAAATAATCTAGAATATTTAAGTACTTTTTGCAGATAAAACACAAATAATAGCTAAGCGAAATATTAGTAAGTATCTTATTCGCGATCTCCTAACTTTCATATTTAATGATCTCCTAAAACAGGGCTTCCTCTCTCCTACCCTTTTTGCTGTGCCCTACAGGGTCCATAATGATCTAAATTATATAATTACCACCTAAGTACACATTATGGTAAAGCAATAAAGATATTGAGAAATTGAGTATTGAATATCCCTATGAGGACACAAACAAAACAGGGAAGGTACCAAGGCAAGTACGTATTCAAGATTCTTTTAGGTGTTTTACTAATATGTACAAGATTGTAAGGTCCCTATCTTCTGTAGACTACTGCTAGATAATACCTACCCACCTAAACATACCTAATTGAAAATAGATCAATCAGACACTACTGTGAGTCCATATTTCTCTCACTTATCAAACTGAAACTGCTGCCCATTGGTGATCATTTCATAATTATTAAAAATACAAATCCGCAGCGACATTTCTCTTCTTCAAATACGCGACATCAATATTGTCAAACAAAAAAAAATACGTGTTGTCGCTCTGTTTGTAACAGCCACTGACCGCACTACTGGTATGCCGTCTGCAGTCGCCGCTCGACCGCAGCAGCAGGCGGAAAAGTCACCATCTATGGAAGCGTAAAAACATATACAAGTACCTAGTGTCACTGCAGTTTGTCATTGCATTTGGGCGGCCTTGCCGCTGCGTTTTGCGGTCTGTGGTCGCCTTCGGAATTGTACCTTAACAGTGGTAGGTTCTTCTACCATTCCTCTTTTGTGAAAGTAAAAAACTAAATATTTATAACACGAGCCTGTATTCAAGTAAATACCGAATTGATAATATGATTTAATTCTATCACCATTAAATATGAACCGTCAAAAGTAAATGGCGTATACGAAGAAAACCAGACACATCAAAGTCACTTGAAAACTCGGGGATTATCGGATTTATTTATTTGCGTCTTTTCATCCTGAGGTCAAGTTGAAAGCACAAAGGTGCTTTTTGTGTTCTTTTCTTTGCTGAACGAACATAATATTATACCTTTTTAAGAAAAAAAAACCTGACTGACTTTTGAATAGGACTGATAAAGCCGATTATTATTTGTTGACTTTTTTTTGTATTGAATCAAAGGAACAGTCATTATATTCCTTTTATTCAACAAAAACCGTTCAAGTGCGGATCGGATCACGCACAATGAAGGGTTCCGTAGTTGGGATTAATTTATCCCAAGAATAAATTTAACATCTTATAGTTGAAAAACATGTTCCCCCACACATTCAAACTGCAAATGTAAGTTTGTTCGCACAATATTGAGTGATTTACCATGTTATTTTAAGATCATAGACTTTTTATAGGTTTTCCTGTAATATTTAAGCATAGAACTATTCTCTGTATTTTATTATTTATTTAAACTTCTCGCACACAATGAGGTACAAAGGCGGCTTTTCATCTATTTTCTTAAATACCTTTAAAAATGATTTTCTTTTTTTTAATATAAAAAAAATATATTTAAGATCCTCGTAATAACCTTATTTGATATGTCACACAACGTTACAGTTCGCGAAAGTTTTTTTTTAATTTTCTTGTTTTTCCCCCAAAATTAACCCTCATATTCAAAATTCGTTTACATTACACATACGTGTTTGGGTCACAGAAATACTTAAGTGTACAAAATTTTAACTTAATCGGTCCATTAGATTCGGAGCAAATTGGCTGTGACAGACGGACAGACACACGAGTGATCCGGTCCCGTTTTTCCTTTTGAGGTACGGAACCCTAACAAATTAAAAAACCGGTACTACCGTATATTTAGCAAAAAACGCCAAAAAAAAACACGTTTCTCCTATGGGAGTTTCTTGCGTTCCTTGAATTTTTATCTCTATTTTATTTTTTGTTGTTATAACGGCAATTGAAATAAATAATCCGGTCCCGTTTGGTACCCTTCGGGTACGGAACCCTAAAAAAGCGTTTTGACTTTTCTCACATAATAATAAACAAGAGATTCCTCTGGGACATCGAAGTTTTCTGCCATTTAGTACAATAATGAATGTAAATCATACTGTGTTGAAGAAGAAGTTACATCATCATTATGAACAAGTCCTAAATACTAACATTTTGAAAAGTTACATACCAAATATTTATCAGCAAGCCAGCAAAAAAGGAAACCAATTGAATGTCATAAAAATATACTCTACCTACTAAAAGCTGACGTAAAATATCAGAGACAGTTGTTCTAATTATGAAAAGTTTTAAAACATTTTTAATTTTAATTTCAATCCAGTTTCCGACGCGTTTTAAAACTCTTTTATGTCTGTTAAACCAAAAGCCTGATCGAATAAAAAAATTGAATGGACTACTGAAAGTTTTAAACACATTTTTTGTTCAGAAACGGAACTCATGACTTGTGTGCCCGTCCATCCGTCTGTCACAGGCTTTGTTTAAAAGAGTGCTGAAAAGCATTCCATTGAATTGTTTAAAAACTAAGAAAACAATAAAACATTTTCGAGAGCCCTTAGCTCATTTTATATAGAATTTCAGGACTGAAATATTTTTTCTGTCGATCCAATTAATTCAAATATCAATGTTCTGAAAAATAACTGATCTGTTTTTAATAACCGTTATATTAATTAGCTTTTAAAGCTCTACACATCATAGTTTGTAAATAAGTGAGCACCATGTATCCATCACATAATTAATTTATCTGTCATTGCTTCATTTTTAATTCTTTTTACCTATTGTGATATAGTAATCTTTCATCATATAATTTTCCAGGTGCATCGTCTTTACATATAACTATATAATTAATGTAAACAAAATATTGTAAAACATTTTAAAAGAGTGACGGTGGAGTTTCTTTCCCATTCATCTCCATACGAAAACTACCTTTTGGAAGGGGCGACTACAATTCTATTTTTTGTAAATTTTGACGTTCTAAAGTGCATTTTATGTGCCTAATTGAAATAAATTATTTGACTTTGAGGGGCTTGTGGCTAAGTAATAACAGCTGCACGGGTCGATCGATCAGGTTAAGCTACGCTTGCCGCGGTTGGTCCGTGGATGGGTGACCATCTTTACATACCAAGTCCCCTCCGTGCCTCGGAAAGCACGTTAAGCCGTTGGTCCCGGCTGTCATTTGTAGATCTTTGACAGTCGTTACGGATAGTTAGAAGCCCAAAAAAGTCTGACAACCAGTCTTACCAAGGGGTATGATGTTACCTAGTCACTAGGTTGTGGAGGTCAGATAGGCAGTCGCTCCATGTAAAATACTGGTATTCAGCTGCATCCGGTTAGACTGGAAGCCGACCCCAACATAGTTGGGAAAAGGCTAGGCAGATGATGATTTGACTTTGATACATAAGATTCTACGAAAGTATATCGTAGTCCCATTTTATCTGATAAATGACCTCCGCTATTGTCTTGGCCTTAAGATTTTTTTTCAGGAAAAACATTTACATAACTTGCGACTGCTGTTGAACCTTCTTTTACAGAGGTTTTTAGAAAAAGTTGTAGAAATGAAGGAATCATTGTCAATGTATAGCTACTAAAAATATCTATGTATGTCACCATGTAAAAAAACGAATATATTTTGGTACCTACCGTTTTAGGGTTCCGACCTTTGAAAGGTCAAACGGAACCTTTATGAGATCAATCCTCGGTCACAGAGATTTTTTGGGAATCAAAATCGAGTCATTTTGTCATGTGTGACTGAAAATGTTAGATTAGAAGAACTTTAAATAAGTAGGTATTACAGTATCTCACACTTCAATAACCAACTTCTATACATACACAACGTACCAACACGCCTTGTTTCCCCGAAGGGTTGGGGAGAGGGAACCAACTTCAAATTTTCTCTAAAACAAAACACTTCAACAACCAACTTCTGCCGTTTACCATTAACACAAACACACGCACGTTAATTTCCCGCGTTTACCAACGCCGCCATCTTGACACGTTTTTGCTCCAGCTAAACAACCCCGTAGACATCGCGGTCGCAGCCATTTTTTGTACCAACGCCACGATAAATGACGCTTCTTGAACAGGGAGCACATTGTTTGTTGACCACTGCCGTGTTTATGGCCTAGAAACGGTGCGATGCCACTAAAGAAGATTTATTCACACTTTACCCCATGACTGTACAGCGTTTGAGTTAAGTCGAGTGTTAAAAAGTTTGCTATTTAGCTGTATTGTGTACGCTCGTGCGGAAAAGTTTTCTGAATTGTTGTAGAGTTGTTATCGTTTTTTTTTTTTTAACGATTTATTTTTACATTCACAATTATCCAAAAGGAGGAAATAAATATAAAAATAAGTTTAAAAAATGTTCAGATATTCCTTTTAAACCAATTTACAAAGTAGAGATTCCGAAATAAATGTAATCATCAATTTGTTTTGAAATATTTTTGGCATTTGATTATTATGTTCAGACGCCATAAAATTTTACCATTCAATTTAATTTCCCAATCTCTTTGTATGATTTGTTAATGAAAAAGGATTTTCCTTTATTGCCTTCGGGAAAAGTGTAATCAAAAAGATACCGAGTTCCATATAATAATTTTCTTTTTGGTTAATATTTATAATTTGTTAAATCATTTTGGTCGAAGAGTTTCTCATTAACTGTAGAATGATTATCAACTTTTTCTATTTTAGTGAAGTAAATACGATTTAAATTCTCAATATTTAAAAACCTCTTAATTTAAAAGGCCGTAAAGTGCTTTTCAGTGCTTCCTTGTCTATCCACTTTACCTTTTACCAGTTTCTCGACGAAGACATAGTTTTAATTGGACTCCTTCCGCTTTGCTTAAGGTCTCCTAATTGAATTTTTTGCATTTTAAATTTGAAAGCACTTAATTTGGAAGTTAAGATTAATTCACCTCATTATACGTAATAAAGGAGTTAAGAACTTAAACGAACTCTTGCTTTATCTTTATTAAATTCCTAGGACTTTTAAAAAGATCTTCAGCATTTTTTTTTACTTGTCAAAATAGAGTGAAATTTTCCATTTATTTATGAACATAAAAAATACAAACAAGACGAAACACAAAATAAAAACCGCATTAAATTCCAGAAATTCTACTTCAGCACTTTAATACGTTGCTTCCTTTATTACATTTGCATACGTTAATACAAAGTTCACAATGTATCATGTAACAAAGTAACTGACCACAATAAAAACTAATAAAAGTAAACTGAAACAGGCAAGAACGCACATCACTAGTCACGGAAGGGTGTTGCAAAAACTCAATTAAAACTTACCTAATACGAACGTGAAGGGAACTATTTCTTTTGTCTCATTGCTGTGATTGAACTGTGTCAATGTACTGAACCAGGGTTACTCAATCTTTTGTTTAATTGGTAAAAACTATTGCATTTTTCAACAGTTAGTTGGCCTTAAAAAAGCTTTCGTTGGGTTAAAGGTAAAATATGTAATCCACAGTTTATAGATGCTTCATCATCCTATAAATGTTCCCACTGCTGGGACACAGGCCTCCTCTCTGTGAGAGGGAGTGGGCCGTAATCCACCACGCGGGCCCAGTGCGGGTTGGTAGATGTCACATGTCTTCGAATTTTCGGTTCTAGGACATGCCGGTTTCCTCACGATGTTTTCCTTAACCGTTTTGAAAGCAGTGGCGATGAAATAATTTACACAAAGTAAAGCTCTTGTCTGGGTTTGAACCTACGACCTACAACTCGTAAGTCGCGGCCGTTACCACTAGGCCATAGATGCAACATGCATAGATGCACTGGGCTATAGATGCAATCAAATATAAATTATAATAATTTTATTTTAATGGAATACTTAGATGGCTTTGTCTTACAACCAGTCTTACCAAGGAGTATCTTGTTACCGAGGTCTAGGTTGTGGAGGTCAGATAAGCAGTCACTCCACATAAAATACTGGTGTATAGCTTCATCCGGTTAGACTGGAAGCCAACCTGGGGTTGGCTTCTAGTCCTAATTCCAGCCATAGTTTGAAAAACGCTAGGAGGCCGATTGATTGAAATAGATAACTTTGTTTAGAATAAAACAGTCTAAATATTTTTGAAGTGAAAGTTTCTTTAGGCGCGTTGGGCATTTTTGAGATGGGAAAAAACCATTAAACTCGCGACTTGTTACAGACACCGTGGAGTAAAAGAAATCAACGCGTTGATTACCGCGGTGCCGATTTTTTTTCAAGTTTTCACTTCGATCGGCACTCCCGGAGTGCCACTGTTTTTTTTTTTTTGTTTAACTTTATATTCGAACGCAGAGGAAATAAGCAGTTTCTGGCTAGCCCCATAAAAGGCTTATGTGTATGAACGAATGCAATTAAGTTGTTACCGTTCTCACAAAAATGTTGTACCCCCAAATAATGTACCCAGTTTGAGAAACTCTGTATTTTACGAATGTAGAAACATCGAAAGCCCTTTTCAGTATCTCCAATTCCACAGGACGAGTTTCGTAACTCTTAAAGCTAGATAATACTGACACTGGATGTAATTCTGAATTGGTTTTTCTTTGTAAGCACTAGCTATAAAAGTTTTCTGTTCGATTCTTATGTTATTGCAGGATTTAAGTTTTTGAAATTGATTCAGAAAATTATTAAAGGAAAATGGTAGGAAAGTTACTTTCGCGTGTTGTCGTGCGGGTTTCCTTACGAAATCATTATATTTTATTTAAGACGGTTTTGTTCTTTTATCGATTAAAACACGCAATCATCAATCGAATCATAACAAATAGCAGGTAAATTTACTGAGACTTTAATAACATATTTTACTGTAGGTAGGTATACAAGAAAGTTCAGCAAATTAAAAAGCCGAACACTCTGATTTAAAAAAATTATATGTAATTTTTACAAAAAAAAAACAACCTACCTCCAAAAAAAAACACTACAAAGTGAAAAATAACTTTAATTTCGGAAGTCGGTCTCTTGGGTTTTGTATTTTCGTTTTTTGCCACCGACTTCCGAAATTAAAGTTATTTTTCACTTTGTAGTGTTTTTTTTTGGAGGTAGGTTGTTTTTTTTTTTGTAAAAAGTTTTTATTTTTCACTTTTTAGTTGTGGTACCTACCCCACACACATTCGAATACCACTACCTTCTACCAGTGACAGAAACTTATCATATCATCTACATACTAAGTGGGAAAAAAAAAGTATTTTGTAGCTAACTCAAAAACTATCCAAGCAAAGTTAATAAAATTTATATGGGACCAATTCCAGAGCACACCCTTCCAAACAAAAATGAATTTTCAAAATCGGTCCACAATTGACGGAGAAATCGGTGGACATACATAATAAAAATAAAAATAAACATACGCGACGAACATAAACCTCCTCCTTTTGGAAGTCGGTTAAAAATACAGTTCAAACGAATGTTATATTAGACTCGGCTATAAGTTTCAACTCTAGTGGCCATTGCATAAATCAAAGTCGACTTTTAGGTCTAGTCCCAGGCCTTTCATTTCTAAAAGCCACGCAAATAAGGATTTAAGGAGATAGATTTTGACCCATTACTTTGACAAAGGTAGAGCAAATGCTTTGCTTCGGTTTTCTTTTTTCAGCCTTTGCCCTAAGTGGAACTATAACAGGTTGGTAAAATTATTTATCTCTTTGGTCTTGGTGGTCGCAACCGTGAATGCTGACCATGGGCTTGATCCTAAGGTCGGAAGAATGTGGCCGGCAGATGGCAATAGGCTGGCTTCCCAATATATTAATGGGAGTTACATTGTTGTTGTTACATTGTTTTGCTGGGGTAACGCACACTTTATTTTTGATTTATTATTTCACTATGCTGCATCGGTTCACGTCATTACGTCAGCGCCGGTTGTCACTGAAAACCAGCGCAGGGACTCTGTCTTGCATGGGGTCGTATTATGCTGAGCGATGACCGTTTTGCGTGGATGTGAGGGATATTTTCTCCCAATTTGTTATTTACCTGTTTTTTATCTTTCTTTGCGTCATGTTTACCGCAAATAACTAGTTAAACATGACTGACGAATTCGGGTGTACAATTCGGGGTTAACTATAAGTACGGGTTTCTTCACAATGTTTTCCTTCAACGAAGTCAGTAATGTCTAAGATAAACTCAGAAAATGCTTATGAATTGAAAAAGTCACATTGGTACTTGTCCGGATTGAAACCCACAACCTGCACCAATTATTTAGTAGGTACCTAGAACAAAATATGTAATTTTTAGTAAGAAAACTTGATAATAAATTCCATGCATTAACAATAGTTGTTACGTTCCAATATTTGCTCAGCGAATATAGAATAAACATTCTGAACAAATTGAGTGTGCAAGCAAGTTGGCCATCGCCCAGAGCAAACTCGACACGAAAAGAATCCGTTCCCAGGATACCAAGTTCAGTCGAAACTTCACAAATGACACCAAGGAGGCCACGATAATTCACCAGCTAATGTCAAAGTTCGGAGTTGTTTGAAATTTTTACCAACATAAAGTAGGAAGGTATCATTATTCGTCCTTCCGTTTCGTTCGAGTTCGGTTTATGGTAAGTGCTTCATTAAATTACGGGGTTATTAAAGAAGTTATGTTTGTTGAAAAGGGTGGTATGTAAGGTTTATTAGGCTGGTAATGAGTGTTTATTGATCACGTAGTATTTTACAAGATTATGTAATTTTATATTATAAGGTGCCTTTTTTTGGTAATACTCATTGATGTCTTCCGCCTGGGGGCGCAAGAGTGGATCAGTGACAACTCGGCCCGAGTCAACTCAACCCGAATAATAATACCAGATACTACGTCGTCCAAAAGGCCGAAAAAAGTGGTGTGTACACACGGCTACACATCAAGCTATACATTTCCAGTTTATGCTGATTTTGCATTGCATAGAATTTCCGTACAATGCGAGGTCAGCTTATACTGGAAATGTATAGCTTGATGTGTAGCCGTGTGTACCGTCGGAAGGGCACGGTAAATTTTTCGCAAAAATCGCTTTCTTGTCTTTTATGTTCTAGACTATTGTAAATTTGATGTGCAAGAGTGAGATAGAAAACTTTTCTATTGTCATCAGATCCGATGTTTGTAATTTTCTTAGCAAAAGAACGCTTGTCTTTTTTAGTCCAGACAATTTAAGAAACTAATGAACTTATTAAGTATCATAATTGAAATAGGCGTTGTAGATAGTTATTTTTTCCTGCTTTGTATCTAAATAAAAAACCAAAATGTTCGGAAAACAATTATATAATTAAATTTGTAATGATTTATTATAAAATATCGATTTTCTGCCTGACCATACAAATCACCAAAGTCAAAGTCAAAGTCAAATCATTTATTTCAAATAGGCCCATGTATGGCACTTTTGAACGTCAAAAATTACAAAATAATAAAATTGATTCTAATCGCCCCTTCCAAAAGGTAGTTTTCGTATGGAGAAGAATGGGCAAGAAACTCCACCGTTACTCTTTTAAAATGTTTTACAATATTGTTTGTATATGTATGTACATTTGTTAAATAATTATTATATGTGAAGACGATGCACCTAGAATAAAATTTCTATACCACAATAGGTAAAAAGAATTAAAAATGAAGCAACGATAGATAATTTAATTTGTGATAGATACATGGTTCTCACATATTTACAAACATTGTAAAAGTAGACGATTTTCCTAAAATTTAAGTCAGTGTGTAAGGCAGTAATCACAGAATGTAAAATCAATGTCATACTTAAAACACAAAGTAATAAATTTTACAATTAAATTAGCAACCAGTTTGATTTTGTCTTGATTCTAAATTGTCCTATGGAGCAGGACCAGCATGTTTCCAAGCACTCTTATCTTGGATATAATCCTCTAATTTGTAATATGCTTGTTTACAAAGTGTACTTTTTATATGAGTTTTAAATTTTCTTTCATTTAATTGCAATATGTCACAAGGTATTTTGTTGTAACATTTAACACAGTACCCCATAAAAGATGTATGTACTTTAGATAACCTGAAAAATGGTTGATCTAGTTTATCTTTATTTCTAGTATTTAAATTATGTCTATCACTTATTTTATTAAAGAGATGTGGATTTTTCCTTACATACATAATATTTTCATAAATGAATTGGCAAGGAACCGTCATAATATTAATCCTTTTAAAAAGTTCCCTGAGAGATTCGCGGCGACGTAGATTATAAATGGCTCTGACAGCTCTCTTTTGCAAAATAAAGATGGATTCAATGTCAGCAGCCCGACCCCACAGTAAAATGCCATATGACATAATGCTGTGGAAGTAGCTAAAATAGACCAAACCGTAATCGAGAGTGAAATATCTGGTATTATTCGGGTTGAGTTGACTTGGGCCGAGCTGTCACTGACCCGCAGCAGCGAGTTGTTCTTGAACTACCTCTGACCGAGGAATGCTTGTGCAGTCTTAGTAATGAGGAATGAGCTATAATCATCAATAATATCCAAGTAATCGATTGCTTAATTACAAAACTTCTTTTAATTAAAATAAGTCATAGTTTTTATTTATCTTTTCGTATACCTGGTGGGATAGTAGTGGGACTTATCGATCGGTACTAAGTAGTGCCAGGTGCTGCTAGGTATTATATCGAGTAACCTTTAAAGATACTTAAGTTATTTACTGCAGCAAAACCAAACGATAAATCACGCAATGCAGACAATATTAAAAAAGTATCCAATTATTCAAATTAAGCAGTGCTTTAACAAAATCAAAGCATACTGAGGTAAAAACTTCGCTCCACTTATAGCTTTGACGTGTTGGCGCAGTGACAAGAATTAATTAATGGTTTTATTTTTTATAACAGAAGATTCGTTTAAGCCTTCTTTCTGTCTTGTTTGGAGACAGCAATTTTTATGAAACATCATTAAACAAAGAGGATAGTTTTATGATTCTTGTTTTTTGTTAATTTGATTTACTGAAATGCAGTTTGATTTCGGTCGACGATTCGTTTTATTTCTCATAATATAACATCACACCTAAGCCCCAAAGGGTTACGCAAAAGTGTAGTAGACCCACATTTCACCAGTTATGTTTAAGGCTCCGCACAAACGAGCCACCGAGTACCGACCACAGCCACCGGTGGCTGTCGCGCGCCACGGCCTGTGGTACCGCGCAAACGAAGTTGATCGGTAGCTGCCACGAGTGGTCAGTGGCCGCCACTAATAGTCGGTGACTGCTACAATTTGTATCGAATACAAAGCGAAGCGAGCGAAGTAGCGAGTGGCTGCCACCGGTGACATGTCGCGGACACTGAATCGCGAGTAGCCACCACTGGTGGCGTGTCGCGGACACTGAGTCGCGAGTGGACGCCGCTCGCTATACGTGTGGGCGATTCCATAAAAAACATGTTAAAAATCATGTAAGCTGCTTGTCGCCAACAACTGATAGCTGTGGTCAGTAGCCCGTTTGTGCGGAGGCGCGCCTATTGCTTTAATAATAACCGGACACAAATCCATACTGAATTCGCAGCCTCACGCCCCTAACCACCGCAGGAGGAGAAGCCACGGGCGTCGGGAATCGCGAGCCGATAACCGACCACCGTAGGCCCGGGCTTGCGGACGGTGAGCAATGGGTAGCTCGGCGTCCGATAAGGACCAGTCCCGGGTCGACGGCGCGTTGTGTTCCACGCGCGCCTCAAAGAGATGTCAGCAGAATTGACGAAGTCCGCTAGGGCCTGCCGGGGTTGCGAATAAAACCGAAAGGGAGATCGTATCGGAGATTGCAACTGAAGGAACACGGGTGGGTTTTAGTCAGTAAGAGTCTGACACGCCCTCTCGCTCTGCCCAGAGCGGGAAAAGTTATTTGATAATTTACCACCCAAAAAAAGGGCTACTACTGAAAAATTATTGAACGACTCGGAACTCACTCACAATCACTGAGGACACACAGAAACTCAGCGCATGCATGATATAACCACTAGATCAGTGAGGCTGTCACAGATTTGTTTTTCATAGATCTCTTAAAAACTCAATAATGTGACGGGGAACGCTTCGCGTATTCCTTAGGTAAACAAGCATACACATGTCCTTTTTAAAATCAAGTGAGACTTCACGTATTAGTAGTAGTGAGATCTTAAGCAAGCTATGAATATTAAAATAATGATTCAATCTGCTAAGACTAATGAAGTCTTAGAATTAACCGAGTACTAACCATAGGCTGTTTGCATATTAATTATACCTAATCTTATGCCTAGACACAGACATTTAGTAAACTAATGTTATTCTTGCTACGAAGCAAATTTTGGGTTTACTGAATTAAAGCCGATTTCGAAGAAATTAGATATGAGCAATATGCAGTAATATGTATGTTGCTTTGTTACGTTGTATGATGATTTGTATGATTATAAAGATTAAAAGAATTACAAGGATTTTTGGTGTTTTCTACCAAAATTGGCTCGGTGTCAGCTTGTCCAGGCGTCTGCATGCTACACGCAATTTTCTGTTTAAAAAACCGTCATTAAGTACCGTGAGGCAACCTAGAAAGAAAAATTCGAAGACATGTGACATCTACCAGTTCGGACTTGGTCCGATTACAGAGCACTTTCACAAAGAGGAAACCTGTGTCCTAGCAGTTTCAACTTTATACGCTGATTATTTTATGTTTTATGATGTAATAATTTGAGATATGAGATGTAATGACCCACTAAATTGGGCTATTATTAATTATTCATTTATTTCGGATTTTTTAACATACATCCATATAGTTGTTAGTAACACAGAAATGCTTATGAGAAACTAATGTTAGTAATGACAAAACAAGACACTTTAAAAACCAAATACAAAATACATAAGACTATCGGAAACTCCGATACCCGTGCGCGTGTTCACTTGACCGCGTGCAGTCGAATCCAGCGCTCAAGCATCGGAGAATCCCATCGGTCCGACAAAACACTCAAGATGCTGTTGGTACTAGCACGCATGCGCGTTAGGACGGAAGTGCAACGCTTGCGCATGACTGCAGCGAAGCTGTCTACGCGGGCCTCAGCAAACATGCCAGAGGCACTGAAATATCGCGGCAGCCCCATCAGCATCCTGAATGCATTGTTGTACTGCACTCTAAGGTCACTGTACGCCCGCTGCAAATAGTCAACCCACAGGCTACACGTGTAAAAGGACTGACAGTATGCTTTAAACAACGTTACTTTAACTTTATGTGTACACCGTGCAAACCTGCGAGCTAACATATTACATCGTACAGACAATGACCTTCGCTCTCTCTCAATGTCAGTACTGTCCTTTAGGTCATCGGTGACCCAGTGACCCAAATACTTAAATTTTGTAACTCTTTTTAAAGAGGTACCACCCAAGTGAACTTCAGGTACATGTTCATAACATTTAGTCCCCGCCTTAAAGACCATTAGTTGCGATTTCACTGAGTTGTATTTAAGGCCATGGGCCTCCGCATATAATTCACATACATTTAGAAGCTTTCTCAATGCACAGACCGAAGGGCTCAGCAGCACCATATCATCAGCGTAGCTTATATTATTAATACACACACCATCTACGTGACAACCGATACTAGTGCTACGGAGCTCCTCGATCAGTTCATTGATGTAGAAATTAAAGAGATGAGGGGAGGAAAGCCCCCCTTGCCTCACCCCGCAATCCAGCTTGTACTCATCCGAGAGTGTGCCTGCCCACCTTACATGATTTCTCTGCTTATCATACCAATGCATCAGTACAGACACAATTTCCCTGGGTACACTGGTATCCTGAAGCTTTACCCATAACTTATTGTAAGACACTAGGCCAAAGGCCTTAGATAGGTCCAAAAAACAGGCATAAACTGGAGTTTTCCTAGCTGTATAATACTGGACCGTCTGTTTTAGCGACAGAATAGCACTTTCTGTTGAGAGGCCTGGTCTAAAACCAAACTGTGCATCATTCAGTTTCAAGTGTGCCCCTAACTGTCGATTAATAAGACTGTCCAGTACCTTAGCTAAAATTGTAGCCAGAGAGATCGGCCTATAGTTAGAAACCTCTGAAGGGTCACCCGTTTTATTTTTAATAACAGGGACTACTATGGTTTGCATCAATTTCGCAGGTAAATATGAATGACTTAAACACACATTAAAAAGCAACGAAAGCACTCTTGGAAGGTGGAGTCCAGCGTACCTCAGATGCTCGATGCTGAGACTATCATGCCCTGGAGACTTTCCTCTCACCATTTTCCTTATTATGGAAGCTACTTCTGCTGCAGTAAATCTTACGCTTAACTCCAAGTCATGGGCCCCAGCATCAGGCATCGTTGGTGAAGCCGGCCCCAGAGGAGATTCTACATTAAAATAGCGGCGAAACACATTATCTATATCACCAGAATCATGAGCCCCAGCAACGCTCACGGGAAGGCTAGGTCTAAGATTCATCTGGTTAGTCGACTTCCAAAATTTCTTAAAATCATTATTTGCGTGGTGTTCTGCAATAATATTCATTTTTATTTGTTGTTGATTATTTTGGCACCATTTCAACTTGCATTTAAAAGATCGTCTAGAATCACACATGTCATTGTAGATACCACCGGAGGACGGTTTATTGTTAGATAACCATATGTGGTAACAAAGTCGCGCCCTCTCGTGAGCGCCGTGCACATATCTATTCCAGCCCGTAACATATTTTCCCCGCCGTTTCATTCTTACATTGTAGCTACATTCTGCGGCCTCAGAAAGTACCAACACAATATTATCATACATTTTATTTATTATTAATCTATGTGTAGGATCACTACACATTTGATCGGCACAATAGGTGAATTCACTAGGAAAGTCCATGTCTTTTAACTTAGAATTACAGCAATCATGATACATACCAATCTGTTCCTTGTCACGCTCGCCCCATTTTATTTTATTTTCAAGAACCGTGCTAGACATACTAATACCACTAACCTTAGGTTTTAAAAGATTAAAATTACATTTATTAAAATGGGTAAATGATCAGACCAGTATGTATCATGTAAAACTGAGCTACTTAGTACTGAATGACACGCAGCTTCAGTCACGACACAATGATCCAACCAACGCCGGCTACTGTGCGCATCACTTACAAATGTAAATGTTTCTATTGGTAGCAACTGCATATCAATACACGACCAAGACTGATCGGCACAAAAACTTAATAATTCAGATGCAAACAACTCACCAGGGTGGGCGTTGAAATCACCTAGCAAATACACTGATTCTACATTGTGACTTTCAATTATGGCATTAATCTCACCTAAACATTCTGTAAACTCAATTAAATTGTCTCTTGAATCGGTAGGCATATAAACAGAAAATATGATTGCCGAGCTATTACTACATAATTCAATTTTTATAGCGGCCAGGCGCACACTGTCACACTTCACAACGGTAACGACTGGGAACACAGACTTTTTCCACAACAAGGCGACGCCACCGTACGGTCTACCTCGAAGTATGCCCACAGAGGTGTCGACCGCTAACGTACCCGTACATCCAAAACCGTCGTCAATATTGCTGAGGTACGTGAGGTCTCCTGCAGTGCAATGATGTCGGCAGTACCACATAACCTTCTTACACAGTCTACAGATCTCACAATATTTTTACAGTTAAAACTAATTAAGTTCACTGAATTCATTTTTAGAGCGTTATCAATGTTTACACAGCTATACATTATTGAATTGTTTGACTGGTACATTCTGTTCATTATTGTTTTTATTTACAGCATAGTTCTCAAACTTGTTTCTATTATAATAAACAAACCGCCGGAACTGTATTCCTTCCGGCCAAAGTTCATCATCAAGAAACAGTGATAACTTTGTTTGTGGTACAAAGATTTTATACGCATCGTACGATTTCTGTGTCTTCATTTTAATTTTCTTCATAGTAACGGCTATGCTAGTCTTTTGTACAATATATTCAATAATGTCGCTATCACTCACCCCCTTGTCTACATAATTAATAAAGAGTGGAATTAGATTGTCAGCAGCTCTAAATTTAGTATTTGGTTCAGCTTTTCCTTTTGCCCCTACCAACCGATTAGCAAGTTTTTTCCTTTGTACTTGTATCCACTCTTGATTGGGTTGTTCTTGTTTCCATTCACCATTGCCGCTTAATAAGGTACCCGCGTACGTTTTTATCTTGGGACAAGCACTAGGAATCAACGGTTTATTTTGCTCCGTATTCAATGTATTACTACTTAACTGTAGTGCAATCTCACTTTCGCTGACCTTGAGCAGCGGCAGTTCCGATGTAGGTGTGACCGAGACACCGACATACGTTGCTGATTGGGGAGACAAGGAAGGATCGTTCGTTCGTTCACCAGACTCATATGTAACAGCTGACGCACTGCCGTTATCGTTTATGTTTGATTTTCCTTCAATGTGGGGTAGGCCAACCGGTCCACTGTCGAGACAAAAACTGTCTATTTTACAACTGCCTCCTCTTTTATGGTTAACATTTAAATCAAAGTTATTCACAATTGATGCATGTTTTAGGTTCTTCACCTCACTCTTGACTTCATTTAACTGTGCTGAAGTCACAAACGTGTCCTTTATCTCAGCCAGATCCTTCTGCAATATCAAAATATCTTTCAACAATCTCGTTACATCGACGTGATCGAAGGTGACCGGTGGTAGTTTGTGCAGATCCTTCGCCACAAATATCGGAATTTCTTCAGGATCAGCTTGCTTAAGTACAGATATTATGTCATACAGGTCACGATTAGATTTTCCACTTCTTTTTCTTGCTATATTACGCTGTTTTGTTGTCAAAGCATCAAATAACAGATTTTTTGCACTTTCTATGTCTTCCACCAGAAACGCTGTTGAACAGATTCGAACTAAACTTTCCTCGTCCATAACTTTAATTTTGTTATGAACGAACGCCAGGACTTCATTTATCACTATATTACAGTTTTTACATTTCACTACTTTAGTGGCCATTTTGCACAACAAAACACGTCCGCTCGTTAGCGTGTCTCGCGAGACTGATGGATATCAGATTTTACCAAAGATGAGAACTAAGTTTGGCAAAAAAAAGGCAGTGGCACTCCGGGGCTGCTGACCAAAGTGAAAACTTGAACAAGATCGCCTTGGTGGAAGAAAAATACTTGTATAGAACATTGGTCCGTAACGTAATATAAATAAAGAGCACTATCGCGTTTACAAAAATGAGATGTCGTCACGGTGTCGCGAAATCAATGGTTTAGTCCCATCTCAAAAATGCCCAACGTGCCTAAAGAAGTTTTCACTTCAATAAAATTGTATCCTTACTACTACTAAATTATCATCTTATATCCTCATGCAATATTACCTTATATTCTGAATTACATATTTGAGCACTCTGTGGAAAGAATAAGCACTAACATTACGAAGATTCTGAACAGTTCTTCTTCAAATTATGTAACTGGCCTAAAAATACCAGGATAAACAGAACTAAATAAAAACAGTGGTACTCCGGGAGTGCCGACAGAAGTGAAAACTTTAAAAAAAATCGGCACCGCGGTAATCAACGCGTTGATGTCTTTTACTCCACGGTGTCGGTAAATTGCGTTACAGTGTCGCGAAATCAATGGTTTAGTCCCATCTCAAAAATGCCCGACGCGTCTAAAGAAGTTTTCACTTCAAAAACTTGTATAGGAGCACAAGTAAACAACAAGTATGTATATTAAAGCTAGCTGAATATTTAGTCGCAAATAACACCCTTCCTAAAAACTAAATGCATTGGACGGGTGTATAATAATCATAATTGATACAGTGAGGATTGCGACGAACTTTATATTTATATTTTTTTTTTTTTTGATGCATTATTCTCAAGTAAGTGACCTAAATACAACATAGAATCAATAACCTGCAATTCATAACACCCAAATCTCTAGTAGAAAACACTTGCACCTCCAAAGAAAGGGTTGAAACATAGAAAATATACATAGCATATTTTATCAAGTTCCCTATGCCGCATATAAAGTAAGTAATATGTGAGCCCGTCTCGCATGATCTCAGTTCGTGTCAGTGCCAAACAAAAGCCGAATTGTCTTTGTAAAGCAGGAACTGAATAATACATTTCACTTGAGTTTTAACATGACACCTCTTCTTTGTTTTGTGCGCTGCCACTCGTCACTACAGAGTCTGTGATATGAACATAGGTACTCATATACTATGTACCTTTGTGTTGCACGAGAGTGTAAACAGAAGTGGAATCTAAATTAATGGCTGTTCATGAAAAATATTGAAGGTACTGTATTCTATCGTTTATAGCCTGTGAATTTTGTTCCTGCTGAAACACAACATAACTTATGCAAAACCCATTGGGGCGTTGGACACAGTCCGATCATCACAGAACTAGTACCTCTCAAATAGTACCTGTTAAATATCCATCAGCGCGTCAAGATATCACTGGAATCGGAAAGAACTCGTTCTCTTCACACGCAGGATCAAAAAGCTTGGACCTCCAATCGACCTTCAAGAAAAATCCTACCACAAACTAAAACAAATTCCCAAATGACAGTCCACCTCTGGAATTCTATGATAATATTATATTTTAATTTCTTAATCAATTATCTAACTAACAAAATATGAGAAACTTAATCCGTCTGTTAATTAATTTTGAATATAAAATTAACATCAAAATAATTATGAAAACCAAATTTGGAACAGCGCCATCTATACAATTATTTTGTAAATCTTGAGATGTCGCTTAGGTTGTGATTTTTGCAACGTCACAGTATGGTATTATATAATATAATATTTATATAATGTATATAATATAGTATATTAATTTAAGATTTCAATACGTACTCTAAAGTGCCTGCTAAACCATCACCAACCGCGTCCCAACAGAGGTGACCTTGGTGGTTTACAACCATGGAGTTGGTAGTTTACGACCAAATTTCAAACAGCTCTGCCTGTCGCCAACCAACCACCTCTGTCGGGAACGCGGTTAGCAGCCGTGTAGCAGGCCCTTATGTCATTTTAAATAGTTTACACGTTATCCTTTGAAGTTTATGTAGGAAACCATACTGCAATATGGTTTCCTCCCTAACTGCAAAAGTCTACTTATGTCGAGAAAAAAAAGTAACATAACATAGATAGAGTAACCTAGTACCTAGTATTAGTTTCTATTACATAAATAATATTTCCACTTCTTCGAGAAACGTATGTATATGTCACGGCTAAAACCCGAAGTGCGGCTACACCTAGTTTTAGATGGCTACAAACAACTAGGTGCGGCCGGTAGCAGTTGGTTAAATTTAGTTGTAGCAAATGAAAATGGCTGAAAGATAGGTTAGGTTAGGTAAGAACTGTGACCACATAACACACCGCACGAGCCGAGCGAGCGAAGCAAGCGGTGCCGCGGCAGCGGCCGGCGAGAGCCAGGGTCCATTTAGGCAAGTTACCGGCCGCACCTAGTTATAGCCGGCTAAAACTAGGTGTAGCCGCACTTCGGGTTTTAGCCGTAACATATATATTGCATTGAGAGAACATAGTTTCCACAGCACGTTTGTTTACATTCCTGGAAAGTAGACAAAAGATAATTCATTCCTAAGTACTACGATGTAGTACGAACATAGACATAAATGTATATTATGTATGTTGCCACTTACGCGGCTGAGACTAGCTACCTATTGAAAAGCTTCCACAGTGCAAAATAATAATTGGATAAAGTTTTATTGTTTGCAGCTACACTTGTTCAAATATTTGAGGCAAAAACAGCAGTGATGTAATACAATTGAACTATTGATTCGCTACTAAATTGTAAACACTATATATTTTGTTAACTTTAGACGGGTTTTAACTAGGTTTTGTTATGACAATAGCTTGGTGTGAAGTACTTTGTTCTGTTATTATTCTGAAAGTCAAATTATTGTGATATTATAATTCTTCAAGTTTATGAAAATCATTTACGGTAGCAGTGGACCGAAGACCGTGAAGGCTGAAGGAATACGTTAGGTGCAGGCAGCACAGAGTCAACCGTTTGTGGCGACCGTAAAGCAGGCACCTGACCTGACCTGACCTTGGTAGTTCACAACCGTGTAGATGGTGGTTTACGACCAAATTTCAAACAGCTCTGCCTGTCGCCAACCAAGGTCACCTCTGTCGAGGACGCGGTTGGCAGCCGTGTAGCAGGCACTTTAGGTACATCCAGCAGTGGACGTCCTTCGGCAGAAATAATTATAATGCAAAGCAATGCGAATGTATAATACTGAATTGATTACAGTCGATTTATAATAAGTAAAAATAAACTCATTAAAACTACACAAAAAGTCCACTGCATAAACAATTTCTGCTGCATATTTTGATAATAATTTTTAAAAAGATCTTTGAAAGGTCTACATTAACAAAGTACACAATACTAGATTCGATGTCAAAGCTTTGATGTACTGCCTACCCAATTTAAGATTTTTTCTATCAAATCTTGGTTGAGATATGTAAGATACAGATATTCAATATATTGCATCAGACATGATTTCCTTTGGCAGATGGATGAAAGGCGCTACAACTTATACAGAATTTTATTCCTACAAATAGAAAATTGTACTAGTTCATATATTTGCAAACATTTTAGTGGCTTTATGGAATATTTTTATGATTAATATTGAATGTATAATAATTTCACTTTTCAGTCAAGTTAAGTTTTTCTTTTTATAAAGTTTTTAAGATCAAAATCAAAAATTATTTCAAAATATGGCTGAGGATAAGCTCGTGGATGGGCTAAATGATAACAGCGGGTCGATCGAAGTTCGTGGATGTGTGATCATCCATTACATATCGAGATCCTTCCGTGCCTCATGAAGCACGTTAAGCCGTTGGTCCCGTCAGTGTTGCCAGCCCTTACGATAATTATGGGGGCGTACGATAATTTAGCCAATTGTACGATGTACGATAATTTTGAGATTGGCTGAAAAAAATATTAAAAGCACCATTAACGTATTTGTCAGACAAAGTTAAACGCAGAAAAAACATAAAAAAATTACTAAGTCAATTGTCAAACATATCAATAAGTAAGTATCTCTATCTCTTTCCCTCAATCACTCATCTCTATCTACTTCCCCTTTGACTTTAGTAAAAAATTATTCATTGTCTTTCGATAGCAATTTGAATTAACGTTTTACGGTTTTTTTTTTTAGGATTTTGATTTTTCTTTTGGACGATAATTTTTCCCAAAAAACGATAATCTCGACGTGGGAACTCAATAATTTGAACATTTGGAGTTGGCAACACTGGTCCCGGTTGTCATTTGTAGATCTTTGACAGTCGTTAGGCAGTCAGAAGCCCAAAAGTCAGACAACCAGTCTTACTTAAAAGGGGTATCGTGTTACCCAATAACTGGATGGTGGAGGTTAGATAGACACTCGCTCCATGTAAAATACTGGTATTCAGCAACATCCAGTTTGACTGGAACTTGACCCCAACATAGCTGGGAAAATGCTAGGCAGACTTGATTGACTGAGAATAAATAACGTTGCAATAAAAGCTCTTAAAAACATATTTGAGCCGATAGATAGATAGATAGATTCATTTATTTGCCTAAAATATGGTATTTTACAGATTTTATAACAAATACACAATAGTTCTACATATTCCGCCAACTAAATTCGGCATGCAAATTTTGTGACAATAACAATGATTCTAATTTAACAAAATAATTAAATTCCAATGTCAGAAAAAATAAATACTAAATCAAGAATTTTCTAAATTATCAAATGTCAAATAAAAATAATTAAATTACATTAAAATTAAAATCGACTTACAAAAATAAAAAATAAAAATAAAATTGGAATTTAAATTACAAAATATTATGTCAATAGCTTAAAATAAAAATGTCAAATGTAATTTACATGTCCTGCAATTTTCCTATTTGTTCTAGAATTCATAAATTCTTTAATACTATAAAAACAGTTTTCTATCAGCCATGCTCTGAGATGCTTTTGAAATAGACTGGTTCGCAGTTCTCTAATATCCTTCGGAATATTATTAAATATCTGTATTGCCATTCGACTCGAGAAGATGAAATTGTGAAACTCCCCGGTAACCCGAAAATAAATTATAATCTATAACAATTTCATCTAAAATATAAAACCCCAGCAATTGATACAAAAAAGAAAATGAAGAATAGGTAAGTATATCCTGCGATCATTAATTTGTCAAGAAAAGACCGTAGGCACACCAATCTTAAGCTCGACTTGATAACTTTACTTTCTATAATTTAAAATCTTTTATCTTAGAAAAACTCTCTGGTAATAATTTATTTCCTTTCAGGGTAGGTACCTCGTAAATCAATCACTGTAATTTGTGCTTGATCAGTTTTTAAGCTTTTTTTTTTTTTCGAACGAAGAAAGATCTAATTCCACTGAGGATTTCTTAAACTTCCATGTTTATTATTCTAGTTTTAAACTTGAAACTAAGATCTACATTGACTTAAAAGATTTTATTGCTAATAGTAACACTCATAAATGCTTGGAAACAAAATGGGTAGGCTCTTTTATTGTAACCCGACTACGGCGAAGTAAAAAGGAGCGTTATGATTTTGACCGGTATGTATGTATATTCGTCTGTTACCTCAGGACTTCTTAACTACTGATCATAATTTGACAAGTGAGTTATCATTAGAAGCGTCTTGATTTTCCGCTGGTTGTAGGCTATGTGACATCACATTAAATTCAATATGGCGCCCTTTAGAGGACATAAAGCCATGAATAATGAAAAAAAATTGTGGCATGTCGGATATCAAATGAAAGGGCTTGACGAGCACATTACAAATACACATATGTTTATACATCATATTTTTTAAGTAAATAAATATGTTTAAATTGTTAAAAACAAGCAATAGTGAGACTACTACGTACGGCGCGGCTGTAAAATTAATACCTATTATACAATAAAAACCAAATAAAAATTTTTTAAAGCTGCTCTGCAAATATTTTGTCACGAAATTATAACCCCGAAATAATTTAAATAAAAAGTAAGTTCAAAAACTAAAACCCGACTACTGAAAAATCACGCTGTAGAAAATATGAAACAACCACGGCTTACCTTGACCATTTTTGTACCCATGTCTTGATTTCTGTCTGAAATATTTTCTTGTTTCATACTTTTTAGAGCGTGATTTTTTCACAATTAGAATTAAAATGGCAACAAATTACTAAAAAATCCTCGAGTCGTTCTAAATCTTGGTTTGTGCCAATATATGAAAAATCTTTCCTTTTTTACTCTTAAAAACATTCTGTGACACCAGGGCTTCAGCATCTTACTTCCGGGGTATATCTGATAGCGTCGGCGTCGCATCCTTACATCAAGGGGCGTCGGCAAACACCCAGCGTGCCAACGGCATTTGTCAACTTCACGGACAAGACACTCGCGGCACACAGGGCTCTTCGGACAACACGACACTGCAACATTATAGTGGCTTTGGGGTATTAATTGGACAAGCTAGCTCTCTTTTGCCGTAAAAGGTAAATAAACCCCTATATCTATTCGTCTTCAAGAAAGTCCTCATAAATAATAAACTACATCCTTCATGTCTTTCTGTGCTTTTGTTCCGAGCTCATGTGCCGTCTATGACGCATTCCAAAACCCATTTATAATTATGAGAATTAGAGAGTTTGTTAAAGATTAATATCTTCCAGTATCATGATGAAGTGCAAAAAGTTAATGTCAATCTAACTTTGTTTGTATAAACAGATTTTATAACAGCATATTTTGTAGGTATGTTTTAGGTCTTACGTTTTCAGTGAACAAGTTTAACATAACATAACTTCACGCCTGTAAACCCTGAAATGTTAGACAGAGATGTACAGTCGACAAAAATTAAGCATGCTCAGTTAAGGTAATATTTCTGCGGCAGCGCAGCTAGTGACAAACCACACCCCTTCCTGGTTTCACCCAATTATAGACAATATGTATTTTTTTGTGTGAGTGTCACACTTCTAAACATCATTATATTAATACGAACATTATTAAAATACGTTTCGTGCATCCTATTGGTCAAAACGCATGCATCGGGCGATTGACTCGTAACCCGTGCTATGCGATTATCGCCTTAAAGATGAGCTTGCGGAAGATTGGTCGATTGTACGTATAATACACCCATATTTCGCCCGTTATGTTTAAGTACCATAACAAGGGACGCAACGGATTTTTATGCAGTTTTCATAATTATTTAATTAATTTATTCCTATACTAATAAACGAGCAATATTTGTATAAATATATGTAAAACGAAGTTCACACTTCATTCAACTTGAACTTCCCGCGCGTTGACTTTTACGTATGACTGACACTTTCAAAATCCTAAAGTGATTATAATAACACACTATATATATATTTACACATTTTCGAAATCGTTTCTAACGATTTCGATGAAAGTTGCAATTTACGGGGGCGAAAAATCGATCTAGCTAGGTCTCATATCTGGGAAAATTCGTTTTCTCCGTATTTTCACCCGAGCAGAGCTCGGTCGTCCAAATTTTAGAACATGATATTGAATAATGACATTAGAATAATAACATGGCAGCATGGAATAAGTAGGTACATGGATTTGTATGAATTTTGCTATACTATTAAATGAAAATTCTCTATTTTCACCATAGCAGAGCTCATTTTAGCTCCCTTCAAAATGGTTGAGCTGAATGGTGCTAATCCATGCGTCATGTTCGTGAACGGGCGCCGTCAGTTGGGACTGGTCATCTCTTAGCTGCCAGAGCTTATTTTTAATTATTTGAATTGTTCTTTTTTTATCTTTTTATTACGGACGCTTCTCATGTGCACGTCTTTCTACATTGTTCTCACATGTATAATTTCAACATGAATGATGTAACCAATATTTTGTAACAATTTTTTATTTAAAAAAGTGTCCGTGGAGTTTCTTGCCCGTTCTTCTCCATAGGTACCTACTACGCTTTAGAATGGGCAACTAGCTTCATACCTATTTCTGACTGACCGATTCCTTGACAATTCAAAAGTCCCTGTAAATGGTTTAATTGAAATAAATGATTTGAGGTGGAGTTTGAGTTTGAGCTCGGTTGCCCAGGTAATAATTATTAAACTAACATATAATAAAGGAATCACGATGTTTGGTCAAGTTGTAAAAACGGTGCGTAGCATGAGTCACTAGTACTATTTATATTTTAACTAGCTGTTGCCCGCGACTTCGTCTGCAATCCAGGATAAAAAGTAGCCTATATTCTTTTCCAGGTCAAGGTCTACCTCTGAGCCAAATTTAATCTAAATACGATCAGCGGTTTTAGCGTGAAAGCGTAACAAACTCACCTACGCATTTTTAATATTAAGTTAGAATGTTGCATAAAATTCGGTGAGCCGCCACCGGTGAAATACAGCCATTACTCAATCCCCTATCTATACTGACACGGACTTCCGAATGCGCGGTCTATAGCCACATTAATACTTCAATGCTACAATAGAGCATCCTGTATCTAAAGGACGGTATCTCGAGCACCGAATCAATCAACCGACACGTGTATAGGGGGAGTCCGAAACACTCGCGCCTCCTCCAAAGCCAGGTTGCTTTTAAAATAATGATGGGTAAAGTGCATCGCCTGGGTAGCGAAAAACATTGTATATTTTTCTTTCCTGAGAAAAATATCATAGCGTTTGAGGGGTTGAAAATAATAACGCTTATTTTTTCCAGACGGGTTAACGATGAAAAAGGTCGATATTGTCAGATTTTTATTGGACATAACCATGATAAAATGATATCCGACATTACTAAACGACTTCCTATATTATTATTCAGTTCCGCCAAAATGGATAACATCATAGTTACCTCTACACTTTCCTAATGCCATTGTCATTTTGCCATTTTTTATACCATGTCTTTAAGCAAATAAATATTATTCTATTCTATTATATTCTATTCTAAGTAACTAATGCTTACCATTTTACTTTGTATTTTGGTGATACTATCTATAATGTACCACATAACATCACGCCTTGTTTCCGCGAAGGATTGGGCAGAGGTGTACCTAGTACACCCACATTTTGCCAGTCGAGCTTATTGCCGTCAACCGGGCATGAATCTAGACTGAATCCAGGCTGCTTCTAAGAAATTCTAGATGGAAAAACCCAATAACACTTTGCCCGACCTGGGAATCGAACCTAGGACCTCATGCCCAGCAGTAGTGCTTGTGACCAATAGACCAACAAGGCATCTATGTACCAATTTACGGAACACCAATATTCCACTTCCTCTCAAGAAGAGGGGTTAAAAAATAATAATCCCCTAGAAATCGGTTGATTTGTCAAAGGATTTACTGAGATATTTTTTACAAAAGCACCTTTTAAAATTTGTTATGCAAATGGAAAAGCCTTATTACACTTCCTTAATTATTTCACAGGCTTTATTCAAGCGCAAAGTCCCTCTAATATTTTATGACGTAATTTAAAAGACTGTCTTTGAAAATGAGTTTTAAGACGTCCTCTACGAGGGATAATTTTCAGCCATTGTTTTACATTCTGTTGAAATCTCGGGCCCTGATTAGTTTGTACAGACGAAAAATTTGTCGAAAAAAAATATCGTCGGTGAGAAAAAGTGGAGAATTTGAATTGAAAGCCGGTCTTTCAAATATAATGTTAATCCATAAGGATTGATCCAATATTGGTTATGGGTTTTGACAACCAATCTATACTGATATTATAAAGAGGAAAGATTTATATTTTTGTATGTAACGAATAAACTTAAAAACTGCTGGACCGATTTGAAAAATTCTTTCAGCACTGGATAGCTACATTATCAGCGAGTAACATAGGTTATATTTTATCCCCGTAATCCCACGGGAACGGGAACTACGCGGATGATTCCTTGAAGAAAAATAATTATTTAATATTTAAATGTTTGTGATACTTTATAATGTGATATAAATTATAAGAATAGTATGATATAATATCAAATGTATGAATAATGATAATTAATATAATATAATGTAAAATGTATAACTGGAATATTGAGTGTGTTTATGTTTTTTATAAAAAAATATATCCATTTAATTGCAATGCCTTAACAGGCAACTAAGTTCTAAGAACCTACCTATTGTTAACATCTTCAAAATGTTGTACACTTAGTTCGCAATAAAGAATTTGAATTTGAATTAGAATTTGAAACCGCGTGACGTCCGATAGTCCACAATATGACCGTTTCGCTTCATAACTTAACATATTCTTCAGTTTTATGTTGCTAATCACGTAACAGCAAAAACATATATGGTGACAATCCGAATTTCCATCAAATCTTGAAAACAGATAAGACTTAAGTGCATTCGAAAAAGTTTCTTGAGACCTTTTCTTTATCGCGGTAGAGACAAATCACGTAGAATTTTTAGGGATTACATGCGTACGAAACATTTTATCGGACGTAGCAAGAAAGTTTTTTTCAAAGATATCTAAAGCCGCAGATCTCCCTATAAAGTTGCCCCAAACTTTCGTTTCCTGCTGCTTTAATAATAGCTACTTTTTCTTTACGTATCGACATAAAGAATCTACTGTGTGCCATCTTTTCATAGTGTGGTGGTGGAAAACCTGTGGAGATAAAATCAGAGTTACTGCCCATATTTTTGAAGTGAAAACTTCTTTAGTCGCGTTGAAAAACAACAACTGAACTCGCGACACCGTTACCGACACCTTATTTTTGTAAACGCGATTGTGCTTTTTATTAAGATAAGGTTATGGACCAATGTTCTATACAAGTATTTTTCTTCCACCAAGGCGATCTTGTTCAAGTTTTCACGTCTATCGGCACTCCCGGAGTGCCACTGTTTTTTTATGTCTGCTTTAATGTAGATGAGTTATAAATACGGTGAAAAAAACATTAAACATTAAAAAACATTAGACATTTAAATAAACCTTTTTTACAGTCCTTTCAACCGATTTTGACTTCTATTGCAATGCGGCATGACAAATGGCGCTGCAGTAAACAGTTGGGATTGTAACCACTTTTTTGCTTTTAATGCCATCTTTATGCATACGGCATAGAAGTCAAAATCGGTTGAACGGACGGTAAAAAAGGTTTGTTTAAATGTCTAATCTTATTTCAAATGGAGTATAGGTGAAATTAATTTTCTTTTATTCTAGTAGCTGGTGCTATTCGAACTTGAAAGTCATACAGCACGATTTTTTTTCCTATAGAACACTTATTGTTTTAATAGTTACAATTCTCGTTTAAGCACTTGGTGTAAATACATGGTGCTGTCACACAAACAATGGGGCACTTATCTCGTGACTAGCGTGTCCTGTTATCTGTACGTTGCAGGAGCTGATGGACGCTACTGCAGGTGTCAAATTCTTAGCCAAATTCTGAACTGACTCTACACAGTGTGAGTCTTTATAATGTGCACATATCGAAACGAAGGAATCAATGCATAATTTTAGCGATGCAAAAAATATTCAAAAAAATCTAAACAAGTATTTTTTTGGAATTAATAAAAAAATGCAACAAAATGGTGTAACTTTTATACTAAATGATCTATCGCGATGAAACAGACTCCATAATAACTGAAAGTAATTAGGCGTCCTTATAAAATGAAAATTGTGGAAAAAAAAACTACCCTCAATTGAAAATACACATGTTTTTTAGCAAAAATCATTTTTTTTTAAATCTCTTTTTACAATTATCATAAAAGTTTTCAATAAGACAGAAAAAAAAACCGTTGATAAAATTAAGCATAGATTCCCTCATTTCGATATGTGGACATTCTAAAGACTCAGACGGTATAGATTGCCATCGACTCGCTAAGAAGACAGTTACAATATATTATTTTCAATATTTATCATCAATCTCATCTTGATTGCTTAAGCCTACGTGACGGTACCTCACATTACGTAAACCTACATCTAAAAATAAGTACTCGTAAACGCCCCAGTCTAAAAACTAAAGTGCCCCAACACAAACATGTCAGAGTCACTCACAGCCACTAGTTAGGTAAAGATTGGATATTTTTTTCTGTAGCTTTGCAAACATCAATCCTTTTACGCATTGGTATGCAGGCTGCGTGGGTCGAAATGCAAAACACTTACCCTCGGTAGAGTTCAAAGCGTAAACTTTTTCTGTCCCAAACATTATTCCGGTCTCGTAGTTCTGCTTTGCGTGTTTGAGGTTTGAAGTATTTTTCGGTTGAGCCCTGGTTTCATTAAAAAGTTGCCCGCACAACTAATATTAGAAGTGATTGAGCAACTTTCAATTGCGACGTCTGTAAACTGCTTTTGTCGTCATTGTTATTAGAAATCTGTGTAGCGCTTTTTGGTAGGCTGTCGGTCTCAATAATTTGGTTTGAATTTTAAGAAAGTCAAAATAGGCTACAGGTTTTAATTAAAATAGACGTAATAATAAATGATGAATAGAATGCTGATGCATAAATGTAAAAATTATTGTAAATATCAACGTCCAATTTGCTGGAATCAGTTTAATACCATAATTATAAGACCGATTGTTAATGGGCCATTATGTTCTGCTTTGGTACTTGTATAATTTTAGGTTACATTTTCATCTCTACAATATTAATTCGTGGAATATTAACAATATCTGGAATATGCATTGAATTGAATATGCATTGTATCCGGTGTCTCTTTTAGCATATCAATATCCCTCATATACATCTGTTTAATCAAACGAAACAATGATATCAATATATTTTTTAAACTTGACAAAAAATTGTAATCATTGTTTTTCTTTCCAATTAATCTTAAATAATCTTCTTTGAATGTGGCAATCAAGTTATTAACAAGACAAGGTTTCGTAATCGCAAACACCTTAAAGTTCTGAAGGCAATCGCAGACCGCAAACCGCAGCTGCAAAGCCTCCCATCGCAATGACAGACCGCAGCGACACTATGGTTTCTCTTTCTAAGCAACTTGAAAACGCTTCCGTAAATGGAAAATTTATTATTTAAACGATCATAAATCAAAATGTGACCTTTCCTGAAATAATGTAATATCATAATCAGATAAATAAGTGTTTTCATACTTGACTCAAGACATAGCGTAGGTATTTAATCACAGAATCCACAGTACATCCATAAGTAATTGCACAACGACTACCTATCTGTACTCTGTGGCTACGCTGTAAGCTAATTTAGACTTGGCTAACTCGTAAGTAGATAAGTCAGTGAGCTAGTCAGCTAACAGTAAGTTAGTACGGTGCGGGTATGTGGTCGTAGACTAATACAAATAGTAAAGTCAACGGCGAAGTTAACGTGGCTGCAGATGTCCCGAATTTTGGGACCAGGGTTTATGTATTACATTGTATTGCTTTGAAGAACTTTTCTGGTTGTTTTCACAGTGCGATCTGAAACAATATAATAAAAATAGTATTCAAACTTGTAGCAAATGATTCACTAATACATTAATCTACCTACCTTGATTCCAGGTACCTGAACTGGTTCTTGAGAATTCAGGTACCAGGAATCAATCCTGATACCTGAATTCTCAAGAATTATAAAAGGTACAACAAAAATAACTCTACACAGATTATATTAATTAATATTCCTTGAAAAAAGTCGGTGAAATAACCGATCGCTCACTGCTCAAGGGATTTTTTCGATATATTTTCCCCAAACAATGAATACCACTATGTAATATAAAAACTGTAAGGTAAAAAGAGCAACGACCAAATCAATACGACGGTAAAGTTACTCGTTAGCGATTCTGAAGGAAAACAATTAAAAAGCTGCAGAAAATAATAAAAGGGAAGCGCTAAACTGTAATTAACTTAGCCTGAGGCATCAAACTGCTAATTTAGCCTGACACAAGCAATAAAAGCCAAGTTTTGCGCTTTGATTCCTTCTCACCTGCATTATTTAGTTTATTGGAAAACTGTGTAAAATTAACTTTGAAGTTCTGTACGTAGATATTATTTATTCTTACAATCTCTTAGTGATAACAAAACTAAATAATGGTACATCATCATAATTATCATGATACGTATTGACGTATCGTAAAAAACGCGTGCGTCGTTAAGATGTGTCAAAAAGATCGTGTCATTGGACACGATGTGTTTGAGAGACTCATGACGTGGTGATAATGTTGGCAATATTATTTAGCCAAAAAGCAGTATGGTAACGGAGACGACTCCCCAGGTTGGGGTTGACTTAAGAACCTAGAAAGTATCTAAGAATCGCAACTTTTGGAGACTATTTAATAGGTCAACACCTATTTATTTTAAAAAAAACAATGGCACTCCAGGAGTGCCGACAAAAGTGAAAACTTGAAAAAAATCGGCACCGCAGTAATCAACGCGTTGATGTCTTTTTAATGGTCAAAAGCTGGTGTCGTTACAGTGTCGCGAAATCAATGGTTTAGTCCTATCTCAAAAATGCCCAACGCGCCTAAAGAAGTTTTCTATTAGGCGCGTTGTTTACTGACAGTATTGAGGTGACAGCTTTAAATTGAATGAAATCCTTGACTTTTAGCTTCGTTGTAAACTTCCAAGAAAGTCTAGTGTTTTGATAAGCTGACTGAACCTATCAGACTGAGTACTATCCGAGTTAAGATAAATTATACCAGGAATTCATTAAATATATACTGGAATCTTAATCATTCAGTTTTTGCGAATTGTAATCAAGCTTAATCTAGTCTAAATTCAATTAAAATTCAGTCAGACTTGAAATGAACGGCCGAATTCGTAATTTATTATATGACGGCATTTTCATGTTAAAAGCATCTGTTTATAGATTTTAGTTTTCAATTTAACTAAGCCTTAATGGCAACACTGATAACACGATTAAAGCACGCACTCCACTTAAAATTGAAGGCATGTAAATGGGACTTTATTTATTTTACAACTTAATTTAAAATTGGAACCTAGATGTTACTTTATCATTTCACAAAGATAGTCAACTCAATTGCATGATCTTAATTATGTGGATGTACCAATAGATTTGGTTTTATTTTGAAAACTCAAAGAAATTGACCAAAGTCTTTGTCCCAAGATGAGGATCGTACTTGCAGCAAATATTTCACTGCCAACAATGTATATATCCCCGGCAATCCCGGGTCACCATGAGTCCCGGACCAAAACCAACTGTAAAACGATATACATCTATTTTGTGTGGCCACCTCCACTTGATTTCCCTTTGCTAAAAAACGAAGTAAAAGGCAAAGATTTATGGTAGTTTTTACAATTTTACGGTCAGCGAGTTCGGTTGGTACGCCAAGGGAGACATTACGAGAGATATCACAGATTTACTTCAAACTTGATGGCTTCTCTGGAGGGAAATCATGAGATGGGGTATCATTGCAGCATGATTCATTCGACAAGGCACCGCGAGTGCTGCTGTTTTAAAATCTATTTCCGCGCCGCGAGACTGAAATGTGTCGCGCGTTTTTTTTTTTTTTCATTAGTTCTGAACGCAATTCTTTTTTAGAGTATTTTTAACCGACTTCCAAAAGGAGGAAGTTCTCAATTCAACTGTATGTTTTTTTGTATTTTTGTAACGCGATTACTCCGCCAATTATTAATGATTCTTTTTTTGTTTGGTAGGTCATACTTCAGAGGTGGTCCTATATTTTTTTTATAACTTTGCTTGTATAGTTTTTGGTTAGCTTCAATAATACGTATTTTTTCCCACTTAGTATGTGGATGTTATGTTAAGTTCCTGTCACTGTTATTTATATAGCAGGTAGTGGTATTCGAATTTGTGTGCGGTAAATACCACAAGTAAAACATGAAAAGTAAAAACGTTTTACAAAAAACAAATCAACCGACTTCCAAAAAAAACACTACAAAGCTAAAAATAACTTTAATTTCGGTCGGTGGCAAAAACGAAAATTCAAAACCAGAAACACCGACTTCCGAAATTAAAGTTATTTTTCAGGTTTTTTTTTTTTTTGGAAGACAGTTGATTTTTTTTTTTGGAAAAAGTTTTTATTTTTTGCCGTATCATGTCTTTATTGTATTACTTACTGAAAGTAACTGAAAACTTAAAATAATGTAGATGTAGTGAAAAGGTAATTTTTTTCCTAATTATGTACCTATATCTTATTTGCTGTTGTTTCCATACTTCAAAGAAAAACGAATCCCTTCTTCAAGACACAAGTTTAATAAAAACAAACAACTGTTTGTTTTCAAAGCCGTCGTACATCGTTAAAAATAAATCATTAAATTCAATGCGTGGCTTTTATTGAATTCTGAAATATTCCCTTTTTGATAAAGTATTGAGGCCAACGCCTCTTTTAAGGAGCACCTTAAAAATGCATATCATGTTTCAAAATCAATACCTTCACATTTTCCTTTTTCGATGAAAACGCAGACACAAACATGAACAAAAATGTATATATATTTTACTACTAGTTTTTGCCCGCGGCTTCACCCGCGTGGATGTCGTAAAATATCCCACGGAAACATACTACCTGAATTAAAAGTCAAAGTACCTTTTAAGTTAATCCAGTACCGTAATTGCATAACTTATTTTTGTAAACAATTTGACTGTTCAACTACATTCATTGCGTTATTTACGTTGTTCAGCAGATTTTTTTCCAACTTGTGAAGCAATGAATTAGCAATCTGTTTCAAATCGAAACAGATTGTATTGTATTACGCAATTAGGGTAGAGGGTAAAATTTCATGCAAATCCGTTCAGCCGTTTTTGTGCCAATCCGGAACGTACATCCAGACAAACAGACAAACCGGCAAATGGACAAAAATTCTAATAACTGTATCTTCGGCACCAGACTCGTTTCCCACACCTCGTATCAATTTTTTCTTTTCAAAAATTGTCAATGTACAGTTTTGTCTTCGCTACGATTTTATTATATGTACCTATAGATGTAATACCTACCTATATGTTAACGATCCCTTTGGTCGCACACAAACTGATATAGATTATCAACCCCTGGCCCTTATTCGTACAAAGCCTTTATCGAAACGAACCCTAGAACACTTCAAAACAAAGAAAAGGTCGGATAAGAAGATTATAGTGCCGTCGCTTAGTTGTAAAATGAAATAGAAAAATATAACGTTTATTCTTTGTTTGTTGTCAATATTAAATGAACGACTCAATAGAAACTCAACGCTAAATGAATTTACATTTTCAAGATTATCATTCTATTGAATTTGAATAGATCTTTGGAACCGCGTCATCGATTTCGAAAATAAGGTTGGGACCTGTCAAAAATAATTCCATTTTTATGTAAGGGGTTCTCAAGAATGGGGAGAGCGCCCCTCCTCGTTATTTCGTCTTCGTGCGCTCTGTAACGTCTTTTTTCATGCTAAATATGTTTTAAATTGCAATTCGCGTTCAATGATTACGACAATAACATATTCTTGCTTCAGCGAAAATGTAAAAGTGAGCAAATTATTTTTCAAGATAAAACAATTGAGGCTCGCAATTTTTTTCACAAACCACTTAACGACTTTTTTTTAAATAAATATAATTAAAAGGAACTTTAGTTTTTATAAGATCAGTTCGTTTTTTTATCCCAGAGACTAATTTGACAGATGCAAATGTCAAACTCCAAATTGAAAAAACAAACAACAATCACTCGAAATGTCAAATTAGTCTCTGGGATTCAAAAACGAACTTTAGCTAATGTATTCTTCTTTGGCGCGCAACATCAGCTTACTAAAGTTTAATCACAATCGGTCATGCCATTTTCGAGTTTTTACGAGACTAACACACAGCAATTATTGGGTTTTATATTATATAATATAGATAGATAGAAAATATACTTTATTTTCGAATCATGCCAAAGGCGTAAATGTTCATAAATTAACTTACCTAATTATACTCACTTCATTAATTTTGTTTTTGTTATTCAAAGATAGATTTAAGTTTAATGAACTATGTGAAGAAAACATTGAGGTGAATTATGTGGCAATAAAAACTATTTTATTTTGTGTTATTTTTCAAAAGCTCAACGTGGATTCGAATGCTGAATAGTTTAGGTATACAAACAGTACCTAGACTTGTCTCGAGTAACTTCAAATAACGATTTTAATTCGTAAGAAATTTTGAGCACAAACTTAGAATAAAATCCTTTTTTTCAAACATGCTTAGAAATTCGAACATTATTTTGACAACCTTCTTCGAGATAAATCGAAATTGCGATACAATGTTTGTATGAAAATCCATATCTGTCATGTTTAGCAGCCAAATAAATTACTATGAAAACTCATATCTGTCGTGTTATTTAAAAATGGAACGAACTTTTTACTTCAACACAGGGCAACCAAGGAGGTAACTTATCAGACTTTATTTAAATTTCGATTTGGGTTGCAAATAGAGTTATAGTAAAAAGAAACAAATTAACATATTGAATGCACGTGAAAAATTATCGTTGTTCGTCATTGATTATGGAATTTTAATTAGTTTACTCAGTTTGAATTTCCGCGCATTATTCGACTAACGTATTCTCACGAACATCCATCAATGCCCCAGTTGCAGGCCACGACAGTAATTTACTTCATAACAATTACTAAAGACTCTTTTACGTAGCTGTTCGAACATGAAAATAAATTTGTCTGTCTTTCGTAGGTAAACTAGAATAATAACATACAGGGTGGCAGGGACATCGACGCGAACACTGTTACCATGGATTGTGTTGAAATCCTTTTTTTCAAACATGCTTAGAAATTCGAACATTATTTTGACAACCTTCTTCGAGATAAATCGAAATTGCGATACTGGTCGAATACATGCGAGCGCCCGGCCGAGAATGTTTGTATGAAAATCCATATCTGTCATGTTTAGCAGCCAAATAAATTACTATGAAAACTCATATCTGTCGTGTTATTTAAAAATGGAACGAACTTTTTACTTCAACACAGGGCAACCAAGGAGGTAACTTATCAGACTTTATTTAAATTTCGATTTGGGTTGCAAATAGAGTTATAGTAAAAAGAAACAAATTAACATATTGAATGCACGTGAAAAATTATCGTTGTTCGTCATTGATTATGGAATTTTAATTAGTTTACTCAGTTTGAATTTCCGCGCATTATTCGACTAACGTATTCTCACGAACATCCATCAATGCCCCAGTTGCAGGCCACGACAGTAATTTACTTCATAACAATTACTAAAGACTCTTTTACGTAGCTGTTCGAACATGAAAATAAATTTGTCTGTCTTTCGTAGGTAAACTAGAATAATAACATACAGGGTGGCAGGGACATCGACGCGAACACTGTTACCATGGATTGTGTTGAAATTGTTTGTCGGTTATTTAAAAAAAATGATGTTTTATAGAAAAGTGCAATACCTACGCGGTCAAAATGTTTGGAACAGCAGATTTTTTTAAAATAACCGACAAAACATTTCAGAATCGTACTGAATCCATGGTAACAGTTTTCGCGTCGATGTCCCTGCCACCCTGTATAAGAATCACGGTAGTGATTATGCAGATCTAATTTAAATGATTTTTCGTTGTTATTTGTATTTTTGGTTATAACCAAAAACACTTGGTACTTACTAATATTGGGGACTACAAGCCGAAAACACTGGGCGAATGACTAATATTGGCGGGTAGGTAGAAAGACGAATATTTTGCCAACAACAACCCCCAAGAAATTGAAGATATTTTACGAACAAACTACATTACCTGACGACAATACAAATAACGTAAACAAGAAATTTGATAAAGCCGACATCTCAAAGAAATAAGGAAAAACTTGTTGGAAACACAATAAATCTTTGTAGTTATATAACTGTGCTAATAAACGAGGTAGAACGACGACCTAGCCCTTTCATCTGGCTCTGGCCGTAAATCCAAGATGGAGGGAAGTGAGGGAAGTGCCTCTAGTGATGTATTCGCAACATTAATGGAATTACGCGGCCAGCCGATATGTAGTACTTGTTGTTACAATTTAAGGATAACAATTTGTATTGAGTGGTTCGCGTTTCCTCGTTAAGATCTTAGTTTTCTAGTTGATTTCATTCTCCAGCGGGTCTAAAACGGCCACATTAAAAAAATCCTCTAAAAGCAATTCATTTTCTGAATTCCCAGCAATTCCTCTATGGTGACATATATTTTAGCTGAATGATATTCAATTCAATTCATATCAGAGTCATATTTGGTGTAAATATTGCCGCATGAAAAAATGAAGATTTACAGTTTTTATTAATCAAATGAGATTTTTATTTTTTATTTCTACAGTTTAAATGTATTTCATTAAAATACAAAACTGTCAAACAGATGAATTGCAGAACATAAATTGAGCACAGATAATATTATGAATTGTCAGTTTGTGTGATTCATAATATTATCATATTATGATTCTGCTAAAGCGGCCGTTTTAGGCCCCCAGTTTAACAATGCACTTTAATAGACATGTAATTTTATCTCAAATACTTGCATGAATTTTCTTGCTTGTGGATGGGTGACCGTCTTTTTATACCAAAAACCCTCCGTGCCTCGGAAAACACGTAAAGCCGTTAGTCCCGTCTGTCACTTATAGATCTTTGACAGTTGTTACGGATCGTCAGAAGCCCGAAAGTCTGACAACCAGTCTTACCAAGGGGTATCGTGTTACCCAGTAACTGGGTTGTGGAGGTCAGAAGGCTGTCGCTTCATGTAAAATACTGGTATTCAGCTGCATCCGGTTGGACGGGAAGCTGACCCCAACATAGTTGGGAAAAGGTTAGGCAGACGATGAATTGTAGTAATTTTCACATAACCCCTTTCACAGTATACTATCTTTTTATTTCATACTAGCTTCCGCCAGCGACTTCGCCCGCGTTATATCTTTATAAAATATAGTCTATGTTACTCAGTGAAAATATAGCATACTATTGGTGAAAGAATTTTTAAAATCGGTCCAGTAGTTTTTGAGTTTATTCATTACAAACAAACAAACTAACATACAAACATACAAAAAATAAAATATTTTCTCTTTACAATATTACTTTAAAAAATACTTAGGACAATTTGCATGTAAGACGACGTAATTTCCCTCACTACATTATTATTTAAACTCTCCTTAATAATTTATACGACCCAAACGTTTCGTAAAGATCAAAGTTCATAAACTAAATAGTAGCAAGTCTGATCGATTGAAACTGTCTACAAACTAAACAAGACATTTCAGTGTTCATTCGATAATTCTGTTATTTTTTTTCTTTTCCGACACCAAATTAAATGTTTAATCACGGGGCCCAGTGAGCATTTTTTTTTATACATATCCCCAGTTTATGTATTAACTTCAGAATAGCCTTTCTCAGAGAACTATCCAAATATATTATTTTAAACATGCTATTTTTTATTCTGTTTGTTTTAGCTGTAAGTCATCCATAGTCAATAAATTAATATGAAACTGCAGCTCCGTGACTCTATCCACGGTCGAAGTAAGTTTCTCGTTCTTGTTTAAGTTTAGACTAAAATTAACACTAGTGTTTCACAACTAAACGCTAAATAATATGCAACTGAGGTACTTATTACTAACTCATCCAAAATAGTCCATCCCTCTAACTTCCCGACACATAATAGTTCAAGTATTTTTATTTATTTTTTGCATTTAATTCATTTTTTTTTTTTTTTGTTTAAATCTCTGAGTCTATATGTTATGTTATGCCCTATCCCTTCTCATTTACTAACCAATTGATTATGTTTACATACCGTGTGGTGGGACCCTGGTGATCTGCGATACAGGTATTCCTAGTGCAGACACCAGTCTCTCACAAACTATTGTCACAGTTTTTCAAGTCTGTCTAAATTATAAGATGCCATTGTTTGTGAAGAGAAAATAAATTATTTGAATTGTCTGTCATGTCATGTATGTATTTTTAAAAGTCGCAGCATCATGTTGAGATAGGAGCCTTTTGGCCTCATACAGGACTTTGTGCTTTTATTTTAATTTCACTTTGCTTTTGTTTTTTTTTTATTTACATTTTTATGAGTGTATTTTAGTTTAATTTGTGATTTCCTGTGCGAGTCTCAATAAATACTTTTTCTTTCTTTCTTTATGTCCCCAACAAGACATTGCCTTTTAAACTTAACCAGACACCAGACATTTATTTTGATAAAACTTTAAAAAATGCCTGCTCTGGTCTTATGGTCGCAAGCGCTACTGCTGTGCATGAGATCATGAATTTTATTGGATTTTTACACCTTGAATTTCTCAGTAAGTAGCAGCCCGGAGTCTGAATTTGTGCCCAGTTGATGGCAATAGGCTCGCTCCCTATTACATGGGACTTAAAAATAACTAGCGAAATTTAGGTGTACTACAGGTACATTTCTGCCTTACCCTCCGGGCATTACAGGCGCGATATTATGTTATGTTAATAAAAAAATATTAAGGAAAAATCACACTTTAAAACAAGTAAAATACTTGCAAAAACATTTTCATTGTGCTCCATAATAAGAGTAAACGACCTCTACAGCGCACGATAAAATAACGTTCCACTTTCATCGCACAGGTGAGGAGCGACGTAATTCCCACCACAATTTTTGCAAATCCTCAAAGTACGGGCAGATTGAATCCTGGGATACAACGATGCTCCTTTGAACGCTGCATCCGTGTATCAAAACCTTTTGCAACGGAACATAAAACAAGAACAAAAAATACTGTTAATGAACCCCATGTGTTGCTTTTGCTTACTATGATCCAAGTGTGTAGAACTTACATTTCATTTTAGCATCTCATAATTAAAATGCGGACTTGTAAGAACTTTCCTTAATGAAATTCTTGCTTAGGAAAGTTTCCGATTTTTCTTTACATTTTTTCGAGATTGGATGACAAGTTTGTTTTGCGACTATACATTTTAATCGGCTTTTCATTAGGGATGGAATCCGGATGAGTTCGAAACTAATCGAACAGTCCAGACCATGAGAACGAAATAGTAGGTTATTCACTAAGGAGATAAATCCAGAGGTGCAAGTACCACATATACGCCGATGACGTCCAACTTTACATATCCTTTAGACCAGATGAGTACGATAGTGCCATCAAAGATATAAACGATGACCTACGTAGAATCGCCGTCTGGTCTGAAGAGAACTGCCTGTCGCTAAACCCAACCAAAACCAAATACATGGTATTTGGCACAAGACAGCAACTAGCAAAGCTACCCGCAACGTTTCACCTTGAGTTAATGGGCGAACAAATTGTCAGAGTCAATGAGGCCCGGAATCTTGGTCTTATTTTGGATAGAGACCTTCGTTTCGAAAAACACGTAGCCGATTCAGTGAGAAATTGTTTTTACCGCCTGAAAGTTCTGTACAAGATTAGGCCTTACTTGTCTGAAACACTACGGGAACAGCTTGTGGAAACCCTGGTTCTATCTAGGTTGAACTACGCTGACACAGTGTACGGCCCGCGCCTATTAGCTCGTACAGACCGCCTCATCCAAAGGGTACAAAACGCTTGTGCGCGGTTTTGTTACAATATCCCTCGCAGAAGCCATGTAACACCTTTTCTAAACAAGCATTTTTCTCTAAAAATGAAATCCAGGCGCAAACTGCACTTGGCTTGCCTTTTGTTCGGTGTTGTTAAATACCAGAAACCGGACTACCTGTACGACAAGTTGAGTTGGATAGCGAGTAAACGAGAATGTGGGAGAAGGCAATGCTCGCAGCAACTCTCGACCCAGTCTCATAGTACAGCAGCTTTTAGAGGTAGTTTCCGTTATGCGGCTTCTAAAGTGTGGAATAACCTGCCACCACCTCTTCGAGCGATAGAAACGATCGACACATTTAGAAGACGCTTACGGCAGTATCTCATGGATTCGCAACGGAAGCTAGACATGATCAACCTTAATGTTTCGTTGATATAAATTGTATTATGATAAAGTTATCTATTATTTATTGACGTACAGTCCCTTTAGTCCTTTGTTTATTTGTTTGTTTGTTTATTGTGCAACCATGCCATCATAATTATTTTGTTAAATACCACTGTTTAAATCTTTAATTATCTTTTAACTTAATTGTATCATATCGATTTTATTATTATTTGCTACACATATTTATTTATTCTTTATTTAAATATTTACACACACTATAAAACTGATTTACATCCGTAAGACGTACTCGTAACATAAGGTTCAGTTGAAAACCAGCGTCAGGCACTAGTTGTCTGGCATTTATGCTGAACTGGGCCTATTTGTCGCAGCAGTGAGGCACACAATACTGTTTTAAACTTTCTTTGCTTTTTCCTGTTTTTTTTTTGTTTTTGAAAACTGTGTGCCTTAACCTGTGTCAAATAAATTTATTTTCTTTCTTTCTTTCTTTCTATAAAGTAGTGTTTTATTTTACGGGCGCTATATTGAATTCCAAACGACGCGGCGTCGCGAAGAATTCTAGGGCTCCCGAGCGGATCGAGGGAGCTCTGTTAACTCCTGAGCGATGCTAGGGATTCAAGCACGTCCAAGAAGAAGACGGTAACTAAAACCTATGAAGTGAGAACTCTTTGGTCGAGCTGTGCTTTATTAGAAATAAGTTTATTTTTTCATTGTTAAAGGTTTTCATACGAATATATTAATTGAGGTTCCAAATTCAAACCACATTATTGACCAGTGAGTTATAATGAAATTCAGTACAATATTATTCCCTAGCCTAGGGCTTTAATGACTTGCTTTAAGTTAAGTTTGCAGAACAATTACATAATTAGACATTAGCGAGCAGGTGGCGTGAAAATATTTTCTCTCAAACATATCCAATCTTTACTTTTCATTTACATTTTTTCAAGTCGTTGTCTCGTTTTTTTTTTGGCAGGACTAGATACGTAAATATACGGGAATATGAAATTTTTAATATCCTCAAGACAGGCGAAACTCTTGCTCTCAAAAGGTTGTGCCTTCAATATTTTATGAACACTTAAAACTAAATTAGATTTTTTTCTTGAGTTTGAGCAAAATATTGGACGGTGGAACACCTTCCACAAGTTATAGCTTAAAGTTAGAAGAGAAACTTTAGTAATTAATAAATCTTTACAATTAGTTTTTGCTTGAATAGTTTAAATTTAATAACAGTGTTCGTTTTAAACTCTATTACAATTTAGTGCCTAAGAATGTATTTTCATTCCTAGAATAAATATTAAATTACTTGTTAGTAACATCCATTAGTTTTCATCTCAGAATAATTATTTCAAATATTATGTTTTATAATATTGAATGAGGTATTTTTTAGTTTATATTTCATCGAAAAATAAAATAAGAGCTTATTTATTATGCACACATTGTGTTTGTCTTTGATATAAAGTTAAGTATTAAAAAACATGTTTTTATGAACATCGTACAAGTAATAATATGCATGATTAATCCTACTCTGCATTAAATAGAAGTACCTTTTCTTCAAAAGGCACAATAAAAAGAAATATTTGAAAAATAAAAATATGCATTATATCTTTCGTAGAGAAAGATTTCAAATTGAAAAACACATATGAATTATGTTTAAACTTTTACATACTAAGCCAAGTTTTTTTATAATATTAATAGCTTTTTGAACAAAACAGGGAACTTTCAAAAAAATAAATATCTTAGCTACTTAAATAGAACTTAACATCCTAACTATAATCTATATAACTATTATTATTAATATTATAAATGCGTAAATGAATTTGTTTGTTAAGCTTTCACGCTAAAACGGCTGAACGGATTTGGATGAAATATGGCATATGGGTAGACCATGACTTGGATTGAGATTGATTGATTCCCACGGGATTGAGACTTACGCGGGTTAAACCGCGGGACGCAGCTAGTAATAACTTAATTTAAAGAGAACAGTGGCAGCTCAGTGGTAACGGCCATGACTTACGACTTACGAGTTGTGGGTCGTAAGTTCGAATTCTGATAGGCGCTTTACTTTGTGTAAATTATTTAATCACCACTACTCAAAAAACAGTGAAGGAAAACATCGGAACCCGGTGTCCTAGAACCAAATATTCGACGACATGTGACATTTAGCAACCCGCACTGGGCCCGCGTGCTGGATTACGGCCAGTTCTCTCTCATCGAGACGAGGCCTGAGTCCCGACAGTGGGAACATTATGTAGACTGACTATGCTATAACATAATATCACGCCTGTATTTCCCCAAAGGGTAAGGCAGAAATGTACTAATGAATGTGGGTACTGACCGGTATTACGGGCCATAATGTACCATTCCTAGCGAGCATGTTACGTTTCGAACTCTTTGCTCGCCCGCGCTCCAGATTCTAAACACAATAGCCAAGAATCGACGCGTGTGGCACGTGCGCTAGTAACGACTTGTCACGGGCGTACTGATTGAACCGCGTAACACTCAAAGGGATTCGCCAAAAAACCGACAGCGGGCGGAGCACTCGAAACGAGCAACGAACGGCTCGCTGCTCATGTGTTCGTGCTGGTTTCCACGTACTGACTTCACGAATGCTCGCTTTGTAACATGTTACATTTCCTCACTCACTCATCAAACACTCACACACTCTCAACACACCTCCCCGCACATTTCATGATTGTTTTTTTTTTTTTTTAACTTTATCTACAGAAAATGTGCCTTTGTTTTATTTTTCACTGCTTTTTTTAATAACCAACGACATACGTTACGACTTTTTTAATGGAGGAACACTGACTCCCAAGTCACAGGTATAAACCTAGTTTGGGAGCCACGGGACCTATGTTTAAGACACTTCTTCTGTATGTTGTAAATGTACTTAGTGTAAAAATAAAAATTAAAAAATAAACACGTGTCCCCCACCTTTATAGTACCTACATCCACATTTCGCAAGTTATGTTAAGGAAGAACTTAAAGTTCAGCTTAAAACATCACCAGGTTTCTACAACATGAACAAGCAATTATAATAACCATGTAAATTTTACGTAACAGTGTTAAGGTACTCCAGAACTTAGTCGCTCGCTAACCTAAGTTCAATAACAAACTCATCTTCTGTTCCGAACTCCTCTATTGTTTAACAAGAGGGGTCAATCCCGCCATTCTGCAGCCAAACTCAATACATTCTGGAATGTCGAACTTGTGTAATAACAAAATGTTAGTGTATCAAGCGGACGGACCAACCCCGGTTGCCGGACCTAAACTGGGTTCCATTTGTAGGTCAGCCCGTGTTATTGGGTTTTTTTTTTCAGTTAGAAAGTTTTCAGTTTCGATCCGATGTTAGGAATTAAGCCCCGTAAAATGGGAACAGGCTCGCTACCATTGTCAAACTTTTTTTTTGTGTTTTCTAAAACACGAAATGTGCCTACCAGTGTTTTGGGTTTTTATTGTGGGTGCGTTTACAAACTCAAATCAATACGAAAAACTCAAATGAAAACAAAATAAAAAACCAGCCAAGTGCATGCCAGACTACGCACAATAAAGAGTTCCGTAGTTGGAATGAATTTATCCCAAATACAAACTTAACATTGTAGTTGAAATACATGTTCTCCCATACATTCCAACTGCAAATGAAAGTTTGTACGCACAATTTTGAGAAATTTACCATGTTATTTTAAGACCATAGACTTCTTATAGGTTTTTCTGTTATCTATGAGGAAAGAACCATTCTTTATAAAAATTTTAGGTCCAGTAGTTTCGGAGATAAGGGTGGAGAATGGTCTATTTTCATCAAATTTCTTAAATATCTTTAAAACTATTAATTTTGAAATATGTAAAAAAAATATGTTTAAGATCCTCGCAACAAGCCCTTTCATTTGATATGTCACGCAGTTCTGTTAGCAAAACTTTTTTTTTAATTTCCTGTTTGCCTCCTTTGGGAGGCAAACAGGAAATTAAAAAAAAAGTTTAACCTACACACGCTGCACAGCTGACACCTACATTCAAAATTCATTTATTTACGTTACACGTTCGTGTTTGGGTCACAGAAATACATATGTGTTCTTTTCAACTTAATCGGTACATTAAATTCGGAGCAAATTGGCTGTGACAGACGGACAGACAGACAGACGAACACACGAGTGATCCTATAAGGGATCCGTTCCGTTTTCTTTTTGAGGTAAATACTTTTATATTATACTAGCTGCGCCCCGCGGTTTCACCCGCATAAGTCTCGACCCCGTGGGAAAAAAAAAAGTATCCTATGTTCTTTTCTAGGGCATCATCTATATATGTGCCAAATTTCTTCCAAATCCGTTCAGCCGGTTTAGCGTGAAGGCGTAAGAAACAAACTTACTTTCGCATTTATAATATTAAGGATGTTTAAATATCTAAAACGGAAAAGAATGAAAGCCGAAGGACTCTGCTTGTTAGAGACAACCAATACAGTCTGAAAGTGTAATTACATGCATCTGCCTACCCCATTATGAAATCTAGCGTGCTGTTGTTACAAACCGAGCGAACATCGAGCGAGTGAAGCACAACTCAGCTTATCCGGGTTACAAGATCCGGTCAGATATGGGCCACATCTAATCGCCAAATACACGGATATTCCATTTGCATTGCATCCGGGCCACGCAACTAGGCGAAATTCATCCGAACGTAAACTATCAGGTTTGGGTGGTAGGTGTAATGATCAGGCGCTGCGAAATTATTGGAATCGAAAATGATGGTATTTGGGCCGGGATAAACGTTCTTTTGAAGAGATTCTCGTTAGAGGCTCATTTGGAAAGCCTTCTCTAAGCTAAATTAGTGTTTGCATATTTTAGCTCTTTTATAAACTCCACATAAACTCACGATTGTTAAACGAAAAGATTGGTTTCATCGAGAGCATGCAGCCATTTTATAAGCTAATATAATTTATGTGCCATAAAAATAAACTAACTGGATTAATTGCACACCTTTACAATTCATAATCAGTCGAGACAGTAAACCACAAATCCCGCAAACCAATCCCATATAAAGACTAAAATAGAATCCTCAAATATTTACAAACAAACAACCACATTTAATCGATACAACTCACAATAAAACAAGACATTTTCTAAGATAACCGAGATATACCTGTAATATATCAAAACAAATAGCGATTCAGAGCATTTCGTATGCATGACCGATCCAGCCAAAAGACTGGACATTTCAGAGATATGAACTACGTACGTGGAATGCAAAAGGACATACGGATAAACAACTGCTAATATTTAGATAAGGACCCCCATTCGCAAAAGCGCGTTCACAGAGTAGGTAAGAAATGGAGTCAATACAGGCAAAGAAGGAACAGACAGCCGGTGGCAGATGTTTAGTTGGATTATGCTTTTATCAAGCTATGTCAATCAGTTTCAATAGTGTATCGTTGCCTGTAAATCAGAACGAGAGAGTAATCACACTGCATACATACAAGTACTCACCACGTCTGTAATGTTTCGTCAATTAAATAGAAAAGGGCATGTAAACATACATACATACACAAATGTCTATTATAGGAACATCGACGCTGCAGATCGTCGAATAACTCGTGTACGGTACACAAAAAATTTACCTAATCGCTACAAATGATAATTGAAAGAATGAAAACTATTGTTTAATTGATTCAAAAACACGTGCAAACAAAAACATAAAATAACAAAAGAGATCCAATCACGAGAACAGAACAGAAATAGTCGGCAGCTGTACGTCGTGAAATGGATTGTAAAAGCGTATGAATACTCCATGTTTGCCCCACTCTGTGATCCCGTATGACCAACAAAGTTAAAGCTGCAAGAGATAAGAGAAACCGTAAAACATACGTGCTTTCTTTGTGCTTACGTCAAAACGATGAGTTTTTTTTGTTCACATTGTCATAAAAATTGTGCAGGGGTTTAGGGGAATATTTAAGTGTGCCGTAACCGCTTCGTAATGAGACTGACAGACTTAATGACTGAGATAGGATGCAGTTGACATATTCACAAACATTTGGGTAAGTCGAGGGTTGGATGACCCTTTTCTTTTGTTTTGTGAGTCCCATGCGGCCCATACTAGAGATACCTCTATTACATTAGACATATTATACCTAGGACTATGTATTGTCAAGTACGAGATTCCTTTAGATTTTTTGTTATCATACACCCATGATTATGGCAATATTGCATAATCGGCCTAATTTATAATGTTCTCACTGTTGGAACAGGCCTCTTCTCTTCGAGGAGTGGAATGTAATCTACCACGCGGGCCCAGTGCGGATTGGTAGATGTCACATATCATGTCTTCGAATTTTTGGTTCTAGGACATGCCGGTTTCCTCACAATGTTTTCCTTCACCGTTTTGAGAGCAGTGGTGATGAAATTATTTACACAAAGTAAAGCACCTGCCTGGGTTCGAACCCACGACCTACAACTCTCAAGTTGAGGCCGTTACCACCAGACCACCAGTACTCTCTACTACTGCAAAATGTGACGATATTACTACTGCATAATAGCTGCAAATAAAATAAGAAATAATTAGATAAGCAAAATTAAGATTAAAAGAAAATATCGAGAGTTTTGAACCGAAAAGTATGTAACCGTCAAAGTGAAGGTGAATCTAAGCAGTTACCTACTAATTTAATTATGAAAGGTAGTGTGTTCACCGCCAACGGGTGACTTTTAAAACCAACTTCTTTAAGTCCAGGGGTTGCAAATATTTTATAACTTTTATATTTTACCCGTCTTTGAAAAGTTTGCAAGCTCGAGAGTCCGTCCTATCAGCCAGCAATCTTGCATTTTAGTCACATCTGATTTGGCAGCGGTAGTGTCTACGTTTCTCAGCAGGTAGTCTTCTTAACAAATGTAGAGAAATGTTGAATACCTCGAGAAAATCTTGGCTCATGCAAATCTTGATGGAAATGAAATGTAGAACTTAATACCTTGCCTTTTTTCACTTTGTATCAATTTTAAAGAAGGCTAGAGGCATTTTCAATATAATTATCACTTTTAGAAGAATAAAATGAAACTTCATATTATGTACCTAATTTATCTTAGACATCAGTGACGGAAAATCATCATGAGAATACCAGGGGGCCTAAATATTACTTCAGTGGGTGAAAGAGATGGAGCTATATGACCTGTACAGCTTCATCTCTTTCTCACACTAAAGTAATATTAAAATAATACTGCTTTATGAGCTGGTGGTAGGCGCCCTGAACGGAATGTCGGAAATACGTTACTGTGTTGACTAATCGGGACGCCAGCGCTCCCTAGCGGCACGCTACAGAGTCTAAAATATAACGATCGGACCGGCCGGAGCTGATCAGAGTTCATCGGTGGCGGTCAAGCAGTGAACACGTTAAGAAACTGTCGCTCATTCCGAATAGTCGTGTCGTGTACCTACAGTGTGTGAAATGCTGTGATTCATTTAGTAAATTATAATTTGATCTAAAGTGTAAACGGTATTTCTATTGCGCAGTATCCAACACTATCCACAGTAGTTAAAATATGGCTGATAATTACGAAAGAGACACCTAATTTTCTCCGTCATATAAATAATATTATAAATCAGCACCCTAATTGCGTAATACAACACAATCACAATTTGTTTCGATTTAAAACAGATTTCTAATCCATTGATTCATAAGTTGGAAAAAAATCTGTTCAACAACGTAAATAACGCAATGAATGTTGTTGAAATGTCAAAATGAAACAAATTTCGCTAAATTGTTTACGAAAATGAGTTACGCAATTAGGGTACGGAATTGCCAAACGGGCTGGTTTGATTATTATTATTAAAACAAGAATATAAAGATGTATACTAGATGTTGTTAGTTACTCGTTCTAACATTAATGTTTCTCTAAGCACCCTCTAGAGTTCTAAACATACACTTGTATACAGAGACAGATATTCTCGGTATTTGTGAAAGCCCTTTATGTCGACCGTCCTAGTACATCTAACTATTCTAAACACGTTTCTATTTTGTCTCTACTCGCTAGTCAGATACAAGAGTAACAATTAAAACTTCAATGAAATACCTGAATTAGCTTTGAATCTAACTAAGTCAACGATTTAAACGCATAACTTAAACAATTTCTAAACATATTATAAATTAAAGTCGCTTTTCGTGTCTGTTTGTGCAATCGCATTGTTCTCCAAAACTCATAAATGGATTTTGATGCGGTTTTCAGCATTACTTAGATAATTATATTAGACATTGATTTTACAATCTGTGATTACTTGAACTCACACACTGACGTATTAGTATTACTTGTAAAATTTTAGGAATATCTTATAGGTACTTTTACAATGCTTGTAAATATGTGAACACCATGTATCCATCACATAATTATTTTTTCTGTCATTGCTTCATTTTTAATTTTTACCTATTGTGGTATAATAATCTTATTCCAGGTGCATCGTCTTCACATATACAGACGCCATTGACGCTAATGTACAGACGCCAGCACATCAAGCTACTACAATCTGTCAAATTTATTTAATAGATTTTCAACTTTATCGCTGAAGTTTTTGGTTCAAAGTTGATTGGGAAAATTTGACAGTTTCGGGTAGTTTGATGTGATAGCGTCTGTACACAAAATATTGTAAAACATTTTAAAAGAGTTACGGTGGAGTTTCTTGCCCATTCTTCTCCATACGAAAACTATTTTCAGGAAGGGGCGGCTAGAATCAATTTTATTTTTTGAGGTTGGCTTTTATGTGCCTAATTGAAATAAATTATTTGACTTTGACTTTGAATTTATTCCGGAAGGTTTATGTGTACAATACATTAATATTAAACTTACATATGAAGAAATCTCGATGTTTTTTCAAATCATTGAAACCGTGCGAAGTAAGGGCGGATCGCTAGTAGGTAGATAAAATACTTTTTCGTAAACAAATATTCTATTTCTCACAAAGAAAAGACGAAAATACTTAAATACTCAAAAAAGTTCAACGTTATCCGATCAACTACGAAGAAAATCGAATAGAAACGTCTATTTTGAAATTTGTCACCCAAAACGCTATTCGAGAGCGTAGACGCTCACTGAATGTAATAACAAAATTTCATAATATACTGAACGACAGGTACAGGTAGTTACAGAACTGAAATCTTCACGGAAGCACGTAACATTTTCATGGCGCTCGGTGTAAAATTTCACCAGATAACGTCACCTACATAAATGCTAAGTTTTAAGTTTTTTGTGTCCTGTTTCGTTTGCGGACGATTTGCATATTTTGTGAACGCTACATTAAAGACTTGGCGTTATCGTTATTGTCAGGGAGATATAGATCGGTAACTTTTGAGTTATGAATTTTTGTTTTAAGAATATTGAGTCTGATTGTCAGATGTTTTATTGAATTTTTATTTTGGGCGACTTTAAGACTTTTTCCAATAAGTAAAATTTTTTGAGGTACGACACACATACACTCACTCATACGCATTCCAGCGTCGAAATTATTTAACATTAAGTATCCTATGTCTTAATTTATTATTAAAAATTATATTCAAAATAATCAACTACACAGTTTAATTCATTTATAAAAAGCAAAATTAAAATTTTAAAAAAACCCACGATGGTTAAAAAGTAATTGGATGTCGAACTAGTAGTTTTGGAGAAAAATTGCAACATGGATTTGTACAAACAATGTTTGCTGCAGCGCCCCCTGGTGAATTGTCACCGTAAAACCTATCTAAGAACACGCACCAATCAAACTCGAACCCATAACTGAAAATTGCATCAAAATCGGACTAGCAGTTTTGGAGAAAAATGGCAAGATGGATTTGCACAAACAGTGTTTGCTGCAGCACCCCCTGGTGAGTTGTCACCGTAACACTTATCTAAAAACGTGCACCAATCAAACCCGAACCCATAACTGAAAACTGCATCAAAATCGGACTAGCAGTTTTGGAGAAAAATGGCAACATGGATTTGCACAAACATCCTCTCACCCCAAACGCATATACCGTCTCCGTTCCGTCGTGGGTAAAAAAGGTTTTACCTGAAAATAGATCAAAATATCGTGTATGAATAAAAATAAAATAATGAATATTTATTTGTTAAACACAGGTACATACATTTGGTCTTCAGTAACAATTCAATTGACTTTCTGTTTTACCTGCGGCGTACAAGTTTTATAGTTATAGTGGGTACAATAATATAAAAATTTAATTCAGAAACATAATAAAGGATTAAATTAAGTATCCATCCATACCATCGATACTGCCTTCCAGGAAACAAAAGGTGTCAGGACCGCAATGATTGAATGTTGCTCACAGAACGTAATAGTTGGCAGCCTCGCTTTGAGTTCAAGCACCAACTCCCGGCGCTTAATGAAAAGCCGGTTCCAAAACAGATGTCCGACCTTTTGTTTAGAGGAAAATTGTCAGGTCTTTGTGAAAAATTGGGGCGTGGGTTGATTAGTAGATGTTAAAGGATAATTTTAACAGGATTTTGTTATTGGATTACTAATGTTTGTTTTGTAAAATAAACAAATTTTCTTTCTTTTCTTTTTTGAACTTAAAAATATTCTTTTTTTTTGGTTACACGTGTACCTATTTTACAAGTTTTAATTAATTAGAAGATTCAATCTACATCTTCGGTACTAACATTTTCGAATCTCTTAAAAAAAGTATGGATTCAAAAACAAGTTAAGTAGAAACAGATTTTCTTAATATTACTCGTTTTCGAATAAATATTTTCAAGGGCAAGTTTCTGCAGCATGTATCATAAAGAGGGTGTGGTAAAAACTATCAAACTATACCCTAATTACGTAACTTATTTTCGTAAACGTTAATTTGTTTAATTTTGACAGTTCAACACATTCATTGCGTTATTTACGTTGCTGAGCAGATTTTTTTTCCAACTTATGAAGCAATGGATTAGCAATTTGTTTCAAATCGAAACAGATTGTGATTGATCGTGTATTACGCAATTAGGGTACTGAACAACTTTCTCCATGGAACCGCGAATTACCTATCAACTGCCCCATACAAAACTTCAATACCTACTCGGCCCAAATGTTGAGACGGCGATGTTGGTTCTGTAGAAAGTCGTTTCGTTTGACGGTCTAGTACTTTAACTTACTTTTTAACCGACTTCCAAAAAGGAGGAGGTTATATGTTCGTCGCGTTTGTTTGTTTTTTTTTTATGTATTTCCACCGATTTCTCCGTCAACTGTGGACCGATTTTGAAAATTTCTTTTTTGTTTGAAAGGGTGTGCTCTGGACTTGGTCCCATATAAATTTTATTAATTTTGCTTGGATAGTTTTTGAGTTAGCTACAAAATACGTTTTTTTTTTCCCACTTAGTATGTAGATGATATGATAAGTTTCTGTCACTGGTAGCAGGTAGTGGTATTCGAATGTGTGTGGGGTAGGTACCACAACTAAAAAGTGAAAAATAAAAACTTTTTACAAAAAAAAAACAACCGACCTCCAAAAAAAAACACTACAAAGAGAAAAATAACTTTAATTTCGGAAGTCGGTGGCAAAAACGAAAATACAAAACCCAAGACACCGACTTCCGAAATTAAAGTTATTTTTCACTTTGTAGTGTTTTTTTTGGAGGTCGGTTGTTTTTTTTTTTTTGTAAAAAGTTTTAATTTAAATAAACTGAACTATTTAGTACATCTTAGTGGAACGTGTTTCTCTATGCTAACTGAACTTACAAACCTGCACGATAAATCGGACCCGTACACTATGTAATATAATTTTGACGTTCAAAAGAGCTGATTTTCAGCCTTATTTGAATAAATTACTTGAGTTTTTTTTTAAGCTAAGTGCTTCGGTTAGTGCTTTGAGTTACGCTGCGTGCTAGGTGACACACTCCAAGCGAACAAACGCATGATTCTACTATAGTAATGGCAAACCGATGGACATAATTTACAATACGTACGTATTCCACAACAATTATTCTTTCCTAAAAATAACAACGGCAACCTGCATCCCTAATCATCACAGCATAACTGTCGCAATTAAATATTTAAATAGACAGACCACAATAATTACACAGTACTAGAAGAGCTATTATCCATAGCCTTTTTACCCTCTCGAGTCTTTTATGCTCTTCCCAACGAAGATATAGTTTTAATTGGAGTCGTTTCGAAGCACGCAAAGAGTCTTTTAATTAAAATTTTAACTCTTCGTGTTTAAAAAGAGTATGATGGCTCGGTATCCGACGGTATTGCTGTAACTTCCGCAACGAATTTTTTTCTTTATGAATTCTTTGAGTTTTTCTATGTCTGGATAAAGTGGGCTTTACTGGGCAAGTTATTTAAGCGTTTTATTTTAGGGGGGATTGGGGATTTGAATGTAATTCGTCTCCTTTTTTTAATGGCAAAGGAATATTTTATCTACACAAGGTTATATAAAATGTGTGAATTTTACTAAAAAATATGTAGTGTAACTCAGAAAAACAAGGCAAAATATGTTTAAAATATTTAATTAAAAGTACATGTATACAGTACAAGAAAATGCTAGGTAGGTGCTAAGCCGTCGGCGTCGGTGTCCGCCAGAAAAAAGAGAACGCAAGCCTCGGTGCAACATGGCTAGGCGAGCCGCCCGCGCGTTGCTATCTTCGCAGTTGTCAACTTCATGACGGTTCTCGAGCGCCATCTATCGCCTTACACTAGGTACAACCATTTTCATAAATCTAATCAGTGAAATAAGTGTACCATCGAAGAAATCCATACCTAAGCAAATCGAAAACAAAATCCCGTGCACACGACCCTTTTTTTTCGTAGGTAACCGTTACTACATCGGCCGAGCGCTGCAAGCAGAAATAGTCCTTACGGTGTATTGGTATGGGTTTCTTCGATGGTACCTAAGAACCTACTTGTTATGTAAATACTTGAGGTAAGTAAGAAAGAAAATGAGAAATAAAAAAGAAAATGTCATCAATATTAAAAGTCGATATACCACGTGCACTCGTACAGTAGGCCGTACGTCAGCGGTATCATCAAACTCAGTATAAGCTGGCCTCGCATTCTACTGAAACTCTGTACTATATACTAGACCAGTTCAAGGTCAAAGCGCTACCACCGACATGCGATCGACTGTACCTACGTGACATGAGAGTTAATATTTTTTATGTCTTTATTTTCTCCAGTTTTCAAAATAGTCGCGTATATCAAGTGTTAATCTGTATGTATAAAGCTATCTGCAACTCAGCATTTTATTTTTTCGCAGCTCCAATGATTGACGTTCAAACAAAAACTGTCATGTAAGCACTTGCACAAGTACTGCAATCTTTCCAGACATTGCAGACTTGCAGATAGTTAACTACCCACGTAAAATGCAGAAGATATTTCAACGTAGAAACGAGCAACTCTCAAACAACTTCTTGATTTATAATTGTAGGAAACTATTTGAGTATTTAGTCTAGTGGCTTGGGCGTCACTGTTATCAGGGTTTCAACTTTACCAACTTTCACTATTAGTTGGTAAGCAATTACTTACTCAACTGAAAGGAATACACAACCGGTTTGAGGGGAAATTATCATAAAACTGAAGTTGCACGAACAACGAATTTTGTAACGAATGAGTTGCTTATTGTGCTTGACTGTTTTCTGAAAATTGGTTTCGAAATAAAATTTAAACTTTTGCAAAAGAAAAGACATAAATTGATTCGACTCATATTTCAGCGTTTTAGTGAAATAAGATTGTATCTAATAATACCAGCCTATTATTGTTCCAATGCAGGGCAAAGGGCCTCTTCTCATACAGAGAAGGCATGAACATTGATCACCACGCTTGCTCAAGACGGGTTGGCGATTTCAGACTTATATTAACTATAAGTCCAGGTTTCTTCACGATGTTTTTCCTTCACCGATGTCAGTAATGTCCAAGATAAACTCAGAAAGCACATAATAATCCGGAACTGACCTTGGTAGGTAGGTGAGGCCTTAACCACTGGGCCATCACATTATAATATATACAATGTCGCCCATCGTCATGTGCCCGCCCGAATTTTTCTGAATATTCAAGAAAAATGATCGAACAATAACTTTGAGAACCCGGGGTCTATCTTTAATATTTTTCATGTTATTCAATTTTTTATGTTTTGAGTAGCGTTTGCCATATCTCCGATGTTATTGGCTCGATTTGGATTCTTTTTATTATTTCTAAAAGCTAATGAGTTATTTTATTTGCTAACTTAATTGATTAACTAATATTTTTTATTAAAATTTGCCAACTATGCAAAAAAAACGGAGGTGAAAACATTTTTTTCAATAAAAACAGTGTTTTTTAAAAAGCACAAGTGTAAGTTCATAAAATCATAGAATTTGAAAAAAAAAAATTAAAATTTACAAAAAAGAACAAAATTATCAAAAAATAACTTTAAAGGGTCTATCCCTTTAAAGTTATTTTTTGATAATTTTCATCACACATAAAAATACACACAATCCATATAGTTTTAGTAACAACGACTTAAAAACTATGTTAGTAAAACTAACAAACTAACATAATAACATATAGTTACGTGGCTCAACACAAATGTTGGCACGTGCCTCCGCACCCAGTGTCTAATAAAGGGGCTGGTCCAACTTGTCATATGTTTTAGGATGCTGTTGGAGCTTCCGCGTAACCTACCCATAATTGACGCTGCCCGCTTTCTCAATTAGGCATGAAAACCGCCGAAAAGGGCTTCCGCGAACATCTGCGAAGCGATGCTGGAGCACGGAAACTCCATTAACATCCTAAATCCATTATTATACTGAACGTGGAGCACGTTGTAGGCCCTCTGCGTATACATCAAGGTAAGGTATTCCATAAAGCACACCCAAACGAAGCACACCCAGACGAAGCACACCTAAAGTATTCCACTTAGCACACCCGTAGGTGGGCTTCAAATAAAAATTTAAAATAATTAATTTCCTATTCCACGAAACACACCTACGAATATCACTCGCATGTGGGGACGGGGACTAAGAAATAAAAATGTCGATAGGAGAAAATATTTATTATTTAAAAGACTAACTTAAATATCTAACATCTTTCAGTGTCATTATAATAATGTGATACAATACTTGTCATTTTCATAGTGTTCATATATAAATCCCATAGATAAGACGCTTTACAATAACTAAACATAAACTATATTTACAATGTTTTTGATATTTGTCCAAGTTTTTATTGTAATTATGAAACAATCTGTGATTTTTTATGTTAAAGTAGAGTATTTTTATTATTCACTAAACAGGTAGCTATAAGAAAACTTCAACATAGATCTCTATGGAAAACTATATTTACAATGTTTTTGATATTTGTCCAAGTTTTATTACATACATAGTTTCGTGGAATAGGAAATTAATTATTTTAAATTTTTATTTGAAGCCCACCTACGGGTATGCTAAGTGGAATACTTTAGGTGTGCTTCGTCTGGGTGTGCTTCGTTTGGGTGTGCGTCATGGAATAATACCTCATCAAGGTTGACCCACAAGCTGCACAGTAATCTAATCAAAGATTATTAGGAGCAGAAAACAATGCATCTTGGGATTCCAGCAATGACAAAGGGGTTGATGTTTACTATGGTGATTAAGATTTAATATTTACGTGCAGCGCAGTTCCGGCACTTTAACTGAGCAGTTTAGCCTATAAAATGCCGTCATAATACAAATTAGCAGTGTGTTGTAGCCTCGCTTAATACGCATTACGAATTTATGGTAAACCCGGATTCCTCTGGTTTCCCCTGGTTAGCACGCCCATAATTTTTACTACTAAACAATTTCCCGAATGAATTACGATCCTTTTAACTGACGATAATGGTGCTCGTCATAAAATGTTGCTTTACGATATTATAGGAACTCGTAAAACAAACTTTGTTTACGTATAAACAGGACCGCGCGGCCTAATTACGTTTTGTGATACTGTAACGCATTATTTTAATTCCTAAAATGTTTTAAAAGTTACTTTAAATATCAGGGTTTTAATTAAGTAGATACGATCTTGTGACTGCGAGCAACTCTGCGTCCTTTAGGGTATTTATTTATTTAGTGAGAGCTATGCGATATTATTCTCGTAGTACATATTACGGTCCGAGCAATATATTGAGTTGGAAAGTCAACGTTATAACGTTGCGATATAACTTGAGAGAAGATAGTTATATGTCCAGCAGTGAACTTTCATGAACTGAGACAATTAGTTTACTATCGGACGGCTAGCTTGTGCTTTAGTGATTATTTGAAAGTTGGTAACACATTTTTTTTTTTTTTTTAATCAACCATCGAAATTTAATTAATTATTAATTATTTACAAAATAAAAATAGATATTATATACTAACTTAACTAGAACTATTTACAAACTAAAATATAGCGTCGAAAAATTCATCCGCGTCGCTGTCGACTGGTAATGTACCCAAGAGACTGGCCGCATTGCCACGTTGTATGGCAATGCTTAGCCTGGCCAAGGTAAAAACCAGCCCTTGGGTCACGAGAAGTGTCAAATAGCCGTTTTGAGATGTCACGGAAGAGGCCATGGGCACTCGGACCCCACGGCCCGAGGGTTTCAACCCCAAACGGCTCGAAAGTATAGTTACCAATGAGGTTATTATACTTACGCCGCTTGAGGTTTTCTGCAGCTGCAGCAGCAGCACCAGCACAGCACGCCGAGCTAGGAAGATGGGATGGCGCAAGAGTGTCGACACAGGTTGCGTCCCACACTAAAGGCCTACCCACCTTCCATGGAAATAAGGACATGCCGTCCGGTCTCTTGCCATCGTCGCGTGCCAGGCCATTGGGTTTTAATACAGCTGGAACGCCGGCGGTGACAAGAGCTCATCGGATGATGTCGTTGATGTTCGCGTGCCGTGCTAAGCGGCCCGCACTTCGGCTGCAAGACAGGCCGTGATGGCCGAGACTGTTGACAACTTCGCCACAGTGACAGCGATGAGGAGAACAACATGGAGCTCCTAATCGTATGTTTTAGAACGAAACGACTTATCCCATACTATTAAAGGAGCAATATTTGTATATAATATTAGTTTTTTTTTTCCTTTATTAAAAAGAACCTGGTTCTTAATAATTAATTACAATCTAGCCTATAAGACTAATAAGCAATTTTAATCTAACTTAATTTTTTACGGAATGATTATTTTAAAAATTAGAATAGTGTTGATTGTACTTTACACAAGTTCGTTCCACTTTCTTAGAGTCTGATATTTCAATATAAACACTTTGTTCATGTGTTATATGTGTGTCATTGGCACTATTATTTCTACACTTTTTACACTACACTAACTCAAAAGGTTTTGTTTGTTTTAGTCTTCGCACTATATTTGTTAGCAGCTGGATTGCCTCGATGTTCACATGTCGGTGGAGTCGGTGTTCATGAGCCTCAGCAAACTTTTGGATTATTCTGGTGACGGGTTCCATTTTTAATATTAGTTATCACATTCTCTAAAATGGTTCTAACGATTTCGATGAAAGTATGCAAGTGCAACTTTCATACAGGTTGCGAAAAATTTATCAAACATTCGTTTTCTTTATTTTCACTCGAGCAGAGCTCGGTCGATCAATGACATCGAACCATCACACCCGTATTCTCTAAAGGGATAAGCAGGCTTGAAAAATACACCTACATTTTTTCCAGTTTTGTTTCAATGCCATTATTAAAAGTCACGGAAATTAAATGATATTAGCAAATTGACTACCAACTTAAATTATCCGTATTTTCGAATCACAACTGTAATTATTTGACAGTTGTATGAAATTGCTATAACACGGCAAATTGACGAGGGTGTCAATTTGCTTAACAAATGACTGACCTACCAAATAAATGACAGCTGAAATCAAGTAGTAAATAACATCATTTTTTAAATTGAATTCTTAAAATCACAGCTTTTTATTATCATTCCTAATAACAACAACCATTAAAATCTTGAACCCTCTGCAATGACAAATTACCTAACACCGTAAATTGAAGCCGATGAGTTACAGCCGCTGCTGCCTTTTTCAAGGAACGAGACGTAAATGTTTTGCCGAAGCAGTGGCAGGTATAATTTAATTTAATTTGGGGGAGTTGGGTTGATTATAAATTTAATTTATGTGAGCCGTGACGTCAGACAGCCCTGCTTGTTATTCGCAGAGCGTGCAATTTATCGACTGCTTTGATGAGAGCTCAGTGTAACAACCATTTGAGATTTTATGAAGAACTGATTATTTGGTTTCATACGCTTATGAGTGTGTGAATAAATTATGTTTTTATTTTTCAGTAAAAAACGTTTCTTTTTTTAAACCAATTAATTACCCGAATCTAGAAAAAGGAAGCTCTTCTGTCTCTATACAAGATGGTCCAAATAGAGAAGTCAAAAAAAATATATTCCTGATGCCCGAAAATGCGTGATAACTCGAAAAGTATCAAGAATCGCGGAACATACATAGGGTATTTTCGGATACCGGGCATGAGGAATCTATTTTTTTTTAATGACGTCACTATTTAGACCATATCTGTTCAAAGTATGTTAAATATGTTGATTTGGAATACCTACCTTCTATTACAAGCATTAAAATATCTTTAGAGATTTTATTCTGAAGTAATGACCAGCCTGTATATTTAAATTTTGTAGATCTTCAAAAATATTCTGTGAACTGTTTAACAAAACGAATTAAATTAGATATTTTGCTCAATATTTTTATGAAAAAGGATGGGATAATAAGTTTATAATTGAGTAAAACAGCAGGACCTATTTTCGTACGGCAAAATAAATACTTTTGATCGTCTACAACTCGAATCCCCGGTTCAAACTGGCCTGAAATAATAATACCTTTTATTATATTTCACCTTTCCTGGGAATTGAACTCGGAAAGTCTAATCAAGTCTAGAATAAATAAATCCAAACTAGATTTTTCTTTCCTTTTAGTTTTGTCCTGGTTGTAGTTTCAAAAGATATAGTTTCATTACTTTTATCTATCCTACCTATTCCTTTGATAAATATTGGTTCAATTTGTTGACCACTTTTATTTTTCTTTTGGCTAAAAACCCCAAAGTTACTTTTTAGACAAGTATCTCATGAATGAATAAATTGTTATTATTAAAATAACTTTAGGAAAACATTAATATAAAGGGTTCATGGTTAGTATTCGGCAATCCGTTAAGGGGATGTAGGAGAGGTTATTTGCAAACAAATTACTCATGCCAATGTCAACCTTTTGCGAGAAATTTTACTTTTTTTAAATTTATGCAGTAAAAATATAAAATGTATCCAGTAACCCTGATATACAGGGTTAATGGTTATACGTAAATATTTTCAAGTAATTTTACATTTTATATTTTATTTAAAATTTGTGAAATATACGTGTAAAATGTAACCAATAACCGCCGAATAATAATTGCCGACGTATAACCATTATCCCTGTATATACCCTGATATACATTATGGGGATGTAGGAGGTTTCATTTACAACTAAATGACGCCATTTGACTCCGATGCAAATGTCAAAAAATTCGCGTTATTAGACATTTTATATTTTAAATTACTTTTAAATTATTTTAAAATATAAAATTACTCGAAAATGGTTGACATTGGCATAGGGGTGACCAGGGGTAATTTGGTTGCAAATGACCTCTCCTACATCCCCTTAACGAATAACCGACGTATAACCAATTACCCTGTATGGGTACAAAGTATCATTTTATTAAATTGAATTACTTTAAGGTAAATAGTATCTAAGTAAATAAGGTATATCATAATTAATTAATTTAATTTTATCACTATTTGAAGACTTCAAATGTTAATTATTGTTAAGAATTTGATCGTCCTACAATTACCATAACGTATGCACTCCTGCCGCCTGTGATACAGGTTTATCTTAGGACAGGCTTCTAACTTTATACCCAATACTTACTTTTCTAAATTATTTCTAAGATTTGAAGTGAAAACTTTTTTAGGCGCGTTGGGCATTTTTGAGATGGGATTTCGCGACACCATAACGCAATTTACCGACACCGTGGAGTAAAAGACATCAACGCGTTGATTACCGTGGTGGCAATTTTTTTTTTCAAGTTTTCGCTTCTTTCGGCACTCCCGGAATGCCACCTAATTTTAATGTTAATACTTCTTACTTAATTCTGAATTAAAATGTATTATTTTATTTTAAAGGAGTCAAAATGGGTTAATGTTTCCTATTTTACCTGATCTGTAGCGTCCTAACATCTATGCCTAGGTAAGCCCACACAAATTAAGATATTATTTTTTAATTTCAGAAGTATATAGGCAGGCATTTCATAATTTTAAAAGCCTCAAAGCGCCAATGTGAGAGGAAATGTCTGAAGGGTTCGTTCCAGAAGGACATGCCCTCACCATATTGATGACGTCACTTCTAAAGGTCAGGTACGTGGTCCTTGTCACGGCGCGCTCCATAAAACCATGAATATGTAAAAGTGGAAGAGATGTATATTGTATAAGAACCGTGACGAGTTGCGTTCTGAAGTTCATTTTCACGAAAAAAATCTCTTAAGTATTACATATCATTACGCCTGTAATTCCCCGAAGGGGAAGGAAGGGTACACCCACATTTCACCAGTTACGTTTAAGCCCCATGTAATACAAGGCGAGCCTATTTCCATCAACCGGGCACAAATCCAGACTCCGGGCTACTACTGAGAAATTCATAATATAAAAAATCACCAACACTTTGCACGACCCGGGAGTCGAACCCAGGTTCTCATGCTTAGCAGTAGCTCTGTGACCACTCACTAGACCAACTAGGCAGTCGAAAAAATTTTCTTACCTTATAAGTTGGAATGAATAAAAGTGCCTAGTTTAAGTTTACGAAAACCGTTGAAAGAATAATTGCTCTATTTGGTGGTTCGGACTACGTAAAAAGAGTTTATTTGTCAAAACGTAAAGTAAGCACTCTTTTGTAAAAGTGTCCTAATCTTACTACTATTAAAATACCGTACTCTTATATCTATATGGAAAGCTCTCAATCGATTGCGTACCCACGTAGGCCGCTGCAGACACAATTTGTCGAAGTGGGGGATCACTGACTCATCCAACACCCAGTGCGAGTGCGGTGCTTCTGATCAGACCATGCCCCACTTACTTGGGTTTCATAAGTGGTTTTCCTGCTCCTCGGATAACCTAAAAAATGCCACTGATACCGCAATCAATGTGGCCATCTACTGGGCTCACACAATATTTAAAAAAAAGAAGAGTACCATCGACACGAAAACAAAAAGAAGACCGTACTCTTTAGGTACTTATTATAAACAAAATCTAATAGATTAATGTTAAAAAAATATTTTTAAGATTACAAAAAAGCTTCCTAATAATCATTTTCGGGACAAAATTGAACCTTATTGTGTAATATTTACAGCCTGTCGCTGAACCCACAGCCGAACCTATAGCCAAACCTACTACCGAACCTACCGCCGAACTTACTGCCGAACCTACAGCCGAACCTACAGCTGAACCTACAGCCGAACCTACTGCCGAACCTACTGCCGAACTTACAGCCGAACCTACAGTCAAACCTACAGCCGAACCTACAGCCGAATCTACAGCCGAACCTACTGCCGAACTTACTGCCAAACCTACAGTCAAACCTACAGCCGAACCTACAGCCGATCCTACAGCCGAACCTACAGCCGAACCTACAGCCGAACCTACTGCCGAACTTACTGCCGAACCTACAGTCAAACCTACAGCCGAACCTACACCCGAACCTACTGCCGAACTTACAGCCGGACCTAGAGTCAAACCTACAGCCGAACCTACAGCCGAACCTACACCCGAACCTACACCCGAACCTACTGCCGAACTTACTGCCGCACCTACAGTCAAACCTACAGCCGAACCTACAGCCGAGCCTACTGCCGAACCTACTACCGAACCTACAGTCGAACCTACAGTCGAACCTACAGCCGTACCTACAGCCGAACCTTCTGTTTATTACATTAGTTATATTTACAAATGCCTGCTAAACGAATAGTTAGTTTCCATATAATTTACAAATGACGCTCGCGGGAGTACATTTAAAGTTACAATTTCACAGGTAAATGACCTTTTAATATCACCCAAGTTGGTACAACTCTCAACGCGTGTTTTGTTAAATTATACCATTACATTGTTACATTATCATTAGTGAAAATTATGTTTTACTATTATACGAATAGTTTGAACGTGTCAATGTGCTTGCCAAATACCATAACCTGTGAACCTGTGACCCTGTGACCCCTTAAGGGTTAGACAGAGGTGTACCTAATAGTACACCCACATTTCACCAGTTATGTTTGATTCTCATGTAAGTACGGTACGGAGCGAGAGGAAATGGCAGGCCGTCACCTCCTTCAGCGAAGCGGTAATGCTCGCGAAGGAGGAGGCGGAACGCGTGAGGGAGAGGCAAAGTTCGCGCCCTCACGCCCCTAACCGCCGCAGGAGGAGACGGCCGGGGCGGGAATCACGAGCCGATTTCCGGCCACAGTAGGCGCGGGCTTGCGGTCGGTGAACAATGGGTAGCTCGCCGTCCGATAAGGACCAAGCCCGGGTCGACGGCGCGTTGTGTTCCACGCGTGCCTCTAAGAGATGTCAGCAGAATTGACGGGGTCCGCTAGGCTCAATGCCTACCGGGGGTTCGAAGAAAACCGATAGGGAAATCGTGGCCCTCGGCAACAGGGCAACCGAAGGAACACGGGTGGGTTTTAGCCAGTAAGAGTCTGACACGCCCTCCCGCTCCGTCCAGAGCGGGAGAAGTTATTTGATAATTTCCCACCCAAAAAAAAAATCCTGAATTCCTCTTAAGCTGATGTCGATCGCGTACGCAACTTACTACGTACGCGCCGCTGACGTCAGCGTAGCAGTATGGTGCTATATAGAACACAATGTATATACGCACGTGCGACAGACGTACGCGACCTACATCAGCGTAAGAGGAATTCAGGCCTTATAGGGGGCGTGCCTATTGCCATCAACCGGGCACAAATCCAGACTCCGGGCTGCTACTGAGAAATTTCAGATAGAAAAACCCAATAACACTTTGCCCGACCTGGGAATCGAGCCCAGGACCTCATGCTCAGCAGTAACGCGTGCGACCACTAGACCAATGAGGCAGTCACAAACATAAAAACCTACTTAATTAATACATCTATAATGATATCTTTACATGTTATAAATTGAAGTCGCTACTCGTGTCTGTCTGTGTGACCGCATTGTTTGTCTAAACTACGCAATGGGTTTCGATGTGGTTTTCACCATCATTTAGAGAATTTATTCCGGAAGGTTTATATGTATAATACATTAATATTAACATTCCATAATAAAGAAATATCGATGATTTGTCAAGTCGCAAAAACCGGGCGAATCAGGGACGGGCGCGGGCGGGTCGCTAGTAGATCTATATTTATGTTTGTTGTTATACAGTACTTTTTGTTATCGACTCTACGTGCTGCTACGAGACGTGCTACGGCGTAGCTTGCACTGTGCTACGATTGTGTAGCCTAGATATTTTTACGTCAGAGATTGTTCTCTGTAAAAATATATTTACCTACTTTAAATAAGCAGATTTTTGTTTTTTTTTAAATAGGCAAAGAAAGGCAATCAGCTATAATCAAGCTATTCATCTTAACTGAATTTAGTCGACTAATAAGTATTAGTTAACCCATTTGTTTATTTGAATCGATAAGGTACTACAAAAGTGCTTAAATGCAAAAATACAAGCAAGAACTAAAATGCTCAAGTACTGAACAACTTGAGCGATATATTCATATATTATTTAAGTATGCACCCAAATAAATTCCCAAAAAGAATTGCACCACTGAAAAGTTATGTTACGGAATAGTCGTAGCCAAAATTCTAACCGTACTTATAAGTAAATGTGGGTGGAATAAATTTCTAAAACGTTTGGCAAATACATACGAGCTCCGATATAGAGACTTTAATCACGATAATGTCGACATGTAGGTGCATTAGAAAAATTGCTTGTATCAATAGCTCTTAGGCACCTGCCCCACCGCGACGAGAAAGCGAATAACTATCAACGATCTTCTCTCTCAAGAAACGTACATTAGATTTTCGTTGAACGTCCCGTGTAAGTAGTGCCGATACCTACCCTGCCGGGGTTGCGGATTTGTCCGAAATGGTTACCGTGGCCCCTGGCAACATACAGCAACGGAAGGAACATGGGTGGGTTTTAGTCAGTAAGAGTCTGACACGCCCTCCCGCTCCACCCAGAGCGGGAGAAGTTATTTGAAAATTTCCCACCCAAAAAATTGGTTGTCTGTAAAGTCGGTTTACGGGCGATCATTTTACGTGATCACGTCACAAGCTGAACGCTTAGGCCGATCGTGCCTCTCTATCGCTTGTTCCGCGCTCTCGCTTGCACGCTCGGCTCAGGCGGAACATGACACTTTTTCGTGCGTGCAGCCGGCGTTCACCGATTTATAAGACATTATCAGGTCAATAAAAAAAAGGTCCGTGTAAGTAAAAGACATACATAATTATATTAATAGTTGTTCGCTGACTACGAGTACTCACCGGAGCAATGTTAACGCCCCGGTGAACACTCGTTTCTTGCAGCGATAAAAGCTGCCGAAGAGAGTACTCGCTTAGCGTGCAGAACACTCGCTGAGAGACTCAGGCTTCGTACATACGCATACCAGCGAGAAATCTCTCGTCTCCACCGCGCATTGGCTGCTCGTTACTCACCAATTCGTTTTTAGTTGCTAGCTCTACTCGCTTCTCGTTAATTGCTGGCGGTGGGACACGTGCCTTAAGCAGAATTGCAATGTGGGACTTTTGATGAATGTATATGTACTACGTTTTGAGAGCAGTAGTGGCCCAGTGGTAACGGCCGCAACTTACGAGTTGTAGGTCGTAGGTTCGAACCCAGACAGGCGCTTTACTTTGTGTAAATTATTTCGTCACCACTGCTCTCAAAACGGTGAAGGAAAACATCGTGAGGAAACCGGCATGTTCTAGAACCGAAAATTCGAAGACATGTGACATCTGCCAACCCGCACTGGGCCCGCGTGGTGGATTACGGCCCACTCCCTCTCACAGAGAGGCCTGTGTCCCAGCAGTGGGAACATTTATAGGCTGATGATGAAATATATGTACTTACTTTGAAGGTTTTAAGTGCGTGTTTCAAAGAAACAATGTTTCTTACGAAGTTTTATAGCTTTGAATGTCATGGAGATACATTTTTAGATATAAGGAGATACTGTTGGGCAAGTCTTGCGGTTTCGCTAGTAAAATGTGGGTATGCCAATCTGCTTAGTCTTTTCCCTCACTATGTTGGGGTCAGCTGCCAGTTTAACCGGATGCCACCGGATACCAGTATTTTAATGCAGTAACTTTTAATGTGGGTATACTTACCTATATCATATACTTATAAACACCTCAGACCTTACCCTTTTGGAAAACAAGCGTGATAATAAACGCACATAATAAAAAATACTATTGGCAGTGTAGTGGGAGGATGAATATTTTAATTTGTATAATAGTTTGAATACTTGTTTGACTGTACGGTGGGCTGCATCAATTGGGTACCCCAGTTGTATTAAAATTTTAATACAACTGGGGTACCCAATTGATACAGCCCACTGTATATGGGCCTACATAATATTACGTCCTTGTTTACGTTACAAAAAATGCACTCATTTATTAGTCCAAATTGATAAACATACAATTTACTAAGGTTCCATTAAGCAGAACTCGTAAACGTTATTTAAAATAACGTTTTTAAAACGTTTCCAACGCATCGTTGTACAACCAGTACAACATTTTGTTCGGAACGAAAACGAAATGAGAACATTTTCAAAAACCGGTTTATTCCGCAGGACGTAGCCGCGCACGGGGCGTGCGCCGACAAGCATGAACTTGTTTAGTTAAATTGTATCTTATCTTTATTTTATTACATCATTGATTCCAATGATGATTACAATAAAATTCCTCCCCACATACTTCAACTGAATGAGACGAAATTCAAATCTTGTATAAAACGCACACTATGCAGGCAGGCATATTATACGTTGGGGGATTACATCACTGATAAAAATGCTTGGCTCAATGCTGGTCCTGCTCCACAACCACAACTAATTGATTAACATTTGCAAATACTGTTGGAGCTGCTGAAGATTGTAAGAGCATCTTTGCATTGTATAAACTCAATCTCTTTTGTATTATATAATTGCATAGCACACTATGTGAGCACTATGTACTAAAGAGTTATCATTTACCGGGTAATATGTCTTGCATTGACTTGAATGTGCCCTGGCGGCTGTGAGTATGTCATGCTCACTCAAATGTTTCGCTGATGGTGGCGCGTGTGTTGGATCATTTAGCTCCCTTCAAAATGGTTGAGCTAAATGGTGCTAATCCATGCGTCATGTTCGTGAACGGGCGCCGTCAGTTGGGACTGGTTATCTCTTAGCTGCCAGGGCTTATTTTTAATTTTTTTGAATTGTTCTTTTTTATCTTTTTATTACGGACGCTTCTCATGTGCACATCTTTCTACATTGTTCTCACATGTATAATTTCAACATGAATGATGTAACCAATATTTTGTAACAATTTTTTATTTAAAAGAGTGTCCGTGGAGTTTCTTGCCCGTTCTTCTCCATAGGTACCTACTACGCTTTGGAATGGGCAACTAGCTTCATACCTATTTCTGACTGACCGATTCCTTGACAATTCAAAAGTGCCTGTAAATGGTTTAATTGAAATAAATGATTTGAGTTTGAGTTTGAGTTTGAATGCGCTTGCCGCTTACGTATTGATTTGGGTTGTGTTGCGAATTTCCTATCGATCAACCCAGAAATGGTTAACAACGTTTAATTAACAGAGAACGATTAAAATGTTGTCCTTCTTCAAAAACGTTTCGAAACGGTTAACGGTTCGAACGTAACCGAAATTAATCGTTTCTTAGGTTTTTAAGACGAAACCGTTTCGAAAAATATACCGTTATCCAAGCCCTGCTATCAAGCGTATAAAATTATTACTTATCTTGATGATGAGTTTGTTTGTATGATAATAACACAACCAAAACGCTTGCTTTCATATCCGCATATCTTTCCTTTACACAACCGCAGACATCCGCGACAGCTAAAATTTTCTCACTAATTAAGCCACGGCTTTTTATTAAAACATTCCAAAAATGATAACGAGTTATCATTTCAGGAGAGCCGCGCCATTATACCGGGTGTAAGATAGTCATCTACAGAATGGCTTTTCATTTACGAGAACAAAGGGACAAATCAAAATAAAGGGCTGTTCCCGAGTTCTTTTAACTCCAGAATATCTTTCATGTCAGTCAGAATTTAATTTTCAATTATAAATCCGAGCCGCCTTAAATTAAAGGTACGAAAATATTTGAATACAATAAAACTAGAATTTATTTCAGTCTAGTTGTTTTGTTTTATATAATTTAATTAAAGCTGAGAATTGATGGAATTTAAATTAACTGTTAGATTTGTTGTTTGGGGTGTCTCTTGCGTGAATTTATTAGTATTGTTTATTGACTTATAGACATTTGAAGTAACTTTCTATATGGATTTACGTTAAATGAACGACTGCTGATCATTATTTAATTGAAAGACTTCGTCACATCGTCCTATGCTTCTCGCATTCTTCTTCTCTGAGAATACAAACATATCGAAGTCAAATAAAAGATTCAGCTACCCTGGACAGGATTGTAATCTTGTTCGATTGATTACGATAATATAACACAGCCGCATAGTAACAGAAACTGTGATTCCCTTCTGATATTCAAAAACTGTGATTCTTATTAAGGCCCATATCGAAGTCAAATAAAAGATTCAGCTACCCTAGTCAGGATTGTAATCTTGTTCGATTGATTACGATAGTCTAACGCAGCCGCATGGTAACAGAAACTGTGATCCCCTTCTGATATTCAAAAACTGTGATTCTTATCAAGGCCAGTACCCAAGTACAAATGACATGGAATTAGTCCACGAAAATGGCAGCCTCGTCCCCAAATACGTTCCAACGACACCTCCGCATCAGTTATGGACATGAAATTTCAGAAACACCTGCTGACCCGACCTATCTCAATTTAAAAAGCTGCTTGCTTTACTGCTCCGACAAAAAGCGACCGCCGCGTAACCCGGTCAACGGAGCATCTTTGCTTAAAAATTCAATATGGCTAAACGTACTTGGACTGTGGGATATATCACGTGGAAGCAATTTGAACACCTCTCGGCAGCACTAAACGTTATTTATGGTAAGCCCACGGCACTCACTGGATAGCCCACATTGAGTTTCAAAGGATTTTCGGCAGTAACGGGTTTTACTATCGGCATTGTCACATACTTATTGTGCCGCCTAATGTTTGGTCAGCTTTGATGGTTATTCATTTGTTTGTGTTACAAGTATCCTAATAAAATGTCGCTGAACATTTTGAAGTACCTACCTACTTATTATAAACTAGCTTTTGCCCACGGCTTCGCCCGCATGGAGGTCGAAAATTATCCCACGGGAACGTACTACCGGGATAAAAAGTATTCTATGTCCTAACTCAAGTCATGTTCTACCCATGTGCCAAATCTCATCTAAATCTGTGCAGCCGTTTTAGCGTGAAAGTGTAACAAACAAGCAAAATCACTTTCGCATTCATGATATTAGTTAAGAATTAGGATTGGTACCCCCGCCGATGATGGATACAAGTTTCGTGGTGCAAGAGGCTAACTCAAAACAATCGAACATCCTTTATAGCCTATGTAGTGAGAAAGGTTATTGATGATCATTGTTCGTGCCAATTTATTTAAAAACAAATGCGTGTCGGACCACGCACTTCATTGTGCGTGGTCCGACACGCACAATGAAGTGCGTGGTTCCGTAGTTGAGATGAATTTATCCCAAGAACAAACTTAACTTTGTAGTTGAAAAACATGTTCTCCCATGCGGAATGAATGGGAGAACATGTTTTTGCAACCGCAAATGTAAGTTGGTCGATTATTACTCGTTAACTTGTAAAGTCTACTTAGTTACTTACTTAGTTGTGATAGTTTTTGTTTTAATTTCGTTATATGTACAACTGCTGTGAATTTTTTGACAGTACTAAGAATCTCTGAGCTAAACCGCGGACAGACAGACAGACAGAGATGGACATGACGAAACTATAAAGGTTCCTTGTTTACTACGGAACCCTTAAAAACTGAGGATATGCCTACTAGCGTATGCAACTAGAACTAAACTCAAATAAAAACTTCTGTATTTTTTCGGCCCATCTGCCGCCAGTGTTTTGCGTCTTCAGTCATCATACTATTAGACTGCAGTGCTGATCAATCTGCGTAGCCTTTCCCCAACTATGTTGGGATCGACTTCCAGTCTGACCGGATGCACCTGAATACCAGTATTTTACATGGAGCAACTGCCTACCTGACCTCCACAACCCAGTGACTAGGTAATACGATACCCCTTGGTAAGACTGGTTGTCAGATTTTCGGGATTCTGATGACCCGTAACGACTGTCAACGATATACAAATGACAGCTGGGACTAACGGTTTAACGTGTTTTCCGAGGCACGGAGGAGTCTCGGTATATAAAGATGGTCACCCGTCCACGGACCAACCCCAGCAAGCGTAGCTTGACCTGTAGAATCGACCCGTGCGGCTGTTGCTAGCCACGAGTTCCTCTGCAGGACTGTAGTGCTGATAAAATATGGTTAATGATAAAGTTTCTCTTAAACATCTGCCGAACTGTTAAAAATTCTCATTAAAATCAGAATCTAAAAACACCGAAAACACCATTACAACATTTCGCTTTTTCTTAACAAAACAACTTAATGAAGGACCCAAAGTAAAGTAAAGTTACCAACAGTATTAAGTCTTCCTAAATAAAGATAATCTCCTAAAAGTAATCACCAAATGGATACCGAAGGCAACACGGAACTCTAATTTTACACAGCCGGTTCGATCAGCTCATCCGCTTAGATAGGGAAACTTGGCTCCCGTAACAATCCGTCCGGCAACATTAGTCAAACTCGACTTAATACTGCCCGAAATAGACTTAATGTAATCCCCTGAAATAATAATGAATTAGATTGATAGAGATGAGCAGCTCGACGTGAAATTGAGTCTTTCTTAGTACACTATCAAAGAAACCTTTTAGACGACTCAACTAGTAGAAATTCTAGACGGATTTCAAGAATGACATGTCGACAATTGATATACTGGTACAGTGTCAGACTCGTATTAAGCGCTACAAAATAGATTGAATTTTCGGCTTATGCTAACAGCGTATATATTCTCAAGCGACTTAAAATAAATCCTAGATGCGATCGAGAAATAGATATGAGAGGAGACAAAGTTTGTCCTACATTGAGGAATGGATTCTGAGGAATGATTTATATCTATTTCGTTAAAGATAGGGATTTGTCGTAGCTTAAATTGGAATTGATTTATTAAAAATAATCTGTTTATAAGATTCTTATTTGTTATTATTATTAAGTTAGGCATTAAAGTTGAGTCCCACAAAGGGAATGAATGAGTTGTCTCATCTGAGTTCAAATTGACAAATGAAGATGACAACTTTTTGGCATCACTAATTCGTTCGCCAAGCAGGTTTACAACCACGACAAAAAAAAATATTTTAACATCTACATACCTCATCATCTGTTACGACGCCTCATTGAGGTGGATAACAATTAAAATTCTATTGTGTCTCGTTAATGACAGTTGAAAGGATAAATTAGCAGGATCAGATTCAGAGGTAGACTAACATTTGGCATGAATTTTGATCCTTGTAGTCGTTGAATTTTATTACGTCTTCCATAAAATTCCCTAACAGAAACTATGAGATTCTGCAAGCATATTCTGCACATACATCATGTAGCGAACACTACATTCAACAGGCACATTTCAAATTCAAATCCCTCATCCACCCAGGCGTCTATTCTCGCGCCATAGTTTATTTGCATCTCCGTATTTCTTAGCTCCTTGAAAAAGCATGTAATGAATAAGTAAGAAGAAGGCCACGGGTGCGGGCGGGGTCACCAACAAAAGCTGGCATAACAAGCAAGGCTCAACCCTTGAGACAAAAGAAAACTCTTCGACTAACGATGTACCGGCTCGCACTTGACACCCGACGAGCGTTGCTACCATTTCGGGGATTAATTTTTAACATGTAGCTATATTTCTCGCGTGATATTATTTTTCTTTCCTTTTCGGGAAGTGTTCTAGGAGTAGCTTGTAGGAATTTTATGGGTTTATTTTGAGGGGCAATTCCCGTATTTTTTTATAACGTTCGCATTCGCATCTGCAAACTGTCAAAAATATAATAAATTTACCAACATTTTTGACAAGTTTGACAGATTGCGACTTGAATGTGAACGTTTTTTTGGGTACGAAAATTGTCCTACTGATGTATCTCATCGGTAAATGTAAGCATAATGTTTTAGTAACTCTTTACCTGTCATTATAATTTTACAATTTTATTTGTATTTTGTTTTCTTTTTTTGTAGTTTTATGTTGCTTGTTCATCGTGCTCCATTAAATTTGTCACTCACAAAAAAAAAAATTTTGCTTATTTGAAAACTTATTATTAAAAGGTAGAGAAGAGAAGACAATAATAATAAAAGTTTTGATTGAAAAAGTGATATGTGTGGTGTCGATCTCGTGTTCGAAAGGTTTTCAAGTCATCTGTGACGTCATGTTCATGCAGGTCGTCAGCTGAATAATTCTTTTATTTCCAGTTATTAGATTTTTTAAATTAATTAATAAACGGTGAAGGAAAACATCGTGAGGTAACCGATGCCTGAGCCTTTCTCGACGGCATGTAAAGCCAAATCAGAAGCCCATGGGTGGCTTTAAAACTCTGACACCAAATTAGTCACTAACCATACGAAGAGAAGAAGAAGCTGATTAATAAGGTAAGATTTTCGAACAAAATGGCTTGCTAGAAGACCTTGGCCACGATACGAATTAATTAATACCTAATTACATACCAATTACCAACTATTAAAAAAACCTCAGACAACATCGTTACAAATATTTTACTATATCAGTATTGTATAATTCTCAGTAGTAAGGAATGATTTATGCTATACCCGAATCGCTTTAGCGTGGCAATAGCGGTCATTGCCCTTTCTCTATTATCTCTCCTTAAGAACCCAAATAATAAACTATGAATGGTTTTTCTTTATTAGAACATGTTGAAGTTCACGATAGATATTGATTCAGGACGTTAACGGACTTTATTTCAGTTTTTGAAAAAAATAATTTTAAAAAATGTTGGCGGTTCAATGACCGCTGTTGCCACGCTAAATCGATTCGGGTATAGACCCTGGTGGGCGCATGTCGTGCCACAGATGAGTCGCGGACGAGGCATGGAAGCAAAACTTCACAAACATTTTTACATTCTGTAAATAGGCAACGTCGCATATGCTGTCCAATATTTCGCTGTTTTGATTAATTCGGCAATATTACTGTATGGAAATATGAAATATAGCTTACTACTGAACTAAAATGTTGATTATGAAATGCAATAATTAATATAGTAACACCGAATGTTCAGTTTTATATGAAAAAAAGTATTTGGAAACTATCCAAATGCTTTTTATTAATATTTTAGGTCACTAGTTAGCAATATTTCATATTTCCATACAGCCAAATTAATCAAAACAGGTATATATTTGACAGCTATTTGTGACATTGCCAACTTTTAGACCGAACGCTCTAAATGCTACACCGTGCGGCGCTCGTCTCCCGGACGAGCCTCGGCTCTTACAAATCGAGCAGGCACGGACGCAGCTCGTACCCGCGACGGTCTAACATCAATCATACCTGAAACAACTTTCTATGGTCTATCTAACGTGTGCACATTAGATAAGCCCTCCAATTAGTACTAATAATATTAGATCAATATGAGCTCAACACAGTCATCACCAATACTTTCCTTGCCTTCTTTCTTTTTTAGACATAGACAAAGAATCTTCCTAGAAATTTTTATTCGTACAATAAAAACCTCTATCACAAGCTGTCTCACGTACAGGAAGATTAAGTCAGCAATCCTGTCACATTGAGGCCATTGGTACTGTTAGCCTCAAAAAGATGTACTTATACATCGACTAGAATTAATTTAATTGTCTACAATCTTCGTTCAATCATTGTTTCAATATGTAGCCACAAACCTTAACAGTAGCTACATATTATTGATACAGTATCAGCCCTTTGTACACACACGTTTTTCTTGCCATGAAAAATTACGGTTTATTCGCCATGGTCAATGTTATATGAATCACTATGGAAGCTTTTTGGCAGACATGGTTTTTCTATGGTGCGGTTTATACACCGTACCATTAAGAAACCGTGCCGTGTACACATGGTTACATATCAAGCTATACATTTCCCGTATACATAAGCTGCTGATCTCGCATTTTATAGGATTTCCGTACAATGCGAGGTCAGCTTGATGTGTAGCCGTGTATACAAAGGGGCTTACGGAACACAAATTGTAGACAATCAAATTAGTTTCTTGTCGATGTACCTGTACATCTTTTTGAGAATGACTGTACTATTGAAAACTCGTTGTAAATCTTGTGCCGGACGATAGCATCGCCTCGCGCGTCCGCCTGGCAACAACCCAAACTAATGTTTTTACGAAAAAGTTTTGACTCGTCGTTGAGTCACAGAAGTTACTACTAGGTAATAGTATAAACTGTGGTTGGGGCGAAATATGCATTTTTGGATTGTTCTGTAACTTTTTTATAGTACAGTTAGCAACAAAGATCCACTGTCACTTTTACATAATCATAAAAATTGGCATATGCGACTTAATAATCTTTAACTTTTACTTTGTTCCAATTTTAATTCAACAGATATTTTGCTCAATACCTAATTTTTTTTTTTTAAACAGTAGTTTATGTGTATTTTCTGGTATTATGGTGACAACATGGACGACGACAGGAATATCGTTTCCTTTCACTAGAAATCCCAAATTGAGGACAGTTAAGTAAATAATTAATTTAATTAACTAATCATTTCATCACCACTGCTCTCAAAACGGTGAAGGAAAACATCGTGAGGAAACCGGCATGTCCTAGAACCAAAAATTCAAAGACATGTGACATCTACCAACATGCACTGGGCCCGCGATGTAGTTTACAGCCCACTCCCTCTCGAAGAGAGGAGGCCTTCCCAGCAGTGGGAACATTATAAGCTGTTTAGATACTATGATAGAACCCTGAAGGCTGGGTTGAATGTGATAACAAATACTATGTGTATCTATTGTATATAGACTATATCGTCTATTACTTGAAAGTATGTACGCAGTTAAGAACTCGACATAAAAAAACAAAATATATTTTCGCAGCAAGCATCGCATATGTATGCTGTGTGCCTGAAGTGATGCTGTGACCGAATAAATACAGGACAAAGCCACATAAAGTAGATACAAAGCGACCGAACATTAAATTGTTGCAATCCAAATTTCCATTTTGGAATCAGTAGCTATTAGTTATAAGCGCTAAATTTCGAACAAGTCATGTACAAAGCATTACCATATCGTACAACACCGGCCCGCACTACTAATTAAATTAAACAATTACTTCGAATCCCACGTAAAAACGAGAACTCACTACAATTTTATACACAAAATCAACGGTAAATAAAAGGAAAACAAATGAACATTTCTTGAAATTGAAACACAGAAGCCAATTTCATTTGTTACATACACAAAGTTAAACAGGAACACACTGCAATAACGTTTTACTCAATACACGTAGAAGAAAATGTGGTAAGAAAACGCTATCAGGGATAGAAACCGAACGTATCGTGCAATAAGCGAGTACTATAAAAACCTAAAACATTAACAACTCGACCGGGAATAAAACCGCGTTACAACAAGACAGAGTTGGCAACACCCATTCACAAACAATAAAATACGCATACCTACACGCTGGTGTAAAGGAGTCAATACACGGTGCAGTGTGGTCTGTCGTAGTTGATACGCGGACCGCGTTTTAAAAGTTAGTTTAGGCCGGTGCAGAATACAAGATGTATTTGTCAGAAATACGTTGCTGAGTTGACTAATCGGGACGCCAGCGCCGCGTAGCGACGTTCGATAGAGTCTAAAACATAACACTCGGACCGGCCGGACCGGAGCTGAGCAGAGTTCATCGGTGGCGATCAAGTAGTGAAGACGTTTAGAAACTGTCGCACATTCCGAATAGTCGTGTCGTGTACCTACAGTGTGTGAATTGCTAGTGTAATTAATTTGATAGTATATTATAACGTGATCTGAACTGCAAACGATTTTTCTATTGCCCAATAACCAACACTACCCACAGTAGTTTAAATATGGCTGTTATTAACGAAAGAGAATCACCTACCCTCCTCCATCATATTTATAATCCAGTAGTCCAGCATTTCCATTAAGGCACGTAGATGAATATTAGTGCGTTTTACACCACACGTAAATACTTTTTAAGCTTGAAAGTAATTTACAAGATGAGATACAATTTTTTTTCTAAAATCATTCCATTTTAATACAAAATTTTAAAACCCAATTAAAAAAATCATCTGCTCCAAAAGTACTTTAGCCGAACGAACTCAATGAACAGAGTAAATCTCTTCAGTTTCTGCTCACATTACTTAGTGTAATTGTAAACCTTAAGAGAATTTAAATTGCCCTACTCTCAAGAGTATTACTTGATACTTGACTATTCGCTCTTAGTAACTACATATGGGCTTCTGTACTTAGATTCCATTATAATTTATTTTTTAAATCGGTTAATATTTTAGTGATTTTTTTAAAAGAAGTTAGCCTTTTGTGTAAGTTTTTTTTTTTAATAGCTTGAAGGATAACCGTGCAATTAACTATAAAATTTGTTCAATACTCTCAATATTCCACTTACCTTTTCACAAATTTTGTTAGGTGACAGATAATTGATAGGTATTAATTACTTACCACACAGTTTTGTGGTCGGCTCGTGTTGACATAATGATTGAAACCATTCGTTACCGTATTTTAAAACAACCACTCGGTACAGTAGATAGGTTGATAAAAAACTCTTTATAAATTACACCACAATAAATTATTAGCTTCCGCCAGCGGCTTCGCTTGCGTGATAATATATTTATAGATTATAGATAGCATACTACTGGTAAAAGAATTTTAAATTCGGTCCAGTAGTTTCCGAGTTTATTAATTACAAACAAACAAACATACAAAAAAATCTAATCTTTTCTCGTAATAATATTAGTTTAAACAAATTCTTTTTTGACTACCGTGCCCAGTAGACAGCTAGTTTTCGTGGTCGAACCGTGTACGCGGGTCCTAACAGTTAGGAAGCAAGGCGCTCATTACTGCAACAATTTGTCACGGGCGCACCGAGCGCTTCCAACTTTACAGTCGCGGCGCTCCTTACCCGGCTCAGTTTGATGTGGTCTGAGAAGTGCGTACTTGTCTTGTCTAGCTAGTAGGTACTATAACTATCAGGACAGAGATTTGGTTAGTTGAAGGGGATTTAGTAGTTAAAGAGGTAATAGGAGATAATTGTTTTAACCGTATTTGTTTAGTGTGGTACAGGTATAACGTAATGACCGTGACTGCCTCGTTGGTCTAGTGGTTGCAAGTCGCTACTGCTAAGCATAAGGTTCTGGGTTCAATTCCCAGGTCGGGCAAAGTGTTATTGGGGTTTTTCTTTCTGAAATTTCTCAGTAGCAGCTCGGAATTTGGAGGGCAACAGGCTCGCCCCTATTACATGGGACTTAAATATAACTGGTGAAATGTGGGTGTACTATAGATACACCTCTGTGCAATCCTTTGGGGAAGCAAGGCGTGATGTTATGTGTTATTAGGTATAACGTACATAAGTAACTGTTGCTGGAGACAATATCAAATCTTATGTAAGTACGAAGTAATTGCTAGTGAAGGAGGTCGATACTTTTCATGCCTACGGTACACATCACTTTTTTAGGCGTTTTGACGACGTAGTATCTCGTATAATTATTCGGGTTGAGATTTTAGGTCAGTGACAGCTCGGCCCGAGTCATCTCAACTTGAGATGACTCGGGCCGAGTTGTCACTGACCCAAAATTTTTAGAAAACGAATCTCGATACGAGTTATACCTACCAGATCAACTGAGTCTTGTATTAAACGAGTACACCTAAGTTATATCCGCTATATCTTTATGAAACGCATTTCAACAAGGTGTCTTGAACAACCATAAATATAAAAATATTATAATCGTAAAGTACATTGCAATACCTTTACTCTAAGTAGCAACAAATGTAACAATATACCCAAAACTTTATAAAGTCTCGACGCAATAATGCAGTGATTTTGCGGTCACAGTCACCTTCACAAAAAAACCCCACAAAAATCATAATTAAACTCCTTAAAAGGGGTAAACCAACAGATGTTAAGTTAAAAAATATGGTAATTGTTAAAATTAAACAAGCAATCTCATTGTGTACCAAACGGGGGCCGACTCGATGGCGTTCCGTGAAAATGGGCTATTGCCTCCAAATGTACCAAGTTTAAACAATGATTAGAATCTGGATTTATAGTAATTTGCAATGTAAATGTTAATGGAATCGGTTTATGAGCTGCTTCGAAAATATGACCTTTATCCACTTTCGGTTATCGTTTTTTATTCGATTAAAGTTATAGATAAGGTTCCCTATCGGGATGTTATCAACAGCGTCGTTATCTGAGGTCGTTTTCTCGGAAAACTAGGGCTTAGTGCTAAGTAATACAATTTCGGAACCTATTTCGGGAATACTTATTTAGTACCTTTCCAGCTATTTCGCTTTTCACTTAACTTGGAATATGTAATAACCACAGGGTTTGATGAAGGTTGTCAGACGTTGTCTGTCCCATCGGCAACGCTCCAAGGACTTCTAAATCCAATGTAAAAAATTATAATAATTGGGCTACCCTGGTTAACGCTTAATATTATTACTGTACAAATATTTTCTTAATGTCTCTCGGCAAACCTCGTGTTTCGTCAGTCGTCGGATTTCTATCAGTTGCCCTTTGCACTTGGTGCAGACTGGACGCTCTCAATCGACTTGGAAGTAGGTATACAGAGTTGTTAATACCCTTTTAACTTAATGTAATTTATTTAAAAAATTGGAGGAATGCCGCTAAAATCGCAAGCACGATGGATAGAATAAAAAATAAAGTTTAATAAAAAACTGTAACCCGACTACGGGAAAATAAAAATGATCTAAAAAGTACGAAACAAGCAAATATTTCAGACAGAAATCAAGACATAGGTACAAAAATGGTCAAGGTAAAGCCGTGGTCGCATGCCTGTATGCCATGTGGGTGCCAGAAACACCTACAAAATTATAATGGCATGCGACGACGGCTTTACCTTGACCATTTTTGTACCTATGTCTTGATTTCTGTCTGAAATATTTGCTTGTTTCGTACTTTTTAGATCATTTTTATTTTCCCGTAGTCGGGTTACAGTTTTTTAATAAACTTTATTTTTTATTTTATACTTTTCCGTTTTTACATTTGCTAAACGTTACAACAACGTAAATAAGAGTAATTCAATAGGTCAGTAATTAACCTATTTTAAATTCCAATAGCAGTGCATAGTGTTTTAGACGAAACTATAGCGCGATTTATTTCGACGCCAACACCATACTTAGAAAGTTTTGCAACTAACAGTTTTTGTCTATGAGACACTGGCTAGTTTTGATGTCGATTAAAACTATGACTATGTATTTAAAAAAAAAAACACAATATTCCAAATTCGAAATTCCCGCCACATTTTTTTACGAGCAAAATCAAAATACTCTGTCTCCCTGAAAATTGAATTTACAACGAGAACATTTTCGCGCGATGATTTTGTACAATTTCAAATGTCGACTAAAACCAGAAGAATCATTTGAAAGACTTCGAATGATGTTCATAGACAAAAGCCCTTCTAAAGCGACTGTTTTCCGCTAGTTCAACGAATTTAAGCGTGGTCAAGTAACTTTGGCGGACGAAGAAAGAAGTGGCCGTCATAGGGCTATGACAGCTGTTACATAAGAAAACGTGCTGGCTGTGAGAAATTAAATTTAAGAGAATAGGCGAATTACATATGAAGAGATTGAGCATATACTGCAGATTGGATCGGGAAGTGTACATGAAATTCTACACGGGCCCGAAACCAGCGTGAATTATCTTCTTCAGGTAAGGAAGATAATTCACGCTGGTTACCGCACAATCTAACGCAAGCTCAGGAGGTTCGGGTAGAATGGTGCCGAGACATGATAGCAAAATTTGAAGCAGGCTCGTCTCGGCGCGTTTACGATTTCATTACGGGTAATGAATCATGGATTTGTCATTTTTGTTCCCCAAAATAAAAAATCAACTCAAGGGAAAACAGGGATTAAAGAGGTGTCTGATGCGGACTGGAAAATGTGTAATGAAAATTGGTTAAAGACGCATGAAACTGTGTATAGACGCCAATGGAGAGTTATTTGAAAAGATTTAATAAAAAAAATATAACCAGTAGTATATTTTTTTATTACCAATCGCAAAATTTTCTGAGTGCCCCATGTATTAATATCAATATTTCGTTGTACACAGATGTGTAGCTACACATCAAGCTATAAATTTCCAGTATTAGCTGACCTCGCATTGTACGGAAATCCTTTACAATGCCAGATCAGCTTAAACTGGAAATGTATAGCTTGATGTGTAGCCGTGTGTACTTGTTTTTCTTCATAGAGGAATTGAGGATGGAATTACAAACCGTTACTATTTATTAAGATTTGATTAACTGCACGTTGGTATCATCTTGCGATACAACGTAGCACAGTCTCACTTTTGCTTGTTTTTAACAATTTAAACATATTTATTTACTTTAAAAGTATAACATTATTTACATATTTGTAATGTGCTCGTCAAGACCTTTCTTTTGGTACCAAACATGTCATGATCATCTCATTTTAATTTTTTTCGAGGTTAGAAATTTACGTGTAAAATCCACCATATTAAATTTAGGGAAAATTTATATAGCCTATGTCACCCGGACTATTATTACAAATCTATTGATACCTCATTCATCAAAATCGGTTCAGTAGTTTAGGCGCTACGGTGGAACACACGTAAAAGCAAACATACATACATACATACATACAAACATATAAACATACAAACATACATACATAGACTGCTAAAATCATAACCCTTCCTTTTGGCTTTGCCGTAGTCGGGTAAAAATAGTTTTACTGCTCTATATAGTTCACACGGAAATCAAAATAAAACAACAATAAAGTACTTAGTTCTGAATTCAAATTATTATACACGATAAATCTAATAATTGATGAACATGGAAATTAGTATTCGTTTGTATTCGGAAATCCGATGATACCCGAGGGACATTAAAAAAATAGAAATTCTGTACAAAAAAAAAACATTGTAATACAGTAAGAACCTTTCCAACTCCAATCGAAACGAAAACTGTCGCGGAAGTTAAAAACATTCCGCACGGAGTAATAGAGCTGGTCCATTCTGTAACCACGATTCACACAACCTTTAGACGCATTCATCGAATCTGATCCTCCTATAGATGTAAATTAGGATGAAAATTCAAAAGAGCACTTAGTTTTAAACCGGAATCGGGCCACTTCAAGTATTAATTGCTTTTCGTGGCTCATTGTTAGTCAGATCTGTGGAAGTGAGATGCAAATTACGCGAAACTTTGCAACTGCCCCACTTTTCTAACGGAAATGTGAAAACTTTCATGAAAAACAACGTCTGCTGAATAGAAAAGTCTATCTTACAGTTTACAAAAAAGTGTTTGCGTTTTTCATTAGTTCGGTTTTGGGTTAAACAAATTATTGGAGGATATTGTAAAAGTTTTTTGATTTAAGTCTGGTACTTTAACAAATGTGTGCTTTGATATCGTAGCAAAATAAACATTATTAAATGGTACCTAAATCGCTAGTGATATTTTTGTTCCTAAACTTATAGAGCCTCAATTTATTTATTTATTTATTTAAAGTTCTCGCACACAATAAGGTACAAATGCGGACTTAATGCCTTAGCCATTCTCTACCAGTCAACCAGCCAACCAACCAACTCTATATTGTTTTTTTAAGCCTCTAATTTTACTTAATTATCTGTTAGTCGATTTTATTAAGAAAAATAAACGAGTATTGCTTTATTTCATTTAAATATACATAAGTACTTTTGTACTTGTACTAAATGTTCAAAAACCACGTCTGATCGACGCATATTTGATCCAAATTCATCCATTTATCATTCTATATTTGTATCTCATTATAAAACCCAAAGCTAGCCATTTGTGTTACAAACCAGCTTTTATGGCGAGGTTGTTTCATTTCATACGAGTACCACCTATTCAATAATAATCATGATCATTAATTATTCTACTCCAATTATGATTGGTTTTATCTATTTATCTACACCCATGCTATAAAACCTCTATAAAAGTTTCTGAAACAGTTAGCTTATTGGCAACTTTATAACAGCCAGTGTCATAGTAACCATTACATCATCCAAACGAGTGTTATAATGTTGTACTAAATTTCATTACGCAACTCGTTTCTACGTTGAAACGAGTTTCTGTCCCCCGTTTGAACGTTTAAACGGGGGACAGCAGCACCCGCTGCACGCATGTGTGTGTGATGTGCTGGTGCAGACGACATTCATTTATTTTGTTGTACTGAATTTCGTGGGATTTTAAATTTATTCTTGATCTTGAATTACAAACACCCATATGGTTTCAGAAACTTTTATAGAGGATTCATATCATGGGTGTAGATAAAGTATTGTATGCAACTGTTATAATTAAATAAACCCACATTCGTGTTTTAATACCCCTTTTTATACAACAGTTGCATAAATAACTATTAAGCCACCTTATCTGAGCTTTCACGAATATGTACTTGTACATAATAACAATATTGTAACTTTTTTTCCTGAATTGACAAAAGTCAATTGCTCGGCGGAGCGCTGATGGTAGATACCAGGATAAGTAAATAAAACACTTGTTTGTGATATAACTCGATTAAATCATTTAGTTTTGTTTTTACTTTTTAAATTATCATGAAATTCACTTGTCAACTCCGGGGGACCGACTGTCTGAACTTTCCTTCTGTTTAAGACTTGATTACTTGTAAAGCTTCCTGCGTGCTCGATAGATGGCGTTGACCTCAAGTTAGCAGTCGCTATGGTTTCGTTACCGCAAATAGTGTATATTCAAACAGTTTTTTTAAATAAAGTAGCTATCATATGAGATCAGTACACAGTGGTTTTATTTACTAGTGTACCTTCAGGTCAACCTTCCCCAAATACTATCCGGTATTTAACATTGGTCCTTCGAGCCGGATCTTTTGGACAGTTTTTTGGTACAAGCATAGCCACCGTAGGCCCGCTTTTCCGTCCCGTGTACTTGCAGTGGATCGCTGCAGCAAGGTACACGGTCTTCCGCACTAGAAGCGACAGCTTTGCCCAGCATTGGCGGTGAGCTGAGTCGCATTGGCGGACTAGTTCAAAGAGTGGCCACAGAGGGCGCCACTCTCAGATCAACACTTCACTGGAGGACAGCAAGGCGACGCCGGCGCAGCCAACACGACGTCACAGGTGACGTCAAGCGCAATTCAGATAGCGGCCACAGAGGGCGCCACTTGCAGGTTGAAAACGGTGTTTGTGTAAAGTGCAGTTTTGTGAGTACATTTTATTTATTTATCTTGTCCATGAATTGGACGAACAGGTCGAGTCAAACAATTTGAACTCTATTCCAACGAGAAGTTAAACTTTGGAAACAGTCAAGAAGTTTCGACTTAGAAAATTATTTCGTAATTTTGGACTTTTAAAATTTTAACAACATTTTTAAACTTAGAAAACTTTTATTATATTTCAATTTGTGTGCATGTTAGAATTAGGACTTAGAATATTTTATAGAAAACGGGGATACGGGGAACCTATACCCGATTTCTACCAGATTTGTGTTTCCAAAACACTTGTAAAATTTTAAGTAGTGATTTGGGACTTGTATTATTTATTGTGTTTGATAAAATTGTACAACTTAGAAAAAATTTGTCGAATTTTATGAACTTATAAGTTATATTGCATGTTTTATCTCTTTTGAGAAAGTTGTTTTTCATTTGTATACTTACGTTGATTTATACTTTGGGTTTATAAAAATTAGATCAAGTTAAAATCAATTTAAACACATATTTTTTATTCATTAAGTTTATAAACCAATTATAAAAATGGATGGATTAATTAATGTTTTAAAAGATCAACAGAATGTTATCACAAAGGGATTGACAAATTTTAAGAAATGTAGTAAAGATAGATTAACGCCAGAATACATAGAAACAAGGCAAGAATTATTAGAAAGGGATTGGGCATTATTTAAAGAAAGTAACACTAAATTACATGAACGTTATAAAGCAGAAGATATTCTACAGAAAGTGGTTGATATCTATGACGTGACAGAGGATGCTTATGTTATTTATAAAAGTTTAACGAAAACAGCTCTTAACAAAATTCGGTTAGCTGAGGTTTCTGTACGTCAAACCGATAATGCTTCAACTAGTATAAACAAATCAAGTAGTTCATTTGTTAAGTTACCTAAAATAACCATTCCAACATTCTCAGGAAAATATGATGAATGGACAACATTCCATGATCTTTTTACATCATTAGTACACAAAAATGATACCCTAGATAATGTACAAAGGCTCCATTATTTGAAAGGTCACCTTTCTGGCGAAGCAGAGCAATTAATACGTCATACTCCTATAACTGACGCCAATTATATTCAGTGCTGGACTCAGTTACAGGAGCGTTATAGCAATAAAAAATACTTAACAAATTGTATTCTTAGGAGGTTGTTCGGTCAAAAACGTATGCAAGTGGAATCAGCTACAACTTTGAAGGAGTTGCTTGATACCACGTGCGATTGTCTTAATGCGTTGAGTAATTTGTCGATAAACGTGAGTACATGGGACGTCATTATCATACACATTGTTACCTTTAAATTAGGCAACGAAACGCGTAAACAATGGGAGCTTAGTATTTGCAACAATGACTCCAACAATGACTTACCAACTTTCAAGCAATTTAAAACTTTTATAGAAAATCGGTTTCGTGCGTTAGAGTGTTTAGAACCTAAAAGGGCACCAGTTCATCAGGGCAACAACAATAATAAAGGGTCATTCTCACATACTCCAAAGGCAATGTTGGCTACGAGTTCATCAATACAGTGTGAATTCTGCTCAGAAGGACATAAACTTTGTTTCTGCAAGAAATTCTCAAAGCAGACAGTTGAAGTTAGACGTGATTTTGTTGCAAAACATAAAATTTGCTACAACTGTTTGGGCGGCAATCACATTGTTTCTGAATGTAGAAAACCTACCACATGTAAGGTTTGTAAAAAGCGCCATCATTCGCTGTTGCATTTAGGTCAGGAGTCGGACAAAAGGGACCAACCTTCGACATCATCGGCTATCGACAGTGTTAGTTCACTTAACACTAGTCAGATTGTTTCGTGCCTGTCGACAGGTAATATTCCCAAGCCCAGACAGGTTTTATTAGCCACAGCGCTAATAAAAGCCGAGTCACGCTCTGGTGAATTTCAGACTATCCGAGCTTTGCTCGATCAGGGTTCACAGGCATGTTTTGTAACAGAAGCCGTAGTTCAGTTACTCAACCTGAAAAAAATCCCTATTCAAGGAACTATTTCAGGTCTTGGTGGTAATAGTTCAACCATGGCAACGTACATGGTACATTTGAATATCCAATCTCGGATAGATTCAAATTTTAATCTTAAAATTAATGCGTACGTACTAAGTAAAATTACATCGTACTTACCTGAGAGTAGAGTCCACACTACCTTAGATTGGTTAACTGTTAACAAGCTGCAGCTTGCAGATCCAGAGTTCAACACTCCCAATAAAATAGATGTTTTATTGGGAGCTGATGCTTACAGCTGCATTATTAAGGCAAACGTAGTTAAGAGTCCATCAGGCACTCTGATTGCTCAGAGCACTACCCTAGGGTGGATCCTGTCCGGTGTAATTAGTAGGGACACATCTAAAAGTTCACCTAAAATGAATGTGTTGCATGCACAAGTTAATGAAGATGAAATATTAAGAAAATTTTGGGAAATTGAAGAGCAAAATAGTTCAAAGAAAATACTAACACCTGAAGAAAATAAGTGTGAAGAGTTTTATACTAAAACTACAGTAAGGGATAGCAGTGGAAGGTACGTATTGAGACTACCTTTCCGCGATGAAAATCCTTCTTGTAAGGGTGGAAACTCTCGTGCTATTGCTGAAAAAAGATTTAAGTCGTTAGAAAAAAGGCTAGAAAGAAATACAGATCTAAAGGAAAAGTACAAGCAGGTAATAGACGAATATTTACAACTAGGACACATGAGACAGATAGACAAGAATGATAAGAATAAGGAAGTGGCGGTATACTTACCTCACCATGCTGTAATCCGGGAAGACAAAATTACCTCGAAGGTGCGTGTTGTCTTCAACGCGTCCGAGAAGAACAACAATGGCGTCTCACTCAATGACACGTTGATGGTGGGACCTACATTGCAGTCTGATTTAAGACACACAGTGTTAAGATGGAGACTTCACCCTATAGCACTGGTAGCGGACATCGTCAAAATGTACCGCCAGGTCAGGATTTCGGAAGAAGACGCAATGTTTCAGCGCATATTATGGCGAGACAGTACTGAAACCGATATCAAGGATTACGAGCTGGTGACGGTTACCTTTGGTACGGCATCAGCACCATACCAAGCAGTTAGAACCCTACATCAAGTCGCCTACGATGAAGGTAAAAATTACAATCTTGCTGCCGATATAGTTCAGAACTGCTTCTACATGGACGACTTGATGTCCGGTTGTAAGGATGTAGAAGCAGGCCTGGAAATCTACAGACAAATGACAGCGTTACTAAGAAAGGGTGGATTCACGCTCCAGAAATGGAACAGTAATAACCAAGAAATAGTAGACAGGATACAGGAAATAGAAAGTAATACATTGAAAGGACAAACAGATCAAATTAGGACAAAGGACAACATAAATGAGAACAACACAAATAAGCACAAAATCATACAGGACATAAAACAAGCAAAGGAGTACAACCAACCAAAGAAACCAGAACAAAAGGAAAAGGAAGTGGAAATAAAATTAGATAGTACAATCAAAATTTTAGGACTTACCTGGAACCGCACCGCAGACACCTTCCAGTACACGGTGAATCTCCCGTCGCCGACGACCGCGCCTGTGACTAAAAGAACCATTATTTCTGTGATAGCACGACTTTTTGATCCATTAGGCTGGCTAGCCCCTAGTGTGGTTTTGGCGAAAGTATTTATCCAGAAATTGTGGCTTGCAGGTGTGGGTTGGGATGAGGAGCTAACCAACAACTTAATAAATGAATGGAGATCATATCGCGAGGAATTGTTACTACTCACCAAGATTCGGATTCCTCGTTGGCTTGGCACCAAATCGAACGACTATCTGGAACTTCACGGTTTTAGTGATGCCTCTAAAACAGCGTACTCAGCTGCGATTTACTTGCGGATTGTAGACGCAGATGACAATGTTCAAGTGTCGTTGCTAGTTGCTAAGACTAGGGTTGCACCAGTAAAACAGATAAGTATTCCACGGTTAGAGCTTTGTGGAGCAGTCTTGCTGTCACAGATACTATCTCAAACGTCTGAAGTCTTGAGTATCTCCCAAGACAAGGTCAAGGCGTGGACGGATTCCACTGTGGTGTTGGCCTGGATAAATAGCCACCCAAGTAAATGGAAGACGTTTGTGGCCAATAGGACGTCTGAAATATTGACCTCGATGAAAGCGTCGCAATGGTTTCACGTTCCCACTAAGCAAAATCCAGCAGACTGCGCCTCTAGAGGGATACTTCCCAGTTCACTGCTAGAAAACGATTTATGGTTTTCTGGACCATCGTTTCTTAAATTACAAAACGTAATTTACAATAGGCCAAATAATGATTGCAGTACAGATTTGGAAGAGACCGCAAAGGCATTTGTAGCGATCATTCCAAACTGTTCCTTCTTCGATCAATTTTCTAAGTTACGAAGATTGGTTAGGATTGTTGCATACTGCCGAAGATTTTTAAAGGAGAACAAAATATACAGGAAAGGGTATTTACAAAAAACAGAATTAGACTCTGCTCTCGAATGTTGTATTAGGAAAACACAGGAAGAACTATTTACAACAGAATATAAGGAACTAAAGGACAAGGGCTACATACAATCAAAAACAAGTCCATTAAGGTCACTCTGCCCCTATCTCGATAATAAGGACATTATGAGAGTTAGAGGTAGACTAGAGAAATCAGAACTAAGCGAACAAATGAAACATCCGATAGTCCTGCCTCACTCCAGTCATCTAACTCGGTTAATCATAGCTGACGCACACCATAAAACCCTTCACGGGGGTCCTCAGCTCATGATAAATTATTTGAGGACAGCCTACTGGATTATAGGGGTCAGAAATGTGGTCAAACACCATGTCATCAAGTGTGTGACATGTGCCAGGCAAAGAGCCAGTACTAAAAATCAGTTCATGGGTTCCCTACCAGCTGTTCGGTGCACTCCAGCTCGACCATTTTTGAATAGCGGGGTTGATTATGCTGGTCCAATTAATGTGAGGACAACGAAAGGCCGTGGCCACCGTTCATACAAAGGCTATATATGCCTGTTTGTATGTATGGTCACTCGTGCACTGCATTTAGAAGTAGCGAGTGACATGAGCACTCAAACCTTTTTAGCAGCGTTTAGACGTTTTGTCTCAAGACGAGGTCATTGTGCCAAACTGTGGAGTGACAATGGCACCACGTTTGTAGGCGCCTCCAGGGAGTTGCAGCAGTTGACAGCTATCCAATCGTCCATAGCCGAACACCTCGAAGCGAATGGTACGGAGTGGCACTTCATTCCTCCTCACAGTCCCAACTTTGGCGGACTTTGGGAGGCAGGAGTGAAGTCCACAAAGTTTCATTTGAAACGAGTGATCGGTGAAGCGACTCTCACATATGAAGAACTGACAACACTCCTCAGTCAGGTAGAAGCGTGCTTGAACTCGCGACCTATGAGCACAATTAAGGTTGATGATCCTGGTGAACCGTTACCATTAACACCTGGTCATTTCCTAATTGGAGAGCCCTTAGTGAATGTACCAGATAACAAGTGCGAAGATTCAAATATTAATCACTTATCACGCTGGCAATTCATTCAACGAATGCTTCAGTCGTTTTGGAGACGTTGGTCTCACGAATATCTCGTTACTTTGACGAATCGTTACAAATGGTCTTCCCAAGTTGCTGAACCAAAAATTGGAGACATTGTTCTTGTCAAAGAAGACGACTTGCCGCCAAGTCGTTGGTTGATGGGTAGGATAGTACAAAAACATCCTGGGGACGATAACATCACCCGTGTAGTCACGTTACGCACCAAATCCTCAACAATCAAAAGGCCAACATCCAAAATATGTATTTTACCCGTAGTTGAATAAGAAAGTTTTACTATTTTTTGTTTACATATTTTATTTAGCCATTATTTTTACAACTAATTTACACTTTTGTCTTGTTAGAATCAATTTATACAACCATTTTTTTGCGCCTGTAAACTTTAGATCAACTGTTTAAAATCAAATTATACACATATTTTAAGTTTTTTACACTGTTTACAATTTTTATATACGTAGTTTTAAACTACATTTTTCTACTCAGAATAATTCATGTTTAACTTTAAGTTATTGTAACATTCTTGTTAGCCATTAAGCATTGAGTGTTATAGTAATATATAGAAACCATAGCTCGACGATTTTAATTCATACTATTTTCTCATGTATTACAAATGTTTAGTTCAACTTGCCTTTGCAATGTGCCACTTTAGTTCAGTTTAGAAGGACATCCCTTCAGTAACGTCCTTGGTGGGCGGTATGTTTAAGACTTGATTACTTGTAAAGCTTCCTGCGTGCTCGATAGATGGCGTTGACCTCAAGTTAGCAGTCGCTATGGTTTCGTTACCGCAAATAGTGTATATTCAAACAGTTTTTTTAAATAAAGTAGCTATCATATGAGATCAGTACACAGTGGTTTTATTGACTAGTGTACCTTCAGGTCAACCTTCCCCAAATACTATCCGGTATTTAACACCTTCAGATTCTTTATTTGTATCAACGTTTATCTTATAATTTTATGTCAACGTTATTATGATAATTAGAAAATTTTGTACTTATAATAACTAAATAAGTTAAGATCTCTACAGTAATTAATTAAATTAATTAATTTGTACTTTACCTACCTTTTGAGCGTGTAATTAAATAACAGTCCGCATTTCTACAAATGCCCAATTTAAATAAACATTACAAACTCAAACTCAAACTCAAAGCATTTATTTCAAATAAACCAATTACAGGTACTTTTGAATTGTCAAGGGGTCGGTCAGTCAGAAAAATGAAGCTAGTTGCCCATTCCAAAGCGTAGTAGGTACCTATGGAGAAGAACGGGCAAGAAACTCCACGGACACTCTTTTAAATCAAAATATTGTTACAAAATATTGGTTACATCATTCGTGTTGAATTTATACATGTGAGAACAATGTAGAAAGAGGTGCACGTTAAAAGCGTCCGTAATAAAAATATAATAACAATTCAAAAATTTAAATAAATTAAAATAAAACAAACCGTGGCAGCTAAGAGATGACCAGTCCCTACTGACGGCGCCCGTTCACGAACATGACGCATGGATCAGCACCATTTAGCTCAACCATTTTGAAGGGAACTTAATGATCCAACACACACGCCACCATCAGCGAGACATTTGAGTGAGCATGACATACTCTCAGCTGCCAGAGCACATTCAAGTCAATGAAAGACGTACCCAGTAAATGGTAGCTTTATGGAATGTACAACATGGTCACAGTGCTCACACATATGATATGCAATTATACAATACAAAGAGATTGAATTTATACAAGGAAAAGATAGTTTTACAATCTTCAGCAGCTGCAACAATATTTAGATAGTTTTAATAGATAGTTTTACAGACAACTGACACCATCACCTGTCAAATTCGAACACCATCAGATTCCCAAAATCTACCAATTAATTCCGCATCATGCCATACAATTCACAGTACACCATACATTATGCAACCGATGCAGTTATCAATAAAATGTTGGCCGCCATATTGAAATATTTACGTTCTCATTAGCCGGGTGTACGCATGGAAAACGGCTGACATGGCACAAAACCAATCGTGTTCCCGTTTGCTCGCCATTGCATTTTACTAATTAGCTCCTTGTTGAACGAAATGCGCACCTTAACGTAAATTACATTTCCGATATCTTTCTCGTTTTAATTGGAGATAAATTTTTCGAATAATTAACATATTCGCCGTTCATTCGGGTTAATTTGAGATAAATTTTTCGAATAATTAACATATTCGCCGTTCATTCGGGTTAATTTATATGATGCTGTCGATTTGAAGAAATTGTGTTGAGGAGCTTGTGGCTAAGTAATAACAGCTGCACGGATCGATCGATCAGGTTAAGCTACGCTTGCCGCGGTTGGTCCGTGGATGGGTGACCATCTTTACATACCAAGTCCCCTCCGTGCCTCGGAAAGCACGTTAAGCCGTTGGTCCCGGCTGTCATTTGTAGATCTTTGACAGTCGTTACGGGTAGTTAGAAGCCCAAAAAGTCTGACAACCAGTCTTACCAAGGGGTATCGTGTTACCTAGTCACTAGGTTGTGAAGGTCAGATAGGCAGTCGCTCCATGTAAAATACTGGTATTCAGCTGCATCCGGTTAGACTGGAAGCCGACCCCAACATAGTTGGGAAAAGGCTAGGCAGATGATGATTTGAAGAAATTGTGTTATTGCAGTTATTGTCTTGGTTTAGAGTGACGTTTGTTTATGCGGATTCGGTGGATGTGTTGCTTACAATTATTTTATTCATGTACATCATTTTACTTTTTTTTTATTCAAAAATAATAGGTACATGCTATTGTGTTATTGATTCAACTGTTTATTTTATTTCTTCATAAACTAGTTAAATGGAGTATTAACGTCAGAGCCACAGCCCTAATTTATCTATGGTCACAACTCTGGGTACCAACTTACCCGCGCGTGATTTGTTAGAACCAAGAGAAACTTTCTTACAGTCAACTTTCAGAAGTTAAACAAAGTGTTTTTCTAGATCAGCTGGATCTTAACATTGGCTCAATTACTTGCAGCACTATCCTCATAAAACAATGTAAGAAATAGCATGGTTTTTATCTATAAGGCCACCTGGTGATAAGCTACTTAGTAACCTAATATGTGCTCAAATATTTAGTTTGGGTTTATAATGCCGAAGTGGAATTCAATTTCCTTCACCAGAGAGGAAATAATAGCTAATTATGAGATAGATGAGAGAGCAATCCATATTGACGTACTGTTTACCAATTTGGGGTGGAGCATCCAAAACAAAGTTTTTGGAATTAGAGAGGGCGCTGAGAGCTTTACTAAAAGTCATGTACTTTAAACCACTATTATTCCCTACCGAAACCTTATACTTAACTTTGAACCTCTTATCAGTTCGAAAGCTGTCCTGCTGATTTCTCTGAATAAATAAATCTCTTCCCTTCATCACTCCCAGGACACAAACTAGGAGGAAGAATTAAGTATCTCTAGAAACCACAGTCAAAACTACATGCTACAAGACAATACACAAAGCAATCTTCTCGCTTATACAATTCTCTCAACAAAATTCTCACCATATACCCTATGACATACCATGACTGCAAAAAGACTCTCACTGAATGGTTGAACAGCAAAAGTTACAAAGAAATCGAGGCTATGCTCCATACAATCACATAATTCCCAAACTACACATAATCTATAGCCTCGTGAGGCCGACGCGCCCGTTTAATACCCAAAATAAAGATGTCGACTCAAACCCACAGCTTTTATGGGATGAGTTGGTATTAAAGCCTACTAGCCGTTTAAATGGACATATTACGAAATCACTCACTTTTATTAAAAAATTATGCTGAAATCTTTAGCAATTTCTACCAATTTCTGGACGAAAGAATGATGAACGGATTGTCATTTATTTTGACAAATGGCAGTTCATGATAGATGTCAAAATAGTGTAAGTGTGCGGCGATATGGCAGGTTTCCGTGCACGCGGTGAGTAAATCGCTTAATTTTGTTGCAATCTTTTACATTTTTTAATGTTTTTTTTAAATAAAGTTTTGGAGATATCATTATTGAATCTAAAAATTCATAAATTTTGTGTTTTTCACTATAAAATTAAAAGATATATGATGCTAAAATAATTTGTCTATTCTAACGTACTATCGGTTTTAGTTAATATAATTATTTTTAAAACAAATTTTGTTTTTCATCGTTTCCCGTAACAAATTTTCATTTCTAACCAGATTTGCTATTAATACCGGTACTGGAGCGTGCAGACAAAGAGTTGCTTTTGGCTTATCCTTGCTGTTTTGTTTTTTCAGGTTTGCGTGATCACGATATTGAAGACGCAATTTTAAATAAGCTATCAGACTCTGAAATAGGGGAAGAAGAAGAGGGAATAGGAGAGCCAGTTCATGTTGATGTACACTCAACCTCCGGTTCAGATTCTTCTAATGATGATATACCTCTGTCGGAGTTTTCGTCAAGGCCAAGAGGAAGACTTGATTTGAAGATTTGATTTGATAGTAATTTGACCTCTGAAAAGGTGATTTTTGTAACAATTGAGACTGATATATTAATTATGTTGATTATTTCTAAGGAAAAGTGAAAATAAAGACAATTTGGAAAAAAAAGAGTTTTTTACTCCTATAGATAAAAAAGTCATTGCAACCTAAAGGTCATTCTGGCGGACAAATTATTGACTCATTTTTTTATACAAAACAGCATCTATATAATATCATAACTATGCCCTAAAAGTCTCACTTCAAACCAATAACTCTAACGTGTTAAATTTTCAACAACAAGTCTCGGGACTTAAGCACTATAAAAATTTTGTCCATTTAAATGGACCGTTCGGTTTTAATGCCTAGTGAACCCAAAATGTGTCTGGGTCTCACGAGGATAGAGACAATTTGTCGCTGACTAAAACAAAAAGTACACAAATCGCACCTTCCACACCAACATTCACACCCTTATATCACACACACCGCCATCTCACACATACTACCCCCCCCCCCCACACACACATAACACCATGCACATTCCTTATGTATTTTTTCACTTTTTGTATTGTTTGTACCTTTGGCATGCTTTCAAAATTATCTATTGTTTATTCTCTCACACATATGTATAGTCAATGTAAACTGGAAGAGCAGAACCACCTCATACAAGCAAATCTTTGCTTAAAAGGTGACTCCAAACTTAACAATGTAATTTTCATAAGTTGATGATATAAACATTTTTATTTTATTTATTAGATTGGATGGCTTGATAAAACCAATCATAATTTAGTTAGAATATTTAATGATTATGATTGCATTTAGAATTGAATAGGTAGTATATACTCCCACCTACAGAGAGGAGGCCTGTGTCCCAGCTGTGGGACCATTATAGGCTAATTATGCTATTTAAGGTGTTCATATATGTATATCATGGACTATAGTTTGACCAAGACCGCTGTACCGCGTTTTAGGTATGTGCGCGGCGAGACGCGGGGGCAGTGCAGGCTACTCATTTGTCAACGCTCACAGCGTCCCCCGCTGCTCATTCGTCAACGCTGGCTGCCCTCGCCGCGCATTCCTAAGACACGGTACAACAGTCTCAATTAAACTATAGTTACATCATTAAGTAAATATTTTATAAAAATAACAACGTTTCCCCTACAAGTCGACACAAAAGCATTTTACGTATCACAAATTTAGAAACGCCTACACATTCCTTAATAGCAAAATGTATTAGTCTGTCGAAACTCGTATACTTTGTATTTTTCGTCATCATATTTAAATAAGTACTGCTGGGACCACAAAGCTGCCATGATGTTTCAAGGAAACGACTTTTTCTTTTTGAGTATGAAAATAATCTGTAGAGCGCTAATGGTTCGCCTGCGGACACTACCTACTTACAAGTTTTCGACGCTCGCACTGCCAATGGATTTTTTATAAGACTAATGATGTTATCTATTAGAAAAATATTTATTTTGACAAATCTTAAATCTACACAAATATTATAAAAAGAAATGATTTGTATTTTTGTTTGTAATTAATAAACTTGAAGCTTATTGGACCGATTTTTTTAATTCATTCCTCAGTAGAATGCTATATTATCATTGACTCACTGAGTCAATAAGCTATAATTTATAAAGATTTCACGCGGGCGAAGTCGCTAACAGAAACTAGTACAATATACATAGCTATCACAAAAATATGAGAAGAAAGTTTTTTTTTTTTCATTTAACTGACATTATTTGCAACTAACACTTCATTTGCCAGTGATTAATTTAACTTCTATTTATAATTTCCATTTACATTAATTGTATGGAAAACGAAAAGACGGCATGCCTTTTTTTGTAAGTACATTAAATCAGTTGGCGCTCTATACCTTATCTTATCTCCAAGACCGCCTTTATATCGCATTATTAAAATATTAATATTTTAAATTAACGAGCAGTGAAATCGGGCCTTAGCTGCTTCTTTGTGGGCCACATCCGTTTGTCGTGTAGGAAATGTTATTGTCCCATATGCGGGATTAAGTGCGTCGCTTGATCCGTGTAAACCCATGCAGCCTTGTTCAAATCTCTAATAAGTTTTATCTGCGGTACGCTGTTGTTTTAGAAAGCTGTAGCACGGCATGGTCAAATTCGTACTCAAAGTCAAAGTCAAATAATTTATTTCAAGTAGGCCATTAGAAGGCAGTTTTAAACGTCAATAATAGAAACGATCGATAGTAGATGAGGCTTAATAACTAACTTCTGGAATATGGATTAGTAATTTGATTCCTGCACGCAACTAATACAAGTTGTTCAGCCTGTTTGCATCGAATCTCTGAAGGTAAAGATTTCATAATCAAGGATCATCCTAAATCAGGTTTCTGCTCTAAACAGTTGCAGCTAAACGTCAGTTACGGTTTACAAAACTCAAAAATTCTTATACTCAGTTTGAAATAAGATTAGACATTTAAACAAACCTTTTTTACAGTCCGTTCAACCGATTTTGACTTCTATACCGTAGGCATAAGGATGGCATTAAAAGCAAAAAAAGTGGTTACAAACCAACTGTTACTGCAGCTGTCATTTGTCATGCTGCCATCGCAATAGAAGTCAAAATCAGTTGAACGGACTGTAAAAAAGGTTTAGTTAAATGTCTAATCTTATTTCAAACGGAGTATAGATCTAGGACAAATCCGAGCACATCTTTGTACCTATGCATTGGTACCACTTCCAATCACATACATAAATAAAACATTATAGGTGGTAGGTGAGTACATTAATAATGCAAGAACACTAAAACGTTTCCGTCTCAGCAGTTACAACCGTCACCCCTGTTACAACCGTCACCCTCTTGCATCTGACTTGCATTACCATTTAAATGTCAGGGACATAATCCCCAAGGGGTTTGACGTAGGTCATTCTTATTGCCATAAAACCATGGACGGACGGACAAAATTGATCCTTGTTTATTTTTATTTTTTTGAAGTTAAAACTTCTTTAGGCGCGTTGGGTATTTTTGAAATGGGGAAAAACAATTGAACTCGCGATACCGTTAGGTACCGACACATAAATTTTTGTAAACGCGATTGTGCTCTTTATTTATATTATGTTACGGATCAATGTTCTATGCAAGTATTTTTACTTTAAATGTTTTGGATGGTTTTTTTTTTTTTTGTAAATGCTTTTGTGCTCTTTATTTATATAAGGTTACGGACCAATGTTCTATACAAGTATTTTTATTCCACCAAGGCGATCTTGTTCAAGTTTTCACTTCTGTCGGCACTCCCGGAGTGCCACTTTTTTTTACTGTTGTCCGGTTCCTATGTTAAAGTAATATTAAAGTTTAGTTTCCATTTTTCGCTTAATAATTAATACTATCGTTTACTTAGCTCTTAATTGGCCTCGTTCTATCCCGATAGAAAACCCTTATCAACGAATTTATCACTATGGAAACGATTTAATCAAAAACTATCATCCGTAACGATAAAGTTATAATTAGCTGCAAAGTTCTAATTGAAATGAAACCTCACTTCTACGAACTGAGAGTTAATTAAATCACTCTTTAGGTTACTATTTCTATGTTATGATCAATGAAACTACTAAAATTACTATGCTTAGGGTTCGGTACCCATAGGGTGCCAATGGGACCCCATTACTAATGCCCGTTTTCACCTGCACTAAGAGACACTTAAATAACTCCCTAAATAAAAGTGTCAACGCTAGGCTTAGCGCTGAGAGTTGAAAATAGGGAAAAAAAACTTTTTACAAAAAAAATCAACCGACTTCCAAAAAAAAACATTACAAAGCGAAAAATAACTTTAATTTCTGTAGTCGGTGTCTTTGGTTTGAATTTTCGTTTTTTGCCACCGACTTCCGAAATTAAAGTAATTTTTGACTTTGTAGTGTTTTTTTGGAAGTCGGTTGATTTTTTTTGTAAAAAGTTTTTTTTTCAATTTTTAGTTGTGGTATCTACCCCACACAAATTCAAATACCACTACCTGCTATGTAAATAACTAACAGTGACAGGAACTTAAGAAATCATCCATATAGGTACTAAGTGGGCAAAAAAAACCTATTATTGAACCTAACTCAAAAACTGTTCAAGCAAAGTAAATAAAATTTATATGGAACCACACGGGAAGCACCAGCTTTCAAATAAAAAAAGAATCATCAAAATCGGTTCACCCAGTCGAAAGTTCTGAGGTAACAAACATAAAAAAAAAAATACAGTCGAATTGAGAACCTCCTCCTTTTTTTGAAGTCGGCTAAAAATAGAGGCATAATACTCGTAAACTCTGACTCTTAATATCGTGTCCATTGTGTCTTGTTGCCTGCACGGTGCAGGAGCTGATGGACGCTACTAAAGGTGCCAAACTCGTAGCCAAATTCTGAGCTGACTCTATATAAATTGCCATCGACACGCTACTCCGCTGTCTGTCCATCCGTCCGTCCGTCTCTCACAGGCCTGTAACTTTTGAACCGTAATAGGTGAATACTAGAAAATTTCACAGAGTGTTTACAGTATTTCTATTTTCTTAATGTCTCTCGGGAATCATCGCATTTCCGAACACAAACAAATGCTAATTTCCATATCCATCAATTATTATATTTATCTTGTATAATAATTTGAATTCAGAACCAAGTACCTACTATTGTTGTTTTGTTTTGATTTTTGTGGGAACTATATAGAGCCGTAAAACTATTTTCCTATCTGTGATGCCTGCGACTTTAGCAGCTTTCCTAGCATTTTTAAAATAAATAATAATTTGAATTCAGAACTAAATACTTTATTGTTGTTTTGTTTTGATTTTCGTGGGAACTATATAAAGCTGTAAAACTATTTTCTTATCTGTCGTGCCTGCGACTTTAGCAGCTTTGCTACCATTTTTTAAATAAATTACATTAAGTTAAAGGAGCAAGCATTAAGTTAAACAACTCTATATACTTCCAAGTCGATTGAGAACGTCCGGTCTGCACTAAGTGGAAAGGGCAACAGATAGAAATCCGACGACTGACGAAACACGAGGTTTGCCGAGGGACATTAAGAACATATTTGTACTGTACTACTATAGCCGCTTTAACAACAAATAATAAATATGTAGTATTAACTATTACACGGTGGTACGGAACCTTTCATATGCGAATCCGCCGCTTATTTCTTGTTACCTTACAGTGTAGCCTTCTAGAAGTATGAGGAACAGGGTGTAAAGTTCACTCACCCTCTATAGAAAAAGGAGGATCCTCCGACCAGACGGGTGTCGTGTCTGGCGGACAACTGCCCAACGATTGAAGTCGGGGAAGTTATTTTATAGTGTTCGCGCGGTAAACTCTAATTGCGTGATGCAGGATTTGTGTGACGTCAGGTCTTTGATGCGTAGTTTGTATGTGGCGATGTAGATGCCGCCACAGCCTTAACACCGCGGAAAAATCCTACAAAAAAATTACCTAAACATTAATTAAGCAAAACGAATAGGTATGAATATCATATCATTAATAGAACAATACGTTTACATTTTTCCTTATCTTGCATTATGTTTCCACCGAAGATAACTTTGATAAAACGTTGCTGGAGACTTGTAGGCAGGTATATACCTATCTAGATATAAGATAACTGTATGAAATGTGGCTTTAGTCTCATTTGTATAACTTTTCATCATCATTATTTCAGCCGAAAGACGTACACTGCTAGACATAGGCCTCCCCCAAACTATAACTATATATATGTTTAGATTTTGTGAATGTGAGAACGTTGTAGGCTGTAGACTTGTGGACTATTCTCAAAATCAAAATCAAATTATTTATTTGCTAGAATGCAGGTATACAAATAAGGTCGTGAAGAATTAAAGTTGAGCCATACATTCTGCCCAAGATTGGACATGCAAAATTTAAATGAATGAATACGATGCAATAATAAAAAATAAGAACATTAAACACAATTATCAGATAAAAAATTAACAGTTCAATGCAATTAAAATCAATTCAATCAAAATACAATTAATAAATACGTAATAATCAAAATAAGATCAAAATGTCAAAATACAATTCAAATGTCAAAATACAATTCAAATTTCTAAATACAATTTAAATGTCAAAATACAATTCCAATGTCAAAGTACTATTCAAATTTCAAAAAATTCCATTAAAATGTCACAATACAATTAAAATGTCACAATTAAAATGTCAACCAACATACAATAAAAAAGTCATTTTAGTCGATATAATTAAAATGTTCAAAATTCAATTTATTTAATTCACATAATTTCAAGGTCTCGATCTCGATTTTGCTAAGTACCTGGTACTTGTTGATAGGCTTACACTGTCCTCTCATACCTATTAACACTGTTATTTGAAAACATTGTATTAACCATTTATTTTTAAAAGAGTAACCGTGGAGTTTCTTGCCGGCTCTTCATAGGAAGCAACCAATTGGCCACCAGTTCTTGTTCAACTTTAATAATCACCAGGTAGGTAGTTGCCCCGTGTGGTCTCCGGGCAGTAGAATAGAACCATTCCATCTCATCCCGTGGATGTCGTAAAAAGCGACTAAGGGAACAGCTGGGGCATTTTATTGTTTCCTGCTGTGTGGTAGGAACAACACACACCCAAGCTAAGGTTGCCGTGCCGAGAGCTGCATGGCTAGGGGGGAGCCTAGTCGCGAGCGTGCCTGTTGTCTGGGATCGGGCGCCCCCAGGCACTAACAAGCCTTACCTCTACATGCGGGGCTCTGTAGAGTGTTGACAGATTTTTTCCTCTGCTTTTCGTGGGAACTAAATGAGTAATTCAAATAATAATCAACTCGGAGGCGGCGGTGATGCTCGCCACACACCACGTCAGTTGTTTCCACGGGGCGAAAAGCGAGCGGCGGAATGTCGCTTAGCTACGCTGAATGTGCAGGGAGGTATAAAAGATAAGATGGATGAGGTGTGTGAGTTGGTGAAGAATAAAAGGATAGATATGTTATGTGTGAATGAGACGAAAAGAAAAGGAGTGGACATATCCAAACACGGTACTCTGACCGCAATTTGGTCCGGTGTTCAAGAGACACATAGGGCCAGTCAGGGTGTGGGGGTGGTCCTGTCCGAGCGGATGATGAAATGTGTGAAAGATTATGTTTGTGTGAGTCCCAGGATTCTATGGGTAAGAACCAAGGTGGGCCTAAACTCTATTTTTATTTTGTGCGTTTATGCACCCGATATGGGAAGCTCACCTTCGGAGCGGGACGAATTTTGGGGCAGTGTAAGGGATTTAGTGAATGGATGTAGGTCAAACGAGAAGATTGTTATGCTTGGAGACTTTAATGGTTGGGTTGGTGTGAAGAGGAATGGGTATGAAAAAGTGTTAGGTGCATTTGGGGATGAAAGAGTGAATGAGAATGGGATCAATTTGCTAGAGATATGTGTAGAGAGGAATCTGTCTGTTATGAACACTATGTTTAATCATAGAAAGGTTCACAGGTATACGTGGGAAAGGCAAGACAGTAGAAGTATGATCGACTTTGTGATTGTTGATGGAAGATTAAAGAGTAAAGTCACAGACACTAGAGTATATCGGGGTGTTAATGTAGGGACTGATCATTATCTGGTTATGTGTCGGATGGATGGTCTGTTCAGGCATTGGCGGCACCGAGTTCGAATTCCTGTGACTGCTCTAGAAAGAATAAAAGTAGAAAGACTGCAAGAATTGAAAGTAAAAGAGGAATATAAGATGGAAGTGAAAGTGAAGACGGATAAAATATTTGATGATGCTAATGATTACAGTCTAGAAGAAGTATGGGATATAGTGAAAAGTAGTATGGTGCATGTAGCCACAAAAGTATGTGGTCTGGCGAAGAGAAAATGTGGTAGTAGAACGAATGATTCTTGGGTAGATGGTGAAGTAAAAGAGGTTGTGAGGAAGAAAAAAGAGGCCTGGCTTAATGTTTTAGCCTGTAAGGCCCAAAATAGGATGAATGGGACAACGAATGTAACAGATGATTCAGATGATTTGGAAAGAGTGAAGAAGAAATACTCCGAAATGAAAATTAAAGTGAAAGAGATGGTAAAAATGAAGAAGGATGAAAAGGAAGAAAAGTATAACAGGAAGTTCTCTGATAACTTCAGGGTCAATGTTAAGCTGTTCTGGAAACAGGTAAGATTGGCTCGCGGAGTAACAGAAACATCGAGTATGAATATTATAAGAGCAGAAGATGGATGTTTACTAAGCGAAGAATGTAAGGTCTTGGAACGTTGGAAGGGATACTTTGAAAGTTTATTTAGTTGTCAGAATAGTGTGCAAGGAGTGGGTAACTGGGCAGACGCCAGTTTTGAAGACCCAAACTCAGATGTAGATGACGAAAATGCGATAGAAATAGATGAGATTATAAGAGCGCTGAAAGGGATGAAAGTTGGGAAAGCTGCAGGGTACGACAGAGTGTCTGCTGAAATGCTGAAGGGCGGTGATGGGGTGGTAGCAAGCCTGTTGTGCCGAATCTTTAATATGTGTTGGAGATATGGCCGTGTGCCGGATGATTGGTGCAAGGCTGTAATCGTACCACTATATAAGGGAAAAGGCTCTCAGCAGGAGTGTAAAAACTACCGCGGCATTAGTCTTTTGAGCGTTGTCGGCAAACTGTATGCGAAGGTTTTGATAAATAGAGTGATAAAAGTGACAGATGAGAAAATATGGGATGTACAGGCAGGATTTAGAGAGGGAATGGGCTGTATGGATCAGATCTTCTCCCTAAGGTGTATAACCGAAAAACATCTAGCAAAGCACAAGAACGTCTATTGTGCTTTCATTGATTTGGAGAAGGCCTATGATAGTGTGTGGAGGGAAGAACTGTGGTCGACACTAGCCAAGTACGGTGTGGACTGGCGCTTGGTACGGGCACTGAAATCTTTATACAAGGATTCCAGTGCTTGTGTTAGGATAAATGGGGCATACACGAACTGGTTCTGCATCTCGAGGGGTGTTAGACAGGGTTGTGTAGCGTCACCGTGGCTGTTCAACTTGTACATGGATAGTTGTCTGATAGATTTGAAAGAGGGTGAGTGCGGATTGAGGATGAATGAGTTGCCTGTCAAATGCCTTATCTACGCAGATGATCAAGTTCTACTTGCATCATCAGCAGAACAGTTGCAAGACATGGTGACTGTGATGGGTGAAGCATATAAGAGGAAAGGGATGATTATAAATGTGAATAAGACGAAGGTCATGGTGTTTGAAAGAGGAGAGGATGTATCGGTGTGTGATGTGAAAATAAATGATAAGAGTGTGGAGCAAGTAAGTGAGTTTATATATTTGGGGAGTCTGTTTACAAGGGATGGGAAGATTGATGGAGATGTGGAAAAGAGAGTAAACGCGGGAAACAAAGTGAATGGTGCTATACATGCGATTGTGACCAACCAGTCGATGTCTAAAAAGGCTCGACTGGCTGTTCACAATGGTGTGCTGGTGCCCACGCTTATGTATGGTAGTGAATGTTGGGTGTGGCAAAAACAACATGAAAGTAGAATAAATGCTGTGGAAATGCGTTCCTTGCGAAGCATGTGTGGCCTGACTATGAATGATAGGCTGAGGAATGATGTGATAAGACAGCGGTGTGATTTAAAAGAAGATGTAGTGACAAAAATTGAAAAGGGTATGCTGAGATGGTTTGGGCATGTTGAGAGAATGAATGAAAGGCGACTAACAAAATGTATTTACAAGGCTGATGTAAAGGGAAAGGCCGGGCGGGGACGCCCTAGGAGGACATATACTGACCTTATTGGTGATGTTCTTCAGAAAGGCCAGGTGCGTAGTACTCGCAACCGGCGTGCGTGTATGACCAGATGTATGAACGTAAACGAGGCAAAAGGACTATGTAAGGATCGTAGCAGGTGGCGTTCTGTAGTTTCTGCCTACCCCCATGGGAAGAAGGCGTGAGTTTATGTATATATGTATGTATGTAGGTAGTTCATTCAGCAGAGTTAACGCTATACATGGTGGCTCATTAATTTTAGTAAGTAACCAGCTTAAATTTAAAGACCGTAAGGATATTGTGAGCCTATCTGTTGAGCGGACAGTTGAAATAGCCTGTATAGAATTGGAGCAGTTTATTGTATTAAGTGTGTACAGACCCCCTTCAGGATTGTATGACTGTTTCGAAAAGGTAATGGATGAAGTGTTGCACAAGATTTGTAACTCGAGTAAGTCCATTATCATTAGTGGTGATTTTAATGTTAACTTATTAGAAAACTCAGGTTCTTGTAGTAAAATAGTAAGTCTGTTTCAGTCCTACAATCTTGTAAACCTATTTTTGGAGCCCACAAGAATAACCCCTACTAGTGCCACATGCTTAGATAATATTTATACAGATGTTATACCAAGCCACAAAGAAATTATAAATTTACTAGATTCTGATCATTGCGGGCAGAGGATTACTATCCCAAACCAAAACAACAAAGTGGCTAAAAAGGATATCACGGTTAACCCCAAAACTGGAAGTCGCTTGGAGACTTTTAAAGTTAAACTTATTAATAATTTACCAGTTTTGTCTATTCATGCTGATCCTAATAATCTATATGATGATTTCTTTAATATATACTGTAAGCAATTTAATTCCACCTTTATTCCCAAGACTATTTCGGTTAATAGTAACGCATCTTTTAGTGATTGGGCTACCATTGGTATTCATAAAAGTAGAACACGGCTTTATGAGCTGTACAATGAAAGGACTTATGTAAACACAGCTGAATTTAATTTATATGTTAGAAATTATTCAAAATTATTTTAAAAAGTTTGTTGTATGGCCAAGTCGCGTTATTTGAGTTCGAAGATTAAAAATAGTAGTAATGTAATTAAAACGACTTGGAATATTATTAATAGTGAAACGGGAAGGTCTAATAACCGAAATACTGACTACAGCCTGTCTATTAATGACAACATAATAAAATCAGACTCACAAGTCGCCGCGGCCTTTGAAAATTTCTTTTCAGATATTCCTGTTTCAACTACTAAATCCCTAAACTCATCACCTTCTGTTGCTGAGTCTTTGCTAAAGGAAAATGTTAATGTTTGCGATTCGGACTTTCTTTTTGAACATATTACCTGTAGAGACATAATTAAAACCTTTCACACTTTAAATGTAAAAAAGACTGCAGATCTGTGGGGTAATTCTGTAGAAGTTGCTAAGTCTATTATTGACATTGTAGCACCTACTTTAGCTCTTATCTTTAATAATTGTATCGACTGTGGGGAGTTTCCTGACCTGATGAAAAATAGTAAAATAATACCTTTGTTTAAATCAGGTAGTACATCAGACCCCACTAATTATAGACCTATTTCAGTACTACCTACCTTTAGTAAAATTTTTGAGAAATTAATTTTAGAGCAATTGCAAAGATTTTTTAATAGACATAAATTATTACATAGCAAACAGTTCGGTTTTACAAGGGGTCGTTCAACTACTGATGCCTGATGACTGTTGAACTTTTAGGTCATATTTATAATGCATGGGAAGATAAATGCGATGCCCTGGGGTATCTTTTGTGATTTGTCCAAGGCGTTTGATTGCGTTCTTCATGAAACGTTAATCAGGAAACTCCGCCACTATGGGATCCGGAACAGCGCTCTGAATCTTCTTATTTCATACTTGAGTAATAGGATTCAGAGTGTTGACGTTAATGGAAAAAGATCTCCCGGATCTATAGTAACAATGGGAGTCCCTCAGGGCTCAATTCTTGGTCCTTTCTTGTTTCTTATCTATGTATATTAATGACTTGCCTTACCTCATAAAGGATAACCATGATATAGTGTTGTTTGCGGATGACACTTCACTTTTGTTTAAACTTAAACGTCAGCAGCTGGTTACTGACGATGTAAATAGCGCGATCTCAAAAGTAGTTCACTGGTTCAATGTTAATAATTTACTTCTTAATCAAAAAAAAACCAAATGCATTAAGTTTACCCTACCTCATGTTAGGCAGGTGAAAACTAATGTGTTAATAAAGGGCGAAGAATTGAATCCTGAAGATAGCACAGTTTTCTTGGGCTTAACTTTGGATGCTAAGCTTCAGTGGGGCCCACATATAGATAAATTGTCAAAAAAGCTAAGCTCCGCAGCATATGCTGTTAGAAAAATTCGTAATTTGACTGACATAGAGACAGCCCGTTTAGTGTACTTTAGCTATTTTCATAGTGTAATGTCGTACGGTATTCTGTTGTGGGGAAATGCCGCTGACATTCAGACTATCTTTGTTTTGCAGAAAAGAGCTGTTCGATCAATTTATAAATTAAGTCCGAGACAGTCTCTCAGAGATAAATTTAAGGAGATTAATGTAATGACTGTGCCTTCTCAGTATATTTTTGATAATCTTTTATATGCCCATAAAAATATAAAATTGTTTAAAAAATACAGTGATATCCATAACATAAATACTAGAAACAAACACAAATTTGTTGTACCTACAACAAGGCTCAAGAAAATAGGTGGCTCGTTCAGATGTCAATGTATACGCTTTTATAATAAACTTCCAAGCCACGTACAAGATCTAAGCCTTAATAAATTTAAATCATTCATTAAACGTAAGTTGTGCCAGAAAGCTTTTTATACCGTTAAAGATTACATTGAGGACAAAAAGGCTTGGGATTAAGCTGCTCCAATTATTATTTTTATTTTTTACTTTTGGAACTTTGTTTATTTTGCAAACTTCAAAATTATATACACAATGACATGAATATTTACTTTGTTAAGTATAACATTATTATTATTTTAATTAATGTGAATGTGAGGACTATGTAGCTCATGTATATATATTTATTTAATTTTCTCAGTTACTACTAATGATAATCTGGCAGTTTTGAGTACTTTATGCGGCCTACCCAAATGTCCTTTCTATGGTATTGTTCGTCGAATCGTTGAGCTCCTTTTAAGTTCTGAGTTGAGCTGCACAATTACTGACAAATGCGTGCACTGACTGGACAGGTCCACTCAAATCTGTATGGTTCTTTCCTCAAAAGATCATTTCAGACACAAATCTACATGGTCCTCATATGAAATGCTCTGACCAAGATTATTTCTGGGTTTTTTATTTTATTATATACACATTGACATTAATGATTTTTATATATACAATGACATGAATATTTACTTTTAAAGTATTATATTATTTTAATTATTGTGAATGTGAAGACTATATGGGTCATTCCTTTTTGTTTTGTTTTTAATTTTTTCTCAGTTAGTTTTAATCATGGTCTGACAGTTTGAGTAATTTATGTGGCCTACACAAATGTCCTTTTTTTGGTATTGTTCGTCAAATCGTTGAGCTCCTTAAATTCTGAGTTGAGCTACACGATAAATGACAAATGCGTGCACTGACTGGACAGACCCTCTCAATCTGTGTGATGCTTTCCTCTAAAGACCACTTCAGACACCAATCCACATGGCCTTCACATGATCTGACCAAGATTATGTCTGGACTTTAAAAGAGACTGTGACCTCTGAGTTTGTTTCGGCCTTTCTTCTCAGAGTAGTCAGATAGGAAACGCCGACCTCATCTAGTTTTTAAAATATGATTGACGTGTAAAAGTGTTTGTACAAACCTACTTACAGAAATAAAATCATTTATCATTTATCATTGGAACCGTGCTCTTAGCTTCTGACGTCTCATAAGTAGGTTTATGTGAAATAAAATATTTTTAATTTGAATTTTTACTTTGATTTAAACGTAGGTACTGACCTCGATTATTTTTGTGGCTGCACTAAAAGTACTCGTATCTCATGGTTACAGATAAAAAAATGAAAGGAAATTTGTTTTTTTTGTTTTTTTTGTTCGTGGTTCTCTTTGTACCAGAGCACAAAGAGAATCACGAACATAAACACTGTATAATGTGTTTGTCTCTTTTTACTGTCGCTTTTTCGTTTCATCGACTTTCAAATCACAACGATGCTAAAGAAGTTTTCACTTCAAAAAAACATTACAATGTTGGGCAAAGGTCTCCCCATACTTTTCTAGTTTTCCTAATTTGCCAATCGGTCAGGAACGAGTCCAAATCGTCACGCCAGCGTTTCTTGGGCGAGCCTCGATGACGACGCCCATCTTCAAGCACCCATTGTGTAACAAAATAATATATACAATAACTGTGTTTTGATAATATGAAGGTATAAATTTTAAAACGAGAAGGAACCAGGAAAGCTAAACAAGAGCCTAGGGGCGCAAAACAAGACGAGTACCTTGTTTTTTTTTTACTCTATCCTTCCTGTTTACTTAAAATTACCTACTTTGCAAAGGTAAAACTTTTTGATAGCAAATAATTTAGACAAAACAATTTATATTTTATAATTAGTACCTAACTGTATTATACGAAAACAGATGGAAAATTACTGCCAGTCATATAAAATTCTAATCTCTAGAACGACTTATGTTTATGACCATATTCCTCTGCCAAAATAGTATGAAAATGTATTATTATTCCTTATAAAAGCGACGTGTTAATACAATATTCCAATTAACAGATCTAATACAAAAAGCAATATCCTGCCCAAACACGAAGGCAGGCGCTATCAAACATAGTTACATATTATAAGGAAGACATACGAATTCTCTATTTTCCCTTATTAAGGAATATTCGTATGCAGTGACGCCGTCAGCCTTATTATATCCGTGATAAACAATAACAGTCATCATCACGAACATAAAATGATATCCTAGTAGATGTACTGAGTGACAAAAGTGCTCGTATTCACGCAACTGTCTGTTTATATGTCAATGTTTTATTGTCGACTTCTCTATTTGACTGTACTGTACACGATAGGATAGGAAGGGTGCGATGTTAAAGTTCGACGATTTTCAATAAAGGATGATTTTTTCTGACAGCTGTGCTTCTGGGGAGTTTGTTGCGGCACTTCTTCTTCAAAGCTAAAGCACAATCAAGTGGTGAAGGGCGGGCGTTTTGGTCTTTTGGGGGACTGTCTTACGTAATTTTGACATTCAAAAAGCCACCAGTTCAGTTCAGTTTAAGCCATATTTATTAACACAAGCTTTGATTTTATATTAGAATAATCATCAGTGATCGGAGTAGGTAGAGTGATTTGGGGTCAATGCACTGGCACGTATATATTGGTATGGATATGCCCCCGGGATTCCGGGATTTTGAAATTAATAAGACTTTTTTAAGGAATTTTAAATGTTGTAATGTGTAGAATAAAGAATACATCAATATGAATAAGAAATATTTTACCCTTTTGCTGTCTTTTTAATAGTATATAGGTGATCGGACTCTAAGAAAAGGATAGGTATACTATAAAACAATATAATAATATAATATATTTTAAATGTTTATCTATCGCATTCTATAAATTTCTAATGTAGTAGTTTAAAAATCCTTACTTTAACAATATTTGATTCAATCCCGTAAGTACCAAAATGAAATCCAGGAAAAAATGCTTATCCATTTTATGATTTCTATGACTATTTATAATGCGAGTACATAAAATCACTCTACCTACTCCGATCACTGATAATTATTATGTTTAGCTTAAGGTATTTATATATATGTAAATGGTATGGTGAATATATAAATGGTATTATTATTATTTTCGGTTCTTTACGTTTCTTCCCAATTAAGGAAGGTAAAAAAAGTACTAGTTCTCAGGAATTATTCCTCGTAGATACACTTTCCTCGTAGAGACACTTTGAAAAATTCTCGCTTAGCTAGTTTGAATATAATATTACTTTTGATTTGATTTGATTCATCTAGCCAAATAAAAAAACTTGCTAATTATCCCAATAATACAAGGATTTGAAGGAAATTTACCTCCAAGTAGGACCTGTATTCCTGTATCTACCACAAAAGGCCACGGAAGGCACGTGTTTTATAATAATTAAACATGGGTTTATTAATAAACGCTGTTTAAAGTTTAGTATTGAGTAACGACTTACTGGCGTTTAAACATCTTTTAACTTTAAGCAACATTTATAAATAAATGAGAAAATGTTATTAAATGTTAAACAAACTTAGATACTCTCTATTTATAAACATCTTATTATTCAAAGGCTTTAAAAGTCGGTACTGGCCTCTCATTGTTTTGAAATTAACATTACAAAGACAAATAGTTAGGATATATTTAAAAGGGATTTATACAAGCATAACCTTTATTTTGATTTTATGAAAATACTAGCTGCACCCCGCGGTTTCACCCACACAAATCTCGATCCCGTGAGAATATCGGGATAAAAGTATTCTATGTCCTAACTCAAGTCATGGCCTATCCATGTGCCAAATTTCATTAAAATCCGTTTTGCCGTTTTAGCGTGAAAATGTAACAAACAAACATACAAACACAAAAAAATCTGATCTTTTCTCTTTATTAAAATATTAGTTTAGATATGCTATCGGTCCACAATTAGCTAGAAACCAAAACCTACCTAAACTCCATTTGAAATAAGATTAGACAATTAACAAATAACAAAACCTTTTTTACAGTCCGTTCAACTGATTTTGAGTTATATTGCGTTGGTGGCATGACAAATGGCAGCTGCAGTAAACAATTGGTATTGTAACCACTTTTTAGCTTTTAATGCCATCCTTATGCGTACGGTATAGAAGTCAGAATCGGTTGAACGGATTGTAAAAAAAACCGGCCAAGTGCGTGTCGGACCACGCACAATGAAGGGTTCCGTAGTTGGGATGAATTTATCCCAAAAACAAACTTAACTTTGTAGTTGAAAAATATGTTCTCCCATACGGAATGTATGGGAAAACATGTTTTTGCAACTGCAAAGTTAAGTTAGTCGATTATTACTCGTTAACTTGTAGAGCCTACTTAGTTGTGATAGTTTTCCTTTTAATTTCGTTATATAAACTACTGCTGTAATTTTGTTCACACATCCAAAACCAACCATTTAGCTGGCAGGGGGGGGACACTTGACACTAACAAAAATTAGCACTTTAAAGCTTAATATTTCGCAAATGGATTTCTGAATCCAAAAATGATTTTCACAACCTCATAATTTTTTTAAAGGACCTTTCCAATGATACCCCACACAATACAATAAAAAATATAAAAATAAAACATCACCACTTTACGTGTAGGAGAGGTACCCTAAAAAAAATGTTTTTCATAATTTTGTTTTACCACTTTGTTGGCGTAATTAATATGTATATCAATGCCAAATTACAGCTTTCTAGTACTAAGGGTCTCAGAGCTAGACCGTGGACAGACAGACAGACGGACATGACGAAACTATAAGGGTTCCTTGTTTACTACGGAACCCTAAAAAGGTTTGTTTAAATGTCTAATCTTATTTCAAATGGAGTATAGGTACCTAGAAAAGGATATATACCGACTTTGACAACGACACATTTAAAAGCTCAGACAAAAAACGAAAACATACATATTTTCAGAGCGTGCATACTAATCTTTCGCGGAATCATAATTCCCCCTTTACCGCCCTATTCTCTCATCGTCTTATTAAAATAAATATTTCGAGACGGAATGATATTATAGCTCATCGCTAAATCCTTGCTGGGGAGGATTCATACCACTGAATTTTATTAAAAAAAAAAACTATAACCATCTGCCTGCCTTTCCCCAACTATGTTGGGGTCGGCTTCCAGTCTAACCAGATGCAGCTGAACCAGTATTTTACATGAAGCGACTGCCTATTTGACCTCCTTAATCCAGTTACTGGGTAATGTGATACCCCTTGGTAAGACTGGATGTCAGACTTCCGGACTTCTGACGACCTGTATCGACTGTCAAAGATCCAAGAGTGGCAGCCGGGACCAACGGCTTAACGTGCTTTCCGAGGCACGGAGTGGCCTCGGTGTGTAAATATGGTCACCCATTGACGGACCGATTGCAGCAAGCGTAGTTTAACCGGATCGATCGACCCGTGCGGCTGTTATTACTTAACCACAAACCCGAAAAGAAAAACGATCGCTATCATTTTAAATGTTATTCTAGACAGTCATTGCAGCCGTTTATTACTGTGGTATTGTACATTGGGTACCCCAGTTGTATTAAATTTTTGTTGTATTAAATTTTTTACCTACACCCATGCTATAGAACCTCTATAAAAGTTTCTGAAACAGTTAGCTTATTGCCAACATTAAAACAACCAGTCATAGTAACCATAATATCACCCAAATGAGTGTTATAATGTTGTACTAAATTTAATTATGCAACTCCTTGTTTCCATCAACTTTTGTAATGGAACGTTTAAGCAGGGGACAGCAGCACCCGCTGCAGCGCATGTGCGATGATGTGCTGCTTTTTGTACTGAATGCTAATTTGCTAGTTGTACTGAATTTCGTAGGACTTTTTTTATTCTGGATCTTGAATTACAAACACCCAATGGTTTCAGAACCTTTTTTTAGACGATTCATATCATGGGTGTAGATAAACTCTTGTATGCAACTGTACATAATTCGTCTTTTCCGTATTTTCATCCGAGCAGAGCTCGGTCGCCCAAAGTTTATAACAAGATTAATTACACAGAATAATGACATGGCAGCATGGAATTAGTATGTACTATCCTATAGTATTAAATGAGCATGCTCTATTTTCACTAGAGCAGAGCTCGGTCGTCCAGGTACTGTTAATTGATAAGGAAACTGACAAGATTCCATTTATTTACCTGTGCCAAGTGCGTGGGTTTTTTACGTCTCATATGTACATTTTCCTCTGTAAGACTACAGTAAATAAGAAATGGCAATCTCGTTAAGTACCTAACTCGTGCGTTCAAATAATTATGTAATTGAAAACGTAGCATCGCCCACACAAATAAAATGAGAGAATAAAAAATAAAAAAAATCAATGACTAATAAAAATAGATTAACATTCCAATATCTGAAAATAATTAAATGAAGTCATGGAAAGTAAATATGAAAAGGAAGCCCTTTTTTTGTTGGAAATTATCAAATAAGTTCTCCCGCTTTGGGCGTGTGAGCCCTAAGATGTGACTGTGGTAACCGTTAAACTCAAACTCAAATAATTTATTTCAATTAAACCATTTACAGGCACTTTTGAATTGTCAAGGAATCGGTCAGTCAGCAATAGGTATGAAGCTAGTTGCCCATTCCAAAGCGTAGTAGGTACCTATGGAGAAGAACGGGCAAGAAACTCCACGGACACTCTTTTAAATAAAAAATTGTTACAAAGATCAGACCAGACTGAAATAGGTCTGCTGTATAGGGTTGCCAGATTTATTTTTATTCTTTAAGGGACAAATGCTTAATTTTGTTTAAAAAACGGGATTTCCAATTATTCCCGGGACACATAAAAAACCTGTATTTTACGTTCTTATTATTTATTTATTGCTACTTCTAGTTTAAAGAAGATCGTTTAAATTTAACTTTATTTAACATATTTGTAAAATTCAATGCATTATAGTCATAGTCATAATTGAAAATGGTCTTTAATTCACTCTTTATCATATCGGGGGTACATTTTTTACGCACTTAAGTCCATTTCAAGACCATCTGCTAAAAAGTCCTTTCCATAAAACAATTGGAACTGGGAATACCTACTGAAGATAAACGATATCATTAGAAAAATGTTAGGGATTTAATTCGTGGAAAACCCTTCCATGATTTTCTTCCACTTCTCAATGTCAATCAACCGTAGTGCGATAGATTTCTTAATATAAATCAAATAATGTTTAAATACGGGACAGAGTCTGTCCCGGCGGGACGTTCATAATAACGCCTGAAATACGGGACGTCCCGGGAAATACGGGACGTCTGGCAACGCTACTGCTGTACCTTATATTCTAAGAAAGACCCACCTTCTTCGAATGTAACCAGAAACCAGTAATAATTTTGCCATACTTTGAAGTCGACGTGTGACAAGCGCATAGTGTGACGTCAAACCAGTAATGTTTCAAGTTTTAAAAAGAGAACTCATTTGATTTTTGACTCCTATTCACTTTTATTTCATTTGTTTAAGTTTAATTCATTTCTTAATAGTACAAGTTTGTTGTTCTACGCATGAACATAGATAAGAAGTACAAATTGTTTGTCTTGAGATATTGCGTAAGTATGACTTATTTGTAACGGAATTTACCAAATTAATTTAATTATTTATTCAACCTTCTATTTAAAAGTAAAAACAGATAGGTATCAATGGTTTATTTCGCCGTCTGTTTCATCGGGGGCGTAGCTCAGATGGTAGAGCGCTCGCTTAGCATGCGAGAGGTACCGGGATCGATACCCGGCGCCTCCAAAACAAACTTTTTGTAAAAATAATATTTCTGAACTTCTTTTTTATTTGGGTTCTAAAAAGTTCTAAATAAAGTAAAGAATAAAAAGGTCAACCACCAAAACACGGCAGCCATGTTTGTGAGGTAATTTTAGGGCAATTTTCTGGTGCAAAGAAAATTATAAAATAAATAAACATCATTTTAATAACGATAACAAAATAACTTTCTGTACAAGATATACAAATAATTATTAGAAAAAATAATTAAGAAAATGCAGGTATGCCAGTGATACCTCTGCCTAATATTAGTGCGTGGATATCATGTGTTCCTTCATAAGTATTGACTGCCTCTAGATTCATTACATGCCTTATTATATGATACTCATCAGACACTCCGTTCCCTCCAAGCATGTCCCTAGCATTTCTAGCTATTTCCAAAGCTTTTCCACAATTATTCCTTTTCAATAAAGAAATCATTTCAGGAGCTGCCTTATCTTCGTCCTTCAGGCGACCTACTCTCAGACAACCCTGGAAACCGAGGGCTATCTCCGTCACCATGTCAGCCATTTTCTTCTGTATAATCTGGTTGGCTGCGAGAGGTCTCCCAAATTGTTTCCTATCTAATGTGTACTGACGGGCGATCCGCAAACATGTTTCAGCGGCACCAAGAGCGCCCCAAGCGATCCCATATCGCGCGTTATTGAGACATCCGAACGGCCCCTTCAGGCCCACTACGTTGGGCAATAAATTGTCCTCCGGTATAGCTACTTCGTCGAGCAATATCATGCCCGTTGCCGACGCTCGCAAAGAAAATTTGCCATTGATTTTAGGAGTATCGAGACCCTTTTTGACTTGCGACCGTTCGACGATGAAACCTCTGACTTTGTCTTCGTCGTTTTTAGCCCATACGATCAGTATGTCTGCAATGGGCGAGTTTGTGATCCATGTCTTCGAGCCTGAGAGAACGTATGTTTTATTCTTAGCGTCGTATTTAGCCCTTGTTACTAAACCACCAGCATCACTGCCGAAATCGGGCTCCGTCAAGCCGAAACATCCTACTAATTCCCCTTTCGCCATTCTTGGTAAGTACTTTTGTTTCTGTTCTTCTGATCCATACATGTATATCGATCCCATAGCCAAGCTGCTTTGCACACTCATTGCTGACCTGTACGCTGAATCAACTCCATCCAATTCTCTTGTCATCAATCCATATGTAACTGAAGAAACACCGGCACAGCCATACCCTTTAATAGTGCATCCAAGTGCTCCCAATTCTCCCAGCTCCTTGTAAATTGTTCTATCAAAGACTTCATTTCTGTTCGCCTCGATTATTCTCGGCAATAGTTTCTCGTTGCAATAAGCTCTGAACGAGTCCCTTATCGCCTTTTCGTCGTCATGTAATTGTCCATCTAAATTCAGGGGATCCTCCCAGTTGAACGTAACTTTTTTGTTTTTTGAGCTTGTGGTGGACAATGCTCTTATGTTTACACTGTTTTTACACAAAGACAATAATTTAGTGGACACTGACATAGCCATTGCGATTGGTTTCACTGCTCGACACAAATACAGTGGCGCGACACTCACAATCAGTTGTTTACTGTTTCTTGTTTATCACAAATCTAGAACACTGACGTGACGCTTTGTACTACGTGTTATTTTATTAGAAATATGTTCCAATATAGTTTAATTTATAAATGAGAGTAATTTCCACAAATTTACACGTTATAATCGCTTTTTATTTAATTTGTCCAATTCATAACCTCTCCAACCAGTGACCTAGAGGCGACGAATTGTTAAAATAGCGTTCCGCTACTATCTTCATATCGTTGAACTTTACGTCACTCTGTGTGCTCTGCGTAACTCACGCGCATGTGTGAGTCAGTTATCTAATTTCCATGCGAGAATTTTGTGGGCGTGTCTATGACATTCAAGACCTTATTGAGTATGAAATAAGATTGTTTTTAGCTGGTATAACAAAGAAGGATAAATATTATTTCACTTTGATTTGTTATTTGTCTTAATTTTTATCAAGTAAAAACATAATGATAAGGGCTGTTTGATGATAAAAGTACAGGTAACATGCAAATTATCATATTCGCAAGTTAAATAACGACGAAGGTCAAATCAAACGAACCTATGTATAATTTTATTACTATTCTTTTACAACTTTTTTATCGATGGAATACTTAATTAACAATGATAATGTACTTTTACTTTTTGATTCAGTTCTCTAAAAGTTTTATAAAAGCAATATAAAACCATTTTTCATGAACCAGCACTGTCTAATGAACATGACCTATGACAATTCCAGGAAGCGCTGTGTTCCAAAAAGAAGTCTATCAGAAACGATATAAAACTCATTTTCCAAAGCACCGTTTCGTGGCTATTACGACCTTTCAACACAAAATTGTTTCAAACTACAAAATTACCGATATATCTTGAGTCCTTGACACATTGAATGAATTAAATGAATTTAGTGTGTACTGAATTCAATTGTCATTTGCTGTTGGCTAGCAGCGGTAGCACCATAGACAGTTGTCCCATCGCTGAGGATTAACGAGTAGCGAGTAGAGCTAGTAACTGAGAACGATTTGGCGAGCAGCGAGCAGCGAATGTGTAGTTCCGATAGTTTTGTCGCTGGGCTATCAGCGAGTGTCCGAGTGCGACGGCCGATTACTCGCACCACTCGCTCGGGGCGAAATTACCGCTGTTTGGTCTCTCGGCGTGAGTTCTGACCGCCAAGCAAACATCGCTGAGCAAGTATCGCTGAGCGAGTATTATCTTTGATAGCTCTTGTCACTCAGCGACAAACTAGTGGAGCGAGTCCTCGCCGTGAGTGGAACAGTCAGCGATCAACTATTAATATAATTATGCATCTTTTTTGTTTACATGGAATACAGGGTGGCAGGGACATCGACGCGAAAACTGTTACCATGGATTCAGTACATGATTCTGAACGCCGCTGCGTAGAAATTTTTCGTAAAAAATTCCACCGCTAATTTTTACGAAAAAAAAATTACGCAGCGGTTTCGCTACCAGTTACACCGCCACGTACAAACTACGCATAAAAAAGTCATGACGTCACCTAAATCCTGCATCGCGCAATTAGAGTTTACCGCGCGAACGAGATACCTATATAAAACTATCCGACATCAACCGTCGGGCAGTTGCCCGTCAGACACGACACCCGTCTGGTCGAAGGATCCTCCCTTTTTTACACCCTGTTCCTCATACCTCTAAACGCGCACTAGACCAACGAGGCAATCTTAGTAAAAGTTAAATTTCCAGCAAAAATACAAAGTAACTTCCCCGAGGCAGAAGCATAGTTTAAACAACTAACATTCCAGTAGGGCGCAGTTATTACGTACTTAGGTGCGTTCTCAAAGAGCTAGAGAGGAAAACTTGGCGGTGGGAATTACGGAATTGTACATCTTAGCAACTAATTAGGTCCTTGAAGGAGAGTATTTTATTCAGTGTTATAATTTTTTAACATATCATAACATCACGCCTATGTTTCTCCGAAGGGTTAGGCAGAGGTGTACCTATAGGTGTACTATAGTACACCTACATTTTGCCAGTTATGCTTCAAAGTCTATTTTCCGACTATACAGAATAGTGGACGGCTCGCCGGCCGCTCACTGCCCGCGAGCCGTCACACGTAAAATAAACTTTAACACATACGATTTAAAATCCTAACTTGAATGACAAGTTATTTGCCGTGTCAGAGCGGTGCTATTATAATGAGCGATGTCCTTTAACTAGCCATTTAAAGTAAACCCAAGTTATCTGACTATCAGCTAGTTGCAGAAACGAACTTTAACTTTTAAAGCTGTCATTAAATACTAATCTTCCATTAACTTGTTGCAGAAAGCAACATTAGACTCGATTTTAAGAAGTAGTCCACTTAGAGCACCCGTCCGAATAGCACCTGTGACTCAGCAGCCTACTGCTGGGATGTATTTGTTTTACAGGACATTATTAAATAAAAAAATATCGATAAAAATCACTAGAATGTTTATTAATTACACATACTTACGTACATACGAAATTTGTTTTATCGATATCTTTCATTTAATAACGTCCTGTAAAACAAATACATCCCAGCAGTAGGCTGCTGAGTCACAGGTGCTATTCGGACAGGTGCTCTAAGTGGCCTACCTCATTTTTCTGGTTCTTTGATGAAATTAATGAAATCATTAGCGTTAATGATCCATTACGTAATGGGGCATTAATGTTTGTCCTCGAGCAACTAGGTTTAAAGGTATTAAAACTATATGACAAGTACATGCACGTACCAACCTAATGTCTATACACAATGTATTTTACTGACATCCCTGTTAATCCCTCGAACTAATCTAAATGTGCTTGTTTTAGCATTGGGTTCGCCACAATAGATCAACGGGGTCGGATCTGAGCCTACGACCTCCCAATCGACGAGGTCTTATTATTTCAAATTGATTACTTTTGTTTGGGACTGTTAACGGTAATTCAGAAGGTAGATTTTTTTAGTCCATTTTTTTTTGGCATCTATAGACCTAATTTTATACAACATGTAAAAAATCCCTGTTCGATCCGTGAGTGTGTTGTTAATTATCGTACTGAAAGTCTATTTGTGTAGAAAAATTCAGAAAAAATGAAAAAAAAAATTCGCCAATTTTTTTTTTTTTTCAATGGGTGAGTTTTTCCGGGTTATTACATGGGGCACGGGCGACCGTCCTTCAAGCACAACTGCTGGAAGAAACAGTTACAATAGGTATCCAAGCAAATTAAAAAAATGGTAACTAACACAAAAAATAGAATGCACAAAGCATTTTAGCTGTCATCTCTTGCCCTTTGTTAAGCAATCCAACAGATAAATCTAACCAAAGTAATCACAACACTGTCCCTCATTAAAAAAATGTACAAAAATTAGTACCAACACACAGTGGGGCCGTACGCGGACAGTGTGTCCATTTGTTCACGCCCTAGGACAAAGAGCACAGTGTTATGAATGCGAAAAACGTTGCAGCACACAAACTACATTGTTTTTTTAAGTTTTTCTTCGCGTAGACGAGTAAAATATTTAATTTTAACAACCTTACAGACGTGCCACGTAATTTATTGCATTACTTTTGTTGTTGTTTGGGTATTGTGCCATTTTTGGGTAGAACTTGTTTGGTGCGGGCAGCACTGCAGCGTAACATAACTGTAATTAACAATGTGCAAAATGCATTCTGAGATATTCGCCCACGTTTCGCACGGGTGCAATGTCGACATGTCAAAACATTGATGTTTCTGTACTAAGTTAAATATAAATATAATATTAATGAACACACGGCTATACATCAAGCTATACATTTCCAGTTTAAGCTAACCTCGTATTGTACGGAAATCCTACACAATGCCAGATCAGCATAATATACCTTGATGTGTAGCCGTGTGCACTAGACGCACCCCGCGGTTTCACCCGCATAAGTCTCGATCCCGTGAGAATATCGGGACAAAAAGTATTCTATGTCCTTACCCAGGTTATGGTCTAACCATGTGCCAAATTCCATCTAAATCCGTTCAGGCGTTTTAGTGTGAAAGCGTAACAAACAAACTCACTTTCGCATGTATAATATAGTAAGGACAAATAAACCTCCTGGAATCAATTCTCTAAAATGAATGAAAGAAAACACCGCATCAAAATCCATTGTGTAATCTAGAAGAACTAAGCAGACAAACAGACCGATACGAACGACTTTGTTTCACACTATTTTATAGATGCTATATCCTGTTTAGGCTACGTTAAGTCTAGGTACCGCCATCCAAGGTACCCACCTCGCTTCGTCTCGAACATTAATCCTCATGTCACCGACATCCAGCCAGCGCAAAACAATGCTTACTTTGAAGCATAAGTTCAACGTCATATTCCGGGTGTAAATACACATAAAAGTAGGAAAACTGATATTTTAAATATAAAACGAAATGAAATATACTCTGAAATACATTGACGCAACACCAAACAAAGAGTATCATCATAACAATGTAAAAGGTATTTATCTAGATACACCGGTCGCCTTATATCATCCGATTTCCTCAACAATGGGGATGCTCGTAAAGCAGGGGGATGAATCTTTTATAAATTATTCACTCTCTATTTGCATGACAAACGACGGGAGAGCAAGGAAGGTCTTAGACCTTTAATGGCACCTCTTCGGCCCTTGTTAACTGTATTTTAACCACTCCATCCCTTCACACTTCTAGGGACACTCTTTAATGGGCCAGTGATTTTTCCCAGTCATATGCAAATGTCGGATTAGCATACATTTTATTCGGCGCTCCTATTTTAGCAGACGAAAATGTTGATAATATTAAAAACGCAAATTTACGTCTTGATGGTTATTGCTACAGGATTTTGTGTTGGCGCTTCTAATTTAAAGCGGACCGGGCTGAGTAATCTTGACGTTTTAATGAAGCTATTTAGTTATTTAAATCGTTTACCTACTTTAGTAACCAAAACAAGCCATAAAATTAGATAAAGGAAAAGATAAATCTAGTGAAACCGACGGTAAATTTTAACATTTTAGAAGCTTTCAAATAATAAATGGTATTGCTGACAATGTCTTCGACAACTGCATAATATAGAGTGGCAACTGAAGTGACATTTCAAAATTAGAGTCCTGGAATATCCTCACAAATATAAATGGAATAGTCGTGTAGTTCGAGAGCCTAGAAATACGAGATAATCTCGGTAGGTACCATCTTAGTCGGAGTATGAAATTGGTTTCACTGTTGGCGTAAAGCGATTTAAAAATAGAAAAGCTGAAATATCAAAGGAGTTCCCAGGCGGGAAATAGTTTTGAGCTGTTTAAGGATATATTTGTGGTTCATACGTTGTAGTTAACATGTTTAATACCTACATTTTATTTTGCTGATGGTATGGAACAGAAATTGATGGCAATGTAGTCTCTGGCTTGTGTAATGTGGATGTTTTGTGGAAACTTTTTGAGCAAAACCAATTTTGTGTAAATTTTGTTTTTACAACCCAATGTAACGACGAGTTTTCTTTGCTTTCTTCATAGCAAAGATGTTTTGTTACCTTCTGAAAGAATTTTCAACATTATTATCCTTCTACCTTTAACACCATCCAATTCACTTGCTCTGGTCACCATACTCTATAAATTATAATTTCTTGTTTATATAAAATACAGCTAAATAAATAGGTCTTCATAATTTTCGTATGAAAATCATCAAACTTTCATCAAATTGTATTCGCCCCCATTTGAAAACCCTTTTTGGAAGTTCAACAGTTTTGTTAGTAAATGGGCACAGTTATAATTAGTTTTGTTTTGACCCAATAACAGATGCAAAAGTATTAATTATGAATCTCATAGAATCCTACGTATTGTTGGGAAAATTTAAAATTCTAAGATTGAAAAGTAGAAAAATTTATTTTGCGAGTCGAATAAAAGTTTACATTGTTAAGCTATTGCATAGCTTTTATCGCGGGCTTTGAGCGCGGCGACCGAATCAAGAAATTCCGTAACGTAACGAAAATAAAACCTAACACCCCACTCCGCCTACCATGTAATGACGGTTCTTTTTACGGACGGTAATTTTTGTTTTATGTCATCACGTCATCATCCCAAGTGTAGCGTTGACAAATAGGAAGTATGGAGGTTACAAATGCTATGCAATAGCATAATATACATATTAATTACGCCGACAAAGTGGTAAAACAAAATTATGAAAAACATTTTTTTTAGGGTACCTCTCATACACGTAAAGTGGTAATGTTTATTTTTTTATTTTGACGTGACAACGTCTTATAAATTGGTTTGCCGGGTGACACTTCAAGAAACTGCGTTACGCTCCGCTCACGTTTTGCGCTCACAATGAGAGCGAGTGAGAGGCACGCGTCCCTTCCACTCGGGCATGGTTAGCCCGCCTAAGAGCGAGAGAGACAGAGCGAGAGAGAGAGAGTGAGAGAGATAGGCATACACACCGGTTCATGTCTTGCGTCAAGTTATTGTATGTATATTTGTATATAAATACGTATGTATGTGTAAAGGTAAAAATAAAATTTTGTTAATATGAAATTCAGTGCGAGATTCTTTGTATAAATTAATGTTTTAAATATAATTCTTTGTATTAATAAATGTTTTAAATTGTTACTATTATTTCATCCTTCTTCCTACTATACGAATGAATATTCACATTAAAATTATTTTACCACTCAAAGTCGTTGTCACGTAAAACTTTCGCCCGTATACCGACTTTACAGGCAACCAATTTTTTTACCCCATAGTGAGGGGTATCATTGGAAAGGGTCTTCAAAAATATTGTGAGTTTCTGAAAACCATTTTTGGATTCAGGCATTCGTTTGCGAAATATTAAGCTTTAAAGTGCTAATTTTTGTTAGAGTCAAGTGTCCCCCCCCCCCTGCCGGCTAAATGGTTGGTTTTGGGTGTGTGAAAAAAATCACAACAGTATCTGATATAACGAAATTAAAAGAAAAACTATCACAACTAAGTAGGCTTTACAGGTTAACGAGTAATAATCGACCAACTTAACTTTGCAGTTGCAAAAACATGTTTTCCCATACATTCCGTATGGGGGAACATATTTTTCAACTACAAAGTTAAGTTTGTTTTTGGTATAAATTCATCCCAACTACGGAACCCTTCATTGTGCGTGGTCCGACACGCACTTGGCCGGTTTTTTTTAATATTTAATTTACATTTTGTTATCATTTCACTGTCCCCGGCGAAATCGTAATCGTAAAAACTTAATTTTTCAGGAAAAATTAAAAACAGTTTTTGTAAATATCTTATTAACTAATATGCGGAATTGTTCAAATACCAAAAGAAAAGTGATTTTTTACATTCATTACAATACACCTTAAAATCTCGTAACTTCTGAAATAACCGTAGAAAATGAACGAAAAAAAATTGACAGAGTGTAATCGGACCTCTAAATATCGAATATTCAATAAAGTTAAAACTATCGTAATAGTATATTACCATTTTATTCGCCGGAGACAGCGATTTTGTCGTAAAATGAAAACAAATTTCGTGGAATACCTAACCGTCCAAACAGTGACTTCAAAATCAGCACACGTAGTTCCTATTAGTGTCATCAAAAATGTAGAGTGTGATCTCCTGGGCTAAGCAATAATCACTGATCACTGTTTATCTTTGTGAAACATATTGGAGTAGCAATCTGGTTCCATGAGCGTAGTGATGGGTTGGCTAAAATCAAGAATTATCATCTCAATAATCCGTGCCACTAGCATGTGCATTCGCGGCACAAGGCATAAAAAACCAGTAGCCAAGTTATTCGGCGATGGAACAGCCCTACTTAGACAAGACTGATGTATATGTGGCCGACGAACTGAGAAGACGTCGGTTGCAATAAATTGCGATATATAAATGAACTTGTGTTATGTTATGTAACGCTATATTATGTTATCTTATGTTCCGATAATGTAAAAAAAAACCAATTTAAAAACAAAAAACCTGACTACAAAAATACATAACTGAAAAGAGAAAAACAAGCATTGTAATCCATAGTATTTTGGTATTGCAGGCGGGACAAACAAAATTTACACCATCATTTCAGGTTATTGGTTTGTCCCGCCTGTAATACCAAAATTCTATAGATCATAATGCTTGTTTTTCTCTTTTCAGTTATGTGTTTTTGTAGTCAAGTTTTTTGTTTTTTAAATTGTTTTTTTTTTACATTATCGGAACATAAGATAACATAACATAGCGTTTTATCTCAAGCTTTTTAGTTTTATTAATTTAATATATATTGACTTATTACTAGCTTTTATTTGATACCAATAATGTAGTTTTTTTAAACCTACTCCTCCCTTTTTTTGTATTTGCATATGCGATATATAAATATTATATAGCCTATGACACTCCCACAATTAAGACGAATCTAACAACACCCCACATGTTAAAATCCATCAAGCCGTTTAGGCTACAAAGCGTGCCAAAGAAATAGACATACATACATACTCTCGAAAAATATTACCCTCCTTCTGGGGCAGTTGGGTAAAAATAATCCCGATTAAACATAATCACTCGTGGCAAAATTTAAACAAAGTTAACTTTGTTTAAATTTTCAATAGAAATGACTTTGTGTTCCGAAACCTACAAAATTCAAAAGGTACGTAATTAATTCTTCCCCGTCACCATGTTGCAAGCTCCAAACGATACCTCACTGCAATTTATCACCAATTAATACAAACGCGAAAATCGCGACCACGCCCCGTCGGATCCGTTATATCGTAAGAGATTAATGTAATCTGTTATAATTAGGCTTCACCCAGCGATTGCCTCCCTGGAGCCAAGGCTCTAATTGATTAATTTGCTATGAAAAGATCCGAAGTACCTCCTTGTTCACTGTGTACTGATTTTAGGAGGAAATCAGGTTATTGTGTTTATTTTAGGCTCGTAAAGATTATTTTGTAATTTGTAAAAGCTTATATTAAGTAGATTAAAGTTTTGGTAGAACAATGGTTTATTGGGTTTTCTATCACGAATCTTTCACTAGCAGCCCGGTGTCTGGATTTGTGCCCAGTTGATAGCAATAGGCTCGCCACATTACATGGAACTTAGGTAATCATAACTGGGGAAATGTGGGTGTACTATAGATATACCTCTGACAAACCCTTCGTGGATTAAGCTATGATTCCGAATAACGCTGCACGCGGTAGTGCTGCCGCGTCACCACTGGCCCCATACATTTTCTATAGGTTTCTATGAGATTACATTCCGAACACGGCACCAATGCTGTGCGACATTGCTGCGACGGCACTGCTACGCGGCAGTGTCGCCCTGCCGAACGGCAGACCAGTAATAGGGCGTTCATCACAGCGATAACACGTGAATGTTGACAACTATTGAGAAGTAAACCACGAACAGCTCTGGCGCGCAGCACTGCCGCGACAGGAATATGCCGCAGCAACACTGCCGCGTGCAGCATTGTTCGGAATCATACCTTTACAGGCGTGGTGTTGTGTTTTGAACAGCTGCCAATGAATTCTGCAAAATTCTTGCTGTGAAAACAGACGTGAAGTGAGCTGTCAATATTGTCAATGCTTAGGTGGAATGACAGCTCACTTCAAGCTCACTTTACCTTTGTTTTGTTGTGTTTTCACGGTGTATTTTTCACAGAATAGGTCGGCAGATCCTAAATACCTCGTTGTTCACCGTGTTTTGATTTTAGGCGGTAGTGGTTTTATTTTAGGCTCGTAAAGATTATTTTGTGTTGTAAAAGGTAGTATTATGTAGATTTTAGTCTCGGTAGAAATATCATTTTCTTGTTACTTACAAGGTTCTCAAAACCTTATCAGCCTTATTACAAAACAAGATTTATATTTTAAACGTAAATGAAGCAAAAGAAGTATGTAAGGATCGCAGGTTGTGTTCTGTAGTTTCTGCCTACCCCCATGAGCAGAAGGCGTGAGTTTATGTATGTCAGATTTATCTTCAGACACAAGATTTAACTGTCGAGCCTTTTTTCATTTCGATCTTAATCCCGACAAATTTAAAGATCTAAATACAAAAACTGACAATAAACCCGAGTCTAAATGGATAATTTTGTATTAAGAACTTCATCTTTGTCCAAATAGGGTCCTTAACACAAAAAGATTATGTGGTTTTATAAAACCACGGTAAAAGTGAAACTTCTATAGACGCCGCCATATTGGCATTGGCTGCTCTGACGAGCGCCTTTCACTTTATCCCTACTCCGCGGCCGACCGTCACGCGACATGCAACACACAGACGAAAAAGTTTGAGACGATGTAATAAAAGTTTCACTTTAAAAACTGTCGCGCTGGTTTAAGCTTAAACTAAATTTTGAAGTCGTTTTGTGATGAAAAGGTTAAAGGTTGACACTTTAAGGTTGAGCCTTAAAGTGTCTCGATGAAGACACATGATACCTACTTGCATGTGGTTAAGCTATAAAGACACACTGATATACAATCGAGATTTATTTCTTTGAAATAGGTACCTACGCCAACAGCATTTATACATTGTATATTAAATAGTAAAAGTTAACAGCTATGGGTTTTTATGTATATGTCGCAGATGGATTGTCGAATCCGCTGTTTTACAAAACCACTAGCCGTTTTACAAAACAGCTCCGATAAGTAAAACAGTTGAACGACATTTAGCGATTTTCCATAATTACTGAACGCATTTTTTTTTTTTTCGATATGGCATCTCACAGCTGGTTCCTGAAACCGGGGCTGTTTGACCGGTCAATCCTGTGGTTGCCTTAAGCTACTACACTCAAAGCCTCCAGCCAGGGCACACATAAACTAAGCTAAAAAGCTTAGAATGAACGCTCGCTGAGGGCACCCCCTGTGGGGTACGAGCCTCGGCTTAGGGCGTTATCCGGAGGGAGGACATCAAAAGATGGGACGGGCTGGATCAAAAGGTTTTGATCAGTATTATTAAACGGGGAATTTAAAGCTACGTGCACAGCTGCAACAACTGCTGGCACCTCGTTTTCGAGCAAGGGTCGGGGGGGAGTAGGTATTATTTACTCGGAGGCGCGGCGGTCGAGATCGCAAAGGACCTCGGCGGCGAGGTCGGAATGATGGGAGGCGTCTGTATTTGTACAGTGTACTTGTTTCCCTATTGCTCTCCTGGAGGAGGGTTATGGGGTCATCGGGGTCTACGAGGATATGCCTTGGACGGCGAACATGACTGAACTGAACGCAGAATTGCACAAACGTTTTATATTTATCAATGCAGCGGATCAACGATTAGAGGTTATGTAAAACAGTGTGAAATGAAACGCCAGATTATAGATTTTAGTTCTAAATTTTGTCGCTCGTGGTTTGTGTGCCATAACAACAATAATAGAAATCGAAACAGAAATAAATAAAACGAGTACTACGAGGGAAAACTTTTTTTGATATTAAGGATAATTTTTACGTTTAAAGTGCACAGTGCACGCTTGCCTGAAATTAACCTATTGTTTCAGTCACAAAGATTTTTTTTGTGTTATATATTTAAAATTTTAATGTATATAAAGTCACAAAGATAATTAATATTTTGTATTCGCTATGACTAAGTCATTTTATAACGCATGACTTAAAATTTTCTGTTCTATGACTTAACTCGGTAAAATATTCCTTAACGGATTTCTACCGTAACAACATTTATTTCTTAATTCGTGATGAGCGTAATTATCTGTAATGTTGTGTAATACACCTAATGTCAGTCAGGCATGACGAAGCAGCTGACTATCGAAAAACAAATAAAAAATAGTAAATTGATAAAAATTTGGTACACATAATGAAACAGTATCTAAGTACAGTTTTTGTTATCAAATTGTGTATGTGTGTTTTAAGTTTTACATAACTAATCTGGGAATCACTGCTGTCTAACATTTTGTAACTAAGAAGAACTAAGATGATCTAAGTGCTGTCTTACTAAGTTCTATTGAATGAGATGATACTAATTATTATTTACTAGGCTAGCTGCGGGCGGCGGAATTAAAAGTCCTATGATCTTCCCCAGGATTCAAAGTAAATTTCATCAAAATTGGTTCAGTCGTTTAGCCGTGAAAGTGTAACAAATAAACACACAAAAAATCAAATCTTTTCTGTTTATAATATTTGTTTAGATAATGCAAGATATCTCCATAGCTAAACAACGTATTAAGTACAGGGCTTGAAACCGTTACCAAAAGTACAGTTTCTGTACCGGTATTTAACGGTTCTTGACATTTCAGTACCGATTCCAGACAGGTACCGGTACTCAACCTACCAAATACCGGTACTAAATTCATGTAACTACCGGCGCCGTGTACCACAAATCTTGTATTTGTGCTTTGAAGTTATTTTTCTAATGCCTATTAACTATCCGTTTTACTTACTATACCTGTTTGCTCACTGTAACCGATACTGATTAGTAATACCAATAGTACAGGTACTACGTCTGGTACCGGCACCCATAGTACAGGTACTACTCTGGTACAGGTATCACACCACGGTCAATGGTACCGGTTCCCAAAAATACCGGTATTTCAAGCCCTGATTCAGTAGCAATCACTTAATCTACGTCCCAATCAAAACTTCTAAAACAATTCAAAACAAAATTGTCAACGAAACGAAAAACAATAAATTCAGTAGTATTAATGCCTATATTACCAACGTTCTACTTATAACAAAAGGGACAGGAGTTTGTTTCAGTCCGCCCTTTCTTCTTACATCGTAATTTTCGCCTCCTGAACTCTAAACTCGGAACAAATTAATGTTAAAACAAATTTCAATTGAAGCCATTACTTTGAAGTTCGTAAGTTTGTAATTTAATGTCAAATTTTGTTACGAGCAAACTTTAACAATGAGCCGTTTGACATTAAATTTTCTTTATAAATATGATACATTGTGTACTTAGCGCGCTTTGTTCAATGTTATGTACATTAATATATCTGGTAAATTTGTACCTTTCTACATTTTAAGGCACCCGCTGACAGCCGCGACGCGACTCTAGAACAATTTCTATGAAAATTTCATGGAAATTCTTCTACAAGAATCGCTTCACACCATCGCGTTGCGCCTGTCTGCGAGAGCCTTTAATGTAAGTTTGGAACCCACTTCATGAATGGTTGAGCTTTCCTACGCCCACAGGTTTTGGGTTGGTATAGTCAATCTCAAAAAATGTATATGTACATCGACCAGAATTCATTTGATGGTCTAAAATTTGTGTTCCATAATACTGTACCAAAGTTTTTTTTTTTTTTTGGCAGGGCATCTCCTAGTTGACCTCCGATTATGACTACTTAACCGGGCTTTCCTGTGGATGCTTTAAGCTACTTACACTTAAAACCTCCATAATAATAATAATAATTACGCTGACAACACTGTGTCAACAAGACATCTCGTTTACCTAATATTATAAAATATTATAATTCTGAAGCATTTTTACAAGAGTTTCCCCATACATACTACATTGAAACCAGAAAACCATAAAAATTCAATAAAGAGATCTAATTTCACCAAAATGTAAAAGAACACTATTAAAAACTACCGAATCGGAGGTGACAAGACAGATGTCACCTCCGATAAAACAACATTAAACTGAAAATAAAATGAAGATGAAATGTTGACAAGATCGGCTGCACGCCTAGCACGCCCACCACCTCCGGACTCGCCGCTCAGCTCCGCCTCGTCGCCGCCGGTACCCAGCCCCACTGTGAGCGCTGTGACGACACCGGCCGCGGCAGTTGCGTCGAGCTCGAGCGACGAGTATTTCTCTCCGCCCACGACGCCACCACCTGCTCGTCGGCGGGGAGGACGCCGGCCGCCGGTCGGCTTAGGACCTCGAGGCCCACCGGCCTCTGATAGGGTCCCAGCTCCCGGCGGAAGTGTGCAGCGCATGAGATGGACACGATCCATTAATGAAAACGTCATGCGCTCATACTATGGGGCTACAGAGGGGGGAAATAACCTGACCGCGTACCGTGTTCGGATGCTCTCTCTTTTTCAGGCGCTTGAGCCAGCTGTCAACGTTTCGGCACAACGACTATCGGATCAGGTGCGGGTCATCCAGCGTAATCATATGTTGGATGACACTGTACTTGATCGCCTGCGAAATGAAATGCGAAGTAGCCATGTCATCGCTCCCCCGTCGCAGAGTGTTATAGCACCAGCACAGGACACTACAAGCCAAGCTGACGAGAGGATTGATGACAGGGCTACAAACGTAAGTACCCAGTGCAATGAGGAATTGAGGAGTGCTTTGGAGGGTGCGGTTCAGGAATATCGATTCATGTCGCCCGAACTTAGACCACGTTTACCTCGTTTGCCCATGCATAACAAAAATAGGGCGCTGGTGGCGGTTCTGGATTCGCAGTTGTCAAACTATTTTGATGACTGCGCAGACCTCACTAATACTCACTCAATTCTGTACTGCGCAGCTGTAGCGGCATGTCGTGTAGCTCACGTCAAATTTGCTAATGACTCAAGAGCTACACGACCGAAACCAGCCGTGCCAGCTTGGCAATGCAGAATTGAGCGCCGTATTGGTGGGGCCAGAGCCCTCATCGGCAAACTAATCTGCTTCAGGGAGGGCAATACTCGCCCTAGAGTGATGCGCTTTGTGAGGCGGGCGTTCTTAGGGACTGATATCTGCCCACAGGAATATATGGCCCGTGTCACAGAGCGCATCGACTTCCTGAAGCAGAAAGTGTATGCATGGGCAAACCGTATCCGTAGGTATAAGCGGCGAGTGGATCGATACACTCAGAATCGCACCTTCCAGAGAGATGAAAGGTGGGTTTATAGGGCTTGGGAGCGACCGAACCAAGGTGTGGCTGACACGCATCTGCCAGATGATGATGCCATGTGCTCTTTCTGGCGCAGCATCTGGTCGGTGCCTGTCAGTCACACCGAAGGTGATTGGACTCGAGAAGTCGAGCGAGCCTGCGATCCAATAGCAGAAATGGGGGCCATTACCATCTGTCCCCAAGATGTGGCTCGTGCAGTCCGTCCGTTGCCTAACTGGAAGTCTCCAGGGCCGGACGGGCTGCACAATTTATGGATTAAATGGTTTGTAAGATCGCACGCTCGCTTGGCGGCTCAGTACCAGACTGCTTTAGAGTCTGGTTCGCTACCCCAGTTCCTAACGACAGGAGTTACCCACCTGCTCCATAAATCTGGTAGCACCGCGGAACCCAAAAATTATAGGCCGATCACGTGTTTACCGACGGTCTATAAAGTTCTTACATCCATTTTGAGAGCTAAAATTAACAAACATATCGCGGGTCTCAAACCATAGGGGCGTACATGCAAAAATGCGATTTTTCGTTTTTAGTCCCATTGGATTCTACTATATGCGACACGTAACCTCAATTTTTCTTATAATTTAATATTAATTGCTTTTGGAATTAATTACAAAACATTATTTATCGTAAGCTAGACAATCTGAAATTATTTTTAGGCCATGTAGCCGTATAGTAGACGTAAGTGCAACAATTATTACTTTTTGGGGCAGTTTTAACGTTCCACAAAGACGTATGCACGTACGACCTTCAATTTTATTATGATCTAAGGGAATTGTGTCGGGCCATAGGGACTTATGCGCATCGACTGTCCATTTCAACATGATCCTGAAGATATTTAGTCATCACTTGCAGACGTAGGTACACACATCTACACATTTTAGTATTGCTGTCTCAAGATTTCGTCAAAATGTGGACGTATAGTCATATCAAGAATACCCAACACGGTCATTCTGCAATGAGCTGTCATATGGAGTAGACGTCAATTTTAATGCTGAATCAATTATCTTTCATGGGTCCTATCGGCCATCTGTTCTGCGCGCAATATGCCTGCCCACTGCCACTTAAGTTTGGCAATTTTGCAGGCTATGTCGGTTACCTTGGTTCTCCTACAGATCTCTTCATTTCTGATTCGATCACGTAGGGAAACTCCAAGCATGGCTTACTCCTTTGCTCTTAGGATGATTTTGAGCCTTCTATTGAGGCCTATTTTGAGCGTCACGTTTCAGTGCCATAGGTCATCACTGGCAACACGCACTGGTCTAAGACTTTCGTCTTGAGACACTGTGGTATGTGAAACGAGAAAATATAACGCAGTTTCCCGAACGCTCCCCATTCGAGTTGGACAACGGAGTCGGAGTCGACGATTGACCTCTTTCTCGAAGATCTTCATGAGCTGGCTCTCCCTAATATACAGATCTCTTGCAAAGAACTTGAAGCTCTTGTTCCGCTCTTTATCGCGTCTTTAATACGGTCAGTGTTAAAGCACCAAAGGTCGCTTTTCAAGAACTTACAGATCCGTCCATTGAGCTACCGGTAGATGCACGCAACGTCTGAAGACTGCAGGATCATCTCACGTCTCTCCTCCATGAGCTGTAAAGTAGATTTAGAGGGCTTCTTGTTTCTATTTTTACGACGGGTCTTGAAAGTCTTAGACCCAACCGTATGAACAGTTTTCACGAACCCATCGTTATAATCGTCCATGGAGCTCCCTAAGCACTTGAAACGATTCTGAAGTTTGAGCTGAAAGCTCTCGGGGATTTGGATTTGGATCGGTGCTGGACGGAGCGTAGACTTCATCAGTCCAGCGTGATATTTAGTTCAATGTACTATTTGCAATTCTTACTATGCGGTGATCACTTCTGGTTTTCAGCGCATTGATGACAGAGACATTATTAAATGTTTGCTTCTTCGTCGACATAATGATCTATCTGTCTTCTTTCTTCTTCTTCGTTGCATCATACTTTCTGGAGAAGGAGTTTTTTATAAAGAGGCCTTCATTCTCCATAAAATTGGCCAGTAGGTGACCCCGATGGTTCCGATGTCCAACTCCAAATTGATCCACTCGTAGTTCATAATTGTCTCGTTTGCCCAGTTTCGCATTGAAGTCCCCCATAACAACGGTGAAGTGAGTTTTAGAGGCAAACATGGCTCTGAAATTTTCTCATACATGGTCTCCACCTCTCCGCGGGGTGTGACGAGGTCGAGGCTAAAACCTGTATTACCTTGAACGAATATTTTGCTAATATTCTGAGTATAAAGTACGCCACCCTGGTCAACACATTCCCTATCTTCAGCACGTTGCTTACAAAATACTTATGAATGATAAACCCGACATCACCTTGAGACTGCTGATCGCCCTGCCAGAAATAGAGTAGGTTCTCGGATTTGAGTCCTCCCCCCCTCTTCGGACATCAGATAACCCAAATACCCAATCGTAACCTGCTCAATTCTTCCTCGAGTTCGGTGATCTTCTCGTCCGTCCAGTGTTTATGTGTTTTGTATGTTGCCACGGCCAATTTTCGGTGATTGTGATAATGTATCAATCAATAATGAGCTCATTTTTGTATGTTTGTGTTTTTACATCATTTAAAATAATTTTGTTCAGATTTATGATTTTTTACATTTTTATATGCTTATTTTTTTTTCTTATTCACACCGAAAAAAGTTGTAATTACTACCATTTGTTCTTTTTTTTCTACATTGTAGAACAAAAATGGTCTATACTTCCACTTCGAATTCAAACACCTCTCAGTATTAATGACAAGCCAGACAGGCATATAAATTATTAAAATCACAGAAATAACATTAATTTTGATGGTTTCTCATTCTTTAATTACAATATTTTAAATCACCAACTAAGTTCAAATAAATATTGGTATAATTATTAATAATTTAAGGAAAAAAGTTTTACGTCCATAAATTCCAAGCATTTTTGGGGGAATTTTAATGGAGTTTTACCGTATTTCCGTCATGCCAAATAGACGTAAGAACCAAAAGCTGGTGTTATAGAGGAAATACCTTAAAATCAAGCATCCCATATGAACTGAACTGTAAATATATGGCCACATGCAAAAACACAACAAGCTGGCTCAATCACAAAAAAAGTTATTCAGTTTTTTGTCTCTCCTGAAAAGTAACGGTTTTGTGGATACGCCCCTATGCTTTGAGACCCGCGATATAGACACCAACTCCATCATGTCTGCCTCTCAAAATGGATGTAGGAATGGGTCCCGCGGTACTAAGGAGCAACTCCTCATTGATATGGCCATTAGCCAACAAGTTCGCCGTTCCCGAAAGGATCTGTCGACATGCTGGATAGACTATAAGAAGGCCTATGACTCGGTGCCACATACATGGCTCATGAGAGTGCTGGAGTTGTATAAAGTAGATACAACTCTGCGCACCTTCCTGATGTCGTGTATGGGGCAATGGAGGACGATCCTTCGCTATCCAGGATGTCGAAATATCCAGAGGAATAGTGAGCCGATAAGGATTGAGCGAGGTATATTCTAAAGTCAAAGTCAAAGTCAAAGTCAAATCATTTATTTCAAATAGGCCCATGTATGGCACTTTTGAACGTCAAAAATTACAAAATAATAAAATTGATTCTAGTCGCCCCTTCCAAAAGGTAGTTTTCGTATGGAGAAGAATGGGCAAGAAACTCCACCGTTACTCTTTTAAAATGTTTTACAATATTGTTTGTATATGTACGTACATTTGTTAAATAATTATTATATGTGAAGACGATGCACCTAGAATAAAATTACTATACCACAATAGGTAAAAACAATTAAAAATGAAGCAACGAGAGATAATTTAATTTGTGATAGATACATGGTTCTCACATATTTACAAACATTGTAAAAGTAGATGATTTTCCTAAAATTTTACAATTAATAAGTCAGTGTGTAAGGAAGTAATTACAGAATGTAAAATCAATGTCATAAAACACAAAGTAATAAATTTTACAATTACATTAGCAACCAGTTTGATTTTGTCTTGATTCTAAATTGTCCTATGGAGCAGGACCAGCATGTTTCCAAGCACTCTTATCTTGGATATAATCCTCTAATTTGTAATATGCTTGTTTACAAAGTGTACTTTTTATATGAGTTTTAAATTCTAGGGAGATAGTTTGAGTCCGCTCTGGTTCTGCTTAGCCCTGAATCCTCTAAGCACACTGCTGGAGAATTCAGGTCTTGGCTATCGGCTGAGGAGAGGTGGTCAGGTTATATCTCACCTCCTCTACATGGATGACCTAAAACTCTTTGCCCCCAACAATTTGCAACTGATGGAGCTACTGAAAGTAACTGAAACTTTCAGTAGCGCCATCAGGATGGAATTTGGTGTGGATAAATGTGCGGTCATGCATGTAAAGCGAGGGGAGATTGTGGTATCCGCGGGAACCCAACTCTCGGATTCCATAAACCTTAGAGCCCTCTCCACATCCGAAACCTATAAGTATTTGGGTATGTCGGAAGCGTTGGGCATCAATGTTACTGACATGAAGCAATCGTTGAAGGAGCGCTTCTTTGGCCGCCTGAAGAAAGTATTTAATAGTCTTCTATCAGGCGGAAACAAGGTGCGCGCCTTCAACGGCTGGGTCATGCCGGTTTTGATGTACTCTTTCGGCATACTCAAATGGACTCAGACCGAACTCGACGCCCTGGATAGGAGGGTCCGTACGCTGCTAACTGCATTTCGAATGCATCACCCACGGTCATCGGTAATGAGACTGTATGTCCCGCCGGTCGAGGCTTTTTAAACGCTAAGACACTCCACAATCGCGAGATATGCAGTCTCAGGGAATATTTCCTAGAAACCGACGTGGGGATGCATCGAGATGTGGTTGCGATAGACAAGGGCCTTACCCCGCTCTCCTTGGCTAAAGAGAACTGGCGCAAGCCTATAGTGCTTGACACTAACGACCGCAGGGAGATATGGCAGAGCAAGGAGCTTCACGGGCGCTACTACCGGGCCCTGCATGGGCCCGATGTAGACTTACTAGCGTCCGTAGCCTGGCTGCGCTTTGGTGACCTCTTTGGGGAAACCGAAGGTTTTGTCTGTGCAATTATGGACGAAGTTATGATGACGAACAATTATCGGAGATTTATTGTGAAGGACGGCACGGTTGACATCTGTCGGGCATGCCACCGTCCGGGAGAATCAATCCGACATATTATCTCCGGGTGTTCTCGTCTAGCTAACGAAGAGTACTTGCATAGACATAACCTTGTAGCCAGGATTATCCATCAGCAACTTGCCCTGAAATACAGCCTTGTGGTATCGGAAGTGCCGTACTACAGGTATGTGCCCGACCCAGTTCTCGAAAATGGAAATATCACATTGTACTGGGATCGATCCATCATCACTGACAGGACTATTGTTGCCAATAAGCCTGATATAGTGGTGGTGGATCGAGGAGAGCGGCGCGCAATGATTATTGACATAACGGTCCCGCATGACGGAAACCTCGTGAAAGCCGAGAAAGATAAACAAATCAAGTATCTTGACTTGGCTCGCGAGGTTGTCGACATGTGGGATGTGGACTCAGCAATCATTGTGCCGATAGTCGTATCAGCCAATGGCTTAATTGCCAAGAGCCTCGACCAACACCTAAGGAGGCTCTCGTTGGGCAGCTGGATTAAGGGCTTGATTCAGAAAGCGGTACTCCTGGACACGGCTCGCATCGTTAGGAGGTTCCTCTCTCTGGAGCCCTGACCGCCGGTAGCTTGGACCCTGTTCCCGATACCGGTGGGACACTATTTTTTATATTTTTAAATGTTTTTATATTATTTTATTCTAATATTTAAAAATATAATTTATATGTAAATAATGAAATAAAGGAAAATAATCCAGTGCAGTAATAGTCCAGTGGGACAATTCCCACTGCAGGGCAAAGGCCTCCCTTTCCTTTTTCCACCCAACCCGATCCTGAGCCAATATAGACCAATCCCTCCTATAAGCGTCAAGTTGGTCCCGCCATCTACGCCTGGGTCTTCCACGATGCCGCTGGACGTTTTCAGGAACCCATGTTGTAGTGGTCTTAGCCCACAATGCATCCGACATGCGGCAAACGTGTCCGGCCCAATCCCACTTGAGCTTGGCTGCTTTTTGGGTGACGTCAGCGATTTGTGTCTTAGAGCGCAGTATCGTGTTCCGTATCCGGTCGGTAAGTCGAACTCCAAGGATACTGCACTCCATCGCTCGCTGGCAAACTTCGAGCCCGGTCCTCTGTTGAACAGTCAAAGACCAGGTTTGAGCGCCGTATGTAGGATAGGGAGAATGCACATGTCCATTAATTTGCGTTTATGGCAAATTGGAAGATCTCCTTTCATAAGGGGTTATAAAACCTCCAGCCAGGGGTTATTCAACTATACTAATTAAAACTAGGTGAACGCTCGCTAAGGGCACCCCCTGTGGGTTACGAACCTCGACTTAGGGCGTCAACCAGAGGGAGGACATCAAGGATAAGACGGGCTGGACTGTATCAATGAGTAACTACAATTAAGTAGGTGCACAATGAGCAATATGTTGACTACACCATGAAGCAATATTATAGAACAAAGATTGTAGACAATTAAATGAATTCTTGTCGATATATACATCTTTTTGAGGCAGACTGTAGGTACCTACTAATAATATTACCATTATCCCTGTAGTACTTTCAACCACCGGTGTCATTCCCAAACAACTGCATCAATCTTTAAAAACACTGGACGTAGCTCCCTCCACCTACCAAACCCTACAGAAAGCTACGATCCTGAACACTTGCAGAATTGTCCGAAAATTCCTGCAGAACGACAATGACGTGTGATACTCCCTGGCCGCGCCACAGTGGAAAATTAAAAAAACATGTTTCTAGATTAATTGTACCATTTATGTACTATACGGTACGTGTAATGAAAATAATTGTACCTCAACGAATAATGAAATATAATGAAGTTTTGGTGGCGCGGCTGGGGAGTATACTCCCTGGCCGCGCCACCACTGTTTTTGTAAATTACTAGGCGCACCCGGATATAGTAAACACTAAATAATTGTACCGGAATTGTTCTTTTCCGTACGCTATAAAGAGATTCAAAAATTTAATTACTTTATAAATTATAGCCTTGTGTTGGTGGCGCGGCCAGGGAGTATGCTCCCTGGCCGCGCCACCAAGAGTTATTAGGCGTACCAGGACATGGTATACACTAAATTATTGTACCGGAATTGTTCTTTTCCGTACGCTATCAAGAGATTCGCAAATTTAATTACTTTAGAAATTATTGCCTGTCGTTGGTGGCGCGGCCAGGGAGTATACTCCCTGGCCGCGCCACCAAGAGTTGTTAGGCGTACCTGGACATAGTATACACTAAATAATTGTACGCATTATGTACTACCCAAAAACGTAATAATATTACGGAAAAATGTAATATCTTAAGAGAAAACATCAAATCAAGATTAAGCGCATCAGCAGACTTGCTGATCTTTGTAGTTACTAGATGTGGCCTTCAAATTAGAAGTACAGGGAATTATCTCTGTGAGATGGTCGCATAGCAGTGCTAGAATTATGCAACACAATACGAATCTAAATGCATAACAAGAATAATTGACCTTCAAGAAGAAGATAAGAAGTTGATAGGTACTTTTTGTTAGGTACGGTCAGCAACGAAAGTCGTTAACTCTGCTACTTTTATATGACATCTAAAATTACACAAAAGTGCGCCGCGGCAGCGGCGGCGGACGAGCGCTACTTCCAAGTTGGTCGCAGTTGCATGTCTATTTATCCGACTACGGCGAAGCAAAAAGGAGGGTTATGATTTTGACCGGTATGCATGTATGTTCATCTGTTACTTCATAACTTCTAAACTACCAATCATAATTTGACAAATGAGGTATCATTGGAAGCGTCTTGGTTGTCCGGTGGTTATAGAATATGTGACGTTACATTAAATCGATAGGTCCTATGTATAAGGGCCAATGTGCAAATTCACAACTTTTCAATAGAGGCTCTCAAAGTTTCAATTTGATATATTTTTAGATGCTTCAACTGATGTTTGTGAAACTTTGCATAGTTACTATGAAACATATGTTCGTTATTCTAGATACATCGATTTAATTGTATATATATTAGTTTTTTAATTAATGTAGATGTGCCTTTATACGTAATTTTTTTATTTTAATTATACTGAAAAAAACTAGTAAAAAGCCAGTGTCACTTTAGATGATTTACTTGCAATAAGCTAATTTAGAAAAAAAAAACGTGTATTTAATATTTTTGAATAGTCCATTATTTATAGAAAATATTTAAAATAAATAAATAAACGAACAATAATAATATAATTATTTTATGACAATTCACATTGACACTTATACGTTATCTTACTTGGTGACGTAATATTTTCAAACCTCAGTTAGGTTACAAAAATAAAAACATTTTGACTTCTTTATTTGTTTTCTAATGAATTATCGAAGTTTCTGTAATAGAAAGGCAGTCAAATAATACTTATGTTAAAAACCTCCCGTAATCACATTGGACTTAAGATCAATCAGCTTTTTATTGTAGATAGGTACCTCAACATAAGTTAGTAATTAAAGTTTAAAATAATAACTAATTATACTTTTTTTATAAAATCAAAACTTGTTAAAGATAATTAAAGATTCTTAGAATATGATCTTAGAGGAAAAATTAATAAAATGAAAATTAACAAAAGGTTTATAAAAAAAAAAAAAAAACAAAACAAAATCACTCATTGTCATCATTATCACTAGTAATAATTACTAGTGTAATAATCATTGAATATTATTCCACCAGTATCATGAGTATTACGAAAAGGTAGCACCTAAACTGGTGGAATAATATTTTTGGGACATAAATCAATTATGTCTTTTTTTTTGCATGGATGTATTGGTAACAACTGATTGAAACATAGTTTTAAGGGTATTTCCGTAGATCTATCAGCCATTTGTCTTCTTGTTCTAACAAAAAAATCAGTAATGTTAATGTGGTTTTCGAAAGCATCTTCAGATAGATCTAAAACAGAATGTATGGTTCATGTTTACTGACACGAACTTGTTTGATTTTAGACCAAGGCACTTTTTGTCCCTCTGAATTATTAGTCCAGTTAAAACAAGCACTCGCTTGCATCTTTTTGAAGTCGAAAATTATATTTTGAGATACATCTATAACATTATAAGGAGATCCTTTTACTTTAGCCCATCTAATTAATTAACTCTACTCAGACGGTGTATAAATATTCTTATGTCTTGAAGCTTTCTTAATTGTGGCATGTATGGAATCACCCTCATTTTGTGTATATCCTTTTTCAAGGAAAGTATGTTTAATATTAATACTAAGCTGTTTAGCTGCATAAAGGTTTAAGGTACATAAAAAACATTATCCTATATCTATTTTGGCCAGTACAATTATCTGACCAAAATCTAAAGTCATCACAGCCTTCTTTAGTCTTAAGTTTGATAATATCGTAAACACAGTTAGCTATTTCGTTTGAGCCCTTCATAGCTATTTGTTATTCCACAAGTAGCAGGTACCAACCAAATTTCCAACATCAAACACGGATAAATTATGAACTTTCAATCGCTAACAATAATAAACTAATTTCACCACTAGGAACCAGCAACACTTTTTGTAAATCAAATGTAACACAAAATATTTTAGGATTATTTTGTGAGTCATGTTTATCGTTCTGTTTTAAAGATCTAGTCTCTAGTCTAGATCTCGTTGCAGTAAACAAAGACGCGGGATCTCCCCGCGTACAAGTCTCGAACAATCGTTTGGCCTTTATACGTTTAAAATTGTGCCATATAGGCCCTTTTACTGTAGCAAAAATCACCTATAAATGTGTATTTTTTTTTAGTGTACGTTATCAACTACAGTAAAAGGAAGAATTTAATACAAAAAAGTGAAAATGCTCAAAATGTTGCATTGGCCCTTATACGTAGGACCCATCGAAATACAATATGGCGCCCTCTAGAGGACATAAAGTCATGAACTCAAAAAAAATGTTTTTAATTGTGCCATGATGGGTATCAAATAAAAGGGCTTGACAAGCACATTACAAATATGTATATATATCATATTGTACAAGTAAAAAGTATGACACAAGAAAATATTTCAGACAGAAAACAAGACATAGGTACAAAAATTGTCAAGGTAAAGCCGTGGTAGCATGCCTGTACACCTACAAAATTATAATGGCATTATGTGCTCATCAAGCCTTTTTATTTGATACCCAACATGGCACAATTAAAATCATTTTTTTTAGTTCATGACTTTATGTCTTCTAGAGGGCGCCATATTGCATTTAATGTAACGCCACATAGCCTATAACCACCGGACAATCAAGACGCTTCCAATGATACCTCATTTGTCAAATTATGATTGGTAGTTTAGAAGTTATGAAGTAACAGATGAACATACATGCATACCGGTCAAAATCATAACCCTCCTTTTTGCTTCGCCGTAGTCGGGTAAATAGACATGCAACTGCGACCAACTTGGAAGTAGCGCTCGTCCGCCGCCGCTGCCGCGGCGCACTTTTGTGTAATTTTAGATGTCATGTAAAAGTAGCAGAGTTAACGACTTTCGTTGCTGACCGTACCTAACAAAAAGTACCTATCAACTTCTTATCTTCTTCTTGAAGGTCAATTATTCTTGTTATGCATCTAGATTCGTATTGTGTTGCATAATTCTAGCACTGCTATGCGACCATCTCACAGAGATAATTCCCTGTACTTCTAATTTGAAGGCCACATCTAGTAACTACAAAGATCAGCAAGTCTGCTGATGCGCTTAATCTTGATTTGATGTTTTCTCTTAAGATATTACATTTTTCCGTAATATTATTACGTTTTTGGGTAGTACATAATGCGTACAATTATTTAGTGTATACTATGTCCAGGTACGCCTAACAACTCTTGGTGGCGCGGCCAGGGAGTATACTCCCTGGCCGCGCCACCAACACAAGGCTATAATTTATAAAGTAATTAAATTTTTGAATCTCTTTATAGCGTACGGAAAAGAACAATTCCGGTACAATTATTTAGTGTTTACTATATCCGGGTGCGCCTAGTAATTTACAAAAACAGTGGTGGCGCGGCCAGGGAGTATACTCCCCAGCCGCGCCACCAAAACTTCATTATATTTCATTATTCGTTGAGGTACAATTATTTTCATTACACGTACCGTATAGTACATAAATGGTACAATTAATCTAGAAACATGTTTTTTTAATTTTCCACTGTGGCGCGGCCAGGGAGTATCACACACAATGACGCACAAATATCACACGCACAGACATCATTCACCACTGCAACACAAAGCCAAAACATATTATCACCACGCCATTTATTATCATCAATTATCACTTAGTTTAAGTAGTAGGTACTTTTCAGGGGTAGCACTTGGCTTTGGCCCGTGTTACCCTATAAAAACACAAACAGGTCGAGATACAAAAATGTATACCAACAAATAATAATAATAATATTTATTCAAAAAATTATTACAAGGCATAAAAATTATTACAGATTTGCTCAAATGTAAATTATATTCCTAAGACTTACGTGCCTGAACTAGGTAATCCTGTGTTTCAGGCGAGAAGAGCTAAAATAGACTTATAAATAAATAAATTATCTGCAGGTTGACAATAGATCACTAATTATAGTATGTTGAGTAATTTAAATATTAGTTTCTAAATTTGATAAATACTTAACGTAGGTGAAATTTGTACATACTTATTCACTTTAACACAGTTAGTAAATTCTCTGTATCTTCGTAAGACATACTTTGGAGCGCATCCTTGAGAATACTACTGGTTTAAACATGAACTCAAACTCAAAGCATTTATTTCAAATAAACCAATTACAGGCACTTTTGAATTGTCAAGTGCCGACCTAAAGTTATTTATTTCAATTATAGGCACTGCAAACATTTTTTTTTTTCATTTGTTAAAAACAGCTATCCTCTTCTTTAGTGCTGGCATCAGCTATACAGGCTGTTTCTTTTAAAAAAAAAATTGTTTGTGTTTGTCAAATTTAATTAATCGGCAATATTTAAAGCACGTATTCTAACCATAATAATTCTTCAATTGCACCAATTTCTTTTTCGACATTGTTCGCTTGAATTAAGAAGTATCATGTTAGAATACGTGGTTAAAATATTGCCAATTAATTAAATTTCAGCCTAAGTTGCTAAGTGAAACTGAAAGATAAAATCAAAACCATGAAAAACAACACAATTTAATTTACTATTTAATCGGAATACTTGTAGTATCAAATTCCAATTCGACACCTACCGCTCGTTAAATGATAAATTAAAGTTATAAGACTTCTTCACTAGTTGTTAGCAATTCGATATACATAATATTAGAAAATCTAAAACAAACAGCTTCTCGAAATCAATTTCTGAATTGAAAACTTGGTTCAAAACGGCTCGGTTAGCTATAATGTTTCAAACAAAGTTTTCAGACGTTTTCGAGTGCCTCATAAATTATGAATAGTTGTTGGCAAAAAACAAATAAATTGAAGATCCTGCCTGAGGAAAAAACATTAAATAACATTACGTAATACATTAGTAGAGTCCAATTCACAAATTAATTATAACTTAATATACCTACTTACATGTAAAGTCACGAGCAATAATATGTATACACTTAGCAACTTTAAAAAGTGATTTTCTCCTACTGTGTTGATTGTAATATTATGTTGTAATGAACGTAGTATTCTGGAACCCATACTAATATGAAATGGGTCTTATTTTAAAGTTGCAGTCGATATATCACGAGAAAATCGCTTTTTAATTACGCTAAGCGTATACATATTATTGCTCGTGACTGTACCTATATAGTACCCTACACCCACATTTCACCAATTATGTTTATTCCCGTGAAATAAGAGGCAAACCTATTTGGCATTGGGGAGAAAAAAAAACAGTGGCACTCCGGGAGTGCCGACAGAAGTGAGAACTTGAAAAAAAATCGGCACCGCGGTTATCAACGTGTTGATGTCTTTTACTCCACGGTGTCGGTAACAGGTCGCGAAATAAATAGTTTAGTCCCATCTCAAAAATGCCCAACGCGCCTAAAGAAGTTTTAATTTCAAAAAACTATATCGCGCCTTTTCAGAAAGGGTTTTTTATCTGAATCGCATGGCCAAAATCCTTTATAAATTAGCACATCTACATAGCACAAAAAAAAACTACTTCCCTCACATTTCATAGAGAACAGGTTCCATAGCGACTCCACAAACGAAACATCCTCGCTAGAACTGATATAATATCACAAAGGCTCTCACATTCCGCATTCAATTCCACACAGTACATCACGGTATTGTGACGGGTATAAATATCGTTTTTGTTCGCGCTCGCCAAGCAAAAAGTTGCATACAGAGCTAGGACATAGACGGCTGGCATAAAAAGCGTACGCGGATGCTATATATACAATTATATATATATAATGTTCGCAATATAATAAAAGCTTGTTATTTTTCAGGCTTTTATGATATGCCTCCTTTTTGGGAGGAAAAAGGAAACTGGATACAAAGCTTTGAAAGCAGAGTACTGAAAGTAGAAGGCTTTGTAGCTGAAGTTGATGGAAACGAACGGAAATCCTTGCATATTTCAATAAATGTCACAACAATGTCTAGGATATGCGATTTCACTCGCATGAAGACAGACAAACACCTAACGTTATCGTACCGTAGTTTTACAGTACTTTGTGAAAATTTCAGAATTGATGATGCTCCAAAGGTAAGCCGTCAACAAAAAAACGACCTCAATTCAATTTCTACCACAATTTTAAAGTCCAAAACTAAAATAACTTACAAATCGTCACTAACGAGTCCCAATCCAGCAAAATCTCCATGACGTTCAAGACTGATTTTCATTTCCCAGGCGTTGGCATTGGCGTTAATTCCCTTCAGAACGGCGGCCAGATTGCAAAGTTTTAATTGCAAACTCTTAATGAGATAGGCCTGGCCTCGAAATAGACCAATGTCGCGTATCCGTAGTCTCCGCTAAATCACAGAATATTAAGTAGGTACAGAAGGCTGAGTCCTTTTATCGTGTGTAAAGAGGCGTACGCACATATTGATGCGTACGTTCGGCAATATCAACCGAATGCTATCTCACGAACCGACGCACGGTTTACTTGTGGTTTCCAAGTGTACAAACACGCCGTGAATATGTGTGTAAGTGCAGAAGCTCTCGGTACCATCCGAGACAATGGCAAAGTTGGAAGTGTGTGTGTGTGTGCGTGACTGCGTGTTGTGCTGACACTACTCGTCTTCACGCACACATTCACAACGTGTTTGTAAACATGGTTATCACAAGTAACACGCGCGTCGCTTCGTGAGATAAAAATACTGTAGTCGAAACTGCGCTTGCAATCGCTGTAAGTCAAAATAAAAGTCATTTATTCTAATTAGGCTGATAAATCTGCACTTTTTTAACGTAAAACGTGTCTGTATGCGTGCGTTTTCATTCGTTGCATGGAGGCGATCTTCTGTATTATTCTGTGCCAAAGTCTCGTAGTCTGCGCTAAATGCACTGCGGCGAATAATTGCTTTTATGTCGTCTGCAGATAAAATTGATACTAATTAGGTTGGGTCGTTCCTTTGAATAATTTTGGGAGGATGGTGTTAAGTGAAGCTAGTGTGTGGGGTTTGGATTTGTTAATTAGGTAGTAGCATCCGCTGTTACTTAGAATAAGGAATGAATTCAAACGGACTAAAAAAAGATACTACTACTGCCTCGTTGGTCTAGTGGTCGCAAGCGCTACTGCTGAGTATGAGGTCCTGGGTTCGATTCCCGGGTCGGACAATGTTATTGGGTTTTTCTATCTGGAATTTCTCAGTAGCAGCCCGGAGTCTGGATTTGTGCCCGGTTGATGGCAATAGGCTCGCCCCCTATTACATGGGACTTAAACATAACTGGCGAAATGTGGGTGTACCTGCTACAGGTACACCTCTGCCCAACCCTTCGGGGAAACAAGGCGTGATGTTATGTTATGTTAAAAAAAAGATTGGCTTTTTATACTTATGTGTACAACGCTATAAATATTGTAGATAGATCTATTTTAACCGACTGCAAAAAACGAGGAGGAATATGTTCGTCAGTAGGTTTGTATTTTTTTAAATGTATTATCATCGATATTCTCGTGCATTGTGGACCTATTTTGAAAATTATTTTCACTCATTCTTTTTTCTTTTTCTTTTGCTAGAAGACGCTTGCGCGGTGGTCCCAATTTTTTTTGAACTTTGCTTGGATCGTTTTTGAGTTGGCTTTGATAATACGTATTGAATCCATTTTAAGTATCTTGATGATGTTATAATACTTCCTGTCACTGTTGTTTATATAGCAAGTAGTAGTATACGAATTAGTGTGAGGTACCATAACTAAAAAGGGAAAAATAAAAATCTTCATTTTTATATCATTAAAGAAGGTATTAATATATTAGGTAATTATATATATCCGTTCAAGTATTACATAAGCAGATTTATTACAATTATTTACCCTTGCCTCCCACTTGTCAGCAAAAGTAAGCAAAGCTCTTACCCCTCCCATGCTTACGTAAATATTGGTATATGCATTTTAATTTTAATGTAAGTATTCTGTTTTTTTTTATTGATTCATGAGCAGCAAATATAATTCTAACAAATGTAGCACGCGGTAATTCCCCTATTCGGTTCTAAGCGAGTACCTAAACGTAATCATTATTTGTGGGAATCCCCGAATATGCGTTTCGTTTTCAAGCATAGACAATGTGTGGGTTGCCATATGTATAAAAAAGTAAATAATTACTGCTGACGTAATCACCATCTAGACTCCCCCACCCCCATGTCATCAAAAATAAGTAAAGCATACACCCCCGCCCCCCTATAGTGCTCACGTAATACTTGAGCGGTCCCTAAATGAACACTGGTGTCGTTAAAAGTCACGCTCGCAATCAATCAAATGAATATCTCCGTAGGCATAGTGCACATTATGGCAATGCAAGCGGCCAAATGGTGCAGCCACAGTGCATATTACATTATGACTGTCTAGACCGAATCTAAGATGTGCAATGGGGGGCGTAAGCTTAGTAGCCCGAAACATAGCCTCCGTCGGAGAAGCCTCCAGGCTTGCACATTGCATAATTGAGAACATAATTGTAGTATATTGAACTTATCAAAACGGGATAAAGGGATCTGTATTAAAATTTTAAAAGGTAACATTTGTGAGTTTATATGTAGGGGGTAATCTTCGGAACTTTTGATCCGATTCCGATAAATTTATTCTATTACACTAATGCAAAGAAAAGCAGATTACTTTAATAAAATAGTTTAAATGGAGAACAACAAATATGTCAGTTACGTTCGCAGAATAGAAGGTTATAGACAACATATGAAAAAGAATCGAAATTTACCACAGACTATATTAATATTTTAACCCTTTCACTAATGGGAATTTCATAGGATACATGTACATTATTTTATGTTAAAACAAGAAATTTCACGCGGACGAAGTCGCAGGCATTTTCTTAGTGACCCTTTCATGCAGAGGTTGGATAGCGGAAAATGAAGTGGTATGGTGTAACTGTAATATTTCCTGACGTGAAATATGATTGATTGCAAAGGCCAATCAACTCACTCAAGTTGATTGAAAGTTATCAATCAATCCGAGTCATCTCCGAGAATTCGGTGCACATTCATACACAAAAATAACTTTACGAGACAAATTGATTCTGCACTTTAGGAAGTCGATAAAAAAATCTCGGAAACTGAAATCGACACCTAAAATCATAAGTTTGGTGATGAGCGACAAAACAAGTGACAATAGAATAACTACTTCTAGTTTCATCACTACTACCTACCTACTTATTATGTGTGTACATTGGAAAAACATTATTTATTATTATTATTATTTGTTTTAATAACAATTATACCCCACCGCCGTATCTCTACGTTGACGTCGTGGTAGGGCTTGCGCGCTCCAAACTCTATGCCTGTGCCGGTAGAGTTTACTTTGCCGGAACAGGTCTGGGATAAGGAGCCAGACCAAGAGAGATACAAAACCCGCAGGGCATCACGTGGCGAGCTGTTGGGCAGTAGCGATCCCACGGACCCTATCTCCCGGGAGAAGTCTTGTTCCTCACATCTGGCTTGCCTTTATTGGCCGGCTGGAACACTGACGAGGAACGGAGCTACCACCTCATTCTTGCCTTAATTGGCCGGCTTGAGTGGAGATTCGCAAGAGCAAACGTGCTCGGAAGAAGGAAGTATTCCAGTAAGATGCTGGTAGGAATCTTGACCGTACTTCCGGGATTGTCCTGATAGCCGTGGAATACCTCTCCACTCCTCACAAGCACCTCAGGACATGTTGCCCCCTTGTTGCTACGACACTGTTCTAGCGACCGTTTTCGGGGGCCCATTATTGTGTGTGCAAGTCACCCCCTGCCATTTTATCCGTGTACATTTAAACATTGATCAGGCAGGGGCCAAAGTCCTTCCATAGTTCCAGGTAACCAGTCCACTTTAGTCACCCAAACCCATAGTCCAATATCTTTCTTTCCATATCCTGCAATAGTCCTACACCAACCGGGGGTTGTCCTTGGGTGCCCTTGCTTAGTACGAACAGGGATAATCGTCGGTTCGTGCCTCAACACTTAAAAATGTCTAAAGGGCCTCTGCGAGTTGGCTTCGGCCCCTCGTACGCCTTCCAAAGGCCCGGGATCCATGGTCCCGAGATTTGTTAAAATTATAATACCTTTACAGACTCGTCCAAGTCGATATTATATCTGCACATATTTACATTTTTTTTATGATCTGTAGGTAAGCAAAATTACAAAGAATTAAATACTAATATAATAATATAAACGTGACAACATTTATAATAACAGACTCTTTCGTTTTAACCGTGGTTTAACATAGTTTAATCTATATATTTTTATCATCTCTCACATCGATACCTATATCTCCTTATCCGCCTGGCCAGCAAGGTACTCTATAATTCATTCCGATTCTGCACAAAGAAAAAATATATACGGAAATCTCAATCGTAAACCCATTTAAATTTTTGGCGTTAAAATCAACGAGTACCTGCAGCAAGTATCAACAGGAGATTAGACAAAAAACGGACGCGAAAACCGACGGATAGTCGACGGCCGTCGCCGGTATGTTGATTTTAATTTACGTCCTGTCCCAACTCTGTTAGTTTTACATTTACCTTTCAGGGTTCCAGACAGACGACTGATAAATTAGTGATATGTGTGTGTGAATGCACAGTGTACTTTTACCTGGAATGTACGAAAATCGATGTGTAATGAACGGACTTCACGTTGAGCTCGGAAGTTTTCTGTGCGATCCATTGAATGGTTTTATTTCGTGCTGCAGAGAGTTACATAGGATAAAGGTACATATCTAAACAAAAGTAGCTTCCAATTAATCGGTAGGTGACTTTTAAATTGTGTGTAAATATAGCTCATAAAACGCCTTTACGGTTGCTTAGAGTCATGTCATTCTGTTGTTATTTCTACATCTTTTTATTTTTAAGTATCTACAACTTGAATAGAATTCAGTATGAGAGTGCAGAAATTCTTCATGTGATCTGTACCCTAATTGCGTAATATAACACAATCACAATTTGTTTGGATTTGAAACAGATTGCTAATCCATTGCTTAATACCTAAGTTGGAAAAAAAATCTGCTCAACAACGTAAATAACGCAATGAATGTTGTTGAACTGTCAAAAGGAAACAAATTAGGCATAATTGTTTACGAAAATAAGTTACGCAATTAGGAAATAATATGAAGTAATTCTCGACAACAAAATATATGATTCATTCTTGGTCCGTACTTGTTAAATGCCAAAACTCAAAAGTAACATAGTTACTATGGACCCATTCACTTGGGTACCTACACTGTCTATCTGAAAGTATTTAATGGTTTTAAACAAGGAAGCCAAGAAACGAGATATTAAAGAAACACCTACAAATGACAGTATCAAAGTAGGAACTTACCGAGAAAAAATAAAAACAAAGTGCGTACTAATGAAAGTCTGAGTACACATGAAAGAGGTTCGCAATCCCAGTCTGTCGCATTCGAAATTCATAAGTCAGTCAGAGCACTTGCCCACAGCATACTCTCTCGCGGCACTGGACAAAAGACTCGCCCCAACCTGTGCCTTGTTCAAACACCAATGTTCCGTTCAAATATTTGTCTAATTATAAACTGTACGTAGTTTCAGGTACGGTGTTATGGCGTGATGTGGCTTTTTAGATTGGAAAATTTAAGGTTGAGTTTTTTTCTATTATTTTCTTGGAAAAGGTATCCTCCTTTTTAAGGTCCAGTTGAAAACCAGGGTCACGCACTAGTTGTCATTTTGCTGAACTGGGTCTATTTGGCGCAGCCGTGTGGCACTCAATATTTTTATTTTTATTTTTGGATTTTATATTATTCTTTGTTTTTTATATTGTGTGAAAAGAAAGAAAATATTTTTATTTAAATCCTTTCTTTTTTACTTTTATTTTGTGGTGAGAAGTTTGAACGAACAACTGGTAATATTAATAAACGAAAAATATTTATGACGAAAAACGTAATACCTAAATTAACAGTTTTTTGTCATGTAATCCAATTAAAAAGCAATAACTCAAGTGTTACTTTTTTTACTATTTAGATAATAATTATTTATTCGTGTAAAAACTAGGGATGAAAAAAAAATGGGATATAATCGTGGGTATATCTATTTCACGTCCCGATTTCATTCTAGTGACAAGTAATTATGCAAATGACAGTCAGAACGGATACAATTATGATTATGACACTGAATGTAATTTTTAGATTCATAACTATATACCTGTTTGGCAAATAACTTAAAAGAATTGTGAATTGATTTGTGTAAAGCCAATAAAGTTAATTACAATTAAAATTAAAATAAAACAAGATAAATAAAGTAATACCTATTCCTTTTTTATTTTAAGAGTGACAAAATTTTATCGAGATATCATAAGAATGATAACCAGATCAAAGTAAATTCCAATATTTTTATATCTTTGTTTATTTCAAGAATTACTAAATAAATTATTATTAAAAATTCAGTTTTACTGTCACAACTTTCTCGTTTCTATGAAATATTAATAACAGAGGTCTCTTGTTTACCGATACTTTAGGAATGAATTTGTTTATATTTACGTAATCCTAACTTATACCATAACTGCGAAAGAGAGTTTGTTTGTTTGTTTATTACGCTTTCACGGTAAAACGGTTGAAGCAATTTGGATTAAATTTGAAAACATAAGTAGACCATAACCTGGATTAGGACATAGAATACTTATTATCCCGGTATTGTTTCGGGATCGAGAATTATGCTGGTGAAGTCGCGGCGCGCAGCTAGATGAAAATAAAATTAAAACAAGAAAACTTTGCACAACCACACAAATATTATATTTAAAAAATAACACAACGCCTCTTATGTTCGTTTCTTCTTTTGCTTCTTTGATGGTTTCGAGTTCAGTAAGCTTATTATAATCTCTAGTACTCTCAAAATCACGTATACAGCCACCAGTACTAATATTAAAATAAAAGCGTAAACATCAATCATGGTATACGCGACCCAACTTAATTCCAACGCTGGGTTCTTCATGTAATGTGCTCCATTATTTCTCAAAACATATTCGATCCAAAACATGGCGGTATCCAAAGCGTTCATTGGTCTATCCTTGAATCTAACCGACAATTCTTTAGCCTTTATCCTGTAGGAATCATTTGTAAGTACTTCAATCAACGTTTTAAATAACGTTTCTTCATTGATGTGTGGGTATTCCAATATTTTGCCATAGCCCAGGGACTGGGCTTGTAATAAGTTGTTGTACTGGTCTGCATAGATTGGTATGCCTACGATTGGAACTCCATGGAACGTAGCCTCTTGTGTTCCTATTAGCCCGCCGTGAGATACGAATACTCTGATGTTTGGATGAGCTGCAAGAAACATAGTTAGAATGAGAAATATGACTTGGTCTAATTTATTCTAGAAATTAAATATTTTAACATAATGAATACTAATTCATTGTGTTAAAATATTTAATTTTCACATGATCTACAGAATAAATTATTTTGCCATATACGTATATACGTATATGGCCAAATAATTTATTCTGTAAACATACATACATGAGACTATACAAAAAAACGACATATATATGTCGTTTTTTTTGTATAGTCTCATATTCAAATAATGATGCATGATATACGGCTTAAAAGTTTCAGCAATCACCAAAGCTAACAGGTCAAGACTGAGAAGATATGAGAGAGTTATCATGAGAGACTTGATTAACCACGACATAAATAAACCAAAACAAAAGAAAATGCACGAAATCTTAGTCGAAAAAACAGTAACCAAACGCATCAAGAATCACACGATGTGCTATCTCGCACACGTTCACAGACGCGGCAAACCACACCTGTTACACGCAGTAATGCAGTACAAAACCAAATCCAAAAAAGTTGGCCGTCCTATTTACACATGGAACGACAACCTTAAACAAGACTTGACGTACTTCGACAAGGAATTAAATTTTTGGATGGACATGTCTGCAGACCGATATAAGATTATGAAGGCTGCCAACGAGATCTACCTGAAACGGATAACAACGAGGCTTCTGACGAAGACATAGAAACAGTTAAATGTAATACAGCACAGCAGCGATGTCAAAAAGGACCGAGAAAGCAGCATAACCTAGTCAGAAGATTCACCGGTGAAGATCGACCTGAACCAACATAGCGGCGAAATTGTAAAAAGATGTCCATCCATAGATAAATAACACCTGTCTCTCCACTATTCCATTGCTTACTCAAGGATGCATATCCGGTAGGCTCGCAAATCCCTCCTTATCCTAAGAGCACGTCTTCCCTACCATTACCGTGCCTCCGGTCTACTCCTTGACATGCAATTGCCTCTGTAACCCTATGAAACATGAGGCTCCAGCGGCTAGTGCAAATCTTGAGGTTCATTCGATTTATCGAGTCTGGTTAAACCACGCTGGGATCGGTGCATTTCATTCATTCATAGTCTCATGTTCAAATAATGCGCAATAATCTATCTCTGATACTGCATTTTTGAAGTGAAAACTTCTTTAGGCGCGTTGGGCATTTTTGAGATGGGAAAAACAATTGAACTCACGACACCGTTACCGACACCTCATTTTAGTAAACGCGATTGTGCTCTTTATTTAGATAAGGTTACGAACCAGTGTTATGTACAAGTATTTTTCTTCCACCAAGGCGATCTTGGTCAAGCTTTCACTTCTATCGGCACTCCCGGAGTGCCACTGTCTTTTTTTATATATTTTAATCAATGATTTAAAATCAATACTTACACAAGATTTCTTTTTGTGGCAACCATTTTCTTACAATAAGATTATCTGGTTGGTTCTCCAATTTGTCCTCTTCCCATTTCCAAAGGACGGTTTGTTTTAGTTTCCTGAACACGTTGAGGACTGTGTTTCTTTTTTCAGCTGGCAATTCTGAACTGCGTACATTCGATCCGAAGTTCATATACACGGCTCCATGTTTGGCATTATCTAATATTTTTTGGAGATCCTATAAAAATATCCAAACGATAAATTTTTACGGAAGTAGAAAGCCACATAGAATTAAAAATTAAAATTAATTGAAATGTCAACACAGACTATAAACAAACTGTTTCAACACTGAACTACAAATGCTAAGTGTCTTTTGGGAAACAAAAATTGGAATAATAACTAACAAATGTACATTTATCACATATACTACAGAACCACGAAAAATGTATTTGCAACTAATCGTAGACATATAAAAGAGCTTTAATTTGATTTTTTTTTATCAAACCCGGAATAACAGAATTAAGTTTGAGTAAAGCACTTCGTGGATGTAGTCAATTTGTATCAATGACTCTATAAGAACTGGTACTGGACCACTAACAAAAGTGAATTATGCAACAATTTTATTCATAGGCAAATGGCCAATGGTTGATTCATCTTGACACAAATTAAAATTAATAACTACAGTAGGTATGTATCTGATGCCGTCTTGTCAACACCTAGTATTAAGATGATGTAACAGATTTTAATAAACTATGTATCATAATAACAGACAATACAGCCCATAATTTAGAAGCACCTATTCTAATACCAGCCCAAAATAATAATGTACCATCGACAACTATTACTTCGTAGATAATGTAACCGGTATACAAAACGAGTACTAGAAAACAATGCCTACCGAATGTTAGTAACAATCCTAAATTGAACATTTTGAATGACAATGAACGAACTGTAGAACTAAACATTACAGATAACATAATAGACGTCAATTTGTACAATTCTATATCATTAGGTAGTTGTCCTAAGTTATTATGTACGTTGAGAGATAAAGACACCCACTTACATATAAGTAATGATATAGAACTAATATAAGTAGTGTTTATGAGTAGGTTGATAGGCTGGTTTACAGCTGTCCGGGAGACCCGCACGGGCCGCCCGCACACGAGAGACCCGTTACGGGTGCTCAGAAACAAGAGAGTTAGGACGATACGGTTGCTAGCGTTGTACGGGCTCTAGCCGGAGCGGGTCGCGTACGGACCAATCCGCGTCGCTGTGAAATAATGTTCTAGTGCCTCACGTGTGTCTCCGTTCCGGGAGCACGTACGGGTGGCCCGCACAGGTCTCCCGGACAGCTGTGAAACCAGCTTAAATCGTGTTATACTCATGCGGCTACCAGGTGATGAGTTCAAAGACCTAAAGTATATCAACATAAAGGCACGTGAGAAAATTGTTTATCTATTGATCACTACGATTAGAGATGTTGATCTACTGAAGATTTTACAAGTAAATAATTATGATAATGATTGGTTATAGTTATTTATTTAGTGTACAATAATAGTAGATTATGATACAAGTGTGCTATGTTACGAGCGCGATAAGGGAGCCGAGTGTGTAATGATCAATGCACACCCGTTTCATACGACGTTTTTCAACACACTTGCGAGGAAAAAAACAATAATGTTTTGAGTAAGCAAATTAAGGTTAATATGTAGTGAAAAATATATAATTTGCTGAAATGTTAATTATTTATCATATTTTATTTATTCACAATAGACATAAAAAGGCATGAAGTCTCTTTGATGAGATTATAAAGCGCACATCTCCGACTAGTGAATAGTTATCTGAAAAGCATGCTTGTTTATTTAATACACAAGTGCTTTTTACTTCTTAATGCAGTCATTATGAACCTAAAAACGGTCCAATAAGAGCCACTTTATCAACAAGTATGTTGAAAAGCATAATTCTGTCTATCTATCCATACCTACAAGTATACATGATCTACATAATGACTTTTATTCGTCTTGCCAGAAAATAATAGCCAGGCCAGCCTGGCAAATAATAGGCCAGTTATTTTAATGACATTGTTCCTATTCCAAATCATACGAAATTGTAAGTGCAAAATATTTTGAATTTCCTTTGCAAACGCACGTAGGAGTCTTAAGCCCAATAAGTTACGAAATACGAAGTACTGCATGTGGTTTGGAACCGTGCCTAAAATGTTGGAAATTGCATAGTTGTGCCTCCACCATAAAGACAAAATATGCGTAACAATTATCTTAAAATTTAAACAGATTACTACTAAAAAACGAAGCAACATTATGATGATATAATCATTAGTTCTAGTTTTTATTGCAAATTCCAACGACTTGTGCGTGTCCTTGGCATTCGATCAACTTTTTTATGAAAACGGGTCCAGTTTGTGTCAAGTTAGCTTTTATAGGCAGGCACAGAACAAGTTTTAGTATAGATTTTATAATAAAAAATAACCAAAGATTCATATAATATAAAGTATCTGGGCGACCGAGCTCTGCTCGGGTGAAAATAGAGAAAACTAAATTTCCGGATAAAGGGACCTAGCCAGAAAAAATGTTCGCCCTCGTAAACCCTTATATTACAACTTTCATCGAAATCGTTACAGCCGTTTTCGAGAACGTGATAAATATATATATTTATTACATAAACATTACTCATTTAATCGTATAGGATTGTCCTTGTTAGCAAGGATGTGGTTAGAATCATTGGAGGTATGAGTTTAGTGTTCAAAATTTATTTTGTATGGGATATATCAGGTTTCTTACCTCAGGTAATTTTGTGTCACTCTCAGTCAAATGTATTCCTCCAATTTCCACTGCATTTGGAAGGTAAGCCGCTGAGGTATCAAAACTAAAATGTCCATTCATCAAAATCAAGGAGGCGTTTTTTTGCAAGTCGTATAAACTGGGTACCGGTTTTGGTAACTCTGGCAAATACTTCCTCACAAGCTTTTCCTGTTCTTCAAGATACCAGTATCTCCAATAAACATATTCGTATACTGTGAAATACAAATTCCTCAGTCTAGCCCAAAATGATGTCGGCTCCCTGACATCGAGAAATTCTGAGACAACCGTGGCCAACTGTAGTGGGTTCCTAGTTACAATATTGTGTCTCATGCAATTCCCGAATGTCGTAACTAAGACCAATGGAGCATTGTACTTGTAGGCTAGAACATTCAGCGCTTCTTGGAAGAACTGTTCACTGATGATCAAGTCAAACTTGGTGTCTTCTTTCAGAAGGGTTCTGATTTCAGTTGAGTTTAGTACAAGTTCTGTGAAAGCTATACCACCTTTCCACAGAATGTTGTGGTGGAATTGCTCCGCAGATGCGGCGACCATGTCGAAGACATTTGGTCTGCCGCCTCCTAGAAATGGAAATAATGTCGTTTTATAGCTTGCATTTTACATCGTAGCTTCATGTTTCACAAATCGTAAAATGATGTTTCAAGGACTCATCACATATTTCAATTGAGTCATATATTAACCTTACTTAAAGAGATCAACAGGAATACTAGAAATGTACCGGACATTGCTAGGAATAAAAATAATTAATTTTGAATAATAAAGGAGAAATGGCAGGGACAGCACTGGGACACAATATAAGCACACAATTTTTTTATAATTTATATAAGTGGTACTTAGTACAAAAGATCGAATGAAAATGTTTAAAACCTAAATATTTTAAATTAAAAATAAAATTTATTATATTAACTCTCCAAACATTTCTATCCCAGACTTGTTTGTGGATGCCGAACTTTATTAAACTCTTCGTAACTAAGTAATTTTACTTCATATAAATAATCACATACCTCACTCGTTAATGGTAAACAATAATACTTCGATCATTCCTATTAAATAAAAGAATCCGCGAAAGAGTTTTATCAGAACTGGCATATAAGTAAAACTGTCTATGTAGCCTGTGTTGCCCACAGCTGGACAAAAGCCTCCATCTCCCTTTTCCACACACATAAATAAAATATAAATAGACTTACCTATAACATCCCAAATCTCCTTTTCATCCACCATGTATTGGTGATAGTTCGGCGGAGGGTCAGATACTCTGTTACCAGTAATTACAGTCACATTATGCCCCCTTCGGGCCAGCTCCAATCCAATAGGTTTTAACATAATAAAATGAGATTTCGACGTAAATGGCACTACATACAAAATATTCGCCGACTCACAATATTTTGCCACAATCAAGAAAAACAAAACAAATTTAAAGGTATCCTGCAAAAAAAACTTCATTTAAAAACTTTTTACACGAATTCAAAAAAGTTAAATGAAGAAGTTTAGAAAAACACGCACCATTTTGAAAAGAGAAATTTTTTGATCGAAATTTAAGCGGTTTGTTTTTAAATTGTTATAATGGACACTACCCGCTGCTTAGGAACATTATACTAAACTAACTTACTGACGAGCATACTTTAAAATTATGCCATAGTAGAAGGTACATTACATAACGTGATGTCCGTAGTAGATTTTTCTCGTACTTAGTGTCAAAGATCAAGTTTAATCTACAAACGATTTAATTAATTCCACGTTTTGTGTTATTTATGAACGATGAATAAATAAAAACAATCCATTTTGTTGATAATTTAAAAAAGGTATTTGAATAGAAAACCCTTCCAAAAGTAATGTAGGAGGCATTTTTATTTTATGCTGTTTTTAAACGATAAAAAAAAATGTTAGTTATTCCAAGGTACGACTACCTTGGAATAACTAACATTTTTTTTTTTTTTTAATTATTGGTTTAATTCAACAAATTCTCATTCTATGGATATTGAATCTACAAAATCTAATCTAAGTATAACAAAAATAATTTAAAAATAAATAATAGTAATACCCCTTTTTTTAAGTGGATAGGTAGTTAAAATTTGATATTTTCCCCAGGCGTCTCATATCCATGTCCTATTTTTGCTTCCGTGTTGCTTATATAATCTAGTCGTGTGCTCTTTAGCACCCCTTCGCCAGTTCCTCATCTATTTAAATGCTAGTTCCTGACTTTAATAATGTGCCTTTAAATTGTGACGTAGGTAAAATACCCACCTCCCTAAGTAAGTACCTAAAATATTAATTGTGAAGATTTCTGTGATCCCCATTAACCAAGAAAATCCATAGATAATAATAATTGTTTAATAATAATTTATTTATTCACACCAAGAAATATTAATATTATAACGACGTTAACAATCATATTGCGTAAATAAAATAAATTTGTAGGCTATAAATTTATTTTAGGCTATAGCTGAACTAGGTGAAAAACCTGTTTCTGTTGCATACAGCGTCAAACCCTCTGATAAATCTGATAATAGCCCGTTTTTTTTGCCAACATATACAATTTTGTTAAATTTTACAGAATAGGTATTTATTGATATTAAACAGTATTTTTAAATAGAGAAATTGTTCGATTAGATACACTTAACTGAGTTGTGGAGAGTGGACGAGAGTGAGTAAGTCGGTGTGTGTATGTTGGGGTGTGGGGGTGAGTGTGAATGTGTGTAGTGTACGTTGAGAAGTAGTACGATTAAAAGTTTTTCTGTCTCTTCATCAGATAGTGTCAAAAGTACTCTTTGACCTTATTTTTACACTGGGTTTTGTTTAGAGAATAAATATGTAAGTCAGACTTAATTTTACTATAGATATAGTTACCCAAGAATAGAAAAAATCTTCTATTAAAAGATGTGTGTGGTTGGTGTTTACGAGTACACACTATTTGATCCCTGCGCCTATGTTTATGGTTAGAGTATGAGTTAGAGCTCATATCTTTATGTTGCATTAGAACGATAGTAAGTAGGAAGAGCTGACGGACTATAAGTACTTCACAGTATTGGTACGATATTAATATTTAAATCATACTTAAGAGGGCTTATACTAAAAGTTGGCAACGTCGCAAATAGCTGTCAAATATTTACCTGTTTTGATTAATTTGGCAATATTACTGTATGGAAACATGAAATGTGGCTAACTAGTGAACTAAAATATTGATTATGAAATGCAATAATTAATATCGTAACACCGAATATTTAGATTTAGATATTAAAAAAGCATTTGGAAACATTCCAAGTGCCTTTTTTACACCTAAAACGGTTACAACATCAAATTCAGTGTTATAATTGCAATTCATTATTAATATTCTAGTTCGCTAGTTAGCCACATTTCATGTTTCCATACAGTAATATTGCCAAATTAATCAAAACAGGTAAATATTTGACAGCTATTTACGACGTTGCCAACTTTTAGTATAAGCCCTCTTAATCTAGAGATATCCTGTAATTTGCAGATAACAACTGTGCAGAAACGTGTTGCGGTTAGAATAGTTAAATCATTTTAGAATGAAACTATGATGTAGGTACATCTAGTTTAGCGTTAAAACTATGTAAGAAAAAATGGCATGTATTAAAATGTAATTGAACCTCAAATTATTCCCATTTTTCTTTCCTAAAAATATTATTGAACACTCTAATATAATGACTGCACCTCTTTTTGTGAACCTCAAATAATTCCTATTTTGGGGTCCTAACAATACTAAATATCTAAGTAATTGCGGATGTAGTGATCGCCGACTGCTGCCGCGGCACCGTCCGCTTCGCTTGCTCAGCTCGCGCGCGGTTGTCCACAGTTCTAACCTAATCTAATCCGTTTGATGGGGGTACTCTAGCTTAGTCACTGCGTCAAACTGTGAGTAAAAGCCAGAATGTTTAGAAGAGGCACAATTATTTTAAAAAGTGTGCATCTTTAGAAGTCCAAACAATTTTTAGAGGTTCAATAATTTAAAAAGCGTACATCATTAGAAGGTCAATAAGTTTTTAGAGGACCAGTTAAATATTTCCCAAAAAAAGTAGATGTATGATTATGTCTTACATACACAAAAGTTCAAGTTCACTTCTTGGCAATTTTTCTAAGTAGATGTATCAAAAAAACTTACTTCTTCAAATGACAGACCCTAATCAGTATCTTATAATATAAATTATCCCATAAAAAAATAAATATGTATTATTAAATTAGCCCATTGTGTCACCCAATGAAAAATTTCAAAAATTATGTCTATAATTTTTATGGTGTACATAATAAAAATATTATATCTATTATCTATTAACACATTCTACAAGATAATGCCCAAATTTTAGGGTAAAGGTTGCCTCATTGAATAGTCCGAGATACCTATTATTACTACACCCTTTAATTGTTATCCACTCTCATATCCGGATTATTGTATTCAAACAATGGTAGCTCTATTTAGTTGAAACAATTTGTTGCCTAAAGATGATAATAAGATTAGGGACGGTTTGGGTAAGAAATATTCGTATTTAACTCCCTTGGCCCGTGTCCATGCAAAACATCGTCCTAATGTCCCTATTTGTTCTTTGTTTTCTATATATCTATGTTAATTAAGTTAAATTTCACTAGCAAATTGTTAATATTAAGGTTTTGCTAAAACCGTTTTTGTTTATATAACTTTTTTGTTTTCATATATAGGTTCCAGAATACACTGAAAGCGGATACTTTTTGTTACAACGCCATCTACAATAGCATTGACGAACTACGAAGACACTTCATTCTTATAAAGCTGGCTTCTAAAGATTTTACAAAATGAGTACAGACTTGTGCAATGATGTGCTCATGATGTTTCACTTATATTTAAGTTACATGTTTTTGTTTCGGATTTCAGAAAAAACATTGTAGGGGACAACGCTTGGTTCCTAGATGTTTGGTTTTATCAAAAGCATCATGACTCTTCTTCGTCGTATCGATGTTTCCACAAAGATACCATGCTGAAGATGACATGTGTGCATGAAAAGAGACTCACAAAAGAAAAAAACAAATTGCTAAATTACTTAATCGTTTATTTCGATGTTCTTTAGAAAATATTTTTGGTAGAGTGCAAGTCTAGTCTTTGGATTATCTGGTTTTCCTGTTGCCAGTTTCTTCGATAGTTTTCAAATTCTTGTACTTCTTTGCTTAAATTTAAATATTATGACTTAAATTGATTGACAAATTGAAAAACAGCTTATAGTTAAGGTTAGCTGCTAGATTATGCCCCTACGCGACAGAAAATCTTTGCTGTTTGGATGTGCTAAAACTGAAAAAGACCAAAAAAACAGTACGTAGACTGTATTTTGGCATATTTTTTCTGTAGAGATAGATAATTTTATTTGCCTCTAGAGAAAAAATAAGATATTTTATAAGAGTAATCCTTAGAATGGGGATTAATGCTAATAATTATAAACTGCTACTCAACTCAGGTGCTGTGTTCAGGTGCGTAGTACTTGCAACCAGCGTTCGTGTATGACCAGGTGTATGAACGTTAACGAAGCAAAAGGAGTATGTAACCATTCTGTACCCGACCGCAGGCGGCAACTGCAGGCGACGTGTCGCGGCGTCATGTTGCTGCAGTCATGATTCCGAATCCAACCGCAGGCGGCAGCAGCTCCTGTTCCAGTCGGTAGATAGAAGACGAAGAAGAAGAAAGAGTTTTTGCCTACCCCCATGGGAAGAAGGCGTGAGTTTATGTATGTCACAATATATTTCGTTTTGTGATAACCATTTACTAACAACACATTGCTTGGAGTTAAACGTTCTGCCTCTTATAACATAGTAGGTACTGCTTAGTTTAGTAGACGTTTGAACACATTACTAATACATCCTTTTCTCGGAGCAGCATCGAAAAATCGAATCAAATTTGAATTTACGTTTTAAGATACTTTATGTCACTCAAAAGAATAAACATATTCAATTCAACTAGCATAAGTCAAGTGTACCTACAGATGATACTATTTAATGTTAATACTATTATTTGATTCAATAAATTATTATTATTATTATCTCAATGATTGTCATTGCCCACCATTACAATCCTGTAAAATCGCATCGTGAACACTTGGGCGAATTCAGCTATAATTTCACCTGATGCTAGGGATCAACACTATTGACAGCTCACTTCACCTGTTTTCTGTGAGATTTTTACAGAATTGATCGACTGATGATGACGTCGGAGGATGATCATTTCCTCTGTGAGCTGTGATGACGCTGACGTTGTGTCCTCTTCGAGCTAACTTCAGATAATATTTGATTGTTACAACTGTTATGAGTAAAGAGATCACGTGTGTGATATGGGGGTCTACTCCCGAAGCGAAATCCGTAGTTTAGGCCGAAATAACGGGCGCTTCGTACTCTCACTTACGGACATAACATTAGTAAGACGGAGTACGAAACGCCCATAACTTCGGCCATAACTACGGATATCGCTTAGGATGTAGACCCCCTGATTCGAGAAGCCCAACCAATATTAGATTTAAGTAAACCGAAGTACTTAGACTATTTTCAACATTCTGCAAAATTGTTTGTAAATTGAAGAACTGTTTTAATTTGTTGAGGATTCACTACTTTCGTATTTTGTCCAGTTTTGTTTTGTTGTTTTGTTGTTTGTAGTGTTTATAACCCCAGAAGATTTTTTGCTGTTATTAAAGCGATTCTTAAAATTTCCCAAAGACAGTCTAAATGCCTATATGTAATCAATATTAGTCCAAACAGGATGATACAGGTCTTCAGGTACGATATTAAGTGGTTTAAAATAAAACAAAAGACTTTAGTGCGTATTAACACATTATAATTTTATTGATACATTTTTATTATAAAATCTTATCTAATGTATTATTACTTTTACGTATTATTTTCTTAAACAGTATCAATAAATGTTATTAAAAAATATAAAGCTATTCACAAAGTTAACGCTTTCGATTGTAAAAACTAACGTACCCGAAAATGTTTTAAATTCGTTAAAAGTACATTGGACGGAATTAAACCAATATTATAGTTAAATTAGTAAAGCTCTATGACTTTTTACATGATAACACGAAGCTCCTTAAACGAACATTAACAACAGTTACTGTGTGTGAAAATAAAGTTAGATAACTTACTAACTAAAGCGTTTCAAAGATTCAGTCTGTGTATGACTTTGATTCATTTAGTACATTCGAAAAAAATATGGCAGAATAAACATTTAAAATTAACTTTTCTCAATGTTATACATGTTACTAATAATCTCTTATTTTCTCGATTACTTTATAGTTACTACTCCTTCGTTCCGAGTACAATGGACCATTCTTGGACTCATATCCGTGCGGAGCGGGGCGGATACCGTTTTCTATATACTTGGGGCTCGCTACTGGTTCGCCTTTGTACCCCCTGCTTTTCGTCACTGAGTTTATTTCCCTTGACTCGATAATCTCTTTTGAGCGACCGTCTCTGGATGGCACGATCTTCTTACTAACGGTTTCTACGGTGTCTGTGACGCTGGGACGTTCGGGATCGCCTGTGCGAGTGGTGTACCGGTACGTCTCCGAATAGTTATCGCTACTGTTGCTTCCTCGCCGTATCGCAGGCGACTTTATCCTCGAATCTAGACGAGATACGAAGGGACTTGTTTCCCTATTAAGCGATTCTGTCTTATACAAAGGTGTTTTCCGTTCTTCTGAAATACGGTCTTTGTAATGTGGCGACGGTGTGTTGTATCGTGACGATAATCTGCTGCCGTCCGATTCGTCTTCTGCGTGCAGCGTTTGATATAATTCTGGCGCTCTTTCACGAAGCCCTTTCAGGAATATCTTTTTCTTATCAGTTTCGTCATAAGATTTACTGTAGCCATTTGTATGTCCGTTGGTCACTGGGGTTGTTTTTCCATATCTAGCTCCAAATAGGCCGTCACGTCTGCGCTCAGTTTCACGAGATACAGCATCAGCGAGATCGCGCTGACTGCGATTAATTATGGACACGATTCCAGGGCTTTTAAGTTGTTCTGGAGTCTCATCAAGCCGACTCAGGTGGGGGTTTGATTTATACATAGTTGAGTAATTGCGATTCATTGTAGATATATAACGTGGGTGAGTCTCCTGTTCAGGAGCTCCCATAGCAAAACTCTTGCTCCTGTTGAGGGCCTTGTATGTCCGCGCTGGTTTCGCAGGTCCCGGTGGGTATCCGTTGATTTTGCCGTCAGGTGCAGTTGTCACGTTGTTCGAGATGTTGACGGCGCTGCTGGAGCGCTTGTTGGGTGTGAGTCTGTGCCAATATTTATTGGAACTGGGCTTCTGTGGTTCGGTGGTTTTTTCTTTCTTGTCGTGTAGTTTCCTCGGCAGCGTCTGCGCGCTGCGAGTGTACTCCTCGTCGGGCTCGATGTTCGGATTCAGTCGACTTGTCGAGTGACTGAACCGACCCAGCGTGCTCGAGAATTGACCCCTGAAATCATTAAAGAAACAATTGAATATTTTTTTTATAAAATCCGCTTATAAGATTTATTGGCGTTTCGTGATGGTGTAATGAGCCGGGCCCACGTACAATTATTGTGTTGTAGGTAAGACGCAAAAACTCGTAATCTTGTTGGTGTTCTGGTAATTGGATTCAATGGGGAATCTCCTCCCACACGCCTAACGACCATGCTTTGTTTTCGTGCGTTTAAAACGTATTTGTTATGGCCTAAGGACTAAAAAAGGACTAACGAGTTTTGGAGGCGTCACTAAAACGCATGTTTGTTACATAAAACAGCGGAAGCAAAAGTGTGTCTATTGTAATTTGCACAAATAATTATAACAAACTAATTTGCATACCCCAACCTCCACCTAACATATGGCAGGTGTTCATTAAGAACATTTCCTTGGCATGAGTCATTTGTCGTTTGTCATTGCGAATCGGCACATACTTCTCAATAAAGACACTGTTTCACTTGACAAACAGGAGTGACTCATGCACTAAATAAGGGTTTCTTTGCGAATAAAGGCATATTTACCCTTAATAGGCAATATCCAAAGACGGCGACAGATGAAAAAGGCAAGATATGTCGGAACGTCGTTTTAATTGAAAGAGCATGATTACCGAGATTGATTGGAGAAACTATTGTCGTGTCTATTCATAGTGAATGAAATAATTGTCTTTGTCTCGTAATTAGTTCTGGGATTGAGTTTAAATGAATGTTTTGTGTCATTGTAACACTTGCGAAGATTACCTAATTGATCCTTATCGTGTTTGATGATTTGTGATTTAAGTCTTAAATCGTCGTAGTCGTTAAGTGTTTTAATCGTTCCCTAAAAGTGGCCTACTGATTACGTTTCATTAATTTGTGCCCGGTTGATGGCAATAGGCTCGCCCCCTATTATATGGGACTTAAAAACATAACTGGCGAAATGTGGGTGTACTTGTTACAAGGACACCTCTGCCCAACCCTTCGGGGAAACAAAGCGTGATGTTATGTTATGTGTGTGTAATCAGTGGGCTACTTTTAGGGAAGAACTCGGCAAGATTTTATTGTATATTTTAGTTTTGCCTCTATTATTGGACCGCGGAAACATTTTACTAGCAAATGTTTCCGTGGCCCAAGCTCCAGTTTTAAGACCGATTATTAAAAAAAAACTTTAAAGTACAGAAAATACTTAACACACACTTTACGACAGATGGAAGAAACTCAAACTTGATCGACTCTCTGCCATCTGCCGTGTTCTGGGCTTATTAGTCTAAAACCGTCATCATACAATTTACAAGCGCATTCATCAATGGCGATGTGATTGTGTGATAAGAGGCATTTTCCATGCAGTTGGACAATTACCTACAGCTGCTTTTATTGTTATATTATTTCCATCTGACCTCGGCAAGCCTTTGAAAAATCATTGCATTCTTGTATAAAGCATCATGTTAGGTACAGTGGGATGTCGTTAAGATTATAATAACATATTTAAATTAAAATAAATTAACTCTAGCTTAATTAAGGCACATAATTCCTTATAAGTTGAAACCTAAGAAGTACCTAATGAATTTGCATGCATAATTAGTATCCTTGCGTAACTTTGCAGGTCTAAGGTACTGTGACGAGGGATGTGTCACGGGTATTGTAGAATCTCTATGTCACAAATCTGTGTCACTCTCATACTTGGTCCTTCGAGTCTTAACATTCCCTATTTTGGTCTTTTGTTTGTAATCTGTCGACATGGTTTGCATAATGTGAATAGGTAAAGTTTCCGCAATTTCTAAATGTTTCTGCATGAATATTACTCGTATTTAGTTTCGTGTTAGCTAACACGAAACTGGTACAAAGCAATAATTTCGTAAAAAGGGTTGATATGTCTTGATTTGAGATGAATATTCTAAACAATAAAGTGTTTAGAATATTCATCTCAAATATGTTTGGGTGATAATAATATGAAAAGTAAGGAATATCTAAACATGTATGTGGAACTACAACTATCACCCCTTTTTCGAAATTGTTGTTTTGTATGATATTTCTAACGGATTTTTCTCAAGTTTATGACAAAAAAGGTTGTACTCTACAATGTGGACACTACAATATGACAATAAATGTAAACACTGGTAATACTAATACATTTACGAACTACAAAATTAACATCAAAATTAAAAAGTAATCATTTCGTACAAACTAAATAGTAGTGATAGTCCGACTATGGGCTTAGCCAATTTTTGAAAGCTATATTGTGAGTCTTTATAATGTGCACATATCGAAATGAGGGAATTTATGCTTAATTTAATTGACAGAAAAAAAATAAAAAAACAGAAATAGTTTTTTATATTTTTCATTTTTATGGAATTTTTAAACAAAACGGTGTAAGTTTTAAACTAAATGATCTATCGCAATGAAACAAGCTCCATAATGATTGTAAGTAATTAGGCGTCCTCATAAAAGAAAAAAAAAATATGGAAAAAAACTACCCTCAAATGAAAACAAACATGTTTTTTTAGCAAAAACAAGTTTTTTTTTTTTTTTTTTCATATTTTTTTATAATAATCTTATAACTTCTCAATAAGACGCCCCCAAAATTCCATTTTTTTTTTCTTTCGATAAAATTAAGCACATATTCCCTCATTTCGATGTGTGCACATTATAAAAACTCACAATGTCTAGAGGAACCATTTTTGAGATTACGAAAGGCCTACCACTGGACCTTTATAAATAAACTGTATCAATATAGTGAATCTAGTGATATTAGATTTCTAGAACAATATTTTGCATATTATTTAAATACAATATGTAAGCTGATATCAGGAAGTATTAATGTATTTGCAATGCAATTGAACAACGTGAATAATTATGATAATAAACTGAAGAAGCTGAAGTTCTCAACTAATTTAAAAATCCTCTGAATATTCTTTTGTGTACAAAACCTCGAGAACTTATTGTTACCTCACAATAGCTGCATGAAAATGGCACTAATGAGTTCAACTGTTCATTGTAATCTACACTAAGACCAAGAATGCGACTGCAAGGTTCATCTAGCTACCTTATGTACTGACCATGTAAACAATAGAACGAACACACTCTGTGTGGTGAAACAACTCATACATAACTCAAATACATACTCTTTTGAAAATACGTTTAAGTTACGTTTACGTTTTATCACGAAAACCTTGTTCAGCCCACATGCTCCAACTTAAAGCAAACTCTATCTTTAATATTATCGACTCCTATCAAAACGCCGTAACTTCATGATAATATAAACACAAAGCATTAATTAAAGGTTTGGTAGATATTAATGTAGGTGGACGCGACTGGTAGTAGGACAAGCTTCTATATACGGCTCATTGGATAACATTTTTTTATGAAAATTGAATATTTATCATCTAAGATCATAGCTAAATGTGCTCGACTTCCAAAAGAGATAAACACGCTTGAGGCTGTTTTGATCACAGCCAAATATGTAGCGACACATATTTTATTACAATAGCTAATTAATTTTATTGATGTTTTGATGACAATAGGAAGTGGTTGATTGCTCACCTTTCGCGGTGGTCGCGGGCGTCGGCGGCGGCTGCGCGTCTCGAACTGCCCTCGTACTTGTGCTCTCGGCCGTAGATGCTGGGCGCGAAGGGGTCCTCCCCGAGGTAGTAGCGGTGCGGCGGCGCGACGGGGGGCGCCAGCTCGCCGCCGTACTGCTTGTACGTGCGCGACGAGTGCTCCGGCGACGGCGTCCGAGAGTTGCGCCACTTACCACGCCGCTCCGCAGACGCCGAACGAATCTTCCCTACCAACTTCCGAATCGAATTCCCGATCGCAGACCCCACAGACTTTCGCGCCGGTGACGGACGTCGCCCATTGTCAGCAAAACGCGTCTTCTGATTCTGCTTGCGCTCATCCCGATCCCGTCGCCTTGGAGGCGTACGATCCCTATCCGAACTTTCACGCCTCTCCCTGGGAGGAGAGTAATCTGGCGGAGGCTCCACGGCTCCCTCTTCGCGACTGTCACGCGACCTTCCCGAATTTTCATTCCTGGAAGAGCTTCTGTAGCCACTGTCGTAGCGGTGCTCTTCGGACAATCTTTGTTTCGTTGGTCGTTTTCGTTCCGGCGCAATCGGCCGGTAGTCGTCCTCGACCGAGGGCTCACGGAACGAGCGCTCGGCTTCTAGCGGCCGGAAAGGCGAGCCGCGCGGCGGACTGTGCATAGTTGACGATGACACGTAGGCGGAGTCGTCGCGCGAGGGCGGGTGGCGGCGGCCGATAGGTGATGACCTCCCCTGAGGCGAATCACGCTTCCCATACACATGTCTCGGGGAGGAGCCGTTTAATCGATCGTCACTAGCATATGGTGAACGCACTGTCGGTGGTGACGGTGATGAACTGCGTGGCTCAGGCATCCTGGGCTTGCTGGCGCGTCGCTGCGACCAGTCACCAACCCCCTTGAAGTAGCCACCGGTTCTGTTCACTGGTGCTGCCGGTCGTTCGTCTGAGGGCGTCGACGATTTCGTTTTGCGAAGAACTCGATCTCCATATACGGGTGGTGGAGGTACAGATGATGTCTTCCCGTAGTATCCCTCGTCTTCGGCTTTTTTGTAGAAGGCGGGATCAGGTCTTCGTCCTATTTCTTCGGCGATGGAGTCATGTGAAGAGCGGGATTCGCTGCCGAAATGATTTTCGAGCCACTTTGATGTTTCCTTCTTGCGTGTTTCTTCCTCGACGTCGTAGTCGACGGGACGTTTGTAATCCTTGTCGTGTTCTGAAAGCAGAGTGAACTATGAGCGCGGAGCGACACTGGCACACTGCGGCGCGGGCGCACGCGCTGCGGCTCACGGTGGAGTGGCGCCGCGACGCATCCTCTGCCACACGCTATGGCGTAATCATTTAGTCAATAAGTTTGCCAAACTATCGAAGGTCAATGCGATGTATACTCGAGACAACTTTACTTAACCGCTACGAGACATTACCGTGCATATTATTCACTGAATGATAATTTCTAGGTCAGTATTGCTTCAAGTTATGTTTATGGTGTTATGTAATTATTGTCAGCTTTGGTGGTCATTTAACTTAAATGGTAATACACCTATTGTATTTAGATCTCTATTCTTAGCGTAGTGGCCATTTTAGGTAATATCTGAGGGAGAGAAATTGTGGGTACTGGCAATTATTATGAATAGACAAATAGATTTCCAATAAAATACTGAATAGGGTCCGACACGCAGTAAATGTTATTGAGTTCGTAAATAATACGTGTATGGCTAACTGTTGATCATTAAAAACAATCCGCCCTTTTACATTCGTTCTTAAAAAGTTTAAAAGGGCACCGTTCGAATGAGTTGAGTCTATATATAAAGCTGTTACAGCATGATTGACAAGTCGCTGACATTACGACATTATGTATGTACGGAACCGGGCGATCTTCGCAATCAAGTTTACACGCCCTATAAGCTTCGCGTCATTACGAAAACTGTGATTAAATACACATTTATGTGGAAATTTCTCTGATTTATGCGTCGTTCCTGCAACTCTCAGCCGGTTGGAACAACTAAACTACTTATTAAGAAACTAACACCATTTCTAACACATTTTTTCAAGTCTCCTATTGAGGAAATTGCTTTGGATTTTGTAACGGAATTCGAAAAAAAAACTTTTTTCGTGGAATGCTAGGGTGGACGATGTTGATGCATATGGGATCCACGTTGTCGAAAATCACGGAGACCTAAATTAGGATGCCAACTTACAAGTCTAATTACACAAGTTACTGAGCAACCTACTTGTAAATTCACAGTATGTCGACTTGCTGTGGATTTTAACAAGTGAAGCTGTCAAAAATACAATTTACGGAAGTTACGTAGCTTTTTCGCAATATTGCTTGTTATTTGACATCCTGCTTCTTCTTTCTTTTTTGTGTGGTTAGTGACTAACCTGGTGTCAGTGTTTTTATGCCGCCCATGGGCCTCTGACTTGACTTCACATGCCGCCGAGAAATATCTCTCAGGCATGCCACCGGTTTCCTCACGATGTTTTCCTTCACCGTTTTTGAAGCAAATGATAATTATACTATACGCACATGAATCCGAAAAGTGCGTGCCTTGGGTTCGGACTCAAGACCTTTAACTTTACAGTCCGGCCGGGTCATACCACTAGGCTATCACTGCTGCTGACATCCTGCTATAAACCATTCACGAATGGTTTTCATTTAACGTTCATCAGCCAGATAGACTATCTACCTAAAAGAGGCTGGTCAACAAATTACATGAGAAACGTGAAGAACCAGGTATTGTGACCCAACTTGAAAGCTAAGAGTCCAGCAATATATACGCTAACTAGATAAAATCATCATTAGGTTGACTGCATTTGACGGCTTATCAGTCACGACTCACGATATTTAGAGCTCGAGGTTGTTAATATAAGTAAAGTTTATATTAGTAAAGTAAATAGGTACCTACTAAACAGACCTCCAGCCTCCAGGAGCTGCAGTCTCGACATAGATAGCGATCGCTTTACGACCGGATTTGGTCGCGAAGTCTTAATAGTCAAAATTGCTTGACAAGCATGTGATTTTTTCGTGCTTTTCTGCAGCCTCCAGATATAAAATTATCCGGATATAAATATTATCTATACTAATAATATTATAAAGAGGAAAGATTTGTATTTTTGTATGTAACGAATAAACTTAAAAACTATTGGACCGATTTGAAAAATTCTTTCAGCAATGGATAGCTACATTATCAGCGAGTAACATAGGCTATATTTTATCCCCGTTGGGAGTATGGAATGGGAACTACGCGGGTGAAACCGCGTGATCTTCGCTAGTAATAGAATAAACCTAGGTAGGTAATAGCACATATTATGAAAGAGGGGCAACAGCTGCATAGCCCGTATAAAGGAGTAATACACAAACTATGGATTAGTTAACTCGTCCAGTTTGAATAAATTCTACAATTGTACAGAATATTTTTTTTCTGACTGAACAGACAGCTGTGCTGCTGGAGACTTTGTTGCGCCACTTCTTCTTCCCAGCTAAAGCACTAGGAAGTGATGAAGGGCGGGCGTTTTAGGAGACTATCTTATGTAATTTTGACGTTCGAAAAGTGCTGATTCTCAGCCTATTGTGAATAAATGACTTTTGAATATTGTTTTTTTTTTTCATTGAGAGTAGTAGGCTAGGAAATGATACAGTCATCAACGGATGCAGGTAACTATTAAAATGGAGGATTTACGTTTAATATTAGTCGTTAGTGATGACTCACATTTAAAAAAAATAGATTTCCAAGTAACATTAACCATGTACCATCGCGGAAAGCCATAACTAACCACTGTAAAGATTATTCTTGCTTGCAGCGCTCGTCCGCTATAGAACCTGGGAGGTAACAGATGTGATTATCGTGTGCACGGGATTTTGTTCTCAAAGTGGTTAGTTATGGGCTTTCGCGATGGTACTTAAACACAAGCAGCCTGGCCTAGTCATGTCTATTAATTATTTCCCTTTGTCCATTAAAATATAGAGTTTAAAATAATAAATTATATTGGTTCAAAAAACACTTTGACTTCTCTAAGAAGAAACACCGAAGCAAACTCAGTGGTCGCAGTCTCTTTTAAAGTCCAGACATAATCTTGGTCAGGCCATATGAGGACCATGCAGACTTGGTCTTTTGAGGAAAGAACCATAGAGATTTGAGTAAACCTGTCCAGCCAGTGCGCGCATTTGTCAATAACCGTGTAACTTAACTCAGAACTTAAAGAGCGCAACGCCTCGATAAACAATACCAAAGAAAGGACATTTGGGTAGGCCGCATAAAATACTCAAACTGCCAGATCATTAGAAGTAAATGTAAAAAAAATGAAATACATCGTAATAAGGGAGTATATTTAATTTTACTTGGGTGGAATCTATCCGCATATAGTTTGATAATTTGGACAACCTAAGCTATGGGTATCGGCAGTAATTATGTTAGCAATATGTTTTATCATGTGCCAAAAGGGCAATGGAGAGGGCGATGCTTGGAGTTTCCCTACGTGATCGAATCAAAAATGAAGAGATCCGCAGGAGAACCAAGGTAACCGACATAGCCCGAAGAATTGCCAAACTTAAGTGGCAATGGGCAGGGCACATTGCTCGCAGAACGGATGGCCGATGGGGTCGAAAGGTTCTGGAGTGGCGACCACGTACCGGAAGACGTAGCGTTGGAAGGCCTCGCACAAGATGAACCGATGACTTTGTGAAGGCCGCAGGAATCCGCTGGATGCGGAAAGCACAGAATCGGTCGAAGTGGCGGTGGGGAGGCCTATGTCCAGCAGTGGACGTCTGTCGGATGATGATGATGTGCCTACGCGTAGTGCAAATCCCAGGTGGGAAAAAAAGCACAACATAACATCTTAATTTTATAACATCGAAATAATTACAGACCAATTTACAACCAACACAACACATCACGTCCTCATAACATGCACAGCACATATGGCAAATACTATAATAATGACATTAAACAAAACGCTGTATGAATCACATTAGATTAGGTAAACCATAAAGTTAGGCTAACTTTAATGTTTTATCACAGCATTCAATGCAAAAATTTTATTGTTCTGCAGAACTGTTATTTTACGAGAACACGCGCCGTTCATTGTAATGCGTGGTAAATGATGTCACTGTAAATTCTGATTATTGATACTAATACGAAGCACGATTTGTAGCTTTTATGTTTACTTAGAATTCCTTGGGAATTTGATGACAAAATTCTATGCTGATATAATAACATGGTAATGTATAACTATGGGCTTAATGTCAAGTTAGGACTTAGGAGGAGGCTCGCGGAAAACTCTACAGTGGCTACAATCATATAATGTATTCACAAATCATTTTTCTTTTTAAATCGACACCACAGATGTAGGTGGCTACAGCGACATGTCCTAAAGAACGTTAAACTTTAAAAACTATAATAAATATACTCTGTAAAATGCCAAACAAACCACATGAGTCATACTATGGTCATACTCTTTCAGCTGAACAAACATAAAAGTTTGTAAACACTGCTAACGTTATTTACGTGACGTTTTAAATACAACAAAATCACACAAATAAGACAAAACAATAACAGCACAATGTCTGAAGAGGTGAATAAACTTTCTTGTTTTTACAGCAAAAATGTATTCAGTATTATTTACACATTGTCAAATATTCGGTTTGGAAATTATACCTCCTCGATTTGCGTCAATCTCTCCAGTTTTTCAATAAGGATAAATAATCAATTGATATGAATTGAATTGAATATGAATAGAGCAGTGGTGGCCCAGTGGTAACGGCCGCGACTTACGAGTTGTAGGTCGTAGGTTCGAACCCAGACAGGCGCTTTACTTTATGTAAATTATTTCATCACCACTGCTCTCAAAACGGTGAAGGAAAACATCGTGAGGTAACCGGCATGTCCTAGAACCGAAAATTCGAAGACATGTGACATCTACCAACCCGCACTGGGCCCGCGTGGTGGATTACGGCCCACTCCCTCTCACAGAGAGGAAGCCTGTGTCCCAGCAGTGGGAACATTTATAGGCTTGATGAATCAATTGCCCTAATTTTATAGCCCTATTCCAACAGACGTTCAAAACACATCAAATCTAAGCCCACTATTTGAAACACATTTGCAATATAATAATGAGAATGGGAGACATAATTTTGGATTAATAAAGATGCGACTTTAAAACAACAATCCGATTTCCCTTTTTCTACCATTTATATTTTACTCAAAATTTTCATCAGACATATTACGGTAAACGAGCCTTAGCCATGTCACAACCGGCCTCAGAGCGTAGGCTGACTGACTTGCCATATGTGGCCAGCTGATGGGCATGTAGCATTAAATTGGCCACTTAAACTCTCGTTTAAACGTGGCACGTGTGTTTACTAACTCCTTAATTGTTCGCAAAACGATTTACCTACCAGGTTTATGAGGGAAAGTGAATAGGATACTGCGTCATTGAGATTGAACCGATATTGTCATCGATGTTCTATACAGATGAAATCACGTTGAAACTGATGAAAGACTATAAATGTATCTAATAACCAAATCTTAAAGTTTTTGAGAATATTTTCTAAGAACAGCAGCAGAAACGACATTGACATCGATTGTTATAACAGTCACACACAAGACATCAAGAATTTCGATCATCGAAAAGACACAAAAGTATCTGAAAAATGTGCATATACTTCCACTAGGTCAAAGGAGACAGTTGAAACGACTCTCGAAAACAATTGAAGACTTACAAGGCAGAAAAGTACGAAGGCTTGGCATTCATGGATGTGCCAGGAAGTGTCCTTCGCTCCTTTTACAGGCATCCTACGTAGTGCGTGGGATTCTAACTGTCCTGGTAATTCATTTCCTTAAAGGTTACTTACTGGTTGCAAGAAGACGCAATCCGAGAGGTACTGCATAAAAATAATGGTAATTGTTTCTATGGCTACATAACGCAATGTTAATTATTTTAGCGTTATTTTGTGTATACATTTCTTATTGTACCAACTATTTTCAGAAAACTGTACCTTCAAGCTAACTATAGAGTGGAAAGTTGCTATGGTTGATGTGGTGTGTTGCAGTGGTTGTTGTGGTTGGTTGTTGTTGTGGGTGGTTGGTTGTGGTGGTTGTGATGGTTGGATATTCGGGTTGGCATTCGAATCAATTGCCTATACAGGGTCAAATAAAACTAGCTGGCAAAACTCTGCAGACCTGATGGGTATCGATATCTAAACATGATAAAACAATAAATTAATTAATTTGATAATGTTTTTTTACATCTCTACCCCAAAAAATCGTCACTTCTTTTTTTTCTTGTTTATATATATCGATACCAATCACGTGTGAGTTTTGATAGCTAATTTAATCTGACCCTGTATAGTCATCAAAGGAAACGCATTAAATCTAATGACAGATAATCTCTTAAATCGTCACTCCCAACTAACAAACGCTATCATTGATGGTAAATGCACGAACAATCCTAAAAAAGCGTATGACCAATCCGTCCTCATCATTAGTTCCTTTTTTCCTCAATTTGTCATCTCAAGCGTCCAAATCTGAGCAGTACATGCGACGTACGTCCTTTGCTAGTAGGAAGAGCATTCACATGCTCGTATATCACGGAACGAATAGTCGAGTAACTCGATCGATCAACTTGAACGCAAACAATGGTCGAGTAACCGAGGCAGGTTAACTGGCGACAAGGTCGGTATTTGTACCACTTCTCACTGGCTCACTAGACTTGTGTATTTTGTCAGAACTATGAATATATTACACGTTTCAAATGTCTATGATGGACTGTCGAAAATTGAGTTATTTATTGTGCCTAGTTTTGCAACGGACAGATTGATATTTGGAATGATTTAGAATGATTTCTGTAATCAAAAAAAATTATAGATTTAACAAGATTTTTTTTAACCTAACCTTCTGTCAAAAAAATGCCCTAAATGGTTGTCATTAGCAAGGTTTATTTTAACGACACAATATTTTCCTCAAAGAATGTTATCTTAAGAATACTTGAAAAAAAGATCATGATACTGAAAATGCCTAGTGAAACCAACTTCGTACAACTGACGTTGTGTTATGTATATTGTAAAATTATTATGTACGCAGTCAGTACCGTCATCCTGTTTGAGGTTGGATAGTTTTACTTTTCGGCCATCAGTTGTTTATTGTGCATAAACACGAGGATTATAGACTAGTGTTCACGCGTATCTCGGTTGCCCCGAGAAACCTTTGTAACTACCCTAACCTAAAACTTTATTAGTGGTTGCCCCCACTAATAAAGTGAAATAAGTGTTCGGTGTTTAGTGGTGTGGTGGTGAACCATCTTCCCGTTTTGTTAGTACCAATGTATAGTTCACGAAGCTAACTGATTGTTTAGGGATTCAGAATCATAAGTCATTTATTCAAATTAGGCTGAGAATCAGCATTTTGAAAATGTCAAAATGACATTAGACAGTCCCCCAAAACACCTGCCCTTCACCACTTCCTAGTGCTTCAGTGGAGAAGAAGTGGCGCAACAAACTCCCCAGCAGTTTGTGTCGCCAATCCCAGTAGCCACAATACATTACCAAAGGGTCCAGATGGCCTAAAGTGCTAATTTACAAAACTCGCTATCAATCGTGGCTAGACAGTAAAAAATTCTAATCACCTACACAGCAAAACAATAAATAAACTTATCACATAATATTTCAATCAACGTCAATGAAAAGTGGAAAAAATGTTGATAACTCTATAGCGAGCTAATAATATGATCACTTTTAATAGCTTATAAACCATCCAATTTGCAAGAAGTACCCAAGCTTGACTGGTTTTAGGCCCAATTCAGATTGATGCGATGCCGCGCAAATATCACTACAAGACACCACCGTGCAAATTGAAAAAGATCAGCCTTTTGTACCTATTACATTATTCGACCTAAGCCAAGTTGGGCCAGGCCACAATTAACACCCCTGCGTTTCTCGCATCCAGTCTACCCTCGCCATCTTCTGCAGGTACTTGGCCCATTATCTTTGGCCCATTTAGCTTTGAGATGGTAGGCTCTTTTAGGAATAAACTTTTTCTGATTCACATTTTACGGTCTTCAGTCAATGGTTCGCCCGACTCCAATGATCTTCGCTCCTTTGTCCGACTTAACCAACTCTTCGCCGTATGGTTATGACACGAACTAGGCAATCCCGCGGCTATCTGCTCCGACCCTTATATCAGCGTTTTTATTAAACTGCTTAAAGGTGTAATTATTTCGTTGCGAGTCACTACGACAGGTATCTGCCCACGGCGCCTGCCCATAATATATTCTATGAACATTTAAGGCAACTAGTTATTGCGAATAAAGCTTGTAACTACCGTGACACTGCGTGTTCTTCGACTAATCCTATTGGTCGTCACATATATCTTTATTTAATTGAACCAATAAGAATCGTTGTATTATTTTATTCATCATTGACTGATGTAAATGTTCGGACTAATTAAGTATGATTCTATTTTGAATGAGGTATGCGAATAAGAAATAAATTGCGCATTTATTTGTCTACTATGTGGGTAGCTTTGATCTTGTAACTTGTAAGTAGGTACCTGTCATAGATAAACTGGTACGTATAGGTACCTACTTTGAAGGCCAGGATACCTATCTGAGAAAACCAAACTCATCAATTAATTTCTAAAAACACAATTTTTTGTAAATTACCCTTACGATACGTACTACACAATATCCTATTAAAAGGAGATACAGGTGGTAGGCTTATCATAAAAAACCTACAATGTCCAAAGCACAACTTTCAAAAATACTATTTAAAGAACCAAAGCCAGGGCTTGTTTTTCTTTGCCACACGGAACTATTTGACCACCAAGGCTGACTTGCCACTAAAAATGGCGACAATTTGACCATCGACCCAAACATAACGACCGCATTGAAGACACAGGTTGATTCTCGTGAATGAACTTATTTAGTCATGAATGACGAACTTGAACTCAATAAATTATTGAAAACGCCTCAATTATATAACACATTATTTTGATGATTCTTAAAAAGGTGTTGTAAGTTTACATATTTAATCAATTTAGCAAATTATGGATTTATGATTTATGTGTAGTATACCTTCATGAAGATAAAATTTAAATATAAACAAGGCATTAATCAATGTACCTACTTTATCAATTCGTTTTTATAAAAAACAAAACAGTTTGGTTAGTAAAAAAATGTAAATACTTTTCTTTATGCCTTATTTTAGCGCCACCTGTTGAAATTCTCCCCTACTACTAAGCCAACGACTTAACTAAATGAAGCAATAAAGCGCCATCTATCAACGAGTAGCTGAACTATAATTCAAAGCCACCTAGTGGCAAAACAACGAACTAATTAGTTACAATTCTTACCGACTTGACGAAGGCGGCGTTGGCGTCGCATTCTTACTGATAGACTGTCCCAGTCGTCATCCATGTTTGGTTGTCCCTCTCTCTCCACTACAATAAAAATATGCCACATTACTTCAGTCGTAAAACAAAGGGATTTCTAGATATCCAAGAAACACAAAAGTTTTCACCCTTCATTTTGCAAACAGGCAGATCACCTGTAGAAACACTAAAAAGGTGCACGTTCATGTTTTCATGACATTTTACAAAGTTCAAACGGAAGGTGTTTCACTTCACCGGAAACATGCCTAAGCACTTCAGTCATGACCTACTGCCGGGGTTGCGGGGAAGTACGAAAGGGATACCGTGGCCCCCGGCAACATGGCAACTGAAGGAACACGGGTGGGTTTTAGTCAGTAAGAGTCTGACACGCCCTCCCGCTCCGCTCAGAGCGGGAGAAGTTATTTGATCATTTCCCACGCAAAAAAAAATATGTCCTAGGCAAAATTCATACAGACCTTCTTCAGTGCGGGATCGTGAGTTGATATGCGTAGCGACCCTCAAGCCACCCGCCATCAGATCAGTACTCTGCTCGAGGTCTACTCGCTTCCGCCTCTCGGTGCCACCTGTTTCTTCCACCAAGCTTTTGTCACTCGGCAGGGATTTTGCCTGGAAAAATGAGTAAGTCAATACCGAATAACGACTGGTTAGAAGATGTACACTTTTACGGGGGAAACCGACCTAACACAAATTTAACATAATTAGGAAAATCTAAAATATTATCAGCCTAGGTTAATTATAAATAGTCACCACGTGGTATGGCCTAAAAATCAAAATAAATCTGTGTCGGACCGACAATTCACTTAGTTACCAATAACATAGGTTTATGTAAGCGAATTCTAGCAATCGAGTGCAAGCATTTCGGCAATATTTCCACTTAGTATTTTGCAAATCATTCATCAATTCATTGTCTTTTAGGTAGAAATCTTACCTAGATAAAATGATAAATGATGAGTTTGCCATTTGAGAGTAGGTAGTCTAAGAAAGCAAGTCATTTTGATATTTTAATTTATTGTAGGATTACAAAAATCATTAATGATGCATCTTTGTGATTTCAGTAAATGAAAGCTTTTAAGTATCTTTAAATTGTGGTCTTCGTGGTAAAACAGTCGTTTCAACTTCAACCACAGGTAGATTAGTTTCAATGTTTTTGCCATCGAGGCTATCCGGACACTATCTCGAAGCTCCAAAACTTCTATTAGGTATTGTAATGTGCAAGTGCTTGTATTAATATTATAGATATTATGAGGCTGTTGAGTCCTACTGCAGGGCAAAGGCGACTCTTTCATCTTTCCATGTTTCTCTCTTCTTTGCAATTAGAGCCACTCTCATCGCTCTCGGTCTTCAATATGCCTAGCCTTTTCCCAACTATGTTAGGGTTGGCTTCCCGTCTAACCAGATGCAACTAAATATCAGAATTTTACATACGAGTGACTGCCCAGACCTCCACAACTCAGTTACTGGGTAATACGACACCCCTTGGTAAGATTTGTTGTCAGACTTCGCTTTCGCTCTTATTATACTTCCTACAATTTATTGTTTTCACAATCTCACCAACTATTCCAACATTACCTCGTCTTTCGACAGCTCTTCGTCGCAGACCCGTTCTTGTTCCTTGGTGTGTCGCGTCTCCGTCACAATCGTGCCATCTGGCCGCAGCGCCCGCAGCTCTTCCTGCGACAAACAAATACGGTTAGCTATGCACAACTTAAAATAGAAAGGCCTACTTACTCAATTTATTTATGCAACATCACGATGTATGACTGTACCCAACTACATATTATTATTGACCAGGAAACGGTTAATGCCGCGATGTACCACGTGTTAGGTCAATGGGACACAGTTGTTGTTTTGATTTATTATCTAGTATTTTATAGGCTTCTAGGGGCTCTAAAAACAAGCAAAATTTTACAAGCAGGATTGTGTCTTTTACAGTAGGATGGCTAATTGGTTATCACCATCTTTCTTGACACCATCATATGCCTAGACTTTCCCAACTTCGTTCGGCTTCCAACCTAACCGGAAGCACCTGAATACGAGTATTTTACATAGAGCGACTGCCTATCTGACCTCCACAGCCCAGTTACTGGGTAACACGATACCCCTTGGTAAGATTGGTTGTCAGACGTTCGGGCTTCTGACGACCCTTAACAACTAATAAAGATCTACAAATGACAGCCAGGACCAACGGCTTAACGTATTTTTCGAGGCAGGGAGGAGCCAAGATGGTCACCCATCTACGGATCAGCCGCGGTAAGCGTAACTTACCCTGCTCGATCGACCTGTGCGGCTGTTACAACTTAGCCACAAGCCCCTCCACCAACCAACTTTCTTGACAAAGTATTTTAAAAAAACTTCATTATCAGGCTTCAAAATCTATGTTAGTAAAACAATTAGGCACGTATACACAGTCATGTGGATATTATAACCACGTTTAACTTGATTAACTTGTCCAGTCTACGCGAAGTGATCTTAGTTTAGCAGTGGGCTCTGGTATTCCTGTAAACTCTTTACAACTTAACTACAACACTTCACCTGTGGCCTTAACCTTCATATTTTGAAATTGAACTCAAAATATTTTAATAAGCTTTAGCAAAATAAATATAGTTAACAGTGTGTACTGTGGACTTATAGAATTCGCTCAAAATCGAAACCAGACTGACTGAAATGTACGCTTAATTTTAAAGTTCAATCTGGTTCTATCATGTTACTTTAATAATAAATAAAATAAATAGTTTAAGATGTCAAATCAAATAAGCGATACTAGTATAAGAATATGTAGAATTTAGATAAAAAGTGTGATGTTTTTTTTATATTTAGAGGGTTCGTGTAGACTACAATTCGAATTTCGGTTAGCATGTGTCAAACGTTATGTAAATAACACAAAATTGGTGAAAAAATGGACCGTTGCTATTCAAATATACACTTTTTGTTTGCTTTTGTATCGATAAATGCCTTCTAGTTCCAGTCATCCCTGACCTACAAACACACAAAGTATTTTGACGACCAATATGTATAGTCCAGACAAATGTACACTTTGTACGTCTAGACAGTCACAATGAATGACTTTGCGACGGAATTTTGATAAGTAACTAAGCGAAATCCCAGCTCACGTAGTGATAAATGTTGTATGAGATTCATGTCTCCCATATTATAAGGTAGTACCTGCAGCTGATTTGTTACATCAGTTTCATGCAGTTGAAAATGAATAACAGCTCGTGAAAGAAATTTCTGATATATTCAGTCGGATGCAAGAATCTAACGACGTGAATATTTTTGCCATAGCCATTGTTTTTAACCGACTTCCAAAAGGAGGAGGTTCTCAATACGATTGTATGTTGTTTTTTTTTTTTTGTATGTTTGTTACGCGATTACTTCGTCAATTATGAATTGATTTTGATGATTCTTTTTTTGTTTGGTAGATCATACTTCAGAGGTGGTCCCATATAAATTTTATTAACTTTGCTTGGGTGGTTTTTGAGTTAGCTTCAATAATACGTATTTTTTCGTCACTTAGTATGTGGATGATATGATAACTTTCTGTCACTGTTATTTACATAGCAGGTATTGGTATTCGAATTTGTGTGGGGTAGGTGTATCACAACTAAAAAGTGAAAAATAAAAACTTTTTACAAAAAAAAAAACAACCGACTTCAAAAAAACACTACAAAGTGAAAAGTAACTTTAATTTCGGAAGTCGGTGACAAAGAACGAAAATTCAAAACCAAAGACACCGACTTCCGAAATTAAAGTTACTTTTCACTTTGTAGTGTTTTTTTGAAGTCGGTTGTTTTTTTTTTTTTGTAAAAAGTTTTTATTATAATTTCTAACGTGACGAAATTATCATAGACGTCCAAGGCATCACGATAACATATAAAAGTAAAATGTATGGAAATATATGAAAACGACTTAAAATTTCCGTTCAGATGGATTCGTGGGCCAATTTTGCGGTTAATCATCATTCCTCAGATCATCAACGATGTTTTCTTTGGGGATTTCTTTAACTTTAATGTTAAGAGGTAAAGAACTTACGGTGTCATCAGTGGTGATGGTAGTGTTGTATGCGATGGTGTCCTTCACAAGCTTAGGGCCGCGCGGCACGAGCGCCAGCTGGTGCTCCGTTTGCGACTTCAGAGCATCGCGGATGTCCTCCTCGGGAGTCTCATTCACAGCCGCTATCAGAGCCTGGAACAAAAGAAACGGGGCTGTTACTTCTTTGTTGTGCTTTTTTATTATTGGAAATTCTCTAACAAATGCTTCACCCGTATGTTGTTGTGTGGGTAATCGGACATTTAAAAGATTTGAATGATTTTTTTGAGAAATGCCAAATGTCTCTGGACAAGCACGGCATGATTGTCATTAAAGACAATGTAGTAACATCTGAAGTATTAGAATCTGATAAGGGTTGGCTTGTTCAAATACTAGAAATACTATTCGAACAAGCCAAACTGGAAACTTTGAAGATAGACCAAAAAGGTATTCCAGATGACATTTAGCCAGTACACTCGTTTACTTTAACTGCTGTAGAGTAATATAGCTTATTACTTAAATCCTGTACTTTAGTATTGAGTGTCAGAATCTATTGCTAACAGGTTTCATTTACGACTTTAGTTGGATATTTATTCACGTCTTAATACAAGTGAGTTTATCTTTGTTAAAGTAGTGAATCGTGGCCCGAATTCGTGATTGTGTCGTTTAATAAAGTAGGATCCCGGGCGTGCCGCGGCTTCGCAACCAACTCGCAAGTGCATTCACCGTTTTGGTGTTAAGTTACGAAATACTTGCGTCAGAAGCCGCAAGGACTTCGGAATTTGATCTGTTAACTACAAGGCTTTGTGTTGATATCTAATACTTTTCAGTAACAATCGCACTATTAGTAGGTCATTCTAAAAGTGATTTAGTGTGTTGGCCTTTGAAAAGAAGCAATGGCGTCCCTGCATCCGCAAGCGGCAAATATCATGACTTACTATGACCCGTAAGCAAGGAATTTCAATTGAGGTAAGATCCGTGCAATGATGGCGTATCTCTGATAATTAGCCGTTGAACGAGCGATGATGTTCAATCAGAGAACAGTTAGCGATGAATATCGCACCGCGCTCTATTATTAGGGCCGCGTCAATCTCTACAGCGTAGTATCGAGCCTTGCCCAGCAATTTGATGTTACAGTTACATTCCGAAACGGGGGAATGTTCCGACCGTAGGTTTGATATACGGTTTTCACGTGCGAAACTAGTTGCGTTATACTTCCTAGATAACGTTTTAATCAGCATTAAGCTCGCCTTGATACAAAACTGTAAAGATCGACCTCAGTCACAGCAAAAGGTAAATGTAGACGAAATTGTAAATGTCACGAGTGACGGTGACGATATTTCTGTCGATGACCAAACATGACCTGCGTATCGGCGATTCCCAAAGATTGTAACACAAGATGTGTTTACAATTTCTTTTCACGTACTTCGGTTAAAATGTAACGTTACTTTACGTAGAGAAGTAGCAATCTACGAGTCACGACTAGCTGTAAATTTATTGATGTTTACTATAGAAAAAACATTGGTACGCATACTGTTGTGATTGCTGAACTTCGTTTATATACTTAAGCGTACATTTTGATATTCTACTTCGTGTTTAGATAATGTGAATTCTCATGGTGCGGTCGTTGCCCGGTGTAATCTCGGAATAGATGTCTTTTTGCTAAAGTTGAGGCGAGGTCAGGCTAAACTTATTAAAAACGTAATTAGCGTTTAGTGACTCTTCGTTCGTAACTTAGATTAAATTACTGTGATACGTTTTATTGCCATGGTACTTGTTTTGCTAATTAAAATGAAAAATTTACTGAGAAGAGTAGTAATAAAAGTTGCTTAGAAACAACCACATTCATACATTCATTCCTCAATTCTCGCTATTGCACCTACCACTGTTTGTCTCTGCATCACACAAAGGTTGACTGGCAGAAAATGCCTTTGGCATTAAGTCCGCCTCTGTACATTTGTGTGCTTGAAGTATTAAATAAATAAATAATAAATAAATAATCATATTAACATAAACACAAGAAAGTATAGATATTTATTGATTAGGTTTTAAAACACAATATAATATGTATGAAAACAATTGGGTTTCGGGACGAAGAACAGGTTTTGTAAAAATGTATCCTGGTGTACCCTGCTGCATAGCTGACGGATTTCAGACGACTTTTGTCATAAAGGTGCGCGTCGTCTGTTTTAGAACCTTCTAGAAGAAAGGTGCACTCTTATTGGACGAGCAGATTGTGGCGGGAACGGTTCGAAATAAGCTCGCGTTATAAAGTGGTACCAACCAATTTTTTTTTTCACATCCTTAACCTGTTTCAGCCAACGACGTTATATAAATACGAATAACTTAATGTAGCCATGACATTCAACCTAGCCAATAGAAACACAGAAAACGTGATAATCGTTAAAATAAATAATCTTCTAAGGCTCTAACATAATGCAACGAAAACAGGTTGTCATTTCCGTTGTGTCGCGCAAAAAAAAATGGTTGCTAAGCGTTTTAGAGATAAGCGACGCTGCAACGTGACTTGGGACGAAAGAGAGCGTCATTTACTGGCAAACCTGCAAGATCACGCATGACGGTAAGAACCCTACTTTTGAATTTACGCTACTGTAAATAAAATCACGTGGGGTTCAAGGCGGGTCACGGGAAATTTTACTGCAAATAAGGTTGTATGCTACTTTGAAAGTCTACAATTGAATTTATGCATGACAAATAACACATTATCAGCCTACAATGTTCCTACTACTGAGACACATGTCCCCCCTCTCGATGAGAGTGAGTGGGCCTTAATTCAACAGGCAGGCCCAATGCGGGTTGGTAGATGTCACATGTCTTCGAATTTTCACGATATTTTCCATCACCGTTTTGCGAGCAGTGGTGATGAAATAATTCACACAAAGTAAAGCGCCTGGGTTTGAACCCATATTGTCTGTCTGTACATAAAATAGGTATTATAAACAACTTGAAAAGTGAGGTTCTCAAGTCGTTCTACTCAACCATTGGCAGTGCAATTAAAGTATTGATTACACAGACATAAACGACCAATTTATGTAGCATCAATCAAAATACTTATTACGTGAGCCTTCTAGAAACATAACGTAATTACAGGTATCACCTCACGCACGGTTAATTAAAAGTACATAATTATTTACTTTGCATTATCGCCAATCAAGCTAATAAGTAAAAGTAACAAGGAACAAAGTATGTCGACGTCGAGCGGTCGACAATGTTGCTTTGCGTCCGCGCATATTTTTCAACACTTTTTAGAACAGAGATTCTCAACCTGCTGCAAAGAGGCGGACTGAAAATATTCTATAGTATTGCCTTGTGACTAGGGCTATGTCCGGCTTTTTGACCCCTCGTCCGGACTTTGTCCGGCCTTATCATTTGTCTGGACTTTTAGACAAAACTGCCCTTTTTTAAATAAAAAAAGTTTAATCATCTGCCTAGCCTTTTCCCAATTATGTTGGGGTCGGCTTCCAGTCTAACCGGATGCAGCTGAATACCAGTATTATACTTGGAGCGACTGTCTATCTGACCTCCACAACCTAGTTACTAGGTAACACGATACCCCTTGGTAAGACTGGTTGTCAGACTTTTGGGCTTCTAACTACCCGTAACGACTGTCAAAGATCTACAAATGACAGCCGGGACCAACGGCTTAACGTGCTTTCCGAGGCACGGAGTGGTCTCGGTATGTAAAGATGGTCACCCATCCACGGACCAACCGCGGCAAGCGAAGCTTAACCTGATCGATCGACCCGTGCGGCTGTTATTACTTTAAGTTTAATAAGTACTGAAAAAAGAAAGATTAAAAAGTAAAATCACTGACTTTTTAAATTTCGAAATAGTAACCCACCCTACTTGTGACTGTGGTATAATATTTTTTTTTATGTCCTAGCCCATGAGTATGCTGCCAGTGAATGAGAAAACAAAGTTCTCGAATTTGTTTGTGTAGGTAAAGTCAAAATAACTATTGTTTTCAGTAGATATTTTATAATAATAATAATAGATCCCATGCCGATTTCGGTTACTGTGACTTTCTGTTACTAACGGCTGTAGGTTACGAGTATGTCCTCTGGTGTGGCTAACGTAACCTAACTTCACAGTAAAGGTACGTGCACGGTAGATACAGTATATATTACAACGACGACTGCTTACAGTAGGCAATAACAGACGAGTCTACAGGAATGTTAAGAAAAAACTGAAAAATGTTGAGCACATCTGCTTTGAAACATTGATTGAAATCTTAATACCCGCGAACATTATAATCTGGTACTTTATTATGTGAGAATATTTCGTGAAAGCAGTTCCTTCCACGGCTCCGTTTTAGAATGTATGATGAAAAGATTGTCTACTTTTTCAGAAGGGATTTTCGTAGAAGTTTTAAATTAAGTAATCTAAAAAAAACAGTTTCTGATGACGTAGCTAAAAAGATGATTATTGATTCACAGAGTTTAATTTTACAGAAGTACCTTCTCATTTAAAATTATAGATTCTTCAGCAAACAATGTTTGCTGAAGAATTTATCATTTTAATAAAATATAAATAAATATAAAATTTAAATATTTTATAAATTCAAAAATAAGGTACAAAGGCGAACTTAATGCCTTAGACTTTCTCTACCAGTCAACCAAGGGTGGTGAAGAGATTACATGGCAGGTGCTCTGTTTGAGAGGAACACAGGAAATAAAACAATGGCACTCCGGGAGTGCCGACAGAAGTGAAAACTTGAAAAAAAATCGGCACCACGGTAATCAATGCGTTTATGTCTTTTACTCCACGGTGTCGGTAACAGGTCGCGAAATCAATGGTTTAGTCCTGTCTCAAAAATGCACAACACGCCTAAAGAAGTTTTCACTTCAAAAACTCCTGTCCTATTTATCCTTCCCACATGATATAAAGGAAACGTTGAATCACTTGCGTTCATTTAAAGTTAGATAATCCTTATACCAATAATTATCTAAATAAATAATCACGCACATAATCAGAACTATAAATTACTGAAAAAACACGCCAAAACATCCTGTCGATTTCTTATTACTTCGTGAGATAACATGATTAATAATTATAATGCTTATGAGAACGGATGTATCTCTCTTTGTTAAAGTAAAATAGACAACTTATGTAAATGATAGGTATGTAGGTACAGTGAATTCAATCAATCGGCCTAGCCTTTTCCCAACTATGTTAGGGTCGGCTTCCTGTATTACCGGTTGCAACTGAATACCAGTATTTTACGACTGCCTATCTGACTTCCACTCCCTACACAGTTACTGGGTAACACGGTACCCCTTGGTAGAACTGGTTGTCAGACTGTTTGGGCTTCTGACCTTTCGTAACTACGGTCAAAAAACTACTAATGACAGCCGGGACCATGTTACATGTATATGACATGTTAAGTTTGTACATCTACCAACACGTACTTGGCGCGTGTTGGATTACGGCCCACTCCCTCTCACCGAGAGGATGGCTGTGTCCCAGCAGTGGGAACATTATAGGTTGATTATTATGCTTATGCTAGGAAAGTAGCGGGAAAATTGGAGAAAACACAGTCCCATGGGCCAGCTCGCCAATAAATATTATTTCTTTCTATAATAAATAATGTCTAAACAAAATATTAATTCCGATACCAACATGCAGTCTAGTTACATTCACGTCAAATCATTCAAAGGAAAGTGAAACTTAGTGTACAAGGAACCGGATATCGATTGCCACCTGTAAATAATTCTTGCAACAGTTACATACGACTGACTTATCTCTATTGAAATATCGTAATACATATATGTATGTATATATTTTACATTTATATTTATGCAACATTTGGCGTAGATGAATATGTATAATATAAATACATGAAATATTCCTGCTGGTGTTTATAATCACTTAATTTGCATAATGTGCAAGCTTTAAACGTATGCAAGGAACGTCACTTACGTGAAATTGCGTAATTTCTAAAACGTTTCCTAAGACGACAAAAATAAAAGAGTTATAAAAAATATTACTTCCTTAACTAAAACTCTTTTACTCCTTATTTAATCCGTTCTGAAGTTTATAATAAATTTTGGGGTTGAAGTGACCACGTCAAATGGCCATCGCGTTCATTCGTCTCAAAACCCTAAGTGACATTTAATGATTTTTTAACAACATGACTGAATTTCAAACAAAGTCCTTATTACCATTTATCTTTCACATAAAAATCAAAACAATTAACTCAATCATTTAATTCCCCTACTTTTTTTTTATAATTGTACATTTTGTCATTATTTTAAGAGTGTTAGCTTAAATATGACTAGCTTTTGTCCGTGCCTTCGCCCATACTACCGGGATAATAAGTATTCTATGTCCTAATCCAGATCATGGTCTACCCGTGTGCCAATTTTAAAAGCGTAAAAACTTTCGCATTTATATTACTTAGAACGGAAATATAATCTTGGAAAAAATTATGAAAAGTGTAGTTTTATATTTTAATAATTAACCACTAAAACACAAAATGATGCCTTTCGTATAATTTAAGTTGAGCTTATTACCCTGTGAACAATAATTATAATCTTCGCATTATTTCAACTCATAAAACGCTGAACTCAGACGCCATTGTGCTAACAAAATGACAACGAAAGCTCTCCCCGTCATAGGCTACTTGTTTCCAATCATGATTTATCCGCAGTACCGCGCCGAAGATTTATCTAACATGTGAACGTCCCATGACATTGATTTAATTGAATATTGTGCCGCTTCTCATTACAAAATAAGAGTAACATTAACTTACCTTGGACAGTGGGAGAGGACACGACAATCCACTTAGTTTCTACCCGCGAGTGACAACTTATCCTGAATTAAGATGGTATCGTGCGTACAGTATCTTAACTACAAACTACTCAACTTTGTAGTAAAAAGATCAATGTTTAATTAAGTGCAATTTATCTGATGGAACAGGTGTTGTGTTGTTTATTTCGCAGCTGTTTGCGATGCGATTGTACTTTTTGTGGACTGTGTTCTGTGTCGCTTCCACTTTGATGTAAGCTGAGTTATGTCTAAATTAATTATTTTTTCTGTCGTTTTAACAAACATATACTTACCTGTTTTAACCAATTTTGTTGTCTCTTTAACCTGCATTCAATTGAGTGAACTAGAATATTAGGTAACCAAGGCATGCAACAAAACCTCACATCTTGAGTTTCATTAGCGATAATTACTTAGTTCATTTAAGTACCAACATGCATTTAAATCTTAAATTTTATGAGTGAAACATTTAGCATTTTATGCATTCCCAGCGAAAGCTAACAATAATTTCTTAAAGTTACACCTACAAATGGTACCTACCATGTCCTACTATCCTCAAAAAACTCGTCGAAAATACAATTGCGAGAATGAAACAGACATTTTTTTCATTCCCATGTTACCATAAAATTATAACAATCAAGAGAAAATACGCAAAGTGTAACATGTAAACCACACAACAGTTTTGTTCGTTATTTTCAAGTTCCGCAGATTTGATTGAAGATGTCATAAAAATAAACTAAGCTTGGGCTGTTCAAAGTTCATAATAAATATCATATTGGCAAGAGGTATTATTTACGTGAGGCAACATTTCCTTATGATTGTAGTGGTCTATTAAATGAGCCAGCAGTGTACGTATATGGGTTGATATAATGAAGATGACCGCTATAAAGCTTTGTGCACTTTCGACTAAAATAATTGACCAATTTTATGTGATTTGCATAATCATAGAAGTCAAACGGAATAAAGTAAAAAGTATTAAATAATTAACTGTTTCTTTTAGTAAGCTTGTTAGCGTAGAAGTGTAAAGATTATTTCCGTTGAGCAAAGGATATGAGAGAGTGATATATCGTATGTGTCAGCTGTCTGGAGATTGTCACGCGATAGTTGTCCAACACATTAGTGGACGGCAATTAAATTATAAAAAGTTGGAAGTAATTAAATAAAGCAACACGTGTTTTTTTACCTTTTTATTTCAAAATGATGTTTGACGACAAGTATAAGTTATTTAATTAGCAGATACCTACCCTTGCCGCCCGCGCCGTTCACATTTCGCCAGTGGCATTTTAAATATTTTTATGTTATAACATTTTGATCAGCTATCTTCGGGTTCATTAACCTGCTCTTTACAGACAAGACTAGCCACATTTCTGAATATAAAATCAAGACTGTAAAAATTCAAAGCCTAGAGATACATGCTTACTACTAGAAATAACTAAAACATTTTAAAGGGTCAATGCCTTCATCAACTTTTTCTATAGGACCAACGCTGAAATCGGGACAAAAAATCTGCTGTTCCCTACTTTTTGTTGAGTTACGCGAACAGAAAATGTATGGAGCAACAGATTTTCTTTTTTGCGCATTGCCATTGTAAAAGTTTTCCATAATTATGAGTACAATGATTTCATAAGAGGTTTCAGTTATTTTAAACACACCTTGTAAGTGGAGCCACAAATGTATGTTTTGTATAAATCGAATTAACCACAGATGGTTCACTCCGCGATATAATTTAAATAAAAAGCGACTCTTACTAAGACACAATAAAGTGCAATTCAAGTCGCACAGCGCTAATTACCTACAATTATATTCACCTAGAAATTGCCTCTCTTTCTATCACGTAAGTCTTATATCTTCTGACTACGTCACGCCCACTGAATTCGACAAGTCGAGCTCGCCGCGTAGCTACTTGTAGCTTCATAAGTAAAAGAAAGAAAGAAAAATGCGTTTATTGGCATTACAGCAGAGAAAATACACCTTAGGTATAAAAAACAAAAAACAATGATTATAATGCCAAAAGGGCCTCAGCTCAGCATATTGTCAGATGACAACACAAAGTGTACCACCTGACGCTGATTTTCAGCTGCAACCCACGAGTGCTAGAAACGCGAGTGCGAGTGCGAGTACTAGAATTATCTGTATTCATCTGTGCTTACCCCTTAACAACAAGACCTACCTACCAACGAGACCGTCAAGTTAGTTAATAAAAGAAAATTACTGAATCTATTTTTAGAATGACCAAAACCGTTCCGTTTTTTGACAACTAAACGGGCAACAGATTTGACAGGCTGATAAGTTTTTGTTTCGACTTCTGAGAAGGCAAGATTACATCCTAATATGGTGTTATACATTACCGTAATTTTGCTCTGTTCTCTTATTATTTTGACAATTTATGATCTTGTAATGAGGAGAGAGATGGTAATCTTAAAAATTAGCAACAAAAAAATTACCAAAAAAACAAATGAATGTCACGATATACTTTTTTTTGGAACCAAGCCGACCGCATCTGGGTGCATATTTAGCCATAACTTGGTAACTGTTTGGTAGATTTTAAAACGGTTTTCACCACGTTCGAAGAAATTTTCGGTATTTCAAATTCTTAACTTAAAAAGCCGCTAGTAGCCCGCTATCCGCTAGTTCTTTAGAACTCCACAACCGCAACAGGAACATTTTTCTAAGAAATATTTTTTTTCTGCTTTTTATACTTTTCAAAGCTCGTTAGGACAAAAATAAACTAGTATGCTAGCTCTTGATACTTTTTTCTAGAACAATTTTGTAATCATAAATCATAACGCAATTATTTTTTTTGCCTCGTCCATGATGCTAACTTTAATGAATTAAACACCGACTTTTAGTAAAGCAGAGTTTGTTTTAAACATTAAAAAAATTACTTATCCATAAAAAATATATCATAAACAAAAACTGTGCCTGGAAGTTACAGAAGCATAGAGATACTCAAAAATAAAGTTGTTAGTAGACAGACATACGGTGTTGGAGCTTCGTGTAAATCGTATAACATTTAACCAAAATGTATCTAGTTATATTATATACCGCTAACAAACTACAAACGATAGCAAAACAGCAATATCATTACACTATTCTATATTACAGTCACAACCACCCCATTCAGAACTAGGACTGCTTTGCGAACTATCTAATATCTATTATAACTATCGCATACCATAAAAGCTTATAACTATAATAAAATAAAACAAGATGGTCACTAATGAGTACCTTGTATTTATCTCACAGAAAACCCACGCACACTACCTCCATCGTGTAACTCATTCATATCCAGCCTCTACGAATCTTAGAAACCTATAAATAAAGCTGGATACAGACTATAAAGTGAGTATCGAGGAGTTTCGAGATATCAAGAAATATCTCTATAATTTAATCGAACGTTAACTATAACCAACTATTTTAATGACAACCGTTAAATATAAATCCAGTAACGGATATAGGTTCTATGGTTAATATTAATAATATTACTTTATAGGCTTGAGTAAACGTTTTATTAGGATTAGTAAAGTGCCTACTTTCAATCAACATAAAGTCACAACAGTAATAAAAAACAAGCACAACAGGGGAGAAAGATGTAAATCAATATGGTAGGTAAAATTGCTTGTCATGAATGCCTTTTAGCTATACTATACTTGATATAGAGAAAAATTTCTAAAAATCCTTAAATTTTTATTAATTTAGTTTGAAATTTTCCATTGACTGTACTTCTCTATTACTCAAAAATTTTAATAATGAATTGCCGTTAAACAGAGCCCTATTAAACACAATAAGAACATAAACTAAAGAATTATTTATTTATTTAAACTTTTCACACACAAAAGGTACAAAGGCGGACTTCTAAGTTATTATTGCCAGCAAGTAAGCAATTTCTTCAAAATATAAATTTAATTATAAGTTTAACATTGGCTCTCATAATTTTAAATTGGGAAAAAACTAACGTCATTCTTGCATAACTAAATATTTGCGAATCTTATTTAAAATATATTCAATAAATTAACATAATTGACACATCACGTTTGCTTTGATGACGTTAATTTTGTCATTCATATACAATTTTATTCGTGTTGATTTTCAGGTCAAACATTAATTCCGAGGCATGTGATTCTCTTCTAAATGTTAACAATAGTGAAAATTGTGTTGTATTTCCTGTACTTAATTTCATGTTTTCATTTATTTATCATCAGATTCACCTTTTTTTGAGTGGGAAATGATCAAATAGCTTCTCCCGCCCGTGTTCCTTCAGTTGCCATGTTGCCCGGGGGCCACGATCTCCCTTTCGGACTTCTTCGCAACCCCGGCATAATCATCAGATTTACCTAGATGGTTACCTCCGTGCACACCTTCTTCTTTAACGTGCCGACGGAAATATAGTTTGAAAATGAGGTACTTGAAATCTAATGAGCCTTTGCCCTGCAGTGACACGGTTGTTTCCCTGGAGCTTGGAAGGAAAAGGCTTCTTCTCGTACAGATTAGGAACCAGCATTGATTGGTGGCCCAGTGGTAACAGCCCCGACTTACGAGTTATATGGGTCGTGAGTTTGAACCCAGGCGCCTGCGCTTTACTTTGTGTAATGAATCATAACAGCTCTCAAAACGGGGAAGGTGAAGCAACCAAAAATTCGAAGCCATGTGACATCTACCAACCCGCACTGGACCCGCGTGGTGGATTACAGCCCACACCCTCTGATAGAGAAGAGGCCTGTGTCCCAGCAGTGGGAACATTATAGGCTGATAATGTATGTATGTATTGTATTAATTGAACACCAATCACCACGCTTGCTCACTCTGTGTTTTTGATTTAACTATACAAACCGTATTGCTGATTTTAGAATACAAAACCTAAGTTTCCTTACAATGCTTTCCTTCACCGTACCTAAGTCAGAAGTGTCTTGCAATAACTTCGTTCTCAATGATATTAAATCCTAATGATTGTCAAGTTCCGCCTGAGTTTAAGTCCTCATTCTATCAGCTTCAACATCAAGCGATTAAACTGTCCACTAAAACGTAAGGTATATTCTAAATCTTAGGATTATTACTTGCATTTAATCTTGATTCTCGCCTATATTCTATTGCAATTGAATAAAATTAATTGTATGATATAGCGTCATTGTGTGGGATAACTGGCTTTCAATTCCTTAAGGTGAGCAGGAATGAATACTTGGAATTTACACTATCAGAGCTTAGATATTCCATCGTAATTTGTGGGAAAAAAGGTCGTCCTTCCTAATGCTTATCGCAGTTTTATTATAATATTGAATTTGAGTAGGAGCTTCTGGAACGTCGATTTGAATCTTTGCAGGTCAGCGACCGAAAGCTAATACGAAACCCTGTCACGATGCCCTGTTATTTTCAAACATTTCCTAGGTTTGCAGAATTTCCTAAATTAATGGATATGTTATTCGACGTTTCATGAATTTGTATTTTTGTGCGCCGAAACGAATCTCCGATTATTCTCAATACGTTATTACTACTACTAATACATTTTATTATGTACCCTGAAGTAACAAAACAGTTTCACTTTTACTGATCAGTAGCGTGTTTGATGTTCCGTCATACTCACGAGCTCACGCCTCTTAATGGGAGCCTAGTCTATATGTAAGTTTATCTTATGAATCGGCGTATCGCCGAGACTTTCTCGAGACATCTGCCGAGCCTCCTGATTGAACACGCGATACCGAGCGTAAAATACTTAGAAATAATTTCACAATCATTCAACTAGCGTCTGCCTTTTTGTCCCGTCCATAAAGCAGATAACATCTAGCTAGATAGTGCTGCAGACACACGGTTAAATGATGTCACTGAGAAAATTCTTCACTTTAACCTCGCAGATTTATATTTAGTTTCATTATGGATTTTATTTTTAGTTATACAAATATCATAGTAGTAAATTTTTGTTCGGTGAGTCATCTTATTGGCATGCATACAAGGTCTTATTTGCGTCAATCCTTCCTTTTGAATTTAAATCAATTGCTTTCAGTATTCGAACTCGTTATCTACTTAAAATTCTGTTCTAATACAAAACTGCTTCAATTTTCTCGCTTAATATATCAACTTTTAAGCTTAGTGCTACGCGGTGTAAGCTTTAACGTAGTATCATGAATCTGTTGCGCTTCGGTTCGCCAATGACCGACCTTCGCATCCAGCTGAAAGTCACCGACAGACAGACTTTTTTCTCTTCGCACAATGTTATACGAATAATTTATTACATCAATGTATATTGAAATAGCAATTTATAATAAAACGACGGTTGAAACTGGTTTGCGCAGGGTGGTCGCGCAAAATTAAAGCCCATATTTTTACTTGTTTGAATGTATTTTCTTAAGCGCCTTTAGCATCAGCAAAACTCTACAAAAAAGGAACTAAAAAGCCTTGCATTCCTCTACTATACAGCTATAGAAATGAATAATAGCAGTATATAAAAATGAACATTTTCCGTGGTAGAATCGACAGGTATACAGGTGGGGTCGAGCTCACCACGATTCTCGAGATATCTAAGTTGTGCATCGGCCTTGAGAAAGCCGCCGCTTGCTGCCGCTCGCTCCGCGCGCTGACCTTTCCGCTCCTCTCCGCCCAGCGTGGTTATTTATTGCTATCGAACGCGTGATAAATCCGCAGCATCTGTGCCGTGTACATCCGTGTTGTCTTCGACGAAATGAGTAACGAATTGTTTCGCGGCGCTGCTTTGGTAGCGCTCGATGACAATCGCGGTGACACGCAGTCATAGCCACTCGTAATATTGATTTATACTTATTGTTGGCTTTGATTTATTCTGTGTTAGCAGTCTGCTGCCGCTGTGTGAGGTATTGAGTCTTAAAGGTAATCCATAACTGGAGCAGTCTTTGAAATGAAAAGAAATATAGACTCTTAAAAGCATCTTCGTAAACGCTACAGTCACTAACGTAGAGCGGATTGAAAGCCATGGAAATGTAAACAACGATTTCATGAACGTTTAAACTGGCAGTAAACCGATCTAAGTTTCTCCACATCTTTATTTACATTCCCCGTAGGTACTTAATTGGCAGGTACAGTTACAATTTATTATATCAATTTCGCCATACGGTACGTACCGTGTTGCAAAATCTCGGAAAACATAGTTGCCTTTTCCCGCTGGGCCTTAGACTTGTCCGGGCTTCTCAAGATCTACTATCAACTTTAAACTTTGTACCGCTCGTGGCAGCTTTGTCGTTTTATCAACAACAGAACGTTATTTATTGGGTCCCATATTGGCGAGCACATGATTTATTAGATGAAATTGAAATACATGAAACAAGGAACTGAAGTCGAGTGTCTAAACCTCTAGCAATATTTGTAGGAATAAAATGCAATAATCGTTATCGACCTCAGTTTAAGAAACACGAAACCGCCTCGACTGGTTCAGTCACAGCATCTCAGCTGCTCGATCGGTCCCTAGACAAGCCATAAGTCAACGGCTCCCTTTCGCAGCATGCAATTTTATCAAACTTGAATAGGGAGAAACCGCTCATTACTGGTAGCCTACATAAGTTGCGAAGAAAAGAAATTGCCGGGACCTTGCTCAATAAGTTGGAGGAGAAATTACTCGTTCGGGGAGTATGCAAGGTGAGCCAGTCACCGGAATGGTCTGTGAAAGTTATTACTTGTGCGATGGACAAGTGTTTGCGCCCGCGCCGGTTCGCTAACGCAGACCTAAACATTTAATTGAGCAACTTGTTGTATGTGTGCATTTGATATTATGAAAATGATTATGAACTGATACGAAAAATGAAAGTGAAGGCCGAGCTTAAACTAGATAATGTCGACAGCTTGTCGTAGATGTATTGAACAAACAATTTGAAGTGAGATTGACAAACTGACCAAATAGGAAAGTGTTACTTTTTGTCGCTAAGCCAATACGTTTAAGCAAATTATAATACTGACAATTCTCAAGAGAAAAATACTTCTTTGAACAAACAGAAGCCGCAAGACAAAGCTAAATTAATCCACATTAAGATCAATTTCTCGCATGATTCCGTGCCTCGTATTAGACAACGCGCCGGTATGTCTCCATTGTCTACGGGACAACTTCCCACGGACGACCAAACGCCGCGACAAAAACGTTCACAGAGTAATCACAAGTCCTTGACAATCACATTGACGGCGCCCGATGTAAACACGATTGATTTTTTTATATCCGAGCAGGCAAAGGAATCCAATTTATTTATTTAACAACTTAAACTGACAAGCAAATAGATTTAAGTGTCCTCTAACTCTTTCTAACAAATTATGAATAATAAATTATGCAACGACATGTCTTTTCTTTCTCCTAATAAATTGTTTACGATTATTGTGTCTCTTTATTTTGCTATAAAATATTTGATAGATTTGAAGTAGTTCCTCATTTATGCCTGTAATGCATTTTCATATCTAATGAAATGTGGATGTACTATAGGTACTCCTTTGCCCGAACATTCGCGAAACAAGGCGTGATGATATGCATTTACATTTATGTTCAGAATTTCTACAGTGAACAAAATGCGGCATTACTTTCAACGTTGCGTATCAAAAATGCAGTTTTAATGACAACCGCAAAGTGAAACGAATTGTATCATTCTTTGTTCAATTCTTAACATTTATATTGAATTGAACATTAACCTATATAATAATATACAAATGCTTTGTTACCATATTCGTAAAGTTCATAAAATTCATGGTCAAAGCTCTGTCCATGTGGAATCGAATCATTCATAATCGATACAAATCAAATCAGTATTCAGTGGCCGTCCTTTTAGATCACGTACCTACGTGTGTTCCTCGAATAATTGCAAATGCAATGTGTTCCATGTGTACAGCGATATAGTTGCCACTCGCCACACAATATCATTTGTATTCACCATTGATAGTACTATTGGGAACGCAGTATTTTACGATCGTTCCAACGCAAGAATATACAAAACAGATATAAATTTTAATGTAAACAGCATTAAAGTTAACGAAACTGATAATTTTGAAACGATACTGTGACATTCTAATATGTCCTCAACAATACACTTTGTGTAGAAAGATAGTTTGTAAAATTGGAGACTTATGAAAATACAATTAGAGCACATATTTTCTTGGTCAGTTCTCCAATTTAAGTTAACTTCAGTGGGTATTCATTTATTTAACAATTTATGTACACACATATAAACAGACAAGAAAAAAAAATTAAAATTAAATGTGTTTATTATCTTAAATCTAGATACAATTAAGTTGCCGGGGCTTCCCAGAAAGTAATCCGAAGATACTTGTGATGGGATAAAGGAACAGAAAAATACGTTTAATCTCATACAGTCATTAAACTCAAGTCACTTTAAACACTTCTTGTCTAAACAAACCTCAAACTAAATTAGAGCCTGGCAAAGTGCTGAAAAATAACTTAACTAAACAAATCAATATCCTTTTCTGCTTCAAAACTACACAATTAACTACTATTAAGTTAATTAAAGGCACATTCAGTACCTTCAACTTTTTACAACGTTTCAATAACGCCTTTGACGCTAAAACCACGGATCGAAGTCAATCAATTTTATTTCATTTTATTGTATCCGCTCTGATTCCCGTGCCCAGATTACTTCGAAGCCACAGAGTAGGCATTTTGGAATAGTTGCACGTTCATTGAGTGTACTGATGATCCGAGGTAGGCTGTAGGCGCCACCGTAATTAGATTAAACGATTCTCTAGAATTACGCGAATGTACATAACATACTCAGACTGTACAATAAAAGGAATGGCACAGGATGCCGCCTGAACGAGGGTTAGCTACCAATGAATGACAAGTCTGCTGACACTTGGAATACATTTCATTTTGTGGGAAAAGATTTTAACTCAGGTACTTCTAGCAACCCTCGATAATAGCATGAAAACTATACTAAAATCAATTCAGTGGTTCTTGAGACAAACGTGACCAAAGGGCGTGACTTTCGAAAAAATGAAAATTAGATACTGAAAGTATTTAAAATATGAAAATCCAATTTTCTTTCAAAAGGAATTTCTCTGTGACAACAATACCCAAAGATTACCTATCAAAGCATTGTCCCAGTCCTTTTAAACACTCAAACACGAATTAATTTCTTCTAATTACACGGTGCACAGTGCTATTTCACATGGATATCACTCGAATTAATAAACAATGCCAAGTGAGAACCTCTTTGTGTGCGCACGCTCATCATAACTGTACGATAGGAAGTACAATTGCGTTAACAATCCCGTTAACTATTGCAGGCTATATTCACAACACATTCATGCGTATTCCAATACACGTTTTGCGAGACTAATGTCTGCAATGATGAATTCCTGGGAGCGATTTGATACACACGTCTGGTTTTGGTCATTGAGTGTTTGAAAAGAGATACAGCTCGATGTGAAAGCTAGTTTATAGAAAACTTTATAGCCATCTTTAAGATACTGGCGTGTGCTAGCTAATATATTGAAAATAATTAAATTTATTATTTTATTTTGTTTTTTAATATTGATTACTTTGTGGACTATTGCATAGAATAAAGTTCATCTAACTGAACAGACAGCTGTGCTGCTGGGGAGTTTATTGCGGACTGTCGCACGTAATTTTGACATTCAACAAGTGCTGATTCTAAGCCTAGTTTAACCTCTCGTATGTCGTAATTACAGAAACAATAAAAAAACCATTGTGTCTCGCGTGGATCCATGTTCGGCATACGAATGGTTAATAAATGAGTTTTGATTTTGATTTAGAGAAAATACTTGAGATACCTACTTACATAATGGTCCATAAAAATTGCTGATTAACATAACTGCCTCTATTTTAATAGTAAAAAAGTATGTAATTCTGTCACTTTCTGCTAATCTCAACTGTTAGTAGGAAAAAAATTCGCGTCAAGATGTGAGAAATCGTGTCAAGATGACACGATTTCAAGGAAAATTTTCTGATGTACGTGACCTTAAAACATCTAAAGCTTGATTTAATATTTCGCAGTTTGTAAATCAAGCCAGATCTAAGCTTCCTAAAACTTTGAACCAAAATGATTCTGATCTTAAACACCTTTATGAGAATGAGAATATTGGACCTAAACGCAATATACATACCCTCTTTCATAAATTCGCGAGTTAGCATTAAACATTTACATTCAAGCAGTAGGCTCGGAGTCCAGACTATTAGTTATTTGTGTCGCTAGCTCCCGGTGCGGACACGATAATATGTGATAACTTCGCCAACTCCATACAATGGCGATATTGTCATACAAATGATTTGAATTACTTGCCTCTGAGAACATGTGTTTGCAGTCCCTTTGCATACGAATTGTGGTTTTGAATTAGATATTTGGTACTTGGATTCTTGGTTTATCAATCGAGTTATTGGTGTGTTGGATTCCAGCCAAAATGCAGTCGAAGTTTTACTGTATTCTCGAAAGTATAAAAAAACTTGAAAAAAAATCGGCACCGCGGTAATAAACGCGTTGATGTCTTTTACTCGATGCACCGCGGTAATCTACGCGTTGATGTCTTTTACTCCACGGTGTCGGTAAATTACGTTACAGTGTCGCGAAATCAATGGTTTAGTCCCATCTCAAAAATGCCCAACGCGCCTACAGAAGTTTTCACTTAAAAAAAAATCAGTACAAATTTTACTAACAACTCTTTGCGTGCGATTTAATTAGCTCAAAAAATGTACGCTATATATTACTTCGTAAAAACCCTTTATCACCACATAACTAAGATTAAACACGAATCAGAACTAAAAACATAATTCATAATTTGAGAAAATCCACCTTTCTAACCGAGCTACAAAAATTATAGCCCCATTGTCTTAAAAGTGTACGTAACATAGTTAAACGCACCGCACACGAGTATGTAAATCGATTTGTAAAGAAACTATTCACAGGGAAACGCTCGAAGCACTTCCGAATGAAACTTCCAGAGGAACTCGACAAAACAATTAATAACTCGCAATTTAACAATTTTGCTGAACAAAAAGGTAACAATGTACCGAGCATACCGAACAAGACCCTATTCAAACAAAGTTGCCAGTTTTAAAATTATGCGCCGTGACTAGCAAAGAGATTCGTTTATTTTCTTTCTACAAGAATAATACGAGTAGTGCATTTAATTATTAGCTCAGGATCTTCAGCGGCTTACAATTCAATTTGCATTAAAATCTGATTTTCTTACACGTCATCGCGATCGCTTTAGCTTATGCAAAGCGCTTTCTATAATAATAATAATTAATGCAGCAGTTCTCCTTAGCTGTCACGATACACTTGACTACAATGTCTATTGACAACATAACTCGAGTATCAATTACGTATTGAATGGCCTTTGCGATTACGATCACAGCTATTGAACTGTGTTCTAACGCTGAGGTTGGGCCTGCGTTCACGAACATAAACGTATAATCATTTATCGTTACTTTATTACTTTGTTTTCATTTGGAGCTCTTTAATTAATTTTCTGTAGCAATTTACTGAGTAACGGAACTGAGAAGTTTATCATCAGTTATGAAACGTTAATTCTTGACTGTTGCGGTATATTATATAAACGAACTAAGTACATTCCTACATTTCCTTCTGAGACTATCTGTCTTTTTGTCTTATCTTATAAATTGTCTCCTGGCTGAATTTAGATACAGCTTTCACTGACGCTTGCAACCGTAATTCGAGCAAGATTTTGACATATTCATTTTACTAGTTAAAAATCCGTCGGCGTGAAATTCTACCTCTTGCGTCTAGGCCAAATTTCATCTAAATTCGTTGGTCTGTTGCAGCGATTGAATAACAAACATACATTCAAACTTTCGCATTTGTAGATCATGCAATATAACAAGTTTATTTGAAAAGTATGTTGTACTGTAAAAATAATAAGTAATCACTGCAAAAATCGTAAACTCAAGCTCTGTTTACGATCCTGTTTACTAACTAATTATAGTACATTACTGCCGCGGTCTATAATGACTACTTTGCTGGTCGCGCTGATGATGGCCGACAGCGCAGCGTAGCGCAGCTCCAGGCCGACACAGGGCGGTCAGCGTGCAGCACTTGATGGACGAGCTGAGATAAAGGCCGAGACCGTAGGTCGAGGCCTTTACAGCGAGGACAGCAAGGGCTGCAATGATGGCCAAGCTGGAAGGCCTAGAGCGTAGCTAGGCTAGCTCGAGGCAATCATAGCGTGACCAGCGAAACAGTCATAGAGGGCCAACCTAATCTAAATAAAACCAGCAAGTAAAGATTTAGATTTCTTACTGATTTTCCACTGCACAAACTTTTCATATGCAAGCTTATATTTTTCCTTTGAGTTTCGCGGTATTAAATTTTCAACTACTAATTTAGCTTCATCTTTAATGTCTGGCGGTGTTAAACACATCGAATCGGAAGAATTTTCGTTTTGAGAGCTCATTTTTAGCAAAAAAGTCACTAAATAAAAATAAAATTTTCGCTGAACCGCGCTTTTGTTACTTGTTTTTTTTTTTTTTTAACAATGGTAGTTGGAACTATACAGACAAATATGGAATAAAATCTTTTTGTACCTATCTCTATAAATACAAACAGCTGTGTTTTAAATAAAATCTTTTTGCATTTGATTTTTTAAAACGTTGAAACGTCAAAATAGCGGCCGGCAACGTTTTGCCGGCTTGTTAGAGCGACCAGCAAAACTTTGCCGGCCGCTCCTTAAAACAGAACGGCAAGATCGACTTTGCTCAAACAAGGTTGTCAAAATAATGGCCATATTACATGCATTTTTGAGTAAAGTTTCTTGAACATTAAACTAGTCTGGTGTAGTCACTCTCCACAAATATGCGCTTCACTTTACATTCCCACATGTCAACGGGTGACAATGGGATGGCGAGGTTGCTCACCTCAATTGTACTGGCTTCGTACACCGCAACTATCTAATACTGTGACGTCGCATAATTAGAACTGATTGTACTCGACGATATTGCATGTCTTCTATAAAGTACATGCGTTCGTCAACGTGATCTCGTGACAACTAATTGACAACTTAACATTTCTATAGTATTATGCATTATATTAATTGAACTATTATAGTGACAGTATAGTCACATGGTTTTTGTGGACGATGACAAATTGTCTATTATTTATTTTGTTGTTAAAAGAAGTATTATTTACTCGTTAATTGGCTTAACGGGTTATTGTTTCAGTGTATAAGGTGTTTTTAATTGATGATAAATACGGACGTTTCGTTGTCCTAAGTTATACAATGAACGTTGAGGCGGTGCATGTTCACTGCTGAACAATAGATGACCCGGCAGCCACTGCGGCTAAGTGTTGGAGTTTCTGTGGTACATTTCACAGTTTCGATTACTGCTCCAAAGTATTCTTAACAAATGGTTGTGTGGTCTTCATTTTTTTTTTTTCTTGTGGATATGTAGATTATTAAAAAAATATTGAACACGTATTTTTTTCTTTTTTGACGTATTCAAAAGATTACGGCGATACATTGTGTTAAAATGTGGCATGACGTCACGCCTTGCTAGATTTAATACTAAGTTGTGACGTAGCGAGCCCCCACTCCCAAACTTTAATGAGTGTTTTCTAAGTTATTTTTTATTAATATGATAAAGCAAAAAATACGTGTCAAATGTTTTTTTTTTTATTATCTGAAAGACGGACTAAATAGAATTTCTTTTTTTTTTACCTCTGCTATTCTATGCGACTGGTGAAAATTCGTCTTCGAAACTATCTAGAGACAAGGAATCCATAACAACCTCAAGGCAAGGTTGTGTCGTTATTAATCGGTGTACACGGCACACCTTTTACTATTAATATATTCATAGTCCTAATCATATTAAAAGCGGTCGGTGTTCCAAATCTAGAGTAGGTAACGCAACATTCCAACTGAACGCGAATATCGGAATGCTAACAACCAGGGCGTGTCATGTATATGTATCTACTGTTTACAAAATACTAGACGACGTGTAAACATCTGGACCACATAAATTAAGTTGTCAATTAAGTCTATATTCATCTTGTTTAATAGTTTGTTACTATTCAGTAGCCGTTAGAGCGAGAATTGATTAAAACATAACTTAGCACTTAATTCGAGATTCCCACGATTATTTTTTAGAAAAAAATCTTAAACTGGATTTGGAATGATTGAGCTTTTAAAACGGTATTTTTTGGTGCTGTTAAGTTTATTAAATAAGAAATTAACAATCTATAAAACCTATAACAACTGAAAGTCAGAATTAGTTCTTATAAGTCATTACGTAAAATAAATAATAATAGTTTTTTTGTTCTATTGTCAGTTTGTTACAAAACAAATTTCAATAATTATAATTTTGTTTACTTACTGTAACTAGATAGAATGTTTAACTAGTTATCTTAAATTTTAATTCGAGAGATGTTTGCGTTAGTTTAATTCTAATTTCAGGGTGTTTGAAAATGGACAGAATACTTAATTATCTAAGGGTAGCGAAATATCAAGATAAAATAAAAATAAATTGAACGAAATAAAATAATTCTAAATAATGTTAATGTGTGTGTATGTATAGCTTCTATACTCTTCATTATATTAGTAAATCTTCCAGTGCTAGAATTTCTAAAATCTGTCTAGCAGTTTCAGAGTTGAACTCTTCCAAACGAAAAACAAATTCAATATAAACACTCCGATGTAAATAGAAATGTAAATGTGTATTTTATTCATCACAGAAACAGGTGTATGCGTAAACAGCGTTACTAATGCGTGTAAATAATACTCTAATCTGTTCATCAACGTTGAACGATAGTTCATGAACGAGTGAACGATTTTCCGGAGGCTGACCGCGTTCATTCACTCTCGTCGCCACATGCCGTGACGTTTCCACCCCATTATTAACTTGTACACGTGTTTTATGATGAGTGGGTTTATTATTTCGAGTGTGACGTAAACACCTGTTTTGTTTTTAAATTATGTGGTGTTCAAAGATTATCAGCGTGTTGACTTGTTCAGTGAACACGCAAAGCAAATCCGATGTCATGTTTAGGCGTTTTAACGTGAAAAATTACAAACAAAAGTAGTATTTTGACTGGCATGTTTTTTTTAACTTTAATGTTATACAAGAAACACACATACACACATTATAATTAATTAATTGTATTGTAGTGATATTTATTTTAGAAGTATCTATTTAAGTATATTCTCATATTGCATGTTTATATTGAAATTAGTGAATTGTTTTTTTTTTTTCTTTGATTTTTGTTTTTGTTTTCTCTTCTACGGTTACACACGTTGTCTACATTTCTTTTTATATGCTTTCCTGTCGCAGGTATACTGGAAGAGATTTATTTAGAAATAAGCATTGCCTTTGTACATATTTTTCTGTTCCTTTCTTCTTGTCTGTTTATGTGTGTGTGTATAAATGGTTAAATAAATAAATGAAATAAAGTAAAAATTCTAATCTTACAGGGAAAAGGTTTTCTTAATTTTCCTATTGTAAAGTCATACTTGGGCTCATACCATGACCTTTTGTAGGGCAATCTAAATGGAGGACAGGTTGACGCGATCGAAACAGTAGATATGCATGGGATGGTGTTACCGTCTATAGATTTTCAAATTCCACCATTTTAAGGGTTCCGTAGTAAACAAGGAACCCTTATAGTTTCGTCATGTCCGTTTGTCTAGCTCCGAGACCCTTAGTACTAGAAAGCTGTAATTTGGCATAGGTATACATTATTAATTACGCTGACAAAGTGGTAAAACAAAATCATGAAAAACATTTTTTTTAGTGTACCTCCTTTACACGTAAAGTGGTGATGTTTTTTAATTTTTTATTCCATGGTGTGGGGTTCATTGGAAAAATCCTTTAAAAATAAAAAAATTGTGAATTTGTAAAAACTATTTTTGGATTCAGGGATCCGTTTGCGAAATATTAAGCTTTAAAGTGCTAATTTTTGTTAGAGTCAAGTGTTCCCCCCGCCAGCTAAATGGTTGATTTTAGATGTGTGAAAAAAATCACAACAGTAGTTTATATGACAAAATTAAAAATAAAACTATTACAGCTAAGTAGGCTCTACAAGTTAACGAGTAATAATCGACCAACTTTGTAGTTGCAAAAACATGTTTTCCCATACATTCCGTATGGGAGAACATGTTCTTCAACTGCAAAGTTAAGTTTGTTTTTGGGATAAATTCATCCCAACTACGGAACCCTTCATTGTGCGTAGTCCGACACGCACTTGGCTGGTTTTTTTTTTTCTTGGCCAGACTAACCATGAGTACGCTGAACCCTCAAGTACGAAGGACCAACTTCTAACACGACCACAAAAGTGGGCATCGGCGCAGCTTGTGGTTAATTTAGCAAAAAAGATAACATTACATGACAGGTTGTCGACCTGTTACGAAACCGCAGCCGATATTATACAATAGCGTTTGAAAATATCAATAAGGACAACAGATATTTACATAAATGAATTAATTTAGACTTTGATACTTATCGAGAATGTATACCTACCTTAGAATTAGTATTTACCCAAAAGTGTGGGTGACGAAAAAAGTGAATCGGTTGCCCAGGTACTTGACTAATAAAAGTGCACTATTGGATTGGCAACCAAAATGGAAGAGGCAAGCTTCCAAGCTTAAGGAAGTCTTCAGGTATAATAAAATGCGATTATGAACCATAATCAGCCTATAAATGTTCCCACTGCTGGGACACAGGCTTCTTCTCTATGAGAGGGAGTGGGCCGTAATCCACCACGCGGGCCCAGTGCGGGTTGGCGCAAGTCACATGTCTTCGAATTTTTGGTTCTAGGACATGCCGGTTTCCTCACGATGTTTTCCTTCACCGTTTTGAGAGCAGTGGTGATGAAATAATTTACACAAAGTAAAGTGCTTGGGTTCGAACCCACGACCTACAACTTATAAGTGGCGGCCGTTACCACTAGGCCACCACTGCTCTTGATTATGAACGCCGCTTATTATTTTTCTATTTAATTAAATACGAGAAAACCATTATTAGATGTAGTTGACAGACTACGAGAACCAAAAGTTCCTAAACTAATTTCTGCGGCTCTAAATTACATTTATTACATCATTTAACCGTCTGGCCGCTAGTCTATCCGACAGTTATTTAAATAAACAAAATATTACCTCTCGTTCCATTTAAATAATTCATGAACAGTCTGTCCAAACTCCAAATATAACACATTCAATTATGAATATTAACCAGAGTATTAATAACTATTTAAAATGTAGCCGAGAGATCACAGATCATGCATATATTAATATTTCTTAACTTCAATATTATTGGCCTGTTTAAATTCGGAAGCTATCTTAATACGATCTGCTGATGACCTTCATGACATACTTATAGATTGAGTGCTTTCGTAGGGTATTATGTAAATGGGACCATTCACTGCGGGTAATGGAAGCGTGACTCTTTTAATGCACCTTAATGGAGATAATGAAACACTTATCCTCGGTCCCTATAAACTAAAACGAATCGTTTTGCGTACCAATGGTAGCTTTTTTTATTGCGAAACTGGGCATATTAAGCTAATTTTACCTGTGATAGCTACTTCCATATGGCAGAGTCTACTTTGCAAAGCTATGAGGTCCTGGATATGATACAAGAGTCTTAATATTAACCAATAACGGTTCGTAAATTATAGGAATCGGCTATTAGACGTTTACGAGTGACGACAGCACCTAGGTCGTCTCTGGACAGTCAGCCCTACCCACTAAGTTTGCTAAATGGTTTGTCTTTTCTCGAAAAATGTTGGCGTTTTCTTTCGAAAAATTGCCATCACCATCACGTGCAATGGCCCATTCTCGTTCAGTAAAAATGATTGAACAGTTCATCTATCAAGCTAAGCGTATGGTGAGACGCAGGTGACGCAGGTCCACGCAGCGCAGGGCAGAGCAGATTTTGTAATGCATGAACGTACTGAGAGCTGCGTACGTGCGACGCAGACATGTGTCTGTCCTGCTCTGCGTCTCGTTGTAGAGCTGGCACAGATTTCTGCGCGACGCGTGCAGATCGTCACTTGCTTTTTTTCACTGTTTCATAATTTTGTCTTTCAATGACAGATTGTTTGTACTAGCTAGGACGCGAATGTGTCTGTGTAACTGCGTCACAGCATCGCTCGCCACGTATGTCTGCCTCGCCTGCCTTACCCTGCAAAATCTGTACTGTGCTGTGCTGCGTCACCTGCGTTTCAGCATACGCTTAGGGCTTCTTCACACGTACCACAACCACACCACGTCGCAATGACAAAATGCTGTCAAGCAGTGGTTACGTGTGAATAGTATCGCTGCAGCTTTTTGTAGTTGCGTTGTGGTACCGACAAAATGTCGATGTGGTTGCGTTGTCGCCAGTAGTTGCGATGCGGTTACGTGGTGTGCAGACACAGTCAGTCGAACGCAGAATGAATGAACCGGGGGCGGGGAAGAGCGCGGGCGACGTGCGCGCACTGTCGTTGCGTCGACGCAACGTTGTGTTTGCAATGTGATCGGCCACTGATTCGCAGTGTCGCTGGTGGTTGCGTTGTAGTTGCGTTGTAGTTGCGATGTGGTCGCTATCACACACACGGTCGATAACGACTGCAAAATGTGGTACGTGTGAATAGTCCTATTCATTTTCAATACGAAATATACGCCCGGCCACGTGTTGTGGTTGAGGTGTGGTTGTGGTCGTGGTCTGGTTGTGGTACGTGTGAAGAAGCCCTTAGCCTCATCATTTAAACATTTTTTTTTTCACATTTTCTTCTATATTTCTGTCTATATCTATGAAAAAGGCCAGTATCAAAGGCTTTTGATAATCATTAACTAAATGCTCAACAATACAAACAAAACATAACCTTCTACCATGATATTCATAGTTTAAATTTGGTAGCTATCTTCAATACAATCTGCAGATAGCGACTACACAATATACATAGTAGATTTAATACCCCTCGTATTATGTAAATGGGACCATTCACAACGGATAATGGAAGTTAAATACGATATGAATAAATGCAAGCGTATCGAAGTATCGATACTAAGGCCGCGGTACATTGGGCGAGTGAATTGTCTAGGACGACGGTAGAGTATGAATTGCTAGTCTAATAACTGCCTAGCTTTTGTCCCAACAAGGTTGGCTTAGGCTATCAGTTTGACTAGATGCGGCTTGAAATAAATATTACTAGCCTAATATGAAAGCTTAACTGGCATTGGAAGCTTACATGTTGTCAGTGGTAAGTGCCCCGACTTACGACTTATAGGTCGTGACCGCAAACAAGGAATTATTTGAGGTTCATAAAAAGAGTCGCATTAATTTTATTAGAGTGTTCAATATTATTTTTACGAAAGCCAAATGGGTATTATTTGTAAGTTCGATTAAATACATACCATATTAAAGTGGCTCAATAGTGGAGGAGCTCGTGGCTGAGTAATAACAGCCACACGGGTCGATCCATCAGGTTAAGCTACACTTGCCGGGGCTAGTCCGTGGATGGGTGACCATTTCTACATACCGAGACTCCTCCGTGCCTCGGAAAGCACGTTAAGCCGTTGGTCCCGGCTGTCATTCGTAGATCTTTTTGACAGTAGTTACACGTCGTCAGAAGCCCGAAAGTCTGACAACCAGTCTTACCAAGGGGTATCGTATTACCTAGTTACTGGTTTGTGGAGGTCAGATAGGCAGTCGCTCCATGTAAAATACTGCTATTCAGCTGCATCCGGTTAGACTGGAAGCCGACCCCAACATAGTTGGAAAAAGGCTAGACAGATTGATTTTTATTGAAGTAGCTCAATAATTCAGATAAAAAACTGAAGTGTACCTACACCTATTTTAGTTATTCCGCTACTCTACAGCGCTAACTAGACTACTGATTGAATATAAACGAGCCCTAAGACCTTGGCTGGTAGGATACTGAAGCCTTTTTTTTTGTAATTCAATAAACGGAGAATTACTAAATTATCTATTAAAACCTGTTTGAATAGACCTGCTTCGTTACTCGGTCGGTCGCAATTGCAGAAACAATTATGAATAATTTGCGTTTTATTTACAGTTTATAACTTTAACCGCCTCTGTGGTCTAGTGGCTATCTGTCTCAGACAAAAATTTCTGCTTGGTTTGGTAGGGCTTGTTCTAAGACCGCCTGGCTAGCTACCACCATCTTATCTAAGTCTGTCGCCATAACAACAATGTTAACAGCATTGTTGTGTTTCGGCAATTAGAGGTAAGATAGCCAGTTCCTCTGTGGTTGAGGATTCCGGGTGAAGCTCGGTTTCACCTTTGGTCTGATCATCTCTTACTATCAGATGAGACACAAGAGCTTCCTCGTAGGGTTTAAAAAAGAAAGAAGTTTATAAAGAACTTTGGGCTCGAGGTCTACTTCGAGATAAGAAAATGACACACATACATTAAAACTCTCTAGTCTAACCCTGCCGAACTATTTTGATAAAATTTAGGTGAAGTGAGCTGTCACTAACTGTCAATACTAGCATATGGTAGAATAACTCGTTATCTGTTACGATGCCTCATTGAGGCGGATAACAATTAAAATTCTATTGTGTCTCGTTAATGACAGTTGAAAGGATTTACTAAGTTCCACCGGTGAATTTTTACAGAAAACCGGCTGATCATCTTAGGTACTTCCCAGTATCGATTACATTTTAAAAAAACTTTTTTTTCTTGTTGGGAAATCATCAAATAACTTCTCCCGCTCTGGGCGGAGCGGGAGGGCGTGTCAGACTCTTACTGACTAAAACCCACCCGTGTTCCTTCGGTTGCCATGTTGCTGGAGACCACGGTATCCCTTTCGGACTTTTCCGCAACCCCGGCAGGCATCGGCCCTAGCGGAACCCGTCAGTTCTGCTGACATCTTTAAAAACCTACTAAATAATTTATTGACATCTCTCATCTACTTGCATAACAATATTTAGCTGACTACTTTACGGACACTGCGATCTAATAACGCTCGGTAAGTTACAGGAACTGCATGACCCAATACCTTTCACCCTCTAGAAACAAAAGCTTTCCTCCTAACAGTAGGTATTACATCAAATCCATCGGTTCCCAACATTTCTCGGCAACGGTTAATTGTTGGTAAACAATGACTGTGTCAAATGCCTTCGTAGTCCGTACTTTCGCCACCACAGCCTATTAAAATTACCGTAAATTACCGTACCACCATTCAATTGATTGTTTTAACTAAAATATGCAGTTTGCGAACCGACCTGACTTGAGACTAAGGTGTGCTGTTGCTCATTAGTCTGGAGAAAGCATGTTTGAAGACTTTACGATCCTGGGTTTTAGATTTCCCACAACTTGTAGCTAAATTGTTTTTTTTTTTTTCTATTATAAATACAAATTAATTAAATTGACCAGACAAATCCACGAAAATCTGTGTGGTTCTTTCCTCAAAAGACCATTTCAGACACTAATCTACATGGTCCTCATATGGCTTGACCTAGATTATGTCTGGACTTTAAAAGAGACTGCGACCTCTGAGTTTGTTTCGGCCTTTCTTCTCAGAATAGTCAGATAGGAAATGCCGAACTCATCTAGCTTATTTTTTTTATTTTTTTTGGGATGACGTCTAAAAGTGATTCCGATATCCTATTTACAGAATAAACAATTTCATTTCAAATTTCTCCACAGTAATAAGTTTATATTAGAAAAACTTAACCATAGATTTAATCTGATCCTTAGACGTAACGGAAGTTTACGTTGAACAAACCCTAAGCTATGCTTTATTGATTGAAGTACGTATCTAGACGTAGTTTAATTTAAACGATAGATTACTTTTGTTTTATTGCACATAAATAAACTTTGTTTGACAACAAATCTAACTTTGTAGAGAACTAACCCTTCGTATTCAAAATAACATCGTAAAACATATACATAAACCACAAAACATACAAAATTACGAGCTTAACTTAGCCGAGAACTGAAACTGCGATTACATTGTTTCACACCCGTAACTTTTCTAGCTTCGCCCGTTCCTAAATCACGGTTTATGTTTACAGTTAACCGCGGGTCGACGGTTAATTTAAATTAGTTTTTAACGGCGGTTTAGTCCGCACTTAACTATATTATAGTTATACTGTGGTGTGTGGGGCTCGGGGCTAGGTAAATAATAACAGCCGCACGTGTCGATCGAAGGTTATAAGCTACACTATGTTCTATGTTATAGGGTTTGGTTTCCGCACTTAGTCCGTAAAGTGGACCATTGTGCGTGAAGCTACACTTGCCGCGGTTGGTTCGTGGATGGGTGATTATCCATTACCTACATATCAAGTCCCATCCGGGCCTCGAAAAGCACATTAAGCCGTTGGTCCCGGCTGCCATTCGTAAATCTTTGACAGTCGTTACGGGTAGTCAGAACCCAAAAGTCTGACAACCAGTCTTACCAAAGGGTATCGTGTTACCCAGTAACTGGGTTGTGGAGGTCAGATAGGCAGTCGCTCCATGTAAAATATTGTTTCCGGTTAGATTGGAAGCTGACCCCAGCATGGTTAGGAAAAGGCAAGGCAGATTGAGATATACTGTGGTAAACCCAAACCGAGCCTGTATGTTCGATATTAACTTGTTGCTCAAACTTGCTAACTTTCAACGTGAAATTAAATGTAGTTGTTTGAAAGCTGTATCATTGAGAACTGTTTGAAACTGTAAACCGGAGTTATTAGTAAATTGACCTCTGTAGAAAGTTAGGTGGCTTTGCGATATGTCTTTCAAAGTTACGATGAAGCTTAATACGAATGTTCTTGTTCTTCTTCTTATCGTGTGGTTAGTTTTGGCGTATTAGGAGTAAATTTGCGCATGTACAAATAGAGCAACAAAAAGAAAATCCTGTGGTACTCCGGGAGTGCCGACAGAAGTGAAATGTTGAACAAGAAAATACTTGCATAGAACATTGATCCGTAACGTAATATAAATAAAGAGCACAATCGCGTTTACAAAAATGAGGTGTCGGTAACGGTGTCGCGAGTTCAATTGTTTTTTCCCATCTCAATAATGCCCAACGCGCCTTTCAAAAATTCTACGATTATTGCCATAATTTAATACTAATTACATTAATACTGCACTGTAATTTTTATGGTGGTGGTGGTTTTATTTATTAAAGAATATTCCGTCTATCTATTATTATTTTAAACACTTTAGTAAAACAAAACACGTTTCTTGGATTTAATAAAAAATATTTTTTACTGTATTTTTGAGATGGGACTAAACCATTGCGACCTGTTACCGACACCGTGGAGTAAAAGACATCAACGCGTTGATTACCGCGGTGCTGATTGTTTTTCAAGTTTTCACTTCTCGCGGCTCTCCCGGAGTGCCACTGTTTTTTTTTTTTATTAATTGTTTTTTTAGCGGCCTAGAACACACTATGAAAATTTCAAGTGTCTACCTATTGCGGTTCAGAAGATACAGCCCTATGACAGACGGACGGACAGACAGCAAAGCCTTATGCATTGGCACCCTCTGGGTACGGAACCCTATAAAGTAATTGGAAACTGTAAAACGCAAGTTATTTTTATTATGACTTATACAATTAAGTATTTATTACCTAGCTCCTAAGTAATCCTGTAGATCTTCAATAAGTTACTGATCACGTTTAATTATAATCTTTTATTAAATCCCTAACAAAACTATTAGAAAAGTTAGTACATATTTCCAATAATTTTACTGTAAAACATCGAGGTTTATTGTCAAATCAATGGAAAGGACGGTTAAGTTTTATCACTTTTCAATTATTGAAATTATCGTAGAGTAATAAATTAATATTTTATATTAAAACGTATAACGGGACGTCGATTATCCGAACAACGACCTATTACCGATGAATGACTCATGGAAATATTTTTCCAAATGTTTATAAAGTTTTCTGGGGAGAAAAAAACAACCGACTTCCAAAAAAAACAAGTAACTTTAATTTCGGAAGTCGGTGGCAAAAAACGAATATTCAAAATCAAAGAAGACTCCGACTTCCGAAATTAAAGTAATTTTTCACTTTGTAGTGTTTTTTTTTGGAAGTCGGTTGTTTTTTTTTTGGTTAGTTTTAACAGTTTTTATTTTTTGCTTTTTATTTGTGATACCTACCCCACACAAATTCGAATACCACTACCTTCTATGTAAATTACAGTAAAAGGAACTTATCATATCATCCACATACTAAGTAGAAAAAAATACGTATTATTGAAGCTAACTCAAAAACTGTTCAAGTTAATAACATTTATATGGGACCACCTCGAGAGCGTACCCTTCCAAACAAAAAAGAGAATTTACAAAATCGGTCCACAATTGACGGAGAAATCGGCGGACATACCTACTTTTTGGAAGTCGGTTAAAAAGAGGGGTGTTATAAGCTTGACCGCTATGTGTGTATGTCTGTCTGTGGCACCGTAGCTCTTAAATGGGTGAACCGATTTGAATGCGGTTTTTTTATTTATTTGAAAGCAGGTTTTCTAGCGATGGTTCTTAGACAATATGTTTTATCAAAATCGATTCAGCTGTTTGAAAATTATCAGCTCTTTTTTAGTTGATGAATGGATTTGAGTATCTTCCACAGGTCTGATCAATTTGAAATTTGGTATTCTGTTACTTCAATAATATTAGAAGAATATAGTAGCCTTGAACTGATGCTGTAGCATCACCTGGAATTTGCAGGATACCCAACTCCCTTACCAACTTACAGCACAGGTATCGTGTTTGGGCTCATTGGAATGGTCTCAATGAATAGGTTATAGATAGATGGTGAACAGGGTCTGGTGATGGAGTAGGAAAGAGAAATGAGGAAATGTTTGTTTTTGGGTTATTTTTAATTTAAACTGTTTTAATTGTACTTGTTATTCTGTATTCGAACAAACTTGTTAATGTTTTCAAAGATGCAGTTGACATTTTTAGAGTTGGAAAGTTATTTTTAAATTAATTGGACCACGGAACTCTCAAAAGGTGCTGTGATCCAACTATTTTTAAAGTTGGACAACTGCCCCTAGTAAACACCCGTGGTCCAACTAGTTGTGAAAAGTAGTAGGACCAATGCCCCAGAATGATTATTTCAGTCTTCAGAGCTAGCATCTACACAAGGTACGTCATAGAATTATTACAAAACCATACAGAGCATAGGTACATCAGCTTGTATAAATTACCGATCGTGACAAGATATAGTCATGTCACAGGTTTGTCAAATCTCTCATAATTAAAAATTAAAATTAAAACGGTAACACCAATTACATTAATTAACAAAGAAATTCATTAACAGTTATAGTAAACAAAAAATATTTCAAATATTATCATGTAATAGAGGACAACCTAGCATACTTACTTTCGCAAAACATCAGACATACATGCATAATTCTGCTCCATTCATCAGCAAACAGATCACATTCAGGATTAGTGGTCAGGAGGGCGTTTAGCATCCTTAAAGTACGACACACAGGGGATTCAGCTCGGGCGACAGTTTTAGATAACGGCGGCGCAAACAGATCGCGTCGACGGCTTTGGCGATGCCCGATGTATTTGTCGGGAACGAATAGCCGACAGACAAGATCATGTAGTTCGGGACTGTCAATGCGTCCTCTAAGAGTTTTGCAGGCTACTGTGAGCTGTAGAAAGCCTCGTCGAACCTCCAATGAGTTGAAGCCCAAAACTCCTAGGAGGTAATTAGTAGGGTACATGTAAGGAAAGAAGTGAAAAGTCTTTTTATACAAAAATCTCTGGAAAGTTTTTTGTACCTTCTCATACAAGTAAGTACCGACAAACCGTGACACATCCCACAAAACCTGCGAGAGCAAGATATTTATTTATCCTTTTTTATTTGTAACATTTCCTGCGCAGGTACTGTAACGGGATGAATAAATAAAAGGCGTATTTTATATTAATGTCATAATTATTCCTAGAATAATTAATGCTACCAATTTTGCATCATGACGCGCGCTGTCAGATCTCCAAGCTGATCTTATTATCATCTAATCTTCTAAATCTTAACTAATCCTAAATTAATATCTAAACTAATATTATAAAGAGAAAAGATTTGATTTTTTGTGTTTGTATGTTTGTAATGAATAAACTCAAAAAATACTGGACCGATTTAAAAAATTCTTTTACCAGTAGAATGCTATATTATCACTGAGTAACATAGACTATTATTTATAAAGATATATTTTAATATTATAAATGCGAAAGTGAGTTTGTTTGTTTGTTACGCTTTCACGCTAAAACGGCTGAGCGGATTTGGATGAAATTTGGCATATGTGTAAACCATAACCTGGGTTAGGACATAGGATAATTTTTATCCCGATATTCCGGGACCGAGACTTATGTGGGTCAAACCGCGAGACTCAGCCAATACGAAATAGTATTTATCTCATAATACATTCCATCAACTTATAAATTACTTGAAGAGGTTGTGTGTACATGGTGTACCTAACTCTTAACCGACGTGGTACGGACGTAATAAAATAGCGACGATTTTTTTTCGTGCACTGAATTTTCAACGCTCTCCTTAGCGCTGAGAGTTGAAAATCCAACAGTGTTTAATCAACGCACTGGGACGGGAGTGCGTCCCAGCGCGTTAGATTCTCAACGCTCGGCTTAACAACGAGAGTTGAAAATCCAGTGCGCAATAAAATCCCGCCACGATTTTATTACGTCCGTGCGAACGTCGGCTTACAGTACAGTACCTAGATGTGAGAACTTTCCTCAAAGACTTTATAAAATCCGCTTCATTGTGGATGATTCGCTTTGACAAAACACTTATTTATACCTCTGTCTGTACTATTGGTTCTCGAGGAAAAACGTAACAATGCATTCCCTTATTTGTTTTCAATAGACAGACACAACACAACACTAGACAACCAATCGATTTTATATACTGTGAGATCGTTTAATGGAAATGCTAGTTTTCTTATTGTTTAGTTATTAATGAATGTGATCACAAATCTTTGAATCATATAATGGTCAGAGCTATTAAGTAACCCATTACGATGTTTAATGCCGGTTTGAAACGATAAACCTAAACATATTATTTTAACTTCACACTTCATATACTTAGCGGTTCTTAAAATAAAATAGGCATCTCTATAGATCAAGTAAATACGACGACAGGACATCGATAATAATATAAATACTCCCCAAACGACCACCAGCAGCAATACGAATATTGATCGAATAACAAACGCCACTCGTGTTCCATCATTCAAAACAGAATCGAGTTTTAATCGAGAACTATTATTTATATGAAGCGATTAAAGCGGATCTATGTGGGTTTGTGATTAACCGCGCGGAGAAGGGCTCGAGCGCTCGCGGGTTGCGGGCGACAACTCGCCGCTTCCTCATTGCTCTGCCGGCGGTTATTGCGCCGGCGCAACCGAGCCGCGCAATCGTCAAGTTCATTTCTCAGGGTTGTCTGTATTTTGTTCGAAATTGAATGCTTAAGTAATCAATCGTCCATACAAATGCGGTGGTAGTTCATTCACTGAGTCGAAGAAATGAATCGATACTTTGAAGTCAATTTTAAAAGTTATACGTACCGATTTAATGCGCAGTGTTCAGACCACACAGATGCGGATAAAATTTCGCAACTTCGATTAACTCCACAACTTTAACGTCGAGGTTTTACTACCTATAAAATGCATGTGCGTTACACACAGCCTATTAAATCTTTAGAATTACATCGAAACCGACGAATACCTAAACAATTATGGCTGAAAACTGCAAAAACTCGTTCTTGAACAATTAACACGTCTGGCAGCAATTTTCTGGTATCAAACAACAATACATTTAATTTGTTAAATTAGTTAATTATCCGTTACACGACAGGTCAATTTCGTACGTGGAAAACGAACGATTGTTCAAATTAAATATTTGATTACAGTTAACTTTACAGTAGATTAGAGGTCAATGGCACCGAGTAACGGTTTTGTTTAGTGAGGTGCATTATACGGTACGCACTAGACACATTTCAGTACAAACTGTAGGGACATTATTGACAACACATGGTCGTGTTTGCACTGATATTTGCATATGTGTAAGAAAAACAGACTGTTGCCTGTAGAAATTTCAAACCAAGACTAGGCCACTTCCCGAGGGTTTTGTTCAAATCTGACGTAGGAATAATTTCAAAAGATTACAAATTCAAATCATTTAATTCAAGTAACATAGACTCATAATAGAATAACATAATAAACATTTACAAATTAAATTAAAATGGATGGATGATGACGCAGAGCGTTCAGCGCTCGGTGTGGCAACACGCCGTGTTCGGGTTCGCGACAAGTCAATCGTCATCCTGAGGATGCATCGTTGAGAGGTGAAACACGTGTCGATATCTTTCAGGGTTTTTTATGGCTCTTTTGAAATAGCTAAGCGGAACAGGTTACTAAATACAGGGTAAGTTTTTATCCAGTGCGCAAACTTTAACACGTGTCTTTACTCATAATTATAAACAACTTTTACTATGGGACCAAACCTTAAATCGCGAAAAAAAATCAGCTGTTCCCTATATTTTGACGAGTTATGCGAACATAAATGTAGGGAACAGCAGATATTTTTTCGCGATTTCAGGTTTAGTCCCATAGTAAAAGTTGTTCATAACGATGAGTAAAGTCACGATCGATCTACCCATGCGGCTGTTATTACTTATCCACACGCCCCTTCAAGAACTTCAAGAACTTCTAACTATCAAGTGGTAAACCAATGCCCTATTAAATAACCCTATTTACCGTTATTTATGATTATCTTAGAGTAGTACGTTGTAAACCCGGTGTTATGAAGTTTAATAACCATGTTTGCTTTATTATTTCTTCATTAACTAAGATACTTGAAGTAGTCCATTTTAATGCATTTCCCAATGAAATTTCGACATAGGATTATTTTTATTTATTTTATTATATCATTTATTTCAGGCTACGCCCATAGTGTTAGTAACAACGGCCTTATAAACTAGTGTTAGTAGACATACAAGTTTTAATTAGTGTGGAGTTTCATCCAATGTCGCAGCATTGGAGACTCCCATCTATCTGCGAATAAACTCAAGATAGTGTTGGTGCCGCCACGAAGACGAACAAGTAGAGAGGCACTTCTTCTACGTATGATGGCCGCACAACCATCTATATGCCTTTCCGCAAACATCTTTGACGCGCTGCATCGCCATGGCAGCCCCAACAGTATCCTGAGAGCGTTATTATACTAGACTCGTAGATCGCTATATGCACGCAACTATAACTAGTCCACAGGCTGCACGTGTAAAATGACGAGCAAAAAGATTTAAACAGAGTCATCTTGACCGCCTCTGTACATCGCGCAAACCTGCGGGCCAGCATGTTGCAGCGTACCGACAGCGATCTACGTTCCCTGTCAATGTCCATGTTGTCTTTCAAATCGTCGGTAACCCAATGACCCAAGTACTTAAAACTGGTCACCCTATTTAAGGGTGCTCCGCAAAGCGATATGTCTGGTATAGTTGAGTAACCTATAGCACCTGCTTTAAAAACCATAATTTCGCTCTTTTTGGTGTTATACTTGAGTCCTTGAGCTACCGCGTATGCTTCACAAATTGACACCAGTCGCCTCAAGGCACCGATCGATGGACTCAGCAACACCATATCGTCAGCATAACTAATGTTTCATAATTATTATCGGTTTCATCAAAATTAAACAATTAATACTCCCATGACCATTGTATTCCATTTGAAATAAGATTAGACATTTAAACAAACCTTTTTTACAGTCTGTTCAACCGATTTTGACTTCTATACCGTAGGTATAAGGATGGCATTAAAAGCAAAAAAGTGGTTACAATACCAATGTTTACTGCAGCTGCCATTTGTCATGCCACTAACGCAATAGAAGTCAAAATCGGTTGAACGAACTGTAAAAAAGGTTTAGTTAAATGTCTAATGTTATTTCAAATGGAGTATAGGTATATGAAATTCGAAATGCAAAAAACTGTTTCTAAATGGATTCAAGTGCATAATAATTTGACAGTAACTGATTGTTTCAGAACTTTAAAATGTCGCCACAATCTTAGGTTTATCCATACAAATATTATAAAGAGTTAATATTTGTGAGTTTGTGTGTAGGGTTTGATCTTTGATGATGATCGCCACAATCTTTGAAACTACTGATCCGATTCCGAAAATTCTGTTACTAATGGGAAATAAAACTCAAGTATTGCCGAGTGTCACATGATTTTTTTTTTTATGTTATAAATAACAAAACATTACATGCGGACCAAGGCGCGAGCAAAAGCTAGTCTTTCATAAAACGTTTCCTGAAATCTGAAACGTACAAAATAAAACATGTTTCAATCTACGGTTTGACCACTTTCATTCAAAAGTGTTTTAATTATGCAAATAATGTGTTAGCAAAAAAACTTATCCGGTTTTGATAGACGGCACTGATAATTTCAATACAGTTTGTAATTATTTTTATAATACGACCAAATACATTTTTTAGAATGATTAGTCAGTGTGTGTACAAATTAACATTATGTAATTCACTTTCACTGGCAACACCATTCTTCTATTTGCTCATTCCAATTAGCATCAAAAAAGTAGCACTAGGTATTCTATTTTCAAAAGTCGGTTTCTTACGTCACTTTTCGTCAATAGTCGGGCCAGTACGTCTCGCCGATTGGCTAGTCTCGTTCAGTGTTCTGTTCAGTTACATGTGAAATTAATTTCATGGTTTCAGAGCGTTACATATTTTTTATAACCTGCGTGTTCTCGGAAACGGGGTCACAGTTTTACGGGAGAAATTATTGTATTGTTCTAAGAGTACATTTGCTATACTTTCGATGTTTTAGTGTAACATTTCTCTTTTATTGCTTTTTTACGTTCTATGCTTAACCCTAAGCTAACCTGGTAGTTTGGAAAGCATACCACTGACTACCGATTAAAAAGGTTAACAGTTGTCTTTGAAACTAAATAACCCACTTTGCCACTGCAGGGCATAGACCTCCCTTTCCTTTTTCCACTTAACTCGATCTTGAACCAATCCCTCCTATTATTATTATTATTTATTTATTTCCTATAATTAAACAAAGTTAAAGAATATTAATCAAATTAAAGAATTACATTTAAATTGAAAATTATACAAAAATATTTAAAAATAATAATTAATAATTTTAATTTAATAAACAAAATTAAAATAATATCTTAACATTAGTCAGTACACGTCCTTTATGCGTCAAGTTTGTAACTATTTGAAATATTTTCACAACCCAAACGATTACACAAACTGTTTTATAATAACTTCGATTTCTCACTATCACTTCTAAATCTAACGCAAAAATAATTCAACACATCAATAATTGCTAGTTCAAACAAAAGCCCGTTATTATCGCGAGAAACTTATTATAGTTAATCGAGAACTCAGTTATTCGATATGGCCAGCTATCATTATAAAAGGGGTTATAAAAAATTATGGCCATTCACTGATACAAAGCTCTCTTGCTAATGAACACGAAGTTCGTTCCGATAGATGACCGCTGTCTCGACTTTTGCACGCTTTAATTTGTCTTTTTTGGCGTCGGTGGTACACCGGGCGTTGCGATGTCAGGGAGGTTCAATAAGACACCAATACAGTGCACAGTATTTTGGTGGCCGTTGGTACAAGAATATCAATCAATCCGCCTAGCCTTTTCTCAACTATATTGGGGTCGGCTTCCAATCTAACCGGATGCAGCTGAATACCAGTATTTTACATAGAGCGACTGCCTATCTGACCTCCACAATCCAGTAACTAAGTAATACGATATCCCTTGATAAGACTGGTTGTCAGAATTTTGGGCTTAACGACTATCAAAGATCTACGAATGACAGCCCGGGACCAACGGCTTAACGTGCTTTCTGAGGCCCAGAGGGTACGAATCAATGTGTCATAATGGATGATCACCCATCCACATACACACATCACAATACATGGAGCGATTGCCTCCAGTTTCTGGATATCACGATAGATACGATCAGGGAGGTTTTCAAATAAGATACTAATAGAGTGCACAATATTTCTGTGGCTGTAGGTACACACGGCTACATATCAACCTATACATTTCCAGTATAAGCTGATCTCGTATTGTATAGGATTTCCGTACATTAGCCGTGTGTACAAGCATATACCATTTTGAACTACAATGTTGAATTTTGCTTTTTTTACAGTCTGTTATAATTGTCGTAAAAACTGTGCGTATTTTATAAGATTTTCGACTTGAAAACGTTTTTTTAAAGCTTTATAGACCAAATAGATACCTAGGTTAAGTTTTTATAACACTGGAAAAACGAATGCGAGGAGGTTAGCATAAATAACCAGCATAAATGAATTAATAACCATTTGTTAATAAAGCTTGTAATGTTTTTAACCTTTAAACTATGAAGAGCACATTAAACTCATATGTTGGACTTGATTGCGGTTAATTAAAATAATGTATGCGGTGAGTGTACAGGGTCACGAGGCGAACCTCGAACTTTTGACATTGGATCGGAATTTGAAGATGGAACGTTCTAACTGCATCAAAAATAACTATTTAGAAAAAATACTAATACCTATTTGATTAAGGACGTAACTACCGGTTTATTTTTTTATTAAAATTAGGAATCGAATATACTAGGTATATACAAATTTTAGAGTATCGTTTTTTTGAAGCGCTGGATATACTCTTTTGGATAATGCTCGGCTCGTCGAAAGTTGAAAATCCAGCGCGATAAAATCCCACCGCAATGTTTTTACGCCCATGGGAACGGGGGCTACGCAGGTTCAGAAGGTTAAGAAGAAATCAGCTTTATGTTTTTAAAAACGCTTTCTGTATTGAGACTTCTATGATGGGTCTTGTTTCCTAAAAATACCTTTCGAAATAAGCCCATCACTTAGCTAAGTACAAACTGGCTAAAGGTACGTGTCACAATCGTTCTGGTTTCCGTTTTTATTATATAATTCAATGAAAATATGTTCCACGTCAATTCTCTACCTATTAATTAGAAAACAACCCATTGTTTAAGATTCTCAAAGTGAGGCCATTTTAAAGGCGTTTTATGATTTACGTAGAATTATTTTACGATACAATCCGGGCTACACCTACAATCAAGGCATATTATGCAAGGCCATAACATAACAGTCTTGCAATTTTACTGACCTCAAAACAAGGAAGATAAAGGGGAAATGTATAAAATCTAAGAAATACCCAGTTACTCTCTTATTTGCATTTAAGCGGAAACAGTAAATCAGACACAAAGCCTAGCTAACTTAAGCTTTAAATCGAATCTTCAAAGAATCAGGAACAGTTCAAAATTGACTGGCACTGGCCATACCACCCAAAAAAAAAAAACAATTTTCATAAAGTCCGTATACATTCAAAATTTGACAAATTACGAAGCAGCCAACATTCCTCGCAAGTTACTGGCTGGTAAAAAAATAAATCAAATCGAATTTGGAACGTGATCAAGAATGCTGTGTCATGGCATGAACTACCGGCGCTGCTTCAATACGCAGAATGGCACTTGCCGTGACGTGACGCCCACGAAGCCACTCAATTGGGAGTTACGATAGCGGAGGAAGGTATTTTTAGTCTGCGAAGTAACCATGAGCAGAGGAATATTGCAAGCCATGAGGAAATGCTCTCTTTTCTGGTTAGGCTGTTCTCAATAAATCTCAATTGGTACAAATAAAATTACTATAATAGGTAGTTATGATAATGAAATTGTCCCAGCACGTAGTTTAATTTAAAAAAAATCAGCTTTTGTGTGTACATAAGCAATAATAAATAAGTGATCAATTTATAAAAGAAAGGTTTTTAAAACGTTTACAAAACTTGCAGCTTCAATATCAGTTTTTCATCACCTTCTATCAATCGGATCAACCACATATTCTCAACTACGCCGACGCCGCAAAACATCTCATTCGATTACCAACGATTACACTATCCAACCCTCACTTCACACTCGTAGGCGTTTCTCTCAACCCGTGCGCTGCTTAGGTTGAGTTACAAACGCAATAAGTCGCTTCCCGGTGGTAACATCGCGGCATCGCTCGCTCCGGGGGCTAATCAACCGTGGCGAACGCTTCCATGCCTTTTGTTTTTCGAACCGACGACTTGTGGAGCGATCGTGTTTTCTCTAACATCTAATTGTAACGAGTATTGGTTGGTTAGAAGTTGATCGTCTTTTGTTGTGTGTCGATAGTACAATGTGTTATTGTGAAGTTAGTCGTATCTTTTCTATGATGAATATGCTTTATTAAAATTAGCAATACAATGCTAAATCAATTAAACGTGACAAACTTGCTAACGTGACATAATAGACCAGTAATTATTGCAATAAATTAACGAATCCAATTCGAATCCCCTTTGTGTCTTCAACAGCCGTATTATATAAACCAAAATTAATAATAGACACATTAAGCTAAACGTTATCGCTTTGTTACGCAACTTGATCGATGATGGAAACGCAACGTGCAACGCAACGGACGATAGTATCTGAGGCACTTACCTATGACACCCACTGAGATAGCAATCTCTTACACGAGTAACTTTCTCGCACGCCTACTAAATGTTTGGGCAACGCTTTTTTGTTTGCAATTCATTCGAAACTTTGAATTTCGAATACATTCGAAACTTTGAATTTCGAATAGAAAAGATTCGATGATACGGATGGCAAAGTTGAAATTGTACGGATCATTAGGTTAAATTGGAGATAGGCTTGTCATGCCGTAAGATACGATGACAGTACGAAGACAAGGAAGGTTACAATTGATGGGAGACCATCAACAAGACTACTATATGCCATGGCTAGTGGAAACACAGAATGATATAAAACTTAGGTATAAAACAAAACAGCTCTGATAGAAAAAACTGCCATAATGTGAAGGATGTCTAGGCTTTCGTATATTCGATTAGAATTAACTATAATCGGAAGTATACTGAAAGCTACATACGAATAGATAAACACTACTACAAGGAAAAAAAACATGTAGGTACCCCCAAAGTTCAACAAAAACATTGTTAATAAATACGTGTGAACCGCGATTCGTTATGGGAAACGTGCCGCGGAAACTGGGGGAATCAAGTTTGATACAACTATTATCAAAATCTCGAAGCCAACTCTCGTCTGCGACCGCTTTTTTTTGCTTTTTTGGTTTCAAAACTATTTTAACGATGTCTTAAGTTACAAAAACACGGGGAGAATGTTGGGAGATTGTTTTTAAAAATAGAAAACATTTTGTTGCTAGACGGTATAGATTTCAGCATTTGTTTTAAAAAAAAGTTTTTGAACCCAGGTCCCAATGTGTGCCTTTTTGTGTACAAAATACCGCCCGTATTTCGTGCACCACCACTGTCAGCTTCTCAATATACAATGTCGCCCATCAGCATGTGCCCGCCCGCATTTTTCACAATGTTCATGTGAGCAATGGGTAGCTCGCCGTCCGATAAGGACCAAGCCCGGGTCGACGGCGCGTTGTGTTCCACGCGCGCCTCAAAGAGATGTCAGCAGAATTGACGGGGTCCACTAGGGCCAATGCCTGCCGGGGGTTCGAAGAAAACCGATCGGGAAATCGTGGCCCCCGGCAACAGGGCAACCGAAGGAACACGGGTGGGTTTTAGTCAGTAAGAGTCTGACACGCCCTCCCGCTCCGCCCAGAGCGGGAGAAGTTATTTGATAATTTCCCACCCAAAAAAAAAAAAAAAAAAAAGAGGGTCTATCTTGATTATCGCAGTTTTAAAATAACATCGCAGCAAAATAATGATCAAGTACTGCGCGCGCATATATGATGTCCATGAGGGGGAAGGGCGTGATATAAGATTATAAGACCCAGTACTTTTACCTAACGTTTTAAAATTCCATTTTTACTGATAAAAGCGTGATGTAGGTATCTACCTAAAATAGCTCTGAATAAATCTATGTAATATATACGAATAAAATAATTATCAAACTTTGTATCACTATGATCATTACTAAAACCTGCAATTATCCTCTTGCCGAAATTTTCATTATCAAAGCCAAAATTTTTGAAGGTTTCACTTCTACCACGTGTGAATTGCACACGTTTTTTTTTTTTCATTTTTTCTAGTTTTTTTTTCAATATGAATTTAATGAAATTACACTTGTGTTTTTAAAAAAAAACTCTTGCTTTTTGTTATTTTTTTTTGCATAGTTGACAAATTTTAATAAAAACATTAGTCATCTGATTAAATAACTCATAAGCTTTTAGAAATAATAAACAGAATCCAAATCGAGCCAATAACATCAGAGATATGGCAAACACCTACTCAAAACATAAAAAATTGAATAACATGAAAAATATTAAAGATAGACCCCCCTTTCAAAGTTATTTTATAACAGTGTAATAGCCATATTTACCTTCCGAAGTATTTGAGGCAGTCTTTTCGAAGTTTAAAACTAGATAGCAAAACTTAGACAACCGAGTCTAATCAATAGACACAACTACACTCTCTAAATATCTTAATTCAGCTCCACCGAACAATTTCTCAAGTTAAATCGAAAGTTACCTATTTCTATCTACAATATCAAGATAACAACGGCGTCTAAATCTTGCTAAGGATTTAATTGACACATTCGCTAAGCGCAAACGTTATTACAGATGAATGGTAGCTGCTTATCTCAGGGGTAACTACTAGCCTCGTAACGAGGGACAGCATTATGAATATCGATAATGCGTTATTCTCAGACGTAATCGGCGAAGTTGGAGGCAGTATTATCGATAAGCGTCGGCTTGGGGGCATCGCATCCCTATACATCAGGGAGATACGATCTAACCCTATGTCGCTCGCAACTAAACTGTGCAATTACGTGATAATATATGTTTGTAACGATATCACGGTGTGTTTCGCGCCTGACGTGAAGTGATATATTAAGGTTTGGTTATGTAATGAGGCTCAAAAAGCTTAGATGAAAAGTGTGAAAACTGAAAATTAAGTGGGCATCCAGGCATTCCGGTGAAAATGTGTCTTGTTCTTCGTATTTCAAAGAGAGACCTTCATCCAAGATTTCAGGGTAGACTAATTTACGAAATTATTTTAAATAAATACAATTTATTTTTCAGTCTTCTGGGCATGTTTCCGGATGACAGCGATGCAAACGTGTACTTAGACGCCTAAATGTCCTTTTGTTTTTGTACAGTTACTTAGTCATTTGATTTAGTGTTAGATAGATATATAGAGATATAATTTATTTAACTACCTATACAAAATTAAAAGAGTAACGGTGGAGTTTCTTGCCCATTCTTCTCCATACGAAAACTACCTTTTGGAAGGGGCGACTAGAATCAATTCTGTTTTTTTTTTTTTGTAAATTTTGACGTTCAAAAGTGCTTTATAAGGGTCTATTTGAAATAAATGATTTGACTTTGAGATTGTATATTGTATATAAGATATTTATGTAATGTATTTCTTTCTACAATAACGAAAAAAAATGTGTACGTCTACCATTCAATTCGAAATGCAATATACCAGCAAAAATATTATCAACCTTTCTTTTATTTGCGGACTCATATTGACATGGAGGCCGAACGTTAGTTATTGTGTTACAAATTGTATTTCTTTATTAGACACGTACGAACAAAATGGCTGCTGTAATGGACCTCGTCTGCAGAGAAGAAACTTGTTTATTGACATGCCTATTTAGTTTAATATGTAGAAATTGCGAGATTGTTTACGAAGTTTGAGAATGGACAAAAAAAGGAAGGGAAATGACTATTCTGTAGTCTGTATCGGCGAAACGCATTATGGTAAAGACAACTAACAAACAACCAACACACAACTAACAACACTAACTAATATTATAAATGCGAAAGTGAGTTTGTTTGTTTGTTACGCTTTCACACTAAAACAGCTGAACGAATTTGGACGAATTTTGACAGATAGGTAGCCTGGAACCTGGAGAAAGACCTAGGCTACTTTTTCTTTTTGCGAATAAGTCGGGAAGGGATATCGTGACCTCCGGCAACATGGCAACTGATGGAACACAGGTGAGTTTTAGTCAGCAAGAGTCTGACACGCCCTCCCACTCCAAAAAAAAAAGCTACGTTTCATCCTCGATCGCAGACGAAATGTTTCAGAAGAAAATTATGAAACAAAGCTCTATCAATAAAATGTTTAACTATGATCAAATATTGTAGCTAAAGCAATCACTACACTTCTGGCAACGCCTGTAGCCAAACCAAATGTTTATATCATATCTTCGAAGCAATAAAAAAATTCAACGCTATAATTTCATAATTACAGCTTTAAACGATAATGTGTAGGTATCTTTAAAAAATCTTATGAATACATTTACATACTCCCCCGTGATTTAACTTTCTCTGTTTTATCGTTCATTCAAAAGCAATGTGCTCTCAAAAAACCGGCCAAATGCGTGTCGGACTACGCACAATGAAGAGTTCCGTAGTTGGAATGAATTTATCCCGAATACAAACTTAACATTGTAGTTGAAATACATTCCAACTAAAAATGTAAGTTTGTACGCACAATATTGAAAGATTTACCGTGTTATTTTAAGACCATAGACTTCTTATAGGTTTTCCTGTAATCTATGAGTGAAGAACCATACTCTGTATTTTTTTCAAAATTTTAGGCTCAGTAGTTTCGGAGATAAGGGAATGGTCAATTTTAATCTATTTTCTTAAATATCTTTAAATGTATTTATTTTAACAACAAATCCTTTCATTTGATTTGTCACACGACATAGTTTGTAAAACTTTTTTTTTTTTAATTTTCTTATTTGCCTCCCAAAAGTGGTCCTCCCTATATTCAAAATTCAGTTATTTACGTTACACGTCCGTGTTTGGGTCACAGAAATACATATTTGTACCAAATTTTAACTTAATCGTCCATTAGATTCGGAGCAAATTGGCTGTGACAGACGGACAGACAGACACACGAGTGATCCTACAAGGGTTCCGTTTTTTCCTTTTGAAGTACGGAACCCTAAAATACGACTGCCTAACTCAATAATCGTAACCGAAGTTATTTTCTAACTTGTTTACTTTTACATAACATCATCAGCCATGTACCTTTCTCCGTTCGTTGACCGCCGTCCATTCAAGGCCAGGTGACGGCCAATTATAAGCGTTTTTAATATAATTTACGCTTATTACGCGTTTTTTTTTGTGTAACTTCATGCTTGAATTATATTTAGATGACTATCTTTCTGTGAGTTCTGGAGCTTAATGAAGGCGATCAAAGGAGTACCTCCTATCTTATTTATTTTAAGTGTCTGAAATGCCATAAAATATACTATATCGCAAATAAAAAAACTTAAATACTACCCATCTATTTCAAGAACTACTCTAGTCCCTGAAGCCTTAATAAACTTCGTATACTAAGATTTTGCCACAAAGGTCAAAAATGCCTTTGCAGTGATCCAAACTCATTTATTTCTCTCTTTTAACACAATTATGTAAATACTTATTTAAATTCATAAAGTTCATGAAGGATTAAGGCTACATCACATAACAAAGGAATTAAGTTCTTTCCGCTTTTTAAAATCTCTCTAAAATAATATTCATACCACGTTTCGTTGATATTAATCAAAATGACAACATTAGTATTCCTACCATGACCGGCATAAAAAATAGTTATGTCTATTTTAATTTGAATTAATCATAACATGGTAACACTATTACGTAAAATGTTTTATTCATTTATATAATCCTTTATCCTATCATTATAGACGTTGATAAGCCTTTCATCAAATTAATTAAACCGATTCTAATAAATGTGGCTATAAGTTTGAATTTCGCAAATCAATTTCTTTTATATAAAATAATTATGATTAAAATGTTATGTCACACTGTTCGACATTTATTACCTATGATTGAACTGCTATTATAATTCTGATTTAGTCATCAAATATATAGCAATTAATAAAGATAACGAATGAAAAAAAACAGTGGCACTCCGGGGTGCCGACAGAAGTGAAAACTTGAACAAGATCGCCTTGGTGAAAGAAAAATACTTGTATAAACGTTTAAAGTAAAAAACTTGCATAGAACATTGATCCGTAACGTAATATAAACAAAGAGCACAATCGCGTTTACAAAAATGAGGTATCGGTAACGGTGTCGCGAGGTCAATTGTTTTTTCCCATCTCAAAAATGCCCAACGCGCCTAAAGAAGTTTCACTTAAAAAAAACAAACAAGACTCTCTAACATAGACAAATTGCTTTGGCTTCTCTATTTTTTGTAAGATTATACACCATATTAAATTGGCCAAAATCTATGATTCATCAGAGTAGACAGATTGTCTATTACCATTATTTTTACATGGCCATGAACCTCTACATAAACGATGATACTTATAGAACTAACTACCGATTCAAACTACTTAAGAAGGTACAGACCATAAATATTATTTTGCAAACCGGAGTTTTTATTCGAAACATCACACGCTAGGAAGTTCGACAACAATGCTTATTGTTAAATGTGTCAACGTTTTCTAATGCGTAACGTAACATGTAGGTAGAAAACTTAATGGACCATAACATTTATTATTTTATATCTAACTCTTCTAAATAATATGACATCACGGATTCCCCAAAGGGTTAGACAGAGGTGTACCTCTAGCACACCCACATTATTTTTAAGGCAGTGATAGCCTACTGGTGTAACCGTCAGACTTCCAAGTCTCGAGTTTCCATCCCAAGGCACGCACCTCTGACTTTTCGGATTCATGTGCGTTATATAATTATCACTTGCTTCTTAAACGGTGAAGAAAAACATCGTGAGGAAACCGGCATGACTGAGAACATATGAAGCCAAGTCAGAGGCCTATGGGCGGCTTTAAAACTCTGACACCAGCACCCTAATTGCGTTATACACGATCGATCAGAATCAGAATCGTTTTGAGACAGATTGTTAATCCATTGCTTCACAAGTTGGAAAAAAAAATCTGCTCAACAATGTAAATAACGCAATGAATGTTTTTGAACTGTCAAAATGAAACAGATTAGTCTTAATCATTTACGAAAAAGTGTTACGTAGTTAAGGTACAGGTTAGTCACTAACCACACGAAAAGAAGAAGACCTACATTTTCCCAGCAATAATAGCGGGCTCTTCTAAATACAGTGTGATTCTTCATAATGTCCACATATCGAAATGAGGGAATCTATGCTTAATTTTAACGACAGAAAAAATGTTTAAAAAAATCTAAATATTTTTTAATACTTTTTATGGAATAAAACAAAAAATTGTAACAAAACTGTGTAACTTTTAAACTAAATCATCTATCGCGATGAAACAAACTCCATAATAATTGGACGTAATTAGGCGTCCACATAAAATGAAAATTGAGAAAAAACTACCCTCAATTCAAAATAAACATGTTTTTTTAACAAAAATCTGTATTTTTTTCATCAATTTTTACAATAATTGTAAAATTTATAAATGAAATGCCAAAGAGAAGATTTTTTTTTCATTTTACAATTAAAAAAAAAACATTTTCATATTTATTCCGGCGATAAAATTAAGCATAGATTCCCCATTTCGATATGTGCACATTATAAAGAATCACACTGTATTACAACTTAATTTAAAAACAGAACACTTGTTCGAGACGAACGTAGATACTCAAAATAAGTCTTCAAGACTTTCTATGTCAACGAAACAAAACACAATCGATCATTGAGCTATCAAAGAGGTTTAAAAGCAAATAAAGTTTATTGTGTAACTTTCTTCTATCTCTAGAGCGGGTGCGAGCTGCGAGGCAAGCAATGCGCTCGTTTTTGTCGATGGTTACGTAATCCGCCGTCAAGCAACGTCATGCCGCGTCAACGGTCATTATCACATCGTCGGCGAGATGTTAAACAGACTGTTACTGACAATTTTATTGGCTTTCATTTTACGTTTTTTAGGTACATTGTGGACATGTGTCATCAATGTGTTTTTGTTTTTTCAAACTGCCACTAATGTTCTTTTTTTATTATTTTTACTAATTATTGTTTGATTTAGGAATCAGCAGTTTAGCATCCCTTACAATGATGACATCAAGCTTTGTGTTGTTTGTTTGTGGTATTAACAAATTCAGCAGGGTGCATTAAAAAGCTTTCTACAGCCTTAGCCATTCAGCTATTCATTAAAAGATGACTGGCTATTCTCAAACAACAATGCATCCACGAAATAACAGGTTCATCTTCATCATAAACAATTTCTCAACAGAAGATATGGTAGACATTTATTTCACCGTCGCACTGTCATAGCACATATCACCTGTTTCAGCAGGCAACAAGAAATTACTTAAAAGTTAAGGCCTACGTGCTCAAACGCCTAACTTTCAAGAACCATAGAGTCACCGCTGAGTTTTAGTTTTACGAGTTTCCACTGTTCCTTAAGAAAGTTGTGAAACTGCATGCACTATTCACCATTCTGTCGGAAGATTTCTTTAGTGATGCGCTTGCACATAAAATCATATTGTTACTTACTGATGAGTCATTGTTAGATCATTTTAAAGATAAAAGCTGTCATTTTCATCGTTATTTTATAGCTTCTCTCTAAGGTGTGATGGTATAAAATCATTGGCGAATTTGGTAAACAGCGAAGGCATTAATTTCACAGCGATATTAAGGCGAAAGGCGGTGCGTGTCCATAAAGAAAAAGAAGGGCCGTTAATCACCTCGCTGGCTTACTGCATCTTGGCAATTTTAGTATTTGGACGTACTATTGGACTCACCTTGACTCTCATGCTCATGCATGATGTGAGTTCAAATTCGGGCGAGTAAGTACCAATTTGACTTTTCATTCATATTATGGTACTTACTCGGTTTATCTTGGACAGGAAGGAAAACATCGCGAGGAAACCTAGACTTATATCGCCAACCCGTCTTGAACAAGTGAACGAGTGAGTGAGTTTAATTAAATGTTTTCTGTTTTTTATAGTTATAAGGTGTATTTTTCTGCTGTAAGGTATTACATACACACTTAAAGAAAGAAAAATGAAATGAATGAATGAAAACATTTTTCTTTCTTTATTTCTTTAAGTTTGGTAACCAATACTCGTGCCTTCTGTGTATGAGAAGAGGCGTTTGCCCTGCAGTGAGACAACAATAGGCTGGTATTACTATTATTATTATATGCGACTTAGACATAACTGACGAAATGTGGATCTATCACAGGTGGTCCTTCGGGGATTACAGGCGTGATGTTATTTATATTATGTGTTTTATTAATGCGGCAAACATATAATATACACAAACACATTTACAACTAACTACTATATATATTATGTACAAGTATGTAAAGGAAAAAGTTAAAAATAAAGACAAGAGTTCATTGGGCGTCAAAAAATTCGTCCGCATCGCTGTCAGCGGGAAAAGTGCCCAAAAAGCTGGCAGCATTGCCACGTTGGATGGCAATGGTGATTTTTTGGGGTGCGCCAAAGTTCACCTAAATTTTCAACTCCGATAATTGGAAATCCGAAAATGTTCTTCCTAACATTTTTCATCCTAACAATCACAATTCCTAACTACTCTGTCTCTAATGTTCATAATTCCGAAGCATTCAACTTCATAATGTCAGTAGCAATAAACATCTATTATACTTTTATTTGTTTCCCTATATTTTCTCAACATAACCATCTTTTATACTATTATTCAAAGTCATATCTTTTTTGTTCAGATTAAAAAAAAAAAAGATAAGATTAAAGATATCCATAGGTTAGGTTAGGTTAGAACTGTGACCAACTACGCGCGAGCCGAGCGAGCGAAGCGAGCGGTGCCGCGGCAGCGGCCGGCGAGCGCTACATCGAAATTGGTCGCGAAATTTTTCTAAGTATTTTTTTCATAGTGCCCCCAAGAAACGAATCGTTGTAAACATGCACGTAATAATGATAATACACCGACATGAACTTAGCAATAGACACAACACAGTACGTTATGTAAAGCATACCCCCAAATAATAAATAATCAAACCCTCAAATTAAAACTATAAATATCATCTTCTACCCACATATATTTTTTATAACACTTGGTAAATGTTTCTTTCTGAGTATGAGTGAAAATATTATGGTAATTATGTTTAGAGATAAAAGCGTTATGATAAAAAACAGTAGGAGTTAAAATATATTTACATTAATGATATTATTAATTACAATTTTCGGAAACATGAGTGTTATGAACATCGCCGGTAGCACTACAAATAGTATGAATGAAAACTTTAGGATGAAAAATTTTAGGAAGAGTGATCATTCGGATTACAAATCGTTAGGAAGAACAATTTCGGGTAAAGAACTTTAGTTGAGCCAATATGGACCCGATTTTTTGGCCTAAGAATTGGCCAGCCCTCTGGTCACGTAAAGAATCGACCAACCGCTTGGCGATGTCCCGGAATACTCGGTGAACTCAGAATATTATGTGTTAGATTGTGGAAGTTTTTTTTTTGGCAATTTTTGTAAATAAAAAATATAGGTCACATAGGCACGGGTACCATAATACTGTATAAATGTTCCAACCACCATTTTATTCATAAAACCTCAGTATATAATTTACATTGAATGATATAATATTTATTTTACTGTAAGCAAGCATTTAACCGAAAATATCGCAGCGCTTCAGCGTAACTGCCCTTTGGTAAATCAGTACAAAGGAGATTCACTTAAGGCATAGCCACTAGTACTAGTAATTATTTGCAGCTGAAAAATCTATTAATTATCGTCCTTAATCGTTTACTGCAAGCATCAACATTACAAGTATTTTTTTTTAAGGAAATAAGGGCCTGTAGTGAAGAGGTAGGGAAACACCTCGTGATAAATCCCAGTTCACTTATCTGACGGTTTAAATGAAAAAAACTCTGTTCTGGTTTTTTATTAAAATGGACATTACTATTCGCAAACTGCAAAACAGAACTTCATATCCGTAAAGTCAAAAAAATTATCAATTTCAGCAGTTTTCCAAATAAAACGAAGCAGAATACCAGCGTTGCGGTATTTATTTTTTTAAATATCGCAGCATTATGCTGAGATAGGAGTCTTTTTGGTCTCCCACAGGTCGTAATTTTTTTTTTGTTAGTTTAAAATTATACTTTTTTATTTCTTTATTACTGTGTGTATTTCCTGTACGTGTCCCAAATAAAATATTTTTCCTTCTTTCTTTTCTTTCAAATGTACCTACTCACAAATGCGGTCGAAACCTCCTTTGTGTCAACCGTGTGCAATTTTGTTATTAACTACAACAAGCTTTGTCTCTTCATGGTATTTAGATATCCAGGTTAGAACATCTGTTCACATTTAATTCAGTTCACGAGTTTTCTTGGAGTTAAGCACTTACTTTCTTGCTTTGAATGTAGTCGATATATAGGAAACATAATAATAAATATCGTGAGGAAACCTGGACTGACTGAAATAACTGAGATTTTGGTCAAATTGACTTTTCACTAGCTTTTTACCATTTTCGTAACACCCAACCATGCCGCATAAATAAATCGCAATTTTCTCCAAACAAGAAAATTTTAGTTATTTAGTTCTCCACCTACGCCAACGATATACGTCTGAAATTTCCTACCGGTCTAGAGCAAGTGGCAATTAATGTTCGTGCCTTCTGTGAATGAGAAGAATGCCTTTGCCCTGCAGTGAGACAATAGGGATGATGCCTTGGTAAAAAAAAACTATCTAGTCAGTCAGTCAGATAATAAAAAAATATTAGACAAGTATTTTTTGCTTTCTATTTAATTAAAAATTATATATTATTTAAATTATATATAAATACTTAATTAATAAAAAATTACTTAGATAAAAACGCATTAAAGTTGGGGATTGGGAGTCACTACGTCACAAGTAAGTATAAAATCTACATACTCGTGACTTCATGGCACATTTTAACTCAGTGTATCTTCGTAATCTTTTGATAACGTAAAAAAAGAAAAAATACGTGTCTTTATTTTTTAAAGACAAAAAATAAATTTCAGTTATCATCCATTATAGTCTAGTATTATTATTATGATATACTGTGTATTTTGTATAATATATTATTTATTTTCAAAATATATTTTTCATATTGTCTAGATATGACATCTTGGGGATCGATACGCCCATTTATCTCATGAAATACAGAATTATATAACAAGAGTTTTCCGCCAAATAATTCAATCAATACTTGCTCAAATGCAACTACGCTCATTCATGTTAATTTCTTTAAGCACCAAATCATAGGTCATAAAATTTTACAACCTAGTGTCGTATAATTTGTGCCATTGAAAATTATTATAACGTCCGCACACTACTTTCCGAGGTTTATTTCTCTATTAGTAAGTATGTGTCTTGTGAAAGTTGATAAGTTGACCCATGACATCAAATGGGAATCGGAAAATTACCTACTTATGGGTGTGAAAAACCATTTTGCGACCAAACGTCGGAAAATGGTTTTTCATAGTACACTCTGAAATGTTTGGAAGCATTAATAATAATAAGGGGCCCATTATTGAGCGTGCAAGTCACCCCCTGCCATTTTATCTGTGTATTTTGTATAAAACATTGATCAGGCAGGGGCCATAGTCTTTCCATAGTCCTAGATAACCAGTTCATTTTAGCCATCCAAACCCATAACCCAATATCTTTGTTTCCATATCCTGCAATAGTCCTACACCAACCGGGGGTTGTCCTTGGATGCACTTACGTAGTGCGGACAAGGATAATCATCGGTTGGTGCCTCATTTAATTAAAAACGTCTAACGGGCCTCTGCGAGTTGGCTTCGGCCCCTCGTACGCCTTCCAAAGGTCCGGGACTCCAGGGTGCCGAGAAATGTCAAGAAACGTAAAAAATAATAATAACCCCATCGTCGTATCTCTATGTTGACGTCGTGGTGGGGCTTGCGCGCTCCGAACTCTAGGCCTGTGCCAGTAGAGTTTACTTTGCCGGAACAGGTCTGGGATTAGGAGCCAGACCAAGAGAGATACAAAAACCCGCAGGGCAGCATGTGGCGAGCTGTTGGGCAGTAGCGACCCCACGGACCCTATCTCCCGGGAGAAGTCTTGTTCCTCACCTCTGGCTTGCTTTTATTGGCCGGCTGGAGTGAACACTGATGAGGAACAGAGCTCCCGCCTCATTCTTGCCTTAATTGGCCGGCTTGAGTGGAGATTCGTAAGAGCAAACGTGCTCGGAGGAAAGAAGTATTCCAGTAAGATGCTGGTAGGGATCTTGACCGTACTTCCGGGATTGTCCTCATAGCCGTGGAATACCTCTCTACTCCTCATAAGCACCTCAGGACATGTTGCCCCCTTGTCGCTACGACACTATGTGCTAGCGACCGTTTTCGGGGGCCCATTATTGAGCGTGCAAGTCACCCCCTGCCATTTTATCCGAGTACATTTAAACATTGATCAGGCAGGGGCCATAGTCCTTCCATAGCTCCAGGTAACCAGTCCACTTAAGCCACCCAAACCCATAGTCCAATATCTTTGTTTCCATATTCTGCAATAGTCCTACACCAACCGGGGGTTGTCCTTGGGTGCCCTTGCATAGTGCGAACAGGGATAATCGTCGGTTGGTGCCTCAATACTTAAAAATGTCTAAGGGGCCTCTGCGAGTTGGCTTCGGCCCCTCGTACGCCTTCCAAAGGTCCGGGACCCCAGGGTCCCGAGATATGTCAAAGACATTTAAAAATAATAATAATAATATTTATTCAAAAATTATTACAAGGCATAAAAATTATTACAGATTTGCTTAAATGTAAATTATATACATTGTTTAATATTTAAGAAAGACTTACGAGTACAAAACTTGTTTTGAAACTCGACGAAAAATTTAGGAATGATATTAGGTTCGACCCCGCATTACCTCAAGCTTTTCCCAAACATTTATTTTTTGTCTAGTTCGATCCGATGATCGAATCGAAAATAAAATGATATCGAACGATTAAACGTGAGTTTAAATTATAAGACGATGGGATAATACTTTAACAAGTTTTCGTTCAAGCTTTAACGAATTGAAATCACTCATCACTTGCATCAGGATTTATTCAAGAGCCCCAATCTTAGGTAGCTACTTGAAACAAAAATATCGGAGCTTACAACCCTAATATTCTCTTTTGTCAATGCAAGAGATGGCCCTTAAGGACGTCTCGCCCTCCTCTTCCCCGTACCCCTCGCCCGCCGGTCCGACAAGATCCAAGATGCAAGAATGCAGGTCCACGCCAGTGCTTCGCTTTCGAAATAACTCGCCACTCGCTAACATTTCTTTCATGCTGGATGTTAAAGTCGCGTAATTTTTGTAAACACTACTTTAGTTCATATTGTTTGTAAAGGTAATTAGCTGTTTGGTTCATTGAGTTTTTAGTTGCAGTATTAGATCGGGTTTACACAAATGAATGAATAAATTGAATGAATGCGTGCTTAGAACTGTTTATGAAAACATATTTTTTTATATGTTTTATATCATTTCAAGTTAAGCTATTTCTAGTAATAGTCATCAATAATGAAAATTTTGCATACTGAAATTATCAAAAAAAATCTAAACACATAATTTTTTTGCTATTTTTCCAAAGAATTTTTCATAAATTGATTTCAGATTTTCATTTTCCGCTTTTCGATACTTGAGATAAAGTTGTTTCTTCTATTTTTATTTTTATATGGTTCGTGGTAACGAAACGTGTTCATTCATTTTGAAATTAGATTTCGAATGTTATCACGTTCCTTCGATACTATTGTTTCCTATTTGATCAAACTTTTTGCACCGAAGGTCAATTCGCATTCCAATTTAAATAGGTAACGGTTTTGTTATTATTATTGAACAAAGCGAAGTAATTTATCACTGAAATTAAAGTTCATGTAATAATTACCGTAGTATGACCCGACACCGGGGAAACTCAATAGAGCTGAACTTTCAAAAGCTCATATCATCGTTCTAAATTGACACTTAATATAAAATGTCAGCTTACATAAAATCAATTTTAGACCAAATAAAAATGTTTTCCTTAAACGATTTGTACCATTTACATAATCAAATTGATTTGAATGTTCATTCGTTACAAAATACATTAAGAAGTCATTTTATATTCACATCTACGCCATAATAACACAAGACACGGACATCCTTCACAACTTCCTCGAAACCTGAAGGATAATTTACAAAACAGGATAGCCAGGCATCCGGTTATCTACCTGATGTATTCTTATCCTCGCAAATTATACTTATTAACTGCCTCGCATCACGCAACAGCTAATGTCAATATTGTAGGCCCACTGAAGGATTACCTACAGCAGTGTATTTACTATAATACGTTTATAAAACCAGTAAAATTATAATTAGCATAAAACTCGTTACAATACAGTTAAAATGTCACTCACCTTTTCGAATTAATTTCGACTGCACCAAAAATATATATTTACAAATGTCACAATATATAAAATCCAGACAGACACAACACTATTCACAAAATAAAATTCCAGTTCCACTACAGAATAAAAAAATAAATATTCTTTGAACAAAAGAAACTTCAATACGGTTGAAAATTGTAGTTTTCGTAGCACTCCGAAGTGCAAAAGAGTTCAACGCGCGAGCTCTCTCTAAGCAGGCCCGTCGTATACTGAACCCGCTCGCGAGGCCGTACACTATCTCCTCGTACAACTTAACGTACCTGATAACGCATACCTAACAACCATCTTGATACTTTGCCTTCTTATTTCAAAATATTGTTTTTTTTTTTCTATTCAGCCACTCATATTTTGAATTGAGAAATGTTTTTTTTTTTTCGCATGACCAAACAGTATTTACGCAGCACTAGCGCGGTCGCCGCCTCCGATTGATACAATCATGGGCGAAAAGTAAATGGTTCTTAATAAACGATGCACCGCAAGTGCACTAAGTTAACCTTTTTATCGGGAGCTTTAAGCTCGGCGGTGAGTTAAATAAAGTGGTTTCTAAATATAAACGGCGTATCTGGACGCGCCATTGGCAGGTGCGAGCCTACGCGTAAAGCTTTTTTGCCACCATCTCTATTTTTTATTACTTTTTGTATTTTTTTTAAAGGGACAATTTTATAATTAAAGCTAGTACGTTTATCGTGGACCGAGAGAAGTTTTACCGAGAAACTGTGGTCGATGATATCTATATCTTATCCCGCCGACTTAGTACTACAAAATGGTAATTAATTTTATTTATTAACAATGTCTACAAGTTTTTATTTGTGGAGTTTATAATTAATATGATGTTTTACTGCGCCTGTTCAGATAATGTCGCATTTTGTAACGTTGTAGTTGTAAATGGAGATTACATCGGGAATATTAAAAATAAAAAATTACGTTCATAAATAAAATTAATCGTTGTTTGCATTCATCATCATTATAACTTGTTAAATGTTATGTCATTTATGACCATCATTTTATTCGTTATTTGCTTCACATGAACTGTTCGCAACTTTTTATGGTGAATCAAGAAAATAAATTAAGAAAAAAGCACGCTTTTTACCATTTTAATTAAAAGTAAGTGCTAGTAATAAAGTTGAAATAAAAGTGCTCAACTAGCTTGAGACAAACGATAGATCCATAACAATTAAATAAAAGTAGTTGTGAACAGTCGAGAACAGGGGGGTATCGGGGGGACAGGTGAGGGGGGGGGGGGAGACCGATAATTAAAAAGAGCGTAATGCGCGTATGGTCCCACGGCCCGTTACCGTTATCGCGAAGGTAGGTAATGAAACTGAGTTAATATTGTAGCGTGTGGTACAACCGTAAGGATGAAGCGGTTTGATACACTAATTAAATCTTTGGAGTATAACTAAGCTGTCTTAGAGGTTATCGTAAGCTTAACATAAAAAAGTTCATTTTCTAGGTCATTTCTATCAATCTAACTCAAGATAATCTAATCTAACGGCCGCGCCTTACGAGTTGTAGGTCGTAGGTTTGAACCCAGACAGGCGCTTTACTTTGTGTAAATTATTTCATCACCACTGCTCTCAAAACGGTGAAGGAAAACATCGTGAGGAAACCGGCATGTCTTAGAACCGAAAATTTGAAGACATGTGACATCTACCAACCCGCACTGGGCCCGCGTGATGGATTACGGCCCACTCCCTCTCAGAGAGGAGGCCTGTGTCCCAGCAGTGGGAACAGTTATAGGCTGATGATGATGATGAACTCAAGATACCAACTCAAGTGTCTCAGGCAGGCGGTCTTAGGTTCTAGTGAGACAGTTATAGGCCTACTCTAAGGCCTGTATTACAGAACGTCACTCAATACTCAAGCATTACTTAAAACTATTTTCAACCAATCAAATGGCTTGAATCTAGTTTTAAATAATGCTTGAGTATTGAGTGACGTTCTGTAATACGGGCCTAAGACTCCCACATTACACTACTTACTTAAATACCTAAGGAATCGATACAATATTGTATTTCTCAAGATCTTTTGAGATTACATTATCCTTAAGATAAGACTATTATTGTGTTTTTTAATCGGATTTGCACTTTTTACTACAGTTAAAAGTTGGCTGAATGGTATTTCGGGTTCCGTACCCGAAGGGTGCCAAACGGAACCCTATTACTAAACCTCCGCTGTTCGTCCGTCCATTCGTCTGTCTGTCAGCGGGCTGTATCTCATGAACCGTAATAGGAACATTTGAAATTTTCACAGATTGTGTATTTCTATAGCCGCTATAACAACAAATAATAATAAAAGAGACGTGTTTTTTGAAGTAAAAACTTCTTTAGGCGCGTTGGGTATTTTTGAGTTGGGACTAAACCATTGATTTCGCGACACTGTGACGACACCTCAATTTTGTTAACACGATTGTGCTCTTTATTTATATTACGTTACAGATCAATGTTCTATGCAAGTATTTTTACTTTAAATGTTTTGGAAGTTTTTTTTTTTTTGTATACGCTGTTATACTATTTATTTAGATAAGGTTACGGCCCGATGTCCTATACAAGTATTGTTCTTCCACCAAGGCGATCTTGTTTAAGTTTTCACTTCTGTCGACACTCCCGGGGTGCCAGTTTTTTATTTATTTTTTTCAAAATTTTTTGCTCGATATTAATTCGGTACGGCACCCTTCGTGAGCAAGTCTGACTCGCATTTGACCGGTGTTTCTTATATTTTGTGGCACACACCAACATTCTGGACGTAGTACTTAAATCTTAACTAATTTCCACTTCACCCTTATCTATCTAATCTGAGATACGTCGTGTCATCAACCTTGTAATGAGGACGATCTCGCCTCATAACTTTGAAGTACATTTTTAACGCTTATTCGTGTTTTAATTGCTTCACGTTATGACTACAATGTAAGCAAATACGACTGGTAGGAAAAAGAAAACGTTTCTCGTCATTATGTCGTATTTTTCCCTATTAGGACCCTATGTCCCATAGAACTGACTGACTGATACAACACTGTTATTACTCTTATTTTGTGAAATTCATTAGTTTATGCTTAACTTGTAAAAATGGGGCTGCACCAGCCAAAGGGGCTGCACCAGCCAAAGCAATCGTCAAATCATACAACGTTTTCAAAATAAAGTACTAAGGGATATAGTCAACGCACCCTAGTACATTAGAAATAGTGACCTCCACCGGGACCTCAAGATGGATGTCGTAAACATAGTTATACAAAAATATGCAGAAGCTCATGAACACAGACTTCATCATCACGTGAATGTTGAGGCAATCCAACTCCTTGACAACACTGAATTAGTGCGAAGACTAAAAAGGATTAAACCTTTTGAGTTAGTTTAGTGCAGAGTAAGTAAACTTAAACTGTGGTGCAAGTGCTGACTTTTACAAAGAACACGTGAATCAAGTGTCTTCCCCTTAACTTATAGTGAATAAGAAAGACTTGCTTCGAAAGTGTAGGCGTGTAAAAACTTAAGCAAAGGAGAGTCATATTGTATTTTTGTATTAACAAAAGATTGAGATATTTTAAAGAACCAATATCTGGATGACCAATATCTTTTTTTTTTTTTGAACGACGTTTTCTAAAAATGAATCCTAGCTAGATCGATTTATCGCCCCCGAAACCCCCTGCATACTAAATTTTATGAAAATCGTTGGAGCCGTTTCCAAGATTCAGATTATATATAATATTTATATCCATATATACAAGAATTGCTCGTTTAAAGGTATTAGATAAATATTTGTAAAAAAGCCATAAGCTATGTGTGTGAATTGTATGAACCAACCCACTGATTTCTTCGATTTACTATCTGCAATCAGACTACTCTATACTCCGTTTGAAATAAGATTAGACATTTAAACAAACCTTTTTTACAGTCCGTTCAACCGATTTTGACTTCTATACCGTAGGCATAAGGATGGCATTGATGAAGGATGGAGTAAAGCTGCTATCGTTGTTGGTTACCTCATAAGCCATAGCATAGCAATAATTAAAATTAAATTTAATTTTAATAAAAACTAATTTGAATTTTATTTGAAAATGTATACTTATGCGTATTCTGAGTCTATATGTTATTCGAGTGAAATGATTTGAATTTAAATTTAATCACAATTATTATATAAACACATCATCATCGGACAATAATTTTGACACATCCACAATGGGCGCACTTGAGTGCTATCAAAGAATAGAAGAGGCTAAGTAAAGCGATTCTAATAGAAAGCCGTGACAGTTTCCACGCCACACATCGGGGTCGCCCATTGTGGAACGGTTATTGTCTACATTTCTGTTTAATTGCATCAATAGGTGGTTGTTATATACATAGTTATGAATGTCAAGGATTTTTTTTTTATCATTATATTCCTCATTATTTACTTTTCTTGAATTCATGTTATCTATAGATAATTGAAATTATAATTGTCAGGGAATGCTTTATCTCATAATATCAATCAATCTGCCTAGCCTTTTCCCAACTATGTTGGGGTCGGCTTCCAGTCTAACCGGATGCAGCTGAATACCAGTATTTTACATGGAGGACTGCCTATCTGACCTCCACAACCCGGTAACTGGGTAATACGATACTCCTTGGTAAAACTGGTTGTCAGACTTTCGGGCTTCTGACGACCCGTAACGACTGTCAAAGATCCACGAATGACAGCCGGAACCAACAGCTTAACGTGCTTCCGAGGCACGGAGGAGTCTCGATATGTAAAGATGGTCACCCATCCACGGACCAACCCCGGCAAGCATAGCTTAACCTGATGGATCGACTCGTGCGGCTGTTATTACTTAGCCATGAGCTCCTCCACGAGCTTTATCTCATAATATAAAACATATTTATTTTTTCTTCATTTGTTTGTTTTTTACGCTTTTACGCTAAAACAGCTTAACGGATTTGGATAAAATTTAGCACATGGGTAGACCATGACTTGGGTCCTACAACAAAGAAAACTACAACAAAGACAATAACAAAGGATACTTTTTATCTCAATATTCTTAAGGGATCGAGACTTCTGCGGGTGAAACTGCGCAAATAAATGATAATTAAACCATAGGACCATTCCAATTTTCCGTACCTTCCATAAAGTTATTCATAACTACACTTACGTTCTTACATTCATATTTATTTATAACCGGAATCGGACAAAAATACTGTCACGTAGTTTTCACGTCATAAAACTCCGCATTCTATTAAAAGGATACACTGTTTGAATAAATTGAATATTTAATTGAAACAATAACATCGTATGTACAGACAACAAAGAGATAGGTATGCAGGCATCGCTCTATCCCAATTTGGCGTTTGTTGAGTTGTATATAGCTATAAGTAGGTAGACATAAGCCTTCAAAATTCTTTGTCTGATATAAATACAAAGATGCTTATTCTTACCTGCTAACCAAACTCTATTATTAACAATACTTTCGTTTTATTTATTTCGAACTTTCTTTTGTCCGCAGCCTCGCCCGAGTGGAGGTCGGAAATTAGCCCACGAAAACGTACTATTGGGTTAAAAAGTATCCTTAGTCCTAACCCAAGTCACGGTCTACACATGTGCAAAATTTCATCCAAATCCGTGCAGCCGTTTTAGCGTGAAAACGTAACAAACAAACTCACTTTCGCATTTATAATATTAGTTAGAATTACTTGTTGGTCTACGAGTCGTGATCACAAACGCAACTACTGATGCGCAGTGTGTGTGTATGGTTTTTACTATTACAAAATTCTTAGTGCCAACCTTTTTTTTTGGGTGGGAAATTATCAAATAACTTCTCCCGCTCTGGGTGGAGCGGGAGGGCGTGTCAGACTCTTACTGACTATAACCCACCCGTATTTCTTCGGTTGCCCTGTTGCCGGGGGCCACGATTTCCCTTTCGGCCCATATTCGCTACCCCGGCAGGCATTGGCTCTACCCGACCCTGTCTATTCTGCTGACATCTCTTTGAGGCGCGCGTGGAATACAACGCGCCGTCGACCCGGGCCTGGTCCTTATCGGACGGCGAGCTACCCATTGCTTACCGTCCGCAAGCCCGCGCCTACGGCTTAGTGCCAACCTAGAGTCCTAATTTGTGCCTAGTAAAGGCTCACCCATATTAAGTAGGTACATGGGATAATTAATTGATTCAGGCGTGACCTTGCGGAAATCTATTATTAAATACAATAGACGTGGATATATTTAGTAACTTCCGCTCAGCTACTTCTCAAGAGCCAAAAAAAACTCCTGAAAGAAATCGACACGTGTCTCACCTCTCAACGAGGCATCCTCAGGATGACGATTGACTTGTTGCGAACCCGAACACGGCGTGTTGCCACACCACAGGTTACTAAATATATCCACGTCTATTGTATTTTAGGTAACTCTTAGTGAAAACCGCTTGCGCTGGTACGGACATGTGATGAGGCGAGATGATGACCATATGACTAAAAGAGTCATGAATATAGAAAACGGAAAGAGAGGCCGTGGACGACCACCAATGACTTGGCTACGAACAATAAAAAACCGGCCAAGTGCGTGTCGGACCACGCACAATGAAGGGTTCCGTAGTTGGGATGAATTAATCCCAAAAACAAACTTAACTTTGTAGTTGAAAAATATGTTCTCCCATACGGAATGTATGGGAAAACATGTTTTTGCAACTGCAAAGTTAAGTTGGTCGATTATTACTCGTTAACTTGTAGAGCCTACTTAGCTGTGATAGTTTTTCTTTTAATTTCGTTACATAAACTACTGTTGTGATTTTTTTCACACACCCAAAATCAACCATTTAGCCGGCAGGGGGGGGGGACTTGACTCTAACAAAAATTAGCACTTTAAAGCTTAATATTTCGCAAACGGATCCCTGAATCCAAAAATGGTTTTCACAAACTCACAATGTTTTTAAAGGACCTTTCCAATGATATCCCTCACTATGGGTTAAGAAAAGAAAAAAAATAACATCACCACTTTACGTGTATGAGAGGTACCCTAAAAAAAATGTTTTTCATAATTTTATTTTACCACTTTGTCGGCGTAATTAAAATATATACCTATGCCAAATTACAGTTTTCTAGTACTAAGGGTCTCGGAGCTAGACCGCGGACAGACAGACAGACAGACAGACGGACATGACGAAACTATAAGGGTTCCTTGTTTACTACGGAACCCTAAAAACGATATGATGACGAGCAACACAACAAAAGAGACAACCCACAACCGTACGATGTGGCGCAGAAGTACTAGGAGGGTTGACCCCAAATAAATTGGGATAGTCGCCAGGAGAAAGAAGAAGAAGATTGTATTTTAGGTACATAGGACTTAAACAAAACCAAAACACTAAACATTTCTGCCCATCCCTTCGTGAAATACTAGCGTAATATTATGTTATTCAATCAATAACATCGTACGAACGTACCCAAGATTATTTAGGTATTAGTCAACAGACACAGATCAATGGTTAGACGGCTAACATTTGAGTTAACGATCGTTATCTCGAAGTATCGATCGACAATCGATTTATTGTTTGTTGTGTTTGTTAATGTTGCTACCTTATGTGGGTGTTGGATCAGGGTGGTTTGTTAAAATAAGGGGAAGATTATTGAATATTTGGAAATACAAATTAATTTTAATGTATTTACCTATATATTATAAATTAATTTCGCTCTTCGAGTCTGTTGTTCTTCTAAACTACGCAACGGATTGTGATGCGGTTTTCATCACCATTTAGAGAATTTATTCCGAAAGGTTTGTGTGTATAATACACTAGCTTTTGCCCGTGACTTTGTCCGCGTGTAATTTCGGCCCCCGACCCACCGCATCGCAACGCATCGTCCGCCCGCACTATTAATTCGTTTTTGCTTAGCGTTCTTTCTGACTTTTTTTATTTTTGCTCGGCTCCTAAGGGTCGTAGCGTAATGTTATATAGCCTATAACCTTTCTGAAGAATTGGTCCATCCAATACAAAAATAATTTTTCAAATCCGACAGTTAGTTTAAGAGATTACCCCTTACATACAAACTTACAAACAAATTTTACCTCTTTATAATGAGTAATAAGTTTAGATTAATATTAAACTTACATAAGATAAAGAAATCTTCATATTAAACTTAGGAACATTAATTTATGTTTTATATAGTCCTAACAATACCGTGCCATGCAGGGGCGGATCGCTAGTTTGATATAAAGACAGCCACAAAAAATATAGAACCATAAGCTAATTCTTAAACCATATTTAGACTTATCTTGAAGCTAAAATTGATTTTAATGCATTAAAAAGTTGGGTTGTTTCAAACACGTGATTCACTGAAAAGTAATCATATGCAATAATATTTTTCTTACTGGCGATATTAACATAGACATAGCGCCTTCTTCTTCCGATGCAAGAGCGGAAATTTACCTTAATCTATTAGCCTCTCACGGTATGTTGCCAGCGTACTATATCCCTACCCATTCTCAAACATGCCTTGACCACGTAATTGTCAAGGCAAAACTTTCGGTGAAATGTTTTGTTGCTCGTACGACACTAACCGGCCACTATAGCGTCATTATAAGCCTTTCTCATATGAGCTCCTCACACCATCTTTCAAAAACAATAAGACGTATTCATTATCCATCCCTCGACGAAAAAATGAAAACTATTGATTTCGACAGTATTTACTCTTTAGATAGGGCTAGTGAAGCTGTATCTTTCTTCCTTAAGACCCTAACCACTTTAATGATTGCTTGTACTAAAAAGATCACTGTTCCAAGACGTAAGCGACTGATTAAGCCGTGGATTACTCCTGGACTGCTACGATGCATGCGCAATCGAGACAATCTTCATCTCAAGTCTAACAAGTATCCAAATGACGAAGTTGCAAAAATAACCTATACACGTTATCGTAATTTTTGTAATGACATTCTAAAAAAAGTTAAACAAGAGTATGATAAGGCTGAACTCTCTAAATGTCAGGGTAACACTAAAAAATTATGGGACACCATCAAAACAATCACCTACACTACTAAACAGAAAAATCCACCCATGGATCTAATTGATCCAAATCAGCCCAAAGACTCTGTCAATGAGATTAATCAATTCTTTGTAAGCATCGGTAGGTCTTTGGCGGGATCTATCACAGTGTTTGACCCTGCCTCATACCAGATTTCTTCTCTACCGCCTTGTCTCCTCTCTTTTGTCCTTCTGCCCACTGATGGGGATGAGATCAAAATCATCATAGCATCTCTTAAAACCACTAGTGCCGTGAAGTGTGACGACGTTCCCAGTGAATTAATTAAAAGATACTGTAACTTATTATCCGACCCTATCGCGTTTATCTGCAACATCTGCCTTTCCACTGGTGAATTTCCCTCGGATCTCAAGAAATCCCTAGTTCACCCAATTCACAAGTCTGGTAGCAGGGACTGTGTCAATAACTATCGTCCAATATCCATTTTGCCTACACTATCTAAAATTCTTGAGAAAATTATTAACAAGCAATTAACCAACTATCTAGAAACAAACAAACTTTTATCTAATAATCAATATGGTTTTCGTAAAGGCAGATCAACAAGCGATGCCGTACATCAACTTACTGATACCATAGTTTCTAGGTTGGATGAGAGAAAAAAGGTCCTTACGATTTTCCTCGACTTAGCGAAGGCTTTTGACACCGTCTCTGCGCCACTTTTACTGAAGAAGCTTGAACACCTCGGAATTCGTGGCGAACAATTAAAATTGTTCAAAAGTTACCTGAATGGCAGAGTTCAACGTGTTGTAGTAGATGAATAGTTGAGTGATGACTGTGAAGTCAATATCGGTATTCCTCAGGGAAGTATTTTAGGGCCTACCCTCTTTTTAATATTCATCAATGACCTCTGCCAGTTAAACCTTATTAATGGCAAGATTATTACATTCGCGGATGACACGGCTCTTCTTTTCTATGGAGATACTTGGGAGGAAGTGTACGACTTTGCTCAGAAGGGTTTCTCGCTAGTTATGACCTGGCTAAACAACAACTTACTCTCTCTTAATACAGGCAAGACTAAATACATAACATTTACATTAACAAACACTCACTTCACTCAAAACCCCTTATTAAATATCACGGCCCACTCATGTAACAACAGCTCTTCCTGCTCGTGCTCATGCCCAAAACTCGAAAAAGTGGACTCTATCAAGTACCTCGGTGTGACTATAGACAAAAACTTGAACTTTAATTCCCACATCGATCTGTTGTCCAAGAGGATTAGGAAGCTCATCTTCATTTTTAAAAGCCTACGACGTGTTGCTGATGCAAAAGTTCTTAAGACAGTATACTTTTCACTTTGTCAATCTATACTAAACTATTGCATTTCTGTTTGGGGTGGGGCCCCTAAGTCATTTATGATTAAAATCGAGCGAGCACAAAGAGCAGTGCTAAAGGTGGCCCATGCTTTACCGTTTTTTCACTCTACCTCTGAACTCTACGTTAAGTGCAAGGTTCTTACTGTTCGGCAACTGTTTATCGTTCAAACAATCTTGCGTAAACATTCAACTTTGTACTACAACTCATCCTTAAACGCTCATAAACGCATTAAAACAAATGTATGTTCTACTGAACTGTGTAAAAGTAGTCTTTCGCACCGCAACTTTTGTTTCCTTGGCAGCTATTTATACAATAAAATAAACTCAACTTTAAAAATATACCCTCTTACTAAAGCAAAGTGCAAGCAAGTTCTCACCACTTATTTCCTGAACCTTGATTACGAAAGCACTGAAAGGCTCCTTATTGTTTTAAGATAAATGTGTTTTTCAGCCTGGCCTATACACCACACTACATCACACCGCACCACACCGCACCACATCACACTACACTACATCACACTGCAACACACTGTACCACACTACACCACACCACACGATCTACACTACAACATACTTCACAGATACCAACACTTTTCAATAATAACTTTTAATTTTGTATCTTTTGTTCTTTTATTTTTTTGTTTCTCTCTATATAGGTAAAATAATTTGTAAATATTATCTTTATGATTTAATGATCAAACACTGTTTTTGGGGGGGGGCCTGGTAATCTGTGTGACAAGTTTTCCTAGTGCAGATACCAGTCTCCCACAAAGGATTTATCAGACATTGTAATCTTTATATTTTTAAGGCGCCTTTGTGGAAGAGAAATAAATGTTTAAAATGTTAAAAAAAAAATGTTAATGTTAATCATCTGTCCACAATTTTTTTAGGTTATGCTGGAATGCCTTGACGATATTCAGATTCTCCTAATTATTATTTATTAAGGAACAAAACAAAATATAACAGAAACATCACAAAAATCTCAATAGGTTTATCTGGATGTTGAAATACTTTACAAAATAAAAATGTTATTTCATCTTTAGGATCGTATACTTCATTACTTCACCAATAGAGCGTCTTCCTAACACTCCAAATGGCTGTTAAAACCAGCAAAACGGCAATAATAGCTAACAAGCACAGAACAGAAGGGCAACTAGATATCGTTACTAAGGGCGACATCCATAAACGTTACTTAGCGCGTGCTTCGACTTAGACACGTTCGCGGTTCCGTTTTGCACTTGTAGTGTGACATTAAAATTTGTCCGACACTGACAGGAATAATGCTTAGCCAAAGTACGTGCGTAACGTTTACAGATCTCGGCCTAGGAAACTAAGTTGAAGCGATATTGCCTTGTTAGACAAGGATGTGAAATGTAAACTTGTTTGAAAATGTTTGTTTAGGTAAACTATGTAAAAAGATATTTGTGTGGATGGCAAAAGCTTTTTTAACTATGTGAATTTCAACATGGAACTAATTGGATGTATTTGCCTTTAAATTTATTTTTGCTTTAAATTAGTTTTGCGAGGTAAAAGATATATTTACAGTAAGGAAAGGTTTTCTTAGTCTTGAATCCCAAAGAAGTCTTCTTTATTACTTAAATAAAATCCATTTAAACCTAATCTAATTCTCAGTATTTAAAAGAAAAATCCTTTCTTTTTTTTCTAACTGTAGGCAGCCCTGACACCTCGGAAACGCCAGCGATGCGCGTACGCCGCCGCGGCGCACAAAGGAGCGGGATTTAACGCACAAAGTATTGTACATCCTCACGGAATATATTGCCGCAGCACGCTTACGAATAGGCGTGGTAGCTAGTTCTCGCTACACAGGACTGGATTTGAATTAGGAATTTAGAAAAACATAGATTTAGTTGAAACAAAGAAATCGTTGGCGAATGATGGACAATCGTCAAAAAGTATCGACAACATGTAAAAAAACCGATCCGTGAGGGTGTCATACTGAGAGTCTATTTATAAGGAAATTTTCAAGAATAAATGAAAAAAATGGCCATTTTTTTTTTCAATGGGGAATTTTACCTGTTTATTACATGGGGCACGGGCGGCCGTCATTTAGCAGGTGTCAGCAAGTCATAACTTACCACGCCTGTTGAAAAATTTCTAATTTTGAATGGATTTGGGGTAATTTTGGTGCCAAAAATGTGTATTTTAAATAGCAATAACTTTTATTTCAATAACATTTTTTTAAATTACTTTTTGGTAATGTTATTGCACTACCTATGTGCCCTTTTTGAATAAACGATACAATATGTAAAAAAACCCTGTCGTTTTTTTTACATATTGTATATGCAGTAGGGTAAATTCGTTAGAGATGGCCATAGTTTTTTTAGGGTTAAATAAAACTGAAAATATTGAGATCACAGTTAGACTTTTATTTTTAAGAAAATCAACAACAATCAGTCTTTCGAAAATCAGCATAATGATATTTTTATAATATGAGGAACATCCATAAAAAAAATATTTAAAAAAAACATAACTGGCCGTCTCACCCGGTACATACGGTAGTGATGGCCGTAGTGGTACAGGACAGATGGCCAGCACTAGATTTGCCTCTGCCTTTCCCCTTTTCTTTGATTTATGCTTGCTGGAGCTCCTTTTTCTTCTTCTGTCCACATTTAGAGCACATGTCATCAAAAGGTGTACAATTCTCATGTGGGGTACAGATTACAGATCGAACATTGAAGCCAATCTCCATGCGACGGGTTTTATAATATTTTTCGCTACATCCAGCACAATTATCAGCTTCATCTTCTGCGTCTTCTTCACCAGATGTATCACATAATATTGATTTCTCCTTTCTAGTGTTACTTTCAGACCTTCTTTCTATTTGTTTGACAGCCGTTATATGACCATCTCTTGTCCGGGTAAGATGGCCAGCTCAATTTTTAAACTTACGAATTACAATTACTTTCCCATTTTGAGGTTAAAACGAAGAAAAATATACACCAAACACTCCCAAAAACACAAATAAAAAATATTAGTATTTCCGGATGGTATACGAACCTACTATAAAATTTCACAACTACTAAATTCAATTAAGGCCAATTTACTTACTTTTTTACTTATTTTTGCGCAATGTTTTGTTTGGATATTGTTCGTGGTGGCGCACGAAGTGTATTAATTCAAATACAGCGCCACCTTGTAAATAAATTAGCAAAATATACTTCTTGGCCAACTCTCCCGTACGGCCATCTCTAACGAATTTACCCTATATAGTTGAAGAAAGAGAGAAAATTGAGTCTGAATTCCGTAGCGGTATGTTAAAATATGGCCACACAGCATCTTACAAAATAATATAAAATTAAAATCTTAATCTTGGCAGTAACCAGGCAATATCTTATTGTGAATGTGCTAACAATGTGTACTCTCGCTCTCCAATGCACACTTAATTAAATTTGTAATATTAATCTCAGAAACATAAAGAAAATCACCCGGATTATCAAAAGTTTTTCCACATCACACAAAAGTAAACAAATCTTGTAGCAAAGAATTCTTATTTTATTCATATTTTAAAATGAACTCACGGATTATGGAATCTCCCGAACATTAAAAACATGCAGAATTGACATTAACACGGGGCCGGACTTGAGACCTCTGACCTTCAAATGACAATTCAAAATGGCTACCAACATATGAGGTAGTGGAACTATGCTAATTTTAATAATACATTATAGATTATTTAGATAAGACCTAAATCCATATAGTAGAATAGCAAGTAATATCAAATGCCAACTCGATTTGCGTTAAAACTAAAATCTTTATTACAAAATATAATTTTTAAATAAATTAATCAGCAAGTGTAAATAATTAAATAAATTCTCAACGAGTAAATCGGTTTATCTAAAACTGTAGTTATTAAATTACATACAGAAAATTGCTTTGCACTACCTACAATAAAAAACTGTGGTAGCAATGTGCGTATTTTAAATGCTTATCTTCTTTATCTAATAAAAATGCAAAACGTATGGTGTGTAGTGCGGTCCTGTGGCTGTAAGTCGGTGCCCATATTATTAAATAGACCATATCTTGCAATCTGTCGGGTCTGAATGGATAATAACGCGGGGTCCGGCCGTTCTTCTATTACGAATAGGACCTCACTCCCGCCCCCTGCCCTGCCAACAAGGATTCAACCCAGTGCTTAACTCTAATTGCTTACGTGTTTTTGCAATTCGACTGATTTCGCCGTTTTATAGGGCTGTTAAAGCCTTAAGGCTGCCTGTCCACTTGAGCGGAGCGAAGCGGCGCGGAGAAATATGTCAATATTAACCAATAGAATCTAAACTCCGCTTCAGAACTCCGCTCCTATTGCTACATTTCTCCGCTCCGCTGCCTCGCTCCGCTCAAGTGGACAGGCAGTCTTAAACTCATATCCTTTATTGGTCGGCGCTTTAGACCAAACGTATCTAATTAATATTAGTTGCATGCGAGCTGGGAGCGGTAAGCCTTACATAATTTCGCGATACTCATTCATAGGCGTTGGTTGGACGGGGTTGCGTTGCAGCACGGTTCGGGGAGATTGTCGTGGTGGGTGTTTACTTCTCCCCGAACCGAACTCTTGCCGAGTTCCACAACTCCCTTGCGGAGTTAAGAGTCGTCGTCGTCGGGTTTGGTTCCCTCCCCGTGCTCGTACTCGGGGACTTCAATGCCAAGAATCTGGCTTGGGGTTCCCGGTATACGGACACACGGGGCAGGATGGTGGAGGACTGGGCTCTGGAGACAGGCCTGGTCGTCCTAAACCGGGGTTCTGTCCCCACGTGTGTGCGGATGCGGGGCGAATCGGTGGTGGACATTTCGTTCGCCAGCCCCGCTCTGTCGCCGCGTGTCATTGACTGGCGCGTCATGGAGGGGGTGGAGACCTACTCCGATCACCGGTACATCCGGTTTGACGTCTCCACCCAGACCTCGAGTGCGCCGGTCCGACAGGCCCCGAGTGGTCCGCGGTGGGCGCTGAAGCAGCTGGACCGGGAGCTTCTCCTGGAAGCCTCGATTGTGCAGGCCTGGGTGTCATCACCGGACAGGCCTGCCGACATCAACGACGAGGCGGAGTGGTTCCGGGAGGCCATGTCCAATGTGTGTGACATGGCAATGCCCCGGGTCCATCCTAGACATGCTTCGCGCCGGCTGTACTGGTGGTCGCAAGAGCTGGAGGCTCTGCGCAAGGCGTGTGTTGCTGCGCGACGCCGGTACGCCAGGCATCGCAGGCTCCGTATCCGCCCTCCGGATACGCAAGCCATTGAGGCGGAGCTGTACGAGGGGTACAGAGCGGCGAAGACCGCCCTCCAAGCGGAGATCCTGCGGGCCAGGGCGCTGGCCCGCGAGGAGATGCTGGAGACTCTCAACAGGGACCCGTGGGGGCGCCCATACAAGATGGTGCGGGAGAAACTCCGCCCATGGGCTCCCCCGCTGACGCAGAGTCTCCGGCCCCAGCTTGTGGGGGACGTGGTGAGCGCTCTGTTCCCCTCTAGAGGGGATCATACTGCTCCGCCCATGGCTCCGCCTACTGCGATGCCCGATGCGGACCACACCGACGACGACGATTCTCCTGAGGTGACTGAGGTAGAAATGAGAGTGGCGGTACGCAAGATGAGTGCGAAGAATACCGCCCCAGGACCCGACGGCATACCCGGAAAAGCCTGGGTCCTGGCCATGGGGGCTCTCGGGCCTCGACTGAGGGGGCTCCTAAGCGCATGCATGGAGAGGGGCCAGTTCCCACTTCGTTGGAAGACGGGGAAACTGGTCCTCATCAAGAAGCCGGGGCGCCCAGCGGACTCTCCGTCCGCTTATCGGCCCATTGTGCTGCTCGACGAGGTGGGCAAGCTCTTTGAAAGAGTCATTGCAGACCGCCTCGTCGGGCAGCTGGTGCGAGTGGGGCCGGATCTGGCGGAGAGCCAGTTCGGTTTCCGCAGGGGGCGCTCTACGGTGGACGCCATCATGCGCGTGCGGGCCCTCACGACGGGGGATGCTGTGGCCCGGGGTGGGGTCGTCTTGGCGGTGTCTCTAGACATCGCCAATGCCTTCAACACCCTGCCCTGGAGTTGCATCAGGGAGGCACTCCGGTATCACCGGATGCCGACCTACCTCTGTCGTGTGGTCGAGGCCTATCTGACGGACAGGGCCGTCATCTACCCCGGTCACCAAGGAGAGTGGAACCGGCAAGAGATGTCGTGCGGTGTCCCACAGGGTTCGGTCCTGGGGCCGCATCTGTGGGACATCAGATACGACTGGGTGCTGCGCGCCGACCTCCCTAGCGGCGTCAGCGTCGTCTGTTACGCTGACGACACGCTTGTCCTGGCGCAGGGGGGGTCGTACCAGGCGGCGGCCGATTTAGCGACACGCGGGGTTGCGACAATCGTCGATAGGATCCGGCAGCTGGGACTCGAGGTGGCCCTGCACAAGTCTGAGGCCATGGGTTTTCATGGTCCTCGGAATGCGCCACCGTCGGGGTCCCAGGTAATGGCGGGAGGGGTTCACATCGGTGTCGAGTCGACGATGAAGTATCTGGGACTCGTCCTCGACAGCCGGTGGAACTTCGTAGAACATTTCCGACGTTTGGCTCCCAGACTCGAGCAGGCCGGGGCTGCATTGAAGCGGCTCCTGCCCAATCTAGGGGATCCAAACGCCTCCTGCCGGAGGCTCTATGCGGGGATCGTGCGGTCCATGGCCCTTTACGGGGCACCGGTGTGGGCGCGTTCATTGAGGCTGCGGCCAGCCCGCCGGTTGAACGCGTCCCAGAGGGTCATGGCCATCCGGCTGGCCCGAGGATACCGCACGGTCTCCTGCGAGGCGGCGAGCCTCCTTGCCGGATTACCGCCATGGGATCTGGAGGCAAAGGTCCTCGCGCACGTCTGGGAGTGGCGCGAGGAGGCGAAACGCCGGGGCTTAACCCCGATGCCGCAAGAAATTGCGGCACAGCGGACAGAGCTCCGGCGGGATCTCATGGCGTCATGGAGGGTGCGATTGTCGCAACCCCGCGCTGGGCACGCCACAATCGCGGCGATAAGACCCGTCTTTGAGGAGTGGCTGGAGAGACGCCACGGCGTTCTCACCTTCCGCCTGACGCAGGTCCTCACCGGACACGGCTGCTTCGGGAGGTTCCTGTTCAGGATAAGGCGGGAGGAAACACCCGGGTGTCACCATTGTGTGGATCGGCCTGAGGACACGGTGGAGCATACGGTGGAGGTCTGCCCGGCTTGGGCGGAGCAACGCCGTGTTCTCGTAGAGGCGATCGGCGGCGGTGATCTCTCGCGTCCGGCCCTGGTTCAGGCCATGGTACGGAGCGAGAGGAAATGGCAGGCCGTCACCTCCTTCTGCGAAGCGGTAATGCTCGCGAAGGAGGAGGCGGAACGCGTGAGGGAGAGGCAAATTTCGCGCCCTCACGCCCCTAACCGCCGCAGGAGGAGACGCCCGGGGCGGGAATCGCGAGCCGATTTCCGGCCACCGTAGGCGCGGGCTTGCGGACGGTGAGCAATGGGTAGCTCGCTGCCGATAAGGACCAAGCCCGGGTCGACGGCGCGTTGTGTTCCACGCGCGCCTCAAAGAGATGTCAGCAGAATTGAAGGGGTCCACTAGGGCCAATGCCTGCCGGGGGTTCGAAGAAAACCGATCGGGAAATCGTGGCCCCCGGCAACAGGGCAACCGAAGGAACACGGGTGGGTTTTAGTCAGTAAGAGTCTGACACGCCCTCCCGCTCCGCCCAGAGCGGAAGAAGTTATTTGATAATTTCCCACCCAAAAAAAAAAAAAAAAAAAAAGGCGTTGGTACTTCGTTTAATTTTAATATCAACTAATGTACCCCAAGAGGACTCATTAGCATTAAAGGAGAGACTTCCACTCCTTTATGTTAGTAAATAATATCCACTAATGTAGGTAATGTGCGTAGGAATAAAATCCTGGAAAATTGTAAACTTAAATAGAAGGGAGAAAATAACTTTTTATGAATACGGAGTTCATAAAAGTAGTAAGATAATCATTATTTACACGCAGTCTTTGATGTTGTTTGCGTGTACAACAACAACATTATATTCAAATTGGTACAATAATGTTAATAACATACATCGTTATTTAACGTAACAATGTAGTCCTATTCCGGGCGCATATTAAGCAGCATTAAGGTAAATACTAGACATTATAAATAACCATCAATACATTCCAATTCAGACTTCAAATCTAAAGAAATACCGACACCTCTAACAGGGTGTCCGATACATTCATCAGCCCAACATTTGAATAACTAACTAAATTGCTCGACACACGCGAATCATCGATTTGTATATTTTTTTACTTTGTTCTCGATAACATTCTCGATGGGAATTAATTTGTATCGAGAGTTCGAGACATTGTATCAAACGAGTAAAAAGTTCTTTATAATCTGCCATATATGTATATTCTATTGTTGTAATTGTATCTTCGACTTATTATTGTGTTATCACAGATTATTGTCACTTGCATTTGGCTATAGAGAAATGGCGAAGGCCTTCCACCATACTTGACACTGAGTACTTATCAAACTTGTCACGCGACTTAAGTCCCTAATATGTATGTGTGTTACCTATAGTAAGACCTTTATTCTAGGAATAGAAAAACTGTTTTATCTATGTTAGAAAAATATGTTACAATTTTATTGCCCCACAATCAATTGAATCACTTCGGTTCACACAATGGATACCTCAACAACAAATGAAAATTATCTATCTAAATCATATTTGCGTAAAGCGGTTAAACTGATACTCCACCAGTCATATAGGTCAAAAGGACAATAAACAGCATATCTATTTTCCATAGAATTTATTGAAATGTAAACAAATACCAATTGACCTGTTTCTTAACCAAGAGCAGTGTAAATAACATAACATAGTGCAATAGTTTAAGACAAGTCATGAACTCGATTTGTACTAGTTGAAACTATTGCAATCTACAAGTCAATCATAGAATAGATTACAAGTAAGTCACGCTGCACGTTATGGTGACTTTAATAAAGCAGAGTAAACGCTAAAGCTCTGTCAATGATTCTATAAATTCTATTCAGGAACAAAGCTCCGAACAACGCATTGCGTAAAATAAAACGAACACGAAAAACGCAACACTATGCAGATGTAAACAGAACGTTCAGTGCAGTACGAATTTTCGCATAAGCTCTTAACCGCGCCGCGCCCCTACACGATTCAATGCACTGCCCAGCTAGTACAAACGCTCCTAACATTCACTACCAAATGAACCTGTTCGGAATGCGCTCAAACAAACTGCACTGAATCAAAATGTCAAAATAAAACATTATTATTATCTGTGGGGTACGTCAGTAATGCAGTAAATGTCAAGAACGAACGCTATTCGTACTGTCGACTGCGGAACAACCATGGAACCCATAAATATTCCACCGACATTACAGTTGCTAGAACTCATTCGATTAACGGTAAAATCGATAAAACAATTCACTCGATATCTATGCGTAACTGTATCGAAGTAATGTGCATTGATTCAATTAGATTCAATACCTACATTTAATAAGATCTAACTAATAAACTAGTTATTATCTCGCGATGCGATGGCGACTTGCACAAAGAAGTGGAATAAAATTCTCGTTCTCATTTACTTTGTTACATAAACGTGAGCAATTTAAAGTTACAAAGTATCAAATCCTACTATATTTCTTCTATCTAATCGGGTGTGAATGCGCTTTGATACTCGAATAATAGTCATTGCTGTTTAATGTAAAACCAAAAGGCTTTCGTAATTAACTTCAACTCTACATTGTAAGGCACTATCGCCACATTTTTGATTTATCTATAAAATGGCCAACCAGTCCCTTTTGTTCGAGAAGGTCAAGGTCGATAATATACATTTTGAAAATATTATTCATTGACGATTGAAAACAAAACAATCGCGGAGAACAATGATCTGCAAACGAGCAGTACGGTCAGCACAACAGTGTATTAACGCAGGACATCATAAATCTTATGATGCAATGAGCTTTGATGAAGTATGCTTTTAATTTCACCGAAATAATTAATGGAAGTGCAACAAAGGGTACCTAAGTGTTTAGAGAACAATACAAGGTTAGATACAAGAAATAAAACATCGTGTATTCTTACGGAATTGACAATAAAAGAAGCAATATAAAGACAGCCTTACTTTCAAATCCATTAATTCAGAAGTCCATTCTAAATATGCTTAGCGTGCAAATCGTCCATATAAATATGAATGCTGGGCACATCGGCGGCTACACGCAACGCGGGCTGCAGGGATTCATAATCTTTGACAAAGAACAGGTCCCATAGTGGAGATAATTTTTCGTAACATCACCTCGTGGAGGCTATATCTAAGATTGGATCTTGGAGGTGATCACATGAATTCTTGGGCACACCGCACAGGGCTTGTAGATGTTATCTAAACATCTTAAATTATTGTCCTGAGAGCAGCTACTCGGCTCTCATCTAGCGTTATAATCGCGGAGTTGACTAGAAAATTCACCTGGACCTAAGGTTGGATGAGGCAATCGATGCATGTTCGATAGTATAAAACGTCACATATCAAACATCTTTTCAATTTATCTAGAACATTTGATTAGTATGCACGATATTCGCTGTTTCGTAACATGTTTAAAGCGCATTCACTGCACTACTGCGGATGCGCGGGACTTTAAAGATTTTTAATATTATTTTGAACTCAGGTAGAGATGTTAATTTCGCATACTTATTCCAAAATTTAAGATATACGTATTACCAAAAATAGCTCTCATTACGAGATACACAACGGGTGACATCATGCCGCCTAATCTCAGCCTTTCATATACAAAAACGGCCACATCCAAGAAGTTTCGCAGCATTTTGTAAATGTGAAGCACATATTTTGTGGTTTTATTGCTATTCGCGTTGAAAGCACGGCGGGCACTCCTACTAATGCTCGGCGTAAGGTCAAATTACTAGCCGACGTTGCAAAGCCGAGTGCTTAGATAGGCACTGTTCAAATTGCGTCGAATAAAAAAATAGGTTTAGTGAGATTGCAAGCGTTTCCAATTGACTTTTACGTTGGGAACTCGAACGAGCCCTATTCAATCGGAATATGGCTTTTTAATCTTTTTTTCTGAAGCACAATTCGTATTGTAATTGAAGAAAAATCATATTCGTGAAATCGTGATTACCATTAGTGCATAGCTTTATTCTAATTAGATTCGATAGACATTAATATCAGTCAGGTAGTAAAAAGGCTAGCAATCTTTCTTGAGGTTGTTGCAGCTATGTATCAAACAGAAAATAATTTCTGGATGATGAATGATGTGTATCAAGGCTTCATTACAGGCAGTGACTTCGTGTGAAAGACTCTGCTTAATACTGAAGACCGAAATTCCGAATACGAACACGAGCGCATAAGTGTTCGAGATGAGTCGTTAAAAGTGTGGAGTTATTGGCCATTTGCTTCGGGCAACACGCAAAGAGACCAGCCGCAAATGGGCGATCACTTTCGTTGGAACATCACTTTCGATGTCACAATAGCCTCCTATATACGGACATTATCTAGGTCGAATGTGCAGAATAAAGGCCGAATTGTAATTCCGAGAATGTTCGAATCCTTATTGCGCGGTTGCATTGATGGGTTTAGCTGCATTGTAATACTCATTTAGCAGTTTTGTAATTCGGTTTGTGCTCTTAATTTTGATTGTATACAATGCGCTTACTTGCCTACTTATTGATATGAAGTTGCCAATAGTGTTTGTTTATATTCAGTCCGATATTATCTCATCAGTGATCGTTTCTAGATTAGTGTCTTCACGGGTTAGTAACGCATTTCGCACATATTGCAGCTTCAAGCTTGCGTATAAAGACATTCGAAGACCAGCTACTTTATTATTCATACATAATTTGCGATACATTATTGTTTTTATCACCAAACTAACCAGTTTTCATTCTAAAATCTTCTCAGTTCTCACCCACCAACACTAAAGCCGAGAAAATGTCAAGACACTTGGGATTGCAGCAATATACGCATTTCGCTCATAAATAAATAATTTGATCATTTTAGCGGGCACACCGCTGCAGCAAGTGCAGTTTACTCAGCGATTGCAACATGTATGGGTCACGGAACAAAACACAGACTTGTGAACGAAGCGGCTTTAAAGCGATGAAGCTGCTTAGTGATATTGAGTCACAAAATATAAATTGTAACTTGTAACTAACTTATTGTTATGAGTGCTAATTTGGGACATGTAAATAACAGTCTGTAAAAAAACTTACGGTCGATGTGGATGTTGTGGGTGCCGAATTTGTCTTTACGAGCGTGTGCCGAACCTTACCTGCTCCCTCAATGAGTTGAGGTTTATTGTGTAAACCCAAAACAACGGGGTTTTAGAAAGTGACAAAACTACTCTTTTATTTGCAAATGTGGTGCAGAAAATGACAACAAAAGTTAGGATTTTTTATATATTCAAGCAATGCAGGCGTTATAAAATATTATTACAAATACGTGGACCCTCCACGTAAGTTTCGTCTAAATAATTGAATACACAGGTGGAAAATAGCACGCGCGTTACAACGACAGAGCTTTTGCAAAGCTTCTCTAATGTCGTCCCATAACTCCTATCGACGTTGCAATAAAAAAAAAACATTTAATAACATCTACAACAAATCTTTAAAACAAAGCCACCATAAGAAAATCATCTAACAAACGCAGAACAAAGCGCTTTCCGATGCGCAGACGCGCTGCGTGGGCGCGGCGCCCCGGGCGACCTATCTCCATGAACAAATTATAATTTCAAAATCCCCATCGATTTATGTGGATGCTCATCTGAAGAAACCGGTGCTCTATTTTACACTCTGTATCTTACTATTGTTTTTCATTTCGAAAAGAAAAAAGTATTACTGACAAGTTCTATCTAGGATTAACAATGTCGCTAAGGTGTAATAAAATTGCGCGGAATTATGTTTGGTAGATTATTTTGTGTGGGTATGTTCGGACAATATTTTATATGAATATTTGTGTCCTGTGGCGTTCGGAGATAGCGTACACGCATTGAAAGCATAGCAAACGATTTTTGTTTTGAAATGCTAAAGACATATTTTTCTCATCGTTGGCTTGTACTGTGGCTAAAAATGGATAGTTTTACTTTCCAATAGTAGAATGGTTTGTTTTTTGGTTTGTCTGTGGAAGTGATTACGTGAAAAGGGACGGAAGTATAATAACTGGAAGCCAAGGAAGCGCACGCTTCCCTGGCTGGAGGCTTTGAATGTAGCAGCTTAAGGCACCCACAGGTTTGCTCGGTTAAATAGTCATGGCCTCAGAGGCCAGCTATGAGATGCCCTACATAAAAAAAAGCGCGCGCTGTTTGATTTGACCAATGAGCGCGCGCGGATCTAGAGTTGGCCGTCAGATGGTACCAACCCATTTTACGAGAGGTTGGTAACAGTTGAGATGTCAGATGTTACACATCATATGCGACTACTGTAAGACTCGCTCGTTTTTTTAATCATTTAATTTCTTCTCGGATTTTGTACACAATTTTTTGACGTGACGTCTTATAAATCGATGAACGCCGGCTGCACGCACGAAATAGTGTCACGTTCCGCCTGAACCGAGCGTGCAAGCGAGAGCGTGGAAAAACGATAGAGAGGCACGATCGACCTAAGCGTTCGGCTTGTGACGTTATCACTTAAAATTATCGTCCGTAAACCGACTTTACAGACAACCATTTGTTATGGTTGCAACCCCATTCCACTCAACCCCATTACCATTTCGATAATTATTGGTCACTTTATGATAGAGAATATAAGGGATCGACCAACATCATAACCCATGGCGTGCTGAACATTAATTACACTTTGATGATGCCTGATTATTACATCAACCACGGCAGCAGACTGGGTGGCCTGTTATCCTGAGACCGCACGTCATTATGTGGTGTTGTTAATAGTTTCTTAAAGACCATTATAGACGAAAAGATAGGTTAAATTCAAACTGTCTTCTAATACAAATTACGTCGTGCCGGTATTTGTCTTTTCAAAGCACGTATTATGTCAAAGACTCAGCGTTTGTAATGTGGTCTATTTACGATCGAAGCATGCGATATACTGTAATCTTTTATTGATCTGCGTTTACCTAAAACTTTATTCGTCGTGTGTAATTTTTACGTAGTGCTCAAAATGTGGTAGTTTCGGAGCCGTTTATCGAACAAACTGAATTGTATTCATTAGGAATAATAATTGTACACCAAATAAATACGAACCAGCTTTAAAAATAAAAACAAATCTGTAGGACTGCAATCTCGGAGTTAGATTCAAACCGCTAAAAGTTATGTAGCTAAAAATAAAGACACAACGATTATGAAACAAGTCACACCCCACGTCAGTGATAAAATACATTTTCAATTCTGATAAAATAAAAAAATAAAAATTAACATGAAACCCTACTTACTCTACTATAGAATAAAATTCTAATATATATCCACCTAAAAAAAACAAAAACAAAATACAACAAAACCATTGGTACGAAGCATTTAGAACAAAGTTTATGTAACACGTAAATAATAGGTGTTCAGACTTTCTCATTACACGAACAACAAAAATCCCTTCGTGGGCGTTAAGGAGAAAAATAAGCTAGTGTTGTACTCGAGCCGTGAATCACTCGTATGAACCGACTGCTGTTATTCGAAACCATCGACAACTGGCTGGTTTAAAAGGAACTATTTAAAAAAAAGGAATTTAAAAAGTAGAGCTTTTAAAAGTTGTATGTAGTTTAGAGCTTTTGGTTCAGACATCAAATAAAAACAAATAGGTAAAAGAGTTTAAGCAGCAATCTTGCAGCTTTTAAGTTATTGAAAGGTCTGAAATAAATTTAAAATAAAAGTAAGACTTTTCAATTTATTTTAGACCCAGCCCAGAATAAATCCTATCCTACTTATACAATAATATTATAATTGAGAAAATTTGTGAGGATGGATGGATGTTGATTACTCTTTCACGTAAATACTACACATGGATTTGAATGAAATTTGGCACACAGATAGTTTATAACCTGGATTAACGAACTTGCCAGAAAGGGGTCGAGCATGGCACCAGTGGGGCCTGAACCCATTGCGCCACTCCCCTTCGGGTATCTACGCACTCTGGTAAGGAAACGAATCAGGGACCAACATCACAAACTTTGGTTGGACTACGGTGAATGCAGGCAGGCCAAGGAGGCACTACCTTTAATCGATGGCCGCCTCGCGAAACGGTTTCTCCGACTAACGAAATAGCAGCTGCGTACAGTTACAGCAGCTGTAACTGGCCATGGGTCATTTTGATAAACACCTCTTTGTCATAGGAGTCACAGACAGTCCGCTGTGCAGAGCCTGCATGGAGGACGACAAGACAGCAGCTCATGTGCTGTTAAACTGCCCGGTGGTCGCCACAAACAGGGCCAAGTACTTCGGTAACCCAGGTACCCTACGTGAGATTGTCAGTGACACCAAGGCGTTGCTGGCCTTCTTTGAGGAGCTGGGGTGGATCGAATAATCGATTTTCCCACTCGTACGCAAAATACGCGCTTTGACGTGGAGTTGCGGATACCAGCCCGTATTACCTATTACCTAACCTGGATTAACACATAAGATACTATTTATTCCGATATTCCCACGGAATCGAGACTTATGCGGGTGATACCGCAGGATGCTGCTAGTAACATTAGGTATAAAATCTAAATCAGGATAAGTACGACAGGTAAAATATCTTCTAAAACTGTCGACTTTGACTGAGACCATCCAAATAGCCCACTTATATTGGTTTTAGACACGTAAGTAAGTAAACTCTAGACACAATTTCAGTCAGAAGCCCCATTTTACATAACATCACGCCTCTATTCCCCGGAGGGTTAGGCAGAGGTGTACCTATACTACACCCACATTTCGCCAGTTATGTTTAAGTCCCATGTAATAGGGGGCGAGCCTATTGCCGTCAACCGGGAACAGTTCCAGACTCCAAGCTGCTACTGAGAAATTCCAGATGGAAAAACCCAATAACACTTTGCCCGACCCGGGAATCGAACCCAGAACCTCATGGTCAGCAGTAGCAGTACTTAGCAGTTATCTTTTACTCTCTTAATTTAGGTATTGCTTTTAGTGTAAGCATTTAACATATTAATTTAATCAATTGCCTATAAACAGTCCCTATAAATACAATACAAGCTTTCGAGAGCTTACAAGTGTTAAGTAACATGTTTGCCTTCATGAAGCTCGCGACCTCGTACTACGGAAATCACGTAACAACTACATACCTAGTCACCTACCTAATCACTAGTTCACTACACGAAGGAATGAGCACAGGTCGGACACAATCAGTGATTGGCACACTTTGATTGGTGATTAGAGACGATGAATCGGATTGAATAAGTACCTACAAGATAATTGAATCTTTAAATGGGATACTTAATGGCACTAGAAAGTGGAACTTTAATTGATTATTGAGAGAACATTTTACTGGTGCATAGTGTTAGAACTACACACATTCATAAAGTATTGTAATGTAACTATTTAGATTCAATGAATTAAGTACTTTTATCTACTACCTATGGGTAATTACCTAGGTAGTTTTTTAAATTGGTCATGGCTGATCGTCATATCATGATTTTGGAGTTCAGCCCAAGAAACATTAGGTTCAAGTACAATTTCACCTCTATTTGCAAAGAATGAGGCGCCAGAGAAAGAAAGAGAGCATACCTCTCACTCCGCCCGCACTAGAAGAGCAGCCGGGCGTCGAAGGGTGCTTAAGGATCTCCGGCTACCATAAGGAGGGCCCTGCGGGTAACGAAATTGGGCTGTGTAGTCACCCGAACAGTCAGGCCCAAAGAGAAGGGACGCAATACGCACCTTTATGGGAGGACGTGCGGTCGTGAGATCGGCCGCACTGGGTAATGGGGCCCGCTAGGCATGGCGGGCTGGCGGCGAATGTACAAGTATCTCCCGGGCCCCCGATACATGGTAGTAGTAGGAACAGTTGGGTTTTAGTCGGTAGGAATCCGACGACGGATCTCCCAAGACGGAGGGTTTCCATGAGGATTTCCCAAGAAAAAAAGTTCAAGTACAAGGCAAAGACCAGAAAAAACGTTAAATGGATTGTTTAAAAGATGATAAGTACCTATGGCCAGGATGGCTGGTAAAAATGTATGGAAGAAAAAGACAAAAATTAATTTAAATAAGGCCGTAAGAATTGAGATGATGCCAAGTACAAGATGATCAATATTGCATAAATCAATAAGGATGTATGTTTTCATTTTTGAAGGTCAAAAAAAAATGAAAAAAAATACGTTTAAATAAATGTTTTTCTTTCTTTCTTTTCTTTTTCATCAAAGTTATCCCACGATAGGTATGCTGATGCACTGCTGAAGCTTAGAAACAGTAAATAATCACCCTCTAATTTGCAAAACCAATTTATTTAGGGTAGACGTAACATGTCCCCCTCCTCCATACTTCTATATTAGTCGTCATCTTAGTAATCACCCCCTTCCTAGCCATATCACCTTCCACACAGTCCATCCATCGTTTCTTCGGTCTTCCCCTACTCTTATAGCCATCCACATTCATACTCAAAACTTTCCTCACAACATTTGCCTCATTCCTCCGCATCACATGCCCATACCATGACAACCGATTTCCATACAACTTTTCAGTCACCGGTGCCACTTTCAGACTTCCTCTTACTTACTCATTTCTTATTCTATGCATTCGTGTAACACCACACATCCCTCTTAGCATTCTCATCTCAGCTGCATGCAATTGCCTTTCATTCATCCCTTTTGTGGATAGAACTATTATTTAATTGAAAGTTATGCTAACATTTCGCTTACTTAATTACCTGTCAAAGTTTTCAGCATCGCATAACATAATAATTATATTGAACTTTGAAATTATTATATTAGCAATGTAGAGCTACATACAATGAATAATTGATTAGTTGTAAAAACTTTCTGAGACCGAGCTTACACTTCCGATCAATTTGCAATTCAGTGATTTGACCTAATTCATTGGTTATGTATTCGTCGTAATAAAAATGTAATATGCCAATCATCTTAATGCGGTCAAATTAATTTCAAATATGCATATTTCATTTCAGTGATAAGATTTAGTCAAGTAGTAAGACTTTTTAATAACTATTCAGGCATATAACAACATGAAATAGGACGTATTATGTCATCTAAAATACAAAACGATTATAAAAGCTATCAAAATGATTTATTATTAAATAAGACAGCAGCAACGTCAAGACTTTATTATTATTGTCAGCCAAGCCGCACCTAACGCATTCCAATTACGAATTCAGAATGACATAAATGTCTATGACATTAATGATGTCATTCTCATCACAGTAATAATGTTTGAAGCATTTATTACTTTAACAGAATGCAATTAAAGTAACATTTATGTGATCTATAATTGGATTGAATTGTAGCCAGTAGGTATAGCAAAAGAAATTCGCTTGATAAGACAGTCATTTTTTTTGTTTTTTTTTTGTTTTATTGATGTAAATTGGCATTACTTTTTATTTTTTCTGAACATTTAAGTTATGTAGGGCGAACTAATGTACCTATTATTTTTTTCCGAAATAATAGCGTGACGGTCGACGAAGTCCACAACACGTAACTTTTAGGTTCCCAAAAAGGAAGACTTTCCTTAAATTAAAAAAAAACGAATCTTCTCTCATTAATCTAAGAAGACTGCACATGATTTTACGGTTACTTTTTCAAAACAACCCACTATCATACATCCAATTCCAACTTCAGTAGCATAAATTCCATCCACGATTAGGCGAATACACAACATAAGGCGAACTAAAAATAGGTCTTATCACAGAAATACTTCAGCATAATAAGACGAGTACTGCTTCCCATGACTCCATTAGCGTGTATCAGCTGGTATCGAACCCCCGGCCTGCCTGTATCGACACCTCGACATGTCCCCAGCATCTTACGGGGCGAGATAAGGCACGTCATCTAAAAGCTAAGAGTGCTAGTAAATTGCTGCAATCAAGAGTTTGACGTGGGTTATGGAATTTGCATGTGTGTCCTAAGCTTGGGAATGGGAAGTTCTTGTGTCTATGATTTTAGGGTTATCTTTGGGCATGAATTATGGTGGTAGGTACAGGTTGAATAATGTTGCGAACTTAATATTTTGTATTAAAAAAAAAATTAAATGACTTTAAGCGTTTAATACGAGAACAGGACAATTAAAACTTGCAAATTGGACACAAAATAAATAGCTTTTTATTCTTCTGAAATAATTAAAATACGCAATACTTATGTATGTAACTATATATAAGTACTGTAATTATTAATGTACCTATGCATACAGAAGCTACACACCAATGCGGAAAATCTAAGTAACTGTTGTACGTAAATGTACCGGAATCCTTTGTAACCATAGATTTCGACAAAATGATTTATAAGCCACCGTTCAATAAAAAAAGAGAGCGTGTGCTAACCACACGATAGACGTGGAAACTTACGACTGGAGCCGAGTATACGCGATTCAACGCCGAGAATACGCGATTCAGCGTCACCGACCGATTGGAGCCGATTATTCCCGATTCAGCATCACCGACCCGAGCGTGACAATTTATTTTCATTCACTGTTCAGAAAGAACGCAAAGTGCGTCTAAACAAGTTTTCACTTCAAAAATGGATAGAAAAACTTCTGCTTTCTAGCTCGTCGTCACTACATCTTATTTTAAGCTCGATATTTCAATACATATTAACGTCCGGATACCGAACATAATAGGTATTACTCGTATCTCGAACGCTATACAATAAGCTAAAAAACCAATGAAAAGGCAAAAGCACTCACGTCATGAGTAGTATCCCCCTTATGTATCCGCTCCTCCGTCTCCTGCACGCGCTCGGTGATGTTCCTGGTCAGCACTCTTTTGTCGTGACTCTCGCGCACCTTGCCGTCGGGGTTGGCCACCACCAGTGACGACACGTTCACCGTAGCGCCGGCGGGAGCTACCACCCCGCCGATGAGGGGGCCGTCCACTTCTAAGAAGATAGAAATTTGAATAAGCAAAAGATTGTTGACTACAAAACCCTCCATGCTATGAGACCAACCCTTAATAAAACTGGCACTATTAAATTAGCAATATTTGTTTATACATATTTGTACACACGTTCTCGAAAACAGCTCTAATGATTTCGATGAAAGTTGCAATATAGGTGTTTACGGGGGCGAAAACTTGATCTAGCTAGGTCTCATATCTGGGAAAATACGTTAACTCTATACTCGGTCGCCCAGGTACCTTTCCTAATAATATGCGCAATATTTTTATTTTAAAAATCACTAATGTTTTCAAACTTTCAAAGTAGTTTTGCACCAGTTAAATGAAGAAAGCTGATGTGAAGGTTTTTTGTCAACCTAGGAAGTTGTATAGTTTATGTATTGGATAAAATAGTGGGAAATAAATTATCGATTTGATATTTACCATCAGGTGGCGCCCCGATCGCTCCTCCAGCTTTATTATCCTCCGCTTCCTCATCAATCTGCTCGTCAGGTACCCGATGCTGCCAAAAGAAAATGATAAAATATATTACGAAAAAAAAAAAAAAATTGCGTATTGTTTTTTATGCCGGCGGATAATTTTCTGTGTTATTTAATCGTATTTATTCATATAATTCATACAAAATGTCCAGCAGTGGATGTCTTTCGGCTGACATGATGAAAGTGATTCATATATAATTGGTTGTAAAGTAGCATTATAGGTACTTATTCTAAGTACTATTTGTTTTATTTTATTTTGTTATCTATTTATATTTAATTCATTAAACCTAACTTGGTTTCCGTACAACTTTTTCGGGTGAATACTGAAAATCAGCGCTGTGCTGTGGGTCCTCATAGCACTTGTCACAGTCATGACGTGCCAGCAGCTGCCGCATATTTCTGTTTTGTGCTTGCGATTATATTTAATGTTTTATTTTACTGTTCTCTTCTTTTATGCACGTGTTTCTGTGACAAATAAACTTACTTTTCTTTCTTTCTTTATGTGTAATAGGTATGTAAAAACTTTTTTTTCAAAAAAATTCTTACCGAATGGGCCTACTATTATTGACCTCGACCTTGCCTGGAAACTTCGAAAGCTAGGTATACATGAAAATTTTCTTTCTAGAACTAAACCCAAATAAATAGAATAATAAATCCTCACCTCAGTCTGTTGATAATTGGTGGTATGCGTGTCTTCATTAACGGAGGTAGATATCTTGGGTCCTGAATCTTTTAATATGCGTCCATCTTCCAATATCAGTTCGCGCTTGACTCTGGTTGCGATTTGACGGGTCGTGGTTACTTCGCTTTTCTTCCGTGTCACCCATTCTTCTGCAAAGGTAAGGGGAAAATAATGAATACAAAAAAAAAACTATAAATTAAATCAAATGAGAAAAAACTAATTATTTTGTGATGGCTTACAGTACAATTATTAATTTAATATACAAACCTTCTTTGGTTGTTGCTATAGTATCCCCCGGCTCGGCCTGTAACAAAGAAAGACCGTTCATAAATAATAAAAAAAACAAATGGATTGATATTAGAACTCAGAATGGGTTTGTCATCGTTGCATACAGCGCCATCTCTTACCGAGTAGCTGAACTTATATAAATCGTAGTTAGTAGGTTGGTCAGCCATGAACTGTAATAGTACACATGGCCGTCGCTTGATGGCGCCATGATCGCTTAACGTAAAGACTGTCACCATTAAAATTCATAAAATTTTGCACTATCCGCGGAAAATTGCACTGCACAAAATCAGTCACAGTTTACGTCTATTGTTTATTCACCATATTTAACTATCCACACAATTTTCACTCATAAATAAGTAATGTTTGGAAAACATTACGATTTACCTGCACACAAACACAATATGAACTAAAATATTCTAGGAGTTATTAACTTTTTACGTGTAATAACTGAAGTAGCGAATACCGTGTATTCTAGCGCCGAGTTAATAATCGACTGAAGGAAAATCAAGGCTTAGCTGTAATTTAATTAATGAGCCGTGGATTATCATTTTCGTTTGGCACACAATGCTGTAGTAACGCGATGAGTATTCCATCCATACGCTTCTGCTTCCGTTGGGACCAAACGTTATATTGAACTCTTCATACCTTCATTGTTTTAAAGGAATCAAGCGGATTTTCCGAGGAAGTTCACTCGATTTAATTTAGTATAAAAATAAAGTTCTCTTTAACTACACGTAGGGACTCACTATTTGCAAATAACAATCAAAAATACTCGGCAAACTTTTCATTTCCACGAAAGAAATTGATTCCAGTTTTCCTTTTAAACTTTTCTGCTCACTGGTTTCCTAAAGGCCAACAAGACGTGTCTAACAAAATCATAGAACCTCTCATCTACATCCCATTCAAGTACTTGAGACCCTAATCCCTATTTGAATTTCACGGAAAGTCTATTTTTCAAGAGCTTTCCTACATTAATAATGGTCTGTGAAGCACGGTCTATACAAAGTTACATAGTCTATGAATCACATTGATTATTAACGACACGGAAAGTTTTTCCATTTGTGCTCCGCTGGGGGAAGTAGAAAATATTGCACGTGACTGCAAAACTTATTAGCTTGCCAAACGCGACTGTCGTCAGGAAAATATAAAGATAGGTAGTTCGTAAGATAGGTACTTAAATACATTGTTTATTTTTTCTATTGGCTTACAAGATTGCAATGCACATAAAATAATAATGTTTTGTTCATTTTTATTGGGTTTTAACACGAGGGAGTATTAATAGACAAGTGAGTCTTATCTCATAGATAAATGAACTTGGGTCTTCTTATAAATTGTTATTACTAAGTGCCAATAGTCAGGATCAGCAGTTGCAATGCTATTTTTCTCAGGTCGCTTTTTACGCATTTTTAATGCTGCCTATCCGTTTGTCATTAACCCTCAAACACTGAAAGCCTCAATATGATCAATTGTGAAATCTCAACCAATCAATCAATCGCAATCTCTTCGAACCTCAAAAGGAAAAAATGGAACCCTTCGTTGTCCGTCCGTCTGTTAAGCCTCTTTTTCTCAGGAACGCGTGGAGGTATCAAGTTGAAATTAATATTAAATACGTAGGCCTACGGTCCTTTGGAGAGCTCTAAAAAAATTAAAACTGACCGAACCCTTCATTGTGCGTGGTGTCCGACACGCACCTGGCCGGTTTTTATTTAGACTTGAGTTTTGACAGATTTGATATTGTAATATCAACTGATTAGAGATTGGTAGGTATAGGTAAGTAAGTATATACAGATAACGCCAGCATTCTATTCTTTGCCATCCACACGATATAAATTACTATGTTAGTACTATACTTATTATGCAAACATTCTTTTGCAACACAAATCATAACTAATCATTCCTTTCAACACGTCACCTAACTCCCAAAACATGTCACTCAAATCCAATTACATATTCATCTGATAACATCGAAAAGATTTCTCGTACCATTGACCCGAGTTCCGTGCAAAACGGTCCAGATTGACAAATTGTTACGGTTACGGCACTGTGAAATATTATGGCCACTGTTGCCATTTACACGTGGCCAGTTTATCTTGACATACGGCCGAATTTGGAACTATAATTTAAATGTACTGATTTTGACAGATCGTTGACGTTAGCTGTTGTAAGCAGCGCCGCTGTCAAATGTCATGATTTATTGGCCAAGGGTACACGTGTCGAGAGTATCGCGTCTCCACTCTATTGAGGATAATGGATAGATGTGCACTTAGATGACTACACAGGCGTTTGTGTTAGTTTTTATGACAACATGTTTATCTTTTGTTGTCAATATTGTTATTTGGGGCTAATATTATTGGACTGGAGTTGACAGGGTTGTCACACAGACTCAGGTAGGGTCTTTTTTGTAAGTAAGAATTTTATTTGATGATCTACCTATCTATCTACGTACGGGTTTGCCAATGCTCAGCCATGTGTGGTAAACCGTGCGCGTCGATTATGACCGTAATACTCAAACAAGTCACTTGTAAATAGGTAGAATGTTCTATCTATTAAATTTAAATTGGTTAAAATAATTTTCCATTTTAGTGGACAAGTATAAATCCGGCACTGCGTAGAACCTACTTAGGTATCTTTAATACAGCAATTAGGTATGTATAATATTTTAGTAAAGTATCCCCTTCTAAACTTAACTTTTGATCTCCTTCCTAGCAATCTTCGGGGATGCAAAGACATGATCTGTCCTTGATGAAGGGAAGGTGAGCAGATAACCATTTATGAATGGGACTAATGGACCATTCAGTACAGTCCAAAGTTCCTGAGTAATACGTCAAAGGGTTTCAGAAACCTAAATGTGCCTAACCTTCTAAGAACGATGATTGTCATTTGTCAAGCCGTGTATGTCCCATTGTGTCTGACTCATGTCAACTACTCACTTTATGGCAGGTAGGTAGTATTGGTCTGACGTGTGCCTGTCGATTGCCAATCAATCGTCATGAGCTCTAACACCAGGTTAAGCACCTGTGCTGACCTCGCCATTGATGGAAACATAACAATTATGTAGTAACATACATCAACGGCGACTTCCAAATATGTTTGGTAAGGTGATTAATACTGAGCCAATTTGTCGGCATGAGGTTATTGGGGCAGAATGACATCGGAAAATTAGATCAAATTCTAATTCAATTTTTTTTCAAATTCAAAAGTCATTTATTCTAACTGGGCTGAGAATATTGCATTTATCGAACGTCAAAATTAGGTACATAAGACAGTCCCGCAAAACACCCACCCTTCACCACTTCCTAGTGCTTGAGCTGGGAAGAAGAAGTGGCGCAACAAACTCCCCAATAGCACAGCTGTCTGTTCTGTTAGAAAAAAATCATGGATCATTTAACATGTGGATTTTGGGCCTCTGGATTTATACGACAGCCATAAAACTGAAAAGACTCGCCCCTTATTACATGGGACTTAAACATACTGACGAATAATAGGCCACACTAGAGATGCACCTTTGCCTAACCCTTCGGGATATACAGGCGTGATGTTATGTTTGTATGTTTGTTAAGTTACCTACCTACATTCGAAAATCTCTCATTTCTTTTTGTGTTTTTTTTTTCTGAATGGCATCTCGAAGGTCAACCTAGGAGGTTGTCGGCAGCTTAACCCGACTTTCCTGTGGCTGCCTCAATAATTTAAGGCCCCCCAGCCAGGGCATAAAACTTAGAAACTAAGCGTCACACGCTAAGGGCACCCCCCTGTGGGGTACGGAGCTCGGCTTCGGGCGTCGCTGGGGGAGGACAGTTAAGGGAAAGGCTGACTCGAATAAAAAATTGGTCCCTAAAGCCTCCTTCCTTCTTATATATTTTTTTACCTAGCATTATTAACATGTAAGCCATTAATAAACACACCTTAACCACGTGTCAAAAAACCCATCATAAATTCAGACACACCTGCTGACCCTACAACTTAAAAACCCGCTACTTAACACTAATCTAACAGTCAATTAATTCACCTCTTATCACCGACCCATCGACATATAAACAAATTAACACATTCGTTAGTGTCACAGGCCCGTGATATATCGTGACAAACTTAAAAGGTCATTAGGGAATTAGGGCGATACAATGACCTCAGTATGAGTTTTTCTCGTCATGTTTGTAGGTACCGATACATGCAAAGAAATATAATCAAAATAAAATGTCTAAATTAGACTGCCCTTTATATAAATTGACTGTTTCAAATATTCATAGAACACAAATGACAAGTTTTGTTTCTCAGACCAAATAAAAAAAACAAGACATAGCGCTGCGAACAATACAGTGAAGCATGTCAAACGTACACCTCCGCTCTGTGCATACACGCTCACACGCACACATTTGAAACAATTTACAGTCAAACTACACCTCACAAAGTGCACACATGTTTACGAAACCGGCCGCACGTCACTGTTGACAGCGCTCTGTCTTGGTTTTTTATTTGGTTTGAGTTGTGATTACAAACTCTTTCAGTATAATCCTCAAAATACTTGTAATATGCAACCAGTACCCTAATTGCGTAACTTATTTTCGTAAACAATTATGCCTAATTTGTTTCATTTTGACAGTTCAACAACATTAATTGCGTTATTTACGTTGTTGACCAGATTTTTTTTTTCCAACTTATGAAGCAATGGATTAGCAATCTGTTTCAAATCGAAACAGATTGTGATGTATTACGCAATTAGGGTACAGGTCATCATCATCATCTGCCGAGCCTTTTCCTACCTATGGGAAGGTCGGCTTCCAGTCTAACCGGATACAGCTGAATACCAGTATTTTACATGAAGCGACAATGCAACCACGTCTATTATTAAAATATAGCGCGTAACCCAATAATTAATACCGTGTAACCACGCGCTACATGTTTTTTTTGTCATCTAATAACTCCTGCCCGCTATTTAACACCAATCTCTCACTCAATTAATTAGCCCCTTATCAGTGTCCAATCAGCACGTTAACAAATTAACACATTAGTAGGTGTCACTGCGGAGGTCGCGCCCTTGTGCCCACCGCAGCGAGACGAGCGAGGCCGGTGCAATCCTGCGCACATTGTGATGCGCCCGCGCCTCTGCGCCTGCACCGTATTGTTTGGTGTTGACTTAATTCGGTCATGGCCTTTGCACCCGCTTTTGTATGATAATTGTGTTAGAAATTGATATGGGTGTTTTGTTATTGGGGTTTGATTTTTATTTGCTTTTGTCGATTTCATTTGCAAAGGATACCTTAAGCGGTGACTTCTACTACGTAACAAATATTTAGGATTAGGAGGTTTTATCCTTCTGGACTGGACCCTCCAATTCATCTTTGCATTAAATACGAGGTTTGCGTGAATAAAATATTATTTTATAAATTATATTATTATTAAGCTACGAAATTATGGAATTTATGATCAAATATTATATACCTATATTTCGAAAACGAATGTGTAATTTTAGCACCTCTGCTTTCCAAACGAGTTTCTGTAGAAACCTGTCTATTTATCATTGAGATAGCTCCTCTAATGATATCAAAATAGGCGAATAAATACCTACATAATTAAGTAATCCGTGGTAATGCCTAAATCTTCGAAAATTGTCTACAGCGGAATGGATTTCGTCGGTAAATGCGGATCAGCTAGTATAAAACAGCACGGATTTTAGAAATGTATGAAGTATCTGTTAAAAAAAATAACATAGGTAATATCTGATTTATACACTACATAGCAGGAGAGCTCGTCAATCATTTGTGCCGGTGTAAACACGCTTGCAATGTGGATCTAAGTACGAGTCGTACTCAATTATTAAATGGGTAACCCTTCCCTGTAAAATGTCGTTCAAAAGCTTAAGAAAGGTATCTCGTACAAACAAAGTGAGAAATATTAGGTACCTAGGCACCTAATATTTTTCATGTTAATACCTATTAACATGAGCTATGACCTCCTGCTAAGCATTGAAACAATTTCGAGTTCAATTTAAGGTTCTTAATTAAATATAAATCCTGTTTTCTTCTACAATGCACGCCTTTAACCTTTCAGAAGTTTATTATATTTATTGAAAACGAGTTCGTTCAACTTGTTCAGTTAATAAATTTAATAATCTCAATGTTGCAGTGGAATGACCTACCTACAGTAGGTACCTATCGGTTGGTGCCTAAAACATGTAGCACACCTTGATTTATCGTCACGATATTCTTGAGATCACAAGTTCAGTAGACAAATTGCTGAGTGTGAAATATTACAAGCAGAGTGCATTTATCTTCAACCAAGTTAGCAGCTAGATTTTAATGAAGCTAAATACGACCGTTGAAGAAATTGGCATATAAATTTGAGACTGTTTAAACAAGCCAAATATCTTGGAACACGATTTACAAAGAAGAGCTGTGCTGCCGTCCTTTAACTAGAAAGCCGTTAACCCACAAATGGCCAATTTTTACTTTTCAATTGAAAGTGATAGAGTTCAAAATTCTCTATCTTTTCTGTCTAAGAAACATTTTTACAATATAAATAGTTCCAGAGATATGAAAATGTTGTAGGCTGTTATGTAACACAATTTGTGACGATTCCATCACTAGAAAGCGTTTAACCCACACTTCTTCTTTAAGAGTTTCTGGACAGAAAGGATTCTTTAGGAGAAACAGAAAAGAATATCAATTGATGTGTCCAACAATCATAGTTTTTAAGAAACAACGATTCCCGCGTTTTTAGTTTTTTGCCATTTTCTCGAAAATAAAATTTTGGGCTTAACGGCATTCTAGTTAAAGGACGGCAGTGTGCCCTTCGGAACAACTGTTGGTCGTCAAAAATCAAAATATTTTACTTCACATAAACCTACATGGACACTTAAGATATGTCAGAAGCTAGGTGCACGGTTCCAATTGATCGTTTCCTATGGAGAAGAGCCGGCAAGAAACTCCACGGTTACTCTTTTAAAAATAATTGGCTTTTACAATATTTTCAAATAACAGTGTTAATAGGTATGGGAGGACAGTGTAGGTCTTTCAACAAGTACCAAGTACTTAACAAAATAGAAAATGGTCAACAAATATACAGTCCACTAAGCCTACAGTGTTCTCACATTCACAAAATGGAAAAGAATCTATTAAGAAGAAAAATAAAAACCAATTTTAAACGAAAACGTCAAAGATGATAGCAACAAAAATGCGGCATGGTAGGGTAACAAGCATATCTAATTTCCTAAAAACAATTATTGACTCTGATCACTATAGCCCGTGAGTTTGAAAAGTGTATTGATAATGAAGGTGTCAATCAATCAATACTCTTCTGTCGTCACGACCACCATTCAAATAACTGTCTTTACATAAGAAGGCTAACTATATCTAGCAGTACTCTATTTACTGGCTGATTTCGAGCGATGATTGGCAGATTTTGCTGCTGATATCTCCCACACCCAATGCTAACAACCGTACTTGGCACCACAAAATTGTTTCCCCCGTTGTCCTAGTGACTTGGTAACAGGGTGAGAGGCACAATAACCGGCCCATGTTTCTCTCGAGTTCTGCTTGGGGCTATCGCTTGTATCGCGCCCGGCCATCAATTCGGACATACGCCTCTCAGAAACAATGTGGTGTTTAGGACTCTGCGTACAATACAATATTTAGACTGCCGCTAATGGTGGGTATCGCCTTGTATATAGGGCTGGCAGCTTTGGAAAATGGTGATTGCATTTTAATTAATTTTGTTTTGTTTCATAAGTAATTTTTAATATAGTTTGTTTTTATTATTATTTTGCAGTAAGATAAGTTAGACTTTCCTAATAGTTAAAAAAAATGAAAAATGTTTTTTTTACGAATAAATCGTAAGTAGTAGGTAAAAGTAGATTTGCGAACGTTTTATTTTATAAACTAGTTTTTCTAGCTCATTAGATATAGAGACTTTTTTACCTATAGGTACTATACCTATTTATAGATGGTGGGAAATGAATTACCTAAAAGCAATGATATTTATACATAGCCTAGGTGCTATTCATTTCTGCAGCCTTCAGCAACATCAAAGTCCCCGAATAAAAAAAAACAATCCACATTTCCCATATTTTTCACAATTCCTGCCTTCATTTTCCATCACAAAGAGACCACACATAAGCCCGACCTCTAGGCAGCCCTACACACAGGCACGGGCCGCACACAATGGGAGCTATCGCCGAGCAATCTCGACGTTCCACCCGATGTAATGGAACGGGGGCGGTGTAACAGATCATAAACATTGACAGGAGACCTACTCAAGGTCCCCCACTATCTACCTACTTACATAGCTCTCTTTTCAAAGTAATCAATCAAGGCATTACAGGTACTCGAACAACGCAATATAAACAAAAGAATTTCGAAATTGTTTTAGTTTCACTGCGAGCTTTTTGTTTTTCGGTGATTCTTATCAATGTTAGACGTGGATTAAAAAATAGTTTTTGTTTAAGTTTTGTTTTTTTCTTCATGTCAGTTAGATATTAATCTGATAGTGCGATATAGTTTTTGTTTAGACAAAATATTACGCGATATCTGACAATCTGTAAGAATTTATTGTTCAGGAATGACTAACAAAAAATATGACGAAAATTGAGTTTCTTTTATAAACTTTAAGCAACGTTTATAAAAGATATTATAGGATATTTTGCTGTTTTTATTTAATGTGTATTGTTTGTCCGTAGATTAGTATAACTGATAATGTAATGAATAATATATTCTCAGAATTATTTGAGCAACTATTTAAAAGTTTAGGTGGCAAGAAATATGTGCGTGTATTTATTATAATGACACAGGTAACCGCCCATGGCATATAACGTATGAATAAGAAAGATAACGTTTTAATTAATATTTACTATGCCCCATCAAAATCTCCACAAGGAAGTCAATTAAGAAATAAAATGCATCGACGAACAATTTTTCTTTACAAACCTTCATTGTTCAATCGAGTTCATTTATGAAACATGCCCAAAAGGTCACACCAAATATAGACCGGTATTGCCAAAATGATAATGGAAGAACAAAGTGGAAATCATGGTTCCTTAACTAGTGATAAAAGGTCGATGGTTCTGTGAGAATTTTACATGGTAGACTGAAATCTAGTGTTGCGTCAAATTGGTGGCAGAAAAGGCCATATTTCTTGAAGTAACAGATACTTCGTTTGAGATATTATTACATAAGATCACACCTTGTTTTTCAGAAGGGTTGGGCAGAAGTTCACTTATAGAACACCCAGATTTAGCCAGTTATAATTAAGTCCCATGTAATAGGGCGCGAACCTATTGCTATCAACCAAGCACAAATCCAGACTCCGGGTTCCTATTGAGAAATTCCAGATAGAAAAATCTAATATCACTTTGCCTGACCTGGGAATGGAACCCAGGACCTCATGCTTAGCAGGGCTTGCGATAACTAGACATTAGTGCCCTGAATTTTCTGACTTTGCTGAATCTTTCAGTGAGAGTAGAAATAATTCCACGTAAATTGCTAGAAGACGCTACGTCACCGTCACCTACCCTCGTTCTCCGAAACCGTAGCATCGTCTTCGAGATGAAAAACAACACCTTTTATTTCACTAAGTCGATCTAATTAGCTTTTATATGACGTAGACATGACGTAGACACATCTACTTTAATTTCCAGACAACATAAATACAATACTTTCAGACAAATCTTGTAGGTCTTCAGTCTACAGCCCTATTTATTATTCACAACTAAATGTTCCAGTTACTCTGTAATTGAAAATTCTTATAACGTTGAACTCAAAATAGGTCAATAAGATTTACCACCAACGTAAAATATACACGTTTCAAGCAACAATTTTCAGATAATACCTAGGGATGATGCCTAGGTCAAAAAAAAGAAATTTTATTTAGCCCGTCAGTCAGATAATAAAATAATATTAGACAGGTATTTTTTGCTTTACCATATTAATAAAAAATGACTTAGATAAAAACGTATTAAAGTTGTGGAGTGGGGGTCACTACGTCACAAGTAAGTATAAAATCTACATACTCGTGACGTCATGGCACATTTTAACTCAATGTATAGCCGTAATCTTTTGATGACATTAAAAATAAAAAATATTTGTCTAATATTTTTTAATAATCTACAAGACGGACAAAAAATATTGTTTTAGTCATCATCCCTATTCAAGATAACACTGTAAAGGTTTCTTCATAAAATGACTAGGTTTTGCCCGCGAATTTGTCTGCGTGAAATTTCGACTCCGGACCACTGCGTCACAGCCCATCGTCCGCTGCGTTATTACTTCATTTTCGCGTAGCCTTCTTTCTAGACTTTTTTCTTTTGCCGGTAAATTTTTGTCGGTAAATTCCGTCAGTGGTGTCGATTCCCTTGTTCACAAACAAAACTAAATTTAAGTTCAGTGCATCTTTTTCTTTCTATTTCATTAAGAAAAGGACAGAAGATGAATTTTAGTTTAGTCCTGTCAAATTAATCAGCGCCTGTCAGTCTCCATACAAGTTTAGACGTGATTAAAAACTTGCCAACTAAAATTACGTCAATTTACGTCAAGCGCTGATTAATTTGACAGGACTAAACTAAAATTTATCTTCTGTCCTTTTCTTAATGAAATAGAAAGAAAAAGATGCACTGAACTTAAATTTAGTTTAGTTTGTGAACAAGGGAATCGGCACCATTGTCGCGAAATCAATGGTTTAGTCCATCTCAAAATTGCCCACCTCCACCTCCTCAAAATTGCCCTAAAACTTCAATAAAAAAATAAAAAATATGAGTATAGATATAGAAGTATAGATATCTAAAGATATGGATCATGTGTAAATAATATTACTAAAAGGTTATTGGTATTTAAGGCTCACACGTGTTTGAACAAATCTTTTTATATCCTATACTTATATGAAGTTGAACGTCTCTATAAGGTATCTACCTAAATGTAGTGACAAGGTTTATCCAGAAAAGATTCTAAAGGATTTGATTGTACCAATAGAGTAAAACAATGTTAAGCATGTTCACTTGTTAGTTACTTAGAAAAAGATTATATAAAGGCAATCAGTCTCAAAGCCACAGTCTCTGTATCAAAAGTATGTATTCTAACTATTTCCTGTCTTTATAACAAATTGTAAAGTTCACCGTCCACATCAACAATACGCTCATTATGCATAACTTATACCATAATTATATTCAAATTAAAAGTACAGTTACAAATCAACTCATACGCATGACCCTGGCGTCACCGGAAACATAAAGAATAAAACTCATTAAATTGATAAATGTCAAAACGGATTAATTTAAAAATCGACAATATTAATTGACTGATCAAATTTTTTTTAAGCAATGTACCGTCCGGTAAATTAATTTTTTATCAAAGTGTCAACTGTCAAAGTATGACAGCTGTGATTTGACAATTTAAGTTGGTAATCTATTTTTACTAAACTGTTTTTCTCTGACAGTACATACGAGCGTTCATTCTAAAAGTTGGCAGTGTCGCAAATAGCCATCAAATATTTACCTGTTTTGATTACTTTGGCAATTTTACTGTATGGAAATATTAAATATCGCTCACTAGTGACCTAAATTATTAATAATGGATTGTAATTATAACACTGAAATTTTTTGCCGTTTTAAAAAGGGCAGCTGGAAAGTTTCCAAATATTTTTTTTTACATCTAAAACTAAATATTTGGTGTTATGATATTAATTATTGAATTTCACAATCAATATTTTAGTTCACTAGTTAGCGACATTTCATATTTCCATACAGTAATATTGCCAAATTAATCAAAACAGCGAAATATTTGACTGCTATTTGCAAAGTTGCCCACTTTCAGAATGCACGCTCTTAATGATTGATCAATCATTTATATAACAGTTTACCTCGTAAATAGTTCTAAGCAGGTTTGAAACCGAGAGTGTATTGTGAACGAACTAGCCCATTGACCGAACACCTGACCCTTTGGTGAAGCAAGGCCGTTCAGTCATTCACTCAGTCACTGACGCACTCGAACTACGATTTCATTTCACCCGTAAAATCGAAGCTTTTGACCGTTTGACTGTAAACAAACGAAGTACAGTCGAGAATTTCCGATTTGAAGGAATTTCTGGAAATCTTGTTCTTTGTTCTTATTTTTTGGCCTCGATTTTATTGGAAATTAGCTACGCCCCGCAATTTCACCCGCATAAGTGTCGATCCCATGGGAATATCGGGACATAATGCATCCTATGTCCTTCTCCAGCGAATAATCTACCCATGTGCCCAATTTCATCCAAATCTGTTTAGCCGTTTTAGTGTGAAAGCGTAACAAACAAAAATATAACAAACTCACTTTCGCATTTATAATATTAGTTAGGATTGTCTTATTATTAGTTTAAAATGTATGATATTCAACTATTTGAATTAATTCTTAATGGGTTGTATACATTTATGGATAAACAAAATATTTAGGTCAAGTGGACAAATGACAATAATCTAACATTGAGTGGAATTTGAAAGGCGATAATAGGTAAAACATTATTATTACAGGGCCTTCCATTATCAGCAAATAGCAGTTTAAACGCGGCCGTGTACTTTAACCTGCCGTTTTTAGACTATCGTGACCGAAGGGTGCCAAGCAGAACCCTATTACTAAGCCTCTGCTATCCGTCCGTCTGTGTCAGCGGGCTGTATTTCATGAACCGTAATAGGTAGACAGTACAAATTTTCACAGATTGTGTATTTCTATTGCCGCTATGACAACAAATAATAAAATTAAATAAAGTTAACCATTAAACAAGAAACGTGTTTTTTTCCGCGTTTTTTACTCGATCTCAATAAGGTCGGCTTTTAGTCTAGATTTTCCTATCTGAAAGAGATGATCTACATGGAGCGTTTTGGTTTGAACTTTGTAAGAGGTAAGTCTTTTTTGGTTATTTCACATTCAAAAATCATTATTGCTATTCCACTATTCGATACAAATACATCACAACTCACTCAACAAAATATTATATCGAGTATATATCGACTACCAAAATCGAATTCAACAAACACTTATCGAAACTATACCCTTACTGCGCCATATCGACGTGGCTATCAAAATAACACCAACAGTTCGGAATACAAATGTGCAACGAACAGCTAACAGCTCGAGACAATGCACCGTGCGCCTGCACATAACAATATTAATAGATCGCTATTACGTGACCAAGCCGCATGCACTCGCTTTGTCTTCTACGTAACTCGATGAATCGATTCAAACATCGATGATGCATTCGATTCTATCGAGTACCGATGCTTTTGTTTCGTTGTTTTTCCTGATGGACTTATGTGGGTTAGATTTTTTGTTCAGTGTTTTTCCGATTTTTTTGTGTGCGTGCGAATAATTGTTGGCAGACAATGCTGTGGAATTTATTGGCCACACTACTATTATGGCTGCATCAAACTGGAAGCCTACCCCAACATACTTAAAAGTAAACTATACAGGAAAAGCAACAAGCATATTATTTTATGCATGGAATGTTGTACCTTGTATAACTGACCTAATACTTAATGCAATCTTGATAGATATTTAGTGACTACAGTTCACTAGGAAGGTTACCAAACAAAAATAAAATCAAAATGAAAAACCCACGTTTCGGACCACGCACAATGAAGGGTTCCGTAGTTGGGATGAATTTATCCCAAACCCAAACTTAGCATTGTAAGTTGAAAAATATGTTCTCCCGTACATCGATAAACATGGTCACGTTCAATTGTCCAACTACAAATGTAAGTTAGTAATCCCAAAAAAATTTTTTTTTTTTTTGATGATACAACTAAGATTTTCGGACATTTTCCTTTACATGTGCTGTGAGACCTTGCTTCCTGCCTCATGATTCTAGGTCAACGTGAAATAACCTGTAGGTTTTGATTTATTTGTGAGTATTAAAATATGTCGCATATATGGCCGTATTTTTTTATTGCGTTGACTTAGAAGTTTAATTTTTTTTAGAGCTCCAAGGCACCAGAGACCTTCGTATTTGGTATTAATTTCAACTTGATATCTCAACGCGTTCCTGAGAAAAAGGGTCTTGACAGACTGACGAACGGACAACGAAGTGATCCTATAAGGACTCGGTTTTATCCTTTTGAGATACGGAATCCTAAAAACGCTTTTTTGACAATATACATACATCTGAGCTCTTTTATTCGCACATACATATTTAGTTACGAATCTCGCAAGACCACTCTTAAAAAATTGCCCAATAAATACTTGATACATATTGGGCACAGAATCAAAAATAGAATATGTCAATACAGCTATCAAGCAAACCAATTCGTATATGGACACAAGCGGCGCTTGAGTGGCCATACGTATCGAGTTTCGCACTGAGTCACCGCAAGGCGATCCTAGTTGCAAGGTGACTGCACTGCCTAATACGGGTACATTACAAACCTTCAACTTATCAGAGACATTTCGTATTAAATAACATATGAATTTGAATGATTATGACACTTTTTGAGTCATTAACTTCATGCTTCAATGGTTATATCTGTTAGGTGTTGCTATTGTAATCGTAACATGACTGGCCTAGACCAGAATAACTATTACCTGGTCGACCAAGTCCTGCTTGAGTGAAAATAGATAAACATATTGTTCAGGTGTACCAACGTTGGTATATCACATTCCCGAGACTGAGAAAATTGTAAAAACGAATTTTCCCAGATATGACACCTTTTTTTTTTTTTTTTTTTTTTTTTTGGGTGGGAAATTATCAAATAACTTCTCCCGCTCTGGGCGGAGCGGGAGGGCGTGTCAGACTCTTACTGACTAAAACCCACCCGTGTTCCTTCGGTTGCCCTGTTGCCGGGGGCCACGATTTCCCGATCGGTTTTCTTCGAACCCCCGGCAGGCATTGGCCCTAGTGGACCCCTTCAATTCTGCTGACATCTCTTTGAGGCGCGCGTGGAACACAACGCGCCGTCGACCCGGGCTTGGTCCTTATCGGACAGCGAGCTACCCATTGCTCACCGTCCGCAAGCCCGCGCCTACGGTGGCCGGAAATCGGCTCGCGATTCCCGCCCCGGGCGTCTCCTCCTGCGGCGGTTAGGGGCGTGAGGGCGCGAAATTTGCCTCTCCCTCACGCGTTCCGCCTCCTCCTTCGCGAGCATTACGGCTTCGCAGAAGGAGGTGACGGCCTGCCATTTCCTCTCGCTCCGTACCATGGCCTGAACCAGGGCCGGACGCGAGAGATCACCGCCGCCGATCGCCTCTACGAGAACACGGCGTTGCTCCGCCCAAGCCGGGCAGACCTCCACCGTATGCTCCACCGTGTCCTCAGGCCGATCCACACAATGGTGACACCCGGGTGTTTCCTCCCGCCTTATCCTAAACAGGAACCTCCCGAAGCAGCCGTGTCCGGTGAGGACCTGCGTCAGGCGGAAGGTGAGAACGCCGTGGCGTCTCTCCAGCCACTCCTCAAAGACGGGTCTTATCGCCGCGATTGTGGCGTGCCCAGCGCGGGGTTGCGACAATCGCACCCTCCATGACGCCATAAGATCCCGCCGGAGCTCTGTCCGCTGTGCCGCAATTTCTTGCGGCATCGGGGTTAAGCCCCGGCGTTTCGCCTCCTCGCGCCACTCCCAGACGTGCGCGAGGACCTTTGCCTCCAGATCCCATGGCGGTAATCCGGCAAGGAGGCTCGCCGCCTCGCAGGAGACCGTGCGGTATCCTCGGGCCAGCCGGATGGCCATGACCCTCTGGGACGCGTTCAACCGGCGGGCTGGCCGCAGCCTCAATGAACGCGCCCACACCGGCGCCCCGTAAAGGGCCATGGACCGCACGATCCCCGCATAGAGCCTCCGGCAGGAGGCGTTTGGATCCCCTAGATTGGGCAGGAGCCGCTTCAATGCAGCCCCGGCCCGGTCCAGTCTGGGAGCCAAACGTCTGAAGTGTTCCACGAAATTCCACCGGCTGTCGAGGACGAGTCCCAGATACTTCATCGTCGACTCGACACCGATGTGAACCCCTCCCGCCATTACCTGGGAACCCGACGGTGGCGCATTCCGAGGACCATGAAAACCCATGGCCTCAGACTTGTGCAGGGCCACCTCGAGTCCCAGCTGCCGGATCCTGTCAACGATTGTCGCAACCCCGCGTGTCGCTAAATCGGCCGCCGCCTGGTACGACCCCCCCTGCGCCAGGACAAGCGTGTCGTCAGCGTAACAAACGACGCTGACGCCGCTAGGGAGGTCGGCGCGCAGCACCCAGTCGTATCCGATGTCCCACAGATGCGGCCCCAGGACCGAACCCTGTGGGACACCGCACGACATCTCTTGCCGGTTCCACTCTCCTTGGTGACCGGGGTAGATGACGGCCCTGTCCGTCAAATAGGCCTCGACCACACGACAGAGGTAGGTCGGCATCCGGTGATACCGGAGTGCCTCCCTGATGCAACTCCAGGGCAGGGTGTTGAAGGCATTGGCGATGTCTAGAGACACCGCCAAGACGACCCCGCCCCGGGCCACAGCATCCCCCGTCGTGAGGGCCCGCACGCGCATGATGGCGTCCACCGTAGAGCGCCCCCTGCGGAAACCGAACTGGCTCTCCGCCAGATCCGGCCCCACTCGCACCAGCTGCCCGACGAGGCGGTCTGCAATGACTCTTTCAAAGAGCTTGCCCACCTCGTCGAGCAGCACAATGGGCCGATAAGCGGACGGAGAGTCCGCTGGGCGCCCCGGTTTCTTGATGAGGACCAGTTTCCCCGTCTTCCAACGAAGTGGGAACTGGCCCCTCTCCATGCATGCGCTTAGGAGCCCCCTCAGTCGAGGCCCGAGAGCCCCCATGGCCAGGACCCAGGCTTTTCCGGGTATGCCGTCGGGTCCTGGGGCGGTATTCTTCGCACTCATCTTGCGTACCGCCACTCTCATTTCTACCTCAGTCACCTCAGGAGAATCGTCGTCGTCGGTGTGGTCCGCATCGGGCACCGCAGTAGGCGGAGCCATGGGCGGAGCAGTATGATCCCCTCTAGAGGGAAACAGAGCGCTCACCACGTCCCCCACAAGCTGGGGCCGGAGACTCTGCGTCAGCGGGGGAGCCCATGGGCGGAGTTTCTCCCGCACCATCTTGTATGGGCGCCCCCACGGGTCCCTGTTGAGAGTCTCCAGCATCTCCTCGCGGGCCAGCGCCCTGGCCCACAGGATCTCCGCTTGGAGGGCGGCCTTCGCCGCTCTGTACCCCTCGTACAGCTCCGCCTCAATGGCTTCCGTATCCGGAGGGCGGATACGGAGCCTGCGATGCCTGGCGTACCGGCGTCGCGCAGCAACACACGCCTTGCGCAGAGCCTCCAGCTCTTGCGACCACCAGTACAGCCGGCGCGAAGCATGTCTAGGATGGACCCGGGGCATTGCCATGTCACACACATTGGACATGGCCTCCCGGAACCACTCCGCCTCGTCGTTGATGTCGGCAGGCCTGTCCGGTGATGACACCCAGGCCTGCACGATCGAGGCTTCCAGGAGAAGCTCCCGGTCCAGCTGCTTCAGCGCCCACCGCGGACCACTCGGGGCCTGTCGGACCGGCGCACTCGAGGTCTGGGTGGAGACGTCAAACCGGATGTACCGGTGATCGGAGTAGGTCTCCACCCCCTCCATGACGCGCCAGTCAATGACACGCGGCGACAGAGCGGGGCTGGCGAACGAAATGTCCACCACCGATTCGCCCCGCATCCGCACACACGTGGGGACAGAACCCCGGTTTAGGACGACCAGGCCTGTCTCCAGAGCCCAGTCCTCCACCATCCTGCCCCGTGTGTCCGTATACCGGGAACCCCAAGCCAGATTCTTGGCATTGAAGTCCCCGAGTACGAGCACGGGGAGGGAACCAAACCCGACGACGACGACTCTTAACTCCGCAAGGGAGTTGTGGAACTCGGCAAGAGTTCGGTTCGGGGAGAAGTAAACACCCACCACGACAATCTCCCCGAACCGTGGCAAGATATGACACCTGGCTAGATCGATTTTTCACCCCCGTAAACCCCTATATTGCAACATTCATCGAAATCGTTAGAGCCGTTTTCGAGAACGTGATTACAAATATATATATACAAATATTGCTCATTTAATAGTATAGGATACTGAATAGGTTCCTCCAATAGCACACTAAACCAATAATATTGTTAAGTCAAGTTTCAGTCCACTCGAAGGAAATGTGGGATAGGTTTCTCCCGTAGAACCCTAAAACAATAGTACTGCTTAAGAGCATTTATTCTGAAAGTGGGCAACGTCGCAAATAGATGTCAAATATTTCGCTGTTTTTATTAATTTGGCAATATTACTGTATCGAAATAAGAAATGTGGCTATCGAACTAGAATATTCAAAATGAATTACAATTATAACAGTGAATTTGATGTTGTAATCGTTTTAGGTGTAAAAAAGGCATTTGGAAAGTTTCCAAATACTTTTTTTTACATCTAAAACTAAATATTCGGTGTGACGATATTAATTATTGCATTCCATAACCAATATTTTAGTTCCATAACTAGCCACATTTCTTAATTCCATACAGTAATATTGCTAAATTAATCAAAACAGGTAAATATTTAACAGCTATTTACGATGTTGCCAACTTTTAGTATAAACCCTCTTAATCATATTTTAATTCACTTGAAAGAAATGATTTGAGAGCAAGTGCTAATCATCTTAAGACTTCTAAAATACGTATAAGGCTAGACAATCAACCAAAGCCAATGATATGAATCCGTTAACAAATGATAGTGGCCTCGAAGCCCAAAATAATAGATCTATCATTGTAGATACAAGCAAGTAATTCGGGTTGCACATAATCAGCTTATCCAAGTTTGAATAGGATCAAACTATACACTGTATTTCAATATTGTAATCTAATATTTCCTTAAAAGCAAGGGAGTGTTCATTTGTGTTACTCGGACATATCTTAATGGGACAGTGACTGATGATTCGACCTGGCCCTCATGACAGTATGACAGGCTCCTTATTTCACGCACTATTGTGTACTCCAAATAAGTCGAGATACCTATGCCATGGACACGAATGGTGTGTTGTAGAAATCCAATCTGAGTTACAAAGGTATCCGGATTACCACCGGTAGAACTGCTGCCGGTAGTCATAGAACGTATTTGGAATTTATAGGACAAATGAAAACTCGGAATAAAAGTGCTTGCAGTAAAATAGTAATAGCAAATGGTAAATTGTTCCTATTAGTTTTAGTTGTATTTTAATTTGTTCTCGTTCCGTTTTTTTTATTAACAATCAGGCACTCTTCCTGCAAAATACCCAAAGAATAACAGAACAAGCTGTCTTGATACGTCTCAAAAACTCATACCTACTATTTTCTTAGGTTATTTCACGACCTTAAAATTGTAAGAAAGTAGTTGAGTCAAGATGAATTCGCTAAGTTATGTGAAAGGGCACATCTTTTATAAAATCTTAATTACTCAAGACGACCGACCTTTTAAAATGCCTCTAGAACATAGCTGTCATTAGTTGGTAAAACAAACGTTTTGACCCGACTATGGCGCAGTAAAAATGAGGGTAATGACTTGCCTGACTTATGGATATGATCATACATCCATTGAGCATTAGAAGTTAAAACAATTCGTCATCACAGAATCCGGTATGATGATTACACGTGACAAATTGATAGTTTAAGTTTATAAAAAACTAGCGTGATATTTTCTTTTTGTTCACGTTTTTTGTCGTAACACAAAAATCTTCAGCCGTCAACTACAAATGATCGAGTATCATAATTATCATCAAGTTACTGATTTTTGCACTGACGGAATCGTCAATCATGGGTTACACACAATACTTGTACATTTAAGTACAGATATTATTGTGTAAAAGGAAAACAATCCAGTGAGTGGTAAAAAGTATTTTGACTATATTATCAGCTAGTATACTCGTCATCATGATATAAAAGCAATAAAGCTTGTAAAAAGGAGTTAATGACGGTTTACATGGGAGTGAGGGGAGCATGGAAGAAAAAAAAGTCGCGTAACATGGAACAAGGGTAGAAAGATGGCGATACTCGTAGTACTCGTATACACCGCCGCCCAGTATGAATACTATGGGTGTTCTGAGGATCAAAGGGATTTCATAATACCCATGAAGTTCCCACTACAGTTAATATCTATACTTCTATACTAATATTAATATACGAATACTCATGTACTAATACTAATATCATCATCATCAGCCTATAATGTTCCCACTGCTGGGACACAGGCCTCCTCTCTGTGAGAGGGAGTGGGCCGTAATCTACCACGCGGGCCCAATGCGGGTTGGTAGATGTCACATGTCTTCGAATTTTCGGTTCTAGGACACGCCGGTTTCCTCACGATGTTTTCCTTCACCGTTTTGAGAGCAGTGGTGATGAAATAATTTACACAAAGTAAAGCGCCTGTCTGGGTTCGAACCTACGACCTACAACTCGTAAGTCGCGGCCGTTACCACTGGGCCACCACTGCTCATAATACTAATATACCAATACTAATATATAATTTTACAAAGAGGTGAAATTTGTTTGTTTCTAAGTTTGTATGTACCAAAAAATCGTGATGTTTTAAACTTAATTGTATCTATGTATGATCTCTGTACGTGTATATGTATCACAACTTTTCCTTTGCCAATAAAACTTTTTGTATTTTTTTTTGTATCTCTAGAACTACCAGTCGGATTAGTCTTTTTTTTTGCATTGGATAACCCATTTCTTGAGGAATATTATAGGCTTGCGAACGAAGTCGCGGGCAGAAGCTAGTTGTAGAATAATCGTATTACCAACACGCACTGGGCCCGCGTGGTGGATTACGCCTCACTCCCTCTCAGCGAGAGGCCTGTGTCCCAGCAGTGGGAACATTATTGGCTGATTAATTATTATATGGATCGCTCAATAATCACACGTAACTTTAATCTCTGATTACCAGAACATTCTATTACTTAAAAAGTTGTTTACTCACCGAAACAACTAAATATAAACATGAAGTAGTAGTGTTTATTAGCGGCTCTGATACATTACCGCGTATGATGCAAGCGCGTATTAATGCTGGTGACTCCACGTGACAGGTTTTTGTCGTGATCTATGACTTACACGTGATACTGACAGACTAACATAATTATATAGGAGTTCTTACTGCTGGAGGTAAAGAGAACATGAATCTTTTGTTTAGTATTCACTAGCGACTTGCACTTACTTCGCACGGGTGTAATTTACTGATCATATGTCAACATGTCAAAATATTATCGAGATTTCTGTGCTATATAAATCTAAGGCTTGTCCGAAAGGGTTACCGTGGCCCCTGGCAACATACTGGCAACTGAAGGAACACGGGTGGGTTTTAGTCAGTAAGAGTCTGACACACCCTCCTGCTCCGCCCAGAGCGAGAGAAGTTATTTCATAATTTCCCACCCAAAAAAAAAGGCTCACTTGCACGTTCATGGATTAACTAAATAACTCGCAGTTAACAGCTTACTCAGGATAAATCCAAAGAGAATTATTGGATTAACCCTGAGTTAGCTGTCAACTCCAAATTATCTGTTAACGCGCAATTGGGCCTAAGTTAAATAGTAACGTATTATACACACAAACCTTCCTCCGCAATTAATGCTCTAAAATTCTAAATAATGGTGAACTGAAAACCGTATGAAAATCTATTGTGGAGTTTTGAAGATCTAAGCACAAAAAGCGACCTTTAAATAATATTATGAAGAGATCTCTTCTATCTGACTAGTACACACGGCTTCACATCAAGCTATACATTTCCAGTTTCTGCTGATCTCGCATTCTAAAGTATTTCCGAACAATGTGAGGTCAGCTTATACTGGAAATGTATAGCATGATGTGTAGCCGTGTGTACCTTTGATGATTCAATTAACGTCAATTGCTTTATAAAGGTAATAAAATTGAAACACCCTTGTTCTTGACCCACTGCAACAGTCGTTATGTGACGGAATGTTGCCTCAGCAAACATGATTAACAAACGAATTATTGATCGCAGTTCTAATATCGTTATTACATTAATAAGAAAGCGTCTTCTTAATTATCTGAATTAGATTAATTAAATGGTCAAAATGAAAGATCTGAAGGCCGATTCCTGTAATAAGAAACGTTCAAAATCTAGTCGCAATCTCTCCTCGGCGACAATCAATTTCTAAAAATTTACATAAAATTTGGGATATTAAAAGTAATTTTGATAGATTAAGACTAAGATTTGAATGCGAAAGTTCTTTAAAAATCCCGGAATTGTCCCTATGAAGTTTGTCTGACTCTCTATAATCCGGATGTAATTTTTTGGACAGGACACCTTATCTAATCGAAAGGAGTCGAAAAAGTCATCTGAACATATTAACTACACTACCTACTGAAGAAAGTTTTACTTGTCAATTTGTCACAGCACAAACCTTGTTACTCGGAACCTTAAGGTTGAACTAGTCGCGGGCTCGAACTCATTGGTGGGCTTAGTCAAAAAGCACGCTATCTTACCTGGCATCGTGTCCGACAGAGATAGTATCAGAGATGAGCAGTTAGACGCTGGTCTACATGCACAAACTCTAGTTCGCACGCACACAAACACCGTTCAGAACGATTTTAGTAAAATAAGCGCGTAAAAAATTACGAAAAGTCCTTTGGAAGGTAGTTTTATGAAAAAACTAGTGCATAAATCAATTACGAATAAAGTTTATTATAATCTTCGACAATTGAGCTTTGTCGGAACGAGCTTTGTTTTGGAGATTTTATACTTCTTTTATTACTTATTTACTCCCAAAGTTGCGTTAAAATTAGCAGGAAAAACGAATCTTTGTTGGCTCATAACTTTTTAATTGCTTTTTTTTTACTATTCTGCTTCTGTACAGACAAAATTAATAATAAGACAAAACAATTTCATGTTTTACTTTGGATGTACAATGTGTAACAGTGGAGTAAAACCCCCCGAAATTTGTATGGAAAAAGTATTGGCTAGTTGCGCCTTAAGGAAGAAGATGCTTCGGTAGATAAAGTAGCATATTATTATATTTAGTGCGAGTAAAAGACGTTTGATGTGAAAAAGAGTATATACATTCAACTATGAATGCCTTTTTTGTCGTGAAAGCGAGCATGGGAACTTCTTTATTAGACATTGAAGAATTAATGTTTATTACACTTTTTTTGAGAAATTACGCACATGGTGTAATTTAACCCATGCACCACTAACTAGTTCTGTTTTTAATTACTTTACAATTGTAATTATTGTTAATTACAAATATAACGTTTCTAAACTAAACGATCTCACTTACTTTGGTGAGACAGTTAAGATTTTAGATAACACATAGAAGCAATGTAGGTACATAATAGGGATGATGCCTGGGTCAAAAAACCAAAATTCTATTTAGTCCGTCAGTCAGATAATAAAAAAATATTAGACACGTATTTTTTGCTTGATCATTAATAAAAAATTACTTGAATAAAACGCATTTAAGTTGGGGAGTAGGGGTCGCTACGTCACAAGTAAGTATAAAATCTACATATTCGTGACGTCATGGCACACTTTAACTCAATGCATCGCCGTAATCTGTTGATATCGCAAAAAAAATTGTCGTCATTCCTATTATGTACACAAATTCCTTCAGTAGGTTGAGTTCACTGACTGAAATTAAGTAACTCGAATCGTGTAAACGACTCTTAGCTTAGACCAACAACTAATAGCATAAGCACTGGCGAATAGTACGAAGAAAAGGGATACTATTACAAAATGAAACAAAGCCACATCCAAAATCGTGATTCCTCTCTACAAAATTCATGAATGCTAACTACTCATTGAGCCATAAAAACCGCGTGAAATCTCTCACGAAAACTGACGACTTTTCAACTTACCAACGACCTTTCATCTAGTCGAATTTACTTAATTCGAGGTGATGTAGAAATGCGGTAGTTAGCTCGTTGGAATTTACATAAAACGGCGCTCCCACGGCGACGCGGGCGGCGCGGGCGCAAGGTGAACCGGCTATTCTTAATTTGTCGCTGTTGGGACCGTTGTGCGTGAATGGTGTTGTGTAATACTACATACACACCATCGTATGGTATTGTTACTCTTTTCTTAGTCTAGTGGAGTTCATCAGAATGTTTTTATCTGATTTTTTTTTTTTTTTTTTCCCTTAGCTGTGGCCCAGACTCGACAGGCCGATTGGTAACCAGGGTGAACTTTTTAACCTTCACGATTATTAAGGTATAGTTAAGGGTTATTCCTTCACCACTCCTTGGTAACCATTGACCTTTATTATTACTATTGATAGCAGACTTAGCAATTCCCATAATTTATAACGCACCAAGCTGAAGCAGATTAGCATGTAATCAACGATCTTGGATAAACTAAACCATATGGGTATGGTTGGATATAACGAACTGAGAGTCAGGAGGGATCTCGCACTCGTCTCGTACATATTCAAAGTACTTAGAGGACGGGTACATAATGCGAACATTTTAAGGCACATAGGTTTGTGTGTTCCGGATCGGTACGTGTGGCGACGACGTCAGCCCCGGCTGCTGGCGGAACCGCGCGCTCGGACCAATCTTTTAAGTGAGGCGCCACTGACGCGTGCACTCCGCACTCTCAACCTCATAGCTGATGACTCGGACCTATTCTGTTGTTCTCTGAGTGAGTTCACAAAGAATGCATTATTTGTAATAAGTTACAAAATTTAATTATAATTATTATAAGTTAATAATAAGTTAGGATAAGATTAAGATAAGTACGCTATCGCATTAGGTTATCCTGTAATGATAGAAGTAAGTTGGAAATAAATAAATAAAAATAAAAAATAAATATTTTCTGGAGAGTTCAACACCACTGAAAGACTTGAAGCTAAAATTACCGCGCTCAGAAAATCTGACATTTGTGGTACATAAGGTCATCCTAAAGATATTTTAGTACCCTGTTATTTAGGAATAATGTTCTCCATGTTTTATATTTTAAAAGATCCCAAAATATAAAAGGTTATTTCTACCATCTTCTTGAAGTCTTGACAGACACATTACAACATACACACTAACATAAATTACCCATAATGTATGTGTGTTTTACAATAATAATACATCTGAAGTGGCATGATGATACCATACATTATAGTTATTAAGTAACCAACCTTTAAGTGAGATAGATTTACAACCAAGGCTACACTGAACGTAATTTGTGATAGATATAACGATCGTAATACACATATATTGCTATAAGGTTAGGAGAGTACCAAGTGTTGGGATCGGTGTGTTATGAATAAAACCGGCCAAGTGCGTGTCGGACCACGCACAATGAAGGGTTCCGTAGTTGGGATGAATTTATCCCAAAAACAAACTTAACTTTGTAGTTGAAAAATATGATCTCCCATACGGAATGTATGGGAAAACATGTTTTTGCAACTGCAAAGTTAAGTTGGTCGATTATTACTCGTTAACATGTAGAGCCTACTTAGCTGTGATAGTTTTTCTTTTAATTTCGTTATATAAACTACTGCTGTGATTTTTTTCACACATCTAAAATCAACTATTTAGCCGGCAGCGTGACTCTAACAAAAATTTGCACTTTAAAGCTTAATATTTCGCAAACAGATCCCTGAATCCAAAAATTGTGTTCACAAACTCACAATGTTTTTGAAGGACCTTTCCAATGATGGGTTAAAAAAAACATCACAATTTACGTGTACGAGAGGTACCCTAAAAAAAATTAAGGGTCTCGGAACTAGACCGCGGATGGACAGACAGACAGACGAACATGACGAAACTATAAGGGTTCCTTGTTTACTACGGAACCCTAAAAAGGTGGTTAGTATTATATGGAACAAGAAGACCCCTATGCCTGGCCAGAGGCTAAGCATTGCCATACAACGTGGTAATGCCGCCGGTGTTTTGGGTACATTACCAGTCGACAGAGATGCAAAGGAATTTTTCGATGCTGTTGATAGTATTTTGTTCGTTAATTTAGTTAAAGGTTATCCAGTGTGTATTATTTTTATTCTCTATAATAAATACCTACATACAAGGTAAGTTTTTATCCAGTGCGCAAAACTTAAACACGTGACTTTACTCATCATTATGAACAACTTTTACTATGGGACTAAACCTGAAATCGCGAAAAAAAAATCAGCTGTTCCCTACATTTAAGTTCGCATAACTCGTCAAACGCACGCTGGGTAGACGACATCATAAAAGTAGCAGGTATTCAATGGCCGCGAGTGGCAGAGAATAGAGAATACTGGTCATCTCTGGAGGAGGCCTTTACTTTTCATTGAGAGGGTTCTTGCTAGCAATATACAAACTCTGATTAAATCTAATTATTGAATCAATTCAATTTTTTTATTTTTTATTTATTTAACTCGTCAAAATGGACTGTGTGAAACAAGATATGAATAGAAAGGATATGAATTCTGAGATAACGGCTAATAGAGTAAAATGAAAACATTCCGCACCGACCACAAATAAATTGAATAAGGGCAGAAGGATGCTGATAATGATTATTATCGAAGTGGCCATACACGTAACTGCAAGCATGACAAGCCTGCATGAACAATCATTTTGTGCAAGCGTGCTTGAGCGTCTGTGTGATCATTATGTGCAAGCATCTTGCTTGTGCAAGCGGCATGATTGAACGTGTATGCAGGTTGAGCTTGCGGAATCATACGCAAGTTACACGCAATTAATGCAACTAAAGCAAGCACATCGTCGTCGTTAGTTGCTCAAGCAAAAACTGATGCTCCAGCTTGCTTGCAAAGTGTGTATTATTCTATAGGGAAGTTGTGCACGCTTGCACAAAATGATTGTTCATGCTGGCTTGTCATGCTTGCAGTTACGTGTGTGGCCAGCATAACACATATATGATTGTGCAAACACAGCTCTACCAAAGAATGTTGTTTTTTCATTGATAGTGCAGGTTTTGGTATTAAGATTGGAGGATTATGAAAGGCTCTGATCGTGAACTGATGACCTATTCGTATACATTACAATTATGTAGAGTGAACGGTCATAACATTATCTACCTCAGAAACGGTGGTTATTTTTATCTTTATGCAGGGAACCATCTGGTAATGTCCTTTTAGTTATAGATAACTGTTATTGTATTGTAATGGCATTAGGGGTTGATATTCAGTTACCAAATGCAAGTAAATATCTACATTACAGTCTCTCACATTTTTTTTATTTATATGAAAATTTATTAAAAATATGAACCAGTCTCTCCTTATAACTAGTTAGTAGTTATGGAGTCACTAGAACACGTTCTAGTATTTACTTAAGTACACACGGCTACATATCAAGCTATACACTTTCAGTATAAGCTGATCTCTGATTGTACGGAAATCTTATACAATGTGAGATCAGCTAATAATGGAAATCTACTTCTTTTTCTTCTTTTCGTGTTATTAGTCATTAACCTGGTGTCAGAGTCTTAAAGCCGCCCTTGGGTCTCTGACTTGGCTTCACATACCGTCGTGAAATATCTCTCAGGCATACCGGTTTCCTCACGATGTTTTCCTTCACCATTTTTGAAGCAAGTGATAATATTATACAATACGCACATGAATCTGATAAGTCAGAGGTCGTGCCTTGGGTTCGAACTCGAGACCTTTGACTTGGCAGTCCGACGGTCACACCACTAGGCAATCACTACTCAATACTGGAAAGGTATAGCTTGATATGTAGCCGTGTGTACTTATAATTTACAATAGGTACCAACGTTCAAGTCAATCTCAACTATTATTATCTTCAGATTAATAAAGGTGTTTGTTTAATAGCTCTGCTTCGAGATTTCTTAGATAAATCCTTAAACAATCCGTCTTTCAATATAAAGCTTCCGTTTCATTATATCCAGCTGTTGAAACAATACACGGACACTTGATAACTTCCGAGTTCAGCCGCAAATTACCGCTTGCCAGTTTACATTTAAATATATTAATTACTTTAAGTAATTAATACGTAATTTGTATAGCTACTTTATTACGCTCGGTATTTATTTAAAAAGCCTTTTATGAAAAATTATGTATAGATAATTGCATATCCTCGTAATAAAATCAACAATCGTACTGTGAACAATTTTCAGATAAATTTTCCTGCAGTCGTATTATTAGCAATATGCGCATAATTTTTCATCACGTAGGCATTGTGTAATCGGCACATAATAACTAATACCTACTAGTTCATAGCCGTTTAGGTATATTTTTTGTGAGTGATCAATTCACTACTATTTGTATTAAATAAACCGATCTCCTTATAAAGAACTGTAGCGTAAAATCTCATGCGTGAAGTCGAGCCCACAGCCTAAAAAAATAATTCCGTGAGTAAATGAATGTCGTGACCGATCCAATACTTCAGTGTTCGTGAGAAAATCGCACCCAAACATCGCACAACTTAACTATATAATTAGATTGATCTCAATAAAAAAAATAAGCCAAGGTCCCTTCACAACAAACCGTTACACACGTAAATGTTTCACGAATACGTTTCAATTCTAAAAACAAATGTATTTTTACGATCCCATAAAACCAACGATATGTAAATCACGATAGTAGGTTTGCATCATAAATTCGCCACTTATTCTATCATCACTTCACATATGCAGTCACGATCGGACTCACACACTGCTAACTGTTGTCATTTACGACAAATATGGCGTGTGACTGATTTGTATATATTTTTAATTTGTCGGTGATAACTCGCGGCAATCGCATCGGCAGAGAAGGCCGCGCGTCGGAAGCTGTGAACAAACTAAACTACTAAGCTATTGTATGCAGGTGGATTGTAGTACGTCCGTTTGCCTTATTATGGCCATTTTCCATTCACACAGTGGGGCAATCCGCTCGCTTAACTTCAATACGTGTCGCAGTGTGCCACACACTTCGCACAGAAGCGTTTCGGTGGCTTCGCCAATGTCTTTGCAAATCGCATGTCAAGGTGATAAGGAATTAGCATAGCGAATCAATGTTTAAACTCCGTGAAATATGTGATTTTGCGCTATTTCTACAATAACAGTTTGTTTGCACTTGAAAATTGATTTGCCAATGCATTTTACATTTTTACATACTTTTGACATTTCAAAATTTTCTTTATCTTTACATACATACATAAACTCATGCCTTCTTCCCATGAGGGTAGGCAGAATCTACAGAACGCCACCTGCTACGATCCTTGCATACTCCTTTTGCCTCGTTTACGTCCATACATCTGGTCATACACGCACGCCGGTTGCGAGCACTACGCACCTGACCTTTCTGAAGAATATCACCAATAAGGTCACTGTATGTCCACCTAGGGCGTCCCCTCCCGGCGTTTCCACTCACATCTGCCTTGTAAATTCCGCATTTCATTCATCCTCTCAACATGACCAAACCATCTAAGCATAATCTTTTAAATTTTGGTCACTACATCTTCTTTTAAATCGCACCGTTACCTTATAACTTCATTCCTCAGTTTATCATTCTTAGTCACACCACATATTATACTTTGCAAGGAACGCATTTCACAGCATTTATTCTACTTTCATGCTACTTTTGCCACACCCAACATTCACTTCCATACATAAATAAGCGTAGCGTAATTTATCAAATTTATTATTAATTATTGCTTTTTCGAGCTATGACAACCCGCGTTTGCTTCGGTTTTTAGCGCTGCACATACTGTACGATATCTCTTTCAAATAAATTGGCTCCCCCGTATTAACTACTTAACTTTTAATACACATTTTCAGTTCCTTCAGATTGCCACGTCGACGCTCTTGTAACAGAACTGATCGCATATTTTCCGCTACCAATGATTTCAAACACGACACACGACATGAAACGATGAGGAAAACCACTCGTACGTAAATAATAAATACAAACATACCTAATGGTTTGTACCTACGTAGGGTTGCCAGGTCCAAAAATAGAAAAGCCGGACACAGATTCATATTTAGCCGGACATTTTGCCCTGAAAGCCTGACAAAGGATTTTAAAAGAAAAAATATTTTTCACTTTTAATTGTGTATTTACTACTGTTATTCATTTTTACTCCTAATTATAATAATTATGTTATTATGAATCACATTTTGTTCTTACTATCGCGAGTAAAGGCGCGACGCGACACCGGTAATTGTTTTACCGTGAAATTTTCTTAGAAACTGTTTTATAAGAGTCGCGTCGCGTCTGTTCGCGGGTCCCTTCATGCCAGTCCGCGTGAGTCGCTCGCGCGCTTTCTTTCGGCATTTTTTGGCAGAGTGCGGTTGACCAAAAGCCTTATAGAAGCCGGATAGGCCAGACTTGTACCTATACATTTGACCGGACACGATTGTAAAAAGCCGGACACCTGACAACCCTATACCTACGACAATAGGAACCTCACGTTTGGCACGAAATGCCGATACTAAGTCATACAAATATGAAGTAATCACGCTACCTCAAGGAAACTGCAAAAAGTGAAAATGGACATAGTAATCATACGTTATACATAGTATCAACAGTTATTGATATAACGGTAGTAGGTCGTATTACTACCATATTGAATTGACAGACAAATTGGTGATCGCAGCATATTGTTTGTAGCACAAAAAGGCGACACGATAAAAAAAAAACTGGCACTCCGAGAGAACCGACAGAAGTGAAAACTTGAACAATTTTACTGCGCAGGAAATACTTTTCTTTTTTAAGTCGGTAAAAAAGGAAAATGTCAATCATGTCGTTGTCATGTCTCAATGTTTGGAATGTCATTAATCCCAAAGAAAATGTATCGCGCGTTGATGTCTTTTTAATGGTCAAAAGCTTGTGTCGGTAACAGTGTCGCGAGTTCAATTGTTTTTCCCATCTCGAAAATGCCCAACGCGCCTAAAGAAGTTTTCACTTTAAAAATCCTAGCCTTTTCCCAACTGTGTTGGGGTCGGCTTCCGATTAACGATAAAAAGCCAATTATTTCCATACCACTTCATCTCCGTCCTACATGTCCTAATCTTTAAGTGAGATAAATATTTATTTATTATATTAAACTCAATAAGGAAAGTATTTTGCCCTTATACTAAAAATAAGTGGCAATTCACATTTTTTTCTGGAATAGGACGTCATCGTGTCGTTTCTTTACGCATATTTTGAATTAGCTAATCAATAAAGAATTCATGTTGTCATTGATTTGCTCGGGAAAATCCTAGATAGGTTTTTAGGTAGGTTTTTCCTATTTCCAGTTCCACTAAATAAACATTATTTACTATGACTTTAAGCATACATAATTGACCCTCATCATTGTTGAGAGTAGTTTTATTGTTTTGTGACAAGCAGCGCCATCTACCTATACCGCGTGGAACTTGCAGAAAATCAATAGTGTGTTTTCTTCGCAATATTTAACTTTTCTGTTTAAAGGTAATAAATTTCAAGTTTTTTTAAGCACTTTTAACTATATCATTAGATTATGTAGTTGGAATCAGCTTCCAAAATATTACTTACAACTGAGAAGAGTTTTCTTTATAAAAATCAAGTATCTTCTACTGTCCTAGATGTACCCCGATCCTGTTTCTCGTGATTCTCATCATCTGCCTAGCTTTTTCCCAATTATGTTGGGGTCGGCTTTCAGTCTAACCGGATCCAGCTGAATACCAGTATTTTACATGGAGCGACTGCCTATCTGACCTCCACAACCTAGTTGCTAGGTAACACGATACCCCTTGGTAAGACTGGTTGTCAGACTTTTGGGCTTCTAACTACCCGTAACGACTGTCAAAGATCTACAAATGACAGCCGAGACCAACGGCTTAACGTGCTTGCCGAGGCACGGAGGGGTCTCGGTATGTAAAGATGGTCACCCATCCACGGACCAACCGCGGCAAGCGTAGCTTAACCTGATCGATCGACCCGTGCGGCTATTATTACTTTGCCACGAGCCCCTCCTGTTTCTCGTGATTCTAGTTCCCCTATCCTATTTGAACCGGAATCACATGACTTCAGTTACCTGCCCTCCTATCGGTACCCATCGTATATGCAATACCTACTAACATACAGTACACAGTAAATACTTCAGGTAATACTTACGGTGGCTAAAGCTTCTTCATAAGTTGCAGCGTGCAGCGGAGGCGACGCAGGCGGCGTCTCACGAGACACGGCTGTTATAGGCATGTCAGCACATTACTGGACAGCTGTGAACAAAAGAAGAGCTTTATGTTAATACAAGAGGTTTCAATTACTTGGGATAAAATATTGCACGCAACACTTTGGTCGTCAAATGATTTTGTGATCTCAATGTTCAGTATGTTTTCACGAGCTCACTGATCATGGTTTTAGCTCATCCTCTTAAATTTTACATATATTTATAGTCCTTGAATTGCCAGCTCTTCAAAGTAAATATATTTGATATTTGTAGTATTTCGTTAACTATTAATTCATCACCACCTTTCCTGCATCATTCTTCCACCTGTCCTTTCTGTTCTTCGTTCCTTTTTCCCTCTGTTTTTTTCATCATTATTCAATCATGAACACTACTGATAGTATCTAATAATATATTATATTATCTTTAAATTCGTCTAACCCAATTTGCCTATCTACATAATCTTCAATGTCAACACCTCTCTTTATTTTTTTGTGACATTAGCATTACGTCGAAAAAAACTTATCCTAAATCTTGAAGTGCTGACATCTTAACATGATTACGCTCTTAAGAATTGCAATACATAGTCGTTTTACGCGTAATTGAATGATCCTTTAAACTTTAAAGCCGGATTTCACCATTCGTTTAATACCTATTAGTAAACAAACCACCATTTGTAGTCATTAAATCTGCTTAGAATAGAATGACAGTAAGAACGACACTTGTTCAATCTAATATTGTACCAATAATTTATGTTTAGAGACTCCCAACAATAGTTTGGCATACATTGCTACTCCAGCTCATAAATCTTGGGCGGCCAATGTGATAAGAATAACAATGTAACGTATTGCAAATTCGGAATATCTGGCTGTTGATCAAACGTTGGTGTGTTGGCTCACAATGGCTCTTGACCTTGGCTCAAGTGTGGCGTCGATGTGACGACTGTGTAAACACACATTACCATACTCGAAGACACCGTGACTAAGCGTGTACTGACATTAACAGGGTGTATTCTAATGTCATGTTATAGTTATGTTATTTACTTTTTGTTCAGCTGTAATGGGCAGAAAAAAATAAATTACAATGTAGATCGAGTTCGGATGTTTCGGCTCCAATTCTCATGATATTTTGACCCGCAGTGCAATGATTCTGATGCCAAGCGTCCCAAAGCAAAATCATTTTCGTCGTATAGTCTTATCCTAACTGCTTATTGGAAAGCTAAGTATTCCTATTTGAATAAATTTAAAAACAAGTCAATTCAGTACCCCACACGTAGCACGATAATGAATATCTATTTGTACAATTTCCATCTATTTCTAGCGTGGATCTAATTGTCCATGATCGATTAAGCCAGTCCGTTTCAAGGCCGAATCCGAAGGCCTCAATACATTAATCAAATGCTTCATTGTTTCGGCATTCTTATCATTCCGAACGATCTACTATGATTCAAACAATTTTTATTCAGATTTATTTAAATTGATTCGTTTTCTTCTTCATCTAATAAGATCATGTAGCTCTGTATCATAATGTTTGTCGCAAGTTTTTTATACTTATAAAAGTTAGACTGACATCTGCTTCATTTATCCTGGAAAGCCCATGGAAGTAATAAGCATGACCATACTTCTTCTTCTTCTTAGCCTCTCGATGGCCATCTAAATAGACTCGGCCCAGAATTCATCTAGCGGCGCCAAACACGCGCCATCTCTAGCGTCTATCAGTTCTTGTAACGTGCAGACAACAGGACACGAAGGACACGATATTAAGTGCCCCATCGTTTGTTTAACAGCACCACATTTACTTACACTACACACAGAGGCGTCTATGATTCTCCACCTGAACAAATTCTCCTTGCTTCGGCAAATCTGGAGTCTGTTTATAGACTTCCAGGTAACCATACTAGTGATACAAGCAAACAGAAGTTCAAGAATGGATGGTTCTAGCAAATGAACACAGTAGTTATAGATTTGTTTATAAAGAAAAAGGAACTGTGGTGAAGCTAAATTTTAAAAAATGACACACTAAACATAGTTTAGATTTTAGCATAAATAATATCTCATTGAATATTTTATGTGACAACTGTCAAATAACCTGTCGAGTGACTCCGAAAGATGGACACATGGAAATAAAATGGTGTATTATAATCTGAAATATATTATAATGAAATTCTATACGATACGAGGGGTCATCGGCATCGGTATCCGTTACCCTCTGGACGGCTGAATGTATCGAGTGATTTGACAATACGCCCCTGTGGCGAATTGATGTGAACGATATAGACATGTGAACAGAGAGACGTGAGATCGATAAAGTTATTCAAACTAAAAATAAAATTGCGTACTGTATTCGATTACCGGATCTTATAGGGTTGGGAATTGTTTCATTCCTTTGAAAATATTCGCTGTTCGTATTATTGCGTGAACTATCGGCGTATTATTCCTTAAATGGAAATAAATGTGATAACTGCTGATCATAAGCCTTGTTTACTCATCATTAGGACGGATTCTAAGGACTATTAACATACATAACCATAACTATGTTTGAGCAAGCGCATCAGCAATCATAAAAAAACTGCCTAGCCTTTTCCCAACTATATTGGGGTCAGCTTCCAGTCTAACCGGATGCAGCTTAATACCAATATTTCACATGGAGCGACTGCCTATCTGACCTCCACAACCCAGTAACTAGGTAAAACCCCTGGGTAAGACTGGTTGTCAGACTTTCGGGCTTCTGACGACCCGCAACGACTGTCAAAGATCCACGAATGACAGCTTGGATCCTTGGCACGAAAGAACCTCAGTATGTGAAGATGGTCATCCATCCACGGACTAACCCCGGTAAGCGTAGCTTAACCTGATGGATCGACCCGTGCGGCTGTTATTACTTAGCCACGAACTCCTCCTACGTATCGGTATACGGGGTGGCTTAACGTGCTTTCCAACGGCTTAACGTGCTTTCCGAGGCACGGAGGAGTCGCAGTATGTTAAGATGGTCACCCATCCACAGACCAACCCCGGCAATCGTAGCTTAACCTAATGAATCGACCCGTGCGGCTGTTATTACTTAGGCACGAGCTCCTCAATCACAATATAACAATATTATAATAATACCTAAGCATGGGAATACATTTTTATTTCTAAGTAGAAGCTTTTAAAAAGCCGCATACGGATTACTGAATTAAAATATTCTGCAATGGCATCGGAGTATCTTTACTTTGAAATCAATTTATTCATCGAATAATCCAACTTTGAAATAGACGAATTAATTAAAGCAATATTTCAAAGAAATCATCGAATTAACGTTCGGAGATATTTTTACGATGCACTCGGAATAGCACTTCGCGGGGTCATAAACCCACATCCTTCTAAGTCTCAAATGACCCACTCAACAATTGGAATTAAAAATAGATGATCCCAACGGTGCATCGCCTTATAAAATAATTTAATAGATGGACATCGGACATAAACTATGCAAACTCAAATAAATAAGAAGAATCAAATATCATATGACTTGATGTGACTTCCGATAGATGTTTTTACGGATGATACCTTTTTTGTTTTAATCATTCATGAGAAATGGTTGATCACGAAATAGTTGTAAATAAATTACCTAAAAAAACTCATTGACCTAAAACTCTAGAAGTCGCAAACGCAGCTGCCGATGGGAAACTCTAGGACCATTTATTAATATTAATTTAATTCGAAATACGGGGCTCTCTCATCTACCTACATCAATCTGCCTAGCCTTTTCCCAACTATGTTGGCGTCGGCTTCAAGTCTAACCGGATGTAGCTAAATACTAGTATTTTACATGGAGCGACTGCCTGTCTGACCTCCACAACCCAATAACTAGGTAAGACTGGTTGTCAGACTTTCAGGCTTCTGACGACCCATTACGACTATCAAAGATCCACGAATGACAGCCGGGACTAACGGCTTAGTGTGCCTTCCAAAGCACGGAAGAGTTGAGACTCTTCCGTGCTTTGAGTTATGTAAAGATGGTTACCCATCCATGAAACAACCCCGGTAAGCGTAGCTTAACCTGATGGATCGACCCGTGCGGCTGTTATTACTTAGCCACGAGCTCCTCCTACATATCAGTACATTAGTACTCATCTACCTAATACATAGCCGTCTTTAACTTAACAAACTTTCATAAAGTTAAGGCGATTTCATTTTAAAAAACTTTCATAAAGTTAAGGCGATTTCATTTTAAAAAACTTTCATAAAGTTAAGGTGATTTAATTTAATATCACGCCAATATTCCCCGAAGTATTAGGCAGAGGTGTACCTGTAGTATACCCATATTTCGCCAGTTATGTTAAGGAGATTTCTTATAGTGAAACTGCATCACACTATATCACATTATTATAAAGGCAAAAGTTTGTGAGTGTGCGTGTATGTTTGTCTCTTCTTTACGCTCAAACGGCTGGACCAATTTGGATGAAATTTGGCAAACAGATATTTTATAACCTGGATTAACGCATAGGATACTTTTTATCCCGATATTTCCACAGGATCGAAACTTACGCGGGTAGAACCGCGGAGCACAGCTAGTATTATATCAAGTAAACATCAATGAGAACTCATTACTTTTTGGAGAATTGAGAAACGAGAATTTAATTTCTATGTTCTTCGTCGAGGGTCTAGTAACTTTGACCTCGTTACCAACAATCGGGAACATATCAGACAAGCAGTAGTACTTCCAAAAGTAAGAATTCCATACAGCCCTACCTAATTAATATCTACTTCAAGCACAGATGAATACAGAGACACTCTGCAGTTTTGTTATGAAACTACAAATACGCGGCGAGCTCGACTTGTCGGGCCAATTCACTGAGAGTAACGTAGTCAGAAGATCTATGAGTTACGCGATAGAAAGAGAGGCAACTTGTAGGTGAATATAATTGTAGGTACCTAATTAATGTTCCTCGTGGAGGCGATCAGCAGCGGTGATCTCTCGCGTCCAGCCCTGGTCCAGGCCATGGTTCTGAGCGAGAGGGCATGGGAGGTTTTCACCTACTTCTGCGAAGGAGTAATGCTCGCGAAGAAGGAGGCGGAACGCGTGAGGGAGAGGCAAATTTCGCGCTCTCATGCCCCTAACCGCCGCAGGACACGCCCTAGGCGTCGGAAATCGCAGGCCGATTCCCGACCACCGTAAGCGCGGGCTTGCGAACGGTGAGCAATGGGTATCGCCGTCCGATAAGGACCATGCCCGGTCGACGGCGCGTTTTGTTCCACACGCGGCTCAAAGAGATGTCAGCATAACTGAAGGGGTCCGCTATGGAGGCGATCGGCGGGCGGCGGTGATCTCTCGCGACTGGCCCTGGTCCAGGCCATGGTACGGAGCGAAAGGGCATGGGAGGCCATCACCTCCTTCTGCGAAGCAGTAATGCTCGCGAAGGAGGAGGCGGAACGCGTGAGAGAGAGGCAAATTTCGCGCCCTCACGCCCCTAAACAACCGAATCGCAGGCCAATTCCGCTCCGCCCAGAGCCGGATAAGTTATTTGATAATATCCCACACAAAAAAAAGCGTAATCAGTGTTGTGCGACCTGAATTGCACTTTATTGTGTCGTAACAAGAGTCGCTTTTATCTAAATGATTTTTCGGAGTGTCCCTTCTGTATTAATCTGTGCTTCAAGATAAAACAATTAGGTAGGTACACGAGTAACGACGACATCCTTGATTAACGTCCAAGTAGGCTCCATCACCTTAAGGGAACCTGCTCACCTTTGGCATGACATCAAGAGTATCTTAGATCTCGCATCAACATTCCGCAAACATCGCTTCCTCATTAGTATCTCACTCACGATACAACGACATAATAATGACTTGAATTGTGAATAAACAATGTAAATACTAACTATTGGATTTGAATTTACTCTGTCTTCTCTCGTTTCGGCTTGAATTATGAGAATATCTTTTGCCACCGCGATAAAAATTATAAGAAGTAAGCAAGGTGGTAGCAGGGGTAACTTCCCACATATATTTTACTAAGTACTATCGGAGAAACACATATCTATACACCCTAAGGACTATTTTTGCTTGCAACACTCGGCCGCTATAGCAAACGTCCGTTAAACAGTTGTGGTCATCGTGTTCACAGGATTTTGTTTACAAACGTATACAAAATATTGTAAAACATTTTAAAAGAGTAATGGTGGAGTTTCTTGCCCATTCTTCTCCATACGAAAACTACCTTTTGGAAGGGGCGACTAGAATCAATTCTATTTTTTGTTTTTGACGTTAAAATTGTGCCTTTTTGTGCCTAATTGAAATAAATTATTTGACTTTGACTTTGAAACTGCTTCGATAGTACCTGGTACTTGTTGTCATACCTATTATCACTGTAATTTGAAAACATTATAAAACCATTTATTTTTAAATGAGTTAACCGTGGAGTTTCTTGCCGGCTCTTTTCCATAGGAAACGACCAATTGGAACCGTGCACCTAGCTTCTGACGTTTCTTGTGCCCATGTAGGTTTATGTGACATAAAATATTTTGAATTTGATATATCACTTCACTACATAATATAAAACACCCCCGCCGCTATCTGTCTGTCTGAACGCGATTAACTCAAAAACAACCAAAGGAGTTTTCATACGGTTTTCACCAATGGACGAAGTGATTCATGAGGAAGGTTTAGGTGTATAATTTATTAAAAGTGTTGATTTTTGAAGATGTAGTAAACATCATGCCGACTGGGAGCTTTACTGGGGTGGGCCGCGTAAACCAATAGAGTTATAAGAGAACAATATGTACACACGGCTACACATCAAGCTATACATTTCCAGTATAAGCTGACCTCGCATTATATGGAAATCCTAAACGATGCGAGATCAGCTTAAACTGGAATTGTATAGCTTGATGTGTAGCCGTGTGTACCTATCTTTTACGATATGACGGATTAAAAATAAATTTTAGTTATTATCCCTATTATTCCCATGTAATAAACGAGACTGACATGTTTTTCGCAATTAACCTGGTGAATGAATATGAAACAAATGGTTTCATACCAACGAAATATTTTGCTGAATTATTAAAAACACGTCATTATGAACCGTTCGCCGTGCATCTGGGCCTCAAGTCTGCTAATACAATAGTGTCAGAATAGTTTATTATTGATTTCATAATTGTTGATTTTGACAAGTTTGGTAATCTACTAATATAATGGCGTCATTATGGTCAGCCACTGACACTCCATTGAAAGAAATGGTACTTATTGGTAATCTTGTACATAATGACAAATGAATGACTGACTTAGGTGGTATCATTGGTCGTATTGTACGACAATGCCATTTTAACACAATTCTATTACGAGACCATTGACCGACCAATGATCGACCATTATGAATTTAGCAGATTACGAACTTTTAGCAAAATGACAATGGAATCGTGTTGGAATGACGAATTTATAAAAATAACAGACTTGGGCCCCTGGTATGATCAACTATATTGTGTGCTGGTTTCGGTAATCGGACAGTGTTATTGGGTTTATGGTAAACCCAAAAACACTGTCTAATTTTGTGACTGAATCCGCTCACCAGTCGCCTTCTTGTCAGTCGTGACGTGCAGCTGCCGACTACTTCTGTTTTATACTCATGTTTGCATATTATGTACAGACGCCAGCACTTCAGGCTACTACAATCTGTCAAATTTATTTAATAGATTTTCAACTTTATCGCTGAAGTATAAGGTTCAAAATTGATTGGGAAAAATTGACAGTTTCGGGTAGCTTGATGTGCTGGCGTCTGTACTAATTTATATCTATTTTGTTTTCCACCTACCTACTCTTGTCTTTGTATGCACGTGTTTCTGTGACAAAAAAAAACTATTTTCTTTCTTTCTTACTTAAGACCACTAGTGAACCACTAAACCAACTGGTGGACTTAAATGCCAAGCAGTCCTTTGAGAATTTACTTGTACATCTTGAACTATTGCTACGATTTATTGCAGCAGACTTGATTGGGTTCGGTACTACGAATTTAGATCTCGGGTCAGTTAGATCCCCGTAGGGAATAAGGGAACAAATATTGGTCTCGCCGGTAGCGAGTATAGTTGGTAATTGTTCTGGGCCTGGGTATTCGTGCATGTCAGATTGTGTATCTGTATACCATGGTGTCCACATTTTTCAGTGTTTTTTTTTTTATCTTCTCTCTAACCTTGATTTTTCCTGTATCATGTAGATTCCTACAAGAAAATTATAGGATAGATTGAGTTCAGTTTGAGAAAAAACTGGCCACAATACGAAGAGTTCCGTACCACCGTACAATATTTAGCATAATCAGCCAATAATGTTCCCACTGCTGGGACACAGGCCTCCTCTCTTCGACAGGGAGTGGGCTGTAATCTACCACGCGGGCCCAGTGCGGTTTGGTACATGTCACATATCTTCGAATTTTTGGTTCTAGGACATACCGGATTCCTCACGTTTTCTTTCACCGGTTTGAGACGAGTGGTGATGAAATAATTAACACTAAGTAAAAGTGCCTGCCTGGGTTCGAACCAACGACCTACAACTCGTAAGTCGCGGCCATTGCCACTGGGCCACCACTGCTCTATTTATTAAGAAAAAATTGCAATATTTACCAAAAAACTGCAAAAAAAACCACGTTTATTGTATAGGATGCAATTTTTAACTTTTATTTTATTTTTAATATTACTTGTTATAGCGGCAATAGAACAGTACTTAAAAATTTAAACTGTCTACCTTACGGTTCATGAGATACATCCTGTTGACAGACAGACTGACGAACGAACAGCAGCTGCTTAGTAATAGGGTTCCGTTTGGCACCCTTCGGCTAAGAACCCTAAAAATTTAGTTATAGGAAGCTGTTTTTCATTTAAGTTGTATTATTTTTCCATTTTTAACCAACTTCCAAAAAGGAGGAGGTTATATGTTCGTCGCGTATGTTTGTTTTTTTTTTTTATGTATGTCCACCTATTTCTCCGTCAATTGTGGACCGATTTTGAAAATTATTTTTTTGTTTGAAAGGGTATGCTCTCGAGGTGGTCCCATATAAATTTTATTAACTTTGCTTCGATAGTTTTTGAGTTAGCTTCAATAATACGTACATTTTCCCACTTAGTATGTGGATGATATGATAAGTTCCTGTCACTGTTATTTACATAGCAGGTAGTGGTTTTCTAATTTGTGTGGGGTAGGTACCACAACTAAAAATTGAAACATAAAACTTTTTACCAAAAAAAAACAACCGACTTCCGTTTTTTGGAAGCCGGTTGTTTTTTTTTTTAGTACCTATAAAGTTTTTTTACCCACTTCATTATCCAGTATCAATACAGGTTATCATCTTCTTATCTCATTCGATGGATATCTGCTTAATTTATCGATCGATAATAAAGAAATAAGCTGTGCAACCTTTTAGTCTATAAAAGGGCTGATCATGAATCATTCGACCTCACTCGATCCGGAAAGGAAACTTGTTCGGTGATACTTTCTTCGGGTTTCGATACTACTCGTGCACTTCAACTTTGTGGACATAAGGAGTTTTTATTCGATGGTTAATGATCCTTAATTATTATTATTCTCATCTGCTATTTTTATCATTAAGGTATATGTATGATGTAGGTACCTATGAGTGTCTGGTGAGGCAAAATAATTATTGTTATAAACCAAAATAGTCACCAAAAAATATTTTGTATTAACCGACGTTCGCACGGACGTAATAAAATCGCGGCGATTTTTTTTCGTTCACTTGATTTTCAACGCTCTGCTTAGCGCCGAGAGTTGAAAATCCAACAGTGTGTTTTTTCAGCGCGCTGGGCCAAGAGTGCGTCCCAGCGCGTTGGATTCTCAACGCTCGACTTAATACCGAGAGTTGAAAATCCAGTGCGCGATAAAATCCCGCCGCGATTTTATAACGTCCGTCGGCTTATTTCTGTCGTACCTACCTAGAAGACCACCTAATGCAATAAATAGGTAAGTGGCAAGGCAGTTAAACTTATCAATATGTAACTTTAAACAAGTTTAAAAGCTCTCCTCATTTATAATGCTGTTTTATGACGACAATAAATTGAAACAAACATAAATTCCTCAACAAATCAATATTAAAACGTAGTCTGCGACTACTCTACTAGATTCAATGATTTTTGAAGTCAAAACTTCTTTAGCATCGTTGTGATTTGAAAATCGATTAAACGAAAAAACGACATTAAAAAGAGACAGACACAAATTCATAAGATTTAATGTGGGAGAAAATGAGATAGGAAGCATTATACAGTGTTTCTTATGTTCGTGGTTCTCTGAAGTTAAAGTTAGCGTTAGCCCAAAATAACTATTCCACGCGGACGAAGTCGCGGGCAGAAGCTAGTAAATTCATAAGATTTAACGTGGGTTATCAATAAACCATACATCATAATAAGTAATATCGACGAGTCGGATGGATTGGCGAGTGGTGCGACGGGAAAATTATTTATATTGAATATAATGACAAAGGAGAAATAGGTCGTTTGTGGCCAAAGTTTTCGAAGGTTTCACTTCTACCACGTGTAAATTGCACACATGTTTTTTTTTTATTTTTTTTTAGGTGCGCCATCTCGTAGTTGACCTCTGAGATCATGACTACTTAACCGGGTTTTCCTGTGGGTGCCTAAAGCTACTACACTTAAAACCACCAGCCAGGGGTTATTCAACTATGCTAATTAAAACTAGGTGAACGCTAGCTAAGGGCACCCCCTGTGGGGTACGAACCTCGGCTTAGGGCGTCAACCGGAGGGAGGACATCAAGGATGGGACGGGGCTGCTAGATTCAATGAGATAACCCTAACATGCAGCACGCATAAGAATCAACTATCAGCAACTTTATTTGACAGCCATTTGACAGCCTTCTTAATTAGGTTAAACAGTTGAAGAGTTGCCAATGTCGCTACTATTTCGGAATCGTCGATAGAGTCACACACACGACCTCCTTTCCTTATTTATATGCTATGATACTTATGTGTTTAGCCATTTAACGGTTATAAGTAACTGTTTGGACATATTTTTGTAACAATGGCAGTAAATAAATCTCTCGGTTATTTTTGCGGATTTAAGGAGAATAAGCTTCATTTTAATAGATTTTATAGCTTTCATAAAAAATAGAAAGTTGATGTGCGCTTTTATAATTTATATCGTGACGATATTATCGTGAACGTCCACGTCCACATGCACGTTATAACGTTATCGTGAACGGAAAGTTAAAAGCGTCTTCATATATTTCCATATCGTCACTAGGCATCCAATACTGCGAATGTGACATTATTAATGAAAATCAGATTTTTGTTTTATTTCATTCTACCCGTTTAAATAAGTGATACTGCATTTAAAAAAAAAACGTAAGTATTGTCACATTCGCGGTATTGGATGCCGAGCGACGATATAATACCGTGACGTGGACGGCCACGATAATATCGTCACGATAGAAATTATAAAAATGCACTTTACAGGGTAGATTTCCTTGAATACGTCGGATAATAAGTTGGTTTTTGTTTTATACCTACCTTCACAAACTTAAACAAACCCATTATATGAAGCAATCAATCACGTTTAATTTAATACATATGCCTACACTAATTGAACATAATTAACAAACATTACAATCGAATGTAACACATTTTCTATTCCGATTCACATTTGGCGAAGTTATGTGATAATTGAAATTTCATCGACCGATTTAGGTAACCACTTATTATTGATGATGTTACTCACAAGAAAAACGAACACGACTCACCGGTATCAAACAAGAATTTGATTCTAAATAAACCTAACTCACGCACGGAACATTTACAATTACGTCTTACGAGAGGTTATCAAGTCGTAACGTTTCGCAATAACAATGCGGGTGTTGCATCTTACGCGAGCCGTACATCCAATCCGTCATCGGCCGAACTATGATCGTACATCATCGGCTAAAATCGGATCAAACATATCGATTTGTTAAAGAAAGTAAGTGCATGCACCACTTCAACCGAAATCGTCCGATGACGTCCGATAACTAGGTGATGTTTGGCCCGAGGTTGAGTCAGCGACGACACAAGCACAGTTCGGCTGATACCGGATTAGGTGTACGCGACCCGTAAGTATTAAGAATTATTGTCCGTCCAGGCGTGTCCCTATTACGAACCATGACTGGTTCTCAGTTCTCACACATACGTAGGAGTCTACCAAAAGCTGCGTTTGCGCAACAAACTCCTCCGATCGGTGCAGTACTCTCCCATGTAATAACCAATGTTAATTACTCGATTCAACAGACTAATTAAGCGTGAAGGCTAACAGATTTTGTTTATTGTTTGTTTCGATTTCATACCAAGAATTTGTGCGAGCGTTCGCCGACTTTTGTAAACAAAAGAAAAAACTTAGGTTTAAAATGTTTCGTCTGTGTTTTCTATGTTAATTGGATTCTGCTTTATTAGACTTTAATGGATTCTGTTAATAAAGATCCGTCTTCATGTCAGGGTTAGATATTATTTTGACTTTATCTAAAGCATATTAATCCTAAGCTAAAACGTTTCATTTAAAGCAATAACCTGGTAATCCAAACCTTGTTGCAATACCATCACGACATGTATATATTGTTTTTGATAGCATCAAAGCACTGACACATATTGCCAACCCGTTCTGTCTCTCAAAGCGATAGATAAATATGTATCTTCGCATCCATATCTCAACATCTCCCACATACAATAGAAGCAACAGTCATCCTAACGCTCAATTTGTCATCCAAGCTTTGTACACTTGTAAGAGTTCATCGATTTACGAAATCCCGCCAAACTCGATACTCGATACCGCATTCGGTATCGATAAATAATTCATGAGTTCTCGATCGCACAATAGGGTTTGCCGAATCAGTATTTATCGATTTTAGTGCGAGAAAAAAATTTCGAAATAAATATTCAACGGCGGTCATTCTTACCAAATTAGAGGCTGATCATCGAAAAGAACCTCAAAACCTAATTCTTTTGAAGAATATTCAGAGCTCAGTGGTTCGTTAGACATAATCTGTAAAAACTTGTCTTGTTTTTCTTGTTAAGGCTTCAGATAAAAAATTGCAGACATGTTTATTGATAGTGACTAATAATTCAGATGGTTATTATTTTTATAAGGCGAGTTTATATTTTTTTTGTGTAAATGAAACGGAAATATATCTGTCAAAGGAAAATTATTGTTGTTCTTAAATGGTTTTTTGGGCTAATCAACACTTTCTTCACATTTAACAGAAAAAAAATTAGCATCGGAACGAACAAAAAAAGCACTTATTTTAAAGCCGAATTAATCTGAAATCTTTATATTTTATTCTAATTATATTATTTCCGGGACTTTCAAATTAAAATGGAGTACAGGGAGGCCTTTGCCCAGGAGTGGGCCTAGACTAGGTTTGCAAAATTACGTAATTTTTCGGAAAACGCTGGTAAAATACGCGTATTTTACGGTCATTTATATAGATTACAGTAAAATTACCGGTGACTTATGAAGTTTTAATTTTTAATTTGTGCTGTCCTCTGCTCTACCTCTGCACATAGATGATATTATTATGATCCATGACATAATGTGATTCATATCTTGAATTCTTGACTTGAGAATTAAGTTTTAGGAATTTTTAGAACGCATGAGTCGCACGAGCCCAGTTTTCTGTTTTTTGGAGTGAAAACTTCTTTAGGCGTGTTGGGGGGCATTTTTGAGATGGGGATAAAACAATTGAACTCGCGACACCGTTACCGACACCTCATAAGTATTTCCTGCACAGTAAAATTGTTTAAGTTTTCACTTCTGTCGGCACTCCCGGAGTGCCACTGTTTTTAAGTTCTAATACTGCTTATAGCTCTGGCAAATTTCATTCAAATCCATTAAATATCCGTTAATAGTGAAGTAGTGACGTACACATGATACAACAAATATACTCACTTCCGAATTTGTAGTGTTTTATTAGATATGACTGTATGAATACGTCTAATACGTTGTTTACCGAAAATTACCATATTTTACCGTAAAATACCGTAAATTACGTAAAATATTTTTTTTTTACCGCATTATACCAGGGTAATTTTACCGTTTTACATCCCTAACCAGGACAGGTTAACAAACAAAAAAACCATAGCATCAATATACTTTATTCTAGATGGCTACGTTCCATAATTATGAAACTGCTTAACAAAAATAAGAAAAAAAAATATTTCGTAAGTAATGAGTTTCGCAATAAAACCTGTCGTTCATACCAAAAGGGATTCTAAGCACCCAATAGTAATCAATCATACATAAGTGTGTTATGTATGGAAACATAAATCATATATTTTATTATGTAACAACTTTACTAAATAATGTCCCAATTATTTGAAATGATAAACATTTATCTATAATGACAACCACTCACTTATGTAATCAAATTAATATGAATTTATAGCAATATCATTAAGTATTGACATTAATAAATTGAATTTAGATTAGTAATTTGTGATTCTTCAATGATTTATTAAAAATAAATTCGTTTGAGTTGATCAATGATAGATTTTTCGATTATGTTTAAAAGTCACAAAAAATTATCCCAATTTTAAACTGTGTAATATATTTTCAAATTAATAATAATTATGAACCTATCAGATTTAATAAACTGCGCATATTTTAAAGCTATATTTTATATAATATAATACATAATATCTGGATGCCCGAGTTTCAATCGGCTTTTTTTTTAGTTTTCTAAAAATGAAACCTAGCTAGATCGATTTATCGCCCCCGAAACCCCCTGCATACTAAATTTCATGAAAATCGTTGGAGCCGTTTCCGAGATTCAGATTACATATACACAAGAATTGCTCGTATAAAGATATTAGATACTTATATATAATTTAATTATCTACGAGTACCTTACCTTTTTACTCTTTGTAATTATGGCGAAGTTATAAATCAATAAGTACTTAAAAGTGCTTAAAGTAGAGAGAGAGCGTCGAAACTTCCCCAAAACACGGAAATGAAGTCAACAGTCTGCAGGTCCTCCACAAAAGCGTTGTTAAACGATGCCCACCCACACTTCAGTGAAAGTTACATTAAAATAGTTACAGCAGTTTCCGAGTTTGTACTTAATTAGCCATCTCCTATTCGCAGAGCCGTGCGCATCCCGCGCATTGTTTCACTCGTGTAAAACACAAATATACACATGTCGTTAGCATTACATCACGGTTATGTAAACGTTTTGACAAGCCTAGTCGTGTCATCTCTATTAATATATTTTGTAGATTTAAAACCAGCCTACCACGACCCCTGCAATGTTCAAAAGCAAATAACTGTTACTTCACGATCTCTAAGGTCGTCTTAGAGTAGTGTAGATGCGTCTCTATTCGTGGGAAAAACATGTGACATTAGTATAACTAGTTCGACACTGTTTTATGCAGATATAGCAGATACAGGTTAGTAGGCCACACACGTTTTTCCAATTAGATTTCATAATTGGTTGAAGCTTAGTCTAACGACCGAGATTTTGTTACGTATTGGTTGATGGATGCCTAGGCAATTCGTTAGACTTAAGATGCAGATATATGCCAGTGACCTTGAGTGGTTAGCTTGCGTGTTCTGTATTGAGCTCACGCAACGCGTCGTACGTCCAGCTAATAATAAGACTCGCCGATCAAGGAGCGCTGTCCAAAATTAGACGCATTATTAATTTATTATACATAAAATAAAAGACATTTTAATATACTAAAAGTATACACGTATACTAAAATATCAATAATTAAATTATATTTAATAAAATGGTGTAGGTTTCAGAAAAATACGCTTGATAGATTTTGCGTGATTCTCAGTTTTTTATCCGCGTTAGACATAACTTTACAAATTAAATTCACTATATAACATAAACATATTCTAAAATATTCCTACACTAAGTTATTAAGAAAATGCTTTAATTTAACATATATTTTTTTCAAATCATTAACACTACCCGTTTAGACGTGATCTTCAGTATAAATTCATTAAAAGTCGGTTATCATCGCCTTAATTTATGTTGAAGAGCAGTGGTGGCCAAGTGGAAACGACCGCACTTTACTTTTTATAAATAATTTCATCACCATTGCTCTCAAAACGGTAAACAAAAACTTCGTAAGGAAACGGGCATGTCCTAGAATGAAAAAATCGCAGAAATGTGACATCAACCAACACGCACTTGGCCCGCGTGGTGGATACGGCTCAATCCCTCTCAACCTAACCTTTACAATAAAAGTCATACCTATTTTGCAATGCAATTAAGATAAATTCCCATAAAAATAAAGGAAAATCGTATCAACAATAAGACCGTTTGTTCAATTCGCACGTCCTTAAATGTCTCTTTTTGTAAATACCCCACGGTTTATTGATCAGAAGACAATATAAATTAAACAAATGCATTGTTCAGTAGTCACATACTAACGTTTAAACTTATAATGAGCATACAAATTAGCACAAGTTTCTTTTTTTAAACGGTTTGGATTTTTGACACGGGCCATTAAGGGCAGGTACCTTAATTGTTCTAGCTACACTGCCGTCCTTACAAAAAGTGCAATAAAAACTAGGATAAACCTAATTTCGAGAAAAACGCGGGTAAAGATTTTATTTTTGGTTTGTTTGTACTACATATTGCAGTTAGTTTTAGTATTAAAACCGGCTTCGTCATAGATACGTAAAAAGTGTCTAAAAAGAATATCGTTCTGCAAATTCCGAATATGTAGGTACTTATCTCGATTCGGCGCAAAACTCGAGTTATTGCACTTTTCGTAAGGACGGCAGTACAGGAAAACGTTCTGAGACGGTCCGTAACTTTTGAATAATTGCTAACTACATTCACAGATTTTAGTAAAGTCAGTAATTTTATTTTTATGAAGCCAATCGATGCAGTTTCATATAATAAGGATTAAAAAACTCTTAGAAACCGACTGAAGTTAAGCTAATACTCGTAGAATAGTTACAAATCGCAAAGAACTTTTTCCATAAGTACATTTCCTAAGAAATTTACGTGTTCAAATTAAGTGAAATTCAAAAGGTAGTTTGAAATTACACTTTTCATAGTTTAATTCCATTAGAAAATTATATATTAGATACTTGACGCTAGACCACCTCAAAAAACTTCAAAAAAAAGGCGACTGAAAAATTATTCAATAACATATTTTTTTTTAATAAGCATAGCATAAGTTGTAAAAGATCGTAGATAAGATGATTGATCACTACGAAATGTATAAGACTTTTTTTTGCGATTTGTGTCTTTTCTAGTACTCTAACCTTAGTTGGTCTAGAATAGTCTTTAGCCTAAATTTTTAATGAAACTGCATCATTAAAATAAAAATGTGTATATGACGTTTTTCTAGTTGACTACCATTTTTCAAAAATCTGTGAAAGCAGTTAGCAATTACTCAAAAAATTAAGAACAGTCTCCTAAGAACGTTTTCCTGTAGGCAGCTAAAACAGTTATGGTACTTGCCCTTACTACCCCATCGTAGACGAGATAAGTTCATCAAGCGCTACGCATTATGAAAGCTTTTGCTACGCGGAGCGCACTGAAAACCATTTTTTGCGTATTGAGTAACATAAGGATAATTATAGTATTACGCAAGACACTACCAAAAATAGGTGCTTTTTTTTTCAATAATATCTAATAACTGCCTCGTTGGTCTAGTGGTAGGTGGTAGCAAGCGCTACTGCTGAGCATGAGGTCCTGGGTTCGATTCCCGGGTTGGGCAAAGTGTTATTGGGTTTTTCTATCAGAAATTTCTCAGTAGCAGCTCCGAGTCTGGATTTGCGCCCGGTTGATAGCAATAGGCTCGCCCCCTATTACATGGGACTTAAACATAACTGGCGAAATGTGGGTGTACCTGCTACAGGGACACCTCTGCCCAACCCTTCGGGGAAACAAGGCGTGATGTTATGTTATTTTATGTATCAAATAACTTCTCCCGCTCTGAGCGGAGCGGGAGGGCGTGTCAGACTCTTACTGGCTAAAAACTACCCGTGTTTCTTCAGTTGCCATGTTGCCCGGGGCCACGATATCCTTTTCGGCCTTCTTCGCAACCCCAGCAGGCATCGGCCCTAGCGGACCCCGTCAATTCTGCTGACATCTCTTTGAGGCGCGCGTGGAACACAACGTGCCGTCGCCCCGGGCCTGGTCCTTATCGGACGGCGAGCTACCTATTGCTCACCGCCCGCAAGCCAGCGCCTACGGTGGCCGGAAATCGGCTCGCAATTCGCGACACCCAGGGCGTCTCCTCCTGCAGCGGTTAGGGGCGTTAGGGAGCGAATTTTGTCTCTCCCTCACGCGTTCCGCCTCCTCCTTCGCAGAAGAAGGTAACGGCCTCCCATTTCTTCTCGCTCCGTACCATGGCCCGAATCAGGACCGGACGCGAGAGATCACCGCCGCCGATCGCCTCCACGAGGACACGGCGATGCTCCGCCCAAGCCGGGCAGACCTCCACCGTATGCTCCACCGTGTCCTCCGGGGGATCCACACAATGGTGGCATCCGGGCGTTTCCTTCCGCCTTATCCTGAACAAGAACCTCCCGAAATCAACGCTGACCCTAACGTTGAAAACTCAACAATGTACTTTTATTTAGGGATTCATTTAAGTGTCACTTAGTGAAGGTGAAAACAGGCATTATTCTCCGAAACCAATAACCACATAGCTCATTAACCTCATTTAGTATTCCGTTCGTAGTTTGACACTGAACAACAAACCTTCACAATTCGCGAATTACGTGGGTTAATTCGACTCATAGGGTCATGTCAACCTCGACATTGCCGACGATTTCCGAGGATTGCCGAGGAATGCCGAGGACTGTCGCGACGTACGCGCGTGCCGCGAATATAGACATAAAGCGAATTAACTATGGTTCAATGCCATTGTATGGATTTACCCGTAGAATATATTCATTCACTGTTTGTCTTTCATTGAGTCTAGTAATGAGCTTTTCGTATAGTTCTAGTAGTTATTACACATGTCTACCCACGTACAAAGGTTTGAATAGTATCAAAACACTTTACAGATATAACAAGAATCACTAACTTAAAATACAGCTTGATAGTAGGTATTGAATTAACGAGAAAAGAATCGAGAGAAAAACTGAGAATAGAAGATTAATAGGAATTGTCATAATATATCTGAATAGCTACGCCCGGCGGTTTCACCCACGTAAGTCTCGATCCCGTGGGAATATCGAGATAAAAATATTCTAAGTCCTAACCCAGGTCATGGTCTACCTATGCGCCAAATTTCCTCCAAATCCGTTCAGCCGTTTTAGCGTAAAAGCGTAACAAGCAAACAAACATACAAAAAATCAAATCTTTTCTTTTTCTTTTATAATATTAGTTTAGATATAAAATTGGGACTGAAGGACGGACATTGATATTGCTCATAATTTATAATCCTTCCTTTGTAGAGCAAAGTAACACAGTTTTTGTAAAACTTTTATTCAGTTACACACTGAAAATAAAAAACAGTGGCACTCCGGGAGTGCCGACAGAAGTGAATATTTGAACAAGATCGCCTGGGTGGAAGAAAAATACTTGTTTGGTCCGTAACCTTATCTAAATAAAGAGCGCAATCGCGTTTACAAAAATGAGGTGTCGGTTACAGTGTCGCGAGTTCAACTGTTTTTTCCCAAAAATCTTTGAAATCACACCTGTCATAGGTAATCTATACATATAATAAAATCGTAGCGAAGTCAAAACTGTACATTGAATATTTTTGAAAAAAAGTAATTGCTACGAGGTCTAGGATCGATTCTAATGCCGAAAATATTTTTTTTAGAATTTTTGTCTGTTTGTCTGTTTGTCTGTTTGTCTGTATGTATGTTCCAGCATCACGCAAATTCTACCGGACAGATTCTGTTAAAATTTTGCATAGATATTCCCTGTGTGTCTGGTCAAACTATAGGGTATAAACTATCACGCTATTTACTATGGGGGACGAGCAATATTACATTATGTTGTATTTTTATGTTCTAGCATGACGCAAATTCTACCGGATAGATTCTGTTAAAATTTTGCATAGGTGTTCCCTATAAGTCTGGTCAAACTATAGGGTATAAACTATCACGCTATTTACTATGGGGGACGAGCAATATTATATTATTTTCGTATTTTTGGGAAAAAACGCGCCAAAATTTTAGGATATTGTAGATGGTTATCGATTTAACTTTTTAAATGATTATCATCACGCTATACCTTTATGGAACTAAGCAGTCAATCAAAAAATATATAGGAACGGCTATTTTAGACAAGTTTCAACAAAGCGAATAAGTAAGCGGTTGGACGAATGATTTGAAGTCCTGAGGGCCTACAACCAGCTCAAAAGCAGTATTATTTTAATATTACTTTAGTTTACTTCAGTGTGGGAAAGAGATGAAGCTCTACAGGATGTATAGCTCCATCTCTTTCTCCCACTGAAGTAACATTAAAAAAATACTGCTTTATGAGCTGGTGGTAGGCCGCCCGGGGTAGTAAGTTCGATTTACATCTGTTTTTTTAAACTCTTTTTGTAAAACGATTTTTTTTTGGATTGTGTATGTAATAGTTCATAGAATGTATTAATTCACAAAAAATGGAAAACTTCGTAAGCTATGGGAAACTACTAAGTTACAAGTACTTTACAGTCACAAAACATTTAAGGTTGTATTCTGATCATTTTAGAGCAAAAGACTGTAGGAATAAAATGTTTTTTTACAGATTTTGACAGCAGATTTGTCCTAGCGATTTTATAATATGTATGTGGATCTTCTGAAATCGCTGCCACACTGCTTCCTGGTAGCAAAACAGCGCACGTCATGTTTAAGATTCCCATCGATTTAGAGAGCAACGAAACACCTGTTTGTGGGGTGTCACGCAACAGTAACAAGGGATGTGTGCTTAGGGGATTGCGCTTCGTCGTATGGGATGAATGCGTTATGGCAAAAAGGAAAGCAGTGGAAACTGTAAACAGAACCCTGCAGGACATCCGCAGAAACCAAGATATGATGGGTGGTGTCACAGTTTTGACAAAAAAAGTGAAAACTTCGTTGAAAAGGTCGACTCTATGGTCGAGAGTTCATAAACTGCGCTTGACCATCATCATACGAGCTCGGCTTGGCGGTAATTCAAATGCTCAAGAATTCTCCGATGTTCTTCTAAAAGTTGGTGAAACCAGAGACTCTTGGTAGAGTAGATCCCACTTTAGAAGATCTTATTTGTCTGATATACGGGGATATCAGTCAAATACCGTACCAAGAGAATTCTTAGGTGTGTTTCCGTTTTAACTCCGAAGATGATCAAGCTACAGCGATCAACCACAGTATTCTCTCACAAATTGAAGGGAGTGAAGTGATATACACCTCCATTAATAGTGATGTGGAGGAAGATGATGCCAAATATCACCCCGTAGAATTTCTCAATTTACAAATAGAAAGAAAAGAAAGAAAGATAGAAAAAACATTTATTTGGACACAGTTCGCGAAACACAAAACACAAATTACAGTGGAAATAAAAAATAGTGTTTTTAAAACAATAGTGTGTGCCTCACGGCTGCGCCAAAAAGGTTCATTTCAGCATTAAATGGCAAGTGGACTTCCGGTTGTATATCTGTGTAACGGAAACCAGCTCAAAGTCATGTCTTTGCAGAGAAACGTCATCGAGGTGGAAATTCTAACAGGTTGTGGCGATGGTGAGACAGTGTTTATAGCGCGTATAAAGTACAAATTCCCCACCATTACCAGTTAAAGCGCGTGCAGTTCTCTGGGAGTGTATGCTTTGCGATCAACAAGTCACAGGGGCCGACACTAAAGGCTGAAGGCTGCGGGTGTCGACCTCAGGATAAGCTGCTTCTCACACGGACAACTGTTACGTCGCTTGCTCCCGAGTCACCATTCCTGACTCTCTGTATATTTTGGCTGCTGAGAATAAAACTACAAACGTAGTATACAGGGAAGTTTTATAAAAATGTGGCTATTATTGTAGTATATTGTGATGTCTTACGATTTCCATGCGAACGAAGTCGCGGGCAGAAGCTAGTTATCTAAATAAAATGAAAGTAAATCCGATGAAATAACACAGCAAAGGTAAACATTTAATTAAAGAATGACTAATGCGATTGACTCACCCATGTACTAACGAACCCTTGAACAAGAACCATGAAATTCGCCAACACTGGGCATGACGCAAACATCTTGCACAATAGCTATGGGAGATTTTTCCTTGATTTGCGATAAGGTATTTTTGAGAAAACATTCCTAGTTATGTCGGTATGCAAGGCATAACCGACCGTGTAGTCAGGTGTTCCTAAGAATTATGGTAATTCTAGACTTGGTAACAACTACTAATGTGTCAAGGAAAATGTTAACTTTTTTATACGAGCTTCTATTATTAAAACTTGCAATTAGTTACTGCTAACTATTCGATAATCTAGTTCAAGACTAGTTAACCTCTTAGAGATAATCTATTAGAAAAAATGTTAGCTTCAGAAAACAAAACTTTTGTTAGAGCTTTTGTTTAATTTCTGCCAAATACAATAGACGTGGATATATTAGTTTTAAGTTACTAAAACTTGTTTCGCTTAGCTATTTCTAAAGAGCCATAAAAAACTTTGAAAGAAATCGACACGTGTTTCACCTCTCAACGAGGCATCGTCAGGATGACGATTGACTTGTTGCGAACTCTAACACGGCGTGTTGCCACACCAAGCGCTGAACGCAGAGTGAGACACTCTGGTCACTCTGCGTTCAGCGCAAGTCAATCGTCATCCTTGTATTTTATAATGGATTTCGGCAAGGTCACGCCTGAATCAAATAACTATCTTAATTTCTGCCATAGTTTTCAACAAAGCACTGTGTCGTTGTGCTGCAAATGTTGTAAAACTCGTCACCTTTTCTCCGTCATTATTTAATGATATCATCAAATGATCATATTCAAGAGGAGCTCGTGGCTAAGTACTAACAGCCGCTCCGGTCGATCTGTCAAGTTAAGCTACGCTTGCCGAGGTTGGTCCGTGGATGGGTGACCATTTCTACATACCGAGATTCCTCCGTGCCTCGGAAAGCACGTTAAGCCGTTGGTCCCGGCTGTCATTCGTGGATCTTTGACAGTCGTTACGGGTCGTCAGAAGCCCAAAAGTCTGACAACCAGTCTTACCAAGAGTATCCTATTACCCTGTTACTGGGTTGTGGAGGTCAGATAGGCAGTCGCTCCATGTAAAATACTGGTATTCAGCTGCATCCGGTTAGACTGGAAGCCGACCCCAATATAGTTGGGAAAAGGCTAGGCAGATTGATTGATCAAATGATCATATTGAACTGAATTCCAAGATCCCTGCTTAGACTCTAAAAATATACCTTCAACCGTCATTGACAGACTTTTTAATAAAGACTCAGATACAGTTTTTCAAGCAACACTACCGTTTCTTTTATTCCCAGTTAATTTTACGTTACAAAAAAGTGAAATATGATAATAGATTTTAATCATCTCACATTGATAATCGTCGGTGCGCCTGAGTGGCTGAGCAGCAAAAACAACGACAAGGTCACCGCGGTCACTGCGCGACCATCCTCTGAAGGTCGGCTTAGGTCTCTATGTCACCAGGAAAACTTAGTGCTAGTAGGCAACAAAGATGAGTAAATAGGAAGATGGTATATACCTACGTTCTGACACGTCATAAAATAAATAATAGATATTTGCATCCGCATCTTCACAGCGCCATCAGCTAGCTAGACATTTATTATTATTTAGCCTATATCATCCAAAACCGAAGGGAAAAGCCTCCCTAACCTCCTATAAGCCGGACAAAGGATAAAATATGGATTTTCTCGAAGATTTTCTTCTTGACAACTAAAAAGAATTCGACTATTTCGATTAATTGAGTAGAGAACCGTCACAAAATAATTCATACATTGGCTTTATTTTTTTACGTGGGGAAAACCTCATTGTCATCCAACAAGGAAAGGCCAATAAAATTCAAGTCGAATCAAAATCATATGTTGCCCTTATCTGAGCCAATGTCAACACTTTCTACAATTAAGATACATTTCCAGTAAAACTCCAGATACCACTACTAAAACTTACATTCTAAGTTAACCTAGTCGTTTTAAACTATTTTCTACTCCTACGAGGAAAATTCGCTTTAAAACAGATTCCTGAGTCGTTCTGCCAACTTCCGCAGGATGCTCAGCGGAAGTATTTCAGTACTTGTAGGTAAACGGAAACTTTATATTAACTGTAAAATCATATTTTAGAGGAATTGAACAGAATCTATTTTCCCAATGTAGGACAGGCCTCATTCTAGCTGTTTTATAGTCTACTTGACTTGCGATCCACCCCAGCTTCGCATGTTTGTTACGATTTAACAAAACATCGAGATTTCTTTATTACGTTTAAGTTTGATATCCTATACTATTAAACGAGCAATATTTGTATATATTTGTTTGTATAGGTATATTTTTGTACTCACGTTCTCGAATTCGTTAGAGCTTACTGGAGCGAAAAATCGATCTAGCTAGGTCTCATATCTGGGAAAATTTGTTTTCTCCGTATTTTCACCCGAGCAGAGCTTGGTCGCCCAAAGCTTAGAACAAAATAATGAATTATGACATGACAATAATAACATTGGAATAATTACATGGCAGCATGGAATAAGTAGGTACTATACATGGTATGAACTTTCTTATACTATTAAATAATCATTCTCTATTTTCTCCAGAGCAGAGCTCGGTCGCCCAGGCACTAAAATTTACTATAGGTACACCTTCCAGAATAAATTGTTTAAATGATGGTCAAAACCACATCAAAATCCATTATGTAGGTAGTTTTGAAGAACAACACGGTCACACAGACAGACACCAAAACCAACTTTGAAGAATTTGTCAAAGAGTTGTTACTATTCCCAATATTTTTTTAAATTTTATTCAAAGCTTCGTAAAGCCGTGCGCGTGTTTTTTCGAAACATTACACAAAAAACCTTACACATAAACATTTGTTTTCATACAAAACATCATATTTGCATACACAAATGTGTATGGCCACGCCTCTTTGTTGCGATGAGTGGTTGCAGAAGACCCGGCTTTATACTCCAATGAACAACAAAAACTGTATTGCCGTAGCCGCCTAGGGATTCTAGGGAATAGAACATTCGCACGCTAAAATCTCTAATACGGGTTCCTTTTTGTAGAACACAAAAATATCTCAGGAGGCCGCCGTTGTGAATAAAAAACGAATTTACCAATAGGTCAAATTACATCTTACGAACATAAAAAACCTTTCTTAAACCATACCAAATATTTTAATATTTGCACGTCATTATAATGTTTGTGTACTTTGCCGCTAAGAACCGTAATTACTAAAACAAAACAGACAGTTCCAGTAAAACGACCAACCATTATTTTTAAAGGAAATTCTTGCGGTCAATCGTCATCACGCTTAAATAGATACGTCTAGTAGTCCGTATTTATAGTGTAGGAGCTAATTATACCTGCGCCGAAATTATGCAAGACTATACATGTATACATAATTAATTACAATCAGTTGGAACATCGATTTTCGGAACTTTTTGCTGGTGATTATAGATACCATCGGGTTGTGCAATTAAAATTAATTTCGCATTTGAATCATTAATCAAAGAACCCGGTACGCAATTTGTTTAATAATTTTATAGCAGGTACGCGATGTATCGGCTCATATCATTTGAATTTTGTTGTTATATAGATAAGTGTATGTTCAAATTATGAACATCATCACACCTGCCTGTATACGACCACTTTTCGAAAGATACCTATGCTTCCTATACTATTAACCGAGCAATATTCGTACTCATGTTCTCGAAAACGGTTCTAACGATTTCGATGAAAGTTACAATATAGAGGGCGAAAAATCGATCTAGCTAACTAAATAGGTCTCATATCTGGGAAAATTCGTTTTCTCCGTATTTGCACCCGAGCAGAGCTCGGTCGCCCAAAGATTAGAACAAGATAATTAATAATGACATGAGAATAATGACATTAGAATAATGACATGGCAGCATGGACTTAGTAAGTACCTACTATCATGGCAGCATGTACCATATACATGGAATTAGTATGAACTATCCTATCCTACAATTAAATAAGCATTCTCTATTTTCACCAGAGCAGAGCTCGGTCGCCCAGGTACTAAGTTAATAAAGTCTCCTAGTAATCAGTATTCCGACTTACAAACAAATGCATTTATTTATCAGCTTTTAGTTCGACATTTACAACAGCTAACGACGCCTCAGTTTCCTAGCAGCACAGTCCACAACTCACAAGGCAAACCGGAACCGCCAGCAAATTAATGAAATCGACGGTACTTCTGTAGGGAATAATACATTCTCTCTTTAGTAACGAGCTGTTGCAAGCAATGCTAGGTTCTGTTAGTAAATAATCAGCTAGCTCTAACATCAGCAGTGCCTAGGGTTACCATCCATCCGGACATGTCCAGTATTTTAACCGAGCGTCCGGCCTTTGTCCGGCCTTGTCATTTGTCCGGACTACTCGACAGCAAGAGATTTTTTAGAAAATAAATCAGTAGTATTTTAATAAAGAAGCTAGATTAAAAACTACAACGTCTTGACTTTTTGTAAAAATTACCGGCTTTTTGTCAGGATTTTTCAAATTTCGAAATGGTAACCCTAGTCGAGCCAGGAATGCGTTCAAATGAGCGCGCGACGCCCCGAGCACCGGACGACCGGCCGATCATAGCATTTTAAAAGATCCCTCCAACGGTGTATTAGGAATTCTAAGTTTGCGGTAGTTGTTGGAAAAATGCTAATTGTTTTACTGTGTGAACCAATATATCGGAAAGATCGGTTAAACACTTCTTCACGGTCAATTACAATGTTTGGAGAACGTTTTCATTTATAATTTAGAATCAGAAATGATCGACAGGTCAAATTACTTTACTGAATAAATGGCCGCAATTTTTTATATACCTAAAGCAGCTTAGAAGTATTTCAGGTATTTCAACAATCATAATGATATGTACTAATGGTAGGTACTTTCGTTTTCTTCTTTGCGACTTTTTGCGCAATATTTTTTTTATCTATTTGGCGTTTTCTTGGCTCAGCTTTTTATGAAATATTATATCTGTTTTTTGAAGTGCAAACTTCTTTAGGCGCGTTGGGCATTTTTGAGATGGGACTAAACCATTGATTTCGCGACACTGTTACGACACCTCATTTTTGTAAACGCGATTGTGCTCTTTATGTAGATAAGGTTATGGACCAATGTTCTATACAAGTATTTTTCTTCCACCAAGGCGATCTTGTTCAAGTTTTCACTTCTGTAGGCACTCCCGGAGTGCCACTGTTTTTTTTTTATGAACTGTTGACATCGGAGGGCCCGGCTGTTATTCACAGATCTTTGACCGTCCTTACGGGTCATCCGTTGTCCGAAAGTCTGAAAACCAATCTTACCAATTGGTATCGTATTGCCCAGTAACTGGGTTGTAGAGTTCAGATGGGCAGCCGCTCCATGTAAAATACTGGTATTCAGTTGCATGCGGTTAGACTGGAAGCCGACCCCACCATAGTTGAGAAAAGGCTAGGCAGATGTGAGTTTGTCGATATCGCTTTATTTACCTATGTACGTTTATTATTTAAAAATTGTAAATATCAGCAGAAGGTACCTACTATGATCATAAGCGGTGATTGGACAAGCAATTACAGTACAAATATGTTCTTAATGTCGGCAAACCTCGTGTTTCGTCAGTCGTCGGATTTCTATCAGTTGCCCTTTGCACTTGGTGCAGACCGGACGCTCTCAATCGACTTGGAAGTATATAGAGTTGTTAATACTCTTTTAACTTAATGTAATTTATTTTAAAAATGGTAGGAAAGCTACTAAAGTCGCAGGACGACAGATAAGAAAATAGTTTTACAGCTCTATATAGTTCACACGAAAATCAAAACAAAACAACAATAAAGTACTTAGTTCTGAATTCAAATTATTATACTAGATAAATCTAATAATTGATGGACATGGAAATTAGCATTCGTTTGTATTCGGAAATGCGATGATTTCCGAGGGACATTAAGAAAATAGTTGTTTATTCAAAGTAAGTGACAATTGTGATTCCAGTCATTAACGTGTTTTGTCTAAACGCGTGATGAATGAAAACATTCTTTGAATGTCGATGACATGTCTTGTTTAGCCAGATTGTTATCATTTCCTACAAAGTTAAAAGCGCCTTTTCTATGAGAGAATTATTACTCGCAGAGTGGCTTTTTAAACGCTAGTCATGTGGGTAAATATATACCTACAACGCTACAAGATCAGCGCACTAAGAAATGAGTTTCATCTAATTAATTCTCTAATAATATCGCTGTATTGCAAATTTTCGATCGTGGCGCTTATCAATGTATTTCTGCTCTCGATTGGGTTTTTTGGATGAAGCAATAACAGCTACCGCTCTACGAGTACGGGAAAAACCAACAAGCACCGCAAAATCCTATCAAAATTACAACATATTCTATCAAAATAAACAGCCTAATATTCCACTCTTCATCATAGATTAATGCAGATGGGACACTCCTTAAAATAATTTAAATAAATAGCTACTCTTCCTTCGACACAATAAAGTTCAATTCAGGTCGCACAGCGCTAATTACCGACAGATTCAACTAGAAATTGCCTCTCTTTCTTTCACGTGACTCTTATATCTTCTGACTACTTTACGTCCACTGAATTCGACAAGTCGAGCCCGCCGCGTACCTACCTACTTGTAGCTTCATACTTAAAATAGGAGTGTCCCTTCTGTATTCATCTGTGACGTCACTAATTGCAAAATAATCTCGACCACACATTCAAAATCCAAGTTCTAATAACTTAGTTCAGCGGCACACACAGCATGGCAACTTAATGCGTTTATAAGAACTTATTTCCTCCACCGAGCTAAGTAAAGAAACAGCTTAGTATGACATAGTTTCTTAGAAAACGATTGCTTATCATGCACGGATGTGACTAACATAAATCCTGTCCGAGTTTTTACGATTATTAGTCTTACTTCGTAGTTATGTACACACCACCATATGTTGTTGTCTTGTGTCAAATCCTGGCACACGACTATCGGTATTATTTCGTGGAAAATACAGATTATAGTTGTCTGAAACGTTTCGGTTTGATTAAGGATGTTGACTTCGGTATCGAAGTTACGAGGTAAAGAAAAACTATACCTTCGATCGTTGGTATTATCTGAATAATCAAATAGCAGAACAGTCTAATTAAACATTCAAGAACAGCTATTTACCTTTACAAATATGGCGCATATTTTTGTCTGTTTGTTTGGTGATAATAATCTATAAAAAGCTACGTAAATAAAGGTTCCCCTTTTGTGGATTATTTTGATAGAGTACCAACTGTTTGAATTTTCTTGTGTTTTTATTTTAACTCATAAGGATTATCTGCATGATTTGTGGGATTTTATTACATACATAAAACTCACCCTTCTTCCCATGGGGGTAGACAGAAGTTACAGAACGCCACCAGCTACGATTCTTACAAATTCCTTTTATTTTGCCTCGTTTACGTTCATATATCTTATCAATGCATTTTATTAATATCCTGCTTGTTTTATACTTCGTTAACAAACTAAACTAAATTTAAGTTCAGTGCATCTTTTTCTTTCTATTTCATTAAGAAAAGAACAGAAGATAAATTTTAGTTTAGTCCTGTCAAATTAATCAGCGCTTGACGTAAATTGACGTAATTTTAGTCGGCAAGTTTTTAATCACGTCTAAACTTGTATGGAGAGTGACAGGCGATGATTAATTTGACAGGACTAAATTAAAATTTATCTTCTGTCCTTTTCTTAATGAAATAGAAAGATAAAGATGCACTGAACTTAAATTTAGTTTAGTTTGTGAACAAGGGAATCGGCACCATTAATTACGATTCCAAACGTGTTAATTGTAAAAAAAAGCGATGAGTTTAATTTATCTCAAGATACAGGTACCAAAAAGAAAACAAAAATTTAATTACCAAAGTGATCTCGATGCACGCTCTTGACTTCGCACCTAATGTCAAAGATCAATGATCTGAAATAAGCATTATTTTATTATCTGTGTAACAATACATATCAGTGTGATCGACAAAGATGCGCCTACGCACTTCTGGCAAACAAACCGCAGCTATTATACTTCAATCTAATATAATAACGCCTCCACAAATGTTTTGTGTCCCTTTTTTTGTCAGACTAATAATTATGTCGAGAAATAAAAATAATAGTTCTATAATAATAATAGCGTGTGTTCGTAATTATTATGTTATTGTAATGGCTCATTTATGCATCTAATGTACATGAGGTTTATGATATGTTGCGAAAAGTTTAATAGTTTGTCGTGGATATGATATTTTTAAATGACCTCTGGGAGTAATGATCAAGAAATGACTGAACTATTAAACCAAGAAGTTGAAGGATTATTTACTTAAGAACGTTTATCCAAAAAATTGGCAACGTCGCAAATAGCTGTCAAATATTTACCTGTTTTGATTAATTTGGCAATATTACTGTATGGAAATATGAAATGTGGCTAACTAGTCAACAAAAATATTGATTATGAACACCGAATATTTAGTTTTAGATGTAATAAAAGTATTTGGAAACTTTCGAAGTGCCTTTTTTATACCTAAAACGATTACAACATCAAATTCACTGTTATAATTGCAATTCATTATTAATATTCTAGTTCGGTAGTTAGCCACATTTCATATTTCCATACAGTAATATTGCCAAATTAATCAAAACAGTGAAATATTTGACATCTATTTGCGACGTTGCCCACTTTCAGAATAAACGCTCTTAATTAAGGGAATTAAGTTCTAGGTATCAGACCATCACACAAAACAGATCATAAAAAAAAAAAATTGCTTCTTTCATTCGCTTCAGGTTTATGAAAGATGATAAAAAGTCTTTATCCACGTCATCCTGAGCCTATTTCATCGTAAAATTTTCTTCAAAAACATTTCCTAAAACAATTATCTACAAATTCTATAAGTTCTTACTTCACAAACAATAAGACAAACATTCGTCTTCGTACCACAATAGTTCACAAATAGTTTTCAACAGCATTAACACAAAGTATGCGCAGAGACAATGGCCGACACGGATAACGCAACGGTTACAGCTGATCGGTCGGTTCGGTATGTTTCCTGTGCATGCGCAGGGATCCCAAAAGTATCGATACTTTAGACTCGATACCGAATTCATAACATAACATGACGTCACGCCTTGTTTTCCAGAAGGGTTGGGCAGAGGTGTCCCTTTAGCAGGTACACCCACATTTCGCCAGTTATGTTTAAGTCCCATGTAATAGGGGGCGAGCCTATTGCCGTCAATCGAGCATAAATCTAGACTCCGGGCTGCTACTGAGAAATTTCCTCATGCTCAGCAGTAGCGCTTGCGACCACTAGACCAACGAGGCTGTCAAATAGACCGAATTCATTTATAATCGATACTAGTGAAGAGATACTTCTTATTACGATAGTTAGCGGTGAAATCCGATATTTTTTAAATTCAAATTCATTTATTGGTATGATTTTTTGTACATTTTACATGAGATCTTAAGTAAAATAAAGTAGGTATAATAAATAAGTACTCGATTAGTATCGATACTTTGACTGTAATGAATGTAATGATACTTACATAAACTAGTTCATTGTACTTGTTCTTCACAAGCGATCGATTAAAATCGATACCTACTGTATCCAATACTCGATACAGAAGTATTCATAATAAAAGTAGAGCCGTTTTTTTTTAAACTCGATGCCTATGTAAATATGTAATTTCGGTGCAATTTTTATTACGATACTAGTACGTGTATCGATACTTTTCATTTATCCCTTAGTACAGCTGATTTGTCAGGAAAAAGTTCTTATGAAAGAAAAAATTAAGAAACTTGCGCGGAGAGTAGATTGCACCCGTGCGAAGCATGGGCGGGTCGCTAGTAATAAATAAATACTTACTCGATTAGTATCAATACTTTTACTGTAATTAATATAATAATAATACATACATAAACTAGTTCATTTGTACTTGTTCTTCACAAACGTTCGATTAAAATCGATACTGTATCCAATACTCGACACAGAAGTACTTATAAAAAGTACAGCCGTTTTTTAAACATTTTTATTTAAATTCTATAACTATGTAAACATGTAATTTCGATGTAACTTTTATTACGATGCTAGTACGTGTATCGATACTTTTTATTCATCCCTAGTTACAGCTGATCGGTCGGTTTGGTATGTTTCCTGCGCCTGCGACGAAGGGCCGCGACTTCCGTCGTACGCGCTGACGAAAGCCGCATAAGCTTTAATTGACTTTGTAATTATCAACCTGTATATGGGCATGCTAATGGACTGTGACAATGACCGGTCATACGGGAATATTGCAGTATTTATAGGTTTTGGTGATGTTTTTCAGAAAGGTCGGGTAGTACTCGCAACCGATGTGCGAATGACCAGATATATGAACGTAAACGAAGCAAAAGGAGTATGTAAGAATCGTAGCAGGTGGCGGTCTGTAGTTTCTGCCTACCCCCATGGGAAGAAGGCGTGAGTTTTATGTATATATATTTTATTTCACATATACCTACAAGGGCACTTATGAAACGTCAGAAGCTAGGTGCACGGTTCCAATTGGTCGTTTCCTATGGAGAACAGCAAGCAAGAAACTCATTGATTACTTTTTTTAAAATAATTGGCTTTTACAATACTTTCAAATAACAGTGTTACTAGGTATGGGAGAACAGTGTAGGTCTTTCAATAAGTACCAGGTACTTAACAAAACAGAAAAATGTTCAACAGATCTACAGTCCACTATATTGGGGTCAGCTTCCAGTCTAACCGGATTCAGGTACCAGTATTTTACATGAAGCGACTGCCTATCTGACCTCCACAACCCAATAACTGAGTAATATGATACCCTCTGGTAAGACTGGTTGTCAGACTTTCGGGCTTCTGACTACCCGTCACGACTGTCAAAGATCTACAAATGATAGCCGGGATCAACGGCTTTTAACGTGCTTTCCGAGGCATGGAGGGGTCTTGGTGTGTAAAGATGGTCACCCATCCACGGACCGACCACGGTAAGTTGCTTAGCCACAAGCTCCTCGCAATTAATTCATGTAAATGTGTTTGCACATAAAGACGGTCTATAAACGCATATTAAATGGTTTGAATGGTAATCAGCAGGAAAATGAAGTAATGTACAGACCGTATTAGTAAAATGTACTCGTAGAGGTTTGCATAATGATGAGATGTTCTTAGAAGATGTTTCATCAACATCCTCATATCATTCTAATGACGAGTTCTGCTTGAAATAAGACTCTTCATTGATTGCTAAAATTTAGTAAGCATGAAAAAGTAGCAGTGATACCATCGCCGTACTGTCAAGTCATAGGTCTCGAGTTCGAACCCAAGGCACGCACCTCTGACTTTTCGGATTCATATGCGTATTGTATAATTATCACTTGCTTCAAAAACGGTGAAGGAAAACACCGTGAGGAAACTGGCATGCCTGAGAGATATTTCTCAACGGCATGTGAAGCCAAGTTAGAGGCCCATGGGCGACCTTAAAACCCTTACATTAGTCACTAACCACACGAAAAGAAGAAGATGAAAAAGTAACTGAAATAGTGCCACAACAATTTTTTCAACATAATTTTGGTAGCCTGATAGCCCAACCCACAGGAAGATGTAACCTGACCCTGAACACACCACCAGCGGAATGCCGGTTTATTACAACCAACCTGTTATTATTCAAAGTGTCTCATCTCTAAAAATACTTTGAAGAATCCTAGAAGAAAACTAAATTGAAGATCCAGGCAATATTTTATTACACTTTAATTTCCGAATTCTCAATAAACAAGCACTAAGTAAATCTCACAATTAACAAATTAATTAATTCCTCTTACACACTTAACCACTTGGCTCACTAATAAACAATCTGATTAATTCACAGTAATTCTCCGCTTCAGGAAACAAACATTAACATAATCACATACACAATGTGAAGGCACTATGGTAATATTTCCAACTAACCTGCCCAGAGCGACACCTACGTCACTGAACATTATGTCTCACATACCATCCACAAAGTCATTATGTCATTGCTAAGTATAACTAAAACGGAGACGGAAAATCGCAGGTGAAAATGCGTTAGTATTCCTTATTTATTTATCTATAGCTATTGTGTATGTCCAAATAATACACCACGACTTATTACGAATTCTGCTTCATCATATAAATGAGTACCAAGCCACAATTTAATACAATTATCAACCTCAACATGTGTAATTGATACCATCTTTACACCGCAAAAAATGTGTAAAGACTCATATTATCGCATGTATAATTAAGTAGTTACAAACCTCTGTTCAATATAAAAACCACACATAAACTTCACAATTTACACAAGAAAACGCGGCACAGTTTTATAAACTTTCAGTCACTGTACACTGAAAACAATGAAAATTATTCACAGATTAGTTAAAATGGAGTTACACAAACTACGTTAACGATGGCACTAACATTCCGACACGTACGGGTTATTGTTTTACGTTTTACAAGGACTTTTCATTCAGAAAAATGTTTGTAACGTATTGGTGGAAATCGATGGTGTTGATCGATCGCACACGCGGTGGCGAGCGAGAGGGAGACACTACACTATGACACCGGCGCGGTACCGCGCCTCGTGTAGTGCGCAAGAGTGGGGGCGCGAGGACCAACATGGAAAACTGCGTGGACGCAGCCTTAACAGTGACGGATTAAGGTAACGCGCGGCCCGTGCCGTAGCATAGCGTATTAGCTACGAGCCCGGAAAATTGGGTACCAAATTGTAATGGATTTTTCTACATTGTCTCTTTTTTTAACAGCAGCGATGCTTGTATTATCATAGACTATAAAAATAATGATTTTATTCAACATGATACGATGTGCTTGTACGACTTTTTAAATAAAAAAAAAAACAATTTATAAAACTCGTAAGGTTAACCTTTACGAGTTTTAATCCGTAAGGACAAACTAGAACTAGTAAAAAATTAAAGACTCGAATATTAAGTTTTTATAATAGTTAATATTAAGCTTGCCCGAAGTGCAGGCAAAACTAACATCTGTCAAAAATAATTATTATAAATGACTATAATAACCGTCGAGCCTCTCATCCCTCTTTTGTTACCTGACCAAAAGGACCAAAAGCACAAATCCATGGGTTTATCAAGTTTTGTTAATCCGGCCCTGGTTTACAACTTTAATATCTTATTTAAATTAACCGACCGATGGTGTATCGCATTAAGTATTGCTATGGGAAACAATCTGGTTATTCTACATTTAAAACCGGTTTTGTTTAAAAACACCTTTATAGGTTTTTGCTTTTCTTGTGATGCTCGAATTAATGGCGTCAATATGGTGATTATCTCATCGTTCCTAAAATACCAATACCTAAGTATCTTTGTAATAAATAGTTTCTTTATTTTAACATTTTATTGATTCGAAAACGTATTTAAGATTTGCAAATCGCTTAGTGTCTATTTTTAGTAGGTACACGAGCATTCACAGTCATACAAAGATGACAAAACATACGCCTATCGGTTATTATTCATCTATAATTAAGAGACATAACAAAAGTACAGATTTGGGCCCACACACACGACAATTCTGTCGGTAACAAAAAATTATAATTGGTTCAGTGTGCCGCCCCCGATTGACTCAGCAAAAATGTTGTTTTGTCTTACAGCAACGCACTGAGAAAAACAGACGTCTTACCATAAATTGACAAGAGCTCGAAACGCAAGATCAGTTTGCAGTGGTACTTATAAGTAAAAGTAAAATTCCTGCTATTGCAAATAGCAGGAATTTTAACTTCCTGATTAAGAAATAATATTACATAGTAGATTGTACAATACCGAAAAAGCAGGTTTTAGGCCCAAGTGCATAAATCAGGAATTTTCAATAGAAGCAGAATTAGCTAGCTAAGCTTTTGCTGTGATTTCTTGGAGGTAGAATTGTTAATAAGAAAATTAAACATCACTAATACGGATGTTTGTTCTTTTAATCTTAACATTAGCGGTGATCATTGTGTCTATGACATACAAACTTCTATTTCCGAACATAATAGGTACTCATGCAGAATTATGGAATTAGTAAATACTACGTTCAACTTGGCACTCAATAATTCCATGTTTGGAGCTAATTGAATCGTAAATGTGACGTCAATTGACATAGACTGACAAGACTAGACAGGATACCCGAAGGAAAGAAAAAACATGAGCCAGCAAGACCAATAGATATCTTAGTACTGAAGTAGCAAAACAGATCCAGGATTCCTGGGAAAATTGAGCAAGCATTGAGCAAGGTAATCTAGGTTCAAAATAGAACTTCTCAAGGTATAAAATAGATATCTGAGATAAATGTCGATATCTGTTAAGTCAAAGATTTAGAGACAAAAGTGAGCTCTCTACAACACTCACATTCACCAACAAAATTAAGTGGTAAGGCGCTACTAAGCCACTATTATTCATATTAACGCCAAACATTGTCAAAAGCTTACCTTGTAATGTCCACCATTATTAAGTCAACTTATAATGGAGTAGGAAACTTGCAAAAGAGGTTCCTACATTAAAGGCTAGCGCAGATTAGGTCGAGCCGCACCGCATCGCAACACACTGCAAAAATCCTCCTTTATCATTTTCTATGAACCAACGCACACTACAGGCGGGCCGCATCCGATTTTTTTGTATGAAAATGCATTCCGCTGCGGCCCGTTGCGGATGTAATGTGCGCTTAACTTTAAGACGGTCCGGTGCGGTGGGAGGGACGGCTACCCACCGCGCTTGTTTATCGCCGCGGCCCCAGATGCATGCCAATGAGGCGTGGGCGCACTTCTGCATAAACATTACCAACTATGTCATAATCCAAGTCGCCAACACTGTAGTAATGCTTCGCTCAATCGACTTGTCTAGATATAGTCGTACACTTAGCTTTGTTACGATTATGTTTTTATCTGGAATGCGTGCTGTAAAAAGGTTTTGTTTTGTCTAGTTCTCAAACAAAGATTTTTAAAGCGAATACTTCTTTAGCTCATTATCTGTCACGATGCCTCATAGAGGTGGAAAACAATTAAAATTCTATTGTGTCTCGTTAATGACAGTTGAAAGGTTAGGCGCGTTGGGCATTTTTGAGATGGGGAAAAAACAATTGAACTCGCGATACTGTTACCGACACCAGCTTTTGACCATTAAAAAGACATCAACGCGCTATACATTTTCTTTGGGATTAATGACATTCCAAACATTGAGACATGACAACAACATGATTGTCATTTTCCTTTTTTTTACCGACTTCAAAAAAGAAAAGTATTTTCTGCACAATAAAATTGTTCAAGTTTTCACTTCTATCGGCACTCCCGGAGTACCACTGTTTTTTTTAAATATTTGTCTAGTTAATTTAACTACATTGCTATCATTATGTCACCAGTGTTCTCTTCAGTTTTCCATGCTAAAATATACTCCAGAAACCAATTAATGACTTACCTGTGAGATCGTAGCAATCACTACCACAAGGACCGAATTTGTCGCATTTGCAATACAAGTGCGGAAATACAAATACTTAATTTAATGTAATGTAAAATGGTAACGCGCGGAACCTGGATGAGGCTGGTACAGGAGCGTGGGGATTGGCACAAGAAAAGGGAACCCTATGCCCAGCAGTGGGAAAATTCGAGCTGTGGATGATGATGATGATGATGAATGTAAAATGATCATATTTTCATTTTATCAATTCATCATCTGCCTAGCCTTGTCCCAACTATGTTGGGGTCGACTTTCAGTCTAACCGGATACAGCTGAATACCAGTATTTTACATGGAGCGACTGCCTATCTGACCTCCACAATCCAGTTACTGGGTAACACAATAAGCCTTTGAAAAGACTGGTTGTCTGACTTTCGAGCTTCTGACGACCCGTAACAACTGTCAAAGATCTACAAATGACATCCGAGACCAACGGCTTTACGTGCTTTCCGAGGCACGGAGGGGTCTTGATATGTAAAGATGGTCACCCATCCACGGACAAACCGCGGCAAGCGTAGCTTAACCTGATCGATCGACCCGTACAGCTGTTATTACTTAGCCAAAAGCCAAAAGATATGATTTGCGACTACGATTGACGACCACGCTGTATATAATTCACTATTATGAATTCATAAACAGTATATCCAATAGCATATTCATATCACAGAAATTTTGTATGCAGCAGCGACAATATTACTTCCCAAAGGTCTCAGTTATGCGAGGAATGTAAAGGAATTTATTGATGATAATGTTGTAAAGTCGCCGAGGATTTCGAACTAGGTGTCTGCTAAATTGGCGTCTAGCGTCCACCCACACTAAAACATAAAATTACAATATATACGAATACTATTCTATGTATTGAATTATACTGTGTGCTTATTTTGTAAACGTTTTCCGGGGTCAAGCAATTTCTTTGATGTAAATAGCAGTATCAAATTTCTAGGTACCGTTTTTCAGTATCCATCAAGTTGGTCCTTTATAGCCCACCAACAGATAATTTAAGAGAATTATTGACCACCTAATGTCGTTTCCTGTCCTCCACCTCCGTGTTTTGCCTTGACTATTGCGTATCTTGTTCACTTTTCAATGTTTAAGACAAATATTCAATGGAATTTATATTCAAATAAAAATTCTTTGGATAATTTTCTACAGTAGGTAGGAAGTATGCATCGAAACCAAAGGACAGGCAAAATATACGGTTGATTATAGGATTATTCCAACTCAAGATACACTCTATTACTTCAGCCAGTCTTATCTCTGTAAAATATGATAATCAATATTTATCCTCATCCTTAAAGACGGAAATATCAAAACAGCGCAAAACGACCTACCACAAACATCCATTACAACAGCAAAGAATCACTGAACTGACTCAGCGATCATTTTGTTTTGCCGTGGTCCTTTTACTGGTCCCACAAATGGACATCAGGCATATCTTGATGGACTGTAGCTAAGCGATAAGCTTGAGAAAACATTTCATTTGCTATTCCAAGACACACATGTGTATTTTGTATTTTCCTTACAGATTATGGCAATCTGCCGACAAATGCTGACGACGCTGAATGTTTTCTTACCTTGTGAGTAGATGTATATTATAAATGCGAAAGTAAGTTTGTTTGTTACGCTATCACGCTAAAACGGCTAAACGGATTTGGATGAAATTTGGCACATATATAGATGATGCCCTGGAAAACAACATAGGATACTTTTTTTTTTCCCACGGGATCGAGACTTATGCGGGTGAAACCGCGGGGCGCAGCTAGTGTTAAAATAAACGCGAAAGTGAGTTTGTTTGTTATGCTTTCACGCGAAAACGGCTAAACGGATTTGGATGAAATTTGACTCATGGGTAGACCATGACCTAGTTTAGGACATAGAATAGTTTTTATTCCTATATTCCCACGAAATGGAGACTTATGCGGGTGAAACCGCGGGGCGCAGCTATTAATAAATAAACATTGCATTAACTTATTTTGATGTCTTACTGAGAGAATTTGAATATCGTACCGTTTTTACACCGTAATGGTTGGATACTATATCATGAATTAAATTATGGAAATCAATACTGGTATGCGGATCAAAGGACCATTATATTCTTCCCATCTAAAAGTGTTATATGAACTCTTTGCATGACAAATATAATAATGTAAAACAATAGAAACATTATAATAATCCTTTATGCATCAATGAGCAATGAACGCGCACCATCGCACAAATCGATTATTGAGGGCACATATCCATTGTTGAATAATGAAGCACTGGAAACCATATATGAAGTAAATCTGAAAGCTTTGAAAGACAAAAGGTTTTTGAAGTGAAAACTTCTTTAGGCGCGTTGGACATTTTTGAGATGGGACTAAACACCGTGGAGTAAAAGACATCAACGCGTTGATTACCGCGGTGCCGTTTTTTTTTTCAAGTTTTCACTTCTGTCGGCACTCCCGGAGTGCAACCATTTTTTTTTTTGGAATTCGCACATTAATTGTGTAAGTGGGTAATAAATAGCTGTAAGGTTTTAAACGTAGAGATCTCTTTTTGCTTCGCTAGGGATCTTGTAAATAACAGTAATCAATTACTCATTTGATGAGGCTGTGAATCTTCTTCTTTTACGGTCGGTCAGTTTTATCTGTGGGCACTTGTATCATCTTTAGGACCTTCTAGGAGTACAGATTTGTTCATATTATCAGAACGCAGTATTCATTTTATTCACACAAATAATAAATTTCCCTCTTAAAAATACCATCACCTATTCTATATAATTCCGACACTTATAAAATTAAAGTAGCCGCTAGTACAATGTAGTCTGTGAATATTAATGTCGACATCCGTAATCCAACATGTTCAAAATACGGTACATGAAACATATAATGCGACAGTTTTAATGACTGCTTTAGTTTTAAAAGGACATAATGACTTCCTGCGACTATAAATCTTATGAAGGTATTCACTAGTCTGTTAATTGACACCAATAGAAGACGTTTCTCTTTTAGAACCATTTAACATTCGGCTTTTATTAGTAAAGCTGCTCTTGCGATCAAAATTCTGAATAGATTGTAAGTACATTTCATCACCAGCATCTTCGTGCCCTTATCCCATTTATTTCGGGTCATCTCAAGATATCTTATATTATCTCCTTTCATACATCTCGCGAACTTGCTGCGTGAGGTGCCGCTGACGAGCGCGCTCCGCACTCTCAACCTCATTGCTGATGATGTCGACATAATCTGTTGCGCTTTGGGTGAATTTGAAAGAATAGCTACCTATAGAATTTGTTATGGTACAAGCAGTGGAACTATTATCGCATTGGGTACTAGCCTGTAAGGATATTTGTAAGTTTGGAGTGAATAAATAAATAAAATAAAATCTCTATCAGCATCTTTCATAGCCATCTTAGTTCTCTCCACCTTTCTTGCCATTTTCATTTCCATTTGTGGACATGATTTGACCCTTGAATGTAACATCCTGATACCTACTTACCACACGAGTGCAATAAAATATTTGAATTTGAACCTTAGTAAAATATTTGAGTTTGAACCTTAGCGATCTGGTTTATGTGCGTCTAACGTATTATAGGCAGCAGATCCACTACCAACCTTGCCCAAAGGCTGTTCTTTTTGTTTCCACGAACCATTTTCATATAGATCGTTTTAAAATGAGGGAAGAAGAAAAATCGGTAGAATTCTTGGGCCTGGTCCTCCAACACGCGTAGCATGACAACCATAGAAACGGGTTTTCTACGGGCTTTGTCGTCGGAAGAATAGACAAAATTACAGATTGTGAATGTTTATCTGTCATTTTGTCTATTCTTCCGTCGACAAAACCCGTTTCTATTGTGGTCATACTAAGCGTGCTGGCGTGTATATGTCCACAGCTTTTATCAAAGTTACCTTCCGTTTACTGGAAAAAAAACAGTGGCACTCCGGGAGTGCCGACAGAAGTGAAAACTTGAACAAGATCGCCTTGGTGGAAGAAGAATACTTCCAGTAAAAATACTTGCATTGAACATTGATCCGTAACGTAATATAAATAAAGAGTAGGTACAATCGCGTTTACAAAAAATGGGGTGTCGGTAACGGTGCCGCGAGTTCAATTGTTTTGTCCCATCTCAAAAATGCCCAACGCGCCTAAAGAAGTTTTCACTTCAAAAACACATGTGACGCCGACCTCAAATAAATGATGACCAACTTTACTGAGAAACCTCTGTCTTCTCAAAATATGCAAACAAAGCAAGTTAGCACTAAGCTACATTTTTTCCGGTGTATGACCATTTTAAATATAATTTGGGCTTGTAACGACGTCTGCCGACTAATTGGACGTGGGTCGCGTTTTTTATCTATCCTAAGATAATATCAGGCTTGCTTGTAAGTTGATTGTATGTAGCTGTTACATTATTGTTACATTACGTACGTATGTATCATTTGTGTTTTTATTAAAACTGCAATACCTATTGCAGTTTATTCCATTTAAATGTAAACGTTTACTTCACCTAAATTAATTCCATATTTAATTTTAAGTTGATATGTTTATAAAATATATAATATTCAACATTCAAAATATTTTGTTTCACATAATCCTACAAGGTCACTTATGAAACGTCAGAAGCTAGGTGCACGGTTCCAATTGGTCGCTTCCTGTGGAGAAAAGCCGGCAAGAAACTCTACGATTACTCTTTTAAATATATGAATTAGATAGATAATATCTCAACACATGAAATAATAATTTATAAAGTTAATAACTTTTCTATTCTTATCTGTCAACAATCTACTTGTACCTAACTAATAAAACCGTTTCGCAATGCTCCCACATCCTACATTCGAAGTCATGTCTATAATTATGAGACATTCTCAAAAATAAAACATATCTGTTTAAATATATCTTTGTGTTAACTTCATCTAAACGCCCACTGAGTGCCCGAGGCTCCAGTCTAGCCAATTGAAAGCAATAACTTATAATTCCCTGCTTTATTAAACTTTTATATTAATCAAAGCTAAAGTTAAAACGGTTATTCAAGTTTTGATCAATGATAATGTCTTAATAATAAAACTTTTCTGATTAAAATTGTTTAGTGAAATTCATTACGTTGAAAGCTTAATTATGAGTTACTAAAATTCACACGGGGTACGCTGTTAACCTGCCTGCCTGCCTAGCCTTTTCCCAACTTTGTTGGAGTCTACTTCCAGTCTAACCGGATGCAGCTGAATACCAGTATTTTACATAGAGCGACTGCCTATCTTACCTCCACAACCCAGTAACTGGGTAATACGATACCCCTTGGTAAGACTGGTTGTCAGACTTTCGGGCTTCTGACGACCCGTAACGACTGTCAAAGATCCATGAATGACAGCCGGGACCAACGGCTTAACGTGCTTTCCGAGGCACGGAGGAGTCTCGATATGTAAAGATGGTCGGTCACCCATCCATGGACCAACCCCAGCAAGCGTAACTTAACCTGATGGATCGACCCATGCGGTTGTTATTACTTAGCCACGAGCTGTTAACCTGTGTGAATTTTAATAGGTACCTGCACATCTTCTACTACCACGTATCATACCTACCCCATGTACCCACACATAATCAGCTTATAATGTTCCAACTACTAGAACTCAGGCACTCACACTCGTAATCCACCACTCGGGCCCAGTGCGGGTTGGTAGATGTCACATGTCCTCGAATTTTTGGTTCTAGGACATGCCGGTTTCCTCACGATGTTTTCCTTCACCGTTTTGTACCTAAGTAGTATTTTATTCATTAACACTTGTCTGTCGAATTCTCAAGATAACTTTGAATCCTGGAACAACCTTCATGTGTGGATTGATTTGATTGATATTATAAGAGAAAATATTTCACTTATAGCCAATAGCTCGATTAATAAGGCATACTGCGACAAGCTTGAATCCCTTCATTGAGAACCTCAGATTTATACTACTTACAAAAATCTTTAAGTGGAACGTGTGTGACGTATGTCTCTTCTATTTTCAGCCACCCATTAAGACATTTTCTCACCTTACAAATCAAGTATCTTATCTCCATCACAATTTATCTCATGGTCCAACTGACATTCACCATCATCTGACACTACACGGCCCAACACTATGTCAAGTTCTAAAACGATTCATTATCACATCACTATCGCAACAGCTACTGTTAGTAACAAGTGGTCAGATACCGCAAGCCTCGGGCACACTTTCGTAAGACACTTCAAAATAAATAGAAGGTTAGTTTTGTATAAACTACTAATTGAAGAACAACGTAGGTGGCGCTACAGGACTACAGAGGCTACCACGAACGCGTATCCTAAATGTAACGTAAATTCGAGCGATTTTTAATCGAAAATACGAAAAGCACAATTAGTATCACCCTTAGATATGAATAAGTTCTATTTTCAATTCTTTTATTTTTCGTTTCGAAGATAAGTACATTTATGTTTTCTGTACTGTTAGGACCCAGTAGGTGGCCGCATTTATTGCAGCATTAGAGGCGTTGTTGAGATCGTCAAGGGTGCAGGTGAACGGATATTTGGGCACTCTTGCAGATGGGGCATAGTCTGTTCAGGAGCACCGCACTCGCACTGGATGTTGGATGCATCGGTAATTCGGTAATGCCTCATTTCGCAAAATAGGGATGATACCTAGGTAAACGAAATTCTATTCAGTCCGTCAGTCAGACAATAAAAAATACACGACACGTAGACACGTATTTTTTATTTTATCACACAAGTATAAAATCTACATACTCGTGATGTCATGGCACATTCTAATTCAATGTATCGCCGTAATCTTTTGATTACGTAGAAAAAGGAAAAATACGTGACCAATATTTTTAATAGTCAACTGACGGATTCAGTGCTATCCACATAGGTCACTGCAGTTCGCGACCGGGAGGCAAGTGTTCTTGGGGCTTTATTTTCAATTTGAAAATAGAATTTACGTAACGTTTACGCTGCAGGAAAAAGTCGGAACAAAACATTGTGATTGCTTCGTAAAATGTGCATTAAATTCGTACAACATTGCAATTTGCAGCGTATATAATGTGTGGGTTCTTGTGGCAGTAGCCTTTCTTTCTTCCTTGAGGATCAAAGCGAAGAATATTGGTAAATTATTTTAAAATTATATTTTGTTATAAGAAGAGCCATTTGTAGAGTAAATACTCTAAGACACGGAAGGATACTTGTTCTTTTTGATATAACAGTTCCAGAGTGGATGCTAATAATTGTTCGTCAGTGTGGATACCTCCTTACTTCTTAACCCTCTTACTCTATGGCCTTCAGAAGTGTAAGTTACGATAGTTTATTGCTCATTGTACAAGTGTTTGATCAGCTGTCGAAAGTGAGATGCGCACGAGTGTGACAACACGGTGGTGACAGACTAAAGGTCAGCAGCACGGTACTATTTGTATATTTCGTATTGTTTTAGTAACGTGTCATAATTTTATTATTTGATGTGCACTTGTATCGTTATACTTGCGAATTTATTTTCACGAATATTGTCAGTTATTGAGTTATTGTGTGGTGTTGTAAAAATGTCATTAAAATATTTATTTTATTTGGAATGAATGATTTACTTTAACGAAATGGTAGGGTGTAGAGAGATTAAGTAGAACCAAATGGATACCTTTTTGTGGATCTGTCATCTGACACCTATCCGTATCAATTTAAATGGATATACCTACATAGCTTGTCATGGATCTTACCTAGATTCAGTATGAGTTTCGATTTATAGTATTGATGACTAGCTGCTGCGCGCAGCTTCGCCTGCGTGAACCCTAATTCTTCGACCCTAAGTTATTCCTTATAACGTCAGCTATCTTCCAGCATAAGTCCCGTCAAAATCGGACCAGCCGTTTCGGCGATTAGCCGGAACAAACAGACAGACAGACAATATTATTTTAAACTAGCTGCGCCCCGCGGTTTCACCCGCATAAGTCTCGATCCCGGAGGAAAAAAAAAAGTACCCTATGTTCTTTTCCAGGGCATCATCTATATATGTGCCAAATTTCATCCAAATCCGTTCAGCCGTTTTAGCGTGAAGGCGTAACAAACAAACTTACTTTCGCATTTATAATATTAAGGATTGTGTATTCGTTGTATGTACCGTATATATGTACTTTCAAAAGCTTGTAAGCTGTTATTTAGACATTACAAACAGACATTTCAATTTTATTTATTTGTAGATATATGTATAGATTAAACTACATATTCTGAGTTTTACAAAGAACTTGACCTCCGTGATCTCCTTAAAAACCAGAAGACATCCGTTCGCATACCTATTATTATATTAATTCAACAGATAATAATGAATCAACTTTAACGACCATGTAATAATTTTATATTTGCTCACGTCCTTGCCATACCAAATAGAGAAACGAGGTGTTAAAATTGGATAGACAGACGAAATCCTGCCACCTATGGATATTGAAGTAATCAAAATAATTGGGAAGACTTTTGGCTCACATAATCCATTAATTTATATTAATTTGTATGCTTATTAGTTGGTTTTATAAAATATAAGAACATTTTGGGTTTTAAGTTGTGGCATTTCTGTCTTTACGGAAAGGTTAAATTTCGAAAGAAAATAAAAATGGCGTTGTTTTCGCGATATCCCTAGATCACTAAATCATATTCTAATTAAAAACCTTAATATCTCGACACGAATAATTTACAAAGTGGTTGAACACGAAACTTCAATAGGAGCAACTCGTAAAATGTTGACAGATAAATTATTCAAACTAATTCGCTAAAACCAATGTTGTAAGACCAGATAGACATAATACAAAATACGTAACTAAACTGCCTAGTGAATTAACAGGTTTCAACGCTCATAATTACCTGTTACCTTTACCAAATCTCTAATGATACACTTGAAAACCATTAAGCAAACATTTGGTTTGACATAATAATTAGGGCAAACTATTAAATAGGTACAATTATTCGGTACGTTAACCGTAACCCCTATATTAAGGTGATATATTGAAAAAAATGGGCTTTTTCTTTATCGTGTAACTTTTAAAGTATTTAGAATAGGGATTTCAAATTTTGGTGTATGATTTTTGACTATATAATCTAGTATCCTGAAAAAGGAATATACGATACAATGAAATTTTCTCGATACAAAAAATTTGCAAAGGTCTATCTATTTTTATCTTTTTTTGAGTATCATGGCACAACGCTTATGAGTTATTCAATGGAATTTACTTTAAAACATAGAGAGTAAGTGTTTCGAGTTTTAAGAAAAGCAGTTTTTTTTTAAAGAATACTTTTCATTTACAAAAGACGGCATTTCGTTTTGGCACATACGTTGTTTTATTCCGAGCGGACAAATCGCAAATCAGTGCGATCAAATTTACGTGATTTAAAGAATTTTGTTTACAGAAAAAGTTAGTACTTCAGCAAGTTAAAGTAATTATTGAATGCAATTAGTGTTGAATAGGTATTCAGATTCTTGTGAGTCCTGTGACCAATATAACATTATTTTTCTATTATGATTTCGTGGTGACATTTAAATTATTTATAAATATAGGACGAAATATAAAATCAAAACTGAACAGTACCTGCAACGTTTGGAGTGCACAGGGCTATCAATGAACTAATTTTAAAGGAATTCAATAGCAATAAGATGATGATAATAGTGAGTCGAATTCTCCACCTTCACTAAAGCATAACCAACACAATCTATTCCCGCCTTGTATAGTATTATTATGTAAGCATTTTATTTTCTATTTTGTTTCTATTATGGAACAAAAAACTTTAGTGGACCAACTGAGGTTTGAGTACTAGAAAAGTCAGAAAATCTCAAAAAACTTTTCCCATACATTTTGTGTGTGGGAATGTCACCCTGTAAACAATAAATATTTTTGCTGATAATTAAATATTTTGTATTATTTGTCTACTCCATAGTTCGCTATATGCAAAATTTCATAGACCGAGATAAATTATCGTTACTTAGCACGCACTTCTTTCTTAGATATGTTTCCGTCTTTATCATGCACTTTTAGTATGACAGTTGTGCGACAATGATAAGAATAATTCTTAGCTAAGGCCCATGCTAAGTAACTAACGTTTTCAAATTCCGGTCAGTTATTTCGTTAGTTCCACTTTTTGCTACTGGTTCAGATACGTTTGTGGCAGCGCGACGATGTGGCGGCCAACCATCGAATATGGAACCGCCACTCCCCGCGTGCGGGGGCAATAAGCCACACCCATCAAACTACTATTTATTTTCAACATAGGCCCTTAAATGTGAGTACGTAAAAGGGGCACTGTCGCCGAAACACGACTTAGCGACGACGCGGTGACGTTGGGTTCCACATTGTCGCCGTGCCATTACAACCTCTTGATTGCAACAAACGTTATTTTACAGGGGAAGATAAAAGCCATCTGAAAAATGGCCGTCATTAACGTTCTCCGATGTTCATTTTCGTCAAGGCATTAGAACAAATAAATGAAAAGGAAAACAATTATTTTTTCATTACGATGTTTTCACCGCACGACCACGATTTGGTAATGGGTTTGAGTCAAGGTAAAGGCCCATATGTTTCGATATCTATCTACCTAGCCTTTTCACAACTATGTTGGGGTCGGCTTCCAGTCTAACCGGATGCAGCTGAATACCAGTATTTTACATGGAGCGACTGCCTATCTGACCTCCACAACCCAGTTACTGGGTAATACGATACACCTTTGGTAAGACTGGTTGTCAGACTTTCGGGCTTCTGACGACCCGTAACGACTGTCAAAGATCCATGAATGACAGCCGGGACCAACGGCTTAACGTGCTTTCCGAGGCACGAGGGGTCTTGGAATGTAAAGATGGTCACCCATCCACGGACCAACCGCGGCAAGTGCAGCTTAACCTGATCGATCGACCTGTGCGGCTGCTATTACTTAGCCACGAGCCCCTCCGATATGTTTCGATATAAAAACAAAAATTAAACCCAAATCTAGGCAGAACTTTGTTGAAGGGGCAATTCCTGTAGTTTTTAAGAATGTTCGCATTCGCATCTCATTGGCAATCTGTCAAAAATACAATCAATTTACTAACATTTTTGACAAGTTTGACAGATTGCGACTTGAATGTGAACGTTTTTTAAGTACGAGAATTGGCCTTCATGGTAATAACTGATACGGAAAAACCCTCAAGCACCGCTGGGGCAGGGTGATCACGATCCTCGACCATAGTGATAGTCGGACAGACTTCAGGTAGGGAAACCCTAAAAGTAAAAAATCATCTAGTCTTACGATACTAATGAATTAATTTCGTAATAGTTTAAGACTGCTGCAGCACCCCAAAAACGCCCACCCTTCACTGGCGTTCCACTTAGCAACAACACTTGGTCACAATGACAAACAAGACAACAGTGCGTGCAAAATTACAGCCTTGTCAAATCTCTAACAGGTACCTTTCATCGGATCCGTTGAACAAATACTCTGTGCTACTTTGACATAATGATTAGAGCAAACCATACATTATATTGAGCTGGTAATATATTATCATAACGGTTGTAGACGTTATCGTTAAGTCTACGCTTTGGCACAATGACTATAATCAGACTTTTCCTGTTTGTTAATGTAATAGTTACATTCGAAATGATATCGTTGTTAAAAATTTGAATAAAGCAACGATTTGATAATTATGTTTTTAGGGTTCCGTACCTCAAAAGGAAAAAACGGAACCCTTATAGGATCACTCGTGTGTCTGTGTCTGTCTGTCTGTCCGTCTGTCACAGCCAATTTACTCTGAATCTAATGGACCGATTAAGTTGAAATTTGGTACACATATGTACTTTTGTGACCCAAACACGAATGTGTAACGTAAATAAATAACTTTTGAATGTAGGGGTCACTTTTGGGGGGCAAACAAGAATATTTAAAAAAAAAGTTATGCTAACAGTACCGTGTGACATATCAAATGAAAGGACTTATTGCGAGAATCTTAAATATATTTTTTATATAATTTTAAAATAAACATTTTTAAAGATATTTAAGAAATTCAATGAAAATTGACCATTCCCCCCCCCCTTATCTCCGAAACTACTGGACCAAAAATTTTCAAAAAAATACATAGTATGGCTCTTTACTCATAGATTACAGGAAAACCTATAAGAAGTCCATGGTTTTAAAATAACATGGTAAATCTCTCAATATTGTGCGTACTATAACTTACATTTCGTCGCTCGGCATCCAATAGGCCCATCTCTCTAGCTACTATAATATCAATACCAAAACTGTTTGACAGTCTGCTTAATACACAAATAAATAAAACTGTAAATGTTCATGACAACCAATTCGGGTTTCAGCGTGGTTTGTCAACAGAAAGTGCAGTGTTGTGTCTTAAGCATACTGTCACATATTATACTTATACACAGCGTGGGACGCCGATTTATGTTAGCTTCCTCGACTTATTCAAGACTTTTGATCTGGTTGCTTATGACGTATTGTGGAGAAAGATGGAGAAGGATAGGTTGCCAATGGAGCTTAAAAACATTTTTAAATATTGGTACCTATGGTAACCAGATCAATAGTGTACGATGGGCCTTTTTCCAGGCCATACAGGTTGGAATGCGGGATGAGGCAGGATTGGCGAGCTCAGCAGCACCAGAGTGGGTTGCTATACAGTGTGATTCTTCATAATGAGCACATATTGAAATGAGGGAATCTATGCTTAATTTTAACGACAGAAAAAATATTTTAAAAATCTAAATATTTTTTTTTACTTTTTATGGAATTAAAAAAAAAATGTAACAAAACTGTGTAACTTTTAAACTGAATCAGCTATCGCGATGAAACAAACTCCATAATGATTGGAAGTTAGTATGCGTCCACATAAAATTAAAATTGAGAAAAAAAACTACCCTCAATTGAAAATAAACATGTTTTATTAGTAAAAATCTGTATTTTTTTTTTCATCAATTATTAAAATAATTGTAAAATTTATAAATAAGATGCCCAAGAGAATAAAAAAAAACAAAAAAAAAATTTACCATTTTTTCAGTCGATAAAATTAAGCATAGATTTCGATATGTGCACATTATGAAGACTCACACTGTATAGATGGTATTTGTGTAAATAATCTTAGCTTTGCAGACGATATGGTGCTTCTGAGCGCCAGCCAGTATCCCATAGACAAAAACTGTTTGTCGCAAAACTTTCTGAGTGACCTGGTAAAATAAGCTAAAGTTCATAAGTTTATTAACACAATGAGTCCTTGTTACTTGAATAAAGAAAAATATCTGGATGACTATTTTTTTTTTTTGAACGACGTTTTCTAAAAATGAAACCTAGCTAGATAGATTTATTGCTCCCGAAACCCCCTGCATACTAAATTTCATAAAAATTCTTTGAGCCGTTTCAGAGATTCAGGTTATATAAAATACATATATACAAGAATTACTTGTTTAAAGGTGTTAGATTTTTATTATTATTATATTAATACCGCGAATGTGAAATTTTTAACGAAAATTAGATTTCATTCTACACGTTCAAATAAGTAATCCAGCAATTTAATTTTTTTTTTTTTTAAATGACACATTTGCGGTATTGGATGCCGACCGACGATTTGCAGTTGGAATAAATGTTAAGTTTGTTCTTGGGATAAATAAATTCATACCCTTCATTGTGCGTAGTCCGACACGCACTTGGCCGGTTTTTTTTTTTTCTTTGACTGACTTATCATGAATTCGAGCAGTGGACAGTTAAAGTATGAAAAGGATAGATTATATTTCATCATCATCATCATCAGCCTATAAATGTTCCCACTGCTGGGACACAGGCCTCTTCTCTGTGAGAGGGAGTGGGCCGTAATCCACCACTCGGACCCAGTGCGGGTTGGTAGATGTCACATGTCTTCGAATTTTCGGTTCTAGGACATGCCGGTTTCCTCACGATGTTTTCCTTCACCGTTTTGAGAGCAGTGATGATGAAATTATTTACACAAAGTAAAGCGCCTGTCTGGGTTCGAACCTACGACCTACAACTCGTAAGTCGCGGCCGTTACCACTGGGCCACCACTGCACAATAATTATATTCAGCTGATCTAAAATCACGCGAAAATATTACGCGAACGATAAACCTATAATGGTCGTGATGTAAATCTTAGAAAAAAAAACTCCGAAAGGAGAACTAATCTAATGATCTAATTTATAGATCACACAAAAAAAAAAAACAATTTTAATTCGTGAAACTGCTCCATTAAGTTTTTTATTGATTCCCATGACGAGGAAGCAGAACCCATAAAATGTTGACGTATGTAGAAGTTTATCAAAAATTACTGATTGTTATTAATAGAACTGGTAGCCTAATCGTGAGACTTCAATCATATTCCGAATTTATTTCACTTTAGTTTGACGTACAAAAACTTATTAGAGGAAATTGATACCGATTAACATAATATTCTCCGCAACTAATTTAGCTATCAATCAGTGTTGTTGCAAAAACTATGCATAATCGAAGCACCTAAGGATATAAGTGAAATCCTGTGATTTATTCTATTGGTTCAAGGGAAATCATACTGAACATTAAAGTGCTCATTAGGTGTTCTAAAACGTGCATAACAAACTTTATAGGTATTGCATAAAAACAAAGTCATTATTTCCTTTCGAGCTATTTATTAATTTATTTACCTTGCCAATCATTTTCCGAAACCCAAATTGCGTATAACCGCTTAATGTGGGTCGCTTATAAATAATTACAGATTAATAGAAGGCCAGTCCGTGTCTGCGTCCTAACCAAAAGCGATAGTCGAGCGCGTACGTGATTGTCCCGTAGCCGACCGCAGGCGACAGCAGCAGGCGACAAATAGAAATTTGATTCGATTTCTTAGAAATACAACAGAAACCAGAGTGTCGCGGCGACACGTCGTCAGCTGCTGCCGCCTGCGGTCAGCTACGGAATTGCACCTTTACATGAATCTGACGTAGGTACCCGCACAGTCAATCAAGTCGCGTTTGACCATTGTAATTCATACAAACGATCACATTGATCGTGTAGTAGCGCGACGGTCGCTTTCGGTTAGGACACAGGGGTTATAATCGAGGTTTAATTTTCCATTTATTAGAATTGGAAACAAAATAAGTTAGCATAAAATTCAAAGCGTATAGGTCTATATTTGGAGCTACGTATTGCCTGTATATGAAGTGCCATCGAAAATGCCAATCGACCTACTTCATTTGGCAAAGCCTTGAGGGACGCCCACGACATATTATTAGGGTTCTCAAAACATATAATAATGATTGGATTGTTTCCACAAAGTATGAGACAAGGAGACTTTCACACGCATTACATTTATTGTTATTTTGGTCCTAAAATCGAGGTGGTCCAAAATATAACAAGAGCTGATGTTGATTCTGAATTTGTGTCAAATAAACCGCATTGTATTTAATAGTCGTTTTATACGTTCTTTCGCCATTGAAAGAACATTTAAAGCTCACTCTTTTGCCAATCAAATTGCCAAAAGTGTCTGTATGGATAAATATTTACATACGTGTTCTCACAATTGTGAATCAATCTGAACAAACAACAAAAAAAAATGCACGTACCTACATACCCACTTCTGACATCTCTACCAATGTCTGTTGGAAGACAACTTTAATAAAAAGTAAGTTCAAAAACTAAAACCCGACTAAAAGGTTTGAAACAAGAAAATATTTCAGACAGAAGTCAAGACATGATGATGATTAAGAAAGGCAGTTTAGAAGTTATGAGGTAACAGATGAACATACATACCGGTCAAAATCATAACCCTCTTTTTTGCTTCGCCGTAGTCGGTTAAAAAATAATCTCCCCATTTTGTACATGCTACAACTGATTTATTCACAAATGATTTACAGCCCAGCTATTCGAATGACGAAATTAATTGCCCTACTTCTATCGTCAATTTTAACTAATACCACACCGATATGCATACATAATTTATAATCGCTTGATTGGCTCCCAACCTTAGGGCCATTGCAACCTGTTAAGGCCTAATTGCTGCCTTGTGTTCATAACTGTTCATTTTGCCACTATGTACCTACATGAAGAAACTTGGTAACTGAAATAACTCACGCAATTCTCGCTTTGCGATTGGTTTGAAAGGTTTTGTATGCTGGTAAGTGATGCATTTGGAAGATGGCCAGTAATGGTGACAGCGGTAAGCTTTGCCTATTACAACAGCGTCACGTTCAAGTCAGCTACCGATCTAAAAGACCTGTGCCTGTTATGTCACCGCATAAAACAGATGCTACTTGAGGGCAGTAACACAAACCAAAAAGCAGCACCAAAAAGTGTATATGTGACTCCAGAAGCCCAAAAATGGACGCTGCAGGTCGTTACAGGGTCAGTTACAGGAAATCGTGTTATGGGTTTTGGATAAGTTTATATAGAAAACTTAATGTAAGTAGTACTCCACGTGTTTGTTCTAGGGCCACTGAGCCGTAAGAACAACAGACAATTCAGTCAAGAATTTTGTTTGATAGCGACAAATTATGAACAATGGACAATGGCGCAACTCGAGAAATGGGTTCATCCATCAGCAGAGTAACAGTTCAAGGAAAACAGATGATATACCGATATTTATTGACAAATCACTTGCTGGTTCAATTTCTGGACTGATAAAATGTAACTAAGCGCTAACACAATCTTACAAAAGCCCAGCAGTTTAAATGTAATCGTCGTTTGTAAAATCAACAATTTTGAATAAACCTACAGTGGTACAAAAGAGTTGTTTTAATAAATTACCAACAGCTATTAAGACATTGGAATTCCATGAGAGAACTACAAGAAAAGCTAACGTATTTATTATCAAACAAAACACTTAAATTGCGGATTGCGCGAACCGTGCTTGTCAATATCACCGCATTTAAATTCACTGAAACGCTAGCTTCGAATATTAATTTTGAAGCGGACTGGAACCGACATTACCAACATTTTACCCAGCTATTAATTATTCAATTACCAAATCAAACGTCTGATTAAATGGATAATAACTTAGTTTTAGAAGCGTTTCAGTGAATTAGGATCTTGTAGTAACATTACACCGTGTCCCGACTGGAGTTGCGTGGGCCGTCGCTCAGGCTGCTTTATGGACAGACAAAATTCAGGGCATTCAGACAAATTCCTATAAAATCTTATCGTTGATCGAATTTCGTATAAATTATAATAAACATCGTTAAGCTGGTACTTAGTTACGTAGGACGTGAATACTAATGAGGTTGGTACAAAATATTGCAGTATTTGCAATATTTAAACTGTTTGCTAATATCCGTTTGGAGGCAATAAACGGCCGTTAGGTAGGTATTTATTTCTTACGGTGCTCACGTTAGGTTATAATTATTGATAGTAAATTATTTGATTAAATTAATGTAACGAGTGATATTATACTGCATTACATATGCCACGCCTGAGGGGGTAGGTACGCAGGAAGGAAAGTGAAACCGCCTATACCCGCCCACCAATCACCAATGACAAAATTAGATGGAAGAATACATCTTATAGCAAAAGGCCTTGACTATGACTACTTTTAATGGTACAAATCGATATATATTATCACTTGAACACGTAGAAAAAATACAATAAAACACCTAGGCCCACTTGCGCGTTCATGGGTTAGCTAAATAACTCGAAACTAGAGGTAAAGCTAGAATTAAACTTTTAAATATTAAACCCACCGATGTGGGAGAGTAAAGACGCTTAACTCTGGGTTAGTGTTAGTAATGTCAAAATAAATTGATGTTATGAGGTACCGCTGATAACATACTTTGTATTTTATATTGTTCGACGTTATGGTAAGTGAAAATTCGGTACTATATCAGCAGGAAATATATTCATTAATCCATATAAAAATAAGTACAAATTATATAAAAAAAATTAAAACATCATCTGACGTTTTAGTCAATCAATAAACTAAATATCCATGGAAAGCATATACAATACGATTAAAATTAAATGTCATGATATAAAATTCAAAGACAAGAAAGTATTACGTATCGTAATGTAGCGTGAAAGAGATGGGTATGCAATTTTCGTTCATTAATTTTTTATCGGAATACATATCAAGGCACAGACAATGCAATTCTATTTTATATTTCGTCGATTGAACTGCAACGTTCCCAACTCAAAAAACACAAATGTCAGGTTAACTAACCCCGGTGTTAATTTTTAGTGGCGCAACGCATAAATGTTAATTACTTAACTCCGAGTTTTACAAACTCTACATTTATTCATTTAACCCGACTAAACGTGCAAGTGGGCCTTGCCCACCAAAAAAGACAATGCTGAACATAGCGTAGGCTATTACTAAAGAAAAATAAAACATATAGGTACTGCTTGTTGCATAACATTGTCCGCAGTGACTTCGCAAAAACTCAAAACAAATGCAACAATTATAACACCGCCTCAAACAATCGACAGCCACCTAAATACAAACCTGAACACCTCATAAATGTATGACAATGATCTCATTACTCCCACACGCATAAACAAGTTACTGTAGCAGATTGCGATGGCCTACAACAGGAGTCCTTAACTAAGCTGTGATAATGTAGTCATGCCGAAAACACGTCGCACTACATGAGTTCCTTAAATGGTACAATCTGCACTAGGCCAACGGTGTAAGGTCAATACTGCGCGCCAAAAATGGTGAGGGCCACTTAGATGAATGACATTTGACAGATACGCTACTTTGGTCTTTAAAATATGACAAACCGGAAGCATGGAACAAATAAACTTCAAGGTCAAACTGTTGGTTAATATTATGACAAGTACGTCTATCTAGATATATATATATAGATATAGGTAGATATTGAACTATAAAGTAAATCAAGAGAATCAACTTTTTCTTCAATAGTACAATCGCACCACTCTTCTGCAAACACCTGCCTCTGCTTGGCACCTTAAGATATAGAATGACCATATAACAATGGTCTACTACTAGCCCATCTGCTAGATGAAGCTGATTACAATCCTTGCAGTACTATAACATGAACCAAAAAGTAGGACTGCCAAAATGCATCAAATGGGCATCACAGCTCTAGGAGGTTTCAAACACTCTGAAATCTGTAACACCTAAAGTTCTGTTTGAAAGCTGTTCAATGTCGCAGCGTAAACAAAGCACGCAGAAGATAAAACGTAGTCCGATGCGCGTGGGCAGTCTTTGTGTGCAAATTGGGAACAACTTGTGGCAGAAAAATATTATAAACGTTAGTCATTCCAACCGGTAGTTCTACTCAATTATCATATTATTTTGTGACATTTAGATATTTCTATGTTATGATTTAAAGCGAAGTATTCTATCTATTTGACTAATATTAATTATATAAAAAAAATGATGTTTGGACTAGGCGCTTCGTCTACAGAACAGTCAGTACAGTGTTACGAAAATATTCTAGTAGACGAGTTCAGACTCTTAACGTAGAAATTAGAGTCTATTCCTGATTAATACGAAACCCCATTTATAGCAAAAATAAGTCAAAGCTACCACCAGCAGCAGCTTCAGTAAAAAAAACTTGAATCTTAATTTTTGTTATCAGGATTCCACGAATACTACCCTCATCTAGCTGAATACTCTGATATTACTAGATAATAAACTCATATCTCCACTCAACACGTCTACAAATTCTTCCCCTCCTCACAAATGAGACTGTTTATTCGCGCACTTACGACCGCGTGAAGTAGCAACATAACATAATTACATAAACAGCGTGAGACAACACGACGGGTGCTATCTTCACAATTATGTGCGTATTATTGTTCTCTTCGTCACTCCCACATTGCCAAGTTTATGGCCGAAAGTTTATGACGATGTGCTGCAAAATTGTTACAGAAGGTTCAGCAGACGCAATCATAAGGTTTATTGGTCTGTTCCTGAAACAAAATATGGTCGGCTATGGTCAGAGTCATTGTGCTTATCTACTCCTTCCATCTGTACTTTCTTTCTGCTGAATCTGTCTACCCGTTCTGAATTGTTTTCATCTATATTGATTCTTCTTTCAGAAAAAAAGCGGCCAAGTGCGAGTCGTACTCGCCCATGAAGGGTTCCGTAGCAGCAAGTAACATTGAATGAAAGGTAAATTGCGGTTTACGATTTATGACGTATTAAAAAAAAACTACTTGCTAGATCTCGTTCAAACCAATTTTCGGTGGAAGTTTACATGGTAATGTACATCATATTTTTTTTTTAGTTTTATCATTCTGTTATTTTAGAAGTTACAGGGGGGGACACACACATTTTACCACTTTGGAAGTGTCTCTCACGCAAACTATTCAGTTTAGAAAAAAATGATATTAGAAACCTCAATATCATTTTTGAAGACCTATCTATAGATACCCCACACGTATGGGATAGATGAAAAATTTTTTTTTGAGTTTCAGTTCTAAGTATGGGGAACTCCAAAATTATTTGTTTTTTTTTTCTATTTTTGTGTGAAAATCTTAATGCGGTTCACAGAATACATCTACTTACCAAGTTACAACAGCATAGCTCTTATAGTTTCGGAAAAAAGTGGCTGTGACATACGGACGGACAGACAGACAGACAGACAGCCAGACAGACAGACAGACATGACGAATCTATAAGGGTTCCGTTTTTTGCCATTTGGCAACGGAACCCTAAAAAGTGATGATTTTTAGTAGGTACTAATTTCTTATTTGACCCATCATTCAAACGGTCATCGAAAGACCCATGTTTTGCAGTGGACGCTTACAAATAGAAGACATGAGACAAACTGTTTCTTGTTTCTTGCACACAATCAAAAACTATTCAAGCTTTTTGTATCTGATTGAGCATCGGCCTGCCCATGTCCGCTGCGCGCGTGTGTGCTTGTACTTCCGTTCTACTTGTGTTTAAGAGCTTCATCGCATGTTGTGAGTATACCTTCTGTACATAGTTGACGCTGAACATAATTCAATAGCTAATTATTACAGATTTCGTAGAACTGTTATATGTACAAATTAATGAACCAGTGATACCCAGTTAGGTACTTGGTACTTTGCAAACAATTGTTCGTCTACTGATGGATATCTTTTTACAAAAGATACTTTTATCTTTACTTTGTTTTTTATCGGAATCACTCCCACGCGTTCTTAAGTTATACTTAACGAAAATATTTTCCATCTCATAATCATTCATTTCAGCCGAAAGACGTCCACTGCTGGACATAGGCCTCCCGCAAGCATCACCACTTCGACCGGTTCTGTGCTTTTCGCATCCAGCTACCACATCCACTTCATTAAAAATTAAAACAGAAATATCACGCACGAGGCTAAAACGTGTATCCGCAAAAACACAGTAAATGATCTCGTCGGAAAATGTTCAAAAGCTCGCAGCGGTCTTGACTCCGCCATACTTGAACAATGTCAAATACCTCATGTTCGCTACTTGCGCGTAATCAGTGGCTTTTAATCGGAGCGTATGGCCCATCATGGCCATCATCCAGGCGACAGCTGTATCTGATCGTCTGCAAACAAAGCGTGCGTCCTCATGTAAGGTCGTTACCACTGACAGACCATACGTCTTGTCACTGTATTGTCGTTTTTGCAAAAGGCAGAAAATAATCAATTTGCTTAACAAATGATGAGCTTTAAAACAAATGTTTTTGTGGGAGTTGGAGAAAAAATTATGAAGCTTGAATAATTCAATTCTAGTTGGACTCTTACGGGTACATAAATCAAAACCGGATTTTTCAAACTTCCTTCAAACCCATTCATACAGAAAACCACAGCTATTGGAAAATTTCCTGTGCCATAGTTATAGGATTCCCATAGTCATAGAAACCCTGGAGAGGTATATAGGTACCTGGTTCCGCGGGAATAGGAAGCGAACGCGGGAACCTCATTATATTTGAAAAGTGCATTATAAATCTTTGTAACCAAAGACCTCACACAATCTAACTTCACTCACTACTTCACTACTAAATTAGTCGAAAGAAGAAGCCTACCTCTATTTTATGGAAGTTGTCTCTTTAGGCTCTACAACTCCACGATCACGCCAGCTATAGAAGTAAAGCTGGCAGGACACTAAAAGGACTTTACTGTGATCGCTACCGTCATTACGTCACCAAGGCATGTAAGCACTACTTAGGTACGCAATAAAGCTCAACAAGGAAATGTCTGCCCAGACACTAAAGGGATAATAGTGCTTCCTTTTAAGACTGCCGAGGTTTAATCTCTTGCGTTAACCGGACGTTATGGTTGACCAAGGCAGTATAAAACTTACTCAATCTAAATAAATGCCTTTTTTTAGCTTTTTTGTGTTGTTTTTTTTTAATTACATCGTCGTCCGTGGATTTTAAATAGGTAGGTAAGGTACTCCCACATACCATAAACTACATTATATATTTTAAGGATCGCTTGATTAACATCTTAGAAAGACATAAGATGTATGACATCTAGTTAGACACACTATAGTAACCATGCACAAATAACAAATGTGTATTATGCAGCTACCCTGCTGCCTGCCACTGCTGATTTGTCAGCATGAAGACGACACAATATTCATTATCAGGGCCGTTCGCTCTAGCCGAATATGCGAAGTTCCATGTTAGAAAGACGTTCGGGGGCTGTTGTTGTAGTTTTACAAGCTGTATAATAATAATGTCAAATATTTTGAATTTGTAAAGTTAGCACCAGATCCTAGTGAAACAAAAGTTTGTATTAACGCCATCTATTGTAATTATTTGTTGAATCCTCTCAATAATAGATGGCGTTGTTAAAAGTTTAAGTAATTTAACTATTCATCAAGAGATGGCACAAATGCTACTATTTTACATGATTTGTGTTTTTGTTGAGAAATTTTTAGTGTCTTGTCTTTAGAAGTATGTAGTATAAAGGAAAGAAATTCACTATAGTGTCTCGTCCGTGGTATGCCTGTTGGTTAGTCGAAAGTTAACCTTAATAACCGCGTGGGGCGTGTGTTTTGGAACTCTGTCTTTGTGACAGGAATTTATAATAAGTACTAAAACGAACCGCAGATTTTTTAAGATACATAGGACACACTTGTTTTTTATTTCAGCTGGGTAGGTATATTTTTATTATGTACTTACTTAGTTACTGGATAGGTACCTACCTAGTACAGAGATCGACGTTCATAATTGCTAGAAGAATAATATTATCTACTGCGATTTTTAATTACCGCAATTAGCCGGTTACAAACGTCTCATAAACTTCACACTTAATAATTAATTAATTACTGACACGACTAATGATTACTTAGAATGAAAGAAGATTGCATGTAGCGGAGATGAGAATGTTGAAATGGATGTGTGGAGTGAAAGAATAGATAAAGTAAGAAATTAGTTTGATAGAGGAAGCTGGAAATTCGCGCCAGTGATAAAAATATGAAAGGGAATTGTTTGTCTTTAGTATGGACATGATTCCTTTTATAGTTAGTGGCAGGAAAGATGACTTAAGTGGCAATGGGCAGAACACATTGCTCGCAGAACGGATGGCCGATGGGGTCGAAAGGTTCTGGAGTGGCGACCACGTTCCGGAATACGTAGCGTTGGAAGGCCTCCCACAAGATGCACCGATGATGACCTTGTGAAGGCTGCAGAAATTTGTTGGATGCGGAAAGCACAGAATCGGTCGAAGTGGCGGTGCTTGGGGGAGGCCTATGTCCAGCAGTGGACGTCTTTAGGCTGAAATGATGATAGGAAAGATATATAATTAGATGTTTAAGATGTTTTAGTAACTAATAGAATTAGGTATGGAAGGGGGACATAAGAGACCATAGAAAATCAGGATGGATTGTTTTCTTTTCTTTTTCACTATTTTTTTTTATAATCAACGACATACGTAGGTTATACTTTTATAATGGAGGAACACTGGCTCCCAAGTCACAGGTATAAACCTAGTTTGGGAGCCAGAAGATCTATGTTTAAGACACTACTTCTGTATGTTGTAAATGTAATGTTTGTAACAACGTTGTCACTTTATTGAAATCAAGAAATTATTTATTAATTGTGTGAGAGATGACAAAAATGAAAAAGAGAGAAAAACATTTTGCACCAACGCCAAGTTATTTGGAACAGACAGAACAAGAAGACAATTCATTATTATATTTGCAATACTAAAGCTAAATAATAAAATTGTAAAATTGTTATGTATTATAAGTATCACACCTAACTTATCATCTGCTTATAATAATTATGACCCGGAATTAGAGTTGTACACACGGTTACACATCAAGTTATACATTTCCAGTATAAGCTGATCTCGCATTGTATAGGATTTCCGTACAATAAGAGGTCAGCTTTTTTTGGCTTAATGTATAGCTTGATTTGATGTGTACCTACCGTTCGCAATTTATTATCAGTGCATGTTGTGCTAAATAATAAATAATAGTGAAAGTAAGACCAACATTCATAATGTCTGAAGCTTGGTAGGAGAAACCTACCAAGCCAACCTATGTACCTAGGTACACACGGCTACACAACAAGCTATTTACATTTCCAGTTTATGCTGATCTTGCGTTGTATAGGATTTCCGTACAATGCGAGGTCAGCTTATACTGAAAATAAATAGTTTGATGTGTAGCCGTGTGTACCTGGTGCTAGCAGGCCGATGGGGGAAAACGCTTAAAGTGATAATGACGCAGGTTAGGTTGCTGGAGGTAGACAAGTCTTATTCAAATATTTATTGCCCCCATGTGGTAAAGTTATTACAGTTTAAAGTCCAACCTGACATGAGCCCTGGACTTTTTAATTTTCTTTTTAATATTAAATGTAAATTAATGTATGTCTATCTAAAAGAAATATAGGGGGTCACTGGCGGTCCACCCCAATTCTCTAGAGTAAATAAAATCCTAATGGTCGAAAGAAAACCTAACCTTTCGTCTTGTAGAAGTAGTACCTACGCCAAATTCATGAAGTATCTTATAACATAACATCACGCCTTGTTTCCCCGATGGGTTGGGCAGAGGTGACCCTGTAGCAGGTACACCCACATTTCGCCAGTTATGTTTTAAGTCCCATGTAATAGGGGGCGAGCCTATTGCCATCAACCGGGTACAAATCCAGACTCCGGGCTGCTACTGAGAAATTCCAGATAGAAAAACCCAATAACACTTGCCCGACCCGGGAATCGAACCCAGGACCTCATGCTCAGCAGTAACGCTTGCGACCACTAGACCAACGAATCTTATCATCAGCGAGTATCTTATAATCAGCGTATAATACGGCCACTTGATTCTTTTGATAAAGAGAAGGGAGGACCCTTAAACCGGAGCAGTAACAACCCATACCTACCGCAAATTACCATTAATCTGATATTGGACTTTGCTGGAAGTGATTTTTTGAAGTGAAAACTTCTTTAGGCGCGTTGGGCATTTTTGAGATGGGACTAAACCATTGATTTCGCGACACTGTTACAACACCAGCTTTTGACCATTAAAAAGACATCAACGCAATGATTACCGCAGTGCGTGGAGTAAAAGACATCAACGCGTTGATTACCGATTTTTTTAAAGTTTTACTTCTCTCTTCTCTCGTTTTTTTTAATTCCTTTCCTGGACTTTAGCATCTACCAATATGCTCCAAAAACCAGAGTCCTCCTAGTAACATAAAAACCCTTACTTTCAATACAACATCTCTTAAACAACAACTGAAATATTGCAATAGTTTATTATTTACCAACTGAATTCGAAAATGAGTTTCTATTTCGGGGACTGCTATCCAGAAGTGACACCTACGACCGAGCACGGGGCTCGGATTAATGTGACCGCAGATTTGGCCAGAGCTTAAAGTTATGCAGACCACGAACGAGCACAAAATGCCGTGGAAATAAATGCAAGCGCTACAAGAGAAGCGACTCGACCGAAGGTTTGGTTTCTTTTTAAGATGTATTTACACCACACTTTTTATAGCACTGTAGTCTGAAAAATGACATTCTTAGAAAAAAATATGAGACTGCTGGTTTTCTGCTGTTTATATGGTTACCTACGTACCGAGTGTCGATTACATAGTATTCAGTTTTAAAATAAAGAGCTCAGACCAAATAAAAAACCAAGACAGCGCTGTCAACAGTGACGTGAAGCCGATTTCGTAAACATGTGTGCACTTAGTGAGGTGTAGTTTGATTATAGTTTCATTGTAAACAGTTGTAAATGCGCAGAGCGGAGGTGTAGTTTTGGCATGCTTCACTGTATTGTTCGCAGAGCTGTCTTGGTTTTTTATTTAGTCTGAGCTAAAGAGTAGGTACCTATGAGCTTTTTGGTATAATTATCTAGCAGCTAACTGATGAGCTAAATCAAAAATGTTTTGTTTAGGTAAGTACTTGAACATGCATATACCTTCATTTCAAATTTCAATCATCAAAACTCAATATTTTCCTCTCCAGCGGTAGTTGAGTAAAATCACAAACTAAAGTTGTAAAATAAACACTATTCCGCACATCGGATATATTCAACGCGCGGTTGAGTGCATTTTGTTACCTCAGTTGTATTTTACTTTTCCCGCTGACGTACGAGTATTTGAACGTAGAAAGTTGAACCAGCTTTATATACACATTGAAATAAAATAGTAGATACCAACACTTTAACAGTTCAATATTTATTAACAAAAAAAAAAGCATTTTACAGGAATGGCAAGTACATATTATATGAGGTATTTCGTAAATTAAAACAACAATAACTTGTACTTCGTCAATTAAACATCAAATATTCAATTCGTTTTTCATTTACTTTCTCTTGGCAGACATAGCGTTCATTTTCTTGTAAGTCAGGACGGCAAGGGTGCCGTTTACGATGTAGGTGGAAACACAGACAATGCACACGTCGTGTAGAACAAAGGCCAGAAGGTATGCCAGGTAGAAACACATCGGTATCGAAGAAGCAGCGATCAGAAATAGAATACGACCCACCAGCAGCTGGTCGAATGTTGCTGAAATAAACAAGGATTGGTTGTTACTGTACCGTTATCTGGTCTAGATAATGAAAGTCGTGAGAAATACATCAACGTAATAGCTTGTTGGGAGTCTTGGTGTACAAATACCTACAGAAATCGAAATATTTATAGGTAGGTATTGGTGCCGATTCCCTTGTTCACAAACTAAACTAAATTTAAGTTCAGTGCATCTTTTTCTTTCTATTTCATTAAGAAAAGGACAGAAGATAAATTTTAGTTTAGTCCTGTCAAATTAATCAGCGCCTGTCACTCTCCATACAAGTTTAGACGTGATTAAAAACTTGCCGACTAAAATTACGTCAATTTACGTCAAGCGCTGATTAATTTGACAGGAACAAGGGAATCGGCACCATTGAAAATTATAAATAATTGCCTATACAGGGTAGCAGGGATGTATAAGTATATCACTAGCTTCTGCCCGCGACTTCGTCCGCGTAAAATAGTTACTTTGGTGCTCCTCTCCTATTGGTCTTAGCGTGATGATATATAGCCTATAGCCTTTCTCAATAAATAGGCTATCTAACACTGAAAGTATTTTTGAAATCGGTCCAATAGTTTCTGAGATTAGCGCGTTCAAGCAAACAAACTCTTCAGCTTTATATATTACTAGCGACCCGCCCCAGCTTCGCACGGGTATAAACCGGGTTATTATACACATAAACCTTCCTCTTCAATCACTCTATCTATTAAAAAAAACCGCATCAAAATCCGTTGCGTAGTTTTAAAGATTTAAGCATACATAGGGATATAGGGACAGAGAAAGCGACTTTGTTTTATACTATGTAGTGATAAGCATAGACAAAAATCGTCATAGAAAAGTGCAATATAATACCTACACGGTCAAAATGTATGGGACAGCTGATTTTTTTTTAAATAACCGACGAAAAATTTCAACGCAGCGGGGTTCAGAATCATGTACTGAATCCATGGTAACAGTTATCGCGTCGATGTCCCTGCCATCCTGTATATACTTCGTGAGGTTTATATAAACGTTGCTTAAAGTTAAGTGACGTTCAAACGTCAAAATGTATTGTTAAACAATCGCTAATCATTATTTAACTTTAAGCAACGTTTATAAATAAACCCCCATAGGTTTAGGTACTTAATTAAATAAAGGTAAACAAATCGTAAAATGGGTTTTTATAGATGACACTTTCTTGTTTACAAATACGATAAAACAAATTTAATTTATTTTAGATTTTTACAATGATTTCCTTTTTTATTTACTAACTTTATCATGATTTATTCTTAAACTACTCTTCGTAGATGTAACACAATTTGAGCACAATTTTTTTGTTAGTTTTATAATAATAATATAATATTTTTGTAATCTGTCTATTGTAAAGAGCCCAAACTCTAAACCTCAACGAATTATAACGTTGCTAAATTGAAGAGTAGGTACAACTGACGTAGCATGACAACTGAAGTAACATGTCTTACGTTTATTCGGTTACTTGACAGCTGTCTCGTCACGTGTTTTTTTTTGTTTACCTTTATTTAACTACCTAAACCTATGGCGTATAATAAAATTTCTTGTCTAATATTTTCAAGAAATTTTTATTTTCCTTTTTATAAGAGCATTTGTGGGCACCATTCTGTATACTTAATCTCTTAGCCCGTCAGTCCCAACTCATGCATGAGGTAATTGATTATCTATTGTTCTTGACCCGCTTCGAGTCCTTTCCTTGGAAGATCAAAGGGTACTTAATTCTCATGATTGTGCTTTTGCGATCTTACCAACATCGAGAACAGACCCTTTGCAAAGAAACCATGCGTCAAATAAATAATATGCAATTCAAATGTTAATTAATATAGCACTAAACACAGTTCCTAACCTTAGAAAAGCGCAATGACTAGTTTCTAAGCTCTAACATTATTTAATGGGTCATTAAATTAAATCAAGCATAGAGCAATTACAATGACAGATTATGACCACTCAGCACAACAAAAGAGATCAAACAAAGCGGCTGTGGCTTATTTCAATATCAGACTGAAATAACACAATGACCACTACAATTCCGAGCATTTACGAGCGTGTTTCGGAATTAACATTTTAGCGAAGCAATAAAAGCTCACGCAAACCCTCTAAATATTCAAATAGAGAAACATTTTATTGTTATAGACTTTAATGCTATTGGGAATATTAAATAATTCAAATTCGACTTTCTTATTCGCTGAGAGGACGGTGGCTAATTTAACAAATTCAGATAGACTTCTGATTTAACACAAACGTTAATTAAGTTGCGTATAACTTTCGGTTATCGCAACTCTACTAACAATGATAAAATGGAACTAACTATACTCCGTTTGAAATAAGATTAGACATTTAACTAAACATTTTTTACAGTCCGTTCAACCGATTTTGACTTCTATTGCGATAGCGGCATGACAAATGACAGCTGCAGTAAACAGTTGGTTTGTAACCACTTTTTTTGCTTTTAATGCCATCCTTATGCCTACTGTATAGAAGTCAAAATCTGTTGAACGGACTGTAAAAAAGGTTTGTTTAAATGTCTAATCTTATTTCAAACGGAGTATAGCTCAAATTGGTGCGAGTATATTTTCCCTAAACGTGTAATCCATATCGGCACGTAACATTTCGCACTTCCCATGAATGTGTAGTGTGTACATACCAATGTTAGCCTATTACGATAACAGTTATTCACGGCTCGTGAGCTACCAAATAAGCTCAGAGTGAGCACAAGCGCAGAGTTTCGCAATATTTTTCTCGTCACGAAGTCGGCAAGGCAACCACGAACCGCATTGATGTGCGAATTGCACGCTGCCGACCGACGCGACGATGCATCGTAATCGTAATGCTATGTCGATTATTGGCATCGCGATTGTAATTACTACCGGCTAACTCCAACTGTGGAAACAGTTTTTATGCGACTTTAACGATTAACAGCCGCCTCGCGACTCTATATTAAGACTTAGCTTATAAAGTTGACATCTTTATTTAATTAATTGATGGATTTCTTCTTTTGAGCATAAATGACAGTTTTAATGGCGATTCCATCTGAACATCGTAAAAGTTGATAGCATTTAATTTTTATTGGTTTCGGTTAGATCTGAAGAAAAACGACTGCATTAATGTGCTTTAGATATCTCACGCAGATGTTTAAAAGAGTGGGTTAACGTCGTTAACTTTACTACAGTTTTATTGTGATATTCTGCGAAACGAAAATCGGGTCAGTTAGCTCTATAAACGTAATTATAAGTTTTATACGTACTTAAAAATATTATGAGACAGTAGAATGTTACTCCATAGACGGGATTGGGTATCCTCAGGGACGACTCTTTTGGTATAAATCCAAATCCTTTTGAAAACCTGGAACAAAATATTTAAACGTTACACAAGTATATCGGGCTCTAATTCTTAATTATTACTATTTCAACTAAATTAAATTAAATTAATTTCATAACCCTAATACATAAGGAGAGAAAAGGGTTAACAATGAATTTCTTAAGTAACTTAGATCCTTATAGTAATTAGACTAAGTACATGCACGAATTTGTGAAACTCCTGACACCCAAACTAGGACATGTCCTGTATCTCAGGTGTCAGCGTTCCTTCCTGACAGAGACATTGTGGAACATAACTTATTGTATAAATAAATATAATATTAGGAAAAACAACAGAAAAAATAAATACTTTACTATTATGTGTTACCTACCTAACTAAATAATAAATGTTATTCTTTGAGAACAAAATTGTAAACGGTATGTATTAAGTATATCATGTAAGTAACCTTCGAAACATTAACATATTTTTCCTTGTTCCCAAATATTTCCGTAAGCGACCCATATCTACTAGTTACTTGACTAGTACTAATAAATATAACCCACAATTTTATCTAGCATAGTAACAGTGTTGTCAGGATTAGCAACGCAAAATGCCAGCACCCCAGCCACTGTCGTCAGCGCTTCGGTTTAAAAAAAATATTTCTCAGAGAGGAGAGAAAGTTAATCGAACGGCGATTGTAATAATCAAAATTGTCGTTCGATTTATCGAATAAATATACAACATACCTACATACATATAGGTACCTAAGTGATGCTAGTACGTTTTTGTTGTAAGGTACCAATTTTTTTAAATAGTCACTGATGAAGAATCTCATACACCTATATTTTGATAACTTAATACAAATTACATTAGGTATTTGATATTTATTTCAACTTACTCCGAAGAAAGAACCCGAGAACAGCTTGCGTACTCCGAGATGTCACAGAGTGCCGCGTACTCTGGATTCGCCTCTACAGACATCTCCACGTATAACGCGTAAGTTGATAGCAGAATGCCAGTAATGCTGGCCAGCACTATGACACGGTTCAGGCGTTGCAGCTCCATTATTATCTAGAACAAAAAAGACATAAATAGTAGGTAGGTACACTACAAAAATACGTCCCTCGACAAACCTCGTGGTTCGTCAGTCGTCGGATTTCTACCAGTTGCCCTTTGCACTTGGTGCAGACTGAATGCTCTCAATCGACTTGGAAGTATATGGAGTTGTTAATACTCTTTTGACTAAATGTAATCTATTTAAAAATAGTAAGAAAACTGCTGAAAATTATGGGGGAGATCTTTGCCCAGCAGTGGGACAAAATAGGTTAACAAAAAAATAAGAAAGCTACTAAAGTCGCAGGCACAAGTCACAACAGATAAGATTTTTTTTTACAGCTCTATATAGTTCACACGAAAATAAAAACAATAAAGTACTTAGTTCTGAATTCAAATTATTATACAATATAAATCTAATAATTGATGGACATGGAAATAAGCATTCGTTTGTATTCGGAAATACGATGATTTCCGAAGGACATTATGAAAATAGAAATACCCTATGGTCAAATTTTAAGAAGAGACTTCAGGAACATTTATTCTATGATAAATAAATAAGTAGAGCAAAGTGGTCAAAGGACCCAAGAGCTCAATAAAAAAAAACTAAAACACCATTTACTTATAGTGGTAAAAAAAAGCTCCTAGTATAGACAGTTTTTTTAAATTATTTATTTAAAATACATTAAATATAAAAGTTAACAGATACGGGCTCTTATGTATAATTCTGAGTTGAGCTGCATGATAACCGACAAATGTGTGCATTGACTGGACAGGTGCACTCAATGTGTATGGTTATTTCCTCAAAAGACCGTTTCAGACACCAATCTACATAGTCTTCACATGATCTGACCAAGATTATGTCTGGACTTTAAAAGAGACTGTGACCTCTGAATTTGTTTCGGCCTTTCATCTCAGAGTAGTCAGATAGAAAACGCTGACCTCATCTAGTTTTTAAAATATGATTGACGTGTTATTTTTTTTTTGTACAAATCTACTTACACAAATAAAATCATTTACCAATTACAGGTGTACACGACATTCTCTCAAAACAAAGTAACCTTCGTAAATTATACCAAATTAAAATAATTTGATCCAGAAAGTTTTGCAAGAAAAAAATACCAATCTGTAGATGTAGACTGTTGTACTGAGCGATATTGCTGATAGGATCAATCAAATACTGCAGATAAGAAAGAGTACTTGAGTAGGTATTTTGAGTGAAATCAAGCAAAGTCACAATCATCGTTTTGTCTTGATTTTGTTATAGGCACTTCTGGTTCGTGTTGTAAGTTACATAATACTCAATAATGCAACAAAACTTATCTACAGATACATACATACAACAAAAAAAAATTGAAGTGTCTGTTTGTAATATCAAAATAATAACTTTTTACTAAATGCATATGAAAATTACTTTACCTACTTATAACATTTTTTTTAAAAGTGAAAACTTCTTTAGGCAAGTTGGGCATTTTTGAAATAGAAAAAAACAATTGAACTCGCGTCTCTCTATCTGTCTCTCTGTTTATTTCGGCTAATTTCCGAAACGGCTGGACCAATTTTGACGGGACTTTCACTGGCAGATAGCTTATGTTTTAAGGAGTAATTTAGGCTTTTATATTAGAAAAAATAATTAGGGTAATATATAATAGAACGAGTCGGACACTAGCTTGCCATATTGTGCATATTTTCACGGAACCAGCATCCTAATTGCGTAGTACACGATCGTTCACAATCTGTTTCATTTTGACAGTTCAACAACATTCATTGCGTTATTTACATTGTTAAGTAGAGAAATTCGAACATAATATGAAGCAATGGATTAGCAACATCCTTCAAAATTATTCAGATTATGATTGAACGTGTGTTACTCAATTAGGGTGCAGGTATGGTATAGTCTTACCAAAGGGGTATCGTATTCCTGCCAAGGTCGCGGAAAAGTCCGAAAGGGATACCGTGGCCCCTGGCAACATGGCAACTGAAGGAACACGGGTGGGTTTTGTCAGTAAGAGACTGACACGCCCTCAGGCTCCGCTCAGTGCGGGAGTAAGTTATTTGATAATTTTCCACCCAAAAAAAAGGTATAGTATGGTAACACAGTACCGGATTCAGTCGGCAATATCTTAGTCTCCTCTGGGTGTCAACCAAAGGATGCCACGCTACACATTGATAACCCCCGAGTCCCTAAAAAAAGGTGCCGAACTTTTTTTAGGGACTTCGACTCTTTTCCCAGGCATTTGTTGTTATGTCAGTGCAATACCGAAATAGGTCCGATGCGTCCCTTAACTTCCGGAAAAACTGCGAAAATGTCAAAAAGAAAGTGCTCACCAGAAACAACTTACTCTGCCTAACATCTATCAAATGGGGGGCAATACCTCAACTCCTGCGAACAACTAGAATGGCACTTTGTTTCTCCGCTGGTGGATATGCCTGTCCAGTATGGAGCCGATCTGCCCACGTTACGCTATATAAGTTAGTGGATACAGCTCTAAATGAGACATGCTATGCATGGTACTGGTTGCTTTAAACCGACCCCGTTGCGAATAGGTACTGTTTTCAGTAACTGGCATCGCGCCTCCAGGGATTCGCAGGACTATTGCCAGCCGCATCGAGAAAACGAAGCTATAAGATGACCCACGCCACCCAATGCACAACTTTACGTCTTCCGGAAGACGTAGCGTTGGAAGACCTCCCACAAGACGGACTGATGACCTTGTGAAGGCCGCAGGAATCCGCTGGGTGCGGGAAGCACAGAATCGGTCGAAGAGGCGGTGCTTGGGGAGGCCTATGACCAGCAGTGGACGTCTTTCGGCTGAAATTATGAGGTAATGTTTAGAGATGCAACGAATAGTGATTTGGCCGAATACCGAATACCGAATATTCGGCGGCGGTCTCTGCCGAATACCGAATATTCGGCCGCTGAATATTCGGCGGGAGATCCAGTACACTTCACGCGAACAAGTTACGACACGTTTTGGTGCAGTGTGTGCGGCGGTGACGAGGCGGGGAGTATTTGGCTCAGTAGCCGGCAAGTCGTGTCACAACTTGCTGTATTTTATGATATCGCATTTAAAAAATAATGTATATTATCTAAAATGGCTTCCCTTGGGAGCTTATATTATTTGTTAAAAAATACCTGTCGTCACCGTGCAGTAGTGTTTATAGTGAGAGACTATTCTCAGAAGCAGGTATTGTGTATGAAGAAAAGCGCAATCGTCTCTTACCAACAAATGCTGAAAAACTTGTTTTTATTCATCACAATTTGCCTTTATTTAATTTTAAATATTAAAAAACATCAATACTCCCTTTTTCACAATTAATGATTATTTGATACATAAATGTTTTGATTAAATTGCTTTTTTATTTCCTTTTATAAGATATTCGGTATTCGGCCGAATAGTAAGTAGTATTCGGCCGAATACCGAATACTGGAAAAAATGGCCGAATAGGCCGAATACCGAATAGTTGCCGAATATTCGTTGCATCTCTAGTAATGTTATATATAAGTATACTTATATAAATATCAGCTACATGTATACATCTATGCGACTTAAGGCTCTCATCACAAGATGTTCAAAGATAGAATTTCTATTTTCCTTCAGCTGCAAAGTATTTCTTCATTTAAGTTGGAAGAAGCATGATAAATAATGAATGCGGTAAGTACACAAAATGAAATCATATTTTTTTAATGTTTTTTAATGTATATGTTGAGTGTTTTATTCTTTAATAATTTATGTTGGTATATTTAAACAACCGATACACGCAGTGAGAGTAATTTATTCGATAGGTATCGATAAAGTTCTCCTATTTTATTTTAACTTCATAAATATTCATGATTACTGAAATTCAATTTTGCCACGTATTTTACGATATTTTATTAATTTAATCGTGTACATGAGTCATAAAAATAAATTAAGAGTTAATAAATAAACTAACAGCCCCTTTTTTAACACTGGGCTTAATTTACTATTAAGTTAGTCTTTTTTAACCCTGGGGGTTAAAAAAAAAACTAAGTAAAATATGAATGATTCAAATCAAATAGTATCCAAATCCATTCACACGTTCTTTAGGAATGTAAATCAATTTTATTTTAAAAGGGGAGGCCGGAAGCTCTACACAGCAACAGCGGTTAAAAAAAGAAAATGAAAGAGCTCCGCCGTTTAGTCCTAGGTCCGTTTCGCCACCCCTTCGTGTACACACGGCATTATAGCCGCACGGTATAAAAATTAAAAAGAAAATAAACAATGCAGGCCCCGCCCGCCGCCCGGAGGTCTAACGTTTTATTAGCATAAAACCACTAAAGCATTAAACACTAATCGTGTTAGCACTAGCAAAACTGCCCGCAAAATGCTCTTAAAATAATAGCGAAACATTTACATACAAATTTTGCACTGAAGGTAACAAAAAAACCCGTTTTTAATAACACGATATTGTTTTATACGATATCATTATGTAATTAGCAACACCGTTTAACATTCAAGAACTGGCTGGCCGGCAAGTTGAAGGTGCATAATTATGAACACAAAAAGTTTAATATTCAATTACAACATACCTTAATAAACTCCACAAACCGATAAAACACTAAATCAATGTCCACGTCACGCTACGAATAGATAATTCTGTTCATAATAAGTACAACATTAATGGTAATTTATGTTTACATAAATACTGTCATATCGACTTTAATCTAAATCACGTATTTAATTGATAACACACGAGTTCCTTTCATAATATCTCAAGCTCAACTGGATCTATAACACCGTTTTCTTATGTTAAGTAGGTATTTTGTACTTAGGTTAGGTATATTAGGTTTATTCACACGCCTCAAACGTACTATGAACTTGAGCCGACCGACGCAAACTGGTTATAAAGATGATGTATCATGAATAGTAATTCAGATTTGACTTTAAAAAGACAATTATAATTCAAACTTTATTTATATACGTTCAACGTATATGTATTTAGAAAACGTATACTTAATCCACACAAAGTTATGATATTTGTAGAGCTTTCAATAAAAGTACAATTCCACAAGTTTAAATATCTAACGGTACTTCACAAAGGTATTAATTGATCAATAGGAGAAACTACGAACCAAGTAAGGTTCCCGGTAAACCATAGCCTACTTTTCCCGCATGGATGATGTGATAGGCCACACATCCTTCCTAAGGATGGGATGGGCCGTGTACGGTGTGGATAATGAGATGAAATTCCTCCTTCATAAACAAGAGGAGATTCAAATTCAGCTGTAATAAGTTCTAGCAAGAGCTACCTAGTAGATTAATTTGCTTGACAATGTAAAAATAACGTGAAGGATAATGTATATGGATGAACACAGTAAATTGCAGGATCCGTTTCATTATAAGTAGTTCATTATACTTATGAGTAGGTACTTAGGTACATAGCTAATCGTCACGCATCACAGGCAGATGCATATTAACTACTTACACCCACATTCCGTCGATGATCGTCATCGGCATACGGTTCAGTCCCATAGTGTAAGGGAGCGAAGGGTTCAACAAATCAAAACAAAAATAAGGTTTTCTGTAATTATGATAGACCTATGATATGACCCTGATGCCTATGCCTAATCTTGAAACGAATGACGACATGAGCATACCGAGTGGGGGACAGCCACCAGGGGGCCTACCAACCTAAGCAGTATTATTTTAATATTACTTCTGTGTGGGACAGAGATGAAGCTCTACAGGACGTATAGCTTGTGTTTAGTTTATGTTTTTGTACAACTGAATGGTAATAAATTATTATTTATTTTTTATCTCTTTCTCCCACTGAAGTAATATTAAAATAATACTGCTTTTGAGTTGGTGGTAGGCCCCCAGAACCTAACTCTCATACGTTTTGCTGGTATTATAAGTACTATAGTGACTTAATTATCTGGAAACCGGAGTTACCGACAAAGCTTCCAGAGCAAGCAAGCTGAAGTGTGGTAGTTAGCTGGCAATGTTTGTCGAAGGACCAATTTCCGAGTCCTGGAGTGGAAACAGCGTAACGGCAAGCGTAGTGTGCACCTTAAAAAGGTGGCTGGGTCAGACTAAATGCGGAAAGTGGAGGACGGAGTGTTGTGGCGCAGCTTGGGAAAGGCCAATGTCCAGCGGAGGCCTGCGATAAGGTGATTTGATTGAAGCACTATAATATAAGCAATACCTGTGCCCCCCGATTAATTCCAAAAACTGGGTTCGTCTAATAACGAATGGTTGGTTAAATTAAATACCACCATATTCTTTATTAATTAATGTAAGCAGTATTTCAAATTAAACATAATGAAAATGGGGTTCTAAAAATATCATAGTAAGAACCTACTTAGTTTTATTGATTACCACTTTAAAACAAGGTGGAAAATTAGGTATCAATCAATTTTTTCATTGTTTTTTTTTATTTTTTAGGGTTCCGTACCCGAAGGGTGCCAAACGGAACCCTATTACTAAGCCTCCGCTGTCCGTTCGTCCGTCTGTCTGTCAGCGGGCTGTATTTCATGAACCGTAGTAGGTACACAGTTGAAATTTCCACAGATTGTGTATTCCTATTGCCACTATAACAACAAAATATAATAAAATTAAATAAAGTTAAGGAATTAATTATTTTACTATGAACTTTTGATTTTGGAAAAATCTTACCCTGGCATGAGCTCATCGAGTAGAGTACTTACATATTAATTTTTTTATCTTCAAAAATTAAGAAATTGTGACCGTAAAAGTTGTCAGTTTTAGACATTTTTGTACGAGCTCTGTCGCAACAACTAAACAAGTTAGGAATTTGAAACTTCTGTATATCATGTACCATACATTGTATATAAACAAAAAATACTAAAAACACCGATTCATAAGGTATTTTATTGAAATATGGGAGATTTCTGCAACTCCAAAAAACAAATTTATCTTTGCGATTTTTTTAATTTATTAAACCCTGTGTCGTGGTGGTATGGAACCCTTCGTGTCGTGTGCGAGTCCGACTCGCACTTGGCTGGTTTTTATATCCTTAATATTATAAATGCGAAAGTAAGTTTGTTTGTTACGCCTTCACGCTAAAACGGCTGAACGGATTTGGATGAAATTTGGCACATATATAGATGATGCCCTGGAAAAGAACATAGGATACTTTTTTTTTCCCCCACGGGTTCGAGACTTATGCGGGTGAAACCGCGGGGCGCAGCTAGTATGTATATAAAAAGTAGTTAAACTGTTACAAAGATATTTTGGTGCCCCAGTAACGTTGACAGGGTGGCGCTGTTGGTAAACTTTTAGTAAATTATTTTTTGTGAATTTGCTAGAAAAAGAAGATGGCGGCGTTAATTCCGATTTTGGCCACGCGCCAAAAGATCCTTGTACAACTATACTTATATTTATTGAATTTAAGATCTATTTAAAAACATCGTACTTATCTATTCAAAACGTCAAGCCGATAACCATCGATGTCACATGAATTAAATAATCAGTTCAGTGAGCAGTATTAACAACAACATATCCCGCCGGATTAATTCTACAAAATAATTATTATACCTAATATGTATCCCGCCTCTGGTTCTAATCCAAAAGTTTTATCCAGTGTTGTTGAAAATGGATAAAAACTTTTGCGTGCATTAATGGGCAAGTTTTGAATGTGTTCTTGTAGGTATACCTAGTATTGTAGTCTACACTAGCCAAAGTGATATGCGTGATTTTTATAGCGGAAAAACCAATAATATTCTGAATAAAATAAGTATAAAACCTATGTACAGACGCCAGCACATCAAGATACTACAATCTGTCAAATTTATTTAATAGATTTTCAACTTTAACGCTGAAGTGTAAGGTTCAAAGTTGATTGGGAAAATTTGACAGTTTCGGGTAGCTTGATGTGCTGGCGTCTGTACAATTTCTGCAAACAGAACGTAGGCCAACCTTGTCCCTCGTTGATAGGGGCCCAAGAAATTTAAATATTTCAAACTTCATAATTAATCTTTTCAAACTTCATATAATATCCAAATTCAAAATACATTATCCCCACTGGTATCATTGGAAAAATCCTTCAAAACCATTATGAGTACCTATGTGAAAACCATTTTTGGATTCAGGGATCCGTTTGCGAAATATAAAGCTTTTGCAGTTGCAAAAACATGTTTTCCCATACATTCCGTATGGGAGAACATGTTTTTCAACTACAAAGTTAAGTTTGTTTTTGGGATAAATTCATCCCAACTACGGAACCCTTCATTGTGCGCGGTCCGACATGCACTTGGCCGATTTTTTATTTCTTTTTTTTTACTTGTGTTATAATTATGTTGTTTTGTGTGCCTTTTTGTCTGTGCTAAATAAACGTATTTTCTTTCTTTATTTATTTATAATAAAAACTCCATGCCTACAATATAAATTCACAGATAACGAAGTTTTTTTATTGTGAACGCAGCCGTGGAACGCACCCTATTACTTAAACGTCAAAATCAACACATGCACAAACTTCATTTTATTAGCTCTTTTCAAACACTAGTTTTAATGAGACATTTTGTAACACAGTGTTCGTAAAAGTAGAGTAATATCTATCAGAAATTGAAACACTGTGTACCACAGAGTATTAATAGTTGGAAAACTTGTACTCTAAACAAATTCGTTCACGAAATGCCAACATGAAAGATCAAAATTAGACATATCCTTGGTAATATGGATTGCAGTATCTTGTTAAGAAAAAGTGGTGTATCTGATACAAATACGTATTATTTCATTCGTATATTATTTGGACATTAATTGATTCATGTGGACACTTGCAAAATAACAACGATTTAAAATTAATATTTGTGTTGTTAAAAGAGACAACCTTACCAGTTAGAAGAGTATGACCAAGCGCCACATTGCCAATGACGCCCAGTATCGCGGAATGTCCGTGCATAAGGTTGGCAGCTCTGTTTTTAGTTCACCATCGCGACCGCAACGCAGCGTTGGCGTCGTGTAACACCTTTCATTGTATTGACTATTGACTGATTCTGAACACAGAGAATAATGTATAAAGTTAATTTATCGTATTATTGTCTTAGTTCTTGTTAAAATATATAGTAGTATGTTTTAGTTTAAGTGGAATAATGCCTCCGTTTACGTGAATGTGAAAGAAAGCAGCCCGTGGAGTGCTACGCGGCCATTTTACTTGCAATGCGGCAACGGTGTACGATCCGCCATTGGAAACGGCCAGTGTCTTTTTCTGAGTGCAAGATTTGTATTTCGTTGAATAACGCGGCGTAGAAACAACGGATAACCATGTGTGATAAAAGTGTAGTGCGGACTTTAGTGTAGTGAAGCACGGTGGTCGGGTGTTTCGAATAATGTGTGAACGATGGAAAACGAAGTGAAGCAGCGCAATCAGAGAAACAGGCGAAGGGAGCGGGCACAGCGCATGCAAGCACAGCGAGAGAGCAAAGTTAAGGATGGAGACAGCGGCGAGGACGAGTCTCCTACGAGAGAGAAGCCGCCTCGTCCTCCTGCCAGGAGGAAGAAGTCGCGGGAGCCGCTGGGGGAAGAGGACATCATCGATGGTTTCGCCATAATGGCATTTCGCACATATGAAGATCTCGAGGTGAGTACATAATGGTCTGAAAAGCTTTGTACCCTGTTTTGGAAACAGTATAACTTTGATAACAAAGTGACAAGCAATAGATATGTATATTTTATGATATTGCCTTTATATACCAATTATATACTGCAAAAGAGCCACTAAAGGTTGTTTACATTTGCATAATAACCTACAACCTTGCAATTATTGTCTTAATTCTCTATGTCAAAAATTGGGTAATTATCTGGTAACGTGATGACGACACCTATTGTCGTCATGCAATCGCTGCCACCAAAATTGATAGAATTTCTAAAAATGTAAGAAAAATAGAACAAATAAGTCTACTAGGATGTTCAGTCTTGTATCCCATTATAAAAAACGGCGCTCTGTAATCGCTTTGGACGTCGCCTCGGAAGTGCATTGACCCAACGAATGAACCCTGCGTGTAAAAAGTAGATAGTGAAATTTAGTTATTATTTACGTAAATGAAAGTAGGTCTTTTTATACTTCGATAAAAATAAAACCTGTATTCATGGAGTGTAGTATTATCTATAGATACAAGTATTTAGCGGTTATGTGTTATGTAGTGAGCAGCTGACTGTAGACGGGCGCGCCTGTCGGATCGCAGAGCGCCGTGCTCGGCAAGCGAGGTGCAGCCGCGATCTCCCACAAAGTGTAAATTTGGTCTAAGTGGCTTTCGCTCGTTTGTGCTCATTTATCGCGCCGTCCTCGAATGGCAATATGTTGTGTACGTTGAAGTCTCGTATGTGCACAATAAAACTACATTCCCCGCTATCGTTTTAAATTATGGCGACAGGCTTGCCGTTTGTGGCTCGTTGGAGCGGCGCGCGCGTATATTATAGGCTCGAACAGGTTCCTTTGCGCCTATTTAATTCACCACACATGTGGTGTGTAATACTTATGCAATTTCTACTTACAATGGCAGTAAGTTAATTTTCTACTCGGTAGGTATAGGCATACACCAACTTTACATTATAGGCTAGATACTGAACATGATTAGGTATATTGGCACAGGCACGCAATTCTCTTTAACAATGCAATTTTTCCAAATCCAAATGAGCATTAATGACATGAAATTCAAATAATTGCTCATCTTCTGATATGACATGATAAAATAATGACCCTAAATAATGAGCCTTGTTAATGCCGTAAGGTTTATAAACAGCAAAAAAGTAAATTCATATGGTAAACAATACCTATCCACCATATTCGTAAGTAATTGATAATTTAATAGGGTATTATTTTATTACTCACGAATTATACCTACGTTTTCTGTGACATTTACTTATTTTATGTACAATAAGTAACACAGGTATTTACTACATGTAAGAAGTACCTATAACGAACGAAGTAGGTGGATACACTAACAACGTAGGTAAATAAACTTAACAAAGTAGGTATAGTATCGACGGTTCCACCAATGCATGTTTAAGTGAGATTATAAACCGTGTTTATGCACTATAATCGCAAAACTAATTCATTTACTTACGAATTCATACAACAGTCGCACGATAACGTAAAGACGTTATCGTTTCGTTTCTCAGGAAACGAAAAGTAGAAAGGTAGGTAAAACTTAATTCGTTTTCAGTTTTGTAGTCGTCGTAAACTGTAAATAAGAACGATTTCGATACCAATATTGTAGTAACAATATCAAAGTTATTCCATTTCTTGGGACTGAACTTAATTCCGAACGATCGCCCGACTCGACGAAAAAACAAAGGTTATTGTTGAAATGAAACATTATCGCTAACATGTTTTGTTAATTTTAGACGCTGTAGCGTAGCATTTCAATCTAAGGTGCATTATGCGCTTAAAGGTTCTTTGTTTTATTTTTTTCGTACTATTTTTGTATGTCCTTGGTATAAATTCAGGAATTTAATAAGCTTTGCATTTATATTGATGGATTATCGGTACTAAATCGTTAAGAATCGATATACCTATCATCAAGATAATAAATAATTAATTTGTCGTATTAAAACTTATCGACACGACATCTGTAGATACTTCGATCGTAAGTAATTTGAAATGTTAGTTACAATCGCGTAGCTTAATGAACTATGATGTAGTTAAAATGCTTTTTTAATTAAACAATAAAGAAAACAAACGAATAATTGCTCATAAAACAATGTTACATTATGTAGCCTCTTTAAATGTTACCTATTTATCGTTTTTAACTTAAAATCTTAGTTATGGTGGATTGAAGTACAGTTAATCGGATAAAAACACAGTCGAGCGTGACGATGTCGTCTGAAGCCTGTTGAGAGACGATCGAGTCTTGAATATCAACAATTACCTTGACGTTAACTTATTATTTTCCCACGGTATAGGTACGTCAAGTTGCTACGGATTTTAGTATAAAAGATTGATTTAAGTATCGAATTCCCATTTCGTATTGTTGTTCGTAAACAATAAAGTTTGAATAGTAAGCTGTACTTGACTACAAGGGTCACTAATAGGATTTCAATAAGACATCCTTTGAAAATAAAGGATAATAAATGTAAGTTTTTGCAAGCGAGTTTCTTGAAATCTACTTACTAACTATAAGTCCTATAACTTATAAAAGTGACCAAGTTAATCCTAGGTTTTATGCTTCGTTAAATTTAAACATAACTCTGTCTTTTGAACTCTCCTGCAATATGCTATAGGTCCTGTAGTATGCTGAAATTAATACTGATCCAAATTCAAACCCAATGTAGTTGTACCCATGTAAAATATCATGTAGATACACTATCTTTTGCCCATGGCTAAGGCTACAAAGAAATTTACAAGAAAGAGGCACAGCAATATAACAAGACGTAACATCTTAATTCACCTAATATACCAACTAGATCCGACCAATATTTTGATATTTCGCCGCACATAACACAAAAGAAAAGAATACACCTTTTTTAATTCTTACTTATCCAAACAAAAAAAAAAGAATGTAAAAAACTAATTTTAAAAGTTTGACAAGGTCCATCTACCTGATAAGCGATCGAGAAAAATTGGATGGGGCATGAAGAAGTTAGCGGGCGTGAAATATCGTAGACATCGGATTTACCGAGGGAAGCCTGCTTGGAATTAATTTTCTTCGCAGTTTTATATTGAAAAATGTTCTAAACTGTTTGAAAACATAATTTGTTATTTAATAAAAATGTATAAGTTAAGTGTAACGTTATAATCTATGTTAGTTTTACACGTTCAATCGTTAATGACTTAAATTCATGCGTGTTTATGAGTATTTTTTACACAAATTCAATATTCAAAAGGATGTTTACAAAATTAACAAGTCACGTTTAAACTCGGAAAAATGCTTTTTCGTGGCAATCACGACGGTATTACTGCAAACTCTTACTTAGCAAATCACCGAGTAATAAACATTAATATTGCTAATCTGCGAGAATTTTGCCACAGAGCTGACAAAGGGATTAACCTGCCTACGTAATTCGTATAGTACCTAATTCGTTTTCTTTATCCTTAACTCTTAAGCTTTCCTAAAGTAGTACTCTGATTCAAAATGGGGTCAATACCTATGTATTCAATTGAATCATTTTCTACCATGGAGAAAATTAAATGAATAACCTCGCAAATACTGTTTATAGATTATTATAATTTCAAAGAAGTCGTTAAGCTCCACGTGGGCGACACAATAAATAAAATGCGATAAAAGGGATAATAAGTTAAACGCACGAATCGTGTTGAATGCACTCTGATAAGTCAACATTTTTATACAAAATCAATATCGTTTGTTAAAGACAAGCCACAAGCCCACAACGGCCGGGAGCACCGATGTCTCGGGGACACCGACACCCCTTTGACCCATCCCCTTGTAGTATTCCCCAGAGCACAATGTTAGCACGTTGCGACATAAATACTTACCTGAGTAAACTTTAAACTACATCGTTTCACTTTTATTGCCACTCAATGAAACCACGTTTTAGCTTTTATTTAGGCCAATTTGATTACTGATTCGAATGCACAGCACGGTGATGTAAGATTATTAGTTATGTTTGTACTTTGTAACCACCCAAATAGCTATGTTGTGTAGGCAATGAATAGGCTACTTAGTTTCGTAAACACGGCCTGCCCATTCATACTTTATACCTAACACGCATTGCTAACTATCTGTCGAAATACCAAACTATGTAATAAATTAAAGCTTGTTTAATAAACTGTAATTTACACATTCTTTTCTTAGATAACATATTGACTTCGTGACTATTCGGAAGACTACGGATCTTATCGTAGGTAGCTATTTAACACGACAGTAGGTGGGTAGTAAATTGTACAAATTGAACCGAACCGACGATGACCCGACAGAAGACGGTGCGGGAATTCTCGACCTTGACCGTAGTTGAACAGATAATGCGTTGATTGTTACCAGATACTTGACCTGTAATTGAGAAGGCAATAATATCATTCCATAGTATAATGTTAGCTATGATATTTATTTATTATGCGACAGTCGAAAGACTGCAAGTTGATTTACTACTTACTAAACTATGGATTTCAAACAAATCTCGAATCAAATCTAGTTGAAAAACGACAGTCGTGACTGATTTTCGTTCTACAAAAAAAAAATAAGTCGGATACTTCAAAAAGCAAAACAACAAGTTTAAAAAATCTTGAGAATAAAAGTGAAGTGAAGAAAAAATGTTTGCGTAATAATATGCTTCAATACCATCAGCATGTAGGTAGTCAAAATTATGATACTTTGTGAAAACAGAGAAACTATGTTATGACTATAGTGTTTAAAATGACGTATTGTTGACCATAAATAAATTTCAGGAAAACAGTATGTTTAGAAATAATGTACCTAATATAATATTCCCTTTTATGAAGTCGATATACATTTTTATTCATTATTTACATGGACAATTACAATTAAATGTCAAGCCTCATTTACTATTCAATTCATAAACAAAGTAGGTACGTAAGTCCTTTGATCGTCTGGAGGTTGAATCAACACAATGCATAAGCTAATGTACATGAACCTTTTTACGTCAAGTTACACTACATAATGTAACAGTTTATTAGCGTTCTTAATATTTATTGTATTGCATCTTATATTTTACCTCCTTTGCTCTCCACTCCACGCGTAGTTTCAGTCTTTCAGTGCATCTGGCAGCAATATTTACTTGCGGAAGATCTCGACTGCCGCAGCAAATCTACGTTCCTTTGATAGCTACGGTAACTTGTTTGGCTTGTGTACAGTTTTACTCTACGTAATTGAATAATAATATTGGTTAGGTATGAATTTTCATATTAAATAAAAACGTAAATAAAGCTGCTGTTTAGGAATTGCAGCCATATTGACCATAACATCATCATGTGTTTATTGTTTCAATTTATATTTGATATTTATTTACCACTATTATCGAAAACTATAAAGATAGACGATACTCAAATTACACTTCGCAATCCAGAGAAAAGTAGACAAAGTGGGATACAATCACAAAACAAAACAGGATACAAAGCTATTAAATATTATAATGTAATAGTTAGTGCAACACAATGCTAATTAATACTGTATGTGATTTTAATTACCTACCCATTACCGCACACATTGTAGAGAACAGATACCTACAACCATGCAACAAAGTAAACAATTTAATAATATCATGCAACCTATAATATCTGTATTTTGGTTACATAGATCTCCCAGTACAGGTATTTTTTTCGAGCATGAAAACAAACTAAAATATATTTTCAGCTTTCAACGTCCAACAATAAACGCGAACTAAAATAACGAATGAAATCCAAAAATGCATTCACAATTCACAGTATGTTCTGCTATGAAAATGTGATGTGAAACTGTCGGTCCATTGTTTTCACTTTATGAAACATAAAACACATACATTTTACAAACAAATTAAAATTGAATTTAAATCTCAGGTGGTATTTTCCAAGAAATACTGAAGACAATAAATAAAACGAGGAAGGTTTTAAGTATAACAGATCAAAGGAAATAAAACGTCGTTCAATCCAGATTTTATTGGTAAATGTATTACCCACTCGAGAGACTCGTTATAAGATGTGCCAAGTGCCCCAAGTGGTAAGAATCGCGATTTCGGTGGAGAGTGGCGCCGACGTCAGGGGAGATTCGGTGGCGGGCGGCTGCGGGGCGGTCGCGACGTATCTCGGCGATCTGCCCGCGATCGACCGAGCAGCCTCTCGGCCATCGCGATCTAGGTCTGAAGAGAGTCGCAAGAGCCAATGTGAATATGTTGCTCTGGCTGCCGCTACTTGCGATGCTACTTGACTACGCCGAGAACCGCTCTCAAGGCTCCCCTTATCGGATTTAGCGCTTTATATGCGTAACTTTCGTGCTATTTCTAATTTGTAAACTCTTTACAATTTCTTACCGATAGAACCACTCGAACTGAAGTAACTTACTTGATTAGTATATGAGCAATAACTTAATGTATAACTAGTTTCTCTATTTACTTCATAAAATTCGGCTTGGTGACGTTAACGTGACTTTCCTATATCATTCCAACAGAAAGCTAAATTGCTTTGTGTTCATAGCTTTACTTGGCTTTTGAAAGCTCGTTAATATTAATACGTTCATTGGGTTCGCTCTTTCACAACATCAATTAATTATAACAACGAATAACTTCATTATACTTAAATGTATATTTCATAAACTGAAATATAATTTTCTCTTCGCGGAGTAGAATTATTCATTCTGTTATTTATTGATTATCTACCGTGAACCGTGTATTAGCGTTGAGTGCGCGACATAATATAAACATTAGTAACATATTACTCCATTATCGCTAAATACACGTCAGCTAAAGCAAATGTTTACCGAGAAGTTGTTAGCTATGCGACGGTGTCGGTCGAGAGCGGACGTGTGTCGCTCCGTCTGATTCAGACCGATAAACAGTGAAACGTCTGAGATATTGCTTTTGATAAAATAAGTATTGTCGATCGTGTATTGTTTTTATTACACTATTGCACGACATTGTAAATAACCAAGCATAGTCGTGGTGAATTTTATCATACCTTTACTCTTTTTTTCTACAATTCTCACCCGATCATTGAAACCTGTAACAATCGAAGCCAGTCATAAACAACTATATTCTCTCAGTATTTCTGAACAAGTCATGAAATCCAGTGTCTTTTGTAGTTTCAATGGCAATTTACCAATATTCTGTTAACTATATCTAATAAAGTAAATATTCAATTACAAATGCAATTCAAAACACAGTGGGATTCCTATTTAGAACAGGACGCAAAGATTTTAATTATACCATAGCGAGTTATAAACCATGGATCTTATTAGATAGAATACCACACAATATTACTTTACATGAAAACTAGTCTTTATTCCCTGGACATTTGAGCGTGTGGCAGTTGACAAGCCAGGTAATCGGTTCGTGGCACGCGACGTAGGTACATTTACAAACATTTCGATTACATCCCTTCATATTTGTTTTCACGCGCTACTATTTCGCCCCATTCAATTAATTATACAGCTATTGGGGCTTTCTGTTTCACTCGCGGCTCGATTTAAATATTCATACGTACATTTATTTTATATTATTTACTATACATAACATTCACTCTGTTGTTATTTTACGTTTTTTTTTATTCATCAAACTTATTAGTTTGATGAATAAAAAAAAACGTAAAATACAAAAAAAAAAAGGGTAAAGGTAAAATACAGTGTTTTAGTATTCTAAAACACTGTATTTTTAGCTTTACCCAAGTCCTATAGTTTGAATTTCATTCTAATGTATAATATCCGCTGTTCTACAGCACAATAATAATTATATAACCGTCAACTTTAGTAGATACTCATGATTCGTTTACCTGCACAATAGTCGTCTACGACTACCCAGTGGAAATAGTTCTTTTGTTGAAAGTTTTTGCTAGAGTTTTTGTAAAGCTCCCATGTTTAACAAAAAAATATTTTTTTCTCTTGGGTTCGGCGTAATTCTTACAACAATAATTGTTTTCTAAACATCATTTATATCCGGTAGGTACGGTGTGGTTTCTTTTGATACTCCACTTGTTCCATTATTTTTATTATAGCACGGTTTTTGCCTTATTTTTTCTAAATCCTTGCCAGTGTGCATTTTACAAAATAGTGTAAGTATGTTCTTCATATTACCTACGTGTTCTAGAATAGAACCAAAAATAATTTTACACCCTGACAAAAACATACGAGTATCAAACATTAAAATAAAAGAGGAATAATAAATTGAATGTCAGTACTTAATTACTGTTGAACTGATTATTCGCAGTTAATTACGCGCGGTCGGCGCTGCTTGTGGATGATTTAAATTATTACTACAGATTAATTTGCTGCTGAAAATACTGTTACCTGGAGCGAGTTAATTATTTCACTATCTATAACCATGTTGACTCAGCGGAGGCGTTTCTGCCACCCGCTGACCTTTTAGACATTTAAACCTTTCAGTAGTTTATCTGGCTCTATTTTTATAGCTCTTAATAAATACCCCGGTTTTATTCGAGTTTAAATTCATACCTACCTTGAATATAATACAGAAAATTATGTTCGACGACATTAATTTAATTCGTAACGTGGACTTATATTCAGTGTGAAATTTTAAACAGCTTAATATTATGCCTCCCCCTCCTAGACCCCGGTTCATGTTATCTATAAAATTACATCTTGTTCAACCTATTAGAAAAGTGGTATAATCGTTCATTATCACGCAGCTCAGTACCTAATCCTCGTCGTGCTACCACGCCGCCGGCTTGTCTGATGACTTAATTAATGACCCGCCGTGTCGCTGTTAATTAAACAGCTCAGGCAAATTGAAGCTCATGCCTGTGCCCGCGGCTGCTCCAGATTAAAAACAAAATGCAATTTGGTGCGCACCGCGCGACCCGGACTGAGTGTGATTACCGCACAAGGTCGCAAATATCGTCAGTGAAGAAGGACGTGTTTAACAATGTCACCATATCGATGTATAAGATTTCCCTTTCTATTCACTTCATAAACTAATCTGAATGTGGGTGTCACGTAGGTACTTCACGTTAAAATATGTCCAAATATTGAAACAGTAACACTTCATCATACATAAATAATTAATTAATACACGAGTGACCTGTCATGTAAATAACACGTAAATAATTTATGGCCAATGTTATAGAGATACAGTTGTTATGTTATGAATACTTATGATTATGACTGATGATTTTGGTGGTTTATTTAATTAAACTACACTTTATTGCTGTCACAGATTTGTTAATCTAGTTTGTTCGAAAGCAGAAAATACCTGCATAAATTCAGAATTGTAATTACTAATAAGTACTCTTAAAGCGGTAAAGCCCGTTAAAAGGCATTACAGCATTGGCGACCGCTCGCGCTGCCTGTTTAGCGAGGTAATTGAGCATGTAGTTTCACATTTCCAGTCTCATCTCCGAATATAATTTCGAATTTATCCAACGGAAAATAATTCTGAACTGTAATTTCTACTGTGCGGTTGACATGTTATTTGTGAACACAAACAAGCGTAATATAATAACGATATTAATACAGAAATTACTACATACTTTAAAAATACTGCGCATCTGGCATTTTGCTTTCAATCTTACAGAGGGAATTTTTTGATGCCCAATGATTTGTTCCTATATTTTATTTTATTTTTTCCTCTGTATATAGGTAGTTAGTTCTATATAGTGCATTTAATTTAAATAAAAAAAATTGTTGAAAAAAAAAAATCTTACAGACAAAAAAAATCAACCATTTATGTAGTCAGATAAAAAAATATTAAAGTGATGGTAGTCGGTGCTTGTAGGGGCACGGTACTTGTTATTAATTTATCATTTCTTGAGCTATCCAAACGTCTAAAAGACATTTCAAACGCAAGTTTCTCATTGAAAATAAATCTAAAGTTTAATTATAATTAATTTTAAAATCTGCAGTTATTGAACGGCCGCTTCGACGTTGTCTCATTAATTATTGTAATTTATTAACTGATTAAATTCGAACGACTAGTTTTTGTTGTATATTCGATATGAGTGGCTTAATTAATGCAATAATATTCATGAGCTGAACGATACAAATTACCGTAACTGCCTATTATGATGTTATTATTTCTTAATAATGGTGGTATCAGTACTGTCACATTAGTGATTAATATGTTGTTAGTGAGGCAATTACAGCAAATGACCGTTGTCGGCGAGCCGTTCGCCGAGGTGTGACCGGCCAGTGGCGTAGGTAGACGATTACCTGGCGGCCTACTGAGTTATTGACCGATGCTAATTATTTGACAGCGTCTTGTAAACACAGAACGTGACGTTTACACAGTGTTAACATGTTAATTACTGAATCACGGAACTGGTAGAGCTGTTATTTTAACGTTTATAAAGTAGCATTGATAAAATTATGAACAAATTGTTGGGTATCAGATTCAGACTATCAGTGTAAATTGAAACTATGTTATTCTTGCGGGCATCGAAAATCGAGTTGCCTTTCCCACGGGGAGCAACGCCGTCGGCAGAAAAATAGCTCGCTCGATTTCTGTGAATTCGTGATAACTTTTTTTATGAAGCTGAAATGAATTGTATAAAATCTTTTGTGGAAGTCACAAAGTTCTCGAGAGAATTTTGCTTTCGTCGCGGTTCTGAAGAAATTTATTCCTTGTAAAATGAAATTTATTCTTCCTTTTTTATTATCTTGTGTAGGAGTTTACTTTTCTATGTATTCTTTTTCTAAGATGTTATCCGTATTCCATTGCTCAATTTAAATACATGCATAAATGATTAAATACAACTTTACAAGTATTGAACAGGTTATTTCTATGAATAATCTTAACAAAGCTATACCTGGTATATATATAACCCTTTTTAGGGTTCTGTACCCGAAGAGTGCCAAACGGAACCCTATTACTAAGCCTCCGCCAGCCGTCCGTCCGTCTGTCTGTCAGCGGGCTGTATCTCATGAACTGTAAATAGGGAGACAGTTGAAATTTTCACAGATTGTGTATTCTTATGGCCGCTACAACAAAAGTAATAAAAATTAAATTAAGATAATAGTTAAAGGGGGTCCCCATACAAGACAGGTGTTTTTTTCGGCGTTTTTTGCTCAATCTTAATACGGTACGGACCCTTAGTGTGCTAGTCCGACTCGCACTTGGCCGGTTTTTATTTGTTTCTATTGGTATTTTAACACAACAACTGCTACCGAGTCATCATCTGCCTAGCTTTTTCCCAACTATGTTGGGGTCGGCTTCCAGTCTAACCGGATGCAGCTAAATACCAGTATTTTACATGAAGCGACTGCCTATCTGACCTCCACAATCTAGCGACTAGGTAACACGATACCCCTTGGTAAGACTGGTTGACAGACTTTTGGTCTTCTAACTATCCGTAACGACTGTCAAAGATCTACAAATAACAGCCGGGACCAACGGCTTAACGTGCTTTCCGAGGCACGGAGGGGACTTGGTATGTAAAGATGGTCTACAACTGCTACCGAGTATTATGTTAAATACGTCGTTATTAATACAAATGGTGTAAGTTATCAGCTGTGGGTGTAGAGCGTGTAGTTTTCTGTTATTATTTAATCACATTGGGCGGTCACGGTAACACGTGTCGTTCGGTGACACGAGCCACTTTAAATTAAATCATAGACGATAAGCTAGGTAGTCAACTCGTACTCGGTATCGCACGTCTTGTTCCCGTACTGGAAGCTGACTGAACACTCTCACACCAATTTACCACACACCCTCGAGCTATTTAATCGAGGGTGAAGGGGTTACGCGTGTACTATTGTTAATTCGCTCTAAGAGCTAAGCCTTTGTGTTGTTTGGGTACAACCGTACAACTAAACTAAGGCTATTATGACAAGTCGATTTCTTGTTGACGTTTGCAGTCTACGGATTCAGAAGAAAACTTTTACTCCATATTGTAACAACTACTGTAATCAGGAATGGAACAATTTGTTATTAGAAACGAAAAATAACCTCTTTGTGTTGTTTGGGTACAACCGTACAACTAAGGCCGTTATGACAAGTCGATTTTTTGAGGTTTGTAGTCTACGGATTTAAAAAACTTGTTCCATATTGTTGTAACAACTATTTTGATCAGGAATGGAACAATCTGTTATTAGAAACGAAAAAGAACCTCCTGTTCACTTACCTACTCGTGCATCTAATGTAAATAAATTTTACAGGTCTTCTTCGTTTAAAAAAGTTAACTATCGACGACCAAAACTAAATAAACAGAGATTAAAACTGAACACAACTGTTACCGTTATGACGATGAATGATCCCTTTGATTTTTTTCTCATCAAATCAGCACCCCAACGCGATACGCGTCACGTCACCCTCGCTCGCCTGACCGGCCGATCGAATATTTCGTGTACATTCAAAAATATGTCAGTAGGGGACCCTTATTGTGTCACCGCTGCCAAACATATCTCCCCTACAAATTGTTTAAACGCTCAGCACGTGTTTCTCGCACGCATTTCACTTTGTGATTTTTGTATGAATAAAAAAAAGATTTCAGTTTCTGTATTTACATAAGAAATCTGCACCGAGTTTACGACAAGTATTTCATTTGTTTGATACTCACGAGGTTATTTTCGTTTATCTCTTTTAGTGTTGGTGTGATGTTATTGTTATCATTGCATTTATAGATAACTAATTTAGGTGTTGTGTGATATGAAGGTTTTGGCAGTATCACAAAATCCACAAATCGTGTGAAAGTAAATCAGGTTACTAAAATAATATCATTTTGTTTGTTTAATTTATCAAAACCAAACACACTTTTACGTTTGCCAACAAGTAACAACATATCGAACCATGACTTTTTTATTACTTGAATTGAAACCTGTGTTTGTGTCTTGTGTATATCGCAGAAAAATGAGGGTATAAGATTTTGTAAAATCACGGAAAATGTCAAATATTTTCGTTCTGTGACACGTTGATGGATATTTTTGATCAAAGGGAATCCAACGCGAACCTCAACCAGCCATGTCGAGGTGTAAAGGTAATCGATTGGAATAACGTCCATAATTTCAACGTTCCCTAGCCATTTCAAGATAATTCCTGCAACATAATACACTATAGACTTAAAACTTTCAGGGTATTCGCGGTAATATTCTGTTTAATCTAAATCCAGCTTTAAAAATCGCTCCAAATACCCCGAAATACATCGTTAGGTTGATTTTTTCAAGCTGTTAACCCCACAGTTTATGCATAAAAAATATCATTGAACGAAGAATATTTATTTGGCTCCATAGCATCTAAAGCCTCGTGCAGACTGGAGCGACGCGACACCGGTAATAGTTCTACCGTGAAGTTTTCTTTAGAGTCGCGTCGCGCCAGTCTACACGAGGCTTTACCTATCCAGCTACAAACATATTATAATGTTAACCTACAGTTACTTAAACGACATAATAAAAGCTATCACACTTGTAAACTCGCAAAGTCGCAGTTTTCTCAAGTCGTAACTATTAAGAAGCGGAATACTTAGTCAGCACATTCTTGCTCTCGGGCGTATTCATCTAAACGGGCGTACACGAGACTATGATAAAGTGGGTCCATGTAACTTAGACGAGGAAATCTGTACGCTACTAAGTACGGCTTTCCACGTACTGACAATATGACGTAAGTTCCGCGTTGAGCGCAAACGAACTCCTGACTTGTTACAGTTATTTGATTAAGTTATTTATATAGTCCGCGTATTAATATTATTAGGCAGTACGCCCCAAGTTGATTGTTAGTTCATATTACAGAATTTCTAAACATTGATAAATATTAAAATGTTTGCATTTTTGTTAACAGGCTGCTGTAAAATGCGCTTCTTCTCCTCGCACAAATGCCCTGTCGACCAAACCTCGCTTGCCTTTGGCGGCGCTGGCGGCCGACCCTGGGCGAAACCATCCGCCCAACAACGTCAACTCTCATGTAAGTAACACCCATTATCTTGTCTTAGACTTGATGTATATGTCAAACAAATGTGGTAGATTGCTGTCATCGTACTACCGAATTAATAATGGTGTGCAAACGCGATTTAGAACTATTGTAGAACTGTTTAATGCATGTGTTGTCCGTGTTTGTTTTCAATAGTTCCGTAGACATAACACAGTATGTGGTACACTCTATTTGTGCAACAGTACATCACTTCGAATTTTAGGGTGATTCGTGCCAATAGCGGCAAATTGTTTCTAAGCAATAGTTTCACTCAAAAACAAAGTCGAACTTTGTGATCGTCCATGTTCTTACATCCGCACCTAAGTTAAATGTGTCTGGTGATCTCACACGTCTAAATGCAGCGAATCTAAATCTGTAAGCCATCGAGCGTGCCTCTTCCGGGATCCGCTTTCTCGCCAAACTCATAAAACGTATGCAAACTGCCAATCGACTTGTCAACGCGTCTCGACTCATCTTCAAGTTGGCTTTTAAACCTCTGCGAAATGCATACTTTGTTTACTCGTATTTTAAATAGTTTGCCAAACCATTAAGCAATAAATAACCGCATGAGTAAACTTAGTTAATTTTGTACCGATTGAAGATAACCTAACCAAACGTAATTTCCAACTTAACTGCACCTGCATTTCTTCAGGCCTCTATTTTTGGTGATTTGTGATGTTTTTGGTGATTAGTTTCAATTCACTGTTGTTTTATTATAAGCTTCCTTGACCGTGTGAAACCATATCAAAAAAGAACTCATCAAATTTTTTTAAAGCCAATTTATTTCTGATGGTGATTGGAAATGTGTTTCCAATTAATATAAATTGGCAGTGTTTAAATTAAAAAGCCTTTTGAACGAATAAACTGAATATATGAATACCATATTACGAAATCGTGGAAATTCCTTGGAAAGTTTAAACCGAAAATAGACATGCCAAAAATCTTTGCGAAATCCATGTCAAATGCGAAATGATTTATTCATCGGGCCAGTCGGCAATGGCAGGGGCTGTCCAGCGACGGCACTAGCTCTCGACTAACTATTTAATTGGCTCTTAGCCTCTTATGAAATTTTTATTAGATTCACTGCACTTTCTGATGGGGTTAACACTAGTGTTTATATTAGGCTTCCTCGCCTTTATGTCATTTAATATTGCCAATAAAAACAAGAAAGTATTCGAGCTGCTTGGTATGCCTTTCCGGTTTGCGAGAATCGAATATTTATTTCTTCACTCGACGACGCGTGTGCTTGTTGAGTTCTAAATAGGTTCACATTTCTGATTCGAAAGGAGCACTCTGAGCGGAATGTGAGCAGTTTACCCTGTGTGCTCCCCCGTGAATTTCGACAGTTCGCCGACGCCAGCCAAGATATGTCGCAATCCCATCCAATTTGCCTCCCGCCGCTCGTGCTGTTGCTCGAATAAAGCGGAAAATCTTGCTCCGCAGCGCGCCGCCGACGGAATAAATTATGTCAGCTTCAATATGAAACTGTCGGAAGCGAAGGGCGCATATAAAACGTTAAGCTTAAAGCTAATCGTTAATAAAACATGCTTATCTGAAATTAAATGTAGATTTATTAAACGTATGGGTGGATGTAAAAGAAAATCAAGCCAATATTTACAAACTCTCATCTCCATACAGAATGGTGCAGTGCAGCAATGTGGTTGTTTTATTAGGAGTCCACTCGGTTGCAGTTTACCGACTATATCACGGTTTGAACAATATCTAGAGTTGAGCGGGGAATGAGCACGATCGTTTGGCACGAGCTGGGAACGCGCCGCTGCGGTGTCGGCTAATAGCTCTTCGCAGATTCAATTTGCTGTCGAATAGAATATAACCTCCCGGTGCGCACTACGCGATCATTAAGTTACGCTCTCGTCTCCGACGACGAGCCAGTAAAATTTGCTTCAAACACCTACCACTCAAGCCAACTAGCTCCTAACTTTAATTTAATTCGCTTCCTGATTAGTTGAGCAAATTTATTGACTTAATGTGACCTCGCTTAGGTTAAAAACTTAATTAAGTTCTAAGATTTTCAGTGTTTGCTATTTCTTTTAGAACTTTTCTATAATGATCAATTATGATGATGAAATTAAAATACAAATACTTAGACAGTGAATGAATTTCAGACTAGTCGATAGCCATCATAATAGCTGTTTTAAGTTCCGGATGGTCCCCCAAATAAATAATTGTACCTACTTCACCTGCTCAATACCTACTACACCTAGGTACTTGAAAATGGTTTTCCGAGTCTCAAAACACAAGTCTGTGTTTATTTTTTACCTGACCAACTTATACAGTTGTTTGTAAGTTAACATGAAATTGGTTGCGGCGGACATGGATTGGTTTCGACAGAAGAGCGTCCTTATTGTGTTGTCTCCGGGAAAGCTGGCGTATCGCCATGGACGCGACACGCTGCCAATACCAAATGTTTTTTATTCCCCCTTTCTGGACGATATTGCCGTTTGCTTACGTCGGCTTCACTTGCCTTATCTTAAACGACAAACGAGTCGCATCGTTCATGGTTCAATAGACCTGTTTACGTTTAAATTCATCTGAAATTTTGCATACCTTAACGACATGCATAATAAATTATTGTCAAAGAACAATGACTTTTCGGGGTAATATAAAGGGGAATATTTAATCTATCCTTTAAAAACGTGTTGATTCTAATGATGATCGCCTTTTTACTTAATGATCGCTGTAACTAAGCTATGGCAACCCGACCAAATGGGTAAAGTTGGGTTAGAAGTGTGACCAAAAACGCGCGAGCCGAGCGAGCGAAGTGAGAGTTGCCCAGTAGTGGGCAGCGAGCGCTACATCCAAGATTGTCGCGGTTACTTGGCCGGGTCGCAAAAAGACGACCAGTGAGTCTCTATTATACTCACTGATCGCTTATTTAACCTCAATTACGGTACAGTTACAATATAATGTATTTAAAATGGATCAAAAAGGCTAATAATATTACAATGATTTCGATTGAAATAAGCCACGCTCACGTTCATTAAACACAGCAATGGAATTGATACGTTTATTTACAAAGCGCTTTGCAAATTTAATGGATTTATTGGTAAATGATGTCTTCATTGAACTTTAATTGAAATTGCACAATGATTCGCAAATTAACAGTTCGTAACGTCCAGTGAACCGTAGAGAATTTTATAATAATGGCATATGAATATGATGCACGTAAATATTTATCTGCCCACCCCGTTGATTTTATTAATTATAAAATACTACAGTCCAACATTGCATAGCTGTTTATTATATTTTGCATACATTACGTGTGTATATGTGAGATAAATTAGGCTTCCGAGAGTAATTGGATATTATATGCCCAAATTAGTACAATCTCACCGTTTAATGGCTTTATATTAAAACTGTTTTTCAACAACTCTGAGAACCATGTCTAGAAAGATTTTCTGTTGGAATGTATTTTATTTTACTTCTGTATAAAGTTCCAATATACAAGTATTCTGGCTGTGTTTGCAAGTCGGTGTGATTTGTTCTGAGAACTTGAGCCCCAGACGAAATAAAATGTCAAACAAGTTTATTTAATGCATAACGACATGACTACAGCTGGAAATTATGTTAGCAACCTGACAGCATATTAATGTTATAGTACACGACTACACCACGGAAAATGTTTCGTAAACTAAAACTGTCTTTGACATTTATACACTTTTATTGTTCGCTGTTCATTTCATGTAAAACCTTCAAATTATTAGTACGTACTTCTCTGCACTCCATTACATTTGATGTGCAATTAAATAGTTTGTTTCGTTCAGTTTAACGAGTCATTACGTAGTTTAATGCAGCTATTTTTTTGTTTTGCTATCCGTGCAGAGGAAAAAATGGCTTTGTGATCTTTAACCCAAAATTTACCAAGTGTAAAAACATGTGGGTAAACAAAAACAAGAAACATACCTATGTAGTTAGTTTCATGTAGGTACAAACTCAGTTTAACTGAATTCCTATTAAATTGTAATGAATAGATATTGATATTCCTATGCAACCAAATAGAACTATTCAAAATTCCGATATAAATGTCTGATGTAACACCCACGGCACCCTGGAAATATTAATTCAATTACATATCCATTCGACCAGCTTGCCGCACTATATTAATTCTAAAACGGTCTGTCGCAAAATTCCATTTGGAAATACCACGGGCTAACGCCGCTTGATGTCCGCGTCAGATCTGATTGGTTCGCTGTGATAGGGCTACGCCTAATCCACGTGTTTTTGCTATAATCTCCCCATACCTATTTGAAGCTTAAACTTCAGTCGTGTTTTGACATATTTGAGTACGAATATTCGCGACTTTGTGACTGTCGGTCGCCAAAACTAAACCTTTCTACTCAAATCCCAGTATTCCAGTCACAATGTTTTATGTATCTATTTAAGCTAGTCTAGTGCATTTAAAACATTTGACTAATTCTAACGGTCCTAACTCCTAAGAGTTAAAAATGGAGAAAACTCGCCATAATTTGCGAAGATCTGTGCAAAGACAACAAAAATCACACCTTGGCGCAGCATAATTAGAGCGCGGTACTAGTGTTATGTTGTGTCAACGAAACAAGAGGAGTAACGTGCTACCACATAAATAAATAATGCAATTCGCCACTTAACGACACCGCACCCTTGCACCTCGGTAGAGATACCTCGCTTAGTAGTGACTAAACCAGGCTATGGAGTGCTTTCAACTACATATATTTTAAAACAGCAACACAATTTCAATACAGCAGTTTACTACCTAATTGGTGCCATAAAATAAATTACACAACGTAAATTAAACAAACCGGTCGGCATCAGTAGTAATATGATACTTCCACCCGGAGGGGTTTCATTACATATGAATTATCATCTGACATCCAGTATTAAGCTGAACCCGAGAGTGCATATCCACTGGAGTGTGTTCATGAAAAATGTAATTGAATGATTTATCTCGTTGGTCACGTTTCGCCGCCATATGGACTTCTCATGAATAAGTAATGTTCGGCTGCGGTCGTTGTTTCAATTAGCGGTTGTGTCGACGGTCGTCGGTCGGGCACGACTGCTTCCCGCCAGCCACCCGCCACAGACAGCTTACACAGAAATCAAAACTATTGTCGAATGAATATCCTTCATAAAAATTAAATCAAATTAAAATTAGTTTTTGTTTTTTTCCGTGAAAATTGCAGTTTCCTCTGCAAACGTGTCCTTGTCCTTACGTGGGTGCCTGTTTTATCCTCCCACTTATATTTAGTTAGTCCAGGATTTGGAAACCGTCTTTGTTCATATTTAGCTTTACGATCACACCCTTGAAAGGGGAATATGTATGATGATATCTCTTGGCATAGGTATCTATCGATCACTTAATATAATTTATCTTAATTTGATATTGACATAATTAAGATAAACAAAAAGCTTTTACTGAAGTGACTGGCATTAAATCAAGGTCTACTCTAAGTAAACAGTAACAAAACTCAACATTTTGCACTTGAACAAACCTCATGAATAGGAGTGAGCCCCGTGTTATTCCTATAATTGGGGCGTACGATAATGAGCGAAAGTAATTATGTGGCAACATCCCCCGTTACATCTCCGAGAGACACGACCCATTCAGGGATTAGAGGGGATCTCGCTCGCCTACGACGGATTAAATTGATATGTGCGACGCTGCTTAACTCGTTTTATGTAAAGGGTCGGAAAGCAATCCCTTTTATTAGAAGTGGAGACATAATCTTGTGCGTATGTCTTTTTGTTGTCCATTATGGGAGCTGAACGTCTCAACTTTTATTGTTTTTCCCATTTTCATAACCTACTTGGGATGCTATTTAGGAAGGGTTGTTTATGACATCTGCTTAGTATATTGACAGTCATGCTTTTACGTGTCTTGTGAATCTTGTAATGTACTGTTTTATTTGCTTGATATAAATCTATTAGTTTATTCTTAATAGATATTGTTTTGAGTATGCGAATTTCACCAATATGTGTAAAGATTTTGTTCCGGTCGACGACCGTTCCCGGAAATGGTGTCGTTTACATAAACCTAAACCGGCCGCGAGTAAAGGGCTGTACACTTGAACGGTTCAGAGATACGACTTGAATTGCAATGCACTTTGTAATTCATTCCGTTTTTTGCTCACGAATGATTATATTGTGTTTCAAACAAATAAAAAATATTGTATCTAAAACAAGATTAATTGGTCAGCCGTTGTTCGCATGAACCCTTTTATTTGATTTTACACCCACTTCCACTAATGTCATTATAGTACACTCGGAATTGAAAATTACTTAATTAAGCACGATATATCAAGTATCCGGTCAATTACGCGGATATAGCACGTACAATTTAGTGGAAGTGGTATCTGTTAGTCATTTACCTCTTTATAAACATTGCTTAAAGCTTAAACGGCAAAAGATGATGGGTAAATCAGTACTTAACTATAAGCAACGTTTATAAGGGAGTAATTTGTAATCAAGCAACAAGTAAAATATTATACGACCTTTATTAATCTTAAAGTTTAAAACGGAAATGGCACTGAAGCAAAACTTACATATTTTATGAATAAGAAATCAAATTGAAAGTTAACAATCCGTAAAGTTATATAATGATTTGGAAGTTCATTGCGAAAGGGTCGTCGAAGTTATCCATTTACGGAGAGTTATACTCGTTTTATTTTCTTTTAGCAGTCCTGTACAGTGTTCGTCGCTGAGCATCACAGTCGCTTCCCCCGCTTGAACGAGCGCCTTTCGAACCCTACCGTAAAATAGACGCGAAATGTGATAAATGGAAAACTCTTTTTATTGTCGGGGCCCGGGGCACGTTACGTTATGGGTCGGCTCCACTCATACCGCCGGCACCCTCGCTTTCCCGGCCCGTCTTATCAAGTTTTCTTATATCCTAGTTACCGCTCAATTTTGTGAGCCTTATATAAAAAAAGCTTTTCCTCTGCTCCCCTCTTTGCAAAAGAATTGATCTTAAGGTATCTGTCTGTACACGAGTCTCTATCACTTAAGTGTGTTATGATTTTCTTGCCCTGTTGAGTGCGGGCCTGATATTTAAATTGACCCTGCATTTGTTTTATTCAGGGTATTACGCTGCTTCAAGACGCTGGTACGTCGGATGACAGTGGACGGGCATCAGAAAGACTAACGGGTAGTTCTGTGGCGCCTCGCGATCCCGATTCTTCCCGTGATCGTCTTAGTGACGTAAGTATTTTAATCTTACATCACTTTACGCCCTAGTACCTACCCATTACAAAATGCAAGTCGTGTCTTAGTGCATAGAACCTTCAGCAATGAACTCTCTGCAAGGCCCTTTCATATTATTTCTCTATCTAAGGAATTCACGTAGGTATGAAAATTCTTACCGAAATCATTTACATCCTGTTCGTTCTCTACGCCACAAATATCGTCTATCTGTGTCGTGCTTTATAATAATAAGAACACGTTGACTTTCAATGAGGTGCATGTACGAATTCACTTAGTGTTGTTATTGTAATGCGTGTTAGATCGTGAAATAAAAGTATACCTAAATGTCTTCTATTATTTTGCATATCTTCTCGTCTCTCCTATTATTATTATTGGCAATATTGAAGATACAATTCTGTCTTTAGAAGAACGCTTTTTCTCTGTTTGCTATGTTACTTTGAAAGCATTGTGGCTAAGACGAGTGTTAGGAGAGACGGGACAAACTTCACCACCCCTAGTCACTCCAATCCACTCATATGTTCGCTTTCTCTCTCCTGCCTACAGGCCAGTAGCCGCTGTAGTTCCGGAAAAGGCTATATCGTGAGTATTATCAATGTTGTCCGTTTGCTGTGTAGAACTTTCTTTATTATTTTCTTCTATATCACCTCGCACGACTCAGTAGAACCCTTGCTGCATGCATGATTGATAGGCTGAGGTAGAAATGAGTAGATGATGTATTTTCTTCAGAATATGAAACATATTATGCTAAATAGATATCATAATTATTGTCATTATGAATATCTAATATGACACTAACCCATAAATCAATACGGTCTATGAATAAATTGAATGAATTAAAGTCGAAATAACCCTTGTCTGTTGGAAAAGACATGTAATGGCTATAATTCTCTATTACTGTGTGCAAATTTACCCAGATCACGCAACACACATAGACCCTGTTCGATATTCGGCGCGTATCGCAGCTAAATCACGAGATTTGTCGAGGCGGTGCCGTTCCGTACTACATAACATTACCTGCGCCCGTCCTGAATACTTCATGTTCTGTATTTATTTGAAATTGTAATATCTCAGCCTGATCCCTTGTTGTTTCCCCCGGCGTGAACTTACCTCATAAATAACGCGTAACGTATTCGTCGATTTATGTTACGATAATAGTCTTCTTTTCCCATATGAATTGGACTTTTCCGAGATTGTTTGATGGTAATTAAGTATAGAATGCGTTCATCTACTGCCCAAACACTTGAGTACGATCATATTATATTCTGTTAACAGCAATAAACAAGCTACATTAAAAATCACCTCATTATTTTAAGCAGTCTATTCGCATACTTAAAATTCTAAGCAATTTGTTTTAACATACTGTTTATAATAAATTGCACGCTTGGTTTAGGTGTGAGTTCTATTCTTAGAAAATAAATGATTTCGATTTTGTGGTAAGAATTATGCTGACAGCTTTCAGATAATTGCGGCTTTAATCTTCAGCTGCGGATTGTAGTAACAAATGTATCTAATTAAAATCAACATGCATGAATTGAGCAAAGCCAATCCACTTCCTCTAAACGCCACATTTTTTATTCACATTTTTTTTTTCTCCTTTTGCAGTGTGATAGCGAAGGCGACGATGACAAGGCAAGTACTTTAATATTAATATTACTTCTCCAAACTTCGCAGTTAATGTTTCTAAACGATATTTACGAATCGCGTAAATTAATTAAACCAGTCTTCAACTCCTCGACTCTTTGAGAGTTGGAAAAGTTGAAACAGAGCGTTGGAAATAAATGTCCGTGTAATGTAAGTGGCAAAGTTGCTCGTTGCCGGTTTATTACCCGGTCGGACTTGCCAGTACACAGTGATTAATCTCGCGGGGCGGTACGCCACGTTCTAAGCACCTGTTTACAAAATTGTTTAGTTGGATTGTGGTTAATGAATTGGACCTGATTTCTTAACGTTTTGTACTTAGAACTAGCATAACTATAGTTGTATAGATAAGGCTGCTCGCTGGCGGTTGTGCTAATCGAACGTAGGTAGTGCAAGAAGTCCGCTTTGTATTCGGACTGTACAAATGTACACGCTCCGGGGGCTTAACTAACTCGTCAACAGGTTGTGAAATGCGAGTCAAAAGCGGCCAGAGTTTGAGTGTTGAGCGCTCTCCGACGCGTGTCGACGTGGCAAAGGGCGCTGATTACGCGCCGTCGCTCTGTTCAGTAATTACTAGATTGGCGCAGTCTGGAAGTGCCCGTAATTAAATACATTACACCGCCTTTAGCGGTACTAACTACTGACAGTTGCGCTATAACATCTCATGTTATTTACACTAAACTTGTTGTCAAACTATTACGTTATAAAGATTGGGTGCTACTGAATTGGTATTGATTTATGTATTTATTCAAATTTTATCGTAAACGACTCTCGTTTTATAATTAGAATAATCGTGTCATTATGATTAATTAATTAGTAAGTATCAAAACAACATACTGCAAAGAACTTGAAAACGATCGTAACAGCTGCTGGTGTCTTAAAAAAAAAAACAACCTCGTAGAACAATCTGTGACAGCAGTCGTGCAAATCCGAAAGCTTTAAAAGACTGATACCATTGTTCGAGCGACCGCAACCCCGACTCGACCGTTCCCCTTAATCTAATTATCTGGCCGCTTCGCTGCCTGCCCCGGACGAAACACCCCACCCTCAATTTCTCTCAATTTTCTAAGGAGAACTAAGTATAAGTGTTTTATTAGACGATCTTATCCCTTGATGTGTAATGAAATCTCGGTTTTGTATAAGCTTCTTGTTGAAGCAATTAATACTTTCGCGAAGTCTTTACAAATACGTCAGTTCAGTATGTTTGATGATATTGCCTTGCCATCATCATGCAGCCTAAAGACGTCCAGTGCTGGAAATTGCCCTTCCCAAAACATCGCCACATCGACTACTTCTCGCACCCAGCTGATGACTCCAAAGACATGCCAGCCATGTCATCAGTTCACCTCGTGTGGCCTATTACGCTGTGCCTTCTAGCACGCGGTTGTCACTCCAGAAACTTACGGCCCTTCGGCCACTTTATCAATTTTTTTTCTCATTATAAAAAAATACAAGCTTGTTAGGCCAAACGTATTCCATGAAACCTAAGCCGAATGAATTTAAAACCTGTTCTTCTTCTTACTTATTTATTTAAGTTCAGTTTATCAAAAAGCAAACAAGAAATCCCGAAGTGCCTATTTAAGTGAAATCAAATTTAAACAAAAGTAATCCCGTAGTTGTCAAACATAATCGAATTATGAAGTTGAACGGCACAATAATGGCAGTAAATGGATATCTGAGGAGGAAATCAGACTCGAGTCTGTGTTGTGCCGTACTCGATTAATTAAATTATCCCGTGAAGTTGACAGCGCTGAGCACATCGCTCGGAGCATTGCAAGCTGGGAGCGATGTGTAGGTGAGAGCGGCTGCCGTGGTAGCGCGTGCCTGCCATTGCTCGCTACACTTAGCTAGAGAGCGCCACTAACTCGATCCGATTCCACTTGGGCTATTTGCACTCCGAGTTCAATTATGCCTCCACTTTGATATGCAAATCCGGTCGCGTTAGGCTAATTACGTAGACGTTCCCGTAACATCATTTCAAACGTCAACTTACTGTACCTACATCACGTAGACTTGTGCGTACTGCTAGAAATAAAATATTATAATTATTCCTTTTTTTATGTCAATGTAATAACTCGCTTAGTTGTAGTCATATTAATAATTATGTTAGACTTTGTCAAAGGGTTACGTAAAAACTAGTTCTTCAGTGTCTGTTATAGTTAAGTTCGCAAATTGAACTTCCCTCTTAAAGTTCCCTGAAAACAATGGAGAGGTTATGAATATAGCTTGAACATGAATCTGGGCAAACTCTCCGAGCTTGGTAAACTCTGATATTAGCTTAGTAGTAACAGGAGTCGGCAACTGGCTATGCAGGCGGTAGACCGGCCCGCCCCTGCATAACCACAATCCGTCGGGTTGCGCACCCGTACCTAACTTGCCATTCACACCCGTGTACACTGTCATAATGTTGATCAGCTATTTTAATATTGAGAATAATTTTCACATTATCATATTTAAAACCTACATATTTTATAAGATATATCTTGCTGTCCACAGACTTTGACAAGTTGTAATATAAATAAATCTGTGTCGCACTCAAATGCTTAAGCTCATCATCATTCATCAGGTGAGCATATCACTTCTGGTCGATTTAAGCGGGTGGTGGGTAATCTGTGCGTAGGTACCGTAAGGGGAGGCTGCCTAGAGCTGTCACATTAATAAGCTCATGAATACTGATCGGCTGCCACCAGCCTTAAGTGCTATTAACACTAATCTCGTTTATATTTGTGTCCGTTGATAAAAACAAAACGATTGTAAACCCCCGATAGTACCCCGGGAGTGCCGACAGAAGTGAAAACTTGAAAAAAATCGGCACCGCGGTAATCAACGTGTTGATGTCTTTTTAATGGTCCTTTTGACCACTAAAAAGACATCAACGCTGCACGCTGGTGTCGTCACGGTGTCGCGAAATCAATGGTTTAGTCCAATCTCAAAAATACCCAACGCGCCCAAAGAAGTTTTCACTTCAAACAACTTTTATCATTTGTATTCGGTGGAAGCATTCATTTCTTTTATGCTGCATGGGGTGCCACTTGGCAAAATTTACCTTACGCAAAGCTGCCTCGGTTAATTGAAAGAGCTTCTTTCTTTTGGTGTAATATTTTACGGCAGTCTGTGCCTCGTTGCGGTAACAGCAAAACGGTCTCGTTCCGACACACCAGTTTCGTTTAGTGCTCTCTCCTTGGGCGGCCGCTTACGACTCCTTTTAGAACTCGTTTTAGAAGCAACAAGAAAATAATTTAATCTACTCCACAGAATCGAAACATAAATTTGTTTTCAACATTATCTTAATCGCTACTTCTCTTTTATCCATCTTTCAGCGTTGGCTTATTTCTTAAAATTCTTTTTACTTTCATTTCCTTTGCGTAGAATGCCCTCAGAGTTTTCAAATCAGCAATTATGGTGAAAATTTGATTTGAATTGCCGAGAAATTGTGTGGGCTTCTTTAGATTAGGATTTCATTTCGGGATTTTTTTTTTAATGAACTTTTGTTTTATATTTTATATTACCTCGCGTACCTATTAGTGTGGAATGTGTGTACACAAGAAAGATATGAAGATGTTTAGTGCAGTAGTAGACCGAGTGTGGTATACCCACATGTACCGCAATAAATCGGCCGCACCCACGGCGACGGCGCTGCGGCACGCGAGATAAGGGTCACCGCAACACCATTAAGTACTACAATGTCACAGTTCCGCCGATCAACTACATAAACCCCTCGCCGCCCACTACAAGCTTTATGGCTTACTCGCACCTACTAACATTTCATGCATCAACGAACCACCAACGTTGGCCTCGACACATACCGGTGTTATTTTAATTTAATACTACTGTAATTATAATAAACTACATAACTGTGTGATTAACATAATGTTTCTAGAATGTTCTACTTTTGTCTTGTAAACGAGCATAAAGTGAAAGAACAAATTGCGAGTTTCCCCAGTATTTTCCTCGCTCGGAAAAATATATGTTTTATTAAAGCTCGGCATTTCCGAGAGCGCGGCAACCCTCGGGGCGAGGGTGGCTGGCTCAGGGGGATGGGCTCGGCGGCGCGCCAGTGTATAACAGACAGTAGAGGGATATAAAACATATTTACGCGCCTATAAAGTACTCTCGTACGCTCGCTCTCCACCATTTTCTTTTGTTCCTCACTCGCAGCCAATGATAATGCTTTCTCCCGTTCGGTTAAACTTATTTCTCCGCCGTCTTATCTGGCTTTTCTTCGGCACTTTTATTTATAACCGAAGTGGTGAAATGTAACAACGTGAAGTAAACGATTTTGGTTTCAGCTTGCTTTTTGACATCTTGTTTTTTGTTAAGGTCAGATCAGGTTTATTTATGTTGCTTTGTTATTTTTATTTAGACACATTGTTTATATATGTAGACGTCTACTTTTTTTACATTTACCAGTAATTGTTGAACACGTAGCATTTTAATTTATGGTTACCGAAACCAGCCATTAAGGTGGATACGCAGTGGTAGCTCGCGAAATATAATCATTAGAATCAACATACGACTCTCTAAGTTAGATTTGTTCCATAAGAACTTTCCCATAATAGATTTGTTCGCGGTCTACCGCTGCGGATCTTCCTTAAGCCAATAAATCTATTAACCATTTGATATAGACCGATACTAATAAATTGGTTGCTTATTTATACACTTACATGGATGTGAATGTGATAAAAGTATATTAACGTTGACTGAAAGAAACTGTAGGGCACACTTAAAGCTATTCAGAACAAGCAGAACGGAAGCCAAAGTGTTAACAGCAAAGCGAGGAGCGTCTTAATCTTGCGCTACAGTACAGCTCAGAACAGAAACCCCTTGCGTAGGTGAGAGGGTGTAATAACAAGAGTCGCCCGTTCCTCGCCACGCCACCCTTCAGTCGCCCGCAGGCTCACCCGCTCGCAAAGTTCTACGGAGATTCCTATTACTCCGTCCGTGTTCCAGTCTAACCGGCTTGACTTAGATAAGACCTAACTTGCAACGATGTAAACTGAACCTTAAACCCTCGTACTTACATCACTCACATTTCAAGCCTTTGTTAAATGCCAAACGTAGACTTATTCCTATCGGTTGGGTCATGTAAACAAGTAATATAGAGCCAACGTATTCCTATTATTAGATCTCATGCAATAGAGTCTATTTAAAATAAATATCAGCTCTTGTTATATTTAGAAATAATTCTTGCAAGTGAAAGCTACAAAACGTTGTTGCTACTTTCGAAACGTGTAGGACAAAGAGGCGTCGTCAAAGGGCCGTAATCATCCGTAGGCAGGCGAGTGTTAGCACTCGACGCCGAGGTCGGGGTATCTCTCGACGGATCAGCAGCTCACTCGGGATGCACTCTGCGATTCCGTTTGTCACTGCACCCGACTGCGGTCTGAGCTCCCGCTCTGATAAACGCATGTCAACGTGCTTTGAATGCCAAGCGCATTAAACCACTGAAGCCGGTAGAAGCTAACTGCGTACGGTATAATTTAGCACTATTACTGATATCGCAGTGTTAAAGCTAGCATTGACTAGGCTTTAGGTTCTTGTTTAGTGGTTACCAAAAACTTCTTAAATATTTAAAATTAGAAATTACTTCTTACACATGGTTTCTGAACTAAAATTTAAGAATCTCATAGTTATTTTCTTCTTGTTAATAAACAATCAGTAAATCCCATCAGTCCGCGGAACTCAAATAATTATGTATAAAAGTGGACGGTAAATTGCTGAATTAATTTTAATGTATCACGAGCCACAATATATCAAGTGGAGCAGGGTACTGCGGGCGCGGCGCACGACATGTTACGCAGATAAGCCGCCCGGCTATTTGCACGTCGTCGTAGTCGTGTGTACGACCCGGCCCGGGCGTAATTAGCCGGCCGCAAAGTTCGCCGGAATGTTACACGAACACCCCTCGAGCCCACGACTAACACAATACACGCTGCCGTACGCAAATTATACAAGTCCCTTGGAACCGATGAGCTTTGGCCGTTTGTGACGTTACTTTGTTTGTGTTTGGAATGGCGACACACAAATCAGCCTTTAGTTTATCAAGTTCCACTAAAGATCTTATCTTCTTTTTTTACGGGTTTAATTGGATTCTTAAATGTACGTACACCAAACATAGTTACACAGTGATAAATAAAGTCCCATATAAAGGCGAGCTTAACTCAAAGTTGAGTTTTTAAATACCCAAGCAATAAACCCCCAAAAATACATACTCCTACGGGGTGAATTTTCCAAGTATACCTGGATCCTGTATGGCCAAATCCGAAACTACAAGACATAGTCTAAGGAGTCCAACATCCCAACGAGTCGGTCAGTTAGTCAGAAAGTTGGAGATAGTTTGCCCATTCCAAAACACAAATCAACGAAAGGACGGAACGGAAAAGAACGGGCAAGAAACTCCAATTCTTCGTTCGACTCGACGTTCGAAAAGTGCTGATTCTCAGCCTAGTTTGAATAAATGAATTTTGATTTAGACTCCAATGCGCCGAGGTCCCAGGGCTGATTTTGATTTAAAAAAACCGTCTGCGCTCCAGGGTGAAAAGTAGCCTATGTCCTTCTCCAGGTCATGATCTACCCACGTGCCAAATTTCATCCAAATCCGTTCAGCCGTTTTAGCGTTAAAGCGTAACAAGCGAACAAACTCATTTTCACATTTATAATACTAGTTAGGATACTAGAACAAGCGTTCAAAGCTTTCGAAAAGATAACACCTAACGGTTAAAGCCTCAGCAGTCGTTATTTTCGTCGTAAATAGCTCTAGGTCGTTAGTGGCCCGAGGAACCGGGAAAACAAACATGTTACGAGACGACATTGTGATAAACCAGTAGAATACACCGTCCCGCCTGACTTTAACCGTTCCAACGTCCATTAATAATTCGCTAACTTTGCGACAACACCCAATTTATACATTCCGTCTGGAGTGAAATTTCAAGGAATTATTATAAAGTAATCTAAGTTAGGCGACCCATAGAGAGACGAGGGGGATGACAGGTGTTTAAATATACCGCAAAGCTTCCCCACTCCGCTTACAGATGTATTACGTCCAAGACGGAGTCATTGAAGCGCGCTGTCGCCCGAGCTTACTGCAGTTGCCACGTTAATTACTTGTATGACTCGGAATGCATTTCATATCTCAGTGGTTATGTGCATTGTCTGCCTTGAGGATTTGCCAACTCGAGCGTGGTTTGTTAATGTTAAACATTATAGCTGTATGTTTATTTTATTTAGATTGATTAGCTGTTTATTTATGCGATACGTAAACTGTCAGGATGAACGATCGGTACTTTACTATTTATTTTAGAATTTACAACCTGGGGAAGTTAATAAAGCATTCAAAGTTGAATAATTTTAGAGGAGCTCGTGGCTAAGTACTAACAGTCGCACAGGTTGATCCATCAGGTTAAGCTACGCTTGCCAGGGTTGGTCAGTGGATGGGTAAGCATTTCTACATACCGAGACTCCTCCGTGCCTAGGATAGTACGTTAAGCCGTTGGTCTCGGCTGTCATTCGTGGATCTTTGACAGTCGTTACGGGTCGTCAGAAGTTCGAAAGTCTGACAATCAGTCTTACCAAGGGGTATCGTATTAATAGGCAGTCGCTCCATGTAAAATACTGGATACAACTGCATGCGGTTAGACTGGAAGCCGACCCCAACATAGTCGGGAAAAGGCTAGGCAGATTGATTAAAAGATTAATAATTTTTCTGTTAATATTATTTTTAATATCATGAAGATACAGAATAGATATGACTTTAAGATAATATTTTTGTGATCATTGCTTTCGATATCCTAGCACTAGCACGCAGCTAACAAAGCATTGAATTTAAAAAGCATTGCGAAAACAATTCTGAGTTTACATCCACGTAAACGAAACGGGCCAATAAAAGCTCCGTAAAAGCTTGTCAATTGCAATATACATTATTTTATGGTTCGTATCCATACTTAATCCAAGCGTGTATATTTTGTCTTAGAATGTTGAAATGATTCAGTGTCAATAACTTATTAACAGTAAAATAAAAATGTAAATATTATAATTTAAATATAAATAAAGAAATCTAAAGTGAAATTCTTAGAAAAGCAATAGTCTGCTCATAATTTAATGCTAGTAAAAGTAAATATTTCATTCTTCTAAACCCATAAAAATGCTAAACAGCGTGATTATCTTGTTACAAAGTGCCAAATAGTGTTTATATTGGATTTTACCCCACGTCGGATCATAAATTATTTTCCTTATCGATGCCGACACGCCGTTATCGTCCCCATCTTACTTTTACTCGACTCCCACGCCTACGATCACGACCGCCGTTTATAGTAATTTGTCGTCAAAAGCATTAATACAACACTTGGTTCTTTTTATTGATGCTGTTTTTGTAGACTTTTAATGTTTATTAATATTATTAGCTTCTTAATATGCATTTCCATGGTTTTGTTTTACAACATATCATAAAATGTACTTGTAAGACACATCATTATTATATTATGAACTCTAAAGTACCTTTCTGCGACGCTTTAGTGTTCGTCGTGTCGGATTATTTCCCTCTTTATGCCGGCGAGCGAGATGCGTCGACCACTTTGTTGTTTTATACTTCGTCTCGAAGCGACTTTATGCATCGCCTCATTGCTCTTCGCCGTTTCGCTAAGTTTCCCCTCTCTATTTTCAACTCACGTTACTACGTAAATTTATTTTGAAACAAGTGATCCGCCGACATCCTTATATGTACGTTGTTGCGTTTTATTTATGTTTATTTTCTCTTTGTGTTGGTTTTAGCCAAATTAATGCTTTTGTTTCATGACTTTACCTACTAAAACAATACATTAAGATTATGCAATGCATTGCAACATCTTACGGTCAAATCTAAATAGGTATGGTAATTTTGTTAGGATTTAGCATACATGTATTATTATGTTAATGAACGATTGTCTATAAAATAACGAACGGATTGGATATCAGTCGGCCATCTTTCGAATTATTCTATCATTCAGAATATCGTAATAACTACCTACTTAATAATAATTAAAAATAGTAGTCTTTGTTATTATGCACTAAAATCATCCTGACCTTCCAAAATTTTGAGCACAATTAATAAAGTATCTGCTGAGAACGTAATCAAAAGCATTCACAACATGATTAAAATAGGAAAAATCACAAATATAATAAGAATTAATTATATTTGTAATGTTAACCTATTTCGTATAAAATGTTTGTTTATATTTATAGCAAAGTGGCATGAAATACAATTGTTATAAATCATTGTTGCGTTCCTTATGCTAACAACCGAAGGTAAATCTTGCTTTAAATAAGTTTTGTAGAACTTGCAAACCAACAATTGCATTGCATGCCTGAACAACATAATAAAAGAACATAAACAAAACTAAAAAATCAATAGATAAAATCCGTTTAATGATTTGCATGCAAACAAAATACGATTGCGAAAAACTTGATAACACAAGCCACCCACAATTGTCGGCGCGCCGTTTACAAACTCTCAGAAACAAACTACATTTTTATACGGAGAGCAAACAAAATGAGTTAGTGGTGCCGTAGAGTCGCTTTTCCCGGTATTTCCAACGAGCGAGCTTGAAAATTCGCTTTAATACCTTTGTTCTACAGGGCTTTACAGCTCTCATGTTTCGCAGAAATATTTTCCGCGCGCAGGTTTACTTTACCTATGTGAGAATATTCTCCACTCCATTTCGCCCCTTTTAAATATTCTTGTTTCAAAATTTTTTTAAGACTCAACGATTTTAAAAGTTTTTAGTGAGGTCCTTTCATTGTATTTCTAATTTATTGAGAGATTTTATGTGCACAATTCAATCCTGAATAAAATTTGAAGTTGCCAGTTGTCTTGCAATTCACCTCTTTTAGTGTGTCATAATTTCATAAATCAGCGTTACTGTCAGTACATTCATAGAGTAAATACATAAAACGTTTCATAAATGATGTCTGTTAGTTCAGTTAGTTCAATGCAAATAGAAGTGGATAAAGTAATAAAAAGCACAACAATTTGCCAAATCAGTTTGTTAAGTGTTTAAGGTATGATCGCTCCCATTGCGGAATTAAATAAAATGATAGAACCTCCCGCTTGAGTTTATTCATTACAACCCACGTCGGGTCGACGGTGGGGGCGCCCACCCTCTCTCCACTCGCTTTATGGATATAACCTCGACAAAATACCCCTAAAATTGCACTGTTTTTATTATGTTCTCTCTTTATCTCTTTTGGTTTGTTGCTCCTTTTTACGACGTTATTATTTTATTAGGGAATAAAGCAAATAATAGAGTCAACCGTGATTAACTACTGCCAATATCGTATTAGGTTCTAGCACGATATTCCATGAAGATCTCTATCAAAATAACGTATCTACTATGTCATGAATTAATGATCACAAAAATACTTTCCTTTAAATTATTTAACAATGAAACTACAGAAACCAAGATCTTCTTATTTAAATTATTACAAAAAACATGAAGTCTAATGACATGAAGTAAAGTATTTTGACCCCTTGACAGATAGAGAACATAATAACTTTCAGAGTCGTAAAATAACCAGAGTGGAATTAAATAATCATTGTTAAAACTGTCAGTGATGACACATTGAAATATCGGATGCGATTTTTCTGTATCATTAAATAGAAACATTGTTTAGATGCCAAATAGTTCGCGAGAGCGATAAAACAAAGCGGCTGGCAAACGACCAAGTCGCGCAAAGCGACACGAGTGGATGGGCGCGCGATTTGCAACGCGAACACTGGTTACTAGCGTCGTGAAGCCATGTCGCCTCATGCCTCGCACGCCGTGCTTAGCTCAGATTTGCACGGATACATTTTAAATGGAGCCGCCAGATCGCAATTACACTCCCTTTGTGCTTGCGGAATGCGTTATGTATGACATTCAATTCAATTTGGCGCACAAAGCCCGCGTCGAAATTCTCTTTCTCTTTGACCGAATCCTCTTATGCAACAGCGCTTTGTTGGCGAAATATGTAGTTTCAAGTTAATAGCCAACGTTTTGATGATATTTGGAAATATTTCTCTGCATGTTGTGCAACATGTGCTGCTGTATTTGTTACACCAATTTGTAGTTAATTCTGAATGTTAGTGTTACATAATTTGAATCGGTGAATGTTTCAAGTCAGACTGAAGAGTTTAGGCGCTACTCTAAACTTTGTTGGCAGTGTGCTATGTCTGCGGAATGTCGGACGTGTCCACCTGGTCCGTGGGCGTGCGCGTAACACCGCCTCCCTTTGAAGTAAAGAACACACACATGCTTCGTGTCAGCTTCTGATAAATAAACAAAACAAATACCTTGCAATGCAATCAACCTACATAACAAAGTTATACTGCTAATTGTTGTCTCGTACGTTCATGGCATGTCTGTCTTCACTTAGGCTCTTATTATTAGTAGATGCACTAGATGCATGTAAAAAGATTAGATAATCTAATTCACTGCAAACTAAAACAGCTGAAACGCAGTGTTTCAGTGTGGGCAAGCAGTTTTTATTTCAACTCAACGTATTTGTGCCGAATTAAGGTAACGTTTCATGTTCGAAGAAGTAAAAATATTAAAACATAATCGTATGTAAATTTAATATGGTAGGGTTAAGTCGTTGTTAATTAATTTAATCCGAGCGAGGTGAGGCTCGATTAGCGGAATAAATTGGGCTTGCGGCGGGCACAATCCCCGGCGCAGTAAACAGCGCCGACAACAAAGGCAACTCGGCAGCCGCCCCTGCGAGGGAAAGGCGAGCTTAATGCTTACTCATTATTTATTCACATCTATAACGAGATTGTCAGTGCTCCCTGTCCCCGCCCGCTTCTCTACAGCTGCCCCGCTTATTTCATCTCTACTTGTAGACTCGACTTTGCCGTATTATTTACTCTCACTCATACTTAAATAATTTTCTTTTCCCTCGAGTTATAAAGTTATTACAATTTTTCTCCAAGTTCTTTCATTCTTTAAAATTACGATCGAGTACAGAGCGCTTGAATTGTAAGTACGTTCCTCGTGAATACGGTACGGTTTTATTGAAATATATTTTTCCGACGTTGGAAAGACTGTTTTATTTACATACGTTAGTACTTCCTGAATACTCGATATGAGGACGCACTTGAACAGCGTATCTACTTTGGTGAATGCAGCGTCTAGCAGCATTATATTATAGACATTTCTTCTATAAATTAATTAAATATATTCCTTTTTAAATCTTAGGTACGTAAATTGCCAGTTAGTTATTATAAACATTCATCTCGAAGTTTATAGATCGGTACTTCAGTTCAACCTCAGTTTGACCATCGAAACCGTCTATTATACTGTACCCTAATTGTGTAAATTATGACAAATTTGTTTCATTTTGACAGTTCAACAACATTCATTGCGTTATTTACGCTGTTGAGCAGATTTTTTTTTTTTCAACTTATGAAGCAATGGATTAGCAATCTGTTTCAAATCGAAACAAATTGTGATTGATCGTGTGTTACGCAATTAGGGTACTGGTCTATTCATAAATATTTCCAGTCGGACTAAAGACCATTCTATGATTAAAGAGGATTTCTGGTGATTTCATATTAACTAAATTCTCAAATATCTAAAAATTAAACTACGATCGACTTCATGCTAAGGTTAAATAAAAAACCCGTAAAATATATAGAACAAAGTTTTTCTTGAACATACGTCTCAAAATGTTATATGAATTACGCTTGCAAATTCTAAAGTAATATTACAGTAAATTTTATTCAAAAGATATGAAAAGCGTCGGAGCACTTGCAAACAGCTAGATAATGCCGTCAGATACTCAACGTGGTCGTTGAAAATTTTATGTCGCCTCTCGCTGCATCCTCCTCTGCAGCCCCCACCCCGCATCTGTAATTCTACACCCTCTTCAACGCTCTTACTATCGGTATACACACGGTACATAGATTTTGTTAATCCTACGTTTTAATTACATTTTTGTTCTACCGATTTCGTAGTAATATCCGCCAACTCGCAGATTGCTTTGTTGAACATTTTCAAATGACGATTTCTCTTCTAAAGTTAGACCAATCAAAATTGTTTTTAGGAACAGGCGGAATAAGTTTTTTTTCTTCCAAAAATTCTTTAAGAGAAAAACGGATGACAAGGAAAATTCGGAATAGCAAGTATTTCTTCCGTTGTTAGTTAACATCCGATTGTAGAAGTATTTTCCGGCTTGTAGTTGTTTTTCTTTCTCTTCGGTATCGTTCTATGCCACTATTTTAAATAGTGGCATATTTAAAATACAATATTTAAACAAAAAATAATTAATTAAATTCGATAGTAGTTAGCATGTCCTAAAAGTAACGTATGTCGTTCATCCTCATCACTATTCCGACTGAGCAGATACGAGTCGCATTTGTATGTCTAGTGCGTTACTTTGCATTCGCTTTGTTATGTGTCCTCGTCTGTTCTGTAGAAACACTTTCAAATTTTTGCCGACGCTTTCTCTTTTACCATACTAACAGCTTCGCCAACAACATACGTTTCTAAATGAGCGATAAGGATACTCAAACTTAAGACCTGAGGGAAAACAGTAAATAAAAATACTATTCAGCCTGGAACAAATTTATTTTTAACCAACATAACGTTTATACAGTGAGGGAACGATACAAAAACGCAATCCAACAATACGTTTACCGCAAATTGAATGAGGCTCGAAATAAATCCTGCGGTCGTTGTCTGACTCTCAATACCAGTACCTCCCGTTCGTGTCTCTCACCCTTGTTTGTCGCTGTTGAGGTTTCATTCCACGAACAAAATAAAAATATCCATATGCTCGTATTGTTCTACGGATATTGTTTATTTTTGATACAATAACCGATATTTTTAGTAGTAGTGTCCTGTTATGTTATGAATTTATGATAGATCCGAGAGAAAAATTAAATATAAAAATTAAGAGTCGTGAAACGTAGCTTGATCGTTATCGAGGGCCCATTTTCTCTCCCTCGTTTAAGACCCGACCAAATAGGGGTCCCTAAGGTTCAAGCGTCGTAAACCAAGCCCTCTAGTGTATCGTAAGTGTTAATTACTTTTGTCACTCCGCAACTGGGCGGTTAACAAATCTCGTCGTTATATAATTCCAACGCTGAGAACTGTAATTTACATCGACTGACGCAACATTGTTTGGATAATAAATTATTATGCCTTGAAGCGTTCTTAACGGGCGGCTAAATCGATAAGAGTCGTTTTTATTGCACTATTAACAAGCAGTGCGAGGGGCGAACTGATTTCAATCTGCGTAATCAATGCTGTATCGTACAGTTCACACTGAACGACAACTAATTGGATGCTAGTATTGGTAGATGCGTGCTCTTACATAACTCTTAGCCCTCGCACGTCTTTTTAAACAAAATAATGTAAGAATGTGCATTTACAATGGTGTGGCAACTTGACATTTCCGCCAAAAAGCATCATTGCATCACAATATTAAAATACCACCCTTATTTTCGCCTATGGAACAAACAAGCTCGCTGAATTTTGAGTTTAATAACCATGACAGATTGATGGCAGACTAATCCCTCCGGGGACCAAAAACTCCCTCGTTTTAATTCCCTGATGCATACAAACAATCATAGCAAGCCGAAAACATTAGTTTCTACGAATCACAGTATACCAAATTGGAACAAAAAAAATCAACTAGTCTCCATGTCTATAAAATGAAAATTCCGGTTTTGGTTGAAAAATAATATTGGATTCAAATACTGAAAAGTATATTTTGTTAGGTTTAAAAAATCTTTACTCGTTTTTATTGCTACCGAAAGTGGGAAACGAGAGGAAAAAATAAACAGCACGGCTGTCGCTCGCGAGCGAATTTCCGGCTCACTGCCGTTCGGGACGTTTCAATTTTACAAAATATAAACTTTACCCTCTGGCTCGTAACAATCGGTTCACTCCAATTTATCATATGAAATTGAATGTAATCTAAGTTTTGTTATGATCCTATGAATTGTATTTGGTACTATAGCAAAACATTTTGTTTAATACCTTTGTTTGTCATTGCATTACTGTAATACTCATACTCAGTGCCCTAATTATTATTAAGTAGCTTTGTAATTAAATTGCTTGTTAGCTAAGAGATAATAATCATACGTTTTACAATCCCGGACATAAACTTATCATAATGTGTCAGTAAAAGGATAATTAAAATTATATGGCGTGAGTAAGATCTTTAATTGATTGTTAGTTTAACAATATTGTTCTCCGATACTCCTTGGCTTTAACTGACAAGCAATTACCTAAGTAAAAAACAAAAAAAAAAGCCGTGGCACTCCGGAAGTGCCGACAGAAGTGAAAACTTGAACAATTTTATTGTGCAGGAAATACTTTTCTTTTTTGAAGTCGGTAAAAAAAGGGAAATGTCAATCATGTCGTTGTCATGTCTCAATGTTTGGAATGTCATTAATCCCAAAGAAAATGTATCGCGCGTTGATGTCTTTTTAATGGTCAAAAGCGGGAGTTGGTAACAGTGTTGCGAGTTCAATTGTTTTTTCCCATCTCAAAAATGCCCAAAGAAGTTTTCACTTCAAAAATATAACTTTCTAATGAAACAAAACATCACTCCTGTATTTCCCGAAGGCTTAGGCGGAGACAAATTGTTTAGAAAAGCAAGAATTTTTATTTAGCTTTTTTATTTATTTAAACTTTTCACACTCAAAAAGGTACAAAGGCGGACTTAGGCGCCTTAGGCATTCTCTACCAGTCAACCAAGGGTGGTAAAGAGATTAGATGGCAGGTCTGTTTGAAAGGAACAATGAAAAAAATATAAATCAAACTATAACTTTTCACTGACAAATTTTTTAAATGAGTGTTAGTAATAGTTCCTCCTCATTTAATAAACTATTCAGTGGCATAGGTCTCGTTAGTATTGGATATTTGGACCAAGCCTCATGCATTTTCTTCAATGTCTTTTTATAGAATAACTAGCCTTTGCCCACGGCTTCGTCTGCTTGTCGACCTGAAATTATCCCACGGGAACTTACTATAACTTCAAGGCAATTTCGCTACTTACCTTAATATGAACAATTACTACCCGGTTTCTGTCTGAAGTACCTTTTTTATACAAAAATGCAATTGGTTCAATCTTGACACTGCGTTTTTTTATACTTTCGGGCCTCCTTTTCTCACAGTTAGTCGCAGTAACTAAGATAGGATTTCCCCGACCAAATGGGTTAGGTTAGGTTAGAACTGTGACAAATCGCGCGCGAGCCGATCGAGCGAAGCGAGCGGTTTCGCGGCACCGGCCGCGGCTGAGCGCTAAATCCGAAATAAAAAATAGCCAAGTAACCGCCCAAGGTTACTTGGCTATTTTGTATTTTTAGGACATCAAAATAGGAATTATTTGAGGTTTGACTAAAAACATGCCAAAACAAAGAAGATATCAGACCGCGTTTGTTGTTACGGAGATTATAATTACAAATATCAAACCTAAATTACTTTTCCAAATGACTGCACAATAAACGTCTCCTGTTTATCTCTCTTTCATTTCAGTATTTTTCGTCACTATTTATACAAAGAGATCCGTTCATATCGTTTTAATTTCCCCTCGGTATTATACGTTAATATTTTACGTGAGATCACAATTCCCTGCAATAATAATCTGTTCCTCTCGTTGGGGAAACTCTTACAAATGTTTTTTATATTTTATAGATTATTCTTCGGAGACGGTTACTGTAGACAAGTCGAGATTTATCTCGGTTATCCCTGCCGCTTTACTGTTTCCTTCTAAATTAAGAGGTCTTTTATACGTTTTTCTTGCCGAATAAATGATTTTCAAATTAATATCTTGGGGAGGAGAAGCTTTTAATACTAGAGTACTTAAGTAAATTTGTTTTTATATCAAAAGAAGGTTGTTTTATTATTGCAAATATATGTATGAATATATTAGTCGTCCCTGAGGGTTTGTTGGGCTGTTGTTGCCTATACAAAAACAAGCAAAGTTCAAGGGTTTTTTGTTTTTATTACGTACATATAAAATAAATTACAATAGCCAAATGTAATGTTTTCTATAATTATTTTGCAAGTATATAAGTCTGTGTGACCGCGTTGTTCTTATAAACTACGCAACGGATTTTGATGTGGTTGTACTATCTTTTAAAGAATTAATTCCGGAAGGTTTGTGATTAACACATTAATATTAAAGTCGTAAAAACCGTGCGAAGCAGGGACGGGTCGCTATTCTAAACTATAATATTATAAAGAGAAAAGATTAGATTTTTTGTGTTTGTATGTTTGTTTGTAATGAATAAACTCAAGATAAATTGGAACGACTTAAAAATTCTTTCACCTGTAGAGTGTTATATTATCACTGAGTAACATAGGCTATAATTTATAAAGATATCACGCGGGCGAATCCGCTGGCGGAAGCTAGTTCTCAATAAAAACGGAATTTACTGAAAGACAAGGCCAGTACAAAACATAAAGTATTCATAAATTTATCAATATACAGTCAGTTGAGTCGATTATGGTACCCTACATCGACTGCATTAATCGCAGTCGTAAAGCAATAAGTTATAAAACGAATATAAATAAATCGGTTTACGGCCGTTTTACTGCTTTTCGCGAATGTGTTATTGCTACGAACGGACGCTATGCGTTTCACAGCATTCATGTACCTACCTATCCACGTAATAAAAACTGTGTGTACCTATTACTTTGTACATAGAAATCCACGTACTTTATAAACCAAAACAATAATCCATTCATATTTTAAGATGATGAATTGATGACCTGTTAGTAACTACCCAAAGCAATTGATGCAATTAATTAAAATCTTGGTTTAATCTCGAATGAATAATATTTTCTTGAAATAAGTATGATCTGGGTTTTTTATCTGCAACTAGATGACCCGGTGAACTTCGTACAACGTGAGACAAAATTTCGATTTTTTTGCTGTTCCTTTGGGTTTTTCCATATATTTTTGAAGTGAAAACTTCTTTAGGCGCGTTGGGCATTTTTGACATGGGACTAAACCATTGATTTCGCGATACTAACGCAATTTACCGACACCGTGGAGTAAAAGACATCAACGCGTTGATTACCGCGGTGCCGATCTTTTTTCAAGTTTTCTCTTCTGTCGGCACTCCCGGAGTGTTTTTTTTTTTCCTAAATTAAGTATTGAAGAAAAAAAAATATAATTCAAAAAACGGCAATTGATTTTTATGTACCTATACATATAGATAATGATTAATTACATAATTATATGCTTATTGGTTGTGTCAGTTGTGTTGTGGGTCGGTGTTCGGATGTGCGCAACAAAAGCTAACACCTCTAAAAAGCAAACAATATTTCACAGAAAGAATATTAGCATACCTTGTGAAATGATCTAAAAAAAATGTTAAATACTGTTCCAATTCTGTTACCAAATTATGATGAAAAATGGTTTTCGGGTAACTTTTTATTATACCGAATTCTGAATTTCCGGCAAATTGATTTTATCAAATTCTTTTCATTAGGAGACACGGCAGTTCCTTTAGCGAAGTGCGATTAATCATGGAATAACTTAGTAGACTCATCACATCAAATGTAAGATGTCTCAATTTATAAAAAAAAATTATTTTCAACATAATTTGAATATACAAACACGAAAGACATAAATCATCTCTTTTACACTAACTGGATCTAAAAGGTACACATAGCACAAATTATAAGCAAAAAGTTATAATTATTATTTGGGGCGGGATGGGTATACTTCTTTTCTAATATCTCAAATTTTAAGTTTAGTTTACCTCTATAATTAAATTATAATGTCTCTTTTGACATATTTTCTCCCACGCATATTGGTATCTGTCGGCATTACATTTGTGTAGCAAGATATAGAGTCGGTATGTTGGGCGGGCGGCGGGCGGCGCGTGCGCGAGGCGCGGGGCGCGGGCTACAGCGGCCGACGACCGGCTGCGGGCCGCGCCGCACTCTCGCCCCGCACGTCGGGCGAACTGTTCGCTGTTTGTCGATCATATTTTTCTTTGTCTTGCATACGATCGCGACACATCGTTATTTTGGTTCTGTCGAACTGACATCTAGACCTGCCTTGGACACCTACAGTTCTCTGGATTTCAGTGCTAAAGGATTGCAGTGACACTAAAGTGGAAATGCGTTTTTGTTGATGAGTTTGTTTATATGTCAAGTGCACTAACAAAGTTTACTGTCACTTATAACAAGGTGTTTATAGTATTTAAAAGTGATTGCGACAACATTATAGAACAGTGAAAAGTGCTTAGTGACTAGGCATGATTGTTTAAGTTAAATGGTGTACGTTTTTATAATTCTAAAGTTTCGGATTTCACCAAAAGTCAACTACAGTCACCATAGTGAGGATCAAAGATTCTCCTAAGAACAATGCAGAAGGCAGCAGCAAAAAGGAAAGCAAGAAGAAAAAAAATAAACAAAAGGCGGAAGGTCACGGGTCGGTGACAGGGAATAAGAAGGAAAAGACAGCTTCTGCTACTGTCAAGGAGGACAAGGACGGCAAAAGACCGTCGCCGACCAAGGATGTGCCAGAACAACAGGTAAAATCTAACGGCAAGATGCCTAATAGATTGAGGAAAAATGCTATGAAGAATAAAATATGTAAACAACTCAATTCTTTATTAATAAACATTTATTCATTAATCTTGTAGATATCGATGCTGTCCTACAAATCAAATAACCATTTCGCAGTACAGATAAATTATATATTTTTAATTCCTTGTGAACAACGCGCATATTTTATCGCAACGCCTTACGTGACCGGCGTCGTTAACATTTACCCCACTTTGGTGAGATTAACTTGAACAATGGAAACAACCTGCTATAGAATTCATATTTAATTTACACATATTCGCATTGAAAAACGAATGGAATGGTTATTGCGCTTGATCACGAACTACCGAAACGCTAACTTACATGACTTGCTTTTACTAGGTACAGTTAGACTTACAATTCCAGTCAAATGTTTATGGCACTATGAACGACGTAATTATAGTTTCCACTTGCCAATCAGCTGACTTGCCTATTATTACTGTTTGTTTTTATAAGGCCACCTAAGGCTATTTACAGCTTTTACTACTACAATACCTTTACCAACGAATTTTATAATATGTAGACCTAGGTTTTAGTTTTATCATAAAAAAGACACGTGTATAACAAAAATGAAAACTAGGTTACACAAGTAGTCAACTTTCTTTATAATTTCTAAGTCAAGAAACACCTTGAAATACTCATTACGAAACCTATTTGAAACTAACTTGAATGTATAATTTATTGTTCATTATTCTTTGAACAGTACCTAACCTACTATGTCTAACAACAATGACCGCGTCGTTAATCCACGAAATTACAGCCAATTACATAGCAGACTGTAAAAATAAAAGACTACGTATTCTGATTATAATTATTACAAAATAATCTTTGTTAACTACTAGACTTCTATAAATAAGTATCAAAAGATTACAGCAATGAGAAATTATTAGGAAACTCTTGCAAAAGATTTTCTATTAAATAGTGTAGTTTATGTTCCCAAACTACTGTAAGCGCTTGTCGCTTTTGTTAGCCACATAATATAAATAACGTCACCAATGTAATTACAAAAAAAAAAAAAAAATACCCACTTTTATTCTACTATCAGAATATAAAAGCGGTATTGCAATCGTGGTAATAAACATATCTATCTTTTTATTATGTATTAAATGTCACCGAGAACAAAAATTGGTATGCAGCATTAAATTCAGGTCATGAACAAACAACTCTTAGCTAAATATGCGCGGTGAATACTTAGCGACTCGCGCTTTCCTCTTTTTATGTGCGAGATTATAATTTATTACTTCTTATGTTAATCCGCGTAACTTCTGGTGTTGACACACTAATTTTATTACTCAAATACAACCGAAAAGCAAATCTTTAATGAATTATTACAAGTTTTTGTTTCATTTAGAGAAAACTTGATTATTTACAATTACACGCGCACTTAATTGATTTTCAATGATTACAGAAATAATCAATTATTTCTTGCAGCTAAATTACAACTACTTACTTTAAATTTCGGATCTACTAATTGTGCAATCTGTCAGAAATTGGTAAAATATAATGAATTATTCATATTTTGTACAACACAAGAACAGCAAACTTGCCAGAAAAATAATAATAATATAATTAATAAGAATTTTGTTTTTTAATCAAATCAATATAATTATGATTGATACATTTATAGATTACCATTTTCGCGACTAATCTTGTATGTTTATGCCTGTATATTATTAAGGTAATCTGTAAACCAGAAATCAGAACACTAATCTATTCTCATTTCAGTTATAAATATTTGTCATATTTTAAGGGGTAGGGTAAGGTATATTGCCTTTTAAAGATCGCAGGGGGGTCACGGATCGGTATGACTGAACTTTTGCTTAGAGAGATGAAATTCTCCTTGAATTTTAAGTCCCATCCTATTAAAAGTTTGTGAAAGTATTAGAATTTGGAATGAGGGGCGAAAAGCTATCACGCCATTTTTTCCGACTCTCCCCGTTTCCAACACTGGGTGAGGAGGAGGCGGGCAAAACGGCCCTGAGGCTGGGATCGCCAGATTATGCTTCGCTGTTTTGAATTCAGAATACGAATTAATTAATTCAGAATCGTAAAGTTCATTCATATTAAAAGTTATTAACTTTTTATAAACGCTTGTGTGGGTGTGCAACGTTCCAAACGTTGGCTTATTTTATTTTATTACCTTGAGTTAATTGCTTTAACGACTCTACTAATGGAATTTGATAACGAAAAAAAAAAAACTAATTTCGAAACATAATTCAGCAACGCAAAGAAATAACTTCAAATTTTAGTTTGTGTAAATATTCTTAGTTTTATTTTGACAACGTTGACTAATGCGGTCGTTTATTTTTATGGCTGATTTATTTAGAGTCGCGTGTATTTCTCTTCGGAGGTGGGCTCAACGGAACTATTATTACTTGCCGACACGACATCACTCATCGCGCTAATCGTGCTGAATTATTATTATCTTTTATGTAACATAGTTTTGACAGCCAGCCAACGTTTGTCAACGTTGATGGACATCCCCTATTTTCCAACATACGCGAGGTTAAAAGGATCACTAATAAATTAAATAATCAAAAGTTAGTCTATTTATAGACCCCTCAGAGTTGTCTAAAAAAAACGGTCAATTGTTTAATCCGATATTGGACATTGATATTCTATTTAGACAAGTGTGACAGAAAATGTTTTAATAGGTTGGCGGTGTTTTTGAATGTCTTTATTGTTGTGAGAGGCCGGACGCAAAGCCGCCGCGCCGGGCCGGGTGCCGGCTGGCGGCACGACACTCGCCGCCCGCCTGGCACGCGCGGCCCATACTTGATTTATCACTCCATTGTTGCGGAGCGACGACCCACCCCCACCGGATAAGGCTAAACATTCAATTGCCGGAACGCACCCGAAACGATTTGTTCCCCCTATACTATCGATTGACTATTTCTTCCGGCTGACAGTATTTAAAGGGTGTTAGAAGAAAGTAAAGTGATGAGAAAGAAGATTTGTTTAATATAAATGAGTCACAGAACAAATAAAAGCTGTTCTGTGAAATGAATATTGTATATTGGCTGCTATGTCAGGGGTCAATATTGTATTGTATTTAAGTTACTAATGTTCTTTTTATTTCCGATTGATTTACTATTACGTGTGTATACACACTTATCAAAATATTTATTTATTTAAACTTTTCACACACAAAAAAGGTACAAAGGCGGACTTAATGCCTTAGGCATTCTCTACCAGTCAACCAAGGGTGGTGAAGAGATTGGATGGCAGGTGCTCTGTTTGAGAGGAACAAAGAAAAAAATTTATTAAAAATATATCATTAAAAATAAACAGTACATAAATAGGTTATAACTTATAATACATATATTTATTATATATATACATATATACAAATTCAAGGGAGAGTGGTATTGAGATGACTGTATTTATTTACACGCCAGAATAATATGACAGCACGCGTAGCATGACAACCATAAAAACGGGTTTTGTCAACGGAAGAATAGACAAAATGACAGATTGTGATTGTTTATCTGTCATTTTGTCTATTCTTCCGTCGACAAAACCCGTTAAGCTCTTCATCCCGGTAGTATTTTTTTTTTTAAAGTAATGCATTACTCAATGATTGAAGGCGTTATTGTAACTTCCTAAACAGAAAAGTATTTCCTCATCAACAAGCAATAAAATAAAACCAGTTCGAATAATAGAAAATTAAATCAACTGCGGCAAATCAGATTTAAGAGACAATGCTACTTAAATTGTGTCCATCGTAAAAGGCGCGGTTGGCCCGCTAGTTTTATTGAGTCGTTCTCGGCGCTAGCTCGTAAATATCACTGGGTAATTACTTTCCATTCCCTTTAAATACTTGAAACCCGCGCCGTAAAATAAATAAACTTTTATTGTTTCAGAAATTGTTAGCATTTATTAAGTTTTCTTTAAACTATTATTTTTGTAATTGAGTGAACATTAGGGTGTCATGTGCGACGCTGTGTTGTGTTTAACATGTTTTAATGCTCAATTATAGGATTAGAAACATTTTTCTTGTTAATTTATTTGCTTTATCTCGCTTGTTCTCGTTTTAGTATAGTCAACATTATCCTCTGTTTCACGTAATATCAGCAAAATGCATTCAAAAAGAGAGAATAAAATACTGACTTTCCGATTCAAAACCGGTTCCGGTCCGATTGTTTAATCTGATTACTGAGGCTTAAAGATTACTTACCGGGTGAAAAAATAATGAATTGTTTCATCAACAAACCGTTAAATACTTGTGAAAAGAAAAGTACCTAAAGCTTTAAGCAATTACTTTTTTTTTTACAATATCAAAAAAACAAGAGCCTTTTATGATTACAATCTCCCAACTTCCTTCTTTTACCCGCGGCGATGTCTTTTTGACAGAGTCGATTGTTTATTCGAGTCTTTCCCTTTGTTGGTTTTGTCATCTTCACATTACGTAACCCACTACAATGGATAGTTAGTCGGTTTTGAATAAGAACGATTTCAATAGGTACTAAATAATTGATAGCCTTTTAAAATCAATATATTATAATTAATTACGTACCTATCGCGAACCATATAATCATCTTGGTTTAACCTATTATTAATTTAATATAAAAAATGTTATAAGTTTATAACATTCCGAACATCACAATTTAATCATTATTATGAACTTAGTAAGACGTACTTATGAATGTATTATATTGTATGATGTATTAAATGCGATCGTTTTACTTATAATTCTCATTAGCATGTCTTTGTGTCAAACGTGATTTCATCTCCATCTAATGAATACAAAAAACCCGAAGCCGGTTATTGTGTTAGGTTTGAACAATAGGCATACATATTGTGAATACTAATCATGTCGGTACCTACAGACAGACGGCCCAACGGGGTCGCACTCGCATCGCTTCGTTCCTCTGTTCTACCTATACTAAACGCGAGTACATACAGATACGCCTCACACTTGCACAGCTACGTCTTTATATCTTTGGAATTTATGGAAAAATTCAACGCTGTTCATTACTAATGACGTACGACGGACCGATATATATTAAACCTGTGATTAAACTACGTTTCGTTCCGATTAATGACATGTGTCATATTAATATCTTACGTGATTCCTCTACCAAAAGTACCTTCACATTAAATTAGGAACTGAACATAAATAAATCATAAAGTTACAAGTGACGTAATATGAAATGAATACTAGAAGAGACAAACATAATTAATTATTATCATTATCAATGATCAAACTGTATACTCGGCGAATATTTTTTTTTGCGTTTACTTAGTAAGGTCATAAAAAGTTTAACTTAATTACTTAGTTTTCTTGATGCTTCCTTTATAGCCTAAGACTTTTTTTGTTGTAAATTAACATTTAGAAGATCCATACTATAATATTATAAATGCGAAAGTAACTATGTCTGTCTATCTAATAACCTTTTCACGCCTCAACGGCTGAACGGATTTGGATGAAATTGAAAAGTACACTGATAGACCATGACCTGTACCCTAATTGCGTAATACAACACAATCTGTTTCGATTTTAAACAGATTGCTAATCCATTGCTTCATAAGTTGGAAAAAAAAATCTGCTCAACAACGTAAATAACGCAATGAATGTTGTTGAACTGTCAAAATGAATCAAATTAAGCATAATTGTTTACTTAAATAAGTTACGCAATTAGGGTACTGGGTTTGGGGATACTTTTTATCCCAGTAGTACTTTCCCGTGTGATAATTTCCGACTTACACGCGGGCGAAGCCGCAGGTAAAAAACTAGTGATTGAATAAAAATGTAAGTGAGCCTAAACTAATCGCACTTCGCGAACGTATTTAGCTCATTCAAAAGCGTCGTGGACGTCCTGTGGCTAGTTGACGGCTTAGCGCTAATATTGTAACGGTCCGCTGTCGTCAGTGGCCACTTCTTATAATTTATTAACGACGTGAACACTCGCGTGTCCGCCGCGACGTGCAATCCCCTTTGACGACTCGACGGTTAATAAGTTAGCGTATTTGCGCATTCTTATGTTACCGTAACAGTTGTAATAACTTGTCATTTACGTAATTGATGTCAATTATAAGTTCCGTTTGTTTGTCCGTAAGAGAGACTTATCGATGCAAATTATTTTGTTCGCTATTAGATTTATTTGCTGTAAATTTTGGTCTAATTATTGTAAGTACAGTCAGTGTGTTGAGTTGGGTAAGACGCATTATTGTTTCCAAATGACTGTTTAATGATACCTATTATTTACTGCTTATTTGAAAATGTGCTTTTACAATGTTGAAGGCTCATTCGTGAACAACATATTATTGAAGTAAATAAGTAGTAAATTATTTCTTGTTAATAGAAAGAAGAAAGAAAATACATTTATTTAGCACAGACAAAAAGGCACACAACACAACAATTATAACACAAGTGAAAGATAGAAATAAAAAAGGAAACAAAAAACATTGTGTAAAATAATAATTTAACATGAAAGTTAGTGTGCCTCCCGGCTGCGCCAAATAGGCCCAGTTCAGCAAAAATGCCAGACTAGTGCCTGACGCTGGTTTTCAACTGGACCTGAAATGTGAGGTGACGGATGTAAATCAGTTTTGTACTACAATGTGTGTGTGTGTGTACATATATATAATATATAAATATAATATATAAAATAAATTAGTGTAATAATAATAACGAATGTTCCAATACATTGTGTGAAATAAAATAAAATTGTAAAACAACAAAACAAAAAGAAACTGACAAATAAATGAGACGGACGCATATTATATCTTTCGAAACAAACAAAAACCTGTTTTGAACGTTACCAAGCTTCCACGTTCCAACAAATGTAATCTATTAAGCACTTGGGTACATATACATACAAATATCATATAATTGACACATTTAGTGTGACCGTATCCAACTTCCGCTGCGCATCTATGAGGTAGTGCCGGTAACGTCGTCTAAAAGCGCCTATTGTATTTATAACTCTAATCGGTGGTGGCAGGAAAGCTACCTCTAAAAGCGGCTGTACCCTGAGACAGTCGAGAGTTGTTGCGAGCATTGCCTTCTCCCGCATTCCCGTCTACTCGTAACCCAGCTTAGCTTGTTATACAAGTAGTCCGGTTTCTGATATTTAACCACACCGAACAGAAGGCATAATCACAAGACACCACCTTAATCAGGGTGGAAATTGAACAAACACATCACAAATTCACAATAGATATTACATACATTACATTTATTTTCAAGCACGCTGGTCTATATTACTTCGCGATGATTCCCAAAAACTTGTATTAATTCTCTTGTTTCTGCATTGAGCAATTATTTTTAACAATTTTAACTTTTGATGTTTTTTTTGTTCCAGGCGAGTCCCGAAAACAGCAGAAATCCTTCTCCAAGATACCACGATGCATCAATGGAAGATGTAAGTTACCTACTCAATTTTGGTGGAGGAATTTAAATTCAAATGAAACTAATAACGACATTAATTGTTTACAGGCATCGGACGCAGGCTCTCTGTTTCGGGTAGCGGGCGCGGCAGCTACAGGTGGAGGCAACAAAAACGAGCTGGTCGCGCGAGGCGGCAGCGGCGGTGCGCTCGCCTTGTCTCGTGCGCCGGTGGGAGGCAGCGCCAGCCCCGCGCCGGCGCCGCTGCCGCAGCCCGCGCCCTCGCCCGCGCCCGCCGCCTTGCCGCCGCCTGCGCTGCCTCCGCCGCCCTTCCGCGCCGACACGCCGCACCGGCCCAACAGCGCGCACATTCCGGCTCTCGACGGTCATGCCGCCACACAAATACCAGCGCGGCCGGTCGGCGCCGCCGGCCCCGACACGCCCGAGCGACCCGCCAGCAACAGCAAGCTGCAACCAGGCGCGAGAGCCTCCGCTGACAGTCCTACCCCCGCCCCGCCCGCTCCCCCTGCGCCCTCTCCTCTCTTCCCCTCGCATACCGCCTATCAATCTCAGTCTCAATCGCATGCTGCCGCCGCGTTGCCCGACTACCGCCACACGAATCATGAAACGCGAACCGAAGCTCCGGAACAGCCTCCAGCGCCCCTGGACCTGCACACGCACCACACAGCGCACCACACGCCGCGGCCGCCGCACCTGGCGCCCAGCCCGGCGCAGGCCCCTCACCCTAGTCTACAGAGCCGCGTCCCGCACTCGCAGGCGCACCCAGTGATGCCAGGCCATGACGTTCGAAATCAAGCGGTCGCAGCTCAGACTCATCCCTCCGTTCCTACCTCGTTTTCGAACCGCGTCAATGGTGTGCCGCAAAGCGTAACACCACATTCGACGCCGGCTTCAATTCCGAGCTGTCTTCCGAGTCAAACTCTCACGGGACGGTCGCTCTCTCCGGCCGCGCCGACCTCTCGCCCCTACCCTACCCCGTCGATCGGGTCTAGTCATGTAAACTCCAGTATAAGTTCCAGTATTCACAGTCACTCAATAGCTTACCAGAGTCAGTCGAGTTTACAGAAACATTCCGTTCAACCTGTGTATGCGAACCGACCGTCACACCTTGCACCCTTCAGCATATCCAACCACATTTCATCCAGTCATATTCAGCCTTCTGCAGCGATCCAACCTCCAGTCCCTCATATGAACCATCCAATAAACAGTCATTCCGTTACAAGTCTCTCCAGTCACCTTCCTGTTGTTAACCCCAGTTCCTTAGCGACGTCTACACCAAATCACATTGGTCCTCCGTCTACTTTAGCTTCTATTACAAGTACCACAATGTCTTCTTTCACCCCCAGCCTTAAATCCCACCCGGGCGTCAATATACCGCAACAGCCGATTGTTGCCACGCCTGTATCTTCTCATTTACCAATCAGTCATGTGGATTCATTACCCACGTCAAGTTGTTCTCCCACAAACGGGACGCCGGTGTCGACGAGTAGCAGTGGCAACAGTAACCACCCCCTCGCTCCTCCCGTCGTGGATTCGAGGCAAGCTCCGATACCATCATGCGAACTGCCTCCGCGTACTGAGAGTCCAATCGTGTCCTCAACCCTGGCTTCCAATAGTTATCCGCCTCCGGCTGTGTACTCGGGATCTTCGTATCCTGCGCTGTACACACCTTACGCCGCCACAATGCAACACAGTCCTTACCTACCACCCGCTGCAGCTTCACCGAGGAACTCTGCAGACACGGTACGAATGACTATGAAATGTACTTAATCTTATTATGTGCAATAGCTGTTGTACAAAATAAGACTTTTAATAAATGAAAACAGTAAATGAAAGTATTGTTGAATTTGTATCGTATCCAAATGGTTTCAGTTACTCAAAAGTATTCTGTACATTTTTGCAGAGAACGAGTTTATCTGCGTCACCTTTAGTTGCACCGAAAACACCAAAGGGCGTGCGGCCTCACACGCCGGGCTCGACAGGCGCAGCCGGCGCGGCTCTTTCGTACTCTCCGCACGGACACAGTCCGAATAGGGAACGCGAGAGTTTCAGGTACGCAACACACGCCTCATTATTAATACCCATTCAAAACTAAATTATTATAAAGACAATCCCATTCTAAAAATTAAATCTAAATGCTTTTGTGTATTTTCGCGAATTTGGATTGATTTCGCCAACTGGAAATACGCTGTACGCCGGAGATCGTCCAATGACCGAATGTTTCCCCCCGCACACCTTCAAAATTCGGTAAGTTTCATATAATATACGTGTCGTTAGTACTGACTACTTTTCGTGGGCACTTTGTACTATCACACGATTGATTGAACTGAACGTTTATCTCACACAACGATGTGATTGATTTCAGCAGCAACATCAGCAGTTTATCTCGCAGCACGCCGGCCTCGTCGGCGGCATCCTTGCCGTCGCTCGCGCCGTCACTCGTCGCACCACTCGCCGCTCCGCTGGCCACACCCTTAGCTGCCCCGTTACCGGTAATATTCCCAAATAATTAATTGTTCTGCACATGTGTACAAATAAAAATGAAATGCTGTTCGTTGGTTAAGAACGGCTGAACCAATTTAGTTGTTTTTTTTTTCATCTTTTCGTGTGGTTAGTGACTAACCTGGTGTCAGAGTTTTAAAGCCGCCTGTGACTTAGCTTCACATGTCGTCGAGAAATATCTCAGGCATACCAGTTTCCTCACAACGCATTCATACACGCGCTTTGTTCATTCTTCCGTAAACGCTAACTATAGTCAATGTTATTTATACTTTAAAGGTTCGGACAGAAAGACATGAACTGTATAAACCTCAGGGTCCGCTGCCGGTGTCGCTGCCGGGCCCGCTGCCGCTGCCGGCGCTGGCGCCGCCCCTGGGCGCGGCGCCGGCGCCCGGCCTGGCGCCCGCGCTGTCGGCGCCCCTGGCGGCGCCCACGCCCACGCCGGCCGCGCCCACGGCGCCGCACCTCACGCACTCGCTGGCGCCCGTGCCCACCGTGCCCAGCATCAGCTCCAGCGCCAAACCGCCGGCGCACTGGGGGGTGACGTGAGTACTACTTGTTGGCCTTGCGAGCGACCTTCTCGATAACTACTTGACCGATTACAGTCGGTCGCGAGAAGAAGACCTCGAGCTCGGCGCCGCGGTGTCTCGTCTCGTGTCTGATGTAGTGCACGTCCGCATGGAGACCATAATGGAGATTCCGCTTAGGAAATAATTTATTTGTTTCATGTGTATGTGTTACAGGCAATTTGATAAGTCTGGGCACTATTAATAATGGCCGGTCTGTATTCATAATGCCCGACACAATTGGGCAATGTGTTTAAAACAGCATGATTAATCACATTTCCCGGCCATTATGAATAATGCCCACCCTATCTTGGGCAAAGTAACAAAATAGGTGAACTGTAGTGTTTTTGCATGTCGCAAGGCACGGCCGCGGCCCATTTATCACATTGCCCGGCTACAAGTAGGGAATTATTCATACTGCCAGGTCCAAGTGATAAATTCAAGCTATCTCAAACATTGACTTATTATATGGACCACGGGCCGTCGGGCATTATTAATAATGGCCGGTCAAAGTGATAAATTAATCGCTTTGCCCGACGCTCTTGGGCATTATTAATAATGGCCGGTCTTTATTAATAATGCCCAGTTAATCACGTTGCCCGTAACATATGCATCTTTAATAACGTTTGTCATATATCTTTCAGCAGGCCTACCGGTGCGGAGCGTCCCTCAGGTTTCGCACCCGCTCCTCCACTGTTTGGTGCGCCGCTCCCGCCGCCTAATCCTAATCCATTCTCCGCCGAATCGCTCTTTCAAAGCAGTAAGTCATTACCTGTAATTTTTTACAGTAAAAATATTAAAAGTTGACCAACCGATTCACTCGACTGTCATTGTATCCGATAAATCTAATTTGTCGATTAGTTACAATATTGTAAAAAGTGGTCGTTGGACATGTAGAGGGGTGCTTTTCAGGCCCGGGCGCGGATCTGCTGCGGCGCGAGCTGGACAACCGGTTCCTGGCCGCGGCGGGCGCCGTGTCGGCCGTGCGCACCGAGATGCACCACCACCAGCACCAGCACCAGCACACGCACGTGCACCAGCACCCGCCGCACCACTCCGCGCCGCACCCGCACCAGCTGCTGGTGCCGCACGCGCCTCTCGTACGTATCTAGCGATGTTCTGTCTACATAGCACCACCACCAGCACCAGCACCAGCACACGCACGTGCACCAGCACCCGCCGCACCACTCCGCGCCGCACCCGCACCAGCTGCTGGTGCCGCACGCGCCTCTCGTACGTATCTAGCGATGTTCTGTCTACATAGCACCACCACCAGCACCAGCACCAGCACACGCACGTGCACCAGCACCCGCCGCACCACTCCGCGCCGCACCCGCACCAGCTGCTGGTGCCGCACGCGCCTCTCGTACGTATCTAGCGATGTTCTGTCTACATAGCACCACCACCAGCACCAGCACCAGCACACGCACGTGCACCAGCACCCGCCGCACCACTCCGCGCCGCACCCGCACCAGCTGCTGGTGCCGCACGCGCCTCTCGTACGTATCTAGCGATGTTCTGTCTACATAGCACCACCACCAGCACCAGCACCAGCACACGCACGTGCACCAGCACCCGCCGCACCACTCCGCGCCGCACCCGCACCAGCTGCTGGTGCCGCACGCGCCTCTCGTACGTATCTAGCGATGTTCTGTCTACATAGCACCACCACCAGCACCAGCACCAGCACACGCACGTGCACCAGCACCCGCCGCACCACTCCGCGCCGCACCCGCACCAGCTGCTGGTGCCGCACGCGCCTCTCGTACGTATCTAGCGATGTTCTGTCTACATAGCACCACCACCAGCACCAGCACCAGCACACGCACGTGCACCAGCACCCGCCGCACCACTCCGCGCCGCACCCGCACCAGCTGCTGGTGCCGCACGCGCCTCTCGTACGTATCTAGCGATGTTCTGTCTACATAGCACCACCACCAGCACCAGCACCAGCACACGCACGTGCACCAGCACCCGCCGCACCACTCCGCGCCGCACCCGCACCAGCTGCTGGTGCCGCACGCGCCTCTCGTACGTATCTAGCGATGTTCTGTCTACATAGCACCACCACCAGCACCAGCACCAGCACACGCACGTGCACCAGCACCCGCCGCACCACTCCGCGCCGCACCCGCACCAGCTGCTGGTGCCTTTTGTCGTGCATTTTGCCTATACCTTGATAAATATTGATAGCCATAAGAATTTTTTCTTAATAAAAATAATAATATTGTTTATTTAAACGTTTTCAGTTCAAGGATGTGAGCAAGATGTCATCGTTGTACCGCAGCGGCATCGGGCTTGGCTACCCATACTCGTCGAGTCTCCTGCACCCCAGCGGCCCCTACGTGCCTCCCGCGCCGCTTACCACATATGCTCCTAAGGTGAATTGCATTTTTCACATCAATGTTATCACTTTGTAAATTTTCAAAGTTAAAAGCAAGTTCAATATATTACCAATTCATTCATAATAACCAATTAATAATGCATGTATAATTTATTCTTGTTTCTGGATCAGTTTCTTTATAATCAACCATCTTTCAATGTCTTTATTAGTATTACAGATTTATACAATTAAAATCTAACTTTCAAATGTAGTCTTCAATATCTTTCTCATGCCATAATAATTCATTTCTTTACTGACAATTTTCTTGAAATACTTGCTTACGCTTATTTTATGTTATAATTTGCTCCAATCATTAACCCTGCATCGCATAATGTTAACAGCCCGTAGTGTCAGCCGCAAGCGACTCCACCTCTAAACCACCACCACGTCCCGCTGTCGCGGTAGGTTTCCTTCTTAGCACTAAATTACTTACTTTCTGCATGCACCTGTTATAAATATTTGTCGAACTCGACCTGCTCGCACGCCAGGACAGTGACGACCTTTACAATAAAGAATTCCTATTCTATGGCAACTCGTTAACATGATCTTTCTCGAACAGAAAACGGGAAAATGGAACGCGATGCACGTGAGGATCGCTTGGGAGATCTATAACCACCAGCAGAAAGAGAAGACCGGCGGCGGCGCCGTGCCGGGCGGCGACAAGGACAAGCTGCGCGCCTTCCCCGCGCCCGCGCCGCCGCCCAGCTACCGCTCGCCCTACGAGCTGCCGCCCGCGCCCTACCTGCCGCACCACCCGCACCTAGGTACGCTCCGCCGCTACGAGCCCGGCCTACCCGCGCCCGCGCCCGCCGCATCTCACCGAGCTGTGCGCGTTTCAGGCGTGTCCCCCTTCGGCCGGTACGGGCCCGGCGCCTACCCCGGCGCGCCGCCCTTCGGCCTCACGGCGTACGGCCGCGACCTGGCGCTGTCCGGCTCGCTGCACGGCGTGCACCACGCGCCGCCGCTGGGCGCGCTGCACGACGCCTGGCGCACCGTGCGCCCGCCCGCGCCGCAGGCCGCGGCCGAGGCGCGGCGCGAGCACGACGAGCGCGAGCGGGCGCGGCGCGAGCGCGACGAGCGGGAACGCCGGGAGCGCGAGGAGCGCGAGCGGCGGAAGGCGCGCGAGCAGCGCGACCAGCGGGACCGCGAGCTGGAGCGCGCCCGCGCCCGCTCGCCGCTGCGCAACGGCGCTCCCGAAGCCATCAAGGAGGAGCGCAAGGAGCCGCCGCGCCACGCGCCGCCGCCGCTGGGCGCCTACCCGCCGCCGCCGCCGTGGGACCCGTACCGCACGTTCGACCCGCTGCAGCACATGCGCTTCGCGCCACTGGTGGAGGCGGCTATCCGCGCCGAAGAGGACCGCGCCAAAATGCTGAGCGCCTACGCGCACCACCAGCAGCTCAAGGCGCAACCGCTGCTGCACCGCGCGCTGCCGCCGCTGGGCGCGCACTCGCAGCTGAGCTCACACGCGCCGCTCGGCTCGCATGCGCCGCTCGGCCCGCACGCGCCGCTCGGCCCTCACGCGCCGCTCGGCCCGCACGCGCCGCTGGCCCCGCTGGCGCCCCTGGCCCCGCCGCTGGCGCCGCTCGCGCCTCTCGACCTGCTCAAGAAGGAGGAGCCGCGATGATAGCGATGCGGCGGAACCGCCGTGTTGCCGAGTGTGTACATAGAGTAGCGTAAACGACGTCGCAAGTGAGAGTACGACTAATTTAATGTATATCGTTTCGCAGTATCGGTTTAGAGAATTATTTATTGTAACGTCGCTTACAGAACGACGGTTGTCGGTTGTCGGTTCCGTCGCCCGCCTCGCCGTGCGGACAGTAGACGCGCGAGGCGGCCCGCGGAGCGGAGGGCGGCGCGAGGCCCGCTAGTCTCGACATGTGCAATATTGGACGAGAACACGCGGCGCTCGTCGCCGCCGCCTGTACACTACTGCTTGTTTATTTACATGAAAATATCTATCGAGTTGTTATTGTGACCATTATTAGTTAATTATACATGAAAATTGCTGATTATTGTGAAGGATAGGATTATCGGAATCGCTATCGATATAATTATACATATTTATATATACTTATAAATAAACTGTAAATATTAGTATGTAAATTAGCGTTAAAATATAGAATTGGTTTATTTAACGTCATACAAAAGAAAATCCCATAAATTATTATTGCATCGGGAGTTTAATTTACACTTCCGTTAAAAATCTCAATGGTTTTTCAATTGTACCAGTGGAGTTTTATTTATTTATTTATACTCCTAATTAGTGAACACAATTTCAGGTATAGCAGTTATTTCATTTTAATGCATTTAAAATATGTGATATTATTGTATTGTGAAATACATTTTGTCTGACTTCAAAGTAGTGTCTATTCTCAGGTATCTAGATGTAACAGTAATACAATAATGGTCGGATTTGTATTTATCATGAATCATGTTGTTTTTATTTTTATTTAAAGTTGTATTTGTGAACAAGCGAAATATTTCTGAAAATAATTGTTTAGTGACCTTATCATGACATGTACTAGTAAACTCTTATGTGCCATTGAATCAATAATAAAAGGGCATTGAGTCAGACAAAATTGAATTTATGATCTGTCATTACAGATACATCTGACGGTTTGTGTTCTTAAAATCTCAAGATTGACTCAGAATTGTTATTATAGTTTATTCAAAATCATTCTGTATACTAAAAAGTAAATGAAAGCTTGGTGCGATTCAGAAAATACCATTAAAACTTTTGATTTTTATACCAATAAGATTTTTTTTACACTCCTATCCTCCACCAAAATATGTACGAAGTAAGTTTTTTCTGAAAAGATAAACTGACTTCGGATAGTGTGCGGAGGAGCTCCACGACCTGATCCCATCATCTCCCTTTCACTACGACTATCAGGCGTACTGCAGGGTACCCGATATACCGATTAGTCGTATTTAGCGCTCTTTGCCTCCACATTCACTATGTACAGGGCCAGTTTGTAATTCGGCCAGCGTCCGAGTTCAAGTCGACTTATTATAACCCGTCGCGTCGCCCGTCGGCATTCAAAGCAAGACTGAACAGGCATCTGGGCTTGCTCCATCGTAGACTTCCTCCATCGCTTTCCACCAAGCGAGATCGAGGTCTAGAGCTAATGGGCCTACAGATTAATAAAAAAAGAAAGTTTTAGTAAAAGTGCAGAATGCGGTCATTAAGAAGAGGAAATAGAGTACCAGTAACCCTAATTGCGTAACTTATTTTCGTAAACAATTATGCCTAATTTGTTTCATTTTGACAATTCAACAACATTCATTGCGTTATTTACGTTGTTGAGCAGATTTTTTTCTCCAACTTATGAAGCAATGGATTAGCAATCTGTTTCAAATCGAAACAAATTGTGTTGTATTACGCAATTAGGGTACAAGTTAGTCACTAACCACACGAAAAGAAGATTATATTTTTTTTTTTTCCTTGTCCTAGTGTTCAACAATAGGATGGACCCTAATCTTATTAATCTAATCTAATCTTAGGTCCCTGTGGAGGTCATCATTTCGTATGTACCAAGGTGCATTTACAATTTCCCTTAGCACTTTGTTCTGGAATCGTTGTATAATTAATATATTCGTCTGTTTGGTGCAGCCCCATAGCTGAATACCATAAGTCCATACTGGCATCAGGACTTGTCTGTATAGCAACAATTTGTTTTGCACGGATAGCATGGAGTTTCTTCCAAGCAGCCAATAAGAAGATTATATGAATAAAAATATGTACAAACACATTCCTCTGTTTTCTCCCGGGATATTAAGCAATTTATTTGGGAAATTTTTTACTGATCTAAAAATTATTCGTTTTAGTATTATAATACTCCAAAACTACCTATAATATAATTTTCACTCCTCTTGCTCAAAAAGCCCGTCATTGTAGAGTACCAGAGCGGGGAAAAAAAATGCATTTCTTGCTCTGGGGGAAAAAGTAATTTCTTTTTAATTTTTGTCTGTTCCAACGAGCCTTGAAAAATGAAAAAGTCTTCATTCTTGTGTAGAATAATCATGATTATGGACTCTACTTATTACTGGTTCACAAAAATGTCTTCGGTAGAATGCGTGCATTGCGTTGCGGCTACAGAAAAAAATTAAAAGGCATCGGCGCGAAATCTTAAGATTTTTTTTCTCTAATTAGAATTGAATTGGTGACCGTAATATAATTTACAACAGTGAAAATGTCATCATCTAGTGAGAATATCTTCACAGAGGATTATTTTATTTTCTCGTAATCGTAGTGGAAAGTAGAGCGTAACACGGCGCTAAAACCCATTATAACTCGGTTTCTATTTACTCCCACTAAAGCTCACTACCTCGTTACAATGGGTTATTTTAGCCCCTCGTATAACAATCTACTATTATTGGCATACATTTTATGTAGGTAGGGTGTACATGCAAAACAAACGTGTCAAAGTCAAATAATTTATTTCAAATAGGGGCCATGTATGGCACTTTTTAATGTAAAAAATTACAAAATAATAAAATTGACTCTAATCGCCCCTTCCAAAAGGTAGTTCATATCTTGTCACTAAAATGTATAGAATAAAAATCATTAAAAATACAAATGCCAAAAGCGAACGAAGAAAAAACGAACTAATACAACACATTTCCGGAAGAATTTTCAATAGAAACCTAATCGAGAATTCTGAGGCAAGGTGCAAAATTTATATCGAGCTCGCCTTACGCGCTCCCGCATCCTACATTCTTGCTTTTCGTAAATAGGTAGCCTTTTCGAAATATTAAAAAAAAAAAAAAACATTTATTTCGGGTAACTGGGCCCATAGAAGTCAGTATTATAAAACATATCACACTAAAAATATAATATAATAGAATAAAATAATAGTAACAAAATTTATAATAATTATGTCAAAAATTCTAAATGAAATAAAATACAATTACAATTAAAATAATACATACACAGACACACACAAGGATTAATAATTCCTGACAAATGGCCTTGCTGGAACATGCCTGCTGCAGCAATGTAGCATGTAGGGGCAGTCCAGCCTGTCAGCAATCATCGCCAGGACTGTGTTGGAGCTGGCCCGTACTCGGCGCACCAGAGAGATGCTCCGCCTGCGCATAGTCGCGTACAAACAGGCGGTACGCTCCTCCGCGAACATACCCGAAGCGCTGCAGAACCGAGGCAGCCCCATCACAATCCTAAACGCATTATTATAGAGAACACATATATTGAGGAGATGCAAATCATCCCCTGAAAGAAACAATCCTGCCGGTTGCGAAGCCCATGGTGTACTTAAGTAGATTATATTTGCGCACGTTATACTTGTTTTTTTTTTGTTGTAATTTTGTTTTAATATCTACATAAACTGAGAAGACGAGGCCCCCGGAGGAAAATGAAGCCCCACGGGGACCTCATTTTGTTTTACCGCCTTGGGCCCCCGTTAGACTTAGGCGCGGCGCCCACTATTGGTGGGCATCGGTACGGCTCGGTAGAGCTCGGGCGGCTTCGGGCGCCTGAGGGCTGCTTGGAGCGGCTTCAGGCGCCTCAGAGCTGCCTCGGCAGTCGTAAGCATACCTAAGGACGCCGAGGTTAGTTTCGGCAAAACTAAAAATAGTTCGGGTAGCAGACACGTCGTAGAGCAGTCGTAACGTTACGTGAAAATAGTTGTACGTATGTATTTATAATGGTGGATTGGAACTTAGTTCTCATTGTTCATCTTGCTGAAGAAGAAGAGAAACTTGGAGCCTTAAGGCAAAAAATTATATTTTGGGTGATTAAGCTTTGGAAGCAAAGATGTACTTACAATGAACGCCCGAGCTCTACCGACCCGTACCGATGCCCACCGATAGTGGGCGCCGCGCCTTAGTCCGCCACTGATTGGAGCCATATCCTGACTGGACCGACTGTGTGATCCCCCCCTGACTCAAAGGCTGGATCTGCCCTTGACCATATTTCAATCAATTTATACAGTACCTACACCAAAACCTTCGTCATGAATCACTCCGTCCATTGGTGAAAACCGTTTGAAAATCCGTTCAGTAGTTTTTGAGTTTATCGCGTTCAGACAGAAGACAGACAGACGCGGCGGGGGACTTTTTTTAAATAATATATATAAAGATAGATGTTACTCAGTGTTATTATTGTATTCTACTGGTGAAAGAATTTTTTAAACCGGTGTAGTACGGCTGCCCCATTTCAAAACCTAGTAAGGGACACTTTTTACAAAAATCTTTTTATTGCATAATCTTGCTAATCTAATAAGTCCCCACCTAATACAAAAACACCAGCGTTGATTGAAAACTCACTTATAAGCAGATATAATTAAACATCGAAACCTAGTAAGTGCCCCATTCACTGCCCCGTGACCACTTCAAAACCTAGTAAGTTACTTTAACCATTTCAAAACCTAGTAAGTCTCTGAGACTTGCTAGGTTTTTAAGTGGTCGATGCACCTAACTAGGTAAAATACTGAGCCAAAAATAAAAATAAAACAGGAAATAGTTCTATACTTATAAATTACAGAAAAACCTATTAGAAGTCTATGGTCTTAAAAAAACATGGTAAATCTCCCAATATTGTGCGTACAAAATTAGGTACATATACAGTTAAAATGCATGTGAAAAAATGATTTTCAACTACCTACAATTTTAAGTTTGTTCTTGGGATAAATTACTTCCAACTACGGAACCCTTAATTGTGCGTGGTCTGACACGCACTTGGCCGGTTTTATAAATAAATGAACCATAACAAAAGTGTACTTACTAGGTTTGGAACTAGTTGCTACGTGAATCTATCTCGTGTCAATTATCAAAGTTAGTAAGGGGTTTAACCCTTTAACGCACACTCTAACTTTTTTTTGAATTCTTAATATTTTGTGATACATATATATTCTGTGCCGTAAATCATAATGACATGTTTTTGAAAAAAGATCTGAAAATCTTTGTTTTTTGAGAAAATCATGAAAATCATATGGCCAGTAAACCGGCCATTGAATGTTCTGCATTACTAACCATCACAGCAATATCACTGGCCAGTAAAATGGACACTAATGAAATCTATTTTATTTTTAGGAAAGGACGATATAATTAATAAAAAAAATGTATTTCCTAATCAGCCTTTAATATTAGAACATATAATTGACAATCAGTTTAATTATTGAATGTACTGTGCTTGTACACTGGTGGATCTCGAAATCTTTTATTACTCCACTTACTAAGATCTTCATGTATTATATTCTCTCGAGGAGCTGCGTCTTCGAGAGAAATCATCTCTTGATACCTGGTCGGGTTTGGTGATATCGGCTGTGGTGGTGAAGATGGCGGTGATTGTATAGGTGGCGATGGTGGGATAGGTGGTGGTGGTAGAAACAGAAACTCCTGTGGTGGTTGTGATGAAGATGATGTTCCAGAACATGATCCTTGATTTCGACTACGTGTGCTCAGAGTGCTGGTACTAAAACTTTCGTCGAAACAATCATCAGCATCAGAATCACCACCGATATCTGATTGTGTGGCCTGATCATCAGTAATGCCCACGAAGTCGTTCCATTGGTCCTCGTCTAGTGACTCTAACTCCCGATAAGTGTCTGTGTGTCTAAAACAATGAGAAAATTACAATGCAAAACTATTACATTACAATTTTCATAAGTACCTACAAACCTGAAAAAAAAACGGCAAAAATATCCCCCAAACGTTCATAATAATTGGTTATAACTACCGAACAACAGTGTTTATCGCAAATTTGTTATTATATCATAACACATGCTTATATACTTGTTGTAAAACAATATGATTCATAGGGATTACTCGAAAATAAATACTAAATACAACATCTCAAAGTTAGGTAGGCAATTTTTAGGTCATATTTTTTCAACACACCGGTTTGTATTCAATCGCAATTATTATATGTTTTTCTTACCATCGTCGATTACATTTGCACATAACATCAAAGTATATACTATAAAAGAATAGTTTCACTTACCTTTTCCAAGAAGGCATGATTTTTCATTACCACAAAACTTGTAAACACGTAACTTATACACGCGATGACAACAAATGTCAATGCACGGGTGCACGGTGGCCAGTTCACAGGCCATCTTGAAAAAAGGCGCGAATTTGTAATGTCACGCGGCGAACTTGAACGCTGGCCAGTTGACGGGCCAGTGTGCTCTAACGTGGGTCGTAAATGTTCATAAGATTCAATATATAAATAAAAATCTATGAGATAACGACCTTGAAGTGACTGTCCAGTTTACTGGCCACTTTGTATGAGCCGTCCTATAAAGGGTTAAAATATGTAATATAGACATATATTAAAATATTTAATGCGGGAACATTAAATTGCGTTTATTATAATAAACTTATACTAAATTACACGACAAACTTATATAACATCGCGAGTGTCGCGGAGGATGTCTGTACTGTGTAGGACATAGGTACGTCCTTTCCCGTCGGTGATCGGAACTTCAATCTTTTGCCCGCGACGATGGCGTGCTTTTATATCTGTAGGAATGTAGGTACTCCTAGTAGCGCAATCCTTTTGGTGTTGTAGCCTGATGACGTGATGTCCAACATCCCCCACCCGATCAACGGACCAATAGGCGATTTTCTAAGCTAGCGAGCGATCCCGTAAGTAGGTTAAACAATAGGAGCGAGCGAGATAGAGAGCCGTACTCTTCTAAGCCGTGGTAAGGCTTTTGGAACAACTTTATTTAATTTATTTAGTTTGTTAGAGTTTTCTCGTGTTACAAATATTTATAGTACTATGTGTTCATTATTTAGTATTTTATACAACCAATAGCATTTTTTTTTACCTTACATAAATACTTTTCAAAGGCTGACCGGATTTACGTTTTTGCGCTCTCCTGTAAAATTTCGTTTTAAGTCCTTACTAGGTTTTGAAATGGGGCAGCCGAGTAGTTTTGAGCTTAAAAAATCCAATCTTTTCTCTTTATTATAATATTAGTTTAGATGATTAAATCAAAAAGTGTAGAGCGCTTTTTAACTGTGTGTACTTTTAATTTATTTAAACAAAGCGCCCCACGCTTTTTGATTGAAGTGACAAGCTGCATAGGTACCTACTTAAATCGTAACAACAAATCAGTTTTAATTATAGATATTACTTATCATTTTTAGTACGTGTAAAAAGCATATCTTTTTCGTTGTTTTTTTTTTAAGTTTTTTGCGGCTTTGACATGCTGTAACGTTGGATTCCCCTTGGATGCGGTGACTGACTCTCATTCCGATTATTATTGAAAAACAAACAACTTCTAGCAATGATATTTATTCGGTCTAAAAACTATGCGAGTAACGTCCAAAATGACCGCTCCAACGCGGTTGTTCTAAAAGACGGCACGGTACTTGTTCATCGTATGAAAGACTTTCTTTTTGAAGAAACATGTATAACATGGAGCATTGATTGAAATATTGCTTAACTGCTGATATTTCTTTTATAGCTTTCACAAGTACAATCGCGGCGATAAGACCCTCTTTGAGGAGTGGCTGGAGAGATGTCACGGCGTTCTCACCTTCCGCCTGACGCAGGTCCTCACCGGACACGGCTGCTTCGGGAGGTTCCTGTTCAGGATAAGGCGGGAGGAAACACCCGGGTGTCACCATTGTGTGGATCGGCCTGAGGACACGGTGGAGCATACGGTGGAGGTCTGCCCGGCTTGGGCAGAGCAACGCCGTGTCCTCGTAGAGGCGATCGACGGCGGTGATCTCTCGCGTCCGGCCCTGGTTCAGGCCATGGTACGGAGCGAGAGGAAATGGCAGGCCGTCACCTCCTTCTGCGAAGCGGTAATGCTCGCGAAGGAGGAGGCGGAACGCGTGAGGGAGAGGCAAACTTCGCGCCCTCACGCCCCAAACCGCCGCAATAGGAGGAGACGCCCGGGGCGGGAATCGCGAGCCGATTTCCGGCCACCGTAGGCGCGGGCTTGCGGACGGTGAGCAATGGGTAGCTCGCCGTCCGATAAGGACCAAGCCCGGGTCGACGGCGCGTTGTGTTCCACGCGCGCCTCAAAGAGATGTCAGCAGAATTGATGGGGTCCGCTAGGGCCAGTGCCTGCCGGAGGTTCGAAGAAAACCGATAGGGAAATCGCGGCCCCCGGCAACAGGGCAACCGAAGGAACACGGGTGGGTTTTAGTCAGTAAGAGTCTGACACCCCTCCCGCTCCACCCAGAGCGGGAGAAGTTATTTGATAATTTCCCACCCAGAAAAAAAAAAAAAAAGTACTAGGTGCAATCGAGGATCGCAACAATGCACGTAAGGTAAGTAAGTGTTTAGGTGCTTTTGGGGTAAATGCTTGCACTCCCACTTTTTGTCCACTCATGCTCCATCATAACACTGACTTAAAACTTTAGAAGTATATAAGCCATAATCTTTAAGCCCTGATAAGGTCAAGTCTGTAAATGTTCCAGGATCCAAATCAGTACATGTTTTTATCGTTAAAATAGATTATTTTACTTGGCGACCTACATTAACGTATCTAAAGCCAATTGCAATGTTTTCTCGATTATTTTTATCGTGTGTGCCATCCTCCAAAATACTAAACCATGGAACATCAGCATTGCTGAATTCGTTTGCAATACTTTGAGAGGCCATTTCTGCCATTATATCAATCAAATTATTTTGTATCTCCCGAGATAAATACGTAGCATTAACTGGTATGTATTTGATACATTCGGCAAGTTTAATCTTTGAGCAATGTATAGGTATTCAAAAAGAGTTGTACTCGACTACTACAGGTACACCTCTGCCCAACCCTTCGGGGAAACAAGGCGTGGTGTTGTGTTGTACACACGGCTACACATCAAGCTATACATTTCTAGTATAAGCTGACCTCGCATTGTACGAAAATCCTTTACGATGCGAGTTCAGCGTAAACTGGAAATGTACCTATAGCTTGATGTGTAGCCGTATGTACTTGACTAGTAAATAATAAAATCATACTTGGTTACGTTATTATTATTAACTCGAAATTTTGACATCCTTAGCAAGCTCTGGCTAGCGGCTAGGGCTCTACATTTTCCCCCTAGCGACAGTCCTGCCATCAGTGGCGGGCTAAGATCAAAGAATGATGTGGGAGAGTTACATTTCGCGAGGCCCTCTAGGGGCGCAAGAAGAAGAAAAAAAAAAATATTTAGAAATTCGTAAAATTTTTAGGTATAGATCGAGTTTATAGGATAGGCCGTTCAAAAATATTGCGGGTCTGAGAAAACCATTTTTCTATTCAAGGATTCGTTTGCGTAATATTGATTAAACTTTAACACGTTCAGTGCCGGGAACCTTCCTGGAGGGCTCGTGTCAATATATTTACTTATCGTTTTAGGACGAGTAAATTTTTTTCAACGCGTTCACGGCTTTTATGTAATGCATAAACCTTCGAGGTGCGAGGCCCCTCGGACCGCGACGCCGTAAGCGGTGGCCCACGTCGCCCACGCCTTACGCCGCCTCTGCCTGCCATAGACACTTATGAAATGACAGAAACTAGGAACGCGGTTCCATTTGGCCGTTTCCTATGGAGAAGAGCTGGCAAGAAAGTCCACGGTCCATCATCATTATACCTAATAATATAATAACAGCACATACTTAGTCTTATTATGCGTGTCGTAGGCGCATGTGTGACAAACACACACATACCAACATCATACAAAGTACCTAACCTACCTATTTATTTGATTTAATTTATCAATGAGATTAGAAAAAATATCAGTGGTCTTAGACGCAGCCCAGGGTCATGACCCCCATGACCACCCTAGATCCACTCTTGAATATGACGATTATTGTTGAAGATTTCGGAAAAAATCATGCCGACTGGAAGATTTACTGGCGTGCGCCGCGTAAACCGTAAAGATACATAAAATTTATGTTCTAGGTACAGAATTGGCTATCGTAAAAAATCCGCGATGGCATAATTATGTCTATCTTCTAACATTAACAACAAAACATGTTGAAATCTCTATTTTCTATCAGTCAATGTTTGACAGAAACTAAAGATTTCAACATGTTATGTTGTGAAATTTCGCCAGTGCAAACGCACAGTAAGGATGACCCACCAGTAACTATTAATATCTTTCAGAATGTGATAAAAATTTCATTGTTATTTCCGAAAGTATTTTCACCGGTATTATATTAATCCTTATACTTTCAATAAAATATGATATTTCAATTATTGGGCATTTAATTTGGATTAAAATATGGCTTGAAATCAAATATCATTTAGAATTAAGATGAATATACCTACCTATATGAATAAGATATCACAGAATCTAAATTACTTACGCGTAACAAAATAATTGTGGTTGACGACAACGCGGCGCAGCGGTAGGAGTCAATGGTGCCGATTCCCTTGTTCACAAACTAAACTAAATTTAAGTTCAGTGCATCTTTTTCTTTCTATTTCATTAAGAAAAGGACAGAGGATAAATTTTAGTTTAGTCCTGTCAAATTAATCAGCGCCTGTCAGTCTCCATACAAGTTTAGACGTGATTAAAAACTTGCCAACTAAAATTACGTCAATTTAAGGCTCTTTCAAACAGGCGCGACACGCGACGCAACACAAAGGCACCGCTCGTCGCGCGACGAGCGGTGTCTTTGTGTTGCGTCGCGAGTCGCGCTGGTCTGCACGAGCCTTTACGTCAAGCGCTGATTAATTTGACAGGACTAAACTAAAATTTATCTTCTGTCCTTTTCTTAATGAAATAAAAAAAGATGCACTGAACTTAAATTTAGTTTAGTTTGTGAACAAGGGAATCGGTACCATTGGCCTTTTCTTCGGCTGTTATATAGTTATGTATGTAATCCGGGTAGTAGATACCTACTTACCCTGGAATATTTTGCGACATCCACGCGGGCAAGGCTAGTAGGCTATAATTTACAAAGATATCACGCGGGCGAAGCCGCTGGCGGAAGCGTTGGATATAATAGAGTGACAAGCTGCTTCAGAACTTATATCGAAACTAATACAAATCAATTAAATAATTTTATAATTTTTTGTGCGTGAAAGCGTGTTTTTAGGGTTCCGTACCTCAAAAGGAAAAAAAGGAACCCTTATAGGATCACTCGTGTGTCTGTCTGTCTGTCTGTCTGGCTGTCTGTCTGTCTGTCTGTCTGTCTGTCTGTCTGTCCGTCTGTCACAGCCAATTTACTCCGAATCTAATGGACCGATTAAGTTGAAATTTGGTAAACATATGTATTTCTGTGACCCAAACACGAATGTTTAACGAAAATAAATGAATTTTAAATATAGGGGTCACTTTTAGGGGGCAAACATGAAAATTAAAAAAAAATGTTTTACTAACAGTACCGTGTGACATATCAAATGAAAGGACTTGTTATGAGGATCATAAAAATATTTTTTATATCATTTTAAAATAAACACTTTTAAAGATATTTAAGAAATTCAATGAAAATTGACCATTCCCCCCCCCCTTATCTCCGAAACTACTGGACCAAAAATTTTGAAAAAAATACATAGTATGGCTCTTTACTCATAGATAACAGGAAAACCTATAAGAAGTCCATGGTCTTAAAATAACATGGTAAATCTCTCAATATTGTGCGCGCAAACTTACATTTCGTCGCTCGGCATCCAATAGGCCCATCTCTCTAGCTATTATAATATCAACAACAAAATATCAAAAGTGTTTGACAGTCTGCTTAATACACAACTAAAAAATAAAACTGTAAATGTTCATGACAACCAATTCGGGTTTCGGCGTGGTTTGTCAACAGAAAGTGCAGTGTTGTGTCTTAAGCATACTGTCACATACTATACACAGCGTGGGACGCAGATTTATGTTAGCTTCCTCGACTTATTCAAGGCTTTCGATCTGGTTGCTTATGACGTATTGCGGAGAAAGATGGAGAAGGATAGATTGCCAACGGAGCTTATAAACATCTTTAAATATTGGTATGGTAACAAGATCAATAGTGTATGATGGGCTGGAACTTTTTCCAGGCCATACAGGTTGGAATGCGGGGTGAGGCAGGGAGGGTTGAGCTCACCCTCGCTTTTCGAGCGAGCTGATTAGCGAGCTCAACAGCACCAGAGTAGGTAACTATATAGATGGTATTTGTGTAAATAATATTAGCTATGCAGACGATATGGTGCTTCTGAGCGGGTCAATCTGTGGTCTCAGAAAGTTGGTCGCCAAATGTGAGCAGTATGCCAAAATACAATCATGGTTTGATGTATAACTCCAATAAGTCGGAGATCATGGTCTTTGAGGCTTGGGGTAGACCAGGTTATGTACCACCTGTATTACTCAATGAGACTCCACTACAAATAGTATTTACGTTTAAATATCTTGGTCATATATTGACCCCTGACCTCAATGACGGACTCGATATTGGCGGGAACGAAGGGTGTTGTCGGTAAGGGCGAACATGCTGGCTCGCAGGTTTGCACGCTGCTCACTTAAAAAGTCAAAATTACTCTGTTTTGAGCTTATTGTACAACGTTTTACACGTGCAGCCTATGGGCTAGATATACCCAAAGGTCGTGCAACACCCTTCGTATCCAATACAACAACGGTTTCAGGGTACCTATTGGTGGGGCTGCCCCGTTTTTGTTGCTCATCGGGAATGTTCGCAGACGCACATATTAATTGCTTTTACGCAATGATGCGAATGAGGTGTGCATCCCTGTTGCGCAGAGTGCGGGCCAGCTCCAACAATATCCTAAAAATGATCACTAGCAGGCTGGATTGCCAAATCACTGCAGTGCCATCTCCCATGAGGTGAAATAAATTGAAACTAGATTACGTGGGGCACTCGGAAAGTTTTGCGATACTAGAAAAAAATAAACTACAGGTTATATATTTTTTTATTATATCTTGAATACACAGTTTCATACGTCTAAACCAATTTTCATAACACATTTTCCAGTCCACATCAAACACCTGTTCAATCTCCTTCTCAAATGCAGCCAGTGCAGCTTCCGGTGATGAAAACTGTTTTCCTTTGAGTTGGTTTTTTATTTTGGGGAACAAGAAATAGTCACACGGAGCCAAATCGGGACTGTAAGGAGGATGACCTATAAATTTGACCGGTGTGCTGTCCAAAAATTCCCTTGTTTTGAGCGCCGAGTGAGTCAGCGCGTTGTCATGGTGAAGCAGTAGCCCACGGAGGCCAGTGTTCGGTCGCTTGCTGCTTGCAGCAGTAAAAACTTCTGGAAAACATTTGGTAACATACCATTTAGTATTGATGCTCCTTTGATCTCGAAAGGGTACTGACACCAGATAAACCGTCAAAGAAAAAAAACTTGCGATCAAAATTTTGCCTGCACTTGGTTGCACACTGGCTCGCTTCACTTAGGTAGGCGTTGGTTCATTTTGAAACAGCCACATGGTCGACTGACGCTTCATTTCTGGATCATTCTGATAAAACCAAGATTCGTCAGCCGTAATGATATCTTAAACGTGCCGAGACGAGCCTGCTTCAAATTTTTTTTATCCGAACCTCCTTCTGAGCCTGCGTTGGATTTTGCGTTACCAGCGTGAAACTATCTTCCTTACCCGAAGATGTCCATGTAGAATTTCATGACCGACATGGTTCACCATATGGTGAACCATTTCATATGTAATTCGCATATTCTCTTGAATTAAATGTTCACAGCCAGCACGTTTTGTTATGTAACAGCCGTCATAGGGCGGCCACTTCTTTCTTCGTCCGCCAAAATTACTTGACCACGCATAAATTCATTGAACCAACAGTCGCTTTAGAAGGGCTTTTTTCTATGAACACCATTTGAAGTCTTTCAAACAATTCTTCTGGTTTAAGTCGACATTTGAAATCGTACAAAATCATCGCGCGAAAATGTTCTCGTTGTAAATCCACTTTTCAGTAAGACAGAGTATTTTTTTTTGCTCCTAAAAAAATGTGGAGGGAATTTAGAATGTTATGTTTTTTTTTGTAATAAATAATCATATTTTTTATCGATATCAAAACCAGCCAGTATCCCATAGACAAAAACTGTTAGTCGCAAAACTTTCTGAGTGACCTGGTAAAATAAGCTAACATAGTTCATAATGTTAGCTTTTGTTATTATTTAATTTAATGATGTAATGTTCTAAATATTATTTATTTGTGTAATCATGTATTTGCAGTTTTAATATTTTATTTTGTAAAGTTGTAACCATGTGCCCAAGTGAAATTGCATTTATTATTAGTTGTTAAACTGACTTTTGCCGTTTGACAGCAACTAGCTGTCAAACGGTAGACTATGTGCACTTGGGAACATGGCAGTCGAGCTTGAACACTCACAGAGTGCAGATGTATTTTCGTGTATTTAAAAGTGTTATCAAAGTGGTATTAAACGGATTATATAAAGCTATACATACTTTGCTTTTTCTTTGCAACATAGTGGATTACAATAAGTTTACTAACACAATGAGTCCTTGTTACTTGAATAAAGAAAAATATCGTGACCATTTTTCTTTTTCAACGACGTTTTCTAAAAATTAAACCTAGCTAGATCGATTTATCTCTCCCGAAACGCCCTGCATACTAAAGTTCATAAAAATTCTTTGAGTCGTTTCCGAGATTCAGATTATATATATACATATATACAAGAATTGCTCGTTTAAAGGTGTTAGATTTATATTATTTTTATATTAATACCGCGAATGTGAAATTTTTAACGAACATCAGATTTTTGTTTTATTTCATTCTACACAATCAAATAAGTGATCTTGCAATTAAAAAAAAAACGTAAAAAAATGTCACATTCGCGGTATTGGATGCCGAGCGACGATTTGTAGTTGGAATGTATGGGAGAACATGTTTTTCAACTACAATGTTAAGTTTGTTCTTGGGATAAATAAATTCATCTTAACTACGGAACCCTTCATTGTGCGTAGTCCGACACGCACTTGGCCGGTTTTTTAGTTTTTTTTTACCACATTTTTTTAAATTTTTGTTCTAGTGTATTCTTCATTTAGTTAATAAGTCTAAAGTCAACGAAGTTATGACTTGACGGGTTTACTAGTATCCACTATAGAATTCCACTATCCACCTCCTGGCTCCATCATCAGACCCTCGACACCAAGTGCAATATACCTGCTGGACTCATTATAACGAATCATATGACCTCAATCTCGAGGGGTTTACTAGTAGCCACTGAAACATTCCACTATCCACCTCCTGGCTCCATCATCAGACCCTCGTTACCAAACCCAATCTATTGGACTCGTCAAACCGAATCATAAATTATGAGCCGAAACTCGAGGGCTTTACTACTGAAGAGTTACACTCCACCTCCTGGCTCCATCATCATATCAGCGCAAAATTATGAAATTATTGTATTGTCATCAGTATCAGTCCTTGACGCGTGTGCAAATTTTCAAGTTAATCGGACATCTTGAAGTTGGTGAAAATTTTCGTTGAAAGATTCCGTGATATAGAAAGATCACAGGTCAAGTCAAGCAATTCATACCGCTCCAAAACTTGATGAGACGATTTTCTTCGACGAGGTTCTTCTTCAACCCAAAAAAGATTTATTCAGCTGTATATAATAATAATATTCCCCTCACTTCCCAGGGAAGTGAGGGGAATATATCTTATGTCTGTCGCGTAAATGAACATGATTTTGCGATGGCACATCAGGGCCAAATTCCAAACTATTGGTAGTAGGGCAACGTGTTCAAAGGAACGATGAACTCAATATTGAAGAAAAAGAAAACTGCATATTTTATATAGGCACTGGAAAAGCTTCTGCCTGAGCCAGGAATCGAATCATCTCATTTGAAGAAAAAGCATCCTGTATTTTTATACCGACCGACGGATAGTGTTGCTGATAAGGATCAAATATTGTAAATTAAGTGTAAAATCAAAGGAAGTGTCAGTTTTTGCAATTGACAAAAAAACATGAAAATTTAAAAATTGCCAACATTATACAGGACGGTATATTATGAAGGTTAACGTCATTAAAAAAAATAGATTTCTCATGCCCAGGGATATCTGAAAATACTCCATGTATGTCGAATAATAAATCAATTTAATGATTTTTAAAGAGATTTCTGCCTCACCTCTTTTAAAGGCCGATTCCAGGGAAGTGGTCGATTCAGTACCAACTGTTTTGTGGTTTGTGCAAGCCTCAGTGGCGTAGCGAGGGGGGGGGCGGAGGGGCGGACCGCCTCGGGCGCCACCATTAGAAGGGCGGCAAAAAAATATATTTCGTGCGGTCACTGGTGATCAGTCAGACAATTAATATTTCAAGAAGTTAGCTTTTACCCACTTGCACATATTGAATGTTCCTCCCGCCCAAAATAATTGTTGCAAATCACGAGTGCGGTCGGCCCTATGTTCTATGTTATGGGGTTTTGGTTTCCGTTACTTAGTCCGTAAGGTGGACCATTGTAGGTACGTGGGCTACAGCGGCCGTTTGGTGGTTATTCCAACCAGCCCACCTCCCTCCAGAAGTTAATTAAAACTCCTGGTCTGTTCAAAACGTCTGTAAAAGATCTGGGTGACCCGAGGGTTTCTGTTCTAATCTGGGTAACGCCTGTGCATTCAAAGAGCACATGCGCGACGGTTTCCTCAGCCTCCATGCAGGTCCTGCACAGAGGACTGTCCGTTATGCCTATTGTGTGGAAGTGTTTGTTTAGCAGTGTCCCGTGCTGGTCCCCGTCACCAGACGCAGGCCGTTCCTGTCCAGGCGTAATAAACGCCTGGTTAGCCTGTTATCCAAAGATGGCATGGCTTCCTTGGACTGCCTGCAGCCCGGTGTTGAGGTCCACCAATAATCCGCTTGTGTGTGGGTGTACTCCTGTAGCCACCTACGTATTTGGTTGTAGAGGATTGGTACGATAGGCTCGTGTCCACAGACTGCCATGCTAGATCCCTTCTAGCAAGTTCGTCAGCTGCATCGTTACCTAGCGATCCGCTGTGTCCTTTTATCCATTGCAGTGTCACAGTGTTGCGGCTAGAAACAGTTACCTGCTCTAGTGCATTATGACATTCTAGTATTAAGTTCGAGGTAATATATTTTTTCCGTAAGGATTGGAGAACTGAAGCGCTTCGGAGAGTATACGAACGTGGGTGTCAGTAACTTTCCTGGCTTCTATGGCGTGGACCGCTTGTATGATGTCCACACACTCCGCCTGATAGATGGTATTGAACATTCTCAGCGGGCGGGATATATTTATGTTGAGGTCGTGTGAGAACACTCCGGTACCGGATTCGGTCTTCGATCCGTCGTCGGTGTATACTCTCAGCTCTTCCGGGCCTGAGTAGTCACACTGTTCTTCTGTAAGTATTATGTTGTAATGCTTTTAAAAGTGGTGTGATTTCGGGGCTTTGACGCAGGGTGATGCCATCATCGACTGTCGCTTGATCGCATCTTCCTTTATACGCGTGTACTTAACTCTGGAGTCTTTGCTTAGGGTTCCTGATAAATGGAGTCTAAAGGCGGCCAGGGCCGCCTCCTCCCGCACAATGAGGTGTAGAGGTGGCTGTCCAAGCATTGCCTGTAGGGCGGCAGTGGGTGTGGTTCTCATACTGCTAGTGATTGCAACACAAGCAAATCGCTGCGTTTTTCGAGATCTCTTTGGGCTGCACTCAAGTCTGTCCTGGGCCACCAAACCAGTGAGCCGTATGTATTAAGTAGTTAGATGACTGTGGTGTATAGCCAGTGGGTGACCTTGGGGCTTATCCCCCAATTTCTGCCAAACAGTCGCTTGCACTGCCACAGGGATATGCTGGCTTTTGTTGTGATATAGTTGGTGTGTTTTGCCCAGTTCAGTTGTTTGTCCAAAAATATGCCCCGGTGTTTGGTTTCAATCGAGAGGCTAAGGGTTGTTCCAAAGAATCGTGGTAGTTGTAGTGTCGACAATTTCCTCTTTTTTGTGATGAGAATCAGTTCGGTTTCTGTAGATCACTTAGAGTTGGTGCTTGTCGCACCTTACCACTATCTTCAGGGCTTGACGTATGAGGTTGCATAGGGTATTTTCGTGGGTCCCGTTTATTATTATAGTTATGTCATCGGCGTAGCCTACGGTGAAATAACCTTTGTCATTGAGTGTTTTGATGAGGCTGTCTACTACCAGGTTCCATAGAAGCGGCGAGAGGACGCCCCCTTGCGGGCAGCCCTTCGCAACGATGGCCCTCGTAGTGTCATTTACTGTGACATTGTGATATTGGGCCTCTTTGTATATCTCCCAGTCGCCCGGGAGTCTAGTGTTTTTGGCTCTGTTAAATTGTTTGCGTAGCGCCTCTCTGAGTTTGCTAAGTTCAGCGTTCCACCAAGGGTTTCTCTCGTTCTTGGTTCGTGGGGCTCTTAGTTTGCAGCATGCGTGGTATGCTTCAGTTAGGTATTCTGATAGCTTTATTACGGTGTATTCTAATTGGACGTAGATTAGCAAAAAGGATTCAACCCACACTATGGTCAAAAATTTAAAAGGACCTTAAGATTGGTTCCTTTAGGACCTTTTTCATTTTTGACCATAGTGTGGGTTGAGTCCTTTTTGCTAAACTACGTCCAATTGTGCCTAATCTTTTATGGTTACTTGTGTTAGGTATCTAGTGAATAGGGAGGCCAAGAGACGTTTGTACCCGGGAACATTGGTGTGCCTCGGGTTTTGCCTCGATTCGGGTTTCTTAGTGTTAGTGGTAGTTAGTTTAAAGCGGATCCTTCTGTGATCCTGAGCAGGAAGGCTCGTCCGATACGTGCCAGTTTGTGATAAGGCTTGTTGCGTTTCGGTCGGCCCTTGTTTGTGTTTAGACGTGTACATGTATGGTGTGAATGTGTGTGCGCGGGGCGTATGCGGGCACGCACACTGTCACACCATGCATGTACAACGTCTAAAAACAACCAAGGGCCGACCGCGTTCGTGATTTTCAAGAACTATAGGTACTGTAAGTCCTTTCAAGGAAGTACGTGATGCTTTGACAATTCAAAAAAAGTTTTTATTTAAAATCTAACCTGTATAATGCAAAATAATGATGACTGTTCTTGCCGAAAAAAGTTCTCTAGAATTAATATATGTTATGTGTAGTATACATTAAATTGAAATACCTAAATAAAAGGGCGGCTAAATTGTCTTCCGCCCCGGGCGGCCGACACCCACGCTACGCCGCCGCCGCTGGCAAGCCTACATTCCGCCTAGGTTTTTTAAATGATTTAGGAACATTTTTTTATTTGAAGTAGAAATTTCGACTTTGAACGTAAACTCCTACTTTTCGATCAAAATTTTTGTATCTTGAATTAATTAATGATTGGAAGATGATTGTTTTATGTCTGAAAGAACAATCCCTAACAATGAAAATTGCAAAAAAAGAATGTGAAAAAGCCGTGTAAAAATAAAGATAGAGTTTTATTTAATAACAAATTACAAAATTTTCATGAAATTTAAAAGAAATATTCGAAAACTATCAATAATCGCGGGACATACATGAGTATTTTCGGATACCCCTCGATATAAGGAATCTATATTTTTTATTTGCCGTCACTATCTGCAATTTTGTGAATAAGTAATATTTATGTTCACAGCATTTGATCTACACCAGCTACACCATCGTTTAGTGCAATAAAACAAAGTGCTGTTTTAAAAGAAAAAAAAAAAACATGTGTGCAATTCACACGTGGTAGAAGACCTTCAAAAATTTTGGCTTTGAGATAACGAAAATTTCGGGAAGAGGATAATTGTAGGTTTTAGTAATGATCATAGTGATACAAAGTTTGATAATTATTTAACATTTTATTCGTATAGGGTATAGGTATATTACATAGATTTATTCAGACTCAGAGCTTACATTTTCGATAAATGATACAAGAGGTTTATTTCATCTAAATCTATCCAGCCGTTTGAGCGTGAAGAAGAGACAAACACATACACACTCACAAACTTTCGCCTTTATAATATTACTAGCTTCTGCCCGCGACTTCGTCCGCGTGGAATAGTTACTTTGGTCTAATGATAACTTTAACCCGCGACTTCGTTTACGTAGGTGATTTTTTTTTTGTTTATGATACGTACTTTAAGGAGCTATTTTGGGTACCTACATCGCGCTTTTATCAGTAAAAGTGGAATTTTAAAACGTTAGGTAAAAGTACTGGGTCTTATAATCTTATATCACGCCCTTCCCCATGCACATCATAAATGCGCGCGCAGGAGGTAGGTACTTGATCATTATTTTGCTGCGATGTTATTTTAAAACTGCGATATCTCCCAAGATATTCATTGAAATCGAATGATGTACTTAAAGGGCAATTTTGTTTTAAATTAAATACTTATAATGAATAATGTTTTTATTTGGATAAGGATTAATATCATGTTTATAAAAACACCTTCGCAAATAATGCATTATTTTAGAATAAATTTGGTTAGCATAAACTCTAGCATGAACTCTCATAAACTTTGAGGCTCCTCCGGTTCTGCAGCGCCTCGGGCATGTTTGCGGAGGCGCGCACCAACTGTTTTCACGCCACCATGCGCAAGCGGTGCGCGTCCTTAGTGCGCAGGGTGCGGGCCATCTCCAATACTGTCCTGAAAATGATCGCTGAGCGATTTGACTGCCCCTACATACGACAATGCTGTAACAGACATGTATAGCCAGGGCACTTAATCTGATTGACACTGACCTTTATTATTATTAATGACTTGTTTGATGAAATCTATAAATTTTAATTTAATATTAATTCTGTGTAATTTGACATATCATTTTAATTTCAATTCTGTGACCCTATAATTTGTATTACTCATTCGTTTATTTTAATTGAATTTGACATTTTATTTTTATTTGAATTCTGTGAACTTTATAATGTGTACCTATTTTAATTGCATTGACATTATTTTTATTCTATTGGTTTTGTTATATTGCGTGTTGCAGTATAGTTAAATTTTATTTGATGTAATATGGGTTTTGCCTGAATTAAATGAATTTTATTTATTTTTCATTTTATAAAAAAGGTTATAATGAGCCAACCTTAAAAGATAGACATATGCTGTCGCGGACTTTTTATAACTTTTAATTATAGGGGAACAATTCTGTCATACATGATTTTTGCGAAACTTTAACCGTTTACGCAGCGCACGCAGCGGAAGCTCTCAAAAGGAAAAATAAAACCCCCCGATTTTGAAACATTTTTCATTGGTGCTCCGCTCCTATTGGTCTTAGCGTGATGAGCCTTTAGCCTTCCTCAATAAATGGGCTATCTAACACTGAAATATTTTTAAAATCGGACCAGTAGTTCCTGAGATTAGCACGTTCAAGCAAGCAAACAAACTCTTCAGCTTCAGAGAACCACGAACATAAGAAACACTGTATAATGCTTCCTATCTCATTTTCTCCCACGTTAAATCTTATGAATTTGCGTCTGTCTCTTTTTACTGTCGCTTTTTCGTTTCATCGACTTTCAAATCAAAACGATGCTAAAGAAGTTTTCACTTCAAAAATCTTTCGATTCCCAGCTCAGGCAGAAACTATTTTAAAAATCAAAAAAATCAATTTTATTCTCCTTCAAAATCGAGGTCATGCTTCCATTTACCCTTTTGCTCTACTAGTCACAGTTTCGGATTTCACCTTGCTTGAAGTCCTATCTCAAACACAAACGGGATGGGGTTGAATTCCTGGCCCAGACAGAAGATTTTTCAATAAAAACATAGTTTTTCTTTTTGCAAGCGTCGTCGCGCGACCTACCACGTTTTTGCGAGGAATATAAGCGCTCACATACCACACGGATTATATTATATCTTGCACGTTATTTTTTCAGCTGCGTTTAAATTAATTATCAGTAGAGTTGTGGACACCAGCCCGTCTTACTACTAAAGTTCATTTTCAATTAATTATATTGAAATCTGCTCATGCATTTTGTCGCTCCATCAGCGCTGACCTTTAGGCGCCATGTTTGCTGCGGCTACGACGCGACGATTGAAGCTCTGAAGTCAATGCTGGATTTAAATTAAACAATGATAGTATATGCTTGTACTATAGCATTTATTACTGCAACAGAGAGTTTAATTTACATAAATATAAAATCATCTACTATTGATTGAATTCATTTATCTCCTGTACCATACTTGAAGTGTTTTCATTCGTTTTACTTTCTTCTGTAATTGAAGAACTCCATAGAGTAATGCTTCAGCTGTTGGTGGACATCCAGGCACATAAATATCAACGGGAACTATGCGGTCACAACCTCTGTGAATCAAATAGAGAAAATTTATTAATTAAAAATAGTCATGAGCTATGCTTTAAAACTACACCAGGTGACCCAGTGGTTTGCTTTTTCATTAAGAGTGTTCATCCAAAAAGTTGGCAATGCCACAAATAGCTGTCAAATATTTACCAATTTTGATTAATTTGGCAATATTACTGTATGGATATCCTTCCTTATTAATAATATTATAAATGCGAAAGTAAGTTTGTTTATTACGCCTTCACGCTAAAACGGCTGAACGGATTTGGATGAAATTTGGCACATATATAGATGATGCCTTGGAAAAGAACATAGGATACTTTTTTTTTTTCCCACGGAATCGAGATTTATGCGGGTGAAACCGCGGGGCGCAGCTAGTAAGAAATATTGCTAACTAGTGAACTAGAATATTAATAAGGAATTGCAAGTATAACACTGAATTTTATGTTGTAACAGATTTAGATGTAAAAAAGGCATTTGGAAAGTTTCCAAAAACTTTTTTTACATCTAAAACTAAATATCCGAACACGTTACGAAATTAACTATTGCATTTCATATTCAATATTTTAGTTCACTAGTTAGCCATATTTCTTATTTCCATACAGTAATATCAGCAAATTAAACAAAACAGTGAAATATTTGACACCTCTTTGCAATGTTGCCCACTTTCTGTATAAACACACATTTAGCTGTAAATTATGAATTTGGTCTTGGGCTGATTCTTTAATAAGTAAGTTGAATTCTTACCTTACAACTGAGTAAGAGTAATGGTAGTAACCACCACCATTTGCACAGCTGCCCATAGAAATTACCCATCGTGGGTCAGGCATTTGATCATAGACTTTCCTTAAAGCAGGTGCCATTTTGTTGGTCAAAGTACCAGCTACAATCATCACATCAGATTGCCGGGGAGATGCACGGAACACCACACCATACCTTGAAAGTATAATAAAGTGTGACACTGGTGAAACTTTCAAGAATAACTTTCTACTAATCCTTGGCTGATTTTACAAAATTGACTAGTAATTGTTCAAAGTCAATAAAATATATTTGAGGGCCGCAGCTAGAGAGTAACACATATTACTTTGTTCTTATCAAACACAGATAAATTGCTGGCTCTTTGGTTGATAGGAATGTGTTGATTATGAAGGTTTACAATGATGAATTTACTTACAAAGACATACCTATTCAAAATTATTATGATCTTTGAGTACATATTATTATTGTTTTGCTACATACCTGTCCATGTCATAGCGAGGAGCTGCGATGTGCATCATCTCCACGGCACAACAGGCCAGCCCAAAGGTCATGGGCCATATTGAACCCTTTCTTCCCCAATTCAATAAGTCATCAAGCCTAGCTACTGCCATCTCAGCCATGTTGCTAGCATCTTGAAACGGCGAGTATGGTCGTGTTTCGTTTGGTTTGGGAGCGGGTAAATGGGTTTGCCTTATCTGATCTACGATGGGCGCAAAACCACCTTTTTTAACAACAGACAAAAGCGTTGAAGGAGTTGTGACTCCCAAAGCTTTAATAGCCTGCATCTTGCCTGAAAAATTCGTAGTAAACACAGAACCACACTTTAGTAGGTATCAACATAAATTAACAAAATGGTTTTTGTAAAATTGGTATAAACAGTGCACTTACAATATTAACGCATTAAGCAACTATGACTCGTGTCGAATATAAATACGCAATTTCACTTAAAACTATACGAATGAAAATCTATACAAGGTGCCAATTTTACGTAATTCGTGGTGCGTTCACAAAGAAAACAATATTTCACTTTGAAAAATAATCAAGACGACTTTGTCCTTACGTTTTAATTGATTTCATTAACTCAAGTACATGTAAAATCTAATATCTAACATACTTTTTGGTCAAAAAATTTAATACAAAGAACTTTTGAAACTAACTTCAGTTTTTTAAATCAAAACTCACCTGTGTGTTATCTAATTTCGCAAATGAACAGTGTAAAGTCAAACGCAATATTTAAAGGGGTGTATACACTGTTGGTCTATATTGTCTGGTGTAGCGAACATGCTTGGGAGCGATTATTGGAACTAACTAAATCAACAATAAATGAAAATTGACGATGTGTAATTTTTTGTGCACCACTAGCACCGCGGCGCTGTCGCATGCCACTTCTGGGCTTGCTGCACCATACACAGAGTACTTTGGCACCATACATCAAATCTGCAACGATTTGTGACTTCGTTTCCTATTATTCAAATATTGTAATTCAGATGAACATCCATTTAATGTTAGTAGTAGTATAGCTTAGCCTAACGTCAGTAATAAATTAACCACCTTAGTAAGAGAGGAAAGTTCCACCGGTCTGAAAACACATTCAGGATGCCATTGGAGCAGGAGCGCAAGCGCGCCACCATGGATACGCATCACTTCCGCGCATAATCGCGGCGAACCCGTCGACGCGTTCATGGTTTTGGTCCTCGATCCTCGGTTTTTGTAAAAGGATCAGTAGCCAGATCTGGTAAAAAAAAATCTCAGCTGCTGTCAGCAACTGACAGTGAACGTCAACACTCAACAGCTGATAGAATTTTGAATTTGATTTCTGTTGTAATTTTATTTACTTCTTCTAGTCCTAAATAGAACTACAGCCTTTCTCAAAATGCCTAACAATTTAAGGAAAGTAAGTTATTATTTTCAGGTGTAAAATTGTTAGGTTTTTCTGTACCTACTCAATAATCATGAATTTTATTTGGTACAGGAGAAGAAATGGTTTAAACCAATGTTTGATTTTGATGATGAAGAGAAACCATCAAAAAAATTGAAAAAGGAAACACACACTCAGAAGGTACCTGAAGACATAGAGCCAGTAGAAAATGAGGTATGTTTGTGAATGCCTACAAACGAAATTGTGAGATTTAAAAAAGCTCTGCCTATTTACAATTTTATTTACTTCAAGGTGTTGGATTCAACCATAAGCCGGAAACCTGTTATTATCACAGATCATAAACATTGGATGAAAACATTTGAACCTGTTAATGTAGATGATTTAGCTGTACACAATAAGAAGGTGCAAGAAGTAGAAGAATGGGTCAAGGCTGTGAGCAATAACAATAACAGTGATATGCTCCTCATGACCGGGCCTGTTGGTTGTGGGAAAACCATAACTTTACGTGTGCTGGCAACTAAGTATAATGTTAGAATTACTGAATGGATTACTCCTGTGGATATTGATATTCCCTCTGAAAATGGTAATCCAGTTCTCTAATTTCACTGAAAAAATCACGAATCATCATCATAGATCTATTCTATATTAAAGTCATTTTCAACTTGCCGACTTGACAGAAAGTATATAAGTAAATTTACCCACACAGGATGAAAATGACTTGCCTTTTTAATAACTCATCATCTGTTAGACGCCTCATTGAGGTGGATGACAATTAAAATTCTATTGTGTCTTGTTCATGACAGTTGAAAGGTTAATTCATTTTTGCTGTTACTTGTAATTTGTTTTCAGGAGAATTTGAATTTAAGCAAAGACAATCTGTCCGATTCCTGGATTTTATATTAAATGCTGCCAACTTTACATCTCTGTTAGATGATAATAGTAGAAAATTGGTATTGGTAGAAGATTTTCCCAATACCTTTTTGAGAACACCCTCAGAATTTACAGATGTGTTACAGTAAGTTATTTATTTTATTGTTGTTTCTAATTGACCATCAGAAGGTATTACTTATGTACACTGTAATTTATTTTGATTATGTACAGGCAATACAGGCAAAGGGCAAAATCACCAATAGTATTCATTTGTTCAGAAACTCATACAGATAATAAGAATTCTGCTACCAACATCTTCACACAAGGTTTGAAAGAGCAGTTCAACATACACCATATTTCGTAAGTACACACTCTACTTCTGAACTTTGGTACAGTTTGATTCAAACTTAATGGTGTCTTGGAAGCGCACTACTCGCTGTATAGTAGCGGTACTATACAGCGAGTAGTGCACTTCCAAGACACCCCTCATCCCCGCTGACCCATGAATTCGTTACCGGCAGCGACTCGCCTCACGTTCCGAGCCACCATTAAGTTTGAATCAGCATGTATCCCTTGATGAGAAGCAATATAGTTGTATGTACTACATAGTTTCAATTTAGTCTTACTTATTAACAAAATGTTTGGTTTTACAGGTTGAACAGTGTAGCACCAACAAATCTAAAAAGTGCTCTAAAACGAGTTGCAAGCATAATAAGCAAGAAGCACACTGCAGTTTATAACTGCCCAACAGCTGATGTGATAGAATGTGTGGTCAACTCTTCAGTAGGGGATGTGAGGTCAGCAGTATTGAATTTACATTTTGCATGCTTGAAAGGTAAGTCCAATCTCAATCCCCAACTTATATCAATGTATTTGCTATTTTTCTACATGCCCAAGGATGATGTCTAATTATTTTATTATCAATACTTGTTTTAGGAGGATCTAAGCAAAACATGGACACAAGCACAGTACAAGGAAAAGAATCAAAAAGCAAGACCATTAGAAAAAAAAAGCAGGGTACTAGTAAATTTATGTCATTAGGGAAAGATCAAACAGTAAGCATCTTACATGGAGTGGGCAGAGTATTGAATCCTAAAGGTATTTCTACTACCTATATATACTATGAGAAAAGCTATATGTATAAAGCTCAAATTTATCTGTTTACAGTAATAGAATCCGAAACTGGCAGTAAAAAGTTTACACATTCTCCTGTAGACATCATTGAGCAGTTCATAAGTCAGCCCATTTCTTTTGTAAACTTTTTGGAAGAAAACTACTTGCCTCATTTCTCAAATATTGATCACGTTGACAAAGCTGCTTCAGCCATCAGTGATGCCGATTTCATGCTCACAGAGTGGAGGGTAACTGACTTTTTTTTACTGGATTTAATTAACGGGTTTAATGTGTTTGCTGCACTATGTATGTTTTATTTTGTCATTGACGTCATTGTTACAGGAAAAAATGTGCCAAGAATATGGTTTGTATACTGCGGTCGCCGGTTTAATGCTTGCAAATAAAGCACCTATATCAGCATGGAATCCAGTGAGGGGTCCAAAAAATATGAAGATACAATATCCGTAAGTATAAAATAAAAAACACCATCAGTATAGTCGACCTCGTAATTCTCTATCCCCGCGCCCCTTTTAAAAGCGATCTTCGCGCGAATACATGTCATGTTATGATCGTTCGAACTTTTTGTTCGGTGAACCTAAACGCGTGGTTGTGCCGACAGAAGACCGTTTTCCGATTTTCCGAAAATAAAGTGACATAAGCACGCGACGATTGCTTTTAAATACGGTCTATCACTTTGACAAAAAAACAATGGCACTCCGGGAGTGCCGAAAGAAGTGAAAACTTGAAAAAAAAATCGGCAACGCGGTAATCAACGCGTTGATGTCTTTTTAATGGTCAAAAGCTGGTGTCATCAATGGTTTAGTCCCATTTCAAAAATGCCCAATGTGCCTAAAGAATTTTTTACTTCAAAAATCTCCAGTAAATTGAAAGTTCACCAGTAAGTTGAAACCACATTGACACAGGACACTTAAAAGTCGTGCCATTAAAGTTGAGACTTGACCGCGCCTTCCGCCGCCCCAGCCACTCATGCCGCTAAAGAGATGGGTATAAATCTACTGCGCAAGTCAGACCACGTGGTGCGTCAAGTCTCAACTTTAATTAATGGCGTGCAAGTGACTATTCAACCTTAGGATGGTAAAACAATTACGAGGTGGACTATACAGAAAAATCATCTGCTTGAACACAATAGCTGATATACATTTTTGTTTTAGGTCTGTACGAGAGCTCCTGTTGCTAGAAGAAAATCATTTATACAAAGGAAAAGTTTTAGTCTCAGATTACCAAACATATTGTAAAATTATTGGAAATAAAACTGAAACCTGATACTTGGTACATTCTTTTGGATTTAATATTTAAGACTAGTTTCGCTCACGTGACTGGCTGTTCTTTTGGCTTCAGGTTTAAGCCAATGGAAACGTGAAGTCATGGTACAAAAAACATGATTGAACTTTGGAAATATGGATTTAATACTATAATATTATCACAATCTGCCTGCCTACCTAGTTGGTCTAATGGTCGCAAGACCGACTGCTGAAAGTTGTGTTATTGGGTTTTTCCATTAAAGTTCCTAATGAATGTCTATAGAAGCCTGGAGTCTGGATTTGTGTCTGGTTAGCAATAGTTTTGCTCAAGTCCTAGCTGCTAAACGTTATCTGGCGAATGGAGCGTGTGCGTGTCACCGTTTACTCGCAATACGACACAAATGACTTAGCCGACGTTCGCACGGACGTAATAAAATCGTGGCGGGATTTTATCGCGCAATGAATTTTCAACTCTCGGTGTTAAACCGAGCGTTGAGAATCCAACGCGCTGGGACGCACTCTCGTCCCAGCGCGTTGAAAAACCAGTGCACGAAATAAAAAATCGCCGCGATTTTATTACGTCGGCTTATGGTGGCACTTCACTTCGCGTATTTGTCAGAATATTCGCGTTACATCGTAAATACAAAATGAACTTTTATATACCTAATTTATATTAGTATGAATAATATCGCGAATCCGACCAGTCATAATTATTACTCAATAACCCTTATACCTATTAAATTTGGTCGGATTCGCGATATTATCACTAGTATAGTACAGCCGTCTAGGCACTCGGCACGAAGAGACTGTAGTAATCTATCTTGAAAGCAGGGCGACTGCCACTTTACCTCAATGTTATAACCAAATTAAAACATTTTCTATTTGTTTTCGGAAGAATGAAAATGGGCAAAATACAGTTAGCCGTAGGGGACTAAAAGGCTCAGGAAAGTTTAGCCTCGCAGATAGCTGTGACCCTGTACTATTTATGCAAGGCTCCTCATCAGTTTATCTCTTGCAGAATGGCGGTAACAGATAACCTACCAAGATAGACTAGCTGACTGACCTGAAGAATAATTCTGAAAAGCAGGTAGAATGTTTTCTCTTCACAGTAAGAGAAGCAATTCTACCAGTTGCTTCATATTACCGTATGTCAAAGATTTATCCTGAAAGCTTGCTTGAGACATTTACGTTCAGACGCCAGCACATCACGCTACTACAATCTGTCAAATTTATTTAATAGATTTTCAACTTTATCGCTGAAGTCTAAGGTTCAAAGTTGATTGGGAAAATTTGACAGTTTCGGGTAGCTTGATGTGCTGGCGTCTGTACATATTTTAATTCTCGGAGACCAATTTAATATGACAGGAAAATAAGTAGGTACCTAGATTTTTGCTACACTTTATACTGCTGTCCAAATTCTGTTTAGCCGTTGATAAGAAGACTAATATGTGTGTTTAGTATGTTTATGCTAGACTGATTTGTAAGGAAGGAACGATCCTGAAAACAAGCCTCCACACAAATAATACCAAACAAATACCAACTATTATTACATATAGAAGCGACACTCGCTCCATGTAAATTTTTCGCTCGGCGGAATGTAGCAGTACCTACGGCTATCAGTATATCCGTGCCGTGATTGGCTTCGCTCAACCCAGACCAGAGATATTATTCGAACCATATTCAAAACAAAATCTATATTTGCGTGATGCTGGAACATACATTCATTCAGATAAACAGACAAAAACTACATATATGCGGTATTAGAATCGTTCCTAGACCTCGTACAAATTAACTTTTTTCAAAAATTCTATGTACAGTTTTGAGTTTGCTACAATTTTATGATAGATACTAGCTAGACTATTAAATAAAATACATCAAGATCCTTAAAATATTATTATTAGTAACATAGGATGAGATACAGTCTGAATTGCAGAACAAGTTTTCTACTTGGCATTGGAAACTGGATCTTTGGATCTGGGAATAAAAATTAAAGTCTGATTACCAATACAATTTATTAGCAAAAAAAGTCAGGATTCCTCAGATATTACAAATACATTATTATTATATTACACTTCACACTGTTTAAAGTCATATTTTGATACAGTTCATCTGCATTGATCACTCACTCAGTTGATTCCATTTTGCAAGCTTTTATAACAAGAAATGTCTCATTAAAAGTTTATTCAAATAAATGGTGCAAAGTCATTAAGACACAAATACTTACCTGCACACCATATCGCCATTATTACAACAAGTCTACAATACAATTATTATACTGGAATCGACCATAAAGATGGGAAGTAGATTTATACTTACCTCAGTGTTATTTCTGGAACATGTACCATTGATTGGTAACTTTGAAAGCCTCCCAAACTTAGATAGGTCAAAAATCTGTTGTGTTAGGGTATTTCATGCAAGGGTGTGTAGTGTGTGTGAGTGTGTATGTGTATGTGTGGGGGAGTTATCGGGAGGAGGAGGAGGAGGACCTGGAACGTCGGCGGCGTGGGGCCGCGCGGGGCGAGCGCGAGCGAGAGCGGCGCCGCCGCGGCGGGGAGCGGCGCCGGGGCAGCGGGCTGCGGCGCCGGTACCTGCACACAACGAAATTAAATATTAGCACAGTCTATCTACCTCATTTAATTATGACATTATCAATACCAATGGAGCTGAGTTTTTAGCCGGGTCTAGAGTCCAGATCGGCGTCGCGTGACTGTCTCATGACGAAATTTGTTCGGTCTGTGCGGACGCGCCTCTTGTTACGCGCGTGACATTTCACATTCTTTACGCGTCAGGGCGCTTGCCTCGCGTAGCGGTTTGGCCGGTCTGGACCTGGCCGGCTATTGAATATGGTTAGAATGTTAACATTCTCTTAGTTTTTTTTTAAATATAAAATTCAACAAATGAAATCTATTTTAGCATAGGTACTAATACTGACCGAGGAGGCGAGTGTCGTCGAGGCGGGGCATGTCTGGGCGGCGGCGGGCGCGGGGAGGGCCGACGAGGACGCGACGGTATCAACACCGGCGCTGCTGTAATTTCTTGGCCGTCGATCTGACCTATAATAATAGAAGTGTGCATTCTGTTTTACAATTTTATTTTATTGAAACTGGGATACCTGAACCACTACCTTACCTGACCATTTCTGTCTGTGACCATATAGATAGCTGGATGGATTTTAGTCAGATTAATATACTAAGTATTTAGAAAAGCCTTGTTTTATTTACCTCCATCCATGTGTTTCATGGCATTTTCTGCCTCGTCTGCATTACTGAACTCGACATATGCATATCCCCGTCCATTGTGGGGATGTAATCTGTCCATGGGAAACTCAACTGCTTTCACAGTACCATATGTTGAGAATATCTCATGAACATGATCTCTGGAGACATTCAAAGTCAAACGCCCTATGTGAATTCTTGTAGGGCGTGGCGGAGGGGAGCGCTCACGCTTTTTGCGGCCAGGTGATCTGAATAGAAACATTCTGATTAATTTCTGAAGCAGACTGAGCATTACAAAATAGAAATAATAAAGTTATGGAAAATATTTCTGGTATTCTAGCAGTTACAGCTAGTCTGTACACAATAATAAAAGTAATATTAATTTAATTTGTATTATGACTACTACTTACCTATCATGTTTCTCCTTGCTTTTTCCCTTATCATTAGATGAGGGTGCAGCTAATTTCTTCTTGTCAAGAGGTGATCTGTCCCTTACTTTATCTCGGTCAGGTTCACGGCGATCCTTCACAGGGCTCTTATTCGGGGAAGTTCTGAAATAGGTTGCCAATTGTTTAATATTTTTAAGTCAATAATAATTCTTTATGGATCAAGAGGGTATCAGTAACACTGTACTTAGCCACAACATGTTTAAGTAATTAATTGGTTGAAGGTCACTGAACGAAACAATAGAAAATTTATTGTCATTACGCCTATGGGCGTTTAGTGTTCCTCAAAGTGTTAAATACCTATTTCCTAATGTTAATAATGTTGGCAATGTCAGCATTGTGTACTTACTTCTTCTTTGGTCTGGAGCGGTCATTGTTGCTACTACTACTGCTGGACGAGCTGGATGATGAAGAGGAGCGAGAGGAGCTTCCCGAACTGCTCGACGACGACCGTGACGATGAGCGAGATGAGCTGCTCTCTGAGGAACTACACAACAAAATTTATTTACTAGTTAAGACTAGGGAAGAACTGTTTCTAGATAATGCTACAGAAAATGAATACCCTACGTATGCATTTTCTATAAAAATTACAGCTCAGATACGTCATAACCTTACTTATTATCAAACTACAAAAACTAAGTTGAGGATTATCATTGTAGAGTAACATACCTGCCACTACTCTCACTGCTGCTAGATCCAGAATCACCTTTCTTCTTTTTGCTTTCCCGTGGTTTCTTTTTGTCTTTATCAGAAGCCGCCGAAGGCGATTTTGTTCGCGCCCTGAAATCAAATTTCACTTAGTGAAAATAGCTCACTTTGATTTAATAAAAAAAAATATAATCAAATCTGTCAAAATACACACATTTCAAAACGTTTTCGCAATCAGATGGATATTAATTTATTTTCTGCACAAATCAAGTTATTTTCCTAGCGTCGCCGTGATCTGAAATGAACGAATGAGAGTTCGATTGATTGAATGAATGAAATAAGCCAGTCACAGACTCTGAAGCCAGTAGACTATAGAGTAATACAGATACCCATATTACCGAATATTATTTGTGTTTTGGAAGAGTATTCTCGATAGTCCACGTGAATTGATTTATCTTGTTTGAATAGGGTCTGAAAATATTTTTCATGGTCTTCCTTGACATTGATAACTGTTTTACATATAAAACTCTAAGTTTTGGTCGTTTAGGAACACAAAAGTTCGCACAAACATGGAGTTTGAAGTACATACCTACAATACGGCTGGCATAACTTGGCAGTTTTGAACATAGGCACTATGAACTTTCGCGCATGTTCTTTCACTCATAAGGGCCTCATTCCCAACGAACAGTTTGGGTTTCGTTCTCAGCACTCTAGCGTGCATCAGGCCCACCGGATTACCGACCACATAAGCGCTGGGTTCCAGCGTGATTTGTTGACCGGTGCAGTATTCTTCGACATAACAAAAGCGTTCGACAAAGTCTGGCACAACGGCTTAATATATAAGCTTTACAAACTCGGGGTGCCCGACCGTCTCGTCCTCATCTTACGAGACTTTTTGTCAAAGCGCACCTTCCGCTATCGAATCGAAGGTGCTCTATCCTCCTCTCGTCCCATTCGCACCGGAGTTCCTCAGGGATCCGTAGTGTCCCCTCTTATTTTTACGCTATTAACGAGCGATATCCCTCTGGGATAGTTGGCTCTGTTCGCAGACGATACAGCCATTTACTTTTTGAATTTGAAACATCTTAGTGTTCAGCGCCAAATAAAATCGAACGCAAATATTGTTTGAATAAAGACTGGCTGGCCCGACGGCCCATAGTCGCGCCGCCGGCTGAATAAAAAGAAAGAAATCAAATTAAAAACGCGCGAACTACAGCCCGCGTTTTCGTCAATTTTCACGGATTGTTAGAAATTCATGGTTTCGTTTTGAAAAATGAATTCTTCAAGTGACTGTGCAAGTATAGAATTAACACCTCAAAGTATTAGAACTGACGCAAGAAATGTGATGGATACCTAATCTATTACCTGCAAAATCGCGGGAGAAATATATGAAAGCCTATGGTAATTTTATTGAATGGAGAAATGCAAGAGGCGCCAAGAATTTTTCAGAATCTGTGTCTTAGCCAAAACTAAACAACCTTCCACTCTTTGGAGTACCTACTAAATCAACAGTCAGTTCTAACAACGACGTAAAACTGGAAACATTCGAAATTAATACCTAGCGTACCTACTTATCTGAAGAGGATGTCTGATATATTTAAATCTAAAAAATCCAAAGTGTTCTCAGTCAAAAACGTGAAGACTTTCCTTAACGAGGCACCCGGCAGTCTTTCTTGCCGTAAAAGTAAGTAACTATGTATAATTATGGTGGATTAGTAAAGTATAACCATCGATCACTAAATTAGTGATCGATGAGTATAACCATAAACCATAATGTTTTAAAATGCGCATTTTATTGTAACCTAGTGATGGGTAACTCATCATTTTTACATGAGGTTGAGGGAGTACCTCATTTTACCTCGCGAGGTCCTCACGAGGTACCCCTCATTTGAGGCGAGGAGTCGTACGTCGGCGTATTCGCCTCACGAGCCGAGCCCGAGCCGAACTCAGCCGATAGTCCGAGGCAGCGGGGCGGACGCACAGTGGGCTGGGATTACAAGGTTGGGTCTTAAGAGATCAAATGTATTTTTTGGTATCTAGGCATAAATTTAAAACGTTTTTATTCTTTGACTTTTTTTAATTTAACGAGTACTTTCGGAGATATAGCCATATCAAATTTGTATGAAGAGTCATGTTATTTTAGTTAAGCAATTTATTCCAATTAAATTGAAATTGAAAATAATGTATACTAAACGGCCTGAAAACGTCAATACCTACTTAGTTCTTTAAAAAAAAAAACAATGTTCGACATTTTCCACCACCATAGGTAGGTATGACGTAATTTGTTTTGAGACTTATTTCCGGGAATCAAGGGATAAGAGTGCGCGAGCGCAACAACAAGTTATGACGTGTCGTAACGTGATTGGTGCAACGATAGGGTATCTACGGAATGTTCGGTTGCATTCAAACGTACTTCAGTGTTCTATGACCCACCATAATAGACGCACTACCCCCACACATTCATTACTTACTTATTTGTTATTTTGTATTTGTGAAAATGTTTGAAAATTTAGTGACAAACCTTGATCTTTTCGTTATTTTAAAAAACAGTGGCAGTATTAAAAATAATGAATGTTTGTGTAGTGAGATAAGGTCTAAATTTTTAGTCGAATTAAGTGATGATCACGAAAAGACCTTAAAGTTGTTTTGTGCAAAAATTTTTTATAATTTAAATAGAAGATAAGAAAACGCTTATCGTAAAGAAAATATATTCAGAACTAAAAATAGTGAATGGTTACAAGAAAACATAATAGAAACAGAAATGCTATCCACCAAAAGATGCTATTACAGTGACAGAAACCTCAGCTAAAATAAAGTTATAAGCTCTATTGGATATATCGACAGCAAGAATAATGACGTCACTCGTCAAAGATAGTGGTTGTAAAGAATTTACACTAAGCAGTAAGTGGGGATTTGACAGTGCTTCTAATCAAGCCAATTACAAACAAAAAATGCAAACAGACGATGAACAAGAAAGTCAACTTGACGATTCAAGCATATTTATGGGTAGTTTAGTGCCAATAAAATTAGTGTGCGGCGAACAAGTTATCTGGCAAAACGATTCACCAAATTCATCTTACTGGTGTCGTCCAATCTTTTTCGAATTTGTGAAAGAAAATAAATTACCAAATTTCGGGAAAAAAGTGCTATTGAGGAAGAGATTGTAAATTTAGTGAAAACAGAAGTTGGAGAAATAAAAATTTCACACTCTTTATTAATGACTATGATAGACGGAAAAGCAACATCAATTTTATGTGATACTTCATCTCAGAGATGCGACATTTGTAAAGCCACTCCAACAGAGATGAATAATTTGCCCTTAATTGCATCAAAACCGACTGATCCAGATCTCTGTAAATACGGATTGTCATCATTGCATACCTGGATACGAATGATGGAATGCATTCTGCATATAGACATGGACAGTAAAGGGAGACAACAAGTGCATCATGGAAAGAAGAAAGAAAGACATAAAAGACGCTTTTAAAAATAGAATGGGACTTCTGATTGATGTTGTTAAACAAGGGCACGGCTCCACGAATGACGGAAATACTGCTAGAAGATTTTTTGCAAATCCAAACATGACTGCTGAGATAACTGGTGTTAGTGAAGAATTAATAAGGCGATTTGCAATCATTTTAGAGGCAATTTCATCAGGTTACCACATTGACACAGCGAAATTTCACGAATATGCTCAAGTGACCATGCAACTGTATTTGGAATTATATAGCTGGTATTATATGCCTTCAAGTGTTCATAAAGTTCTTATGCATGGTGCAGCTATTATTGAAAGTTTTGGTCTAATACCAATTGGACAGCTATCTGAAGAAGCTGCTGAAGCTAGAAATAAAGACTTTCGTAGGTACCGCCAACACCATTCCAGGAAATGCAGTAGAAAAACTACAAATGAAGATATTTTAAATAATTTATTGACCAGCTCTGATCCACTCATCTCAGCGAAACGTCACAAACTTCGCAGAAAACATAAAACTTTGTCAGTAGAAGCACAAAGTTTATTAGTAATTGAACAAGCGGAAACATTTGATGATGACGAATACGAAAATTTTGCATTCGTTAATGTGGATACCCTTGACAGTGATTAAATTAAAACAGTGCAGTGGCCAGTAGTGATTGTGATTTTTACTTATTTATTTTATTAGTCCTTAGTGGATTAGGCCTAAAGGGGAGACCACTACATTAAAAAAAACGCGCCCAGTTTTTAACCTCTATGGTGGTGTGGAATAGAGAACAAAATTTGAAATTGCGACCAAATCGCAGAAAATCGCAACCCGAGAATAGGCGCTAAAATAGGACAAAATACGTACTATGCATACGTAGAGTCAATTCTTTGAGAAAATTTGAGAATTTCGAGATTTTCACATTTTTTTCTTTTGCTTCATACAAAAATTCCTTTGGATATTTATAACTTCGAAAATACTAAGTTATCTGAACGACCCTCATAGAAATAATTACTTATAATCGATAGATAAATCCAACACAATATTTAAAATTTCAGAAAAAGAAACTTTTTTTTTTTAAATGCTAAGTCCTTTACCGGCCCGTTTCAGCCCACTGTGGGACGGGTGCGTCGACTCATAGATTCCGATTTTTACGTCTCCCTCATACACATAACTTTCTTTTGCTCATAAATTTTTGATCGTCAAAATAAACGAATCAATGATACTTGATTACCAATCTAATGATGATGTTTTTAGAGTTCATAGTAATAGCTGCTGTAATGTTTACTGTGTTTTCAAAATTTCTAGACCTCACCTCACTCATTCTATAGCTCACTCAATCACTCAATACTCTACTCACTCACGAGTACTCGCGTCAATAATATCATGTCAAAATTTTTAAGTGAGGGAACGAGTGAGGTGGTTCAATGTTGAAATTCGAGTAACTCTTTCAATTTGCGATCACGAGTACCTCAAACGAGGCACCTCATGAGTGAGGGACACATCTCTATTGTAACCTGTCCTTCGATAGATACTTGTCTTATTCACATTCGGTTTTGTTACAGGTGGCTTTAATTTTAGGAGTACATGGAGCTTGTCTTGGTAATGAATTTTTAAAAATAACTGTTGATGATGTCGAAAATCACTCGGATGATTTACTGTTAGTAAAGCTGACAGACACAAAAACCGATCCTTCGTAATCCGAGGAGAATACAAAACTATTATACAGAAATACCTGGACCTGCGTCCTGCTGATATGAAGACCAATCGGTTTATCATCCGTTATCAAAATGGCAAGTGCTTCAAACAAGTTATGGGAATTTGACATTTTATATTTTAAATTGTATGAAATAAAAATATAAAATGTCAAATGACTCGAATTTTTTTATATTTGCATAGGAGTCAAAAGGGGTAATTTGGTTGTAAATGACCTCTCCTACATCGCCTTAATGGATTACCGACGTATAACCATTAACCTTGTATAACAGGGTTATTGGTTACATTTAATATTTTTATTTCACACATTTTAAAATATAACATAACATCACGCCTGTAATCCCCGAAGGGTTAGGCAGAGGTTTACCTATAGTACACCCACATTTCGCCAGTTATGTTTAAGTCCCATGTAATAGGGGGCGAGCCTATTGCCATCAACCGGGCACAAATCCAGACTCCGGGCTGCTACTGAGAAATTCCAGATGGAAAAACCCAATAACACTTTGCCCGGCCCGGGAATCGAACCCAAGACCTCATATTCAGCAGTAGCGCTTGTGACCACTAGACCAACGATATAAAATGTCAAATTACTTGAAAATGGTTACGTATAACCGTTAACCCAGTATATCAGGTTTGTTGGGTGCACCCCGCGGTTTCATCCGCATAAGTCTCGATCCCTTGGGAATATTGGGATAAAAAGTAGGTAACCTATGTCCTAACCCAGATTATGGTCTACCCATGTGCCAAATTTCGTTCAAATCCGTTCAGCCGTTTTAGCGTGAAAGCGTAACAAACAAACAAACTCACTTTCGCATTTATAATATTAGTTAGGATAGGTTAGGTACTTATTTGTTAATGCACTGATTTTTATAATAACTTTAAATTAGGACTATAAATAGTAATTTTTGTTTTTAGGGTTCCGTTAAAAAACGGAACCCTTATAGATTCGTCATGTCTGTCTGTCTGTCTGTCTGTCTGTCTGTCTGTCTGTCTATCTGTCTGTCTGTCTGTCTGTCTGTCCGTCCGTATGTCACAGCCACTTTTTTCCGAAACTATAAGAGCTATGCTGTTGAAATTTGGTAAGTAGATGTATTCTGTGAACCGCATTAAGATTTTCACACAAAAATAGAAAAAAAACAAATAATTTTGGAGTTCCCCATACTTAGAACTGAAACTCAAAATTTTTTTTTTCATCAATCCCATACGTGTGGGGTATCTATGGATAGGTCTTCAAAAATGATATTGAGGTTTCTAATTTCATTTTTTTCTAAACTGAATAGTTTATGCGAGAGACACTTCCAAAGTGGTAAAATGTGTGTCCCCCCCCCTGTAACTTCTAAAATAAGAGAATGATAAAACTAAAAAAAATATATAATGTACATTACTATGTAAACTTCCACCGAAAATTGGTTTGAACGAGATCTAGCAAGTAGTTTTTTTTTAATACGTCATAAATCGTAAACTTATCGTTACTTGCTGCTACGGAACCATTCGTCATGTCTGTCTGTCTGTCTGTCTATCTGTCTATCTGTCTGTCCGTCCGTATGTCACAGCCACTTTTTTCCGAAACTATAAGAGCTATGCTGTTGAAATTTGGTAAGTAGATGTATTCTGTGAACCGCATTAAGATTTTCACACAAAAATAGAAAAAAAACAAATAATTTTGGAGTTCCCCATACTTAGAACTGAAACTCAAAATTTTTTTTTTCATCAGTCCCATACGTGTGGGGTATCTATGGATAGGTCTTCAAAAATGATATTGAGGTTTCTAATATCATTTTTTTCTAAACTGAATAGTTTGTGCGAGAGACACTTCCAAAGTGGTAAAATGTGTGTCCCCCCCCCTGTAACTTCTAAAATAAGAGAATGATAAAACTAAAAAAAATATATAATGTACATTACTATGTAAACTTCCACCGAAAATTGGTTTGAACGAGATCTAGCAAGTAGTTTTTTTTTAATACGTCATAAATCGTAAACTTATCGTTACTTGCTGCTACGGAACCCTTCATGGGCGAGTACGACTCGCACTTGGCCGCTTTTATTTTTATTTTGCCGTGATTACACGGCCGATTTATGTGATTCTTTTTTATTTGGTAGGGGAAACTTGCATGGTGGATCTTCTCCTTCTTCATGTGTCGATGGCAATCTAAATGGACTCGGCCCAGAATTCGCCCAAGTGTTTGGTGCCATCAGTAGCGTCCATCAGTTGCTGTGCTGTAATGTGCAGCTGACAGGACACGCAGGACACGATATTTAGTGTCTTATAGTTTGTGGAACATTTACACTCCAAAACGGAGTCATCTATGAATATCCACCTGAACAGGTTTTCCTTGCTTCAGCAACTCGTGGGAGATTTTCTCACATAAATGTTAATAACTTTGCTTGGGAAGTTTTTAAGTTACCTTCAATAATACCTACGTATTTAATCATGTCACTGTTGTTTACCTACTTAACAAGTAGTGGATAATTATCAATTTGTATTCGGTGTACCTACCACAGCTAAAACTATTTTCCAAAAATAAAACAACTTCCAAAAAAAAAACAGTGGCGCTCCGGGAGTGCCGACAGAAGTGAAAACTTGAAAAAAATCGGAATCGACGTGTTGATGTCTTTTACTCCACGGTCAACGCGTTGATGTATTTTACTCCACGGTGTCGGTAAATTGCGTTACGTTACAGTGTCGCGAAATCAATGGTTTAGTCCCATCTCAAAAATGACCAACGTGCCTAAAGAAGTTTTCACTTTAAAAAAAAAACATGAAAATACAAAACCGAAGATACCGACCTAATTAAATTAGTTATTTTTCACTTTAAAGTGTTTTTTTAATCAGTTGTTTTTTTTTTGTATTATTTTTAGTCCGATTCCTCGGGTAAAGTGTTACCGGGTTTTCAATCTGAAACTTCTTAGTAGCAGCCTGAAGTCAGGATTGGTGTACTAAGAGTCAGTTCGTACACCCTGAGACCGCTCCGCCTAAACCTTCGGGGAAAACTGGCGTGATGTTATGTTATCCTTCTATTTCCTCACAACCGTCTCGTCTGTACGACCGAGACGATTCATTGTAACAGCCTATTAGGCTCCCCATCCCCAGCAATTAACGTTTAAGGGTGGCATAATCAAGATAAGTAGTTGCATCAGTTAACTTTTTCTTTTGTTGCGTAATAGATATTGATTATAGTAGGTATGCATTGAAAGTGAGGTGTATAAACAAAACCGGCCAAGTGCGTGTCGGACCACGCACAATGAAGGGTTCCGTAGTTGGGATGAATTTATCCCAAAAACAAACTTAAGTTTGTAGTTGAAAAATATGTTCCCCCATACGGAATGCATGGTAAAACATGTATTTGCAACTGCAAAGTTAAGTTGGTCGATTATTACTCGTTAACTTGTAGAGCCTACTTAGCTGTGATAGTTTTCCTTTTAATTTCGTTATATAAACTACTGTTACTGTTAGGGGCTTGTGGCTAAGTAATAACAGCTGCACGGGTCGATCGATCAGGTTAAGCTACGCTTGCCGCGGTTGGTCCGTGGATGGGTGACCATCTTTACATACCAAGTCCCCTCCGTGCCTCGGAAAGCACGTTAAGCCGTTGGTCCCGGCTGTCATTTGTAGATCTTTGACAGTCGTTACGGGTAGTTAGAAGCCCAAAAAGTCTGACAACCAGTCTTACCAAGGGGTATCGTGTTACCTAGTCACTAGGTTGTGGAGGTCAGATAGGCAGTCGCTCCATGTAAAATACTGGTATTCAGCTGCATCCGGTTAGACTGGAAGCCGACCCCAACATAGTTGGGAAAAGGCTAGGCAGATGATGATATAAACTACTGTTGTGATTTTTTTTAACACACCCAAAACCAACCATTAAGCCGGTAGGGGGACGACGACACTTGACTCTAACAAAAATTAGCACTTTAAAGCTTAATATTTCGCAAACGGATCCCTGAATCCAAAAATGGTTTTCACAAACTAACAATTTTTTTGAAGGACCTTTCCAATGATACCCCTCACCATGGGTAAAAAAAACAAAAAAAATATCACCTCTTTACGTGTATGAGAGGTACCATAAAAAAAAAAAAAACATAATTTTGTTTTACCACTTTATCGACGTAATTAATATGTATGCCTATGCCAAATTATAGCTTTCTAGTACGAAGGGTCTCGGAGCTAGACCGCGGACAGACAGACAGACAGACAGACGACAGACGGACATGACGAAACTATAAGGGTTCCTTGTTTACTACGGAACCCTAAAAATGAGGTGGAAGTGAGGTGAATAATATTTATGCAACTGTTTTATAATAAGGGGTATTAAAACACGAACGCGGGTTTAATAATGAATAGTACCTATCACATGAGTGTTTTAATACCTAATCACAACAGTTGCATACAATACTTTATCTACACCCATAATATGAATCCTCTATAAAAGTTTCTGAAACCATATGGGTGTTTGTAATTCAAGATCAAGAATAAAGAAATTTCCACGAAATTCAGTACAACTGCACGTATGTACGTCGCCTGCAGCAGCACATCACACACTCATGCGTGCAGTGGGTGCTGCTGTCCCCCGCTTGAACGTTGAAACGAGTTGCGTAATGAAATTTAGTACAACATTGTAACACTCATTGGGATGAGGTAATGGTTACTATGACACTGGCTGTTATAATGTTGCCAATAAGCTAACTGTTCCAGAAACTTTTATAGAGGTTTTATAGCATGGGTGTAGATAAACAAAGTTACCTACCTCAAGGCTCCCGCAGAAAGGCGCGACGCGACGCCTCTAGACCAATTTCTGTGAAGTTATAATTATAAATTGTTCCACCAGAGCCGCTTCGCGCTTATTTGCGAAAGCCTTTACAGGATGATTGGTAATTGGTTGCAATTCCTTGAAATATTCCCCGATAACTCAAAATGTGTTGTTTTGGAGATACCGAACTATTGACGTACCTACGCACCAAACCACTACGTACCGGTCCAATATTTTGGACCCCAGGCTGGTAGCTCGCCGTCCGATAAGGACCAAGCCCGGGTCGACGGCGCGTTGTGTTCCACGCGCGCCTCAAAGAGATGTCAGCAGAATTGACGGGGTCCGCTACGGCCAATGCCTGCCGGGGGTTCGAAGAAAACCGATAGGGAAATCGTGGCCCCCTGGCAACACGGCAACTGAAGGAACACGGGTGGGTTTTAGTCAGTAAGAGTCTGACACGCCCTCCCGCTCCGCCCAGAGCGGGAGAAGTTATTTGATGATTTCCCAAAAAAAAAAAAAAAAAGGCTACGAAAGTATATTTGGAAGTTCCAGTTCCAGTTTGGTTAAATAGGCGGCCAAAGTTTGTATGGAAATCCGTCATTTTCAAAGTTAGACTCATTAAATTAAATATTTAAGTTTCGGTTGCTTCTATCTAACCATCATCATGGCCATGTAATTTTCCGTTTATGGAAACTCTTCGCGGGGTTTTTAAATACCTAGGGGAAAAAGTTTGTATGGAAGTGTACACATTGAGAAGATTTATAATCTATCTCCGAAGTCCGTCATCAGATCCTCACTAATTAATATGAAAGCACACTGAAAGTATGCTCTTTCAAATGAAAAAAAGAATCATCTATTTTGGAGTAGAAATACCTAAGTACCAGAGTTATGAGGTAACATACGCAAAAAAATTGAATGAAGAACCACCTGCTTATTTTGTAGTCGATTTATGTAATAAATCATCATCTGCCTAGCCTTTTCCCAACTATGTTGGGGTCGGCTTCCAGTCTAACCGGATGCAGCTGAATACCAGTATTTTACATGGAGCGACTGCCTATCTGACCTCCACAACCCAGTAACTGGGTAATACGATACCCCTTGATAAGACTGGTTGTCAGACTTTCGGGCTTCTGACGACCCGTAACGACTGTCAAAGATCCACGAATGACAGCCGGGACCAACGGCTTAACGTGCTTTCCGAGGCACGGAGGAGTCTCGGTATGTAAAGATGGTCACCCATCCACTAACCAACCCCGGCAAGCGTAGCTTAACCTGATGGATCGACCAGTGCGGCTGTTATTACTTAGCTACGAGCTCCTCGATTTATGTAATAAATGTGAATGATAAATAAATGAAAAAAAGCGCTTTAAACACACGCTTTCAATGTCAAATGTTGCTTGGATGGACGTGCAATATGTCTTAAGGTTGAACTAGTCGCGGGCTCGAACTCATTAGTGGGCTTGGTCAAAAAGCACGCTGTCTCATCTGGCATCGTGTCCGACAGAGATAGTATCAGTGATGAGCAGTTAGACGCTGGTCTACATACACAAACTCTAATTCGCACGCACACAAACACCGTTCAGAACGATTTTAGTAAAACGAGCGCGTAAAAAATTACGAAAAGTCCTTTGGAAGGTGGAGTTTTATGAAAAAACTACTGCATAAATCAATTACGAATAAAGTTTATTATAATCTTCGATAATTGAGTTTTGTCGGAACGAGCTTTGTTTTGGAGATTTTATACTTCTTTTATTACTTATTTACTCCCAAAGTTGCGTTAAAATTAGCAGGAAAAACGAATCTTTGTTGGCTCATAACTTTTTAATTGCTTTTTTTTACTATTCTGCTTCTGTACAGACAAAATTAATAATAAGACAAAACGATTTCACGTTTTACTTTGGATGTACAATGTGTAACAGTGGAGTAAAACCCCCCCGAAATTTGTATGGAAAAAGTATCGGCTAGTTGCGCCTTAAATCAGGAACATCAAGCGTACGAAGTCGCGGGCAACTGCTTACTGCTAGTTGTACATACAAGACGTAAAAGTTACATTATAGGAAAGTAGCTAGTAAATAATAACCCGGGTCCTGGGTTCGATTCCCGGGTCGGGTAAAGTGTTATTGGGTTTTTCTATCTAGAATTTCTCAGCAGCAGCCCGGAGTCTGGATTTGTGCTCGGTTGATGGCAATAGGCTCGCTCCTCGACTTAAACATAATTGGCGAAATGTGGGTATACCTCTGCCTAACCCTTCGGGGATTACAGGCGTGATGTTATGTTATGTTTTAGTTAATAATAATTATGAAATGGGACGTGATTTGAGTCAAATATTTTGGCAATTAATCTGCAGAGCACTTTTGGTAATTTTACCTACAGATCACAACAAAATTTCAACAAAAAATATGGCCTTTTCTACTGAAAGATTCTTCAGACAAGTACTTTAAAAGCAAGTAAATAGTCTATTGATTACGTACTTGGGTAATCACTCTCAAAGACTGGTAGCCGTTAAGTGACCGAAATGATTAGCTATAGGCCTCCCGCTGGCCGACATGGGCCGCACATTAGAGCAATGCGAGGGCCGTGTTGCATTTACGATAGTTCGCCCACCCTCGCCATTGTGACCTCTTCAGCCCTTCCTTATTTAACATTGGTTGGGAGACGATTAATAAAATGACATAAAACCAAACTTGACACAATTTTGTCGAGTTTATAGGTTTGGATTGCATGTTGCATCATAATATCCGCATCTGCTGCGTGTGCATATTCTTGTGGGTGGGACGGCGGTGCATTCTGCTTCCAAGCCTGAATATAGTTATTGCGGAATTAGCATAATTAGTCAATAATGTTTCCACTGCTGGGACACAAGCCTCCTCTCTTCGAGAGGGAGTGGGCTCTGTGCGGGTTGGTAGATTTGCAGAATTTAAATTAAATATTTTTGCATAACATTTTACTGTCATGGATTTCCATTAAGTAACGCCTGATTCCCTAACTTACAGTATAATAATTATGTTAAGAGTTCCAGAGTAAACAGATTTACAGTCACTATCATATTACTGCAGACTAACAGACCTACTAAGACATTGAAAAAAAAGCATCTACTTCTGAATATCTCACTGGTAATTCACGCCACGTCAGCTAATATGAACTAAGAATGATCATACTTCCGAAGAATAACATGGTAACTTTTCTTGAAAAACTAAATAAATAACCATCAAAACTTTTGCTAAAGGCGGTATGGAAAATTGTGAGTGTAGATAGGTATTTAATGTATAACGTAACTTTAGTATTTATTGTTATAATAATAAAATAAAGAAGTAAATAGCTACACCAGGATTAATGAAATATTGAACAATAGAGTCACGTAGGTAAAGAGCGAACTGATGCCTCCTAAACCAGGCTAAAAGCCTGTGTTTAAACACCAAGATGCTCAAGTATCTAATTGCGTAACACATTTTCGTAAGACTAATTTGTTTAATTTTGACAGTTCAACAATATTCATTGCGTTATTTACGTTGTTAAGCAGTTTGTTTTCGAACTTATGAAGCAATAGATTAGCAATCTGTGTCAAAATGATTCAAATTGTGGTTGATCGTGTATTACGACGTGTAGAAGGGTAGGTAATGATTTACTTATCTACAGAAATTCAAGTGACTAGGTACTTTAATTGAAATGCAGTTTATTGTTGACGTTGTTGTCGGTTGCGTATTAAAACCCATGTGGGGGTAGGGTTATCATCCGTCCGGATTTTTCCGGACATTTCCGGACTTCTAGACTTTTGTCCGGCTCTTTAATATGTCCGGATTTTTTGGCTTAGATGGAATATGAGTAATAAAACTTATTTCACTAATTCCAAATAAGTCTTTAATATTTATTAAGTTCTCATACATCTAAAAATAAAATATAAATATTCTTTAACAATCAACTTAACGAGATCAAACAATAATTGGATTTTGTGACTAAAATGTCCGGACTTTTATTGAAATGTCAGGCTTTTTGTCAGTACATTTCAAAATTCTAAATGGTAACCCTATGTGGGGGTCGACATTATTGCTTCTATTACCCTGTCGTATATTTTACAACGCCACTTGTAAGTATATAATAATAAAGGTACATTGTGTGATATTATGTATTTCTCACGATAAACTCACTATTACGGTTATTCTTATCGGTTATTTGATGGCGGCCCTTTATAGATTTTTACCTTTGAATATCAATAGCCTCTGGGCGTGCTCATGAAAGGCTTGATAGTCAAACTATATGATCACCTCACGCCGATAAATAGTTGGCGGTAATCCCTGGATTTGATAACAATACGTTTTTATTACTATTGCCTCCTAGAATTATTTTATGGTATTTATTTACCGGTGAGTATATGTGGTAAATAGTGTATAGAGTAGGCAAAGCATATTTTCAAAAATATTCTTAAAAACTATAATTTTTTCATACTTATTTATTTATTTTATTATTTATGCAAAAAAAACATAGAGAAACGACATAATTATAATTACTTACTGAAATCATAGTATGTACCTCTGTGATACGGAATAGAAGATCTCCTAAACTAATTATTTAAAGTGCAGTTTTGAATCTAAAATAATAAAAACAAAAACCAACGCTTACTTTCACGTAAATTGTAAATAAAAAGAATGCTAAAGTAATAAACGTATTATAACTCGCACCTATTTCATTCTTAAGCTAATATTACTTTACTGAGCTTCCCACGTTTATATTAATTTTATCATGATTAATTTGTTCCAGGTTAAAGCATAAAATACCTACTTACCTTGTTGTTTGCAATAGCTATAAATAAGAATAAGTTGTTGTTATCAACTTTCTTACTGGGTTTTTATTTACAATTAAAATGAAAAGTACATATATAATGAGTATGACCACCATTTATGCAATTCAGGTTTTAAGATCGGCAGTGCATCTAGCTGGGGGCGTCCCACACAATACGCTTGTCGCGCTTGTCCCACACAATACGCGGGTCCACTCCAGGACTCGTCTGCTACGTGTACCTACCCTTGGGCATCTTCTAAGATAGCTGTGTGGGCATTTTTACAAAAAGTTATAGGGTATAAAAGAAGTAAGATGTAATTTCAACTTCTTTTTATATGCGAGATTGTACTTGTTTGCATTGCCTCAAATTCTATATTTTACGATTCCCAGCTTAAAACCAATAATTAATCACGTAATTATGAGATATGAAATAAAATAGAGTGTAAGTCAAGGATATTTCGTCAGGTTTGTTACTTAAATTAAATGCGATTAAAAAATAAACAATCAAAACAATCAAATTTTCTTTAATATTTAATAAAAGAACATAAGTTGGATCTACTAAATCAATTTGAGAAAATGCGATATATTATAATATAACCAAGAAAAATGCCTCATAATTAAAATTTTGTTACCAGTGATAATCTGTGATAATAACATTCGAACGTTACGATATTCTATTATTGAGTTTAAAATACGAAAGCATACATTATGATTATAAAACATCCTGTTATTAAATTTGTCATTTAATTAACATCGGCATTTAAGTAATTAATGCTTTAAATTATCAATAAAAAAGATTTTGACTTGAAAATTAGGGGAACAGTAACAAAATTGTTATGAAGCATTTACACTAGTTTATGTTTTCTTTTACTAATGAGATACTTTGTTGAGTTTGTTTTTTTTTTTTAATCAAGCAAAATCTACACAAAATTGCAGGCTAATAAAATATTTAACTGCTCAGTACGAACTTACATTTAAAATGCAAGACGTGGATTCAAAATGCAGATTATGAAAATATAAGTATACACTTCTTTTTATAAAGACTATGATATCATAACCTCCTTTAGACCAAGTTGGTAAAGTAGCATGTGTAATATTCTTAACAGTCAGTTTTATTACTTAGCTTGTCAGGCCTCTATGTTACCACACAAAACTGACGTAACGTTACCTTACCTTTGCGCGATTTGTATTAAATTTAAATAGGTACAATTGCAGTGATTCGTCATTAACTATTTATTTATGGAGCTAATAACTACCACAATCATGTTGTTTACATGTTAAATTACACAACATTTTGGTAACTTACCTTGACAGAAAGTTTTCTACCGAGCGATGAGTGCTACTGCGCAACGCAAATCATAGTGTTTTGGGCAAAACTGACGAATACAAAATAGTGGATGACTTAAAGCTTCTGATTTTGTTATTATATGAATAAAATCTAACAAAATTTTAGCAATGTTCATGGAAAAAATACGGTAACAAACTTGACGTGTCAGGTTGCTCACAATTTAATTTCTACAATTAAATTTCCATAATTTAAAAAAATTAAGATAGAATATTTGATTTATGCTTTAAAATAGTCTACCACAATCTCTTGAAGAAATAAAATAGTATACCTGCGGTCAATTCTAAGGATAAATGTAATTATTGTATGTTCAATATAGCTGCACCGTCCAGGGACAAGTTAAAATGCTATCTCCCTATCACTTAATTAATATTTAATTTAAATAATGGAGTACTTGGGGAGTTAAGTTATTAATGGAATAATAACTAGATGTCTACTAAAACTAACGGTAATCGTTTTTTGTTGATACTGGTAATATTAGAAAAGAAAAAAGACTATCTTTTCGAGGGACAGGACTAAACACACACCTATGCATTTTTGTGAAAATGCCCGTGTACATAATTAGTTAAACATATAAATACCTACATGTTTATGATCCTTTCATAAATATGAAGGTATTTCAGAACGCGGCGTTTATTTTATTTATTCATTTACTGAGGAGTATCTATCAAGAGTGCTGATTGAATAGGACTACGCTACATTATTTCTGTAAGAAAAGATGAATTCAGCATATGGATGGAGGAGCATTCAGGTTACCTATAACAGGAGCTTCATCTTGAGACTGAGATGTTTGTAAGACTTTCGGACCATCAGCCTGGAGTGGAGTGGATCAGGGAATGTCGGTTTGACATGCATTCCGAGACAAAGAGGGGTCTTAATAAAGCTCTATCCATCCACCTTCCGAAACAGACTTTCGGATGCCTTCATAAAATACTTGCATGAGCAAAAATACAAATATTTTCTAAATTTATTATGCACTCGTTCTCATAATTATCATATCCTATTAAACGAGCAATATTTGTATATTTATAATCACGTTCTGGAAAACGGCTCTAACAATTTCAATGAAAGTTGCAATATAGGGCTTACGGGGTTGAATGGTATACCTGGATGATATGTTTATCTATTTTCACCCGAGCAGAGCTCGTTCGACCAGGTATTGAAAATTAAACGAGAAAGTGGATGAACAGTCTAGAAAATGTTGAAAAAGTCTATTAAAATATGTCTACTGCTGTGATAATTACTGCTCGAAATAAAAACCCACTATAAAAAGAAGTATGGTCGAAACAGCACACGAACAAAAGCATAGTATGCCTTGTGTGAATGTCCACCAATGTACTATGTGTCCCACGGGATTTCATTCATGGGACCCTCTTTGTAAACATAATAAATGGTTTTCTAATGACCAGTCACATTTTGTCGTGGGGTTAAAGTTATTTCGCCTACAAATATAAACTTGTAAAAGAAATAATGTCTATGAAATCTAGGCAATAGAAATTCCACGAAATTCGAACTGTAAAGCGTTTCGTGGAAAAAATCGAACAAAAAAGTAGTGAATTAATAGTATCTACTTAAAGTAAATACCTAATGTAAGTAGATAAATCTTATTCTTGTTATACAATTGATTCTCGTTTATTTACCTAACTCACTGAGCTATGAATAAAACTAGGTTTCCATTTTTAACCCCCGACGCAAAAAGAGGGGTGTGGCACCGTAGCCGATTTGAATGCGATTTTTAATTTGAAAGCAGGTTTTCTAGCGATGGTTCTTAGACATGTGTTTTATCAAAATCGGTTCACCCATTTGAAGATTATCAGCTCTTTTCTAGTTGATGAATGGATGTGACTTCCACAGGTCTGATCGATTTGTAATTTGGTATTCTGTTTCTTCAATGATATTAGAAGAACATAGTAACCTTGAACTGATGCTGCAGCATTACCTGGAATTTGTAGGATACCCAACTCCATTACCAACTTACAGCACGGGTATCGTGTTTGGGCTCATTGGAATGGTCTCAATGAATAGATTATAGATAGGTGAACAGGGTTTGGTGATGAGGAAAGAGAAATGACGAAATATTTGTGTCCGGGGTTTTTAAAATTTTAACTGTTAAAATTTTACTTGTCTCCAGTAATTAGGTATACCAAATACGAGTACATAATTACAACTTGAATTTATAAGACGAATGTTCAAATGAGGAAAATACATTCTAAATTATTACATACGAGTACCTACACCAAAACTGAACGAATAATACGTGAATTTCTGTTTTAGCTACTTAACATTTTTTTTACCTCACCTACTACTACAGCTAAATGACGTGTAGATCAAGCCTAATCTACTAGTACGTTCATTAATAAACTCTTATACTTCGTGCGTACAACAATAATTTTCAAAACAAACAAGCTTGTGTAGGTGCACACGTTGGGCGGCCGTATAAAGGCTTGGGCGGCGCGCTTATCGCCCTATATTATCATTAGAGCTTTCGCGCTCCGCTACTGCCTCCGGTTACAGACCAAACTGTTTAAGACGAAAGTTTAACAAACAAACTTGATTTTAAAAAGTGAAAATATTGCAGTTTGTTAACGAAGTTATTAATAACGCGCGCGTTTTTTATATTTTGTGAGTATTTTTAACTTATTTTCCATTAAAGTTCATTATAGTTATTTTCCATTAAAGTAATAATTAGGTGTTGATTAAGTCGTTATTTTATAAACAATATTAAAGTGAGAATTTTTCTTTATAAACGAGTGTTAATAAAATATTTTTAATGGTTGGTTTAATGCAAATTAATTCACTGGATCCTAATAGATAAAATAAGTTTATGAAGAGCTTAGTGATCTATTGTTGTCATATTTTAGGTAACGTTCATTATATTGTAAATTCAAAGCTGTGATCAACTTTCTTTTTTCAATTGGTCTGTTATACTTTAACCAACAGATTTACATAATAATGGTACATAAAAAATACTTTATAAGTACTACAAATTACGCGTGAGTCCATAAATGTTTTAATTTCAGCAAATAGACTAAACATAAATAATACATAAATTAATTGCACTAAGTTATTGCTGGCATGTTTCACTGAGCTTAATAATTCTCAGTAATAGACAAGGTGAAAGGCTACGGCCTCACTAGGTAAGCCTGCATGGGGGAAAATGAAGGTGTGGGCACATGCAAATAATAAAATAAATTCAAAAGTATTTTTTTTTATTTCAATTAAGCCATTAAAAGGCACTTATGAATATTAAAATTGTACAAGAAAATACAATTGATTCTAGGCGCCCCTTCTAAAAGGTAGTTTCGTATGGAGAAGAATGGGCATGAAACAACAACAATATTTTGTATACATTCATTATTATGTGAAGACGATGTACCTAGAATAAAATAACTATACTCAATAGGTACAAAATACAAAAATTAAGCAATGACAGATAAATTGATTATGTTGATAGAAACATGGTGCTCACATATTTACAAATATTATAACCGTAGACGATTTTTCTTACCATTTTAATAAATAATAAATCAGTGAGTGAGTTTTTCAAGGTTTTCACAGAATGTAGAATTAGTGACATAAAAATAATAATAAACATTTTGTAACGTAGCAAAACAAAAACTCTCTAAGTTACATTAAAGTTGTAATCCTCAAACAAACGTTTTACTTTTTGCTTCCACACTAGAACTTTAATATGTGTTTTAAATAAGTAACGATGATTCATTAATTTATCCAGTAGATAAATAAGTAGATCATGACACAGTGCACGTATACTAAGGATAAAGGGTTTCCCGTATTCTGATGACTATTATTTATATTTATACTTACCCATGACGTGAAATACTGGTATTCAGCTGCATCCGGTTAGACTGGAAGCCGACTCCAACATAGTTGGGAAAAGCCTAGACAGATACTTCCCCATGACGATTTCATGAATGAAGTGTTTGTACTTATAAATAGTTTCTTCATTATTTTCATGTCAATATGATAGAAGGACGTTATTGTAACAACGTTTTGATTCTTAGCCGTTCGTTAAACGTGTTTTTAATAGTAATATCAATTTACTTTAATTAATTAAAGTAACGATTTAAAATGCTCTGTGAAGAATTAGCGCAAGTAACCTCTCCTGGCGATTGCTTTCATTATTCTTACAAACATAATTACTTGATTAAATATTAACCCAATCTTGCATGACTAGGTACTACTTATGTATATAGTTTTGATTACTCCCCAAACAGGAAAACCGTTAATTTTTATTTTATTAATATATTTTATTTATTTATTTTATATATTAATTTATTTATTTTTCAACTTAAATTTACCTTTACAAGATAACCCAATGCGATAAATGCACTTATTGTAACGTAATAGATACTAATTAATTTAACTTCTAGAGGCAGCCTCTAGTCTGCTATTATCCGTATAGCCCAAATACCAGATGTTAATGAATATAATATGGTCAGTGCAGTGCAACATTTAACAAAAACAGTAACTGAGAACCATGAAAGTACAAAAATCATAAATAAATAAATTCATTTAATTCAGACTAATTGATATGTCCATAAATTGTTAGTTACGAAGGTCTTAAAACTATGTTAGTGATCATTGATAATTAAATTCAAAATACAAGTAATAAAATCAATCCTGTCAAAAAAAATCATCATCTCGTCACGTGAAGCTGAATGAACCTACCCAGCACTGCAGACTCTGGCCTCTCAGAGATTATCCTTAGGATTCTGTTGGCGCTCCCCCGCATCCGGCGCGTCAGAGAAGCTGTTTTCTTACGCATACTGGCGTAAAAGTCATCGACTCTTGCATCAGCAAACATGCCCAACGTGCTGCAGAATATAAAACATGTTTAAGTAGAAAGTAAAAGTTTCCAAAAGAACACAATTCTGTCTCTATTTTATTGTATGGGCATCTATCTATACATAACCCGTACCAATAACTTACCCATGTAATTGAAAAATTTATCCGCAGATGTCAGAAAGAGATAAACATTGTACGAAACGAGGCGATTATTATCCCCGTTCAATAAGAAATACGTAGCTTGTCATCCGCTCATCAAGCAGGCTTTAACTCGAGGCAAAGAGACGCTTTAGAGCCCCATCAAATTGATATCGATAGTCTTATTATTTCGGAAAGGTTTAATAATGATATTATGATCTTCTTTTTGTTTTTCTGGCTACTATTGTTTCAATTAGTGGTACAAGTAACTTGTTAGTTTTAATATAACAAATCTTTAGGTTTACTGAGTACTATTTGTTAAACCTAAAATGACGGCCTTTCTGAAAAAAAAAACCGGTCAAGTGCGTGTTGGACAACGCACAATGAAGGATTCCGTAGTTGGGATGAATTTATCCCAAAAATAAACGTAACATTGTAGTTGAAAAACGATTATTATCATTATCGATTATTATTTTTTCGATTATTATTGATTATTGAGAGATTTATCATGTTATTTTAAGACCATCGACTTCTTATAGGTTTTCCTGTAATCTATGAGTAAAGATCCATTCTAAGTATTTAAAAAAAAATAGTCTCAGTAGTTTCGGAGATTAGTAGTCATGATTGTTATCATTCAGTTATGTTCTCAGATAGTATAGGAAGGGGTTTAGGTAAATTAATTAGTAACAACCTGTGTTATTCTATTCAAAATTATTGTATGCCAGGGTCTACCTACAAAAGAATAATGGCATCAGTAACAGGAAATGTTTACAATCCTAAAACCAACATTACTGTATTTGTAGGTAATAGTTCTAAGGTTAAAAAAGACGAAATCACTGACTGTGTAACTGAATTGTTAAAGTTAAATTGTAGTAAAATAATATTGTGTGCTTTCCCATATTTTAAAAAATTGACGAATAGACAAAACAATTATATTCATATGCTTAATAAGCATATGCAATTCTTAGTTAGTCATTATAGTGACAAGTTTGTATTTTTTGACACCAACAGTTTTGTGGAAACTTTAAAATCGACTAGGGATACTGTGTATCTGCCTGTTAGTTTTAGACACATAATAGCACAGCTATTAGCTTTTTTTATAAACTCAGACATAAGTAGTATGTCGCAGTCTTGTATTATTAACACCACAGTGGTTAGTAATAATACTAATAATAAGGTGGTGAACTTGAATAAATTTAGCTCAAATGCTATCAATATTTTTACAAATTGTACGAAGGAGGTTCCATCTCCCTCACTCACTATGAGCTCACTGCCTGGTGATGACACTGAAATCTTGGGGTTAACTCCGGATAGTCATTTAAACTAGTTTGTAAGACAACAGAAGGCACCAGTAAGAATATTCTTATACCTAACAACAACAAGGTGTCTTCTTGCTCCAAAATTAATAACTATCAAAAAGGAGATCAGCAGAATGCCTTGAAATTATTTCATCAAAATATTCAAGGTATTTCTTCCAAATTATTAGAAATCGAAATGTTTTTAGAAAAAACAAAGTTTGACATTGTTTGTTTTACTGAACATTGGTTAAAGGATTACCAAATGCTAATTAATTATGAGAACTATAATGTGGGCAGTTGTTTTAACCGTAAATCTATGCTGCGTGGAGGTTCTCTAATCTTGATAAAAAATTGTTTAAAATCTAAGCAACGTAATGACATAGTTGGTTTATCAGTTGAACATTGCATCGAACTGTCCTGTGTTGAGCTGGATAAGCATGTTGTAGTGTGCGTATACAGACCCCCTAATTATCAGAACTTTTCTTTATTTGAGTCAATAATGGAAGATGTCCTAGCGAAACTTGCATCCAGTAACAAAGCCGCAATTATTTGTGGTGATTTTAATATAAATATTCTGGAAAATAATTCAAATAGCAGTAGAATATTAAGCCTTTTTAAATCGTTCAATTTATCAAATATTTTTACAGAACCAACTAGAGTAACTTCAACTTCTGCTACTTGTATCGATAATGTCTTCTGCGGTTGTGATTATTTAGATAAAGCCATCGTAAATTATTTACCGTCTGATCATAGTGGACAAACGGTAACTTTTAAATTTAGAACACCTATTCAAAAAGTGCAAATACAAATTAGACCAATAACAACTGGCAAATTAAATAGATTCAATAGTACCCTAAATAATAAGTTAAATGCTCTGGGCCCTAATATGGACGATGCAAATAAATTGTATGAGGATTTCTTTTCAGCAGTGCACACTGAATTCAACAAAACTTTTGAAAAGAGAACAAAAAATATTTGCCCTAATTTTATTTTTAGTGACTGGGCAACTAGAGGTATTAGGATAAGTAGGGAAAGACTGTTCGAGCTGTATGGCCTTAAGCCTTACATTAATACTGAAACTTTCAACAAGTATGTTGCTACATATTCCAAAATTTTTAGAAATACTTGCAAGATAGCTAAAGCTCTGTATATTAGCAACAAGATTAAATCAGCAGAAAATAAAATAAAAACAGTTTGGAAAGTTATAAATAATGAAACTAATAGGAACAAAGTACGAAACACTGAGTACAAATTGGAGACTTCACGTGGTGCCATTAGCTCTAACTTAGAAGTAGCGCAAGAATTTGTACATTTCTTTACTAATATACCATCTAAAACGACAGAAGCTTTAAAATCCTCACCCGATGTCTCAATTAATTTATTAAGAGCGAACGTTCCAGGCTGCCCGGTTGAATTTCAATTTAAACATATAAACCCTATGATAGTTATAAAAGCTTTTCGGCAAATTAAAATCAAATTGACCGAAGATCTATGGGGATTATCTATCAAAGTTTGTACATCCATAATCGAGACTATAGCACCGTACTTAGCTTTAATATTTAATTTGTGTGTGGATCAAGGAGTCTTCCCGGATTTAATGAAATACAGTAAAGTTATACCACTTTTTAAATCTGGGGACAGTAAAGACACTAACAATTATAGACCAGTATCTGTGCTGCCGGTATTCAGCAAGGTTTTCGAAAAGGTAATGCTCAATCAAATGCTTAATCATTTTAACGCCAACCAAATCTTGCACGATCAGCAATATGGTTTCACCAAAGGACGTTGTACAACTGACGCTGGTGTCACCTTATTAAAACACATATTTACAGCGTGGGAGGAGGCCCAAGATGCCATAGGAATCTTTTGTGACCTCTCCAAGGCATTTGACTGCGTGAGTCATGAAACCTTGCTGTTGAAACTTGAGCATTACGGACTAGGTAAACTTGCGCTCAGTTTAGTAAAATCTTATTTAAATGATAGACAGCAGCAGGTTCAAGTAAATGGTGTCCATTCAATCGGTTTAAAAGTAAAAATGGGCGTTCCACAAGGCTCGATATTGGGTCCTTTCCTCTTTTTAGTATATATTAATGATCTACCCCATTTATTAAAAAACCAACCACAAATGGTGTTATTTGCTGACGACACTTCCTTAATTTTTAAGATAAATAGACGTGCATCAAATCTTGACGACGTAAATAACGCCCTACTGCAGGTTCAAAATTGGTTCACTGCTAATAATTTAGTATTAAATGGGAAAAAAACTAAATGCATAAGATTTGCTTTACCAAATGTTAAAAGTAGTGATTGTGACATAGTATTGAATAAGGAGAAACTAGAATTTGTCGATAAAACTGTTTTCTTGGGGATCACGCTCGATTCAAGGCTGCAATGGGGTCCTCATTTAACATCTCTAGCAGGACGGCTAAGTTCAGCAGCATATGCTGTGAGAAAAATCCGTCAATTTACTGACGTAGATACCGCGAGGCTAGTCTATTTCAGTTACTTTCATAGTATCATGTCTTACGGTATTTTACTATGGGGACGGGCTGCAGATATCGAGTCTATTTTTATTCTGCAGAAGAGAGCCATCAGAGCAATATATCGTCTCCGCAGACGCGATTCTCTAAGGGATCTGTTTAAAGATATTAACATCATGACGGTACCTTGTCAATATATCTATGATTACATCATGTACGTAAGGAAAAATCTAAGTCTTTTCAGTAAAAGAGGTGATAGACACAATTATAGGACTAGAAATAGGGACCAATTAGTTCAACCGGGTTTCAGATTGGCTAAAGTAGACTCATCCTTCATGGGGTGCTGTTTAAAATGTTATAATAAAATACCTTCCCACATACTCCAACTGAACGAAACGAAATTTAAATCATGTATAAAACGCACACTATGCTGCCAAGCATATTATAAGTTGGGGGATTACATCGCTGATAAAAATGCTTGGCTCAGCGCTGGTCCAGCTCCACAAGGGCGCATAAACTAATTGATTAGCATTCGAAAATATTGTTGCAGCTGCTGAAGATTGTAAAACTATCTTTTCCTTGTATAAATTCAATCTCTTTGTATTGTATAATTGCATATCACATGTGTGAGCACTGTGACCATGTTGTACATTCCATAAAGCTACCATTTACTGGGTACGTCTTTCATTGACTTGAATGTGCTCTGGCAGCTGAGAGTATGTCATGCTCACTCAAATGTCTCGCTGATGGTGGCGTGTGTGTTGGATCATTAAGTTCCCTTCAAAATGGTTGAGCTAAATGGTGCTGATCCATGCGTCATGTTCGTGAACGGGCGCCGTCAGTAGGGACTGGTCATCTCTTAGCTGCCACGGTTTATTTTACTTTAATTTATTTAAATTTTTGAATTGTTATTATATTTTTATTACGGACGCTTTTAACGTGCACGTCTTTCTACATTGTTCTCACATGTATAAATTCAACACGAATGATGTAACCAATATTTTGTAACAATATTTTGATTTAAAAGAGTGTCCGTGGAGTTTCTTGCCTGTTCTTCTCCATAGGTACCTACTACGCTTTGGAATGGGCAACTAGCTTCATTTTTCTGACTGACCGACCCCTTGACAATTCAAAAGTACCTGTAATTGGTTTATTTGAAATAAATGCTTTGAGTTTGAGTTTGAGTTTGAAGGCCAATGAATGGTCAATTTTCATTTAGTTTCTTAAATATCTTTAAAAGTATTTATTTTAAAATTATTTTAAAAAAAGTGTGCGTGTCAGCTCCAACGCACGACTGGAGTTTATTCTTTAATACGATTGTCTTTGAATATGCAATAGGCAAAGAGGGTAAATAAACGCATCTCTTAAATCCCCCTTCCCCCCTGTATACAAGTCTTCATATACACCCCCCACCCTAATATAACTCAAATGAAACAATAATTAGATCATAATTTAGACTTGTCTTTGCGATTTAATTGGATGCAGTAAAGTGCAAGTAATCGTGTATCGCACGGCCGTAATATCTCGATCGAAGTGTGAAATATGTAATTTGTTTTATTTTAATCCGTGTTATTTACGAATAAATCGCAATACAAAAAATTTATGCTTGTATAAATTGCACTCCTCATAAAATTTCCATACCGGTGGCCTTTTATGAAGATCGATTCACTCCAAAAATATTTGAGTTCCTCACAAGCCGTTCCTTTTGATATGTATCACGGTACAGTTTGCAAAAATATTTTTTAATTTTCCAATTTACTCTCGAAAATTTACCCCATATTCATAATTGATTTATTTACGTTACGCATACGTGTTTGGGTCACAGAAATTCATGTGTCCCAAATTTCAACTAAATTGGTCCAGTAGGTTCGGAGCAAATCGGCTGTGACAGACGGATAGACAGACAGCCAGACAGAAAGACAGACACACAAGTGATCCTATAAGGGTTCCGTTTTTTTCTTTTGAACGTACGGAACTCTAAAAAACAAATATCTATTTATCTATGGTCTCTCTCTCTCTCATCAACTATTGTTTGACGAACCGAAGGCCGGTCCTTCGGTTCGTCAAACAATAGTTGATCAGTCTCATCTCTACCCATCTACGGATGTGATACGACTGCTCCGTGCTTTCACATAATCGCACATGTTGGGGGGTTTAAAAATTCCCTTCAGTGGCTGTCTGAAATATGAGCATTAATATTATGTGCATACAGGGTGACAGGGACATCGACGTGAAAACTATTACCATGGATTCACTGAATCCATGGTAATAGTTTTCTGAACCCACCTGCGTTGAAAACTTCGTCGGTTATTAAAAAAAAATATGCTGTTCCCCATACATTTTCACCGCGTAGGTATTGCACTTTTCTATGAAACTGCAGATTTTTTCCAATAACCGACGAAAAATTTCAACACCGGGGCTTTAGACTGCGACTCACTGAAATATATATTACGATGATTAATGTTAAGGGTTGGCAATGTTAAGTACTAGAAGCTTGTTTTGAACCAAAGTGTAGTAAATTAGCAGCATTTATAATCAAGTAACATGCAAATGTCATAATAGGACAGAAGCATGACCCACGGTATTTAAAAATATCTCACAGACCACAACACAATCCCTAATTTCTCTTGAAGTCACGCGACTCGCTGGCGCCAATTTGGAGACCATTGTATGGTGCTTCAACGACCCGCGTCCTTGCCGCGACAACCCTTTATTTTAGTCACGAATCTGCATATGAAATGTCATGATGATAATCGCAACACTAAGCAGTCTGTTACTGTGAGCGACATATGTTCGTATACTGACCTCGATCAAATCGGTTTTAAAACATAACAAATTGTAAGAAAAGATTAAGAATTGGAAGATAAGATTGAGATTGGAAAGATTTGATCTCTAAAGCATTAGGAACCTAATTAATCGCGAGTTGTCCGAAACAATAGTTGGTCCCAAGTAACAGTAATTTAACTTATAATTTATACATATAATAAATCTGTAGGCGAGGCGTTTCTATACATTGAAAATATTTAAATAAAAATAGTTGGGGTGTTTTTGTCTGTTTGTCTGTGAGGATTCGGTTAAACAGGTATCACGGAAAAAGTATGAAACCAATATGGTTAACTTTTATACTTAAATATTGTATGTAACTCGGAGTAAGAGTTATATTCAAAGAGGCCTCCTTGTCGGTTTGTGAATGAATTTTTTTTTTACAATACTTTTCCGAATGTCAATCAATCTGCCTAGCCTTTTCCCAACTATGTTGGGGTAGCTTCCAGTCTAACCGGATGTAGCTGAATACCAGTATTTTACATAGAGCGGCCGCCTATCTGACCTCCTCAACCAGTTACTGGGTAACATGATATCCCTAGGTAAGACTGGTTGTCCGACTTTTGGGTTTCTTACTACCCATAACGACTGTCAAAGATCTACGAATGAAAGGCGGGACCAATGGCTTAACGTGCTTTCCGAGGCACGCAGGGATATGTAATGGATGGTCATCCACGGACCCAACTTCGATCGATTCGTGCGGCATTATTATGTAGCCACGAACTCCTCAGTACTTTTTCGAATGTAAATTTGATAGTTTGGCTTTGTAGAGAACGTTATTATAGTTCACTGATATCTGTGTGATTGTCTCTTTCTGAAGCCCAATGCGAATGCAATGCCCGATGCCTCTAACATAGCCGAGCTCGAGATCTATACGACGTATCTACATTATTTCTTCATCAGGTTTGTCCCGTGTGTGATGACCATCCAGCGATGATGTGCAGTCCCGTGGCATTGTTGCTACTGGCTCTCACGAGCGCACTTGCGGCTCCCGCTTTTTACGATGACTACACGGTAAGTTCACTTTCTATTTTTCTCTACTCCAGCAGACACATGTTTGCAGTTATTGATACATAGAATTGTTGAAATTTATCACCAGCTAACTTTTCGGTGTTAGTAATGTACAAAAAAAAAACAATGGAACTCCGGGAGTGCCGACAGAAATGAAAACTTGAACAAGATCGCCTTGGTGGAAGAAAAATACTTGTATAGAACTTTGGTCCGTAACCTTATCTAAATAAAAAGCACAATCGTGTTTACAAAAAAAAAAAATACTTCCAAAACGTTTAAAGTAAAAATATTTGCATAGAACATTGATCCGTAATGAAATATAAATAAAGAGCACAATCGCGTTTACAAAATGAGGTGTCGGTAACGGTGTCGCGAGTTCGATTGTTTTTTCCATCTCAAAAATGCCAAAGAGCCTAAAAAGTTTTCACTTTTAAAAAAAGATATAAAAAGAAAAAAATAGAAGTATGAGTAGTGAAGTGTGTGTGAGTACCTATGTATAGTAGTGAGTATGTGTGTAAAAAGATTTGTTGACCATTCTTTTTTCGAAACACAATACCTGCCTGAACAGTAATCTTCACAGAATACAGGAAATACCTATCCTTTACTCATGTAAAGAACCATTCTCTGTATTATTTTCAAAATGCTAGGCTCAGTAGATTCGGAGATAAGGGGATTCAATTTTCATCAATTCTCTTAAATATCTTTAAAAGTTTTATTATAAAATCAGAAAAATAAAATATTAGCGATCCTCGCAACAAGCCCTTTCATTTGAAATTTCACACGGTAGAGTAAGCAAAACTTTTTTTAATTTTCTTATTTGCCCCCCAAACGTGACTCCCGTTCAAAATTCATTTATTTACGTTACACGTTCGTGTTTGGGTCACTGAAATACATATGTGTACCAAATTTCAACTTAATCGGTCCGTTAGGTTCGGAGCAAATTGGCTGTGACAGACGGACAGCTAGCTAGATACACGAGTAATCCTATAAGGGTTCCGTTGTTTCCTTTTGAGGTACGGAACCCTAAAAATCGTTATTTATGGACACGTAATTTCTATAAATGACCAAGTTAGTAAAGCAAGTTGTAGATTTGTCTAAAAACAATAAAAAACTATTGAGATTTAATAATATTTTATTTTGAGACCTATGGAAAAAAATTGGTTCCAATTAAATGTGGTATGTTCGACCCCTTAACGTTGAACCACTATTTACGCCACACCCTGTAAATAACTATATAAATAAAAATACAAGAACTCAAACTAGGTAGACGGTTCTAAAAATAAATAGCCTGCTTTGAAAATAATATCAAATTATTCTAATTAAGAGAACAAGATCAAAATGCTTAATTAGAACAAAACAAACAGCCATTTTCCCAAGTATTTTTTCATAATTCCAACAGCTGAATACGGTTCGTTAGATGGTATTTAAAAACCGGCCAAGTGCGTGTCGGACTACGCACAATGAAGGGTTCCGTAGTTAAGATGAATTTATTTATCCCAAGAACAAACTTAACATTGTAGTTGAAAAACATGTTCTCCCATACATTCCAACTACAAATCGTCGCTCGGCATCCAATACCGCGAATGTGACATTTTTTTACGTTTTTTTTTTAATTGCAAGATCACTTATTTGATTGTGTAGAATGAAATAAAACAAAAATCTGATGTTCGTTAAAAATTTCACATTCGCGGTATTAATATAAAAATAATATAAATCTAACACCTTTAAACGAGCAATTCTTGTATATATGTATATATATAATCTGAATCTCGGAAACGCCTCAAAGAATTTTTATGAACTTTAGTACGCAGGGCGTTTCGGGAGCGATAAATCGATCTAGCTAGGTTTAATTTTTAGAAAACGTCGTTGAAAAAGAAAAATGGTCACGATATTTTTCTTTATTCAAGTAACAAGGACTCATTGTGTTAGTAAACTTATTGTAATCCACTATGTTGCAAAGAAAAAGCAAAGTATGTATAGCTTTATATAATCCGTTTAATACCACTTTGATAACACTTTTAAATACACGAAAATACATCTGCACTCTGTGAGTGTTCAAGCTCGACTGCCATGTTCCCAAGTGCACATAGTCTACCGTTTGACAGCTAGTTGCTGTCAAACGGCAAAAGTCAGTTTAACAACTAATAAATAAATGCAATTTCACTTGGGCACATGGTTACAACTTTACAAAATAAAATATTAAAACTGCAAATACATGATTACACAAATAAATAATATTTAGAACATTACATCATTAAATTAAATAATAACAAAAGCTAACATTATGAACTATGTTAGCTTATTTTACCAGGTCACTCAGAAAGTTTTGCGACTAACAGTTTTTGTCTATGGGATACTGGCTGGTTTTGATATCGATAAAAAATATGATTATTTATTACAAAAAAAAACATAACATTCTAAATTCCCTCCACATTTTTTTAGGAGCAAAAAAAAATACTCTGTCTTACTGAAAAGTGGATTTACAACGAGAACATTTTCGCGCGATGATTTTGTACGATTTCAAATGTCGACTTAAACCAGAAGAATTGTTTGAAAGACTTCAAATGGTGTTCATAGAAAAAAGCCCTTCTAAAGCGACTGTTGGTTCAATGAATTTATGCGTGGTCAAGTAATTTTGGCGGACGAAGAAAGAAGTGGCCGCCCTATGACGGCTGTTACATAACAAAACGTGCTGGCTGTGAACATTTAATTCAAGAGAATATGCGAATTACATATGAAATGGTTCACCATATGGTGAACCATGTCGGTCATGAAATTCTACATGGACATCTTCGGGTAAGGAAGATAGTTTCACGCTGGTAACGCAAAATCCAACGCAGGCTCAGAAGGAGGTTCGGATAGAATGGTGCCGAGACATGATAAAAAATTTGAAGCAGGCTCGTCTCGGCACGTTTAAGATATCATTACGGCTGACGAATCTTGGTTTTATCAGAATGATCCAGAAATGAAGCGTCAGTCGACCATGTGGCTGTTTCAAAATGAACCAACGCCTACCTAAGTGAAGCGAGCCAGTGTGCAACCAAGTGCAGGCAAAATTTTGATCGCAAGTTTTTTTTCTTTGACGGTTTATCTGGTGTCAGTACCCTTTCGAGATCAAAGGAGCATCAATACTAAATGGTATGTTACCAAATGTTTGCCAGAAGTTTTTACTGCTGCAAGCAGCAAGCGACCGAACACTGGCCTCCGTGGGCTACTGCTTCACCATGACAACGCGCTGACTCACTCGGCGCTCAAAACAAGGGAATTTTTGGACAGCACACCGGTCAAATTTATAGGTCATCCTCCTTACAGTCCCGATTTGGCTCCGTGTGACTATTTCTTGTTCCCCAAAATAAAAAACCAACTCAAAGGAAAACAGTTTTCATCACCGGAAGCTGCACTGGCTGCATTTGAGAAGGAGATTGAACAGGTGTTTGATGTGGACTGGAAAATGTGTTATGAAAATTGGTTTAGACGTATGAAACTGTGTATTCAAGATATAATAAAAAAATATATAACCTGTAGTTTATTTTTTTCTAGTATCGCAAAACTTTCCGAGTGCCCCACGTAATCTAGTTTCAATTTATTTCACCTCATGGGAGATGGCACTGCAGTGATTTGGCAATCCAGCCTGCTAGTGATCATTTTTAGGATATTGTTGGAGCTGGCCCGCACTCTGCGCAACAGGGATGCACACCTCATTCGCATCGTTGCGTAAAAGCAATTAATATGTGCGTCTGCGAACATTCCCGATGAGCAACAAAAACGGGGCAGCCCCACCAATAGGTACCCTGAAAGCGTTGTTGTATTGGATACGAAGGGTGTTGCACGACCTTTGGGTATATCTAGCCCATAGGCTGCACGTGTAAAACGTTGTACAATAAGCTCAAAACAGAGTAATTTTGACTTTTTAAGTGAGCAGCGTGCAAACCTGCGAGCCAGCATGTTCGCCCTTACCGACAACACCCTTCGTTCCCGCCAATATCGAGTCCGTCATTGAGGTCAGGGGTCAATATATGAGGGCATTTTCACAAAAATGCATAGGTGTGTGTTTAGCCCTGTCCCTCGAAAAGATAGTCGTTTTTCTTTTCTAATATTACCAGTATCAACAAAAAACGATTACCGTTAGTTTTAGTAGACATCTAGTTATTATTCCATTAATAACTTAACTCCCCAAGTACTCGATTGTTTAAATTAAATATTAATTAAGTGATAGGGAGATAGCATTTTGACTTGTCCCTGGACGGTGCAGCTATATTGAACATACAATAATTGCATTTTATCCTTAGAATTGACTGCAGGTATACTATTTTATTTCTTCAAGAGATTGTGGTAGACTATTTTAAAGCATAATTCAAATATTCTATCTTAAATTTTTTAAATTATGGAAATTTTATTGTAGAAATTAAATTGTGAGCAACCTGACACGTCAAGTTTGTTACCGTATTTTTTCCATGAACATAACTAAAATGTTGTTAGATTTTATTCATATAATAACAAAATCAGAAGCTTTAAGTCATCCACTATTTTGTATTCGTCAGTTTTGCCCGAAACACTATAAATTGCGTTGCGCAGTAGCACTCATCGCTCGGTAGAAAACTTTCTGTCAAGGTAAGTTACCAAAATGTTGTATAATTTAACATGTAAACAACATGATTGTGGTAGTTATTGAGAGCTTTAACATGTAGCTCCATAAATAAATAGTTAATGACGAATCACTGCAATTGTACCTATTTAAATTTAATACAAATCGCGCAAAGGTAAGGTAACGTTACGTCAGTTTTGTGTGGTAACATAGAGGCCTGACAACCTAAGTAATAAAACTGACTGTTAGGAATATTACACATGCTACTTTACCAACTTGGTCTAAAGGAGGTTATGATATCATAGTCTTTATAAAAAGCAGGCGCGGTCCGAGGGGGGGGGGGTCCTGGGGGTCATGACCCCCCCAAAATCTTTCACGTTGTATGGAGCCTGAATGATTTACTTATATTACTAACTTTTAAAACTACTACAGCCACGGGTTACCGTGGCTCAGATACCTCCCTAAAACTATTCCTCGGCGGCACCCATGGTGACCCCCCCAAAATCTTGGGCTGCGACCGCGCCTGATAAAAAGAAGTGTATACTTATATTTTCATAATCTAAATTTTGAATCCACGTCTTGCATTTTAAATGTAAATTCGTACTGAGCAGTTAAATATTTTATTAGCCTGCAATTTTGTGTAGATTTTGCTTGATTAAAAAAATAAAACAAACTCAACAAAGTATCTCATTAGTATAAGAAAACATAAACTAGTGTAAATGCTTCATAACAATTTTGTTACCGTCAGCTTTGTTACTGTCCCCCTAATTTTCAAGTCAAAATCTTTTTTATTGATAATTTAAAGCATTAATTACTTAAATTCCGATGTTAATTAAATGACAAATTTAATAACAGAATAAGTTTTATATTCATAATGTATGCTTTCGTATTTTAAACTCAATAATAGAATATCGTAACGTTCGAATGTCATCACTGGTAACAAAATTGTAATTATGAGGCATTTTTCTTGGTTATTTTATAATATATCGCATTTTCTCAAATTGATTTAGTAGATCCAACTTATGTTCTTTTATTAAATATTAAAGAAAATTTGATTGTTTTGATTGTTTATTTTTTAATCGCATTTAATTTAAGTAACAAACCTGACGAAATATCCTTGACTTACCCTCTATTTTATTTTATATCTCATAATTACGTGATTAATTATTGGTTTTAAGCTGGGAATCATAAAATATAGAATTTGAGGCAATGCAAACAAGTACAATCTCGCATAAAAAAAGAAGTTGAAATTACATCTCACTTTTTTTATACCCTATAACTTTTTGTGAAAATGCCCATGACCAAGATATTTAAACGTAAATACTATTTGTAGTGGAGTCTCATTGAGTAATACAGGTGGTACATAACCTGGTCTACCCCAAGCCTCAAAGACCATGATCTCCGACTTATTGGAGTTATACATCAAACCATGATTGTATTTTGGCATACTGCTCACATTTGGCGACCAACTTTCTGAGACCACAGATTAACCCGCTCAGAAGCACCATATCGTCTGCATAGCTAATATTATTTACACAAATACCATCTATATAGTTACCTACTCTGGTGCTGTTGAGCTCGCTAATCAGCTCGCTCGAAAAGCGAGGGTGAGCTCAACCCTCCCTGCCTCACCCCGCATTCCAACCTGTATGGCCTGGAAAAAGTTCCAGCCCATCATACACTATTGATCTTGTTACCATACCAATATTTAAAGATGTTTATAAGCTCCGTTGGCAATCTATCCTTCTCCATCTTTCTCCGCAATACGTCATAAGCAACCAGATCGAAAGCCTTGAATAAGTCGAGGAAGCTAACATAAATCTGCGTCCCACGCTGTGTATAGTATGTGACAGTATGCTTAAGACACAACACTGCACTTTCTGTTGACAAACCACGCCGAAACCCGAATTGGTTGTCATGAACATTTACAGTTTTATTTTTTAGTTGTGTATTAAGCAGACTGTCAAACACTTTTGATATTTTGTTGTTGATATTATAATAGCTAGAGAGATGGGCCTATTGGATGCCGAGCGACGAAATGTAAGTTTGCGCGCACAATATTGAGAGATTTACCATGTTATTTTAAGACCATGGACTTCTTATAGGTTTTCCTGTTATCTATGAGTAAAGAGCCATACTATGTATTTTTTTCAAAATTTTTGGTCCAGTAGTTTCGGAGATAAGGGGGGGGGAATGGTCAATTTTCATTGAATTTCTTAAATATCTTTAAAAGTGTTTATTTTAAAATGATATAAAAAATATTTTTATGATCCTCATAACAAGTCCTTTCATTTGATATGTCACACGGTACTGTTAGTAAAACATTTTTTTTTAATTTTCTTGTTTGCCCCCTAAAAGTGACCCCTATATTTAAAATTCATTTATTTTCGTTACACATTCGTGTTTGGGTCACAGAAATACATATGTTTACCAAATTTCAACTTAATCGGTTCATTAGATTCGGAGTAAATTGGCTGTGACAGACGGACAGACAGACAGACAGACAGACAGACAGACAGACAGCCAGACAGACAGACAGACAGACACACGAGTGATCCTATAAGGGTTCCTTTTTTTCCTTTTGAGGTACGGAACCCTAAAAAGTGGAATGTTGCCGACTGGTTCATGGCCGAACATTCATTCGTTTCCTAAATTAACTAATTCAAACGACTTAACTGCTAATTTAATTTAATTTTATGGCGAGGACTTGAAACAAAAGAAGTCTTTGCTAAGTTGTGTATGGTTGAGTATGGTAGAACAAACATACATGAAGTGCTCGCAAAATAATTAAATGCTTGATGAAGAATTCCTTGGAGAGCTTATCACAAATACATACCTTTTTATGGCTTAGAACGCAAATAGATAAATGTATTGAAGGTGAGAGAGAGTAAATTGGTAGGTATGCATATCCACTTCTTTAGTAGGTGGCCTTGCAAGAAACAATACAAAACAAACAGTTTAAAAAAAATAGAGGAGGAGGTACTTTGTGTTTTCCCTCGACGTCTTTTTATGATGAAATACTTTTATAGGCACGTACCTGTATAGACACGTGTAAGGTACTAAAACATGTTCCGTGACATTACTCGAAGATCAGTTTTCGAAATCAAATAAAGGAAATAAGAGTTAGATACGAGCTTATATATCCGGCAAGAGACACATACATAATATCACGCCTTGTTTCCCCGAAGGGTTGGGCAGAGGTGTCCCTGTGGCAGGTACACCCGCATTTCGCTAGTTATGGTTAAGTCCCATATAACAGGGGGCGAGCCTATTGCCATCAACCTAGAAAAACCCAATAATACTTCACCGGCAAGAGAATATCAAATAAACTCAATTAAGTCTAATGTTAAACAGAGACCTCTACATGTTTATCACAGGCGATAGCAATAAAATAATAAGACAAAATTGACCGTGGGTGATGTAAAACTGTCTGTGATGTAGCAACAAGAGAAGGACAGCATCCTTTTGACTAGTATGAAAACCCTGATCACCAATCCATTTTCCAAGCTTGGAGATTATGGCAACTTCTATTTTATTGTAGCATATAGCGACATAATATAAGAAAATGCAAATTTTTCCTTTTCACTTTCATAATCCCTTAGGCGGCTTGTGATTCAACAGATAACTTTGTAGGCTGATAAGACGATGATTATCAAACCAAAATTTGCTTTCTGCATCTTCACCACCACTAGAGTACAAGATTTACACCTCATACCTTCATGTCACAGGAGGTGGTCCCCCAGAAGAGAGCAGCTTTAGTGCTGGATCGGCTGCTGGTGGCGCTGCAGAAAGCGCTGCACGAAGACAACGGGCCACCACGCGCGTACGGCGAGCGCATCGACCCTAATGGGCCGAGGACGGCGCCGCTCCGGCTGGCTGATGATGAGATGAACGATCTGGTTGTTACTACTGTCATTTTTATTTCAGATAAGTCGAACAGAAATGACGAACTACCATACATACTTTCATCCCCTATTCAACTCTTTTAGGGGGTGAATTTTCAAAAATCCTTCCTATTTGCTCGCAACTAATTAGTCATACCAGTGAGGGAAATTGTTCATAACTTTCTAAAAAAATTATGTTGCTGACGAGTATATTATTTCATGGGTGTGATTACAATTACAGACAGCCAACACGAAACTAAATTTACATAATTCTGTATCCATAGTCATATAAACACGTTTCATGTAGCGCAGGAATCAATCGCTCAGTCACTGCGCAAACCGGCCGTGTTTTCACTACCCTGCCGAGCGAATATTTTGATTGCTGTTCGACCGATGTTCGCTCAAAACAGAAAATATCTGTTTTCAATACAACGAGAAAATGAACACTATTTAGTTCAAAATAAAAGCTCGTACTGAACAGTTCGCTGGTGCAGCTACGGTCTCATTCTCACTCTTTCTCTTTCTCTCATTCTCCGCTTTTTGGCTAGTGCAGCGTTTGTAATAATTGGAACTTTATTTTTATTTAAAAAAAAAACGGAAACGAAAAAGGCGGTATTGGGTGTCAAACTGTATTGTCGTTTTTATAGCGTTATTTTTGTAATCTTTATCCCATAAACATGGATGAGCTTTATAATTTTCAATTCGTTGCAAAAAAAAACTAGATTTTTCTGCATATTCGCGTAGAATCTAAAAAAGATCGGACACCAACCGAGCACGTCCAACATCGAGCGAATGCATAGAGCAACTGCTTGCTCGCCGATGACGTCTTTTTCACTGAATGAATGAGCGAGCGAGCAATCGTTCGCCGAGTCAAACCGATCATCACTGAACAAACATGTTCGCTCGTTCAAGTGTTTTCATTTACCGCGCGAACAAACAATTGCTCGCTCAGAAGTGAAAACGCAGCTTAATATATAAATACCTAGGCAGGATGCGTTTGGTAGATTGTGATAGTTTGTAGAAAATTATAATCCCATTCCCATTTTCACTACATAATTCAATGACTAAAATAATAACCGAACTCAAGATTCCATAGTACCTAAGTCGTATACACACACCAAAGTTTTATATCTTTGGTATTATACTTCGAATCCCAGCGGGGCCGCTATAGAGGGTTCTGACCATAAATTGAAGGTCGCAGAAATACATTTTTATCTTCACGTTATGAGACGTGTAACTCAATTGAACGGGACTTTATTATTCCAACACATTTAAGTACCAATATGACCTTAAGAATAACTTATATTAGCAATGCAATAGTCAAAGGTGCCCTGAAAACATCGTAAACATAAATTTGTTTAACGTTTTCATTGGACATTACGACTTTAATAAATATATATATCCTTAAAAAAAGACATAAATGCCAACTTAACTTAATCACAAACCTTTCGAAAAAATTATTACGCGTAGACAATCTTTATGTGCTACGCGCACGTAGCATGCGTAGTCCTTTTCGTAGCAGCGATGTAGGCTTGCTACGAATTCGTAGAATATTTGTATACTAATGAATTACTACGAAATTATAAGTACATCATATTAACAAAATTAAAAAGCGTGGGCTATAATAAAATATTTGTTTGTAATACGCTACGTAGCATGCGTAGACAAATTCGTAGAACCCACGTAGCTTCCGCTCCGGCTTTTACAAATGACCTTACTATAATAATATGAACTCGTTGCCTTGATCAGGTATAGAAATAAGTAAAATAATGTAGTTGTTCCTAGTTGAATTCTTATAGTATTGTGTATCGTAGTATCCGCGTATCCTTGCTACGGTTTCGTAGGGTGGTCGCAATACCAGTGATTAACTACAAAATTATACCTCTATAAGTGCCTTATTTACTTGTTAGCGAACTATTTCCTTAAACAGCACCTTGTTAAACGTAAACTATTTTCCTAAACACTTGAACAACAACAATACATCAAAAGGTGTAACGTTCGCGTACTGGCCAATTCATGTGAAGTTACGAGGACACAAAGGGTCTTAACCGTTCAATTACTATCTTGTAATAGCAACATGTCCGACGAACTTTAAACACCATTGAAGCCCACACATATATGTCTCCGTTTTCCGTCCATAGGAAGCCGGGGACGAAGGCCTATGGGTAATCAGCCCTTTGACCGAGCCTACGTGATGAAGCAACATTATTGTAAAGGAGTTTAATTCATATTTGAACGACGAGTTATTGTTAAAACTTGTTGTCATGTATTCAGTTTCCTAATGAGCCGAATGATAACTGTGATAGTTTTCTTATTGTGATTGGATGCCAGTCAGTTGTAGTGCCAAATTACAAAGTATTGTTGTTGTGTTAAATAAATGATCTTTTTTATTTATTATTATATTAAATTATTCTTATTAGAAGGTTCTACAGGCAAGCATTACGATTATAGATATAATTTAAAAATAAATAAATTATATAATTATATAAATATTTATATATAAAATTATATTATTATAAATAATATAATTGCATATATATTTATATATAATTTAATAATATAATAATACATAATATAATTTAAATATGGATGGCAAAATTGTATGTTAAATTACCTACTTCACCTTTCAACATACAATTTTGCCGTTCAGTATTTATATCCACTTCCAGTTTTCGAGTGAAGAGTATTATAGGTTTAGATATCAACTAAGTATACTATTGGGATTGAATATTAACATAACCGACAAAATGTGGGTGTACCTACTATACGTACTATCGAAGAAACGCATATCTGTACACTGTAAGGACTATTTTTGCTTGCAGCGCTCGACCGCTATAGTATCGCGAAAAAAAGGATCATGTGCACGGGATTTTGTTTTCAAATTGATTAGATATGCGTTACCTCGATGGTACACCTCTGCCTGACCCTTTGTGCAATACAGGCGTGATGTTATGTTATGTGTGTGCAGCTGTGCAGTCAACAATAATTATTATCGTTTGGTTACAGAGTGCGCTGCAGCGGCGCGGCAGCGGCAACGGCCGGGGGCGCGTCCTCCGATGTTACTTCAACGCGGTCACGTGCTTCTAACCTTATTTATGTCCACTACCTTACGTGTTGTAACCTAACCAAACTATAGTGTAATTATAATTAAGTACATGTACTGCAAACTACGAGGAATATTGTATAAGTACCTACATATAACTCCTAAATTAATATTTAAAATGTAAAATAGGTATTTATTGTTGGGAATTTTAAGCTTATGTAAAATTATCTTAGCATGTCCAGTTATACATTTGTGCCAAAACCTACTACTATTTACTATACTTATAATATGTAAGTTTGCCGCCTTTTATAAACATCCTTTATCTTCAATGGAGTTCCCCATTGAAGATCCATTGACATGAAAATAATAAAGACAGATAGTGATGTTTCTAAACGTCTAGTTTTCTTTATGAAGGGGTTACAGAATATGTTTTGTATTATAGAACGTACTGTTTAGTTATGTCCTAAATTAATTGTTCTTGCCCTCCGAATTTATTCCCTGTAAATATCCAATAATAAAATTTTGTTGCACTAACTCGTTGTCTTATTTATGTGAAATTGATTTTGTAGGTAAAATAGTATGTAAAATACTGGTATTCAGCTGCATCCAGTTAGACTGGAAGCCAACCCCAACATAGTTGGGAAAAGGCTAGGCAGATTGATTGCTTTTGTCGGTAAGATCCGGATGTGATTCAAATGTATGCGAAATAAAGTTTCTAAACGTTGAACGCTTACCTTCGAGTAAATGAAAAGGCGTAAATCACACCTCATTTTTTTCAGTAGTTTTTTCGATAATAACTATACCTAAAGGACCGTACTCACCGTGAACATTCGCTTCACGAATTTGTTTTGCAAACATTTGGTGTGTGAGCTTTTTTTACGCAACAAAAATTTATTCGCGAAACGAACGGTTTGGCGAGTAGACACGGCTACATATCAAGCTATACATTTCCAGTATAAGTTGACCTCTCATTGTACAACTTATACTGGAGATGTATAGCTTGATATGTAGCCGTGTGTACGCGAATCCTAAGCTAACATGAAAATTCAATTCTAATAACTGTATTCGCGAACGATAGCTTGTTTCGCGTAATTAAAGCTTGCGTAAACGAATGTTTGCAAAACAAGTACGCAAAACGAATGCTCGCAGTAAGTACCGTTCTTTACACTCATTATGAAAATAATACATGATGAGATTTCAATAAATTTACGACTTCTAAAATTATATGTTGCTTGTTGTTCTGTTTACTGGGAATAACAAGTTGCTTGTTCTTGTTAATAGTAATCTTTATTATGTGTTCATGGTTTATCAGTCAAGCACAAATAAATTATTCGATCATGTATACATGGCCTGAAAGCACACCCGACGTGTGTTTCAATACACGTGAATATTCAATATTCTAATATTTAGACTAGAACAAACACATTGAAACCGCCCCAAGTATCACATAACATTATACTATAGACAGACCACTCATGAAACATGTGCTATTTTGATAGGACTTATTTGGAGAGCTAATTATTTATACCAATAATTAATTTTATGGTAATGATTAATTTGGTTTCTGATGAAACAATAATAATATGAATTTAGTAATATAATATTTTTTCCGAAATATGCTTGGAAATTCAAACATATTTTGGCAACCTTCTTTGAGATAGAAATTGCGGTACTGGTAGAATACATGCGAGCGCCCAGCCGGGAATGTTTGTATGAAAATCCATATCTGTCATGTTTAGCGGCCAAATAAATTACTATGAAAACTCATATCTGTCGTGTTATTTAAAAATGGAACGAACTTTTTACTTCAACACGTGGAAACCAAGGAAGTAACTTGTCAAAGAATTTATTTAAATTCGGAACTGGCTTAGCTGGAGCTGTTTAATAGTCCAGTCAAAATAGACAAAAATAAGTCATAACTTAGCCAAAATTCGCATAGAGCTGAAAATTGGCAGAGACGTTAAATACATAATTATAAATGAAATGTCAAAAATCCCCTTCGATCCAACTTCTGCAAAAAAAAATATTCAAGGTTAAACATACAAAATTACGGTTTTTGCCATTTTTCTCTTAAACGGTAAGTTTTATCGTGAAAATAGGTTAGACAAAAGTTATTGATCATACAATTTTCTACCAAAATGGTCCAGTCACTTTTTCTCTTACCACTCACCATTCGTGAGATATCGCGGTTTTAACAATTAGAAAATTCATATTTTACAATATGCACACATTTCCTCACCACCTATGAGGTGTATTTTTTTCACTTGGCGTATTTTTTTTAACATGGTTTCCCCAGTAGGTATACTCCACGATCTATTGTAATAAAGAAAGTTTGATCAGATCGTATCCTATTGATGGAAAGAACGGTAATATTGCTAATGATCAAAGTGGAATAGGTTATTTTCTTCTAAATGTTATTGTATTAGATAGTTGTTTTATTCAAATTCAAATTCAAAATCATTTATTTGCTAATAAGGGTAGTTACATAAAGTTGTTAAAAAAAATAGAGCATAGTTCAACCATATTACGCCTTGAGGCATGCACATCTGAAGCTTTAACTGTATCACAACATTATAATACAATTACTTGCAACAATAATTTATAATTAATATTTACAATTAATAACACAATTTTGGATAATGTCACAGTGTCTAATTATAATGAAAGATTAGCAAATAATAATGTCACTACAATAATTAAAAATTAAATGTCATGAATGTATTAAATGAGAATGTCAAGATATATTTGTAAATAAATATTAAATTAAATAATAGATAAATAATTAGTGCATTAACCACATGTCACATCAATCACAATATTTTTGAGAACAATATGTCCTTACATCCTCTATTAAATAATCCTGAATACTATAATAACATTTAAATAGCAAGAATCTTTTCAATTTCTTTTTAAATTCATTGATGGATGAAGTTTCTAGTATAGACTTTGGTAAGTGATTGTATATACGCGGTGCCATACTGAAAATGCTTTTAGTATACAATGCCGTCTTGTTAGATTTGCAACAAATTTTATCACTATGCCGCTTACTTCTGTACTTATCAAAAAGATGTTTGTTAGTTCTTGCGAAGCTAGCAATCTCATAAATGTAGACACACGGTAATGTCAATATATTATATTTGATAAAATATGGTCTGCAGCTATCAGTCTGGTTGATATTAAACATACCCTTAATACACCGCTTTTGCGCCTTGAATGCAATGTCCTTATTTATGGAATTACCCCAGAATATAATACCATACTTTATCAAGGATCCCACGTAGCCATGGTATGCTGCAAGTACAGCAGAAGCGTCTACCGTTTTTGCCAGCATATGTAAGGCTTAGGATTGCTTATTTAATTTTTTATTTAAAGTATCAACATGTGTCTTCCAACTATTCTACTTCGACAATTATTTCTTCGTCTTCATTTTCTTCTTCTTGCAGAATTTCTGTTCGCTGTTCTAAGAAAAGGGATGCATCAATTGTCTCTTCATTAATATCATAAATATTTTCATCTGTTATATTTGTTTCAATATTGGAGCAAGTCTGACCCTGACAATTGATGCATACTGGCGAACAAAATAATCCCACTTTTTGACAACCACAATTCTTACTATAATCCGTCTTGCAGTTACAAAAAATAGTATTAAGCAGTTTTTTTGGAGCAGGCGGGAGTAGAGTTTGAATTGGCTCCCAAATAATTATCTATTAACTTCCAACCCCATTCTTCTGGGTCCAGCTCGTTGCCTAGCCACACTTGAACTTGATAATACACACGATACAAGTGTTGAAAGGCAGAAGCAGATGTTGGAGGCAGACAAGACAACTGTACTGTTTTATTGTTCCATGCAGATTTTACGAACCTCAAATATCTATATTTATCTATGGAATCAATTTCATATAGAATAAATTAAATTGTTCGAAAAACATAATGATTTAATTGATTGCGCAGAAGTATTTACAAAGATTGACTCTTCTCCATACGACATCGTTACAAATGGAATTCGTTTTCTTCTTGCAATGTATCTTTCTCCAAAAAAAATTGATTCCATAGACAAATATTACATTGCACGCTTACATTAATTTACATTTAGAAGAAAACAACCTATTCCACGTTGATCATTAGCAATATTACCATTCTTTCCATCAATAGGATACGATCTGATCAAACTTTCTTTATTACAATAGGTCGTGGAGTATACCTACTGGGGAAACCACGTTAAAAAAATACGCCAAGTACAATTACCTCATAGGTGGTGCGGAAATGTGTGCATATTGTAAAATATGAATTTTCTAATTGTTAAAACCGCGATATCTCACGAATGGTGAGTCGTAAGAGAAAAAGTGACTGAACCATTTTTGTAGAAAATTGTATGATCAATAACTTTTGTCTAACCTATTTTCACGATAAAACTTACCGTTTTCGAGAAAAATGGAAAAAACCTTAATTTTGTACGTTTAACCTTGAATATTTTTTTTTGCAGAAGTCGAATCGAAGGGGATTTTTGACATTTCATTTATAATGATGTATTTAACGTCTCTGCCAATTTTCAGCTCTATGCGAATTTTGGCTAAGTCAAATGTCTATTTTGACTGGACTATAAAGGTTTAAAGGAAAGAAGAAACGAATGAACGTATTGGCGTGTCAAACATTTTTTTTATTCGTCATTGATTCTGGAATTATAATTAATTTACTTAGTTTGAATTTGCGTGCATTGTTTGAGAAAAATACTAAACAAGCCTTGGCCGCCATCAATGCCCTAATTGCTAGCTACGACAGAAATGTATATTTGTTACTTTTATTTATTTACTTGATTTTTTATGTTTAGCCTATGTTGTCCCACTGCTGTTTTGACTTGTTTAAAAAAAAATCAAAACAAAATATTAGGTACCTATTATACCAATTTAAAAGTTAGCAGAAGAGGTCATCAATAGTTACAGAAAATGTAGGTTAAATAAGGAACAAAATTTTATACCTACCACTAAATAAACAAAACCTTATAAAGAAATTACGACACCTACACGAAATCTTATTAAAACATAAACGCCTGCTGTAATTTACTGCAAAGCTGACGTAATAAGAGTCTTATATTATTTTAGGAATTACAGGACACTCCGCCGTTATTCAAGGTAATGTGCCGAGGAACAACAAGTACCTATGATGGGCGGATCCCTTTGTACCTGACTACCTGAGTGCGGACCTTAGCTTCTGATAAAAAGCTCCTCTGGATCCGAAATAGGATTATTATAATGAAACCCCAATCCTAATTAATATTTTATGCGCAAGCGAGTTTATTTGTTTGTTAGAACGGATTTTGCATGAAATTTGGCACATGGGTAGACCATGACTTGGAGAAGGATATAGAATACCTTTTATCCCGATATTCCCACGGGATCGAGACTTATGCGGGTGAAACCGCGGGGCGCAGCTAGTCGAGTATAAAGACTTGCGTAGCTACTGAAATTGGCATGTACCTATACAAAGTTGCAAGGTATGAATGCATGACCAAAAAAATTGGTAGGGGACGGACGGGCAAGAAGGATATTCTAACTTTGGATAAAAAGAAAAACTAGTGTAACATAATTTATATTTATCAGTTACTTATTATTATAATCTTTGGACATTTAGCTTTGTTATTTGAGATCAAACATAAGAAAAAAATAAGCCTTATCCAACTCAGATCATTTAAAAAAAAAAAACTATCATAATCCGTTTTGCCCGACCAGGGCGGGCAAAATGGTTACATATTTACCTATTATATATTTACTTATTATAGGTATAATTATAAAAGATGACGCAACCAACAAAAGGAAAGTACGGCATTGACACGTCTAATATTAACAGACTTTAGTGAAAATATCGTAATTTAGACATCCAAGAATGTAATAAAACAAACACGATGTTCTTACAGCTTGTTTTTACAAATTTTTTCTTCGAAATTGTAATTTATCGCACAGAATTTAAAGTTACACTTCCAAGTGGTCGGCGGACCACTGTCGGTTAGCGCGTCTGTGGGACGCGTTGAGCAGTACTAGCGCTGTCTCTTTTTATCGATCAAGCAGCGATTTGATGGTTTTATTCTTCTTGCCCGACATCTCCTTCTTGCCCGTCCGTCCCCTAGGCTTATCGTTTATCCGATCAACGGGGACAATGTTTCATATCTCATCATGTGTGCCAAAAGATGTCCACTGCTGGACATAGCCTTCCCCCAAGCGTCGCCACATTGACCAGTCCTGAGATTCTCGCAATATACCTACTAATAAAACTTTATATCCATTCATCATCTGCCTAGCCTTTTCCCAACTATGTTGGGGTCGGCTTCCAGTCCAACCGGATGCAGCTGAATACCAGTATTTTACATGGAGCGACTGCCTATCTGACCTTCACAAACTAGTTACTAAGTAACACGATACCCCTTGGTACGACATGGTTGTCAGACTTTTGGGCTTCTAACTACCTGTAACGACTGTCAAAGATCTACAAATGACAGCCGGGACCAACGGCTTAACGTATTTTCCAAGGCTACCCATCCACGGACCAACCGCGGCAAGCGTAGCTTAAGCTGATGGATCAACCCGTGCAGCTGTTATTACTTAGCCACGAGCCCCTCCTTCCATTATTGAACTTAAAAAACTTTCCGATCGAGAAAACATACCAGAAGGTACCCATAAAATTCAACCACTTATGTCGTAAACTGTTAACATCGATCATAAAACTAAACCAAAATGTAGAGTGCAGACATTTAATGGTGTACTGACAATAGACTTATTGTTTAGACCTCACTAACGAATGTGGACAAAACATACAAAAACTAAACGTTTTGCTTTTCATGAACTTTCTTTTACCTTTTCATTCGCCACCTCAGAATAATGACTGAATAACCTGTAACCATGAAAAATAACATGTCCCACTTTAATTGTGGAGGTTTGTAATTAGCAATAAAATTTTATTTTATTTTTAAGATAATACCCTTACAACAATTAAAAAAAAAGTAAATTAAGTCATTGAGTTATCCTTTACTAGGTTATTGCCTGTGGTATACCATAAAATTGAAGCAATCATTGAATCGAATCTTTTCGCACACCCAAAACAAAGAAACTAGAAAGAAAAAAATACAGATGGCAATATTTTAGGTGGGCGAAGGTGGGAAATATACATTTAAAAACGGTACCTTTGCGATGGCAGCGCTTTTCATGAACGTGGCTCGATTGATACCGAAACACCGACATCTAGCGTTGAATCTCAGTACTATAGAGTAGGAGTAAACCACGATATTAAGAAGACCTATAACAGCCAGCTGATACATGTAGTCCAGTTTAACAGTTAACAGTCTCCTCTCCTGAAATTTTGAGTTGAAACTAGATGGTGCTACTAGTTACTAGAATTGTGCTGTTCGAAAAATGGGGATGAGTGAGATACTTCGAGATTTTTTCTCACAATATTACTTTTAGCATTTTTGCCAATATTACTTAATCGCCTTTCTACAACCCTATGTTTAGTTGGCTTAAGATTTCTTGATGAAATTAAACGTTTGTCGTGTAACGTTGAGGTGATTTAATTTTGCTTCCTTCATGTTAGTAGGGAGGTATTCTTCAGTTACTTAAGTACACAAGATGATCCCTACATGGCCGTTTGATGTTAATTACTTACTTGTTTAGTTTATAATTGTTTGATGTGGTCTCCTCTCCTGTATGTAATCAGTTGGTTACAGTGGTAGGATATCCTTACAACATGTGATGACACAATGTATTAAGTGTTTTGTACCCGACTGCCCGAGAAGGAGGATAATAATGGTGCCGATTGCCTTGTTCACAAACTAAACTAAATTTAAGTTCAGTTCATCTTTTTCTTTCTATTTCATAAAGAAAAGGACAGAAGATAAATTTTAGTTTAGTCCTGTCAAATTAATCAGCGCCTGTCACTCTCCATACAAGTTTAGACGTGATTAAAAACTTGCCGACTAAAATTACGTGAATTTACGTAAAGCGCTGATTAATTTAACAGGACTAAACTAAAATTTATCTTCTGTCCTTTTTAACCGACTTCCAAAAAGGAGGAGGTTATATGTTCGTCGCGTATGTTTGTTTTTTTTCTTTTTTTTTTATGTATGTCCACCGATTTCTCCGTCAATTGTGGACCGATTTTGAAAATTCTTTTTTTGTTTGAAAGGGTGTGCTCTCGAATTGGTCCCATATAAATTTTATTAACTTTGCTTCGATAGTTTTTGAGTTAGCTACAAAAGTATAATAAGTTTCTGTCACTGGTAGCAGGTAGTGGTATTCGAATATGTGTGGGGTAGGTACCACAACTAAAAAGTGAAAAATAAAAACTTTTTCCAAAAAAAAACAACCGACCTCCAAAAAAAAACACTACAAAGTGAAAAATAACTTTAATTTCGGAAGTCGGTGGCAAAAAACGAAAATACAAAACCCAAGACACCGACTTCCGAAATTAAAGTTATTTTTCACTTTGTAGTGTTTTTTTTTGGAGGTCGGTTGTTTTTTTTTGGAAAAAGTTTTTTCTTAATGAAATAGAAAGAAAAAGATGCACTGAACTTAAATTTAGTTTAATTTGTGTACAAGGGAATCGGCACCAATATGTTTTATCCTATACTATTAAATGACCAACATTTGCATATATATTTATATATTTGTAATCACGTTCTCGAAAATGGTTCTAACAATTTCGATGAAAGTTGCAATATAGATGATTACGGGGCGAAATATCGATCTAGCTAGGTTTCAAATCTGGGAAAATTCGTTTTCTCCGTATTTTCACCCAAGCAGAACTCGGTCGCCCAAAGTTGATGAACAAGATGGCTACCTAAGAATAATTACATGGCAGTATGGAATTATTCTCTATTTCCATCCGAGCAGAGCTCGGTCCACCAGGTTCTTATTTAAAAACGTCTTACAGGAACATGTCTCCTAATTTTGCTCAATGCTAGGTACACAGTATCCTGTTAGCCGACATTGGTCCTGTCCTACCCTCTCGTTATATTTCTACCCGTAGTCATTTTTAGGATTCCGTACCTGGAGGGTGCCAAACCCTAAAAATTACTAAGCCTCCGCTGTCCGTCCTTTCGTCTGTCTGTCAGCGGAAACCTGGTGGTTATGTCTGGCTCGTGAACCGTATAGGTAGATAGTTGAAATTTTCACAGATTATGTAACAAAAATTTAATAAAGTGTATAGTTTAAATTCATCATCGTCATCATTTCAGCCAAAAGACGTCCACTGCTGGACATAGGCCTCCCCCAAGCACCTTCACTTCGACCGATTCTGTGCTTTCCGCATCCAGCGGATTCCTGCGGCCTTCACAAGCGGCTTTAACTATATTAACTTTATTTAATTTTCCATACAAGAATCTTGTTTTTTTCGGCGTTTTTTGCTCGATCTTAAAACGGTTCGGAACACTTCCTGTGCGAGTCCGACTCGCACTTGACCGGTTTTTTATTTTCCTTCTCCTTACATGTTCGTTCATAAATTGTTTGAGCATAAATGAACAATCGATAGTAAACTAAAAAAATTGGAGTCACAACGTACGTTTCGGTCAACATTAAAGCCTACTCAAATACAATACGCAAGTAATATTGACTTATGCTGTGACTATATTGATTTTCATGAAAATTTTATTGTTTATAACATCACTGAAAAGTTAGTTAATAATTTTGTCTGTTCTCATAGTTCAACCCACTTTTGTACATCAGCCTATTATAAACTGAGTGGGGAGTATGATATTCCGTTTTCCATATTTATTTATACCTCCTCATATCAGAGAGAAGGTCTAAAGAAACGACATGCAATGTTATCTAGAGATAGATTTTTTATCGCGTAGGTGTCTGATGGAATAAAAGCAGTCACCCTTGAAGAGCACACCTCTATAGAGTCTAACGTGAACGCTTCCATGTTCTGACAGTGTGTCTTTTCTTTACGGTGCGAACAAAAGTGGCTGTACTGTGGAAATGCTTCGTCTGCCGTCACATCGATGTTCGCTCATTTGAAATGTCGATAGCCACTAAACTGCGCGAGATTTAATATCTAGGGATGAGGACTCAAAAATGTTGTTTTGTCCGTCTAGATTATTACTGCGTCCTCTGAGTTTGTTTCGGCCTTTCTTCTCAGAGTAGTCAGACAGGAAACGCCGAACTCATCTAGCTTATTTATTTTTTTATTTTTTATATGACGTGTAAAAGTGATTCCGATATCCTATTTACAGAATAAAAATATTTCATTTCATTAAAAAATATTGAACACGTATTTTTTCTTTTTTTACTTAATCAAAAGGTTACGGCGATACATTGGATTAAAATGTGCCATGACGTCACGACGTAGCGGCCCCCACTCCCCAACTTAAATGCGTTTCATCTAAGTAATTTTTTATTAATATGATATAGTAAAAAATACGTGTCTAATATTTTTTTATTTTCTAACTGACGGACTAAATATAATTTCTTTTTTTACTCAGGCATCATCTCTATTCTGGGAAACAAACAGTCTTGCAAGTTCAAATCGTGAGACTTAAAAAAATAAGCCTGTTGGGATACGTTGGAAATGTATTTCTGCAGTCAGTAATTACTTACAGCAGATTATTGTTGAATATTCATAGTAACTTCACACTTGCAGAATTCTGACTTTACATTGTAAAGTGATATTCATTCAACAGCAGCTGAAAATTCAAGATAGAAAACAACTTATATAATTAAATCAAACAGGACTATAAATTAGTTAATTAAATTTTCGTTTGTGTAACTGCACTGTACAGCGACGCAATTATTGGGTCGCTACGTTTTGTTTGATATTAACGTGTTGGAGTTGTTAATTAGCATAATTTGTATGAAACGTGATGTAACAGAATTACGGAACATTTATATATAGACTGCTTTCAATTTTGGCGTCCGCGGTGCCCCTGCGCTACCAACGCAGAGTAGGAAATAAATATCTTTCTTTTGTTCAAAAGTTTTCGCATTGCAATCCACCGCTTGAATTGAAACCGCTCTGGATAAAGTTGCTTTTAGTCGTTGACCAAGAACCTACATCGTTACCACATTAACTGTTCCAAAAGAATGAAATATGACCTTTATAAATCATTTAATACATCAATATTTCTACAGAAACAAGTTAAGCGGAAACTGTAACCTATATGAAACATGTAGGTGTAACTGTAAGTGAAAATTAATCGATGTAGATAGAAATGGGGCGAATAGTATAATTAAAACGTAATTTAGTAATTTCTCTAACAAATCGTCGTGAACTTACGAGTTGATTGGCTAAAGTTGCCCAATATCTTGCCTTTTTGGACATCACTAAGGCTAGAGAACTTTCCCTAGTCACGATTATGCCTTCTACGTGTTTTTGCTTGTACTAGTTTAGGGTAATAGTCGGTAGTTAGCTGTGCCGGCCATTGAAAGGGCTCCTGGCGCGTGATCGAATAGCTTAATATCTGCCTACGTTAAAGCTAGGGTCACATGATCACATCGAACTAAATAGATAGTTAATATGCTTTATTGATACCAAAATCAAGGATACAAATCCTTGATTTTGGTATTCAGACACGTAGGTAGCAGTGACACCGTTTTGTCTCTTTAAACACAATTTCGTACTGTTGGTGAGTGTGAATCAACTTTTTTTGGTATTTCTCCAGTAATAAATTAGGTAGGAATAAATATTCCATATTGACTAATGACTCTTAGGTAGGTACTAACTACATTAAACAAGATCAATAATACTATTTACTCATTAATTTGCCAAAGAATTGGCATTGTCATTCAACGTGGCTGTTGAGAAGCACAGCGATCTCCTTTTGATTAATTATAATCAGTTGCTAGGTACTTCACACCACCCTAGGTTAAGTTGATTAAAGTCTTTTGAATGATACTACTTTTATTACCCGTATTGTGAAATAACCTAGCTAAATATATAGATAATAAGTATAGTGATAGCCTCAGTTTTAATAGTGTAAATCGATTAGTAACTAAGACATAAAGATTTCCCTTATTTACCAACTAAAAGATGTTTTACAGGCCAATCTAGGCAATAAATAAGGGTTCTGACATACACAATGTCTTAGTTAGGCTATCTACTATAAATAGACACCTTTTACATAAAGAAAAGTAGTTGAGATGTTCGATTTGAGGAAAGAACAAAGGCGTCACATAGGACGTAATACATAAGCAGACCAACTGCGCAATTTCTTTCCCTTCGTTCCCCTCACCTCCCCTGGCGCACCCGAAAATTGGCGTACCCCGCAATCCCCGATCGCATACCGACCCCCTCACCTTGAAGAACTAGACTTCGATAGGATTTTCGAATAAACTGCGTATGCTAGCCACAGGGCGGGCGCGCTAGGGTAGAAAACTACTTAAGGTGTCACATATTGTTCAGTCAGAAAAGTCCGGTTAAGCAGCCACGACCTTAGTGGTCAAAACTGCGAGAAGCCATTATTAAAAAAAAAAAAAGTTCAGTCAGTGCGTTTCGATCTAAATAGTAACATGGCGTTCTCAATAGTAAATTAGTGTTCTAATCATTTTAACTTGTTATAACTTAGTGTTTTAGTAGTCAGTAATTCAGTATAAGTTTTCAGTCAATGTTCAGTCTCCTATTGGGTAGTGTCGAATAAGTGTAGAGCTATATGCCTAATAAAATCGACTACCCTTAGCGAAGTTCCGCCTTACGGGACCTAGATAGATTCTAGATTTAGGAACAGAGGATAAGTTTTGTGTTTCGGTAGTTATTAATCTGTTTCGCCTCGATTAGTCTCTGTTTAGTGCGTAAGCTATTTTTGTGTGTTGTAATTAGTGTTTCTGTGTTGTGAATATATTGTGTGTACTCAGAGAAAGTGTATTAATTTTATTCTATGGCCATCAATATCCACCCTGCACCTGAATACCCTATAGTGGCAATGCTGCCCGTCTCTGGGCACGCGTCCAGATGACAGCAAACGTGGTGGAGTACTTCGTGTCCTTTTGTTTTTGTATATTTGAATAGATAATTTATTAGTATTTTATTTGCAAACTTATTGGGTACTTAAAGATATATAGATAACTCGTAAGTAACAACTTATAACTAATTAATTTATAAAAATAACAAAATTATATACTAACTTAACTAAAACTATTCACAAACTAAAATATAGCGTCGAAAAATTTCTCCACGTCACTGTCGACTGGTAATGTACCCAAGAGACTGGTGGCATTGCCACGTTGTATGGCAATGCTTAGCCTCTAGCCAAGTTAAAAACCAGCACTCGGACCCCCACGGCCCGAGGGTTTCAACCCCAAACGGCTCGAAAATATAATTACCAATGAGGTTATTATACTTACACCGCTTGAGGTTTTCCGCAACCGCAGCAGCAGCACCAGCACAGCACGCCGAGTCAGGAAGATGGGATTAATTTATTAGTTATTTAATTTAGCAACTTGTGCAAATTGCTGTTCCTTTTACAAGGGTATTTTTGCAATAGTGTGGCTTTGACCTTAATCCCGTCCTGTACTCTAATTACATAACTTATTTTCGTAAACAATTTTGCCTAATTTGTTTAATTTTGACAGTTCAACAACATTCCTTGCGTTATTTACGTTGTTGAGCAGATTTTTTTTCCAACTTACGAAGCAATGGATTAGCAATTTGTTTCAAATCGAAACAGATTGTGATTGTGTTACATTACGCAATTAGGGTACTGTTTGTCCTGGGCCTACAAAATTATCATGTATTTATTAACTTTCAGGATTATTCGTCGTATCCTCTCTAAACAAAATAACCAACGGTTTCCTGTTAGATAACGTGTTACACAACTTCTCCTGCGATCAATATTTTACGTTCGCTGTAAATTTTTCATAACAACAGAATATTTTATAATGGGCCTGTTTTGTAACTACAGAAAAGTTTTTATGTCTCTTTTCCACCATTCCAATTTCCACAAGCTATTTGTTTACAGAATTTCAATACCAGTATTAAAATTCTGTGAACTGATAACCACTTGACGGATTATGAATATGGATATGAAATAAGTTGTCAATACGGTTCAAGTCCCAAAACCAGAAGTAGCCATAGCAACTGGTGGTCAGGGAAATGAACAATACAATATAAGCCGAAAATATTTTCCTATACCACGAAAGCTTACCCGCTTCGAAACATACTCGACTTTAATACTGAGTTGTAAAAGTAAAATTCTACAGAAAGTTCTCAATTCTATGAAAATTTAGTACATAACCATACCAAAGTCAAATGTCAAACTTAAAACTTTTACTAAATTCGCAACGCAATTAGTATCGTCAACGTATTAACGTAATTCGTTTTAGAGAAAACTAGTTATAACCTGTTAATAAGTACTACAAAGTTTGTAATTTTCTTGAAAACGTTTGCTTTGACACTTTATATACACATATGCTGTTGTGGGGTAAGAAGATGAGTTGCCGGAGTTTATCTAAAGCGCAGGTCACACTTGGAATGAACTTAAGTTCGTTTAGCTTCGCTCATGTAGCTCCCGCGTCTTTTCATACTTAGTTCGCGGTGTGAACCGAAGTATGCAAACACGCGATAGCCATATGAACGAAGCTAAACGAACTTAGCTTCGTTCCCAGTGTAGCTTTTTTTTTGTGGAGGGAAAATATCAAATAGGTAACTTTCCCGCTCTGGGTGGAGCGGGAGGGCGTGTCAGACTCTTACTGACTAAAACCCACCCGTGTTCCTTCAATTGCCATGTTGCCCGGGGCCACAGTATCCCTTTCGGACTTTTCCGCGACCCCGTCCCAGTGTGGCCTGCGCTTTACTCGCACGCCCTAAATGTGCATAGGAACTTACAATTGGACAGAAATAATTGAAATAATTATGCATTTGGCTTATCTTAAAAAAATAGAACACATCGTTTATGCATTGTTTCTTGACGTTTCTGAAGTTAATAACGAAATAAATACAGAGTATTCAAAAGTGGCGCAAAACGTTTTGACATACATAGGAAGAAAGAAACAAGAATAAGTTATTTTTTTAATCTACCTAACAATTACAATTGACGAAATATTTCCCTAGGGCAAACAGCAGTAAAATTTTCTATATTTCGACACATAGAGTACAGTATTATTGTAAGATGTCTGCCTACATACCTTACTTTTTTTACAACAGGTTACAGTTGGGTGTAGAAACGTAATGTTTACACTTTACGAAATGTTGAAAGGATTTTATTCTAAATTGTCTACCGTAGTTAGAAGATATTTTAAGTACATATAATAGTTTAGGGTAAGATTTAAAAAAAACCTGCCTCGTTGGTCTAGTGGTCGCAAGCGCTACTGCTGAGCATGATGTCCTGGATTCGATTCCCGAGTCGGGAAAAGTGATATTGGGTTTTTCCAGCAGGAATTTGTCAGTAGCAGCCTGAATACAGATTTGTGCTCGGTTGATGGCAATAGGTTCGTGCCCTATTACATGGGACTTGAACATAACTGGCGAAATGTGGGTGTACTATGTAGGTACAATTCTGCCTAATCCTTCGGGGAAAACAAGCATTATGTTATGTTGTTTAAAAAGAGAATCCCGTTACTACAAAAGTAAATCACTACAAAATTTCGCAAAGAGGGTACGTGTTTTTGTACGTGACTGTATCATATGAGAAATTAATGATTCAGCGTCGTAGTAATAAATTGCAGGCGCGAAGTGAGAGGGGTGTATTATGTTATACGGAATATCGCGTCCACCTGAAAGGTTATCTGTTACAAAAGATAGATATGAAAATGTCATATCTTTTACAAATAGGGTACACACATACATAAGATTATGTTTTTCTTTTGATGAGTAACATCTTTCCTGCAATCTGTGCATAGAAACACCCCCAAAAATCTGTGGGACTGTGGGAAACCGGGGAAGCGCGCGCTATTTGATTTGACTAAAGTGCGCGCGCGGTGCTAGAGTTGGCTGGCAGAAACGACCTTGACGAGGCCCCGCCCCTTTAATGTTGCTTATTACCAAGGTGAGATGTCAGATGTTATTAGCGTTGCCAGACGTCCCGTATTTCAGGCGTAATTATGAACACCGGGACAGACTCTGTCCCATATGTAAACCTTGTTTGATTTATTATTAAGAATCAAAATCAAATAGCGCGCGCGGTGCAGTTGGCTGTCAGAAACGACAACCACCAAGTTTATCAAACTTGCTTAGGTATTTGCTTATTACCAAGATGAGATGTCAGATGTTACACATCATATTGTCGCTCAGCATCCAATATCGCGAATGTGACATTTTTTACGTTTTTTTTTTACTTATTTGAACGGATAGAATGAAATAAAACAAAAATCTGATTTTCGTAAAAAAAATCACATTCACGATATTGGATGCCGAGCGACGATATGCGACTTCTGTAAGACAAGCTCGTGTAACCCACTCCTGGTTATTCGTTTGTCTACATCTATTAATAATATAACCTATCGGCACTTAGTCTTCATATTATCGAAAAAATATTAGCCAAGTTCTTTTGAAAGTTTTGAAAATTAAGTACTAAGGTAAACATTTTATTACCTCATTTTGATGTCTCTTTTTTGTCAAAGTCATTTGAAAAAATAGGACCCTCATAAAAAAATCGGCCAAATGCGTGTCGGACCACGCACAATGAAGGGTTCTATAGTTGGGATGAATTTATCCCAAATACAACCTTAACATTGTAGTTGAAAAACATGTTCTCCCCATACATTCCAACTGCAAATGTAAGTTAGTACGCACAATACTGAGAGATTTACCATGTTATTTTAAGACCATAGACTTCTTATAGGTTTTCTTGTAATCTATGGGGATAGAGAACCATTCTCAATGTTTTTTCAAAATTTTGTGCTCAATAGTTTCGGTGATAAGGGGGAATGGTCAATTTTCATCTATTTTCTTAAATATCTTTAAAAGTTGTTATTTTAAAATTATAAATAAAGTATGGTTGAGATCCTCGAAACAAGCCATTTCATTTAATATATTCAAATTCATTTAAATTCATTTATCTAGCTTACACAAAATATACAACCTAAATAGCATGGTATGAAATTCTCACTAACAGAAGACTTAGAATTAGACAGCGGGTCCCAAACTAGGCACAGCCTGTATCTTGGTATCACACGGTACAGTTTGCAGAAACTTTTTCATTTTATTTTCTTATTTGCCTATTAAAAGTGATCCAAAATTCATTTATTTATGTTACACGTCCGTGGATGGGTCACAGAAATACATATGTGTATCAAATTCCAACTTAATCGGTCTATTAGATTCGGTGCAACTTGGCTGTGACAGACGGACAGACAGACACACGAGTGATCCTATAAGGGTTCCGTTTTTCCTTTTGAGGTACGGAACCCTACAAAGACAAAAACTAGTAGGTATAGATACGCATCCAGTATCACAGCTGTAAGGGTACGGTGTTTTTTTTTTAGAGGCGGAAAACTTTGAATTGGAATAAAACACAGTTTTTTTTATATACGTACTTTATTTGACAGATCATTTTATGACATTTCGGGATTGTGGCCGCCGCCGCCGTGGCTGGCGCGTACACACGGCTACACATCAAGCATTTCCAGTTTATGCGCATCTCGCATTGTATAGGATTCCCGTACAATGCGAGGTCAGCTACACGGCGTAATCTGGAGATCAAATTTTCACACACTCATCCCAGTAAATCAGGCTGTATTTCGGCAATAATGCGTCAAATGTTAGCCATCCAAGTACTCAATTGTTTTTAGTCCATTTCGTGAAATTAGTCGTTCTTCAAAAGTTTCTTTCAGTGAATTAAGCCATAAAAAAATTAACCTTTTAGTAAATTAGGCCTTCGCGTCGTCAACAATTTAAAGTTCTCCGCCTCAAAAAAAAATACAGATGCATGGGTGCAATAATTAGTAATCTCTTGCAAGGTATTTGTTTATTATTATGGCCTTACTTTAGCGCCTTTTAGGAGGTCAAGAAATATGTCAACTTTCTACGTATCAATATTGTACAATTTGTGAGGAAAAATAAAGAATTTTCTATTACGCCGTGACGACGTGCTAGCCGACTGGTATCAATTATCCTGCGTCATAAAGACGTGTCACACGAAACCGTCGCGCGGCTGATTGAGTGAAGCGATACTCTGCGATGCACCGCAGCCAAGGTAACGTGACACCGAGGGCAGGTACGCATGCCATTGTATGGAATCAGGATTTCTTGCGATCTTTGACAAACTTAAGTTAGAAAAATAGGATTTAAAGATGACGTGAAAACGTTTTATAAATCGATGAACGCCGGCTGCACGCACGAAAAAGTGTCACGTTCTGCCTGAGCCAAGCATGGACGGTGAGCAATGGGTAGCTCGCCGTCCGATAAGGACCAAGCCCGGGTCGACGGCGCGTTGTGTTCCACGCGCGCCTCAAAGAGATGTCAGCAGAATTGACGGGGTCCGCTAGGGCCAATGCCTGCCGGGGGTTCGAAGAGAACCGATAGGGACATCGTGGCCCCCTGGCAACACGGCAACTGAAGGAACATGGGTGGGTTTTAGTCAGTAAGAGTCTGACACGCCCTCCCGCTCCGCCCAGAGCGGGAGAAGTTATTTGATGATTTCCCACACAAAAAAAAAAAAAAAAGGAGAGCGCGGAACAAGCGATAGAGACACGATCGGCCTAAGCGTTCGGCTTGTGACGTTATCGCGTAAAATTATCATCCGTAAAACGACTTTACAGACAAACAATTTTTAATAATCCAATACCCTAATTGCGTATTACACGATCAATCACAATTTGTTTCGATTTGAAACAGATTGCTAATCCATTGCTTCATAAGTTGGAAAAAAAAATCTATTCAACAACGTAAATAACGCAATGAATGTTGTTGAACTGTCAAAATGAAACAAATTAGTAAAATCGTTTACGAAAATAAGTTACGCAATTAGGGTACAGGTACTAAACACCTCACAATGAGTGCTCCCTAATCCTAAAAGAGGCATAATCTATGGTTACCGATTTAATTAAAATGAGAGAAAATTAATAATTAAAGTTAACTTTAAGTTTGTTTAAAAAAAACTTTAAAAAGACTTGAATGTTAAAAAACGGATTGGAACTTAAAAAACTGCTTGAATAATATAACATAACATCACGCTTGTATTCCCCGAAGGGTTAGGCAGAGGTGTACCTATAGTACACCCATATTTCCCCAGTTATGTTGAAGTCCCATGAACCCCTTGAATAATTATATTCATGTTAATGGAAACAATCGAAACTGGGATAATATTACAAATAACAGCTGCCTGTGGCTTTGCCCGCGTGGACGCTAAGTCACTAATTATTTTTCTAAAATATATCAGCTATCTGCCAGTCTTAAAATCGGTCCAGCGGTTTCGGAGATTAGCCGGAACAGAGACACAATAAAAAATTTTTTTTTGTTATGAATACCGAATATACTTTCATATTATGTATTAATAAGCTGTTATTTTTATATTACGAAAAGACCCATACATTTTATTTCCTATGTCATTAAGATGTAAAGAGAAAATGTGTTTTCAAGTGACCCTATTACGTTAAAGCAAATAAGAAAACATTTCACATACCAGTATCTCATGATATATGTACCAGTAAAACAAATAAAGGTAAGTTAGTATATTTTACACGTACCTTGCTCATTTTCAGAGGACGAAAACAAGATTTATTTGTAGACCCAAAACTCTTTTGCATTATTAAAAATTATAGTTCCATTCCACGTTTCTTGAGAAAACCGTTAGGAACGGGATGTACAGACAGTTTGTTGAAAAAGAATTTCTTTTGATGTATGTAGACAATGGTCACCCTACTACAGAATTGCTCGTTAACTTACATAGAACTTACCTCTTTCACAGCAGTACAGGATAAAAATACGTCATAGATATCGATCTTCTTCATATGTTTTTTTTTTCTGTATGCAGTATCTCTAGATCTAAACGTATATTGTCCTCCAATACCTTAAAAGAAATGGCAGTGGCACTCTGGGAGTGCCGACAAAAGTGAAAACTTGAACAAGATCGCCTTGGTGGAAGAAAAATACTTGTATGAACATTGGTCCGTAACCTTATCTAAATAAAGAGCACAATCGCGTTTACAAAAATGAGGTGTCGGTAACGGTCTCGTGAGTTCAATTATTTTTTCCCTTCTCAAAAATACCCAACGCGCCTAAAGAAGTTTTCACTTTGAAAATAAATCTTCTTAACTTTCAGGATAGGATTCGAACCTAGTTTCTAGAATAAGCAACTGTTGTTATTTGATAGTTTTAAGGATTCCGTATGTCAAAAGGAACAAATGGAACTCTTATAGGATCACTTCGTTGTCCGTTTGTCTGTCTGCCAGTCTGTCAAGACCCTTTTTCTCAGGAACGCGTGGAGGTATCAGGTTGAAATTAATATCATATACGTAGGTCTACGGTCCCTTGGAGCTCTAAAATTAAGCTTCTAAGTCAACGCAATAAAAAATACGGACATTTATGCGACATATTTTGATACTCGCAAATAAATCAAAACTTATAGGATAGGTAGTTCCCGTTGACCTAGAATCATGAAATTTGGCAAGAAGCAAGGTCTCATAGCACAAGTAAAGCAGAAAGTCCGAAAATCGTTAATTTGTAGTTTTATCACAATTTTGTTCGGTTTGCATTTACAAACTTACATTTGCAGTTGGAGTTGTCCGTGACGTATATCAATGTATCGGAGAACATTTTTCCGACTACAAACTTAAGTTTGTTCTTGGGATAACTTCATTCCAACTACGGAACCCTTCATTATGCGCGGTCTGCCCGCACTTGGCCGGTTTTTGTTTGTATTAGCCATTTTCAAAACAATTAGGTAACATGAGATTGGGCAGCAGATTGCTGATCAGTGGCTTTAAACCAGAGGTTCCCAACCTTTTAACATACGTGTCCCCTATTATAACTTTCTTTTAAAATCACTACGCCCCTGAGTTACTTTGTCGACATAAGCAGAAAAACATAAGAATGTAAAGCGAGCGAAAGTGAGGTCGAAAAGTTGAGGTCCGGTTTTCTTTAGTTTATTCATTCAGACGTAGGAAAACTTATTTTGTCGACTTATGCAGAAAAGCTGAAGCAAATTTTACAGTACCTACCAACAATATTATAAAACGTTCAGGTTTTGAAAACCTTTTCTAAATCAAGAACATAAAATGTAATAAATCTATAGTTTATTATTAGAGCCTCCGCGCCCCCCCATTGGTCACTCTACGCCCCCCGAGCGGGCCGCGCCCCACGGTTGCGAATCCCTACTCTAAACATTGTCTGTGTTTGTCTATAACCGTCTAATAAACTTTATTAAGTTTATAAAATTCATTATTATTTTTCAATTTATTAAAGAGGACACTGGATAAACTAAATTAGCGAACCAACTATTAAGTTTATTATCCTACCTACCTACTTGTTTACATCATCTGGTCTGATTGCCTATAGTTGCAAGACAGCACATTTGGTTAACATATTTACTACACCAATTAACAGTTCTATCTAAATCGTTTTTGGACACCTCGGGGAATTCAATTTGGACAATTTGCTAAACTTATATTGGTCAGAGCAGTTAAATTAGATAACTTAACTAGTACGAATTCAAATATTGGCCTTCATTTCTTGATTGCCCTCGCGTCCCTGGACGGACCTGATTATTTAAAGTAATCCTGTTTATGTAATTATAATTATCTGTAGGTACGACCCTAACGTCCGTTTCGAATGAGCCTTTACATTTAACAAAGTGTATGAGTTGAATCTTCTGTTGTTTTGGCCTTAAAAACTATTAAGATAAGCTGCTCACAATTGTTTTAGATAATCCAAACTTATTAGCGAGTAAGTCTAAATAAAAATCATTGTCAAACAGAACATTTAAATGAAAAAAGAACACAATGATTTATTTGTAATGAACTAAAATGGTTTTGTTTTTCATATTTTAATAATAAATCTGCAAACGTAAAAACCTATTTGCTTGCATTGCCGGCTTAACTTCCGGTACAAGCGGCAGGCGGAAACTCTCCTTCGTATCATAAAGGAAATAATAATATATTTTCTACGACAAATGTAAATTAAAAGAAAAAAAATCTTGTTTAACACAAGATTGGACTAGCAATTTGTGAAGAATTAACTGGAAATTTTAATTATCTATCCCTGAGAGGATTATATATACAGCATGTATGAGAATGCTGTGGTCATATTTAAGGTTTTGGGTACCACACCTTTTCGATACATGCTATATAAAGGTACCATTCCGTAGCCGCAGGCGACGTGTCGCCGCGACACGACTGGATTCTACGTCAATCAATCAATCTGCCTAGCCTTTTCCCGACTATGTTGGGGTCGGCTTTCAGTCTAACCGGACGCAGCTGAATACCAGTATTTTATATGGGACTGCCTATTTGACCTACACAACCCAGTAACTGGGTAATACGATACCCCTTGGTAAGACTTGTTGTCAAGAGTTTCGGGCTTCTGACGACCCGTAATGACTGTCAAAGATTCACGAATGACAGCCGGGACCAACAATGGTTTAATGTGCTTTCCGAGGCACGGAGGAGTCTCGGTATGTAAAGATAGTCACCCATCCACGGACCAACCCCGGAAAGCGTAGCTTAACCTGGTGGATCGACCCGTGCGGCTGTTATTACTTAGCCACGAGCTCCTCCGACTAGATTCTATGTATTCTTATATATTTCTATGAAAGCGACGTGTCGCTACCTACGGAAGGTACACAGGTCACTCAGAAAGTTTTGCGACTAACAGTTTTGTCTATGGGACACTGGCTTGTATTGATTACAATTAAAACTATGACTATTTATCACAAAAAAACACAACATTCCAAATTCGAAATCCCCTCCACAATTTTTTTACGAGCAAAATACTCTGTGTCACTGAAAAATTTATTTACAATGAGAACATTTTCACGCGATGATTTTGTACGATTTTCAAATTCAAATTCAAATTTTCAAATTCAAAAGTCATTTATTCAAACTAGGCTGAGAATCAGCACTTTTCGAACGTCAAAATTACATAAGACAGTCCCCCAAAAACGCCCACCCTTCACCACTTCCTAGTGCCTTTAGCTGGGAAGAAGAAGTGGCGCAACAAACTCCCCAGCAGCACAGCTGTCTGTTCAAGTTAGAAAAAATGATTCTATAATAATAGTATTCGAACATACAATAGTATTCAAATATGGACTAAAACCAGAATAATTATTTTAAAGACTTCGAATGGTGTTAATAGACAAAAGCCCTTCTAAAGCAACTGTTATCCGCTGGTTCAACGAATTTAAGGCTCGTGCAGACCAGCGCGACACGCGACGCGACACAAAGACACCGCTCGTCGCGCGACGAGCGGTGCCTTTGTGTCGCGTCGCGTGTCGCGCCTGTTTGAAAGAGCCTTTATGCGTGGTCGAGTAACTTTGGCGGACGACGAGCTACCCATGGCTCACCGTCCGCAAGCCCGCTCCTACGGTGGCCGGAAATCGGCTCTCGATTCCCGACGCCCTGTGCGTGTCCTCCTGCGGCGGTTAGGGGCGTGAGGGCGCGAACTTTGCCTCTCCCTCACGCGTTCCACCTCCTCCTTCGCGAGCATTACTGCTTCGCAGAAGGAGGTGACGGCATCCCATTTCCTCTCGCTCCATACCATGGCCCGAATCAGGGCCGGACGCGAGAGATCACCGCCGCCGATAGCCTCCACGAGGACACGGCGATGCTCTGCCCAAGCCGGGCAGACCTCCACCGTACACTATGACGACTGTTACATAAGAAAACGTGCTGGCTATGAAAAATGTAATTCAAGAGAATAGACGAATTACACATGAAGAGGTTCAGCAAATACTGCAGATTGGATCGGGAAGTGTGCATGAAATTCTACACGGGCATCTTCGGGTAAGGAAGATAGTTTCACGGTGGAACCGCAAAATCTAACGCAGGCTCAGAAGGAGGTTCGGGTAGAATGGTCCTGAGACATGATAGCATTTGAAGCAGGCTCGCCTCGCCGCGTTTAAGATATCATTACGAATGGATTTATCATTTTTGTTCCCCAAAATAAAAAATCCACTCAAGGGAAAACAGTTTTCATTACCGGAAGATGCACTGTTTGTATTTGAGAAGGGGATTAAAAAGGGGTCTGATGCGGACTGGAAAATGTGTTATGAAAATTGGTTTGGACGTATGAAATTGTGTATAGACGCCAATGGAGAGTTCTTTGAAAAGTAATAATAAAAAAAAAATAACGTGTAGTATATTTTTTTAATATCGCAAAACTTTTTGAGTGCCCCATGTATTTCATAGAAACCAGTCGTGTCCCGGCTACACGTTGCGTTGCCTGCAGTTGCCGCCTGCTGGTACTTTTATTATCTCAAGGCTAATTAGATTGATTTTAAATTGCGAACGCTTTTAAATAAACAGTAGTAGACGATTATGTTATAAAATTTAAAAAACGGTTTATTTTTATGACCCCTGCGTTTTATTTTTATTGGTCGTAATTCTCTATGGCCATCGATAAAAGGTACATGGTAGACTTGGCTGCAATATGGTGGGCTCTGCTTAAATCCTTACCCCGCGTCCTATTTAAAAGTGATCGTTGTGCGAATACACGATCGTTCGAACTTTTTGTTCGGTGAACGCGAACGCGTGGTCGCGTCGAAAGAGGGCGCTTTCCGGTTTTCCGAACAAAAAGTGACATATGCACGAGGCCGATCGCGTCTTCGCGCTTTTTTTATCTATGGCCTCTCGCAGTTTTGACCACTAAGGTCTTGGCTGCTTAACTGAACTTTCCTGAGGGTGCCTTTAGCTACTACACTTAAAACCTCCAGCCAGGGGCAAAAACTATTCTAAATTTAAGTGAAGCGAACGCTCGCTAAGGGCACCCCCTGTGGGGTACGAACCTCGGCTTAGGGCGTCGCTGGGGGGAGGACAGCAAGAAGGGACAGGTTGGATCAAAGTTAGATTTTCATCATGATTATTATTCGGGGTATTTAAAGCTACGTGCTCAGCTGCAACAACTGCTGGCACCTCGTTTTCGAGCAAGGGTCGGGGGGGGGGGCGTATTCGCGCGACGAGTATGCGGCCTTATAGTGCACTCTTATGAACCAATTATCAGCTTGTTTAGACTTTAAAGAGAGTAGCAAATTATGTTATCATAAGTGGTTAAACAGGGCGAACAGGGCCCGTTAAATAACGTAAACATACATATTATAAGTTTACCAAAGAGTTATTCTGATTTTATAATATAGTATTTGTATTTTGCATGTAGTGAGCTGTTATTTATAGAACTTGCATACAAATATAAATCAGTTTCTTTAGCTGCACGTGGAAATTGCGCAATGGTTCACCGAAAATGATATGAATTTTACTTTGATATTTTTATTTATATAAAGGTATTTTAATCTGAAGCGTGGCGATTGACGCATTTAAAGACGGCCTGTGCCCAGCAGTGGATAATGAATTAATGATGATTCTGATTCTTATTGATTAAGAATCAGAAGAAAGAAAAAGTATTTATTCAGACTCGCACACTGCACAGGACATCACAAATTAAACTAAAACACACTCATTAAAACATTAATTTTAAAAAATGAAAAAGTAAAATTAAAATAAAAGCAGAAAGTCCTGTATGAGGCCAAAAGGCTCCTATCTCAGCGTATGCTGCGACATTTAAAAAATAAATGTCGCAGCGGTGGTATTCTGATAGGGCCCGCAGTGATGTCACGGAATCATCATTAATTCATTATCCATTGCCATGTTGACTCGTAAGTGGAACAAACCAAATGGTATCCCGCAGAAAGGTTACGGAGCCATGTGAGAATCGCTTTTACAAGTCGTAAATAGTAAGTGGGTTGTAATGGACTCAATCAAAGCCGCCTGGAGACAGGAAAAAGATCAGTTCCTTAATGTCTATACATATTTATGATTAAATATGTTACTGAAGTCACAAGAGGACTCGTTCGATTTGTATGAAGATTATTTCCTGTTTCTAAATCTAGTTTCATAGATTAAAACCAGATTTAGGAACTGGAAATAATATAAATTACACATGCGTCACACCTGTTGACATAAAAGTTACTTGACTTTAAGTATACTTGACTTTAAGGCCTGTATTACAGAACGTCACTCAATGCTCAAGCATTACTTAAAACTAGTTTCAACCAATCAAATGGCTTGAATCTAGTTTTAAGTAATGCTTGAGTATTGAGTGACGTTCTGTAATACGGGCCTAAGTATACTTGATAACGATGGAAAAACATTTTTTTAACTTTTAATAATAATAATACCATTTATTGCAGGCGACATAGGCCCATAGAAAAATATCTTAACCTAAACATACATATTCTAATATAAACAAAGCTTGTGTTAATAAATAAGGCTTAGACTATGTTAGTAGCACTTCACAGCTTGACTTAGAGCTGTCTTGTGGAACTTGTCCGCAGAAGCGACGGAACACCGCGTCCTGCGGCCAAAAGTCTTGATGAATTTCGGTAGGTACACAATATAACACCTCCAAAAGCAGTGGTGGCCCAATGGTAACGGTCCCGACTTACGAATTGTTTGATCGGTGGGTTAAAACACAGGCAGGCGCTTTACTTTGTGTAAATAATTTCATCACCACTACTCTCAAAGCGGTAAAGGAAAACATCGTGAGGTCCTAAAACCAAATATTCGAAGACATGTGAAATCTACCAATCCACACTAGATTACAGCCCACTCTCTCTTGAAGAAAGGAGGCCTGTGTCCCAGCAGTGGGAACATTATAGGATCTGATTATGCTATACCACCTACACAACATACGTCGTTTAGTGGGCGTACGTTTTCGGTAATATTTAAAATCTTAAAAGTTGAGAATGTAAATTATATAAGCAATGGTGCTAGATGGGATGAAGGGGATCCCTTCTTTTCGCATAATATTTATTTCCTAATATACTTTGGCATAACGATTTTGGTATAATTTGTTTTGCCATAATAATACTTTGCCATTTTTTTTGCCATACAATTTATGTTGGCATAATTATCTTGAAGGCTCATTTGTTTTGGCATAAATTTAATTCGCATAACGTTACTAGGCCTAATGACTATTAGCATAATAATATTTAGGCATACAATTAATAGAAATAACGGAAACAAATTTGAGTTATTTTTACGTATTTATTTTGGATTTTCATGCAAATGATTTCCATTTTTAACCCTAAATTTAAATTAAAATATTGTCCTAAAACATCATTATTTGGTGCTACAAAAGTTAATGACAGAACCGAATCGCTGCAAAACCGACTCCACGTAGTCTTGTCTGCCCTACCCCTAGAGTGTAATTTAAAATCGCGTAGGCGCGTGGGGCCGCCGGAGACCCGCAGCGCCGGAGCCGTGAAAGAAACCATGCTTGCTGCATGCTTGCTTGCATGCTGCATGCTTGCTTGCCTGCTGCATCTTTGCTTGCATGCCTGGTGTATGCTTGTTTACATGTTGCATGCTTACTGCATAAATGGTATATGGTTGTTTGCATGTTTCTTACAGCGAAAAAAAGTTATGTTATGCTTAATAAAGTTATGCTTTAGAATGTTATACTTAATCATTATTATGATTAGAGAAATTATGCGTAAAAAATTATGCGTAAGCTGTTATGCGTAAATAATATTATGCGAAAATATAATTAGGACAAACAAATGTATGCCAAGTTATATTAGGTCTTAAAATTTTATGCAAATGGATAGGGAACCTTTTGAAAGTATTTAATAGGTTAAATAGGGAATTAAACTTTGTATCGTCGTTTTTGCCGATGAGAAATCCCATCGACACAGCTGGCAAATAAGAAACGCGTTATAACGTCTCATGTAACATTAAAACAATTGCCACTCGTCTTCTAGAACAAATACACGTGTATGTAGGTTAACTCAAGAAACAATTTTAGAAATGAAACTCCTCCTCGTGTGGAATTACTTTCCAGTTTTCAGTTGATAAATAAAATACGTCACATGTGTAGCTAAATAAAATGCGTCACTTTGTATGTAGAATTGCAAAGCTATTTCCTCTCGTGCGTTACTCTTACAAGCTATATGAAAATATCGTGTTCAGAGGGACCTCAAATTGATTAAACTTTAAGTTAATGTTTTTTTGAAGTTTAGATACGCATATTGTGCTTTACTAAGGACTGTCTTGCTGGTTTTGTGGTCGTAAGCGCGTCTAAAGGTCCTGAATTCGAGTACTCGAGCCTAGCATTTTTTTTGGGTCCTTATTAGCAGCATTCTGAGAAATGAGAGCAGTGGTGGCATAGTGGCAACGGCCCCGACTTACAAGTTGTAGGTCGTGGATTTGAACCCAGGCAGGCGCTTTACTTTGTGTAACTAATTTTATCACCACTGCTCTCAAAACGGTGAAGGAAAACATCATGAGGAAACCGGCATGTCCTAGAACCAAAAATTCGGAGGTATGTGACATCTATCAACCCGCACTGGGCCCGCGTGATAGATTACAGCCCCACTCCCTCTCGAAGAGAGAAAGCCTGTGTCCCAGCAGTAGGAACATTATAAGCTGATTATGAATCTGCGTAATTTTGAGTAAGCCGGAGCATTGCGCCTGGTTAAGGACGGTAGGCATCCTCTAGCTATTACTGAACAAAACTGGTCAAATGTGGGTATAATAAAAACCACTACAAACCTTTTTAACTGACTTCCAAAAGGAGAAGGTTTTCAATTCAACTGTATTTTTTTTTGTTTTTTAATATGTTTGTTACGCAATTACTCGGCCAATTATGAATTTATTTTGATGATTCTTTTTTGTTTGGTAGATCATACTTCAGAGGTGGTCCCATATAAATTTTATTAACTTTGCTTAGGTAGTTTTTGAGTTAGCTTCAATAATACGTATTTTTTCCCACTTAGTATGTGGATGATATGATAACTTCCTGTCACTGTTATTTACATAGCAGGTGTTCAAATTTGTGTGAGATAGCTACCACAACTAAAAAGTGAAAAATAAACACTTTTTACAAAAAAAAAACAACCGACTTCAAAAAAAAACACTACAAAGTGAAAAATAACTTTAATTTCGGAAGTCGGTGACAAAGAACGAAAATTCAAAACCAAAGACACCGACTTCCGAAATTAAAGTTATTTTTCACTTTGTAGTGTTTTTTTTTTGAAGTCGGTTGTTTTTTTTATAAAAAGTTTTATAGGAAGATTTTAATGTTATGTTATGGTTTTCCTAGTGACACTCACGAGGTATGTAGACTACTTTCACTCACACGACTCACGAGGTATTCGAGTATTTTAATGTTATTTATTAAAGGTTATGACGTCTACAAATAAACACTTCGTTTCACCCGTGTAGGTACCCAAACTATTTTTTTATCTTGACCTTTTCGTGTGGTTAGTGACTAACCTGTACCTTAATTGCTTAACTAATTTTCGTAAACAATTATGCCTAATTTGTTTAATTTTAACAGTTTTGTAAAATTGACAAAATGAAACAAATTATTCATTGCGTTATTTACGTTGTTGAGCAGATTTTTTTCTTCAACTTTTACAGCAATGGATTAGCAATCTGTTTCAAATCGAAACAGATTGTGTTGTATTACGCAATCAGGATACGGGTGTCAAAACTCTGACACCAGGCCGCACTGAAAGCCGCTCATTTTATATAAGAAGATAGTATTGTTAAAAATCCACATCCAAAATAATCGCATACATTTTTAATAAAAATCCTTTTTATTCACGCTCACATTTTGAACGATATCCATCAACTATTCACAACAGTAAAACAAGCAGTTTCCAGAATATTAACCAAAACAGTTCATTCAACTTTTTTTTTTCATTTTCCGGATTCAACCGCGGCCGGCAGCGAGCACTGCGAAATGCATAAACCATTGAAAATGTATAAAAAGTTAAATAAACCGAGGACTTTATTTTCAGCTTCGTTGAATCTCTCTTAATACAAACAAATATGAAATATCTTCCTAGAAGCAACATTGTTGGTAGGTACTTTTACCTAATATTCTTGGTAAAACACGAAATTTTGATATAAAGTCTTATACAACATCCGTTTTAATGTTAGCTTAGTAGCGAAACGAAATAGTTGACGAACTTTGCATACCACAAAACACGTGAGTTAAAGTATACTGAAGTAATATCGATTTTTAATGACGCACATTTGTATCGCCACATCGTTTGTGTACAAATTTCAATGCCCTAAAAAGGATGAGGAATTGAATTAGTATCTACATCGAAAAACATGTAGGTACTTTTTTTTTGGGTGGGAAATTATCAAATAGCGTCTCCGAGGGCGTGTCAGACTCTTACTGACTAAAACCCACCCGTGTTCCTTCAGTTGCCTGTATGTTGCCAGGGGCCACGGTATCTCTTTCGGACTTTCTCGCGACCCCGGCAGACAGCGGCCCTAGCGGACCCCGTCAGTTCTGCTGACATCTCTTTGAGGCGCGCGTGGAACACAACGCGCCGTCGACCCGGGCTTGGTCCTTATCGGACGGCGAGCTACCCATCGCTTACCGTCCGCAAGCCCGCGTCTACGGTGGTCGGGAATCGGCCTGCGATTCCCGACGGCCAGGGCGTCTCCTGCGGCGGTAAGGGGCGTGAGGGCTCGAAATTTGCCTCTGTCTCATGCGTTCCGCCTCCTCCTTCGCGAGCATCACTGCTTCGCAGAAGGACACCTCCTTGGCCTCCCATGCCCTCTTACTCCGTACCATGGCCTGGACCAGGACCGGTCGCGAAAGATCACCGCCGCCGATCGCCTCCATCACGGCGATGCTCCACCCAAGCCGGGCAGACCTCCACCGTATGCTCCACCGTGTTCTTCGGGCGATCCACACAATGGTGACACCCGGGCGTTTCCTCTCAAACATTTAGTTAAGTAACTAAGATCGCAATTTGAACCGTAGTCTGAACGAAGCTAAAGTTTAATTCAAATTGGTATCGTACCAAGCTTAAACCAATAACTCATTATCTGTCACGATGCCTCATTGGGTGGATAACAATTAAAATTCTATTGTGTCTCGTTAATGACAGTTGAAAGGATAATGAGATTGTAAAATTCAATAGACTCATAATATCATTTATTTATTTATATATCATATTAGTATTAATAACAAAGGCATAACATATGATCATTCTAGCTAATATTATAAATGCGAAAGTGAGTTTTTTTATTTGTTACACATAGTATTAAGATAAAGGGGGCAGTATATGTCCCTTTTCCATTGCGCTCATAACTTACTGCGACCAGTATTTTCGGCCATTTTACTCTGTCAGTGGCCAGGATGACCTATCCAACCTCTACTCATGAAATCGCTAAGTAGGAGTTAACGGCACCCAAGGTTTCATTCTTTACAGTGGACCCGTCATAAAATCGCCTGTATCTATAAGTTTACATTGAAATATTATTTCAATCACGCTGGTATTATTTTATCCTACAGTGTTAATGTGCCTCCCCTTGGATACCCTTTTAAAGCACTTACGATCCATTATAAATTTATAGAACTGTGTGATTTAACTGTTCAAGTTAATTTTTATAGTGATACTATTTGTTGCCCACGGCTTCGCCCGCGTGGACGCCCTAATTATTTTTCTAAAATAAAAGTAGTAATCAAATTAGCCTAAGTTAGGTACTCTTATAGCTTCAGCTATCTGTCAGTGAAAGTCGCGTCAAAATTGTCCAGCCGTTTCAGAGATTAGCCGGAACAAACAGACAGATATCACAAATGTTAAAAATTGTGTTTGTTATGAGTATATATACAAATATACTATCTTAAGCATTTAGTAAAAAGCGTTTTTTTTGACATCACAAACAGACACTTCAATTTTATTTATTTGTATATATATGTGTGTTTTAATATGTATAGAAAGATGTATAGATTTGTATAGATGAGCAAAAACGCGACTCAAAGTGATATATTAAAGACACCATAATTTATCTATTTATCTTATAGTAACTCAATTATTCCAAAAGTTGGTGATTTTATTAATAATAAAATTTGATCTTTTAGTATAAGTTTCAATGAATATTGCTTTTTCTAGTGTTAGCTTTTAGTTTGAGGCAGAAAAATTCTGAAATGGTTTCACGAACCGGAAAAAAAACCTTGGATGGTTGTAGGTATATACGCAGACGACCTGGTAGGAAACGCTGGGAAGTTGGGAACTGTTAGCTAGATTTAGTCTTCTCATTCATAGTTGTTCAAAAATATTCCGTGGGGATTCCCGTTACTGCACTCAATGTGAGGTTGAAAAGATGAAGACGAACATTTGTATCAACATTATTAATATTTTGGATTAAACAAAAATACCGGTTACGTGGCTGAAAACCAGCGCTGGGGCTCTGTCTCGCATGGGGTCGCAGCATTATGCTGAGCGATGGCCGTTTTGCGTGGATGTGACGCATGTTTTCCCCCAACTTGTTCTTTTTTGTTTCGTGTTCTTTCTTTGCGTCATGTTTACCGCAAATAAACGTATTTTCTTTCTTTATTTTCTTTCTATTCTAACACTCCATCAAAAACCTACCGTAAGCCATTGCTAATGCAACACTTTCCAACAAGTCATATCAGCGTCAGGTGGTACACTTTGTGTTATCATCTGACATTATGCTAAGCTGAAGCCCTTTTGGCATTATAATCATTGTTTTCTATTTTTTTAGTTTAAAGGAGTATTTTTCTGCTACAATGCCAATAAACGCATTTTTCTTTCTACTGGTTAGATGGTGTGGAAGTCGGTTTAAAAAATTATTAATCGTAGTATTATTTATTTACTAGTACGTGGTCGATCGAGCTCTGCTCGGGTGAAAATTGATAAACACATCGTCCAGGTGTCGTTGTATCACATTCCCGAGGCTGTGAAAATAGAGAAAACGAATTTTCTCAGATATGATGAGACCTAGGCAGATCGATATTTCGCCCCCGTAACCGCTTATATTGCAACTTTTATCGAAATCGTCAGAGCCGTTTTCGAGAACGTGATTACAAATACAAAATACACATATACAAATATTTGTATATGTGTATTTTGTATGTATGTATTTGTACGCATTTTCTCTTTTCCAGTGACTATGTATATACATAGTCACTGGAAAAGAGAAAATGCTAAAGCGCCATTTGGGCAACAAATGGCGCTTTAGTATTTTCTCTTTTCCAGTGACGACACAAATATTTCTTACTAGCTGCGCCCCGCGGTTTCACCCGCATAAGTCTCGATCCCGTGGGAAAAAAAAAGTATCCTATGTTCTTTTCCAGGGCATCATCTATATATGTGCCAAATTTCATCCAAATCCATTCAGCCGTTTTAGCGTGAAGGCGTAACAAACAAACTTACTTTCGCATTTATAATATTAAGGATTTAATAGCATAGGATTACCACTTACATTTGTTTTTTATATGGATTGTTCATCACTACATAGTATAAAACAAAGTCGCTTTCTCTATCCCTATATCCCTATGTATGCTTAAATCTTTAAAACTACGCAACGGATTTTGATGCGGTTTTTTTTAATAGATAGAGTGGTTGAAGAGGAAGGTTTATATGTATAATAACCCGGTTTATACCCGTGCGAAGCCGGGGCGGGTCGCTAGTTAGGTATATAAGTGAAGTCACGTTACGGTTGCTAATAAAAAGTTATGATAAATCATTGCCAACTGTTTTGCAGTTTGGCAACTAATTACATTGTTATATTGTGTATCTATTATTTTGGGAAACAAATATTTCTTCTGAGGGTTAAAATAATGTTTCGTAGCGAAACAAACAAAACTGCATCTTTAATACGTCCGTATAACTTTTTAATCTAAAAAAGTGTTGAATGGAAACGGAAACAAAAGAATCGTTTGTGCTACGGTCGACTTTCATTTAGTATTATCAAAGCAGTTGCAGTTCGGTTGTGTTGTGGCGGTGTCTATTACCCACGTGTCTATTACCTATTCCTTGTAGTTAAATATGTACGGGGTTTCACGTGAACTCGGATACACACAAAAGGGAGTGACGAGTCTTCGCACTTCACAAACGGGGAGAATACAATGTTGTATTTTTGAAGTGAAAACTTCTTAAGGCGCGTTGGGCATTTTTGAGATGGGAAAAACTCGCGACACCGTTACCGACACCTCATTTTTGTAAACGCGATTGTGCTCTTTATTTATATTTCGTTACGGATCAATGTTCTATGCAAGTATTTTTACTTTAAAGGTTTTGTAAACGGGATTATGCTCTTTATTTACATTAGGTACGTTACGGATCAATGTTCTATACAAGTTTTCACTTCTGTCGGCACTCCCGAAATGCCACTGTTTTTTAGGATTCCGTAGTAAACAAGGAACCCTTATAGTTTCGTCATGTCCGTCCGTCTGTCTGTCTGTCTGCGGTCTAGCTCCGAGACTCTTCGTACTAGAAAGCTGTAATTTGGCATAGGTATACATATTAATTACGCCGACAAAGTGGTAAAACAAAATCATGAAAAAAAAATTTTTTACGGTACCTCTCATACACGTAAAGTGGTGATGTTTTTTTTTGTTTTTTACTCATAGTGAGGGGGGGTATCATTGGAAAGGTCCTTCAAAAACATTGCGAGTTTGTAAAACCATTTTTGGATTTAGGGATCCGTTTGCGAAATATTAAGCTTTAAAGTGCTAATTTTTGTTAGAGTCAAGTGTCCCCCCCCCTACCGGCTTAATGGTTGGTTTTGGGTGTGTGAAAAAAATCACAACAGTAGTTTATATAACGAAATTAAAAGAAAAACTATCACAGTTAAGTAGGCTTTACAAGTTAACGAGTAATAATCGACCAACTTAACTTTGCAGTTGCAAAAACATGTTTTACCATACATTCCGTATGGGAGAACATATTTTTCAACTACAAAGTTAAGTTTGTTTTTGGGATAAATTCATCCCAACTACGGAACCCTTCATTGTGCGTGGTCTGACACGCACTGAGCCGGTTTTTTTTGAATAGTTTAATAAATTGTACAATTAGTTAATTGACTGATTTACTGTGTCAGACGATGACAGTTGAAAATTTATTAATAACTTACGCTTACGCGTTGTGCACTGTATCGTCGGTGGAGCATGATGTATGTGCGAGTATGTATTACTATTACATGTAGGGCGACCAAATGTCCTGTATTTTACGGGTTGTCCCGTAATTTGGCGAAACCAATACGGGACAATACATTGTCCCGTAATTTTATGATTCAATGGCATTTATTGATAAAAATACCTATTCGAACAATATTTATTTTCTCACACACAGCGGTGAACACCGCGCGATCTGCGCGAACGCATATTCGATCGAATGATGTGGGTGAGAGTATGTGAGTATGATAGTGATACAACCACCGCATTTTCTTATCCAACTAATTTACAAATTGTTGTATTTTAAAGAATCTAAAATATTTATTTTACTATCTTTCATTAAAAAAACTCCGAGTTTGTTAAGTATAGGTTATTTAGTCGATTTTTCCATTTTTTTTTTTAAATTATTGTATTTTTTATATCTTTCATTAAGAAATGTAGCAATTGTATAGGTTATTTAATTTATTATGTAAAATTTTAGTAGTAAAAAAATAAATGTTGATTTTTAATTAAAAAAAAGGCCTGTATAATCCCCCATATTTTAACCTCAAATACCGTATTTTCAATACAGTTTCCCCGTAAAACTGGAATTTACACCTGGTCACCCTAATTACATGAAGTATATTTAGAGACGACGAGTCTACGTAGACGTTCTTCTCGTTGCATCCTTATACCGCTTCAACGAGCAATCTTGAAGAGTACCTAATGTAGAAGTTGTCACAATTCAGCAGGACCAAGTTTATGTCCGCGGACTAAATTTTGACCGCGGCTTCGCCCGCGTAGATGTCGGAAAATATCCCGAGGGAACGTACTAACGAGATTAAAGGTATCCTATGTATTAAGCCAGGATATAAACTATCTGTGTGCCAAATTTCATCCAAATTTGTTTAGCCGTATTTGCGCCAATCCGGAACATACATCCAGACAAACGGACAAAATTCTTCGTTAATATTTTATTATTTGTATAGATGTAATAACGTAGATTTGCAGGTCGAGCGAAAGTACTCAGTGCCAAAATAAAATAATATTTGATTCGGATTAAGAATATCTTAAATGAAAGTACACTTTCTCTTGAGATCGTTAGAATCAATGTCGGAAAACAAAAATTATCTATAATACCTAATCCCTACCTTCTGTTTGGCTTCCATTATAAAATCGTAAGTGGATAAAAGCTTCAGCAGAAAAAGGGGATTCTTTAAAAATTTACATATTTTTTCATGTCATCTCGATAAGTAAAATCTATGAATCCTGGCTCTTGAAGGAGCTTTTCTATCTTCCTTATTATATTATGTTCAATTGTGATATAAACTTATACTCAGATCAAACAGATTAACTTTTACAGTTTTCCTAATACGATTACATATATTACTGTTTCATATTGTATTACTTTCGAGACGTTTTAATTTAAAAGAGATGTTTTTCTTTCGCAGGTTAAGAGGGTTTCCTTTTGAGATTGGCATTAACTGAAATATGATTCAAAATCATATATTTCATTTCACATAAACTCTTATGCTCTTATGAAAAGTTAGAAGCTAGGTGCACGGTTCCAATTGGTCGTTTCCTATGGAGAAGAGCCGGCAAGAAACTCCACGGTTACTCTTTTAAAAACAAATGGCTTTTACAAAGTTTTCAAATAACTGTGTTACATAATAGGTATGGCAGGATAGTGTACGCCTATCAACAAGTACTAGGTATTTAACAAAATCGAAAATGGTCTACAAATCCAGTCTATTAAGCCCAAAACGTTCTCACATTCACAAAAAATATAAAAGAATCTATATAAAAGATTTTATGGAGGAGTAACCTGTGTACATTCTGCGTTTTGCAAGCGTTTTGAATGTGGGTCGGCGCAACGGTCTTTTCATTCCATACTTCTCTATTAGTCTGGATTCGTCCATCTATCTATCTATAGCCCGTATTGTAACACTGCCATAGGCAAAGGCTTAGATTTTAAGCTCCCTCCCTTTTCCACAAACGTGTGTAATATGCCAATGCGGACCAGTCCATTCAGAAGCCAAGTTCTTTAAAACGTGTAAACAAAAACAAATCCTGTTCTACTTTTTGGCTTAAAAGATGTTTCAGGTAAAAGTAATATATTCAAAAATCCCTTATCTCAAATGTGCAACATTTTAGGTAAGTTCGCAGATTTGCAGTTTAGTCAAGGTACTTATTTATGCAGATTTCTTGCGTGTAATTCCTAGACGGCATACGAAGTAATGACGCAACTTGTAAGAATCTAAGTATTACTAACTTGATTTTATTGAATTGGTTAATCCATCCTTATTCGGCCTCAAAACTTTCTCGGTTTCTGGATTTATTTGTTTGGATTTTCAATTCGAATTCGAACAGGTGATAAATTTTTCGACTGGCCCGGGGGTGGTTTTAATAGGTCGTTCAACGATCAATCGGGTCTTATATTAGATCACTTTTTATCAGCAATCCCAAGCCCAGCGATAGGCTTTTGTTTCGCTAAGATAGATTGTTTTATCGATTTATGGTTTTAGCGCAATTTCAGCACTCTAAAACAAAACTGGTGAAATTTGAGTGTAGGTACTTTAAGTACACCTCTGAAAACAGGCGTGGTGTTATGTTTACATAAGGTCACTTTGGTCTTTGTACGTAAATAAAATAAAGTAAGTGATTGCTAAAACAACTGACGGGCGTATTTGTTTAGCTAAAGTAAAGTCAACGAACTGTCATTACAAAGAGTGAGTTAGCATGTTTTGGGTATCGAATTAAGACACATAGTCCCACGGTATACGCCGCATGGAAAATTTAAATACTTTAGTCATACATCACCCTTTCATTAAGTTGAGTAATTATAAAGCTAATAGTCTAACATTTCCGGAAAAGCCTTTCTTTTGATTGGATTAATCATAGAGAATGGAAGGATATTTCTTAATTATTAAAAAAAAGTAGAAAATGAAAGAAGTGTGTAAAATAAAGTGAATAAATACATTTGTTTGTGACCAACCAGTTGATGTCCAAAAAGGCTCGACTGGCTGTTCATAATGGTGTGCTGGCGCCCACGCTTATGTATGGAAGTAAATGTTGGGTGTGACAAAAGAAGCATGAAAGTAGAATAAATGCTGGGAAATGCGCTCCTTGTTAAGCATGTGTGGTGTGAGGAATGATGTGATAATACAGTGGTGTGATTTAAAAGAAGATGTGTGCAAAAATTTAAAAGGGTATGCTGTGTGCTGTGATGGTTTGGTTATGTTGTAAGGATGAATGAAAGGCGAATAATAAAATGTATTTACAAGGCAGATGTGACTGGAAACACCGGGAGGGGACGCCCTAGGAGTGTCCTCCTAGGGCGTCCCCTCCCGGTGTTTAGTATATGTCTATACTGACCTTATGGTGATGTTCTTCAGAAAGACCAGGTGCGTAGTACTCGCAACCGGCGTGCGTGTATGACCAGATGTATGAACGTAAACTCAACATTTAAAATAATTAAACGGAGATGGATGCTAACCTACCCCCATAGGAAGAAGGCGTGAGTTTATGTATGTATGTGTTATTGCGGAGAAAAATGCAAACATTTTCGAGGTGCTTGAAGGATTCTCGGAGCGAGCTCGTTCTCTGCTTATTTTCAATTGAATGTAATAATAGGCACAGCGGCCGCTTACAATCATTGGTTCCGCAGTTCCACGTATTTCTTGGTCGTCAATAGTATCCAATCAGTCGATCGGTCTGATCAGATAACGGAAACTCAGTATTTTCCTTATATGTTTTCGTTTATATTTTTTTATACTTTCATGTTATAATTGTAACTTTAGAACATAACTTCATTCTTTGAAGCGGTAAATGGAGGTGTACAGAACATCCATAACTATGTTTAAGTTCGATGTAATAGGCAGGCATATTGCCATATTACAATATTATTGATATAAAAGTGTCCTAAGCTAAGCTTAAGTTTTGCCGCGGTCATTCCATGGATGGGTGACCATCTTAACATACTGAAATCCTTCCGTGCCTCGGAATGCACGTTAAGCCGTTGGTCCCGGCTGTCATTCTTGGATCTTTGACAGTTGTTATTGGTCGTCAGAAGCCCGAAAGTCTGACAACCAGTCTTACCAAGGGGTAAGATCGTGTAACCCAATAACAAGGTTGTGGAGGTCAGATAGGCAGTCGCTCCATGTAAAATACTGGTATTCAGCTATATCCAGTTAGGCTGGAAGCGGTGATACCTAAAAAGAGAAACAAAAGCAAGAATCGCCGTTACAGCTTTTTTTCAACTGAATAACTATTGATGAATCCGTCAACAACTTTATCTTACTACTAGCTGCGCTCCACAGTATCACCCGCATAAGTCTCAATCCCGTAGGAATATCGGGATCAAAAGTAACGTATGTCCTAACTCAGGCTATGGTCTACCCATGAGCCAAGTTTCATTTAAATCCGTTCAGCCGTTTTAGCCTGAAAGCGTAAAAACTTACAAACATACTAAAAATCAAATATTTTCTCTTTATAATGTTAGTTTAGATAAGAAAAATATCCAGACTTAAATATATAGGCATAACAAACCGAACTCTTGAAACCTTAAACATTACCCGCTTTTAAGTCTGCCAAAGTTAGCTGAGGCTAAAAACTTATACCTAACGCTATGACCCACAAATAAGGCAATATTCTAGAAAATTAATATTTAGAAGAGCGGCCACCTACATAAAAGGTTCGATTGATTTTCATACAAGTCACATATGTATTTTACACAACAGACTCTTGAGCATTGTTTACGTCACAGCATCGTTATCACGACATTTCTTTGTTTAAATTTCATTACATCACGCTTGCGTTCCCTAAAGCGGTAGGAAGAGGTATATCTTATAACACACCCACAATTCGCCAATTATGCTTCAGTACCTGGGCAACCGAGTTTTGCTCTGGTGAAAATAGAGAATGCTTATTTAATAGTATAGGAAAGTTCATACTAATTCCATGCTGCCATGATAGTACATACTAATTCCATGCTGTTTTGATAGTAGGTACTTACTAATTCCATACTGCCAAGTCATTATTCTAAGGTAGCCATCTTGTTCTAAACTTTGGGCGACCGAGCTCTACTCAGATAAAAATACGGAGGAAACGTATTTTCCCAGATATGAGACCTAGCCAGATCGATTTTTCGCCCCGTAAACCACTATATTGCAACTTTCATCGAAATCGTTAGAGCCGTTTTCGAGAACGTGATTATCATATAAACACAAACATTGCTCATTTAATAGTATATGATCTATCAAGCCGAACACAAATACAGACTGTTGGCCGCTGCTGATAAATTTCTACAGGAAAATCCTAATAACGGGGCCCGAGCACAAGACCTCGATAGCTTAGCAGTCCTGACGACCACTAGACTAACGAGGCCACTGTGAATTTATCTGAGACCCTCAAGCGGCGCAAATACTGTAACCTTCTGGAGAACTAAAGTTTTGAGCCGTTTGAGATCGCAACGCTCGGGTCTGGGTGCGCGTCTCCTTTTTAAGGAAATTTGTCGCCGACTGATCGACACTTCACGTGACCAGAGGGCTAGCTCATTCTTTAGCCAAAGAATTAACATTGCCATTTAACGTGGCAATGCTGCCAGTCTTCTGGGCACGTTTCCGGATGTCAGCGATGCGTACGAGTACTTCGACGCCTAAGTGTCCTTATTTTTTGTATTTATTTATACAAATTCTATAGTTAGTTAGTCATCTAATTTAGTACCTAGTGTTAATAGTTAGTTATGTTAGAAACTGTAAAGTTAAATTACGTGCAATAAACGAAATACCATTTCTCTACAAAAAAGGAATGTTACGGATGATGATGACCATTAGGACTTGTACTTCGAAGATAGATACCCAGGTACTTCACTAATATTACTTGAGGAAGACTAAGGTCCGCTTGCACTACAATTCGTTAAATACGTTTACCCCTAAACGTATTTAAAACATCGCTGTTTCTGTCATTTGTAGATGCATAATAGCATAATCAGCTAATGTTCCCACTGCTGGGACACAAGCCTCCTCTCTGAGAGAGGGAGTGAGTCATAATCCACCACGCGGGCCCAGTGCGGGTTGGTACGTGTCACATTTCTTAGAATTTTTGGTTCTAGGACATGCCGGTTTCCTCACGATATTTTCCTTCACCGTTTAGAGAGCAGTGGTGATGAAATAATTTACACAAAGTATAACGCCTGTCAGGGTTCGAACTTACGACCTCGTAAGTCGCGGCCGTTATCACTGGGCCACCACTGCTCCATTTGTAGATGACGGAGAGAGAATGACGTTTTAAATATTTTTTAAAGCTAAACTAAATTAAAATTCGTGTATAACGCATTAATAAGAGGAGCTCGTGGCTAAGTAATAACAGCCGCATGGATCAATGCATCAGGTTAAGCTACCCTGGCCGGGGTAGGTCTGAGGATGGGTGACCATCTTTATATAACGAGACTCCTTCGTGCCTCGGAAAGCACGTTAAGCTGTTGGTCCCAACTGTCATTCGTGAATCTTTGACAGTCGTTACGTGTCGTCAGAAGCCCGAAAGTCTGAGAACCACTTTCACCGAGGGGTATCGTATTACCCATTTACTGGAACGTAGAGGTCAGATAGGCAGTCACTCCATGTAAAATACTGGTATTCAACTGCATCTGGTTAGACTGGAAGCCGACCCCAACGTAGTTGAGAAAAGGCTAGGCAGGTTGATAACACATTAATAAAAAATAAAGTAAAAATAAAAATATTTTAGTGTCAGGCATCAAGGCCCATAGTATTACAACTTACTTAAAAAAAAAAAACTATTGCATTTAATTACTTTTGTTAAATAAAAATTCTTTCAGTTTGTACATCATCATCATCATCAGCCTATAAATGTTCTCACTGCTGGGACACAGGCCTCCTCTCTGTGAGAGGAAGGGAGCCGTAATCCACCACGCGGGCCCAGTGCGGGTTGGTAGATGTCACATGTCTTCGAATTTTCGGTTCTAGAACATGCTGGTTTCCTCACGATGTTTTCCTTCACCGTTTTGAGAGCAGTGGTGATGAAATAATTTACACAAAGTAAAGCGCCTGTCAGGGTTCGAACCTACGACCTACAACTCGTAAGTCGCGGCCATTACCACTGGGCCACCACTGCTCACAAATTTGTACACAAAGTGGTGAATAATGTCATAATTTCTTAGAAAATTGCAAAATTATCGTGCACATGAATTCTCAGTGTTTTGCAAATAAACCAGTAAAGTGTCGACAAAATGCTAAACATATTTGTAGGACGGCAAATGAGGCATTGACATTTGAATAGTTTGTATGTACCATTCACGTTACCATCGATTGAAATGCGTGAACAGCAAATATATTCAATAGAATACATTAATTTGTTTAATTGGAATTTAAAGGAAGGTATTATGTTGAACGTCTAAAGAAAACTGAAGGTACAAATAAGGTTTTGGGTGCTTCATTTAAGTAATTATGTACATTGGAATACATAATGATATTAAGACAGTATGTAAACGTAAAGGATGTCTATAAATACGTATCGAGTAAAAGGAAAAAAAAACATTTTGTACCTACTGATAGCGATGTAAACGAAGCAAAAGGAGTATGTAAGGATCGTAGCAGGTGGCGTTCTGTAGTTTCTGCCTACCCCCATGGGAAGAAGGCGTGAGTGTATGTATGTTAGCGGTGTATTTAATAATATATGTAACTATCGGACCCGACAGACGTTGTCCTATCCGAACAGCACCACCTACCGGATCCAATTGTATTTTTAAACCATTCTGGGACCCACTCAAATATACACACAAAATTTCATCCAAATCGGTCCAGCCGTTTAGGAGGAGTTAGGTGACCAACACACGTACGCGTACGGAAGAATTATAAATATAAAGATATTTATTCGAGGAATGCAGGCTTGACATAAAGTAGGTAGACTTAGCTCTATTCGAAACATAGAGCCAGAAAGTTCTCAATATTCAATAAGCCGATGGTAATGAACAGGGTGTTATAAAAAAACTGTTTATGTCGAGGTATTGGAGCAATGGTGACCAAGTGGTAACAGCCCCCGGCTTATGAGTTGTAGGTCGTGAGTTCGAACCCAGGCAGGCGCTTTACTTTGTGTAAATATTTTCATCACCACTGCTCTTAAAACGTTGAAGGAAAATATATTGAGGAACCCCATGTCTGAGAACCAAAAAAAAATCAAAGACATGTGACCTCTACCAACCCGCACTGGGCCCGCGTGGTGGATTACAGCCCAGATCTCGAAGAGAGGAGGCCTGTCCCAGCAATGGGAACATTATAGGCTGATTATGCTAATTGCTAATGGACATTACATGAATTTTATGAATTTACGAAATATTTGAGTTGAGTTTTCAATTTTCATTGTATTATACACTAATTAACTCATTACTATTGAAACTAGACGGGTATAAATAATATCATAAGTATCACCCTAATAAAGACCTATTTGTCTGTTTCACCTAATTAACGTTTTCCAGCAAACGACACAATAAGTTGCATGTACTAACACCTAAACAGTTAATAATGAACACCGTGCGACACGCTATCAGTACTTATTCCACCTCGCATCATGTTTAATAACTCTCTCCAGGAAACAGCCATACGTGATTCACAAGTGATAAAAGCTTTAAGAGAGCTTTGTCCTATTGAGGCTATTTGTCATTTTTATCTTGATAGTGTACACAAGCATTTAATCGGTGCTCGCCATTCAGTCCCCAAATTGTTATTAAAGCCTATCTTGACATATTGAGAGATAATTTTATCAAAGTGTTGATGTATTGCCTCATGGCTGCCAACAATCCCATTAACTGGATGTTGACCGTACGGAAATTGGTTAATAACTATTTTGTTATAGATGGATAATTAGATAAAGGGGTGTTGGAACATACAATGGAATGAACTTTAAAGTTTTTGATGAAAATTCATTTGTCATCAAACCGAATTAATTTTGTAACTGTTTTATAGACAAATAACAAGATGTCAAATATTCTAGAATGACACAAACACAATTTGTTAAGTTTTAAATTTTTCTAGCAATGTCAATCGATAATTTCATAGATAATATCTTTTGTTTGCGGGGCCTTACTCCATTATCATTGTACGAAATGTCAACTGTCTGTAGAACGAACGCTTCCTAGTCAAAATTACGTATGAAAGTAATACTACCAACACCCTTCACGAAATATCACAAAAGTGAAATTACACTGTTGAAAATGACATAACACATAACATCACGCCTTATTTCCCCGAAGGGTTGGGCAGAGGTGTCCCTGTAGCAGGTACACCCACATTTCACTTTTAGTTATGTTTAAGGCCCATGTAATAGGGGGCGAGCCTATTACCATCAACCGGGCACAAATCTAGACTCCAGGCTGCCACTGAGAAATTCTAGATAAAAAACCCAATAACACTTTGCCCGACCCGGGAATCGAACCCTGGACCTCATGCTCAGCAGTAGCGCTTGCGACCACTACACCAACGAGCCAGTCACTCACGAGACTGTAGAAAATGTTGCTAAAATCTCAATAGCAATTTAAAATTTAAATCATCAATCTCTTCTATTGGTGAGAAATTGTAATGATTACAAAGTTTAAACAAAGTCATTATTTTTTATATTATGTAGGTAGGTACGTACTCAAAATGTAAAATTTAACAAGTTAGTAAACAATGAATTTCATATTTAATTGAACCTTTAATTACAAAATCCCAAACAAAGTAATTAATTAAATCGCAAATCTGTCCTTGTTTGAAAGTCCAGTTAAAATTCGTAGCTTCGTAGCACCGTCGTAGCGCCGTAGCAGCGTAGCGCTCTACAGCACCTACGCAAGTGAAACACACGGCGTAGCTTAGTACCACATCGCTATATAAACCGGGCCGGCACTTCGAACCGTTCATTTGCTTTCAAAAACCATCGAGGGAGACCACGGAAGCAGCACTCGCAGCCTCCCGTACTTACTTGTAAAAGTGATCGTTACTAGTTTCACGTAAACCTTCGGCAGTCAACAGCTGAATTTATTTCCACGTACTGTACTTTAAAGGTAAGTTATTTTTTCAGATTATTGTTCTATAATAATTGTTTTTTTAAACTTTTGTAGGTTTTAATTGTAACTCAGTTTATCGTCATTTTATTTTCAAATGGAAATACATATACCTAAATATCATTTAATTTCGAAGTTTGTTTTCATGTTTTAAAGTGAATAAAAAAAATAACTTTGAATAAGTTATCGAAAATTGACTTCTTTAAATACGGGAGATTTTTTTTTAATTATTTGTAGTAATAACAACATATTGTGTTTCCTGATAGTGTAACTGAAGTTTCATAAAGTAAAAACACAATATTCTTAAAACTGGAAACCTAATTAAAAAGTGTAACTGCACTATTAAAATCTTAACTAGCCTGTTAATTTAAACAATAGTAAAACTTTATTAATATAAAGTTAACGCAACTCCTTGGTAACTTCACTTTACAGCACTTTCAGAAGCACATAAAATACTTTGGAAACTTATGCCACGTTAGATAATAATCATTAATAATGCCGATATTAATTCTTGTCTTTCAAGTTTTCATATCTAAATACAGTTTACTAAAAAACTAGCTGACTTTACTAAAAACTTTTATTCAGCTGTATATAAAAAAAAATCATGTTAGTAAACCTTAATTACATGAAGCCAATATTGTTTCCTGTACAAGTAAGTCAATAATACTTAACTATTTACGGCTGATTTCAATCAGCCGTACTATAGACCGCTGACTACCCCTTCGGGAAATACGAGATGTTATATTTTATTTGACATCAAGTTATATTTGAGACGATTGGTAGGAAAAAATTAAAGTTTCGGGAAACAACATGCAGTACACAGAACAAAAAAAAAGTATTAAAAGTGACTACCAATCGTAAAAAACTTGTTTAAAAAAAAACTGCTTCCAATATTTTATATTCTTGGCTTATTTGGAGCCCTCGACTTTAGATAAACTCAGTACCTTTGGATTTGTATACAATGTCGCCCATTGGCATGTGACCGCCCGAATTTTTCTGAATATTCATGAAAAATTATCGAAAAATAACTTCAAAAGGGGGTCTATCTTTAATATTTTTCATGTCATTCAATTTTTTATGTTTTGAGTAGCGTTTGCCATATCTCCGATGTTATTGGCTCGATTTGGATTCTGTTTATTGTTTCTAAAAGCTTATGAGTTATTTTATCGGATTAACTAACATTTTTATAAAAATTTGTCAACTATGCAAAAAAAAAACGGTGATGAAAACATTTTTTCTAAAAACAAATCGTGTTTTAAAAAAAGAAAAACACAAGCGTAAATTCATAAAATGGTAGGAAGGCAATTTGAAAAAAAAAATGAAAAAAAGTCAAGATATACCCCCCTTTTAAAGTTATTTTTCGATAATTTTTCATGAACATTCAGAAAAATGCGGGCGAGCACATGCCGATGGGCGACATTGTATACATGGAAGAAATAAAGGTTTATTGAAAGAAGAAAAAAAAAACATTTATTCTGGACCAAACACTTGTATACATTTCATAAACCTGCGAAACTGCGTGACAGTTTGTCCGCGGGATTAGCGCTCGTCTTAAAACATTTGGTATAAAACAATCTAATTAAACATCTAAGTAGGTAGATACACATAGTTTAAATGGACGGTAAGAATATTATTTTAGTTCAATAGTTTAGTTCAGTGTCCATGAACCAATTAATTACTGTCACATGTTGCGCCCATTTCATTCAGCAGTTCAGTAAGTAAAAAAAGTAAAAAGTAAGTAAAAATTTATTTGCATAGATTGCAGGTACAGTAAATAAGATGTAACAGTTAAAATATGAGTGATCCTTGTACAATCTACCTTATATCAGGCATGCAACATTATTATAACACGAGTGAATTAATATAAAATGAATAGCAGCAATTATGATATAGATAAATTGTTTTAAGGTAGGCATTACAGATGAACAATAGTCGGCACCAGGTACCTACATTCATTTAATAAAACATTAATTTACATAATAATCTGTAATACAATAAATACAATAGGAATTTCAATAAACACAATAAGAATAAACTTAAATAAATTGAAACAATGTCATAATTAGGTAGGTATGTCAAAAAATTACATTAAATTATTTAGTAGGTACATAAGTAGCCATTATTAAGCCTTTAATTTACTCCCCAGTGAGTGTTCACCTGCTAATTACACCATTATCTTTTCTCAGCCAGTCGATACTACTGAACAGGGTAGGGGTCAAATAGTTATTGGTTCTTTTGCCATAATAATTTTTAAAGTGAAAACTTCTTTAGGCGCGTTGGGCATTTTTGAGATGGGACTAAACCATTGATTTCGCGACGTGTTACCGACACCGTGGAGTAAAAGACATCAACGCGTTGATTACAGCGATGCGTGGAGTAAAAGACATCAACGCGTTGATTACCGTGGTGCGTGCTGTAAAAGACATCAACGCGTTGATTACCGCGATGCGTGGAGTAAAAGATATCAACGCGTTGATTACCGTGGTGCGTGCAGTAAAAGACATCAACGCGTTGATTACCGCGGTGCCGATTTTTTTTCAAGTTTTCCCTTATGTCGGCACTCCCGGAGTGCCACTGTTTTTTTTTTATTGTTGCTCGCACCTATTTACGATAGGTTAGTTTCCTAGTATACTGTTAGGTAATGTAGTGGATACTTGTGTTAATCTAATTCAATGTACACATCTAAGTGGAACGCGATAATGTTTACCTTATGTTCATTGTTCTTATAACACTGTTGTATCTCTTTTGGTAATTTTATTATGGTCTAAGTACTAAATGCGGTTTCATATTATTTATTACTAGCTTCTGCTTGCGACTTCGTTCGCGTGGAAGTCGTATGACACCACAACGACTAAATAACAGCCACATTTTATAGAACTTCCCGTATACTATGTTTGTAGTTTTGGTCTGAGCGGCCAAAAATATACAGAAAGTCAGGACTGGTGATGCGGGAGCAAGGGATGTACAGTTGTCCGTGTGAGAAGCAGCTCGTCCTGAGGTCGCCACCTGCGGGTGCCTTTAGTAGCAATTTACCATTGCTTGAGATTTTTTTTGTTTTTAGTGAATTAATGAACACTGATACACTGACTGATGCTTTCTAAGTATTTTAACAGATTATTCTTGACGAACAGCTATCGCTAAAATAATATAACAGTAGATTGTAAACACACGAGATTTCGCTTAAACAGTCACCTAACCATAGATATTTATTTTTACTATAACCATAAATGACAGAAAAGGCCTAAAATTCATGTTTTTCTGTGTACGTTCTACGAACTATCATGTAATGGTATAATATCAGTTTATCCATCACAAAAGAGTTCAGTCTCAATATTTCATACGAAATGTATGGGTTTTTTTTTGCGATTTCTGACTTTTCTAGTATTCAAACCACAGTTGGTCCATGGGATTTTTTAAAATCCTTATATGAAACAGGATCGATTGGCATCAAAAAATTTATTTGTAAAAATTGACCATTTACTTGCTAACTATACCATTTATTCAAAATCTTTAAATGCGAATAAAAATTTCTCAAATGTTAAGAACAGTTTCCTTAGACCATTTTCCTGTAGCTACATCGGTTAAGGAACCTAACCTTACTGCCCCGTCTCAAAAAACCACCCTGTATTTGTCATGAATTCATGATTGACTGCTTAGCTCGATTAAGATATAGCATGAAGATAATCATTTAAAAGGTAAATGACTATCTGCAATATTCTGACCTTTTGGCTCGTCTTTTTACAATTTGCGGTAAACTATAGAAAAATACGAACATAATAAAATATTCCTCAATCATCCCCAATAGCAAATAGTGTGATTGTTTATAGCCAACAGACTGATCAGCCTTATTGGAAATATCTATGCAAAATTTGAAAAGAATCTATCATCATAGTATTTACGTGATGCTGGAACATACATTCAGACAAACAGACAAAAATTCTAAATACTATATTTGTGGCATTAGAATCGTTCCGCAATTACTTTTTTTCAAAAATATTCAATGTACAGTTTTAGACTCGGCAGTCATGAAGGCTTTCGTTCGGGTTCTGGTCAGATAGCGTGGCAATCTATCCTGAACTCGAGCGAAAAGTTTCGACCTATCTTTTTGTAATTTGTCTGTACTAACATAGTTTGTAAGAATTTTTTGTGACCATTATGGACTTTGTCTGAATAAATGAATTATTATTTAATTTCGCTACGATTTTATTTTTACAATATTTGTGTAGATTATGACGAAGCACAAGAACTATGTAAGGATTGTAGCAGGAGGGTTCTGTATTTTCTGCCTACCCCATGTGAAAAAGCGTGAGTCATATTATTTTTACGGCTTCAAATGCCACTTATGGCTAATATTCTCTTAAATGGGTCTCCCTTTATAATGTCATTAGAAACGACATACATCCACGAAAGATAAAAGCTCTTACAAAGTAGGTCAGCTTCTTCGTGTAAATTATAATTATGTCGGCATTTCGATTAAATTAATAAATGTTATATTAAAAGTAACTTCATTAACTGTGAATTGAACATTTATCATTTCAGTTATAATAAAGAGGTAGTCTTAATAATATTATTTGATGGTTAAATCGACAAAGAAAAGAAAATCCTTTCATGAAATTTATTCGGGAAAATTTCGATATATAGCACTTGATTCAGACACTGTTAATCCACATTCCTGTAATGCTCAGATTTCAGTTTTAATAATAAAGTTTTATCATGTTGCTTTTAAATGTTCCCATAATGTTTAAATATTAATATGTTTTATAATGATTATTCTTTACAAGTTTCATATTTTTTAATCTGTTTGATTTGACGGTATGGATCCACTTTCTAATTTAATCCTTACATATTATAAAACAATGTCCGCCGCGTCTGTCTGTCTGTCTGAATGCGATAAACTCAAAAACTACCGAACAGATTTTCAAACGGTTTCACATCGGGCAAATGGCCTCCACGGCTTAGCTGGCACATACGCACACTCGTCGAAATTCTCCACGATTTTTTTCATAAATGCTACTGAATTTCGTTGATGCAGCGTAGAATCATCTCCTTCAATGCACGGATGGTTGTTGGGGCTTGTTGCCATAGTCCTTTGACTTTAAATAACCTCATAAAAGAAATCCAGTGGTGTTAAATCATATGATCTAGGGGGCCAATTCTGATCATCAAAATGAGAGAGTACCAGGAGATGTCTTATGCTGTAATCGAATTATTTAACAGCTAAGCCGTGGAGACGATTTGCCCGATGTGCTATTCCATACATAACTCTAGCCTGTATTCTATATGATTCAATAGAAACTAAAGAACGATTTTTTCTTTTTAATTCAAGTCTTGCGTAAATTTTGGGACACCTCATACATTACATTAATTTACATAAACTTATATTTCCAACAATTAGACGTTTTTTCTTCTACTCCTAACTAAGAGTTGAAAAGAGCATAACATAATGATATGACACAATGATCAAAGGTCTGTTTTATAGCAGATAGGCACTATTCATCAGATTAATATGAAAATGGAGCATTGTAATGAAGTCTTCAATATTTTAAAAAGTCTCACATGCATTGGTCGACTACAATATTGTTGTAAGTTCACATTGCGTTGCTATAATCATGTGCATATGAATATCAAGATCTTATTTTGAAACAACCTCACTCCACATCACACATAATATGTCATATCTTTTAATGAAATTGAAATCCCAAGCGAAGGATTTAAAAAGGAAATGGTTGTATATGAAAATATTAGCTACACATGAAGGAAAAGAAGAAGATTTTGCTATTTCTTCAATGTGGATGTAATATAGGAACACCTCTGCCTAACCCTTTGAGGAAAACAGGCGTCATATTATGTGACGTTATCAATACAATTTTATAAATTTATAAAGACAGTAAAGAACCCATGTATGCATAACTCATTATCTGTTACGATGCCTCATTGAGGTGGATAACAATTAAAATTCTATTGTGTCTCGTTAATGGACAGTTGAAAGAACTGTTCAAATACGACATAATGGTAATTTATAGTGTGTATCAAATACTTCAAAAGAATACACAGCTAACAAACAAAACAATACAGCAATTAGTACAATTCTGTACCGAAAACCAAATTCTATTTACGTACGTTCTCCATGGGCAAAATCGACGGCCCATCACCGCGAATCAAGCAAAACCGTTTATTCTTTTTTTAGCACGTACACACATACGGCTACACATCAAGCTATACTTTTCCAGTTTATGCTAATCTCGCACTGTATAGAATTTCCGTACAATGCGAGGTCAGCTGATACTGGAAATGTATAGCTTGATGTGTAGCCGTGTGTACGTGTCGCTGCAACCAAAAAATTGTCTATTCACTCAAGAGTTAAATCGTTCTAGATTTAATGACAGTGATTCAGAAATAGTTGGTTTAAAAATTTAACTATTTATTTAGAACACCAACAGCATATTTATTTATTTAAACTTTCACACTCAAAAAGGTACAAAGGCGGACTTAATGCCTTAGGCATTCTCTACCAGTCAACCAAGGTGAAGAGATTAGATGGCAGGTGCTCTGTTTGAGAGGAACAAAGAAAAAATTATTAAAAATATATCATTAGAAATAAAATAGGTAGGAACAGTACATAAATAAGTTACAACTTATAATACACATACATACATATTTAATAAAATATATACCTATATTAGCGTATACATTCAACAATTCGATTAAAGATAAAAATAATTAGGAAAGGTATTACTGCTAATATTAATATACACAGATTATAGGTGTGCATAACATTTAAGGAATAACAACATTGGACAGAAACTGCTCATAAACTATAAAAAATAAAGTTTAATAAAAAACTGTAACCCGACTACCTACGGGAAAATGAAAATGATCTAAAAAGTACGAAACAAGCAAATATTTCAGACAGAAATCAAGACAGGTACAAAAATGGTCCAGGTAAAGCCGTGGTCTCATGCCTATATACCATGTTGGTGCCAGGAACACCTACAAAATTATAATAGCATGCGACGACGGCTTTACCTTGACCATTTTTGTACCTATGTCTTGATTTCTGTCTGAAATATTTGCTTGTTTCGTACTTTTTAGATCATTTTCATTTTCCCGTAGGTAGTCGGGTTACAGTTTTTTATTAAACTTTATTTTTTATTTTATACTTTTCCGTTTTTACACTTGATAAACGTAAATAAGAGTAATACAATAGTTCAGTAATTAGACTATTTAAATTCCAATAGCAGTGCATAGTGCTTTGGACGAAACCATAGAGCGATTTATTTCGACGCCAACACCATATATCGATATCGAGCTTCGAAGAAATCCAAAATATAAATATTTCGTTGTACTTGTTTTTCTTCATAAGAGTGGAATTACAAATCATTACTATTTATTAAGATTTGATTAACTGCACGTTGGTAACATCTTGCAATACTACGTAGCGCAGTCTCACTTTTGCTTGTTTTTAACGATTTAAACATATTTATTTACTTTGAAAATATAATATTATATACATATTTGTAATGTGCTCGTCAAGACCTTTCTTTTGATACCAAACATGTCATGATCATCCCATTTTAATTTTTTTCGAGGTTAGAAATTTACGTGTAAAGTCCACCAAATTAAATTTAGGGAAAAATTATATAGCCTATGTCACCCGGACCATTATTACGAATCTATTGATACCTCATTCATCAAAATCGGTTTAGTAGTTTAGGCGCTACGGTGGAACACACGTAAAAACATACATACATACAAACATACATACATAGACTGCTAAAATCATAACCCTTCCTTTTGGCTTTGCCGTAATCGGGTAAAAAGTATGATTTAAAAATGTATACAAAGCTTCAACAAATAAAATACGACTGAATACAAATTAACATGACACATTAACAACAATTACAATTTTTATTTTTTTTATTTGTTACAATTTTACCTACATAAATTTAATTTGAACAAATACTTTTATGTATATATTTTTTTGTGTTCTTTTATTATGCCAATACTATCAAATACAAAGAGGGGGTTAGTAAAAACAGATATAATTTCAAAAATCAAATCTGTTACCCAAACAAAATGGTCCTGATCCTGTTTTGCGATTCACTTGTGTAAATAATCTAGTACCTATTTAATTGAGTAACTTAATCTGCTAAGTTATTTTTTTTTCAAATTTCAGTTTAATTAAATACTTATATATAGGTACTTACGCAAACCTCGCGACAAGCTTTTATGATCAAATAAATTGTGTATAATGAGGTTATAAGTTAATAGTTAAAATTTTAAAAGAAAATTTGATTTTTTTCTTTCAGAGCATTTAAATAAAAGCTTTTTTTAAAAAAAGGTTTTTTTGTTTTTTTTTTTTTTTATCGCTGGCTAAAATTCTAAAATTCAAATTATTTTATTTCACATAAACCTACAAGGGCACTTATGAAACGTCAGAAGCTAGGTGCACGATTCCAATTGGTCGCTTCCTAAGGAGTAGAGCCGGCAAGAAATTCCACGGTTACTCTTCTACTAGTAGGTAATCGAGATATCTACACCAAATTTCAGGTGGATTAGAGCAACGGAGCTTATAATCACCATCTTTTTTAACCCGCATTTTTATTCTCAGCGAACCCTTTCATTTAATGCCCATACTATAGGAAAGCATAAAAAACTTCAGAAGTCCGCCATATTGGATTAAGAGTGATGTCAGAATTTTTTCTAATTATTCTCGGAAAGCCCTTTCATTTGATACCTATATTGCAGAAGTGCATAAAATATAACTATTCCGCCATCTTGGATGTTCGGCCATATTGGATTTAGAATGACTTCACATTATTTGTCGAGTTACTCTCAACAAGCCCTTTTTTATTTGATACCCATATTGTAGAAATGTATTAAAAATAACTATTCCGCCATCTTGGATGGTCCGCCATATTGGATTTAGAATGACCCCACATAACTTATCGTGTATTGTTATCCAAACTAAACGTGTATACAAAATTTCAGCTCAATCGGTTGAAGATGTCTGCTTCAAAATTGAGTAGCAAGATTCCACCAGAACAAACATACATACACACATTGCAAGTTAAATAAAAGTTTTTAAAAATAGAATATCTTAGAATGAGTGTGAATTCTACGCGACGCCGCCGGTGCGGCTCTGGTGTCACGTACAGGAAGCCCAACGGTTGTCACAAATACGGGTTTGCTTGTAACGCCTGCTTGATGTACTCCCCGTTTCACACAACTCTATTTATAGGTATTACTACTATAATTAATTCAAAAGATTACCTACAAGTTCTGTGTAGGATCCGTCCTTGCCTTGCACCCTAGTTGCTTCCAGTAATTTCCGGCTTGCGTCTGCAAATGCAAAGGTGGTAAATAATTAAATTTCCTGTGATCAACATGGGTTAAAATAAAACCAGGTTACGTGGTTACGTAATCTGTTTTTTTAGTCCATATTGATGACGTTAGAAAATTTTATGTAGACGTAGAGTGAACAAATGGTATTTAAACTCGTATATCCATCGTAGGTATATCATATCGAAGACAGTTTTATGAAAGAAATATTGTGGATCAATTGCATTTTTACACGCTTTTTATTAGCTTCACCTGTGTGTATGTTTGTATGTTTGTTTGTATGTTTGTTTGTATGTTTGTTTATATGTTTGTTTGTATATTTGTTTGTATGTATGTTTGTTTGTATGTTTGTTGTTATGTTTGTTTGTATGACTGTTTGTATGTTTGTTAAACGACAAAAATAAAGTGGAGGTTCTCAAGTCGACGCATATATTTTAATTGTTCTTTTTGATGTGTAACATATATCCTCTCATTTTCCTGTAATCTGTGGGAGTGATTTCGTGAAAAGGGACGGAAGTGTGTAACAGGAAACCGGGAAAGCGCTATTTGATTTGACCAATGAGCGCGCGCGGATCTAGAGTTGGCCGTCAGATGGTACCAACCCATTTTCCGAGAGGTTGGTACTGTCAGCCAAGATGTTACACATTATATGCGACTACTGTAAGGCTCGCTCTTCTTTTTTGCTTTTTTAACTCAATGGTTAACTTTGGAAAGAAAGTCCCTACATTGCTATCGAGAATTATAGATATCATTTTGCATAATATCTCGTATTAAGTGATAGACATAATTTTAATACTAGAAATAAAGATAAACTAGATCAACCATTTTTCAGGTTATCTAAAGTACATACATCTTTTATGGGGTACTGTGTTAAATGTTACAACAAAATACCTTGTGACATATTGCAATTAAATGAAAGAAAATTTAAAACTCATATAAAAAGTACACTTTGTAAACAAGCATATTACAAATTAGAGGATTATATCCAAGATAAGAGTGCTTGGAAACATGCTGGTCCTGCTCCATAGGACAATTTAGAATCAAGACAAAATCAAACTGGTTGCTAATTTAATTGTAAAATTTATTACTTTGTGTTTTAAGTATGACATTGATTTTACATTCTGTGATTACTTCCTTACACACTGACTTATTAATTGTAACATTTTAGGAAAATCGTCTACTTTTACAATGTTTGTAAATATGTGAGAACCATGTATCTATCACAAATTAAATTATTAATTTTTAATTTTTTTACCTATTGTTACCACAATAGGTAAAAAAATTAAAAATTAATAGTAATTTTATTCTAGGTGCATCGTCTTCACATATAATAATTATTTAACAAATGTACGTACATATACAAACAATATTGTAAAACATTTTAAAAGAGTAACGGTGGAGTTTCTTGCCCATTCTTCTCCATACGAAAACTACCTTTTGGAAGGGGCGACTAGAATCAATTTTATTATTTTGTAATTTTTGACGTTCAAAAGTGCCATACATGGGCCTATTTGAAATAAATGATTTGACTTTGACTTTGACTTTAAGCGGCCTACAATTTATTTCCCTCTTTGTTTTAAAGGAACGACGACGACTTCATTCGCTCTGATAAAATAACTGGCTTACCTATGCCAACGTAATATAATAGAAAATAAATCAAGTAGGTACCCTTCAAAGTGGGTTACTCGACCTGTAATTGGATAAATTTGTTTTCTCCCATCAATATCCACCGTGTGTCCTTGAGCATAATACGTTTACGACGAGAAACAGCAGAAAGGGTCTTTCTAAATTCGTAAATAATATTACTTGCTGACTTAAGCAAAACAAAAGGTAGACCCATGAAATATGTCTATAAATTGATGTGATTTATTTACTTATATAATATATCTCTTCGAATATACGATGGGGAGCCACCGTTTACGAATGTATAGAATAATAACATAATTTCTCTCGAAAAAGTTTTATTTTTAATTTTTTTATTGTGGATTGGGCCAGCTTTTGACCTCGATCACATCTGGTGAAAAGCGATGAATGACATCTATGATGGAATAAGCAAGCCCAGAAGATGCCTGTTTACTCTTGTTATGATGGAACGTGCAAGCCCAGAAGATGCCTGTTCACTCTTGCTATAGTGCAACGAGCAAGCTCAGAAGATGCCTGTTCACTCTTGTTATGATGGAACAAGCAAGCCCAGAAGATGCCTGTCCACTCTTGCTATAGTGGAACGAGCAAGCTCAGAAGATGCCTGTTCACTCTTGCTATAATGGAACGAGTAAGCTCAGAAGATGCCTGTTTACTCTTGCTTTGATGGCTGATAGGGTTTTGGAATATTCAACTACTTAGTTAGAATCTTTCATTGCTAGAATTATGACAAATTCTACTGAAAATCAAATCTATTGAACACTTATGTACGTGTTTAAAATAAGCACAAACATTCATAGTTCAGACAGACCCAAAAACTTTCAATTTTCAGTAATAGGTAGGTATTTCAGAAAAAGAAATCTTATAAACCCTTTTAAAATATTAGGTCAGTGCCTTGTAGCTTATATTATTCTAGGGCCAAAGAAGACCTAAAATAACTCTCAAACTGATATCAACTGTTGAAATGACAGAGAGAAATAGACAAAGTACTGTCTCATTATCAGACACATTTGACATATCGACAAAATTCTACATATTTGCGTATCCCAAACATCTCACTTAAGGACCTTTTCAAGTCCTGAGAACTAAAAAGGTTCATGTATACTGAACTAAGAAGGGTCATATTCTGAGATAAATATATCGTATCACTCTGAGTCCTCAGTCGCACATACTTGCACAGACCATAAACACAAACTAGCTTGTTTACGTCGTCAGTCTATTTCGTTCAGAAACGTTTATTTAATTTGGAAGGTTGTTCGTTCATACGGCGTTCATCATCAATATAGTTTGTTGTTTTTCAACCTTGGCTCTTACGAAGTAACAATACATTAACAAAAGAGCGTTATATTAAATTTCTTGATCGTGTAAAACGTATTAACTAATTACCCTTTTACGGCTACCGAATTACTTAAAAAGAAAATAGGTAGAATTATATCAGTCCAGTCTAGCATTTAATTTAAAAGTGATCTAAATAATGTGTAATGTTCTGTTATCCATAAGTAAACGTTTTCTTAATACTTTTGGGACGCAATCTGTCAAACTCTGCTTTTATGCTCGATTTACACATTGAAGTATTTTCCTTTTCCCTTTTTTTCCGCAAAAAGAATCGCACAGGGGGGGCAGACAGGCCGGTTTGATGCAGTCTCTGATGAGACCTTTATATTACTGGGGGCCAGAAACAAAAATTATTTAAAAACCGCAACCCTACTACCTTTTTCATGACACATTTTGAAAATAACAACTACATCCTTGTCACAACTGTATCCTAGCATAGCAACGGATATGACAATTCAGGACTCGATTGCATTGTGCCTTGTGATTTGTGAGACCGGAAAGGCCTTCACTCGCTCACCCAATATCACACAACTTCGAGATACGTGACCTAACTACTCATATTCAAGGTTCAATCTTATTTAGGTATGTGTGAAACAGGGATGCTCAGAAATAAAGATATCATTTTAAAGATGCACGTAGTAAAACTTGCGCAGATAAACTTAAGTACGTATTCAATAACAAGTTATTCAAATGAGACTTTAAAACGTGTCATTAAAAAACGCTAAAAAGCTTATTGCACCAAGATACTAATATTTAACAACATGCAAGACGGAAGCGCTTACTTTATGCATAGTATTCGTTCAGCTTGATCGCTTTTGTTATCCTTACGAGGTAATCAAATTGAAATTGTGTCGTTCACGGAAATTGGCTTATTACCATAATGAAAAATGTTTATTTTCTGTCTAATTTCCCTAATAATAATTATCTAAAGAAAATGTTTTAAACTGCTGTAAAAGTTTATACATGGTAAGTAAGGTATTTGTAAGTTAGATGCTTTATTCAGACATGTTATGTCTTCGCATAAGCCTTTGCTCGTACAACTTTTTACAACTAAAAGTAACTTCATACGTAGTTACGTACCTGGAACACTGTAAAAGCTGACATGGTAATTTTACGTTACTAAATCTGAGAATGTATTTCAAAGAAAGGCTAGAAAATGAGCCTTGACATTATATTACATTAGGTAATTCTGAGGCTTATAAATGTGATAACTTAGAAAATACAGCCCGCAATCCTGTAGCATCGCATTAGTTAGCGGCGGTGTTCATACCGCACGTAATAAGAGAACACTATATTATTTTCATTCTTCACAAAACATGGCTCGCAAAACTTTTCCTCGCTAAGGCAGGTAGTTCGAAGGCTTATTTCTTCGTAGATTGAACACACGTGAAGGATCGTCATGCGTCTTTTCATCAATCCTTACTTAGTTTACAAACTTAGATAAGTAAATTCTTGGCGAAAAAACTTTTTCAGGGATTTGTTAAAGAGTTCCAACAACATGCGCTCTTTTTGTTTCCCAAATACTTTGACCTGTTTTATGTAGGTAGGACATTAAATTAAATATCAGTAGAACTTCTACGTAACTAGTTTAGGGTGGATAACAAATACACAAGTAGGTACTTAGATATATTGGACATTGTTTCAAAAGGTTAGGTAAGTTTTTTCATCACAATATCTACATTTGATATTTTGGCAACAGAGTTTGAACGAAATTGTCTACTCGGCTACATGCTTTTGATTTCACAGAAGTAGTTTAAGTACTCGTTTATACGCGTTCAGCGTTTTAATAACATTGCGCGCTAAATTAAGTTTAGTGGTTAGATTTTTTTTTACTTAAATTGTAAATGAATTTCGGTCCATTTCCTTAATATTAATATTTGCGATTATCAATTATACTTCAGGCAAGCCAAAGACAGTTCTTAACTTTACGACTCATTCTATTTTTAACCAACTTCAAAAAAAAGAAGGAGGTTCTCAATTCGGTCGGGATATTTTTTTTATGTATGTTCCCCGATTACTCGAAAACGGCTGGACCGATTTGAAAAATTCTTTTTTGTTTGAAATGGTATACTTTCAATTCATTTTGTCACGATCTGATGATAGGATCTTGGAGAAATTGAGGGAACTCTTCAAATATTAAAGGCACATCTATAGCGATTTGGGTATTTTTGATGAGCAGTTGACATAAGGCTATTGTAACTTAGATAAATTACAAACCAACCCACTAAAAAGTGAAAAAAAAAAGTCGGTTGTGTTTTTTGTAAAAAAGTTTTTTTACCATTATGTAGATAAAATATTCATAAACCAAGAGCGTGTCGGACCACGCACAATGAAGGGTTCCGTAGTTTGGATGAATTTATCCCAAGGACAAACTTGAAAGTGTAGTTGAAAAACATGTTCTGCCATACATTGCAACTGCAAATGTAAGTTTGTACGCACAATATTGGGAAATTTACCATATTATTTTAACAAACATCACGCCTGTAATCCCCGAAGGGTTAGGCAGAGGTGTACCTATAGTACACCCACATTTCGCCAGTTATGTTTAAGTCCCATGTTATAGGGGGCGAGCCTATTGCTATCAATCGAGCACAAATCCAGACTCCGAGGTGCTAAAACCATAAACAAAATTTTAAAAAAAAATCAAATCAAATTCAAAATTTTTGGCTCAGTAATTTCGAAGATAATGGTCAATTTTCATAAATATCTTCAAAAGCATTTATTTTAAAGTTATAATAAAAATAAAATTGGCAGCCTCACAACAAGTTGTACGTATTTTTCTGTTCCATTCTTCTTGTGTGCATTAATGGTTAAATAAATAAACAAGCCCTTTCATTTTATAAGTCACATAGTACAGTTTGCAAAACTTAATTTTTTATTTTTCAATTTGCCCTTAAAAAGTGACCCCATATTCAAAATTTATATATTTTCGTTACACGTCCGTGTTTGGGTCACAGAAATTGATATGTGTACCACATTTCAACTTAATCGGTTCATGAGATTTAGTCCAAATTGGCTGTATGATGGACAGACAGACAGATGGACAGACGGACAGACCGACAGACAGACAGATAGACACACGAGTGATCCTATCAGGGTTCCGTTTTTTCCTTTTGAAGTACGAAACACAAAAAAATATTCTACAAGCAATACTTTCTATATTTGCATTTTGCGAGTCGAGTAACAATGTGCGTAGTTGCAGGCACGTCTATTGTTTTCACAGTCAGCCAATGGGAATTTTAACAAAAGCTTTATTTTTGCACAGATTCGACATCTCTGGTACACTGCCCCTTTTCATGAAGCGACACAATGTTTACTCATATCTTTACGAAAAAACGAGCGGTGTATCGATAAATAGTGTCTCACATATCCAATTTATTTGTCAAGGCGATTCCAAATCCGCAGGGTGACCGTAATTTGCGCGCTTTGTGATACGAACCCCCACAGGGATGTTATGAAGACGTATGAGAAAGGTTATATCCCAACCTTTATAATGGCGGCGAATTTTTTTTTCAATGTATCTTTATAAAAAGATCAATTTAGTTGATCGTAGGCGGGATTTTTGATTTTTCATAACCCGATGAAAAAGTGAATAATGGATTTCTTTCATGTTATTTGCACAAAACTTAACCTTTAGTAGCTCCCGGTTTCATTTATTAGCAGCCGCGGCTTCAAAGCCTTTTTGACAGTTTGATTAGTAGGTACCTAGATATTATGGCTGGTTTGAGGTATTAAGATTTCAGATATGAGAATGCCCAATAATGTTGGCAATAAAGATAAAATGCTATGTCAAACATAAGAACTTGTAGACTAACTAGCAAATTAATTTTAAACGAAAGATGAACATTTCTTGTTATTCGTAGCACTCTTGTCAGGGCGGTCGTGGTCTTAATGTAGTTTCTTGTCCAGGGGCTGATGTGATTCGCCTCACGATTTCTCGCCATTTACTCTGATTTTTGGTGTTTTTAGTGCACTCGTACAAGGTATCGGCCACTGCGGATTTAATTTGGTCAGTCCATCTAATACAATGGGTGAGCGTCCGCGTGGTCTGGTGCCGTCCACTCTACCCTGCACGATAAGGCGCTCTATAGAGTCACCCTCACGCCTCGAGACGTGTCCGAAGTATTTGAGGATGCACGTTTTGACCAGGGGGCCTAAAACGGCCACATTAAGCAATTCCTCTAAAAGCAACTCATTTTCTGAATTCCCAGCAATTCTTCTATGGTGACACATATTTTAGCTGAATCATATTCAATTCATATAAGAATCATATTTGGTGTAAATATTGCCGTATGAAAAAAATAAAGACCGTAATTTTACCGGATAATTTTTCTTTACAGTTTTATTAATCAAATGTCAAAATTCTACAGTTTAAATCGGTTTAAATGTTATATAATTAAAATACAAAACTGTCAAACAGATGAATAGCGTATTAAGAATTGAACAGATAATATTATGAATTGTCAGTTTGTGTGATTCATAATATTATCATGTTATGATTCTGCCAAAGCGGCCATTTTAAGCCCCCAGTACATAGACTGATATTTATATTTCTATGACATAGACGCTTTTTGATAAACCTTTTCCAAATAGGTATAATCTTTCATGTATAAATTAGTTCTGTACCTGTCTTTTTTGTTGAAACTTAAAGTAGGTATTACTTACTCATGTTTTGTTAATTTCCAACTTCAGATTCAATTACATAGAAAAACAAAAATAAACCTAATGAAACAGTAAACACGTCCTTCCCGTAAATAAAGTAAAAATAATTTATAGCATATGAGTTTATTTATCATGTATATGACGTGTTTGACACCGGTGAAGGAGATCCGGGTAGTAAAATAAAACAATATGTGTAATTGGCCGACTGTCCGCCCCAGACGCCATCCCTGGCCTACGTACATGTCAATGAGGGTGTGCGTGCACAAGGTAAACGTGTTCTTCATATTGTCTACGTAACACTCGAGGTGAAATTAAAATAATAAAATAAAGAAGCGGGTAATTACGTAGCTTTACAGGCGGGTAACCGGTGACATATTGTCTGATAAGTCCCGTTGCTGTGGAAATTCCGCACGGGTATTCGTGTGGGTGTTGACGACGGTATGTGAGCGTGGTGCCTATAAATCCATATTACAGAAAGAAAACATGTTCAAAAGATGCATATAACACAGTGGTGCTTTACCCCATGCCCGAAAGCGATTGTCGCGATCATTTATTTATGTAACTTGTTCGGAAAACCGGAAGGCGCTCTCCATCGCCGCTACGACGCGTTAAAAATTAATGCGGCTATCACCCATCGGTCTTAGAGTCAATCCTGATTGAAAATTCACGACATTTAGACCGATGACATACATACATAAACTCACGCCTTCTTACAAAAAGCCCAAGACCAACACCCGTTCCACTATTTGAGTAAAGCCACGGTGGTGCAGATTTTCTTTCCACACAAATTATGTCTGAATCTATACTTTCACTAAATACATACTTAAATTAATATTTGATAGTAATTTCAATCCTATTATTAAAATATTCAGAGCAGAAATTATTAATTCTCTGCTTGAAATACTGCTTTGCGGATCTGCTCGGATGGAAATACCATTTACTTTCTATAAAGTATTTTCAAATTCTCTTAGAGCTTAGTTCTAGTACAAATTATTTTATCTCTTTAGCTGAATATTATTTATATAATTCAGGTACACGGGAATGGAAGCTATTATATATGTGTTTGGTACACTTGAACGGAATTGATGAATGCTGTTTTCCATAAACTTTTGTCTTGACCTTATCCATGACGCATCATGCACTATCCTATATTCAACAACTGTCTATCACTGTAATAATAATATAATATATTATCCACCAGCAACTTGCTCTGAAATACAGTCTTGTGGAATCGGAAGTACCGTACTATAGATATGTGCCCGACCCAGTCCTCGAAAATGGCAATATCACGTTGTATTGGGATCGATCTATCATCACTGACAGGACTATTGTTGCCAATAAGCCAGACATAGTGGTGATAGATCGATTAGATCGTCGCACAATGATTATTGATATAGCGGTCCCGCATGACGAGAACCTCGTGAAAGCTAAAAAAGGTAAACAGATTAAGTATCTTGACCTGGCTCACGAGGTTGTCGACTTGTGTGATGTGGATACAGCAATCATTGTGGCGATAGTCGTGACGGCCAATGGCATAATAGCAAAGAACCTCGACCAACAGCTGAGAAGGCTCTCGTTAGGCAGCTGGATCAAGGGTTTGATCCAGAAAGCGGTACTCCTGGACACGACGTATTGTTAGGAGGTTCCTCTCTCAGGAGCCCTGACCACCGGTAGCTTGGACCCTGTTCCCGATACCGGTGGGCTACTATTTTTTATATTTTTAAATGTTTTTTTTTTTGTTTTCATATGAATATTTAAAAATGTAAATAATATGTTTAGAAACGAAATAAAGGAAATATAATATATGATCTGATTATTATATATTTTATTAGGTTCACCAACAATTGATTACACTGATACAAAAACATAATACATTTTAAAAGTAAAATAACATGTGTATCAGTTACTTGTAGGTAAACACCACATGCATAAAACAATGAATCAAAGAAATAGCAAGTGACATTTATCTAAAATGTAAATAGATGAAATTATGATTAAAAATTACGATTAAAATTATAAAAAAATTGTAAAAGAAAAGCTAACATTCTTCGACATTGACCTGTCAACAATGTGTGCACTAAGGTTTTTTATAGAAAGAAAATAGCTTGAAATAACAAATAGGTATATGTCTGTGAGGTGGTAGATATTCTTACCCTCAAAGGTGAATTTGATTAATTACCAAATCAATCACCCCTATCAATGGGGCGTGAAATTTGAACGTATGCAGGTACCTACTTATGAAAGTTCCTATTGGTTTAAATTATAATCACATATTTTATACGGGTCTTTGCTGTTATTTAATATCAGTAGATTCCTTGAAATACTTCCATCTAAAGTGTCTACTCTATGTATTTAATAACATATCAAACGATAGTCCACTAATACACCACTAAATATTATTATAGACGGTCCTTTGATAAAGAGATAAGTTTATGATCGGTAACTGTTGCGTATTTATTGCTGATAAAGCTACCTGAGCGGTAAGAATCAGCTGTGTTTGTTTCCATTATCTCAACGAGAATATCGCGTCAAAGGCCTCGGATATAAAACAACATGTCACTTAGAGATTTTATGGAGTTGACCCTTAAGTAAGTGGTTTCACTACTACTATGACGTGACGAGGTCCTTCACAAAAACAAGGAAAGGTCCTTTTTACCCCCAATACTTTTTACGCCACCCAACTTTATAGACGCTGTTAAGTATTTTTTCTGAGCAAAAAATAAATTCGATTAATTTGAGTCAAGGGAACGAGATAATTGGCATCAGTCTAATTGACCTTCGCGTAACCCGTTAAAACGTGAAGGAAGTAAAATCAATATTGTAATATTTGAGCATTTAATCAACTTTTTAAATGATTAAATGTAGGGTCCTAATTAGCTGCGTAGGAAGGACAAGTGAGCCATGTTCTAAATACGTGACGAAATACACATTCTACCAGATATTTAGGAAACCATAATATTTTCAGACTAAAAATTATTATAACCTTTAAAGGGATAGGTAGAAATAACATTTTCGTATTATAGCATTGTTATTGTTATACATTACTATCAAAATGTGGGAGTACTTAAGGTACACAACTGGTTAACCCTTGGATACAGGTGTGATGTTATGTTATTATTATTGTTACATGTTAATTAATATCTCTATTTTTTTGGAGTTTACTGCTTAAAAATCGATTTTCGTGTAAGGCCCCCGGTATGGAATTTTTTTGAGGAGTGAAATGTATACAAGCGGTAACTCAGTAGCGTTATGTTTTGTATTGTGTTTTATTCGTAAATAACATGGATTTAATTTTGAAAAAACATACAACGTTTTTTACACTTCGATCGAGATATTTCGGCCGTGCGATACACGAATACTTTTATTTTTTTATTCTATTTTTATTTGGGACTGTTATAACCGCAGTGCGTATGACAGTCAATACACGATTACTTGCACTTATTGCATCCAATTAAATCGCAAAAAGCAAGTCAAAATTTTGATCTAATTATTGTTTCATATGAGTTATATTAGGAGCGGGGAAGGGTTTTTGTTTTTTTAATTTTTTAAGTGATGCGTTTATTACCCTCTTTTCCTATTGAATATTTAAACACAACCGTATTAAGCAGTAAATTCCATCGCGCGTCGGAGCTGACACACACACACTTTTTTTCATACAAGCTATAATTTATTTATTTTACAATATTTAACAAAAATAACTATTTACACTAGGTACTAAATTAAATGACTTATTAACTATACAAATAAATACAAAAAAATTAACAAAATTACCAGTGATAGCCTAGTGGTGTGACCGTTGGACTGCCAAGTCATAGGTCTCTAATTCGAACCCAAAGCACGCACCTCTGACTTTTCATATGCGTATTGTATTATTATCACCAGCTTCAAAAACGGTGAAGGAAAACATCGTGAGGAAACCGGCATGCCTGAGAAATATTTCTCGACGGCATGTGAAGTGCCAAGTCAGAGGCCCATGGGCGGCTTTAAAATTCGGACACCAGGGCCTCAAGTCTGCTATTACAATAGTGTCAGAATAGTCTATCATTGATTTCATAATTGTTGATTTTGACAAGTTTGGTAATCTACTAATTAATGGCGTCATTATGACTTTGCAATGGCGCTCTGACACTCCATTGAAATAAATGGCACTTATTGGTAATCTCGTACATAATGACAAATGAATGACTGACTTAGGCGGTATCATTGGTCGTATTGTACGACAATGCCATTATAACACAATTCTATTACAAGACCATTGACCGACCAATGATCGACCATTATGAATTTAGCAGATTACGAACTTTTAGCAAAATGACAATGGGATCGTGTTGGAATGACGAATTTATAAAAATAGCAGACTTGGGCCCCTGGTTAGTCATTAACCTCACGGAAAGAAGAATACAAATTAATTATTAATTAATTGCGTGGATGTATACTATAAAACAGCCTTGAACCTATAACACTCGGTAATAGTGTAGGTTTCTAACAGTGAAATAATGTTTGGAGATTATCTCCTACATCCAAACTTACAAACTTTACCTCTTCATAGTATTAGTGTTGGTACTATCGAAGAAACCTGTACGTACACTGTAAGGACGATTCTTGCTTGCAGCGCTCGGCTGCTAAAGTATCGCTTACCTTGTAAAGAAAAAAAAGGGCCGTGTGCACGGGATTTTGTTTTTAAATTAGTTAGATATGCGTTACCTCGATGGTACATCATAACATCACTGCAAATACTTCCTTGCTTATCCTGTGAAGCGATTCGTGACGGACGATTAAACAAATACGCTAGCAACTACTGAAAATGAGGTTGCTGTATTGTAAAGCAAGTTACAGTTGACTGATTTGCTAATCTAAGTAGTTGTTTTGCAGTTGGAAAGATCACAATGAAAGCGAGCGCGTACAACGTCTACCTGGCCATCGTCGCCGCCACCTTAGCTTTGCTGTTCGTCACCGTTCATGCCGCACCAATGGTAAGTTTAAATTTAATTTTTATGGGGTGTTTCACTATTAATATTCTATTGGATGACCTTAATATTCTTACACATTCACATAAGAATAGTGCAGCCAGCACAAGGTTTCAGGGAGTTTTAGCTTTTACATAATTTACCTAAACACGTTGTATGTAGTTTACTTTGTTTCCATTGTGGCCACCTCACCCTACGATTCACGGAATGAAAACTCCCCAAATCCCGGGACAATTCCCAGTTTTCGAGTATTGTATACACTGCCCTCTTGATGGAGCGTTAATATTGTATCCTTTCATTACCAGCTATTTTGGAAACTCAAATATTGGCTCGGAAATATGTCAGACATATATACATGACAAAAATTCGAGCTAAAGTTATAGGTCGAATTTCACAAGTAACATCGAACAATAACGAAATTTTCCGTAAAACATAATTAAATTTTTCTGTATTTAAACACGAAGTAGAGTAACATACAGAAAAATTGAATTAAGTTTTCGAAGTAGAGTAACATTAAGGCGGGAGGAAACACCCGGGTGTCACCATTGTGTGGATCGGCCTGAGGACACGGTGGAGCATACGGTAGAGGTCTGCCCGGCTTGGGCGGAGCAACGCCGTGTCCTCGTAGAGGCGATCGGCGGCGGTGATCTCTCGCGTCCGGCCCTTGTTCAGGCCATGGTACGGAGCGAGAGGAAATGGCAGGCCATCACCTCCTTCTGCGAAGCGGTAATGCTCGCGAAGGAGGAGGCGGAACGCGTGAGGGAGAGGCAAAGTTCGCGCCCTCACGCACCTAACCGCCGCAGGAGGAGACGCCCGGGGCGGGAATCGCGAGCCGATTTCCGGCCACCGTAGGCGCGGGCTTGCGGACGGTGAGCAATGGGTAGCTCGCCGTCCGATAAGGACCAAGCCCGGGTCGACGGCGCATTGTGTTCCACGCGCGCCTCAAAGAGATGTCAGCAGAATTGACGGAGTCCGCTAGGGCCAATGCCTGCCGGGGGTTCGAAGAAAACCGATAGGGTCATCGTGGCCCCCGGCAACAGGGCAACCGAAGGGACACGGGTGGGTTTTAGTCAGTAAGAGTCTGACACGCCCTCCCGCTTCGCCCAGAGCGGGAGAAGTTATTTGACAATTTCCCACCCAAAAAAAAAAAGTAGAGTAACATTAACGCGTTATCAGGCAGGGTTGACATATTGTCGTTTCCCAACCAATATTAGAGTTTGCAACGTTCATAGCTTTTAGTGCTAAGTAGCTGATAATAACACGGTACATTATTAACTTTTAATCATACATTATGTGTCACCAAAAAGCTCCTAATCGCTTTTAGGTAGACTTCTACAATCTGAATTCAGAATCACGCGCTTATTAGGTCGATTTGCCTATTTTAATTAACATGTTTTGTTATCCAAACGTTTTCTTTTCAACTTTTCTAACGAACTGCGCATGATTATAAAATCTAGTTATCAAGTTTAAAAACAGAATGTAATACTTAGTGACTTCACATAAATGAACCCACCTAGGCACAGAAAAGCAGATTTCAATGATGCAATAATAAATTAAAAGTAAATTTATTATTTACTTACAGAGCAGTCACTTCTCAGCCCCGAACATGTCTAATACTTATAACGTTAAAAGTAAATTAACGTAAGAGGTCCTACAAAGACTGCTCTTTAGGTCAATTTGCTAAACGAAATATATAAGAGCTCAATTTACACTTTGTGTAGCAGATGCTAAGAAGAAATAGGAAATTATTTCTGCGACAAAGGATCTTGTGAGGGAAACCAGGCTTATTTAATTACACAAATGAATGCGATCACAGAAGGAATATGTGGTTTCGAGAAATAATTACATTTACGAGGCTTTTTGAAGTGTGAGCAATCAGTGGGCGCGTTGTTGTGTGTGGGTGAGATTTAGCGAACCGTTTGACATTGGTAATAGATAATTGGTAAATGTGAAGCGAATGGTTCGCTGGATGACCACGAGTGGTGGAGTCGGCTCGGTACACAGAATACCTACTGATCAAACCAGAATCCGCCTACGATCATAATTCCATGCCGTGTATAGTACACGGTCCAAAAACAAAATAAACATCCCCACCGGATTCTCTTCCCAACTTTAAATGGCTGGCTTAGTAACACTTAATTTTTTTAACACGTTTTATTAGCTTGACCTGTGTAATGGAATCTTTCAACGTAATTTTCACCACCTTCTAAATTGTCGTATCGAAATGAAACTTTGCATGTATATGTATGTAGTTTGGATAACAATACTGCAATTTGGTATTTTGAAGCTGATCAGATGATGGAACCAGGAGGTGGATAGTGGAACTCTTCAGTGGCTACTAGTAAACCCCTCTAATTCGGGCTCATATGATTCGTTCAAGCTGCATAGGTACTTAAATCGTAACTAATAGGTACAAGTCAATTTAAAAAAAAATTGCTTGATAAAAGCATGTTTTATTAGTTTTTTTAAACGACATTTTTATTTTATTAGATACATATTTTCTCCTTTCTGTCACACTCATATAAAAAATAGACTGCTATACTTATAACTAGTGATCGGATAATCGGATGCATATTTACCTAAAGTGTAGGTGTTGGCTATTATGGAATGCACTTTTGTATCGAAAAAATCCCGGGAATTCGGAATCAACAAATTTACTGTTTTTATTATAGAGTCAAATCGTGTGTAGGTACCTACTACCTACTATTCCTCTTACACCCAACATAGTCATAAATTGATGGGGAGCTTAAAATTAACTTCAAGTAAATACATATTAATAATTATGTAATCCCCTGTTCTTTTTTTTAAAATAAATACCACATGCTAAAGACGACATTTCCTCACCATGTTACAGACTAGTTTCTTATTCCCGAATTTTCTGGAATCCCGGGATTTATATTTAAAAATATTTGTTTTAAGAAGCCGCTTCCATAATTTCCTAACCAAAAATGAACTTTAGGTAAATATGCATCCGATTATCCGATCACTGCTTATAACAGTACAAGGATATTTTAGCGCGATACAATTTTTGTGACAATATCACAAATGTTTACCAAGAACACCTTTCTGTCAATGTCATTCAGGCGCCAAAATGCAAAATTACAATGCTCACATTCTAACAAGAGACGTCTATGCAAGAGACGAAATGATTTTAGTATGCATGTCTTAGCCCCATTTCTTAGCTCCATTTCTGTCCAATAGATTAAATAGAAAAATTAAGTATATATAAATATAAATATAATATATATAAATTAAATTAAATTAGCTGTAAAAAAATGTACTTAAATTTTTACTAACCATCGCTTATGCACCGACAGCAGATCTATTTGTTGTTTTCAAATAGAACCGCTAACAACATATTTTACTTTTATTTACCTTAGTTTTAATTCAGTTTTCTACTTAACATTGTTAATGCACTTCCTATAGCCTGGAGCACAGGTTCAACCTAGTTCAGGCAAATAACAAATAGTTAAGTTATTCATTGTAAGTAAATGTGCCCCTTTTATAAATAAACGATTATTATTATTTCAAAGAGCCTTGTAGCTTGTAGCAGTGTAGTTTTAATTACCTCAGTTACAAGCGAGTTCGCGGCTTCTGTTTTGTTCTGTATTCTATGGCTGGGTGGGCTGGGTACACAGGCTCAAGTGAAGGATGTTTTTTCAGGAGGCAGAGGACGAGCAAGCTGACAACACTCTCGGGGCGCATCCGGACGGGGACATGGAGATGTCGGGCCCGTGGGATGCCATCAACACTGCTGCGCTGCGGAAAATGCTGCTGCAACTCGACGCTGAGGAGAGGTGACTATATTGTTCTTACTTTTCAGAAGGCAGGTAGGTATACTAATATTATGTTGAACGACATAATAATATTGCACGGGTAGACCGCAGAATTGATGAAAATGTAACCAACATGTTAGGATTTCATTTAATTGGTTTGCATGAAGCATATTTTAATTTGATGAACGCATAGCTTTTTTTACCACAAAATTACAGCGGCAAATTGAGTAACCATACCTTCAGTAGTTAGTTAGTAGAAATTTAATTGTAACAGAATCATTTATTGTATGCAAATAACATAATTCATTCTGAAAACTTACTTTTAATAACTTGTAAACACTGTTCTGTAGTATTAGAATGTTTCGAAAACTAACTACTGTTTACTCCAATTGTAAGTGCGAGGCTTATGTTACTTTGTGTTTAGCTCCCAGCCCCCAACTCCTGCGTCATTAAGTAGTTGGTAGCCGCCTGTTAACTAGAGGACAAGCTCCTCACAACATTGGACCTTGTTCCTAAATATGCTTCTCATTGAATAATGTTTTACGAATTGAATTAATTTCACGAAAGGATGGACGCGGCTGTTGTTACATGTAACCTAAAGATTTAAGTGAAATGGGTTTTATTGATGAAGGCGTATTGTTTATAAATCCATATAATATCTACTAATAATAAAGCTGAAGGGAAAACTTCTTTAGTAGCCTCGGGCATTTTGAGATGGGACTAAACCATTGATTTCGCGACTCCATGACGACACCTCATTTTAATAAACGCGATTGTGCTCTTTATTTACATAACGTTACGGATCAATGTTCTATACAAGTATTTTTATTCCACCAAGGCGATCTTGTTCAAGTTTTCACTTCTGTCGGCACTCCCGGAGAGCCACCACTTTTTTTTTTGCATTAGGTCGAAAACAAGAAATAGCTCAAAAGAACGATAAGCCAAACGAAGTAATCGCGCAGGCGGGCGATGCGATGCGACACACTGTGTCGAGGGAGTTTAATAAAAAATATAGGTGTTATTTTAGTATGTTGTGTATTTTACGACTTTCACGCAAACGCGACTTCGTTCGCAGGCAAAAGCTAGTTCCATTGAGTTGTATTGAAAAGTCGTTTATATTATATTATTTATTCAGTTTTCATATTCGTCCTTATTATCGTAGAGTAATAGGAAAAATATATGTCAACAACACTCTATGCGTGTTACACACCAACTGAAAAATATGGAAATTTTAAATCACATAATTCACAAAAGCAAGTAAATATAAAAGAAAGTTGTAAAAGGAAGCTGCTAACCGTAAATTGAAAATGATTACCCCATGGAAAGGGTTTGAAAAGGATAAAATAAATACAGTATAATAACATAAGTAGGTACCTTTAACGTAAAATAAAGTTTGGATAAAGCTTGTGTTTTTACTTACGTAGGATATTTCTAACATTAATAAAAAATAATACTTAACTTAAGCAGTACCAAATCATAATAATTAGAAATAAAACCCAATGACATTGATTAATTTTACACAATACAAATTCACAAAACTATTTTCACATACCTAATGTTTATTTGTTTGTTTCGACAACGTCGGGGTCCGCCCACAGAGCATCATATAAAACGGGGTCCGCCACATTACCAGCGCCTGGCACCATACTGAGTTGTGGCCATACACACAGGACGTTCTAAATTCAAAATTTTGTTATATTTTATCTATGACGTTATAATTATAGGTTATTAATGCTTTTGTTAACATTTCTCTCATTTTTTTGTTGCTTCTTTCTCTATAAAATTAATCTAGATATAGTAGATATAATAAGTATAGAGATATGTTTACTGCCTCGTTGGTCTAGTGGTCGCAAGCGCTACTGCTGAGCATGAGATCCTGGGTTCGATTCCCGGGTCGGGCAAGTGTTATTGGGTTTTTCTATCTGGAATTTCTCAGTAGCAGCCCGGAGTCTGGATTTGTGCCCGGTTGATGGCAATAGGCTCGCCCCCTATTACATGGGACTTAAAACATAACTGGCGAAATGTGGGTGTACCTGCTACAGGGACACCTCTGCCCAACCCTTCGGGGCAACAAGGCGTGATGTTATGTTTATATGTTTCAGAATCCAGAAACATTTTCTTATAAAATAACGCGTTCCCTAACAGTTCTTTTTATCAAGATAATATATAATATTATCTATACAACAATTGCAAGCAGTATTAACCAAAACTATTCAAAAGACCAATATTCAACATTATGTAATCAGAAATGCACCTATTTCTCTGCCATCACCATATAAATACTAGGAAATAAATTAGTATGCGTGATTAGTGCCACTTATAAGGATTTATTGTTCGAAGTGGCTCATACGCGTCCCGGCCAATTAAACCTGATTGATTCCGTTGCACGCGTTGCATAACATAATTGATATCGTTAACAAACAAGTTAAATAAAAGAGCCATACGAAAATAGGCAAATAGACCACTACTGGCGTAAAATCTTTAACACTCTCACTCTCTTTCAACCAGTCTTACCAAGGGGTATCGTGTTACCTAGTTACTAGGTTGTGGAGGTCAGATAGGCAGTCGCTCCATGTAAAATACTGATATTCAGCTGCATCCTGTTAGACTGGAAGCCGACCCCAACATGGTTGGGAAAAGGCTAGGCAGATGATGACTCTCTTTCTCACGAAAATTTAGGTGAAGTGGGCTGTCATTTCACCTGATGCCAGGAATTGACATTATTGACAGCCAGCGCCAGCCCTAGCCTTTGATCAGGGTAGAGCGAGATTTTCTTTCGAAGCCCTTTGATCGACGCTTTCACTTTACGTAAATTCTACTTTGGTTTCATTTTAAATAAATAGATATAAATTCCCAAATTTTCAAAAATTAACTTTAACTGCAAATATTAACACTTATTGAATTTAAATTAAATTAAGTAGCTCTAATTAGTATACTCCTGCTTCTTTAACATGAAGCTTTAAAAAACGTCAGATTAAGCTTTAAAAAAGTGAGATTTGGCTTTTAAAAAAAGTCTGTAGATCTACGGATTTATCTAGAGTCGAGGTAATCTACGGATTTTTCAGCGTCACCCTACGGATTTAAAAAAATCTGATCTGGCAACACTGCTCCCACGCCTCTCAAAAGGCGCCATCAAAATTTTATTTTACGTTGGAAATTGTTTTTCGCATTAAGCGCTCCATCTAGCGCCTAGAGCGACCGCTCCTCTCGCTCTCTAGGGCCGGCGCTGTTGACAGCTCACTTTACCTAGGTTTTCGCAGTGAAAGATTTACAGAATAGATCGGAGGGTGTTTCTTTAAAAAAAAAATTGTCTTTGTGCTCTAAAAACTGAAATATTCATGAAATGAACGAGAATGGTTACGTTTTGACGATCGTGTACGTACCGGTTAATAGTTGCTTTTCAATTCTAATATTTGAACTAGACATAAGTGTAACCAATACTTTTTGCCCATAATAGGTACTAGGTGTTCATAAGTTCATAAAATAAAGCCTCTTTCTACGAACAAGTTCCGACTTAACAGACGCTAACTTGCAAAGTGACCGCGAACGAAATTACTTTTTAATTCTGATTGAAATTGTTTACATTTAAAGACGTTTGTTTCTTTGTTATAATTCGTGTGAACATAAAATTAACAGGAAGTAAAATTACACGATTATAATTTGCATTTATTGACGCTTTGAGGACCTTCATTGATGTTGGTGTTAAATAAATGGTTTCCTTATTGGGAAAACATTATTCGGTTTTACTGATAAAATGGTTAAAGATAACGCTGTGTTTTTATAGGTACAGGTATTCTCACTTTTAGCGTTTTATTTCAGAATCCAGATACACATGGAATTCCATGCTGGCGATCACGTGGTGATATTTGTCCTTGTCCAATTTATCCTATTTGTTTGTATCAGGCTGGGCAGGGTGTCCCGCTCGTGGCCGCAGGCGGAGCCCCGCGGCTGGGGCGTGCGGGCGGTGGACGGGCGCCTGGCGAGGCAGTGGCGCGCTGACAAACGCCAAGTCCGCTTCCGTCAGTGCTACTTCAACCCCATCTCCTGCTTCCGCAAGTGAACGCCTCCGACTCAACGACGCATCGACCCTATGACCTAGTTGTGTAGCACTCAAGTGATTTCAACAATTTACAATAAAGTAGCAACCTAAACTGAACAGCCATATTATGAAACGCCCACATCAACCATCATTGTCAAATTAATTATTATATTACTATCTATAATATAGCGGCCGTTTCATAATGAGGTGGTTGACCATCCTAAATTAATTATAGAAACATTAATTCAATGTAAATACATATTGTAACCACTTTAATGTCAGCTAAGGTACTAGTAAACAATACTTATTTATCTTATAAAAATCATGTCGGGCTTGTATTAAAGCGACTATTTTATAGCTAATGAGGTTTCTAAAATACTAAATTGAATGTAGGCCGTGTAAGAAAACTTTGACAAAATTAATGTATTTATGAATCATTCTTTCATTCGGTGACAGTGTTTATGACATTAATTAACTACTTTTAATAACATACCCACCTAAGTAGATCGTGTCTAGTCATAGCGAAAATAGTCTATCTAGGTCGTGGCAAATATATTTTAAGGTAACATACCAATATACTTTTCATTTGGACTCTCTTCCACTGAAGGATTTCGTAAAATTTCATATGATTAGTTTGAAATATTGTTTTGCTAAAAACTTGTCTCTATATGTTTACATTATAATCTCTACATCATTATAAGTACTATTTATACATATATAAAATCGATTGTAGATAAGTGTTATTATTAATAAAGGTAATCAATGAAATAAACTTTTGTTTGTCTAATTCATGTTTTATTCCTTTACTGGAAAGTCTCCTTCTTAAGCAAAAATTCTGCAGAATTTCTTACGCACTCACAGTGTGTAATTATTGGAAGTAAGCGTAATAAATACACTGCAATACGCCTGAAAAGTACATCATAAAAATATAAAAATAGAGTTCTCTGGATCGAAGTACAGTTATAGGTACATATTATGTGCGTAGAACACCTATAAATCAGCTATTTCGCTACACAGAGTGACTGAAAGTCTGACTACTGTTTTGACACCCTAGAATATTCGTGAACTAGATACTCAGTTGTGATGGTCAAAATAAACAGTAGAACTTGACCCAATTTGGTAAATACTGAGACGATGAGGACACAAATAAGCAACAAAGGAAAGTTCCTGTATTTGATTATGTTACTACAGTCCCTTTAACAATAGTAGCCCAACATTCTAAACCAACCTCTGAGAAACGACTTAAGAAGTAAGTATGAGAATAACTATTTAACAATTAAGTATAATATTTCGGACGTTTAACCCGAATGAAAGAGCCGTTTCAAATAGTCAGAAAGGAATTCTTCGAACCAGTTTTAACCACAATTCATTGTGGAACACAGAAATATCTCAATTCATTAAGTTGTTCCTCAGTCTTTTGTGAACAAAGGACCTTACACAAAGTTAAATTCAGGCGATTAAACAGTTCTTTGTACTGCAAACTACTAATTATTTCACTCTGTACATTAAATGCAAATTCTTCATGTTGCTGTGCAGTTTACTTTTCCTTCGATCGGTTAACAGGGAGTCTTATACAAGGCAACATTAGCAACACAAATGTTCCGACGCGGTTCCAGTAATCCGTAGAATTCAAATAATGCTGAACGTTTCAAAATACCTCGGAGGAAACGAACTGCGTTTAATGCCCAAGGGTGAAGGCTATTAGGCATTGCGTTCATTTACATTCAATTTTCTTTACCATCACACCTCTTCATATTCATGCAAGATAGGGATTTCATACTCTTTGAATATTTGCTTTAGGTTCATAGAATTTTCTTATTTCCAGTTTTAATATTGATTTGGGTTACTTAGGTTTATACGATATAAAATGAAGTGAGAATTCTTTCGAGGTCATTTTAAGCGAAGCACACCTACCCAGTTAAGGCTGGCAAATAATTTATCAAACAGAGAGAAGACTTTGAAGCATCTGAACTTTAACCGTTAAAACGGTACCTACCTTTCACGGAATGAGACAAAAGAATTTATAAAAATAGTGATAAAGTTTGTATACATTATCCGAATTACTATAGGGTCCTACGCTGAACTTCGCAAAAGATGGACATGCGCTGGGTACCTAAAACCTCAAATCACAATAGTTAATTAATAAACTTAATATATTATATCCAAAAAGATGTTTCTCTCTCACGGAGAGTAGACCTGTCTTAGCAGTGAGAATATTATAGGCTGATTATGCTATGCTAGAGTTTTCTACAGTGTAACGTATTAGTGTAATAGAAGGCTGAGCCCTTCTCTCTTGGTCACTAACATGTTTATATTACTAGTTCAACAAAACATGCGTTGCCTATTTGAAACTATAATAATCTAAGTACATTCATTCCAACTTTGATTCACATGTTTGACTACAAAAATCCGTCAAGCTAACTTTGACCTAAACTATTTTTATAACAATTTCTAACGACTAAGAACTGGGGATGGCAGAATCGTGACTTCAGAGTTTGAGATACCCGAGGATGTCTTGGATTTTTACGGGCATTTATACTCAACGCGGACGGCGAAACCAGCGGGACCTAGTGACATAGTGCAGATGACCATCGAGCCGGTTTAACGCGGTACTATACTGAGGAAATCCCGAATGTCGACTAGTGTGAGATTAGGGCGGCTCTCCTGGTGATGAGAGCTCCTTAAAACGGGCAGGGCTCTTGTCCTGAGAAAGCTAGAGAGGACTAGTCTCTTCAACTCCGTCAACCAAGAGGATACAACGCCCCAGGCGCGGAGCGGAGGTGCAAGGGTTCTGTTCTTCAAAAAAGGTAACAAAAACTTCCTGAAGATCCCATCTCACTTCTGATCTACGTATACAAGCTGTTCTCGAGGGTCGTCACGAACCGTCCCGCCAAGAGACTTGACGAATTTCAGTCACCAGAACAAATCGGTTTTCGAAAAGGCTTCAGTATCGTAGACCACATCCACGGAAAATTGTACAGAAGACCGAGGATTACAACCAGCCGCTGTATACGGCAGTTTTGGCTTCTCTACAACGATGTCGAATTGACTGGTTCTACATCGAAGTGTTTAGATGTTTGTATGACGTTGCCACGATAACTCACCAGATCCAGGATTAGAAAACCAGCCCCATCCAACTGCTCCGAAAGGTCGGACAGGGGGATGTGATATCCCCAAAGCCGTTCACCAATGCGTTGGAGGTCGTCTTCAAGACGGACGTCTGGACGGTATCAACGTGAACGGCGAGTTCATCTCACACCTTCTCTTTGCCAATGACATCGTTATAATGGCAGAGACGCTGGAACAGTGAGATCATCTGATCTGGCTGTGCGAAATTCAAAAAATAAATGGTAGAGGAGAATTTTCATAACCGGTTCACAATTGACGAAAATATTGATGAAAACACATTAAAAAAAAGACATACCGACGAACATATCGTTGGCGTAGGTGGAGAACTAAATAACAAAAAAAATCTTGTTTGGAGAAAATTGCGATTTATTTATGCGGCATGTTTTGGTTACGAAAATGGTGAAAAGTCAATTTGACCAAAATCGCAGTTTTTTTTTCTCCACCTACGCCGACAATATAACCTCCTCCTATTCTGAAGTCGATTAAAAAAATTCAAATCAGCCGCGTAACTGATAGGTAGTTAGATTCAAACTCATACCCTCTATGTTACAGCAGTTCTTTGCCATCTTTGCTTGAATATTGTCCTATGACTGTTGTAGGTATAAGTAAATTACTTTAAATGATTGTACCTAACTTGCATGTGAAGGTTGGCATGATAAATGGATGTTAACAAAGTAGAATAGAACAGTCATTGCTCGACCACTGTGTTTCAGTACCGTGTCACAGTCTCCCAACAGAACAAATGGTTACATTTAGCACATGGAAACGGTGAACTAACTACTCTGAGAAACTTACGTTTTGGCCAATTTACTATGACTATCCCGCCTACAAACAAATTGGTTGTCGCGCTTTTATGAGCAACGTTAGCAAACTAAAGGCAATTAGGGATATTTTTCTAAGAACATCGAAATAGAATAGAAACTAGCAAAGGCAAAATGATTGCCAACCTATAAATGATATAATCAAACGTATTAGTTACACGTGTCGATGTGACGTCGATAGACTAATGTTTACTTTTTCAAATACGAGCTATTTATTCCCCATGAATCGGAATATCAGCAAATGGAGGCCATTTTATCCACAGGGGTTCAAGCAGCGGCCGCGTCATGGCAATCAAATGCTATTTATTGTATTTATTTATCTTGCTCGATTTCTGGGGAACTCTGAATGGGATAAGTAATATTCCTGATCAACATGATTAGATACTTATTTAGACCATATAATGTCATGCCATGAAAATTATTAATTAATTTTGAATAGAATATCACGTATTTGACGAACGGTAATTTTTCCTACAGCTGTTTGTAGATACGTGAGCAAATCAACTAAAATATCAGAGCATCGTTTATTTGTTCCGAACTACAAACAAATATTTTTAAAACGTGAGGAAAGGATAACGAATTTTCGCATCGAAATCAAGTTTGGCTACGCCGTAGCAGCGCCTACGCACGTCGTAGCAGCGGCGTATACTATGTGACAGTGTGTGCTACCACCTCCGCAGTTGTAAATTGATCACTATAATTTAATTGAATAATTATGTAGATTAAGGACATTTTTAAATAATTTGGTAATTTCTCTTTAAATTATGTACCAGCAAATGACACGATAGTAGTCTTTATTAAATGCTTTAACTTTGCAAAATAATTTCAATCATAAAACGATTATAACACAGTGAGTTGACATTTTAAGAAGTATTTAAAGTCGGGTAATAATCTCTTTGGCTGTTTATAACTTTCTAAAGATATTTTGTTGGTGTTGAAACTAAGTATACAATTTTGGCAATTTTAAGTTAGTAATATATTTTAAATTACCTTAGTAATTGGATAAAATTCTGAAGTGAGTCTGAAGGTCCAATAATTCAAAGCCGCGGCCGCACTCTCGAGAGATAATAATGAACTGGTCTCTCTTCTGTACTCGTAAAATTATGGTCCATTATAGTTAATGGACGCTTCTCTATACTAGCGTTTGTTATGAAAAAAGCCTTGTTATCAGATTAGTCTGCTACGTTACTGGGAGTTATAAAAATTGTAGTATAAAACATCGGGAATTAATATCTAACGACTTCCTATTAACTCGAATTAATATTGTTAATTTAGATAAAAATTATCGTTAGTTTTTACGACTTTGCATGCCGTAAGGTAGAATGTAGCGGAAAAACTTAGTGATGTACCATCTTATACCTGTACCTACATTGTTGGCAAAATAAATCTGAATCTGAATCTGAACTCAATAACTCAGTGATAATCTAGTGGTGTGACTGTCGGACAGCCAAATCAATGGTCTCGAGTTCGAACCCAAGGCACGCACCTCTGACTTTTCGGATTCATGTGCATGTGCATTGTATAATTATCATTTGCTTCAAAAACGGTGAAGGAAAACATCGTAGGAAACCGGAATGCCTGAGAGATATTTCACGACGGCATGTGAATGTGAAGCCAAGTTAAAGGCCCTTGTGTGGCATAAAAACTTTAACACCAGGTGAGTCACTACCACACGAAAAAAAAGGAGAATAACACTTCTATAAACTCTTCTAAAATAAATAATAACGAAACAGAAACATTATAAAAATAAGGTAGCCTAATGCGAGTACACGCGAACGAAGGATATCGTAGGAAAGAAAAGAAAATAATTGAGGTTAATTAAATTAGCAACTTAATTTTAACGACTCAAAAAGTCACCTCATTTATCATCTACTGAATTTCCAGAAACTTTGTGACAGTTGCAAAAAAACAATGTCTTTTCTTTTAACAAAAATAAAAATAGTGTAAGTAGGTAACTCCTTTTTAATATTTACCGCTACATAATAAGGACATATGAAGCCTTTAATGTTGCCACTGCTGAGACTCAGACGTGACTCAGGTAATCCATCAGGCGGGCCCAGTGCGGGGTGGTAGGTGGCACATTTTTTATGCGTCTCTGGATTATTGGTTGTAGGACACACCGGTTTACTTAGATCTTTTTGTTCGTTTAGTTTTTTAAGCGCAGCGGTGAACCCATTACCGCCCTCTGTACCCGCGTGTGTACAACTATTTTGTGTCAACTTTTTATTTATGGTACTACGGTATCCATTGATTATTTTTAGTCTGTGTACTTGTAGCTGTCTATGGAACACAGAAAAAAATTGTATGGCGGGAAAATAAATCTTCGAAATGTCACTTTATTTTACGAGTTGTGAGCCAAACTAGTAAGGTTAGATTTTTTTGTATTTTTATTATAAATAATTACAAATTCATGATTGTTTTTTATTGTTTTGTGTTAGAAGGCTTTATATTGACATATTTTATTGTTGGAATAACAATTCGTTTGGATAAAAGTGCAATAAACATAATTTTTCTATGCCGTACCCACCTGTTGGTGTACAACGGGCGCGGGCGCTTATGTAAATATTTTATTTTATTTTACAGGTGTATTCAAAGACACTACAATGACTGACCGTCGCGTCTTTGCGAGTCAAAATAACTATGCGAGACTTTAGAAGCCCTGGAATCTATAGTAGCTGTCAGTAGCTGATGAAAATGATGATGCGCAGTATGACGTCTTTTAATTGCCACCAGATACAGCTATTGTTAGTGATGAAGAAGAAGGTAATGAAGATGACTTGACTTCTACAACTTTTCCGAGAGACTTACCGGGTACAGTTGAGGTAGTTCCACTGTATCCTGATCATGATGTTTCGGACTGGAATGATAGTGATAATGAGCCATTGTCCACTCACCCACGACCTGCAAAGCGACCTAGAAGGCAAGATTTGAACGAGCCTGTATGGAGAAAATTTGTACCCATATATGACCCATGACGTAGCTGATATCATTCAGCGACAACAAGAAGTCCTCGTTGAATCTTTGAAAGACTGCAACCCTGTGATGTTATTTGAGAAGATATTTGATGATAATGTTATAAATTTGATTGTGGAAAATAGCATGAAGTAAGCTGGGCAACATAATAGACACAATTTTGAAATTGATAAGCCCGAATCGAGAACTTTTCTGGCCATTTTAGGTTTTACTGGATATCATGAACGCTATTGGAGTTTGAATGAAGAACTCGGAGTTCCATTCATCGCCAATTACATGATCGCCAATCGCATGTTCAAATGATAAAATGTTCAAAATGAGACCGCTGTGCGATCTTATACAAAAAACTCTTGCCAGTGGGGAAAACTTATCTATAGATGAATCTATGATGAAATACTTTGGCCGGCAAGCAATAAATAATGGGAAAAGCTGTACGGTTTGCCTATCGGAATTGGGCTGCAACAAGCTCAGACATACCTATATTGCGGAAAATCTACAGAAGTATCTACAGACCCGCTGGGCTCGAGATTGGTAAAATCCCTATTAATAAAGATGCCGATAAAAGAACACATCGTATACTTTGATAATTCTTTTACCAACTATCAGTTACTCCACGACTTGCACTCTTAGGATACAGAGCCACAGGAACAGTACAAAAAGATGTCCTTTATCTGATGTGTACGACTATCGATTGGATATCAAAAACGAAATAACAATCGTGCGCTGGAAATAAAACAACGTAGTCACGATGGGATCAAATTTTGACGCTGTAGAACCTGGGGAAGGTGAAAAGTTGGTGTACTATACAGAAACAAAAGTTGGATGTGAATATGCCAAGATTGTTTGTTAATTATAACAGAGGAATGGGTGCAAATAGCAGCTAGGGGGTCAATTGTAGACCTATGTTGTAATAGTAAAAAAAACAGTGGCATTCCGAGAGTGCCGATAGTAGTGAAAACTTTTAAAAAAATCGGCACCGCGGTAATCAACGCGTTGATATCTTTGACTCTACGGTGTCGGTAAATTCCGTTACAGTGTCGCGAAATCGATGATTTAGTCCCATCTGAAAAATACCAATAGAAGTTTTCACTTAAAAAAAACTAATAATTATTTTTTTACCTCATATTTAGTCTACATTCATGCAATAAATAACGAGTGGTTATAATTTTCATGTGTAGTTTCATTTTGGGCGTTAATGGGTATAAATTGCACTAAGTAAAGTTTAAGTATTAAATTACATTAACTCTTTTCTGTTTTATAATAATATAATAATTCGTACGGTATACCGCCCTCGGTCCGAACCCAGGGCCTACAACTCGTAAATCGGTGCCATTACAACCAGGCCACCAGTGCCCCATCTAGGCATCTGCCCCTATTTTGCGGTATACGGGCCCTACCCTCAATTTGGCAATGATGAAAACGCTTCTGCTTTTCTTTGCTCAGCCCTCGTTCACTCAAAGCTACATTACATGGTTTAAACGCGCTATTTCATAACATTTAAAAAATATCTATTGCGCATGAAAGAGTTTAAATTCCTTTTATATGTGGATTCGAAGAGAACTTTGACTGTTTGTCAAAACTTTTAATGAACGCTGTAACAATGATAGGTCACGTGTTCAAATTTTACTGAAGCTGTATTTTTGCTCTGAAAAAATAAATGAACCACGTGGAGCTATATTACATACCTATCGTCTTACGTGACTTGTGTAGGTATACGTACTTGCTCGTTCTTCAATGATTGCATATTATGGTATTTGGAGCCACATATTTTGACTAAGGTGTAGATTGTGAAATGATGGCTTGTACAGTTAGGGCGTGTAAAGTTAGCAGCAGATAACTGTTTGACAGTGCGAGCCATATGGTCTCGTCTTGGCTACATTTTACATGAAAATGTTTTTGGTGGGTTTTCACTTCTTTTTGCAAGTTGCATAAGATAATATATATTTTTTTAAATTTTTCTTTCTTTTTTTGGGGTGTGTTTCTTGCACATCAGAGGTACATTTTTTCAAAGCCCACTCTCTACCTTGGCCTTTTTTTTGAGTTTGCAAGGGAAAACCCATACAAACTTCCATCCCCTAATTTAAAGGGTGGAGGGTGATTTTCAAAAAATCCTGAAATATGTATTTTATTATTTACTAGCTGACCCGGCAAACTTCGTTCCGCCTAACAGTCAATGAATGTGCATGTTTAGGATTTTAAAATTAACCAACCCTACCCACCCTACTTACCCTGCCTACCCTACCCACCCTACTTACCCTGCCTACCCTATCTACCCTACCTACCCTACCTAGAAAGCCGATCCACACAAAATGTATGACGTGAACGTGAATTTTCTTCGTATTTTTTTTTTCGTGAATTTTTCCATATTTTCTCACAGTTTAAACCTTCCCTGGACTACGACAAACATTTCAAAACAAAATCAGCCAAATCGGTCCACCCGTTCTTGAGTTTTAACGAGACTAACGAACAGCAATTGATTTTTATATATATAGATAGCTAACAAGGAGTCCCTACATCAATTTTCAGACCTCTAGCATCAAAATTTGCGGAAGTCTCATACAAACGTTCATCCCCTAGTTTGAGGGGTTGGGGGGTAAAAGTTCGGTGTAAGTGTTAGATTTTTTTGTTGTTTGTTTACTAATACTAGCTTACTTACCAAATTTCAGCTTTCTAGAACTTCAGGAAGTAACCTAAGAATTTTGATGATCATCAGTGAGTGAGTGAGTCAATAACGAAATCAGGGTTTTTTAGATATCAGTAAAATCTGAGGTCTAAGAGCTATGCAATTGAAACTTTATATGTTTAATAAGTCGTATAATCTTAACCCGAGAATTTTGTTTATCTGGTATAATCCAAACCCAAGTTATGAGGGTTCAAAAAAACGACGAAGCGCTTCGAGAAAAGGCAGGTAGTGACCTTGCGCTTCGCATGGCTCGTCTTGGTGGGGGCACTACCATGCCCCCAGATTAATCTTTAAGGGTAATGGTAACGTTTTTATTAGGAACTTAGAATGTTGAAATACACAAAATATGAAATTTTTAATCAATAATCTACATCAAACAAAATAACTCGAAATATGAAAGTGCTTCTTCAAAATAATTTATCGCTTTATAGATCGCCTGTGATAACAATTGAATCTAAAATTAAATCTGAACCAGGAAAATTAATTTTAGGTAAAAGGATAGGTACTAAAATATACCTATATCGACAAAGTAACTCCTATGAATACTACATACAGGGGCGGGGTGCTAGAATTTTTGAGCTCGCTTCGCTCGTTTTAGCATCCTGCATTTTCCTATTCCTCAAACTAGAACAAAAGCTAAAATTTTCGCCCCTCTACTCTCCCAAGTGTAGTGAGGGGACACCACAGAAATCTCACCCGGTACTATTGCTAAAACCGGCACTGACAACAGGCAAGCATGACGGACGTCGAGCTTTTGTCGGCTATAAGTTTGATGTTGACCATTACTATTTCTTTCTTATTTTTGATTTCCGCAACTAGCTTTTTTAAAATTGCTCATAACCAATGCCATGCATCATCGGCTACTTTTTTTTTATCTTCCTGGTCTAAATGTTTCGGATTCCAGATACATGTCAGGGTTCTTGTTGGTAACATTCCAGGAAGTGTAAAATCTCGCTTATAGACCAGTTACTCATTTTGTTTCGATAAGCTAGCACTAAAGGATGGTACGCGCACGTCTACTCGTAACCAGTGCGCAAGCGACACTAAGTCATTAACAACTAAAAAAGTACTCTGTGCCACACTACGTATGTGCTAACAACTCACAAACGTGTAGATGGATCTTACGTGTATCTGGAATCCAAGCGCTTGTTGCAAAGTTCTTTGATTTGGACATCAAAAACCGACACTCGATCGGATTGGTCGCAAGCGCTTGCAAGTCTACACAAGCCAAGGCAAACACTCTATCAACACGTTTGAATTTGTGATGACTTGGCGAAGTTTTCCAAACGTGTGGAGCCAGCATAACTCTTCAGTTTTTAGACTGGGAATACACGTCCGACTTTTTCATCAGATAGTCGGATCCGATAGTCTGATCCGGCTATCGGAAGGCGTTGGAGCCATTATTTTGTTTGAACATTCAACAAACGTTCGATCCGATAGTCGGATAGTTTGCATTGTTCTGATAGCCGGATCAGACTGATGAAAAAATCGGACAAATGTTCTGTGCCGCTGATAGACAGACGAACAGCGGTGGCTTAGTAATAGGGTTCCGTTTGGCACTTTTCAGGTACGGAACCTTAAACTATAATATTTCTATAGGTCTAAGCCGACATTCGCACGGAGCGAACTTCGGCTAAAGGGCTTGCTACACGGCTGCCAACCGAATCCCAACAGAGGTGACCTTGACAGTTTACTACCGTGGAGTTGGTAGTTTACGACCAAATTTGAAACAGCTCTGCCTGTCGCCAACTAAGGTCACCTCTGTCGGGGACGCGGTTAGCAGCCGTGTAGCAAGCCCTTAAGGGGGAAGCGTCAAGGTAGCCCGCGAAATTCAAATTGTCTTTAGTTTTTTGCATTTTGTAGGTCAGTGTCAGGTTTTATGTTGATTAAAATATAGTTTAGTTTATTTATTTATTTTCTCATCACAAATGCAGATTTGTACAGGAAATGCTTAATCTAAAAATTGGGTTAACATTTGTGAGAGACTGGTGCCCGAAAAAGGCATAAAATACCTGTGTTACGGGTATAGATGTAAAACAACCGATTTAAAACGTTTTAAATCAAATGTTGCGGTTTTAAACCCCAATTAAATTGTTTTAAACGGTTGAAAACTCCTACAAAAATAAAAGAACTGTGTTTTACACTTCATTACGGGCAATTTTTAGTTTATAGAAAATCAATAGAAAGTACCTACCTACATTAACTACTACACGAAAACTTAAGTGTGTGAGTAGGTATACCTACCTTATTTTTGGGTAGTTTATGTATGTGCATGTGTGTGACTGTGTAGGGTAGGCAAGCTAGCAACATTGCGTCAAGTCACGAGTGACGACTGACGACGTCAACGAGAGTGCGAGAGTGTGAGTTTGGTTTTAAACCGGATCAAATTGATTATTTAAATCGTTTGTAAACAATGAAAAAAATGTTTATTTACCAACACAGAGTTTTTAACTTATCAATAGAGATTTTATAACTTAGGTAGGTAATACCTACGCTTGGTCGAACGGACTAACTAGAACTATAATTACTAGAAGTATATCAATATCAGTATATCACACATTTAAAAAATCTTTATACAGTTTATAGGTACTCCGTTATATCCCTACCTCGGTAAAATCAAGAAAATGTAGTTATAATTAAGAAAAACATAGTCATCAACACCAACCGTTTTAAATCGAAAAAAATGGTTTATTTCGGTTTTAAACGTGTTTTTCGTTTTAAACTGATTGGTTTTGAACCGGCCTTACATCTATAGTTATGGGTCACCAGGCCAATATCTAAAAATGTACATTAGCAAACGCAAGTGATGAAGTTAAATTATTTTCTAGGGACAGTAACAATAATATGATTCGCGACCGTAACAAATATGGCTTTTCATAATTTTATTATAATCATTACAATCAGCAATACAACTCCATAAGTTAGCAAAGGTGTCAAATGTCATGATTTCATGAAATCATGACATTTGACCCCTTATCTTCTTCTTAATCACTATTGCTGATTGTAATTATTATAATTTAGTAAAGCCATATTTGTTACGGCCGTGAATCATATTTTAATCAACATAAAACCTGACACTGGCATGCAAAATACAAAAAACGTAAGAAAATTTGAATTTTGCGGGCTAACTTGACGCTTCCCCCATATCCAGACTTCTGTCTCTATGGTTTTTTTTTATCTATATCAGCTTCACTTGTAAAACTTTTTGCGCCAAGAATAGAAAAAGAACTTTTGTTATCTATGATTGCTTTCTCGTTTGTGGTCTGTGAACATTTTGTTTGACTTGTAATTTTGTTTGCTTGACCGGGCGCTGAAATTAAAACTTTTGAGAAGTGCTTCCTATCTTTTATGTCCAGTCCAAACTTTGAAACAACAAAATCAAGATGGGAGACGATCTGCTTCCAGACAGTGCTAAAACACAAACGCAGAACTCCGAAGTTGACTGGAGTCAGCCTATCACTCCATCTTATATTCCTACGATATGGGGAAGATTGTATTCTACTAAAGTCGCTGTAACTGGGAAACACTGCTGGAATAATGCCCAATATCCTGAATACTATGGTAAGAACATATCTTTTGTACTTAATTCCATAATCATTTGAAAAATCCGTCTACCTTCATGTCGTTTTTCTCAATCACAATGTATATTTTTAACTCTATAAATCCTGTCCTGTGTTTGATTGTTACTAAACAGCTTGGATTGGATAAAAAAATTTGATTGAGTTCCCATGTTATCCTTCAGTCTGCCCCTTCATTGACCCAAAGAACATGGGGTCTTTACAGGGCTTTTAAGCAGCAAAAACTTATTTGCTAGTACCATTGGCAGTTAACCCCGCTGCAACCTTGCTGACTGAATAATAGTTAATGCCATGATTATTACATAACATCACTGTATGCCCCAAGGGAGATTGTACTTATAGTACATCCACATTTGGCCTGTTATGTTCAAGTATATTATGTAAAAGGGGGTGAGCCTATTGCCATCAATTGGGCACAAATCCAGACTGGGCTGCTACTGAGAAACTGCAGATGCAAAACCCAGTAACACTTCACTCGACCCAATAATTAAACCTGGGACCTCATGCTCAGCAGCAGCACTCGCATCGACTAGACAAACGAGGCAGCCATGATTATTGTCCATATTATTGACCTTTCGGCTTGGAGCGTGTTAATACCATGTATTATTTTATGCACAGATCTCATACAGCCAGAGTTTACTCTGGGAAGGGCCCTCAACTGCACCTTCATCGTAAAAAAGGACATGATAAAACAAAATATTATAAAAAATGTCAGCAAACAACAATTTATCATAAAAAGGGACATGTCGTAAGTTTCTTTAACTTTTATATCTTCGATCAACAATACCAACTAGATATTGGGTCGGTGCCAAAAAAACGTCTCTGTAAATAACTGCTCACTTGAGAGTTGAGCTCTTATTTTGTTTAGTTCGCTTGAAACACAGCCAATGTAACCACGTTTCACAATGCCGCAATGTGTAGGGGAGACTGGGTACAGTTGAAACAATTTTGCTTTGAACGCTCGTAGCACAGCCATTTTGAAACATAACAAACAACAAAATACATAAAATGAGAGAATAGACTTTTGTCTTCAAATGCATCTCATAATTAAAGGCTCAACTGCCATATTTACTAGATAGGAAAAGTTTAATAAAATAATGTGCCACTGTTTCAACCGTACCCATACCAGGGGCGGTTGAAACAGCGATGGGGGTCAGTTGAAACATAAACAAATAAGTAATAATAATCAGTTTCTTTATTCATAATCAACAAGAAATAGTTAAATTCTAGTATGGCACCATTTCTATCAGTCTTAATAATTGTTTCGAACATAAATAGAGCTCTTCTGCTCCGGTTTAAACTAACAAACTAACAAGAATAAACAAAAATAACTAAAAAATCAACAATCAGTCTCAATAATTAAATTATAATATAAGATTTCCATATCTCAAATTATCTGTAGGAACAAAAACAACCTGAACAGCAGCTGCTGTCTATAATTAAAAAAAAAATACAAAAAAAAACATTTTTAAACTTAACAATTTTTTTTTAAGTAAAATATAGATCTTAATCAGATTCGTCGCAACTGTGGCAAACATAATGTCGCCCATCATCTGTACATTCTAAGTGAGACCTTCTTCGATCGCTACATCTCTTTTTTTCTTGTATCGCAGAAGAGAAGAATGGTGAACTCCGTACATCTCTGCAGCTTTTCGTAAAGAAGTCCCTTTTTTGACTTCTTCATACGCATTTTCGTACTGAGTTATATCACACTCGCCTCTTGAAGTTTTTTTTATACGTTGTCTGGGCATCTAGAACGAAAAAAGCAACGGTTATCATTGTTTCAATCGTACCCACAATAATTGCTTCATTCGTCCCCATACCCCTCAACTGCTAATAAAAAAAACATAGCGTCGAAACAAAACAACATAAACAAAAACGAATCACGGTTTTCGAACCTTCAAAATCTAACAATAAAACAGAAAATCACTCAAAATGCAAATGCTAATATCAACAAAGTAATTTGAAAAAGGAAACAATAGAAAATACTTACTTTTTGTTGAAAAAATATAATAGGGTCCCCTGGAAACGTACAGAGCGCGCGAAGTGCAACGCGTCACTGTGATTCATGTCCGGACTCGCCGGCCGCGTCTCTCTCCCCTTGTATCCCTCATCACACCGCTAATAGTTTACGAGTTATTAGCGTTGGTTTAACCGTACCCTGCTGCAACCGTACCCAGTCTCCCTACTCATAAGTTTTAAAAATAATGGCCGGAGTGTCTTACTTTCGGAAAATACACTTATTCTATGCTATACATATTTTAAGCTTTAAACTAATGAATAATATCAAATTTTGAACAAAATTACGAATTTTAAACCACTGCTACAAATGTTTGGCCAAGGTTGGCCAATACTCATGCAAACCTTTGGGTAACGGAACAGTAGATGCACGTAGTAGATTTGTAATGTAATAATTTTTTTAATAATTTGTTACCAGAACTTTAAAATTGGTTAATGCTACTATTGTGTCTGTTTATTGAACTCTCATTGGATACTTAGATTTACTTTTTTATCTAGATTTCCTAGCAATCCATTTAAGTGTGCAGAATGAATCTCAATTGTTGCCAGAGAAAGAAGAGACTCCATACCTCCTGTAGTAAAATTCGAAGAAGCAAAGACAAAACGATGTAACTCACAAGGCAATAACGGGAAAAAGTACTTTATTTGTAGCACCTTAATGTTGATTTCACACTAAATGTTATTTAAGTAACAGGAGTAATAATATTGCTTTGCTCGTTTTTTGTGACGAGTGATCGTAAGTGTAACATAATATTTTGATGATTCGTGACTTTATTACTAGGTGCCATGTTTGTAATTAGGTTGAGCTTAAAACTGTTTTAAAACTTTTATCTCAGTTCGTTAGTAATCAAATGAAGCTGTATAAGTATACATATCGCACCTTCGGTGCAACAAAGTCAGAATAAATTCAGGACACTTTTTTGTTGTCTTTTATTAGGATTTCTTTGATAATTCAGTATAAGATTTTTAACGTAAAACTATAGCAAACAAAATAAACAATTAATTTTATAAAGATTTCAAAACCTACAATAAATAGTAATCCAGAAATAATAAGGAAATGTAAAATTAAAAAATGAGCTGTTATGACTTTGTTGCACCGAAGGTGCGATATATTCACGAGGACAGTATTTAGCTTTGATTTTGTATGTGACCCGTTATCTAGTTGGTATTGTTGATCGAAGTTTTATATGATTAATACTAGCTTCTGCCCACAACTTCATCTGTGTGAAATTTCTTGTTCCTTTGCATCGCCCGCATGCACTGTTACTTCGTTTTCACTTAGCATTCTTTCTAACCTAATTTTTGCTCGGCTTCTAAGGATCATAGCATGATAATACTAAATAGTTTCATAATCAATCTTGATTATGAAACTTATTTAATTGGATAAGGATCAGTGGCGGTTTGTATTAAAGAGTCCTGGAGCGTTGAACCCCCACGTAAAGTTATAATGCAATTCCATTTTACAGTATTTTAAAATATTTTCAAGGCCCTGCAATCTGTAAGTTTATGTAGATACGCATAACACAGAACACAATAGTGACTATGTAAACAAACCGATATTTATTAGGGTCTGGCGGGCGGATGTTGAGCGCTCGGCTAAGCACTCCTATGAACAAAATGTCTCATACAAAATATGTACGAAAGAAAGACAAGAGAGGCACCTACGCATGAGATGGAGCATTTTCTACGAAAGTTATAGCAAAAATGGAGCGGCGCTCTTCGAGAATTGGGTCAGAGATCTACGAACGAAAGTTTGTCCTTGACCGCAAAGTTTTTAACAAATTACTCATCAGCGTAGCGTCTTACTTGAACTGCACTGTGCGTAAGGAGTTATTGGTGCGCGAAATAAATAACTGTTTGTATGCAAGGAGCTTTCTTGTACTAACATGGCGTGTAGTGTTTGGTATATTCCAAAATAAAAAAATTGAAAAACGTTTAGATATCAAAAGTAAAGATCGCTCTTGTCCAGACGTTCGGTTGACACGGGACTGTTCTTCGAAAGAAATAAAGTTTAGGCGTACGTTTAATACAGACCGGTATCCTAATTGCGTAAACAAATTATGCATAATTTGTTTCATTTTGACAGTTCAACAATATTCATTGCGTTATTTACGTTATTGAGCAGATTTTTTTCCAACTTATGAAGCAATGGATTAGCAATCTGTTTCAAATCGAAACAGATTGTGTTGTATTACGCAATTAGGGTACAGTATAAAAATATTTCGTGGTTGTGTGGGGTGTGAAGAAATTAACTCTAAAAGTGTAGACAATAAAGTGCAGTATTCCAACGTAAACATCTCCGCTAAAAATACTAACAACAATGTCCATAACTATAAACAGTCATGCCGGGGCCACACCAACGGGAAACGCCGTTGATTATCGCGATGATAGACTTTATTCCGACGAGTTAAGGTTCATCATCGTGATAATTAACGGCGTTTCCCGTTGGTGTCGCCCGAGCATCACGAAGAAATATTAATAAATAGGTAAGTATGTATTCACTGTCAGGGACAGGGAGTGAACCCCCAGCACTAAGACCCACCAACCGCCACTGATAAGGGCCGCATTCAGAGTTACGCTAAACGTGATATAATATCGCGAATCCGACCAAATTTAATAGTCACAAAATATAAGGGCTATTGAGTAATAATTGGACTATAAAATTTGGTCAAATTCGCGATATTATCACTTCTATTATGACGTAACTATAATAGTTAGACATATAGTCTTGCAGACTTTTTCGTGGATAATAATGAGTACTATAAACATGTAGTACATTATGTTACGATCATCAATAGTTCTCGCAGTGCACGACAAATAGTAACTTTTATAGGCAAATTTTTGATACCTTGGGTTACATTGGCCGCATTCCGACTTACGTTAAAAGTGATAATATCGCGAATCCAACCAAATTTAATAGTCACAAAATATAAGGGTTATTGAGTAATAATTGTGACTTTGGACTTTGGTCGGATTCGCGATATAATCACTTTTGGCGTAACTCGGAATGCGGCCATTGTTGTCATTTTCGCAGGGATCTAATTTTTTTTTTTTTTTTATATAAAATCTTTCTAAGTTACTCTCTGATAATGTAACTTTCTATAGGTGAAAGAATTATTTCAATCGGTTAAGTATTTTTTGAGTTTATCCATTACAAACAAATATACAAACACAAAAAATCGAATCTTTTCTCTTTATAATATTAGTTTAGAATTTTAGGTTTTTAATTTTTCAATATACATTCTAACAACTAATACTTCTTTTCAGGGAGCCTCTTTGTCCTGCTATAATAACTGATCTGTCATACAATGGGACCTTTGTCAATGGGGAAAGGATAGGCAAAGGAAACTGCTGTGTATTAGATGATAATGATGAGATATCGATCACTCATCCCATTGTTAAAAGTTAGTAACATTTACTTTTTTTTAAGTTTTGTGTGATATTTATTCAGCTTGAGAATAGAAACTTATTGTAAACTTTCATGAACATCAAATAAGTTTTTATAGAAAGATTATAATTTTTTTATTTGATTTCTTTTTATAAAAAAAAAATTATTGAATTTGTCTTTATTTATTTTTTGAGTTTGTTTTTATGTATTTCTTTTTTAGTTTGTTTTTATGTTTTTTTTTTAGTTGTTTTTATATATTTTTTCTTTTCAGTTTTTATTTTCAAAGACTTGCTGAAAAATGAACAGGATCAAGTTCCTAAAGAAATATCAAAAAAGTATTATATCTCCAGGACATTGGGCCAAGGTGCCTGTGGCTTAGTTAAACTAATTTATGACAAAGTACTGCTTCATATTTTATTTTAATATTCTATTGATTATATCATAGCATCAAGTTTGAACAAATTAATTCATTTCAGATCAAATGTACAAAGTATGCCATGAAGATAATTAAAAAGAGCAGAATGACAAATGGACAAATTAACCATTTAAATGACCCAGAAAAAATAATGAATGAGATTACTATTATGAAATCTGTAAGGCATGTAAGTAAACTAGGAAGGTTAAAACTTGTGTGGAAAAAAATCATAATTACCATGCTCTTATCAGAATTTCCTTCTCTGTCTTCTTCCATACTTAATTTAGTAGTCATCAATTGTGCAAAAAAAAAATATAAGTAAATAAAACAGATACATACAGACCCTACTTCACCTGTTTTCCTATGCTTGCAATGTTTGCATACCAAACTGGCAAGTAACTTTTATACTCGATGGTTTCGTAATTTTTAGCCCTGCATAATCTCCACTGAAGAAGTGTTTGACTCGCGCGAAGCTGTCTACATTGTCCTAGAACTGATGCAAGGAGGAGAACTATTTGACAGGATCACCAAACAGGGTCACTTGTCTGAACAATTTACCAGATTCCTATTCAGGCAAATGGTGCTAGCTGTAAAATACCTACACTCGCAAGGCATCACCCATAGAGACCTAAAGGTTAGTATTAAAAAAAGTTAAAGGTTAGTAAGGTTAGTTTCTTTGGTAAGGTGCTGATAAACTTAAGCATTCGCCGTTTTTAAATTTGTCGAACTGAGCAACGAACAGAGCCAAACATCGCTACGAACATTTTCACGATCATTCTAGCGAATGCTCTAGTCAGTGCTCGTCAAGGGGTGCGGGAGGCATAGAGGGACGGTGGTAGGTGGTAGAACAATGACAGAATGGCTCGGTTCGGCAAAAAGCTCGAAGCAAATTTACTGTCGTTTCGCTAGTGTTCGCTAAAACGCTCCCGTTTATTTTTCTCTAATGTATTATTCGCTAGAATGCTCATTACAAGTAAATGTTCAAGTTTATCAACACCTTTATGTTTTCACATGGATTAGTCAACATATATTATATATTAGACTTATATTTGCACTCATGGACACAACACTCTCCAAAGACACATAGCACATCTCCTTTGTTTTGTAAATTAATTTCCCTTCCTATCAGTACTTACTTGGAGCTTTTACAATGTTGTATGTAGTACGTAAGTGCAATTTTATTGTTGTAATTTTAAGGGTGTGAGCCTGGAGATCTGTCATACAGGTCCCGAACCCAGTATAGACTCCAGCTCTCACAGAGGTTTGAATCTGCCTGTAACCTAAATACCATGTACCAAATTTATACCTTTTTGAGAGAAATAAATTACTATTACTACTATAATGCCCAATTTTCAGCCTGAGAATGTGCTACTTGAGAGTGAGCAGGATGACTCTCTAGTAAAAATAACCGACTTTGGTTTGAGTAAATTTGTTGGAGAAGACAGTTTCATGAAGACCATGTGTGGGACCCCGCTATACTTAGCCCCGGAGGTGTTGAGAGCAAATGGACAAAGGAGCTATGGCCCTGAAGTTGATGTGTGGAGTCTGGGAGTCATTTACTTTGTGTGGTAAAAATATATTTTACAAATATTTGCATATCGTAGCTCGGCATCCAATACCGCGAATGTTTTTTTTTTTTTTACGAAAATCAGATTTTTGTTTTATTTCATTCTACACTCGTTCAAATACGTGATCCAGCATGATTAAAAATTATTTTCGTCAAAAATGTCACATTCGCGGTATTGGATGCAGAGCGACGATATATTTTGAAATTGCTTTGTTTTCATTCAAGCTCTATGTTGTAAACAAGTTGATCATACAACTAAATAATTTATTAACTGATTACTTTGCAGTCTTGTTGGTTACTTACCGTTTTCGGCAGATTACAAAGAAATGACCCTCAAAGATCAAATCCTGAGTGGGAGGTACAGGTACTCGCAGTCACACTGGAAAGGCATCAGTTTGCAGGGCAAACTGCTGATGAAGAGAATGCTTACAGTACAAGTGGGCAAGAGGATCACTCTCAATCAAATCCTGAACCACAGCTGGATGCAGGTAAATGTTAATTTTTTTAATGGCTACTTCTAAATATCATCAACATAACTCCCTATAAGTTATTGTTTGTTTACAGGACAATGATGTCATCATCAGAGTAGAAAAATTACTTGCCCAAAAACAAGTAATGTTGGGTATGACTCAATTGACAGTTTCATCTTCATGTGAAGATGATGAGAATGGCAATGCAGACACAGTTACTGTGATCAGGTTGGTGGCAACTGGAAAACGTGCTCTAAGCAACAGCTGCAGCTCATGTGAACCTAATCCTAAGAAACTACGAGTCGGAATGTCTACTGAAAAACATAATGATACTACTTCCACAAACAGCTACTGCTCTGATGACTAGATTTGATTAAGATCTTTGTCAATTTGATATATTACTGGTTCTAATAATTCTATTGTCATGTTTTACACAATTATGATACTCAATTTGTGACTACATTCCAGTTAACGATTTTGGAAGTATGATTAATTAATGACGGGTATTTTCTGTGTTTAAAATACAATTTTATTATTTTGAATTGTTATTTTTAATAATTATTTTTCTAATTTCGTTCAGTAAGGACATGTGATATTTTTTAATGTTTCTCAATTTTAATTAGTCCAGTGTGGCAGTTTTGTTAAGATATACTTATTAATTTGTAATGTTCCAAGTGCATAGTGTGCAAGTATAGCATAACAAAGACACAAAAAACTAGTGTACGAAGTGTCAACATAATTACATTTGTAATGTGCACAGATTGTGATTTGTGACATTGTTTTTTAAATTTTAATGAATGCATGGTTTAATGATTGCGTTGTTGTTTTTAAGTGCCATATTATTATTATGCCTAGTGCCTTGAATTCAAATCAGGCTTAAATATATGTTAAACCACTGCTTATTTTTGTATTTTTGGGAACTATAATTATTTCTTTATAAGCATATAAACAAGTGGCAAGCAAGCAGTACCAAGTGATTAACTTGTACTTACAAGTAATTAAAACCCAATGATTAAAAACCAGGTGATTCCTAAGTCATTAATGTATGAATAATTATATTAACCAAGACTTGTAAGCTTAAGAACTCAAATCCGCCTCGGATACCACCGATTTAGTTTTATATCATGTTAGTCTGGATTAGATATTGTTGATTTTTTTAATGGTAATTGGTTTTATTGTCAATAAAACGAATGTTATCAAAAATAAATTATATTTTTATTTCAATTTCGTACGAAGCTATGTACACTGTTATGTACAAACATGATTATATAATTATTATATTTGAAAAAATTTAGACAAAAATTAAATTTATTCAGTCTTCTATGATATTCAATACAGTTTAACTTTGTCTTCCTACAAAGAAATGCTTGGAACAATAATAAATAATATAAATGGACGTAGATTAGCAAAAAGGACTCGACCCACACTATGGTCAAAAATTAAAAAGGACCTAAAGGTTGATTACTTTAGGACCTTTTTCATTTTTGACCATAGTGTGGGTTGAGTCCTTTTTCTAAACTACGTCCAAATATGGTTATAAACTTAATAAATTACACAATATTACACATAAATCGATTCATTCGTTTCGTAACTCAATAACATAGGTGCATCTTATTCAGAATCTGTTGGGATCTCTATAAAGGTTGATGATAATAACATCCTCATATCGTATTAGCACCTTTAGGCTAAGAACTCACGGAGCGGTTTTCAGCCGCGCCCGCCGGACCGCAACAACGCGACAATCGCGCATGCCGCGGACATAAATCGCGTAAACTTTACTATCTTGCGTATTCGTACGAGTTTTGTGGTCCCGCCACCGCGTCAGGCGCGGGTGAAAATCGCTCTGTGAGTTCTTAGCATTATAAACGCTCACAACGTGACACCATTACCAAACCAATGTCATATATTAGGTTTGCAAGCAACTTCTTGAGACCTTCATCAAAGAAACCAAGCACGAATAATGAAACCATAGACATTCAAGAGGATACACAGATTTTATAAATAAACCATACATTTATTGAGTGCAATAACTTCAAACATTTGTTACATTACACCTAAACCTAAAGAACTACATCCATTAGGAACTTGAAACGACAAAGATTGTTAAACTGCATGAATAATTTCATACTAGAACACTGTTCAAACTAATAACTACAGATTTTATTTCGCTTCGATAAGTTCGCAAATAATTAATGTGCTAATTAACATTTCAATAAATATGTGTTGAATTCTATAACAAAACATTTGAGGTAATTAACAGACATTACGGATATAATTATGTGCCTGTACATTGATCAATTGTATGACTACAAATTACAACAAAAAACATATGAACAACTGCTTGCATTAATTATTTTAGTAGGCACATGGCTTCTTAATCAAATAGATAACAGTAGCTACTGTGATGCCTAGTTTCTATGTACTCATAATGAGACAGTCGTATTCACTCGTATAACATAACTAACCCTCTTTTTATTAGCAATATGCCTTACGACTCAGTCTTATAAAATAATTGTGTTGCAATAAAATCACTATAATTATTGAATTCCCCGTTAAGTATCTCGTCCGGAATGACTTGCGAACTATGGGATAATTATTGATCAAACTATGTGTTGAATAATGAAAAGGGATCCTAATTATAGTTATTTAATTGGAACATTCTTCTCTGTCCCAAAAGCGTTCTTTCACTTTCTTATCACGGAGGTAGTTTCATCCAATATAAATGTCATCACGTGTTTATTCACCTTCGTGAGCTGCACTGTGCAAAGGTTCCCTGGATTGTGTTTCCGCTTCTGTAAATACAATATAAAATTATTGCCATTTCAAATCAAATACGAAATCTTGGTAGTGCGCCTCGCCATTGTCACCAAAGCCACAATTATGCAGAAGCACAGTGCACAGCAGGCAAGCTTTTTAATTGCGCTGTGGGACTCACCTACCGCGCTACTACATTACTTTTGAAGTAACTGAAACAATGTGAACAGTTTTGATAATAGGTTGTAGTTGGCATAAAAGAGTCCGATCAATTACTATTACCTAATCGCCTGTTTTACAAAACCGCTCCGTTATGTAAAACAGCTGAACAACGTTCAGCTGGATTGTCGCTACGTTTAACAAAACTGCTACCCAAGTTTAGACGTTATGCAGAATGGTTCTGCAGTCACAATAAGCGTTTGGTGTGGCTTCTAAATGATACACCTTTTTTAAATAATTGAACCTCTTAACCAGGGATGTAACGGATATCCGTATCCGCATCCGCAACTGCGGAGCATCCGCATAAATTTTGATATCCGCAAAACATCCGCATCCTCAACTTTTGATTTTAAAAGCTCCGCATCCTCATAATTTCTATGAGGATGTGACCCTACGTTGTTCGCACAAATAGTGAATTTTTAGAAACACGCACCGTGCTAAATGGGCAAGCCAATAAGTGAGTTACGCGTTCCTATTGGCTGAATTCGCAATGTCCGCCGCACGTGGCAGTGGTGGCACGACTGTGGTGTCACATGTCACAATTTGAGTTACTGGGTGCCGGGTGGTGTGTTATTGTTTACTTTTTGTTTGTTCGAAGAAGTGAATTTTTTTGCAGGCGAATTACGCTACGGTAACCTAGGTACCAAATGATTACCTACAACCTATAATAGAAATATAAATACTATAAAAACAAGGGCAATTTTTTGTACGAAATCCGCATCCGCACCCTCATCCGCATTCTCAAACCCGATTATCTCGATATCCTCATCCGCATCCTCATCCGTTATATGACATCCGTTACAACCCTGCTCTTAACTTTCTGACCTTTTCTCACTGTTGGTTGCAGTAACTAAGCTACCCCGACCAAACGCGTTAGGTTGAAACTGTGACTAACCACGCGCGAGCCGCATTAGTTCACCCTGACCGATTGGTTTAAGGTCAGGTTAGAACTGTAACCAACTGCTACATCCAAGTTGGTTGCAATTACTCGGCTATTTAGTATTATTGTCCTTAATTAAAATCACTGTTTTCACATGTCCGTGACTACCGCAGGACCACCAACGCCAATCGCTTCCATATTTAGTAAATAATTAGTACCCAATTGGTACTAATTAGTGCTCGAACGACAAAATTGGTACCTTAGTAGTTTTCGAGAAACTCGACTTTGAAGGTGGTCTGGCGGTCCGGTACCAATTTTGTCGTTCGAGCACTAATTAGTACCAATTGGGTATTAATTATTTACTAAATATGGAAGCGATTGGCGTTGATGATCCTGCGGTAGTCACGGACATTGTTTTCACTCGAGTTAGGGTCATTTTCACTCATATTACTCGTTTTATTTATTTCTGTTTCGCACGCCATTATTATTGTTATAACACAGAGCCACGAGCGAAAAAATTCAGAGTTAAAATCTACAATCTAACGTTAAATTTCATGCTGTTTTACATAACCTCTAATATCGTTGACCCGCTGTATTGATAGATGTAAAACTTTTATACAATTCTGCATGTTAAAGTTCAGTAATTATGAAAAACCGCTAAACGTCGTTAAGCTGTTTTACATAACGGAGCTATTTTGTAATCTATCTGCGACTTAGACATAACATCTTACAAAGTTAACACCAATTTATATTCTAAACATAATTATAATGAATGAGAGCTTTGACGGCAAATGAAGAAAGTATGCCGTGGTTAATTTGAATAGCAATCATGAAGCAAAAGCTAGAATGTATAGATTTCTCAGAGAAACACGATACACCTAGGAGAAACAATTTTTTTTTTTAAATTACTTGACTAATAGAATTAAATAGCTGTGAATTTATTTACTCACCAGCAATAGCTCGCTCGACTCTTGATTTGTCTCTGACGATGTATATCGCAGTTAACAAAAAGAATATGCCACCAATGACTTCAACAAAACACGTTATGAACAGTGCATATTGTAACGACTTGAACTGTACTAGAGGAGTAGGCTGCTCCTGATCATCAACAGGTGACAAAGATATTTTTAAATATTCTGATATCTGAAACAAAAACATACAATAGTAAAATAACTGTAGTTACAAATAAAACAATGCAGGATTTCGTCCATCCCATGTTCTCATCCCCAGTTAAATACGCCTACTATTTTGGTGGTGGCAATTAAATATATAATAAAATTGTATTGCTATCACCAATCGTTTTGTCACGCGTAGAGAATACGGCAATGTTGCCTTTACGGCGGAAAAGTCCACTGCTGGACATAGAACTACAACCCATGCTTACGTTTATTATGTGTGATTATTGAGATTAAACTACTTACCACTCCGATTAAGTAGGGACTTCCAGCATCGCCAAACATGTGTGATATCAAAATTTGGAAAGCTTCTGCTGTAGACCGCCTCGGTGGAATCACCACATACTGAAATATAATAACTTCGTTAGCAGCTATAAATTTAAACACTTTATGTTTTTTAAATGCAACAAAACAAAACTACATATTTTTGTCACAATCACCAATTCACAAACTACTTTGTACCGGTTTAAAATGACATGCTATTCTTACAAAATAGTTATACTACAAACCCAAGTACGTAGGATTTATGTATCTTTATCAAAATCCTATGATTGAAACTACTTTATACTTTAAAATAGTGTTAGGTATTGAAAGAAAATGACAATAAAATTAGCACACTTATTGAGATAAGCGCCATCTGTGTTGTTTTTCATTTATTACTTGTCTAAGTGGAAGGATGGAAACAAAGGTAGTAATTACCACAAGCTAAAACCGACAGATGGCGCTGCTACACACATTGAAATCGGTCCACCCGGCTTGAATGTTCTAAAAATATTCCAATGAGACCACAAGTTTCTGGAAATAGTTAATCACAACTAGGCAATGGTGAGCCGTCAATATGTGCTAATGAGTGACTGATTCTAAATATTATAAGTATCATATACAAAGCAATAATAAATAAATAAATAATTTAGAATGAACCTACACAAACCATGCTAACTTTTGCATGCATCAAAATACTTCAACCAAAAATAATCCAACAAAACCATATTTATACGCATAAAAAAATTGCTAGCAGCACACCACAAATAAATAAAATCACCTCAATAGGCTGCCCCTGAATGCGATCGGTTTTGTAAGCGGGAAAAAAGCAAAACCGATAGCCAGAGGCGTCCCTGCGGTCGGAGTCTCTTACCAGCAATATATCGGCTATTATTGCCCAGTTGAGATTCAAAGCGAGTTGTCCTATAAACATGAAGATGCACGGCGCGAAGAAGTAGCCCTCCGTGAAGATGATCGCGAGCGTCATGGCGGGCGCGGACACCAGCAGGCCCGCGCCGCAGATGACGGGGTGCGCGCGCGGCCAGCGCTTCAGCAGCACCGAGCCCAGCCACGCGCCCAGCGGCACGCCCAGCAGCCCCGCCAGCATCGTGATGCCGCCGAACGTTAGAGACACCCTTCGTGCAAAGTATCGGACCGGTCATCACATGCCCCGCTCACAGCGGCGTTGGGAACCTCATACGGTATCGAGCGACTCCAGATTTCTCGTTACTTTAGATTTTGACGATTTTACGAGCTTATTTTGGCAATGTTAGGCTACTTCTGGTTCGACACGAAATACCTTATCACGAAATCGTCCGCATCCTGATCAGATCGTGTCGAACTTGAATTAGCAAAGAATTACCGAAATATCGTATAAACAAAACCGTAAAATACTTGCTTTACAACGAGAAAATGTCATTGTACATCTTTTTATAGAATTTTCTTTTTCATCCTTATGAAAAAGAAAATTCTGTATTATAAGTAATTTGGTATGAGTAATTTTTCCCCAATTTTATTTCGAAAATTGTACAGCATTCAATTGCATGCTAATGTATTGGTTAGATAAACATAAAAACTTATATCTTGAACTGAATACTATATGATGTTCGACTTAGTTTGCCATGCATTTAATTTTTATTATAGTAAATATAATATTTAGAAAAAACATGTGTAATTGACATGACTGAAGCTTCTGTGCAATAATTAGGTGTGTATTATCGAAGCGGCATTCTCTACAATTAGCATTTTGATGAGATGATGGTACCGCATCATGAATTCCCACACAACATGATTAAGTAACGAATACAATGAAGTGTTGCGAAACCGCGTCATCTCATTGGAATATTTTCTCCAGAATCAGTACGAGCCGGTGATCGATTTCTGTTTTAAATAGCTTGCATGCGCTGTCGAGCATGCAAGCCGGGTCCGGTCTCGGCAACGTGTCCACCTCTGCGTCACTTTATAATTTAGTGCTCCACAAAAAACAAGGAAATATTTATTCGAGATGACACATTTCCGGGACCAATAAAGACAGAAAGCGCTCACCAGAATGATATCGGCGACAATCGACCAGGTAAGGTTGATAGTCGTCATGCCGACGAATATGAGGAAGTAGGCGAGGCCAACGTTGTAATCCACGGTGACGAGGGCGAGGAACACGACGGGCGCGGAGGCGAGCAGTGCGAACCCGCAGATGAGCGGGTCGCAGTCGCGCACGTGCGGCCGCAGGCGCTGCGCCAGCCACGAGCCCAGCGGCACGCCCAGCGAGCCCGCCGTCATGCCCACCAGCCCGAACTTGTACGACACGCTGCACCACGCTCATACATTACTCTCCTAGCACTATCAGCCCCTGCTCTTATCCCAATTTATTTGGGATCAGCACCTTTTTGTGCCATCCATCTCTATTAGCCCTCATTTCAGAAGTCACTCACTCACTCTAGCTAACTGTCTATCTAATATGCTGCTATTCTAAACCCAGAGGCGACCACTACCATTGATGTCATCAGTTAGTAAAAAAACTGGTGGAAGAATCTAAACTTTGTTAGCGTGCAATAAATGACTGATCGGCACACACTAGATTCCTTGCAACCTATGAACCTATACAAATCATTGTCATATTTGTCAAAACGTCTTTCTAGCGGGAATCGAATCCGCTAACTCGTCAAGAAATACACAATTTTCATAATTTACAATTTTCATACATTTCAATATTAGAGCTTCAGTCTGCCTAGAGTTTTAATTTTCCATGGAAACCATTTGTTGTAGACTCACCTGCCAATAGTAATATCAACGTCGGGTTGCATGCTGAGGCCCAGGAAGATGAATTGCGGACCCCACCACGCGAGAGAGCCTGTCACGAACGCTACGCATGTGAACGCGAGCGTCGACAGCATAAACGACGGACTGAAATACAACAAGTTACTGTGAACTTCAAATGTATCAAGAGTAATAGAATCGATCTAAACTAAAATCTAATAATCGTTTTTTTTTTCCACTTAAAGAATAGAAAAAAAAATTAACCGACGAAAGAAAGGAGAAATTTCTCAATCGACGCGTACCTTTGGTTTTTTTTATTTATGAACACGTCCAAATCGGCTATTCTGTAAATAGATATTGTTTACAGAATAGTCCGATTTGGACAATTCTATTTTATTAAAAAGTTGGTCCCATCTAAAATTGAAAAAAATAAATAGGGGTTAAGTAATAGATTTTTCACCTACTGAATTTTCGCCTGTGAACTGATTATGTTACAACTTGGCATACCTAAATAATTCTGATAACACTACAACATAATAGACACCAACAGACAAAAAATTTGAAAGAAATTGCTAATCCTTTGCGGATTAGCAATTTCTTTCAAATTTTTTGGATTGTGTTTGAAAGTGTGATAAGCAATTAGGGTACCGGAGTTTATCTGATGACGGAGACGGAAGACAGTCGAGAGAGCTCCTCAACAATTTACAGCAGGACAACGTGTTTGGGTTTATTTTATTCATCTTGATAATGAGAACTTTAGACCTAGCTGGTATTAGTATTAGGAAAATAAGACGCAAAAGAAACTGAAAAGTAAAAACACTTTTTAGTTTAGTGCGTAAATAAATCATCATAAGTTCGTAAATGAATCATCTTCATCAAAATTAGTTATTTAGCTGCTTACTTAGATTAAAGGTGTTTTTTTTTTTTTTTTTGCTTTTCAGATTGTTGTTCGTCGGTTTTATTTCCATTCATAATGATTCGTTTACTCTATTTACCCACATAATTTTTCTAAGTGATAAAAATGAATGTGTCGTATTTTCACATACCTAGGTACTTAAATAAAAACCACACAAAGTACCAAGTCACATGTTATAAATAAACATCTCGGTAGATTACATCCGTTAGTTTAATATTTTAAATACTTACTTCTTAATAAGGCCGTGGATGTCCTGGCGATAAGTGGTGGGTTTCATATGGCTTTCCTCGGCTTGTCCTCGCGGGGGGTCCTGCATAACACAGTATATGAGGACTACGGCCGACACACCGAGGAACGGCGTAACGCGGAGACCCCAGCGCCAATCGCCTGCCGCCGCTCCGGCTAGTGAACCCACTATGTATCCGAGACCACTGGAATTGCGGAAAATTTATTTTTATTTTTAACGGACAAAAAAAAATGGTTATGGTTAAACATTCGGCAGGTTTTTATTGTTTACAAAACAAAATTGGAGAAACTCAAGTTCTGAGTTGTGGTTGCCCTCAGTCCCTCGCCATACAAGAAGGGAGAGAAAGAAGGTGCTGAAAAGTATGCAGATAGGAGATCTTCAAAATGTCACATTGCAGACATTTTTTTTAACATTTATTGTTACTTTAATATTTAATTCAAAAGTAAGGAATTCGATTACTTCAAAGGAAAGTGATTTTGCAGTTTACCTACCTATCTAACATGATTGTATTTTACTAACACAAAACAGAAACAAGTACTGCAGTAATTACGTAACCGTAAGTTAAATAAAGCTCGCATAAGTCACGTAAAACGATGAGAAATGAAAATTACATCATTAGGCTCTAATTGGATCTTTCTGGCTTGTAAGTAATCTAATTTATAACACGCATGAACGTCGCTCCTAAAGTTAAATTCAACGAAGTCAGCTTATTAATGCGTCAACATTGTAATTTGTAATAAAGGAATCAATAACAAAACATTACAACGTACAATCTGTATTAGAGTATTAAGTAACTGGGTACGTGAGAATTTGTAATTGTAATGTAGCTTCATAATAAACACCTCATCACAAGTAGAGGTATGCAGTGACGCATACAACCCACCACTTTCCCTTTGAGAGGAAATTATATGTGACGTTTGCGATACAAATATAATACGGTAGTTGCCTAGGTAAAAAAAAGAAATTATATTTAGTCCGTCTTTCAGATAATAAAAAATATTAGACACGTTTTTTTTGCTTTATCATATTAAACAAATATAAATAAGAAAACACGCATTTAAGTTGGGGAGTGGGTGTCGCCACGTCACAACGCAGTTTTAAATCTAGCAAGGCGTGACGTCATGCCACATTTTAACTCAATGTATCGCCGTAATCTTTTGATTACGCCAAAAAAGATAAAATACGTGTTCAATATTTTTTTTATAATCTACAAGACGGACAAAAAATATGGACACAGACCTATTGGCGATTGTTTGTTGACCATACGCTATGTGCAGGGTAACGAAACCTATTAACTCAACAGCGCCTAGGTCAATTGCGAATATATAAATAAGTGAACACATTACAAACACGTGTTTTCCCATGCCCTATAAACATCAAGTTTGCTTGCACGAGTTGCACGCCAAAACCTAACCATTGCCCGACCGAGGTTCTAAAAGCACGCAGATGATAAATCACTAGCCGACGTAAATAGCTGGTTAGGGGCATTACCAAAATCCATTATGACTACAAGATCATCTTCATCTGTCTGTACAGGAGGCAGTTAATGGCAATTGTAAGGAAGAAAGATGTAAGGAAATCGTTTGGCTTGGTATGGAAATGTGATGAAGAGGAAACGCATGTGACTAAAAGAGTGATGAATATAAATGTTGATGGATGGAGAGGGAGAGGAAGGCCAAAGAAAAGATGGATGGATTGTGTGAAAAATGATATGAAAGAGAAGGGAGTGAATGATGGTTGACAGCGGAGAGTGGAAAAAGAAAACGTTGCGCCGACCCCAAGTAACATGGGACAAGAACAGGAAGATGATGATGCGTAAGGAAAGAAATAATGAACAAGCCATTACGGAAAGAAATAATGTGTTCTGGCTTGTTGACTAAACATTATCAGCCGTAAATCAAGCTTCTCTTACTACAAGTGACTACCACTTCCTCAGCAGAAATATCCCCATATATTTCCACAGTGGATTATTTTGGGCTTGTTGTATCTAAAATGCATTCTCTATCAGTTCATAAAAGAATATTGATAACTCTATAATTACCTGCCAACTGGTATAGCGAAGTAGAAGACAGCCAACATCTTCGATCGTATATGGCCTACGAAGAGGTCACTGATGATAGTGGGTGCGATCGTCGAGTACGAAGCCTCGCCGATGCCCACCATCCCGCGGAATATGGCAAACAGAGCGAAGTTCTAAAAAAGAAGAAAATATCTATAATAACGATCTTTCTCAAAAAAACATTATGTAAGGAAGTTTAACATAGTAAATGTGTCTAACGCTCTGATCTGAAGCAATCGGGTTAAAACAGTACCCTAATTGCGTAACTCATTTTCGCCTAATTTGTTTCATTTTGACAGTTCAACACCATTCATTGCGTTATTTACGTTGTTGAGCAGATTTTTTTTCCAATTTATAAAGCAATGGATTAGCAATCTGTTTCAAATCGAAACAAATTGTGATTGTGTTGTATTACGCAATTAGGGTACTGATTGATGATTCAATTTTTGAGCCGTTTAATCATCTATATAAGTAAACACTTTGTTATGCTGATTATCTTCGTACAGAAGGCGCTCTAGGATAGTACACAAGTAACAACTTACGTGTGCGAAAGAGCCTAGTAACGTGGTCATGCTCCATAGCCCTACTCCAAATGCCATGATGACACGCCTCGAGTACCTATCCCCTAAGTACCCGAATATCGGCGCGAAAACCATATACGCGACCACGAACACCGTCTGAAGAAACCCTGCTTTGTCATCGCCGATATCGAAATCATCTTTGATATCGACCAGCACACCTAAAAATACATAAAGAACATTATTGTTTATTATTGTTTATCTCTGTTTTAATTAAGTATAGCGTGTTTTGTTAGGTCTCGCCACATAGGGACGTTTATTTTACGCACAGCAGACACGGTCATGCATGTATAACCACACTATTGTATTTGACGCTTTATTCTATACTCCATTTGTCTGACAACCAGTCTTACCAAGGGGTATCGTGTTACCTAGTAACTAGGTTGTGGAGGTCAGATAGGCAGTCGCTCCATGTAAAATACTGGTATTCAGCTGCATCCAGTTAGACTGGAAGCCGACCCCAACATAGTTGGGAAAAGGCTAGGCAGATGATGATGATGATTCTATACTCCATTTGAAATAAGATTAGACATTTAAACAAACCTTTTTTACAGTCCGTTCAACCGATTTTGACTTCTATACCGTAGGTAATAAGGATGGCATTAAAAGCAAAAAAAGTGGTTACAATATCAACTGTTTACTGCAGCTGCCATTGTCATGCCACCAACGCAATAGAAGTCAAAATCGGTTGAACAGACTGTAAAAAGGGTTTAGTTAAACGTCTAATCTTATTTCAAACGGAGTATAAGTAGACACATGTTTCTCTTAGCAGATTCTAAACTGGGAAATAATGTGTTCTGGCTTGTTGTCTAAACATTATATGTTATTATTATGAATTAGCTGAGTCAAAGTGCTGTTGATAATTTAATAGCGATACAAATATAGCATAGGTATACCTATTTTGTCATGTTCAAACATTAAACCACACATAAAATTAATCAAAGATATGTTAGCATGTCGTCGCGTTTCGTTGTTCTTGTTTCTAAACATTATGGAGAATGTTAGTAAAGGACGTGGGTGTGTGCTTGAGTCACACAGGTGTTTCGGGTGTTTCCTAGATCAAAGGAAATAGAACATGCGAAAGATACTACGGATTTCATAGTTTTAGGTGCAGCGCAGACGACACTTTTTGTGCGATTAAGTCTGTAGTGCACATTCGAATTCATATCTTATTCGTAATGTGAGCTACGGAATGGTTCCTAAATTAAATTTTAAATTGACAGAAATTACTATCGAGCGACACATCCTATATAGAATAACCTGCATTCGGAAAAACATTGGGGACAAATAAGACAATTTCGTGCGCCACAGACTCGATCGCACAGTGTTTTGTCTGCGCTGCACCTTATCTGTAGTTGCCAAATTATATGTGAATCTTATGTTATATCTGCCAAGAAATGGTGCTCGTATAAAACTTAAAAGCTAAAATATTTTTAGCGGCCTTGAAAAGGTGAGTGGCCTCACATTCGCCAACAGACGCTGCAAGAACATAATTTGTGGTGAAGCGATGCCCAACCAGTTCAACCAACAGATAAGTGACGCAAGTGTGCACGTGACAAATCCAAGAGATAAATATATATCTAGCCCAGGGAAATATTGATATAGAACTCGAAGGGAAGGTGTGGATTGCTTTGCAACGTTTGCAAAATAAGCTTGGTACTGCCCGATAAACTAAGTAAACAGACAAACATGAGCGATCTCTGGTTCGCCCGATACCGTACCTACGATAAATAAACTGAAGAACCGCCTATCACCATAAACACATGAATAAAAATAAGTCTGCGTTTACACAAGACACGTTTAGGGGTAATCGATTAAATTAACATAAAGCACCCAAGTTGATTCGATTACCATAAAATACCACGAGTCACGAAGTCTGACGTTAAGGAAATATTATAATGTAAAATGTTTTTGTACTTACTTAAAATTGACTCTAAATTGTTTTAGATTATGCATTTGAATGCCCATTATAACCACGCTATTCTGCTTTTCTAGAAATTTTCCTATTCAATTTTGTTATGGTTATGTCAAGATAATAAGAAATCCTATACTTACTGAAAACAGTAGTTTATTTTAAAATTATAAAAGAAAATAATAACCGTTAAAAAAGCTGTTGTAGGCCTCAATTATTTATATTATTTTTAAATAATAAAAACCTATAATATTTTGAGTTAAAGTACAGCCGAATCTCCAGACTCCTGTTATAAAACCCGTATCATTTTGACACCTCTATAAATCATTTCTTTTATTACAGTGTCCCTATTATTTGCCCCGTCGTTGTTTGTCGAAGCCCCCAGCTTTTATTCGGTCCACGTTTGAGTGCTTTTATTTTATTTTCTATACGTTTTTGTTTTTTTTATAATGCGGAGTGAATGTTACGCTGTAACAGTTTACGTCGGTAAAGGTAGAACGATATCAAGGTGAATAAAACTTGTATACGTCAGTACACGTAAGTTAACAGACAGCAATATGCTATCTGAATCTCCAGATTGTGGAACATGATATTTTTAAATTTCATCATTCGTTAATTTTGCCGTCGAAACTCTTTCCTTATCAAAATTTGGTAATTCAATTAATGAAATATTTTTGTTAACAATACTACTGAAACCTATTATAATAATATGCTATGGAATCTACTGTTCGGAGTTAACGAGTTGTTTTTCCTATTACTTCCATAAAAAGCGTGCAAAAACCACATAATTGGATGGTGGTCCAATGGTGGGCTGATGTGACGTGTATAGACTGGAGTGGCGTGATATAAGGTCGCCGTGTGTGACGCAATCCACGGTCAGTTCACGGTCGCGCAAATTACATGAGCAAAGACTAATTAATCAGATCCAAACTGCACACAGGCATACGTTTTATGCATAAGGAAATTGTATGCAGTCTGATACATTAATCAACTTAGGCATTTACTCGCATAACACTAAGTAAAGGATAACTTAAACAATTTGTTTGCATTAATTAAGCCGTTGTAGAATTTATCAGAGGTAAGTATGAGTTTCTCATAAAACTTGATCCATACGTATGGATTCCATACTCAAAACGTATAATATTGTGTATGGTCTATTGTGGTTTAAACGGTGAAAGTATGATTAACTAGGCTACAAGTATTGATCCGTCAGATATGCCCGAAACAATTTTCGGACCAGACTTGCGTAAAAGAGAAAAGAATGGCAAATACTCCGAATTAATTTCATCATCTGTCTAGCCTTTTCCCAATTATGTTGGGGTCGGCTTCCAGTCTAACCGGATGTAGCTGAATACCAATATTTTACATGGAACGACTGCCTATCTGACCTCCACAACCCAGTAAGGTACTGGGTAACACGATACCCCTTGGTAAGACTGGTTGTCAGACTTTCGGACTTCTGACAACCCGTAACAACTGTCAAAGATCTACAAATGACAGCCGGGACCAACGGCTTAACGTGCTTTCCGAGGCACGGAGGAGTCTCGGTATGTAAAGATGGTCACCCATCCACGGAACAACCCCGGCAAGCGTAGCTTAACCTGTTGGATCGACCCGTGCGGCTGTTATTACTTAGCCACGAGCTCCTCGAAGTTAGAAATACATCAGCAGCTAATTGATTCTTCGCATCTGGTACCGTTTTTATGTAAATAGGTATGTACCTATTTACATAAAATGTCAGAATTTAACTGGTGAAACTTTTGACGTGATAATTTTTTTTTTCTAAACTATTTTAAGTACTAATTAAATTACACTACCAGTCCCCAGTTAATTTTATTTGACATTGTATAAATAAAATTTTATCATATTTTTAGACTTAGAGTAAGTATTAGTAAGAAATGTGTTGTGAATTTGTGAAGTGAGTTGGACATTATGAGGCGTTAACCTCTTTTATGAGGTACAAGCTCTGCTCATACCTCCAATGATGGCGTCATGAATAAATGCATAATAACATGCACACGGCTCGCTGCACTGAGAATTGATTTTGATTAATTTATTGTTCGTCACTCGTTTACAACATGATATTGCCCCGGTGACTTCTAACCAATGAATATAACCGGTCAAATAATTTATTCTTAGTTGAAAAAAATTACGTTGCCATTAGCAGTAACCAGTACCCTAATTGCGTAATACAACACAATCTGTTTCGATTTGAAACAGATTGCTAATCCATTGCTTCATAAGTCGGAAAAAATCTGCTCAACAACGTAAATAACGCAATGAATGTTGTTCAACTGTCAAAATGAAACAAATTAGGCATAATTGTTTACGGAAATAAGTTGCGCAATTAGGGTACAAACAGGGATCGACAATTCGACAAAATTAAGACAAAGCAACTAACGTCGGTTCTTTGACTTTGAAATTTAAGAAGATCTAATTTTAACTACACTCGTCCCTCTGGCCTGATCTGGATTTAGAATAGAACTAAGAAGATTAGGAACTGTTTTAACTTTAAATTTTTCTAAACTGTACAAGTTTACCAACTCTGCTACACAAGATCGAGCTCTACAATTTTTTTCTAGACTTGCTGTTAAGCAAATAACAAATATTAGTTTTAGAAATCGTGTTGGAAATACCCGTATCCGCTATAGGATGTTAATAAGATCATACAAGTGACTCGGTTCCATGATAGGTTAGGTAACTTAGGGTCTTAGGCAGATAGGCTAGGTACTTACCTATATTTAAGAGAACGTACCTAGTTACTAGGTGTACCTTAAACTTCTGCAGTCGAATTTACAGTAACGCTATATAAAATCGATAAGAAATGGACAGAGTGTAGTTTTATCGAATCGGTGTTATTGTTTTTAGAATGCCTTCATCATCAAGATTAGTGCGGTGACCTTCATAGTTTGTGGGCGTCGCGTCGTATAGCGTGGCGCGTCGCGCGATCATACGGATACGCTACGTCATCCTCGATGTAACAGTCGCGTGGCGGCAGCACTAGCGCACGAGCACGCCCGCCGGCGAACGCACCGGCTGCGGACATCACGCCACCACGACAACCAATCAGCAGCTAGAGATTCGTGGCGCGAACCAGCCATTGCACAGCGGCTCGTGACGACGAAAGCATGCGGTGTTTTCTCGGTCATGAGTATGACATGACGAAACTCTACGTTTATTTATATCTGCTAAAATATTTTTGTTGACCTACGTGAAAAGCCAGTTACCTAATAACGTTGAAATCGATTACAATATTTTCAATGAACTTACGGTGCATAACATAGGACAAAAGTAAACAAAAATAGATTCTTTGCCACATCATCAGCAACCCGCAATAGCCCTCTGACTCTGACAAGACATGTATGTAATAACATTTTCACGACATCGCTGTAATCGCCATTGGAAGAGATTGAATGCCGGCTTTCATTTCCGTCGACACATTCGATTACTGGAGGTGACAGATCACTCACCCTGGGGGGTTTTAATAAAATTCTGAACACCACACATAGGAATTAGGACCTTCACATTACCTACCTATTTGCAGAGACGATGAGGATAATTTATTTATAGATCCATATAGGAATGTACCAATTTAGTAGTAGGTAAGATACTTGTCGGGAAAATTCAAGCATTTTCTCTTTTCGAGAATTATTTTCGCTCTATGTATAGCTGAATGTTGAAAAATATATGGCACGAGGGTTCTAATGACAAAATTTCAGGAATTCTAGCCAGACAATCATGTGAATGTGATGCAAGAGCTTAGCAGCTAAGCGCCAGGTAGAACTATTTTATATTTATAGTTGGTACACGCTTTTAGTGCCAGTGCGTCTGCCAAGTGTGTAAATGGAGTACCGACATGCCTCGCGACAAGTGTGTCAATACAATACCCAATACTCAGTTTATTGTGTAACTTATGCTGTTACTTATCAGTAACCGTTTTGCTTTTCAGTCCACGTTAGCATGTTCTATGACTAGGCGATAAGCTACAAAGCGATAAAAAAAAAAAAAATTAAACCCAATATCTACTTGTAAGTACCTAATATTTTCTTCTAAATAAAATAAAAGCTAGCTTGCTGCCTGCCTGCTACACTGGTTATAATACGTATTTACGTAAGTAATACTAAACTCTTCAAACATTTGCATGACCTCTGAAGCATAGAATATTTATAACTGAAAATAACGCGGATTAGAACATAGAATACACTCGCTACTTTAAATAAGTCCTAGACATATGCATCATCATGCAGCTAATTACAATATTCCTAATGAAAACACTGAAATTGTGAAATCAGTGAACAAATTAGGTTAAGGCCTCGCTGACAATAATGTATTGTTTTCAGTATTTCTACAGCAAACTACTTACGAAGTATTGATTGCGTGCACTTAGTATACTAATATTCCAGTTATGTACATTCTAAAAGTTGTAATGATATTACAATTAATATTAATAACTCAATACCTCAGACACCCCAACTAATTGTTATTGTAATTTAAAACAATTTGTAATTTTTTGGTGTTTATAATTCTATTCACAATAAAATACCCCATCAAAAAAAAATTGGTATAATTTGGTACCTTTCCGGTACTTATTCAAATGTAGTGTGTAATCGAATAATCGATACTATACTCTCGATTCTGAAAACACTAGTTTCAAGATTGGAGTTAGCCTATTTCGAATAGGTGTAAGTAGGTATATTGTGATTATGAAGGTGTATGGTATTGTGCAACAACACGATGCAGCAATTAAGTGAACTGTCAATACCAGGAACCCGAGGTAACCTAATCTGGAAATATCCAGTTTCACAGAACGTCACACGTACGTCGAAAAATGATTTATGAATTCCTTAATTAGCGATACCTACCTAACTAATATTATAAAGAAAAAGATTAGATTTTTTGTATGTTTGTAATGGATAAACTCAAAAAATACTTAACCTATTTTAAAGATTATTTCACCTATATAAAGTTACATTATCAGCGAGTAACATGGGCTATTTTATATCGACTTCCACGCGAACGAAGTCGCGGGCAGTAGCTAGTATTCAATAAACATGAAAAGACATCTGTAATAATGTGTGTACTTATTGATTGAACTTAAAATTTCTAATTCACAAAGTTAGGACGTAACTACTTCAACCACATTCAACAATAATGAAACCGCTCATAACTTTTATTAACTGGCACAAAAGTAATGAAAACTGCTGTTCTTCTGTTATTACTTCAATTAAGGTTAAAGACGTAACCAAGCAGCTGAACTGTACTCCTAAGGTAATTAATACAACGTTAAGTATCATAATTAAGACCCGGACGAAGAGACAGTACTGAGTCAGAAATAGTTAAAATGATCAAAATGTCAATGCCTGGTGCTCAGAGAAATCATAAAGAAAAGTTCAATAACATAAACATCGCACTTATCAGTGGCAATAATATATTTACTCTAAACTATAATAAGTAAGTAAATAATAAAACTTATCACAATTGAAAGTCAGCGGTTCATTTTATTTTTATAGCACTATTAAATTGCTGCTTCCGGACATTAATCTTCTAAACATAGCTGTAAATAAATGTAGTAACTTAAAGTTCAACCCTGATCCCAACTTCGTTCACAGTCGGTTGGCGATCTTTTATCATAACATTAAAATACATTTGCAGAAAGTAAAAATAAACATAGGGCGAGATAAAAGTGGCTAAAATAAAAATTGGCGCCTATGTTTGAAAGGCGTGTTTTTTTTTAGGAGGGTGAACCTCGAACCCCATTTGCTAAAGGGCGATTACGTCGACACAACGACGATATTCCCACACTACGTTACCAAAGAGAAATGGCCCTTTACTTTCTCTCTATTACTCGGCACTAGCACTATGTTGTTGGCAACTACTTTTTTCGACTCGGAATGGTGAAATACCTTTCATAATTCCAACTTTAAAATAATTGGAGATTATAAATTCATACTTTTATAATCCCATAGACTAATTTGACAGGTGCAAATGTCAAACTCCAAATTAAAAAACAAAAAACAATCGTTTTGAAATGTCAAATTAGTCTACGAAATAACAATTAAAATTCTATTGTGTCTCGTTAATGACAGTTGAAAGAATAATATTATCCATTGTTAGTTTAATAGAGAGGTAGGTCGCTACAATAATATTGACAGAAAGCGGGAATACTAGCACTGATAGTAATTAGTAACTTCAATTTACACACGTGTGCGTTGTAAATATGTACTAGAAGTCGACAACTATGTCCTATCAACAACGGGAAAGGCTTGTTGATTTTTCAATCTCGTGTACGTACCTACCCCAAAAACTCTCACAACATTAACAACAGATAAGCTTACAATCTAGCTAGAGAGCTAAAAACAGAAATGAAGTAACGGTGGCAAGAATCTCGACTGTAGTCTAAAACTGTGAGACAACTAAAAATTTAAAGAACGAACGGAAATAGTGCAATTTATTGAATTGAAGAAGTAATAGAAAAACAACAGCCTTGGAAGTTTTTATACTTTTTATAATATGAACGACGGAATGCCAAGCAACGATTTATCCTCACAAACTCAACCCAAATGCGGAGTTGTATAGCATGGCATCGTATGTCTTAATTTCGACGCGGTTGAAGCAAGTAAATAAAATGAGAAAACAATATATTAATACTTAGTAAGTATATGAACAAGTACCCATTTTTTGCCAGATCATTCATGGTGCTGTTCTTCGTCCTCGTCCGTTCCTTAATTTCTTAAAGCCTTAGGAATTTCTCATACGTTTTCGATGACATTATTAATTTTCTCCATTTCATGATGCTAACTATATACGTGTAATCAGTACCCTAATTACGTAACACACGATCAATCACAATCATTTTGAAGGATATTGCTAATCCATTGCTTCATAAATGTTTGAAAAAAAAAATCTGCTCAACAACGTAAATAACGCAATGAATGTTGTTGAATTGTCAAAATGAAACGGATTCTGATTGATTGTATGTTACGCAATTGGGGTGCAGGTTGCCCACGGTCACACCGCTAGCGTTCGTTTATGCACTCGCAAATCGTAACAAGCGTTCATTATCGGTAGTACCCGTATCCTATCTACTGTAAACATTGATCCACTTGACGACCCGGCTTGCCTGAAGGTGGAGTATGTTGCAATACAACCACTGACATATCAGCATTTTTATCTTTAACACCGATTTTGGCAGTATACCTACGCTTCGGCCGGATAACTATTTAGGAATTTGATTACATTTTAATATTTATTTACCTGCACTACTTTTATTTAACTTACATAAGGCCTCGTCCACAAACTCAAAGCATTTATTTCAATTAAACCATTTACAGGCACTTTTGAATTGTCAAGGAATCAGTCAGTCAGATATATGTATGAAGCTAGTTGCCCATTCCAAAGCGTAGTAGGAAACTTTTAAATAAAAATTTGTTACAAAATATTGGTTACATCATTCATGTTGAAATTATACATGTGAGAACAATGTAGACCTAGGCCTGTAGATGTGGGAAGCGTCAGGGTAGCCCGCGAAATTCAAATTTTCTTACGTTTTCCATAAGTTAGCAAAGGTGTCAAATGTCATGATTTCATGAAATCATGACATTTGACACCTTTATCTTCTTCTTAATCACTATTGCTGATTGTAATGATAATAATTGAGTAAAGCCATATTTGTTACGACCGCGAATCATATTTTAATCAACATAAAACCTGACATTGACCTGCAAAAATGCAAAAAACGTAAGAAAATTTGAATTTCGCGAGCTACCCTGACGCTTCCCCCTTTATCAATTAGTATTAGCATTTTTGCAATCCCCCAACGTATAATATGCCTGCCTGCATAGTGTGCGTTTTATACAAGATTTGAATTTCGTCTCATTTAGTTGAAGTATGTGGGGAGGAATTTTATTGTACATTTTAAACAGTTTCCCATGAAAGATGAATCTAGAGATTTTCCCACCCGTACGCAAAATACGCGCTTTGACGTGGAGTTGCGGATACCAGCCCGTATTACCTATTATGTCTATCACCTCTTTTGGTAAAAAGATATAAATTCTTTCTTACGTACAGTGGGCTGCATCAAAATTTCAATACAACAAGGGTACCCAATTGATGAAGCCCACCGTACATGATGTTTTCATAGATATATTGACAAGGTACCGTCATGATGTTACACAAAGGACTCATTCCTTCGTATTTGAAGTATTCTTATATATAGCTCAATAGTGGACTATTCTGATTGCTTTGCATCAACGTTTCATTCAAATTCAACTCAACCTATACATAATTTTAATGTTTGTCAGTTTTGAATATTAAAATTTATGAAATCTAATGATCCATAATAAATAAAGAATAGAATAGAAAAGAATTAAAGACTCACAAATGATTAATAAGACTTACAACTTGTATCACTAATAACTGAAACAAATAATGGTGGATCACAGTTGTGGCAACCCATGTAAGATGGCACAACAGCGACCCACGAAAACACAGTCTAGGCGACTTGAAATCATGCTTAGGATATAATAATCCATAATAGATCCGAGACAGAAACTAGTCATGTTCATTATAGCATTAAGTAGGTATATTGATAAACTATTTATAAGTGACATGAACCGTTTATCATCTGCTATCGTAAAAGTGGAAAGTTTTCGTCTTTTCGTTGAAACGATTGACTTTTCTGAGATAGCCTCACGGTCTACATTGTCGTATAATGTTGATGACCATGTACTCCTTCCTATCTTTACTAAACCATTAGGTAACTGTAAAGATAGTTTCATATCACATACATACTACGACATGAATATTCAATTTTTTAACTAGTCCAACAGGCCTAAATGTTATCGTCATCTGTTGATATAGTATCTCTAAAGTCGGAACTAATTGGCCCCAAGTGGAGTCTCGATGGGCACTTGAAACGTGGGCCGATGCACAGGCAAGCGGAGCCGCGGTATCTACGTCAGTTATTATGCACAGCTGCATCGCATCAAATCAAAGCAACTACTGTTGGAGCTGCACTGGACTTCCAGCCTGGGAGATCAATTGCTGTGCTATAAAATTAGCTTATTGTCCGCACCGCACTCGTGTCAGTAATGGTATCCATCCACAATTCTAACCCTACTATTCACAAAGTCAAAAACACGTGTGAGCTCTTATCCAGTTACAAGATAATTTAAGATGAAAACGTGATTATTGTGATTGTGATACTCATACTACAAAACAACAGTGGTCACAGCTATTTCATCATCTAAACAAACAGATAATGTTGATAAACTTTATTATCAGGAAAATACAGTGGAATGTCATGCTCATGATGAACGTAGAGATGATATTCACATAAAATACTTTCGTTTGATGAGGAAGATACCCCACTACAGGAACTCTTTACAGTTATGACTACTTGCGTAACATTGTAAGTTGTAATTCTTTTATCTGAGGTTCTAACACTCATAAAATATCCAAGGGACAAGAATAAAATATTATATACAAAACCAAATCCGGGTTTCTATGCTTGCCAGCTATAAGCCTCAATTTCCCAGTAATCCTCTTTGATCCTCAACCATGCTCAACCACATGATACTGAAACCGCAGGATTAATGGCTACACAGCATTAAAAAGGATTGCTTTTAAGCTCAGTCCCATCTGTCAATGGTCTATATGTCCTTTTGTAATCAAGTCTCTAGTATAACTTTATAAAGGCAATCACTTTGAACGACAGACAGCCTGACTTTTACGATTTCTTGTGAAACTTGGCTTTACATTTGTGCCTTTGAAGAAATCGCGATGCCCGAAGCAATTTTACGATTTACACCTTAGTGTCCATTTAACTGACACTATTAAAATGTGGTGGTGGTGTCAGTGTGAGCGCTATTAATGTAAGTCAATGGTACTATCAGTACAGAATTGTCAAGTTATTGGATACGATTAAAAGTTCAAGTGTAAATCTAAACGTTAGAATATGTTTGAATTATGTCAAATAAACAAATAAAATCGTGAAAGCGCGTATCGTTTATAATATTACATCTAAATTGATCGCACAAACACACCATAATATTTAAATGGTTATAAAAAGTGGCGTCCCTAAAAAGTTACCGCATTTTTAACCCCTCACCAGACGCGGTGCGCGGTAAAACCAACAGCTTCTCAGCTTTCACATATTTTATTTATTAAACGATGTGCACACACCCGGGGCCCATAGCAAAATAGGGATCACAGGAACCCTTTTCTAATTCAACGATTCGGATCGAGATAACATATTTTTGTAACCACCCACTAGTAACATGGATATGGTCATTATAGTAACATGGATGGGCAATATTGTACAAATAAAACTAGTAATATTATTAATGTATACAGAGTGTCAGGGACATCGACGCCAAAACTGTTACCATGGATTCAGTACATTATTCTGAACCCCCCCCTTTTTTTTGGGTGGGAAATTATCAAGTAACTTCTCTCGCTCTGAGCGGAGTGGGAGGGCATGTCAGACTCTTACTGACTAAAACCCACCCGTGTTCCTTCAGTTGCCTGTATGTTGCCAGAGGCCACGGTATGCCTTTCGGACTTTCCCGCGACCCCGGCAGGCATCGACCCTAGCGGACCCCGTCAGTTCTGCTGACATCTCTTTGAGGCGCGCATGGAACACAACGCGCCGTCGACTCGGGCCTGGTCCTTATTGGACAGCGAGCTACATATTGCACACTATCCGCAAGCCCGCGCCTACGGTGGCCGGGAATCGGCCTGCGATTCCCGACGCCCAGGGCGTCTCTTGCGGCGGTTAGGAGCGTGAGGGCGCGAAATTTACTTCTCCCTCACACGTTCCGCCTCCTCCTTCGCGAGCATTACTGCTTCGTAAAAGAAAGTGACGGCCTGCCAAGCCCTCTCGCTCTGTACCATAGCCTGAACCAGGGCCGGACGCGAGCGATCACCGCCACCGATCGCCTCCACGAGGACACGGCGGTGTGGGGCACCGCCGTGCCAAGCCAGGCAGACCTCCAGCGTATGCTCCAGCGTGTCCTCCGGGCGATCCATATAATTCTAAAACCCCTGCGTTCCATACATTTTGACCGCGTAGGTATTGCACTTTCCTTTGAAACAGCAGATTTTTCTTAAAATAACCGAAGAAACAACCCAGGGGGGTTCAGAATCATGTACTGAATCCATGGTAACAGTTTTCGCGTCGATGTCCCTGCCACCCTCTATATATAATATTACTAGCGGACGTCACCCTGTTCCCGTGGAAGTACGGGGATAAAATATAGCATATGTTACTCGCTGATAATGTAGCTATCCATTGCTGAAAGAATGTTTCAAATCGGTTCAGTAGTTTTTAAGTTTATTTGTTGAATACAAATCTTTTCTTTTTATAATGTTAGTCTATAGATAAATGTGAAAGTGAGTTTGTTTGTTTGTTACGCTTTCACGCTAAAACGGCTGAACGGATTTGGATGAAATTTGGCATATGGGTAGACCATGACTTGGAGAAGGACATAGGATACCTTTTATCCCGATATTCCTACGGAATCGAGCTTATGCGGGTGAAACTGCAGGGCGCAGCTAGATAACTATAAATTACTAGCTGCGCCCCGCGGTTTCACCCGCATAAGTCTCGACCACGTGGAAAAAAAAAAAAGTATCCTGTTCTTTTCCAGGGCATCATCTATAAATGTGCCAAATTTCATCCAAATCCGTTCAGCCGTTTTAGCGTGAAGGCGTAACAAACAAACTTACTTTCGCATTTATAATATTAAGGATGATTATCTAAAAGTTGTATTACTAATAAATATTTATAATCGACTTTGTAGTTTGGAATGGTCTCTTTCCTGAACTGTTAAGTAATAAGATAAAATAAAATGAGACCAGCAAAGCTATTCACAACCATTCGATACGCTTACGTGCTGAATCGAACATCAATCAATGTTATCAAAAGAGTCCCCAAAGGCTGTTCACAAATCAAAATCCAGAAAATTAGTCAAATAAGTCATTGAAAATGTGTTATTTTCGATTCGACAACTTGTCGAATGGTGGTGAATTATTTAGGGTCATTTACCTACCAAACTGTCTAACGGCCGATATGGTAATCATTTATCACAAGTGTGCAATAACGGTAAAAATTACAGAGTCCGACTCATTTTTGAATAATCTATGATTCGTAGATTACAACCATGATAACCTTTTGACAAACATATTAGTAATGCGCAAACAGAACGGTATGAATGAGATACAAATTAAGCAAACAATACCAGCAAGTGATTGTTATCTTCATTGCCAGCCGTCACGAGACTCACTAAAAATACACATAATTTTTTAAAGTTACTCAATCCTGTTCCTGGGTCATCCTTTTAAAATCTATTAATATCTGTAATGGGCTATGTGACGAATTTGCGGCTTTTGATTATTATGTTACCTACTTAGTTTATCTTTCTATAATGATAACCGTATCGTAATAAATCCAGTAGGTGAGTCCCTATACTCCATTTGAAATAAGATTAGACATTTAACTAAACCTTTTTTACAGTCCGTTCAACCGATTTTGACTTCTATTGCGTTGGTGGCATGACAAATGGCTGCTGTAAAAATGTTTGTTTAAATGTCTGATCTTATTTCAAATGAAATATAGGTAAGTTTCAATGTCTACCAGTATTTAAACAATTCAATTGAAACGTATTATAGGTAAAAAACAGTGGCACTCCGGGACTGCCGACAGAAATGAAAATTTGAAAAATTTTATTGTGCAGGAAATACTTTTAATGAGGTGTCGGTAACAGTGTCGCGAGTTCAACTGTTTTTTCCCATCTCAAAAATGCCCAACGCGCCTAAAGAAGTTTTCACTTCAAAAATTGTAGGTACTTAAAACTGCACACCTGCTTTATTTTGTATCTTCCACAGCAATCCGCATTTTATCATTGTGCGATGTCTTCGATAAATTGAACCTCATGATTACTTTAAGATTTTAATCAAGATAACAATATCTGTAGCGTGGTATTGCGGTGGTAACTTGTGGATTGCTCTGTGGGGAAATCAACCCTCCTGCGCCCCTCCAGTAATCGCGTCAATATAAAAAGAATATTGCTAATGGCTTTTACACACCCACAAACTTACTATATTCCTACTCGTTAGACTCCCTACACTTATTCATATTTTTTTATGAATCTTCCGGGATTCAAAAGTCTTATATTATATCCACTTTTCCTTATGAGACAAATAAACACAAACAGATTTACATACCCACGAAGAGTGTATAGGATAGTGGTATGTTCAAATGAATACCCGTCCTAATTCCACAAACAATCGAGTTATAACGCCTGTTCCATATTTAAAGGGCAACATTGTATTCGTTGAAGAACGAGAAGAGAACCCACGCACGTGAGTAGACACTGGAGATTAGTTCTCTGATTACGTGACATCGACACACCCTGGGCGTTCACCATTCATTCATAGAAATTTATTGACGTCTAATACACACTTTTATCGCGCTGATTAACTTAGAACCATGTATTTGAATTCATTATGGAATTATAAAAGAGGAACCGGCTTACTGAGTCTTTCCGAAACAAGATTATTAGATTACTCTTATCTGACCATGTTCTGAGTGGCAGTGACTACTCATGGTAGTACATCGGTTCCTTTTGGAGCCACATTTTCAATTCCGTAACAAATGTTGAAAAAGAAATTCAACCTGTCCACATGAAGTTACGTTTAAAATCCTCTAACTGCCCACGAAACATTCCATTCTTTGTGTGCTTTTAGAGGTCCTGGGTGGTTTTGAAACTTAAAAAGTCAATGACATCGTTCGTGGCTTAACTCAAAATGTAAACATTACGTAGACAGGGTTCTGAATATATTTCGTAACAGGATTCCTCCAGGAATTTTAAGTAGCGACAGTAAAGTGCGCCCAAGATAAAAAGGATTATTAACTAATCTATTTTAAAGCCCGCTTTTGACGCAGGAAGATGTAGTTTTATTTCGACATCAAAAAATTAACCCACAAAAAGCTTGGTGATGTAACATGGGACGCGCCATTTATAGTTTTTACTTTTTCTCTTGTGAATTGCGCGTGGTTGTTTTTGTTGTTTGTTACCCTATCGATCTTGTGTTCTAGGTTGGATGAGTTTTATGTTCATATCAGTTATGAAATGTAATACGCTATTCTAAATGAAGATATCTTCAAACCAAGAGAAAAAAAACATGAACGAGTACCTATCAATTTGATTGCAAAGCTCTAACCTTCATGGAAGTAAGCCAATTGAAGACAAGAGGTGTGGCGTGTTGATTGTTATGAAATTTATGAGGAATTAAGAACTTGTAATGTACATCTGAAGTGATTGGTTAGTAATTAAAATTTCATACGAATCAGTCAAAGATAACGCTAGAGTGAATTACTCATCAATAGCTCAACTGGCGATCATACGATATACCTTCCCGTTTCCAAAAAAGACTCGAGCAGACGATCTGTGACTCTCAGAGTCGCGTCGTGAGTTGATTTTGATGAGTGGGCATCAGACAGACAGTATATTTATAAATATAATATAGTTGCATTAAGTGCTTAGTCCATTCGTAGAAATGCTATGTAAAATTAACATAAACCAACCATGCCACAAGATTTATCGCTGTTACAGGTAGTGATTTCTACTAACTGTTACCTTATCGTATTATTATGCACAAGCTTTTGGTAACTGAAAAAAGAATGGCTATTAATCACGGAATATTTTAGCTACAGACGGAGCTTTGGCATTCATGCAGATAAGATAAAATTAGTCTATGGTTAAACAAAGCCCTTGACTAGAAAAATACCGGTGACGTAACGGTTAACATCGTTAGTGAGATATAGGTAGATGACTAAAATCAGACAACAGTCACTGATGGAAGCGAAGGGTGAAAATTATGATAAGGTGACTATTATTTGCTTAGCTCTATGAATCATTCGAAATGAATCCACAGACTTACGAGTATTCGTACTTACGTCTCTAGTTAGGGATTCGTTTCTTTTAATTTCGAGTTACTAAAATTATGGTCTGCGACATGATTATTAAAATAATATCTCTTTACATTGCTACACAATTCATAGGACAGTACCAGTAACCAGATATAAGTAAGGCCCCTTATTATTTTAATGCAGTCACACTGAGCTATTTTAGGGTTTCGTCGACAGCTATAGGAAGGAACCCATATGATTTCGTCATTTCCGTTCGTACTGCACATAGTTAAGTATTATAGTTGCTTGGAACAAATCTTATTCCAATTCGTAAAAAACCTAGAATACGATTTACTTGTCTTTACCCGACTATGGCAGACGAAGGGTTAATTTATTTACCAAAAGTCCGAAAACTAAGTGGAGCGAGTATACGTTTTGTTTTGTACTTTTCGAGTTATTATAATGATTTAATTAAAATAAAACAAACACCTCGCCGAAAGCCTTGAGTTATCTTCACACAATGTATTTACGTGATTTAATTGGTGCTGTTCACTCGATATTATTGTTAATTAAGAAAATTTGTGGCGTGTTCCGCTCGTCAAAGATTAATGGATCCAACATGCTGACGAGCATATCTAATGTCACTGAGACCTGAGTAATAAAATAAACAACATGTAATTTATACCTACCTACAGCTATTCTTAAGACATTGTATGTATGATAAGATTATAGACTTAACGAAATGCGGAAGTTGATTTTAACAAGTAATAATGGTCAGAAAAATGGCCTTTACAATTAAATGTATGTTATAATTAAATATTTTTATTGTTTGAGGAATTAGGGTCAAGTTCACTTTACTAGCTTAAATATTTACTTTCATTATCTTGATCATTGAAAAACATATTTCAGCAGTTACATGATTGTAGGCTGAAATGGTGAAGTATAAAACAAGTGCCTTGTATACTATCCACAATAATGTTTTTGGTGTTTGATGGTTGTGACTCAACAACTTCACTTGATAATATTTAGATAGATTATGCAATTGTAAAGGCACTCGCACATATGACTTGGGTTAATTTTTTGTAACAAAAAATAAACTTGAAATCTTAACTTTTGTTACTAAAATTTTATTTGGCTTCAATAATTATTATTAACTTTAGTTGTGCTTTATACATTTACAATGCTGTATTTTGTGCTCCATATAAAAGTAGGTTTATTATTCAGATATGGGTGCCAAGTTAAACAATGCATCAAAATAGATTGACTTTCGTATAATTTATAATATTAGTAGATGGGTTTTGACCTTTGAATTCTTAAAAATTTGATAAAATACAATCCAAACTTGCATGAGCCTAGTAAAAAAAATACATGCTGAACCTTGTAGGGTGTAAGAGCCCAGACAGCCCAGACTAAGTCAATCACGTTATATCGTTGATGCAGCTGTACGTATCCCATCTGCATCACTCTATGATGACTGAAGACATTGTGGAATACATCAGAACCAAGATCGAGTGGACCTTGAGAGTAGGAGTTGGAGTTGTGCCATAACATAAACTTCAAGTTGTTTGTGGTGCTGGTTCCAACTCTGTACCTAGAAGCCTTCATCAAAGAAGAGTTCTGGCCAAAAGGTGTGGCGTTCTGACAATTTCATGGATGGTTACGTGACACCACACAGCGCAACACGATGCTGACACAGTCATCACTTATGTTCAATAATTATTTGTAGTAATTATAATAAAAAGTATATCTATGTTTAGGTTAAGGTTTTTATTTATGTATGGTCCTGCGAAGCCTGAATTAAATGAATTATTATTTTATTATTATTAATTAATAAACTCAACAATTAATTAGTATTAGTAAAAATATTAATTTTAGATTTTCGGGCTTTTCAGACCCATCTTGACCCAGAGGGTTACAGTATATTCAGAAATCAATTATTCTAATGATATAGCTGATCTTAAAAAACGTTCAACTTACTTAGTATGTTATCAAAATGTTCATTTTGATAACATACTAAGTACTACCGTTTTTTAGTTAGCCCTGACTAACTACACTCATTTTAAGAGGTAATAAGTGTGATATTTGTCACATAGGTATGTGTTACACTTTCATAAATTGCAAAAAGTTAATTGCATAATTGTTGTGTACTGAATTAAATAAGAAAGCTTGGTACTTGGCTATAAGAATTGTATGTCCAATTACTACGATTATAATAAATAAACAATTTATTCATAGACAAATGAAAATTAAAGGTTTTATTCTATCTTACACGATTTAACCTTCCAACCAATAATTATTTTGTCAGGGTAGCGGTTAACATGTACAGGTTAATAAATTACTTCCTGCATCATATTCTTATTGGAAAATTATGAACATTAGGTTCTAATTGGGGTCTCCTGGATGTGGACTAAATTGTTTTAGACAGCGCCAATTCAAAAGTCATATTAACTACGATTTCTTCCAGTCAAAAGATTAAGTAATAGAAAGCAGTTGTTCAAATAAATTCATAAAACGTACCAGCTAGGGTGAATCTGTCCATGTAGTTGATGAGGTTGACGAAACACAGTATGCCGACAGTCATGTATTCCACGAAGGTTACTTCACTCAGATTTTCTCTCCTCCTGCTTTGCTTCTCCTGCAGCAGCGCGGTCGCAGATTCATTATCACTGTTTATAACAAGCTGCTGGTTCGAAGTGTTCGGAGTTATACCACTCTGATCCATGTTGGTAACGCTACTGATATACTACTATGATCACCTGTGCAGTATGAGCTACAGCCAACTATCACTTTCAAGAACAAGAACTTTGAATGTCGAAATTTTGATTTCTCCGGAATAGCTTGTCGATTAAACTCCTTAATTTTTAATTTAACTACTACAGACTAATTAAATTAAACTGATTAAAATATAAATTAAATATAAAATACTGTAGAAGATAAAAATAATCAGGAACTCAAATCATGATTTGACGTTACGTAGGACTCGAGCACCCGTGATGACAACTCAACGTTCGTGACGTGAATATGTTTGAAACACGAAGCCAGTGTTGCCGTTCTACAAAATTTTAAGTCCCTAGATGATCTGAAAAATTCCGCCAGTTATGGGAAAAAATATTTTCAAGGAATCCGCTAGAAGTCCCTAGATTTTTTTTAGAATAAGTATTTTTTGTATGTTTTTTTCGTTTCCAAATGCTTTTTAAGATCTTCAAGTTTCGCGTACATTTCAGAGTGGCAATAACTATAAAATGCTTTAGTTGAGTCACCAGGCACGGGTTTTAACCAATGTTTGATCTCTTTATTATTTTCCCACTCGGTTACTTTTTTTCATCGGAACTGCCTTGCTGACCATGAAAATCGAGTTTATTCCACGCACAGTAATCACACTAACCACTAACACTATTTCACTTAAAAGTAAAAATAATAAAATTATTGTATTTGTAATATCTGTGAGTGCGAATGAATGAATGATTAATTGGCAACAAACGAATGAACTTTTGATTGGCTCTACAGTTCGTGTATAGCAGGGGAATTCCCATACAGTCTGATTCTATGTTAGTATTACCAGCGCTAGACTTAAAAATCGGGTCAGGATCGGAAAATACGGATAAGAGTAATGATTTTTATTGCTGAAAAAGTCACCTACCCTGAGTGTTAAAGTCGTTAAATTTTTTCTAGTCGCTAGATCGAAAAAAAAAAGTCCCTAAACACATCCAAAATCAGCTAGATCTAGCGACAAAGTTGCTAAAACGGCAACACTGCACGAAGCTGTCATCTTGAATTGAACAATGAACGAATAAATTTGACACAGATAACCTAAATGAACTAGTGAAATATGGACACGGGTTTTAGCAAAGGGTGGCAGGGGTGATCCGCGCCGGGCCCCAGGTCCCCTCAAAACTTGAGAAGTAGGTACTTTTACATATGTACTTTTCAAATCTCAAAACATGCCGAAATATGTTTAGCAAGAAATTACATTCATAATGTGGATGAAAATGCAAAAAAATATCCTGCCGTGTGCGAGGCCCATGTTTTATATAGTAGTTAAGGTATTTATAGTTACGTTATAACTACTTGATATATTTTTGGCATTATTCCTTTTCTGCAAAATGTCACTTGAAATTATAATAATAGCTACATAAAATGAAAAGACCAAGTGGGAGACTTTTTGTTTTGTCGCCCTAGGCCATCCTAGTTGGACACTGGCAACAATTTAGAAATCAGGGGGGCGTAGCTACAAACATATGCTGCTATACAGTGTGAGTCTTCATAATGTGCACATATCGAAATGAGGAAATCTATGCTTAATTTTAACGACAGAAAAAATATTTAAAAAATCTAAATATTGTTTTTTATACTTTTTATGAAATTAAAAAAAAAATTGTAACAAAACTGTGTAACTTTTAAACTGAATCAGCTATCGCGATGAAACAAACTCCATAATGATTGAAAGTAAGTAGCCGTCCACATAAAATTAAAATTGAGAAAAAAACTACCCTCAATTGAAAATAAACATGTTTTTTTAGTAAAAATCTGTATTTTTTTCTTCAATTTTTAATTGTAAAATTTATAAATAAGATAATAATAAAAAGAGAGCAAAAAAAAATTTTTTTAAAAAAATTTTTTTTGTAAATTTTTTTTTTTTTTTTTAAACTAAAAAAAAAAATTATCATTTTTTCCGTCGATAAAATTAAGCATAGACTCCCTCATTTCGATATGTGCACATTATGAAGACTCACACTGTATTATAATAGGACTCAGTGGCGTAGCTAGTAGTAAAGGGATCAAAATATGTTGATACGGCGACAGCTACGCCCCTGATAGGATTTATATTTACATTATACTTACCTAGTGAAAATATGAAAATAAATGTTATTTTTACAAGACATATTATTATGTCGTCGCGGACTTTTTACAGGCCTTCTTAGCTCTACTACTTTCTTATAGAAAGTATTCATATAATTATCTCTTGCCAACGATCGTGAAAAACGGTAAGAAACGCTTTCACTCGACCGTTTTTCATCGACGTGGATCATCACGAAAAACACTTTTATTTTAACAGGGTAATACATATACAGAACCGGTTGAAGTGGCGGTGCTTGGGGGAGGCCTATGTCCACTGTCCTAAGCCACTGTTGGACGTATTTCGGCTGAAATTAGGTATGGTCGTTTTTTCACGTCACTAGTAACAATAACTGGCTACAGGGCATGTAGCTGAATAACTAGTTGCGAATCACACATAAACACGAATTTTTGTAACTAGTTACATTACAATGCAATGCAGTGATCGAATGAAAAGAGTGAAACGAAACAAAAGTACGTTCCGAGCGCATGTTGTTTCTTTCGCGCGTAATAACTTTATTATTACGTTATAATGTAACTGCTTATGTAGCTACAAAAACTTATTCATTCCAAAAACTTAAAGCTTGTGATATGTAACGTATTACGTAGGATATCATTTATATTTTCGTTTCGCAAATAACTGTAATACTTACATCGATAGAATCACCGTATAGAATTTGAAAAAAAACTAGTTACCTACCTACTAAAATCATTAGTTTTCAAAACAGGTGAGTCGCCTTCGAAGTCACTAGTTACGTTACGTTTCGCGAAAATCACGTAACGACCCACCCATAGCTGAAATGATGATACAGATACTGTCCACCCCGAAGATCTATTCTAAAATATTTGTGAAAGTATTTTTGAAACCAGACGAGTACTTTCGTAGATTTATCTTCTGCATCCAAACTTTATCTTTTTAAATCAGTGTAAATGCCAGATGGAATCATCGGAGAAGGCTAAGAAAGAAGATTTAAACAATTATAATCTGTTATCAATCTCAATCAATTTAATGTCAAAGTAACGTGCTAAACGTAAATGTCAATCAAATGTTTGTCATGTCATCAGAAGACAGAACCAGTGTTTCCACTTTTAGGGATTTCTCCCTTTTTTAGGGTAATATGATCAATATTATGCATGGCTTAGAAATATGTTATTTTGTTAGGGATTTATGGAATTTTGGAGTAAAATTGAACTTAAGTTGGCAACCCTATTTTTTATAGTAGCCACCACGCCCATCATCCAATGTATTCATAAATAAAATACATTTATTTCGAGCAACTTTGACTCATAAGTGGATTACACACAAATACAGAAAACACAATAAAAATAAACAAACTAAAATATTTAATAACTAACCGACCCTGCTGAAGGCAACATGCCTATCACAGCAGTGCCGTATGTATGAGCAGTCCATCTGGTCCGCGATCATCGCCAGGACGAAATTGGTGCTGCCCACACCCTACGCACCAGTGACGCGCCCCGCTTGCGTATGGAAGCAATCGGTACGTGCCTCAGCGAACATACCTGAGGCGCTGCAGTAGCGAGGCAGCCCCAATACAGCCCTGAACGCGTTGTTGAACTGCATGCGGAGGGCTCCGTATGATGCACACGTGTACCCTGCTCACAGACTGCACATGTAGAGAAACGTGCAGTACGCCTTATAGAGCGTTATCTTCACCTCCCTCGAATAGCGCGCAAACCTGCGTGCGAGCATGTTCGCTCGCACCGACAAAGCCCTCCGTTCCCGCTCCATGTCAGCACTGTCTTTGAAGTCGGTCGTAACTAAATGCCCTATGTAATTAAATTGATGCATCCTTTCGAGTGGAACACCGTTTATTAAAACGGATGGATAGTTGTGTGAACGTTTAGTACCGATCTCAAAGATCACATTGTACTTCAACCCATGACCAAGGGCAGTGGCGGATTAACCACGCAGCAAGAGTAGCAATTGCTACGGGCCCCGCGCAATAGGGGGCCCCGCATATCCAAACCCCAGCACTCGTAGCATGACTTCCATAGAAACGGCTTTTGTCGATGGAAGAATAGATTAAATGACAGATTGTGATTATGAATCTGTGTTTGGCGAGGTGCTGAAAAATGTTCGAGCTCGCTGCGCTCGCTCATGCATCTTCTCTTGCAAGTTTCTTTTCATTCCTAAAGTTTTTTAATAAGCTATTTTAATATAAATGGTGAATTAATAGGTCACTTAAACAATCGGAGGTTAAAAAATAAATTGACATCGCTTCGCTCGCTTTTTCATCATAATTTCTCTTCCTTCATAAACTTTTCTACATTAGTCAACAAAGTAACTACTATTTCAGTATAAATTGTCAATAGGAAGCTTAGACTGTCCGAGATGCAAAAAATATTTCAAGCTTGCTACGCTCGCTCTTACAATCAAGGCTCTCTTATTGCCAGCACCAGCTATTCTAAAAATGAACCATAAACCAGTGCTTTTTAATAACTTTACAGTTAGCATTGTTTGAAAAAAGTCATTTGGTTGAAGTACCTACTTGACTGTATAGGAACAGGAACAGAACGTATTTTTCTAGAAACATTGATTTGACTAGTTTATCTCAAACTTTAGAACTTAAAATAAACCAATTTCTACCATAGGGGGCCCTAGGTAGAATTTGCTACAGGCCCCGCGCTGGCTTAATCCGGCACTGACCAAGGGCATACTCTTCATAGGTCCGCACCAGCTTTCCGAGGCCACCGACTGACGCGCTCAACAGCACCGTGTCGTCAACATAACTGAGGTTATTGACACAGACTCCACCGACATGGCAGCCGACATGCTGGCTGCTGAGCGCGACAATCAAGGCATTCATGTACAGACGCCAGCACATCAAGCTACCCGAAACTGTCAAATTTTCCCAATCAACTTTGAATCTTAGATATCAGCGGTAAAGTTGAAAATCTATAAAATAAATTTGACAGATTGTAGTAGCTTGATGTGCTGGCGTCTGTACAAGTTAAAAAAACTGACTTTTTTCGTGGCCGCGAAAAGTTACTTCTTGCTTACCCATCAAAATAACGGTGTCAACACACCGTTTCATTAAATTCCGATTTCGAACTACTTTTCTATTAAATGAGCTTCATGCAAATTAGTGAAAATAATTCTATTCCTGCCAGTCCCGAACTCATAAAACAGCTACGAATATGTTTTTCAGTCTGAACATATTTTTTTATGAATTCGTCAGATTAAAATGTAAAAAACCCTATATTACATAAACAACTAGAATCTAAGAAAAGTAAACATGGGAATAATACATTTTATTAAATTTACGACTGCCAGTCAGTCATTGATATTTATCGTGAAGGGAAACATTAAAATGTTTGAAAAAACCATCGCGGCGTTTGTAATTTATAGTCATATCTGAGTGAGCTTAATGATTACTTTACTCTATGACGCCACCGAGGATTCCCTCAAACTAGTAATGAATTTAATCCGTCTAATTTTAATTTGCCATGTTAATTTTGCTATTACTGTGGCTAAAGACGACATCGAAACCAAGTCGCGTTATACCTGGAGTTGGTTTGTTTTGCATTTCCAGGTCGCGGAACAATAGTGATAAATATTTTTAAGTGTTCCGCGCCATGCCAAATGCAGCAAAAGAGTGTAAAAGTAATGCTTCGGCTTCTGGTCTTGTAAATTTATGAATGTTTTGTAGGTATTTTATGTTAAATGATGTGTTATTATTGATTATAATCATGATCCCTAAACCAAGGAATTTTGAAGATTTTTAGGAAAATTGGATCATAATTCATTAAGAAACAGGGGGAAAACCAAAAACGTATGTAGAAACACTGGAGTTCACTGGACAGAATAGAACCATAGTATTGGTAGAACCATAGACACTACGAAGTCCTCTGTGGTCCACCTCTCCACCTCCACACGTAGAGTATTTATGTTCTGTGCACCAGTGTTACCAACTTAGTGAATTTTCCACTAAAATTGGTAGTTTCGAACCCCCTTTTAGTGGCGAAATATTGCTTTTAGTGGCTGGTGGTTTTTTCTAGTGGTTTAGTAAAATTCAGTTTAAATTACTGAAAATGCTATCACTCAACCACTGAGCCACAAAAACGTTATAAATATATTATTTTTACTTCACATAATTTATTAAACGTTTTATTTATATCTTTTCAATCATTTTTAACATAACTTTACAGTTTTTAACATAAATATTTAATTATTCTACTAATAATTCTACCAACTACCAACTATTTAAATAATAATTAATTTAAATATATGTAATATATATATTTTAATATATCAATTAAAATTTTAACAATAATTAAATTATTTATTAATTTACCAAAGAATAAATCGCCGCCCCCGCAGAATAAACGCGTAAGTGCTATTGCGGCGGTTTTGATGTTAATCAATATTCATTATGTATTCAAAGGTAGGTCAAAATGCATCACCTCAATTTTAAACTTGCGCGTTTATTCTGCGGGGGTGGCGAAATGTGAAACCGACGATGATAGTGCAGACAAAAATTCATCTGAAGAAGATGAGATTTATTAAATTTTTACAGTTGTTGTTATTGAATAATTTGTATGTTCCTGGTTTTCATGATATTGTATGTTGTTTTACTGATTTTGAATATTTTATTACGTAATAATAAATATTTTTTACCGATATAAGTACTTACTGTTTTCTTTTGTAAAAACTAAAAATTAGTTTAGTGGACATTTTAGCGATTTTTAGAGTAGGGCCGATTTTTGTTAGTAGTTTTAGTTGCATCTGGTGGAGAGCTGGTTTAACTCTTGGCAACACTGCTGTGCACACGTCAGTCAAACTGTCAAAGTTACATGCTCTGAGGACTCTGGTCTAGGGATGTGAGATTAATGGAAAATAATCGATTAAATAAAAATTGATTTTTCTGTGTTCAAAATAAATCGGTTATTCAAAAATCGATTTTAATACAAATAAATAATCGATTTCTGCGAAAAAATCGTTTTTTTGTATTTTTTAAAAGTACATGCTTTTCATATTCCAATAATAAACCTAAGAGATTCATGTTAACAATTTATCAGATTAAAAAACAAATAAAATGATATGAATAAAAAAAAAAACCAATTCAAAACTAAAAATCAAAGGCAATTTCCTTTAAAATTTCAAGGTAAGGAATTAAGAAACCAAATAGCATTATTGATACAAATTTTAGTACTATTAAACGTTTTATTTAATATAATAAAAATGAAATGATGAGCTTCCCAACAAAATGACAAACTTATTGTCTCAAAAACTAAAATATACCTAAATTAAATAAAAAAAATGCCTACAGATGGCGCCGTTTTATTTATCAACTTAACGTATGAAGTTAATACGAGATTTTTCATCCAACGCATAGATGGCGCTGTTTATAAAATTGAAACTTACTGCTAGATTTTTATACGAGATACGAGCTGTTTCTGAAAATCGATTTAAACACTTAATTTATATAATCGATTTACTAAAAATCGATTAATATTATAATAAAAATCAATGGTAAAAAATCGATTATAAGAAAATAATAATCGGTTTAAATAAAAATCGATTATTTTTTAACATCCCTACTGTGGTCAGTCAGACAAACCAAGTCAAACGCCGAACCGAATTTCTCAAGCTATAGAAACTGAAATAGCGTCTGTAGTGCAATACAAAAATAATTCTCTTCTATGAAGTTTCATTCAGTAACATTTAGTTTTAACTGAAAAGTGTTGATTTCTCTAAATATGGCTAAAATATTATTTTTCATAGTTTTAATTTGTTTCACTATTAGTTTAGCTAAGAAGCCCAAAGATGAGGAAAAGCCGGATTGGGCTAAAAAGGATATAACAGATTTCTCTGATGCCGACATGGAAAGGTATTCGAATCTTGTTTTTTTTTTCATAATCTCTGTTGCCAGTGATTTTATTCTAAATAAATAACCATCGATTTTATTATTAAAATTTCCGGTCAGTGGGTCGTCTTCCTTGAAAACGGGCGTACCTACGTGGTCTTATGGTATAGGAACACATCATTTTTTAATTAATAAGGAAAACGGTAAAAAATTACACTAAATATGATTACATCCTACACTTTTTTTTTTCTAGACTTTTTGATCAATGGGAAGAGGATGAGGAACCGTTACCAGAAGATGAACTGCCGGAACACCTACGGAAGCCGCCGTCTATAGATTTCACGAAACTGGATATGTCTGACCCAGGAAATGTATTGCAAGCAACTAAGAAAGGACAGACTCTCATGATGTTTGTGTCTGTAGCAAATAAGCCTTCCAGAGCAAGAACTGAGGAAGTTACTAAGATATGGCAGACTAGTCTATGGAGTAACCATATTCAGGTGGAAAGGTTAGTGCTATTTCACTCAGTTAATGAGTCCTCCAACCTCCAACTGAAAGGTTAATGTCAATAAAAATTAAATGTGTTATGTAAAAAAACATTTTATTCTTATTAAAACTACAGGTATTGGATAATCTATGCCATCTAATCTCTTCACCACCCTTGGTTGACTGGTAGAGAATGCCTAAGGCATTAAGTCTGCCTTTGTACCTTTTTGTGTATGAAAAGTTTAAATAAATAAATCTATACAAAAATTTTGCTTCTTCATTTTTTTCATATTTCTGTTTCAGATACCTCGTTGATGATGATAGAGCAATATTCATGTTCAAAGATGGAGCCCAGGCATGGACAGCGAAGGAATTCCTTGTAGAACAGGAAGAATTAAAAGAAGTTCAGTTGGACAGTCAAACATACCCAGGAAAGAAACCTGATGTGAAAAATAAGTCTGTCCGAGATGAATTATAATAGTGTATTATAATTTTTTACGGTAACAGTAAGGTTTACAGGTTATCTACATAATACTTATCACAAAACTATTGAAATGAAAAACAACTTCTGATAAATTCTGTATTAAAATGACTAGTTTGATAACTGTGTGTACCTACTCCATGTAATTTTTTTATCACAAGTACATTATTTTCCTGTGTGTGGGAGATAATATCCGTTGGATACTGTAAGTTAATTCTGAATATTTTGTATACAAAATACAAGCATTCATCTTCGATTTAATAGTTTTATTACTACTAACTAGTGATGTACCGGATATCCGAGGGAGAAAAAAGATCTGTATCCGTATCCGTTACGTTTTGGCAGATCTTGAACGGATCTTTTATACATTTCATTACCTATATAAAATTTTAAAGATATGTAGCAATGAAATACTATTATGTCCGTGACTACCGCAGGACCACCAACGCCAATCGCTTCCATATTTGGTATATACTTAGTACCCAATTGGTACTAATTAGTGCTTGAACGACAAAGTTGGTACCTTAGTAGTTTTCGAGAATTTGAAGGTAGTCACGCTCCGTTCAGCAGGACCACCTTAAGCGCCGAAAAAGGGGGCATGCTGCATTTATATGCGACTGTACCACCTAAAAATGACTATACCGTTTTTTTCAGATGGTTACGCTCAAGTATAAAATGGTCGCTATTTCGTAGCCTCCGTAATTAAATCAGTTTATAAGAGAACTGCTAACACTTTCTTGTTTTTTGAATAACTTTTGGATTTAAAGCTGAAACTTTCAGGGATGTTTTATTACAAAATGAAAAAATTTGTTCACTATAGTCCATCGTTTTGTATTCAGAGGGAGCTGTGTATTCGATCGCCAAAGCAACACCGCTTGAAATTTGATGAAATCTCTTTATATCTTCATATCGCGTAAAGTTTTTTAATCCAGATTTGTACACCTTAACACATAAGTATTTCGATTCATCAACAAATGTCGATGTACTTACTTGAACAAATTGCAACTGACTATGAACTAATTATCTGTAATACTCTCATTTATCTAAGCCGCAACATTTTGCTGGGGTTACGCTTACAATTTAACACTGTGACTACCGCCACCCTACCCAATGGCATGGTATATCTAGTAAACTACCGAAGAACTAATTTTATCTTGCAGGGTACTAATTTTCTATGTAGGTTTGAGGAAAGCGACAAGCTCCTCAAACTTGGAATCAACATTCAAAGTCGTGGTCCTGCTGAACGAGCGCGCGAAAGTTTTCATCGTTGATTTCTCAGTACTTAAATACAAATGTTTCAGTTGTTTTTTTTACGCAATGAACCACATTTAAGGGTACTAATTATTTGTATACTTAGAATACTAGCTGCAGCATGCCCCCTTTTTCGGCGCTAATAGTGGTCCTGCTGAACGGAGCGTGACTACCGCCGGACCACCTTCGAAGTAGAGTTTCTCAAAAACTACTAAGGAACCAATTTTGTTGTTCGAGCACTAATTAGTACCAATTGGGTATTAATTGTTTACTAAATACGGAAGCGATTGGCGTTGGTGGTCCTGCGGTAGTCACAGACATACTTCAATCCAAATTAGTAAAAAAAGAAATTTAATCATATTTATTATAATTCAAGTACAGTAAGTACCAGTAAATTAAGTTATAAGGTAGTAATTAAACCATCTTTGTAGTGAGATCAAACCTCAAATATTTGTGCTATGCTAATTAGTGATGTGCCGGACCGTTAAAAAATGTGATCCACGGATACGGATCATAAGGGTCTAGATCCGCGATTACGGATCTTAACTTTCTTCAGGTTCAGCAGGAATTATTTATGATCCTCATCGTAACTAACTTTTGGGGGACAAAGCTACCAACTTACTCTTTTTGAAATACAATTTACCATTACTCAATATTAATTATGCCGTATATTTTTTTAAGTTCTTGAAAACAACATAAGTAGTTTTAATTAATGTGTTAACTTACATAATTATTTAATAGATATTTAGACCCTTATGATGCGTATCCGCGGGTCACATTTTTAACGATCCGGCACATCACTACTACTAACCTAGAATGTAAGCTTTATTTATAGTTGTAGGTGAAACAATTCTGCAAATAAAATGTTTTCGAAAAATATTGTTTATTAGAGCAGTAGTTAATGATTTAGTTGTGTAGTGTACATAACAAAATTAGAGGACATAATGATAATGCCGGTTTCACGTTGAAATACATTTTGGTAGTCCTTAGAAAGCATCAGTAGCCCGGTAATGCTCTTCATCAATTGTTGAGTAGATATGACCTTCACCACACATCCATTCCAAGATATTTCTGGAAATATAAAAATGGTGTAAATAAAAGTGGCACAAATTAGGGAAATAAATGAAGAAAAAATAATGGAGTGAAAGTTGTATTGCAATTACAACAAGAATTTTATACCTTCAACTGTCATAAACAAGACAATAGTTTTTTTTTATTATTATGGCCTTTTTTAAAGGCCAATCGACAGATGATCGGATATTATAAGTAAAATGGCTGTTATGATGATGTGTGGAAGTTTGAAACTGTGTTGTCCATTTTATAGTTGAGAAAAATCCAATAAGTTAAAAATAGCAGTCTGTTACAAAGTTAAGAATGCTGTGTCCAGATGTATGAAGGTAAACATAACAAAAGGAGTAAGGATTCTAGCAGGTGGCAATATGTAGTTTCTGCATATAAAAGGTGTGAGTTTCTGTGTGTGTGTGTGTGTCTATGTTACTATACTTACTCAAACTCCACTTGTGACATACGGTCCTTCAGTGTGCCATACATGTCTTCTTTACTGATACCCTGCTCCAGGGTAGAAGCCCTTATCTGGTTAAACACCATCATTTGTCTGGGATTTAGGCCGTTCACAGATGCGCTGCTGCTTTCAGTGACACCAACCATGGAATTGGCTGGTAGACCACCAGTGAATGTTGAGTTATTGTTTTCAACCTTTTCCTGTAAAAATAATCATAGTAAAATAGGTTTTGGGGAAGATCTGTAGGAATTGCAAGACAATGTGGAAGCTTCTGAAAATTTATGAAAAGAATGGATACAATACAGAGAACAAAGAAAAAGTACCTATTTGCTTCAACTGAAGATTGATGCAGCAGCATATTTCTATAATATTTCGTTGATATATGTATTGGATGAGGTATATTTTAGACATGGGATAAAATAAAGCTATTATTACAGTTTGATTCAAACTTAATGGTGGCACGGAAGTGCGCTACTCGCTGCGCAGTACCCTGTCCCTCACCCCTGCTGACCCATGAATTTGTTACTGCGCAGCGACTCACCTCATGTTCCAAGCCACCATTAAGTTTGAATTGGAGTGTACTAGTAGTATAAACTTTCATAAATCATAATTACCTTTTTAGAATCAGCTTCCATTTTAAGCCTATTTTGGATACAGTGAAGGTAGTGGAACGTGATAGCATTAACATCGGTTATAGGCATTATTTTGAATGTCATCAGTACTTTCTTTCCTTTGTTGGTCTTCACAGTGCCATATACTTGTATGTAGTCATTCACCTGCACCTTTGGTGTGGCTTTATCCTGCAAGATAGGTTGTAGAATTGGTTAATTCAATAAGTGGCAGAAACAAATCAAGGTCTAATGGTGCAGTATACCCGCAACAAGTAATTAACATTTTCAAAATTATTGGAATGTTTGTAAGTATTGCTATTGTGCAGATGTACAAATAAGGTTTCTTCTCAAACAAGTTAAATAAAGAATTCCTTACATCTTCATCAGCTGCTTCCTGGTCCAGCCAAAGCACAGCTCTCATCCTGCCAGTGATATCTTGTATGGTATAAGTAATTTTGGTGCTCTGCATCCGGATGTTCCTCACGCGAGCCACAATGGAAACTATCTGGATCTCTGTTCCCCATATCTTCACACCATCATCTCCACTGTGTAGAGCTTGACTGATCACTATAGGAGCTGTTCGCGATGCTCTTCGGCCCTGAATAGAAGTAACAAGATATTTTGTAGTAGTAGTAGTACTGTATGAACGTATGGAGGACCAATGTTAAGGGTAATCTAAAGTACTTACCGGTTTTTGAGCTTGATTGGGTGTGTTTACATTTCCAAATTGGTTTGGGGAGTTGAAAAAACCTCCGCCAACAGCAGACTGATCTGAAACATAGTTTACAAACAAGTCTGGAGAGAGTGCCGGTAGATATTATACTCTTGATGATGTTATGAATTGTTTGATTGATCATCTGTTAGATATTAGTTTTCTAGGTGGTTGTAGCGTTAACTACTTACCATTCCACATTTTAGGAAAACAGAGTGTGCTTTTAATTTCAATTAACTCTCTTTTAAATTTTCAAAAATACAATATTCCTTTTACGTTTTCGTGACGAGTTTTAACACGTCGTTGGAGGGCGCGGGAATTTTGATGTTTGACAATGACAATCGGTCATTGATTGACAATAATGACCAATGACATAGGCCGCATTCCGAGTTACGCCAAAAGTGATTATATCGCGAATCCGACCAAAGTCCAAAGTCACAATTTTTACTCAATAACCCTTAAATTTTGTAACTATTAAATTTGGTTGGATTCGCGATATTATCACTTTTAACGTAAGTCGGAATGCGGCCAATGAGGAGTTGGGCAGGTGCAGTGATGCATTCTTACCAGAGTAAAAAAAACGTAAAAATGAACTTTTTGGAAGTCCAATGTATTCTCAGCTATAATATAGAAAATCGACTAAACATGTGAAACGGTGCGATTCGCCTCTCAAAAAAATTTTTGTCTGTGAAAAGTGTGTGACAGGTGTGAAAGTTTGATGTTGATGTTGACATATATTTGCTTGATGAAAGTTTACGTTTTATTTGGAAGATAAAATAAACAAAATAACATTCGGTTTAATGTGACTATGTTGTATTTGTTATTACGAAAATAATGGCTTATAAAACGTTCCACAAAGAAAAATATTACATTACTTTTAAAAGAGGTTTCGAAGACTGCAAGAAAGATGTGACTGTAACAATTGACAAACTTTTTGAAACCGATACTCTGGTTGGTTTCTCTGCTCTCAAACTTTAAAATTTTAACAGTGTTATTAAAAATGTAGTAAATAATTGAATTTAAAATTAACTTATTTAATTTCAGCGAATATCTTTATCGGATGATGAAGACCCCACATTTTTATGTGTTCTTACCATCACACGTATGGACTATGAAGATTTAAAAAAGCAACAGGGTCTTCTGGTGGATTTTGACAACTTCCCATCACAGCTTGTGAGGCTACTACAGCAATGTGCTTCCAACAACATGTGAGTCAAGTGGTAAACAAAGGATTTCAAGTTTAGTGAGATTACAGTATTGGGGATAACTGGTGCGTTAGCACTAGCTTAGCATTAGCTCCATATAGTTTATTCATGTTAAGTTAAAGGCAAAAAGGTGAATACTGTGATAAAAAACTAATGTGAATTACTTTACTTCCAGGTTTCTGATAATGCAACAGAAAAACCCAGTGCAATATTATTTAGAAGTAATAGAGCATAATGAATTCAAAAGACTTGTACATTTATCTTTGAAGACTGGACCAGCTACAGATGCAGACATCAAACAACACATGGCTGATACAATCATTAACTTAAAGGTAGTTTTAAAATAACTGCAGTATGTATCAAAATACTTTTTCTTAAATCAATTGCAGCAGGTTTTTTAACTTTTTACTTAGCCCATATTACCCCAATACTGGGCAAAGGCTCTCCTTCCACCTCTCTCTGTCCAGAGCTGCCAAGGCAATCCAATCTTTGGATTTTTTCCATTTTTACAAATTCAACTTGATGCAACTTGCTGTAAAGCTTTTAACTAAGCAATATTAGCAACCCGCCCTGGCTTCACATGGGTAGCTGCAGGGTCGTCTATTGTTTACCTGAAGATTATATACCATAATCATCATATCCCCGAATTTCATTTGCCCAAATGTTTTGTTTGCCCTAAAAGACAAAGCTTCTAGCACGTGACTAATATAGCAAATAAGAGTAGGGCAAATGAATATTACGTCATATAATATTATCATCATCATCATCATCAGCCTATAATGTTCCCACTGCTGGGACACAGGCCTCCTCTCTGTGAGAGGGAGTGGGCCGTAATCTACCACGCGGGCCCAGTGCGGGTTGGTAGATGTCACATGTCTTCGAATTTTCGGTTCTAGGACATGCCGGTTTCCTCACGATGTTTTCCTTCACCGTTTTAAGAGCAGTGGTGATGAAATAATTTACACAAAGTAAAGCGCCAGTCTGGGTTCGAACCTACGACCTACAACTCGTAAGTCGCGGCCGTTGCCACTGGGCCACCACTGCTCTTAATATAATATATAATATTATGGCTGTTGACTATTATGGCAAATGATATTAGGGCAATTAAAATTCGGGCAAAAGGCGGTATACCGGGTAGCAGAGCATCTAAATGCCAACATTTTTTGTTACTGTGGTGTTGTACCAGCCTGTTGCATCGAGCATGGGGTTAGTTTAAAATGTAACTATTGGTTCCTACTTGGAGTATTTTACATCATCATATTTCAGCCAACTTACATAAAACTTTAATGAATTATACACCTAAACCTTCATCATGAATCACTCCGTCCATTGGTGAAAACCGTATGAAAGTCCGTTTGGTAATTAGACAGACAGACAAACGCGGCAGGGGACTTTGTTCTATAATATGTAGTGATAAATGAATTGAACTAATTACAATATTAATGATTACAGAAAAGCTTGTCTTCACACAAAAGTTCAGCCATGAGTAATGAGGCAGTATTAAATGAAAAGTGTATGAACATGGAAAGAAAGATCCATGACCTGACACATACTCTAGCAAGAATGGAAGAAGAAAAGTCGAAATATGAATTAGAGTTCAGAGAAACTTTAAAACAGGAGAAGGAAAAGATGAAGCAGGTGATTTTCCACATTAATTTTATAAATGGTTGAAATAGCTTGATACAGTTTTTGACAAAAAAAAAAGGATCACACTCCTTTTCTTATACTTATCTATTTATTCTTTGATTTGGATATGGATTTTATTATGGACTAGCTGCGCCCCGCGGATTCACCCGCATAAATCTCGATCCTGTGGGAATATTGGGTTAAAAGGTATGCTATGTTTTTTTTTCAGGTCATGGTCTACCCATGTGCCAAATTGCATCCAAATCCGTTCAGCTGTTTTATCGTGAAAGCGTAACAAACAAAGTCACTTTCGCATTTATAATATTAGTTAGGATTAACTTTCCATGCTTACAAAACTTTTTAATGCTAAATAAATGTTACAGGAAAAAATGCTGTGGCAGCAAAATGCGGAACTAAATATGAAAACACAGCTCACCACATATCAAGATAGTCTGAACAAGAAAGACAAACAAACAGACGAAATTAACTCTCATTGTAAACAGTTGCGTGATAACATTGGACAGCTAGAAAATCAGTTAAGGTAAAATTTACACATCCAACAATGAATTTTCCTTCATTTTTCTAGTAATATTATTTGTGTTTAATCTTTTTCAATGTTTTCAGTGAGAAAACCCAGTGCTTGAACATGCTAGAGAAAGAAGTTCAAAAATCACATATTGAAGTAGCTACATTGAAAGCTAAAAATGCTTCATTAGAAAGGGATGTAATGGAAAAAGAAAAACAATATCATCAAATTAATTCCAAATGTACTTATTTAGAAAAGGTACATATTAGACTAATCATGAAACCATAATAATATAATGTTGTTCCGTGTAAAATACTAGTATTCAGCTGCATCCGGTTAGATTGGGAGCCAACGATGATGAATGTTGATCCAAAACTGATTGATTTTAATTCTGTTCACAGACGGTGAAGGATAACTCAGATGTTATAAAGGAATTAAACAGTTCTCTACAAATAACTAAGAAAGAAAAGGTGTGTATAGCTTTTCGGTGGATACTATTCCTTAATAAAATAAGAATCTATATTATCTATCATTTTCCCACTAAAACATTTTCGTATTATTCTTTTTCCACAGTTAAGTTTAGAGGAACGGTTAGCTTTGAGCGAATCTCTTGTAAATAGGCATAATGACGCTGTTCAATCAACATCGGAGCAGCTTTTAAAAGCTAACCAAATTATTTCAAAACAAAATGCTGACCTAATTGAAATGAAGGAAAAGGTAATTAAATTTAATAAGAACTTCACTTTGTCTTCATTTGTTGTAAGCTTGGTATGTTGCCCTCCTGGGCAAGATTAAATTTCATTGAAAATTTCCAGCTTTTATGCAGAACAGCTATAGCATTAGAACAAGAAAAAGTTATAGAACGCAATACGAGGGAAACGGAAGAACTAAAAGATCGACTTAGTAACAGTAATCAGTGCATGGACAAGCTGCAAAAAGAGTTCGAAGATTTAAAGGAAAAGTATGAAACCAATGAGAAAGCTCTCAAAGATAGAGATGAAACTATCAAGAATAATAATATGGGTAAGAATTAATTCTTTACCCCCTCAGCACATTTGGGAGTGGCGCGAGGAGGCGAAACGCCGGGGCTTAACTCCGATGCCGCAAGAAGTCGCGGCACAGCGGACAGAGCTCCGGCGGGATCTCATGGCGGAATGGAGAGTGCGATTGTCGCAACCCAGCGCTGGGCACGCCACAATTGCGGCGATAAGACCCCTCTTTGAGGAGTGGCTAGAGAGGCGCCACGGCGTCCTCACCTTCCGCCTGACACAGGTGCTCACCGGACACGGCTGTTTCGGGAGGTACCTGTTCAGGATAAAGCGGGAGGAAACGCCCGGGTGTCATCATTGTGTGGATCGCCCGGAGGACACGGTGGAGCATACGGTGGAGGTCTGCCCGGCTTGGGCAGAGCATCGCCGTGTCCTCGTGGAAGCGATCGGCGGCGGTGATCTCTCGCGTCCGGCCCTGATTCGGGCCATGCTACGGAGCGAGAGGAAATGGCAGGCCGTCACCTCGTTCTGCGAAGCAGTAATGCTCGCGAAGGAGGAGACGGAGCGCGTGAGGGAGAGGCAAATTTCGCGCCCTCGCGCCCCTAACCGCCGCAGCAGGAGACGCCCTGGGCGTCGGGAATCACGCGAAGATTTCCGGCCACCGTAGGCGCGGGCTTGCGGACGGTGAGCAATGGGTAGCTCGCCGTCCGATAAGGATCAAGCCCGGGTCGACGGCGCGTTGTGTTCCACGCGCGCGTTGTGTTCCACGCGCGCCTCAAAGAGATGTCAGCAGAATTGACGGGGTCCGCTAGGGCCAATGCCTGCCGGGGGTTCGAAGAGAACCGATAGGGACATCGTGGCCCCCTGGCAACACGGCAACTGAAGGAACACGGGTGGGTTTTAGTCAGTAAGAGTCTGACACGCCCTCCTGCTCCGCCCAGAGCGGGAGAAGTTATTTGATGATTTCCCAACCAAAAAAAAAAAAAAAAAGCCGGCACGCAACGGCAAGCTGATTCAGTTGCATAAAGGCGCGTCCCCACAAGGGCCGCGCGGCCGACCCTCGTGAGTGTGTACGTTTACACACTCGCGCGGCTTGGCCTCACGGAGCCGCGCGGCCGTGCTCCTTAGGAACAGTTAACTAAACCACAGGTAGTGTGGTGGGCAAAAGGAAATAAATTAATAACTTGTTTCAGTAATACAATGGCTTCATAAAAAGCTGGATAACGTGGATCCCACTGACTTGGTACAGAACAAAAGGTTTGGAATCCAACAAGCAACAAGTTCGACACCATACTTCCTGTCCAGAAACAACAACCATACTGAATCGTCACACGGTATAACCGAAGAATCTATCGACTTTTATGCCACTTCGAAATCGTGAGTGAAATTGACTGATAGATTGTTGAATTCATACAAAAATATTTGTTCAGTTGTCAACCAAGACAATTGGTAAATAAATCCAACGTTAATAATGTTGTTTTTTTGTTACATCTAGGGCGTCAAATTTAGAAGATTCACCAGGTTCTGTAATCCAGGATAGAGTTTCTAAAGTTGGACTGGACCCGAAATATCTACAACCTTCTGAAACAGACAACCAAATTGGAAAAGGTATAACTAATATTGTAGTTCATGTGTTTTCGCCTGTGGATTATGTGAAAGTATTCCACTTTTAATTGAAGACTTACTAGGCTGAAACTCAAACTTTGATGTTTTCTACAGGTACGAAAACGAAGCCTAATAACCCACCAAGTCAATCAGGCAAAGAAAATACGAATATAAACTTACCTAAAGTTAACTACAGGGAAAAGAAATCCACACGAGGATCTACCTACCGGGCAACACCCGTCTCCGCCTATTTTCCATAATTTATTTATCTGTCGTCATTATTGCAAAAAATAATTATTATTTCTGTTGAGTTTTGTGTCTGTGCTTATTATCCCTATTACACCCCGATTCAAACTTGGCGGCTCTGAATATGAGGCGAGTCGCTGCGCAGTTAACGAATTCATGGGTCAGCGGGGGTGAGGGGTGCGGTACTGCGCAGCGAGTAGCGCACTTCCGAGCCGGCATTAAGTTTGAATCGAGCTATACCTGTACTTGTGTTGTTTATATGGTAAAGTACAGCATTCTATTTGAACTGTTAGTTTTTAGGGTTCCGTTGCCGAATGGCAAAAAACGGAACCCTTTTAGATTCGTCATGTCTGTCTGTCTGTCTGTCCGTCCGTATGTCACAGCCACTTTTTTCCGAAACTATAAGAGCTATGCTGTTGAAACTTGGTAAGTAGATGTATTCTGTGAACCGCATTAAGATTTTCACACAAAAATAGAAAAAAAACAAATAATTTTGGAGTTCCCCATACTTAGAACTGAAACTCAAAAATTTTTTTTTCATCAAAACCATACGTGTGGGGTATCTATGGATAGGTCTTTAAAAATGATATTGAGGTTTCTAATGTCATTTTTTTCTAAACTGAATAGTTTCCGCGAGAGACACTTCCAAAGTGGTAAAATGTGTGTACCCTGTAACTTCTAAAATAAGAGAATGATAAAACTAAAAAAAATATATGATGTACAGACGCCAGCACATCAAGCTACTACAATCTGTCAAATTTATTTAATAGATTTTCAACTTTATCGCTGAAGCATAAGGTTCAAAGTTGATTGGTGAAATTTGACAGTTTCGGGTAGCTTGATGTGCTGGCGTCTGTACATTACCATGTAAACTTCCACCGAAAATTGGTTTGACCGAGATCTAGCAAGTCGTTTTTTTTTAATACGTCATAAATCGTGAACCGCAATTTACCTTTCATTCAATGTTACTTGCTGCTACGGAAACCTTCATGGGCGAGTACGACTCGCACTTGGCCGCTTTTTTTATATCATCAGCCAATGTTCGGTGCTGAAAAGTAAGTCAATTCCTCTTAAAGATAAGCTGTGAGAAACTAGAGAAGATGGGCAGCAGTGTTCGCCAATCTGCCAGCAGCAATACGCCTGCTCTAGAATGGTGATTAACTGATTACGATGACCGTTATAGACCAGTAGCTGCGCCCCGCGGTTTCACCCGCATAAGTCTCGATCCCGTGGGAAAAAAAAGTATCCTATGTTCTTTTCCAGGCAGTGGTGCCGATTCCCTTGTTCACAAACTAAACTAAATTTAAGTTCAGTGCATCTTTTTCTTTCTATTTCATTAAGAAAAGGACAGAAGATAAATTTTAGTTTAGTCCTGTCAAATTAATCAGCGCTTGACGTAAATTGACGTAATTTTAGTTGGCAAGTTTTGAATCACGTCTAAAATTGTATGGAGACCATGGACCTAATATATAATAAGTCCATGATGGAGACTGACAGGCGCTGATTAATTTGACAGGACTAAACTAAAATTTATCTTCTGTCCTTTTCTTAATGAAATAGAAAGAAAAAGATGCACTGAACTTAAATTTAGTTTAGTTTGTGAACAAGGGAATCGACACCAGTGACGGATTAAGCCAGCGCGGGGCCTGTAGCAAATTCTACCTAGGGGCCCCCTATGGTAGAAATTGGTTTATTTTAAGTTCTAAAGTTTGAGATAAACTAGTCAAATCAATGTTTCTAGAAAAATACGTTCTGTTCCTGTTCCTAAACAGTCAAGTAGGTACTGCAACCAAATGACTTTTTTCAAACAATGCTAACTTTAAAGTTATTAAAAAGCACTGGTTTATGGTTCATTTTTAGAATAGCTGGTGCTGGCAATAAGAGAGCCTTGATTGTAAGAGCGAGCGTAGCAAGCTTGAAATTTTTTTGCATCTCGGACAATCTAGGCTTCCTATTGACAATTTATACTGAAATAGTAGTTACTTTGTTGACTAATGTAGAAAAGTTTATGAAGGAAGAGAAATTATGATGAAAAAGCGAGCGAAGCGATGTCAATTTATTTTTTAACCTCCGATTGTTTAGGTGACCTATTCACCATTTATATTAAAATAGCTTATTAAAAAAAATTTAGGAATCAAAAGAAACTTGCAAGAGAAGATGTATGAGCGAGCGCAGCGAGCTCGATCATTTTTCAGCACCTCACCACACACAGATTCATAATCATAATCTGTCATTTTATCTATTCTTCCATTGACAAAACCCGTTTCTATGGAAGTCATGCTACGAGTGCTGGGGTTTGGATATGCGGGGCCCCCTATTGCGCGGGGCCCGTAGCAATTGCTACTCTTGCTGCGTGGTTAATCCGCCACTGTTTCCAGGGCATCATCTATATATGTGCCAAATTTCATCCAAATCCGTTCAGCCGTTTTAGCGTGAAGGCGTAACAACTTACTTTCGCATTTATAATAAGGACTAGCTGCGCCCCGCGGTTTCACCCGCATAAGTCTCGATCCCGTGGAAAAAAAAAGTATCCTATGTTCTTTTCCAGGGCATCATCTATATATGTGCCAAATTTCATCCAAATCCGTTCAGCCGTTTTAGCGTGAAGGCGTAACAAACAAACTTACTTTCGCATTTATAATATTACTAGCTGCGCCCCGCGGTTTCACCCGCATTAGTTTCAATCCCGTGGGAAAAAAAAAGTGTCCTATGTTCTTTTCCACGGCATCATCTATATATGTGCCAAATTTCATCCAAATCCGTTCAGCCGTTTTAGCGTGAAGGCGTAACAAACAAACTTACTTTCGCATTTATAATTTAAGGATTAACCGCTCAGGCGCGGTGGGTGGTCTGCGCCGTGACAGATTTACGACCGCACTTGAATAAACAAAAGCATCGGGTTTCATAATAACGTCTATAGTGTTTTGTTTATGTTTTTTGCTACTCGAATAGATTAGAGATACATTGTAAATGGTTACAGTCTTTGTTATCAACGTTTACTAATCTTTATTACCCGTTTTTTTTTTGTTTTCCATGTTCTAATGTTTTTACGATTTCTAATAAAACTACCGTACCAATTCACACGAAATTTTTCAGGGTACATTATGGATAGATAAGTTATCTAATAAAAGCGTTTTCAGAGACCTAATTTTTTTCAAAAAATTTCAAAAAATCTAGGTTTCTAGGTGATCTAGAATTTCTAGTGCTTTCATAACTTTCTCCGTACCAAAAAAATATTTTTTATTTATATTTTGGTCTAATTTTTTTCTAAAACGTTGGAAAATGAAATATAGAAAAGAAATAAAACACTTACCGATCAGATCCATACAGAAAACTCACAAAATATCACTACTTTCACTTTCACGAGAACTTTCTCCTTCACGTTTGTTTACACTTTTTTTGGTTGGGTCAAAATAGGTATAATCTAATGTTATTTAGTGCGAATATTATCTAAAACGATGTAATATTTACTTCAAAATGAAAATATCACCACTTTCCGACGATTTACACACTAAAACCATTAAAAAACGAATTATTACTGCGAACGCGCGCATCCCGGGAGTGACTTTTTACTGTCATTTTGACCGCGCGGGAATGTCATTTTCAACATTTTTTTATAGTGTTGCCCATTTATATTTTTGCTTTTAGTCGATTTATTTGACAAGAATATCTATCTGACCATAGACTGCAAAAAATTTCAAACAAAAATATTGATTACAGCGAATACAAATGGAGTTGTAAGTCGTGTGGTGACTTTGTAGCGTATTGGATACGATGGTCCCCGACGGGGCCAATATCCGAGACAATCCACTAAGCCAATCCAATAATAGCATCGTGTAAATAGAGACAGTCCACTGAATTGCATTGGACTAGATTTGATTTTGGACTGGCTTAGTGGATTGTCTCACGGCTTGGCCCCGTCCAAAGACTTGGCCCCGTCTAAATCGGTCGATGATCGATCATGACCCTAAACCAAGAATATTTTAGATAGAGGAGGCTAAAATATATTTACATTATTTTAACAACCGGTAACCACAGCCAGCCCAAAAACATTAAAAAAAAATATCTAAAAGGCTTGTATACACAGCTCATTCCATTTTTTTTATTCGTTCAATAGCTCTATCGGTTATCGGATTAGTCGATTACGAATCGAGCTTGGGAGCTGGGAAAAGTAAATATTAATTATCTGTAATAGTCAATAGACATAGACGAAGCATCAAGACGATTCATCAATGAACTATGAAATGTACGAACGACAGAAGCAGAAGTGACGGACCGGACTAAGAAAATGAGAATACTATTGGGATTGGTCGGGCGGGGAAGGTTATCATTATTTTGTTTGAGTGATTCATTATTAAGTAATTTTATACTATTTACTGAGTTCTCCTCAATGTGACTAATTATAAAGAAGCGCCGTAATGTTTGAGTTCTACAAACAATGTTACTGATTTGGACTGACTGTTTTAAGCTTTTTTGTAAAAAAAAATAGTGTAATTTGTGGTGTGTGAGGTTGGAAATAAGTTCCAACATAATGCCGTTCGATTTTCTGTGTTGTGTGCGGCCTGGTGTCGAAGATGTCGTAGAGTTGGACTATTCGCATCAGTCACTGGTCGACTTCCCCACTGAAGTGTTTGTGTACGAAAGAACGCTTGAAACTCTGCTCTGCCAGAGTAACCGTGTTACGGAACTCCCGCGCCAACTATTCATGTGCCATGGATTGAAATACTTGGATCTTAGTGATAATGAAGTGTCAGGGCTACCTGCAGCCATATCTTCGTTAGTAAATCTTCAACACTTGAATATCAGCAGGAATACTTTGACATCAATACCAGAGAATATGAAGGCCCTAAAATATTTGGCATTCTTAGATCTTAGTGTTAATCCATTAGAAAAACTACCAGATGCTATTACAAATCTTACTGCATTACAAGAACTTTACCTGAATGACACATACTTGGAGTATCTTCCAGGAAACTTTGGACGGCTAGCGAATTTAAGAATACTTGAATTAAGGGACAATTATTTGATGATTTTACCAAAGTCATTGTCTCGGTCAACCGAATTACAGAGATTAGATATAGGACAAAATGATTTTCAACAGTTTCCTGAAGTGATTGGAAGATTTGTAAAGCTAAGAGAACTATGGATAGATAACAATAGTTTGACATGCATTACATCTGTTATAAAACCATTAGAAAACTTGATACATTTGGAGGCAAGTAATAATATGATAGAAGAACTTGCTCCTGAGATTGGATATTGCACTCAACTGGTGGATGTGACATTATCATTAAATATCTTGACACAGCTTCCAGATAGCATTGGGCAGCTGTCTAACTTAGCTACATTAAAATTAGATAATAATAGATTATATTCATTACCGGAGAGCATAGGACAGCTGGCCAATCTTGAAGAATTAATGCTTATGTGCAACTATTTAGACAAAATACCATCTTCTGTTGGACTTCTGAGGAAATTGAAATATCTTAATATTGACGATAATATGTTGACATCAATACCTCCTGAGATAGGGAGTTGTACAAAATTGTCTGTGCTATCGCTACGATCTAATAAATTGACTAGAGTCCCTCCAGAAATAGGCCATTTAACTTCCTTAAGAGTGTTAAACTTAGTAAGGAATTCATTAAGTTGTCTTCCTCAGTCCTTGTTGAATTGTGATAATTTAGTAGCCCTCTGGCTGTCTGAAAACCAAAGCAAACCTTTAGTGCCTATGCATTCTGAAGTCGACCCTCAGACCTATGAACAAGTCCTTACTTGTTTCCTCTTCCCCCAAGTGCCTTTAACCCCAATTGAAATGAAGTTGGACAATGACAAATCTGAAAATGTGGAGGCTAACTCTTCTGCTCGCCATATTAGTTTTGTTGACATGAAAGCTGCTCCTAAGGTTACAGAAAAACCAGGGCAGTTGAGGAGAGCCCCAACACCTTACCCAAAAGAATTGAGGGCATTAGCAAAGCATGCCAGGAATATACACAAGGATGGCACCCAAGATGTTACACCTCCTATGCAAAATGCAGTACACATTAAAGCTGCCAAAATAACACCTACATTACAGCAAAGATTTGCATCTGATAACAAAATGGAAATGGAAGGCGCTGGAAAAAGTAATTTGGGAGGAACAAATAAGGATCCCATGAAAACATCTGTTTATGATAATCTTCCTGCTGAGAATGCATATGATAAACCTCTGGATCTTTCATATGAACATGATAAAAGTTACAAAAGTGTTGACCATGCTTTGTATCCTGAAAATACTGGGACTGCTAACACTGATTTCAAAGCAGAATGTGGAGATAATTATCTGTTACCACAAAGACAATATGGCTTAAAGCAGACTGACAAATACAGTTCTAGACAAGATATGGATAGAGCAAACATAGCTTTACCCCAAAATATGTACAGAGGACATACAGAGCATAAAAATTACCAATTGCCAAATGATGTGAACTACCGAGCTGGCATTGATGACTCTCACAATAGATTGCAAAGGTTGAGCCTCAGTTCGCAAGAAAGGCAGCCAGTTAACGAAGGTATTATATCACCACATTTTAGTGAAACTGCCTACAATAGCAGAACTATGATGGAAAATATTCCTCCCTTTGATCCTATATATGCTAGGAAAGATCACATATGCCACTCTGTGTCAGAAAACAATTACCATGAAAGTATATATGACAGCGACAATTGCACGCGTGCCAAAGATAAGATTTATGGTCAGCGGAATTATGATACCTATAATTATCACTCACACGGGAATCGTGATTTGCCAAGTCCTAGGTTACATACTGTTAGTCAAGTGGTTAGTTCAACAACTATGCCTAATTTAAGTGGTTATAGTAATGTTTATCCTGGTGGCGTTGTGGAAAGTCATGAGTATTCAACAGCTCTTCACCAGACACAACCACCAAACGCCAATATTTACGGCATGACAGCAAGTCCCACTTATGTATCATCACAGTCTCCAGAACTATACTCCCCGACAGGACACACTAACACAACTAATCCCTACCGCATGGCTACCACGCCATTGATATCAGATGATGGAAGTTACAGTCACGTGCATTCACCAACTAGCCAAAATATGTACGATTTATATGATGCCATACCAGCTTCATCTAATCCTCCGAGTGTGGTTAACCACCGGCATAGTCCTAGCATTTCTGAGCCAGTTTACGGTCGAGGTCAACCTCCGCCTTATCACATTGCAGCTCCGTACACGAAACACGCACAGTATTTCAATGGAACAGGTGGATAGTGGTGACCTAAACGCGGAAAACCGCGAGGTTTTCTAAAAATGCACTCTTGTGAACGTTATTAGAATGAACTGAAAATTTATATGATGGATTTAATTCCTGTTTTGTAATATTGGTTTTCTGTTCTCTGCATGTGCAATTTAAATGTGATATAATTGTGTAAAATAAAATAATGTTGTAGTAGAAACTAATATTAAGGTGCTAAGGGACGGAACATATTTGTTGTTGGAAAATCTATCAAAGGAATATTACTATTTTTAAAAGGTTGAATTTATTCAAATATAAATTGAAAATAATTGTGTCTTTTATCTAGTTATGGTTTTAATTTTTATTAATGTAGCAAGCATTTAGAAAGTGGTAGGTACTGATTAAGTACGAATTGTAACAACTGTGTTGTTTCAAAAAATCTATTGTAATTAAGTAATTATTACATTCTCTCTTTTTACTTTACTAACTCGAAATTTTTAATATAGCCTTAACGGAAAGTACCATTCTTATATATTTTATCAGTACCAGAAGTGAGAAAATACTATACTTACATCAACCATATTTTTGAGTGGCAAGGTGCTATGCCCTAAACTATATAAGGGCCTAGTTTCCGGGTAGGCTACAGCTAAATATTGTACATACCTAAATATTTATATGACGAATTGACGACATCGTGTTGTAATGAATGTCTATGATATATTATATTTTTGTAATTATGTGATACTTGTGAATTTATTGTTAAAATAATGTTTTATTTAATTAAGTCGAACTTTTGTATACTTGCAAGAAAGTACGTATCAAACCCGATCCATCTTCAAAGGCACGAGCACCAATACGCCGACAGTTTTAAACATGAATTGTCAATCGGCTTTCAATCCGTTAATCTTGTTTATTTATTCAAGTAACTCAATCTATTCTGCTTCCTAGGGATGTTGCAAACTGGCACTCCCAATTTATATGGGATTTCTTGCAACTCCCCACAACAAGAATAATAACTTCTTCATTCATCCATCCATCAATCTATGCTATTTTGTTCTACCCAGAGAAACGCTTCTCTTACTTCGTCATATTCTAATAGGTACTCTTTGAGACCTTCGTCAGTTTGCTACGCTTCCCTATTAGTCATGCTTCATGGGAGCCAAAAAGGCAGTTACCTTATCCGTTTGGTGGGACTATATTAATCGATCTTTGTTTGCGGTAGGCACAATTGCATCCTGTTACAAGCACGTAAGATATCTGCTCAATTCGTTCACAAATAAGCGTCGGCTACACGGTTAAAATAATTTACCGTTCGCTTTTCTATCCGCAGTACCATATTTTGTTAGTCGAATTTTTGCGTAACCATATTTTATATGCTTTTATAGCATTTATTGTCTATATTGAAAAATTATAGTAGTATATATAAAAAGATTTGATAATATTTGTATATTTTGTATTGATACATTTACACTTTCCATTTAATTGCACAAAAATATCATTCAAGCTTTATTTCTGAGCAGTTACAGCTCTTTTAATTGATGAACGTACGTACTTACCTAACATTATTATCGCTATTAGGGTCTATCAGGCGTGTTTGCCCTTTGATGTACTTACCTGCTGAATGTTGACTGTAAGTAGAAGGGCTTAATAAAAAAAATATTATTTAACTGAAGGTAAATAATACATAACTGAGTTTTATAATAAACTAGCGACCCGCCCCGGCGTCGCACGGGTATAAACCGGGTTATTATACATATAAACCTTCCTCTTCAATCACTCTATCTATTAAAAAAAAACTGCATCAAAATCCGTTGCGTAGTTTTAAAGATTTAAGCATACATAGGGATATAGGGACAGAAAAAGCGACTTTGTTTTATACTATGTAGTGACGAATAAGTTTCATTTCGGTAAATTCGACTTTTAGGCAGTTTTTTTTATTAGCTCTTGAGTATATCCTGGATTCAGTCCGGATGTATTCTAAGCTTTTCAATCTATTCTCAGAACACCTACCTCTATCTTCAGACCAATGTCTTGTTGAATCCCAATAAAGTTTACGGCCAAGGATAGATCACATTCTTTTTACGTTCTTTTGACTAGCCCTAACTTGATAGGTACTCAGATTACCACCACTGCTATTGACAACCTCGGAAGAACACATTTTAATTTTTTTTAACCAGCAGCTGTTACCTAGTTCAAATACTTAAACACTGATTATGACTGAGACCCTCGGACGCTCCAATTGTAAGAGGGTTAAAAATAACTTCGCCCCGCCGCCGTCCACGTAGCCTTTTTGGGTTTTCTCATTTGAAATGGTCCTTATTATTTTTTATGTATACACACATGCGCATATTTATTATAGTTATTTTCGCACTAAATAATGTAGGTATATTTTATTATTTACCTACTTGTGATTGTAGTCCTTGCAATTTGTTATATGGTGAACAAATTGCAAGTTTCCCAGTTTCTTTTTTCAACTTTTGCATAAAGGGTTGAACTTTTCATATGTAAGTTGGCATACTCACTCTAAATCCCGGGTCATTTTTTGTTTGTTCAAGTGTCCTCTTCTCATATAATTTATTTTGCGAGTGTCATTGTGCGCCGCAAAGTTGAGGAAAAATCTAAATAACGATGGGGTGACTATACCACTTCAATTCTAGTATTTATACAAATTGGTATCTATCTAATAATATCATATATTTGTGACTGACTAGGTGCATAATTATTATTGCATATACATTCGACCGATATATAATTTTAACAGACCCAGGTAGTAGTTTGTTATTGAGCGAGGTTTTCGATCGACTAAATCTAGTTAATCGCGCCTAAGGGCGGCCGCAATTCGGAGGTCGATTTATCTCCGGTTCGAAAATCCACGGGAACCACAGCATAGCCGACACCATAATATAGTTCTGGTGTTAATTAGCGCAAATAATTTTAAAATGAGCTAATTTAGTAATTACCTATGTATATGCAATTCCATGTCGAGTACCCAAGTACCTATTGTTTTTAGATTATTTTTGATAGGTTACATGAACGCTGATTTAATAAAAGCTTTGCTATTTATAATCAAAATTCGTCTCAATGACATTACAGAAATATAGGCATATATGTCAGGTAACTAATGTTTCAGTTAGTTTAATTTCGTTGCTTTGTGCAGATTGCTACCTGATATACATGTATTTATTTTTGTATTTTCTAATTAAATTAGTTGATTAATTAATGTTCAGTACCTGTGACCTGTATAAATGAAAATTACATAGATCCTTGTGTAATAGCTCTCTACTATTAGATAATAAACAGTAGGTATTATCTTTATTATGTGTATGAGTATGTAGTATAAAACATAGAATAGATTACAAATCTCTGTTTAAATATCAGTGAAATTAATTAATAATTAAAACTCGACAATCTTAGATGTGTTGAGTATATCTGTTGTAGCAGACCTGTAGACCCTTTAACAGAACATTTATGAGAACTTTGGCGAATAAAATAGATAATTACGTACAAGTCATATGCAAATAATTATTTATTTTATTCTCCAAACGTTGTTAGGTAGGTAAGCCGTAATGCTGTGCTGAAAATTCAATTTGTTGAACCAATGTGTAACTAGATAACTTTAGTAGGTGTAGACATTTTAGTGTTTCCCTTAATTGTATATTACACATATATAATACACTTGTGTCATATTTTTGTTGAAATATATTACAAATAATTGTATGTTAATATAATATTTATACTACTTACCTATTTAACTTGGAGCGAATTTCCAGTTACGTTTTCTACGTATGATATTGTAAGATGAAGCAGGAGATACTTTCTATGAACCGAGCCAATTTCATGAATATAATTTATTTTAATATTTATTTACAATTAGACGAATACAGAGTATACTGCCAGTTCTTTATCATAATGATACATTCTAATAAAAGGAAAATAATGTACCATCGCGGACACTGGCGGTGGACCACTTTTCAACCTTATTACTAAGGACATAAGTGTGAAAAGTGGTCTACCGCCATTGTCCGTGGTTGTACCTACTTTTTATTAAAATATACATTTTAATTTAATTTTCACAAAAATATTCGTAATTTTTTCATGATACTTGTACCTATGACACATTCAAATAACTGAATAAATATTTTTTTATAAATGTTAGCTTATTTTATTTTACGACCTCTTGTTGTAATAACTTAATGATACGCGAAATACTTTAAAGTTATGCAAATATATCCTTTGAATTTGCGTCATAAAAAAAGACCCTCATTTAGGCCGAATCTGACTTGCACCGAATGCTTGTGCAAGTAATCTCATTACCTAACGATATGCAAAGGGGCACGAAGGAAATAGTATTTTCTTCAACATTTTAATTTAAACTTAACTTTTTACTGCGCTATCAGTGACGACGAAAAGCCCGGGGAATAAAGCGTTTGTACCCGCATATACGTAATTAAATCAAAACTGTACTGACTTTCCTTATTAATAAAAGCTTTGGTCAGCACATTATTTAAATTTTGTAAGTTCCTTTGTGCAAAGGCTAATTAAATAATTTTTAATATACATTTTTATATTTAGATACCTATATTATTATGATAAAAAAAGAAATCTAGTCACTACTTATACGGTTAAGTATATTTGTATTACTTACTTACTCTAAACTATTTTTGTGGTAATCCTCCAAATATGTTTAACATTGGGACCATTAATTAAATCGTCAAAATTATAACTTGTTTACATTTTTTATAAATATGTCTAAGTCAAAAGCTGAGAAATTGTAAGTACATAAATATAATTATTATGTCACACTTGTTAAAGTTTCGTGGCAATTGTTTATCTATCTAATAAAATGTAAAACTACCCACAAATAATGTTTTGGGAGTTAAGACACGTAAATGCATAAATATACAATAATTGTGTAAAATAAAAACATTAATAGAAGTATTGTTTCATATAGCCCGAATTTATCTTGCTAATTATTAAGGGGTTAGTACTTAACAATGTATATCTATCTATCTATTAGTTAGGTCTAGCAAAAATATCATAATAGTTTGTTGCCGTTACGGGCCATATAAGTTAAGGCACAGTTGAGTGCCATTTAATATATTTCGTTAGATAAGTACCTACTTTAAATATTGTAACTACGTAGGTAATTGTATAAAGTTCATAAAACCAAAATGCTACATTTTCTCAAGACTGACGCCTAAAACATATCATTTAGTTGTATTTTCTTGTAACTAATGCATTATTTTGTGGTACACACGGCTACACATCAAGCTATACAATTCCAGTTTATGCTGATCTAGCATTGTATAGGATTTCCATACAATGCGAGGTCAGCTTATACTGGAAATATATAGCTTGATGTGTAGCTGTGTGTACCTGCATTGTATTTTATGCACATTACATTGTTAAACATATTAATTAAAATTACTTACATTATGCGAATGCGACAGACTGTCTGTTGACTATTGTAGACAGTCGTATTTATGTATGTAATAGATTATAATCTTGCTTTCTCATAATTTTGTTCGTACTTTGACAAAGCCTTTTACTTATCAAGAAGGTATAGTACCTACCTACTCGGGCGTTATTCGACATCGAGCTTCAGAAAGAGACTGTCATACGTGTCATGAGTGACAGAGACGACGATAGTACCGAAAATTTCATAAAATTCGTGCCGTATTAAGGCTCGTGCAGACCAGCGCGATATCGCGGGCGCGACAGGCAGCGCCCGCGATCTATCGCACTGGCGTGGGTAGGTACCTACTGTATGATACCTATAGGTACATATATTTCATAAATTTCAATACCTATAGCTAGCTTTATTCTATATAACTTCCGTCAGCGGCTTCGCCCGCGTGATATATTTATAAATTATAGCCTATATTACACAGTGAAAATATAACTTACTACTGAAAGAATTTTTTAAATCGGTCCAGTAGTTTTTGAGTTTATTCATTACAAACAAACAAACATACAAAAAATCAATCTTTTCTCTTTATAATATTAGTTTAGAAGGTCTATTCAGTTAGAAGCCATATCGCTGTCGTACTCGGTAGCGATATCGCTTATCGTCAGTGAAGTTCTAACAGTACGGAAGTCAAAAAATGTCTACTTTACACGAGAGTGAAAATCTGTATGAAATGAATGTAAGTTACACTTGGTTTAATAGACTATTTTTCAAATAACGTGATCGTATTGGTCAGGTTGTCGTGTTTTGATTGGTCGATACGATCCGCGTCATTAAGCTTTATCCACTGACGTTATATCTAAATAGGCCTTAAGTTATCAATAAAAAGCATTGTAACTCTTTACCCCATTACCCCAAATTATCCTGAACTGTTGTTTCTCCTAGTCACATTTCAAGTCTACAAATTATCATAATTATTTTTGGTATTGTGTGGTCCGTTAAGTAAAATCAAGACTCGTTATTGATTTCCTATCTTTAACAGAACATTATGTTACAAAGACTAAAGACTTGGTTGTTAAATTAAAGTTACATGGAGTTCTATTGTCGCGAATTTGTCTACCGCGCCCTTGGCTTGGAGAAATTATATGTTTTCTAAAGAGCCCAAGGTTTATCAAATCATAACACGATTACTAAGCTCACCGATGCATTTCTTCTTCACGTTTCCACTTGGGCTCCGTCGCCATATACCTCCTACCTACCCTACTTTTTTCTTTCAGCAATACCAATTGCTTTTATAATCCTACTTCAAATGAAAATTCTGCCGAAACTATGGGAAATTAAGAAAATAATGAGTCGATTTTGGAAGAGAAAATTTAAATAAAAGCCTCTACTTCTTTTGGGAAAGGAATACCTACATTTAAAAATACACTAACCTGTATTCGTTTTTATTAATATTACATATTATTCTAGATAAGTTAGGGACAAAATATTAATTAGACCTTTTAGACCTCATACCCTCAGGAAAATGCATAGGTACCTTACCTGAGTACACAAAGAACAATGTTTATTTTGTTACCTACTTAGGTACTTATTTTAATTTGTGGAAAATGCCAAAACATTAAATGTTTTTAGGGTTCCGTTAAAAAACGGAACCCTTATAGATTCGTCATGTCTGTCTGTCTGTCTGTCTGTCTATCTGTCTGTCTGTCTGTCTGTCTGTCTGTCTGTCTGTCTGTCTGTCTGTCCGTCCGTATGTCACAGCCACTTTTTTCCGAAACCATAAGAGCTATGCTGTTGAAATTTGGTAAGTAGATGTATTCTGTGAACCGCATTAAGATTTTCACACAAAAATAGAAAAAAAACAAATAATTTTGGAGTTCCCCATACTTAGAACTGAAACTTAAAATTTTTTTTTTCATCAATCCCATACGTGTGGGGTATCTATGGATAGGTCTTCAAAAATGATATTGAGGTTTCTAATATCATTTTTTTCTAAACTGAATAGTTTGTGCGAGAGACACTTCCAAAGTGGTAAAATGTGTGTCCCCCCCCCTGTAACTTCTAAAATAAGAGAATGATAAAACTAAAAAAAATATATAATGTACATTACTATGTAAACTTCCACCGAAAATTGGTTTGAACTAGATCTAGCAAGTAGTTTTTTTTTAATACGTCATAAATCGTAAACTTATCGTTACTTGCTGCTACGGAACCCTTCATGGGCGAGTACGACTCGCACTTGGCCGCTTTTTTTATTTTATTTGTAACTATTTTTATATCACTAAGATTTTGTAGGTACTTAGTATTATTTGTTAGCTTATATTATATATTTATGTAGGTACGTAATACCTAATTTAAGTTCATGCAGGGGGCCTACCACCAGCTCAAAAGCAGTATTATTTTAATATTACTTCAGTGGGAGAAAGAGATGGAGCTATACGTCCTGTAGAGCTTCATCTCTTTCCCACACTGAAGCAATATTAAAATAATACTGCTTTATGAGCTGGTGGTAGGCCCCCAGTTCTGAATCATTCTAATTGCAACATTTATTTCTTTATTATCACGCTACGCCATCTAGCTATTCAAATAGGTACATGGTGTTTCTAATAAAATGTTGCATTGTGTCAATAATTGATTAAATTAAGTCGTGTAGGTACTTTTATATATTTTGTAAACACAGTTTACGTTTCGTCTGTAATACAAAGTAGAAATAAAATGTTAAAAATTCGAATGGAAGGTTTTTTTGTTTTATTTCGCTATTTAAAGTCAAATAATATAAATAGGTATATAACAAAGTGTAGGGAAACGAAAAGTTACAACTTCTACATACAAATTATAAAAATAATAAATAATAAAAGATCCAATAAGAAAAGTGGTGATATCACACAACTTTGTGTACCTGAAGCCTGTAAGTAATTTAAAGCTTCAATAATATGATCTTCAAGCTTCCCCAAGCACGCATTGTAGGATCTTACGAGTTTCAGAAAAACGGACCTACTTCAAGTGGATTATTCCACTTTGCCCCACCGATCTGTCCCACCAGTGTGACAAAGTGGAATGTTCACAATTTTGTCCACTGTGTCCTACTAATTGATTTTGGTGGGACAAATTACACTCGCACAAACTCTGTTCACTTTTTCCCACTAGGGCTGGCACTATTCTTAGGGATTATTTCAAAGTGGATGTCAAGTTTGTAAGGTGCAGCGACTGTGATATATGGGATATAAGAAAGAAAAGATATCAAGACAGAGAAAGATCAATCGAACCTACTTCTAGCAACAAGAATAATGACTCCCCTTTTTGAGAAAGACAAACTTGCTGACAAAAGGGCGTTATAAGATCAACAGACTAAAACAGCCTCTGAATGAAACCATTATCCAGAACAAACACCCAGGTTTAGCTCAAGTTAAAAATAAATGGCGTAGGCGTACCTAGTATTGACTTCGGGAACAAGCAATTTAAGGTTCAAATTGATGAAAAAAAAAATAGAATGACGTACCTACCTACATCTCGAAATACTTAAATGAGTTTATGTAGACATTAATTCCTCGTACCTATACTGAAAGCAGAAATGACATGTAGGTAGTTATGGGTACCATGTACAATACAACACAACATGTATAGGTATGTACAATAGGTTTAACATGTAAACGCCTTGCCTTTGAATCGAACTCAGAAGCCCCCAATGTGCATTTGATAAAAAAAGGCAGGGAGAGCTTTTATACTCAGCTGAAATTCATGGAACCTTTACGATCATCATCGCACATGCACACGATATCTAGGTACTAAGTTACTTAAATACCTAGGTACTTATCTTCCAAATAATTCGAGTTTTAAGTGGTGAAATGTGGGTGTACTATAGGCACACCTCTGCCAAACTCTTCGGGGATTACAGGCGTGATGTTATGTAATTCGAGTTTTGTCGGCACAGATAGTTTATTAAAGTAATGTAAATGCCTCATTCTATCTATATCTACCTAGATATAGATATTTATCTAGGCACGTTAAAAATCACTGGCACGTTGGTCAGCTCGTTAACGATCTGCGGTTGACCCAGTTCTGAGATCATTGTTCTCACTCCATCGGATAGCAAACAGTTTTATTGCTATCAGAGGTGGGTACTACTCTCGGATTAAGCAGTAAATGGTATTTAAATCACTGTTTTTATTGACTCCGATAACTTTCCCAATTATTCAGAATATTGATGAATACCTTCCCTAAATATTTAAGTTTGGGGAATTGTAAGTCAACAATTGTGAAAAGCACTGTTGTTATTGTTGGTAGTGAACTTGCTTTTGTGACTGTGAATATCTTATATATAAAATTCTCGTGTCACAATGTTAGTTACCTTACTCCTCCGAAACGGCTTTACTGATTTTTGCCAAATTTTATATGCATATTCAGTAGGTCTGAGAATCGGCTACTATCTATTTTTCATACCCCTAAGTGATAAAGGTTGTCCACCCCAAACAAATAATTGGCAAAACAACGTTTGCCGGGGTCAGCAAGCATTAGTAAAGCCGCGATTCCATTAGGCAAGTTACTTGTATGCAAGTTGCAAATTGCATACAACATGAACAAACCTGCATACAAGCTACAACTCGTATGAGGTAGTTTGAACTTGTACATTTTTTTATTCAAGTGACGTGCAAATTGAACGCGCAAACGTTAGTTGCACGTTTCGAATTGCGAACGAGCAGAACGAACAGGCTGGCGACGATGTTTCTTTTTTTTATTCAATCGGTAATATATTATTATCTCAGAAATTACTCGGCAAGCAGCACCGATCACAGCAGCACGTTTTCCACCCATGATGTCCTACTCAATTGTTGAACATCTCCACTTGTATGCAAGTAAAACCAGCATGCTATTTGCACACTGTCGAAAACATGTTTCCAATGCAAGCAACTTATACGCAAATGTGACGTCATACTTGCATGCAAGTCTTGCCTGATGGAATCGCGCCTTTAAGGTTACGCTAGTCGGTCATACTTCAATACAAACGTAGTATGGTGATTACTCGTCTGTTCGACGGTGTATGTTCATAACTAAAAATTATATCAATTTGTCTTGTTATTATCTAGTTCTGTAGATGTGGAAGCAGAATTGGAAAAAAAAAAATTCGTTTGGAAGTTATGAGTCGAAACTTCCATATTTCAACCCTAATTTTAACTCATCTTTGGGCGTAAATAAATAACGTATGTAGTATGAAAATGGCAAAATAGAAACTGTACAGGGATAGAAATTTTTTTTAAAAGTTCAAATAATTTTATTTTGAGTAGATACACCCAGAGTTCTTCCATAATAGGTATCTATACGTTAAAGGTCTGTTCATGAAATTTCGTTTTCGTTATAAATCATCGTCTAATTCACTAAAAAATAATTAAATAAAAATTAGATAAACAAAAATTTTTATAAATAGGACTAAATAAATAAATAACTGTACTAAATAATACACACAGAGGTAGTCAGACTACACATAAGAAAAACTAAAGTATTGAGTAACTTACCAACTTCAACAACACATTAAAGAGCGCTTCGAATAGGTACGACGTTCGACGCTGTAATGGCAGGGTCACAGAACATAAAACTAAAGAGAGACAGGGTGCAGCCAGAGCAATCCACCTACGTATCCAATTATTGCAATAAGTGACTTAAGTGAGTAGGTAAGTAATATACTTCAGTAGGTATGGGGTCAGGGAACAAAAACCCTCGTAGATCTATAGAGCAGTTCTATCCTATTGAATACTTTCACGAAAAAGGCAGAAATATTTTGAAGGTAGACGGTAACAGCCGAATATTAACGCGCTACTTTAACATGTTACTGTTCTTACTGACCCTGGTTGTGTGTGATGGCTGATGATTCTATACATTTTAAATGACTGCCTCCAGGCAGCTTGTTCATACAACAGGACCGAGTGAAACCTGAATGTAAACCTACCCCCGGTCTTGTTAAGCTGGTCAAGCGCGCTCAACTAGGTCACTATCTTGCACTTCCGCTATTCCGCCAAAAATAAGTGGGTATAGCTAACCTACTTAAGTGGGAACATAAGCGAAAAGTCTTCTTCCGTTACCGGTTAAGTAAATTGACCTTGACTAGTACGCAAGGTAGATATCTAAATATTTTAGAGAAAACAAGACGACGTAGTTACCTGAACCAGAATTCAATTAAAATATATACTTATTTTATTATTTCTCTAATTTTTCCATTGTTTCCAGTCAAGTCTTCTAAACATACCTACAACATCGCGTAAACATGACTATACCTACGTAGCTACCTATCAAGAAATCGATTAGTTGCGCGCGCCGACTTATCTTCGTGTAACAGTTGAACAAGTTCACGCAAATATCGTCAGCTGGCCTTTTAACATCACCAGGTATTGTTCAAGTCTTACTACAGTTCCAAGTAGATGAATTAAAAACAAACGTTTTTATAATGTGTCCAAGAAATATCTATAAAACTTAGCTTTCAATAAAGGTAAAGCCTTGAAGTGTAGTGGAATCTGAACGCAGTTCCTAATATAGGTCTACATTCATAGTGACAATTCTACGTCCATAAATAACGAGTAAGTCGTGTAGTGCAGTGTGACTTCAATTATCTTCCTTTACCTACTTGCATTCATGTACTTAATAATAACTTGATGTATCTAATCTAATTTAAACAGGTATATTTTTTTTTTTATAAACAGTCACCATGCCGGGAGCCAGGCATAAGATTCTCGGGCACGTACTATCTGGCTTTTGCCACAAAATGAATCGTCGTAAACCTATATACGGAGATTCCTTGGATACCCCACTGAACCGATGTCTCACTACCTTGGACATCACTTTATTGGGTGAGTACTATGTACTTAGTTAATTATGTTCTTTCCTTCCTGTTGTTGACCCAATTGGAACAATCTGAGAGATTCCAAGAAAGTTTCTTTTGCACTCAAGTTTTTTCCCCAATGGATTGAAACCGTTGCGGGCTCCACGCCACAAACAATCATGACTATTCATGACTGAGACACAATGAGCGTTCATTTTTTCTTTGCTGTAGATAGGGCTCATTGCATAAATCCTAGCCAAAAGAAGTAAATACTTGTACGTATATTTTGTAGGAAGACCCCGCAGCGTTCGTTGTGCCTGGTGGCGAGTCCCCACAAAATGTGAGGTCTTAGTAGTAGATGGCGTCCGTTAGTGGTCGTCGCCGGTATCTCGGAACTGAGAGCCTTAAAACCATTTTTTTGATTCCAGGTGTGGGACACATGGTCGGAGCTGGTATTTACGTTTTGACGGGAACTGTTGCTCGGCACATGGCTGGACCAGCAACGGCTCTAAGTTTTCTGCTGGCTGGAATAACATCTACCTTAGCTGCTTTATGCTATGCTGAATTTGGAACTAGAATCCCGAGAGCTGGCAGTGCATATGCTTACACGTATGTCAGTATTGGTGAATTTTGGGCTTTCATCATAGGTTGGAACATCGTACTAGAATATATGATAGGTGAGATTTTGCAATTAGACCCATATTTTTAAAATATACTAATATTTTCCTTTTAATTTTTTTTCACGATTTGGAGAACCGAGCTACAATGTTGCTTTTTGTTTCAGGAGCTGCCTCTGTGGCTAGAGCATGGTCCGGGTACCTAGACGCAATGTTGGACGGTGCAATAAGCAACGCTACTATTTCCATAACTGGAGAAATGCACGAAACTCTTTTAAGTAGATATCCAGACGTTCTAGCATTTCTAATATGTATCGTAGCATCCTTAATTTTGGCAGTTGGTGTTAAAACTTCAGCTTATATTAACAACGGTCTTACGATTTTAAATCTCTTGGTTATATCCCTTGTCATATTTCTTGGTTTCTATTACGCCGATCTCGGTAACTGGTCAGAAAAGAATGGTGGCTTCATGCCGTATGGCGTGAGTGGCGTATTAGCTGGAGCAGCTACGTGTTTCTACGCATTCGTGGGCTTTGACAGCATATCCGCGTCAAGCGAGGAAGCTAAAGACCCGTCACGGTCGATCCCCATCGCCACCATACTGTCAATGGCACTTGTTGCTTTTGGCTACATTCTGGTGGCTCTAGCGCTTACCTTAATGGTTCCGTATCAGACTATCAACCCCGATGCTGCGTTACCGGCAGCCCTCGGTGCAGTCCACGCTGACTGGGCTAAATATGCTGTTGCAGTTGGAGCCGTCTGCGGTATGACCACAACTCTGTTAGGCTCCTTATTTTCTCTGCCACGTTGTTTGTATGCGATGTCCGCAGATGGTCTCCTTTTCGGTTTTCTCAGTGACATTAGTAACAAATCACAAATTCCTATTGTTAATCTAATTATCTCAGGTCTGTCATCTGCTGTGATCGCGCTTTTGTTCGATCTGGAAAAGCTTGTGGAGTTTATGTCGATAGGAACTCTGTTAGCGTACACTATTGTTAGTGCTGCAGTGATCATACTGCGTTACCGGCCCGTTCCTGCGGTGGAAGATAAGAGTTTTGGAATTCCACAACTGGAATCTCCTGGTGACCGGGAAGATAGCTCAGCGACTGGCACTCCGGGTACTGATGGCGGTTCTTCTTCTTCCGAGGTATATGAAGTTATTTTCTCTTATGTCTATTTATTTATTTTCTGGAAATTCTAATAATCTTTCTTATTTCCATTTCAGATGTTTGAAGCTCTGACAGTGGGCCGTCTTCGGGCGCAGTTTGCTTGGTTGGAGCCGGTGGCAGGTGGCCGTGCTCCCGGGGCTGCGGTCACGAGCTGTGTCTACTTGTTTACCGCTGCTGCAGCAGCTCTTTGCGCTCACAACCACTTCTTAGCAGAGCCCGCTGGACTATGGGGGTTGCTTCCAGACTTCGTTCTCAGTTTCATTATTGTTGCTTGTAAGTGTCTTTTCTCCTGCAGGTGGCTCTATTCCGTCACAGCCTGACATGTTGTAGTCAGATACTCAATCTTCTGTCAATATATTATTCAGGTTTGGTGATTATTTGGGCGCATCAACAAAGTCCGACGCGGCTGCCGTTCCGTGTGCCGTGGGTGCCGTTGCTACCAGCCCTCAGCGTTTTACTCAACGTTGAACTCATGATCAACCTCAACGCACTCACTTGGGCCCGATTCGCTATTTGGATGACTTTCGGTCAGTAAAATTTTTCATATTTTTTTTTCACCTCAATATAATTTACGTGCCAAAAACGTTGGAACTTTTCCACCTAGACTAATTATGTAGTTGTCACTCATTCATTACAAGTAGTCACATTACCTTGGTCGTGATAGGTATATTTTTTACGTATTTGTAGATACGTACTGTATATTTATGAGTTCCTAATTGTTTATTCGTATGTAACTTCCATAAAAGGTGACTAAAGTATTATAAATGAAAAGATGGGCAGCAATAAGTTTACTACCTATAACTACTTACACAATGTGCTATTAAATATCCCTTTTCAAAATTATTCAAAACTGTCATTAGAACTGCGTTGATATTCTTTGCAAGGTCACTTGACATCACTGAAAGAAAATGTAAAAAAAAATATATATAACAATGAAAATACTCATTGTTATATATATTTTTTTTTACATTTTCTTTTTTTTTTACATTATGAATCAACGTTAAACGTGATATTTTCAGGCCTGCTCCTATACTTCCTATACGGCATCCACCACAGCAAGCTGGGTGAGGGTGTCACCGGTCTGCTGTCCCGGTCAGCCAGTGGTGGTGGGCACAGCGGCGGATGGGGCGCGGTCGAGAAGACCAGCGCCATCGCCCGTCGCGTCGGGCGCTTCGCTCGCGGCAGCAAGGGAGACGACCGCAAGCCAATCATTAGCGACGACGACCTGTCTAGGCGCGAACCTTGATTCTAAATCACTGAATGTAGGTATCTCTTTACTTATTCAAAACAACATATTGTGTTTGACGTTTTCTTAGTCTTGCCAGCTTTTTAGAACAGATTTTTGCTAAAGTATTGGCCCAACTACAACTGTGGTTAATCACTGTGATCACAATTTGGCGGGAGTATGGACAGCTGAGCATAGTTTAAAGCGCATCACCATATCTTATTGTTCTTTAAATAGAGTTTGATTATGGAGTGTTTAATATTCGTTAGGGCTTAAACCGCAAAGAAGCGGCAATTTATGTAAATTGTACTTAGTTATGGAATATTCTATCGATTTTGCTAAGAAACGAAAATAATGATATCGCTTCATAAAGGGTTAGACGCACTACTATTTGGGTGCTTTATTCTTTAATTATACGTATAATTAATTCCGATTCAAATGGAGTATTATGATATAATAAACTGTAGTTCTGTAAATGAGAAAACTAATTATATACTTACATTGGTAGTATTGTATTGTATAGTGTGATCGTATTATAAAATTGTAATCAATAGTGTACAGGTACTAGGTATATAGCCCAGTCAATGACAACATCAAACATCACAAGCGCGCATGCAACTACGATTCTTATATATTTTGTTAGGTCCCCTGAGAGTAGTTTATATCCAAGTTTGCAACCCTGAAAACCGTGTGCTACTCCCATGGTGCTCGAAAAACTGCGAAACTCTGGGACTTGTTTCAGTTTATTTGAAAAATATACCTTAAGGACGCGTTTTTACGTATCTTTAATCTATTTTTTTGTGAAGCAAGTTAAATTTGATACAATCTGAACCCAACCCAAGCACTCTAGGTCTATTGATTGCGAAGATACAGCTAGTCAAAGATGGGCATTTTTTTCCAAATTGTGAAAAATCATCGATTTAGGGTCATTTGCCAAGACACGTAGTGGCTGAACTAATTGTCATAGAGAAAGCGTTATAGTTGAGTAGAGGAAGATTTCGTGCCCTTGCGCATTCCTTCTTCAGTGAACAAGGACAAGGGATACGGTAATAGCTCATACGCAAAACGTTGCTTCAATTGTTCATCTGATCGTTGTCACGCAGACCATCTGGAATATGGTAAGGGGATCAACATCAACTCTTTTGTTAAACACTTTCTCTAAAAGGACCGTTAGTTCGGCCGGTACGTGTCTTGGAAAATGACCCTAAATCGAGAATTATTCACTTAAAAAAAATATGCTCATTTTTGACTAGCTGTATCTTTGCAACCAATAGACCTAATTTGCGTTCGCAATTGATTTGCTAAACTGTAAAGCCTACATAGGGTTCAGTTTGCGATAAAACTTCATATTTTTTTTTATGATTTTTTCAACAGTACTAGTCAGTCTAAAATCAACTTTCTTCACACTTGCATAAAGTTGATGTTTGTTTAAGTGGAAATAACATCAAAAGAAAACAGGGCTATAAATAGACCTTACGAGTGCTTGGGTTCAGCTCAAATTGTGTCAAATTGCAGCTTGCTTCTCAAAAATATGAAACAGATACCTAAAAGTGCGTCATTAAGGTATATTAAAAAAAAAAAACTGAATCAAGTGCCAGAATTTCGTAGTTTTTCGGGCACCATGGGAGGAGTAGCACAAGGTGTTCAGTGTTGCAAACTTGGGTATAAATTACTCTCAGAGGACCTAACAAAATATATAAGAATCGTAGTTACATGCGCGTTTGCATTTTTGTGTGTCGATATTGACTGGGTTAATAGAATAGTGAACAAATAGTCAAAATTTTCAAATAAGTACCTGTATGTATTAAAAATATACCAAAGAATTACTTAATAAAAATAAAGCGAAATCTTTTACAGGATATAGGCATAGTCGTCGCAAATCACGAGCTTGCGATATCAGACTTTTATGTCATCGACATTGTTTTTTTTTTTAAATTGCAATGATTGATGCGCGCTCGTAAAATGCAACAACTGTGATGATTAGGTAACTATTTGTTTCTGGTCTATAATTTTTCTGAAATTATTTTATTTTATTTAACCAATTTGGCTTGCCCTATTTGCTTTGATTATGTAAAATTGTACAATTGTACAACGGTAGTTGTGTATGTAAAATTATTAATTGCATTGCTTTGTATGTGAACCTACCGGAAAAGAATCTCCTGCTTTGGCTTCCTAGTTGAACTCGTTCAGACGAGTAACTCGTTTAGAACTTGAAGAAATGAACTAAATTAATTTTAAAACAGTACCAACAAATTGATAAGTACCTAGAAATATATTTTAAAATAAGAAAATCAAATAATTTAATGGTTTTTATTGTCAAACAAAATTCATTTCACAGTGCCATTTTGATGTCAAATAATAACAGGGTCAATTAATGTATAAAACAAAGTGCTGCGGCACTGCGGCAGCTCAATTACATTGACTTTGTCGAAAATAACAATCTTAGCTTTTTTACTTGTTTTGAAAAGTTTGCATGAATATTACAGCGTGGAACGTTGGACTAATGAATGGTACTTAAATATGTTTTTATTATAAAATATATTGAGAAACAAGGAGAAGTGAAACAAAAAAATATGATTGTTATTCCAGATAGTTTTGAACTGTTTATAAAAATGATGTATTGTACGAATGCACGAAATGTTACTGGTATTGTGTCCTTACACATAGATTCTATGTAGAAATGTTTCTTCCAGAAATGCTTGGTTATGTTTTAAATAATTTAGTTTAGGAATACGTGCTAGAATTTATGACAGTTATAACTAGCACAAAGTGTACTCTCATTATTACGTAATGTTTTCACATGTATGGATTTTATTGTGTATTTATGGCGCAAATTACATAAATAAACTATAGCATCGTTGTTAAAAAGATTGTATAGTTTTATTATTAAGTGTTGATGTGTACATAAATAAAGAAATTATAATAATACGTCACTACTGCTTTTTTGTTATTCCCTGTACATTATATTTACATAACAAATTCTTATACAATAAAAAATATATACAGAAAATTGAGAAAACAATAAAAATTTGTACTGTTGACAAAAATACAATAGAAATCCCTTATAGACTTTCTACGCTAAACAGTAATACTTAAACATTAAGACATGGACGTAAATAATTTATAATAGACAACAATTTTATTTTAAAGGAATCACGTTCAACATAATATACTAATTAAACAATAATCACACATCCTTATGTAAAATTAACGAAAATTCTTATTTAAACTATCTTACTGCTACCTAAATATACGTCGACTGACGACTATATAAAAATTATATAAACTGTCATCATATTGGAATAATTTATTGCACCGTTTGTAAAAAGATGCGTTCAATGCAATACATGTTACTAAAATATACATATTATATTATATAGTGGGGCAATTTTATAAATTCAGCTTTGACTAAGCTGTGTTGGTAAGAAAAATTTAAAATTCTTGTGTTGTTTATAAATGTATAGAGTTGAGGTATAGTTGACGAAAAATACTGAGAAGCAGGGTCTTTTCTGGCGATTGCCAAGTCAGTTATAGGCCGCTTAGTACAGTTAGGAGGATTTGAGGATACATAATATATATTATTATGATTAAGAATATTATACGGTCAAGATACACTTAAAATAAGCATGGAGCACCAACAACTATAGTAAGATAGTATAGTATACATATATATAAAATAACTACATAAGTTTATGGAAAATTCATAAGAAAGTATTAATACCTAGTAAAAAATTAAAATTGTTTTATATTCTCCTTTTTATTTTTTGTAGTTCCTGTGCGTGTCACTAATAAAATCTTTTTCTTTCTTTCTTTTCTTTTAATTGCAGCCTTGATAGGCAAATGATATGCGCCCTACGTTGAATAGACGACTGCACCTTAAATAATATTATTGCGTTTACTTCACTCGTGGAATTGTACAGGGACAAAATACGATTTTTCAGGAGAGGCCGACAAAGTTTTTTTTTCGGACTAAATCGCCCATAACTTTTTTCTTATTATACTTTTTCGGGTCTATTTTTCTTAAGTTAGATTTTTTTCATATTCACCATTCGATAGAGCGAAAAATTCTGAACAAAACTGTATACTCATTTTGGGTATTTTGTCCCTTACCTCAATTGAACCTACGGTCGACGACATACTGAATTTTGTGTTTCGTTAGGTGTAACTACTAATACTTTGTAACCGTGTTTACTTTAATCACTCAATTATTTGTAACCGCCCCACGGATACAGCTCGATTCAAACTTAATGCCGGCTCGGAAGTGCGCTACTCGCTGCGCAGTACCGCACCCCTCACCCCCGCTGACCCATGAATTCGTTAACTGCGCAGCGACTCGCCTCATGTTCAGAGCCGCCAAGTTTGAATCGGGCTGTACAAATAATTGAGTAATTCTTTGAAAGAAACGACTTATACGGCTTTGCTACCATAATAACTAATTAAATACAATAAATTGTACTAAAAATCCAAGCTATATGTTTTCAACCGTGCTTCTAAACGAAATACACAAACATTTTAAATTTCCTGTATTGTAACCATTAAAAGATTAGTTTTTTTTGTATGAGTAAATCAGAAGACGTATTTCCCTGGAAACCTTTACATTATATACACAGTGGAATTAAGAGATTCAGTCTTATCTGTTATATCGGTTGATTTGCCAAGCCGATGAGGGCAGCCGCTGTAGTTTGTTGATGGTCGGCTTGCCCCACTGCAGCCACAGAAAGCCCACCACTAAACAAAGCGCGGTTTCTATGTAGAATCCGTCAATTCGCACGTTGCATGTGCCGCCGACTGATTTACATAGCTGTGAACAGGAAAATACAATTACTGTAAAAGTTATAAAAACTAAAACTCAACTACGACGAAAACGCCAAAAATAAAAAATTCGGAGTTTCGTCTCCAGAAATCGTTTTATACCTTTTATTTTTGAAGTGAAAACTTCTTTAGCATCGTTGTGATTTGAAACTCGATGAAACGAAAAAGCGACAATAAAAAGAGACAGACACAAATTCATACGATTTAACGTGGGAGAAAATGAGATAGGAAGCATTATACAGTGTTTCTTATGTTCGTGGTTCTCTGAGGCTGAAAAGTTTGTTTGATTGCTTGAACGCGCTAATCTCAGGATCTACTGGTACGATTTGAAAAATTCTTTCAGTGTTAGATAGCCCATTTATTGAGAAAGGTTATAGGCTATATATCATCACGCTAAGACCAAAAGGAGCGGAGCACCAATGAAGAATGTTTCAAAATCGGGGGGGTTAATTTTTCTTTTTGACAGCTTCCGCTGCGTGCGCTGCGTAAACGGTTAAAGTTTCACAAAAATCATGTATAACAGAATTGTTCCTCTTTAAAATTTCTAAAAAAAATTCCGCGACAGCATATGTCTATCTTTTAAGGTTGGCTCACTATAACCTTTTTTATGCTAACCTAATTTGTTCTAAAATAATGCATTATTTGCGAAGGTGTTTTTATAAACATGATATTAATTCTTATCCAAATAAATACATTATTCATCACAAGTATTTAATTTAAAACAAAATTGCCCTTTACATCATTCGATTTCAATGAATATCTTAGGAGATATCGCAGTTTTAAAATAACATCGCAGCAAAATAATGATCAAGTACTGCGCGCGCATTTTATGATATAAGGGGGAAGTGCGTGATGCTTGAACCAGTACTTTTACCTAACGTTTTAAAGTTCCACTCTTACTAAAAACGTAAGTAACGTAACGTAATCTAAAAGCGTGATGTAGGTACCTAAAATAGCTCCTTAACGTACGTATTATTTAAAAAAATATTTTCACCTTTTACGTAAACGAAATCGCGGGTTAAAGTTAGCGTTAGCCCAAAGTAACTATTCCACGCGGACGAAGTTGCGGGCAGAAGCTAGTAAATTCATAAGATTTAACGTTGGAGAAAATGAGATAGCAAGCATTATACAGTGTTTCTTATGTTCGTGGTTCTCTTTGTGCTCTGCTTCGTACCCCCTCCACTCATTTCTCACTATCTTGAAGCCAAAAATTTTGAAGGTTTTTTAAATTATTTTGGGGTATATCTATTTTTGTAATGTGCTAATTAAGCTCATCATTTTTTTTTTAGTTCTAGACTTTGTCTTCATCATTCATCCATATTCGTCATTTAATGTGACGTCACATAGCCTATACCCAGCAGACGATCAAGACGCTTCCAACGATACCTTATTTGTCACATTATGATAAGGAGTTTAGAAGTTATGACAGAACAGATGAACATACATACCGGTCAAAATCATAACCCTTCTTTTTGCTTCGCCGTAGTCGGGTAATAAACAGGCACATAAGTAAATATTATGTAGTTAGGTAGGTACTGGGTTTGTAACTGTAAAACTATGTAGGGAAAATTTCGACGTCTAATACCTATAATTGCGCATATGTAGGTAAGTACCTACTACATTATGAATAATTTTTAGACTGTACCAGTAGCTAGTAGGTACAGTACATTCAATCACGTTTACCGTCACAGTGTATAGGGGAATAGGGGAATTTTATGAAAGAATCATACTTTACGAACTAAAGTAGTAAACTTTACACCAGGGGCGGAGCTACCGCCGTATCTGCCGTATCAATTATACGGGGCCCCCGGGCTACGGGGGCCCCCGACGTGCGCAAGCAAAAATTAATGAAAACTTCCCAAATTCATCATCAGCTATAAATGATTTAATAAATCAAGGAGAGTGTATATTTAATTTGAATTGATTGTAAAAATTTTGGAAAAAGTGACAGATAGATAATTATGATGAATAAATATTTCTTTTAATTTTATGCAAACATTTCTTTTTCTTTTGTGAGAAATCTTTACCCTTCATAAGGGTCCCCAAACAAATTTTTACACGGGGCCCCGCCAAGGCACTCTACGACTACGCCACTACTTTACACAACAAAATAAGGAAAATCTAACCATCATTAATTTAAGAAAAATGAAAATTGTACCAGCCTTGGTTTCACTAGGAACAGTCATTAGCATTGAGTTTTACTAAAGCTGATTTTCGAAAAACACATTTAAACATAACTTAGTTACAAGATATTTGTGCACAAGCATTAGGCAGAGGTCCATAGAAAACACTATTGTTATTACAGTACCCTAATTGCGTAATACAACACAATCACAATTTGTTTCGATTTGAAACAGATTTCTAATCCATTGCTTCATAAGTTGGAAAAAAAATCTGTTTAACAACGTAAATAACGCAATGAATGTTGTTGAAATGTCAAAATGATACAAATTTCGCGAAATTGTTTACGAAAATAAGTTACGCAATTAGGGTACAAGTTTTACGTACCGATTCCTCCGTTGACGTGGCACACGTGTTGTCATTTTGTCCTGATATTGAACATGTCTTGTACGTAAGGTGGTCAATGGCCCAAAGAGCGAGAGTATTGGGCCAGTTAGTGCCAAGGTTCGACATTGTGTTCAAGAAGGTCATATATGTGCCACCTACGGCTGGGTCCGACACTTTGGCGAAGAAAGCCATCACAGCCACAAACATGCAGTACAGGCATGTCTGAAACAATCATGCAGGATTATTGATAACTAGAACAAATTATGGAGGTTTTTTTAGAGGTACGTTTAATCGCAACCCGCGGCGTGGTAAGCTACCAACCAGTTTTGGCGGGTCTTAAAGGTTTTTAAGCAATATTCTTACGCAAAACTAAGTATCGTCAAAAGTTTCGGCATACGCGCTTATCTCATTATCTGTCACGATGCCTCATTGAGGTGGATTACAATTAAAATTCTATTGTGTCTCGTTAATGGCAGTTGAAAGGTTATCGGCTGGTGTTTAAAGGGTTAAAAACTATGACGTGGGCTATATCAATTTGTATAAACTTGGCGGCCATAACATAATCTTTTACGTCCGATCTTTGGAATCCGGCCAGCATGTGTGTAGCCAACAGAGTTTATTTATTTAATAAGGAACACCAACAGCGTATACATTCAACTATGGTTTACAATAGTGTTAGGGAAAGGTATGGTTTACAAATATAGGTGACGGTGTACATTTAAAGAGAAAAGACAGAGTTAGTAAGTTATTATGTCCTGCGTCCACATACCTGATGAAAGACGTACAGCATCATCAAAATGAATAGGTAGGAGTATGTTGGGCCAGAGTCGCCCAACAGGCTGGGTGTGAGGGCCACGAGACCGGCCGCCAGCGGTCCCACTAGGAGTCTTAGAGGGTACGCGCGCAACCATAGTGACAGCGGCGCTGGACCCGTCGTGTGTTTCGCTAAAAGCTGAAATAAAAGACATAACATTGTAAAGCGCATTTACGATCTAATTTGAATTGGGGGGGGGGGGGGGGTTAAGCAGGCAAGTGCGGCAAAAATTAGTGACGGAAAACATGGGAGAAGGAGAGACATAATTATATTAATTAACAAAATTTATACTTATAAAAATTACAATGCCCAGCACTGTAGGTAAACGAAGTACGAATATACTTAGTTAATAAGGCAAAAAAAGATAAAATAAAATTTCTACTCAAGAGAATTTTGTACAGACGCCAGCACATCAAGCTACCACAATCTGTCAAATTTATTTAATAGATTTTCAACTTTATCGACGGTAAGTATAAAGTTCAAAGTTGATTGGGAAAATTTGACAGTTTCGGGTAGCTTGATGTGCTGGTGTCTGTACAACAGCATAGTAAAAAGTTTCATTCCCGACAACATATAGATTTCTTAGAAAAAATACTATTTTAGCGGCTGTAACTTCTTAGATGATACATATTAGATTTTACCGTGTTGTCTTATTCATTTCCTAATGCTGTCTGGTATTATGCAGGAAGAATTTTGAGCACCCGCAATTAATGAGAAAGATTTTCCTACGATTTTTGAGAATACAAGGAAAATCTCCCGAATTTTTATCGATTTTACATTTCTGAACTGGCAACCCTTTTCCCCAACCACGTTGAGACAAGTAGCTATTTCCAATAGTTTGTATGTAGGTAGTATTTATTATTGGGAAATACCCTTTTAGCGTACAACGTGACCCGGTGCGGTGACCTTTAGTCATTCTCAAGGTGATTTAGTTGTCTACAGAGAGTCTATTTAAGCGAAACTTGGATATAATTTTTACATTCGCATAACACAGCTTTCTGGAGAAGCATTTCCGTCACATTGCAGTTTGTAAATAGTGTAGCGATAAAAAAGCTACAAAGTGTCTTTCTATTTTATATTTCATAAGGTTTCATACAATATACTTATGCGAAGTGTGGAAGTTATGTTCTGAAATTGAATAGTTTATGTTGGTGGCAGATAAATCATACAAATAGTGCGTATGTGAATTTACTAAGTAAGTACCTATCTAATTATTTATAAATTTATAGAACGTAAAAAATATTTGTAAAGGGCGGCAAGAGCGGCTAGATTAGAGCCTGCCTACCTAAAATAGTATAAAGCATTTTCGCCACCTCGATATTCGTAGGTTTTTATACTTAGGTACATCTCTTATTACTTAAATCCTACTAGTATTATGCAAACTTGCGAATCTGCAGAAAATGAATTTTACAGGGGAGCATTTTGAAAGTAAACATCAACGTTAACTTCTTTTTTTGTAACAGCTATAAAGGTACCGCGGTACATTTGGTTTTCAAATTGATATTATCAACGGATTGTCAATATTTTACAAGGATCAGAAATAAATACACATTCGTAACTTTACATCATCATAAATAAAAGTTAACAGATACGAAAGTGGTACTTTCGTTAGTAAATAAATAATAATACTACTTACTTAACATAATAAAAATATCTAATTTAAACTCTGGTATGAATAAATATCTTTTAACTTCTTTTAAGTATATTAAATTTACTATGCTAAAACATCCTACGTGAATTTCGTAAGTTTACTACGGGTGTATTAACATAAAACGTAAAATCGATCAATTTGAATTCTGTAACCGTCAGAGATAAAAATCTGTAAATTTTCCACGGTGACCACATTAGGTACAGTTTTTCATCAAAATATCGATTTCACTAAAACTGCAGATTCCTAAGTTTGCCGTGGATGTAACGATAAATGCGAAAGTTTGTGAGGATGGATGGATGTTTGTTACTCTTTCACGCAAAAACTATTGAACCGACTTGGATGAAATTTGGCACACAGATTGTTTATAACCTAGAGCAGTGCTGGCCCAGTGGTAATGGTCGCGACTTACGAGTTGTAGGTCGTAGGTTCCAACCCAGACAGGCGCTTTACTTTGTGCAAATTATTTCATCACCACTGCTCTCAAAACGGTGAAGGAAAACATCGTGAGGAAACCGGCATGTTCTAGAACCGAAAATTCGAAGACATGTGACATCTACCAACCCGCACTGGGCCCGCGTGGTGGATTACGGCCCACTCTTTCTCACAGAGAGGAGGCCTGTGTCCCAGCAATGGGAACATTATAGGCTAATGATGATAGTTTATAACCTAGATTAACAGATAGGACTTTTTATCCCGATATTCCCACGGGATCGAGATTTATGCGGGTGAAACCGCGGGGCGTAGCTAGTACATACATAAACTCACGCCTTCTTCTCATGGGGGTGGACAGAAACTATATTACATTTTACTAAGTACATAAAGATCAGTAATAAGCTTTGCGTTTGAGTGGGGGAGACACTAGCATTATATTTATTTATATTTCAACATTAACGATTCTTGAGTTGAATATCTCATTTCCAGAAGATATTGTCTTTTGGATGGGTGCATATGTATTCTTATTCTTTCATAATCTTAATATTTATCATCAATAATAGTATTATATATTAAGTTGTGTGCAAAATTTTACGTTCCTAGTCCCAGTAGCTTCGGCTCTGCGTTGATATGTTAGTCAGTCAGTTTCTCCTTTTATATATATAAATTATTGTGTTTTCGAACTTTCGCGCGGACGACAAACGTTTCAATACTAACCACTGGCATTATAATTTGTACTGGGACTAGTGGAACTGCAAGTAGAGCCAAGTCTTCTCTCGGTACTCCAGCCTCTACGAGTTTCAGTCCTGACACCGCATCAGCTGCTGAGAACCCAAGCTGTAAAAATAATAAATACCAGATTAGTTACTATATGCTGGGATAACTCTAGTGTACGTTTTATCCAGTTTCATTAAGTTAGATATTTACCTTAGCAGTAAAAAGGACCAAAGCTAACGTGCGTACCGCCGGCAACTTAATAATTGTGTAGAGCTGCTTATAAGCGGTCACAACGTCGCTGAAGCCTTTCACATTATTATCTTTAGTGTTAGCCAAATCGTTAATTTCATGCTTGAACACTGCAATGAGTGTGGTGGTGACTATGAACACCCATCCCCAGAAGAGAAGGAAGCTGCCCAGAGTAACAAGACCATTTTCTTCTGGTTCAGAGCGCAGGTATTTGTTGCAGAAGTATGGAGATTCTAGCGCCAGGAACATTACGTATCCTAGGAAGAATCCAGCAGTTTGACCCACAGTATTGCATGTTGAAGCATGTCCTACATTACACCTGGAGAATTATAGAGCAAAATTATTTAATAGAACTGTTTATTATCTTATCAATTATTATCACATTATGTACTGATAAATTAGAAAAAAATTGTAATTGTATAATTAGTACTTAGTACTGATATATATTTAACTGAGGATTACACTGGTGCCGATTCCCTTGTTCACAAACTAAACTAAATTTAAGTTCAGTGCATCTTTTTCTTTCTATTTCGTTAAGAAAAGGACAGAAGATAAATTTTAGTTTACTCCTGTCAAATTAATCAGCACTTGACGTGAATTGACGTAATTTTAATAGGCAAGTTTTTAATCACGTCTAAACTTGTATGGAGTAGTGACAGGCGCTGATTAATTTGACAGGACTAAACTAAAATTTATCTTCTGTCCTTTTCTGAATGAAATAGAAAGAAAAAGATGCACTGAACTTAAATTTAGTTTAGTTTGTGAACAAGGGAATCGACACCATTATTGACAGCCAATTTCAACTATCTTTAATAAAACAGTATTATTATCAAACATTTTGGTATGACTATCAGACATACAAATGATCTTATGTATAAAAAGTCCATTACAAATTACTCAAGGTTACAAATTTCAATCGTCACAATGAGTCTGCTGATTATTGGCTCTGTATGGGAGAAAGTAATGGCACCCAGAACACAAATATTTGTGGTTTTAGAGTGTATGGAGTATGATTACGTATTGTTTATTTACCTTTTAAGCATGGTAAGAGCCCATCCATCAACGGCAATATCTTGTGTAGCAGCCAAGAAGTTTAGGAAAAGAAATGACATAGTGAGTACAGTCATTGAGGGAGCTATCTCATCAGATCCCAGCCAACTAGTAACACTGTATGACATGATGATCATTACAATTCCAATTAAGTATTGAACTGGTACGAGCCAGGTTTTTCTTCGTCCAAAGTTTGGCCAGAATAGAGCATCCACTATAGGAGCCCATAATAACTTCACGCTAAATGGCCAGTTGACAAAACTGAACTCTGCCTGAAAAGTAAATAGTATAATATAATTAATTTTCTCAGTAAACAACTTGTTTTACATTACTGTCCTGTTTCATATGGATTGAACAAGAAATTAACTGCCAAATAATTCAATGGGAGTTTACTCGGAGATGGAGGTGGCCAACAGATGTTTTTTTTTCTCTTTAGTAACTTCTTTTTTATCATATTAAGCTATCAAAAGCATTGTACGTCTAAAACATAAGTTCCTAAGTCTTTTAGATTTTGTTGATTTGAATGAAATTGATCAAAGCTGAAGAAATATTGTATTTTCCTACCAATCCTGCATAAAGGGGTAAGGAAGAGCATGCAATTTATTTTGTGATTCCAAATCACAAACATAAATTGTTATCAAAGAAGTGCAATAGTAAAAAAACTCATTACAGTTTGCAATGAAAAATTTTATGCATTTAAAAAAGTAATTTTATGAGTTAAACCCATGCAGGATTGATTAGCAGCAGATATATTGAATAACATGAATAAAGAATCCTTACCTGTTGGGTGTACGTTATACCGCGATTTTGAAGGAGCATGGGCACAGCTCCAGCAAGTCCTAATGGTATACCCTGAAGGGTGTATAGAAATAGCAAAACAGCAATATTAAATTCATCTCCTTTGATATCACTGCGCCCATCCTCTACTAGATTGTCGCCGTTTTCAATTAACTCCTCCTTCTCAGGTGAATGCTTACGCTTTGTTATCGGCATGACTGAGCCAAGTATAGCCTGAAAATTGATTAGAAAATAATTTAAATCCACATGACACCACCAATGTAACAAATACACGTCATTGAATTGAATTCTGTTACAGCTGACTACAAACCTTAATTTTGCCCTCAATTAATCAATTTTTATGTAAATTTATAGTCGTGCTTTGATGCGAAATATGAAAAGAATGACTGACCATTCATATATTCCTATTTTAAATCATTTCAATATCCATAAGAAAAAATAATGTGTTTAATAAAGTGCAAGCGCGTTTCTTAACGTCACAAACGCACAAACGCGATTGGGGATGGGGAAATCAGGAAATGTCAAGCAGATTGTCATTCATTAATTTCAAGTCAAATGTCAATAGGGCTGTGCTCGGTTATTACCAGTGCATAAATGCGGTTTTGTTGAATGACACTTACTCATGCTCGCCGGTGAACGGAGTGTTCAGTGTGTGACCTGGATTGGCCCTTAGGGATTTGTCAGACTCTGTAAGGCACAGACATATTTATATGACTGTGCTGTAAGGTCGACATAAAAGAGTCTGACGTGATGACATTTCGAACTAAATATTTTACTGCAGACCTACAATAAAGTCACTGCTTGTGGGTGAAATCAAAACCCTGCACTTGTCGGCAAATTAGTGTCATCATCATAAAATATTTAGTTCCAAATGTCACCACGTCGGACTCTTTCATAAAATATTAAGTCAACCTGGTACGTTGGTTGTAACAGTTGTAAGTGACAGCGCTGTGACAGCCCAACCATAGCCAGAATCGTCTGGCACATAGACAGACTACAATTTTATGTCTTTATGGTATAAGGAGTCTGGCATCGTTAGCCAGATATAAAACGGGTGATAGACGCACGAGCAAGTACGCGTACTTATGGCTTGGCGACCTTTCTCGCCCGTGTGTCATGATAAGTACGCGTACTTTAAAACGGCTGAGTAAGTTCGTCGGCGTTCCAACAGGTTTGAAAATTTTGCTCGTGGTCTGCCTTGGTTCATAGTTTCGTACGTCTGTCATCGCCGTGAGTCGCAAACCTCCATTTTGTTTCGACATTTGTGTAATGTTTGTTTAGTTTGGTTCAGAAAATTCAACAACATCGCGATACAATGTGAGCAAGCTTCATGTGTGTCACGTACGGCGAGCCGAGTACCTAAGTTCGCGAACTTAAAAACCACGTATTTTAAGTTCGCACGTCTATCGATCACAAAACACTAAAGTGGGTACTTTAGTGTTCTGTGATCGTCAGACAAGCTCGTGTAAACCAGGCATTAAAGATCAGTCAGGTCATAGGTCGAATTCTCAAGGAAATATTAGCCGCTAAAGTCGGCATTTAAAATGCATTAATTGTGCACAGATAGAAAACAAAATATTACTGCGTGCGTATAGTGGTAGTTCTGTCAGCAAAAACGGTGGTCTAATAATACGCTGTATATCTGTCGATTACAATATTTTAAGGTAAATTTTTTATTTATTTATATAGAATAGACAATGAAGATTGAATGACGGCGCTTCATTCAAGATTTAAACACTGGGCAAAAAAGGGGGACCTTGGCGCTTCCCATGCGTGACTGGCCCAATCTATTACTATACTCTATGGACTGGCCGTAGCAGAGCCGTAGAAGAATCTCACAGATTCTGAAGGAATATAGCTAATAGGAAAAATTAATAATCTGTGAGTCGTAGCTAAAGAAAAGGAGAAAGAGAAAACGCTGAATTTTGACATTGACATTATAACGTTTTGTCGTCCTCAGTCGCGCTTGGCCGCATTCCGACTTATGTTAAAAGTGATAATATCTCGAATCCAACCAAATTTAATAGTCACAAAATAAAAGGGCTATTGAGTAATAATTGTGACTTTGGACTTTGGTCGGATTCGCGATATAATCACTTTTGGCGTAACTCGGAATGCGGCCCTTCTCTTCATGTTCTTGTCAGTTGTCATTCTCAAATGTCAAATCAAATAAAATGCAATACAATAAAATACATTCAAAATGTTAGTGAACCTGAAAACGTGTGTTTTTAATATATGAATTTAATTAACAATATTGTAATCTTATAACTTCTTTTAATGGGTTCTGTAGCTCGCTCTTGTTTCTTAAAATGCTTGCTGGATACCCATACACCTATACTATTAATTCACAATGTAGAAACAGTAATAGGTCGCAGCAAAATAACAAGAATTAAGGACCCAGCTTGTTCTCGTCAGCAACGTAAGTAAAATTATATTTGGATAAACCAAAGAAGATAACAATGCCCAGTATTGAATTAAAGCTTCCAGAAATAGACTTAGAGGAAGAGAGAAGAAGGACAAATAAATTGGGAGCTCTTATCCCAATTTATTTAGGTTCAACGCAGCATGTTTATTTCTTCCATATCTTTATTTGAATGAAATACAAATTATGTCTTGTTGTTCTCTTTTCAGTTTTGCTTAAAGCAAACTGTGAAGAATGCTTTGTTGAAATCAAACAGCTGGGAGTAAATCCCTCAGGTCTTGATGGGTTTGCTCTAAAAAGAAACCAAGAATATATAGTAGAACATGGCTCTAGAATTGAAATCTTGTTGAACGACTATATTCATGTCATAGAATTTAATCCACCACCAAATAACTGTGACAAACCAAACCCAGGCAACAAAAGAAAACTAGAAGAAGGAGAGCCTCCAAGAAAGAGGAAAAGTTTAAAAATAGATACTCGTACTGGAAAAGAAGCTATGGAAAATCTGTGGGAAGATATTGATAAAGGCGAACTCTATGTATTCACTAGAAAAGGTGTCAAACCTAGCCAAAAAATAGCAGCATTTGATATGGATGGAACTTTGATCAAGACCAAATCTGGTAAAGTACATCCTGTTGATACTAATGACTGGCAAATAGCTTTCCACAATGCTCAGAAGAAGTTAAAAGAGCTCATAGAACGGGGTTATAGGCTTGTGATATTAAGTAATCAAGCACCAATAGGCAACGGGAGGGTTAAGATAGAAGACTTCAAGATAAAAATTGAAAATATTGTAACAACATTAGATGTTCCCTTTCAAGTATACTTAGCCGCGGGTAAAGGATTTTACAGAAAGCCACTCACTGGAATGTGGAAGCTGTTGTTAGAACAGGTAAGGATTACTTCAAGCTAATTCTTTGTTAGTCTTTTGATAAAGAAATCTCAATGTGGTTCTGTTTGTTTTAGAAAAATGATGACTTTGAAATTGATATGGTCAAAAGCTTTTATTGTGGTGATGCTGCAGGCAGAGCTGCAAATTGGGCTCCTGGCAAAAAGAAAGATCATTCTATGGCTGACAAACTTATGGCTGAAAATCTAGGTCTTCAATTTTACACTCCTGAAGAATTTTTCCTGGAACATCCAAGAAATAAAGTCCCTATGAATAAACCAGAGTTTAACCCTAAAGAATGTGGGTCCGGAACATTTAATAATGATTTAATTGGAAAAGAAAAAGAAGTAAGTGAAGTTTAAAAAAAATTGAATTTATTATAATAATATTTCAAAACTTTTAATAATGTGTTGTGTATTATCTAGATACTGGTTTTGGTTGGGTTTCCTGGCAGTGGAAAGTCATTTTTGGCAAAGCAAATTGAAAAGAAATCTGAGTTCAATTATGTCACCGTATGTAGAGATGTCCTTGGTTCTTGGCAAAAATGTGCGGCTGAAGCAACCAAGGTGCTGCGGGTAAGTTCACATTCTTAATTATGTATCGACAATTTTTGTGCTTAAATCCTTAAGCCGTAGGGAGGCCTTTGCCCAGCAGTGGGACAATAACGGCTAAGAAAAAAAGAAAAAAGAAAAAATCCTTAAGCCGAAGCAATATGGTACCTTTTATTGATAATTTTAAAGTGGAAAAATTGTCTGATCTCATAATAGTTAAGACCCATGTTTTATGGCCATGTCCCTCGGTTTCTTGCATGTAACTAGTATTTTTCATTTAAAAAAAAACAATGCTAATAAAAATCCATTTTCTACTACTATTCAATACAAAAACACCTATCTGCTGTAAAGTACCTAATCTATTGTTGTCTTTCCAGCGAGGCAAAAGTGTAATAGTTGACAGCACTAATCCCGACAAAGAATCTCGCGGCCGCTGGGTGTCACTCGCCCAAGAAATGAACGTGAACTGCCGATGCGCGTACCTGACGACTAGCTTCGCCCATGCGAAACACAACAACAAGTTCCGAGAACTTATGAAAATAAAGCACATTCCAGTCAATGACATTGTTTATCATACTTACAAGTAAGTGCACTAAAGTCTTACTTAGTTCAGACTTCAAGGAAATGTGAGGAAAGATTATTTGATAATAAAAATAAAAAGTAAGTATGTTGCCGTTTTTCCTTTTAATGAAAAATGGGAAATAATTTTTGGAAATGTCAAAGGAAATACTAAATAGATTTAAAATTTTCTTATTAAGTTGGATTCGCACTAGACTACAAAATTTCGCATGCCTTCAGTCAAAATGTTTGACTGCTATACGATATGCTTTTGATGTACGATGCATCGTAACGTCACACAGTCTAGTGTGAATCATACTTTACCCTGTGGCTTAATCTAACTTTACCCTGTGACTTTTTATTACAGTCAAGATTTATCATTCAAAGGGAAATTAGAAAATCGGGAAATTACATAAAAAAAATAAAAATCTATATAATTTTGTTTTGTTTCAGAAACAAATACGTTGAGCCATCAACTAGTGAGGGTTTCAAAGAAGTGATTCCTGTTGATTTCATTCCTAGTTTCGAAGATCAAGAAGCTGAGAAGGTATATAAAATGTACTTGTTAGAAAAATAAACTTTTAATAATATTGTTAATACTTGCTATGAAATAAAACAACTGTGATGCGAATCAGCATTTTTATTGCTAAATTAATCACGATCATCATCTATTGCTATACTTAACATCGTGTAGGCCGATTTTCTTACAGTAGCAATACTAATCCTAACAGAATTGTATTACCGTTCAAAGGTTTGAAATTCAAACATCTTTCAATTCAAAGGCTATATTATCCTGTCTATTTATTTGAAATGCTTTTATGCAACTTTAAGATTTCTTTTATAAATTTGTTAAATTTATTTACAATTTTAACTTACAGCTAACATGAATAGTAGGTAGTGAAAAAATACAAGGTTTTTTTTCCTTATAATTACTTACACGTGATTAATTGCATCAGGCAAAGCGTGCCCAACATGGCAATGGCAGAATGGACGGATGAATTTTTAACAATCATGTACGACATTAAAAAATAATTAATACCATATTTACAATTACATTATCATGATTCAATTTTGAAACTTAAGATCGCACCAAGCTAGCGTATAATTTCTTAAAAATCACCTAGGAATTAAGTACCTAAGTATTAGATTGAGTGTACGTCGATTACTTACACATACAAAAAGATCAAAAGGTTTCCTCTTTGGTAATCAAATATACTAACAGCTAGCATGAATAGGTTACTCACAAATTATCTAGGCACTACAATACAATTTTACGAAAAGACCTATTTCTCTGTTAGGTATTACCGACACAATGTTGGTTGTAACGTCTCGATAAGTTACCTTATTTAATAGTAGTCCAAGTTGCTGTCCCCGGCGAATAAAATGGTAATCGTAAAAACCAAATTTTACAGGAAAAATAAAAAAAACAGTTTTTTGTGAAAATCTTATTAACTTCTATACATAGCGGAATTGTTCAAATATCAAAAGAAAAGTGATTTTTTACATTCATTACACCTTAAAATCTCGTATCTAACTTCTGAAATGATCGTAGGAAATGAATGAAAAAAATTGACAGAGTGTAATCGAACCTTAAAACTATCGTAGTAGCACATTACCATTTTATTCGTCGGGGACAGCGAAGTAGCGTTTCTAGTAGTGGGTAGATAATCCTACACATAATTATAATAACAATAACAAACCGTTCAATTTGGTAGGTAAACCTACAGGCATTAGTAGGAAGAGTTTTCTACAATCTAGCTAGCTATTTTGTAGCAAGAGCGTTTTATCATCAGCCCAATCATGAAAAAACCTGCGTAGGTACAGGTAGGTACGAAATTACGAATAGTAGGTAGGTATTGATTCCGATCAATCGACATGATTATCCAGGTTTATGAGCCAATCAGCCAACCTGCATTAGCCTATAAGCCATCGTGCATTAATCAATGAAGTCGTAATGAGATGATTAGGGGGCGATGATAATAATAGCATCAGCCTGTTGTCATTCTCCGTCAGGATCGTCTTCCTCCGCGTCTAATAGATTATCCAGACTCGTATCCGAGTCATCTTCTTGTCATCTGGAAACGAGTAGCGAAAATTTTAATGCAGATGAGAGGTGTTTACTGTTTTTAACCGACTTCAAAAAAAGGAGGAGGTTCTCAATTTGACTGTATTTTTTTAAATGTTTGTTACCTCATAACTTTCGACTGGGTGCACCGATTTTGATGATTTTTTTTGATTTGAAAGCTGGTGCTTCCCGTGTGGTCCCATTTTATTTAGTCCAGTTCTGACAATGGCATCCATGAGAAAACCATAAACATTTTACAAAAAAAAAAAAAAAATAACAACCGACTTCCAAAAAGACACTACAAAGTGAAAAATAACTTTAATTTTGGAAGTCGGTGGCAAAAAAACAAAAATTCAAAACCAAAGACACCGACGTTCTTTTTGGAAGCTTTTTTTTTTTCGTTTGTAGTGTTCTTTTTGGAAGTCGGTTGTTTATTTTTTTTGTAAAAAGTTTTTATTGGTAAAATGTCCTTAGTGGAAAACGGCGCAAAAGTTACTTATTTATGATCTGGCTTATCATTATAATTTATTTATTGTATTTTTATTATCGTAATAATTTATTTTGTAATTTAGTAACTACACTTTCGACCGACTCTTCTATAAAATGCCCCACTCGCCTGATATATTTACCTGGCTATATACACGGTGTCTATGTGAGTCAGACGGGCGCCGCTGAGGGGTACAGTCGCCGACACGGGCCTCAACTTGCGTCTCTCCAAAGCACTGCGGGCTTGCTGCACAGCTAGGTCGCCGCACCAACGTTCACAGCGAGCGTATATCACTACACCTGCAATAAGTGTGTACATAAGTTAAAATTCATCTTCAGCAGACAGCATTTTTCTCCCACAAATCTACGGGTCCTGCAACTAGTCTAACTGAGGTAGTTAATTATTTCACAGGTGCAGCTAAGAAAACAGGTAGGTACGTAGCGATGTAAGAAACAATCTTTAATAGCCAAATTACGCAACTTAGCTACTTATGGGAGGCAATTGAAGGTCAAAAGTATTTTTTTTTCGGGATCCGTTCTTTCCACGTCAGTACGAGTCTAAGTAGGTATAGTTAGGATTCCCTAACGTCTGACTATAGGTAACTCAACTCGCAATTATTCTATGTAATAGAATAGGTAGGTAAATACTTACCAGCGCCTGCGAAGAGAGTAATAGCTGGCCAGGAATCAAGTAGTAACGGAGTCAGGAACAGCAAAGCAGTCAGCATAGTTATGGGACCTTGGATACTTTGCGCCTTCCTCATACCCAAGTTATGAGCGGGCTGCCATGCGCATATGAAAGTACCCGAAAGCCAAACTGCAATACAAATATTCAAAGAATATATTCTCAACAGAGGGGCTTGTGGCTAAGTAATAACAACCGCATGGGTCGATCGATCAGGTTAAGCTACGCTTGCCGCGGTTGGTCCGTGGCAGTGTGGGCATTAATCAATTAATTTTTTAATCAATTAATTAATTTGATTAATTTTAATCAGATTACATTAAATGATAAATGATAAATGATAAATGATTTTATTTCTGTAAGTAGGTTTGTACAAACACTTTTACACGTCAATCATATTTTAAAAACTAGATGAAGTCGGCGTTTCCTATCTGACTACTCCGAGAAGAAAGGCCGAAACAAACTCAGAGGTCACAGTCTCTTTTAAAGTCCAGACATAATCTTGGTCAGATCATGTGAAGGCCATGTGGATTGGTGTCTGAAGTGGTCTTTATAGGAAAGCACCACACAGATTGAGAGGGCCTGTCCAGTCAGTGCACGCATTTGTCAGTTATCGTGTAGCTCAACTCAGAATTTAAGGAGCTCAACGATTCGACGAACAATACCAAAAAAAGGACATTTGTGTAGGCCACATAAATTACTCAAACTGTCAGACCATGATTAAAACTAACTGAGAAAAAATTAAAAACAAAACAAAAGGAATGACCCATATAGTCTTCACATTCACAATAATTAAAATAATATAATACTTTAAAAGTAAATATTCACGTCATTGTATATGTATATAAAAATCATTAATGTCAACGTGTATATAAAAAAAAAAAAAATCCGGAAATGATCTTGGTCAGAGCATTTCATTTGAGGACCATGTAGATTTGTGTCTGAAATGGTCTTTTGAGGAAAGAACCATACAGATTTGAGTGGACCTGTCCAGTCAGTGCACGCATTTGTCAGTAATCGTGCAGCTCAACTCAGAACTTAAAAGGAGCTCAACGATGCGACGAACAATACCAAAGAAAGGACATTTAGGTAGGCCGCATAAAGTACTCAAAACTGCCAGATTATCATTAAAAACTAACTGAGAAAAAATAAATAAATCTATATACATGAACTACATAGTCCTCACATTCACAACAATTAAAATAATAATAATGTTATACTTAACAAAGTAAATATTCATGTCATTGTGTATATAATTTTAAAGTTTGCAAAAAAAAAACAAATTTCAAAAGTAAAAAATAAAAATAATAATTGGAGCAGCTCAATCCCAAGCCTTTTTGTCCTCAATGTAATCTTTAACGGTATAAAAAGCTTTCTGGCACAACTTACGTTTAATGAATGATTTGAATTTATTAAGGCTTAGATCTTGTACGTGGCTTGGAAGTTTATTATAAAAGCGTATACATTGACATCTGAACGATCCACCTATTTTTTTGAGCCTTGTTGTGGGTACAACAAATTTGTGTTTGTTCCTAGTATTTATGTTATGGATATCACTGTATTTTTTAAACAATTTTATATTTTTATGGGCATATAAAAGATTATCAAAAATATACTGAGAAGGCACAGTCATTATATTAATCTCCTTAAATTTATCTCTGAGAGAGTGTCTCGGACTTAATTTATAAATTGATCGAACAGCTCTTTTCTGCAAAACAAAAATAGTCTGAATGTCGGCGGCATTTCCCCACAACAGAATACCGTACGACATTACACTATGAAAATAGCTAAAGTACACTAAACGGGCTGTCTCTATGTCAGTCAAATTACGAATTTTTCTAACAGCATATGCTGCGGAGCTAAGCTTTTTTGACAATTTATCTATATGTGGGCCCCACTGAAGCTTAGCATCCAAAGTTAAGCCCAAGAAAACTGTGCTATCATCAGGATTCAATTCTTCGCCCTTTATCAACACACTAGTTTTCACCTGCCTAACATGAGGTAAGGTAAACTTAATGCATTTGGTTTTTTTTTCATTAAGAAGTAAATTATTAACATTGAACCAGTGAACTACTTTTGAGATCGCGCTATTTACATCGTCAGTAACCAGCTGCTGACGTTTAAGTTTAAACAAAAGTGAAGTGTCATCTGCAAACAACACTACATCATGGTTATCCTTTATGAGGTAAGGCAAGTCATTAATATAAATGAGAAACAAGAAAGGACCAAGAATTGAGCCCTGAGGGACTCCCATTGTTACTAAAGATCCGGGAGATCTTTTCCCATTAACGTCAACGCTCTGAATCCTATTACTCAAGTATGAAATAAGAAGATTCAGAGCGCTGTTCCGGATCCCATAGTGGCGGAGTTTCCTGATTAACGTTTCATGAAGAACGCAATCAAATGCCTTGGACAAATCACAAAAGATGCCCAAAGCATCGCATTTATCTTCCCATGCATTATAAATATGACCTAAAAGTTCAACACCGGCATCAGTAGTTGAACGACCCCTTGTAAAACCGAACTGTTTGCTATGTAATAATTTATGTCTATTAAAAAATCTTTGCAATTGGTCTAAAATTAATTTCTCAAAAATTTTACTAAAAGTAGGTAGTACTGAAATAGGTCTATAATTTGTGGGGTCTGATGTACTACCTGATTTAAACAAAGGAATTATTTTACTATTTTTCATAAGGTCAGGAAACTCCCCACAGTCGATACAATTATTAAAGATAAGAGCTAAAGTAGGTGCTACAATGTCAATAATAGACTTGGCAACTTCTACAGAATTACCCCACAGATCTGCAGTCTTTTTTACATTTAAGGTGTGAAAGGTTTTAATTATGTCTCTACAGGTAATATGTTCAAAAGTAAATTCCGAATCGCAAACATTAACATTTTCCTTTAACAAAGACTCAGCAACAGAAGGTGAAGAGTTTAGGGATTTAGTAGTTGAAACGGGAATATCTGAAAAGAAATTTTCAAAGGCCGCGGCGACTTGTGAGTCTGATTTTATTATGTTGTCATTAATAGACAGGCTGTAGTCAGTATTTCGGTTATTAGACCTTCCCGTTTCACTATTAATAATATTCCAAGTCGTTTTAATTACATTACTACTATTTTTAATCTTCGAACTCAAATAACGCGACTTGGCCATACAACAAACTTTTTTAAATAATTTTGAATAATTTCTGACATATAAATTAAATTCAGCTGTGTTTACATAAGTCCTTTCATTGTACAACTCATAAAGCCGTGTTCTACTTTTATGAATACCAATGGTAGCCCAATCACTAAAAGATGCGTTACTATTAACCGAGATAGTCTTGGGAATAAAGGTGGAATTAAATTGCTTACAGTATATATTAAAGAAGTCATCATATAGGTTATTAGGATCAGCATGAATAGACAAAACTGGTAATTTATTAGTGAGTTTAACTTTAAAAGTTTCCAAGCGACTTGCAGTTTTGGGGTTAACAGTGATATCCTTTTTAGCCACTTTGTTGTTTTGGTTTGGAATAGTAATCCACTGCCCGCAATGATCAGAATCTAGTAAATTTATAATTTCTTTGTGGCTTGGTATAACATTTGTATAAATATTATCTAGGCATGTGGCACTAGTAGGGGTTATTCTTGTGGGCTCCAAAAATAGGTTTACAAGATTGTAGGACTGAAACAGACTTACTATTTTACTACAAGAACCTGAGTTTTCTAATAAGTTAACATTAAAATCACCGCTAATGATAATAGACTTATTCGAGTTACAAATCTTGTGCAACACTTCATCCATTACCTTTTCAAAGCAGTCATACAATCCTGAAGGGGGTCTGTACACACTTAATACAATGAACTGCTCCAATTCTATACAGGCTATTTCAACTGTCCGCTCAACAGATAGGCTCACAATATCCTTACGGTCTTTAAATTTAAGCTGGTTACTTACTAAAATTAATGAGCCACCGTGTATAGCATTAACTCTGCTGAATGAACTACCTACCTGGTGATTATTAAAATTAAACAAGAACTGGTGTATTTTAAGCCAATGTTCTGTTATACAAAGAATGTCAATACTGTTAAAATTCATAAATAATTCTACTTCTAAATCTTTGTTCATAAATCCTTGAATATTTTGATGCACCAGGTTAATACTATTTAGAGATTTTATACTTTTATTTGATCTTATTTTGCAATTCTGTACACTATTGCTAGAGTTTGCCTCTGTTGTCTTAATTTCTAATTTAAATTATTTTCAATGTCAATTTTTGATACCAAATTATTGGCTGAATTATTTAACATGTCACAGCATTGCTCAATAGAAGCAATTTGTTTAGCCAAATTCTTGGCTGTAATAGAAAAGTAATATGATAGCGACACAGCTATCTGTCTTTTACAATAATTTGAAAGATAGTACCTATCCATACAAAATCTATCTTTTGTCAAATAAAAGTGGTTACCAACATAATTGTTAGTGTCAATTAAATGGAATAAATTATTATTGCATGTTAAATTATGTAATGTCATATTCATTTCAAATCTTAAATTATTTTCTTCCTGTGGCAAACTTTGGCTGTATGGGAAAGTGAACATCACAATTTTTCTTAAACTTAGGTTGCACAATGATCTATAATATTTGAGTAATTCTCCTTTGTTCACATTACCCCTATTACCAACAAATATTAATAATATACTATCCTGGTTAAAATTGCACTTCATAACTTTTTTCATTATGTCAAATAATGAACAACCAGGCATACAGTAGTTCATTATTGAGTGTCCTGGATATTTATTTGTCAACAAGTGGCCTAGATCCTTTCCAATTTCATCACAAAATAATAATATTTCTTTATTTACACTCTGTTTAGACAAACAATTAATAATTGATAATGGCAAACTGGCACTAGACTGCGGTATGGTGGTGTCACAAATTGTCAATGAATGGTCCGGTGTGGGTTCAACAGATGGTGGTTGACAATGTTCACATTTGTTAGTTTGTGAACTTACCAGCTCATTCATTGCCAATACATATTCCCTCATTTGGTTTTCAGAGGCTGTATATTTGATGGTCATACAAGTAAGTTTTTCCTGTAGTTGGTCAAGTTCATACTGCAAGTCTTCTGTGTCAATTTGGTATTTCCTAGTACTTTTTTCTAAGTTAAATGAATACATGTCTAATTGTTTTAATAGATGCAACCTTTCTCTATTAAGCTTAACATTCTTGATGAAGAATTTTTGTTTCTTGACCATTTTCTTAGTTTTAACTATGTATTTGTTAATTTTGATGTATTTTTTTATTTTATTTTTACTAGTAAATACCCTCACTGATTTATTTGATTTTGAATCATCTTTACCTGTTAAATCTATTGTGTAAGAGGGGTTTATTGCAGAAACCATTGATGGGGCTATAGGCACCAATTCATTGAATAGACTTTGGTTCAGCGAGGCAGTGATGTTAAGATTTGTTGTCTCAAGTTGTTCAATCTGACTTTGAGCCTCATGTAGCTGCTGTTGAAGTAAATGTTTATGACTAAGAGCTTGTTCATACTCATTGCTACACTTGCTGAACCCGTCCACAACAACTTGGAGCCTGTCCCGGGCTTCTATGGCATCAGTGTGTTGAATGTATAACTGAGCCATTTCGGTTTTTAACTTGCTATTTCTTTCAAGGACACCAAGGAACTCCATTTCATTTTCATCTTTTTCCTTAATCAGTTGGTCACAGAGCTCCTGAGACGCCTTTAATTCGCTCAAAGCCTGACTGAGTTTGGTCTCTTCTAGGCGAGCCCGCGCGCTGCGAGTCATAATCATGATTAAAGAGAAAAAGAGAAGTGGTTGGAAAAGAGTAGTGCTTGGAAAAGAGTAGTGGATTGAGTAACAGATGATTAGTTGAACGGAAAATGAAATTTAGATCGTAAAAAAAGAAGCCATTAATCATGATTAGAATAATCATGATTAAAAAAGTAATCTTAATCATGATTATTGACGTTAATCATTAATCACTAATCATTAATTGAATAACTTGATTAAAAACTAATACATCCATAAATTTTATTAATTCTATTTAGAAGAAATTATAGAAAATTATGACACACATTTCTTAAAATATTTTTATTAATTATTCAAAGAACAAACAAATCATTTTTAACGTTCAAATACACTGAATTCTAATTTTAAAGAATATTTTCAATTAACTAAATAACCTCCGATCTTTACATTTCTGATTTCTTGATGTTCAAGTTACATTTCATAACTACTTTTTTTTCAAATAAGGCGTCAGATAATTTGTGTGACCTAGGTTTATTTAGCATAGTTGCAAAAGAAAACATTCTTTCTACCGAGTCAGAGGATGGCATTGGTGTATTGTTCTTAAACGCTTTGCCTATAACAGGATAACTTTGTAGCTCTCGTTCTTGGCTACCATTGGCAAAAAAAAAAAAAATGAAATGATCATATCCGCTCTCTTTTTAGCATCAACTGATACCGCTTCGAAAAAATTATCGCCAACCGAGACCATGTAGTCACGCTCTCTCTATAGTAGTTTATAGACAGTGCAATCCACGAAGACGCGCCCCACTCCGCGATTACTGTACTGTAAGCTGAACTCTAGTATGACGCGGAGCGGAGTGGGGCGCGTCGTCGTGGATTGCACTATCTATAGTGCTATAAAAGGCGAGAGAGAGAGAGAGAAGCTAAGCTAACGCGAAGTACCTCAGCCCCACCCCCTCCCCGGTGTTTACGCAGTAAATAGGCCATAAAAGTGTAGTCTGTGAAATTAGAATAAAAAATGTTTACATTTTGAATGGTGCCGATTCTCTTGTACACCGAACTAAACTAACTAAACTATCACTAAAATTCCTTACTTTTGACTATGAGAATCTCAAAGCTATTCTGCAAAATTAATTCTCTAAATTTAAAAATAATTTTGACACATCTAAATCGAATTTGACAATCGCAACTCCACACGTGATACCTAAACCACGTGAAACTTTTTAGAGCCGGAGGCGCGCAGGGGGGTCAGCCTCAACGTGTTTTATATGAAATTTTTCACTTTTTGTATGGAAAGAAGGAAAAAATATTACCTACATGTAGTGTTAGGGTTTTAAGGGTTTTATATAGGGTGTCGAAATTTTCATTATTTTTGCGATTGGACACATCGTTTTCGAGATACAAACAAAAGAAAAAAAAAATATTCAGTACTGTTTTTGCATCTGAAGTCGAGGTGTTGGTGTGAATTTAAAGTTCATGACAACCAATTTTATTCCACACGTTTTTAGTCGCAATTAAAAATAGTTAGATTTAGTTAGAAAATCTAAATTTTAGGTTAAAAACGTCAAATTCAGAATAGTAAAATTTCCATTTTCACTAAACTAATATCTCAGTACCATCTTAGTGCTGTCAAACTAAAATATAGTTAAGTTGTGTCATTTTAGTCTATTTCATAATGGGAAATCGTCGTTTGACAGGATTAAACTAAATTTTGGTGATTTTTAGTTTAGTTTAGAGGCATTTGTGACAAGAGAATCGACACCATTATACAGAATTCCATTTTGGTTTATTTGGCTTTTGAAGTAGCATATTTATGTATTGTATAAGCGTTGGTGTTGCTCTTCCAATAAATTAAATAAATAAATAAGTAGTTAATCAAATAATCAAAGTCACGATTAAAGATTATGATTAATAATCTTAATCATTTTAAATTTGATTATGATTAAATTAATCTTAATCAAATTTTTGATTATGATTTTTAATCATTAATTTTTAATCATTAATCAGATTAACTTTGGGCCAACACTGGTCCGTGGATGGGTGACCATCTTTACATACAAAGACCCCTCCGTGCCTCGGAAAGCACGTTAAGCAGTTGGTCCCGGCTGTCATTTGTAGATCTTTGACAGTCGTTACGGGTAGTTAGAAGCCCAAAAAGTCTGACAACCAGTCTTATCAAGGGGTATCGTGTTACCTAGTAACTAGGTTGTGGAGGTCAGATAGGCAGTTGCTCCATGTAAAATACTGGTGTTCAGCTGCATCCGGTTAGACTGGAAGCCGACCCCAGCATAGTTGGGAAAAGGCTAGGTAGATGATGATATTCTTAACAGTTCATACGCAGAGATTTTGCATGATATTGGGTGCAGTTCAATGGTGAATGATCGTTATTCTGGGTTGAATTCCCAGGTCGGGCAAATTATTATAGGGTTTTTACTAGGAATTTCTAAGTAGCAGCCCGGGGTCTAGATTTCGATTAATGGCAATAGGCTTGCCCTTATTAAGCTGGCCAAATGTGGGTACACCCAGTGGCGTGCGTTTCATAAAGACAGAAAGACACTGCCTACCCTAGTTCTGATAATAGATCTAATATTATTTTATCAATAAACAAAACAAATCATAAATCAGCTCCACCTATCGAGTGCCGGTGGTATCATCATTCGAATTTCGCATCATCTCGATTCGCGCTGCACTAGCGCCGCCTCGCCTCTGCCACGGTAAAGACACAAACTATTCGTCTCTGAATGTTTTTATGTGTGCTCTCGTGGTAAGTCGTATTTAATGTGTGTGCGTTCCTATAGCTACGCGGGCTTTGCTGACACACAATGACAAAAATCACGCACACAACTGCAAGAAAAGCCAGTGTCTTTTTGTAGTTATTCTATACAGCTAAGACGAAAAATTACGACTCGTACCGAACATTACCGAAGGAAAGTTTGCTATGCAATGCAAATATTTTAGGAAATAACGTTGTTTCATTGAATTTTATACATTTAGATGACCATAATTTTTTGTCGTATAACCTTTTTTACCCTTTATTGCCCGTTTTACTATAGTTGCCATATTGTTTGACGTGCGTTGTGTTTGTGAATACGCTATCAGGTAATTAGAATTTGATTGTTGTTATTAGTGTAAAATGGATAATATTGTCTGTGAAAGTTGTTCAGATGGTGTGTGTATTGAGAAAATAAAACATGATGCGTTTTCAAAACTATATTTCGGTGAAAAAAAAACAAGTTATCGAGATAGGTCGTGGTACACCGGATTTGCAATTAATACAAATTAAAGGTAAAGTCAATCGTAAATTCAATAAAAAACAATATGATTCATATCATTGGCTGACAGGTTGCATACACAGTAATCGGTTATTTTGTTTCGTTTGTCTACTATTTTCAAATAATAAAACCGTCTGGAACGACACCGGTTACGCTGATATTCATAATTTTCCTACCGCCGCGAGAAAACATGAACAATCTGAAAAAAAAACTTAGAAGCTTCCCTTAAATATCACACCTTTGGAAAAAATCGTATAGAGACGCGTTTAATCATCAATCGACAAGACGACGCGACGAACCAAAACCAACGTGCAGTATTTTTGGTGAGTAAAATTTTCTGCCTACCCTGTCTTAAAACTGTGTGCACGCCACTGGGTACACCCTGGCTTAATCTTTCTCAAGCGTGATGATATGTTATATTTGGTGTAGGTACCTACCTATAGGGTATATGCACATGTTAATCTACCACTAACTTATTGGTTTGGCCTAAACCACAATTTAAAAAAAAAAATAAGTGCAGAATACTTACTTGCTATAGGAGTACCTAGGTAATAAAAACGTTCTGTTCTTACGTGGTATCCCAGTAGCGAACATAGGCACCCTGATGGCTTCATTGCAGAAGGCAGCTGCGATCAGAGCATCAGCCACAAGTTGCACCACAGCGCCCGCTGCCGACCAGCGTGAGCCACGCACACACGGTGGAGACGGCGCGCTTGATTCGGGAACTGATGTCACTACCTTCAAGGTAAATTTTTTTCAAGTTGAAATCGGGTACAAAGAATTTTTTTTTTCTCCGTAGAATCTGCTGAGCAGCGTTATTTGTCTTACAGCCAGCGAAAAAGTCGCTAGTCCTTTTGGAACATCAATCATTTTGAATCTTAGAACCTAATTAAAGTTATAAATATATTGTAATACTAGTAATTAAAGTAGGTATTGTTTACACTTAAATTATGTGCTCTAAGCGAGTTATAATTGGCAAGTTTTCATTCATAAAACTCTTTTGACATTAATGGACTGATGTTAAGTAGACTTAAGTGGGTAGAAACCGTAGAAACACACCTATAAGCATAAGTATATTAGCCTATAATATAATGGTCCCACTGTTGGGACACAGGCCTCTCTTCGAGAGGGATTGGGCTGTAATCTACAACCCAGTGCGAGTTGGTAGATGTTATATGTCTTCGAATTTTTGTCTAGGATATGCCGGTTTCTTCACGATGTTTTTCTTCACCGTTTTGAGAGCAGTGGTTATAAAATTATTTACACAAAGTAAAGCGCCTGCCTGGTTTCGAACCCACGACCTACAATTCGTAAGTCGGGGCCGTTACCACTGGGGCACCACTGCTCTCACGCCTATGTCTACTGCTAATTTTGTACAGTACGACACAACTTAGATGTAGCATCGGCAAAATTCGTAAAACCGATCACAGTCCGAACTGAATGCGCCTTCAAAATCTACGATCTTTATTACTAATGTAGGTGAAAATGATCTTTACGCAAACGCAATAACTTGTAAAGTCATTTAACCAAATACATTCGTATTTATATGAATGAACGCAAATTTTTAAATTCATGCTATAGGTATCTAAGTTGTGTCGTACTGTACCTACTTTCATTGTTGTTTTACCTCTGATTGCAATCTTTTCCTACTTAGTTATATAAGGTGGAGACAACAATACGACAATAGATTTAACTGCGTGTATCTAATGACGTTCCCATACGAAAGTTTAATTAAATATATCCAATTGTTTAGTCACTATATACTACATAGGTTTATCGGCAAAATCCATAGTCGGCCCATCACTACTATGTCAGCTTCTTTGAAAAGTCACTTTTTTAATTTCGATGTTAGGATTTATTTGATAGTTCCAAAATACTCCTATGCATAAGTATTGTCAATGTTTTCATTTGCTGTCGTATTTTCACCTATAGGCTTCCTACCTATATATCTATGTTCGAGAATTTAGTTCATGTAGATTGTAGATTGAATAAAATTTAAAATTACGAAATTTTGGTGTCGTCATTGCCAGTTGAATCTGCGGTGTTAGAATTATCTTTTTTGTATGCTGCTAAAGGCCTTACTTGAATTCTGTCCCTATATTCCTTGACGACAGCGTCAATGTCTGTGGAGTCATCTCCGGAAGACATCTCTTGTTCGCTGGCTTCGGCGTCAGATACCACGTCAACTTCAGCAGTGGCCATCGGCACACCGCTGCTACTGCTCGGGTCATTCTCTTCTGTTTGACAGCCTGCATACTCATCGAGGAGGAGGCACTCACGTTCCTCAGTTTCTGAATAGAAATAAACTCGGACTCAGATTTTTTTTAAGTGTCACGTGATTTTTTTGTAGACTTGAATGAAGTTTAAAAAACATTTCCAAAGCAAGACAAAGTTTTAGGAATGGATGTTACTCTGAATATATCGAGAGGACATAACATTTTGAAAGAGGTAAAGGTAAAGGCTTGCATTATAGCGAACAATATGACCACGGAAGGGTCAAAATGCAAGATTAAAGTGGAAATACTTGAACAGAAATCAGATCCTGAAATAAGAATGAAGAACTGACGAAGACATTATTTATTCTAAATACCTTTTGTCACTTTAGACTTGATACTCTCCAGAGTCTTAGTGTGGCGTATAGCAGATGGAATGAACCAGAGTCTAGAACGCTTGGTCTTACTTCCAGACGCCTTGGATCCTCGCGCGGCTTCTCTTCCTAAGCGCTTGTATTCAATATCTGTAATATCACAATACATATTAGGACAGTTATATGTTAAGGACGATACTGGAGACCATGAAAATTGTGTAAAAAGATGGAATTCGTAAACTCACCCCCAGCCTCCTTTTGTTCGGCCGTAGGCACACATCGCATTATAATAAAATGCAACGCCTGTATCGATATCCCGAGCAAGTGGCTGGCATTCATCAGCGTGATCATGTGTGACAGGGGACACGCAAACGCAAGTATCGCTGCCAAACTTCCTGTAAATAATACATCAATTAAGGCCTCTCCCACACAAATGTGAATCAGGACTGTAATTTGATAATTCTAGTTAGCTGTTACGTGATTAAGCGATAACCAGTTATCCCACAGAGTATCACGGTTGGGTTGCTAAATGACATCATCCCTGATTTATTCGCTCGTTATTACCAATTGACGTCGACGCCTGGCAGAGTTGCTATAGTATTACGGAAAACCCCCTAATTTGATTAAATACTACTTAAGGTGCAATTAACATGTTAGGTACGAACCGGCAGTAAAAACAGCGAGAACTGGACTGCCAGTGGTTGTGCTTTCGTAAGTCATTGACCTAGTGAGCACCTTCCATTCTGGTGAGGCTAGTGCCACTAGGACAGTGAAGAGTAAGGGGCACAGTTCAGTTAAGGCTAAGCAGATCCCGGCGACAGTCACAGCAGCGAGTACTGGACAGACCCAGCCCGCGGCCCTTGCCTCCAGCAGAGTGGTCACTGGCAATGCTGCATCGATGCTGTTCCTGTAAGATTATGAATAAATGAGCATGTAAACAGATATGTACGATTATCTATTATTATGTCCATTTTTAGTAATAAGATGAAATGCTAGATACCACGTTTAGTGGGTAGAACGACCTATATAAAGGATACCTGATGACAATCCATTTGGATGTAGAATAATATCTGCTTACCCTTTTAGCATATTTGTGTAGAGGAAACATAATCCTGAAAGCACTATAGTGGGTAGCCCAATCATAAGAAAGAGATTCTTTTTAAAAGTTCCATTGTCTTTGGGGAGTATCACATTGAATGCGTAAGATATTGGTGCTCCTGCAGCAAACAGCTGAAAAAAGTAATGTTTTAATTGTATTCATGTAACAAGATATTTCGCGTTGAAGATTGGTGCAGCTTACCTCATAAACAGTAATTGGTATTGGCATATTAATGTTGGCAATATCGAAGTTAATAAGGCCGAATATGGCAAAAAACTGGCTAAATATGTACAGCAGAATTAATAGCATGAAGGTGAACATCATGCTTTCCTGAAACAAATAGTAACAATTAATATATTCAACTCATACTGTTTTATTTTCGGTTAGCTAAAAGTTTATTGGGAGTTGTCGTAAAAACACAAATAAATATTAGGTTGGGTGTAATGAATATTCTACGAGCCTTTTATAAAGCTTCCAGCTTTGCATAACTATCACCAAACAACTGATCAAGCTTACCTATCGATTATGGCACTCAGTGAAGCTTAAAACTGTTTGTTACGAAATATTTAAGTTGCGAAACTATTGCAATATAGACAAACCAGTGATCTCATAGAAAGTTACGTGATCGAAGATCAAAATCCGTGGTACAAGATTGAAATGATTAATTGTAAAGTAAGTATTGTAAAGTGGATGGTATTTACCTCTAATCCACACATGAACATTGCGCAGACTACCATCACGACGGTGACTCCTAGCACATCAGGCCAGGGTTCCCCTAACGCTCTGGTCTCGTACCCAAACAGCCACCGTCTGGTCCGACCACCAGTCACATGGTCCGCGGTGGCGCTCAGAATACGAGCACAGATGGCTACAGCCACCAGATGCGACAGGAAAGTCATCCACATTGCCATGAAGTCTGCGAAGGAATGCAAGTTCCGCTCCCGACGGCCCCTCGATGTTTTGGGTGGTGGAAGTATTTCAGCCAGCTTTTTGAGATCTTTGCATGTGAAGGCTGTAAGAAAATTCATGTTGCTTATGACTGTAAGTTTCTATTTTATACACATTGAAGACACACTATGGTGGACTAGGGGAAGTGTCTTACGACTTAAGAAAACCAGGATAAATCTGGTTACTTCCAATTTTAAACCAGTAAAGAAGTTGATTAAAACTTTCACTCCTCTTACTGGCTATAGTGATGAAGATGGCCAGTAACATGACAGCGGGAACCGCGCAGTAGCTGGAGTTGGCTGCGGCCAGCGGCGCTAGGAGAAGCGCTCCGAGCGTCCACCGAGCCCCGCACGCCTCCCCGCCGCTCAGCGCGCCCAGCGCTTTGCTCATCTTGCTCCGTTCGCTCCGCTCAGTCATCTTCGTGTTTCTGTAAAAAAATCAAAGGCGAATTTCCTGCGTTATAATTAGGATCAAAAACGGTTGACAAAAAACTAAAATATAGGAATAAAAATAAACACAAATGCAAGTTTTTCGCTACCGTCGATGTTTTCAGCAGCATTCAGGCTCAATCACACCCACTCATGAGATAATGCGTTGAGATTACATGACTGTCGTTTCAGAAAGCAAATAACAGTAATCTTATCAACAGCAATGTTGGAAAATTATATATTATTTTTATATTGCATAAATATTTTCTTGCCGCTTCAACCAATTTAGTTTAAAAATACTTAAACCAAATTGTTTTACTATGCATATATAATTTTATTCAAATTGTTAAAAATAAAGTAATGTAAGATAAAATATTATAGAGAGTAGAATAATTAAATCATGAAAATTAAATATAAAGGAAAAACGGCGAAATTTTTGTTACGCATTTCTCTGAGAATTAGAGAATTAGATATATTTTATACTTTTCAGCAGAAAAACTGGTAGGTAAAGTTACAAAATAATAAATTAGATAACTTACCATTGTCGCAGCGCGGCGCAATAACGAATTAACAGCACTTTCAATAACACATCCAATTCCTCACAAATACACTACATTTTCAATGGATTTTTATACAACATACACTTTTCCAAACAATTTACGTAATTTTTTACTCTTCTGGCATAGATTTCTGGATTTTCATGGGTGTTTTAGCAGTGTGTGCCGGTAAATAAGGTCGTGTTTTCATGTTAATGCGACAAACGAGCAGGGTGGAACTATAGCTGCTTCTTTGTTGTCTCACTCGCGATCGATACTGGGTATCGGTTGGGGTGACCATTCCCAAGGAAAAAGGTTTTCAAGCGTATCATAAATAAAGTTATACTTTTTTTTAAACGTGTCGTTAGTTTAATCCAGTAATAGTTGTTTGAAGCAATCTAGTTGTTATACGTCGTTTTAATTTTGCCCCGTATATATCTTCAGATGTAGGTATGTTTTGTGGCAATACCTTAAATGGTAATAAAGCGAAAAGGAATTGAGAATTTGAATTCGTCTTAATTTTATTCCAAAAGCTTGCTTGGTTTTTCCAGGAATATATTATAGATAATAACCGAGTCTTATGTAGTTAATGCATGATTTTCTGAAATCGTAACAAAACGACAAATATTTATGGCCACTATATGCTTGCCTAGTGCCATCTAATTTTCTAAGGCTTCCCTCTAAACGGTCTACTTGACGTGTAAACCTTGTCTGTTAAAGTACTTCCTACTACTGCTGAGTAGATGTAGTTATGCTTTCAGCCTACACAGAATAATCTTTACAACAAAAGAAAAAACAGAAATATTTGATTTAGAATACTGGAACAGGGTTGACAAATATTCTTGATGCATAAACTTAATTAATGATGTCAGTGCTGGGACAGGTGACGAAGCAAGGAAGGGTTAAATTAAACTTTATTGTTCGAGAAGCTAACTGAGGTCTCGAAAAATCTTACTCGCCACGTAATATAGGCATTTGCAAGCGTAAAAGGTTAATCCAATTATACCATCTGACTCAATGTTCCTCATTGCAGTTCACGGAAGAATTTACTCGAGGCACACTGAAGTCATGATCGAGTTTCAGATAAACAATTTAATTGAAGCTTGTTAACAGACATGACAATATGGATTTTATTTAGTCTTGTTGTGGTTGGAAAGTTCCGATCGTGTAATTACGAGTCGAGTTCTTTTTTATAGAGTCATGTTGTTGATGCCTGGTTGCTGCTATTATAATAGACACCAATGGAGTATTAGGAATGGTAGGTACCTACGAATGCATTGAAACTGTTATCCTCAGAGCAAATGTTTTTTTTCGTAGAATTAAACTCCAGGATTCTTAAACATTTAACATGTTTTTTCCAAACAGCTCAAGGGGTAATCATCGTGTAGGTTGCAGTAATCGGTACCTTTTCTCCTAGTTAATTACCTATACTCAGTACCTACTAGAGTAGTAGCTTGTCTCAAGAGGTACCTATGTTGCTATAACTGAAATCGTTGAGAGAACTACATAGATTGAGCTAGAACTGAAATCGTTACTCATCAGAATTCACTCAAGCAGATTTATCGGTCATTAGTAGACAAAAAACCGGCCAAGTGTTGTCGGACTACGCACAAATGTACAATCAAGGGTTCAGTAGTTGGGATGAATTTATCCCAAGAACAAACTTAACATTGTAGTTGAAAAACATGTTCTCCCATACATTCCAACTGTAAATGTAACTTTGTACGTACAACATTGAGAGATTTACCATGTTATTTTAAGACCATATACTTCTTATAGGTTTTCCAGTAATCTATGAGTAAAGAACAATTCTCTGTACTTTTTTCCAAATTTTTGGTTTAGTAGTTTCAGAGATAAGGGGGGAATGGTAAATTTTCATCTGTTTTCTTAAATACCTCTAAAATGATTTATTTTAAAATTATAAAAAATTATACTTGAGATCCAACACAATAAGCCCTTTCATTTGATATGTTACACAGTACAGTTTGCAAAACTATTTTTTAAAATTTTCCACTTTGCCCCCAAAAAGTGACCCTCACATTCAAAATTAATTTATTAAAATTCATTTACACACACGTCCGTGTTTGGGTCACAGAAATACATTATGTGTATGAAATTTTAAACTCAATCGGTTCATTAGGTTCGGAATAAATTGGATGTGACAGACGGACAGACAGACAGACCGACAGAAGAAGAAGAAGGGTTCCGTTTTTTCCTTTTGAGGTACGGAACCCTGAAAAATTCAAAATTTAATTTTATCATGATCTGCTGTTATTTTGCGTGATCCAACCAAGAGAAAATCTTGTGCCTTTTGTTTGGCACCAACTTTGAAACCACAGCACATCACAAAACAATATCAAATAACTTAAAAAAAAAAATTAAGTTTAATTGAGAACTCGACTTTTTTGCTTTTTTTTTGCTGACTCGATAAAATATAATATTGTAGGAAGTAGAAGCATAAATAAACTTGCTTTTCTTTTTCAATAAGTATGGATATTGTCACAACAGATAACATGTAGACAACAGGCTGTCATCAGTGGTAGCTAATGCAAATGGAAAACAATTTCATTTGTGATGGTACGGTTCGGACAACAAAAGAGCCGCACATTTTATCTCAGGGAGATTAGAGCATTGTTCTCCCACAGCCATGTTATATGAAGAATCACAGATTATTAGATACTTTTAACTAAAACCATATTGAGCTAGTAAAGATTCCTGGATTAAGATTCATGAAATCTGTTTTGATAGTTTTCTTTTATTAGATAGTTAATTCAGCACTGTCAAAAGCAATTTGTTTTTGATTTGCGTATTGTTTTAACTCATGGCTGGCCCATGATTAGGTAGGAAAAATAATACTCCCGATTAGAGCTAGGTTTGTGTTGTAATCCTATAAAATCTTGATCATATTTTGCCGATTGTATACTTTTTCAGGTATCAGCTAAATCCTATCCTATCCTACTGATATATGTATTGTATTGTATTGTATTGTGTATTATATAATTATTTATCCTTAATATAATAAATGCGAAAGTAAGTTTGTTTGTTACGCCTTCACGCTAAAACGGCTTAACGGATTTGGATGAAATTTGGCACATATATAGATGATGCCCTGGAAAAGAACATAGGATACTTTTTTTTCCACGGGATCGAGACTTATGCGGGTGAAACCGCGGGGCGCAGCTAGTTTTATTATATTAAGAGAAAAGATTTGATGTTTTGTATGTGAAAGTGTAACAAACATTACACTTTCACGCTAAAACGGCTAAACGGATTTGTATGAAATTTGGCACATGGGTAGACTATGACCTGGGTTAGGACAAAGAATACTTTTTATCCCGATATTCTCACGGGATCAAGACTTATGCGGGTAAAACCGCGGGTCGCAGCTAGTAATATTATAAATGTTTGAAAGTTTGTGAGGATGGATGGATGTTTGTTATTCTTTCACGCAAAAACTACTGAACGGATTTGGATGAAATTCGGCACACGGATAGTTTATAATCTGGATTAACATATGGGATACTTTTTTCTTGATATTCCTACGGGATCGAGACTTATGAGGGTGAAACCGCGGGGCGCTGCTAGTATGGACATAACTATACTCTGCCTAATACTTCGTGGAAAACAGGCGTGGTGCTATGTTATTTTCATCATCATCATCATCAGCCTATAAATGTTCCCACTGCTAGGACACAGGCTTCCTCTCAGTGAGAAGGAGTGGGCCGTAATCCACCACGCGGGCCCAGTGCGGGTTGGTAGATGTCACATGTCTTCGAATTTTCGGTTCTAGGACATGCCGGTTTCCTCACGATGTTTTCCTTCACCGTTTTGTATATGTTATATTATCTGTAAGTAATTTTAATTTGCCTTGTAAGAGTTTTAATTCGACCCAAAAGAATCAGTCCATGCCAAGTCCAGATACATTAATTAACGAGTTAATTACGCCGACTGTCCGTTGTAACAAGACAACGGAGCATTTCTGTCATACCTCGTTTGGACGCCCGTCGGGAAGAAAGTGAGTAGGCGTGTGTACTTTATAAATGCTGGAATCGCAGCCATCCAGACATTCCTCACAGCAACTGAGCGCCCACAGGACGTCGACAGGGAACAAACGTATCGCTTCTAGTATTTTTGTGACTTCGAAAGTTTATCATTGTTTGTGAAAATGAAGTTACATTACGTGTGTTTAATATTTGGGATAATTTTGTGTTCGATTGCAATGTACGAGGCGTTCCCGTTTCGAGCGGGAAATATTGATTATGTGAGTACTTTAAATATTTAGAAAAATAATAGTAGGTAGTATCTATATTTACAAACAAAAGGTGGAAACTCGTTGCGTGTAAAAGTACATAGCTTACCGATTAATTTTTAAAAGTGTTAGTCATAAACTTGTGTTATATGTTTTAATTATAGCTAGCTAGGCGATTTTGACTAATTACCTACTCCATATTTCTAAGTAGCAAGAAAGCGAATAAAATGATCAATGTACTAAAACTTACGAACGAAACTTACGAACGAAAGTTTTAGATTTTCCAGTGTGTATTAGTTTCGTCTTCAACTAGGTAATGTTTTAGTGGCATAATTATCACTGCACAGAATTGCTGTTATCCTCTTGCTGGATGTCCATTGCACCAGAAATAACTATAAGATGTAAATATATTCTGCCCCCTTTTCCTAATGACTGACCTATAAATTGAGGACTAATTCGTTTTCTACGAAACCTCGTAGCACTGCTACGAAAAAATAGGTCTCTCAAAATTCGTAGCAGTAGCCTACGAGAAAAAAATTGCACCCGGTTTTTTTAACATTCTAGAGTTTTAACTTCTACTTATTATTATTTATACAATAATATAGGTCACAATATAGAGGTGTTTAACAGAAGTTAAAAAAAATAATAATACTTACAGTGCCGGAAAACTTACCTATTGAGAAAACCTCGATAAATTTTGAAGTTTGATACTCTACTAGTTTGATTCTATTGAGTAGGCACTCCAGCCTGTGACTTTTGTGTCAGCCCTGCTGACAAAGGGACCTTTGCCCTGCTGTGTAAAAGTTACAGGCTGCGTAAAACTTTTGTGACATCGCCAAAGTTGAGTAAAGATCAAGAATTTTACAATTTAATCTATTCCAGATGGAAGCAATTCGTCGAATGCAGCAGATTCCTCAGTGGCACTGCATGAGGTACAGGAAGTTCCAGCTGCACGGTCACTGCAGCCGCTGGCTACTCATGCGGAGAACCTGATACACGGGGATCTCGCCCAGGCATTGGAGGTCTTGAAAACGATCCTATGCGTCGACTGTGAAGTTTATACATCAAATTATATCACCAAATCGGAATGTTGCTTTAAAATTTTATGAATGGATGATTGCGAAATAGTTTGTGAACAGACTGTCTTGTCAAAGACGTCGGATATTTCATATCTGTAGGAATTCTGAGACGCAATTTGTTTGTCTATCTCCAGCGATCTCAGCGTTTGGACATTAAACTAGAATATTTACTTATATCTAATTACTTTTAGACTGTCGCAACGGATGTCATGCAGCTATCATTATTATGATATTAGTTGGGACACATTTTGTAAAAGTTGCACATCTTATGCAGTACGCTGCACTTTCAGACTTTCGAAATTATGGGACCTTTCATTATTTCTTAATGTATCGTAATAACTTTATACTATTTACTTACTATTTCGACAATGTATGTAGTTGATTTATTGAAAGTTTGTAACTTTATTTGGTTAGGTGTATGTCATCATCACTAGTTGTAGAATTTAAGGAGTGTTTTAGAAATGTCTTTTAAAATGTGAATGGATTTAAAACCTGACATAATTATAAAAAGTTCGGTTTCTTTGTAGATTTTTGTAGATGGAGAGTAACTTTTGTATCTAAGTGAAATTATTAAAAAAAAACATTATTGTCGAATTTATGGTTACTAAAAGGTTTTATAAAGTTAAGATGCTATATAAATTAATGTGGACTACTATTTCGTCTGTTTTTGTAATCTTTTCCATCTTACTGTAAATTGACTGATAGTAGAAGAAATAACTAATAATAGATGTTATCGTAGATTGTTCATAACTTATGTAATAAGGTAGGTACAGGTAGATTAGAACACTGCATATTCTCTTGTAAAACAAAAACTGTACTGTTTTAGCAAAACGAATTTAAAAAGTAGGTATGTTTTTTTGGCCTAAATAAATAAAACTCAACAAGAGAATTAAATCTTCTAATCTATCTTATCGTAAAAACACAAATAAAGGTTGAGGTCACGCTGAACACCAGCGAAAGTACATTTACGTTAGAACCTTTCACCGTGTGATTCACGTTGAATAGATCTTTAGGGTCAGCGCTGGTACATGTTTTCTTTAAAACTGTGGTCGAAGGTGGAGATTTTAGTACGACTGACCCAGTTTCATCCTAACATAACTTAGAACGGTCATAACCCATTCTCTTCACAGACTTTGATATCAGACGTAATAACAACATTATGCCAGAGGTCAAAGTCTGTTTTGCAATTAACAATGACGTACACACGACTACACATCAAGCTATACATTTCCAGATTATGCTGATCTCGCATTGTATAGGATTTCCGTACAATGCGAGGTCAGCATATACTGGAAATGTGTAGCTTGATGTGTAGCCGTGTGTACTTGTACCTCCGCAACGCCCAACCCGTGTGATCCCAATCTAACTTATTTAAGTACTTATAATATAACTTATCAGTATTATCTATTTTTACGGTTATCTACTAAATTTATATATTAGCAGAGTAAAATAATTATAGTAGTTGTAGGTATAGTAGAGTAGGTACTGATTCTGTTGTTACTAAAAAATAAAGCTATTGGTCTTAATATTTGTTTTATTTTTATTTAGATCCAACAATTTAAATAGCTACATATAAATCGAATAGAGAACTGTATCCTAATTGCGTATCTTATTTGTTTTATTTTGACAGTTCAACAACATTCATTACGTTATTTACGTTGTTAAGCAGATGTTTTTTTCCAACTTATGAAGCAATGGATTAGCAATCTGTTTCAAATCGAAACAGATTGTGATTGATCGTGTATTACTCAATTAGGGTACTGGCCCTTAGAAGTTACCCAACACACGTCCTTAAACACGTATCTGTCAAACATAATTGAGCACAAATTACGAGATGGGCTGTCTGTAGAGAGCAATGGGCTCTTACATCGAGTCTAACCGATGTCTTCCTGTACCGACTGGTAACTGGGCCACTCCCAGAAAGTGCACACACTTCTATTTGAACACTCGGTGACTGGACCATTTCGTAATGAAGTACCTGTGAATCATGTTACGTTGTAATGCTGTAACATTTGGGAAGTAACGCGGTAGTACTCACAGTTAATCTGATCTACCCGGAATCTGACGCAACAAGGAAATGCGTTTATTTATTTGATTTTAAAAATGTTATCTGCAAACAAACTTTAAATGGGCAAAGTTAAAATAATAATTGCATTACGATTACGAAACATTTATTCAGAAAAGTTGAACTTTAATAAATAACCACACAGTAAAAAAAGCAATTTCGCTAAGAGAGTAACGTAACAAGCGCAGGTAACAAGGTACACATGTGTTTTGAATCCGCTTATTTTATGAATTCAAAGCTAGAGAGTAAAGAAAACCATTTAACCAAAGTCGCTTTACATTATTCATATTTTTCATGTGACTGCATTAATCTCTTTTATGAAACTTTGATAAAAACTCGATTAAGTGAATATTTAAGGCTAAGTATTTATGTTTGTTTACAGTGTCGTACGGACTCCACTGGTGACATACGCTTCTTCAATCGCATTATGTGGTACGATTTCATCAAGTTCAGGCAGGAGAGGTGTGCTAACAGGTTTGACAACCACAACATTCTCTCTCTTTTTCTTTTCCATTAAGACATTGCTGATAAAGCGAACGGTGAAGAAGAAAAAGAGTTCAACGAAGCTGAGCAAGCTGGCTCCCACGAATAGTCCTGTTGTACCTCCAACTGACACTAAAAAGTTTTCATAAACTCATATTAATTTCTTGCACTGTAGAGTATTAGCTATTTAATATAAACTTAAAACTCAAAGCATTTATTTCAATTAAACCATTTTCAAGCACTTTCGATTGGTTAACTGATCGAATACCGACATGACCGTGCTGGTTACCTGTCTCTTGGTAGGTAAAGTGTCGCCTTGTGTCACTCAGTCAGAAAGATGAAGCTAGTAGTAACTTATTCCAAAGCGTAGTAGGTTCCTATGGAGAAGAACGTAACGTACGTAAAAGTCCATATATTTACCAACTAAATCAAGCCGGCTCCTAACAACGTTTCTCTTGAACCTTTCAGTAGGTAAATAAGCGAGAACAATTTCAATGCGCGCCTTCTTTTTGTGAACTTTGCCCTTTACCCTGAAACAATAACGGCTGATAAGAAATAAAACAAAGAGACTCAATAAACAAGCTGATAAATAAATGGTAATGGTGAAAATGGTATAAACATTTACCAAGGGATGTTACCTCAATGAATAAATAGAGTAATATGGTCACCATCCGTTTTATTATGATATGATGAACGTGAATATTTTCGTGATGAACTAAAGTCTAAACTTATAAAGAGGTACAGACGATGATAATAATACTACTTGGAAACGTCGCGCGTCGTGTTTGCATGCTGAATCGTTCTCTTTGCATTTGTTTGAGAATCACATATTATAAGTATTTTAAATATCTTACGGTGTAGTAACGTCCTTGATGATGGTAATCTCTGTTTCGTCACAGGAAGGCAGACAGTTACAAGAAAGTCCAGGACGATTTGCCCAGGGCGGCTTCAGTGTGGTCAAGTGACTGGACAGTGTGTTAAGACAAGCCATTCCTGACAAATTGCATCGTGTTTCCTCAGCTGAAATAATTGTGAATGTTGTTATTATTCTTCTACTTAAAGTTTATGTTGTTGAAAGTACTTGCGAAAACTGAGTTTTGACATACAAACAATTAGAAGAACCAGTACCGATCTTCATAGTCGATTTAAGGTCAATCTGTGCGCCACTTACATTGCTAAACAAGTTACTGAGATAATGTTACCGTTATAATTCGATTGCGTGTGGTTATATAACAAACACAGGTGCTAGTCAATATGGCAATAAACGGTACATTTACTTATTTACGCAAAGGAGTCATTACCATTACCCATGTAGACTAAAAGGAGCAATCAATCCTCACTTTTGTCATGCAATCCCTAAAGGCCTGTGTTCACCAGGGGAAGTAAACATACGAGATGATCATGTAGGTATGGCTGAACTATTCTACAGCAATTCTTTATTTTTCTATCGATTCATTATTGAACTTCTTTTTAGGTTTTGTCATGCAATCCCTAAAGGCCTGTGTTCACCAGTGGAAGTAAACATACGAGATGATCATGTAGGTATGGCTGAACTATCCTACAGCAATTCTTTATTTTTCTATCGATTCATTATTGAACTTCTTTTTAGGAGAACCTCCAAGATTGAATTGACAAACGCCATGTAACAATTTGTATTAAGGACAAGTGAACGCAAATAGACTCACTGGTGCCAAGTATGAAGTGGTCGTTACATTGACAGCTTTCGAGCTGTGCTTGCTTGCGGCAGAGCACAGTGCAAGCGCTGTACGAGTATTGAGGGTACAACCCCCCCTCGTTCTCGTGGTGGAACCGACAGGCACGCTGCTCCGGCGTCGTCTCCGTTATCAGGGGATCGTTTTCTATGTTGCGCACTGACAGTATACGGCTGAGTGAAGATACAATACAACATTAAATTCTGGAGTCTGAAATAGCTTTGTTTGCGACCTCTAGGTACATCTACAAATATATTTCTTCTGTAAATGTGCTTGTCACCTAAGTCCTACTAAACGGCTGGATCGATTTGGTTGAAATTTAGTGTGTAAATTTGAATGGGTCCCTGGATGGTTATAATACAACTGGGCCCGGTAGGGGGCGCTGTCCGGACAGGACAACGTCTGTCGGGTCCGCTAGTTGTATATAATTATGGTCACAGTTTTATACACATAACATAACGCCTGTATATTCCTGAAGGGTAAGCAGAGGTCTATATAGTACACCCACATAATATTTTACCAGTTTTTCGGGATGAAATTGATTGTTCATCCGTTGCTGCTCGCTTTCCACCTGCACTCCGTGCATTGATTTTTGTTACAATTTTTTATTTCTTACCGGTATATGTAGCCAGGTTGAATCTTTAAAGTAGAAGAATGCAGCGTAGTCACAGTTGGAACTTCATCCTCCCCCAGAGTGTACATCTAAATTGAACAGTTTATGTCAAATTATATATGAAAAAATCTAAAATCGAACTACGATTTTCAGAAGAATCGATTTACCAGCAGTGCCTGAACGAATTTTCAAAACTTATGTGGCGGCATCTACATCGCTAGATCCGAACTACGCATCAAAGACCTGACGTCACACAAAATCCTGACGTCACACAAATCCTGCATCGCGCAACTAGAGTTTACCGCGCGAACATCATATATATAACTTTTCCGACAACAATCGTTGGCCAGTTGCCCGCCAGACACGACACCCGTTTCGTCGGAGGATCCTCCCTTTTCTATAGAGGATGAGTGAACTTTACATCCTGTTCCTCATACCTCTAAACTTAAAACTGTACCTACCATTGTTGTCAAAAAGGCATCGAATTTAATAACTCCGCGCAGATTTTGCAAATTGTTCACCATTGGATATGGGTGTGGTTCTCTGAAATAAAATAGTATTAGCGGTCCAGAATAATGTTTCTTAGATTGCATTTTCAGTAACATAAAGTACCTACTTTGTTTGTATCGAATTCAAAATGAAACACGGTCCTATGTCAGTTTCAATGGGTTGAAAATATTCACAACATGGAAATTCTTCATCGTTGTAAGTACAGTTCTTAATAATCTTGGTGCAGTCGCTTCGCACAAGACTTGAGTAGTAGGTGTAGTTCGATTTAGGACACAAGGGATCAGGATCGGGGTTCAAGTAGCATGTGCCAACGAGGACGTAGGATACGCCACGAAAGTAGACTATTTCCTTTAGTGCATCCTCTAAATCCAATAGATGACCGGGAGGCCAAATTCTGTAGAAAAAGAAAAATAACAAGATAACCTTTACAGTCATTTCACTGCTATTTTACCTCTGAAAGCAGCAATCCAATACCAACCTTATTTTAACGACAGTAAAAATCACTCTGATTTTTGAAATCAGAGGTTAAATAAAGGACTGTAGCTTTTACGAGTACTACTACTAAGTAACAATATTTCGTTCAACAATATTACACAGAGGAAAGGCATAAGAAAACATCTAGGACATCTTTAGAAAAACTTTTTCTTACTCACGTATCAGACACGTTGAAGATTTTAGGGTTGTTTGCTATTTCACAAATGGCCACAGTCGGCATCTTGGTCTCCCAGTTAGTGTAGGTGGTTTCCAAGCCGAAGCTGATGGGGCTAGTGAGAAAAGCATCCCATGCCGAGATGATGAGGAGTGCTGACCCGTACCACGACAGAATTACTAGCACCAGCCATAATATTCTGGTAAAATATGGGTTTCTAATTTAACAAAGACATTATATAGGTACCTACTGCACTTTTGTTTTGTTTGTACTGTCTTCCTAAAATAAACAGAACATGCAGAGGATTTTTTTATGTTGCGGTGATAAAAATTAATTGACCTCCTACCTTACCTTTCAGTCACATGTTTAGTATCATCAGCAATATAATGTATACCAGCAAACGTACAGTTAGCACAATAATCTTTAATTAACTCCTTACATATTGTAGTTTTTGTTTTGGACATATTGAAAACAATACATATGTTTATTTGCACAGGTCCTTTAATAGTATCGTCACGGCTGATGAAATTAATATTATGATCAATAAAAAGTTATACTAGTAGCGGTTCATGTTATGCAAATGCTGTGAATTATTAATTATGTAGAATTATGAAATATCATGATTATACAGCGCAACATCGAATGAATAGCGTCCAAGGCCAGTCCAAGGTCATTTCGTCCATTTGGAATAAAACAACCTTCTGTATGTAATTGTTTTGTTTATTTTCAACAATGGCGGTTCACACTAGAAAATCAACAAGCACACAAAATAATGGTTTTCAAACAATATTGTACTCAATACAATCACAAGTGGCACTTTACACTAACGATGTTGAAGTATATTTACAGAACTAAATCTATCTTAGTCTTTGCAATATATTATAGGATACAATATTTAGACCCAATAACGTTTGAGAGGGGTCATCGTTCTCCTTTATTATCTAAATCCTTAATCAAAACTAACCATGATTATTGAATGGTGAGCTGCTTGACTCGCTTAAATAAAGCTAATTAAATTTTGATTTAATCGTCTAACAACATATAAGACTACTAAAAGTCATCACATAACTTATCCTAGTTTTTTTTTGGAAACCCCCGAATACATTAAACAATTAAACTCTAGATAACCTGCAAAACTATAGTCTACAAGTACTGTAAGAGATCTTGGTTGGGGAAGTAAGATGAATCATAAAACTGTCGTTCGCTCCACTCTTCAGGCCAAGTAACTGGGATGTGGTTGTTTTTATGACTCACTCCCGATTGCGGAAACCTTTTCCTTGGGATCAGGCCCGCATGTGTGAGGAGTTTATATATTTCTTCACGTGACACATCATGCGCATCTCGTGCGTAAACCTTGAAAGTAAAATATAAAAAGTCAATGTGACGTTGCCGTAAACTAGTTTGCTAAAGAGCAAACCTAATAAAATATTTTTAGAAATTCAAGGAGGATGGAGGTTTATTAATTCGAATAACTACGAAAAATATGGGGATATTGTGGACTGCGAAGTGCACCAATTAATTAAATATGTGCTCCTCGTTTTGGGGTCAGTAGTTTTCGTCGATCAAGGATCGAGAAAGAGATTGAAATTGATTGATTGAATTGAGTCCTTACCAGATTCTCTCCTTTGTGTAACAGGCTAGTCAGAGGCAGCACTTGCAGTAGGTGGGGGTTGCGTAGCGCCGGGCTCCTCTGTAAAGGGTGCAGGCGTTCTTCTTCCCGCCTCACTGCGAGGACATCGGGGTGGGGAGGCGGCAGGCACCTCACTAGGCACGTGCATGTTGTTAGCAGGAACACCAGTGACTTCATTGTAAACAACTGTAAATGTTTGGTAAATATGGATCTGGTTAATTTAGAAAAATTTCCTTATCCAGCATCGGGAACATTGACATCATCCTAACCCCGCGTTTACACTCATAAACAAGTTGTGATGAATGTGAAAAACATATCGCTTATAAAACATGTGTCATACATAATAATGACGTTGTTTCAGACTTGAATAGTTAGTTATTTTGTTTTGTTTTGTTTTATGTACAACTAGTCTTTACAACTTGTTTTATGTATAAACGATCAACGAAGACACAGCATGTAGAATAGGCATGATTTATAACTTGGTTTAATCGCTGGGTCAGATTTACCTACGCTCAAAAAAAGTGGCGAATTTGCGAAACACGTGACCCGTGACCGGTTAATGTGACAAAAGAAAGATCAAAGACCTAAGTAGGTATAGTACTACACAACTTAGATGTAGCATCGGCAAAATTCGTAAAACCGATCACCATCCCAACTGACTGCGCCTTCAAAATCATGAAACTTTATTACTACTTTAGGTGAAAATGATTTTTACATAAACGCAATAACTTGTAAAGTCGTATAACCAAATATGTTGTAAAATTGAAATGATTAAATGTAAATTTTCAAATTCATGCTACATCTAAGTTGTCGTACTGTATGTATTACTATGAACTACATAACCAATGAAAATATAATGTTTTGTCTGTTAAAATAGAACAATGCATTCTTTCGTATAAATAAGTCAAGTGGCGCCATGAATCATAGTAATTACTAACGGTGACATGACCAGCCATTTGACGAGACAATTGCCTTGCTATTCAAAACGTGGCATATATAAAGTTCCATTCATTAAAAACCTTTTAAAGTCATTAAACTTTAACACTGTGATGACAGACTTTGTTTTGACTTCTTCCTATTTCACACATTGTGTAAATGAGGGAATGGTAAAAAAAAAACTATAGAGAAAATGTTAATGTTGCACACACATAGGGCTCTACGATATCAGATAAGAAAAATGCACCACAAGCGTAGGCAGATTCTTGAACTTTACGATTCAATTTCGTGAATCGTGATCTTGACGAGTATGGGTACACAGTAAACGTCTATTAATTTTCCAAACACATGCAACTCTCGCACTTGACACTAATAAACAACTGTTACTTCATGTAATAGTAAGAGCAATTTACGGCTGACCGTTAGCAACACACACGTGCTTTCGGACAGTGCGTCAAGGTCGGCGAATCAAAACATAACATACTTTCAAACCATCAGCGGATTCGGCGGACAATCCAGTAGCAGCCGTTGGTCAATGTTCGAGAATATATAACACATCTACTACCTCTTACCTTTATGAGACTATAACAGCACAAACCGCGTAAAATAAAATGGATGTTAGACGATTTTATTTGCTGTCGTTACTATATTGCTACAAGACTAACAAAACAAACTTGTCGGTAATGAGAATGTTAAGCAACGAAATGTTGTTTTGGTTACTCAAAATTAAGTAATCGCCTAACGTGATTGGATGAATTTTAACGCAAATAATCTGCAGGGAATTCACGTTTCCTTTCATTCAGAAGGTTGCGAAATAGGTCAACAATTAAATAACTAGGTGCAGCAGACTTAGATACGTTAACAAATGTTTGCACTTTGGACTGAGCACTTTGAACGAAGAACTTACCAAATACCCATTAAAAGAGCTTTGACTCACCAGTCGCTAATCAGAAACAATGGACATGAACGCACATAGGTAGTTTTCTTACATGTATACATAGTTGAACACAGGAAATGGTTTTTTTTAGGGAACTGTTTTCAATGAATTTGAGCAAGATAGAAACAAGATCTCTCGAACGAAAGATAAAGAGGCAGAATAAGAAACCCGTTGAATAAATGGAGAAAAGTGCCATGAATTTTATATAAAAACATGACGGCTTAAAAAATTGGTGGTGATAATTAAATTCGAATGGCGGTGGTACTTAATATGCACTACTTCACCTAGTAAAATAGTCCACTGTCAGTCGTGAAAGATATTGATTGAGGGGGTTCCCTACTTGAAATCGAATGACGTGAGGTGGGAACATCTTGAAACATCATTTCTCGAGCGACCATCTAATCGATTTAGTGAATAGTTGAAACAATATATGCGTAGAAATATAAATCAACTATAATCATGAATATAAGAAAATATATTAGCTACTCGATACAAATACTACGCAATGCCTCTATTATGAGGTTATATGAAAGTAAAGGAAAATGGGTTTACTCGATTTTTTTTAGAGGAATTGCAAATCATACAGTTCTACAAATAAAATTGTTTCTTAAAAAAAATACTTATCATAATAATATTTCATACATAGATAACTTACTTCCTACCTATTTGGTAACATAAATAGGTATTTGTACTGTTATTTTATTACCATCATTACTTTTCATGACTATAGTTGATTTATATTACCACGCATATATTGTTTTAACTATTCTGTAAATCGATTAGATGGTCGCTCGAGAAATGATGTTGCAAGATAATGGGCCTTCGCGCTGCCGATGTTTCGAGCTAATAGTTATTCGAGGTTTTGATGCATCGAGATAGTGAACCGTCGCGCACATAATTTATCGATTTCCAGTACTATCGGTGTTAACGTTTTCGAGCAAGTATTATTTGATCTCACGTCATTCAATTTTAAGTATGGAACCCGATTGAGGGTCATGGGCATTGATGATTACAATTAGAAGCAACAAAACATAAAAAGTAATTCTAAGAACTAATTTATTACAAAATAATATTATTTTCTAACTAAAGACATCAACGCCCGTAACTGTATTTTAAATAAAAAAAAACTGTTTTCTATTTGGGGTTGTTAGTTATTTAAAACGATAATGTGACATTAAAAAAAAAATGAAATTCATTACTACAGCTATCAGCTTACCTGAAAAATGTGAGAATCCGTTTTATCCAAACAAAAACCGAAAACTGCCGAAAAAGGTCGAAAACTGTTTCACAAATATTTGTCACAAAGACCAACCAACACTCCACTATGGTACAGAACACAAAAAAACCTCGGGGTTATAAATAGGTATGTATCTATTGAAGCTGGTGTCTTCGAGTGAGGTTGACCGACATTTGCAAAGAGGAATCGCGAAGAGAGTGGTCACCGGGGCCTGCGACCCACCTCCACTGCGTGTGTTGCGCCAAACCTTGGGTATCTTATTATTATGACAACAATGTTCCAAAGCATTTCATATGATGCGCTGTTGGTACATACATACCTACCTAAAAGTTTTCCAGGATATGTAGCTTTTTTCCTTTATGTGACTTTCTATGAAAAGTTTAGATTAATAACGGATCAATTAAGTAAAAGGAAAATTTTAATTAGGCTACGTACGTTTGGAAAGACGTTGATTTAAAACTTTTTCACAACGTTATTGTAGTGGTGTGAAACAAGGAAACATGGTTGTCTCTTTTACTATAATAATAACCATAAAATATTACCCTTGTTAACCAATTAGGAATTATTAAAATTCCTATTTTTTTTAAATATACAATTAAATAAAGCAACAATATATCATTGCAGGTACTCACGACCTAAGTATTGAGCCTTGCGTGCTTTCAAAACCGTCATAATGTAAAACGAGTCATCGTTTCATTGAAACGAATTTCATAATCTTAACAAACCGATAGTCCTTTTATATAAATAATATAATTCATTGCCGGATTCAAGGATTTTGTTTGCGCTCTACTAACTCGTTAAATTATTGTGATTATTTAACTTCGAATAACTTCGAGACTTATAACGCTGAAAAAAGACGCTCGAATTTAAAAGATTCGTGAAAGTCATGAAAAGATAATCATCATATATCATTCTCCAAATCCCCACAATACTGTGCCACTACCCGAGTACATACAGTAAGTAGGTGAACTTGAGACCTTTTGATTGCAACCCAACGGTTAGGCTATTCGCTTGATAAAACCACTTTAAGAATGCGGCGACGTATGAATTGTCCATACAAACGTAGTACATCAATCATTTGCAATTTGAGCATATTTCCACCATATTATGTTGATATTCGGATTGAGACAGTATTTATCTAGGCTCCTACGTCTTTTGATTTTCAAAAACTTACCTTTAAATGAAATGTAAGCGAATTCCATTTCGTACATTTTTACAGCGTAAATGACATGTTTTCATATGGTTTTTTCTGTATTATAAACAACAATATTTGTAATATTGTTTCCGTAGAAGCATAGTTTATGTTATCAAGTTACAAATTATCGAAAATAAAATGGAAATACATTAAATTTTCATTCATCATTTTTTGTATTACGGAACACATCCAAATTTATCATAATTTTTCGATGCTAGTGTTGCCATCGCGTCAAGGAATAATTTGTCAATGTGTGCGTGGTCGTACTGCTCACTGTAGTTGTATATCGCTCCGACAGGCACTCACACTAGCGCAACGTGATCGGTTGGAATTCGTTCGGGGTATTTTTTGTCAGTATTATAAGATTAGGTATATTATATAGGTACTTTACTGTGCTTATTTGTTTACTAAATTAAAGCAGCTGCCGACTACTTCTGTTTTGTGCTCGTGATTATATTTAAATCTATTGTTTGATTGTTTTACTCGAGTTAATTATCTTTTTGTATACACGTGTTTCTGAAAAAAAAAAAAAATTTTATTCTATCTTTTCTTTCTTTCTATCTTCAGATAACATAAATGTGTTTACAAACATCCGTATCTGGACAAACGAGTACTTATGTTTCATCAGTAATATTAATCGGTAGGTACCTATTTATGCGTCTAAAGACCCTCAGCGAGTCGTAGAAACATATAAATTATACACACGGCCGAAACGCGGTAGTCCAGGTATAGGTGGCTTGTTGAGAATCAAACGTGCTGGGACGTACTCTCGTCCCAGCGCGTTGAAGAAACACTGTTGGATTTTCAACTCTCGGCGCTAAGCAGAGCGTTGAAAATCAAGTGAACGAAAAATTTCGCCGCGATTTTATTACGTCCGTGCGAACGAGGGCTATATTATAGGACCAGGTTTTTATACTAGGTATTTACTTGCAAGTACGCCGACCAAGTGCCGATCCGAAATACTCGCAAGGCTATTTTATTTCTTATTTATATTTAGTTACGGATCAATGTTCTATGTAGGGCTTTCAATACCGGGATCCCGGTATTGGCTAATACCGGGATCCCGGACAATATTTGACATTTTTCAATACCGGTATTGAAATGTCCACTACCGGGATACCGGTATTGGTGATTTTATTTTATCAGTAGACACTACAGTGAAACAATTTCTTTTTATTACCTACACATTATATTTCCAACCAATTTTATAATTATCAGGGTAAGTTTTAAAAACTGCGTATTTTAATTCGACAGTTAGTTACATTTCATTACTACTTGTGCTACTAACTGGAGGCAGAAATAGAAGCTAAAACTCAAAGGGAAGTTAGGACCCATGCTTCTTCCAGCAGGCCTAACATGACACACGCGATAATTATCCACGCTCGCGCGACTAATTTTTGTCTATTTCGTAGTGTTATCGTTTTCTGATAGCTACGCCATACAAAATACTTGACTCGTTCTGTCAAACTTGATGTTTTGTCAACAAACCCAAACATGACACGTTATTTATTTCGATTTTTGACAGTTCAACACGAGATAATCAGTTATTTTGTCGTATTTAGTCGTCCTCGATTTTGACGACGAGAAGAGTAGACAAAAAGACAAAATGATATTATTTTTTTAATTGTGGGTGTACACCGGTGTACTGTAGTAGAGGGGTGCACTACCACGTAGATGACTATTACTTTCCAGTCACTTTGCCAATTATGGTGATTAAATAAATAAATTAACGAAATCTAGGGATTATAGCTGTATGGTAATATCAAATATTCGCAACATAATTACTAAAATCACCAGTTTATTTCCTAAGGGTGGTGATTAACAATTTTATGGTTATAATAGCGGAATCAACTCCACCTGCCAATTTATTTGAACGCCAGTCTTTTTGGTGACTCACCAGTCACCAAAAAGCCATGACGTTGCAAATTTTGTTAATCACCATTAACAAAATTTGCAACGTCATGGACTTTATGGTGACTGTTAAACTTCGATTTGTCAAATTGCAATCGTCGGCCCATTTGTCATTTGTGGTGATTATCTAATGAGTATAGGTGCCACTAATTTTAATTTCCGTCAATTTGTATTTTAATTTAGCATGCCAAAGAAATGATTTAATTTTAATCAAAAAGTCGGTTACACAAAAAACTAATCATAAATAATTAAAAGAGAGAATAATTAAGAGAGACGTTTATTCAATAAAGTACATAATTCCATGCATAAATTGAATGAATGAAACAGAACTTCAAGCCGATGCTGCTATCATAAAAATAATTTGTTTTTAATCACTTGCAACATCGGTATCTCGTCGCGCGATAAAGTAGTGTCAAAGTGCCTTTTTCGAGTTTTCTCGCCGTTTGCGGATTAGAATGACGTCAAAACAACGGCGACAAATTCCGATAAAACGAGAAAAAGAGCGTTCTCGCACTTGTCATGTTAACCCTGCAGCACTGATTAGAGTCTATTGTAAGAGTTGAATTGGGCATTTATGATAGTTCTGAAGGCGGCCGAGAGATGTATATTGACATGGCGTATAATTATTTACTGAGCATTCTACCTACGAGCATAGAGGTAGAGAGAACGTTTTCCTTGGTTACATATTTGTGCAACCGTTTAAGGGGACGATAACCGACTTTTAATGATTTCATACTGAAGATGACGTCTAAATGAGTAGTGTTAGTAATTTGAAAATAAAAAAATGTTAAATAAGAGCATTTTCTTAATATTTTAATATAGGCATATTTTTGATTATGTTTATATTAAATAGTGAAATTAATTTGTAAAGTTATGTCTAACGCGGATAAAAAACTGAGAATGACGCAAAATCTATCAAGCGTTTTTTTCAGAAAACTTCACCATTTTGAAAACAATTAAATTATTGATCTTTTAGTATACGTGCGCGTTTTTCTTTTAGTGTGTGTGTCTTTTCGTTTTACGTGTAATATTTATTACACGTAAAACAAACGCGTAATTAAACACGTAAACACGTAATTTTAATAATGTGTCTAATTTGGGACAGCGTTCCTTGATGGACGAGTCCTTGATGGATGGCTGGACGTATGACGCGTTGCTAAAAATAAGCGCCTTGAAAAATAAGCGCCGTGGAAAGTAAGCGCCTTGGGATAAAAGCGCCGTGGAAAGTAAGCGCCTTGGGATAAAAGCGCCGTGGAAAATAAGCGCCTTGGAAAATAAGCGCCGTGGAAAATAAGCGCCGTGGAAAATAAGCCCCGTGGGAAGTAAGCGCCGTTGAATAAAAGCGTCGTGGAAAATAAGCGCCTTGGAAAATAAGCGCCGTGGAAAATAAGCCCCTTTCAAAATAAGCGCCTTGAAAAATAAGCGCCTTGGAAAATAAGCGCCTTGGAAAATAAGCGTATGAATAAAAAAATCCAAATCCTCACCACTGTGTCTCGCAAACAAAGGATGGGTCAATCAATATGGCAGCTTTACTTTGGGAAGAGGAAGTCTTGATGACAAATGAAAATCATAATTTGACATATTACCAAACTCTCTCTCCCGTGGCGCGGAGGCGCGTATTTAATTCTGGACACACAGAATAAAATACGCGGCAAAAATACGCCGCACGGAATTACGGATCTCCGTGCAGCGTTCAGCTGACTGTTTTTATAGCGGACAATAAGTAGTTCTTAAATAGATGTTACGGTAATAACTCACTAGAGGGCGCTGCAGTAATATACTACTTATATATTTTTATTCTTATTTTTCTTGAGCTGAATGGTGCTAATCCATGCGTCATGTTCGTGAACGGGCGCCGTCAGTTGGGACTGGTCATCTCTTAGCTGCCAGGGCTTATTTTTAATTTTCATTTTTTTTTAATTGTTCTTTTTTATCTTTTTATTACGGACGCTTCTCATGTGCACGTCTTTCTACATTGTTCTCACATGTATAATTTCAACATGAATGATGTAACCAATATTTTGTAACAATTTTTTATTTAAAAGAGTGTCCGTGGAGTTTCTTGCCCGTTCTTCTCCATAGGTACCTACTACGCTTTGGAATGGGCAACTAGCTTCATACCTATTTCTGACTGACCGATTCCTTGACAATTCAAAAGTGCCTGTAAATGGTTTAATTGAAATAAATGATTTGAGTTTTTGAGTTTGAGTTCTTATTTTTTTTACCGGCCGTGGAAAATAAGCGCCGTGGAAAATAAGCGCCGTGGAATATTAGCGCCGTGGAAAATAAGCCCCTTGGAAAATATGCGCCGTGTAAAATAAGCGCCGTGAAAAATAAGCGCCGTTGAAAATAAGCGCCGTGAAAAATAAGCGCCGTTGAAAATAAGCACCGTGGAAAGTAAGCGCCGTGAAAAATAAGCGCCGTGGAAAATAAGCGCCTTGGAAAGTAAGCGCCGTGGGATAAAAGCGCCGTGGAAAATAAGCGCCTTGGAAAATAAGCGCCGTGGAAAATAAGCCCCTTGGAAAATAAGCGCCGTGGTATTTGATGGTTTTTATTTTTAAAATGCTTTTTGCATTTTGAAATTCAAATTTTCTTACGTTTTTGAAAATTTGAATTTTGCGAGCTACCCTGGCGCTTCCCCTTTAAAAACACGATGAACAATTTTGACTGATTTTTATGTGATTGTGTTTTTTTTTGTGATTTTTTTGTTGAGAGAGAGAGAGAGAGAGAGATGATTGATTGTTGTTGTTTTTTTTTAAATAGATCGCTAAATTGTAATTACTTAGATACTGATTATTCAAATTTACAAAAAAAACAAACAAACAGAAGACAAACACAAGAAACAGAAGTTTGCAATTTAAAGTTGTATAAAAAAGTGACTAGTATTTAAAAAGCAGTTTTTTATTATTTTGTGTGCTTTTTACTACTTAACTCATAGTTGTTGAATAAAAAAACGATATTAAGTAAAAAAATAGTCTCATACCGGGATCCCGGTGTTGGACATTTTCTATACGGTATTTATTATACCGGTACTGCAAAAACGCTTGCATAGAACTCTATGCAAGCGTTTTTACTTTAAAGGATCTGGAAGTTTTTTTTTTTTGTAAACGCGATTGTGCTCTTTATTTATACTACATTACGGATTAAAGGTTTTCGAAGATTTTTTTTTAATGCGATTGTGCTCTTTATTTAGATAAGGTCCGTACCAATGTTCTATACAAGTATTTTTCTTCAAAGTATTTTTTTCGGCTACTCGCTCCTTCGACGCTCGATCAAAAAAAAATCGATCAAAGTTCTATGCAAGTATTTTTACTTTAAAGGTTTTGGAAGTTTTTCAGACTTCTTTAGGCGCGTTGAGCATTTTTGAGATGGGACTAAACCTTTGATTTCGCGACACTGTAACGCAATTTACCGAAACCGTGGAGTAAAAGGCATCAATGCGTTGATTACCGCGGTACCGATTTTTTTAATCTGACGTGTAAAAGTGATTCCGATACTTATCCTATTTACAGAATAAACAATTTCATTTCATATCTACTAGATTTTCTCTACAAGGCCTAGATCCAGAGATATTCTAAAACATTGAGATATTGGCATTGTAAAGAAATTTCCAAAAAACGCATTACTAGTCTGTACATATACTAACGATTCCCCAAAGTATTCAACAGAAATAAAGCAAGTTATGAACATACCTAATTCCTAATAATAAAATATAAATGCCGTCGACTCGTTATGAATGAATGGTAAGTAGCTATCTATCCAGTCACACACACACACGGATGCGCACCGCGTCCGCCGCCCGCCTGCTGTTGTCAAACAGAGATAGCAATATTCCGAACGAATTTTGCAAACGTCTCGATTTGTAGTTGCGAGCCGCGGGCGCAGCGCTCTTAATAGCTCAAAAGGCTCATAAATTATTTTTATGGCCACATATCACTCAATGATAACAGCTTGTTATTACGCTTTGGTATGCACTATGCAGTTGAGTTGTTGATTAACGTGATAATATCGTGTGCATTGCATTTTTTTAGGGTTCCGTACCTCAAAAGGAAAAAACGGAACTTATAGGATCACTTCGTTGTCCGTCCGTCAGTTTGCTAAGACCCATTTTTTCAGAAACGCGTGGAGTTATCCAGTTGAAATTAATATCAAATACGTAGGTCTACGGTCTCTTGGAGCCAGGGCCGGATTAACCATATCGGGGCCCCTAGGCAATGGAATTCTCGGGGCCCCTTTACCCTTTTCGAAATTCCTAAAAGACATTTTTATACCACAATGCAATTATATTCATAAATTACGCTATTGTTTTATATACTACATTACGAAGGTATGCCATCAACCTAACAAAAAAATTAAACAAATGAAAGGAAAGTACACAAAACATAACATCACGCCTGTAATCCCCGAAGGGTTAGGCAGAGGTGTACTTATAGTACTCCCCCATGAAAGGAAAGTATGCGTTTTTTTATTATATACAATTCGTTGCGATTAATTTTTCCAATTAGAAAATCCAGTTTGGAATTGCGATTGACTTTAAGCTTCACCACAAAGAAAACTTTTTCAGTAGATGGAGAAAACATGAGCTACTCTTGTTTAATTTTACCACTACTTTATGTTTCCGAAAAACATAGATTGAGAAGATCCCCCACCACCGCGAACGTCGTGCGGTAGACAGTGAATAACGCGGATGTACGTCAGAGCAAGCTTGGGTCGTGCGTGCTTGATCGTTTATAAACTTGTTGTATAGCAGAATCAGCATTTAAAACTTGTGTCGCAAGGTGTTTTGACTGCACGTCAAAATGGATCGCGAGACACTTTCAAGATTTATTGAAAGATATGTCCCACCCTTGTTTGAGAATTGTCCTAAGTGCAAATCTATCACATTCAAATCTTTCATGATATTATTCATTTGAGCATGATCTGTACGTTTATGACAGTAAAATTTCATCAAAAATCTTTTCCTATATTTTATCCACGCTCTGATGCTGCTGACAACATCAGAACTTCCATTTTTTGATTTTGTTAAAATTGGTGGCATTTAAATAAATAAAACACGTGCACGTGCATTTAATTCGTTCGATTACATTCGTTAGCATGCTGATGCGCGTACGATAGTGTTTATGCTACGTCCAGCATTGCGGCCTTGAGCGGACGTACAACTGGGATGGATCGTGAATAAGGCGCTTAATACTTGTGCATTCACAATCACAATGTAGTAATGGTTTTTTTTTTATATCATTCTATAATAATTTGAAATATGACATGTTTAATATAAAAAAACAAGGCCATAATATTGCCGTTGAGGATACAAATCTGCAAATTAAATTTTCACTCAATGAACATTTTCAAAAAAAGAACTCGGTTCGCGGGGCCAATACGGGGCCCCTAGGCAGTTGCTCATACTGCCTAATTGATAATCCGGCCCTGCTTGAAGCTCTAAAAATATCAAGCTTTTACGTCAACGCAATAAAAAAATAAGGCCATTTATGTGACATATTTTGATACTCACAAATAAAACCTATAGGGTACTTCCCGTTGACCGAGAATCATGAAAGGCAAGAAGCAAGGTCTCACAGCACAAATTTATAATTTGTAGTTTTATCACATTTTTTTTTTGCGCTTACAAGCTTACATTTGTAGTTAGAAAATTGACAGTGACGTATATCGATTTATGGGAGAACATGTTTCTCAACTGTTAAGTTTGTTGTTGGGATAAATTCAACTCAACTAGGGAACCCTTTATTGTGCGTGGTCCGACATGCACTTGGCTGGTTTTTTTTTTCAATGATAGGTCAGATTAGTCTGTAACATGCAAGCAAACATTATAATCTGAAGTACGTAGTACCAAGCTAATTGTTACAACGAATACATAATGTATCAACAGAGCTTTTTTAAGTTTTTATGTAAGTGGTAGTTTATACCTAGTATGACTGGTTTTATATGTGTAAATCTAATGTTAATGAACGCAAAAGTGTTGCGGATTAACAAATATGAAATTACATGTTGTGTGTTTGTGTCTGTTGCGAGACTTTAAATCAAAGGTAAGCAATGAAATCGCAATTAAAAGTATTTCAAAATTATTTCATTTCGTCTATACTAATATTATAAAGAGAAAAGATTTGTATTTTTGTTTGTTCTATACCTTTTGTTTGAAATGAACATACTCAAAAACTACTAGAACGATTTAATAAATATTTAATAACTACACTGCTATATTATCACTAAGCTATAATTTATAAAGATCTGACTTTTCGGATTCATGTGCGTATTGTATAATTATCACTTGCTTCAAAAACGGTGAAGGAAAACACCGTGAGGAAACCGGCATGCCTGAGAGATATTTCTCGACGGCATGTGAAGCCAAGTCAGAGGCCCATGGGCAGCTTTAAAACTCTGACACCAGGTTAGTCACTAACCACACGAAAAAGAAGAAGATTTATAAAGATACTATAGCTTTTGCCCGCGGCATCGTTCGTGTGGAGGTCAGAAATTATCCCACGGGAACGTACGATCGGGATGGTCTACCCTTGTGAAAATTTCATTCAAATCCGTTCAGCCGGTGTGAAAGCGTAACAAACAAAAAAATAAACAAACTCACTTTCACATTTATAATATTATTTAGGATCATGCGGGCGAAGCCGCTGGCAGAGGCTAGCTTGATATAAAGTTACACACCTATGTTATATTTTCAACTTTCAACTGATGTAATTTTACTGACTTGTTGTTGATATTTTTTAAATTTTTGAAGTGAAAACTTCTTTAGGCGCGTTGGGCATTATTGAGATGGGACTAAACCGATAATTCCGCGACACTGTGACGGAATTTACCGACACCGTGGAGTAAAAGACATCAACGCGTTGATTACCGCGGTGCGTTGAGTAAAAGACATCAACGCGTTGATTATCGCGTGCCAATTTTTTTTCAAGTTTTCATTTCTGTCGACACTCCCGGAGTGCCACTGTTTTTTTTTTACCCTTCGCGAATTTGGAACACTACTGACATGGTTTAAAGATAATTATTGTCTGGTCTAGCCATAACAAATAATAATAGGTAAAATTACATCAGTAGCACCATTGCTTTCAATACGGTGAAGGAAAACATCGTGAGGAAACATCGTGAGGAAACCGGCATGTTCTAGAACCAAAAATTCGAAGACATGTGACATCTACCAACCCGCACTGGGCCCGCGTGGTAAATTACAGCCCACTTCCTATCGAAGAGAGGAGGCTTGTGTCCCAGCAGTGGGAACATTATAGGCTGATACATGGTAATTACATCAGTTGGAAATGCAGATAGGTATTTCGATATTTTGACGTTTTTCCTGCTTTGTTATGATATATCTACGTCGAGACTATGTGGTACTAAAAGCTGCCAAGTGGAGGCTGCCTGTTCCAGCTGGTTGTAGTCAAACAATGCTTGATTAGGTTTAACAATTACGTTTAGGAAAGTTTATGAGTGAAGCACATGCCCATCACATTCAGGCTTTATATCTGTCGTGGCCAGATCTTAGAATTGATAATTTCATGAAATGGTTGTGTTTCATGAAATGGGCAGCTAAAATTGACCATATCGTTTAAATGTCCACGTTTTTTTTTTTCTCGGGGGAGGCTGGATCGCTACAACGCGAATGTATACGTACATCCGTGGTGGGGCGACCCAGACTGCCAGGCACTTCTTCTCTTGCAACCGAGCGGGTGGGCAGGTTGTGGATAGCCCAACTCCGGCTGCGGGACCGACCACTAACGGTTACATTGACCGTTAGTGGGCGATCCCGCACTTGGAGCATCTTCTAAAGAGATCCCGGACAAGAGAAGTTCCCGAAAGTCAAATCCCAGGCTTAGGGTAACCCTTATACCCCTTCCTATGTTCCCATCACTAAACCAAGCCAACCTTCCCTATCCATACATATCCCGTCGATCCTAAATCCCTAGGCCAACTCCCAGGCCTAGGGTGACCCCCAACGAACCCACACGCTCCACCCACCAAATGCCTTCCCTCCTATCCCTTTATCCCGTCGGTCCCAGAGGAAGGGTAACCTCTATTCCAAAAACGCCCACCCCCCAAAAACCATGAACATGCAGAATTGTGAAATATCTACCCAGGTGGGTCCCGGCCAAGCCGGGGAATCCCACACCGCTTCGGCGGTTAGCCCCCATCGTATTATGGGGGGGGCCTCAACCTGCACAATGGAAACATTGATGCCGCGCTTTTTAGCGCGGCCGGCTGCTGACCTAGCGCCCATAACTCAGGCTGCGACTAACGCGCCCATATTCCCAACTTCGGCTGCGACCAACGCGCCTCTAACTACGACAACGGCTGCGACCAACGCGCCAACACTCACGACACGGACTATGCCTCCCACGAGCCTCTGGCAACAGAGCATCGTGCGGAACAGCATAACGAACCCGGACAAAGACCAACACAAACTTACTGAGACGGGGAAAGATGACGGACCTGGCAACTCTAACACTCTTCCGGTTGCCAATGATGAAGTACGCCCGCTGTCAAAGCGCGGAAAAATCCTGGCCCGGAAGAAGAGAATTGGCGACCGTAAGCGCAATATCCGCGAAGGCACTAGCCAGCGCGGAGCGCGATCGGACGCCGAAGGGGAGGTGCGCGACCGGCCACAAGTCCGCGAAGGGGAAACCCAGCGCGAAAAGGGGCCGGAAGCACGCGACCGGCCGCGAGAGCGCGAAGGGGAAACTCAGCGCGCAAAGCGGCCGGACGCGGAACCGCGCGTGCGGGAGCAAGTTTGCGAAGGGGCAACCCAGCGCGAAAAGCCTCCGCACGCGACTGAGTCCGCCGGGACCGACAGCCGACCCAACGACACTAACGGATCCCACGACCGACCTCGTCCTAAGCACAGCAGGGGTAAGCGAGGTGGTACCCGACACCCGGCGACACAACCAGGCACCTCTAAGCCGCAGCCTGGACCGAGCGGTACAGGGCCGGTGAAGAGGGGGCGCCCTGACGACACGGCTTCGCCGAGTATGGTCCAGGGGGACGCCAAACGGGTGAGGGTCCACTCCGCTCAAGGGGAGCAGAGGACCTACGCGCGAGCCACGAAGGACATCCCTGCGCGGCTGGCCGTAGCAATCTGCCTTCCCCCCCCCTCCAGAGACCTGACTAAGGATGAGGCCGAGTTTATCAAAACTGACCTAGAAAACCGTGTTATGGACACAGACTCGACAGCACCACTCCCTGCCTTCCGCGGGTACCCACGGGTAGCGGATGGCACCGTGCAGATGTGGTGTGAAGACGACCATGCACTGACCTGGCTGACCCAAAATGTACCCCTAATTAGACTTCCGAACACTGACCTGACGCTCACGGTTTTGAGACAATCAGACGTGCCCACCCGTGTCCGAGTCTCGCTTTTTGTCCCTCGGTACAGAGGTGACGTAGCCAGACTCCATGGTATTCTGATCCGTCAGAATACTTGGTTTGACATTGCCAGGTGGTCACTGTACAGGGCGACTACCGTCGGTGGCGATAACTATGGGACTTATTTGACCCTAGGTATCCCACCGGAGGAAGCGTAAAAGTCCGGGCCCGGGAGCGACGTATATCCTACCTACTCGGGTCGATATACGTACGCTTCTGGCCCACGACCCAACCCTCTGACGACCAGACCGACAGCGACACCAAGACTTCACAACCGACGTTGGCACAGACGAATGACCCAGACATGGACCAACTGGAGGAGGTCATGGCCCGAGCGGCCATGGCTGACGTTGTCGACACCATTCCGCCCGAATCACCTGGCTGGAACGAGCGCCTACTCGCCTCGTCGCCGGTGGAACAACACGACGACAATTATAGTGAGGAGTTGGGGGAGAGGCAGTCCGATGGATCCATCTCCGACTAACTCCTCTCCACCGTCGTCACCACCCCTCAACATCATCCAGACCAACCTCCAGCACAGCCAGACTGCCACGGCTAGCTTGCGCAGGGCACTGGAGGTAAAGCCCCGAACGATCGCACTGATCCAAGAGCCGTGGATCAGGAACAATAGAGTATGCGGCCTCGGTAACATCGGAGGTAAGCTAATTCTCAACACACACAGCTCAGACAAGCCAAGAACCTGCATCTACATACCCAAAGAAATTCCTATCACACCACTCACTCAATTCTGTTCCAGAGACCTGACAGTTGTCAGGCTCCAGACTGAAGGTAGCGTTCCAGATGTTGTACTGGCCTCGGCATACATGCCAGGCGTGGACGCGGACTGCCCGCCGAAGGAGATGGCCGATCTGGTACAGCACTGTGAACGCGCCGAACTAGACCTGATCATCGGCACCGACTCAAACGCACACCACCCGCTCTGGGGCAGCGATGCACCAAACTCCAGAGGAGAGGTACTATCCACCTATTTATTTTCTACTAACCTTAATATTGTAAACCGTGGCTCAGAACCCACTTGGGTCACAGCCCGAGGACAAACGATTATAGATCTAACACTTGCTACAGAAAACGCGACAAACCTTATTACAAACTGGCACGTATCGGACGAGCCTTCCTGCTCAGATCACAGAAGGATCCGCTTTACCCTAACTACCAATACTAGGAAGCCAGAATCGAGGCGTAACCCGAGGCGCACTAATGTTCCCGGGTACAAACGTCTCCTGGCCTCCCTATTAGCTAGACATCTAACACAGGTAACCATAAGAGACCAAGCACAGTTAGAATACACCGTAACAAAACTATCAGAATACCTAACTGAAGCATACCACGCATGTTGTATACTGAGAGCGCCAAAAACTAGAAACGACAGAAGCTCATGGTGGAACGCTGAACTCGGTAAACTCAGAGATGCGCTACGTAAACAATTTAACAGAGCTAAAAACACTAGACTCCCGGACGACTGGGAGATATACAAAGAGACCCAATATATATACAAAAAGCAAATCAGAACTGCCAGGAGGACGGCATGGCGTAAATTCTGTGAGTCTATCGAGACAAATAACGAAGCCGCAAGGGTAAGGAAGATCCTATCAACCGATCAGGACCGAACCCTCGGCGCACTTAAAAAACCCGATAACTCATACACACTAACTGACCATGAAACCAGTAAGGTCCTTCTCGAAACTCACTTCCCAGACTGTAGAATCCTGGAGGACAGGTCGTGGGAGGCTGAACCAGAATGGACCCCAACGGATCAAGACTGGTCAAGAGCCCGCAACATAGTGACAGAAGAGCGAGTAAAGTGGGCTATCAACACCTTTCAGCCATACAAGTCGGCAGGGCTGGATGGCATCTTCCCAGCCCTACTGCAGTGGGGGGTAGATTATTTGACACCATGGCTGGTGGAGATCTATCGAGCCTGCATAGCACTTAGACACACACCTCTCGCATGGCGCGAGGTGAAAGTAATTTTCATACCCAAACCTGGCAAAACCGATTATACACAACCCAAAGCTTATAGGCCTATAAGCCTTACATCTTTCTTACTGAAGACCCTCGAGAGACTCTGTGACCGGCATATCCGAGACGGACCTCTCCGGGTAATACCACTTCACAAACAACAGCATGCGTACTCCACAGGCAAATCAACAGAATCAGCGCTGCACAGCGTGGTTGGTAAAATTGAATGCGCAGTGGACCACAAATGCTCAGCACTGGCTGCCTTCATTGATATCGAGGGCGCCTTTGACAAAACCATGTTTAACAGTATAAACACAGCCCTCGACCGACACGGCATAGACTCCACCCTGATTGGCTGGATCACCAACATGCTCAAATTGAGAGCTGTACAAGTCACAGTAAATGACACTACGAGAGCCATCGTTGCGAAGGGCTGCCCACAAGGGGGCGTCCTCTCGCCGCTGCTATGGAACCTGGTAGTAGACAGCCTCATCAAAACACTCAATGACAAAGGTTATTTCACCGTGGGCTACGCCGACGACATAACCATAATAATAAACGGGACACACGAAAACACCCTATGTAATCTCATGCGTCAAGCTCTGAAAATAGTAGAGGAATGGTGCAGCATGCACCAACTCTCAGTGAACCCTACAAAAACCGAACTGATTCTCTTCACAAAAAAGAGAAAATTGATGACACTACAGCTACCACGATTCTTTGGAACAACCCTAAGCCTCTCAACTGAAACCAAATACTTGGGCATCTTTTTGGACAAACAACTGAACTGGGCAAAACACACGAACTATGTCACAACTAAAGCCAGCATATCCCTGTGGCAGTGTAAGCGACTGCTTGGCAGGAATTGGGGGATTAGCCCCAAGGTCACCCACTGGTTATACACTACAGTCATTCGACCGCTTATCACATACGGCTCACTGGTCTGGTGGCCCAGGACAGACTTGAGCACAGCCCAAAGAGATCTCGAAAAACTGCAGCGATTTGCTTGTGTTGCAATCACTAGCAGTATGAGAACTACACCCACAGCCGCCCTACAAGCAATGCTTGGACTGCCGCCTCTGCACCTCTTTGTGCGGGAAGAGGCGGCTCTGGCCGCCTTCAGGCTGCATTTATCAGGAACTCTAAGCAGAGATTCTAGAATTAAGCACACACGCATAAAGGAAGATGTAATCAAACGTCGGCCAATGATGGCATCACCCTGCGACAAAGCCCCGAAATCACACCATTTTCAAAGGCACTACAACATAATACTTACAGAAGAACAGTGTGACTACTCTGGCTCGGAGGAGCTGAGGGTTTACACTGATGGATCGAAGACCGATTCCGGTACCGGGGTCGGAGTCTTCTCATACGACCTCAACATTAAGATATCCCGACCGCTAGGAATGTTCAACACCGTCTATCAGGCGGAGTGTGTGGGCATCATACAAGCGGTCCATGCCATTGAAGCCAGGAGAGTTACGGACACTCACATACGTATACTCTCTGACAGCGCCTCAGTTCTCCAATCCTTGAAGAAAAAATATATTACCTCGAAGTTAATACTAGAATGTCACAATGCACTAGAACAAGTAACGGTATCTAGTCGCAACACGGTGACGCTACAATGGATAAAAGGACACAGCGGTTCGCTAGGTAACGACGCAGCTGACGAACTTGCTAGAAGAGGTTCTGGCACGGCAGTCTGTGGACCCGAACCTATCGTACCAATCCCGTTCAACCAAATACGCAGGTGGCTACAGGAGTTCACCCTCACACAAGCGGAGTACTGGTGGACCTCGACACCGGGCTGCAGGCAGTCCAAGGAAGCTATGCCATCCCTGGATAGCAGGCTAACCAGGCGTTTATTACGCCTGGACAGGAACGGCCTGCGCCTGGTGACGGGAACCATCACGGGACACTGCTCGCTAAACAAGCACTTCCACACAATAGGCATAACGGACAGCCCTCTGTGCAGGGCATGCATGGAGGCTGAGGAAACCGTCGCGCACGTGCTCTTCGAATGCACAGGCGTCACCCAGATTAGAACAGAAACCCTCGGGTCACCCAGATCGTTTACAGATGTTCTGAACAAACCAGGAGTTTTGATTAACTTCTGGAGGGAGGTGGGCTGGTTGGAATAACCACCAAACGGCCGCCATGGCCCACGCACAATGGTCCACTTGACGGACTAAGTGCGGAAACCAAACCCCATAACATAGAACATAGAACATAGATGTCCACGTTTAATGATATGTCAGTCGACGTTTGGCCATATCATTAAGTAGGGTATCCATGCAAATATTACTGGCATTCATTAACTTATAGTTATCTGGGTCAATGGATAAATAAAACATTTTAAATAGCTTTAATTCCAGAAGAAAAATAATTATGAATAAGATTTGAATAGTTAAATACTAACCTGTGAAATACATTCCAAACTACATGGTTTATTAACATTGCGGTCGTTTTTCGAGTGACTTTTATAAAAGTCACGTAGCCTGGTACATTAACGATACTTCACTGCACTTTTATCTTCCATTTGCATATTTATAATTGCTTTTCCAATCAAATTATCATCCGCCGCCATGATGCACAACAAAAATAAAGCGACATCAACGCCTCTACCGGTGGATAATTTAACTATTTTACGATATGATCACTAATATTTGGCCACATCATGAAGTAGTTGTGCATTTAACTGTGCATATCGTCAAACGTTGAGTATTCAATGATCTGGCCAGACCACATCATGATGTGGCCAGCGGTCGATGTTCTATTTCATGAAATGGTTGCATTGATCAATTCTAAGATCTGGCCACGACATATCTATAGTTACAAGCAGGATACTAAAGAACTAATGTTTGATTAATAGTTATATTACAACGAGTCTTTCATAATAATTTGAGCACAAGTATACCTTGGGAGGTTCTCATTGCGCGGCTGGGTCAAGAGCTTGATTCAAAAAGCAGTACTCCTAGACACGGCACGCATAGTGAGGAGGTTCCTCTCTCTAGACCCCTGACCACCGGCATCTTGGACCCTGTTCTTGATGCCAATGGGCCACTATTTTTTATGTTTTTAAATGTTTTTTTTAATGATTTTATAAAAATATTTAAAAATGTAAACGGTATCTACCTACATAAAAGAAATGAAGGAAATGAGCATAAGTATATTATTATTAGGCTCGCCCCCTATTACATGGGACTCAAACATAACTGGCGAAATGTGTGTACTATAAGTAGGTACACCTCTGCCTTACCCTTTGGGGAATATGGGCGTGATGTTATGTTATTATACATATTATTATTGTAACATACCTACATCTCTTATTATGCGAAAATGATTAACTATGTCAAAATCTATATTTACTTATTAAAATATTATAATAATATGTGTAATCTGAATAGCAATGTTACGCATAACAGTTTTATTGTCTCATGCAGATTAGTTTACGCAAGAGCGCGTGACCAGCGGAGGCTGCGCGGGCGCCGGCCGCCGGCGTCGTTCTGAAGCGATGGGGAAAGGACGCCAGAACTGATCACCTGACCAGACTCTGTGAATGTAATAACATGTGCTGGTTGGTAATGTTACAATTATTTTGACGTAATTTCTGCTGACGAAGACGACTGTGGATTTAGTTCACAGACTATTGCATGAGTTCAAAGTGCTGAACGCAGACTTTGATCCATGTTTCGTTGTCCTAGCAAAAAGGTAACAGAGAGATTATAACTTGTGTAATTAGTATTTGTTAATTGGAAGAAAATTCTGGATAAGGTAGAATTTGCAGAAGTATACAATTTCAGTATTGCTATCTATTTTCTCTTTGTTACTTATCTCAAAATATTAAAACTCGGAAATGCGTAAAACTCTCTTGGAAACGGGACCTTTAATATTAGTGCGTATCGGACTAATTACAACAAACATGAAACAGATAATTATTGCAATATCAAAAAGGTAAAATTCCACTTATTATACCTATGAGAATGTGGGCGGAATCGGAGATGGTCAAATTGTTTTGCAATGGGTTTTGCAATTATGTTGCGAGTCCGATCGAAATGCCTACAGCTATGATAGTAAGGTGCTCGATCCATAGTCATGTGACTAGCTTTCAGTTACGTCAATGTTATTTTCCATAGTTTAGACCATTATATTTCTAGGACGGCCATTCTTGCAAAAATTTAAATGTTATCTAGAATCAGAATTACGCACAGACCGACCTTGAATCGAGATTCCTTAAACTCTTTTAGTGTTGTTGACTTCCATTGACTAAACGTACAGCTATAAATCATATTTTATCGTTTTCAAATCAATAGACATTAGTAATACACAAGAAGAATCGATAAATCACAGCAATTAACCTCACATCAAAGCTCGATGTTATCGACAAATAGAATATTTAACAACTGCTATTTACTTTCCCATAAAGAACTTTAAAACAAATTAGACTCATTGCTTGGTTGGAACAGTACTCGTTAAAATCCTTTATTATACTAAAAAAAACTGGTCAAACCAGGCGTATAATGGATAGAAATTCACAAAGTTCATCTGAATTTGCATATCGTCGTCGTTTACGCAGGAGAGTTCCAGAACCGAACCGACTTCAAATACTAAAGGCGAGTGTGAAGAAAGTCAGCAAGGAGTATTGCGAGGAGTCTTCCATTTGCGGGCTGAAGCATCTTGTTGACGAAAATACTCCGTTCATTGAAAGGTATGTGGACATACTTACGTGAGAGTTACTTTGCGGAACAGGTGGGTTCACACTTATGTAGTACCTACTTGGATTATTGCTCGTTACTGAGTTGCAGATAAACTTGTCATGAACTTGTTCAACTGGTAAAGTGTGTTTGCCGCAATTACCTACTACTATTTTGAAGTGGAAAGGCTTGTTTATTACATCACTTGAGATAACTTACGTTATACTCTAAGGCGTAAATCATACAATTAATGTAAGAAACAAGTACAAATCTGTATCAATGCCATCAGCGGCATATCGATACATCTTTTGTGACGACTGTCTGTATCTTATTGGTCAACTATCTATTTGCTAATAACCGTAATTGTTACGACATTGAATTTGTCGAATTATCTAAAAATGTTTTTATACATGATTAATTTCATTAATATGCCGTTCACGTCTTAACTATAAATTATATTTAGCCTCTTTTCGTTGTCTGTAAGGTTCTATGGTGCTACACTTTCCACTTCGTTATTTTACAGAATCATTTGGATCATAACACTAGTGATTGGACTAATCTGCTCCATATCCTTGGTGTGGATGACGTTCGGAAAGTACTACAGCGCGCCGTTGGTGACGACACAACTACCCGAGGGTGTGTCCGTCAACAAGATCATATTCCCTGCCGTCGGTATTTGCACTAACAACAGAATCAGCAGGCGATCTGCTGCAGAACTTGCCAAGAAATTGTAAGAGGACAATGTTTTATTAAGTACTAACTTCTGCCCGCAGAAATCTGCATTGTCACCTTGGAAATTTATGATTGCAGGCAATTAGCTTTTTGAACTGCTGCCTATCCTTCTCAATAGATTTTTGTTACATAAATTGCGTTTCTCAGACTAAATAATTAATTATGGATACAAAAATTCCTTAGGTGACTATATTGCTACAAAGATGTTGAAAAATAAATAATAATCGTGTACTAATCGTCCACTTTAAGTAGATCGTTTTAAAAATGAAAATGAAAATTCAAAATCATTTATTTGCTAATAAGGGTAATTACATAAAGTTGTTAAAAAAAATAGAGCATAGTTCAACCATATTACGCCTTGAGGCATGCAAATCTGAAGCTTTAACTGTATCACAACATTATAATACAATTACTTGCAACAATAATTTATAATTAATATTTACAATTAATAACACAATTTTGGGTAATGTCACAGTGTCCAATTATAATGAAAGATTAGCAAATAATAATGTCACTACAATAATTAAAAATTAAATGTCATGATTGTATTAAATGAGAATGTCAAGATATATTTGTAAATAAATGTTAAAGTAATAATAATAGATAAATAATTAGTGCATTAACCACATGTCACATCAATCACAATATTTCTGAGAACAATATGTCCTTACATCCTCTATTAAATAATCCTGAATGCTATAATAACATTTAAATAGCAAGAATCTTTTCAATTTCTTTTTAAATTCATTGATGGATGGAGTTTCTAGTATAGAATTTGGTAAGTGATTGTATATACGCGGTGCCATACTGAAAATGCTTTTAGTATACAATGCCGTCTTGTTAGATTTGCAACAAATTTTATCACTATGCCGTTTACTTCTGTACTTATCAAAAAGATGTTTGTTAGTTCTTGCGAAGCTAGCAATCTCATAAATGTAGACACACGGTAATGTCAATATATTGTAATTGATAAAATATGGTCTGCAGCTATCAGTCTGGTTGATAGTAAACATACCCCTAATACACCGCTTTTGCGCCTTGAATGCAATGTCCTTATTGGTGGAATTACTCCAGAATATAATACCATACTTTATCAAAGATCCCACGTAGCCATGGTATGCTGCAAGTACAGCAGAAGCGTCTACCGTTTTTGCCAGCATATGTAAGGCATATATATGATTGCTTGAAAACTACCGATGGCGCATTGTTCTTTTTAATTAGGTACCGTAATTTTTTTCTACATTACAGACTCAAAGCGGAGCGCAACCAACATTACACTGAAAAGGATATGATGTCCCTTCTCTTCGGGCTAGGCCAGCTGTACGGACTAGGTGCAGTCAACTTCAACAACGTGTCGCCAATTAAACTGCACGACGCTTTAGGCGAATATGATGTTCATGAACTGATGCGAAATGTACGTCTTTGTACTAACCAGTGAATGATGAAAGCGATGATGTAGTGTCTACCTTTGTAGCTCATTATACCTTCTAGGACTATTTGCAAGGACTCATTAGCATTGGTCTTCTTAATCCATAGCTACTGCGATACGTTTTCATTTGTAGACCATCCAATGTATCGACAAACAAAATTAAAGTCCTAACAAAGCTAACCAGTCTTAATAAAATAATATTGAGTAACCACTGTAAAAAGTAAATTTGTTTGGTTGACTGCAGTTAACACCTCGGTGTGAAGATCTTTTGGTTCGCTGCGTTTGGAACACAAAGGCGACGAATTGCCTAGATCTGTTTGACTTTCGTCTGACTATGAACGGTTACTGCTGCACCTTTAATTATTTGCGACTCCACGATACTTTGTTTCAAAGGTAAATATTTAAAAACCTCCTTCAATATCCTTTATTTGTTAACAATTACTGATATATTTACATTTAAAATGTTGTTTGCAGTAAAACCAGCAGCTCAAGAAATATTGACATGTACAAGTACGGAAACAAATCCTTCTTTGACTTCGATCAGGGACTCAGAGTTTTATTACGACTTAATGAAAGCGACGACTTTTTCTACAATATACCGTTACAAGGGGCTCAGGTATTGGCTTATATATTAAAAAAATATTTGGGCGGAAATAAATGTAGTTTAAAATATTCCTTTTTTTGCAGCTACAGTTCTCAGATGCATACGATTTTCCAGATTCGCCAAGTGGAAGCTTCGCTATGCAAATCATTAGTCCTGGTGTTGAAGTAAGAACATAAATTATATTTTTTTATATAGCTTCAGCACGCATCATGAAATATATTTAGTCGTCAGCTCAATGAATTGTAAAAATGACTTTCCACTACGATGAATCTATTCGCACGAGTGAGCAACGCTTTAAGGTGTATTCTTTAAAACTCATTCATATGTAAGTTTAACGTTATAGATGACGGTGCTAGTAACAGCTAGCTTCACAGAAGCGTCCCGAGACATCCAGCACGTGCCGATAAAATTGAGGAAATGTAGATTCTATGACGAGTCATCGTATCTCCCGTTTTACACGTACAGCGACTGCATGCTCAAATGTAGAATGCATTTTCTATTAGACAATTGTAACTGCACGCCGTTCAATATGCCGAAGATGAGTTCTGCTAGAACGTGTAACATGAAAGACGTGCCATGTCTTAGAAACTATTATTGTAAGTATTTTAGACTTTTGAATAATGTCCATGATTAAAACCAGTCTGCTCAGAAAGGAAGAAACCGGTCTGTGCATGCGCACATAGTAGATACCTATATTATGTTTAAGTTGAATTATGTTACGAATTTACGATCATGATAATTTATACTTAGGTACCTTCACATTTTCAGCACAATCCATATCTGTTCGTCCAAACATCTATGAGCATATTCCAGAAGAGTTAGACCTAGACGCAGTTAACGGAGGCATCGACTGTCCAATGTGCAACCCGACCTGTTCCAAGACAGCTTACAGTTATGACTTCAACAATGTGCTTATATACCCGGAGTATCTCAACACCGTGCCCAACAGCGAACGAGATGATTGGCTGTAAGTGCTCCACTTTTAGCCCCGTAAACAAAAATGACCCAAAGTTGTTGCAGCAACATGATTTTCTGTTGCTGTCGTCGCTGCAAACAAGTTTTATGCATTTCCTTTATGCGATGTGGCCAGCAACATCAAAACATGTTGCTGCAACCACATCACGCAACTAACTAAATAAATGTATTTTCTTTCTTTCAACTTTTGTTTATAAAGAATACGATAAGGCTTTACTAATAACTGGCCTTTCTGGGGTAGAGCAGTTCCAGATCAGAGTGAAATTGCTTTATGCTAACTTATCTTTTCTATTTAAAAATAAGTTGTACAATTTGGTGGAACATATAATATTATCTTCATTACTTGAAACTGATATATAATAAACACAAATTTAAATGATCAGTTATTTTAGATATATCTACAAGAAATATAATAATAGAATTCTTGAAAGGATAATTTATTCGCATTTCATTGATATAAAAAACAACAATGAATAAAAAAATTAAGACTATTCAAATTCATAAAGTACAATCAAGCAGCATCACAGTCACATTCTCATTATTTTATTTGCGAATCTCAAAAGTTTTAAAAGAGCAGTTAGTTATGGGATTCTCGTTTTTGAAATAAGCTTTTTCGATCCGCGATTTGGGACTTCCCTCCTTTTGCAACCAAGTCTTCATTTTTCCGACAGCCACGAGAGGCCCTTGCAACTGTCCCACCACAGTACCTTGAGCAGTGTTCATCACCCATCCCTTGAGCCCCAGATCCCAGGCTCTCTTTTGAGTATGTTTTCTAAAGAACACACCTTGCACTTTGCCGAAAACTTCAAAGTCTACAGTTATATAGGAACCAAATATGCACGACTGTAACAGATTGTTAGTTAAAATTGGGTTAGAATTAGCGATACTTGCCTTGTATCGACCACCCTCTTTTAGAAATATAAACAATTTCACTGACTCTCTAAACAATACCTTGCAGAACCTGTCCTCTTTCAAAAATACAATTTTAGTTGGAGATATTAACATCAATATTCTTCCAGAAAGTGCTGACGCATCCGCTGAGGAATACCTTAACCTATGCGCCTTCCATGGTTTGCTTCCTGCTCACACGCTTCCTACACATCAAAGTGGCTCTTGTTTGGACCATATTATGCTCAAAACAAATTTCCCTGCACTTGCCCTTGTAACTAATTCCACAATAACCGATCACAATGCTACCCTACTTATTTTAAATTGTAAATTACCAAAAGTAGACACTCGCACAATTTCTAGTTTAATTGTAAATAAACTTGAAGAAGATTTACGCAATATCGACTTTGACCCAGTTTACGATTCCGCTGATCCGCAGTTTTGTATGTTGTATCTAATCAAAAATGTGCAACATGCAATTCAGAAAAACACGGTCATGTCTCGGCGAAATAATAAAAACTACAACATAAAACCATGGATCACGACAGGACTCATTCGCTGTATGAAAAATAGAGATAAACTGCATATGAAAGCTAAATCTAATCCAAATAATTTAATTTTGCAACTATCGTATAAAAGATATCGTAACTTCTGCAATAATCTTCTAAAAAAAGTAAAAAGCAACTACGATAAAATTGCACTAGAAAAAGCTGGTACAAATAGTAACAAAATCTGGAATTTTATTAAAAGTGTAACGTATAACTCTAAGCAAAATCAGTCATCTTCAGGTTTATTACAAGCACACTCATCACAGTTAGCATCTGCCAACATTGCGAATGATTTCTTTGTTAATGTTGGTAAATGTTTGGCTGAAAAAGTTCAGGGGCAGTCACATTACCTAACAAGCACACCATTTACATGTAGCACTATTCCATCATCCTTTGTGTTACTAGACACTGACGAGACTGAGGTAGAAACGATAATTATGAGTTTGAAGGACGACTGTGCAGTTGGCTGGGATAACATATCAAATAAAATTATTAAACAGTTCAGGCACATTTTGGGACCGCCACTAACTTATATTTTCCAAAAATGTTTAACTACAGGTCTTTTTCCCAAGTGCCTCAAAAAAGCTGTTGTTGTCCCTGTTTACAAATCAGGCAGTAAAGATCAAGTGACAAATTATAGACCTATTTCTTTGCTGCCTAGTATATCTAAAATATTAGAAAAAATTATGAATAAAAGGCTCTACAAATACTTGGAGGATAAAGCAATTTTATCTAAACGGCAGTTTGGGTTTAGGCCTAAAATGTCAACAGACGATGCCGTGCACCATCTGACTGACTATGTAGCACAAGAACTTGATAATGGTAACCACACAGTAGGAATCTTCCTGGACCTCGCCAAAGCTTTTGATACGGTGTCTATTCCTATTCTGTTGCACAAGCTTGAAGCTTTAGGTATCCGAGGCACCCAGCTGAAATTATTTAAGAGCTATCTAGAAGATCGTACTCAATGTGTAAGGATTGATAATATTCTCAGCGATACTAAAAAAAATACGTCCTTCGGAGTTCCCCAAGGAAGTATTTTAGGGCCTACACTATTTTTGATATATATTAACGATCTCTGTAACCTAAATCTAGATCACGGCCAAATTGTTTCTTATGCTGACGACACTGCCCTTCTATTTTCGGCTGACTCAGAAAAAAATGTCTACAAGCATGCGCAACATGGATTCAATATTGTTAATAAATGGCTTCAACATAATTCACTAACACTAAATGCAGACAAGACAAATTACATTAAGTTTTCGATGCGCAAGCAAACATCAACAACAAGCACTACCTCGACATTACATGCTCATTATTGCACAATTCCTCCAGATAACCAATGTGTTTGTCCCAACATTAAAATGACAAATACAACAAAATACCTTGGTGTTATAATAGATGAAACACTTTCGTTCAAACAACATATACAAGCTTTAAATAATAGGATTCGCAAGTTAATATTTGTTTTTAAAAAGTTACGCTATATTGCTGACCCAAAAATCGTTAGACAAGTTTACTTTGCTCTATGTCAATCAATATTAACTTACTGTATTACCACATGGGGTGGAGCGGGTAAAACAATGTTACTAACCATCGAGAGAGCTCAAAGGGCGATTCTCAAAGTGTCTACTTTCCGCCCTTTCCTTTTTCCTACTAACCTCCTATACAAATCTTGTGAAGTATTAACAGTTCGGCAGCTATTTATAATGGGTATTGTATTAAAACAACACACAGCTTTACCTTACAGCACTGCGTATACTAATAAAAGGCGTAAAGATATAGTGTGTCCACAAAATACATCAAAACATGCTTTTGTATCTAAATTTTACCTGTACCTCGGTCCTCTTCTCTATAATAGACTAAATTCGAAAGCAAACATTTATTCCCTGAACTACATAAATTGTAAGAGTATTCTCAAGGATGCTCTCCAAAGTATGTCTTACGAAGATACAGAGAATTTACTAACTGTGTTAAAGTGAATAAGTATGTACAAATTTCACTTACGTTAAGTATTTATCAAATTTAGAAACTAAGATTTAAGCTACTCAAATATAATTAGTGATCTATTGTCAACCTGCAGATAATTTATTTATTTATAAGTCTATTTTAGCTCTTCTCGCCTGAAACACAGGATTACCTAGTTCAGGCACGTAAGTCTTAGGAATATAATTTACATTTAAGCAAATCTGTAATAATTTTTATGCCTTGTAATAATTTTTTGAATAAATATTATTATTAATATTATTATTATATAATTACCGTCTGACATACCTACTGATACTAATTATTATTTTATACGAATTTTAATAAAAACACAAATATCTAAGAATATTTGAGGAATATGAAGAGTCAACTTCACATTTTGTTAGTGTCGTTTGTTGATATCGTCGTTCGGGAAACGAAAGAAAAGGGCGTCGTTTATGCCTGTTTATCGCGAAGGTTGTCATGGAACTAACAAGTAGGCTAATTACGAAATTCAAAACTAACTTCAAAAATGCCTTTTAGATAATTAAAATGTGATTGTAAAAATATACTTAAACGTGAACAAAGAGACTCCAAAGTATCTCACGTGTGAGAAACCTATATTTTACTGAAAATGAAACAACTCCAGAGAACAAATACGCAGCACTTTGTTATCGAAGCACGTTGGATACATTGAATACATTTGTTCTGAACAAGAACAATGGCGTTTGTTGCAGGCAAGGCGTGAATTTCACCGGAACCTCGCAAGTTCATGTGAAGTACGCGAGGGATGTAGCCGACTGTTACGGGCAGAATGTTATTATGAAGTGGTTCGATTTGATTAGTAAGTTTTGTTTAGAGACACACTAGTTCAAGTGTATAACTTCGTGTTCGTGGTCCATAAATCACTATTTGTCTTCCAGAATAATGTGTCGTGCACTCGTGCGTAGCTATAATTATTATCAACCGATAATCATCAGTACATGGCAAACGCGCATGTAACTACCATTATTTTATATGTTGTTAGGTCCCCTGAGAGTATACCCAAGTTTGCAACCCTGAAACCTTGTGCTACTCCCATGGTGCTCTAAAAACTGCAAAATTCTGGCATTTGTTTCAGTTTTTAGTGTTCCGTAGTAAACAAGGAACCCTTACCTATAGTTTCGCCATTTCTCTCTGTCTGTTTGTCTGTCTGTCCGCGGCTTAGCTCAGAGACTGTTAGTACTACAAAGCTGTAATTTGGCATGAGTATACATATTAATCACGCCGACAAAGTGGTAACATAAAATCAATCATAAAGGATTATCATTTGGATATTATTTTAAAAAGCACCCCACGCTTTTTTATTAAAATAAAATATGTATTATTTATCAACATTTTTAACACTATTCTTAATTTAAATTTATTAAAATTTATTTTCAATTTTTTAGTTCGGTTTTCTTTAAAAAGCGTGTTTTTTAGTTTTTTAAACTGTTATTAATTTTCTTCGTCTATCTCATAGTGTGGGGTACCGTTGGAAAGGTCGTTGAAAAATATTGTGAGTTTGAAAAAACATTTTTGGATTCAGGGATCCGTTTGCGAAATATATGTTAGAGTCAAGTGTCCCCTTCTGCCAGCTAATTGGTTGGTTCTGGATATGTGGGAAAATTTACAGCAATAGTATATACTAGCAGTTCTGCAAACAGTAGCCTCGCGAGCACAAACTTTTTTACAACAATTAATATGTGGCTGTAGGTTACTAAAAAGCATGTGGTGGCAAGACGATAATATAACAGAAATAAATTAACATAAAACTAACCAACTACTGTCTGTTAAACACGAGACTTAACTTTTCAAATCAAATCATTTATTTGCAAAACACAGGTTCAGAGGATGTTACAGAATGGTAAGCTACTTTACACCTAACAAAACTCAGTCACACAAAATCTTCGACAAGACCTAACCATTTGGCGAGTGACAACGACAACGCGATCTAGCGATGTACAGTAGCGCCATCTGGTGACCTGTTGAAAAAACATGTTCTCCCATACATTCTGTATAGAAGAACATGTTTTTCAACTACACTGTTAAGTTTGTTCTTGGGATAAATGCATCCCATCTACGGAACACGGAACTCTTCATTGTGCGTGGTCCGACTTGGTCTCGCACTTGGTCGGTTTTATTATTTATAAATTAAGGGCGCGTTTTTAGGATCTTTGTTCCTTATTTTTGTGAATCAACCTAAGTTTCATATAATCAGAGCCCAACCCAAGCACTCTAGGTCTATTGGTTGCGAAGATACAGCTAGTCAAAGGCGGGCATTTTTTTCTAAGAAGTGTTTTTTTTTGTTTCTTGTCATTTGCCAAGGCACGTACCGGCTGAGCTAATGGTCCTAGAGAAAGTGTTGTAGTTCTTGTAGTGCTGTAGTTGAGTAGAAGGAAAATTTCGTGCCCTTGCGCATTCCTTCTTCAGCAAAAAAGGACAAGGGATGCGGTGCTAGCTCATACGCAAAATGCTGCTTCAATTGTTCATCTGATTGGTTCACCCTCTGGAATATGGTAAAGGGATCAACACTCTTGTTGAACACTTTCTCTAAAAGGATCATTAGTTCAGCCGGTACGTGTTTTGCCAAATGACCCTAAAACGAGAATTGTTTCACTTTTTGGAAAAAAAATGCTCATCTTTGACTAGTTCTATCTTCGCAACCAATAGACCTAGAGTGCTTGAGTTGGGCTTAAATTGAGCTTAATGCCTAACTAACGAGCAAAGATTTTTTTCTTTTTTAGTTAGGGCATCTCGTAGTTGACCTCTGAGATCAAATTCAAATTCAAATTGTTTATTTGCAAGAAAATACACGGTTTACAAGGGAAGATCTTACAGCCTTAAAGTCATTGTATTCTGCCTGCGAGCAAGCGTGCAAATTATGAAAGTAAAATGTCACAATTATTGTGCAGATTCTACTATTAGTACATATACATTATCATTACATTATCATTCATTATCATTACATTATCATTCATTATCATTACATTACACTATCATTACATTATTATCACATTATTATCACGCATTATTATTATATACAAATGTCCTTTAATCTACAATAAATTCACTAACTAATACTCAACAAATATTTGTATGTTCTAAAAATTCTTTTATGCTGTAGATACACTTTTTGTGTAACCAATCTGACAATTTTGATTTAAAAACACTACCCTGCAGCACTTTAAACTCGTCTGGTAGGGTATTATAAATTAAAATACACATATTGAACACATTTTTCTTATAAATATCTTTATGACTAGGTGGATGATATAAGAGGTTGCGAAACCTAGCCCTTTTCTGTCTTGGTATAACCTCGGTATGTTGCTTAAAATAATGCATATGTGTCTTTGTAAAAATGCTGATATTTCTAATATACATACAGGGCAGTGGAAGAATTTTCAATTTTCGAAAGAGGGGTTTACAGCTATCTAAGAACCATGCCCTGTTTAAGACCCGGATGCAGCGTTTTTGGAGCTTAAAAATTCTGTCGGCATCGGTCGAGTTACCCCACATAATTAGTCCATAGCTTAGAACAGATGACACGTATCCATGGTAAGCCGCAAGAGCAGCTTCTACAGACACATTTTGTCTCAGCTTTTTTAAAGCAAACACGAACCCATCTAGTTTCTGACCTATATGCTCCACATGGCTTTTCCAATTCAGGTTTTTGTCAACATGAACTCCTAAAAATTTTAACTGATCCACTTGTACCTTTTCACCATTATACAGAATATCCAAAGCTAAAGGTTTGTTATTATAAGAGTTAAATTCAATTAATTTTGTCTTGCTAACATTTATATTTAAGTTATTTTTTTGATCATGACTACTTAACCGGACTAATTTTCCTGTCGGTGCCTTATGTTAATTAAAACTAGGTGAACGCTCGCTATGGGCACCCCCTGTGGGGTACGAACCTCGGCTTAGGGCGTCAATCGTAGGGAAGACATCAAGGATGGGACGGGCTGGGAACAAAGATACCTAAAAACGCATCCTTAAGGTATGTTTTCAAAAAAACTGAAACAAGTGCCAGAATTTCGCAGTTTTTCGAGCTCCATGGGAGTAGCACAAAGTTTTCAGGGTTGCAAACTTGGGTATAAACTACTCTCAGGGGACCTAACAACATACAAACAAAATCGTAGCGCGCGTTTGCGTCGTTTGCATTTTTGTGTGGCGACATTGACTGGTGATATAGCCTAGTAGCACAGTACAGTTTTTGAGCAAGCATATGCATGGCGAAAAGTTGATAGCTGAGTAGGTACGGGATGACGAAAGAACACCGAAAATATATTTGAAAAGTTTCATATAGGAGCCCCGTGGTCAGGAGTCCTTTAGATTTCGTAATTAGGCCAAAATTAAAGTGATCTTCAGAGCCTTTGATTTTGGTATGATCGTTTGCAGCCTAACCCATAATGACTTAAAAAGGCAAATCTGATGAAGATATTGTGGGCTTTCCCTAAATCTGACTAGTTTGAAAACTCCGATTTGGGCAATTTTTAAAAGGATATTCAGGACGAATAAAAGTTGTTCCGTGCAATAGTGTAACCTATCCTGATAGTGAATATATAAATATCTGACGGATAGATGGAGCGTTTTGGCAAATATAACGTGTCATTGGTTTAGGAGAGTACCCAAAAGTGGTCATAATTTTGAAATGAAATGAAATTATTTATTCTGTAAATATGATATCGGAATCACTTCTACACGTCGCGTCGTATTAAAAAAATACAAAAATAAGCTAGGTGAGTCGTTTGAAATAATCAACTCGGTGTATTCTGACGATGTTCTAATTTTGCTACTTAACTTTTAATCATTACTTTCAAGTGTTTGATAATTTTTCATTTTTGTATACCGACTAATCTTCAAAAAGAAGTCAGCTTTAAATTCAAAAGCAATCAAAGCGATTCGATTCGTTGATTTAGAGATAAGTGCAAAATTATGACCTACTCAGCTATAAATTTTTCGCCCTGCATATGCTTGCTCAAAATCCCTCTGGGCTCCCCCTACTATTCCCATCATCATCATCATCATTTCACTGGTTAAAGACTTTCGTCTTGAGACACTGTGGCATGTGGGACGAGAAGATATTGCGTAGCTTCTCGAACGCTGCCCAGCCGAGTCGGATTCGACGATTGACCTCTTTTTCGAAGTTGGACCTACCTAGCTGGACAGTTTGACCTAGGTAAATATACTCGTTCACAACTTTAAGCTTAGCGTCTCCGATTTTCATGAGAGTGGGTGTTACATGGGCATTTAACATGACAAGACAAAGGGTCTTGTCCATATCTGAGGTTATCGAGCATTGTACTGAGGTCCTCCATGGTTTCAGCCATGATGACTATGTCGTCGGCAAACCGAAGGTTAGTGATATACTCGCCATTGATGTTGATGCCTAGCACTTTCCAGTCCAGAACCTTGAGGACATTTTCCAGTGCAGCGGTGGACAGTTTCAGAGAGATAACGTCTTCCTGTTTCAAACTCCGCTGCAGAAGGATAGGTTTCGAGGTCTGGTTGTAGAGTCGTACTGACATAGTGGCGTTTTTGTATAGACACTTTAGCACCTCGATGTACCGATAGTCGATCTGGCACCGTAAAAGAAACTACAGTACAACCCATGTCTCGATGGAATCGAAGGCTTTCTCGTAGTCCACAAACGCTAAGCAGAGAGGCAGGTATGTATGTGGTCTAAGGTGCTAAAGCCTTTACGGAAACCGGCTTTTTCGGGATCTATTCCCAATTTAAAACAATTATTTGTTTTAATAGAGCTCACAGGACGTAAAAAATAGGAATATTTTACTTATAGTGTGAAAGATAGTTAATTGATTCAGGCGTGACCTTGCGGAAATCCATTATAAAATACAATAGACGTGGATATATTTAGTAACCGGTTCCGCTTATCTATTTCTAAAGAGCCATAAAAAACTCCTGAAATAAATCGACACGTGTTTCACCTCTCAACGAGGCATCCTTGCCACACCGAGCGCTGAGTGCACTCAGCGCTCGGTGTGGTAACACGCCGTGTTCGAGTTCGCAACAAGTCCATCGTCATCCTGAGGATGCCTCGTTGAGAGGTGAAACACGTGTCGATTTATTTCAGGAGTTTTTTAGGCTCTTTAGAAATAGATAAGCGGAACCGGTTACTAAATATATCCACGTCTATTGTATTTTATAGTGTGAAGTCAAGTGCTGATACTAATTCTAATATCTCTTTTCATCAGGTAACATCGGTTCTACCTGTGGCTTCATCACCGGTTTCAGCTTCGTTTCGGTGTTAGAATTCATTTACTTCTTCACCGTGAAATTGATACGAGAGTTTCGTTTGCGACGGCAACGTGGCGAGAGAAGTAGTACTAAAGTGACCATAGGACCTCGGAAACCAGCACACTTCGAGCACGTCAGGAGATACAGACCCATATACTGGAACGAAATTGCGGGCAGCACTAAACCTGCGCAGAAGACTACTTAAATATCATGGGAAGAAAGAGTATGCGAAAATATTGTAACTTGTAAATTGTTGGAAATTTTTAAGTAGGTAGTATGATGGTACTGTATAAGTTGCAATCAGTGAGATCTATCAAAACTTTTTGGACAGGCAATCGATGTGGGGATATTTATTAGGCTATTTGTGTCTGGTGGGTAGAATCATAGAAAAGCTTTGTGTAGTATATACACAGCATTAGATATTACACACAAATTGTTATCAGTATAATGGTTCTACCATTTGAACAGCCGTGCCGTTCTCATTCTGATTAAAATCTATAGGACTTGAGCACCTGTCGTAAATCCGTAATCATCATTACATCTCCATTATTTATTTGTTCTGAATCATGTACGTTGTTGTAAGTGTTGTAACGCACGTAAGCTGTTGTATAAAAATAAAAAGCTAAATGAAAATAGTTTAGTCATTTCGGATCCTCAGCACTTATAGGCACACCTAGTGATATGTCATCAAAAGAATCCTGGAAAAGGTATTTGGAGATTTGGTGGAATGGAATCAAAAGTTTGCCGCAAACGACGTCCATCCATGGTTTTAGATTTATTGCTGATAATCAAAGACATTGGGTGGAGAGGTAATTCAAATAATTGAAACAATTAATTTTCTGGCTGAATTCAATGAGAAGTTCTTATTTCGAATCTTGGAATATAGGTAACATATTCGTATGTTTCAGAATATTTTGGCTAATAGTTGTAGCCTTATCATGGTACGGCTCGTCCCTGTTGATCGCAGCTCAGTACGATGCTTTCCAGAACAATCCTATCTCGTTCGTCGTGGAGACAACCTACAAGGACTGGAACACAGAGTTCCCGGCAGTTGTTGTTTGCGAAAATGACAATTCGAACCGCGTCGAAGCAATATCTGATAAGTAAATCTTGTTTGCCATACGTTCATGTTGTTCAACGCTCGGAAAAGTTCGGAAAAGCTCTCACATAGCGGTAACTGAAACTTCAGCGTTAGGTTTTGAAATGACAGTCAGTTTAGCCGGAAATTAACATACGGTTTGGTAGGTTGAACTAATATTAAAAATCTTGTTTTTTAATTTAACTCGATTCGTGCTATTTAGCAACCACGACTCTGAATGCTTAGACAGTATAGAAATTAAGTGAAAAATCTATACTTCTATACTACTTAATATAAAGCTGAATAGTTTTTTTGTTTGCTTGAACGCGCTAATCTCAAGAACTACTGGTCCAATTTAAAAAAAAAAAACTGTTAGATACTCCATTTACTGAGGAAGGCTATTATAGGCTATATATCATTACGCTAAGAACAATAGGAGCGGAACACCAATAAAGAATGTTTCAAAATCAGGGGTTTCTTTTTCCTTTTGAGAGCTTCCGCTGCGTGCGCTGCGTAAACGGTTAGTTTCGCAAAAATCATGTATGACAGAATTGTTCCCCTTTAAAAGTTTTAAACAAAAGTCCGTCTATCTTTTAAGGTTGGCTCACTATAACCTTTTTTATGCTAACAAATTTGTTCTAAAATAATGCATTATTTGCGAAGGTGTTTTTATAAACATGATATTAATCCTTATCCAAATAAATACACCCTAAGTAACTGTTCCACGCGGACGAAGTCGCGGGCAGAAGCTAGTTCCTACATAAACGAGTCTCACCGTCACAAACATACATGATACAACGAGTAGTGGGTAACTTAATTGCCTAGTAAACAGGTTACTTAGTAACAGTACTCATTTCCTAAGTGGAGTTGTAAAGTTAGTTATTAAAATTTATGATAGCTCTATTGCAACTCTACATTTCCTTTGATTGAGGTATCGTCTCTCCTTGAGATACTTTTTAAGTTTCCAGGTTATATTGCTGAGGAAAGCTCTCTTAGGTCTCTCTTATTGATTCTTTTATTATTCTTAATATATTGTAGATTATGGGGAGAAGACCACGATTTCAACATGGAAGAAGTGTTAAAAGAGCTAGCATTTTTTAAAGGAATTACTTATTATACGTCAGAATTTTGTAACTTGGTAGACCCGCTACCGGACTGTATGCAAACGAACCTAACATATTATGCTAATTTAGTAAGTATCTGAGCCTCTTAAATGTAAATAAAAGATAAATTCAGATTCCAGTCCACTTACTGCAATTTATTGCAAAACATGAAACCGCGTAATTGATTCTCATATTAAATTAAGTTATTGGATGCTAGTTTGAACGTAATTTATTCCATTATTTTACTGCGTGGGTCGTGGAATTTAGGAAGGTGTCGTTCCTTCTAAAATATTTTTTTCTAGAACATCCAAGGACTTTTCAGGTCAGGAGCACCTGTGAGGAAACCTTAGCGAACTGCTCATGGAATGGGATTCCATTCGAATGTTGCAAGTATTTCAGACCGATGGACACTGAGCTCGGAACGTGTTATGCCATTAATACTTTGCAAGGAAGGTAAGGGAAAGTGTCAATCGATACTCGTAGGTATGTGGAAGGTATAACTACTGCACGTAATAATCTTACATCATTTTCTTCTTCCGGGATTGAAATTGTTTTAAAGTAAAATATTAGAATTATCAGCTGATGACTAAGAATTACTGGCTTCCTCGATCGGTAGTCGTTTATTACGGCAGATGCTTGAAAATTGGACATAGGTGCCGATTCCCTTGTTCACAAACTAAACTATGTAAATTCCCAAATTCCCAATTATACTATGGCAGCAAATTTCTCAAGAACAAATAGAAATGGTGGTTCATGTATCCTAGTACGAAAAAATCATAAATTTAAGATTCTACACGAAGCAAAGCTTGTAAGCGTATCCAACCTCATAGAATGTTCGGCTATTGAATTGTTGGAGCATAAGTTAATTATCATATGTATATATAGGCCTCCAAAAACTAAAAGGGATTGTATAGAAATATTTTTTAACCGTTTAACGGCTATGTTTGCAAAATTATTTACCAAATGTAAGAAACTTGTTGTTTGTGGTGATTATAATATTGATCGACTAAAAGATACTCCTGTTTTGAGAGAGTTTGAAAATTTACTACGGAGCTTTAACTTAAAACTTGCAATAAATGAACCAACTCGTTTGCAAAGCTAAACGTGCATTGATAACATTGCTCATAATATAAGAGGCTGTAAACAAAGTATATTAGAACTAGCACTGTCTGATCATACAGCACAAATACCATCATGCCCTGTTAGAAAAACGTACTCAATAACCCACTGGTACAAATTTAGAAGAGACTATAGCAACGAGAATGTTAAAAAATTCATCAAATGTTTAAAAGCCCTGACTTTTAGTGATTGCTATGAGAAAAGTGACCCAAATGCTGCTTTTGAGGAATTCCATAAACTATTTAAACTTTTTTATGACCTCTGCTTTCCAAACATAAAAATTAAGGTTCCAATCATACGAAATACTAAATGGCTCAGTAAAAGATTAAAAATATGTTCCCTCCGTAAAAGAATGCTACTTAAAACTTATCGACTATCAGGTAATAATAGAGATAGAAGTGATTTTAAGAAATATGCAACGAAGTTTAAACGAATCATAAAACTCACTCAAAGATCGCAAAACAACTATCATATACAAACAGCCACAAATAAATCTAAAGCAGTATGGCAAATAATCAATAAATACAAAAACAATAATCCCCCTGAAAAAATTAAGAGAATAAAATATAATAACCAACTAATAACTGCTCCTGATGCTATAGCACAAACATTCAACAACTTTTTTATTGATGACATTTCAAAACTAACGAATAATACAATAAACTACGCTAATATTTTAACCTATAACAAACCAAACTCCTGTTTCTTATCACCAGTTACCCCTTACGATGTTGTCAAAATAATCATGAACTTAAAAAACACTAACAGTACGGGTTGTGATGGAATTTCCACAAAAATTATAAAACTTGTAGTGTACGAAATTGCTCCAATCATCACCTACATAATAAATCGGTGTCTTGAAGAAGGAATTTTCCCGACATATTTGAAAACTACTATAGTTAAACCAATTTTTAAAAAAGAAAACATGGAAGATGTACGATGTTATAGACCTATCGCTCTCATTCCAAGAATGGCAAAAATATTTGAAAAAGTACTATTTAATAATCTTAGTGAATATTTCGAAAAAAATAACATAATTATAGATAATCAAGTTGGATTTAGAAAAGGGAAATCGGTTAATACAGCAATGCATCAGTTTTTACAAAAAATTACAACGGAACTAGATAAAAAAAATCAGATCACAGCCCTATACATGGATATGACCAAAGCTTTTGATTACGTTGACCATGGGCTACTACTACATAAACTAAAAATATACGGCGTTCGAGGTAAAGCACTAGAAATAATCAAATCCTATCTCAGTAATAGAATACAGTTCACTGAAATAACACAATTATGTCCATTCACAAAAACAGAAATTAAGTACACATCGAGCCCAAGGTATATAAAATATGGAGTACCTCAAGGGTCGATACTAGGACCTCTACTATTCCTCATTTATATAAATGATCTGCCTAACGCTATTCGGTACCCTATGGTTCTATTTGCAGATGATAGTACGGCTCTTTTTACAAATAACAAAAATAATAATCATGAACTAGAAATAAATGATTCCCTATCTAAATTAATAAATTAGCTTACAGTAAATAATTTAAAAATAAATATTACAAAAACGCATTACATGAATTTTAAGAATAAAAACGCAAAATTAATTCCATTATCTATTGAATATAATAATGCAACTGTATCTGAGGTTACAAGTACAAAATTTCTAGGTATTTATATAGATTCTAATATGTCATGGAAAACACATGTAAATAGTGTATGTAGCAAATTAAATCAGTTCTCTTATGCCCTCTACATGCTCAAAAAAGTATCTAACCAAACCACACTACTTAGTGCTTATCATGCCTATGTGGGATCCACTCTATCTTATGGGATACTATATTGGGGAAACTCAACTGATAAAGAAATTGCGTTCAAAGCACAAAAAAGATGTATTAGATCAATATGTGGGATACACCAAACAGATTCATGTAAACCTCATTTCATAAACCTCAAGATATTAACCCTCCCTGCTCTATATATCTACTCGGCCTCAATTTTAGTTAAATCAAACATCAGTAGATATGACACATTAACAAGCAGTAGACTTAAAAATACATTACGCAATAAAGCATCTCACACTGCAGTATATAGAAATAGCATTTTTTGTATGGACATTAAAATATATAATAAGTTACCCATAGACATTAAGAACCAACATTCAATCGGTATTTTTAAAAGGAAGCTAAAAGACTTCCTGATTAAAAAGGCATATTACTCTATTAAAGAATTCCTTGAAGAAAAATAATTATTTAATATTTAAATGTTTGTGATAAGAAAGAAAGAAAGAAAAGACATTTTTTTTTTTTTTTTTGATACTTTATTATGTGATATAAATTATAAGAATAGTATGATATAATATCAAATGTATGAATAATGATAATTAATATAATATAATGTAAAATGTATAGATAACTGGAATATTGAGTATGTTTATGTTTTTTTATTAAATTTTTATATCCATTTAATTGCAATGCCTTAACAGGCAACTAAGTTCTAAGAACCTACCTATTGTTAACATCTTCGAACACTTAGTTCGCAATAAAGAATTTGAATTTGAATTTAAGTTCAGTGCATCTTTTTCTTTCTAATTCATTAAGAAAAGGTACAGAACATAAATTTTAGTTTAGTTCTGTCAAATTAATCAGCGCTTGACGTAAATTGTCGTAATTTTAGTTGGCAAGTTTTTAATCACGTCTAAACTTGTAAGGAGACTGACAGGCGCTGATTAATTTGACAGGACTAAACTAAAATTTATCTTCTGTCCTTTTCTTAATGAAATAGAAAGAAAGAGATGCACTGAACTTAAATTTAGTTTGTGAACAAGGGAATCAGCACCATAGTCTCGCCGAGGATCACTCGGAACAACACAAAGATTACTACGCATGATAGAGGTGTCATACTCCTGCGGTGCCCCATCTTTTGGATATACGTAACATAGTACTTACTAATTTGTTAAATATTTTTCTTCTAGAGAAAGGAAAGCTCCTAGATTAGACATGGTCAGTAATCGTACAACAGGACCTGGAGTTATCAAATTCGATGTAATGGTGACTGCAAACATTTACATTTTGAACGAGGAAGAAGTGCCGACGCTTACTACTATAGGTTCAGATGTTTTAACAGTGGGACAAGAAATACTTCACAAGTAAGTCAAATAAATACATATTTATCTAAGTAACATTTAAATCTAAAGGGTTCTAAATGAAAGACAATATATTACCTAGAAACGTGAGAATTTGACCATCGATGTCAAGAAGAACCATAATGAAATAACCACGTCCCGTTGTGCCAGTTTGTGTTGCATCACGTGCATGGCTCTCGTAAAACGATGGCTATCTAACGAGTTCATCGAATTAGGTGACACTTAATAAATTGAGTCCAAGGAATTTCACATGCAGTGCTGTAATAATTTTAATTTTAGTAGGTAATCCTTTATATGATTTGTAGGCGTTATATAACCATACGTAACATAGAGAATGACGCTGGCGCCCGCTTGATATCTCCAGAAAAACGAAAATGCCGATACACTGACGAAAACTTCCTGCAAGTGTATCACCACTATTCGTACACAGCGTGCACAGTGCAATGTAGAAAGGATGCCCAGTTGCAGCTTTGTAACTGTACTAATTACTTCATGCCGAATATTCCGGAATATCTTAGATGTAATGTCAGCGGCATTATCTGCTTGAACAGCCACGTCCATGAACTTTCGGTAAGTAAGTATTATCGATCATATGAAAAAAAAACAGCCAAGTGCGACTCGGACTACGCACAATGAAGGGAAAGGGAAGTTGGGATGAATTTATCCCAAATACAAACTTAACATTGTCGTTGAAAAACATATTCTCCCATACATTCCAACTGCAAATGTAAGTTTGTACGCACAATATTGAGAGATTTAACATGTTATTTTAAGGCCATAGACTTCTTATAGGTTTTCCTGTAATCTATGGGTAGGACCATTCTCTGTATTTTTTTCAAAATTTTAGGGTTCATAGTTTCAGAGATATGGGGGGAATGGTCAATTTTTATTAATTTTCTTAAATATCTTTAAATGAAGTTATTTTAAAATGATATTAAAAATATATTTGCCCCCCAAAAGTAACCCCCAAATTCAAAATTCATTTAGTTACGTTACACATCCGTGTTTGGGTCACAGAAATACGTATGAGTACCAAATTTCAACTAAATCGGTCCATTAGATTCGGAGCAAATTGGCTGTGAGAGACGGACGGACGGACAGACAGACAGACCGACGGACAGACACGAGTGATCCATAAGGGTTCTGTTTTTCCTTTTGAGGTATGGAACTCTAAAAAGCCTATTTATATAACGTATCACACAAGGCCATTGGCCATGTAGTCGTAACAAGATTCCCTGCAATTAAGTTTATCGATATCATTGAAATCAATTAGTTGGGAAACAATTGCTTCGGGCTGGATTAAGAAGTGATGAAAGAGTTGGTTAACTGTTTTTGAAAGTTTCACTACATCCGTTCCAACAGCGACGAATTTTGATAAATAGAATCTGTTTTGAATGTAGGTCCTGAAAGCTAGCTGGTCGTCCCGTCCTGGCCTATCTTGCAACTGCCTGCCTTCGTGTACGGAGGCAGAGATCACAATCACGAAGGACTTCAAGTTCGTCACGACCGACAGCTACGCGAGTGTTCAGATAGAGTTGGCAGTGCTGCCCAGTGAGCGGTACAGGAGGAATGTGGTGCGTGGAGTACTGGATTTAGTCGGTGAGAGACTAAATTACTTGGAAAAACTGAAAAAGTTAATGCTGAAATTACGTTCGTTCGTGTAAAATTAATAATAGGCAGAGACGGTAGGGAAAACCTTAATCCAAGCAGGGCTATGAATAAGCAGCTGCAGGAGAAATCGAAACCTACTAAACCTATACTCCGTTTGAAATAAGATTAGACATTTAAACAAACCTTTTTACAGTCCGTTCCACCGATTTTGACTTCTATTGCGTAAGCATAAGGATGGCATTAAAAGCAAAAAAAGTGGTTGCAAACCAACTGTTTACTGCAGCTGCCATTTGTCATGCCACCAACGCAATAGAAGTCAAAATCGGTTGAACGGACTGTAAAAAATGTTTAGTTAAATGTCTAATCTTATTTCAAATGGAGTTTAAGTAATTGTTCAGTTACGCACTTGCTGTGCCCTTCAATTGGAATTAAGCTGGCTTTGAGTTATGTATGTAATCTGTATCTGAGTTAAAGGTAATGCAATTTGTTTTACAGTATCCACCGGGGGAACTGGCGGTTTGTTCCTAGGCGCGAGCATTCTCAGCTTTGTAGAGCTGTTCTACATTCTGCTTATTCGTCCATTCTGCGACATATACAGCCAGCGACACGACGACCCTTGGCACAGGAGGTTTGGTATGCGACGCCTTCAAGATAATAAGTTTATCCCGAATTGGGGCTGGACATATAAAAGGAAGGTCGGAGACTAGGATACACCTAAGGTTGAAGATCGTTCTCGTTAAATGTCCAATGAGGAGCCTACGAAATACCTGCCTACCCACCGGCATTCATTCTTCATTGAGTATTTTGGTATCAAGCAACTTTTTTACAATGAAAACTATTGTTTTAGACATTATGTAGTTATCTACGTGTATGTACATAATATACTTATTTTCTTTTATCTTTATATTATCTTGACACGTGTATGGTGTTTTGTCTACAGCCAACTAACGTAGGTATAGGTAAAGTCAGCCATGAAATTGTTTTACCTCTTTTGACTACAACTCCTAGTAGGTAAATTAAAATATCGCTAATGTTTAAACTTAGATACATATATACATAAAGATATTAGAATTAGAAAACTATAAATTACTCTTTACATCTATAGTTACATACAAATAAAAACAATTTAAGTTGTAACTTTTTAATGTCAAAATAACAACTTTTTACTAAATGCATATTAAACAACACTTAATTTAAACAACACTGATGTTACCTAGGCTAAATTTTTGGTAAAAAAATGATTACTTACTTATATTAAAGTATATACGGTACTTATAACAAAAAAACAATTATTAATCTTTTTGGTGTCTGTTTGTGCCGGCTCATCTCCGAAACGGCTGAACCGATTTTGACGGGACTTTCACTGGCAGATAGTTGATGTTATAAAGAGTAACTCACTTATTTTAGAAATAGTCAAAAATAAAAACATTTTAGAATTTATTAAGTTTGACCTCGGGACCCGAGATTGGATCCCGGACCTTTGGATGGCGTATGAAAGGCTGAAGTCAACTCGCAGAGGCCCCTTAGACAATTTTAAATGGAATGAGATACCATTTAATATATTATTATAATAATAATATAATGTTACTTAAGAATAACAAAGCGACTCTCATTAAATTGTTTGATTATGTTTTAGATGTTCAGTTCAGTTGTTCAGTTGGTTAGTACTAGTGAGGAATTGATCGACCACAAGGTGTCACGTAATTTAATTAAGTTGATAATTATATTACTTTAAATATTCATAATCTTTTATTTTGTAATTTTACCTGTGACAAAAATAAATGTTATATTTTCAAGCTTATACCCGAAGGGTGCCAAACGGAACCCTATTTACTAGTTAAGTCTCCGCTGTTCGTCTGTCTGTCAGTGGGCTGTATCTCAAGAACCGTAATAGGTCACAGATGGTGTATTTCTATTGCCGCTATAACAACAAATCATCTGTCCAGCCTTTTCCTTATTATGCTACTTGATTTTTCGCGAGCCTTTGACTGCATAACTATAGATTTGTTTTTATCAAAGCTTAACTACTATGGATTTGAGCAAAATACGATACACTGGTTCCAAAGCTATCTCACCAACCGTCGACAGCGTGTGAAAATACGATTAAGCAATGGCTCATCTCTTGTTTCGTCACTCACTTTTGTTAACAGGGGAGTCCCACAGGGCTCTATACTGGGCTCCATCATCTTTATTTTGTATTGTGCGGATATCATAAATTCCCTGAAGCGATGTAGGTACCATATTTATGCTGATGACGTACAAATCTATATCTCCTTCAAACCAAGTGACTATGACAACGCGATAAAGGAACTAAACAATGATCTGGACAGGATAACATGTTGGGCTGAAAATAACGGTTTGGTACTTAACCCCACTAAAACCAAATACATGCTGTTTTGAACCAAGAACCAAATGAGTGGAGTGCCAGCAGTGCCCAGCGTTACCCTGCTGGTTGAGTCGGTCAGTCGAGTCAGTGAGGCACGTAATTTGGGTCTGATCATGGACAAAAAAACAAAAAAAAGTCTCAAATAAGTGTCGTAATGCTTTATTACATAAATATTTAAATAAAAGTAAATCAAAAGCTCATTTTTTTATGAGATACGCTTCTGTTTCTTTCTTCTCGTCATTTCGAATTCATAACCGAAAATATCCTTTCTGAGAAGTCGAAGTGGCGGGATCAACATGATAACTTATTATTAGTATTTTTTCAAATATGCTGCCATTTTTGGCTTGTAGTTTTGTCAGTAAATGCACTACATTCTTTTCTTTTGCAAAGATTACATTTAATATTGTTATTTCAGAGTAGTAGAGTAGCGTTCATATTTTTTTTAAAGGAAGGTTTTGTTTGTTAGATTTCGGTGTTGAAAATATAGTATTATGCGTACTATATATTTCTTCAACAGTATATAGTTTGCAGACTTGAAATATAGTACAATACTATATATTACAGTACGGTTGGCAACCCTAGGTGGTACGGAATCCTTCGGGTGCGAGTCCGACTCGCACTTGGTCGGTTTTTCCTTGTTATTGTTACCATGTTTTCACTTTACTATTACTTTGAGGAATAGTACAAGAGATTGAATAATGTTAATTGTGATAACGATAATATAAGGAAATGTAAATAAGACGTGTTGATAAAAACATTTTAAAACACTAACCATGGAGTTTCTTGCCCAGTAGCATATCCAGGATTTTGGTTTGGGAGGGGCTTGATGAAACTGATCGTAAACTTTATCAAGGTAATCACCAAAAAAACCCTACAACATTTTATTTTGCTAATTTAAAGCATAGTCTCCTCGGATAAATTATTGAAAATTCTTCAAAGACTTCGAAAGGATGTAGACTGCCAGATATACGAGTATCTCGGCAGTGTAGTAGTTTTTGGATGGCCATAGCCATAGCCCCTTAAATAAACTACAATGTGCATCGCTGTAATTCTTTTTTATAGGAATTTTAATTAATAGTAAATAATCAAATAATAAATAATTCAAACCTTATTTATACCTTTGCATACCTGGTTTATCCACTTCTTTACCCAGACATTTAACCTCTATTAACTCTTAGCTATGAAGAGCTTCTGCGGCATCTGTAGATAAGGGGTATTTTACCAAAATTTTTTCACAATATGTCAAAAAATATGTGGATAAACGAAAATATTCACATGAAGCCCTTTCATATGATACCTCATTTGACCTAGAGTTATTGCGGTTTAGCATGACATTAGTGATCATTGAACCGTCTACATTTCTTTCAATTAGGTGGTGAGCCTATTTTCATCAACCGGGTACAAATCCAGACACCGGGGTGCTACTGAGAAATTCCTGATGGGAAATCCCAAAAGCACTGGCCGATCGAGAAATCGTGCCCTCAGGATCTTATGCTCAGCAACGTTTGCGACCACTAGACCAACGAGGCTGTCGATGGCTTTAGTAGTTGATAGTCATAACGCACAATGTTCACCTTTTTAACTGACTGACATTCTTTAAAATTGGACTTATAAAACCGGTCAAGAGCGAGTCGGACTCGCGCACCGAGGGTTCCGTACCTACCCATTATACCGCCATAATAAAATTGGTATCATTTTTATTGGTAAAAAGATATAGCCAATGGCGGCAATGCCGACGCATGTCTAGCGCGAACGAGTGTAATTAAAGAAAATATAAACGATGTCGAGTGTTGTTAAATGCAATAGTTGTAATATAATAATCAGTGAACTCCTTGCATACATCCAAAATAAGATCCAGGTGATGGACGAGGAAGGTATTGTGCGTGTTTGTGTAACGGGTTTTACGAGTGATGAAATCGAAGAAGCAAAAACATTGCTGTTCGACGCTGTATCCATGTCTTCCCATAAGAAAAAACCGGCCAAGTGCGTGTCGGACTACGCACAATGAAGGGTTCCGTAGTTAAGATGAATTTATTTATCCCAAGAACAAACTTAACATTGTAGTTGAAAAACATGTTCTCCCATACATTCCAACTACAAATCGTCGCTCGGCATCCAATACCGCGAATGTGACATTTTTTTACGTTTTTTTTTTAATTGCAAGATCACTTATTTGATTGTGTAGAATGAAATAAAACAAAAATCTGATGTTCGTTAAAAATTTCACATTCGCGGTATTAATATAAAAATAATATAAATCTAACACCTTTAAACGAGCAATTCTTGTATATATGTATATATATAATCTGAATCTCGGAAACGACTCAAAGAATTTTTATGAACTTTAGTATGCAGGGCGTTTCGGGAGAGATAAATCGATCTAGCTAGGTTTAATTTTTAGAAAACGTCGTTGAAAAAGAAAAATGGTCACGATATTTTTCTTTATTCAAGTAACAAGGACTCATTGTGTTAGTAAACTTATTGTAATCCACTATGTTGCAAAGAAAAAGCAAAGTATGTATAGCTTTATATAATCCGTTTAATACCACTTTGATAACACTTTTAAATACACGAAAATACATCTGCACTCTGTGAGTGTTCAAGCTCGACTGCCATGTTCCCAAGTGCACATAGTCTACCGTTTGACAGCTAGTTGCTGTCAAACGGCAAAAGTCAGTTTAACAACTAATAATAAATGCAATTTCACTTGGGCACATGGTTACAACTTTACAAAATAAAATATTAAAACTGCAAATACATGATTACACAAATAAATAATATTTAGAACATTACATCATTAAATTAAATAATAACAAAAGCTAACATTATGAACTATGTTAGCTTATTTTACCAGGTCACTCAGAAAGTTTTGCGACTAACAGTTTTTGTCTATGGGATACTGGCTGGTTTTGATATCGATAAAAAATATGATTATTTATTACAAAAAAAAACATAACATTCTAAATTCCCTCCACATTTTTTTAGGAGCAAAAAAAAATACTCTGTCTTACTGAAAAGTGGATTTACAACGAGAACATTTTCGCGCGATGATTTTGTACGATTTCAAATGTCGACTTAAACCAGAAGAATTGTTTGAAAGACTTCAAATGGTGTTCATAGAAAAAAGCCCTTCTAAAGCGACTGTTGGTTCAATGAATTTATGCGTGGTCAAGTAATTTTGGCGGACGAAGAAAGAAGTGGCCGCCCTATGACGGCTGTTACATAACAAAACGTGCTGGCTGTGAACATTTAATTCAAGAGAATATGCGAATTACATATGAAATGGTTCACCATATGGTGAACCATGTCGGTCATGAAATTCTACATGGACATCTTCGGGTAAGGAAGATAGTTTCACGCTGGTAACGCAAAATCCAACGCAGGCTCAGAAGGAGGTTCGGATAAAAAAAATTTGAAGCAGGCTCGTCTCGGCACGTTTAAGATATCATTACGGCTGACGAATCTTGGTTTTATCAGAATGATCCAGAAATGAAGCGTCAGTCGACCATGTGGCTGTTTCAAAATGAACCAACGCCTACCTAAGTGAAGCGAGCCAGTGTGCAACCAAGTGCAGGCAAAATTTTGATCGCAAGTTTTTTTTCTTTGACGGTTTATCTGGTGTCAGTACCCTTTCGAGATCAAAGGAGCATCAATACTAAATGGTATGTTACCAAATGTTTTCCAGAAGTTTTTACTGCTGCAAGCAGCAAGCGACCGAACACTGGCCTCCGTGGGCTACTGCTTCACCATGACAACGCGCTGACTCACTCGGCGCTCAAAACAAGGGAATTTTTGGACAGCACACCGGTCAAATTTATAGGTCATCCTCCTTACAGTCCCGATTTGGCTCCGTGTGACTATTTCTTGTTCCCCAAAATAAAAAACCAACTCAAAGGAAAACAGTTTTCATCACCGGAAGCTGCACTGGCTGCATTTGAGAAGGAGATTGAACAGGTGTTTGATGTGGACTGGAAAATGTGTTATGAAAATTGGTTTAGACGTATGAAACTGTGTATTCAAGATATAATAAAAAAATATATAACCTGTAGTTTATTTTTTTCTAGTATCGCAAAACTTTCCGAGTGCCCCACGTAATCTAGTTTCAATTTATTTCACCTCATGGGAGATGGCACTGCAGTGATTTGGCAATCCAGCCTGCTAGTGATCATTTTTAGGATATTGTTGGAGCTGGCCCGCACTCTGCGCAACAGGGATGCACACCTCATTCGCATCGTTGCGTAAAAGCAATTAATATGTGCGTCTGCGAACATTCCCGATGAGCAACAAAAACGGGGCAGCCCCACCAATAGGTACCCTGAAACCGTTGTTGTATTGGATACGAAGGGTGTTGCACGACCTTTGGGTATATCTAGCCCATAGGCTGCACGTGTAAAACGTTGTACAATAAGCTCAAAACAGAGTAATTTTGACTTTTTAAGTGAGCAGCGTGCAAACCTGCGAGCCAGCATGTTCGCCCTTACCGACAACACCCTTCGTTCCCGCCAATATCGAGTCCGTCATTGAGGTCAGGGGTCAATATATGACCAAGATATTTAAACGTAAATACTATTTGTAGTGGAGTCTCATTGAGTAATACAGGTGGTACATAACCTGGTCTACCCCAAGCCTCAAAGACCATGATCTCCGACTTATTGGAGTTATACATCAAACCATGATTGTATTTTGGCATACTGCTCACATTTGGCGACCAACTTTCTGAGACCACAGATTGACCCGCTCAGAAGCACCATATCGTCTGCATAGCTAATATTATTTACACAAATACCATCTATATAGTTACCTACTCTGGTGCTGTTGAGCTCGCTAATCAGCTCGCTCGAAAAGCGAGGGTGAGCTCAACCCTCCCTGCCTCACCCCGCATTCCAACCTGTATGGCCTGGAAAAAGTTCCAGCCCATCATACACTATTGATCTTGTTACCATACCAATATTTAAAGATGTTTATAAGCTCCGTTGGCAATCTATCCTTCTCCATCTTTCTCCGCAATACGTCATAAGCAACCAGATCGAAAGCCTTGAATAAGTCGAGGAAGCTAACATAAATCTGCGTCCCACGCTGTGTATAGTATGTGACAGTATGCTTAAGACACAACACTGCACTTTCTGTTGACAAACCACGCCGAAACCCGAATTGGTTGTCATGAACATTTACAGTTTTATTTTTTAGTTGTGTATTAAGCAGACTGTCAAACACTTTTGATATTTTGTTGTTGATATTATAATAGCTAGAGAGATGGGCCTATTGGATGCCGAGCGACGAAATGTAAGTTTGCGCGCACAATATTGAGAGATTTACCATGTTATTTTAAGACCATGGACTTCTTATAGGTTTTCCTGTTATCTATGAGTAAAGAGCCATACTATGTATTTTTTTCAAAATTTTTGGTCCAGTAGTTTCGGAGATAAGGGGGGGGGAATGGTCAATTTTCATTGAATTTCTTAAATATCTTTAAAAGTGTTTATTTTAAAATGATATAAAAAATATTTTTATGATCCTCATAACAAGTCCTTTCATTTGATATGTCACACGGTACTGTTAGTAAAACATTTTTTTTTAATTTTCATGTTTGCCCCCTAAAAGTGACCCCTATATTTAAAATTCATTTATTTTCGTTAAACATTCGTGTTTGGGTCACAGAAATACATATGTTTACCAAATTTCAACTTAATCGGTCCATTAGATTCGGAGTAAATTGGCTGTGACAGACGGACAGACAGACAGACAGACAGACAGACAGACAGACAGCCAGACAGACAGACAGACAGACACACGAGTGATCCTATAAGGGTTCCTTTTTTTCCTTTTGAGGTACGGAACCCTAAAAACTAGGAAACGCGAGGGTAAGTCCCAGAGAGATATTGATGATATCATTCAATTATTTAAAAGCGTTGAACCAGATAACACACCTATTTTTGTGGCAAGAGATTTATATAAACTGCCACCGATTAGTTTTGATCACCTGGATGCAACGAAATTATTGAAGGATATCTTAGTTTTACAAAATGAGGTGAGGCATATAAAGGATATTTACGTGACAAAGGAACAGGTAGCTCAGATTGAATCGAAGATTGATTATCAAAATAAGTTGCCGTTAAGTAACGATAAATATTCAAATAGAAATGTTACGAAAAAAGAGGGGCTGGTTTGATGAGCAGTTTCGAGTGTGATAGTGGCCCTATGGGTTTTGTACAAAATGCTGATTACGTTTTAAGTCTCCAAAATGAGGAAATAATCAGTAAAAATGATCAAATCAGTAAAAAATCCACTAATGTTACAAAGGTACCCGCTTCCGAAAAAAGTGAGCAAAGTTGTCTACCTACGAGCCAGCGCACGATACAGACACCTGTTTTGCCCGCGATTGATATTTCTCCGAAGTGGTCAAATGTTTGTGCCGGCAGCGGCGGTGAGTCAACGTCATTGCGTAAAACCTCGGTTAACGTAAACAATAGCGCGGATGGTGTTATGCAAACAAAACCAATCGAAAATCATGGTTTGCAAGGTGACAAATGGACTACAGTGGTAAATAAAAAGGCAATAAAGAGGCAAAATAGACCTATAGGTAGGATGGGACGTGGCTCCAATAGTCCCGAAATAAATTTTAAAGCGGCTACGGGTAGTAAAATCCCACTTTTTATAACCAACATCCATAAAGACACTAGCGAGCAGCATATAACTGATTACATACGTATAAAATCACAGGAAAATGTTACGGTTATAAAACTAAATATTAGGAATGAGAAACATAATGCTTACAAACTGTTTGTGCCAAAGCACAAACTAAAGATGTTCCTAGATGACCGTTTTTGGCCTGAAGGTGTTATTTACCGTCGTTTTGTCCATGTTAACAACAACGTGGGCGCTTCAATACGGGTTGAGGCAGTCAATAAAAACTCAATCTAATGGGAATGACAAATGACGCTATGATACATAACGCCGTCCTTGCCTCGTTTAATTGCAAGTCACTTAAAAGATCAATGGAGGGAGTTAGATCTTTATGCAAGGAAGTGGACATACTTGCTCTTCAGGAGACGTGGCTGCTGCCACATGACCTATCTTGCTTGTCACAAGTCGATGAGGAATTTGGCAGCACTGGAACGTCCGCAGTAGATACTTCGGCGGGAATGCTAGTGGGGCGGCCTTACGGTGGTGTTGCGTTAATGTGGAGAAAAAGTATGTTCAGTTGTGTGTGCGTAATTCCGTGCGATAACCCACGTATCGCGGCAATAAAAATATCGTTATGTGACCGTCGCGTGTTGATATTTAGTGTGTACCTACCTGTAGACAATGTGAACAATTTAACTGAATTTTCGGACTGTCTAGGAACTATAAATGCAGTTATAGAGGAGAGTAATGTGGAATCGGTATTTGTCCTGGGAGATTTTAATTCACATCCTGGTACATTATTTTTTACCGAGTTACAGAGCTTTTGTTGTGAGCAGGAATGGCTATGTGTAGATGTAAATAAAATGAGTTCGGACAGCTATACATTTATAAGTGAGGCAAATGGAAGTCGAAGATGGTTGGACCATTGTATGGTGACTAAAGCAGCCTTGCCGCTAATTACTAGTGTACACGTTAAATATGACATATATTGGTCTGACCATTTTCCACTTTTAATCAAGTGTAATTTTGATTTGGTGAAGCAAAAACTGGGTAAGCAGTGTGCACAAATATCCGACGGTGTCAGATGGGGGGAAAGGTCGTCCGCGCAAATAGCACAGTTTTCAAATTTGTGTGGTAATTACCTACGCGAGATAGACTTTCCAGCGCAACTGGAATCTTGTAGTGGGAAGTTTTGCACTGACACCAGTCATAAGGTGACGATTGATGAGCTGTACGGTAACATAGTACACTGTTTAGGGTTGGCAGCTAGTTCCACACACCGGGAAAAGCCTAGATATCGCAAGTGTGTAGCAGGGTGGAACAGGCACGTCCGAGAAGCGCACGGGGAGGCGCGGGCTAAGTTCACTATATGGGACTGGCAAGGCCGACCGCCATCAGGTTCTTTGTACGATGATATGATAGAAGCGCGGAAAGTTTTTAAAGGGAAGCTGAAATGGTGTCAAAAGCACCAAGAGGCCATTAAAATGGACATCTTAGCCTCCCATCACGCAAATTCCGATTTTCGTAGTTTTTGGAAATGTACCAATAAGTTGAGTGCGGCCCAGGGCCTTCCTGTGAGCGTTGAGGGCGTTACTGAACCACAATTTATAGCCGAGATGTTCAAAGACCACTTCATGGTCCGATCACCGTTGGGACCAGCGCAGCGAGTGTTCGATGATGAGACCCAAACAGAACCTAGTTCCACTCTTATCACAGCTAAGGACGTTAAGATAGCTCTTAAAAATATGAAAAGAGGGAAATCCCCAGGTCACGACGGACTAAGTATCGAGCACTTGCAGCATGCGGGTTGCCACTTGCCAAGAGTTTTGGCATTACTATTTAATCTCTGCATCGCACACTCACACTTGCCTGACAGTATGATGAGGACTGTGGTTGTGCCAGTGATTAAAAACAAAACGGGAGACTCATCAGTTCGAACGAATTATAGGCCTATTTCTCTGGCAACGATTGTCGCTAAGGTGCTTGATAGTGTGCTTAACGTACAGCTAGAGAAGTATATATCCTTACACGATGCCCAATTCGGTTTTCGACCTGGCTTATCCACCGAAAGTGCAATCGCGTGCCTTAAGCACACGGTCAGGTACTACGCTGACAGGAGTACACCAGTCTATGCGGCGTTCCTGGATCTCTCCAAGGCCTTCGACCTGGTCTCATACGACATTCTGTGGGATAAATTAAAGGAAACAGGGATGCCCAATGAGCTGCTGAACGTTTTTAGGTACTGGTACGGCAACCAAACTAACGTTGTGAGGTGGGGTAATAGCTGTTCTTTGCCGTACAGGTTGGAGTGTGGCGTGAGGCAGGGGGGCTTAACCTCCCCAAATCTTTTTAACTTGTATATGAATGCATTGATCGAGGGACTCAGCAATGCGCATGTTGGCTGTTTTGTTGACAATGTGTGCTTCAACAACATCAGCTATGCGGATGACATGGTGTTGTTGGCTCCCTCGGTCAGTGCACTCAGAAAACTTGTAAAAATCTGTGAGAACTATGCTGCCAGCCATGGGTTGTTATATAATGTGTCGAAGTCCGAACTCATGGTTTTTGAGGCTGTTGGCAAGAAATGTCCAGTGAATGTGCCACCAATAAAAATTAACGATGTTCCGTTGCGTAGGGTACATCAGTTTAAATACTTGGGCCATTTAATTGCTGACAGCCTTAAAGATGATGCTGATGTTGAACGGGAACGCAGGGCATTGGCGGTACGGGCGAACATGTTGGCCCGTAGGTTCGCTCGATGTACAGAAGCGGTCAAACTCACGCTATTTAAAGCATACTGCACATCTCTGTACTCGAGCGCCCTATGGATCAGCTGTACCAAGCGTGCTGTCAGTGCGCTGCGCGTCCAATATAATAACGCCTTCAGGGCGCTAATGCGGCTGCCGCGTTACTGCAGTGCGTCAGAGATGTTCGCAAAAGCCCGAGTCGACAGCTTCTCAGCTATCGTACGGAAGAAAAGTGCGTCTCTGCTCGCTAGATTGCGTGGCAGCGGCAATGGCCTCCTGAAGGTGATAGGTGACAGGCTTGATAAGAGCTCCATTATGGGACATCTCATCAAAACAACGCTGTCTGTCGCAGTGTACAAGTACTAACATAGATCATAAGCCACATTTGTTACTAACATCCTATATACAGGTACTAACGTAGATTATAAGATATAATTGTTACTAACATATTTTAAGTATTTTTTGTTTGTTTTTTTGTCAGTGTGGACCATAGTTGTCTGTTAAATAAATAAATAATAATAATAATAATAGGCAAATTTAGATTTTCGCGAAAATTTGTAAGTACAAAAATTTACCTTAATTTTCAACTTTTTTGTTTTTCAGAATTTTTCCTTTATTTGTTCTGTAAGACCTTGCTTTTTTCCAAATTTCGTGATTCTAGGTCAAGGGGAACTACCATATAGGTTTTCGATCCAAAACCTATAGGGTACTTCCGGTTGACCTAGAATTGTCAATTTTGGTTAAAAGCAAGGTCTGGTGCCGTTAATCTAAGTGATCATTTTGATTTCCAATTGAAAAAATAAAAAACTACGCTACCTATGCTTCTTTTAAAAAGATTTTTCCTCTTTTTTGTCTAATCTATTGTATCGTCTAATACATAACATCACGTCTGTATGCAAGTTTAGGTAGAGGTGTATCTAGGTATATTTAGTACACCCACATTTCACCAGTTATATTTAGGTCAGTCGTCCAATATCAATGTGCTAATCATTGTCAAATGGTCACAGGATATTATCGTCTTTAAAAGTTTGACTGTTTTTTTTTTTGTTTTGTTTTTCTTGCTTCATGTTATCTTGACGGTTACCTATCATAAGTTCGAAAAATATTTGACCGAATATCATTTCACCTAAAACTTTTCAACTATTACCGTTTCGTTTTTTTTTACTTCATCGAAGTCACGTCTGCCACTGTATCAGTTGACCTATTATCAATTCGATTTTTTTCGTTACTTCGACGTTTCATTTGGTCGAAAAACTTTTTACCGAAGTTACGCTTAGCCGAAATAACATTTGTTCGAAGTATTATGTTTCCGAACATTCATACGACCTACTATTTTGTTTAATTAATTATTTGAATGTAATGGTACTTAATTTTGTAGTACAACATGTTGACTTTTTATGACATTAATTTAACATTGAAAATGCTACCAGTAACCGGCTATATATTTGTGACCAAATAATATTCCGTAAAATGTTGTTTCGGTGTAGTGAAAATATGGCAAATAAATCATTTGGCAAATGAAAAAAGTTCAAAAGAGGCTTCGACTAACAGCAAAAAGTTATTTTGTTAATCGGCGAAATATAGTTCGGTAAAACAATACCTATGACACATGATATTTCGATGATCCAAAAATATGTCAAATAATGCTTATAGCAAAAAAGACGTCAGTCAATAGTTTTGGGTAAAATGAAATTCGAACAAAAAAGATCGGAAATGTGATCGGTTCCCTATCTTGACACGTGCACGTGCAGGTAGGTAATTTTTATCTAAACGGTAAAATAATTTAGGTAGATACATAGCAACCACTCTACAAGGTGTGTTTAATAAAGTTAATCATAAAGTCAATATGAACGTTGTACAAATTTATTTGCTTATCAATGTATTACCTATTTTGCAGGCATACAGTATCTATCTGCGATTTCTTCAAAGATTTCCATGACTTTTTGTTTGTAATCGGAATTACTTTCCATCATTTTCTTAATAAATAGTCCTTTATTTTTTGAGAGGTTTTCATCAAACTGAGCATTATCACAGAAAATTTCGGTAGTTAGATCATCGTCCAACCAAAACTGTGGCATAAGACAAGCACAAACGATGAGCCCCCACTGTCTTTGTTCTTCAGCAGAAGTCATAAATTCTTCTTTTGTCAATATTCTATCGATTTCGACATTATAGTTATGTAGTATCTTCCCAAGTTCTTCATAATAAGTTTTCAAAAATATCTCGATGTTTTCTTCTCTAAAAGTTGGATCTAAATTACAACAGAGTAGAAACATGACATCACCAGCTGGTGGTTGGTACCTTATCGCTTGAAAATCAACCAGCAAGCAATCATCTGGCTTCGAGAGGTTCTCTTCGTCCTTACTGTAGTGAAACATAAGGTTATTATTCCACAGGTCGCGGTGGCAGATTACATTCTTCTGTTGAGGAGAGAAATCACTTAAACTCAAAGCAGTGGACCACACTTCACGCCAACGACTGTCAATCAAATTAATTTCTGTATCGTCATACTTTGAAAATGTTTTCATAGCTTCTAATGCTCCTGTCATACATTGACAGAACCAATCTGATGCTAGATGGTATCCACCGTTGTCCAGGGATGTCTCATACTCATAATTAATTCCCTTGTATTCCCCCATAGTTTCTTTACTTTTCTTTTCTTCATAAATAATGGAAGATGCGTGAAGTCTGGCTAACGTCTTCAATGCTTGAAAAGTGTGAGCCATGTCGAATCTATCAAATTTATTTTGTAATTTATACTGTTTGGCATTTAAATCTTCGAAAACCATTGCATCGTTCAGAGCTGTTATTAACCTTGCGGCCCATGGTTTGAGACCTGAAATAATAATATAACCAAATAGATTAATAATCTCGTGATCTCGTTTAGTTCAAATGCCCTACACTACACTGGAAACAAAATGTCTACTCACCCGGTAATTCAATGTTCTCCTTGATCACTGAATAGAAGAACGCTTCTTTATCAAAAAGCCGCATTTCCTTCACCATGTTTGCTTTTGCTGCATTCGATCTGGACATGGCTTTGATGAAGAAGAAAATGACTTTTCGATTCGACAAATGCACTTTCAGTTTCCAATATTCTGCTAAAAATCCCAACATTTTATCACTAGCGGGGTGAACAGAATAGTTTTCTATAATTATTTCTTCATTTGCATGGTTGTAGCTAGTCCAAATTAATTTGATATCTTCTTCTGTTATATGACTAATTTGGTTGTTAAGTTCGATAGCATCAGTCGCCATTTTTTCCAGTAAAAGTTTTTCAACTAGTTGGGTAAGGAGAGCTACTGAGGCAAATAGGTAATTTCATTTAGCGAGACAAAATACGTCTGATGTTGTACATTGCAATATTGTGAGAATAGCTAAGTAAATATTGATATCGTAAGTATAAATTAGTAAGAGTAAATATAAGATTGTCAGAGTATGCTTTGGAATAAAACATATAAGTAGAAGCAACGATTCTGAGAATTTTCGCTCGTGCATATACAGGGTCGTCGGGTTATGCGTCGGCAATCCGTTAAGGGGATGTAGGAGAGATCATTTGCAACCAAATTACGCCTGATACGCCCATATGCCATAAAAATATAAAATGTACCCAATAACCCTGATATACAGGGTTAATGGTTATACGTAACCATTTTCAAGTAAAACATTTTATATTTTAAAATGTATGAAATTAAAAATGTAAAATGTACCTAACCAATAACCCTGATATAAAGGGTTAATGGTTCTACGTCGGCAATACATTAAGGGGATGTTGGAGGCGTCATTTGAAACCAAATGACGCCGATTTTAATTTGACATTTTATATTTTTACTTCATGCATTTTAAAATACTATAAAATTTCAAATTACTCGAAAATGGTTGCTATTGGCATAGACATCAGGGGTAATTTGGCTGGAAATGACCTCTCTTACATCCCCTTAACGGATTGCCGATGCAATAACCCTGTGTAAGCATAGAGGTACCTTACCTACATATTAAAAATGGTTGAGAAGGTAGGTAAGCATAGCTTGTTATTTAACCGGAGAGTACTCGGAATATTAGGCGTGCTAGACACATGTTCGTATCGGGATGATTCGGCTAAGCCGGGCGGCAAAATACATGTAGATACATTAAATTTTGCCGCCCGGCCTGTGCTGGACGACGACCGAACATGTATGTAGCACCCCTTATTCACTTGCGTCTGGCTGGATTGGCACAGGAATTAACAGGAACAGATTACGGACAGAAGAAATTTTACTACAAGTCTCTCCGTATATTTTTTTTGCGTTCGATAAGGATGGTGATTCGAGAGAGACGACTGATTCAGCGGCCGCTGGTATTGTAGTGATAGTGACCTACTTGAAATAAAATAATATAGGTATGTGGTTCAAAAATATTTTTTTGTTTGTTATATCTGCATTAGATATCGATAGGTACCTTTCACGTCTATGAAATTTCGCCAGTCAATTTAAAGTTACCTTTTGGGATAAAAACTATTCTTACCTATCCTACTAATATTATGTGAAAGTATGTATGTTTGTTACTCAATCACGCAAGAACAGCTAAACAGATTTGGATGAAATTTGGCACACAGATAGTTTATAACCTGGATTAACACACATAACTACTTTTTATCCCGGTATTCCCACGGGATCGTGATTTATGCGGGTGAAACCGCGGGGCGCTGCTAGTTTCGATATAATGTTTCGGGGTAGTAATTTACCCAATGGTAATAAAACCGGTCTATGATGAGTTAGGAAGAAGGAAATGAATGTTTACAGGTCAGTAAGATAAAATAAATAATTTAATGAAAAGGAAGCAACAAGAACGATAGCGACTTCTTTGATAATTTTTATCTAAGTTAAACACAGTGATAAGAAAATATACGGAAAATATTAGTTTATCAAGTAGCTGGGTACACAAGTCATAACCAAGACATATTAATGTGTGTTTAAAAAGTATTAACATTCAAGATCTTACATTATTCGGTACAAAATAAGGACCTACCTACTAGAACTTAGATATTATAACTAAACTAACTAAAGGTAGCACTGCCGGTTTCTAAATGATAAATCTTATTTCAAAATTTTTTGGAAACACATATCTCTCTACAATTTCGTCAAATAATTCCGTTACTCTAATTCGGTATTTCTCATCTTCTTTAGCTACATCTATAAACTCTTGACTACGACTTACTACGTTGGCTCGTTTTGACAACTCGGGATCACAAAATATTTCCTCTCGTTTCTCCTTACTCATACATACGATAGGTGTTATGAGTGCAGCCTGAGTTAGTCCGAATACTATACTTTTCTTGTATGCCTCTGTAAGAGTAGCTTCATCAAATATGTGCATTATATCTACTCCGTCAGCTTGCAGTTCCTCAGACAGCACTGCACAGTAAATATCTATAAATTCATCCGTCCATTTATCTCTATCACTCCTTGTAGTATTGAAATATATCAGGGAAGACATGTCAAGCATCGGAGAAGAATATATAACAGTCTGAAAATCAACGAACAAAGCGTGACATGCTGAGTTTTGATCCTTTTTGAGGAAAATATTATTGGTCCAAAGATCACGATGCACTACTACATTCCGATATTCTGAGCTGGGCTTCATAAGGTCCATAGCACTATCAAATAATGTAGGCAGAATTGATTCTATGTATCGATTGAAGTTTGGCTTAGATTTATACTTAGAAAAGACTTTGAGATAATCAATCACTGCGTTCCTTCCTGTGTTCCGCCAGTCGAGTCCCCTGTTTGGTTCTTGAAGGTAGTCACTATAATGTTCCCATATTCTGTATGATCTGCTCAACTGGTTACTCTTCTTCTCCTCATAAATGTATGATTGGGCGTGAAATTTTGCTAGCGTTTCGACAGTAGCTTTCAATTCTTCGAAAGTCATGGTATCCTGATGATGTGGCATTGCATATCCAAGTAGTGAGACGTTTTCAAATACAAAAATGTCTTCTTTGATAAATAGTAATTTAGGACGCCATTTTCGTGACCCTGTAAAATTTTGTGAGAAACAATTATTACGTTATGTAGGGGTTCTTTCCTTTACATTATTTTTAAAAGGTTTTGTCCTGATGTAACAGTTATTACTACAAACAAAGACAAATAGGACAAAGGAACTAAATAAAAAAAGAGCTATCTTACCTGTGCCATTTTGAAATTCATTAAAAAGCGTGCTCAGCATAACGTACTCCTTATTGAAGAATCCAAGCTCCCTAAGATATTCTGCCTTCCATTTATCGAACCTCGGCATGCACTTCACAAACAGGTTTAGTGTAGAACTGATCCCATTCAACTCCACTTTCATTATTAGTTTCATGTGGTCACCTAGATATCCAATAATCTTGTCTGGAAAGTCCTCCATCTTCCAATCTAACACTTTAGTAAACCCATATTGCTTGGAGATGAATTTAATTTCATCTTGACTTAGTAATTCCATTTTGTGCGTGTTTCTTGTAACATTAGCAATGTTATGTTATCTAAACAAATAATTGCAGTGTTTTATAGGGTAGTGTTGGTAGTGCAGCTTATGTTATAATGTGACAGATAACGCAGAAAAATTACTGTAGGGACAGCAAATAAAAAACAAGTGTGTCAACGAGGCGTGATAGTTAAAAAAATAATAATTCAAAGTTGTTAAAAAAAAACAAAACGGAAATTATTATAAAATTTATTTAATGAATAACCAAATAACTACACGCCAAACATTGCACTGGTAGAATGTAAGTCTAGGAAGGGTTCGTGCATGATTTTGTTTAATTTCTTCTCTTTTACGGCTTCGTAATTGGGCGTCCACAGTTCCGTCACTCTTGGGACGTAAGGTCCGTTCAGCTTGGACTCGTCCCCGTCTTCATCATCACTGGAGTCTTCGTCTATTTTCATCGGCTTGTCTTCTTGGGAGTCGTCAGCTTGTTCAAGTTGTTGCATACCAGAGAGGCGCTGTAGGAATGATGTGCAGAGAAGACTCACGGGTGGGACCATGTGTGGTGACGCTAACGAGAACTGAAACAACCGAAAACAGGAATTAAACATCGTAATCGGTTAGTTACAAAGGTCTGTTTACAGATAAAGAACAAAACAAATGCTACACAGTTGATATTTATTTTTTTACATCTGTACTTATTCGGAAGTTATCATAAAGTAAATATACATACCTACATTATACAGTATGAGTTTTTATAATGTGCACATATCGAAATGAGAGAAATCTATGCTTAATTTTACCGACGGAATAAAAAAAAGAATCTAAATATTTTTTTTAGAATAAAAATAAATTGTTCGCTACTTTGACCCCAGTGTAAACAAAACGGTGTAACTTTTAAACTAAATGATCTATAGCGATGAAACAAACTTCATAATGATTGGAAGTAATTAGGCGTCCTCATAAAATGAAAACTGTGGGAAAACAACAACCGACTTCCAAAAAAAAAACACTACAAAGTGAAGTGTTTACACTGGGGTCAAAGTAGCGAACATTTTTTTTTTTAATTCCTTAAAAAATATTAAGATTTTTTAAAATACTTTTTCCGCCGATAAAATTAAGCATAGATTCCCTCATTTCAATATGTGCACATTATAAAGATTCACACTGTATAACGTTAAACAAGACAAATAGCAAGTATTAAACTATATTTAGAAAGTAGGTATAAAGAGTGTACTAAAAAGAGTTTTACGTAATAGTCATCAATAAAAGAGAAGTATGTATTCCTTGGCTGTACGAAGCAATCAGGAAAAATCTCAATGACTCCTAATAACTAAATACTGTGAATATCTAAGTTAAAAGCTTAATCTGTTCGTCAAAAACGCATTTCCGTAGGTATAACGTAATGGAATTCTTTTCACAAGCTCTTTCTAAGGTGCATAAATGGTTTTTCCTTATTACGTTCACCACATGTGCAACAAAAAAGCAAAAAATTTAATTAAAAACTCATATTTTTATTTATTTTGCTAAGATTCTTAAGAACCTGTTAGTTGCACAACACTTCAAGGACAAGTTACTAAGTCATATCGCAAGGATACTCGCACAACAATAAACAGGTCAATGTACTAACAGTCAACCAGGGAATCGGAATAGAATGCGTCCCTATTTAAAAAGACTATTGAGAAGTAATAATATACAGGGTCAAATTAAACTAGCTAGCGAATCTCCGCAAACGAGATGGGTATCGATATCTGAACATGATAAAAAAAGGAATTAATTTGATGTTATTTTTTTGGGGTCATCAACCGCCGGTAGTGTAGTCACTTAAAATGTTAGTTCAAAAATTAGGTTTTTTTTTGTGTGAACTTCACAGATGTGATGTTGATGAAACCAACTTGAAGTGGAACCAGAGCTCAGGATAAAACTTTCATCGTTTGCGGCGATCTTGGATTTTTTGGTAAGAAATAAGCAGCTCCATACTTCTGCTTCTTCGTTAATATTGGTTTTGAGTTGTTCGGTGTGAACACGTAAACTGAAATAAAAAGGTGATATTAGCCTACGCTTCTATTGAGTGTCAAGGCTGTGGCGGCATCTACATCGCCAGATTCGAACTACGCATCAAAGATCTGACGTTATACAAAAATCCTGACGTCACATAAATCCTGCATCACGCTATTAGAGTTTACCGCGCGATCGACAAATATACAAGATCCCAACTTCAACCGTTGGGCAATTGCCCGCCACGACACTCGTCTGGTCGAAGAATCCTCCCTTTTCATAGAGGATGAGTGAACTTTACACCCTCATGTCTCTAAAGGCTACCTTATGAAAATAATTTTACTTTCAGACAGACCGACACTTCCTGATAGTGATAAGAATTAATAGAAAAGAACGAGAGAACACTGTCCAAATAGGTAAAATTATAAAAAACAAATTGCCTTAAAACATGCTTCAACAATAATTGATGAATGCAGGATACTTACCATCATTATTTTTGGTAGCTACAGCCAGTTTATTGGAGAACCTATGAGCGGCCAAGCACGTTGAGTTGATTTGTACGAGCCATTTCACTGTCAACGATAGTAAACTCCACACCGCCACGCAAGTTTCTGTCGTGCACACCAACTACAAGTAAAGGACAAGTTTTATACATCATTTGTTAAGAGGCCTGCGAACACGGCTTGCAACTACAAATCGAGATGTTTGCAAAATTCAATTCCTAGCACGTTGCGCTAGTGAGAGTGCCTGTCGGAGCGATATACACCTACAGTGAGCAATACTACCACGCACACATTGAAAATTACTGCTTGACGCGATAGCACTACTAGCTTTCGAAAATTTTTGATAAATTTGGATGTGTTCTGTAATACCAAAAATTATGAATGAAAACTTAATATTTTTCCATTTTTTTTTCGATAATTTGTAACTTGATAATATAAGCTATGCTTCACAACAACAATATTATAAATATTGTTGTTTATAATACAGAAAGAACAATATGAAGACATGTCATTTACGCTGTAAACGTGTGCGAAATTAAATTCGAATAAACTTCATTTTAGAAAAGTTTTTTGGAAAAAAAAAGACGTAGGAGCCTAGATAAACACTGTCTCAATCCGAATAACAGCATAAAATATGGAAATATGCCCAAATTGCAAATGATTTAGGTATAACATTTGTATGGACAATTCATGCGTCGCCGCGTTCTTAAGGCTGACACCTAAAAAGCGTACTTAAACTAAGTACAGTTACCGTTTCATACAAAAATTAACCTTATTTGTATTACCTTAATATTTATATTCGTATGAAACAGTTAACACGAATAATATATCTCAGACTATGGTTAAATAGGTGTCCAAGTTATGTATGACTAGCTGCGCCCCGCGGTTTCACCCGCGTAAGTTTCGATTCCGTAGGAATATCGGGATAAAAAGTAAAAGCTTTTTTTTTATTTTTTTTTTATTGACACCAAAAATATTAACACTACATAACAACCATATTGCTTAAAATAAATTTGTAGGCTATAATGAAAATAATACAACATAGGAGCATCTGCAGCCGAACTAGGTGAAAAACCTGTATCTCGGCATACAGCGCCAAACCTCTCTGATAATGGACTGGAAAAAATTTAGCCAACATTTACAATTTTGTTAAATCTTACAGAATAGTATTGATATACAGTATTTTTAAATAGAGAAATTGATTGATTACACTTACATGAGTTGTGGAGTGTGGACGAGAGTGAGTAAGTCGGTGTGTGTGGGTGAGTGTGTATTTTGGTGTCCGAGAGTGAATGTGAATGTGTGTGATAGTATACGATGAGAAGTTAGTAAAAAAATAAAATAAATCTAGTCATTAATATACTCAACATGAACATTGTACCTACAAATTTATTTGGATAACAATGTATTATTTTGCAGGCATACAGTATCTATCTGCGATTTCTTCAAAGATTTCCATGACTTTTTGTTTGTAATCTAAATTACTTTCCATCATTTTCTTAATAAATAGTCCTTTATTTTTATATAATATTTCATCAAACTGAGCACTATCACAGAAAATTTCGGTAGTTAGATCATCGTCCAACCAAAAATGTGGCATAAGACAAGCACAAACGATGAGCCCCCACTGTCTTTGTTCTTCAGCAGAAGTCATAAATTCTTCTTTTGTCAATATTCTATCGATTTCGACATTATAGTTATGTAGTATCTTCCCAAGTTCTTCATAATAAGTATTCAGAAGTATCTCGATGTTTTCTTCTCTAAAAGTTGGATCTAAATTACAACAGAGTAAAAGCATGACATCACCAGCTGGTGGTTGGTACCTTATCGTTTGAAAATCAACCAGCAAGCAATCATCTGGTTTCGAGAAGTTCTCTTCGTCCTTACTGTAGTGAAACATAAGGTTATTATTCCACAGGTCGCAGTGGCAGATTACATTCTTCTGTTGAGGAGAGAAATCACTTAAACTCAAAGCAGTGGACCACACTTCACGCCAACGACTGTCAATCAAATTAATTTCTGTATCGTCATACTTTGAAAATGTTTTCATAGCTTCTAATGCTCCTGTCATACATTGACAGAACCAATCTGATGCTAGATGGTATCCACCGCTGTCCAGGGATGTCTCATACTCATAATTAATTCCCTTGTATTCCCCCATAGTTTCTTTACTTTTCTTTTCTTCATAAATAATGGAAGATGCGTGAAGTCTGGCTAACGTCTTCAATGCTTGAAAAGTGTGAGCCATGTCGAATCTATCAAATTTATTTTGTAATTTATACTGTTTGGCATTTAAATCTTCGAAAACCATTGCATCGTTCAGAGCTGTTATTAACCTTGCGGCCCATGGTTTGAGACCTGAAATAATAATATAACCAAATAGATTAATAATCTCGTGATCTCGTTTAGTTCAAATTCCCTACACTACACTGGACACAAAATGTCTACTCACCCGGTAATTCAATGTTCTCCTTGATCACTGAATAGAAGAACGCTTCTTTATCAAAAAGCCGCATTTCCTTTACCATGTTTGCTTTTGCTGCATTCGATCTGGGCATGGCTTTGATGAAGAAGAAAAGGACTTTTCGATTCGACAAATGCACTTTCAGTTTCCAATATTCTGCTAAAAATCCCAACATTTTATCACTACCGGGGTGAACAGAATAGTTTTCTATAATTATTTCTTCATTTGCACGGTTGTAGCTAGTCAAAATTAATTTGATATCTTCTTCTGTTATATGACTAATTTGGTCGTTAAGTTCGATAGCAGTAATCGCCATTTTGAGAGCTACTGAGGCAAATAGGTAATTTCATTTAGCGAGGCAAAATACGTCTGGTGTTATACATGCTTGCTTAGCTCTTATCAATATTGTGACAACAGCTAAGTAATTATTGATATCGTTAGTATAAATTAGCCCATCATCTGTTACGACGCCTCATTAAGGTGGATAACAATTAAAATTCTATTGTGTCTCGTTAATGACAGTTGAAAGGATGATAAGAGTAAATATAAGACAGTCAGAGTATGCTTTGGAATAAAATATATGAATAGAAGCAACGATTCTGAGAATTTTTGCTCGTGCATATACAGGGTTATTGGTTATACGTCGGCAATCCGTTAAGGGGATGTAGGAGAGGTCATTTGCAACCAAATTTCGCCTGATACGCCCATATGCTATATGCCATAAAAATATAAAATGTACCTACCCAATAACCCTGATATACAGGGTTTATGGTTATACGTAACCATTTTCAAGTAATTTAACATTTTATGTTTGAAAATGTATGAAATAAAAATGTTAATGTACCTAACCAATAACCCTTATATAAAGGGTTAATGGTTCTACGTCGGCAATACATTAAGGGGATGTTGGAGGCGTCATTTAAAACCAAATGACGCCGATTTTAATTTGACATTTTATATTTTTACTTCATACATTTTAAAATACTATAAAATTTCAAATTACTCGAAAATGGTTGCTATTGGCATAGACATCAGGGGTAATTTGGCTGGAAATGACCTCTCTTACATCCCCTTAACGGATTGCCGATGCAATAACCCTGTGTAAGCATAGAGGTACCTTACCTACATATTAAAAATGGTTGAGAAGGTAGGTAAGCATAGTTTGGTTTTTAACCGGAGAGTACCTACTCGGAATATTAGGCGTGCTAGACACATGTTCGTATCGGGATGATTCGGCTAAGCCGGGCGGCAAAATACATGTAGATACATTAAATTTTGCCGCCCGGCCTGTGCCGGACGACGACCGAACATGTATGTAGCACCCCTTATTCACTTGCGTCTGGCTGGATTGGCACAGGAATTAACAGGAACAGATTAAGGACAGAAGAAATTTTACTACAAGTCTCTCCGTATATTTTTTTTGCGTTCGATAAGGATGGTGATTCGAGAGAGACGACTGATTTAGCGGCCGCTGGTATTGTAGTGATAGTGACCTACTTGAAATAAAATAATATAGGTATGTGGTTCAAAAATATTTTTTTGTTTGTTATATCTGCATTAGATATCGATAGGTACCTTTCACGTCTATGAAATTTAGCCAGTCAATTTAAAGTTACCTTTTGGGATAAAAACTATTCTTACCTATCCTACTAATATTATGTGAAAGTATGTATGTTTGTTACTCAATCACGCAAGAACAGCTGAACAGATTTGGATGAAATTTGGCACACAGATAGTTTATAACCTGGATTAACACACATAACTACTTTTTATCCCGGTATTCCCACGGGATCGTGATTTATGCGGGTGAAACCGCGGGGCGCTGCTAGTTTCGATATAATGTTTCGGGGTAGTAATTTACCCAATGGTAATAAAACCGGTCTATGATGAGTTAGGAAGAAGGAAATGAATGTTTACAGGTCAGTAAGATAAAATAAATAATTTAATGAAAAGGAGGCAACAAGAACGATAGCGACTTCTTTGATAATTTTTATCTAAGTTAAACACAGTGATAAGAAAATATACGGAAAATATTAGTTTATCAAGTAGCTAGGTACACAAGCCATAACCAAAACATAATGTACATTGTACCTAAGTATGTTTAGAAAGTATTAACATTAAAGATCTTACATTATTCGGTACAAAATAAGGACCTATCTACTAGAACTTAGATATTATAACTAAACTAACTAAAGGTAGCACTGCCGGCTTCTAAATGATAAATCTTATTTCAACATTTTTTTGGAAACACATATCTCTCTACAATTTCGTCAAATAATTCCGTTACTCTAATTCGGTATTTCTCATCTTCTTTAGCTACATCTATAAACTCTTGACTACGACTTACTACGTTGGCTCGTTTTGACAACTCGGGATCACAAAATATTTCCTCTCGTTTCTCCTTACTCATACATACGATAGGTGTTATGAGTGCAGCCTGAGTTAGTCCGAATACTATACTTTTCTTGTATGCCTCTGTAAGAGTAGCTTTATCAAATATGTGCATTATATCTACTCCGTCAGCTTGCAGTTCCTCAGACAGCACTGCACAGTAAATATCTATAAATTCATCCGTCCATTTATCTCTATCACTCCTTGTAGTATTGAAATATATCAGGGAAGACATGTCAAGCATCGGAGAAGAATATATAACAGTCTGAAAATCAACGAACAAAGCGTGACATGCTGAGTTTTGATCCTTTTTGAGGAAAATATTATTCGTCCAAAGATCACGATGCACTACTACATTCCGATATTCTGAGCTAGGCTTCATAAGGTCCATAGCACTATCAAATAATGTAGGCAGAATCGATTCTATGTATCGATTGAAGTTTGGCTTAGATTTATACTTAGAAAAGACTTTGAGATAATCAATCACTGCGTTCCTTCCTGTGTTCCGCCAGTCGAGTCCCCTGTTTGGTTCTTGAAGGTAGTCACTATAATGTTCCCATATTCTGTATGATCTGCTCAACTGGTTACTCTTCTTCTCCTCATAAATGTATGATTGGGCGTGAAATTTTGCTAGCGTTTCGACAGTAGCTTTCAATTCTTCGAAAGTCATGGTATCCTGATGATGTGGCATTGCATATCCAAGTAGTGAGACGTTTTCAAATACAAAAATGTCTTCTTTGATAAATAGTAATTTAGGACGCCATTTTCGAGGCCCTGTAAAATTTTGTAAGAAACAATTATTACGTTATGTAGGGGTTCTTTCCTTTACATTATTTTTAAAAGGTTTTGTCCTGTTGTAACTGTTATTACTACAAACAAAGACAAATAAGACAAAGGAGCTAAATAAAAAAACCGGCCAAATGCGTGTCGGACCACGCACAATGAAGGGTTCCGTAGTTGGAATGAATTAATCCCTAAAACAAACTTAACTTTGTAGTTGAAAAATATGTTCTCCCATACGGAATGTATGGGAAAACATGTTTTTGCAACTGCAAAGTTAAGTTGGTCGATTATTATTCGTTAACTAGTAAAGCCTACTTAGCTGTGATAGTTTTCCTTTTAATTTCGTTAGATAAACTACTGTTGTGATTTTTTTCACACACCTAAATCCAACCATTTAGCCGGCAGGGGGGGGGGACACTTGACTCTAACAAAAATTAGCACTTTAAAGCTTAATATTTCGCAAACGGATCCCTGAATCCAAAAATGGTTTTCGCAAACTCACAATGTTTTAAAGGACCTTTCCAATGATACCCCTCACTATGGGTTAAAAAAAGAAAAAATATAACATCACCACTTTACGTGTATGAGAGGTACCCTAAAAAAAATGTTTTTCATAATTTTATTTTACCACTTTGTCGACGTAATTAATATGTATACCTATGCCAAATTACAGCTTTCTAGTACTAAGGGTCTCGGAGCTAGACCGCGGACAGACAGACAGACGGACATGACGAAACTATAAGGGTTCCTTGTTTACTACGGAACCCTAAAAAGAGCTATCTTACCTGTGCCATTTTGAAATTCATTAAAAAGCGTGCTCAGCATAACGTACTCCTTATTGAAGAATCCAAGCTCCCTAAGATATTCTGCCTTCCATTTATCGAACCTTGGCATGCACTTCACAAACAGGTTTAGTGTAGAACTGATCCCATTCAACTCCACTTTCATTATTAGTTTCATGTGGTCACCTAGATATCCAATAATCTTGTCTGGAAAGTCCTCCATCTTCCAATCTAACACTTTAGTAAACCCATATTGCTTGGCGATGAATTTAATTTCATCTTGACTTAGTAATTCCATTTCGTGCGTGTTTCTTGTAACATTAGCAATGTTATGTTATCTAAACAAATAATTGCAGTGTTTTATAGGGTAGTGTTGGTAGTGCAGCTTATGTTATAATGTGACAGATAACGCAGAAAAATTACTGTAGGGACAGCAAATAAAAAAACAAGTGTGTCAACGAGGCGTGATAGTTAAAAAAAAAAACAATTAAAAGTTGTTAAAAAAAAACCAAAACGGAAATTTTTATAAAATTTATTTAATGAATAACCAAATAACTACACGCCAAACATTGAACTGGTAGAATGTAAGTCTAGGAAGGGTTCGTGCATAATTTTGTTTAATTTCTTCTCTTTTACGGCTTCGTAATTGGGCGTCCACAGTTCCGTCACTCTTGGGGCGTAAGGTCCGTTCAGCTTGGACTCGTCCCCGTCTTCATCATCACTGGAGTCTTCGTCTATTTCCATCGGCTTGTCTTCTTGGGAGTCGTCAGCTTGTTCAAGTTGTTCCATACCAGAGAGGCGCTGTAAGAATGATGTGCAGAGAAGACTCACGGGTGGGACCATGTGTGGTGACGCTAACGAGAACTGAAACAACCGAAAACAGGAATTAAACATCGTAATCGGTTAGTTACAAAGGTCTGTTTACAGATAAAGAACAAAACAAATGCTACACAGTTGATATTTATTTTACATCTGTACTTATTCGGAAGTTATCATAAAGTAAATATACATACCTACTTTATACATTGTGAGTATTTATAATGTGCACATATCGAAATGATGGAATCTATGCTTAATTTTACCGACGGTATTTTTATATGGAATTTAAAAAAAATTGTTCGCTACTTTGACCCCAGTGTAAACAAAATGGTGTAACTTTTAAACTAAATGATCTATCGCGATGAAACAAACTCCATAATGATTGGAAGTAATTAGGCGTCCTCATAAAATTGTGGAAAAATGTGTGGGTGGGGTTTTGTATTTTCGTTTTTGCCACCGACTTCCGAAATTAAAGTTATTTTTCACTTTGTAGTGTTTTTTTTTTCATTTTTTTGTTGTGGTACCTACCCCATACAAATTCTAATACCACTACCTGGTACCAGTGACAGGAACTTATCATATTATCCTCATACTAAGTGGGAAAAAAATACGTATTATTGAAGCTAACTCAAAAACTATCCAAGCAAAGTTAATAAAATTTATATGGGACCACCTCGAGAGCATACCCATTCTAACAAAAAATAATTTTCAAAATCGGTCCACAAATGACGGAGAAATCGGCGAACATACATACAAAATAAAAACGCACATATAACCTTCTCCTTTTTGGAAGTCGGTTAAAAATCTACCCTCAATCGAAAATAAACATGATTTTTTTACAAAAACCTTTTTCTTTTTCATATATTTTTACAATAATCGTAAAATTTCGTCAATAAGACTACTACAAACCTTTAAAAAAAAAACATCTCTGTCCCCGGCAAATAAAATCGTAATCGAAAAAACCAAATATTACAGGAAAAATAAAAAACAACAGTGACATATACTTGTATTTTTATGTGTTCTACTAACAACCCTACTAACGTTTTATTTGTGTTAAAATGTATGGACATCTGAAAATAAAGATATATAATAATATACTATATTTAAAAAAATATTTCGATTTTTTAAATACTTTTTCCGTCAACAAAATTAAGTATAGATTCCCTCATTTCGATATGTGCACATTATAAAGACTCACACTGTATAACGTTAAACAAGACAAATAGCAAGTATTATCTAAACTATATGTAGAAAGTAGGTATAAAGAGTGTACTAAAAATAGTTTTACGTAATAGTCATCAATAAGAGGGAAGTAGGTATTCCTTGGCTGTACGAAGCAATCAGGAAAAATCTCAATGATTCCTAATAACCAAATACTGTCAATAACTAAAAGTTTTTTTATTTTTTTATTGATAAAAACAAAAAGTAATAAAAAATCTGTTCGTCAAAAACGCACTTCCGTAGGTATAATGTAATGGAATTCTTTTCACAAGCTCTTTCTAAGGTGCATAAATGGCTTTTCCTTATTACGTTACCCACATGTGCAACAAAAAAGCAAAAAATTTAATTAAAAAATCATATTTTTACTTATTTTGCTAAGATTCTTAAGAACCTTTTAGTTGCACAACACTTCAAGGACAAGTTACTAAGCCATATCGCAAGGATACTCGCACAACAATAAACATGTCAATGTACTAAGTACCTGTAATTGGTTTATTTGAAATAAATGCTTTGAGTTTTTTTGAGTTTGACTATTAGTCAACCAGGGGATCGGAATACAATGCGTACCTATTTAAAAAGACTATTGAGAAATAATAATATACAGGGTCAAATTAAACTATTTAGGTAGCGAAACTCCGCAGACAAGATGTATATCGATATCTAAACATGATAAAACAACAAAGAAATTAATTTAATGTTCTTTTTTTTGTATAGTCACTTAAAATATCAGTTTTTTTTGTGTAAACTTCACAAATGTGATGGGTATCTATCGATGGATATCTCAATACGAGAAAAGAGATTTTATTAACTCACACTTCAAGTAAGAACACTAACAGCGGTCATTGACCCCAAAAAATCATCAATATTTTTTTTTTGTTTTTAGATTCGATACCCCATCACATCTGCGGAGTTTCGCTAGCTAATTTAATTTGACCCTGTATTTTCATTAACAAAGAGATAACATCTTTCAAAACAGACTTGATGCCAGCCTTAGCCCAGGTAGGTACGTACAGGCGATTTTTTATCGCTCACTGGATTTTCAACTCTCGATGTTGAGCCGAGCATTGATAATAATCCGACAGAGTGCATCTCAGCGCGTCAAAAAGATACACTGTTGGACTTTCAACTCTCGGTTCTAAGCAGTGCGTTAAAATAAAAGTGAGCGATAAAAAATCGCCCGTGGGTAGGATGACTTATGCCCGGCATACTACGGCGCGTGATAGCCGATATCGATTTGTGTGTGTGGCGAAGCGTAAACGCTTCGTCATCCGTCTGTCTGTCTGTTCGTATGTATGTTCCTTATTACAATCTTGTTGTTTACGCCCAAGCTGCGTTCTTTTGTACGTGTTTAGTGGAAATTGTTCTTTAATTTTATTATTACCTGAGCTATGGTGGAGGCGGCAAGGTTGTTGACATCGATGACATTAGCGTCGGCGGTGGCCGGCTGCACCTCGGACAGTTGTTGTTCTGCTAACAGCGCGCTGAAGTTGGATGTGGGCAGCTTGCGGTGCGATATCACTTCGAGACGACTCTCTTCCGTCTGTTCTGGCTCAATGCAGTAGATCTCCTGAAAGAGTTCATGTATTAAAACTAATCACATAGGTTAGGATGGCGAGACAAACTAAACTGTTTCATGAGAGATTGGACGGCAACCGCAAGTAACCGTGTGATTGGAAAGAGTATCAGTAGTCTTTCTTTCAAAAAGTGGGGGTAGGCTTTTCCCAGCAGTGGGACACAGTAAGAACTAAATTATTCCCCGAAAGTCACTATAAAAAATATGACAACGTCGCATTTTCTTAGCTTTAAATATGAATGATTGGTCTGAATGAAAATGGTTTACTCATACTTATCAATGAAACTTAGATACACACATCGAGGGCCTAGGGTTATGTTTTCTTCGAAACTATGTATTTTTGGAACACTTGTTCTGGGACATTTTGTATAATTTTTACTTATAGCATATAACGTTAGAGTTATGGAACATCAAAAGGAATACGTTGTTGACGAGTAGGGGAAGATCAAAGAAACGATGGATGGACTGTGTGAAAGATTATATGACTACAACGGGGGTGACTACGGAGATGATGACTAATAGAGATTAAGTATGGAACAAAAAGTCACATTGTGCGCCGACCACAAATAATTTGGGATAAGAACTATACTGTAGTTATATCGCAGCCATCTCGTTAAATTAGCCAGCTAATTGAACGCCTAGTAACTACACTGATTAGGTCTTCTAATGAGTCTTTATAGGTGATTTAATGATTTTCAATATCTCACGACAATGCCAACTATGGATTACATTCAACTTTTCCTGATAAGTAAGCTAATTTGTTGATTAGCAGTGCTATGAGTTCTAAGAATAGTTAGTGACAATTATAAATTTTCATTAGCTAATGAGGGTAGTTACCAAATTATTGGCGTTTTGCAATAAAAGGGCTAAAGTTTTGTTTTATAATTTAGTTTGTTCACAACTGTGTAACTGCTAACACTAAATCTGCGACTATAAAATCTTAGAATGGAAAGTTTAATCACCAATTTATACTTGTTTGTTCTTCTACGAAGTGAGAGTACTTCATTTGATCATGAAGTATTGTTCAGTGCAGTTGTATCCCGCATAGGCGATTGCCTGTCTGACGAAGATCGTGTTGTTCTCAAAAAATTTTGTCGGAGATTTACGCGAGCCGCTTTACAAAGGTGGCAGAAATCCAACCGATTCCTTGATAATTTCAGGAGAAAGTACGAGAATTGGTTGGGAGCAAATATTGATTGGCCGAGTTTTGTGCAAACTTTAGTTAATCAAGAACCAAGTGTTGATGAGATATCAAGAGCGCCCTCAGTCTCTCCAGAACCGTCGACATCAACGTCCATTGGAACAATGACGAAAAGATCCCGTAAACCATTCGAAGATCTGGGAAGTAAACAAATAAAGAGAAGATCTGATGAACACACAGGCGAAGATTCCAGTGAATTGGCATATGCAGCTGCAGCACGTTTAAAAGAAGAAGGGCATGGAGATATCGCCTCTGTCATCGAATACATGATGAAAAATCCTGAAGCAGCTGCTAAATTAAATGAAACGCTTAAGAAACCAGCGAAAACAATCATATTTACGTCAGAAAAGGCGCTTGGGTTGCTTCTTTCGCTAAAACTCTCAAAGTGGATTGCCACAATATATTGATATTACGTTGCGAGAGGCTGCCATTCGGGAAGGTGCTAAGGATATTTATCCATCTTACTATAAAGTGCAACAAACTAAGCTTGATTGCTACCCTCCGAAGCAATCAGTGACAGTTACTGATTCATCGGCTAGGATTACACTTCAAGCTTTACTTGATATCACAGTTACAAGAATCCTTCAAAGCCTTTCTAAGGAAGAGCATAACAAGCAGTTGAAGCTGATATCCAAGTGGGGATTTGATGGTGCTTCTAACCAAAGCCGATACAAGCAGAAAATGGAGGGTGAGGAAGATGACTCGAGCATTTTCATGACCTCCTTGGTGCCACTAAAACTGACAGATGGAGACAACATCTTATGGACGAACCCAAAACGATGCTCAGTTTTGTATTGTCGTCCAGTTCAGTTTACTTTTGTAAAGGAGAGTGAAGCAGTTGTCCTTGAGCTGAAAAAACAAATGGATGAAGAAATTGAGGCCCTTATCCCCACAGAGTGCAATAATAATAATAGGGTGACTCATGAACTAATGATGACGATGATCGACGCTAAAGTTTGCACTTACCTTTCTGAAGCTAGATCAAATGCATCGTGCTACCTGTGCTTAGCAAAGTCTACAGAAATGAACCGCTTAGATGCTGTAACATCAAAAATTGTGTGTTCTGACCTGTATGAATTTGGCTTGTCATCCCTACACGCCCGTATAAATTGTATGGAATGTCTAGCTTACAAGCAATTACATCTGGAGCGCAGGTCGATATAATAAAATTTAGAGATTATGCCCGCAAAACAGCAGAAAAGTACGTATTATTATACGACTGGTACTACATGTCGTCAACCGTTCATAAATTATTAATCCATGGGGCTGACATAGTCGAGAAAAATAATATTGTGCCGATTGGGACTCTCTCGGAAGAAGCCTCAGAGTCTCGAAACAAAGATTTTAGGAGGTTTCGAGAACATCATTCGCGGAAAAGAAACAGGCAGGATTCCAATCAAGACATTTTAAATATGCTTGTTGTTTCTTCGGATCCTTTGCTAAGTGCACAAAGGCCTAAGTTAGATGCCAAGAAAAAGCAGAGCTTTTTTGCTGAAACTCTCCACTTAATTCAATTTCAGGAAACTGAGTTCGAGTTTTTGGATATATCCAATCTGGATGCTGACTCAGAATTGGAGTCTGACAATGAGAGTGATAAGGAAAATTTGTAAAAAAAATTATATATGTACATATTTATAAATTTGTATTTGAGTGTGTTTGGGTTTTTTTTGTAATATTTAATGATATTTTGTCATTTTTTTTATTTATTTTACTTTATTTTACAAATGCTTAGTATTAATTCCTTAAATTAAATTATTTTGTATATAATATAACTTTATATGTTACTTAAATAAGAGTTTGATAATCTTTTTTTATTTAAATTATAAAAATGTGTCAAAAAACAGCCATTTTTTATTTAATTTTTCTTGTTTTGTGTGTTCTTAATATTTGGGTTAATAACATATCCAATTTTTTAACTTGGACACTAAAAGGGATCGTTTTACATGTAAAAATAAATAAAAACATTTTGACGATTTTTTTAAAAAAAACGGCATTAAATTTTTCGTCAAATCGACAACCAAAAAATCATAAATAATTAGCACTATGACTACCTCCAAGGATATTACGGTTAAACATGCCGTTTAGGAGATACTTCGATTTTTCATACTAGCTTCATACAAATTTTTCGTAAAAAAAAATTTATTTCCTTCGTTTTTGGGCAGAATTAACTCGGGTGTCATTTTTGTACATAGTAATGACTAATAGAAGCGATATCCGGCAAAAAATCAAGCACTTGCAAATTGAAATCCCTAAGTCTATGAAAGCCGATTTCCAGCCCACCGTGCGGCGGCTGGCGAGTGCTATTTCCAAGTTGCTCGTAGAGTTTTTTCACCATTTGAATCACTTGGCTGAGTCTTGGTCAGTCATCTTAAAAGGGCTGACTTACAATACGCCAAGTTATTCTAGTTCAATTAACTATCGGCCTAGGCATCTAATTGGATGCGGCGTTTAATGAACGGCATAGGCGTCCAATTAGCTGGCTTATTTAACCAGGTGGCTACAACAGATACACTGAGTAGTATTATGGCTCGGGTTTGTAAATATAATCGTCTCTTATGTGTGTTCTCTGCATAATACATCTTCTTTTTCGTTTGGTAAGTGACTAACCAGTCTGAGAGATATTTCTCGACGGTATGTGAAGGCAAGTCAGAGGCCCATGGGCGGCATAGAAACTCTGATAAATAGATGTGCAATCGTGATAAAAAATGCTGGAAAGATTGCGTATACTTACAGAGTTATTTCTCATAAGGTACAGTCTAATGTCATCATCGAAGCAGGTACCAAAAGTACATTGCTTGAATACACCTGTGGCCGGGTCCAGTATCCGCTTCTTCGTTAATATTGGTTTTGAGTTGTGCGGTGTGAACACGTAAACTGAAATAAAAAGGTGATATTAGCCTACGCTTCTAGTGTCAAAGCTAACTTACGAAAACAATTTTACTTTCAGACAGCTCGACACTTCCTGACAGTGATAAGAATTAATAGAAAAGAACGACAGAACACTGTCCAAATATTTAAGTAAAATTATAGATGTTTCAAACAAGTTAAGATACTTTTAAAACAAATTGCTTTAAGACAAGCTTCAACAATAATTAATAAATGCAGGATACTTACCATCATTATTTCTGGTAGCTACAGCCAGTTTATTGGAGAACCTATGAGCGGCCAAGCACGTTGGGTTGATTTGCACGAGCCATTTCACTGTCAACGATAGTAAACTCCACACCGCCACGCAAGTTTCTGTCGTGCACACCAACTACAAGTAAAGGACAAGTTTTATACATCATTTACTAAGGCTGACATCTAAAAAGAGTACTTAAACTTAGTACAGTAAGCGTTTCATACAAAAATTAACCTTATTTGTATTAGCTTAATGTTTATATTCGTATGAAACACTTAACAAGATTAATATATCTAAGACTATATCTGATACTTACGTAATGTGCAGCATCCCTGTTTCCGAACTGAACGTGTACCCCTTTAGGCCGTAACGCAGGGTGAGACAAAGTTGTACTGAGGTTACATAGATGAGTGTCCCATAAAGTTAGCTTGCAGCCAAACCACGCGGCGATCAGAGAACCATCTTGTGATATCGCTACACCTCCCATATCGTACTCACTATCCCTCCTCATAGGCACTTTGAATGTCTCATCATCAACTAAGGAATGTTCCTTATGAATGTTAAACAACTTCTTTATAACATCATTGTTCTTTTCAACCTCTTTTAAGTATGGCAAGTCTTCATCCCTACCAGGCTTGTGTTTGACGCCATCTTTGAAACCGTTGAGAACACTGTTTGAAATGAACTGGCCAATCCCAGACGAGTAGTAGCACGCAGTTAAACAATTCCACGCGATCTTTTTACGATGCGTCTGTGAAGTATTTTCTTTCCTCCATATTCGGAACTTTTGGTCTGTGCCGGCTGATACGCAAAAGTCACCTCTATAGTTAAGTGCAAGAGAAACTACATTGCATCCTCCATGGGATAGGTTGACGCATGTGTTGAGTTGGAAGGGTGTAGCGTTTTTGTATTGTGCTGACCAGAACTTGAGTTTCTCCTCTGGGTATGTGATGCCGTCGTTTCTGTACTCTGAGGTTACGAGCCAGTCGCCGTTACCGCTGACCGCAGCGCATGTCACCTCTGTTTCTAATGGCAATAGATTCCACCTCTCTGATGGTAAATTGTTCATTTCTGTTATGTCAAGCTGCAATGAGAAAGAGAAAATAGAGTTAATTTTAAATAACGTTTATGTTATTGTCAGCATACTTAACTTGGGTCTAAAGCTTGATGCGCGCAGTCACAATGAAGCACGCGTGCACAGAATCGTCATCGCTAAATAGCAAGAATTGAACTGGGGATCAGATCAGTACGTCTGGTAGCATAAAAGGTAGCGCACAATATGTTTTGCCTGAGTACTGTCGTTTCAGATCTTCCTAAGACAGGACATTTCAGGACAATGTTCCTAGTAGAGATCCAAAAAGTATCTACTCACATTGTACAGCACTTTGTCCGTACTAGTGGAGTACAGCTGCAGATGTCCGGTGCGGCCGGCAGTAAGTAACGCCGCTAGCGGCGCGTGGTACACGAGCGCGCCGCCCACCGCGCGCGCCGCCGGCGACACGCCGCCGCACTCCAGGATCGTGCACACCACGCGTAGCTGTGCGTTGGTTATTACTACCGCTGAAATTTATATTACGAAAAATCTAGATATTTGGCTTTCTGGAGCTACATTGGTCTTGTTAGTTTTTACGTTATAAACTTATAACTGTCGTGATACACTTTTTATATTTTAATATTCACGTCGTATTTGTATTGTCATAAATTTCGGGCCCGAATGGCCAACGCTCAAAAATGCTATTTGAGTAGCAACCTTGCTGTTAGATGAGGTTATAAATAAAAAATAGTACATAAACGTGAGTAAAATTATGATCACTTATTTGGAAACCAAGTGTTATGGTTTCTTCTAATCTAATACCTTTAAACGAACAATTCTTGTATATATATAATTTGAATCTCGGAAACAGCTCCAACGATTTTAATGAAATTTAGTATGCAGGGGGTTTCGGGGGCGATAAATCGATCTAGCTGGTTTAATTTTTAGAAAAAGTCGTTAAAAAAATAATCGTAATCGATCATCCAGATATTTAATCATTATGTCAGCAACTCTCAACACTAACACCATTGTTATAAGGTTGAATTTCAACTGCACTTACAATTATTGGTTAACGTCAAGGCGACGTGGCTGTTGTTTGTAGTAATAAATCTGATCATTCCAGGCAGACGAGGGATAAAGGCCTTTTCATTGGCTCTGTATGCTAAATTGCCAATAGTCCATTTTACTAGCACTTTCTCCATTCCACCAGTATACAGATAGTTGCCTGAAAATGAAAATAAACCGTCAGTAAGTTAAACAGAGATTTTCGATTCTTTGAATAGATTTCTAGACCAATAAGTTTAGCTATAAGTTTTTAAGCAAAATATTTCATACCAGATCATTATTGGTGATAACTCCAGTTTAAATATAGTTAAGGAAATGGGTATGGGCTTTAGTTTTAGTGTACCTACAACGACTTACTTAATTTTTTTTAATGTGCCATATGACTTATGCACATTAAAGGTTTTTGAGCACAGTGCAATCTCTTTCTACTTTATTTTCAAAATTACCTTGCAGGGAGAAACATGTAGCCAGTGGAGGTAAGAAATGCCAATGCAACACTTCTCTTGCAATTTGTTTATAGTCAAACAAGTTTCCTCTGATGACCGTGGCTCTACCCAACGCATCTGTAATAGCGATGGTGTTTGCTTTCTGATGGGCTGTCACTGACATTATGCGGTAGTCATTGTGGTTGATTATTCTGTGAATAAACAGAGTATATTATTATTTTCAAGGTTGTGAGTTCAAATCCGGGTAACTACCAATGTGACTTTTTCAATTCATTTATGTACTTTCTGATTTTATGTTGGACATTATTGACATTGGTGAAAGAAATATTGTGAGGGAACCTGTAATTATAGTTAATATAACTCTGAAATCGACAACCCTTCTTGAGCAAGTGTGGATCAACGCTTATGCCTTCTCTGTATGAGAAGAGGCCTTTGCCTTGGAGTGGGACAATAATAGATTGGTATTGTTATTTCTAAATTGATTATTTGTAAAGTACTATAATCTGTCATATTATTAATTTTGACTTGTTTCGAATTAACTTTAAATAAATAAAACGTACCTAGTTTTAACATGTGGTTGCTGTAGGTTCTGTATGTATAAGAATTTGGTTCCATTAGTAACTGCTGCATATCGGTCTCCATTACACCATCCTAATGATACACAGACCATGTCACCGTATGTTGGTCTTGTGTCTCTGTACTCATACAACAGCTCACCGGTCTTTACTGAATAAGTGCTGAGATTTAGTTCTTTTTGTTTAGAGGAGGTTGTAATGCAGCATTCATTGCTGTCTACCAAATCAAATGTGTGTACGTTTACATTGTTTGGGAGTCTGAGTTTCTGCAAATTAAAAATAATTTAAAAAATTACACAATATCATAAACAATGTAAATAAATAAAATAAACAATGATTATGAAAGAAAAAAAACTTTTTTAAATAATATTTAACCGTAAATACTAAAATATGAGTAACAATATAATAATAAAAGATAAGATTTATAGTAAAACTAGTGTAGAGGTTAAGTCAATGTTTTGTTTTCAATAATACTAACAATTTCTCTAAGAACAGCTCCATTCTCCCAAGTCCATGTTGTAACATAGCCCGTGTCCGAGCATCCATACAGGTTATAGTCTTCATTTTCTGGAAACTGTATGGCAATGAGCTCATTTACTGGACTCTCTGTTTCAAGTGTACGGACACAGTCGCCTGTTTGAATATTGTACACTCGTACTATATTCTCGACGATAATTGCTACTGACCTGAAATCATCATGAAGCTATGTAAGTAATTGACCATAAGAAGAGTTGTTAGAGGACCTAATAAAGTATTTCAACATACTCTCCATCCGGTGAGAAAACAGGACGATGTTCGATGATACTCCGGCCTGCTTTTCTATGAAAATTATACTTAACGCCTTTTTCACTGTCACCATTTACCATAACACCCATTTTGAAGATATATTTAGTTAGTTATTCTTTACGCATTTCAATAAACACACGATTATTGCACTTGAACATATGAGTTAACCTCAATCTTTATGTCATTTTGAAGTTTAATTATTTCATATTTTTTGTACCTCTAGCATTGTTAAAAAAAGAGCTAGTGATAGAATTGCTTATAAGAAAGAAAGAGATTGCTTCAATGACATAAAGCTTTAGAATAGGCCCTTAACTTTTTCGAAATTGGGATCTGGAACGCAATTGCATTTCGTTCGGAAATGCAATGTGTTAAAACACACAAAGATCAAAACGACTAATAGGAGGTCTTGGGACTAGGGGAGTGATTTTTATTATAATCATCACCAAAATATATCGTGCGCTGTAATATTGTGTACTAGTATTGTGGCACTAAAAAGGGCTTTTATACTGTTGTGTATAGTCCTTTCCTGCAGAAGTAGAAACACTAGTTTAAAGTTATCTGTGGTAGAAACTAGTTTCCTAACGTTTACATTGATGTCATATTTGACAACCTGAAAAAGTGAAAAACATGTGTCAGTGTTTGTCAATTCGGAAAAGCACGGAGTTTTAAATTATCGAGATTCCGTTGAAATTAAATATTGAATGTGCATTTCTATCTTAATTTATCGCCCGCATTTGCTAAAAAACTATAATGTCTGCCGAAATAGCAGAAGCCCAACTACAAGTTCGGTTTATAACCAAACAAGAACAGTGAGTAACGTTGTGCATCCGGCGTGGCGAGGCATGGTAGGCTGATATACTAAATATTTTTATTTTTGTTATAGATATGCAGTATCAGACAGTCCTTATGCAATTCAGAGTAACACTCAGTCGACAGAGTTGAATACGTTGATAAATGCTCTGTTGAAAGAAACAAATCCATCACTAGAGAAGGCTGTTGAGTTTGATTTCTTAGTATGTGGGGAGCTGTTGTGTACGTCGCTCGCAGAGCATTTACAAGAGAAAGGAGCTTCTACAGAAGAGACATTGGAAATAGAATATCTGGAAAGATTTCCTGCACCGGCACCACAGGATTGCTTGATGCATGATGACTGGGTTTCCACAGTTCACGCACACTCAAACTGGTCAGTGATAAGTTTTTACAACATCTTGTTCTTCTGTCTATAGTATAATCCAGGGTTTAGCTGCTTGTGTTCTTAAAATGTAAATAAAATGTTTTTTCAGGATTTTATCTGGTTGCTATGACAACAGCATTCACATTTGGAGTACTAAGGGTCAACACAAACTTGCCATTCCTGGACACACATCTCCAGTAAAAGCTGTTTCTTGGGTCTCTTTCAATGGTGATCAAGCAATATTTGCAAGGTGAGATAAATCTATATATATAAAATTCTCGTGTCACAGTGTTAGTTGCCATACTCCTCCGAAACGGCTGATCGATTTTTATGAAATTTTATATATATATTTGGTAGATCTGAGAATCGGTCGCAATCTATTTTTTATACCCTAAGTGGTAAGGGTGGTCCACCCCAAACATAAATAATTTATATAGCAAAACAACGATTGCCGGGTCAGCTAGTAAATAATAACAATTAAAACATCAAAACTTTGTTTAAAGTACTGGTTAACGGTACTGAATAATGATAAATCACTATTAAAAACACTCCGGGAATGCAGACAGAAATGAAAACTTGAACAATTTTATTGAGCAGGAAATACTTTGAATGAGGTGTCAGTAATGGTAACAGTGTCGCGAGTTTGATTGTTTTTTCCCATCTCAAAAATGCCCAATGCACCTTAAGAAGTTTTCACTTGAAAAAAAAGTCATTTTTTTTCAGTGGCTCCCATGACCAGTCAGCTATGCTATGGGTGTGGAACGTACCCCGTAACTCAGTTGACTGTGTGGTGACATGTCGTGGACATGATAAAGGAGTAGAATGTCTAGCAGTATCTGCCGATGCTAACCGCTTTGCCACGGGCAGTTGGGACAACAATATCTGCTTGTGGAGTACTAGTAAGTTCTATTTTAAAGATACATTGATTTATTTGTTTTTATTCTTTTGGTGTCCTTTGTCATTCCTTATGAATGGTCCTTCTTTAAAAAAAAAATCTATTGTGTTCTGACAGCTTATTGCCTGTACCTTATAAATTATTATGCAATACAGTAAGTATCTGTTTATTCATTTCAATTCCAGGTTTATCAGATGAGGATAATGTACCCGCAAAGAAAAGAAGTAAACCCGAACACGGAAATACTAGGGTCAGTATTCTTAATCTCACTTAAAATGCTAACTTTGAAGATTATACTAATAGAAGATGTGGTGCAAGTAATATACATGATGCTGATAGAATAGAACAAGCTCCATATTCTTGAAAGCCACAAGATGCTTGTTGGCAAAAGTTGATAGCAACAGGACTAATAAATGTTTTTGCATTTAATTTGCTATTGCCAATATCCTAAGTAACTGCGCTTCTCTACACATGTTCCAAAGCTTTTACGGATAAAATGTGGCTTAAAGTCTCGAAAATAAAATCTACAGGACACGAGTAATCTGTTAAGGAGATGTAGGAGAGGTCATTTGCAGCCAAATTATCCCTGATGCCCCTTATGCCAATGTCAACCATTTTCGAGTAATTAGACTTTTTTTTTGTGTTTGAAATAAAAATATAAAATGCACCCTATAACACAGGGTTAATCGTTATTCGTAACCATTTTCAAGTAACAATTTATATTTTAAAATGTATGAAATAAAAATGTAAAATATAACCAATAATACGTCGGCAATACATTAAGGGGATGTAGGTGAGATCATTTACAACCAAATGACGCCGTTTGACTCCTTACGCAAATGTCAACAATTTTCGAGTCATTTGAGATTTTATATATTAGATTACTGCTTATCATGTAGCATTGGGTAATCTAATGTGTACTATAGTCTGTTCCAAAAGTATCTGATGAAAGTGTAAACAAAATCTATTCAGGTTAAATACTTACATAATTAATACAGATTAATGTGTATTTAGAAGGTCTAAACTTTATAGCCCACCACATTTCCGACAATTAGAGTTTGTTTTTTTTTTATTATTATTATTAAGGTACATCAACAGCTTCTGAATATAATATATTTGAAGTACTATGGGTAACAAAAGTCTCGGACTTCGCCAATTACAGTTTAACCAGCAATATCAGAAATATATCACCTATTTCTGAGATTGCTGGCTAAACTGTAATTGACGTGGCGTGATAACACACAATAAAAGTAACAAAACCAAAGGCTCTAGAATTTTGTTATTATGGCAAAATACTTCTAAAACTTAAAGAACATAAAGGAAAATAAAATTACAAACAACAAACAATATTACCCTCTTACTTAAGACTAAGACATAAATAATATAAATTGAAATAAAAATGTGATCAAAATACTTAATTTTATTACTTATACTTTCTGTATGAGTAGTTAATAAAATAAAGGTTTTTCATAAAAAGGTAAAAAGTTGAAGAGTTTCCAAAATATACTAACATAACAAATTATCATTGCATTTTTCGGGAGTTCAGTATTTTGATTTTAAAGATATTTATGGAATCATGGTATAAATCGACATCTGGTACAGATTTCGTAACCAAACAACTCATCTATCTACTGAGTCTGTTTAGTTTAAAAATCGTTGATGAAAATTTACGTTATAAAATTACCCTCAATTCTCAAATGAAAAACATCTTTAAGGTGATTTAAAATTAGAATTTTGGGTTTAAGTATTCAAATAATCAAATCAAAGTAAATTTTTTTTTAAGTGGCACTACAAATTGGCACCCACACCACAGGTACATTTTCGGATCCATTTGTTTACGTTTTCATCAGATACATACGGAACAGACCATAGTCCATACATATTATTTTGCTCTGACTTGCTTTAATTCTAAGTTAATTTAACGGATTTGATTTTTCACTAGGAGCCTTTGTCAACTTTGAAAGGGCATAGAGAGGCAGTATCGGGCGTGCAATGGATGGATTTCAACACAGTGCTGTCCAGTGGATGGGACCATTTGTTGAAACTATGGGATTGTGAACTAGGCGGTATCAAACAGGAGGTTGCTGGTAACTAATTTTCTAGGATTTTTATGGTTTGGCTTGGTTTTAAAGTCAATGCATTTTTTCTATTGTGACGACTGCCCAGGGTACGCCGGTTATACAAGTGCCATCACTCGTATGGGCACTTTTATTGTACCCCATGATCTAACCTCTATATGACTGATCCTAATGGTCAAATTACTTGGGCCCAGTATTTGGCCACGTTAATCACGGCATCAGTGGCGTGTTTTATGTCCTCTAAAGTGCAGATGTAGTCTAATAAAATCCTTTTTTCCAATTGCTGTTATTTTCATTCAAACGAATATCAACTTTATACTAGTACAAATAAAGTTGATTTCAGAATGACTTTTTCTATAGAAAAAGTCATTAAAATGTTTGAAGTTGTAGCGGAAACTGAACTTTATGCGTCGATATTAAAGTGGTTTTTCAAAAAACATATGTGTTTACATTTTTAGAAACTAAATCGCGAACGCAGTTTAGGGATACTGGATCCTCTAGTAAGTGGGACATTATCTGGTCTGGCACCGCATCCACACTATGTGTCGGCTCTTTAATCTGGTAATTTGACAAGATTTACCATCGATACGAAAGAAGATCATAATGGTCAAGGTTTTTCGAAAGAAATATGTCTGTTCAGGCCACGACAAAGCCTGTGCGGCTGCTCGAAAGATGCTTGCTTTTAACACTTACTTAATTTCTTAATGAATATTTTCAGGTAACAAAGCATTCTTCGACGTGGACTGGTCTCCGCTAAACAACAGTATTGTGACAGCATCAGCAGACAGACACATTCGTTTATATGACCCTAGATCTACAGGTTTGTTTCAATTTTACTACGCTTTTGTATGTTCTTTCTTCAGACCTAATAAAAAACCAAGACATAGCGCTGTCAACAGTGACGTGAAGCCGGTTTCGTAAACATGTGTGCACTTAGTGAGGTGTAGTTTGATTGTAAATGTGTGCGTGTGAGCGTGTATGCATAGAGTGGAGGTGTAGTTTTGGCATGCTTCACTGTACTTCTTCTGACGGCACGGTTGGCGCAGTGGTTAAGCGATTGACTGCTGCGCTGCGTGTCGCGGGTTCGATTCCCGCATGGAACAAATATTTGTATAAAATTCAAATTCAAATTCAAATAATTTATTTTCTCTTCACAAACAATGGCATCTTATAATTTAGACAGACTTGAAAAACTGTGACAGTAGTTTGTGAGAGACTGGTGTCTGCACTAGGAATACCTGTATCGCAGATCACCAGGGTCCCACCACACGGTATGTAAACATAATTAATTAGTTAGTAAATGTGAAGGGATAGGGCATAACATAACATATAGACTCAGAGATTTAAACAATATAAAACAAACAAAGAAAAAAAAAAAAAATGAATTAAATGCAAAAAAAATAAATAAAAATGCTTGAACTATTAAGTGTCGGGAAGATAGAGGGATGATGTATGACCTACAATTAGTTGTTCCGGGTCTGGCTGTTTGTATATGTGAGTTTAAATGTTTGTAAACGCACCCACAATACAGGAGAAATTCATAGTGTGGGGCAACGTTTCTAAAAGTCTTGGTTTTTTATTTTGTCTGAGGTTCATTCATAGTCTACTTACACATACGTCCAAGGCATTGAAGTCGCGTTGAGGCTGCACAAAATGCTAAGTTACAACACCTGCGCTACACATTTTCTGACAAATACCAATGCTTAACTTTTTTTTCCAAATCATTACCACATTCAAACTACCCTCTGCGCCCAATCAATCTACGCGGTTGCTAGGTCTAAGAACTCTTCAAATATAAAAAAAAAAACTTAAAAAACTTTTTTTTTAAGTCTTAAGAATAAGGTAGACAGAAGTGTACCTATAGTAGGTATACCCACATTTCGCCAGTTATGTTTCAAGCTCCATGTAATCGGGAGTGAGCCTACCGCCATCTCCAGGCTCCGGACTGCTACTGAGAACTTCCAAATGGAAAACACTTGACGTTTAAAAGTGCCTTTTATGTTTCTAATTTGATAAAAACCCAATAGCACTTTGCTCGACCTGAGAATCGAACTCAGGAATTCGTGCTCAGCAGTAGCGCGCGACCTCTAGACCGACGAGGCCTCTGCCTTACCCTTCGGGGAAATAAGGCGTGATGTTATGTCATGTCTTATAAGATTTACTTAATTCTTTATTGTATAATATACCTACTCAATTACTCATGTTATAGAGAGCATTGTGAAGACGACGTTCACTTCCCACACGGGGTGGGTGCAGTCCGTCCGGTGGTCCAAAACGAAGGACACATTGTTCCTTTCTGCTGGCTATGATGGACAAGTTAAATTGTGGGAAACAAGGAGGTAAGTAACATGGCCAGATATTCCTTCTCTTAGATTTGTTGTATTAATAGGTTCATTATTTCCAAGAGTTTTTTTTCCAGTCAATCAATTCGGCTTAAACAATCCATTACTTGTCATAGGCACAAAGCGCGCCATGACACCCAGTTCCGAGTGATTTGGTCAATGACAATCAAATAAAAGAGATGCCTCATATTTATGTAACTTATTATTATAGCATAAGGTTCAAAATAGAAACAATTCACACATTTTCGTCAACTGCATTTTAATGTTGCTTATTCCCTTTCTCTAGTCCCCGCACACCTCTGTACGATCTGAGCGGACACGAAGACAAAGTCCTGTGCTGTGATTGGTCCAACCCTACACTACTCGTCAGCGGCTCAAGTGACAACACCCTTAGAATATTCAAAGCGAAACACTACGGAAGCGCGTGAGGGTTAATTTCCATTTTATGACTGACCAATACCTATTAGTGTTCGAGTACATTTTGATGTTTTATTTAATTTTTTACTAAATGATTCGAGTTTTACTCACAAATGAAGCGTCCGTCTTAGGTATACGTCATGTTATTTAGATTAAAATTTCTATTAGTGGATAATACGAATAATAAATAAGTTGAATTTTAATCGGTTTCTAATTGTGGGATAAATTTTTTGGCAACTGACAACCACAGGCATACATCCATAAACTCACACCTTCTTCCCATGGGAGTAGGCAGAAACTACAGAACGCCACCTACTACGATCCTTACATACTCCTTTTGCCTCGTTTACGTTCATACATCTGGTCATACACGCACGTCGGTTGCGAGTACTACGCACTTGACCTTTCTGAAGAACATTCCCAATAAGGTCAGTATATGTCCTTCTAGGGCGTTTCCACTCACATCTGCCTTGTCAGTCGTCACTTTGTTAGTCTCCTTTCATTTATCCTATTCCTTCACAGCCTATTTTCCCAATTAGGCCTAATTCCTCCCCAGTGGCGTTAATACGAGTTTTACTGCTTTTACAGTTGGGTAAAAAGCATACAATAGTTTAATGTTATCAGAATCATAAAATTACGATAACATGAGAGTTTCGAAAGCAAAAAGTTGTGTAATTCCAACTTCCTTGTGGCTGGTTCACGTCTGGCAAAGCTGATCTCATGCGGTTTTCACTGCCACACAAATATCAACCTTGCTGTCGTAAAAATAAAGTCGATAATTAAAGTTTACAAGTGCCCTTGTCCGTTCGATGCTCTCGAAGAGTACCTAGTGGAAGTTTATATTTATCTTCAATGTTATAACAACCAGTGCAGTGTTCATATTCATATGCTTACACTTCGTCTTAATCATATTGGGCGCCGGGGTGCGAAAATAAGATTGCGAACCCATTGCAAAAAAAAAAAACGTTATTTTTGTGTGTTCCTGTTTTAGGGATTTTAGGGTCCTTACCTCAAAAGGAATAAAACAGAACCCATTTTCTCCTTGGCTGTCAAGAGCTCTCCTGGAGATCAATAACAATTAAAATTCTATTGTGTCTCATTAATGACAGTTGAGCTCATATGATCACTTCGTTGTCCATCTGTCTGTAAATCTGTCAAGACCCTTTTTCTCAGGAACACGTGGAGGTATCAAGTTGAAATTTATCTCAAATACGTAGGTCTACGGTCCCTTGGAGCTCTAAAACAATCAATCTTCTAACTCAAAGGATTTATTTTAATTCAATCATTTACAGGCACTTTTGAATTGTCAAGGAGTCGGTCAGTCAGAAATATGAAGCTAGTTGCCCATTCCAAAGTGTAGTCGGTACCTATGGAGAAGAACGGGCAAGAAACTCCACGGACACTCTTTTAAATGAAAAAAAATGGTTACATCATCCATGTTTAAATTATACATGTGAGAACAATGTAGAAAAACATGCACGTTAAAAACGTGCGTAATAAAGAAATAAAAACAAAAAACCAATTCAACTAAAATTAAAATAAGCCATGGCAGCTAAGAGATGACCAGTCCCAACTGACGGCGTTCACGAAGGCGCCCCTAAGACCCTGCGCCCGGGTGTTTCGCACCCCTTGCACTCCCGGGTAAAGATGGCCCGGGTAGGTTGGTAGGTAGTTGTTTGACTCATTCGTTATCCAGTTAGTTTATTACTTTTAAAAGCATTAGACAATTTCTAATATTTTGGATGGGAAGGTTATTTTACTACTTTCTTAGGGCTTTGTTACACCGAAGCAGTCGAGATCGTTTAAAGTTGATAAATTCGTGTTATTTATATCGATCTAACATTGAACACTGAATGATCAAAGTTTGGATCGATCGATCGATAACTATTGCCACGACAATTGCTGATTAGTCTATACTTGTTATTTGTCAGGAGAAATGCCCACATTGTTACAACAACAGGCAAATTCACGTCTACATGCTGGGATCTATTTAATATTCATAACAATTCAGGGCAATTCGACATATTTGGCAAAAAATTACAAAATTGGCACAGGTGCTGTTTATTAAAATAGAAAATGTATGAAACTTTTAAAATTGTCGGTCATTTGTACCCTAATTGCGTAATACAACACAATCTGTTTCGATTTGAAACAGATTGCTAATCCATTGCTTCATAAGTTGGAAAAAAAATCTGCTCAACAACGTAAATAACGCAATGAATGTTGTTGAACTGTCAAAATGAAACAAATTAGGTAAAATTGTTTTAAAAAATAAGTTACGCAATTAGGATACTGGTCATTCTGACAGATTTGTTAAGGCATCCATAAGCCAGAGGACACTCAGGTCAACCTTGAATTTCACAAAAAGTTCAGTTTTGCTAAAATAGTTTTCTTACAAATAAAGGAAATGGAAAGAAAATAATGTACTAGATTTGGTTTCGCTTGTTTTATTCAATCATTTTGCTCTTACAAAATATGTTCAATGCAAAGGAACATGACTCGTCACAATAAAACATGCTTCTTAGTACCATTTTGATTTATTTATATTATATTTTAGATTCCATTCAGCATAACTATAAATAATGCGGGTCACATAAAATGCTCATAGCACAATATAGAAACTTGCAAACACTTTGTAACAAAATAGATACATAACTTTCCTCTTTGTGTTTTCTCTGCGAGAAATGCTTTACACTATTATTATAGTTATGCCAAACCTCACATCATAACACAACGAAGCAACATGTCCCTTAAAAATAATCTGTCTTACCAACAATTTCATTTCATTTTTTTTTACATTTTATGAAGTTTTTATTTTTTGCATTCATAATTCTATAATACTACCTAACTAAATATTTACCTAAACTATGCTACTGTCTAGACTAGTCTGCTGGGTAGAACACCACACTATATTAATACACATTGGACAAATACAATCGTATCGACACTTCCGTTTTTTTCATGTAATTTTCTTCTTTACACTTATTCAACTACATAACGAAAGACGTGAAAGCAAACTTGTTGAACTGAAACTTATCAAATGTGTTCACTATTCTCTTAGACGAACTTACGCTACGGCGGCGGCGCGCGCGCGCGGCGTGCCGGCTTCAGTCCATTCAAATTAAATTATTTAATAAACTAACAAAGGAAACTACCCTAGAGCCGGCAGGGCGCGCCCGCGCCGCCTGCCCGACAAATATATTAAATCTAAGGCTCTATGCTATCTATCTTAGCGTCGAAACATTGTTTTCTATTCTATCCTATCTATAATTAAGCCTAGAACTAACCCTAGCCGTCTTCGTTATCGTGCCCGTAGCTTCACTATTCACTGAATCGACATATCCATGCGTTCGCTTATAATTAAATGACTTATTCTTTAAAAACATCTACTTAACATTTCTATTCTTCGACATGATTTTCTGTTGAAACATAGTTTTGGTTGTCAAGACTTGGTTCCCCAATCGCGTCTTTGTGCTCATCTTATGTTTTTATTTAGTTCTCACTACATATATTTATGTAAGTATTACAAATCATCGTCCGTAATCTCAAAGTATTGTTATCAGTTATCACACATGTCTAGAATGTACAAGTGAGTTTAACTAGGAACATCTACGTTTCTGTCGAGTTCGATTTATTTATTATCATGTGTGAAAAATGCAACGATTAGACAGCCACATTATTTTCTTTTAGTTGTTAATACAAAATATTATCATTATCACTACGTTTATGTAATACGGTAAGTTCTCTATTACCTGTAAAAATATTGTGTAAAGCACATGCAACTGCTATATTGTATTCATATCTGAGCATTACTTTAGAGGAAGCTGAAGGCACTACCATCAAATCAACTTATTATTGCTTAAATGGAAGGGAAGCATTAGAAAAATAATTTCGTGCTAAAATACTTTGCTTTCGACGGTGTTCTACTACACAAGACCGTGCCACGCTAAAACTACAAGTCACTTAGATGAATACTTCACGTGCGTTACGTGACCTCGTTTTGGTACATGTCTATACTAAAATACATATTTGCTTTATACAACGACGATTTACGGAAACAACGATTTGCTTCTTGGAATGAAACTAAAACATTAGAGCAAGGAAATCATATGATACACTTATAAACGGTACGTTCAACCAAAGCTTGGGTGATTCTCATAACGTGAAATGAATTTATTTAATACATTGACATCAATTTTAAATGCAAAGTTTAGCGGAAATATCTATCGGAAGACTGCATTTACAGGAAGCCACAGTGTACGTGGAACACTAAACGATCAATACTTAACTAAGTACCACGCGACGCTCGGTACTACATTGCACTTTATGGTTATTACATTTCACAAGTAAAGGCGGTTCTTAATCAGTACAATAAAATTTGGCTCGATCAGACGTCGTACGAATACGGCACTGATCATCGGAGTTTTGTGGTTCAGTACGTCTCACTCGAACGTCACATTGAGTTGCCGTGAGGCGTTGAATGCGTCGAACCGGCTGTGTCAGCTCATTGCGATCGTACGGTCATGAGGCAGTCAGCTAATACAACTACTATCTGGGGCTACCTACGTGTTTGCGTTTGTCTGTTCACACTCGAGAGTCGTGAGTTACGTTGTGCCTCTACGTGGAAGATGTTTAGCAGTAAGTTACTAGTACGAAACTAGTGAAAATATTTTGAGCTAATGTATGTACATTTCAAAAAGTAATTCAATACGGAACAACAGTACAGTTCAGCCTTTTCCTGAATAAATTAAAATGATTGTTTACAAATCAAGTACAGATCTACTTACTCGTTCAAAATCTACGTTATTCATTCAAAACCTGTCGTCAGCTAGTTTCAGTTCCTGTATTGTTTCTTTTAAGTCGGTTCACAGGTTTTGAATAAAGAGGTTACCGCTTAATTGTCAGTTAAAATACAGTTAATATATCAAACATTTACCTAGTCTTCAGTCCCTGAGTTGTATAAATATTTTCCTACTTCTTACTCGACTTTAATGATTTGTATACTTTGGTTCTGATGAAACTCTTGACGTGCCAAAATAGAATTAAACAGTTGCGATATAGTAGGCTTTTACTCGTACCCGTCAACAATGTGTATACATGTATACATATCCATGTATAATTTATATATATTCAATATAAAAATATCAAATTTCATATAAAGTCATAAAGTGTACCCAAAACCTACGTGATGGTACAAAAAGTGCTCAATTACACCAAAACGGTGTTTACACTTTGGATTTCAAATCCATTTACATTTTATAATGTGGAAATCAATCGTGGAATTTTAGTTTGAGTTTTCTTCTAGTGGAATGTGCCGACCGCCTACAAAATAACAACTACAGTTGATTCAGTACATGATTCTCAAAAAAGGATCATTTCATTATTCACGTATTCAAACATGTGTTTTCAACGTACAAAAATTTGTATAGACTCGTAAAATGTATAAATAGACTTTACATACAACTGCTTATTGCTAAATGTTGCCGTATCATCAGCACTGTAGTGCCTACGAGCGCAGACGTCTCCGTTGGAAGTCATTGCCCATGCAGTAGTCGTAATACACGTGTATGTAGTTCAGAGGCGCGGAGCGGCGTGGACCTACAGGCTACACCTCGCAGTCCATGTTATGAACCAAAACGCGGGTCAGAAATATTTGGAAGTTAAATGTAGGTATACATAAATTCAGTCTGTGTTCGGGTTTGGCAACGACGTTATTGTTATTGAAGTTTGTTTAAAATTAATAACAAATACGATACTCCTATTTGTGATGAGAAAATAATGACGTTAATAAGAAATATAATTTTACGTACCTCTTACAAGCAATAAATTTGTTCAGGGAGGTTGTTTCTGTCTATTTGAAAGACAATTTATTGGCTGACAACCCATACACGTGGCGCTCGTTGGGTCAGTGAGCCATACGAAAAAGAATCGCGATCTTTGGAAGACTGCGCCAGTATGAACATTGTTTCTGATAAATAATACTGTTTTTTATACATATTCATACACATATTCTGGGAACATAATGAGTTAGAGCACCATGCTAACGTATATAGGTAAGTCTACACAATTCGCACTCAGGAGGGTGTTCCCTCCATGCTCCTGTAGCGAAACTTACTTTTGCTTTTACTACGTAGAGCTGCCTGAATTTATGTTTCCGACTATAAAATGACGCAACGACTGTATTTTTAAAATACTTAAACTCATCGGAAGATTCTAAATCCCCGGCTTTTTTATCGTACAAGATCTAATCGGTGTACCCACCATTACTAACCCTTACACACTTAATCATTTCATTATTCTTTACAATTTTTGTTAATATTTTTGATTCCATGATATGACCTTTTCCTCCTATCTTTCTATCCGATTCTCAGATATTGCTCTCCCCATACACTCCGACGTAACAAAAAATAATTTAAATAAAATGACACAAATTATTAATTTTAAAATTTCTTTATATATATACTTTTGTATAATGTGATTGCACCATTTATTTGATTTTAGTGATGTTCATTGTTTATGCGTAGTCAAAAAACAAACGGTAACTGAATAGTTACAGGTTTGAGTACGACACTAGCAATCAAATAATATTATAAGATTTACCGATCTTTCTGCATTGAGGACAAGTTTAATTTGTCACTTCATGCATGAAAACACTCTATGCTAAAATAAATACCTAACTATCTTAAATAATTCTGTCAACATGTACGAAATCTGCGCCTAAAATCTTAATGAATTTTCATAAAACAATAATAAAATTATAATGCAAAACACTTTTAAAATTGCAACTATATCTATACATCAAATCCTCTCCTCGAACCGTCAAAAGACCTCATCAAAACATCACAGCAAATCGAACGTCCAGCATGAAGCCAAGACGACCAGCCAAATACGAAGCCCGTCGAGAAAATAATAGTCGAGGCGATCAAGTAATAGGCTTAACAACTAGAGAGAGGCGCCGGCGGGGCGAGGGCGCCGCGCAGCGGAGCTTTCGATGAAGTCTATAACGGCCGCAAATTAAAACTAAAACAAATTAACATCGTAAAAAGTCACAGTTGCTTTGATTTTTGGCTCGTGTACAGCACGTAGTGTTGTAGCGTGGCTTACGGTCTACTTGGGAGGCGGGTACGGCTGGTAGGCCTCGTCGGGCGACGCCGCCGTGGACGCGTGCTCGCTCTCCATCGGCATCTGGATGATCGGCGGGGTCGGACCCGCGAAGTACTGATACGGGTGCGACGTGAAATACTGCAACACAACATCGTGCCGTCTCAGCGCTCTATCGATAGATTGATTGCCCCAGGTGTGTTAATTTTCTTTTTTTCCATTGAACGGTTAAACATCATCCATCTTTGTGTGTATTATTAATTTCCCATTTTTAGCAAACACGAGGTAACACCAGGCACTTAGTGTCGTATAGCAGAGTGGCAGCATAACGTGTGGCAGAGAAAGCGAGAGGAGCGCTAAGTGAGCGGTGGATCGTAAGCAATGGGACACGGAAGGTTAGAGCGTTCGATTACAAGTTTACTGTGCACTCACGTATAACTCATTTTCCGGCCTTAAGCTGTCCCAGTTTACCTGGAAAACAGAGAATTATTATCAGTCTTGTATTGTTTTCGACTGAATATATTCTCGTAAACCTCTGACTCGATAGCTGTGTAGTTTATAGGCCGTCTTCTGTTTTATAAAGGTTGCTAACCACCGCACTCCTCGTGTCCCGGCTCGGTCGACAACTGGCCCTCTGAAAGGTCTGCAGTCGAGTACTTGCGGAATTGTAGAGTAAGACAGGACATTGATGCACCTAATTGAGAGAAATGGGCCAGTTGCCTAGTTGTGGAATGAGTACTGGAGACTTACGTATTGGCTAGGCACAGCGTCGATGGGTATATGTGGGTGCGCGGGGTGCGTAGCGTGGTGCGCGGGGTGCGCGGGCGGGATGAGCGCGGCGTAGGGCGCCAGCCAGGCGGCCGGGTGCGCCGCGTGGTGGTGGTGGTGCAGCTGCGGGTGGTGGTGGAAGGCCGCCACGCCGTACATGCCGCCGCCGCTGCGGTACACCCCGGCGCACTCGCCGCCGGCGCCGCCGCCACCCACTCCTCCGGCGTAAACACCGCTTACAGCCATTGCGGCCTGGAATTGTAGAAAAGTACAATCAAATCTCTTGAAAATCATTCAGTGTTTACCAATTCAAAATATTTCAATACAAAGAGAACGAAACCATCATTGGGAATACCTCAATTGCAAATTCAAAGAGGTTGACTTGCAAATTAAATTGATTTGTGTCAACTCGGATTCTTGACGACATGAGAATCAGAATGTTATAATTATGCGGCTTCTTTACTTTAGTTCAATGAAGAAGTTAAAGCCGCATAGATAACGAGTTATACACATTTATATAATACGACAGTTCCCTGCTCTTGTTACTCGGCGACTCCGTCCTGATAAAACTTGCACAACTATCTCTGCCGGAAGGCGACTTATGCTAATTTTATCGCTAATGAAGACTTTGAGTTACGTAAGGTACCGGTTCTTTACGACCACCCCACGTTATTTGTTTACGAAATTAAAACTAAAGGGAGGGCCTCATTGCTATGTCGCTTGTCAATCAGTCTACAAGGTTAACTTACGTTATTACGGTAGACTCATGCCATGTGAGAAAGAACAGGATGCCTACCAGACTTGGTAGTTTCACACATCGGCAGTCAAAAGCTGAAAATCCTATTCATTGGATTGCTGCAGGCTGTTCGTTCGAGTATTTCGATGCAACAGAGCAACACGTCAGAGCTTGGGCTCTGACATATTGTCCCTCCCATTATGTATGCTGCCTACTCAGTGCCCCAATTTAGTTTTTAATGATGAATCGTCCTGAATCAGAATATATAGGACAAAACAAAACGTAGAGTTGTGACGCTTGCTATTGCTTTTGGGTATGACTGTGGATGGATAAACGTAAGGGGAAACAACAAAAAAACTGGCACTCCGTTAGTGCCGACAGAAGTGAAAACTTGAACAATTTTATTGTGCAAGAAGAAAAATACTTTTATAGAACATTGGTCCGTAACCTTATCTAAATAAAGAGCAAAATTGCGTATACAAAAAAAAAAACTTCCCAAAACCTTTGAAGTAAAAAAATACTTGCATAGAACACTGATCCGTAATGTAATATAAATAAAGAACACAATCGTGTTTACAAAAATGAGGTGTCGGTAACGGTGTCGCGAGTTCAATTGTTTTTCCCATCTCAAAAACACCCAACGCGCCTAAAGAAGTTTTCACTTCAAAAACGATGGATGGATTGTGTGAAACATGATATGTCTAAAAAGGGGGATACTACATTCACTACTGAGATGACAGCTATTATAAATGTATGGAAGAACAAATGCTGCACACCCTAAATAGGGATGAAGGCAGGAGGATGAAGATACCTTTATAATGCTGCCGTTATGTATGATGACGTTTGCTAGCTACTGAATGGATAGCTGTCAACTGGCTACCTGGGTAATGGAATCGTTGTTGTCCCTCCATGCTCGTCCGTTGTTATCGTTTTGTTTGTTGTACAGTGCCTTTTTCTTGTTACCGCCGTCGGCGAATTTAACTAGTAGAGGCTCCTTAGCGCCCGGGATCGGGTTGCCATTGAACATCTGAAACATATGGAAATGTGTTGAGTTTTTATCTAGAATTACTTTCAGATCGTTGGGAAATATGAGAAACAAAAAAGCATAAACGTATTTATCTTTCTAAACATCGACCCTTTTTCAGATAAATATGTTTTCGCCTTATTTTGTTTTTTTTTTCACTCACTTGAATAATCTGCTCGCACTTCTCCCTGGACTCCATCCTTGCAAAGCCCACACCTTTGCTTTGGCCGTGGGTATCACGCAAGATTCGCGTGGACACCACTTGGCCAAACTTAGCCAGCAGTTGGTCCACATCGTTCTCCTTGAAGTGCGGCGGCAGGTTGGCCATGTACAGGTTGGTAGGATCCTGTTCTTGTTGCTGTAAATGCCCCGGAGTAATAGGTGAAGAACTTGCTCTCCAAATCTTCAATGTTTAAAAATTCAAATTGGAAGTTTCAGTGACATTATCAGAAAATTTTGAGCACCACAGTAGGTGATTAATTAGCAATAAACAAGTGCTGAGACTGAAATACTTTGAAAGTGCTTAGCACATTCAGCTGTTGTGGGGATTTGAGATTCATATACCATGTGACAAGCCCCGGAACCACTGTAAATGTTTTGATATGTGCGTTTATGACACAAAAATATCCATTGCATGGTTGCTTTTGCCACCCACCATTAGGAAAGCATTATCATTCGGGGAGTTAATACATACTGCTTTATTTACATGTTCCAATGTGTACGTGTGTGTGATGGAGCAGACTGTGACGTCACACGATATCATCGGCTGCATGACAACATGTCTTGTTTATTTTGTTAACTATTAATTTAAATGTCTCTAAGCGTTAATTTAACGTGTCTGTGAATTTGTTCTTAGAATGTTAAAATTAGCTTGAAGCCCGCATAGAATATCTAGACACTGAAGCCAGCTCTGACGAAAATCAGCAGATTGATCTAATGTACTAATATTACGTAGGTGTTATCAACGACATGGGCATATACATTAGCATAGAGATTACGAAGCTAGTTAAAATTCGCATACACACTAATTTAATATCGAAAGCATAGAAATACCCGAGCCCAGTAGCGATAATATAATTATACATTGTTATAACGCTGAAGCATACGACAATAGTATAGAATTAATAGGATGAAACAATGTCTGAAGTATAGAATTAAGTAAGCGTTATATTTGCGTCGATTTGCGTACCATTGCAGGGATAACATACTTACAACACATTAGTGTTACATTGTTCGTTTGTGAATACGCTGACACAACATTACCACTCGTGTTGTTTCCCAAAATGGACTACACAAATGAATGATCGTGTACTTGGTAGCTGTGTTAAAACCGGGACATTTCAAAGTATTTATCGCCCATATTGTCGATGCTCTAAACACAGGACCTACTTCTAGACAGTCAATCTATTGAATCAAACAAATTTAGGCATTATAATAATGGCTGGAAAATAGGAGCACGTCGAAGATTTCACCTCAAATTACATGGATCGGGATGCTTATGCTACATATGCATAAATGTCAAATCTAGCAAAGTTTACAAGATAGGGAACACTCTTTACTTTCAGTTATGTATGTTAACAGCACTTCTTATATAGATAAGGGGGTATAAGTACTAAAGCTATAAGTAAGGGAAGACGGAATAAAGGGTTGGATCAGTGGGGAAGGCAACTGTCTAAATGGCGAAAAGTCTGCCATCTTCCTAAGTAACGACTAATATAAATTGAATTATGGAAGGCTCTAAAGCATTATACGATTCCAACTCCCGACAAGAAACAATCGCACTGCGCTTCATTTCACAGTTGCCATTCCTTTTGTGTTTAATGGCTTTTGGACATTCATTAAGTATTTAAGGATTTTAGTTGGAACAGGGAGTTAAGAGTTAGTATTTCGTAGGTCATCGTAGTAAAGGCGAAGGAGCAGAAGTAGAAGACGATGGGATGAGAGAGCGGACAAGGAGCAGGCGGTTAGTCATAATAGTATTACTTGCATGCACAACGTACACGGTTCAGTCTACGCAGGAACCAGATACCCACTTTAGCCATCTGGGCCTGAACACCTTTGGCTTGTAATCCTTTAACAGCTGCCTCAGCCGACGCGATCGTTTCAAAATCTACAAAACCGTAACCTGAGAAAAAAAGTTAAATTATTTTATAGTAGGGAGTTACCTCAGCCGATAGGGACCGCTTAAAAAAAGGTTTTTTTTATAATTTCGATGACTCATGCTTGGCCTTATGTATGTATGTTGTAACATATATCTAAAATTTCAAAGAAAGAACAGCTATGGTACATACATTTGATATGTAACTAATGAGCGCGAGTATATTGCCTACTCGACATTAGCGTGATGAAAATGTGACATCGAAAAAGGGTAACATCGTGATGAACATTTAAATTACTGTGCAAACTTCATATCGAGGTAATAATTTAGTATCATCTGTGCTTGGGTGCAAATATAGTGAACATGATAATATATCTACTATAAAATATATAAAATAAACATTTAAGTAAATATGATAATGTCATAAATATGAATCAAATTGAATGTATCTAGTGTTCGTGCATATATTGGAAAAAAGTCTCACCATAGATGGGTTAGTTTAATGAAGGTAGGTATATGGTATTCTAGAAAATATTAATATATTGTTTTAAATAATTCAATTACGAATAATCGTATCAATGCAACTCTATTCAAGTAATAAATTGTAAAACAATATTTAAATACATACGTGAGATACTATGCACAGATTTATAACTAAGTATAGTACTTTACATGTAGATAACTTGGTAACTCGCTATGACAGTGTATAATAAAGAGGACGTACGGTATGAATGTTGTTTACCTTTACATTTATTTGTATTTTTATCCAATATTGCTTTTGTTGAAATAATGTTGCCATACCTGAAAATAATACGTAAATTAAAGTTGGTAACATGATCGGAGTCAGATGTTGTATGTGAGTGATAAAACTTACATCTGGCACATTTGCACAAGGTCCTTATCGGTGGTGTTCTGGCTGAGGCCTCGTATGTAGAGGTTGGTGCGGCTCAGCTGTTCGCCGGCGGCGCCCGTGGTGGAGGCGGACGAGGCCGGCGGCGGCGGTGCCGTGCTCAGCGAAGTGGAGCGCGTGCCGCCGGCCGAGCCCGTGTTGGACGACGACGATGACGCCGTGTTGGCGGGCGAGGCCGCCGTCGGCACGCGGCCACCGGCTCCGCCGCATCCTCCCATTCCCGTGCCCGTGTACTGAAACAACACATCGAGTATTAAAGCGTCATCTACACAGGAATGGACAGTTATTTACGAGGTTTGGGTTTAGTTCTTATTCCACATGTGGAACAACATTGGCTCTTAATATCACGTTGCTGCACATAAATTAATGAAACGGAGAAGGATTTCTACAATGAACGATCACATGTTGATACCATAACCACAATGCGTGAGACATGACATGAGACGACAAGTCATGGTGTCTACGAGCTGTGCACATGTCGGCTCATCTAGGCACCTAGATGAGCCATACCTGTTAATGACAAACTCTCATCAAAAAGTGCATAGGTACTTCTTAAATTTAATTCGTTTGGTTTGTTTTTCCTATTACATAAACCAAAACCAACATTTTGATTTATGACGGTGTTGAACACGTTACATAACTATTTAATTAAATGTAATTCTGCGTGTATAATCGAGACATGATGTCGATGGCTGTAATACCCGAGACTACATTGTAGGTGTAGCTCGGTGTCGGCACGATTACATTATGTTCACTGGATCAGAGTGTTAATATGCGCGCTCGTAGCAACTTAGCGAAACGGCTGGAATAAGTCGGCACGCGGAGCCCCAGCGAGGCGACTTCATTGAAATAACTGTTCTCAGTGAAACGCGTTAAGACGTCGACTATTAGTTATCTAGCCGACGAGTAATGAATAGGGAGGAGTAATGAGCGCATGCCGATTCCGAGCACGCACCCTTAATCGACTCGCATGCTCGATACCCGCCGAGTTAAGAAAAGCCAACGGTACGGATTGCACGTGCTCCGTTCCGGCAATGCTACAATTTGTTAATGGATGAACAGTTAGTTTGGATTAACGAGGAGGCTCGGGAGTCGGGCGACTGGAAATAGCAATTTGGTTCGATAAACAAGTGTTTAACATGAAAACGTTAATGGATATATTTTACATTAGATACTCGTACCGTGAAACGACGCTTTGATAACGCAAACATGAAATTGATTACAAGGATATCGTGTAATCTGACGGTATGATCGCTATGAACGAGGCACCATAACCCAGGATTTTATTATGGTATAAAAATATACTCGGTTCAGAAAGGAGAGCATCCTTTAACGCGTGCGCAATTTTTCCTTTTTAGGTATAACAGACGACAGAAAACTCATTTACTTCAGGTGATGAAAAACAGTAGGTAATTCACTTACATCTAAACCAGCACACACCAACTACAGTGGGTACTCTACGATGTTCTGCTATTTGCATTTAGTTAACATATTAATCCCATAAACTGCGTGTCGTTGACGTAACAACTCATCAAGTGGAGTTACATATGTGCTGTAAAGTTGCCATTTGTGTAATTAAGTTCAGGGTACACATATTATTTTTACCTTTAAAACCTTTTAAGAGGACTTTTCCCGGGGTTACCGGAGGAATTTAGATTCGTAATCCAATTGGTATCTTGGTTGTAGACGACGGTAATTGGACCAATTTGTGTTAACTGCCGGAACGACCGCCGCGGCGATACATACGCCAACATAAAAACAAATTAGCAAAATTCTTGGTTTATGCCACGATTTCGATAAAGAACAAACGGTTTATAAAGTAAAATAAAAATGTTTGCGTTTTTCAATATGGGAACTTCAGTTCGTTAATTATTTTCGCATTGCAACTTCAAGGAAGTTTATTAACTTGGTATTTAGTTTCTAATAACTTGGTCTGAACTTTGACAGTGGGTAGACTTAAATATAATGTTCATAATTTGTTAATCTAGGCAACTTGTGCTGTCTCGAATCTTATATATTGTTTTACAAAAACGCTGAAATCTTCCGAGGTCCTTGGAATTTAATGTCTTAGTGACTTGGAGTTTAATGAACCAACGTTCCTAGAGTTGAGAACATGTAATCTTCTATACATTCTTTCTTTAGACCTCCTTCAACTAATCCTGAAGTGCATGTTCAATTAAGAAATAATGATTAATGTAATTGACACACTTTACAACCTACCAATCGTTAACAAGACAACTTTTAAGTGGTAGTTAAAAGGCAAAATGTCCGATTAGAGCTATTTAAACTGTGTAGTTCACAACGAGTTCACATTATGTCGGCCACCTGTGCAATTTACTCAATTTAACTTTATTATCTGCTCGGAAATTTGGATGGGTAATTAAGTGAGTCAGGCCAGTCGTCCGCCAGTGTACTCGCGGGACGGAACAACCGAAGTTTGGTTACACGTCGGCTCGTGTTTGGAGTTTGTTGACGGAAATACCAGCTACTGTAACTGTGACCGAGATTTAACAGAATTTTACGATGCCTTGAGGTTTAAAATAAAGTGCAGCAGAACTAGGTCTTGAAAGAAGCTAGCGGTTATATAGCAACGACAGACTCGGAATTCTGAGGACCTACCTTAATTTGTGGAGTACATTCTTAAATGTATCGGAGCCACTTTCGGGTTAAACGCTCCATAAGGTAGATAGGACGGTACAACTTACCACAATACCCCTGCTATACCTTCATCAAGTTTCAAACAACAGTAGCTAAAACATTTCCTATTTTTATACCTCAAAATAAAACACGGATTACGTCAATACTTAACACGCGAATGTTACAAAAAGAAATAACAATCTTTTAAGCTTCTGAGAACCACGAAATCCTGCTGAAAGTAAGTTCCAATCAGTCTGGCTTAGCTTCGACAGGTGTCAAACGTACCGGAGCACCGAAGTGACGGAACGGTGGGAGGTGACAGTTTATGACAAGTAATCATCACGCGTCGAAGTTGCGCGAACTTTGACGTAAGTGCCTGCTTTGTGAAAACTTCGGCATGTTTTGTGAATAAATGATTTTTGTTATAAATTCGTCGAATTTCGCCTTATGTGTTTGGTAGAGAGTAGTGATTAGGTATAGTTTAGCGTCTTGTTTGGGGAGGTAAAAGCTGTAGCACGCCATATAAAAAAAAATAACGCACATTGGTACCTAAAGTTTGAGGACGCAGTATTTTGAGGATTTCAGAAAATCATATGAAATCCTAAAATAATCATGAAATAAGATTTTCTTGAACCAAAGTGCTATCAAAGAAATAATTCTTAATTTTTTCACCTCAGCACCTCTAACAAGCAGGTTTTGCTGTTTATAAACAGTGAGCAAAATTCGATTTTGCTGCGAGCGTGAGATGAAGTAACATTTTATTTTTCTTTGTGCTGAGTACTGCTAAGTCTACTCACAAAATTCGAAAGATTTGAACTTCACTTTCACTTCCATACGAAAAAAGCGAAAGATAGAAACGTGTCGATTCGAAGTTCGATTTTAAAATTCCATATCTAGTAGGCCCAAAACGAAAAACAATAAAACGTTCGGTTAAATATAACCTACATTATATAACCGTAAAATTGCAAATCATCTGATAAGGTTTTATTTAAATGCTGTTTTATTATATTTTATCTACACCCATGCTATAAACCCTGTTTAAAAGTTTCTGAAACAGCATTGCCAACATTAAAACAACCAGTGTCATAGTAACCATAAATTATCTAAACGAGTGTTACAATGTTGAAGGCACTTTTCATTATGGAACTCCTTTGCTTTTTCGATTCGTTCCTTACTCAATCTTTATGAATTTCAAAAAAAGGAAATTTTCATTCACGCGCGTTTCACTACCACAGCGCCGTAATTTAAAAAAACTTATAGGTTATTCACGTCGTATCCTGCCATTTTTTAACCGACTGGAAAAAAAGGAGGAGGTTCTCAGTTCGTCGGGATATTTTTTTTTTGTTCGATATTGTCTAGCATTGCAAAAATTTATTACTTTGTTGTTTACAAAAATGAGTGATACAAGCTTTGATAACACATCCAAAATGTAAATAATTATTACAATAAATAATTATATTATTACCTAAGTATACATTGTTTGTATTAGATAAGTACTCAGCAATTAAACTTTCCATGAATTTACATAGGGTTCTTACAACACTGTACAACACCCTATGGTTCTTGAATCTTTTATAGAGGATTCATATCATGGGTGTAGATAAAGTCTTGTATGCAACTGTACATAATAAGGTATTAAAACACTCATGTGATACTATTATCACACTCTGCTTCGTCTCGTGTGATAAACCCACATTCGTGTTTTAATACCCATTATTATACTATACCACAGTTGCATAAATAACTATTATGGAACGAACTACTTTAATGCGGTTTGATGTAGGAGTGCACTGGCAGAAATCGTCACGCGAAAAGGCGCTTGTGACTGTATTCTTCTAATCCAAAAAGAAAGAAAGTGAGAGGAGATAGAAAGTGTGAATTTGGTCAAAATGATAATCCAAGATGGTGGCTGCGAAAATTTTCACATTTTTCGTCTCGGGTGTTGTTTTTATAGTTATCGAGGGTGATAAAGACGATAGTGAAGTCAAAATAAAAGTCCAAGATGGCCGCTGCGAAAATTTTCACATTTTTCGTCATGGGTGTTGATTTCATAGTTTTCGAGGGTGCTAAAGCCGATCGTGAGGTCAAAATGTAAACACAAGAAAGCGGCTGCGAAAATAAAAAAAAAATCTTCGTCGGTATTGTTTTCTTAGTTTTTGAAGGTTCTTAAGTCGATAGTGAGGTCAAAATGCAAATCCAAGAGCCCGGCTGCGAAAATTTTGTTTCTGTTTTAAATCATACGTGAGGACCTTCGTTCCTGACGGGGTTTCAAAAGGTTTTTTTTCTAAATAATCGTTTTGTTTTTTCTAATCAAATAAAGAGAATATTTACGGATAAAATACGAATTTTTTCATGTAGTATTTTTTTACCTATAGTTATATATCTTCTCGCTAAAAAGAAGTATGTTACATGATACCAAAGTTATTTGTATCTCGTGTCTTTGAATCCCTCGCTGCGCTCAGTATTCTAACTTAGAAATCACGAGCTAAAAACCAACTTTACTCTCTTGTTACACAAATAACGACTTATTATCTAGGTTACAAACAAGTTCCTCATAATCTTATTAAATGTTTTCCCTATCAAAATCTCTGTTTAATAGTTTCGAAGTTAGATAAAAGTAGTGTGGTAAACAAGAAAATTGTCTAGTTTTTTCACTCCGCTTCAAGATAACAATGTTTTCAATGATTATTCTAATTAAATACGTTTAGCCAACTAATTCTAGGTAAACTCTTATTTTTTAAATCAACCCATGGGAAAACAAATGAGTTTTATGTCTAGACAGGACAAGCCAGTTTAATATAAAAGTAACTCCAATGTAACAGCAACATCAGCTGTTTTGAGTGTAGCCGCCGCGCCGCCGGCAATCAACATGGCCATAAAACACGCGATTTTAATTTTGTCCACAGTAAAATTTAATGATGTAACGTGAACGCACACGTCGCCCATTGGGAGCATATGACTATGGGTGATGACGTCACGCGCGTAGGAGGGCCGCGGGGAGCGGAGCTGTATCTCAAAGGCATGGGGTGGCGGGAGATAGCACTCAACAGTTGGTCCCGGCTCGATAGCGCAGCGCGTGCGTGCCGTCGACCACGTCACATGGCCGGCGAACACGCAAACTTAGTATGTACTCATACTTGTAACTGCATTCGAATTACCCGCTCACGTATCGCACAATGTTAATTAGGAAGATAAAATTGGTGTGAACCCGTCCGTTTGAATTTTATAATGAGTAAAATTATAAACGATGAAATTCCGGTTTCAATTTTTAAGCAGCCGCGCGGCTACAGATGCGGTGGCCAGCGAATTCACAGCGCGGGATCCAACTGATTCACGCCGAAGCTCACGAAATGAAACATAAATCCCATTCAATCTATTTAAATTGAGCACTCCATTTGTTTTATCGTCGATTCAATCAGGAAATCGATCAATTCGTTCGCCATTTACTACGGCCAGACAGTCCACTTGATGACTGCCTACTTTTATTTAGATTGTGAGTAAAAATTGCCTTGTGAGTCTACGGAATGGTCATTAGTAGTTTACTTAATTTGGTAAAGAAAATTTAAATTACATAACAAATTAATTTATTACTAATTAGGCTGAACTGAAATGCTAGTGCTATTAAGACACTACATTATTCACACCTGAAAAGGAGTAGTCTAACTAACTAACAAAAGCAGAGATAAATAGGGTTGCTACGAGATAATTGAAGCGAGAATACGCGAGTAGATAGGCTTCGGTCGGTGATGGACAGGTGAAATTAATTACCTATAGCATTCAGACTACTCTCCCACAGATTAGTAAATACTAATTGGTGCTGTAAGTACTAATCTATCTGAACTGAAGAAATTATCTATTACTTTACATACAAAAACTAGCGTAATGGCTCATTGATCATCCGGTGTTTAAGTCAGTAAAAACGTTATGATGGAGAACCAGAAAAACAAAACCATTGGCAGGGGCAAATGATTCAGAACACTGGTATGGACGAATTTAAATATCGGTAGCGGCCGCGGCCCTACCCTCTGTCACACCAACATTAACATAATTCAACAAAAAAAAGACCACCCTTACCAGAGAAAAAATGATTCCTTTTTTCTGCGCCTTTTGACCCAACCTATAGTTCACAATATTGAACAAGTTTCACCGCCGACGCTGTACCCTACCCTATAAAAACAATTTGATGGAACTTACATTATGTTAAACATTTGCACGAGGAAGGGTAAGAAAAGCGTAGACCGTTTCAATTATTTAAACACACAACTGATCCACGTGTACAGTCAGTGTTCAGGAATCTAAATTGTTGCTTCTAATGAAAGAACGATTTGTCGTAAGCGCATCATGTTTAATACAATAACCGTTCCCATTTAGATAAATATCCGTCAGTGGAGAGTGATAATGTTTCCACGGCTGTTCACAAGGGCTAGGGTCCTTCACCTTTCGCCAGAGCCAAAATAAATCTAATTCCTTGGATGACAGATATCAGCAAGCCTTGTTTATTTATACTTTCACCCCGGCTTATGGGAGGGTGGCACACGTGGGACGTGCTCTGCCCCATTGTACCGAAATAAACTATTATACTCACAAAGTCAACACATGCACATCACGTGATTAGATAATAGCAAAATTGTATTATTTAGAAATATTCCGAGAACCTTTCACGCCGGTATTCATCAATCGTCGTTGCTTGGGATGTAATTGATGACCCTGGCTCATTTATAAAATAGACGCAGTTATACGTATTACCGTGTTCGACAATGAAAAAGGATCTTCTAAATATAAATTATACGGCAGCGAAACCTTCCAAAATAAATGTGGTAATTTCATTTACAAAAAAAAAATTCTCCGCTGCGAATACATTTAAATATATCAGCATAATCTTTGAGTGCGTGCGTGTGAAAATGAAGCGCCCAGGAAGTCGAGTAGCTTCGGCCTAGATGATTCTAATGGAAACGGGGAAAGGACTACTACTTACTTACTTTAATCTCGGCCTCAACTTTCCTCGTGAACCTTAGTTATTAACATCTCCGTAGTAAATAAAACAGAAATATGAGAGCATCCTCGTTGGGTATCGCTACAGAAAAAGCTACCGACGGATTAGGGCGGGCTCGGACGTAAAACGCATTAGAGTATTACAGTCAGACACTTCTGTCACTCCTTACGATAAAAACGTTGGGTTCTTTACTAAAAAATGTAACCTCTATTTAGGGCTGCCATATTTGGAAAGGGGCGCGATGGATCTAACAAGCTTCGGAGTTGTGACAGCCCTGACAGCTGACATATTCCGGTCATTAATCAAGCGGTCATAGATATATGTTACGACTGCAAGCTGGGGACGGCGAAGTCCGATCAAAGTCGTGTTCACTAAAAACTGGGACAATAAACTGATTACTATTGTCACGACGTTTTAGTGTAACACTGGACAGTTCCAGAAATAAAACTAATATGTATTCAAAACCATCCACTTAATATTTTCACAGCGGAAATTGCTTGTTTGTCCATTTTATTATAAAAGTGCACTAAGTATAATGGACCTAAGGTGTTAACTTTTACATTATTCAACGTAGCGCTTGTTACGGTAAATGAAGACACGAGGCCGACATAAAAGTTAAAACAAACCTGTAATTGATCGCTACAACATAACGTTACAGCGACGGTTAAGAATCGTCGGAACTGATAAGTCGACTATTTTACGACTACGATTACTTTATCGGAAAACAAAACGTTTTTTAATGTTCTTTTATTATAACATACACTTTTAAGTGTTGATCTTATCGAAAATGAAACGCGATAATCCATTCTCGGTAATCCCACAAGACAGTACTCCTACAACGGATCTTTAACCACGATATAAAATTGCACAAGTAAAAGGAAAACTCGAGTGGAGCAAATCGCATGAGCGAAGTTCTTTTTCAAATGTTTCTCGATGTAAAAAAGCGAGTTCAGTATCGGCGCGGCGACCATGAGATAAATCCTGAAGGAGACGCGTTGTAATAAAACACGTACGGCTCGGGGAGCTACATTTTATTTCGAAAAGCGATAAGGGCGCGAGAAATTCCTTTTACGAGATTCTTGTGGAGGAGGGTGGTGAGGTGCAGCCACTCTTTGTGCAACATCTGGTTTGTGTCGCCTCGTAAACAGCCCAGTGAGCTCTCTGTTCGACGACACTTCACACAAAACTGTGATTGTAAGTACACAAATAATCAGACAACTGTTTGTTAGAAAATATTTATAAAAAATCCGTTTTGGTTTGAATGCTGTGTGAATTCAACGACATAACAGAGAATCGAAATCATATTTTTTAATTCTTAAGAACACCTAGGTATATGATACCTGGGTATACCTAATGCATTAAAGAAGTAGGTACGTGTTTGTGTGTGTGCTATGCTATCGTAACAATTGATCAATCTCCTGCTTATATTCAGTATGCGGAAACAATGCACCAATTCATAACCAACGGATAAACAGAGTAAACTTCTAAATTAACTAGTTTTATGCAAATCACGATCTAGTTGTGTTGTTTTAAGTGCTCCGAGAAGACATTAATCACATAATATTGTTTGTGTGTAATGCATAACGAGCTACAGCCGTGGCGGGCGTAGAAATTGATGGAGCGATGTCAACGAGCCGACTTCGCGGTTAATTATCTAGTCCAGAGCCGTAAGCAACGTTGCCACGGTGCCAGGGGTTCACCACTTGCTAACTAGAATTCACGCTTTATTGATTTAAACACAGTAGGTTACTCAGGTTTATTAGATATGTTGTTTACATTGAAGAAAGTTAAGTTAATACTCACTTAATAGTTGAATGAAAGGAAAACGTTTCACAACATTAAGGAAGTGTTGCGGTCCGGCAGACAGCGGAACCTCCGGCCGCCGGCGCTCGTAAACCCGATCGTAAACTTAAACATACCTCATTAGAACATGCAGAAGATGGCGCCGGCTAAAGATTCTACTTTATTTATGGGACGTATTTCGTGCCAACATAATTGACTGCGCTACGTCATTCGTAGCGGAGGTTCTGATGCGAATAATTTATCGATCTCGTACCTGAGACGCAACGATTTCATTTTACACGGAGTATTTGATTAAATTTATATTTATTTATTTAATCATTTATGTACACACAAATAATACACAGACAAGACAAAAGGAACAGAAAAATACGTACAAAGGTGATGCTTATTTCTAATGAAATCTCTTCCAGCATACCTGCGATAGGACAGAGGATAAAAAGAGATGTATATAGTGATATTTCAGCGAAGAACTCCAAAAGAAGTTAATAAAATGCTACGAGAATACCTCTACGAAACTACGACAAGACCGTAGCTTTCGTAGCGAATGCGTAGAGGTTGGACGATCGCCGAAATATCTTAAAATAAACTGAGGCTCCGTAGAAGACAATTTTACGGTATTTGAAACATATCAGGGCCTATTGGCTATTGGGTATGGCTATAAACCTATCAGAATACCAGCGCTGCGACATTTATTTTTTAAATGTCGCAGCATATGCTGAGATAGGAGCCTTTACGCCTCGTACAGGACTTTTTAAATTTTTTCTTTATGTTTTTGATTAATTTGTGATTTCCTGTGCGAGTCTCAATAAATACTTTTCCTTTCATTCTTTCTAACAAGACTGATATCTTACAAATAAGCATGATGTTGCCGTGAATAAAAACAACACAAGCGCATACGCAACGACTATAATACGAGGCGAGAGCACGTGTTGGATTCAAGACGTATACCGGTATAAAAATAGTAAGTGCCTATGATTCATATCTACTCGCTGAAAGAATGCCGGAAGAAGGATAAACATAATGTATCGCGGAAGTTATTATTACAAAACCTATTATGAAACGTATTATTAATATCGCATTGCAGGTTGTTGCGGTAGATATGTGTTTCCAAGAAGACGCGTAGTAAATGAATAGATGGAAGAGCAAATCTGATGTTGTGTATGTTATTTTCTAAGGCTCTACTGAGGTAAGTTCTTACTCGTCCAATTTTCTTTCTTTTAGGAAAATAGGAATAATTATATAAGAGGAATTTTTTGGACGCCACTGTAGATTCTCTATTACAGAAGTTGCAGTGGTTGAAATACAATTTTCTTTACCGAATTTATTCGATCTCCGCAGCACCCTCTCGATGTGTGCAGTGAAGGCCAAAGGATATTGTCTCAATTGAACTAGTAACGCCTGTAAATCCTTTTGTAGATTGGGCCCTTTCAGTATGACGTCATTCAAGCTGTATTTGGATGTTTTGGCGGATGCGTTGAACACTATTATTAGATTTGTTGTTGACGATTCTTCTCTCTGAACGCCGCGCGCCGTGAGGCAAGAAACATTCAAGTTTACAGAGTATAGTAAGCTAAAGCAACGAACAATCCTCTTTATTTCTCCTGTGAATATCTCTACTGAGTGAAGAATGTTATTAATGAGCCATGCAGACCCTTCCAGATCTTTCCGGGCGTAATGACAATATTGTAGCACTAATAGTAGTGTGCGCGATGTTTTGCCATATTTGACTCACCTGATGCTGAGTATAAGGGCTTGGAGCCGCTGCGTACTGCTGCGGCTGAGGCGGCGGGTAGCGACAGGGCTGTGGCGCATAGGCCGCCGCCCACTGCTGCGCTCCGCCGCGGTACTGCGCCCCCGCGCTAGCCATGCGCGCTGCGCACGCGCCTGCGCCTGCGCCCGCGCCCCCGCTTGCGACCGTCACGGCGCCCGCGCCCGCGTTGCTTGCTGAGCGACAACCGCCGCCGGTACTCTGGGAACAATACAGAAAAACTGTTAGTTTTATAAATATTGTTAGTTGAATAAAGACCTGCAATTCATTCACTTTTTCGTGCACCTTACTACCTTTTCACTAACTGGAGTAAAGTTTTGTGCTTATGTATAATCAACTAAAAGGAGCCCCTGGACCCTGGCTAAAAGGAGCGTTACCTGTGGGTATGTTACTTCTAACACGCTAGGTATTTCTATGGCAAATTCTATAGGTGCCTACAATCTCTATTAATAATATTTTCTTTAGAGGCTCGTGCTTATTCCTTTGCTATAATGGAATGTGACTAGGTGGGTTAGTTAGTAGTGATTAGTGCACAATAAATATGCAGTTATTCAGCTCAACTCAGCTGCATCAAATTAAAGCCATCGTATTTTGTAAAGCTAAGAACAATAAACGGCTATTACTACGAACTGTACTATTTGCAACAGGATAAAGCCATAAGAAAATTTACATTTAATAAATGAAGCTATCGTGATTGTGTAGTCGGTACAACTTTCACTGTAAAGCGGCCATTTGTTTCGATAATACATGGCTCGCAAAACATATTCCTATCGCTTACCGTTATGGAGGAGGCACAGCCGGGCGTAATGTCATTTTAAAACCATTTTAGTGCCTAATTAGTTTACCTATAGTATTTGATGCTTCGTCCTCTTTTGCCAGAATTTTATTTTGTAGGTATACTCGTACCTACTCCAAAATTAGTCTTCCGTTCGTGTCTCGCCTAATAAAGTTAAGTTGAAAGTCACTTTTAGTAGCACAGTTAAAATGATATTAAAATCATTTGGTAACTTAGTTAATTTCTTTTACCTAGTGGAATAATTGCCTCATTAGTCTAGTGGTAACAAGTTCGGCCATGGACCGTAGCGAAAAGTTTCTAACAAAAACAGATGCGAATCACACAGCCAGGTGGTAACTGGTTTTTGTAAACTGCATCTTTGTGCAGTTATTGGTCTTAAAATAAAATACATAGTTTACAAAGAAACCAATATTAGTTAGATACGGTAATACTATAAATATGGCTATATGTTTTTATACAGAAAAGGAGCTCGAATTTCGGAGATCAGATTAGCAATGTTAGTTCGATTAAGGTTGTTTTTTAACGAGTAGATTTAAATCCTGGCGCTTATCTGATGCGCGTATATCTTGGGGATCCGCATGTTGCATCACGTCACTGACGTAGACATATGGCTATAACAGATTGGCATCTGTGTGCCGAGAGCCGTGACGAAGCGTGTCTGCAGACTTTCGCAAACGTCTAGAATACCTTATACATGCACATAATGTAGTACACAGATCTATGTGTACTTGCGTACATGTATCTACTCGTATCTTATCCGGCTAGTTTCTATTTTTGAAGGATTTGTGTATTTCAGTAAGAATGGTGAAAAATTAAACGATGCCCAATGGTTTTCCATATAGGCAGGTAATACATACATCGTGTCACGATAACGATGTTTCGAATTGTTCAATGTTCAAGTAATTCAGCTTAACTACTTCTGTAGGCATACTTACAAGAACACTTAGTATGAAGGCTCATCATCATACAAAACTACTTGGATAATCATGATAATCACGTACAAAGCTACCTTTTAACCGCAGCTCTACACTAGCTCGACATGAGAATATCGTAAACCAGAATCTACGACAATTGCCACCAACAATTTGACGCGAACGAGAATTAAATTCACAAGGAGTTTCAAGACAGTTCAGCGGTTCACAATTCCCTGTGGATGAGAATTAAGTTCAAAGGAAATGTTCTAAGAGAAAAGAAAAGAGATATCCATTCGAAGTGAGGTTAAGAGACGCTAATAGTCAAATAAAAACTTGGAGCATTAAAATCCGAAGAAACTGCTTTAACAAAATCATCATGTAAGCATTGGTAGCTGTATAATAGACGAACGTTATATATTGCGATTCCAGTAATTTGTCTATCACAAACGCCTACGCAGAGCACGGGTGAATAAACACACAACATACTGTTTTTGTTACGAGTACAACACATGAACACAGGAAGGTTTGAATAGTGAATTAGATAAAACATTTGCGCCTTAGGGCTGTGATGTGATATGAAATTTTTGTTGTCTTTATTTGTTATTCCGAGCGAGTGCGTTCACCCAAAATGAGATTTATGGGGGCAATAACAATGTATAATTTCACCCAGCGACCCCCATCTTGGGGACTTAATTATTTGAGTCACGGAATTCGAAAAACCCACGAGGAAAGCCTCATGGATCAGGGCTTTGTTGTAGTTTTTTACTCTCTCGATAAGTAGCATTCTTATACTTTTAAAACTATTTTTTTCTATTGAAAAAATAGGTGAGTATGTCTGTAAGGCGATAAGCTGGCAATCCGCTTAGTGTGCGTAGAGCCACCGACAAGGAATTAGCGTAAAATATATTATGTTTTTGTTATTGTTAAAGCAGCGACCTTACGTCCACTGAAAGTCTGGCGGTTACAGATTAGATTCTATCTAAGTACCTATATTGAGTTTATTCTGTCTTACTACATAACGTGTAAAGGTTATCGACGAAGTGCCTACATAAGTAACTTATGTATTGAAACATTTCCGAAACGTTATGTAAAGACTACTAAATTGTGGTCTGTTACATTAAAGTGAGTTAGTACGTCGTTAACGCCTTTTAACTAAAATGGCAACATGAATTTTAAGATTCATTGTCAATTTTCTCATGAGTAAATGAAGTTTCACTCCATTTTCCGGAACTCATGAAGTGAGCCATAATTTAACTTCGTCCAACTGTGTTAGGTATTTCCTTAGTAATTTATCATTTGAACGTCTAGGTTTTTCTTACTCTTATTCAGAATGGCCCGAAGTTTAATCACTTTGCTCAGAATTGTTTGCTAAACGAACAAAAAAGAAATAGAAAAACTTTAAACAAAACTAAGGAGTTAAGTTATATTTGCTTATCTACGTATAAAACTGCACGGTTTTATTTCTGCTTTTCTGAAGAAAACTGAAGTACCAAATCTTTTGCTTAGTATGTAGCCAGTGAGGAAAACACAAACTCGTCGAGCCGAATAGCAGAGAATTGATACTCGAGCGAGTGTTCACGTCTTTTGTGGAGAGCTATTGCGTTTTCTTGTTGTCTGTGGAGATTTAGTTTTATGTTGAGTGGGACTGTTGGCGTCGGCGGGTCGCGCCGGCTCTGTCTCGACGCCAGCTTGTTGCTGCGTGCCGCGTGCGCCGCCCCTCCCCCTCCCTTACACCCCCTCTCGCACCACCACCACCACCCCCTACCCACTAAAGATCCGCTTTTAATCTAGAATGGACACGCCTGCAACTATAGCCTCGAGGACACTGGAATTGCTTTGTGATATCACCATGCTGCTTAGTATTTACACAGCATCTATATCAAGGTTGCCGTTGTGCTTAGATCTAGGAAGTTAAAATTCATCAGGGACTTAGTGAAGAATTGCGTCAAGTAAGGAAATAATTTTCTAAATCTTGGTAAATGTTACTCTTCATATTTTAAACAATAGGTAACTTGGTTTTTCTCCATGGAAAACTTCAATCAAACACAACTGCACCAAAGCGTCTATATTATCAAATAACACGCAACAGAAAATGATTAAAAACAATACCTATATTGTTTAAAGTCAAACAAACGGCTATCTAGTAGTTTTAGTTAATACTGGAAGTTAATTATTCATTCAAATAGTACAAGCAAGACTGGTACGATTCAGGAAATTATATAACTTGCTTGTGAATAGATAGCGAACATGAGCGACTGGGGTACTGCTATAATTCTCAGCAAAGATCATTCGCTTCGAACTAACAAAGTTATTGTCCATTCAAACTTCGATGGACATAAATTCGATACGACCAGGAATCAAAATCAAATCCTATTCGGTACGGGATAGTGTCTTATTACATTTCATGACTTTATTGTGTTTCGTCTTTATTTAAAGCGAAAGTGGATCTGTTGAGATTTCACTGCTCGTTTAATGGAATAACACACGAAGAGCACGTTAGCCAGTTAAAGTCAGCCTCAGCCGCGTGTCCAATACGTTCGTACAGTCTTTAAAGTTGTCACTTTGAACGTTGGCCAATAAGAGGCTATAAAATTGCTCCCTGTAGCTACTCCTCGACTTTAGTAAAAGCGTCCAGGATCAAATAAAGTGGGGTTTCACTAAAAGCATTGAACGACCACCGGTTTTACGCTCTCCAGACTTTATTGGACGAATAACATTTTTGTGTCATCAATGTCCTTGTTGAATATCAAGGGTTTTGAAATAGCTTGCTGTTATGAGCTAGCAATTGCAGTCAATCGAGTATTTATTGGAAATAATCTTGTTAATACAATTAAGACAGTCGGCTGGCTAAGTTAAATTCTTAATTGAGTAGGCGATCACCAGACGAGGTCAACCCTTGGCTGCTACGGCGACGGCTCCGCAAATTACGAGCCGCCAGACGTTCCAACTAGTCGCAGTCACATCTTTGGCCTTCCTCCGGCCGTCAACCGCATCTAATCCGTCCCGGCTTGTCTGATTACCGGCAGCTCACAGCGGCCCGCAAACAAAGCCGCGATGACGAGCGCAGTTGTCTTCCATGAATTCCGGATACCGCTCCCAAATTGTTAGACTGGCGGCAATGTAAATAATTTGTACTATATCGCTACTGTTTCGACTACCTACATCAATGGGTATCCGATAGAGCGTCACTTGAATAATGCGTTTTATTGAAAACTGACTCCGTTTTTTGTTCGACGTTTACAAATACCGGTGGAATAGATTACTCACAAACGTGACAAGCCTGACCACCTTTACAATACAATTAGATTTTTTGTTTTCTCTGCCTACAAAAAGTACGGGCTGGTGTACGGTGTAAGTGTACCTATAACTTGTGCTATAACTAGACAGAATAACAAAAAGGTTTGTGACTGATGTAGACATAGACGACAGTGAGTCATCGAATGACGCCAATCTCAGCAATTTCCCCGAACAGCAAATAGCGAATAACAAAAAAAACGTCACCAGTCACTCGGTTCACTGAAAAATGTTTACCTTGCGTAGGTCAGTTACATTACGTGTGCGAGTTTGATATTACAGTTTACATCAGCGGATATAATATTATACGTTCAACAGTAAGTAGATTATAATTATCATAATTTTCGAGGCAATTGTGCATATCATTGGATCACTATGGTACCATCAATGAGAATAAACGCTATAGATTCATATTTTACTTTTAGGTCTCAAGAATTATTTTACAAAATTAATCATCTCCTGTAGCTTAAAACAATCTTCAAAGCAAGATCAAAAAAGGTGAATAAGGTGAGTAACACAGTTCGCATTTCTCAGTGGCCATTGCATGCAGTCACCCGATCCGCGGCGGTGACGCACTTGGCACATGCCAGCAACCTGACCCCAGCGCTGATCCGATCGCTGTTTGTGTCCAATATGGCACATGGACACACCGAAAGCTACAATATTATAAAGCTGGTGGTAAGTAATGCGGTTGTAAAATGCATAGAGCGTGCCATGACTGCATTATTATGTGTGCTGCTCGTACGAGTGGTACAACTGTGAGGGGACATTATTCAGCAGTTTTTGCTCTGACTGGCGGCGCATTTGTATGCGATTCGCTTCGGCGACGGCTGCCCGCGACGCGAGATTAGCGCCTGCCACCGTACACGCTGCGTGATTAAACTGTTTCCGTTTGGCAGATATTCCGTTTTGTCTCTATCTCCCACGTCGATGTGAACAACGAAGTTGCTGCGGTTAAATATTCATCCGCCTCATACTGTTTTATACTTACCACGGACAATTTGAGGTTTAATATTGCATGTGGAGCGATAACGGTGCGGTGCGTAGACGGCGTGCGACTAACATAACAGTTCTAAACAATTTTGTGAATGCAACGTGTTGCATCGTAATAAGGAATTCCACACCGCTAGCGGTACACTGACGCCAACTCCGGCGTACTGCAAAAGTGCCTTATGTACTTTGGCATTAATGTGTTGTTGCACACACACACAGCGGCTACGTGTCGGTATGTGTGTCATCTCGGTGTAGTGGTGCGGTGCGGAATGCGGCCGCGTCCTTCGGCGTACGCCGCGCCGGATCATTTGCACACAGGCGCGCCAGTTCCTATCCAATCCAGGCAGACATTTTATTGCTTCCCAGCTATCATCTATACACAACTGAACTTCTGATAAGTTTAGTGAAGGCGGCCTCTTGATGACTTCTTAGAATATCGCTCGGTCACTTGAGGAGGATACAGCTACGGTCTCGGGTCTAGCGGTAGTGTTTAATACACGCTCACTTCACAGTTTACTTTAACAGCGCTTGCACATACTTGAAAATATTTAAACAGGTTTGAAAGCTTTGATTGTTATTAAATGCGCAGTAGGTTTAGCGGTGTGGAATGTACTTAATGGTAATGTAGGAATATGTAGGGTCGTGCATAAACAAATTTATAAAGATGCAGTTTGTTGGAGGCTGCTAATTGTGTTCCCATAAAGGATTTTTCACACCACCTGCTCGCTAATGTCAAAGTATACGTCATGCAAACCTGACATTAAGCAAATCATTAAAGACCTAGGGTCTGCCGGGCAATAATATTATACCTACTGAATTTCATTGTGACTCGCTGGTGCATAATGTGATTTGAATTTGGAACCTCAACTAAAAAAATCGTATGAAACCTTTTAACGAATTGTAGGTAATTCGTAAATATGACAAAAATTAGTGTGTGCGTTTTTTTTACGATGAACTGTAACCTTTTTAATCTGCACATAACAACGAATACGTATACCTACTTACAAACAAGCTAAAATTGGACCATTATTAAGTGATAAATTAGGTATTATTAAAAGCCAGATAAAATATAAAGGCGTCTACCAAGCGAAGCTCTTGGGCCGAGAATGTTTTTAGATGACCTAAGTTGAACCATGTGCAAAAAGACAAAAACAGTTTCCATTGAAGTCGTTTCAGTGGTTTCTTGGAAATTTCCGGACAAAGGATACTTGTAAACACATATACGCAACAGATATTAGGTGCAATGGCGTAGAATGACACAAAGGAAGACCATGCATAATATTTCTGGAATGCATAAAAAATTATTACTTTTAAAACTGTTTAATAATCTAGCTAGGGTACTTACAGCAGCTTGGTAACTTAGCAATCTCGTACGGAGAGTAATAATTGCCAGGCTGCGAAGCGCAGTAGCTGCATGCAGAATACATTGCAGAGCCCCAGGGAGATTTATTGTTCACTCGCGCTCAGAATGCCATAATGGTGTCGCCAAACTATGAGAAGAACAGGCCTGGGACGATCGCCCGAATATGAGTGTTACGCCTTTACTTGAAGCCATAAAAATTCTTTGTCTGGATCCCGACAATATGTATGGCTTGTATAAATAACGATATGGTACGTAGCCAAAAAAGTAAGTAGACAGAAACTATCAAACCTAGTTGAGGATGAAATATAAGAGAAGACGAATAGCCAAAAGGCTGCCGAATATTTGTTCATTTAACGCCGTTCCATGTATATAACATGAAATTCTTTAATATAGAACAAGGGTAGGACAAACGACTTGGGGGCTCATAACTTGTAATAAAACGTCAAAATAAAAAATGATCTGAGGCGAATTTGTTTCATTTTAAAAGATCTTTTCAACGACGCTCTACCCAATGATTAAAGAGTACAATTCTAGAATCATTTGTCAATTTTGCCATCCAAATGGATATTATGAAAGCATTTCCTTGTGAATTTTCATCAAATCCGTAATATTGAAGGAACTACCTACGAATATGTGACATTAGTGACATATGAAGGGACGAATATGCCATTATAAGGGTTCTGGCTCAGACGAAATCCTAAAAAAATATAAGAAGCCGTCACGAAGTCGAAATAAAATAATCTCTTAAAAGGTTTAACGTGTTATGAGTTCTAAAACAAAAGATATCAATAATTTTGGGCACGAAATAGGAAATTAATTTTGATGCGGATGGAAGTTGAACATAGTCTTTATAATGATGTAATTAGTGTTTACAACAATACTTTCGAGCATGTAACCCGCCGGTGCGGTGGTGGCGTGTTACTCTTAATTGCACTCAATTACTCATTAACGTTACTTTCATTGACATGCCAACAGATATAAATTGGTGAAACGTGCGTACTTGTATGCTCATAAGCTTCACTTACAATTACGTTTCAATTATTGCGAATTGTGATTGTCATCGATAATGATCGTAACTGTAAAGTAGTTTCGCAATAAAAATCATAGAACATAAAATAATGGCAATTAAAAGTAACAAGTAAGTACATAATTTACGAGAAAAATTTACTGAAACTGATTTTACAAAAATGCTGAGTCAAAATAACGTTTTTTTAGTTATGTCGTAGAGATTTATTATTTTGCTACGTGCATTTCTATAAACACATCGCCATCGGTTGTGTTCCACATCTGCATCCAGCATGAGACATAGGACGTTACTATTAGTCATTAAACAGGTTCGTTTACTATTTCATAAGCACAGAATGGGTTAAACATCAGCGGCTTTATTAATCGTGTAAACTGACACTTTGAATAGCAACTATCCATAAATTAACTTCCTATTCAACTACTTGAACTAACAAGTTTGCAATATCTAAATATCCTGTTGAGTATTAACTTCTTGATTAGATAGACACCTACTTATGTAACTATTTCCCTGTATCAGAGGGCCTAACTGTTTATATGAATATTGTAGTCTGCGTCAGTTCTATTTCAGTCAGCAAATCTCTTGTCGACAGATGTTTATTTATTAAAACTGTCCGTACCCTAGCGTGGAGCAAAAAATTCGTCGAGACAAGGGTCCAACAAAAGGAAATGACGAAATCCTCACTGATTGGGATTACCAACGTACTAAAAGCGTTGTAAATGTTGTAACAGATAACGTTGGGTCAGATCACAATAGAGGATCAACAATACATAAGTGTAAGCCGAAATGTGACGCATAGTTATCGATTTCTAATCATACGCCCCCGCGCCGGGTGGCAACACCGATTGTGGATGGTGTCGCATCTAATGTTGCCATATTGAATATACTACAGCCGCTGGTAAACGCAGATACGATTAGGATCTTTTGTTATGCTTTTTTATTCAAATAGAAATATGTTAACCGTGACGAAGTGGTTTGATAAGAACGTGTTAGATACGAGTCACTGACGTCCTGATTTTTTTCCAATCCTTATGGGTGACCTTAATTCTGCGAATCCTTAAAGCCAAACCTACAGTTTTATTGTCCCGTGTATTTATATCAATCTGAGGAAAAAATGTAATTTCCTTCCACTGTCTGTTCCTAGGTATATATAGTTTTCATTGTGTTTTTCCCTGACAATGCGTAGTGGAGCCCCGTTTGTTATCAATAGTGCCCGCTGAGCTAGCTCTGTCCCCACAGATACAGAACGCATTGTATTAAAAGCTAGCCACCACAGTGCGATCATGAAGGGTTGCAAGTACTCCCCATCGTTTGTGCATTTTAGCAGATTATTCCAGTCTACAGCAGGTTGGTAAGGGTTAGGTCTTCACACCTAATATTCGTACCTACGTAATGTAGACTATAATATTACGAATACTACAATCTCTTATTGTTTTAAAATAAAAATATATGCCTATGTCACGTATTTCCTTATATATGATACGCCTAAAACTGGTTTAAATGAGATGTATTTTTATAACAGTCAAATAATGACGAGTTTATTTTTAGTTGATCGATCATAGATATTTTACGATGTGATGGACAGTTTCTAAATATTTAAGTTTAGCTTTTGCCAAACTATTTTGGGGTCGGCTTCCAGTCTAACCGTATGCTGCTGAATACCAGTATTTTACATGGAGCGACTGCCTATCTGACCTCCACAACCTAGTAACTGGGAAATACGATACGCGTTGGTAAGACTGGTGTCAGAACTGAACACAAACACACACACACACACACTAGACACTTGACTGGACTGGTGACTGGTGTTTCTAAATATCTATACTCCATTTGAAATAAGATTAGACATTTAACTAAACCTTTTTTACAGTCCGTTCAACCGATTTTGACTTCTATTGCGTTGGTGGCACGACAAATGGCAGCTGCAGTAAACAGTTGGTTTGTAACCACTTTTTTTGCTTTTAATGCCATCCTTATCCCTACGCAATAGAAGTCAAAATCGGTTGAACGGACTGTAAAAAAAGGTTTGTTTAAATGTCTAATCTTATTTCAAACGGGGTATAAGTGTTAAAGGAAATAGATTATTTTGAACACACAACTGATAAAATAACAACAGTTATTATGTTATCAATACAACGTAATTGCTTATTCTAATTAGGAGCCGATACAATCGACGCTGTTATTATCTGTTCGGTAATTGAATCCCGGGAACCTAATACCCGCTTTTTCATGTTACCAAAATATGAAATCAAGTGCCCTATCACTCTATAATTACAGAATGTTATTGATAGTACCTCTCAAAATATATGTTTATCTACTTTTATCTTCATATAACAATAAAAAGTTCATTACAGTTTTGTTTACGTAAAAAAACGGATAATTTCAGTCTTTGATGCGTCATTACGTTCTCAACGCAACGCAAATAAAAAGTCCTACTTACCGCTTTCAAAGTTCTTAGAAACGTAATTTTCTAATACACTTCTTACTAAATACAATAGTTTGGTCTGAATAGTGTTATTTAAAGTGGTAAGGTAGGGTGGGGAATGTCCCGGTCGGTCACGCGACGTCCGGAGCGGCCTGTTTGGACGTACGGTCACATGGAAATGAGCCTTCCACCTAAATTGCCTCAACAATTTATTTTATTTCACAATATTAATTTACCTTAGAATTAATTTGTAGCAAACATGATTTTAGATGGCAAACTAGGAACTTAATTTTTCTTTGTATAACTTATATTTTCTTTGAAAATAGTCATTTTCAGTCTATTTGGTAGTGACGTAGAAACCAGTAGAAACTGACGTTTTATACCAGTTTATATATTTACAAAACTAGTTTGTTGAAAAACCAGTGCAGATATAATCGAGGCTGTAACTACGGTATTGTGTGTACACTACACAGATGGAAGTTTCGAGTAATCTCACGGGGATGACGCATGATTACTGATTGTCTTCTTTTTACGTTGTGTTGTCTGTTGCATGCACAGCATCACAGCGAGGGGAATTAATTTTACCTTTACACACACGAAACGGTAATGAAAACAGAATAGACATGTAGGAAGCGAATGACCAAATCAAATGTGTTTTTGCGTTATGTAATTCTCATGTTTTTGATAAAAATCTATCTGGTACGATCGGTCAGGGTGCCTACTACCACCAGCTCAAAAGCAGTATTATTTTAATATTACTTCAGTGGGAGAAAGAGATGGAGCTATACGTCCTGTAGAGCTTCATCTCTTTCCCACACTGAAGTAATATTAAAATAATACTGCTTTATGAGCTGGTGGTAGGCCCCCAGGTTACTTAATCTTAAGTTTCAATCAATTAAATATAGCTTATAATAAAAGACGCAAATTAAACGTTAATTTCATAATTCATCATCTGCCTTCTTTTCTTAACTATCGTCGGTCGGCTTCCAGTCTTAACCGGCAGTATTTTACATGGAGCGACTGCCTATCTGACCTCCACCACCCAATTACCGGGTAACACGATACCCCATGGTAAGACTGGTTATCAGACTTTCGGGCTTCTGACGACCCGTAACAACTGTCAAAGATCTACAAATGACAGCCGGGACCAACGGCTTAACGTGCTTTCCGAGGCACGGAGGGGTCTTGGTATGTAAAGATGGTCGCTCATCCACGGACCAACCGCGGCAAGCGTAGCTTGACCTGATCGATCCGTGCGGCTGTTATTACTTAGCCACAAGCCCCTTAATTTAAGCACGTTAATTTCAAAATTAACAATTTAAATCTCATGTCATTGTAATGCGTTCTTGTAAGTCTACATTTAGCCGTTGTTTTAGTTTTACAGCTGCTATTTCAGTTTCAATTTGCCGCAGTCGGCTGGTATTAACGTAGACGTGCATTTGCTTGTAATGTAAGGGGTAAATCAGTCTGGACGGTCTGCTGGGGTGCGTGGGTGGGGCGAGGGACTTTGATTGATGACGATGGGGCCACATTGTGCGTACGTTTGCCCATTGTCCGAGCAACGTGAATCGAAACAACTGGTCCAGTAACACAAATGAGCTCTTTTATTGCTGACGATTATCCCTCATACGATACGAGTGTGTTCACATTTTCAAGATATTGTGACGAATGTTGGTAACTTTATATTTCGTTTTCAGCCTAGAATCAATGCCCGACGTACCCTAATACTTTCCGCAAATCTTACTTCTTATTCGTAACGCACATAAGGATAAACTTGTTGAAAGAAAGAGGAAGTTTACAAAGGCAATTGTTTCGCAAATCATAAAAAATGTACCAATATCAAATATTGGTGTTGTGAGTGGAACGACAGTTTCCAAACAAATAAATGAACTGAAAGAAATTTCTCGAGAGGGTACAAACATGAAACGCGAGCGAGTGCACGGCTGTGAGACTTGTCGATCGTACGACGTGCCATGAAATAGCTTGGAAAATAACTCCATTCCCGCGGGCACGACTGCGATTCAATCAAGTCTGATTCACAATTTTGGAGTTCGTTTACCGAACCGGCGAGTAAATTGAGAAAACGCAACCAAAATAGCCTAGGGATTGAGAGAGAAAAGGATTTCGCATTTAGGTAATCGTTTTACATCGTACAGCCAATTACCAAAATCCAGGGAAGTAGGAGATAATGCCGTCGACTTACACGATCGTAAACAGACGGGCGCGCTCCGCAGTTACATTTTATTTCCGCGTTTAATTCATTTAGAACTACATTGTAACTTTGTAAAAGAGGCTAGATTCAGAGGGAGCTGTCAAATTCTCCGTTATATCTTCACTTAAAAGGCAACAGAGTCGTAATGCTATTAGAGCAAAGAGCTTTTCACTTCGGATCTTAGAACTGTAGCTACGTATCGCCGTATTATAACGTCTTCAGGAAAACGCGAAAACTGTCTTCGGCCGAAACGAGAGCTTTAGTGGGACGAAAAGTGCACTACGACGTAATCTTCTAGTTGTTACCAAGTAGGTTGGTATTAGAGTGATTTTTCTACACCTAAAATTTTACAAATGAAGTAGTTTGTGCTTTTATAATAACTTAGAGATAGACGTTTTAGTTTGAATTGCAAATGACGATTATCCAATATGGAAAGCGGTTCCAATCACACGGGTGTTTAGACCGCAATATGCCACCGCTATGCCTTCCCGAGACGTTGACATAGCCCAAATTAAACCCCAATATTGAATGTTACATTCAGTAATCCGACCGTTATTGAAATACATATAGAAATATAATTGCTTTCATATCCAACTTAAAGTTTGCATAGTAATATTTTGTTATAATAAATTGTAACTTTTGCAAGAAATTGTTGTTCAAGTGTACAAAGCCGTGAGAAATTGAATAAGAAAATTGTAATTAAAATTCCGTTTTGTGAAAATAAAAGCTATTTTTATAAAGTTAAAATTATGGCTACTGGAAAAACGATTTCATTCTATAAATGAATTTATAAACAGTTAGTGTAACAATAATATTAATAATGAATGTATTGTAAAATTAATGAATAATAGAAACACTTAAAGCATGCCATTGGACATAAATATTATATTCTAGCATTGAATACATTGTAATGTTTTGCATGCCAAATGTCTGACTTTGTATTAGGAACTTATAACGACTATAAGACCAACACTGTACCATAGTATAAAGAGAGGTAGTAAGCTATCTTCATAGAAACACACCGCGCGCGGCTTGTATGTGTGGAGCCATAGTATCTATACGTCGCGTCGCCGCACGCACACTTAACAAAATCTCGACCGGTTTCTCACGAGAAACGGGTCAAGAAGATAGCTTACTACCTCTCTTTATACTATGACTGTACCAATACTTCTTGCAAATAAATGATTATGATTATGCATTTTCTTTTTGTAAATTCCCTTCTATGCGAAGAAAAACAAAACGATTAAGTTTTACATAGCGTGCTATAAATCGTAATATTATTTAGTGCGGCGTGCTTGTATCGCTTCTTATAAATCTAACAGATGGTATCTGACCTCTCGGGGGGATGAGGCGGCTAATTTATTTAGCGTAACATCCTAAGATTTATACTTCATGAAAGTTCACCAAGGAATTGTCTTATATAAATGTAGATAATTTTATTTAGTGCCTTGTGGTCTCTATGATGTATATTCTTAAAATAAACTATGTCTAACTTTTTTTACAATCTTTAGTATCATGACTAACAAAAAGAATTTATACAATTTAAAAAAAATTGTTTTGTTTTGTCATTTTTATTCCATTTCCATTTTAACCATCGTACGTTTAACGAATCGTTATGAACTTCACCGACCGTGAATAGGCATCGGTTATTCTCAAATAAAAACGGAGCAAACATGCACAGAGTAATAAAAACATAGACAGACAATGTGTCACGTTCAGAAGGCTGTCAGTATCGGTATTGAATGCCGGAGCGATTGTTTGCGCAAGGTGGAGGTCAGCTCGGTCGCGTCGAGAGCTCTCGGCCCGACGATGCACTCCACTCTGACGTCATAACCTGTCACTATATTTGCACTATTTGACAGACTGTTGCTACAATCAATATAAATCTGCCCGTTTGTGTGAAATTCGATCACGGAGTAGTTAACTAATGGAGTGCTCATGCGTCGTTTTCGTGACAGAATCAAACTCAACTAAATAGAAAAATAACTGTGATTGCCGTGATTGAGCAATCGTAAGTGTCCCATCTTGAGACGTCATACTTATATAGTAATTTTGATTGATTGTTTCTGTAGACTGAACTTATTTTCTGGAGCGCACGTGTACGCCCCCGTATCTTTAGTCTCTTACTGCTCCACGGCATTCACTGAAGGTATGATAAATGTGTTGCACATTGCTCCCCTAAACCTTTCCTAGAATATTTATATTCCGGACACCTTCTGTCGTCACGTATCGATTCATTTGGTTCTTATGCGAGGCGGACGGTGACTAATGACGAGAGTCCGGCGAATAATGTCGTCCATTTTAGCGTGGAATACAGTAAGCTGGCAGGAGACAAGTAGTGATGTACCTTGTTGACAACTTCGTTCCGATAATGATCGTTTGCGCAGGCTTATCGGAGGTCATTAGCAAGCTTGATATCTGTGTCGTTAAATAAATATTAGGTTTTGTAGAACAGTCATATTTATGATTGTAGCAATCTAGATCCGCCCACGGAATATGATACAATATCCAGTAATACACATAATCTGTGCACACGTACGAACATTATATTATTAGTTACCTACCTACGCTACAAATGAAAATCCCCTAAAGCTAATTTTCTGAATTCCTCGGTTCCCACAGTTAACCTCATCATGAAATGTACACTTTGTTGGCACCGAATTATTATAGATGCCATTACCATAGATATTCAGTTGGAAGATTTGCGGCATGCGATTACGAATATTAATATTTAGGTTAATTAAACTTGAAAGTTAAAACGGCTTGCTCGATAACGGAACGAATAATCCGGTAAGATTTACCGATTCGTTGTAGGTATCGCGGTAGGTAGTACCTATACTCCGTTAATTAAGTAAAAACCACGAGAGCACAAAAAGATTATGATCCTTTTTTGTGTCGGTGCTAATCCAACCCTTGTACCGCGAGCCGACCGTTCCACGGTAAGATAGGCGAACATTACATAAGCACCGGCACATTTAGAGAAGTCATTCAGCATCAAGCATACTACAGCATTTCGGAATTTTTGACAGACAAAATGCAATGACTGTTTTTGACCGTAGTTGGTACTCAACATTGCACTTGTAATTTTTTTTTGTATCCTTTTAATTATTACATTACTTTTTCTCTCTTTTTCTTTATACTTTATTTAAATATTGACGTAGTAAACTTATTTTTTCTTTTTGACATGTAAATTTTTCTTATCATTTATTTTTGAGAAAGTCAATTAATATCGTTTTACTAATGTAATTATGCTATCAATTTTTAGTATCAATGACATCCATGAATATTTGTACGCCTTCTGGTATAACATAGCGCGCTTGTAATTTTTTTTAATTTTTATAATAACTATTTTATTGTACCTATGTTAACAAATGTTTAAATGATTATGATTGTATTCTGTTTTCTATCTGAATGCTTTATAACAAAGTATTGTGATTGTGTTTCGTCTGGAGGTGCCCAACACGTAAATAACAAATTGTTCAAACGAAGTGCGGCTGAGTTTGGGCGACGCGACGTTTGGGCAGCTCGGTCGTCGGCCGCCCGCCCGGCCGCCGCCCTCGCCCCTATAAATACATCGACAAAACACAAAAGCAGATGCACTCCGCGAAACATTATTAATTTTAATGATGCAAATTTTGCAGGAATCAGTTTTCAACGAATTACTTACACGTACAATGTTTATTTTGATTGTACTATCTGCTCTCCTAATAACGTTGTTTGCGGACAGACGTTGAACAGAATAGTTTTACGGTACCGCTGGGGCGCTGGGGAACTTTGCTTCACAAATAAGTATTCTTGCTATGAAAACGTGGAAAGAAAATTAGATTTTTTTTTATAAATGGAATAGTTTTAGTTTTTAATCAAGTGCACTTTAAGAACGCGAATATAGTATTTAAATGGTTTATTCGAAAAAAATATTTGCTGATGTTTTATCAGACTTGATTTCTGATATATCTTTGTCAAGGCGGTATTTCTTTGGAATGCGCTTCCTCTGAACATCAGGATGAGAACCAGTCGGTTATCTTTTAAAGTGAAGGCACGTGAACATATTCGTAAGAAATTGGCAGAATCATTGCAGCGCTGATTTGCTGGATTTGTTTTCTCCTCTACCTATCGTTATTTCTCCTGACAAAGTTTATTCGATTTATATCTTCGATCAACAATTATGCGTGTGTATGTATTAGTATGTATTCTTTTTCGATTTAACTATCCCTTAAGTTGCACCTGCCATGTTTTGTCTCTGCATCAGCCTGAGGTTGAATGGTAGAAAATGCCTCAGGCATTAAGTCCACCTTTGTACCTACAGTATTTTTTTTACTTGTGCATAAAGTTTTAATAATTAATTAATAAACATATTTTCTTTCAACGCCGTCTACGGATGTCGTACACACTTATTAAGCTATACATTTCTTTATGCAGAGGATTGACTTATTTTGCAAAGGTTTTCAAGTGAACCTACAATTCTTGTTAGAGTTCCAGTAGGTACTTTTTAGATAACCTAGTAAGTTTTGTCCTAAACCATTATAGAACAGATTAAACTCGGTTGCTCTGTTCATTAAACAGTCAAAAAGCCTTAACTTGTACAATCCCGACCCACAAGAAAGAAGAGTCAAGGTGGTACCTTTTTAATCGGCTCAATCAATTGAATAAACGCCGCTTGCTTCTAAATGGCACAAATCTGGGAGAAAAGGAAAACAATTAATTAACTCATTTCCCGCAATTAACGAGGGACGGACACGAAATTACTTTAGCATCTCTGGGTAATCAGCACCGGGTGGCGGGAGATGGCGGAAGACAGCTTTCCTTTCGCCGCTCGCTCGCTCTGCTCCCGTCGGCGATAGCTCCGCTCACTTCCGCCGCCCTTTGTCCACCACAACAATACAGCTTTCGGTGAATCGAATTGAAACAAAACGACAAACACGCCATCTTTTATCGATTGTTACGTGACGTAGGTAGGTAGGTACTATATTTTCATTGGCCCTGTTTGTATTAAGTTTGCGACTGTCTCGTGTTGACAGTTGTTACGACAATGTAGCGCATTATGTAGCACGTCTTGTCGTTTATTTTGCTATGTTATGTTCTTTATTTGCTACACGTGTAACCCTTGGCTATATATAAAAGACTCACAAAATGTGCAACTAATTAGCCTTCCTACGCCTCTTTGTAAAGCGCTCAATTGACCTGGGAGGGTTGTATTATAGGCATTCGTGCTCAAAGGAGTGGTTTCAAAGAAGGCGCAGTAAGGCCGGCCTCACACCGGCACAGGGGGTCGAGGAAAGGCGCGTTCCGTGAAAATGATCGCGTTTACTGTTCTCGGTGTCTGTCGTGTTTACAAACAAGCATTTAATTGACGCAGGAATTCCAAACACCGCCGGTGTTAAAGGAAAACAAGCATCTCTCTCCTCGTTACTGTCGGTTACAGCGGGGTGTATGCGACACATTGCGAGCGAAATATTTTTTACGAAAATACTTAACTTTAGAAGAAACATGTCCATATTTAAGTAAAATGGTAGGGAAATAATACTTTATTCTTTCCTCAAAACAAAAGATTGGCAGTGATACTTGTGACACAATGATTTTCAACGAATTACGAAAGTATAAATAAAACAAGGTGTATTACATCCGAGTTTATAAAGCGCTTTATGTCTGTGGAGCGTACAGCATGCATTATTCACAGAGAAGAATAATCTCTGTACTAAATAATACAGTGTAGGTACCTTGTTCACCGGGGGATGCGGGATTCTTTTATTTTTAATGAAATCTCCTTGTTTGCTTAATTGCGTACGCTACGACGATGTATTACGTTACAAAAATACAATATTTACGCGACTTTGTCCCTTAACAATGGGTTTTCGGGGAATTGTTAAATTTCCGACCAAATCTGCATCAAAACTGAAGGAGTCTCCTTTAGAATCCTATGCAGTTTCTGATACAGGATACGACATTAGTAATGCGAAATTGTAATTTAATATTATTAAATGTTTCCTGAGGAAGTGTTCAGACAGCACAACACATGTGGAAGACAAGTTAAGCTTATCCGACTTGTTACTTTACTTAATCGTTTTTGCAACGGAGGCGGCGCCTGCGACTTACTCCGAAAGGTTCTGGATTTTATTCTAAGCGTACGACATTCTTACGTCGTTAATATAAAACGTTACATTCAAAAGTACAAAAAAAGATAACAAACCAAGCACTGCTTTAAACATTTATCTTACGAACGCCTAATGAAAGTAATTTTCTATTTTCTTAGGTCGCATTTGGGTCGTCAAACGAAGCAAAAAACTACGCTTACTAACTGGACGTGTCGTGGTTGGCAAAAACTCTGTAGTGGAACTCACTGAAGCTTCTTTATTTATTCAGATTGATATCACTTTAACGTTTTATGTACGTATATAATGGACTTCAGCCAAACCGTAAACAATACTCGAGAAGTCGAGACGCACTTTTTATTAATGTCTAACATTCGATGGATACTGAAAGATTTATAGCTGTCCGTCGCCGGCATTATTTCTTGCAAATTCAAGACAAACGGTGTCAGTTTGTCTGAATATTCATTAGCTACTGAGTTGGAGAGTTAATACCGCATCCGATTAATGTTGATATTTTCCCGCATTTAGCTTCCGTTATTCAGGCGAGGGAGCTTCGAGCACGATTCAACGATTTGTTTTCGGTGGACACATTAGCGACTGTTTCACTTCGCTTTGTATATGGCTTAGTGTTTAGAATGGCTTTTTCGTGAGCCAGCCAAAATTAATTTAAGTGGAACGAGGTAAATGTTAGGCCGCATAACTCATTTAAGGATTAACGACGCCGGAAATTGTTTCGAAGCCTACGTCAGAGTTCACTATGTTTAGTGGTGTTTGACGGGACCGCGGAACTTTGAAGGAGGTACTAATAACAGCATCGCATCAAGTATTTAACAGCGGCGCGGGCACGCAGCGGCGCCTCCCCTCGCGGCCACTAAAACAAAACTTAAATCGCCGTGCAAACCCGCAAGAAAATTCTGCTGGCGGAAACCGCAGACCGTTTTAAGTAAAATATTAAATGCGCTGTAGGATTTGTTCGTGTACGGGCACAGGCCGGTTTTAATATTTGATGAAGCGCTGGCTCGCTGCGACGACGTTTTGTCTGGCCCTTAATTGCGGCCTGATGCGTCCGCGCTACTCTCCCGAACTCGGCCGGCACAAGAAAATATTAAAAGGTCCCGTGGCGCTCCCGCGGCTTACTCAGCGGACTAACTGTTTATTGCCAGCCTAGAGACGTTAACGCCTATAAATTTTATGTGTGTTCGCAATGCCGCCGTAAAATGTTGCAATATTGCTAAATCCCGTAGTGTTTTTGTTTGAAATGTACCTACTTATAGTGGGTAAAGTCTTATCAACAACATTGAAGATTACAGGAGTAACGGCGATCATATTTTAACTAAAAACGTGTTAACTAAGCAAGCAATGCATTCAAATACAATAAAGCATATTTAACAAGTAAATCTCATCACAATATTTTTTACACTGCGTGTCATGCAAATTCTTGGTAAAAACATCAAGATAATTAATCATTTTCCTTATGCATATCCGAGATAAAATCAGACTTACAACGTCTTTCAGCAAAGCAATAATTATTGTTCAGTTTTAAAAGAAAATGCGAAGAATTTATTTTCAGGAACTCCTTTATTGGCTACGAGTTGATCAAGCTTTGTTTCCCTCGCTCGCATTCAAGTAAACGAAACTAATTAGTGTTACTGTTTTAATCTGTTTTTAGTCGACGCCAAAAAAGGTGATTTCAAGCCCAAAACGATTCATCCATTAACGTAATCTGTAGATGAATTTCAAATAATGAACGTTTTCCTGACGGCTGAAGCTCAGATAATGACCGAATCCCCTCTCAAATGATTACATTTACAGTTCCGTATCAAGTCAATATAACAATTACATTAGCACGTCATTCGTTGAAATTTACAGTTGGAACGTAACGAGCGGGCTGGTCAGAAGAAACAAACAAGACACGCACTGTTGCCTTCAATTACTGCGCGTACGATATACGACGTCGTAAAGAGATCGCGAAGGCTTCGAGGGACAGTTGTCGCAAACACTCGGGTCCCGATACTGGCCGCTTGACAAATCGCTACACACATTCGGAACCGTTTGTTACACCGGAGAATTACCTGAGGTCCGCACTATCAACCCATTTCGGGTCCGACACGTTTCAATTCGCACGCTATAAAATACTTCTTACGATTTACGGTGGGACAGGTTTTTGACTGTCTTACGGGTGAAATAATCCTAATGTTTGTGATCTCTATCTACAGAGTTTGACTAAGGTTTTCTATGTTCACGCACTCTACTTGATTAATCTGAACGATGCATTTATTGAAAATCTACTCCTAGGTTAAAACTAGTAGTACAGTAGAACTATGAAAAAAATTGGTGAAAAATGGAACTAAATCCCACAAAGACGGGATTAGTTTTTTTTTTGTTCCTTGTTGGTATGTTTTTGACATACTAAAACTAAATGTGCAAAATGCATTTTTTTGGCTCCCATGCTGATAAAAATTTAAAAAAATTGTATGGCATCAAAATAACGGAAATTTCATGCTGAAAAATGCTTTTTTTTTAGTTAGCCTATATTGTGTCCCACTGCTGGGCAAAGGCCTCTCCTTTTTCCTTCCAAATCCCACTATTTTGTGCGATTTCAGGCCATGTTGGCCCCGCAAATATAAATAGATCGTCACACCACCTTCGCCGCGGTCTACCTTGACGAAAAAGGTTTATAAATTTAAAAAAAAAAAACAACAAATCATGGTTGAAAAATTGAAAGTTAAATCATTCTATTCAACATAGACTCTAAACAGAATAGTCATTGAAAGTCGGCTTATTCAAGTCTAGAATTCGCGGTTCCACAAGTCCGGCGGAAAAGCTGTGGAACTAATTTTTTTTAAATGCAATTTGATGTAATGACAAGACACTAGCGCCGCGTCTATCGGACTTAAGTGGTGGCGCGACTCTAAATTCTTAATTAATTCTATTCTAGCTAACCACAAAACTCTTCTTTAGTTTCTTGTAAATCACTTTGTTTTAGTGCACTACTTGTCCAATGTATACCGGAACAGTTATTTATTTATTATACCGGAACAGTGACAACATATCTTAATACATTCCATACTATAACGTCGACACGTATATCTGCCACTACCACACGGGTCATTTGTATCTGTTTTGCAGTTGCAACGTATCATTTTTAGTAATGAGTCTGGTGCAGGGCTCATTTTGCATGTTATTTTTTCCAATCCCACTCTTCTTCGGGATTGGTAATATTTACTGGTGTTCATAGTTTTCCAATAAATTCATTAAAATGTACGCGGAGAAGAGTACCAGCAGCTTCTGTAGGTGGCAATCTTGCAATATTACATTCACTTTTGGCAGTTGTATTTTTTTCAAGTAGATTTTATATCGCAGTAGATACAGAGTCTCTGTCTTAGGATATCCACCTTACAATAATGATATCCCTGAGTTTCTTTCTGTTTTCATTTTCTGATCCAGAGTTGCGCAATTGCTAAATACTTTACATTTCCAAAATAACGATAAGCTGCCGATTTACTTTTACCAAATAAGGAGCTTGTGGTATCGCATCCAGTGAAAGCATGTTCAAAGAGGATAATTTTGCATCCGTTTTCGCCAAGGATATGTTGTATACCGTTTTTTATCACTGAACATAGATGACTGCAAACAAGTGTATTATGGTAAATCTCAAGTACAAGAATATCGGTGTTGTCGGCAACAACAGTTACATGCTTTTCTTCTGCCAAGGTCAGTGCTGTTTTTACAATAACAGTGTCAGCATCATCTGAATCACAGTGTGACCATTCGCTTCTAAGTGTTTCCAATTTGTTTTCACTGTTAGAAAGAAAGGGACCTTTGCCAATAAGAAGGAGAATATTAGTGAAATAAATATGCATTTGCGTTATAAAACAAATTTTGATTAATAAAACTATGAGTTTCAAAACTGCAAATACTGTCTTATTTCTGAAACCGATTCTACTTATATTTTAATATCATTCTTTGAATTTGATACCATACATGTTTTTTTTTTTCGAGCTGTAAAAATGCATTTTTCAAAATTAGTTTTAGTATGTCAAAAAGATACCAACAAGGAACTAAAAAATTCAAACATCGACTTTGTGGGAATTAGTTCCACCCCAAAACCTATATCTACTCTACTATAGAATTATCGTTAACAGCAAAGAAGCCTTAGTATTTGATTTTCTTACCTTAGCTGACTTTTAATTACCACTAGATCAACGAGGCAACCAGTGAACAGATTTCTTTTTATCGTGGACTTCAGATTTCGGGATGTTCAGGGCTTTCTGCAAATATTCAGGTAAGTTGCGACAAAGCGTATTAAAAATCGCAAAATACTTATTGAATATTCACCATTACCCGAGGAAATATGATCATTGCCAGTATTAAAACTACTCACAACATCAAGTCGTGACGTTATAGCACGTACTGACGTTTATCAACGTCAATACAAGTATTTGCGTCACGTCATAATATAATAATGTTGATACTTACTCGGTATACGAAGCTGTTACTGTATACGTAACTCCTTTGCGTCTGGCATAGCGAATTGTTACGTACCTGCAAGAAAGAGATGAACATAAAGTTGTGTATTAGTAAAAAGCATTGATTAGTTATAAACTTATAATATAGCACTTCGACTTAAACATAATAGTAACGAAATCAAAACTGTATATTGAATATTTTTAGAAATAGTAATTGCTACGAGGTGTGGAAACGATGCCGAAAATAAAGTTTTTAGATTTTTGTCCGTTTGTCTGGATGTATATTCCGGATTGGCACAAAAACGGCTGAACAGATTTGGATGAAATTTGGCACAGAGATAGTTTATAACCTGGACATAGGATACTTTTAATCCGGGTAGTACGTTCCCATGAGATATATTCCGACCGATTCTGGCGAAGCAGCGGGCGAAAGCTATTTATAAATATGTAGGACTTAAATGTAATGTTAGTTCACACGTCTAACTTAACTTATTGTATATACAGGGTGTTTGGCAGAACGTTGAACATACGAAAATGGTGGATAGGTGGGGTCATCTGCTACTTACTCAGCCCTAATTTATTTGGCCCTGGCCCCCTGGATATTTTTTTAATGCAGGTTGAAATAAGGATTTAAGTATTTTTTACATCTTTCTGTTATAAGAATCTGCCAATATATTATATATTATATGATTTAAAAAAAAATGTTTGTTTTACCCATTTTTTTAATAAAAATTACACTTTAATGTTAAGAAAGTTGTGAAACTAGAAGAAAGCAAAAAAAAAAAAAAATTTAATATCTAGGGCGCCAGGGCCAAATAAATTAGGGCTGAGTAAGTAGCAGATGACCCCACCTATCCACCATTTTCGTATGTTCAACGTTCTGCCAAACAGCCTGTATAGTCTTTTTAGATAATTAACTCTTTCAGGAGTTCTTAAATAGGTATCTGATTGGGATATCTTACATAAGAAAAGTTTCTGGGTGTACCTAGATTACAATAGGTCTATTACAAATTCACCTTGAGCCATTTGTCCGTTCGTGTGTATTTCATAGGCTCTTAATTCCTTAATTTAATTTACCGGTAATCCATCCCAAGTTTTTCAAAATGATTTTACTTTTTTGTATATGGCTTTGAACTTTGTTCATAATTATTAGGTAAAGATACGACACACGTGTATTTAGGTAGGTACACATGGCTACATATCAAGCTGTACATTTACAGTATAAGCTTACTTCTCATTGTACGGAAATCCTATGTAATGCGAGATCAAAATAAACTGGAAATGTATAGTTTGATGTGTAGCCGTGTGTACTTACTGTTTGAATAACTGTAATGTTAGTTCGACGTTTATGATATTTTTAACATCCTATTAGCATATAATTTTGAAATTATGTAGAGGTCTATGAACTAGCGGAAGAAGGAAGTTGAATTAAAATTCCCCACGTGTAGCCGCCCAGTAAAGTACTAATAATTGAATTATTTATGTGTCTGTGTCCGTAGATATTTCACGTAATGAATACCTATGAAGCCTTTATAGAAGGCAACTTTACATACAAACTGTTCACATGTGCTCTTTACATGACATTACTGGTGAGAACCGCAATACTTAAACTTGACACATTTTGAACAATGTTTTAAATGCACGTCTGTTGAAGGGGCAACGGGTACCCCACAAAAAGCTTAAAGTATCATAAAACCGAGCAGTTTGTCAACACGTAACAATTAACAGTCGTAATTAGCCGAACATGGTGGCAAGTTATAAATAACATGGCATAGCAACCCGACACTAATTCAGAGTAATAAATAAAGAAAGTCACCCGTCTAATTACAATGTGAAATATAGTGATAATGTTATACAACCCGAGTGATAACTTCATTTCAATAGCTTCTGGAACACTTTCCTCTATATACCTAATCTATATTGTTGTATCCAGACCTAGCCGCAAAGTTCACATGCTTCGTGTACCTAGACGGAATAATAAACTATTTTCAAGTAATGTATTTTGTATGGCGACCAAAATTTTTTAATTAACTACCGGACTGTTTGAAAACTTTAAGCTTTAGTACATTTAAATGTAAATTATTCAATAACCTCTTATGTAAAAAATTGACATAAATATTAGGAAATTATTATCATTCTAATTATTCTCTTCTTACTATCTTTGACTTAATGAATTCTTTTTGACATATCCATAGCTGATTTATTTGACTAATTTGCAATTTGAATGTTATCCTAATTTATTTAATTCAATAAAATTAATTTGTAATCCAATAAACTAACCAAAACCCTGACAATGTATTTGTACGCAGGAAACGGCAGAATATTATGAACTATAAAAACCATGTAACATCTCTGTAACAATATTGTTACAGAGATGTTACATGGTTTTTATAGTTCATAATATTCTGCCGTTTTCTGCGTACAAATACATTGTCAGGGTTTTGGTTAGTTTATTGGATTACAAATTAATTTAATTCAATTCAATTCAATTTTATAGTAATATTAATAGTCCATTTATTTGTGAGAATATTCTCACAAATAAATGGACTATTAATATTACTATAAAATTGTTGCCATTACTTGTCTTTATTAAACTTGGACGATAAGTAATCCTCGATGCAAACGTTGGAATTAAACGCCCATGATTATTATTAGTCTCGAAGGCAGAGGAAGTCCTCATGTAGAGAATAGATAATAACTGAACTTTGCCTTTATTTTATTTTTAATGGATAAGCAACTTATTATGTTTAGGTACTACTTCTGTTTGATAAGTAAATTGTTATTGTCCTATTACAATTTAAATTTGTAGTTACTTTAATTATATTCGGGTGACCCTTGATAGTGCCAATCATGTTTATAAGTACCTAATCATTTAGTTAGAACACAAGTTCACGACTGTCTAGACGGTCGTAATTTGTGATATTACCTAGACTCTAGGTAATATCACTTAATACAATTTGAATTACTAATGAATCTTAAAGATGATAAGAAACTGTATAAGCGAATGTTGACGGTGAATTACTTACACTAATGATTCCGGATCGGCTGATAAATAAACCCGTTAGGCAATAAAATTTAGAATTAGTTAAGTAATTAAAACAGTTAGTACTGTAATTAAATGGTTCTAGCGTTTGAATATTTTGATGTTATTTGTAAATTATTTTTAGGTGTTGTGAATAATGTTAGAATAACACTGCACATTATCATAGGTTTCTAAGTAAACTAATTCAAAAGAACGGCCGTAAACATAGAACTAATCACCGTGGTTAACAATATCTTGCTTTTGAACGGTTATTTTAAAACGCAGCCCTATTATTTACCAATACTTTCATTATTGCAATAAGTAGGTAAATAATTTCAACATCTTCGCTATCAGCCTGTATTTCTATTTCACCTTCGTGAGTCACAAGTATGTACACTTGAGCCGCCTGCATACATACGATATACATACATCCACTATGTAATGGGTGCAAACCAATTATGTTTCACACACAGTTACTAATTATAATTTCCTCGGCGCTGCCATTCGGAAAACTATGTTTAGAGTGTTCTATTTATTAATTAGTAGTTAAATACGCTGCAGTGAGCACAGTTATGTACCACTTAATTTTGTTGGAACAACGTTTTGGACTTTATAAAATTTTAAACTGGCTTCATTTAACTGCGTTACTGTTAAAATAATGTAATAATTCAATTCCAATGCGTCGGCTGCGAGAAAAATATGCACATACGTATTCAAAATACACAGCACGACCTCCAATAACTTTGAATATCCAACAGAGTAGTAGGTGGTATGGACGTTGTAATAAAAAATCATGCAAATCCTCGTGTTGGAATAAGATTCATGCCTGTATGACAGTTCATTTAGTATCCAGGTTGTGGTCGTGGTGACATCCATCTATTGCTCGTAAGGACATCGCACATTGCCTTGGGCCCGCACCATTCAAGAACTCACAAAGCGCATATGCTAATAACACATTTGCAATTAAGATCGCGACGCCCACAAGGGAACGCCATTGTTTCATACATGTGAAATGTGTCTACTTATTATTTATGTAACGATAAAATATTTATAACAATAAATACAATTCGATCTTGCACAATGTTAATAGTTTTGCAATTGAATAAAATGTGAGATCAGCGAAAGCTTTTTATCGACTTGAAATGCGACATTCGAATACGGAACGGAGAGGAATTTAGTACAGAATTATGAAAACATTTCGTTGATAAAACTTTCGTTCCACCGCTGATACTAATGGAACGAATTTTCAAAGTAAAAGTTGTAAGTACAACAAGCAATCTCCTGGCATGGAAAGTTGGGCGAATTTCAGTGGAGCACGGACGGTGAGCATCACCAAAAGAATGTAATAAGGCACAGGTGCCGCAAGTTCTTTATTGGATTTCGCACGTTCCAACTCGACGTGTTTGATGGCCGGAAGATTCTTGCTAAACTCTTTGCTAGATATTAATTTTCCTCCAAAATTATCTTTAGATTCGTCGGCAACTTAACTATTGTACGAATGTAATTCAGCAGTGGGAAAGTGGGTTACGTTTATAGCGCTCACCTGTTGAACAGTCCCTCGGTTCCGTTATAACAAGATTTTAAGTTTTACTTACACGTCAATGGAAACACCTGTATTATTTACGCAGCAATGAATATCGATTTCCGATAACATTTACAGTGTGTTTTCATTGTAAACGTTGAATAAATGACGTTAAATCGTATTCGTGCATCAATCGTTATCAAAATCGCAAACTGATACAAAAACAGTGCGAGTCCAATGATGCAGCTGTGTCACGAGGTCGTTCCGAAAAGTGTTTCTCGGCGACTGAAAGGAAAAGTATAGGCCGCAGCGGTGCGCGCCGCCGCCGCTGCAGATCGTGTCATTGACACATGCAAATTCGAACAACGCTTCGGTGTCGGGTCATCGAACCCTCCATTCAATGACTGTCGAAAGTTATCCGTGAATACGACGGCGGCGTAGCCTACAAAGAGCTCCTGCACCATAGTCGTCACGCGATTGTAGCGTTTAAAACCATTCATAAATAAAGCGAATTTACCTTGCCATCGCTCACCCAGCCAACGGAGAACACTAAATTATGTGTCTAGTTCTTCGTTTCGTTATTGAACACTAGTATTCAAGGTAAACAGCGACTTGTCACGAGTATATAAGGTTGCTTATTTGACGTGTTCGATTGAATTCGACAGATGCGCTGCTACACGAGGTGCGTCTGGCCATTGTATTATTAGCATTGCGAATTTCGACAAGCTCTCGGTGCTAGACGCCATTCGCAAATACAAACGGTTGGTATGCAAATCTCTCTTGTCTGTAGGACGACATTTACATGGTTTGTTAGGCGTGGCCTCCGACAGACAACTGTCCATAATGTATTTTATCATTTTTCACTGTTGCATCGCTACTGTATGTAATACATAATTTGTTACGCTTTCGTTGCCGTACGTGATGTATACCAGCTGTTTCTCATATGTGATACATCTCGGTTTGCACAAAGCCTTAGGTATATTATCAGCACTCCATGTTATTATGTTTGCAAAGCAAGCATCATATGTGCACGGCTGGCGGACGTCGAGATAAGCGAGCGTCCTTGTCCGCTGTGATGGACGTAAAAACTCTGAAAGGGCGACCTAAATAACGCGGAGAGTAATCTGTGATGTGTGCGATCATCGCGGGAGATGGTAATGTTGATTGTTGACCTAATCTATCACGTGACGTCACCGAGCAGGCTGCAGCGAGCGAGCCTGCCCGAGGCCAGGCGGCGGCGGCGGCGTGTAAACTTATTGTACACACACGTACCTATGCAAATGATTCATAAATACTTGGCATTTGGAAACTGTAAGCAGCCGAGTTTAATTTATTTTGTAAGTTTCCCTTGTTGATCGACGGATGAGTGAAAATACACATCATCAGCTACAGCTGTTTGTCGTCCAACGCGAGTTCTAGGACTCAATTGTGGTAGTTAAACGGATTAGTGCTGCGCCAGTGAGATCAAGTCAAAGTCAAATCATTTATTTCAAATAAAAGGCAAATTCAAATTATTTTATTTCACATATACCTACATGGGCACTTATGAAACGTCAGAAGCTAGGTGCACGGTTCCAATTTGGTCACTTTTAAACATCAAAATTAACAAGAAAATAGAATTAATTCTAGTCGCCCCTTCCAAAAAGTAGTTTCGTATGGAGACGAATGAATGGGCAAGAAATTCCACCGGTACTCTTTTAAAATGTTTAACAATATTTTGCATACATTAATTATATTATTATATGTGAAGACGATGCACCTAGAAGAAACTTAGTATACCACAAAAGGTAAAAATAATGAAAATGAAGCAATGACACATAAATTATTCCATACTATAATAATATATTAATATTATAAAGAGGAAAGATTTGTATTTTTGCATATAACGAATAAACTTAAAAACTACTGGATCGATTTGAAAAATTCTTTCAGCAATGGATAGCTACATTGTCAGCGAGTAACATAGGCTATATTTTATCCCCGTACTCCCACGGGAACGGGAACTACACGGGTGAAACCGCGTGACGTCCGCTAGTTTTTAATATTTACAAATACTGTAAAAGTTGACGATTTTTACTAAAATTTTAACAAGTAATAAGTCAGTGTGTGAGTTAATCACAGAGTGTAAAGTCAATATCATAAAATTATAAATAGTACAATTAAATTAGCAACCAGTTTAATTTTGTCTAGACTCTAAATTGTCATATGGAGCAGGACCAGCATGTTTCTAAGCATCCTTGTCTTGGATATAATCCTCTAAGGATTGGCCTACTACAATTGCGAATGATGTTTAACTGAACATGTAGCTTCGCCACTAATAAGGAAGAAGCGTGCAGATAAATTATTAAATTCCACATTCGTTCACATAATCACCTCATTGTAATATACTACTACTAGGAAGAATGTGTACGTACAACATTTTATGTAACCACACTAAGCCGCGTAGTTAACATTGATTTACAGTAATTTAGTGTGAAAAGGAAATAAATACTTGTCTGTCTGATGTCTTTCACAAAACAATGACATGATTTATCGGCACGAGATAACTGTTTACACGTAGGATATCGAGCCTCTGTGTTGTCCACACAGCCTGCTTGTTGTAAATGAGATAAGATGATTACCTAAAGATGGTAGACTCGTGGACTGCCTCGGGGAAATTAATGATAAATGTCATTTAAAAAGCGCTATTGTTAAATTTTTTGCATCTTCATAGAGCTGTAGGACTTTAACGCAATTTTATTGCTACAATCATTTTTTATATCGACATCTACACTATAATTTCAGACAGTTTTTACGGTTTTATTATAGTTCAACAATATAGGTTAACATTCCAATAATTTAGGTAACATAAAGTGTTAACCGTTATAGTTACACGGCAAACCCTTTCTCTTACAAATTAGTTTGTAGTTTTTTTTTATTGGCTGCTGTTTTTTAACGAACAAGCTTATTATTTGTATAATAAAATAGTATGTAAACACGAGAGCATGTTTGTTATGTGGCCCAAACACATAGGAGGTGCACACAGCATAGTGCTGCGACTCGGGCAGACGGGTGCGGCGGCCGCTTGAGAAGCTGGCCAATGGCCGCATTCCTTATAGTTGAAAGTAACACGGTATCCGGCTGCGAAAAATTACTGTCTCGCTCGAACACCGGCCGGGGGATTCTGCTTCTTAAACATTACCACATTACGAACCATTCCTATTTGATATTAAATCGATTTACAGTAGACGTTATTATATACGAAATTGCGACACAGCACTAGTTCGTAGCACGCCCGACTGTGCAGATATTGTCCTATCAAGATGATTTAGATAAGTGACAATGTAATATAAATGACGGCGGAACGTTTTATTTATCATCGAGTTCGACAACCTCTATCTCTTTAAGATTGTATTTACACAACGAATGATTAATTTATCGTGTATCGACAAGACTGACATACAACAAAAAGTACACAATGTGGAACTTGCTTTCATATATTGTGCTTTTAAATAAGTATTTGAGTTCAGCCGGGTGATTTAATGCTGTTTTATTTTTAAAGACCCTACTTTACTAAGGTCAAATACGATTTCCGAAGTAACATAAAATCCTTTCCTTTCCATAAAATGTTATAAAAGAAAAATAGCCCATTCAAATACGTTTCTAAACGTATGAATGAGAAATATGACCGCTTTGCAGGTAAAATATCTGCGAACGAACATTATAACTGCAACGAAAGTGTGCAATTCTTTTCCTGTTCGATTCGAAGTCGGCGAACCGGCGGCGGCGGCACACGAGCTACGCTGCTACGTCGTGTGATTGCTTTGCACGATTTTTTTGTTCGTCTGGCGCGCAGGTGTCTTGTCGTAGGCACAGAGTTGAGACTCGATGCTTATTTTTTTTCTGAATAGCCTTCGACCCGCCTCGCTGCCATTGTTTGTTTTGATCGTTTTTTTCAGCTCATCTTCTGTAGACTTGAGAATCTGGCGTACCTGCTAAGACTTTACCGTCGAATCCTAATTTATGGAAAGATAAAATAAAACGCTTTAAAAGAACACCGAGAGCTTTTAACGAATACACACTTTAGTTAGTTACTGCAAATTCTTACGAGTACACGAGATTTGTAAGCCGTTGTGACTGGGATGGGTTTTATGATACCCGTCTGTCGTTCCCATGTCACGAATGCGCGCCAGTATTTTGTACAAAACAGGTTGGTTCAGCAACACGGCATTTACTTACCGGCCCTTCATTTACGTAACGTGCTGTGAGATTGCTAAAATGAATGGCATGGTTCCCAAGGCGGCGCTGTGGTGGCGTGGCGGGTGCATGCGCTGGGCGGGTCTCTCTAGTGGTATTGCGTTCCGTTATCTTGCGGTCATCAGTCTCTCGGAACGGGTTGCGGGCCCCGGAGGCGATACACCGGAACTGTCGTGCTGTATACGGCGCACGCGCGCGGCACGTCCGCGTGTCGCCGGAGTCGTCTGACGTTGCGCGTCATACTGCCACCTGACGTGCATTACAGAACATCACCACTTACTATCGTGCACGTAAAACGGCGTGTTTCACGACTTGCCTGCTCCAATGTTTCTGTTTGTTACTTACAATAGTGTGACCATAATTCTAATCTAACAAAAACTTAGGTAACCTTAGCGTAGCAGTGTGCTGTCTGCTCACCTAACAAATGGATTCAGGAAATTAGTCAGTAAATTCAGCGGAGCTTTCGTAGCCGTTCGTAAAGCGTAACTCGTAACTTGGCATGACGGGGCAGAAACTAGTAATTGTGATCACAAAGCTGCTGCCAAATCAATTGCACAAAAAATAGATTCCGACCTTACTATGATGAGTAACCAGACAGTTAGGGAAAAACAAATCGACTGTAAGGATGAGTGCCCAATTTAATGTCAATTTGACAATGTTTTATTGAACCCAATGCATGACCAAACAACGAAGAAAGAATGAACATCGTTTTTTTCCCTGACTGATTACTACAATAAAGCAAACTAACAAAAGCAAGGCGACCGAAGTTCCCCGAAGTTCAACTTATTTATCTCACTAATCATTATCGTACATTCAAAAACATAATAACGGTAATAAAATGTAATAATCGAACCATAAAAAACTTAATGGAAGAAAGATATGACGACAATTGGAGTAGATAGACCATTCAATCAGTGTAATTAATTGTTAAGTTTCCTACTTCATAGTACCCGTATGCGCGTGCCCATACTGCGGGTTAAAGGGAGGGATGTGGGAGACGCAGGGCCTGGGGGGGAGCTGTGAAGTTATAAATAATTTATGCGAAAGATAACTGTGCCGCGTGCGCCTGGGCAATACGTGCACTGCAAGCGCCTAATTGCAGTGAATGATGAAAGATCAATAAATGTAAGAAATAAATTAATAGTCAACGAGACTTTTTCATCACACCCGAGAAGTTTTTACAAGCAGTTATAACTGATCATAATTGTAGTTGGTAGTGATATATTACCTAATAATGGAAATGGTTTGCTAAGTAAACAAATAACCATATCCAATGATTATGCCCAAGGAATGTTTAATTGCACTTACGACGTGAGTGAAGTTGGAATGAAGCTATTATTATAAAGCTGTCTACAACTACGGGAAATATATAGATGTGCAATATTTTTATAGGTTTTCCATAAACTAATTATGTATAAATCTGTTTTAACAGACGTTGATAGCGTACGTGGGGGACAGTACAGAGTTAGGTCATGCAAAAGATTAGCCATTCATTCGGTTTCCTCATGGAGCGTTTAACCCTTTGACAAATCCAATGAAGTGGAAACCCAATCATAACGATACCGATTTTGAATGGGTTAGCCTTATTATTTTGGTAAACGATTGAACGGTTAACCTTCAAAACCTGTAAAAATCCTTTCGAGAGAAAATGTTTTTGATTGGGTTTCTAATCCATTTAGGTACAGTCAGCCTGGGCTTTCGAAAGGGTTTACTAACCCGTTCATATGATACGGGTTACCCTTAAAAACAATAACTGTTTGGTTTGAAGGGGTTTACTAACCCGTTTGCAATTTATGATTAAGTTGAAGGGGTTAACCGGTTCATTTTCAAAGACTGCACAAAGTACATAAGATTTTTGAATAAATTTTACTTAGCTTTTAATACAAATGTAAAAGAGAAAGAGCTTTCAGGAGCAGATACTTAAATACCACCGATATAAATGTGAAACAGTAAATTATTTTACTGACCAAAATAAAATTGATTAGAGGTGTAACAATAACAAAGGTTAACCCAAATAAATTAAAGTGGTATAACAGTAAAGTTACTGAACAAATCTGTGGTTAACACCGAAACCGAGCTAAGTTGATAACAGATTGTTAACATATTATTCTACGCCGATATTGAAAACTTTTGTTAGATTTTGTTGAAAGATTGTTTTCAAAGTGAGAATTTGATGAATCACCGGATTATTGTTTCAACCCGCAGAATATTTTTTCAATGGAACCTGAAAAACAGTTGCAGTCTCACCGTGAATCGCTTTCATTAAAATTTTTGCTTTTACAAAGTTTCTTCCCCTTTTATTCCGCTCAGAGTAATGATGGTCGCGTCCTAAATTGAATTGATTTCATTTATTTTATCTGTATGTTTTGCTATCACTGCATCACGCTTTATGACTCGAAGAAAATAATTTTAAAGTAATACCTACGAATAATATAGAGTAATACAAAATAAATCGAAATGAATAATTAATGTCTGTGGTTTTCCTGGATAATATTGAATAAGGATAATGAATTTACACTGAAATCATATTCTGAACAAAATATTACCCAGTCTAACTTTACTAGTTTAAATGACACATTTGCTTTTAAATATGATTATGATATTATTAAACACAAAAGAATTTTGTTATGTGGATAAGTTAGTCGTATTATTACGGGTCAGATGTCCGCTCAGACAGGCGTATTACGGGCATGATCCACAAAAAATGCGCTGCTTGCGGACAGGGAAATTACTGTGAAACCGTACTCTAGCCAGTACTTACTTCTGCAGTAGTCGTAGTATTACATACACAAAGTTGCAACCGACGGTGGTCAACATATCAGCCACTTAGTGCCCACCACGCTTTCCCCGATCCGTTTGAAACTTTATCCGGACCGTTACCGACAAAATGCGTTTTTAAACTCATACGGGCGGTCCTTTTCGTATACAAAGGGATCCTACCTGTAAACAGGGAAAACTTTTGTACATACAACATGTAATTCAAAGAGCATGTTGGTCCTTTCAGAAGTCAAAACTCTCCAAATAATGAAACGTTGAACGCACACGATTTAAATGATTTAACCTGAGATTTTACTGTGTAGACACGAGCTTGACGCTAAATAAGGTTCTCAAGACTCAACTAAGCACATTTTTGGAACTTCAGCATTCTAGGAGCGGTAACAAAGTGAGTAAAGTGCGCGTATTTTATCGTTGTCGGGTGCAACGAGACACTACACACAACGCCATCTCACATAACACAATGCTCGCCGTAATAGGCTTGCTGTGAGGTGCTCTTAGATCTTCCTAGAATTCCACTTTAATCCGCAGTTACTGAAACCGAATCGTGTTAAGACAAATTGTTTCCAATTGGACAGTTTGAATCGGATCGGACTGTTTGCTCAGTGAATGGTGGTATTCAGATCGATCTATCATAGATCAATTTTACTGGATTTCGTTTTAGTTACCTATGTCTATCGAATCGTACTGGTCGGTACGTCTAACGGATGTCTGATAACGATAAGTACAATGTTGCACGAGAAATAATTCAATTTCAATGCTAATTAAAATATGCACCTTATTGAATCCGAAAATATACTCGTGCGTATGTGTGTGAAAAACTGCATAATTCATCTGAATATTTTACATATTTTACGAACAGATTGCCGTGGCAAGTCAGACGCGAATCATGCCCTATTTTAAGAGCGCATTCATATGGACATTAGACTGCAAGATGGTCCTTGAGAATCGATTGGATCGATTTACATTCCGATTGGATCTCAGTGTGTATCGATTGAATAAATTAGATGTCAGATATACGCTCGACATGTTTTCAATGTAAGTATTGTTCACGCCTCCTTCATGTACTTAATTTAATTTTTCCATTGATTTGCATTTGATGATCGTTCGAAGTAATTGAGAGGATGACTTCAGTCTTCATTTAATTAACATCTCTAAGACCCAGTGCTACCATTAGACTCCAACTATACATTTGTAGAACAAGACGTCGACCATTCAGGTCCTTAGAGAGCACTTTAATAATTTATTACAGTTTACACGAGAAGCGGAAGTCCGAAAGTCTGCCTGCGGTCTAAACGAAGCATCTGAGACATCATTTAGATAGTATCAGACTCTTATTCTCTCTCAGTCTATGTATGATAAATGATTCTGATATTCGCATCTGGCGAGATTGAAAGCGGATGTAAAGATAATATACGCTGAACAGTTGTTTTAAATGTTCAGTCCACGCCTCCATCGTGTATTTTCATTTCGCGCTTGATTCTGTCATAGCGTTGATTGCCAGGCGGTGATTTAGGCAAGTTTCCAACACGGGTATGTAAACAAAGAGCAATTTTGCTAATTAAGTGCTCGGCGTGTGTTGTGAGTGCGACGGCAGACGCTGTTTGGGATGCGACGCGATCCTATCAACGAGACTTCAGTTCCCGACTTCAAGTGCACCTCTGCCTTATTTACACTTTTTAATGGACTTTCGCAGTATAAAAGTAGTGGTACTGTTCTTTATATTAGCATCGTCTCTACTTTTTCCATTTTTTTTACTAAGAACTTAAAAAAACAATACTTCGTACATGGCCATGTCACCATCGAGACAATAAGCCTTTGAATAAATGAAGTTGGCGCATTTTTATCATCTTGATTTTTCGTAAGTATATGAATTAGCGAATCGACAAAACCCTAAATGAAAGTTAACGAAATTAATTAATTAATCTTTAACAATTAAAATAAGTATTTAAAACGTTTTTATTTTTAGGGTTGAAAAAGAAAGAATACGAATATTTTTTCAATCCTAGGAGCCATGAAATTGGTCACGTATTAAGATTACCAACGCGATGGGAGATAATATAGGCGTCTACGTATGAATGCAACAATGCAATAAAATGTAAACGTAAAAGTGCAATGTTGTGTATGGGGCGTCGCAGGCGCAGCTCGCGGGGCGGGCGGCGCGTGCGCGGCCCTGGCGATGCCGCAAGGTCAATGGCACGCGCCTCTCCCGCTCGCACACCGGAATTCCATATTTAAATCTCGTCCGCAGAAAAATGGCGGTCGACTCCATTCCGCGGCCGCGCCGTGTGTACGGAGAATTAATAAAACATGCCTCCCACTTTTTCTTATCGTTTTTTCCGAGTATCGTTAACAACTTGGTAACAGTGCGGTTGCAGTTTGCTGTTATGTTGTGTCTGTTCGATACTTGCATCCCATATATGTAAGAAAAATTATCGTAATATTTACATACGTATACGCTTTTAAAATTTTCTGCTACCTACTTATTTACGCAGTAGGAGTTCATGGTTAATTCGTAACGGTATTTAAAAACCCAATAAAGTTTAATTGGTGTTATGTCTAAATGCGTTGCACGACCGTATCGCGTCGGTGAGTAGCAAACACAAAATGTAGCGTTTTTTCGTAGCAGTGACGTGACGCTACGTGGACGAAGTGTGTAGCCACGTAGGCAAATGTAGCTACGTAGCTAAATGTAGGCGCATGGTTCTATGTATGTATATGTAACGCGGTAACGGACACAATTAACTGGGTACAGTAAAGTGCAAGTCACTAGCAATCGGAGACCGCTCGGATTTCAGCACAAAAGCGTAGGGTGTCGGGACGGCATGTGAATTTGGGGACTAAGCGTAGCAACCACTAATGCGAATAACAATAGTGGGGGTTTTAGTTGAAGAACAGTGTACAGACAGTTCATTAGCTTCATGTAGGCAGCTTTATTTATAGCTTCAATAAATAGATAAACATGTATAGGTAGGCACGCAGTATGCAATGCTTAAATGAGTAATCTGCGGTTATTTAGTACCTATACCTACGTCTATACAAGATGGTTTTAGAATGGGAGAGTAAACAGGATGCACCTACTGCTTACTAAATTATCTTCGTTCTCGTAGAGGACTCCCACGCCACAATCTTTTGTTATTCAGTCAAACGTACCGTTCATCTATTAAATTGATCAAAACCCATCTAGTGAAAGAGCGACGCGGCGGAATAACTTTGTAATTCCTTTCAAAAGTTGGGGAGCAAAAACCCTTTCACTAAACCTAAACGAAGGACGTGTAGTTCTAGTGGTTCTACAAAAAGGAATAAACACGCAGTCACACTCAAATTGAACGCACGCAGTAATGCGGCGAAATTAATTAATGTCCCCTTTCGTAGCGCGCACTGAAATGTTTTAAAAGCGCCTGATCCTTGGAGGGACGGAGTACGAAGTGCAAGTCATCGGCGGCGGCGCGACGGCGGCGGCGGCGGCGGGCGGCACTGAATTTACAGCGTAATAAATTACAACACAGAAACAGAGGAGCGTTATCTGCTAACAGCTAAAATGAACTGTCTTGCCGTCGACCAAGAAACAACAACACTGAATCGCTAAACGCAGAAATCACTATCGCCGACACAACGAAGTATTTAGCGATGGCGGTGCTGACTTACTGAGTAGTCCACCGCTTTCTTTCTACCCAACGAAACAAAGGGCAGTTCATCGTGCGAGATTTAGTGCGAGCGTAAAACTAACCACAGCGAATGTGTAGTTCGGATTTACTGAGTTATAAATCTGAGTGGTGTCATTGGACAAAGTGGGAACTGGAAGACCCGACAGAAATACTTCTTATACTTAATTTTAACAAGTTGTTAACTCATGTTAAGTAAACAAGTATAAAGAAAATTAGTTAGTGAGTGAGTGCCGGAACTGCATGCTTCCCTGGCTCTGCGCTTTATTTAATATCGCTCATGCCTATATCAATATTAAAGTCATGACATGCTTTGAGTGTTAAAGTCGTACATTTCATTATTATCATGATCTACGGCTACAATATTAACTTGTGAGCTATTATTCATACTAATATCGTCGCCCTCCCCGCTAACTGTCGTATCTCACAAACTGACGTATCTGCACTGACATTACCTACGTGTTCAGAACTTTGTTTCGAAAAAGTTTTCTCTAATTGTCGTGTCTTTGTCAGATAATCACATATTTTGTTTTGCTTAAGTGCAAAAGGAGGGAAAAAATATTCTCACTACCTGTCGTAAATGCACACATCTACAGTTAGTGAGTTAAAGATTAAGTCAAGAGCTATTTATAAAAAGTTATTAATTCATTAATAAAGCCACAGCTAACGCAACTATATTAGCATGATTGTAGCGCCCGACCGAAAAACTGTTGCCCTGGAAAAATATCAATTGCTAGTTACGACAGTTAGCGGGGAGGGCGACGATATGTCAGCGGAAGTAAATCACGGAAGAAGAATTAACGACGAGAGAAAACACAAAACAGAAATACAATGTGTTAAGCTCTTCAAAAGGTAATGTTAGCAATTTGCACGCAGCTTGGGAAACGATTGCCTATTTAATAATTATGTAAATGGTGAAGCCGTTTATGACGGTTCTAGTACATCCTGTCGTAACGTTTCCGCGGGCCGGCCTCGCCCCGGGCCGTTCAAGTGTGTCCGCTCAGGAATGGGTGCGCTAAGTGAAACGATACCGGAGATGAGACACGGCGAACTTATTGCGTTCACATTTCATACGAACTTCGGGAGCTAGCTATCAACCATCTGTTCGTGTTTGTTAACCTTGTTTTATAATACGGATATGTTTTTGCAAATAGACATCAGATATGAGATCTGAATTAACGTTAAAGCTTTAATATTCGTGAAAAAGTCCCGAATTGAGGTGCTACGAAAAAACGCTGAACGTGCTACGAAGTTCTACGGTCAGCGTTTCGTAAATATCGAGCGTAATCCGGAGATTACGATAAAAATTAACACAATGAAAGAACAACAAATATTGACATGGAAATTATCACTGAACACAATCTCCAAATCTGTGTAACCAGAGAGAATCGAGAGAAAATTTAATGAAGCGTAGTGACCGTAGGGCCCTCAAACCTTCATTTTAGGAATTTGCGTAATGTGCTTATCGACACTTTGATGTTGTCCCAAGGACTAAGTTTTGTTACTAAAAAAATATAAACTTCTTGTGGCCTCCATCTTTAGCACTTAATCGTTAAGGTCTTATGTATTATTTATTATAGAAAATATTTCAGTGGTGCGAAGCTTTCAGCTTAAAAGTTCATTATATTTTATCCCGAAGCGTAAAATTTTACAATATACCGAGATCTATAAGTGAAAAAACTCTTTGTTAGCGAAGACATTTTGGTGAGAGCGTATTTATTGTATTCGAAAATTAAAAGGAAGATAGGAATTCCCTCGGGTGGGGGAGGTGAGGCGCAATCAGAGCTTGCCGGTGGATGGCAACCTTAAATACCAGACTTAATTGAACAGCTTCCGGGTTGCGCTCGGCGAACCTACATAAATATACTGCACGGAAGTATTCGCCACAAAGGTATTCCTTTTACACTAAACACCTACATTCAACGAGAAAGCGATCTTTTCACATAAATAATTTCAGCCGCGCTTTCTGAATTCACAAGATTCGAACATTTTGTAAAGAATTTTTATTTTGCATCTCAAATGTAACTTTGATAAAAACACTGTCTGGAGTGCATATCGTATTTTAAACGAGACTCGCAATGTAAAGTAGCGGAGATAAAAAATAATAAAAGAGGTGTACCGACTAAATCGTATTTTCCTGTTTTTGGCTCGATCCGACTTCGACCTACGCACACGGAAGTTGAGACAATGCTATAATTTTTCAGCACAACTTTAGTACTTACATTCTCATATATCCTTGGTTTCTCCTAATGCGCATGAGGATATGCAAAAACAAAGGAACACATTGTGCTTTAATTTTAGAAAATAACTCTGCATTTTCGTTTCAATTCGGAATGAGCAAAATCCTTCAATGTTACTCGGTTCCTAACAGTAAATATTTTTACTGCTTTGAAAAGCGAAATACAATGTTTAACCCGTTTCACTGCGCTATTTAGAAACGAAAATTTGAATGGAGATAAAGCTTGTCGTGCGTTGAAAGATGTTCGCGGAAGCTTAAAATAATATTTTGGAGAGTCGCATCGCCCCAGCTCGCGCACTGGCAGGAAATGAGGCTCTCTGTCCCGCCGGGAAATTGTTCCTCCCAATCATAACGCTCAGTAGAATCTCCCTGCTTTGAGAGACTTTAAAAATAATGGAACAGATTTGTCTCTCAGTGTATTACAGGAGAACATAAACGCAGGCTTTAGTGACGGCTTTACGTTTTGTAATTCACTGGTTCCTTTGTACGCCATCATTGGAAATTAAAAAAAAAATGTTATTCTTGTATTTACTATCGTCAAAGGCATCAAAGCAAAATGTAGCTACGATGGAAATAAGTACATACAGCAGATGGGAATATTTATCTAGTTTTTCCTGTTGGACGAATCAAAGCGACTGTTTCCCAAAAGGGCTGGCTTGGGGTCGATGTATCGGGCGCATCCAATTGAATTAATCACGGAAAACGTCGCTCTGTGCAAGTGATAAATATACGGCTGCCTACACGTGTAAACGTCGTTGTGAATTTCAGATTCAAACATTTAGCCACATTGTGCGGAGTTATTTGGTTTAGTTTTATTACACAATATGGTATTGTAGTACTCTTAAACTTTTTACGATAAAAGTAACACGTAGACGATACGAGTACATGGTGAATGTTTATTGTTACTAGCCGAAACAAAACAGCAAAAACGCAATAAATGTCAACTTTGTTATTATTTGTTTCGTTTTAACATAACATAAATGTCGGAACTCTGTTTTCCCTACTTTTACGCGCAACATTGAGAACGACTGCGCTGAAACATGCTTGCTAACAGCTGTTTAACTATTCGACAAAATTATGGCTTTCTTGACATACTACTAGGTGAAGATAATTGAATAGTGAGCTTAAAGGTCTAAAGCCAAACGCCACTTGATCCACGCTGCGGGTAAAGTATACAAAAGCTGTTTATAATAAAACTTTATTTATGCAGAGTACAGACAGACGCTGTAAAGTATAAAGGCGCACAATGGGCAGACAATATTAATTCTTATTTCCTCTGAACACAATGCCTTATTTAAATTGTGTGAGAATATTGTGCGTTTAAATTAATATCCAATTTAGTATGAATCGATCAATTTGGTGTCGCAATGAGTGCTATTTATAGGGCCGTCAATGATTGTAGGGAAGTGATGAGCCGACACGGGCTGCCGGAGAGCGCACAAAGAACCAATTGAGTGTGCTCGTCCAATCGCAGGCGCAGCTGATGTGGCGTGTGCGTCGCGTCGAGCCCTATCATACCAACGAAATATTACAAACCATTGCGGCACAATATACCTACAGGAACTTGTACATGAATTTATTTTCCTTGCATTTATTTATTGACAATGGCAAAACCCGAGAGGAAGAGAAATCCATGTTTAGTTGGAACCTTGGAACCGATAATGTTTCAGTATCAATTATCGAGTCAATTTTATTATTACGAGAGGTAATGACGGATTTCTACGTATTGGTTGCTTTGGGTACCGTTTTTCCTTTTTTTCATAGGTTTCAATTTCACATTTTAGTAAACTATACATTTGGCAGTTGCAGCCAAAACAGCATCATGTTTTTCAGAACTATAGCAGCTAATTTGTACGAGCACCTAATTTTGAGAATGAATCTATTGAAAATTAATGATAGAATCTGACTTGTAAAATAGGGCATGAGATAAAAAGGGCAAGTGAGTGAGTTCACATGGCCAGATGGCCGCCAATGAATGAGCCGTTAACGAGTCGACTAGGCGTAGAGGTGCCCCGCATCGGCTCTGTAACTAATGTAACTATCCTTTAACCTTAGTGAATGCAGCTCTATATGGAGAACGTTTCGTGGTAAGAGGAAATTTAAAATAGGAGCAGGAAAATTATTTGAAATGTACGTGGCTCTAATTTAGAAACTGTTCTGGATAATGCCACAATTGTGAGCGGATTTCGTGTTCATCTTTTATGCATAGAATTAAATCTGTATCCAGCAAGTTGGAGTGAATTGTTGTTTTGCGTAAAGAGGATGAGGAAGTAAGTGTTTCAGTCATGCCAGATGTCCAATATCTAACTATTACTACATTATACTTTACGATTATTTAACAGCTAAGCTCTGTACATCCCCACAATTCTTGAAACAACGAAGTTACTAAAACATTCCCGAACTCGCTTGAAAAATCTGCAACGAATACAAAGTTTCGATCGTAATGCTCAAAGTCCCAAAGTATTGATGTAACGAATCAGAACGAACAAATTTAAAGGGAACCAAAGCGGATTCAAAGTTAGAGTGGGGGCGGAAGTTTTATCCGTTATTACATTAACGTGGCATCAAACCTGGTTTGTCGAAACTAAGTCCCATCAGATAATAGCGCGTAGGAAGGATAGCGATTTCGTCGAACAACCGGGATGCGCCCAATTCTCGCCAATAAACCCCCCCGAGATATATCGACCTCAACGTAGGGCCGTTAGTCATGCAATCGCCACCTCTATATAGCACGTCATAAAGAGGAAAATCGGTTATTATATTTGACGCTTATCGCATTTCATGATAGATAGTTTTTGAATTGACCAGCGTGTTCTGTGCGGCGGCACATACCAGACATTCCACGCGCTTACACAGAGTCGATTGACTGATGCAGGAACCATTAATATAGATGGATGTACCATTTAAATTGAGATGATAGCTCCTTACACGTTTTGAGGAGCTAACGCTTCCACTATTGATTTTATGATTTAAGCTATTGTTTTGTTAATTTATTCGTTGTTTTCTCTAGCACCATAAAAGTTTCAGACGAAAAAAGGACGGTGTCTTCGCAGAATCGCGTTGTTTTGCGAGGATACAACTAATCTTGTTATTCGCGCTTAAAGTGGATTTGAACAATTTTAGCAGTTTATCCGCGGCCTTGTTGCGCGGCGACTGTTGCTTCAATATGCGTTTTTAAAATGGCGTTTATGGTACATTATATACTTATATGTTCATCGTTATCTGTACATTAGTTTGACGGTCGTGAAGCGACGTAATGCAACAATGACGGCACCGCTGCGCCACGTGACCTCAGGCCGGGCTGACGACGTCGCTCGCTATGATTCACCGCCGAGCCACCGAGCAGCCGAGCGCCTCACATTCCAGCCTCGGCCGCATAGGTAATGGGAAATGCCATATCGCAATAAATTCACAAACACTATGCTAACACTCTAACGCATCTCATCCAGCGGTTTTCACTATACCTTCATCTTCTATTCCTCATAATCAAGTAATCTTTCCATTCTGCTCACCAATAACTTGTAGACCGAGTTTACTGGTAGAGCAACTAATAAATATTAATTGAAGCAAAGGTATTTATTGTGCGATTGACTAATAAAGTTTCTAGCCGATAGAGATATGTACGGAATGGCGGTCGCCTACACAGTTTCAATTCAGACATTCCGTTGTTTTAAATCAGCATGCGCCTGCGCCGCGTAGCTTTCGCGGACGCGCGCTGCAACTGGAATGGAGTCGATCACGTACCGTTTCGCGTTTAATACGTTTCTCGTGCTGATTCATACCGAACCATAAATAAACATTCGTTAAAGATGATGTATTACAGAATGGGTAATTAAAATCTATGTACTTATGATGATTAAAATGCTTCTGGTAAAACGATATTTCTGTAATCAATTATGTGGATGTGGTGCGTGACGCGTGACGATGCGGACTTGCAGAGACCATACCATATGCTAGAAAATATGACGGTTTATTATTTAACACATTGATTACTTTGATTATAAATTGGTATTGTTTCTACAGTGCAAATATTTAAACAGTCTGTGTATTTTTCCCAACAAGCAAAGCTTTTGAAATGAAATTGGTACACACCACAGGGCAAACAACAATAGGTAAGCAGGGTAAATATTACTGTTAGCAGTGCATCGTTACTGAGCAGCGAGTGACCCACTTCCACTGGATAATAAGCATCGAAACAATGAATTTTGTGAAGCGATTAAAAATAGAAAGCACATTAAAAGTTTGAAGCAGAAACTGGAGCTTGATAATGAGTTGCTTTATGATGTCATAAATGTTAGGATGCATCATACCCGTACGTGCATTAGTGTGACGTCTATCTCTGTGGATAATGCAAAGGTGACATTCATTTTAGGATAGGTATATAAAACGAGATAAACAAGCTTTGTTCAGAAATCTAGGCTTTTAACTTTTAAATAAAAAATGATTGTAATATAAAATGAGTGCTGTCCATCAGTGGGCATTCAGAAAACTGTGTAGATTAAAAAAAACTATTACAAGCACCTTTCAGCTGCTTAGTCATAAAATTATTTAATTAAATAACTCATCTAACAATAAGCAATTGTACAAAACCCTCGGCACCTACTAGTCACAGATGTAAAATCATTAAACGATGGTAATAACGCTGTTTTTTAATTACATTATCATTACAAATGAGATTTGCAATTTTACGGTGAGAATAAAAAATTATCTACTGACATTTTAATTTACATCTGATGGCGAAGTTTTTAATTAGTGGTGGGTGGAGGGTTGCCAAATGCGAGGGGTGATGGGGGGTGTGGAAAGCCGCACGCGACGTTTTTTTTTTACTTTTTCCGGTTCCCTACCCTGTTATCCAGGTGTAGATTTGCGATTACAACAACATTTTTCTGGCGAATTCTAAACCCTTCCCTGGAAGTGCGGATAACGTATCAAAGTTATCGTGTAATCTGTTTATGATTAATTTCTACAATTTGCCAATTGTTGTTCGCTATTGGAATTCAAGTTAAAACAGTATTATAGCATATTCAACCATTATACTTTAATGATACACATTTACACAGTTTAATTTATAACCGACTTCCAAAAAGGAGGAGGTTATATGTTCGTCGCGTATGTTTGTTTTTTTTTATGTATGTCCACCGATTTCTCCGTCAATTGTGGACCAATTTAAAAAATTCTTTTTTTGTTTGAAAGGGTATGTTCTCGAGGTAGTCCCATGTAAATTTTATTAACTTTGCTTCGATAGTTTTTGAGTTAGCTTCAATAATACATACTTTTTCCCACTTAGGATGTGGATGATATGATAAGTTCCTGTCACTGTTATTTACATAGCAGGTAGTGGTTTTCGAATTTGTGTGGGGTGGGTACCACAACTAAAAAGTGAAAAATAAAAACTTTTTACAAAAAAAAACAACCGACTTAACCGAAAAATAATTTTAATTTCGGAAGTCGGTGATAAAAAACGAACATTCAAAACCAAAGACACCGACTTCCGAAATTAAAGATATTTTTCACTTCGTAGTGTTTTTTGAAGCCTGTTGTTTTTTTTGTAAAAAGTTTTTATTAGTTCATCAGTTTCACTTAAAGCTACAGACAGAAAAATATACGACATCGATAGGATAACACATTACTAACATTTATTGGAGTCAAAATACAGAAAACAAACAAATTCAAAAGCAAGCTTTCATATTGATTACAAGATTTCAGCCCTAAATACTCACCGATGCGTTTACGAATACGAGATATTTGATCGATAACATACCTTATGTGTATTATTTCTAGATTCATAACCCTGAGTCTCTGACATCAATGTTTCGTTTTCACACAGGGTTGTAAGAAACCATTAGTTAGGTATGTGATTGCCCAAAACTACATCTAAGATTTCTCTATTCTCCATAAATGCCTTTAAGTAAGTGCTTTTATGATGTTTGTTTGACTAAGTATGTACCGCATTCATGGACCATCACACTGCAGTCCTATACGAAAGTATCGCTAGTAGTGTTGTACAAAGGCTATCACATAGCAGACAATAAGGTCGGTGATCGGTTACTCGACAAATATTTGCGCCATAAGATCGAGTGCAGAGCATGTTGTGGTCAACACAAATACGATATCCGCCGCGGCATCGTCAACTCGTCACCTACTTGAACACATGCAAACAAATGTGCAACTATTGTCTACAACATACTTCTATATTCCATATAATACTACTTATTTACATAAAAACAAGCGTGATTCATCCAATTGCTTTCCGTTAATGACTAAGTCATGTACTTTGTCCTGAACGGATTCCACGTAGATGGTATTCTACATAAGTGATTTGAAAGTCAACAAATGATTATTAGAACAATTAATTTCAATAAATGGTAACAAAGGGTGGCCGAGTGTCGTGATTGTGACGTCAGCGGGCTGAACGTGTGAATGACTAAATTCGTTCAAATCGTTCATGTTGTACACGACCGCTAAGCCCGATCGTGATTGGCTGTCTTGTCAGGATAATGCGGGCGGCTCCCGATAGAGGTTATGAACCCTCTGATTTAATTGAAGTTCCAACGTTCAGCCCCCGTTCGGCTCTGACATCCTCAAACCACTGTATTGTCCCCATTTCACTGACAATGTGAATGTAATAATCATGGAATAATCACTTGTGAACTGGTATTTCCTTCTCAATGATGTTCAATCGATTAGATCTCAATTGTGTCTCAATCAATTTGTTTGTTTTTTATTTATCACCAGCATAGCATTGTAGGACTTACTTTACCGTCCTATTGTCTTACGAACGAGATGAAAGTCGGTACATACCTGAAAAAGGAAAAATACATATTAGGCACAATCTGGAAAATGAAAACATTGAGTGCAGTAAGTAGAACATACAAATTTGACAGACTAAAAGTCTGTCGTCGAGAGAAAACGTTAAATACTTTGAAAATGCTTCGAGCGAGGATTGAGGCCGATGGGACGGAAACTTCGTGGAAATTCGATGGTTGCTTAAAACTTAAAACACTCGGTCGTGGAACACGAAATATTTTTCTCAGAGTAAATTTTTGAGTAACATTTTTGGCTCTTTTATTTTTGCGACATGAATGAAGTGGTTACGTATTTCCGAAAATGAAATTAATGTTCCCATAAAATGCTTTCAGTTCAGCAGCAACAAATTCAGAAATTTTGTAAGGTTTCGCGGTATAAAAGTTGTTTTACTTAAAATATTTTCGTACTAGCAAAAAGCACTCCGTAGCCTACTTCTGCAGTTATATTTTTATCTTACACTAGCTTTTTCCCGTAGCTTCGCTTGCGTGGAAGTCGGAAATTATCCCATGGAAACGCACTACCTATTATAATCTGCCTCATCCAAATCCTATTAGTAGCATAATATAATGATTGAATACTATTGTAAATTCATGCAAGCCTAGTACTTTTTGTTACGTTACGTTACTTCTCAGAAATTGTGCACAACGTTTAATGATTGAAATATTACATTGACTTCATGCAAGCCTAGTACTTTTTGTGCCAAGTTTCAACTCAAGGAATATTTTTCATACAAACTTTGCCCCCCTTTTTCACCCCCTTAGGGGTAGAATTTCGGGAAATCCTTTCTTATCGGATGCCTACGTCATACAAAGAATACACCCTCCAAGTTTCAGATCTCAACGATCAGCGGTTTAGGCTGTGCGTTGATCCGTCAGTCAGTCATTCAGGACAAAGCATTTTATATGTATAGAAGATAGGTAATTAATGAATCATAAGTATTCTTATCTTGTATGATACATTTTTTGATTAGGTCATCAAAACTCATAGTACAAGTGCACTCTAAAGTTGAATTATCAGTAAGTCGATTTCCTACGAATGAAGTTTAATTTTACAGCACTCAGTTTGTTTTCTTTTTCAGAAAAATTTTTGATCATGTTGACTATACTTAGCTATTCTTTTTTAATATTTACTCTAAGGTTTAGAAAGAAGCTTGAGAAGATAAAGATATTGTATTTTGATTACCTATAGCAAATATTTGTTCAATTTTATAATAATAATTACAATTATTATGACATTAATTTGCTTGACATTACTGTTATAATTTATTAGTTCAGTTATAATATAATGTGAAATGAAATTGACTTTCTATGTATATTTTTAATGACAGTGTAATTTAATAAGAAAACTGATAAAGAATAATTTTATTATGTCATAATGTTCCTAATGTATTTGCACACCTGACATGGTTATAATACAGTGAGCCTTAAGAACCATTCTGTAACATCCTCTGAACCTATGTTATGCAAATAAATAATTTGATTTGTTTTAATACGGAATAAAGGGTACTGGACTAGGATGTAATTTGGACTGTATGGGATACTTTTCAGGACTTATAGCAGTTCCCATAAGCTCACAGCGAGAGTTAATGGCAAAGAAAGTTATGGTGGGTCCACGTTGGTGTAAGCTTCTAAATAACTTGTCGCCGGCCCCGAGGCACCTGCAAGCGACGCCTAATGGGCCCAATTATCGACGTCTTCGCCGCACGCCGAGAGGGCTATTACCCCTCCCAGGGCGAAGCCCCCTCGCTTCTTGCTGAAAAGATTCCAAGAGTCTTAGGGCACAGTAGCTGCACAATATTATATAGGTATGAAATCATTAGAGCCTAGAGAAAAAGTACGCGTTGTTTAAAAGGAAAATAATTAATTACAGAAGTCCAGATAAACTTGGTAAATAGTTGTATATCTTGAAATCCCTACGTGCGTGGTCCAATAAAATTGTAACTTAAAATCTTTCCAGACAAATCGCGAAAGTTTCCAACGAAAAATTTTCAAGCGAACTTTTAAAATTACTTGGGGTAACACCTATTGAATTGATTTACGATGTGCAATAAAACGGCACTGTTATTTGATGTATGTGGCTCACTCGGAATGCATGGGGCCGATTTGTAATAAAGTCATCGAAGGTGCGCGGCAGCAGTTTATCATGTAGTGCGTTTAGTGGAATCCATTTAATGAGACAGTATATTATTTACTGAAAGATATGCAGGTTCGTATACATATAAGTCAAAATCACTGTGACAAGGTTTGACAATTGAGTTCCCCCTGCACAAACCCAGTGTCATTGCTGTTTTCAGTAGAGACTATATTAATACATCCTGGCTTACAGGATCTACAGCAATATGAGCGGGTCGGATATACTCGAAAAAAAAAACCCCATAATCATTTGCTTCAATTGCAGTAGGTATGAGTGTAAGGCCAATACAGGAATAGCGTTCAAGATGTGATCTAACATCAATCGTAAAACGTTCACGGCCGCGATTGTATGCCTTATCATTGTAGTTGAGTTAGGTAACGCGAGCATTGTCGCACATGACAGACTGCGACCGTTATCAGCGCGGTGACATCCTCGCGCGTCGTGACGAGGGCTCACACCACCAGATAACAGCATTTCTATTATTTCTAAAATTACTTTTCTAATATCGGTCGAAGGTCTTGTTCGTTTAGAATTTAAATAGGTAATTATGAAAATAACATTCAGGTCACTTGACATTGTAATCTTTCAGAAAGTAGGTACCTACTCTTTGAACTATGACTTGAAACTTTTTGTTTCTCATTGTTATAACGTTAAACATTACCGGTTTACAGCAAATTCGAATACAATTCCTGACGTTTTGTTCTGTGGGGCCCTGCGCAAGGTATCGCACTCGAGTCTACAAGATCGTTCCATTGTTATAACTTACAATGCTAAGCTTCATACAGTTGATAGTATGAAAAATGAAAGTTGATGCTCAGATAATAATTAGACGCATCCCACACGTACTCTGGCGAATCGATAATTGCACCGCATATGGCACGATTTCATACAACAGCTGTTCGTCATGTGTTGTTGAATGAAAAAGAAATACAGAACACGTCAAATGAATGCGTATCATGTTCGCGAATAACGCGTTGATCCAAACGTTCAACTTTTGTGCTCCGTATAATTCGTGTCGCGAAAATTTTAAACACGATTTACTTCACCGGAATGATTTATTATCCGACTAAACGGAGCCAAAAGGAAGGGAATAAACCTTATTTCTTCTAAAGTTTCCTTCTTATAGCTTCACATTTATTTTTTCTCAGTAATTCCCTGTGAAACTACAGAATGCTTTTCAGAAAACTAGATACAAATTACAATTCAATGCCGAGAGACATAAATCATTTCTTGTAAGCCCTCCGTTCCGTTTCTATAATATTGTGGCTATTATTAGATTTATCTCGGTTGTGAAAACCAGCTTGTCCGAGCTAGCTTATTTTTTATTATTATTTTATGTGATACGAGTTAATTGATTCCTACGAGCTACGAGTGCTATTCTAAACGTTTATAATTTATTGTAAACTTTACAACCCGTTGTAATTATTTTTATATGTACAATGTCGGTAATAAACTTACAAAATAAACAATTAAACCCCCTTCTCATATAACGTATTAGTACAGCTTGAGGAATAGTCCCCTCCTCAAATGAAGTCTCGTCTCAGAATTACGTGCAATTTGGTGTAATGTACACGGATTTAGTGCCCCACACTCAGTTTCTATTAAGTTGCTCTAGATCTGAATGTTATAGTAACTAACGCGGGATTATATTCCAACATTAAAGTAGGTGTGGTGTGTAGCTACACTTTAGTGGCTATAAATCGTGGAAATGCGCGTAAGTTATACCAGCGTTACAACAGAAAGACATTCCGACAATTTATTCTCTACATAATGGAATATGTGGACTTTATTGTAAAAGTCTACCAAGAAAATGGTTTAAACTGTCCCTTTAAATATACAATGTTGATGCAGTATAATTTATCTTAAATCAAAACAGGTATTTCGACAAGTTACCATCCTGGGGGATGCCAAAAATGGTCGGCTACAGATTTTACGGTCGCCTGCATACTGCATGCATAATGTCTGAGACGAGATTTCTCCAAGAATTATAAAAGTTGCTGTTTGATTCGGGAAGCCAGAAAATGAAACTTGAATGATTTAAGCAATACGACAAGTTTTGATCATAGATTCATTCGAAATATTCTTGTATTAACTTATAACTTGCGTCATAGGTATACACTATAAAACAAGGCGACTTAGTAACTAATATAAAAGTGGTTATCTACGCGCCTGGCAAAGCACTTCTTATTTTATCGTGAATTGCAACAAATATTTGCGATAACGAGTAATAAAAGTTGTGTGTTCTATTTATGACGTCACACATTGTTCGATTCTACTGCCTTGGAGTACTTATTGCATTATGATATTGGAAATTTAATTTATCTAATTAGAACAATCGAGACTAATATGCTTTCAAGAACATTCAACAAGGTCCTCTCGGGGGAATCAAATAAAATATCTTCATTAATCTTACGTCTCTCCACAGCAGAAAATATTACCCATTATATTAATTGAAATGTCGTACTGGGTAAAGAAACAATGTAATATAATCAGCAATATAAAACATGCATAAACTGTGATATCGCGATTTGGCATAATAATAATAGCATGATTATCGGCGCAGGTATGTATGTAGAATCCTTTATCGCTAAACAACCTTGCTCTACACGTGATGCAGGCCAGGGTTGAGATATGGCCTCGTTGTTTCAACAGAGGAGTACAGACACTAATTGCCAACGACAGGAAGCCTTATATAAACCCTAGCCGAACAAAAAAACATGGTGGTTGCGATATTGCGTCACGCTAGCTGTTGGCGAATAAAATAAGACGTCTATACAAGAAACGCGACGGAGCTGCGATCAATCTGAGGATGTAATAGCGGCGTCTGACCTAGCCGGCGCCACCCGGACGACGCACCCCTACACTCAGTCCGACTACGTAGGTGGAGCGACTCAGCGCTTATTCAGGGCTGTGTCTTGTTCAACCATCGCCTATATTGTGCCCGACGACATGACATGACACAAATTATTATGGTAATCATCTTCCAAGTTTGGAATACATATTAGGTTATACAGTAAGTACATAGACGCCGATTGAGCTCATACAATTTTGACCGAAACCTTTCTAATCTTATTTTGTTTGTTAATATCCTTTGCTCGTGTGTAAGGCGATTGTTCTAAGTGAATGATTCATGACTGAACTGCGCAAGACTATAAAAAGAAAATAAATTTTCTTTCATGACGTAAGCACAAGCACTTAAAGAGTTTGCTCCAGCATGATATACTTAATCATCGACAAAAACGTTGTTCAAAATTTGAGTAATTACACTGGACTATAGTCTATACTTTCAACAGCATTGCCGATTCGGTATAGCCCAATTCTTCGTATTCGAATAACAATTCAGCAGTAGAAAATCTGGAATTTTCCGAATGACGACACAATGAACAGTGAAACTTGAACATAAATAACAGTAAAGTTTAGAGTTACAGAAATTGCAGGCTGCACCTAGCACCTACCCATTTCTACAAGATGTAATTGGTGTCAAGTACATATCGTACTTTTACGAGTGTGGTCGTAAATGTTGAAGAGTACGAGGCTCAAAGAACGGTACGTCCGCGAGACGTGGCGGACGTGTGTCACGGTGCATCCTGATGTGTGCGCGGTGAGAGGCTGTGCGTGCGCCGAAACTGTGACAGCGGTACAGCCGTGTTGTGGTAGGTCAGGCGCTCGGCGGACTGCATTCCGTGCAGCCGGCGTGCCCGCAGCGCAGCGCCGCTCCCACTAAATATAGCCTGTGCGAAGTGAACGAACGCGGCGCGACGCAACGTCGCCGACACGCCGCTTAGACGCTGCCAATGAAATTGCTAAACTATGAAAATTACTGTGAACTACGCAAAATGCGATCACCACTGACTTACATCAAGTCGCCGAGAAAAACGTTAATCGAACACTTTTTACGAGAAATTGTGTTGCTACATCAACTTCGTAGCCGTAGCAAAGACGAAGACAGAGGAATTATCACATGAAAACGATTTAATTTGTTTTGTGCTTATTATTTAATTTGTGTTGTGCGTATTATTATAAGAAATAGCTATTTCTATCATATTTAGAAATTTTATAAAATATATCAACTTCCTAATTTCATATTTAAGAACAATACATAAGTGCTACGCCTGCGTAGCACGTGCGTAGCGCTTTTTTGTTGGTATTCTAATAATACCTGCAGTTGTTTTCAACTTGTCATTAATTATTTCAACAAACAGCGACTTTAACTTTGCAACTAAATGATTATTAATTTGCTAAATAAATAATTTAAATGCTAATTGGTTTTCGAATTCCCACAAGCAAATTGTTGAGATAATTTCGTTCGTAGCCGCTTGCAAAATTGATCATAAGACTGAGTGCAAAATACTGTCGCAATGCGGCGTGCATGTCTTTTATTTAAAAAAAAAACAGATGTGTGCACAAGATGAGGCCAGACGAGCAAAAATGTCCGGCGACGTGTCTGCAGACAGTAAAGAACGGGCATTTATTTGCTTATCGGCCACATAATGCGCTAACCGTACATGATAACGGAACAATGAGTGTGTACCAGCCGCAGATACCTTCATTAGTGTACACTCAGATATGCTTATCTCCCTGTGTCAATACTCTTTTGTACTGGCGATACGGGAGTCTATTTGCCCTTAATGCGCTCAGCATTCTTCGATGTTGAATAACCTGCTGACAATGGACTGACCCATTAGTCGGCGATTTGGTCGTACGTTTTAAACTGTTATCAGTTAAAAATAAATAAGAACAGTCACGAGTGACTCCTATTATCTGTGTTGAGACGGGTTTGGTATGTTATCGGTGATTGTTACATAAATTAAACGGCTTAATTGTCACCAAATATTTGGAATTTCGCTACAGAAATGTTGTAGCGTCTTCCGAATACGTAAATGGGTATTTACCCTTATTCAAATAAGTTTCTGTATGTAAGTTTGGAAACGAAAGTAAGGGTTGAAAGTGAGTTATCGACAACTATAAATAACATTAAGGGTGCTTTTAGTTTGGTAAATGTCACTGTTTTAGCGTACCTACGGCAAAAATATTATTTAGAATTGTGATAACAAGCCAGAATAATGTTTATTAAAATTAACATTGACCTTCACACATTTGACCTGCGGAATTCCATCGCATTCTTTTGGGCGGACATTATGTAACAGCTAATTATATAAGACCATAGGTCATCAGACGAATCGAATAAATTACAAATGTTATAGTTTATTTTATTGAATGAAACTTAAAATAAACTACGTACCTACGCTTAACAGTCAAATGTCAATGTCATAATTAATATCGGACTTTATCTGCAAGCCTGCAACATATTTTTTTCATACAAATTTGCATAAATTACAATATGGTAAATGTAATGAAAAACTTCAGGGGTGTTAAACATTCGGTTTTATCAGAAACATTTTGATTCCCACTACTGATAAAACAGATATGGTAAATGCATTCGAGTTATGAACGCGTTCATTTAACGGTATAATGTAGTTAACGTCGTTACCTAACTAATCGTAATCGACATCGAGTTTTCCAGTATAATGGATAGTGTAAATACGTCATTACGTATACTCACTGGATAAGGTATAGACTAACAAACATTGTTACGAAAACAACTCGTTATTTAAATACATTTGTGATTAAAATTAATCAAATAATCACCTTCTCTGTCTAAGCGTTCTTAATTCTGTTCTAGTTTGCAAAGGGCATTTACTTTGTTTTTTGAAATATACAACAAAACTGTTTTCACAAAATATATTTATAAATCTACTATAATCTAATGGAATTTATGATAAGTGTCAAAAATGAATGTGAATTGACTATTTGGCTGCGAAATTTATTATAGGTAACGTTACATTAACTATAAAAAGATAAGACGAGATTACAATAATATTTTTATTAGTTGTTTATTAAATAAACTTGCATAGTAATGGGAAAACATATTTGTGTTTTATAATTATGTATATTGAACATACTTTTCCCGTTTTTAGATAAATTATAATTTTATTCAGACTTTCTTTATGTAACCACACAATGAGTGGTAACTACCGGAATCCGCGTATCAGCACGACCTTCGCAAGAGCAGATTGATAAGAGATAACAAGTTTTGTTGCTGTACGTGTGAACTACCTGTAGGTACTGTACATACATTAAATGATTCTTCTTTAGTTTTCATTGTTTAGTTGTATTATACAATCGGTTATAGCCTCATTGTTATAAAGATTTTTATGATACTTCGGTAAACACAAGTTTTTCTAATACGTAATCATGCGTGCGGAGGCATGCCGCAAATCTAATTAGTTAGTGGAGTCTCCACATATAACGTAGATAAGTCTGCGATCAATAAATATTTCCATTAGCAAAATATTGGTGACATGTTGCGGTGGTGGTGGTGGTGGGGGCCAGACGGACGGCGGCGAGCGCGGGGCCGCGGCCGCTAGACGTGCGCTTTGCGCAAGAGTGCAACGCGACGGGAAGTCAGCTGGCCGACGCGAACCGCATGCAACCCGCACTCACTGCGCCGATTCACTAATGCACCATATTATGATTACATTACACTTCTTTAAATCCTCCATACTCTGAAGTTTCCAATCCGAAACCGATTTCACCTCATTACAGAAGACAAACGTGTCAACTTGAAACATAAAACGATTTTCCACGGACGAATGAAGCACCTCGATTCGTTACCCATTTTCGCAGTAAACCGACACTGTTTATCAACACGCGCGCTGCACCAGCGCGACGACACTCGACAGGAGTCGTAATTCCTCAGCGAAATCATCGACGTTTGGCAGCTGTCGGCGGTGATGTCCGAGATGCGTACTTGCGATCTATCGGGAGCTGTTTCGCGAGCGACTCGAAATAGACACAAAGTGATGTCGAGCGCGTGCATGCAGTGATCGATCGCACTCACCGTGCGCTCGCAGGCAGTCGTGCCGGTCAGCTGAGCCGTCGGCTGCGCGTGCTGCTGCTCACTGCTCACTGCTGCTGCACTCGGACAGTAAGATCCGAAGAGGTGCACTAGCTGCGGCTACACTGCACGCGATTCAAACGAGCTCCGATCTCGGATCACGGAGAGGGCACAGTGGCACACACACGCGGACCGAAACTGAATGCGTCAAGCGAAGGCAACGTGCATCGCGGCTCTCGCGTGCTGGCGGCGAGAGTGTCGGCGAGCGACTGAGAGCCGAGCGGGGGCTACCGCCGGCACCCGCGCCGCCCCCTCGCCGCCCACTTCCTCCGATGAATGACAATAATGGAAGACGTTCAACTCGCCCGCAAACCGAATAATATGAATCATTGCATTAGGGTGCAGCCCCGCCCGAGTCCAGCCCGCGAAACTCCGGTCCGCACCTCGCACCATCAGTATTCACGGGAGGGCTACCAATCTGCAATATGTCCAAATTGCCTGAGCGGTTAGCCGCGCCGCACATTGCATCTCTCTTCTCTGAGATTCCTGTAAGAACCACCAACAGGCGTCCATATGGCCACGTGGAGTCAGCTGTGCAGTAATTAGGTACAGCAATGCGTTGGGCCACAATGGGAGGAGTTTACAATTAGCAGGTTCACATGGCAGCCGGCGCGGTGGTGCATCGCTCGCTTGCGACGCCACTAATCTTATCAACGCTAATCTAATCCGGCGCGACGCCCTCTCTTGTGTTTTCTTCCAATTGTGTCCACTCGAGGTAAATTAGAGGTTTTCTCTCGGGAGTTCACAGTAAACTCCGACAAAGTTCATTGTGCTTTAGAAAAATCTCATTAAATTGAATTGCATTTGTTCTAGCGATTAAACTCGATTGCATAAAACAATCGTAGTGGCTGTCTGATCCAAAATAACGACTAAACCAATAAACAAGATCTATTAGACTGTAACCCTGCCATAGATTAGTTTGAATAGAATAGAACAGACATTATTACGACTAACTTAAGTGTATATTCCGCAGAAATGGCTCACAAAACTAATTTTTGATATCATACACAATTTTACCTCGAACATCATCGAGGATAACAAAATACAATATACGGGGATAATAGTAGTAAGCAAATAAGATTATTTCCATCAAATCTCATCTCTGTTATATTTATGCGGTTTTCCTTTTTGGAATAAACCGAGCTCGAACCGATACTTACACGAAGCATGTTGGGAATCATGTATAGCAATAATGGTGGTTTAATGTTAGCAAAAGTGAATAACTGACCAGCCGAGCCTAAGAGTATCATAATAACCAGTTTTCTTGAGTCAATTCTTAAAAACTTGCGTAGAGAGACGTATGCAACAGATGAGGTGTCGTTTGTTTTCTTTTTCATTTACAGAAACGAGATTGTATTTGTAATTTTCGCTTTCGAATTCAAGGACTGAGTTTGCTACCTTGGGGTACTCCATGAATTCTTAGCGCTTAGTAATTCGTACTAAATCAAGTGACTAAAATCAGGCATTAAGGCCGGCTCGGTGTCGCGATATAGCAAACTTTTATTTTTGTTTTGTCGGATCCTTAAAGTTCATCTCGTCTAGACCGGTTCACCCACGCCCACACCGCACAGATTTCTGCATCTTGCAACCGACCCGCCATACAAGTTACTTTATTTCCCTTTTTATTCTTTTGCAATACACCGAGATATTGCTCTCTCCATCGCGTTAATAGTGAAGCGATTCATCGCATAAAAGTATAAAACCAACTTTTATGCCTCGTGCTCGTGATCTGCTCTAGACTGCAGTTTATTTTAACCCTTGATCTATATCGAAATTTAAAAATATTTCAAGCAAGAAATTCTGAGCTGTTGTCAACTAGATTCTACTTTTCGACTGAACTATAAACTCCATCAAGTAGATAAATATGCTCGCTTACGTACTGCATGTTATCGCAGAAACAATATTTATACGACATTTCCTAAAAATGTATATTTATCACAAGGATAGCACGTTGCAGTTATTTACTGTCTAGTTATAACATTATCAGTAACAAAATGACATCATTACGGACCATCGCCGTTTCCTCTGTAGCGATGTTATCATAATAAAGGCATGATTTCCAAAAGTTTGTAACTGTGTACGAGCCGCGAATGGTTATGTTCACGGTATGCAAATATATCTACGTATACCTAGCCTGTCTGACTAGAGGTTATCATGTGTAAGGTACAATGTCGATGCTTATGATTTTATTATGCCTGTAATGTCGTCACCACACGCGAGATTGCTTTTCATAAAATTCGTGATCAAATGAACAACATTTTTAAATACCTAACATTTGTCGAGAATGATTCCAATTAGCCGTAATTTGTTGAATTGGAGAAACTGCAGGCGCAATTGTATACTTAGTGCCAATTGATAATGAAATTGACAATAAAACTGAAACCCTTAAATTCCGAATGCTTGTTCAGAATGCAAAAGGTCCAGTTTTCTTGAACCATAAAGTGCGTAATAAAAATGATAAATCTGATAAAGTTATGGCAGTTGACAATGAGGGCCGTTTGAAACTGATATCCCTAATACAATTGTTGGTCTAGGGTTCATAAAATCACACGGTCGCATTTACAATTCTAGTATTCCAGACTCATATGAATTGAAGGTCTGTACTAAGCATTAACTACTGGGAGGGACGACACTTGAGGCTCCCCAGCCATATAGCAGATAGACTAGGGATGTCCCAAACTGATCCTTCAGAATAAATTTCGTTACGAGATACATACGCCAACAAATTCTTGCTATTCTTGTAAATTTGAATTTACGAGGTCGAGGAGGGGACTGAATTTGTTCGGCATAATTTGTTTTTGCCTTTCGTTTAAACAAATCATATTATTTTACTTAAAAGTGTCACATCTGAATTCGCTCAATTGGCTTAAAAATATATAAACTCGGATTAATTGGCAGTCATCATTTTATAAATAGCATCAACATCAACGACGACGTACATAGTAAGAGCGTGGCGACTAACATAAACCACTACAAATTGAGATATGTAAATGTCAGCTGCGTATTAGACAAATTAAATACTAAAACAAACAACAAATATCCTGCATACGGCTCAGCCATGAACGGGCAATTTATGCTTCATTAAGATGATTGTTAATTAAATTAAGTTGTTAAGCCGAGGTATATTGGGGCAGTTTATTTTTTGCAGGCACAATACCGTGGCAAATCCCCAATGGCTGGCAGAGTAAACGCTCACAGATCATTGTAAGGACGCCGACTGCGACAGTATGCAGGTAAAGCAACAAAGTACCTAACTCATTTTAATCCGTAGAAGAATGACGGTTGCTATGTAACCCTAGAACGAATGCAGGGTGAAATAATGCGATCTTATTATATAGTTTAATGTTCAATATAAGATTTTATTCACGTTTTGTGTTCGCCTTAGTTTTATAGATATCGATGCAATGATTGAATTGTCTGGTAATATTTCTTGAAATTGGTTTAGGGCAATGATTCTGCGAAAAAGTGAGTTCACAAATGATTTTTGTACTTTAGAATGTTTTATATTCAATTTTAACAGTTCTCGTCGTGCCTTCAGATCGACGGAATCCATAAAATAATGATCACATAAGGTAACCGTTATGGCGTTTATTGAAATGCTAACCCCAACACCATATTTCGTGCATGCTAAAGTCTCATTTTTAAACAAATTCGTTAATAAACACAATATTCGGTATTCCTTTGCAGCTCGCGTTATATCTGACCGTGCGAGTTAATCCTGAAATCCTCTGAACTGAATTTCACTGGTTTCATCATACTCGAACGTAAGCTTATTCTTTGAGGAAGGTTTAGTCTTTCGACCTGCAAGACCTAAAATAATATCTAGAAAATGTTCTAGTCTTTGCAACAGGCCAGAAATGAAACCAGAAAAATGTTTCTAAGTTTCTTTTTTTAATATTCTTTGTTATTTCTATTAAAAGTTTATGGTACGTTGTATTGTGTTTGCTCATTTATCTTGCCCCAAAGCCCGGGTCGCATGCCGCCGTTGACATTACTTTCATTTCTCAAATATTATTACTAACTCGTACAACTTTATCCAATAATAAAGCTACTTAGCGAAACCTGAAGTCTTGAACGTTCTATTTTTATTTCATGCCAAGGTAAGCTTGCATGACTAATTTGTTGGAGCAGGTATAAAGTCACCCTGAGGAGGCATTTCGTTTTAGGTAAATACAATTCTAATGTGTTCAAACATAATCTGATTCTGAGATTTGTAACTTCCAAAATCAAGGAATGCAAAGAAACGTCAAACGTAAGTTTTAACACATTAAAAGAAAACTTAAATTTCATTAGAAGAAAATAATCTAGTGAATTTCCTGTGAGAGCGATAACAAAACCACGAAATTGGATTTCGCGATATAATCTCGAGCTGGTAGTGACAGGGCGAGCCGACGGCACGCCGGCCGAGACCCGGGGCCCGGCTTTTTGTCGCGGTACTACATCTATTCCACTCTTACATATTTACCTACATCTCACACAATTCTTTTCTTGGTACCGAATTAGAGAAGCTTTCGACGAAAATTCGCGGGACAATATTTCATTTTTGGGTCCCTATTTCATTAGTATCATGATCCCGCCTTTCGGAGATGATGATTGCTAATGATATTATGCTTTATCAAAGGTCAGATTTAGAGGCTCAGTTCAGTATTAAGAGATTAATGAAAAGCAAAAGTGGAATAATTATAATTAGGTAAGTAGTTCCTAGAACGACCCTAAGTTGTTTTTGGTAAAAACGGAACTTTATGTAACGTAGGACGCAAAAGATGTGGAGCATATTCTTTCAAGCTTATATCAGCATATTGCTATCACTAATCCTTTTGTTTGCCAAGCGTGGTGAATACGTTTATGACAATATTTTCCTCAAGCCCGCACGTTGTAGATGTCCAAAACAAGCCCCATCTGTTTAATAAGGGCTGAAAGAAATATATTTGTAAGATTCAGTTCTACAAAAAGCTTGTAATTTGTTCACGTCCATCCAGGCGTAAAAAGTAACGATTACTTGTAAAAATATCCGTTCTTCGAGTAAAACGTAAATCGGGGGCAATTTATTCCGTTTTTATTTAAGTGGTGTTGGAAAGGCTTTTTATTGCGGAAAATTTCATGGTATATTCAATGTTTTTAACTTTTTATATTGAATAGTGTTTGTATAAAATTACATTGATATAGGTGACTAAAGCCGCCATCAAAAAATAGTCGTGGCTGTTTTTCACTACATTTGACTCCGATTTGTTCGGGTATCGGTGAACGCATTTGAATCACTCTGATTGCATTGTTTCTTTTAGCGAATTCGATATTTGTGGACAGTTTTCATACAACTCGGATATGTATTGTCAGGCAAATTTGAGGTCCTACCTAACATTGATAATAATAACTGATTTTTAGTTACATTAAAATCGAATTTTTATGTTTCACAAGTTAATAAATTAATGATACTTACTTTTACGGGAGTTTATAGACTGTAATCGCTGTTTCTTGTTTGCGCAAAGCATGTTAAGAGTAGTTACAATAATAATGTGATCTCAATTCTCAGTAACCCAACAGGAAGTCATGTCAAGTCTTTGGCCAGTCGGGATCAATTCCTATTACCTACAGTCGCTTGCTACTTTGATACACCACAACCACATATATTATACCCATTTTCCCAACATCATTCACATTCACTCATATCATTACGATGCAATGATAATTATATTTTATAGTTGGGCATAACGTTATGCAAAAAGGATAGGTACACACATATTTCTTTGTTCAAAGTCAAAAGGTCGAATGGCAGAAAATATGGTGGAATGAACCCATATATGAGAAGTATTTTATTGAGTTGTAAAAGAGATATTTATATAACTTTATAAATACCTCTATTGTGTCTCAGATAACGCTTTATTGCAACGCCACATAATAATTCATTAGTAATTTATTGCAACGTGTAAAAAACGTTCCTAGTTTGTTCATTGGTAATTCCCAACGCGTTTTGACCGTCGTGTGCCAAAATTCCGTAGCGATTGCGGAACAAAAAAGTAATTGTTTTTACCTTTTCCAGTTTCTCAATTCCGTTTATGTTATAAAAGTCAGATTGCATATCAAAAACTGACAAGTTGCGAATAGAAAGAGGCATATTCTGAGCTACGAGTTGAGTTTTATCTCTACTTTCGTACATCTGACGTAACGTAGTCTTTTTGTAAATGCAATAGGCATGTGTATGTGATGTGGTCCAGACTTCGAAATATCTCTCGAATGTCGGGAGAGACGTCTAGATTACATCACGAACTCACGTCGAGTGCCAAAACGAATTGATAAGGTATGGCAAGACTCTCTAACATGGTGCCTCTTGTTCAGTAGTATGCTATTGAACAAGGATTTTACAATTCCAAACCATTTAGTACGGTTTTTAGGGATGTTGTCGTAATATATAATTTGTTGTGAACAAGGCTACCTTTTCTGCACCAATGCAAGCACACTAAGGAAGCTCTTAGCAAAGCAATTTTTTGTACAAGAGACACCTGCCTGCACTTGAACAGTTCGGTGTCCGGATTAAAATTTGAATATAACCCACTTTAAGGGAATAACTAGATTAAATAGAATAGTAATCGTTTATTTGCTTATAATGTTAGTGTACAGATTGGTTAAAACTGAGACTATGAGGAAGTACCTAATCATTTTGTATTTGTCTGTGGGGGCTTGTAATTAGCAATTTAGTCATATATTATTGTTAATATAATGTTATTAGTCTGTAAGCCTTCCGAAAGAAATAAAAATAAAATAAATATGATAACAGCTTCGCTTAGTAGATAAATACATCATTTCTGAATATAAACCCCAAATTACCTACCTACTATGCAAATGTGGTGGTCTGGCCGCAAAGAATTTCCGGGAAAACCACAAGGTCCTATATGATATTAGGAAATTGACAGATGACATTAGTAAGCTGATATGATGAGGAAAACCGTATCGACTTTTATACACAGTAGTAGGTACACAAGAGGCAAAAATCTTACACATAATATCATACATAACATAAAGGACTAATATGACGTAAATGATTAAATTATGTCAATTGTTATGGTCCATTCTGTCATGGAAGTCTCATTTATATGATCTGTTCTAATAGTCTTATAACTGCGTGTATTGGCCTTATTAACAACTTGGCATTATTAACACTCTAACACTGTTATATACCTATCTACTATTAGATATATGTAGGTTCTGTGTCTTACCTACTGAAGAACTTATACATAACGCAGGTTAGAGTGAACTACAAATAAATAAAGCGTCAAAGGTCTCCATGCAAACATCTATATGTATTTTAGCAATAGTAGATTGTTATACGAGGGGCTAAAATAACCCATTGTAACGAGGTTAGCGAGGGAGTATATAGAAACCGAGTTATAATGGGTTTTAGCGCCGTGTGTTACACTCTACTTTTCACTACGATTGCGAGAGTAAAAATAATTCAATGCAATATTAAATAGTTTATTTTATTTAAATGTACAATTTGTACAATTCTGGTTATTTAACGAGATGTCTTTTTCCGGCAACTTAATTTCAGTCCTCTGTGAAGATGTTCTCACTAGATGATGACATTTTCACTGTTGTAAATTATATTACAGTCACCAATTCAATTCGTAATTAGAGAAAAATTCTAAAGATTTCGCGCCAATGCCTTTCTTATTTCTTCTGTAGCCGCAACGCAATGCGCGCATTCTCCCGAAGAGATAGCCGCATTTAGTTCCATTTTCAAAAATTAAATATTCTTCTTTTTTTGTGAACCAGTAATAAGTCGAGCCATATTCATGATTATTCTACATAAGAATAAAGACTTTTTCGTTTTTTAAGGCTCATTGGAACAGACAAAAATTAAAAAGAAATTACTTTTTCCCCTAGAGCAAGAAATGCAATTTTTCCCCGCTCTGGTACTCTACAATGACGGCCTTTTTGAGCAAGAGGAGTGAAAACAATATTATATTATTTTACCAACAATGAGGTCTAAATATGACATCGACTAACGTATAACAGGGACTACTATCATTATTTTGTACCGACTATGCCTATATTCTACTAAACATAGTGCAAAAACTGTAATTTTGAACTAATAATGGAAGCTTCTAAATTCCGGAAATTATGCATGTCTTCCGTTGACAACATGAACGTTTGTTCCGTTTTCAAACTACTATTTCATCTGCTAGGTGTGTATGAGAAAAATAATCTGACCATTTCTTTGTAATCTTTCAGTCACAATGATCTTATTATTCCGCAGCAAATTGACAAAGCATTGTCCATTTTCTACCCACGTAATTTAAGTATAGGTACTTCCCGGAAGCCTATAAAGTATTACAAACATAAATTAGCATTTCTTTTTATCTTTAGAAATACAATGATTCTTCAAACCTTATCAGTTTCGCACGTAGGTGTCGCTGATATCAACATTTTATCAATATAACGAAGTCTAATCGAAACCGTATCTGACGTCAGGAGACACGAAGCGGCAATTCTCAGAAAATATCAACGACTTTCGTCATTAAGATGATAATTCGAGATAACAGTCTGTAATGACTACTTTATCAGTATCGTCAAGTTCGACGACTCTGCGATTTGACTGTAAATATTTGCAGTGTAATCGATTGTATCGACAACGGATACACTGCACTAATTGTTTGGGTTAATTAGAAGGTTGAAGTCCAGAATTGGCCCTTGCTAAAACTGCATTAGTTACAATCTAAAAATATTATCTTATTGTTTTGTTTGTGTCAAGCGTAAAATTAACCTTAATTGGCTATGCGTACGCGCTGTTAAAACTATAAACACAAAAGTATAATTTTAGTTAGCTTTCCTAAAGATAATTTGGTCTAAATGAGCATTATCGTATTAAAAATAGCAATTTGCATTCATTAAAAATGTTAATTACATTTCGCCCTGATGATTATTATCTAAAGTACTTACGCGATGACGATAAAATTAATTAGTAGGATACTCGTACGTCATAAAACGTTGAATAAATATCTAATCGAATTCCAATACCTATACAAGTTTCATTAGAACTGATTACAAACTGTCTCAACTATGTTTAATTTTTTTGGAATGAACAAAGGCTTAATTTGAACATCATTTTACATGTAAAATCTTACACGTAAAATCTACAGGTTTTTAATAAAATTAGTGATAGACATAATTTTAATACTAGAAATAAAGATAAAATAGATACATCTTTTATGGGGTAGGTACTGTGTTAAATGTTACAACAAAATAAATGAAAGAAAATTTAAAACTCGTATTATATGTACACTTTGTAAACAAGCTTATTACAAATTAGAGGATTATATCCAAGATAAGAATGCTTGGAAACATGCTGGTCCTGCTCCAAAGGACAATCTAGAGTATAGACAAAATCAAACTGGTTGCTAATTTTGGTATTATTTATTATTTTCATAACATTGATTGTACATTCTGTGATTATTTAAACTCACACACTGACTTATTACTTGTTAAAATTTTAGGAAAATCGTCTACTTTTATAATGTTTGTAAATATGTGAGCACCGTGTATCTATCACATAAGTAATTAATCGTATGCATATCAGTTCCGCTCTAGCCACAACACATCTCCGCTCCAGTCTAGCCAGTACGCATCTCAGTTCCGCTCTAGCCACAACACATTTCCGCTCCAGTCTAGCCAGTACGCATCTCAGTTCCACTCTAGCCACAACACATCTCCGCTCCAGTCTAGCCAGTACGCATCTCAGTTCCGCTCTAGCCACAACACATCTCCGCTCCAGTCTAGCCAGTACGCATCTCAGTTCCGCTCTAGCCACCACACATCTCCGCTCCAGTCTAGCCAGTACGCATCTCAGTTCCGCTCTAGCCACAACACATTTCCGCTCCAGTCTAGCCAGTACGCATCTCAGTTCCGCTCTAGCCACAACACATCTCCGCTCCAGTCTAGCCAGTACGCATCTCAGTTCCGCTCTAGCCACCACACATCTCCGCTCCAGTCTAGCCAGTACGCATCTCAGTTCCGCTCTAGCCACAACACATTACCGCTCCAGTCTAGCCAGTACGCATCTCAGTTCCGCTCTATCCACCACACATCTCCGCTCCAGTCTAGCTAGTACGCATCTCAGTTCCGCTCTAGCCACAACACATCTCCGCTCCAGTCTAGCCAGTACGCATCTCAGTTCCGCTCTAGCCACAACACATTTCCTCTCCAGTCTAGCTAGTACACATCTCAGTTCCGCTCTAGCCACAACACATCTCCGCTCCAGTCTAGCCAGTACGCATGTCAGTTCCGCTCTATCCACCACACATTTCCGCTCCAGTCTAGCTAGTACGCATCTCAGTTCCGCTCTAGCCACAACATATTTCCACTCCAGTCCAGCTAGTACGCATCTCAGTTCCGCTCTAGCCACAACACATTTCCGCTACAGTCTGACTAGTACGCATCTCAGTTCCGCTCTATCCACCACACATCTCCGCTCCTGTCTAGCTAGTTCGCATCTCAGTTCCGCTCTAGCCACAACACATTTCCGCTCCAGTCTGGCTAGTACGCATCTCAGTTCCGCTCTAGCCACCACACATCTCCGCTCCAGTCCATTCAGTACACATCTCAGCACAGCTTCGGTGGATACACCATAGCTGAAAAACATCTCTTCTCGTCTCCGCTTCGGACATCTCCACACATCTCCGCTTTGGTGGAGTCCGGCCTAACAGTGAATTTTCTTGCCCATTCTTCTCCATATGAAACTTCCTTTTGGACGGGGCAACTAGAATCAATTCTAATTTTTTTTCTTGTTAATTTAACGTTCAAAAGTGCCTTTTATGTGCCTATTTGAAATAAATGATTTGACTTTGACTTTATGATAGATACCACAGTATCAATAATTCCAAAAATCTTGCCAATGCAAAAGTCTGTCATTTGACTAATAAGCAGGTAAATCAAACTTACATTCAGATAGCACACAGAAAATAATAACTTCTAACAAATGACTACATTCCTATCCTAACATTCAACAATCTCTTCAACTTTATTCGTTTCAAGGAATCTAAAAGATCACGGCGGCAGTTAATATTTGTAAGAGGCGTTAACTTCTAATGAACTTTTCACCTGTAACTCTTAAACTATCCAAATTTGCCCAAGTTTAAGTCACCGATAAGCCTCCCTAGGCCTGTGAACTTTGTCCCAATGACAAACAACTCAAAACGGTGAACTTTCTAAGAGGTTTAATACAACTCTTTATGTTGTTCTAATAGATTCCCAAATCTTTGCAAAAGATTTCAAGAAAAGCCTCTTTCGTATCCTTTGCATATTTGAACATGCTTATGTTCGTATAAGGAAAAACATTATTACAAATACAGATTATTATGTAGGACGTAAGTTTGACAAAGGACAGTGTTGACGGTATAACAAATGTTTTATGAGACTGACCTATATTTTATCGATTTTAGATTATCAAACTATAACTAACAATGTTATCGGTACATCAACCGATAAAAGCAATTGTCTTGTTATGTTTATTGTTTCAAATTAAATGTTAAATGGATATTTTTTATCTGTAACATCAAAATCTTACAATAGATTTATATCAATTGTAAGCGGGGAAGTCTAACTTTATACAATTTAATTTTAAACTCCACCACATAAGTCCTCTTTGAATCATAAATGTTACGTGTGTTTACTTTAGCCACCACAGCGTCTCTATGACAACATTCCATCCTAGAGAAATAGTTTGCAGACTTCAAAGTTGCCAACTTGTAGATTAAATGAGATAAGAGATTAAATTCACCTCTTGTGTGTTTAGAGATTGCGTGCTTTTGAAGGTAAATATTTAGATAAAGACATGTGACAAAAAGGTCAAACTGACGAAGTCTGTCGTGCAAACAGTGATTTACCAAATGAAAGTTTTTGTGTGACTTGCGGTGTCCTTACAGTTTTAGCACAAAAACAAAAGCAGCACAAGCGTAATGGACCAGGATCCAGTAAAAACATAGTAACAACAGTAATTTCGCATCGCATTCCTACTTCATCTAAGAAGATGGAACGGAAGGCAGTGTAAACGAGTTGACGTTTTTCTCGGAACCCTCGCACTAGCCACTAGTGGTAGCGGTACACGGCTAAAATGGAACGTGCGGCCACTTGCATCTTATGTATCTTATTATCGTGTACACACTTGGATTTCCGTACTTAAGTGGCGATGGGACAAGGCTTAATACCTTACTAGAAATGTATCGAGTATCACGTTCAGTAAACAATTTTTTATGAAAAAAACGATACACAGTTTTATTAATTAGCTTGGTTATTGTCTTTTATTCCACTAAAACTACAAACGTGAACGTTTTTCCACAGTTTTTTTAGTAACAGCATACCGCACAACAGTAGCTTTCATAAAGTTTTTGCTTTGATATGAGGCCGTCGCATTTTATAACCAAACGCGTCACGTTTTGCGCTGTAACCGTTTTTGTTTGAATTAGTGTCGTACTAACGTTTCTGCTCCGACTAGAATATTTAATACAGAGAGCTACATTTAGTGGAGCAAAGTGCAATAATATCAAAGGTCCGTATCAGCGCAGTGCACTTGCAACTTCTAACTTAGTTAAGATTAACCCTGGGTCGCTCCAGCTTCGACGCTAAGGATGCAAACCAAATTGTATTACGACTCGCAAAGTTAAAAACTGACGAGTATGAATCGCTTGTAATTATTATTAAGTCAAGGAGGTAATTTATAAACTCACTCAGGTAAATATTCTGCAGCCATTAATCATTCTGACTTATCACCATTATACGTTAATAAGGACAGAAACAAAAATGCTGCACGCCTTACTTGTATCATTATGCGCTTAAAAAATCTGATCATTAATAAAGTAATTTTCTCTAGCTCCATATTGGCTGCTTAATGTATTTTCAAAGCAAAAGCACGCAACATTAGCATTGTACATGATGTGCAGATGCACTCACGATTCCACGAAGCTGCGCCGAGCCTCGATCTTGAACGCATTACTCGATTCCACAACTAGGGATAAAAATCATCTCCATACAATCTTACTAGAACCACCCAAATCCTGCAAATCTTGGCCAAACTAACTGCGAATTGTGAAGACGAAAGTCAGAAAATAAGGGACACCGAAGGTGTTGATCCGACTAAATCCGCACCCACACCGACACAGCGCACAGTTCGTTTACCCGCCGACCGAATGGAGGAAGATGGTTAATGAGAAAATGATACCACGAGGAGGAAACGACCCTTAGCCGTGACGGCTCCCAGTCTATAATAAATCTTATCGAAACATTTTATTCGGAATTGAAAAGATGATTGAAAATCAGAAGAAATAAAAAAGAAACTCCTAACTAAAAAACTTTCGCACGATATTTTTCATATACGTTTACTGCACAAATAGAGTTGTGTGTTGTTGTGTATACGTAGACTATACAACCGCCCAAAAAATCGCAGACACAGGTACGTCAAGGTCACTTTATATCGCTGAATATCGCTAGTAAACCGCATCTCGTAATTCTATTTCTATGCGTGTGCAGTGGTCAAGCCATCCCGTGTTATGTTGCAAAATTAAGAGGATTGCCTTGACGGGCTGCGGCTAGTAATAAATGGAGACGATTTAGTTCGTTCGGGATGCCGTTTGGTAGCATGCGATGCGGTCACTCAACCGGCTCTAAAGCCCGTTACGTCAGCGGCCGCATGCCACAATTAGATCACATACGAGACTTGCAATGGCTAGACCAGACACCAATCGTCGATAGATATGTTTTAGTACCGTTAAAACTGGCTTTTTGCATCAACTGTTACGGCATTCCTATGATTTTCTTAGGCGTTACTAGTCGTAAACTCTTGCGTAATGTCTGTTTAGTGGACTCACTTCTTGATGGCTATCATCAAACGCACGAACGTGTTTTGAATGATGTACGTGAATGTTTTTTTATATTTAAATACTGGCTTAATTTGAGAGATGCCACTGGCACTAGTAACTTTAAACTTCTGACTTAATTATTTCTTGATTTAGAAAACTCTGCGAACAATTTAAGTGCTTGTTTGAGTGAGTAAGTGTAATGGTAACGAGCAAAATTTAAAATGCAATTTAAAGTTTAAGTACAAACAAGTTGCTTTACATTCCCTTTGGTAAGTCTGAATCTCGTAATGTAGTTTGTGGTCGGTCCATTCTAACTTGCTCCTTCTTTGTTAAGTATTCGTAAAACTCGGCAGGATAATTGGCTCTATTTTTAGATTGAACAGACTGCAGATAAAGCATCGCTATTTTACTATAATTACGCTAACAATGTTGTAGAAACAAGTGGCGCAAAATACATAATTTACGACCAATTTCTCATGTTCGCAACATGACACATACAATTCAATATACGTTTCAATTATTTGCGCTCGCAACGATAGTCCAATAAAGTGGCAGGAAGCCTAATCAAAGACAATGGAGTTTCGCCGACGACTCACTACGGCCCCCTACGTATAGTCTAGGTATTGCAATAAATAGTAATTGATTGCATCAAGATACTGGATGTCTGTGCACGTTGTGTGACGTCATGTCCTGGCGGCTGGCAAGCACTAGATCGTCAATCATCCTGTCCTGGGTTCACACGCATCAAATAAAGTCCATTTTGTGTAGGTTCGTAACTTCCCGCAGTGATACATTTTTATCAATTAAGTAAATACTTCACTAAACATGACCTACCTTTCATTGAATATATTTTTAAATCATGAATAAAATAAATTAAGTATTATAATCTTCAAATAAGTTGTTATTCATTTATTCAGGGCTGTGAATCAATGTATTCATGTTTCGGTAATCGCCAATCGAAATAGCGTGATATCTTAAAAAGTGCGATAATTTGAATACCCAGGTATCTGGTGGATGTAATATTACAATATCAAAGTATTTTTTATAATGTAGATGAGATAAATATTAACAATAGGCGTGATTCAAAGGCGGTTGGTAGAGGACGGTGATTACAAAGCGTCGATAGGTAGGAACATGGAGAGTCTCCGGTGCAGGGCGCTCGTCTCGAGGACCAATACTCGATGGGCCCTCAATACGGACTTACCTACTCCGACCGAGCCCGCGCTACATCAGCTAATACCTAACATTATGTCAACGTTATATGAATATGGTGTCGTCTTCATGATAATATCAATTAAGAAGCGGTAAAACCAATTGTAGCGCACCGCTCAGTCGGCCATGCTAAGTCTCAGAACAGAACGATAAAAGAAAATGGATAACTTCTGCCACAATTTAGGTTTAACTCGTTATGTTGTCCACTTAAAGTCAACAGGTGCGAATGTGCGACCCTTAGCGGGTTCCGCTCACCTCGTGAAGGAAAATCCCGAACAATCTTATTAAAAAGAAATACCTTTGGAAAGTTGCCATAAAGCTATCCTAGAACACCGTCGGTTTGTTAAACTAGACGATAATTTAGTAGATACACCCGTCCTTTGTATTCTATTCACTGATTTATCGCACACATATTTAGCAGGTTGCATGCCTGTACAGCTTATCTGCAACAGCCGAGTCGGCTCTGCAACAAACATTTATCTAGAAAATTTATCTAGACATACCCTTACCGAGCGAAAACATAGTTAGAACGTCGTTCTAAATACTCACCTAAAGAATGTCCAATAATATTGCGGAGCTTCAATATTATTAATTGAAGCTATTATCTGCATCGGCGCTTCAATTAATTCCTATGTACAGATATAACTTAGTCGTTTTATGCATCTCTACGCCAAATGAGTTAACATACTATGAAAGGTTATGTAGTCAGCGAGCCAATTCAGGAAAGCCATGAGGAATGTTTTGGGTCCTAGGTACAACGTCATAAATTTTAATTTGAAATGTATAAAACCTACTATTTGTGGATAACATTGAATATAGTCTTTTTTCCGTATAACTTTTGCCTTATACCTATTTTTAGTGTTTCAATATGAAGGATCTGAGCGGACTATTTTTATTGTCCTGGTTTTGTAAAATATCTCGGTCATGAACTGATGATCATTGATGATGACAGTAGATATTAATTAACTGTTCAGATCCGTCCTATTATCTAAATTTTTAAGGTGTTAAAAAGATGCTGAATTAGCCATTTTATTGGTTACATTATCGATTTCACCTCTCAAACTAATCTGGTTTATTTTTATAACACTATAATGTCTTTATCAAGTCTAAATGACTAGCAGCCTGCAGTTCCAGAAGCAGCTCACAATAAGACACACAAGTACAAGAATAAAAGTTCAAAATGAGTTTCAAGATGAATAGGTAAGAAAATGAATAGCGGTCCCGCGTATGACGCAGCAGGCCGCGGGTAGCAACTAGGCGTTCTCATGACAAATATCCTCGATGCAATGAGTTGGCCGGTCTGTGGCTCCGCGCAATTCTACACATGCAGCCACGGAGCCATTGTGTGCGAACAAAGAGCCGCATGACACTATGAGGAGGATCCAAGAACCGAGAACTTCGAGGAGGAACTTAAAAAACTTGAATGGAAATATTTCGTCCGCATTTTCTTCGTAAATAAAAGACTAAGTACAGGTTGGCGAGCTTCATATGCACTCCGTATTTTTATTATCTGCTCGTCGATTGGATGTTCTATACGCTACCTATTCTCCTATTCGCTGAATAGTTTTATGGTTTTGCTGTATCTACACGGGAAAATCCCGCGTGGTATTTTTATCGAGACATGACTAACCATATTAGCCTACTGTTTTAATTTGTTTTTATTTAATGACGTAGCGTCATTTTTAAGCTAACAACGACTTTAATATTTCATTTGTTATCGTGAATATTTGTGTGGTGCATCACTGTATATCAATATTACTTATCTAACACGACAAAAGGTACCTATCATACAGCTACACATCAAGCTATAAATTTCCAGTTTATGCTGATCTCGCATTGTATAGGATTTCCGTACAATGCGAGGTCAGGTAATACTGAAAATGTATAGCTTTACTGTGTAGCCGTGTGTACCTACAACTTAAATCTCCTTCAAGACAGCTCATCAGACATGTACGCACAAACGCACATGACATCTGATAACACGGCATTCGTCTCCCCATCCCATCCTTTTATTTGAGGTAGACATGAGGATTATACGAAAGGATGTGCAGTGCCATCCTTACTCTCTCCATCATACTGAGATCACCAATCTGCCTGCCAAGCTAGGATTATGACATTATCCCCCCAAGATCGTTCGTCGAGATCTATGGGGGGCCTAACAGACGAGTACCTATGTGTGTAGGTATGTGTAGTTCAGTAAGTGGCTCCTCAAAGGGCGGCACATTTACTCCCATGCTCAGTTGCTCAGTTAAAGTGGTATCTCACTTATCGGGTTCCACACTTAGCTTAAGGAGTGTTTGTCTTAGTAATAGAAGTGGAACAGTAGACATAAAATAATACATGCTTGTGTATGTTTTCCATGTATTGTGTGTCTATAACTTTAAATCAGTAGCTCTTAGTTGGCAATTGTGAGAGAGAATTATTAGTAAGGTATCGTAGGTATACGTAGTAACAGCGAGATTCATATTAAATTATGATTTAAGATGAATTTCGCTGTTTGAACTTTGAACTTTTGAAAACATTTGCTATGGGTGCGTATACGTACCTATTATGATAGGCATTTACGCTACCTATTTACGCGAATACTAATTTAAACTAATTTACACCTCGAATAATAACCAATTATCTAATATAAATGTTTGCACAACCCTGTCTAAATAAAATGCAACTTTCCAATTTTCTTTAGTTATAAATTAAAAAAACCTTAAGTCATAAATTATTCATGAGGTTTCACAAAGCTTAACAAAAATGACCAAGTACCTAATCTACAAAAACAAAATTACGTAAAATTATTACTAAAAAGTTCTGAGGTAGGTAACGAACTATAAGTTTCAAACAAAGTGAAACTAAAGTTTGCAAGTTTCCTGAAGTGATTGCATTCTGAAAAATACAGTCTTAAGTTGGAAACACGTAATTATACCTTGGTTTTGAGTATTTTTTTATCATACCGGATTGGACTGAGATTGCGAAGAAGTATTGAACGGCCGAAGGGTCAGTGCACACTGAGACCCACCCATCCATACTTACAATAGTCATTATGCATAGTCAGCAGGTTGAAATCTCACAGCTGTAATGATCTTAGTGTGTCGTCGCACTAATATGTCGAAATAATATGTTGAATCATATAAAATTAATCTTTATTATAAAGATCTTTATTACAGGCGAATAAAATGGTTATCGTAAAAACCAAATTTTACAGGAAAATAAAAATTGTCTTTTGTGAAAATCTTATTAACTAATTATACATAACGGAATTGTTCAAATATCAAAAGAAAAGTGATTTTTTACATTCATCACAATACACCTTAAAATCTTGTAACTCCTGAAATGATCGTAGGAAATTAATGAAAAAAATTGACAGAGTGTAATCGGACCTCTTAAATATCGAATATGCAATAACCTTAAAACTATCGTAGTAGCACATTACCATTTTATTCGCCGGGGACAGCGATATTCCTTAAACTGTCGTACTTATTTCTAGACAAACAATCTGGGTTTCGAACGAAACGTGTGATCTACGAGTTGATCTGAATAAATATAAAAACTTTTTTTACTTTCACCTAAAAAGTTATAAAAGAATTACATATTGTACTTAAAATATTTCATTTCCTATTTTATATACCTACTAGTACCTGGCAACCGAGCTCTGCTCTGGTGAAAATAGAGAATGCTCATTTAATAGTATAAGATAGTACCTACTAATTCCACACTGCCATGATAGTAGGTACTTACTAATTCCATGCTGCCATTTTATTATTCTAATGTCATTAGCTCATGTCATTATTAATTCATTATCTTGTTCTAAACTTTGGGTGAAGAGCTCTGCTCGGGTGAAAATACGGAGAAAACAAATTTTCCCAGATATGGGACTTAGCTAAATCGATTTTTGCCCCCGTAAGCTCCTACTTTCATCGAAATCATTTACAAATATATATTTAACTTTATTGTACACCACAAAAATACATAACAAAAAATAAATCAAACTACAAAATATACAATGATCGGCTTTATCGCTTTCCGCGATCTCTTACATACATATTGTATATATAAACGTTGCTCGTTTAATAGTATAGGATTTCGAAGTATAAGTTGTTGAAAATTAAAAATGTAGTAAACTCAGCAGATTTATTAATATAAATGGTTTTTATTGTGACTTAAAAGACTACTAAAACTTAAAAGACTACTAGACTTAAAAGTATATATCCGAACATTCGTTATCATTTGTGGTTTAAAAAAAAAAACAAAACAAATGTTTATTAATTTAGCATTGCAATAAATGATTAAGTTATAATTAATATGATACTTACAATGTTTCGTAAGATTTAAATTTTTTAACATTTTAAAGTAACAAGTAGTTTCAAACGATTCTCAGAACTTGAACTGAACGTTGAAATAGTTCCACTACTTAAGATTTGTTAATTATTACTTAAATTAGAAGTTATTAGAGGGGCTCGTGGCTGAATAATAAAAGCCGCACGGGTTGATCGATCAGGTTAAGCTATGCTTGCGTGGATGGGTGACCATCTTAACATACCGAGACTCCTCCATGCCTCGGAAAGCACGTTAAGCCGTTGGTCCCGGTTGTTATTCTGGTATCTTTGACAGTCGTTACGGGTCGTCAGAAGCCCGAAAGTCTGACAACCAGCCTTACCAAGGAGTATCGTGTTACCCAGTAACTGGGTTGTAGAGGTCAGATAGGCAGTCGCTCCATGTAAAATACTGGTATTCAGCTGCATCCGGTTAGACTGGAAGCCGACTCCAACATATTTGGGAAAAGGCTAGACAGATTGATGGAGAAGTTATTAAGCAATGTTTATGACCGTCTGTGATTGGTTAAATATGGCGGCAATGTTGGATGTACTGACTGTCTAAACAGTTGGCACCTACCAACTGTGCAGAGTGACCATGTCAAAATCTGAAATTATTTAACAGAAAATGAGTGAGAATTATCAATACAATTTGTAATGATACTGTCAGATTGGCTGAGCGATGTACTGTTTTGATTATTGATATAATGAATACTTCTGGTTAGTGTTCATTTTCTAACATACTCAGCGTTTGTTCAGCGTAGGCATTTACGTAGCGCAGACGCTGCGTAGCGCATTGTGCTACGGCGTAGAAGCCACGTAGCACTGGCGTTGGAACTAACAAAATGATGCAATTCAACGCCGCGTAGCAGAAGCGTAGACGCTGCGAATACATTGCGTAGAAGGCACGCCAACGCTTGGTTACGAAAGTTTGTTCCGCAATTTATATCGATAGGTTGTCTAAGGTACCTTCGGAATAGGCGTAGGCCTACCATTTTTAAAGATAAAAATCAGTATTCTTAGTCATCGTGTTAGGAACTGATATTCTGCCAAATCTGGTTAACAAACCTCAACAAAGGCGAGGGGATGCGTGCAAAAAAAAAATTGGTCTTATACAAAAAAATAATAACCTCAATAAGTCATTGACCTAAAGAACATCACACTAGTAGTAGCATGCCAGATCATTTTACATGTGGGAATAAGACGCGGGGGCCTGATCTCAAGACGACACTTAAACCCAACCATTGATAACTGAAGCTCTGACCCTTGTTCTCTTATCATGCGAGTACCTTTAGGTAGCTATGACAAGCAAGGTCAATCAACCTGACAACCAATTCCATCCAATTGTGCTAAAATTTATTTCGCACTCATGAGTCAACATTAACACGAGGTTGGTCCAATTTTAGCAATAAACACCAGAATTAAGATATTTGGAACGTTTTGTTTAAGTTTGATTCTGTTAATGTCGCTATTGGTTATAACTTTATAAGTAAAACTTATTTATATTTTTCAACATCGAAGAGTAAGTAATTTTCATAGTTCATCAAAATAGACCCATTTATCGTATACTTACATACAAGTAAAATTACAATAAAATGTAAGCAAAATGGTGGATATAAAGCAAATTTTAATAAACCAACTAGCCTCAAGTAATACATAGTATTTTAATGAGCTGTGGTTAGTACTTCTCATCTGGTTGTACAAAACAGCACGCCAACTTCACCTTTGTACGGCTCGACATAATGGCGGCGGTTGGGTCTGACTTACTCTCCATCCTAGCATCACGGATCGCGCCTAAAGTGGTCCTATTGGCTATTTTAGGCACATTAACCGCGGACTCCGCCGTTAGAAATGAAACATAGCAGGTTTTTGCCGAGGATCGATTGTCTAATGAGTCACAGTCGACATGGGACTGCACTTGGCGTCCCCGCTTCACCCGTGATGGATGACAAATCGCTTTTAGATCCCACGCTACGATGTTTACGCTAGCCCTCCTGAATGACTTACGATTTAAATGCTCTTTCCACCCGATCTCGGCGAAATGGATCCCATTTTCTTTTTTATTAATGCCGGTCCTAGAACACATTAAAGAAGATCTTATCTCGCAGTAGGTATACATTTGTTTATCACGAAAGAAAATTTACTGGTCACAGATCAAGTTTATCAACATAAAAATCTGCATTTCATTCTTAGATAACATCTAAGCACTTACGTATAAGTACATTTTATGTTAGCAATGGTCAGCCAGCTGTCGTTACCAAGTATAATATTAGCTTCAATTTAAATCGAATCAAGTGGGCTCGACTTTTATTTCGAAGAAGAACAATCAGTACCTAACCGTCATCAAAATTGTTGTGATCAGGTAGTAAGACCACTGAATTATAAAAGCAATTTAATATTTCAAAATGATGTCATGGCATTGCAATTCATTTAAAATTGTTAAGGCTCTTTGTGAAGCTAGTTTCCTAAGAATTTATAGCGTATTTGTTGGTTCTCCGAACGAAGCGCTTAAGGATGAACATGTTATGTATTGTACGTCATAATCAGAAACCTAGTAAATGTAAGAGGTAAGCGAAAGCGTACCAATGGTGCCGATTCCCTTGTTCACAAACTAAACTAAATTTAAGTTCAGTGCATCTTTTTCTTTCTATTTCATTATGAAAAGGACAGAAGATAAATTTTAGTTTAGTCCTGTCAAATTAATCAGCGCCTGTCACTCTCCATACAAGTTTAGACGTGATTAAAAACTTGCCTACTAAAATTACGTCAATTTACGTCAAGCGGTGATTAATTTGACAGGACTAAACTAAAATTTATCTTCTGTCCTTTTCTTAATGAAATAGAAAGAAAAAGATGCACTGAACTTAAATTTAGTTTAGTTTGTGAACAAGGGAATCGGCACCAATGTGACTTTTTCAATTCATATGTACTTTCTGAGTTTATCTTGAACTTTACTGACATTAAAGAAGGAAAAACATCGTGAGAAAACCTATTAGTTAGTATTATAGGTCTGAAATCGCCAATCCGTTTTGAGCAAGCGTGGTGATCATTGCTCGTGCCTTCTCTGTATGAGAAGAGGCTTTTGCCCTGCAGTAGGACAGTAATAGGCTGGTATATGTTAGCGAAAGTGTAACCACACTGACTTATTTACATATTTTCTTCTATAAAAAATATCTTTTAGTAAAAATGTTGAAAATAAATATCACAACGACAAAAAATATGTTTTAAATATTCATCAAGATGATTGACCTATTTTCGTCGCAGACAGGTATAGATCACTTTTATTATTGTAACTTGTTAATATGTATTTACGAGCATTCGATAAGCACTCACACGTCTACTGTACCTAGTAGGACGCAGAGGGCATTGCCTCTCAAGGACTCTGAATGTTTTTTGCTTGTACCGGGCTGGCTTTTAGCACGCTACGTCATCGTGGGCGGACTCCCGATTGTTGTGACGGATGTAAAGCCAATAACCTTCCATTGTACTTCTAGTTTTGACTAGCTCAAAAGAATAATGACTTAAAGCTACGGTTCTAATTAGTCCGCTGTAGTCTTTCTGCTTGTGCCGGAGTACGTGGAGTCTGTAAGTCAGTCGTGTAGAGAGAACAATGCACCCACGTTGCAATGCCACCCGCAAGGACTTTCTTTCCAACGTTTGACACAGATACAACACAAAGAAAACGTCATTTGCAACTGGCTAAAGGATCCTATTCTAGTATATTTTTCTTGAAATAGCTTTTCCGAGTATTATGATAGTCATTTAACAAGCGCCATTCAAAAACCTTTACAGTCCGTAACAGTCATTATAACTTGGAATAGATATCATATTTTTTACGTGTTTTCGATCCAAACTTTCAAGTGGGACATAAATAAAGGTCTAACATTCCGTAGTAGGACGAATAAATGTATTAAAGCAATGGGACTTACAGAACCCAGAAATGAACGTGACAGTCGTATTTCTGTAATCACATTAGGTAACGTGAAATTTGTAGAATGTTGTTAGGGTAGGCACTACAAACTTCCTTCAGCTACCAAGTGCGGAATTCAATAAAAGGGCCGAGAACAAAAAAGCGGGTTTTCTGTTTGGTAAAGTGAGAATTATACGTTCCCAAAAATAAAGAAAAAAAACTACAGGCCTGTGTAAAGTAGGGATCCCTCTGCTGTAACTTTTCTTCGAGGATAAGGGAATTACTTACGACCGACAAGGGGAAAACAAACTACAAAAACGACATAACATGTTGTGTTCGATACTACCCTTTTTTGTGATGTACTGGAATACTTGAATATCGTAATTTTCTTGCAAGATACCGCTAAACTTAATAGCTTGAACTTCTGAAATGTCAAAATGTCTGTAATGTCGTAATCATGAGAGCGTTGGTTCATTACAGTAATTCAACGGGCACTTTAATAAAGTGCAAGTAAACACCAACAACATGTATCAAATACATACTCGTATACCCTTTCGTCGCGTTACATTCACAATTCGTATGTTTGTTTTATAGGAAAAGTTTCACAAATTGTCAGACCAATATTTCAAAATCGCTGGCATCGGACCCACAAACTGTAAAGTAGGGAGGGAAAAATCTCACAAAAACTGTGTGCAAACTCGAATTAAATAGTCGTATCTCTCTTGTGACAGTGGGAATCCATCAGCGGTCTCGATTGGAACGATAACCGCCCCCGCGCGCCCCGCACCCCACTGTGAAAAATAAATCGTAATTTGATAGCGCCCACTAGAGCAGGCACTTTGGACTAGCCTGAAAAACCATTGAAAAAAATTTAATCATGCTACGTTAAATACAACATACATAAGTATGTCAGTTAAAATAGGGTCAAGAACCCGCAGCTGTGAAGGCTAAAAATACTCGAGCAATTAGATCTAAAATAAATTCATGGGCCAAGTTTAACTCGCACATGAACGGGGCATTATCGGTTGAGATTATAAAAAGTCATCATGTTTCAACAAAAATATTACTTATTACTTGATAATGTTCGGGTATGATAATGAGTGCTTTTTTGCTTTGCTTAATTTTTTTGGGATCGAGTAAATTTTTTCATGACAAGAGAAAATATCCCTTACCATAATTGTTTATTGTTAATTAAAACGGTATTACAAATTACATTAATTAACATAGAGATTGAAACAGGTATAGTAAACAAAAATATTTCAAATGCTACCATATAATAGAGGACAACCTAGCATACTTACTCTCACAAACTACTACTACTACGGAACTTCTGTATCCAAAACAGGCTAAAACCAATCTATATCCGAAATATCTAGATTAACTAATATCCTTTTTGACAAAGCCCTTACCAACTCACGTCCTCGGCCATATTCCGAATGATTTATGGTCACTTTCTTGTACTGATGACGTACCTAGTTATATCACAAAAATATATTATGTAAGCACATTATTATTTATTGTGTCGCAAAACAAAAAGCTTGGATCCCTTTCAGATATCGAGGCTGTTCACAATGTCTCTCTAGAGGATCCGCAATGAAAAATATTGTGATGGTTTACAAAGAGGGATTGTAATTTGTAAGTAATTCATCAGTAATCTCACCAGCCGCTGAGGCAGTCGGCGTTCATTACTCACGCATAGCAAGCACCATTCATTTCTCGCCAGGAATTCTAGATTACACATTGAACTAGTGCCTACAGATATACCTATAAATAAACTGCAAAAGGCGTAGGTGGCTGGTAGATTGGGTGGGAGCGTCGGGCGGGGAGGAGGCACGTACCCTAGCACCGAGCCTGTATTTAAAGAAATTTAATACCGACAATATTTCAATATTCTGTTGGCTTGTATAAATAAAACATGAAAGATCAAATTATGCTCAACATTAATCGAGAAGTGTAACGATTGAAGCTGTAACGCTGTGTAAATTAGATGAGAGAAAATATTTCCGCTTTTTCCTCCAGTTTATATTTACGGCGTCGGTTAATAATTTACAGGAAAATGTTGAGTTATTGAAAATAAACAGCAGCATAATGAGATTAAATTCGTAGGAAAGAAATACTCTTAACAATGTTTTGGAACGATTTCCGAAAGTTAAGCTGAAAAAGTTGATCGAATCTACACCGATTGGGGCGACATTTCGATGCGGGCTCGTCAAATTAAAAATTCTAAAGTCACGTATTTCTAAGGCCTTATACTTACAAACACAAGGATCTAATGAAATCAAAGTTTCCGTGAAGGTAGTACGTGTATCGCAAAACGTCGCTCTCCAACTTCTAACTTCTAGACTTCTAGTTACAGTGCTGAACTCCTGTAATTAAACTTTCTTTGGTGCATCTTATGTATGCTTTAACCTATTCCAGACTAATACGTTTTTAGGACTTTAGTGCAGCTAGAATTATCGACTGAAATGGTCTCTTTTCAGTAGTAAGTTGGTATAAAGCAGTTTCTATTTGGAAAATAAGCTTTTTGAACGAATCACGACCCAAATATAAATAGGTTGTAGATACTTGAAGGGGACAGTAGAAAAGAATAAGCAATGAATCCTTCTCATAAAAAGTTGGTATTGCTTATTTATAACATTTCTTCTAGAAGAATGTTAAGTTTTAGTGTTATATGTATACTTCAGCATTGTCTGCCAAATCACAAATGTCTTACGCACTCGTAATTCTCGACATCTTTGTCAAGATAGCGATTTGATTTTTTATAATCAAAGAGGCAACGTGGCACTTCGTAAATGATCCAGACAAATCTACCTAAATGTAAAACGTCCATCAAAATACCCAAATGTTTCCATTCGATTCTTCTGCCTCATTAGTTCACTCTGTTATCGACTTTACTAAGACTTATTACCAAAGTAAACCTAAGATATAGAGTTTCTCATTACGGAGATTGGAAAAAAAGGAAAATTTTAGGACAGAAGAATAAATCTACAACTATTTGTGACCGTTTCTCTTGCAATAAAAATAGCAAACCCTTTTTAACTTAACAGACATTTCGATCGGAATTCCACAATAGTATGGAGATTTTCTCGATCCGATTTGTTTTTGGTTAGAAATAGGCCACTTCCTTTTCAACAAAATAGGTATCAGCAGAGGTGACTTATAGGATAATGTCCACAGGATGCAGCAGTGTTTTATGTCTGCAAAACCAACAATCCGTCTGCTGAGCATAGCCAGCAATATACGATAATATTGTGGCGTCTATTAGAGACCCAAATACAGAATTTTATAACGATCTGTGTGATAATGAAATTTAAAAAACCCATCACATTTAGGGAATTATATAAAATGACATAACATTATCTAATTGACGAGCAATAGCTGAACAATTTTATCAGCTTCAGTTTCCAAGTGTGTCGTGTAACAATAATCGAGATAGAATAGAACGTGTACAGTGTTATCCCGATGTATGGGTATTGCGTGGGCGGGGACGTGTTATCAAACCTGGAACGTGTTCCTGTTTACTGACAACCCTAGCATACCTACTGACGCACGATCTGTATCATATTATTTGTTTAAAACACTCATTAATATATACCTACGTTGGTATCTATACAAAACTGATCGACTTTCCTGTGAAACCTACGCAATAATTAATTATTTCAGATTACATCTGATATCAAAGAGGAAGGATATTGCAGAGCTGTAAATTCACGTCACCCGATATAATCTTCAATAAATAATTTATTAACATATTCATGTTATCAAGTGGTTAAACAAAATATACCATGTCAAGCTTCATAAAGCGCAATAAATATGTGGAACGGAGGACACAGTTTTCCATTTAGGTGATCGAATTAACCTTTAAATTATTTATAAGGTAAACGTTGATTACAATGTTCGACATATGAAAACGGCTGCAACAGGATGATTATAATGAGTAAGTGGCGTTTACACGAACCGTCGGGCGTCGCACGCGGATCCTTGACCCCCGTAGTGGGTCGAAGTCGTCCGACCAGACACTCGCTGTCGGTCGTCGGCACCCTTCCACGACAAATAAATATCAGTGCACGCACACTGACTACGCGCCTATACAAGCTCATAACTACATACCAATACAAATTCCGGCGATACATGTGCGTAATATTGTAATGAATCATCCTTCGACCCTTTTGTCCTACCAATTTGTAGTTTGTACCAACTAGGCCGCTACGCCGAGAACATAAACCGCTTCGATTATTTGGACTGCCCGCATTAGAAAAATTACTCTCTGTCGGAAGCCATACAATTGATTTACGCAGAAAGCAGTGTACACAGACCCTAGAGTTCCCATAATATTTCAGTATAGCACAGCTATTCTTTTCATCGCGCTGGCATTTTACCAAGCGCCTTTTTATTCAACTACAAAGCTGTGGTAGGGGGTGCAATCAATGCTCCACAGAAGGAAGATTGGAGCCTAAGCACTTTTTATTTTTGCTTCACTATTAAAACGAAGATTTCAATTGCGTAGGTATTAAAATTCTATTGGAAATGTAACTAAAAGCCTGTATAAAGGAGAAATATGAAAAGTTGCATTTCTTTGAAGAATTAGTTTTTATTTAGCTTTACGGCGGCCGCGGTTCAATTTAGATGAATGAGTTCCTTTACAACATTAATGTTTTGTGTTTAATATTTTCTGCAATTTCCGTCTGGTCCTTCGTGGCGTATTTTTTTGAAATCATAAAACAAACATAAATCTCTTCAGCTTATTTTATTATTCCGTCTCAAAGCTAACCCACAGTTTTTATCAAGTTTGTTCAACAAAATGCTTTGCGAATATCGTAAGTATTTTATGGCTAGTCCACAAAGCGCCACGGTTCGGTAAACACATTTATCAAAATATAACCTTGTCAAATCTCTGTGTCAAACAAAAGGAGATAATATGTCGTAACACGGAACACAGTGGAGATGTGATACAATACGAGCTAATAAAATTATACTGCACGAGTTTCACTAATTTTGAACATGAACAAATAAAATAAATGCATACCTACACGAGCTTCGTAAAATTATTTGTTTTGTTACGTTTTATTCTTATTTTAAGTTTTGCTAGCTATTCTTAGTTAATCTAAGACTCTGAGTTACGGACAAGGAACTTGTGAAGACGTGAACTTTAATCGTCTACCGTAAACCTGAAAATAGATAAAACGAATGGTTTCCTGGTATGAAACATGAAACGAGATACAAGTTATACACCTTCATTTTTAAAGGACATTGTTAGGTGTGTTCTCCACATCTTGTAACATGTTCCGAGATCACTGGGTCTAAAACGGCCACTTTAAGCAATTCCTCTAAAAGCAATTAATTTTCTGAATTCCCAGCAATTCCTCTATGGTGACACATATTTTAGCTGAATCATATTCAATTTAATTCATATGAGAATCATATTTGGTGTAAATATTGCCGCATGAAAAAATGAAGACCGTAATTTTACCGGAAATTTTTTCTTTACACTTTTTATTAATCAAATAAGATTTTTATTTTTTATTTCTACAGTTTAAATTTTATTTTATTATAATACAAAACTGTCAAACAGATGATTGCGTATTATGAATTAAACGCAGATAATATTATGAATTGTCAGTTTGTGATAGTTTGTGTGATTCATAATATTATCATATTATGATTCTGCCAATGCGGCCGTTTTATACCCCCTGTCTGTAGGTACTCGTGATCGTTCATGTTTGGAAGATATGCATTTTATTGCTCCTTTATTTAGATTGTGTATGAGGAGCATCCTCAGAAAAATATTGTAGGATAATAGGGGATTTAACTAATGGCTACTTACAGTTTAATAATGGCCATTTAAACTTCAGTTAACTAGATATATAATTGTTTTTTTTTAATTTGTTAAAAAGGCTATATGAAACCAGAACTGATAGTTATTTGACCTATCTTTGCACCTTTTAACTCGAGCACAATAAAAAACCCCATAATGCGAACCGAGTCTAAAAAGTTTCCAACCAAAACACCGCCATTCCAGACACAAGGACAAATTCAAACTTTTGTAATTAATGTTTTTCCGTAAGAAAATTACTGAAACCTTTTGCGGGCCGCGTAAGTTGGTTGACATGGGTAGCACTGGGTATACCAGAAAAAGTTCAAGTCCCATCCAAGTTTGTTAAGAAGTGATGGAAAGTGGCACCGACAAATTGTTAAATTTTTGAAAAAAAATGTTATACTTAAAGCTCTAATTATGAATCTTTTTACATTTTGCGCGCTTTATTCACGTCCATCATACGAAATGGAATAACTCACGGGCTGTTGGGTACCGCTGATATATATCTGATGATCACAATATTGGGCTTGCCTGCTTCTCAACCACAGAAGAACTGGCTATCTTACCTCTAACTGCCGAAACACAACAATGCTGTTAACATTGTCGTTACGGCAACAGACTTAGATAAGATAGTAGAAGTTGGCCAGCCGGACTTAAAACAAGCCGACCAACCAAATTGAGCACAAAATTTTGCCCCCACTGGGAATTGAACCCTGGGACCTCTGGATCTGAGACAGATGGGCTAACCGCTAGACCACAGTGCCGGTTAAAAATGTGCATCGCGTGTTAACTGAAATAATAATTGCGGTCACCATGGTTACGAGATGTCCGCGTTATGTATCTGTTTATGCCATTCCTGTTGCGCGATTTATTTACGAAATAATCATGGGCTTGATAAATAGTTCTTTGTTAGCAAATATTATAAATTATTTTGCTTATTTATAGGCTAATGTGATATTCATATGTACTTTCTGAGTTTATCTTGGAAATTACTGACATCGGTAAAAGAAAAACATCGTGAAGAAACCTTGACTTAAGTCAGCTTAATAGTCTGAAATCGCCATGTCGTCTTAAGCAAGCGTGGTGATCAATGCTCGTGCCTTCTCTGTATGAGAAGAGGCCTTTGTCCAGCAGTGGGACAATAATAGGATGGTATTATATTAATAGGCCAGTATAATATACCTGTATATTATCCAAAAAGTGACGTCATAAAAAAATAGTTCGGAACAAATTTTTTTTGATGAAATAATCATCTTCCTAAATTCAAGTTGAGGAAGAATTTACGTTCCAATGATACAGAGTCGTTCGAGTAAATTATTTTGTGATATTGTGCTACCCTACATTCCGCCTAGGTTTTTGAAATGATTTAGGAATAAAAAAAGAAAAAATAAATAGGCGATAATATATTTTTTTATACTCCATCTGAAGTATAAAAAAAAATATCGCTGGAACGTAAATTCCTCCCTTTCGAAGATTATTATTTTATGTCTGAAACAACGACAATTGCAAAAAAAAATGTGACCTAATCGTGTTTTTTTTTTTGAAAATTGTACATAATGTTTGTAACTCGAAAACTATCATAAATCGCGGAACATTCTTATGACGTCACTATTTGGAATCGAAATAATTGCGAATTTTATTTTTCGCTACGTTTTTTCAAAGAAGGTGTTTTTTGGCGGAAGCGTAACCTGAAAAAGGCCAGAAGAGATTTCAATCTGAAAAAGGATAAAACTCACACCGTTACTTTACAATCCTAATGATTTCTGAGTTTGGAATCATGCTCGATGATATATACCGTTATTAGGGTAGGTAGGTACCCTAATAACGGTTTTCTGCTCTTTGAGGCGAGACTAACTTTTTCTAAAAAGTGGGTACATTTACTTAGGTAAGTAGATGTACAGGACACCTACTTCTTAGTAGGAGAGACCTGGTACAAAATCCTACATCCAAAAACGGGTAACTTGGTTTTTAACAACAACTTGTTAAAAACGATATAGCAGAAGCATAGAGTCGCCGTGAAAACCTCGTTAAGGTTTTTTTATTATTTTTTATTTGTTGTGTAGAAAACTTATCATAGCCCAGTCAATATCGACATAAAAAATGCAAACGTCGCAAATTCGTATATGACTACGATTTTTTATATGCTGTTAGGTCCCCCTTTTTTTGGGTGGGAAATTATCAAATATCTTCTCCCGCTCTGGGCGGAGCGGGAGGGCGTGTCAGACTCTTACTGACTAAAACCTACCCGTGTTCCTTCAGTTGCCATGTTGCCTGGGCCACGATCTCCCTTTCGGATTTCTTCGCAACCTCGGCAAGCATCGGCCCTAGCGGACCCCGTCAGTTCTGCTGACATCTCTTTGAGGCGCGCGTGGAACACAACGCGTCGTCGACCCGGGCCTGGTCCTTATCGGACGGCGAGCTACCCATTGCTCACCGTCCGCAAGCCCGCGCCTATGGTGGCCGGAAATCGGCTCGCGATTCTCGACACCCAGGGCGGTTAGGGGCATGAGGGCGCGAAATTTGCCTCTCCCTCACGCGTTCCGCCTCCTCCTTCGCGAGCATTACTGCATCGCAGAAGGAGGTGACGGCCTCCCATTTCCTCTCGCTCCGTATCATGGCCTGAACCAGGGCCGGAAGCGGGAGATCACCGCCGCCGATCGCCTCCACGAGGACACGGCGATGCTCCGCCCAAGCCGGGCAGACCTCCACCGTATTCCCCACCATTTCCTCCGGACGATCAATACAAAGGTGACACCCGGGCGTTTTCTCCCGCCTTATCCTGAACAGGAACCTCCCGAAACAGCCGTGTCCAGTGAGGACCTGCGTCAGACGGAAGGCGAAGACACCGTGGCGCCTCTCTAGCTACTCCTCAAAGACCCTGACTTATCGCCGCAATTGTGGCGAGCCCATGGCAAATGACCCTAAATCGATAATTTTTCACTTTTTGGAAAAAAATGCTCATGTTTGTCTAGCCGTATCTTCCCAACTAATAGACCTACAGTGCTTGAGTTAGGCTCAAATTGTAGCAAATTTAGACAATTAAGTAGTAATAATTGATTTATCAACAAAGATACCTAAAAACGCGTCCTTGAGATATATTTTTTTTACTGAAAGAAGTGCCAGAATTTCGCAGAGTTCTGAGCACCATGGGAGTAGCACAAGGTGTTCAGGTTTAAACACAAACTTGGGTATAAACTACTCTCAGGGGACCTAATAACATATAAAAGAATCGTAGTTACATGCGCGTTTGCGACGTTAATGTTGTTATTGACTGGGCTATTATATAATATTGCATATTTAGAACACACAACGTGCACAGCTTTCAAATGCTTCTAAAGCCATTGATGATAATGAGAACCTCGTAGAACTTCAATGATGGCCATTTTTAAAACAGTTTTTATATTCCCCGTGAAATAACGCTTATTACTATCACGAGGTTTTCACTGTAAGTACAGCGACGATAGATAGAATGTCCTCTGATCTAGGAAATCGATTTTTTTATTTGAAAATCTTCATCTAGGGAAGCGGACAAGAAGCGATTACAGTTCGTTGATATTCGTCAAGGCAGTGTACAAATACCTGATCGATAAGGGAATCCCGACCGACCCTTTCAATGGTAAATGAAATGAAAACTATTGTTCAATTACACACAAGATGTTACGCATCATTTAGTACCTATCTGTAATAATCTGAATATAATTTCCCACTAATTGGTGCCGCTAATTAGATCTTAATCCTCTATTAATGGTATATTTCAAATTCTTGGTACTAACACTACATAGTAAACTGTAACGTACGTGACAAGCAATTATACATGCCGTTGGCAACAGTCAGATAAAAAAAGCACTACTTTGTTGAAATGTATGCAGAATATATTAAAAGTAAACGTATATAGGTATGTTTAGTATGACGGAAGACCTAAACTGCGCTATGGGCTCAACAATGGATGGAGTATTAAAAGAGATCTCGTTAGTTTAAACAGTGCCGTGGGCATGGGCCATCCCCCATCCCACAGAGGGCCTCCAGTGCCTCCCACGCACTGCAAAGGTTAAGGGCAAACGATTGTGGACTCGGCTGCATTCTCTCCGCATTCAACTATGAAGCTCTTAATAACGTGTTTTCAATGAAACCACTGACGCCATAGACAATCCTTCAGTATTACTTAGTTCTGCTGTATGAGTCTCATTATTGGAGCAAAACATAAATGTATAAATAAGTTTATTGTTTAGCTGAAAGCAAAAGATAACAAATTTCACCATGAAAAGCGGAAAATACGATTCAAAGGGTGCCATTGTTTTAATCAAACAGAACGATATTCCATTTTTAATTTTCTTTATCGTCTTATTTCTCACATTATAGGTAAGTAAAACCAGCTCCAATTTAATTTCATCGGGAACTACGTTTCATTACGGAACTAACATGACGCGCAAACAATACTTGATTCATCGCCCATTTATTGACATTGAAAACAAAGGCAATGCACTGAGAGGCACGTGTGCGCTGAGCACGGTGCAACACGATGCATCGCACAGACGAAGGATCGAGACGAATGAGTAAACAATTTGCACTCGTCTAAAATCGAGTACAGACAAAGATCAAACCAACACGAAGACTTAAAAACTTCAAAGTACTCTCACCCAACTTGCTACAATGGTTGAATGGTTTATTCAAAACTTTTTAAAGCGTTTATTAACAATTTTAACGTAATTTGTTCCAATCATCAGAGCTCAAAGTTTTAATCCTATTATTTAATACTGTTTGGTCTGTTGAGGAAATTGAAGCGGTTCCGACAGTTTCGTCACAGATTGTGTTGCTCTGACAAGTCGTCAGCAGACAATGAGCATTCAGAAAAGTGTTTTCTGAACAGATCTAGAAATAGTTTTGACAAAACGCCAATGTAGGTATAGCCTAGTAGAGTTTGTGCAAAATCTTTTGAGCGGATTTCAACTGAATAAAGAAAAATAATTCGCCATTCTTGCCCCCGTCGAAGAATTTTCGTAGCAAACAAAGTGAAAATTCTTTCCGTGTCCAGGTTCCGTGTGAATCTCTGTATCACAAATATTGATTTTTAAACCAGACAGGGCTTGAAACTGATCCTTGCTCTATTATTTATAGAGATAGAAGGAGCTTAAGTGCATTGGGTAGACTAGCAAACCGCAGAGATTCCAAACGTTCCGTCTTTGCTCGATAAAAAATGTAGAATGTTTATCTACTTGTCAGACACACTTTTCGAAGATTTATCAAATTCGTGCCCGTCATTATGTCGTTAACTTTTAATTAATATTACGTCAGGAACTGCGTGTAAGAATTGAACAGATGTTTGGAGCCAGCGTGTGCCATTATCACGTAGTACATGTATATACATAAACTTTATATAATATAAATGACACATTGGAATACAGACATGATACAAACACGAGCGACTGTGAATTCTATAATAGGTTCCTATACATACTTATTTATGTAAGTATTGTTGTGTTTACATGCGCAATCATCGCCTTCTGTTCATTGACCACTTATACATAAACACATCGTATGTACCTATGCATAGATATGATTAGCGTTGTTGACAAAGACAACCATTTATTAAAGCGGCGAAGTATGAAAAATGTTTTATTTCTCTGTGAATTGTTATTCGAAACGTTTGTAAAGTTTTTCTTAAGTGAACAACTCTTTATTAGGCTTCCCTTGAATTGGCGAAAATCCGAGAGCGAGCTAAATCGTTTATTGTCCTGTCCCCTTTAGGCTTAGCAACTTAACATTTTCCTTTCAATATTTTTTTTGAATTATCAAACCCAGTTGTTGTTACTTTGTATGGCTTCTGGAGTATTTTCATAGTCGTCTACGTGGGAAAAGGGGTTTTCCTGTGATAGTATTTAATACGATAAATTGATTCATTCAACCTTCGATCAACAATCGTTGATCGAAGCATTCAACAGACAATTAGTTTGATCATTAGGTTTTTAAACGACATGTAGCGAACGTAATATTATGTACTTACTAACAGCATACATATGTACATAAATTCACGCCTTCTTCCCATGGGGGTAGGCAGAAACTACAGAACGCCACCTGCTACGATCCTTACATACTCCTTTTGCAGCGTTTACGTTCATACATCTGGTCATACACGCGCGCCGGTTGCGAGTACTACGCACCTGACCTTTCTAAAGAACATCACCAATAAGGTCACTATATGTCCTCCTAGGGCGTTTCCACGCAGATCTGCCTTGTACCTTTACAAAAAATTAATTATTTAAAAAATTTAATGAAATTACCATTCAATTTATGAAATAAAAATTTTGTTTCTAAAAAAAGGATAAAAGCATAATGTAAACAAATTATTTTTTTTATCAAATCTCACCCATAACTGGTTTATTAATCATAAGTCATAACCGTCATATTTATGTATCAAAACACTTTTTACCATTAGTCATTGAAGTAGGTTCAAAGTTGATTGAACTTTACCATGAAGTTACTCGTTCACGCAGCTAATGGCATATCCTAGTAAAAAAGAAACCGGAAAAGGCCTCTTTTGTTCTAATATGACATTAGCTCAGTCCACTTTTAGACTAAATAATGAATACGAGCATCATGCCCTAGTGTATTTTGTATGGATAATAAAACGCAAATGTAGATATAATAAGTTATAAGCTCATAAACATAGGTAAACAGATCGCTGAAGGTCGAGGTCAGGTCGGATCTTACACTATCAATCTTCAATTCAAATAGAATTTTTTCAAAGTAAACAAAAGTCAATTACCATTTTCTGAACATAGACAGCAAAAGAAAACCCTCAAAAAACGCCCGCCCTTCACAAGTTCACAATAAGACACAATGCTTTTCCATGAGTTCACGTTTGAGAATGTGACTAAAGCGAGATGATCGAGGTAAACTTTTCTTCACTATGAAACCATCGTGGAATAAACAACAATTATTATGTAAAAGAGTGTATGTACTTAGATATCTAGATTCACGAAACACGTGCCAATTTTTTTGCTATTCTGTTTGTCACGTCTCATGTAATCTATTATCTTGTTTTTCTGCAAAGATCAAGTGGGCATTCGAAAAATTCCTTTAGCAAACTGGGAGGTCATGTCCAACTGCATGTCAACGGTCCCAGTCTCCAACAAAGTACGTATCTACAGTGGCATTTGCTCGTATGAACACTGGACCTTTATGCAAAATACTGATTATGACTGTCGGCAACATTATAATAGTCAATTATCACGCTGGCCGCGCCTCCCCGTGGCGCCCCGCGGTTCAACAGCCGCCGCGATCGGATTTTAATAATGCTATTTATAGGCGAATTTTAATACATTTGTTTTTCACGCATCTCATCTGTGCCTACGTGTTAGATTGTACACATGTTTCTGTGTTTTCAAAGGATGAGAAAATCGATAGCATTGTAATTTTGAGCCAAGAAAATGTTAAACTCTACGAAGTCCTCTTTTTAATTTTCTTTATTTACATCTTATTAGTGTCCCAAGGAATATCTTCTGTCCAACATACCTAAAAGATACGCACCTATGAGAATCTGTACTGCAAACTAATGCAGCTTTAGCACGTAATTTTACTTTCATTTTTTTACCAACGAAACGCACTCTCGCGCAACACTGTGAATTAAGTGCACGTAGGCGCTTGCTGCGTCTTCATCTAAACTCGACGCGATCAATCACTGAAGTCTATAAAATATAATCGTTTATAAAATTGTATAAGTTGATTATAACAAGATTTTTAACGATCCCACTATACGAATTCAAAATGGAGACACAAAAGGGCAGACTGAGAGGCACTCAATAGTGAACATACAACATCGTTATTGAGAATGTATTCACAGTTTTATATGCCTATAAATCTCTTTAAATGCATTGCTACGCTGCATAGCTAAATAAGACCTTGTATGTGGTTTTTTTCTAGAACTTCGACTGCCTCGATAATTATCGCCGTGAGATAGTTTGTTCTTTGCGGAAAATTGTCATGAAAACCTTAAATTTTATTGACTTTTATTGTAATACATATCTACGTTTTCTGTTTTACAAACTTTAGTCCGCTAACTAAAATGATTACGATACACACAATTCGGTACCTACAAAAGAAGAAAAAAAGGCTCTCCTTTTCCAGCCGAAGACTTTCAGTAATATTTTCATAGCCAACAACTTCAAATAAGCTCTGATAGTTTCACGCTGTGAATCAGTCTGAGGCGGATTCTTTTTCTTATTTCTTTCCAAGAAAGGCAGTTTTAATTTTTCATTTAGGTGAAGTAAAAAAAAATATGTATAGTAATGGCAGGCTCGTTTTACCACAGTTAAGCCCGTTTTATGTGTGTGTACATCATTGAGGGAGCTCATCGACAAACAAGAATGTTTGCTCTTTAAATGGGAAACGAAAATCATGTTTACTTTTAGCTTTACAATTATAAAGTCACTTCAATATGTCAGCCGCGTAAACTCGCGTAGACGTCGCAGACGTCGCTTGACAGAGTACATTATAATTTATGTGATCAGTGTGATCACATACCGATGTGAGGGTCGCAGGGTGACGAATAAGATGATCGAATATCTCTAGTAAATTCCTGTGGTTTGTGTTGTGTGAGTCAGACGGAAAAGGCATGAGGCCGGGTTACTAAAATAGTATGTAAAATCGATGCTAGACTTTCGGAGTAAAGCTAGACGCTAAGTACTATTTTATACTGGAAAGGTTCTTGCCCTCGGGTTCAGTGCATCATATTTTCGTAGCGCTACCTGTTTTGCGACCTTTGAAATGTAACCCACGTACATTGATCATACCCCTCGTCAATCTGTCTAATTGGTCTAGGTTGCTCGGCGTTTTCTATTTACTCACGTTCATATTCGATTGATCCATGGTATTTCTACATTTACTGACCATTCAAACGAAAGCTGTGGAATTATGAGCGGTAACTACCGTTAACGGGTGTGGCTGCTATTCGTACGTGTAAAGGGGCAAAGACCTCGAGATCGACCACACTTCGCGATCTGGAAAGCTAAGAAGGGAAATCTTAAAACAAACGAACCTTCTGATTGTGTGAACTTGAACTTAAATAAAGCGGGTGCTGATCGCCTGCAGGCCTAACGAATGTGCTCACGATTGAGCCTGAACGCTTCTGTTGAGTGTACTCGGTTGTACAATTGTATCGTTTATTACAAAGGAAATATGGATTCATTTAGCGTTAGCATTTTAGGCGACTTGAATGTGAAGAAAAACAGTGCCTACCTAAGAGGCGATAATGAAAACAAGGGCACGAGATATTTTTAAGATCAATGTTATCAAAAATAGAATGATATGAGACCTGCTTTTTTGGACTTTAATCTGTTGTTGTCTCAATTTTTTCCGATACGTAACCAGTTCGATGGATCAGCGATCTGACTTTTTATTATAATAACTGTGCATGAAACGTATCGATGTCAATGACATGTACACGTAATACAAAGAGTTTTTATCAGGTGCCTGGCGATGACGAACCATGAATTTAATTAAAGAAAAGTTAATATACAAAAAACTGTATGATACGTAGATGATACGCACGTACCCACAGAATGATATACGGTACGCTCTGATCCAGAGAGAACAGCAACCTAATTATTCATTTGCGCTAATGAAAGCGTTTATTATCGACAAATTAGTAAACCATCAGACGTGGTGTTTTGTCAGTGCTTTCTAACGCATTCAAACATTGTACCCTTTATTCACAAATGTTCAAATACAGCTGTAGACTAGCATTTACAATACAAACCAACAAGTAAATAAAACACAATACATATTTAATTTAATACTCAAGCACTGCGAAACAAGGCGCCGACAAACGTCAAGTGAGCGACCAAACGACAACATTCGGTCATGTTTTTAGTCTTAATTGAAGCGAAAACAGCCCAAAGTTGGCTGGCAGTGCTCATTAAGAACAACAAACAAGTAGCTAAGTACTGCAGCCAAGAGACACTCGCGAACTAATCGGCTTCCAGCAACGACTGCCGAACTGGGATGTTACTACACCGATTCACTGCTAAATATCATATTTATTTTCCTCTTGATATTATATTTTAAGTTTGTAGACAGCTTAAATTGTGATGATGTTTGAAATTAATACCCGGAAGGAAAATACAAAATTTATGATAAATATATATCCAGAAAACTTTTGCGCTTCAAGAGCTTTTCCAATTTCCACACAGTGCTGTCGTTAGTGCGATACAACCTTTGATCGTAGTTCTCTTCACAAAATTATAATGACGAGCGACAAGAGTGATAAAAAATAAACATTAACTGCGTAAGTACACTACATGAAACGCTATATTGGTTGGGGAGGTTTCATCCGCATAAGTCTCGATCCCGTGAGAATATCGGAACAAAAAGGACCCTATATCCTAACCCAGGTCATTGTCTAATCATGTGTCAAATTTCATCTAAATCTGTTTAGCCGTTTTAGCGTGACAGCGTAACAAACAAACAAACTCACTTTCGCATTTATAATATTACTTAGGATACAGTTATGCAGAGATGATACAGCAACAATTTCCGAAGAAGGTTTTCAATCAATCCCATGTTATGAGGAGTGCATCTATTCCAACTTATCGGATATGAATTCAAACTTTAACACGTTCAATGCCGGGAGCCCTCCTGGAGAATTCACTCAAGTCATATATGGGATGTCGGGAGCCCTCGCGAAAATGAGCCCTCCTCATTTTAAATGTAGGTTTTTCTTAGCGAATTTGGCATTATAAACTGTGAAAATAAAATTAGTTGTATATTTTAACAAGATTTCAAACTTAATGCCGGTGACACTCCTCGAGGGTTAACTTTACCGCAAACGTAATGCCGGTGACCCTCTTGAAGTCAACTTGCAATATGTAAGGCACACAAGCTCTATGAAAAATAGGTGGAGTCGAAAGTGTTAAGCTAGTCACTGAATATTTCTGAGTAATTGAAGCTTACGGCTTAAAACTCCGCAACCACTAGACTAATAAGGCGACAGAGAAAATTATATCTATTTTAATTTCATACAGCCACGCTTTTAGAGCTTCAAATGAAAATACGAGGGCAAAGCCTTTACGCCTTGTTGTGGTTATTATTATAATAAAAGTGACAAAGTGGATTCTGCGCGATATTAAAAATAGCTCCAACCATTAGATGGTTAAACAAAAATACCTTCCGTTCCGTCGATGGTATTCAAAAGTTGGTGAACTTGTGTGGGTAAACCACAGAGCATTCAAAAGATAGAGATATTCTTCTTTATTTTTCAAACAAAATCAATTGGATCTGTACTCTTCTCCTAATTCATAGCAATCACTCAATCGTGCCTAAGAATCGTGCATATCATGTTCCCTTTCGAGGATTAAGAACTCAAATAATTTTAAATAAAAAAATTAAAAATTATTTAAAGCCTTTGACTTAAAAAAATTGAACCATTTCGTCCTCGTTTTTATTGATTTTGCCAGTCGTGACCACAAACTGTTCAAAAAAACTTTTTTCTAATTCAATATTAATGTATGATCATCATATTATTAATATAGTTATAGTATATTAACCCTTTGTTGTTAAAATGTATCTTTTTTTTTGTAAACAGGAGTCAAGGATTTAAGCTGAAAACTAGCGCTTAGCAATCCTCTAGTTAGGGGACCTAAGCATAATGCTGACGCTTGAACCTTTTGCTTCTGGTATTATAATTTTGTAAGTATATGCACCTACTATTTCTAGCTGTAAGAGACAATAAACGTTTATTATATTCTGTTCTTCTTTTCTATCTCAAACGAATTCCCTAATGTTGTGATACCAATGTTGTGGTGGTTGTGTACTATCGACGTATGATCATTTTGATAGAAAACCTTTTCGCACTCCAAGTATCAGCCGTCTCTATCTTTTTTCAACACTAGGGTGAACGAACAACAGTTATGAAAGGAAATCTTTTCAAACCTGAAGTAATGTTCATAAGGAAAAGGCACGAGTGATTTATGTGTGTAGCTTTCCTTTGTTGAACCAATACGATTGAAAAAATGCTTTACAATTTATAGATTTGCTGTATCAGAAATATTTGAGAGCGTTACCGGATTACCGGTGGGTTATATTTATCAATCTGCTCAGGAATTTCGTGAAGAATCACAAAATAAATATTATCATGTGTAAGTATGAATACCTACTTGACTATTTATCTTGACATGAGAAAAACCATATGACTGATAACGTTCGATTGCTGATGGATTTGCGAATTTTATTTTATCGTGGTTACCTAATATATTCTGAAGTCGTTTTTGTTTCAGATTAGATATTTGAAACATATGGTTTTGTAATACTATTAACAAAGAGTCAAGTCTCTTTACATCGGATTTTCCCATTAATAACACTAAAATATTTTAGGAACTGTCAAATCTCTCCCGAATGTACGATGGACGATTCGCTTGTTGTCTGCTTATAACTTATACTTACTGCTCTTGCACATATGAAAAGACTGAAACTTCCGAGTCTTTTTATTTTTCACTATTTCCTCCATTTTCCAGTATCCTATATTGGATCATTAAACCGCTAAGAGAAAGTTTTATACAGAATTTCTGTTGTCTTTGTTAACTAGTTATGGGTTTCCGGTATGTGAAGAAAGAAATGCAGGTCCTGTACCGGATACTAATTTACAGCGAACACGGCTAGCATGATACTCGGAACTAATCTATTTCAGTAACCAACACTTAATAGTCTATTCGAGGCAGAAACGGTAGTCAGTAATCAATACAAATTCAGATCACGACAACATTAATAGATCCCAAAGAGCGGTTGATTTACGGGTTAGGTTATTTAGGTGGAAACCTTTATATAAATTTACTACCTGAAATATTTCAACAAATCAGGCCCAAGTTATTGGGACCCGGACGGCGCGATTTTTTGTATTTGCCACTAATATTTCACTAACCTTTTGATAACGTTACGTATTTCTCACTCAAAAGAGTGTAAGGCAAGCATCATTTAGTATAAGGATTGTAGCGACCCTTCCGTTCGGTTCCACATGACTGGCCGCCTTCACGTGTGCGCCCGAGCTGCGCGAGGATTTACAGATAAGTAATAAAACGTAATGCGTTTAAACTGAACGCAAAGCCTCGAACGGTAACATCCTATTAGTAGAGATTAATGTTTTATTTAACGCACGCGCATGTAAAAGGGAATGCGGAATGTAGGTGTGCGACGCACTTGGAAATGAGAATCGTAGATCGTCTTTTGTCAGCCCCACATTGTGTAATGTGCGTAGAGTTTCGCACGTGTTGCTCATTGATAAGTGCTTATTATTTAAATTCATTATGTTATTGTTGTTATCGCACAATATGGGCCAGAACCGAGGAAATGCGTTGCTAGTTCTCATGGAAATTTAGAACTGACAATACCGCAAATCGTTCTCAATTAAATGATTGCTTTTGCGTTAAAGTATTCAAAAACATGCTGTTATTGACTGCACTATTATAACATTGTTATAAAAATTATAATGAAGTAGGCTTTCAAAACATTTATTCGTAGAATTATTTTTTTTGCATTAAGTATTATTTTCACTCCTCTTGCTCAAAAAGGCCGTCATTATAGAGTAGGTACCAGAGCGGGGAAAAAATTGCATTTCTTGCTCTAGGGGAAAAATTAATTTCTTTTTAATTTTTGTCTGTTCCAACGAGCCTTGAAAAATGAAAAAGTCTTTATTCTTATGTAGAATAATCATGATTATGGACTCGACTTATTACTAGTTCACAAAAAAAGAACATTTTATTTTTGAAAATGGAACTAAATGCGGCTATCTCTTCGGTAGAATGCGTGCATTGCGTTGCGGCTACAGAAGAAATAAAAAAGACACTGGCGCGAAATCTTTAGAATTTTTCTCTAATTACGAATTGAATTGGTGACCGTAATATAATTTACAACAGTGAAAATGTCATCATCTAGTGAGAACGTCTGTCTTCACAGAGGACTGAAATTAAGTTGCCGGACAAAACATCTCGTTAACCAGAATTGTACAAATTGTACATTTAAATAAAATAAACTATTTAATATTGTATTGGATTCTTTTATTTTCTCGCAATCGTAGTGAAAAGTAGAGTGTAACACGTCGCTAAAACCCATTATAACTCGGTTTCTATTAACTCCCTCGCTAAAGCTCGGAAGTAAAACCACCTCGTTACAATGGGTTATTTTAGCCCCTCGTATAACAATCTACTATTAGATTCATAAAAATATCTCACCATATCATTCTTTCGGAAGCCCATTATTTTGAACAAGATATAAGATGATCAGATAAAAAAATACACCCTCATTACAACGATGAAAATAGAAACGGCCTTTGATTTCTTGTAGAAAAAAGTAATATCAATATTAAAAAAGAAGAAATTTGAGTCATAAATATAGGCAAGTACATGAAGTATAAAAGAGTAAAAGTAGGACAAAAAGAAAATATTACTCAGATTAATCGAATTGATGTTTCGACGGACACGAGAAAAAATACACAGAAGATGGAAGCAAAATTAATGTTTTAAAAAAAAAACAACTGTAGGTATTCCTGTTTTTAATTATGCTGTACATCTTATTCTGCTGTAGCGGATAAGCCCGACGTTTCTGTGGCTTAATTTAAAACTGTTTTACTTTACTCAGGTTCTGCAAATAAAAAACAAACTCACAAACATAAAGAAAATTTGTACAAAAAGAGGGGAAAGCATTTTGATGAGTTTTCGCTTGTAATGAAAGCGCCGATAACAGGTTTTGTAGTAATAGGAAAGTTTAATTACGCACACCTATGTGGTAAACAGAACTTATTTGAGTTTCAATCATTGTAATGAATGTTTGGCAGTAGATGTATGCGGGACAGGGCCGCTGTGACTCGACGGCGCCTATTTGTAGCGTGTATGAAGCGCCAATTTAGGCGCCTATGTTTTTATGGCTATTTCATGAGTCAAATCGATGTCATTGTCCTATAAGATTTAAAGTATGTACAAGGCTTTGCTATTAGAAGTTTTCATGACGACCATCTTCCAGCTACAGAGGTAGGTATATAAAGTCTATAGAATGACGACGGGCGAGTGACGAACTCAAAGATTTCGTAATTCGTCCCTGCACGCGTAGCATGACCACCGTAGAAACGAGTTTTGTCGACGGGAGAATAGACAAAATGACAGATAAACAATCACAATCTGTCATTTTGTCTATTCTTCCGTCGACAAAACTCGTTTCTACGGTGCTCATGCTACGCGTGCTGATCATTCTTTGCAGCATCACGACTTGTACGGTAGACATGTGTAAAAGTTTTGCTCAAAGCTACTGATATTCCAATGAAGAATATTAGTAGTCTGTGATAAGTGGATAAAATAATTTAATTTAAAATAAACAGTTTAAATATCAAAAATTAGAAGACCACCGTGGTTGGAAGCAACTGCTACACGACGTAGAATGTTTAATAACCTACAACCACTCTATGACTTAATTTTAAAATGTGTGAATCCTATGTTAGAAAACTCTTTCGGTAAACTACCAGATGGTGATCTGTAGTTTCTGCCTACCCCCATAGGAAAAAGATGTGAGTTTATATATGTATGTACGTATTAACTAGTGCTATAATATAAAAAAGAAAATATTTTTTTATTATTATTATTGGCACTGTGTTTATCGCCAAGTTTATTTATTTAGTTTAGTTACAATTTTAATGAAATATTGCCGGTTGTATGTGGAAGCGCATCGTGCGTTTCTTTATCCATTGATCAATAAGAACTGTCATTAAAACCGATACCAACCAAATAAAATCAATAGACGAAATTCGAAAAAACAGCGCAAGGCGCCTTTACTGAAATACTTATTTAAAAACCCGCCCGAATTTATTTGTAACAGTTTTTTATCTTTCCCAATTACTTAAAAGTTAAGTAATTGTTGAAAGTGCCCCTAGCATGTGATAAATTCGTTCCAGTTAATCTCGATACAAGGGCAATATGCAAATTAATCGTTAAAGCTACAAAGGTAGAACGATTTCCACAAATATTATCGGATTGGATGACCAATCAATTGATTAGTAAGGAAAAACATGAATATCAAAGGACATTCAAATATTTTTAGGATTCGTTAGCCAAACGGCAAATCAGAACCTTGTTGCATCTTCATGTCTGTCAGCTTGCTTATCTGTTTGTCTCCCTCTAATTTTAAAATTGAAATCCAAAAGATACTCCTTCTCACTCTAACACTTACTGGACCGGCTGTTTTGTTCAATTAAATTAAACATACAATAATATGACTAATAAAATATGTAAACAGTAACGGTAAATGCTACTAAGTGGAAAGCCACTTGAATAGACTTAAAAAAAAATACAAATTGAAAAGGTATTCAGTTACGACAGAAAGATAAATATTATTGAAACAATATTTATGAAAGAATTTAATTGATTAGTTTATAAAAATGTATTGATTGAACTGCATGTTATTTAGCGATCAATTTGAACTGAACCCGTGACCCTTCACTGTGATATTTCAATGAAATTTCAGTAACATGACCTTTCAGTCGTCCGTAGGCGTAAACCGAAATCTAATTTGCAAATTGCACTACAGCCTGCACACAAACATAGATATACATTGGTACGTATGAACAGAGCCTACGCCCACGTAGCAAAATCTAATTAATAGGAGAAAATGTTTTATTAAATCATTACTTACGTCAAAAATAGGATAAACTAAGACTAAGATCTAATTACCGGCCGGCGGCATAAGTGTGTTACCGGCGGAAATCTACTTCAAAATCGAGTATCTTTATGACCATTACGTTTACTGTTAACTAAATCTAATCTTCTTGGAAAATGCAAGTAAATCGTACTTTTCCGTACCTAATCCGTATATTCCGACTTCCGACATCGGCGTAGCGCGTGTCTCTACAAGTGTTTATTTACCTATTTACGCGCTCATACAGCGATCTCTTACAATACAATAATAAGGAGCTGATTGTGTCATAATAACATTAGCGTTCGTACGTAAAATCAACACGGATACGTTAGCAGGCTTCATGTGACGTAGTTCGTAGGTTACGGGGTGCTACGAGCGTAGCGGCCACCATATGTTCGGACCACGCGGGCTCCGATCGATACGCGACGCGGCGGGCGGCATGCACTTACCGTGGTCATCTTGAAGTTTAACTTGCGCTGCAACGCGGTCTCGAGATGGAGAGCCATTTTAATAGCTTTTACGAGCGATTAGCAATAGAAAGACCGATTAAAAGCACTATAACATAGTTTACCGAGCCGGCGTTAAGTAAAACTTCGCGTGTGACGTACGTAGCGACTTCAGCGTGGCAGATCGCGTGTTCACGCGGCCATTTTAGCCGCCTGTCAAAAGGTTTGAGTTTTCGCCGCGTGGCGCCACCGTCGCCAATCGTTACGTCTGCGCGAAAATAGCCGCCGAGCGGAGAGCGGAGAGCAGCGAGCGGCAGCGGAGGCAAGGGGCGCGTAGCGTAGGGCGGACACGGCCACAGGTTACGAGATTTTCCACCACCGATTGATTTATAGTACAACTTATAATTGAGTTAAAAGTTACACTTTCTATACGTACACGTATAATAAACGCAGAATTTAAAGTCGTTTTTTAATATTCTACATGAAATATTTCTTCAGCAATACTGTGTAACATTCGTATCGTGTGCACTTGTAAACTTTACGTTTTGTGTACCTAATTCGATCAAACTTCTTGACTCCACATTTATGAACTCACAATTAAATTATTGGGGTGCGCGACACTTCCTTAAAGGGGTCGCCCCCTTTAAATTTGCCTTAAGTAAACGTTAACACACTTTATTAGTGTTAATGCAACATGAAATTTTATAAAATAATGCATTCTTTGGGACTGAAAGTTATCAATCAACATTTGAGTCATATGTGTGCTACTTTACTCGCCGTCACAAATGAAATGAAAAGACATATGAGAAGCTGCGAACAAGCTATTAAACTCATCAGAGACACGCCACGTGTCACTAAGCGTCAAATGCCAAGTGCCAAGAGCCAAGTATCACAATGGGAGCATGCAACGGCACAATATAAAGGAGTCGGCAATATATTTTGATTAGCACGCCATATATTACGCGACAGACATCAAAAACGAATTACTGTGCCATTACTCGCGTGTGTCGACTCGAGTAACTTTTGGGATAAAGGGCTTTAGGGGAAACTGTTTTTATTTATCGTGATTGGCATTCGATTTCAGATTGTCTATACCTATACTGTTCTATATAGAGACACCTAGAGGACTGAATTTCCTGGCAGCGTGATACAACTTATACCAGAGTTGTTTGACTACATTTGCAAGTTGATCTGGCAGTAAAAGAAAACGGGATGTTTGCTGGTTATCAACCGGCGCGGGTCGTAAAAGAGGTGAGGGAGGCTGAGGAAAAGGGGTTACTGTTATTCTAGTAAATAGGTGAACTGACGAACTGTCACTGCATTGGTACATTTTCATCATGCTATTTATCCTACAAGGTTTTAATTTAATTATATATAATATAATTAAATTAAAAGTAAGTACACAGCTAACAGATTTGGATAAGATCAGCTTTCATATTCAATTTTTTAAAATCAATCGTAAAAAAAGTCGTCGTAAAAAGATCAATTGGATAAAGGTTTTGCATAAAGAAAAGGTTGTTAATGATAAAATAATGTTCCTTATCTTTTATCAGATTGCAGAGTGCATGAAGGATTCATAACCAATACGTTCTCTATCATGCACTCTTTATCTCCTGCCTTCTTGATTTCTCAAATCGTTGGCATCATTAAAAGTGCTATCTATACCTACTGGTTAACCACTAACAAATTCGTGTAATAATGAAAAACGGTGGTGCAATAGATAGTAGAAGATATTTTTTTTATCTATTAAATGAGCAATATTTGTATATATATATTTATATTTGTAATCACGTTCTCAAAAATGGCTCTAACGATTTCGATGAAAAATACAATATAGGGGTTGACGGGGGCGAAAAATCGATCTAGCTAGGTCTCATATTTTTTTTTGGGTGGGAAATTATCAAATAACTTCTCCCGCTCTGGGCGGAGCGGGAGGGCGTGTCAGACTCTTACTGACTAAAACCCACCCGTGTTCCTTCGGTTGCCCTGTTGCCTGGGGCCATGATGTCCCTATCGGTTTTCTTCGAACCCCCGGTAGACATTGGCCCTAGCGGACCCCGTCAATTCTGCTGAAATCTCTTTGAGGCGCGCGTGGAACACAACGCGCCGTCGACCCGGGCTTGGTCCTTATCGGACGGTGAGCTACCCATTGCTCACCGTCCGCAAGCCCGCGCCTACGGTGGCCGGAAATCGGCACGCGATTTCGGGCGGGCTGCTCCTGCGGCGGTTAGTGACGTAAGGACGCGAAGTTTGCCTCTCCCTCACGCGTTCCGCCTCCTCCTTCGCGAGCATTACCGCTTCGCAGAAGGAGGTGACGACCTGCCATTTCCTCTCGCTCCGTACCATGGCCTGAACCAGGGCCGGACGCGAGAGATCACCGCCGCCGATCGCCTCTACGAGGACACGGCGTTGCTCTGCCCAAGCCGGGCAGACCTCCACCGTATGCTCCACCGTGTCCTCATGCCGATCCACATAATGGTGACACCCGGGTGTTTCCTCCCGCCTTATCCTAAACAGGAACCTTCCGAAGCAGCCGTGTCCGGTGAGGACCTGCGTCAGGCGGAAGGTGAGGACACCGTGGCGCCTCTCAAGCCACTCCTCAAAGAGGGGTCTTATCGCCGCAATTGTGGCGTGCCCATAGGTCTCATATCTGGGAACATTTTATCCGAATTTTCAAACGAGCAGAGCTCGGTAACCAAAAGTTTAGAACAAGATGGCTACCTTAGAATATTGACATGGCAGCATGGAATTAGTAAGTACCTACTATCATGGCAACATGGAATTAGTATGTACTTTCCTATACTATTAAATGAGCATTCTCTATTTTCACCAGAGCAGAGCTCGGTCGCTCAGGTACTGTATATAAAATCCCATAAATCCACATGCAGACACTAAAATCTATGACATACGTTCCCATATACAGCTGCAACAGTCTGCTTCACACAACCACCCGACGAAATAAACTCAGGCAGAGTTAGCGTCTGAATAAACTGCTATCAACTGGCGAACTTTAAATCCATACGTGCAACATTAATGAACGCGAATCACGTTAGTTATACCAACATCGGGTGTAGGTAAACAATTCAATCAGAACATCGAGTGTGTCATTTATTAGTGCGGGTACGAGGTGCGTTATGTAGCGGTAAGTGAAGCGATTTGCGATAACTTTCAGCATTTTCTTTTCAACCTCAAATACTTAGCTGCTGCAAACGACATACAGTTCAGTAATGTCTCCACGATATTCATCTGACCAACGGATCTGTTTCTGTATAAATGTATAGAAATCTTTGCTCCAGTCTGAAGCCTCCCACGCAAATACATGAGACGATGTAACTTAAGGTTACCTGGAACAGGCGCGGTCCGAGGGGGGGTTCTGGGGGTCATGACCCCCCCCCCAAATGTCGGCAGCATGAATGATATACTTGTATTACTAACTTTTAAAACTGTACTACAGCCACGGGTTACATTTGCAGGCTCGCTTCGCTCGTTCTTGCCTTCTACATTCTCTTAATTCTTGAGCTTTTCTTCATAAGTCGACAAAGCAACTAATTCCTAGTTATTTTTGAATGATCAAAAGAAAATCTAACCTATCCGAGTGTGTGCAAAATTTTCGAGCTCACTTCGCTTGCTCTGCATTCAGTTCAAAAGTTCTTAGAATTGAAAATATCTAACACAACCTAACCTATCCAAGGCTGGTTGTTTAAATTGTCAAGCTAGCTCTGCTTGCTCTTCTCATAATCTACTGTTCAAAAATCTATCAAAAATTGCTGTGACTGCGACTAATTTGCCCGCAACTACCCCCTCCCCCGCATGTAAAAACTGCGTCCCTGAATGGCATAAGTAATGTGGAGCTGGAGATATATGCACAAAAATATTCCTCGGCACCCATGGTGACCCCCCCCAAAATCTTCGGCTGCGACCGCGCCTGACCTGGAAGAGATCGCGGAAAGCGATAAGGCCGCCCATTGTATATTTTGTAGTTTGATTTATTTTTTGTTATGTATTTTTGTGGTGTACAATAACGTATATATAAATAAATAACTATATGTACAGCATATAACGTTAATAACACTCCTAAGATAAATTCAACTTTAACAATTACCTAGGATGAGATGAGGCTCAGGAAGTCGTCTGCATGTAGGAAAAATACACACTTTCTTAATCAATTTATGTTTTGTATACAACGTGTATCAGAAAGGTGTGGTGGTGATGTGAACTGAACAACGTTCTCCATCAGACCAACGTGCATCGTAATCGGGAATAATCTGTCGTCCCATACAAAACTTAAATACCTACTCAACCAAAAATACACCCTTAATTTTGACCACACGGCACACCTCCTGATTTATGCTGTATAAAGTCGGACAAAGTAACTCTATCTAGTCTTAAAAGGCAGTCAGATCTAAATACCGCTTAAAAGTCCGATAAATAATGACTGCCTCGTTGGTCTAGTGGTCGCAAACGCTACTGCTGAGCATGAGGTCCTGGGTTCGATTCCCATGTCGGGCAAAGTGTTATTGGATTTTTCTATTTGAAATTTCTGAGTAGCAGCTCGGAGTCTGGATTTGTGCCCGGTTGATGGCAATAGGCTCGCCCCCTATTACATGGGACTTAAAACATAACTGGCGAAATGTGGGTGTACCTGCTACAGGGTCACCTCTGCCCAACCCTTCGGGGAATCAAGGCGTGATGTTATGTTTTATGTTAAATAATGAACATAAAAATCTTCAATTATTTTCACTTCTGTCCTTTTTTCCTTCATTTTTTGAAGCAGTAACGAAAGTACAGATTATAGAACAGGGTTAAGGGTCGTATGATCTTATCCTTACGATAGCCTTCCTTAAATATCACGTCAAATTACACGCATGGTTGGTTTTCACTGATCTAAAATTAATATTAGGTTACTGCGTCTATTGACTTTCATAACAGTGGTAGGTATATGCCATTGTTTTGTTTCATGTAAGAGGTAAGGACTGGCATGGCGGTCACAGGTAGGTCGCCCTTAAAGCCTGATGAATATTTATAACATCCTCGGGATATAAATAGATGTAAGGGATGTAGATCTCAATCTAAAATTTTACCATACCTTTTACTTTCAAGGGTTTCAAAGGCATTCTAGCTTGATGAACTGAACTAGCGTCTTTGCTTCAAGTCATCCTGTAAAAAGGTGGGGGTCTCCGGCAAATGAGACAGGGCAGAAGGTCCCTACATTATTGTGCGGGAAAACTCATTCACGGCGGGGTGCCCGTGCCACGCACTCAGGTACTTCTTCCCAACCACTAATCAAAGATCTGTGAATTAAACTAGATTAGAGTTTTCCAAGTTGGCCACTGATTCATAGCCCCTCTGAAAACAAAAGAAAAACGATAATCCATCGCTATCACATCGACCTAGTCCTCTCAGTTTGTGTCGCGCAGTGTTCAATGCGGCGACATAGTTTACTCTATGCCTATACGACGACACGTGCATGTGTTTATATGCATGTCTATATGTCTGTCAATGCAAACGGAAACTTAACTCTTTGGTGGCACTGCGCTTCAGTGCGCCGCGCCTTGAGGAAACGAACAAAACACAATATATACATATGTATGCTGTATCACAATTGCTAATATTGTGAATATACATGATTTTTTTTTCTTATTGAATAAAAAGACAGTAATGTAAACCAAAAAAAATCGGCCAAATGCGGGTCGGACCACGCACAATTAAGGGCTCCGTAGTTGAGATGAAGTTATCCCAAGAACAAACTTAACATTGTAGTTGAAAAATGCGTTCTTTGCAAATGTAAATTTGTAGGGTACGCACAATACATTTACCATGTTATTTTAAGACCATAGACTTCTTCTTCTTCTGGTTTCCCTGTTATCTACGAGTAAAGAACCATTTCCTGTATTTTTTCAAAATTTTAGGCTCAGCAGTTTCGGAGATAAGGGCGGGGGAATGGTAAATTAACATAAATTTTCTTAAATATCTTTAAAAGTATTTATACTTACTAAACTTATATTTAAAAAAATTGATATCCTCACAACAAGCCCTTTCATTTGATATGTCACACGGTACAGTACGCAAAACTTTTAATTTTCCAATTAGCCCCCGAAAAGTGCCCCATATTCAAAATTCATTTATTTACGTTACACGTTCGTGTTTGGGTCACAGAAATTCATATGTTTACGAAATTTCCACTAAATTGATCCAGTATATTCAGAGAAAATTGGCTGTGACAGGCGGACACACGAGTGATCCTATAAGGGTTCCGTTTTGTCCTTTCGATGTACGGAACCCAAAAAAGTATTAAAAGTCAGATTAAACTCCAAAATATTCTACTAGGTACCTACAGTTCCAACGTCCGTCACTGTCGCGGCATGAAGTGACGTCATGACGATACTCTATGATTACATCTCTTTTTTAGCCCCAAATCATTTTTTTTTTTGTGGTTTATTCAAGTAGAAATGGCACTTATCTACCTATCTTAGTGAGATTTCAAGCACTTTGCTAAGAATAGACGTTTATAATATTCACATGGCGTTTTACGTCTCTTCCGGCATTGACGAAAACGACGCGTTACGGGTTTGTGTTGTAAAATAAGTGATATAAAATAAAATAGCAATTTGTCTCTCGATTCCTGTAACTACAATAATCATTTAAATATTAAAAAAATACTTGCATATTCCCTATTATACATTGGTTTACTAATATTTGTGAAGGGTTTGCCAATTTCACTGGGGGAGACCACAAATGATACCTACTCGTAACGTGTGTGAAAACAGGAAGGAATAAATTAGCAGTGAAAGTTTTATTGTCTCGCTGGTAACGTTGATGAATCATACGGATTATCCCGAAATAATAGATTTTCCAAGTTAAATACTTATATCGAGACACGTCACTAAAACGATTATTCACCACTATTAAAAACCCCTACCCAAAACGAACCTTTGAGAAATCATAATTACTTACAGTAAGTATCTAGTTTGTGGCTCACCGAATTTGGCTATACATTTTTGATTAATAAACTTTATTATATTATACAATAAATATTCTAATTAAGACGTTTCAAAGGTCAGTGTTGGGTTGGGGCTCTTTAATAGTTATAATAATAGTAACCAATAATAGTAAGTTTGAAATGATCTAAATGTAAAAAATTGTTGGTCATTGAAATTAAAAAAGAGGGTGTGTGCTTATGAGCCCACGACAGACGTGAAATCTTACGACTGGAGCCGAGTATATCCGATTCAACTTCACCGACCCTAGTGTGAGTTTCTTTAACCATCTCGACTTTACGCATCGACCGTGTTCGGCGCTCCGATTAGCTCTTCAACAGTGAAGGCTAGTGAAGAGCCAATTGGAGCGCCGAACGCGGTCGATGCGTAAAGTCGAGATGATTAAAACAAACTCACACCAGGGCTTCAGAAAAAGCGCCTAAAAAAGTTTTCACTTCAAAAAAGGGACCCTCCCTCTAGACATCGCTGTGATATTGGGACATCCGTTTAGGATCTACTTACGATATTACAACTAGATAAACTGTATCCACCATAACATCGCTCTTTTGGTTTACCTACCTACTTAGTTTCCTGATTGTTTCCTCAACCCATGCACAAAAACTTCCGTGACGTACGTGTCTAATTAACTAAAACACCAGTAAATCCTAACATGAACTAATATTTGCAGTGTCACCGCCACATTTCACGCTCGCAACGCAAAATGAGATCAGTTTTCAATAACATTTTCTAATTGAATTTCAAAGCTAGCCGTGTCATCGACTGTTTAACGGCACACATTGATAAATTAAATAGATATGGCACGGAAATGATTGAACATATACGTAGATATGTATCTACTTTGTCATCTATGTACCTATTATGTAGTTCATAACTGTATCTTCTCATTTTATCATACTTGCATTCCCTGAAGGGGTAGGTACTGCCCCAACCAACACATTGGTGGAAATTGAAACATATTTTATAACTTTAAGTTGTATAATAGCGGCTTAAGAGTTCAAGAAGCAGTTTTAAGTTATTATGCATATTTGCTTCCGATAACGTCTGCAGCTACAAAAGTACCTAAGAGTGGCAGTAATGGAACCAAATACTACCCTTGCCTATAGGCAAGGGTAGTATTTGGTTTGGTAACTATTATATATAATAGTTCATTCTAGAGGCCATTTATTACTTACGTCTGTAACAGAGAGTTATAAAGGGCATTTGGTCACTGAAAGCTGCTTACGGGATTCTCTTGTAACTGTTAAACGCCGCTTAACTGCCTAAAAGAGTTAATTGTAGCCTAATTAAAGCAGCTGTACCTTCAAGTAAATAATCACTGTTATTTTACTTAAAGTTCTGGTAATAGAGGTAATAGGAACTTTTATACAGACTCAAGATCCAGAAAGTCAATAAATATTACTAAAGCATACATTGAACTTTAGAAATGGGAGCAATGCGGCCTTTGAGTAGTATAATAGAGTAAACCTGCACCGTTGAAAAGCCTGAATTAAATTGCTTTTTGGTCGCCGTCTCTGCGTAACCATATTTTATGGAAGCCCAAATTATAAGTCAAGTTTAATTAATACTGGTGGAATTTTGAATCAATTGCGATTCATTTTCGTTAACTGCACCTACTTCCGATGTAAAATCTGTATCCAAGTATACTGCTTCATTGGCAGCTTACAAGTAAATAGTTTCAGAATTTTGCATTGTTGAAGCCACTGACCTCTATTATATAGAAGTCAGTGGTTGAAGCAGAAACAACTGTAACCTGCAAAAAAAAAGACTGTTATAATACTGTTATCTATTTAAAATTAACCACTTGTGTTCGTCTGCATAAACAGTCTTTATAACCCGATACCATAATGTAGGTGTAGGTATAGGAAAGCCTCAACGAAACACAAACTCACGCTTTTTATCGAACTACTCTAACAATAGACAACGATTCTTAGAGGGATACTGGGAGTCCTAGTTTTTGAGTGATTGAGTAACAGACATCAGAAGTAGGATTTTCAGATATTAAGAGTTGTATGTTACTTATTTGAATGAGGGATTTAATTTCTTTTATTACACATTACTGATCTCCAAACCAAATGAAATATAAAGCACAGCGTAAGCCTGCAAAACACATCACATTAGTACTTATGCCTGCAAAAAGGGCAAAATTGCAGCCCTTTTTACGATTCCAACTGCACTAAAGAAATAAAAACGCTTTAACCCGCATAATGGACGTTTTGGGGTAGGACTTGCGTGCTAAAGCTGCACTGCATAGACGCTATGTTTTCTAAGTTTTTTTTTTTACTTGTATTATTTAGAGATTACTCGATGCATTTCAGTGAAAATATCAATTTTTTTTCACTTATACAAACGACATATTGCAGATAGCACACTTTCAATACATATTACATAAAAAAACATTATTTCATCAGAAAAATGTATGTTATAATAAGCGTCTAAAGGCTCCTACACACATGCCGGGCGGGACGAACCGCCGGCTTTTGCCGAGCGGCACGCCTTTGTTTGGTGGCTAATTTGTGCGACAAGCCGGGCGCACTGTGTGAGGGAGCCTTTATAAGCGCTTCAAAATTACTCGAAGAACGTAATATACGGGGTTATTGGTTATACGTCGGCAATCCGTTAAGGGGATGTAAGAGAGGTTATTTGCAACCAAATTACCCAAGATGCCAGCGTCAACGTTTTGTTTAATGTATGATGTAAAAATATAAAATGTACCCAATAAACCTGATTTACAGGGTTAGTAGTCGTTAATCATTCCTTGCAGCTCTTAAGGAACTTTTGTGCCACTGCTGTGCAGTTGAACTGGAACTGGGAGCTGCATAAAATGACGCTAGAGTTGCTGCAATAGGCCTACAGAGCATACTCTAGCACTTGGGTCTTAGCACCTTAGGGAATAATCGGATTAACTCCATAGCTTTCATGCAGTAAATTTGTGTTACTTGTGAGGAATAGGACGTGTATTGTTCACCCACAACATTAGCGAATGTTTCGAATATTTATCTATCTTTACCTGAAACAGTTTAGTGACCTGCAGCTTAAATTAATATAGAAAGGTATTTTTCCTTAGAGGGTGCAGAGAAGCAATTAGAAAGGTATTTTGGAAATTCTGTCACTAAGCGAGGTTTAACGGGAGATCGAATGCAGACGCAGAAGGGAAAAACAGCTAGCTACCTACGTATAAAGTTACATAAATCCGTCTTGCTCACATACCTTTGCCAGTTCTCAGAGGTAGTTCAGAATTTATAACACCCACAGAAAGTTGCAATAGGTTGTAAAGACTGACCAAAGTTATATAACGCCCACACAGATGTCGTACGAGATATCAAGAATTCAGCGATAACGCAAAATGTGAGAAAAATATCTATATTTTTCCAAAATATAATTCCCTCACCCCCACAATGTAATGTAGAAACGTCACGTTCCTAAAGGTCATCATCATCTGCCTAGCCTTTTCCCAACTATGTTGGGGTCGGCTTCCAGTCTAACCGGATGCAGCTGAATACCAGTATTTTACATGGAGCGACTGCCTATCTGACCTCCACAACCTAGTGACTAGGTAACACGATACCCCTTGGTAAGACTGGTTGTCAGACTTTTTGGGCTTCTAACTACCCGTAACGACTGTCAAAGATCTACAAATGACAGCCGGGACCAACGGCTTAACGTGCTTTCCGAGGCACGGAGGGGACTTGGTATGTAAAGATGGTCACCCATCCACGGACCAACCGCGGCAAGCGTAGCTTAACCTGATCGATCGACCCGTGCAGCTGTTATTACTTAGCCACAAGCCCCTCACACGTTCCTAAAGGTCTAGACTGAAATAAAACAATTTTAATGAGAACACCCCAAACACGCTCAAAGGCTGTACATCATGTACGTCTAGGTCTTCACAGGAACACAGAACAATTAAACCCTGTAGACGAACACACGCCGACTAACCTGTGCAAATCCTAATATAATTTCATGGTGGCTACACCGTACCTACACTACTACACCACCTACCAGCCGTACCTAGGAACAACTACGAATAGTTATACTAGACGTAGTACGTACGGGCAGCCGCGGGAATAGTAATGTGTTGTTAACTTACAGACTTGTTAAATTGTATGCACGTCCAACTTACCTGATTTATAACCATTACAATTGCTTTTGCTTTAAATGATTTACTATTACAGTTATAGTTTGTCTGTTTCTCGTATTTAATTTTCAAAATACGTAAAGTTTATTGTATTGCTGTTTTTCGTAATAAATCTAAGCTTAACATTGTATTTGAGTTCACATATTCAACAATTAGGTTTGGGAAAGCAATCTCAAATTAATTACAAAGGCGTTTAATATAGCAATGGTTCCCTGTAGGACACCCTTAGGCATAAAGTTCAAAACGTATTACCCAATAACGTTATTACCTAAGTGGACCCTAAAGTCGTTATCTTAATTTTAGGTACACACGAGTGAATTACCATTTATCACTGATACAAACAGTGTAATAAGTCAAAAGCGGAGAACAAATTACAGCATACGTTCCACGATAACATCAGTTAGTATTGAAACAAATAACAAGCAAAACCAAATAATTCTCCCTCGTAATCTTGATTAGAACAACGGAACTCAAGTGCTTACCAAACTGGCCGCGGAAAGAACAATGCTCACTCGCGAGCCCTTCATTCTTGAACAACAAATCTTCCCTACTAGCAACTGTAGTTTGCTCATTTGGAAGAAATGAAAGAGGGCCCTTGTCTGAGCCGAAGCCTCCACTCTTTTGTTGGAAACGCGTTTGTTCTCAGTGGCCATTTCACTAATTGCGACCACCTCCATTGTCTCCGTATAAATTAGACGTAAATGTTCCGCTTCATCTCGTTATCTTCAAGAATTTTGAATAAACACAGTTTTTAGACGAGCGTCACAGTACTCAGGTAAATGAGCCAGGCACAAACTTCGTAGTACCTAATGTGTGGTAAAAGCTTTGTTAAATGTATGAGTGAAATTATTTTAAGTACTTAATTTTCAACGCCTCTCGACGTACAATATTTATTACCTTACTCAGTGTATCTTTCAACATAACTTGTGTGGTAGGCGTTGAGTAGTTTATGTTTGTTATTTGGAATATATTTTAAGTTGTTTGTATTGAAATGTAAAGGAAAGGTAGACGGTATAGAAACACTACCTGTGTGTATTTTCAAGCACCGAAATGGACCAGAAATGGATAAAAGTTTAAATTGTGCTCACTCATCGCGGAAAGCTACAAAAGGTTCCGACCTTTGAATGTATTCGTACCTACAATATAATAGTCTCGTCTCGAATGTTTACAAAGTCCTCCACACATCGCCTCCCCTCGCCTACAAGCGAATGCCGCGCTAAAATAATTCCGATGCAAGTTTTCATATAAAACTACATTTCGATGGAACGAGTGTGTGGAAATTTTCACAGAGCATTGTTTTTTTTGTTCCAAATGAATGTTAGAGAGGTTTACTCCCTGCAGACAAGACAGTAATCACGACGTACCGGCAAGTTTCCTCCACGCTTGTGTCTGGCTTAACTCAAGAACCACTGAACAGACTTTGATAGGGCTTACATTATTCGAAAACTTCTTCGTCGAAGAACGTTTATTTAATCATTTGGGTGTTTCAACTTGTTAACTTACCGTGTATGTTTTATGGGACCTCAATTCGTAGCGGTGGTTGTCGTAAGAGTCGGGGAAGCCATCTATCACATCTGGTGCACTGCTCAATTTTTACCAATAACGATGCTTTATATGACTTCGATTGTTTGAGCATATATGTTATTGAAAAAGTGACTTTCAAAGAATAATTCAGCACAACCCCAGCACGTAAATAATCTCCGCGAATATAAAAGGTCACGGTCTTTTCGTCGTTATATCTGTTTCCGAATTAAGAGAGGTATTTGTGTCTGCCCACCAGCGTTTTGCCCAATTTGACAAAACGAAACCGTTTTGCGATAAAAAGAAGGATTATTTTTAGAAACTGATGTAAATCGTAGGCGGTTTAGTTTTCGTAGACATTTAATTTAGTGTTTCCGTAACTTTTGTAAATGTTGAGGTCAGGATTCGCATTGTGATGTCTGTTTTAGCTGAGTCAATAAACAGAAAAAGACAGTAAGTAAACAGACTGAGCAAAGCTACTTAAATATTTTAATGAATCTGTACACCATGGGCCATGTTGGCTAAAGAATTTGTTCTAGAATGAGCTGTTCCATTTATCGACTCTGCGGTACAATTTTGCCATAATCAATCAATTATACCAATAATTACCTCTCAACGGGAAGTAGGTAAGAGCAATTTACCGATTTCAATTCGCATGAACGAACCCTTTGTTATCAGGGAATGAGCTATTACCGTCGATTCGATTATTATTCTTACTGTCTGCTATTCTTAGAGGTTTTAGCACTGCCTAATGAAATACCTTTGTTAACCTTTATACTGGCAGAAGACGAAATTTATTATTCGGCATCAGCTAAAGCACTTAAAGATTTACATTGGTGACGATTCTGCAGAATCACGAGTAATCAGATTTAACTTTCACTGTAGCAGACGAATTAAGCAAAAAGAAGAAATAAAATTAATGTTGTGTCTTTCTTGTATAAATAAAAGATTTATTTTTTCACCTTTTCAAATGATTCGTTAAACTTAGCGTGATTATAAAAAGAAAACACCTTTTAATGCTATTTAAGGAAACTTGAGTATAGTCAAAACAGGAAAAATTTCTGGCGACAAAACATCAGACTTTAAAATAATGATAATATTATTACGTGCAATGTAATTACAACTGCAACATACTTGCATGAACGTTTAACGAACACAGTAGCAAATGACAATGAAAAGTTCTTAAATGGATTCGAAACGGTCTTTACACGCTTGCTAAACCGTCTGAATCACAGAACTGTGTGTTGCATTATACCAAAAATTCTACCTCCAATTAGGTACAACTACATTGCATGTTGCATCGTCCCCACAAATTCGGTTACGATTTCAAACCTTTTATAGGTACTGTTTCGAAAGGGGTCTGAAAGTAGAGGGCAATAAACTTTGCGTATTAAAATTTATACTACCTGCGTAGGCTTGACGTAACAAAAGCTTCAATGAACACAAAATGTTTATGAATGATGTTTTGAATCCAAATGTTTTATTTACTTTTATCAGCCTGAAAAAAAACTACAGCTGAACATAGACTGTTCTAAGACTACTTTTATTGATTCAGAAGGGAATTTCATACTGCCACAGTCTCTACGAGTGAAAAATGGACACTAAGTAGGTAATAATGTAACTGCAGAATTTCGATGCAAATTGAAAAGTAAAAGCTACTGTCCTATCCAATGGCCGTAACCATAAATCCAATATAAATAAGATTTAATAACTTATTTTTATGTAGCTACATTCTAAGCAAATAAAGACCTATTCAATTCTATTCAAAAAAGCACAAAAATAACAAACACTAGTGATCATAATTTTAAACACAATCTGACCACCAAAAGTCTATTTAAAATTGTTAGGTACTAATGCAGAAGGAAAACGACAAAATGAATATTTTTACGAGGTGAAAGCACAAGTATTGGATGCGAAGTCTTGGCCTCCCCGAGGCAAGGCGCAGTTCATACCAATGTTGGTGGAAATACTCACACCACCCTAACTTTTTCAGAATCTTCGTAGAATTCCTTTCGTAAATCTATTTAAACAGGCAAAACGAGACATTGTTCTTTTACATTATTTATTACAGTAGTCGTTCCTAAAAGTTTTGTACATGGTAAACTGCAAACGATTTTTGTCTTTATTCACCAAAATACAACCAAGAATTTCTATATACTGGGTGGCAGGGACATCGACGCGAAAACTGAAACCATGAAGTCAGTACATGATTCTGAACCCCCCTGCGTTGAAATTTTTCGTCGGTTATTAAAAAAAAAATCTGCCACCCTGTATATTCGTATGAAAAGCACACCTATCTATTAATAAACGAATGGTTTTAAGGATTTTTTTTTAGGTGCATAACAGCATAACTGTCCGTAATACCGACACGTCACGGTCGACTGAACTCGTCTGTCCGACCAATCGTATGTTCATATATTGCAGGCCATCGGCTCTTTGTATCGGCCACAAATTAAAAAATCTCGGAAAACTTTTCATGCGCCCAAATATAGAATTGAATGAAGCGGTTTCGACGTGAACTACGGTCAAGGCTTGTATTGGACAAAGTCAATACAGATGTAATTAACTTGTCAATTGTTTTTAGCTCGGGAGTGCTATTGTTTGTTATTTATGACTTTGAAAGTCGATTAACTAACTTAACTTTTGTAAACGTCTAACATAAACTGTATACAAAACCTTGAGTAAAAGTTATTACGAGTAACCTACAACGACATGTTTTAAATATACAAAAATACTGTTTCTATAACGGTGACGGAAACCAGCCATAATGCGTGTTTGGCACGCACTTGGTCAATATTTAAACACATTCAGAACATTAAGTGTAGCTCTGTTAGGCGTTGAAGTCAAATATAAAGAGTATCCATTGAATATAAATAATTGATGATATGTCAGTATTCACTCGTACTGCTATCTCTACATTACATGATTTATGATATTCTTTTGACATGCAAAGATATCATGTTACGTATCAGTATCGAAGTTCTCCCATATTTATTGCTTCCAGGCATAATATTTATCAACTTTAGTTTTTGAAAGGGCAATAGGAACAGTTTTAAACAAAACTAAGTGCACGAAGTTGTCGAGCGGATTTACCGGAAGCGGACGCGTCGACAGCGGCCGTCGCTTCAGGATCGCAACACGCTTTCATTCATCCCGCAGTTAAGTCCTTTCGGAGCCCACGCCGGGTTTACACGGAAACTCTACACTAGGCGCCGACCTCCTGCCTGTAGCGCTCTCTCCCTCGCACGCGCACAACTCACGCCTCGCCGACTGAAAAGAGAGAACAAAATCAATACTGTCTGGAACACGCCCACCGGTTCAACTCGGTAACTGCGCTTCCTCACTGGAAATTCGATAAAATAAAACTGGGTAAAAATCATTAAATTTGTGTGTTGGTGTTAGGATCCTATGTCGTCGGATTTGTTGATCACATCTGTGAAGTGCAGCCGTCGGCGGCGCGGCGGGTGCTGGCGAGGGGTCACATGTTTCGCACGTGGTCGGGTCACGTTACAATGTTTACCTGCGACCGCCTGACGGTCAGGTGAGACCGACGCTACGAGCCCCGCAACACTCGCGTAGCTATACGTACTACGCCGACCGACTCCCCGAAATAAGCATTTAAGGCCAATTTTACTACTTTACTGAATAGACTTCAGTTGGGGCGCTCTCGTACAAGTTAAGCAAATTGTTTGCAGTCTCTGGGTAAACACTCTTAAAATGTAATCTTGTCTCCTTCCTCATGATACCCATATTCAGTGGGCGTCGGAGCCGGCGAGCCCGCGGCTACGGTTTGCATTTTTATCAACCATCGACGACAGGCAGCAACATTTTATTTTGCGTGTCATAAATATGGAACTAGTGAAGACGAACATACGCTGGAATATACAACATTTTCATGCAAACTTATCTGAAACTATGCATAAGTAAGCAGCAACGAAAAGAAAGCTTCCTCTTTGCTATAAAAATAAAACTTAGTACATGTTCTTGTGTTTCCTGCATCACATTTTAGAGAGCTCTTTGTACTTTATGTACACGAGCGTTGATGTGAGCAAAAAGGTACTTACACAAAATAAAATACAGCAAATACCAGAGTTTGAGGGAATTTTTGTTACGAAACATATGCAATAATATACTGATTAATGGTACAAAAATGTATTTATTTAGAGCATGTCATGAAAATAGGTTAGATATAGAAATATTATTATATCCTTCATAAGTTAAAACAGAACACAGCTTCTTTGTACCCATACCAGTCACATTTTCACGAAGTGCTTACATGTGAATGGAATACGCAATGAGCTGTCCCCTTCCTTATAATATTTATACGAAACGTTGAGGATATCTCAATTTATTACGTTCCATTAATTCCATCAAAATGTCTTGGAAATAACCACATGTTAATAATTATGAATGGCAGTGGAAAACAAACAGGGTAGTGTGTACTATCATTTGTGTAATTTGTATGAGTCGGGAGAGAGACGGGTATTACGGGGCTCGAAGGCAATGCTAACATACTGCTTCTATCATTTGTTACTGTTGGGTTATACGATATTTTGGGACCCACTAAATATGCAGTTTGTTTACTATGCGTATTGCTGATAATTATGATTATGACTCCCTATTTGAACAAGACTTTTAACACATGGTATCGCAGCATGGTTTTAAGAACTTAAAACTCTATAGGTATGTATTGCTTTCATATGACCCTTTTCGTAAAGAAATATATAGAAAAGAAAACGTTAACATAAGAACAAATATAATGTTTAAAAGCGCATTGCACCAAATGTAAAGTATTTAAAGTGATTTATAAGCTACCACGGAATAATTGCAACATGGGATGGAGATAGTTGGAGCAATAAATGGCTTATGGGGCGCCTTACAATCCACAGCCAATGGTTATGGTCGTTGAAACCACTACACCATGAGTTTTATCAATGCGTAAATACGTATCTTTTGTGGTCGTTTCCTGTTCCGAGCGAATGAATTTTCAGGGGTGTCAAGTATTTTGTAGCAGGGGAAAGTTATTCTTTCTCTAAATTAAACAGTAGCTAAGTGTCTAAAATATTACATTCTTAAACAGTAAAGGTCAAGGGTTGTCAAATAACAATCTATCTAATAATGATTAATGTCGAAATTAATAGATAGCAAAGCTTGTAATCAGATCGTGTTTGCATAATTTCACAAGTAGAGTATTTTTGGGTCCCGTACTTCAAAAGGAAAATCGGAACCCTTATAGGATCATTCGTGTGTCTGACTGTCTATCCGTCTGTCACAGCCAATTTGCTCTGAATCGAATGGACCAATTAAGTTTAAATTTGGTGCACATATGTATTTCTGTGAACCAAACACGAAAATGTAACGTAAATAAAGGAATTTTGAATATGAGGCTCACTTTTTGGGGCAAATAAGAAATTTAAAAAAAAGTTTAGCTAACTGTATTGTATGGCATATCAAATGAAAGGGGTTGTTGCGGAGATCTAAAATATATTTTTGTAGTTTTAAAATAAATACTTTTAAAGATCTCCGAAACAACTGACCCTAAAATTCTAAAAAAATACAGAGAATGGTTCTTTACTCATAGATTACAGGAAAACCAGGATTACAGAAAAAATAAGAAGTCTATGATCTCAAAGTAACATGGTAAATCTATCAATATTATGTATACAAACTTACATTAAAATTTGTAGTTACAATGTATGGAATGTTTTTCAACTACAATGTTAAGTTTGTTCTTGGGATAAATTCATCCCAACTACGGAACCCTTCATTGTGCGTGGTCCGACAAGCACGTGGCCGGTTTTTTATCAAAACTTTCCTCTACCAAAACCTAAGAACCAATACAATTACCGACCATAAATAATATTCAAACATAATCAAGAAAATAATAACTAAAGCAAATAGCTGCCCCAACCATAGATTATAAGCGTATTTGCAATTCAAAAACCTTTAGTTATCCGGTATTCCGTGCCTGAACATAATTAAAATTTGCCTTAGGTGACGTTCGTTATTAATTATTTAGCGTAGTTTGAACATCTTTAGCGGGAGCCAGTCGACGTGAAATAAATGGGCCGCAACGCCTTATATTACTTATATTCAGAGGACAGAGTGAGCACGTGCCCGGAATAAGTTACCGACAGCGCGCTAAAGGAACCCAGCGATCCCCGTCTACATAAAGATTTATTCCCATCTGTAACTGAGAGGAGGACGCGACAGTTTTTCCCAATTATAAGGTGTAAGCGCCCCATTTATTAACATCTCGTCAAAGAAATCACGATCTCGCCGCTTCTCCGCCAGTTTCCCGGAGGTACGTTCATAGTTTGCTACAGTTTCCAAAGTTTTAATTATTGCGTCGGCTAATAATTCCGAAATTGTACTACTGCTTCCTTCGGCGACATTTTAATGAGTACAAGGAAAATTAATTAATCGTACTTATTTTACAGTAGCTAGGAATATTTCAGTTTAGCTGAATTCTTGTTTCACTATGTTGCTAGAAATCGTTTATTGAATTCAACGAACTGCAGTGTCATCATAGAATATTTTCCCTTACGAAATAACAGCTTAAATTCCTATTGAAAGTGTAGCTAAGTAAAGCTATATTAAACACGATTTCTTATAAAAGAGGCTATTTAAAAAAACCTACAACCATGATTTCTCCCTTGAAAGGAAATACGATATCAAACAAAATTATTTTGCTACGGAGCGTAATTAAATTCTCATATGGCGCATCTCTATCATATTTGCGGACGTGAGTGGTGATATTCTCGGCAAATATTACAGAACATGTTAGTAAGAAAAAAAAAATGTGTCACATCTGGGGAGGGTAGCTGCAAACTGTATGTGCCAGGCGTGGTCGGAACTGGAAAACTTCGCCGTCCGCGACCAACGGCAACTTTCTTGCCCAACTCCACGCGCCGCGGTGCACCGAAATGCCGACCATCTTCTTTGTCATTAAAATGCTTTATTGATGTAATATGCAATATTTTATGGCAGCGAATATATGCACGCCTGGGCACGTAACAGGCATACTTCTGTGGAAAGTTTTAAGGATAAATCATTGCATGTAATTAGTTATGGTAAGCTCAATCTCTTCTAGTTAGCACTTGCTACGCGAAACTTTTTCGATGTGATTTTCATTTAGCAGTAAGATGAACACGAGTTCTGAAAGTGTCTATGATCGTAGCTCTGAACATTAAACTTGATGGTGGTGCTTTAAGGCATATTTCACGTGTACGGCGTATGCTCGTGTAATTCTATCTCAGCTCCACCGTAAAGCGTAGGTATGCTACGCTTCCACATACCATTAGCAGTAAACACGTACCTACGAGCAGATAATAAAAATTAATACAATGCGCCGTAACTCGGTATGCATTTCAAACTCAGGCACAATGTAAAAACGGGACGGCAGTCTCTGTAGCCTTAATATCCGCTGTTTCAGACTCGTAACCGGCTAACAATATTGCATTGCGTACGCCACGCGCTAGTTCCGTACTTATCGCGAAAGTTTCAGCCGGCGGCTCGAGAGGGGGCGGGGGCGCCGGTGGGGGCGGCAGGGGGGCAGGCGGAGCCCCCGCTGCAGTATCGATCGCGTCTGCTGCACGCTGCAACGCTGTCTTCCGCAGATCAGTCCTTATCGTCTGCCGGAACGAGCCTCCGCACTAAAAAGGCTTTGCGACACATTCTACATGGAGCCGCACGCATGCCGACTACAGACGCAAGTATCGAGGCGTGCGCTCACGCTTCACAGAGCTAAGCTTGTTTATTGAAAACCGTTCACTATTATGTCTCAGCCTCTACCTACATGCATTCTACATGCTCGATTTATGGGAACATAAAAATAATGTACCGTCCGCAATACATTTGACGATACCATCCGACAAGTTTTATGAGAGCGATTATACGATTTGTTCGTTGGGAGATTATGAGTGATCACTATACTCCTACACAGAGAAATATAAAGCAAAACTATAACCTCAACGCTAAATACAAGTCATAACAGGGAAAGAAACAGCAAAGCGAGTAACACACGAAACTTAGTTTAAAACTGTCGTCTACACTAGCTTGACATTTCAGGCACTAAATTCATTACAGTTGGGGCGGTTTTATAAGTGATGGTTAAGGTAAGGGTAACAACACCGGTCTAACTATAAAATTTATAACGAAGGACCAAGTCGAAAGTTGCAAGCGTTGAAAATATTGTAAGCTGCACTCGTTTCGGGCAAATTAAATGAAAAACGAAGTTTCACCGCGTGGCGGACAAAGTTGCCCACTCAAGTTTCAAGCTCGGCGAGAGGCGCGTACAGACTACACCCGTCCTTCTCGCGCTACATTATACATAACACCAACACACATAGACCTATCACACTCAACGAGTCTCGTTCATATTAGAGTACTCGTAAGTAGGTAAGTATGTATGTATATTTTCAGTTGACTCTGACTAAGGAGCTGGTGGCTAATAACAGCCGCATGGGTCATTCCAACAGGTTAAGCTACGCTTGCCGGGGTTGGTCCGTGGATCGGTGACCATCTTTACATAGCGAGACTCATCCGTGCCTCGGAAAGCATGTTGAGACCAGCGTCTCAGCTGTCATTTGTAGATCTTTGACAATTGTTACGGGTCGTCAGAAGCCCGAAAGTCTAACAACCAGTCTTACCAAGGGATACCTTGTTACCCAGTACCTAACTGGGTTGTGGAGGTCAGATAGGCAGTCGCTCCATGTAAAATACTGGTATTCAGCTGCATCCGGTTAGACTGGAAGCCGACCCCAACATAGTTGGGAAAAGGCTAGGCAGATGATAATAGGTAAAAAAACTAAATGAGATAGTTGTAATCAGTGACACAAGCAAGATGAGATGAAAACTGTTTGCCAATAGCCATAATAGGCACTGAACAAACTCAAGGAAAGCCCGCCGCCCGATGTGTACTTTGTAAGGGATTTATAAACCTGTCTGAGCCTGCATATTAATAAATGGAATAAATTTTCTCCACCTGGCCGTAAGTTCGTAGCCCACGCAACAAACAGTGTAAAAGTTATTTAAAGTTGGTACAATCAAGACAGTTCAAATTGGCTATACTCAACATCTATATTTATGACGTAGCTTTGTCTATATAGTGCTTCATTTAGTGTGTATTTTATTTTTAAATCCATTTTTCTTTTAAATAATAGTTTTCAGCGGCGTTGTTACCAAAAATTATAGTTTCAGTGAGACAAATCGATAGAAAGCGACAAATACGTTACATACAGCGACTGAATAGTTTGGAAATACGCCAGACAGGGGCACTCGACCTCTGCACACTGCTTGCCCACTTCACCACTGAGGCACTGATGTAAGACGCCACGCAGCTTTGTGATCGACTGTACGAGAGAGCACCATGACTGTACCACGCGCCACGCCACACATATCTTCTTTACAGTTTATTGCCACCTTAATGAAATACAGGTTGTAATGTATTCAAATTATGTTATCAAATGTTTAATTTTAATTATCCGCATCTAATGCACTTTTACCAACATTTCCTCTTAATTAAAACACAATTTTTTTAAACATGCAGTAAACTCATTAATTCAGTACTTTTTCAAAGGAAGTACGTTACAAACAGTCAGTTATTTAGTTAGTTACAAGACTTTCAGCCACTTAACGCAATACATTTGACTAGTTACACAGAAACTCCACAATTGAAGCGTGGCGTGGGGAATACTTGCTACGACGTGCTACGCTGGAGCTACGCCAAATTGTAAAATATATTTTAATATATGTCATAATTACATTAGGCAAATATATTTAAATGGTTTAGTTTTAAAATGGTAATAAGAGGCCGCGGAGTATTTTCGTGTGTGCAAGCATGCATTATTTGAAGCTGACTTTTAGAGGAAGTAAAGCAGTGAGGCGTCATTCACTCGATATATCCTCGTGAAAGGGTTAAAGGTTCCGTATTCCTTTGCATTATAAATAAATACTTACATTACTTTATTAAGGTTTTACTTTATTAATTCAAAATTATGTATTATAAATTTACATTTGGTTCAAGTGATCCTTCGTTGCTAAGAACTCAAAAAAGATTGATATTTTATTCCGAAGGTGAATGTATTTTGCAGTAAAGAGCAGCAGTCGTTAACAGTGACATCTCCAAATTTTATTTCTCTTCGCGTCGTCATTGTGAAACAGTTTGCCGGTGAACGAGTGAATTTTCTCGTGTTAAGGAGAGCCACATTGGAGGCCCGCCAGATGGCTCTTGTGAGGAGCACCCTCCGCCGCCTCCGACTGACGCTAATTGCTACCAACTCTTCCAGAATTATCTCAATTATACCGAATTTATTAATGACTATTAATATTACGATTGTTTCGAACTTTGTTTCGTTATACACGAGTTTTAATAGTTCGCGAACACTTTTTTTAGAAACGGCTCATAAAAATGCAAAATTCTCCAAAATATTTTTGATAACGTAAGTAGAAATTTAATAAAGCGAATAATTGGGATAGGCGCGCGAATTCTTTCAGATCAAAACGATTGCACGGATGTCTTCAGTTTTTTGGTAAATATAATCCGTAGTTCAAAACTGTTGTGTTCAACTCCCGACCTTTTTATGTGATTACGTAGCCATCTACCATTATCCCATAGTACATGGCACATCGGGCTGTAACCAAGGGTCGTGATGTTGGAAGTAAGCCAGAACACAATGTCTGCACACAGTTACATTTGCACTAGGGATGCACTCGTCTTTGGAATCAGGCTCTTTGTCCAGCCATTTTATTCCAGAGGTTTTAACTCTCCCTTTGAGAATTAGCGACGTTGGTAACGTTCCTCACACGGCTCCAGCGGACGTAATTAGATACGTTACCCGTGTGTAGAGGGACTTCAAGACGGTTAATTTAATATGATAATTACAACCCGTAACTTTATTCCTTAGTCGACTTTGGAGACGCGAGAAATAAACATGACGTGTTAGTACAAAGTTTTCATTTCGTGTCTGTGCAAACACGAAACGGTGTTAATTCTAAAACAAATTAATAAACCCAAACATTTTCTATAAATAATGGAATTGGAAATGAATATAACGTCTGTTTTCTTAACTTATTCTGTGTGTTTGTCCATACAATCCCTATTGGCTACCTGTGTTGCTGGCAACCGTATCGTTTTCATTTCTTAAGGAGCCAGACTCGATAACATACAAAGGCTTTTGTAATACAAATGTTTTGTTTTTAATAAAAATGAAAACGGCAACTTGTTGGGAAAATCTTTTTAAGGAAAAGGGGACTGCACAATGTACGTACATTACTTAAGATTTTTGTTTTACCCTTACAAAAGCTATTGTGTCTTATTGTAGAAGTTTCTGACAATGGCAAAGTAAACAAGGGTTGAATTTGAGAATTAAAGTGAATAGTTATTAACACTTTCATGACAATGGTGGCAACCAGTGGTCCTTAATGATTTTTTTCCGTTTATTAAGTATCACAGTTGGTGATTTCACATTGCAATCTAGCCTATTAGCTAATAAGTAATTTAAATATAACTTAAACTGCTAAGTACCTAATTTTAAAATTAAGTAATCGTCCAATAACGTATTTCTTTTTCACTTTATGTTAAGAGGAAGACACCTCAATTAATGCCAGGAGGCATTACATATCAATTGGCTATTTGGCTTAAAAACAAATGCCAATAGAGTACAAAAATAGGGAATTTTAATGAAACGAATTAATAGTCAAGTCCGCAATCTATCAGTCTGTCAGCTTTTTCATGAGCTATATATACTCCATTTGAAATAAGATTAGACATTTATACAAACCTTTTTACAGTCCGTTCAACCGATTTTGACTTCTATACCGTAGGCATAAGGATGGCATTGAAAGCAAAAAAGTGGTTACAATACCAACTGTTTACTGCAGCAGCCATTTGTCATGCCACCAACGCAATAGAAGTCAAAATCGGTTGAACGGACTGTAAAAAGGTTTATTTAAATGTCTAATCTTATTTCAAATGGAGTATAGGTGAATTTTGTAAAGATATAGGGACTTATGTAAAGATGATAAGGTACCTACTTAGTTTACCAATTGAACTGACGGATAAGAATAATGAACAAGTAGTAGAATAGAGTTGTTCAGTAGACCATCGTGAATGGTCGTTCTAATAGAACTTATTTCAGCAAAATTAAGATTTATTATTTCCTATTATCCATCGCAAAAAAACAACTACAATGCTTTCTATTCTCGCACAAAAAGACGAACGTAAAGATCCACCCACATGACGTACGTACAATACAATACATTAGATATATATACTTTGCGCGCATCGTTTTATTTGGTTCATGAAAGATGGAGGCTCATCCCACTTCGGAAGGAGAACACTTGACCGCAACAGATGGCTGGGCTCACCACCTATCTATACACGTTACATATACTTCACTAAAGCTATATATTTAAACATCCACGAGCGCTGAAACCGTCCATTTCAATCACTTTTTACCCCCACATATTACTGACCTGCTAAGGCTCTCTTTAATTTAAGTTTTCAGCCTGAAAGCTTGGTTGGACTTAGTAAAAAGAGGATATTCCTGTATGAACGGCGAGTTTACGACGCCATTTCTTTTTATTATAAAATCATCGTGCCGTGCAGGTAGTCTTGTTGCTCTTAGTTTAAAATGGTTAGGATAATGTTGATCGAAACAATTTCGCGAAATCTATTAAACGTAATTTATACTTGCTTTTTATTTTGCTGTTGGTGTTGTTGTTTACGAGACTATGTGGTCCTGTTAATAACGAAAGAAATTATTAGGTATATTTATTAGTTATTACGGAGGGAAAACGTACAAGAAAACTACGCTAAACGTAAAGTTAAAACTAATTGCATTCAAGTCCGACTCCAATCGAAACATCAAGTTGCAAACAGGGTGTTTATACAAAATCTCCTATTGTCTATTCAAAATTGAAACGTAATATGAATACAAACGAGATGAAAATGAGGGCGTTCATATCTTCACACGTTGGTTCGCGCGATGAGACGTGAGCGAGCGTTCCGTTGCACGCAGCCGGCGGGCGCTGCATTTCCGAACGCATCGCCGTTCAATATCCGCGAGGATTGTTTGTAGAACCATCCCCGCCCGCCCCGCGCCTCCCCGCCGATACCGCTGCCTCTAATGGAGCCTGCAAGGGTGTCTCGTTTTAGAAATAGACTTCACGATAAAATGATATCCCTCCTTAAGATTTAGTTTTAAATTAAATTCTGGTGGAGCGTGAGTTATTGGATTCGTGTTATTTATTATTAAGTTCTGCTAGTCGGTTATCTTCTCGCTCTCAAGATGTGGGAATGTACTACTTCATAATATAAGATTGAATTTCAGAATATGACACTCTTGGATAAAAAACAGCGTTCGTCTCAAGGACTTTTGCAGGCTTTGGAAAAACAATAGTTTTCAAATTTTTCTCTGATTAATTATTTTACCGTATTTTAGGTAACCGACATAGCCCGAAGAATTGCCAAACTTAAGTGGCAATGGGCAGGGCACATTGCTCGCAGAACGGATGGCCGATGGGGTCGAAAGGTTCTGGAGTGGCGACCACGTACCGGAAGACGTAGCGTTGGAAGGCCTCCCACAAGATGGACCGATGACCTTGTGAAGGCTGCAGGAATCCGCTGGATGCGGAAAGCACAGAATCGGTCGAAGTGGCGGTGCTTGGGGGAGGCCTATGTCCAGCAATGGACGTCTTTCGGCTGAAATGATGATGATGATGAATTATTTTACCCATCTTATTTTTCAATAATCGTTTGGTGTTCATATTCGTTTCTGATTATGATAATGACTATGCTACAGCCCTGATGATATCCGTACACAATGGCACATGGTGGACACACTTCAACGTCCACTGCTCCCTTCATCCAAGAGGTCCATCAAGGTAATTAGTGATCCCTCGATGGAAATCAAAGTGTACTAAACATAGGTTAATGTATAGTGGAGCCATCCACTTTATTACTTACATAAAATCACCCTGTAGTACTTAGTTGTGGTGTAACCTGATGGGTTAAACCACAAAACAGGGTTTTGTGTTTAGAGCGCAGTTTTATTTTTACCACGCATGAAAGGGTTAACTTTCAGGTAACTACTGTTACAGCTGCGTAAGGATTTGAATGCGTCATTTTCAATCGCGGTATAATATCTAATAGTCTGTCCTGAAATAAATCCACACTAATATTATAAACAGGTACAGCTTGTAAGTTTGGATGTAGAATGTAATCTCTGGAAGTATTGATACGATTTCAAAAAATATTTTTCACTCCTCTTGCTCAAAAAGCCCGTCATTGTAGCGTACCAGAGCGTGGAAAAATAGCATATCTTGCTCTAGGGGAAAAAGTAATTTTCGTTAAAAACGAAAAAGTCTTTCTTTATTCTTATGTAAAACTAGTTTTTTACTACCGCATACCGGGATAAAAAGTTTCCTTAAAAATTCAGATTGAACAAAATGTATATTTTATAAAATAAACTATTTAATATTGTATTGGATGCATTTTATTTTCTCGCAATCGTAGTGAAAAGTAGAGTGTAACACACGGCGCTAAAACCCATTCCAAATCGGTTTCTATTTACTCCCTTGCTAACCTCGATAGAATGGGTTATTTTAGCCCCTCGTATAACAATCTACCAATAACTGACAGAAAGTACACTATTGCCGAGTGCCATAGGGTATGTTTTAGGCGTGGGGTTATATAAATATTATATAGTATAGTCTGCGTGGAAGTATATAGTACCTATACTTCCACGCAGACGAAGTCGCGGGCAGAAGCTATTGCCACATAAAATTAATGCAAGCACTTTCTTGTCATTCCGGAAAAGTGGAAAGTAAAGCCCGTCACAGACGTAGCTATAATATACAGGCAAACCTGGGTAAATGAGAACTGGGTAAGCAAGAAAACTCTATAAATAAGAGTAATTGTCCCGTCATTTTAACCCTCTTAAACCTCTATAAGTAAGAAACAGAAACCTCCACAAGAGAAAGTCGTTTAGTAGCGGACCTCTATAACTGACACTGCTACTTGCATGTACCTCTATAAGCGGCAGTCGAGCGTTATTTATCATCTGCTATTTATGACTCATTCTTAAATTTCGTGGAACTATTAACATTGTTTTTGTACCTCTCAACCTTTCCCAACCAACCTCAACCTCTATAAGTGAGAAAGGCCACACCTGTATCTAAAAACTCGAGTTAGTGAGAAACTTCTATAATCGATCGCGGTCCCTTGAATCGTGGTCTCTCGCTTATCCAGGTTCGACTGTATATTATAAAATAATGTGCTTTTGCTTTTTTTTTGCGTAGCTTTTGGAAATATATATTAAAGCTCCGCCTGAGGTCGCTCAAAGATTACTATGGAAAATATCTGGTAATATGTCTTGCTATAATATATATTATAGCTACGTCTGTGATGGACTTAAAGAACGTTTTCACTGGTTTAGGTACATGAATGACTGACGTGATTTGCGACCTTTAAAACGAAGTACCTATACCTATTCATCGTTTAATATAAAGCAGCTGGGAAGCAAACTATTCACCCAAACGTTTAAATACCTATAAGCAGTGACGTACATAACTCGGAATCACGCATCTGTTTAATGTATATCAGTTGACTCTCTATATCTAAAGGGTACGGCAATAAATACTTGTGCACAGTCCCGAAGGCTACGCGAATGCGCCCCCAGGGCAGACGCGATTGAAAATAGAGATTATAGAAGGAACTTATAATTGTGTTATATCTACTGGAATGTCGTATTTACAGGGTGTTTGGCAGAACGTTGAACATACGAAAATGATGGATAGGTGGGGTCATCTGCTACTTACTTAGCCCTAATTTATTTGGCCCTGGCGCCCTGGATATTAAAAAATTTTTTTTTTGCTTTCTTCTAGTTTCACAACTTGCTTAACTTTAAAGTGTAATTTTTATTAAAAAAAATGGGTAAAACAGGCATTTTTTTTTTATCTTTAATATTGGCAGATTCTTATAACAGAAAGATGTAAAAAATACTTAAATCATAATTTCAACCTGCATTAAAAAAAAATATCCAGGGGGCCAGGGCCAAATAAATTAGGGCTGAGTAAGTAGCAGATGACCCCACCATTTTCGTATGTTCAACGTTCTGCCAAACACCCTGTATAGGACTGAATCGATAAAAGTATTTAAGACGTAGGTACACTAATGTTTAAATAAATAAAATAGAAAGTTCAACTTGTGTCTTTCGTATAGAGTCCGACTGAAAATGTTTTTTCAACGGAAACAAATTCGGCCTGATTTGCATTTTTGACCGAAACCCGAAAACAAAAAAAAACGACTTTTTGGTTTTCCATGGTTTGGAATTCCATTTTCTTTGGTAAAAGTATAAGAAATGAAGTGTCAATGTTTTAGTCTGAAAGACTTATTTAATTATATTATTAAAAAGCAAGGTAAGTACCTTTGTAGATATAGTATTTGAGAGAAAAATCTTTTTTTTTTGCATTTCCTTAATTATTGCACTTTCAAGTTGTTGTGACTATGGATATTCTCTGAATAAATGAATTGAAAGTATTATACAGAACTTATTTTTTCCGAAAACGAAAATTGCCGTAAAACGAAAATGGAATTCGGTCGGACTCTAGTTTTGTGGAAGAGTCATCCAATTTTGTCTATATATTAAACATGTAGGAGGTAGTAGTGATAGACCATTAAACCCAGAAGAAAAAAGATTTGCGAATTACCTACGGACTACCTAAGTATCTACCTACTGACTTTTGAAACTGACAATGACAATCTACAAGAAGAGTTACCGATATTCAAAGTCTATTTTATGAACAAAGTGCGTAGCCAGCGACATAAGTACTTAATTTCAAGGTAACTCACTCTTTTACAATTAATTATTTATATAATATATTTAGTATATGCTTTCGGAATCAGCACATGCTGAAAGACCACTAAAATAAGCGCATGTATATAAACCCCCTTTTTTTTTTGGGTGGGAAATTATCAAATAACTTCTCCCGCTCTGGGCGGAGCGGGAGGGCGTGTCAGACTCTTACTGACTAAAACCCACCCGTGTTCCTTTGGTTGCCCTGTTGCCGGGGGCCACGATGTCCCTATCGGTTTTCTTCGAACCCCCGGCAGGCATTGGCCCTAGCGGACCCCGTCAATTCTGCTGACATCTCTTTGAGGCGCGCGTGGAACACAACGCGCCGTCGACCCGGGCTTGGTCCTTATCGGACGGCGAGCTACCCACTGCTCACCGTCCGCAAGCCCGCGCCTACGGTGGCCGGAAATCGGCTCGCAATTCCCGCCCCGGGCGTCTCCTTCTGCGGCGGTTAGGGGCGTGAGGGCGCGAACTTTGCCTCTCCCTCACGCGTTCCGCCTCCTCCTTCGCGAGCATTACCGCTTCGCAGAAGGAGGTGACGGCCTGCCATTTCCTCTCGCTCCGTACCATGGCCTGAACCAAGGCCGGACGCGAGAGATCACCGCCGCCGATCGCCTCTACGAGGACACGGCGTTGCTCCGCCCAAGCCAGGCAGACCTCCACCGTATGCTCCACCGTGTCCTCAGGCCGATCCACACAATGGTGACACCCGGGTGTTTCCTCCCGCCTTATCCTGAACAGGAACCTCCCGAAGCAGCCGTGTCCAGTGAGGACCTGCGTCAGGCGGAAGGTGAGGACGCCGTGGCGTCTCTCAAGCCACTCCTCAAAGAGGGGTCTTATCGCCGCAATTGTGGCGTGCCCAGCGCAGGGTTGCGACAATCGCACTCTCCATGACGCCATGAGATCCCGCCGGAGCTCTGTCCGCTGTGCCGCGATTTCCTACGGCATCGGAGCTAAGCCCCGGCGTTTCGCCTCCTCGCGCCACTCCCAGATGTGCGCGAGGACCTTTGCCTCCAGATCCCATGGCGGTAATCCGGCAAGGAGGCTCACCGCCTCGCAGGAGACCGTGCGGTATCCTCGGGCCAGCCGGATGGCCATGACCCTCTGGGACGCGTTCAACCGGCGGGCTGGCCGTAGCCTCAATGAACGCGCCCACACCGGCGCCCCGTAAAGGGCCATGGACCGCACGATCCCCGCATAGAGCCTCCGGCAGGAGGCGTTTGGGTCCCCTTGATTGGGCAGGAGCCGCTTCAATGCAGCCCCGGCCCGGTCCAGTCTGGGAGCCAAACGTCGGAAGTGTTCAACGAAGTTCCACCGGCTGTCGAGGACGAGTCCCAGATACTTCATCGTCGACTCGACACCGATGTGAACCCCTCCCGCCATTACCTGGGAGCCCGATGGTGGCGCATTCCGAGGACCATGAAAACCCATGGCCTCAGACTTGTGCAGGGCCACCTCGAGTCCCAGCTGCCGGATCCTATCGACGATTGTCGCAACCCCGCGTGTCGCTAAATCGGCCGCCGCCTGGTACGACCCCCCCTGCGCCAGGACAAGCGTGTCATCAGCGTAACAAACGACGCTGACGCCGCTAGGGAGGTCGGCGGGCAGCACCCAGTCGTATCCGATGTCCCACAGATGCGGCCCCAGGACCGAACCCTGTGGGACACCGCACGACATCTCTTGCCAGTTTAGTATATGCTTTCGGTAAATGCACATGCTGAAAGACCACTAAAATAAGCGCATGTATATAAAACCCCTACCATGATATTTATTGATTAGAAGGTCAAGTGGAGTTGCAATAAAGTGCCAACATTTTTGTTTTGGCAGAAGCACACGCCGCGTTTGGCATAAAAATGATGGACTTCATCTTTTACGACCTATTAGCTACTTTTATATAAAAGTCTTGCGTCTTCAATGTGTTCATATGACTTTATGCTTTTGAATAAACTATAATACAGCAAAGCATGAAAACACAATCCAATAGGAAATGGTACCTAAATAAGTACCTACTATTATTCTAGATCAAAATAGAAGTACAAAAAATTTAGCTGATTAAAATTGGTCTTTCAGCTTGTGACGTAGATCGTACAAACTTAATTACGACGATGTGGGCAAAAAGTAAACCGAATCCAGACATGTAAAGTAAGGAACAATAGGCACTTAAACCGGGAACTGGAGTATCGGAACTATTCGGGATTTTGGTCCTTGGAGCCGGATTAACGTAATGTACTTGATGGGCCACGCTTCCACGCCCACGAAGCTTATAACTCTTCACAATAATATGCCACCCACGTCTGAGTAAGTAACATAAATAGTGGAGGAAAAGTTTTTAAGCCCTATAATACGAGCAATAAGGTCAAGTGTGGAAATTCAGGCCTTGGTGACCACAAGGGTTAAATGAGAATTCGTCATGAGTTTGCAGAAAAGACAAACCTAGCCTACATAATGTAATTAATAGATAAATAAAGTGAGATTACTTTGCAAAGTCTTAGTAGTTGAGTCTCTTCTATAAGCTCTTTTCATTTAGGACTTACCTGACTACTAATTAAATTCCTGTAACTTTAAACGCGACCATGAGATTGCATTATGTGGGTAGGAGCGTCCTTATAAACCAGCACGAATAAATTAAATAACATCACACTACAAAAAGCTTTTAGAAACCTTCACGGGTGTCTGTAGATACCTAATTAAAAAATCGGCCAAGTGCGAGTCAGATTTACACACGAAGGTTCCATAGGTACCGTAGATCGAGAAAAAAACGCCGCAAAAATCACGTTTCTTGTATGTCCCCCTTTAATGATTTACTTTATTTAATTTTTATATTTTTTTGTTATAGCGGCAATAGAAACACACAATCCTATATACCTATTACGGTTTATGAGATAGGGCCCACTGACAGATAGTCTGACGGATAATAGGCCTTTATAATAGGGTTCCGCTTTGCACCGTTCGGGTACGGAACCCTGAAAAGGAATGTAGTACCTATCTACTTCGCACCATCAATAAACTAGTCTATTAGAAGTAAGTAAAACGGAAAATGCTTGCGTCATCCTAACATTTCCGCAGCTTAAAACTAAATTTCATCTCAATATTAAACCCCAAGCTTTTGAAACTACGATCAAAGGTTACCTCTAATGGCTCCACAATTAATAATCGTTAATGTACGCGATAGTTTCGCTGTCAGCTTCAATAGACAGACCGTGTGTCAAACTATCAAAATAACTAGTAAAACATACTTAGTATACATTCGGAAGTATGAAGTATCCAAGTTGTAACACAAATTCAAGCTACGAGTCTGTTAACTGTACGTATGTCGCATGTCTCCATCGCAAACGCTGGTAACTTCATGCAAGTTATGCAGTCGATTTGGAAACTGTCTCGCGTCGACATTACTCGACACATCTACATGCCACTTGCTAAGTACGGTAGTTATGTCGAACTACGCCTACATACATTATTACCAAAGGTTCACGTTCGTAGTGGTCGATTCTGAAACGTTTTCGATGTTCACTGAAAGATTAAATTCTGTTTTGAAAGAGTAGGAAACTGAAAGGGTTGTTGTAATAATAGATAAATAATATATCCATACATTAGTTATTCAGCCTTTATGTCTATATAACTACAGGAGGTTTTTGCTTATATGGTGATGCTGGTTTCGGGAAAAAAATCGAAGTAAAATTTCCATCAACAGGTCGGAAAAGTCAGCTGAGCGAAACGATTCCATAAAAGTCTCAAAGGAGTAAGGTTATCACATCATTCCTCGGAGCAAATACAAAGTATAGTGCATTTTCTTGTAGTGTATTTGCTCCGTGCATCATTCGTACCGTACCTACTACCATTTTTTGCAGCAGGCTTTCCAATCATTTTGTTAATTGATTTTCAAGAATTTCAACGATTTGATTTGATAGTCTGCTCTGCTTCGATGTTCTTAGGAATGAATTTACTGTACTTGCCTTCAATACCTACCTCCGTTTAATTTATATCCTAACAAAGTCTTTACTCTTTAAATCGAACGTCGGTCGGTCTTCGAAGTCTGAAAGTCGAATAATGTTTTCATAAAAACAGGGCTTATTCCGGTAGAGATCTTGTTCGAACTTAATAAGTATTTGGATGGATGACGGATTTAAATCTTTGTAAATAAATCCGCCCTTCTAAGAAGAACGGAATTTAAAGTCATTAAAATGTGTAGAATCTCGATAAAAGTACGTAGGTAAACTGTGAGTCTATTTCCGCCCGGAAAAGTGCCTTCAAAGCTCAGGTACCTATAGTTGCAGAGTAGGTACCTTACCCAGTACCTATTCCTGTATAACCTAACCACGTAAATGTATCCTAAGTTTCTTTATACCAACGATATAAATTTCGAACGTGCGGCTATTTCGTTTGTGGAAAGTCTTTAATGACCCGTGGAATCGTTTTTATGGTGTTTACTTTGATCAGAGAACAGCATCAGAACGTCTTTTATGACGCAATAACTTTGAATTCGACACAAAATTGGAAGTTCTTGGAACATTATTTCTATATAATACATAGCATTATAATAAATTCGCGAGTCGAAAGATAACTGACTTATGATACTTATTCTAAAACTAATCGATTTGGCTGGTTATGATCTTCGGAGTAATAAAGGTATATCTATTCCGGTTACATCTACCTGGCTATTCTATACCTATACGAGTAATCCGACAGTTATATGGAGCTTCTTTAAAGAATTTCATTACAGATGTAATCCCCTTTTACTTAGGGAGGCGTAATCTACATGGGGTTAATTAGAGAACACGATATCTCATGCGCCCCATTTTTTTCAACCATCATCCTTTTATTTCCTACTCAGGACTTGTAAAGGAGTAAGTATAGGTACCCCTATCTATGCGACGAACGAGACTTATCACGGAACAGGGAAACTAATAAAATGTAATACAATACATAGGTAGGTACCCAGGACCCAAAGCTCAGTGGATGCGTTTATTATTATTACTTAGTACTTACCTACCTTATCCACACCTAATGAAATGAAATGAAATGAAATTGTTTATTCTGTAAATAGGATATTGGAATCACGTTTACACGTCATATAAAAAAATTATTAAAAATAAGCTAGATGAGTTCGGCGTTTCCTATCTGACTACTCTGAGAAGAAAGGCCGAAACAAACTCAGAGGTCGCAGTCTCTTTTAAAGTCCAGACATAATCTTGGTCAGGCCATATGAGGACCATGTAGATTAGTGTCTGAAAAGGTCTTTTGAGGAAAGAACCACTCAGATTTGAGTGGACCTGTCCAGTCAGTGCAAGCATTTGTCAGTAGAAATCGTGGAGCTCAACTTAGAACTTAAGGAGCTCAACTCGACGAGCAATACCAAAGAAAGGACATTTGGGTAGGCCGCAAAAACTACTCAAACTGCCAGACCATCACTAAAACTAGAAGAGAAATAAAAATAATATCCACATAGTCCTCACATTCACAATAGTTAAAATAATATAATACTTTACAAAGTAATCGTGTCATTTTGAATATAATTTTCAACAATGTCAAAGTGTTTATAAAAACTGGTATATGTTGATTTTACATAATAATTAAAATGTCTAGTTTTATGGTTTTATCACAAGGCTTAGCAGAGCGATCAGTTCAATCCCAAGCTTTTTTATCTTCTAAATAATCTGAAATTGTATAGTACCCTTTTTTACAAAGTTTAGTTTTAATACAGATTTTAAATCGTTTAATGGGTAAGTTTCGAATGTCAATGGGGAGTTTGTTGTAAAAGCGTATACATTGACCCATGAATGAGTTGCCTACTTTGTGGAGACGTGTGCGATGTACAGACGCCAGCACATCAAGCTACCCAAAACTGTCAAATTTTCCCAATCAACTTTGAACCTAATGCTTCAGCGATAAAATTGAAAATCTATTAAATAAGTTTGACAGATTATAGTAGCCTGATGTGCTGGCGTCTGTACAGCAAGGTTGTGTTTATTCCTGGTATTTAAACTATGAATATCGGACATTTTCTTAAAATTTGATATATTTTTGTGTACATACAATAAGTTTTCAAAAATATATTGTGAGGCTACAGTCAGAATATTTATTTCTTTGAATTTTTCTCTAAGGGAATCTCTTGGACCTAGGTTGTAAATGGCTCGAACAGCCCTTTTCTGTAGAACAAAGATAGTATTAATGTCCGCACAGGTTCCCCAGAGAAGAATCCCATATGACATAAGACTATGAAAATAACTAAAATAAACAATTCTGGCTGTATCTACGTCAGTTATCTGTCTAATTTTTTTAACAGCATAGGCGGCTGAACTTAGCCTTCCTGACAATTTTTCGATGTGTGGGCCCCATTGTAATTTACCGTCAATAGTGATTCTAAGAAAAACTGTAGACTCAACAGGGTCCAACTCTGTTCCATTAACCTGAACATTAGTCGATAGCTGTCTGACATTTGGCATTGAAAATTTAATGATTTTAGTTTTTTTTTCGTTCAGGAGAAGATTATTTACGTCAAACCAATGCACAACTTTAGAGAGTGCATCATTAACTTGTTCAAAGTTGGCTAACTGACGTTTGATTTTAAAAATGAGGGAAGTATCATCTGCAAATAATACGATCTTGTGATTATCCCTTATGTGATAGGGCAAGTCATTTATATAAATTAGAAATAAAAAAGGACCAAGAATTGAACCCTGCGGAACGCCCATGGTGACCGCAGATCCTGCAGATCTCTTGCCATTAACATCGACCCTCTGAATTCTGTTGTTCAGATAAGAAGTCAGAAGGTCAAGAGCCTTGTCCCTCATACCATAGTGGTAACTAACTTTTACTATCCTGCTCCTAGCACCAGATCTTAATTTACAATTATTATTATGGTCATGATGATGCTGTATGAAGCTGAGCGTACCATGGACTTGCTTCGATATCCGAGTCGGGAGTTTCCCATTAGAAAATTCTCAGTAGCGGCCCAGAATCCAGATTAGCGCCTGTTTAATAGCAATAGGCTCGTTCATATATCCAACATGGGAGTAACTCACTAACATCAGGCGAAATGTGGAAAATATGGATGTATTAGAATTAATTTTAAGTATTACACTACCCCTACGCCTTCGAAGAATAGGTACAAGTGTAACGTTATATTATAGTGAGTCGTGAACTCTTCTAAAAAGCAGTTAGGTATTTATTTCTCTTAGTCACCAAGTTTGTCATGAAGAAGCTATGACTATAATTTGGTCAACTGTTCTGCATCAGCGATGTTAACTTCGTGGGATGTTTTGTGATTGTCACGACATCTATTGGTAACCAAAGTACCTACAACTGTGTGCGACGTGCGAGAGATACGCGTTTGCAAAAGCTGGCTTAGTATTGCCCATCAAATATCAATGTTGAAAGTATATTTGCCCTTCAAAGTAAATAATGTTTTTTATTACCAACCACCAACTTTTTGTAAAAAAAAAACAATCAAAGCAACCAATCCTGAATTTTATTATTAGAACGCAGTATTTTATCACGCAACATCATACACCATTGTCATTTTCATGTCATTGTCAAGTCTGACACTGACAGTGACATAAGCTAAGTGTCAATCATTTATTTGTCATTGTCACTCGAGTACATTGAGTAGTTTTTAGGTTATGTTCCTGTTTATACTATTTCAGAAAAAACTGTTAGTTATTAAATAAGAGTAATTAGTTCGTAAGAAGGAAATCCACAAATGGAAGATTCTGCAATTGATAAGAGACCACAATTCGGCAACCGATATCTGGAAAATGCTGACGAAGTTTTCAAACATAACGCGTGGTACCGTATTTACTACTTTGGTTAGATTTTGTAAGAACTCTCGATGTGATAAGAACCTAATAGAACTGGAAAAAACTAGGCATAGGAAGAAGCCGGCTGGTGGCAGTCGATATTTGAATGATACGAAGCATATTTATCTTTTTAATGCCTGGTACATTTCAACACAAGTTTTGTTTCATTCTGCCTAGTAAAATAATGAGAAGTTATTTTCAAATATTTTTGTTTGCAGGGACAATGTTGACTGGGATATAGAACAAGAAACAGTGGCAAAGGAAAAAGTTGAACAGAATTCCCAAGTAATATTTTCTGAAGACCGTTTGAAGTCATTGGAAGATGATGCAGATAAACATTGGGATGCCTTTTATGATATACATCAAAACAGGTCATAACAAATTACTTTAAAGTTTTTGTTGGGCCTCCAACTATCAAATTTTGGGCCTTAAATTATAGTACTTTTTAATGATTATAAATTTTTGCTAAAGACTCCTATAAATAATTCCAGATTCTTCAAAGATCGTCACTGGCTATTCACTGAGTTCCCAGAACTGGCTCCAGACAACACATCAGCCCCAGTGAGAGTATATCCTGAAGGAGAGAATAACTCCACGCCAACTACAGAACAACCTAAGAGTGACATTAAACGGTCCATATTTGAAATAGGTTGTGGAGTTGGCAACACCATATTCCCGATACTGCAGTATAGTCGAGATCCAAACCTCTTTATATATGGTTGTGACTTCTCCTCAAAAGCAATAGATATAATGCAACAAAGTGAGTTTTATGAAACAAATCGTTGTAACGTGTTTGTACTGGACGCCACACTTGACAAATGGGATGTTCCATTTGAAGAAAGCTCTATTGATATCATTGTGTTGATATTTGTTTTGTCTGCAATTGATCCTGCAAAGTGAGTATCATTTTACATTGAATTAATTTTGAAACTGATTCAACTTGATAACGGCATGAGACTGCTGCTAGTTGCAGATTACATTCTAACAAGGAACTAATGTTTTATGACCTACAGGTTCCAAGTGGGTCTTTATAAGTAAAGCAAAATCATCCTAATACTTACTTTTAGAAGCTCAAGAAAACATCAGAAACATTCCATTCACCTTTGATTTTGGCCTATCTGCATTGAAGTAGAATTATTATTTGTTAATACAATGATTTTCTTTATTATTTATTTCTTGTCTTATATTTTTGATAAAATATCTTCAATATATTTCAGAATGACAACTGTAACCAACAATATTTATAAATACCTAAAACCTGGAGGCTTAGTGGTATTCCGTGACTATGGCCGATATGACTTGGCACAGCTGAGGTTCAAGAAGGGAAGGTGCATATCTGACAACTTCTATGCCCGAGGTGACAACACTAGAGTCTACTTCTTTACTCAAGAAGAAATTACCAACTTATTCAAAGGAGCTGGGTTTACAGAGGAACAAAATTTGATTGACAGAAGACTTCAAGTGAATAGAGGGAAAATGTTGAAAATGTACAGAGTTTGGATACAAGGAAAATATAGAAAACCATTATAACAGGCATAATATTTATTATTTATAATGTGGCAGACTGAAATAAGGCAACAAAAAACTACGAAATAATGATAGATCTCTCTCTCGGACTTGCACAACATAACTTAACATTTTACGGTATTTCCAGCATATCCTAACTAATATTATAAATGCGAAAGTAAGTTTGCTTGTTAAGCTTTCACGGCAAAACCGCTGAACGGATTTGGATGAAATATGGCACATAGATAGACCATGACCTGGGTTAGGACATAGGATACTTTTTATCCCAATATTCCCATGGGATCAAGACTTGCGGGTTGAACCGCGGGGTGCAGCTAGTATTTCATAAATCAGTGTAAAATCTTCATAAAACTAAATTCTTATTGATAAAACAATTTTCATATAATCTTCAAAATATAAGTAACTTCTTCATAAAAAACCGGCGGAAACGCACAATGAAGGGTTCCGTAGTTGGGATGAATTTATCCCAAAAACAAACTTAACTTTGTAGTTGATAAACATGTTCTCCCATACGGAATGTATGGGAAAACATGTTTTTGCAACTGCAAAGTTAAGTTGGTCGATTATTACTCGATAACTAGTAGTCTACTTAGCTGTGATAGTTTTCCTTTTAATTTCGTTGTATAAGCTACTGCTGTGACTTTTTTTACACATCCAAAACCAACCATTTAGCTGGCAGGGGGGGGGGGGACACTTGACTCTAACAAAAATTAGCACTTTAAAGCTTAATATTTTGCAAACGGATCCCTGAATCCAAAAATGGTTTTCACAAACTCATAATGTTTTTGTAAGACCTTTCCAATGATACCCCACACTATGAGATAGAAAAATAAATAATCACCACTTTACGTGTATGGGAGGTACCCTAAAAAAAATGTTTTTCATAATTTTGTTTTACCACTTTGTCGGCGTAATTAATATGTATACCTATGTCAAATTACAGCTTTCTAGTACTAAGGGTCTCGGAACTAGACCGCGGACAGACAGACAGACAGACGGACATGACGAAACTATAGGGTTCCTTGTTTACTACGGAACCCTAAAAAACGCTGTTTAAAATTCTAAAATAACAAATACATATACCTAATAAAAATAATAAAACTGAGGTAGATTATTTAGCATTTTCAAATCTAAAGTTATAAGGTGCAACAAATGTGTTCGTAACTTTAGTGACAACTTTGATCGGCGGTCCCTCCCACGTAACTTTCAGCTCGTCAAAGAATCTCTTCATGAAAGTTTCAATCTCTAGTTCAGCAATTCTTCTTCCGATACAACTTCTGATACCGAAACCAAATGGTAATGTTATCATTTGGGGTGCATTTCCGTAGTACAGAGGATCAGATTTATCAGCCAGCCACCTTTCGGGAATGAATTCGTTGGGCTGCGGGTAATATTTTTCCATTCTGGATAAAAATTCGTTTGGAGCTATGACATCAACCTAAAATACAAGAAAACATGAAAGGCTGTTCCATTCCAAATTTAATAATATTTTCACGTGTATATAAATATCAACTTTATTTGTGAGTAAATAAAGTGGACTTTAGATTGACTAGTAACAATGAAAAGCTTTTAAAAAATATTTAACTTGCAACTGAAACTAAACTTTAAGTATCGGCGATAAAATTGCTTTTCCGAAATTACATAAATAATAATTGTAAATTAAATTGTGAACGCTGTTAACTAAGACATAACATGTAGACCTATTAGTTACCAAATGCTGTGCCGAAAGCAAAAAATCTATCTTACCCCTTTAGGAATATGATAACCACCGACGATGTGGTCTCTATCGGTCCTCCTCAAATTGGCCGGAACCACGTGCCAAAGTCTGAGTGCTTCTTTCAAACAAGCCCTGAGATAACGTTTGTGCGGATCGTCGGAACGTATTTCTTCGCGAAGTCTCTCTTGCTTGTCCGGGTTTATCGCTAAATTATAAATTACACTCATCGCCGTAAAAGATACCTGTAAAAAAATCAATTGTTTACTTTTCTACCGTTATAATAAGGCCCCTAGTACCATTATAATAAGGTTGAAAAACGCCAGTGTTTACGATAGCGTCGCATTCTTACCGTGTCAATACCAGCGAACAACATTTCGTTACCCATCAAGATAGCTACTCTCTCGTCAATAGCCAACAGTCTTTCGACTATACTTTTCTCTTCTTCAGGAATATCATATCCTCTTTCGCTTATACGTTTTCTTGCGTTTTCAATGAACATCGTACTAATTCTGTAGGTAATAGATAGTTGTTATGTAATTTTACTAAAAGAAATTTAGATTTTTTTTAAACAATTGGATGTTTTAACTTACTGCCATTGCGTGTCGTACGTCTTCATAATCTTCTTGAAAGCGGGTGTAGCGACATATTTCCAAATGCTTGGCATAAATTCTAGTTCAAAAGCAGTTTCAATCATATCTTTCGCACACTGCATCAGTTTAGGTCCTGGGTGGTCTTCTGATAAATTGTCTTCCAGGCAGCCCATTCTCGATCCTAAAGCCACTAGGGCTATCGATTCTAAGGCCCACTTATTCATTTCTAGAGCAAAGTTATTTTCCAAATAGGTTTTGTCATCTTTCAGTCGCTTTATCCTTGAAAAGATTATTTTATGAATAGGTATGTATGGTTAAGAAGCATAAGAAGCAAGGTCGTAACTAGGATTTTGTTAAGGGGGGGCAGGCGTAGACAAACCAAGAATAAATCGCGGCGCGGCGCGGCGTGGCGTGGCGTCGAGAAAACAGTTTCGCGCGTAAAAAAGCGAATCTAGATTCAACCATTCATAGTACAATCTTATAAAATTCGCCTGTCAATAGAACCAACTTTGTTTTTGTTAATTAATAGGCTACCTACGTAATATTACTTAGGGCTTGTGAGCATTCCTGCATCTTCTAGGGCCCCCCTGCCCTAGCTGCCCCCCTGCCCGTACCTAGCTACGCCCTTGATAAGAAAGTAGCGAAATTCTGGAGATCAGACGTTAGTTCCTCTCAATAATGTTTGGCATCATCCTGAACAGTGACCAAAATTAAGACAAGAACGATATTTCCAAATACTATAATTATAGGAATACTACCTCTGCACTGCATCCTGGGCAATTTCGTCAAGCGGTAGTGTATATACTTTTACCAGTTTAAGTTTTAACAAAGCTGGATTGACCTTTGTGCGAAATTCGCGCCATTTCTCTCCTTGCCTGTAATACATTAATTAGTATTAATTATTTAGATATTTATTGCTATTTAAAATTAAATGAATAATATCAGTATTTAATATTACGCTGTAGTTAATCCGTATAAGCCGTCAAGAGTACCCCTCTTGGTTACTTCTCTGAAATATTCGAGTGTTTGAAAGCCAGGTCGCAGTGGGTTTGCCTCCTGCGCCCTGTAAACCTTAAAAAAAATGAGAATACAAATTGTATTTACTTACATTTTAGTTAATATAAATACATTAAACTCAATTCAGACGTACCTGATCAATATGATCCGGCTCGAACAAGATGACCGCATTAGCTCTTGCAAAAACCCCGTCCATTTTAACTATAGGACCAAACTTCTCATGCAAAGTACCAATCATATCGAAAATGTTTACATTTGGTCCAAATTGCCCTGAAGAAAATCATAATAGGTACATTTGATTTATTGTTTTATCAGCTGCTATAAGAGTTTAGCGCTTTGCCCGCGCGAATGACTAATTTTATGAATAGCTGGTCTTTGTACCCAAGTTACCTACACAAGAGTCTATTTCGAGTTCTCTCGCTCAATCGTGGGATAAGCATTAAAATATGTCTGCCTTTATTATCCACCAAGCCCCCGTACCCGCTCTTTGCACTGGATTTCCAACGCACTGCTTCCAGTGGCGGTACCTCCATAGAAGCCGAAAAGCCCGGCTTGCATTCAAAGATGAGCCCACAAAAAAAAAAACTACACCCGTAAACTTGTAAAGCAACCAAGTAATTCATTCATGTCGCAAGAATTGATAAGAATAATAACATTAAGGCTCCGTGCCGCCGCACCGCACGAAATCACTGATTTTGATCAATTTTGTTTATTCGTTGTGAGAAAGGGGACGAGAATTTAAACAAAATTATTTGTGATTTGAAAAGTCCAATTCTTCGTCTTGTACATAGGGGAAAGGGATTTTTGAAATAAATTAAGGATTCGTGGGAAATCACTAAAATTCGCAACAAGTTTTCCAAAAAATGACGCGAGACTGACGTTTGATCGTTTCGTTAGAAGAAACTGCTTTTGATGTTGAAAATTAAAAAATATCATCAACATCATTATATGGTCTACTTGTACATAGGGGAACCACTTTTTTCAACTTTCATACAAAATATAGCAGAAAAAAAATGTTGAAATAACGTAACTTTCTCAAAACTTCAAGCCAAATAAATATTTTTTTCTAATACTTAGAAACACTTTTAAGAAATTTAAAAAATTATATATTAATTTTAAGTTAATTGTTTAATAGAATCTAAATTTTATTTTATAAATAAACAATTACTTCATTACGTAAATAAATGGCAAAGTGAACTATATAAACGATCGCGGAAAATCTATTCCGTCAGTAGCGAACGGGCCTTCCCAGCGTGAGGACGTATCACTTTGCGTCGCAGCACGCACACACGCACGTACGTGTCCGATGTTAACATATTCCAGAAATTGTACGTCGACTACCACATTTTGATCCGCATTTTATTTTAAAGTACTTTGCTTGTTTTTGAAGAACATTAAAATTTTGCATGCCTGGCAATAAATAAAATACCGGTGTACGTGTGTTCGTAATTCTTCTTATCCTAAACGGCTTGACTGATTTAGATGTTTTTTTTTTTAATTCTTTTTGTGTAACTTGGATGGTTCATAACTATAGTTGGACTCGCGTGGCGCTGTTGTCGCAGGACAACATCTGCCTGCTGGGTTCACTAGTTATATTTTGACTTTAGATTTCATAGTTTTGAATGATTTTTGGTAGGGGAAAAAGTTATGGGTTCGCGTCACCGATATGCCCGCGCCGATATGCTGTTGTAGCAATAAGTGAAGTATTTTTGGAACGAAGTTCTTTAACGCTACTGAAGACTACTTTAAGTCAAAATAAAGATCCAAGATGACGGCTGCGAACATTTAAAAATATTTCATCATGGGTATCGTTTTCATAGTTTTCGAGGATGCTAAAGCTGATAGTGAGGTCAAAATATAAATCCAAGATGGCGGCTGTGACAATATTCAGATTTTTCGTCATAGGTGTCTTTTTCATAGTTTTTGAGGATTCTAAAGCAGATTTTGATGTCAAAACGTAAATCTAAGATGGCGGCTGCGAAAATTTTCACATTTCTTCATAACATCACGCCATCAATTTCAAAGTGTTGGGCCCTTTGAAATTGATGGCGTGATGTTATGAAGAAATCTCATTTCCGCAACTTTTTCGCGCAAGTGGGTTCGCGCAAGTGTCTTTCGCGAAAATGTCTTTCGCGCAAGTGTCTCAGATCCCTTTATGGATACTGGTGCCAATTCTCTTGTCACAAATTAATGCCTCAAAACTAGACTAAAAATCACCAAAGTTTCGTTCATTCCTGTCAAACGATGATTTCCCATCGTGAAATAATTATAGAATATATTTTATTTTGACAGCACTGAGATGGCAATATGGTGCCGATTCTCTTGTGTACCGAACTAAACTTACTAAACTATCACTAAAATTCCTTACTTTTGGCTATGAAAATCTTGAAGCTATTCTGCAACAAAAATTTTCTAAATTAAATTTAAATATATTTTGACACACTAAAATTATATTTGACAATCGCGAGTCCACGTGGTACTTGTTTGCCCTACCCCGTGAATTTTTTTTAGAGCTGGAGGCGCACAGGGGGCAGCCTTGACGTTTTATATAGAATTTTTACTTTTTGTAAGGAAAATAAGAAAAAATATTACCTACATGTAGAGTGTCAGGGGTTTAGGGGTTTTATAAAGGGTGTCAAAATTTTAATTATTTTTGCGATTGGACACACCGTTTTCGAGATATAAGCAAAAGAAAAAAAAAATCAGTACTGTTTTTTCATCTGAAGTCGAGGTGTTGGTGTGAATTTTAGTTCATGACAACCAATTTTTGTTGTTTGTTCCATCTTAGTGCTGTCAAATTAAAATCTAGTTAAGTTGTGTCACTTTAGTCTATTTCAGAATGGGAAATCGTCGTTTGACAGGCATTTGTGACAAGAGATTCTCTTGTCACAAATGCCTCTAAACTAAACTAAAAATCACCAAAATTTTGTTTTATTCCTGTCAAACGACGATTGCCCATTCTGAAATAGATTAAAGTGACACAACTTAACTATATTTTAGTTTGACAGCACTAAGATGGCACTGAGATATTAGTTTAGTGAAAATGGCAATTTTGCTATTTTGAATTTGACGTTTTTAACCTAAAATTTAGATTTTCTAACTAAATATGACTATTTTTAATCGCGACTAAAAACATGTGGAATAAAATTGGTTGTCATGAACTAAAATTCACACCAACACCTCGACTTCAGATGAAAAAACAGTACTGATTTTTTTTTTCTTTTGCTTATATCTCGAAAACGGTGTGTCCAATCGCAAAAATAATTAAAATTTTGACACCCTCTATAAAACCCTTAAACCCCTAACACTCTACATGTAGGTAATATTTTTTCTTATTTTCCACACAAAAAGTGAAAAATCCATATAAAACACGTCGAGGCTGCCCCCCCTGCGCGCCTCCGTCTCTAAAAAGATTCACGTGGTTAGGTATCACGTGTGGAGTCGCGGTTGTCAAATTCGATTTAGATGTGTCAAAATTATTTTTAAATTTAGAGAATTTATTTTGCAGAATAGCTTTGAGATTCTCATAGTCAAAAATAAGGAATTTTAGTGATAGTTTAGTTAGTTTAGTTCGGTGTACAAGAGAATCGGCACCCATGTCTAACTAAATCTGACTATTTTTAATCGCGATTAAAAAGGTGCGGAATAAAATTAGTTATATTGAACTAAAATTCACACCAACACCTCGCGTCAGGTGCAAAAAACAGTACTGTATCTTTTTTTTTTCTTTTGCATATATCTCGAAAATGGTGCGTCCAATCGCAAAAATAATGAGAATTTCGATCCCCTTTATAAGGTCCTTAAACCCCTTATACTCTACATGTAGGTAATATTTTTTCTTATTTTCCATACAAAAAGTGAAAAGTTCCATATAAAACACGTCGAGCGTGCGCGCCTCCGGCTCTGAAAAGATTCACATGGTTAGGTATCACGTGTGGAGTCGCGATTGTCAAATTTGATTTAGATGTGTCAAAAATGTTCTTAAATTTAGAGAATTTATTTTGCATAATTGTGCCGATTCCCTTGTTCACAAACTAAACTAAATTTAAGTGCATCTTTTTCTTTCTATTTCATTAAGAAAAGGACAGAAGATAAATTTTAGTTTAGTCCTGTCAAATTAATCAGCGCTTGACGTTAATTGACGTAATTTTAGTCGGCAAGTTTTTAATCACATCTAAACTTGTATGGGTGGTGATTAATTTGACAGGACTAAACTAAAATTTATCTTCTGTCCTTTTCTTAATGAAATTGTAAGAAAAAGATGCACTGAACTTAAATTTAGTTTAGTTTGTGAACAAGGGAATCGGCACCAATAGCTTTGAGATTCTCATAGTCAAAAGTAAGAAATTTTAGTGATAGTTTAGTTAGTTTAGTTCGGTGTATAAGAGAATCGGCACTAATCAAAATTTTAGGTGAGAAAAGTCAAATTCAGATTGGTGCCGATTCTCTTGTCACAAATGCCTCTAAACTAAACTAAAAATCACCAAAATTTAGTTTATTCCTATCAAACGACGATTTCCCATTCTGAAATAGACTAAAGTGACACAACTTAACTATTTTTTAGTTTGACAGCACTAAGATGGCACTGAGATATTAGTTTAGTGAAAATGGCAATTTTGCTATTCTGAATTTGACGTTTTTAACCTAAAATTTAGATTTTCTAACTAAATATGACTATTTTTTTATCGTGACTAAAAACATGTGGAATAAAATTGGTTGTCATGAACTAAAATTCACACTAACTATGCGTTCGCACTGGCGAAACATTTACAACGAAACATGTTGGAATCTCTATTTTCTGTCAATTTTCCATACAAAGTTTGACAGGCACTGGAGATTTCAACATGTTTTGTTGTGATGTTTCGCCAGTGCGAACGCATAGTAACACCTCGACTTCAGATGAAAAAACAGTACCGAATATTTTTTTTTTCTTTTGCTTATATCTCGAAAACGGTGTGTCCAATCGCAAAAATAATGAAAATTTCGACAACCTTTATAAAACCCTTAAACCTCTAACACTCTACATGTAGGTAATATTTTTACTTATTTTCCACACAAAAAGTGAAAAATCCATATAAAACACGTCGAGGCTGCCCACACGCCGAGGGCGTCGAGGCGCCCTGCGCGCCTCCGGCTCTAAAAAGATTCACGTGGTTAGGTATCACGTGTGGAGTCGCGGTTGTCAAATTCGATTTAGATGTGTCAAAATTATTTTTAATAGAGAATTTATTTTGCAGAATAGCTTTGAGATTCTCATAGTCAAAATTAAGGAATTTTAGTGATAGTTTAGTAAGTTTAGTTCGGTATACAAGAGAATCGGCACCAATAGCGAATTTTTCATTTTAACTAAATTAATAACTCATTCAGTTGCAAAAACTGTACTTTATCTTTTTTCTGTTCTTTTGCTTATATCTCGAAAATTGTGTCTTATCGCAAAAATAATGAAAATTTCGACCCCCTTTATGAAGCCCATAAACCCATAAAACTCAACATGTAGGTAATAATTTTTCATGTTTTCCATACAAAAATAATATAAAATTCCATATAAAACAGAATTGTTATAAATATACTAAACGAATATACACAAACATTCCAGACTTATTTCATAAGCGTACCTACGTAACTTAACAAAATACCGTCTATAGGATCAAAACTGTTTAAGCGATCACTACGCTCGATGTTTAGGCGTGTGTGCGTGAACGGTGCACACAAACATAGCATCGCAAGAATTTACCTAAACTCTGTCGAGTGAAGTCACAGCCAGGAGCCTTAAACTCCGCGCTGCACCGTATCAGCCGCGCGCTTTAGAAGCTACGATGCCAGGTTTACGTACTCAAAGAATAATATTTAAATTCCGCGCCGTTTTCATCACGCACGTTGCCAAACTATATCGGATGCCGCAGTTGCGATCTCACTCTAACACTATAGCGTTAAGCAGGACGCGAGATCGCATCGATGAATGAAAACGTCAATTCTGTGGTACATTGCATTGCTTTCTCGCTCACACAAGGGGGCTTCTTATGAGGCTTCATACCTCTCATCTTTCGCATGGAAAATTGTTAACGTTGTTGGTACCATTAGTATGTACTCATTTCGCAAAATGTTCTAATTTTTAAGCCCGGCTTTTGATTTTTTATGAATGGAACGAATCGTGTATTTGATTATGAATAGTAGGAGTGAAGCAACTACCTATGTCGTTGCAAGACGCTGCGCAATGCGTGATTTTCTATAGAATGATACAATTTTCAAGTTAGTTCAAATTTGTTTTGAGCGGCTATTGGCGCTTTTTTTTGCTTTGATATTTTTTTCATTTTCTGTGAATTTAAGTGTTGTGAATTGTGATTAGTTTTTGCTGTGATTATTATCTTTGTTTTGAAGTGATTCAAAAGTTTCCTATCATTAAAATTAATTCGGAAACGCATGCAATTGTTCCTTGTGAAGGACTAAAGTGTGTGAAATTGTTACTCGGAAAGGTAATTTTATCATCAAAATGGGAATTCGGAAACTGTGTTCGTAAAGGTATTTATATTGATTTTTCTGACAATAAGTAACTCTTTACTTCACCGTAACCAACCTCAAATTATTGTACCTATTTCTCGAAAAAAAAACATGTATTTTTGTCAGTCGAAGAATAGATTGAAATAGGCATTCGAATGTCTATATTACACAAACTTATGTAAGTAGCTGGTGCCATGAAAGCATATGACTAGTGTTGTTTTTATGGCAATGTAGTTTTGGAAAACTGCTGAAAAATAAACCATCCTATTATGTTTAAGTACATCTCATTGAGATCACAAAACAATAATGTCCGTATCGAAGAGATTCTTCATAGGTGTTTTGAAATAAAGATTAGAGTTGGCTATTGTCATTATGATTATGATAAATTATAAAATTTTGTTTAGGTAGGTAATATCTCATGTTAACATTTTCAATCGACATTAAAATTTTAAACTCATAAAATTATGCGTTTGGCAATAGAACAACAAATCGATACTATGGGAGCCATCTAGTGACTTTTGATCGAAAAATTTTGCATGAGACAAGCCAATATGAATTATGGTAAAAAGGTTCGACTAAGCGGTGTAATTACGCGCATCCGTGGCGATAGATGGCGCTTATGACAATTACGTGCCTGACATGTCATGACCTTTTCGCATTTGAAAGGTTTTCTAACCAAAATTATAATAATGTTATACCATGAACAACATAAATGAAAATAAGTCAATCCCTCACTTGGCAGATTTTATTTTTCGTAAAAAATCTGGCGGCTTGCCCTAATTTTGACCCCTAGGCACGCCACTGACTGCTTCTCCCCAAGAGTAAAAAATCAAACAGTGTATTTTTTGACACGCTGGGAAGCACTCTGTTGGATTCTCAACGGTCGGCTCAACACCGAGAGCCAAAAATCCAGTGCGCGATTAAAAATCGTAGAGTTAGAAAAACCCGGCTAGCACTGATTGACCTTTGCATTGAACACCTTGATTAGAGCTGATTGTTGTTAGATAAATAATTTATCGACCATGTTTCTAAGCAAATATTTTGTATTTATAATTTTTGATAAACAACAAATTATGCACAAACCCTTTGCTGGTCTTACCTACCAAAGTATTCGCTAAAATTACTGGTACCTCCGGTGTTGCACTTCCGGAGGAAGAAGAAGCATAGGAATATCACCATAAATTTTACTACGAAACGAGGACTGGGATGAATTTGCGATAACTGGAACACTACCGGACTTGACAGTCAATTAACTTACCAACTATGGGCAAAAAGTGGTGCATGGGACCTATTAATGGTAAAGACGAAAGTCCAGGTATCGACTTGAATGGTTTGGGCTCCTGTGACGTCGAAGGCGAAGAGTAACTTCGGCGGACATTTCTGAAACAAAATACTTGGTATTAATATTATTTTCGTTTTGACTTGTGAAAATACCTTAGACTTGTAGCCTTGGCCTTACGGCCTTGTGGGCACATACCATGATACATGTGTACAGCCCGAATCAAACTTTATGCCGGCTCTGAACACGAGGCAAATAGCTGCGCAGTAACAAATTCATGTGACCGCGGGGGTGAGGGGTGGGGTACCTACTGTGCAGCTAATAGCCCACTTCAGAACCGCCATAAAGTTTGAATCGATGTAAATCGATGGTTTGAAGCTCACTGTACCTACCTGAGTTTTAGAAAACGTCTCAGTCGACTGTTATACCTTAGGGTAACTATATCGCCCCCCGGCAAAAAAAGTGACATAACGTGTAACAACTGTTATTACATGTTATGACACTTTTTTTGCCGGGGGGCGATATATTATTATGTTCTGTGGTCATACTTGTGTGACCATGTGTGACACGTCTTTTTCTAAAACTCAGTGTGCCTTAGATTTAGGTACCATTTACCAATATTCTCTGTTTTCGTCATGCGCTCAAAAATTACTGGAGTTCGACTTGTATTTCTGTCATAATAGTTGGAAAAATACCTAGTGAAATTTCGATTTGTCTAGGTCGACCACTGATATTTTTTCTAATCACATTGATAAATTTAATCAAATAAGTAGATACATACTTTGTATGATGTTGCCACGTACCTATGTGTTTGCCACACATGCGCGAACAACACGCTAAATAAGACTATGTGCTTATTATAATTATAAATGATGGACCGTGGAGTTTTCTATCGGCTCTTCTCCATAGGAAACGACCAACTGGAACCGTGCTCCTAACTTCTAACGTTTTATAAGTGCCCATGTATGTAGGTTTATCTGAAGCTAGCAACTAGACGTACAAATTAAATAAGTACCGACCCTAAAATACCTAGTGTCATGACAGGATAAACAGCCCTGGAACCACCGCCAGGACCCGCGTCTTGGTGGCGCGGCCCCCCAGATCTTTAATCCGGGTCCGCTGCGCCATGTTTTCGTGTTTTATAAACATCAAACACGAACCGATTTAGGGGCGTGGTTTAACAAAAAACACAAACATTAACATGTTTGCCGCGACTAAGGGTGAGGACGTAAAGAGGCGGGTTCCCGGTGCAGACAAACCGGTACGGGTAGGTACCGATCCGTACAGGTAAAATATTCCAATGTTATCATATGCGCCTCACGCATCGGTACCGACCTGTCTCTTTATGCGTGAGCGCATAATATGATAACATTGGAATATTTTACCTGTACGGATCGGTACCTACCCGTACCGGTTTGTCTGCACCGGGAACCTGCCTCTTTATGTCTTCACCCTGACGGATAACATCACCCGCGTTCGCCTGCAGGGGGCCAGGAAGAGTGCAGTGACTCATTTCAAGTTTAGTGCTCTCCAGACGCAGACGAAGACGTTTCTTGACATTTTTTTTAGGTTTTTTATTTAAATATACAATTAGATAGAACACTGAAAAAAAAACGAATCTATTATCAATTTTCAGTTCTTAATAAATTGAACGAACGTGGTCGCAGGTACGTAAGCCCAGACACGGAATCATTTTTTTTTGCTTTGTAACACTAAATATACTATTGCTAGAACAGCAGACACGTCTTCCTCGTCGAAACTCATTTTTGAAAAGAGCGATTTGGGGTAGGAGTGAGACGTATTTATCGTAACAGGTAGAAATAACAGATATTTAAAAATAACAAATAACAATTGTTCCTAACAATATAACTTATCTGTTACTTAAAATAACAGATCCTCAAGAACTGTTACTACGGCTGTTACATACATACACACTCACACAAAAGAAGAAATATTGCAAGGTTATCAATTTCTCTCTCTTCCTCATTAAAGAATGACCCTTACTAAAAAGAAAAACATCTATTATTTATTTCGAAATATGTTCACTTCTCACTTTTACTATAGCGGTTAAACTACGCTAAAAAGAGAAGCATTTAGTATTTATTATTCCTAAAAATAGAGTTGGTGGTTTTACAAAAACAAACATGAAAAACTGACTCCTAAATTAGGTCGTGTTATCTGTTACTTACCAGTTGCCATTAAAAAAACTTAAAACGAATAGAAATAAAGAAGATAGTCAATTGATATTTAAATACGTATTTATCGTTCGTACAAAAATAACAGCCTGTTATTTAATAACAGATATTTGGATCTGTTATTTTTGTGTAACAGTAACAGTGATAACAGATATCGTGTTTAACCTGTTACATACAACCCATCTCTAATTTGGGGACGTGACCTAAATAATAAACACAGACTGTTTAACTAACATGTTTATTAACATGTTTTAACGTGTTTTGTTACGAAAATTGGCGCAGGGGACCCGGCTGTATAAGTACTTTATTAATCATATCCCAAACACGGTCAAAATATATTCAGTAAGAAGCAGTTTAGAGTTGGAAGCTGAGGATAAACATTTTCGAGCTCGCTTCACTCGCTACAATCTACATTCTCAACATTTCTGCATAAGTCGACAAAGAAACTCCTACTTATAATAACTTTTCAAAATAAATAACCTACACAAGGCGATGTGCTAAAATTCTCGAACTCGCTTCGCTTGCTCTTGAATTCTATATAATTCTTCTAACTCTCAAACTTTTCAACATAAGTCGACAAACAACTCCTATTTCCGTAATGAATTAATGATGTTCAATAGAAACCTAACCGGGAAATCGGGAATTCCGAGACGAGGTGCAAGAAACCATAACTAAGACCGGGGGGCCTCATTTTGTTTTGCCGCCCCGAGCCTCCACAGGCTTAGGGTCAGCTCAAACCGAGACGCGACGCGCACTTTTTTAAGTACCGATACAGTATCGAATTGATTTACTACGAAATAAGGTAGGTACACGCACTGCGCGTACTTCGACACGCGTTCACGCTCGCACTGAAATTATACCTTTTCGTGAGGAAAATAAGTTCGATACTTGTTTAAAAGTGCGCGCAGCGTCGCGTCTCGGTGTGAACTGACCCTTAGTCCACCACTGATTGGAGTCTGTGGTGGACTAAGGGTCAGTTCACACCGAGACGCGACGCTGCGCGCACTTTTAAATAAGTATCGAACTGTACCCTGCTGATTGCGTAACTTATTTTCGTAAACAATTATGCCTAATTTGTTTCATTTTGACAGTTCAACAACATTCATTGCGTTATTTACGTTGTTGAGCAGATATTTTTTCCAACTTATGAAGCAATGGATAAGCAATCTGTTTCAAATCGAAACAGCACCCTAATTGCGTAATACAACACAATCACAATTTGTTTCGATTTGAAACAGATTTCTAATCCATTGCTTCATAAGTTGGAAAAAAAATATGTTCAACAACGTAAATAACGCAATGAATGTTGTTGAAATGTCAAAATGAAACAAATTTCGCGAAATTGTTTACGAAAATGAGTTACGCAATTAGGGTACAGGTTGGGATTGTGTTGTATTACGCAAATAGGGTACTGGCCTGACTAGACTGGCCCTTTTGGAAGGGGCGACTAGAATCAATTTGATTATTTTGTCATTTTTGACGTTCAAAAGTGCCATACATGGGCCTATTTGAAATAAATGATTTGACTTTGACTTTAGACCCCGACTATGTGACCCCCCCTGACTCGAAGGCTGGATCCGCCCTTGGATAAAAGTCATGTCACCATAGTATACGGTATACCTACCCAAGAACAGCACCTATGTTAATCAATCAATAATAGGAGATTTATTGTCTTATCATAGAAACTACATAAGTACATAACGTCGTTGACGAGTGAAAACCTCGTAAGTCGAATTTTTTACCAAAAACACTTTTTAATGTATTAAGTAAGAAAACCTCGCAACGCACATTTCTAACTCACCTATAATATTCCAATGTTTGATTGTAGCGCTATCTCTCGCGTTCAATGAAAACCTCGTAAGTACTAGGTTTGTTTAATAAGTCCATGGTACTAGGTGTCCGCCATTAAAGAGGGATAAACTCGGCAAGACGGCTGACGTGTGAATTCTTGCTCTTTAATTTGAAAAACTTTGTTCAAAGTGGTTTTCGTGTTGTGAAAGGACTGTTTTTGGAAAGAGGTAACTAACTCCATAGACTGAGACAGTCAATTACATACTCGTTTAAGATTTTTTTGTTTTATTTTCCTTGAATAATTCCGGTAAGTTTGGCAATTCTTCGGGCTATGTCGGTTACCTTGGTTCTCCTGCGATCTCCTCATTTCTGATTCGATCACGTAGGGAAACTCCAAGCATAGCCCTCTCCATTGCCCTTTGGGTGACTTTGGGTCCTTCTGATAAGGCCCATTGTGAGCGACCACGTTTCAGTACCATAGGTCATCACTGGCAACACGCACTGGTCAAAGACTTTCGTCTTAAGACACTGTGGAATGTGGGACGAAAAGATATTGCGTAGCTTCCCGAACGCTGCCCAGCCGAGTCGGATTCGACGATTGACCTCTTTCTCGAAGTTGGACCTACCTAGCTGGACAGTTTGTCCTAGGTAAACATACTCGTCCAGAACTTCGAGCGTAGCATCTCCGATCTTCATGAGAGTGGGTGTCACATGGGCATTTGACATGACCTTTGTCTTGTCATATTCATTTTAAGACCCACTCTTTCGGAGGCTCTACGGTCATCGAGCATTGTACTGAGGTCCTTCATGGTCTCAGCCATGATAACTATGTCATCGGCAAACCGAAGGTTAGTGATATACTCGCCATTGATGTTGATGCCTAGCCCTTTCCAATCCAGAACCTTGAAGACATCCTCCAGTGCAGCGGTGAACAGTTTCGGAGAGATAACCTCTCCCTGTCTCACACCTCACTGCAGAAGGATAGGTTTCGAGGTCTGGTCCTGGAGTCGGACTGACATAGTGGCGTTTTCGTACAGACACTTTAGCACCTCGATATACCGATAGTCGATCTGGCACCGTTGAAGAGACTGCAGCACGGCCCATGTCTCGATCGAATCGAAGGCTTTCTCGTCGTCCACAAACGCTAAGCAGAGAAGCAGGTTATACTCTTCGGTCTTCTGTATAACCTGCCGCAGCGTATGTATGTGGTTTACGGTGCTAAAGCCTTTACGGAATCCGGCTTGTTCGGGAGGCTGGAAGTCGTCAAACCTGCACGCGAGACGGTTCGTGATAACTTGTGGCAATGGGCAGGGCACATTGCTCGCAGAACGGATGGCCGATGAGGCCGAAAGGTTCTGGAGTGGCGACCGCGTACCGGAAAACGTAGCGTTGGAAGGCCTCCCACAAGATGGACCGATGACCTTGTGAAGGCCGCAGGAATCCGCTGGATGCGGAAAGCACAGAATCGGTCGAAGTGGAGGTACTTGGGGAAGGCCTATGTTCAGCAGTGGACGTCTTTCGGCTGAAATGATGATGATGATGATGAATTCCGGTAGTCAACCTTGTTTCAACGACAAACATCTTGATTATTTTCTAGGAAAACCTCGTAAGTCGCATTTGACTCAGAATTAGGATGCGCACTAAGATATTGGTTACATACATTAATAACTAATGGTTTTCTTTGTAATAAACACCCAAAACCAGAAATAGGTTTCATACAAAAATATTCAGGAGACGGTTTTTTGTCTCTCATAAACAATTTTGTTTTCGATACTCCCGAGGTTTTCACTAGTCAACGACGATAAGTAAGTATGTATGTAAGAACGTGAATACTGTACTATCTAATTAAATACTACATTAGCATAATCGACAACTGGCTGCAAAGCGGGCGTGCGGGCGTAGCAATCACAAAAACACAAAAAATTATACAAAAAAAAAAATACAAAAGGAGATGATTATTTTTGTACTTACTGAACGGAGTTTTGTGTTCGTACCGCAAATAACGTATAACACTCGCTCAAAGTTTTGTTTCTCATAATTACTACGTATATAACGGGTAAAAGACTATGAACTCCAAAAACATAAATAGAATGAAGGGACGGCAAATACACGGGCTGCCCCTGAGACTGATTTGTTTGACCTTGTACAACGGCCGCTGTGAGGCGTCGGATAATAATGATAAAATTTAATTCGTGAACGAAACCGGAAAGATAAGATTTCCGTGAGTGAGAAAACTCAAAGATATCTTATTTAGAAACTCGGTGTCTTTCGAGCAAATTACTAAAAGAACTGAATTCTTTTAGTAATTTGATCGAAAGACACCGAGTTTCTTTTTACCCAATTGCGACTGCAAGGCAGCAAAGACAGAAGGGCTTTATAATTAAGGAATGTATTGTTTAATACCATTAAAAGATAAGGCGCTAATAATGAAAACGCCGTCATACTTAATTTGGCGGACTATCGAGTTCACATTGAGTTTCAAACTAGGAGTAGGTACCTATCGTCCAGTGTAGATATGTCACCGTAAGATTGTGAGCACCGTTAGTTCATAATCTATCGGTATTATTTCCGTTAGATCATAATCTGTCGAAAAATTGTGAACTGGGTGAAATGGGTTAGGTTAGGTTAGAACTGTGACCAACCGCGTGAGTCGAGTGAGCATAGTAAGCGCTTACTATGCTCGTTTCTCATGGATATAATATAAACTTTCGAAAAATAATGCTTTAAATCGTAAATGATTTGTCGCAGTTCACAATTTTTCGACAGTTTGTAATCTAACGGAAATAATACCGATAGATTATAAACTAACGAAGTTTATAATTTTACGGTGACAGATATACTGCGAAAACATCAAACAGGCAAAGGTACTCGCTTTCGTAATTTAGGTATTACGAAGTAAAAAGATAGTAAGAGTGGTTTAAAATAGTAGAACTGTTAGAAATTTTAAAATTACTTTTTACTGTTTGTTATTGTTATTTTTTTTACTCAATTTATAAACTATTCAAAAAATTATTCTTGAACGCAACAAAACTTTTATTAGAGTTGACAACACTGTCTTAGTAGGGTTGGGTGAATTTAACAACAATGTCGATATCGAAACGGTATGCGTAAAGCCGGGTCTCCTGCGCGTGTTTTTTCGAAATATTACACAAAACCGGCCAAGTGCGTGTCGGACCACGCACAATGAAGGGTTCCGTAGTTGGGATGAATTTATCCCAAAAACAAACTTAACTTTGTAGTTGATAAACATGTTCTCCCATACGGAATGTATGGGAAAACATGTTTTTGCAACTGCAAAGTTAAGTTGGTCGATTATTACTCGATAACTAGTAAAGCTTACTTAGCTGTGATAGTTTTCCTTTTAATATTTATGTGAAAGTTTGTGAGGATGGATGGATGTTTGTTACTCTTTCACGCGAAAACTACCTAACGGATATAGATGAAATTTGGCACACAGGTAGTTTATAACCTGGATTAACACATAGGATATTTCATATCCCGATATTCCCACAGGATCGAGACTTATGTGGGTGAAACCGCGGATCGAACCCAGTTATCGATAAAAGTAGGTGAGATTAGCGTAGTATTCAAAGGTCGTCACAACCTTACTGTTTGACAGTTCAAAATGTTTAGGTGATGGTGAGGTTAATGGTCGATACAAAATAGTTTAGATAAATATTTGGGTAGGGATTTTCATCCAAATATGAAAAAGTCAATAATAAATCATCAAAACGTATTCTCAAAATAGTGCTACGCTTATTCTTCTTACGATTAAGTTACACCGATGATAAGTCTATTGTAATGAAGTTCCTTTGTCATGAGAATAGTTTCGATAAATCTATCGATCGATTACGAAAGAGCTTTTAAGTTTTACATTGATTTAAAGATATTTGTGGCTTATAATAATTTTAGGAAGTCGTTTAATAAATAAGTATAGATGTGCAGTGTGCTGTGTACATAATTAACGGGTGTGCGTGATTGTGAAGTTGCTAACGTGTTAATAAAATATGTGTTTACGTTCGCTTTTCGTTGTATTCACGCGTTCAATATACTTAAAAAAGTCATAAAGCTAGTTAGTGTTAGTGTCGTCGCGTGTAATATGAGATACGTAGACTGAGCCATATCGTAATTTGTTCCTGATATCACGTCCATGTATTGTTGCTCCTTCCTGTAAGTATTATCATATTTTACTGCATTAACATTATTAAAATATCATAACATTATTCTTATACCTCTGCATAAATCACAGTAATCAAATAATGAATAATTATATAACAATCTGCACTATTCTGTTTATGTTTAGTTCCATAAACTGCCCATTTCAAGTCACGATTTTGCACCACATTATAATAACAAAGCTGGAAGGAATTTGGTGAGGCCAATGAACTTTCTGAGTCTGTGTGTGTGAATGTAGTATTTTTATTGGTTTATTTAAGAGATATCACCTTATCTTAATCTTTGGAGGTGAGTTTCATCATTTGTAAATAGAACATCCCACATACATTGTTGCTGTCATGATCTGTTTATAACTTTACATTCTTTCTCTTAAAGTACATTATAATTATTATCTGAATTATAAAGTTTAAATTCCATGTTGACACTCCATTCCATGACTCTCAATGTAATTTATTCATGTTAGTTACTAATATGTAAATGAGACATTAGTCCCTGGTTTATTTATGTATTCAAGATAAATAAATCAGCTGGTAGATAAGTTGTTTCTGTTTTTTTCCAAGGTTAATGAACATTTCTGTTTACTGCTATTCATAATTATATTGAACGTTGCTTTCATAGGTAGGTACTTTATTCACAAATATGATTAAATTTACAAATCAAATAAAAGCAACTTTACACATCAAATATCAAAAATTGGGCTTTTAAATTAAGATTTCATGTTAAATAAATATTATTATTAATTCCAATCAAATAATAAGTACTTAATCAAAGCATGTTATAATCACATCAGACACAATAGTAAACAAAGGTATGATTTACGGTTTTAACATATTTAATATTCTTAAGAATTAAGTCTTAAGTCAAAAATCATGAATTTCATGACTTTTGACACTATAATTTTTAGCAGCAGTAATATATTTTAATTATTTGATTATAATAATGATAGTCCCATTCTCTTTCTATTTAATTCTCCACCTATGCCAACAATATATTCCGCGGCAATTCAGCAAGTTACAGGAAAAGAATGTGTAACTCCAAGTAACAAGCAAGGGAATGGCACTATCGTTATTCATAAACAAATAATTAAAATATCTTAATGCTGCTGAAAATTACAACGTCAAAAATCATGAATTAGCGTAAAAATGTAATAGGACTCTTAATTACAATGATGAATGTCAAAACAATTACATAATTAGTTCAATTGGAGACAATGGCATGGAATGAGAGCAATCTGCACTGATTGGTGAATCATGAATGTTAATGTTGTGTGCATATTATTATGTATTATCTTTTTGATAGCTAACCCAGTTACAATGATCAAATATCTTGTTATTGGACAAATAATAATTGTTACAAAATAGAAATTGCTATTTGTTTTTACAAATATATCTGTTATATTTCATTTAAAATGTTTTGATATTATTATTTACAAAAAAATTGCAGGTTGTTGACACAGTGAATTATAATTAAAATATCAAGCCCCCTAAATAACAACACAGGAGGGGGTGTTAGTAAAATACAATTCTAACATTTTGAGAATAATTTTGTAGTTAAGCCTGCAGGGAGTTTAACCAATAACCAAGCTACTGTACATTTATATTAGGCTTTAAACTTTACTTGTTTACCAAACACATTTTTCATCATTATCACACTATACTTTATTTGCTTGTCAACTCGCACTAGTAATTAGAAAGAAGAGCAAACTAGTTAAATTAGTAATTAATATAGCATGCTTATTATGTTAATTAAAAAACGATTAAATTTAAAATATTACCAATATACATCAGACAAAGGTTTTTGACATTCAAGAAAAAGGCACCTTTAGAAAATCTCTTCAAGAATATGCTCTTATATTGAGCAAAGGTCAAATTGTTTTGCAAACAAACAATGCTCCACTTCTTCCTCATTACATTATTATTCTGTAAATTTTCCTTATGAACTTGTTAAAGGTACTGAGTCATAGTTATTATTTTAGTATTAAAGATTGTTCGGATGGAGCATAACCATTGGATTAAAGCTCTCAAAAGTGATGCAGGAAAAACACGATAATAAAAACTGCTATGAATATTAATACATTTACACTTTATAGCATAAGTACTGTGGTCTACAAAAACTAGTAAGGAATTTATTTCTATTTATAAATTAAATATGTATTAAGACTGAGATCATAGATCTGGGATTTAGAAGTTAAGATGTATTAAAATTTTCAAGCATTTCTTGTTTAGCAGATAATAATTTTCCTATTGCAACCATTGATGCCCAGCCAGCAACTTTTAATTAACTTGCGTTTAAATAATCTACCAGTATAGTGCTCAACATAAACCTTGAAACTGGTTGATGGGTATAATACATACTGTATCTATACTCTTTAGTATATGTAAATTCTCTTGCTTTCTGTCTCCTACTGTGTATGTATGCACACCAAGCAATGTATATGTGGGACTTTTGTTATTTCTTGTGTTTCTTATGTGCCAGTTCACGGCTGGGCGTCGGGATGGCGAGCATGAGCTCAACGCTCGTCGAGACCGTCTCCATCAACTACGAGGACTTTAACGAGAGCTTCCTCACCTGCGGCACGTGTTTATGTTAGTACACCATCACTTGGACATGAGATAAGGGAGTTTGCATGTCGAATGAGTAAAGCATGTTGAATTGACCTTACATCAAGAAGCTTAGGCCGTCTAAGCAATGCAGGGGTAAAATAAATGCTAGATAAACAGACATGTAAACTTGCTTACTGAGTATCATCTTATCATCATTTCTATAAGTCTTGCTAGTACTTGCTACTAACACTGTTGCTATATTATCATGTTTTGTATTAGTAGCTCCATGTTAAATGTTATCATTAATATTAATTATTGCTGTTAGATACTTGTGTCATGTTAATCAGTGCCTTATTTCCGTTAATGGCTCTATAATCTACTGTAGTTATTGACGTTTATGTTATGTAGATAAAACTAAGCACTATGGCAAAAGTTGAAGAGCTAGCACTTTTATTAGAACAATGGTCGACAATTCGTTTTATTGCTAGTTAAATTCATACTTAAATGGACTTCCGAATAACAATATATTAGTACAACAATGTGTTATTGTTTTAATTTATACTCATTTATTGACGATCATGTGACCTTCAACAATGGTTCTGTATTTTTCCAGGCACTTACGATGGAGGAGAGCACACCCCCAAGCTTCTGCCTTGCTCGCATACAGTCTGCCTCCACTGCCTCACACGAATAGCTGCCTCACAGACTAGAGACGCGGGTAGTTTCAGATGTCCCATCTGTCGCGAGCTTATCACGATACCGCGGGGTGGGGTCGCCGCTCTGCCGCCATCCTTCCTCGTCAACCAACTGCTTGATCTAATGGCCCGTCAACGTCGGGAGGTTATACCACAGTGCAGTTCGCATCCAGGCAGAGAACTACTTTTCTGCGAGACCTGTGATTGCGTATTCTGTCGACACTGCGCCGACGGACCCCACAGCGACACCCCCTGCGACCACACAGTTGTACCATTCTCCATAGCATTGAAAAGAATGTCCGAAATACTGTTGTATCGAGCGAACGAATGTCTCAGCAAACTCGGTTCAGCGAGGGATGCAGTGGCTAGCGAGCTGAGACGACTCGAGGCGGCGGCGACGGCAGCGGACGAAGCGATAGACCGACATTTCGCAGAACTGAAGGCTGCGATCGATAAACGCCACAGCGAATTGAAATCGGCCGCGGCGGCTGCTGCTACACATAAACGAAAATTGCTTGAGGAACAACTGAAATTGATTGATGCGGAAAAGGCTAAGGTACACACAGTCCCAACTCAAATATTATTGACCCCTGGCATTCAAAACCTAACATCCAATATAACTCTTCAGGTGGAAGCCGAATGCTCAGGTCTCCAACAACAAGTCGAAGTCCGTGAGGTCAGTAGTCGGGCAGCAGCCTTAGGAGCCAGACTAGGAGATGCGGCTGCTCTCGCAGAACCAAGAGAGAATGCCTTCCTAGCCGTTGACTTCGCTCATAATGACGCTCAGCAGAGGTTCGTTGAGGCGCTAGCGGAGTTGGGCAGAGTACGGACCAGTACCACCTTCCCTGGGCTCTGTACGTTGCAGTTAGGTGAGTCACTTTTCATAATAAAAACCAGTAAATACCCCACTACTTCCCATAAGCCGAGGCTAGCTCTTTGCGTGTCCGTAATTTTAGATCATTAGAATTCCTACTGTCCTACGATGTTTTCTGTTACCATAAGTTAGTGATGTCTATCAACTTAGAAAGTACATAAAATATGCATTTAGAAGTAGCGTAGCACGTTGGTACTTGCCTTATTCGGATCATACAAAGTAAACATATATGAGCTTTTGTGCTATTTATTCATATAAAAAATCAATGCTACTCGCCGTGACAAAATTTTTTTGGTCATGCGATGTCTGTAGACGCCGCAGACATTAGGTGGATGAATATGTATATTTTTATAGGATTCCTTTTTGTTCATTACTGTTTACTTACATTATTTTTGTACGCTAGAACCATACAAGTAATTATAAATCTTTGAAGTTCATCCATCGACCTGTACCCTAATTGCGTAATGCACGATCAATCACAATCTGTTTCGATTTGAAACAGATTGCTGATCCATTGCTTCGTAAGTTGGAAAAAAAACTGCTCAACAACGTAAATAACGCAATGAATGTTGTTGAACTGTCAATATGAAACAAATTTGTCATAATCGTTTACGAAAATTAGACATAGTCATCACTAGAGAATTTGGATGATGATCAAAAATAGTTTTTATCAAGACTCAGACTGCCTCACTACCGTAAGGTATTAAAATAACCACAACGAGGCGATATTTGAATGTAGGTACGTCCAGCAAACCTTAAGTCCTACTGTCACCTTGCTGACTACAGAATACAGATTAAGATCCATCCTACTTAAGTCTTCTTCGCAATATTATAATAACTTCAACCTTACAAATAAATAACATGATATTATCACTCATTTCCAGAATCAGCATGTGTATGTGGGTTGGAAGTAGTAGTGGTGCTTCGTACGGTGGACTACCACGGCGAGGCGCGGTGCACAGGCGGCGACCCCGTCAGTGCCGCCGCGACCATAGATGACGCGCCCCTACCTTGCACCGTCACCGACCTTGATACTGGCCTGTATAGGTATGTAGGTTATTTTCAAGGCTTATTGCTGGTTTTATGCCTCCCCAAAATATTTTAACTTGGTATGGGCTTATGTAATGAGCTAATGTCATTTATTTATGCTGGGAATTTATGTAAAGTTAGGCAAGTAATTTTTGAAATATAAATAATTACGTAAACAAAATATTAAGAGACTGAAAGGCAATTAATTACCCCGCTCCAGTGATAGCGCTGCCAATTTTAATCCTAAAGCAAGTTCTTCCAATTTAATTCAAGTTTCGTGACACACATTTGTGTTTATGATTACTTACCATTTTACTGACATGCAAGTTTCGGGTTCGGCCGTCTATTTTTAGAATCAAACGAAGCCATTATTCATGAGCTCACGAGACGAGGTCGTAGGTTAAATCCTTTGTAGTTTTGACTCTGAATATATCGTAAACATGAAAAAATATGAAAGTTAGTTACTCATTATCAATCTGGATTTTATTTGGTGGAGAAGCTAAATATTCATCATTACCATAGAATATAAACAGTAATAATAGGAACCTACTTCGTATGGAAGTGAAAGTCACTATAAACACATTCAAAATCGCGCCAAATATTACTCTATGTACAGCAGGAGTCACCAAATGGGTCCGCCATCCGGACCGCCAACCTATTTTGTGCGGAAACATTAATATTTATAATTAAAATATTTTAACAAAAATGTTGAGTAAGTTAGCTTTGTCTTTTCTGCCGTCGACACCCAGACTTCTGTCAGACAGTTCAAAGTAAAAAATAATTTTTTTCACATTTATATTAATTACTTACTTTTTTTTTTTTGTAAACTTATTGCTAGTAATCGTCTGCCAAACGGACCCCAATTAAACTAATTGGTGATCCCTGCTCTAGTTTCGTAGCTTATGATACTTTCTGTCTGTCAGGATTGTACCTACTCGGTATAAATCAGTTTAGCATTCTGAGTATTTCCGAATCGTACTATAAGGCGATGCGTGGCGTTTGATACGCCCAATTTGGCTTTTACACGAAATATTATTGCATAAACATATTATTTTCTTTTTATGCCATAAAATTTTTAGGGTTCCGTAGTAAACAAGGAACCCTTATAGTTTTGCCATGTCCGTCTGTCTGTCTGTCCGCGGCAAAGCTCAGAGACTCTTAGTACTAGAGAGTTGTAATTTGGCATGGGTATACATATAAATCACGCCGACAAAGCGGTAAAAAAAATGTAAGGTACTTACACGTAAAGTGGAATGTTTTTTTTTTCTCATGTGTCCCATAGTGTGGGGTCAGGTCGTTCAAAAATATTGGGAGTTTGTGAAAACCATTTTTAACCGACTTCAAAAAAAAGGAGGAGGTTCTCAATTCGTCGGGATATTTTTTTTTTAATGTATGTTCCCCGATTACTCGAAGACGGCTGGACCGATTTGAAAAATTCTTTTTTTGTTTGAAAGGGTATACTTTCAAGTTGGTCCCATTATCATTTGGTCACGATCTGATGATGGGATCTTGGAGAAATCGAGGGAACTCTTCAAATATTAAAGGCACATCTATAGCGATTTGGGTATTTTTGATGAGCAGTTGGCATAAGGCTATTGTAACTTAGATAAATTACAAATCAACCCACTAAAAAGTAAAAAAAGTTGTAGTTTGGAAGTCGGTTGTATTTTTTGTAAAAAAGTTTTTGGATTCAGGAATCCCAAAAGCTAATTTTTGTTGTTAGAATCAAGTGTGTGTGTCCCTGCCAGCTAAATGGTTGGTTATGGATATGTGAAAAGACTCACAGCAGTAGTATATATAACGAAATTAAAAGGAAAACTGCCACAGCTAAGTAGGCTTTACAAGTTAACGAGTAATAATCGACCAACTTACATTTGCGGTTGCAAAAACGTGTTCTCCCATATATTCCGTATGGAAGAACATGTTTTTCAACTACAAAGTTAAGTTTTTTCTTGGGATAAATAATTCATCCCAACTGCGGAACCCTACTGTGGTCCGACACGCACTTGGCCGGTTTTATTCATATAAACATTACTATTACAGAATCACAATGCGTCCTTGGAACGCGGGTGCACTATGCGTGCGCGTGTTAGTGTTCGCTCGCGGCGTGCGCGACTCGCCTCTGCGCGCCCAGATAGCGGCCACTGCAGCGCCGCTGTTGGTGTGGGGCTCGCGAGGCACCGGGAAGGAGCAGCTCAGTCAGCCTGTTGCGCTTGCCAGGTAAACAATATCTACATGAGGTATGTACTTTCTTATCTCTCGAATCTAATCAGATGCTCAGTACGAGCAAATTGAGGCCTATGACTATACCAGAGTCTGATGACGAACGTAGCACATCTTCGTGAGCTGACATAAATAATACACATCCAAGATACAATAAGCACTAAAAAAGAGCTTTGATGAGCATGCCCCTAATGTCTAGAATTCTGAAATAACAATATCCAAAATAAGTTTACCAGGCTGCCAGGCCGCTTGTCAGGATTGTGTTATTCAAGATCTTAGAGACATTGATTTGGAGATCTTAAATGCTATTAATTTTAATTAAATGCGGTAATAATATCGTTTGCAGATGTCCGAAGCGGCGGGAGATCTACGTCCTCGACGCCGGCAATTCGAGAGTGAAGGTTTTGGACGACGAGACGTTCGCATTCAAAACGCATATCGTCAACGAAGGTATGCTGTTTAAAACCAAACCATGAAAAGCGTCCTAAAGTGTTATTACTGCACTCTAAATCTTGAATGAATCTCTTATTTGTGTTATTGAAGTGAAAACTTCTTTAGGCGCGTTGGGCATTTTTGAGATGGACTAAACCATTGATTTCGTGACCTGTTATCGACACCGTGAAGTAAAAGACATCAACGCGTTGATACCGCGGTGCCGATTTTTTGTCAAGTTTTCACTTCTGTCGGCACTCCCGGAGTGCCACTGTTGTTTCTTTATTTTTAACCGACTTCCAAAAAGGAGGAGGTTATATGTTCGTCGCGTATGTTTGTTTTTTTTTAATTTTATTTTTTATGTATGTCCACCGATTTCTCCGTCAATTGTGGACCGATTTTGAAAATTCTTTTTTTGTTTGAAAGGGTGTGCTCTCGAATTGGTCCCATTTAAATTTTATTAACTTTGCTTGGATAGTTTTTGAGTTAGCTACAAAATACGTATTTTTTTCCCACTTAGTATGTAGATGATATGTTAAGTTTCTGTCATTGGTACCAGATACTGGTATTCGAATGTGTGTGGGGTAGGTACCACAACTAAAAATTGAAAAATAAAAACTTTTTACAAAAAAAAAAACAACCGACCTCCAAAAAAAACACTACAAAGTGAAAAATAACTTTAATTTCGGAAGTCGGTGGCAGAAAACGAAAATACAAAACCCAAGACACCGACTTCCGAAATTAAAGTTATTTTTCACTTTGTAGTGTTTTTTTTGGAGGTCGGTTGTTTTTTTTTTTGTAAAAAGTTTTTTTCTTTTAAATAAATAAGTTCCAAATTTAATTGTTGTTCCGCTAAGTGTAAACATATTGCACCCAGTTATATCTCCAGTACAATAATCTAGGACAAATTGATAATGTTCCAGGTTTAGCTGGTCGGAGTTGTACAGGGATAGCAGTGACTGCTGAAGGTATTGTGGCAGTCAACTGGCGGACAAGAACTCTCACTGAGGTAAGTCAGTAAATTCATGTAAGTAATGTACTATAAAAAAACCCTATTGTAATAAAACTGTATGGAAGAGTTCCTCGGGGTTTTACTAAATATTCCTAAGTCAAGTAGCCGCGATGGTTTCTTGTTCTCAATTACATGTTTTTGCAAAATAAGAGTAAGAGTTGATATTGACGATGACCATTATTGTGTTTCGCATCTGCAAATATTAATTATTAACTAAAATCCGCCGAAGAAGAAAAAACAAGGAAATATTCAAACGTTTGCGACATGTGACATTCACCCCTCTTGTTGCATCTGTTGACGGAATCTTCGCCCCACAAATGTCTACCTTCGTAAAACATCTTGGAGCTGCAATCGCTGACCACTGGAACTGGCTCATGAGCGTAGTGATAGGTTGGCTAAGATCAAGAATCTCTCAATAATCCGTGCCACTAGCATGTGCATTCGCGGCACAAGGCATATTTATAAACCAATAGCCAAATTATTCGGCTACGACGATGGAGCAGCCCTACCTAGACAAAACTGATGTATACATATGGCCTATGAACTGAGAAGACGTCGATTGCAATAAATCGCGATAGATAAATGAGTTTGTGTTATTTTCCGATGATGTAAATTATAATAACTGACCTGTACCTGCATAAAAAATTACCGTTGCAGTTGAAATGCACTTCGTTTAGTGGCAACACTGATCTAGTTACATACATTAACTCTGTGCTTTTTACTTCACTATATGCCCACATTTCCCTTGATTGTAGGTGAATGCAGATGGCACAACCCTCCGTACGATTCGCTCCGAGCGCCTCGTGGAGCCCGTGTGTGTGGCGGCCGACGCGACCACGCGCCGCCTCGCGGTCGCCGACAACGGCGCGCGGGCCGTGTTCCTGTTCGATAGGCACGGGAATATTGAGAGAGAGGTCTGTAATAGAGATATTATTTCATAATAGACCGGCCAGACGTTATCCAGTTTCCTTGAACTCGATCGCACCGCCACCTACCAGGTCGAATTGTTGTGAATCTAAACCGTCCAGGGACCCACTCAAACAGACAAAAAAAATTATCAAAATCGGTCCAGCTATTTAGGAGTTCAGTGACATACACACGTACAGAAGTATTATATACGGGGTCAAATTAAATTAGCTAGCGAAAGTTTACCCATCTATTAGGTATCAATATCAAAAAGAAAAAAAGTAAAAAAAAAACTACAAAACCTTTAAATGACACTGGTGCCGATTCTCTTGTTCACAAACTAATTTAATGCATCTTTTTCTTTCAATTTCATTAAGAAAAGGACAAGATACATTTTAGTTTAGTCCTGTCAAATTAATCGGCGCTTGACGTAAATTGACGTAATTTTAGTCGGCAAGTTTTTAATCACGGCTAAACTTGTATGGAGAGTGACAGGCGCTGATTAATTTGACAGGACTAAACCAAAATTTATCTTCTGTCCTTTTCTTAATGAAATAGAAAGAAAAAGATGCACTGAACTTAAATTTAGTTTAGTTTGTGAACAAGGGAATTGGCACCAATGTGACATGTAATTTAAGGAGGAGCTCGTGGCTAAGTAATAACAGCCGCACGGGTCGATCCATCAGGTAAAACTACGCTTGCCGAGGTTGGTCCGTGGATGGGTGACCATCTTTACATATCGAAACCCCTCCGTGCCTCGGAAAGCACGTTAAGCCATTGGTCTCGGCTGTCATTCGTAGATCTTTGACAGTCGTTACGGGAGTCAGAAACCCGAAAGTTTTATACCAAGGGGTATCGTACTACCCAGTTACTGGGTTGTGGAGGTCAGATAGGCAGTCGCTCCATGTAAAATATTGGTATTCCTGCTGCATCCGGTTAGACTGAAAGCCGACCCCAACATAGTTGGGAAAATCTGTTGTGACATGTAATTTAAGGCAACTAAACACCTTGTATGGCTACAAGGGTTGTGTACTAAACCAAGTAAGTACTAACCTTATTTTCTTTCAAAACACAATCGTTGAACACAAGTTAGTCACTTTCATACGAAAACACCACTTCACTTATCAAAATATTACATCGTTAAGAGTTATTAATTAAATGTCCGCGTGCTCAAGATCAATGAAATTAAATGAAATTGTTTATTCTGTAAATAGGATATCGGAATCACTTCTACACGTAATATTAAAAAATATAAGCTAGATGTGTTCGGCGTTTCCTATCTGACTACTCTAGAGTGCACTTGTAACGCATAACTTTGAATTGCACTTGATTGGCAGTCTCCATCCACATTCCCGTAACAAGCCTAATTCACTACATTTCAAACAAAAAAAAATCCTTACGCGAATATTTTCAGAGATGCGTATCGCATATGCACACCTCGCCTCATGAAACGGTGTATTCACACTACAACATTTTGGAGAGAGAGAGTGTATTATCCGTGCCGTGCGTGCTTTTTTTTTATAGGTAGGGCATCTCGTAGTTGACCTCTGAGATCATGACTACTTAACCGGGCTTTCCTGTGGGTGCCTTTATTACACTCAAAACCTCCAGCCAGGGGTTATTCAACTATGCTAATTAAAACTAGGTGAACGCTCGCTAAGGGCACCCCCTGTGGGGTACGAACCTCGGCTTAGGGTATCAACCGGAGGGAGGACATCAAGGATGGGACGAGCTGGATCAAAGTTTTGATCATGATTACTAGTCGGGGAATTTAAAGCTACGTGCTCAGCTGCAACAACTGCTGGCACCTCGTTGTCGAGCAAGGGTCGGGGGTAGTATCATTTACTCGGGGACGCGGTCGCGATCGCAAAGGACCTCGGCGGCGAGGTCGGAATGACGGGAGGCATCTGTTTTTGTACACTGTGCTGGTTTCCCTACTGCTCTCCTGGGGGAGGGTAGTGGGGTCGCCAGGTCGGTAAGGATTCGCTTAGGACGGCGAGTTCGATTGCTACTAGAGAGAGTGTAACTAGCGACCTCGACAACCAGAGGGTTGCGATGTTTGGCGGCAGTATCGAAATAATGCTTGGAAGAGCGTTTGAGAAATTGGTGAATGGTGGGGATTTTTAAGTCGAGATGGAGGATCTCATTTCTAACAAACCAGGGGGCTCCCGAGGCCTTCCGAAGGCAACGGTTCTGTAATATCTACATCTTATGGATGTGACTGGGTCTTGCTTGTGCAAAAACAGCACCCCATAGGTCATGATTGGGCGAATGCACGTTGTGTAAATACGAAATTTGCACCATAGTGACAATTTGCTACGTGCATTTAGGATATAGTGAAGCCTTCCAAGGACCCATGCGGCTCGCGCGCGGGCTTGGGTTATGTGCTCTTTAAAGGAGAGATGGTGGTCAAGGACTACACCTAGGTACTTGGCTCGCTTCTCCCAAGGGATAGGCTTGCCAAGCTTGGTGATGGGTTGGGGGAGATGGGGTTGGGTCTTTTTAAATGGTTTCGAAAAAGAACCGCTTGGTTTTTGGCGGGATTGACTTCAATCCTCCATTTACTAAACCAGGCACCGAGCTTATCGACTGCGATTTGAAGAATGGCGGCTATCGAGTCGGGGCCGAAGTCTCTGTAGTAAATGGCCGTATCGTCTGCGAACAGAGCCAAATGCGCCTTTTTACTTATGGGGATATCGCTGGTGAATAGCATAAAAATGAGAGGGGACACTACGGATCCCTGAGGAACTCCGGCGCGAATGGGACGGGGGGAGGATAGAGCATATAATTCTATTTTTTTTTTTAATTTTGACGTTCAAAAGTGCCTTTTATGTGCCTAATTGAAATAAATTGACTTTGACTTTACCACTTTTTGTTCTACCAGTCTGAATTGTAACTGAAATTAAAAATGTTTTTGTTTTTCTAATTCCCGTATTGTATAATTTACAGGTAGGCAACGGAGAGTTAGGTTTAGTCGGTGGTCTCGCCTTGTCAGAAGACTTGCTCATCATAGCGGATGTCGCCGTCAGAGTATACGACATCGAAGGGAATCTCAAAAACGTATTTGCACCAGTGCCTAAAGGTAAGCATGAATATAAACCGTTTCATCATCGAATCAGCAGTATCGAACACTGCAACCTATGGCCTGACTTAGGCAATGGTTGAGATGAAATATTGCTGAACTCATCACGCTTCGTAAGTCAATTGGAAATCGTAACATTTGATTATTATAACAGCTAAATTCTTTCAGCCTAAACTCTTGGCGTAGATGAGTAGAGAAACCTCTATCTCTCATCTCCACAAACCTTTCAGTTTCAGTGAGATTAATTCAATAAACAACAATAAAAATTCAACTTTACTTTCTTTTATATACGGTTGAAATTGGTATAACGTGCTTTGAGTTTCGCAAGTTTGATTTTGCTGTGTACCCTTGTTGCATTTTAGACATAACCTTAGAGTTACCGTGAAAGTAGAGTAGATGAAAAGGTACAGCGGTACTCAAACTGCCGTTTGGCAAATAAAGTTTTTTTTTATACCCATGAATTACACTTTCATTCCCAGGGCGCGGCGGCTACGGCGGCGTGGCGCTGGACGCGGGCGCGGACGGCGCGCGGCGCGTGGTGTGCGCGCGCTCGGTGCGCGGCCGGCCCGCGCTGCTGGTGCTGGAGGCCAGTGCGGGCCGCGTACTGGCCGTGTCCGAACTTGCGGACAGGAAGCCGCGTCGTGTGGCCGGACTTACGCTGCTGCCTAAGAGAAGGGCGCTGCTGGCGGATCTAGCGGCGGACTGTTTGAGGTTACATACTTACTGGTGAACCCTGTAGATGGATTAAGGGTGAGTGTCTTTTTGATATCAGTAAGAAGTCAGCGGTGTTATATGTGACAGAGATAACCGCGCCGTGTGGTAGCGCTGACTCAATTTTTTTCTCTCACAATAATATTATGTAGCTCGGAGTAGTTAATATTTTTATATTATAAGTATTCGCACAAACAATAAATTCCGTGCTGAAATCAAATTTAATGCTTATTACTCGCCCCCTGCGGCAATCGAGCTATTGTATCTAATCGTTGACGAATGCTGGCTAAACTAACTACTGATTGTCACGGACCATATACGTAGTACCTACTATGAGCGTATAAAAACTTGAGGGCAAAATAAATTATTTCTCGCATCAAGTTTCGCATGGCATAAAAATAGGCACAATACTAAACTAAAAGTGTATAGCTACGAACATTTACCAACTCTCGTTTAAAACTGATCATGTTTTTTGCAGGTGTCGCATAAAGAGAGAGAGGAGCGGAGCGCTGGAGAGCGCATCGTAATCGAATTTCATGCTAGTCCAATATTATAACGGAGAATCGAACTGTTGGCCATATCCACGGACTGCGAGGGAGAGATACTTGCACCAAAGTCTTTAGTCGGCCGCGCGACGGCCACTGCGTTATTCAATACTATATTTTTAGTACTTACAGTATTTATTTCGTATTAAGTTGATAAAGTTATTTTCTAAAAGTTTTACTTTGTCGATTTTAGTTCGGCACTTATACGGAATTTGACAATATTATGACTGATTTTGATTTTTATGTATTTTTCGTTTTACTTACTTTTCGCCAGCTACGCGGGTGTCGAATCGTGACGTTTTATAATAATATTAAATATATTGTGCACTCTATGTTTAAGTGCAACTGGATAATCCACCGTGCAATCGGCGATATTTTTGAATTAGTCTTTAATTCTTGTCAATGACATAATCACTTTATTTATTTTAGTGCATCAGAAAATTGTTGTTGGCGATTCTAACTTCGCTTTAACTAGTCGTAAGACGAGCGCATTTATTTTTAAACAAACGTTAGTTAGTGTTCTTTATCACTTCTCATCGAGGAAATTGAAAAATCTCACACAATAATAGTGAATAACGACAATATTTATGATAAAGTATCTATTTAGGGTATTCCTCGTATGCCTATTCATATTCTAACAGCTAATTAAAACTAGATAAAGGAGATAATAACATGGAAATAATTCTAAATTGATCAGTTGTTCGCGTTACATATCCAGTAGCCTTGTTTGATACGCTTAGTGATAGTGCATTGTTATTAGTTGGACGAGTCGATTGAATGCTGGTGTCAGACAACACCGACAGTCCTGTAGCGTACTCTCTAAGTCTGCGGGCAGACAGGACTTACGATTAGCGTCTTACTGTAGAAACACATGATAGAGCTACAGAGATATAGAGCTGTTTAACTGCATACTAATCAGTAGTCTGCAATCAGTCAAACATTCAGTAAGTTGCTAAATGTAAATTTTATCTGACCACAACATATTAAATACCATAGTATGTGCTAACCTTAACTATATACTACAGTTATAATAGCTACCTATGTGATCATTTATAACTAAGAATCGTATTATTAGTAATTGAACTTCGAGACTCTATTTTGCATACAACAACATTAAAAACTCAACAACATTATTGCCTACCAAATTAGTTGTTTTTCTAATATTCTCAAGGTCGCTGCCATATTTTTGATTAATGACCAGTATGATTAAAAAATAAATGTAATTGTGTATGCTATTAGAATTTTCATGCGAACAAAATAGCCTTTAATTCTTATCACGTTACGTTTGAACTGAATTTGTAGTAAAAAATATCATCTTTATGGATTGCTCAATAAAAAATAATAACATCATATCATGTGGTCGAAGCAAATTCTTTCATAAACTAAAAAACATAAGTACTAAAATCACTCTAATTTATTCTGATTATAATAGTTTAAGTAAATTTCTCTTTGCTATAGTTTAGTGACGTTGACGGTTTATTCAAGCTATCGTTATTTCGAATCAACTTTAAAATCTTATAATATTATATCTCATTAAGTTGGTCTTTATGTAATATATAATTTATGATATTCGGAGTTTGAATGAGTGACTTACGTGGACCAGGATAAATGAAATCTGTGTTAATGTAAGATTTCCTGTTGGGAATATGTACGTCTGTTAAAATCGTTTAGTATTTTAGAACATATTGGCTAAAAATACTCTGGTGCAATCGTATACACTGAATGTAACAAACTTTCTTCTACATTATTTTCCTATGGGTCCTACAGGCACCTGAATTTGATCTCTTGTCATCTCGAAATAAATACTTTAAAGATACAACGCCACACGCGACATTGCTACCGCGTCACTACAGTGGGATAAAGAGATGGAGCTATACGTCATGTAGAGCTTCATCTCTTTCCCACACTGAAGTAATATTAAAATAATACTGCTTTATGAGCTTGTGGTAGGCCCCCTGGTCCCTCTGGACCAGTAGTGACGCTGCAGAACTGCTGCGTGTGGCGTTGTTCGGAATCATACCTTAATATTCATTACATGTCCCCACCAACTGGCAATTATGATATTACACCATGAATTCAAATTACAAATAGCTATATAACGGTATTATCATGACAAATTACTGTGTATAACTAAAGCCTGTTATTAGTACTTCTATTTGCACAATGCATACATATTCTCTATTGTTTTAACACCGCTATGCGACGTCACCGTAATTTTAACAACGGAATCTCATTAAAAACGTAATTTTTCATGCGAAATGTAATCAAGGCCTCACATTAACATAACAATATGTATAAAGAAATAATATTTCATCGACAACTGAACTGCTTTACTGTGTTATTAATATAACCTTATGTAACTTATCAAATATTAACTCAGAATTATTCTTTCTTGTTAAAATTTTAATATTTGCTTTATTTATAAACTATTGATTTATTTTTATGAAAGACTGTGGTGGCAATTCTTAGGTATAAGGAGTGCTATCGGAGAAACGCATATCTGTACACTGTAAGGACTATTGCTTGCAGCGCTCGGCCGCTACAGTAACACTTACCTACGAAAGGGTCGTGTGCACGGGATTTTGTTTTCAAAGAGGTTAGAAATGCGTTACCCCGATGGTACCTTACTTCAATGAAAACATGGGGACTGCCGACAGAAGTAAAAACATAAAACTGGTATTAGCGCCCTCTATATTCTATAGTAAGCACTACGGCGCGAACATGTCGGTGACGCGAATCCATAAGTTTATCCTCAGTCTATCAAAAATCGCTCAACGTGCCTAAAGTTTTCATTTCAAAAATCTATATTGAAATTGTTTTTAAAATATTATTTTTAAATGTGAGGCTTTTTTGTTATTATGTAAGTTAAGTTATTGTAAAGTGATGGCCCAGCAAACAGATTTGTGCAGTAGGGTTAGATCTAGTCTTAGTTTGTTTACGAACGTGTTTTTCAATATTATACAATGCCAGTTGAAATAAAACCATGAAGAAGTCATTGAACAGTTTCAAAAACGCTTTATGCAATGTACTATAACAGCCGTATCGATGCCAGTTTCCAACTTATTATTGCTAAACAAACCATAGTTAAGAAAATTTGCATGTGCGTGAAGCTAAAACGTGATTGGCATGTATAATTTAGAATTGCGCGTATGTAGTTGAGAAGAATTGACATGATGTCGGAAAAGTACAGTTTGCAAATTATATTTACATGATAATGTCTGGAGATTTTGGTTTTACTCTAGTTTTACGAAAAATTTTCGAGCTAAAATTCAATTCAGTCTGTGAATGTGGTTCCTAAAACCACCGAGGAAGTCCTTTTGCTATGCTAATTTGTTTAATGTAATGTAAATACGGGCCTAATGTCTAAGAAGTGAATCAGGCCAATCACTCGTCAAAACTTGGAAACAAAACCTGTCTCCTAGAACAAGAATCAGTATATCTCAAAACCAATTCGTTATTTCTTCTATTTGAGCTCATTTAGTATGCCATAATTAGTAGGAAGTGTATATCCAGATTATTGTTCTCAATCATATAATGTTACAGAGCGGAGTCCTAATTGTAGCTGTCATGTTCTCATTGAGTTCTCGAATATTATGCTATATTTTGACCGAAATCTCTTTACCGCGCCTAAGAAATGCGCGGCGAGGCGGGGGCAGGACGCTGTGAGCGTTGACGATTGAGCGGCTTGCACTGCCCCCCCCGATTTCGGTCAAACTATTAATAGTTAATTCACTGCTTATTTTTATCACAACACGTACATAATTATAATGTGTTTAGTTATTCGATTCAATACTTGGATGACTGACGTAGGTATTAATAAAGTTCCTTTAAGTTCTATCCACAGTTGCATAACGATAATGATTGTATGCAATGCTATGTTTACACTTTACATAATCGTTGTTTATTTTAATGCACTTTATCATAGCTTCTATTCATACCCTGTTTGTTCATACACCCGCTGTTTACACAAAATACTGTTATTGCGGTTACCAGTCTCATATAAAATTTATCTCATTGAAAAGTTAATGATTCTAAACTTAGGTAAATGTATTGTTTGTATGTTGTATTGTATTACGTTGTGTGCTTGTGTTGTCGTGAACAATTTCAGCTTTAAAAATTGATAATCCGAATTACTTTTAGTGCCGTCTAATAAAAACTGTTACATACATACATTCTGTCGTCACAACTTGCTTTTACTGCCTTTAGTTTGTTGAGAGCATTTAACAATAAGATTACACTTATAAAATCTATATCTGCTTACCCTTCTTAAAATTAATCGCTATCAGTACAGTATCTCTATAGATAGTTATTTGAATAGAACAGTTCAACAGCAGATTGGTACAAAATAATAATAAATAGATACGATGTGTAATAATTTTTTGCGTTAGATGTAAACTGTTCAAATGAATCGTAGTGAAGAAGTGTTCTATTGTTTTAAAAGATGAATAAATCTATTTTGGCACCAGATCGACTATTTTCAGACAAAATTGATGGAATTGATAGAGGACTCATTTATTGATTGTATGTACGCCTAAAAGCTAAAGTATATTTATTTATCAGAAGCTGTGAATCTGTACTTAAATTATAATCACAGAGTATCTCGGTGTAATGTCGATAACGTCACTTTTGTGCAAAACACAATAAAGTTAAATTAAAACATTAAAATGGCTTTTAATTATTAGTACTTGCTTACTCTAAATTTATTTAACGGAGACCACGTTATCTTCAAGATAAAACTCCGTTGCTGTGGTAAAGTCCTAAATCACAACCGTTTACCAACCAGATTGCAAATTGAATATTGCGTAAAGTTCTCTGACCCGTGTTTATTGAGATTGGCAAGTTGAGTGAACGATGTCGCTTGGCAAACAGTACCCAAAATCAAACGCTCGCCAGATGAGGAGCCAATAAGAACAACAATTTAATTAACGAACCCACGTACCGTAGCAAAGGATACCAATCGTTTAGCTACTGAGCCCCTAGCGTTGTCATTCCACTATTCAAGTTTCTATGTAAAGTATCCGTGTGTTATAGTAATTTACACTTTCTCCTTTCTTAAAAAGATCGTTTGCTAATACTGTTCAACTCGTTAGTAGAAATAGTATAGAGTTATTGTACCTATACTGCGCAGTTGGTTTTTATTGAAATAAAAAATGGAGCGCACATGACGGAACCGAAGAAACTGCATTTACGCCAAATATCGTTAAACCCATTGTTCTATTGTGTATGTACGATTAATTTGCTGTGACCTCTTTTAAAGCTGTGTCTACACAAGTCTTGAATTTAGTTAGCGCAAATATTAATTTGGGCAATGTAGAATCAGGTAGAATTTCTAAAACACTACATGGGCGTAAACAATAATTCCTTTTACAACGGATTTCTAATGCATTGTAGGCGAGTTTACAAACTTCTCACGGACGAACACCTTCCATACAAATATTTATGCGGAAATCGAACCCGTGACACGTAGCGCAGACGCCATTCGTTCAGATGCGCTAAGCCGCCAACCTTGAAGCCTAATAATTAATTAAACTGTGGCTTAACATTATTATTTGATAGTTAAATACGCGCGTGTGATATTCAGAACTTTGGACGTTTTAAATTCTTCAGAAAAAAGCTGCATATTAAAAACATATATTTTATTGGAAAAATCAATGATAATTTATAAATAAATGCAGAGAGATTATCATTAGGAGAAAACACCAAACATTGCACGAAAATGTGTGCAAGAAATATTTTATAAAAAATAACCTTACTCAGTTCCTTGACTTAATTGTAATATCGACTCGCATGCAGGGGCCACGTCACTCATCGGCCGCGATCAATAACAATATAATTTGTACGTATTTACGTAGACACTGAACTATGACGTCGCGGTTGTGAAAACCGACCCTGGCTCTAGTTGAAATTCTTAGGTGTTAACACTTCAGGAATTGCGACACATAGCCACCTTCTACCAAATTAGGGTTTCTGTTATTTCTTACTGGGTGTAAGTCAACCAGCGCCAAAATACCCAAAAATTACATGAATCTGGTAAATCAAATAAATACTGATATTTTTATTCATTTAGACGCAATAATTCGGTAGAGGTCAGTCGTAGATCGTGTAAAGAATTTTGAACTTGATTTCATGAGCCACACTGTTTCCGGTGATTTGTGATAATTCCTGAAGTGTTATCGACGTGCGAATTCAAAAATGATAAATTTTTAGAAGGACAAGGACGAAGTTGTATGAACTGGAATATTTTAAGATTAGAAACCATTTCATACGAGTTTCTGTAATATATAAACAATAAAACTAAAGTTTCGCTGTCTCGGGCTGTCACGTTATATAATGTTTATCATATTATGTAGTGGTCTTACAATAGCAGTAATAATTATAATTGACATGCAAATTACCACTGCTGTTACTCGAATATCACGTAACAGACATTATTGGTTCAGTCATGCAATACAATGTTCTACAAATTCGTATTTTTACTAATTCATAGTATTTGTCAATATAATTTTGAAAATACATTTGGACCGAGATCAAGAATAAAACGATGTCAAAGGTGACTAAATAATATGATAATTAACTTATTATATGCCTCTAAATATTATCGTCAAAGTTGCCAGATTTTAGTCTTATCTCCATAAATTGTTGCAACAAATAATATATCATTTTTTTTTTTTTAATAAAATTTATTTATACTTTAAAAATTAAATGATAATTAACCTAATCCAATTCTTAACCGAGATAAACCTCCTTGAACGTACGTTCCGGCAACACTGACAATCACACATAAACATACGTAATTATAAAAATATATCAAAGTAAATGCAGTTCTGACAAGAATGTCTTAACGTATAGAACAGATAGATGGCGTTACTTTCCGAACGTCGCGAGGGCCTCTTTGCATTCCTGGATGGTCTTTTTTTGCCTTTCTACAGTCGCCGAGGTTTGTTTGGACCCTTGAAGCCTGATGCAGCTGGCTATGGTGGTGTAGTACCCACACACATTGTGCAGCACCCGAACAGCGCGATCGCCGCAAACAAACAAGTATTTTCCGCTTGCGTCAAATTTCATGTAGTTTATTATTCCTGAAACAATAACGAGGAAAAAAATTAATATTAGTTTGAGCTAATTTGGATAACTAGCCGTCATCCTTATCACAACTCGTGCGTTTATAGACGCTTTATGTGCAAGTGATCGATAACGATACCTTGAATCGCCTATTCAATAATTCACGGCCTCCTGTAGCCTCGCAGCGGAGTTAAAAATACAAAAGTTACACGCCCATTAAAACCGAACAGTAAAGGCCCAAGTTTTGTTTATATTTCGTTATTTATGCCATATACATGCTAGTGTTTTATGTCTTAGTCAATCAATTGTAGTAAAATCAGCTACAAATGTAAATAAAACCTACTTAATATTTCACAGACCAATGTTTGAAGGTCTGCAAGACTTTTAAATGCGTTGTATTTGGAAGCACCATATTTATAATTCCCGTGAAATCTAAATATAAGGTAAATCAACAAAAGCTTGTTTTACAAGAACTTTATTATATTTTTTTCGTGACGGTGCACCTTAGTCGCCAAGGTCTCAGCGTTATTCAAATGACATATCAACAAAATAATCGTATCATTTTATAGTTCTATTCTGTCTATAGAAGCTCTAATATTTCCACTTTATTAACACAATTACTTGCGCTTTAATTTATTAATATCTGGATGACCGGTTTCTTTTTTTGAAACTATGAAATCTAGCTAGATCGATTTATCGTCCCCGAAACCCCCTGCATACAAAATTTCATGAAAATCGTTGGAGCAGTTTCCGAGATTCAGATTATATATATATACGAGAATTGCTCGTTTAAAGGTATTATTAGATATGATTTAATTATAAATTAATGTTGTGTACATTAGTGGCTTTAAACGCGCAAAACTTGATATCTCTTATCTAATCGTATTTAAAATAAAAGGTAATTAAATAATCACAAATTTCAACCCCGGCACGTCGGGCATTCCCGAATAACAAAACTTTTTACTTACTCTCATTGACCATAAGCAATTATGACTCGTCATGGCTAAATTATTTATTTGTTGCGTTTCCTCTTACGTAGACATCAATTGGAAATCCCATGCAACAATATTTTCCCCAAAATAATCGCTACGAAACTAAGTTTTATAACATTGCTGCTTCTAAATACTATGATCTTCGGAAAAAGCTTCCTTCAGTTTGTATCGATCAGTTTTCTTTAAGTTATGAATATTTTACGTAACATCGAAACAAACTTTTGCTTCGCCAATACAAGTAAGTCTGAGGTAGTGCCTATTGCTTTTGAATCGATTTTCCTCCATAACTGAGTACTTATTCAGAAACACGATATCGAATAAATAGCCCTATCGAATGACTCCGGTTTAGAACATCTCAGAAACCGGGCATTGTTCCTTAACTCAATCAATCTGCCTATCCTTTTCCCAACTATGTTGGGGTCGGCTTCCAGTCTAACCGGATGCAGCTGAATATCAGTATTTTACATGGAGCGACTGCCTATCTGACCTCCACAACCCAGTAACTGGGTAATACGATACCCCTTGGTAAGACTGGTTGTCAGACTTTCGGGCTTCTGACGACCCGTAAAGACTGTCAAAGATCCACGAATGACAGCCGGGACCAACGGCTTAACGTGCTTTCCGAGGCACGGAAGAGTCTCGGTATGTTGAGATGGTCACCCATCCACAGACGAACCCCGGCAAGCGTAGCTTAGTGATGGATTGAACCGTGCGGTTGTTATTACTTAGCCACGAGCTCCTTAACTAAGCAGACAAAAATAAACTTACCGGAATAAACATTTTCCACGGTATCATAAAGTTTCCCAGTGTAGGTGTCGTAGAACTCCACGGAGGAATCCACAGAGACCGCCAGTACCTCAGCGTTGGGTGAGAGGGCGATGCGCGGCGGGTTCGCTGTCTGCCCGTATGTGCCCGTCTCGAGAACGTGCGGGGACTCTCCTCGAGTGTACTCGACTGGAACATAAACAGATGTAGTATTAAATAACCGGAACACGAACCTAATAATTGAAAAGTAAAAAAAAATGTTATGTAAGAGAGAATAGACATGCTGGATAGGGACAATTTTCGCTCCAAAATTTATAGGATGCAACAGGCATAGGAAGAAGGAAAAGTAGTCAATGAAATGTTTTGCGGTGTGTAAGGAGATGGAACGACGAATAATCGATGAACGGTCGAAGCAAAGAGTTGAAAAACTTTATCTGATATTGAAGCCTCGAAGCTGCTCAGTCTAGCTTAGAAAGTTGGTCTATGTATGGCTATGCATAAATTGTTTAGTAAAAAATGCTCAATTTATTATATCTATATATATAAAAATCAATTGCTGTTCGTTAGTCTCACTAAAACTCGAGAACGGCTGGGCCGATTTAGCTGATTTTGGTTTTGAAATGTTTGTCGTAGTCCAGGGAAGGTTTAAACGGTGAGAAAATATGGAAAAACTCAAGAAAAAAAAATATGAAGAAAATTCACATTCATTTTGTGTGGATCGGCTTTTTTGATACCCAGGTAGGGTAGAAATTTTAAAATCCTAAACATGCACATTCATTGACTGTTAGGCGGAACGAAGTTTGCTGGGTCAGCTAGTTTACTTATAAAAAATAAACATGTTAGTGAAGTTACTGGTCCTAGAATTCCATTAGCGATATTATTGCAAATATTTTGGTGTCAGAATAGTTAATGGTTATTGAACATTTATTAATATTCTAATACCGTTAATTTCGCACGTCACATTAAGGCTGATAAACACATTTTGATGCGATACACAGATAAACAACTCGAATTTGAATATATTAGAATCATCAGCATGTTAAACTAGTTACTCGAAATAGCTTTGCCTCAACACGTTTACCTATAAAGCAGTATTATAAATGAGTAATAAAATTTAAATAAGCCATTTAAAACATCGCGTTAATATGATATGAAGCAAGGTCTGGGACTGACGTAGTGTGGGACTGACCCATATGACGTGTCCGTACGCCATTTGTAATTCCCAGACATCACGTAGTAAACAGACAATAATCCGTAGACAATGTTTTCCACAATTCCCAATAGCGTCGCTCATTTGATGAAATTATTTTGTCCAAGCATAAAAACACTTTTCAAGATGATACAGGGAAACAAAGGCAGGAAGCAGGTTCAATGTTTAATGCCAGCCCTGACCTATGTCAATGTACAGTGCGCAAACAAATAAAATTGCGAAATCAAAACCTACACGGTACCAGGACTATAAAACCGAACGATTTACTGAAACCTCTAGTACAACTTTGCTGTGGAGAAGAGAAATAAAAACTTAGGTACAGTAAAATGCACACTTGAAATACATGACTTTTATACATACATTGAATTGAGAGTGACTAATAGTGGATTTTCTGTAGAAGAGACCTGCCCTTTATATATTTTTTTTTCCATAATTTTAATTCTTGTGAAAGTGGATATTATTGTTTTTATTTCTCAGCTAGTTTTAATGATGGTCTGGCAGTTTGAGTAGGTTATGCTGCCTATAGATAGTGCAATCCACGAAGACGCGGTCCACTCCGCGATTACTGTACTGTAAGCTGAACTCTAGCACGGCGCGAAGCAGAGTGGGGCGCGTCTTCGTGGATTGCACTATCTATACCCAAATGTCCTTTCTTTGGTATTATTCGAGTTGATCTCCTTAAGTTCTGGGTTGAGCTTCACGATTACTGACAAATGCTTGCACTGACTGGACAAGTACACTAAAATCTGTGTCTTCAAAAGGCCATTTCTGACACTAATCTACGTGGTCCTCAAATGGCCTGACCAAGATTATGTCTGGACTTTAAAAGAGACTGCAACCTCTGAGTTTGTTTCGGCCTTTCTTCTCAGAGTAGTCAGATAGGAAACGCCGAATTTATCTAGCTTTTTTTTAATATGACTTGTAAAAGTGATTCCGATATCCTATTTACAGAATAAAAAAATAATTTCATTTCATTTCTTAATATCTGTCTATGTAAGTAGCGCTAAATAACACAAAAAAGGCATATAATAGCACTGGATACATAGGAAAAGGATACAGGAAAATATACCTTAGCTATGCAAACAAATCGCAAATTGTACGTCCATATCATTATCATTGTGAGGATACATTTACCCGGCATAAATATTATTATTTGAAATAAAAACACACGTGTTAGTATATAATCAGAAAAAATAAAGTAGTTATTATGTATATGACCTCCGAGTCCGTAACATACGCAATAATATTCTGCCAATCAAAATATATTTTTTTCCAGCTATATTGACAATTGCATCAGGAGTCAAGCACGTGGGTCTTTGATGAATCCATTATTTGATGATAATAATTCATTGACTTTAATCATGAGTGTGAGAGCAATCTGCGGAATACAAAATGTAATTAAATACTCTATGACGTGATGACTATCATTAGGCGATCTATGTCAACCTTTAAACTACTCCACGTACATGCAGTACGTGTATAATGTAGGTCAAGTAACAACGTAGTATCTAAGAAATAAATTGAGAGCTGAAGTTAATGACTCAATAAAACTGATAAAAGAACAATGAATTAACTAGTAATTAGAACGTTTATCAAAATAACGAACACGACATTCGCGGGGCGACCCGCCGTCCATGACGTCACTTTCGCGCTACTTGCTTACTTTACATATTCTTCCCGAGTCACGTCTCAATACTACATGTACGTAAAATGTAAGTGATAATAAGGAAGCATTTGCGCATTAACATTACATGTCATTTACTTACTCTTTGTATGATATAGCTTCCACGTGCCGTCCTTCGATATAGTGGCGATGTGTGACGTATCCACGTCGAAGGCAACGTCGTACACACCTGAAGAGTGCCCAGTTAGCTCGAATGCCTTTGTGATTTGTTTGAAATCGCCGTTCTTTGTGAAGCACACCTCCATCACTTTGACGTCGGGTGCGAAACCCGTCGCGACCACAAAGCGGCCGCACGGTGACACTTTGGCAGTGTGTGTCGTCACCAGGTACGTGTCGAGCCTGTCTAGTTGTTGCCCCTTCAGGTCCCATATGACCATGTCGTTGTTTGATGAGCACGACATCATGAACTTGCCGTTACTGGATATGTCGAAGCCAACTACATCGACTTCATGGACCTGCGAATGCAAAATTTTTAGGCATGAATTTAGAATTTCTAATCTATATGCTCTCTATTGCGTTGTAACCGCCAGAAAGAGGTCGCTGTAAGTGCGGTTACTGTTAAGCAAACTGGAAGTGATAAGAGGTAATACCAAACATGGATGTAGATCTAATATTTAACTAACGGATTATAATAGATAAGGCGGTACCTAATGCAATGAGGTTGATACTTTGTGTAGGAATAAGCGCATAAGTTGACACGGAACTAGTTAGTATATTGTTGAATATTCAGTGTAGTCCTGACGCCTCGCGCATCATGTTTTATGTCAGCAATATACATATGCGTGCGGAAAACGAACCAGAGAACCTTCCTGCGGCTAAAAATAATATTATTCGAGGCTGCGCGTGCGACGATCCGAACGTAGCTATACTTGAGCAATACAGCCAATCGGCCACACAATAAGCCAACCATAAATATTGCAATAAGTAAGCCATTATAAGCACTATTGCCTTCGCGTGAAGATAGCGTAAACGTTTAACAGATGGCGTAAACGCTTTGATCACTGTACCGCCAACATCAAAGTGCCATTGTTCCGGTGGAAGGTCTTTTTTAATCGACACACAGTTACAAGATATTTACTTATTTAAGATTTATGTAGACGAAACATAGATTTTCGAGTATCAAAGTACACCGATTTGAGTCCCAGTGTCGTGACCCGGATGACGCAAGCTCAACTTATATTTCAATAAGTTCTGGGAATTTCTGTACATTATTTATTTGTTATTATCAATTCAGAATTTTGTTATCACTACCAGTAAAAAACCCTGGACGAACTGTTTTCTTCCCTTAACAAATTATGCAAAATCAACTCGAGCTACTCAAGTTTTGTGTTGTTTAGTGAATGGGGAAAGAACAAATCTTATAAATGTTCTGAAACAATTTCAAAGTTTATTCTCTCCATATCATTATGTAGATGTGTATCATTTGGTTGTTGAATATTCGTGATGGTAGAGTTCAGATAAATGCAACGTGAATTGCGTACAAAACTTAAACTTGCCGTCTCTATATACTGTTTCAAGCTCCCTCTACTTTCCCAAATTTTTAAAGACTTGCTAATCAGATCAAACCAACAACCGAGCCTCCTATTTGGCCTTTACCTAAACTACTTAAGTCAATATTATTGCCTGCAATACAACAACAAAGAAAAAGGTTATTGAGAGCAACACTTGCATAAATGGCAGCACTACCATGTCAACCTGCTAACTAGTGCGACATTACATCGACCCCGATATTTGTGTAAATGTTATACAGACTAGAATCAATACTGTAAAGTGAGTTATATTGTTTATTACATGTATGATAAATTAATACTATCGGTGTCTGTACCTACTTTTAAAGTAATCTCAGGTCTTCTTTAACAGTAGTTCTCATTTATAAGTGTGATTGCGCGTGTTCTAGATCGCATATCAATAAACTGATTCGATTTAATCATCATTTAATTCAAAGCCATCCGCCTCTTCAAACCTACTTTAGAATAGTGCGATCTGTCTCTTCATACGTCGTCGGTTTATTTGGCTCTTTGAAACCCACATCAGCACTAACCAAAATTAACATGTGTTAACTGTATGAGCTTGTGACCTATTTAAATGTTTGAAAAGCACACCACATTTAGTAAACAGTTTCTATTTAAACACACTAGTTAGTAGGAGACACTTTAACAGAAAACAAGTTCATGATATGATGTCGTTTTCTTCAGCGGTTTCTTTAACGATGGGAATTATTGCAGCATTGAGACAGTGCAGAGAACATTCGAGAGTCGCTTCATGCACCACAATTAGCGAAATCTTGTGATCGTATCACCGCTAACAATAGCAAACATACAAAAACATGAGCCGTGTAAGATATATAACGAACAGATTTTCATACAGATTCATACATCGGACGAAACAATAGTCATTTCATATTTTATATATTTTTTGCGGAGGTTCATTGCCGAGCAACACAAGGTTGTTAATTTTTATACAAAATGTCGAAACACACATCTGCGGGCGTGACTGACATTGTGCCTCCTACTGCTTTTATGGTGAATCCAACTTTTTATTCACAAGCGGAAGAAAAACTGTTCATTAAAGCCGATATATTCTGTACGGAATAATTGATTATGTGAATTACTTAATATGCGTTGCAAATTGAATCATGCTTAAGCACTATTAAGACTAGATAAATCACGTACCCAGTTATGTTGTGTATATTCTGATAGTAAGCTACGTATGTTGAGTGTGATTAGAGCCTACGTATATGGAAGGTTTAGATACACCATTATGTACGTGTAGTATTAGCCTATTAGGTACGTAGATGTTACAGACGCGGTATCATCTGGTTTAAGTTAAAATATTTGTATATCAATGACTGACATCATGTTACCGAGCTTGCATCATCGCAAACACAAAAACAGATATATGTGCAACAAACAGATCTTTGTTCGTATTACAATGAACATCGGGGAGTGATAAATAGTACGTGATATTGTCTACAATCGACACTTAGCTTCTCCACAAAGCACGTAACATTCAATATAATCTCATTTCCATCACAGATACATGATGTAACATTTCAAAACGGGTTGTGAAACAGTAAGCATTGCGTTTCAAAAAAGTGTATTTCGTCACCACAATTGAATTCAAAATAACTGTTGTTTTGAACAGCGCCATTCCTGGCGTGTTTCACCGGGGAGCTGTACCGATCTCCCTTACGACTTAATTGGTCTGTAAAAATTATTTTGTGGTGAAATGAATACCTTTTCCTTTAAGTTCTTCAAGAAAAGTAGCAATTTAAGGAATATTCGAAATTTATGCTTTTAAAAGTCCGCTTTAAATTGCCGTCATTAACTTCAGGTGTATTATTCGAAAATATACATAATACATAGCTTGTCCTGGCTTGAATAGCAAAGAAAGACAATGGAACTTATTTTTCTTTATTCTAGCATGAATAAATATTTTGTGTAAATAAACATTATCATTTTATAGGTTTTGTTTGTTTAACTGATGTGACAGTTATTAAATTGAAAGTAAAATAATAAAAAGACAAAGGAAACTGCGTTTAATGGCGCTCGCACATGCCAGCTTGTTGTTGTAAATTATCAAGATCTCAAATCTAAATAATTAAGTATTGATTAGCAGAGCTTGTTTACCAGTGTTGCAAATGAATTAATGAAATATTGCTTATAAATAGCACGTGTATCGCATCCCCGGCTGGCTGTGTGGTCTCCTGCTAATAATAGAGCACCCCATTTCTTCCCGTGGGCGTCGTAACTGGCGATTAAGGGCTTATTCCGGGCGAGTGGGCCGCAGTTACTCATGAAATCAAATCATGACGCGAAAATCAAATTTAAGGGTAGTGGAATTTTTAATACCTGCCGAAGTGCATCTATAATGAATTACCATGACCTGCGAGTTCCAAAGAGTTTGTGTTGGTTTACCACGAATCCACAAGCTGTGTGGGTGTGGCTCATGTATAGCAGTATACGTTTACGTATTAATTTACTCATTGAACGCGACGCTCATTAGGTACTCTTGCAACTACAAACAATAGGAAGTCCGTGGTCCATGAAAACAATGAATTTTACAGTAGTATCAATTTAATTGCCACGATGCCAAAATTTAAAGACCATTAGAGCGTGCATTTCAGTCAAAATTAATGAACACCAGTGCAGTAAATATGAAATTTTGGCCGTCAACGTTAATTGGTGGGTGTGTTCGTATTCGTACAAATAGGTATGTAGGCCAATACACGGGGGCTACACAAATGATTAGGCATTTAGTACACTTCTGCAGCTTATCACTAACCGTGCGAGTTGTGACTCACCCGCTGTAAATATACTTGGGAATCATTTGTAATGCGTACCCATAACAAGGAACTAACTACAAGGTTGACTGTGTTTTTGTGTCTTCATTATCTTTTCGCGACTCAATAAGCCATTAAGGACCCTCATGAAGTGTTTAACCGCCTATCTGTCTGAATGTCACAGGTAGACTCTTTGTTTAGTTACCAGGGTTGTTCCACTGCCTTCTGGTATAAATATTTTAACGCGACGCGCGACGGCGACGTCTCACTCCGCAGCGCAGGTCATGTTCAAAAAGATTACGTTACGAAAACCATCTTGTCCATCATCGGTTGTTTCTGAGAAACTAAAGTGATACAAGCAGAATCTCTTGAAGCTTTAGACCTCAGTTAAATGCTACATTGTGAAATGATTTTATTTCGTTCGTCTAGAAGTTTTTTTACGGTTTTAGAAACAATTACCTGAACGTCTTTTGTGTGAAGTAAAATGTTAAAGAGAAAACTGTCAGGTGATGTTACGCAAAATATTTCAAAGAGAAACTCTCCTTGAGTTTCACAATAAGGATTGTATGGTTCTGTTGAAATATTTTTCGGGGAAAGCTAACTTCGTTTTAAGTCATGCATCAAGGTTTGATGACCAGAATTTAATTACGTAACAACACAATTCGTTAGAAGCTTCTATTCCACTCTTCAATAATTTCGTTTTCAAAATACAACTGGCTCTACACAACCAATAAAAACATATTCTTGTGAATTCAAATAGTAATTACACAAAAGTAAGTACCCAAAATTATACCAATATCTCAGGTGAGATAGTGATCAAATGCGAGCCTATCAATAATAATAAAAAACTACTTAATATTAATATAAATACAATAACACCAGAGTTTACTGAAAGACTAGCAAGCAATTCATTTACTGAAGCCGCGCCTTCACTCTTAGATACCATAATAACGAAACGCGGAACAACATCAACCTGCATTCAACCTCAAACAGCAATTAAAATACGCGTTTAATGATTACACAGTGATAAATTAAGTACATAATAACACGTTGATTGCTACCAAAAATAGTTCTCGTTCTCATAGAGCTTCATTCTTACGTCACAAAACGGCACGTTGGCGTGACGTCAACACTGTTACGTTTCTTGAAATAGGAGGGTAGATATTGTATTGAGCCTTTGAAACCTTCGTCTAATATTAGAAGTTGGGTGAAACACGACTGTGGAAGTGTTAATAAATAACCTATGACGTACTTAGCTTCTTTCACAACTCATTGGAATATTAGGTAATACTTTAACCTGCCAATTTTGTTTAAGGTGATGAAATTTTGTGCAAAGGAGACCACTAAAGGCATCGGAGAAAGTTCGTATATCCTCTGTAGATGAGTAGTTTCTTTGTATAGAATGAGGTTGCGAGATTTCAAGTTTGTCAAAGCTTATGCAAAGCTGAAATTCGAGTGAAACCAAACCGTTGATAGTTCATTAGTTCACAGTGCCTTTCATTTACAGTTTTAAATTAGGTAGATCCTTAAAATTGTGCGGGTTTTTAACACATTATATTGGAATAATCAAATTATCCATTTACAAGCTGATGGCTAAATCAATTATATGTTAATGGTAATTCCCATTAAATTACTCAAATGTGTTTTCGCTCTGAATTCATGGAAGTATTTTAGGTATCAATAAAACAAATGAGTAAGCTCTTAACACTAGTACATTTTCAGGGGCAGAATGTTGACACGGACTCATATTGCACATACCGTTATATATTTACGCATATTTTTACAACGGCTGCATGATTCATGCACAGTACCTAGTCTTGAACTATATGACACACAAAGAGCATAGCTTTACGTAATACACCCAAAGGATATTGAATGGTCGTTGGAGTTTGGCACCACGCCATAATATCTCGAATTGACTAACTATGAAGATTTGTATAGTAAAACTTTAACCATATAATCTGTTTTGATAAAAGTAGACGCAGACGATTGGATAAGTCTAGAATTCACATGTAGGAGTATATTTGAACGAGAGCAATTAAAAATCAATAAGCCCATATGCATGTGGGTCATCTCGGAAATAGTCGCGGTACGTATCTGCGCAGTAACGCCTGTCTGCCCGAGCCGATATCGGCCGGGCCGCGGCCGGAGCCAGCCACACTGTACCAATATGCACTGCATTGTATAAACATGCAACGGACAAAGCTTTGTTCTTCGTCCTTAAATTTCCTTTATGATTATACGTGCAATACCTACTTGTTACGGGTAAGACATGCTTTTCATTCTAGTTAAATAACAATCGGCAACTTGCTGAATTCTGAAAATTGCCACCTCTAAAAAAAAAAAAACACTGAAGAGAATGAATTCTACTTGTAAACACTTCTAATGGATCCTACCTATAAGACATGAAAACGATGCTTCGATATTAGTAAGGATACAAGGGGTTTAGTGTTAAGGAGTAATCAAACAATATGAAGGTTATAAGTAATTTTTCAGCAAGGTGTCAAGAATCCCTCCCTACAGATAAACTATGCTACTCCATAGAATCGTGAAGTTAATCCTAGACGACAGCCTGTAGCTGTACCTACATATTGATAATTCCAATTGCAACGATGGGCGGGGCGACACTGACGTGACGTGGCGCACAAACGAAAAAGAAACCTTTTGACACGTTTGCACAAGCGTACAAATTTTCAGGCCGTTGCAGGGTATTGACTTTCCCGTTGTAGGTACTCTTTAGCTGTCATATGTAGCGATGAGTTCATTAATTCACATAACACTACATCACGCCTATTTTCCTCGAAGGATTGTATAGTATACTCCATTTCAGTAAGCTTACTTTAAGTCTGTCCATAGTGTCGGGGGCGAGGATCTTATTGCCATCAACTGTGCACAATGCACAAATCCAGACTCCGAATTCTCATTTTTTATTGCAGTTGGCATCCTTTTTCAACTCACTAGATAAGTTTCTCTTTTGCAAGTTTTCATGGGTTTTTCCTTGAGGTACCCGATCCTTGAGGGACCCGTCCTTTAGAGCCCCGATCCTTGAGAACCCCGATAAATTTGATAAAATGCCAATGTCGTTTAAAGTATTATTGCCAACAAGTGTTAAACTACCAAAATTATTAATCAGTTGGAATTAAGTAATAACACAGTTGCTAATAAAGTAGCTCTTATTTCACCGCTTTTAGGTCCATAATGCAGCTTATAAAACACGCGTATGTTTTATTTTATTTTATTGTCTAAAGACATAGGCATGTCCGGAATGCAATAACCACTTTCCACCCAATCTATTTCTTTTCAAATTATGATTCCACTTAAGCCCTCCAGAAGGTCCTTCCCCCGACATCTTCGTGTGACTCACTAAACTTTCTTATTATTTGCTTAGTGCTATTAGTAATTATTTCGCATGATTGAAAGAGATAGAAAAGTACATTGTTATGCATGCGTAAAAGAGACAGATTTATTGGTTTAATGGTATATCTATTGTTTCATTATAACTAGTTAGTGGCCAGGTAGATTTTTTTAACAATGAGGCCACTTTTCTGGCTCGTCTTTAGTATTTCTAGGGATTTAAAATATGGAATAACAGAAAAATTATATCAGTTTAACTGTAGACTAGGTTGCCTTAACCAAACTTACACATTATTTAATTAATGTACTTTGAAGGACTTTTTGTATCGATGGTACACTAGCATGATAATGGCAAAAATAACAAAAAAAAGATAATAAAATTTATCGGGGTTCTCAAGGATCGGGGCCCTAAAGGACGGGTCCCTCAAGGATCGGGTACCTTAAGGATGAACCCGTTTTCATTTATTGTGTCGATCCATGCATTGAACTTACGTTCTTTGTGGCCACTTGTATTGGTACACAAGTAATTAACTACACTAGCCGTTTAGCAGTCATTTAAAAGGCTGAAATGTTTTTTGTCTGAAAGAGAAAATGGTCACACACGCTCGTGCGACCTCTATAATCTACGTCGATTACCACTTAAATGATTGAAGATTCTTCCTAGTTGCGCGACAATATTGACAAATATGGTTACCTGAGTCGGTTATTCGTCTTCATTTGATGGACAGTCGCCCTTAATGTGTTACTACTAACGACCAACCTAAATGGTTTGGTTTGAACTAATTAGTTAGTGCCATTTATTACTTCATTGATAAGACAGTTACAGTTTCCTGCAGGTATTCGATTAGTTACTTAACAAGAAACTTTTCATTGTCCTATTGTAGCGTTGTGAGCGGCCTCAACTACATTAGTCGAGTGATCAATTAGTAAGTAACTAACCACATCACTACAAATGTGGCACAACATTAATTTCCTAAGGACACTCTGGCATTTCGACTGCCGCTTGCCTCCCTGAAGGACCCTCAGGACCGTGTGCGTCGACCTAGGGGCTCTCTGTACGGGCTCAGGCTGCACGCGGACAAAGGCCTGCCTACCTGCGGCCTACCGCCGCGCGCCTGTGCTGACAGGCGACCTTCCACGTGTGGCCAATGCCTGCCTACCTGCGGCCTACCGCCACGCGCCTGTGCTGACAGGTGACCTTCCACGTGTGGCCAATGCCTGCCTACCTGCGGCCTACCGCCGCGCGCCTGTGCTGACAGGCGATCTACACACTAACTACCAGCAGTCTACGAGGGCCGTCCGACCTACTACGCGCCTGTGCTGATGGCGCCCACATCTACCATGTGCTACCAAGGACGGTACCCTTCCTGTCTATCCTAAGTGTGTGAGTGCTCAGACTCAGTGTCAGTGATGTTACCCACGACCTAGCCGTGTTACTTCTTACTATCTATATTATATCTATAAACCTATCTAACTGTTTTATTACCTACAACTACTACCTAAACCGTTAACGGCCTGCACAGCCTACCCTGCGCAGCCCTGGCCGTTACACTATGCTGAAATAAACTGAAATAATGCATTCTTCTTATAGGTATTTATATAAACCTATTTGATTTTTCATTAGCTCAAGATCTGATTAGGTTAACGACCTTATTTTTTCCGCATCAAGTTTACTACAATGTCTACAATCATTTTATCACCAGCGCATAATGTCTGGTGATAATATTGTCGATAAATCTGTTATTCAGTATCTACCATACTTGGAGCACACACCGAGACAAAAACAATGATTTGCTATATTTTAATTATAATACATCAAATTTAATATTAGTTAAGACCGGTTGTAGCGAGTACATTAGTCCACTTATTCTTCAAACAAAGACTCTGTTTATTGATAATGTCTGTGTAATTATTTGCATGAGTACAACATAAACTTTTCCGGGGTGGTGAAAGAACTGCGAGTACATCTTTGTTAAAGTATCGTAGTACCTGTTTGTTTATAATGTTATCAGTTGAAAACAGATTTGTTTTATATTATAATCGTGTTGATTTAGCGTTATCGTAGCGCGTAGTGGAAGTGGTGCTGACTAATTGCTGTGATTGTGAAGGCTTTCATAATCTGGCGTCGATAAGAGACCGGACCGATCGGCGTTACAAATACATTATCTGGAGACGATGAAAGTCCGTTGGCAAATCTGATTTTGAAGATAGCAATGCGTATTAGTAATAGGTACATCCGTTTCTACGATTAACCCTATCATCATTCATTGGGTGCATGGACAACAGCAATCGCTTATACTGACAGCATCATCCTGCGATACAATGGCCGTTCATGGTCTGAACTTTGAATAGACCTTCACGGGTTGATGTACTGTACAACCTTCTTGTTCAGTACGTGCCATAAAAGTACAACAAACATACTTAAGCTCTGTAAATATTTGGCCGACTTAACTTGATGACTTTTGATTATTATTGATTAAGAGGATTATTAATGCTGAAAATGATATTTTAAGGATCACTGAACCCTTTAAGAGATTGATCGATCACTAATTACATAATTAGAAAATAGAGTTCAGAGACCTCAAATTGAAATTGCTTTTTAACCAACCAAAAAAAGAAGAAAGTTCTCAAGGCGACGCGTATATATATATTTTAAATGTATGTATGATCATATTGATCATAAATGATGTATAACTTTTTACAGAGTAGTCCAATTTTTTTTCAAGTCTGTTATTACTTTTAAAACAATAACATAAAAAAATTACTGTTCTCAATCTCAAAAGCATTTATTTCAAATAAACCAATTACAAATACCCAGTCACTTTTGAATTGTCAAGGAGTCGGTTGGTCAGAAAGATGACGCTAACTAGCCACATAAAACTGCCCATTCCAAAGCTTAGTACCTATGAAGAAAAACGTGCAAGAAACTCCACGGACACTCAAATCAAAATATAGGTACAAAATATTGGTTACATAATTCATGTTGAAATTATACATGTGAGAACGATGCAGAACGTTAAAAGCGTCCGTAATAAAAAGAAAAAAAGAAAGAAAACAGTTAAGAGGAGGCTCCCTAAATTGTATGTTAATTTGCTTTAATATTCTGAAAAAATCATGCATACAATCAAAATGGAACTTTAGAATATGATTTATTGGATCTTTTTCTTTCCATATATGTATGACAGTTACGTAATTTGAACATTTTCGCTCGATTCATTTTTTTATTCGAAAGTCATATCTTTTTTAAAGATGATTGGAAATAAAAACAAGATGATTGAAAATTGTACTATCCAGATGTAAGAATATTTTTCTCTATACTCCATAGGTTTAGGTAGTTAAATAAAGGTAAACAAAAAGAACCACGTGACGAGACAGCTGTCAAGTAACCGACTAAACATAATACCTGTCACTTACTTAGTCATGCTACGTCACAGTTGTACTCTTCAATTTAGCAACATTATAATTCGTTGACGTTTAGAGGCTCTTTATAATAGACAGATCACAAAATATGATAATATCATTATAAATCTAACAAAAAAATTGTGCTCAAGAATAAATGATAAAGTTTAACATACATTAATAAAAGAGAAAACTATTGTAAAAATCTAGAATAAATTTATATTGGTTTTATCGTATTTTTAAAACAAGAAAATGTCATCTATAAAAATCTATTTTACGATTTGTTTACCTTTATTTAACTACCTAAACCTATGGAGTATAGATCAATTATTACTTTAGTTATAAACGAAATAAGAATTGAGACTTACTACATTTAGTTCCGTGCTCGAACACGACCAAAGAGCGCACGCGATATTCAACTTTATTACTGATGTGTTAGCGTTTAGCACATAGTGGAGTGGTGGGGTGCATGGGGGCGGAGTTTGCGTAGAAATTGTCTTTGGAGTGCCTGGTCTTAAGTAAGCTGTGGCAGCTAAGAGATGACCAGTCGCTATTGCCGGCGCCCGTTCACGAACCTGACGCATGGATTAGCACCATTCAGCTCACAGCACCATTTTGAAGAGAGCTAAATGATCCAACACACACGCCACCATCAGCGAGACATAGAGTGAGCATGAAATACTCTCAGCCGCCAGGGCACATTCAAGTCAATGAACGACGTTGGTTTTTTTTAAATTTTTATCTAGGGCATCTCGCAGTTGACCACTAAGGTCATGGCTGCTTAACCGGGCTTTCCTGTGGCTACCTTAGGCTTCTACACTCAAAAGCCTCCAGCCAGGGGCAAAAATATTCTAAATTAAAACTAGGCGAGCGCTTGCTAAGGGCACCCCCCCTGTGGGGTACGAACCTCGGTTTAGGGCGTCGCTGGTGGGAGGACAGCATGAAGGGACAGGCTGGATCAAACTTAGATTTTCATCTTGATCACTATACGGGGTATTTAAAGCTACGTGCTCAGCTGCAACAACTGCTGGCACCTCGTTTTCGAGCAAGGGTCGGGGGGGAAAGACGTTGGTCCAGTAAATAGTACTCACACACGATGACGCCACTACGTATCCGGCGTGTTACGTTACCTACATGTTTCTCTTTGTGATTCGTATTGTCAAAAGATGATCCCAATCCCAAGCATAATTGGTTTCCTATTTAAGTTCGGGGTTGTTGGTGTGTTGTAAAGGCCAACCGAATTTCTTTTTCGGTTGTTGGCACTGTCCATTTTGGGGCGAATTCTTGTGTTTTGCCATTTTCGCCAATTTTCGTTTTCGGTCGAAAAAAACTATTTTCGGTCGAATTATAGAGTTTTGCTACTTCTTGGAAAGAAAAGTCTTTGTTAAACTTATACCTAACCAAAGCAATTCACGGATAATCAGCTTCACAGGCTCAAAAATATGCCATCATGCGCGTGCGAGCCCTCACGACGGGGGATGCTGTGGCCCGGGGTGGGGTCGTCTTGGCGGTGTCTCTAGACATCGCCAATGCCTTTAACACCCTGCCCTGGAGTTGCATCAGGGAGGCACTTCGGTATCACCGGATGCCGACCTACCTCTGTCGTGTGGTCGAGGCCTATTTGACGGACAGGGCTGTCATCTACCCCGGTCACCAAGGAGAGTGGAACCGGCGAGAGATGTCGTGCGGTGTCCCACAGGGATCGGTCCTGGGGCCGCATCTGTGGGACATCGGATACGACTGGGTGCTGCGCGCCGATCTCCCTACTGGCGTCAGCGTCGTCTGTTACGCTGACGACACGCTGGTCCTGGCGCAGGGGAGGTCGTACCAGGCGGCGGCCGACTTAGCGACACGCGGGGTTGCGACAATCGTCGACAGAATCCGGCAGCTGGGACTCGAGGTGGCCCTGCACAAGTCCGAGGCCATGGGTTTCTATGGTCCTCGTAGTGCGCCACCGCCGGGTTCCCAGGTAATGGCGGGAGGGGTTCACATCGGCGTCGAGTCGACGATGAAGTATCTGGGACTCGTCCTCGACAGCCGGTGGAACTTCGTGGAGCATTTCCGACGTTTGGCTCCCAGACTGGACCGGGCCGGGGCTGCCTTGAAGCGGCTCCTGCCCAATCTGGGAGGTCCAAACGCCTCCTGCCGGAGGCTCTACGCGGGGGTCGTGCGGTCCATGGCCCTTTACGGGGCGCCGGTGTGGGCGCCCTCATTGAGGCGGCAGCCAGCCCGCCGGCTGAACGCGTCCCAAAGGGTCATGGCCATCCGGCTGGCCCGAGGATACCGCACGGTCTCCTGCGAGGCGGCGAGCCTCCTTGCCGGAGTACCGCCATGGGATCTGGAGGCAAAGGTCCTCGCGCACATTTGGGAGTGGCGCGAGGAGGCGAAACGCCGGGGCTTAACTCCGATGCCGCAAGAAGTTGCGGCACAGCGGACAGAGCTCCGGCGGGATCTCATGGCGGAATGGAGAGTGCGATTGTCGCAACCCAGCGCTGGGCACGCCGCAATTGCGGCGATAAGACCCCTCTTTGAGGAGTGGCTAGAGAGGCGCCACGGCGTCCTCACCTTCCGCCTGACACAGGTGCTCACCGGACACGGCTGTTTCGGGAGGTACCTGTTCAGGATAAAGCGGGAGGAAACGCCCGGGTGTCATCACTGTGTGGATCGCCCGGAGGACACGGTGGAGCATACGGTGGAGGTCTGCCCGGCTTGGGCAGAGCATCGCCGTGTCCTCGTGGAAGCGATCGGCGGCGGTGATCTCTCGCGTCCGGCCCTGATTCGGGCCATGCTACGGAGCGAGAGGAAATGGCAGGCCGTCACCTCGTTCTGCGAAGCAGTAATGCTCGCGAAGGAGGAGACGGAGCGCGTGAGGGAAAGGCAAATTTCGCGCCCTCGCGCCCCTAACCGCCGCAGCAGGAGACGCCCTGGGCGTCGGGAGTCACGAGAGGATTTCCGGCCACCGTAGGCGCGGGCTTGCGGACGGTGAGCAATGGGTAGCTCGCCGTCCGATAAGGACCAAGCCCGGGTCGACGGCGCGTTGTGTTCCACGCGCGCCTCAAAGAGATGTCAGCAGAATTGACGGGGTCCGCTAGGGCCAAGGCCTGCCGGGGGTTCGAAGAAAACCGATAGGGAAATCGTGGCCCCCTGGCAACACGGCAACTGAAGGAACACGGGTGGGTTTTAGTCAGTAAGAGTCTGACACGCCCTCCCGCTCCGCCCAGAGCGGGAGAAGTTATTTGATAATTTCCCACCCAAAAAAAAAAAAAAAAAAAAAAAAAAAGGCTCAAAAATATCAACATCAATTCTTGTTTTTCTTGTAAGTACCTACAGCAAATCCCCAAGACGTCAAGCTATAAAGGCGCTAAAAATAAAATAATTCATATGTTGTTTCATAAAAACATCTCGCCATGCCGCTTATGACGATTCGTTTCGGCACTGACCTAATCAGAGCAATGTCATCACACGTAATTTTTTGCATCGCACTGTATTTCCGTAGCTCTAATAGAATGAATCACGGACCAAAAAGCAACAACTAAACGATTATGTATCAGAAGTGCTGATTTATTCATTTGACTTTTTTTTTTTTATAGAAATCTACTGTGCAATTATGTTTTATTCCATAACGACTAGCTTGATCTTGAAATTGATTTCAAGATCGAGCTAGTTTTTGACCTAAGTTGACCTGACATAGGCAATAACACCAGATTCAAAATAAGTAGGTTCATTGATATCAAAAAGAGAAGTTTTTTACACACAAACCGCTTTTGATATGTTTTATTTGTTTATTTTAGAAACAAACCTATATAAAAGTAGGTATTATACAAAACCACATGCACTTGGATCAGATAAACATTAAGCCGCAATGGCATAGGTATTTGGATTATCCATCTTAGATATCACAAAGGATTTTTATAAAAATGGTTAACAAAAGAAAACATAGATCTCACATCTCAAAAGACGCTAGTATCGGTCACTTTAATAAAATGTAGTGGTTGTGGTCGAACATTCCACGACCGGCATACATGTATATTGAACTCTAATTTGAATTTTCAACAGCGGCGGCCATTGCTCCTTGCATGCGTTTACACTATGACGCCCACCTATTTTCAGCTGCGCCACGCTTTAATGTTTATTTCACGTTATTGCTCCAAAACAAATGTAAATATTTCTCTCCTATTCGATCAAAATACTTATGAATGTGACTTTGGGGATACAGTGCAAACAAACACGATCTTCAATAGACAAATGTAGAGGACAAACTAAACAGGGCGATGATACGCCATTAGGTCAATGTGCCTAAAACGATGAACCCAGATTATAAATAAAAATATTTGTTCTACTTATCAAGTTAATCCAAAATATTTTCGATTAGATAAGAAAGTGGATTAACAGTAATGAAACATCAATTCTCGAGTATCCAACGATAATGCAATTGCTTTATTTATATGCTACTCATGAAATCGTACACGCTTGTGATTTGATACATGCACCTAATCCTTTCTCACATAAAACAATGGTTTCACAGAGTTAGCTACTAATTTTTATGTAACTATTATGACACGAATAGGTACATAACCTATTGACCTACTTTCTTGAGCATTAATACAAAGTATATTTGAGCAGATAGTACACGTACATATTGGTACAATGTACGGCCTGTGCGCTTAGGCGCGTGTCGTGAGATGGTACGGTGCATCTGCAGCCGAGATAACGAGAGATAACCACAAATAGCTCTTACATAACTAATAGTAGCATATAAGTTGCGTGTTTCAACGACAATAAACTGAGCAATTACATTCAGTGAAACTACCAGTAAAAGTATGCCAGGAAAATATGGTTGCATAAACTCTACATTATTTTGACTACCGAATATTAGAGGTTCGTTAGATGTTTACCTGCATCACTACAGATGACATACAAAGAAGTGAAACACTTGATAAGACGTTGCACTCGACAGATCAACAGACAAAAATGTTTCGGTTAAAATTCGAGTGATGACCAAGTCAACAAGAATTCTGGGGAGTCCCGTTTCAGGTAGAGAACGTTGAGACAGAAACACTCACTAACCTTATCGAACGTGATGACCGGCGCCGCCGACCCTATGGTGCCGTCCTTTTTCTTCTCTATCTTGTAGACTATGATGTGATTCTCACGCACGGTATGGACAATAAATGCCTTCGAATCTGGACTCCAGGCGACGTGCGACGCGTGGTCAAAGTCGATGTTCACACGCAAAGTTTTGTGTTCTTTCTGGTTTAGATCCCGAACGTCCCAGAGGATCACGGAGCCATCTGAATACAATACCTCTCGGTTATTAAACGCTCTCAGCAGAGCCTCATAATATGGCGCACGTCTGCCGCACTAAATTCAAAGAAATATAAAATCAATATAAGGTCATAGAACCTCTTTGGGTTTGACTTTAGGGAGCGCGTCGAAGTCACCCCAAAATACTGTTATGAGAACGTTAACTTATTTTTAATTCTATTGTTTGTGAAAGTAATAAAAATGCTGTAAGTACTGATTGGAATATCAAATCTAACACTAACAGAGTATTGTGACTAATTTAAAAGCCATTAATTTTTCTTTTCAGGTTGACGAGTCAAGGTAAGGCTAGTTAGTACTTAATATAAAGAATATATAGATACTGTATGTAACAGTCTAGTCGGCATTGTTTTCGGGCAACAAATCCCTACCGACTGTCATTTACACTTCTCATTAACAAGCCGTTTTTGCTTCTGTGGGATTTGAGTCAGAATTGGCCCATTGTCAGCTACATATTCGCAAATTATTTCAGTCTGTATTATCTGAACTAAAGACAAAACTCTGGATATTAATCTATGTATTCATTACATCATGTAATACTGTATACAAAAACTGAAGGTCATGCGGTTAGATGAATATCTGTATATAGACATATTATAATAATTCAGGTTTAACCAACTTGGCTTCCCGCGAGAACTAATTATAAACCATCAATTATGTATGAAGTCGTTCATTTTTGAATATGATTATGAAGCGAATGAGTATTTACTTAAACAGAACACTATTATCTTAACACAACGATGTTCTCGCGCTCTTTCTAGGAAGCACAATATGCACCGGAAAATAGTTTTGTTACGTACTATCAAAGTAGGTAAAATGAATTATGCATGCAACAATGAGCGAACCGGTAAAAGGTCAACGGACCACTTGAGATATCGAAACTGAGTCACTGTATCAAGGCCTCATGATTTCAGGCAATCAGGCACTGCGAATTTAAGTTCCCTACCTCTCGGTAGCGGGCAATGATTTCATGGTAAGAGTTACAATACCAAATCTCAACTTAGAATGCTATGATTTTTTTTAGATACTACGGGCTATTATTTATACAGCAGCCTTGCACGGTATATAAATAAATATTGTCAATTCAGGAAACGTTTTGGAGAAACATTGTCGAATTTAATTGAAAAAACGTAATAGGTATAAAAGGCACCTGCCAGTATGACCTACACCCAAATAACAGTATAATGGATCAATCAGTTAAATGTAGTTACCTAACTAGTTTAAACTGCGGTTTGTACTTTAACAGATGCAACACAACATCAATGCATATCCTTGTGCAGTTGAGCCTCGTTTAAATAATTCATGTCACGATGTTACGTCTAGCAATATCCTAGTAATTAAAAGATTGTCTGAAGATCCGTAACGATCAAATAATTGATAGCAAGAATAAAAATATTTTTTTATTCGGAACGCGTTTAACTCTTTTCGTTCATTGGCCTCTTCGAGCATCAAGAACTAGGAAGTCTGTTGGTGGCTAATGTAGAAATAAAAAACACAATAGCCATCATGTATTATTGTTACGTAGGTACGTATATATTTTTGTGTTTATTTAAAATAATCATGACTGTTGGTTCATACATACATAATGAGCCCAGCGATTCTTATCCGAGACAAAAACTCGTCTGTGTCAGTAATACTCGTACCAAATTCAAGGTCCAATGGCATTGTCAGTCTGGTTGAGGCCAGCCACCATCGCGATTCTTTATGTAGGCAGTAGGTGGTTACATATGTACTACTTACTTCTACAACAATAAATTCATTTACGACTTCCATGATTTGGTTAAATGAGCACACCCATTATGAATCATAGGTTTAAATAAGTGATTCATCGTTTTAATGAGTTCAGTGACATTGAATTTTCTGAAAATCGAATAAAGACTGCATAACAAAGTACACACTAAGGTAGTGTGTAGGTATATGTTCGCCTTATACAAAGCGCCTATGAATAAAGTATTGCATGGTGAGGTCCACGTAGGCGTGTCGGAGTGTGGCCGATGACGAAACAACGCCTCATTTTGTGCAAGTATTATTGTGAAAGAGGTACCTATTGACGCGGAGGCGAGTTCGACGACGACGGCGCCATGGAGGCCAACACGACGTACTCTCAATACTATTATGCATAAGTCACCTCTACATACGAACATCATTAAACCAATGGCTCCTAATATTTAAAGACAAAAACTCAACAACACACGAGCAAGAAATAATAAATACTTAATTACTTCCATTCTGACTTGTAACAAAGTACATTTGTGACTGAAGGTTAGGAAAAAGATCAACGATTCACAAACACCAAAATTAACATGAATATAATTGAGTACTTCGGTAATAAACTTATAGTTTCTTCGATTGCAATAGTAAACACGCATTTATCGAGTTTTCGTACAGAAATTACGACACAGCGACTGTAACAATCAGACAACACGAATACGATACGGAGGTTACACACAAACGCCAGCGATACAAACATGCCAGTATCATCTGATTGTGCTGATATCATTATCGGTATCACGAATTCATCGCACTGTACAATACTTACGTTTCTATACTGATCTATTTTGGGCTGTTTTATTCGATCCGGAGCTGACGTGGCGCGGCTGTCGTCTGCTCTCTTTCGTGGAAACTTGCCCGCTCACCGGCAGATAACCAGCGCGTCATTAATGTTATTTGTTGATACTAAGAGTCACATCACAAACTATGCTATCATTCATAACAAGCCAGCTGTCATTGTTTATTTTAAATATTTGACATCATATTGTAGTATCTTGATCGTCAGATAAAGAAAGTATCAGACGTATTGTTCAGAAATCCTACATCATATTTAATTATGTTACACGTTGATTAGATAATACAGCGTGGAGCTATTAAGAATAGGTTACGCTATCTGTTAAGGAAATCGTAAATGTAATACATGTCCTTAATGATTAAGTGGCCCTGTTCAATTGGCACCATTTTTCTATTAATTTAGAAAACATAATTCTAGCGCGTAGTATTTGCTCGACTTTGTGATTGTGAGATCTTTTTGTGAATTGAATATAAACGTTTTTGGACGACACGAAACGTAAACAAAACGCTCATACAGACGACCGGGCGGGAGGGCGTTGCTCTTTCTTAGCTGATATACGCAGTATCTCATGTATTTTACATATATGTTTTTGAACTTTCGATCGTACGTTGTCCTAAACAGTAAGCACAATAGATGCACATTAACTCCATTCAAAACACAACCCTATAATACCACGGTACTATCAACCAATTGAAATAAAATTACTTAATTGTTCTAATCTCAGCAATTTCCAAAAAAAGAATTGATGTTTTTTTAGTGGAAGACATTGCGGACGCATGTTATGCTAGTTTCATTATTTCTATTTTATGTAAGAGCATTACGTAAACTGGCTTTGAGTGCACGGTCATTCAATTATATCTGATTAAATAAGCGCCTCTTTAGAATTAAATTAGAGTCTTCTACATTTTGTGTGTTGAAGAGCTGCATTAAAAATGTAAAACCATACACTACATTATGATTAATACTCTTACTTATGCATCATATAGGTCACGCGATCATTGAAAAAGCTTTTACCGGGAATCCACATCGATGTGCACTGACTCAGTTCTTGAGAATAACAAAAAATATGCTGACGCTAAGGCTTAGTCATTAGGAAAATTACATCATTATATTATGATGTACATAAAATATTGATAACAATTCGGCATCACAACAATGTTGAGGAAGTTTCGTTTAAGAATCATAAGTTTCCTGTGAACTCAGAGACAGCGCACATGTGATTTTCCCTGTAGTGTATCCTCCATTCATAAATCATTAGTAGTGTTGGTATTATCTCGTAATCTGGGAATCCCTTACGTCAGAAAAATATTTCATATACAGCAAGTCTAAGCAGCTACGTAGAGACACCTACGTGATAATGAGTATTGTGTAGCAAGTGCACTAAGTGATTATTCTGATAAACAATGATAACTAAGCGAGTGAAAAACTGTCGAGTTGCATAGCTGAACTAGCACTGGTTACGTAGTAGAGAAACCTAACATAGTGAAAGTTTTTATGGCTCTACCTACAGTGACACACAAAACACTACCACAGTTTAATCTAACGGATTATTAATGTTGAATATAAAACGGTGTCACAGTTAATTTTATTCTGACATTTCGGAAACGTTAAGCTTAAATTAGATGCATGATATATTGTAATTTAAGCGCAGTTATAAGTGTTTTCATATGTACATACCCAATTTCTTTTGTGTGTTTAGGATCAGGATAAAACAAACAAAGTTTTTAAGAAAAAATATCACGTTTATTGCTGTAATTGCAATTCGAAGGCACATACTGTTACAGTACGCGCAGCTCCGTCAACGTGACGAATTTGTCACTTAAAAATTGTCAGTCCTCAATCATTGTTTCATGTCCATAGAACAGTCGTCTTAAAGTTAACTCAGTATTTAGGCGGCACTAATTAACGGATCATACGGCTGCAGCATGGGTAGTTGGTTCGAAATACGGGTACGGTTTGCGATGGCTCGTTCTTCGTGTACTTTCAGAAGTACTAGGTCCATAGCGGCGCGGGCATCTTCCAGGGGCGAGTGGCCAGCACTGCCGCGCTGCACGATGCGCCCGAGCAGCTCCTCCGAGAGCGCCCGCAGCGAGCGGCGCATGGGGAAGCCTCGCGCGTGAGGATACAGCGCGCAAGTGTCCACCACTGCGCTGTGCAACAGCTTCAGTGCACGCAGGTCATTATCCAAGGCATGTCCGATCAGGATCGTGTCTGTACCCACGAATCCAAGTATGTCATTTTGTACATCTCGTAGCGTCTTAGTCGCGCGCGCCAAGTCGCGCGGCCTGATGCCCGAGAAACGGGTGTTGTGATCAACTACAGGTGAGCTAGGTTTCACTAGTGATTTGTATACAAGACGGCCATCAGCGGCGATGACCGCAATACTAGCTAATTCCAGGCCTGCCGTTGTGTAACACATCTCTGTATCGATGGCGTATACACCACCGCGAGGCGAACGGGCACGCACATAACCTTCGAGAGGCCCATTCATGCCTGGACGAGTGCCGCTCCAAACATGGAAGCGAGCTGTGCTGCAACCTCTGGCGCCAAGTGGCGACTTGCAGCAAGAGTAGCGGCAATCCCCACTCACACGTCCCCAATGATAGAGACACGGTTCATCCTTGAGATATTCACCTTCGCGAGTCATTCGAAACATTTTATCACAACGTACACACAAATGTTCCACTGTATCCGCTTCTTCATCACTGTCGGAGCGCGGAGTCGAACCCAACGACCCGCGACCGCTGTCACCTTGCGAGCCGGGCACAAACTCCGGCGCGTTGACGTCCCAAGTTGTAGCTGGCAGAGGTCTAGGTCGAGGCGGCGGATTGATATACACCACAGCTTTCGACGAGTTCGGATCAATCTCGAGCGGATATCCCAGCGTCCACATGCGCTTGGGTGACAGAAGATGCGGTCGGAGTGCTTCTACCAGTTCTTCAGTGGAGATTCTCGACGGCGTCGACGGCGTCGGCGGCGCGGACGGGGGGCGGCGTCGATCGCGCGGCTTGCGCCGGCGTGCTGCAGCGCTGGCAGAGTCCACCGACGCGAGGGTCTCTTCATAAAACCAATCGTGTAATTGAATACAAAAATGCATGTTTCTGTACTGGCTTGTGTACACATAGAGTCGAGATAGCGAGCGCGGAGCTGGAGGCAGAGATACGTGCTATCGCGCGCGCGGGCGCTGTACTAATGGCGCGATGGTGGGGCAGCCTACGCTTTATACGTTACGAGGTAGCGCGCGTTCGTTAACGGGACACGCCAATCGACCGGCCTATTCTCATTTTTCTAAACAATAAAAAGCTTGATATTTGTAAATAAGTCAAATGTGAGATAGTATAAAAAGTGTCGTATTAAAATAAATGCGTAAGGAAACATTGGTAAGACTACTTCTAATCCTAAATGCTATCGAGAAAGTCCCGCACGCTTTGTTTACACAGATCAGCTGATGTTCCGCACGGTGTTTACGTACTGTTATAAATAAAAACGACGCCATGTGGCATTTTTAAAGAAAATATTCTTTAGCAATGACATTTCTTCTACGGAATATATATGAAACATTCAACTACGGTTTAATTGTATTTATGTTAATAGGAAAATACTAAGAAGTAATAAAATTAAATAATGATTCAGTCATTAGTGTCATTACATTATTGAATTTTACGTGTAATTTTCGTAAATATGCTTTCTGGTGAAATCATTAAGAAGTAGATAGTAATACGTACAGTTATGTACGTATAAGTTAATTGTAACTGAGTGAGTACGGGCGGTAGCGGAAGGAAGGACGGCCGTTGCCCTACCCTGACTCTGCTGTGAATAAGAAAATCGTATTTAATCAAAATAAACTCTCTGTTTGTTTCAGGGTTTATTTATAAGCTTAAGGCCTCAATAATGTAAGGATTAAAATAATACTGTCTACATGTAAAGTCTGTCTTCTTTGTGAAATATAATTTGTCCGTATGAGTCACTAGAGTTTAGGATGAAATTTACATCACACGGTTTTTCGGTTTTTTTGCATACGTGACTAAAGACAGATAATGATCGTGCTTGCTTCGGAAAAAAAAAATTATGGGGCAAAATATTGAGGAAATGTTTATTTATGTTTTCACAATAAATATTTGTTTTATCAGCTTTATCGGGTGTTTTACTTTTAATTAAGTTATCTCCATCATTTGAACTAATTAGATAGGTATCTAGATCTGTTTGTATAGAAACTCGTTAATTGTTTTTGTTGATAAACAATCGCTCCAATAAGTTATTTTTATTCGGATCAATAATCTGTAATGAACTTCACTATCAAGCGCATGTGCGCATGAAGGATACGGTATATAATCGCAATAATATGTCTGTCTGTCTGTCGGTGCGTACATCGTGCGGTTGCTGTTGACTGGTATACACGCAGCTACATGTATATAGCACGAGCGTGTGAGCATGTGTGCTGAGCAGTTGTTTGTATACAGAAGCGCGTGTGGGCGCGGCGCGCTGGTCGCTGACACCGGCGATAACCTTCGATGTCAAACGCGCATCGACTCGGCGAACGGTACCGTACACGATACTTGTGTTGGCCCGTGCGACCACTTTGTCTAAACTGATATGATTCCTACGAAATTCTTTTGTGCTGTGAGGACACAACTCGACACGTCAGATGGCACGAAGCAGTTTATAAAATATGGAAAAACTTAGAATCAGTAAAGCCGCTCTGGGAAATGGAACCGGACTCTACGAGTATAACAGATTGTGGAGCAGCTATGCTGCTTGCACTGTAAATTCCTTGAAGAACTTTATACAGGGTAGGTATCCAGCGGGCATATAAATTAAATTTGTTCATAAATTCAGTTGTGTAAACAAAACGTCTTACAATTTATGTGACAAAATAAATGTTTTAAATTCACTTACTTCAATATTTATTGTCTACGATTTTATTTAAAAAAATCTGTTTTTTATTTGCCTGTTTTAAATACAATTATTTTAATGTTAACTGTCCACTATTTTATTAAACGTTTATAAATTGGTATTTGCCGTCTGTGTTTCTAGCAGATTACCTACTTAAGAAAATGTAGGACGATCTACTCTAAATATTTGAAATTAAATTCTTTTTCGTGGGTGTGCGTTGGTAGTATGCAAATGAAACCTATCATATATTACCACTTGTAACACGGCATTTTTTTACATGAACTAGAATACGGTTACGTTTATATGATAGTGAACGAGTCGATATTATTGGGAACTATGTCAAATAAACTTATTTTCAGCGAAGCATGATAAGATATAGCTATTATCTACGAAGTGCCAAATATTGGTTGTTTGTTTATCGTTATTTAATAGGCTCATTAAAGAATATTAACGATGCGCTGCGAATGCTCTCGTTAAACTCTCGTCTAGCTAAACGTGTTTATGTTACGTGCGAACGCGGCACAATCGACGAACCGGGATTGGAGGCATTCCCCATTCATGTCGCGGCTCTAGTCGCGTCACACCTGGATTTACTTCAACACTACTATGATATCCGTTATAAGAGAACTGTATAAATGGAATAAGTGGTAGTCTACGACGCCAATAATAAACGTAAACGCCTACTTTTGTTGTTCTACTCGCGATCGCGGTCAGTGGGCCACGGCAAGCGATGAGTATTACCGGAACTTAAAATTTCAGTTACCTATGCTGTTCGAAAGACCTTGACAGTAAAAACAAATATGGTAAATTATTACAGACAGGCTCTACGTCACACACGCACTTTAAATATTGCCGACACACAAGAGTACTGTGGCCATATTGAGAAATGGTTGCATGAATAATACAACTTATTACGTTAATGTCCCAAAAATATACTTATAAGATGGTTTTAAGTAGGTACATGAGTATTGTATTGACAAATAACATTTGACTTCTAACCATCGAACTGAATACCAAAGTCTTGATTTCATTGTGACTATTTTTTTACCAACGAACCGCCAGTTTTTTCGCGGTGGTATCAAAGCTTTGGTTCAGATTCAGACTCAGATGTCAACACAGTTTTTATCAGAGAACTCGTAACCAAAGAACCTGTTACATCATAACCAGTTTGTGAATTTACCACAACGTGTAAACTTGCTTTAATATTTGTAATTATGTATGTAACTGGAATCATTAATGAATAAATATAAAAATACAGTTTTATGTCAAATTAATTCGTTGTCTAAACATCTAACGTTCTCATTGTTGTGTTCTATAATAACTGTGATAATTAGTGTGTGGGTCACAGAGTAACAACAAAGCAAGTGCGGGCTGATAACATCGCGGCACAATGTTTTGGTGAAAGTTGTACATCATCGGCAGCTGACCACTGTCACGCAACTGCAAGTAGGTCAAGGAGCTTGCGTAGCCACTGTGACTAAGCCAACCGTATGAATGGCTTGCAGTTTTAAGCCATATGAATAAGCTTATCGATATTACATTCGCTGAATACAGAAAATATTCAAGGAAATGACTAACAATAGGAAATATGTAATAAATGACAACGGAAACATAATAGTAGGGTGATGTAAAGTGAACAATAAACGTCGCAATAACACACCCACTAATGTAAACAAATAGACAACCGCTAAATTCTCAAGTGTTTGTGTAACCAATAAACATCGGACGCGTAGAAATGATTTTCTTAAGTAGGTAAATGATATGAAGCAGATTAGCATAAAATTATAAAAAACTTGATCTAAATAGTCGCTTAAATGGCTTCTGCGAGGTTCAAAAACACTAACACGGCTAGAGCTGGCGCTAATAAGGACTATTGAAATAACGGTGCATTGAAGAAGAGCAAACTAGTTGGTAACAAACCGGAAAAATAACGTTTTCGGGCCACGTCCACCTACAGCGTTGACACCGTGGTTCACATACTACCTTATACGAGATACGCATATAATGATACGTCTGTTTTTTTCGTATCATCTTTGTCAAAACAACATTGTATTTACGATATTATTCAAGTCATTACGTATAGTACAAAACTCACAAAAAACAAGTCAATCTTAAACATAGCTTCCTTTTGTATAAAGATTGACATTAAAGATTGAATTCAAAGTCTAAAGATCGAACGTCCGTCGTCAACTGGCTGAGAGTATATAAGGACAAAGTAAATAGTGTTTATCCACAGAGATGTGTGTTCAGCGTTACCTTCATATTTGCACCTACGTAAAATGCAGGCTCTAGTAATTATTATCGTACAATGCTTTTTATACTCATCAAAGTCAAAGATAAATGGGAGTAAATTGACGTTTGAAAATTCATGGACAGCCGATAATGATCGCGTAGAGTTGGTAACTATTTGAAAACGGTTTTAGAACGCATCGATTACTATTTGCAGTACGTTTATTGCACGAGTTGCTGATTTTCAATAATGTAGAATGATTTGGATTTATTTATCGATTCTAAGCCAAGGTTCTTATTTTTATTTGAATTTCAGACTGACTATATTTGCCTGTATTCTAAAATGTCCAAAACTTTTATTTAATATTTAACTTATTTAATATTTTACTTTTATTTGTACCCGGTTGATGGCAATAGGCTCGCCCCCTATTATATGGGACTTAAACATAACTGGCGAAATGTGGGTGCACATGCTACAGGTACACCTCTGCCCAACCTTTCGGGGAAACAAGGCATGATGTTATGTTATGTTTTATTTAATTCGTATGGTATGGAAAATTAGCTTGTGAAAAAATTACCAACTACAGTATATCCTCTTCCTAGACATAAGATTTTAAAATACAACAAACAATAGCATTGTTAGTCCATAAATAAACGAATTATACCTAATGCATACGTTTTTTACGTGGGACATGGTCAACCGCTACGTGCAGTTACACCCTACTGACTACCCAAGTATGAAGTTAGTTGTATAATAAGAAACATATTTCTGAGAATTTGTTTTTGGTAGCAAGAAGACTCAGTCCGTGGGTTAGAAGCCCACACATACGCCCGAGATCACTATTCCTTTTCTAATAATGACAAATCCTAATTGGCAGCTATATAGATAGATCGCTAATTCGGAGATACCTATCATGTACTCGGAATTCTTAATGGTTTTACGTTAATGGACAGTTAGCATTATGCGTAGCTAATATTCCATAATCATTAAATAGGTAATTGTGATTATATTATTTATCATAGTTAACGATTTATAAATAGTGCATGAAGTCGTCACGTCCCAGACCCGTCTGAATCCACTGGATACGTTTCCTACATTGACCGCTTATCTGCATGTTACTGCGCAGTATGTAAGAACATATCACCAATGTTTATTTTTATTACTACACTCTCAATAGTGTTAATCATACTTCCCTAAATACCTACTGAAGTTGATTATATACGACCTACTTAAATAAAATCTACATGTGTAAATGCTAATTAAGCTGTCGTACACCAAACAGGTCGTAATAATATCAAAGTTTTGGGAAACCAGCAGTGCCGTGAACTCGTGACGCAGTTTCATTGAGAATTTTTACAAAATGGGTTTATTATAGTTTGACAAATATAAGCGGAACGTTTGCTTATTTTTAGCTGTGATCAATAAAATTTCAAGGTGGAGGACAAACGAGGTGGCGACACGCGCCATCGGATTGACCGAGCCGGGCGGAATCCTCGGTGGCGTGGTGCCAATGTGCTACTCCAACTTACGTCACACTACGTAGAGATCTGATAAGTGCATAATGTGATCATTATAATTCATGTACTATTTAATTTAGATGCATCGTCTAACACGATTTGGCTCCATACAACTAATTAGATTCATCATCATTAAAGTCTTCTAGAAGATTTTTTCTGTCAATTAGCCAAATTGTTCAAATTTATTCTACTCCAATACGCAAGTTACTCTTTATTTTCCTGATATTCAAGACCTCCACGACGCCCATGGCCTTAACAGAGTGATAGTTACTGGTTGAGTGAATTGTTTTTTCACAAAGCTTTTTCTCCTCTAAAAAAGCTAGTTTTTAAGCAGCAAAAAGCCTCTATTCGCTTTTTTACCGTCCAAAAAATGTTTCTCCTTCAGTTCATTTAATGAAGTTTATACAATTGATTTACCACAGTTCAGTGGTTCCTGCTAACTATCTCTGAATTCAAAGGTACTTTTATTTAATTAGCCAAGCTTTACACCGCGTTAATTACTATGATAATGATTTGGAGCACTTACCGAGCTGTTGTTTTAGAGACTACCTATCTTACCGCTTTGATTTATTTTCCTTTTATACATCCATATTTTGTTTATTGCTATTTTACTATCTTGTTGATGCTGTTATGTTACAATTTGTGTTGATTTCATTCACCATTTTAATCCGGAAATATTAATGGAAATTTGCTGGTATATTTTATTAGATAGCTATAAACAAACAACCGTTTTCAGGAGACTCTAAAAGCGATTGATGGTCGCAATAAACATAAATTGTTATGGACACTTAGAAGGTTAATGTCGCGGATCCTCTCGACACTATCCCTTAGCTGTCTCCCACGATACCCATATCAAAAGAAGGGATCATTTCTTCCGTGCAACAACCACGAGGTATTGTTATTAAAAGAAATATCTTAATAACATTTATCAGCTCTACATTCACGATATACGGGGCTATTTGTTTGATAACAGGTTATTGAAGCAAATGTGTAACTGCGGCCGGCGATTTTAAGCTAGATGGCTAGCGAAGTAAACGTATGGCGGTCATCGGCCTTGTTAGTCCATGAGCGGTGTTGTCGTCATATGCAAATTGCTTTGCGCTAATTTACAGAAGAGTACAATGCCATCCACTTAATCATCACGATCGACGTGTAAGATAAAAAACCTCACCATTGGATACACTTAAACGGTTTTATGAAATATTCTAAATTCCGAATAGAGGAGTGGCTGAAGTCGTGAGTGGAAGGCTTGTTTTTGTGCAGCAATTTGGTAATACAGACGTACCAAATGCCTTTTTACAACCTAATATTATTACTTCCAATATTAATGACCAGTTTAATTACAGCTAGCACAAACACACTACTTCAGTAAACCTTTCCAGAGGGAAACATTAATATTGTGACGTTCCTGAACCAAACAAAATTTAGGCCACATTTGAATCTACACCAAATTTTTGCCAAGAACAACATTAAGTACTTGATTTAGTTTTGACCCCAAATTGGCACAAGTCGTCAAATAATCCGGTCAAACACTACAGTGGAACTCAACTGCTCAATTGATAAATTGTTGAGTACCATAATTGGGCCGTAGGTACGTTGTTACTACCTACTTGTCGCCTTTTTGTCGGTAGGTATTAGGCGATCGAAAAAAATATTGTAAGCAAAAAAATGTGTAGGAGAAAAACTGTGGGTATATTGTGTAACGTTCTGCTGATAAACCTTCAAACTTAACGCTTGTTCCTCATTTAAACTGACTTATAGTATTAGTTACAGTGTTACAATGTACCGGGTTGACAGTGTAGTTCCCGAGAAAGAACGTCGTAAGAATATCTAGCACCATCCTCTTATTTATACGCCAGTAACGACTTTTAAATAATGCCCGTTTAACAAACAGTTCATCTGTAGAAGCTAAATTGTATCTGTACATTAGAAGGCTCATTTTTTTATTTTGTTTATTAGTTCTTATATAAAGGGCTAAAAATCGCGTTAATATGTTGGATCATACATTACATACCAAGACCCCTCCGTGCCTCGGAAAGCACGTTAAGCCGTTGGTCCCGGCTGTCATTTGTAGATCTTTGACAGTCGTTACGGGTAGTTAGAAGCCCAAAAAAGTCTGACAACCAGTCTTACCAAGGGGTATCGTGTTACCAAGTTACTAGGTTGTGGAGGTCAGATAGGCAGTCGCTCCATGTAAAATACTGATATTCAGCTGCATCCGGTTAGACTGGAAGCCGACCCCAACATGGCTGGGAAAAGGCTAGGCAGATGATGATGATGTTGGATCATACAAGTAGGTTCACGTGCAAACTGTACTGCTGTATTGTTTCCGGAAATATTGAGAGTTTCAATGGTAACCTTTCCATAACTAGTAATATTCTCGGAAAAGACAAAGCTGGATCAACACACGTTTGCGTTGGTCCAGTCTAGACATTCACCGATCGACTTCAACGCAGCTTCAACGCAAAGCTACGGAGCGCCTACGCAATGGTACGCAGCTTCAATACTATGCTAGTAGAATGCCTATGTAATACTACGCAGCTACAACGCAATGCTATGAAGCGCCTACGCATCTTGTACGCAATGCCACGGAGCTACAACGCAGTGCTACGGAACGCCTACGCGACTGCTACGCAGCTTCAACTTAAAGCTACGGACGCCTACGCAATGCTACGCAGCTTCAACACGATGCTACGGAACGCCTACGTAATACTACGCAGCTACAACGCAATGCTACGGAGCGCCTACGCGTTTCCTATGCAATGCTACGGAGCTAAAACGCAGTGCTACGGAACGCCTACGCGGCGGCTAAGGAGCTCCTACGCAATGCTACGGAGCGCCTTCGCGTCGCCTACGCCAAGCTACAGAACAATAATGCAGTGCTACGGAACGCCTACGCAACTGCTAAGCAGCCTCAACGCAGTTCTACGAAGAGCCTGCTAGGTGTTTTAAACATAATACGCAGCTTCAACGCATTGCCACGGAGCGTCTACGCGCCTTGATAACAATGCTACGCTGCGTTTACGTTGTTTAAGCGATGTAAACGCAGTCAATGTGGGTTGCTAACGCTTTAGACTCGATTGTTTTGTAACTACAAAACATTGGTTTACATTATATTGGCTGTTTCCCGGAAAGTAGAATACTCTCATTAATCATCCGAGTTTTCAACTGAAGTAAATGAGCTTTGAAGTTGTATGAACTAACGAAAATGAGTCATTGCGGTGTTAAAAGACAATAGTTTGGCTACACTATCAGTGAAGGAATTTTAGGTCTAGTACTTTTGCAAATTTTAAAATCTACCATTGAATTACCAAAACGGCGCCTTTGCAACTAGTGGAATAAATGATTTTTTAAGACCACAACTCACATCAGTAATGAGGCGATCGATAACGTACAGTACCATTATGAATGTGGTGTAAAATGACCTTACATGACTATATTCCTATTGATATTAAGTAGGAAAATGTATTTAATATGGTGTGCAAATTAAACAAGAAATCTAACCAATGATTGAAGAATAATTATGTGTAGGTACAATGCACAATTAAATATAATTCGATACGAAATCTCAATTTTTTATTTAATTACAACTTTGTTAGGAAAATTGGTAAACTACATAGCTTAATTACAATACAATCCCTCGTATTGATTTTCTTACTAGTCAAAGCAAATACATAGTGGTTATGTGCTGCAGAGGCTCTTATGTATTGCAAGTATATAATCAGAGCGTCGTCGGCACAGCCGGAACCCGATCTCAAAGCTTATTACTGCGTATAGTCAATTATCAGCGAGACGAGCAGCTAGCGTTCACATGGAGAACGTCGTTACATTATGAGAAGGATGTGTGACCGAAATAATACTATACGTGTGATGTCAAACATCTTATTTACCAGTCTTGTGGGATATTCTACAGAAACAAATCCGTTTACCTCAACGTATCGGAGGAATTACCGGATCTCAGAAGAAGGAAAATTGCTAAACGCTCGTATGATATAATAATATACGTCACAAGCAGATGATTAAGAAATATATACTTACTGCACACAACTTTACGCTCGTTAACAGATGAATTATGCGCACAAATTAGATTTCAGTTACGTCTAGAATGGTAATCCGAGGATTTATAACAAGTCGTTAATTTTAATATAATAAATAGTGATGATTAGCGTTTTGATTAATCTACCCTTGAACACCAGTGCCATGTGAATAGGACGCGACGGCAGACATCGCAGTTGCCCAATAATTTAAACAGCTGGTTTCTAAACGGAAACACCAAGCTGCAGTGCCTTTGTACGATTGTTATGCAAGCTGTTATCCATGTAATGGGGCTGAAGGTCTTGCAATTAAAAACTTCAGTGGGCGAGCCGTTTGATTCGCACTACAATTTTTTATATTATAATTAATTACTACAAAAAAGTAACTGTAAAAAATACACCATTTTACGCGGATTCTTATCAGAAAAAAAAAGTTTACTTAATAAGGAAGGAAAACCATTTGTATTTTTTACAAATGGACATGAACAAATATTCTGTTAAGTAACGTCTGAGTTTAGTAAACCGTAACTAAATTGACCATAAACCTAACTGTCGAACTGACCTCGCAAGTCTCAACACGTCTTTACACGCGAAACAACAACTATGTATTTCTAGCACGTGTTCTTATTTCAAAATAGGGAACAAATCTTACATAAGGCAGTCTCATAATCATTGTTTATTTTTGCAATTAATTCGATAAGTATAATCAATAAAGGTAAATTCGTGGCGGATGTGGTCCCTTGCCAATTGGCAGCAGAATTGGGTTACAGTATCGCTATGAATCCCACTGTTTATCATCTGTATGGAGTGCAGGATGACGTTAGCGGAAGTAACGGAACGAATCTCTTTTGTCTCTCATTTTAATTTGTGTGTCATGAATGAAGATTAGAGTCGAATTTACACGCGATATACATAATATAAAACATTATTGTTTTGACAATGTTTTTATAGCATACCTACTTCAAACTAACGGCATGCCCCAGCTTTTAGATTATTCCAAAATATACAAATGCGAACACAGAAATGTTCCTATGAGGCTTTAAACTATTTAAATAAACGTCACAGACGTAAGTATTTTACGTTTTGAATTTAATTTTTTTTATGCCTTTTCAATAAAATATTTGAGCAATATTTTAAAATCCTTACCAAAATAAGGAAGTCATATGGAAACGAATTGAAAACAAAAGCTGGTAAAAAGATAAGATTTTCAATAGAATCAGAGTCTGCATAATACAAGGAAAAGTGTAGAGGTTGGTGAAAATTTACACGAAAATAGAAATAAACGAGTATCAAAATATATTTACATTTCAAAAATAATTTTGTCTGTAATGTCTGTCTACCAAATCAATCACTGGTTACTTAGGAACCATTTTTGCCTATTGAAAGAGGCGGTGACGCGATTTCGGCAGCCATGGCCTTATGCAAACGTGGCCATTTCGACAATCGGCTTCGAGCAACTTCGAGAAATTAGCAAACAAAATTGAGATGAGAGAAATCTAGTCCGCAAAATTTGACAGCTCAGACTACGTAAATACGCACATTTTTAAGATCAATTTTGATTCTCAATAGAGACGTATGCTCTTTTAATAAGTAAATTATTTTAAAATATGTATGGCATCTGTTTCTTTAAAAATCCCGTATCGAATTATTACTTCTAGGTCAATATGAAATAAATAAAAACAGTTGTTGATTTTCCATTCCATCCATATTTTCTTCTTTAAACACGGGTGGCTGATCCAATCTGAAGGAGCCCGGTTGGAAAACTTTTCTTTATTACGTCAAGAAAATTAAATTGCTCGTTTGAAAAGCATTTCCCGGTGCGGAAGGCGTTATGTTGTATATTTATAGATAAACATCAACAGATAGTGACTTCGCTAAGTAACTAACGGAAATAGAATCGTTGAAAAGGTTTTATGTAACAATTGAATATGAATGGGAACAGGATTTTTCCTTGTGACATAATCTTAGCGTTTTGTAGTGTTACGACCATAACAAAAATTTTAGTTTGAACATGGCAGTAACCAAGTATTTCTTGTTTCAGTATTCAGATCATTTTCAATAAATTATAAAGTCGTTTTGTACTTAGGATGCGCCTGTCATTGAATTATTTTCCTGCTTCCTACTCAGTGTTACGGGCTTTGTTCTTTGCGAGCGCCACGATTCCACTTTGTATTTACTGTACACGAAGGATTCACTTTACATTCTTGTTGAAAGAGAATTTTAATTAATCAAGTTAAAAATTGCAACTTTATTAACATACAGCAGTTAATTACACTGACATGACGACCTTTAATTTGTCTAAGTTGGTATTTTTCCTACCTGGAAGTATATTCAATTAAGGATAACTGAAAATTGACCTAGTATGAAATCTGTAGGTTTTAGTGGAGAGACGCTAATTTTCATTAGGTACGTAAGAAATATACAAGATAACCACACAGTGGACGGAGCTTTGAACGGTGATTCGTAACGGTTTAGAGTTGAATGCCCAAGGACTACGCGTTTTTACGTTACATCGCTCTAATTTGAATGGCGCTAATCTAACTAGCAGCACGCCTGTTACTTTTATTTATGCTTTACGATACTTCTTGACGTACTTGCATGATATACATAGTTATCAATCATCACTTAATCAATGAGTGGATTTTTAAAAACCAACAAGTCCTTTTACCTATGTAATTTTTCAGAGTTTACAACAGATATCTCAAATTATTAAATCATTCTCGAAGATTTTCGCATGTTACATTTTTGTCTTGGCTTAGAATGACAGCTTATTTAAAAAATAAATTATAGATTTACATAGTCTTTGTATAAAGAAAGATAGTTTCTAAGCAGATGAGAGACTGATGACATAAATAAATCACTGTCGTATCAATTTATCAAACTCGAAAGAAGAAAACAGATAGTCGCTTTCTACTTACTAACAATACTAGGCATTATTCGATCGTACCAATTTAATATCAAATACTAATCATCTTCTAAATAATATTTTTTAGCTTTCAAAATTATATAAGTTTTCAAGCCCTTGGCTTAAGTAGTAAAAGATTAAGTTAAGAATCTATAAAAATACAAGTGAACGTTCATGAAGGTCAAGCTCATTGCAAACCCTATTTTTTCAGTACATTTCAATGACATTGAATACGAAATTTTTAACGTTGTAAAATATAGACAGTTTAATCGTTCTTTCTAGAATCATTACCTAATAGCACGAAGTCTTTATCCAGCTTTTTAATAACATTTTAAATTCACGAAGTCTCGGCTCTTTGAATACACAAGCAAGTCGTTAATTCTTATAAAAATAATATTTAAAATAATCTTAGTATTATACCATCACCAGTGTTAATAAATAAAGCGTAGCGGTTTAATCATTATGTTACATAGATTGCCTGTCATGTGCATTTTCGATGGTCCATACGGTCATTTGTTCGTAGTTCTGATGTAAAATAAACAAAAATATAATCAAATAAACTAAAATAATACTTATAAATTAGTAAGTAAAAAAACTTATAATATTACGAGAAGCTACACAATTAAAATAAATACTAGTCAATACACATGCATTATGTAAGTATGAAAGAAAAAAAGGAAAATATTGAAAATTCGAAGAAATCATAACAATTATTATTTATTCTTTTCAAATTTTTATTTATCTCAGGATATATTATTAAACCAGTTTCATAAACTTATTGGATGACAGCCAAAGTTCAAAAACCTTAGAGGTTTTATTATTTTGTTCGTAAATGTCAATGTATTGTAAAAAAAACTTGATCACAGTTGCATATATGTGCTGATGTCATGGTCTGATGTTTGTTTACTTAATTTAATGATTTTAGCGTCATTCATAGCTGTATTACATGCAAACTAGTGCGTGATTCAGTTCAGCAGTTTTGCGTAATTGCTACATCAAATACATTAACCGAACAACAATGCTTGAATACATTAAGTACAGGTTTTCCTGGATTTTATTTCTTTTCGATCGATTTCATGAGGTTTCTGAAAGTAATTTGTTTATTAAGTTTCTAAATAGTTAGGTAAATAAAGGATAATAAAAATATAATGAAAACAAATAAGCATACGTAGGTAATCTACAAAAAAAAAACTACATTAAGTACATACATGAAGGTATGCAGACTTCATTGTATGTTATGAATAAATTATAAAAAAGAACATCTTGACTGGAAGTTCCCGCCATGGACCCAAACATACAATAACTCTAAAATTGAAGTTGACTGTGTAAATGTGCATGAAACCAAGGTTAGAACCGAGGACCTTCCGCACTTGAGGTGACGCCGCTGTTTGGAGACAAAAGACTTCGACGTTTTACTCTTTTCCTAGTTTTTGTAAATTCTTACGCCCTTGAAATCGACAATTAGTTAACATGTTCAGTCAAAACTAATCGGCACCGAAATAATCTAAAACCTACCTAACAGTTCGTTTCACTTTCAGAAGTTTTTTTTTCTTTTTCTCCATTGAATTACATCGATATCTATCTTAAAACTTTACATAAGCTTATAATAAGCTTTATGGATACATCCCAATAAAAAATAAATAATAAACAATGCTAAAGTTAAAATGAAAAGCTACGTAGCTGAACAAGTTTCAGTATTCGTAGCGCCATCTGACGGCTACGCTTCGAACCTGGGCCAGGTGACTCAAACTTGTAAATCTACACTTAACCAATAGATGGCAGGGTTAACAGCGAACAAACGGAGCCGCTGTTTGGATACAGTACTTTATTTTGCGAACTAGAAAAGAAACCAAACTTACTGAACATTGTAAATAGGTATAATTAACCATTCAGTTATGGTTTAAGTACAATAGCAATTAAGTGCGCCTCCAGTTGTTTTACCGGAAATAATTTAATTAAGAAGTTCATTGAGTGGCGAGCGATATACCAACGGACTGGTAATTATACCTAAATAGTAAAAACGTACTAGCGCTACGCACACTACGCACCTACGCACACCACGTGGTTCACCGGTCGGTGCATTACTATTCGTAGCGGAATAACGTACCACGTGCTTTTTTAATTCTATCGGATTGGTCAACTAGAACAATGCTATAAGTCATAGTACTGATTAAAGACGACTGTTACAAATGAATTAATGTTTATTTTCTTCGTAATTTATTTTCCTTTATAAATTCTGCACGGTTCCCTTTATAGTATAAGCACGTAAAAGTATTGGCAATATTGCGTTTGAAATTTTAAGCGCTTATTGAGAGTTGGCTCGGATGCAAGGAGGGTGAAAGTGGATCGACTTGTTTAGTGTGTCTTGGTCTGCACCCAGTGCGAGCTAGGCATTTCACCTAGCTTTCCAACATTAGCAACGTTGATCAATGCCAGCTATTACGGAAACAGCGATACAATACATAATAGTACACATCATAAAATTATATTTATCCAATGACCAGTTAGCAAATTGAAGGCCATAAATTAGTTACACATGTGTAAATATTACATGAATAGTGTTTTGTTATATCATGCTCAAATAATTATCTATTAGCTGTCAACGATAGGGATTATATCATCGATTGTTTATCGCGCATTGTTTTACGAAAGTGTACAATAATTAACGGTCTTGTTAAACAAGTACTTGCCAAAACATTAGATGTTCTATTGTAAATACAAACAAAAACTAAAATGTAAAATATTGTTTTAGTAATAAGAAGGCACAACGCTCATACTGAACTATAGAAAGTGCGCAGTGAGACAACTTTCGCGACCGAATTCAAGAGAAAGTAGTCCGGAGCGCCGCGCGCATACATTATATCACTTTATCCGACTTTGGGATTATATCACAAGGAATGTTTACAAATAAAAGTATGTATCAACATGTCTGATTTTTATAACTCGTTTATCATGCCGGCTTTATTGAACAGTCGTGTCGCAAAATAAGTTCTACACTTACGTTGCATACAATTTATTGTTGCCGCTAAGCGGATTTTTTTTTTCCGCATCCGCTTTGGCAGCAAAACTTTTGTTAAAAATCTCAGCTTTCGCTTTCGAGTTGCGCTGGCGCAGCATCCACGGAAACTTTGTTCGTGCACGCCAAATTAACATGTCCGCGCACTAAACACCTCCTATTTACAGAAACTAACAATGGAAGGTCATAGTCTGGTAATACATACAAATGAGAAGAATTCTGTCGTGGCGATAACTCCGTGACAGTGAGACATGTAGGCAGAGCTCTTTGTCTTCCTAGTTCAACTCATAAAATTAATAAGAAGAGAAACACGTGTCATTATTATTTTTAACTCTTTAAATCAGTTGCCTAATTCTTTAGTGTTTATTCCGCAAGGAAGTTACGTATGTAATGTATTTCTTGATAAACATAACCATAATTTTGCTGATATAAATGAATTGCGTATTAATTATTTATATTACTTTGGGAACTGATAATTCCGAAAGTAGGTGGGTAGGTATACTATACAGTGATAAAGTAGAAAGGCATGTTTATAAACTTTGAAGAATTTTTTGTCTTATCACTGCAGTGAAACAGAATAATATTTATAAAGTTATCTTAAATATTTTTCGTAAGCACTGATTAATTTCTACGAAATAGATAAACTTCCAAAGTAAGTTTCAAAATAATATTTACATTGAACTCTACTACTTTTTCTGAAAAAGCTCTTCAAGAAAAACTAGACGACATCGAGACTGTAGTCCCATAATTAAATTACCTAAGCCGATAAATAAATCTAATCTAATAGGTATAATATAATATACACCATTTTGCCACAAGGATTATGAAAACCCATGACTCAGATTTAGACATTATTATGGAAAATACCAAATTCCATTCAATTTCTAGGTTTTCCAAGTGCTTGTTTTTACTGTGACCCTCATCTAGTGTAAATAGGCTCTAGGCTAGTTCTAATTTTTTAGGTAGTAACAATGAATAGACTAATTAAATTTACTAATTAAGTTACAAGCAGTGAGGCCTACGTCTGATTCGATGACCTCAAAACACCGTCATCGCTGATCTAATGAACACAATTGCTTGTAACTAAACAAATAGACAAACGTTAAATAGACAAATCTACGTTTAGTACCATTCACAAACTTACGGTTAAACAAACAAATTGTACAAAGAAAGATAAGATGGGACTATTTAATATTTATATGAACTATATGCAATAAACGACGTACAAAAGCAAACATAAGCACAAGGCTCTTCTTGGAGATTTAGATCTACAAGGTTAATTCCTTACGATTTCATCAAAAATTCCATATTATAAAATTTAATTGGACATGTTTTACATAACGCTATGGAAATTTTGGGTGGATCAGATACGCCGCGGTCAGAGGTTATAGGTTTGTCTCGCAAACGAAACAACTGATCTTTACAAATTATTTCCACTACAAACGTAATAATAAGTAAAAATACAGGATTTGTTATTAGATGCTACTACATTCATTGCATAAATTATAACAGTTTAGAAGATATTATTAATTGAATGTCTAACTTTAGAATAAATATGATAAACTGCGATAAGCTTACAAAATTGACGTCTGAATACATGGCTTATACTGGGTTTAGTCAATGATAGATTGTTTACATGTTACTTCGTCACTTCTTAGATGCGACAAGCGAATATGCAAATCGTTTATTAATTCTATCATAATATGAATCAGTTGTTCGACCATGCGACTTTACCAACAAAAGTGGGATAAAACGCCAATACAATCATGCCTAGTGCAATTTGACTTGTTACATTTGTTTGTAATATCGAGTTTTTGTAACGCGTTACAGTAATCAGAGTCGAGCCGCCTGATGCGAGCGCCGGATCCTCCACTCGATTGTCGGATGTTTCGTGAATTCCTTTGAAACGGAAATTTGAGAAACGAAAATTTAATGGTGCTCGAAGCGAACGTTTGCCGCGTCTCTTGTATCACCGTATTGTAACAAAGCTTGCCGCGAATGATACATTACAAACGAATGTTACAAATCAGTCCCCACCTTTATAATAATGTTGCAAATAAGCAAAATATACATAGTGACAAATCACAAAATAACTTTCTTTCTCATAAAAGAAAATGCATAATTCTTATTACAAATAGGGGGGAATTTGCATCCAAATTTTTTCTAAATGTGCTATCTATGTCATGGAAAGTAAGAGGATCATGACATTGACATCTAAAAGATCTGTCAAATTAGTCACAGACACACTGCACGTGGTATTTCCAAATAAAATTAGTAGAATACCACGTTCCACGAACATGCATGGTGAAACCTACTACCTAAAAATTAAGTATAAATAATGTATGTAAACCTCAAGATTTCATTCACGTATGGAATATTTGAGGAACTACCAAGGATTCCGGCGGATGTAGTCATGACGCAAGCACAAGGCTTCCTAGAATCAATAAAACCCTAAAAACTAAGAGATGTAAACGCATTGAGAAGTCACCTTTTTTACGTTACGTTTAGATTTATGTGAACTCCGATCACATAAGTGATGAAGTAATAATTATCATGTAACAAGGAAATGAACGAAAATGGTACTTAAATGCTGATCTTTATCGTGACGCGCCTATGACTAACTTCAGCTGTAGGTACTAAATGTTTTTATGATGGATTTATATTAGTTAAAAGAAACATAGTTTATCGAAGTCTTGTCTGAAGGAAGTAGCCAACTTTCTTGTGGTTTTACTCGCTGCCTACTGGCTACTTTACAGCATTATTGCAACCTGTAATTTCGATATGTTATGGTTACGTGGCTCGAGCACCTAACCCCGTGAAGGGAAAGTTTGTGATATTACATTCATATTACTTTTACCTATCTGGGACTGGTAGATTGAGTTGAGAATTAGAAGTGAAAGATAGAGAACGGGAAAACTACAAATTACATACATTCTAAAACTTGAAACCACAACAGCAATAATGACTTTATTTACGGTAGTTACCCGTTTTTAGGGTTCCGTACCCGAATATTGTCAAACGGAACCCTATCACTAAGCCTCCGTTGTCCGTCCGTCCGTCTGTCTGTCAGCGGGCCGTATCTCATGACCGAAATAGAACACTTGAAATTTTCACAGATTGTGTGTTTCTATTGTGTGTAACAAAACAAAACGGAGTCATACGCGTATTTTGCTAAATATTGTACGGTGGTACGGAACCCCGCGCACTTAGCCGGTTTTTTTTTAAATCATTAACAAAATTCGTTTTGCTAATGATTTAAAAAAACCGGCTACGTTTTCCAATCGTGAAAATCCCAAGGTAAATGGCTATCTAATTTAATTACCACACGAAATGGGAAACTTAACAATGGCGTCATTACATCCTCATTAACTGTTGTTATCAATGATTGGCAACACGAAGAACGTTAAAAGTCCAGGAAGCATGTTCGTTATCACTCAATATGTATATTATGATCGGAAACTTATCACAAAAGTACGGCGTATCTACACATTGATTGGCGCTAAATACGTATCGACGTAATAAGATAAAGGTAAGTACTATGGTCTCAGATGTGTGGGAGTGCCATGATAGTCGTATTTGTGTTTCGTTAATAGCCATAGTAATGAGATAGTCTGCGGGTTAAATCCCTGAGTAAGCCCAGATTAGCTCAGTTTTGCTGACCGATAACATTTATCAATTAATAGTACGATATTGTTGAAAAAAGTAAGTGTTTCATGACGAAGTACCTGGGCGACCGAGCTCTGCTCTGGTGAAAATAGAGAATGATCATTTAATATAGGATAGTTCATACTAATCCCATGTATAGTACATATAATTCCATGCTGCCATGATAGTAGGTACTTACTAATTCCATGCTGCCATGTCATTATTCTCATGTCATTATTCATTATTTTGTTCTAAACTTTGGGCGACCGAGCTATGATCGGGTGAAAATACGAGAAAAACAAATTTTCCTAGATATGAGACCTAGCTAGATTTCGACTTTTCGCCCCCCTAAACACCTATATTGCAACTTTCATCGAAATCGTTAGAGCCGTTTTCGAGAACGCGATTACAAATCAAATATTGCTCTTTTAATAGTTATAGGATTTAATAGAATTGTAATGTTGTAACTTAATTTATACAAATCGAGATTACTTTTCGTTTAAGTGCCAATTTTAATAAATTAATGAAGCAACTTTTAGGATAAATCTGGCAATATCTACGCAAAGCAAAATGTCAGATAACATTACTAAAAGAAAAAATACTATTATAGTAGTTATATTTTTCTTATCGGATCGGAACCTTATACTATGCTGATTTCAATTTACGACTGACTACATATTGTAGTATGGAACTGACCTCGTTTAACTATTATAGTAAATCCATTTCAGCTGTGTGAATAAACGATAACAGAAATATAAATTTTAATGTTCAGTATAACGCCCATTGTTTTTATCCATTCTTGAATTTAGTTCAATCAAACAACCGTCTCGGTTTAATAGTTAAACAAAGGTAATGTTTCCTCCAAAAATAATAAACTGAAGTATCCATAGCTCCATCCACGCTGGACACGGTGGAGCATACGGTGGAGGTCTGCCCGACTTGGGCGGAGCACTGCCGTGTCCTCGTGGAGGCGATGGGCGGCGGTGATCTCTGGCGTCCGGCCCTGATTCAGGTCATGGTACGGAGCGAAAGGGCATGGGAGGTCGTCACCTCCTTCCGCGAAGCAGTAATGCTCGCGAAGGAAGAGGCGGAACGCGTGAGGGAGAAGCAAATTTCGCGCCTTCACGCCCCTAACCGCCGCAGGAGACGCCCCGGGCGTCGGGAATCGCAGGCCGATTCCCGGCCACCGTAGGCGCGGTCTTGCGGACGGTGATCTATGGGTAACTCGCCGTCCGATAAGGACTAGGCCTGGGTCGACGGCGCGTTGTGTTTCACGCGCACCTCAAAGAGATGTCAGCACAACTGACGGGGTCCGCTAGGGCCGATGCCTATTGCCTACCGGGGTCGCGGGAAAGTCCGAAACGGATACCGCGACCCCTGGCAACATACAGGCAACTGAAGAAACACGGGTGGGTTTTAGTCAGTAAGAGTCTAACACGCCCGCCCGCTCCGCCTAGAGCGGGAGAATTTATTTGAAAATTCCACGCTTCAAATAAAATAAAGTATATCAAGCTGAGGTTATTTAAATTTATTAAATTTATTTCCTACTTTGTAGATTCTGGCCAACGATAAGAATTCTAGAGAAGCTTGTTTTTGGTAGTTTACTAGTTTTAGATGTCTTTGTCTCGGCAAAACTTAATTAAATACTGAAAGAACAACTATTACCCACAAACAACATTTGAATGTAAATCTAACAGAAATGAGTTCAAGACACGAAGATTTAATTGATGCTGTAATTTGTCCATTGAAATGCACTAACCATTGCGCTTTAAGATGACACAAGCAATCATGTCAAGGCAGTCTTCTAGTTCTCAATCTAACGAGTCTAGATTCCATTTAATTAATAGAAAATTCCCATAATTCAATGCAATTATTTTATTAAGCAATAGTTTATTGTCTAATGTGGACTGGGTCATTTGAGTTGCATGTGTATGTAGATTGGCAACAAATGTGGGGGCATGCATTCGCTTTATGAAATTAGTTGATAGTCGACAAGTCCAATGCCACCCAGAAGCCTATGCAAAAAGGCAGTAACATCACGATAGCTTTAAACGAGTCTGTTTCAGAGGTCGGCGACGTCTCGTGGCGTGTCTGACAACTCGGTCATGCAGCCTGTCGTATAATTTAATGGCCCATTGTATTCTTTGACGTTTTGGCTTGCTTGTGTACCTAGAGAACAAGATTCGCTAACTCATCGTCAACCAGCAATCTTGCCAAGTTGATTTCTAATTTCATATACCTACACTTCTTCCTTTCGAGTGATTTCACACCAGTAATTGAAGGTAATCGATGTATCCACTAAGTTTTACAAGTAACGCTTATCGCGTGCACAAGTACTACTAGAAAACAAGGAATAAGTACCTGCAAAGTTTATTACGAAACTTGAATAACATAAATGCATAACACGGTCACGGTTTAAACGCGAAGAAAGAAGTATTTTTATACCCTATATACCTACTCTTAGGTAGTGTTTGTTTTAACTTACTAAATTGTACATAAACTGGCTTTAAACGTACTATGTTTTATACATGGGAATAGTACACACGGCTACACATCAAGCTATACATTTCCAGTATAAGCTGACCTCTCATTGTACGGAAATCCTGTACAATCCTGTAGCTTGATGTGGAGCCGTGTGTACTATTCCACACTGTACACAGCATTTTGTGAACGCAAAAAAAAATTAAGCACAAACTACGTTGGTTATGCACAAAGTAAGAGTTATGAAATCTTTATTCGAATCGTATTAATGTTATAACGAACCATAACAATTCACGTTAGGTATTAACTGAATCTAATGGAAAATTAACTGATTGCTGCTAGCAATTTAAATTTTGATAAACCTTTAAAAGGTCCGAAATTGCTGGACAGAGCAGCACTGCTGATTTAAAACACATGAGATTTATTCACAAATGCCACACACATGCAATAGTGCGATATATAACCCATGTGTTTTTCCAAAGCTCAGAAGTCAACATAGGGAAATAATCGAATGCAAAATAATGTGTAGGTATTCTATAACAACATACAAACTAGTTGTAACAGCTCAAGCGAAAAGAAGCGAGCAAAAGCTAGTGTCATTTAAAGGATACAAAATATTATTGAGGATATTAAAAAAATCAAGGTAAACACTTTTTCGATTTTAATGGAGTTGGTTCGTATTTTTGTTTGTGCAATACAAATTTTATCTTATGTAGGCACCAATTTTTATATAGATAAAGATTTCTAGATTAAAAATGCTGTCAGCCTAATTTAATTATCATATCATTATGTTTAGTCGACCTAGAGGCCGCACCATAAAATAATAAAATATTATCACAAAAGTATTATTTTATTGTTGATTTCGGAACGCGAAATCAAAATTGGCCCAATACACTTGACACTAGATTACAAACAATTTTATTCTTATTTGTTGTAGTTGCTATCTGCGGTAACGATTACAAAAGGGGACAATTTAAAATGATTTTCAAAGCAAAACTAAAGTTTGCCAAAAAGACGAACACCTCGTCGAAACTAGGAAGCGTTATAAAATGAACCAAGGCCAAATACGACGCGTCTACGAGATAATTCTTATCATTCAACATTTAGCATAATGTAGATTCACAAGAAAAAAAAACGATTTATTTAAGTCTTCTTGTTTATTGTGTTAAATTGGGCGTTTAACTTTTTAACTCTGAAGGCAAAAAAAACTATGTTGCTGACTGACTGGTTCTGGCTCTTGAGTCATTCGACATAAGGTTCATTTTTTGTGACACAATGTGGGATGCACTCATTCATTTTAGTATTGATTGATCGAAATAGAACATTGGTAAACTATACAAAAATGATATCTGTTATCTGGTACATTATCATCATCATCATTTCAGCCGAAAGACGTCCACTGCTGGACATAGGCCTCCCCCAAGCACCTTCACTTCGACCGATTCTGTGCTTTCCGCATCCAGTGGATTCCTGCGGCCTTCACAATGTCCATCTTGTGGGAGGCCTTCCAACGCTACGTCTTCCGATACGCGGTCGCCACTCCAGAACCTTTCGGCCCCATGGGCCATCCGTTCTGCGACCAATGTGCCCACTTAAGTTTGGCAATTCTTCGGGCTATGTCGTATATATCTGGTACATCCAACTCAAATTTCAGAAAACTGGGATTTTTCGATGATGATGATGATACGTATGGAAATATCGGTGTCCCTATAGGCGATTTATTTACACTGCTGCGATATATATGTATAGTCACGGATCGGGTATAACTTATATCCAACGCGCGATGACGCGTGAAGCATGACCATGAAGCGACCTAGGGCGGCCGTCCTCGCCGCGCATCCACGGACCATAACGACAGCTTCATATTGTAGTGTACTACCCGCAAAACATTATCTATTGTTCCGCTACGTAAATAGCTCTGCAATAACTTATCTGCGAATGATAGATTAGGATCAGCAATCGTCATTGTTACTATCGCTGATTTTATTCTGCGATCTGTTTTTGGAAGATCAGTAATATCGTGCGTTTGATCAGCGCGTCAGCATTACGCACGGTTTGATTCTAGAGAAATTACTCGAAAATTAGTTATTGTTGATAGCAAATGACGGCCCGTACCCTAATATACACGATCAATCACAATCTGTACCCTAATTGCGTAACTCATTTTCGTAAACAATTTCGCGAAATTTGTTTCATTTTGACATTTCAACAACATTCATTGCGTTATTTACGTTGTTGAACAGATTTTTTTTTCCAACTTATGAAGCAATGGATTAGAAATCTGTTTCAAATCGAAACAAATTGTGATTGTGTTGTATTACGCAATTAGGGCGCTGTTTCAATTTGAAACAGACTGCTAATCCATTGCTTCATAAATTGGAAAAAAAAAACAGTGGCACTCCGGGAGTGCCGACAGAAGTGAAAACTTGTAAATAAATCGACACCGCGATTCGTTCGTTAATGTCTTCTTATACTCCACGCACCGCGGTAATCAACGCGTTGATGTCTTTTTAATGGTCAAAAGCTGATGTCGGTACAGTGTCGCGAAATCAATGGTTTAGTCCCATCTCAAAATGCCCAACGCGCCTAAAGAAGTTTTCACTTCAAAAATCTGCTTAACAACGTAAATAATGTTGTTGAGCTGTCAAAATGAAACAAATTAGGCATAATCGTTTACGAAAATAGGTACTCAATTAGGGTACAGGTGTTCATAATTGACACCTTATTATAATTAGACAAGTTGCATTTCGGCGTGTTAACCGTTATTTGATTTAAAGCAATTTCTTGTAATTTCCTTTTTTCTTTGGATAGGTCAGGTTGTTTGTATTTTTTTGCTACACTGCGTACATATTTATGTAATATTTCAAATGTAGATTTGAAGTATTACATAAATCTGTTGATATTAAGAAGTCAGATCAGACTGCTAATTTAGGTAGGTTTATCTAACTTTTTGCCCGTTCTTTATGTAAATAGTATGATTTATGTTAGAATGAGAAGGCAATATTCTACTCACGAATTATGTATGCCCAGATACAACGAGTTATATAGACATAGCCTTCCGTATGCTTCCGCCCTGCGGCTATATAATGGCCGATTGCTAATCATACAATATCATTATTCAGCATCTTTGTCATCGCGTGTTTAAATTATGTAATTCACTTCTTGCCAACATGTGATTGAGCGTTCAACATCTAAACATGCTGTTTTAAAATTAAAATAAACAACACACATACTACCGGTATGGTTCGTTCGTCCGACAAACATTAATTCTGTTATGTTTCATGCACTCGATAAATATTTCCCAATACGAGTTACGTCACAATACTTAGGAAAATCGTTACATCAATTTTTCTCACAGGAAGTAACGATAAGATAAACATACTTGAGATTTGAGTCTCGAATCAGAGTTCGAGGCAGATGTTCAAAAATCGATAGGATTTTAAAATTTTCACGAATGGCACGTGCGGAATAATTGTGTCATAAATTATTAAATGTATTTAATAGTTCGACCTAGTTATTAAGTGTAAACAAAGCCTGCGGAACAGGGTCGCAGACGTTTGGGCGAGGTGAGCGACCCCGCTATCATAGCGATGGTGATCATTCCGGTTAGCTTATCGGCACAGAAGCGGCTGCCGGCTGCTCGGTACCGACTGATCGTCAGCAGCTGCAAACTAGAGCGGGAAACTGATTTTTTGCCGCGATTTTTACGCTATCGTTTTGACTTAATTCTGCAATCGCAATTATTTTAATGTCGTAAAATAATCGTTGGCTTCATTACATAACAGCTCTTGTTCATTGATTTTTTGTTTCAGTTTCATTAGGAATCTTCAAAAGTGTCAGTTGGTAAGCCCGCTAGACTAGAATGAAACCGTTAATAAAATGTCTCGAATCGACCTACTTATTGTACCATGACTTTCTCGATGAATTCTATTCGATTAGCATTTTAACTATTTAATAATTGATTCAATTGGTCAGTTTATTGTAAGCATTAAACTACACTAAACATAGATCACTTACATTACGTTAGTTTGATTACAGCAATTATTCAGACTGTTTCGATGCGGCTTTGATTTGCTGGCGGAAGCGATCCTCCTTTACATTAAATCGTTGTTAACATCTAAAAGTTAATAATGCCTATTACCCGTTTAATAAAATTGCTGTCAAGAAATTAGAACGTTAGGTGTCGTGGGTACCATAGAGGCTAGGTAATTTAAGAGATGATCAGAATGATGTGCGGCTGCATTCTCCCATAGACTAACAAAAATATACTTCGTGGGTCTGCCAATTACAATCGTAACTCTATTATCTAAATATCTTACCATCTATGGTCTGATAAAACAACCAGGAAGAATAAATTATAGTACTCTATTAATCATCAGAATGGCTTCTGCAACGGTTGGCAACTACATAATGAGTTAATTATAAGTAAAACATATGATTATTTAAAATAAAGTTGACCCGTTATGATAATTTAACATTTGTGTAAATTATAAATATGATATTTTTCATACAGCTTTATTTGTGTTCAGTTTTAAATTGAGGATGTTAATTTAGAACTGTGTACACAGTGTGGCAGGGACATCGACGCGAAAACTGAAACCATGGATTCAGTACATGATTCTGAAACCCCTGCGTTAAAATTTTACGTCGGTTATTTTTTTTTTAAATCAGCTGTTCCATACATTTTGACCGCGTAGATTTTGCAATTTTCTATGAAACAGCAGATTTTTTTTAATAACCGGCGAAAAATTGCAACGCAATAGGGTTCAGAATCATGTACTGAATCCATGGTTTCAGTTTTCGCGTCGATGTCCCTGCCAACCTGTATACATATACTGCTGGATATAGAAATTGTTTTAATTATGATTGTAGCACGTTGTGCGTGCTGGTAGGTAAGCTTATCAATCTGATATCAATTGAATGAACTGACTATCACTCTTATGTAGTATTATGCACTTATTAACATAACGGAGATTAGATTTCACTATCTAAATACCACAACTAAGTAATACTACGCAGCTAAACTAGTATCGTCTAGTCCTTATCAGCTTCTGTTCAAGTGTAGGGAAGTCTTGTGTAGCACTTCCACTTCTAATCAATTAGTACTCTTTTACTAAGATTAAATTTCACACTCTCAAGCATCATGGTATGACTTCAGAATTGGAAGTCGTAATCAACTTCATTTTGCTAACTCCTTTCACTTGATTGGGAAATCTGATATTCGTTGCAAGTTATGCAACCGTTGACGTGAAATAAACTGCATAATATTTTGACCGTGTTTTCTGGATAGCAGTTCCAGTAAGGTAGTGCGAACAGCCTTGGGAGCGACTTCGACCGGCGGACCTCCAAATTACACATAACAGTGGCGTAGCGGAGTGGGACAAAAACGCGAGGCCTTGGCGGAACCACGAGCTCGCCGCTTCCTCATCCAGCCATTGGACGTTACATCCGAGCAACCAAAACATTTCACAACATCCGAAGACTTCTCAAAATCTACTATCGGACAAATCAATATTATCTAATGGCTGCACGATAAGCTTAAATTGATAAAGCTGGAACACATTGCTCTCTTTAATATTATAAATTCGTTCCAGAACATTTGTTGCAACAAATGATTTTAACATTGATTCATTGGAATGTCAAGAGTATTTATGAGAGCACTATGTCCGAGCCCGACTTAAAATATTATAATACAATTTAACATATTACGTAGTTCTGTGATCGTTCATCTTAATTTCAGCAAGTGACATACCAACGTCTAATTTATTTTTGGAATCGGCAATAACATTTCCCCCAAATACATTTAAATTAATACTTAAATTTACAAGATTAGGTTTAGCTTGATGAAATTCAGATTCGATCACTTTATGTAACACCAAACCTAGTGAGGCATTTAGCACTTTGGAAAAAAACAAATTGTATTACGTAAGGCATTTTGATTGTTTTGCATTCGCGAACCATATCTTCAATAACTTTATTTATAGATTCAAATCATACACGTATTTCCTCACTAGAATCAGCATATTAATTAATATATTTTGCAAATTTAGTCTGGCAAAAATATATTTACAGCCGTAATTCTACTGGTACGTGTTAAAGCAGTTACTATACTTTCTCGTTATACTAAGCCTTCGTCATAATGGCCTCATAATTCACGACAAATTAATTTAATCAGTATTCAAATATTTAAAGTATGCCTGCATTTAACTGTTCCTTCATACGTACGCTCTCTAATATTTACAAGACATGCAAACACACCACAAAGTATTTACAAACTTTTAAAAACTATTTATCATTCACCTGATTACTTTTTAATGAAAATGGAGAAATGAGGCCATTCGTTTTCAAAGGAAATTAAAAGACATTCTTGGCGTGAGAATGTTCATTAGTTACAACAAAGATATAAGGTAACTTACCATCACAGGTAGCGGCCATGAACTTGCCGTTGGCAGAGAAATCCACTAGAAGAACGGTGCCTGGGTGTCCTTTGAGATTCTTTAACAGCCACGGGTGACTGAATTCTGATTTTCCTTTCCATGTTGCACGTTTCTTCGATTTCCCACTGATCCGGGTTTCAGTCGCAGTCGCTTCGGAGCTTACTTCTTCTGCGGGAGCACCTATAATACAAGTAGGTATATTGATTTATTAATAGGTACCTAAATAAGCGACAGACGGACCGCGCTCCTTAAAAAGGGTAATGAACTTAAGATTTTTGCACTCTAAATGGTCTGTACGGTACCCAAAAAAATTTAGTGGTCTATTGATTTAATGTTAGTGCACAACCAGTGACGACAGGTCATTCACTTTTTTCCAAAACGAGTTTTAGGTGCTATAATTAACCTCTTTTCCAAATTCCCAGAGAATCTAGTTACTAAAAATCGCAATGAATTCAATGGAGATGATGAGTAAAATTGTTTTATGATGACGAATCATGAAATATCTACATACTTAGTGCCACATAACGTTTCAAACTGGAAGTAGGTTGACGTGATGCTTATAAAATTACCGTTATATAGTCATGATCTCGTGATGACTAACGGACAAAAATTTCTGAACAGAAATAATATACATTGCCATATCTTGTTACAATTACAAGCCGATAGTTTCCTCGTACCTGTCTCGTGTAGGAATTAGAAGATGATGTCAGTTACGCGTCATTGTGGAGGCGTGAGCTAGCATTCGATTTTATTCACTTTTACGAGTTTTTGAAACAAACTGTTTAAAGAGGCGAAGACTTGGGTTACTGCGAGGAAAAATATGTTTGATGCTTTGTTGTAAAACTTTTAATTCACTGAATTCTGGCGCCATTATGATGATATGCCAAAATGTGCACATTCTTAACATCTTGTCCTATTTTTATCTAGAAAAAAGATTTAATCAATAAATTCTAGTAAATTAGTAAGTACACGATAAAACGGGCATTCCGTGAAATATGGCACTGATCATGGATAAGATTATAATTTATAGTTCAACAAAATCTGACTAATCGATCGCTAGAGTGATTCATCATTTTAATTATAAATATTAAGTATGTACGACGGGCGATGTAGAATCCAAAGGTGAATCGATAACACTGCCCTAGACATTCATGGAGTTGAATGATCTAAAAACAATGACCTGAAAATACCTACTGTTTTTAATTTAATTATTTAAATTAGGAATATTCAGCGCAAACAACTTAATGGTATTATTGTTTCAGTAACATTATGCCTAATTAAACAAATTAAATGCGGTTGCCGTGTGAAGAATAAATGATTTTGAAAGACTTTTTAGGCTATTGTTTGGCTGTTACCTAATTTGTTCACGATATTATCTGCAACAGATCGCAAATTCTAAATAATACAGCGGAAGTGAAGAAAGGTCTCGTTAATTTAATACGTTGCGTTGTGAGAAAGTCTGCTTGCTTCCTTTATGTATTATATCGTTCAGTTTATTTTTTATGCGATTTGAGCACGTTCAACTCGTTCAAAGCCATTTTGCGGCAAATGTGTTGTTTCATGTGTTGGTAGAACAACTCGAAAGTTCCATGGATCCACATGTGGTTTGCAAATTTAGCAACTATAATTTTTTCAGATATTCATAATTTCATAACTGCTTAGATAGTTCGTCAGTAATTTAAAGTTTATTGTAAAATCAAAAGTAAGTATTTTGATGTGCTATCTTTCAAATCAAATGTGATAAAAATAGATAAAATTTTTATTTGTTTTTGACATAATTAACATAAATTAAATTGTATGTTAATGATAACTACAACGTTATCTGAAATGCAACAGTATAAAAAGTAAAATCAATACTTATTCAGTTTACTATTTATATTTTAGTGTGTCGAAAGTAAACTTAAAGCTTCTTACGTAAGATAATGTTCACTTTAATGGCGAGAGAAAGTGCGACAGGCCATGCTGCACTGAAATTAAACAGACAGGTAGCAAAAATATTATTCTGTTAAGTCGAGTTTTTTTTTTTTAACTGTACTTGCTAATTGCAACAGGATTTTTTTTGTTCATTTATCCAATCTCATGAATGTCCAGTGTAGGTTCTTTATTTTTATTTTTTATTCTCAATTAATATGCAAAATAAAGCAAAAGATTTTTTTATCGAAATAGGTAATGTATTAGTATAAACTAAAGTATTACAATGATCTTACATGACTCAATGTATAAACAACACATGTGTTAAAGTTAGATGTGACCCAATAGTAAAACAATATTAAAAATTAACATAAAATGAATCATTTAATAAATATAAATGCATCATTCTTTCTTTATTTAACTGTTCAACCAATGTTTTCTCTAATAATGTTCTTTCAATAATGTTTGTTCAGCTGCCAAGTGTTATGTTACGGAATGTTATAACATTATGATCCGACACCCTCACTATGTTGAATGTCAGACCAATTGGTGAAAAACAACAACAAAGGTAAGTAGAACATTCCACCAAAAAATAAAAAAGCATTATGCTTTTTTATTTTTGTCATACAATATATTTGGAGGGAATACCTACACATTCACAACAACTAACAATTCAACAAGGTTCTATTAAAAAAATATTATATCATATTTTCATTCTTTTTGTGGTAAAAAATTTACAATTCAATGTTATAGAGGTATTCAAACTATTGCACATCTGCAAGATACCCACATGGTGCATTAAGGTTATAATCATTTAAGTACATTAAAAACATCACTGCAAGTCACAGCATTGGATTAATATTGATTAAATAGTTTAATGTTAATTTTTCCTTGTAATTGATATTTAATAAAAATTAGACACCTATAAAATTATAATTTATGTCTAATCTCGGTACCTCATATTATGTTCATGATGCTATGTTATTATATTACTTATTTTGATGTAGGATTAGACATGGTGTGAACATAAAAAATAATAAAAACAAAAAAAAACATTTTTAAATTATTCAATCAAAACACAGCACAACGTAACATCTCTTTGTTGTGGTTTAAAATGTGTTGTGGGTGTAAAATAAATGAACAGGTACTTCTGCACAATTTATTGTAAATTGTCACTACAGTTTAGTCTTTACTTCCTGTAGGATAAGGATAATGAGAGGATCACATGGCACAATTTTGAAGAACAAGCATGGTGTTTCAGAAACTTTAAGACTATTTATAAGTTCAAATGTAAGTAAAGATGCTTCACAAAATGAAGCTAAACCTATCTATTCATGAGAACACACGAAGTGTGTCAGCTGCATTCTTCGTAATATACAGTTATAGCTTCGTCCATTCACATCCAACAAAAATTCGTCCAGTTAAACACAATTCTGCCGCCGATTTTAATCTACTCAAATCACACAACGAACGCTCAATTATTTACTGTAACTTTTGGCTACATTTTATCATTTTTATCTCCTAATTCTACTATGTTTAAACCATATAACTCACCAGAATCGCTCTCAATTTCATGTTCAAGTGCTTCCTTTTTCTTGCTTTTGAAGGCGATCTTGTATACAAAGTGTATTATTACACAGAAGAAAAATGTAATTCCTCCTATCAGGAACACATTAGTGTTCAGACCGGCATGATTATCGCCCATTTTCACTCAAAATTCTTTACGAAAACGTTAAAATTGTCACAGAATCGAAAATCTCGACAGCTACGATCACGCGGTCACAAAGTCACAATAACTAACCACAGATATTTTTACTTTATTGAAGCGATTGAATCCATCCGCTGAATGAATGAACTACTCAGGAGTCGTTCAACAATTCACTCAGATACTCATTCAGTGAACCGACCGATGCGAGGTTGCCGATGCCATGCACGGTGCGGCGCAAACACATACTAAAGGCTCGTACAGACCAGCGCGATATCGCGGGCACGACACGGGTCGCGCTATAGATGTAAAACAAACGATTTAAAACGTTATAAATAAAATGTTGCCGTTTTAAGAAAAACATAGTCATCAGCACTAACCGTTTTAAATCGAAAAAATGGTTTATTTCGGTTTTAAACGTTTTTTTTTTTTCGTTTTAAATGCATTGGTTTAATTGGTTTTAAACCGGCCTTACATCTATAGGTCGCGCTGCTGGTCGCGCCCGCGATATCGCGCTGGTCTGCACGAGCCTTAAAGCGTTTTCACATTGTTTGACACGATATCGGAGCAAGTAAAATGTTTGAATTATGTACAGACGCCAGCACATCAAGCTACTACAATCTGTCAAATTTATTTAATAGATTTCCAACTTTATCGCTGAAGTTTAAGGTTCAAAGTTGATTGGGAAAATTTTACAGTTTCGGGTAGCTTGATGTGCTGGCGTCTGTACATGCCTTACACATTGTTCGATCCGATATCGGAAAAAATGACAGTCGGGACCAACGGCTTAACGTACTTTCCGAGGCACGGAGGAGTCTCGGTATGTCACTCCCTACCCAACCACGGACCAACCCCGGCAAGCGTAGCCTAACCTGTTGGATTGACCCGTTCGGCTGTTATTACTTAGCCACAAGCGCCTCAAATAAAATAAATACAGCAAATAAAGTTTTCTAATACAGTCTGCCATACGTACACCTGCCCCGCACAAAGCTATTGAGCAAATGACCGAATCGGACCGATATTATCGTGATTTAAGTGAAGATGCCACATGGTATCGAATATCGGCTACGATATCGGCGTCTGGCACCGATATCGTATCGGACAATGTGAAAACGCTCTTAGCCGATTTTAGGCAACCACGTGGTGACGTGCCAAATAATGTTGTGCTTGTACAGACGCCAGCACATCAAGCTACCCGAAACTGTCAAATTTTCCCAATCAACTTTGAACCTTAGAAATCAGCGATAAAGTTGAAAATCTATTAAATAAATTTGACAGATTGTAGTAGCTTGATGTGCTGGCGTCTGTACACCCGGGTGCCCCAGTTTGTATAAATGTTTGGATTACTTTCAATAGATGGTTTGAAAATGGCTACACCACATTTTTATGATGGCCACAAGAAATAAGTATTTTCATTTATCTCCAGTAAATATCAAGCAAGAGAGCGGTGCTATTGAAACAACTTTTAGTTTTACGGCCCAGCCCAGCACAAATACTAGGGCTATGTGCACACGCAGCGACTTTAGTCACTGGCGACCGGGTGGCAATTTCAAAATCTCACGTCCACACACTGACTTTGACAGCAGATTTGTTGCTGGCGATTTCAAAATCTTTGTGCGGTCGTGAGATTTTGAAATCGGATTAAAGTCGCTGCGTGTGTATCCAGTATAATGCAGAATTGTTACTGGTTGAAGTAGAAAAAATATTGTTCCAATAACGCTCGATATAAAAAAAAGATAACTTGATGTCAATCAAAATAAAGTGCAATGGAAACACTGAAATAACCTGAAATAAATTACAATAAATTCATAAAACAAAATATTATGCGAAGAGGGAAAGGAGGCAGAAGCAGAAGCAGCAGGTTAATGTTTTTTTATAGTATTTTTATAATCAATTTTTAATTCGTGGTAGGTGCTACTGGGGTTCAAACAGGCTGTGGGGAATTCCGCTCTCGCGGTAATAATTGCTTGCCCTACTGCATCGCGCAATTAGAGTTTACTTTGCGAAAAATAGAAATAAAACCCCGTTCTCCCTTTTTTATAGAGGATGAGTGAACTTCACACCCTATTCCTCATACTTCTAAACGTATAAAAACCCCGTACCATTGACCTATTTGACTATATTCGTTAAACAATGCCCAAACTCCGAATACACATTTTACAGAACGAAGTATAATAATTTGGGGTGCGAGTACTTAGAGGGTATTATACTATATGATCAAAGTGTTAATCAAAATTGTAGAATAGAGCTTAGGGGGATATTACACTATCTTTTTATATCAATTCATAATACCTATCTACGAAGCTCGCAATTACCCATACAATGGTGCCGATTCTCTTGTTCATAAACTAAACTTAATTTAAGTTCAGTGCATCTTTTTCTTTCTATTTCATTAAGAAAAGGACAGAAGATAAATTTTAGTTTAGTCCTGTCAAATCAATCAGCGCCTGTCACTACTCCATACAAGTTTAGACGTGATTAAAAACTTGCCGACTAAAATAACGTCAATTTACGTCAAGCGCTGATTAATAATTTGTTTGTGAACAAGAGAATCGGCACCTATGTATATTTTACAATGTCATTACATCTTTAAATCATAGATCTATGATCAGTTGATCATATAAAAATATGATACTGTAATACCCCTAAGGGTGTATTATGCCAAGTTGCTAACGAAAATTGATCGACCGGACCACTACTGATCGAAGGACGTTTATTTTATCGAATGACTAATAAATCGTGCACCCAATAAAAGGGGTGTTTGTTTTGTGATGTTTCGCCAGTGCTAACGTATAGTCAGCTTATTCATTGTATCGAAACATCAACATACTGCAATGCTGCCAGCCTTTTGGGCACTTTTCCCATTGACAGCGATACGGATGAATTTAGTGATGCCCAATGAGCTCTTCCCCTTCTTTTATTACATACTAGCTGCGCCCCGCGGTTTCACCCGCATAAGTCTCGATCCCGTGGGAAAAAAAAAGTATCCTATGTTCTTTTCCAGGGCATCATCTATATATGTGCCAAATTTCATCCAAATCCGTTCAGCCGTTTTAGCGTGAAGGCGTAACAAACTTACTTTCGCATTTATAATACTGTATTACCATATAGTTTTTAAAAGTAAATAATAAAAGAAACGCACTGTTTTTGTTGCGTTCTTTTGTTTTAGTCATGACAATTTCACATTCATGTCACGCAGACTTCAATCGATTTTAAATGTTTGATCGAACGCATGTCAAGTGTCAAAATAAAATTACTAGAACGCTTCCATAAAATAGTTGTCGTTATGTTGGCTAATTAGGAAAATTTGCTGTCTTTGTCGTTCGTGATTATGTAACAGTATGCTAAACTAAGATAGCAATAGTTTTTCTAAATATAAATATTCTAGAAAAAATTTCGCTCTTCAGTTGCAACCTTCGATGCTAGATATTTGACAGTGAAGTCAGTGTCAGTCAGTTGGAAGTGTTGTTCGTGATTGAACAGGATTTCTCTGTAACCCCAAGTTAATAAAGTTTGTAAAAAATGCCTCGACGTGGAAGATCCGCGAGCCCTCCACCAGCCCCGCAGCGACGGTAAGTTGGTTATTTTATTTGCATTGGGATTCCTATATTACATTTTATTTCATCATGCGGAGATAGCTAACCTAGCGAGATGTTTTTAGGGCTGCATCTCCACCACCGAGCAGAGTTCCGGCTCATGCTCCTCCATCTACCCCTGGGCCTGCTATGGCCCAGTCTCAGCAGCCGTCGATGTTTCAGCAGATGGCAGCTACGGCCGGCGGTGTCGCCGTCGGATCGGCAGTGGTGCGTAATTTGTTGTTACGTAATGAAAACGCGTCAATATTTTTTGACCTTAACCTTAAAAAAAAGTGAATTTTAGTGCTATATAAGTATTCAATATTGAAATTATCCTTCTTTTACAGTTGCATTAAGTTTGGCTAGGAGCCAAGCAATGTGAAGATGGTCACATGTTATTGTGACGTTATCATGATTCAGTCTTTTTTGTTTACATGAATTGACATTGTGAACAATAAATAATACTATTGCATGTTTTATATTCGGCATAATGATGAGTTGTTTTCTTTCTAGAGAATCAGTTTAGTTTATTTAATAGAGAAGTTCTTTATTTTTGTACCTAAAGTTCGAATTACAATGGATATAAAATGTTTTGCTGCAGGGTCACGTGGCTGGTAGTGCTCTAACTGGCTTGTTTAGTGGTAGCAGCAGCGAGCCGGCACAGCAGCAGGCGCCCGCACAGCCAGCAGCTCAGACTCTTAGCCAGCACCAGAACCAGACTCCTCAGGGCGCTTGTGCTTGGGAGATCAAGCAGTTCATTGAATGTGCTCAGCAACAGCACGACTTGTCCCTCTGTGAGGGCTTTAATGAGGCTTTGCGTCAATGCAAGATAAACAACAATTTGTAAATTAGTCTAATTAACTTTCAAGGTGCCATTAGATCAAAAAAATGAATTACATTTTCCCAACATCTCTACTTATGTTGTACAAAAAATGTTTACAAAAAGTCTTTTCCATAAAAGGCTATGTCAAAGTCAAAACATTTAATTTAGATAAAAATAAGCGGCACCTTCCTAGTAGCTTTTATTTCTGATTTAGTATAAATACTTAAAATTCCTAGGTAATCATGTATAGCAAAATAAATTATTAGTGACTTTATTATGTTTTATAGTTAAATATTTTATGACAATTTATTATGATGTAGAATTCTATAATCTGAATTTATTTATCCATTTCTTTTACGTAAACTTTAGCAACAATAAAATAATATACAACCAAAACACAAATGTCTTTGTTTTATTTTGTCCATAATACATACACCAGCCACCTGCTATTATACAATAAGCTATGAAGACAACTTGCAATCCTTGTCTCAGTGAGGTGATGGGAATGATCTGAAATGTCACTCGGCAAGCATTATATATTGTAGAAAGTTAGTGCAGGAAATTTGAACTATCATTGAACCCCACTAAAACTGAACTAATCATGTTTTCCCAAAAACAAACGGGTCCTTCCGCTCATGTTTACGAAACGGGTGTGGCGCTTCTTTTGTTGACAGCGCCATTGTCTTGGTTGAAGTGTGCAGCATACTTAGTTGCCATTCAATAACTTCAACCAACCTACCAGACACGATAAGAAAAGTTTTTAACAAAATAGAGATATCTATTGAAGTAGGTGTACCTACTTATTTATCGGCTGAAAACATGCATGCATACCACGTGGGGCTCTAACTGGTATTTATCCTGAATATTTTGGTAGTTTTTCGGAGCTCTTATCCTTACTATTCACGTGATTTGGATGGTTGCCAAATGCCAGGCAAGTTCAGCATTCTACCTAGAAAAGACTGGAATATTGAACAACAACTCGGCACTTTGAGTCAGGTAGGTAGGTAGGTATGTGATTTTCTGAGGGGCAACCTGGAGTAGTAGTCGCGTACGGTATGTAGGTACCTACATAGGGTAGGTACTTACATACCTACATAACATTGAGCCTTTTCAATATTGTTACCCCTGTGACCTACTAGGAAAACTGATTTTACCCTGATCTTAAAACGTTATCAATACAAACTTACAATTCTTACATATTTTATACATATATACAATGAATTAAGTAAAAATAGTATGATGGTAGGTATTGTTTTGCATTTACAAGTTTTTTTATATTAGATTTAAGTAGTTTCGCTTAGCGCAACTTCGCTTAAGTCATGTTCCACATTGAAACGGTTTCTGGCCTTTGTTTTCAGTGTAACCAAAGTTGAAAAACAACTCTCACATACCAGATTAGGTCTTAATTATTAGGTTCTTTGTTACCCCCACAGAATAGCTGATTTACCCCCGCGGGGGTAATTACCCCCAGGTTCTAGTCTAGACAACATCAGTCGGTAAGTTGGAGTAAATTGACTGTATGAATCACTCCCGTCTAATTTGGTACTTAATGTTTTTTTACTGATTTTTTGCCCAGGATTTTTAGGTTTAAAATATGAAATTATTGATAACCAGCTAAAAATTTATGCAAACATACCTACACATTCAGAATATAGTGTCTCGAATAATGTGCCAAAACTCCCCAGGCCGCGACCCCCCCCCCCCCTGAAGGTTGGAGGTTAGTCGCAACCTCTTGTCAGTAGGTAGGCTGTTGGAATTGTTTTGTTATGTATGTCGTGTTATGATATAAAACGCCCCCTCACCCCGATCTTAACTTGCGTATAGGTAGGTACCGTGATATCTACGTTTGATATGGGTTTTTCGTTTGGTTGCTTGCGTTGCGATGTCGTAAGTAACAATTGGACTAGGTACCTAATGTTTATTGTGTAATCTTCATCATTATTTCAGCCGGTGTGGCCACACTGGCCACATCAACCGATTCTGTGCTTCTCGCATCCAACTGATTTCTGCAGTCTTCACAAGGTCATCGGTCCACCTTGTGGGGAGGTCTGCCAACGCTGCGCATTCCGGTACGCTGTCACCACTCCAGACCTTTTGTGAAGTCTTGTGCCCTAGCCATTGACACTTCAATTTGTCAATTCTTCGGGCTATGTCGGTTACTTTGGTTCTCTTGCGGATCTCTTGATCTCAGATTTGATCATGCAGGGAAACTCCAAGCATAGCCGTCTTCATTGCCCGTTGGGTGACTTTTAGCCTCCTAGTATCTACTTCTAGTTCTAATGAGGCCCATTGTGAGAGACTTGCGTTTCAGTGCCATAAGTCATCACTGGCAATACTCACTGTCTAAGACTTTCGTTTTGAGACTTGAAGCACTGCGGTAATGCCAGACGAGAAGACATTGCTTAGCTTCCCGAATGCTGCTGCAGATTCAACGATTAACTTCGAGTGTAGTCTCCGCCTCAGGAGAGGAGGATCGGAGAGCTTCTCTGTATTTGCACGACGACGGGTCTTGAAGATCTTAGACGAACCCATCGTTCGCCTGATCTATAAACCTTTTTAATTATGTCCAAATTATAAATGTTTTTGTTATTTGATTTTTTATATTTTTTCACTGTTGTCGCTGAAACATAGACGTTCCAGTTAATAAAAATGTTTCGCTAACAGCCTGTATAACTCAGCTTGCAAGCGGAGGAGGGTTGGGGAGTTTTGGGTACCCAAATAGTGGTTCAATACCACATACAGAACACATAATGTTGTTGAAACATAAATGTCATTATAAAAGTTTGAATACGAAATTTCTTGCGTTTACCGGTTTACTGTCTCCACAACTCCACTCCAGGGTACCCTAATTGCGTAATACACGATCAATCACAATTTCTTTCGATTTGAAACATATTGCTAATCCATTGCTTCATAGGTTGGAAAAAAAACTGCTCAACACCGTAAATAACGCATTGAATGTTGTTGAACTGTCAAAATGAAACAAATTAGTCATTATTGTTTACGAAAATAAGTTACGCAATTAGGGTATTAGGACTCTTCTGCTCCGACAAACATCGGGCACTGCCACCTCACCTAAATCTGCAAGCTATGTCTGTGTATACTTACTTTTCTTTTCGGGATAGTTAATTTCATTCGGGATCTCAAGAAACTCGTTTCCGTTTCCAAGTTCTTATATTCTGTTCAAAATAATGAATGCAAAGTACTTAGTAAGGTACTTAACTATCTAATGCTCCCTTAATTTTGCTGGTGTGTGTATTTTTGAGTTAGAGTCTGTAAATGTAAGATTTCTATAGCCGCGAGTAAATACACATGTAGGTCCCTACATAGATATTACAAATTTTTATTACATAATTTTTAGCTCTGTATTATTTATTGTTGAATTATCTAATGAAATTGCATTGCAGGCTCTACTCAAACTAAATAAGCACACATTCTTCACATTGTAATCTGCACCATTGAATCGGAAAGTACATTCTAGTTGCAACTTGCAACACAGAAATATGTGTAGCAGATGTGGAGCTAGGAAGCAGCAGGGGTAGTATTAGCTTTTGATTAGTACAATTTATTTATTAAGACGATAGTTACTGCCCTAACGCTCAACATTTGGATGCAGCGGATCCCGTTATTCGCGAAGAAGTCAGCATGCACCCGCTCAAACCCCTGCCCCACGGCAATCCCTGTTCGGTCAAGCTGCTTCGATCGCTGGAGGAGTCACCGTGGGCACAGCTGTGGTACGATCTACGAAAAATTCAGTATAGCTTATCGCTTGAGTCATCGTGTTGTTGCTGAGTTACGCAATGGATTTGTATCATGAGGTGCTGGTACAAGAAATATTATATTGTGGTGCTGCCACTGCACAGTGCAGCATGTGTGCAGTGCTGGCCGACCAACACTTTATATAGGTACCTATGTGTGTAGGCTCATTTGATCACTTTAGGCTGGCCGTATAGGTATGTATGGTTTTCTGATTCGAAAAATTGAACGCTTGCCTTCATGCAAAATGTTCAAATACTTACACGTTTGTACATTTTCCGAACGGAAAAAACCTGAAGTGTGTATCAGAAACAAACAAACAAAAACCGGCCAAGTGCGTGTCGGACCACGCACAATGAAGGGTTCCGTAGTTGGGATGAATTTATCCCAAAAACAAACTTAACTTTGTAGTTGATAAACATATTCTCCCATACCTACGGAATGTATGGGAAAACATGTTTTTGCAACTGCAAAGTTAAGTTGGTCGATTATTACTCGATAACTAGTAAAGTCTACTTAGCTGTGATAGTTTTCCTTTTAATTTCGTTATATAAGCTACTGCTGTGATTTTTTTCACACATCCAAAACCACCACTACCACTACTACGGTTTTGTGGGGCTTAGCATAATAGTTTAGTTTTAGTTTTACCACTTTGTCGGCGTAATTAATATGTATACCTATGTCAAATTACAGCTTTCTAGTACTACGGGTCTCGGAGCTAGACCGCGGACAGACAGACAGACAGACGGACATGACGAAACTATAAGGGTTCCTTGTTTACTACGGAACCCTAAAAACGAACGTCTGCGCTAGTCTCACGGAATTCCGAATCAGTACCCTAGTTGCGTAACTTATTTTAGTAAACAATTTTGCCTAATTTGTTTCATTTTGACAGTTCAACAACATTCATTGCGTTATTTACGTTGTTGAGCAGATTTTTTTTTCCAACTTATGAAGCAATGGATTAGCAATCTGTTTCAAATCGAAACAGATTGTGATTATGTTGTATTACGCAATTAGGATACAGGAAATCGTATGTATGCCGCCAGCCTTAAGGCTTGTGCAGACCAGCGCGATATCGCGGGCGCGACACTGGTAGCGCTGCCTGTCGCGCCCGCGATATCGCGCTGGTCTGCACAAGCCTTTATACCTAGTATATGCAATAACTAATCAATAATGTTTGCAACCACAGAATTCTCTAGGTAATGTTTGCTTGTCGGTATCACTCAATCTCTGGGTAATATAGGTAGGTAGATACTATTTCAGTTTGTATTAATAAAATAAAGTAACTGATAAAAAACCGGCCAAGTGCGTGTCGGACCACGCACAATGAAGGGTTCCGTAGTTGGGATGAATTTATCCCAAAAACAAACTTAACTTTGTAGTTGAAAAAGATGTTCTCCCATACGGAATGTTTGGGAAAACATGTTTTTGCAACTGCAAAGTTGGTCAATTATTACTCGTTAACTTGTAGAGCCTACTTAGCTGTGATAGTTTTCCTTTTAAGTTGGGTATATAAAGTACTGCTGTGATTTTTTCACACATCCAAAATCAATCATTTAGCCGGCAAGATTTCCGGCCACCGTAGGCGCGGGCTTGCGGACGGTGAGCAATGGGCAGCTTGCCGTCCGATAAGGACCAAGCCCGGGTCGACGGCGCGTTGTGTTCCACGCGCGCCTCAAAGAGATGTCAGCAGAATTGACGGGGCTCGCTAGGGCCAATGCCTGCCGGGGGTTCGAAGAAAACCGATAGGGAAATCGTGGCCCCCCTGGCAACACGGCAACTGAAGGAACACGGGTGGGTTTTAGTCAGTAAGAGTCTGACACGCCCACCCGCTCCGCCCAGAGCGGGAGAAGTTATTTGATGATTTCCCACCCAAAAAAAAAGGGGGTGTGGACACTTGACTCTTACAAAAATTAGCACTTTAAATCTTAATATTTCGCAAACGGATCCCTGAATCCAAAAATGGTTTTACATACTCATAATGTTTTTGAAGGACCTTTACAATGATATCCCACACAATGGGACAGAAACAAAAAAAAAAAAAACATCATCGCTTTACGTGTAGGGGAGGTACCTTAAAAAACTTTTTTTTCTTAATTTTATTTTACCACTTTGTCGGCGTAATTAATATATACACCCATACCAAATTACAGCTTTCTAGTACTAAGGGTCTCGGAGCTAAACCGCGGACAGACAGGCAGACAGACAGACGGACATGAGGAAACTATAAGGGTTCCTTGTTTACTACGGAACCCTAAAAACGTTTTCTCTGTAATAATTGAATAGGAATGCTTCCTTGTGATAATAGCTCAGCCTTTTTTAACCGACTTCAAAAAGGAGGTTTTTTTTGTATGTGTGTTACGCGATTACTCCGCCAATTATGAATTGATTTTGATGATTCTTTTTTTCTTTGGTAGGACACCGACTTCCGAAATTTAAAGTAGGTAATTTTTGTCATTTTTGTAAAAAGTTTCTTATTATTCTTAGTGGCAGCTCGGGCTTCTAGTAGAGCCTAGCCACGCAAAGTCTCCATAAGTAAAACAACGGTGGAATTTTAAAATCTATAGACAGCAATACCATCCTGTCCCACGAAAAAAGAATTTGATAGGTACTTACTTTGTTTGTCTTTTTGTTTTTGATAGGTTATTTTGTTTATATTCTGGTTTATTATTTCTGGTAAAGAATAGTCACTTTCAGAGGCGGCTCTAGCCGATGTAGCGCCCGTGTGCAATCAATACCTTGGCGCCTTCTAGCAGTGGCGGACTAAGCCTGTCGGGGGCCCGGGGCGGCGAAACTCAATGGAGCCCCCGCCCAGGAATCATACGTTGAAATATTTAGCACACTACCTCGAAAAGGTTATGTTTTCTTTTGACCATTGATACAGAAATAGGGAAACAGGAATTACTTTGTTGACCCATACAAAATAGTTTGAAAATGTAGGATGCGAAAGCGAGCGAATCGAGCTCGAAAATTTAACACCAGATAGGTCAGATTTAAATAGGAATTACATTTTCGATTTACACAGAGAATTCTAAGAAAAAAGAGAATGTTGAGGTTGTAAGAGCGAGCGTAGCGAGCTCGACATTTTAGCACCCTAAGTTCATATTTAGCGTTGGGGGCCCCCCAACTACGAACTGCCTTTTTACTGAACATGTTTTGGTCTTGTTTGGGATTTGATTAAAAAGTAGTCGCGAGCGGCGCTCGGCGCCCCCTCAGACCCTGCGCCCGTGTGCGCTGCACACCCTGCAGACTAGGTAAAGCCGGCTCTGGTCACTTTATATGGATTTGATACAGTTTTTTCATCGTATAGAGGTAGAGCATAGGTACGATATAGTCTGTTACACAATAATCATGCAAAAATCAAAAGGCAACATATCAAAATCACTAGATCTACTTACAACCCCAAAACTGACATATCTGACGATGTAAAAGTATTCCATACTTAAATAAAACTTTTTGGGGTTGCATATTTATTCCATTGCAGACTTAGCGTGGCCAGACTCATAAATTCATAATATATAAGTTTTCAGTATTATTGTGAGTAGGTAGGTATTATTTCTTTTTTCTATTGGTAATTTTATACTTACTTACATAAGAAAGGTAGACCTACCTACCTAAATATTGTTCCGACATTGAATACAGATAAGTAGGTACCTACGTTGCTGGTAACAATACCTATTACGTTGAAACCAATTAAAATTTCAAAAGATTAACACAGTAAAGAACTTCTCTCAAATGGGTAATGATCTAATACCTATGTTTCACGACCTCTGTTAATGGACGTCGTGTTCTGTTAGGATTGCATATGTAGAATATTATGTAGGTACTAGAAATGCATGTATTATGTAGGTAGGTATCTAGTTTTCAACGTTCTTTTGACACTGACGGATGTTCAGGGTGTTTTGTTTAAGGAAATGGATAGTCATGGGTAGGTGACGTATCTCAGCATTGTCTGGCTCTTAGTCAAAAATGCAACTAAAAGATGAAGAAAAGTATTTATACCTATCATAATGTCTGTGTATTGTGTGTACGTAATATAGAGTATTCTTTCTATCCAATGTCATCACTAAAAGTTTGATTCATCATTCTAGGTTTTTCTAATGCTGCTGAATACATCACAAGGAGACTAAATACTGATAATAACGTGGTCGGTGTGAAAAAATAATTTGTAGAGACCACTGCTCACCAAGCCGGCACTGTCTTCACATTTTTACTTATGATAAGTAGTAGTAGATGTTGTAGCAAGAACTGTGAGCAAAAAAAGTGTATTTCATTTACGTTTCTAGGGTCACGTGGCCGGAGAAGCCATAACCAGTATGTTCGGCGGTGGTCGTCGTGGAGAAGAAGTAGTACATGCACTTCCACGCGACTACGATCCACATGCACCACCCAGCGGCCCCTGCGCATACGAAATCCAACAGTTTCTGAATTGCGCGACCAACAACCCGGACCTCGCACAGTGTCAGGCGTTTAATGAAGCTCTCAAACAATGCAAGCAACAAAACCGTACGTCAATTTATCAAATTATGACTTAGAGCAGATACTCTCTCTGCATCTGAGAAACATCCCCTGAATCGACATGTTAAGAGATCAAAATAGTCCATCATGAAGGTCATGTCATAATATGGCTATAGAGGTGTTCCAATGTCAGAGGTCAAACTTCAGTCCCTGTAAAATTTCATACAAAATGCTGATGAGTTTATTTATTTGTTTCAGGTTTACCGTAGCCACTCATCAGATGCAAGCAAAAGCGCCACAATATAATATCCACACACCTTCCCCTTAACAATGGACCCTTAACACACCTGCTTCAATAACAATAAACCTCTACAAATATGTATTTGTTTTATTTGGATTCGTATACATGATTAAAATCATATTAGTGCCAAGATCCTGAACTCTAGATCTAAGGCCTGAATTCCTCCTACGCTGATGTCGGTTGCGCGTACGAATATACATGTAATCTATTAGAACTACACTGCGGCGCTGACGTCGGCGGCGCGTACGTTGCTGCGCGACGTACGCGACTGACATCAGCGTAGGTGGAATTCAGGCCTAACTCCAGTGGTGTACCCACTGGAGTTAGGCCTGAATTCCACCTACGCTCAAAAAGATGTATAAGATCGACAAGAATTCATTAGATTGTCTATAATTTCAGTTCCATCATACTGTATCAATATGTAGCTACAATTATTACATAAATACCCAATGTGAAATATCGTTTTGTGGCTGCACATTGATACAATATTATGTAACAAATTGTAGAAACGAATTCTTGTAAAATTGTAAATGTATAATTTTTTTTTAGGCTGACTACAAACTGAGAAACTGTAGAAGTATGAGGTGTTAATGTTATGGTGTTATCTACGAAAGCGAGGATTTTGTGTGCCTACCTAATCTATGCTACCTACCATAAAGCAGAGAGATAGGTACGCCTGACACCAGTAGCTTGCACTAGCCAGAATGCACACGTGCAAGTAGATTGCATACATGTGATACATGCCAATAAGCAATACCACATTTCTGATTAAGTGATTAGTGACATGGCATGTTTCCTACTGGCACGAGTGTATTCCTGGCTTTATAATAGGTACGAAATGACTATTAATTTATTAATGTTATGTTAGCAATGGGAATTAATTATACAACAGTGATGAATTCCAATTCGGGGATGCGAATCGGCTGCTGCTTTGGGTACGGAACCCTAAAAACGAGGCAAATAAGCAAGGGCGTCAGCAGCTGATGGTCCAGGGGGGCCAAGTTGATAATTAGAGGATGGGAAAAGTATGATTTACAGGTACAGTCAAAAGTCAAGAGCACATGAAGTTTTAGGCCTTGGTCTCGAAGTCAGCGGGCAGCGGGGCGGCGGCGGCGGTGGCGCGGCAATATAGTTTTATATGGAACCGCTCGCTGCCTTCGAGTCCGCGGCCTTACACTTGTAGTGCGAGTCTATCTCTACGGCGCACAATGGGGCCAAAATCGACGCTGGTGGATATTTTACTTTTGACAAATCAGTTTCAACTCTGATAGGAACTGAGAAGAATAATAATTTCCATTTTCAATGTATGGATCGGAAACGGACCTTTCGGGTCGTTTTTCCCAAAACTATTCAGAACTCGTTAGAGCTAAAACCTAATAGGTATTATGACTGGGCCTACCACCAACACATATATACGAATATTACGTTCCCGGACTCCGGATTAGACCCCATTTAGGAGAAAATGAACTTTAAAAACCCAAATAAGTCGTTCAAATAAACAAAATTGGCTTTATAGATTATGTAGTTTCTTTACATTAAAATCATTTCATTTCATTTCATTTTTTTTAAAAACGTTGCCCCACACTAGGAATTTCTCCTGTATCGTGGGTGCGATTACAAACATTTAAACTCACATACACAAACAGCCAGACCAGTAACATGGGAAATATTGCATATTCGGGAGACCCTAACATATTTTTTCACTCCTCTTGCTCAAAAAGGCCGTTATTGTAGAGTACCAGAGCGGGGAAAAAATAGCATTTCTTGCTCTAGGGGAAAAAGTAATTCCTTTTTAATTTTTGCCTGTTCCAACGACCCTTGAAAAACGAAAAAGTCTTTATTCTTATGTAGAATAATCATGATTATGGACTCGACTTATTACTGGTTCACAAAAAAAAAGAACATTTTATTTTTGAAAATGGAACTAAATGCGGCTATCTCTTCGGTATAATGCGTGCATTGCGTTACGGCTACAGAAGAAATAAAAAAGGCATTGGCGCGAAATCTTTAGAATTTTTCTCTAATTACGAATTGAATTGGTGACCGTAATGTAATTTACAACAGTGAAAATGTCATCATCTAGTGAGAACATCTTCACAGAGGACTGAAATTAAGTTGCCGGAAAAAAACATCTCGTTAAATATCCAGAATTGTACATTTAAATGAAATAAACTATTTTGTAATGTATTGGATTATTTAATTTTCTTGCAATCGTAGTGAAAAGTAGAGTGACACACGGCGCCCCATACGCCCCAAAACCCATTACAACTCGGTTTCTATTTACTCCCTCGCTAAAGCTTGGGAGTAAAACTACCTCGTTACAATGGTTTATTTTAGCCCCTCGTATAACAATCTACTATTTATCGCATCTTTTCAAAAAGAGCTAGTCTGTTTTTCGTAAACAGGGTCTTAAATAGATTTTTAATCCCTAGGGATTAAAAGTGATTTGAATTTGGAATGTGGATATTGTTCGTAAAAGTTCCAATTACCAGAGATCAAACACGAACATTGAACTAGTAACAGGCTGGCAAGAGACAGAAAGTGTGAATTTGGTCAAAATGAAAATCCAAGATTGCGGCTCTGAAGATTTTCAAATTAACATCATGGGTATCGTTTTCATGGTTTTTAAGGGTGCTAAAGCCAGTGGTGAGGTCAAAATGTAAATCCAAGATGGCGGCTGCGAACAATTTCAAATGTTTCGTCATGGGTATCGTTTTCATGGTATTTAAGGGTGCCAAAGCCAATGGTGAGGTCGAAAATCCAAAATGGCGGTTGCGGAAATTTTCTAATTTTTCATCATGGGTGTCATTTTTATAGTTTTCGAGGGTGTTAAAATCGATAGTGAGGTTAAAATATAAATCCCAGATGGCAGCTGTGAAAATTTAGAAATTTTTCATCATGGGTATCGTTTTCATAGTTTTCGAAGGTGCTAAAGTCTATAGTGAGGTCAAAATGTAAATCCAAGATGGCGGCAGCGATTTAAAAAAAATCTTACTTGAGTAGGAACTTCGTTCCTGACGGGGGTCGGACCACACACGTTATTTTAAGCTCGAGTGACGTACTTTGAATCCCTCGCTGCGCTCAGGATTCTACTCTAGAATCCTTCGCTCCGCTCTGGATTCAAAGAAACACTCTCGCCTTATAAAAATAGTTGTTTGCTCCCTTGGTAAACAATCAACTATTCTGATCGATGATTTTTCTTTTCCGTCATGACACGCACGAACATGTATACGTATTACTTTAGGCTTTTGTTGAAGTGGAAAGAACATAATAAAACAATTAATACAGTGTGTATATGTATAAACTTAAATTTTATTTACACAAAAGTACACTTGTGACGTTTTGGAGCATAAATAATCCTTTTTTTTTAGGTATGGGTTATACAAAACAGTTTCGGCTTGTTCATTCGAGATTTCGTTTTACATTGCTGTATTTACATTAATTAAATTAATAAGGGGTATTTCATACCTCATGTAATATTGTATTTTGTGCTCAATACATGAGACATGAAATACATGTCTAAATTATGATATTTCTGTATGTACAGAATTTATGTACATAAAATAATAAGTAGGTATCTGATATTTTACAATTTGGCACATTTAAATTTCTTGTATTTTCATCTAATATTCGTAATGCCTGACTTAATATGAAATTCTTTGGGTGTGCAAAACAAATAATGTTTTGTGAGATTACTGACCGAAAAAAAATATATTAACGATTAACTTTAATAGATTGCAAGACAATATCAAGTATTGAGAAAACAACATGTGTCGTAAAGTGATAATTTGATTATAAACTTTGACAAAACATGAGCAAACTTCATACGGAACATTCAAAAACAGATTTCAGACAAGGATAACATCAAGAATATACAGTATATCATAAATTCAACAAAATGTTCGAATCAAGTATGTAAAAGCTTTTCGTTCGATTTTAAAATGTGCATTCTCGCTGCAATGCAGTAAGCATTACGTTATTAAAGTGCACAGAAATTTGAGAAACTTTCAAATGTCGTTTATCTTATTTACTAATAATTCCATTAACAGTACATTTTAACGCTTAGCTAAATCAGTCTAATTCTTAAAGCGACATTAATATGTCTAACAATAAAGCTTAAACAAATGCTATACAAATCATACACTGGAAATTTTCAAGTACATATTAAGGCCACCATTATGTAATGTTAATTGTTATGCAAATCAATTTACATCCAAAACTAAATGTATAATTAGTAAAATGTTAAAAATGACACAAACTAATTTAATGTTATTGGAATTTCTTCATGTTGATACAAACAAATTTTACAAATGTAATTATTCTAAAACAAAGGCGGTTCGTGTTATTCATATATTATATTTTACACTGAAAATAGAATGATAAATTGATACTTTTACAAAAAACCAGAGTAAATAATTTTTTGATGTTGATCGACGTTTGGCAAGGTGTAATGAAAATGTTGGAGGCAGATTACTCGATTTTTTTATCTACATTTGATAAATATAATGGTGGTTGATATTAATTAGATTTGATATGCTTTAGCTGCTGTGAAAGTAAGTTTTTTGCTATCAAATCGAGTCATTGAAAGCTTTGGTCCAATTTACAATTATGTATAACGTTTAAGGCGTATTTAAACCACCACAACTATGGATTCTCTATGTATATAAACGCATAACTATTCAGCTGATTGACGTATCGTTCGTTCTAAAAAGGGCACACTCAACAGTGTCGTTGAAAACGTAGTCAAATATTACGCACCCTATATTAACATTTCAATAGTTGATCATAAAAATAATGCACCACTTCTCAAGTGTTAAATTACTAAACCAATGTAAACGTCGAGCCAGCGGACAGCAGCTCTAACTTCAAAAAATAATTTAAAGCTTCGCATAATTTACAAATGTAAATATTTGTGTCACACATCAATTATTTCAGTGCAATGCTAACGGACATGTAGGTGTAGTAGCATCGTATTTATAATTCGTGTAAAACCTTAACATAACGAGTCTACTTATTAGCACTATATTTACAGGCCATCGACAAATTAAATATGACACATAAATCGCCGAGTACAACGATAGCATCCGTCGAGCGGACGATCCCCGGGGGAGCGGCGAGACTCCCCGAGCGCACGCCGAGCGGTCACAAGCGCATCTCCCACAGCATGAGGTGCGCGTCCTTGGGGTTGGGCTCGGCCGCCGGCGCCGGGCGCTCGGCCGCCTCCGCCACCTGGCGCCAGTCCACGTAGCCGCGCCCGCCCACCACCGTCAGCACCGAGCGCCGCGCCGCGCCCGCGCCCAGCACGTAGTCCGCGCCGCGCAGGCTGCGCGCCGCCGGCCGCGCCGGCTCCGCGCGCGACGCCGAGCGCGACGACGCGCTGGACTTGGCCGAGCCCGAGTCCGGCGTGGACGCGGCGCCGGGCGCCAGCGCGGCGGCGCCGGACGCGCCCGAGCTGGTGCGCGACACGCCGCGCAGCGCCATCGACTCCTCGCTGCCCGACGACGTGCACAGGCTGGACGCGCGCGAGTCCACGGACCAGCTCGACAGGTCCAGACTGCGCGGTCTGCCGGCGCGCATGCGCAGGCGCCGGTCGAGCGTACTCACCCGGAAGGGAATCGCGGCAAGCTCGGGGTCGCTCCGGCGCAGCGCCTCGCCCCCCGACCCGCCCACGTCGGCCTCGCCGACACAATCTTTCACGAACATCAGGTCTCCGTACAGCCCGTAAACGTCACACGCATTCAGATTGGCGCACTTGGGTAGAGTCTTACTGAGTCGCACGTCGCCTGGCTTCTTCCGTCGCACGATCGCGGACTGCACGCGCTGCGGTCGGTACGGGCTGGCCTCCTCTGATATCCGCCTCTCCAGTTTCGGTTTTTCGTTGTCTTCCTTGCCATCCTCCTCCTTGAATTCTTGCAGTGTGTTCACGGTCTCGGCGAGGTGGCGGGCGTTGGATAAATTCCGTCGCACGGTGTTGACGTCGACGTCTCTAGTTTCCGGCATGAGGTTGAGGAGGAAGGACACGGGCCCGGCGTGCGCGTGGTAGGAGGCGGCGATGTGTCCGCCCACGAGCGGCAAGCCCTCCAGCTTGGGCAGCGGCACGGTGACGCTGACGCCGGCCGTGGTGCCGACCCACAACAGGCCCTGGCACGCCAGGAGGGCCGACACGTACGCGGGCTTGCTTCCCTCTCGTGCTCCGATGGTTTTCGCAACGTCAGCTGCGATGTCAATATTTTGGAGGTGTTCGAAGGTTTCAGCGTGATACAGGCTCACGTATGTTGAATCGGAGAAGGATGTCCAGAGGCCGACTCCGGAGTGCGCGAGGTATTTGACGGATCGATCGCCGTCTCCTTTGAGTTCTAGGATGCGCATGATCTCTGCGGTGAGCGCGTTGATGGCGAACACTCGCCGTGCGCAGGTGGCGTACACGATGCCGTCGACAGGCAGCACGCAGTGCACGGGCCGGTCGCCGAGCTCGACGGCGAGCGGCTCTTGTAGCGCCCACGAGTCGTCGTGGTTGCGGCGGTACACCGACACGCGCCCGTTCGATAGCCCCACGAACATGGCGTCGCAGTGGTAACGGATCTGAGTGATGGATGCGATCGTCGGTACTTCGGTTAATTTCTCCTGCTTCTCTGGCTCGATTGCAGAGAATATGATTATTTTCTTATCTTCTGTACCGAGCCATACTGTGTCGCCGCAGAGTGTCGTCGCTTGCTGCACTCCGCGTGCGTGTTCCATTGAGGTTACCTGAAATTAATAACACGTATTTTAAATAAGCCACACATTTTGTCACGAAGTTTTCTTTAAAAAAATTAAAGTGAATAAGAAAGATGTATTTGGATTTTTATAGTTACTGGGCAGTTTAAGTTATATGTATTTAAATTAGCGCGAAAAATATCCTGAGATAAGTACTTAATAAAAAATAAATTGTCTGGAAAACCCATATAGAACCTCGGGTGTGTGTGATGGCATCATGTGCAGGGCAGTGTTACCTTGGTATCGGGCAGGTCCAACGTGACGAGCGTCTTGAGCTTGGCCGCCCGGTGCGTGAGCACGGCCACGTGGCTGTCGCTGGCGCCGCCCGCGCTCACCCACAGCAGCGAGCGCGCGCGCCGCAGCGACGCGCCGCGCCCGCCGCCGCAGGACGTGTAGAAACAGCCGCAACGCACCTGCAATTTAATATTTGCAGTTACTCAACGTGAATAAGTTTTTCTTAGGTTCCATTTTCCCTTAGGTTTACATTTTATGGTACCTACGGTGTAGTGAACTAAAACAAACTAAAATTATTACTTAAAATGTCCTGTGTACCCAATGGGCGTTTTCACATTAACTGATAACGACACCAACCCGATACCGATATGTCAGCTATACCGACATCGATTCGATACCGATATAATTATTATTATCGGCCCCATAATTGGGGATTTACTAAAAAAGTTATATTCAGGATTTTCGAAAATTCATATTATATGAAAATAATTGAGACGTCGATACTACTACTGCGGTTGTGCCATCCAAACAACCACAGTACTAGTATCGACGTCTCAATTATTTATTGTAAGTTGACAATTAAACGTACGTCATCATATCGCATAGAAATAATCACATTTTCGAAAACAATATTATGAATTAAAACTAAAATTTCATTACGAGATATTTTTCTGAGCTGTCGCAATATTACAGGGATCATGCCTGGGTAAAAAAAGTAATTCTATTTAGTCTGTCAGTCAGATAATAAAAATTATTAGACACGTATTTTTTGATTTATCATATTAATAAAAAAAATACTTAGATAAAACGCATTAAGGTTGGGGAGTGGGGATCGCTACGTCACAAGTATAAAATCTACATACTCGTGACGTTATCGAATATTTATGTCGCCGTAATTTTTTGATTACGTAAAAATAGAAAAAAAAAAATACGTAAGTATCCAATACTTTTATAATCTACCTGATGGACAAAAAAATATTTTTAGTTATGTAGCTATTTCATATGTAATGTTTATTTGATAATTTTTTTTAATAACGGTTTTTTTAATTTTTTTTTATTTCGGGTTTTGGTTTTCTGTAAAAATTTTGACACTGACGTCCCGCAGGATTCTAAGCACGAACCAATTTAGCCCGATTGTCAATTTTTGTGTTTATAAAAAAAAAGTATTAAACTCAAAAATCTAACCATTACATTCCCTCTAAAATACGATTACCTCATGGTACATGCAATTTTCGTGCTAAATATACTGAGGAAATTAAACAAAAATTGTTTTGAAATCGACCCTATTTCGGTTTTTTTTTCATCAAGCAATTTACAATTTATCGTGTTTTAAACCGTTAATTTCCCTAAAACAAGGATTTCGATGACTTTTTTTTTTTTTCAGGACCTAATAGTACATTACTGCCGCGGTCTATAATGACTACTTTGCTGGTTGCGCTGATGATGGCCGACAGCGAAGCGTAGCGCAGCTCCAGGCCGACACAGCGCGGTCAGCGTGCAGCACTTGATGGACGAGCTGAGATAAAGGCCGAGGCCGTAGGTCGAGGCCTTTACAGCGAGGACAGCAAGGGCTGCAATGATGGCCAAGCTAGAAGGCCTAGAGCGTAGCTAGGCTAGCTCGAGGCAATCATAGCGTGACCAGCGAAGCAGTCATAGTGGGCCAAGGCTTGTATAGTGCTTTACTCAAAAATGCAAGTACCTAATCTAAATAAAACCAGTTAGTAAAGATTTAGATTTCCTACTGATTTTCCACTGCACAAATTTTTAATATGCAAGCTTATATTTTTCCTTTGAGTTTCGCGGTATTAAATTTTCAACCACTAATTTAGTTTCATCTTTAATGTATGGCGGTGTTAAACACATTGAATCGGAAGAATTTTCGCTTTGAGAGCTCATTTTTAGCAAAAAAGTCACTAAATAAAAATAAAAATTTTCGCTGAACCGCGCTTTTGTTACTTCTTTGTTTTTTTTTTTTAACAATGGTAGTTGAAACTATACAGCCAAATACGGAATAAAATCTTTTTGTACAGACGCCAGCACATCAAGCTACTACAATCTGTCAAATTTATTTAATAGATTTTCAACTTTATCGCTGAAGGATAAGGTTCAAAGTTGATTGGGAAAATTTGACAGTTTCGGGTAGCTTGATGTGCTGGCGTCTGTACCTATCTCTATAAATACAAACAGCTGTGTGTTAAATAAAATCTTTTTGCATTTGATTTTTTAAAACGTTGAAACGTCAAAATAGCGGCCGGCAATGTTTTGCCGGCCTGTTAGAGCGACCAGCAAAACTTTGCCGGCCGCTCCTTGAAACAGAACGGCAAGGTCGACTTTGCTCAAACAAGGTTGTCAAAATAATGACCACATTACATGCATTTTTGAGTAAATACACTAATTTGACTTCCGCTCAGGCGCGGTGGGTGGTCTGCGCCGTGACAGATTTACGACCGCACTTGAATAAACAAAAGCATCGGGTTTCATAATAACGTCTATAGTGTTTTGTTTATGTTTTTTGCTACTCGAATAGATTAGAGATACATTGTAAATGGTTACAGTCTTTGTTATCAACGTTTACTAATCTTTATTACCCGTTTTTTTTTTGTTTTCCATGTTCTAATGTTTTTACGATTTCTAATAAAACTACCGTACCAATTCACACGAAATTTTTCAGGGTACATTATGGATAGATAAGTTATCTAATAAAAGCGTTTTCAGAGACCTAATTTTTTTCAAAAAATTTCAAAAAATCTAGGTTTCTAGGTGATCTAGAATTTCTAGTGCTTTCATAACTTTCTCCGTACCAAAAAAATATTTTTTATTTATATTTTGGTCTAATTTTTTTCTAAAACGTTGGAAAATGAAATATAGAAAAGAAATAAAACACTTACCGATCAGATCCATACAGAAAACTCACAAAATATCACTACTTTCACTTTCACGAGAACTTTCTCCTTCACGTTTGTTTACACTTTTTTTGGTTGGGTCAAAATAGGTATAATCTAATGTTATTTAGTGCGAATATTATCTAAAACGATGTAATATTTACTTCAAAATGAAAATATCACCACTTTCCGACGATTTACACACTAAAACCATTAAAAAACGAATTATTACTGCGAACGCGCGCATCCCGGGAGTGACTTTTTACTGTCATTTTGACCGCGCGGGAATGTCATTTTCAACATTTTTTTATAGTGTTGCCCATTTATATTTTTGCTTTTAGTCGATTTATTTGACAAGAATATCTATCTGACCATAGACTGCAAAAAATTTCAAACAAAAATATTGATTACAGCGAATACAAATGGAGTTGTAAGTCGTGTGGTGACTTTGTAGCGTATTGGATACGATGGTCCCCGAACGGTTAATATTGATTCTAAAACAGGAAAATTCGGATAACCCGCCGTTAAGCCGAAACAGCCGTTAGTTTGGCACATGACTTTTGAGCCTGGGAATTAATCGGAACTTTTTATATGGCCACATTTTAAAAATGTCAGATGAATGTCACCTGAACTATAAAGTGTTTGTTTACATTGATTATTTCATTCGAAATTATTTAAACAATAAACAATGACCTGCGCAAGTTTCACATTATTATTATTACGCTGAATAAATTTCAGGCAAACCAACAGCAGAAACGAGATGCTTACGACAAAAAGTCACTGTGTTTACTTGCTGCGGAAAACTATTATAGTTATGAATTTCAGCTGGTATGAAATAACGAATTTATTCCTCGATGATACACTTGAAAATTCTCGCTTCTGTTCCTTGTAGATCTACTTTCGTTTAGTACAGCAAAACAGAAAAGAGTTTGTCACATACAATAAAAAATATAAAAGTTAATTGCTTATCACTATCACTACAAACTTGTTCAAAATAACGCTACTGCCCGTACTATCATGGTGTTATATGTTTCGTTTATGCGTTTAGAATTCTGGGCCATTGGCTCTGTGGTTTATATTGCATGCCCCATCACTACGTACAACTTGGGCCTCTCGAACTTTTAACCAAGTGGTTACACGAATACAGCGGCGAGGCAGAAACAGAGAGAGAAGATCTTAAGTGCGTGCGCTAGTTGCGAGGGGAACCTCCACGCGAGCGAGTTGGCCGATGCTAGTGGGCCAGTCTCAACTCCAATAGATACAATGAATGTGCGGTTTAATCGATCTACACACCTCAGTAAGTTGTCGTGACGAATAAACTGGCATGGCAGCAACAAATCATATTAAGCGCGGGCGCCAGTTGCGAGAGAAACCGCTATGCGGGCCAGTTGTCCGACGCTTGCGCTAACTGAGCGAGTCTTAGCTCAGTGGCCCATGAAGTCTAATTGATACAATGGACATACGGTTGACTACACTACATACTAATCATTTTACACACCTCAGTAAGTTGCCGCGACGAATAAACCGGCGTGGCAGCAACAAATAGCGGCATCTTATGCGCGGGCGCCAGTTGCGAGGGGAACCTCCACGCGGGCGAGTTGGCCGACGCTTGCGCCAGCTGGGCCAGTCTCAGTTCAGTGGCCCACGCTAGCCGCGCGCCCGGCTCGCTGGCACGGAAGGTAAGGGGTTCTTCACGACCTCGGATCGTGAGTTGGAGGCAGCAGGAGTCTACCCATGCCATCTCGTCGTCTTTTTTCTGTGGAGGTAAAGGTTGTTGTTAAAGGTCAGTTAAATATTAGTTTTAAACATCTAAATGAAATCAGAATAAATATTTCGATTTGACATAATTTCTACTAGCTTTTTACTCGCGGCTTTTGCGCAAGTCGCATATCCTAACTCAGGTCAAGCTCTATCCCTGTGGCAAAAAATTCATTCAAATACATTCAGCCGTTAAGCCGTGAAAAGGTAACAGATAGACAGAACAAGTTAATTTCACATTTATAATATTAGTATGGATATACAAGCTGTCAAACCGTCATATTTATTTCTCAGATAAAAGTTAACTGACGATTGAAAAAATCGGCCCTTAAAGATCCTTGATCCCATTGCACTAAGGTCTGTTATCTGGTAATTCTAGCATAAGTCTCGTGTCGGGATCGTTCGGGTCTATTCGTGAATGTTCGTCACCTGTATACTGCGCTGGATGTTCTGCAGCAGCGCGCGGAAGGTGTCGGAGGCGAGCTCGGGGTAGGACATGCGCAGCGAGGCCGCGAGGTCTGCCATGCGGGACACGGTCTCGTAGTCGTGCATCAGCGCGGACATCTCGCTGCAGAGGGAGTCGCCCGTTGATGTCGTCATGCCGCTGCTCGAGTTTGATCGTAGACTGCCGCTACGGTTCATACCTGATAAAGATTAGGAACGAATTGTTTAAGAGACAATGCATATTTTTTGAATGATTCGATTATTGCCAGCCATCAAAACATTTGTCCGCCGATGCAGTGGACACAAAAAATATTACAAAATATGTTTCGATCTTTTTGAAGTGAAAACTTCTTTAGGCGCGTTGGGCATTTCTGAGATGGGAAAAAACAATTGAACTCGCGACACGTTACCGACATCTCATTTTTGTAAACGCGATTGTGCTCTTTATATTACGTTACGGATCAATGTTCTATGCGAGTATTTTTACTTTAAAGGTTTTGGAAGTTTTTTTTTTGTAAACGCGTTTGTGCTCTTTAATTAGATAAAAAAAATATTAAGTATTTTTCTTCCACCAAGGCGATCTTGTTCGAGTTTTCACTTCTATCGGTACTCCCGGAGTGCCACTGTTTTTTCTTGCATATTTTTTACTATGAAGTTCGCTACATATTTTTGGTGAGAGATATTAAAACTTCCAACATTAAAACAAAGACTTGTTGAATTTAAAAAAAAATGACATACCTTGAGCGAGCACCCTACTAAGCGTAGGCGAGGTGCCAGTATCTAACACCTCAACATCTTGCACGGGATGCGCCCACTTCAGGCCGAGCCGCTCCGCATCGTCACTGCCTGCACCGACTGACACGCACACTACGAGGTCGTTTAGAAGTAACAGGCGACGCGGCTTGCACTTCGTTAAGCCGCCCGATTGGTTGAATTCCTGTGGGTGGATAAGGAAATAAGTTGTTTTGTCAGTTGTCAGTGCTGTATCGCCCCAGGTTTGGGAGAGACCTATGTTCAGCAGTGGAATGCGATAGGCTGATTTGACAGATTGATGGGCTTATGCCCATTTTTACCTTCACTAAGTGACACTAAAATGAATCCCTAAATAAAAGTACACTGTTGGATTTTCAACGCTAGGCTTAGCACTGAGAGTTGAAAATCCAACAATGCACTTTTATTTAGGGATTCAATTAAGTGTCAGTTGTCGGTGAAAACAGGCATTAGGCATTTAAAAATCTGTTTCTGTTTTGAACCTATGTAGTTCTTTAACGCGGCTTGCGGTAGGAGTTTAGAAATCGGTGTAATGGTAGAAATCGTCACGTAAGGAAAAAGCTTTATGACATACGACTTTCTCTCTTCCTCAGTCTCTTTCTATTATATTCGAGAGGTTGTGTGTGTGCGAGTATCGTGTAAGGAACTTCGCTTCTGACTTGGGTCTCCCGACTGCACACATTTTTAATATTTTTAAAGATTTCAAAACAAGGTGATTACGATCCAACTTTTAACTTTTTTACTGGATCTTCTAACATTTTACCAAGCTCGCAACAATTTAGTATTTCCTGTCATATTGCTTAAAAAATAATGTATCAGGGAAAATCTAAATTTAACAGTATTGTGATAAGGATAACTTATAGTTTTTTTTAATAAAATCTTGGTGAGGATTGTAGATTTGGTAAAGCAGCTCCTTGTATTCAGTTCTACGGTTGATGTAATAAAATATCGCTCAAGGTGACTGACCAATTGCAGCAAGTCATCCTGCCGCAGCAGATGGCGCCTGTCGGCGCGCGAGGCGAGCAGGCGCGCGGCCCCGAAGCGCGCCGCGCCGCCCGCGCCGCCCGCGCCCGCCACGCCGCCGCGCGTCAGCCGCCGCAGGGCTGCGCGGAATGCCTGGAATGAACATATACGTTACATAGGGATTTTGTTAAAGAGCATATTCGATCTGTTATGCATAGTAAAAAGAGTGGAAGTACGCTATCTTCATACAAACGCACCGCGCGCGGTTTGTATGTGTGCGCGGCTTGTATCTATGCGTCGCCGCACGCACACTTAACAAAATCTCGCCCGTTTCAGAGTGCGCTAACGCCGCACAAGGTTTGCGCGTCGCGGTTTTTCGGCACTGCTAAATGTATGAAAAATGAGTGATAATCGCAGGAGAAATTATTGCTGTGCATTTGGGTGTCTAAATAATTCATCGATTCCAGAGTTGTCTCTGTTCAGATTACCTACTGAACAGAAAAGGTAACCAAGTCACTTATTCTAGCAATATAATTTTTACTTGATGATGAGATACCTACTTATTTTTTGTTGTATTAGATAACTATCAGACAGACGAAGTAGGCAGGCCTACTTTCCCACTAAAATGTATTAGGTGCCTACTTTTGATCTGTCAATTGATATGCCGCTAATGCTTTGTTTACGTTTAGTCATGCCGATTTCTTAGTATTTATTGTAGGTACAGTAAAGTAACTAAGTACTTACAGTTATAAAATCGTAATTTCAAATATTTGACGAATTGTGAATCAGATAAATAGAGCAAAGTTTGAATACTTCGAATCGTAACCATTCGTAACAGAAAATATAAACCGCAAATATAACTTTGTCATTCATACAAACACTATGAACATCATCGTTTAGGTAAAACCGACCTCACAAACCCTGAACCCAGACAACACATAAGTAAAAATCGGCCAAGTGCGTGTCGGACCACGCACAATGAAGGGTTCCGTAGTTGGGATGAATTTATCCCAAGAACAAACTTAACTTTGTAGTTGAGAAACATGTTCTCCCAAACATTCTGTATGGGAGAACATGTTTTTGCAACCGCAAATGTAAGTTGGTCGATTATTACTCGTTAACTTGTAAAGCCTACTTAGATGTGATAGTTTTCCTTTTAATTTCGTTATATATGCTACTGCCGTGAATTTTTTCACATACCTAAAACCAACCATTAAACTTGCAGGGGGGGGGGACACACACACTTGGCTCTAACAAAAATTAGCACTTTAAAGCTTAATATTTCGAAAACGGATTCCTAAATCCAAAAATAGTCTTCGCAAACTCACAATATTTTTGAACGACCTTTCCAACGACACCCCAAACTATGGGATTATTTAGAGAAAAAAAAAAAACATCCTAACTTTACGTCTAGGGGAGGTACCTGAAAAAAATTTATTTTTCATGATTTTATTTTACCACTTTGTCGGCGTGATTAATATGTATACCCATGCCAAATTACAGCATTCTAGTACTAAGCGTCTCTGGGCTAAGTCGCGGACAGACAGACAGACAGACGGACATGACGAAACTATAAGGGTTCCTTGTTTACTACGGAACCCTAAAAATAGAACTTCCCGGCCCTTGCCAATTTCTAGGCACTGCATTAAAATTTAGCTAAAAGTGACAACCCTGAGACAGGCAAGTATGGTAGGCAATTATATCGCGGATTGGGGCGGAGATAGTCTACTAGAACTCTTTATACTATGGTTATAGCATGGACTTGTGGGAAGTTGTCTTACGAGATGCACTATGACAGGTTATGTGGTGTTAAAATGTATACCATTTATCCCTAAGAATATCACTTGCATGTAGTAACTGTGTTTGGGAAGTCACAGAGAGTGGTTATCCAATACAAAATGAAAAGTTGTTTTAATGTTTCTGACCACAAATGTTAATTCCATAAGAAAATGCCTTAACACACATTTTGTTAAAAGCCATCTGACAAACTTTTATTTTGATAATAAACTATTAACAGTGAAATGAACAGAATGTTAATTATAATTTACCTGTGTCCGTTCAGCGTCTCGTTTCCTCTCGTTCAAAGCATCGGCTAGAGCTTCTAGCCTCGTCAAGGCACGTTGTAGGGACACTCGGTCCGAATGGCCCGGAGGAGTGTGTTTTAGTAAGTCCTGCAAGAGATACACATTTAGTTTTGTACATCGTGTTGGATTTTCTATGTGTGATGACAGAAAATGATGCCTATCTATACTTAACATTGTAAAGAAGAAAGATTTGTATTTTTGTATATTACGAATACACTTAAAAACTACTAGACCGATTTGAGAAATTATTTCAGCAATGGATAGCTACATTATCAGCGAGTATCATAGGCTATATTTTATCCCCGTACTCCCACGGGAACGGGAACTACGCGGGTGAAACCGCGTGACGTCCGCTAGTTTCTTATAACTCATTATCTGTCACGACGCCTCATTGAGGTCGATAACAATTAAAATTCTATTGTGTCGCGTTAATGACAGTTGAAAGGATAATTAGCATAATAGCAGGCGACTTCTTCTTCGACAGTGTGTCGAATTTTTTACGAAACTTTTACCAGCCGTTGATTTGACCATCAATGATTCTTGTATGATTTTTTATATAATATAATCCTATTGTTAATAATTCTAAGCGAAAGAAGTTGGACATCATGTCCATTCAATAGCTACCCATCTAATTTGTACGCATGAATATTCTTCCTCAAAACTATAAGTAGCAGTGACAACTGTCGAAAAACCGCGCTGTAGTTTTTGGTATCAACTTGAACAGGAGTCGGAAAACTTGTTCAATATTATGTGTTTATTATAAGCGGTGATATAAACACCGAAAAACACATGCCTTTAGAGAGAATGACACCTGTCAAGTATGTGTATGTTTGTAAATTAAATAATGCTTATATGTCGGTTCCAAAGGTTGTCTTGTTCAATCAATATCAGATTACGTTGACTGTTCAATATTTAATTATGGTTAAATTGAAAATTAATACTTGGTTGTACCGTACAACTACAGACAATTACTATTTACTTATCATAGTAACAAGATTCGAATACTACACTATTCTTGCTACAATATATATAAATTTTGGTGGATTAATGAATTAATCTTGATAATAATATGTTTAGTTTTGATTCGTCTTTGAGAGAAGCTCACGTTGATAAGGAAAATCAAGGCTTGTTATTATAAGATTGAGTTTTGTATTCGTGAAGAGGAGGCATCAAAATTAGTAGAACCACGATGGGCTGCGCTTGCGCATATTATGAAATGATGTATACAAAAAACATATTTAAGTACCTATTTTCAAGCGGACATTAATTCACACACACGACACAAATATGGCTCATCGTGAGGACGCGTTTTATCATAATAACATTTTACACAAATTACCTGCAAAAACATAATAAACTGCGGAAACCGCTGTACAGGCTTCACCATTAGCCCAAAGAAGGACAGTCGGTCGTGCGCACTGATCTGCTTCACTTTGAAGAAGTCTGCCAGCGCTGACTTCCGTTTAGACTCCATCTTGGCCAACTCCATGGCAACAGAAAAGTTGTTGATGAAGTCCGAGTACACATCCAGCACCACGGCCTTTGAGAACGCGCTCAAGAAGACCTCGCCTGTAAGGTTTAGAAATGAAAAAGTTAATATATGGAAACAAGCTGTGTGCCCGATGTGATTTCCCATCGGAAGAAATGCCAGACTTCCATCCCCCTTTAGGGGATGAACTTTCAAAAATTCTTAGTGCTAACTTTATTTGAACACTTGTGCAAAATTTCCTGCTTCTACACGTCAGTGAATTAATGAATTGTTGCTGATGACATATTTTTATAATGCTCTTGTTTATTCAGTATAATATGGTAGAAAGCTACATTTGATTAGCTAAACATTTTGGAAGGCAATTTTATCAAATTGCTTTTAACGTCAGTTAACCATGGTCCATGAACTTTATAGCAAGTTTAATCATAATTTATACCTATTAGATTTTATTTATATTTTTTTACTCCATAAGTATATTTAAAGTGACTCTGCCAATTACTTACATCCGTCCATTTTTTGCTTTGTTAAATTTAAACATAAATAAAATAGCATATCGTCACCTCTACGGCAAACTTGCGAATCTGCAGAAAATGCATTTTACAGGGGAGCGTTTTGAAAGCAAACATCAATGATAACTTTTTTTTGTAATAGGTATAATGGTACCGCAGTACATTTGGTTTTCAAAATGGTACTTGTTTTATATATTATTATGAACTTGTCAATAATGTACAAGGATCAGAAATAAATGCACATTCGTAACTTTTACATCATCATACATGGGTGTATTAACATAAAATGCAGATTCGAACAATTTGAGTTCTGTAACCGTCAGAGATAAAAATTCGTAAATTTTCCACGGTGTGTAGTACCACATTAGGCACAGTTTTTCATCAAAATGTCGATTTCACTAAAACTGCAGATTCGTAAGTTTACCGTGGATGTGACGATATTATTGATTGCTTTACAAGCTTTGTTTATTTTGTAACTACTATTGAAGACGACAGACGCATTATCACATACGGGCTAATAAGGACGTTTTAATCTTTACAAACTGCGACTTGAAAAAATCAATACCAGCGCCCGCATCCGTATGTTAACGAAGAAAAAAGGCGCAGTTGTTACGACCTAGAAGTAAGCAAATAGCTTCCTTTGTTTGTATGTTTGTCTCGTGGTACGTTCCCAGTGGCAACTGACCCAAGATTTTGAAGGCAGATGATGAAATTTGATGTTGGGAATACTATTTATCTACCTACCCGGAAAAAAGCTGGTAGTGCTTTCAAGAGCTAGGGATTTAAAATGTAATTTTGTGCACTTAATTACCAATTCATTTGATAAACATTAGGGCTTTAGCAATTGGGCACGCCACAATTGCGACGATAAGTCAGGGTATAAGATAATAAGGAGGAGGCTGAACGCGTGAGAGAGAGGCAAATTTCACGACCTCATGCCCCTAGTCGCCGCAGGAGACGCCCTGGGCGTCGGGAACCCAGGCCGATTCTCGGCTACCGTAGGCGTGGGATTGCGGACGGTGAGCAAAGGGTAGCTCACTGTCCGATAAGAACCAGGCCCGGGTCGACGGCGCGTTATGTTCCACGCGCGCCTCAAAGAGATGTCAGCAGAACTGACGGGGTCCGCTAGGGCCGATGCCTGCCGGGGTCGCGGGAAAGTCCAAAAGGGTTACCGTCGCCCCTGGCAACACACAGGCAACTGAAGAAACATGGGTGGGTTTTAGTCAGTATAAGTCTGACATGCCCTAGAAAATATTTGATAATTTTTTAATTTCCCACCCAAAAAATTAAATAAAATGGGCTTTAGCAATATTTCATGATTGATGCGGTTCACAAAGAGGCTTACAGGATTACGATCATTGAGGTCTTTCAGCAAAGTAATTATTATCAGTGATACTCACCAATTTTTTCATCGCGGTCCCACGTTCTCGCGCAATCGGCCAGTGCTGTGCGGAAGTGTAGGTGACATTGTAGGATGTCAGGCAGCCGGTGGAATAACGTCTGGATTTTGCTCCCGTTCAGGATCGCTGGGCTGCTTTCTTCAAGTGGTTTCTTGTAGTCCTGTAAATTAGGCATAGGTTAATTTTATCAGTTTGGAAACCTTCCCGTGATCTGCTACCACAATGAAGTTTTCTAGGGGTCATGGATCCTACAGCGATAGTTAGACGGAAAACGCCCTTAGGTTAAATAGTTCATGCTACGGATACGTAATAGTGGTGTCTGGGATACTACAGAAACATTTTTAAACAGAGAACACCACTGATTTGTGGGCCCGTGCTCATACAAAATTCTAAAAAATGACAACGTAGCGAAATTAAAGTTCAACGAAAAATAATGTACTTAGAGTTCGATTCAAATTTAATGCCGGCTCGGAAGTTAGCTACTCGCTGCGCAGTACCTCACCCCTCACCCCCGCTGACACATGAATTCGTTTCTGCGCAGCGACTCGCCTCATGTTCCGAGCCGCCATTAAGGGGACGATAGCTGACTTTTAACGATTTTATACTGAAGATGACGTCTAAATGAGTAGTGTTAGTGATTTGGAAAAATATATGTTAAATTAGAGCATTTTCTTAATATTTTAATATAGGCATATTTTTGATTATGTTTATATTACATAGTAAAATTAATTTGTAAAGTTATGTCTAACGCGGATAAAAAAGTGAGAATGACGCAAAATCCAACAAGCGTATTTTTCTGAAAACTTCACATTTTAAAGATAATTAAATTATCAATCTTTTAGTATACGTGTTTTATTAAAATACCTTTTGTTTTACGTGTAATAAATTAATAATGCGTCTAATTTGGGACAACGCTCCTTGATGGGCGAGTCCTATTACAGGCTGAACGTACAACGCGTTGCGTGAGCTCAGTACAGAACACGCAAGCTAACCTTTCAAGGTCACTGTCATATATCTGCGTCTTAAGAATATGAGACTACAAAGACAGGTAGGTATTGCATATTAGATAGATTAATACATAGACACGAGTAAAAAGTTGTTCGTCCCTGAGTTGCAGGTAATGCCTGTAATATAACGTAATTATACACATTAATGTACCGGCATTACCGCGTTCATTATCATTAATGTTATTAGTTAATACCGATCATTTCGAGCATCAGTTTTTGTGTTAAACAAATGTTGTTATAAAACAAAATAAGTAAAGTCCAATAGAGATTCTGATGTTTATTTTGCTCCAACTTGTTCAGGTGTAGAAATAAAAACGAATAAGCCGTCATGAGTTGCGTCATTTCTGATTATAAGTTGGCTTATTGAATGTAAATTGGCCAAACCTTTATGGATGTTGTGAGGCAAAGCGTCCATGGGACAAAACGTAATGTGCAATATTCAAGATTGCTTCCGCGAGCGTCATGTTTCATACTCCAGTTTGCAATACACAAAGACAGATGGAGAATTCCATTTAGCTTACTTAGCTCCATCTTAACTCGTTATACTTCTCAGACATCTACAGATAACTAGTTTAGATAAATATGTATGTGCATTGTTTTTGTTCCTACTGAAATGTCCTTCACTACCTCCGCTTATGTAATTATTTCTTTATTTTTCTCATAAATGGTAAAGCTATGCGACTGTCAGTTAATAATGTAGGTATGACATAAGAAACCCTTTTAAGACCTATGTATTTTATTGTGCAAAGTTTTTTTTAGATCTGTGCGCAAGCAAATCGTAACGGTTGCATTGTGCTCAATTTATGGAGCCAAGATAAATTGCTAGTGACGAGATTACATAGTAAAAAGATAGCAATCATTACAAGACGCAAGGTCGTTACGCGAAGAAGATTCTCTGGAGCATCACTTATTTACAAGATTATTGTATTTACTTGAGAATTGATCGTGAAATCAATGGGCGGCAGAAGTGGGTTAAGGATGATAGTATACAATACTGTTTACCTACTTAGTCACTAGAAACAATACCAAATAATAAGGATAAATTACGACAAAACAATACTACATCGGGTGCGTTGGACTCTCCGTATACTCCTAATAATATGGCGTTATGTTATACCTACTAAGTGACATGAGGAAATTGCGACTGATAGGTCAACAACACTCTACTGTAATTTATTATTATTAGTCACGTACCAATAACCAATAAAGTAATAAGCCTACCACAAGCCGCCTACTGTGTTAGCTTGAAAATTTTAAAATATTTGAATTATTAAACGTATTTCCTTCTTCAGGTAAGTAACCAATGACATAGCTTTCATTTTATAAAAATAAATTCCATTCATAGAAATGAAAAACAAATTCACGGAAAGTAGGAAATTTCTAACCACAAGATAACAATAAGTTTTTAATCTTAATTGGTTAGTCATCATAAGTCACCAATACAGTCGATACCTACTCATTGGTTCGTCATTAATAAGATTTCTTTAAAGAAAATCTAGCGCAGCCTTTTGTATAAGGATTTGCAAACTAGGATGTGTTGGACTTTCTAACGAGAATCTGAAACGTTTGCCACCGCTGTTTCATTGAAAATCATAGATGAATACGTTAGAAATGTTCCATAACACAAAACAAACTGTATTTAGAACAAAAGCTCTAATTTACCGCATTAAACACAGTCCAGTGGACGTCGGCGCCATTTTCATTACAGAGGGACGACCTCGTCCACTCCGCTTGCAAATAGTGCCTATTCAAATTGCCCCACTTCCTAATATGCTAATCTATGGCATGTGAATTGTGGGCGAAACAATGCTAAAGTGGGCCAGACAGGTTCATATTTACATACGTTAGTTGAGATTTTTGACATTAGCAATGCGTCGCCGCGACTTCTGTTTTCCTATTTACCATTCATTGTTGCCTCAGTAACTTAATAAAAATTCATAACCGTTTGTCTCTGAAGAAAAAAGAAAAAGAAAGTTGCGAAAATAAACTCTAAATACGGTTGTTTAGAGAAAGCTCTCTCTCCTTTGTTTGTTTGTGAAATCTGCGCAATTATTGCAATGATAAAATTAAATGTTAATCAAGCAATTGTAATTTAGTTAAATATCACGAATATTGATGAACCTATCTTGACATCGTGATTTCTGTATAAAATATCAAAGTCATTGAGTTGATGTTGATCAACAATATCCAAAACAAACAAAGGCGCAAATTTTTCAAGTTCAGCATAAGTTATAAATAAATTCAACCGTTTGACTAGTGCGCCTTTAAATTTATATAAGTAAAGTACTCCAGTGGCTATTTAGCTTAACCCCTTATACCACTTTCAGAACAAGTAATCTCATAGCGACATGGGCGCTAACGTTTAACACGCAATTTTGCAAGTCAACTCACTACTTAATTAAGTGGCTTGTCAAGTCAATCAGGCCTCCCTGTTGTAGAAAACAAAAGTGGCTTTTACTAGCACTATTTGCTCCACAGGTTACGCAATGGGAACTGACGTTATTATGATCGTATTATAATTGCTGGCTATTATGCTATCAATCTAAACGTGCTTCCTTCCCGATCACGAATTTCACCGGAGTCATGAGAAATGTCAGCGTATGTTATTCAAACATTGTGACTTGAGGATCTGAGATACTTACTATGATAGCAAACCGGTTTGTGTACAGTAACTACTTTTAGCTAGTGGTATGTTGACAGTGTACTTATTTCGGTTGACCATAATTGGTCAACGTAAATATTAAGTGAGTCGCCGTGTACGGATAATTACACATTGGTGCCGATTCTCTTGTACACCGAACTAAACTAACTAAACTATCACTAAAATTCCTTACTTTTGACTATGAGAATCTCAAAGCTATTCTGCAAAATAAATTCTCTAAATTTAAAAATAATTTTGACACGTCTAAATCGAATTTGACAATCGCGACTCCACACGTGATACCTAACCACGTGAATCTTTTTAGAGCCGGAGGCGTGCAGGGGGGGCAGCCTCGACGTGTTTTATATGGATTTTTCACTTTTTGTATGGAAAATAAGAAAAAATATTACCTACATGTAGAGTGTTAGGGGTTTAAGGGTCTTATAAAGGGTGTCGAAATTTTCATTATTTTTGCGATTGGACACACCGTTTTCGAGATATAAGCAAAAGAAAAATAAAAATTTAGTACTGTTTTTCATCTGAAGTCGAGGTGTTGGTGTGAATTTTAGTTCATGACAACCAATTTTATTCCACATGTTTTTAGTCGCGATTAAAAATAGTCATATTTAGTTAGAAAATCTAAATTTTAGGTTAAAAACGTCAAATTCAGAATAGCAAAATTGCCATTTTCACTAAACTAATATGTCAGTGCCATATTAGTGTTGTCAAACTAAAATATAGTTAAGTTGTGTCATTTTAGTCTATTTCAGAATGGGAAATCGTCGTTTGACAGGAATAAACTAAATTTTGGTGATTTTTAGTTTAGTTTAGAGGCATTTGTGACAAGAGAATCGGCACCATTATTTGCCAAAGATAAATATGGTTGATTTTAATTATTTACATTCTGTGGTGTGATATATTTAGTCTCAGTAAAGTTTACTTCTAATTATTTACAAGAACGTTTGTCTCATGACACTACAAACTGTCACCCACCACAAATCAATTACATGAATGAGTGATGCCATTCAATCTCAATCTTTGCATATTGACATCTGTCATGCATGGAGTCGCACCATTTGTAATGATGCTGATGCAGCTAGTTGTACTGCAACAATGGTTTATAGTACTGAGACGGACATGACGTTAGATACATATAGATAACAATGTGAACAATATTTACAACGAAACACGTAAGAGACTAAAGAGTGTGTGAAGCGAAGGGTATGTTTATCTATTCAAATGTCTATGTAATAAATAAGTATTACATTCATGTGAGTTCACTACCTAGATTAGGTTGCAGATATCGGTTTCTGTAGAAGAATTCAACGAGATCTAGGGTCTTCAGGTCACCTGAGTTCAGGCTTAAGTATGTGACTTACGTTGATGAGCCTCTGCAGCGTGGCGACGTAGGAGTTCTCGCTGTGTATGATGGCAGCCACCACATGGCGGCGCCGCAGCTGCACCGGCGACAGCGAGTCGGGTGGCGCGCCCAGCGACGGCGGCGGAACGCGCCCGCCGCGCACCTCCCCGCCGCATGAGAACAAATCCTCCTCCAACTGAAAACGTCACGCAAACACTGTTCATCTTGCACCAACACACAATACACAACACAGAACAGAACACAATTTATCTTCAGAATCAAATTCGCTTCAAGTTTCCGATGACGCTATTCGAGTCGCGTGTCTGTTAAATGAACAGAAATAACTTGTGTGTGATTATTCAACTCGCGCGGCTGTAACTCGCGTTTCGAGGACGCTTTCCGGCCGCTCCGTACATATTCTCACACACCGAAAACAGTCGGCTTCCCGTCTAATCACGTCACAAATCGCGTCATCAGAACCACTATCTCTTACTTATAAAACGTAAACGTCAAAAGTAGCACCAAACGGACCACGTGACTTACGTTAAAACTTGCCAACGAATACTGAGCCTTGTCATGGAGCAGTTTCATACACGACGGACAAAACATTGCTACGATATCGTCTAGAAGCGAACTGGCATTGAATTAACTTTTGACATTTACGAATCACACGTTATTCACGTCGTCTCACTAAAAATAAACTGAAATAAGAAAATTACTATCGTGTACATGAATCCAATATGGTAGCTGACTGGTATCCACTGTGACATCATTATATCACATGTTAAAATAGATTATTTGTTTAGCGACTTAGACCTCCGAGAGGCGCGGAGGCGACGCGCACTACGATACACTCGTTACTGCGGTTTGTTGTTGACTGACTACTCAATGACCCGATCATGATTCATCCGAAATATACATAATTGTGAATCATCTATGTTACACTTGATAAATGTTACATATTATAATACCCAGTCATGTTAAAGGACAATTGGAGAGCTGTGTACGGCATGTAATTCCAGAAATGTCACTATCACGTAACACAAACTCGATGTACTTATTGATATGTCTACTTAAATGCATTCCTTGCCTTTATTGAATGAAGACCGGTCATTCATATACAAACTGAATACTGAATGGTAAATACATTTATTATGAGAACTGTACAGTATAGCTCCACAGAGTATTACAAACGGTCTCATTTGTCTATTGATAGAAAGCAATGTTTGGCTGATAATGCTTTGGAGGTCCTGGAATCGATCCAGCCAGAACGTTCCAAGTGCCAATGCGTTTTCCCGTGGTGAAATCAGAATAACAAAGCAAGCGAAAACATCTAAAATATCTTTATTCTAATCACATTAAGATCTTATATCGGCAAAACATTTAAGCGCTCTTCGCAAGTGGAAGTCCTTCTTCCTAGAATATCAACAGACTCGATGAATTTTAACAAACCATCATAGACTTTTTATTTTCCTCTTAGTATTGTATAGGACAGAATGGGTACAAAAGCACAATTTTGCATGCCCGGGAATTTCAGGCGCAAAAACTATCCACCAATTTCAGGCTCCTCATATATCCTATTCATTATTTCAAGGTAGTCGAGAAGAAGACAATCCCATGTGGATGGGTGGATGGTGGACTTCGCAACCTGAAAATTTCAGGTTGAGTAGGAAATTGGTACAAACCTCTGGAAGTTTGGGCATCTTGTCGGTCTCGTGTCCATGCATATCGTACTGGTGCGAGGAGCCCCGTCTCACGCTGAACCACCGGGCCAGTCGCCCCCCTCCCTCGTCGTCGGGAGGGGGTGCCGGCGGCGCAGGAGTCGCTCCGCCGCCGCTTCGCCATCGCTCGCAAAGCTCACGAGCGCGACTCAGCGTGTTGCGTAACTGACCAGTGCTCCTGAATGAATATGGAGAACATGTTAATTAAAATAAAAGTAATTGATGCTCTATTCAGCAGAAAGAATTGGTTGAGGGCAAATTTAAGTTATGGCTAGCGGGGTTACAATGATTAAGACAGGAAATACTGCAACACACCCTGCAGTCCATGGTTGTAAATATTCGCATTAGGTATGGTTGGCAAAACGTGACCAAGTCATGAGTTCTGGCAAATTGTCGTATTTGAACAGATGGCTTGAGGTGCTGTTGACAGTAGAAAACGTGATAAATACTAATAAGTGCAGATAGCAGATCCAGGAAGAACAAACATTCGCTAATTTTAACGCACGAGCTTTATTTTGAAAGTTCTAAATATCTTTGTAGCGTTATTTAATTCAAGCAGAACCTTAAGTAATGGTTTTACCTAGTCTATGATGTAATTTGAAGGATACGTATAATTAGCTAACACGGAAGACGTACATTTAATGATAGAAAACAATAATTACTGGTGAAACTTGTAATAGAAACTAGAGCTGATCCGACTTTCTGTACAAGTCTATTACTTTCTGAAGTACAATCGTTAAGCTTTAGTTGTGTAACATATTTTTATTTACCATGCCAAATTACATGTAGTAATAAAGAGGCTATAAAATAAAATGCAATTACTTAGTAGGCACTTAGGCGACCGATTGGCTGATATTCTTTAATGAATTTCCGCTAATCATTGAACGTTATCCAGTCATCAATCATAATATTTCTACAGGCAAGAAGATTCAAATTCAGATGACAGCAGATGAAACAATCGAGAGACGACAATTATACTAACAATAGAGCAATTAGTTGGACTAAATACTAAACAAAGAATAAGCTGAAGGTTAAACCAACAATGTAGCAATGGTTATAAAATATTTATTGAATGTTTTATGTATGAGTTGAAGTCGCGAATACATTAGAGCATATTTGGTGATGTGATGAAAGACTAAATATTGTCTTTGCGGTTGCCTCACTCGAAGCAATCTGCGTAGTGCAACTTTATGAAGGAGGCGTCGATTTGGTTCGCGGGAACGCTACTGTGCAGTGTTTTTGTTGTTATTAGTTTTCTTTCTCCGTTATTGTAGTAAAGTGGAGCAAAACATTATTCATTCCAAGGTCGTTTATTGTTTCTCTCGGCGTTGTAAATAATAAAAACGGCAATCTGTGCTGTTTCTAGATAATAATTGGTCTAATGATTGCACAAGCTCTTGTTGCGTTATCTCTAGATTTTTGTACAATATACCTACCTATTAGTAAATATTGTTACGCATTCTTGGCAAATTGAGTTTTGGGCACGCAATTTTGGCATGGAAATACATTGTAGATAAATAAATCGGAAACCTTTCCAAAAGAGAAATCAATAGATACATGAAAACACAATTTATTTGAAAAGGATAAGGACAATCCGGCTCCAAGGACCAATATTTCTCAGAACAATATTAATACATCTAATCCGCAATCTTAGCAATCCGATCTTTTAGGGACTTAGAACACAAAATCTAACATTACGATTACCTATTTGTATTCAGTTACCTTGACTAGACAAGTAAACAATCATCTTGTAGCAATATTCGTCCCTCTAATTCCCCGCCAAAAACGTGTGAATGCAAAATCTGACACTTTGGCAACAAAGTTAGATTTCACGAGAGCCTGCTATATTTCGTAGGTGAATAAACATAAAACAAACTGCCATCTTGCTTCTGCTAATTGTGTTCGTAACGACAATCATCGCTTGATCCCAGGGTTAAGTCTGCGTTAATCGAAGCTTGGTATAGTCTGCTAACGAGTTTATGATACTCATTTTGATTAAGACGATTGGGTTTAACCTTAGATTAATATAATCTAAGGGTTTAACTAAGACTTTTATAGAATTCAGTTGTTGAATAGGTAAATAAGTATTCTTTTGTGAGGTTGAAGCGTTCTGATTGAAATACTTAGTGCTTATTATATTTATATTAACAGCTTTTTATTCGTTAATCATTAGTGTTTAAAATTACCTGTTTTGGTTGGAACCGTGTTTTGTTATTGCAAGCGAGGTACAAAAAAAGCTTTTTACAAAAAAAAAAAAACAACCGAAAAACGAAAATACAAAAAACCCAAGACACCGACTTCCGAAATTAAAGTTATTTTTCACTTTGCAGTGTTTTTTTTGGAGGTCGGTTATTTTTTTTTTGTAAAGTTTTTTTTTTTTTAAAAAAGCAAACATACGTGACGAACATACATATAACCTCCTCCTTTTTGGAAGTCGGTTAAAAAGGTTTTTAATTTTGTGTTGTGAACTTGTGATGACATCCTCTTTAAGAGGAAGCGCATGCTCACTTATTTAACGTTTATGATTTGATGTCATCAGGAAGGACAAGCATATTTCCTAGTTGTTACATAAAGCAATTATTATTATGCATTAGGTCTACAAGGTCAAAGTCCTAAGTCTAAACATCACTACTGGGAATACACGGATACACAATCAGCTTTATTGCTGCCAATCACATCAAATCACTGTAAAATCACGAAAGGTCTATAATTGCTAATAAGAATTCTACGCATTTATTACAAATGGTCGAACAATATGGTCGTACACAACAGTTTTTGTTAAACAAAATAATGTGTAATTCAGAATAGTTTACAGAATATTAAACTATAGAAGATGATTGTACAAGTTGCAATAAATGGATGACAGACGACGCACTGTCTGCATCCAGTCGGTTATCTGTTGCGATGACCCGTTTCATAATTATAAACAATGATATTTTAATAGTTAATGCATCGATAAACCGCAAAATCCAATCGCACGTACGGTATTTATTTAAAATTAGCATTTTCAATTACGTTTCATGTTTGACAGTGAATGAAAACATCAGCGTTATGTGGAAACCGCGAATATAATGATAATAAGTTAAACGTGGATATAAAATGTATTTTATCTACTCTCATAGCGTAATATTCGAATTATGAACTTCAAAACGAGTTTATATTGACATACTTTATAAACAGAATACCGAAATTTAAAAATAGAATCATATTATAACACTTTTTCTCTAACAAAATAATAATGTTTTTTTCTATTACGATACAGCGCTAATCCAAGAAGTTAATATCACCAAAGAGTTTCCATCAACTTTTGGTGGGGCACAGCAGCACCCGCTGTAGCGCATGTGCGGTGATGTGCTGGTGCAGGCGACATTCATTTGTTTTGTAGTACTTACTGGATTTCGTGGGATTTTTTAATTTATTCTTGATCTTTATCTTTGATCTTTTATTTGTTTCAATCCTAATGTTTGAGAGTAGATAAAGTAGTGTATGAAACTGCACATAACTAGGTATTAAAACATTCGTGTGACACAACAGTTTCATAAACTACTATTACGTAAACGAAGCAAAAGCAGTATGTAAGGATCGTAGCAGGGTGTTCTGTAGTTTCTGCCTATCCCATGGGAAGAAGGCGTGAGTTTATGTTTGTATGTATAAAATGTTTAACTATGCGTTTGCACTGGCGAAACATTCACATAAAAACATGTTGAAATCTCTATTTCCTGTCAAACATTGTATCGAACATTGACAGAAAATCGAGATTTCAACGTGTTTTTATGCGAGTGTTTCGCCAGTGCCAACGTACAATAAGTAATACCACCTGTTGCAAAGTAATCGTACACCAATAACAATCGGCAACAGGTTGAATTTTCACAGGACAATCTTAATTTATATTTTCTTAATGTATAAGGATTATTTCAACATCCTACTTGAAATAGCTTTACTTGTAAATACAGAAGACGATAAGGTTGTATCCTCTAAAGACGTAGATATAATTAAAACTTACGCAGAATGAAAAATCAATTAATATACAAACTGTATTAATATCTAGTCTAATACAAAAGCTACATTTCCACTATATCTGCAATTTATTAAGATTTCCTCTTGAGAATTAACAAGCGCAGCTGCATAAAAAAGAATAAAAAATACACATACATTTTTACATAAATATACTGATACATTTTGCATGAAAAAACTTGTAAAACATAATACATCAGGTGTTTACCATCCCACTTATAATAAAAGTAAGGGAAACGAGTTAATGCTGTGCTCTGAGGCGGCGCACACGCAATCTGACACTATTTATGATATGGATCGGAAAGCAGACATTAGCAATGAGCTGGGAAAGCGCTAGGAACCAGATACATAATTATTACGGGAATTAGACTCAATCTTTACTCATTTGTACTTATTGTCAGATTAACGCCACATTATGGTTTTACATAACTTCAACAGACAAATATGAATGTATCTAACACATCTAAAAACGCAGAAATGATTACTTGAAAACGAAGCTATAAATAAATAGGGAAATTAAAAACTAAGAAGAAATATGCCAGATATAGAAGGAAATGGATGAAAATTGTGACCAACCAATAGATGTCCAGAAAGACTCGACTAGCTGTTCACAATGGAGTGCTCGTGCCTACGCCTATTTATCGAAGTGAATGTTGGGTGTGGCAAAAAACCATGAAAGTAGAATAAATCCTGTGGAAATGCGTTCCTTGCGAAGCATGTGTGGTGTGACTATGAATGATAGGCTGAGGAATTATGTGATAAGGCAACGGTGCGGTATAAAATGACAAGGTCGTGACAAAAATTTAAAAGAGTATGCTTAGATTAGTTGGTTTGGTCATGTTGAGAGGATAAATGAAAGGACTAACAAAAGGCAAAGGCCCTAGTAGGAGGACATAATCGTAACCTTATTGGTGATGTTTTTCAGAAAGGTCAGGTGCGTAGTGTAAAACAGATAAAATAAAAGTGCAATTTCTATTTCTAGTAAAATACTAGCTTTTTGCTTCAACTATGTACTTTTTGTGGGTCATGACAAGTTTCTAAGACACCATTTGCATTAGCATGATATCTTTTTAAAACCATTATAATTATGTACTTTGGAAACTAAATTAGAAAGAAAGAAAAATTGTTTATTCTGCACAAACAAAATGCACATTACAAAAAAAAAAAATACATAAAATACACACAAAGTAGCCAAAAGCCTCGTTTTCAAGCAATAGAAGTTTGGCAATTTTATCTATTGCTTATGTCAGGGCCAAGGACCAAAAACAATTTACATTTCGTATATATGACACTGGCACGGGTCGATCCATCAGGCATCGGTTCGTAGATGGGTGATCATATTTACATACCGAGACTCCTCCGTGCCTCGGAAAGCACGTTAAGCCGTTGGTCCCGGCTGTCATTCGTGGATCTTTGACAGTCGTTACGGGTCGCCAGAAGCCCGAAAGTCTGACAACCAGTCTTACCAAGGGGTATCGTATTACCCAGTTACTGGGTTGTGGAGGTTTGATAGGCAGTCGCTCCATGTAAAATACCGGTATAATAAAGCTTTCATGGAAACCAGTTACGAAACCCCGGTTTACCTGACGGCCGAAGCGAGCATTCGGTTAGACTGGAAGCCGACTCCAACATAGTTGAGAAAAGGCTAGGCAGATCTAGACACGCGGCAGCGTGTCGAGCCAAGTACTAGGCAAGACACGGCTGCAGTGTGTTATATTACACGAACCATTTGGAGCCACTTTTGACCCCTTAATAACTCAAAATCTATGTAACATAGACTCATGAAATTTGGTTTATTTATAAAAACCCCTTAGATTAACTAGAACTCCAAATTTCATAAATAAAACTCAAACGGTTATTGAGATATTAACGTATAAAAATCGGCATTTTTATCAACGACCCTGTCACTAGACATCAAAAACATTTAACCCATTTCCGGGTGACCTAGAAAGTTGAAAAGAGATTTCCCGAAAGCAGGCCCATGGTATGACACTGTGTCAAAGCTTATTTATCAAAAATTATGTCGTATTTTTTTCAAGTCGTTTTATCAAAATTTATTTCTTCTAGCATTAGAGAACCTAATAAATATTTATTTTGTTGATACTTAATAAAGAACTACATCCGCCATTCAATCCTAACCTGAATGTTGCCAGATGACAGACTATTCCAATAAAATAATTTGTAATCGATTGAAAATATCGATACTAACCCACATGGAGTAGGTGGAGTATCCACTACACGAGTATGTTTTAAATGCTATTTATTATACTCAAATACTGTAAAACTATGATTTTACAATAAATAAAATATTATATGGTCTGAATATACTCAACAACTTAAAAGCATTTCGAGGCAGTAATGTTATTTTATAAACTACCAGTGATCAGAGTAAGTAGATTGATTTGAGGTCAATGAACTGGCACGTATATTAGTATGGATACGCCTCCGGGATTCCGGGATTTTGAAATTATTAAGATTTTTTAAGGAATTTCAAATGTTGTAATGTGTAGAATAAAGAATACATCAATATGAATAAGAAATGTTCAACCCTTTTGCTGTCTGTTTAATAGTATACAGGTGATCGGACTCCAAGAAAAGGATAGATATACTATAAAACAATATAATATATTTTAAATATTTATCTATCGCATTCTATAAATTTCCAATGTAGTAGTTTAAAAATCCTTACTTTAACAATATTTGATTCAATCCCGTAAGTACCAAAATGAAATCCCGGAAAAAAGGCTTATCCATGTTATGATTTCTATGACTATTCATGATGCGAGTACGTAAAATCAATCGACCTACTCCGATCACTGATAATCACCCAATCGATTTCGTCAATCGATTACCAACATAATTAAACCTGGTAACACTGACACCATGCATAATGTCAAACTGTCAAAAATAATCTGAAAAAATCTGTCAGATCAATGGCATTGTTGGCTGTTTGTTTTACGTTGATTTGAATTTATTTTTCCGTATTTACTTTATACTTATATTACGTTACGATTTAATGCTGTCAATTTAAATTGAAGCCAGAGGAACTATTGCTTATCTTTCCATGGCCCTGGGTAAGTTTATTATGTTCTCTAAATATTTATAAACACCGTCGTATTGTATAACCTCATTGATTTTAGCAGCCTATTAGTAGAAGGCCTATGTTCAGTCAGGGGTACGTCGCGCGTCGTCAGCTGTAAATGTCTATAGTATGATGTAATTATATAGCATAAGTAAATACACTGAATTTTTTTACCTTTTTCAGGTATGACGATGACATGTGTTATTGCAAGACTTGACATTATTGATTATATTATCTACAACTCTATCCCAAGTATTACTTGCTCAGCAAAATCTAAGCATATTATGTTATGTATGTGGCATGTCAACTGCAAGTCACAGAAGTCATCAGATTAGTGTTTTTAAAATGGCAGAATTACTATGAGTGATATAATTATTATACAAAAGTAAATAAACAACAATAAGAGTATTTTCTTACTTTCTAGGTTAGGTATACATTTGGATAAAGTTTGTCATGCTTACTGAGAGAGGCTGCTACCAGAGATGTTTATAGGCAAGCAAGTGATGATAAAAACAGAGCCACCCTAGAGTGTAAAAGATTTACCCATAATAGATCAAAACAATAATCTGGTTAGGGCCAGAATCAAATCGTGACATGTGAGCAGCAGGACTTAGTGTACATAATTATTGATAAGTGAGCAAAATAGGACAAATTGTTTAAGAGATCATCATTGCTTATTACTGTTTTGTGGGAAAGCGTACATCTAACATCTACCGTACCTACGCTGCTTTTTTATGAGAATGAAGCTGAAGCCGTTTTAAATTCTGTGAGAAATAAAATGTTTTTAGTATTTAGGTATTGTTGTGTTATTTGTTAAAGTAAACCTTCCTATAGAAGCACTGAAAATGCTGCTGCCAATGAGATTATTCATCTTTAATTAAGAGAGTTGGCTAAAATAATGTTTATGCCATTAAATCTTTCATATTTAGCGCGCAAGATTATTAATTTACCTTTATAAAATTCAAGTCTGTAAATGCGATAATCGCCATTTTGATGACAGTCGAGGTCGAGGCTAAAAAACATAAAAATTGGGGATTGCGAACATCCAAACTCCACCATAAGGACAGCGACTATTACAACATTTAATTATTTGACGAATTCATCCATTTTTCAAGTTTAATAAGTAGTAGTAATGAAGTTTTTGATATCAAAAGTCGAAGATTCGCGCCAATCGTGCGTGTTTACATTTTAACTTTTCACAATTAACACACATACACATATCTTTAAATGTGACAAATGTGATTAAAAATATTATAAGTAACTAGAAAATGCCCAGATCTTTACTTATTATACGAACACATGTTCAATAATACGTAATATTCATTACTACTACTCAATTTGTGTTAAAAATTGTCGATCATTGTTTTTTTTTTTATTGTAATGATGTGCGAAAACGATTATGCCAAACGTTTTTTTTTTTCAATTTTGATTGTCTCGATTAATTTATAATTATGTCGAATGTCTGAAATCTATACTTGAAAATTAAAATAAAATTGTTTTAAGCATTAAATACAATAAACATTGTTTAAAATAATTATTTATACTTTTCTAGTGTTTAATCGTTTTTAGGACATTCAATATAAAACGAGTCAACACATAGAACGAGGATAGATACTTACCTCATTTATTGAATTTCGCGCCGAATTGTTTCTATTTATTTGAATTTAAATTCGGAACGTTGTTCAAAATTATTTTTAATTTATTGGACAATTATTTACTGTGGATTTTATTTTTGATACTTTCTGATATAGAATGCCTAGTATACATTTTTTAGGTAGGCTTAAGAAAATTTTGTTTGTGAATGATGTTAAATTAATTATATAAATTAGGTAGGTATTCCGCAAACACTTTTAAATGACGTCTATACTTTAAATTGAAACTTTTATTACATCGTCTCAAACTTTTTCGTCTGTGTGTTGCATGTCGCGTGTCGGTCGGCCGCGGAGTAGGGATAAAGTGAAAGGCGATCGTCAGAGCAGCCAAGGCCGATATGGCGGCGCCTATAGTTCGCAGCAGCTGACCGTGTAAAGTTTCACTTTTACCGTGGTTTCATAAAACCAACAATCATTTTTTTTTAGTTGTATGAGTTTGATAGTATTTGTTTTTAATAGGATAATCTTACTCGAGTAATAGAAATTGTTTATTTTTGAGGTAGTTTCAAAACGAAATTTAAAAAAACTGCCCAAGTGTATGTCGGACTACGCACAGTGAAGGGTTCCGTAATTGGGATGAATATTTACGCATAAACATTGCATAGTATCAATTTTATCGACTGCAAAAATAAGTTTGTATTTCTCGAAAAAACTATAACAAACAAAGTTAATTCTGCGGTTGTAACCGAAAATAAACTGTATCTCAAAAATTATTGACTTCAAAAGCAAAGTCACTTAGAAACATCTTAACATTTTAATTATGAGATCCAACAATACACGCTTTATATGCATAGATTTTTTTCATCTCTCGGTTATATGTAAGTATGGAGAATGCCACCCCCACTATTATGTTTATCGTAATTTCACTACACCATTGTTTAACGGTGCAAAAAATACACCTTTTTCAAAATTTTCATCGATAGAGTAAATAGTCTCCATGTTAAATGACTGTATGACATCCGGACGCACGGACAGACGAACTTGACGAAATTAAGAGGTCCGTTTTTTTACGGATTTTGATTATCAAGTTTACAATTGGCATGAAATTGATGTGACAATTGATCTACAATATTATTATTATTTGGAATAGCCGCCATCTTAAAATCCAGAATGTCCATCTAATTCGATATCAGCACTATCTCCCGAAAACTATGAAAATGACAGTCATGACGACAAATTTTCAAATGGGGTTAAAAACTGCCACTTGCTCACTTCAGATGGCGCTGATCTCCAGCGTCTTATAATTTGACAGCTAACTATACATTTTTGATTCGAATGCCAAAAGTTGATGTAAATTCCTGAATTTCATGACTGAATTCAAAACACCCCGTCGAGTCAACTGATGTGTCACGTGTCAAAATCTTGGTCCCTAATGTTAGGCGGCAGTGAATTCATTTCATTCATTCTCTGATCTCGAAAAACGTTGTTACAAACCTCAGGTCGGTATGTTCAAGGTAGTTGGTAGGTTGGTACTATGCTTGAGACGTTTTTGAATTGATAGATCGTATGACTATTGCTTTAGGGACTATTGTCGTTTAATTTTTAATATAAACTTACGAATAGTTAAGTCCATAGTGAAGTCAAAATGTAAATCCAAGGGGCGGCTGCAACGGCGGCGGTGATCTCTCGCGTCCGGCCCTGGTTCAGGCCATGGTACGGAGCGAGAGGAAATGGCAGGCCGTCACCTCCTTCTGCGAAGCGGTAATGCTCGCGAAGGAGGAGGCGGAACGCGTGAGGTAGAGGCAAAGTTCGCGCCCTCACGCCCCTAACCGCTGCAGGAGGAGACGCCCGGGGCGGGAATCGCGAGCCGATTTCCGGCCACCGTAGGCGCGGGCTTGCGAACGGTGAGCAATGGGTAGCTCGCCGTCCGATAAGGACCAAGCCCGGGTCGACGGCGCGTTGTGTTCCACGCGCGCCTCAAAGAGATGTCAGCAGAAATGACGGGATCCGCTAGGGCCAATGCCTGCCGGGGGTTCGCAGAAAACCGATAGGGACATCGTGGCCCCCGGCAACAGGGCAACCGAAGGAACACGGGTGGGTTTTAGTCAGTAAGAGTCTGATACGCCCTCCCGCTCCGCCCAGAGCGGGAGAAGATACTTAAAAAAAAAGGGGCGGCTGCTAAAATTAAATAATTAAATCATACGTGAGAAGGAACTTTGTTCCTGACGGGGTCAAAGTCAAAGTCAAATCATTAATTTCAAATAGGCCCATGTATGGCACTTTTGAACGTCAAAAATTACAAAATAATAAAATTGATTCTATTCGCCCCTTCCAAAAGGTAGTTTTCGTATGGAGAAGAATGGGCAAGAAACTCCACCGTTACTCTTTTAAAATGTTTTACAATTGTTTGTATATGTACGTACATTTGTTAAATAATAATTATATGTGAAGACGGTGCACCTAGAATAAAATTACTATACCACAATAGGTAAAAAGAATTAAAAATGAAACAACGACAGATAATTTAATATGTGATAGATACATGGTGCTCACATATTTACAAACATTGTAAAAGTAGACGATTTTCCTAAAATTTTACAATTAATAAGTTAGTGTGTGAGGAAGTAATCACAGAATGTAAAATCAATGTCATAAAACACAAAGTAATAAATTTTACAATTAAATTAGCAAACATTTTGATTTTGTCTTGATTCTAAATTGTCCTATGGAGCAGGACCAGCATGTTTCCAAGCACTCTTATCTTGGATATAATCCTCTAATTTGTAATATGCTTGTTTACAAAGTGTATTTTTAATATGAGTTTTAAATTTTCTTTCATTTAATTGCTAAATGTCACAAGGTATTTTGTTGTAACATTTAACACAGTACCCCATAAAAGATGTATGTACTTAAGATAATCTAAAAAATGGTTGATCTAGTTTATCTTTATTTCTAGTATTAAAATTATGTCTATCACTTATTTTATTACAGAGATGTGGATTTTCCTTACATACATAATATTTTCATAAATGAATTGGCAAGGTACCGTCATAATATTAATCCTTTTAAAAAGTTTCCTGAGAGATTCGCGGCGACGTAGATTATAAATGGCTCTGATAGCTCTCTTTTTCAAAATAAAGATGGATTCAATGTCAGCAGCCCGACCCCACAGTAAAATACCATACGACATAAGGCTCCCCGACTGTACACGTTTTTTTTAATAATAATACTTGCCGCGCCGGCTCAGCGATCTGACATCATTGCGGAAAATTGTAACAATTGTTACGAAAGAAATACCTACATTCTTACACAATATTGCTACGCATATTTACAAAAAGAATTTAATAGATCACGTTTGATTGACGAATAATAATAATTTCTTTACAAAAAGTAATGATATCCCATCAAAAACATAAATGTGAAAATGGGAGCCAAATTCCATAAATATGGTTGTCGACTTCGCCGACAAAAGAATTGAAATCTAAATGGGTGCCAAGTTCTGTAGATAATCCTGAAATTTATTTATAAGAACATGCAACTTTCTAAAATAAAATTAAAACACAAATTCTTGTTTTTTCTGCTATAACAATGTTTGCTATTTAAAAATATAACTTCTTAAATTTGAACAGTCGAATTATTTACACAAAGCACTTAGGATAAATTGAAGCTCAAGATTTGACTTGGCTAGTTTTTACCAGCAAGCTGAAATTTTAGAGAAAGAAGATATTTTGACCTTACAGTTACAATAAGAAACAGTAACTTGCGCATAACATAAAGAACAAATATATAAATACGCCTAGGTAGACAGTCAAAGCTGTAAACAGTTACAATAAGAAACAGTAACTTGCGCATAACATAAAGAACAAAGATATGAATATTTTACTTTATTTATTTGGCTCACCAACAATTAAGTACACCGATACAAAGATATGAGATACATGCAATAAACTTATAGACTAGTGTACAAATTTCTTACAGGTAAGCACATCATGAATTACTTATTTGATGTTGAGTGCCTACTTAAAATTAAATAATAATAATTAAATATGCCTAGGTAGACAGTCAAAGCTGTAAACTCGATAAAAAAATAGCGTCCAACTGTTAGCCGCTTAATGCACGCACACTAAAAAAGTAAAATTACAGCACAATGACGTGGCGCGAGTGTAAGACGTAGCTGTAATGCACACCAGCATAAAAAAGTTACCCTGTTTGTTTTAGTTCTTTTGCACCGCGACACTGTAGACAAATATAAAGATGATAAATTGATTAGCCAAATATAAGATAACTTGTATGTAAAAACTAGCCAAGTCAAATCTTGAGCTTCAATTTATCCTAAGTGCTTTGTGTAAATAATTCGACTGTTCAAATTTAAGAAGTTATATTTTTAAATAGCAAACATTGTTATAGCAGAAAAAACAAGAATTTGTGTTTTAATTTTATTTTAGAAAGTTGCATGTTCTTATAAATAAATTTCAGGATTATCTACAGAACTTGGCACCCATTTAGATTTCAATTCTTTTGTCGGCGAAGTCGACAACCATATTTATGGAATTTGGCTCCCATTTTCACATTTATGTTTTTGATGGGATTTGAATTACCACACTGGCAAATGACAACAAACAAACAATCAAAACAAAACACAACGCCGATTGCAGAGTTTGTTAGAAATTAGAGACCGCGGTTACATGGGGGCTCCTATTTCTAAGTTCCCACGTCTTTCCTTGAATAGTAAAAAGTCTGTAAATGGATCAAATATGACCTTTGAATTTCATAAAACACTAGATCTAAAAAAGTTATTCCTTCATCACATCACGAGTTGTAAAGCTAACAGGCATTTGACCTCAATTAGAGAAAATAAAAACTCTAGTCAATGACAAAACAATCAATGTTAATGAATTGCGTTACAGATTGGTTAGTTAGTTGTTGAAAGTTTATGTTATTACTCACTTTGATCACTATCTAGGTAATAGCTATTATTTTGTTTAATCAATATCTATTATTGCGAGGCTGATATGGTGTTTCTATACTATTGGTTGGGTAATAATACTCATAACCGAAACAGCACTATTTCCGCATTATATTTTTTTGGATTATTTTTACAATCCTTCAAGGAAATTACACCTTGCTTGTATTTCAATAATGAACAAGTTTAAAAAAAAATTAAGAAGGGTCAGTTCGGGTAATAACAACCATTGTTATTACCCGAATTACCCTCGTAATGTTGAAAAATGACATATCACGAAAACGTATAATAGATATTTATAAAACCATAAGGCAACGTAAACCATAAAACCAACATTGAAGGATGGATTCAGCGGCGCCTAAGATAAAAGAGATAACGTAATAAAACATTTGCGCATAGTAAATAGTTTGCTCTACATTTTATGCTAAAGATTTACTTCTGAATAACTGATTAGATTTGACAAGGAATAAAAATTAATTGTAGGTTTGTTATGATTTTCAGTCGTGCACCTAAAATAACAACGGGAAAATACTATCTATCGTTTTCATAATAGGCCCTGCTACTTTATATGGAGCGAATAAAGTAATTGTTGTTTAAATAATCAACACAATACGGGTCAGGATGACTCAGTTCAAAATAGATTGTGACTTATGAGCTGGTATTATCATTAACACGAACGCAAATCAACGGCTGTGCAGGTCCTTGACATTATTTTTAAGCATTATCTGCTAATACAGAATGTCACAAGTCATCTGTTTATCCGCTAAATATAGAAGCGTGGTCAAAGGCATTTAAATATGAATATAGGAAAGGGCTTAAGAAGTTGTAGGAATATTTAATTTTATGTTCTCCTACGTAAAGGTCTTAAGGTTTTTAAAGTTGAGTAAGCTTTGACAAGTTTAGGTGCTATTTTGGGTATAATTACGACACGTAAGACATGTAATTCAAGGTGGTTTTGTAAGGGCACTCCACAATTGCGGCGATAAGTCCCCTATTTGGGGAGTGGCTAGAAAGGCGCCACGGCGTCTTCACCTTCCGCCTGACGCAGGTCCTCTACGGACACGGTTGTTTTGGGAGGTTCCTGTTCAGGATAAGGCGGGAGGAAACGCCCGGGTGTCACCATTGTGTGGATTGCCCGGAGGACACGGTGGAGGTCTGCCTGGCTTGGGCGGAGCATCGCCGTGTCCTCGTGGAGGCGATCGGTGGCGGTGATCTCTCTCGTCCGGCCCTGGTCCAGGCCATGGTATGGAGCGAGAGGGCATGGGAGGCCGTCACCTACTTCTGCGAAGCAGTAATGCTCGCGAAGGAGGACGCGGAGCGCGTGAGGGAGAAGCAAACTTCGCGCCTTCACGCCCCTAACCGTCGCAGAAGACGCCCGGGCGTCGGGAATTGCAGGCCGATTCCCGGCCACCGTAGGCGTGGATCGACGTCGCGTTGTGTTCCACGCGCGCCTCAAAGAGATGTCAGCACAATTGAAGAGGTCCGCTAGGGCCGATGCCTGCCGGGGTTGTGGGTTTGTCTGAAAGCGATACCCTGGCAACATACAAGCAACTGAACGAACATGGGTGGGTTTTAGTCAGTAAGAGTTTGACACGCCCTCCCGCTCCGCCTAGAGCGGAAAAAGTTATTTGATAATTTCCCACCCAAAAAAAGTGGTTTTGTAAAGATTTTTCAAGTAAAGAGTATTCAACCCGACTAAGGGATCTCGCGTACAGGCGCACTAGATGGCCACAACCGCCACGACTCCGGCCAGTCGTGGTTCGTGGCGCGGTCTGCGGCTAGTTGGTCGTTGTTGCGACCAAGTGGGCGATTCGTATCGGTTTCTATAGTTTACCTGCTCGTGATCGTGGTCGCAGCCGTCTAGTGTGCGAGATAACATGGGATAGAACCAAACAGCAACCGTTTTGGAACTTCAAATCTATTCTAACTAATAATAGAAAAAGTGAGTTTGTTACGCTTTCATGTTAAAACGGCCGAACGGATTTGGATTAAATTTGGCATATGGATAGACCATGACCTGGGTTAGGACATAGGATACTTTTTATCCCGATATTCCCACGGGATTGAGACTTATGCGGTTGAAACCGCGGGGCGCAGCTAGTCTACTTTACATATTCACTATCATAAATAACAATGAAGTTTTCAATATTGTTATTGTGCATGATAAATTATGGTAGCAGTTGTAAAATATTTTGGTCTTTATTAGTTGCTAGCCCATCGGTTAGGCCTAGGAGTGCCATAGTAACCTAATTCTCACAGAGAAGTCTAACATCTTGCATGGGGTGTTTATTTCCAGAATGGCATGGAAGAATTCAAGTGCTTCGAAGTGCGATCCTAATTCGAGCAACATCTGGTACAATATTAGGGATTAGTCACAAACTGGATTATAAATATCAACTTAAACTGTTGCAAAGTTCATTGTGAAGAGAACATTTTATACAGCGATTGGATCTTGAACCGAATGACAATAGACGGTATCCGTTAAAGCGTGAACGATCATTTTGTCGGGAGGCAGTGCCCTCTGTTGGCCCCTGGAGTTTGAACACAGGAAATTCGTGTTAATTGGACGCGCGCCGCTCGCTAATTGTCGAGCGAGACTGGACCACACCGCGCAACGACGGGAAGTCGCATGCGCCAACTGTCAACACTGCGCATGCGCAACGTTATGACTCTCATGACAAATAATAATTCACTGCGTTTTATGATACCCTGGTACTGGATGAAGTAATTAGACGAATAATGACTAAGCACGTTTTACGCAGAACCATTAAACAGAAATGTCTATTTTATTAATCTTTTAGAAATACACATATCAACATAACATCACCTTATTGCCCGAAGGGTGAGGCAGAGGTATACCTATAGTACATTTCGGAAGTTGGTTCAAGTCCTATGTAATAGGTGGCGAGCCTATTGCCATCAACCGGACACGAATCCAGACTCCGTGCTGCTGCTTTGAAATTCCAGATGGAAAACCCAATAACACTGCCCGACCCGGGAATCGGACCCAAGACTTCGTGCTCAGCAGTAGCGCTTGCGACCACTAGACCGACGAGGCAGTACAACTTACTGTTCCAGTGATATTTTAATCAAGTCATCATTATTAATTCTTTTCTATTAAAATTAAAACGTATGCTTCAACTTGGCTACAGTAATTTTATTGACAGTAAAATGTGTTCCATTTTAGATACAGCCACCCCTCCTAAAAGGCGAGAATTGGTTCTAATTCTGGAAGTACAATCAATCACACTTAGTTCTGACACCACTAAACGGCATTATGTGTTTGACTGTACATGTGTTACATACATGACACTAAACTTTATATTACTTGCAGTACTGATCGATTTAATGCTTCAGAATAATAATTATTATTGCGATAGATAATTTTATTGCAGCTGTAGCTTTAACTGTTATAGTTGTAGCAAATAACCATTTTAATTACACTAGTTACAGCAACAATAACTTAGTAATTATTATTTTATTCTTGAGAAGCAACAACAACATTTATATTATCTCAAACGACGGCGACGGTTGCTTTACAGTTATTCTGAGTAAAGATGATAAATCAGTGATGATCGCAGAGTCACATTAACTTTCAAGGTAGAATATTAAATTAAAATCAAAGTCGCATCAAGTAATCAAATAAGTTTCAATTAGCAAGCATTAAGGAAATTACTTCAAATTAGTTTACTAACGCACATGCGCACGCGCATATCGTCTGCGAATTAGAACGAGACCTAAAGGATCACACACACAACAGACGTAGTAATAAGAACAGTATAACGTCCGGAGACCGAATCACCGATACAAAAGAAACCGGATAGCGTACATAAAAAAAACACAATGGTTCGTTACCTGGAGTCCAGGGTCGAGTTGAGCCTCTGTGAGCGCCGGAGCGGTGTGTTCCGCACGGCACTCACAGGCTCCTCCCAACTGCCGCCAGCTGACCGGTGCTCATCTGCGAGAGAACAAAAACAAGATGAACACGGGTTTTTGGTGTTTCCGTACATGAAAGCGACTACATCGTTTTTCTACATGATACACTAAATAAATATTGAAGGTATGGGTTTGTATTCTTTGCAGGTTATTTAGGGAGTGTCAAGCCTTGTGGATGTGTATGCATCTGTACTGTATATTAGAAATTGCATTTTTTAAGTTAAGTTTACTGAATTACATAAAAAATTGGTTCTCTAAACTAGAGGAATACTACGAGCTTAGCTAATTAAACAATATCTGGATGACCGACTTTTCCTAGTCCTAACGAATCGATTTATCGCCCCCGAAAACCCCTGTATACTAAATTTCATGAAAATCGTTGGAGCCGTTTCCGAGATTCAGATTATTATATATGTACACAAGAATTTTGGTAGTTTTCTAAAAATGAAACCTACCTAGATCGATTTATCGCCCCCGAAACCCCTTGCATACTAATTTTCATGAAAATCGTTGGAGCCGTTTCCAAGATTCAGAGATATTTAAATACAAGAATTGCTCGTTTAAAGGTATTAGATTATGCTTAGGTACTGCTGTCGGGTCTTGGATTTCTACAATATTATCCAACAGTGTTTAAAATCAATAACTCAAACAATGTCGGTCAAAAGCCAGTCAAAACATGATTAGGATTCCAAGAAATATTGAACTGATTATTTAATACATTAAGTAGCTGTTCGTTGGTCACACATCATAAACTACTGCTGATAAAGTTTACTATTTCTTATCTAAACCATTACCGATGAAGACACATAGTAACTAATGTAAGTTACTGTTTTAACTTGTAGGATAAATATTGAGTTAACACTTAACCTTGAATAATTGGTCTCGTAATTAAATGATAAGAGCAAAAAAATCGGTAGTTAACATACGGGGGCTAATTTCCATAGATAATTATTATACGTGTTATACAGGACTTGAAATAAATACAGAGAAACATGCTAAAAGCAAAACGAATGTGAGATTCTTTTTTGCAGTATCGATAAATTTTAGACGTAACATCAATTATCCAAGTTTAATTTAGCATGGTAAATGGAGAAATACACTGGGAATGTTGGTTGCGATCATCTTTTTGGAGTTATATCGGCTCATTCGACTCCTTAGTCGAAACGCTGATTAATTGGATTAGAGGCCTTGAAGGCAAGTGTAGGCGGCTGAGGCGACCACGTTTTGTAAATACGCCCAAGTAGCTAACACGAGACTAATAAAAAGACGTTAAAACTTCTGCATATTAATTTAATTTATCTTAAACGTGACCATGATGCATTGAACACTAAAAACTAGAATAACTACCTACTTAGCCTGTGTTTCCTTATCAACTTGTGTTTAATTTTAGTTATTTTATCACTTTTTCTTGCATTCTTCGTGTCACCATACCGGCACATATCCATCACACCACGTTACGTAATTGCGCCCTCTATTGCGAGATCAAGGTTCTTGAATTAATAACACGGTAGTCAACACTGCACAATGAGTATACAAGTTAATTATGTACATATTACTATTCGAATGGGAATTACATTGGCAATTTTTTATCACAATAAACACAATTAACGTCGGCCACGTGTCGACATCGCGATGTTTGATCACACACTAACCGAGACTTCTCAATGAGCTGATGGTGTTCAACTAACGAATGATAGTAAGTTATTTGTTAACAGCCGTGGTCCGCAGTGAGGACCACTGACCAGGGTTAACGACCCGTTAACGGCCGTTAATGGGTATTAAATTATATATTTGCACAGTTTGACGATGCTTTTGCATTGTTCTAAATAAAGCTTAGCATAGCATTATTTGATATTATTTATGCTAATGGTGACACTTTATTAAAAGGGGTTAATTGGTGTCATTTTGAAACCTTCATTTCGCAGCAATTATTATCAAAGAATGGGTTTGTAAACACTCTTGAAGCTGTAGCAATCACTTGTTCTGAAGTAGTCTGAACATATAGCTGAGAAGGAACTAGGTAAGTTCTGAGATGATAGCTAATTCCGATTATTAAGTATGGAAGAAAACGATGTGCTGCGACGATTACAATTATAATATAATTGGGACAAGAACAGGAAGATGATGATGACAAAAATCTTTCTAAAACAGTAAGCAGTTTGATTTTCTCGTGGTGGTAACCCTACTTCCATTATTTTCTTATCATCACGAACGAAATTAAGACGTTTACATCCTGAACATTGTGGACCTTACTACTGTTAGATAATGTAATGGCGGGGTGAAAGATAAATCAAACTGACAAGCAAGATAGCATTTTATAGAACAAAGTATGAGTTAAAAGGACCGACAGTTTTAGGTTTACATGGAACATTCTATTTGAAAGGACGGATAATTAAGGTTTGTTAATCAATCATTGCTCATCCTCCTAATGGATTTTGAATGTTTGTTAAAAGACAAGGGTATTCTGATGAACATAACAAAACAATACTGGAAAATGAAGTACAAAGTGCTTGCATGTGTGGGCGCTGCGGTTACAATTCTTATTAGTCAGTTGTCTCCCACAACTCTTACTTCTTTCTAGTCGAACCACTATTGAACATAAGCTACCCTAGTACCTTTTTAAAACAGTTCGCTTAAAAAAAATTCAAGTTCATCATCATCATATTCTGCCTAGCCTTTTTCCAAGAATATTGGGATTTTGGGATCGGTTTCCAGTCTCGAAAATGCTAAAGCTATCTTGTTGGTATCTTATGAACAAATAATCTGTATTACCTATAAGCTTGTTAAAGTGACCGACTTTTATATCCAGGTCGAGATTACAGTTGTTGACTCTTTCATTTCCGTGAAATGCGAATTCATACAGCTGGACGAGAATCTACATCACTCAGGCGGAATACAGACACTTGAACAGTAAATCGAAGATAATTTAAGACCAGACATTTTAGGCAAGTTAGTAATAAAGCACAGCGAAACAGAAATCGGAACAATAGTAACTGGGTGGAAGCCGATAACCTCATTAGATGGGATAATCTGATGCAGGTAAATGTAAATAGCGAAATAGCAGGTCCATAACAAGATTCGATTTATGTTTCGGTCAGTATTATCTGAGTATCGCAGTGGGTCGAGAATGGCGAGATCTGAGGAGCCGCGCCGCGCCCGTCAGTCAGCCTCATTGTTAGGCCGCCTAGATATTATGATTCATACAGCCATATTACAAGTTTCAGATAAGAATGCAGCAAATAGGCCGTTGCAGCCGACCGTTCAAGCCGACTATTATGTGCTTGACATAATTTCTGACGCATGGTGTGTGCTGCGGGAATAGTGTGCGTATGTGGGTTCATTCTACTGCACATCTTCACTGTTCATTATTTTGCGCATTGTTCGTTTGACGTCAATTAAGGAGTCATAGGAATCTTAGTCAGGAAATTACACGGAACAATATTAATTTGTATGAGCAATTAAGGTAATTTCAATCAAATGTGGTTTACTTGTTAGGTATAAGAACATAATTTCCATGTAAAGGCGAATTTATAACGTAAAATAACTTACTTCATGCAATAAACATGTCCTAATAAGCACTGAATTTAAACACATTACAATGATTAGCTGCAACCAATTGTGTCTCGAATTTGTCCAGCTACCACTACAAGTAGATAAGGGCCATGGGTTGATAGAAATTGTCCAATTACGTTTATTCAGATGGTTAAGAATGTCACTTATAATATCGTTCGGCGTTGCCACACATGGGCGGCGTATGGGCAGCTGGTGACACCTACCAAGCTAACGGTTCTATCGTATATTCATATATGAAATATATTGTGCTGGTTATGATTCATATAATATGATTCTAGGTTAAATATGCTTGCCAAACCATTTCGCAGGTTTATCTAAAAGCTGGGTAATAGCGCATGTCGTTGATGTTTGTTATTTTTAGCCGTTATGAGTGCAAATTAATGTGGGTTGCAGATTTTTTTACTAAAATCCAAGTTAATTTATTTTATTTGTAGTGAATACGTTTCTGATATTTTTATTTTGCACACTAAACCCAATGGGTAAGTACTTAAGTACAAATTGCCCTCGATCAATCCATCAGTTAGCTGAGCCTATCGCAGTCCACCGCTGGACATCGGCCTCTCCCAAGCTGCACTACCACACCCAGTTCTCCACCTTCTGCATCCACTTTGCCAATCCTGGTATAATAATGAACGAATGTTTCGACAGCCACTCCTGCAACCACTACGTCATTTTGGACTTCGATCAACAGATTGTTTATTGTTGATCAAATACTTCGAGCGTCATTTATGTTCTAGGTAGTTATACAACAGTGACATAAGTTCTATTATTAATTAATAAGAGACACGTTAAGCAAGAAATAACATAAAATTAAATTGAAATTTATTTTCAGCATTCGCTGTATCCTCGAAGGAAAATCAATATGCATGATATCGGCAGACAAAACATTACATAATATGCCTCATGTTCAGTTTACCTAATGGTTTCAGCGGCTCCTCTATCACCGGACATAGCTTGACTTTGTTTACGACGATTACCAACGTAAACTGCATTGTCGCACAACACCGGCACACACACAGAAACAATTCAACTTTCTCACATAACTTCTACAAATTAATAAATGCATTGTTCGTAACGTGCACCGTACTGCACAGTCCCTTCAAAACTAACCCGGATTAACATAATTGGTGCCTGCGCTGCGGCAATTGCCGAGCCTACCACTCAGCAGCCATGTTGAAAAATTAATACTAACATTGGCTTATGTCCAGCAATTATTATTATCAGGCACGCAAACAAAGCTAATTGTAAATATGTGCGCCTCCCGCATCAATTGAGCGCATCGGCGGCGGCGCAACGGGGGAACTTTCAGTGACGGAAATAAACACAATTGTTACTATTTGTAGAAATGGCGAGTTCAGAAGGGAATAGTAATCGTTGCGACAATGTAAAGAGATCGCTGACATTGTCGCTACCATTTATTTTTCATGGAATTTGAATATATATTGCAACAATAGCGGTTAATGCTCGTCATCCTGTCAGTCTTACAAATGGGCGTCCGAAAATAGTCATTTTGTAGCGAACTTAATCTTATATGGAACGTAGACTTTGTTCAATACTAGATGTTTATGGTATGCTATGATGAATGGTAAATTGCTCGCGATAACCGCAAAACCTAGGAATAGAGTAACCGCAAACGAGGAAACATTATCACATGTTTCATTCATTAAACTAAACGATACATCTACTAAATCGGGTTTACCGAGACCATAATAATTTATTGGAACAAAATGTTTAGGAAATTAATCTTGGATAACTTGCCTCTTCTGATGAAGGTTTGGATAGAGAAAGTTTAATTTATTATGATTTTAAAACAAGATGAATGTGTGGATGCTGTACGACCGCTTGAATTTGATGTTTACCTACATCGAGTGTTTGTATCTTGATGGACGTTTCTTAACACAGCCCCAACAAAGCTTATTTAAATTGTACATAGGAATTACGTCATTCAGTCGAGTTCAAGGCTAGTTTCATTCAGATGACAAGCGACTGACGAGCGTCTTGCTATTGCATTTACAACTACACATATCATAATAATGCAAACACGCTCAGAAGATATCCAAGCCAAGTAATAACATATAATAACCGCATATAAATATCGATCGTGTATAACAAATTGCTGGGCCGTTGCTACATGACACATGAATAAATAATTTAATACTACTGCACATCAAATAATCGAGACGTATGCAATCAAACAGTCGTGCCAGCAAGCAACACATCGAACTGACGCAGTACGCAGTGGAGACCAGTCCAAAAATATACAAAAGCATATTGCAATGAGGCCAATGAATCTATGGCGATTGGCGAGCCGTGCGCTTGACTGATTAATCAATGTATATGGTCGACTGACGACGGTGAACGAATTTAAATCAACATTATTGAGCTAAACTTGCCATAAAAGCGTGCTGTGGCATCTAGTGTAATTAGGCATAATTACTAAGGCGTCTAAACGTTGAAGACCACGATTCTATATGGATTCAGAACGGCCCTTTGAAGTAAACTGCAATTTAAGTCATACGAGATGCAGTTCGACGTCCGAACATCTAGTGAGTCAGCTAACCGCTTATGTTTAGTAGCTCTTAAATAAACACAACAGATAAAGTGTTGGGAATTCTACTAACATAATAAAACATAATTTAATCTATCAAAACAAATTCTGGTGCTTATAAAATTCACATTAGGCTGAGCTGCAACATTTATCTATAGTCATACTTTGATACTCACTAGACTGAATTGAATGCAGCCATGTCGTAGTGTTTGTTCCCCTAGGAAAATTAATACAATGATAACACAAAGTATGTACAAATTTAATTAATAAGAACAATGATTCAATGTGCTGGTTGTGATGTTACGAAGTAAAAACATGATCTTTTTCCACACATTTAAAGCCTCGTGCAGACTGGCGCGACGCGACTCTAATAAAACAATTTATAAGAAAACTTCACGGCAGATTAATTACCGTTTCGCGTCAGTCTGCACGAGGCTTTATGATCATGGATTATTTGACCAGCGCTTTGCGTGCATGGTGTATAGTTGCTTACACTTCAAGTTGAATTGGAAGTAACCCTGTTGGTTTGGGTTGTCTTCAACCCAAGCCAACAGCGAGTCTGCGCAATTGCATTTAACTATCACAACAACTACAATAATAAACATTGGCTAAAAGTTTTGTAGTGTTGTTGCGAATTTGCGATGCATTTGACTTGGCTACGCGATTGCAGGCTCACTGGTTGTGATGCAGTCCGTCTGTTTACACTTTAAAGTCGTTGATTCAATCACAGATAACGTCCGAGTACACCAAACGTAACGGTTACTGTGAGTGGGTGTTACTTACATTTAATGAGTACGACCGAGTCGTGGGGCTCGCACTGCACCTGGGTGGCGTTCATGGCCAGCAGCCCAACGCTGCCCGCCCCGCCACCCGCTCCGCTCGCCTCTCTGCAATCACAATATTAATGTAAGCACAACTTCACATGTATTTCTCGAAGGATGTTGGTAAGTATAATGGTTCGTCCCCTTTGCCATTAACTCTCCGTAATGTCCATGGGAATTTCCTAGTAGAAAAACTCAATTTGCCCTGACCCAGGGTAAAGAAATCTTGACGTCACGCTCAGCAGCGCGTGGTCATGATCTTTTTGCAACCTTAGACCAATGAAGGATTAAATACTTATTTCACTCTTTTAAATAAATGTTGAGCTGGGCTTCCACTAACATGAACTGGCTGGATTTAACCGAGTCATCATATTTTTAAATATAGAGCAACTTCAACATTTTTATCAACAACTCGTTCTGAAAAATTAATTACAGAGGAATACCAAGATCTAAAGCTGACACAGGGTACTGTGTGGATGATGGATTCCCTGTTACTTTCATAGTTTTTATAGACCAATGAAGTAGTACATAATAATTATTGCCTATCATTACTATAAGTAAGTATTACGTTATTACGCAACAAGGCCGTCTGTTTCACAAGCGTAGCGGTTGCAATAACTGCGCTGCGCCAGGTTTTAGATTGACAGCAGGAAAGTGTGAAAGTAGGCATTTTCATGGGTTATTCGATACAATCAATTGAATCAATTAAGCGATAAGAACAATCATGTGAAAACACGCATATATGTAGGCCTAATCGTGATGCAGATAATGGAAGACTCTACAGAAGATGTCACGTACATCTTGATTGCTTACATTCATGAACAATAATGATACTACTCAAGTTATCTAAGACTGCATGTTCTTAGATGATCCTCAGTTGACTGACAAGACAACGGCAACGCTTACCAAGTTCTACGAGGCGATCAAAAGGCATGAAGTCAGTACTTTTTGGTAGAGCGAAATCGATTTTCGTGACCTTGAATGCTATTCTAAGCTTCAGTTATTTAGCAAGATAAAGTCTGACGACTGATTGAAGTTTTTGTAGATATTTTTAAGAAGGATATTGGTAGCTAGAAGGGAAATTTTCATCACAAATCATCGACGCATGAACATGGCTGCTGCAGAAATACATTACTACAATCAACAAAATGCTGGGCGATGATGTCATCATCATCAAGCTTGGCTGGCGGATGTGTAATTGCAACATGGCGTCATCAGCATACAAGTGGATAAAACTGTGTACCTGAATTAACTATAATTCTCTAAAACTTGGACGAACACAGGAGAGAGGGGGGTGACTATTTTAGTTGGGAACAATACGAATGTTACCATAATTACACCATAAAAACAATTGCAAAAGCGATGCACAAAGTACTAATAACTAAGCTAATATTGACTTGCTAAGCGTTAGTCATCACATCAGAGCTACTCCCATGTAGAACAAAGGAACTAAACATTGCGACAGTATAAACTAGAGGAATTAATAGGTGTAGTACACTATACTTGGATCGTCGAGTAATTTGCAATAACTATTTCGAAACCAGGTTCTCTTGATTTTATTAAAAACGCAACCTCCATTTTTGAATAGCTCGTGAAAATTCCGATTCCGGAGTTGCAGATCGAATTCGCGAGTGATTTATGAAAGTTCGTTTTATAAACTTATGAATTTTGCACATTACCTACCACTTTTAAAATATTTACGAATTCGAAGTCATAATTCAGCTGGAAGGTGGCATTTCTTACGAGTTTGTTTTTAAACTTAAGTAAAGCTTTCGTGGGAATGTTTGAGGTTTCCATGACGAAGTATGAAATATTTTAGCTTTCTTTATTTGATTTAACATTTCGGGTGATTCAACGGAGGTAAACACGAGTTTCTTGTAAATAATGTCCCAGTTTTCAGAGTTGTTCATACGAGCTTGAGTTACGGAGCTAAGCGGTGATCAGCAACAGTACAAAGAAACACAATAGCACTTGTAGGGTTAAAGATCAAAAGTCTACATAACTAGTGACAGGTTACCAGTCTATGATAATCCATTGCCCCTTGTGTGTAAGCCCTAAGGCTCAATTTACACCAAATCACGAGGAGACTGAAGAAGATATCGTGGCAAGAATGGCTTGGCGGAGCAACCAGTATGGAGTTGAATACCATCATGAGTCAATAACTTATATTTTCTGGACATCATAGTATCTAACAGAAAACCATCGAAGCCCCAAGATAATAGGCAAGGCGACAGTCACGTTTTGATCAATTTCGTCAATTAAGCGAAATTGGACTCGATTATATGAGTAGATATCTAGCTAGACTATTTTTTTCTATTTGTAAATCGTTGTATTCTTTGTTGGTGTTTTCAGTATGAGTGCGGTGTTGCCGTGTTGCTAATCGCACAATGGGTCATCGTCCAGTCCCTTGTACTCAACTACCTGTATATCTGCAGCAGCAGCACCACAAAGTAAAAGAGTACATCAAGCAAGCCACCGGTAAAGCAATAGTCGTGTAAGCTTACTGAGCTAAATAAGCAGCATGATTTCTGTACCATCGACATGATAAGCAGAAGTTGACGACTGCATACCAGAATTTCATAGGTACATGGTGAATGTGACATTACATTTTCGTCTATTTAAAACCTGGGATGACTATTGTTTGATTATCCATGTGTTACCTTATAGGTACCCTTCAAAAAATTATTCATAGCGGAATTGATTAGTATCCCTAATCTTTCTGCCGTCCTTTAACTAGAAAGCTGTTAACCCTCAAATGGCCAATTTTTACTTTTTAATTGAAAGCAATAGAGTTCAAAATTCTCTATCTTTCTGTCTAAGAAACATTTTTACAATATAAATAGTTTCAGAGATATGAAAATTTTGTAGGCAGTTAAGTAGGTAACACAATTTATGATGATTCAAAACTTGGAAAACAAGCTTTAGAACAGGCTAGGCCAAATGCAGTCAGTTGTAAATTACAAAACAGATGAATGAACTTTACAAACCAAGTCTTATGAACAAATCCACTGTTGTGATAATGAAAAATATGAAAATGTCAGGGCAAGAGCATCCAAAATCCTTATATATACCTATGTGCAGTAAAATTGAATAAGTAAGTACTGTAACATTAAAGAGAAAGAAAATTGTTCTTAAGTTTTTATGGAGCTTGTTAGGCAAAAAAGGCATAATAAGTTACTTTTACAATGGTAGTGCAATAGTAAGTTACATTTAAAATATTTGTGTTACTTTTATCACTGCTTTACTTGAGCTTTTAATTCTTAGACAATTTTTTCAAACATTGGCATTTGCTAGTAACATGTTAGGTAGGTATTTTAATTTTTGACTCTTAAGATCGATGGGAAAAAATAGAATTAAACAAAACTTGTACTTAATGAGATTTTTATAATCATGAGTGTTGATTGATTATAAAAATCTTAATATTGTTGAATAGACCTGTACCCTAATTGCGTAACTTATTTTCGTAAACAATTTTGCCTAGTTTGTTTCATTTTGACAGTAAACAACATTCATTGCGTTATTTACGTTGTTGAGCAGATTTTTTTTCCAACTTATGAAACAATGGATTAGCAATCTGTTTCAAATCGAAACAGATTGTGATTATGTTGTATTACGCAATTAAGGTATTGATTGGTGCTGTGTTTAAGACTTATGACAAGACTATAGCTAATATGGCTTTCTGAAATGGATACAGTTCCATTCCTAAGCACAATATTATTAGACTATGTACTTTTTAAGTCCTGTTATGTGAGATTTGCATTTTTGGTTGTAGAATCCAGGGGAAACTATTTAAAAATAAACTTTAAAGTTCAATTTCCAACACAATCTCATAATGTGTGTGGATTTCAGTATCTCAATTCTCATTTGTTTCCTTTGTAAGTAGGTAGTTCAGACACAAACATAAAATTATAAACATTTGGATTCCAAGAGGCTTAGAAATCTTAACAATGCCTCTTTCTCAGTACATGAGAGTAGCAAATTAAATGACAAGTTTATTATTTACATACCAAAGTTTCCTTGAACAGAAATAATTTAAGTTCAGAAAAACAAAATGGTGTAGAGAAAAAAAAGAAACAATCATGGCCACCCAGCTTTTGGCCCAGGAGGGGGGGGGGCAAAACGGAAATGTCTAAAGCCGGAGCTTTACCCTACATGTAGAATGTAGGGGAAACATCTGCAGGAGATCGTAAGCTATAGGTAGTAAAATAAATAAACTATATGCTTGCTTGCTGCGTTCGCGTTTTTTGCATGAAACAACATGACCGACCGTGCAGCACGGTTTTTTCTAGGCCTATTGCCTTCAATCAGACATGAATCCAGACCCCAGGCTGCTACTAAGAAATCCCTGATGGAAAAACCCAATAACATTTTGCCCAATTTGGGAATCAAGCCCAGGCCTCATACTCAAGTAGCACTTGCAACCACTAGACCAACCAGGTAATCAAAGTTTATTAATCACAAGTAAAATGATTGCACTTTAAACCACAATTAAAAAACAGTGGCACTCCAGGAGTGCCAACAGAAGTGAAAACTTGAACAAGATCGCCTTGGTGGAAGAAAAATATTTGTATAAAACATTGGTCCGTAACCTTACCTAATTATAGAGCACAATAGCGTTTACAAAAAAAAAAAAACTTCCAAAACCTTTAAAGTAAAAATACTTTCATAGAACATTGATCCGTAAAATAATATAAATAAAGAGCACAATCGCGTTTACAAAAATGAGGTGTCGGTAACGGTGTCGCGAGTTGTTTTTTCCCACCTCAAAAATGCCCAATGCCAAATGCCTAAAGAAGTTTTCACTTAAAAAAATATAGTTTTCCTACAAACTACTTACATGCTGATGAAAATCGAATTGCGGATATGGGTCAAAGAGAAACATGTTATCAATAACAGTAACACACATTACATTGTATTATGATACTGATACCAGTTTCAAATACTACAAAGATAATGTATTACATCAAACTTTCATAATGACTTGTTTATCTCGGGATCTTAAATGATTACTTTCATGACTAAACATTTGTTCAACTCCTTTCATACAACAAAATGAAAAGAGTAACAACTTTAAATAACAAGAATGGTTTCTTTTATATTTCCTTTAGTCATAAAGGAAATAAAAATAGAAAGGTGGGAAATACACATACCATTATGGAGGGTGTATTCTGAAAACATGTGGACTGATAATAAAAGTGTGACAAAAATAGCATCTGGTTCCTTAGTGGTTTATCAAAACACCTGTTCTGAAACATTCAAGTGTATTAATGATTATGAATAGAGATGAGGGTTATAAAATTGAAAAATTGGGTGGTCCCCCATGTAGAGAAGTAAATGAAATTGATTTACATAGTTAAATAATATTATCATTTACATGAATGAATCATTATACATAATGAATACAAATTGCTTTATTATCAATAAAAGTTCTGTTTGTGGAATGATAATGTATAAAATAGGTTTTACTATGAAAGTACAGTCTGGAATCGAGGAAAGTGTTATTAAATTAATTAATTTGTAACAATTTGTGGAACGGACTCATTTCCAAGAATGGCAGTAGTTACAGGAAGTACCACATTAGTGTTGCCTATTTATTTGGGCATTACACTGAAAATTGTGTATTTTTGTTTAAGGAAAATAATGCAGTTCAATCATCAAAGTAAGCTTGGGGAAGGCCTATTTACAGCATTGGATGTCTTTGGCTGAACTGATGAATTATCAAGGTAATTATGTATGTGTCAACATCTTAATCCTAACAATATTATTAATGCAAAAGGGAGTTTGTTTGTTTGTTACACTTCCACGTTAAAACGTCTGAACGGATTCGGATGAAATTTGGCACATGGGTAAACCATGACCATGACATGGAGAAGGACATAGGGTACCTTTTATCCCGATATTCCTATGGGATCGAGACTTATGTGGGTGAAACCGCAGGGCGTAGCTATTTATTTAGTACTTAGCTTTCATCATTTAGGTAGGTAATTCTTATTACAGTTATATCAGAGCTATGTTTACATAATAAATAATACCACTCAGGTGTCTGAATCTTCATAATTTTCCCATTGCAATTCAAAATACTTTTGTTTGGGTTCCAACCACTTCATATGATTCATTTTGAGAAACACTTTCAATTCAAGATAACTAAGGTATAATAAATATAATCAAAACGAAGATCGAATAGAATAGTTACTTTTCTCATAGACTGATATTAAAGTTCAATATTAGGGAGAGGATTTTAAGTTCAGCGGTAGGGATACTGACCTGATTTAAAAAAACTCATCAATTCTGCTTTTTTCATTCACTTCTGGGGAAAGCTTATAAAATGTATTAAATTAGTAAGTCTGCACTAAGCCCTTGATAAGTGCTCAAATATATACAAAGCTAGAATTAGTTCAGTACAAATCTATGACCCTGCTTTATATGCAAATAAGATAAGAACTTGCATAGTTTTATCAATTGTTTGTTTTTAGTCAGAAGCCTATCCCTTTTATTTACTTAACATTGTTGATAAAGTTTTTCCTTGTTCTGCCTTACTGTGACTGAAATTCGGCTGAGGGATTTTTATTTTTCGTATTTAGAGACCATTATTTTGTTTATTTCTATAATTACAGGAAATACTAAAAGGCGTGTAAAAATTCTTCAGAGAAAATATATTACTGTGCATTGTGCCAATACAGAGAAAAGACCAAAAAAGGTAAACCACTAACAAATCAAGTGATGTGCATAATAATAGTTGGAACAATGATAAGTAGGGGAGTTGCCTAACCACCACACTGTTATTCAATAAAGGGAACAACCACTTGTTTACAAGTACCAGTATTTTTCGTGCCAGCTGGTGACTCAATGCACCTTATTATACCCATTGAGCTATCTTCGCCTTGCATTCGAGATAATTTACTGAGCACACTCGAGTTTATTCATTAATTCCACGGTACTATCATTGGTGCAATCGTAATAAATCTAGTACGTTTCACACGCTGACACACTGCACGATACCACGTCTTGACATTTGACACTGGGCTGGTCACCAGGCGTTGTCATCCGTTGTCATAATTTTAGGTCAAAGTACGATGAACTTGAACGCGCTTTACTCACCGTAAAATGCTTATTGCCGGCACTTGCTTCCCTACGGAATGCGTGCAGGCAGGGCCCGCATTCGCTAGGAAAGCATTACCCACTGTTTTATGCACGTTTGGAAAGTTTCCTCACTGGAAACCGGCCACGACAACAATCACTGGTCACACTGTTGGGTCCACGGGCACAAGATCTGACAATAACGTACTCAACAACTAAATACCACCACCTCTCATATAATCCACTATTTTACAGACAAAAGACAGACACAGGTATCCATGTATCGAACACTTTTAAAAGTCACAACGCACTGCAAAAGTTCACAGACGGTTAGGTTTCAGTGTTGTATACAAAAAGTTCACACGCGTATCTTGTCTAATTAAAAACTTGATAACTTTTATATAAATAACAACAAAATAAGAAAGGAACGTCGATCGCACCGCAAAATCCGAAAAACACAAGACGCGCAGCTGGCTAGCTGTCGCCTCTCGCTTGACTGCGGGGACAGCGGGTGTGCGGGCGGGTGGAGGGGCACGCGACCGCTTCTACCGCGCCCCCTATCCTTCCCGCCTCGTCTCGCGAGTCATTTCATTATTACGTTACGTTCATTTTATTTTATTTTGAACCTGCATTCGTCTGCGTTCGGTATCCTACTGCAACAGAGATTATTATCAAAATGCGCTTGGTGCTTGAAATTACAGGTGGTCAGGTGTATTCAATTACAGATTTATTGATCGAGATTGACCTCTTTAAATCTGTCTAAATGTCGAAAGTAACTAACAAGCAAATTAGGTACTTGTTACGAACTTTTTTAACAGACAGTCTGAAAGGTTTAAAGTTTATGTTGCAAGTAAATGCACCATTGGGAACCATCAGAATTAACTGAAACATTTAAAACGGTGGTTTTACATTGCTTCTATCCTACTCACCGTGAGAAGTTTTACAGGCAATCGAGCAATTTACTTGCACTGATCATGTAGATTGTAGATGCACCTCATCCGAACTATTATAGAAGTGGACGGGCGAGTCGTAGTCGACTGGAACGCGGTATGCGCGAATGGCAATATAAACAAGCAGCTGTTTGCGCAGCGTGCAGTGGTTGGCCTTCGTCGACAACACGACAGAGATCTGCCTCCATCTCATATTTTTGAAAAAATAATAATTTCACACGGCCCACTTTCAGATAATTTTCGAGAAAGTGATCCTTCATTGGCGATCTATCAAGGAGTGCGACGAGTTTCTCCTTTATCATTACAGGGCTCGGATAACCACCCCTGTAGGCCTATAATTACTGGTAGTTTGCCGGCAGATGAGTAAATGCTTTAAATTCTGGGTTGTAGGGAAAGTGAAGTGTTAATGCGACAACTTGATCATAGTGTTTCGTGCCTTTCTACCGGTGAACAGGGAAGGGATTCCGCGAACTTTGAGTTTGACCTCGCTTTAAACAGTTTACAACGTAATTGGCTATTAAATTAACCATAAGAGGTACGATACGACGAAGATCCTATTTACCTGTTCGCCAAAGTCTGCTCTATCAGTGAGTTCGGGACCATCTGCTTCTGCTTTTGCTCGCTAGGTAACAATAAACTTTACCCCAATTCATGGAACGGAAGTAGGGTGTGGTTTGGGTGCGTCCTTGAGTCGAGTTCAACTCATCATTGGGACCGGAAACTTATTTTTGTTTTGGGTTTTGAACAGAGCTCTAATAATTTAAACTTTTATGAAGTAGATAAGTAGGTACAAAGACCTAGTAGGTAAATAAAATTTCACTGAATAGGTATCAACATTGCGTACCTACCTAGATTTATTTAGATTTTCTTCTTCATAGTTGATGTAAACTGCCCTTAGAGAAACTGCTAAACAATAAACATTCCGGAAAACCTAGTAGCAATAAAATTATGTCATATTAAAATAACGCAATGAAGAATTTAGATAAATAATGTATTAAATGTAAGTTCACACAGTTCGAACGGATATCCTTTCTATTTCGGTCCAAGGATAAATGCTAATGGTAGGTACCTGGCTGGTTGGATAATATTTCACCGTTTGTCAACATGCCTAACGGTTGTACAAGCATTAAACTTAGAGACACATAATGGACGTTTCTGTAACTTTATGTTCTGCAGTTAAAGACTGTACGCCTACGATTGTCATATTGCCGGACCAGACACCAGTTTACATTATATTTTAGAAGCTAATTTTGAAACAGTAGCCTTTTCCGTAGTTTACTTACGCAAACCCAAGGCATAAAAGTCCCACTTGGAATACCTTCGTCAGGTCTTGCAAGCTAATAAAAAATAAAGTTTAATAAAAAACTGTAACCCGACTACGGGAAAATAAAAATGATCTAAAAAGTACGAAACAAGCAAATATTTCAGACAGAAATCAAGACATAGGTACAAAAATGGTCAAGGTAAAGCCGTGGTCGCATGCCTGTATCATGTTGGTGCCAGGAACACCTACAAAATTATAATGGCATGCGACAACGGCTTTACCTTGACCATTTTTGTACCTATGTCTTGATTTCTGTCTGAAATATTTGCTTGTTTCGTACTTTTTAGATCATTTTTATTTTCCCGTAGTCGGGTTACAGTTTTTTATTAAACTTTATTTTTTATTTTATACTTTTCCGTTTTTACACTTGATAAACGTAAATAAGAGTAGAGTAATACAATAGTTCAGTAATTAACCTATTTTAAATTCCAATAGCAGTGTATAGTGCTTTGGACGAAACCATAGAGCGATTTATTTCGACGCCAACACCATATAACGATATCGAGCTTCGAAGAAATCCAAAATATAAATATTTCGTTGTACTTGTTTTTCTTCATAAGACTGGAATTACAAATCGGTACTACTTATTAAGATTTGATTAACTGCACGTTGGTGACATCTTGCGATACTACGTAGCGCAGTCTCACTTTTGCTTGTTTTTAACGATTTAAACAAATTTGTTTACTTTGAAAATATAATATTATATACATATTTGTAATGTGCTCGTCAAGACCTTTCTTTTGATACCAAACATGTCATGATCATCCCATTTAAATTTTTTTCGAGGTTAGAAATTTACGTGTAAACTCCACCAAATTAAATTTAGGGAAAAATTATATGGCCTATGTCACCCGGACCATTATTACAAATCTATTGATACCTCATTCATCAAAATCGGTTTAGTAGTTTAGGCGCTACGGTGGAACACACGTAAAAACAAACATACATACATACAAACATACATACATACAAACATACATACATACAAACATACATACATACAAACATACATACATAGACTGCTAAAATCATAACCCTTCCGCTTTGCCGTAGTCGGGTAAACATAAGTTTCTCATGATTTACACATCAAGTTCATCTATTTTGTTGAATTTTGATTATGCCAAGACTAACATATCAGGAATTAGAAGTAGATACATGTGCCATTATGTTCACTAAGTACTTTACCATAGTAAAAAGAGTGACTTTACTTGATCACACATCTGGCTTAGTCATGAGGAGTCCAATGAAAATTCAGAAAAGGCCATGTGCCGAAAATGTCACTTTACATTTCCATCTCTTTTGCAGTTTTAAGTTTTATTAAACTGTTTATAAATTCCATTCTAGTACTGGTAAAATCACTGGTCACCTACTCATTTTTTTCCCTGTTACCAACTGACGTAGTAGCTTTTGGTCTTTAGCTAAACAAATTGACTGTAATTTGCTAGAAGTGTGTGCGACGTAAAATACGAACAATTTGCATTTTAACATACCTAATGAAGAAAGTTTTGTTTGTAGACGAAAATATGTTAGTAGTAGTACCTAAGTACCATATATTTCTCTGCTATTACCAGTAATTCAAGAAGGTAGGTAAATATTTGCGAAATGTAGCCTAACCAAATGAAGACACTCCATAGACACAATGTTATACTTAGCAGTCAGAACACATACGATGTCTCACATTTTAATAAAGTGTGAGATAAGATATGGACTGCTGTGGACGTGGTCAGGTCCTTCCTGATCAGCTATAGTTAATCGTCGGGAATCATCAACACAAACAAGAAGAATAGTTGGCACACGATAAACAATTAAGGACCCCTGCCTACTCCGTAAGTGAAGCAACAATCCTTCAATCTTCATTACTGAACCAAGTGCAAGCAGTATGGCATGGGAATGGGACTATATTTTATTTATATACCTTTACAAGTCGCATACTCGACGCGCCTTGCTCAAAATATCGCGTCGTGCCGGCGACTTCCGTCGATTCAAAGTCGACTACCACTCATGGGGTTTTTTACCATGACACTCTGGAACACGACATTTTGTTTATTCAAGCGTTTTGGAGAATAGTGGACATTTGAATCTAATACCTTTAAACGAGCAATTCTTGTATATATAATCTGAATCTCAGAAACGGCTCCAACGATTTTCATGAAATTTAGTATGCAGGGGATTTTGGGGGCGATAAATCGATCTAGCTAGGTTTCATTTTTAGAAAAGGACGTTAAAAAAAAAACGAGCTAAGTTCGGTCATCCAGATAATATATTACAAGCATTGCTCGTTTAAAGGTATTAGATACGTTTAAAATTTGTTGAAAGGCAATTAAGCAGGTGACTGTTTTTCTAATTTGTTTCAAGAACCATTAACTAAGTGCTTAATTAATTAAGCAGGACGTAAAGTAGACAGCGTGGTGCCAAATGAATAGGATTATTATAGTGGCTATTAAACATTGTTTGGACATCGACAATGACAAAGCACTGACTTAAATTGTACAACAATGGTCTGACGTTCCCTAACCAGCTTTTAGGAACGGTATGAAGCAGAAGTAAGGACAGTAAAGAAAGAAAAGAAAAAAAAAGTGAGATGTAGAATCTTATACTCTACATGATATTCGAAACAATATAAGGAAATTAATCTAAGATGGAACGAGACAAACGCTTCATTTTCAGAAATAGGTAACAGTTGTTTCATTTTCCATCAGTTCATGTTTGAAAGACATCATTATCTACCGCTTTTTGGAGTGCTTAGACAATTAAAAAGAACGTATGTCGTTATGTAGCGGAATTAAAAGTAGCCTTTCTGTTAAAGAAACGAATGTCAATCGACGATTTTACCCAGTGTCCTGTATGTGGCAATGGAAACACACCATGAACAGATTTTTTCTGGTAAGTTTTTATGTTCATATTGTCCCAAGTTTTCGGCGGCAGACGATGACTTATCAGACGGTTGAGTGGCGGCATTTTGTTGAACTCAACGCTTCATGTGTTTGTGTTCAGAGCTAAAAGTTACTTATAGGACGTGACTGCCGTGACTGATCTAAAAATATATTAACTTTTGATATTTAGGTACCCACTAGTCATCAGGTATTTCTTGTTCTTCATAGCGTAGATACATACTTACATAGGTGAATTTTCGAAAGAAGTTTACATTGAAACATGTTTGTTTTGTATTATTTAACAGCTTGTCAAATTATGTATTACTTAATGAAACTGGTTTGTCTATCTAATTTACAATTTTATCAAATAGAGACGGAAAATAGGATCATTGTTTGTATAATTTGATTGGTCTCATCTATTTCAAGAGTTTTATTTTTAAATTATTTAAATTCGGAGCGGTAAATCCGGTTATTTTCAGATAAATCACTCAACCAATTAAAGGGACATTAGCGAATTGAATGGCGTGTATCAATAGAGAAGCATTGTTATGGGTTCATGGTGGCACGGACCATTTAACCCGCCTTATCAATCGGTAACGGTCGGCGCTAGGGGCGGAGGTCAATGCACCTACTTTGTTGTTGTTACCTTTTTACTGCTCCCCGTTATCCGAGATATTATGTAATAAACTGATAGGAAGTTTATATCATCGTTTTCGTGTTATCGTAGTTCAGTGCTGCGTGCTGATCGTTTGATTAGCCTAATTAAGTTAATCTTTATGATCTTTGTCTTAGTTAAGCCGTTAAGCGGTTGTTGAGAAAATTCAAAGTTTTTTTGACAAAAACTTACAACTTTGCGATGATCTAAGATCACTTTTTTTTTTGGGTGGGAAATTATCAAATAACTTCTCCCGCTCTGGGCGGAGCGGGAGGGCGTGTCAGACTCTTACTGACTAAAACCCACCCGTGTTCCTTCGGTTGCCCTGTTGCCGGGGGCCACGATTTCCCGATCGGTTTTCTTCGAACCCCCGGCAGGCATTGGCCCTAGCGGACCCCGTCAATTCTGCTGACATCTCTTTGAGGCGCGCGTGGAACACAACGCGCCGTCGACCCGGGCTTGGTCCTTATCGGACGGCGAGCTACCCATTGCTCACCGTCCGCAAGCCCGCGCCTACGGTGGCCGGAAATCGGCTCGCGATTCCCGCCCCGGGCGTCTCCTCCTGCGGCGGTTAGGGGCGTGAGGGCGCGAAATTTGCCTCTCCCTCACGCGTTCCGCCTCCTCCTTCGCGAGCATTACCGCTTTGCAGAAGGAGGTGACGGCCTGCCATTTCATCTCGCTCCGTACCATGGCCTGAACCAGGGCCGGACGCGAGAGATCACCGCCGCCGATCGCCTCTACGAGAACATGGCGTTGCTCCGCCCAAGCCGGGCAGACCTCCACCGTATGCTCCACCGTGTCCTCAGGCCGATCCACACAATGGTGACACCCGGGTGTTTCCTCCCGCCTTATCCTGAACAGGAACCTCCCGAAGCAGCCGTGTCCGGTGAGGACCTGCGTCAGGCGGAAGGTGAGGTCGCCGTGGCGTCTCTCAAGCCACTCCTCAAAGAGGGGTCTTATCGCCGCAATTGTGGCGTGCCCAGCGCGGGGTTGCGACAATCGCACTCTCCATGACGCCATGAGATCCCGCCGGAGCTCTGGCCGCTGTGCCGCAATTTCTTGCGGCATCGGAGCTAAGCCCCGGCGTTTCGCCTCCTCGCGCCACTCCCAGATGTGCGCGATCTAAGATCACTTCAGATGTAATTTTCATATTTATCGAACCTGAAAGAAATTTCTTTGTTTAGAAATTTATATTTATGTAGTGTGGTGCTGAAGATTCTATTGATTTGTAATGTATAACCTGACGCTTGAGCGACTTGTGGCCAGCGTTACCGGCTTTTGACCCCCAGTCCGGATTTTGTCAGGCCTTTTCACTTGTCCGGACATTTCCCTCCGGGATTAATTTAATACTGAAAAGAGAAAGATTTTTAATTAATGTTCGAACTTTTTTTCAAAACCGGCTTTTTGTCAGGACTTTTCAAATTTCGAAATGGCAGCCCTGCTTGTGGTGTTGAAAATGGAATTACATCTTTTGCTCTACCTCGGACACAAGGTGCGCCGGTAAAACTTTTCCTAGCATGACCTTAGTGTCACGAGAGCAATCGATTCTGTAAAAACCATTACAACAAATTACATTCACGGACTAAATTAAAAATCTTTGTAGTAAATAATTTACACAATCAACTTTCTGGACGGGTCCAATACGATACCCAGCTTGCGTAACACTTTATTGAAAAGATAGAGCCTAAGGCTCACCTGTTGATATTACCTACACTATTTCGTTTATAGTAATTACAGGTGATTTACATGTAGTGTCGTTGCGTAACCATACATAATTTCTATGCGTTCAATTTACCAGCTAATCGGACTTTTTAATTTATGCTTTAATAGTGCACTTCAACTAAACGTGGGAGGTGTGGCTTCGCTCGTAAATATGACTAATAGTCTTTCATTATGATTCGCTTTTTACTTCTCATATTATTTATGGAAAATGATGATACATTCACACCTGAAGTAATACTTATTTTTAACACAAAACCGAAATGTCTGCATGAGTAACACTGCGTTCCACACAACTTCAAAAGCATTTGCCAAACTTCAACAATAATCAAATTGTTACAGACGTGAAGTGTTTTGAATCTGATATTTAGTTCAAGAACAATATCGTAGCTCGGATAAAGTAAGTACTGTTAGCAGGCTATTACCCAAACGCATAAGCTTCGCTAACACCGCTATTGTATTGAAAATTTGCGAATATTCCGTAACACTATTACCGCGTTTACAGTGTCATGCTCAGTTTGTAAGCTATTGCGAAACATTGGTTATTGTCTCTAAACTCTCTAACTTAACAGACCGTATGGGCTTAGAATAGAAATCCGTTTAGTGTACGCTCCCATGAGAGTCGTGCGAATTATAATCCGTCTCATTATGTAAAAGAAAATGTCCGCTTTCTTTCTGTACTTACAAAGAATCAGCGATCGAAAGTTCATCGGATACAATGGCCGCAGCCGATGACACTGCCGGCTTCTTATCGAGCATCGCTAGCTGACTCACTGCCCATACAATTCTCTTAATTATTATAATTTTCGTAGTTAAATTCATCCGCGCGATAACTGGCCGGTTCGAGTGAAAGTATTCTGGATTAATCAGTCGTTCGTCTATGGACGCAAGTTCAATGCCTTGATTATGACTGTTATTTAAATTATAATATTCTTTTGCTTTCTTACGCGATGAATGGCGGAGGCGGTGCAAGGCAGGTGGGTGCTGTAACCGCGGCCTGCTCAGCTGGACGTAACACCGCCGCGTGCCGTCCGCGAGAGCTTTCTAGGCTGTGCTATCCTCCTCTGCGTCTCAAGTACATGTCAAAGTGTCAACTACAAGTATGAGCTCTCTTATCATAAATCCGGTTGTAATTAATTAAGATTTGTTTGGATAAGGATGTATGTTGTAATTAGGATCTCAGCAATGTGCTGCTGTGCCAACTACAAGGTTTCTCGGAAATGTTTAGGTACTGTGATTGGTCGCTGAATAGTGAATGTTAGATGAAGAAAATAGTCTTTTTTTATTAAGTGTAATGTCTAGATAATGAGAAGCGATAAGTTAATAACATTGCTGCACGTTTGCATGACTAACCAATTGGAGAAATGGCAAATGGAAATAGTCTCGCTCTCGACTGATGTTATCACGTGCCTCGCTGATGTGCCTAGTTATCTAGTCACAGAAGGCTAATTTACTGTGCCATAGGCGTAATAGTGTCGTAATACTAGTAACTTGTCGCAAGTAATTGGTTTAGCCGCTGAAAGTAAACAGTGGGTCTTTTAATCTCTGCTTTATAAGTTCGAAAATGATGTGTGATATGAACATTGCATAATAGAGTCCAACAGATGACACAGAAACCTCAGTATTACGAGATGTGATTCAGTCTATTAATTCTATCTATTGGTTGAGCTATTTGTATTCTTCGTAGGAAATCCAGGTCGATGGAACTGAATACGTATATAAACTGGAGTCGATGGAGCGTGAGATATAACGTCTGCCACATACCTTTCAGCGACTTCATTGTTTTCTGTGTGTTTAGAATAGCAGTTAGACAAACCTAGTGGACAATGATTTGTTTTGAATCTAAGAATTTGTGTAGTTTCCTTGACCTATTGAAGATAATAGTTCAGCGGTGTAATTGTCGTTTAATATAATTCAATGAGCCGGATATTATATCGGTGTTGTTGTTGCAGCGGCAAGCGATTGCATTCATAGTATCGTCACAGTGTATAAACAGCAGGAGTCAATCGGAATAAGTACCTAATGTGTGTTTTGATATTGAAATAAATATATAACTTACTTTAGGACAGCCTACGAGTACCTATTAAAATATTTCTGTGATTTACCTATTAAGTTTTCTGATAATGTAGGCAAATAAGTAAAAGCAAACTAGCCAAAGAGGAGCTAAAATTCCTTTTCACTTTGATCTAGAACTTCCTATTAGGTACAAAATTTTAGTTCCATTTCACTTAACCGAGAATGTTTTAGTTGTCGACTTGTTGCTAAGTAATTTAAGCCCGCTCTCAGCATAATTTCCTGGTTGATCCAAATAAAGTCAAGTACCAAGTAGTTTAGGCAAGGTTGTTACTCGAAGAAGATCAAACGACCGGTACTTAGTTCACGGTAGACGTTTCGGCCAAGCTGCATAAAAGTTTAAGGACTTTATGCGATGGAAGTTCTGATTGCATAAAGTCATGTAACGGTGTTTTGTGTGGCCTGCCGCCTGCAATGAAGATAAGAGGGTTAACGGAGCGGGCACGGCGATGGCATACAAAGTGTGGTCATGTGTACGTAAAGCCCGACTGACATGAGGCCAGTGGTTCTTGTAAGCAAGCCAACAGTAAGCCAGCGAAGCATTATTGAAGTCAATTGGGATCATAATTTTGGGCTACATGTAGCCTGGCATTTAAGTCAGTAATTTAGTAACTATACTTGTATTTACAGATATTTGCATTCGGATATCTAGTCATCATAGTCAGCTAATAGGGTAAGTAATAATTAGGGAGGGAAGGATGTCCAATTGAGTATGCTTACTACCCGTTTACGACCGGCCCTCTACTAGATGGACAGCAACCAGGTAAAAGGGGGTAAGCATTCACGCAAGCAAGAGTAGAATGCAAGCATGGGCGCTCGCCGGCAGGTTTATTTTCAGGGGGTGCATCTTCTAGGTATATTAGGATATATAGGTATATTAGATATGTTAGGCTATTGTTTTTCCATTCATACAAAGAGTAACTTTGTCGACTTATGCAGAAAAGCTTAAAAAATAAGAGATTTTTCTATCTGGCCCGAATGGGATAAGTTTTATTTTGTCCATTCATACAGAAAGAGGACTAACTATGTCGAGTTATTACAAAGAAGCTCAAGAAGTAAGATATAGTAGGATGCAAGAGCGAGCGAAGCAATCTCGATAATGTTAGCACTCCGCCTAGGGCCTATACGATCGATTGTCGGAAATAGGAGTTCGGTACTTTGTCGACTAATGCACATAAGATTTAGAATTCAGAAATTGCAGAATACAAGACCGACCGAAGCGAGCTTGAAAATTGTAGGATCTCACCTCGAATAGGTTAAGTTCTCTATTATTGTGTTAGGCTTTTTCAGGTATTTCTTCAGTTCTGAATGTTTTTACACCTATATTTGGCGCCGGGAGGTGCAAGTGCACCCCTTGCACCACCCTCCTGGCGCCCATGGATCCCAGTGTTTCACATTTTCACACGAAATTGTTCACAACCAGTCACTGGACTCGTGTCAGCCGGGCTTAACCACGAAACTATGCACCACAGTAAGTTACATTTGCCACCTTACATTACGGTGTTCACGTAAGCATGAATATGAGCTCGTAATTAAAGAAATCATGGTCGCTCGTTAACTACAATAAAGTAGGGCTTTATTATAGTTTTTGCCTGAACACCTAAATAGTTTTCTTCTGATTGTGTCGCAAAGTGTGACTCCAAGAGGGGTATTAATGTTAATGGCCGTTGATGACCAGGTGCGCCGTTTAATTCGTAAATTTCTGTAAAGCTGAGCATTACAGAGAGAAGATGTCCTTCGACTAAAGAGCCTTTTAAGTCTTCAGAATTCAATTAGTTAATTCAGACCAGCGGACACACCTCAAATGGTTACGGTTACGGTTAATGTTCCCCTTCCTGGCGGTTCTCTATAGAGTCTAGAAAAACATTAAGAGAATCTGCAACAAGCGTTTTTTGCATGTTTCGAGTTAAAACTACGGAAGTCTAGTTAAATGACCGTAGAAGGTAGGAGCTAAAGAAATGTGGAAACGTCGTAACGACGTCATCCTGTTGGTTTATGTAACGCTAGTTGGTCAATGGTACTGATCAGGGCACGGGCGTGGGTTCCGTGTGGCTCGGGCGCTGGGCATCCGGCCAGCTCCGGGGCGCTCCGGGCCCGGGCGGCTGATAAGAGCACAGTGAAAGTGCCTCCCCAGCGAAACCCGCGCCCCGCACCCATTGTTGTGTGACGACAGTCACGCTCCGCTAATTTGAATGCAAGCATGTTTGTAATAGAATAATCTCGTTGATTGATAGACTTATTATATGATGATGAGGTTCCAGGAAAGTTCGCATTGTCCCAACATTGGAGCGGCCGCTGATAATTTGTCAAAGATATACCCATTACGGTTCGTAATTGAATGTTACATAACTTGGAAGACGTAAACTTATAGAGAAATTCTAAGACTCCGCCTTCGGTCGGTTAAAAGGCTTTAGGCGTTATTCTCCATTCAATAGCGAGCATCGATATATATTTTTTAATTTCGGTCATCGACCTCTCGGATTTTATGGTCCAGGTAATAAATTGAATCGATAATTATCGCAGTAACTTGATTTCTATGTGAAATCACTCATCGGCGTAGTGTGAAACGTTATCCGCTATCATAACTGCACCGCTCGTGAAGGTAATTCCACGATTCGTATAACATCTGTGTAAAGATGTTTGGCTCTAATTGGACGATTAGTTGATTTATCTTAAGTGTTAGAAACTAACGTTCACGGAACACATTCTGCTCAGGTGAAAATAAGTCGGATGATGAAATTAATGTGGCTGTGTGTTTTTAGACGTGACTGTATGTTTTCAGCTGTGTTTCTTATAATATAAACAGTAGCGAATATTCGGAATAAGAGACATTAATCTATGAATTGTAATGATGTAACTATTTTCTTGCCCAATCAATTGGAAGAAATGGTATTTAGGAAAGTTTTTCAATTATCTGCTTCAAGGGAGTGTTCAGCTCCCAATATCTATTTCGTTAGTAGAGTTAATTGGAATAGAGAAGTAACAAATGAATAGTTAGTTATTCATATTTGTACAGCTAAGTGTAAAGTAGTTAACTTTCACTAGATCAAACTACTCGAGATTAGTTCGCCAAAAAAGTTCGCAAGTGATGTCTTTTTGTGCTCTATATAGCGTAGTCACGCCTGCCTTAAGTATTTAGTTTTGTTGTTTTGTACCAAGGTCAGAAAACCGGATAGCACTACAATACAGTACTTTCGTACTCGATCGACGAAAGCGAATGCGATGCCCCCTGTCCTGCGACAACTTTCTGTAAATATTCGAACCACTTTTTGTCCTTTCCAAATTGAAATTTCGATGAAGCGTCAATTGTTCGCGAATGGTAATCCTGGACAGGTTCACTTTCCATGGTTATGTAAGCAATCAGTGATATCTTCAGACAACGTAACATACGTCAAATAAAGGGTCTTTAATTAGCGTGTAGGTGTTTTATGAGCCCTCCGACAATGGGAAACACGTACATCGCTTAAACGTTGCACTTACAACAAATGTAGACATCTAAATAAAATGCTTGTTTTGTTTTGTGGTAGAGCTAAACAGTAGAGGAAGCATGTATAACTTCCTAAACAAGGTATGGACTGGACAACTTATTTCATTCTGGTTTTTTTAAAATTCCTTTTAATGTCAACCAGTTAGTTAAGATGTTTTTGAATAATTTTTATCATTATCCTTTTTAGTCGGACAAACAAAGTGTAGTCTTCAGTCTCGGATTTGGCGTTTTTTTATATTTTGTATGTCCGTTTGCCAGTCGGCAAAGGGCTCCTCCAACATTCTCCATTCCTGTCTCCCTCTGGCCACTCTGCCCCATGTCGTTCCAGCGACCTCTCTGATGTCATCATTCCACCTTTTCTACCTCTCTTTCTTTGGCGTTTTCTTGGGTACCACTGAGTAACTATTTTGCTCCATTTGTTCTTCCCTCTAATCATGTGTCCAGACCATTTCTACTATAGTCTTCTGATTTTTTGGGTTATGTCCTGAACCTTGGTCTTGTGTCTGATGGTTTTGTTTTTTATTGTGTCAGCTTTTTTGACCCCTAATATGCTTCTCTCCATCGCGCGTTGGCATGTAGTAAGTTTATTTGTTGAGTTTCTTGTTGGAGCCCATGTTTGACTTCCATACATTAATAGCGGTAGTATGCATGTTTTTTTAATTAACGATATGTTTATGTGTAGGCGTATTGTTTCTTAAATGAAAAATTATCTAAGAAAGTAGTGAAAATGCTTTCAACCCACATAAAAATCTACGTCGTAGCTGTCAGAAGATACTTTAAGAATAAATGGAGGTGAATGGAAGGTGAACCAGCCAGACATTGAACAAAAAATAGTAGTCAAACTTTTTTGTTCTAAGGGCAGAACAGATGTCTTTCGTAATACCACGTGGCGTGGTGGCCAAAATAATAACGTTTTAGGGTGTTTTAAAAATATATCTAAGCAGCTGAATAACTTGTTCCATTCGAACGACTTTTGCAAGGAAGTGTTCCATAGTTTTTTTAAATATTATTTGCATAAACACGAAAGTAGAGTCAACCGAAACAGATAGATACCTCTGTTGAACCTAGGCATTTGGAATCTAAAACGTTTGTGTGCATCAGAAGCAAATAAAAACAATACAGCCGCTGAATTAGTTTAACAATATAAAATTGTGTAACAGTGTATTTTAAAATTGGGTCACAGTGTATTAATATAATAGTTGAGAATTAAATAAAACTACATAGCCTTGACACAATAACATTTAACTCTGGCGAAGCAATTAATTTGTCCGCGACCGGTGGAAGCTGTACAAGTGATCCTATCACGATCCATGACAAATAGTACTTTGTTGACAATAGATCATTTCGTTATCATTTAACGATACTGGTCCAGTTACAGTACCTACACTCATAAGTATCGCCAACACATAAAATATCGAGGTCTCACCAATAAAAAGTTTGCTTTCAACTTCTTGCGGTTATTGGCAAACCTTCCTTTGTACTCGCATTGGCTATGGGAATTTTACAACACCGCGTGTTTACTTTGATTACTACTTTACAGATACGGTATTATTGATCATTAATTAATTCGCAAATCAAAATATTTTTTCGCAATAAAAAAAACATAAAACAGGACGACCTTAAACTAAAACCTCTGGCTATAAAAGTTAAAGGCTATCAAAATTTACATCGTGTGCGTCCCAGTTTGTGGAATAACAAAGTAGTGCATGTGGGTGCTTCGAAATGGCGTGTTTTATTGTAAATTTTGCGCGGTTTGCATTCGGCAATCAGTGGGAGCACTCTGCGGCAAGGTCGAGGTCGGCTGTAAATTATTGTCATTGTCGAGTCACTGGTTGCGTAAATATTCATCACTTGCAAAGCCGCCGCAAGCGCAACACTTTCGGGGCAGAGCAAAGTCGACGTTGCATTTCATTCATTGTCTTATAAACATTAGTGAAGAGCCAATGTACGTACATGTTTCAAGCGTGCATGCCATAAATTCACTGCGGTTAAAAATCAAATTTTAACACCGTAGCATAAATCTCCTTCATGTAGAAGTGTGCTTTATTGAATGACACGACATCAATCAAATGTGGTAATGACCCTCAGTTTCACTTTTCTTTTGTATTTGGGTCGTCGTAAATTGCAGATGATTAAAGAAATCATTGTGAACTTATTTCCGAGTAGGAGTGTTCGGCTTTTATACTAAGCCAATCACGTAATGGCTTCATCGTCAAGGTAATGTTTTCGGTCTGCAAATGGCCGCGGAAGTGACAAAAACATTATGCAGTTTAGTTGACTTTGACCAAGGTGGCTAAAGTGACCTTTAAAAGATAAAATCGTCTATTTACTTCACCTAATGACCGGTAAAAAGATGTGTTTGCTGCAAACTTCTGTATTTATTAACCGTTTCTTTGTATTATGAGCATGGCAAACGGTATTGCTAAAGAACACAAAGAATTACGAAAAGTGCTAAGTAGTCACAGGCGAATGTTAGTTAGTTTATTGCAAATTGAATATTTACATTCATAAAGCAAACGTGAGCGTAGGTACAGATTACTTGTTTGTACACTGCTAAATGCTCGAGTCAATATTGCCAAATAGGGCTGTCAAATATGCGTGTGCGCAGCTATGTAGAGCGCGGCAAGCGACAAAGAAACAAGGTAACCGCGGCCATTGGCTGACTACCTTGTATATCTTAAATTTTATTAGTCTCCATGTTTTATATTTTTACACATTCAACATTGATCACATAATTTTATTGAAGGTTAAATCAAGAAGTGTCCAGAAAAAAAACATTTACATTAAAGTTTACTATCTACACTCACGCTTTTCCCCATATGAAATGTAAAAAATACAAATCATCATCATCATCATCAGCCTATAGCAGTCCACTGCTGGACATAGGCCTCTCCAATTGCACGCCATTCAGCTCGATTCTCGACAACTCTCATCCAGCTGCTACCAGCCACCCTTCGAAGATCGTCACTCCACCTAGCCTGAGGGCGTCCTACCTTACGTTTGCCAATTCGCGGTCTCCACTCAAGAACACGTATACCCCAACGGTCATCGGTTCTACGGCTGATATGGCCGGCCCACTGCCACTTCAGCTTGCTAATTCTGTGAGCTATGTCGATAACTTTGGTTCTCTACCGGATCACTTCGTTCCGGATTCGATCCCTCAGAGAGACTCCAAGCATAGCCCGCTCCATGGCTCGCTGAGCAACCTTAAATTTATGGACCAGCCGTACCGTGAGTGTCCACGTTTCGGCTCCGTAAGTCATAACAGGCAGGACGCACTGATTGAAGACCTTCGTCTTTAGGCTCTGTGGAATACGCGACGAGAAGACTCGACGAAGTTTCCCAAACGAAAAAACAAATAGTTTAATTAAATTATTATCTTATTGAATCCAGTCCTAAATTTAAAATCCCACACAGCTTACCTACAGCTTCCAATAGTTTTGTTTTGAGGCCTCTTCTATCAGATGAGCTATACGATAATCGACTGGAAAAAATACAATGAAATTGGCAATATACCATATCTACTGTGAATTGTGAAATTGAAATTAGCTACATCGAACAGTGGGCGAAATAAACCTGTTTTCTTTTAGAACTTCTTTATTAGTTGGTAAATGTTGACATTATCAAATGCTTTTTTTATAGTGGTAACCCTGATAGAGTGAGAGGAACATAGTTGGCGCGCAAACTTCTTAAGGCTTCTGACGCAATATGCACTTGCTGTAATATAGTCAAAAACAAAACAACCCGATACGAATTGCTGCTGCATTCCATGTCTTTAAGAAGCAAGTAAGCTGTCATACTAAACGATTTATACCCACTTAGCGTTCAAGTAAAACACAATGAGACTGAAAATATTCAACACGTTCGTTTGGCGTTTTATTGAGTTGTATCATTAATATGCAATCTATAATATAAAATGTTGAAATAACCAATTTATTATTGTCATAACTTTTTGCATATCGTAAGTGCTACGAGCTGCTACGCAATAATTAAGCGGAGTCTACACGCAAGGCTGATCATACGTTAATCGACAATTTGCAAAGCGATTTAATGTTCAGTCATTTGTCAAAACGTATCGCTCATGTCCACGAGTGTATAATTACATCAAGTGTATAAACACCAAGTACGTGTTTGAGTAACGAAATTAGAATCTTAAATACACTAATGCGTTTAATCTTAAATTCGACCTAACCCACAACAACTTTAAACGATCGAACGGGCTGTTTATTTAAAGCTAAAAATAGGAACTTAAATTGCCTAACACCAGTATTTTTTCGTAGCCAACTCTAATTTATGAACCGTGTTTCCTCGAAGAACAAGTACTTCCAGCACCGTTCTATTTGCTGTGTGAAAATTTGCGTTCGAACTGATCGATCAATAAGCAAATGTTTTCCCATTGTCGACTCCTTTTGGCGTTTCGTCAATGAATTCTCATGTGGCCCGACAGTTGCGCGGGTGCAACACCGAGTGTTTGTAAATGTGAAACATGCGCAGTCAGATGACGTAGAGCCTCGCTCGTGAGATCTTTGCTTTCGCAGTATAAATACCGTGTGTTCATGGTGCATGCATGATATAACAATGCTGTGAAGAACAAGATACGAGACTTGAGAGTGTTGAGCAAAACGCAAATATTTGCATAACGTCGCGGAAAATGAATAGAAGCGCTTCAGGAAAAAAGTGCAAGCACGCGTCACTGCAAGTAAATATTGGCAGAAATAATACTGTACTAAAAATAATATACCAGGAGCATTATATTGCAGATAACAGAAAGGTCATGGTCACAATGTATTGCATAATGTAGAGAACGAGATACCTGAACAGCCTCCTCAAGTGTACGATAAATATTTTGCCTCATGTACGAATATTTGCATGTCGAAATAAATAAACTTAAATGTGCTCTTTAATATATCAAGTGTACCTACTACAAGCGTCGTGGTCAGTAACTATAATTTTGAAGATTGCTTTTAAAATTATAGTTGGATACAGTGATGATTCTTGTGACTGTGTTTAATAAATTAATGGATAATAATTGATGCCCATTTCGTATTGATTATAAGCGTGCATGTCTTTTTCTGATGCTTTTGGTCAAGTGCTTTTTCTGATACTTTTTGTGTGTTTGCTAAAGATTTCCTACAAAGACAATCCTTATAAGTCTTTGTATTGAATAGGAAAAGAAATAACATAAAACGCTGGAGTAATTATATAACTTGGTTCTATTTTTATTTGAACGCCAACTTAGTTGGGAAAGGCTACTTAGGCATAGAAAGAAAAAAAAATGGCACTCCGGGAGTGCCGACAGAAGTGAAAACTTGAAAAAAAATCGGCACCGCGGTAAACAATGCGTTGATGTCTTTTACTCCACGGTGTCGGTAAATTGCGTTACAGTGTCGCGAAATCAATGGTTTAGTCCCATCTCAAAAATACCCAACGCGCCTAAAGAAGTTTTCACTTCAAAAAACATACTGATGGTTCTAACTTTTATCGACCAAATCTCCTCAAATTTTTCCAAACCATTTGAAGTCACGGTTTAGTTCCGATGAATAATAATGAATGACACATCGTTTCAACAAACGTATGGTGTAGGTGACTTTTAGAACGCAGTACAGAAACCCACCGATGTGACCCTTAGTGATCATTAAGGCAAGATAAGATAATAGGAAATAAACGAAAGAACCCACCGCGAACTCCTTGGGTGGCCCGGCGAGCCTGTAATATTGTACATACTCGTCCATTATTAAGTGACCTACAGCGGGGTTTAAAAACTTTAATAGCTGCATGCATTATGTATTTTGTCCGAGGTCTTATTTCATTGGCGATTGAGTCCAAGCCCACATGAGACGACTCCAAACTGTCTCAGCGAAAGTGTGTGAACGTCGCGATACTTGGCAAAATTTCTGGTATTTCGTCAGAATACTCAATACTTTGCAACGTGATCGATTGAACCGTGGGTGGTATGTTTTAGTTTGTAATGACATTCCAGGCATACGTTCCGTGAAAATCGATAGCGACTTTCGCGTACTGATTTCGAGATTAGATCTTTCTTAATGATGTTCGTTTTGTTAGAGTCGGTTTTTTTGTGTCATCATTATTATCTCGTATACTATATACTTACGTCTAACGCTGAACATGGACCTTCTAATGACCTCTAGAATGTACGACCATATTGTATAGTACCTAAGCTGCTACCCGCGGCTTCGCCCGCATGGGCCCTAGTTCTTTTTCTAAAATAAAAGTAGGCTACGTTACTCCATAAATAATATCAGCTATCTGCCAGTGAAAGTCCCGTCAAAATCGGTCCAGCCGTTTCGGAGATTAGCCGGAACAAAAAGAAAGACAGAAAAAAATTAGATTTTTTTATAAGTACCTACCGTATGTATATGCATTTAGTAAAAGCTGTTATTTTCACATTACAAACAGACACTTCAATTTTATTTATTTGTAGTGTGTTTGTATTTATAGATTGCCAAAATTGTAACAGTTAGCAGTCACATTCGTGATTGCAACATTTTTTTTGCAGACTAGGACGCTGCTGTCTGTCCTCTTCATTATCTTTTACCACAGCGTTGACAGAAATATATGAGGAGGCAATTTCTTTCTCTGGGTTTTTTAGACTTTTTTGTATCCTGTTGAACAAAGCTATTTTTAACCTAGTACCTGTTGAAATATTTCGCCAACCGCTTATCTTTATGGTGGGCTCGGTGTTATCATTATTTGTGCGGCCTACATTTGGACCATAACATTACCAATCCGTTACCTACCTTATCTGTTTGCTGAGTGTTAGCACTCAAAGTGTTACGGCGTATAAAAAGAGTAAATTGATTATGGATTAACCTGATATTGAGAGCAGAATTTTCCTGAAGTATCTACCTAGTAGTTTAGGAAACACAAGTTGAGTCTAGTATAGATTTTTTGAGATTAGTTTGTAAACTTTATGATATGGTGTAGGTACCTGTTTTTTAGGGTTCCGTAGTAAACAAGGAACCCTTATAGTTTCGTCATGTCCGTCTGACTGTCTGTCTGTCCGTCTGTCTGTCTGTCCGCGGTCTAGCTCCGAGACCCTTAGTACTAGAAAGCTGTAATCCGGCATAGGTATACATATTAATTTCGCCGGCAAAGTGGTAAAACAAAATTATGAAAAACATTTTTTTTTTAGGGTACCTCTCCTACACGTAAAGTGGTGATGTTTTTTTTTTAACCCATGGTGTGGGTCCTTCAAAAACATTGTGAGTTTGTGAAAACCATTTTTGGATTCAAGGATCCGTTTGCGAAATATTAAGCTTTAAAGTGCTAATTTTTGTTAGAGGCAAGTGTTCCCCCCCCTGCCAGCTAAATGGTTGGTTTTGGATATGTGAAAAAAATCACAGCAGTAGTTTATATAACGAAATTAAAAGGAAAACTATCACAGCTAAGTAGGCTTTACAAGTTATCGAGTAATAATCGACCAACTTAACTTTACAGTTGCAAAAACATGTTTTCCATACATTCCGTATGGGAGAACATATTTTTCAACTACGAAGTTAAGTTGGTTTTTGGGATAAATTCATCCCAACTCATTGAGCTCATTGTGCGTGGTCCAACACGCACTTGGCCGGTTTTTCATGTTTTTGGGTCATGGTTTTCCATTGTAAATTTTTGTGCAAATTTCGGAACATAATTTTGTACTTAATTATACTAACTGCTTACTTAAAAAAGATGTTGGAAATTGTTAATCAACGAAATAAATAATAAATGAACTGATTTAAGGTAAGACAAAGGTGCCGATCTATCCTCTGCGTTTTCATACACGACTAATGAAGACGTAATAAGGCAAGGCTTGACACGACCAGCATAATTTATTTACATTTAATCTTAATTAAAGGTTTCGCGACGAAAAAAAAACTTCTTCGTTTCTGTGGCGTTTCGCAATTTACTTATCGAACAGATGGTTAAAAGCTTAATTAAACAAGTAAATAAAGCAGTTTTAAGTTTTATTCTCTGTCGACCATTTCCGTCGTTGCAATACTTGCAATCACGATATAAATCTATGATACGCGTGGTGTGTGGTCTATCCTCCCGCGCAAACAGGTTTGTTGGCTGCGCCCGCGCTGTATAAAGGCATTCAAATTTTAACGACACGCACTAACAAGCCGCACCGGAGTCTCAAGCACTTTTTCATAGATCTCCCAAGTCCGACCCAATACAAATCTCACTTTCCCTAACACAGTAACAGTGAACATATCGCAACGTTACGTACCGTGTCGCAAGCGCAACATCACATAAATAATCTGCAACGACATTTGTTTTGTTACAAGTAGCATAGAACAGATGTTCTCTTGTAGATAAAATGTATTCAACTGTCATAACAGTTTGTTGTGTTATTACATTTTATGATGACGACATTTTGTTTTCGGAAGAGTGTTTTGGTAAACATGCAACACAATATACTTATTTATGTAATATTTTACTGTTCACAATACACATGCTCCAAGAATGCATACAAAGCGTAAACAAATTCTTAATGTTTTTTAGGGTTCCGTAGTAAACAAGGAACCCTTATAGTTTCGTCATGTCCGTCTGTCTGTCTGTCTGTCTGTCCGCGGTCTAGCTCCGAGACCCTTAGTACTAGAAAGCTGTAATTTGGCATAGGTATACATATTAATTACGCCGACAAAGTGGTGAAACAAAATTATGAAATACATTTTTTTTAGTGTATCTCCCATACACGTAAAGTGACGATGTTCTTTTTTTATTTTTTTATCCCATGATGTGTGGTATCATTGGAAAGGTATTTCAAAAACATTGTGAGTATGTGAAAACCATTTTTTAATTCAGAGATCCGTTTGCGAAATATTAAGCTTTAAGGTGAAAATTTTTGTTAGAGTCAAGTGTCCCCCCCCCCCCCTGCCAGCTAAATGGTTGGTTTTACATATGTGAAAAAATTCACGGCAGTAGCTTATATAACGAATTTAAAAGAAAAACTATCACAGCTGAGTAGGCTTTACAAGTTAACGAGTAATAACTGACCAACTTAGATTTGCGGTTGTAAAACATGTTCTCCCATACATTCTGTATGAAAGATTTTTTTTTCAACTACAAAGTTAAGTTTGTTATTGGGATAAATTCATCCCAACTACGGAACCCTACAATGTGCGTGGTCCGACATGCACTTGGCCGGTTTTTAATGGTATGAGTACTGTAGCACCGAACAAGATCAAACAAATTGTTGTGCAGCTATAATTGAAATAATTCCACGAACACACCAGTAGATGTGCATTAACTACTGAATAATGGCACACTATTCACATATACCGATATCCTACTCGTTAAACGCGATATTACTACTCAATGATGTATTCATTATCGGTCCATGTCCAGACCCATAATTTACCATCGAACTGAAAACGCCTGTCGATCTCTGCGATTACAAGTAATAGGCATTTCTGAAGCTTTGTGTTCTCAACGGTTTCATTCACAATAATTGTAGACCATTGAGGCAGTACACAAGACGGATGGAAATGACAGTAATGCAAATCTTCAGCGATGCTTCACCCATCAAGCATTCCTGAGCAGCGAACGGCGAGGGGCCGAGGGTACTCGATCTCTGCTCGGAGTGCTCGTACAATAATAAGTAAAGAATGGCGGTCCTGTCCGCTGGTCACGTGTGTCTGGGGCCCGAGGCGAGAGTGGAAGCGTGGGCGGTAGCGCCCGCGCAGCCTAGCCGCCCGCACTCCGCTATTCATATAAAGATCACACTTGACTATCGTGAGAATAGACCGTGGCTAGTTTGTCCTTTATTATAAAACGATTGAGGAGAGCGTGATGGTCTAATATGAATGACCCACACAATCGATTCAAAAGCAGCTCTACATTAAAATCATGGTTTTGGATTTATGTGGTCTATTCTTACACAAGTGCTATATTTAGACAATCCGTTACAGTAAATTAGGTGGTAATTTTCAATTAGGTAATATCTAACTTAAGTCATTGCCCGTTTTCCAGTCTTAAAATATTCGACCTTGAAATAAGAAATGAGAAGCATAACATTCATTCAATGTAAACCAGTACCCTAATTGCGTAATGCAACACAACCACAATCTGTTTCGATTTGAAACAGATTGCTAATCCATTGCTTCATAAGTTGGAAAAAAAATCTGCTCACCAACGTAAATAACGCAATGAATGTTGTTGATCTGTCAAAATGAAACAAATTAGGCATTATTGTTTACGAAAATAAGTTACGCAATTAGGGTACGGATGAATGAAATAATTTCTTACCGGATCTCTTGACATTTTGTTTTGGTTGAAATATCAAGCTGTTTGTTTTACCGGTGAATAAAGAAGCATATAATTACATCCAGTGTTTACACTTTATTTTATTTAAGTTAATAAACAGAATCGTTGTTTCGCTGATGGTGGCACGTGTGTTGGATCATTTAGCTCCCTTCAAAATGGTTTCTTGAGCTGAATGATGTTGATCCATGCGTCATGTTCGTGAACGGGCGCCGTCAGTAGGGACTGGTCATCTCTTAGCTGCCATGGTATCTTTTAACATTTGATTTGTTTTAATCTTTTTATTACGGACGATTAACGCATAACGTTCACGTCTTTCTACATTGTTCTCACATGTATAATTTCAACATAAATGATGTAACCAATATTTTGAAACAATTTCTTGATTTAAAAGAGTGTTCGTGGAGTTTCTTGCCCGTTCTTCTCCAAAGTTGTTACCTATTAAGCTTCGGAATGGGCAACTAGCTTCATATTTCTTACTGACCGACTCCGTGCCAATTCAAAAGTGCCTGTAAATGGATTAATTGAAATAAATGCTTTGAGTTGTTTACGATTTTTTACCAAATTAAGATGCATTTCATTTCCGATTGCTCGTGATGTCGTGATGACATAAAGGTGTTATTAATTAAGTAAGAGAGTGATAAACAGGTGATAAATAATTCAACGAAGTTAATAAATGTATACGAATGGCAAAAACGTGGAGAGGTTGATTTGTGGCAAGCGCTAAGCTCATCAGGTAGTCAGTTGGCGCGGCGTGCTCTTGACCTCCAGTCGATGGTGAGTCATAGCCGGTGGAGCTGTCCGGTACATCCACCATGCTTCGACAATATGTGGGAACATAGCGACCAACCCATTGGGACATTTATTTTTTGTTACTCGAATTCATGTCGAGAGCTTAGCGTAAAATTAATCAATTACCTACTCAAACTTGAAAAGACTTTTAAAAAGTTACAAGCGCTTTTCCTAACTCAAGTTTGACCTCTTTATGAGTAATTAATGGTTTTTGATCATTAACTAATACAAGTTATTCGATAGGCGTATCTAAAGAAAGTTAAAACGAAAGGTGTTTAATTTATAAGCCCTTAAATCAGCTTTATTGCTCTCTCCCTTAAATGTTTCTACAACAAAATCTTACGATGCGTATGATAGAATTTTTTACGATTGCATTGGTCGTAAATATTTCACTTTCTCTAATATTTGGGATCAAAGCTGATGTTGCAGTAAAGAAGGTTGCATAAACCTGAATATTTCTTTAAAAAATATCGTGGAGTGACTAGTATTGCAGGGTTAGATGAACCTTGTTGACTTTGGAACAAGAGTGTAGACTTTTTGTACTACATATCCTGTGAAGCTTCGTTTAATTTGTATGTGCGTCGGAGCCAGTCGTGATTGTGTAGGTTTGACTGACAAATAGCCTCGTGCCTCGTGCCTTTGTCGGCGACGCGACGCGACGACACACGACACATCCCTCATTGTCCACATGTGTGTATACCTTCACTCGTTCCGGGGAAACGCGTGTACACGTCGCCTTAGAACATTAAACTAACTCTTAGAAACCACACATGGCTAACGACTTGAGCCCGATTTAGTATGACGTCTAAATATATTATTCCAGTTTGAAATTGAGTTTTATTGAAGCTGTTTGCATTTCTAAGCAATTTTATTGTTTTGATTATCTCTCTAGATGTGGTCGCCATCAAAGCTTTTAAGTCCACACAGGAACAAACATAACGCACGGCTATGTCATGAGCCGCGGACTGTCTCTACAAAGCACCGTTAAATCTACTTCCAGTTTTTCGACGAAACATTTGCTTTAACCCAGTTTTGAGAAAGATGGTCCCCTTTCTATTCATTGATAAATTCTTGAATGATCTGCAGCTGTTTTGTAGATAGTTATATCATATGAAAACTATGAGGTAAGTGCTGTTCTTTGTGGTATGTTGGATTAAGGAATGCAGAAGTATTTTCGCTTTCTCATTCTGAACTTCAACGGGACAAAGAAAATTCTTGCCGATGAACATGCGTGGCGGTCAAAAACCTGCCAATATCTGATCGTGTAGCGGTACAGTGGAATGTTTCCCGCGGCCTGCATTTCGCCACGTTATTAAAGAGCGGCACTGGGTTCGGCGCAATAATATTTACACGCGGCGCTTCTGCGAACCTGCGGTTTCCGGCGTGTGCGCACATCAGCGGGCGGCGCCCGACACAACCGCTCGGCCGAGCTGGCCCGAGCTGCTCCGAGCTCGCGTCCGCCGGACGACGTTACTACTACACTCACTCATATTAAACAAGACTATTAAACTTTATTGCTTTCTCTATTTACACTTATAAAAACGTTATACGACATTTATTTGTTAATGAACACATCAATATCGTGCCTTATTATACTGCCGCTACGTTAATTTGAATTTTAAAATCAAGCGCTACGAATTACCGCGCTACGATTGAGATTGAGATTCTTGGATTTTTGCGAACGGAACGCTTACCACGCTCAGTTGATCCGTCATGCTTAAACAGTAGAACGGATTTCAATAACATTTTCAGCAATAAATTTCGGAATACTTCCTCTGATGGTTCAGAATACTGGCGTGAATACGTTGTGATTCATGCGTATCATACACGTTAATAATCCAGATCAAAGGATGTAATAATACGAGAGGAGTATTCAAGGATTCATGGTCATTCTATAAAGGTGTTGTTTGAAAACAACAACGTCACATGCGAACGATTTCTTGGCTTTGTGCCGCCTTCTCCATGTTCCAACATCTCAAACTATTGAAAACGAGAAGATAGAAAACGAGAACATAAATAAGTAAGCTTTCCTATTGGACTACTTTTGTCTTATTTTATGGAATTAATTGTAAAATATTCTTTATTTTATTACAACATCTTTATTTTAAATTCAAGTAAATCCTAACTAATATTATAAATACGAAAGTGAGTTTGTTTGTTATGCTTTCACGCTAAAACGGCTAAACGGATTTGGATGAAATTTGGCACATGGGTAGACCATGACCTCGGTTAGGACATAGGATAGTTTTTGTACCGGTTGTACGTCACGAGGGATAATTCCCGACATCTACGCGGGCAAAGCCGCAGCAAAAGCTGCAGAAGTCGCTGGGAATCAAATATTTGGAAGTCATTGACTGCGAGTCAGACACTGAAACAGTCCGCTCCTTGAGAGGCATTAGTCATGCCTAATCTTATTTTTACATTTAGCGTTGACCCTGTAGTAAATAAATAACGTTTATTTTTCTCAAATTCAAGGGCTTTGTTGGCCATAAAAACTGTATGAAATCATAATCACCGTTGGTGCTTTTAGATACCTACGATTTTGTTGTCCCTTTAGTTATTTTCCATCTAAACATTAAGGAAGTTTTCGGAAGAGATCAAATACAGCCCATAAAATCAAAAGTACATCAATAGTTTCACTATTTCTTTTAGGGTTTCCATGAAACTTCGACGAATGCAATCGTTTACCAGTCTAATTTTAAATCAAATTAGAAAATTCTGAACATTAGCTGTTTTTCTGAAAACTCGAATCGGATTTTCCCACTGCCTGTTTTTGTCAAAGAAAATCCCGCGGAGTCTATTTTTAGATCCCTTCTAAGAATGAATGAATCTTATTGGCTACCAAAGCCAAAACATAAAAGTTACTCCTTTAACATTTAAAAAACACTTACTATACATTTGATTGACATTTCTAGACCAAACGATGTACCATACATACAATTACTATTAGATTCAAATGAAAGAGACAGGTTGCTATGACTCTGCTATGGTCTGTTGGTATCTCATTGTTTCACACGGCGATTCAAAATAAGTTTTATAATAACAAAAACTTGATCCAATCGAATTGTTTTAAGTTTAACACCTCCATCGTTCCGCATGGCGGAGGACGGGCTCCTCTTACCGCACGTAATGAGTCCGTGCCACTTTTTGTTTTCGCAACTATATATTAATATTTTTGTTACATTGCCCCTTTCTGAACGGATTAGTGTTACATGTGTAATAACGCTCTGTATTCGTCATACTACATATCTAAATAAAAGTTAATTAAGTAATGATCATTTTTGATATTTTGTATCTTTTCCAGTACAATTTTTGTTGAATGTGTGTCATGTGACCATGATAAATCTATAAACGAACATCTAAGCGTTTGCGTGAACTCAATTCCCCGTAGAGAAGGCACGTTACCAACTCATATGAACACATTTATTGATAAAGGCCTCTCAGACAATGCGTGAGAGAGGCTATTACGACAACTCAGTGAGGTTAATTCCAGTTTCTATAATTAACGATAAGTTCCGCGTGGCGCTCGATTCTTTCCTTTATACAGAAAAACTGGTCAGTCTTACTTGAGCAAACAATCTCATTCGTCATTACAGCCGTGAAAGTACTATGAAAGTTTAATACGTCTTCGTACACCAGAGAAAATGATTGATCAGGTCTACTACTGTGTCTACTGAATTGTGACCATGTGATGAGTCAATTAGGAATACCAATTAGATAACAAACGACTTTCGTTTCAATCAAGAAGAAATTTATTCGGTGTAATAAATGATAGGCATGGAATTTATAACTAGTTTTTTTACCTTTTGCGTAATGGTGTTATAAACATTATAATTTTGCAGTCTAAATTCATGCGGAAATCGTATATATATTTGTTTTGATTGATAGGCGTGGGCGAGTATCGATAGATTTCGCTTGTTCATCGACATATTCGCTCAGAATAAGTGTCCGAATGGACAAGAATGTTAATAAGACAGGCCGTCACGCTTCGGAGAAAACAGCATCAGAAACCAGCCGCTGTATCGTTATCTCACCTCATCGAATTGTCACCTAATTGTTGAATAACAACACTGATGTTTCGTAACGCTCACCTTACTAGAAAATACTTCGTGCGAACCCTCTCATTACTATGACAGGTGACAGACTAGTCGGGTCCGATTGTCTTGTTATTGACGTTTTTTGTTTTCAGATTGATGTTGTGACGTAATTAATGTACCTTCACACTGAAAGCTTGTGCTACCCATGTAGAGCACGGATACATAAAATATTCCTGCGTTAAATCGTAAACTCGTGGTAACTTCTATTTTCTCTTGCGGTTAAAGGAATTATATTTTAGTGTTATTTTTATATTTACCGAGAAATTCGCAAGTCGCCAGAAAGTAGCGGTCCAAGAGAATTTATTCAATTACTGCCTTTATTCAATCACTACGGGCTCTATAATAAAGGGGTAATTGAATACAAAACTGTATAATTGGGGCCAATTTAATCTCAGTCATTCAGAAAAAACCGTAGCACCAATTAAGTTGCGCGACGAAGTGTATTATAATCGCAAGTTCAACGGCGCTACATTGACATGGAATCCACTCTGTGACTCATGCGCATACGTCCCCCTCTCCTTCATGCACCACATACTCCCGTCTATCTTAGGGGCAATGTACAATAATCTACCACGAGGAACTCATGAATGACGGTGTTGTAAGGTCTCGAACTGAGGCCTCATACAACATGCACGAGGGCCGCATTTGCTCGAAAAGGTCTTGGCCTAGACATTATTAAAACTGTATTTGGCACACCTCTACATTCTAAGGTACAAGGACTTCGAGAATATGGAATATTGCGAAACATCACAAGATAAATATCTCACTGAGACAAGATAGTAGTTAAATTATGCGAATAATGCGAATAGGTATCTAACCCTCACAAACTTGAACTCCGTGCTCCGAAAGACCGAATCAAATTCGCATTCATTGCTCAAAAACATTTTGATTTCTCAGATAAAGCAATTATCATTTTAAGTGCAAAAACGCTTCAATTCACACATGAATTCGCGTCGTCACGTGTGTATTATCCCCTTACCACGTCTAAACACGCAATTATTATCTCACCGGGCATCGGGCCTGTCCGCGCCACCGGTCACGTGGTCGGCATTCGCACTGGCTAATTTTGGAGCTTCACTTGCGCGCTTGCGTCCGTTGACTTGATGCTCCGGACGTCGTAAAACCGGACAGGATCCACTGTATAAACTGAGGCTATGAAACAACTCGTTATGACATACATACCAACTTATACTTGCCAGTCAGGTGTACGAGTACCTTATCAAGATCTGGTTCAATATAACACCCTTTTGTAGGTGCGACGTGAGTTATCACTTATAGACTAAAGTAGGACTCACGGTGTGTGGTCACGCTGATTTCTGAGTTCATCCTAAGAAGACATCTTATAACATCTTGAAAACATTTGGATTAAAATTCTATGAAAGGAACAAAGAACCTAACCTGAACATCCTTAACTTAGGAATCGCAAATATTTCCTAAATATTACACAGCGAATACTCGGAATCGGTTGCGCCGCAAAAATATTCATATCATGACTATTGACATCATCAACTTATGTCGTTGAAGCGTCGCCGAATAAATGGCCTTCCACATTATATCGTACAATTTGCTAGAAATAGTTATTTTTAAATACTGAAAAAAAAAGAGGAAGTCGTCGTACACACGCATGTTAAACATTAATGGGGACCATTTATGCGCTAACGCAGAACCTATTAGCAACTACGAACAGACTAGAACAATTAGTCAAGTTGCACGTGCAAATATAACTGACATTGATTGATATAATTAATAAAATAAGTATAGGCATCAAGGTCGTGGAAGCCGTTAACATTAATACAAAGATTATGCTAATGACAGGGAGTAACTTTAAGACAGTGGGCGATGTCGAGAATGACTCAATAGAAGTGGGTGGGACAGCTGACACGAAGGCCGAACCTGAGGCTTGGTCATCGGCTGCCGTTCACTCCACACTATGCACCGTGAAACCTAACTATTAATAATATTAAATTTATTAATAACCCATACAACGAAGGGGTTGTCTCAGAGATAAGTGAAAGGTCAACAGTCGAGACATAAATTGCAGAAATACTAACCCACATAGTTAACGAGTGACTAATCTCATTCACTGGATGTTTCGAGACACAGCACCTATTATTGTAACCAATGTAATGTATTATAATGTCATCTGCATTTCTATTTATATTTGTTGTAAGTTTATCAACATTATTAATCGATGCTGTTGCTACTGTCTTCATTTTATCATTACCAGCTTGTTTATCGTATTTGATCGGTTCCTTTTCTAAGAAGAAACCCCTGACAAATCAGTGACTAATTTAAATTTTATGCATTTGTCGAAAAGTAATCGCACAATCAATAGAAATTGAAAGTTTGGTATGTACTTCTTAATTAAGTGTGTAATAACACTTGCACACTTAGTATGTTTTGCTTATTTCGAAATTTATGTCAATTTATGGCTTTGTAGGTCATACTGGGTCAAGTATCCGGTTATCACTATCTTTCAAATCGGTATTGAAATAAAAAGCAATAATTGATTGATGTGTTCAACCTAAAAACAGATCAGTTTGAATCCCGACGTGGGCCCGCCATTCAGTTGACCCGTTCAATGGCCCAGAACAGCGCACTGACATTAACAAATTGCGGATTGTGTCTCACGCCGCATGTGTGCAGTTTCATTATCGTTTAGGACCTTATAGAACGACTCTAATATATCTGTAACGTGATCACCAATAATGTTATGCAAACGTGAACTCTTGAACTCTTTTACGTTCATCAGTAAATGCAACTGGTATCTATGTGTCTGTAAGACCTTTCTCATTCAATTGTCATTGAGCCACTTCCCATACATCACCTTAATCATAGAAACAATAAAAATACTTTTTATTTAATTTCTCTTTCAAGAAATGAGAATTATTTCTAGAGCACATTTATATGCACTTGACGTCCGCGCTGTCTGGTGGAGCGATTGTTTCTTGATCTGCGTAAAATAAAACTCGGTGAGGAGTACAGTTAAACTGACATAGAATCAGTGAGTCACCTCACTAGTTTGCAAGGGGAACGCTGGCGCCATAAAAACCGGTGCTTTACTGTTACGGAGTCCGACTCTCTATTTTAGATACATTCGCAGATATAAGTCAAACACGCATAGCTTCGCTCGCCGTCTTTGAATGATATGTTTGAATCCTCGCTGCGATATCGTTTAGGGAGGTTAGACGTTGAAGTTTCAGGGTTGCCGACAACGAGCGAAGTAACACAACTTTTTTCTACACACTGCTCTTATACACAGCTAACGCAAATGCGGTCGCAGGTTAGACGCGTTTAATGAAGAAGATATATTCAGGAACATGACTCAAGTTATTATATGGCAAAATTTGAGCCCAAAAATGAAAATTAGCGTGCAACATGCCAAGCTGTCGCGATGGTCGCTAGATTTAAATAAATTTCGTTTCATAATTACCGTAAATTCAAATGTCCGTTATAGTGGTTATTGGGTTATTTAATAGATCAATAAAATGAAACAATTGAAAATTGCTGCATAGGCAATAAAGTTTTATAAGGTTGATACAAATTCATTGAACTTGAAGTATACACGAATCCAATTACTATTGAGGTCACAGTTTAGAATAATGCGAACTAATCGTGGTTGGTTGCCTGTTGCAGATTGGTTGTACGTAGTCTGTGGCAACCGTAATCGATGGCGAGTGACTAACGGGCGGATTCCTTATAAGAATGCTTCGGGTCGAATCAGAGGTTGCTATCTGAGATTGGTGTCAGTATTCCACGTTTTCTCCTATATGTCATCCATGGCCCCTTTGCATCATTGTGTAGACTTATCAACAGTAATGGGTGCCTGGAGGCTACCTTTCCGTATGTACAAATAATGATATAACGATAGATAAACATGTAATAGGTAATATTTTAAATGAATTGAAGTGTGTATAGCACCTATAGGTAAGTACTTTCTATTTCAATCACGAGCTGCCGATTTAACTTCAGATATAACTTATGTTTGGCAATACAGTTTATTGTACAAGTGTTTGATGCAAGCGGTTAGCTGAGCTACATATAGCGTTGATTCTCGGTAGTAATCCTTTTCTATTTTGCGATCCATTGACAGGCTATAGTTATCACTTATGTGTTAATAACGCAAACAGCTGATAAGGCTGCTTCAAAAACGGTGAAGGAAAACATCGTGAGAAAACCGGCATGCCTGAGAGATATTTCTCGACGGCATATGAAGCCAAGTTAGAGGCCGAAGGGCGGCTTTAAAACTCTTACACCAAGTTAATCACTAACCACACGAAAAGAAGAAGAAGCTGATAAGGTCGATAGGATGACAGGAAAAACCAGGATGCGAAAAGCACATATTATTATGTAGGGGCAAGGTAGGTTGCTCTTACGCTGTAAAGTAACATCTAAGAGGTAGTTTTTAATGCCATTAATATAGAGTTGTTGTTAAACTTAAAATAAGTTACTATTTACAATGAATGCTGCACAGCAGCGCAAATCGATGGTGAAACGTGGTGGGTGTGTCATTAGGCTCCTAAGTCTCACAACAGCTGTTACGTTGAAACTTTAAAACGTTCCTATTACAGGATAGAGGTAGGTAGCTAGCCTTTACTGCCTACGAGAAACAGAACCAGAGGTAGTCTGTTTACCAGTTTCATTTAAATGCCAAAAACTGTTGGGCTTTTGCTACAAGGCTCCTAGTTATTGTAAACAATGACTAATTATATATACTCGATTACGACACATAAAGAGATAATTTAAATCAGGGAATTTAGGCTTTGCTCAAGCTCAAACATTTCAACTGCCTAAGGCTATTTCACTTTAGCATTTGAATCCCTCTCAAATACTGCAAGTCTAAATTCCTCGAAACTTATGCCGTAATCAATACCAATAAATATGTCACAAATCATTAGACTTTACAGCAGTACTATTCAATCTAGTGGGTGTGCCAACAGGCTCCCAGTCTTACAACAGCCAGCTGTTACGTCAAAACATTCCAACAGCACGCAGCGCAGGCGCAGGTTCAGGCAGGTAGTCACAGCCTACGTCAAGTTATTGTAGGTAACCCGTTTGTCTCGGAATGCGTGGGAATCTGGGAAGTGGGAAGGTAAGCAGGTGATAGTGTTAACCTGTGGTGTTAACGTATCTACCTAGTTCTATTATTTTTGGATGATAACAATTGTGTTGATTTTAGCTATTGTTTGGGCATGTGTTCTGTCTGCCTTTTCAATAGTAGGTAGTTGTCTTGTGATGACCATAAGTTTGTTCACCTCTTGTCATCTTTGTAGAAGATATCTTCTCTTCTATCCTAGTGTGCGTAATTTATAGTATGTATAGGTTTTCATACGACGGATGGTGGATCTAACAGTAGGATCACTACAACTTTTCAGGGCTTTACCAATTAAGTAGGTAAATAATAAAAATAAGTCTGGCTCTACATCCCTAGAAGGACTGCCGCTGCCTCTTAGATCTTTAAAGGATCATAATATTAAAACAATCAAGGATTCTCTAGTAAAATATACTACCTAATATTAAACCAAATAGTTCTTATCGCTAAATGTTCTGAAGTCTAAAGATTGTTTAGAAAAACAAAAGTTCAACAAAATTATTTCTGTCCCAGAGTCCGAGCTCCCAAGTTAATATACCTCAACTTGAAAGTGCTGCCATCTATACGTCAAGTAAGGAGATTTTTACTTAGCCGCCATCTATCGGAATTTTGTATTATTAGAAAGTCTGTGAGTGATGTAGAGACTGGTGTTCCAAGTAGTTTCTATGTTGGTCAAAAGATGTATCTATTTGTATATTTGAAGTCTCGGAAGGGGTTAGCAGAGGTATCGTACTATTACACAACCTTATTTTTAACGGGAAATGATTATTATTACTTGGCTCTGTCTTTTTGAAGCATACAGCACTTTAATTGCGTAATACAACACAATCACAATTTGTTTCGATTTGAAACAGATTTCTAATCCATTGCTTCATAAGTTGGAAAAAAGATCTGTAAATAACGCAATGAATGTTGTTGAAATGTCAAAATGAAACAAATTTCGCGAAATTGTTTACGAAAATGAGTTACGCTAATTGGTACAGGTCAATGTTAATACCTACTGCTGACCCACTCCTATTTACCTTATCTCATTTTACAATTACGCTAGCTGCGCCCCGCGGTTTCACCCGCGTAAGTCTTGATCCTGTGGGAATATCGGGATAAAAAGTATCCTGTGTTAATCCAGGCTATAAACTATCTGTTTCCCAAATTTCATCCAAATTAGTCCAGCCGTTTGAGCGTGAAGAAGAGACAAACATACAGACATTAGTGTGAAGTGTGATGAACGTAACAATAAGGCAAAAAGAGTATGTAGGGATCGTAGCAGGTGGCGTTCTGTATATAGTTTCTGCCTACCCCCATGGGAAGAAGGCGTGAGTTTATGTATGTATGTATAGTTCCTGAAAAACAACTAAAACCTGACTCTTCATTAAGTTTCAGTGGTTTTCAGAGGTAAATATTTTCTCATAACCTCAGTGATTGTTGACGACTTTTGGTTGCTGCGATTACTAAAACATAAAAAAATAAACGTGTGGCACTCGGGAACTGCCGCGGTAAAGCTATTGCATAGCATTTGTAACCTCCATACTTCCTATTTGTCAACGCTACACTTGGGATGATGACGTGATGACATAAAACAAAAATTACGTTCCCATGACAACATCACGTTGTCATGGGAACCGTCATTACATGGTAGGCGGAGTGGGGGGTGTTAGGTTTTTTCGTTACGGAATTTCTTGATTCGGTCGCCGCGCTCAAAGCCCGCGATAAAAGCTATGCAATAGCTTAAAAACAAAATTGCACAAAAATATTTTGCTAACAATAGTAAGTCCCTCAAATTGAATTCCTTCCTACAATGTCACTAAATAGAGGTCCTCAAACACACAGCTAGGAACAATGTGCCTGATAGATGGATGGATTGGCTGAATAGAGGCGTAATAAATGACCGGCTGACAACGACGTGGCCCCGGACGTATAGTCTGTGGTCTGGACTTCGTAAAATAAGAAAAACTGGCCCTTCACACAATGGTGAATGCAAGAATTGAATTATGTTTACTACAAAGGAATAGAAAGAATTGTTGCCCGGTTGTGTTGGAATGAGGTTTTCAATAATGTAGATTTTAATTGAGAGTGGAAATAAACTTTAGGCTCTGCTTCGATAAATATTACTTTCCATGATAGTCGTGAATACTTAGACACGAAATACTTAAGTACTATTCATACTTTTCTATATTAGGTAATTGCACCGATATACGGAGGTTCAGGGTTAATCATAAAATTAATTATATCAGAATAGGATTCTTGTGGTTGTTTAGTAGGACGGGGCAGATAGTAGTGGTTGTTAACGTTCGTGAGTACGAAGGTACTTATCATCATCACCAAAAATCCTTGTAACATAGATAGATAGATTCTTTATTATGTACACTATAAAAATTACAAATTAAAATATAGTAATTTTACATAGGGTGACACAATGGGCGGTCTTATCGCTAAAAGCGACAACGACAGTGCGGCATGCCGCACTGTCGTTGTCGGTTTACAGTATAAGTATGTTACTGTCGTGGCGGTAACATACTCAATTCAGCTATGAGTATTCTACTTATACTGAACTATTGGCTGTTATGAATGCACTACATTATTCTCTACTGATAAACATGTTCAAAATAGGTAATAAAGTAAAGTTCAAACCTTTTATTTTTTAGGTTAGACAGCAAAATATATTAGAGTCAAAGACGAATAGACCGAAAACGTGTACCGTTGCCAAAAAAAGATAAATTGAGCAATTTATTCGGTGTTCCAGCTTAGGCCGGCTTTAGACTTTAAAATATAAACCTGTCTAACTTCACAGCAAATGACAGGTATTTTAAATAACGATATGTACCTAATCACTGTGAGTAAGGACAGTTCGCGTGTGTTGAATAAATTCGGGATTATAAATCTATTGAAATATTTCAAATATGTGACCTCACGAATATGACTGGCTTTAGCATAGATCGATCAATCATCGAGATATTATAACTTTGACGTGGTCAAAATCTTGGATTAATTACCGTTATTTGCATATTGAGATGTCTAGCTAAGTAAATTTTTTGTAGGTACAGACAAGGCTATGTCATCGCTAGGTACTCTCTATTAGCAATTATAAACGATTAAAGTAATACTTTTTGAGGCTGATTAGTGTCATTTACCTATACTCCATTTGAAATAAGATTAGACATTTAAATAAACCTTCTTTTACAGTCCGTTCAACCGATTTTGACTTCTATTGCGTTGGTGGCATATCAAATGGCAGCTGCAGTAAACCGTTGGTATTGTAACCACTTTTTTGCTTTTATTGCCATCCTTATGCCTACGGTATAGAAGTCAAAATCGGTTGAACAGACTGTAAAAAAGGTTTGTTTAAGTGTCTAATCTTATTTCAAATGGAGTATAGGTCCTAAGAGCTCCTGCTAAGACAGCCAGGATTTCAAGTAAAAATGATACAATAACAATTCAGAGCTAAAAAAGAGTTTGAGTTAATCAATTAACAAATTGAACGAAGCGCAAAAAACTACAAGAACATGTTAGAAAAGGCGTGAAAACGGCATCTTGCGCACGTGTTAGTGACAACTTTGACAGAAATCCGTTTCGGCCGCACGCGTCTATGGTATGTGCTCTATTCCATTAATCTATTGCTCAGCCCATCCGTCAACTGACACGCGACTTGGCCGTGTGTCACACCCTACTGCAACAGTGTAACGGTTCCAGCTTCAAGGGTGCGCAAAGAAATCATTAGCGGCGATTTTTTGGCGCAGATGTTGGTATCGAGGGAATTGAAAATGTGATTGGACACGAGTGTTAAGTGTTGTTAGCAGTAATACTAGATTAATTAATTAATTTTGAGCTTTTTGCAGCTATCGAAGTTTAATTAGGTTTTTCGCGGTTTGATGTTTAGATTGAGGAAATTAAAAAATTAAAAGAAAATGCTGTTTTTAGAAAGAGATTTGATGAGTTCAGATACAAATTACGTTTTACTATGATAGACATCGATTCAAATAACACACATTCAAACTCCAAGCGAATTTCCTGACTTATAATCATTTTTCCTGGGAATATTGCGACCTACGCGTATTTCTTGGTTTTCATTTTCCTCAAAATATTTAAGTTTTCCACAAGTTAACTAGAATTTACACATGTTAATTACACGATAACACTAAGAAACTAGATATTTCTTATCTATTCAATAGACGCGATAATCCGCTACGGTGTAACAGGCAGCTCTCAAAGACGTACCGAGTCTGATAAGCGAAGAAAAACTAAGAAAAATAGAGTGAAACAGGAAATTTTCTATTATCACTGTTTTATTTTATATACCATTTATGCTGCCATGTTTGTGTTATATGATTGCGGGCTTTGTATGGGAACTATCAGGTGTGTGTCTGGTTCAAAGTATTTGTCGGAATATGTCTACATTAGCGCAGTAATAGCTGCGTTATTGATTTGCCCTATGACAGGGGCGACATGAGTAATGATTGTTTGTCGTTTTATGTTTTCAATGTTTTGTTCAAGCTTTATCACGCATTGTTTAAATTCAAGTTAAAGGGTTGCATGGAAACGTTTTGATATTAAATGCTCATTTGTTTTCTGATTTTGTTTTGATTATGGAAGCGAAAAGCACTTTTTCGGACGATAAAACTGGATTGCTTTTAGTAAAAGCATGGGGCCATGCTTTAACATTTTCACCCTAAAACCAATACTATGCTTGGCTCAATGCTGGTCCTGCTCCACAACCACAACTAATTGATTAACATTTGCAAATACTGCTGAAGATTGTAAGACCATCTTTGCATTGTATAAACTCAATCTCCTTTTTATTATATAATTGCATAGTACAGGTGTGAGCACTATGTACTAAAGAGGTATATTACCAATACCGGGTAATATGTCTTGCATTGACTTGAATGTGCCCTTGCGGCTGTGAGTATGTCATGCTCACTCAGATGTTTTGCTGATGGTGGCGCGTGTGTTGGATCATTTAGCTCCCTGCAAAATGGTTGAGCTGAATGGTGCTAATCCATGCGTCATGTTCGTGAACGGGCGCCGTCAGTTGGAATTGGGACTGATCATCTCTTAGCTGCCATGGCTTATTTTTAATTTTTGAATTGTCCTTTGTTTTATCTTTTTATTACGGACGCTTCTAATGTGCACGTCTTTCTACATTGTTCTCACATGTATAATTTCAACACGAATGATGTAACCAATATTTTGTAACAATTTTTTATTTAAAAGAGTGCCCGTGTAGTTTCTTGCCCTTTCTTCTCCATAGGTACCTACTTCGCTTTGGAATGGACATATTTCTAACAGACTGATTCCTTGATAATTCAAAAGTGCCTGTAAATGGTTTAATTGAAATAAATGCTTTGAGTTTGACTAGTATTTTTTAATACTAATTGTCAAAATATACGCACTTTTAGTAAAAGTTTAGGCCGTAAATGCACTATAGAGGCAGTCCGATCTCGGAAGCCAATCTGATGCACGTCGTATCGTATAACGCATCAGGGCCGCGGCCGCCGGATTGGATAACGAGCTGCCTAGTCTACCGACGTGTTAGCCATTAGCCGGTTAGCCAGTTTTAGCCTGTTAGTCTTGTATGGGTTACATGGAAGGCTTGAGTGTTCTCTACGAAGTTATTAATAGTGCTAAGCCGTAATTAAATTAGATTTTCGTATATTAACAGTATCATCGGTATGAGACAAACCAAGGATGTAATAGAATACAAAAAAAAAATTGGTCAGAGCGTCGGTAGAAAAATTAAACGTAATATCATACAAATCACGCAATCAGATAACAAACAGTAATTACAAGACGAGCTACACTGAACTGATATTTTTATTTGTTCCTCCCAAACCGATATTACCGGACGATGCATGAACTGCATGAAAGCTCGGGCATTACAAAGCAGTCGGATCGCAGGGGAGTCCAAATGCGTACAGTAAATACCGCACGATACAACGTATTCGACGATTAGGTCCACCACAGTATTATTACGTGACTCGCTCCCAAAACGGACAGGCAATCTCTATAAAGAGGTATTTGGGACCCTAATTTACACCCCCTTATGTAATATTGGCGCGGTTATGGAGGTCCGGCAGGGTACCGAGCCCTCTCAGCTTCGGTATCGAAGGTATAGCATGTATGTATGGGTTACTACAAGATAGTGTGCGATTTTGTGTAATTTATTGAGTTCTCAGATTAACAAAGATTTGAATGTCAGCTTCAGCCACTTTAAATGTCTTATCCAGAAAGTGTACATAATTGTTTCAGTTTCAACAATTAGATAGTCGAATGAGAGTGTAATTTCGAAGGTCGCCATTGTCTTTTACAGCATTTTTTATTTTGTTTGTATACATGTATGTTAATAAGTAAGTATTTATAATCTATAATATTCTCATATTTTATTTTTATTTTATTAAGTGAATTGTTTTGATTTTATGTATTTTACTTTCTCTTTACTCTTACACACGGTGTCTACATCTCTTTTTATCCTCTGTCCTATCGCAGGTATGCTGGAAGAGATTTCTTTAGAAATAAGCATCACCTTTGTACGTATTTTTCTGTTTCTTTTGTCTTGTCTGTGTATATATGTGTGTACATAAATGGTTAAATAAATAAGTTGAAGTTATAGTCTAGTTGTTCCCAAAATCCCTTATCTTATATAATCCACACATAATTTGTAATATTTTCAGTTTTCCGCAGTAGTTTATTATTATTACGCCACGTAATATAAGTAGAGATTTCCAACCTGTAATAGGCAACAAGGTGCTCACGGCATTCTCAGCAACAATATTTGTAGAGGCGTGGGTGTGCAAATGCCACGACCTTTGCGGATTTGGTGTAAATTGTAATAACTTTCCTCATGGGAGTCGAATGATAACAGCATTGGTAACGTTTCTTGCAAACTTATTTGATAACAAAGAAATATGTTTTTTTCTTTTTAACGGACCTCTAAAAGGAGGAGGTTATCAATTTCGGATGTATATTTTTTTATGTATGTTCTTCGGGCATACATTTTTTTTTTGAAAGGCTTCCGAGATGGTCTCATTGTCATCAGGTCAGGATCTGATGATGGGATCCTAGAGAAATCGAGGGAACTCTTAAAATATTATAGGCATAGCGATTTGGGTATTTTTTATATTTGGTGAAGAGGAAATGATAATGAAGACCACAGATGGCCACTGGAACTACTCAATAATAAGTATTTTACGGGTTGCGGTTCGATTACTTCAATGGTTGCCAAATTTATGCTCGTCACAAAGAAGTCGAGCTGATGGTGAAGTACCTGGAGTACTCCTCAACGATTAACGTCCCTGCATCGGAAAAGCAATATTATTTAAAAGGTGATGAGCAGTTAACATTAGGCTATTGTAACTTAGATACATTACAAACTGATTCACTAAAAAGCGAGAAAAAAAAAATAACAACCGACTTAGTAAAAAGTTTTTTCCTGATACGTTTCTGTCATGAAGGTTAAATCCGGACGAGTACCAATGTGACTTTTTCAATTCATAATTATGTACTCTCCAAGTTTGACTTGAACATTACTGACATTGGTGAAGGAAAAATATCGTGAAGAATCCTGGACTAAACCTATTTAATTATAAGTCTGAAATTTTCAACCTGTCTTGAGCAAGGGTTAGGTTGGTGATCATTTGCCGTATGAGAAGTGGCCTTTGCCCTGCAGTGGGACAATAAAAGACTGGCATTAGGTTACTGCCTATTTACAAGAAAATCAAGGTTCACTAGTATGATGTCTGTTCGAAAAGCTCGTGATTTCTCTCATAGACTAAAAGTTCCTAAGTACCTACTGCTTTCTGTAATAACTTAGACCCTAAGTACCTATTTCAAGCATTGAAGTACTTCTTCTTTTCTGCTTGTCAATTTCATTCAGACAGAGCCCAGCTTTGGCTCTTGTGTATACAGTAAAGATACATTATATTTTCGCAACACTAAGGTTTGTTGCATGGGGGAATACCCGTGGGTATAGTTGTTAGCCTTCTTATAAAATCAAAATTCCTTGTTTTTGCTGTAATAATGTAAAAACGAACGAACGCCGAGCCTCCTTGTTACAGCGTGGGCGAGGCAGTAACAACAGTATCCTGCAGATGGCTGTATCTCGTGCGGATTGCCCTATCCAGAGCAAATGGATGCATATTGTGATGGGTGTTGACTAACATAGTGCGTAAGATTTTACTAACACAATAAATACTTATAATAATTATTTGTCTCTGTATTTTTTTGTCACTTTATTTAAAAAAAAAAAAAAATTGTGGATTAATTTTTCTCTGAAATAAAATGATTAATAATAATAAAACTAGCATGACGAGAATCTCGTGAAAGCTGAGAAAGATAAAAAAATCAAGTATCTTGACTTAGCGCACGAGGTTGTCGACATGTGGGATGTGGACTCTGCAATCATTGTACCGATAATCGTTACGGTTAATGGCCTAATAGCGAAGAGCCTCGACCAACACCTCAGGAAGCTCTCATTGCGCGGCTGGGTCAAGGGCTTGATTTAGAAAGCAGTACTCTTAGACACGGCATGCATAGTGAGGAGGTTCCTCTCTCTAGAGCCCTGACCACCGGCAGCTTGGACCCTGTTCCTGATGCCGATGGGTCACTATTTTTTATATTTTTAAATGTTTTTTTAATGATTTTTATAAAAATATTTAAAAATGTATTTAATATGTAAAAAAGAAAAATAAAAATAAAAAACTAGCATGATAATACGTAGATTTTATTAAATGTTATTTTATTTATTCGGAAGAACTAACAATTACACATTATAAATTACAAAACGGTTATACAAAAGTGCAACCAACAACGTTCTCCGCAGATACACAAAAAGACAAAGATAATGTTGATAAAGTAAAAGTAAAAGTCGGGTAGAATAGATTATTGCATGAAATAATATTCTTACACATAAAGTACAGTTACTGATAAGGACCACTAGAGAAATTCAAAATCAAATATTTCGATCGAATATTTTTCGCACAATCATTTGATTGTGTCACGCATTATGTTTCAAAATTTTCCAACGGATAAATCTAATAGATTCAAGTTAAAGAAAAGCTTATTGAAATTGTCTGTGTGTCGCCGTATCTTATAACATCTTAACCTTGAACAGGTACTCAAGTTTTCGTTCAACAAGTAATCAGAATTAACTAAACCCAAGTTAGACATCTAAGTGGCTGATAGATGTAAGCGGATATTAAGATGTGGGCCGGATATTACAACGATCGTATCTTCATATTTTAGCTGCGAATGTGAGGGATTTCGGGAGGGAATACTTTCGTGAGGAAATGTTACTGAGGATTAAACGATTGTAGAATGATTTCTGCGTAGATACATGGGGCTACTAGCACTTATGTAGCCACCACAGCTGGTACCTGTCATTTTAATTTCATCATCATGATCCATGCTGATAATATGTACTAATATTACAATTGCGAAAGTAACTCTGTTGATCGGTCTGTCTGCCTGTCTGTCTGTTACTTTTGAATCGATGTAATTTAGCACACAGGTAGACCACGACCTGGGTTAGGCCATAGGATACTTTTTAGTACCGTGAGAGAAAATTTCCGACTTCCACAAGGGTGAAGCTGCGAGTAAAAGCTAGTGTAATGTAAAATTACACCAGTATTCCTTGAAAAGGTAGGAAATACGTTAAACGAGAAACTGGTTTTGTGTGATCATAATGTTTGCAGTCATTAGAAGCTACTTTTGTTATCATTAGTAAGAAATAAACTCATGTTAAACATAATGAGCAATCTGGAAGATAATAGTTAGGATAAGTTACTTCCGTGTATCATTAATTAACACTAGTTTCCTCGTCATAATTACCCTTATAAATACGAACGAAGATATTTCCTGAAGTTTTTATAAGTCTTCGGAGTTGGTACTTCTATTTAATAATGACAAAAAGTTGTCTTTCGCGTCATCTCCCGTCTAATTAGTACCTACGAAAAAATAAAAAGCTAATTATATAAATAAAAAAGATGTCTACATCATGTAAACAAAAACAGTGAATACGTAAAACTCAGTTTCAATTCAAAAAAGCCCTCGTTTAAGTGCTTTCAACGGATATAATGGAATAAAAAATAAAATAAATACAGACTTGTCATTCCAGTTCCGTTAACGAAGCGAATAAAACTGTCCAACCCTTTGAATAAACCGTGGAAATGGCTCAGAATAGCCTATTAACACTCGGTGACAATCTTGTAGAGGCTTCTCGGAGCGAATGATAATATTTTTCTTTTATTTCAAACAGTCCAACGCCATTCCTGTTTAATTAGATTATACTAATTGAGCTGGCGCCAATTGTTCGCTTTGAAAAATAAAATTGAAACAAAACACGTTTTGTGGCTCACCCTAGCTTCTTAACTTACTGTTATTGGCTTTGTTGTTTTAATTTACGATGCTATTGTCTACGAAATAGACGTGTAAACAGTAGGAAGGGGAGCTGGCTGCCAAATTATGCGTCATCCACAATATTATAAAGTCGGGTACCATCTAATAATACCCTGGTTAAAATTGCCAGTTTTAAATTTTAGTGTTGTCTCCCTAAAACCTTCAGCACTTTTGCACACTCTGTTGGTTAAAAAGTATGAAAAAATGCGGGTCTCCCGAAACATTCCGTGAGCCTAACTAATTATGTGCCGGTAACGTTCATTAACAAACTTTCATGTTACAGGTTTATTCTGTAATAGAATAAAACTAATTAGGAACCGAGTTTGGGACCACTTGTTGAGTACTATATTTCTCGACGAAGTATTGCAACATTTTGTTTAATAATTTAGGGGTGAAACAAGCCAATGGTCGAATACTCGAATATCTCAGCGAGGAGGGAGCGAATATAAATATTTTCCTTTTACTGCGGTCCCCTGCGCTCGCCAATTACAATTGCAATTAAGTTAATTTGAGGGCTCCGTTGTCCGCCGACCTGATGTTTTGAGGATTATGTTTCTTAAGTGCTTCGTGAATTGTGATGACCGTCGTATTTTGTTGGCGCTTTTGACCATTCTTCTCGGTGATGGAAGACAATATTTGTCATGTAATTGGAGGAAAAGATTATTTATGACGAAAGATAGGTAATGATATGTTTTTACGTTTTACGCAATAAGGAAAGGTTTTATTCTCGTTATATTAATTTATTAATAAATTGCGGATCCGGTTGTTCTTATTGTATAAACAGTTATGTTAAAATAAGCGCGGGGTTTTTTTTATAATAATTTCTAATAATAAATCTTCCATAGCAAAAAAGCACATCAGAATCCCGAACTAAATGAGATTCAGTAAACTCTTCTTGTATGTAAATATATTAATTTCCGAGTCAGAACATGAACCTACACGGAGTTGTTGCCTGTTGTTCCCTAACATTATAACAACAACATTCTGCTACACATAATAAGCAAGTTCTTGTAACCACACTGTTTTGTTTCCACGCAAATTATTTGACTCATTTAAATTATAGGTATAGCTATAATTGTGGGGGGAAGGTATAGTTAATTTGGAGTGTTTAGAGATTGGATTACAGTGTTTAGTACTGTAGACTCTACGTTTGTCTACGATACCGGTACGAATAAACCACTTTTTATAGATTAACTAGGATAATTTATTCCTATAATAAATAAAATGGTGCCGATTCCCTTGTTCACAAACTAAACTAAATTTAAGTTCAGTGCATCTTTTTTTTTCTATTTCATTAAGAAAAGGACAGAAGATCAATTTTAGTTTAGTCCTGTCAAATTAATCAGCGCTTGACGTAAATTGACGTAATTTTAGTCGGCAAGTTTTTAATCACGTCTAAACTTGTATGGAGAGTGACAGGTGCTGATTAATTTGACAGGACTAAACTAAAATTTATCCTCTGTCCTTTTCTTAATGAAATAGAAAGAAAAAGATGCACTGAACTTAAATTTAGTTTAGTTTGTGAACAAGGGAATCGGCACCAATATCTTTAATTCAGACCTAAAATAGTCCATAAGTTGTTAGTAGTTAGTAACAGATTGTGCTTACATGCTATATGTTAGTGTTGTTAGTAATTAAATTAATTAGTTTAATTTAGCACAAACCTATTGCTGTTTTTACCCAGTGCCTTTGGATGGGGCAGTCCGGTCTGCCAGCAATCATTATCAGGGTACTGTTACGAGTGTTACGCAAGCGTTGTAGTAAGAAGCCGCTTTCTTACGCATGATGGCGTGAAAGCCATCCGTTTGCGCTGCAGCAAACATTCCAAACGCACTACAACATCGCGACAACCGCATCAGCATCTTGAAAGCGTTGTTGTATTGTATAATTGGAGCTACGTTTTACATTATTATATTTTCCTTCTAGCTCTCGCTTGACAGCCCGCAGGGTTGACTGTCTGAACTTTTCTCCTATTCTAAATTCGTAATAGCGTTTTTTCTCATAATATTTTGCCATTATTTTATTAGCATAAAGATTGCATACCACAAACTGTGCAGGTCTTTACAGTCATCATCATCATCAGCCTATAAATGTTCCCACTGCTGGGACACAGGCCTCCTCTCTGTGAGAGGGAGTGGGCCGTAATCCACCACGCGGACCCAGTGCGGGTTGGTAGATGTCACATGCCTTCGAATTTTCGGTTCTAGGACACGTCGGTTTCCTCACCATGTTTTCCTTCACCGTTTTGAGAACAGTGGTGATGAAATAATTTACACAAAGTAAAGCGCCTGTCTGGGTTCGAACCTACGACCTACAACTCGTAAGTTGCGGCCGTTATCACTGGGCCACCACTGCTCACCACTGGTCTTTACAGTACCTACCTATTTATATAGCATGTTTGGATATTGATCTAGATTGATCTAGATTCGTGGATCTTTGACAGTCGTTACAGGTCGTCAGAAGCCCGAAAGTCTGACAACCAGTCTTACCAAGGGGTATTGTATTACCCAGTTACTGGGTTGCGGAGGTCAGATAGGCAATCGCTCCATGTAAAATACTGATATTCAGCTGCATCCGGTTAGACTGGAAGCCGACCCCAACATAGTTGGGAAAAGGTTAGGTAGATTGATTGTTTAGATATTGATCTGGACACATTGCGTCCGAAATTGAAGAGGGGTTGCGTGTAAACGGCTAGTAATTAGTTGATTACTAGCTAACGTGCAAACCCCCTCTCTTCAGTTTTTGTTAGAAGGTTCAGTCAGCCTTAAAAAGATGTTTATAAACATCGACAAGATATTTTTTTGTATCAATGTTTAGCCACAAAACTGATTGGGTACTTAATTGTAGCTAGGTATTGATACAGTATTATGGAGCACAAATTGTTGACAATCAAATGTATTCTTGTCGATGTATACATCTTTTTGAGAGGGGCTTGTGGCTAAGTAATAACAGCCGCACGGTCGATCGATCAGGTTAAGCTACGCTTGCTGCAGTTAGTCCGTGGATGGGTAACCTACCGTGCCTCGGAAAGCACGTTAAACCGTTGGTCCCGGTTGTCATTTATAGATCTTTGACAGTTTTTACGGGTCGTCAGAAGCCTGAAAGTCTGACAACCAGTCTTACCAAGGGTATCGTGTTACCCAGTAATTGGGTTGTGGAGGTCAGATAGGCAGTCGCTTCATATAAAATACTGGTATTCAGTTGCATCCGGTTAGACTGAAAGCCGATCCTTTGCAGTATCTACTTTCTGCAAAGTTGGCTGGCGTGATTATGAAAATCCGTATACTAGGAAACCAGTGTAATCTGCATAACACAGAATGTTTGAATATGGTAACACTGGACGGGGATTCATCGCTGCTGTTGTTCAACTCAAAATGGTAAATTGTACCTATTCTCTACTTTGTCAATGTAAACAGAAGAATTTGCTTCTAAATTGTTAGATGTTGTAATGAGGTTTGATGTCACTCATTTGTGTTTAAATAGGTGGCTTGACAATTGCAGCAATAGGCATGTTTCCAAATATTTTTTTTTAGTCCGTCTTTCAGAAAATAAAAAAATATTGAACATGTATTTTTTATTTTTTGACGTAATCAAAAGATTACGGCGATACATTGAGTTAAAATGTGGCATGACGTCACGCCGTGCTAGATTTTATAAGACGTTGTGACGTAGCGAGCCCCCACTCCCCAACTTTAATGCGTGTTTTCTAAGTTATTTTTGATTAATATGATAAAGCAAAAAATACGTGTCTAATATTTTTTTATTATCTGAAAGACGGACTAAATAGAATTTTAATTTTTTTACCTAGGAAACTACCCTATTATCGCCAATTAAAATTGAGCAAGGTGTGTGTGTGTGTGTGCGGTACCTAAAGTCCATCTGAGAACTCAATTAATTATCCTTGTCATTTTAATCAAGTTTGTTTTAGAAAAGAAACAAAAGTAGTAAACAATTTACCTATCCACCTACAACTTCTATTTATCTGTCAACCATTGAATACGCTGAACCTGACGTATTACTATTGTATTTCATTTACCATTTACACTTTGCCATTGGGTCAAGTCTCCACTCGGGAAGCGGAATAATCGAACGCTGCTAGCCATTCGATTTATGAGATATTGGTGCCGCTAAATGAATAAAAGACTTACTCATTAGGAAACATTATTATTGATCATTTAGCTGACATCGGAAACATCCAAACCTTTTGAGTTGTTTACCGAACTATTTCGTATCAAATCATACGCAGTTCGAACTAACTCGGCTATATAAACGGCAGTAACCAGATATCGTGTAACACAGTCGTGTTCCATATACCCGCTGGCTTGTTTGATTTATACACCATTTTATTGACAATGATAAAGGTCTGCATTGGTACTGACATTTCGTTATGTCGGGGTGAAAAATGGCGCGCTGTCAGTATCGCGATAAACCGATCTTATGTCGCATTAGCTTGTTTTTGTCACAAATACATGATCATTATCTTAGAAATCCGGAGGAGGAAAGTTTTGGGACATGTTCTGTGTATCGAAATTGCATCGATTTATTGTATATAGCAATAACAATGCCTGTACATGTTATGTATCTAAAGCCTTAGGGTATTCACTCACTTAAGTACTATTTTGTCGTCTTTGACATTTCAGATCGGTCTGTGAGTATGTATATCAGTGAAACGGATTAACATACGGAACAGTATCACATAAAGTCAATTCAAAATAAATGTGAGCGAAGCGAAGCCATACTTAACAAGCTTACTTACTTATAATAACGCAATTAAAATTTTAATACCGAATTATACAATTCAATTACAGTGTAGCTTCTTATACCGGTTTCCAATTACGGAAACTGTTTGTAGTAATCGTTTTCTGATGCAAGAGAGAGGTTTAAATAAACACCGTTTCTGGGTAATTTTATTAATGAAGGCTCGCAATTTCAAAAAGCCTTACCCTCGAATATAAATGCTATCAGGAAAAGATAAAGACTGAAATGATATCAAGCTATTTTGAACTATTAGCAGCGAGAACAAAAAAGCCCAACTAATATTTTCGCTCGTCTGTATACCTGCAAATTCTGTGATTTACCGCATATAAATGCGTCCAGTGTGCGGTCAGCAGCCATTTTTATCGTCACCACTAACGTTCACGTTCCGGCTTAATTGCTTTACCGTCGTAACTGAATCGCTGCAAAACGTTACCTGTATGGACGCTACAAAAACATCTCCGGCGAACGATAAACTTTGGTACGAGAAAACTATACGTTCACATCACTCATGCTACGCACATGTTACACACACATGCGTCCCTACGCACTTGCTACACGCTCATACGCGTCTACGCGCTTGCTACGCGAAAAATCTCTTCTTGTGCTACGCGTTTACTTCAAAATTCATACACGCTACGCCAACATGATGGTCTTTTCAAAAGTATCTGATGAAAATGTAAACAAATGAAACAGAAAACGAACCTGTGGTTGTAAAATTTGTAGTGCCACTTACAAATTGAGTGCTTTGCTTTAATTATTTGAAGACTTAAACCTGAAATTATAATTTCAAATCATTTTATTTTGAAGAGGTTTTTCATTTGAAAATTGAGTTTAATTTTATAAGCTTAATTTTTGTCGATGATTTTTCAATTACAATTTAATAATGTTATTTAAACAATAATTGTTGGTAAAAGTAATAAGATATAAAATTTAAAACTTCTAAATACAGTTGAATGTGTTACTATAGTTTGACCGATACCGCTGTACTGCGCCTTAGGAAGGCGCGCGGCGAGACGGGGGAGCAGTGCAGGCCGCTAATTCGTCAAAGCTCTCGGCGCACGGCGTCCTGCCCGCCGCTCATTGGTCAACAATGCCCCTCGCCTCGCCGCGTATTCCTAAGGCGCGGTACAGCGGTACTGGTCAAACTATAATACCATTTAGTGAGCGATTGCGTACTAATTTAATTTAATAAATGAACAAGGTTTGTTTACACTTTCATGAAATACTTTTAAATTGATATTAGATTAATTTTTTTATCCTGTGTTTCAAGCTTATAGTTAAACTTATCCAATGCATTATTTGCACCCATATGTACAGGATTTATAGATCGTTATACAAATTGTGATAGTTACACAAATAGTGCATATATTAACGCCCATGCGTCTTGTCCAATCACGGACTTTCATGGGTCGCGTCCGCCACGTCATCTATAACGGCGTGTGCAAAAAAAGTTTTCGTAATCCTCGTTCAAATAGTATGTAGGTATTGAATGGTACACATAGTGATATCCACCAATAGAATATTTCAACGACTAAAATAAGCAATTCCACTGTTATAATCTGCAATTTTAAATGCATCACAATGCCACTTGGCAAGTGTCGTGTCCGAGAGGTCGCGACGCGCCGCCCGCTCCTTGCAAGACCTTTGACTGCAGAATTTCTTCCCAGATTTCTGCCAGTGCTTTGTGTCTTTTCTCCCGGTAATGCAAATCAAGGGAGCTCCGATTGCCCCTCGCAGCTTGCTATTCAACGAGTTTAATAAAGCGCCTGAAAATCCTAGAGTGAGATGAAAAATTCAATTAGATATTTTTACGTTTTTCCTACTTATTCCTGTTGTCCTCGAGGGCAATATCGCCGGGTGAAGCCATTGTCCCCGAAAGGAAATATAAACGGACTCATTTACACCAACCACTGCAATTGTCGTTTAATATTGTTTGTGCAAGCGCAACCTGTTAATACCCCTCTCAATGGTTTTTCATAACGCTATATAATGTTCACACAACTGTGGTTCTATTTGCATAGTATTGAAATAATAAGCTAATATAGAACGTATGAACATTACTAACATATAAATGCCGGCTGATTGTGATAGCTCAGTATGTTTTTCAACCTGTTCTTCGTATTTTTGTTATTCTAATTACAAGGATAGAGAACAGTAGATAGGTAGACACGGGTCAAGTTACGCTTCATGAAAACTTTATTTCCTGTTTTTTTCCTCACATTCTCTTTCATTAACTCGTGCGTGCTTAGTGAACTAAAGTATCAAAACCTCTTCTATCTCCTTTCATCACGAACGCAGCAATTGTATAGAGATGAAATCTTAATACATTCATTTGATTAAAAGAAATTCTTTGTAGCAGCTCGTTCACAGCTCGAATTCTAATCTGCCGATTTAGTTTGAGGAGTGAATTGAGCGGGATTCCTCGTCGGTCGGGCGCTGCAGCGCTGCTTTGTCCGGAGTCCGCGATGCAAATCAATTGAGTGCTTGCGCCGCCCCCGCTTTATAAAGCGATTGCACGAATACCTAGCCGCCCAACCTCCTTGCACTTTCTTAGACGCCTAGAATAGACAGAAAATTGCACTGTGTAGAATGTTGGAATATTGCACGCTCCACAGAATATAATATTTTATAGGAAATATAAAACTCTTGTGGATCGGTGAGACAACTCCGAACTGCTTCGTTTTACGAGCACCATTCCAGTTTTATAACTAGGGTCGATGCAAACGCTGCTTTATTCATAATAATATAGACACTTATGTTACGGCCTATGAATTGATAATACGGTTGTAAAAACAAAAGTGGTTCAAGAATTGACACCTTCATGTGAAGAATATGTTTAATTTAAGATTTGTATGTTTATGGTGTCCGATAAAACATTTATTTCGCATTCAAAAGAAGCAACTCAAATAACGTAACGTATTAAAAAAGTGGTCCCATATTGCAAAGGTTTTATTGCTTCAAAAGTGGCACGGTATGTAATCTCCGCATAGGGTAATTTCATCACTTTGAATTTGGTGTAATTTATCAAATTGCTCGGCGGGAATGCACATGCACCCCCGGCTCAGCTGCGTGGTCGCAGTCGTGAGGCAATTTTTTATCTCCCCTCTTTATCCGCACGTCAGCATTGCGGTCCTTGGGGAAAGAATCGGAAGGGCGACGCTAAGGGTAAGACATCGCGTTGGTATTGTGGTGGCGGATACCAATTTTATGTGGAAGATTGGCGATAAGCGGAACTTTTAGCATATCTATGCGCTTTATTTGCAAAACTTGTAAATTGCTGAGTGGCGTCGACATGTTATCTGAAAGCATTTTGTGGCTCCGACTTACTCGTGAGTCGTGTCTATACCTACGGCTTCATTTGTGGATTCAATTAGTGAAATGGTATAATTAACTGAAAATCATTTAAGTCATTTCAATATCGTAGTCGACAATGTCCTCGGAGGCTGAGGCAGTGAAGCTTGTAATTAATTTGCAGCTCGCAGGTAATTCATTAGGTAGAAATCGACCTGCTCGACACCAATATCGTAATTATTTCTACGGACCGTCGGTGTACGCCGCAGCTTTCCTAATTACATTCCCTAATTGAACTACAACTAATTTATATGCGCTTATTTGAGATCGCATATTTTAGCGTATTTAAAGACATGTAGGGAGCGAGCTTATTGCTTCATTAAAATATGGAGGATTTGCAATTAATTTGTGTAACTAAGTGGTTTAATGAAGTCCATTATAATCTTCACTATTTGTGTAATCTGTCAAGTAATTGAAATTGCTGATTAGATAGATATTTGAATTAAAAATCAAATGTTGGCAAAATTTTTGTTGTATGTCCTAAGTATTTTTGAAATGCAATTGAGTTTATCGCTTTTCCCTCATTTGCGACCTCTCATTTAAGGGAAGAGTTACAGTCTTAACTTCACTCTTAACTTTTTGACTTTCAACTCGCCGAAAAGAAAAGCAATATCAACAAAAACAAGCAACCCACTACACTCAAGGGAACCACAACGTGAAAGGAAAATATCATCTACATAAAACTTTTAAAACTCACTAAACGATATGACCTTCCTAAATAAACATGGCTCTTAATTCCCATACATTTTTTAATGATTAAGGTATTTTATTAAAACAGTGTTTCATGGTTTCCCAACGGTCGTATAAAATGAGAGTGCTCTTTTAAACAGCGAGTAAAAAGGTCCATGTAATTATAACGGGAGGCTTTTTAACATTTTTTAACAGCTTTAAGGGAATTTGAAGTGGATTTTCGTCGCGATTTATACAGTGGTTTGCATTTAATTAAAGTACAAATCTTTGAGCTTCCCCTTTGAATGTGTCTGATGATTTTTTGGCTGTTGAATATTTATGGAGTTAGGTTTGTCAATATTGGGATGTAATTGCTGTTTTTTAATGTTACTGATTTTGGCAATTTCTGTACCTATGCGTTATGAATTACTCGGTTTATTCGTAAGCTGCCTGGGACATTCAAAGTCTAAAAGAGCGAAAAGTTAGCACGAAAGTGGAGCTTAGCAACAGCTGTGGTAATAATCCTATCAAGTAATTTGATTACTGAACTAAGCTTCTTGTTTCGTTCTTTAGGAACCTTCAACTTATGTAAGTACCCCACCAAGTTAGTCAAATTGAGTTGCTTTCACTGAAAGGCACGTGTTAAAAGGAAGTTTTGTTTAGCCTTCGACGCTCGCGCTGTTGAGGAAAATATTAAATAAATTAAATGTAAATACAATTTATTTAAACTTTTGTATTGGAACCGCAAGATTTAATTTAACCAACTGGTTAGTTATGAATTTTCTTGTGAATGTCGCTTGGTCACTTGAAACTGCAAATGCATTCATTATTTTGTTTCTTGACTTAATTTTGCTCTTCATTTGTCTATTCAAATGAAAAAATTTGATTACCTGTTATGTTTTACCTTCCTTGATTCAAGAATAGAAAAACCATGTTATTTATTATGAGTAGTAAAATATACCTATTATTTTTTGTACAGTTCAATCATATCCAATTATTTTCTCACCTCCTAATTTACACCAGCAATCTTTCTCTCTTCTTACTTCTTACTTGATCCTTCTTTTTTTCGTTATAATACCTATATACATTAGTATTATTATTTATTTATCTATATTCACGAATGGTAAGTATAACTAATAAACTAAGCCCCACAAAACCGTAGTAGTGGTTTGACTGTGGGGTCGGTGAGTCTCTATACACTCGATAAACTTTGTACTTAAAACTAATTATTATTTATAGGCAGCATACACTTTAACACATTTCTAAATAATATTTTTTATTTAATAAAATTTTTTTTTTGTTCAATTCACTCCTTATGTCTGCTCGCAGACTGTTCAATAGATATGTTATTCGTTTTTTTAGGGTTCGGTCACCATAGTAATTAGTGACTCTGGGTACATTACATATATATATCTGCCTAGCCTTTTCACAACTATTTTGGGGTCGGCTTCCAATCTATGCATACATGGAACCACTGCGTATCTGACCTCCATAACGTAAAGATTTTTTTTTGGCTATACCTAGGTATAACCAAAAAATGAATATCAAAAGTTACTAGAATAGAACTACATAACATAAATAAAATATCCACCATGTACCTACAGCCCGTGTTCCTGTTTACACTTTCGCCGGCACGTTTTTATTTCAGCGACGCACGTGGTCGAAAATATATTGAAATAAAGGCACGTGACACGGCGACCTTAGGAACGTGAAATAAAAGTTGTATGTAGGTAGATGAGATTCTTTTTTGTAAGTGTAAATTGCGTTTCTTGAGGGTTGGTTCTTTTCAAAAGCAATGAGGTAATGGATTTGGAGATTGGAAGAAGGGCTGGTTAGATATTATAATATCAGTAGCTACCTACTTATAACTAGTGTTCAGATGAATGGTAACATATCTGTGGCATTATATGAAGCATAATTATCTGTGTTATATCGTCTCTCGGCATCCAATACCGCGAATGTGACATTTTTGTTGAAAATCAGATTTTAGTTTTATTTCATTCTACACGTTCAAATACGTGATCCTGCATTTAAAAATGATTTTCGTCAAAAATGTCACATTCGCGGTATTGCATGCCAAGCGACGATATGTGTTTAAGACTCCTTTTTGGGTTTCAGTTATTTTTTTAATTATATCACCGCAACCCATTTTTGACGTGTAATAAACTAATAAGATATCTCGCAAATATTAAAGTATCGATAACCACATGTGGACAGGTCCATTCAAATCTGTGTGGTTCTTTCCTCAAAAGACCATTTCAGACACTACATAGTCTACTACTAATCTACATGGTCCTCATATAGTCTGACCAAGTTTATGTCGGGACTTTAAAAAAGACTTTGACCCCTGAATTTCTTTTGCTATTTCTTCCCAGGGGTAGTCAGATAGGAAACGTCGACTTCATCTAGCTTATTTTTTTAATATGATGTGTAAAACTGATCCCGATTTCCATAAACAAAGTCATTTCATTTCATTTTACTTCATCTCATTTCATGTCAAAGTGATCTCGATAATGGTGCCAATTCCCTTGTTCACAAACTAAACTAAATTTAAGTTCAGTGCATCGTTTTCTTTCTATTTCATTATGAAAAGGACAGAAGATAAATTTTAGTTTAGTCCTGTCAAATTAATCAGCGCCTGTCACTACTCCATACAAGTTTAGACGTGATTAAAAACTTGCCGACTAAAATTACGTCAATTTACGTCAAGCGCTGATTAATTTGACAGGACTAAACTAAAATTTATCTTCTGTCCTTTTCTTAATGAAATAGAAAGAAAAAGATGCACTGAACTTAAATTTAGTTTAGTTTGTGAACAAGGGAATCGGCACCAATGTCTATGTTATTTGAAAATATCACTAAAAGATTGCTTGTTCACTACCTTCCTGCCGATAAACATAGGCACGACGCTGTGCAACTTTTTCCAATTTCGCTGACCACGATGTAGAACAACAGTTGCTTACATAAGCAGAAAGTTATAACTACACAGGGCTGCCTACGACGTTCAAATGGCGCTTGATCGCTTTTGCCTCGCTCGTCTTCAAACTTGCGAATTGTCACAAACTACTTTAATGGGCCGGCGGGAGCAGTGTATCTACAATCTTCGTACAACTAGAAATCGGTGACTCCCGATACATTTTGTTTGCTTGCCATGAATATTTTAACGCACCCTTGAGGACTACAAATTTGAGAAATGGATGATATACGTTTATGAGCCGTTTCGCCTTGAAATTATCGTGTAATATGGTTTTCCGGGAAGAAGTGAACCTGTTTTAGGTTCATCTAAATTTAATTTGATATTTCCTTGAGCTAATAATAACTATCCCCCGACTGTATAATATAAAGGGGTTTATTTATCATCATCTGCCTAGCCTTTTCCCAACTATGTTGGGGTCGGCTTCCAGTCTAACCGGATGCAGCTGAATACCAGTATTTTATATGGAGCGACTGCCTATCTGACCTCCACAACCTAGTTACTAGGTAACACGATATCCCTTGGCAAGACTGGTTGTCAGACTTTTTGGGCTTCTAACTACCCGTAACGACTGTCAAAGATCTACAAATGACAGTCGGGACCAACGGCTTAACGTGCTTTCCGAGGCACGGAGGGGACTTGGTATGTAAAGATGGTCACCCATCCACGGACCAACCGCGGCAAGCGTAGCTTAACCTGATCGATCGACCCGTGCAGCTGTTGTTACTTAGCCATAAGCACAAAGGAGTTTACAAACGTCAAAAATATATGGTTAAACCGTCGCTTATCATTACGTAACTTTAAGCAACGTTTAGGTATAAATATGAAATAAATTAAATCATTTTGCTTAACATAACATCACGCCTGTAATCGCCGGAGGTTTAGGCAGAGGTGTATCTACAGTAGGGTATACCCACGTTTCGTCTGTTATGCTTGGTTCCCATGTAATAGGGGACGAGTCTATTGCTATCAATCGGGCGCAGTCCGGGCTGTTACTGAGGAATTCTTGGTGGAAAAATCCAATAACACTTTGGCCAACCTGGTCATCGGACCCAGAACCTCATGCTCAGCAGTAGTGCTTGCAACTACTATACTACACAACGAGCCAGTCATCATTTTGTGTGTCTATTTTGTGTCCAGCTGTGGACATGGCTTTATAGACTGATAAGCTAATTTTAAATAAATACTATAATATTTGTTATTTATATCATATATAATCCTATACTATTAAATGAGCAATATTTGTATATATATTTGTACTCACGTTCTCGATATCGGCTCTAACGATTTCGATGAAAGTTGCAATATAGGGGTTTACAGGGGCGAAAAATCGATTTAGCTAGGTCTCATATCTGGGAAAATTAGTTTTCTCCGTATTTTTACACGAGCAGAGTTCGGTCGCCCAAAGTTTGGAACAAGATAATGAGAAATACATGAGAATAATTACATTAGAATAATGACATGGCAGCATGGAATTAGTAAGTACCTACTATCATGGCAGCATGGAATAAGTAGGTACTATGCATGGATTAGTATGAACTTTCCTATACTATTGGGTTTAAAGAACTTAAAACTAGTAAGTACATAGTTCGCTTATAATGAGATACAAAGTGATTTTATTTAGTACTATTAAACATTAGTTAGTAAGTTACCTCTAGGGTGTTGGAGAGAAGTAGTCCACTTAGAGCGCCCGTCCGAATAGCACCTGCGACTCAGTAGCCTATTGCTGGGATGTATTTGTTTTACAGGACGTTATTAAATGAAAGATATCGATAAAAATCACTAGAATGTTTATCAATTACACATGCTTACGTACATACGAAATTTATTTTATTGATATCTTTCATTTAATGATGTCCTGTAAAAGAAATACTTCCCAAGAGTAGGCTGTTGAGTCGCAGGTGCTATTCGGATGGGTGCTCTAAATAGACTACTTCTTTAAGACATTATATTAGCATAGTCTGTTTTATGTTATTTCAAATGTTGTGGTGTATTGCCTTAATCTGCGCTTGAATGTGTTTATATTGAAAAAAAATTATATCCTTCGGTAAACTGTTGAACAGCCGTGCTCCTTCAACCAATATTGTTTTTTTGCCATAATTAGTGCGAGCGCGTGCTGGTTGTAACTGAGCATTCTCTATTTTCATCAGAGCAGAGCTCTGATGCCCAGGTATTTATTTACTAATATTATAAAGTCGTAAAATTTGTTTGTTTATAAGTTTGTATGTAGGGGGTAATCTCTGGAACTAACAGTCAGATTTTAAAAATTCTTTTTGCATTGGATAGCCCAATTTTTGAGGAAGGTTATAGGCTCGCGGACGACGTTGCGGGCAGAAGCTAGTAATATACCGGATGATTTTTTTTACCGACTCGAAATTTTTACAGGGTGTTCTACCCATGAATATAAACAACTTTCACTATGGGAGAAACTCTGAGATCACGAAAAAAAATCAGCTCTTTCATACATTTTGGTCAAGTAGGTATTGAACTTTTGTATAAACAGTAGATTTTTTTTTCAAGACGGTCAAAACAAGCATCCAGTATATTATGATTTCATCCACCCACAATAATTACACAATTTTATGTTTCCAACTATGTATGTACAGTACACCTCAAAACTCCGTAAGTATGCTAAGGATTACTTTGCTATGAAGTCGAGCACGATACAGTCAGTGCGTGTGCATGTGCGTGGATGAGTGATGTCTCAACATTCCACTGATAACACACACTAATGAATTGTCGTCGCACAGTAATGTGAAATAACATTATATTTCTGTTGCATTTAGAATATGCGTCACAGTGGCGACCTGATGCAAAAATTCGCATTAAAATATCATGTGCTGGTAGCTGTTTGGGCTAAGCAATGGATTCACGATCAGTGAGTTCTGAGTTCGAATCTAAGTAATTACAACGTGTGGCTGGTTTTACAAGTTTCATAGAAAAATTATGTTTATATTTGTTTTTTTTTTTTTATAAGAAGTTAAATATTAGTTATTGTATTATTGTTTAACTATATAAGTGATTTTTAATTTATCTTTTTGGTGTTAGAAGGTGGAAATAAAAAGTCGTGTTGAATGATAACAAAAATGTTTATTCGTTTTATTTATTTATAAAATTAACAAACTTTTATGAGAATTGTGATGTCACATTCCTACCTAGACAAAAGAAGTTCTCTTGTTACCTACCATTCACAAGATTTTTTTTTATTTACTAAGTGGGTACCCACTTACCTAGTCAATTCATAATAACATAACCAGTACCCTAATTGCGTAATACAACACAATCACAATCTGTTTCGATTTTTTATGTAACGTCACAATTAATGTAATATTGAGGTAATAGCTTAAGTGTTCATTTTCTTGACGAAAAGAAGATTGAAACTAAACCTCAATTTAAGATCATTAAATAATTACAGATATGTTAATACTACTAAATATTTAGTTACATCGTCTAATTATTATTAAAACCAAAACATCTAGGTATTAATATTTTGTATTACCCCCATTATTTTCAATGCAGTCAAGTAGACGTTTGCGCATGGACCCTACAATATTACCACATATTTCGGTTCCTCTTAAATTTTCCCACACCTCCATGCAATGGGTTTTTAAGTGTTGTATACACCTCTCATCCCGTGACTCCCACCTTTGCACCATCAAACCCCATAGATTTTCTATGGGGTTGAGGTCGGGTGATCGCGCTGGCCATGGAACAACAATTATCTCCGGGTGATTCTGGAACCCCTCACGCACAATGCTCGCCCGATGAATAGGACAATCGTCCTGGACAAATGTCAATTGTGTCAACTCATCAGCAGGGTCAATGATGCGCACAGTAGGCAGCATGACATCGTCTAATACTTTTACATAAGTAGAACAGTTTAATTCCAGATAATTATATTCCTCTAAAACAAAAAGAAAAGTGATATTAAGCAGTTATAACAACATACTAAAGTGACGTCATTTTATAATTTTTATAATAACATAAAATAATATTTATTTAAAAAAACAGTATAAGTAATATTAAAACTCTGCATTTACAAATGCAATAATAAACACTAATTATTTATCTTTTAGACCTCATGATGGATTTAAAAAATAACAATAAAAAGAGCTAATCCATATGTCACCAAATAGTCTAGACTACTACAACTCGAGGTAAATTTCAAATAAAAGTTTAAGTTACAATTCGTAAATATAATACTCACATTCAAACCGGTTTCATCAGATATTTGTGTTCTATTAAGACCACTTTTATGCAGCGCAATAATAGTCGCCCTCGCCTCAATATTAGATAATATTTGCCTGCATTTTGAGATCACACCAACAGTTACAACAAATCGACAACGTTTATTCCGATCAAGTCAAATATTCATTAAACTCATATTCTACCTCACAAGTCTAAACTTATTTAGTTTTTTTTATGATCTACCTTTCTAACTTTACGAAATGTGTGAACAAAGCGAACATAAAGAATATTATATTTCTGTCCCATTACTTCCAATTGAGTAAAAACTTACATAAAACCTTTAATAGTACTGCATGAGATTTGAACTCACGGCTCACCGATTCACGCATCTATCTGAACGCGTTAACCGCTAGGTCATCTTGACTTGTATTTTAATGTTGAAATTATGAACTACAATCACTTGTTGACGACAATGATGCATGTGTCTCTTGAAAATAAAAGGTCGTAAGTAAAACTAAACGTCAAGCTATTGCTTTGTGAGATTGCCTATGGACTTTTGGTCGGTACTGTACGTATATCCGTGCAGGTATCGAAAATCGATATTTTAAAATTCTATTACGCCCCGAAGGCTGACTTTCACTACTGTGTAGATGGCACCTTGCCAAATTCGGAAACGACCAATATACAAATTAAACCCGTGATTCATACATGCATATTTCAATAACCGCGGGTCGATGCCAGACTACTAGTGTCAATATGTTATTATGGCTCGACTAGAAGTGATGAAGAACAAGTAGGTATGGGCGTTATTTAACGTCACTAGTTATAACTGGCTACGGGGCATGTAACCGAATAACTAGTTTCGAGTCACACATAAAAAGGTGATTTTTGTAACTATACTCCGTTTGAAATAAGATTAGACATTTAACTAAACCTTTTTTACAGTCTGTTCAACCGATTTTGACTTCTATTGCGTTGCTGGCATGACAAATGGCAGCTGCAGTAAACAGTTGGTTTGTAACCACTTTTTTTGCTTTTAATGCCGTCCTTATGCCTACGGTATAGAAGTCAAAATCGGTTGAACGGACTGTAAAAAAGGTTTGTTTAAATGTCTAATCTTATTTCAAACGGAGTATAGTTACATTACAATGCAGTGATCGAGTGAAAAGAGTGAAACGAAACAAAAGAACGTTGCGACGCATGTTGTTTCTTTCACGCGTAATAACTTTAGTATTACATTAATAATGGAACTGCATATGTTGCTATAATAACTTATTCGTTCCAAAAACTTAATGCTTGTGATATGTAACGTATTACGTAGGTAATCATTTATATTTTCGTTTCGCAAATAACTGTAACACTTCAATAGAATAACCGAATAGAATTCGAAAAATAACTAGTTACTAAAATCACTAGTTTTCGAAACCGGTGACGTCTTCGAAGTCACTAGTTACGTTACGTTTCGCAAAAATCACGTAACGACCCACCCTCAAGAACAAGTCATTCCCTTAAGATTACCAGCAACTTTAGTTTTGAAGTGCTATAAGTAATTGCCATTTTAATTATACTTTCAATGAATATAAAAAAAAAAATCGGGCTCTTGTAGATTTCTGAGAAGCATGTAAAATGCTCACAAAAGCGTCTTTCAATTTATTGGATCTGGGATTATCCTGCGACCGAATAGGGATATTTTTTGAATACCCAATCGGATTAACAAATAAGTAAATTAAATAGGAATTCGTGCGAGTTATGCTCATGTAGATTTAATTTAATAATTAATAGTACACAGTTTTTCTACTTAGCATTTACTTAAATACACGTCTCTAACAAGTACAAATTTAAAAGTCAAAATTTAAAAAAACCCCGACACAAACATTTCCTCATTTCTCTTTACTACTCCATCACCAGACTCTGTTCATCATCTATCTATAACCTTTTCATTGAGACCATTCCAAAGAGCCTAAACACGATACCTGTGCTGTAAGTTGGTAATGGAGTTGGGTATCCTGCAAATTCCAGGTGAAGCTGCAACACCAGTTTAAGGTTACTATGTTTTTCTAATAAAATTGAAGTAAAATAAAAAAAAATCAAAGCGATCAGACCTGTGGAAGATACTTACATCCATTCATTAACTAGGAAAGAGCTGATAATCTTCAAATGGCTTAACTGATTTTGATGAAACATGTCTAAGACCCATCGCTAGAAAATCTGCTTTCAAACAAAAAAACCGCATTCAAATCGGTTCACCTATTTAAGAGCTACGGTGCCACAGACAGACACACACACATAGCGGTCAAACTTATAACATCCCTCTTTTTGCATCGGAGGTTGAAAATAGGTCTGTCCCTTGAAATGTCGTCACAATTCGATGGCAACTGTTTCTAATATTAACTTCGTTCAATGCGCGAATCACTCGAAAACAAAACAGACCATACGGAAAAATATGAATCTTCTTCTTTTCGTGTGGTTGGTGACCAACCTGGAGTCAGAGTTTTAAAGCCGCCCATGGGCCTCTGACTTGGATTCACATGCCGTCGAGAAATATCTCTCAGGCATGCCGGTTTCCTCACGATGTTTTCCTTCACCGTTTTTTAAGCAAGTGGTAATTATATAATACGCACATGAATCCGAAAAGTCAGAGGTGCCTTGGGTTCGAACTCGAGACCTATGACTTGGCAGTCTGACGGTTACACCACTACCACTGAGAAACCACTGAGTCTATCACTGCTCTTTGAACGTAATCAATATTAGAGCAAAGCTTTCTCTCAGTATCTACGAAAAATAAAACCAATTCCCAGGCACTAGTTATCTTTGGTTTGTAAGTACCACGGTCGGGCCAATATTTAGAAAGACTTTCCGAACAGTCAATTTATAGGTAGTAACTATCCGTTTGGAAACATAAAATCATCAATTAAAACCACGGGTTTTATTTTTTGAAATAACATATCCACACCCGCAATTAGAATTTGTGCATGTTTGGGTAACTCAGTGTGTGCGGAACATTGGATCCAATTAAACTTTTGAAACAAAAGTTTCACTCTGTTTCCGACGATTCATATTTTGGATGGGTTGATATGGGGAGCACTTAATTCAATGGGTGTCGGTTTCAACAACACATGTGCAAACTGTTAGACAGTTTCACAAATTGTACTGACATTATCGGATATCGGTTTATTAGGGAAATGAAAAATGAAATACCACTGGAGTGTTATTTTTGTTTGGCGGTCGCACCTTGTTTAACTGCTGTACTGTAAAGTGTACTGAAACCGATTAAAACCTATTATCCATTACTGAAGATATCATATACAGTGTTCTGGGATCTATAATACCTACTTAACTAACATGTAGTTGGTCATTGATATTGCAAATGGGGTCAAGAAGCCTCGGATTAAAGTAGACTACTTAAATACTTCCCACGATGATCAGCAAAGAGGCTTAATCTTAACGAAAGGGTTAACTTGAATAAAATATTAGACTGCGGTGCATAAATCGATCTTTGTGGAGAGGTGAATACTGTGAAAAAATCTTTAAATAGTCTTCGATGACCGAAAAAACTATCATTTTATTGGTCTTCGATTAAAAGTAGCCTTTAATCGAAGACAAATAAAATGATTTACTCGTCTAGCATAAATAAAATTATTACTGTTTGCTCAAAAAACCGGAATTTTTAAAATGACACCTTTTTGTATCACGCTCCAAAAATTCGGTATGTCAATACTTGCATTGCATATTTACCGAATTCGCTACAATATGTTTTGCCCGGTTGACTGAACTTGATTTTTGTTTGAAAACCTTTACCGTAGTATCTCACTCGAATCCAATAAAATAAATTCACTCCATTCCAATAAATATTTACGTAGAGTGCGTGGGTAGGACACTAATTAAATACTCTACGTTTTGTGCATAAAAAGCGGAATGATCAGGCACTATTGGAACTATGAGTAATCGAAATATTTGGAATACCTCAACAACCGTCCAATGCAATAAACATCAATTATCCGGCAGTTAATTACTGGTAAACTTCTGAAACTCCATTTAAATCGTAGTTGCTTTATAAATTGGTCTCATAGTAGTTTGATCACTAAGTTGTGGGGCTGTGGTCTCTGGGGCGGGCATTTCATCTCAATTAAACAACTCATGTCTGCTAGATCTCCTACACTTCAGCAGTACATAATTGCGTGACGGGCAACTCTCTACACAACATGGCTAGATTAGAATTGCTCCCTGGTGCTACATCAAAGAAATATTATCACAGAAAGTGCTATTAGTTAAGAGTAAGACGTCTTTGGGTCTAAGGGCCATTGTAGGCGTTAAGAGGGGTGTTTATGAGACTTCTCGGCTGGTTTCTTCAAGGATATAATCAGGAGCCAGAATGATCTTGGCAACTTTGTAAAGTTTTTTTATTCTGCTTCTTGATTCTTTCTTTTTCTGACATGTTTTATTATTGGACCTCAGGTTTTCGAGCATGATTTTGATTCTTGTATGTGCCAAAATGTAGGTATTGAAAGTAGCCCAGAAATGGTTGTATGAAATCCGTATCCACTTGACACCTAGCTTCTAATGGGCATTCAAGAAAGAAATAAAGTTAAAAGCTAAAAATAAAAACAAAAATAAAAGGGGAAAATATCCGTCACACCCGCGCAAAACGGCTATCACTCAGCATAATGCCGGGACTCACGTGTGAAACCGAGCTATTTAAAAAATATATTGTTGTCTGTGTGCACAGAGGCAGCGGTCACAGAGAAGAGACTTGTTGAGTTTAACAAATAACTTGAATACTCAAAATACCTACCTACCTATCTTGCAAATTCTAAGTGATAAATATAATGGATTTGGTACCTAATTGTGGTTGTGATGAGTGTTTGTGAGTTTTGTGTTACAAGCTAGGTGTAATGCATGTGCAGATGATTAACTCGGAAATGTGTAGATCTACAACAGGTTTTTTAAAAATAAAATAGTGTAGTTATTTGTTAAACCATTTCGCGGTATAAAGTTACTGATCGTTGTTGTTATTAAGTACATTTTCATTCGTCCAAAATAGATGCTAAAATTGCGTTTGCCTAGTACTTAGGTACGTTAAAACGTATCGTATCGACACATCACATTTTATTTGATTGGCTACTTTTTTTAGGGTTCCGTAGTAAACAAGGAACCATTATAGTTTCGTCATGTACGTCTGTCTGTCGGTCTGTCTGTCTGTCTGTCCGCGGTCTAGCTCCAAGACCCTTAGTACTAGAAAGCTGTAATTTGGCATAGGTATACATATTAATTGACGGCACGGTTAGCGCAGTGGTTAAGCGATTGACTGCTGCGCTGCGTGTCGCGGGTTCGATTCCCGCACGGAACAAATATTTGTATGATCTACAAGTAGTTGTTCCGGGTCTGGCTGTTTGTGTATGTGAGTTTATGTTTGTAAACGCACCCACGATACAGGAGAAATTCCTAGTGTGGGGCAAAGTTTAAAAAAAAAAAAAAAAAAAAAATTACGCCGACAAAGTGGTAAAACAAAATTATGAAAAACATTTTTTATTGGTCGGCTTGAGTAGAGATTCGCAAGAGATTCGCAATAGATAGCCACCCATCCACGAACCGGCCTCGGTAAGCGTAGCTTAACTTTCAATCGACCCGTGCGTCGACCTAACTTTAGATCCTAACTAATATTATAAACTAGCTGCACCCCGCGGGTTCACCCAGATAAGTCTCGATCCCGTGGGATTATCGGGATAAAAAGTATCCTATGTCCTAATCCAGGATTTGGATAAAATTTGGCACATGAGCATAGTAGACTATGACCTGAGTTAGGACATAGGATACTTCTTATCCCGGTAGTAAGTTTCTGCGGGATAATTTTCGACCTCCACGCGGGCGAAGCCGCGGGTAAAAGCTACTTTATTATAAAAGAGCAACCAATGCCATATATACTCATAGTTTGAGATTCACAAAAGAGGAAACAAATAATGGAAACACACGGAAATTGCGCACGGGCCCGAATTAAATTCTATTGTTATTCAAAAAACGACCGTCGGTACTACAAAAAGGGCGAGTTGAATACAATCTTCGAGCACACATTTTATTAGTAGGCTTCACATTTTACGAGCGGACTCGAAACCTAAATAAAAAGAGGATTCTTCATATGAAGTCCCTTTGTCATTTTTTTACGGTGGGCTGTCAAAGGCTTTTACGATTTCATCTTTAGTCGGTCGCCGTTATGTGCGGCGTCTAATACCTGAAAATGAAAGAAAATCTCTTATTATAATGATGACGAAGTTGCTTTCAATATCACGGTGGCTTGTTACCTTTTATCTTACTAATGAGCCTCCAGTGTTATGGATTTTTATCGGATTTGTTTTATCATTTTTGTTTGTCTGTCTTTTATAATATTGAGATTTTCTTCTCTTGTTGTTTAGGAAAATACATGCCTTGTTTTTTTTAGTCATATAATGGGATAATCTTCATGGGTGTCTTAGGGCAAGGGCAGATAAATAAGGGTGTAATCTGCCGGATTTACTTGTGTATGCACCAATAACATTATTTTATCACAAAGCCAACTAAGAGTTAGGCTTCATTAGTGCGTTGCGTTGCGTCATCGTAACGGATCAACGTATTGTATACCACACCTGCGTTGCGATGACGCACAATGTCGCGACGTCACACCGGAGCTCCAACAGCGCAACGCATCACCTGTCGGGGCGCTTCGTCTCTAGTTCGTCGATCCGTTGAAACGTCGCGTGCGACGACGCATCGCAAGATGAGGCATGTTACATAAAATATATATGTAAATCGACGCAGCGTTGACGCTGCGACGACGCAACGCACTAATGAGGCCTCACTCTTATTTTAACCTATTTTTTTCTGGAAACCAAGAACGTTTTCATTTTATATTACGTGCATTGCTAAGTTAGTTACGTAAACATTCACAAGTTAAAAGTTGGAATATAAGTCACACAAAAGAGGCCAGAAGTATCCTTGCAAAGTATAAGTTTTCATCAAACTTCCATGGCTCGGTGGCGAGTGGTCGGCAAACAAATTCAATGACCACAAAAAAGTTATGGGGCAAACTTCATCAGTGCTCTCTACCCGGGGGAAGTTCAACCTGAAAATATTACGCGCGTAACACCGCGGAATTACATTTTGACTTCGTGCTACACATTTTAGGACACACTATTTTACCATTCACTAAACTATCGGTTCCCTTCTATTTTTTTCTGTAAGAACTGTCGAAATTTGTTGGTTACAAACAACAACGACCAGTCGTTAGCAAAAAAGATTCGTTTTCGTATCCAACGACCGCGCATTAGATGTCAAAGATATAGCTGTTTGTAGTTCATAGCTTAAGGATTTAGAGATTCGAAAGTAATGTGAAAATTATCGACCCTATCAACGTACTGAAGCTCGGCAATACATTACCTAATATGAGCACAGCTATGTGTTTATCAAATAAACAGCAGTAAGAAGAGAATGGAGAATCCTCGCACGAACGTGATTCGAGCTCAGGAGACGGCATAAATGGATCGCGGGGCATTCGTTCAAGCTGGGGCTTTGTCGAGATTTCCACTTCATGCCCCTACCAATTATTATAAATATTGGCAATGCCTCTCCGTCTTCTACATATTCGTTTCTACCGTGAAATATAGAAAAACATTATCTACACTGAAAATCTACAATTCAGATCACAAATAGCTCCGTTTGGAGAAATAGATGGGCCCATTTATCCACGGCTTTTTCTGAGTTATTCAATACAAGAATCGTGCGTTTTTAGTAAAAGTATACATTCTAGTGATTTAGAATCGGTTCGCGAACAAAACTTATGAATTGTCACACATTTATCATGGGCTACGTTTGATAGTCCATTTTATTAGCCTATATTTTTGACGATAGGCTTCTAGAGCATTCGATGAAATGTGGAGACTTTTATTAGTCTTTTAGTAAAACACGATCTTTTCCGACATTGGCGGTAAAACTTTATTCTTGCAGTCTATTTTGGTCCGGGATATTATGTTGGATAAAGGTTTTTGGATTTATGTTCTGAGAACTGATATGAAAAGTATTCAAGAGTTAGAAATTGTTAGTAAAAATAAAATTGCTGTTAACGGGTAATAAGTGGCCAATGTTACTACTTAACTACTGATACTTACTTGTGATGGAGTGGTCACCAGTTTTACTACGTTGTAGTAAATGTATGTAGCTACCTAAGTAGTTTATAAAGTAAGTTTAGTAAATGTATTGCAAAATCCGAATCCTCGAAGTTGGATAACTTTATTATGTTGTCCTATTACGAATTTCGTATACATTTAAGTATTCTTAACGGCATTTGGAAAAGTGTTTTCATTCAACTCGGGCGCACTTGTACTACAACTAAGCTGTCTTTTCACTACCCTGTATATCTCAATTTGAATGGCAAGGTTCCATACTAAGTTTGAATACTAAATAAGATGCTTTTAGTAGGAGCGCACGCTTAGGTAATTTTGTACTTCGGTCGTGTGCCACTGGAATCGTAACTATTCACGTTCTTAATAAAATTGACTATATTCAAATTGCTCTTGTAAAGGCTAGTCTAATGTATTAGTTTCAGTAATGTAATCAGGCGTCCCTCTATTGTCTGGGATTGGTTTATCCTTAGAATCCTTTAGAATATCCTTTTATTTGGTAAAATAATGACGTATCCCAAATGGACGGAGTCCGTTCAATAACTGACGATAATCCCGATTGGATTCTCCAGAGAAATCTCGGTTAGCTAGTTTGAAAGAAGAACGTTTGTGTAAGCACTAACCCGTTCGGTACACTTCAAAGAGCATATTGAACCAAAGCTAGGAATGACTGGAGCAGTGTAATCGATGAGAGCACACTCCCTACGGAACCCTAATAAATCCGCTGTGACCGGTGTTCATTAATTTGCTGCTGTCAAGTCGGTATCTGAAATTGTTGATGTTTTGCGCATGTTTGTGGCACAATTTATTGGCCCAATCATTCGTGGGCCCTAAAGTTGAGCGGTATACTTGGTAAGATTAATTATAATAATAGATTTTCCGTGGGTTAAATATCATGTAATAATATACTCTGGGTACCTAGTACCATGTACAACCAAATATGAGGTAAATTTGAACACAACACAACTCGCACAAATTTTAAGGATTTGACGTTTGGATCTTAAATATTTTCCTAGTTATTTTATAAAACCGGTGAAAAAAATTAAATGTAGTCGTTCTAAAATACATATAAAAGTACCCTTCTCGATCGTTTACAAGTACATTATTGTATAGTACCTCAGTACTTAAGAGTCGACCTATCTAGGCAACACTCTTAGAGGCACTAGGTCTGAACAGCTGATTGGATCTTACCTCCTCCGTAAAGGAAATGAAGCACGTAAACCGTACCTTAGCAATAAAAGAAAATAGCATAATATCCTATACCTTTTACAAATTAAATTGTGGTGTTTACTTTGGCTTCTGTTTACCAGTAAGCGTTTAGACGTCGTGAAAAGCGACCGTTTTAGGGTTGTCTTTAGTAGTATTTTTATTACTCCAGGGAGTTCATTTTATTTTAAGCGATTTCAGTTTTCGAAAGCTTTGAACCCTAGAGATTAGGTTTCAACATAGTGTTACAAGTAAGATCATTCTGTTCTAGCAATTTAAAAACTGAAATTTTGCATCTTATTCTGAGGTCGCAATAGTTTCGTAGCGGCAGATTTTCTTACTGACATCCCAATAAATAGCTGTAAATTAACATAATACACCAAACCGAAACTCCACGAATAAAAAACAAAATAAATAAATTGGAGCCGTCACAGGAGTGGCAGGAATAAAGTTATATAACTCAAGTATTTTGCGCGAGTCGAGCCATGGCTCCGCCGCCTCTCTCAAAGTGTTTTTAGTGAAATCACGAAGCGGATCTCCAAATTCATCGCAGGATCCTACTTCGCGGATATCATAACAAACGTAATAAAAACTTTACCGCAAAATATTAGTTTTTCGGACCATCAGAGTTTACAGAGGACTGAAAGACAACAAAAAATGGATCTTCATTTATTCCTCATTTTTAAGTTAAATAAAACTTCGCCTTGCTATGATCGACGTTCTGTTAAAACAGGGCTATATAAACTTTTAGGCCCTCTCATTATTTTTTCAAGAAATCGGAGTAATTTTATGGATCTAAGAAATAAAACGGTATTCCAGTTAATACAGAATTAGGATGGAGCTTCTCGGATGGTATTTCCTAAGTGATACTTTCTTCATCTCAAGTGCCTATAGAGTGGTGCCCTAATAGATACTACGTGTTGCCATTACGGCTAGTGGTTACAATTTGCGCCAGGAGCTTTCACCTAACTTAAAAGGGCTCCCCATCAAATGGGCGGTATATCGAAAACCCATTCGAGTAATTTGAGGCGAACCGAAACGACATTGTCGCTTAAGCGATTCAATCCTCCGCGACCGCGCCGGGACCTACACGACGATTTGAATTTAAGCGATTTTATGTGAGCGGTAATGTCACCGTTGTGAGCGCTTTGTTGCCAATAAATTATATTTGCTTGTTCGTTTACAGCCTGTTGTTTACACGGCGGACGAGTGGCGGGCGAGTGGCGGGCGACGGGCGAGCCGTGTTTACACGAACATCGTAGATGACTGATAATCGTTTTACGGCATTCGTTTATGTCACAGATAAGGTTCGGCAATCACGAATCCGTTTGTCTCTCTGTGCGATTTCTTTCGTGTTCCATGTTTAGTGCCGTCTCGGATTGATAGCGGAGTCTTTACGACTGAACTATACGCGTCTTGCACAACTTTGTAACTGATTTGTGCTTTCAGTTGGAAAACTCTAAAATAATGTGTCGTTTATGTAGAACTATTTTGAAAATAAACAATGAATATATTCTGCAGTGTTCCTTGAGTTGCAGAATGGGAAAAATAGTTTTATTTTTGCAGTATGACCTAGTTGGATGTTTGACTTTCATGCTTTGTCTCGCGGGACTTCTACGCAATTTCAACTATAATTAAAGTGCATAAGCGTCGAGCTTGTAAAGTATTGTTGTAGCTAAAGGAAAAGGAGATGAATAAATGACTGCCATAATTTATACTTGAATAAAACGTTGTTCGTACACAGTAATATATATGTTACATTACATATTACCTACATTACATTACATGCCATAAGAAGTTGTTCAACTCAACAATGTTATATAGAAGTTTTTGATTTAGATAGATAATTCATCATAAGTTGATACTTAAAGAATATGGACCGAAATACACTACTTTTTTTAAGAAATTTCTCCAAGGAAGGAAGATAAATATTAAGTCGTTTTTTATAACACTCCGGTTCACAACGGTGTGACAGTCAGCCAGATTTTACTGTCGTCATTCTCGCAAGCGATATCGGCTCAGCAATCGACACTGATATGTCTACACATGTATTACGTGTGTAACGGGCTTAAGCTTTTACTTGTCGAAGAAATAGTTAAGCTACGCCGTTAACGAGTTCACTCGCTCGTGTGCAACCCGCCGAAACCGGGCTACAGTCGACAAACTTTAAGTTGCATTTAAATGCGAATTTGTTCGTACAAGACTTGTATTGTGACTGTTGCTGCCGTTGTAACCGTCTGGGACTTGACAAATTGTGTTGTGAGATTTTATTCTTTGTCTAACATTTTCTTTATATATTATTTAATTATTATTATAGCTCGTATAAGTGCTATTTCATGAGCATGTTCGGAAATCACGTTATTTCACTTATGTGGTTTCTGTGAAGTAAATAAACAAACCTGCAAAATCAGCTACCTGATTGATTGTAGATTTTGATCCAGGATTAAAATGATTACGAGCTTCCCCAATCCCTTAATTGCCCCTTTTGATCGACAAATTGGTTCTAAGTTCGAAATAAGATCTTTCAATTACTTTGCTAAGGATCAAACGAATACCTATATTTCATAAATAAATATGTACCAATATTAATAAAAGTCAATAAATAATTAAAAAGAGCATTTCAATTCGATCCAGTTATAAGCTTCTTATTCTAAACAAATACTTCATCAACTCAAAAATAATTAGGAAATACTCCGCCAATATCGGGTTATTACGTTCAATGTTCAGAAACCCGTGAACTTCCACCAAATCAATCGTAGACCGGGCAATCAATAAGAAATTTATGGAAAAAAATATCGGAGCATTTTTTCGTCAATTTACCGCGTCAATCGTTGACGTAAATTAAATTGCGCGAATTAATATACGTAGGTACATCTACGCCGTAATGTTGGGGCGTACCTCCTTCGTCGTGAAAAATGGAATCACAGCGATGAACAATTTGTCATTTTAATGTTTTCGTGTCCGCAACCGGTACGCCGGCACTATGGATAGACAATTTATAACGCGTGTCATATCCCCTTTGTACGGCAAGGCAAAATATCTAGCTGTGAGGAGAGGAATGCAATTTGTTGGCGCGTACATATCACGCGAATACCGTGCGAAGTGTGTTCGTAATTGTAACGTTGTGCTGCGTACACATAGTATAGATCTCGGAAAAGCGTTGCTTGCTTCAAGTTATGTCGAATGTTTTAGTCAGATTTTACAATTTTGTACACATCTTATTACCTTCTTGTGGTGTTCTTCTTGTAATATTCTAACATATGAATGTGCTACTGATACAATTTACTGTTATATTTTGTGGTTTACATTATGATTTGCACATTTTAGAGATCAAAAAATCTGTCGACTTTTTTTACCAAGGGCAAGGTAAAATGTATTTAAGAATATACGGTGATCCTGCTCTATCAATTAAATTAAGACCATAAACATAAATCATAAATTTTCTGAATTTACATTTTCATTAACAAACATTACGAAATAAAACTTTCCTTAAATTATATTTTAGTAGATTTATCCCCGACCCAGTCCGAGACGTTCACGAGATAAGCGTAATATTATACCGTGAGGCTACTGAAATTCCCACATCATAAAATTGGACTCGCGCCGCCGCTATAAAACTGATCATTTATTTTTACGACATCGATCCCTAGGTTAATAATTGTGTCGCCATAATTTTTTCCAATTCCCATACATTTTACTACGAGGTTTTTTACGAGGTCAACGCACCTACCTGTTAGTAGATTTAGTTTGACATTTTGATCGCTTCATACGTGTTTGTTGACTCTATTAGAAGAATGCTACTGGATAGTTTAAAAATTTATTTAGCTATAACACATTTTTAGGATGGTGACTTTTTACAGGTGTTTTATTACTTTTTGTCGAGTAAGTAGGTAGGTATACCTGTTTAAACCAGATGACTGAAATAAAATATTACGTAAAGAAAATGGCAGACCTTCGATCTATTCTATTCTGCAGTTCTGCATATGCCTGGGTCATGAATCCAGGCAAGTTTATTTCTTTGAAATTCGAATGTTTTTTTGACAACCTTCTTCGAGATAAATCGAAATTGCGGTACTGGTCGAATACATGCGAGCGCCCGGCCGCCAATGTTTGTATAAAAATCCATATCTGTCGTGTTATTTAAAAATGGAACGAACTTTTTACTTCAACACATGGCAACCAAGGAGGTAACTTTTAAAAGATTTATATTTCGATGTGGCTTCCAAATAGAGCTGTTTAATAAAGTAAAAAAGAAACAAATGAACATATTGGCGCGTGTAAAATTATCGTTGTTCGTCATTGATTTTGGAATGTATAATCAATTTGTTGAGTTTGAATTTCCACGTATTATTTGAGAAAATTACTATACAAGCCAGCCACAACACTAGGTAAATTTACAATACGTCTGAAACTTTTTAGTTGGTTTGTAATATCTCAGTCTGAGTCTATAAAACCATTGACACCTTTAATAAAATTCATCAAACAATGTTTCATATAGTGTACCATCACGTTATCTACGTGTGAACTCGTAAACTATACTACACGCCAACGACACTGGTTTACAGCAAGTAGTTCCCGAGACGCCTTTAATGATCCTCCCTCGCTCCTTAACCGTTAATTAAGCTTATTAATCCGAAGGCACGACCACCTTGTTTTCCTTAATTGGTCCCAGTTTTATTTCAGAGCTCAGCTTCAGTTTTCATTATAAAGTTAAAGTGTATATCAAAAGTGTTTTTTATGTAGATATAGAAACGTGAAGAAATGTTATGGTTTTCTCTTTGTTGATGTGACATTAATGCTAAGTATCAAATCTATGCGAAATCTCGTCTAAGTCATTCTGAGTCATGCTACGGTCAGTATCAAAAGTCTATTAACACTGTTACTTTAACGTTTATCAACTAAATAGATACATGGTTTGATACTTTGTTTTTCAACATTTCATACAATAGCTATGAGTTAATGCTCTTAAAATTTTATATTTGTTCAGAATTTTTATGGATATTTTGCTCAATAAATAAGATTGAAAAAACTGAAGTGTTAATCTAGTTAAGATGCTGACTGTACAACCTGCAACGAATCAAATTGAATCAACCCATAGTATGCTGCATGTGCTTGAATTTAATACTAAGGTGAACAAACAAAGCGAATCAAACTTCATGACTGGAATCTCTCTTCGAAGTTCTCATAACACTCGGGGTCGAGGGTACCTACATTTTAACGTACCTAGTAGGTAAACTAATGACGCAATAGAATAGATTATATAAATATTATTGATTATACGAATGGATCAGTAAATGGATGTTTAAAGTACAAACAAATAACGAACTAAATCCGCTGTACTGTACAATTCTGCGAATCACAAACACAAAGCGAATTAACCTGATTTATTACATCAAGCTGATGCATTGCTGACATGGAGTAGCAAAACCAATGATGATTTGAAATTTTATGTACCAGTATAAAACGAAAGTTAATATTGTTTTTGAAATATTTTGTGCACAGTGAGAACAGAAGAAAGAGAGGGCAATAATGGAATTATTTTTGTGAGCATCCGCTGAGCCAGCAGGGGTTGTTATTCAATTACAAGGGAGGGAAAATACGAGGCGATGTTTACCTGTGTTGCTGCGGGCCATCCGACCGAATCTTTTTACCATAATTACCTATACCGATGTATTTTTAAGTATAGGAACCCCTCCCAAAGATTGCCAGCTTAATGAATTCGGTGCGAGAGAAAATCTCGCTCATTTCGGAATCCTACGTGATACAAATTGCATTTTACGAATCCTGTATACGCCGGCGGCGCGCGGCGTGATGCTAGATCGAAAACCATTTTTGTCATTTATTCGCAATAATCCAATATGGAAGCGGGTGCGCGTGATCTCATTGACACTAAGCTGGGCACGGGTTGCTATCCATTATTCATGGTGTCCAACCCGTCGTGAATAATATTTGATGCGGTTTTGAAATGGCATACCGTTAGAGAAACTTCAGTTTCGGAGAATTTACTGCTTCATTAGAGGCGATGGGTTGGCTGGTAAATTCGCTGCTTGTTCCTGATCTGCCGAGATCTGGGTGACGTTTCGAATTTCAAAGGAATGAAAGGCTCTCTGTTATGTGGATGTGTCGTGTTTACATGGAAGGCTTAATAGTATAGGTTAGCATGAATGCGTGTCTGAATTCGTGGGACAGTTTAATGTGGAGCTTGTGAATGTTTCTAATTAATGAATACCAATTTCTGCGTATTTCACCGTGTTTGGTTTCGTGTTTACACAGACGATTGTTCAATAAGTTCATACGAGGAAAATTAATTAAATTTTCTGGTTAGTAGGTAGCCTAATGGATTTCGTGTTTTCTGTCCTTCGTTGAATTAGTAAGTGTGATATTTAGGCCAGTCCACACGTACCACAACCACACCACATTGCAGCGACAAAATGTAGCCAAGCAGTGATTACGTGTGAATAGTGTTGCTGCAGCTTCTTGCAGTTGCGTTGTGGTAAAACGCAAAACTTCATGTCGTCGCGTCAACGCAACGTTGTGTTTGCGATGTGGCCGGCTCTAGTGCACGGTCTCGTCTGTGGTGAATTTGTGGCTGCGACGAGGTCTTGATGTGGTCGATATCGTCCACGCGGTAAATTTTGAAGGCCAAATGTGGTCCGTGTGAATAAACTATTCATTTTCATACAAGTTAGCGTCCGACCACATGTCGTCGTTGTGATGAGGTTGTTGTTGTGGTGTGGTTGTTTAAAGTCGATGAGACTTGCGAACAATCTCGGTCGGCGATCACTTACCATAATCTATAGCATTTACAACCTCATATAGTTAAATACAAAAGACTTTGGCGCCAAGAAACGGAAGCTTAAGCTGTAGAAAATACGTAATCAGCGTTTTGGCACCGCTGTGCACCATTTTTGGAAGGAAAGTACAGACAGTATGTCTCATTTAGCGTGTATATATGTGTGTAAGTGGGTAAATATATGGTTGATCCTGTCGTCAAGGGAGCGTGTCCAGGGGCTACTCATTTTAGATAAGGAACCCGTGGGTTTCTCGGTTCCTCCTTGTTGACTTATTGCGTCTATCGCAGAATCGTCGCAATGCCAACCATTGCTCTGGCAAATTGTGACCGTAAGAAATATATGTGCGAATATAATGTGCTATTTTGAGGTCAATTTACTATTTCATGAGAATTGGGCAGTTACCTACGTAAATATTTTTTTGTTGATTGTTTTGCGAAAAACGAAAGATAACTTTTGCTTGGTTACTGGGCTGGAAATGGAAAAAAACTATTTGAGTAAAATTTATTTTATTTGTGAGTTCTACGAAACGACGAAGTGTATTAGTTTTGTCACATTAAGCTATTTCGAGCATGGCTGCCGCACTTTATGACCTAGTTTTTTTGTGAGGCTATGTAATTTTGTCAGCTTCGATACAATAAAGCGATATAAAGTAGTGTAAGTTTATTGTATCGCTCCCTTAATCGCCAATTTATTCCCCGTTTAAAATAATGATTTGAAGAATTACATCTTCGAATGTTATGTAAATCTTCACTTCATCAACATTTCACTTTGAACACCGAACTTAATAAACAAGAAGCAACCGTTAACTACCCTCACCAACCGTATCAGTGTACAGATATAATTAGGTACAGTCGGCATCACATTAAGTTAGCTCCCAAAGCTGGGGCATGCGGCTGCTTCAGAGTGACAGCGCGGCCCTTAATGCGGTTAAACAGTTAAACAGCTTTAAGCCTACTGTAGTCAGTGTACCGTTAGCTAACTTGTACTAGTAGCTAAGCTTAACTCGGCTTGTGGTTCCGTCTTCATTAAAGGACTAGAAGACTTTGAATTTATATAGGGTTGAGGGAAGGAAAATGCAGTGGGGTTGTTGCAGATGGTTGGTTAAGCTTTAAAATATTGGTTATTTTCCAATAAGCTGACTCCTACCGAAAGCGTGGAAAGTATGGAAAAGGGAGAGGGATACCTTTGCCCTGCAGTGGGACAATACAGGCTAGTTAGATTAGATTAGAATATATAACGTAACTGAGATATTGTTTGATCTTTTAATCTCTGTAGTCATATTTATATGGAGGGTAGTAGTAGAATCTGCAACGCTGATCAAAAAAATCAAATGCATTTATGAATGTCTGTGATATCTTTCAGTGAACGCAGCTGCGGTGTTTGAATTTTGGGTTACTTTGTGTTTAAAAAAAAGGATAAAGTAGTACAGTGTGGTCTCGCTAAGTTATCCTTTCAACTGTCATTAACGAGACACAATAGAATTTTAATTGTTATCCACCTCAATAAGGCGTCGTAACAGATGATGAGTTATCTAAAAAAACAGTGGAATTTGAAAATCTATAGACGGCAACACCATCTGTCCTATGCGAAAAGAATTTGATACTTTGTTTGCCTTTATGTTTTTGAAAGGTTATTTTGTTTGTATTCAGATTTATTCCTGGTAAAGAATAGTCATTTTAGCACGATGCAGTGTGGATTTGATACAGTTTTGTCATCGTATGGAAGTAGAGCATAGGTACGACATAGTCTATTATTACACATAATCTATTAGGCAAAAATCAAAAGGCAAAATATCAAAATCATTCGATCTTCTTACACGTCAACTTTTCGATATCTTGTAAACATTGTCGTTTTTAGTTAAGGACGACATCGTGCTGTTCCTTCACATCTTGGAGTTTACATATCATAAATTATATAAAACTCCCGCACTCTACTTTTAATAGGTTTAACCATTTTTCTACTTTATTTTGTGAAAACAACTTTTATCGTAAGCAATTTGACATTTCAAGTACCCCGAAACTGACATAACCTTTCAACTGTCATTAACGAGACACAATAGAATTTTAATTGTTATCCACCTCAATGAGGCGTCGTAACAGATGATGAGATAACTGACTGATGTAAAAGTTTACCATATATAAAACTTTTTGGGGTTGCCCATTTATTCCATTGCAGACTTAGCGTGGCCAGATTCTATTTATGTTCGGGATTCATAACATTGTTGGAAGGGCCGATTTAGAACAGTGTTGTAAAATACAATATACTCTAGCATCTAGCAGTTGGATGGTAGAGGCTGAAATTGAAAGCATCAGTTTTAAACTGAACTTTATACTCAGGTATTTTTGTGCCTTAAATCAATATCTAAGGTATTCCAGACGCCCATAATTTCCAATATCTTTCTTTACCTTTTTTGCCTTCGTAAAATTAATCCAAGTTAAGTAGATTATTTATAGCTTCAGAAAATAGGTTGGTTGCGTGTAGGTGCACGTGCTCTGCATAATAATTAATCACTTGTTTTAACTACCCAACTTCCCGATTACCCGTATGAAAGAGTGGGCGGGTAGTAGTACATCATAATAATTACATTCTCCTTGCCTTCTTTATTAATAACACTTATTTTTTAACTTTATATTTCCTTTGTTTTTAGTATTGTTGTTGGGTTTAGGAGTGTAATCATCGTAAAGTTATTATTGCTGGCAATGAAAAATATGTAAGTCCAGTGAGTCCAGTCATCATTTTAAGGCGGGAGACAGTCTGACAAAGTTATGTCTACGCAAAAAAGAAATGGAAATAAGCTTTGTTTTGTTAGCTTATTTGTATCTTTAGTCCAATAGATGTCTTTCCATATCACAAATCAAGGAGTGAAAGACATTCAACCGCATCCGGCGTGCGTGTATGACCAGATGTATGAACGTAAACGAGGCAAAAGGACTATGTAAGGATCGTAGCAGGTGGCGTTCTGTAGTTTCTGCCTACCCCCATTGGAAGAAGGCGTGAGTTTATGTATGAGAGACATTAATTATGTAATTATTTTTTTTCTTTGCTGTAATATTTTGATTATGTGCAATACAACACTGTTTCCGATTTCATATTGTCTTCACATAATTAATTGTTACAATACATAGATTCCAAAGTACATATTGACATAATAGATAGGTTATATGCAGAGGCAGCCAGCAATTAATCGCGATGATTACCTACTCAGTAATCATAGTGCTTCATATTATGCTCGAGTTACTAGTCCTTTGTGTAGTATCGTGTTACAGCAGAGTGATTGCATCGGATTAGACCTATATGATGGATGTTGCTCAGATATAAACCCTAACACCTTATTCTCAGATTTATTTATTACCTACTTACTTTGGTCAATAAGATTTGTTAACTGTTATTGTTACCTTAATTTATATTATTTTATTTATGTTTATTAAAGTGAAACTTTTATTACATCGTCTCAAACTTTTTCGTCTGTGTGTTGCATGTCGCGTGACGGTCGGCCGCGGAGTAGGGATAAAGTGAAAGGCGCTCGTCAGAGCAGTCAAGGCCAATATGGCGGCGCCTATAGTTCGCTTAAAAGTTTCACTTTTACCGTGGTTTCATAAAACCACACAATCCTTTTTTATTTACTTAGCAGTATTTTTTATAATTATATAGGCTATGGTACCTTTACACCTATAAATATGTAAGCAATATTTTTTCGCCTTGCAAGTCAGTAGATAGTGATACAATATATTTTAATTTTATAAAATTATGTACCACTACATTATACCTATGTGTCCGAAACAAAAATGATTTTGAATTTGTTTCATATTATGTGGAGTGTACTAATTGAGATAGATGAATAAATGAAGGATTGTTACTTGCTAAATCATTTTTAGTTCTGGCAAGAGGGCATTGGTGTCGATTCCCTTGTTCACAAACTAAACTAAATTTAAGTTCAGTGCATCTTTTTCTTTCTATTTCATTAAGAAAAGGACAGAAGATAAATTTTAGTTTAGTCCTGTCAAATTAATCAGCGCCTGTCAGTCTCCATACAAGTTTAGACGTGATTAAAAACATGCCAACTAAAATTACGTCAATTTACGTCAAGCGCTGACAATATTACTACGGGATCGAGACTTATACGGGTGAAACCGCGGGGCGCAGTTAGTTGTATATATAATACTTTTTTACGACTACAACAGTTCTGTTCTTTGCTGTTCAAGCATGATCAGTTAGTTGGTTTGGAATGCCAAATATTAAGCAAAGTCATCTCTTTGATAGTAAGCTTTCGATGTTGTAGTTGTAGTAGATGGCAGCGAATACTCATTTTTTATGGTTCCAGACGTCCGAATGAAAAACGGTACCCTCATAGGATCACTCGCGTGTGATATGGACCAATGGACCGAATAAATTTAAATTTGATACACATATGAATTTCTGTGACCCAAACACGGACGTCTAACGTAATTAACAGAATTTTAAATATGGGGTCACTTTTGGGAGATGAATAAGAAAATAAAATAAAAAATATTTGTAAACTGGTACCGTGTGACATATGGCTTACATTGAGTCTCAATTTTTTTTTATAAATATGTTTAAAGATATTTAAGAAAATAGATGAAAATTTACCACACACCCTTTATCTCCTAAATTACTGAGCCTAAAATATTGAAAAAATACAGAAAATACATAGTTCTATACTTATAAATTACAGGAAACCTATATGAAGTCTACATATAGTTTTGAAATAACATAGTAAATCTCTCAATATTGTGCATACAAACTTACAGTTGCCATTGGAATGTGTGGGAGAACATGCTTTTCAACTACAGTGTTAAGTTTGTTCTTGGAATAAATTCATCCCAACTAAGTATGGAACACTTCATTGAGCGTGGTTTTATATAGCCATGGTTTCAACAGTAGCTTCAGCGTACTTGTAATCCAAGTTTTACGATCTATAGTATGTGCATATCAAAGGAATGATTAAATAAAATGGAATACGGGAAAACACCACACATTTAATTGTAAAGTCTTTCTGTGAACCGTGTATTTTCGGACACACGACAAGTGCAGCACAATTTCAAAGCACCTACGGACATTTTATTAGCTCGACAAAGGTTTCCATTACTTGGCTATCCTTAAAATTACAAACCATTAAGTAGCCTGTATAAATATGGTTTAAATACAAATTAGGTTGACTAAGTCAATTGCGCGACGACATGAGCGTGGATTAAGTTAGCCCCGTTTCTAGTACAAAGGCCAGGCATGACAATGACAGTTAGCTCTACTTGTTCACACCTACCACCTTACATTGCTGATAGCATCCGCAAACGCTATGGGAAATGGAACCTTATTAGGGGGAAAATAAGGCGGTTAGTGTGCAGGATGTTGTCGAATTTAAGGGCGAGTTTATCATGGTGAAAACAGGCTGAGCCAAGTTTTAGCCGACCTCGAGTTCTGACGAGTTTTGTAGCTGTAAAGAGAACTTGTATTAATTTCCACTTAATATCGTTTTGTTAATTACGTTTCTATCGGAGCATAATGCTTGAAGTTTAATTGAAGTTAAACGATTAAGCTCGGTGGGTGCGCACAGTAATTATAAACATTTAGATTGTTTATGCTTAGCGTGAGATGTTCATTACGCAACTATTCTATAATTAGGGCCGTCTGTTCGTGCTCAGTGGGTCATGCAGGGAGCAGAATGGCTCATCATCGCAAATTATCTCAAAGTAAGGGTTAATTATTGTTTACGTTGTTGTTTACGTGGAAATAATAATTAATTTTAAAGTTATTTTAGATGGTTATAACTTTAAAGCCTATCAATTAGAGCGCAGTATCTACCTAAGCTCTTGACTCCACTCTTATCTTTTTCAGTGTTGGTAGGTACCTGAGGTACGCAGATAGAATAGTGATCTAGTGTGTGATTTTGATAGGATTTTTTTTTTTGCGGTGGGAAATTATTAAATAACTTCTCCCGCTCTGGGCGGAGCGGGAGGGCGTGTAGGCGCGGGCTTGCGGACGGTGAGCAATGGGTAGCTCGCCGTCCGATAAGGACCAGGCCCGGGACGACGGCGCGTTGTGTTCCACGCGCGCCTCAAAGAGATGTCAGCAGAACTGAAGGAGTCCGCAAGGGTCGATGCCTGCCGGGGTTGCGAAGAAATCCGAAAGGGAGATCGTGGCCCCGGCAACATAGCAACTGAAGGAACGCGGGTGGGTTTTAGTTAGTACGATGGCCGGAAATTAGACGGCTGACCAAGAAATTGTAACATGAAGATCCTTGCCTATTTGACTCCAAACAGGTAGGTATACTCTTCTATCCGCCCAAATACCACAAATTAAACAAAATTTTATCTCGTTGCAGTATAAGTTCGAACTATCACAAAACTAGGTGCTGAATAAAATTAATAAATAACAAATGGCGACCTATTGTCGGGAAGTGATAGAACTGGAGTTTGTTCAGAAACTAACTTAGCGCGGCGGATATTGAAGTTGCGGGGAGGAAACCACTCCGTAACGGAGTCACACCAACTGTTAACTACGTTACACTCTGATGTTTTGTTTGCTTCTTCATTTTGATACAAAAAAATAGTAAAAATGTTACTTGTTATTTTTTACAAATTGTTTAAGGTTTGTTTCAAGTTTTGGGAAGTGACAGTAAGATTTTAAAGTTGATACCTACGGGGCGTAGTGCAAGGGATATAGCGGTGGCTCCCATATTAGTGGGTATAGGTACGTACTACGCATGACAAACTACGTTTGATCTGAGGCCTATTTAATAAAACCGACTGGCGACAGGCGACAGGCGATAATCTGTCAATTTCACAAGTTTGCTTCACACGTTTTCGGTTTTAATAAACAACACAGTCATGTCGTGAAAATGTCACAATTTTGTAATTTTTTGAGAGACATTGTTAGTTAATTGTATTCAATAGAGCTCGGGTTTTTACTTACCGACAATTCTTAGAGCACCTCCACTTACCATTTCTTTCAGATTTCATGTTTTTGTTCTCGGAACAGTGTTTTAATTACGTTTAATTAAATTGATGACACTTGGAAATAATGCGATATATTTTATATTGCCAAGTTCGCAGAAAAGCTTGTCTGTTTTGGAGCGATCAGCGATACAATCGGTTCCAGTGACACAGTAACAGAAGCCCATATTTCCAACACCAACCGTTGAAAGGGCGCTTTCCTTAAATTCCTAGAACCGTTCCCCGTAATATCCTCATTACGTAAAGATATCAATTTCAAACGTAATTCCAGCGTCGGTTGCGACATATCTAGCAATCATTCTCATCCAATGACGCGACAGAAACCCCTCATTTTTCCACAAGACGTATTTTTATAAAACTCCTTCAAAATTAGATCACATTGCGTATCCGCGGACATAAAAAGGGTTCACAATATTTATCTAGGGCGCATTAAATAACGGTAGCATTGGAATAACAAATGCCCACCGTTGGGACCAACAATAGCCCGAATATATCACGACTCAAGCGCTAGAGGGCCGCAATTTCCGAAAGAGCCCGCAAACGGCTATGTTCGTAACTCTAGTAAAGCCTCGATTTAACTTGGTATTGGCTACTAAATATTTATTGAAAATATTAATACTTAATGATGATATTCGCCTTCATATAAAATAGATATGTATTGGGGAGAGACGCTGACACATACTTTTATTTCTGGTTCTCACTTCTGGCTGAGCAACAATGCTGTTGCTTAACTTAACCCCTTTGTTAAGTGTGGAGAATAGTGAATTCAGTATAAACGATTGGAGGTTTGGATAGTTCTGCCATATACTAGAGTTTCTAATTAACTTGAAAGCAATAATTGAGCTTTTGCAGAATATGCTAAAACTAATTTACACTGCAGTAGCTCATTAAACCATTGAAATTCATTATCTTTTTACACAGAGAATAAAACCAGTAGCAGATAAACTTTTATTTGGCTTAGGAGTGCTGATTACTGCCTAGTTACTTTGATCAATGGTTAAGTCCTGCGAGCGATCAATTCAATTAAACTAACGTTTTACTTACAAATGGCAACGCTCCGCACTAATGATGGACACAAACTAACAATTTGACCGATCATTGGCCTGCCTATTAAATGCACAAAGAGACCATGAGCATAGACATATTCATAAAGACCGATTCTAGAGTCCGCGTCACCACTCAAGTCCGATAGACGCGGCGCTAAAGGAGTTACCGTGGAGTTTCTTGCCGGCTCTTCTCCATAGGAAACGACTAATTGGAACCGTGCACCTAGCTTCTGACGTTTCATAAGTGCCCTTGTAGGTTTATGTGAAATAAAATATTTTGAATTTGAATTTGCTAGTGTCTATCACATTGCATCAAATTGCATTAAAAAAAAGTAGTTTCACAATTTTACGCCGGACTTCAGTGGTAGTGCGGACTCTAGTTCGGATTTCCGTTGTCCCTACCATAGACAAAAAACATCACCTCTACGTCAAATAAACATAAAGAAAAAGGTTTATGTTAAATACATTTTGAATAAAAGACCTAACTTGTATAACAAGTTCCAATTTGGTTACAACACCCGATACAATAAGTTTTGCTGTACATACATTTACGGGGAAAGGTTCGTGCGTAGCAGAAACTTCTCTCGTAGCAGACGAATTTCGGTGTGTTCGACCTTCGCTGGTAATTTTCTCCTCGTGTCGATGTTTTTCCTAAGATAGATTACTTTCCAAGATGCGGATTATATGGCTAAGTAATGTTAGTTTAATATCGGTATGAAACCTCTTGCCTTCACGTAAAACTCTGACGGTAGTAGGTATATACATTTCATGTTGATTAAACATTTTTTTGCAAGGGTAAACGAACGGTTTCTCTGCATTCATTGAAATACTAAAGAAAATGATAGATAGATAGATAGAATATTCTTTATTATGTACACCATAAAAATTACAGACATTAATATAGAAATTTTACATTGGGTGACACAATGGGCGGTCTTATCGCTAAAAGCGATCTTTTACAGACAACCTTTGGATGGATTTAAATGGAAAAGGAGAGACAATACTGCAGGTAGTCAGTGGTGTACCATTTACATATACAACAGAATACACAGATACATAAAGCATATAATTACCTATATATATATATATATATATTAGACAGATGTACATAAAATTATAAACATGAAACAAGAGCAAGGAATTATATGTAATGACGATGTTTAAGGAGAGAGAAAGTGTTTTTTTACCAGAATTTTAAAAGTGGACAAAGATTGAGCACGCCTTATCGACACGGGCAAGGCATTCCATAACCGTACTGCTTGAACCTTAAAAGATTTGTCATAAAAGCCGGTGGAATGCATCGGCATCTCTAGTCTCAAATTTTCCGATGACCTCAGATATCTATTATGTGTGTCATGAAGGAACTTGAAACGTTCTTTAAGATAAGAGGGGGTTTTAGGATTGAACAGAATACTGTAGAGCTGAAATAAGATATGAGCATTCCGGCGAAGACGTATGGGAAGCCACTTGAGCTTTGTACGAAATTCAGAAATGTGATCATATTTGCGCAGGCCAAATATAAATCTTATGCAAAAGTTTTGAAGTCGCTCAAGCTTATCTAGCTGTGCCTCAGTGAGATCAAGATAACTGACATCAGCGTAGTCAAGGATGGGAAGTAAAAGGGATTGTGCAAGCGCAGTTTTAGTGGCAGTCGGAAGAAAGTTCCGCAGTCGTCTCAAGGACTTACCAGATGCAAAAATTTTGCGACTTACGTCCTGTAGCTGGGGACCCCAAGAAAGATGTTTGTCAATCCAAACCCCAAGGTTCTTAACCTTTTCGCTTACTGGAATAGCAGTTCCGTTAAATTGAACTTGAGGAAGCTGCGACCAGTTTATCTTGGGGGTCATCCTTGAGCTGCCAACAACAATGACCTGAGTCTTCGATGGATTAACCTGCAACCCATGCGCCTCACTCCACTCGCAAATTGAACCCAAATCCTTGTTTATTATATTAATTGCATCAGCCAAACCCGAAAGAGCAGCTTGTCTATATATTTGCAAATCATCTGCATAAAGGTGGTAGGAAGAAAGAAGTTTTTTGGAAATAAAGTTTATAAAAATTGCGAAGAGTAAAGGAGATAAAACGCCACCCTGAGGTACACCGGCAGACGTATAACACCAAGAAGAACAAGACTCTTCTATGCATATACGTTGCCGGCGGCCATACAGGTAACTACGAAACCAGTCAATCGCCGTTGGAGATATGTTAAGCGAGCGAAGCATGCTAAGCAGGATATCGAAATCGACAGTATTAAACGCATTACTGAAATCCAGTAAGCAAAGAACCGTCAGATTTCCTCCTTCCATGCCTAACCGTATGTCATCAGTGACGTTAACTAGGGCTGTAGTGGTGCTGTGACCAGGACGAAAACCGGATTGAAAAGGATTCAGCAGACTATTTTTACACAGAAAAGCACTAAGCTGATTGTGGACAAGGCGTTCTAGGACTTTGGAGAGAAAAGGCAAGATAGAGATAGGACGGTATTCGGAAAAGGAAGTAGGATTAGTTTTTTTGGGTAAAGGAGTGATTTTTGCCTCTTTCCACATCGACGGAAAAACACCATAGGTTATAGAGTAATTTAGGATATAGCATAGGATAGGAAGGATTTCGTCTAGGACAGTTGTAGGACAAAATGTTATGAAATTTAATTTCAGTCTGCAAACGGTAACTTTCAGTAAAGTTGGAAACTTTTCTACGCGGTTAACTTACATGGTTTTCTTTTATTAACTAAAAATAAATGGTTATTGTGTTTTTGATTAATGTTTCTTATTTTTTGTGTTTTTAAGGGGTATCGTATTACCTAGTAACTAGGTTGTGGAGGTCAGATAGGCAGTCGCTTCATTTAAAATACTGGTATTCAGCTGCATCCGGTTAGACTGGAAGCCGACCCCAACTTAGTAGGGAAAAGGCTAGGCAGATGATGATGTTTCTTTTTTTGTAACATTTTGGTTGGTTAATATTTTACCAGCTGACCTAGAAAATAATTAATTATGTATTGTAGAGCTGTCTCGATGTGGTCTTTGAGCTAATAAATAAAATATTACTTAGGTATCTAGAAAATACGAAAAAATTATACGAACATATATGTCAACATAAATTTTGCCAATTTCTGTTGACAGAAATTAGCTTTTCAACTCAGAAAGTAGTAATAAAATTCAATTATAACTAATTTTTTTAAGGCTCTCGGAGACAGGCGCTATGAAATTGTTCAATACTCAATACTTTATTGCATTCCACAATGTATGTGCTTAGGTGGTAAACATTTGAAAAGAAACAATCGTGGACCCTGTTGGGCACAGCAAAAGAAATATAGTAGAGATGAGGACTTATTAAACAATAAGTCCTCATCTCTACTATCTTATAATCGAATTTATTTAAAAAAAAACATTTATTGTGTATTTTATTTGAGTTTTAGAGATTTATCATTTAAATTTTCTGGTACACTATAATAAAATTTACTTAATAATAGATTTATTAATTTATTCGTGAATAGATGGAGTTTTTTTTCTTTTCTGATTGATACAGGTAATTTGTTACATATTTTTATTGACATAACTAGAGGACTTGTTGAATGTATTTTTAGGCGGGATTTTGGTAAGTTTAGTCGTGTTTTGTATCGGAGTGTGTATCTTGATTGTATGTCTTCTCGTTTAGTGTAAAAGTGTGGGTGTTTATGAGCGAATTTACATATTTCAACGTTATGTTCTACGGATTATATCGTATAATCGCATCGCGCTGTCTCGTCGTGCCTTAATGCATGTTAAGGGCATTTAGCACATAATTTAATTGCAGACATTTGCAGTAGTCAGTAAACCTATATATAATTCAGCCTAAAATCCATCGGAGTATCTGTCTAAATCCGTCCACCGTTAATTGGGATGGTGCATAAGCTACAATAATGAACCACATCTCAGTGTTGGTCGTCAATGCAAGATAGTTATAACAACAAATTGATAACCAAGCTTTACAGGTGTATCACGTAATTGGGTGTGCAACATAAGACTGGAGATTAATTTAACTTAATCCTTCGTTAAGAGGTTATAGTGTCGCAGTGGCAAGGTTATTGCGTGTGGTTATCATTTAAGTATATTTTATATTCCGAATTAAAATTCCTTCGTTCTGTGGTTTAATTGTGTCTTGGTTTTTACTTTGCTGATGAAGATTTTCTTCTTCAACGATTATTTATTCACATTGAAGATTAAAATTAGAATGAGACTAGGTTTTTCAGTAATACAATTCAATTAAATAATTAATTACAATGTGAAATTAACCACAAAAACCTGCCTACAAATTTTAAGATATTCATTAAAATTATTCATAAAACTGCGAACGTCATAACTGGGACCAGCTTAAATAAAACACGATTATAACCAGTTATATTTGTACCATGGAAACCAAAAAGGTTATTTTCACGTTTCCTTTTTATTATACCGTCAAATAGAGCTTTTTAACAAAGGCAGTCCTCACAAAGACGAGTAAAGCCTGTGTGACGACAACTCGTTAAAATTTTAATCCGCTTCGATATAAATCTGATTGAAAATGCACCGACGTACGGATCGTTACGCTCAAACAACGGGCAGAGAAAATATTTGGTGGGACGTTACGTGCGCTCCGGTATTTTTGATCTGTAAAACCATTATTTTCACAATATATAGATGCATATCGGGTTTGTTTGAAAATACTGTTACGTTTTAAACTTTTATCTCCCTTGATTATAACAAGATTTCTGCTCACAACGGCTTAATTAAATCAATGATCGCGATGGCCGACCTCTGGGCGCTGATATCTACCCTCTATCATTTCGAGTCTGCAAGCGATAGGTAGGGGTGATAGACATCGTTATATTTCATTACCGTCATTATATTAGTCTGGTCGGTCCGGCCGGGAGCATTTTCACAAAAGGCCAACCCTAAAGGTTCAATCGGCAAATTGCGCATACGATTCAATGAGGTTTGAACGTCTTGGAGACGAGTTTCCGGCGCAGACGGCTAGATGGCGCCTCATCACGTCTGCACATGCAAACTGTATCATATGTACCAAAGTACCTCATTCACGAATCTGAGGTGTTTTTGTAGCAATCATTTTCAGCTTGAGTGAACGTATGGATCGCGCACAAGTATTTTTCTCCAGCAATTTCGTTTGATATCGGTGCAGATTTGAAGATGATTTTACAGGTTTGTTTTTCTGATTTCGATTTGCTTCAGTGAATAAAAGTTCTTACCCATATACGGTATAAAATCTTTTATACTGTGTACCTATTCGTAACAATATGAGTTCTATATGGAATGACAATCAAACTGCCTAACCTTTTCCCAACTATGTTGGGGTCGGCTTCCAGACTAACCAGATGCAGCTGTATACCAAGTTTTTATCTTGGTAAGACTGGGTGTCAGACCTTCGGGCTTCTGACGTCCCGTCACTACTGTCCAAGATTAAAAAATGACCCATTCGTAACAATATGACTTCTAAAAGGAATATATTGTTAATATAACCATTAATTCATTATAATTACGGTCATTTTAAAACCTCAATGAGTGTTATAAATCACTAATTGTGACAAAATTGTGCCAAAGCACTACTTTCAACCAGGTTTGGCATAAATATGGTGTGTTAAAATTTGTTCAAATTGCACTATTTCGTGGCGGCTTGCCAACGAGCTCCATTCCAATAGTTAAAGTTACCAAGGTTACTGTAACTGTACTGTTGTGTTAGTTATTAGTAGCTCGATATCAAGGAGGTGTAAGTAAGCAGCTGGTTAATGATTTGTTTCAAAAGTATTTCATGAAAATGTAAACAAATGGATCAGAAGGCCAATTCTCGTCCTAAAAAAAGCGGCCAAGTGCGAGTCGGACTCGCCCATGAAGGGTTCTGTAGCAGCAAGTAACATTGAATGAAAGGTAAATTGCGGTTTACGATTTATGACGTATTAAAAAAAAACTACTTGCTAGATCTCGTTCAAACCAATTTTCGGTGGAAGTTTACATGATAATGTACATCATAGATTTTTTTAGTTTTATCATTTTCTTATTTTAGAAGTTACAGGGTACACTTCCAAAGTGGTAAAATGTGTGTCCCCCATTTTACCACTTTGGAAGTGTCTCTCGCGCAAACTACATATTCAGTTTACAAAAAAATGATATTAGAAACCTCAATAGGTGTCATTTTTAAAGACCTATCCATAGATACCCCATACGGGGTTAAGGGTTTGATGAAAAAAAAATTGAGTTTCTGTTCTAAGTATGGGGAACCCCCAATTTTTTTTGTTTTTTTTTTCTATTTTTGTATGAAAATCTTAATGCGGTTCACAGAATACATCTACTTACCAAGTTTCAACAGCATAGCTCTTATAGTTTCGGAAAAAAGTGGCTGTGACATACGGACGGACAGACAGACAGACAGACATGACGAATCCATAAGGGTTCCGTTTTTTGCCATTTGGCAACGGAACCCTAAAAATGTTCACATTCAAGTCGCAATCTGTCAAAATTCTCAAAAATTTTGGTAAATTGATTGTATTTTTGACAGATTGCGAATGAGATGCGAATGCGAACGTTCTTAAAAATTACGGGAATTGCCCTCAGAAAATGTACCTGTGCATGTCAATTTGTAATGCCATTTAAAAATTGAGTGCTTTGATTTGATTATTTAAATCCGAAATTCTAATTTTAAATCACCATAAACGACATAGGTAGATGTTTGTTATCATAACCAATTTAGTTGATGATTTTGCAATTACAATTTAAAAATGTTATTCGAATAATAGTTGTTCAAAAAAGAAGAGAAACATAAAGTTGAAAGATTCTAAATACAGACGAATGTTTGTTATTAATTCCCTTCAATGAGAGATTGCGTAAGAATTTAATCTAAACATTGAGTCCAAAAATGGTGGTGCGTGGTGAAAAAAAAAAACAATAAAAATAAGTTTAGTTTGATTGCTGTACTCACCACTCACACAAAATTTGCGTTTCAATATGAAAGGCCCCTTTACCACAGATTAATACAGAAGAGACACTCCGCAAGTCATTTAAATAAAAAGCGACTCTTGCTACGATACAATAAAGTGCAAATTGCCCACAGTTAGGTATATTCACCTAGAAGTAGCCTCACTTTCTGACGCGTAATTCTCAGATCATCTGACTACTTTACACTCACTGAATTGGCTCAGCAAGTCGAGCCCGCCGCGTACTTGTAGCTTCATACCTAAACTGAGGAGATCTGTATTCATCAGTGCCTGTACAAACCAAAACTAAACGGACAATTCCGAAACAAACATAAAACATTTAGACTGTGAGTGAACATGTTTCATTACTTTAAACAGTAAAGCTGTAAAGATTCAGTAATAAATAAATTTAAATGCAGTTCAAACATTTAATTAGAACTTTTAAAAAGGTCTGCTAAAGGTGATGGTTGTCATGGGATTACATCGTCTGCCACTTGTCTTGAAACAGTCCTTGTTTTGGTATAGACTTGAAATGGGATTAGTCTGAGCACCTACCTCCGCCTCCAATCGATGGAATAAGCCGCTTCTCCCCTACCACGGCAATTTCAGTCATTACGAACTTTTGAAGACCACTTTCTTTTCTTTTTAAAGATTTTAGCCACTGAGTAGGTAGCCAAGTATTAAGAAGTGAAGCTTGATGATTAAGGCTCTATCGTTTACGTAGTGTTAATGGGTTTTGAGAACTAATGTTAAAAGTAGTCTTTTAAAGCTTGATTCTCTTGTCTGCTTACAATGACGACTGCTTGACTAGATTGTAGCAATTATGTTTTATATTTAATAATACCTGGTTGACCGAGCTCTGCTCGGGTGAAAAGAGATAAACGTATCGTCCAAGTATACAAACTTTTTTTGTTTGTTGTATCACATTCCCGAGGCTGTGAAAACAGAGAAAACGAATTTTCCCAGATATGAGACCTAGCCCCCGTAAACCCCTTTATTGCAACTTTTATCTAAATAGATAGAGCCGTTTTCGAGAATGTGATTACAAATATATATCTATATCACAGCCATCTGGTTAAATTAGCCAGTTAATTGGACGCCTAGGCTGTTCATTAAACATCTAATTAAATAGCTGAAGGAGAACTAGCCAAGTCATTGAGCGCAACGTTTAACCAGATGGCTGAGTGTCGCGTAGTCATTTAGTTAAACTGGGTGAAATAGGTTAGGTTAGGTTAGGTTAGAACTGTGACCAAACCGCATCTATTTTCAAGTTGCTCGGAGAATTTTTTCACCATTTGAATTATTGGCTGAGTCCTGGTCAGCCATCTTCAAAGGGCTGATTTTCAATACGCCAAGTTGTTAAACGTTGAATGATTCTAGTTCAATTAACAATCGGCCTAGGCATCCAATTGGATGCCGTTTAATGAACGGCCTAGGCGTCCAATTAGCTGGCTAATATAACCAGATGGTTGCGACATATTTGAGCAGTATTTGAATTTATATATATACAAATATTGCACGTTTGATAGTATGGGATGAAGTATCCATATACAGCATACTTAGGTCGTTTCAGAGCTGATATGCGAAGTAATACAAAATGATCGGCACTTCAAGTCGAACTCATAACGCGAAGTATTCCTCAAACACTCAAACGCCACACGATAATACGTAACACGTCAATTCAATACCGTATCTGTGATTGTCACGACAAGTGATTCAACAAATTGCGCATTTTGTCGTTGTCTCAAGGGGAGTCGGTACGGTATTATTCTTGTGCAAATAGTAGCGAGCGCCCGCGCCGGGCTCATTCTATCAGTTTCCGGAACATCAACCCCGCTCCTCCATACGATGCTTTGTTTCTGACGGCCGATGTCGGCAACTTTCACACCGACACGTAACTAACAACCCCTTACGTAACCTGATTACCAGTCCGCACGTATCGAACAATCTAATGTACTGTATGATATTGTTTTGACCCGAATTTAATGAAGTGTAACGGTGTGAGATACGGACGCTTTAATACGTTATTGTTTCCATTTAAAATAATAAGTTCTCGATCTGAGTTCGTGATAAGGGGAGTTTATTTTACGTGGAACCTAATTTAATTAACGCATGTACTGTACATATCTGTTGTTCGCTTAAACTTTGATTTCAATTTTCTGATTGAGTTTAGACAGTTCGATTTAATTTCGTATTTGCGTTGTATCTCCTCGAAATTTTCCCTCTTTAGTTTTGTTACGTAAGGCTGGTAATGGAGGCTTTCTTGCCTAAAATTGTTGTGAATAAAGGAGAGCCCAGGGCGGGACATGCGAAGCTTCTTTTTTTACATTTAATTAAGAGGATATCTTCACAGCGATTATTATATTAACTTGTACTATTATTTTTATCTGACTAAGATCATGAAAGAAAAATAATTTAGGTTGAAAATGAGATCTTTTTGTAAAAGAGGCATCTTTTAAATTGCTGAAATATTTATGAAAAAAGAAAATACAAAAGCCGCGCCGCGCCGCTGTAAATAAATTGGGAAATATGTGTCTGCCATGCTTTCTTTCTTTCAAATGAAAAGTAATTTACAGTTTAGTTTATAAAAGGTATTTATGATAACTGCAATAAGAAAATGTAGTAGTTACCTACTTACCTAATATTAGTACTTACAGAACTATAAAAATTATCGACTCTGTCAAACATTTTGACTACTAATGACAACTGAGGATGATCGATAGTTTATGGACACATTTTGAAAATCTTTAGGTTACCTACTGCAATTTGTTTTTTGTACCATTCGCAATTTGCGACTACAAATAAAAAGTGATTTTTTGTTTCTTAAAGATTGATCTTGATACATTTTACTTCTCATTTATAAAAAAAAAACATATTTTTTTGAATTTTCATTTAAGTATTTATTTATTACCATATTGTAACATCTGTAAGTATTTACAAGCCATAGTATAAACGTAAGGGACCAGTATAACTTATTTGCTAAAAATAGCCCCAAAGCCAGGCCACCTTTTAGCCAAGTAGGCTGAAGTAGGGTATTATTTATAGCGTCTGAAACTGTTTATAACTCTACGACATTATTTGTAACGCCCACGTACTTACCGACTACTTATATTGTCTTGTCCCTGTCTCTTCTATCTTACAATTTTATTGTAGGGGCAGATATTGGTATAATGTAGTGAATTTTTTTAACGCGGCTTGTAAACTGTCAGAAATCGTCACACTAAAAGTGTCAATACTTGCGATTGTCTTCTTCTAATTCAAAGAGAAAGAGAGAGAGAGAGGATGCCGGCAGAAAAAAACAAAAGAAAAGAGTAAAGTGATTAGTGTCGTGGGATAAAATTGTACACATCGGCCCGAGTACACTGCATGCCGGAGACAGAGAGAGAGAAAGTGCGAATTTGGTCATAATGAAAATCCAAGATGGCGGCTCTGAAAATTTTAAAATTTTTCGTCATGGGTGTCGCTTTCATAGTTTTCGAGGGTGCTAAAGCCGTTATGAGGTCAAAATGTGAATCCAAGATGGCGGCTTTTTCTTTTAAATCATACGTGAGAAAGAACTTCGTTCCTGACGGGGGTCCCCCGATCGCACACGTTTTTTATAATTGGCCTACTTGATCTGTGAGGCGCAGATATTTTTTAAAGCGGGATGTTTCCTTGTTTCAATTTACTTATGTTTACTTTATTGGGTTGGCTATAAGTCTTTAGTTATTACGTACTTAAGGTATGATACATACTACATAACATAAGAAAGTTAAGCTTGTTTCTACATTAACTATTTGTAAAACAAAGGAATTTTTATTTAAAACGAAAATACGATCTTTCGAAAGCTCAAAAGTCAGACAGAATTCCTCATTAAATTGCAAAACAAAGTTCTTTGGTGAAGGACGGATGAGGGTCAGTCCTATGACTGGAAATAGTGGGTTATGGCTCTTTTAGGGTCTAATAGGATTGAGTAAGTATAGAATAACAGATTTATGAAGTGGATTATTTAATACAGGATGATTTAATGGGTACCATGTGGAATATGTAATTTCATGTGGTACCCACTAAATCATCCTGTTAAAGATAATCAGGATCTGCCCCACGTATCTGCGTAGGTAATGTAATTCATTAAGTATCAGAGAGCCAATTAAACAGACAAGTAACGACATGTTGCTTTGACCCTCTCCCGGGTCCGCCATGTCAAAATTTGCAAATTTTCCTCAAAGGGATTTCCAACTCTTTCAATTTACACCAATTAGTGAAAACACGTGGCTTATTATCTTAAGATTAACACTAATTAAGACCCTACGGAGCTCGGCAGAGACCTCAAAGCGAGAGCTTTCCTTTGAAAACATTGCTACTTAATTAAAGCTCATGCCGTTAAACGTTAAAATTATATTTATAAAATGTTTATTTAAGAATTTATGCTCCGAGCTGCATTTGTCTGAACAAGTTCCGTCTGTGCACTTTGCGAGCTGTGCACGTGTTTTCAGCAAAACGACTCGGAGATTTATACGTGTCTAATTATTAAATATCTCGTTACCAACTTTATTCTTTTAAGAGCAAATAGCTTTGAAAAAAAGAAGACAAGTTTTAATGAGTGTAACATTTCTTAGAAATGTAAAAGAGAACTTTCGCAATAGAACATTGTATTGTCTTTGGAAAAAAGTAATTTCATTTAAAGTGATTTATTATTGGATTTTATGTGTTGCTAGATGTGAAGATGATACAAATATATGGCACAAAGTAGAATTCAGAGGACCGTTGCCAAAAAGATAATGAGATTTGCTTTTACGCATAACTAATGCCATTATCAAAGGGTTCGATAACACAAGACCGTAATCAATCGTGTTCACTGACCCGTTAGTTAATTTAGTTAATGATTGTGCTTTATACTCTGATCTAAATATGGTATTAATTCGGTTAATGTGCATTGTCACATCTGATTAGTGGGGCTATTTTATATGCCGGATTCGATCTTAATGCGTACTATTTTCCGACGGAAAAACGAGGAAAATAAGCGTGTTTGCTTCTTTATCTTTACACTCAAGTTGTTAGAGTTAAGTTAGGGATATGGAAACTAGAGTGTTCGTAGAAAATAGGAAAGTGTGCTGTCACAACTTTTATACTATTGCTACAACTTGAAATTCAGCGCAATTTTGCTGTGACTGGAGGTCAACATACCTTTATAAAGAAATATGTAGCAGCTGAGTAATAAGAATGTCTTCGTAGAAATAAGATTTATTTTTAGCAACAGTAATTGCTTTAGTTGCCTTTATTGAGAGGTTGAAATGAACCGTGGTCCTGTTATCACGGCGAGCAAAGGGTAGGGAGGTACCTAATAAATTCACATTAATGTTTATTTTCGAAAAACAAATAGCTAACAAAAGACGTTGCCATCATGTCAATCCCGTGTTTTATAAATCAATTAGGTATCCGTTTGGTACCAATATGGTTTGTTTTGATAAGTAATCAAACCAATAATCCTCACACGGAACACCATCAAAGATTTCATCGTTACTATTAATATTTATGTTCGAAAAACACATTAGCATTAATTTTAAACTAAAGGAAGATATCAATAACAAAATGTGAAATGTAAATAAATGAATCCGGAATCAAACATGGGGAAATGTGATCCGCATCGGGCACCGCGTCACTTGTCTGCATTCGCTTGGAATAATCAGATTAGAGATGTAATTTCCTGTGTCGCTGACGATTGGGCCGTCACCGTCATGACGTCATCACAAGCACAACAAAACGTTTCAATTATAAGTTTTTGACGCATAGAAATGTGGTAGAATATTGACCACGATTCTCCAAATGTTTGACGTGAAATGAGCAAGGAAATTAAATAAGCTGTTGGGGCAGTTTACCTTCCTATAATATTTTGGTAGATTTGGGGGTTTCTTAGAAACATGGTTCTGGAAGTGTTTTTCTGGTAGCAGACTTTTAGAAACTTGTATATACGTGTCGAATTGATCTATTTTTAAGTACGTTCACCTTAAACTTTTTTTGACAATCTCTAGAAACATTTTAAAATTAAAGCAACCTGTATCATTTGCCATTGATGACACTGGTGTGACACTCTTTTGCAAAATAGATAGTAAAATCTCTTAACCTAAACGGAACCATTTAACTGTCCATCTAAATCTGTAGTCGCCCCTTCGAAATGTGTTCAATACATCTTCATTTACCGCCGGCTTCCTCAGTCAACAGCCAGCGATACACCTGAGGGCCAATTGTTTCGCAAATTATTCACATCGCTCTTGCACCCGGGTTGACCCGCTCGTAAGCAACTGGGGTCTCTTTCAATTATGCGGTCACGTGTGTAATTCGGCTAATGATACCATTTCGTGACTACCATTCGAGTTTACTGTGCCATTCGCCCGGTTCCGAGGTGTTAAATGGAACTTACATGTTCAGCGAACGTGATATCATCTCCTGTACAGTTTGTAGTAGTTACCTGTGACGTCGATGCGGGCCGCTGCTGTTAATATGTCACAGGCGCTTATTTGTTGTCAACTCCTGGCTTTGCTGCGTTTACGTGGAAATAAAGTGAGTGTTGGATAAATAGGAGTTTATATTACATGTTAAAACTTCAATCAGATGTCACAGAAAATGCTTAACTAACTTATGCGACTCACAGATCTTAAAAGGTAATAAGTCTTTTTAGAAAAACAAGATTTTTTAAATTAAATTTTTTATTGCAATATGGGTTTGCTCTTGACCTCGAGTTTCCAGAAATAAGGTGTCTGCAGGAAAAATATTAAGTGAATTTAGTCGTTTCACTAACAATGAAAAACGAAACATTTTTATTGTAATTTTCTTCAACTAAACAATAGTTCCAGTAAAAAATAATTACAACAATATTTTAAAGTGATACTTTTATTACATCGTCTCAAACTTTTTCGTCTGTGTGTTGCATGTCGCGTGACGGTTGGCCGCGGAGTAGGGATAAAGTGAAAGGCGTTCGTCAGAGCAGCCAAGGCCAATATGGCGGCGCCTATAGTTCGCTTAAAAGTTTCACTTTTATCGTGGTTTCATAAAACCACACAATCCTTTTTTTTTGTTCTAATAAATCTTTTTGAATGGCCGTTTTTTGACCGATACATAGGTAGCACTTGGCTGAATATTAAGATTCATTTCACCCGTAACCATACTTTTTTGTTAGAGTTAAGAAGGTAGGTCCGACACTTTATTACACGCAACTTAATATTTATCATGCATTTCCACGGAAGTAGCTACCAACCTACCTACCTAATTTAAATGTCAACCCACGTATAACGTTATAAAGAGCCGTCAGTACAGTACATAGTCAAACATTATGCAAGGTCCTAACAGCATAATTTACCTGTCCCATATGAATTAAAAGTAAATTGGAGGTGAGAAGCGGACCGTAAAATCTTTTTATGTTTTAATTCAGACTGGCTCGACGGAATTAGCTTTAAACTCATTTATAAAGCGAATAATAGAAGCAGGTTTACCACCTTCTGAATCAATGAAATACCTACATTTATTTAGTTGGTTTGGTTCGTTTTATTAAGGCACAATTGGCTCGAGCTGGTGCAATTTAACATTGATTCGTCTGGGGGTTCCCGATAATTTACGCCCCCTATTGCTGATTATATATTTACGCGGACACGTCGCGGCGGTCTAACTTTTACCATATTATACAGGCTGTTTGGCAGAACGTTGAACATACGAAAATGGTGGATAGGTGGGGTCATCTGCTACTTACTCAGCCCTAATTTATTTGGCCTTGGCTCCCTGGATATATAAAAAAATTTTTTTTTGCTTTCTTCTAGTTTCACCACTTTCTTAACTTTAAAGTGTATTTTTTATTAAAAATGGGTAAAACAGACAATATTTTTGTTTTTTTTATTAAATCTTTAATGTTGGCAGATTCTTACAAAATTATTGCTTTATTCAGATGTTAGCTGGAAAAAAGTTTTGAGTCTTCAAACTTACAGAAAGATGTAAAAAATACTTCAATCTTAATTTCAACTTGCATTAAAAAAAAAAAAAAAAAACTAGGGGGCCAGGGGCTGAGTAAGTAACAGATGACTCCACCTATCCACCATTTTCGTATGTTCAACGTTCTGCCAAACACTCTGTATCTGTTATGTAGGTAGATACGTACAGACTGGCAGTCTGTAGTTTACTTTATTATAATTGATACTTTTGTAGAATGATAAATAAGACTTGGGTAATAGAGAACAAGAAAACAGAACATATAAAGCTTAAAGCCTTTGGATCTTTTTCCAAGTGTAGTAATATCGTTAAATTACCTTACATACTAAACTTGACCAAATCCAGTTTATTCAGCAAGTCTTTGTTTTATACACTCCCGTTAAGGCCTCATGCAATAAAGAGTCAACTAGAATGATCCAGCTTTTATACACCTGATTTAGATTTTTACCCGTTCCTGGGCAAGATTTTATTTTCTTGTAGATCCTAAAACTTGAAGGATTAGGGTGATAGAGGTACCTTCCGTTAGATTAGAATCCCAAGCGGCCTAGATAAACCTGCCAACCGTCGTCCTCGTAAAGCATTTTTTACACTTGAATAGGTACGGAGGTTTCTTTTCTATGTTGTGACAACAACAGAAATGATATCTAAGATTTTTGGCGATTCATTGTAAGGCCAAAAATTTGTTATACTTATAGGGTAAACCCAAAATCTGAATCCGCAGGGTTCGATCGGTTTGGGAAGCTTCGTTGAGTCTTCCACAGAGCCTAAAGATGAGTCTTAAATCACTGCGTCGTGCCTGTTATGACTTAGCATAATCAGCCTATCATGATCCCATCACTGTTGAGACACAGGCCTCCTTTCTGTGAACCCTCGCACTGGGCCGTAATCCACCACGCGTGCCCAGTGCGTGTTGATGGATACCGGGGGGTGTTTGACTTACAGAGCCGAAACGTGTCCATGGTACGACTAGTTCATAAATTCAAGGTCGGTCAGCGAGCTATGGAACGGGCTATGCTTGGAGTCTCTCTGAGGGATCGAATCCAGAACGAGGTGTTCCGGCAGACCAACCCAACCAACCCAAAGTTGTCGACATAGCTCACAGAATAAGCAAGCTGAAGTGGCTATGGGCCAACATAAGTTAGGATGGCCCTCAGGTTAGGTGAAGCGACGATCTTCGCAGGGTGGCTGGTAGCAGCTGCATGAGACTCGCCAAAAATCGAGTTGAATGGCGTGCAATTGGAGACGTCTTCGTCTAGCTGTATACTGCTATATGCTGATGATGATGAAGGGTCGATCGATCAGGTTAAGCTACGCTTGCCGCGATCAGTCCGTGGATGGGTGACCATCTTTACATACCGAGACCCCTCCGTGCCTCGGAAAGTATGTTAGTCGTTAGTCAGAAGCCCAAATGTATGACAATCAGTCTTACCAATGTGCATCGTGTTACCCAGTAACTGGGTTGTGGAGGTCAGATAGGCAGTCGCTCCATGTAAAATACTGGTATGCATCCGGTTAGACTGAACACATGAAACTTTCGATAGTTAACGATTAGCGACAAGTAAACAGTTTATTTACACCAATAAACAGCTGCTTTTTATTAACACATGCACAAAATATGCTTTTCTTTTTCTTCGAAAACAAAATCGAATCACCATTATCAACGTAAACATTATTAGCAAACGTTCACGAGCCAAACACAGTCACAGACTGTCACTCGCTGGACATGCCACAATTGCGGCGATAAGTCCCCCTCTTTGAGGAGTGGCTGGAGAGGCGCCACGGCGTCCTCACCTTCCGCCTGATGCAGGTACACACCGGACACGGTTGTTTTGGGAGGTTCCTATTACGGATAAGGCGGGAGGAAACGCCCTGGTGTCACCATTATGTGGATCGCCCGGAGGACACGGTGGAGCATACGGTGGAGGTCTGCCTGGCTTGGGCGGAGCATCGCCGTGTCATCGTGGAGGCGAACGGCAGCGATAATCTCTCGCGTCCGGCCCTGGTCCAGGCCATGGTACGGAGCGAGAGCGCATGGGAGGCCATCACCTCCTTCTGGAGGGAGAGGCAAATTTCGCGCCCTCACGCCCCTAACCGCCGCAGTAGACGCCCTATGTGTCGGGAATCGCAGGCCGATCCCCGGCCACCGTAAGCAATGGGTAGCTCGCCGTCCAATAAGGACCAGGCCCGGGTCGACGGCGCGTTGTGTTCCACGCGCGCCTCAAAGAGATGTCAGCACAACTGAAGGGGTCCGTTAGGGCTGATGCCTGCCGGGGTTGCGGGTTCGTCCGAAAGGGTTACCGTGGCCCCTGGCAACATACAGGCAACTGAAGGAAAACGGGTGGTTTTAGTCAGTAAGAGTCTGACACGTTAATTGACAATAAAAAAAAAGTCACTACGCAAAGCTTACAGTTTGCATTTCAGCTTTACGTAATGCAATTATTGTAGTAATATACCAGGGTGACACAATATCCTATGCAGACTACAAACTGCAGTCTTCGAAGACTAACTTGTTAACTCAACCACTTCGGTTTTAGTCGGATAAGTTCGGGTATATTCGTATATCGGTAATCCAATCTATGGGTTTATTATTATGTGTATAAACTTCATAGAGCTGGTGTATTAATGGATTGGAGGTTTTGATAATGAATTGTATCTTATAATTTGTGGTAGAGGGTTCTTAGGCTGATTGAATTGGCAAACCTGCTATAACTATTCATGTTAATAGCAGGTAATGTTGGATAAACGTCTACTATCTATTTACTAAGGTACTGGTCATCATCACATTCAAGAAATTATTTGGACAATTCAAAATATTCCACAAAATAATCTTCTTTTCTATATAAAATGACAAAAATAACATTTTTCAGCTAAATTAATTCAAGTTAAAAGTATACGAATGCCTTAATAGGAAAGGGTGGTAGCTATAAATTATATTAAAATTAAATTACGACATAATCTTATCACCGTAGCCTTTAATTTACCTAATGCGCTATAAAAAATTATGTCCGCTAATTCGTTTTGTGTTACCCTAAACTAATCCTAAAATTTTGTATAGGTATTTCGTTTTCAGTGATATCCGCTGCTGAAATGGTGAAATGGAATCACCTCCCAGCAATTACATTAGCCAAATTGTATTTGAATGAAAGTATGAAAGCTTCAGTCGCCGCAATAAAATGAATTTCATTTCTCTGAGTGAGCCCGGAGCCATAATTTTGTGCCGTGTTTATTTATTAGAAGTAAAGTACACCTTTTAAAAAAAAGGTCTATTTTTGATTAAAAATTTGAAGATTTTATTTTAATTCCGATTCGGAATAAAAGGAAGATGAAAAGCCATGGGTTGGTGGTTATTCTCTTTGATTTTCAAATCATTTAATTATTATATTTATTTGTTTGAATATTAATGTAGCCGATTAAGTAACAAATTTTCAGAAAAATCTGAAAAGTAATGCCCTAGAGTTGGAATAAGTCCAGCTGCATACGATTAGACTGAAAAAAGAACCCCAACATAGCTGAAAAAAGACTAGGGAGATGATGATAATTATTTGGAATGAGTCTTGAACTCTTATCTTGTCTTGAACTCTTGAGCTGGCACACAGGGCACATTTATTCATTATCGGCACTTCAAATTTTCACATGAGCAAAACCGAAGAATGTACCTTTATTTATCAAAAATCCAAACGACCTTACATGTAAAACAAAAAAATTGTCCACATTTCTGCGTAACATTTTGTTTTATCAGTAGGTGAGGGTAAGTCTTCAGAGGGGGTACGTTTTATCTCTTCCACTACATGGCCCTCCCCCAGGGTGTTTGTTTCTCGCGATTGATACGTATTATGTGACATCTAGTCGAGCGAGTGCGCGCAATGGGGAAATCAAAAGGAACCCTGTTTGTATTAGGATATATCTAATGCAATTACGAGTATCATCTGTCTCATCTGCGAGATTTGATGGTTCTTGATTGTTTATATTTGGTTTTAATATTGAATACGGGTTGGGGAATATTTGTTGGAGAGTTACGCTAGTTGATGTATACTATAAAGCTGAAAGCAATTGCTTATCCATAGTGGGTATATATACTCTCTCATATCATTGGATGTTTCTGCCTTTTCTTTATACATTACAATGGTCCTAAGAAATGAGCGTTTGCTTAAAAACGTAAACGTAATGTACCTACAATATCATATGTTACAAGGTTTGAGTCGTTAGTCAAGAATATAAAACCGAAATAACTTCATGTCATCGGTATTTTCCTACAATTTCCGTTCACAAAACTCAACTCTTTCGTATTTTAGTCCGACCTATTAGATAAATCAGAAGTTAGGCTTCAATTAGATGTGTATTATATTTATATGTTTAGATTAGGTACTATAAGTCTGGGGAACCAAATAAGTAAAACGTATTGTAGGTAGGTTAACGTCCAACTCACATAATTATTTATTATCATATCATGATTTCTCATAATCTTTACACTTATTACTTAGTATTTTTGAAATATAAAGCATTGTACCTATATAGGCTTACTTGCTACATAAATTCCACAACTAGCAATAGTTACACAATAGAATCTAATATTTAAAACAAAATAACGGCCACAGGTCATAATTCAGTATGATATTTAAAGAATAGTTATTAAATCAGATTGACTTACAGTAGGTCCTTCACTTGATACTATACGACTTGTTCTCTCGGTGGTCCGTGCTCGAATGCCCGAGAGCTCTGATGTTCTCAACTTAGTAAGCGTTGAGTCAATAGACAAAAATTACAAACGATCGTTGAAACGTGACAGGCAAAGGAAATGTCATCAATCAGCCAATATGATTTTAACAGAATTCAAAATGTAACAAACAAAATGTACTTTTTGTGGAAAAGTTATAAAGTACAATGTTAATTCTCTAACAGACGGCCGTCCTGAGAAAGGAATGACCCCATTGCTTTCCGGCCATTCGAGTATATTTGTGTGTCTCTATACAAAACAGTAATATAATAATTTCTAGACCATACTAGCACCTAATTGACACATACATCTAGTTTGAAAAAAATAAAAATAAAAATCAAGTAAAAAAAAAAAAAAATTAAAAAAAAAATAGCTAATACAACAGCTTTTAACTTAATAACTAAGGTCATAAAAATATAATAATTTAACTAGTACATTGTACAATCAATTCCAAATAAATATGATTCTTAAGTAATAGGTAGATACATAAATCAGCAAATACAACAGCTTCTAACTTAGTAACTAAAGTCATAAGAATATAATAATTTAACTAGTACATTATTCAATCAATTCCAAATAAGTATAATTCTTGAAGTTATTAGGTAGATACATGAATCAGCGAATACAATGACTTGTAACTCAATAACAAAGATCATGAAAATATAATAACGTAACTTACATATTGTACAATCAATTCCTAATAAATATAATTCTTAAAGTAATAGGTACATAAATCAGGGTGATCCCGTTATAGGTCCTAACAAATGATTAAAAAAATGCCTAACTAATACCAGATAAAGCAATCCGCAATCCCGTTAAAGGTCATCGCACACATCAGCCTAGCATCTGGTCATCATCACTTCGCCTCAACTGCTGCTCCTCCTCAACCAGGCGCAGGCGCAGGCGCAGCATGTAAATGGAACGGCTGTCAGGGTCACCCGAGGTGTCGACGTGGCGAGGGCGAGGTGATCGCGACAACTCGCTTACGGCTGGGTGATGCGTACGTGTGTGCAATGAGCCCTAATAAGATTATGTAGGTAGTGTAGAAACCTGGAAAACAAAAACATATTAGTAGAGTTCTATTCGGATTAGTGCAAAATACATCGATTCGCAGTTCAATTAATTACTGATGAAAAAAATATACTAAATATAAGAAAAGATTATCCAATGTAAAAATATCTTTAAAAAAATAGAAATATCTTTAAAAAAATAGAGGAGGTGAACACCGCTTGTACTTCGGCATCAGTCATTGTTACTGACTACCGCTTGTACTTCGGCCTCGGTCCACTTTTTAGAGGGCGTGAACACCGCTTGTACTTCGGCCTCATCATTGTTACTGACTACCGCTTGTACTTCGGCCTCGGTCCACTTTTTAGGGGGCGTGAACACCGCTTGTACTTCGGCCTCATCATTGTTACTGACTACCGCTTGTACTTCGGCCTCGGTCCACTACTTATACTTACAGGCAAGCAGCTTTAGAGTAACCAGATGCAGCCCGTTATTTATTCTGTAATCATGTAACTAGGAAGGATTTGGGAAGGAAAGTCAGCATTTGTCATGAATCTAGCAGAAAGTTTGAGTAGGTAAGTATTAGTCATAGCGTAAGCATTGTATATCTTAATTTGAATCGGAACAGCAATTAACAACCTCGTTACTTAAAATGTCATTGTCTTCGCAGTCAGTGTCATTACTAGGTGCGAAAGTTATCCAACGTTTTAACTGGTCTGCTGGATAAATACTTTTATATTTACGTTTTGAGTGTCCTATAATACTAGAGACTTCATACCGATCGTTTTCTAAAACAGCAGTTATTTTATAGGGGCCCCTAAACTTTGGACATAACTTTTTACTTTTTCCATCTGCTGGATTGTGATGATTGGGAATCATTACTAAATCATCCATTTGAAAGAATTTTGTTGGAGCCCTACCGCTATCAAATTTATTTTTCATGTATTTTTGACTTTTTTCGGTGTTCTCAAGAGCAGCCAACCGTATTGTATCTCTAGATGGAGCCGATTCAGAGGTATCTATTAAATCGGCTAGCTCGTTTAAAATAGGACCCTCCCCGGGACAGATTGTGCGACGTCCGAATACTATTTCAGAAGGAGATTTACCCGTGGTTTTATTAATTATGTTATTTAAACTCCATTGCAATTTACCTACTCTGACATCCCAGTCGCGCTCCGCCTGATCGTAATTGGTCGCGGCTAAAGAATCTAGAATTGTACGATTGTATCGTTCAATCTGCCCATTGGCTCGTGGTGTTGCTACTGCGTTCAGAACATGCCTAGTACCTATTAATTTTACAAAGTTTGTGAATGCCGCTGATGTAAAACTAGTACCGCGGTCGGTGATTATTACGTTTGGGCTACCTATTACGTCAAATATTTCCTGCAGGGTTTTGATAGTGGTTTTAGTTTTTACATCTTTTACTGGTCTTATAAAAATAAATTTACTGAAACCGTCAATAACACCCAGTATGTAAGAATTCCCCTTTTTGCTCCTAACGAATGGTCCTAGATGGTCCATATGAAGAGTGTGAAATGGGACGTTACCTTTGGGGATTGGATGTAAGTAACCAGTGGGTCTACTGGTAGATGCTTTATTGTATGCACAATTAAGACATGCTTCCACGTATTTGCGAACAAAACGTTTCATTTTTGGAAACCAATAGTCTTGTTTTATTTTATCAAGAGTTTTTTCGACTCCAAAGTGCCCCATCTCATCGTGACACAACTGACAAATACGCCATCGTGCCCCATTAGGTACGACCCATTTTTTTTGATCCCCCACTATTCTGTAGATCTTTTCATCCTGGAGGAGGAAATTTGTGTGTATATCTTTAACCTCCTTTTTATTACTTTGTAAGACCAATTTGATGTGTTGTAATTTAGGGTCAGTCATTTGAACAGTTTGTAGCCAATCGGTGGCACTGATATTCATGATATCATACTCCCTAGCATCTAACAGTTCCCGCGAGTCTCTATGAGCAATAGGATTTCGGCTTAACGCGTCAACATGTTTCATGTTGTCGCCTGGCCTGTATTCAATGCTGAAATCGTATTCTTGTAATAACAACCACCACCGTGCTATTCGCGGCATCAAGTCGCGCTTTGTCAGAGTAGTCCTCAGTGCGTTGCAGTCCGTGAACACTTTGAACGGTATACCAATTAAATATATACGAAACTTCTTTAATGACAGGACAACCGCAAGAGTCTCCAATTCATAGGAATGTAGGTATTCTTCATCTTTAGTAGTTTGTTTGCTAAAGTATGCCACCGGCCTAGGGGGAGATTTTTCGTCAGGCTTTTGAAGCAGAATTCCGCCTACTCCTAATTTGCTGGCGTCGCAATGTACCTCCGTTATATAAGTTGTATCATAAAGAGCTAAAATGGGACGTTCGATTAACTTAGTTTTAATTGTATTGAATGCTTCTTCTTGGAGACTACTCCAAACCCAAGGGATATTTGCTTTTGTTAGTAAAGTCAAAGGTTTAGCTATGCTCGCAAAGTTAGGAACAAATCGTCTAAAAAAACTAGCGAGACCAACGAATTGACGGACCTGGTGAACGCTGCTTGGTGTCGGAAATAAAGCTACTGCCTCGGTTTTTCTACTACCTGGCCTCAGGCCATCTTTAGAAATTTCATATCCTAGGTAATCTAGTTTCGTTTCAAAGAAGAAACATTTTTCAATATTTAAAGTCAATCCGGCTTTCCGAAGGCAATTAAATATTTTCCTTAATTTTTCAATTCCTTCGGCTACGTCAGTAGAGGGTGACAAGATGTCATCCATATAGGGCAGGGCTAGGTCGAATCTATCTTTCCCTAAGGTTTTATTTATCATATGTTGAAATACCGCTGGCGCATTGACCAAACCGAATGGCATTCGCGTATATTCAAAATGTCCGTCAGGAGTAACGAACGCTGTTACATGAGTAGAATCTTGCGCCATCGGAATTTGGTAGTACCCCGATTTTAGGTCTAAACTTGTAAAGAAACTTTTGCCGTTAAGTCTGTCTAGTTGGTCATCTATGACTGGCATAGGATACGAATCTTTGACGGTCTTTTTGTTAAGTGCTCTATAATCTACGCATAAACGATAATCATTATTCTTCTTTTTAACTAAAACTATTGGGCTTGCGTAAGAAGAATTAGATTCTTTTATGATATTGTTATCAAGAAGCTCATTTACAAGTTTTTGAACTACTATGCGTTCGCTATATGGTAATCTGTATGGTTTGTAAGAGACTGGAGAGTTATCAGTAAGTGTAATATGCATTTCTGAAATAGTCGATGTTCCCAGCTCGCTCACGTTTAAAGCAAAACAATCACGATATTCATTAACCAACTTTAAAAGTTGTTGTTTCTGTTCATACGTAGTCTCAGAACCTATTTTTAGCATGTCCACTGTCAGGGGATCAGGATTGTTGTCGATAGGTTTGTCAACTGTCAGTTTGTAGACTCCTAATTTGTCAGTCTTTTGGAAATCACTATAAATGTTAAGCGAGATCGGTAATAAGTTAGCCCTTGCAATAAGTTTCCCTTTATGCAATACGTGCTTAACCCCAGACAACTTTATAACTAATATTTTGCCTAAGCCATTTTTAACTGCATATATACCTTGCGGAATTATAATTTCTTCTCCTGTCTTAAAACAAGTGTTTCCTGGTAAGTATATTAGCCCCGTGTGATTACTTCCTAAATATATATCTACACCGACTAGTCCATTAATCTCTACATCTGATTTAATGTAAACTTCCGATTTATCTGCTTCGGCCACCGCTGAGTACAACACCAAACTACTATTAGTTTTGTAAACTCTTACCTCAGATAATTCAGTTAGAGTCTGACCAATAAGTACATCTGTGTTAAGGAACTCATTATGTACGATAAACACTTCTACTATGGCAGTAACAAAGTCCACGGTTATCTCGACGGATGCCTTACCTAACGGTAATACTACACCAGTTGCAAAGCCTTTTAATACAGGCAGTCCCTCTGTTGAGGTATCTAATTTTAATTCGTCCGCCGTGGTCTGTTTGATAAGCGTGCACTCGCTACCGAAATCGACAAAAGCAGTTTTAGGTATGCCATTTACTGTTATATTTTTTGTATAAATATTACAAGTAGTTTTACTGGCTTCGATCAACTGTACCTTATTGACAGGATTCGAACTATTTTTATCTACATCACGCTTGCAATGTTCGGCTAAATGACCCATTCTGTTGCATTTTGGACATTTCTGGAGAGCCTTTGGGCATTTTGGAACAGTATGTCCAAGCTCCGAACAATTGTAACAACGAAGTTTAAACAAAGGATGTTTATTGTTCCGTATGCTTTCTTTAGGTTGAATGGGATGGTTTTTCTTTATTTCCTTTATACTTTTGCTAGAAATATTGCGTAAATACTTGAGCAACCTACTCGGTCGCCTAAAATCCGAGCCTAACGCATTCAGACGGATATTATTATCATAAATGCCCTGTACTATACAATCTACTGCGTTTTTCCCCTCGATCCCACAATGATTTACAAGCTTTGCTTTATCATAAAAGTACTCTTCTAGAGTTTCATCCCTCTTACTTTTTCTATCTAACATTTCGATAAGTTTGTCAGCGTAATTTTGATCGTCTGGAAAACTTTTTAATAACTTGGCCTGCCATTCCTTCCAGTTAAGCTTAACCGACGGTAAGCCTTCATACCATCTGCGTGAAAGACCGGCGAGCTTAGGTAATGCGTTATAAATAATTTCTTTATCATTCCAGTAATATATTTGAGCAGTTTCGTTTACTTTCTTTAACCATGATGTCATCGTTTGATTTTTTTGACTCGGATCAAAGTTTGGGATAACATCTTTGGCGCCTATGAAGCTACTTTCATTACGTTTATTTAGCGCATCTATTAACTTCTCCACTACACTACTTTCTTTTGATTTAGAAGTAACGTAAAGCTTTCGGCGTTTAGTGCGCCTTGATTTCGCTGGGGATCGTCTGTGCTTGCTACTATTCGATTCAGAAGAAGTCGATTTTATTGTAGTACTCGTTACCGAACTTCTGCTAGCATGTTTAGCATGTCGTCTCTTTCGTACGTGTGTGCGTTCACGGCGTGAGCGTTTTTTGTTTTTATGCAAACGTGAGCGTGAACGTCCCCTGTATGCCTTGGACGAATGTGAATCTGTGCTACGTGACCGCCCAATAGAACGAGAAAATCTGGTACGGTGCTTTCGCTTTAACGATCTATTTCTATAACTTGAATGTTTAGCATCCGAAGAGACCAATGTTGAGCTTCTAGAGGTGTCTCTACGTGTGGTTGATCGTGAGCGTGTTTGGAGACGTTTGGCTCTGCGTGATCGAACCACCGTGTTCCTCCCCTTAGATCTACTCCTACGCTCGACTACACGTGGAGGTGTAAAAGCTTCTCTAGCAGACGTTCTATCCGACATTGTCATAAACTTTTATTATTATTGTCAAGTCAAGGTCAAATCGGAATCGGGATAGTAGGAAAATATTGATATGATTAGAATAACATTCTTATTTACCTTGGTAGGTACATGTGAAATATTTATGACAAATTATCTAAGGTCTAAGATAACATCTTATTACAAAAATCATAGAAAGAAAATTTTCAGCAAAGCAATAAATACAGTTATTCTATTAAATATCATTCGAGTAATTATTCATATCAATGTATTATAAACTCCTTAATTGTAAATAAGTATATCCTCACGTTTCACTGTGTGATGTGCATAGGTACATTTACTCAATTCAGCACGAAATAAAACTCCAAGATACAGCAGAAAACCCATGCCCTGTACAATATTTGTGGGAAAACACCAAAAAAAATACACATTTATCCAAAGGAAATATCCACACCCATCCCGGAGTGTAGCCCCGGCAAGGTGAGAGTGGACACATCTTGTCACCGTGGTGTTCCCATCTGTACCTCCATAGAGTAGCCATGGCAAAGTATTTCTAGGAACAGCCCACAATGAGAAATATGTATTTTTTCAATTACCCACATCTGTATCTCCGTAGAGTGAACATACGAAGATGCATGCATGGTGGAACACTATAATACTATTCCAGAAAACCCGCGTGTATCCCGGAGTGTAGCCCCGGCAAGATACACGCAAGGTCCTCACAATCCATGCCTACGTCTCCATAGAGTAGCCATGGCAAGACGCATGCATGCACGTTGGAACATCATTATACCGCTCCGGAAAACATGTGTATCCCGAAGAGTAGCCTCGGCAAAATACACAATACTTTCACAATCCATGCCTACATCCCCATAATGATTTGAACATGAATAAAGCACACAGTGAAACATGTATTTCATTCTTAATTTCCTTTACCCAACATGTGACCGTTATTTTATTCAAATAGCCGGTTAAAAAAATTAATTCTAAAATTATATTTGTGACAAATATGGGCGCTGAATAATCCCACTTCTGATTTATTAGATAAATCAGAAGTTAGGCTTCAATTAGATGTGTATTATATTTATATGTTTAGATTAGGTACTATAAGTCTGGGGAACCAAATAAGTAAAACGTATTGTAGGTAGGTTAACGTCCAACTCACATAATTATTTATTATCATATCATGATTTCTCATAATCTTTACACTTATTACTTAGTATTTTTGAAATATAAAGCATTGTACCTATATAGGCTTACTTGCTACATAAATTCCACAACTAGCAATAGTTACACAATAGAATCTAATATTTAAAACAAAATAACGGCCACAGGTCATAATTCAGTATGATATTTAAAGAATAGTTATTAAATCAGATTGACTTACAGTAGGTCCTTCACTTGATACTATACGACTTGTTCTCTCGGTGGTCCGTGCTCGAATGCCCGAGAGCTCTGATGTTCTCAACTTAGTAAGCGTTGAGTCAATAGACAAAAATTACAAACGATCGTTGAAACGTGACAGGCAAAGGAAATGTCATCAATCAGCCAATATGATTTTAACAGAATTCAAAATGTAACAAACAAAATGTACTTTTTGTGGAAAAGTTATAAAGTACAATGTTAATTCTCTAACAGACCCTTGGAAACGCGGCAATATTTATCACGGCGGTATTAAATAAGGGTAATAATGGAATAACAAATGCGTTGCCGTCGACCGACATGACAATACCTCGTATATATCTTGCGGTAGCTCTAGAAATATTTCTTGAAAACTTTTCAAAAGAAATACATGATGTTACCTACAATACCTAGGTATACGTTGAAAATTATATGTATGGCTATTGTTATGACGTCTCCGGTCTGCTGAGTTTAAGTGCTCGGTTATGGCCGGTCGAGCGAGGAAAGTATGAATTTTCCGAAGCCCAGGTCAAGTTGGGTCGTATGTCAGAATTATGAGAATTTGTTCCGTGGAAATTGCGGGCATCTACGACAAATATGATGGTAAGGAGGAAGGTATTTCCTTTTGTTGATAGCTCTTTCCTGACCTTATTTTGAAAAGGTAAAGAAGTTAGTGGTAGAGGCGCAACTTTGTCCAGCAGGTGACATGAGCGATAGGTTTAAGTAATTTTTATATATCGCTCTATTTAAAAGCAAGATGACTTTGTTTGTATTTTATTCGATTCCAGCTTAATTGAAATACCCTTTACATGATACTTTCTATTAAAACTGTCATTTTTAAATCGAATTTCTATTTCTTACTCTCCTCTTTTACAATAACCAGTTGCGCTCTAGTGAAAAAGGGGTACAAATATTCCCCCATCATTTTATATTTTCACGCACGTTTTCCTTTCCAGCGTAAGCAGGGGTTTTACAGAACCCCTTTACGAAATAGGTTGATGTTCAATTCCTGCCGGATCGGTGTTTAATACCAGACATGACAGGTGACACGCCCTATCTTCGTTCTAATGGCATTACATTTCCCAGAATGTTGTTCTTTACTGTTAGTAGTATTGATGTCTTTGATAGAATTTTTGAGATAGTAAGTTTGTTCATAGATTTTTTTTTAAACCGGCCAAGTGCGTGTCGGAACATGCACAATGAAAGGTTCTGTAGTTGGGATGAATTATCCCAAAAACAAACTTAACATTGTAGTAGAAAAATATGTTTTCCCATACATCGATATACGTCACGGTCAATACTCCAACTGGAAATGTAGGTTTTTAATCGCAGAAACAAAGTATAAAACCACAAATCAACGATTTTCTGACTTTTTCCTTTACTTGTGCTGCGAGACCTTGCTTTTTGCCAAATGTCATGATTCTAAGGTCAACGGGAGTAGGCTTAGTTTTTGATTTATTTGCGAGTATTAAAATATGTCGCATAAATGGCCGGATTTTTTTATTGCGTTGATTTAGAAGCTTGAACCGTAGACGTAAATATTTAATATTAATTTCAACTTGATACCTTTACGCGTTCCTGAGAAAAAGGGTCTTGACATACTGACAGATAGACGGACAACGAAGTGATCCTATATGGGTTCCGTTTTTTCCTTTTGAGGTAAAAAAAAACCGGTCAAAGGCGAGTCGGACTCGCTCACCGAGGGTTCCGTACCATTTTAAATTTTCATCGGCGAGGCCTATATTCGCCAGAGAAATTTAACACTGCACACTTTTTTTTTTGTTTGGGAAATTATCAAATAACTTCTCCCGCTCTGAGCGGAGTGGGAGGGCATGTCAGACTCTTACTGACTAAAACCCACCCGTGTTCCTTCAGTTGCTAGTATGTTGCCAGGGGCCACGGTATCCCTTTCGGACTTTCTCTATGCAAACTTCGGAGATAAGGGGGATATTTTTTTTACATTTTTTGTCAACAGTTGAAAACTATGCTGCCTAAAAAAAATGATAGTGAATGTGCAAATAGCGCTCTTTCATTATGACGCTTACATGCCCTAGTATCCCTGCTTCGAATTTTTAAGACCCCCGTTGTTGCAAAAAATAAATAAAAATATTTCATATTTGCAAAATAGTTGGGCAAATGTCATCTAAAACCATTACAAATTTCAAGTTGATAGCATTAGTAGTTCTTGAGATATCCAGCTGTAATAGACAGACGGGCAGACAGACTTAGTCGCACTGTAATGGTTCTTTGTTACCATTTTGGTACGAAACCCTAAAAACCCTAAAAAACAGCTGATGGTGTTAAGGTATCGGTGAATAACCGAAGCTATTTGTCAAGTAGGTGCCTTTGGTTAACATACTGCAGAATTAGGGAAAAATTGGCATTTACGTCGTCAGAGGATGCTGTTGACCGTCTTCTTGACCTTATATTAGGTATATTCAGTTAAATCCTCCTACGGGCTCCGAAGTGAGCCTGCGTGCCGCAAAGCCGAACACACCGGTGTACATCTCCCGCCTGCACTACACCACTAAGGCGGAAGACATCGTGGAGTACGTGCGCCAAAAGACGAGGTACGCGCCGAGGGTGCAGTTATTAGAATCGCACCGGAACGTCAACTTCAAGGCGTTCGTCGCACGTGTACTGAACTTTTATCTGCCCCTCGTCATGCAAAAAGACTTTTGGCCGCAGGACGTGGTGTTCCGTCGCTAGCGCGGACAAGTTCCACAAGACCGCACAAAGTCAAGCTAGTGCAAAGTGAAGTGCTACTAACATAGTCTTAAGCCTTATTTATTAACACAAGCTTTGTTTTTTTATATTAGAATATGTATTCTTAGGTTTAGGTATTTTTCTATGGGCCTGTGTCGCCTGCAATAAATGGTATTATTATTAATATTATTTTATTTTAAATGGATAGGAGATTAACCATTAAAATATACTTTTGGGTAGAAAAGCTGTGATCCATTAATTTCCGGGAATCACACTGTTGTTTGTTATTATCTCAAAACCTGGCATTAAACTTCGTTCCCGTGTTGTTTCGATGATTTCAGTTTCAGAAAATTAACAACATTAATTGAAGGTGTTTTGTCTAACTTAAATGGAGTTAAACTTTACAAGTTAAAGTAAATCTCAAGTTAAAATTACAAAGTATAATATTTCTCAAAGTTGTCTAGCGTATGAATAAATTTGCATAAGCAGTTAGGCCAAATTGTGTACTTAAACTATGATTTTTCAGGTATTTAGGTAGTGATCTGTTTTCCATAAATTTCTAAACTACTAAACTGTTTAACTACAATAACAAATACAATTTGTGCTAAAAAATCACACAGTAACAAACATTTGTGGAATAAATTTTTCTGATTTTGGCATTACTTCGTCGCAAACAGTTAGAAGCCGAAAGAATGTTTTTTTTACCGATTTCATGACCTTTTTCCATAGTAACAGTCTAATGTTTTTCTACTAAAAGATATGACACTTTATGATCTGATAGAGTAACGCAGGTACTGTGCATAAAGGTAGTTTCACAATTGTGATCATCATAGATTTATCAGCGTCGGGGGATCGCTATGGCGGTAAGCTTGGCGATACGTCGTGCGCCGACGTGTCTCGAGTTATCAAAGCCTAGTACTTTGTTACCTACGAATAAACGTGAATTATTTGTTGTGAAGAGTTTTTTTGTGAAATCGTTTCTAAAGGCGACCTAAAAGACACCGATGGACCAGTCGTGGCTACGAAAGTCTTAAAATCCATTCAGGAATTCAAAATCAATCTGCCTAGCCTTTTCCCAACTACGTTGGGGTCGGCTTCAAGCCAAATCGGATGCAGCTGAATACCAGTATTTTACGTGGAGCGATTGCCTATCTGACCTCCACAACCCAGTAACTGTACGATATTCCTTGATAAGACTGGTTGTCAGACTTTCTGGCTTCTGACGACCCGTAACGATTGTCAAAGATCCACGAATAACAGCCGGGACCAACGGCTTAACGTGTTTTCCGAGGCACGGAAGAGTCTCGGTATGTAAAGATGGTCTGGTCACCCATCTACGGACTAACCCCGGCAAGCATAGCTGGAATTCATAGAAAGAAAGAGAGGTCAATAATGTGAAGCAGTCGACTGTGATTAGCTGAGTTAATTAATTATGAAACTATAAGCCACCCACAAAATATGTTATTGATTTCACATTTTATTAATTTTCAACAGTTCTCAGTACAGGCCAGTGTTCGAAAGTGAGTACTTAAGCCACGTTTGAGCATCGTTCATAGTAGCAGCTACGAGCGTAAGCCCATTACCTCATCGTCTACGAGTTTTTGCCTACAAGCCATTTGCTACGGTTAATTTTTTACAACTTGAGGGAAAAGACTGATGTAGATACCTACTTTGTTTTTTCGTGTAGCGGGAGGCCAATATCGTAAAACATAAAGTGGGAAACTCACACAACATCTTCAAGAATGATCCAAGCTTTAGCCACGAAGAACCTAACCCTGGCCATCTGAGCGAGCATTTGAGAAGAAAGGGTACAATAAATAAGCGTTGACACATTCGAGGGTTAGCATAGTAAATCTATCGGCAACCGTTCCTATTGTGAGTGTATTCTGGGCCTAAAATGTTATTTCTTCTTGACTAGCCTAAATAGAGCGTTTAGGGTTTCGTATTTAGATAAAAGCGTTCGAACTGATCCAACCTAAAATAATGTTTTTATTTCGTTGTTTTTTTGTGAAAACATTAGAGAAATTTGTACTAGTCGCCTGCTTACAGCTGCGTCTTTTAGAAGGACATGCGTCTCAGAAAGAATAAGTAATGAGTCGCGAATAAAGCTAAGATATATAAGAAATGGATGCTTTAGTTAGTACTACATGTACATTCGTTATTCGTTACATTAGTTAGACCGTGTCTAGAAAAACAATTCTTGGATTTTATCAAATAAACTGAACGCTATCAGCACATCCAAATCGCATTCAAGATCTATCACTGTCATTATGGTTATGGAATTTTGACACTGACAGCTCTTGAACGCAGATAAGATTTGCTGATCGCGTTTAGTTTCATTGGTGGAATTGGCACTTTAATCGCGTTTGTGAATACAGATACTTATTTAAAAAAATACAATCCGACTTTACAAGAACTCCCGTAGAAACCCTAATTAAGAAATTATCATTAAGAACAGCAACCAACATTCCTTCCTGGCGCAAATCGCAATGTAGAGGTAATTCTAATTAATTGATTGATTGTAGAACTTTGTTCGTATTGTTTCTTTAATTCGTTCCCGCTTGTTTCATTGATTGTCTTAATCACTGAATTAGAAGCAATGGAACTTTTTCTGGATTTCTGTTTAATTTGAAAATTGTCTGCAGTGGAAATGCATTCTTCGGCGCATTGTTGACAGCTTTGTTTGAACCTGAGACGTTCAAACAATTCAATCCATTGTTAAAAGACAAACTGGAAGATCGTTGAAGCTCAGAATTTTGTATGAAATAGCAAGGACTATGAACTATCAATCAATCTGCCTAGCCTTTTCCTAACTATGTTAGGGTCGGCTTCCAGTCTAACCGGATGCAGCTGAATACCAGTATTTTACATGGAGCGACTGCCTATCTGACCTCCACAACCCAGTAACTAGGTAATACGATACCCCTTGGTAAGACTGGTTGTCAGACTTTCGAGCTTCTGATGACCCGTAACGACTGTCAAAGATCCACGAATGACAGCCGGGACCAACGGCTTAACGTGCTTTCCGAGGCACGGAGGAGTCTCGGTATGTAGAAATGGTCACCCATCCACGGACCAACCTCGGTAAGCGTGGCTTAACCTGATGGATCGACCCGTGCGGCTGTTGGTACTTAGCCACGAGCTCCTCTTTTTTTATTTCAACGTGATTGATTCAACTACCTACACTTCAAAAAACAACGTCCCTCCCAAAAATCGCAATACCAGCACAATGATCAATTCTAACACTGTTTTATGTTCGAATTAGTGCTGTGCAAACGCGAGCGTGTTACTTGGACCGTGTTTATTGGCAACATGTTAATGGAGTGAGCTCGCCGTCCCGATATTGTTGCTCCCGAACGCCCGAGTCCGCCCGATCCCGCACGATTCTGTCCGATTCCCGACGTACGCGCCTCGACGCGATCCCGCTAAAATGAATAGTGCACCGATTGAGCTTCCACTAAATAAAAAATATTTGTTTTTAAGATCTTTTTTTGTGATATGGGTATAGGAAATATTTGTGGATTTTTGTCAGCATAAGCTGTAAAATTCAGAGATGTCTGAAAGTTCATATAACGAAACGAAATACTCACAGGCCAATATTCCGAGCAGTATCAGCTTCCGTAAACGTAGATTGATCGGTGTGATTTTGATGGGATATTTTATATTGGTTTCTACCCATTTTTCTGATCGTAATCCTCCTATGATTACTCAGGCTGAAGTATTTAGAATGCCTTCATCTTCTCTCTCTCTCTCTTAATTTTCTCTTCTCTTTTAAACTGGATTAAAATGTTGGACAAACTCATCCTAAGTATAGCCGTTCGTCACTATTCTGCTTATAAATATTTAACTTATATTATTTCTGTTTAGCTATTCAATTATTGCATTCAATTACGTCATACTAAAGTAGGCTACGAACGATGTCGAGCCTAGCACATTAGAGGAAAATTAATCTACTGTGATGTGTTAATGTCAGCCGTTGAATGTTAGGTGTCGATGCAGCTACATTAGGCTGGGCCATAAATCATGCCAATTGCACAATTTGCACTCAGTATTGATATTATTATTGACGTGCGCACACGCAAATAGTAGCACGCGATTGGGCTCGTTAAAAGGGAAGAACACAAACTTGTTGTTTTAAAGAGATTAAAGCTTAGTGTTGCCTATTATTTTGCCCTAAATTTAACTTTTAGCTAAGGGACTTTTAGTTATTAGACTACCAGAAGATTTGTGCAAATAAAAAAACTATTTAAAAAACAAAAATCCCGACTGCAAAAACACATAACGAATGTGTTTTTGCAGTCGGGTTTTTTGTTTTTTTAATAAATTTTTTATTTCATGATTTTTAGTTTTATTAAAATAATGTATATTGACTCATTAACTCATTACTAGCTTTTATTTGATACCAATAATGTTTTTTTTTAAACCAACCCCTCCGTTTTTTTTGTATTTGCAGATGCTACATGTAAATATTATATAGCCTATGACACTCCCACAATTAAGACGAATCTAACGACACCTCACATGTTAAAATCCATCAAGCCGTTTAGGCTACAGAGCGTGCCAAAGAAATAGACATACATACAAACTCTCGAAAAACACACAAGGAACAGTATAGAACTGTTTGCACGATTTTGTGCCACGTAATTTAATTAGAACTTATCAGACGGCGGTGAAGCGAGCCCTTAATCTTTCAGATGCTCCGTGTAAATTGCAGCTATAACTCGAAACGTTATTACAAATGAATAGTTCAGGGCGTATCTAACAGTACATTGTACAAAAGCATCTGGAACAATGCGCGAAACAAAGCTAGTATCAGACTGTACCAAACTACGTTTCTATTCAATTTGCGATTTTCTATCTGCACAGTGTACTCGCGGAATTTTTCATCGGTTTGTAATCCAGTGCAATCGCGATGCGGACAATCTGCTCGGGTCGGGTTCGTTCACAAAAGCTCTTTCCACGAAAATAGTGGACGAAACTTCGGGAATATCTGAGGCCGTAATAAATAGCAGTCTATTTTGTAAAATTTTGGTTTCGATATTTGAGTTTGTTTACTGAAAAATAGAACCTTTCTGTCTGAATTCAAATGTTAATTTTGCTAAGTTATTTTAACTTAAACTTACGCTTATGTTAAAAGCTGTTTCGTTTGCGAAGGCTGAAATAAACTCAGGGGTCCCTTAGTTTTTACTTGTGTGATGTTATGGTTATTAAGCGCAAATAAATTGAAAACATCCGAATAATATTTTTCAACCAAATCCATTTTTTTTTGCAAATTTAATTGATTGTTTGCCATGGCAAATTCAACGCTATTTTTACAACATTCCCTCAATAGTCTGTGCTAATTGCTCGTCATTGTTTATTTATGTGCGCATTGGCAGACAGCCGTTCCACTGCGGATGTTCGTAATCCGTACCTTGTTTTAGCAACAAAACTACATTTATTCCGATTTTAATCGTGTACGTTTTATTCGCGTTATGTAGATTGTAGATAGCCATATATTGCTTTCGGCGAGACTGGTATCAGATAGAATTTTTTTGAGGTTGAAATCTTAAACGCCTACAACTGTGAACCTACGTTATGTCTGCACGCCTTTGGTCTTACATTGTATAGGTGACTCATCCAATTTGAGTTATAAGTGTAAGTAAATCTTTTTTAGGGTTACGTATGTGCGAATGAGAAAACGAAACCCTTATAGGATCACTCGTGTGTCTGTCTGTCACAGCAACTTTGTTTGGAATCTAATGCACCGATTAAGTTGAAATAATTTGGTACACATATCAATATCTGTGACTTAAACACGGACGTGTTACGTAAATAAGTGAATTTTAAATATGGGATCACTTTTGGGAGACAAATAAGTTTTGCACACTGTAACGTGTGACATATCAAATGAAAGGGTTTACTGTGAGAGTCTCAAGTGTATATTTTATAATTTTAAAATAAATACCTAGTTTTAAAGTTATTTTAGAAAGTAGATAAAAATTGGATATTCCCAATTTTGAAAAATATACAGAAATCAGTTCTATGCTTACAGATTACAGAAAAACCTGTAAGAAGTCTATGGTATTAAAATAATATGGTAAATGTCCCAATATTGTGGCAGTTGGAATGTATGGTAGAACATGTTTTTCAATTACAATGTTAAGTTTGTTCTCAAGATAAATTCATTCCAACTACAGAACCCTTCATTGTGCGTAGTCCGACGCGCACCAGGCACTTAATCGGTCCATTAGATTCGGAGCAAATTCGCTGTGACAGACGGACAGACAGACACACGAGTGATCCTGTAAGGGTTCCGTTTTTTCCTTTTGAGGTACGGAACCCTAAAAAGGCAAATACTAAGAAGCATTCGTTTCATATCCGATTTAAGCGAACATTTAGCGAATTAGCGACATATTGCGATTGGTGATCTGTTCGGTAAACATGGTGATCATACTAGAAGTCGGTTTGACCGTTAATTTGAGCAATTTATTAAGAGGCCCATTTTCAACATTTACTTACTTTGTTAAGATAATAATTCAGAGTCATAAAAATGTTATATCAAGCCACCTAAAGTCAGAAAGGCGATTAAAAAAAAACGACAGCGATACAGATTCGAAGGATGTTAATCTAATCTAATTTAAAATTAATCTGCAAGATGAAAAGCCTGCCTGAGGGCCTGCCCGGTACGGCGCGGTGCGGGCAGGGGCAAGGCAAAATTGAGATGTTTCGGTATGCCCGTAAATTTCATTAGGGACAACGTTACCACTGAGAGTATTTAAAAGTAAGTAGCTGTATATATGTGACTTTAATATATTGGAATTGCGATCCCAGCGTAGATATATGGATATCGACGAGATTGATGTCCAATTTTGTGAAATTCTTCGTCTTCTTTATTCTTACGGTATTCAGGGTTTATATATAACGAGAGGATATAGAAATTTGAAATTAGGCTTTTTCTGTTGATTTTATTGATTAAACGAACTATAGTTCTATTCCCCGAAGGGCTGAGCAGAGTTACTCCCACATTTCGATAGTATTATGCCTTATAATTTTCATGTATCAGCATTATATTGAAATCTAGGCTTGAACTTTTCTAACTACCATTCGGAGCAGAAAATTCTATCAGTCCGTGGATTGGTGACCATTTTTTATATATTCAGACCTCGAATCATAGATAATGTAAAACCCGTCAGTCTCGATGGTTATACAAAACATCTAATGACTAGTAACGACTAGACAAAATCAAAATGACTACACAAAATCAAACTGGTTGCTAATTTAATTGTGTAATTAATTATTATAACATTTATTTTACATTCTGTGATTACTTGAACTCACACACTGACTTATTAGTATTACTTGTAATTTTTTAGGAATATCGTACAGGTTTTACAATGCTTGTAAATATGTGAACACTATGTATCTATTACATAATTTTTTTTTGTCATTGCTTCATTTTTAATTATTTTTACCTATTGTGGTATAGTAATTTTATTCCAGGTGCATCGTCTTCATATATAATTATATGATTAATGTATACAAAATATTGTAAAACATTTTAAAAGAGTAACGGTGGAGTTTCTTGCCCATTCTTCTCCATACGAAAACTACCTTTTGGAAGGGGCGACTAGAATCAATTCAATTTTATGTAAATTTTGACGTTCAAAAGTGCCTTTTTGTGCCTAATTGAAATAAATTGACTTTGACTTTTAACAACTGGTAAAAAACTGTTCTAACAAATCAAAAATTGAAGTATGAACAAGAACAACATCAGTTCAATTTGTCGCCACCGAAACATTGCTAAAGTCTCGTCTAAAATCTGCACTGCTAGCGACTCCAATCCCTTGGGAGGATGCTGTCCGATACGCTCTGGGGACAAACACGGCACAGCTCTAACGAACCATCGATAGCTTGATTGATTGATTTATTACTGTGGCATGAAATTCTATACGACGGATTCGATATCACAGACCGGTATGATAGTTACTGTAACTTTACGCATAATTTACCATATTATATCAGCCAATAAACTTCTGTCGTGGAAGAGCATGCGACGTGAGCAGCCAATGATGGGACGGTTTTGACACATAATCCTTATACTCCGAGACTGGTCAGTCTTCTTCTTTTTGTGTGGTTAGTGACTAACCTGGTGTCAGAGTTTTAAAGCCGCCCATGGGCCTCTGACTTGGCTTCACATGCCGTTGAAAAATATCTCACAGGCCGGTTTCCTCACGATATTTTCCTTCATCATTTTTGGAGCAAGTGATAATTATACAATATGCACATGAATCCGAAAAGTCAGAGAGGAGGCCTTGGGTTCGAACTCGAGACCCATGACTTGGCAGTCCGATGGTCACACCATTAGGCTATCACTGGTCAGTGATAGCATTATGTTGCTATCAGTATGCAGCAGGACGCTACTACTCATCCCCTTGAAATCACCCCAAAGTCTTTTCTAACGATTCTCATGGTGGAAAACCAGTGTTATGGCTTGGTCTATACCAAATCCTACACGGTACACCGCATTTTCAAAATTCCTAATATTAGGGGGTCGTAAAACTGAGTTGAAAACTTATCAAATATTCACATAGTCGGCGCGATACGTCGCCGTTGAAAGCGAAGATAAGGATTTATGACTCAATAATACTTTGATTATTTCACAGATTCGAGGAAGTTGAATTTTATGAGGCATACGGCTCCTTATTTAGGCAATAATGTCTCGTTATTACCATCCCACAATCCCGTGAAGGCGATGGATCAATACTTTATGTGCTCAGCTTCGGATAAGGGGAGATATCCGTTGGTTTCTGATCGAGAATGAAGCGAAGAGTAATGCTTATCAGGCGCGCGCGTGTTACGCCAAAGATAGGTAACTAATTTATGTTTGTCTTTTCGTGTTTAACCCTGAATAAGATTAGATGTGCTGTGATTTGATAATGGCATCTTTTCAGAAGGGAGTTTTTCTACAGATTTTCCATATTTGGAAGTTTTCCTTGTTTTTCCCGAATATATAAATCGCTTCATGTTTTTCTGCGAAAGCGTGTGTGTATGGAATTCTACTGTCGATTATTTGTATCCAATCGTATCTTGATGATCACTCTGATTGATGATATTGCGATCACTATTAGAGTTTTGATCCAAGTGAAGAGTTTTCTCGCCTGATCCAAATGGGTGTTACCCTGATCTGTTAGTCTATAGACTAGACTAACAGATGAAGTAGTCCACTTAGAGCACCTGTCCGAATAGCACCTGCACGAATAGCACCTAGCCTAGTTTAATTAAAATTTATTTTTACTTTTTGTCCACGAAGAGCACCTACGACTCAACAGCCTACTGCTGGGATGTATTTGTTTTACAGGATGTTAATATTAATAGATCGTTGTAGCACCCATTTAACCTTGTGATTTAATATCTTATTATATAAGGTTTGCATAGTCATACCTGATTTTTTTGACGCTTATGGTTAACATGCTAAAACTTTTCAGCGAACTGTACAAGCAATTTTATAAGGATAACGAATCGGGAATATCAATATTAATTAAAAATTCATTTGTTTTCTAATCGTCATCACGAGACTATATGGAGTATGGCATTAAGTTTTTGTGATAGAACAGTGACAGAACAGTGACAGAACAGTGACAACTCGGGCATAACTCTTTTGTTTTTTTTGGGTGGGAAATTTTTAAGTTACTTCTCCCGCTCTAGGCGGAGCGAGAGGGCGTGTCAGACTCATACTGACTAAAACCCAGCCATGTTCCTTCAGTAGCCTGTATGTTGCCACGGCCCACGGCAACTCTTTCGGGCAATCGGGCATAACTCTTACATTTGCCCGTACATTTGACTTAAGTAAACAATCGTCGTTTCATTCAGTACTTACCGGTTACTGCAGCGTTAAAGTTATTTTTAATTATGGTCGTAACTAACCTATAAAACAAATGAATAAGTTTATAATGCGTGACGCTACATTGTATAGGTATAACTGTTTTTATTACGCCTTTTATTTGGTTAACTTTTACCGGTCTGTTGGTTAAAGTTATGGGTGCTAGCTGCAAGGTGAAATCCCATAGGAATGAGTCAGGGCAAGGTTTTTTCCTACTTGACTTCAAGCACTTCCTTATCAGCAGATAGGTATCACATTAAAACATTTTTTAGGTCAATCAACTCTGCCTATCGCTGTTCACTGCTGAACATCAGCCTCTCCCAGGCTGCTTCACAACACCCTTTTTTTTTTTTTGGTTGGGAAATTATCAAATAACTTCTCACGCTCTGGGCGGAGCGGGAGGGCGTGTCAGACTCTTACTGACTAAAACCCACCCGTGTTCCTTCAGTTGCCGTGTTGCCAGGGGGCCACGATGTCCCTATCGGTTTTCTTCGAACCCCCGGTAGGCATTGGCCCTAGCGGACTCCGTCAATTCTGCTGACATCTCTTCTTCCACCTTCTGTATCCAGTAGCATTAACTTAGGTACCAATCAATCTGCCTAGCCTTTTCTTAATTATGTTGGGGTCGGCTTCCAGACTAACCAGATGCAGCTGAATACTAGTATTTTAGAAAGAAAGAAAGAAAGAAAGAAAAAGTATTTATTGAGACTCGCACAGGAAATCACAAATTAATAACTAAACACCTTCAATATTATAGAACATTAATAAAAATAATAAAAAAACAATAAAAAAAACAAAGTAAAATTAAAATAAAAGCAGAAGGTCCTGTACGACGCCATGGTGCGACTGCCTATCTGACCTCCACAATCGAGTAACTAGGTAATACGATACCCTAGACTGGTTGTCAGACTTTCGGGCTTCTGATGACCCATAACGACTGTCAAAGATGTACGAATGACAGCCTGGACCAACGGCTTTACGTGCTTTCCGAGGCACGGAGGTACCAAAAGCAAAATAATAAAACGAAAATAGGAAAGCTATGGATGAATTTTGTAAAGTCATCAGTTCAAAACAAGGGATGGTAACAAAGCGATTACTAAGTAATGAAATAATTAGAAACAGTAGGTACTAGAAATAGGATTATTTTTCTGAGATTTCTCAAATTCAAAGTTACGTAGGCACGGATTAGATCACAAGCTATTTTTAATCCCTTGTTTGTAAGGTACCCGTCAGTAGGAGCTCGTGGCTAAGTAACAACAGTCGCACGGGTCGATCCATCAGGTTAAGTTATGCTTGCCGGGGTTGGTCCATGAATGGGTGACCATCTTTACTTACCGAGATTCCTCCGTGCCTCGGAAAGCACGTTAAGCCGTTGGTCCCGGCTGTCATTCGTGGATCTTTGACAGTCGTTACGGGTCGTCAAAAGCCCGAAAGTCTGATAACCAGTCTTACCAAGGGGTAATCGTATTACCCAGTTACTGGGTTGTGGAGGTCAGATAGACAGTCGGTCCATGTGAAATACTGGTACACAGCTGCATCTGGTTAGACTGGAAGCCAACCCCAACATAGTCGGGAAAAGGCTAGGCAGATTGATTGATTTTGTTTGTAAGGTACTTTTAAGGGAAAACTAAATAATTTCCCCCACATAGCCACAGCAAGTACCTAGATTCATCTGAACAAAAGTTTACCAAAATATTAGTACTCTACGAAAGTAATTAATGTGCACTCATGCGTCATTACACGGTGAAGCTGTGTCATCAAACTCAAAATTTAATTTGATCAAATTTAGCGAACATGTTTTCTCATAATCGCGTCCTCATTGACACTTCATACGGGACGTTTAATGACTTCTGACTGAATTTAATAGCCCATTAGTGAATTACTCACCGGGTCCTAGGTGGGCTCTGAGGGCTTTTGTCTACGCTTCACTATTAAAATTTTAATTAACACATTGATTACATAATATATTGTAACTTTAAAATTAAGATGGAAGGTTTCGTCTGACTGACGATTATACCTAATCATTATAACCCTTAAATGACAATAAAAAGTACCTTTTTTTGAAAAAAATTGCCTTTACGGAAAAAAAACCGTGTCAGACCACGCACAATGAAGGAAAGGAATGGATAAATTCATCCCAACTACGGAACGTTGGGATGAATTTATCTCAAGGACAAACTTAACATTGTAGCTGAAAACATGTTCTCCCCCTCCCATCATTACAACTGCAAATGTAAGTTTGTACGCACAATTTTGAGGGATTTACCATGTTAAGAAGATTTTGTTTTCCAGTAATCTATAATAGAACGATTATCTGTATTTTTTTTTTAAGTTTAGGCTCAGTCCTTTTGGAGATAAGGGGGGAATGGTCAATTTTCATCTATTATATTTTCTTAAATATCTTTAAAATCATATACAACGTGTAACGTTACATGCGCAAAACCTGAAAATAGTTTGATCAGAAAAACAAGCAGAATCAATTGAACCAATTTTTGAATATAGGTCACATTAAAAAAAATCTACATTAAAAACGTTGCCGTGTCTATTTATTAATAGGTCAAGCCATCACATGCGCAAACCCGCCAAAATAGGTAAACAAACACAAATTTTTCTGTCGACCAATTTAAATTTTCTCATACGCGGGAAGATAATAGCTTTTATTTAAATGCAAATACGAATCTTACGAACTAAAACAGCACATAAAACCTTCACAAATTTTTAATGATTTTTTTTCTCTCTTAAATAGGTCAATTGAATTAAAAATCAGTTGGGGTGTCTGAGGTTTTGCGCATTTAACGTTACACGTTGTATATTAAAATCATAAAAATAGAAATAAATAAATTGGGATCCTCACAACAAGTCCTTTAATTTGATATGTCACACAGTACAGTTTGCGTAACATTAAAAAAAAAATCGTCCCCGGGTAGTGACCCCCATATTCAAAATTCATTTATTTCTTACACGACCGTGTTTGGGTCACAGAAATTGATCTGTGCTTTAATCTTTAATCGGTCCATTCGATTCGGAGAAAGTTGGCTGTGACAGACGAACAGACAGACATACGAGTGATCCTATAAGGGTTCCGTTTTTCCTGTTGATAAATGATAAATGATAAATGATTTTATTTCTGTAAGTAGGTTTGTACAAACACTTTTACACGTCAATCATATTTTAAAAACTAGATGAAGTCGGCGTTTCCTATCTGACTACTCCGAGAAGAAAGGCCGAAACAAACTCAGAGGTCACAGTCTCTTTTAAAGTCCAGACATAATCTTGGTCAGATCATGTGAAGGCCATGTGGATTGGTGTCTGAAGTGGTCTTTATAGGAAAGCACCACACAGATTGAGAGGGCCTGTCCAGTCAGTGCACGCATTTGTCAGTTATCGTGTAGCTCAACTCAGAATTTAAGGAGCTCAACGATTCGACGAACAATACCAAAAAAAGGACATTTGTGTAGGCCACATAAATTACTCAAACTGTCAGACCATGATTAAAACTAACTGAGAAAAAATTAAAAACAAAACAAAAGGAATGACCCATATAGTCTTCACATTCACAATAATTAAAATAATATAATACTTTAAAAGTAAATATTCACGTCATTGTATATGTATACAAAAATCATTAATGTCAATGTGTATATAAAAAAAAAAAAATCCGGAAATGATCTTGGTCAGAGCATTTCATTTGAGGACCATGTAGATTTGTGTCTGAAATGGGTTGAAGTACGGAACCCTAAAAATAGGCCTAGTATGAGTATTACACAGATTAACTCACGCTTTTTTCCCATGGGAGTAGGCAGAAACTACAGAACGCCACCGGCTACGATCCTTACATACTCTTTTTTCTCTTTAACCTAGTATTAGTATTATTGCAAATGAAGGTAATGTTGCTTATTGTATTTACTTAATAATATCTTTCATTTCTATACCCCTTTCCTTTGTCTCATTCCTTTATAAAGTCGAACATAGTCCAGGAATATAAAATTACATTATAATAAGTAAGTACCTACTTTTATTCAACTGGGTACATATTCAATACGTTATCGAAAAATTTCCTTTGCAGCATTTAATTTAAAATATTCTGATATATTTTTCGTTTGCATTTGTGCCTTTATTTTTATTTTAAAAGCTCGGATTCGGTTTCGTAGATAGGTATTGGTAGGTATGCAGCTAGATATAGTTAACTACGAACAAACAAAATGTTCTTATTTATGTTACCGTATGAACTTCGTTAGTTAGAACAGATAGGCAGTCGCTCCATGTAAAATACTGGTATCCAGCTGCATCCGGTTAGACTGGAAGCCGACCGCAACATAGTTGGGAAAGGCTAGGCAGATGATGATGAACTTCGTTAGTTTATAATCAATCTTAAGAATGCGGCGACGCATGAATTGTCCATACAAACGTAGTACATAAATCATTTGCATTTTGAGCATATTTCCACCATATTATGTTGATATTCGGATTGAGACAGTATTTATCTAGGCTCCTATGTCTTTTTATTTCCAAAAACTTACCTTTAAATGAAGTGTAAGCGAATTGCATTTCGTACATTTTTACAGCGTAAATGACATGTTTTACAATATTACAAATATTGTTGTTTATAATACAGAAAAACAACAATATTTGTAATATTGTTTCCGCAGAAGCATAGTTTATGTTATCAAGTAACAAATTATCGAAAAAAAAAAATGGAAATACATTAAGTTTTCATTCATAATTTTTTGTATCACGGAATACATCCAAATTTAACATAAATTTTCGAAAGCTAGTAGTACTATCGCGTCAAGCAATAATTGTCAATGTGTGCGTGGTAGTATTGCTCACTGTAGGTGTATATCGCTCCGACAGGCACTCACACTAGCGTAACGTGCTTGGAATTGAATTTTGCAAACATCTCGATTTGTAGTTGCGAGCCGTGTCGCCGGCCTCCAAACGATTCAAAAGATTCTGTAAATGGTTTAATTGAAATAAATGCTTTGAGTTTGAGTTATCGGTATTATTTCCGTTTGATTATAAATTGTCGAAAAATTATGAGTTGCAACAAACCATTTACAATTTAACGCATTATTTTTCGATAGTTAGTATAATCTATCCATGGAAAACCGACAAATTGTGAAATGGTATGAAACTCGCTTGCGACGTAACGAACCTTGCGCTAATACTAAATAGCCTGCCAAGGTGCGAGCAACTTGGAAGTAGGTTGGTCACAGTTCCAACCTAAACTAACCCCTTTCACCCAGTTCAAAATTTTTCGACAGTTTATAATGTTACGGAAATAATATCGATAGATTATAAACTAACAGTTCTAAGTTCTCACAATCTTACGGTGACATTTATAAAGTAAAACTTCAAAATTATTTTTAATTTCTCATACTCGGAAAGTAGTGTTTGTTTGATCCAAGTAGCGGGTGGAAGACGCTGATCCCCACCCTTGGGCAGGAAAGACTCATAGTAATTGCTTCCCTCTCTAGGGCGGGAATGAATTTTAAAAATAGAACTAAATTTGGTTAGGTAGTCGGCTACGAATATTTTTACTAATGGGGTATTACACTGTCGAGACTGTGGTCATGGATCTGTGATCGAAGATATAATGGAATTGTAAAATAGACATTTATTATTTGTATATTCCCCCTTGGGGGATGTTATACTATCTTATTATATCATATACTTATCTACGAAGCTCACAAATTACCCATGTTATGTCTATTTTACAATTTAGTTATGTCTTTGATCATGGATCTGTGATCGTAAATATGATGGTGTAATATTCCCGGTGGTGTAATATTATAGAAAAATACTGATAAAAAATGCTGCAGTCTTGTCATTGTATAAACAGCCAGTGTGAAGAATTAAATAAATAGCTAAGTGGGACGACCCGCGGCGGTGACGCGGTGTGTTCCATATTTAAAATTAAAAAAAAAACGGGCCAAATGCGTGTCGGACCACGCACAATGAAGGGTTCCGTAGTTGGGATGAATTTATCCCAAAAACAAACTTAACTTTGTTGTTGAAAAATATGTTCCCCCATACGGAATGTATGGTAAAACATGTTTTTGCAACTGCAAAGTTAAGTTGGTCGATTATTACTCGTTAACTTGTAGAGCCTACTTAGCTGTGATAGTTTTCCTTTTAATTTCGTTATATAAACTACTATTGTGATTTTTTTCACACACCCAAAACCAACCATTAAGCCGGTAGGGGGGGGGGGGGGGACACTTGACTCTAACAAAAATTAGCACTTTAAAGCTTAATATTTCGCAAACGGATCCCTGAATCCAAAAATGGTTTTCACAAACTCACAATGTTTTTAAAGGACCTTTCCAATGATACCCCTCACCATGGGTAAATAAAACAAAAAAAAAACATCACCACTTTACGTGTATGAGAGGTAACCTAAAAAAAAATGTTTTTCATAATTTTGTTTTACCACTTTGTCGGCGTAATTAATATGTATACCTATGCCAAATTACAGCTTTCTAGTACGAAGGGTCTCGGAGCTAGACTGCGGACAGACAGACAGACAGACAGACGGACATGACGAAACTATAAGGGTTCCTTGTTTACTACGGAACCCTAAAAAAGACTAATAGGTAATAGAGAGGTGAGGGGCTTGTGGCTAAGTAATAACAGCTGCACGGGTCGATCGATCAGGTTAAGCTACGCTTGCCGCGGTTGGTCCGTGGATGGGTGACCATCTTTACATACCAAGTCCCCTCCGTGCCTCGGAAAGCACGTTAAGCCGTTGGTCCCAGCTGTCATTTGTAGATCTTTGACAGTCGTTACGGGTAGTTAGAAGCCCAAAAAGTCTGACAACCAGTCTTACCAAGGGGTATCGTGTTACCTAGTCACTAGGTTGTGGAGGTCAGATAGGCAGTCGCTCCATGTAAAATACTGGTATTCAGCTGCATCCGGTTAGACTGGAAGCCGACCCCAACATAGTTGGGAAAAGGCTAGGCAGATGATGAGGTAATAGAATACTCATGTTATTATTATCAATTAGTATTTTAGAAAAACTACAACTATTTACTTTCCGTATATTCGAAATGAAAAGTAGCGTGTTTACCACGGGTGAAAGTCATCAATTCCTTTAGACCCTTGTATAACAATCTACTGTTCCATTTTTAACCGACTTCCAAAAGGAGGAGGTTCTCAATTCGATTGTATGTTGTTTTTTTTTTTTTTTTTTGTATGTTTGTTACGCGATTACTCCGTCAATTATGAATTGATTTTGATGATTCTTTTTTTGTTTGGTAGATCATACTTCAGAGGTGGTCCCATATAAATTTTATTAACTTTGTTGGGTAGTTTTTGAGTTAGCTTCAATAATACGTATTTTTTCGTCAGTATGTGGATGATATGATAACTTCCTGTCACTGTTATTTACATAGCAGGTATTGGTATTCGAATTTGTGTGGGGTAGGTGTATCACAACTAAAAAGTGAAAAATAAAAACTTTTACAAAAAACAAAAACAACCGACTTCAAAAAAATACTACAAAGTGAAAAATAACTTTAATTTCGGAAGTCGGTGACAAAGAACGAAAATTCAAAACCAAAGACACCAACTTCCGAAATTAAAGTTATTTTTCACTTTGTAGTGTTTTTTTGAAGTCGGTTGTTTTTTTTTTTTTAAAGCTCTGTTTGTCATTTCATTATAACACATACATAATATAGGATTGAATAAAGTAAATTTAAGTTCGGTTATAGGGTTGAAACTATCGAAAAGACGAAGAAAATGAGTTTTTTCATATGGGGCCATTCTTTAATCACGTGTGGTTTTTAGGTCGCTTTGATATCCCCTCCCCCTTAGTGATACGCCGTGAGGTTTAAGACTACCTCTCATTCCCCCTTCCCAGCTAAACGTGTATTTTTTTCTATTATTGAAAAGATCCGGTCCTTCCCCGTAGTCAAACTATTTTGTCGAACTGATTTGACCACAAGGAAATTTGACTATGGATCTTTCCCCGTGGTCAAACTATTCAAATGATCCTCCCTGTATAATAAAGTTTGACTATTATAGTGTACAGTTATGATTAAAATTAAAACCGTAATATTCAGATATTTTTAGAATCTATTTCATTATTGGTAAAAAAAATTCGTTGCACGTGATTGTCGCACTATCCTATTTTCATTAGTGATTTTATTCTGACCCCTGCCCCCCCTTTTCGAACCTCAGGTGATTAAAGGACCGTGTTTACCATAAACCATACATTATTTAGCTCACAGGCAACGTCTACTGGTTCTCTTTTTGAATTAGATAGTCAGGCTCTCTATAGTTTTTGAAATCTTTCTTTTTCTCGTTACTAAGTACTAGTTTCTATAACAACAATTCAACTTCATAAACCAACCCAACCAAATAAACAACTAAAGTGAACACAACCAAAAATCCATCAACCATCAGTTTATACAGGATGATCTCCCACGGACAAGCCCGATACAATTTTAATAAAGGGCTCGTAATATTAAATATATGTAACGGGTCGTATCGCTCGCATCGTACGCGGGCCAACCATGCGTGTAATGAAATTTTTATTGCGACGAATTCGCACTTCAGTTGATGCGATGGGATCACGTTACTACATTTTATGTGACTATTTGCGACCTTTGATGTAATAGTATTACCTTTTATTCTCGTCTGGTGACCTGGTGACCTTGTAGTTGAGTGAGTGATCTTCTATAATCTTGATTCTTGACGGTAGGTGGAATTAGCGTCTGTTCTTCTGTCGAATCCGAGATGTACTCGGATTCGACTCTTTCGAACAAATGTAATGGTATTTGATACTGGGTTCATCTGTTTGCTCAAATGTCTGTAGACGCAATCGCGTATGGAGTACGGCTTTTTAACCGACTTCCAAAAAGGAGGAGGTTATATGTTCGATGTATGTCCACCGATATCTCCGTCATTTGTGGACCGATTTAAAAATTATTTTTTGTTTGAATGGGTATGCTTTCTAGTTGGTCCCATATAAATTTTATTAACTTTGCTTGGATAGTTTTTGAGTTAGCTGCAATAATATGTATTTTTTTCCCACTTAGTATGTAGATGATATGATAAGTTCCTGTCACTGGTAGCAGGTAGTGGTATTCTTCGAATGTGTGTGGGGTAGGTACCACAACTAAAAAGTGAAAAATAAAAACTTTTTACAAAAAAAAAACACTACAAAGTGAGAAATAACTTTAATTTTGGAAGTCGGTGGCAAAAAACGAAAATACAAAACCAAAGACACCGACTTCCGAAATTAAAGTTATTTCTCACTTTGTAGTGTTTTTTTTGAAGTCGGTTGTTTTTTTTTTGTAATTTTTTTTTTTGTGATCGATTCTTGGTTCAGTAGACTCATTGTTATGAATACCCTAATTGGGTGTTTGTTTCCAAAGCGTGTTTATTGCGAGAAGTAGTTAAACGCATGTTCTTAGTCGCGTTTTTTGGCAATCTTTAAAAACGCGATATTCTGAAGACGTAACATTCTGCCATATAAAGCGATGTTTTGAAAACTTGAACGTTTATTATTACCTACCTATATTTTTTTATCAACATAATGAACACCAGCTACCCAGCGTTTCTCGTGACGCGCCTTTTAATGATTCTACAAAATACATAGTAGGTATACGTGGTTTCATGAACAATTCCTGTAAAAGCTGCAGTAAATTACTTACCGATCTGTAATTAAAAAGCCTTGAAAGAAAACGAACTGCTAATAGTTCCACAAATTATAAAAGCATGGGAAAGGGGTGGTTGTGGGCAATGGTTTACAATCTCGTTTATAGTGTAGTTTTAAATGCCAAACGGTTTATTGTTTACGTAGTACAGACGCTAGCACATCAAGCTACCCGAAACTGTCAGATTTTCCCAATCAACTTTGAACCTTATTGTTCAGCGATAAAGTTGAAAATCTATTAAATAAATTTGACAGATTGTAGTAGCTTGAAGTGCTGGCGTCTGTACCAAGCTGTACCAACATATTGCGTATTAGTATTACTAGTTTATTGATTCAGAGATAATTGCTTGGGCACTACTTTACACTGTTTTCATTGCGTTTGATATTATTGTTAACAGTCATTCTATAGTTTAAAGGTGGAAATTGATTGGTCTCAAAATGAGATAAGTAATTACCAATGTATACAAGTTAAAAAGCTTTCAATACAATTTAAATCTAGATACTTATGCACGTTACACGAGTTCCTGATTTAAGGTGACGTAGAGATGTTGCGAAAGGATGAACACGAGGAACATTTGCTTTTATTACAATGATTATTCTGAAACTTTGTGTATTTTTTAGAAAAGGTTGCTAGAAACAACACAAAAATTTCAAATTTTTCTAAAGATAAGTTAAGGTACAGGCGAGTGATTTTTTAAATTAATCTATTCGTCTATAATAATTTGAACATTGCTCGCAGAACGGATGGCCGATGGGGTTGAAAGGTTCTGGAGTGGCGACCACGTTCTATGTTCTATGTTATAGGGTTTGGTTTCCGCACTTAGTCCGTAAAGTGGACCATTGTGCGTGGGCCATGGCGGCCGTTTGGTGGTTATTCCAACCAGCCCACCTCCCTCCAGAAGCTAATTAAATCTCCTAGTCTGTTCAGAACATCTGTGTAGGATCTGGGTGACCCGAGGGTTTCTGTTATAATCTGGGTGACGCCTGTGCATTCAAAGAGCACATGCGCTACGGTTTCCTCAGCCTCCATGCACGCCCTGCACAGAGGACTGTCCGTTATGCCTATTGTGTGGAAGTGTCTATTTAGCGAGCAATGTCCCGTGATGGTCCCCGTCACCAGGCGCAGGCCGTTCCTATCCAGGCGTAGTAAGCGCCTAGTTAGCCTGCTATCCAAGGATGGCAAAGCTTCCTTAGACTGCCTGCAGCCCGGTGTCGAGGTCCACCAGTTCCCCGCTTGTGTGTGGGTGAACTCCTGTAGCCATCTGCGTATTTGATTGAAGGGGATGGGTACGATAGGCTCGGGTCCACATACTGCCGTGCCGGATCCTCGTCTAGCAAGTTCGTCAGCTGCGTCGTTACCTAGCGATCCACCACCGCGGCGACCACGTACCGGAAGACGTAGCGTTGGAAGGCCTCCCACAAGATGGACCGATGACCTTGTGAAGGCCGAAGGAATCCGATGGATGCGGAAAACACAGAATCGTTCGAAGTGGCGGTGCTTGGGGGAGGCCTATGTCCAGTAGTGGACGTCTTTCGGCTGAAATGATGATGATGAATTTAAATATTCTTTACTAAAAATTCAACAAAAAAAAAAAAAACAGTCATTGGCTTAGCTTAACAATAGAGAATAGATAGGAACATTAAAAAAAAAATCATCGTCACAGAGTTTTATCATGAGGTTTTTTGTGCAAAGAACGGAACCTAACTGCCGATGAAGGTTACAATAACCAATCAAATCCTTCGTGCACGTTTCAGTTTCAAAAAGCTTAGGTTGCTTAAAACGGTGCTTTAAAATGTGCATGAAAAACCTTCACGATGTTGAATACGAAAATACCGAATTCAAAGGTTCATGGTTCGTCGGAATTACGTTTTTACACCAAAATTAAACCTGTCAAGAACAATCTCACTGAAACTGTGTCGACATTTCAGTGTTTCCGATTTAATTTTGAAGGATGTCGCGGTTTCACCAGCACCAGCAAGTTAAATTTGAAATTTTCAATGGATTTTAACTTTATGAAGTTAAACGATTTGATAACAATTGTATTTGTTGAATTTACTTACAATTAGACACTAGCTAAAACTGTTTCTATGCTTTTATAAAAACTGGCTCTTGTGATACCGGAACACCTAGTACAAGAGCCAGGGCTACGCTGATGTTTGTGTCTTGAAGTGAAAATAAATAAATAATTAAATATTATTATGTATATTCAAAGTAAGGACCAACATTAACTTTCAAGCAATTTAATTAAGTTAATAAAGGTGTACCTACTAGGTAAAAATTAGCATATTTAGAATATAAACATCAACAATACTGTATTGTGTTTTCAACCACAAAAATCGACATGAAAGTAAATAATTCACTCTCTGATACTAGAGCGAAAAAAGTTCGGGTCATCAAAGGCCAAGAACACACTGTACGAACTCCTTCATATTAGTAATCTATCTCTGCCAATACTCTCCTTATTAATGGCGTCACAAGACAAACGTATTGGATGTACAATAGAACAAACATCGTTGTTTGCGTGCCAAAGCCGTTCAGGTTCTATAAAGCAGGCTGATGTAAACACCGCTTTACAATAACAGTCACTTGTATAGAGCTACTGAATGTGCCTTAATTGGTGTGTAATAATTAACTTTTTTACCGTAAGAATTCGTACTGTGTGATAAAATTATTGTGTAAATAAATTAGTTGTATGGCGTATTTTACAGAAATTTAAGTTTACTTAGTCACGGCCCGTATAACGTATTTGAATAGCTCTCTCATTAGTGTAGTTTTGACTTCTTGAAATATGATGTATGAATTTCAGAGTCACCATTATGATAATTAAAGCACAATTAGATTCTAGAGTGTTACGATCCTGAAGACCTGAACACGCTTTGTTTTGGCCCCAACTTCAGTCTGTGTTAATCTTACCTATAAAGATAGCGATTTTACTCATTTTTTTTCCTAAAAAGTATTCAATCAATAACATAAGTATTTCCTACTTAAATTCCTGCTCGTTTATCACAAGACATATCCAGAAACACGAGTCGCACATCGGCGTGAGTCGTGTCTGTCCGGTAATTGATGACACGCAATAATTCATCGTTTGTGTGGAGTCTCACGCTCGCCCTGCCGGCCACGCTCGCTCTACGCTCACTTAATGTTGCCAGCTTATGGAACAAACATACCAGACACTCTTGTTCAAGAAAGGGACACGACAACACATATCTTTTTATTTAGAACAAAATAACTTCTGCTTTCTTTTCCTTCGGATTGATGCGGTCTAATGATCTGGATTTATCGCGACTACGTTCACACGTTCGCTCATAGGTCGTTACAAAGTTCGCGTGTAGTATGTCTTGTCAGTTTCAGTGTCTATATTTCAACGATATTGAAAAAAATAGGCATTCTCGATTTTTATTTCTGTTTCCACCGTTTTGATCTCTACATTTTTCCATGACCGAATTTTGAACATAAAATGTAATTAACTTAAACCTGAAGTAATCCGACATTTCGTTTACTTTCCTCATACTCTGATGAATTCTGAATTAAACGTCAAACACACAATTTTATCCTGGTTTTTAGACTATTGATTCAACAGAGTTTGCACGAAACGAAAAAATGTTTTAATACCGAAGTGTATTTGGCAAGTACTCGTAAGCAATAACTATTAGGTAGAATTGTCAAGTGGTTCAGTGAATTATCAATATCGTAGTAATCGATTAGGGTGCCGGTAGGTGGATGGCTTGGCAACATTTATTCGGAATAAGGGCGTGTATCGGACAGTGTAAACAGTCCATTATTGCTCGGTGAACGTGGCGTGCTGTTGACATTTCAACTACAGTGTGCTGCTACCTTGTTGAGCTATTGCACTTCATTGCATACCTACAGTTGCTGCGTCACAATATACTCTAGGTATACATGGATACACATGTATATCAAAACGCTGGTGTGGTGCAGAGCTTGTTATTTTATCTGGCTCGGTTTTCGTTTACACGCAACATAATTACGAACGTAAATGTTTTAGGGTTCTTTTGACGTGGCTTTTTTATAAAAGTAACATGAAAAGTCTACAAATTATTAGTTCATCAGAATTAATAAGACTGGTAAGCTAGAAGATTTCAAATTCGCCGAGTGGTGGATTTTTGTTCATCATTGTCATTTCCATACGTTCAGAAAATTCCGTGCCTAGATCGTACGGAATTTTCAGGTGGTTCCTTAGATAAACCTATTTTATTATATGACTTGCTGACCCGACCGACCTTGTCCTATCCAAATTAACAAAAATCCCATAAGAAAAAGGACGTTCAGTTTTTTCCGAATTCGAATATTTTCCGGGACCTTTTCAAAATTTTCCTTTTACGAACATTTTAAAACAAATATCAAATCAGTCAGCCGTTCTCAAGCGATGCGCTTACCATTGGAACAGCATTTAATTTTTTATAAATAAATTTTGTTATGTTGGTACTTTTATTTATGTTACGAAGACTTTAGTTTGATATTATAATTTATGGTTTGAAGCGCTGCCACCTGTGAAAGGCGGCTTTATTATTCTTGAATAAAACAGCAAGTAGGTACCTAAAATAGACAACTAGATTTATGGAACCTAGTTATTTCTATTGTTAGCTTAGGCTGACAAATTTATTCAAATTGCCTTGTTATATTATTTCTGTAAATACCTATATGAAATAAAGACAGGGTTTTACAGCAAATAGAGAGCTGACTAATTAAGGAGTGCTGGAGTCAGCTCAGTTATTTACGTAAGCAGGTTCACATAAAGAAACAATTTAGTGGCGCAACCGACACGGCTTGAAACACGCAAAAAACTTGAGTAGAAAGTTTTTTAATTAAAACTTGAGGTGGTCACGTATTTTTTTCTGTATCTACGAAATCTTCAAACTACTCGACGTTTATAAAGTTTTTAGATTATTATCTATGGCAGGTACTGTAAATGGAAAATACGACAACATTTTTGACAACTCTAGACGCTTGGTGCTTGGTGTTTCTTATTCTCCTTGTTTTTTTTCAGCGTGTTCAATGTCAACGGATTTTCTGCGCAATGAATTTTTCACTGCTCTTGCTCAAAAAGGCCGTCATTGTAGAGTACCAGAGCGGGGAAAAAATAGCATTTCTTGCTCTCGGGGAAAAAGTAGTTTCTTTTTAATTTTTGTCTGTTCCAACGAGCTTTGAAAAACGAAAAAGTCTTTATTCTTATGTAGAATAATCATGATTATGGACTCGACTTATTACTGGTTCACAAAAAAAAGAACATTTTATTTTTGAAAATGGAACTAAATGCAGCTATCTCTTCGGTAGAATGCGTGCATTGCGTTGCGGCTACAGAAGAAATAAAAAAGGCATTGGCGCGAAATCTTAAGAATTTTTCTCTAATTACGAATTGAATTGGTGACCGTAATATAATTTACAACAGTGAAAATGTCACCATCTAGTGCGAACATCTTCACAGAGGACTGAAATTAAGTTGCCGGATAAAAACATCTCGTTAAATATCCAAAATTGTATAAATTGTACATTTAAATAAAATAAACTATTTAATATTGTATTGGATTATTTTATTTTCTCGCAATCGTAGTGAAAAGTAGAGTGTAACACACGGCGCTAAAACCCATTATAACTCGGTTTGCTAAAGCTCGGGAGTAAAACTACCTCGTTACAATGGGTTATTTTAGCCCCTCGTATAACAATCTACTATTAATTCGGCTGCTTGACCAGTGAAGAAGTCTTCTTTAAAATAAAGTTATGAACACAAAATGTTTCCATGTTTGTGACGTTTTCTGAATCTGAATTTATTCAAATGACGTTTCGTTTTATTAAGTTGAAAGTATTGCTCTAGATTTCACGTCACAGTTATATCAAATTTAAAAAAAATATTCACCTCGCATACCTGAAGCTCACTGCTCACATGACCCACATTTTCAACTCATGTAACATTTTTATTTTGAATATAATTCCGGGACTTAAACATAACTGGCGAAATGTGGGTGTACCTGCTACAGGGACACCTCTGCCCAACCCTTCGGGGAAACAAAGCGTGATGTTAGATATGTTTATGTTATATACTTCCGCTTATGTCTAAAAAACTACGTTTGGTACTCACAATTTCACTGTCCTTTATAGACGATATATTTTTAAAGTAAATCGAACGTGAAAAAAAGTATACAAAATCGGACACGTTTCCGGACAGTGAAATAAAAATCCCTCTCAGATTTTCTAAACGCATAAACCACCGGTACATTTTTAGATGTAAAATCAGAATAGGTACTAAAATCGTACATAAAAACGATTTCAAGTTTGGCAATTAAAACATTTACTCACACACTTGTTACTTTCAGGTACTTGAAATTGATCGTAACATTTTAGATTTTTTTACTCAATTTCAAGTGCTTGTGCAACGTAGGCTGCGTAGTTATTTCCACATTTATATCTGGCATAGCACTTAGTTTGATTATTTAAAAAAATATATCATTTAGTTTCTATATACAGGACCGCTCTGTTTTTGGGTTGTTCCTTTCGACTATTAAATTAAATGGGGTTATCTACCGCAACGAACAGGTCGAGGTCTCTTATTAGGTTCAACGATTACATGTTCATCGCATGTTCAATAAATTTCAATGTTATAAGATTGAAATTTATTGAACATGCGACAATTTATTCATTCTCTAACCCTTAAACCGTCACGTTATAAGTTATAACATTTTAGAGCCTCGTCGACCAGCTAGCTCGTAAGTTTTCAGCTAACTCGCGACCTTTGCTCGTTATAAGGCAACTTTATGGATTCTCGGATATCGTCGACTTACTTTCTTAACACTTAGGGGAACTAGGTTTTTCTAGGAATACATGAAGGCCAATTTTCGTACTTAACCTTTTAAGTACTGCAAAAAAAGCGTGCGACCATCCGTCAAGGACAAACACGTGCGGCTTATCGCGATGTAATCTGACACGCGTTGACCTCTCACACAAAAACTGCTATAGCTTCGTTTCTATTGCGTCATTTTACAATCTGTAAACAGATTCGAGTGTTTGAACAACGGGGGCCACTTATGATAATATCCATAACACTCATACGTTTAGTTATTATTGTAAACATCCTATTGAAAATAGAGAACTGGCCGTAAGCCGACTTGTTAATGTATTATGTTAGTTTCTGGCAAAAGTAATGAATTGATTTACGCAAAATTTTGGTAATAATATCATGAATACACAAGTAATCCAATTAGATTTTTTTCTTATTAGTCTTACATACAATATTTCCATAATATTCTAACTCAAACTTCATAGTGCGCGGTGCTGTCATTTTGAATCGCGTAGTCCAATTCGTGATATTGGAAAAGATCATACGAGTTATAATGAGCATTATATCATGTATTAAATCTTTCTAGAATATTACCTATACCTTCTTCGACTAATTGTTATCCATGAATCGTAAAAATATGATACGATAATTGGTAAAATACCAAGATGACCTTGACGGGTCATTTTATCCGGAAATTTATCTAGTCTAGTTAGAATCTTATTTGAAAGTAAACAAGAATGAAGTGTTTTATCAATTTCTGTACACACATTCCTTATTTATAACCCTTTTGATTAATTCATTAATGGTTACAAAACAAATCTAGTATTATTTCATAAAAATTCGGCATGATAATTTGACCCGTTTTACCTACACATCAAAATGCTTCGAAAAATCTTTGAAAAATGGATAAAAATGAATGAATACGCTTCGAATGCATGAAATAATTAATTAGAATTAGTTTTTGCATAGATAATTACCATTTATAGACACAAATTCATCGAAAAACAGTCAACAATAATATATTTATATGGCAAATGTGTAAGGCGAAATAACCTGAAAATTGATTGGCTCGAAAATCATTTTTACTATATTGTTTTACGCAAACGATTAGCCAAAAACTTGCACAAGCCACTATTGTTTCATTATTCATGTACTTACCTAAGTTTCAAACGAAAAATCCATCACAATAACTCACAATAAATAAAACAACAACACTAAGTCACGACAATAAACCACAGAATATCAATGTAAAAAAGGGCGCCTTCGTATTTTTTTTTTATAGTGTTGGGCACGAAGTTTTTAGTAACATTTATCGTCTATGGCTTACAAATATTCTTGGCAGTGTAGGAAAAATATTAGCAATCGACTAAGTTCCGTACTTTACGCAAAAATAATATTTTAATGGTGTAGCCTATTGGCAACGCGCGCTGTCGCCCGGAGGCGTCACCGGTCCTAAACGGTTGCGCGCGAAACCGACCCCTCCGGGCGACAGCAGTCCTTAAAAGGAAAACGTTTAAATTCATCTCAGCAACAATTGAAGTCAAAAATTGTAGTAAATTAGAGCTGTTTTTGGCAGATTATGAAATAGAGATTAGTATGTGAACATTCATAAAAATACGGGAATTTGGGTCAAAAATTTCATTCTGAGAACTATTATAGGTATCAGTAGGTACTAACCGATCTATATAAAGTTATAAAACCCGACTCAAGCAAACGATCAATAATGATGATATTAGCCTTGGGTTTAAAAAGTCATGTGGAAGGCTTTTGCCCAACAGTGGGATGATTCAGGTTATCAGGAAACAGTAAACCTGTCTTTATCGTGCTCACGAGAAATTTTTGTAAAAAAGAACCCATCTTAACTGTATCATTTTAATTTTCGTTTCAACACCCTATTGGTTTCTTAGAAATAATATAATTTTCATCGCATCATCTCGATACCCTGAAAGCTCATGACAGTTAAATTAATGATACTTTAAAGGCAACAAGTCTCAGCCTCTTAATTTATTTTCCTTCGGTTGACTGATTCCATTGATCTTCCTTATGAAGTCGAAAGATATTCAATAACTTTTCTTTCAGTATTTTTATGAAGTAAATTATTATAAGTTGAGATGTTTTCTAAGCTCGCTATGGGTACTTAATTTGATATTAATGAAGAAAAATGTTGTCTATTATTATAAGATTTCTTGGAAGAAAATACACGTAATTACCTGTCTAATTAGGTACTGCTGTAGGTTTCCCAGAAATATGTTTGCTTCATTCTGCGGTGAGCGGTACTTCTATTGCTTCAAGCCAAGCACAAGGAAAAGTTATTATGTTTGAAAATTGCAATAATCCACAACTTTACTGATCGTGAATAGATTGGCTTTTTATTCGTAGAAAATGTTAACATTTACAATATCATAGAGAAAAATGTGATTAAAAATATGTGAAAATTAAACACACATTGGTCCAATAAAACATCTGCTGGTTAAAATCCATATATTTGAAAACTTAAATGACAAAAAAATGCCTACAAAGCTTTTTATAAAACCCCGCTCAACTGAACAACATTTCCGTCCACAGTTAAAACTCTAAAGGGTTAGTTCGACGATCTCGCCGCACAGTATAAAAATAGCTAACTGAAGCTGCTTACCGCCGTGACATGTTCAGAAGCCGTAAACGGGTGCTATCCGGCACTCCGGCATGGCCGCACTTAGAGCGACCGCCTCGGGACTCTTGACATGAATTAAAAATGCACGCTGCATTAGTGTTCCAATGGCGGGCCGTCCCCAGTGCACATGTGAAATGGGACCGGGAAGCTACTCTCGTGTCATGTCGTTCGCTACTCGGGTCCTGCCTTTGATCTATTAATGCTGAGCTTGTAAGTATTGCGAAATTTGCTCATGAGGATCTACCACACCTGCATCGAGAAAACGATGGTTTGACCGGAATGAGACTCGCGCAGACCAGGGACGCATGGCACCAAGGGGATGAGGTCTATATTTAACAATAGAACAAGGCTACCAATGAAAATGGTGATGATAAGTAGAAAATAGTGTGTCCATGTCCGCCAGTCACTAAGTGAGAATCCTTTATATTTAGCAACATCGCCTAATAAAAGGCTGGCCTCCATCCACTCGTTTCACAAGTAGATTTAGGCTATGTTGATGACGTACATAGCTGGCGGTTTTCCCTAAAGGGACTAAAAAGGTAAATTATGATTATTTTAATAAACCCGTGCATTCTTAATAGCGTTTTTGAGCCCAAATGTGGCAAGAAATTAACCGATTGCTGTTTACTTGGCAAAACTTAGAATATATTTTTCAATTAATGCTTAATATAACCTACTCAAAGTAATCGATATTACTAGATATATCTCAATGACTCAAAGTATAAATAAAACATAATAGGTACTGTAAACAAATGTTAACTATCACTTTAACGATGAAGCGATTATAGAATGGTACACCCACACAATTTGTACAGCAAACGATCAATCAACAAATGCATCAAACAACAAAACTAATCGAGGCGTAACAAATGAAACATGTTATCAACGTATTAAAACAAACCGTTCATTTTCACGTTCCATTACCAAATTAATAAACAGACACTGCAAACAAAGGACGGATACGGAGGGATATGAAAAACGCTTACAAAGAGCGAAAAAAATTAAGCACCTTACCAAGAGGCGCGTGGGTCAACAAAGATAATTTTCCCGCAATAAATTGAAGTAGCGTCGTGGTTAATTACCGTACCTGGGTTCTGGAGATAGAGAACAAAAATCAGCAGAAGCCGCCAGCTACAGATAAGCTCACCATAATAGAGACTTTAAAAGAAATTAGCAGTCGCTCATTAACTGAAACTTTCTGTTGCATTATAGGTGGCTGTACGGATAAGCGCGGTTCGGGTGACTGACATAATTGAGCGAGTTTAAAAATGGAAGCCTTTTTGTCGCTTCATTTTCCATAGACTGAAGTTTTGCTTTATGGTCATGCTTGTTGTGTCTCTACGGTGATAAGGCATTATTATTTTGTGCCCGAAATTATATTTTATTTTGTTTTTTGTTATTTTATAGTGTTATGTGTTTTCTATAAATTTTTAGTCAACGTATTACGTTTGAAAAATTATAGATTTTCGTTCCGCGACATTTTATTAGATTGTTTGTTTATTTATTGTTTAAAATAAATAGAAAAAGAAAGGGTAAACATGTTATCCAATAATCATATAACACTGCAGAACCATTTTTTTATTTAGCCAAAAGCCTTTGCAGCAAACAACTGAAAATCATGGACACAGACTAAAAACAGACCAGGCAAATGAGTTCCCCGCTGCATATTTTTAGACCCTTTCATGCCGTGTATTTAGCGGCAGTGTTATTTATTCATAAGTTATTACGTTACGGGATGATGTATGATGGCTATGTGATGGACGAGTAATACAGGGTGTGATGCATCATGCATAATCACTTAGCAAGCCAATAGAACTACTGCCGCTGTTGTGTTTTGTGTTTTTCATAAGTTATTCTTTGTAAATAGAAGAAAAAGAAAATAGGTCCATATATATTGTTTTATTTGAATATCTTTGTGTGTGTGAGGCTGTATTTCGTAGCTTTGAAAACTTTTAACTTTTAGTTTGGATAAGTTAGGTACTAGTGGTACTATTACTAATGCAAATCCATATATTCAAGTAATTTTATAATTAATTTAAGGAGAAGTTACTGAACGCTACGTACAACCACACCTTGACACCATTCAACATTTGCACGAGTTATGTCGAATAAAAGTTTGATCTTTTCCTGTTTACTTAATTTATGAAAAAGCAAATGTTTGCCCTTATCAGTCATCCGGGTTAATTATAAAAGGCTAAAACATTAATTAGACAACGAAGTTGAATGAAATCAAAGTAATAAACAGAAAATGTTTAGTATTTTACAAAAGTACTAAATTAATACTGTTACAAAGTTTTGGGATTACATAAATGAAGAGGGTTACAGGAACTGAGGTGGAAAAATTCTGGGATTTGTTTTTCAAACTTTCCCTACGAATTGAAAGGATTATTCTTACCAAGCGCTGGATGTTTTCAGATGAAATGAAACCTGGAATTAAATCTGTTTACCATCCACATTTTCTTGGTACATATACATATTTTTTTATAGAGTAAACAGAAGTCGGTTGCCAGTAGCATTAGCTTCGTAAAATTATTAGCTCATGTGATTATGCTCGTACCAACTAGGTCATTGTAAAAACATTTTATTTAAGCAGCTTACTGAATTAATTAATTTAAAGTTCATAAGATAATGACAAATAGTCATAAAACACCAATAGTTAGGTCACATATTTTTCTCTGAATTTCAGAATTTTCCTATACTCCATTTGAAATAAGATGAGACATTTAAATAAACCTTTTTTACAGTTTGTTCAACTGATTTTGAATTCTATTGCGTTTGTGGCATGACAAATGGCAGCTGCAGTAAACAGTTGGTATTGTAACCACTTTTTTACTTTTAATGCCATCCTTATGCCTACGGAATAGAAGTCAAAATTCCTTGAACGGACTGTAAAAAAGGTTTGTTTAAATGTCTAATCTTATTTCAAATGGAGTATAGTGCCGTCGGCTTTGTTCGCCATATTTTATTTTCTAACCAAAAGGGTGACATGAATATTCCAACAATTCGTTGTTTTACCTCGCGTAGCACTCATTTTAAAGTCAACAGAAACAAAATGTAAAAGCAAGCCAATCTTAGATTCGATTCTCACCGCCTCTGCGAATGTGCACTCTACTTTAGATGACTCGCTTTTTCAAATGTATTTTTCAACTGAAATCAAATGCTACGTGTTTCAAGACTAGGACACGAAGAAAGAAGGTACCTAGGTAATTATGGTTTTTCAGTTACAAATGGACGCTTGTTAGCGCAAAATAACACTTGTTAACTTAGGTAGTCGGTCGTATTTCGTTTCCGCATCACACAGCTTTCGTGAAAATTCGAGTTTTTTTAATGCGCAATCAATGGATGTGAACAACGATGTAGGCATGCTCATAATTATTGTGGAGCTGTAATAAGTTAAAGTGTATGTGAACGTGTGCATTAAACTGCATCGGGCATTGTGAGACTCGGAGTGACCGCTGCCCGCGCCCGACGCCCGACCAATTTAAATTTATTCGTGCCTCTTCTGCCGCATCGTTAAAGTCAAGGGCGTGCTTAGTGCCAGAACCCATTAACTTAATATATGGGTATGAGCAATCGGCTTTTTGTTATGTTCCCCAGTCAAACGTTACTCCTTCTCATTCGTAATTGCTAAATGGCTCGTATTACACAAGTCGTTACTGTCAATGGGAGGACGCTGTAATCAGTATTATTTAACTTAGTATTTTAATGGAAGTCTTTGTTTCAAAATGAAATATTAATAAATAAAGAACAAACATAAATTGTGACTCGGTGCAAGTTGAGCGCTTTATCAGAGTATTAGTATTTTGATTTTTTTAACGTGTAAATAGTCGACAATTAAAGCATTTGTTTATTCAAAACTTGAATGTAAATAAGAACAGTGTCCAGTGATATTTGCGTCGGGTTGATTGCCTCCACCCGACTGAGCTCGCCATACATATATCTATTTTCCAGCATATGTAAATTTTCAACAAGCCTTTTCGATTCAACGGACGCGTCCAATTCGCTAGTGGAATGGAACTGAAATTGGAAAAATCGCCGTGAGCTATGTATGAAGTTTTCCGTACTGATGAAATAATATCATTACGGCCTGGAAAGTATTTTAATGAGCCCTAATTTTCAGACTTTGATAACTTTTCTTGTTTTAATTTCGGTTATATGTATACGATCTAAGTTTTCTTTGTGCGATACGATATTAAACACTTAATATGCAAACGATTAACTCAGTAGGAATAACTTAGTCCGAAAATAACTTCTTTTTATGAGACTGCAATGTTTTGATTTTAATAGAAAATGTTTCGTGTCCCACTGTTGGTATTTATTTTTTGCGGGTGAAAAAGCTCACTTGCAGGTAAAACTAAAGCCATAGTAAACATGCGATTCCGGGAAGGAGAAACCAACAAAGCTTAGTTATAATTGCCCTTTCTTTGTGCAACTAATTTTAGACAGAGTCGTTAAAATTTCTTGGAAAATATCATCATGAGAACTTCTCTCTTTACTGTATTTTCATTTTAAACTCTAAACTTTAATTGGTAGTTTATTTATATTAGAGCTAGCTAACTAATGAAAAGAGGAATGAGTTGCTTAATTTTGAATTACACTCCCGGACACCTGAATCGAGCCACCCTGATGTTTGTTTAAAGGTCTCTATTAAAAAAAAAATTATACTACAAAGGAAAACAAAATGTAGGTTAGAAACCAGTCACTCACTACCATTTCAGTTTGTTATTATTCCAAATTTGAACTAGGAATACAAAAAAAGTTTAATTGCAATGTAGTCTTTTCGTGTTTCTCAGGGGCAAAATTAGCGTGGAAAATCTGAAAAAAAAAATGGTTTCCTTAGAGAAACCGTGTGTTTAGTAATTTATGTAATCTCCAAGAGCATTTACGACGACCGCCTTAAGGTTCGGCGTGGAGTTAATTGATACCACTATGACGTGCTGTGGAATGCTTCTCCTATGCTTCCAAGATGGCAGTTTTCAGCTCTTGCAAAGTTTCTGGAGCTGGTTGGTTAGTTCAAACACGCCTCTTCAGCTCATCCCTTAAGTGCTCTATTGGATTCACATCAGGGCTTCTTACTGGCTATTCCATAACTGCGATACTAACGTCATGTTGGCTCACTGTTGACTCTGGGCTGATATTCGAGTGCCGCCAGCGTTTTAACCAGGTGGAATGCCTCAATAATATAACCATTCAAGGGATCAAAGGACACAGCGGTTCGCGAGGCAACGACGCAGTCGACGAACTTGCCAGCAGGGGGTTGAGCATGGCACCAGAAGAGCCTGAACCCATCGCGCTATTCCCCTTAGCGTGCCTACGCACTCTGGTAAGGAAACGAACCAGAGACCAACATCACAACCTATGGTTGGACCACGGTGAGTGCAGGCAGGCCAAGGAGATACTCCCTATAATCGATCTCCGACTAATGAAACAGTAGCTGCGTACAGTTATAGCAGCTGTAACTGGCCATGGGTCATTTAATAAACACCTCTTTGTCATGAGAGTCACAGACAGTCCGCTGTGCAGAGCCTGCATGGAGGACGACGAGACAGCAGCTCATGTGCTGTTAAACTGCCCGGTGGTCGCCACATACAGGGCAAAGTACTTCGGTAAACCAGGTACCCTACGTGAGATTGTCAGTGACACCAAGGCGTTGCTAGCCTTTTTTGAGGAGCAGGGGTCGATCGAATAACCAATTTTCTCACCCGTACGCAAAATATAGTAGTTATATATATAGTATAGTTGCGGATACCAGCCCGTATTACCTATTACTAACGTCATGCAGGTATTGTCGAACAATTCATGCAGTGTGGGCCCGTGCATTATCATGCATAAAAATGAAATCCTGGCCCATAAATTCAGCATAAGGCATCACATGAGCCTCTAAGCATTGACGAATGTATCTGTGGCTATTTAGTGGTGGCAACCGTGGTCCGGTCACGGTCAAGGCAAATTTTTCATTCAAATTCAAATTCCGCCCCAGAATATCCATGACCCACCGCCATAACTCATCTTCACTCACACCGCTGAAAACGTTCTCCTTGTCTTCGGTAGACTCTTCTACGTCCGTAACTGCCATACAGCATAATCTTATTTTCATCCGTAAAAAGAACTTGGTTCCATTGACGTTGAGTCCAATGCAAATGTTCGCGTGCAAACTGATAAAAAACGTGCAAACGCGCCATTCTGTGAGCTCGTGTCAGTTTGGACTTTTGGACCCATTGGCTGGCTTAGAGATTTCAGGCCACGTTTTTCGAATCTCTAATAGTTCGAGCGCAAACAATCAGTCTGAAGCTGTTCTTGGACCTGTACTGAGGTCAGGTGACGATTAAGCAGGCTGTTGATAATGATAAACCGATCTTGTCTTACTGCAGTTATCTGGTTTCGTGGTCCTCCTGGAGGGTGCACGAAGCCGCCAGTCTCTAGAGTCTCGATGGTAAACTCTTTGAACGGCAGAACGACTTACATGAAGTTGTGCACTCACGTTTCGTTGACAAAGCCCAGACTGAAGAGGTGCCACAGCTTGCGCGGCTACTTCAGGTGCAGTATTCATAATAGGAACGTCAGAATGGATGAAAAAACAGTGGCACTCCAGGAGTGTCGACAGAAGTGAAAACTTGAAAAAAAAAACGGCACCGTGGTAATCAACGCGTTGATGTCTTTTACTCCACGGTGTCGGTAAATTGCGTTACAGTGTCGCGAAATCAATGGTTTAGTCCCATCTCAAAAATGCCTGCAATGCGCCTAGAGAAGTTTTCACTTAAAAAAAAATAAGGAAAAACATTTTCGATACTCATGATAAGCAAAACAAATAATAAAATAATTATTGACTTATAGATGCTCTAATCAAAGCTTGATGCTTCTATAAAAGAGCGACCAAACTCTGATTTTCTTCTCTTTTTTGTGAATTCTAAATTTGGAACAATAGTGATACTAGCTTCTTAGTGATAATAGTGATAATAGCTTCAAAACTGCATAAAAACTTTTTCTCGGACTTATCATTATTTTGACGTTTTAGGCCTATAAACATAAAAATGCAAGGTGCCTCGATTTAGGAGTCCAGGAGTGTATTATCTATTTTCTCAGAATTCTTTTGAAATTATTGTTCTATGTATTTATCTAAAGAATTACTGGAAGAAGTTCGAAAGGCCAACCTTTTCATATAACTTAGAAAAGTGTATGAATAGCAAGTTTCAGCACAATTTTCTGCATAATAATAGTTTGATTACTCAACAAGTAACTAATTCTTACCAATAATAGATAGTAGAACTTCATAGACATCTTGGAAAGTCTAATTATAATTAGCCTTTTCGTGGTGATCTATAGAATCTAAGATGATTAATATTGTCTCAAGAGCAAAAAACATGGCCTTTTAAATCTTCTTGTACCATATTATCCTTTATACCCATGTTAACAATGCAGACTAAAGCTTATTTATTAAATTTAATTACAAGGATAATTCAGCAAAAAGAATGCTCATTTTAAAACATTTTGTTAGAAGTTACAGCGGCTAAGTATTCCTGGTATTTGCGATGTCTGCCTTATAATGAAACTGTACCTAGAACATGGGTGCTTCAGACAGACTGTCGCGAGCTAAAATAAACTTATATTGGCTCTACTTCTTTGTAATGCTTAGAAAATAGAACAGTTTTAAGAAAATATAGCTCTAGAAATGTTTTCATCTGGTTCGTTTTTACTATTTTTCTAGTGATATTTTTATGTGGTGTCTTATGAAGTGACGCCTGATGTAAATGTACTGCTGAAAATATGAAAAACTCGGAACTTAAAAGGCGAGAATTACGTATATAAATTTAGTGATTAGAGTTTTCTCTTTTAAAGGGTTTCAAAAATCTTCTGTCAAACTTGGTAATAGTAACTTTATTCACGCTGAAAACTACATTAGTACTGTGATTGCTAATCAGAGGTGTATGAAAATAAAACTTTGCTAATATTATTTTGCCCGTACCTACGAGGTTATGTAAACCAAATATTGACTTTAGAATATGCGAGTTTGTATGCCTTATGTAAACTGTGGCTTCCTAACCGGTGTTTTGTGGTTTCAAATCCTAATACTATTGTACTGATGTTAGTTAGTTCTGTTTAACTTGGCTTAAATAGTAAACAAACTATTATACTTCGGTAAAGTATCTTGTTATTGTTATGTAAACAAATCGCCATATAGTTTAACTGGTTACACAGTAACTACCTACCACAAAATGAACTGTTTTGATCGAGTAACTTTTGTAATGCCCTAAAGCAGTAGTAGAAACTTTTGAACATAAAATTACCTGTTAGTTAAAATTTTGGATATAATTCTAGAATTTTAATGGAATATTAATGATGCCATTGAACTAGTTTATTGAACAAAGGTGATTAAGAACGAACACACGTCTCAAATACTACAGTTCGTTTTTTAATCTTAGAGACTAATTTGACAGGTGCAAAAGTCAAACTCCGGTGCAAATGTCAAACTCTAAATTGAAAAAAACAAACAACAATCATTTGAAATGTCAAATTAGTCTCTGGGATTAAAAAACGAACTTTCTACATAAAATATGGCACTGATTTAAAGCGGCAGTTGTTTATTGTAGTTTTCACAAAATACTATTATTTCACAAGATATTATCAAATAACTTCTCCCGCTCTGGGTGGAGCGGGAGGGCGTGTCAGACTCTTACTAACTAAAACCCACCAACACGGGTGGGTTTTAGTTGCATGTTGTCCTTCAGTTGCCATGTTGCCGGGGGGCCACGATTTCCCTTTCGGCCTTATTCGCAGCCCCGGCAGGCATCGGCCCTAGCGGACCCCGTCAACCGTGCCCCCCCTTTTTTTTTTTTTGGGTGGGATATCATCAAATAACTTCTCCCGCTCTGGGCGGAGCGGGAGGGCGTGTCAGACTCTTACTGACTAAAACCCACCCGTGTTCCTTCAGTTGCCATGTTGCCAGGGGGCCACGATGTCCCTATCGGTTTTCTTCGAACCCCCGGCAGGCATTGGCCCTAGCGGACCCCGTCAATTCTGCTGACATCTCTTTGAGGCGCGCGTGGAACACAACGCGCCGTCGACCCGGGCTTGGTCCTTATCGGACGGCGAGCTGCCCATTGCTCACCGTCCGCAAGCCCGCGCCTACGGTGGCCGAAAATCTTCCTGTGATTCCCGACGCCCAGGGCGTCTCCTCCTGCGGCGGTTAGGGGCGCGAGGGCGCGAAATTTGCCTCTCCCTCACGCGCTCCGTCTCCTCCTTCGCGAGCATTACTGCTTCGCAGAAGGAGGTGACGGCCTCCCATTTCCTCTCGCTCCGTAGCATGGCCCGAATCAGGGCCGGACGCGAGAGGTCACCGCCGCCGATCGCTTCCACGAGGACACGGCGATGCCCTGCCCAAGCCGGGCAGACCTCCACCGTATGCTCCACCGTGTCCTCCGGGCGATCCACACAATGATGACACCCGGGCGTTTCCTCCCGCTTTATCCTGAACAGGTACCTCCCGAAACAGCCGTGTCCGGTGAGCACCTGTGTCAGGCGGAAGGTGAGGACGCCGTGGCGCCTCTCTAGCCACTCCTCAAAGAGGGGTCTTATCGCCGCAATTGTGGCGTGCCCAGCGCTGGGTTGCGACAATCGCATTCTCCATTCCGCCATGAGATCCCGCCGGAGCTCTGTCCGCTGTGCCGCGACTTCTTGCGGCATCGGAGTTAAGCCCCGGCGTTTCGCTTCCTCGCGCCACTCCCAAATGTGCGCGAGAACCTTTGCCTCCAAATCCCATGGCGGTACTCCGGCAAGGAGGCTCGCCGCCTCGCAGGAGACCGTGCGATGTCCTCGGGCCAGCCGGATGGCCATGACCCTTTGGGACGCGTTAAGCCGGCGGGCTGGCTGCCGCCTCAATGAAGGCGCCCACACCGGCGCCCCGTAAAGGGCCATGGACCGCACGACCCCCGCGTAGAGCCTCCGGCAGGAGGCTGGGTCCGCCCTTGTAACCATGTATACAACAAAATTATGTATTGCAAAAATAAACTTAGATGGCCGATGGTGCCATGATCGCTGTGATACTGAAGGTTACACGACACAAAATTTTATGCAATTTTCCAATTTTTTATGTCGTGAAATTCATTTCTTCATGCATGAAAGTAGTAACGTAATGTAAATTCGGCTTTAATGTGCAGTCGCTACATTGATTTAGCGACTGCAATCAGGATACCGCAGCAGTCTGCTAGTCCATGTGTAACCGCCCTAATATTTAATATAACAATGCCGTAAACATCAATTGGATTAGCTCGGTGTGATCCGAAAAGCTGCGGTCAGCGAAATTTTGCAACACAAAGCGAAATGAATGAAAACCGACAATGTCACTGTGAATAGTGTAATGTCCAGATACTCCTGGGCTATGTAACTATTGTTGTAGATAAGCGCATTGACAATAGTTACATGCTTTTGATATTAGCAGCTAAAAGCTTTTTGAATGTACTGTCATTATAATGTCCAGGGAACCTTACTTTGTGTGTTTAGGTGTCGTAGGTTAAGCTAGGATGTCCGAAGACTGCGGTGGCCGCAGCATAGCATCTGTAATTTACCGTCATATGACGTCAATGAAACAACTTTTTTGAAAGTTATTCCCTGCACGTTATTCCCTGGTAAATTGCGGACGATATATGGCGGCCATCGCAGTCTTAAAAAATCCTAGCTTAACTGAATAAAGGTTTTAAGGGAAAACGTTCTTTCTAGCGGTGTAGCGGTGGTAGCTAACCTTCACTCGTTGTCGGTCCATAAAGGAAGTCTACTTTATCAAGACTTTAAATCGTTTGATATGGCTTGATAGAAAAAACATGTAAACTATCGTGTTCACCTCATTGCAGTGAAATTCCAATGGAAACTAGGTACTGAAACCTGGCAGAGCCAATGCAGCATTCATCACTGTTACTTGGGAAAATAGGTGTCGTTGTAGTCTATTAAATATTTACCTACAGTGAAAGTTTTTAAGCTATTGCATAGCTTTTATCGCGGGCTTTGAGCGCGGCGACCGAATCAAGAAATTCCGTAACGAAAATAAAACCTAACACCCCCACTCCGCCTACCATGTAATGACGGTTCCCATGACAACGTGATGTTGTCATGGGAACGTAATTTTTGTTTTATGTCATCACGTCATCATCCCAAGTGTAGCGTTGACAAATAGGAAGTATGGAGGTTACAAATGCTATGCAATAGCTTTACCGCGGCAGTCCCCGAGTGCCACACGTTTTTTTTATCTATACTATTATTATAAAGAGGTAAAATTTGTGAGTTTTTATGTAGGGGTAATCTTCGGAACTACTGATCCGATTCCGAAAATTCACCAATGGGAAACTACAGTATTACCGAGTATCATAGGATATATTTATTTATGTTAAAACAAGTTTTACGCGGACGAAGTCGCTGGCAGAAACGACAGAGAAAAAAAATTATCACCCGATTCTAATGACAAAATAGCAACACAATGTTCCCTTCATCTTGGATCGAAACAAAGAACAGTGTTAATGTTTATTTCATCTCGCGTTACTACAATAATCAATTCAAACTAACGTTACAAATGTAGCTCTCATATTTATATTATTTACGAGTGATTGTTAATCATATTCGGAGTCGCGGGTGGTCGGTGCTTCACAAGCTATACGGAGTGTCCACTATATCTTGACAGGCGGCGAAACCAGGAACTAAAAGTTTAATGTACTGATTTTGACATTTCGCCGTTGCTAGCAGCGCCTCCATCAACTCTCTACTTATACTGGTCTCCCTGTAATTAATTTGACGTTCATGAGTGCTATATTGTTTGTCGTATGTTGTAAATTATACAACATATGTATTTATAATGGATTGAAATAATCCTTTATGACACATAAAGGATTATTTCAATCCATTATAAATTACATTTTGTTTGGGCTCATGTCAAATGTTTCTGAATCTGTTTGCGTTTATGTTGCGGGTTTTGGTTTTATGCCAATTTATTGTACTGGAAAGTTGATGTTTATTTTTAAGTGAATACTTCTTTATTTTTAAGTGAATACGCTGATGCGGCGGCGTAAGCCTTAGGGTGAAATCGAAATTTCTTTAGTGGACTGTATCAGGTAGCGGTTCTGTGACACAAGTAGATGGTTTGGCGATATGGGAAATACTGAAATGGTACCTGCTTGGTTAGCTATGGCGGAGACACGGTGAGAAGTTTCCTTAGCCACGTGGCGGGCGCCCGTCCAGGATATCACGTACGGATGAGGATCTGCACTTGAGATCCCACAACACACAGACACACACTTGCACAGTTTAATCACAATCTTCGTTCTTCGCGGTGAAATATGAGTCCTCTTCGACTTTGGGTTGATTTTGACCCACAAGCGGCGATGTCGATTGAGAAACTGCGGTTTCTTTATAATGGCGGCGTATGCGCCATGACGAATCTTCCGTTTCGCTCTCGCTCAGGTACCACCAGGGTTGCGGAAAGGAGAGAGAGGAATCGGAACAAAGAATGAAGCGGAAGGAATCTTGTGTAGCACAGATACCAATTAGAGTTGCCAGTAATTAGGCATGAAATATAAAATGAGTAAGTTATGGCGTTAACAGGCGCGTTGGGCATTTTCACTTGAGATGGGAAAAACAATTGAACTCGCGACACCGTTACCGACACCTCATTTTTGTAAACGCGATTGTGCTCTTTATTAATATTACGTTACGGATCCATGTTCTATGCAAGTATTTTAACTTTAAAGGTTTTGGAAGTTTTTTTTTTAAATTGTTCAAGTTTTTACTTCTGAGGAATGCCACTGTTTTATTTTTTTACATACAAAGCCAAATCACAGGCCCATGGGCGGCTATAAAACTGACACCAGGGTAGTCATTTACCACGTGAAAAGAAGAAGAAGATAAGGAAATCTCCAAATAGCTGGTTGACACTAGCCGTGACCCAAGGGCTGACTTTTACCTTGGCCACAGGCTAAGCGTTGTCTTGTCATACAACGTGGCAATGCCGCCAGTCTCTTGGGTACATTAACAGTCGACAGCGATGCTGATGAATTGTTTGAAACCATATTTTAGTTTGTTAATACTTTTAGTTAAGTTAGGATATTACATTATCTGCCGGGGGTTCGAAGAAAACCGATAGGGAAATCGTGGCCCCCCTGGCAACACGGCAACTGAAGGAACACGGGTGGGTTTTAGCCAGTAAGAGTCTGACACGCCAGAGCGGGAGAAGTTATTTGATAATTTCCCACCCAAAAAAAAAAGAAGGATATTACATTATATTGTTATTTTAATTAATTACTTAGGTATAAGTTGTTATTCATGTATTGTTATTACATTTGAATTCAGAATAAATATAACCTTTTTAAATAAATATTAATTATAATTTTCAACTTGGGGTCATTTGCATAGTCAATTGTCAAGAGGTACACTTCAATGCTCGTGGTCAATTCTTAAATTATCTTCGCAGGTGAAGAGTTGTGTTGCCGACCAGTGACGTTCGCTCAGTCAAGTGGAAGCGCACGCGTCACTGAGAACACGGTAAAGGCCACGTCACATAGTCTGCACTTCATTATGTCAACAGTCAACTTGCTTACATTGCACAGAAATATATAAAAAAATGGAGATGCTGATGGAAAATGGCGTAAAACAGGTTAAGCAAGTAAGTTACAAAATTACCGAGGGATAGACATTGTGTAAAGGTTTTCATAACATTTTGATTACTGATGCGTGTTATTTTCTTCTTTTTTGTTTTTTTTTTATTCTGCCGATATATTACAATAATTTTTTTTAAAAATGATTACAAAAAAAAAAAAATTGCTGGTAGATTGTTGGTTGCATTGCTTTAGTTTTTGTAATTTATTACTTCATTTAATTTCGTAGATCGACTTGTAAATTACATGATTAATGAGTTAATTTTTGGTCTTTCTAATGTGGATTTTATTATTTTAGTATGAAGAAATATACGAAACACGAAACGGACATGCTCCACACTTATTTATACAAACGACCTCTTTCATCACATTTTTTATAAATAGTTTATTCATCAAAAGGGAATTCCAATATGTTGTGAGCTTTAGTACAAATTTATAACTTGGTAAAAGGGCAAAAAACGAATGGCTATGACATGACAGGCCTAATATATTGCATGGCCGGTGTATCCGGCGGCCACGTGTGCGGTGCGCGCGCGCCGATTCCTTCACGGCTTATTAGCGCGGGAAATTAGTGCGGGGACAAACCACCCAGTGTCGGGACACAGAAAATAGATTTCTGATTAATGACTGATATTAATCTGGTTGAAAGTGTGTTTAGTTGAGTTTGTAAGTGTATTTAATGGTCTGTGTTCGCGGTTTAGACTTCTGTGATTATCGTGTTGTGTTGAGATTTCGTTGTCTGATTAGGTGATGAATTCTAAGTTTAGTGAGAGAACAGTATTTATAAACGATACATTATTTTCCATTTTCTCATTGAAACGAATGAATTATTTTGAACTAAAATTGAACTTCGTTTAGTTAGACATGTAAGTACTTAGCACAAAATGATAGTTATGTATTTACGTACCTACTAACAGAGGCGCTATACTTACGTAAAAGTAAGACAAAAGTTCTTAAGAGAAGCAAACCGTGAAGTCAAAGACACTGGCACTATAATTTAGACGGTAGCTGATACAAACGGGGTCGGGTGCAAGGCTTGTTAATTTTACGTCTTGCTGAGAACTGACACACGACCCGACGACCCGCGCCAAGAGATTCCATCTCGCATATTTCTTTATTTCTTTGGAAGTGAACGAAACTTTGGGTACCTACTTTTCGAAGGTCGGGGTATTTTCCACAAAATTGGGTGGCCAATGGGAAATTCTTTTCTTACTTAATTTTGAATACAAGAAATGCCAAAATACTACACATCGCACATATTATGTAAAGTACCTATACTCCGTTTGAAATAAGATTAGACATTTAACTAAACCTTTTTTACAGTCCGTTCAACCGATTTTGACTTTTATTGCGATGGCGGCATGACAAATGACAGCTGCAGTAAACAGTTGGTTTGTAACCACTTTTTTTGCTTTTAATGCTATCCTTATGCCTACGGTATAGAAGTCAAAATCGGTTGAACGGACTGTAAAAAAGGTTTGTTTAAATGTCTAATCTTATTTCAAACGGAGTATAGTTACGTAGCACTTGCTCGGAATACTTTCGCTTGAAAGACCTACTGCTGATAGGAAGGCCCAATGGGACATTGAATATGTTAATGCTGAATAGGTACACAATTAGTGAGCTAATCCCAGAGGTCACTTGAAATAACCAGAACCTGTGGCGTTTCCATAATTCATTTGAAATAAAGCAGTCTCAACTTTCTGACAATATTTATTGCAGCTCTTGTAATATTAAAGTCTGGTTTCAATGTAAAGTCTGCTCAACAAAGTCAGTTTCGCTGAATTTGGAAGTCCAATAGCCCATTCTAAGACGTATCTGGTTTGTTGTTCTAAATAACAACGGCTTTCTTGAGAAATACGAATGTTTGAGACCCCTAGGGCTCCAAAGTTTCAAGCCCGAATGGCTGTTACACGCAGTCGTTTGTTTGCCGGCTCGGGCCGGTAATACCGGCGCCGGAGACCGGAGCCGGCTCACAGATGTTGCACGTTTGTTGCCGAGGATTCCTGCCGCAGTCTACCCTACAGAGATGTTTGGAACACGTGATCGCGCAATCTCATAACACGGCCGCAACAAACTTGCTCACACGATTGCTGCATACGAAAATGATACCTATGGTGTGCGCACTAGCACATAACAGCGGTATTATAAAAGTTTTCACAGCGCCCAAGTTGTCATATAGGGGAGGATATTGCCGGGGGATTATCGCTCTTATTGTTATCGCGGTAGAGTGTTTTGATTAAGGGTTTGTGCTTGGCGAAGAATGGTGTAATATTGGTGTAGGTGTAACAGCCGCCGGCACTATTATGGGGCGTCAATAGCTGTATCCGTCGGCGATCGATGCCGGATACCGCTCGCCGGTACCTACCGGAAGTCGCGATGGCTGTCGATGGCGAATTTATTTTTGACTGACAACAGGGGGAGAAAGGTTTGTCGTGTACCGCTCGATTGAACTAAAACAATTTTACGAAGTGCATTTTATGCTTTACACCTTTTTATTGGTTGATTGAATTATTGCTGCACGAGCGCCTTGCGCCGAGAAAATTCGGTGGTGTTGTTTGTGTTTGATGTAGAGGGGTGAAACACCTTGCTACTTGCCGGCAGCTTAATGCCTTTTATAAGCTTCGACGAGCAGCATAATGAACATTATTTTGCAAGCAAAAATAACTTGAAAATTATGGTTTAACCAAAAATTTGAAAAATATTTGAATATCTTTTAGAAACCATGAAATTACCTATATATTTTATTAACATGTTTTTAATATTCTAAGGTATAACGTTTCCATTACATCTATGAACAATCCATTTTAATATTAAACAAATTAATGCTTAGAAAATTAAATTTTTCTCACGACAGTAAATAACATTTTTGTAATAACGAAGAGACGTTTCTTGAATTAATGAAATATAACGTTGTTTATTAATTTTCTAGTTTATGAGACTACAATAAAGGTTCTTTGTATACCTAAATTGTATACCTGAATACCCATTTGTGCTGTAATTACGTTTTTAGCTGCTCACATGTTAGGAATCAAATTAGTAAGTTGTATAAGCCGAGTGTAAACTGAGGGCTATTTTTAAAACCACTCGCATTTGGCTACCGCTCGCAATGTTGTTTGCAAGGGATTTTTAGTATAAATTTTCCTGAAACTACAACTCGCTATGGGCTTATCCACTGTGGCGACTAATCAAAAAGCTAATATTAGGTTTGATATAGGTAAACTCGGCTAAATAATAACAGCCGTATGAGTCGATCGATCGGTATCTTAACATACCGAGACCCCTCCGTGCCTCGGAAAGCACGCTAAGCCGTTGGTCTCGGCTGTCATTTGTAGATCTTTAACAGTCGTTACGGGTCGTCAGAAGCCCGAAAGTCTGACAACCAGTCTTACCAAGGGGTATCGTGTTACTCAGTAACTGGGTTGTGGATGTCAGATAGGCAGTCGCTCCATGTAAAATACTAGTATGTAGCTGCATCCGGCTAGACTGTAAGCCGACCCCAACATAGTTGGGAAAAGGCTAGGCAGATTGATTGATATAATAGATAAACTAAAAACTAAAACATTATTTATTATTTAAATTTTGCTGTGATAGATCACAGTACGCTAACACATAGAGAGAGTGATGAGATTACATAATGTACTAAAACTTTTTTCAAAGCTTTTCAAGTCAATCTTCTTCTATATCTATAACTATATTTATGTGTATGTTGCAGTAAGATGGTTGAAGCCGTACTATAATTATATCCCTAGAGATATAGCCCGCTCGCTTCACTCGTTCGGCTCGCTCGTAATTGGTCACTGTTTTAACCTAATCTAACCTATTTGGTCGGAGCGGCCTAATAGTTATATTACTAGATCGTGCTCGTATCATAGTTATATTCCTAGTAAGACAGTTATGGACCGCTTTCATATAACTATATTACTGCGACTGCCTATCTAACCACAACCCAGTAACTGGGTAACACGATACCCCTTGGTAAGACTGGTTGTCAGACTTTCCAGCTTCTGACGACCCGTAACGATTGTCGAAGATCCACGAATGACAGCCGGGACCAACGGCTTCTTTCCGAAGCACGAAGGAGTATGTAAAGATGGTCACCCATCCAAACCTGGCAAGCGTAACTTGACCTGATGGATCGGCCGGTGCGGCTGTTATTACTTAGCCACGAGCTTCTCAAGTCAAACTCGGGTAAAAAGACATATTTTAGTCACCAAAAAGTTAATCCTGACAACTTTAAACATAAGATTCAATCATGTTCCTTACGTTACTTATTTGCACAGGCATAACCATGTGTCTCCGTTAGCCATGTTTTCTTAGTTCTGAGCGGCGAACTAAACCAACATGAATACTTATGTCGCACTTACTGACACCTAACCACTTTGATTTTTCATTCGAAAGTGTTATAGTGCAGGTTTAGTTTGGTTTTAGTGAATGTCAATCCAATATATTTCATTTCACATAAACCTTCATGTGCACATAAGAAACGTCAGAAGCTAGGTGCACGGTTCCAATTGGTCGCTTCCTATGGAGAAGAGCCGGCAAGAAACTCCACGGTTACTCTTTTAAAAATAATTGGCTTTTACAATACTTTCAAATAACAGTGTTACTAGGTATGGGAGGACAGTGTAGGTCTTTCAATAAGTACTAAGTACTTAACAAAATAGAAAATGGTCTACAGGTCTACAATCCACTAAGCCTACAGCGTTCTCACATTCACAAAATAGAAAAGAATCTATACAAAAGATAAATAAATTTATAAAAGTAAAAACCTATTTTAATAAAACGCAATAATATGATTGCTATTACAACTGTAATCAATCTGAATAATTATCATGTCCACAAAAGTCACTAATAAAGAGTTGAAATTAAATCGTAGGTGTATAATGTCTCAAATAATGAAATAAATATGTCAAGCACGAATGTAAAAAATAAAAATTTAAAGATAAAAATAAACATAGTAATGGCGTATAAATTTGAATAGATTTAAAATGGTTAGTTATATCTTAATTTATTATATTAAAATTTAAGCTCTAGTTCCTTCCAGTAAGTATTATGTGGTAAAAGACCTTTATAAATATTTTCTTTTAACTTCCAAGAAAGCAATTCTTGTTAGATAATATTCCGAGTTTTTCACCTCTCGAATTTAACACGAAAGGCAATAAAAATATAACGTAAACAAGCAGAAATTCCACGAAACCCATATTTCGTTACTTCAGTCGTCGCCTCGTAACAATTGGATAAAAAGTATCTTGAGCAGAAAATGTCCTTACGGCCGGCCCTTCACTTGCAACTTCGGAAACCCAACGACACTCCACCCGAAGTACGTTACACCGTCTGAATATTAAAACCTTTGTAGCTTTTTTCATACATAGGTATTAAAGACTCTTAAAAACACAGTTCTTTGGCGCTACTCATCAGAACTGGGCGTTCAAAGAAAGTGCCTTAATTTTTCCTGCCCCACAATACCTTACCGATGTGTTGGAAATGTGGCCTTCCCACTTACAACACAAAGTTGACTTTAAGTGTGACGTAGGGGGAGCATAAGTTTTCTGTTAATATAAGCCGGTGCGGTGCTAAGTGACGGAAAATGAGGTGCGACATTTGGTTGGTGAAGAGTCTGCGATACAGGCCGTCATTTGACCCAAATTCCGGCACTTGGCCGTCCACTTTGGCGTTTTAAGAACCCAATTCTCCACTAGCGTGGAAATGGTATTTAGCAGAATCATTAATCACATAACTCGCTCGTGTGTGGATCGCGCGTTTTAAATAAATAATGAGTTCTAAATTGCTGTTGGGACCGAATGTTGTAGGTATCGTTGTAAACTTGTAACATATTGTTAAAACCTAAACTGGGTCGCAAGTTTTTCGAAATACTCGTATTTTTTAATCAAGCTTTTTTTTTAATGTTTGCCGATTTAGTTCGGAAGTTAATCTAAAGTAAATCGTGCGCTGTGGAAAAGTAATGTTGAATGAATGGATTCGTGTTGTTATAACGAGAACATCATCAGTTTTCCTTGATCAATGCAAAGAGTAGGTACTAGCTCTACGGTGTCAATATAATACCATTTGGTATAAAATCTTAAGCAACTGCTCTAATTCGATCCTAGCATTGCAATAATGAGTAAAACAAATACTGAATAATAAATATAGTATAATAATGATGGATCGTAACCCGACCCATCCACTTAGCAGATATTATAAAAACAAAACGATTGTATTATCTGGAGTACTACATCTGGTCTTATTTTAACGGAGAGCTTTCTCAGTATTATTGTAGCCTATATATTTAAACGTTGGTGCTGGTATATGTCGAATTTCAAAGAAATGTAGGATATAATCAGGATTGAATAAACCTTTGTATCTTTGTATTAGGATTGTCCTATTCAATGTCTTATTTCACTGGTTCTTTGTCTAATATTGTTTGTTAACTCTGCGGAGACTGTTATTTACAATAGATATTGTGATAAGTCCTAAAAAAATAATGTGAATTGTGATCGATTACGTAGATTGTAGACTATTATAGAAAACTATGGATATTTCGTTACCTGGTATATTGATTTTCCTTAATCTTAGTTATCCTAAGTTATCCAAGCTGTTGTGACAATAATATGTTAAAAATTATTATTAAGTACTTACTTTTTTTGTTTTCTAACAAAATAAAGTATTTGTTACCTTTTCTTGATGTGTTATTAACAGAGATCGGAATTGGGTGTGTGAAAATACCTAAAGTTTGCAGCGAGACATATCATAGAGCTGTTACAACCACTTAAGTTAACCGGTTTTGAATTGTACCGGTTTATTTACGGTTTTTTGTTTTACATGTTCTTTACCTTTGAAAAACCGAACTATAAACATAAGCAAGCTGCTAATACAGTTTTAAATTTATTTTTGTTTTGAACTTTTCCAGTTCAAATTCGGTTTTTTAGTTCTACTTGTTCTGTACGTCTGAAACACCGAATTTCTCACACACATCACACACATCTGCAAGCTGTAATACAGTTTTAGATATTTTTGCTATTGTTGTGTGTAGTTTCGAGGGCTAACCGAGAACGGCTTTATTTTTTAACCGATTTCAAAAAAAGAAGGAGGTCCTCAATTCGACTGTATGTTTGATTTGGCATGCCGGATTTAGGCTCTTGCCGGATTTAGGCTCCTGCTGGATTTAGGCTCACGCCGGATTTAGGCTCACGCTGGATTTAGCTTCCAGCCGGATTTCGCCTCCTGCCCGATTTAGGCTCATGCCGGATTTAGGTTCCTGCCGGATTTAGGCTCATGCCGGATTTAGGCTCATGCTGAAATTAGGTTATTACTGGATTTAGGCTCATGCTGGATTTAGGCTCGTGCCGGATTTAACCTCCTGCCGGATTTAGCGTCCTGCCGGATTTAGGCTCCTGACGGATTTAGCCTCCTGCCGGATTTAGGCTCATGCCGGATTTAAGCTCATGCCGGATTTAGGCTCTTGCCGGATTTAGGCACTTGCCGGATTTAGTCTCCTGCCGGATTTAGCCTCATGCTGGATTTAGGCTCGTGCCGGATTTAGCCTCCTGCCGGATTTAGCCTGCCGGATTTAGGCTCATGCCGGATTTAGGCTCATACCGGGTTTAGCCTCCTGCCGGATTTAGCCTCCTGCCCGATTTAGGCTCATGCCGGATTTAGCCTCCTGCCGGATTTAGGCTCATGCCGGATTTAGGCTCATGCCGAATTTAGGCTCATGCCGGATTTAGCCTCCTGCCGGATTTAGGCTCCTGCCGGATTTAGGCTCATGCTGGATTTAGGCTCGTGCCGGATTTAGCCTCCTGCCGGATTTAGGCTTCTGCCGGATTTAGGCTCATGCCGGATTTAAGCTCCTGCCGGATTTAGGCTCATGCTGGATTTAGGCTCTTGCCGGATTTAGGGTCTTGCCGGATTTAGGCTCCTGCCGGATTTAGGCTCATGCTGAAATTAGGTTATTACTAGAATTAGGCTTTAGCTGAATTAACTGCTGTAACTGCTGAAATACTGTCGGTAATAAGACTTAAAAAGGAATTAGGATTTGACTGAATTTAGGTTCATGCCAGTAGTAACTCTCTGTTGCCAAACAAACTTGCCAAAGGAAATTATGTCACTGCCGGATTTGGGGTCCTAGCTACAATAAGTCTGTCGAATATAAAACCCACCTTGAACAATAGGTATGGTTTGCCGGATATAGGCAACCTTGCAATACCGTCTGTATTGTTTTGGTATTTTATATTTCTTTATGTTTTAACTAGCTTCTGCCCGCGACTTCGTCCACGTGGAATAGTTACCTTGGGGTAACGCTAACTTTAACCCGTGTATTTATTTGGATAAGGATTAATATCATGTTTATATTTATTCAATTGGCTAAATCAATCAATAATAAATTATTATTGATTGACGGAGTAATCGAGTAACATACACACATATACGTACATAAAAAAACATACAGTCGAATTGAGGACCTCCTCTTTTTTTGAAATCTGTTAAAAATAAAGCCCTTCTCGGTTAGCCCTCGAAAACTACACACAACAATAACAAAAATATCTAAAACTGTATTACAGCTTGCAGATGTGTAAGTTTCGGTGTTTCAGACGTACAGAACAAGTAACAAACCGAATTTGAACCGGAAAAGTTCAAAACAAAATTAAATTTAAAACTGTATTAGCAGCTTGCTTATGTTTATAGTTCGGTTTTTCAAAGGTAAAGAACATGTAAAACAAAAAACCGTAAATAAAACGGTACAATTCAAAACCGGTTAACTTAAGTGGTTGTAACAGCTCTATGATTATGTCTCGCTGCAAACTTTAGGTATTTTCACACACCCAATTCCGATCTCTGGTTATTAATTAAGTCTTCCTTGAGGATCAGCCATAAGGCTACATTTATATACCTTCAAACTAAAAACAGAACCTATGTTGCCATTTATAGAGATTAAATTTGCTTGTTAATAAAATGTAGTCTTTGGGAAATCTAGACACTAAGCTTGTTTGTATAATTTACTAACTTAGGCATGGTATCGAAAAGATTAATGAAGCTGCCTGTGTTCTTTTTAGTACATAATGTGATCCAGGACAAAATGTACGGGAAGCTAAATAATTAGTATGAACTTTTTAATTAAAAATATGTGGGTAGCTATTGATCTTTTGTAGGGATTCAATTTCTTTTGAGCTTTCGACGAGAATAGACTTCGTTCCAGAGATTTTCTTACTATTGAGTATCTTAATTAAGTTCAACCTACATGTTGGTGAAGGTTTATTTTGAATGTATTTTTTTACGAACGAATATTTTAATGGAAATGTAAAGTTAGGTAGGAACCTACTCGCTTTAGAGAAGGCGTGTAATGCTGTACAATATTTCAATGTTGAACAGATATTAATTATTAAAATAAAATAGTATTATTACAATTGTGATATCTGCTGTAGGTAACTTTATTAATTTATGAAACATGTTTTTTATGTTAACCTATTCGGTCCCTCTGCTGAGTAAGGGACTCTCCCAAATCCTTCCAAGCATCTTTTTCCAGGGTCACCTCGATCCAGCCCTTGCGGTACGCGTCTAGGTCGTCTCGGCACCTCTTCTTGGGCCGGCCTCGCCGGCGCCGTCCATCCTCACCATGAAAGACGTCCACTGCTGGACATAGGCCTCCTCCAAGCATTGTCACAACGGTTCTGTGCTTTTCCTGCATCTAGCGGACACAGACCTACAAGCAATAAATATGCAAAATAAAAATAAGCTAATGGCTATCTACCGCCATTCTTCCTTGAGAACAGACCGACCAACACGTTCTATTTGGCTTTCCCGTCCATATGCGATATAAGTGACATTTTCTTTTGTCGTTCTTTACTACGCTAATGACACGGTATTGAGTCAATTATCGAACCTTTCGTTGGAATATGTCGTAGTTAGGGTGTGTTTACAAGACTGTTGGGCGAGTAGCGGGGCGTTTATGACGTCGGTCACTGCCAACAAACCAACGGAAACCGCAGCTTAGCGTGTCATGACAGGCACTCTGTAGACCGTTGCTGCGCTGTGTAGTAACAGTCCATCAAATTCTAGGATATTTACGGTGTTCATCACTATACTTCACGTTTTATAGCACGTCACCCATAAGATTAGTTAACCAATAGCTAAGGACGATGCTTTGCCAAACCTGGAACAAGCAATAAAACTCTTCTTCTTTCAATTTTTTTTAAGCATTTAGTATAAAGCTATGGAAGTCGACACAATAGCATGCAGTTGAGCTCCTTAAGTTCTGAGTTGAGTTCCACGATTACTGACAAATGCTTGCACTGACTGGACAGGTCCACTCAAATTTGTGTGGTTCTTTTATCAAAAGACCATTTCAGACACTAATCTACATGGTCCTCATATGACCTAACCAGGATTATGTCTGGAATTTAAAAGAGACTGCGACCTCTGAGTTTATTTCGGCCTTTCTTCTCAGAGTAGTCAGATAGGAAACGCCGAATTCATCTAACTTATAATTGAAGGATTTATGCTCGAACATACATACATTAAAAAAAATATATAAATATCCGAATTGATAACCTCACCCTTTTTGAAGTCGGTTAAAAAAATATGACGTGTAAAAGTGATTCCGATATCCTATTTACAGAATAAACAATTTCATTTCATTTCATGGCACAAACTGGGCAGTCAACTCCACTGACAAGCTTTTAACCATTCGAAAGAAGAAGGACGCTAAACGCTCCCCGACCCGCTGTCCTATAACCACAGTCTTATTTATACGTTCATATTTGCATATCATGTTAGAACGAGCTCACTAACCGTGTACTGCGACTTGGGAACGTTACAATTGCATCCGAATGGTTTGGAGTAGCTGTGTTGCGTTTCTGTCAGGTTGCTGTTGCTCGATACGGACCGAAGATAGTTTACACGCCATTATATTTAATTGACTGATGAAAGTGGCATGTCTCTTGTGCTGACTATGTTTTGAGAAGAAGTGTTAATATCAAAGTTAACACCAAACTGACACTAATAAAAGCTTGTATTCTTCTTGCTTTTAACAAAATGAAATGAAGTGTTCTTTAAAAACAAGAGGTTCGCCCACATGTGGTACCTTCATGCTTTTATGGAACACGTCACGAATACGTAGGAAAAATCTAAAATTTAAGTGTCGTTCCCGTCCCCAGGCAGGCCTCCCTCGCTGCCTCAGAACTGGTATTTGATCTGGCAACCAGCCAGCAATATGTCTAGCGACCGAAAAACTATACATCCACGTATAGAATTTTTATAACCTAGATAAATTTTATGCCATGTCGTTCTTTTTTCAATGAAGGGGGTGTAACGAGTTTAATGAAACGTGGCTGTTTTTGCACACACATACACACTTTCACAAACTCTTAATGCAGTGATGATAGTCTGTAGTCAATTTTGTTTTCGAATCGGAATCGAGTCTACGACCTTTTACGTTGAAACCCAAGTGCTGCTACGCCAAATAGACTGCTGCTCAAAATTCGATCCCAAAATCTACCATCGCAAATTGATATCCATTAGACAACAATGTATTGCTGTACAACTGGTATACTAGCTAAAATGCTAAGAGAGTAATTCATTTATTTCTATAAACATTTCCGTAATGTCAGCGAGTCTACTTAATCTTCAGTTTGTGACTTGGAATTATTCGGAGGTCTTAACTTGGAGCTTTTATTATCCAAGGGTTTACGGGGTACACAACTTTGATCATAATATCAACAAGTCAAATGACCTATTTTCCTACTTTCGTATTATGAATACATTTTAAGAGTATATTTTATCAAATAGATAAAAGGTTAAAATGTGTGTTTTGATGAAATATTTATTTGTTTAGTATTATGATTGTAATTTAAATTACAATGTTAAACTATAACATGTATTTATTGTTGTTAAAATACGTAAATATTTCTCTTGTTATGCAAATTGTGCGGTTACCGCAATATGTTGTATTTTGTTTATTATTTAATTCATCCAAATAATTTGCATAGCGATTTAGGTAGAATTTTCCACAATATTAATAACATCGTAAATTATAGAAATAATATTCTAGTTTGAAAACTAAGTTCATTATAAGCAGCAACAATTCAAAGTCTACCATTACCATTCCAAATGGCGACACGATGTTACAAAATAAATCAATGTAATGTGACTGGATGCCTGCTTAGTTACAAGTATGTCCTGCGGCCTAGTAATCGTAGCAGGTGATATAGATGAGATTGTAAGTCGCACACAAACACACACCCTCAAACAAACACACATTCGAACAATCGTCAATTCTGCGTGACACACTGACTCAACACACACCATCACACTTGATCACACCCCACAGGTGCACATACACACACACATATTCTGTGGTTGCAATTTGCGTTAGCTAGCGAAGGAACCGACCATAAAGTTATGCGAGGTGATAGCACAAGTTATTGTTGGTATTCTAGTATTAAATCTCGGATCTTTATCGATGTTAATTTGCTTTGCATTATCCTGTCTGGTGAAAGCATAAAGAGAGCCAATGAATTTTTCATTATAAAGCTACTTAAACCGTTGAACGCTTTTATGGAGTTTTTATAATATATTTTGCCTAGGGTGTGGAAATTCGATGGTAGGTATATGTTTTGGGAATTAATAAAAGGTGACAGGCAATTTATTTACAGAGGAAAGGCAACATATTTCTATTCTCACTGAAAATTATTGTATTGTAACTACCTGTAGTATAAGTTTACGTTTTTTTCAGCAATTTCGTAATATGTAATTGTTATTCCGTACATTGAAATAAATGTTGGTGAGAGCAAGGGGAAGCACTTCGAACAATTTAATGCACTGTCAAAATTCAAACTGTGAGTGTTACATGCGGAACCGTTTGTGGTGTAATTAAAATTTCATAATGTGAAAGCCATTCAACTTAACTTTGCTTCCGCCGTGTTCCTGTATTCAATCATTAAGTCTGGATTTGGTTATTTTGTATCTACGACTGATATTTGGGATGATAAACGATGATTAGTCGAAAATGGAACTGTTCATTAAATAAATACAACATGTATTTTAAAACTTAGTCAATTATTTTTTGCAGCCTCTAATTTGAATAAACTTTTATGACTGAGATACCTAATTAATTGCCTTGGCCCGTTTCGGTAATTCGTAAAAATATGTTTTTCATTTATTTCACAGCTGCATTCAAACAATTTCTTGGCTCAATTTCTTGGCTTGTGGCTAAGTAACAACAGCTGAACGGGTCGATCGATCAGGTTAAGCTACGCTTGCCGCGGTTGGTCTGTGGATGGGTGACCATTTTTATATACCAAGACCCCTCCGTGCCTCGGAAAGCACGTTAAGCCGTTGGTCCCGGCTGTCATTTGTAGATCTTTGACAGTCGTTATGGGTAGTTAGAAGCCCAAAAAAGTCTGACAACCAGTCTTACCAAGGGGTATCGTGTTACCTAGTAACTAGGTTGTGGAGGTCAGATAGGCAGTCGCTCCATGTAAAATACTGGTATCCAGCTGCATCCGGTTAGACTGGAAGCCAACCCCAACATAGTTGGGAAAAGGCTAGGCAAATGATGATTTAAACAATTTCTACGAATTTTGTACAACTGAAATTAAACGAGAATATAGTTGTTGTTGTTGTTGCTGGATAAAAATTTGATTATTTCTTGTTGACTGTATGTTGAATAGTAAATAAACAGTCGAAACTCCAATTAGATTCCTTTGACGTTCCACGAAAGAAAATGCTCCCAAACTCAAATGTTCCGTAACAATTTTCATTAGCGTACATTACGTGACTGCAAAACTAAGAGGTTGTTTATGACTTGCCCTGTTCCTTCTATAAACTTTAAGTTTTACATAATTTTCAACAAGATTTGCGTATTCATGACAAGGTTTCGAAAGTGCATCTTTTTAAGCGACTGTAATTTTATGCAATGCTATGTGTGCTGAATCTAAGCTGGCTGAAAAGCGTCCTAAGATTAGCCTACGAAAGAGACTAACATAGTACACTACAGACTTTGGATAGGTACTATAAATATTGTAAGACAGTGGTGCCGATTTCCTTGTTCACAAACTAAACTAAATTTAAGCTCAGTGCATCTTTTTCTTTCTATTTCATTAGGAAAAGGACAGAAGATAAATTTTTGTTTAGTCCTGTCAAATTAATCAGCGCCTGTCATACTCCATACAAGTTTAGACGTGATTAAAAACTTGCCTACTAAAATTACGTCAATTTACGTCAAGCGTTGATTAATTTGACAGGACTAAACTAAAATTTATCTTCTGTCCTTTTCATAATGAAATAGAAAGAAAAAGATGCACTGAACTTAAATTTAGTTTAGTTTGTGAACAAGGGAATCGGCACCATTATAGACACTGAATGTTGAAAAAGCCAAATTCGGTGATGGACTGTTCAACAGACTAAATAATATCTTATATATAGGTACACCTTGTGTTGCTCCGCATCGGAGTCACTGCGGTGAAGCTGTCGACAGTCTCGGGCACCATGGTCTGTCCTGCTGCAGGAGCGCAGGTCGCATAGTACGGCACGCCGGCATCAACGATATTATTCGTCGAGCCCTTGTCACCGCCGGCGTACCAGCGGTATTAGAACCAAACGGCTTGGTACGTGACGATGGGAAGAGACCAGATGGGATGACGTTTTTGCCTTGGAAGGTGGGTAGGCCTCTGGTGTGGGACGCAACCTGTGTTGACACCCTTGCGACATCTCATGTTCCTAGCACAGCGGGCTGTGCTGGCGCCGCTGCTGCGGCCGCTGAGACCCTCAAGCGGCGCAAATACTGTAATCTTATGGGTAACTACAGCTTTGAGCCGTTTGGGGTCGAAACACTCGGATCATAGGGCCCGAGTGCGCGTCTACTTTTTAAGGAAATTTCTCGTCGACTGGTTGAAACTTCACGTGACTGGCTCGTTCTTTGGCCAAAGAATTAACGTTGCCATTCAACGTGGCAATGCTGCCAGTCTTCTGGGCACGTTTCCGGATGACAGCGATGCGGACGAATACTCCGATGCCATCGTTTTGTTTTTATTTTCATTTATACAGATAGTTAGTTGAGTCTTTTAATTTAGTACCTAGTGTAAATAGTTAGTTATGTTAAAAACTGTAAAGTTATGTCAACGATTATTTGATTAAATTTATTACATATTAAAGTACATATATAGACTGAAAAGGTGTTTTCAATCATGTTATGCACCGTTCAAATCTCGTCGACTTTCAAATGACTTCAGTTAACTCTGTTATTTAAATTCCTTAACCACTGTTAATATTGCATGCTCTGCATCTAACATAACATTACCTAATCAGAAACCACAAGAGAACTACCAAACCGTGCTGGTTAGATCCCCTCTAGGATGTTTGCATCCCTGCATCCACGTAGCGACAGTAATTCATACCAGCACAAGTGTGTCTGCTGGAACTACTTTATTCTCCTGTGACCTGTCAGCAAAAATGTAGGAAATGTTTGCGGGGAATGGATAAGTAACCTCACGTACATATCTAGTGTTGACTTGCGGTCTGCTGACATCTTATTTGAATATGTTTTCAGAATTTTAGAGTCACTTAAAGTGCCTGATGGTGTTAAATTACTTGCCTACGTTGGTTGGTATGAGTTGTGTCAGTATTCTTTTGTGTTGCGTTATTTTTCCACGCTTTTGATGGGATTTGTCTTCGACTATTAATAACACAGCGCTGAGTTTCAACTGTAGAGTAAACTAAAGAAATTATATTTCGACTCGTTAATCCTCAAGTTTGATTATTAAAGGAGATATATGTATGTATACTCAGTTAGAGACATATACGATGTCTAATAAAGTATTCAATTTTTTACGACTACTTCTCTTCTTTCTTTCTCTACCTCGTTGGTCTAGTGGTCGCAAGCGCTACTGCTGAGCATGAGGTCTTGGGTTCGATCCCCGGGTCGGGCAAAGTGTTGTTGGGTTTTTCTATCTGGAATTTCTCAGTAGCAGCTCAGAGTCTGGATTTGTGCCCAATTGATGGCAATAGGCTCACCCCCTATTACATGGGACTTAAACATAACTGGCGAAATGTGGGTGTACCTGCTACAGGGTCACCTCTGCCCAACCCTTCGGGGAAACAAGGCGTGATTTTATGTTTATGTTCTCTTAAAACCAAGATTTAAACTTAAAACAGTTAAAGGGCAGTTCCGAATTACGAATGAATAAATAATTAACCATAAATTCAGTGAAAGAAGACAACTAATTACAGTTTTAACGGCCACCTGTTACGAGAATAACTTTATTTCCATCATCATTGTTAATCTTTATCTCAGTTTCGCCCACAATGTTGTCTGAGCTATATCAAGTAACAAGATTTACTAAGGTTTCCTTTCAAAGATATTTTCTAGACTAAGCTAGTTTCTCGTCTCAGCTGGATTCTTAGAAACGACTAAGTATATCCCGCGCAGGTGGACTGATGCAGAGTAATAATATAATTAAAAGTTTTCATTTGTTGCAAACCGTCTCTTGAGACACATTATGCAACTTCGACTTACTCAGTTTTTGTCTGAATTCGAAGAACGCTAGAAATAATACATATATTTTGTAGGAATGTTAGTGATAGGTGAAAAAACAACCCAGAATGAAATTAATCCTCTATTTTCTCTCTTAGTGAGACTAAAAAAAGCTAATAAATTGGACACACATCCCGAACTGACAATCAGAGAACAAATCGGGAACTCGCATCAACTTGCGAACACTGTTATTGCCTACTTTGATGTTAGTGTTAAAAACTAATTTGGCCAGAGGCGAGGGTGAGGTCGGGAGAGATCGGTAGAGGTCGGGAGAGGTCGGACTATCGCAAGTCAGATAATGTTTACTTAAAGCCAACTTACCCCGCGCAGATAGTGCCTATCTCCGAGGATTCCCGAACAAAAACAACGCCCACAGGCGTTTATTGTTACAAGCCCGTTCATTATACATAGTTATCTCTACTTTGTTATATTAATTTCGTGTTGCGGTTTTTGGGCCGAAGCGGAGCAAACTTAATGGTAATGCTCCATTATATTTAAGGTTATTTAACACTGCTGTTCCTTCTTGTTTAGGAGATTAGTGGGTAATGAGGACTTGTTTATGCTGCCCGTTAATTTAGACCCTTAATTAACTGGAAATTATTTTTTGATGTACTGAGTGGTAATTAGACCTCGCGCTGGCTTTGGTAAATTGGTGGACGTTAATTTTGTGTATTTTTGGTGTATTGTTGTATTAACATGACGTTTACGTTTAATACTTCATGAGTGAAGTAGGTACTAGATAATAAAGTATAGAGTATAACATAACACTATTTAAACTGAACTGTTTCTTAACTCTTCTGAGAGACTGATGAAACTGCAAGTTGGAATTAAAATCAATATGGCTAGTTTGCTCGTATCTCTTTGTATAGACACACATAGTTATATCAATAGTCACTACGCAAACCTATTTGCAGAAACTATAAACACATCCGACAAAAACATAATACTACAAAGGCATTTCAATTAAACAAACAAAACAAGTGTGCAGCTCGTATCCGCGACAGACAATTATTAGTGCTAACAAATGATACGCCAGAGCCGGATATCTATGGCCAGAGCAAACAGATTTCCGTACATCCATCAAGGCACTGGCAATATCAATGTCAATACATACGGCATTCATCCGATCCGCGATCCATCCGACGCGAGAATTCATCCGACATTAGGTTCACTGTGTGTCTGACTCTAATTTATCGAGCCGAACATTCGTTCAAACAAACAATTCGAGACATGTAATGCCCGCCATCTGTATGGTATGCTCAAATCCCTGCACGCTATATTGATATTAATTGGACGACACAGAAACCGCTCGGATGGGACTAACAACAGATTAATAAAGGACGGTCTCGATTGTAGGAATTCCCTTTGTGAGTTTGTGATACACACGTCAAATAAATCTAAATGAAGCAAGGTTTTTAAGCTATTTTTATATTCGGTATAATTTACTTGATCAAATTGAATATTTTTGATTCATGCTCCCCCGTTGTGTTTTATATTATAAAGTCTAATGAGATGAGTAACAGCCATATTCAAGTTCACTTAAGAAGTAATCGATGAGCCCTCAGACTTCGATTCGAGCTGTCCGATATTTTGTAAGTGGAGTAATTTTCTATTACATTGGTTAAAGTGGTCTTAAGTCTGAGGTAAGTGGTCTCGGTAGTTTAATCATTATTCACTGTGGTCCAGCAAAAGCTTCAAGTAAATGTATCGCCTTTTGTTTTGCTGGCAACTTAATTAAGCAAGGACACAGGAGTCTCCTTGCGCTTGAAACTTTTTCAACGAGGAATTTTTGAATTTTGAATCAGCGTTTTCTATAGTCAATGGTTTCTTAATGCGATAGAGACGCTTAACTTCTTAACCTTTGTGACTTGACTCTGTAATTTAAATTGAAATATTCAACGAAACAATTTCTAGTTCAAGGAGCATCTAGTGCTTGATTAATGTTATGAGCACCTCGGTGACACCGGATTTATGAGAGTGATTGCCTTTAAAATTGATCCATATTCAAATTATTATGGTACTTATACTTACCTATACTCTCTACCTTTCATCGTTCGCGATTTAATAAACAATAATTTTACAAGCAGCTGTATATTGCATGTACTCGAACAAAGAGTATGTATGCTCTGTTTTTTTATTTTTATTGGCAATTAAACAATTAACCCGACGAGAGGCACAAAGGAATGGAGGCTCCCTACTGTGCGGGGCGAAATTTTATACTCATTGAAGGCGTATTGTGGTGAATTTAGGGTTTGTTCTCTGGTTCGCGAGATGAAAGCTTTGGACTCGTGAATGAGTATTCCCATAATATATATTTAATAAAAATAAGGCAGCTTCACAGCTGGGTATTGAGCGCATAGGTAAATTAGGTCGCGTTTGTGCACTCTTTGTACTATTCATGTTATGTTTATATTGCTAATGTACGTGTATTGCACGTCTCTTTTCTCAGTTCCGCTGAAATCTCGAGGTTCCTGTTTTTGAAATAAAAAGCAAATACTTTTTGTAATTTATTTAATAAAAATCTCTTTTGACTTGAACACGATCACTAAATTACAGACAATTAAAGAAATATTATTTCATGTAACATTGAGATTATTTTACGTCGTATCAGTCGAGCTTAGAATAATAATAGTTACAAGTAAGACTCCTTCACTGACTGATAAAATGAAAATTTACATTATTACTACTTATGTACATTGCTCTTGTGACACTGATGATAAATTATAAATTTAATCACGATAAAAGCCTTTTACTCTACGCCTGTGTTTTTTAGCTAGGTATACGTATGCACAAACTGAAAGATCTTAAAGTATCTTTTGGTGTCTAAGAACATGTTAGTTGTTACTAAACCATTAATTTGAACGAGCATGTGATCTGAATCTTAACATTAACTTGCCTTACTCAAATTACAGGAAGGATATTTTTTATAAACATGTAACATCTGTAAATCGAAAGCCATAATACAAAATCATGAACAATTACTGGGAACATGTGGCGTAGAGTGAAAGCCGTTCAGTTTTATTTATGTTTGTAAATCAGCACGCATAGTAATTCCCATATGTCAAATCTGTACACGTAAAGCCGGTGCTCCGTTTGAGACTGGCTAGAGCTAAGCGACTGCCTCGAATACAAACGACGACGCGACGCCTTGCGCCGAGTACGCATATGTGATGGATCAGCGACTTAATACCAAAATACTACTAAAGGCATGTGTTCCAATTCAACACTGCATTAGACATCCATGAATGAGTTACTCAGTTACCATTATACAATAAATATCCCACAAAAACAAAATACGATATTCACTGACATTTTTATTTCAAACTCTTATTACGAGGACACTCAACTGTTTACGAAATGCATGTAAAATATAATTAAAGCGTTACGACTGTGACTGCTTACGTACATTTATATCTATTTACATAAATTATAAACCAAATAGTGCACCATGTTTTTTGCATGTATTTACAAAATATACAACTATGTACTAACAATTATTAACAATAATTTTACCGAATGAGATAAACGTTTTAAAACTTTATGTAACAAAGTTTTACACATGTTTTCATGTTGGAAATAAATATATTGGACCTTACAATTCTCGTAGCTTGGGTCATGAAATTAATTTTCAAGATCGGTAAAGAAAGTAGTGACAGATGTTACAGTAATGTTATGTAAAGCACCATGTTTTGGGCAAAAATCTGTAGCTTTTAGAGTAATAAATTTTCTTATATCGATCTTACATTTATCTAATATTTCTGATATAGAAAAGTCACAGATAAACGCCAAATTGGTAGACAAAACTGAAGTATTAGCTAACATGGCAGCTTCATATCATGTACAAAATCGGATTCAACTTTGTCAGCCTTTTCATGTACCTATTAACTACTAAAAATTGATAAGTAACAACAACGTAGTCATTACGTTTCTATGAAACGATCGTTATAACAATACAAATAATTAATTTAGGCGTTTCTATCACTTCAACGTATACTCTCCTCGTTTGTCCTACAGTAATAACTCAACGTCTGTTCACTATATTTACACTGGATACACCTACGAACAGTTTGTCTTTGAGACTCGCTGAGGTGTCGACAACTTAATGGTGCCCATTGTTGGGCTCAAATGGAATGTTTCTTCAAATGTAACACGGCAGATTTATGAAAAGTTCCCCAGTCGCATTACGTCACTAGGTTAGTGTTCATCGTTGTCCTGCGGTGTTGAGGAGTCCCTCTGAGGAGTTGGAGGCGGGAATGCCGCGGGGGTCCGGCCCCTCAGCTCTGTGCTAGGGAATCCAGCGGCACCACCAGTTTTCCGTTGGAGTAGCTGTAACAAAGGAAAACTATTGAAATTATACGAACATTTTCCACTTCACAATTAAGTTTGCGTTTGTTTATAAAAGTTGTAAACTAGTTGCTATGTATGTTTAAGTTAAGTCAACGACCAGTAAGTAATAAGTAGTTATTAACCTGTATGGTATAGTGGCTGTTCTGGATTTAGCTCTGCTTGGCCTACACGCGTCATCTGCAACCAAGACATTTCAATGTGAACGATTTTAAATTGTATCTATGGTCTTCTTTGTAATGAACGTTTGTCTTGGCGGATAAAACGGAAACTTTCCGCTTGTTCATAGTTTATATCGTATCGACGAGGTTTAATTAAGTGGTAGCGCACGCTATTGTCTCGGCTCTTGCGGAACAATACTTATCTTAAGCCGAAGTTAGCAGAAGTAATATCTGCGATACCTTAATGAGGGAACTTTGTATCGACTTCGTTAATCGTTTCTGACCCGGCCGATTCGATCTGTTCTGCCTTTATCATTTTAAGTAGTTTTGTTTGTTTAAAATGGTTTAAAATTACATTGTTAAGTGTTATATTGTGCTGTGTATAGTTGTGAGATGAAAATAAAAAATAAAATAAAATCTGATGTAATGTGAATTTCTCTACGAGAGATAAATTTTGAAATGGACGCGCATTTGCCAATTTCAGGAGTTATCCATATAATTAATCATATAAGTTACTGGTAGAAAGTTATTTATGGAATGTTATTTTATTGCTAGCTAATTAGAGATGGAAGCCAGTGTACTTTCTGCCAGCAAAGTGACAAGTGTGTTGGCGGAGAGCCTTACCATAGAGCGGCTAACATCGTTGTGAGAGGCACGCATCGCATTGGACGGGCTCGGCACGCCGCTTGCCCTGAGAGCCCTGCGAGCCGGACTTACGCCGGAAAGTGTACCTAACGAGCAGACCTGCAATGCAAAACGCCGCACCGTTAACAAAACAAACAACTAAACCAAAATGAAAACAACAAACACAGAGCCACGCGCGCGCGTCCATCTGAAAAACGCCTATGGGCGGACGAAAGCGGGCCAAAATAAAAAAAGAAATGATGCTCTCAGGGTTTTCATGACTTGATATCGCTAGGATTCATTCACGTTTTATGGGTGAATGAAACTTTATGCTTTATGCATTTCTGTACTGGATTTATGTTTATACTACGCTGTGTATCGTGGAACTTCCTAAGTGGCGACGACGAATGTTTGGAGTATGTGCTTTATGTTTTAAGTTTAGTTTGAGCTAAATACAGAAGTTATGAACTCATTATGAACTAAGACATTCTAAGATAAAACAGCTACATTACTTAAACGTTTACATGCATAACTAGAAGGTGAAGAAGAAAGAAAGTGATTGTAGTAAATGATAATAATCTTACCAGTCAATCCGGCTTTGTTGATGCTGTTGGAACTAGAGAAACCCGATATTTTCTTCCAGGCTTTTTTGTTCCAAAACCCACTAGCTTTGGCGTCTCCACAGCTGGAGCTGCGTGGTGAAGGTATATCCTTTGGGCATCGCAGACCACACTCATCAGCCCCTAGGATCCGCACGCCGGCCCCTCGCGTGCCGTACGCCACAGCGGGCAAGTGCGGCACTGATCCCGTCGGTTTACGACGCAAACTACCTACATAACTTGCCCCGCTACTGCTGCCACTAAACCCGCTGTCTAAGTCTGGTGGATTACAACTTGCCGGCGAAAGTAACTCGTCCGTCGGACCAACTCGCAACAATTCCTCGATATTGTCTCGGTCTTCAGCTCGCTCCGAATCGGGAGATTCGCATTCCGGCATGAGCATTGCTTCTACACTAAGATTTAACTCTCCCAAAATTCGTTTGTGCCTCGATTCTACTCGGCGAACTTCCTCCTCAACAACACTTCTATCCAAAGAAACTAGTGACTGTCTTGGAGCGTATCGATGTTTGGGACACGTCCTAGATCCATCGGTAATTTCTTCATATATGTTTTCTTCCGTACCGTACCTCGTCACATAATTATGTCGAGATGATCGATCTCGTGGTATGCCACCCCTTCCTCGCTGACGGTTGACCTTCCTTGATGACGAAGGCATTGATAAGTGGTGGTCGTAGTAAGCATAGGAGTAATCGACCGGTTCAAATCGCTCCATAGTTGCTGCGATGTTGCTCCTATTCCATGTCTGAGGGGGAGGCTCTCTTGATAAATTGACAGCGGCTAGTCTCGCTGGGAGGATTTCATCCAGGTCCCTGGCACAGCGTTCATCAAGCGACTGCGCGCCATCGTCTTCCTCCCGTCTGTGCTTCCTATGCGGTCGCCGAGATGTTTGTGAGCGTGCGTGCGCTCGGTCGCAATCCGAGCCATGACCATGATTGTAATCAGGTGTGTGGCTTCGATTATAATCAATAGGCCTATGTTTACAATCTAGCGTATGGTGATAATCCGGAGTGTGCCTCAGACTGTAGCTGGAGTTCCCTTCAAAATCTGAGCGGTCGTAAGAAGGGCTGTCATCGGCATTGCTAGTATGAGCATGAGGACAGTCGGCTGCGATGCCGGATTCTGACGAGGGGTAGTCGTGAACCTCTGCTGTAACGAACGACTGTTGCACGACGACGTGGTCGTCTGGTCGCGCGGGCTCCGACGTGGCATGTCGGTGGTGCGGGCGCGGCCGTGTGGGCTCGCGGCAGCTGGCGAAGGTGCGCTGGAGAGTGGGGGGGTGTGGGTACCGTCCACAACGACTGTCGTACACCGCCTCCCCGGGCTCGTCGGGGCTCGGCGGCGCGCTTCGTGATTCCATGGCTCATCGTCTCATATCCAATTAGTACCTGTAAAAAATGAAAGATCATTATTATTTGACGGAACATTAGACATAAATATGAAATATTTTCTTTTTAATAAAAGCCACGGACCGACACCGGCGGCGGGGCCGAGGGCAATGAATCCGAAATTACGTGCTGCGTGATAAGGGTAGGGTAAGTGACGATCAACACAGCAGCCGACGTCGATATATCATCATCAGTCGCCGGGTAATAAATCGGGGACTTTGTGCCGTGTTTACATTTTATATGGCGGATTTTTAGAAGCTTTGTTGCTTGGTGATATGTGACGTAATGTCACGTCTGCTTTGTTATGGGAATTAAGAGCGATGAAGGCGTATTAGAAGACAAATTACAGTTGTATGTTAAATAAATTTCTCTTTAAAAATTGTCGAAACTTGCAAGCAATGCGTTGAAGATATATTTTTCACATTGAAATGCAAATTCTATGTGATTACTTTCGATTTATCGCCCACAACAGTAACTATCATAACCGAATTCAAAATCAACATTTTTATTGCGTCTCGCTCGGATGTTATTGCACGAATTCCAGACCAATTTATTACTATAACGATAAGTGTCCGTGAACTAGTGGCAAGGGCGGGCGTCGGGACGCGACACCCTCGGTTGCCATGGCGACGGGTCCCCGCGGTTTATCGCGCTTCCGCCCGATATTCCTTGCATCTAAATCATCATCAGCGCTGGGAAGCGGATCGTAAAGAGCCCGTTGACCGTCCGTCCGCTATAATTTGTTACATAGCCCGCCATCGCATCGCTCGGGGTTTGGGCTCTATTGCCCAAACGACGGTCTATGGCCTAACTTTCGCTCTATGGCAATTTTCGAGACACTTCTGTGCCCTCGCGAACAAAATATTGTTTGGCTTCGAATATTTTCGTGAACGCTGCAGGTGCGATCGGCACCCTCCGTATAAACCAAATATTGATCGATTCTATGCTGTATACATAAAAAAAGAATTTTACTATCGTGGAATACGTTTAGTGACAGAACGATACATTACCATTGCGTTCTCATACTGCGTTGTAAGCACATTTTAGCTCCCCTTTCTACTTTCCCCTAAGCTTAAGAATATATTACGTTTTGTGAGGGTTAAAAAATCATGCAATGCACATAACAGCGTCGTAATTGCAATGAAATTTATTATTGTTACACAGTATTACTGACACTAATTGCCGACATTAATTTAGGGGATTAAAAACGCGTATTAAAAACTTGACATTGCACTGTAATGGTTATATTAATGCGTTTTGTAAAGCACTATAATTATTATGATCATAGGATAGCATGTTATACATTTTTTGTAATACAGTGAATGTATTTACGACTGTCTACTATTACATCAAGTTGTCAACACAATGTATTAGGACACAATATACTATATGGATGATAAAAATACTAAGCGGTTACTTAACTGCAAAAATAAAAGATACATAGAGAAACCGCAACAAATATAACCAATTCACTGCTAGAAAGAGACAAAGAAAATTCGATATTAAAATCGAAAAAGCAACCTGCACATTGTACAATCATAATTTTACAGCATTATTGTAATAACCATCCATCAGGAGGCGATAAAATAATAAGTGTTTTCATTTTCTATGCACCCCACGACCATCATTATAAATAATAAGTTTTTTGTACTGTGGACTCATGTGGTCGGTACCGTCCATAGACAAGGCTCTCGCAGACAGGCACAACGATACAATGCGACGCGATTCTGCGATATTGTTAATCCTTAGAACGATTTCTATGAAAAATGGCGTTGCAATGCGACAAGTCGTGCCTGTCTGAGTGAGCCTTAGTTCGTGTCAGACATATTTTTTTCTACATTGGAGGGCGTTATTGACAAATTGTTGATTAAATATTCATGGAATGTATGTGTTAGTATTAGTTTTAGATGAATGTGGTTTATGCTTGGACGCATCTGGTGGTAAGTAAAATATATTTGAGCCGTAATACCTATTGTTAAAAAGATTTATTTATCTTTTTCGGCTTTGACATTAAACTGATCAAATCAATGTGATTTGGATTTTTCGAACTAATAAATAACCAATAGTACAGATAGATTTTTTTTCATTGTTTTCACTTCTCGTTTTATTTCTTTTTAGGTTGACCTACCTGACAGAAAATGTAACCAATCATTAACTATTTGTTTCAAGAAATTACGTATTTCTTGAAAGAAATAGTTAATGATTGGTTACATTTTCTGTCGGAGCTCAAGAACTCGTGGCTAAAGTATCCATCAGGTTAAGCTAGGCTTGCCAAGGTTGGTCAGTGGGTGACCATCTTTACATACCAAGACTCCACCGTGCCTCGGAAAGCACGTTAACCCGTTGGTCTCGGCTGTCATTCGTGGATCTTTGATAGTCATTACGGGCCGTCAGAAGCACGAAAGTCTGACAATCAGTCTTACCAAGGGGTATCGTATTACCCAGTTACTGGGTTGTAGAGGTCAGATAGGCAGTCGCTCCATGTAATACTAATATTCAGCTGCATCCGGTTAAACTGGAAGCCGACCCCAATATAGTTGGGAAAAGGCTAGGCAGATTGATTGTGGTTACATTTTCTGTCGGCATACAAAAGTGTCACTGTGCCTTTTCTTAAACAACATATTTTTATTGAAATACACCGTTTTCTAGACTTAGGTATAGACAGGGAAATTAAATATTTATCAAATTAACACAATACACGACAATTTGACGTGTTAAAGTCATTTTATACAAAATCCACAACTGCCATTATTTTATGGCAGTTTTTATTTAAAAAAACAGACAACTTAAGTCGGCAGTAAATTTTTTAAACAATTGATTAAATTCCTTTTCTTTTGACCTTAGTTGGTAACAAGATTAAAAACTTCGGGGTTTTCTCAAAAAATTTCGTCTTTAGCAAGAACACGCTAACTAATTCAGGTCCACAGTAAGCCTACTGAAACATCTCAAAGAACAGTTCAGTGGCACCACACTGGGAACCAATTATTTATGTATCAAGTACCGTGGCACTAACCGTCTGGTGACTCAATAGGTGGCGACCTAATGAAAGCTTGTCACGTTTTAATTTGTCGTTACTTAATACTTAACTACGGTCTATGATTGACTTGACCGGCTGTGGGGTATGTAGGCGTTATTAGTTAATTATTATGTAATGGAAGAATTGTTTTGTCAAATGAATTCTCATCTTAAAAGTAAAAAAAAGAACTTTAGATGGAAAAATAAGTTGGTTTTGTTTTCGCAAATTGGTTGTCTGTAAAGTCGGTTTACGGACGATAATTTTACGTGATAACGTCACAAGCCGAACGCTTAGGCCGATCGTGCCTCTCTATCGCTTGTTCCGCGCTCTCGCTTGCACGCTCGGCTCAGGCGGAACGTGACACTTTTTCGTGCGTGCAGCCGGCGTTCATCGATTTATAAGACGTCATCAGGTCAAAAAAAAACACTATTCAGTACTTCATAATCATTCTAATGTTAAGAAATAGAAAATAGATCATTGTTCAGGTAATACACTAAACAGGTTCACAGGTACCAAGTTGAAACGACATGAGTAGTTTAAAATACAGTCGAACTTGGATAAGCGAGAGTTCAAGGGCTCGCGATCTCTTTTTCACTTATGGAGGTTTCTCAGTAACTCGAGTTTCTAGCTTATAGAGGTACAGGAGCGGCGTTTCTCACTTATAGAGATTCAGGCTGGTTGGGAAAGGTACAGATGAAAAAAAAACAATGTTATTTCCATGAAATTTAGGAATGAGTCATAAATAGAAGATGTTAAATTACACTGGACTGTCGCTTATAGAGGTATAGGAGTGGACTTTCTCACTTATGGAGGTTGAGACTGCTTGAGAAAGGTAGAGAGAAAAACCGGCCAAGTGCGTGTCGTACCACGCACAATGAAGGGTTCCGTAGTTGGGATGAATTTATCCCAAAAACAAACTTGACTTTGTAGTTGAAAAATATGTTCTCCCATACGGAATGTATGGGAAAACATGTTTTTACAACTGCAAAGTTAAGTTGGTCGATTATTACTCGTTAACCTGTAGAGCCTACTTAGCTGTGATAGTTTTCCTTTTAATTTCGTTATATAACCTACTATTGTGATTTTTTTCACACACCCAAAACCAACCATTTAGCCGGCAGGTGGGGGGGACACTTGACTCTAACAAAAATTAGCACTTTAAAGCTTAATATTTCGCAAACGAATCCCTGAATCCAAAAATGGTTTTCACAAACTCACAATATTATTGAAGGACCTTTCCAATGATACCCCTCACCATGGGGTAAAAAAATAAAAAAATAAACATCACCACTTTATGTGTATGAGAGGTACCCTAAAAAAAATGTTTTTCAAAATTTTGTTTTACCACTTTGTCGGCGTAATTAATATGTATACCTATGCCAAATTACAGCTTTCTAGAACTAAGGGTCTCGGAGCTAGACCGCGGACAGACAGACAGACGGACATGACGAAACTATAAGGGTTCCTTGTTTACTACGGAACCCTAAAAACCGATGTTATTGCTACGAAATTTAAATATGAGTCATAAATAGCAGATGTTAAATTACACTCTATTGTCGCTTATAGAGTACAGGCAAATAGCAGTCTCAATTATAAAGGCCCACGAGTGTAAAACGAGTTTCTCTTATAGAGTTTTCTGGATCTCACTTATAGAGGTTTTAGACGGTTAAAATGACGGGACCTGGCAATTACTCTCATTTATAGAGTTTTCTCGCTTACCCAGTTCTCACTTACCCAGGTTTGACTGTATTACCTTCAGCTAAGTTACAATTTGCTAGTGAGCCCCAAACTAGACAGTTAGTCTGTATTTGTGCATATAATTTAGATATAATAATACGTAGGTAGAAGGTTAGTGGAAGAATTATAGAAATTCGAACCATAACACCTCGGTCGGTTAAAAAGCTGTTGCTGTTGTTTAAAAAATGTTTTGTGATTAGGAAGTTACATGCACGCTTTTATTTCCCATAGGAGTATGCGAAGATATACCAGCTCTAGCGTTAACTGAAAGCACTACTTATTCTTAAAATGTCGAAAAACAATTTCAAGTCTGCCGTATTTGTAACACGTGAACAAATTCTATAGGTTTTTTTTACAGAAATATTTGTTTTATAGGGTTCCGTAACTCAAAAGGAAAAGCGGAACCTTTAAAGGATCACTTTGTTGTCCGTTCGTCAGTCTGTCAAGACCCATTTTCTCAGAAACGCGTGAAGGTATCAAGTTTATATTTTTTAAAATACATAGATCTATGTACCCTTGGAGCTCTAAAAAAATAATCTTCTAAGTAAACGCAATAAAAAATACGGCCATTTACGTGACATATTTTGATACCCGACAAATCAAAACCTACAGGGTACTTCCCGTTGAAGGAAGCAAGGTCTCACAGCACAATTAAAGGAAAAAGTCCGAATGTTGATAATTTGTAGTTTTATCGCATAGGTATTTTTTTTTGCCATTACAAACTTACATTTGCAGTTGGAGAATTGACCGTGACGTATATCGATGTATGGGAGAACATGTCGCTGTTTCCGGCGAATAAAATAATAATGTGCTACTACGATAGTTTTAAGGTTATTGCATATTCGATATTAAGAGGTCCGATTACACTCTGTTAATTTTTTTCATTAATTTCCTACGATCATTTCAGAAGTTACGAGATTTTAAGATGTATTGTAATGAATGTAAAAAATCACTTTTCTTTTGATATTTGAACAATTCCGCTATGTATATTAGTTATTAAGTTTTTCACAAAAAACTGTTTTTTATTTTTCCTGTAAAATTTGGTTTTTACGATTACCATTTTATTCGCCGGGGACAGCGATGTTTCCAACTACGGAATCCTTCATTGTGCGTGGTCCGACACGCACTTGGCCGGTTTTTTTTTTAAGATAAGGATACCTAAGTACATTTACATAGTTAAGTAATATTGTATCTTTATGCCAGAGGCCTCGTTGAGTTTGATTGCCTCAGATAGATAGGCCACGTTCGACTTGTTAAGAAAGACCCTCTTTTTAGGGTTCACAGATATTCATGTTTGTTTGCATAGTTATTGATATCAACAGTTGTTGATATCAATATTCTATGTAAACAAACATAAAATATTCAAACAAACAATACTCAGCCATAGTTACGGTTGAATATTTTACGATAGAGTTTATTGCATGTTTAGCCAATTAGAACGTTTGGTAGGAGTAGATAAATGCATAGACGATGGTCATTCTTGTAATTATTAATACTTTATATTTACCTAATCTATTTTCATAAAACATTTATTTTATTCATATTCATTTATTTGCTTTCTATATTGTAGAAAAGATGTTACATAAGGCTTAAAGCAAGGTACAAAAAAAATATCGACCTTGTAAGGGTCCATGCATGAGGATAAAATTAAAATTACAAAAACTTACTTTACTTTCTATACTATATTTAATATTAGAAAGAGGAAAGATTTGTATTTTTGTATGTAACGAATAAACTTAAAAACTACTGGACCGATTTGAAAAATTCTTTCAGCAATGGATAGCTACATTATCAGCGAGTAACATAGGCTATATTTTATGTAATAAGTCAGCTGTATGGTTTACTATCTAATTAAAATTTATTTATCACCTACATACTTGAATGCGGTTATGTGTCAGAAGAATATTTATAAGTAGATAGGTCTAATGTATTTGAAAAAAAATGATAACGACAGTGAAGAGTTATTTAATACACAGAACTTATTATAATTAAAAAAATCCTCGTAAATAATTCGTAGTTACTCGGTAGTAAAGAAGTAGGTGATGCAGTTGATTGAATATTACTACGTAATGGCTCCAGCGCTGGTTCAGTAATAATCCCTTGTATGTTCAGTAGCAACGAAGTTATTTACCCATTCGCATTTTAATTGGTGAAATATTTCGGATCCATTTATATTATTTTAATATCTTTCCCATTTCCGATTAAATAAACAGAAAAGTACTTATTTGTTAATTAATAAAATTGTGGTTCGTTTATTTATAAGAGGAAACGTAATATTAATAACATGTTAATTCTATGAAGTCAAACAGTGGTCGGCCGATTCTCTTGTCACAAATGTCTCTAAACTAGACAAAAAATCACCAAAATTTAGTTTATTCCTGTCGAACGACGATTTCCCATTCTGAAATAGACTAAAGTGACACAAGTTACCTCTATTTTAGTTTGACGGCATTAAGATGGCACTGAGATATTAATTTAGTGAAAATGGCAATTTTGCTATTCTAAATTTGACGTTTTTCACCTAAAATTTTGATCGTCTAACTAAATCTGACTATTCCTAATCGCTATAAAAAACGTGTGGAATAAAATTGGTTGTCATGAACATTAAATTCACACCAACAAATCGACTTCAGGTGCAAAAAAAGTACTGTTTATTTTTTTCTTTTGCTTTTAGGTATCTCGAAAATGGTGAGTCCTGTCGCAAAAATAATGAAAATTTCGACCCCCCTTATAAAACCTTTAAACCCCAAAATCTCAACATGTAGGTAATTTTTTTCATATTTTCTACACAAAAAGTCAAAAATTCCTAAAAAAAACACGTCGAGGCTGCCCACCCTGCGTGCCCACGGCTCTAAAAAAATTACGGGGTAGGTAGGGCAAATAAGTACCTACTTCGTGAAGTCGCGATTGTCAAATTCGATTTAGTTGTGTCAAAATTATTTTTAAATTTAGAGAATTTATTTAGCAGAACTTTAAAATTGTCATAACCAAAAGTAAGGAATTTTAGTGATAGTTTTGTTAGTTTAGTTCGGTGTACAAGAGAATCGGCACCAGTGTTTAATTTATTGTTTAGAGGTATGAGGAACAGGGTGTAAAGTTCACTCATCCTCTATAGAAAAGGTAGGATCCTCCGACCAGACGAGTGTCGTGTCTGGCGGGCAACTGCCCAACGATTGATGTCGGGGAAGTTAAATATATGGTGTTCGTGCGGTAAACTCTAATAGCGCGATGCAGGATTTGTGTGACGTCAGGATTTCGTGTGACGTCAAATCTTTGATGCGTAGTTCGCATGTGGCAATGTAGATGCCGCACAATTGCTCCAATATTTTACTTTATTAACGCATACCCCCACTTGCTCATGAAAGAATTCCTTCCAAATAGAACTAGTCTCTCTAATAGACATTTAGGTAATAGGAGGCCATCACCTCCTTCTGCGAAGCAGAAATGCTCGCGAAGGAGGAGGCGGAACGCGTGAGGGAGAGGCAAAATTCGCGCCTTCACGCCCTTAACCGCCGCAGGAGGAGACGCCTTGGGCGTCGGGAATCACGAGCCGATTTCGGGCCACCGTAGACGCGGGCTTGCGGACGGTGAGCAATGGGTAGCTCGCTGCCCGATAAGGACCAGGCCCGGGTCGACAGCGCGTTGTGTTCCACGTGCGCCTCAAAGAGATGTCAGCAGAATTGACGGGGTCTGCTAGGGCCGATGCTTGCCGGGGTTGCGAAGAATACCGAAAGGGAAATTGTGGCCCCCGGCAACATGGCAACTGAAGGAACACGGGTGGGTTTTAGTCAGTAAGACTAAAACCCACCCGCCCACCACGCCCTCCCGCTCCACCCAGAGCGGGAGAAGTTATTTGATAATTTCCCACCAAAAAAAAAAAAGGTGCACCCTTTGCCATTCCTTCATCAGCTCAAGAACTATCAAAAGGTGGACGCTCATCTTAGTACAGTACCTTACTACTAGCTTCTGCTCGCGACTTCGTTCGCGACTACAATATTCTAGAATAATAGTCACATTTTCCTGTATCGTTTGTTGTTTTGGTTTTTGTAACTGCCGTTCTTATTAGTGACTGCTCAACTCCGTAAAAGTATTGCGGGATAATAATCATTTAAAAGGTTAAATCTGTAACTATCTGCTACATTCTGCAATATCATTCGATGTACCTAACCCGTCAGGGCGGTTTTGGAATAAACCAAGCCACAGCTCTCTCATTATAATTCGTTCCCTATTCAGCCCAGTGAAGTAATGTATTTGTGACTGTAGTCATACACTATGTACATAATTATATTGTGTTCTCTCTCATCGCTGTCTCATTTCCTATGAAATACGAGTATATGGGAAGTTTTTTGCGATTTCTGAATTTTCTAGTACTCAAACCTCAGTTGTTTCAAAAGAGTTTTTTGATCCTTATATGGAACAAAGTTATACGATTGGCATTGAAAAAAGTTTTTGTGAACACTGCTCATTTTTTTGCTGACTGTATTTTTTTTTTAATACTCTCGTTATCTCGTAAAACCGTTTTGTTGTGGCGACAACGGTTAAGGTACCTGCCCTTATTGGCCCATCTCAAATCCACCCTGTAAATGTCATGATTAACTGCTTAGGTCCTTAAAGGTGCATGATAATAATCATTTAAAAGATAAATCTGTAACTACATATCTGCAATATTCTAACTTTTTAGCTCGATACGAACAAATAGCAATATTGCTCATCTCCCATAAAAAGCGTGATAATTTATAGTTTACAGACTGACCAAACTTACAGAGAATATCTATGCAAAATTTGAACAGAATCTATAGATAAGTCCAGGTTTTTCATAGCCTTAGAAAGTAAACATATGGATTGAAAAGATACATTGGTTCTTGCCCAGATTTAAAAGCACAACCTCGTGCATGAGAGGTCTTAACCACAGGGTCATCACAACACAACGACTCGGCTGATGAGTATCACGTGGCGTCATGTCGGGGTCACCAATTTAGTGGTATGAGGAACAGGGTGTAAAGTTCACTCATGCACCATAGAAAAGGGAGGATTCTCCAGACGGGTGTTGTGTCTGGCGGGCAACTGCCCAACGGTTTGAAGTTGAAATCTTGTATGTCAATCGCTCGGTAAACTCTAACTGCGCGATGCAGGATTTGTGTGACGTCATGTCTATGATGCGTAGTTTGTATGTGGCGGTGTAACCGTTACACTATAAAGCTGTTTATAATTTTTATATTATTTACCTACGTCTAAGCTTAGGACTTAAGTGTTTTCAAGTAATTTCTACAATCTGTGACTCGTTCTGATTAAAGTAGGTTTAAGCAAGTTAATGTAAACAGTGAAAGTATCCTTATTAACTAAATTTCAAAGTTTTTAGTATCCAAAGAGAGAAAAGAACTGTTTAATACTACCTAAAAGTCATTTATTAACTCAGTAAATTTCGTTTAAAATAATTACTTTTACTAAAGTTACAAGGACCATTAATATTGAAACAATACGTAGCAAACTGTATCTATGTACAATTTAGTTATATAATTAATAATGTAATAATTTGACGTCTTTCAAGTTGTAACTTTTTTTCTAGTAGACTAGTTTCTGCCCGCGACTTTGCGTGATATTTCTTGTTGTATCATAAAATATATTCGATGACACTCGGCATTACTGTAGTTTGCCATTAGTGGAAGAAATTCCGGAATCGGATCAGTAGTTTAGAAGATTATCCCCGACATACCCTACACAAACAATGACCTCTATAAAATACTAGCTTCTGCCCACAACTTCGTCCGCGTACCTGCCTCAAGAATTGGGCTATCGAATGCAAAGATATTTTTTCAAATCCGCCTGTTGGTTCTGGAGATTACCTCCTACAAACAAACTTACAAACAAATTTTACCTCTTTACATTATAAATATTAAGTAAGTATAGATTAGTGTATTTTCTAATCCTTATTTCTTTTGTAAAATTAGGCTCATAGCGCACTTTTAGTATTTCACTTAATTATAGTGTTGACTCACCATCGATATCTACTTAATAACTCAAAACTTTATAGGTACTTTCCGTATCTGAGATCTGCAACTTCAAGACCCACCTTAGTACCCAAAGTGGTACATTTTACAACACGTATAAGAAAGCTATTACACTGAACGCCGTCGTTCACAGATTTGAATTCAAAACGAGCTGAGCCTTTTTCGCAACGATTCTGTTTATTTAATGCTCCATTCCCGAAGTGCTCGAATTCCGGAAATAAATAAGTAACAAATGAAAGTTTAGTAAAAGCTAAGATGAAGCAAAGCCGAGATAAGCGCGAAGCCAATTGGTCGGGAGAGTCCATTAATAAAGATAATGATTCTTAAGAAGTGTCTATTAATAGTCACTAATTCCACGATCTTATTTGTGATTCTGAGGCCGATGTAATTACTTATATCAGTTGGAATAAGCAGCGGTCAGAATAAGCTAATGTTGTTAGAAAAGCAACACAATTTATTATTACTGGTGTGCACAAAATTCCACCTCGTTGAGTTTAATTTCTTCCTGTAATAATTCTTATTAGAGGGGCTTGTGGCTAAGTAATAACAGCCGCACGGATCGATCAGGTTAAGCTACGCTTGCCGTGGTTGGTCCGTGGATGGGTGACCATCTTTACATACCCAGACCACTCCGTGCCTCGGAAAGCACGTTAAATCGTTGGTTCCAGCTGTCATTTGTAGATCTTTGACAGTCGTTACGGGTAGTTAGAAGCCCAAAAGTCAGACAACCAGTCTTACCAAGGAGTATCGTGTTACCTAGTGACTAGGTTGTGGAGGTCAGATAGGCAGTCGCTCCATGTAAAATACTGATATTCAGCTGCATCCGGTTAGACTGAAAGCCGACCCCAACACAGTTGGGAAAAGGCTAGGAAGATGATTACTTATTACTCTAAATTAGTGATGTGCCGGATATCCATATCCGTATCCGCGGATATCCGAGGGAGAAAAAAGATTTGTATCCGTATCCGTATCCGTTACTTTTTGGCGGATCTTGAACGGATCTTTTATACTAATACATTTCATTACGTATATGAAATTTTAAAGATATGTAGCAATGAAATACTGTTAACTTCAATCCAAAATAACAAAAAAATAATTAATCATATTTATTATAATTCAAGTAGAGTAAGTACCAGTAAATTAAGTTATAAGGTAGTAATTAAACTATCTTTGTAGTGAGATCAAACCTCTAATATTTGTGCTATGCTTATTGAAATAATTATGTGAGTTAACACATCAATTAAAACTAGGTATGTTGTTTTCAAGAACTTAAATAAAATATGTCATAATTAATATTGAGTAATGGCAAATTGTATTTCAAAAAGAGTAACTTGGTAGCTTTGTCCCCCAAAATCCAGTTACAATGAGGATCATGAATTCCTGCTGAACCTGAAGAAAGTTGAGATCCGTATCCGTATACCCTTATGATCCGTATCCGCGGATCACATTTTTTAACGATCCCATCACTAGTCTAAATTACGTAGTATAAATAAGTAGGTATATTTTCATTTATGTTGGCGCGATAGTAACCATATCATCCCGCTGTTCGCTCAAAATGTAATTAAAGAGACTAGGGTTGAGCCTTCGAAACTATTACTTACAAATGTTATAGAGAACAGTTAATTCCGGTACCTATCGGCCGGTTTATGTGACACTCAACGCAGAACGGTTTAAGTGCCCTTTGAGAGAGATCTCCGCGTTTTATTGCTAAGAAAGTAGTTAATAAAATGTGCGAAAATATCTCTGCAGGACGTAACCATTCACAGTTTATTTGACTACTAATACTGCCCTTAAGTAACTAATAGTTCTTTGGTAGATTAAGTCCGTGTCTAAGACTATTGAGTCTCTGTTTTTACCCGACTACGGCGAAGCAAAAAGAAGGGTTATGATTTTGAGCGGTATGTATGTATGTTCATCTGTTCCTTCATAACTTCTAAAACACTTATCATAATTTGACAAATGAGGTAGCGTTGGATGCGTCTTGATCGCCCGCTGGTTATAAGCTATGTGACGTTACCACGAAATTCAATATGTCCTCTAGACGACATAAAATCATGAACTAAAAAAAAAAATGTTGTTAAATCTACTTTTAGTTTAGTTAAGGATACTTATAACTACTTTTTAGAAATTAATTATAGTGATTAGTTAAGTATTTAAGAAAATTACTTGTTAACTTGAAATCTAAGTTTTCAGACTGTAAGAATTTACTTAATAAATAATTGTATTACGTTTTTGTTGTTATTCAGATTAAATCTGATATAATGTAATGCATGTAAATACATGGTTGTATCGTTTAAACTTAGTGTTTTTTGTGGTAATAAATTAACTCTAATAAAATGTTCCGCTTAGCTTTTTTCCGCCGTCACGCTTGTCTGGCTCTTGAGGTTTTTGCAAAAAGTAAAATGTTGTGGTAAAACGCTCTGCATAATATTCTTATGAACTGACGACGATCCAACGACTGTAATATGTAAATAATTTGTGTTTCTTAAACCTAAGCTTCTATAAAACAAAGTCGACTTTTGTGTCTGTCTGTATGGCTCCACTTAGTCCTAAACTACACATTTGGATGCGGTTTTCACCTATCGTTTAGAGAATTTGATCTGGAAGGTTTATGTGTATAACACATTTACATATTGTAACGTAGATATACACAGCAATCTCGTTTTGACATGTCGCCAAATCAGTACATTGCACCCGTGCGGAGCAGGGGTGGGTCGTTAGTATAAGATAATTAAAATCATCATGCTCATGCTTTTTGTTTTGCTTTTTGCAATACATAAACATTTATAAACACATTTCGTTGTAAAACAGAACTAGAGACAAGTTCGACTTGTAAACAAAACATAGACACGACATAAGAACGCTCAATAAAATACAAATGTTCGGTCATGTAAATTGACGCCATTGTAGCAACGCACACGCACGAAAGAATGACGCCGCGAACATTTGAATTTGGAATCATACACCTCGAAGCTGTAACTAATCGAGCGAGTCAAAAGTTTTAACACAATTTTCTGTGTACAGTCAAGGGCAAAGATATGTAGCGAATTTAAATCCTTGTTAAATTGAATTTGTAAGATATTTAACGCACAATACATTTTAAAGTGAGAGAAAAATTTCAAAACGAAATTAAAACTTTTGAGAAAAGTCTCATTTGGATTTCAGAATCAGAATTGATTTATTTGTGAGAATGTAGTTACATATAGTATATTTTAAAAGTTATATACATTTTACCACAACATAATTATGGTGTACAAATATTCAAATGTCATTCTTAACTAAGGACAATAAATTTTAAGATTCGTGATTTACCATAAGTCCAATACGAATTAATATTAATACAATTAGTTAATTGTTACTTTAAAATCAATGTCAAAATTTTGCTACTTATGTGTCACATAGGTATATATTTTAGCTATGACTGTACATTCTTGATTCCGCGAACTCGCGATCCGTCACCAGGCCGGGAGCCTCGTTAAAATTCAGTAAAGCTAAGAACACATTACAAACGAATAGGCTCACTTCGTCTTAACAATTATACCCCAGTTTATACACGCTTTGCAACCGAAATTAGGGACGCGCCCCGAAACCCTGATATGTAAGAAAAGCTATTATATTTGTTTAACGAAATTGGGTGTGTAATTATTATAATAAAGTCTCTTCAAGCGTTTCTTTAGAGCACTCGGTTGATTTAAGTTAGTGTTTTGTTTCAGTTTGATACCATAATTGTGGACGCAGTGGGAAGGAGACACCCACGTAAAAAGGTTTTAATTTATTTAGGTAGTTTAAAACGGCGAGCGTACGGAATTTTAACATAAATGAATATAGCATCCTGTGTATTGTACGTAGTATATGTTTTAATACATCTTTACATAGTGATTGAATATGTTGTTTATTAAAAACACTGATTTAATAGTGTTGCATACGATAGCACAGGCCGATACATCCCGATTGATCTACTGTCGAAAGGCAGACCTTTCGACAGTAGATCAATAGTATTTTCTACGGCTGCATCAGAATGCAGCCTTAGAAAATACTATGGTATGTGAAGCCAACATACACCATAAGCTACCCATGAAGGTACGATGTAAATATTCATACACTGTTCGTAGCAAACATCTCAGTGAAAGGGAGTTTAAGAGCAAAGTTTACATGGTCGGTAACTGGAGAATATATTAACATTAAAGTGAGGAAATATATTCGTACTCAGCACGTCATTATTGTACGCGATTCAAGCGATATCCTTACTTGGCGACTTGCAATTTTCATAAAATACTGGGGAATGTAGATACCCATCCCGCTAGTGGTTTTTTATTTGGAATTAGAAGACATAGTCTTTTTCCTAAGCTTTCTAGATTACTAGAATTGCACCACCAAAAACTAAAAACCAGACCAAATTGTTTAAAAATATCGTAGAAGACTAAATAAGCATTTAAGGGGACGATAACCGACTTTTAATGATTTTATACTGAAGATGACGTCTAAACGAGTAGTGTTAGTGATTTGGAAAAAATATATGTTAAATTAGAGCATTTTCTTAATATTTGAATATAGGCATATTTTTGATTATGTTTATATTACATAGTGAAATTAATTTGTAAAGTTATATCTAACGTGGATGAAAAACTGAGAATGACGCAAAATCTATCAAGCGTATTTTTCTGAAAACTTCACCATTTTAAAGATAATTAAATTATTGATCTTTAAGTATACTTGTTTTATTAAAATACTTTTTGTTTTACGTGTAATAAATTAATAATGCGTCTAATTTGGTACAGCGCTACTTGATGGGCGAGTCCTATTACTGGCTGGACGTACGACGCGTTGCGTGAGCTCAGTACAGAACACGCAAGCTAACCATTCAAGTTCACTGTCATATATCTGCGTCTTAACGACTGGAAGCAAACAAATTGTACCACAAACCAAAAAAAAAGCCCCAAAGAAAATGAATTGCTTAATATTATCTACTAAACATTTCTTTTCTTAGCTTTGTATTTATTAAATAGTTCGAAGCTAGAATTAAACACGAATACTTATAAGCGGTTATTCGAAAAGTTAAAAAGAAACTAACCGTAAAAACTTTTAGAAGCAGAGAGCTTAATTCGCAAAATACTTTACAGTATTTCAAATCCCTCGTGTCAAAGAATTATAGCTACGAACATTGCAAAAGCTTTTCGTTTCAAAAATAGTTTTTCAACATTTTATATAACGTCTCGGATTATGAAATCGTCCATTTATTTTACGGCGAGATTTTCCTAAGGTGGGACGCGTGACTACCTTCAATATTGCTTCGTCCCCGTGGCTCCCAATAACACATTTTTAAGGATTTGTGTCAGGATCATTTTATATGAAAGGGAAAATATTTCCGAAGCTGAACGATGGAATTAAGCTTTACAAAATCTGTCTTTCATCTTTAAATATGTATTGGGTGAATGTTAGCGCGGTTATCGTCTGCCTTCAGAGGATTACAACATTTATACACCACTTCGAGATATTAAATCGCAGTATAATACAATATTGTGCGATCATTTAACTATAATAATAATCCGGTTTCCAGACATCGAACCACAAATTAAATAGCATTATGTTTGTTATTTATGTTGAGAACTTAATTCCAAAACTGTTCATTGTATGTACAATCTGTATTGTTGAAATTTAATTGTCTATTCCAGGTCTATTCCCATGCCCAGACTATCATATCGTAAATTGCTACATGCAGACAAAATTACTTACATGAATAGCTCGATAATATGTGGCAAGCACGTTCAGAATTAAACTTTATGAAATTCAAATTTTCTCTTAGATGTTCTAATACTTAATCCGATTGTTAAATCGCTTCAGTGTGTATCCATTGAAATACCACTAAATCTGAGGGCATTTCTAAGTGAAAATTTCCCGCCAGCTCCAAGGAAACGAGCCGGCGAATTGGCTACCAGCCTATAAAACGTAATGTCACATTCATTTGCAATTCAAGAGTCCTCAGTCTGTATTATGCCTAATAAAATTTACATATTTAAATTAAACTGAGAAATAACAAGATACTGTAACCATCACGGCGTTAAGATTACATGGACATTTGTTTTTTTAAATACACATACATTTTTCCACATACTTTCATATCTTCCGAGTTATCATGACATTTTTAATTTAAGTCACGATGAACAAACGGAGTCTCGCGGTCCCGGCTATGTGAACTCACGCCCTGAATAAATTAGTTTGCGCGCCGGATGAGAACTAACTCAAACAGCTGACTGAAAATAGTAACGTTATTGTAAGGTCTAGCTTATGTCAACTAGCCGACGTAGACTAACATCAAATCAGCATTGTTCCCAAGGTGTAAAAATGAGAGGTCATTCGCCCCGACTGGCTTGCATAGTAAACAGAGATAATTAATCAAGTATTAGTCACCACGAATGCCCGGCATTTGATGCGTCTCTGATACGTCGGTGGTCACGCCTCAGTTGACAGATGAAGCTGTCTAATGACGTTATCTTAGCGTACACATGTTGAGAGCTGACTAGTTCATTCAGTTGTAAATGTGAGGAATTCAGCACGATGTTGCTGGTTGCTGTACCGGTTATAAATCAGAACGAAGCCTACGCAATGTCAAATTGTCAAGCGCGCAATATTCATGATTGTATCCGACCCTTTACAATTAGCCTATCTACACGATGGTATCAAAAGAGAAATGTGAGGAGCTTTAAAAAATTATTTACACGTTCGATGTAAAGCTGCGTTCATACTGATATGAATGTCGCATCATAACAGATAGATACGTTACGTCATACGAGCTGGCGACCTTTGGCATCAATCAGTCGGTGCAATATGATAATGTTGATAGCGTCTCTGCGATACCAGTGTTTGTCACCATGCAGCGTTCAATTTGTGTAATGACACTAATATTAATATCGTCCATTTATATCAAAGTTGGCTAGATTTTAGAGACGAAATTTTGGCGTTGTTGAGTAAAGAACAAATTGTGGGACAGATTTCTACCTGGGTTTAATTTTTGCGACCGCCAGCTTGAACTAATTACATGAAAATTTCTTAGCATAAACGTAGTATTCTTTGGCATAATGTTGAGCTGTGAGGTATATTCGTTGTTAAAATATGTTATAAAACTTCTAAAGCTTGTACTTATCTATAAAAACGCAATGTTACGCTGAAACTTATCTATGTAATCGTTCATCAGCTTTAGGGTCCCAGCTTATCTAGCTGAAATATACCAGCTATTATACGTTTTGCCAGATAAACGATATGTTGAAATATATTGCCCAATCTTCCGTTACCCATCGCAGCTTTCGAGAAAAACACCATTCATGTTTCATAAACAGGCTAACATTGAAAGTTATCGATGAAAATATCGACTAACGCCCCAGCACACTGATAAAATATTTTAAAACATATTAAATTGAAAAATATGGTGACATTTTATTGCTTATAATTTGAACGTAAAGAAAAGAAAGCTCAGAATAAAATTTCAACATTATCCAAAATTGTTGAAACACTTTTATGTAAGTTTAATATTATTTTGAGAGACTTTTTACAACGTATTTATTTACATGCAATAAAATGATGTCCAGAACTAAATAATATCATGCATACGATTGTGAAGGAAATTTAGTCAGTAGGCAAATAAAATGGTCATGAAAGCAAGCTAGTAAAAGACAGGTAATAATTTTACAGAAGTTTACGATCCAATTACGAAATAGTGTGATGAGGCCCGACTTTATTGCAGTGCTATCGGCGACGTGCCGGTGGATACCCCCGTGTGTACTTAGCTGATACCGTTAATTTTAAGTGCATGCGACAGTAGGTGAAAGTCCATGACGTTATAACTCACAACGATAAAGCTGTAAAGATAAGAGGAGCTGACTATTTACACATTACCTACCTACATTTTAATGACAAGGAAAGTTAAATAATAAGGAAAATATTTTGTAAGACCGCGCCTGCTAAAATTGTATCAGATAAAGTCCGGTGTTAAAAAACTTTCGTAAACTTGTTCCAAGTAAAATCTGATAAACCCGAATTAATAACCAACACGGTTGTGGCTTAATTTCGTTTTTATAGCATAATTAAAACTTAAAATATTATTAATTAGTCGATTTTTGAGTCAATTAACAACCGGAGTGTTTTTATTTTTTATTGGTGGCTCAACCAAAATGAGTTAATTTAGACACTTTAAAATTTTATAAGAGTAATAAAGTTTGGACAAAACAAACAATATAAATAAACATGAGGAGCGTTCTAAATTCGAAACGTAATTAGTGTAATGGAGCCGGTGAATCCGGGTTGTATTTTAAAAGCAGTAAAACCGTGGGGCGGTCGCCATAGGCCGGAGTCGGGAGTGGTCGGCGGTGGTCGGTGACATTCGCTTTTACACTGCAAGTCACGTGGACTAATGAATCCACTCACCTTCACGTCCGAACCCACCTTTGTAAATAATTTAATCAATCTGTTTATTTTGACACTTAACAAATTAAGCGGTGATGCTTCACAAGCTGATTAAACGTCCCGAGAGTGACAGGCTTTTTAGTATTTGCTTACATTAAATAAAATTATGAATTAACTCGCATTCACTACGAAACAAATGAAGAAAACGACCAAATTCAGTGACGCGGCTGTTTGAACTTTCGTCGATAATATTTTCAGGGCAAGATTCAGATCCCATAGAAGTACTTCGTCATTCATGGATCAACGAAAGGGTCGTCGTAACCTCTTTTCGCGTAGTTTGAACATAAAAAATGTTATCAGTCGAGCAAGGAAAGCATGCAAGTCATGAAAACAATCAAATAAATCCTCCAACGGGGTAAATGTTTATGTGTGGAGGATTTATTACGGGACTGTGGGTTCGTAATAAAACTGTGATAACGATCGCTATAAATAAATGACCGTTTTAGAGATATTAAATGTAATTAAAATTAATGTTTCTGGTTATTTAACAATTCATGGTGTGTGATTATTTTGTTTTCAACGTAGCAATTCACTGAAAACAAATTGAACTTTTAGGTAACGAGATTTTTAGATAGGTGTATGAAATAAAATAAAATTGACCGGTTAATATGAATATTACAGTAATCGCCAAAAAAAATGCAAGACACCCGAGGATGCCCGGGCATAACCCGCATCACACGCGAGACTCGTTCCAACACAAACAACGAACCTGTAGTAAGCATTACAAAACCATTAACGTGTCGTAGACTCACAATGCAAGTCACCAAACTAATGAATGCTCAGTTTTTAGACTGTTACGCGTGAATTTGCAATCTCCCCTTTGCATGTGAAGTTTAAAGTAATGGCTTCGGGGAAAATTTTACGGACGATGGTTGGTAGGTAGTACGAACTACTATACGTTTCATGTAGGTACCTAATGACTGTTAGCCCATGCGAGCACGTACACAAAGTACAGTTGGAACATTAGGAACGACACATTTACTTTCGTAGAACCGCAAGCCGTGGGGAATATTTGGATGAAGTATTTTGTTATGATTTCTGGCATTCTTGTGAATTTGCTTTGAAGTTGAATAAATACTGCGAAACGGAGGTTGTTCCAGATTTTATCGTGGTTAATTATCTTTGCTTATAAAGTTTTAAGTTCTGCGAAACATAAGCTTTGTCCTCTGACATTACCAATTTTTAACCGACTTCCAAAAAGGAGTAGGTTATATGTTCGTAGCGTATGTTTTTTTTTTATGTATGTCCACCGATATCTCCGTCATTTGTGGACCGCTTTAAAAAAATATTTTTTTGTTTGAAAGGGTATGCTCTCAAGTTGGTCCCATATAAATTTTATTAACTTTTGCTTGGACAGTTTTTGAATTAGCTGCAATAATACGTATTTTTTTTCCACTTAGTATGTAGATGATATGATAAGTTCCTGTCACTGGTAGCAGGTAGTGGTATTCGAATGTGTGTGGGGTAGGTACCACAACTAAAAAGTGAAAAATAAAAACTTTTTACAAAAAAAAAAAACAACCAATTTAAAAAAAAAAACACTACAAAGTGAGAAATAACTTTAATTTCGGAAGTCGGTGGCAAAAACGGTAAACGGTAAGTCGGTTGTTTTTTTTTTGTAAAACGTTTTTTTTATTCAAGTACGTACGCGGATTTTCAGGAAATATTTAGTTCATTCCACGCGTCATCGGAAATCCCACACAGAACCAGAAAAGCCGGTCCGAAACAATTCATATGAAATACGGAAGATCCCAATTGTACTCAACGGAATTCCAATAATACACCGCGAAGGGTTCCTATTTTAAGATCTTCTTCACATTGACCTTTCATTCTAGCGACTATATCAATCGGCAGAGTTATGGGACGTCGACTGTACCTACATCTATATTTTTGTGACTTCAGACAGGAGACAGACAAAAGCGATTCATGTGACAACTCCTGCCGATCTTTAAAAATACACATATTTTATGAATGTCTTCAAGCATTTTCTGCTTTATTTTTGTCGGATAGTTACAATTTTGAAACTATATGTTGTTTTATTATTTGTGTTTAGTTAGGCATTCCGTTATTAAGGTATAATTTGTTAATTAGCGGTTGGCGTGCTTGCAAACCTTACAAATAAATGAAAACAGACAGGCTCGTTTTGGTACAATGTGTTAATTATTTTTTCCTACGAACATTGCTAACAAAAATAATGGACACGATATTAACGTTAAAAGTTTAAGAATGTCGTTTGGTAACCTTAGAGCGAAAATAGCTTCAGAAACCTAATTTATTTCTTGTGCTCACATACCTAATTACGAAGGGTTTATTCAATTAATGCTTTAGTTTCGGTAAGTGCCAATGGCTTTGGGGAGTCGCCGACGCATCAATCATTTTCTCATCCACTTTATGTCAACTTCAAATTTTGATACTAGGATGATGGATGGCCGTTTCCACAATGTCACCGCACCGCCACGCCGTGGAACCCTCGGTTATGAAGTAACAACCACTCGTATGAGGAGTAGCTGTTGCAGACTAAATGAAATTTCGACAGTCGCTGCCGAGACCATTAACATATAAATCAACGTTCATAACTCGTAGACTTTGGTTTACGACGTAAAAATAAAAATGAACCGAGTGGTCCCCGTCAGCGCTCCCGGCGGTGCAGGCGACGACACAAAACGAACAAATAAGATTTCTTCCAACACGACTGGAAATACTTAAGACAGAACTGTTTGAGAATTGCGCATTGTTGTCGCTTGTATAAATAAATCGGGGAAAGTTTAAGGTTACGTTGTTAAGCGTTGTTTTTGCGTTTATTGGTATTGATTGTGTCCAAAAATGTTTTTGGAAAGGTTGTATGTCAGTGGAATGGAACAATTTCAGAGCCAACGGGTCTGATAATCAGACAAAACGGTCAATTACTCGTGAAATAGTGGTCGCGTCGTTGTGATCGCGGTGCGGCGGGGCAGGGCGGTGGCGCGGGCGTTCGCCGACAGGGCGCGCGCACGATCGCACGCGTCTCTCACCGGAAAAATGAACCTCTCATGAAATTTAATGTGGAAATGTCTTGAAACGACGCCAAACCCGCGCTTGAATTATTTATGATCCGCTATTTTAATGGCGTCCCCGTTCGTTCATTACAGTAAGAGTGTTTCTTAATTTCGAATGCGAAATAGGTGTTGCAATTCCTTATTATATTCGACGTTATGAGCGAAATAACACGTTGGCAATTATTTATTGTTTTCGTCCACTTCTTTATTATGGAAATGCATTCATTGTGGAGTACCTTACACAGGAAGTGTTCTGTCTGCTTGTTGCGAGAATGTAATATGTTAATATATAAAGTACAGTTATTTATGGTGATTCTGTTTTGTTTTTGTCACGAAATTCCCAAGGGGAAGTTAAAGCCAACTTGCAGGTTTGTGATGCAGTTAGGATTCGGTGGATATGCTCAAGTGACAGGAAAAGTTGTTCCAACTCACATAGTACTTTATAAAGCCAACGATATAAAAGAGCATCTAATTTTTCTGTACTGTCGAGGAAAAATACTCGTACCATTAAAATTGGTGAGTCAAATAAAACCTCTTACTTTTGTCTTTTATGGAAGAAGGAAATATAAAAGGACATGCATTACTTAACCTAGCTATTACTTTTCCCCTCGTTTATGTAAATTAATACAACAATAAAACCAGTACTAATCAAATATTTACTTATACTAAAGTACTTTTTACATAAACCTATTTCATTGCCGTAAAATATAGATAGGTAACTCATATTTTTTCTATTCATCCACATTATAGTTTTATATAATTTTTGGTATATTATGGTGAAGGCAATAACTTAGCTAGACATGGTAATTTATCATCATCAAACCGCCATATAATTGATTACTGTTGAACATGAACCGTTCCTATAAGCTACTGCCGCAATTCTGAGTAATATTGCTGTAATCATCGTACCTCATAGACAGCGCAGAATGATAGCATTAGCAAGTACACAGGTGCCGCTACCCGTGAATAATCTAGTAATTTCAGGACACCCACAGGGCACGTTGAGGTGGTCCATTCTTATAAAAATAACACTGCAAAGTTTTCTTTAAAAAAGTATTCCTTTCAGAACCTTACTCGGTAGTTTTGCTGTATAAAATGTGAGTTTCAACTCCCTCGCGACGTGAAGACGACAATGTAGACAGTTCAGCACTTTATAACGACGCCAAACAAGCGCAGTGTGGGCAGTAGTCCTGTGGCAAGGAGACGCCTATTGTCGCGCGATCGATCGCCGTAAATCAGAGCCCACGCAACAGGCTGCCTCGGAATACGACCATCAGCGAAATATACCACAAATCGTAAACACATCAATAGCATAACTTATACACCACATTGTGAGGGCGTCAATAAAATAAATAAAGCTATATCTGTAACAATTCGCGCGCTATGCGCCGCACAGCAACTTCTAGCGAAATTTGCGTGAAACAGGTCAATTGTTTTATGTGCTAGGTTTTTTTAAAGTAAAACTTTGTTATTGTTATTGTTTTCTGTTCGTTGCTGTTTTAAAATTGTTTTAATTCGGTTCACCTGGGTAACTTTCATGTACATTTTGAATTGGTAGTAATGAAATGGTAGAAAATTAGCAAACAAGCGTAAATACTCAAGATTCCAACAACAAAGAACATCAATGAATTTTATACAAAGACAAGCAAAAATCAATAAGAAAGGTACCCTCAATAATACGAAACTAAATACTTGATAAATTCAAGTCGGTGGAAACGTGGGGCGAACAGTCGGCAGCACGAAAATGTTATGTAAACAGCGGAGTATCTCTCAACTGTGGCCCCGGGTCGTCCTACTGAATAAATAACGCCAAAGCAAAAGCAAACTCAAACAAAAGTAAATTTATTCACCAAATACGACGATTAATACACGATCTCACGACAGATTTATACTCGTGCCCAGAAGAATGAGTATCCCGATGACTATGTGAGCATTACGAATTATTAGTAGAGATATGTCGTGCGACGCAACGGTCGAGATTGTTTGGACAGGCGTTTGTTATATTCTTGGTAATGATAAATCAATGAACTCATGAAAGTAGTTTTCTTTGGAAATGGATAAGTATAGAAATTATATAGAACTTCAAAAAAGCTCATCCCTTAGTTCGGCGGATTTTTAGCCTAATCATCAGTTCAGCTTGTCGATCGAGTGTCCAACCGTTTAATAGGCTTTTGTATAGCTGGGGACTGAAATAGGCTTACTTGAGATGAGAACTTCATTAAAAACATCTTATTGAGCCGAAGGCAACTACGCAGGATAATATTCTCGGTAAGACTTCTCTGTTTGAGAAAACTAGAAAAGCTTTGAATTTAAATGAACTAAGATTGGACCACGGTAAATTGTATCTGTCATAAATATCGATAAATGTCTACAATACTGATCGAAAGTGTCGTTAAACTCAGTCTTACCCGTCTTAGATCAAAGAAAAGACAGGTCCCTTCATTATGGCGATCCTATCCAATTTGCATAAGCATTGAATACGAAATTCTGTCAATAAGCATCTTAATAAAAATAAATAAATAGAAGCAGTGTTGCTGTCATAAAGGGAAAATCAGCTTTGGAGCGGAAATTGAAGTTCCGTGGCCGGGGGCGCGCGGGCGCACGACGGAAGCTACGCCATTAAGTCCACTTCCAACGCTTTATACAGTTACAATAATTATTATTATTTCATTTAAGAATTAGTGATACTTTCGTTTTTTTCACTTTGAAACTGAATCGAAGCAAAAAGAGGTTGCGCCAATTTATCATTGCGAAGTACTACTCTCTTGCAAAAGTTATGGTCTAACCTCAGACCTTAGTCTGAGGGTCTAACTGAAAATGACTTATTTAACATTGAACAACAATTTTGAAAGTGAAAAGAATTTTCAGCAGTGATTAACTTTTTATGAAAAGGAAGGAATACTAAGTTGATCTGACTTTTAAACTTTCTTTTAATCTATCTATCTGCCTAGCCTTTACTCAACTATGTTGGGGTCAGCTTTCAGTCTAACCGGATGCAGCTGAATACCAGTATTTTACATGGAGCGACTGCCTATCTGACCTCCACAACCCAGTAACTGGATAATTTTCTTTTAATCTAATGTCACACAATTGAATACAATACACAATAAATTAAATAGGACCATTAGCTACCAAACGATTCACTAGAACAATAAACAGAGCAATTGTCTACAGTTTGACGGACAAACTACTAAAATAACGATTAATATTCATTACAAACCGACAGTTACAAACTGTTGAGTATTATAGAAAACAGAATAACAGATAAAAGTTCTCACAGTATCGGTCCATGATGTTCTTTGTTTTGCCTGGGACTAAGACAAACAAATTTTAAGGATACGCGTCCCTGAGTCCAACATGTGGTGTTATTTCTATTTAAATTTTGTTGTATAACAAAACACAGAATAAACTTTCTGTGAAAATAACAAACACGTGTGCCTACCGGGCCGTTTCACAAATAACTGAGCTTTGTAGTAACGGAAACTAAATCATTGTTTGCATTGACAGAATTATTAGTGAAGCATTCTTTCCCATGAGCCTACGATGGAAGTGCCCAGATGTGTCAACCTTGGCACGTATAATAAAATACTTCCACTATCACCCAATCAGTTGTCAACTGAGATGGCGATGGAAATATTACTGTACGACAGTTTATACATAGGTCGATGTGCAAAAACACAATCGTTTATGAGGGCCAGGTTCAGAGGAATATATCTATGGACTGGTAAAATCTCAATTACTTGGTACACCTTTAGTAAATAATATAATGGTGGTTTATTTTATTGTGCTATACAATAGGTAAGTAATATTCAAGTTGCATTCGTTTTAAATAGCTACCTTTATTCTTCTAAAGCTTTGATGCTGTTGAAAATGTGACATCGATTTGTTTGGTAGTCCTGAATTTCATACTACTGCTGATTAATAAACTTTTAGGTACCAATCTATTGTACTTCTCATGGGAACGTTATTCTTTGAAGGCATTTGAATCTCTTTGAACGAAATTCTGCAAATATTTCGTATTGTAATAACAATTATCGGAACTCTGATTAAATCAGGAAATCTCGCATAACATAACCTGAGGCATTTCTGTTTATCGTTGGAATAATATTACCTCCATTATTAGTGTCAGTACTAAGTAATACTGTGGTGCAAGCTGACAATGGATCAGTGCGGATTGCGATCGAGGATTTCTCTCTGTCAGTTGTCTGGATTATGGGAGAGCCGCAACCGTCATGTCTGCGTTTGTCGTGACGTCAGAATGAGGTCATTGCATAACTACATTATGTATTGATAATTAAGTTACAGGCATTGTGAAGACTGTACGTCGAATTAGCGATGCCATAGACGACAGCTAGGTTTATGGTGATGAATATAACGTCATTAACTATATTCGTAAAGCATTGATCAACATTTAATCAGAAAAAAGAAATAGTAAGAAATAGTATATATGTTTAACAAAATGCGCAACTCAATTATTTGGATTGTTTAACCTTTTGACCCATAAAGGTAATACAGTAAAGCTTTGAAGCTTCCAACGCAAAAGCTAAAGTTAGGATAGGTCGAAGGTTAATTGTAACAATTTACTTAGTGTCTGGTTTCGTAACCATTTTTCTGTTTCAAGCACCCAATAGTTATTTCAATTGACGTTTTCAAATACAAGACAGTTACTACTTAGGTAATAACTACGGGCAGTAACAAATAATTTAATAAACTGACATCTGGAAAGCGCTCAAAGCACAATAAATCGCAATTGATTCGCCAAATGGCGTCTTCAGCTTAGTCAGGGAAGGCCGGAGTGACTTAGGCACAAAGAAAGCGGATTATGGCGTAATCTCGACGGGCGATGCTGGGGCACGCGTCTCGGCTCCGGGCCACATTAAACCCACATTAGGTCTCCATCGATTACGACTTGACATTTTGTTACGCGAAGGTTATTTTACGTGATGTCGCGAAAAATGTCTTTTTCGTGTATCGTGCCAGTTTGCTGGCGTTTTGTTTCGTTGATCTTTCCTGAGTTTTGTTTGGATCGCCTATTTTACGTACCTTAATTATTTTAGAAGTAAAATAGAGGCTTATTAAAATGCCACAAATACACACATACATTAGGTATTAAAAAACATAAAATGGATCATCATCCTCCTACCCTTACAGCTTTACAGCCGTATTGGCAATCATGTCATTTGGTTTAAATAGGACCTTATTTTTATTATATTATTTATCTTTTACAGATTCTTTTCTTTTAGATTTTGTGAATGTGAGAACGTTGTAGGATGTAGACTTGTGGACCATTATCTTTTTTGTTAAGTACCTGGTACTTGTTGATAGGCCTACACTGTCCTCTCATACCTTTTAACACTGTAATTTGAAAACATTGTAAAAGCCATTTATTTTTAAAAGAGTAACCGTGGAGTTTCGGGTCCGTGGCTTAGGCCCCCAGTGGTCGAGGCACCTGTGGCCGACGCCCCCGATTCGAATAATTTAATATCTTAATTTTTTTTGTGCTTTTTCACTTAGTACAGTAAATGAGAAAAGTGTTTCACCATAATAATAAAGTATTTTTCCTTGCTAAACAAAAGTTATCTATCAAATAGCAGAGAGAATAGATCGCCACTTAACCTTAGCCTTACACACCATTTTCCCTATTAGAAGCATATTTATTATGTACAGTGGATAAAACTTAAGCATGCTCAGATGCTTCAGACTGAAAACTAAAAACATTCCTGTGAGCAGACGAAAGAACAACACAAAAAAAAAAAAAAAAAAATGATTGGCAATTTGGCTGAACAGTATGAAAACAAAAAAATTACCACGATCATGTTTTTAGAACAAATCTGCCCATATTATTATGTGGCAAGCCGTCCAAAAATTAATTAAATTAAACTTACTTGGTGAAAAGAGATGATTTTGCTTGTATATTATTTTTAAATTTTAATTTTTATATTTGTTTAAGTTTTTACAGTTGATTATTTTTATGCTGACAAAATTTCAAAACATTTCATATGTAAAAATTTTGTAACTCTACGAGTACTTTTGTTTTTTACACCTGATTATTTTATTATATTATTGCTATTGAAACTGACTGTTATAATTAGGTAAAATTATTTTCATTTGTTTAAGGTTTCACAGTTGATTATGTTTAATTATTATTGTTACAAAGATAAAAAGAACACACTATGTCAAAAAGTTAGTTGGTCTGCAGTAATTTTTAAGACTGAAAATCACTATATTATTTTATTACATTTGAGACTGATTATTATAATTAAGTTAAATGATTCTCTTGATCTTGATTTTTTTTACCAGATTTCTTATTGAGATAAATAAATAAATAATGAAAAATAACGAAGACTTTCATTTTTCAAAACATACATCCAATATAAAATCATTTCTATGTTATAAATATAATTGGCTCCTGAAATACAAGTACTCTAACTGGCTCCTGAAATACAGGTACTCTAACTTAGCTCTGGAGCCAGGGTCTCAAATTTTTCTGTAATATTTGTATGGCAATAAAGAATTTATTTATTAATTATTTATAATTATGATTTAATATTAAACATATACTTACAATCAATATACATTTATTATTTTTGTAAAACATTTTTGTTTGCCTTTTTTTTTTTTGGGTGGGAAATTATCAAATAACTTCTCCCGCTCTGGGCGGAGCGGGAGGGCGTGTCAGACTCTTACTGACTTAAACCCACCCGTGTTCCTTCGGTTGCCCTGTTGCCGGGGGCCACGATTTCCCTATCGGTTTTCTTCGAACCCCCGGCAGGCATTGGCCCTAGCGGACCCCGTCAATTCTGCTGACATCTCTTTGAGGCGCGCGTGGAAAACAACGCGCCGTCGACCCGGGCTTGGTCCTTATCGGACGGCGAGCTACCCATTGCTCACCGCCCGCAAGTCCGCGCCTACGGTGGCCGGAAATCGGCTAGCGATTCCCGCCCCGGGCGTCTCCTCCTAAACATTTTTGTGCCTTACAGTACATTTCATCAAAAATTGCTTTGAATTAAATTAATCGAATCGGGGGCGCCGGCACAGGTGCCTCGACCACTGGGGGCCTAAGCCACGGACCCGGAGTTTCTTGCCGGCTCTTCTCCATAGGAAGCGACCAATTGGATAGCTTCTGACGTTTCATAAGTGCCCCTTGTAGGTTTATGTGAAATAAAATATTTTGAATTTGAATTTTGAACTTATCCCTTAAAAAGCATAGAATAGATAGTTCGAAATATCACGTCTCCGTCTTTATCTCAACGGTAACTAAAATAAGCAGCCATTTGAAACAATAATAGCTCGAATTCAAACCTGCGCTGATCTAGACAAAACAATAGTAACTTGGAAGATCAAATTGTGGTCTGCAAAATTAAGTCAAAATACACAGTCTGTTATTTGGGTTTCAATTCGAGTAGTTACTTGTTATGCCAAAATCTAATATTGAAATTGTAACTCCATTTCGATTCTTTATTGATAAAGGTATAGAAAGAATGAAAAAAAGTTTAAAAAAGAATCCAGACAAGTAAAATGTTGTTATAGCTAAGAATTCCAAGTACAAAGTTGTTTAAACTCTTTTGTATTTTTATCTCTAATGAAAATCTCTAAAATGAAAGCCTATTAGCTTTCCATTTATTGAACAAATGAAGTACTATCGATATTAAATATTCTGAAATGTTTAACTAATGCTAAAGTAGTACCTACTACTTTGCGTGTTGAAAGACGAGAAGAGAACAAACACCCTATTAATTATTAATCCACTTGTTATATTATAAGAGCGTGCTTGTTTGTCTTCGATATCAATGTAAAGACTGAATCAATTAACGGGACTTGCCAGTTGTAGATATATTATCTCCTGGACCAGTAATAGAATATATTTTATCCTGCCCATAAATTACCTGCTGAACAATAAATAATCTCGAAAACAGAGCCCCTGTGCCTGAGGCAAAAGGCACTAAAGGCAGAGATGATAGTAATTTAGCGAAGCGTATAACTATCACTCAATAAAGCTGTGTAGTGGCGCGTACAATATACATCACAGGGTCTAAACAGATTCGGGCCACTTGACGGGCTTCGGCAACATTCTCAGCACAAAGCAATGAAAGCGGCTTAGTTTAGAGAAAGGGGATTAGAGCATAATCTGCAGTGGAGCGGTTGACATACGGCCGGGTGCCCGGGGCGAGGCGGCGCGCGGCGTGGAGCGAGCCGTATGTCCACGGTAAATACGCGGCGGCAACAACCACACAAATACACAATAACTGTTATCGAAGTACACTGATGCGACAATTGACTCCACGGGCTTTTCCGGCTGGTGTCAGAAGAGGAGTGGTCTTGTTTTCAACAATTCAAAAACCGATGTACTTTTACTGTTGCTCCTTTCGATCAACATCGAAGGTTGCTCCTCAATTTTTTTATTTGAACGGAATGCTTCGTTCAAAACTGCGAATTAGTTATTACTTGGTAATTTAATAACGTCTCTATAGAGTATACTAATATGGGTATCCGAATCTAATTAATGTGAATTTATATATGTAATAATAATGAATGCTTTGTAGTTTTTGTTGGTGGTTGGTACTTTATTATTATCGGAATTAGCCGTATGATTGGCTATTTCATTAGGTGTAATTAAAACTAGTATATATTCAAATTAATTGAATTGTTTTTGTGGTCATGGCGTGTGGTTTACAGTTTATTTAAAATAAAAATATGAGTGGTAGTTTTGAAGTATAGTATATTTTTCTAGCTGTTGAATCGCATGTTAATAACTGATAGCATTGTTTAATGAACAAAGAATAATTCGTTTCCAATTCCAATTGTAACGAGGACCTTATTATTAAATTATAATAACCAATGAAGATTTCATTAGTTTCATTATCTTCTATGACCGAAAGTAGTACCTAGATGGTTAAGTCTTAATTTCCATAGTAGATACATTCGCAGTTATCGTGCAATAGTATGCGTATCTCCAGTGGATCGCTAGAACCTCATAAATTTCATGAATTGATCGTTGGATTCTACAATGGAGTGATTTAATAAGGACTAGACTAACATAATTCAGAGAGTTAGCGAATAAATCAAAGTTGTGCACTAACTTCGCATCAATATCAAGTGGCTGATCTCAACTTATTTTTATGTTCTCCATTACGTTTGACTTCAATGTTATTACATTATTTATGAAGTTGAAAGTTTTATGTTTTCCAAAATTCTCTTCTTTCAGCTTTAATAAAATATCTGGATAACTTTGTCACGAATTACCTTTAAGGGCCATTTTAACTTTTATGTGTTTTTAAAACTAATTTACCATTGTTTTCGCAACATGACAATGAGCGGGATTTCGTTGAATTTTTATAACTTTTTATTTCAGAGACGGATAATATTTAACTCTCGATCCATGTAAACTAAATTATAGGTTTTCTTTAGCTGTTATCAATTGAAAATTAATTAAAGAACCCGCCTTTTGAAATTATAAATACATCGTTTACTTTGTGAATTGTAAAGGCATTTATAAAAGTTTATGCTGAGGTTAATTTCTGAACATAAAAGCTTAAAGAAACAAAAAAAAAAAAACCTTATGACATGTTTAAGCTGCACTCCATTCGTCCAATTCTGAAAAAGAAAAGAAACACAACGTTAGACATAATGGAAGCAGAACTACCCAATAAAAATGATATAAAAATGTCGTAATGTCAATATGACGAGGAAGGCATACGTCAACTGATTAGTGAGTCCTGAGCGCGTGAGAGCTTGGCCGTCACGAAGACCGCCTCAATTGACCGATAATAGAGCCCACACCCACATGCGGGATTATTGACTTACAATAAACGTCACATATTTCTTAATAAACAAACACGTCACTCAGACGACGACGCTGACAGCTGCCTTAGTGAGCAACCATCATTTGAGCACTTTACGTGTCCCATACATACAATTACACCTACACAGGGTGCAAATTAATCACCACTTTCCTTCCTATTTACTGTTTATTTACGTCCCGTGTTTGATAACCTACTGTCACATCGGGGCATAATTACCTCTACGTGTTGTAGCATAAATAATAACCCACCGCTGATAATTTATTGAATATTCAGACAATTATGAAGTAAATGTTTGTTTTCAACGGATTATATTAGACATATTTAAAATTCGTTCTACGATTAATGTGACTGGCTGTCGGGACTATTAAGCTAAAATATGGAAATTTTAAGCAAGATGAAAAGAAATGATGGACGTTCCAATAATTATTGCTCGGAAATTAAAAACCTGAGAGTCATAATAATCATTATAAATATTATTTTAATGTTATTCATTAGATAATAATTATTATTACATAATCACAGTATAATATTTATATTACTAAACTAATTACATTCGACAAGAAACAAATCTTTATTTTGAGTGGAGTCTCGTATTTCGGATATTTGGTAAGTATTTGGATGTCGGAAATTCTGTTAAGCGACCTAGTTCAGATAATCCTGAAGCCTTTGTAGATTACTCTGCCCATTGTGAACTCAATCTATTTGTTTATAAGTACGGGGACTTCAATCATCGCAGAATTCAGATCGGAATCGGTTGTTTCATTACATTATTCATCTGTTCGCCGTCCAGACGACAGTCCATTAGCATTTTAAATTAAGTAATGAATTTACTAGGCAGACGACCTGTGGAGGCGGCCTAAACTTAAACCGTACGTACGTACGTACGGACGGAATTAAACACGAATATAAACCCTACTGTTGGATATATATATTTAGTACCCGAAGCAGTCCTTGTTATACCAACCAAGTTTCTACCTTAGATCTTAAATTCTGTAGGTAGTACTTTTATAAATTATCTGAATAAATAAAGATATAGGTACAATAATAAAAACCGGTTGTTGGCAATGGGCTCGCCCCCTATTACAGCGAAATGTGGGTGTACCATAGGTACACCTCTGCCTAACCCTTCGGGGATTACAGGCATGATGTTATGTTATGTAATAATAAAAACAGCGGCACTCCGGTTTGCCGACAGAAGTGAAAACTTGAAAAAAAATCGGCACCGCGGTAATCAACGCGTTGATGTCTTTTTAATGGTCAAAAGCTGGTGTCGTCACAGTGTCGCGAAATCAATGGTTTAGTCCCATCTCAAAAATGCCCAACGCGCCTAAAGAAGTTTTCACTTCAATAAATATACAAGGTTCATGTAGGTACCTACCTAATTATTTTTGCTGCTACAAAATTCTTATATCAAACTTCGAAAGTACGTTTTTTTATTTATTTACGCGAAACACACAACACATTATTTAACATTTACATATTTGATCGCTACGCAATCACAAAATTTCAATACACAATTCGCGTATAAAAATTCTTGTATGTTGAGCATAGCATTGTAATATTGTAGTTTGCAATAATAATAATAAATAAAACCCCACCGCCGTATCTCTACGTTGACGTCCAAACTCTCGGCCTGTGCCGGTAGAGTTTACTTTGCTGGAACAGGTTGGGATGAGGAGCCAGACCAAGAGAGATACAAAAACCCGCAGGGCAGCATGTGGCGAGCTGTTGGGCAGTAGCGACCCCACCGACCCTATCTCCCGGGAGAAGTCTTGTTCCTCACCTCTGGCTTGCCTTTATTGGCCAGCTGGAGTGAACACTGACGAGGAACGGCGCTCCCGCCTCATTCTTGCCTTAATTGGCCGGCTTGAGTGGAGATTCGCAAGAGCAAACGTGCTCGGGGGAAGGAAGTATTTCAGTAAGTGCTCGTAGGGATCTTGACCATCTTCCGGGCTCTGGGATTGTTCTGAAAGCCGTGGAATACCTCTCCATTCCTCAAGCACCTCAAGACATGTTGCCCCCTTTTCGCTACAACACTTTGTGCTAGCGACCTTTTTCGGGGGCCCATTATTGAGTGTGAAAGTCACCCCCTGCCATTTTATCCGTGTACATATAAAACATTGATTAGGCAGGGGCCATAGTCCTTCCATAGTTCCACGTCATTAGTCAACTTAAGCCACCCAAACCCATAGTCCAATAGATTTGTTTCCATATTCTGCAATAGTCCTATACCAACCGGGGGTTGTCCTTGGGTGCACTTGCATAGTGCATACAGGGATAATCGTCGGTTGGTTCTCGGTATTAGAAGTCTCCGCCTGCCGTCTAGGCATGTCAGGTCACGAGCCGATCACTCTCGTATCGGTCTATAATCCCCCCGGTAACACCACGGGGCATTACCTTCACCAACGCCTCTCAAACGACCTCTCGATTCTACTCGCTATGAGTAACTCGCTCATTATAGCGGGCGATCTAAATACCAAACATCCCTCTTGGAACAGTTCGGTAACCAATCTCAGAGGTCAACACCTGTTCGACCACTCAAACTCCCTGACCTTTGACGTCATCGCTCCCATGACTCCCACCCATTTTCCGCTGACGAACCCAAATCATGCCCCCGATATCTTAGACGTGGCGCTCCTTAAGAACGTCAACCTAAAGTTAGATTCAATAGAAACGGTACAAGAGCTAGACTCTGATCACCGCCCGGTAGTCATGAGACTACACCCCCGCATAGGTCTTTCCGACCCGAACGCCCCCCCTATCACTAAGAGGATCACGGACTGGAAGAAAGTAAGCACACAGCTGAAATCCAACACGTCCCCTCAATTAGACTCTATCCCCGACCTTTTCGACTCGGTCGCCGACACCACGGCCGCGATCGACTCACTCACTAATCACGTACAAACCGTCCTGAACGATTGTTCAAGGGAAGTTCCAGCGACGGACGACCGTCGCTGGAAATTGCCGGACGACGTGCGTGCATTACTGACTGAGAAGAACGCGGCCATACGTGCCTACGATAGCTTTCCCTGTAACGCCAACAAAGCCCATATGCGCTATTTACAGAGATCTGTAAAGACACGTATAGCGGAGCTGCGGGACGCGAGCTGGGGAAAGTTACTCGGTGAACTAGAGCCCACCCATCAGGCCTTCTGGGAGCTCCAGAGGAAACTCAGGTCTCCCCAGGTCTCAGCCATGCCCCCCCTGACCCGTCCCGATAAATCCATCGCATTCGACGATGCCGAAAAGGCTGAATGCCTCGCAGACAGCCTCGAGGCCCAATGCACTCCCAGTTCCCTACCTGTAGACAAAGCTCACCTGAAAAAGGTCGACGCCGAAGTCGAACGTAGAGCCTCCCTCCCTCCCGTCGATGACCCTGATTGTCCACTGCCCCCCGTCCTCCCGGACGAGGTGCACGACATCATCAAGGGTCTTAAAGTCCGTAAAGCCCCCGGTTCAGATGGCATCACCAATAGGGTGATCCAACTATTCCCTGCCCACCTAATAATGCTTTTGACCACCATCTTCAATGGTGCCTTAAGCAACAATATCTTCCCCCAGTCATGGAAAGAGGCCACGGTTATCGGTATCCCAAAGCCCGGCAAGCCCAAAACCGAGGCCTCTAGCTACCGTCCCATCAGTCTGCTCAAGGTTCTCGGAAAAATCTATGAGAGGCTTATTTATAAACGCCTCAGAGATTTCGCCGAGACCAAGGGCCTCATCCCCAACGAACAGTTCGGCTTTCGAACTGAGCACTCTAGCGTGCATCAGGCCCACCGCATCGTAGAATCCATAAGCGCTGGTTTCCAGCGCGGGACTATGACCGGTGCAGTATTCTTCGACGTAGCGAAAGCGTTCGATAAAGTCTGGCACAACGGCTTAATATACAAGCTGTACCAACTCGGCGTGCCAGATCGTCTCGTACTCATCTTACGAGACTTTTTATCGAATCGCGTCTTCCGTTATCGTATCGAAGGAGCGTTATCCACTCCCCGTCCCATCCGCGCAGGTGTCCCCCAGGGCTCTGTGGTGTCCCCCCTCATTTTTACGCTATACACGAGCGATATCCCAAAAGGTTGCGGTAGGTCGCAGTTGGGTCTGTTCGCAGACGACACTGCCATCTACTTCAGCTCTAGATCCCCCGACATCATTCGCCTAAATCTCCAACGCGCAGTCAATAGACTGGCAGCTTGGTTTACAAAATGGCGGATAGAAGTCAACCCCGATAAAAGCCAAGCGGTTCTCTTTACGAAGCCGCGTTCAAGGCTCAAAAACCCCCTCCCCCGACCAATCACCATGTTCGGCAAGCCGATCCCTTGGGAGAAGCGAGCTAAATATCTCGGTGTCGTTCTAGACCATCATTTAACTTTCGCAGAGCACATAAAGATGGTTCGTTCGCGAGCCTCTTTCGCTCTCGGTAGACTCTTCTATCTGGTGAATGCACGTAGCAAATTGTCACTTAGGTGCAAATTGCGCGTTTACACGGCGTGCATTCGACCGATCATGACCTATGCGGGTGCCGTCTTCGCTCATGCGAAACCCCGTCACATCCATAGAATGCAAACAGTGCAAAATAAATTCCTCCGTAGGGCCACAGGTTCCCCCTGGTTCGTCAGGAACGAGACACTCCACCTCGACCTAAAGATTCCCACAATCCATCAGTTTCTAAAACGCCTTTCCAAGCGTTTCTTTGAGTCCGCGGCCAAACATCGCAACCCTCTGGTTGTCGAGGCCGCCAGTTATGTCCCGAGTAAAATCAGCCATGTTCGCCGTCCAAGGCATATCCTCGCAGATCCCGATGACCCCATAACCCTCCTCCAGGAGAGCAATAGGGAAACAAGTACAGTGTACAAAAACAGACGCCTCCCGTCATACCGACCTCGCCGCCGAGGTCCTTTGCGATCTCGACCGCCGCGCCCCCGAGTAAATAATACTCACCCCCGACCCTTGCTCGAAAACGAGGTGCCAGCAGTTGTTGCAGCTGTGCACGTAGCTTTAAATTCCCCGACTAATAATAATGATCAAAACCTTTTGATCCAGCCCGTCCCATCTTTTGATGTCCTCCCTCCGGATAACGCCCTAAGCCGAGGCTCGAACCCCGCAGGGGGTGCCCTTAGTGAGCGTTCATCCTTAAATTTTTAGCTTAGTATTTGTGCCCTGGCTGGAGGCTTTGAGTGTAGTAGCTTAAGGCAACCACAGGATTGACCGGTTAAACAGCTACGGTTTTCGGAACCAGCTGTGAGATGCCCAACAGAAAAAAAAAAAAAACGTCGGTTGGTGCCTCATTCCATATAAAATTGTCTAAGGGGCCTCTGCGAGTTGGCTTCGGCCCCTCGTACGCCTTCCAAAAGTCCGGGACCCCAGGGTCCCGAGAAATGTAAAACAATATAAATAATAAATAAATAAATAAAATATGAATAAAAAAAGTGTCCTAGAACGTGATATACATCTATTATAATAGGTGTTTGTATAGCGGCCTAATTCGTTGTAAAAAGCCCCGTCACCTGACTTACGGCATTATAATTACGCCGGCGGTACATAGATAAAGCTTTTTTTAATTTTGTAGGGCGAGCCGACTAAATTTCGAGCGAAGGTTAATCCGCGCCCACGCTGCGCACGAGACTCTAATCGTTCATTTGGATTACGATTACGGAGACGAATATGCATGAGGACGTTATCGCGCCATTGATTTTAAATGGGATAAGCCGTTGAGACGACTCAGACCGGTCCCAGCCCATCATCAATTAGGAATTGTAAGCTGGTGTGAATCATGTTTATAATTAAACAACTAATACTGTTTCTTGACACCTGCTGGGCGAGCTTACGTCTAGATATATTTTCTGCTTGTTATTTTTTATTGCTTCCGCCATAAAACTGTAGCATTATTAGCTCCACAAGTTCTTTAAGACCTCCAAAAACTGGCAACACTATTTCTTGACGTCGGTGCTTTTTATACATTTTGTCCACATTTTTAAACGCTCAATTCTCGTTAACTATTCAACGAGGTGACTAAACGATTATAATATTCCGTGATACTTGTTAAAAGTGTTTCGAAATAATTAGCTTATTTATATTTCTTTATAAGTTTTGTTTGATACGTCTGGCTTTGCTTGTATTTCGTGTTTTACTTTCACAAACTGAGTCACGTTAACTTACTAAGTACATATTTATATTGTACTTTGAATTGCAAGCTAGTTGAACTTGGGCTATGTAGACGAATAGCGAATCAAAATATTAAAACCGGCCAAGTGCGTGTGGGATCATGCACAATGAAAGGTTCTGTATTTGGGATGAAATTTCATCCCAAGAACAAATTTAACATTGTATTTGAAAAATATGTTCTCCCGTACATTCCAACTGCAAATGTATGTTTGTACGCATAATATTGAGAGATTTGCCATGTTATTTGAAAGCCATATACTTCTTTTAGGTTTTCCTATAATTTATAAGTACCTAAGTACTAAGTATAGAATTATTTTATGTATTTTTTTTTTTTCAAAATGTTTGGTTGAGTAGTTTCGGAGATAAAGGGGGGATCAATTTTCATCTATTATCACTACATAGTATAAAACAAAGTCGCTTTTTCTGTCCCTATGTATGCTTAAATCTTTAAAACTACGCAACGGATTTTGATGCGGTTTTTTTAAATAGATAGAGTGATTGAAGAGGTAGGTTTATATGTATAATAACCCGGTTTATACCCGTGTGAAGCCGGGGCGGGTCGCTAGTCTTAAATAACTTTAAACCTATTTATTTTGAAATTCAAAATGAAATATGTTTGAGAACCTCACAGTAAGCCCTTTCATATTATATGTACACGGTAGTTTGCAAAGCTTAAAAAAAATCTTATATGCCTCCCAAAACTGACCCCCAAATTAAAAATTCATTTATTTACGTTACACGTCCGTGTAATGTCAACTTAATCGGTTCATTGGATTCGGAACAAATTGGCTGTGACAGACAGACGTACAGACAGACAGACACAAGAGTGATCCTATAAGGGTTCCGCTTTTTCATTCAGAGGTACTGAACTCTATTATAATATCTTGTAAAACATTTGATGGATCGAATCTACATCAATTCAAATTTCTAAAACAATAGTCCGAGTTACAAGAAAGAGCAACTTTTGCTCATTTTAAATCTATCATTTCATTTCGAATCAAACTTTATGTCTTTCGTCTGTATTTCAATATCGAAGTTCAAAAATTGAATGTCACTGGAGTCAATGTAACGTGGTTACGAGTAGGTAAAATAATAGTTGGAAAAAGATAAATGGTCACGGAGTTTTCATACTCTCTTCACCCAAGTATATATCATAATAAATTTTATGCTTATAAAATGTCACTATCAGAAACTGCAAGCACATAATCCTCATCATTTGGATTGAATATAATAGTGAAAGCTTCATTTATCTTAACAGGCCGACGTCAGGGACAGATCTGAAGTACAAAGGGCCTGGCTACATGTGAACTTGCCTCGGGGGCGTCGACAATAGCACCGGAGCCTAACAATAAGAGGTCTAAAATTTCATCGTGTCTTCTACTGAGAGATCGGTTAATGAATTGGGTCCATTATTTAGGCTGTCAAGCTTCATGTCTGCGACGGATGTGGTACCGAAGAGAGATCCTATCTGTAAAGTGTTTGTCATAATCCTTGAATGGGAGATTTTGGAAATTCCAATGATTTGAAATAGGGATAAATATTTATGAACGTTAAAATTAAATGGCTTTCGAATGGAATGACTGTAGTACTTACTAAACTGTTTTAGTTACTTTTATATACTTCAGTTGATGTGTCACCATTCTCTGAGCATGAGTATTGACACCTCAAGTCTTTTATTGCTCATTCATGCAGTTATTTTGATGTCGAATTAGACACATAATGGAATTAAATATATGAGTAGATAGAGGTCTCTTAGAATGTAATTTTGATTGCTCTCAAAGATGTCACAAAGCTTAATTAAAGTTAACTAGGTAGTATTTAAGTACTTAATATTATTTCGTCATGACAAATATTACAGTCAGTTTTACGTCGCTACCTCTTGACTAATGTCGACGAAGTAATGCCTTCGTTTAGACTCATATTGCATTAGTCGTAACGTCTCGTAATTACGTCCGTAAAGAGCTTGTCCCGCCGGTGTTACCTGTGATTATCAGCTCTTTCACCATAATTAATGGTGTGTTTTTACCTTTATCTTATCACCTTAATATGTGAGATAACTTAAGGTCTGTTTTACCACTTAGAGATATCTTAAAGATAAGAAAATCCCAATTCGTTTTGGTAAAAAATTCGAATGGCTATCGCTGACGGGAAATACTAATTGATTTCATTAATTTTATTGGCCGCAAATATTCTTTTTATGTTCACCGATTGTGTTGTAATCAGGTGTTTCTTTAAAAGTAATGTTATTATTTACATTTTAACGACTGAAAGCTTTTAGGGGTATAGCGATATAAACGTATGAGTAAAATAAATTATTTTTGCCACCATATATGGAAAACGCGAGTATGCGTGAAAAAGATGACAAGCCAAGCAACAGCCTAGGTACTACGAATTTAGAAAACGAAAATGGGCGAAGCAAAACACGTAACGAAATTTATGAATATAAAGACATTTCAAATAACAAAGCACAAAACCACCGCCAAGTCCTGACAAGTCTAAATTCTATAAATTATTACATCAGCGGCGATAATCCAGCGAATCCGGGAACATTGCGTAACGTTGCACAATACATCAGGCAGTGCGTGACAAACCGTAGTAATGTCACCTGCTTTATTTCAATTATTGCCCAAAGTAAGGTACGAATGTTGAATACCCTTACGTGACCGAACGTTGGAGTGTTTCCTGACTTATTCGCTGAACTAGAACAAGGTGAGTAATGTCCTCACATTGATGTTTAAACGGCTCTTGAACCCTTGATAATGTTTCTAATTATATGCTCGTTAGATTTATAGGTTTGACAGCGTATGTGATAGCGTATTTCAATCATATTATTTCCTGTTTGATTATTATTTGTGGGGCAATTAGTTTGTGTATCCTAAAATATACGGTTGCTTCAAGAAGCTAAATAATTACGTATCTGTTATAATGTTTTACATTTATATTATGTATGTTTACGTGTTTGGAATTAATGTTCTGTTTGTACTATTTAATAAAAATATATCTGATAAACGACCTACCGTTTTAGTTACATAAATATTTTATTTAATAACAGTTTAAACCTTCGTTTTGTAATTTACTTAATAGTTCCCTAATTCTGAATTAATTAATCGTTTCATAAATATGTAAATGCTATCTAACGTGAGTTACATATTACAAATTAAAAGCTGTATAAGCTTAGTGCCTTGTCAAATACAAAAAATAACTGTAAACATTACCTCTTTTAAATAAATTGACTGCAATAACTTCTCAAATAACAGGTGGCATGCATAATGTAGGTGTGCCTAATGTATTCCGTTAGTTAATCTCACAATAATAAAATACGCAACATTATGTGGCGTTAAGAACTGGGGGGCCACATCGTAATTTACTACGAAACTGAGCTCACCGTAATCTGTACGAATTGCGTGATACGAAAGGAAATGTCACTCGTTTTGTTTCAATTATTCTTATCCATGTTAGTCCTTATATATGTAAATCGCCCATATAATATACATCCTGTGATATGCTCCGTGGTATATTGACGGAATTTTTCCGCTATGTTTTGTGTTCCGAAAATATTGTTACGGATTTTACGCACGGAAATGTCGGGGACATGATAGTAACTGTCACGGCACGTTGACACTTTTGTCACGCGGATTATATACGAGCTCCTGTAATTTTCACTTTATAAATGTCAGTCAAATAAAAATGCATTAAAAGTTAATAACCGTACTTATTGTCATTACAGCGAAACGCAAGTCTATTATTATATTGATCCGGTTACGACTCAGTTCTCTTTATTAATTTTTTTTTTGCGGTTGTCTAAACAAAAAAGATGGCTACTCCAATTGTAATTGATAGTTGAGAGTTAATTGAATATGTATAAAAAATATCTATCGTTATTTATTAGAGTGGAGCGGTCACTGTTCGATATTAATATTTATAGAACGGTTATTATTCTGATCCTATTAAGATAGACTATATGACATTTTTGGTCTGTGCCTCTATGCGTTGGTTGGCCAACGGTAATTATTAAAATAAAAAAATTCTAAAATTTTTCCTTCTTACTATTTCTTACGATCAATATTATCCAGGCTGTTGTTAAGTTATTTGTTTACAACCATAATTGTATTGACAGGGATGCAATACTAAAGTAGGTAAGTAGGTACCTCAAATTAACTGCACTTTTGAACTCAAAACGTCAAGGTAAAAGCAATTTACGACCAATCAAATTAAACTGATTTTGCACTGACATTATTCCAAGAAAGCCCCAATACATTCTTATCTGTAAAGCTTAGGTATTTAATATAAATGATTCATGAATGACTAAGTGGCTTTATCTGTTTATGCCTACAGTATGCAAAAGAACCGAGTATGTACCGATAAATCGCGACCTCATTTTACATTCCCCCACGAGTACGATTCAGTGCGAGCCAATAATAAAGTATGAGCCATGAGCCACTCATCCACCGTCGACGGCCCTCAAGTCTTTGAGCAGCTCCGCAATGACGACACAAAATGAAAAGCGAATTATTACTTCTCACATCCGAGTGTTTACTCGCCCCAGGTAACACTGGCCCTTTGTCGCACAGAAACAAATGAATTATAAAAATCGCTTTTGTTTATGTACCTTTGAATTTGCACGCAATTTCTGAAAGTAAATACTAAAGCGCTCTTAGCTCTTAGTCCGTTATTTTGCTAGCGAGAAAACTATTGCTGGCTGAAAATGGGACGGCAAGAGGACACAAGTAGTAACAATATATGTAAAAGGAAACTTCCAGAAGAAAATATTTGACATATTGCTACGTAGTGACGGTTGACTATCCTATGTAAATATCGCATCGAATATTCCGTAGACTTGAAATTCTGTCCACATTTCTTTTATAAGTTTTTCATACGGATAAAGCTCCTTGCAAACCATAGGCAATTCGTGAGATGGATACCAGTGAGGTAAAGGATGGTTCAATAAGTGTCAAGTCAAAGTAACGTGAAAAGGATAATAATATTATTGTTACTTATATAAAACTATTTTTTGATGACATTATACTCTACATCCAAACCCTCACGTGTGTACAGTAAGAGACATTATCATTCTTACCAATTGGCACGCAATTTATAAGCTGACAAGTACCTACACTACATACCTACATTACCACATAATCATGTTACTTGTATAAAAAGTTTTCTCTTTAAGAAAATTTCTTTCTCCATATACTTTCTCAAGGAAAATGTGTGCTCGAGCAAATTTGTCTCCCAGCTCACGTTCAGCACAATTCAGAGAATGTTAGAGATACGTAATGCGTTGGTTTTGCGCATATTTCTACATTGACATGCGTACATCACTCTTTCCTGTAACAAGAAGGAAAAATGCGCGAAATGTATCGACGGATTGGATTCACCTTGAGTAAAGTTTACTTTGAGTAGGTTCATGTTTTAGGTGCTATTTTTTTTACCAGAGTAGGTAGGTAAAATTTCTTAAAAACTTTACAATAAAAAAAAATACAGATTGCTTAGGAATTAAATGAGTTATTTGTCTACTCATTTTGTCTACCAAGATAAGATACCTATTAAAAATAATTGTTGGAAACCTTTTCAACTCTTGAATTTTGAAGAAAATGAAACACTTTGTTCAACCTTGAAGTTGTTTCAGGTCATAACGCTTCTTAGCCACGCTCGTGCAGGCAAGTCGGAAAATGTACCGGAAAATACCGTTATAAACATAATGTTATTGTAGGCCTTTACGTTTCAAATCATCTTTCATTCAAAATAATAATCCCGTAATTTAAAATGAAATCTCAGACAGTAATTGTTTTAAATTGCGCCTATGAGTTTGTTTATTTAAGGAATTTCTTTGTGAAATAAATTATGATTTACAACCCCTGACGGTAGGGGTTGTCGAGACGGCTCGAATAAGATACGAAGGGTCAACTGCGTGGGGGAAAATCCTCTGTACAGCAAAACTCGAGGTGAACCGACTATCAGCTTGAAGAATCCTGCTATAGCACTTTTTGTTCACGCTTTGATGTGAGGAAATAGAATACGATCATTCAAAGAATCCTGTCAATTTAGATGAAATGCTTTACGTGTAGTGCATTTCTCTGATGTTTATGATCACTTGAGAACTACAAAGACGCTTTTGGATCACGGAATATTCGTAGAGATAGTGTTGAAGGTTGAAGGTTTTACTATTAGGGTACTTAAGTATAGGATTGAGACGATAGTGTGCTGTTTTTTAAAAAACAACCGTCGTCCAAAAAAACACTACAACGTGAAAAATATCTTAAATTTCGGAAGTCGGTGTCTTTGGATCTGTATTTTAAGTTTTTGCCACCGACTTCCGAGTAAAGTTATTTTTCACTTTTTAACCGACTTCCAAAAAGGAGGAGGTTGTATGTTGTTGCGTATGTTTGTTTGTTTTTTTTTTGTGTGTCCACCGATTTCTCTGTCAATTGTGGACTGATTTTTAAAATTCTTTTTTTGTTTTAAAGGGTATGCTCTCGAGGTGGTCCCATATAAATTTTATTAACTTTGCTTCGATAGTTTTTGAGTTAGCTTCAATAATACGTACTTTTTTCCATTTAGTATGTGGATGATATGATAAGTTCCTATCACTGTTATTTACATAGCAGGTAGTGGTTTTCGAATTTGTGTGGGGTAGGTACCACAGCTAAAAAGTGAAATATAAAAACTTTTTACAAAAAAAAAACAACCGACTTCCAAAAAACACTACAAAGTGAAAAATAACTTTAATTTCGGAAGTCGGTGACAAAAAACGAAAATTCGAAACCAAAGACACCGACTTCCGAAATTAAAGTTATTTTTCACTTTGTAGTGTTTTTTGGAAGTCGGTTGTTTTTTTTTTGTAAAAAGTGTTGTGGTTATGGTACCTACCACGCGCCGATTCGTATACCACTGGTACTTGCTATGCAAACAACAGTGGCAAGAACTATTATAACATCATCAAGATACAAAAAGTGGATTAAATACGTATTATCGAAGCTAACTCAAAAACTACTCAAGCAAAGCTAATAAAATTTATATGAGACCACGGCGCAAGCTTCTTCTACCAAAAGAACAAAAGAATTTTTAAATCGATCCACAATTGACGAAAACATCGATGAATATACATTAAAAAAAAAAAAACATAAAAACGAACATAAATAACCTCCTCTTTTTTTGAAGTCGGTCATAAATACAAATGCTTATACTAAAGAAAATACATAACTTTCACAGTCATACTCTTATACCATCCAACTGTATACCATCTAACCTAATATTTAATTTCCATACAAGAGAGATGGATCGATAACCACCTTAATGACTATCACCACAATTTTTATTCCATTTTTTTAACATCAGTCGTAATTAAGGGTGCTTAAACACATTTGACGGTGGTTACAGCTGATGGTGGTCGCGATACGGACAAAACGCTTCCTGACCAGGCGTCTCACTGGCCACTGGGCGCATTAATTATGATCTACGTTGTACTAGATTTAGATCGAAGTCAGATAACGTATGATTAAATACCAACTGTTGGTTTTCGTAACACAATACTAGTAGTTAATAGTAATAGTACTCGTTATTTGTTAGCGATCGGCGACCGCTGCGATGTGTCAACGGCCGCGTTCCTTCCATTTGTTTTAATGAATAATGCTTGAGCGTGTTCTTATTCTGAATTTAATTAACGTGGCGTTTCTGATATCTTGAGTATTTAAGAACGATTGTTCGGAATAGATTATTATTTGCCTTTCTAATATTGTGAAATTCTACCTACAATTTGGTAAGTAAATAAATACTTACTCGTATTCTTCAGTATCTAGCCATTATTTTTATAGATTGTATTTCAATAAAACATGATAATATTGGTTATTTATTATATCTTAGATTACTCTCAAATTCACTCAAGCTAAAAATTATTATATCTCTCTATATTTATTTACATGGACGGTTTCTTTAATCTATTTTCATTTCTGCTAGATTTTTCTAAGAGCTCCAATATGTATTTTATCGGCCTCTTAAATATTTCTATTTATTAAAAAGACATAAACAACGAACGTTCGCTTCACATTCAGACACAAAATCGTTTCTCAGAATTAATAAATTCCTAATAAAGATAATCCATTCCGATAACGAAATAGCCAAGAAATACCTACACTCCTATTTACATATACAAGTTCTTCCATAAATTATCGTCGTACAAATGACCTTCGGGACTCGAGAATAGGTACGATTTATTTCCGTCTCGAGTCGTTTCAGTGAATCAGGATTATGGCAACGTTTGAAAACGTAAAAGTCGGTGGCTTCTCGCCGTCTTCCGGTTTAACATATTCGTTTAGCCCGAGGCATTAGGGGTTGTGATTAATGAAGCATTCCTTGAACATGCCTGCGCCTAGCCACCCTTCGTCTTATAAATAAATGACAGTTAAAATTTATAAGTTATGGCTACTATTTCAATTTTTCGTGTTTTATTTTTGAGCTTACACATAACATCACGCCTTTGTTTCCCCGAAGGGTTGGGTAGAGGTGTCCCTATATAGCAGGTACACCCACATTTCGCCAGTTATGTTTAAGTCCCATGTAATAGGGGGCGAGCCTATTTCCATCAACCGGGCACAAATCCAGACTCCGAGCTGCTACTGAGAAATTTCAGATAGAAAAACCCAATAACACTTTGCCCGACCCGGGAATCGAATCCAGGACCTCATGCTAACAAATAACACAACAATAATAACAGTTTTTTTCTGATTGCTTGGTAGTGGTGGTCATAATCATAACTTAAGTACCTACATAGGTTAAAAGTAAAAATAGAAAGACTTTTCTACGTTTCAATAATATCAGAGACGCAAAAACACATCTATCTAAGCTTTTATGAACAGAGGTCATACGAACAGAAAGACTTTCGAAGATGTATCGCACGAACAGTTACAGGTAGGTACAATTCTTTTTTACCTATTTCGAAAAAAGAAAGAGTTTGAATAGAAAAAACGCTAAAAAGTATCAATAAGATAATTCTTATCCTTATTGGGGTTCCGTACCTCAAAAGGAAAAACAGAACCCTTATAGGTTCACTTCGTTGTCCGTCCGTCAGTCTGTCAAGACCCATTTTCTCAGGAACGCGTGGAGGTATCAAGTTGAAATAAAATCAAATACGTATCAATTAATATCAAATACGTAGATCTATGTTCTCTTGAAGCTCTAAAAAAAATCAAACTTCTAAGTCAACGCTATAAAAAAATACGGCCATTAATGTGACATATTTGGATACTCTCAAATAAATCAAACCTGCAGGGTACTTTCCGTTAATCTAGAATCATGAAATTTGGCAGGAAGCAAGGTTTCACAGCACATGTAAAGAAAAAAGTCCGAAAATTGTTAAATTGTAATATTAACACACAACATTTTTTTTTCTATTACAAACATAGGTACGTTTGCAGTTGGAGAATTGACCGTGACCTATAGCGATGTATATGTACATATTTTTCAACTATAATGTTAAGTTTGTTTTCATCCCAACTACGGGCCCTTCATTGTGCGTGATCCGACACGCAAATGGCCGGTTTTTTTATTAATTTAAACCCTGTTTTACTATTGCCAGATTTAAAATTATTTTGAAATAAAAATTCATTCGCAATGTAGAACCATTTTAACTCACATAACTGCAATTAAAACGATCATTAATTTGTTAGCTACACGTCGAGTGACGTCACCAAAACAGAGCTTAAATTACATTTTACATAATCGCGAACTCTAGTGTGGTGGCTATACCCACTACTTCAACTATATTCTGCCACGTCCATACATCGCGTGCATTCGAAACAGAAGCATTTGTTACCGAAAGCTTTCCTCAGTTGCTGTCACAATATAAATTGAAAACCATTTATCATTTGTAATACATAAGGAGCTCAGCGCTATCATATTTTTACATGTCAACATTTACGTGGTTAAAATATTCGATTATAGCATCTATTTATTGTAAAGTCCGAACATTAATCTAATGTTTATCCAAAATAAAGGGTTAGAATTATATAAAATGAATTAGCTGTCATAAAAGCTTTTCGATATAAGACCCATGTAAGATGTAAGATCAAATATTTTTGAGCTCCATTATGTAGATAGGTATGTGCCGCATAAACATAATTTAATGTGAAAGGTCGTAAGAAAATAAATGTAAACATCAAAGAGAGATAAAATTATCCAATTGCTCATGACACATGCAATATTGTTTTGAGTAGGTTCATTCATAATTTTAGAAAATTCTATAAATCCATGTTATTGCTACACCTAGCTAAGTTCTCTATAAACGAGGAACGCTTACACAATCAAGAGAAAACATGTTACCATGGTTGATTAATACCAGCAAATCTACAGTTTCGTGGTACTCGAATGAAATAACAACATTTTCCTTGAAATACAAACAGCTAAACTTCAGAATAAAAGCCTGCGATCGCGTGTTTTGTTATTTGATACAAAAACCTAACAGTCGGCATTTCAAAATGTAGTGAGATACCACCCGTACAAACAGAAGCGAGCGTGGCAAAATGTGCAATATCTCAAACAAAACGCCCCACTTCACGTTCTCAACAAAATGAAACCTTACTGAATGTCTGCTCAAATTAAGCTTAAACATTTTCTCTTTGAGAAAAATATAAAACACACCTCCCTCTTTTAATGCTGCGTCTTTAGTGATTTACGGTATAAGGGCTCCGTGTTACCAACTATACTTCTGATACAATTACTTTTAAGCAATGAACTCTAATAGAGAGTGACAACCAACGTATTGGGATCAAATATCAACGTCTTGTTTAATTGGATGAAAGTGTTTTATGGAATTGTAGCTTCACAATAAGAAGTCGTTAGATACTAGTGAGTTCGTTAATGGTCCATTAAACAGACCTATAAATTTTAGTTAATCATGACTAATTGGACTGACACAAGGGGGATACGGACACATCTAGATCGAAACTAGTCGGAATGTGCGGGTGGTCTCGTGAATGCAGCCTTGAGCTTTTAAATTATAAGATTATACACGACTAAAAGGTTAACCACATAAAAATTTAGATAATACAGGTATGCCTAATGGAAAGCTAAATAAAAATGTCGTTAATACTATCTGTGATAGAACTACATTCGTGCCGACCGACATAAAACACGACGATGATAAAACAAATATTTTAGGCGTTTCAACAATTATATTTGATGCTTTTGTTTTAGCTAAGAGTGAAATCGAGAGCCGATAGAATCACCAATCGAGTGGATTGTACTAAAGGATCTCCGTTTTAGTAAAACCCTTCATTAAACTTATCTGCGTCGGATCTAAGCTTGAATCCGTGTAATGTAATCGATTTCGGAACGAGAAGCCGCGAAGGACAAAGTGCGGTCACAAATTTACATATAAATTCGGGATTATTTTAATTTAAAACGCATTTGGAAAGTTTATTAGCATATATATGAGAGTCCATTACCGTTTCTTTGTCGCAGTAGGCTAATATAGCAGTTCAGTGAATTTGTACATTATGAGCCGCGAATAGAGCGAGGGTCGCAGCACTGTGGATACTTCCTAGCGAACAAACAGTGCACTCAGCCCAAATGTACTGCCACTTAATAAAATTAAGCAATTTGTCAGTGCGCTGCGCCTTTATTTGTTAGCAGTGGACACATTAACTTGGGCTCATTAAACAGATTTTCATCGTGAAATTGAATTACTTACTGCGTTGATACTGGTCGTACATCACCCTTAACAAGGCGTCAGGGATTAATTCGTACCCACTCACATTTTTCCGTCGAATTAAAAAGCAAATAAGCTCTTACATCGAACATGAACAGTTTTTCTTAAACCTCTCTCGAATAAATAGTACAATGGACGTATATTTCAGACCGTCTATTTTCAAGCTTAACGGCGAAATAATGGGAGGAAATTTTGTCGTATAAAACAGTTTACGTTTACCTAATGCCATAATGGACGTGTTATGTTTGAGTGTTGAACGTTATAATGTTTCAATTCAAAGATCAATAACGCGCCATTTAACATAAAATAATTTACTGATATATGTCTTAACTTCAAAAGATACGAATATAGCAGGAGATGCGACATTAATTACTTAGTCTTAATTCTGTAGTGGTGTTAAATCAGTGATGCGCTAAGAGAGGCCTGTGATCCGGCTTCCGAGACGCATCTCGACTGCGTATTTGTTCTTGTTGCGCTAATAGCTCGTAAATATTTCAGCGCACCGAGCGGACACACATGCGACTCCAGACAAATGGACGCTTATAAAATATATGTGCCCCGTCACTTTTAACATTCCCATACGTTAGTTCGTTACGTTTCCGACGACTGAAATAACAATACTGGCCCATTACAACGTCCCCAGTTTTAAAAGTCGAACGGAAACGCCCGTGCCATCCATCACTTTTGGCCAGGACTTGACAAATGACAGCTGTTTAAGCATACTAAACTGGAGTTTAAACAATACAAAGTAATGATCTCTTCAAAATGTAACACGAAACTTGTAAGTTACTGTTTACTGAATCTTCTTTCGGAGCAGAGTTGCTCATTGGCTCGTTAGGAAGCGGTTTGAAAGGGTGCTCCGAGTATGTTTCAAGTTCGGATTCTTGACATCTCGACGTCTTTCCGTACAAATAAGAATGTTCTTGTTTGTCCCGGCACTCTTTAAATATATCTTCTATTTTCGTTCATCTTGTTTGCGTTCATTATATCTATGTAAATTAGATATGTAGAATAAATCAATTACTTAGACTAGTTTTAGTCAAGTATAATGTGCTTATAATGTAGAAAAACATGTGCTAAACAAAGCGAAAAGCATTAAAACAGGTGGCCAATCAATCCTTTTTAAATTGAGACTTAAAAAGATAGCAAGGCGTTTCTCAAAAAGAATTTCAACAAATAATAAGTGAGAGCCCTCGGGAACACGTTGTCACAGGAGACAAGTCAGACAAGGTGGGCGTACTTGTCAGTCGTTCCTCATTCGATGCCCCGAGTGGGGTCTCAAGTCTAACAGATTTTATGGGGATCCGGATTAGTCGCGTGACACGGCTGCCCCACGCGCCGTGCGTGTTTGTCAGTCAGGCTAGTCAATTATCTAAACAACTACAAAGATGACATGTTTTTACGTTAATTGAAGACATCCACAAATTAGGGCCTTGTCGCATGTAAAAAATGTTTATCTTTGGCTGTTTTAGTACAAAAATGGTCATAATGTTTTTGTAAGAAAATCTCAAAGTAAAAGATATATGACAATAAATTGCAGCCATTATTGTAGCAACAAAAAACAGGAGCTCTGCGTACGTCAAGGAGAGGAGGTCGATATAGTCGGCGAGATCACGTCTCGTCGCGTCGACTATGAGAAAAGTTCTCTTGCGGGACGGGGGATTTATTTGTCAACTTTGCGCTGATAAAACTTTGTTTGACATTTGATTGTGAGGTCATGCCCCGCTCCAGCTTCCTCAGATAACTTTCGAGGGCTCCCTTTTAGCTTCAGATTAATTTCTCTCGGTAATATTGACGTTGGAAAACTTAGTTTTATCATTTTTGTATAACCCCTTCTTCTTTCTTGTTTTAACGAAATTTTGAATAATGCGAATGTAAACGACCCTTTCAGATTCGGTGCAAAAGTTTGAGTAAGTTTAAAATTTTATGGACAACAAATCTTTTTAACAATTTTAACCACCTTGAGGATTTGGCTATAAAAATAAATGTGCTTTTGAAAAACCACCGAAGAAGAAAATAGTTGTTTATTGGGTAATTTAAAAGCTAATTAATTAGATTTAAATGCAAGGGCGAGTGACAAAGATTAAGCGATGTGAAAAGCAATTTAGATAAACTATAGGCAACAATTTGATTCTAAAAAACAAAGCACTTAGGTATATTTAAACTTTTTCCATCAAGAAACTTTGGACAACAAAACTTTGTAGACGAGAACTTGATTCGGCAATCAAGATTAATTTGTTCTGGCGATGTTACTAAATAATATGAGGTATTAACACGGACCACCCCCAAAGTTCAAAATAATATTTCACAGTCAGTTAACGATCTATTTGGGTACCTGTGTAAGATATTGTATGCGTTCGACGACGATGCTTCGTCGGTGGGAGTTCACCTCAAAGGAATGCCATAAAGGCTCGGAAGTTGACAAATCTCTCGACGTTATTTCTGTACTAATTAGGGGCGGGGGCGTGGGCGATGTCACCCGAGTGACAAACGAACACGTACGATGCTCGGTTCTCATGGATAAATTCATTTGTTGATCACCTCTAGCCATTGGTGAGCACTAAAAAGTTAAGTTAAACACAGTCGTCACGTACAAATAATTTCCGACACACGTTGAGTTTATATAGAGATAATTATCTTTTAAATTATTGTTGATACGTGTTGTTATGAAAAATAATTAAATAGATAATTCCTATGACCAAATGCACTTTAAAGTATTAAGGATGTCCACATTTAATAAATATTCAAAGACTATATTTTGTACCTAGATGGAATCTCCGAGAATCTAATAGACGTTTTCATAATATAACATAAATGAGAATTGTTCAAAGAAAAGAAATTTATATCTTACCTGGTCCAAGAAGCGAAGAGATAAATGACGCTTAATGATCTGAAACAAAAGACAAACACTGTTAGGACTTTGATTTACAACCTCTAACCTTTTATCTCAACCTTAACAAATATTAATTTTCTCTTTAATTGCCATTGTGAAATAGATATAGCTTAACATATACGTGTTGAAATAAATATTAATAAATAGTAAGCCGCAAATGATTAATTAATTAATAAGAGTACGTGAATTTTCCGCAGTCAGGAGCTGCTGTCAGACCATGTCAACGAGTTGGTTGCATTTAAAATTAATATTCACGTAAAAACGGTCCATGCATATGTATATTCACGCCTTCTTCCCATGGGGTATGCAGAAACTACAGAATGCCACCTGCTACGATCCTTACATTCGTATCGATAATACGATTAATATAGCTGCCTCGTTGGTCTCGTGGTCGCAAGCGCGACTGCTGAGTATGGGGTCCTGGGTTCGATTATCGGGTCGGGCAAAGTGTTATTGGGTTTTGCCATTAGAAATTTCTTAGTAACAGCCCGGAGTTTGGAAGTTGGCGGTGTGACACCCCGTGCCTCGGAATGCACGTTAAGCCGTTGGTTCTGCGCCTGATCTCTCTCCGGTCGTGTCAGATTGCCGTCCCATCGGACTTTGAGAGTGAGGGAAGAGAGAGTGCACCTGTGTCTGCGTACACACTTGTTCACTATAATATTTCCCGCGCCGAAGGCTGGTCTCCGTTGAGATTGACCGTCATGGCCGAAATTTGGTCTGGAGAATTCCTAGTCCTTTTGCTTCGTTTACGTTCTAATTTTAAATTAATTTAAATCAAGTTACATTCATTAACACATTTTAGCTATAACACTTGACGGTTCATTTATTGAGAAGGATATCTGGCTTATTAATTTATATACTAAATAAATTATTAGATATTTAAACTATGTTGCGCCTACCCCAAATAAATTGGGACAAGGGTACAAGAATGATGATCATGATGATAAATTTATTGGATATTTAATATAACAATACGGATAAATTCCAGAGCGATTATATACCTAGTATTTCAATAGTAAATATTTTAAGCATAAAGCTGAATTATGTACCTAGTGACGTACACAAAATAATTTAAGTACGTAGGTACTTGATTAATTATGAAAGAAAATAATCAAAACTAAGTTAGTGAATCAAAAAATTCAAGGACTCATTGGCTTTTGTATCTAGCAGTCAATGTGTAAATTGCGTGTAAGACACCTCGTGTTTATGTAGTATTTTATTACAATTGGACTTTTAAAGCATCTGAATATCACTAGAATAGCTGAAACCTCAGTCTAATATGTCACTTTCTCTTTTCAATCAATTTGACGTCAATGATGACCAGCAAAACATAAAACCGAACCGACCCATGGGTTACGAAGAAAAGCAATTCATGTTAATCCCAGAATACATTACACCCTCCGCTCACAGATCGTATTCACATTTGCTACGGTTTTTTAACCGTCTTCCTACCGGCTACCGGTAACTGTTCGTTTTTTACAAGGACGGCCGGTAACCGGTCGGCTGTGGCTTCTCCTTGATTCCCACACTGTTTTTATCTGATCTGTTAAAATTGGAACCTTATTTTGACTTATACTTAACTGTCTAATAGGCTATTTATTTTCTGTAAAGTTTTGCTTGCATTATGTTAAAAATAAGTATTCAGCGTGCAGTGTTCTGTAGACGTTTATCAAAATAATAGCAACTTGCTCGTGCATAATTAATTAATTCTGTTTTAAATTGCGACGAAGCTGAACACGCAATCCTTCACTTTGTAAGTAAAACTTATTACTTTACGTTTAGATTAAAATTAAATAAATGTGCTGCCGGCTCCGCCCTTTGAAAAAGGTTAGTTCTGAAGAATGAAATGTACCTTCATAGGTCAAATCATTTAGAATGAAAGATTAATTAATACATTTGTTTTGGACTTTATTACATCTGAAACCCGCATAGCCAAGGTTTACTTCATTTTTTAAATAAATTAAACAAAAATCAGGCTAAGAGGAGCTCGTGGCTAAGTTATAACAGCCGCACGGTTCGATCCATCAGGTTAAACTACGCTTGCCGGGGTTGGTCCGTGGATGTGTGACCATCTTTACATACCGAGACTCCTCCGTGCCTCGGAAAGCACGTTAAGCCATTGGTACCGGCTGTCATTCGTGGATCTTTGACAGTCGTTACTGGTCATCAGAAGCCCGAAAGTCGGACGACCAGTCTTACCAAGGGTATCGTATTACCCAATTACTGGGTTGTGGAGGTCAGATAGGCAGTCGCTCCATGTAAAATACTGCTATTTAGATGCATCCGGTTAGACTGGAAGCCGACCCCAACGTAGTTGGGAAAAAGCTAGGCAGATTGAAAAATCTTTCTTTCATTTATTTTTCCATCTTTAAATATAAATAATAATTCTAGTAAAACGACCCCTAATTAACCTCTATCGATACAAGTAGGTATATATACCTATAGTTACGAACACAGGGTTTCCAGGAACAAAGGGTAATTTTCGTTTATTACGCGAATTACACTAGTTGGTAGTTACACGTCTTTCGGTTTTCCTCTTATTTAAGGCTTACTTGCAACGGTAACAAGCTTATTAGACAGCCTTTTAATACGTCATTAAGAGACCTATTACATTTCGCCAAATTTCGACGGTGATTTTTGCTTTAAATGGGCAACTTTGGCGTTCTTATTCATCATCATCATCATCATCAGCCTATAAATGTTCCCACTGCTGGGACACAGGCCTCCTCTCTGTGAGAGGGAGTGGGCCGTAATCCACCACGCGGGTCCAGTGCGGGTTGGTAGATGTCACATGTCTTCGAATTTTCGGTTCTAGGACATGCCGATGACGATGTTTTCCTTCACCGTTTTGAGAGCAGTGGTGATGAAATAATTTACACAAAGTAAAGCGCCTGTCTAGGTTCGAACCTACGACCTTACAACTCATAAGTCGCGGCCGTTACCACTGGGCCACCACTGCTCTCTCGTTCTTATTCTGAGAAACTAAATGACTTCGACAACTATGTCTCATTGAGTGGTGGAGAATAGTTATTAGTATAGTTTATAGCGGCCACGCTTTTCGCAGTTTTTTTAAATCTATTATATCTATATATATATTTATTGTTAGGATTTAAAGGTTGGACACTAAAAGAAAGACCGTTCTAAGGATTTTAATAATATGTTTATTATCCTTTTCTTTATATACTGGAAGGTGTGTTTTACTAGTATTATGTGAGACGTGTGATCCTGCACAGGGCTAAAAGTATAGTACAGTCACTATGAGAAACTAAGGATTTCATCAAGTGGTTAAGGGCGGGCTCCGATAGTAAAAAGTAATATTTATGAGTTAGAAAGAGAAAGACTATAGTGTTGAAGTAGGATCGATTTGTTTTTGCTAAACTCCAACACGCCCCCTCAAAAATAAATCCCTTTCCTTTTAATTACGATATAATAATATCAAACATTTGTATACAATTACAAAATCACACACACCTTCCTTTCTCTGGGGATACAATCATCAAGGTCCAACATTCGTTGCGCAGGATTAGGGAAACCCAGAAAAACCTAATCAGACCATCATCATTCATCCAATATATCTGGATACTATTAATGTTACTCATCTACTTATTATAACCAAGTTCTTATAATTATCATATCCTTATCATTTATTTATCCACGTTGTATACAATTACAACGTCACCACGAGTTTCGTTCTCATCTCGGTGGAACGCACTGCGGGTAATGATTTTGTCAGGATATCAGCCAGCTGGTTATCTGTAGAAACAAAAACCATTTTAATCACATTTTTCCCAACCTGTTCTCCAGAAAAATGATACAAAATATCAATGTGTTTAGATCTTTTGTGACTAGTAGGATTGTTCGCGATGCTTATGCATCCATTATTATCCTCATAAATACAAATAGAATCTGGAATCGCAATGCTAATACTTGTTACTAATAACTTTTAATCACAGACTTTCTTTTACTGCTTCATATAGAGCTGTCTGCGTCAGTGGATGAAATTGCCACTGTTTGCTGCCTCTTTATTTGCCAGCATATTGTGCATTGATCAAATAATTTAAACAAATAACTCGTAGTACTTTTTCTACCTAATATATTAATTACTACCCCAGTCTGAATCAACAAAGCCACTTAGAATATTTTAAAAGTTGACTTCAGATTTATGGTTCCCTTAAAATAATGCAAGACCCTTTTAAGTGTGACCATAATGAATGGTTGTTTTTGCTTGCATTTCAACTTAAGACGTTAACAGAAAAACTTAGGTCAGGTCTAGTGACCCAATATGATTTCTACAAGGGCCTCTTGTTATTTCACCCAAATTTAATACTTTGTAATCTAGTTTACTTTTAAGCGGTGTAGTGACAGATTTACAGTCACTCATGTTAAACTTCTCAAGATCCAAAATAACTAACTATGTTTTCTGAATTGATTATTTTTATTTCCAGAAAACATTTGATCTCTTTTAAGTCTACTATCTTAAAAGTGTTCATTACATATATTTTAAAACTATTCATATTATTTATATCTGCGGTTGAAATCACAAGATCGTTCACATAAAGTAAAACATAAATATTCTTTAAAACATGACCAGCATTCAAAATGTAGATGCACTGGTTCGCCGATGAGCATTAAAAACTCCCTTTTATCAAAGCTTGCTCAAACATTTGGAACCAACAGCGTGCAGACTGTTTTAATCCATATAATGACTTATTTAATTTGCAAACCTTTCATTATAATCAATCAGATATTTCTGACTAAAACCAAGAGTCACTAATCTCGCTTTATACTTCAAGGGTTTTCCAAACCTTAACTGTAAATACCCACTTACAAAGTTACAATCGAAAATATTTCTATTATCTGGTTTTGGTACTAGACACCAGGTACCTATCATTTTCAATACGGAAATTTGTTGGGAATCGAACCCAACACCTTGTGCGCGGTCTGCATGAGCAGGTTGCGTGCTCAACGCGTCATCGACATGCTGAGGTGCGACGCGGCGACGACACGGCTCGGCCCGATGACGACTCGCTTCCACGGACTCCATCGCGCTAACAGAACTAATTTTTTTCTTTGATACCATTTTTAAAGATGCTTATCATCCCTGGATTTAAGTTCTATATAAGATAGAGGAATTTGAAATATTATAAATTCAGCATACATCAAGTAGTTATCATTAATACTATCTTCATAATTCTCATTATAAGAAACTATAAGCATGTTTTGAATCCTACTATTTCGTCTCAAAATGTGTGATGTTTCATTGTCTTGAGATAAAGTTAACTCATTGCCATTGTGATATGAATACCAGTTCAAGCGCTCCCCTGTATCATAATTATACAGATTTATTAGCAGGTATTATTTCCGTTAGTTTACTTATTACTTTTTACAATCTGATTTATTCTTATCAGATTCCCACCTCTTTTCAAAAGGGTGTACATAGTCAGAATTATCAACAGAATTATTACTATTTCTAGCCATTTATAATCCGTTCGGTACCACATCACTGACTCCAACTAACTGTTTCCGTTTGTTTACTTATACAATCTGATTTAATTTTATCAGATCCACACCTCTTTACAAAAGGGTGTACAAATTCCAGAGTTGTCAACAGAGTTATGCTACGTCTAGCCATAATCCGTTCAGGCTCAGGTTTCACATTCACTGGCCAATACGATAAGAAATAAATCTCATCCATTACCACATCTCTGACTTCCATCTACCACAACCCACACCTTATAACCATTTGGTTCATTACCAACGAAAATTCCCTTTGACGATTTTTGTCAAATTTCGTTTTACTACTTTTATTAACAAAGTAAACAGTAGAACCAAAAACTTTTAAATACTTCAGTTGTGGCCTAGTATTATGCCATAACTCATAAGGTGTGTTGTCCAATCACAGTGCTTTCGTGGGACTAATATTTATTAAATGAGTACACAGCCTCATCCCAGAACGATTGATCTACATAGTTTAGATCCTTGTACCATTGTACGACTTCGTTCTGTTTTTAAATAAGTAGCAGTTTACACAGCCTCATCCCAGAACGATTGATCTACATGGTTTAGATCCTTTAACCATTATACGACTCCGTTCTGTTATTGTTCATATCATACCTTCGGCAATACCATTCAAAGCCGGAGTATGTTGCACTGTTATGTGGTAGCCAATACCTATCCGCGCTCAGAACTCTTTAATTTCATTGGATATAAATTCCCTTCTATTATCACAACATAAGTTAACAATTCTCAGACAAAACGAAGTTCGCTTTTTGCGACGTAATCCCGAAACGTAATAAAAACATCTGATTTACGAGCTAACAAGTAGGTCGCACAATGATGAGTGGGACTTAGGACCATGACATCTGTGTGCACTTTAAATAGAGACCGTTTTTTTTTTTTTAAGGATTTTTAAATAGCAAACAAGCTTGTTTTCCAAAATACAAGCTCACACAATTTATAGCTTGGCATAATATTATTAATTTTATCAATATCAGAAAATTGTTTCTTTCTTTTTATTTCCATGAATTTTGATTTGCCAATATGGTCCCACCTTTGATGCCACAATTTATAACTATTATTTACGACTCTATTTAATGAGCACTCGCTATTTAAAGCAGAAAGTTAAGCCAATAAGATTGTTCAAAAACTCACCCTTTATTACCGGCTTACCATCATTGTACACAACAACATTCCGTCATTTCGGTCTGCTGTATTTTCCTTACCGACAGTAGGTACTACAACCTACTCCTATATCTTCTAGGACATAGGAACAGAAAGTACATCCTGAAGTATGCCTGGTAGGCCCATCTCACTAGTAACCTGGAGATTACCTTCCTTCGTCGCTTGTATAAACTTGCCATTTTTCGCTACAGGTATGTTTATTGATTTTTCTAGCTCAGTGAAGTTTAGAGCCAAATCTTCTCGATTTATCAAATGATCTGATGCTCCAGAATCCAAAACATAAGTAATATCGTCTTGCCCGTCATTACTGTCAATTGTATCGCTGCCCATCATAAAAGCATATCCAGAGGTATTTCCATTATGTGGTTTCGAAAAAGCCAAAATTCCGAAGCAAATTTTTCATAAAATGAGCGACGGCACTTTTTCCAGCTCGTGGTTTTAACTACTGTACATAGCAAATGAAATGAAAAATATAAAATAACATCTCTTAAAAAGTGGTTTAGTTCATAGCAGCCTCAGAATTTCGAAATATGTATGAAATAATAAAAAAAAACCCATTCAAAATAAAAACGATCAGAATTAACAGCAAATTTTTCCTTACTACATTAATATTATTACGTTTTATACCAGAATAAACGTTGGTTCATAAGAAATTAATATGGCATTCTTTAAATAATACTTAATTGTATAACTCAAAATAAACATAATTACAACTGCCAAATTGCTACTTAATGCGCTGCGTCGGCTGCTCGAACTGTCAAAACGCAATTTTATTATAGGTCTCATAATATAAACAGACGCTGTAATAGTAAAGAAAACATTGATGGTTTGTGTTTCATAGTTTAGAATTATTTAATAAGTGAACGTGAGAAGGATTTCATTAGAATAGACGCCAGCTAATATACACAGCTATGATATAGCATATTCGTAGTCAGACTAAATTAGGTGCTAGTACAATTTTAGCCTGAATTTCAGACTGCCCTGGCAGTGAAAATAGATACGTAAAGAATAATTGAGCGAAGAAAGAAATATTTATTACAATCTATACCGTGAAATTTGAATCACAGTTTTGCTAGAACAAACGATATTCAGACCATGGTCTACTACCATTCTACATCTCAAGATTATCTACTGCTTACTAAATTTCGTTTATGGAGGTACATTTATCTATAAACAATACTGTGTCCCTTGCGTGGTGTCTGTGTTTAAGGGAGTAACGATAATCTTGACATTTTAAACTTTGTTTTTTTATGTGTTTTTTCAAAAACCAATTATGTTTTTTTTATTATTGGATGCTGTAGAATGGTAGTAGACCATGGTCTAAACAACGTTTGTTCTAGCAAAACTGTGATTCTAATTTCACGGTGTATTTACACTCTTTTACTATAATCTTTAACTAAATATATATCTTTTATTTAGTTTGAAAACTACCATTTTCTCTTTTCCTGTCGTTAGTGACCAACTTTTTTTTACTTAACTTACCTTCTCCCGCTCTGGGCGGAGCGGGAGGGCGTGTCAGATTCTTACTGACTAAAACCCACCCGTGTTCCTTCAGTTGCCTGTGTGTTGCTAGGGGCCACGGTAACCTTTTCGGACTCATGAAACACAACGCGCCGCCGATCCGGCCCTGGTCCTTGTTGGACGGCGAGCTACCCATTGCTCAACGTCCGCAAGCCCGGGCCTACGGTGGCCGAGAATCGGCCTGGGATTTCCGACGCCCAAGGCGTCTCCTGCGGCGACTAGGGGCATGAGGGCGCGAAATTTGCCTCTCCCTCACGCGTGCCGCCTCCTCCTTCGCGAGCATTACTGCTTCGCAGAAGGAGGTGACGGCTTCCCATGCCCTCACGCTCCGTATCATGGCCTGGACTAGGGTCGGACGCGAGAGATCACTTGGTGTCAGAGTTTTAAAGCCCGCCCCTGGGCCTCTGACTTGGTTTCACATGCCGTCGAGAAATATCTCTCAGGCATGCCGGTTTCCTCACGATGTTTTATAATAAAATTGTAATAGGAATAACAACTTCAGCTGTAGCTAAACAAGAAATTATGGACACAATTTGCGGACAAACATCTATTAATATTTGGATGGCCTACTAACATGTCATTTGGTTTTCTTTTTAATTTTATCATTTTCACGGCAGCAAAGTGCAAAGAGTCAACTGCACTTTTGACGAAATTCACTGTTTTACTTAACTCGACTCAGAATCCTTTGTTCTATTATAGGATTTCTTTTTCCGTGTAATTCTTAATTTTTACTAATATCAAGTCACGTATATAAAGATAACTACACTTATTTTTCGCAAAGTGACGAAATAGATACGGAAATTAGTCCTTGTACACGTCGGACAATCGCGTTCCCTGTTGTGAACAAAGATATCAGTCACATAACTATAGTATTTTGTTTTTTTTTTTTCCCGAAATTGGCCTAAACCATTTCCCTGGTAATGTCCTATCAACTAAATGCTGTGAAAAAGAAGAAGATAGCTTTGTTCTTCTATTAATTATCACAGTTTTGCGTTCAAAACCCTCTCCAGTAAAATCATGATTTTGTAGATGGCCGAATATACTTTGCGGCTGTCGAGATATAGTTTCATTGTTCACAGACAAAAATAATTAATTAGTATTCTTTGAATAGTAGGTCGAGATTGGGACTAAGGCTTCTATATTTTACCACATCAAACGTTGGTTCGATAGTCGCACTACCCAAATAAATTACGAGCCTTAGTAATTAGCACAGATATGATTAAATGTAATCGAAACTAAGACCTTTTGAGTCTTCTATATACGAGTACGTATATTACTGATCTAAAATTAAGGGAATTCTAGTAGAAAATGAGATTCCCCTAGAAACATCGAGATAAAAAGTATCCCATATCCTAATCCAGATCATGGTCTACCCATGTGCCAAATTTCATCTAAATCTGTTTAGCCGTTCTAGCGTGAAAGCGTAACAAACAAATTCACTTTCGCATTTATAATATTAGTTAGGATAATATTACTGCGCAACAGAATTGTCATTATCATTTTCAATAAGATTTTTTTTTGAGAACGGCTTTATAATGACATATTCATTTTACGAAATAAAAGTTAGAAAATAAAACTTCGTCCAGCACACATAATATCTTTCTTTAAATAAGATAGAACGGAGGATCCTATTACTACTAACATAAAACAAGGCATCCAAGCGTATTTTACATTTATTTATACATCCACTTTAACAAGAATACGCTGAGAGAATACGGTGACGAGTGCTCTTCAGTGTACGGAATACCGCTCATTAGATCCTATTGCGCCCTTTAAATTATACACTTTACAACTTTACCTGCCGCGTACGTTTTCAAGCAGCACTAAGCTCTAGTCATCTCATCTTCAGAACATAAGCTATTCACATCGCGCATAAAATACACCATGTTAATTATATTTTCTATAGTGTCTTCGTAAGGAGCGTTTGCCAAGTGCGTAGACGGTTATGCCGCGTAGAAGCGTCGTAGACGCTGCGATGTAAGTTCGTAGAGGTTGCGTAGGCGTCTACGCGGCTATGCTACGCTAACGTAGCACATAGGCGTAGTCGCAGTGTTGAAATTATACGCATGACGTTTTCTTTTGTTTAGTCAAATAGCCGTAGTTCACATCTATAATTTTGTCGTCGATTTAGGTCAAATTGTCTTTGATGAAATTCCTAACAGATCCCATCAGTCTGCTCAAGGTTCTCGGAAAAATCTATGAGAGGCTTATTTATAAGCGCCTCAGAGATTTCGCCGAGACCAAGGGCCTCATCCCCAACGAACAGTTCGGCTTTCGAACTGAGCACTCTAGCGTGCATCAGGCCCACCGCATCGTAGAATCCATAAGCGCTGGTTTCCAACGCGGGACTATGACCGGTGCAGTATTCTTCGACGTAGCGAAAGCGTTCGATAAAGTCTGGCACAACGGCTTAATATACAAGCTGTACCAGCTCGGCGTGCCAGATCGTCTCGTACTCATCTTACGAGACTTTTTATCGAACCGCGTCTTCCGTATCGTATCGAAGGAGCGTTATCCACTCCCCGTCCCATTCGCGCAGGTGTCCCTCAGGGCTCTGTGGTGTCCCCCCTCATTTTCACGCTATACACAAGCGATATCCCGAAAGGTTGCGGTAGGTCGCAGTTGGGTCTGTTCGCAGACGACACTGCCATCTACTTCAGCTCTAGATCCCCCGACATCATTCGCCTAAATCTCCAACGCGCAGTCAATAGACTGGCAGCTTGGTTTACAAAATGGCGGATAGAAGTCAACCCCGATAAAAGCCAAGCGGTTCTCTTCACGAAACCGCGTTCAAGGCTCAAAAACCCCCTCCCCCGACCAATCACCATGTTCGGCAAGCCGATCCCTTGGGAGAAGCGAGCTAAATATCTCGGTGTCGTTCTAGACCATCATTTGACCTTCGCAGAGCACATAAAGATGGTTCGTTCGCGAGCCTCTTTCGCTCTCGGTAGACTCTTTTACCTGGTGAATGCACATAGCAAATTGTCACTTAGGTGCAAATTGCGCGTTTACACGGCGTGCATTCGACCGATCATGACCTATGCGGGTGCCGTCTTCGCTCATGCGAAACCCCGTCATATCCATAGGATGCAAACAGTCCAAAATAAATTCCTCCGTAGGGCCACAGGTTCCCCCTGGTTCGTCAGAAACGAGGCACTCCACCTCGACCTAAAGATTCCCACAATCCACCAGTTTCTAAAACGCCTTTCCAAGCGTTTCTTTGAGTCCGCGGCCAAACATCGCAACCCTCTGGTTGTCGAGGCCGCCAGTTATGTCCCGAGTAGAATCAGTCATGTTCGTCGTCCAAGGCATATCCTAGTAGATCCCGATGACCCCATAACCCTCCTCCAGGAGAGCAATAGGGAAACAAGTACAGTGTACAAACACAGACGCCTCCCGTCATACCGACCTCGCCGCCGAGGTCCTTTGCGATCTCGACCGCCGCGCCCCCGAGTAAATAATACTCCCCCCCGACCCTTGCTCGAAAACGAGGTGCCAGCAGTTGTTGCAGCTGTGCACGTAGCTTTAAATTCCCCGACTAATAATAATGATCAAAACCTTTTGATCCAGCCCGTCCCATCTTTTGATGTCCTCCCTCCGGATAACGCCCTAAGCCGAGGCTCGAACCCCGCAGGGGGTGCCCTTAGTGAGCGATTCATCCTTAAATCTTTAGCTTAGTTATTTGTGCCCTGGCTGGAGGCTTTGAGTGTAGTAGCTTAAGGCAACCACAGGATTGACCGGTTAAACAGCTACGGTTTTCGGAACCAGCTATGAGATGCCCAACCGAAAAAAAAAAAAAAAAAAACCCAACAGATTCTTTTGAGCGTAGTTAAAGCAGCCAAAATCCTGGCATTATTCCACCAGTATTCTTCTTAAAAAGTCATCCTTATTTACTGCAACTTCACATTTTTAAAGGAGGTCAATCGACAGTCCATCCTTGTAAAACTAGAAGCTCGCCGAATCAGAACCAAACGTGCGCATAACATGCAGCACGTGACCAGTTTTATTCAGCGAAGTGGACTCGGACAACAAGCCGGAAAACGATAGAACGTAGCATAATTATTATATACCGATAATTGGTTACAATATCTCCAATAAAATCGTCGTAATTTGAAGCCATAAAACATAAGGAAAAATTATTTTTGATGTGCCTTTATCCGTTGAGCGCCTTGTCTGGAACAAATCAAACCACAAAAGGACTTCATCTATGAAATTTTAGTATCTGTAAAAAGCTATTATGGAACTCATCTGTTGTATCATATAAATGTATAAGTAGGTATACGTTAAAACACAGATTTGTTTTTATATACATATAATAAAATAGTAACGATGTTAAAATTGTACACTGAATATTTTTTAGAGAAAGTAATTACTACGAGGTGACCAAGTCTGATGCCGAAAATATAGTTTATAAGAATTTTTGTCCGTTTGTCTGTTTATCTGGATGTATGTCTCGGATTGGCGCAAAAACAGCTGAACAGATTTGGATAACCTATAACCTGAATCAACACAAAGGGTACTTTACGTTCCCGTGGAATATTTTCCGACACCCACGCGAGTGAAGCCGCGGGCAAAAGCTAGTAATTGTTGATAAAAGTTGTTAAATATAAAATTGATTCCAGTTAAAACGTTAAACAATTTTTCATTTTATTTTATCGTCATAATTATTAAACAAACTAGAGCTCGGGGTAATGTCGAAAACTTTTTCTAGAAAGGTTTCGTTGTTCTCATTTTAACACACAAAGCCGCTGGCGGCCGCTCTTTAAAGCTTATATTCACTGTTGCTTGACAGTTAAATCTCATTGAAGATAATTCTGCTATTGTTTTTAATTCATTAATGTATAAGAGTCCCGTTTTTCGCAACAAAATATACAGTGTGATTCTTTATAATGTGCACATATAGAAATGAGGGGGAATCTATGCTTAATTTTATCGACAAAAAAAAAAATTTGCTTTATTTTTATTTTTTATATTAAAAAAATCTCTTTGGCATCTTATTGATAAATTTTACAATTATTGTAAAAATTTATAAAAAAATACAGATTTTTGCTAAAAAAAACATGTTTATTTTCAATTGAGAGTAGTTTTTTTTTACAATTTTCATTTTATGAGGACGCCTAATTACTTCCAATCATTATGGAGTTTGTTTCATCGCGATAGATGATTTAGTTTATAAGTTACACCGTGTTGTTACAATTTTTTTTAATTCCATAAAGAGTATTAAAAAAATATTTAGATTTTTTAAAATATTTTTTCTGTCGTTATAATTAAGCATAGATTCCCTCATTTCGATATGTGCACATTATAAAGAATCACACTGTACGCTCGCTACATAGTGACTAAATTCCCTTTCAGCGGAATTTATATAGGTACCAAAATACTTAAACTGCACTAAAGTTCCGCTGATTGTATAAGTACACCTAATCTCTGCAGCCGAGTAAGCCTCATAATGCCGACTTAGTGGCAACAAAAAAGCTTCTACAATACAAGAAGCGGTCTCAGTGAGGCCAATGGCTAATTAACTGAGTGTATGCTCAGTAGGAATTAGCTGCTCAATTAGAATCACATTACGTGGAACAATTTACCGCTAACCGGTCGTGGGGCGCCCGATGCGCTCGGAATAACAAAATGGCTGTACGCACGAGATCAAGAAGATTGTAGAATTGACGCACTTTTATTTATTGGACGGTATCGATCTTTTTAACCGTCTTATTGGAGAATTATTGGTGTATCGAAGGTTTTTCTGTAGGTCATTTATTTCTTAATAAGCATTAGCACGCTAAAGATGAGTATTTATTCAAATGGGCTCTTTCATCTGAAGATATGGAAAACTTTTAACAAAAATTTCAGTAGTAAAAATGTCCAGCAATTATGAATAAAGGGTTGCATTTAACTCAATGAGCAATATTATGCAGCCTTTATAGATTGTTAACCTGTGCCTTGAGGTATAACTAAGAAATAATGTTTTTTTTTCATTTCTTTGTTGTCTTAAGCACTTCGCACTTTTTTTATTTTGTTAGTGTAGAATCTATTAACTTTTCCCACAAATCAAGAACTCTATTAGTATTAACTTTATAGATACTTGGTTATAACACAAAACCATCTCCTCACCAAACAACAATAAAAGTGAAAAAAATAATAACAACAACAAGCCTTCCAAAGTTAATTCTCCTGAGTTTTATTTCAGGACGCAATAACATTTTCTTGCTTTATTACTTTACTTCTGGGAAATTAGATATGTTTATCTGTATTATGGCAAAAAGCCTAATAATTCAGAGGAAAATTTAATTTTCTTGTGTACACCATTATAATGCTCACGATAAAATTAACTGGAACCGCGAAAATTTCATACACGAAAATTTTGCTCATAAATACATTTTCGACTCGCCTTTTATGTTTCGGTTAATTATTCTAAGTGTGGGGAAGATATATGATCTCAGGTTTTAAACAAACTTTGTATTCGTTTTGATTTATAATGTGAGAAGTTAGTTGGACTTATCCTCATAAAAGCTAACCTCCATTGAAGTATGTAAGAACTTTTACAAGCAAAACTACGGTACCTAAACAATTTTGAAGACCAATTGTAAAAAAAAAAACGTGTGGCACTCAGGGACTGCCGCGGTAAAGCTATTGCATAGCATTTGTAACCTCCATACTTCCTATTTGTCAACGCTGCACTTGTGATGATGACGTATGGACATAAAACAAAACTTACGTTCCCATGACAACATCACGTTGTCAGCTAGCAATGACAACACATGACAACATCACGTTGTCATGGGAACCGTCATTACATGGTAGGCGGAGTGGGGGGTGTTAGGTTTTATTTTCGTTACGTTACGGAATTTCTTGATTCGGTCGCCGCGCTCAAAGCCCGCGATAAAAGCTATGCAATAGCTTAAAAACAACCTTTTCAAGCAATCGACCACTAACGACCTTGTTATCACATTGCTAACTCTATGGCGCAATCAGTGGAACTTATTGGTGAACATCGCAACCCGAAAATCGTGATCGGACCACCCACAGCCGCTGTGAGAAGGCAAATGAAATAAAACAACGATAAATAACAGTGCCCTCGCATAATTGATCACAAATTAAAACTCGCGCCGCGTTCCAAATGTTAAACGTCGACGTCGCCGAAAGCGAAATTAGTATCTGCATACACGACCCACTCACACATGCGCAGGGCAGGGCTGTCCCCAGAGAACGAGTCCGGAATTACGTCCCTATGTGTTTTGATTTGTCATTCGAGAAATACAGGAGGATATATTTTACTTTAAAGTGAGTTAACCGTATGGAATTTGAAACCGTACTTAAAGCAGAATTCCAGTAATGCTTAGTATTAGTAAGCTAGTCATTCACGAGCAATTCTTGGCACACGATGTATTTATTATCCCATGAATATTTACTAAGTGCATACAGTTAAGGCTTGCTAACCCTAACAAGTGCACACACGCGCATTTTACGACGTCAAACAATGGGGCCACATTCAGGACAATATGTCACTAAAAATAAATGGATTTTGTTTAAGACATTCAGTGTTTTATCATAAAAGCCGCTTATTGTTTCGAGCTATAAAATTGTTATTAAACAATAAAATGGACATAAACAAAACGTTTATAAGTTTCTTGTAAGTATCGTTATTACTTTGTGGAAGACCTTTTATGGATATACAATATACGTTTGTCGCACGTGTCCGAAGTTGTTAAAAATACCACGAAGTTATTTAATTGAATTGCGATAAAGGTTTTTTGTATATCTGAATTATTCTTATGAAATGTTATGAAACCGATAAGAACGAGTAGGGTAAATTCGTTAGAGATGGCCGTACGGGAGAGTTGGCCAATCAGTATTGGCAAATCTAGTATTTCCGGATGGTATAAGAACCTACTACAAAATTTCACAAGTACTAAATTCAATTAAGGCCAATTTACTTACTTTTTTACTTATTTTTGCGCAATGTTTTGTTTGGATATTGTTCGTGGTGGCGCACGAAGTGTATTAATTCAAATACAGCGCCACCTTGTGAATAAATGAGCAAAATATATTGATTGGCCAACTCTCCCGTACGGCCATCTCTAACGAATTTACCCTATAGGTACTCCAAATTCCAATTCCAAAAGAAAACTTATATAAATAAGTAAGTGGTATCTAAATTAAAACACCAAAATGATTATGTCCATTCCAAAACTCTGCGTAAGTGTAATTTCCAAGAAATGTTATTCAATTTAGTGTTCTGCGAGAAGGCTAATTCCAAGAAGGTCTGCCATTACCTATAAATAAATTCTTCATCGAACCGATTCTATAGTTCTATCGAAATGTTTTCTGCACTTAGTTATGGTAGGTACTTAAACTATTAGATATTAAAACAGAACAAAGCGAAGAAACCAATCAGTACTTATGCATCGGTAGCTAGAAAATTATAGGTAACTAGCAAATTACACATAATAACTTTACGCCTGTGTTCCCGAACAGGTATACAGCCTACTTCCATTTATTTTCACCAGTAACGTTATTTTAAATTCAATCTTAGATTTAAGGTGTTATAATAATATACATGTCGGATCCGGTCATTAGTACGGACACGAAACGAATCGCAAGCGCACCATTGTCGACATCAAGTGACCTACCCACACCAAATGCGCGCTTCTACAGAGTCGTGATGTTTAAAGGCCACGGCGAGGAGGGGCATTCAGCCTCTGATCGCATCGGAGTTAAGACGTCCCGGAACTGTTCTCGATTCGTGGTGCTCAGTTATTGTGTTAGTTGTAATTTGTGATCATTGTGTTAATTGGTGATTTTAATAAACGTCGTCGCACCCAGTGTGTGTATAATTCGATAGTAAATTATAATGTGATCTGAACTGCAAACTGTTTTTCTATTGCGCATTAACCAACACTACCCACACGACGCCCACAGTAGTTAAAATATGCCTGAAAATAACGAGAGTCACATACCCGTCTCCGACATACATATAAATCTTTCAAGACTCATGCGGTGGCAAGTCTATGAGCCTAATGTAATTTTTGAGAATCTCAAAAAAAAACCGGGTAAGGCAATGCATAAAAATATTCCACTTTCAAGAGAACTGGATATATTTGAAACATCTATGGCTATTATATCACGAGGTTTCCTGCTAAAATCCCCCATCTACGACGAAAAGCTTGCTTTATTGAGGGGTGCAGACGTCAGCCAAGAACGAATGCTTTTATTACATTCACAGTGATTGAGCTTGCTTGTTTTGCTTGCTAATTGCTGATTTTAATTATAACAGACGAAAACCTTAGAAGCAAAACAGTACCTACTTTAAGTTGAAGCATAATATAATAATATAATCGACAAAACACTGCCACAATCTCCTTCGAGTCCTTGATGGAAGTAAAGAAGTCTTCATTATCATCAACAAAAAGGCAAACGGGCATAAAACGATAGAATAGCGAATAAAATCACAACATACGCCGATTAAATCGATGTAAGGTCAGATTACTTGAACATTCGATCAATCACTGCACCCGACCGCACTGAATGGCCGATCCCAAGACGGGGGCATCTTGGACCGCATTAAAATTCATTGAAAACTTGTCTAATATGGTAGTACGTGACACGATAGCCAGTACGTTAGCCCCGCTGTTGGCTGGATATGAAAATTTAACATCGATTTGAGTCCATGTAAGATGGCATAAATATGTAATGGCTGAGTTGGCGCGACGCACTGACGAACACTGCACGGTGATGTGTTCATTTTGCGCTCAGACTGCTAATTTGAATCCGTAATGTTAATCATTTTGTTAGCTATCTACATACAAAACATTGGTTGTGTATTGCATATAAACCGCAATGACTAACGCCACTAAACGGTTGTTCTAGATTTCACCTTACCTATCATAATATATTTCTTCTTTTTTGTGAATATACCTTTATTATTATTTCCTTTATTTCATGTTTTATTATTATTATTTCCTTTAAGTATACATAAAAAACAAAAACAAAAAACTTTTAAGAATATTATTATTATTTCTACATACTACTAATGAGTTTCTTCACAGATATTCGTAGATTTATGGGCAACGGAAAACGGTCGCATTTCTTCATATTTATATTCCGGTGTGTCCTAAATAAATAAAATATGACAACTAATATTTGCTTTCAACACATCGTAAGTTCATAAGTCGAGGTTGTGAAATGTTACATTTGAGCAAGCGTGATGTTCATAAAAATAACTGGAGTCGTAAGAGGCGGACGTTCCTTATCTGCACGTAGTAATATGTAGTTTTATTTTAGTTGTGTCCTTGTTGCGGCCACCGAGAGCATCATTCGCGTGCCTATCTCGACTACAAATCAGTACCTCTGTGGAACTGCCAGATAAACACTTTAAACACAAAAAGCAATCTTAATCCGTTGCACTATGATTCGTTTTTGTCCGCATCAGTGACAAAGGTACACTCCTGAAGTGCCTCATTCTATGCAGTCCACCAAGGCTTATCGAGCTGTGGCAATCTGCGAACACTATTTTGTTATTTTTGCAGAAGTAATGTAGATGAGGGAAGAAATATTACGGGCTTTGCCATTAAGGGGGATATTTATGGGCTGAGCAATGTTTTCCTTGGTGGTGTTGAAATTATTAATGGCGCATTTCACTGCTGATATAAAAACAGAGGAGTAGTGCCTACTTGCAGAGCTTATTTTCTTTTGGACGGGCAAAATGTAAGGAATAACAGGGAATCAGCTTCTGTGCGTTTATTTTTAGATTTCCCTGCCAGAATTAGGAAAAGGGAGCGTTTATTGAATCTGCGCAGACTGTCTGTCTCATTTTCATTGAGACTGTTTCTTTTAATTTTATTGTTGCATAAACAGAATGCAGCTGTAATAGCTGTAAATGTTGTAATGTATTCTAAACAAATTTTAATTAAGATATAATTGCTGAAAACTATGTTAACTCATACTCATAAACGTTGTTTAATAAATTGCTATTTTATTTCAACCAGTTCGACAACATAGAGATTGTTATACAGTGTGATTCTTAATAATGTGCACATATCGAAATGAGGGAATCTATGCTTAATTTTAAGGACAGAAAAAATATTTAAAAAAAACTTTTTTTTAAATACTTTTATGGGATTAATTAAAATTGTAACAAACCAGTGTAACTTTTAAACTAAATCATCTATCGCGATGAAACAAACTCCATAATGATTGGAAGTGATTTATTATTAGGCGTCCTCATAAAATGAAAATTGAGAAAAAAAACTACCCTCAATTGAAAATAAACATGTTTTTTAGCAAAAATCTGTATTTTTATCTGTTTTTACAATAATTGTAAAATTTATCAATAAGATGCCAAAAAAAAAACAAAAAAAAAATATTTATCATTTTTTCCGTTGATATAATTAAAAATGATAATAATGATATAATTTCGATATGTGCAATTATAAAGAATTACACTGTAATATGTATATCTCACTCACAATTGAAATATAGAGTATTATCGTAAATGTAATAAAATTTTCAAGCTTATCATGTGGGTATCAAAACCACTGAAACATATTAATTTAATATTCCTGGCAAAAAGATTATTTATCAGTGCAATTCAATACCAGTTGTCGGATTTCAATATTGTCAACCGACAAATAACATAATAATTATTTAGCTTTAACAAACTGTTATTTAAATTACCGTTATCTACTTATTATGTGCTCCATAATTTAATCGTTTCATTCATCAATTGTATGGACTAACATAACAAGTGCATTGTTGATATTTTCAATTAACTATCGATCTAAAATTCTAAATGTAACGTATTATTACTAATTCTGTTTGTAGGTATTGACGCACTGATCACATAAACCGCTGAATAGATATTGATGAGGTTTTCGCATTTTAGAGTTGTTTATGTTTGTAACACTCATCATCTGCCTAGCCTTTTCCCAACTATGTTGGGGTCGGCTTCCAGTCTAACCGGATGCAGCTGAATACCAGTATTTTACATGGAGCGACTGCCTATCTGACCTCCACAACCCAGTAACTGGGTAATACGATACCCCTTGGTAAGACTGGTTGTCAGACTTTCGGGCTTCTGACGACCCGTAACGACTGTCAAAGATCCACGAATGACAGCCGGGACCAACGGCTTAACGTGCTTTCCGAGGCACGGAGGAGTCTCGGTATGTAAAGATGGTCACCCATCCACTAACCAACCCCGGCAAGCGTAGCTTAACCTGATGGATCGACCAGTGCGGCTGTTATTACTTAGCCACGAGCACGAGCATGGCGAATTATGTTGACAGGCGAACTGTATTTATAGTACATAATGTGATTTTATTACGAAGAAACTGAACGCGATCAACACATCTTAACCGTATTTAAAAACTGTCAGTGCTATCATTATTGTGGAATATTGACACTGGCAAATCTTGAACGCGGTTTAAATGTGCTGATCGCGTTCAGTTTCAGTGGTCTGCAATCACGTCTGCAATTATATATCCATACCTGCAACTAAGTTTGTGTGTACCTACTTAATCCAAAACTCTACGTAATCTTCATTTTGGTTTCAAGAGATGTCAAAATATGAAAGAGTTTTCTATCTTTTTAACTCCAATCGAAATCTGTTTTTGAAAACAGGTTTCGCTAGATTGAAAAATACATCCAAACTATGTATTTTCAAATTCCTTTGTTATGGCAGATATAAGTAAAACCGAGTCTTCTTTACTTATTGATGAAGGCAACTGAACTCATGTATATTCTATAGCTTGAGATAAAACTTGCAACCACGACTTTGCATTCACGACAACAGAGTAAGTTGCAGTATGTACTTCCAATCTGATGGATATATTCTTCATATTCTTTTCGTGAGGTTAGTGGCTAACTAACCCGGTGTCAGAGTTTTGAAGCTGCCCATGGGCTCCATGGGCATGGGATATATTCTAATACGGGTAGCATTAGAATAGCTGCTTCGCACGTTATACGACTTGAAAAAACATCGACATTTTGTTAATATAAGTAAATTTAATATTATTATATACATAAGCCTTCCGGAATAAATTTTCTAAATGATGATGAAAATCGCAGCATTAAGAAAGAAAGAAAAGAAATAAAACATCTATTAACGTTTGAAAGTGACGCACATAACCAGCAAGGAAAATAATTGGGCAGGTTGGATTTTTAATTGAAAACAAAATGCTCATAACAAAATTATTTAGATTAATAAAAAAAAGTTGAGATCAAATGGTGTTATTGGACGCACACAGGTAACGGTATGAGACAGGTGACCCTCCAAGTATAGGAAAGTAAATAGATAAACGCTGAATTTTAATTTCAGCTGAAAATTTTCGTTATAGAGAAACGAATACGTATTTTTCTGTTCCTTTCTTCTTGTCTGTTTATAAGTGTGTACATAAACTGTTAAATAAATAAATAAATAAATGAATAATAATTTTATCCAACCTAAAAATCCAGCATCATAAACAAGTAGCTATAACTTTTCAAGTTATATTTGTATAACTATTTACCTGATAAGCTACCTAAGATGGTATCTAGCATTTCCATTTCGGAAGAAGAGTATACCCAGAAATGTATAAAGCTAGACTGAGTGGGTAGTAGGTACCCAGAGCTTCACTTTTACAAGGTACAAGCAAACACAATTTGTTTGCAGAATCAGCCATGATTGAATAGTCGTGGTTCTTCCTCGAATATGTTCGTACCATCGCATGTAAATATGAAATACCGTTTTGTATTCATAACACACTTGTGCCGTGGTCGCTGGTCACTCATGTACCCGTCTATTCTGTATTAAAGCATTTAGGTCGCTCGATTCTCTGTATTTAGCTTTCAGCTGTGTACATCGGCTTCGCTGCAGAGCTTATAAATGATTCGTGCACTGGCTCCCAGCACAATGTACATAAATCTAATAATTCCGTGATTTACTACGTATTATAAAGTAGCAGCTTATTCTATTGCTGTTGCTGTTGAAAACAAGACAGAGCACGAAACATATTAAATGTACGGGAGTTGTTTTTCAGAAAATTTAAATCTATCAAGGAAGATAATAAACATTATCTAGAATTAAAATAAATAAGCATTATACAAGAACCGACAATCAGCTCAAATCCAAGTAAAAGAAACTAAGAAGATTAAAATTCAACATTTTGGTAGATAATAACAGCTATTAGGCAGTAACGGCACAGACAAATCTGCAATATGTTATGTGATTATGTTCCCTTTCAGAAATAAATGTTAATCGAAATCATTATTCACGTCTATAATTTAATTCTATAACAAGCGTCGTAATATTTTTTACTTCAAACCTTGTGAACTGTAGGAGATCGTGTTTGGACGTTCGCATCACCTTTTCATTACAAGAGCCTTTGTTCGGGTACCACAGTATTAGTTTTTGTCTCGGACTCCGACAAAAACGTTAACGGGCTCAAAGAGTCCGCAACACGACCGACAGACGTCGGTTAGTAACGAGCAGTATCACAACATGTACACAATTGTACAAACAAATCAACATTAACCTCTCGACCTCAAATCTCAGAGATTTCCCACTCAAGATTACTTCTTCACTCTTGCCCGAGGGCACTCACTGATTTATTTTATTATGTTAATAGAATCAAATTTAAAATTAATTCAGGAGATGAAAAAATGACTGCCGCGCTTGTAATGATTAAATACGCTTCACTTCCTGCCCTCTCTTTTTATCCACGTAGGTTAAAAGTACGTTCGAAACTTTTATTCAGGGTCGAAGAGCGAGTGATTTTAACGAGCTTTTATTCGCAGGCTTTTTTTATTCCGAGTTAGAGAGGTATTTTTATGAAACTAATGAATGTCAAAGAGAACTTAATTTACTTTCATACGCGATCGATGCCATTTTATTTTTACTCTCTGCCATCAAATCAAAATGGTGGCGTTTCCTTTGAAAAACATGAAGGTGAGTGATGCGCTTAATTTGTAAGCCTGTATCGTTATTGGAGATTATAAAAGTAATCTGATCTATATCGGACATTGTTAATCCGTGTTAGTCACCCCTGCAATGAGTTATATGATGACGGGCCACGTTCTACAAAATGGTACACGTCAAGCGTATTTGAAACTTGATCATAAGTCAATTATAATCGCATTATATGGCGTCTGCGTAAACCGTGCGTTAAATTTAATTATGAAATGTTGCTTCCGAAAGAAAATGGTGGGTTCACGAGGCGGCGCGGACAAGGGAATTATTTGAAGCATCATAAGTTATACGCGTGGGCATATTTAGTCATGGGTTGGGTACGTCCTACAGCGACTGTGGCTGCTTAATAAGCGTGCTTATAGCGTTCACGTCGAAACTATTCCTCTCGTACAACCGGTTCCGATGCACCGAGAAGGGTCACTACGATATAACCGCTTAGTGTGGACATGCCTTTATTTCTGTTGTGAATCGATGTTCGTGTTATTGAGTGTCGAAGACCATCGGCGACTTGATTTTTTACTTGTACAGGTCTGAGCGGTGTAAAATTCGATTTAAGACACACTTGTCATAAACAGTTCTCACCGTGGGATTATCGGATTTTTATTTTTTTGGTATTTCGAAGTTTTTCTTTGTAGTTTGTGAGTTTGTCGTGTCTTTTTTATTGCTCTCTCATAAATAATAATCAAAGTCTAAACGTTCTGTTATACGTAGGAACCGGTTGAGTTGTTATTATTGGACGCTGTGATTTAGAACGTAGGAACTCATATAATGGGTGTGCATCCATCATCGTCTATTTGTACGTATCGTTTAATTCTGTCGTGTTCCGACCCATATAGACGCGAATGGTAGATTGTTACCACTTAAACCCGGCGGCAACCTGTACTTTTATGCAATTAAAATTTATTAATTTCAGTCGAAAGCTTTTATTTTTACTGTTCGTTAATACGACGCTGCCGACCGGCTCTCTATAGCGAACGATCAGCTTTTATTTTATTTTACGGAGTGTTATTGGAAAATAGCATTTATGAATATTGGGTTTACACATGTAATTAATTTTTGCTGGGAACGTGCTGAAGTTTTTCGTCTCACCGGAATCAGTCGGACGTTTATTTTGAATTAAAAACGCTAAGCAGGCTAAAGAAACTTTAAGTGACAAAAAACGTTTAATCTTATCTGAAGTTTTCTCATACTTTGATAGCATAAAAAGTGAACAGTTACGAACTTGGAAATGCTTTTTATAATACGGTAACACTCATAATAAGCCGGTAGATTGACAAGCGTTCGCCTAAAATGGCCGGGTTTGTGTGACGGGCTCGCCGCGCCGGCTCGCGGGCTGGAGAGCAGCCATCCGCAGGCCGTTTTTTACCCGATGTTTTTTCAAGCACAGGTGAAGCGGCAACCCACACTTAGTCGGCGTTAACCTGTAATCTAAATTCATTTCTCGATCCGACCCACCAGCGCCATATCTGTTTTTATTATAGGCTTAAGGCCCATTTGCAGGTTTTTTTACTCTAAACAAATTATCTATCATTGTGGAGAGTGGTCGATCTTATTATGGGACGACAAACGAGTGCCTTTCGGCTTGCCGGTGCTCAGCACAAAATATTGAAGTTTACACTTGAATTTTCAACAATAACCAGAATCGACAAGGTCGTAAAGCATCGTCTGAATCGATTTGCGTTCATTGAATCGAGTAATTGCAATGTTTCCTTGAGGAGTGGAATTTATTTTGCTGTGCCACGAAAGCCTTCATTGTCTTTATTACGGGACGGCAAAGGTTTGTTAAATATGTATTAGTCGCCGGTCTATGTCCCACGGAATAACGATACCGACGTATGAATTATTTAAAAAGTACATACCCATAAAATATTCATTTATCGGTGGTCGCTTTTGGGTATAATCGTAGGTAGCTTATATTTATTCTGGGTGACCGACAACTCACAAATAATAAGCTTTATGTTTCCACAGTTCACAGACTTATATAAGAGTTATAATGTATAATAATAGTGTACGTTTGAGACTGGTCTACCTCGTCGGTTCCCCTGGGTGTCGTGAGAGACGAGAAAGGCATAAGTTTTGCTATTAAAATTGAATGGACGCCTGCATTCACCTGTACTGCCAAGACGTGGTTGTTCGAGTATTCTAGTGTTGAATAATTGTATACAAAGAATTATGAAAAAAATGTTTCTTTCATCTATTGTTGCAAAAAATTGCATTTATAGTATTACTTCAGGGTGCTGTTGAGGTTGCCCCGGTTCTGCAGCGCGTCTAGCCTGTTTGCTGTAGCACGAACTGACGACTTTTATGCTATTATGAGGAAGAAGGCGCATCCTTAATAAGCAGAATGAGGGCGAGCAGCAACAGTATTTTGAAAACCCTAGCTGGACAGCATGATGCACCAATACTGAGACACTCTGTCAGGTTGCTCGTGCGGCAGGGATGAATAATAATTATGTATACATTTAATAAATGATAAGTTAGTTCGTACTTAGTTGATAAGTTTGTTCTATGTACTAACCTTTGGACCAATGTTGTCAAATTAAATAAATAAATCACACTTATCCCACTAATATTATAAAAGCGAAAGTTTGTGAGTGTGTGTGTATGTTTGTCTCTTCTTCACGCTCAAACGGCTGGACGTATTTAGATGAAATTTGGCACACAGATAGTTTATAACCTGGATTAATACATAGAATACTTTTCATCTCGATATTCCCACGGAATCGAGACTTATGCGGGTGAAACCGAGGGGCGCAGCTAGTAATAAAATAATTACTATTTACCTACTAAGACGTAAAGGTTGTAATATCTAGACACTAAAAACTGTTTCTTCATAATACCTACTTAATTCTTGATATCTATACGCAACAGCCGCAGGTATCATTTCGCGTCTTTAAAATCCCTTTGTATGCTGATAAGTACCTATAATTAAACAAAATTGTAACACAACAGTCATTGTCACGATCAAGTCACGCGAAAGAATAATACTGCGACATCCATTACATCCCATTACAATGCCGTGAAGGCGTCAAGCATTACAAAAAGTTACCCAATGCCGCCCGTTCGTCATTTCAGAATCGTTTTACAGCCATAATAACAAAAATTACAACTATTAAGTTAATGTCCATGATGGTCCATGACCACGACAGTCGAAGAGATTTGCTTGATTTTTAAATCTTGCCACGGTAATACTGAATAAGTAGTTCTAGAGACATGTCCAATATGAAGAGCTCTAGGGACGCAACTTTTGTGACTTTATTTTTGTAATTTGGTCCATGACTATGCGCTGCTTTTACGTGCAGCTGTTCCATTTTCCACAAATGTGTCTGTAGGTAAGTACTTCTAAGAAAATGTGAAAATTTTAAGTGGGGTCTAATACGGATGTGAGGTGTAGAGCGACAGGTCAAATATGTAGAGACGCGACTTTCCATTCCAGGTGTACTTCCCAGATGTATGTATTTCCCAGATGTAGGATGTTAAAGGCTTAGTACGATGTTGCATCCATCTACAATCTACATGATAGGTGTGCTTTCCAGACGGGAGATTGGAAGGTAAGCCTCCATCTCGCTCTGGAAAATACCCACGGTCTTCTAAATGGTTCATATCAATTAGAGTCGGTTCTCTGGAGAGCACGATGATATCACCCACGATCATTTAACTATAATTATCAACTTATTTATGTACTTAAATTAGCTTTGAAAGACATGACAAGGACAAGTACTTACCAACCTACCATCCTACACAATTTTGGGATCAAAAGGTTAAAAAAGAAACATGGTTTTATTCAATCAAAGGACCTGTTTGTGCCTGAGAACTCTTCTTTATGGGAGATTGGAACGCCTATGCCCAGCGGCTATACTACGGCTAATATTATCGATGATGAAAAAGAAAATAAATTACCTAGTTGCTTTTTACTGTTTTTTGCGTGTCTTGTCTCTTGTTTCTGTGCCAACGAATTGATCTGGCATTTAAGTTAAATTTTGGTTATGTATAATGTACTATGCCTCTAAAGCTTTGTTTTCATGTGAAAGCGGTGTACGGTCACAATAACGGCTGTCTAAATTCAGAGTGTTTTTGACACTTTTTAATGTCAAATACTGGTAAAAATTACAAATTTTCATGACAACCGTTATAAATGACGGAACCGCTTTCCCAGGAAACCAAGCTAGGAATTCTTGATATTTGAATATTTCCTTAAAAAAAAACGTAACCTAGACCTGCACGGGACAATCGTATTAAAACGTAATCTACACACTCATTCTCTACATTCACCCAGGGACCACGCCTGAATAACTGAGACTAGGAACCGCGAAGGTAAAAAGTAAATAAATTACAATAAATCATCAACATGGTGCACCTGTTCGGAGCATGACGCATGGGAGCCATTGTCTTCGCAGCATGTTTTTATATCGCTAATATAATATTTAGTGTTATTCTATAAGAAATTCTTGCATGTGCAACACTGATGGGTTTGTGATTCAGTTGTGCGGAAAAACTGTGCATGATATTAGGTACAGATTAGAACTTGGAATTCAGTCCTAAAAAATGGCGGCTAACTGCCTGTCTATTTTTTTTCTTCTGGGAATACATATACCCAAAAGACATGGTGGTATTACCTGTACAAAGTAATTATCAGTCCATGAGAAATTAATTATTAATACTTGTTAACAAAAGCCACGTGCAACAAATTATAAACACAAATTAAAATCCAGTGAATTTCGCAAACGATTAATATTAAACGATGCCGTAATCAACAAAGTTATGATTATAAATCAGACAGTTAATTGTTTTAACACAATATTGCCGGTTATAAAATTAAAACGTTATTAAAGAGCTTCGCAGTAAAAATTAAGTACGGGCTAAGCTGGATTGAAAGTTATTCTCGTTTATAAGCCCAGTTTTTCAATAAATGCGGAGCATGTTTTTATAATAACTGCACATGGTAAAGACCGTAAATACCTGTATGTTCTACCTTTATGGTCATCACTATTGCGGCAATGGATCTCGCAAAGAAGTAAAGTAAAATGTTACTACAAGTTTATATGCATCTCTCGTTCCAGGGAAATTAATTGAGCGTACAATCTAAACTTTTTACGCAACAAATTGAAGCTGACGAATGCGCCGGCGAGCCACCGCTGACGGACGTTAAGAAGCATAATCTTGGGAAAACAAACTAACAGAGCAGCCACTGATTGGCTCATGGCAGGTACTATATTCACTGGCCGCCATGCCCACGCAACTTCGTGAAACTTTCTAACTAACGTAGGTAAGTAATCGCTAATTTGAGATGTTAAACAAAGCGGCGTTCAACAAAGAGTGCGCTCGACCAATCACCGCCAACAATCAGCTCTGGGCGTGGCCAATCTCGTGCTTTAATCTTTACACGCCGTTAACAAAGCCACGCTCGTACAATTCGCAAAGGAATGGAAAATAATTAACGCATTGATGTTAAGACGCGAGCATTTTCTAAAGAACCCTTATGAAAAGAAACGAGAATTACTTGCATCCCAATTTCTATTATGTATCTGGAAAGTACTCCTATATATACAAATACTTATAGATAGACACATATTTTTCTTTTACGACCAGTGCCCAAAGTTAGCTTTTTACTAAATTAGTTCTATTTAGAGTTCAACTGTTAGTAATAGTCTGAAAACTAAAACATAACCAATGAGACAGCCTCAGCATACATCCGTTATGAAACATACTATTGACATGAATTCACAATAGCTATGAAAATAGCAACGAACAGACTATAAAAGGGATTAAATGACTACCATAAACCTAACAAACGTTGATAGCAAAAGAAAAAAGGCATTGAACGATTCCTAGGAGTGTGCATACGGTTTTATGGATATTAAATCACTCGCGCTTAATCCGAACTTCATTCCGAATATTTCTGAACCTGCAGTTAAATTATTTAAACCAGGTTTTATGCGGATCTAAATCATCTGAGCTAAACATAAGTTGGTATTCTATTTAAAAGGTATTTTCATCATAGAGAGCATTTTAAAACTTGATGGCTTTTAAGTCCTTCAATTTTAATTTTGTTCTCATGAAAGCTTTCATAAATATGTTATTCGTTAATCATAAAATAATAAGCCCTGTATACATAACATTATCGCAAATGGCGAGATGATTCATCTGTTTATTACAATAATGGCTACTTGGCCTCATAATTACCCCTCCCATGCACTTTAAATTAATCTCCAAGAGCAGTGAACCGGCGGACAAGCGGCCATTAACTTTTGATATTTCTCACTGATACAATAATAAGCACCTAGGCTTTTGTACAGCGCCCACTCACACCGAACATTCCGTGTCGTCTCTCTATCAAGTGTTACTTTCTTCGTCAAATACGACATTGATCAGTCCTATTTAAATTTTAATTAAATAATTTAAGTAAACAAACTCTATAAATATTTAAATCAATGCAATTCAAAACTCGTTTCTTCATACGATTTGAATTCAAATAAATAGTCTGAACGATAAATTGTAATGATAGTAGACCATTAGAGTCAAACCTACCGTAATCATTGGTCGAGTCGGTCTACTAAACTACAGGTGGTATTTAATTTTGTGGACCATCTGCTTCAGTCGAGCCTCGGGTGAACATAATGTAATCATATTATTCTTAATGTCTTCCAAACGAACAGAATTTTCCCTAAAAGAATTCAACAAACATGTAATTCTTTAGTAATTCTATTTTTATTAGGTGGATATGAAGATTGTTTGATATAAAAGTTGATAAAGTTGTTGTTTTGTTACTTAATCATGTCTCTAATATGATAAGGTAATCTTGCGTTAAACATTTGATTGATTTACTCTTTGTGATTAGATTTTTTATTCTAAAAACTGTAATTTGAGTGCCCGCATTTTTTATTTTATAAAAACGCTTTCACGAAGACCCAAGAGTCAATGTAATTTAGGCAGATAAAACGTGTAAAAGAAAAACCTTAGGTATCTAAAAATAAAGAAAGCGATGACTCGAACTAGTCCAAACGTTCATGTAACACACTGAAGCGTCCTTAAAATCCTCCATATCAAACACAATCTGACCTCTACTTTAACTGAATCATATAAAATAGGATTTTGCAAACGGACATTTCTATTTGTTGAATATTTATTAGGCATTCCAAATGGCGGAACCCACATAAAATAAATGGCCGAGATTGACCCGTGATAAATCTTTGGAGCGTTAATTAAGCAAAGGCTTTTAAGTAGGAATAATTTTGTAACGGCCCCGACATGACCCTGAATTTAATCATTTAATGTCAGTCGACTTTGGTTTGCGGGTTCTTCTTGACAACGGAAAAAACAACCTGTATTCTTGGATTTTATTAACGGATGCTGATGATTAATTCTAGTGACATAGAGAAAGAACAAATAGTTGTATATATTATACACATATTATATATCATGTATATATCAAAGTTATACACTCATAGTAATTTGTGTTGTGTACACAAAAACAAACTCAATTATTTTTTTATTATTGTTTAAACATAATATTAGTGTCCAAGTAAATAGAACTAACTATATACAGAGGAAAAAATAAAATAAAATATAGTAACAAATCATTGGGCATCAAAAAATTTATCCGAATCGCTGTCGGTGGGAAAGGTGCCCAAAAGGCTGGCAGCATTGCCACGTTGTACGGCAATGCTAATTCTTTGGCCTAAAAATTGGCCAACCCTTTGGTCACGTGAAGAGTCGACCAACCGCTTGGCGATGTCCCGGAATAATCGATGAGCAATCGGACCCCATGGCCCTAGTGTTTCAACCCCAAACGGTTCAAAAATATAGCTACCGGTAAGGTTGTTATATTTGCGAATTGTTATATACTCAATTATGTATAGTTAATAGTTACACAGTTATTTGGAAAATAATTATTGTACACGACAAAATATTTTCAAAAGGCGTAAATTGCTGACTATTCCTTCTCTGGCAATATTTATCTGTGTAGCAACTAAGTATCTACTTAAAAGATGAAAATGAATAATGATGAAAAAGGTCGTGCTCTTCATATGATCTTCAGTAATTCTCCATTCATTAGTTCCATGATAAATGGAATATTACCTACCTATAGTTCGGTACCACCAAAATAAATTAACAAAGCGTTTAAAGCGTGATATTTAATACGCGGTAAGTTAATATTCTGCGTATAAAATGGCAGTAAACTTTTATTTTATTTGTGGTTACCTTCTGGTCGATTGAATGCTCTCTGATACTTCGCCGACACTCAATGGATTTTAATGGGACGCCTATGCATTAAATTATTATAAGTTACATACCACTATTATAGTGTCTGGCCACGCGTAGGAGGCGACACTCGTAAAAAAGGAATTAATTTAATATAGAATGGGCTTAAGCTTCTCTCCTCATAAATCGCGGCATGACAAAATATTTAATGGCGCTATTTATTAAGATATCAGCAATTCTTGCCGCATAATCCGTGAGATTGAGAATGTAACGGGTAATATATGAGTAGTAATCGAAGTTCCACATGAATATTTATCACCAATATCTACGCGCGTCGACTCGTGATTGATAGTACAAAGTGAAATATTATTATGCGCGCGGTTCGTTAACCAGAAAACAAATGTATACCAAATAGACCGCATCCGAATTACACGCGCATCAGACTTCCTCGGAGGCCCGAAGATCATTAATAAAAATAAATTTCGTTAAGGCAACAAGTTCCGCAGCGTTGTGAGTTTGTGACTAAGCATTACCGTGCCCGAATATTCTATAGAAACGAACCCGTTGTAAACACGCCTCAAACGTGAATACCTACTTAAATGGACGCCACTTCCCATTTTACCTCTAACAGGGCTTTGTCAGAATGTTAACGCATCATTGTCATGTCACAGTTTTAAAAAGGTTTTTTTAGACGGTCGGTAACTGTATGTTAATATCGGAGGGCGGTTCCGGCTGACGAAACACATGTCGTTGCTTCGGCTATTGTTGAAAAAACTCGAAACCGACTAGCTACATGGATGGTTTAGTGATAACATCGACAAAGGTCGTTTTAACATGATACATACATATTTTACATTCGATTTCATGAATAAATTACGTGTTTATTAAACTGTTCGAATGCCACATTTCTGTTTTCAAATGTAAAGAATTTTCTACGATGGTTTGGTTAACATAAAACTATTTTGAGATCTCAACTTGTGCAAAAAAATGATCCACTAAAATACAAAATGATCCATTTGTGCAAAAAAATGATCCAAAATTACCGCAGACAAAAGTTCCCTTATAAGATATTTAAATTGGAGAGGTTCGAGAGTTACCCGCAAAACAAGGACGTATTAAATTCCTAAAATAGTAACTTGGAGTTACAAAGATATTCGTGGCGTAAAGTTTGCAGCCAAAATTAATTATAAACGAAAGCAGTCTGCTCTGCTTAGCTGGCTTTAGCAAAAGACATTTTGATATACGCCGTGGAAAAACTTTCTCGTTGGTCGAGTGTTGTCTCCTAAAATAAAACAAGAGACGGTCGCAGCCGTAGATGCGTCCCACCACTCCAAATTAGACGCTTTTTTAACACGAACACGCGAAGGTATGTGGTGAATGTATTGCGTATAAAAAAACCTTGATCAGTATCCGAATGTAATATTGTTTTAAGCTATTGCATAGCTTTTATCGCGGGCTTTGAGCGCGGCGACCGAATCAAGAAATTCCGTAACGAAAATAAAACCGTAACGAAAATAAAACCTAACACCCCCACTCCGCCTACCATGTAATGACGGTTCTCATGACAACGTAATGTTGTCATGGGAAACGTGATGTTGTCATGGGAACGTAATATTTGTTTTATGTCATCACGTCATCATTCCAAGTGTAGCGTTGACAAATAGGAAGTATGAAGGTTACAAATGCTATGCAATAGTTTTACCGCGGCAGTCCCCGAGTGCCACACGTTTTTTTTTTTTACAATTGGTTTTCAAAATTGTTTAGGTACCGTAGTTTCGCTTGTAAAAGTTCTTACATACTTCAATGGAGGTTAGCTTTTATGAGGATAAGCCCAACTAACTTCTCACATTATAAATCAAAACGAATACAACATTACGTTGTCATGGGAAACGTGATGTTGTCATGGGAACGTAATTTTTGTTTTATGTCATCACGTCATCATCCCAAGTGTAGCGTTGACAAATAGGAAGTATGGAAGTTACAAATGCTATGCAATAGCTTTACCGCGGCAGTCCCCGAGTGCCACATGTTTTATTTTTCTTACTGTAGGGTAATTAGACGGCCTAATACTGTTTTGCCTATAGCTGTGTTTGCATATTGTTGGGTTCCACATCTGCCTAGTTTTTTTCAACAGTTTTTCCTAAGCCGCTTTTCAATCATAATTAATTAAAAAGCAATGAATTCTTTCATAAAGTGCTTTTAGTCGTCACTGAAAACCAAAGTAATAAAAATCGTATAATAACAGAGCACGCCGGAGTTTCGGCAGCAGCGCGCACCGCTTCCAGTCACCGCATTGCTGTGGTATAAAGTTGTTCGGGCTTTGAAAAAGCAAGACCAAATTCCTGCCGCGGAGAGAAGTTAGATCACGCCTGCACTCAGCTACTACTTTTAACTAAATTGAAGTTGCGGGCAAAGAGTGCACCAGGGTGCACGTGACGCATCAGTCCGTCTGTCCGTTTGTACTTCTACGTGAGTGGATTGCAGTGGACTTCTTTATTCAATGGTGCGGATGCATTTTCGAGGACGCTTGTCGTTCGCGGTTGATCGGAATGACAAGTATTTGCGGTGGCATCGCGACGCTAAGTCAACGTTTGATGGCTCTTTATTGGCACGGGTTCTGTATGATGACTGGAGAGTTTTCTACAAAAACACATAACTTAAACACGTTTCGTTTGACCTAAATGTACTGAAACTGGGACCGACTCAGAAATATATCCGGATACTTAAGCTTTCTTTTTATCTTTTGGCCTACAGCTATCCATCTTGGGTTCTTTCGTAGAGATATACCTAAGTAACGTTTATATATAAGCCGTAACTTATATCTGACGTTCATAAGCATCTCCAGCAAAATATAGCTACTTACGTAACCGTTAAATCATACTTAGGACCTGGGAAGACTTGTTTGCCTGAAGCGCTACTGATAGAACAGAACCTAAAGAAAACAAGACGAATACCTTCATAATTCTACAAAGAAACCTTTCAAATTAAAGGAAATATAGTTTAGAAATTGTTAAAAGAAACCCTGGATAGTTTATGTTCGTTAGTAACTCAATCCGTCGGTAAATAATCAAGTATCCCTGTCAACACCGACCTAGCGTGTTATTTTATACAGACAAATGTCCTTCATCACAAACTAAATTACTGTAATTAGAAAAGTTTACCTAACGAATGGAACCGAACACGACAAACATAATTATAACTTGTAACAAACCACAAGGATATCAATATAAAATCCGAATAATAGCCAATTTAAATCGATACGAAGTTTACGAGTTAACTGATTTTCAATATTATTACATTACACATACTGAAACCTTACATGCGACGCCCCGGGGAGGTGAATAAACTCTTCAACCCGTATCCTGCCATTTCGGAATACCGAACAAATATTCTCGATACCTTGATTAAAGAAAGAATACTATTATTTATTATGTATGAGGCTCACAAAGTGATCAAATTTCCAGAAGTTGTTCGTGTAAAGTTGTTTGTTATCATTTGGACAAGTAGGTCCCGTGTGGGCTCCAAGATTTCTGAAATCCCGCGTGGTAAGAAAAGTAATAATAGAAGTAGGACGATCTAAAGACGTATAACTTGCTTTTGATAAAATGTTTAGTCTGTAACGAAGAGTCAAATTTCAACTTAATAATGTCGAGATGTTTATAATGTTATTTTTAGAAAACATAATTTGAAAAGTTATGGGCCTACGGGCTACGAGCTACGAAAAAATTGCTACGAGATTGATCCATTTATGCAGTTGCTACGATTTTTTTTTATAAATAAATTCAACAAATATAATCAAACGTAATTTTCGCAGAGTATTGAGCAAATTTAATATACCTAAGTATCTGCAAGTACTTACAGATGGAGGTACTTTACTTTACCTAAAATGTTGGTGAAGCTAAGTACCCACACTAAATGGCCACGCAAGGGACTCACCAAGTGACACTAGAAACCACTTATGTAGCTATCATGGCGTATCTACCTATCATGTACTGTACACTCAAACGTAATAGTGGACGCCTCGAAATTAGACGCATCCGGCGTAAGCGGCGTATTGTGAGGTGTTCAAAACTACATTAACGAATCAACCAGCGGAACAATACAACACGATAAAATATTCAAATTGACGGTTACTGTAAGTTATGATATTCTACTGTTACCTACTAAGAAAAAGTTAAAATAAGTTTTGTAATAGTGCCTGTGTTACAAGAACCTTTTCCATAGCATGAAGTATTTTTAGGTAAGTAAGTACAGAAATCGGTTCTGTGCTTTTCGGGCAAGAGAGCTAGATTCAAATAATAACTTTTAGCTAAATACTAAAAATAAACTAGTTTCTTTATATGTAAATCAAATCGAATGTTAATTTGCCAGAAATAAATTGTTTTGGTACAGGTGAGATCTTTTAACCTAAGTTTCATTGTCTTCTACCTGCAAGCAAGCGTGCAAAATTATTAAGTATACATTCATTCTTATTTTATTACTATGTCGTATATTTATTTTCTTTCATATATAATTGCATTTTTAAATATTTCTTACACTAAAAAGATATAAAAAACATTAAAAAAAAATATTACTATTATTGTTATATACTATAACCATGCATTTATTCACTATTTAATTTATATTGTTAATATTCTTATAATTATAGGTCCTAATTTTAAATATTTATGGTCCATATATTCCTTAAAAGTATAAAAACAACAATTTAGAAGCCATTCTGTACATTTTGTCTAGAACACATTACCCTGTAATAATTTTAAATCATTTGGTAAGTTATTATAATTTAAAACACATATTAAAACACATGTATCCTAGCTATCAGCCATCTTCTTGACAATCAGCCACTAATAAAGTCCAACGCTCCATGAATTCAAAATTTTCCAAAAATATCCCACAATCGAGCAAACTAAATGTTCACATAGTTCGGTCCGTGACAGGCGGCCGAAGCGCTGCTACCGGCTAATTGACAGGCCCGGCCAGCCACAGCTACACAACACAGTGCTACTATTTTAGCTAGCTACTAATAGATCGATGCTTTTATGTGCTACTCTGCTGAGAGGCGACTGCTTTAACCAACCATCTATGCAACTCCGAATTACATTGTCGCGTTCGACGGAAATGAGACGTAACGTTTGTGTTAAGAATACATTCACAAATTTCCGCTTGGCCACGTAATTGGACATTTTGCAAACATTATAGAAAAATAATAGTCCCATTAATAAAATTGCCTTTATGCAAACACTATTCAGAAATTAATAATCTGTAGCCGGTTACGTCAGCAAAGCTTTTCGGCGAACGTTAATTTCCGACAATAATAATTTACCTATAATTGACCACCCACGTTCTACGAAACAAAAAACACGATACGCTGGTTTGCGAATTTAAGGAAAATATTAAATTATAAACGTATGTGTATGTGTAGGGATTTAATTCGTATAATTTCTTTATTATTTGCTTAAAAGGACTAATCCTTTGAATAAGACGGGATTGTGGCAACAGGCGGGCAAATGCGCGGTGGTGGCTCGAGCCCATGAGACTGCGAAATTAGTAGAGCCGTGTTACACCCCCACCCCCCACTCTTGCTTACGTCACACCCTGCACGTGAAGCCTTCGTTACAAGTGGCCGACTGCAAGAGATGGTTGCTACGATTTAGAGATATATTCAAAGCTTTAGCGGTATGATTGGTCGAATGTGCCAGGGCTGAAAAATGAGGAAACTTATGAGCTTTGAAAGTGTGTAGGATAATAAATGTAGTAGTCTTCTAAGTTAAGTTGGTTACTTAGTTAGAAGACACTGGTGCCGATTCCCTTGTTCACAAACTAAACTAAATTTAAGTTCAGTGCATCTTTTTCTTTCTGTTTCATTAAGAAAAGGACAGAAGATAAATTTTAGTTTAGTCCTGTCAAATTAATCAGCGCTTGACGTGAATGGACGTAATTTTAGTAGGCAAGTTTTTAATCACGTCTAAACTTATATGGAGTAGTGACAGACGCTGATTAATTTGACAGGACTAAACTAAAATTTATCTTCTGTCCTTTTCTTAATGAAATAGAAAGAAAAAGATGCACTGAACTTAAATTTAGTTTAGTTTGTGAACAAGGGAATCGGCACCATTGTAAGTCGCACATTTACAATTATGACTTTAGAATTATGGACCAAGACAAAGATTGAGTCTGGCCACGCTAAGTCTGCATAAGTAAAAATTGGGGAATTTGAAAATCTATAGACGGCAATACCACCCTATCCTACGAAAAAAGAATTTGATACTTTGTTTGTCTTTTTGTTTTTGATAGGTTATTTTGTTTATATTCTGATTTATCCTGGTAAAGAATAGTCACTTTAGCACGATACAGTGTGGATTTGTTACAGTTTTGTCATCGTATGGAGGTAGGCATAGGTACACACAGCTACACATCAAACTATACATTTCCAGTATAAGCTGACCTCGCATTGTACGGAAATCCCATACCATGCGAGATCAGCATAAACTGGAAATATATAGCTTGATGTGTAGCCGTGTGCACGACATAGTCTATTATTACACGTAATTTATTAGGCAAAAATAAAAAGGCAAAATATCAAAATCATTCGATCTACTTACACGTCAACATTTCTTATATCTTACATATTTTGTAAACATTTGTCGTTTTTAGTTAAGAGCGACATCGTGCAAAACCTAAACATCTTGGAATTGACATATCATAAATTATATAATAACTCCCGCACTTACTTTTAGGGATTAACCATTTTTCTACTTTAGTTTGTGAAAACAACTTTTATCGTAAGTTCAGATCAGACAAACAAGGATCGTAAGCAATCTGACATTCAAGTTATTTATTTTTTATTTTTTTATTTATTTGATTTACACGGCTTAAGATACCAATTACATAAATCAAAGTATATTTAAGTACAAACATAACACATAAACAAATAACAACAATTAAATACAATTATTATCACAAAAATGTAGGCACATAACCATTTAATTGTCGAATTTATCATCGAACAGATCACAGTCCGGGTTGGCTTCCTCAAGTCCCCCGAAACTGACATATTTGACTGATGTAAAAGTTTACCATAGGTATATAAAACTTTTTGGGGCTGCCCATTTACTCCACTGCAGATTTAGCGTGGCCAGACTTTAGAACGCTACGGGACAGAAAATCAACACAGAGTCTGAAAGAAACTGAACAGAATTTCACAGTGAAAAATAAAGTAAATACAAACATTGTTGAGTAATTTAAACCTAACAACCTAATCATTCACAGCCGTCCGATCCGTTCACAAACTAAGTGCACAACAAACAAACGCGTATACAGAAATGATTCCCCGAATATGTACACAGAGTAGCGTGAGCAAACTCTAAAACAATTACCTTTGTTGGCACTACCAATAACAATAACATTTATCAAATTATTCGGGCGAGTAACTCGAAGGCGATACGAGGAGTAGGGAGGAACGAGAACGAGGAACAAAATTGACAAAGCAAGCAAAAGGCTTTCAAGGCTGGCTCGCGTGTTGCGACGTGTTTGCATCAGTAATTTGTTTGTTGGCGGCAGCACACGGCTGACTACATTAATGGATCTGAGCTCAGCACGCGAGCGACCAGACATGCCACTCAAACAGGAACACGGGTTATCTTCAACGTCTTGCTCAAAAAGAACAAAGAGGCCTTTGACGTGACGCTCACTCGTGTAACGTTGTGTCGACTTTTTTGGCGGCTTTGTCTGATCCGATGAACTGATTTGTATGGTGACAGCTCGGTTACCAAAGGTTAAAATACTCTAGACAGATACTATATTTACTAGAATATAAACTTGATATACGATCCCCATAACGCTACATATTAGCTAGAGAATATATTAACGCTAAAACACTTTCCACGTTGGTAAGTCTCCAAGCGCCTCAGAGTATGGACTGAACATATAAACCTAAAGTTAAAGTTAAACTGCAACTCCATAACTCGTTCTGTATCGACTCTGTCGCGCAACTGTTTCATCTGTTTGAATAATAGTTAAATATAATGAATGTTTTATTCAAACTTATGCAAATTCAAATTATTCCGTCCGCAGTCTTCAAACTCCACCATTACTATTTCTATGCAATTACCTCACCAGAACTATTTCTGTACCGTTTCGTCTTTAAGAAAATTGTGGCTGATTTTAATTTCAACTTAGTTTTTAGTTTTTGTGCAAAAATATTGTTTACATTACACGCCATATTTTTCGTATAAATGTCATGTTGAAATTGAATTTCTGAAAATTTAATAACGCCGATACCCTATTGTATGTTGAATATTGTAAAATATCGCATGTGAAAGAACTATTGGTTATTAATATTTCAGTACATTGCAACTACCAGTACAAAATATACTCACTGAGCTTAATAAGTTCTATCAATGGTGAATGGAAGATCCCTTTCACGTTAGTCCTTATCGAATCTAAAATTCCGGGCGATTGTCATAATTTATTTTAATTAACTCTACCCAGGCACAGGAAAGCCATATCCGAAGTGTTATCGTTTAATAATTGTCGCCATGCTTCGCCAAGTGGACGTACAGTGTGGTATAACCGGGCTAAGTTAAAAATAGCCTTATAACATGGAGAATATAATGAGGAGCACAGGGCACACTCTTGGGGCGTATTATACCCGTGGTGTTATCTCACGCCACACTGGAACGTGTGGTGGCGGCCAATTAAACGAACTTGCCTACCACGGCTGATCGCAAACAATAACTAGCTGTCACATGCTACGATGTTACTTTAACACGTAAAAAGCGTATTTATTTTCAATTGTGAAATGCCATAATATGATATTGTGGGCATTAAATTGTATGAAATGTGTAATAGGTTTTGTTACACTCAATATTGCATTCCGAACGCTTTGTGCAATAACTTTCACGCATTGTCAGGTGGATTGTCATTGTGGAGCAGTGGTGGCCCAGTGGTAACGACCGCGACTTACGAGTTGTAGGTCGTAGGTTCGAACCCAGACAGGCGCTTTACTTTGTGTAAATTATTTCATCACCACTGCTCTCAAAACGGTGAAGGAAAACATCGTGAGGAAACCGGCATGTCCTAGAAACGAAAATTCGAAGACATGTGACATCTACCAACCTGCACCGGGCCCGCGTGGTGGATTACGGCCCACTCCCTCTCACAGAGAGGAGGCCTGTGTCCCAGCAGTGGGAACATTTATAGCCTGATGATGATGATTGTCACATATTTATAACTAGCGACCCGCCCCGGCTTCGCACGGGTATAAACCGGGTTATTATATATATAAACCTTCCTCTTCAATCACTCTATCTATTAAAAAAAACCGCATCAAAATCCGTTGCGCAGTTTTAAAGATTTAAGCATACATAGGGATATAGGGACAGAGAAAGCGACTTTGTTTTATACTATGTAGTGATGTGCGTAAATGATTAATTTATATTCCTCTGTCTATTTCTACAATTACTTTAAAGACTGTCTCTTGGTCTCTTTTTATCTTCAGTCCTTCATATTGGTGACATCAGCTTTCCTCGGCATTCCTCTCCATGCTATATCGACTTAAATATGTGTAACCTAGCATGACAGATTAAGGCCCCATATTCACGATCCTTCTTATTATGCAGGGCGATACAAAGGGGGCTTTTATCGCATTTATTTAGCGGCTAAAGCATTATCGTGTTACACAACAACGCAGTGCCTAGCAAGTATAAGTCGGCAGACGTGTTGCGCCCCTCACTATAAATCCATCAGGTCGACTAGAGTTTAACACTCGCTGCCGTACTTCCATTCTTGTAGATATAGTGATTTACTGTAATGTTGTAATATTTACCTAACATACGATAAGATATGATATATTGAGTTAAGAACTTATAGATGTAGTAACAGATAGTAGAGCCTACGCCGTAGTCATTAGTAATATGTTTTAAATAAGCAAGTAATGTATTTTAAACAGAAAATAAAATCTTGGTGACTGCCTCGTTGGTCTAGTGGTCGCAAGCGCTACTGCTGAGCATGAGGTCCTGGGTTCGATTCCCGGGTTGGGTAAAGTGTTATTGGGTTTTTCTATCTGAAATTTCTCAGTAGCAGCTCGGAGTCTGGATTTGTGCCCGGTTGATGGCAATAGGCTCGCCCCCTATTACATGGGACTTGAACATAACTGGCGAGTTGTGGGTGTACCTACTACAGGGACACCTCTGAACAACCCTTCGGGGAAACAAGGCGTGATGTTATGTTAATGTTATGTATGTAAAATTTTGGTCTTATGCTTAGTCAAACGATTAATTCACTTTATCCGGTTTTTGTACAATAAATGCAAATGATAAATGAAAGAACGGATAAAAAAATCAGATTCACTTGCCGCTTCGGAAACGTATTTATAACAGTTTTTGTCCAATATAATATGCTGGCATTCCGACCAACTGTGTATTCAATTGTAAATACCTGCCCACTACTCAAGTTTCTTATTATATCTTAATTAAAAAGCTATAAAATAACATTGAACATTCTTGTCTGAGTGTTGACAGCATTTTATTACGTTTTTATTGAAGCAGGTGAAAAGTTTTATTGAAATGAATTGAGTATAACGTAACTGTGAGTAAGTAAGCTAAGTGTACAGCAACGTTATTATAAGTATTTGTTTGACACCTTGCAAAATTCCAGCAAAAGGTTTTACAACATTTTGATATTTTTGGATGATAACATAATTGTTGACTAATTGGCCAGGAAAGGCAGGACACAAAGATGAATGGCGAAGAATGGGGGAGATCTTAGTAGTCAGTGGAATAGTATAAGTTAATTTAAAAAAAAAGCACATGTGTGCAATTCACACGTGGTAGAATTGAAACCTTCAAAAATTAAAAAAAAAAAATTGTACTCGCTCAAATACTATTAACACACGTACAGACGCCAGCACCACAAGCTACTACAATCTGTCAAATTTCTTAATAGATTTTCAACTTTATCGCTAAATTATAAGGTTTAAAGTTGATTGGGAAAATTTGACAGTTTCGGGTAGCTTGATGTGCTGGCGTCTGTACAACGCTGAGGCCCAAGCAAACTCCCACTTTGCCTTGGTAAACACGAGTGGAGGGGGTACGAAGCAGAGCACAAAGAGAACCACGAACATAATGCTTCCTATCTCATTTTCTCTCACGTTAAATCTTATGAATTTGTGTCTGTCTCTTTTTACTGTCGCTTTTTCGTTTCATCGACTTTCAAATCACAACGATGCTAAAGAAGTTTTTACTTCAAAAACATAATTTTTAACAAGCAACAGGATGACTTTTATTTATTTAGGTAACTTCTTCTTTTTGTGTGTTTACTGACTAACCTGGTGTCAGAGTTTTGAAGCCGCCCATGGGCCTATGACTTGGCTTCAGATGCCGTCGAGAAATATCTCTCAGGCATGCCGGTTTCCTCACGATATTTTCCTTCACCGTTTTCGAAGCAAGTGATAATTATACAATACGCACATGAATCCGAAAAGTCAGAGGTGCGTGCCTTAGGTGCGAACTCGAAAAGTCGAGACCTATGACTTGGCAGTCACACCACTAAGCTATTACTGCTATATAAATAGGTAGGCTAGGTAATTATAACTTAGGTTCAACTATGCCAATGAAGAATTGTACCTAGGTACTTAGTATAAAATATACTGTAATAATAACTTTAGGTACTGAAATTCTAGCCTAGCTAATTAAATTTGTCGCAAGTTAAGACCTAGTCTGCAAAACGGAATCATAACATCAAAGTTTGTTCTATAACATTAGATATGTTAAAGACGAGTTTGTCAAGTGTTGACTAGTGGACGAGGGGCTTAACGTGGCTCCATTCATTATTTATTCAACGAGAAACCTCAGTACATTGTGGTCGGAGCCTTAAGTGGAGAAACTTCACACTATGATTTAATAAACGTGGACGTACATCGAACTAAACAAGACCGTTTTGTCATGGTAATGATCAAAATTACATCATTATGTGGCATTATAATAATTTATTTCACAATGTTTCATATCCTGTTTTCCTTCATCCGGGCGTTATCGGTACAAACCTTATTTATTACACTAGCTTCTGCCCGCGACTTCGTTCGCATGGAAATCGTAAGACATCACAATATACTACAATAATAACCACATTTTTTATAAAACTTCCCTGTATACTACGTTTGTAGTTTTATTCTCAGCAGCCAAAATATACAGAGAGTCAGGAATGGTAACTCGGGAGCAAGCGACGTAACAATTGTCCGTGTGAGAAGCCTCCCAGAGAACTGCACGCGCTTTAACTGGTAATGGTGGGGAATTTATGGTAGGTATACGCGCTATAAACATTGTCTCACCATCGCCACAACCTGTTAGAATTTCCACCTCGATGACGTTTTTCTGCAAAGACATGAGTTTGAGCCGGTTTCCGTTACACAGATATACAACCGGAAGTCCACTTGCCATTTGCGAATTGAGAAATTCTACGGGGTGATATGTGGCATCATCTTCCTCCACATCAGTATTAATGGAGGTGTATATCACTTCACTCCCTTCAATTTGTGAGAGAATACTGTGGTTGATCGCTGCAGCTTGATCACTTTCGGAGTTAAAACGGAAACACGCCTAAGAATTCTCTTGGTACGGTATTTGACTGATGTCCCCGTATATCAGACGAATAAGATCTTCTAAAGTGGGATCTACTCTACCAAGAGTCTCTGGTAGAGTACCTTCACCAACTTTTAGAAGAACATCGGAGAATTCTTGAGCATTTGAATTACCGCCAAGCCGAGCTCATATGATGATGGTCAAGCGCAGTTTATGAACTCTCGACCATAGAGTCGACCTTTTCAACGAAGTATTCATTTTGTCACTGAAGACTGTAACACCACCCATCATGTCTTGGTTCCTGCGGATGTCCTGCAGAGTTCTGTTTACAGTTTCCACTGCTTTCCTTTTTGCCATAATGCATTCATCCCATACGATGAAGCGCAATCCCTAAGCACACATCCCTTGTTACTGTTGCGTGACACCCCACAAACAGGCGTTTCGTTGCTTTCTAAACCGATGGGAATCTTAAACATGACGTGCACTGTTTTGCCACCAGGAAGCAGTGTGGCAGCGATTCCAGAAGATCCACACACATACATATTTTAAAATCGCTAGGACAAATTTGCTGTCAAAATCTGTAAAAAAACATTTTATTCCTACAGTCTTTTGCTCTAAAATGATCAGAATACAACCTTGAATGTTTTGTGACTGTAAAGTACTTGTAACTTAGTAGTTTCCCATAGCTTACGAAGTTTTCCATTTTTTCTGAATCAATACATTCTATGAACTATTACATACATAATCCAACATAATGTAAAAAAAGAGTTTAAAAAAAACAGATGTAAATCGAACTTACTACCCCAGGGGGCCTACCGCCAGCTCATAAAGCAGTATTATTTTAATATTACTTTAGTAGGAGAAAGAGATGGAGCTATATATCCTGTAGAGCTTCATCTCTTTCCCACACTGAAGTAAACTAAAGTAATATTAAAATAATACTGCTTTTGAGCTGGTGGTAGGCCCTCAGAACTTCAAATCATTCGTCCAACCGCTTACTTATTCGCATTGTTGAAAGTTAGCTAAAATAGCCGTTCCTATATAATAATGTCATGATTGACTGTATAGCGTGATGATAATCATTTAAAAAGTTAAATCGGTAACTACCTATCTACAATATCCCAACCTTTTGGCGCGTCCTTTTACAATTTGCATAGAAAAATACGAACATCATGTAATATTGCTCATCCCCCATAGCAAATAGCGTGATAGTCTATGCCCTACAGTTGGAACAGACAAAAATTCTAAAAACTTTATTTTCCGCATAAGAATCGATCCCAGACCTCGTAGCAATAACTTTCTTTCAAAATTTTTAACTTCGCTACAATTTCATTATATGTATAGATTATAGGTACATAATCAAAAAAAAAATCGTATCACAAAATGTGAAAAAAAAAGAAAAAAAACCGTAGGTGGGAACCGAACTTGCAACCCCATGTTTGCAAAGCAACCGTCCAACCGCTGAGCTAATTGCTTCGTTGAAACTTGTCTAAAATAGCCGTTCCTATATATTTCATGATCGACTGCTTAGTTCCATAAAGGTATAGCGTGATGATAATCATTTAAAAAGTTAAATCGATAACCATCTACAATATCCAAAAATTTTGGCGCGTATTTTTCCAAAAATACGAACATAATATAATATTGCTCGTCCCCCATAGTAAATAGCGTGATAGTTTATACCCTACAGTTTGACCAGACTTATAGGGAACACGTATGCAAAATTTTAACAGAATCTATCCGGTAGAATTTGCGTTATGCTAGAACATAAAAATACAACATAATGTAATATTGCTCATCCCCCATAGCAAATAGCGTGATAATTTATACCCTATAATTTGACCAGACACACAGGGAATATCTATGCAAAATTTTAACAGAATCTGTCCGGTAGAATTTGCGCCATGCTGGAACATACATACAGACAAACAGACAAAAATTCTAAAAAAAATATTTTCGGCATTAGAATCGATCCTAGACCTCGTAGCAATTACTTTTTTTCAAAAATATTCAATGTACAGTTTTGACTTCGCTACGATTTTATTATATGTATAGATACTAATTCCATGGTACTTATTGGTGCCGATTCCCTTGTTCACAAACTAAACTAAATTTAAGTTCACTGCATCTTTTTCTTTCTATTTCATTAAGAAAAGGACAGAAGATAAATTTTAGTTTAGTCCTGTCAAATTAATCAGCGCCTGTCACTCTCCATACAAGTTTAGACGTGATTAAAAATTGCCTACTAAAATTACGTCAATTTACGTCAAGCGCTGATTAATTTGACAGGACGAAACTAAAATTTATCTTCTGTCCTTTTCTTATTGAAATAGAAAGAAATAGATGCACTGAACTTAAATTTAGTTTAGTTTGTGAACAAGTGAATCGGCACCATTGACAGATCTCGTCAGTTAAAAGCCGCCTATGACGTAAGGAGGACGACCAGTCCTTTATTTATGTAAATACCAAGTAGATATTAACTTTTCCACAAAGTGATCACAAGAGCAGTTAAAACTAGGAATAATAATGTAGGTAGATATGTATCAAATAAGTAGATATAAAAAACTCCTATATGTACCTACTCGTATAATCCGTCAGTTTTTCTATCGTAGGAAGTTAAACTGCAGTAGTAAAAAAGTTGAAGGAAACCTGACTCGAGACTTTAAGAATTTTATGCCAATGTTCTCAATAATCTGAGGAGCTCGTGGCTAAGTAATAACAGCCGCAAGGGACAATCCACCAAGTTAAGCTACGCTTTCCGGGGTTGGTCCGTGGATGGGTGACCATCTTTATATTGAGACTCCTCCGTGCCTCGGAAAGCACGTTAAACTGTTGATCTCGGCTGCCATTCGTGGATCTTTGACAGTCGTTACGAGTCGTCAGAAGCCCGAAAGTCTGACAACCAGTCTTACCAAGGGGTATCGTATTACCCAGTTACTGGGTTGTGGAGGTCAGATAGGCAGTCGCTCCATGTAAAATACTGGTATTCAGCTGCATCCGGTTAGACTGGAAGCCGACCCCAACAGAGTTGGGAAAAGGCAAGGCATATTGATTGTTCTCAATAATCGTGGGAAGCTCTTTTCAGATAATTACTTCCCAATAAAAATGTATTGATCAATTCAACGAAGACTGTCTTTGTTCAGAATCGATGATAATTATGATTCATTGTTTTGATATAAAACAAAGACGAACAGGTCGAAGAATAAATAACTTAGTTTAAAATTATGTATGCAGCACCTTCTCATAGTAACAAAAGCTCTATTTAACTTTATAATTCTTGGATTTTATACATAGATACTTATCAAAGTAAACAAAGAGGTATTTACCATCAACATTTCTAGTCGATTACTTACAATTCGCTTCATACTTAGTTTAATGTTCTGTCATGTCCAACTGCGTAGAACAAGATGAATTATAGTATTGTCTGCCAAAACTTTGACCGTTGTTTCGCTAATATCAAAAGTAAACATACTGCACGATGTACAGAACCCATGACATATGTAGATTACTTAAGTAGTAAATACTTACGTTGAAAGAAGCGAAGGTACTTTACACAAAGGATAGAAAGTCAAAGGCGAAAGTAATATTTAGAACGACCTTCGCAGAAAACTTGGTACTTTTATTATAGGAATTCTCCTCATATAACGTCCTACTACTTTTTCACAAAACTCTACTTCATAAGTTTTTGAGAGTGCCATAAATTCAGTCGAATGTGTGCAATATTTTGTGCTAGATTTTAGTTTTGTTTTTATCTATTGCTAGTAGGTACAGATATATATTATTTGTTGTTAATGACATGATCGATTTCGTATCAAATCAAACTTTAGTACTATTCATGGTGATTGATGCTAAACACAACCGTTTTAGTGAGATGTTTCGGACCTTTATTGTACATTTGTACAGGTTTGCACAATTGTACAGCGTCATAAAGCTTTCCAAAACTAGGATGTAGTGTTTCTAGTTAGCTGACCCATGAGTTAAGTGCAGATATAGATATACTTATCTTAATTTGAGGTGTGGTTTGCCTTCAGATGTAGGCACCTCAAATTCAGTAGCGTGATACATAAATAACCAGCATTAAAACGAGTGAGGATTCCTAAATGTTGGTTTTTACATACACACATAACATCACGCCTTGTTTCCCCGAAGGGTTGGGCAGAGGTGTACCTGTAGTAGGTACACCCAGATTTCGCCAGTTATGTAATAGGGGGAGAGCCTATTGCCATCAACCGGACACAAATCAAGACTCCGGGCTGCTACTGAGAAATTCCAGATAGAAAAACCCAATAACACTTTGCCCGATCCGGGAATCGAACCCAAGACCTCATGTTCAGCAGTAACGCTTGCGACCACTAGACCACCGAAGAGGTCATGTTGGTTTTTATTGTTATATTATCTAATTACATCTTTCTATCACCTCCTATGGGACTTAAAATATTTCCAGAGTACATCTGACTGACTCACGTTGACAATTCTTTACTATGTGTTACAATGGGGGGGACCTGGAGTTCTAAAATACAGGCCTAGGCTTAGTTTAGACTTCAGATCTCCCACAAATTATAAAATTTTGTCAAAATATCTGTCAAGATTTATATAAATGTAATTTGTGGAGATAAATAAACATAATTTTATTTTTTTTTTTTTTATTTTATCTACCAACCTTGCTGACTGTTTTACCACAGCATAATCCGTTCTTGTGTAGTTCGTGCAGACGCAAGAGTTGGAGATAAACCAGCAGTAATGAGAAACAGATGACTCTGTTATCCGATATCGCTAATACAGAAAGAAATGTATTCATACCTTATTTATGACTCTATTACACATTTTAGAGTATGAAAATTTTATATTAAATGTAACGTATTGCCTACATATTTGATAAATGGTAGAAATAAAATGTTGGTTAAAAAATTTACACTACCAATAAAACTCATCGTAGAGTTCGTCGCATCTGTTAAATCTTAAGGCTCATACATAAGTTCGTATTTTTAATGTTAATCTATGGAATCTTATCTCTATGAAATGAGATTAAGAATTTACATATTTAGAACGTTGGTGGTACATTAAAAACTACTCAAAGTTGAAACTCAAATCCTCTAGCTTTTTGAGTGTCTGTTGATATTAGCATAACATCTGGTGTTACAAACTACACTTTGTCTTCATTCATTTTGTGGATAGAATTTACTCAAGAGCGGTCAGTTAATACTAGCCCATATTTAATTTGAAAGGCTTACGGATACGGTGTACAAAAAAATTGTCGTAAAAAAAATGTAATATAGGGAACGAAACAATATTCTGTACATACTTAAAACACATTATTCTTGGGATAAAAAGAAATTGTTTCATCGAAAAAATTTGTTATAATGTTCGTAGCAGTTTCGTAGCACTTCGTAGCAAACACCACAATTTTCAATTTTCTACTTATTTCTGTTTCATAAAACATTCTTAGCCTCAAAAAATACTTTTAAAAGTTTGCCATGCCATGCTACATAAACCCAGGTGTATCAAAACTATCCAACAAAATCCACCGTGTACCTTTTGCGGGTGTGGGTCTGACAAAAAACACAACATTCACATGTCACCGTAAATAAAATATGGTTGTACAGTGCAAAAGTTTTCGCGCACCCCTAAATATTCCATTATGGTTGAAGTATAAATGGGACATAAATTCGAGGAGCTAAGTTGTGACGATTACTCAGCGGGACACAAAGCGACGTTGTACTGGTTAAGGGCTGCCATCAATATGCATTTCTCAGGATTTGGCCCAGTTTTTAAGGCGCCCTGGGATGGTGAAATGGTTTTTTTTTTATGGACCCGATTTAAGTGTTTGCATAGAACAATTATTGCACAATTGATTTCGATTAGGGCTAAGCTTAGCAATGAATATTATTTAATTATGACTTCAATATTAAAATAATTTAGTACCTTATATTTTTTATAAGTTTGAGAAGTTTTAAACGATGTCTTGACTGATTAAGCGCCAACCCTGCAGCAGTCCAGTCGAAAGTACCAAAAGTAATGACCTTTCCCATTAAAATAAATATGGTGTGACACCATACAGTCATGATTTCAATGTTCCATTGTATGTCTGAACGAAAACATTTGTTCTTGGCTGTGAACCAAGTTTTTAAGCAAGCGTATTATGATTTATGAAGGCTAATTTAACAGTTTTTGTGAGAAATACAATTTTATTTGAAATTAATGTTGGCTAGTCGCATTAAAATTGATGTATGAAATATTTCTGGCCGTATAACATTTTAGTTATTACTGTGGTCTTAAATCACATTTACATCTAATATACAGGCTGAGGTTTTAATGATAACAAACTGTTACATTAAATAAACTCCGTAGGGCTTAAACCTCGGCAATGTGGCTATCGACCGAGGATATTCGAAATTTCTTAATTCAATCACCGCAGGGACTGAATGGGAGTTGATGCAAATGGTCTACTGCAATCTCCCAAAAAGCTATTCAACCTTATCTAACATAAAGCAAAAATGTCGGTCAAAGTTAAGAAACTTGATTTAGATACCCTCTTTCCTTATTGCTTTATGTATGTTCAAGTCCAATCAATTGCTCAGCTTTTTGGGCTTCCAATACATTCACTGTAAGCCTTACGTAGGAGTTAGGTACTCCATTTCCTTCCATTAAATAAATGTACGCGATTATTTTATCTCAGACGTGACAAACAATAGTTTTTAGTTTCTTTCACGGACTAAATACTCTATTGTGATGCAAGCTGGGACACTAAATCTCCACAGTTAAATACGGCAATTATTCAGGGAAGGCACAAAGTTTCATTGTGCGTGGCTCGCCGTGTTCTCTCGCTCCATAGTAATATGCTCAGTAAATTTGGATTTTCATGCCTTGTCATCCGACATAAGTGTTTTAATGCGCTCCGTATTATATATATTTAATAGCATGTGACATTGATGAGATGACGTCGGTATCTCCATTATTTATGCTATTCAGAGCATCTCCGAGCCTTACTTGAATTCGATGAGTTATTAAATAAATTCCGTTTCAATACAGTCCGTTAAAGAAATTAAACCACAAGCCTCGTATAGTAGGTACTCGTTCATAGAATTGGATCCCCTCGGATCGATTGAAGATAAGACCTCGTAACCAGAGAAACGTCTCGTCTAACAAACTGTACCCTGCCAATATTAAACTCACTATAATTCACGGAAAAAAAATGAGCACCGAGATCTCGGAGATGTTTATCGCATTAATATAATACGGCATTAAGATTACAATGGGTCGGCTCAAGAGAGGTCCAATATAAGGAGCTCACAAGCTCCGCGTGCTTTGTTGTGAAAATAACTTTATGCCTCAGAAAGCGGGGGACAGTATAAAGCAACCACGGCTTTCAATAAAGCCAATGGTCCTCTTTAGATGTTATACTCTCTTGTTCATATCCTTTGTGCAATAATGCAATGTTATTGTGCCCTCATGATAATATTACTGCGCTTAAAAGGTTTAATAGCAACTCAGTTTAGAATATTTATGTAGTCTATTACAATGACATATTGTGCGCACTGACGGCGTATTACTAAAGCAATGACCGAAAACGGTAACACGCAAACAGCACTCCAATACGCAAAAGGTAGGAAGGGGAGCCGAGACTGGCACAAGCAAGATTGCTATCAAACAGCGCCGCCCTCCTTATAGTAGCAGACAATCGCGGCTCCGCAATTACAAACAAGTTATTTACAGCCAGGCCATACGGAGATATTTTAAGCTTATTTCCATCTAATCTATTGATTCACGCACGCGGCATTGCACGCTTTTAATGTTCTTATTTAGTCCAATCGGTATTCCGACTTGGTACCGAATAAGGCCGAGCCGCATTTATCATTGCTCAAGTGCTCCAGCCATAGATTATTACTCTGAGGCACCAGCACCCATCTTTACTTCACTTGATAACGATGAAACTTCAAATTGCTCTCTTTATTTACTCCGAAAGCTCGTACGAGTGAAATCGTAAGCACGATCGGCATGAAAAGATCGAATTTATTAGTTCATAAGTCATGAGGGTTAAGTAATAATCGTCGACAATGGGCAATAAAGAGTTTATAGGCAGTAAAGTTCGATTTCCTCGCACGTCGGGGCTCGGAAGTCAACTGCACGAAATTCAGAGTTATAGCCACCTAACTTATACACACCCTGAACTCAATAATCGATTTTCAATGTAAACAATTTAATTACATTGGAGTATGTCTCTCTCTTGGAGTCGGCTTTCGTGTTGTTGCTTAGGAACTTTTGATTATCTCATTAACACGTACAGTTTACGACTTGATTGAGTTCGAATCAATAATCTTTGTCAAGAATGTAATAAAGTACCTTCTAGAATTACTATTTACGATGTTTGTTGTTAAATAACAAAATAATTATTTACGTGACGCCGTAAACATTTTACGTTGATTTTTATGTTTGACATTAAATTCCGGACTGAATGTTATCTCATTTTAAATATAAATGACTTAACCGTTTGTTCACAGAACAGTTCTGATTACTTCTGATGCAACCCGTTTAGAATTATTTGAAACCAGTCGTAGTCGTTGAACGATTTGGTTAACGAGAGTATTACTTACAGAGCTCGTTGCGCCTCGTTTAATCGTAAAAATTATTTAATGACAACTCCTCATCGACTATCATTCCGTATTAAGAGATATAAATAACATTTCAGTTATTTATAACCGAACACAACAGTACCGTTGAGAATGTTGCGCTTGCGACGGTGGAACGGAAGATTAATAGTTATTATCACAGACAACTACCTGTTATGAAATAGCTGGTGTTTACCGAATTGTTTAAAGTAATTTGTGTAAACAAAGTGCGGGGCCGTCAAACAATGGTTCGGAGGTAAAGTACACAGCCCTTGGGTATAGCATTACAAGGAATATAATCTTACGGCGGCTGGCAGCGAATGTTTAAAATAAACAGAGATGGTTCGCGGCCGCGCCCGCCGCCTCCTATCATAACATTATTGTTTTCATTGCTCGCCCAGCGCTGGACGTGGCTAACCATAACCAGTTAAGTTACCGACGTAACCTCAGATGGACCGCCATCAACCTTATTTAAAATTCAAAAATAATGTAAACAAAACACCTGTAATATACCATAACTAAAGCAACCACTTGTACTGACGAAGAACTTGTTAGAACTCTGTTTACATTGCATTAACCATTCTTTACAACGGATTTGTGTTTGAACAAATTAATTCACACCAACAAAGGTGTACTTAATACTGTTTGTTGCTAGATAACATAGTTACGATAATATATGCATCTGCTTATGAGAGAGAATAAAAAGCTCACACCTAAAAGTTTGTTCAGTCGAGCAGCGAAGGGACAACAGCTTTATTAGAAAGCTCTAAAGATTCCTAACAATGCCAATCCGCTGCGAACAGTATAAAAACGTAATTGGTATCTTCAAACGCGTTTCACCGAAAATCAATCGGAGATATCTTTTATCATTTTTCTTTAGAACTGCAAGAGTTCATTGTTAGCTAACTAGAAAGAAAAGATTTGTCCTTTTTTGTTCATACAAACGCGGTGTATAACCTCTGAAACGACCTTTACGTTACCTTTGTGGAGGTTAAGTGGGCTATGCGTAACAGTTTATCACATTGCTCTGTTTTGATTGCCCGAGCACCTCGCTGTATTAAATGGAAGGCGGCGCGGTGCGGGCGACAATGGAATGTATTACAAGTACACTGTCACAGCCGGTTTAAGCTCTTACAATGATTAGCCGAAATCCAGTCACGAACTATTTATTATTGATGAGAATCGATACAGAGGACCCGAAATAAGTTGAGATGCATGTACCCACGGATATCGTTTCTTGACATGTGTATTGTTATTGACCTCGAAATATCTGGTTGTAAAGCAAACAAAGCCGTTCTCAGAATCAATGACTTATAGTATACATGGTAGTTACACAAATAATGCATTATTCTGGTTTGTTTCCCGAAGCGGATACGTGTCCCAACCATCCCGACTCATTCATTTTCATTAGTTCCCATTATGTAATCAAAACACTAAATGCAACGGACGCACCGAGGAAGCAAACCGTATAAGGTACAATCAACCGCAATAAAGGGGTAGTCTACCGAAGACCTCCAAATGCCCTATCAAAACGAAAGGAGTTTTTTACATCAAGGCACCATATTTGTCGGAGAATAGAAAAGAAAACAAAGTTTTTATTCTTTCCAAATGTTGCGAAAGATCATTGTTACATTTTACTTCCATAAACTGACTCTTTACGCAGCAGTAATAAGATGTAAAATCCTTCACCGGATTGCGCATATTTCACTTTGTTGGGCTCGTAAAGATTCGCTTACCTGCTTGTTTGTTGTGAGTAGGAAAGGGGCCATCGGGCGAACCTTTTTTTATCATTGAATTTTATGTGTGGGAATTTTAATGTGCACCCAGAACGGCACGTTCTGCTTCTCACAGCTGGGCCGCAGTTGGTGAGGATTCTTGCAAAACACGTGTCGCGGTGGTAATAAAATGTCTAGTAACGCTTGCTTTAACGCCGGAATAAAGAACATATTTCTGAATAACGATAATGAAATGAACATTTTCTACGGTCTCGGGTCGTGAAGGTTATTTATTGTTTTATCGTAAAGCCGCAGCTGCATGTTTACAATTACTACCGGATGATTGATGTAGTAGTATAGTATCTTTCCACACTCAAACAAGTTTATCGCCGCCATCGATAGCTGGGCTAGTATGAATATTATCTGTGGGCTCGCAGACGGCGTGGCAGAAAACGCAACGTCATCGATCCCACACTCAGCTGCGGCTCCTCGCCGGACCCTTGAAATTACTTCAATCATTTAAAATAAACACGCCTTCCTCGAAATGTGTCGAGAGAGGTAGCTATTGGTCCCATCATACCATCATAAAATCCACTTTGATTTATGATATACTCCGCGATCCTCGGTCTCAGTTGCTTTTGCATCTGCCGGTGTTTTTTTAGGTTGCAGGATATTGAAACTTTTTAGTTTATTTCGGATATATTTGACTCCACATCTGGTTACACTGATATCTAATTAATGACAATCATCAAAATTACAACCCCGTAAAATCTAATCATGAAATAACTTTTAATTCGTTTTCGTAATCAACTAATAAGAAGTAACTAATGTTTGAAACAGCTGGAATTCTAGCAAGAAATCCAACGGGCGGCGCGCAGCGGGACGCCTCGACAATGCCAACCAAATTAAAAGGAACCGTAAACGTTTCCACTTGAGCCTTGCTAAAATTTATTGCTCTGAGTTTTTTCTCCTGTTTCACTTGCTAATGAGATTCGAATGCTGCAGCTGTATATTCGAGATGTTGGACGAAGATTAAAAAAATCTTGCTGAGAGTTTCTATTTACAGTATTGCAGGAGAAAAGATGTTTACCGCAAATTAAAGCCCTTCGTTTTGTTTTTTTGTTTACGTAATGCTGATTTTGTTTCTTAGTAAAACGGGACGGGCGGATCGACATAAAATATTCTACCGCTACGCATATTGAAATTTGCGCGAGTAGACGCGAGTAGATTGTAGAGCGTCTTATTGCAAGCGATAGGTATGATGAGAAACGAGAATCTTGATTCGAAATTCTATCTCGATGTTATAAAGCTGGTATTGAATCGGAGGCAGTTCAACGCGGGTGGTCCTTAGGCTATGTCGGCTGAGCGAAGCAAGAATGCAAATTTCACTAGTGTTGCTGGCCGGTATGTTCTTGAACTCTGTTGCAACTAAATGAAGGTGGCTAACCATAAGCCCGGCTAGGAAATTACTAATTAAGAACTCCATAATAAGGCTTTAAATTATACGTTACAAACTATTGTGGTACGGGTATATAATTATAAGCTAGCAAATCGCCGATTGAAAAATATGATAAGGTAAGTAGTGTAGAGAATTTTGTTACGAATGCACGACACGACATTGGGGGAGTTATCGATACGATCGATGTTAAAAAAAGAAAATGGTGTGGAACGAATGATGCAATACGAATTAAGTGCGGCAAACTAGATCGATGGAATAAAGAGGCGCTCTTTTGACGGGCTGACGGAGCTAACTACGGACAAAGGGACAATAGTGAAAGAGCAAAGTACCGAAGCGTGGCGATCCAGTGCTTGCTTCCGGCAACGTGGGAACGCCTTTTTATAGCTATCGATCATTTCTAGTCTGATATTCGATATCCATAATCCACCCCTCCCTTAAAAGTGTTTGAATCCAATCAATTTGGTTTAGATAATAATGTAAAATATTTAGGATTAATGAACATTGAGATTTGTTTTCGAGGACTAGGTACAAGTTCGAATATAACAATTTTCATGTAAGTTATAAAACTAGTAAAATAACGTCTTACTAGAAATAGGTATGTATCCATTTTTCATGTTTATTGTGGACTGCATTCAAATAATGTGAATTGATACGCAAATAAAAACGAAAACCCAAGCAACTTTTTGATAAATGATGCAAGTCTTGCTACGTTTTGTTCATACTCTCATATATTAATCATAATAGGTATACAATGCCGAAGTTGTTGACGACCATTTCAGTTCAATCTAACCAGAATTATCATCTTAACTGCACTATCAACTATATTATAATAAAAGAGTTTCCTAACTAAATTCCAATTCATGTTTCGAACGTCAGTCTACACAAAATCAAGTGCGAGTCCAATCCGCCTCCGCCCATCGCTACATTCCTAAACAATAGTTCATCAAATGGGATCGGTTCACTCGACGTGTCATTTCACGGACCATCGGCCGTTGTACCATTTAGCACTTCCATTTTCTTGACGAGAATCGCTTTTCTACAATTACTAGTTTTATCACAATACCGTTTTAGCAAAATCATGCTGTTGCTCATGTTCTATTAGCATATTATTTTCCATTATTATTTCGTGACAAATTGCGTAGCGTAAGTGGACTTCAATTCCATTCTAAGTACCTGGTACTTGTTGATAGGCCTACACTGTCCTTCCATACCTATTAACACTGTACTTTAAAAACATTGTAGAAACCATTTATTTTGAAAAGAGTAACCGTGGAGTTTCTTGCTGGCTCTTCTCCATAGGAAGCGACCAATTGGAACCGTGAACCTAGCTTCTGACGTTTCATAAGTGCCCTTGTAGGTTTACGAGAATTTTTTTTTTTTTTTTAATTCATGTAAACGGGCTTCAAGTACCATTTATAATATTGCCTTTGTGTTATTTGTTACTTCGGTAATTTGAAGCTTTTATCGCTATTGATCGCATTATCGTGTGTGCATCATGTATTTGCTTCTCATACATTTCTGCAGTGTCGGAATCGTCTACAAAAACTATAACGATTCTTTTTTCTACACCATCGATTGCAGTTCCGATAAGTGTATGATACAAAACTAACAAGTGAGGGTTGCTCTTGCCAAATACTACCCCAACATCGGAAGCTCCTCACAGCTTCGGGAAGCATGATTTATCGGACAAACTTACGCCATTACTCATCTCACCATTCGTTACTCCAATAAAAAGAACGTCTTCCGATAATTTATTGGGAGGAGTATGGATTTTTTATTATACACGTCTATTTTAGAGTGCACTCTGTCGCACTGTTATTACTTCATAAATAAAAGATTTGATTTACTATATCCTCAGAATGCCATTAAAACTTTTTGAGAGGTCGTATGATAGTTTCTTCCATGTTATGGCTGTTTTATCCTTCATGATGTTTCCATGTACATATTAAAATTTGTTGGAATATTTGGGGCTCTTCAAATACAATTCGTAGCCGGTTCCATGGACAGCTGATGCGGTGAACAGGTGAAAACATTTTATCACTAACAAGAGCTCAAACAAAATATACAGAGACTGTAAAGCAATAAAAACACAGATGTTTGTACAAAATTAAATTATGCATGCGACAGATGTAACTGACATTAAACATACAAAAATTGTTATCAAAGCGACTGCATTTTCGTTGGAAAAATAAATAGGCGCCTAGCTTAAAGATAAATAATAATTTGCTACATAATAAATAAAAGACAAATACAATTTAATAGTAAATACAATACCTTTAAGGGTGCGATCATAAGTTGTTGAACTTGAATCGGATGAAACACACGAATGTACAAATAGGAATTCAGAGTAAGTTGTAAAAGTTTCAACTTTACCAAATTACTAAATAACTGCTACTTCGCATCAACTTGTCAAGTAAACAGACGCGGCACATGAAACACGACTTCAAAATACAGTTTAGTTCACTTTACAAGACGTATCACTGAAGGAGATAAAAATTAAACTTCTCAAAAACTTACACTCACAGTTAAGTTAAACTCACTAAGTTAGGTTCTAGTTAGTTGGACAGTAACACTGTGTCCATATAGCGAAAGCTTCTCAAATGTTCAAATAACACTGCACAATTATAATGTGTCGCACAAGGTGTAATCACAAGACCGGGCGGACCGGTCGGCGAGCGGCGGCGAGTGACGGCGAGCAGCGGCTGGGTGCGTACGGCGGCGTGGAGTCGCGGCGGCCGCGCGAGCCTCTCTGCCTGCATCACAGAAACCCTACGGCGCGCGCGGGGGCCGCCGATAGACGAAAATGGCTTCACAAGTTAATTTTTTTCTCTTTCCTCCTTTAATATTCCGCATATGCCGTGCGCGGCCGGCGGTGCGAGCGCATGCGTCCCAACCCCGAGCCCATGTAGGGGTTGTAATGTAACGCGATGCACCCGCACTTTACGTAACTTATTGGGCCGTTTATTGAAGCTACTGTTTAATACCCTTTCCATGTCGGCTTTGTGCGTAGCTTCCTCGACATTCATGTTCAAAGCGAGAGGTTATTAATCGTCGTTCAAAATACTTTAATCTAACAGAAACTGTTCATCAATCTCAATGTAGAGTGTTAGTGTTGCTTCCACGTGAACTTCCACCGAACAATGATGGGTAAATTGTACATAGTTTGTTTTAATTAGCGCTTACCTCTTACACGCCGCCTCACAGAAGTTTAAAGTTATGTTTTAATATCAGTTCCACTGTACTTGTTTGTTCGTAAAAGGAATTACACGAAACTACTTTACCGCCGACTCTTTTCAACAGAGAAAGACTTTTCATAATAGAATTAGTCCTGAAGTAAAGTGCTTTAGATTCTCTCCATAAACAATTTTATAATTTATTTGAAAATCTCTTTATGAACTTATTCTTTGTCGGTTTATTTCGAGCTTTTAGTTGCTTCATAAAAAATTAGTGGAGAAATGTAGCCGGAATGAATTATTTATTGCTTAGCGCTTGGACACCCATTAGCACAGCTATTACATTTTATTTTAGTTCAACGACGGATTGTCGGACTTGTTTTTAAATTAAAAGGATTCAGTTAAATCCACGATAAAACTCTAATGAGTTTATGTCTGCACCAACTTATTATGTATAAAGATGTAAGTATACTACTGACTGAATAAATAAATAAGATATTCTTTTATTTTTTTAAGCTTAGGAGACAATGGTGCCGATTCCCTTGTTCACAAACTAAACTAAATTTAAGTTCAGTGCATCTTTTTCTTTCTATTTCATTAAGAAAAGGACAGAAGATAAATTTTAGTTTAGTCCTGTCAAATTAATCAGCGCCTGTCACTCTCCATACAAGTTTAGACGTGATTAAAAACTTGCCGACTAAAATTACGTCAATTTACGTCAAGCGCTGATTAATTTGACAGGACTAAACTAAAATTTATCTTCTGTCCTTTTCTTAATGAATTAGAAAGAAAAAGATGCACTGAACTTAAATTTAGTTTAGTTTGTGAACAAGGGAATCGGCACCATTGTCAATCTAGGATCGATAAAGAAGAAGAAGCAAGAAGCAACAAGATTCCTGTTCCAAAGAAGTTGTCGCGAAGAGAATTGGCCAACAATACCTCGTTACCTTATGACTTTAATAGCTGTGACATTTATCTATATTGTGGTAGTTTTAAAGGAAATCATCAATGGTTTTTAAACTATGCGAGGATATCTAATATGTTATATACCTATGGTTTAAGGAAAGATCAAAATTAAAATAAAACTTCGAACAGGTTCCGCATAAAAAGAACATTGAATCAAAATTATATAAAACACAAAAGCTCTAAGAGACACGTCACACACAGCCCCTAGTCACATTATACACTACATTCCGAACAATTTTCACACAAGTAAAATAGCAGTTTTTTTACCGAAGCTCGTGAGCAAACATCCGATTGTTCGAAGTTTTTGCATTTCATCCACGTTCAGTGCACACGTAGTAGGACAGGTACAGAAGGCTGTGTTACTCGTTGACAGTGCGCCGAAATACGGCCGAGCGAATTAGCATACAGTTCCCATGTGCACCGTCAATCGGCCGCGTCCGCTATACGGCGTCGCGCCATGCTTTCGTCTTTTATGCCATCAGCGAACTATAGCTACGCGAAATAGTGATGTGAAACAGTTTGTCAAGCTTTTTGTTGAGCAATTTTATCGATATCAGTTTAGAAATAAAACGAGGCTCTATTTTAGTCAAACCGATAGAGTATCCAGTTATTATGAAGTGTAATAAATACTTATGAATGTTTAGGAGTACGTATCGAGTTATTGACTGTGTTAGTCAGTATCTCATCGTTTTTATTAGAAAAGTTTTATTATTGACGTAATAGATACGATCTTTATATCAAATAGATTGCAATATTAAATTTCTCACCAGGCGTATTCGTAGTGTGACGTTAATGTCAATAAAAATTACATTTCTTGAATATTTATTAAATGCTAATGATGAGAAAGGTTTAATTAATGCTTGCACTGTAAACATTTATATTTAATTTGCATTTTAATAGATATAAAATACACCTACACCAGAATTTGGAGTGAGAATTTTCTATTAGGAACGTAGACCTTTGTTTGTTAAACGTTACGTAGCTTTTCCGCTTATCATATTTTGTGCAGCCCTAGTTCTGGATAGGCTTTGATCACAACCTCATCTGTAAGCCACGATGTGGCCTAGGATTCAGCACGCCTGCCTAAAAGATGCCTATTCACGTTTGCCTTGAGGGCTCTAAGGTAAAAGCGTTCCCGTTTTGGCCTATTTCTTTTCAAAACGCCTTCTAGTTGCACCGAATTAATATATGTAACCAAATACTTTATTATACAGTCACGATACGCTTTAAAGTTTATAACGTTATTTTGAATTCAAGACTTCATTTTTAGAATTTTTTAGAAATAATTTCTTTCAATGATATTGGCGCTTTACTTTGTGTAAATTATTTCATCCCCACTGCTCTCAAAACGGTGAAGGAAAACATCGTGAGGAAACCGGCATGTCCTAGAACTGAAAATTCGAAGACATGTGACATCTACCAACCCGCACTGGGCCCGCATGGTGGATTACGGCCCACTCCCTCTCATAGAGAGGAGGCCTGTGTCCCAGCAGTGGGAAATTTATAGGCTGATGATGATGATGATGAATGATATTGGAAAATATTGTAATTTTTACTGAAAATATCTACTTTTCATTTAGGTATATTTTCTTTGCCAAACACTTTTCTCAAATTTTATAGGAACTTTGTAGCGTTACTACGCTAATCAGTCCACTTCCAGATACTTCTGATTCTTTCAGCGTATTTACGGGTTTTCATCAAGCCATCCAATTCTCCGAGATACAGAGAGATAAACCATTTTATTACACTGTCAGTAAACAGTTACTTTTTATTAAAAAGGAAAATTCGTATAAATTGACAATAATAGAAAGAAAGTCACTAACGAACACAATTATAATAACAAAGGCTAAATAAACGTTGACCTAAATTCGGCTTTAAACATAAAAGAACGCAATTCCTGCTTTTGAAAGTTTCGTAGAATCACGGAAAGGCATTATGAATGTATTGTTGAGGTGCTAAAACGTAGTTTCGATATGCATTCATTGTGGTCTCAAGCCTGATTGTAGGATTGCGTGTGCCGACTTGATAACTAAGCAAAAGCGCACTCTGTTATTAAAATATGGATATTCCGTACGGTAGCAATATTTCTTTTTAATTAATGTGAGGAAAAAATGAGCTAGAATTATTTATGGTTTATTAAAGTGATGCATCACCCTTGTAGTTCATTGCTTAGTAAGCTATTTAATCGAGTTAGTTTTTGTTGAGAATATTTTGCAATTATTGGAACTAGAAATGATACTACACATATAAGGCTAATTGTACCTTACTCAATTTACAAACTTGTTGATATATTTGAGTGCTTTTGAGAAAATGTGAATTTAATAGTTTGTGGGAATATAACATTCAGCACACAAGCCTCATAACTTTATTAAAATAACCATTGCCACATGATAAATTTGACATAGAAAACTTAGTTTATTTTAAAAAGCTACAGGAACAAAAAATTACTAGTTTTTTTCCAACAGGTGACTGAAATGATGAACTTTCTGTGTGCAGCAGTGAAAATCATAAGTACCATTGCATGTTTGCTACGTGCACAACTATATCAACACCTGTGCTAAGTATACTTATGGTTTATATTCCATTAAAAATATATATTTTTCTCCTTCACCTTTTCGGTCGCATCCAACTTAGTCTTTCCCAAAATTTTCCACGTAGAGCCGGCATCGTCTGGTTGCACGTAAACGCTAACGCCCCCACCACTTTTACATAGCTATTGCCTTTATTTTTCCATTTCCGTTCTTATTAATATTTCACTTAACTTTGCTTTTAGTCCGTATATTTCGGGTGTAAAAAGTTTAAGAGTCGTGTTAAAAATTCATGAAGTGCAGAATACAATGTTTTGTGAAAAGCTCATTTTAGAATTTAAATACATTTAACCTAGAATGCAAAATTTCGTCCGCAACAAAGCAAGATTGTAAAATACAATCCGCATTTCCACAATTAACTTAGAAACAACGAATTAGTTTAACAGAGGCTGCTTTTCAAATTATCGTAATGGAGATCTGTGTACTGTGTAGTCTGTGTAGACAAAACATGGCCGCTAATGAACGATACACAACACAAAGTTGTAAGAAATTCGATAAAAGGTACCAGGATAGCTGAAGTGGTAGCATCTAACTGGTTATTATGGTCGTAGGCCCACAACTACTTGTCAGCCGTAAATTATTACTACTTGTGCACTGTTACCGTCCGGTCCTTGGTCAGATGTGTAATTATTGTACACAGCTTTAAGTGGGTAATATGTATGTATGGATGTTGTAAGCACAGATACACAATATATGGGCTACGCAAAAAGCATGTTGCAAATAGCGCAGCGATGCAAAACCCTGTACCTACGTATTGTATGTAGATACAATACGTAGGTACAGGGTTTTGCATCGCTGGATGGCTGGCAAAGTGATGGAGTTTATTGTTTATGTTATTTTTTATTAAAAATGTTACAGTTTTCCCTTAAAGCTTTTCACTGAATTTGAAGTACGTGCTCTCAAGTTTCAAACAGCAACAATTTAGACGTAAGGACTTCTTTTATATTAAATCATATTCCAGTTGACAAGCTTGGCTGGCAGACGTCATTATTCCAGCAATTATCGTTATTTTTTAATCGTCTACTTATTTACAGTTACGTTTTCAATTAATTAAAATTAATTCAACAATAACAATGTTAATATCCCACAGATAAAGACATTCAATTTGTAATAAATTTCTCTCTATCATTCCCTTCCAGTATTAAAAACAACAGTTTTAGATAACATATCAATTAACTTCATAAATAATAGTCATCAGAGTATAGTATAGAATTTTATGAGCTCTATTTTATAGTTAAGTTTTATTGGCAGATATCAATAACGATTGCATATATTAACGTCAGCGACAAACGAGTGTAATAACTAGTTCTTGTAACGTGTTATAGTTATCACCTCATTCAATACTGCAGTACAAAGAGTACAAAGTAAGCTGGACATGGCATAGTGTTTCTTATACTTAGATATATTTTCCCCAAAGTCTGCGTTTCCCGATAGCTTAAACCTGGAAGTCTTCAAGTCTCTAATCAAAAAGTCACTTCCAGTGAAGCGTGTACCATTGTCGACCGTATCATCACTTAGGCTTATTTCTCACTGGGACACCATGGTGGCGTAACAATGGTTGCGTTGCTAGCAAAATATACACAGCTTTATGGTGGGCATCTCACCAGCTGTCTAATCGGTTGCGCAACCTACCATAAATTTTTTGGCAGTGCGACCATGTTTGCGCAGCCACTGGTGTCCTAGTCAGACAGGGCCCTTACCATCTGATAAGATAGTCTTCATGCGCGAGTATATCAATTGCTTAACTATATCAAATCTTCTCCTAGAAATCCTAACTAGAACATTGACTTAAGAACAAAAAGAACCCGCTAAACAATTAATTAAATATTTCAAAGTTTAAGTACCAAAACATGTATTTCGTTACTTAATCGCAATTTATTAACAATCTAATTTTTAAGAAATTAAGAGTTTTTTAGTTATAAAAGCTTTTTATTCATTTAAAATTAAATAAACTTGCAGCACTGCTAATTGAAAGTCATTTGAATCGTTCACTTACTTTTTGTTTATTTTTATTAAAAAATAATTTCAATATTACTGTAATTTATGTCAAAGCACCGTTTTCAGAAAACGGTGAAGGAAAACATCGTGAGGAAACCGGCATGTCCTAGAACCGAAAATTCGAAGACATGTGACATCTACCAACCCGCACTGGGCCCGCGTGGTGGATTACGGCCCACTCCCTCTCACAGAGAGGAGGCCTGTGTCCCAGCAGTGAGAACATTTATAGGCTGATGATGATGATGTCAAAGCAGCAACTGAATTCCATTAGTTTCAGGCCAGCAATTCCATTGTTTTTAAAACACGCCATATTTGTAATGAAATAAGAACCACCTTCAATTAGGTAGACTAGAAGTCGGTTTACAAAATAAGAAAGTTGTACAAACAAAATAACTCATATACAAATAAAGTGTGAAAAGAGCAATTCCCCGAGGCCATTTCCTGTTTAAATCCTGTAAGGTCTACTGAGGTGTGAATAAAGTAGTGTACCGGATAGCACCTCATTAGTTGGCTCCAAACGAGCTTGCTGCAAAAATAAACTCGCGTTACTATTTACATAATTGAATTACATTTGAATACTGCAGTTTTCTTGTAGGCTAGATTAGTTGGTGTTGAACATGGCCTCAAATACCATCGTTAAGTAGCCATTTAAACTGGTAAGGAGGATATTTCTAGATGTGTGAAGCGGTTTAGATAAACGTCGATATTGAGTCTCTTTATTTCGCTAAGTTTATCTGATCTAGTGCAGATTAGTTTTTTTAAATTATGTTGAAGGTATAAGTAGGAATTTATCGTTGAGACAAAGTAGGTAGCTAATTCACCTTTTGCGTTATGTGTCAATACGCTGGGCCACCGTAATCTACTGCTGAACATAAGCTATCATTTGAAAGATACAACAGTAGAAAAACCTTACCATTTTCCTCGCTTTACCCCCGATACCTGAAATTGAAAGTACAAAAAGATAAGCACAAATTTCCAACCTAACCTACACACGTATACAACTTGCCTGATTGATATAAAAATCCACCCCTCTCGACATGATGATTTTATAGCTTTTTTGATTACCGGGGTATTACGGGGTGGAACAGTGGAAATCCCATTAAAATCGTTCCGCAAACAAAATGATTTTTGATGGTGTTTTCGCGAATATTCACAGTCTGTGAGAATGTTTACATTCGCAATCTAATCACGTACTTTATCGTGACAGATAACAGCTTCTGTTACATACCACGGAAACATGAGACGGAGGATGTGAGAAGGATTAATCTGTATTATTATTATTGGAGCAAAACAAGCCAAAGATTGCTTGAAACAGGGATTTATTTTGATCCACACAAAAAGTACCACCCACCTTTTTTCAAAAATCCCGGGCGTTTTTTCCCATTAGAGTGATTAAATCCATCAAACAATAAAATCCATTAATCCTTTGACTAGGAGCTTAGATTCAAAACTACAAATCTCTCTATTCAGCTTTTATCATGCAAACGAATGGACAAATCCAATTTCAAAACCTTTAAAGAAATTAACCAACTAAAATTCGAACATCGGAATATCGCACACAATACGTCTGCAAAAGCCTCACATGAAAAACCTAACTGAAATGGCGAACCTGTGTCATTTTGTTCTCATGTAATACGTGGCAATACACAGTGAAAAAGTCTCATCAGTTTCGATCTGGCTTTTTCAGAGATGAGATAAAACTGAAGTTAAAACTAATCGTGCATGTTACCCGAACTCTCGTATAACCCGTCGACAATCAGTGTAGAATGTAGAACACAATATTTACGTTCAATTACAAGCTTTTTGTTTATCACTAACAGTGTGAATGGCGAGGGTGTCTGCCCAAGTTTGTGCCATAAAGGCGGCGATGACGACAAGCTCCCTTGTTGATATTCATGTCGGGACAGAGGTCCGTGCCTCCGTCGAAGCCGCGTCAGCTAAATTACTTTATTACTGTCGTCTATAGGTAAATAGCTACAATACTAACTGCTGTTACGCGGTACTTGAGGGTTAGAACAGTATTTTTGTTTTAGCTGATGTTTTTGGTCGGAATAAGGGTAGATACAGTTTTTAGTCCTGAGTAAAGCTCACTCCAGTTTCATTTTTTATCCTTTGTAGCAAAAAGACATTATAATTGACAAGGTAGTTTTATTAAGTTAGAGGAACTCTTCCACCCGTTATTATTTACATACATAAAACATATCGAAGAGAGGCCATATTCAAATATCTCTTGATAAATGTCACCATTATTATTTTTATCTGCGGGAAGGGGACGCGCTCAGAGGGATGTGAACCCCACAACTGAAGGGTTCACATAAGTAAAACTTTGCTTATTAGTGAATTGAAGCATCTTGAAATAATATTCGTGAAATAATATTTATATTACAGCCAGTTGTTTTATTGGGTCCTTGAATAAATGTGTAAGTACATACCTACTTACTAACCGTAAAAATTGATTGTAGAAGAAGCATATCCTTGTACTGCAAGGATATGCTTTGGTCATGTCTTAGACTCTTCACAATTTGATAGTTCACAATGTTGATATTAAAATATCTCCAAAACAGATGACAATGATACAAGAGTCTTATAACCACATAATCACATCAACTGCGTGGAAAATATCTATAAAAACGATGTTTACTACCATTTATAAAGCGTATAAATGTAAATGAGAGAACATGTCATAAGAATAAAAGACTCGAGATGGACGAATCATGTAAGCAAATGAAATCGTAAGAATGTGTAATGAAACCACAAGCCGAGTGCGATGGACACAGACAGACTTCTAAAGAAATATTATGAAGCTCCTTTTCATAAAAATGATGGACTTGAATATTTAAATATATGTTTATTAATATAACTTTATCTTCTTTAAAGCTTCGCTATTTCTAAAGGTTCGGTTACTATTTTATATAGGAGTAGTTAATGGGTTTAAGCATCCAGGCAAGTTGGGACGAAATGCTTGTAGACGAATTTTACCTAAGGAGCTTAATATGTCAGTCAAGATGTAAAAATAGATTGAAATTATTTGAATAATATTGGTGAAGAGAGCTGGTGAGTGCCTAAGGGCTAAAAACTTGAATGGTGGAGACTATGAAATTAGCAAAAGTAGTGTGTATTGACGAAATGTCTACAAAACATCTGCCTAGCCTTTTCCCAACCATGTTGGGGTCGGCTTCCAGTCTTACCGGATGCAACTGAATACCAGTATTTTACATGAAGCGACTGCCTATCTGACCACCACAAACCACTAACTAGGTAATACGATACCCCCTTGGTAAGACTGGTTGTCAGACGACCCGTAACGAGACTGTCAAAGATCCACGAATGACAGCCGGGACCAACGGCTTAACGTGCTTTCCGAGGCACGGAGGAGTTTCGGTATGTAGAAACGGTCACCCATCCACGGACCAACCTCGGCAAGTTTTGCCTAACCTGATGGATTGACCCTTGTGGCTGTTAGTACTTAGCCACGAGCTCCTCGACGCAATTTCTACAATAAGGTACATATATGGGGGTTTTTGTACCTACCTATAACTTGAAAGAGACCATAGATTAATTGGATACAATAAGATAATTCTCACTTAATGCTATTTAATATTTTGTTTGTGGTGATTAGCCTGTCGCCAAGAGAAATAAGTAATTCCTACTTTTCCAAGATACCTAACTAAGCCACGAAAACTAATATTATTATATATTTCGATGTCCCAGCAATACTAATGGCATTAATAGTTCCAATATTTGTGTTCTTACTTTAGCTCTGACAGTTATTACTGCCTTTAGTTGGCAACAAGATTATTACTATATCCGCCAGCATGATTTGTAATAATGGCTTTTATTATTTACAAACAGAAACTCATATTTCATATAATAGTCAGAAGTCACCAATTTCGTCAAAGTTGGTAGACAACAAACATAAACAAGTGAAGGAGCCACTAAATGAAATTGCAAATAAACGAAAACGTCAAGTTATACAAAGTTTAGTGCTTTCCTCACAGTTTTAATAAACAAACAAAGAAATAAGGAAAGTTTTGGCCGGAGGGTACTTATTGTTTTGCTTGACCTCGATAACCGAAATTAGAATAGCGCAGGGCAAAACAAATTTGTGAAAACATTGTGACGAAAATTCAACATGTTTTATGGAGATACGGATTTAAAAATGTTGTTTATTCTCCAACGGTTTGAAAAGAACAACCACTATTCTAGATTGGTTTTTACATAAAGAATACACCTAATAATGTTAACTATTTTTATCCACTAAAATGATTAATGAGCATCCCACCCTGCTTCACTTTCGAAAGGCAAAAGCTTGCGTCCTAATAAAGTATAACCATTATTTTGTATGTGAATTTTTCGTTGAATTCACAACCCGTAGCATAGCAGCGAATCGCTACGCCACTGCACCAACTTTGCCGTAAAACTACATTCACTGCTACGATCTGTGCTACGCTTCTTTTGCTAATTGTAGCAATGGTTCAATACCCACTTACAACTTCGACCGGCATAAAAGAACATACTTTTCCTCTTTAAAGGTACAAACTAAAAAAATAGCAACACAATAGTTCCGAGAAAGCGAAAACTAATGACGAGATCGCCTATCTCGTAGGCTTATTTTTCCCACCTACCATTTCGATTTGTTGCATTCACTCATCCAGTACTTCAGCGGCCATGATTACTCGTTCGCGTGAGAGCCTCTGATAGTTTCGTGGACGCACAAAAACTACCGGTTATCTGTACGAAATGAACGATCGAAATGAACCGTAGATGCATAAATAATATAATATATGTGCTCACAATATTAAATAATGGTATTCGTGACCCGTGCGTTTATTCTTTTCAACGCTGCGTTTGTTGTATGATGTATGGCGAGTTTATTATTAAATTAGACAATGCGGTGACAGTCACAAGATTTATATCACTGATTTATTCAACAGACCTCTTAGATTGAGATACCGTTCGTTCTAATGGTATTTTTAACCTGCGTATTCACACGAGCACTTTTCTTTGTAAATTTTCAACCTTAGCTTTTGTTCATTTCTTTTTCAGAAATATTTTAAGCCCTCTCTTTAAATTTAAAAGTATAGGTACGTTAGTAGTAAATGATGCTTAAATAATTTGCTATCAAATAAAGTCTTAAGTTAGACTATTTAATGGTGTGCTCCAAATGTCTTACGCAAGACTACCATTAAAGTCTGCGTAGCTTAAGCTGAACGAAATATCTCAGTACAATTTCCCTAAATTTAAACAATTACTTGACATTATATTTTCTTAAGAGGTTTAAGTAAAGATCGCTTTTACAAATATCCAAGCAAATTTCGTTTTTGTTCTTTATGTATTGTTATTATTTACAATAAAATTATGGTTTAGGTAATGATTGGGTTAAATATTCTTAAATGTGTGTGGGTGGGCTGCCCAAGTTTGTATCTGAATACTGGTGTAGCAGGAAGGATTCAAACAACGAAAACCCACGAACTTCGTAACAAAAAGTTATAAAACAAAACTTTGAAAAATCGATGGAGCAAGAACTGCACACGCTCTAAAACCTCGCAAAGTTAACCTGCCAACGTGAAATGTGCTTACATAAAAATAAATGCAGAATCGTAAGTAGGTATTAATCTGAAAAGCCAGCCGATCAGATAAGTTCTCGCGTCCTACCTACGAAGGCATTGTCACAGTTGGCTGTGAGTCCGGCGCGCTTGCCAAATATGTCGCAACAGATAGCGTGCCGTCGCGTACGCCCGCCGCCGCCGCCGCCGCCGCCGCGCCGCCCGCCGCCCTCAGCCGCGTTCTGCCAGAGATTTACTACTGAAATTCTGTCACACTCCCTTCCCAACACAACGCGCCGAATGCGCGTTCTATACCAACTCAGACTTCAATACAACAGTTCGGGAAGTTCGCTGATTTATTTTCAAAATTTTAAAGAATTTAACAACAAATATTTGGTTTCTTGTCGGTTTGGCTTTGTACAGTATTTTCCTATTGAAGAATTTTTGCAGTTCTGATTTTTCGGTAACACAAAGTTACGTGCCATATTTCAATCACCAAACCTGAAATCGTGGCGAGCATTCTGAATTGAACAGTAGGAAAATTTTAAATTGTGTAAAAACACGAAAATATGCAAGAGACGCGATTATGACACACGGGAGCGACTGATATGCAAACGAAAAGTTGTGTGTGTGGTTTTAAATTCGGGAAAGTTTTTTAATTTGTTCGTTTTGGCATGGGGGTGACGTGACGAGCGTGGCGAGCACCCCTTCGTCGCCGCACCTCGCGAAGGTGACGGTATCATAACATTTTCCGCTCAACTCTGGCGGCACGGTCGAGCGAGCACAAAAGGCGAGCGCAAGCGCCGATTCAACTATTCCGCAGCTCGACTACGTGCTCTCGGTAAATTCACGCGTCGCCTCATTATTTCGCTTCGAGTCCGCTTCCGTCTAAATAAATGTTATTAAAATGCAAAAGTAATATTTTTAAAACGTTAAGTGTAAACGTTTCGTTGGACTAGTGCGGCTCGGGCGCGTGCAATTAAGATTTGCACGTGTGCTTCTGTTTGTGGAATGTGTTTTACGCTTTCTAAAGTGTTTTTTTAATCTTACGACTTTCAGGAGGATTTTAATAACTTTGCCGAGTTACAAGCGTGTGTGAATGAATGTATTATGAATTTACTCAAATAAATAATAAATGTCGGTGAGGATTTATTGCATCGTAGTTTAAAACTATAAGTGGATGAATTATCACGGGTTCTAAATATTTTCAGGTTGTTAAAAAGTTACAACCGTATCTTATTGGGTAAAACTCATAATATTCTAGAGAAAACGAACTTGAAAGTAACGGTATGACTTTACCTGTAGCTAGCATTAAATTAAAACCTATTCCTATGCGGGCCGAACGTTAAACAGGCCAACTTTTACAGGATTCGCCACTGTTATGAAACTCCTAAAAAGAGCCTGATTGAGACCGAAACTTTCTAGAATAGTAATTAGTTTCCTTCGTCTGAGATTTTCATAACCGGATAACTTTGATAAACTTCAGTGAATTCTGTGGCTCCTGTTACACTTGCGAAGACTTGCAAGGCTTAACTTAAACCAACATAAACTGCGAGCTTAGCAATCAATACCTGACTTAATTCTCTTCTCAGATAAAAGAATTAGCTTCTATAGCTTCAATAGAGTGAAGTGCTTTAAGGTTAGATCGAAGATACGAATAAAAGTCGATAAAACTTGCGAACTTTTCGAATAAAGATCTTCGCTTCGGCACAGATGACCTAATTTTTCAATGCTGTAAAGTTTCTCTGGAAAAACTAAGTAGTATGACTCAATAATATCTTTGTAGACGTAAGCATACTTACTATGTACTTACTCGTACTTATCTAGACAAACTTAAAACAGAAGTAAAGTGAATAATTTTTAAATAGTGGCAATATTGTTAAAAAAAAATTAAAGGATAAATAATACTTAATCTTCATTGTGCAGAAAATTGAAAAGGTAGGTTCTGATAATCATCTGGTTCTGGATCATTGTTGTCTAAGTAAATAAATAAATTTTAATTTTAAATAAATATTTTCGCTCATTCCTAGTATTTTATTATTATCCTAGTTTACAGAATTTCATAAATCCACTGCTTCACACTAACATGTATGTATATTTTTTTTGCCAATTTGTACACGCTTCACAATAAAAATAAACAAAATAAAATACTTTATTTCAGACCTTGATCCATACGATGTTTATATACACTACTCATAAACGTTTTTATACACTACTCATAAGCTATGTTAGTAACAAACGAAAAACAACATTTAATTCATATATCTGCTGCACTCACCAGACGCACCGGGTATATGTACATGTACACGTACCCAATGCACCATAATGGTGCAGCACGGCTTATCACGACTGACCTTCAGAATGAATACAATAATTCACACAATTTATTTTGTTTCTTTTTAATTTATTTAATATCTTTATTCCCGCTATTAATATACATAGTGGGCCGGATCTGTGGGCGATCGGGTCAAAAAACGTCCATGTCTCGAAGCGTCCATTTGAAGCAAAAACCTAGGCGGCGTTTCCGTTCGCCGACAAAAGGAAATTCAATAAGAAGGAATTTCCCGTGATTTACGACCACTATTTCCTCGTTAAGGCTCCGCCGGCCCTCGAGGTGTGTTGCTGCACGAGATTTCATAGTAAAGACAATTCAGTTAGTATTAGATGTAGAGAAATACCTTAGTGCGTTGTTTTAACCTTTCACGTGACCGGTATGTTCCTAGCTGAGGGAATTGTATTTTTATAGAAGATATTCTGAGAGGACGTGACGTTGTATCTCCTTGCTACGTTGAATTGGTGTAAGTTAAACTTGGTATTTTTAAAGTTCCGTTTTAAGATTTTTTTAAAGAATAGATCGTGAAAGAGATGTTTATTGTGACGAAGAATACTACCTAGCTATAGCGGTAGTATATTCCAATAACAATAAGAACCCTGTATCATAAAAGAATCCGTATCCGAATAAATGAGTAAATCCTGTCTATAGAAATCCGAATAAACAAACAAAACATTTTCTTATATAATTTTCGCAGAAAAACGAAATAAATCTGTCCATAAATGTTTAGCCGATGACCCGAAATAGGTTCGAAACCGCCCAAAGCGCTTAGCTTTACCTAACTACAGGCGAACTAAACTTGTCAATAAAATGTACCGACCTCATTTTATTGCGGGGAGTCGACCCGGAAAAAAGAGTTTGGTAATCATTTTAACGTTCTATATTATAGTTATTTGTCTGATCCTTTCTGATCTGAGGATCATTTCGTCGTGATGTAACAACCTATTGAATTATAGGGGGTATTAGTAAAATAGTCGATTAGTATGATCGCAAATCGAAATGTAAATAGGCACATCTGAATGTGTCAGTTCTATGAAGGACTGATGACAGGTGTGTCAATAAAGTGCTAAAGCTTATGACTAAGACTTAACGCAGGAATGTCAGATAACAGCTACATGAGTGATGGGTAGATTAACCAATTCCAGAACAACAGAAGGTCGAAAGCTGTACACAACGAACAAAAGCTGAAAAAGAGTGAAGAAATATTCAATAATGAATGTGAAAAATTAGAAAAAATTACACACCTACGTAGGTACAGACGTTAGAACATTTAGGTCGTCATTTTCGAACGCAAACGAAAAAAGAAACAGCTATTCTAATTTAGGACACACACGTCCCGACGGTATATCCCGATAGAAATTCCCGTTTCACTATCGATCTGTCATTACTTTGCAGTTTACTCTTCCTATGTACATAGCACAACTCAATCAAATCGCAAACTCGATTAATTTGTCTTTTAGTCGACAAAAGCCGTCGCGGAGTCAGTTCAATCGACTACCTAATCGATTACTCGAACATCCTTATTGAAGTTTTATACGATCCTTTCATAAAAGGATTCATTTATACGGAATATTCGCAGCATGGAATATCCGTGTTGTTCTTGTAAATTCACAGCAGGATACTTGACCCCATAAAATTTCCGTATATGTTAGTAAAAGTTCCGGTTTGATCATATAAGTACAGCAAGCATGGTTGGAAATATCCATGCAACGTCGATAATGTTTTGTAATTATTTGGAGGTATCGATATTATGATTCTTGGAAGAGGCCATAACTAGTAGGGGATCAGATCAGGGGATCCGACCGGAATAACTTGTCCAGTGGTTGATGACTTTTGCCTGATTCGTAGGGTCTAGATCCGTCTCATGATTGGCTGATTTTTCTCTTTAAATAAAAACTTTTTTACAAAAAATACAACCGACTTCCAAACTGCAAAGTGAAAAATAACTTTAATTTCAGAAGTCGGTGTCTTTAGATCAGCATTTCTGAAATTAAAGTTATTTTTCACTTTGTAGTTTGGAAGTCGGTTGTATTTTTTTTTAAAATTATTTCTCGCTTTTTAGTGGGTCAATTTGTAATTTATCTAAGTTACATTAGCCTAATGCCAACTGCTCATCACCTTTTACAAAATATTGCTTTTCCCGATTCAGGAACGTTCATCGTTGAGGAGTTCTCCTGTATTTCACCATCAGCTCCACTTCTCCATATGCATTGTGACGAGCATAAATTGCATTGCAACCATAAAGTAATCGAATCGCAACCCGTAAAATTCTTATTATTGAGTAGTTCCGGGGGCTATTTGTGGTCTTCATCATCAGTTCCACTTAACTAAATGGTGCTTTCCAAAAGCAACTGCACAAGTTACTATAAAAAATACCTAAATCGCTATAGGTTTGCCTATAATATTTGAAGAGTTCCCTCGATTTCTCTGGGTTCTTGTTAAATAAGTGTCTATATATTGATGAATTATATACTAATACAAATTTAATAGTAACGTAATTTAATGGATTTGAAATGGAAATATTTATTAAATTTTATGAATTGACTTATGACATTTATTTTTATATTTATGATTGATTTTTATGTAGTTTGGATAATTGTAATGATTTAAATATAGATTGCATGTATGATGTTTCTTGTATATTTAGTTATAGAAATTCAGACACGATGTAAAAATTGTTAATGAATAAATGAATTGAATTGATGCCATCATCAGATCCTAGTTTCCTTATCATGGTACTACCCTTGGGATACCTTCTTTCCAACAAAAAAGAATCATCAAAATCGGTTCATAAACGACGAAGTTATCCGCGAACACACATAAAAAAATATATATATACGGTCGAATTGAGTAACCTCCTTTTTTTGAAGTCGGTTAAAAAAGTAACAAATTCCTTTAAAAATTAGGTATTTGTATCAAAGAACTATTTGAGTTCGGGGCTAAGTAATAACAGCCGCACGGGTCGATCTATCAGGTTAAGCTATGCTTGCCGGGGTTGGTCCGTGGATGGGTGATACTCTTTACATACCGAGATACTTTTTCCGTGTCTCGGAAAGCACGTTAAGCCGTTGGTCCCGGCTGTCATTCGTGGATCTTTGACAGTCGTTATGGGTCGTAAGAAGCCCGAAAGTCTGACAACCAGTCTAACCAAGGAGTATCGTATTACCCAGTTACTGGGTTGTGAAGGTCAGATAGGCAGTCGCTCCATGTAAAATACTGGTTCAGCTGCATCCGGTTAGACTGGAAGCTGACCCCAACATAGTTGAGAAAAGGCTAGAAAGATTGATTTTTATCAAAGAACTATCTTCCTCTCGGGATTGAAACCTAATTCTTGTGCTTACGTGCTTGCTATACTAAGAAGCTCCTGTTAATCTGCTAACATGTGACGGAAAATGTTAAAACAAAGAACGCTAACATAGGTGCAGTAGTAGTACGGTTCAATTTTATATCTGCACGCGTAGCATGACCACCGTAGAAACGAGTTTTGTCGACGGAAGAATAGACAAAATGACAGATTGTGATTGTTTATCTGTCATTTTGTCTATTCTTCCGTCGACAAAACTCGTTTCTACGGTGGTCATGCTACGCGTGCTGGTGTAGACTGTGGGAGTGAATGTCTACAATATCAAAACAAAATTCTCAACTTTGTACTGCCAATTATTGTCCCCGCAACTCACGAACACACATTGAAATTACACAAGACCGCAACAAGATGCCTTGAGACAAATTACACCGCTTCCAAAACATTGTAAAAATGTACGCAGCCGGAAACTTCAGTGGGACCAAATAATGGGGGATAAGAACGTATGTGACGTAATTTATGTGTAAAATTTTCTCGTAAAAACTTCGCTCGCCGCGTGTTCTCTGTAACATCGAATTTTTCGAGTGGCCTCTCTCTATCGTCATGAGTATCATTAAGTCACGATTTTAAAACGATCGCCCTTATTTTTTTGTTTTGTTTACTAGGATACTCCATATTTTGTTCCTTAAACACGCTCCTGGGAAATCCTTTGATGGCTTGAGAGCCTGTAGGTACTCGAAAACCTTTGAGCTGTTTCGTTTGTATGAAGCGTAACAAAACACTCTTCTAAGTATTTGACGAAAATGGGGATTAGGATTTGAGGACAAGATCAGATGAGATGACAGTGACTAATAAGAACACTGGAAATAATTACATGCAATAATCTCAAGATTCTTTTTCTTGTCGAATCGATAGTTCTTCTTTATAGGATAGAGTCTTGGGCCCAGAAGGTGGCCATGTTAATCGCATTACCAATGGTGTTATTTATTTCCTTAAAAATTCATAGGGACACTCAAGCAAGTCGATGACATTAATTATCATTTAAATTAGAAATTAGGACAATAGAGGAAACCTCTTGCTTAGTAAATAAAGAAAATTTAAATACTGGTTTAAATCATCAAAATGTTAAAAAAAGTTCTTCTTTGATATCTCACCCATCAAATTGTAGTAATCTAAATAAATGTAATAATAATACTCTAAAAATTGTTCATCAAAATATACAGGGTGTGATAGGTAAGGAATTAGAATTGGAGTTGTTCATGAACTGTAGTAATATTGATATCATATGTGTAACTGAACATTGGTTGAAAGTCCACCAGTTCATGTTCAGCTTTAACAACCACCAGGTTGCCAGCTCATTCAGCAGAGTTAATATGATACGTGGTGGCTCTTTAATAATTGTTCGTAACAATATGAAATTTAAAGAACGTAAGGATATTGTGAGCCTCTCTGTTGAGCGAGTTATTGAAATAGCTTGCATTGAGCTTGAGCGGTTCATTGTAATGAGCGTGTACAGGCCCCCATGTGCTTCATATGATATTTTTGAGAAATGTATGGAAGAAGTATTATTAAAGACTTGTAACAGTAATAAAACAGTTTTAGTCTGTGGAGATTTCAACATTAATTTACTGGAAAAATCTGCTGTAGTAAATAAATTTAAAACTTTATTAAAGTCATATAATTTGTACAATACATTCTTTGAGCCGACTAGAATAACTGCCACTAGTGCTACCTGTATTGATAACATTTTTACAAACTTAAGACCTTCCAGCCATTTAATTATAAATGAGTTGGACTCTGATCACTGTGGCCAGTTAGTCACTTTCCCTCTGAAGACAGTCAGAGCTCAAAGAAAACTTGTAAGTTTTGTTCCTGTAAATAAAAGTCGCTTAGGACAATTTAAAAATAATTTAATGGAAAAACTACCGGGTTTGCCTTATCATGATGACCCGGATCAAGCTTACAGTTTACTATTTAACCTCATCAATTGTGAGTTTAATAAGATTTTCACCTCAAAAACATTGCCTGTTTGTGACCGCGTTCTATTTAGTGATTGGGCAACACCAGGTATTTACAAAAGTAGGCAGAGGTTATTTGAATTGTATCATGAAAAAACATATAACCATGATGAAACTTTTAAAGAATTTGTTAGGAAATATTCAAAAACTTTTAAAAGAGCCTGTTCCTCAGCAAAAGCCATAAACATTAAAAATAAAATAAAATCTTCTGGAAATAAAATTAAAACAACTTGGAATATAATTAATTCAGAAACGGGAAGAACGACAGTACGGAATCGTGACTTTCATCTAAAAATCAATGATGTAGATATTAAGGCAGACGTGGAGGTGGCAACTGAGTTTGAAAATTTCTTTACTAATATTCCCATTCTAACAACCAAAACTCTGTCATCGTCGTCCTCCACTTCTGCTTACTCAATACTTAAAGAATGTGTACCAGAATGTGACAAACTTTTTGAATTCACAATTATTACTGCTAAAGACATTATAGAATCTTTTAAAAATCTTGATGTAAAAAAAACTGCTGACCTTTGGGGATTATCAGTACATACCGTGTCCTCAATAATTGATGTTATTTCACCCTTTTTAGCAATCGTTTTTAACTCTTGTATTGCATCTGGTGTATTTCCTGATCTGATGAAACTTAGCAAAGTGATTCCACTGTTCAAATCTGGCAGCACAACTGATCCTACAAATTTTCGGCCTATTTCGATATTACCCACATTGAGCAAAATCTTTGAAAAATTAATTTTAAAACAAATGTTGGGACATTTCAATACACATAATTTACTTCATCTGAAACAGTTTGGTTTTACAAAGGGTCGTTCAACTACAGATGCGGGCGTGGAATTACTAAAGAACATATTCGAGGCCTGGGAGGAGACGCAAGATGCTCTTGGCATTTTCTGCGACTTGTCCAAGGCCTTCGATTGCGTACATCATGATACACTCATCAGGAAACTGTACCACTATGGTATGAGGGACAAGGCTCTTGACCTTCTGACTTCTTATCTGAACAACAGAATTCAGAGGGTCGATGTTAATGGCAAGAGATCTGCAGGATCTGCGGTCACCATGGGCGTTCCGCAGGGTTCAATTCTTGGTCCTTTTTTATTTCTAATTTATATAAATGACTTGCCCTATCACATAAGGGATAATCACAAGATCGTATTATTCGCAGATGATACTTCCCTCATTTTTAAAATCAAACGTCAGTTAGTCAACTTTGAACAAGTTAATGATGCACTCTCTAAAGTTGTGCATTGGTTTAATGTAAATAATCTTCTCCTGAACGAAAAAAAAACTAAACTCATTAAATTTTCAATGCCAAATGTCAGGCAGCTATCTACTAATGTTCAGGTTAATGGAACAGAGTTGGACCCTGTTGAGTCGACAGTTTTTCTTGGAATCACTATTGACGGTAAATTACAATGGGGCCCACACATAGAAAAATTGTCAGGAAGGCTAAGTTCGGCCGCCTATGCTGTTAAAAAAATTAGACAGATAACTGACGTGGATACAGCCAGAATTGTTTATTTTAGTTATTTTCATAGTCTTATGTCATATGGGATTCTTCTCTGGGGAACCTGTGCGGACATTAATACTATCTTTGTTCTACAGAAAAGGGCTGTTCGAGCCATTTACAACCTAGGTCCAAGAGATTCCCTTAGAGAAAAATTCAAAGAAATAAATATTCTGACTGTAGCCTCACAATATATTTTTGAAAACCTATTGTATGTACACAAAAATATATCAAATTTTAAGAAAATGTCCGATATTCATAGTTTAAATACCAGGAATAAACACAACCTTGCTGTACATCGCACACGTCTCCACAAAGTAGGCAACTCATTCATGGGTCAATGTATACGCTTTTACAACAAACTCCCCATTGACATTCGAAACTTACCCATTAAACGATTTAAAATCTGTATTAAAACCAAACTTTGTGAAAAAGGGTACTATACAATTTCAGATTATTTAGAAGATAAAAAAGCTTGGGATTGAACTGCTCGCTCTGCTAAACCTTGTGATAAAACCATAGAACTAGACATTTTAATTATTATGTAAAATCAACATATACCAGTTTTATAAACACGTTGACATTGTTGAAAATTATATTCAAAATGACATGATTACTTTGTAAAGTATTATATTATTTTAACTATTGTGAATGTGAGGACTATGTGGATATTAGTTTGTATATGATACTAGTTTTAGTGATGGTCTGGCAGTTTGAGTAGTTTTTGCGGCCTACCCAAATGTCCTTTCTTTGGTATTGCTCGTCGAGTTGAGCTCCTTAAGTTCTAAGTTGAGCTCCACGATTACTGACAAATGCTTGCACTGACTGGACAGGTCCACTCAAATCTGTGTGGTTCTTTCCTCAAAAGACCTTTTCAGACACTAATCTACATGGTCCTCATATGGCCTGACCAAGATTATGTCTGGACTTTAAAAGAGACTGCGACCTCTGAGTTTGTTTCGGCCTTTCTTCTCAGAGTAGTCAGATAGGAAAAGCCGAACTCATCTAGCTTATTTTTAATATTTTTTTATATGACGTGTAAAAGTGATTCCGATATCCTATTTACAGAATAAACAATTTCATTTCATTTCATTTCATTTCATTTCATTTCGAGCATTGTATGCTTTATAAATAGAGATCGGATATTCGGAAGCATATTTACCTAAAGTTAATATTTGGCTAAGAAATTATGGGAGTGGCTTCTTAATAAATAAATAAATTAACATAAATCCTGGAATTCCATAACATCCGGGAATGCACAACTAATCGCATACATGGTATGGAAATTACTTATTAGCCCTCTTATAAAGGTTACTTTTGCGGTGTTAACATAAAAATTTATATACCCACTAAACATTTTTTTACGAAACTCAAGACACCGAGTTGTTTGTCGCTATGTGCTATGCCAATTTGGGAACCTACTTTACAACATTAGCTAGCATTTCTATAGATAAAAAGTACCAAATTTATCAATTCCAGAGTCGCGAGATTTTTGCGATCGATACAAAAGTGCATTCCACATTAGCCAACACCTGAACGTTAGTAAATATAATACATTCGATTCTATAATCGCAACTCTTAAAGTCGATCCGGGAATCCCGGGATTTTTTCGAGACAAAAGTGCATTCTATAATAGCCAACACCTCAACTTTAGGTAAATATGCATCCGAATATCCGATCTCTATTTATAAATCATCTTAAACAAACAAAGGAAACTGCTTCAGTAAAAGAATATTAGCAAAAATATTTCATTTTCATGTTTTAGTATCGAACTCAACGAGTAACCTACATGCATCGAATATCCTTCGCTTCCAACCAGTGACTATGGCGACTACAAGCTTTCAAAATTTGCTTTGAGTACCATGATACAGCAACCAATCTGCTAACGAAGTGTGTGATCATAGCAACGTCCCACAGGATAGTTCGTTATACTGGTCTGAGTATATGGAAGACTCTATCAATCGGTTACCTTCTTTGGTAAGGTATATTACACCAGTTTCTCATGAATGCAGATTTCCGTATACCTACTGTAACGAACTATGCTGTACATAGTGTAGGTGCATAAAAGTGAATTAACGAATATTGCAGTTGGATATTTAATATGAGTGATCAGATCACACAGAAATTTGGGTACCGTTTTACCTTTGTCAGATGTCACTTCGTTGGTCTATGTTTATGAAAAACATAACCCGTGAAGTGGTGGAAAAGGTGATGGATAAGAAAAAACTTCCAAGAAATGCTTTCAACCAACATTTCTAATACCATATTCTTGCAGGATAATCTACAAATTCGGGGAACGTGCGGAAGACAGACGTCGTCGCGCGGCGGCGTGTACACGCGATCTCTTGGCAGCCCCTCCAACACTTAGATTTACATGGCAAATGCTGTAGCACTAACGTAACTGCAGAAACACGCTAACTGCGGGACACCGACTCACACTGCCATTGGATTAAAATGCGGCTCCATTTGTTTGTAGTGAGGAAATCAGTGCTGTTACGAATGTCTTTGTGGCAATTTGGCATTTGATTTCGAGCTAGGGATTCAGCTATTCGAGTCTCGAGTTGTGAGGTAATATTTGCAACAATGTAGAAGCTACAATGTGTTTGTTGATTATGGTCTAACCTATTATTTGTGTGTGGAGCAGTACGCAGTAGTATGCAGCAGTAGGTCTAACGTAATTACAGGCAAATTGCTCACAAATATGAAAATCATTTTTCCAGATAATTGAACCAAGAAAATTTCCCGGTTCAATTTGTATACGGAAACATAATTTTGGACGAATTTCACACAAATTAGGTACAGCCAGCAAAAATAATGGTTTAGTCTCAAACAGAACTTTAAACGACGCGTATATTTCTACATACTTTTCTGCACCGAAATCGTGGCAAACAGCGCTTAGTTTCACTAGATCCGAAATAAAGATAAGTACTCACTAAAAGCTAAAGCAATTATCAGTGGAATAATCGTCAGTTTAACTAATTTAACGCAGTGCAAAAGTAATTGTGTCGGTTTGTGGGGGACCCTAATCTGGACTCATAAATAGTTGGAGTGGGCAGGCCCTTCGCAACCGCAAGCCGGGGCTCTAATCGCAATACCTACCGTACTGACTTACCAACCTGCGTATAATATCGTGACTGCTCATTAGACATGCAGTTACGATACTATCTTTTAATTTGTTTGGCTATTGAAATTCAATTCAGAGTAATAGCTCTAAAGTAACTCTTAAGGGAATGGAAATACCGATGCCGTGTATTCTAAGAGCAGCTTAGAAAGGTTGAGGAAAAGGCATTAAATGAACTAAATAAAGAACATCTCTTGCGGGGCGGTTACGCTCGGCCGCTTATGCTGTTAGAAAGATAAGACAGTTAACAGATGTAGAAACCGCGCGTTTGGTCTATTTTAGCTACTTCCACAGCATTATGTCATATGGCATTTTACTATGGGGTCGGGCTGCTGACATTGAATCCATCTTTATTTTGCAAAAGAGAGCTGTCAGAGCCATTTATAATCTACGTCGCCGCGAATCTCTCAGGGAACTTTTTAAAAGGATTAATATTATGACGGTACCTTGCCAATTCATTTATGAAAATATTATGTATGTAAGGAAAAATCCACATCTCTTTAATAAAATAAGTGATAGACATAATTTTAATACTAGAAATAAAGATAAACTAGATCAACCATTTTTCAGGTTATCTAAAGTACATACATCTTTTATGGGGTACTGTGTTAAATGTTACAACAAAATACCTTGTGACATATTGCAATTAAATGAAAGAAAATTTAAAACTCATATAAAAAGTACACTTTGTAAACAAGCATATTACAAATTAGAGGATTATATCCAAGATAAGAGTGCTTGGAAACATGCTGATCCTGCTCCATAGGACAATTTAGAATCAAGACAAAATCAAACTGGTTGCTAATTTAATTGTAAAATTTATTACTTTGTGTTTTATGACATTGATTTTACATTCTGTGACTTTCTCACACACTTATTAATTGTAAAATTTTAGGAAAATAGTCTACTTTTACAATGTTTGTAAATATGTGAGCACAATGTATCTATCACATATTAAATTATCTATCGTTGCTTCATTTTTAATTCTTTTTACCGATTGTGGTATAGTAATTTTATTCTAGGTGCATCGTCTTCACATATAATAATTATTTAACAAATGTATGTACATATACAAACAATTGTAAAACATTTTTAAAAGAGTAACGGTGGAGTTTCTTGCCCATTCTTCTCCATACGAAAACTACCTTTTGGAAGGGGCGACTAGAATCAATTTTATTATTTTGTAATTTTTGACGTTCAAAAGTGCCATACATGGGCCTATTTGAAATAAATGATTTGACTTTGACTTTTGACTTTGAAGATGAACGTTACGAGCAAAATCATTTGTACCTAACTGAATGAGTTAACAATAGACTGATCAAAAATGTATTTATCGACGACATCTTCCCAAGAGTGAGAATAAAAAGGTTGGCAAAGAACCTCTTCCGATAGAGGTTTTCACAATAAAAATACCAAAATAGCTATCAATGAAATTTCGGTATCGTTAAAACCTCCATCAATGAATATTAAAACAATTCGGCATCAGTAAAAGCTCTTACTTCAGTTGACTGAAATAAAAACACCGAAAAAGCTGGCAGCGATGGATTTTTAAAACCGGTTCTTCTAAAATATAACAGAACGTATCAATCATGTGCTGTAAAGCAATTCAAGTGTTGTTTCATGGCATGAATAACGGTAAAAGTTTTCCTCTACAGTAGGTACTAGACTATGTACATACAACTACTCAGCTCACTTCTATTGCCTCCCCGATCCTTCATGAAATTGCATTATGAAGGTTTTACTGAAATAAAAATAACTGCTGCACATTCATTCAATGACCATGGGCTAGAATTATCCCGCATAGCAAAAGGATAATAGATCTATACTAGTATTTTATTGAGGTAAAATTTGTTTGTTTGTATGTTTGTTTGTTTGTATATTTGTTTGTTTGTATGTAGGGGGTAATCTCTGGAACTAACAGTCAGATTTGAAAAATTTCTTTTTGCTTTGGATAGCCCAATTCTTGAAGAAGGTTATAGGCTCGCGAACGAAGTTGTGGACAGAAGCTAGTATTTTATTTATTATGAGAATACAAAAGGATATTGCAAAATATCCATCTTATCCTGATACTTTTCATTGTTTTTTACAATATCCAAATTAAAGGAGACTAAGAGAGACTCTTTCATGTGGAAACATGCGGTAAGCAAGCTCAATATGCATCTTCTTTCGCATCTGCCTACAGTATCATGACAACAATACAATAAAAATAAAACATTCCAGACTTAATTGTTTTAACATTTCAGAGCTTTATTTCTAAATTGTGCTGGAGTTATAGAGGTAAGTTACTGTCCTAGTTCTCACAGTTTGGCTAGCAAATCTAGCCGTATGCCGGCCGAGAAGGTGATTTATAATGAGCAAACCTTAAGTGTCAACTGTGAACACGACGGTTTTCAAAGCTATTTTGCTTAGATGAATAGGATTATTTTATTTAAATTGTTAGTGTCCAACTGCAAGACAAAGCAACTTGGCATAAGTGTTGATAACAAGGCCTGTTGACTCCTCTGCATAGTCAATAAGCTTATTGGCCATTTAGTTCGAGTAGGTTTGAAATGCTTTCCTTGTTGTGAAATGATACACTATTTCAGTACCAATATATCTATATTCATATTCTTGCATACATACAAACTTGGTACACTTTTAGCATTATTTAACAAACTATTTAATTAGGTACCTACTTAATATAATAACGTTATAGACTTTAGACTTCTTGAAGACACCTTTAGGTTTCGAGGCTCAAATCGAACTGACTTAGAAGATAAGCGACCGACGCTCCAAACATCATGTTTCCAATTCCCTCTTTTACTGTAACTGTCAAATGAGATACTTTTAAACTTCATGATTACACTGATATAAAATCATTTCAGGTAAATCACATACCTACTTTTAATTTTATATTTAAAATCACAAAATCTAATTAATAATTGGAAATCATGACAGTTTCATCACAACACGTCATACAGTTTCTTTTTATCTATAAAATCCTGTCTTACTGTAGGGTAAAAACCTCCTTCTACCTTCTCCACACACTTCTGTTCTCTGCTAATGCGGTTCAGTCCTTCTGGTAGGCGTAGCTCATCTCATTTTTTTATATTAAATATTTATTTAATATAAAAAAAATGCATGGTGCCAACTTAAACTCATTAGAATTTTACCGTGCAGCAAACCTATCGACTACATAATTTAGAGAATATAAACAATTTAAGTAGGTATTTGGTAAAAAAAAAACAAATAAAATTACAACCAGCGGGTGTAAGCGAAATATTTATCTATAAAGTACTAAAGGGGCGAACATCGGTGACCACTCTGACCGTCCTTTATTAAAAACAAAAGTGGTGGAGGAATGTTTTTGAATCGAAACAGGTTGTTCCTAAAAGTATATGTTTTTAGTTATAGTTAATTTGTATTATGCTGCGGTTAGTCTGTAACTGACCAAAAGTTCAGCATTATAAAAGTCAAATTGCAGGTAGCCTAATGTAAACCCGCAAAATGATGCAGGAAGCCGATAAACCAACCCACCACAACTTCTTCTAACGCTTTATTTCCCCAAATAATCTTATCACTATGACATTACAACACAAATAAGAGCACGCAAGTGTCCCTCTGTATGGGTATAGCATGGGTTGTTAAATCACGACGGCTTAGCTTGGAGATGTCCCTCTTTTCTTCCAACTGTCCCTTAGGACTCGAGATAAACAATGTACAGAAATCCTTTCTAAAGCCTACAGGGGTATCTGATGACTTATTTCGTCTCTTTTTTTCACATTATAAACAAAAATGCGACCAAAATGTTGTTTTGTATAAAATCGCCTAAAACCTGAAAAGTATGTAAACTTAAATAGTTTAATCTATTGACATTTTATTTTTATACCGGTTAGGTAAGTGCCTTAGCCACGCAATCAATTTTTTATCTTTCAAATATCCCCATTATTTACGAAACTTTTGAAAAGGAAATCAAATTATATAGAAAATAACCCGCTGTGTTGCCACAATGCGTGTGCAATTTGGGTGAAACTTTTGACATCAAATCTCTAACGAGCCAAAAAAAGGCGAAAACGACATTTTGTGGGTAGGTAATGTGACAAATGTGAAATGGAGTCACAGACGAATCCCTCTGGAACGGGAATTCCCGATAAAAAAGCTCCATTGTCCTGCCCTCCTTATGATTGATGCAGTTTTCGCGTGTCGCCGACATCGTTCCCGCTCCCGAACGCGCGGCACGTTTGTCCGACAACATAACACAAGTGTGTGCACTGTGCACAATCACCACACAGTTTCGGTCTCTAGCTGTACACGAAACTTAAATGTCACTGAGGTTTGTGAATGTTAGTCGTAAACAACTTTGTTACCTACTGTCGCTGTTAGACACACACTAAATTACTGTATTATGTGACGTGAATTTATTGTTTCTAGCTTAGTTATGACATAATCGAATATTGAAAACGCAAACGCATCAACGGGAATACAAACCTAACAATTGCTATATTAACGGACAATTTCACATTTATTGTAATGCCATTCAATTCGCATGGCGAAGGCTGAAACAGTCCTCCAGCCGAGGGTCGGTAACAAAACGTAAGCCGCTCTCAACAATTGCTGCTTTTGAACTCATTAAGAGAGGATTAACGTTGACTTTGAGCGATCGCATCTATTTGAGAACGGCGACGATCAGATAGAACAACGTGCTAATCAATTACTATTCGTTCAGATTCCTTTTACACCGTGTAATCAATAATGGTAACCCCAACTAGAATACTATTTACTCCCCAAGAAGTTCTGCGAAAATATAAAGGTAGGTACTGACAAAGGCGGAACGGATGTGTGAATGTTTATTTTTTAAACATACCTTTTTCAAAGTTTCTAGGAAACAAAAGAAGTTGAAAACAAACATAGCGACACCCCATCGCACGCACCGCCTGCGTCTCAGTAGCAATCGCAAGATAAACAAATAGGGAGAGAAACTGTATTCGAAGGGATACCCTGTATGCTTGCAACTTAAAAAGCGGCTACAAAGTCGTATCTTCGAAGTTAGATTCTATCTGAAGCACTGGGGAATAGGCTAGGTACGCGAGGCTCCAGCCAGTGTCAATATTGAATCAGCACGGTTCGTGTTTGTGAGAGGAATAAATTGCGGCCAGCCACCGGAAACTGTTCGCGTCAGACGAATAATTTTCTTATCTATCTTTTTTATCTTACTTTCTTCCCCAAATAATTTGAAAGGGATCGCGGCGGCGCGTTATTTTTAATTTCTGTCATCCTTGTTTAATGTCGCGGCGTTCACAAAAATGCTTCGCTATTTTTCTGCTTAAGGTTATGAATAACATGAATTAAATAGTGGAACAATTTTCAAAATTGTTGAGCAAACACTACTGTTCTGTTTTAGCATTTAGGTATGTAGACTAAGCCTAGTTCGGCACGTCCCGAAAATTAAATCTTAGTTATCAAACTTGAACGAACGTGACGAAACAAATTACAAAGCCTTCCATAATCGAATGTCTATACAAAACGAGAGCATCCACTTCACAAAAATAAAAAAGTAGATGCACTTTATTCTTTGTGAGCTGAATGCGTTATTGCATGACAATATTATTGGGGCAGTGTAAGAGGCACTTGCGAAAGGAAATTGAAGGCAATTCAACAATCTCGAGGACGTAGTGCCTGATAATATACTTTACTGGCTCTTTGAAGTGTCCTCAGAATGCCGTGTATTCCTTGCATATACAAGTTATGTGACTCTTACTTTTATGTAAAAACCCGTTTCATTGAAAAGGGCGGGCAGATTGGCGTCGTTGAGTGAATATGAATAATATATACTTTCCTTTAAATTTATTCGGCCGGTCAAGACGCTCTTACAGAGTAGATATTGGGTAAACATTCATATCTTTGCCTGTGATGAAAGGGACTTTTGTTATCCTTCGTAATTTCGATTTTGTAACGAAGATTCTTATGTGGAATGACCTATTGATTTATCAATGGGAATATATTTACTAAAATATAGCTCTCCTTTTGTCCAAAAACTATCATCTAGTTTCTTCACTTAACTGAGTTAAATAGAAATTAGAAATGATTGATCAGACCAAATTACAAACTAAGATTATAAAAATCTGGTCTCGAATTTATATAGCTGATTCTAAAGAAGCTATTATCCGATTTGTCATTATTCGAGCTCTTGTTTCAAATTCAATATCTTTTTAACATTAAACCTAATAAGATTGGATATTGTGATTCCAAATTCAGACAAAGAGATTACAACTTTTAAAGCAATTGTGACAAAAGAAAAGGTCAGATAAAAGAGCAAAGACTTATAAAAGTTAGCAAAAAGTGGCTAAATCGAAGAAGAAAAAGAAATTAAAATCCGTTTTATTGTAGTGCGTATATTCGTATAGCGTAATAAAGGCTAAACGATCACTGGGTGTATCACTTCCAGGGCATTTGATCCGCTATAGCGCCATAAACGTGGAGGTTCGTCCCTCTCGCCTATTCCAACGGCCACTAACCGACAGATAATACACTATAAACAATTTGTTATTGTATTCGGGCACATACATACATCGATAAAATTATTCACAAATGGAACTTTCCTACCGAATATTACAAAGGTTTTTGTATTTCCTGCAAATTGCGGCCTTCGTTTAAGATTAGGATACGAAAAGGTCTTATTTATGTCTCCTTGTTAGATTTTTCGGTGTTTTTGTTAGGCTTTGTATTCTGTCTTTAATGGGTTTTTTACAATTGTGGAAACGATAAACGTTAAAGATTCAGTGGTTCTGACTTCCACACTTTCTATGTCTATTATAGTGTCCAGTATTCCAGTCACCAGTGCCTACCCATGTAGTAAGCCGCAAATCCTGTCACCACAAAGCAATACTACATACAGTCATGTAGTTAGTACAAGTACATCGTTTACATTGAGACAGTTCCTGATCGCTATGGCAATCGTTTCGCTCATAGTTTCCGCGACACAACACTTTATAGTCACCCCGGAGACGGCTGAGCATCGCTTTAATGTCGTCTGCATATCGTAATGTGTAAACATACATGTATATGATATTCATCGAGACAGACATTGTATAGACAACAATAAAGGTAAAGATATAGCTCGTGGCTAAATACTAACAGCCGTTCGGGTCGATCTGTCAGGTTAAGCTACGCTTGCCGGGGTTGGTCCGTGGATGGGTGACCATTTCCACATACCGAGACTCCTCCGTGCCTCGGAAAGCACGTTAAGCCGTTGGTCCCGGCTGTCATTCGTGGATCTTTGACAGTCGTTACGGGTCGTCAGAAGCCCGAAAGTCTGACAACCAGTCTTACCAAGGGTATCGTATTACCCAGTTACTGGGTTGTGGAGATCAGATAGGCAGTCGCTCCATGTAAAATACTGGTATTCAGCTGCATCCGGTTAGACTGGAAGCCGACCCCAATATAGTTGGGAAAAGGCTAGGCAGAATGAAAGGTAAAGATGTAGGCAGCTAATTTTTAACCCATATTGTGTGTGAAATGAGCAGTAAAATTTTTGACATCGTAATGTCGAAAACAGTAAAAAAAAAAAATTACAGCCCTATAAAAAAAGTGTACTTCTTGTCTAGCTGCCTATTACCTAACTATTTTGCTTGTTGTACTTTGTCCATGCTATGCAAGATAAAACAGGTGTGAAAGATATAAGACAAACTATGTAAAGCCTTGCAAATACGCCAAGTAACTAGACTGTTTACGTAATAAACAAATAATTTTCTTGGTCCTCAATAATAATCTTGGCCTCATATATTTTCCGATGGTAACACAAATCAATCGGATTAGCTACATTAATTTGATATTTGTACCGACCACGCAGAAAAACAAAGATTATATTTTTATCTTATAATATTAATCTGAAAGTTAATATCCTCTTCGTTTTGTAATACAAACCTGTTACAGAAAAAAATCTTATTTTTTCGATTACACTGCGTTCTGTTGCTCTGGACAAAATATCAAGCATTTTGTAAACAAAGAAACAAGGATTCTTCGCAACAAGGTTTTCCATTCATCATTTGGCACAAAGCAGGAGAAGACGTCGCGATTGGATCCCTACGGTACAACTTTTAATTAAATAGAAACGCTCTTACTCGCACTTGAAAATTTGTAAAGTCTTCAAGATTACTTTGTCTAACTGTAGAATGGCCACGCTGAATGAACTACTCCATAGAAAACGCTCAATGGCTACAGTTGTATTGTGTTCGTTCAGTGAAAATGGTGGCTAAACTCAGTACCTAGCTGCCATAAATGTGTCCATGCTGCCACGATTTGTGATTTTTGTCGTTTTCGTTCATCTGAATGTTTGCTGTTTTTTTTATATTAAAAAAGAAATAAAATCGGCCAAGTGCGTATCGGACCACGCACAGTGAAGAGTTCCGTAGTTGGGATGAATTTATCCCAAATACAAACTTAACATTGTAGTTGAAAAACATGTTCTCCTATCATTCCAACTGCAAATGTAAGTTTGTACGCACAATATTGAGAGATTTACCATGTACCTAATTTTAAGACAATAGACTTCTTATTATATAACCACTAGCTGTTTTAGAAAACAGCTCCGTTATGTAAAACAGCTAGCGGTTATTTAAAACAGGTAACTAAGCAATTCATCTGCGACATTAACACGTATAAGAAACATAATAAAGAGACTTTATAATATAATTTATCTCGAGTTAAGTTACGGCGAACGAGATTATTATTAAAAAATATTTATTTTAATTAAAACAATGTTTATTGGTTGAAAAGTTCTATAAGACTAATTTACAATTATCATATTTCTATTAACTAAAACTTATTACTATAATCCGCAAATCTGCAATTGTGCAGTTTGTTAATGACGCACGAGCGCATCCGCTGCATTAGTCAGCGAAAACGTTACTCAGGCGACTGCCTAACTCCTCCCTCCTTAAGATGGAAGCGCGTCCCGCAGCTTCCCGCAGCGTCCTCGGTGCGAGGTTGATTCTGTATTGGTCGTCGCTGTTTCCACTGCCAAAGCTTCCATAGAAGGATTGTCATCAGAATGAAGTACAGTCCTAGTGTTGACCAACTGGGCGTAGCCATCATAGTCTGCCAATCAATTGTGGGTTCTTGTAAGTTGTCGGCTCGTTCTATCAGTTCGTGAATGCTGTCCAGTGATATATCTTCCAATTGTAGGTTGAAATGGATGTTCTCTTCTGTAATCACGGCTTTACTAGGAAGTGGTATGATTTCGTCTACTACGACAGTATTGATGTTTGTCGTTAGTGTTCGGTTAAGTACTTGCATTTGGCAATCACTTGTAATACTGGCGATGTGTATTCCTGATATCCTCTTGTATTCAGATTTAGTTCCACATTTACTTCTTATGACTTCTTCTTCCTTCAGGATGATAAGCCACTTGTTATCTTGGAGTTTCTGGATTCTTCCTTGCTTGAGGTCTATCTTGGCTCGTGTGCAGTTTGTGTTTTGGTGTCTCACAAGAGATATTATGCAGTCTTCTGATTTATCAACAGGCTGGGTGTTCAACGACGTGCAGAGTTGTGTATCTTGTGTGATCCGTTTGCAGTCTTCTTCTAGGTACGAGTACTCGTTGGTGCCCAGTACGAGGTATTTGGATTTAGGAATGATTGCCAGGTTTTGCTTGTCGGGAATGGAGTATAGATGGATTAGGTCGTATTGGTCTGCGTCGATGGAAGGAATATCTAATATAAACGTTAATGTGTGATCTGTACTATAAGCTTTTACACTAATGGACTTCTCTAAGCTATGTATTTTGCTAATAGTAACGCTATCCACTGGTCTAAAATTGTATGATTTCTGAATAGCAGACATTTCGTTTATAAGAATGTGTGGGGATACAATGCTTGGATGCATGACTTCTAACTGAGCAAAAGTCATGGCGTCTTCTAAAATTACTAACTTGTCTAACAGCAATTGCAGACTGAAATCTATTTGTATATATAAATCTAGAAAGTGCAACCTATTTACTATAACATTATTATTAAAAGTGGTATTTCTTAACATTAGACTTAGTTTTTTCTGGTTCTCGTCTAAAAGCTTAATCTGTTTACTATACTCTTCGACTGCATGTTTTGCTATGAATAATGATTGCTTTTGAGACACATTAATTTTATTTACTGAATTTCGTAATTCTGATATTTCATTTTCGAATTTAATAGCATCTTCATAATCTAAATTGCCTGTTATGGTTTTAACGATGGAACCTAGGCCGTTAATAAAACCACGTCTAAACCTATGGTGTGGTGCAATAAACACTATTTTCTTACCTATTAAACTTAAGCTATTATCTATTTGATCTTTGTATGCCCTATTTAATTGCTCGTTATTTTCTGCAGCTTTAGTATTGGCATATAAGGACATAAGTTTTAAAGTTGTTTCATGTAAATAGGATACGTTATACACGCAGGCCAAACTAAACGTATCTACTTGCTTCAAAATTTGACCTTGTTTTAATAAAAGGATGCCATTGACGTTATCTACGGGGTTAAGAGTCAGGTTGGCGGTTGCGTAGAGCAGGAGAGTTCCTGTGACGAGGGTCCTGGAACAAGATGTTGTCTTCGTAAAAGTTTGTAATGAACTCTGATGGATTTTGAGTTGGGGTGGCTTCCTATGATTTCGGCAACATTGTTAGGATGAAGGTGGATGATTTTATACGGACCTTTAAATACTGGCTGCGTTTTGTCACTCCTTGTAGTCTTTGCAACCTGCTTATATACAGCTTCACCTACCTTAAACGTGATTGCCTCAGCAGCCTGATTTCGTTTTTCTATCACCTGCTCTTTATTTTTAGATACGTGAGCTACTATGCACTCCTGTACTGCTTCTGCATTTTTGCGATGGTTAAGGACATAGTCCTGATAGAACTCTTTAGGATAGTATAGTTCTAGTGGATTTCTGGATGCTGTATGACCAAATAAAAGCTCACGCGGTGTATAGCCTGTCGTAGAATGAATGGCATTGTTGTAGGCAACAATGGCGTACTTCATCAGTAATTGTATAGGGTCGTCTTTATTTGTCATTCTCTGAATTCTTATTATTTCAGCAATGGTAGAGTGAAAGCGTTCAATGGGTGAGTTTGAATTTGGATTATAAGGAGTCGTGAAGTGTATATTAATGTCGTGAGACGCGCATATTTCCTTTATGACGTCGTTGTCGAATTTAGTGTCTGAGTCTGTGGTAATTTTCAGGGGTAATCCCAGTATGGAAAATACTTGTAGTAACGCTTCTGAGATATGAACGCTGCTTGAAGCATTAAGCGGTACAGCCTGGGCAAATTTTGAAAAATTATCTATAATTGTCAGGAACGTCGCACCTCCAGTAGAATATAGGTCCATAAACAGATGTTGAAACGGTTTCGTAGGTGTCTCTGTTAATGTTAGTGGGGGTTTCAAAGGGTTTCTTTCGTATCCTCTTAAGCACGTGTCGCATTGATTAATGTATCTTTGAATTGACAATAGCATATTAGGCCAGTGATAATTTATGTGGAGTTGTTTATACGTTTCCTGAATACCTCTATGCGACGATTTGCCTTCGTGATATCGCTTAATGAGTTCTTGTTGCTCAGTTTTGTTTTCAACAAGGGTAACTCGTGACGTACATCTTATAAGTTTAGGACCTCTGTCATTAAAAATTGTAGTGTAGACTCTCGAGAAGGCCAAGTACAGATTTTCATCATAGAAATAGCAGTGGAAGATACGGTCTGCTATTGTGTGCTCTTTTAGGAACCTGATGATTTCGGGTTCCGTATTGTTTACGGGGATGAAAACATCTTTAATAACAGTCCTAGAGTTAGTTGATCTATTGTCTACTCTATATGTTGAACCTGGGGTAGACCTAATATAGAATTGTTTCAGTTGTTTATCTATTGCATCAGATAAAATCGGGATGCCGTTGTTTTCATTATCGGGTTGGGTATGATTTGTCGAGACTAATTGGTCAGGGTCAACTGTAACAATGCTCATTGAGTCTGTTCCGTTGTCAGTGTGGGGGTGGTTAGCACTTCTTTCTTCCACATCGTTATTATTATTAGGGTGGTTACTATTGTCGATAGGTACATCGGTATTATTATTGCTAAGTCCGTCATTGTTGTCGTCTTGGTCGTTATTTGTCTCTGCTTGTCTACGAGCGTTCTCGAATATTCTGTTTATAATCTCGTCGTCGTCGTTATCGTCAAGATTGACAGCTAGGGAATCTATGCTGTTGCGAAAGATTTTGACTCTGGATAATGCATCAGCGTTAGTGTTTTGTTTACCCTTTTTATAAACTACCTTATAGTCGTACTCCGCTAGCTTTAGTTTCCAACGTGTTAACTTTGAGTTGGGGTCTTTTAAAGACATCAGCCATGTCAAGGGTCTATGGTCTGTGTAGATGGTGAAATTCCGACCGTACAAATAAGGCCTAAAATATTTGACAGCCCAAACTATCCCGAGCAATTCCTTCTCTATTGTCGAATAACGAGTCTCGGTTTCCGATAACGTTCTTGAAGCAAACGCTACTGGTTTATCAGCACCAACATTACCTTGCGATAAAACTGCGCCTAACGCAAAGTCAGATGCGTCTGTTGTCAAGATAAATGGTTTGTCAAAGTCAGGGTATTGTAATATTGGGGCATTGGTCAAAATTTGTTTACACTTGTTAACTGCGTCTAAAAATTCGTTACTGTGGACAATTTTCGCGTTCTTTTTAAGACAAGCTGTTAACGGTTTTGTAAGCTTCGCGAAATCTTTAATGAATTTTCGGTAATAACCTACTAATCCTAAGAAAGACTTTATGTCCTTTTGTGTTCGTGGTACGGGGAAATTTAAAACTGCTTTTATCTTGTCTTTGTTAGGTTGCAGTCCTTGGTCAGTCAATTCGTGTCCTAAAAAATTCACATGTTTTTGTAAGAATTCTGACTTATCTAATTGCACTTTGAGATTATGCATTCTGAATCGCTGAAGTACTAACTTGAGTTTTTCGTTATGATTCTGAAGTGAGGTGGCTGCAATTATGACGTCATCTAAATAAGTGAATACGTTATCTATTCCTCTAAGAATATGGTCCATAAGCCGCTGAAAAGTGCTCGGAGCATTTTTCAATCCAAACGGCATTCTTAAGAACTCATAGTGACCTCTTTCTGTAGTAAACGCTGTTTTTTCTCTGTCGTTGGGGTGCATTTCCAACTGATGGTAACCACTTGCTAGATCAAGGGTTGTAAAATACTGTGCGCGCCCTAATCTATCAAGTATGTCGTTGATGTTCGGCAACGGGTACTTGTCTTCAACAATTCTATCGTTCAGTCGTCTATAGTCTATAACAAGTCTCCATTTGACCTTTCCTGAAGCGTCGGGTTTTTTTGGGACGATATGGACAGGGCAAGACCATGGTGAAATACTTTCCCGTATAATTCCCTGTTTTAATAAGTTATCTATTTGATTTTTAATTTCTGTACGTTGTTGCGGGGCTTGTCTATAGTTTCTAACAAAAATGGGTGTGTCGTCAGTTAGTCTTAATTCATGTTTTACAGTATGTGTGAAAGATAACGGTATGTTCTCTGAGTAAAATACGTCACGATATTGATAACAAATTTTGGTAACCTCACGTTTTTCTTCTTCATTCATATGGCCGGTTCTAATTTTCTTTAAGTTTTCGTGAAGTTCTTTGTCAATGTCAGTTTTAGTTTGAAGGGTGTTAATTTTGTGTGTTTCATTTTGATTTGTTAATTGTGGCGGTAAAGGCTCAAGGGGTAGGTGGCAATTGTTACTAATTACTTGTTCTTTATCGGTCAAGTTGATTATAGATGTTTTAAAAATTCCATTTTTTACCGTTACTGCAGCGGCGGGTGACTTGAGTCCTTTAAACCAATTAAAGTCGTCGCAGATATAGTTACCGTCTATACAATTAGTTTTTACTGTTATAAACTTTTCGCAATTAGGTTCGATTTTGAGTCTTTTTACTGGATAATCAAAGTAAATTGGTATTTCAGTATTATAGGTTCGCAATAACCTATTTTTAAAATCTATGTTACATCCTAATTCTTTTAATAAGTCCATCCCTATTAGTCCCTTATACTTTGGGTCAAAATCGAAAAGTAAAAATTTATGATATATGTCTGTCTTAAACTGTGGGGGCAAAGGTAAAATAGCAACATGTTCGTGACTAGTAACAGCATGCGCAGTTTTTACTTGAAATGGCTCGCGCTCAATGCAGTGTTCAAGGTTAGTACCGGCTATTACGTCAGGTGATATCATACAGCGTGAAGCTCCAGTATCTAATAAAAATTTACCTTGAAATTCCGGCAACTCTATATAGGGAAGATGGTCTTTACCTTGGTTGTTGAGTTGAACAGGCTCTACTAGCTTTGGTTCAATGGTTCCTCGTCCTGGGGAAAATCCTGATGGCTTGGTCCGTCCACAGGCATCTCCTGCGTGTAGCTGTAGTCTTCACCATTAAGTTGTAAATTATTACTATACTCGCCTTCATAGTAGGTATTGTAGTCAGGGTAACACTGGTCTTGGTTGTGCTGTGTATAAAACATTTCTTCGGGAGCAAAACGCGGTGCTTCGGGCTTACTTACCGATCTCATGGTGACGTCGGACACTTTTTGTGGCGGGTTCACCTGCTGGCGAGGTATATTCGGTTGAGATCTAAAATTACCTGAGTTTCTGAAAGTACCAGAACCACTAGGTCTTACGTTACCTGAAGCGGGTCTTCCTTGGGGTATGCCTTGACCCCTCTGTTGTCTCTGATCTATGTTCCAGCTATTACGTGGGGGAAAGTTATTATTTTGGGGTACCGTTTGGTTTGGCTTGGGTATTTCTTTAGGTTTGTTTTGGATGGAAAGTGCATTAAAACTATGATTGAATCTATTGAATGCCAAACGTGCCTCCTCTTGCCTAGCCGTTACTATAGCTGCTTCAAGAGTCGTAGGTTGCGCAATTCGCACGCCAATAGAAACGTGGAAGTCCAAATGGTTAACGTATTGATCTATGACCATATTCTCATAGTATGACTTATCCGTATGCCTACCTACTACGTTTAAGGTGTCTAAAATTTCCCTTAGTCGTTTACCAAACGTCTCAGCGTCTTCATTTTTATTACGACGCAAACGCGTTAGTTCTTGCATCAGCTGTATTTCGTTACGCGGTTCACCTAATCTACGCGTCAACGCAGCCTTAATTGTCTGCCAGCTATCAACTGTTTCTTCGGATGCTATTGCACTGATCGCCGAACCGCTTAATTTGCTTTTAATTAGACTAACAATAGCAGGGTTCACCCTAACTTGTGGATCCAGTAATAGCATCACATTTTCAACTTCTCTAATAAAGTAATTTAATGTTTTAGGATTGCCCTCGTATTTTGGCAACAGCTCTGAAACGAACTTAAAAGTCGCTAGATCAATACTTGCCATAGCCATCGTGATTTAGTTGCACAACAGGAATATGAAAGGAATCAATTCAAATTCACTTTAAAATACTATTGAGGTTATGTTTAATACCTAATACTGCCTACTCTCTAAGAAGTTAGCTTGAAGTTATTTTAATTATGTTATACGAATCACGATTATAGCGAATACGTAATCGAGTAAATATCTCTTGTTACGGAATTAATTGCTGTGGAATGCGAAATGTATACCGCGATTTTAGCACGCATACATAAACACCTGAATTAAAATGAGTGTAATAAATTCATATAACTAATGTAATTTGCCTATAGCGATTTTAGTCTATAAACAAACACACAGGTAACATTTATAAAAATACGGCAGGAAATATAGCATAGGGAACTGGGTATACAACAAGCACTCACCACAGTATCTTCTGCATCTCTAGCCGGGCCTTATAGAACAGCAGGGCTCCCAATTCTCCAGGACTCCCGCAGGTTGCTCGCCTTCGTAGATTCAATTTGCGATCGCGAAGATAACGATAGATACCGTTCACTCTTACCGAAGAGTTGTATTCGAATTAGAGTGTCGCGATCCTACCGACTGCGCCAGTTAAGTTACGGCGAACGAGATTATTATTAAAAAATATTTATTTTAATTAAAACAATGTTTACTGGTTGAAAAGTTCTATAAGACTAATTTACAATTATCATATTTCTATTAACTAAAACTTATTACTATAATCCGCAAATCTGCAATTGTGCAGTTTGTTAATGACGCACGAGCGCATCCGCTGCATTAGTCAGCGAAAACGTTACTCAGGCGACTGCCTAACTCTCGACAAGTTTTTTTTTGATGTAACTCAAAGACGAAGCTTTGATATTATTATCTAAAATATATTAAAAATATCTCTCATACAAAAACTAAGTAATTCCAAGAACTGGATAGTTATTAAATCGAAATAATAATAAAAAAACCGTACAAAGTTAAAAGCTCAAATCCATTTTACTACGTTACAGAGAACACAAGCTTTATAAATATTACATTTTCCACTAAACAATATAACTAGGTTTCACTTAAAATGAAAAGTTTTAACACAAATTGGATGAACTACAATGGATATTATTATTCATAAGTATTTAATCTCTAAAATGTATATGTAAAGTTATTTTTGATCGCGAACTCAAACAAATGAAAAGTTCGTAGACACATAACCCACAAATGAATGAGGTTACTTCGTGCTGACATATACGTATAATATATGCCATATGTGAGCTTGTTACTGCATGAGGAATCACAGACTTATTTTTCTTAAGTTTAAAATATTTTGAATTTGATAGTCGTGGGTAAGACAGACATTTCGACCAAAATCACTCAATTTAATTTAAAAAACAGAAACCTAACTGAACTGTGCAGTGATCGAACGTAGTTGTAGTGCTATTCTGTAAAATTCTCACCGTGATAACTTAGGTGAAGTGAGCTGCCAATAGTGTCAATCCTTAGCAACTGACAGCTCAGTCCACGCTCACTTCACCTAAGATAACACGGTGAGATAATTACAGAATAACGCTACAGTAGTGCTATTCTGTAAAAATCTCACCGTGATAACTTAGGTGAAGTGAGCTGCCAATAGTGTCAATCCTTAGCAACTGACAGCTCTGTCCACGCTCACTTCACCTAAGATAATACGGTGAGATGGTTACAGAATAGCACTACAGGAATTCTGAACGTAATTTTTTTCCATCATTGATTTATTCAACTTTATTATCTGAGTAAATGACAAAAAAATACCACCCCTTTTTTTTTTTTTTTTTTTTTTTTTTTTTTTCTTTTCTGGGTGGGAAATTATCATATAACTTCTCCCGCTCTGGGTGGAGCGGGAGGGCGTGTCAGACTCCTACTGACTAAAACCCACCCGTGTTCCTTCGGTTGCCCTGTTGCCGGGGGCCACGATTTCCCTATCGGTTTTCTTCGAACCCCCGGCAGGCACTGGCCCTAGCGGACCCCGTCAATTCTGCTGACATCTCTTTGAGGCGCGCGTGGAACACAACGCGCCGTCGACCCGGGCTTGGTCCTTATCGGACGGCGAGCTACCCATTGCTCACCGTCCGCAAGCCCGCGCCTACGGTGGCCGGAAATCGGCTCGCGATTCCCGACCCGGGCGTCTCCTCCTATTGCGGCGGTTTGGGGCGTGAGGGCGCGAAGTTAGCCTCTCCCTCACGCGTTCCGCCTCCTCCTTCGCGAGCATTACCGCTTCGCAGAAGGAGGTGACGGCCTGCCATTTCCTCTCGCTCCGTACCATGGCCTGAACCAGGGCCGGACGCGAGAGATCACCGCCGCCGATCGCCTCTACGAGGACACGGCGTTGCTCTGCCCAAGCTGGGCAGACCTCCACCGTATGCTCCACCGTGTCCTCAGGCCGATCCACACAATGGTGACACCCGGGTGTTTCCTCCCGCCTTATCCTGAACAGGAACCTCCCGAAGCAGCCGTGTCCGGTGAGGACCTGCGTCAGGCGGAAGGTGAGAACGCCGTGGCGTCTCTCCAGCCACTCCTCAAAGACGGGTCTTATCGCCGCGATTGTGGCGTGCCCAGCGCGGGGTTGCGACAATCGCACCCTCCATGACGCCATGAGATCCCGCCGGAGCTCTGTCCGCTGTGCCGCAATTTCTTGCGGCATCGGAGTTAAGCCCCGGCGTTTCGCCTCCTCGCGACACTCCCAGACGTGCGCGAGGACCTTTGCCTCCAGATCCCATGGCGGTAATCCGGCAAGGAGGCTCGCCGCCTCGCAGGAGACCGTGCGGTATCCTCGGGCCAGCCGGATGGCCATGACCCTCTGGGACGCGTTCAACCGGCGGGCTGGCCGCAGCCTCAATGAACGCGCCCACACCGGCGCCCCGTAAAGGGCCATGGACCGCACGATCCCCGCATAGAGCCTCCGGCAGGAGGCGTTTGGATCCCCTAGATTGGGCAGGAGCCGCTTGAATGCAGCCCCAGCCCGCTCCAGTCTGGGAGCCAAACGTCGGAAGTGTTCCACGAAATTCCACCGGCTGTCGAGGACGAGTCCCAGATACTTCATCGTCGACTCGACACCGATGTGAACCCCTCCCGCCATTACCTGGGAACCCGACGGTGGCGCATTCCGAGGACCATGAAAACCTATGGCCTCAGACTTGTGCAGGGCCACCTCGAGTCCCAGCTGCCGGATCCTGTCAACGATTGTCGCAACCCCGCGTGTCGCTAAATCGGCCGCCGCCTGGTACGACCCTCCCTGTGCCAGGACAAGCGTGTCGTCAGCGTAACAAACGACGCTGACGCCGCTAGGGAGATCGGCGCGCAGCACCCAGTCGTATCCGATGTCCCACAGATGCGACCCCAGGACCGAACCCTGTGGGACACCGCACGACATCTCTTGCCGGTTCCACTCTCCTTGGTGACCGGGGTAGATGACGGCCCTGTCCGTCAGATAGGCCTCGACCACACGACAGAGGTAGGTCGGCATCCGGTGATACCGGAGTGCCTCCCTGATGCAACTCCAGGGCAGGGTGTTGAAGGCATTGGCGATGTCTAGAGACACCGCCAAGACGACCCCACCCCGGGCCACAGCATCCCCCGTCGTGAGGGCCCGCACGCGCATGATGGCGGCGTCCACCGTAGAGCGCCCCCTGCGGAAACCGAACTGGCTCTCCGCCAGATCCGGCCCCACTCGCACCAGCTGCCCGACGAGGCGGTCTGCAATGACTCTTTCAAAGAGCTTGCCCACCTCATCGAGCAGCACAATGGGCCGATAAGCGGACGGAGAGTCCGCTGGGCGCCCCGGCTTCTTGATGAGGACCAGTTTCCCCGTCTTCCAACGAAGTGGGAACTGGCCCCTCTCCATGCATGCGCTTAGGAGCCCCCTCAGTCGAGGCCCGAGAGCCCCCATGGCCAGGACCCAGGCTTTTCCGGGTATGCCGTCGGGTCCTGGGGCGGTATTCTTCGCACTCATCTTGCGTACCGCCACTCTCATTTCTACCTCAGTCACCTCAGGAGAATCGTCATCGTCGGTGTGGTCCGCATCGGGCACCGCAGTAGGCGGAGCCATGGGCGGAGGGGTATGATCCCCTCTTGAAGGGAACAGAGCGCTCACCACGTCCCCCACAAGCTGAGGCCGGAGACTCTGCGTCAGCGGGGGAGCCCATGGGCGGAGTTTCTCCCGCACCATCTTGTATGGGCGCCCCCACGGGTCCCTGTTGAGAGTCTCCAGCAACTCCTCGCGGGCCAGCGCCCTGGCCCGCAGGATCTCCGCTTGGAGGGCGGTCTTCGCCGCTCTGTACCCCTCGTACAGCTCCGCCTCAATGGCTTCCGTATCCGGAGGGCGGATACGGAGCCTGCGATGCCTGGCGTACCGGCGTCGCACAGCAACACACGCCTTGCGTAGAGCCTCCAGCTCTTGCGACCACCAGTACAGCTGGCGCGAAGCACGTGTAGGATGGACGCGGGGCATTGCCATGTCACACACATTGGACATGGCCTCCCGGAACCACTCCGCCTCGTCGTTGATGTCGGCAGGCCTGTCTGGTGATGACACCCAGGCCTGCACGATCGAGGCTTCCAGGAGAAGCTCCCGGTCCAGCTGCTTCAGCGCCCACCGCGGACCACTCGGGGCCTGTCGGACCGGCGCACTCGAGGTCTGGGTGGAGACGTCAAACCGGATGTACCGGTGATCGGAGTAGGTCTCCACCCCCTCCATGACGCGCCAGTCAATGACACGCGGTGACAGAGCAGGGCTGGCGAACGAAATGTCCACCACTGATTCGCCCCGCATCCGCACACACGTGGGGACAGAACCCCGGTTTAGGACGACCAGGCCTGTCTCCAGAGCCCAGTCCTCCACCATCCTGCCCCGTGTGTCCGTATACCGGGAACCCCAAGCCAGATTCTTGGCATTGAAGTCCCCGAGTACGAGCACGGGGAGGGAACCAAACCCGACGACGACGACTCTTAACTCCGCAAGCGAGTTGTGGAACTCGGCAAGAGTTCGGTTCGGGGAGAAGTAAACACCCACCACGACAATCTCCCTGAACCGTGCTGCAACGCAACCCCGTCCTCTCTTGACCGACTCGAGGGACGGAGTACCGGCGGCGGCCGACGAAATGAGGGTCACTGAGCCGCTCAGGTCCTCCACCCAGTCATCCCTGGGCGGGACAAAGTACGGCTCAGCGACCACGGCGATGTTAATCGACCACTGCGCCATGCTCTGGAGCAACAGATCCTGAGCGGCGGCGCAGTGGTTGATGTTCGCCTGGAGGAGGCGAAATGGGGCCGTTATTGGCATTCCATCTCTACCTCCCCCCGAGCCCCCTGCGAGGGCCCTGCCGCGGCGGCAACGACGGCGGTGACGACGGTGGAGGCGGCAGTGGCCACGGTGGAAGTGGCGGCGGCTGCGGCGGTGACGGCGGTGGTGGCGGAGCGCTTGCCCCTGCCTCTGGCCTCGGCGGGTGGAGCGCAGGCCCTGCTCCCAGCCCGGTGATCGGCCGGCTTGCCAGCCGCCGCACATACGACACAGTGCGGCGTGGCATTACACGAGCCGGCCTTGTGACCGGGCTGACCACAGCGAAAACATAGGTCGCTGCGGTCTACCTCCGAGGTGCATTTGGCCCCCACGTGGTGGCCCACCTGGCAACGGAAGCACCTCAGAGGTCTGGGGTCCAGCAGTTTAACCTGCGCTGAGACCCAGCCCACCAAAAGCCTTTGGCTCTCCCCGGCTATCCTTTTGGCCGCCGTCACGGGGCAGCTCACCCTAATAGCTTGCATCCCCGTGTGGTCAGGATGGATGGTGCCTGCCTTTATCTGCTCGACAGAGCACCCTCCAGCCTTAGCGACGGCGGCCACCACCTTTGCCTCCGTCACGGAGTCGTCCAGGCCCTGGATGCGCAAGTCAGCGCACTTGGTGGGCCTGGAGACTCGGGCCTCGTCCACGTTTAGGGACGCCCTGAGCTTTTCAGCCAGAGCGTCAGCGGCCGGGCCACTGGCCGCACCGGGGACCTCCAGCATCCGGGCCCCAGTTGCCGTGATCTTGATCTTTATCCCCTTTTTGGCACCTATCTCCTCCAGGTTCATCACCTTGTCCACCGTCGCGAACACGTGCTGATAGGACACGCCCCTTTTTTCCGCTTCCGGCTGCAGTGTGACCACCACAGCTGCGGACTTCGGGGCGCGGAGCCTAGCCGCGACGGTTCTCTCTTTGCGCCGCTGCCGCCTCGCCCTCTTTTTTGCCGCCCTTGCCTCCTTACTAGCCTTCTTCTTCTCCCCGGCTACTTGCCATCCGGCGTCGGCCGGAGGAGAAGAATTAGGAGGCGGAGGTGGCCGTTTCGCCACCGCCTGGGCCGGAGCCCTCGCCGTCAGGGCCGGGGCCTTCGCCGCCTGCGCAGCCGCTCCGCCCTTGGCTTGCCCCTGCCTGCCTTGGCCTGGCTTGGCCGCGGCAGATGCGGCGGCGGCATACGACGCCGCCTTCCTCTGGTCTATAGCCGGCTGGCTTGCCGCTAGCGGGGGGCGCAGGACGATAGCCTCTAAGGCGGAGAACCTGCTCCGCAGGGCTGCCATCTCCTGCCGCACCAGGGCCAGAACCCGGTCCTCAGCAGGCACAGGCACGGGCTCCTGCCTATGCCGCTCCCCTCCCTGCGGCGCCTCCCGGGGGGCGGCTGCTCGCAGCCCAGCCAGGTCCGCTCGGAGCTTCTCATTCTCCTTTCGGAGAAGCTCCATGGCGGCAGTCAACTTTGCGACCTCCGCCCGCATCTCGGACATACCGTCCGACGGAGGCCCAAAGTGCAGCTCCTTTGCTGCCGCCAAAATAGAGGCCGCGGCCGCGGGTATGGCCTTGTCCTTAGAGGATTGAATCCTCTTCAAGGCCACAGCCCTGATCGCAGCTTCCACGACCTCCGCAAACCTGGCTTCCTGCTGCAGCTTGTCGCCGCCGCCAGCGACGTCCGGCTCCCCACCAGAGGCCTCTGAGAGGACCGGCCCGCTGCTGGTCTCTCCCGGGTGATGCTCCTCCGTGGCGAGACTCTCGGTTCGCCGGGCCTGGGCCCTGGCCACTGGGCCGGCCTGGCTTGACTCACCAGCCTTCTTGGTGGTGAGTCCTCTACCCACACCTTTCCCCTTCTCTCGGGCCTTACCCCGCCGGCTGGTGTGTATTTTCCGCCTGCTGTCGGCGGAGGACCACTCACCATCATCCGATTTTGGGCGCTTCCGGAAGAATTTTCGGATTATTCCGTCAGCACCCACCACTTCGCGCCCCGAGCTAGAGCCCTCTGCGCCCGATGCAGCGTCGGACTCCGACCCCGCATCACTCCCCACCTTCTTGTTTTGTTGTTTTTTTAGTTTATCCATATTTGTTCCCACGAGTATTTTTCATTTTATCATCTCAAAATTGTGTGGTTCGCACTAGTGACTAATTAAGCTACCCATTAGTCAAGCTAACAACCTCCCTCACGGTGCGCCGCCGCTTGGAGGTTTGGGGTGATTTTTTATAGAGGTTGTCTACCTCGCGGCCCGGGCGGTTAAGCCAAGACCCTCGACCCCCGTCAAATGCCAGAGACATGACCTTGACACTCTTCGGGGCTACGAGACCAACGGTGACAGGAGAAAAGACTTCCCCCTGCCCGCCCGACGGCAGGGTTAGTGCACGCCGAGCCCGTTCCTACTCTAACGCTGCTCAACGAGTGCTCTCTACAGAGTACCCGTTAGAGCGTTCCTCCGACAGGATATTGGCATACGGACAATGAGACCCCTAACTGGGGAGTCATTGTCCGCACCCCAGGGTGCACCGTCCCGGAGACTGGCCTTCCCCCCGGACGAATCCATAAGGGAACTCCAGCCCCCAGGCACGCGGGGGGGGCTATTCTGTAAAATTCTCACCGTGATAACTTAGGTGAAGTGAGCTGCCAATAGTGTCAATCCTTAGCAACTGACAGCTCAGTCCACGCTCACTTCACCTAAGATAACACGGTGAGATAATTACAGAATAACGCTGGAATTCCGAACGTATTTTTTTCCATCATTGATTTATTCAACTTTATTATCTGAGTAAATGACAAAAAAGTACCACCCCTTATTATAATAAAAAGTACGATTGAAAATAACTTCTCGATTCAAATCGTTATAAAAAGGATCGTTACGGTTAATTTCCCCAAAGGTTTCTTGTTTCTTCAATTTAGAACGTAGATACAGTCATAACATACCCCGAGGTGTTTATTACAACGAATTATGAAGCCAGACACTTATTTCGAAGGCTAAGCATATTACATAGAAATAATTAAACAGTATTCATATAAAATGCAAGAGCAGAATATTTCAAAAGGAAAATGTGTTAATTTTCTGTTGTGAGTCGAAAATCCTCATGTGTAATAAAATTAAGAGAGAGTAAATAAATGGAAAATTCTCTTAAATTAATTGAATAAATCATTTGATTACCCATACATTGTTTCGTTTTTACTCCATTTTAAATTGGAGCAAAAATCTCGTTCAATCAATTTTCTTTTCAACGGCGGGTGACCTTGCAATTGTCATACGTACAGTGCCAATGCCTATGACCACTCTGATTTAAGAGTCCATTTTATCAACACGTATTTCGTGGTCTATGCCTATCATAATATTAGTTTAAAGCACTGTTAGGGAAAGTGTGTTTTAATAAAACTCTGAAATTTTATTAGAGTTGCACGTGTATAAAGACCCGAGTTAAGGTACTATTTTTGATTAAAAAATAAGAACTTTACGTTATGTGAGTGTAGATAAAGCGTTCAAACATTATTCGCGTGCATTACTTTATGTGTGTGGGAACAACATCTTGTAAACCGTAAATAATCAACTCGGCTCGTGAAATACATTCATACATCGGAAGGTGAATTTTCGGTAAGTATGCGCCTTCTACGTGTCATCTTTTTTAGTTTGATTTTCATCATAACTTTTTCTAATACCAGGCATTATTTTGGGTCGACACAGTACGTCTTCTTCATTCATATACCTAACTTCATCAGACAGTATTCACCTTTGTTCTTACCTCATCATCTTTAGTTCGCGGTTGATGTTGATTCACATCGTTTAGAACCTGTCTAGCCCATAGTGGCATCGGCCAAAAATAGTTCAAATCAATAAAAATTTAATTAATTTAATTAAATTGTTTGCACAATAATAATACAAAAATAAACATTACCATTCGTCTCGAAAATTAATAACGGTAGTTGTTGTATTGTGCCAATGTATGTACCTACTTGCCACAATATGGACGCGAGAATGATGTAGGTACCAACATGATGGATCACCGGCCTCATATCCGGGCTTACCCGAGCCGTGGTACTGCACTGCATATTGTTCTTAATTACCGTGTAAACACCATCTGTGCGCCATTCAATCAAGTAATAAATTGTAGGCACAGTATTGTACGCTGTACGGCACCACTTGACATCGAAATCAATGAAGGCTGGATTCATTCTTGTTTAACGAATGCGACCCAATTTGCGAGGTCTCGTTATAAAATAAAAATTATATCGAATATTTTTATTTTATTAATATTTATGTACATACCTAGTAGTAGAGAGAAGAGACAAATTAGGTTTCTCAGACTTTTTGGAAATTGCTATTCTATGAATTTACGCGATATATTTTATTAGCTTCTGCCCGCGACTTCGTTCGCGTGGAAGTCGTAAGACGTCACAATATACTAAATTATCAGACACATTTTATAAAACTTCCTTGTAACGTTTGTGGTTTTGTTCTCAGCAGTCAAAATATACAAAGTCAGGACTGGTGACGCGGGAGGTAGCGACGTACAGTCGTCCGTGTGAGAAGCAGCTCGGCCTGAGGTCGACACCCGCAGTAGCAATTTCCTATTGCTTGCGAACTCTTTCGTTTTTAGTAAATTAACTATGTTCCTGTTCATTATACTCTTGTTCTTATCGCAATTTATTTAGAGTCGGCGGAACAAGTCTTTTTCTTCCATACTTCTAATCTAATTCTTACTAGTTCCTGCATATACTACCTAATGGCACATCACTGATACCACTGACTGATGCATTCTTATAGATTATTCCTGGCGAATGGCTATCGCTAAAATAACAGAAGATTATATTAACACGGAATTTCTCATTTAAATGAAATTAAATTAAATGATAGTCTTCTTCGACCGTTTTCCTGTAGGTACAACCGTTATAGACCCCGTCTCAAAAATCCACCCTGTATATCATCATTGACTGCTTAGCTCCATAAAGGTATATCGTGATGATAGTCATTTAAAAGGTTAAAACTGTAACTACCTGCAATATTCTAACCTTTTGGCTCGTTCTTGAATATTTTGTTAACTGTAGAAGACCACGAACATAGTGTAATATTCCTCATCCCAAAATAGCATGGTAATTTATACCCTACAGACTGATTAAATATATCTATAGGAAATATCTATGCAAAGTTTGAACTGAATCTATCCGGTAGTATTTGCGTGATGCTGGAACATACATTCAGACAAACAAAGAGATAAAAATACTAAAACTATATTTTTGGCATATGAATCGTTCCCAGACCTCGTAGCAATTACTTTTTTTCAAAAATATTCAATACACAGTTTTGACTCCGCTACGATTGTATTAGGTATACTAGCTGCGCCCCACGGTTTCACCCGCAAAAGTCTCGATCCCGTGGGAATTATCGGGATAAAAAGTATTCTATGTGGTTAATCCAGGTTCTAATCCAAATCGCACGGAGTTTGTGTCTCGTCTCTAGAGACGAGACACAAACTCCGTAAACTAGATCGACAGCGTATCATAGAGGCGGTGCGAGGCATAGTAGTCACAGGCGCCTTCAAAGTCGAAGTGGCCACACACCTGAAGCCACATCGAGATCGCGTAGCGGCGGCAGTGCAAGGCGTCTTCGAAGTAGAAGTCGCAGTCTTCACGTGAGTCCTACTTCTTTAAAATGTTTAAAAGTTGGAGAAGCTTAGGGAACTCCAAAAGTTGGAGAATCTTAGGGAACTCCAAAAGTTGGAGAACTCCAAAAGTTGGAGACGTATGGGGGAACTCCAAAAGTTGGAGAAGCTTAGGGAACTCCAAAAGTTGGAGAACTCCAAAAGTTGGAGACGTATGGGGAGACTCCAAAAGTTGGAGAAGCTTAGGGAACTCCAAAAGTTGAAGACGTTTGGTGTAGAATATTGAATTTGATGTTGGCAAAGTAATATAAATAACTGACAAAATATCTTGGTGTTTCATATTATTTTCCTTATCCTTGAAATATTGATAATTGTATTCGGTATTAAATTAGTATTTTAGAGCAAGGGTGCTTATTATGCAGGAGGAGACGCCCGGGGCGGGAATCGCGAACCGATTTCCGGCCACCGTAGGCGCGGGCTTGCGGACTGTGAGCAATGGGTAGCTCGCCGTCCGATAAGGACCAAGCCCGGGTCGACGGCGCGTTGTGTTCCACACGCACCTCAAAGAGATGTCAGCAGAATTGACGGGGTCCGCTAGGGCCAATGCCTGCCGGGGGTTCGAAGAAAACCGATCGGGAAATCGTGGCCCCCGGCAACAGTGCAACCGAAGGAACACGGGTGGGTTTTAGTCAGTAAGAGTCTGACACGTCCTCCCGCTCCGCCCAGAGCGGGAGAAGTTATTTGATAATTTCCCACCCACAAAAAAAAAAAAAGGGTGCTTATTATTACAGTTCTCTATCTCTAGAGATAGAGAGCGTTTTAGGGGAGCCCCGCTGCCCATCATTTTCATGTGGCAGTCGTTAGTGGCAGCCGTTATTTAGCGGCCGCTATGTGGTGGCTGTAATATAGTGGCCGTTATCTGGCGTCCGTTATGTTGCGGCCGCTATGTAGCGACCGTCATTTGGCGGTCGCAATGTGGCGGACGTAATGTGGCAGTCGCAATGTGGCAGACGTAAAGTGGCGGCCGTAATGTGGCGGCCGCTATTGGCGGCCGTAATGTGGCGGCCGCTATTTGGCGGCCGTAATGTGGCGGCCGTAATGTGGCGGCCGTAATGCGGCGGCCGTAATGTGGCGGTCGCAATGTGGCGGACGTAATGTGGCGGCCGTAATATGGCGGCGGTTATGTGGCGGCCGCCATTTGGCGGCCGTAATGTGGCGGCCGTAATGTGGCGGCCGTAATGTGGCGGACGTAATGTGGCGGCCGTAATGTGGCAGCCGCTATTTGGCGGCCGTAATGTGGCGGCCGTAATGTGGCGGTCGCAATGTGGCGGACGTAATGTTGTGGCCGTAATGTGGCAGTCGTTATGTGGCGGCCGCTATGTGGCGGCCGCTATGTGGTGCCTGCTATTTGGTGGGTATGTGGCGGCCACCGCTCTTCTAGCAAACCGTCACTTTTTGTTACGTTTTTTGGCGGCAGTTGTGTCGTCCGCTATGTGGCATCCGTTATGTTGCGGACTTTATATGGCGGCCGCTATGTGGCGACAATCATGTGGCGGCCGTTATGTGGCGGCCGCTATTTGGCGGCCGTCATGTGGCGGCCGTTGTGGTGGCTGCTATTTGGCGGCCATAATGTGGCGGCCGTTATGTGGCAGCCGCTATTTGGCGGCCGTAATGTGGCGGCCGTAATGTAGCGATCGCAATATGGCAGACGTAGGTAATGTGACGGCCGTAATGTAGCGGCCGTTATGTGGCGGCCGCTATTTGGCGGCCGTAATGTGGCGGTCGCAATGTGGCGGACGTAATGTTGTGGCCGTAATGTGGCAGTCGTTATGTGGCGGCCGCTATGTGGCGGCCGCTATGTGGTGCCTGCTATTTGGTGGGTATGTGGCGGCCACCGCTCTTCTAGCAAACCGTCACTTTTTGTTACGTTTTTTGGCGGCAGTTGTGTCGTCCGCTATGTGGCGTCCGTTATGTTGCGGACGCTATATTGCGGCCGCTATGTGGCGACCGTCATGTGGCGGCCGTTATGTGGCGGCCGCTGTGTGGCGGCCGCTGTGTGGCGGCCGTTATGTGGCGGCCGCTATGTGGTGCCTGCTATTAGGAGCGACAACAGATAAGCCGCATATGTTGAATGTTGTACATCAAAATATGCAGGGTCTGTCTGGCAAAGAGCTAGAGTTAAGTTTATTTATGGAGAACTATGATGTTCAGGTGTTATGTTTGACTGAACACTGGTTGAAAGAACATGAAGTAGTTTTTATCAATGATGATTTTTTTACTGTACAAAGCGCATTTGTAAGAAAAAGTGCTATCCGCGGTGGGTCTTTAGTTCTTGTTTCAAACAAGTTGAAATGTAAACAACGTTTAGATTTAGTTAATCTTTCCATTGAGCGCACTATTGAGTTGTCTTGTGTTGAACTAGAGCGATATGTTATAATTTGTGTTTATCGACCCCCCTCTGGGGATTTTATTCGTTTCGAATCGGTAATGGAGGATTCACTCAATAGGTTAAAATCTAGTAATAAAAGTATAATTTTATGTGGAGATTTCAATATTAATATTTTAGATGATACTCCATTAAGTATTAGACTTCTCAATTTGTTCAAATCTTATAATTTAATTAACTTGTTTTTTGAACCTACTAGGATCACGGCATCTACGTCGACTTGTCTCGATAATATATTTAGTGATTGTGATGCCAAAAATAAATTAGTTTTAAGTGACTTAACATCTGACCACTGTGGTTTACTAGCTAGCTTCCCTATGCAATTACAAAAAAAACCACATAAAATAGAATGCAGGCCTTATACAGCTAGTCGTTGCAGCAAGTTTAAAAATAATATAGCTCATAGAATTACACCATCTATAGTAGAACACGAAAATCCCAATGAAATCTATGGAGCCCTTTTTGATGTTGTGCAAAAAGAGTACCAATCTACTTTCAAGACCAAAACTATTAACATTAATAGCACCTCTGTTGGCTTTAACCAATGGGCTACTCCAGGTATTTATAAAAGTAGAGCGACACTATACGAGTTATATGGTTTGAAAAAATATAGGTTTGATACTCCTTTCTTAGAGTATGTCAAAAATTATTCAAAATTATTTAAAAATATTTGTGTTTTTGCAAAATCAAAATTTTTAGGCGATACAATTAAAAATTCAAATAATAAAGTAAAAACCACTTGGAAAATTATTAACAATGAAACCGGTAAGTCGGTTAAACAAGAAAAACAACTCGAGATTATGGTCGACAATAAATTAGTTAATATAGCAGCCGCCGTAGCTGAGGCATTTAATGAATTTTTTGCCAACATACCTATAACTACGACTCGCTCCTTAAATTCGTCCCCGTCTAAAGCTGAAAACCTTTTGCATAGCAGTGTGCCTAAATGTAGTAGCTTATTTAGCTTCGAGCATGTAACACCTCGTGATGTAGTTAATGTTTTTAACACACTTAAGTCTAAAAACACTGGTGATTACTGGGGTATCTCCATTAAACTATTAAGTAATATAATAGACATAGTAGCTCCATATTTAGCTGTAACTTTTAATAAATGTGTTGATTTAGGAACTTTTCCTGACCTCATGAAGAGTAGTAAAGTCATTCCATTATTTAAATCGGGTAACAAAAATGACGTTGGCAATTTCAGGCCTATTTCTATCTTACCTGCATTCAGTAAAATATTTGAAAAGTTAATACTCAAGCAGTTGCTAAGACATTTTAATTTAAACAGACTTCTTCATGATGAACAATATGGTTTCACAAAAGGTCGTTCGACTACAGATGCAGGTGTTGCTCTGATGAAACACATATTTAACGCATGGGAGAACTCGCAAAATGCTATTGGAGTTTTCTGTGATCTCTCCAAAGCCTTTGATTGCGTGCACCATGACACACTTTTGCGTAAACTACGTCATTACGGTGTCCAAAACGAAGCTCTTAAAGTAATAAATTCTTATTTGCATAATAGGGTCCAATGTGTAGATGTTAATGGTGTGAAATCTTCCGGGCTACCAGTTCAGTTAGGTGTACCTCAAGGCTCAATACTGGGTCCATTCTTATTCTTAGTGTATATAAATGACTTACCTTTTTATTTAAAGGATATCTGTAACGTTGTACTGTTTGCAGATGATACCTCTCTTATTTTTAAAGTAGACAGGAATAGACAAGATTTTGACGACGTAAACAGTGCACTCTCAATGGTTACGGATTGGTTTACGACAAATAACCTAGTTCTCAATGCCAAGAAAACGAAATGTGTAAAGTTCGCTCTACCAAATGTTAGAAATCTAGGACCCAACATCGTCTTAGATAAAGAGGTGCTTGAAACTGTGAACTCGGCAGTTTTTCTGGGCATAACAGTAGATGCCAAACTTCAGTGGGGCCCACATATATCAAGCCTAGCGGGAAGGCTCAGTTCGGCCGCCTACGCTGTCAGGAAAGTAAGACAATACACTGACATTGATACAGCTCGGTTAGTCTATTTTAGTTATTTCCATAGCGTTATGTCCTATGGTATTCTGCTGTGGGGCAAAGCCGCTGACATTCAAAATATATTTGTTCTTCAAAAACGAGCTGTTCGAGCAATTTACCAGCTACGTGCCAGAGTTTCTCTAAGAGATTTTTTTAAAGATGTTGGTATTCTCACGGTGGCATCACAATTCATTTTCGCCAACATCTTATATATTAGGCAAAATATACACTTATACACTAAAAACAGTGATATTCACAATGTTAACACTAGAAATAAGGACAAACTACGAGCTCCCTTTCACCGGCTTCATAAGGTTCATAACTCATTTGTTGGGCTTGGTATAACCTTTTATAACAAGCTACCCTCTTCTATGCTAGATTTGCCTTTTAATGCGTTTAAAAATAAAGTAAAATCCAACCTTTGTTCAAAGGCATACTATTGTATCAACGACTACTTAAATGATAAGAATAGTTGGTCGCTGTGATTAACTCAAGACAATGTTTATGTTCTTTCTCCAGACTTAACTTACCTACTGACAGTTTATATAAGTTTATATAATTTTTTTATTTTATTTGACTTTATGAGTCAATTTTTTAATTATTTTTTTACGAGTCTATTTATTTTTATTTTATTGATGACATAATCTACTCATTACAATGTGTTTGTTATGAGTTTGTATTGCAATTTGTGGTTGGCTAGTGACCTCGACAATTGATTATATTATTTTTTACCTGAGCAACCGGCAGCAAGTTCGTCATGCTCCCTTAGATGTCAATGCTTGCGGTAGCGTCGGGAGTCGGGTTGCCTCCTTCCCTCAAATATGGCGAGGGGGGTAATGGCTGATCTTTGCGTTATGCTCGTGAACGGGTGCTGCTTGTGGTTACTGGTCGTCTTGCTGATCATGGTTTTGTTATTGTTACTAGTAATTAACTGTACATTTATTTTACCTCGATGGTCCTAGTTTATCATTTATAACTTCCAATTTACAGCTTTATGTAAGCGGGCACGCCCTTTATGCCTGGAGGCTTTTATTTAGATATTTAGTTCTTTTTACGTTTAGTTTTTATTTTTTTTTAATTCTGCTTGAGTATAGTTCTCGATGTTTTTTGGTTGGTATATCGGCGTGTGCTAGCTAACATATGGCCAATAATTTATACTTAATTAAAATAATGTTTTGTGTTGCATAATAATTTTGCATACTATTGTATAGAGTCATTTTTATTTTTTTTTCTAACTTGAACAGACAGCTGTGCTGCTGGGGAGTTTGTTGCGCCACTTCTTCTTCCCAGCTAAAGGCACTAGGAAGTGGTGAAGGGTGGGCGTTTTTGGGGGACTGTCTTATGTAATTTTGACGTTCGAAAAGTGCTGGTTCTCAGCCTAATTTGAATAAATGACTTTTGATTTTGATTTTTTGATTTTTGGCGGCCAGTATGTGGCGGCCGGTGTGACACCTCAATAGCATTTTTAAAGACCTATTCATAAATACGTATACGTATGGGTTTGATGAAAAAAAAATTTGAGTTTCAGTTCTAAGTATGGGGAACACCCAATCTCTGTGTTAAATACTTGGGCGTGCACATTGATAATACATTAAGTTGGCAAAAGCATATCAGTGTGACAGTCTCGCGTGTTCGTAAACTAATGTTTCCTATGAAAAAACTAAGAAGAGTAGTTGCCGACCGATTGTTAAAAACTGTCTATTTTGCCCTAGTTCAGTCACTTCTTACCTACTGCATATCTGTCTGGGGTGGTACATTTAAAACGTATTTACTTCGTCTTGAGAGGGCACAAAGAGCAGTCTTGAAAGTCATGCTTCACAAACCTTACCGATACCCGACTACCTAGCTTTACAAAGACATATCTGTACTCACTGTCCGGCAGCTCTGTGCGCTTATTATCACCTTACGTGTAAACTCATCATTGACCTATGACCCAAGGCTGCTAGAGCAAAATAAGCGTCGTAAAGATCCCGTATGCCCACCTGTCACCACCAAAACTGCGCTGGCGTAGCGAAGCTACCCGTATCTTAGCAACCAACTTTATAACACTATAAACGAAACCTGCAACGTATACCCTCTACCTAAATTTAAATGTAAAACTGTTGTTGGTGGTTTTCTTCAAAAGTTAACGTACGATGAGACTGAACAACTCTTTGCAAAAAAAACATCTTACTAACCCGCTTAAGAACAGATCTAAATTGCTCCTTTATTATCCGTTTTTATACTGTGACGCATACTTACGACATACACAACTAAACCCACGCACGAATCCACACACAAACCCACACCGCACACACATACACCCACACCGCACCCACATACACCCACACCACACACACCCACACCGCACACACATACACCCACACCACACACACCCACACCGCACACACATATACATACACCCACACCACACACACCAACACATACACCCACACCACACACAACCATTCCTTGCTGAAATAAAATAAAAATTAAAATTAAAAAATATAAATGACCACGATCAGTGATTAGTACTTAAGATAAACTAAGTTTAGGCTTACAATAGTTTAGCAAATTGTTAATGAATTGTAAGAGGAAGGCGCCTGTCAGGAACAGGGTCCAAGCTGCCGGTGGTCAGGGCTCTAGAGAGAGGAACCTCCTCACTATGCGTGCCGTGTCTAGGAGTACTGCTTTCTGAATCAAGCCCTTGACCCAGCCGCGCAATGAGAGCCTCCTGAGGTGTTGGTCGAGGCTCTTCGCTATTAGGCCATTAACCGTAACGATTATCGGTACAATGATTGCAGAGTCCACATCCCACATGTCGACAACCTCGTGTGCTAAGTCAAGATACTTGATTTTTTATCTTTCTCAGCTTTTACGAGATTCTCGTCATGAGGGACAGCGATATCAACAATCATTGCACGGCGCTCTCGTCGATCTATCACCACAATATCAGGCTTATTAGCTACAATAGTCCTGTCAGTGATGATAGATCGATCCCAGTACAATGTGGCGTGACCATTCTCGAGAACTGGGTCGGGCACATACCTGTAGTATGGTACTTCAGATTCCACAAGGTTGTACTGCAAGGCAAGTTGCTGGTGGATAATCCTAGCCACTAGATTGTGTCTGTGCAAGTACTCGCCGTTAGCTAGACGAGAACAACCGGAAATAATATGTCGGATTGATTCACCGGGGCGGTGGCATGCCCGACAGATGTCAACCGTACCGTCCTTGACAATGTATTTCCGATATTATTGTTTATTATTTATTATTATCCATAAGGGTTCCGTTTTTTACCATTTGGCTACGGAACCCTAAAAAATCTCTCCGTGACAACATAGGTGACGTGAGCTTGAAGTGAGCTGTCATTCCATTTGATACTAGGGATTCTCACTATTGTATGACACCACTGAATTAAATACACCGGCTGTATTTAATTCAGAAAAATAAGTAGTTGCCTAAAGAAAACATTCTGGTTCTTAGAAATTGTGAAAAGTAAGTATGTTTCGTCTACACAAATTGACAGAAATTGAGAAAATGGGGTTGTTGTGTTTTAGATACAGGTGGTCACTTAGCTACTTGTTTTGTCTACATTAAAGTGAGTTTAGTCGCGTACAGCGTATTGTAGTGGGTGGAAGGTAAAAAAACGTCCTTAAATCCTCAGAAAAAGTACTCAAGTGTAAACATATTTTTTTTACCTTATACATACCCCACGTCACATTGAAAATATTAAGTGTCAGCTTGTGCCAGTGCTAAGTACTTACCTACTTTATAAAAAGAGAAAAATTCGCGTGAATCTGGAAAATTATTTTTGTGGCATTAAAGAAGTGTAACTTTATATTACCCGAAACATTATTTGTGTGGTATATATTGTAGGTATGCCTTATTATATTATTATGTTTACATACCGTGTGGTGGGACCCTGGTGATCTGCGATACAGGTATTCCTAGTGCAGACACCAGTCTCTCACAAACTATTGTCACAGTTTTTCAAGTCTGTCTAAATTATAAGATGCCATTGTTTGTGAAGAGAAAATAAATTATTTGAATTTGAATTATACCTACAATTATTTAAGTATCTTGTTGCTTAACAATCTTCCTTGTCTTCTTTTGCTTGCCCTTGATCCGTGTTACAAGACATGTTATCAAAACCATCTTCATCGAATTAACCAAAACAAACAATCTAAAATTTAAACGGTGTGTCCATTTTCAAACATTTACAATCCGCTTCCACCACGACACTCCAAACTTTACCTACAATAAAATTCACAATTAAGTAAAGTAATTCTATTCGCCACAAAGACAAATTGGATTAAGTTTGATAACGAGTGGAATTCGTCTACAGGACCTATTCCCAAATAATATCCACTTAAAATTTCCAATTCGACGTTGTCTTAATAAGATGGTTACAAGTTTTCAACCTTGACTGACGAAGTAAACTAACTCGGGAAACTAGAAAATTAACTTTGATAACTAACATCCTGTATGTGCTGGAGGCACCTACATTAGTTTCACACCACGATGCATTATGTTCCTCCATGGTGAAGGTATTTATTAAAGCTTCTTAAGTACCTACTGTACGTCAGAGAGGCAATTCCCGTATTATGAATTCGGATCTCAGTCTCAATCTGACAAAATTACCTCAAATTGATCTATTTTTGACAAGTTTTTGAAATTAATTGTCACTGAGATGAGATTGCGACTAGATTTTGTACGTTTTGGAATTGACCTTCAGATATAAGTTTAAGCACCTTTAGAACAAGAGCTAATGGTGCCGATTCCCTTGTTCACAAACTAAACTAAATTTAAGTTCAGTGCATCTTTTTCTTTCTATTTCATTAAGAAAAGGACAGAAGATAAATTTTAATTTAGTCCTGTCAAATTAATCAGCGCCTGTCACTCTCCATACAAGTTTAGACGTGATTAAAACCATGCCGACTAAAATTACGTCAATTTACGTCAAGCGCTGATTAATTTGACAGGACTAAACTAAAATTTATCTTCTGTCCTTTTCTTAATGAAATAGAAAGAAAAAGATGCACTGAACTTAAATTTAGTTTAGTTTGTGAACAAGGGAATCGGCACCACTTACAGTTTAATATCTACACTGACGAGCAATATAAAAAGCTACTTTCAAAGGGCCAAAAAATCTAAATATCTCCTAAACCACACAAGTTAGCTACATGAAGTAAAAAATCTTGAAAACAGTTTCATAGGTGCTTTTTATTTCAAGAAGCTATCTTGCGGGATTTCGGAAATATTTCATGATAAATTAGTGGCTTTATTATATTGCTCGTCAGTGTATTACCAAATAAAAATGTGAAGGGGCTTGTGGCTAACTAATAACAGCCGCACGGGTCGATCAATCAGGTTAAGCTACGCTTGCTGCGGTTGGTCCGTGGATGGGTGACCATCTTTACATACCAAGATCCTCCGTGCCTCGGAAAGCACGTTAAGCCGAAGGACAGTCGAAACCAACGTCTCGGCTGTCATTTGTAGATCTTTGACAATCGTTACGGCTACGGGTAATTAGGGAAGTCTTTTACCGGAACTGGAACCGGAATCTGAGGTTAAAAATTTGATTGATCGGACTCGGAACCGGAACCGAAATACCGTAACGTACCTGGTAGAAGTCCAAAACTCTGACAACCAGTCTTACCAAGGGGTATCGTGTTACATTGTAACTGGGTTGTGGAGGTAAGATAAGCAGTCGCTCCATGTAAAATACTGGTATTCAGCTGCATCCGGTTAGACTGGAAGCTGACCCCAACATAGTTGGAGAAAAGCTTAGGCAGATGATGATCAAATAAAAGTGTAGTGAGAGGTGTAGAGACAATATTTTACATTTAACTGCAAATGATTCAAAGTAAATTATACCTACAAAATACGGCAGAGAAAAAATTAAAACAACAGAATTTCCAAAACTCAGATCTACGACTGTGGCATTTTTTTTTTTTGTATTTTGAGGTTATATTACATACAATATACGCAATCAACGTTTTTGAGCATACAATACAATTAATTTTCAACAAGCTCATCCCATTTCATGGCTCGTTTGTTCTAGGTATTCATACGGCTGATATAAATGTCCAATATAGGTAACAAACATGAAAATATTTATGATCCTACATTTTGTTGTCAACTTGTCATGCGTGGCCGTCCATCACTAGCTACAACAAATGGTTTCACTTAGCACAACCCTAGAAATGGCGGGAAGTTTAAATTTGACGTGACTCTATTGTTAACGTCATGGACACTATAGTGCTCTATGTTTAGTAGTTACTTTGAGCTTAGATATATATATATATTTTTGTTTTTGGGTGGGTAATTATAAATAACTTCTCCCGCCCTGGGCGGAGCGGGAGGGCATGTCAGACTCTTACTGACTAAAACCCACCCGTGTTTCTTCAGTTGCCTGCATGTTGACACCCACGGTATCCCTTTCGGACTTTCCCACGACCCCGGCAGATTATATCATATCTTCATTAAAATAGTCTGTAAAAACCAAAATACGTTGTAGTTTGAGGGTTGGAGTGATAACAAAATAAAATATTTGTTTTGTTACCATTCCAGCCCTCAAACTACAGTTTAACGACTTGTGAAAAACATAATTACTTCACTTTATGGAGTAAGTAAATATCTCAATTGGGAACAAAACAAGTCGTAAGTATCAAAGTTCAACTATCAAAATTAATTGGAGTAAGAACTATACCATCCGCAGTAACGGAACTCGACTAACTCAAACATAAGATAACTAATCATAAGATCTTGTGACCCGAGAATCAAACTTATTCGTCGGAGAAATAACACATTGTAGGACATGGATACCTACGTAGATAGTGTGACAAGAATTTAAAGCGATGTTAGATAAAGATTAAGTCATCCGGTATGTGAGCAAGCCGTCATCAGTTGCCGTGAAATGGTCCACGTTATCGTCCGTCGCGCGTCGGCTCATTACGTTGATAAGGTATTGGTACAATGTCGTCACACCGCTGATACACGACATTCTCCCGCTCGACGACGTAAAACACGAAATCGATCGCACAACACCGCCACGTTGACGAACTAAAGACAACCTTAAGTGCATATATCCATTCCGATACCGTTCGTAATGGAAGCTTTCATCGTTCAACCAGCAGAGATAAATGTACCGTGCTTGTGCAATTTGCTTTTGAAGTTTGCATCGTGTGTGCGAACACGGTAATGCACTAAAGCACTCGTCTCGCCAATAATTTAACCATTTAAATTGAGTCTATCAATCGAGCACTAAAATATCCTACGTGATGCACACTTTCAGCTGGCTTGTTACATATTCATACGTACATCTGAATGCACCACGAGCCAACTCCTATTTCCGCACTATGTAAGGCTTCTGACGGAGTACATGCAACTCGCTCAAATAAGTGAACTAACCAACTCTAGACAACTTCATAACACAGAACTCGGAAGCTTTTTATTTATTCACGCGTTTTGTCTTACACTTTTGCATGTTTTTTCAAGTTAGAGCAAGTTTGTAATGGAATTAATTTCATAATAGCTGCAAGTTTAAGTTACATTTACTTGTTACTTAACATTACCAACCCGCAGCATTTGTTAGGTGCTTTAGTACTTACTATGTAAGTAGAAGGTACCTAAGAGTTTGCAGTAGATACTAATAAACTTTAAACAACAATTTACCGCCTGACATTAGAGAAATAAAGCTACTAGTACGATTAATTTGTTTTACGACTACTTGCCTTACACATGGCGCGACCATAGACATTATATCATTGACAAAACATTGCGTAGACGCTGAAAAAAGTTTCCCGTAGAACATTTCTTTGGGAAAGTCCGTTTCAGCGTCTCTCACTTTTGATACATTATGTTATCCTTACATATTATAAAACAAAGTCCCCCGCTGCGTCCGTCTGTCTGTCTGAACGCGATAAACTCAAAAACTACCGAACAAATTTTCAAACGGTTTTCACCAATGGATGGAGTGATTCATGCGAAAGATTTTAATGTATAATTCATTAACGTTTTGTGTAAATTGGCTGAAATTTGACGATTATTGTTGAAGATGTCGGAAAAAATCATGTCGACTGGGAGCTTTATTGGCGTGCGCCGCGGAAATCTTAAAAGTTACATAAAATTTATGTTCTACAGTTTTATTCATCTTAAAAATTTCAACAAAAAGTCCGGGATGGCATATGTCTATCTTCTAAGGATGACCCACAAAAACCATTTTTATCTTCCAGAATTTAAAAAAAAACATTGTTATTTCCGAAGCTATTTTGACCGGTATTAAACTATGTTACTTAAATTGAGCATTTCATTTAGATTAAAATATGCCTGGACATCATATCATTTAAATGAATTGTTTAAAAATATCACAGTTTCAAAATTACGCGTAACTACAGAATTATGGTTGACGACAACGCGGGCGCAGCGGTATTAGTCAATGACATTTCCTCGGCTATTAGGTATGTAATTCCGGTATCGGTAGTACGTTTCCGTGGGATATTTTCCGACATCCACGCGGGCGAAGCCGTGGGCAAAAGCTAGTATTAGATATATGTTAGTTCGTCAATCGATATCTGCCCCTTTTCGTTCCATTATGATTCTTGTTTATTAGGGTTCCGTTGCCAAATGGCAAAAAACGAGACCCTTATAGATTCGTCATGTCTGTCTGTCTGTCTGTCCGTCCGTATGTCACAGCCACTTTTTTCCGAAACTATAAGAGCTATGCTGTTGAAACTTGGTAAGTAGATGTATTCTGTAAACCGCATTAAGATTTTCACACAAAAATAGAAAAAAAAAAACAAATAATTTTGGAGTTCCCCATACTTTTTTTTTTTCTGGGTGGGAAATTATCAAATAACTTCTCCCGCTCTGGGTGGAGCGGGAGGGCGTGTCAGACTCTTACTGACTAAAACCCACCCGTGTTCCTTCGGTTGCCCTGTTGCCGGGGGCCACGATTTCCCTATCGGTTTTCTTCGAACCCCCGGCAGGCACTGGCCCTAGCGGACCCCGTCAATTCTGCTGACATCTCTTTGAGGCGCGCGTGGAACACAACGCGCCGTCGACCCGGGCTTGGTCCTTATCGGACGGCGAGCTACCCATTGCTCACTGTCCGCAAGCCCGCGCCTACGGTGGCCGGAAATCGGTTCGCGATTCCCGCCCCGGGCGTCTCCTCCTATTGCGGCGGTTTAGGGCGTGAGGGCGCGAAGTTTGCCTCTCCCTCACGCGTTCCGCCTCCTCCTTCGCGAGCATTACCGCTTCGCAGAAGGAGGTGACGGCCTGCCATTTCCTCTCGCTCCGTACCATGGTCTGAACCAGGGCCGGACGCGAGAGATCACCGCCGCCGATCGCCTCTACGAGGACACGGCGTTTCTCTGCCCAAGCTGGGCAGACCTCCACCGTATGCTCCACCGTGTCCTCAGGCCGATTCACACAATGGTGACACCCGGGTGTTTCCTCCCGCCTTATCCTGAACAGGAACCTCCCGAAGCAGCCGTGTCCGGTGAGGACCTGCGTCAGGCGGAAGGTGAGGACGCCGTGGCGTCTCTCAAGCCACTCCTCAAAGAGGGGTCTTATCGCCGCAATTGTGGCGTGCCCAGAGTTCCCCATACTTGGAACTTAAACTCAATTTTTTTTTTATATATTGAGGTTTCTAATATCATTTTTTTCTAAACTGAATAGTTTGCGCGAGAGACACTTCCAAAGTAGTAAAATGTGTCCCCCCCCTGTAATTTCTAAAACAAGGGAATGATAAAACTAAAAAAAAAATATTATGTACATTACCATGTAAACTTCCACCGAAAATTGGTTTGAACGAGATCTAGCAAGTAGTTTTTTTTTTTTAATACGTCATAAATCGTAAACCGCAATTTACCTTCATTCAATGTTACTTGCTGCTACGGAACCCTTCATGGGCGAGTACGACTCGCACTTGGCCGCTTTTTTTTTATCTAATGTTGCCATTAGTACGTAGATAATAGACAGTGAAATTGTACATTTCACATATTCGTACAAGTAACCATTCTCTATTGAAAAAGAAACGAGGCGACATTATCGGCTGAACACTAGTAAGTAGTAAGTGATAAGTGGGCAACATTCAGCACCATAAACGTTTGCCACGCCACCTCTATCGTGTAGACATCCTTATTCCGGTAAAGTGGTGAAAACGATTATTAGATGCCATTTTATTCGTCGACATCTCCAGTGTAGGTGCAATCGCGTCGCAACTCGGGCCCGGGAAATAAATTTGAAATCATGTTAGTGCCCTGTGACACGGTCGGTGTTAGTTAAACGGAAAATATTTCTGTATCGCCTATGGGTGCGAAACGGGCCGGCTCATGCGATTTTCTCTGCGCTTTTCCCAGACGTGGTGCAGCGAATTTTAAAATTTTATTCGATATTCTTTATCGATTCGCAAAGAAATATGTGTTGGAAGAACGTGTAAGATGGACATGCATAATGTACTGTTGGAAGTCTACTTACTGAGGCACACTCCCCTGCTAATTTCTTACATCGCTCTTTACACTTATTGTTTGTTTGTTTTTTTTATCTGCTGTTAATTATGTTGTGTCTTACCAAGGGGTATCGTATTACCCAGTTACTGGGTTGTGGAGGTCAGATAGGCAGTCGCTCCATGTAAAATACTGGTATTCAGCTACATCCGGTTAGACTGGAAGCCGACCCCAATATAGTTGGGAAAAGGCTAGGCAGATATATGTTAATTATGTTGTGTGCTTTTTTTGGTCTGTGCCAAATAAATGTATTTTCTTTCTTTACTTAGTAAATAGTAAAAAATGCCTATCAATTAAGATGTTTAACGTTTTATTTACATTGGCTTTAAATAGACAACATTAAAAACTTTAACCGAACAAAATGTAGAATACCGAGCATTTATAAATCAAGTGTTCAATTGCATAATAGATCATGAAAACTTCACGGACAACTATCCATATCTGGGTCAGCAGTCACACTTCAGAGAAACTTTGATACCAAACTCGAGACAACTTTGAAAAGTAGGAATTATAGATGAAGACCTACTTTATCGTGTGACTTGTTCAGTTTTCAAGTGGCCAGTGGGCCATAATACTTGTTAATATGAATCAATCACCGTCGCAAATTAGCAATTATGTAGGGACACTGATTACATTTGACATGGTACAAATGAACCTAGATTCATAATTGCAAGCATATGAACTGGGTCATCTCTATGATACACTTCATTTTAACGTTATGAGTGCTATCATAACGTTAAAATTAAGTGTATGAAATATTATTACCTACAAAAAACATCTTCACTTCACACTACTTTAAAGCTGCTTTTACTATTTCTGGAAACTTGAAATTGAATTTCTCATCTATGTGGAGGGTAAAATTGAATTTAATATTTGCCTTAATTTTCGTCGTAGAGTTGTAGTGTAAATTGGAGCTAGCTATGTATCTCCCTAAGGAGCTGTACTACAATGTTTTATGTAGAAATATTTAACTTCATATTCTACGCAATATTTTGTGTAGAAGCGACCCTAAATCCATCCATCACGTTGGTGAAGGTCGATTGCTTCAAAATGAACGTTGGCCGCGAAGGATAAAAGGAATTGCGGTTTTCACCACACATGCCAAATGGAATGGTGATCAGCTGTTGCCCATCTCTTTTCGTCACAGAAAAAAACATCTGGCGGTGTCCCCAAAACGCTACCTATTAAGAACCCGCTCGTGACAATCAGGGACCTAACTCGGACAGAACCATGAATATCCCAACAAATTAACGACATTAGATAGGTACATAACTAGCGGTAAAGTTGCCAAGTGTGAGGACACTCACTAACTAACGATTCACACATGCATAAACACACAGCGCATGCATTAGCGACACGACTTGAATGAATGCCTTGAATATCATCGAAATACCTCGATATTTGCGCAGGCCTCGTTCACTCTCGCCCCAAGGTGGGTAGATTACGTTCGTGTGATGCACACCATGCAGTGATGTAGTTCGCGACTCACACAAAACATCCGATATTGCGCACAGTAGACTGTAATTTACCTCAAGTGGGGCACTCGCAGTGCCAGCCTGCCCCCCATGTCCCCCGTGCCCGACGCGACGGCAATCAGCCAACGAGTGTGTGCCCCATCGCTCCCCCAAGTCTGCCTCAAAAATAACATTAGAACCTATAAACAGTTCGACAGCTATGATGTAGACTATATGGGATAAATTTGGTGAAACGCGGCGCAAGCGAGATAACCTTGTTGCGATTTATTTGTATGACTATCTATCAGTTTACATATGGAGTAAACGATCTATACTTTATTATAAAAATCATTTATAAAAATCTTTTAAGTATATTAGATAATTCTATTCTCACAAAATAAAGAAAAAAAATGGGAAACAGCGAATTTTCCTCTACAAGAATGGAAAATTTCTAATCTTCGAAACAAAAATGCCCGAAGCTCGTCTACTTACAAATTCCAATGAGTACCTACTAGATCGTTGGCCGCTTAGGATCAGAGGATTAAATAACAATCCAATATTCAATATTAGTATCTGAAGCAGATCGTTTATGTAAGCCATAATAACAAAAGAAATACACATTAGAATACACGCCATGTCCATTGAAAATATAAATGACTACATTTCACCCCAAGAACGGAACAATGATGGCATAAAAAAGAAATCAAAGAATCAGAGAGAAGAAAAAGTGGATTTTCTCGCAAAACAAGCTGAATCGCCGGAAGCGACAGGCACTACTGATTCCGATTTAGAAAACAATATAAAGCTGACGATGGTTTTCCGTCCAATATTTTTCCGATAATGATGTTTATATAACTTTACAGACGCTATGACTCAGTTACTCGTACGTTAGAGACCATTCACACTGGCTTGTCACAATTAGGGATAGGTTTATGTGGAACACATCCAATTGACACATAAATGTGAAATAGCTAATTATTTTACAGTTACAACGATTAAAGCTGCTATTAAAAGCGCCTTTTACGTTTCTAGCAAAATAGCGTCGTGAGCAAGAAACATTTTCTTACACGTACAGGGGAGGGCATTAAAGCGGAGTGTCTAATTAAATTTGTTAGGTGTCAACATAAAGTTTCGTTTCGTCTGCCAACGTCCGCTGACTTACATTTGAATCGCGCTGTTGTGAAGGCGGCTCACGTCGCGCACTGAATCAATTTCGCGTCAGGCTGAACTCCCCGCCCGACAGTATGTCGACTACTTCACTTAATGTCGTCGTATTCGATGCTCGGAATATGTACAGAAATGTATCAAGTAACGTAGTTACGTGTTACAAGTTTACGTGATCGGCTGTACTTTTGACAGGAATTATCTTAGTACTTTTTGGGGTACCTAAGCAATGTATGATTGTTAACTTTAACATAAGTGGATGCTATTATAGACTACTGTATAAAAGCGTTGTATGCAGAGCGCCAATAATTTACAATAATATCCCTAACTGTGTTAAGAAATTAAATATAGACCAGTTTAAGAAAACATTTAAAAAATATTGACAGAAAAAGCTTATTATAATATTCATGAATTTTTAAATGATAAATCCCTCTGAAGATACTGACTGAATCTAATCTATTTATTTTGAATCATGCATGACTATTGACGTTATTTAATTTAATATTATTGTTAATTGTTGATTTATTTATATTATTGTTCACTGTACCTATCTTAATTTTAAAATCCTATTGTCTTTCGACCAAATTTGTACACCAGCCATGGTCAAACATGTTGAGCCAAAAAATTTTGTTACACCTATAATAAGCATCATACCATGTATATTATCTACACATGTTTTTGCAAATAAACGAATCTGAATATTAGCAACTACACCTAATGCTATTAGTAAAACTGTTTTGCCATAACAATGGAAGATACCTACATTAAATCGGTGAATAAATTGCCTCCTGCTATATACAAATAACCAAGTCTATGATCACTAACCGTCATGACTTAGTACTTTTAACAAAAATTTAAAACATAAAGTAATTAAATCAAAAGATCATTAACGCGAGTTGCACTGAGCAGCCGGGATGCACTCGCCACTATAACGGGGCAATAAATTCCAAATAGTGCTATCTCGGGTAATGTAAACGTTCTTTAGTTAATCGGAAAATATTTGGTAGCTATACCTGTCACGAGCTGAGAGAATGGCACTTTCTAGGTGCGACACAAAGCGAGAATTATAGTTTTCATGAATAGCTGCGAGATTTTGGTAAATTCTACATTTAGAATATTTAGGAAGGACATTTTATGCATCTATGTACCTATAATTCCATGAACACAATCGTAAATAATATAAATTAAAGATAATCATAAAAGTCCTAAACATGCCCACAAAAAAACCACTAATTATAAAAGGAAAACAAGTTTAAAATTTCAGACTATTAAAAACCCGACTACTGAAAAATCGCTCTAAAAAGTATGAAACAAAAAAATATTACGTGGTCGCATGACATTATAATTTTGTAGGTGTACAGGCATGCAACTACGGCTTTACCTTGACCATTTTTTTACCTATGTCTTGATTTCTGTCTGAAATGTTTTTAAAGTGAAACTTTTACATCGTCTCAAACTTTTTCGTCTGTGTGTTGCATGTCGCGTGACGGTCGGCCGCGGAGTAGGAATAAAGGAAAAGGCGCTCGTCAAAGCAGCCAAGGCCAATATGGCGGCACCTATAGAAGTTTCACTTTTTTATTTGTTTCTTTTTAGAGCGTGATTTTTCAGCAGTCGTGTTTTAGTTTTTGAACTTACTTTTTATTTAAATTATTTTGGGGTTTTAATTTCGTGCTAAAGTATTTGCAGAGCAGCTTTAAATTTTATTTGTTTGGGTTTTATTGTGTAATAGGTATTAATTTTAAAGCCGCGCCGTACGTAGCAGTCTCACTTTTGCTCGTTTTTAGCAATTTAAACTTAATTATTTACTTAGACAATAAAATATATATACATATTTGTAATGTGCTCGTCAAGCCATTTCATTTGATATCCATCACGGCACAACATTTTTTTTTTTCGTTTTGTCTTTTTGTCCTCTAGAGGGCCATATAGTATTTAATGTGACGTCACATAAAGACAATAACAACAAGACAATAACAACAAACAATAACAACAACAATAACAATTAAGACACTTCCAATGATACCTAATTTGTCAAATTATGGACGGTAGTTTAGAAGTTATGAGGTACCGGTCAAAATCATAACCTTCCTTTTTGCTTCACCGTAGTCGGGTAAAAATTATGAACTTGCAGTTTAGTCAAGTTATTTTCCCTTCTGCGGAAAACTCCAAGCGCAACACTAAATAAGTCAGCAAAAACCGTTAGTATTCTTTTATTAGGTCTCATAAAGTTAGTCGTAATCCGAACAAAACTGGCTTGAGTGGGAGTGTAAAATCTGCATATTTACGCGGTACTTTAAAATGTTGTAGACCCCGACGATGTCGGCCCAAAAACGTTTTTGGTTGTGGGGCCCGAAAATGTTTCAGGCGTGGTGGGGCTCAGAAACGTTTTACTCTAGGGGCTCAGAAACGTTTCGGTCGTGAGGCCCTAAATCCTTTTTGTTTGCTAACCCCAAAAATAATATACTTAATAATATGAACATGCATTTTGAAAACGTTCCGATTCATCTTGTAGCCGCTTTCCTGAACATTTGCCCGAGTAACGTGAGAACGTATAGCCTTGTTGTGCACTAGTTTGTACTAAAGTCTGCATTTGTGGACCCCGGTGGGACTGTGAACGTTTTCAACCTCTACTCTAAGAGTTTTGTCTTCATCTTTAGAAATGGTGACGTTTTGTATCAATAAATTGTGATTTATTTTAAAAATATCAATAGAACTGTTTGAATATTTGAAAATTCATTAGGAAATGCTTTATGTTCAGTTATTACTTAGCTATCATCATCTGCCTAGCCTTTTCCCAACTATGTTGGGGTCGGCTTCCAGTCTAACCGGATGCAGCTGGATATTTTACATGGAGCGACTGCCTATCTGACCTTCACAACCCAGTTACTGGATAATACGATACCCCTTGGTAAGACTTGTTGTGAGACTTTCGGGTTTCTGACGAACCGTAACGACTGACAAAGATCCACAAATGACAGCCGGGGCCAACGGCTTAACGTGCTTTCCGAGGCGCGAAGGGGTCTTGGTGTGTAAAGTTGGGCACCCATCCACGCGACCCGTGCGGTTGTTATTACTTAGCCACAAGCCACTAATAAAAAAAAATAAAAAACATAATAATAATAAGATATTATTTAGCTATTTAAGAACTTAAAGTCTGGAATATTAAAAGATCAATTAAGGTAGAGTTGAGAAATTTCAAACTCTACTTTAGCATTTGTTCAGTATTATTGTTGAGGCGATATAAGTTTACAGAATGCTGCTGCTTATAAAACTGACGGTGAATTTTTCAATTTGCTTTCCGTTGGTAGAATTTTCTTTAAATCCAGTTTAAATTTAATAATGATTGCTACAAAACTAGTTTAAAAACATATCAAAAAGTTTAAACTACCTAATATTCCTTTTAATTTTCCTTCACAAAAAACAGTCACGCAGCCTTCAACCCTCTGCACGTATCACTCAAAGTGAGGTATATATATTAAAACTATATAGTTGAGTTGTTATCGTAGTGCAGCACAATAAAGTTTCCCCTAGGAAATTCATAAGTATTGCACACGCGAACAAAGAGCACATGCGTGCTTACTTCTAAACAATACACGTCATCGCTGGCAGCTCAAGTGTTAACGCCGATAATATGGCGCTGGAAGGCGATCTGCTCGCTTTCTTTAGGAAAAAATATTAATCGAGTAGGTAAATACTAATAGAAATATATTTATAATGCTAGCATCGTCTTTATAGGTACATGCTTTACTCTATCACTTTTCTTAAAAATTAAAAACCGACCAAGTGCATGTCGGACCACGCACAATGTAGGGTTCCGTAGTTGGGATGAATTTATCCGAAGAACAAACTTAACTTTGTAGTAAAAAAAAAACATACAAAATGTATGGGAGACTATGTTTTTACAACCGCAAATCTAAGTTGGTCGACTATTACTCGTTAACTTGTAAAGCCTACTCAGTTGTGATAGTTTTCCTTTTAAATTCGTTACATAAGCTGCTGCCGTGATTTTTTTTACATATCTAAAACCAACCATTTAGCTGGCAGGGGGGGACACTTTACTCTAACAAAAATTTTCACTTTAAAGCTTAATATTTCGCAAACGGATCTCTAAATTCAAAAATGGTTTTAGCATACTCACAATGTTTTTGAAAGACCTTTCTAACGATACCCCACACAAAGGGATAGAAAAAAAAAAAAAATCATTTCGACTTTACGTGTAGGGGAGGTACCTACCCTAAAAAAAATATATTTTTCATGATTTTATTTTACCACTTTGTCGGCGTGATTAATATGTATACTCATGCCAAATTACAGCTTTCTAGTACTAAGCGTCTCTGAGCTAAGCCGCGGACAGACAGACAGACAGATAGACAGACAGACAGACGGACAGACATGACGAAACTATAAGGGTTCCTTGTTTACTATGGAACCCTAAAAATGGTCAGTTTGTGCCTTTAATTTTCTCACACCAGATTTTTTACTTCTTGAAGTGTCATGTGGAATTGATGTCATTTTTACTTTGAAAATTATAAACCCATTCATAGGATTCAGAAATATTAATTTCGTACCTATAAAGATGTGTATAAAACTCACGCTTCAAATATTGAATTAATCCAAGTTATTTCATCTTCAGCTCTTGTTCAGCCAAAAACACAACGCATTCATGCCACTGATAACAGTGGTGTGTTTTTTCGTAAGATATAAATCTAACAAGGAAAAAGGGTTTAAAAAAAATGCGAAAAAAACATATTAAACACCTCGTCAGAACGAGAAGATTGACTAATTGCAGTTACGTAGCTCCATTTTAGCGTTGCCCGGGAGTCAAACACAGGCCATGTTGGGGAGGCGGGCCCCTGACGCGGTGCCGCGCTCAGAGTAGCCCACTTAAGCAAAATTAGCTTCTTCTGTAAGCGTAAAGAACACTATCGGATGTTTTGTGCGAGGTCTGATACGCCCCCCGTTTGACGTCCTCACATGAAAGGAAGGGCGCAGACGAGTTGGTGTCCCAATACACCTCGTTAATATCAGCCGGCACATTAACGAGGGCTGCAGAACTTATGTAGATGTGCCTACCTATGTATACTTGCACTTATTGATAGGGTTAAACAAGGTACGTTCGTGTTTTCCTTATATAGGTACACGCATTGCAGTCGGCTTCACATTTGAAATTAGGGGCTCAAACGTATAAATGTCAGTCTAAAGTTCGTACATTTTTACCTTTCCGCAACAAAATAAAAGCAGCATGAAAACCTTCAAACTGACTACTTAGCGTCGGGAACTAGGAATATGATGTTGAGAGTTTTAAGCGAATTCACTTAGAGCTGTAACTCGCAGGCATACTCAAAAAATATCTGTAGACTGCTTGAAAACAAAAGAAAACCAGTTTCTAAATAGCGAAATTAGCATCGTAAATAGTAGAGGTACCTAACTGAGAACGATGTTTTTTCTTTCACTGAAATGGTATGATATCTATACTATATAATAATATTATGAAAAGGAAAGATTTGTATTTTTGTATGTAACGAATAAACTTTAAAACTACTGGACGGATTTGAAAAATTCTTTCAGCAATGGATAGCTACATTATCAGTATCCATTAAAAAAATATTTTTTCTGTCATTGCATTGTCATTTTAATCTTATTCCAGGTGCATCGTCTTCACATATAATTAATGTATACAAAATATTGTAAAACATTTTAAAAGAGTAACAGTGGAGTTTCTTGCCCATTCTTCTCCATACGAAAACTACCTTTTGGAAGGGGCGACTATTTAATTAAATTATATAACACTAGCGGATGTCACGCGGTTTTACCCGCGTAGTTCCCGTTCCCGTGGAAGTATGGGCATAAAATATAGCCTATGTTACTCGTTGTCAAAGTCAAATAATTTATTTCAATTAGGCACACAAATTTACAAAAACATAGAATTGACAATTCTATTTTTTGTAAATTTTGACGTTCAAAAGTGCCTTTTTGTGCCTAATTGAAATAAATTATTTGAATTTGACAACGAGTAACATAGGCTATATTTTATCCCCGTACTTCCACGGGAACGGGAACTACGCAGGTAAAACCGCGTGACGTCCGCTAGTGTTATATAATTTCATTAAAGTAACAGTTTAGAATAGCTAGATCGATTAAACATATACGTAACCTATTTTACGTGAATACTTAAGTAATTAAGTCTTTTGAATATAGATATCGCATATATCCGAAATCAGACAGACGACCTAGATAGGCAGATTACTTGTCATTTTAGAGTAACTACTATCTTCTCTAAGGCCTTAATGGAAATTAATTAATTTATCAGTTCATATACAAATTCCTTTACAAAACTTGCTCTCTGGTCAATCTGTAATCTAGTCACTATTAAACCAAGTCCGGTAAGTAAGCTTTAGAACCTTTGCTAAATAATACTATAGTGGGTTAAACCGCGGTGAGCATCTGCCCACAAATGGCTAACTAGCCCGGGGTCTTACTCTCCTGACCCATTATGCAATGCATTTGTGCAGAATTTCATAAACTTTTTAAGCACTTAATTTGTTAAATGTTTAAAGGAAGGACGGTGCACTTTGTTGAACATTTAAAAGGAAGAAGTAAGTTATTCGTGTTAACTCCGAAAAGATTTTATGATATTCAATGCTTAACTACATATTTATACAGGATTTCCTCGAAATAGGGAAAGTTTTCCAAAGAGCTTACTAAAGGAAACATAGGGGATTATTTAGTACCTAACAAGTTTATATCAGAGAGACGATATTTTGGGATAAAGCAGCACAGATACCTACAGCTTTTGAAACATCCACAGTACAAAATGTGTAAACTGCCAGAAAACTTGAACGAAAACATTCAGTTTACTTTTAAACTTTGTAGGGCGGATCACGGCATTGTTTGTTGGTGTTAGAACTCCGAGAAATCCACATTTATAGTAAGCGCCTGCGATTCAATTACAGGCAAAGTGCGGCAGCGGTGCGTATTGCATCGTAAACTGTCGGCCATAAGGCGTTATGACGCCGCGTTGAGAAATAAAAGCTACGAGTCTAGAACTACCTGTGACCTCAATAACACGAGTTTGAATAAATTTTATAATTTCTAGGCAAGCGATAACCGTTTCATATCAGTTAGTTTTTATTGTAGGTTTTACCGCATGAACGTTAGCTTTATGTTAAGAAAAACTGATCTCGGTGCAGATAAACCTGTAAAAAGATAATTTATACACTACACTTTCAACGTTTTAATTAGTACCCCGTATTACTACAAAAATATCCCATGATTCAAGGTGGATTTCCAACTTAATTTATATGATTAACAATAAGCTTTTTCATGCTAAAGAGCTTAACAATTTGCCTATTACAATAGAATTACAATTATCCTTCAAGTTTATATTGTGTATAAAATAGCAGTCAAAGTCAGAATCACAAACAAGCCAAAATATGCATAACGTACGATATGTATTTCTTACGACACTATAACAGAAAATCACTCAACCAGCGTTGATATTATACCTACACCTGCATCGCAACCTTTATTTAATTTAAAATGTTGCAAGTTACAAGTTCCCCACTAGTCGCGTGTCATGCTTTAAATGTTCCCTTTTAACTTTATAAACTCCACTTCTATACTAACCAACAATTTTCATAGTTTCTACTACCTTTTATTATTCTAACACATGAATATAACAGTTCCGCTAAAAAAGAAATACCTGATTTTATAGGAAAACTCATAAAAACTTCCACTTCAGTAATAAAAAATATTATTACAAATTCAAACTACAACTTCGTCATAATAACGATATTTACGAAATTACGAAAGAGTTTCTGAAACAAAAAGTTTTTTTTTGTAAGGCTTGTACAACAAACAAGAGTGGAAAAGTTCAAGAAACCTTAATTTAAGAAAAAATTGGTACTCCTTGAAAATATAACTGGGAGTTACATGTTATTTTTCAGTTTTCTTTTGAGAAATCAGCTCAGGGTTTTCAGCTATTAGAGTACAATACGATCAATTTTCACTTAAGTACCCACTTGAAACCTGATTGCAAACGTATAAAAGGGAACAGCCCAACAAAAATACTCACCGTTTATCAACTCGCTAAGTAAATAGCCAACAGAATTACTTGAGTAATACCCAAATAAACGAGCAATACAAGCTAAAAGTCACGTTCTCCGGCCATCCGTGGCTCGTTCCCAGCTCCCGAATGACCTTAACATTGTTTTCCATATCGCCTTCGCGAAAGGTCGGCATCGCAATAAATTATCAATAATCGTTTGGATTTTGTTAAACTTTCAGGATTTCGGCGCAAAGTGAAAATCTCGTTTATATTTTGATCGGTGCACGCTCCCGGCGGAACCGTGCCTATAAACTGCTCCCATTGTAATTTTGTTTTGTAACAAAGTTCCCGCCTTTAGGTCGAGCCGAAACGAAAGTTACAACATTTACTAGACTACCAACAATTCACATAAATTCATAAGCCCCAAAATGAAATTTAATTCTTGCCGCCTTATCGCCGCCTCGTTTGGACTTGAAGAACTATAATGGCCATAACTATTTATACGTTATTCTATCTTCACTGATATATTGTACTGAAAAAGGGAGAAATTACATTAAAACGATATTTTTTTATTGCGATCCCAATTTTTGATTTATGAAAATGAGTTTTTTGTTGATACAACTCATAAAAATTGATCTATGAGAGCAATATTGTATGTTGAAAAACTATTCAATACAGAAACAAATAGAATCTGTTACACAATTTAGGAGCAGCGTCTAACCAATGACGTGAAGAACCATTTAATCCTACGACGAATGTCCCCCGCTGGTCAGCGAGTGAAGTTTTAAATCGATTGAATAGTGCTATCTGTGTGTGAAGTAGTAGCAATTCGTCAACGTCCCGATATAATCCCCCCTCAATGAGTCCTAAGCCGGGCTGGAGGGACGTCGCGTCATCCATCACCGGCGACTCGGCGAGTACAGCGATCTACCCGCACCGCGAACCGCTAAGTCATCGCACACAAACTATTAAGTTGTTCTAAAAAACTTCGGCACTAATAAATTACGGCTCAGCCTGTATTTCATATGGTACTAGGATTAGTTTTACAGGCGATTGAGAAAAAGGGACATAGTTTTCAATTTACCTCTCAAGATTAGTTCCCTACAAGCCAACAGGCGTAGCATGACAACCATAGAAACGGCGTTTTGTCGACGGGAGAATAGACAAAATGACAGATTGTGATTGTTTGTCTGTCATTTTGTCTATTCTTCCGTCGTCAAAACCATTTCTATTGTAGTCATGCTAAGCGTGCAATAATGAAAGTCATGAAAGTTTACGGACTTCTGAACGCTTTTGTATCCGTTGTGCAGATCATTCTTATTAAGCCTAATAGATTTTCGTCTAGTCAATGCAATTTCAATGCAATAAAACAGGGGCTATACTCATTAATTTAGCCCCTGTCAAGGCTTGAAATAAATGAACAAAGTATGGGGTAGAGACTAATCATTGTCAGCTGCTCATTAGCTACTACATTCTGTTAACTTAGAGACCTAAAGTCCATATTGTAGAAAATAAAGTGATTGGTTAACAAAAACGTCATTGACTCGAACGATATCGCACTATTCTAATGATGAAACTATGACTGTAAAACTACCCCACTGGATAAAGACTCCCAACAAGGTTCTAGCGCACGTCTCCTTTTTACGCGTACAAAATAAACCTTAAAATAATAATGTCAAGAAAGTGGTGTGTCTGGTCGTGTAAGCGGCGTGCACATCTGCTACCAAATCAATTTATCGTGGATACGTGATGTTAGCTCACCGAGCCTCCAATACTCGAATTTGTGTCAATGAAATACTCCTACATTACTTATTACGATTTTCCCGACACCAATAGTGGTATTTATTGAATACTCTGATCATCTATCAAGTCATATTGGACACTTGAGGAAAGTTTGTTTGTTTCGTCAAATGAGATTACAAGACGAGTTCGTTGAATGTCTGCGTTGAGTTACGATCTTATGGTGTTGACTGTCCCGAATCTCGATCCACTTCCCAACTTTCAAGAGCGAAGTTGGGAACAAATAAGCGGGATTTTTTTTATACACCTCATTAACTTCGTCGTAGTGGGTTTAAGTTTTCCTATAACAAGGGGGCCCGATCTATGATTATTGAGAAGGTGTAAGTACCGACCTAACGAAAATAAGTGTGTTACAACTTTATGAGAGCCGTCTGGTATTTGTTAGGAGAGAATGAAAGAGGGAATTAATAACAGAGTAAGCCTCGCGATTCGTTAGGGAGAGGTAAACCTGACTGTGACAATATATAAACGTCTAGACAGGAAATCAGGGTAAGCGTTAATCCTACATATAAAGACAATGAAATCGAGCATACTTAATTTGAAGACGCAAATACCCATAAACCACGCGAGTGATCTATGGTTGTTTGTTTGCAGGTTAATGGTAGTCAGAGCACGCCCACTCCGCCTACTCAACCTACCTGAAGGCGGCTTACTTCAAAATTCTGTGCAACACAAACAAGTATGATCAGAAAGGCAAATAAACACGTGAGACTTACATCAGAGATAAGAAGGTAGCAAACAAGCTGACGTTCCGGATGCGCTCCGCTCCGTCAGTTTCCGGATCCAGCAAGGGCGGAAATCCACCGCTGGCATTAACGTCGTAAACATAAGAGAACTAAAGAAATAGCTTCGCACACGACATCGCATGTGGGCCATCAGGTCTTTACTCTCCAACTGTTTTATTGATGCTCCAATGATAATGAATTTGTAAATTGTACGGAAAATTGTATCGGCCATCTTCTTCCGCCTATTTGTCGTGAACGGTCTTGTGAATGGCGGACAATTTATCGCTACGTCTGTTGGACGGCTCATATAATAAGCACGAAACTTTTTGTCATCCATTCAGATGATTTGAAGCAAAATACTGTCAGCATCGTCCTAATTTTTTACTTAAATTGTAAACTAGATATTTTTCCTTCGTCGTATAGAAGAGACAATATCTCGCTTGGCCGTAATCTCGCTTAAGATTGGCGTATCTACTAGAACAATAGCTGTCTCAGTAAATGAACGGCTGAACATAATACTCTTGTTACATGGGCTTTTAGCACGTTATACTGCTCTCTAATATGGCAAGTCAGCGTAGAAATGTCTACTTTCCTTCCAACGCTAGGAACTCATTTGATTTCATTGTAAGTTTTATACCTGTCGAAATGTGTATTACAACCCCAATCTCCCCTTACTACGGATCAAATTAAACCACATCACCCGTGAAACGGTTACGTTTTATATTTTCTATTACATACAATCATGGCTATTTCATAGAGCGTAGAATCCTAAAGCAATATGTTTGGATTATCTACCACTTTTCGCAGAAAGTTGTGAGGGAGGATTAGGAATTTTATCTCTTAGGATAGTATTTGCTTGGTCGTGACTGTAAAAAATAGCTTTATGGAGACTTAGACGCATGTGGGTAGTATTTTCGATCGGTATCTCAGAGTTGCAGTAACATTGTTGTTTTAACAGCGGAGCAGGGATGCCACAAATCGTTTAATGGCGTTTTATGGCCCATTGCGAACCTCGGCACTGTTTTATGAGTCGCTTGTCAACGCGCATTTATCGCTTTTCGAATAATCACTCGTCAAACTCATCTCCGATAAAGTTTAAATTAAATCTGATTAATAAAGTGGGATATAAAAAGTTATTAGGGATGTCACAGCAAAAATGAAATAATTATACGTTTTAGTAGTAGCCTCAGTGAATAAGTAACAGTCTAGCTAGAATAAAGTGAGATTAAATATCATTAAAATAAAAATCATTGCTTTACTTACCAAATAATTACTCCTCTTCCCTTTTCAAGTTGGTGAATAAACACAATGTGAAAAAAGCCATGCATGTATTCATAAAAGGTGACCAAATTACAGCGAAATCAAAAAGCTTTCGAAAAATATTGGCACCTAACGTGGTTTCCGATAAATATGCGGGTAGAAACAAGATTTGTGATTGATTTCCTGGCGCATACGTTTTCTCGGCATTCAGGTGTTGAGAAAATATTGCCCGCATACAGAGAATAAATAGTTCTTTTATTGAATCATGGTGATTGATGCTGGGGAGCAGCGTCTACACGTTGGCTGCCAACTAAATTGAATATCAATGAATTTACTACCAGGCTTTGCTACGAGGTACTATTTTCAGTTTCATATTTTTAGGTTATTTTCCTCGGCTGTTGTTGAATTTCATATATGAAATATTTTAATCATACACATTATGCTTCTTCTATATGAATAAACCTCACAATTTTATGTTACATACATAACATCACACCAATAATCCTCGAAGGGTTAGGTAGAGATGTACTCCACCCAACTATAATAGTGATAAAGGAAATATCATTAACCTAAATTATTCGTCCTTCAACAAAACGGATGCATTAGTAAGAGGATTGGTTGGTTTAAAATTAATGAACATCATTTTGAGGGATAAATTTTCATTACGCAAAGTGGTTTCCTATCTTTTAGCAAAAGGATATATTCCTAGGTATTCTTACCGAATATGGATCATATCTGTTTGCATGACTTATTTAATCAAAAACTGTGACCCATTTTCCAGAAAAAATACTGGCTACGTGGAAAATTGCAATGGTTATTTTTTTTATTTATTTGTTTGGGTAGTTCGTAGAATCAACAATAGCAGATTTAGTGGCGTCACATGAACTTACCAATGAATCCCTCGGTTTCTGATTGACGTGACCCTCTCAGGCCATATTGACCGTTCGTTGCAGCTGTCTACACTGCTGTCAATTAGTGATATTCTCACAGCCTCTGACTGGTCCACACGTCCAAAGTTACTGCATCAGGTCACCTATAATTAGAGTAGCATCCCTTAGTTGCATCAACTACTGGAATCAGTAGCTTTAACATCCCACGTTTTCCGATTTTTCTCTGAGGGTAAAGGAAAAATGGGTAATTTAAAGAATGCCACTTGATACGATCATTTTGGTTTTTCGAATAAGCACTCGACCTTTTCGCTGGACCTTTTGTTCTAAGCAACCCTTCAGTTCCCTCCCAATATTCTCATTTACAATCATTACTGGAAAACTCCAAATGGAAACAATTGAGATCACAAAGACTGTTCACATATACCTACCTACAGTCATATTAAATGCAGACAATTCACAACTGCCAGAAAGTGTAAGTGCTCCAAGTTCGAATCCCGACAGAACTACTTTTAATTAAATTGAGCTCTCTTACCTGCACTTGGAAACTCTTTTAAGTGATTTCTCGATAAACTCGGCAACAAACTGAAACAATACTTAGCCACTTACAATTGAAATAACATTCTTGTTACTTTGCATTTTAATAAAAACTTACATAAGGTAGTTTGCAAACTGCACCTGCTTATGTAAAGTTAGTTTCTACATTATTCAAGGAAAACCAGAATAGTTTTTCTTACAAACTGCTAGAAGGTTCGTGTTGTTATGAAATCTATTTTGTCTAGTAATGATAATATCACTGCTTAAACGAAATCAGTTAAATCGTAATTGCTCGATTTAGGTAGCTTTTATTCAACATGACTTCAAATTTTTCGGAAGTAAGAGTTACCTATATCTGTCATTATTGAAAACATCTTAATCAACTTTCTTTTTCCATAAAACAAAACTAATTGAAAGGAATGTAAAGCTTCACGATATAAAATTTTACATATTCGGTACTTATTTAAAAAACTAACCCAATAAAATACGAAACAACCAAAACACGATCCAATTTGGTGGAAAATAACAGAACCTCCTACAATTATTAGGGAACTGTTGCGAGTGGCTCACACGTAGTAAAGGCAAGTTATGACACAAGTTCCACTAGTGCTTATAGTTCTAATAAAATCTTATATAACAGCAAAAACCGAGGAGGCGGTGTAAAAACTGTAACACGACAATGTCGTCAAGCCACGGTGGCCGCAAAAACTTTAATGGTTTCTTTTATCGGCCATTTGTGAAGCGTAATGGTCACCTCCTTTTGTTCCTAGCAGCTGTAATCTTTTAAGTATTGTTAAATTTTCATGTAAAATCCAATGGGGTAATAAATTTACGTGTATGCACTTAGAGAGTGGTGAATTATTTTGTGGTCAGACTTAATTGCTTCACTTACTCGTGAAAATATGGCTAATTTACCACATCTGCTGTCGTTTTTATACTAAGATACTTCTAACTACTAACTAAGGTTACTCAGTACCTACTCGTATCACAAGGATATCATTTGCTACATTGTTATTAATAATATGGTGACTCTTTCTATAGGTATCCATCAAAGATAAATCGTTAGATGTGCCCTCACCGTACTTAGATCGCATGAAAAAGTGCTTACACTGAAAAGTGTAAGCTCGCACATCCCGCATGAAACCATAGATAAGATTTTCAGTAGGAGTGAGCGAGACAATACTATTCATCATCTACTTAGCCTTTTCCCAACAATGTTGGGGTCGGCTTCCAGTCTAACCGGATGCAGCTGAATACCAGTATTTTACATGGAGCGACTGCCTATCTGACCTCCACAACCTAGTTACTAGGTAACACGATACCCCTTGGTAAGACAGGTTGTCAGACTTTTTGGGCTTCTAACTACCCGTAACGACCGTCAAAGATCTACAAATGACAGCCGGGACCAACGGCTTAACGTGCGTTCCGAGGCACGGAGGGGTCTTCGTATGTAAAGATGGTCACCCATCCACGGACCAACCGCGGCAAGAGTAGCTTAACCTGATCGATCGACCCGTGCGGTTGTTATTACTTAGCCACAAGCCCCTCTCGAGACAATACTATTCAAAATATTCAAATGTCATTGTCATCGAAATAGAAACGTGATCATTTTGTGACACGGTATGGCGAATCTTTTTTCATCTAACGCAATTAAACATGGTGGATTTGCCAATTTCCCTTACAGTCCCATAGGGCGTCGTTTCTCACTCCTCATATTATAATAGATAGGTATTTACTCTAATTACACAATATTCTTATGTTAAATTAACAGAAAATATTAAGTATCTTTGTCTGATACAAAAACAATCAAATATTAGTTCCATTAAGAATATTGGGTCTGTCTCGGTAGTTGCGTTATCTCTTAGGCAGACGTTAACAATACCTAACCATTGTTTGTATTAATCTAGATTAAGGATCCTTGTATGACATGTCATTACGCTTTCGGAAGACGAAATTCTTAATTAATGAAGACTTAAATAAACTACGCTTTGTGTGTGGGTTTGTCAAACAGGCTTTTTTCATTAGACGATGTTTTTCGGATTGTTATAATGTGATGTGTTTATTACGAAAGTAAATTACAGAGAAACTAAAAAAACTTTTTTACAAAAAACACAACCGACTTCCGAACTACAAAGTGAAAAATAACTTTAATTTCGGAAGTCGGTGTCTTTGGATCAGATCAGTATTTTAGTTTTTTGACACCGACTTCCGTAATTAAAGTTATTTTTCACTTTGTATCCCGACGAATTGAGAACCTCCTCCTTTTTTTTGAAGTCGGTTAAAAAGTACTTAGGTACTTTTCAGAAAGATCACTTTCCTTCTTTTATAAATTAAATACCACAAAATCAATTATTCTGTAGCATTTCCAAAATAAAGAGAAGCCTATTAATGACCAATTTGATTGTTTGCAACTGTCGAAAAACCACGTTTAGATTTATATTTCTTTATAACATAAAATTCCACTTAAAATATTCCACCAACCAAGCCACACAAAGAAACTAAATAACACAATACCGCAATAGACCCAACAAATGAAGTGCTCTAAGCAGACACTAAATTCTGGAAGCACATTTATCCGGTTCCCCCGTCACTGTACGTTATACCCTGACACGCATTCACTGGATTAAGCTTTGCATATTCCACAGAGCCGCCTGTAGTACCTAACCTAACACTGATTACATATGCAAGTGATGCAATAAATTGCCAAGTTAGCAACGGACACTTGCACTTGCTTTCATCTAGGGGTGTAGGTAATGAGGCTTTTGAGAACATTGCTCGGGTAATAAGGTCCCGTTTATACAATGATTTTCCATCATGCGTAGGATGGCTTGATGGACACAGTGGTTCATGCGTTTCATTTACGTGAACACACATTTATGTGAACCCATGTGAAGTAAGTATGTAATTATGTAGAAAATCCAAAGTACAAGAAATCAACCAAGTTTTTCTTAAGTCAAACAACGCATGCTGTGCGGAGGCTGCACTGTGCTGAAGAGCATCATGTAAATAAGGCCAAATAGAAAAAGGCCATTTTTTTCCCATAATTTTCAATGTGCAGGATTACCTTCCTTCCTTCCTTCTACCGTCTTACGGCTGCGACTTACGAGTTGTAGGTCGTTGGTTCGAACCTAGACAGGCGCTTTACTTTGTGTAAATTATTTCATCACCACTGCTCTCAAAACGGTGAAGGAAAACATCGTGAGGAAACCGGCATGTCCTAGAACCGAAAATTCGAAGACATGTGACATCTACCAACCCACACTGGGCCCGCGTGGTGAATTACGGTCCGCTCCCTATCACAAAGAGGAGGCCTGTGTCCCATCAGTGGGAACATTTATAGGCTGATGATGATGATGAGGATTACCTTGATTTGGCAATGGGGTTTATATGTATTTCCAAAGAGTTTTTGCACTACCATTCTTTGCCTCAGTCGATGTTAGCAGCAGTTGGAGTTTTTGTCTTGCACACATGCCAAGTCCTTTTGCAATCTACTTTGATTTACCATTTTCGATTTTCACTTTTTCTGGTTTGGTATGACAAAGGTACCGAGACAAACTTTTTAACAGGAAGTCATCTTTTGCTAAGATATTACACGACCATAGAATTTATGTCATACTGTTTAAATCCGCCAAGCTTGTGGATATCAATAATTAATTCAATCCCAACTCTTCAAGATTAATTATCTTTCAGCAACATTATTACATATTACATACACGCACAGGCCCTAAACGCAAACCGCCTAGCAACAAATATCCGAGGAAAACTACTTAACTAATACAGCGGTTGTTTCGTTGTTATCGTCAACGTTAAAAACCTTCAGTATTATCCCCACATTAGATCCACGTGTGTCGTTATAAAGCACGGTTCAGACCATTTGAGCTCGCTACTAGGATAACATATTATATGGGATACTGGCTGTTATTTTTATATCAAGTGCCCCTAGTGGACTACAAATCAAGATAACAAGCGAAGATAGAGGCCAGACGGAAATATTTACACATTGTCCTATGTGTTTTATTCAGGACTACTGAATAATCATTTACAATAGGTACCTAGTGTATATTCATTGTGTATAACGTTTTATTTAGTCGTGAGATATTAATTTCCTATCAGGAGTAGGTACCTATTCAATCTACCAAAGTCACTGGAATGGAACTAAGTAAGGTTTAATACACCGATAATATTTGAATCCCTGCCTAGAATCTTAGGTTATGTGGAATTAAATCCACCAGTTTAATTATTGCACGACTCATAATGCGAAGCATTAGAGGGTACTTTGCGATCGAAAAAAAATGTTGCCTCCTTTCTGCAACTGTTTTTAACCGACTTCAAAAAAAGGAGGAGGTTCTCAAATCGTCGGGACATATATTTTTTTTTTATGTATGTTCCCCGATTACTCGAAGACGGCTGGACCGATTTGGAAAATTCTTTTTTTGTTCGAAAGGGTATACTTTCAAGTTGGTCCTATTGTCATTTGGTTACGATCTGATGATGGGATCTTGGAGAAATCGAGGGAACTTTTCAAATATTAAAGGCACATCTATAGCGATTTGGGTATTTTTGATGAGCAGTTGACATAAGGCTGTTGCAACTTAGATAAATTACAAACCAACCCACTAAAAAGAAAAAAAAAAAACTTTTTTACAAAAACACAACCGACTTCCAAACTAAAAAGTGAAAAATAACTTTAATTTCGGAAGTCGGTGTCAAAAAACTAAAATACTGATCTGATCCAAAGACACCGACTTCCAAAATTAAAGTTATTTTTCACTTTGTAGTTTGGAAGTCGGTTGTGTTTTTTGTAAAAAAGTTTTTTATATTGTTGTACTCCTGCTAGTACACCGAAATTACTTAATATAAATACCATTGTACAGATAATTTAATGGAGATTAATTATGTACATTTCAAAAATTTATTTAATGCAGCAGAAATGAAAAACATCAAAATAGTTTTTTTTAAACCCGTCAATCAATGTATGAAACCTGAAAACATTGTAGCTTGCGAGAAAATCAATTAATTGAGACTTTTTTTTAATTCGTTTCAGTCGTAGGAGGAATCTCTTTTATTCAAAGTAGTTTAATTATAATTAATAAAAAACGTTCTAGTATAATATCTAGGTATATCTTTCCAACTTCGACCCTCTTCCGTTGCCTAGCAACCAACAAAGCAAATCTAAATAGTCTTTGACAGTAGTACGTAAAGATTGCGAGGTGAGAAATTTTATCCATAGTGATGGGTAAAAAGCAGTCAAAACCACAGACATGTCAAAATATACTTCATGAAAAGTCGTTTAAATATTTTTTCTGTTTTTGAATGAGCGTTATGAGGTGTGCACATTTTGGGCACGCCACAATTGCGGCGATAAGACCCCTCTTTGAGGAGTGGCTGGAGAGACGCCACGGCGTCCTCACCTTCCGCCTGACGCAGGTCCTCACCGGACACGGCTATTTCGGGAGGTTCCTGTACAGGATAAAGCGGGAGGAAACTACCGGGTGTCACCATTGTGTGGATCGGCCTGAGGACACGGTGGAGCATACGGTGGAGGTCTGCCCGGCTTGGGCGGAGCAACGCCGTGTCCTCGTAGAGGCGATCGGCGGCGGTGATCTCTCGCGTCCGGCCCTGGTTCAAGCCATGGTACGGAGCGAGAGGAAATGGCAGGCTGTCACCTCCTTCTGCGAAGCGGTAATGCTCGCGAAGGAGGAGGCGGAACGCGTGAGGGAGAGGCAAATTTCGCGCCCTCACGCCCCTAACCGCCGCAACAGAAGGAGACGCCCGGGGCGGGAATCACGAGCCGATTTTCGGCCACCGTAGGCGCGGGCTTGCGGACGGTAAGCAATGGGTAGCTTGCCTTCCGATAAGGACCAAGCCCGGGTCGACGGCGCGTTGTGTTCCATGCGCGCCTCAAAGAGATGTCAGCAGAATTGACGGGGTCCGCTAGGGCCAATGCCTGCCGGGGGTTCGAAGAAAACCGATAGGGAAATCGTGGCCCCGGCAACAGGGCAACAGTAAATAAAATTGTAGTTAGTTAGTAAGTTAGTGTTTTCCTTGAAAAGGAATAGCTTTTCTTTCAGCAATAACTTTGAAACGCTATCATCGCAACGGTTAGGGTGTGGTCACTTACGGGAATGTCCTGGGTTCCAATAATCCTGTTGATTTACGGTAGCAGAACAATTCCTAGAATAACTTTTAAGGTGCGGTTGGAAAGAATACCAAGTAAAGTTATGTACCTACAAAACATTTTAACGTAAAAAATCGATGGCGTTTTAATTTTTAACCTTATAAACATTGTTGATTCCGGTAAATTGCCAAAATAGGATAATAGTGGTTAGCTAAACCACAACGAGAGGTCAATTTGTCCGTAGCGTGACAGTTTAATTACTTTGGACTAATATCACACAGCAATAATGATATTGACTATGAGTATATAAACCCATTCAATGTAGCTATGTTATCAAACAAATAGATTTACTAATACCATGAGCAAAGGAGATGAAATAATTGATTTTCTATATCTATACATAAATACAAAAGTAATATCAGAAAATAGTATATGAATCCTTGTATTTTTATGCGACAAACTGATATATCTTCCACTCTTGTTATTTATAAAAACAGTTGGGGATGTGTGTTTGCTCTGCAAACATTGATCTATGGATTTTCCCTTTGTTTATTATAGCAGTAAACAAAACAAGGTCTATCATCAGTCAAGATAGAACGTTATTTGACGAAAATTAATACAGTATTTAATAAGAGATATACTTAATTTCTCGCAAGCCGTGAAAGTTAATTATTCTTATACCTACCTACGATTTCACGTGGGTTCAGACTTCAGAGGTCGTGAAAGATTAACGTGTAAAGGAAATAAGTCATCTAATCTAGAAAATTGGACACCTTTTATAAACTGTCACACAGTCTGCTCGTATTTATAAATCGTCTATTTATTAGTAAGTCTTCATAAATACCTAAATTAAATTTATATTAAATGCCGGATTAAATCGGTAAACTGATAATTTGATATGACAGGCACCAAACAGTTTCAAACTTTATTTTTAGTGATACGAGAGTCGAGATAGGCCACTAAAGCAACGCCAAACCATGTTTGGCACTAGTTGCACTATGGTACTAATTTAGACTCTAAGGTACCTATTACTGATCGCTGGTTAGCTATTACTCATATCTGAAATATTATATAATATTTATTTATTTTATATTTACTTATTATTTATTACTCGTAATAAGGCTATAGCTAGAAAAAATAAAGCATGTCCTGAAGAAAAATCACCAATGTTAAAACGGCCTGATAATATATACTGCATAATATATATAAGTGGAAGCAAAAATTTTAAGTTGCTAAACAGTATTTCGACGATGAAATCATTTGTTGCTTCAATTTTACTGTAGTATACCATACCATAGGCAAGAAACTTGCAGCCCTATGTGATGCCATGGGCTCGCATGGCATCTGGAGACTGATTTTGATGATGATGATAACTATAGCTCTCCAATTTCCCGTAGCCAGAGAAAAAAATAAACATGAACAAACCCCATAGAGACTTTGTATTGAAATACAATGTAAAATGAAATCAATCATAGCATTTGAGGCACACAACTCATTCGAGCCACAAGTCCAAAACAAATAACAGTAAAGTTAATGGTTGTTATTGTTTACTTGGGGAATGTGTCAGGAGTTTTACAATGTCTTGTTTACCGACGGTAATTGGCTATTTGAGCGTGCATTAATATCACCGACAGCAGCTCGCTGTCCGTACGTCAGTTGTCCGGGTAACGTCACATAATAACATAACACGGTGGCGACCTCCCTCGGTCGCCGACGACGTCGATGCCTCTTGTGATTAACTTCTGAATAAAGCAATTCATCCAAAGAACAAGTTTATTACTTTCAACTTCTCCGCTCAATGCGAGAAGGTCGCTGGAAATTCTTTCGCACAATGGGCCCAATTACAGAAATCGTAAAGATTCGACAAATTTCACCAGTTTTCATCGTTTTTCGACACTTAATCTACTCTTGCTGAATGTCGGATATAATTATGGAAGTTTATGAATGCCAGAAACATTATTGCTGGGAGGTATTTGTATAAGAACGGTAATAACGCGTTCACGTGTGTGCGTACAATATTCTGCCATTGCTGGCTTTGTGTAAGCCCGTACAATAATTCTTATGGCTCATAAAGTTGTGCAAACTTATTATAGAAGGTAATAGCTTTGTTTGCTTTTGTTTACGCGTAGTTATCGCAAGTACCATTTACCATGCAGTGGTAGAAAATTATAGTTATAAAGATGATGTATATGATGTACACGTGCGTGCTTGTTAGAACTCTTTTCTTTTACAGTCAGAGCTGGCCACACCCGCCGAACATAGCCGACGAACCCGACACAATGTAGTTACAAGTTAAGACACGTCTTCTCTATTATTCATAAACGTTATTTAAGCTTGGCGAACATTCGCCGGAAGAATTACAGCTGATTTAACTGGGACTTGGTAGTTTTCTTCTCTTAATAAGAATTCTTCGGTCATATGGGAATAAAAAAGGAGAGCTCATTAGCCGCTCATGGTCTTATGTGAAGTTTTAATGTGTGGGATGGAGTTACTGTACTGTAATTGAAGGTGCTTCATTAAAACATAATGATATTTGTACTAAAGACGTCAGTACACTTTCAGTTGTAAAATTCCTTGCAATTCCACCTTTATTACGAAGGGACAAAGACGTGTGTCCTAAGCTCGTGGTAATAATAACAGCCGCACGGGTCGATCTATCAGGTTAATGGTAAAAAAGGTCCGTGGATGGGTCTTTAGATACCGAGACTCCTCCGTGCCTCGGAAAGCACGTTAAGCCGTTGGTCCCGGCTGTCATTCGTGGATCTTTGACAGTCGTTACGGGTCGTCAGAAGCCCGAAAGTCTGACAACCAGTCTTACAAAGGGGTATCGTATTACCCAGTTACTGGATTGTGGAGGTCAGATAGGCAGTCGCTCCATGTAAAATACTGGTATTCAGCTGCATCCGGTCAGACTGGAAGCCGACCCCAACATAGTTGGGAAAAGGCTAGATTGATTGAAAGCCGTGTGTCCACTGAAATTTCTGCCATGCCGCCATACATATTGCAAGTTGACTCCAAGAGCGTCACTGGCATTACGTTTGCGGTTTGATATCTTGTTAAAATATACAACTGATTTTGTTTTGTTTTCGCTGAGAAAAACCTACATTTAAAATGAGCCCTTCGCGAGGGCTACCGGCATGTCATTAATGACTTGAGTGTACCCTCTAGGAAGGCTCCCGGCACCGAACGTGTACCCTTTATAGGATGAATTTTCTATTTTTCCTTCCTTAGTACTCTCCTTTGTTATGTCCGGAACTCGGTGCAAAATGTCAAGCTCCTAGATCCAGCGGTTTAGACTGTGCGTTGTCTGTCAGTGAGTCGATTTCACATTTTCGTAGAAGATATCATAATAAAATAAAACTACTATTAAAACTATTCATGATAACTATTATTTCAATGAAACACATTAGTTTACAACTCACGAAAAACCATTGCAAAAACTGATTTTTACTCAAACAATACAATCATTTAAATTTGAAATACCTGCATTAAATTCTGAAATGTTCTTGCAGATAAATCCAATCACCATTTCCCGTTTTACTACCGCTAATATAATCGTGTAAACGGCACGTTAGAACAGTCGCTGCAGTGGAATATCTAATGAATCTGTATGTCGTGATGAAACCGCTAGGTGTTAGGCGACGTTACCAGAGTATAGAAGTAACCAGAAGCCGCAAACGCAAACGCACATAGAAATAAGGCAAATAATCGTCAAAAACTATTCTTAATGATGTAGTTGAGCATTTAATTGACTGTTTTCTTAAGTAGCAGTCTGTTTTTGACATTTCTCGGGACCCAGGGGTCCCGGACCTTTGGAAGGCGTACGAGGGGCCGAAGCCAACTCGCAGAGGCCCCTTAGACGTTTTTAATGAAATGAGTACCAACCGACGATTATCCCTGTTCGCACTATGCAAGTGCAGCCAAGAACAACCCCCGGTTGGTGTAGGACTATTGTAAGATATGGAAACAAAGATATCACCTGGAACTATGGAAGGGCAGTCTGATAGCTTTTATTTAACTTGCCTTGTTATTTAGTTAGCAAATCTTGCAAGCTGAATTTAAACTACTTCCTCTTATCCTACGGAGTTGAAATTTTACAAGTTGGTTTAGTATCGAAGACAATGCATTTTTTATGATGCATGACCATTTGACAGCCAAAATTGACGCCAGACAAAGGAACTACACAACAATTTACGGAACAGACACGAAATTTTATGTACGCATTTAATTATGACAGTCTGTTCTAAAGTCCACCATGACCTGGCTGCTGCACCCAAGTTTGGCTCGAGAAAACTGCTCAACGGCCAACTGCAGCGACATTAAATTTTATATACGCATTCAATTATGACAGCCCGTTCTAAAGTCCATCATGACCTCGATGCCTGAGTGCAGCGATCATGATGGACTTTAGAACGGATTACTTCAGACGAGGTTACTCCTAAACTAAACGGTCAATAGCATAGACAGTTAATTTTACGAGACGAGACAGTTAATTTGACGAGTATGCCAAGGTCACCTTTGCTGCGATTGTTCGCCCCTTATCGCATTGATAACGGTCGCACTAATAACGGTCGCATTGATAACGGTCGCACTAATAACGGTGACACTATATAAGTGGGTTCAACGGGCGATAAGGCTCAGTCTGCACACAGCGCTCGGTGTGGCAACACGCCGTGTTCGAGTTCGCAATAAGTCCATCGTCATCCTGAGGATGCCTCGTTGAGAGGTGAAACACGTGTCGATTTATTTCAGGAGTTTTTTATGGCTCTTTAGAAATAGATAAGCGGAACAGGTTACTAAATATATCCACGTCTATTGTATTTTAGAATTATGATGATAGACCTTCTGGTGTATTCTGTATTCTGAAGCGCCAGTATACACCTCGCTCGTTAACTTGACGATTGTTGTAAGCGCCGCGATTTCGTGCTTTGTTTTATGACGCCACCGACGATGCTGCAATTTGTCAAAAGATTCAACTAAACGCTTATCCATTACCTTTACATAAAACGCTCATATCTGACGCTGATTACTGGTATTTATATTTTCATCGTGGATACATAGTAGAAATAGAATGACTAAGTTAGTCTGATGGTGACATTACAATGAATAATATAATAAAAAAAACTTTTTACAAAAAAAAACAACCGACCTCCAAAAAAAACACTACAAAGTGAAAAATAACTTTAATTTCGGAAGTCGGTGTCTTGGGTTTTGTATTTTCGTTTTTTGCCACCGACTTCCGAAATTAAAGTTATTTTTCACTTTGTAGTGTTTTTTTTGGAGGTCGGTTGTTTTTTTTTGTAAAAAGTTTTTATTTTTCACTTTTTAGTTGTGGTACCTACACCACACATATTCGAATACCACTACCTGCTACCAGTGACAGAAACTTATCATATCATCTACATACTAAGTGGGAAAAAATACGTATTTTGTAGCTAACTCAAAAACTATCCAAGCAAAGTTAATAAAATTTATATGGGACCAATTCGAGAGCACACCCTTTCAAACAAAAAAAGAATTTTCAAAATCGGTCCACAATTGACGGAGAAATCGGTGGACATACATAAAAAAAAAAAAAACAAACAAACGCGACGAACATATAACCTCCTCTTTTTTGGAAGTCGGTAAATGATGCGAACACGATGTGTATACCGATATAAAAAATGCATAGCATTTACTTGACCTATATCTAAACGATTGAATTGATTGCCTAAGCATTTAAATAAATTGTTAACATCGTGTCACTTACGAACCTATATTTTAACATCGAGCATTTTGTCAGAAAATAGGTACAGTACGACACAACTTAGATGTAGCATCGGCAAAATTCGTAAAACCGATCACCGTCTGAACTGAGTGCGCCTTCAAAATCACCAATATTTATTACTGCTTTAGGTGAAAATGATCTTTACGCAAACGCAATAACTTGTGAAGTCATATAACCAAATACATTCATAAAATTGAAATGAATGAATGCAAATTTTCAAAGGAGAATGGGAAACGGTGGGCCCAAATGAAATAAGTTGAGATATGATCTAAAAAATTTGTAATTTTTTTTTATCCTTGAAGTTCAAAAATCAGCTCAATTCTCCATCTGGAAGCGGAAAAATATGATAAAGATTGTTTTCGTGAGATTATCGATTAAAGTAATCGATTACACAACTACAAAAAAAAACCTCCCACTAGGTAATATACAGTGTGAGTCTTCATAATGTGCACATATCGAAATGAGGGAGTCTATGCTTAATTTTATCGACGGAAAAAATGGTAATTTTTTTTTTTAGTTTAAAAAAAAAAAAAAAAATTTTACAAAAAAATTTTTTTTTAAAAAATTTTTTTTTGCTCTCTTTTTATTATTATCTTATTTATAAATTTTACAATTAAAAATTGAAGAAAAAAATACAGATTTTTACTAAAAAAACATGTTTATTTTCAATTGAGGGTAGTTTTTTTCTCAATTTTAATTTTATGTGGACGGCTACTTACTTTCAATCATTATGGAGTTTGTTTCATCGCGATAGCTGATTCAGTTTAAAAGTTACACAGTTTTGTTACAATTTTTTTTTTAATTTCATAAAAAGTATAAAAACAATATTTAGATTTTTTAAATATTTTTTCTGTCGTTAAAATTAAGCATAGATTTCCTCATTTCGATATGTGCACATTATGAAGACTCACACTGTAATTAACTCTGCACTATACAGGGTGGCAGGGACTTCGACGCGAAAACTGTTACCATGGATTCAGTAAATGATTCTGAACCCCCTGCGTTGAAATTTTTTGTCGGTTATTTTTAAAAAAATCTGCTGTTCTATACATTTTGACCGCGTAGTTATTGCACTTTTCTATGAAGCAGCAGCGGATTCCTGCGGCCTTCACAAAGTTATCGGTCTATCTTGTGGGAGGCCTTTCAACGCTATGTCTTCCGGTACGTGGTCGCCACTCCAGAACCTTTCGACCCCATCGGCCATCTGTTCTCCGAGCACAGATGCGGAAAGCACAGAATTAGTCGAAGTGGCGGTGCTTGGGGGAAGCCTATGTCCAGCAGTGGACATCTTTCGGCTAAAAATGATGAAGCAGCAGATTTTTTTTAAATAACCGACGACAAATTTCAACACTGGGGGGTTCAGAATCATGTACTGAATCCATGATAACAGTTTTCGCGTCGACGTCCCTGCCACCCTGTATATACTTTTATACAATATAGTGCATTTAATGTAATTAAAACATCATTAATTACTAAAAAAACCAAAAAATTATAATCAATTTCATAATTATCGATTAAATCAGTCTTATAGTTTTTGTCTACGTCACTGGTAGTGCATGTTCTGCACTGGCATGAGCTGATTGACATTGACACTAGACATTAGTGGTGGGTCATTGTCGAATTTTTGACGGATGAAACCGTTTTCCCGACGACGAAAACGGTTGCAGAAAACGGTTAAAGGACGAAACTTATCCAACATGAAATAAAATTACGATTTCGTCGAGCGCAGTTTCTAAAATTCGAAATATTTGATTTCACATAAACCTACAAGCGCATTTATGTAACGTCAGAAGCTAGTTGCACGTTCTTACAACTATCAACGATTGTGAAATGTATGAAATGGTTTTTTCGCATCACGAACGACATCATTGACAACTGGTAATACATTATTGATTGTATTTAATTGACAAAGAGTTCACTTTTTATTGGAAGGTCTGTTTTACGAGTGTGATAGATAGTTGAATCATTGTACCCAACTGTATTTTCTTAGATGTAAAATAAAAAATCGCACCAAGTAATTCGAAAACTGATTTGTGCAGTGAAGACTGTTTGAAGTTGAACCCAGGATGTAAAACGGTTTCATCAAAACACAAATCGGTTTTTGTAAACGATTCGTCGTCGCAACGCCCACCCCTACTAGACAGCTGTCACTTGTTTCGTGTTTTCCATTGCGTTTTGAGTGTTTTCCCGATTATTTTTCATTTTCAACGACCATTGCTTTATATTTCATGGATTCTGACTCTTCTTACCTTGTACGACCCTTGCTTTTACATTGGACACCGAAGATCGCTCACACGATTGACTTGGAATTGTTATTTTGGATTTTACCGCCGCTTTATGGATTGTATATTGTTGAAACTATGGATCGCTGTGTGTGGGATAGAAACTAGTCACTGCAATACACTAATATATGTTTGAATCTATAAATTCACACCATTTTCATCTCGTTACATTCAGGCCCAAGAGTGTATGTAATCGTTTCCGTCTCCTTTATAAATTGTGTCGTACTGTAGTACATATTCCTTTTGATCAAAATAAGCTGTACAATCAAGCTTATCTGAATTCGATTTTAATGTACACATACAGTATGATATCCGGAAATTGATTCCAGATTCCGGATTTGCGTCAGATGCACATTTACAAACCGTTCCCTACGTGTTTAAATTTCAAATGGAATCTCAATATTCAATCTGGAATTCATTCCGCTTATACTTACGTGAGGAAAACTGAAAAAGAGAAATTGCTCGCGTATGCAAAAAGTCTTTATGCATTTCAAGGGCTCACCCTAACCGCGGAGCCGGAGGAACATGGTGGAGGAATTGAAAATAGAGCCCTTGTTATTTCGAGTATATGTGGAGTGGAATACAAAGGGGAACATTGTCTTTGGTTCGTCGTTATGCCCCGCTACAGACGTCTGATAACAAACCGCAGGTAAGGCACTCGAGCATAAAAGTATTATTTTATTTGTTACCCAGTTAACTTTATTTTTGTGAAGTTGGGTGGTTGCAGTTTTTCTTGTATTGTAATGTTAGGTATGCTTTTGTTTTTATAACGCATGAACTATGCCGTGGTTATGCCGAGCAAATAAAAGAGCTTCTATGACCGCGACTGTAGTAAAAACTGACTGCATTTTCAAGTCTAGCAATAAGACCAAAAATGCGAGCAATATAACTGCCAAATTATATGATAATTACAGCAAAATTCTATTGCTTTTATTGTACCTACTGAATACAATGTAGAATTAAAGTAATTGTACAACAGCAATAAAAACGCTAGTAGGTAAGTACCTATGTTTAATTATTTGAAATTACATTTCTTATCGTACCTTGGATCATTGTAATAAAACTAATTATTTGTTATCTTTATCAATAACAGCTGGTTGCTATTAATTTCAATGACTTACAAAATCATCAACAAATCTGAAGTAATCTTTTGTACATATAAAAGTAGCATGTAAATGCGAAGTCATGTATGAAGCTGCTGGGGAATTTGTTGCGCCACTTCTTCTTCCCAGCTAAAGGCACTAGGAAGTGGTGAAGGGTGGGCGTTTTGGGGGACTGTCTTATGTAATTTTGACGTTCGAAAAGTGCTGATTCTCAGCCTAGTTTGAATAAATGACTTTGAATTTTGATTTTTTTTTTTAATTTTGAAGAGATTTAATCTACTTATATACATAATGCAGTAATCCCCAGCAAATGTACATGACACAGTAAGTACATACATGTATGTACATAGGTGGGTAGGTGCCTATAACTGACATGCGTTGATCGCAGATGTCGTATTGAAATCATTTCCTGTGAATAATACCTCGATCACCCTGTATACATCCCTACCTCGTATCGTTTATATAGTATGGGGTTTATAAGCGACGTTATACCTAACACTAATTAATACCATATCACACATGGGGCGATGGTGTGCAAGTAATTGCTGCAATTTCTTGGCATTTAGGGATATTTCACGTTGTTATTGAGTTTTTTTCCTTTGTAGGTAGCGATATATACCTACCTAAGTATAATATTATTTGTAGTAAAGTGCTAACCTGAAAGTAGTTTGTGCAATTTCAGAAAAAGTGTTAAAACACCGGTTTGTGCCTTTATCTTTACGTAAATCTGGCTAGAACAATAATCACGAGCGCCTCTAAGAGATGTCAGCACAACTTACGGGGTCCGCTAGGGCCGATTCCTGTCGGAGTCGCGGGAAAGTCCGAAAAGGATACCGTGGCCCCTGGTAACATAGGCAACTGAAGGAACACGGGTGGGTTTTAGTCAGTAAGAGTCTGACACGCCCTCTCGCTCCACCTAGAGCAGGAGAAGGTATTTGATAATTTCCCAACCAAAAAAACCGGCCAAGTGCTTGTCGGACCGCGCACAATGAAGTGTTCCGTAGTTGGGATGAATTAATCCCAAAAACAAACTTAACTTTGTAGTTGAAAAATCTGTTCTCCCATACGGAATGTATGGGAAAACATGTTTTTGCAACTGCAAAGTTAAGTTGGTCGATTATTACTCGTTAACTTGTAGAGCCTACTTAGCTGTGATAGTTTTCCTTTTAATTTTGTTATATAAACTACTGTTGTGATTTTTTTCACACACCCAAAACCAACCATTTAGCCGGCAGGGGGGGGGACACTTAACTCTAACAAAAATTAGCACTTTAAAGCTTAATATTTCGCAAACGGATCCCTGAATCCAAAAATGGTTTTGACAAACTTACAATGTTTTTAAAGGACCTTTCCAATAATATCCCTCACTATCGGTTAAAAAAAGAAAAAAAATAACATCACCACTTTACGTGTATGAGAGGTACCCTAAAAAAAAATGTTTTTCATAATTTTATTTTACCACTTTGTCGGCGTAATTAAAATATATACCTATGCCAAATTACAGTTTTCTAGTACTAAGGGTCTCGGAGCTAGACCGCGGACAGACAGACAGACAGACAGACGGACATGACAAAGCTATAAGGGTTCCTTGTTTAATACGGAACCCTAAAAAAAGGCTAGACCAATATAATCAAAACAAAGATTGAGAGGTTGTGCGTATGATATCGATTGACATTATGTTACATACATTTTTTCTTCAGTTTTGTTTAGGTTGCGTGCCTTCTTGATACTAGGCGATACAATAATAGCTTAAGACGAGGTGAAAATATGCGCCACGGCATCCAAAATACCTATAATTAATTTAGCCACTCATAAAGGTAGATCGCACCTCACAAAGGATCTTCCAGTGGCGTCCATAGCAGCTAATTACACAAAGAGGAGCTCATTACAAGCGGGATATTAACCGTGGCGTAATCAAAGCGGTGTTTAATATTACTACGTATATTGCTGCCTCTGTATACCGCATACTAACTGAAGTTCAAGACAATTTCGTGCTCAGTTTTTTTTTGCTTAAGCGTAATAGAAGTACGTCTAATTTGAAATCTAAAATCTAGACTTTGGCGTTAGCTAATAATCTTGTGTGTCTTTGGTTTTGAATTTTCTTTGTTTGCCACCGACTTCCGAAATTAAAGTTATTTTTCACTTTGTAGTGTTTTTTTTTTGGAAGTCGGTTGTTTTTATTTTTCACTTTTTAGTTGTGGTACCTACCCCATACAAATTCGAAAACTACTATCTGCTTTGTAAATAACAGTGGCAGGAACTTATCATGTCATCCACATGCTAAGTGGGAAAAAATACGTATTATTAAAGCTAACTCAAAAACTAACCAAAGCAAAGTTAATAAAATCTTTATGGAACCACTTCTGAAGTATGACCTACCAAACAAAAAATAATCATCAAAATCAATTCATAATTGGCGGAGTAATCGCGTAACAAACATGCAAAAAAAACACACAGTCGAATTGAGAACCTCCTCCTTTTGGAAATCCGTTATAAATGTATTCTTGCTTGGGTGTAATAATCTGAACAGAGCATAAGTAGTTGCAATTTGTACATCATAACATCACACTTATCGCAAAAAGACACTGTTGTTTTACAGACAGCTCACAGTCCATCAGTCCTACTAAGGTGACTTTGTAACCTGTACCTATGACCAAAGGAAAACAGCTGACAGAGGTAACCACAAGCAAAAGGCAAACTCCTTAACTCCTTATTGCAACTTTACAATAATGGTACTTTTTTGCAGCACTTACGTAATAGGTGACATGACTTTGAACACATACGTAGCAGCAATTTAAAACTAATGATAAATGGAACATGGCTCTGAACCAGGTTTGATACACGGTGCAACCGAACACGCGACATCGCGTTTTTGTTTGATACCACACACTTCTGGTCTATGGTATGTGCTGTGTTGTGTACAGTGTAAAATGCTTTATTACTTGGTCATAATTGTGCTATTTTAACGATGGATATATCAGAGTATCAGATGTATGTTGTATCTAGAGATACTTTTTGACGTGATAACGTCTTATAAATCGATAAACGCCAGCTGCACGCACGAAAAAATGTCACGTTCCGCCTGAGCCGAGCGTGCAAGCGAGAGCGTGAAACAAGCGATAGAGAGGCACGATCGGCCTAAGCGTTCGGCTTGTGACGTTATCACGTAAAATTATCGTCCGTAAACCGATTTTACAGAAAACCATTTTTTATTAAGCTATTGCATAGCTTTTATCGCGGGCTTTGAGCGCGGCGACCGAATCAAGAAATTCCGTAACGAAAATAAAACCTAACACCCTCCACTCCGCTTACCATGTAATGACGGTTCCCATGACAACGTGATGTTGTCATGGGAACGTAATTTTTGTTTTATGTCATCACGTCATCATCCCAAGTGTAGCGTTGACAAATAGGAAGTATGGAGGTTACAAATGCTATGCAATAGCTTTACCGCGGCAGTCTCCGAGTGCCACACTTTTTTTTTTTTTTTACCAATTTTTGTCGTTAACGACCTGCAGCAACAATAAATAATGTACTAGGTATGCTATTCAGAGTCAGTATCTCATTCAATTATTTCACTGAAATGCATAAGTAATACATTCTTGTATAATCATTCCCACTAACTTCTCAAATAGAATTATAGCACCTACTTTGCATAGCGCCCCTTTTTCAATTATCTTTAACTATCATTATAAAATTAACGAAGTGTCTAATTATAATTTTAAATCAATTAGAATTTTACCCAACTCAACTTAGACCCTCATAATATGTTATAACAACAGCTGGCCACTTTCCAAATAATCGTAGTAATTATTTAATTTCATATTTAAAATTAACGTTACTAACATTGATATTGCTCTCGCTGCGCTAACAAAATATCTGCCTTATTTAAGCCTTATTTTGTACGAGCCTTCCGAGGCGAATATAACTCATATGCAAGAGAATAAATCATACGTATATTAATTATATCCTCCTGGGATCTTCAGCGACTTCGTATGTACGGGAAATTGCATCCGAGTCCCTTATAGCGATAATTTATTAATTTGTCCGCACATACGGGGGTCACAGGCTCGCCCTGATAAATTATTAACTGCTAGTGTCTGACAACCTGGCGGAAGTTGAGGAAGTAATGAAAGGAAGAAATAACATAAATCTTTTTTACTTCGATATATTTTTATTCATTGCCGGATGCCATGGAACTGGCCTTGTTTGTCTCGCGGTCTCGCGATGCGTCGCATTCATGTGAGTACCTATTAGTAAGACCATATTGCGAATTGCATGCACTTTTGTTGTCTCGGCTTGTTAAAGTTATGCTAAACAGTAAATGCTCATTATTTAATAAAATAATGAGTAAAATTGTTTATTGGTAAAACAAGTACATAAACAAATTTTTTGATTGGATCCTCCTTTTAGGCAGATAGTGCCTGTATTAGGAGAGTCCGCTCTTCCATAGCAAGACGTGTTAAATAAATGGCAAATTGTATAATGTTTATGATAAATGTAGATAGATGTATTTATTGATTTTATTGTATAGCGCAGCAGATCGTTTACTAAATTGCATACTGGCAAGCAAAGTCCTTGTCCTAGGGATATTTAATATCATATCTTTCCTTCTTTTTCTCAATATGCCAGCATCATAGGAAAGAGACTTTTGTTTTTTTAATATAATTTGTAGAATGTAAAGTTTCCTGACTGAGAGCAAGTTAGGTACTAATTCGAAATAGGTCTTCAGTAGGATATCTCTTTTTTTTAATACATACACTTGATAAGAGCGCGTTGCACCCCATATGACTTAGACTTTAGAGCTGATGTAAGCGCAACCATACCTCAAGCTTCTAGAGTGAATTTAAAAAAATTAGAAGCTCTTAAAAATTTCAGATTCCAGAATAATAATAAAAAAAACGTTTTACAAAAAAAAAAACAACCGACCTCCAAAAAAAAAACACTACAAAGTGAAAAATAACTTTAATTTCGGAAGTCGGTGTGTTGGGTTTTGTATTTTCGTTTTTTGCCACCGAATTCCGAAATTAAAGTTATTTTTCACTTTGTAGTGTTTTTTTTTTTTGGAGGTCGTTTGTTTTTTTTTTGTAAAAAGTTTTTATTTTTCACTTTTTAGTTCAAAATCAAAATCAAAATATTTTATTTCACATAAACCTACATGGGCACTTATGAAACGTCAGAAGCTAGGTGCACCTACCCCACACACATTCGAATACCACTACCTGCTACTAGTGACAGAAACTTATCATATCATCTACATACTAAGTGGGAAAAAAATACGTATTTTGTAGCTAACTCAAAAACTATCCAAGCAAAGTTAATAAAATTTATATGGGACCAATTCGAAAGCACACCCTTTCAAACAAAAAAAGAATTTTCAAAATCGGTCCACTATTGACGGAGAAATCGGTGGACATACATTAAAAAAAAACATACGCGACGAACATATAACCTCCTCCTTTTTGGAAGTCGGTTAAAAACTACTAAACAGCAATGATCACTCTTGCTGCAGCATGATAAACAACATCCCAATAATATTAACAATAAATACACTTCACTATCTATCAATAAGGTTCAGGATATAACCCATAAGGCGACAGGTTACAAATCCCCAGCCTTCCCCCGTAACCTCATAGGCTACAATGTGATCCCCGATCGACTCTCTACATATATTGAACGAGCTATGTTCAGCTTTGTGATTCCCAGTTGAGCAGAAAGGAAAAATTGTTCTATAAACACCGCGGCAACTGTTGAAGAAGGATATTTTCTGAAATAATCTAAAATGTTGAGCACTGCATTATTCTAAATATCATTGCCTAATTGTCATAATAAGAGCTACATACGTGCCCTTAACGTTAAACGCTATTTTACAAAAACGTAAAAGATTGTTATAAAATGAACTGAGTATAGATACCTATCTGAAACATCGTGGAGTTTCTACATAATTCATCTATACAGCCTATATACTTTGTTAGCAGAGTACCTATCGAATAGCTTTCACAGAGTTTACTAGTTTGTGCTCTCGGAGATTGACAGTACCTAGCTTGTTAGCCTGTACCCTGAAGGCGAACTACGTAGGTACGTAACTATTACTACAAATGAACGTAAACACTACAGCAACACCTGAATACAGTGTCAACCATTCACTAGTAGCACTACATTCCTACATGACCAATGCATTGCAACTGCATAAATATTTATTTGTTTGTCGGATCCGGTCATTAGTACGGGCACGAAACGAATTGCAAGCGCGCTACTGGCGACAGGACGTGATCTACCCACACCTACAGTGTCGTGATGTTTTAAGGCCACGGCGAGGAGGGATTCAGCCTCGGATCGCATCGGAGTCAAGATGTCGCGGAACTGTTCTCGATTCGTGGTGCTCAATTATTGTGTTAGTTGTAATTTGTGATCATTGTGTTAATTGGTGATTTTAATAAACGCCGTTGCACCCAGTGTGTGTATAATTTAGCTAGTGTGATTATTTTGATAGTAAATTATAATGTGATCTGAACTGCAAACGGGTTTTTCTATTGCGCATTAACCAACACTACCCACACTACGCCCACAGTAGTTAAAATATGGCTGATAATAACGAAAGGGTCACATACCCGTCTCCGACAAATTTATTTACTATTAACACTTACATTTACGCTTTTTTTTTGCTTTTTTTTCTTATTATGTATGACGATTATATAACATGATTTTATAACATTAGATCCAACATAATAAGTCTTCACTGCAATAATTTTAGACTAGACGAAGGTCGATATTAGCCGCACGGATTGATCGATCAGGTTAAGCCATGCTTGCTGCGGCTGGTTCCCTGGATGGGTGACCATTTTTACTTACCGAGACCCCTCCGTGCCTCGGAAAGCACATTAAGACATTGGTCTAGTTGGTACATAGTTGGGAAAAGGCTAGGCCGATGATAATGATGACAAAGGTCGATATCATTTTGTATATGTATAGCGAAATAACATCAAAATAATTACACACAGACAATACCATTAATTAAAAGCGCCAGACAATTTCATCAGACGGCAGAGTTCATATTATGGAACACAATTATTTTGACGCGACGACTTTCAAAGGATGACACGTTACGCGAAACATGATAAAGCATTGCCGTATATAATGCTGATGTACTGCACATAATATATAATATATATACAGTCTGGTGTACAATGCAGTCCTTTACAATGTGGCGTTCATTCATAGACGATATTAAATGAAATTGCAACGCAATACACTAAATTAAAACCGAGTTCAACCCGCGAACTGTTAGTAGATGAAATTTTAACGTATGTGACTAAACAGTAATACCAACAACATCCAAGAGATGGCAAGAGATGTCGAAGACAACAACAAATGTGCTGGGAAGATGAACTGAAACTTACTGCGGGACCCAAATCGAGGAGAGTTACTCAAGACAGAAAGCAATGCAAGCTACTGGAGGAGGCCTTTGCCAAAATGCACACTGAGTTGAGAGACATCCTATAGCCAAACGAATCAAACAATACAGTCATAAAGATTAATCTCACCCAGTTTAACAGGCTAAATAAATAAATAAGTATGAGTCAGTCTACATCTCACACATGTGAGATGTAGACCCAACGATCATAATGCCGATAGTTTTAATAGTCACTAGTATGACAGACAAGAACTGCCTAATGAATTCCATTAGGCCGCCGTTAGGTCAAGGTCTTGATGCAGAAAGCTGTACCTAATCTTAGATACGCCTTTTATTGACAAGAGATTCCTCTCTCAAGCCCTGAGCCCGATTTTGCCGAATCGGCCTCGGCAACAATACTTTAGTCCAATTTTTTTAATGATACGCATAAAATGTACAACGAATTTGACTTACCCGAGTCAATACTATGGTACTATCATCATTAAAATCAATGGCATTTTATGTCATGATGATATAGTAAACAAACACTTGAAATAGTTTCCACGATTATCATATCGAAATATTGATCAACCACTCAATTATTTATAAGTCGGCACTATAGAAACGATACCTTCAAATACTTCCAACAAAGGTAGCGATTATTTTCTCCAGAAAATAAACTATAACCTCCTCCTATAAAGCAAATAAGAGCTGTCGAGTTAAGTTAGGTAAACCATTCTAAAATTAACTATAACCAAAAGTTATGTTATTAGGGTTGCAACATCAGAATGTACCATATGAAACACGCTAGCACCTCTAAATTATTACTTGTCATTTTCTTACGTTATCTGTTAGTAAAAGCAATAAATATACCTTTATTTCAGTTAGTTGGTACACAAGAAAATCAGCACCAAAACGAGCCATCTTAAACTAAATTGAGTGAAAAAGGGAAGAACAACTTTTAAAAATGTTATATAGGATCGCAGGAATCAATTTATAACGTCAATTGGACAGTGCGGTGCGGTCGGGTCGGTGCGACCTAAGCTAGAGTGGCGGCAATCCGTCAATGTCCGAAATAAAGCCCCTTAAATGCGTTCTTAAATACGGAAGGCCGCGGCCGGCCCGCAGGCCCACGGACCAGCCCACGCCCACGCTCTGTCCACTCGGATGCTCTCCGCGATCGATAACATCCTTCCCTATAAAACCTATGGCTCGCCTGTTTTCACGTACGGATTATAACATTAACCCAGGGTACGTCGTCATTTATATATCCTGTAATTTTAAGGCTTCCACACGCTTTCCACCAAGGACTTTCCTTTTAAGTCCAGTTGATATTATTTTTCATTCAGCATTGAGTATGCAGGTACAGAATTTTAACCTTGGTACAAAACATTTCATATCCAAGCTTAAAAGCAAAAGGATCACTTCAAACTTAGTTCGTATATTTCATTTCCTTCTCGTAAAAGGTTACGTGAGCAAATATTATGTAGCACTTTAGCTTTATTCTATTTACACAATCTTTATGACTTGTTGAAGTTTGTTACCTAAATCCCTTACTTAAAGTTTTGTACCCTGTCGAATTTAACTCAACTTTGCTATGAAACCAACTTAAATTTATCGTTTACCGATACACCAGTAGAGCAAAGAATAATCCGGCGTCTGTATTCCGAAGATAGGTTGTATGTGCAAGAAATGAGCAAATAAATCAATTACACACCGGCAGGCGGCGCCACGGGAAATAATTGGATTTGTACTCAAGCGCCCGCGCCCTGGGGGCCGATCGCCGGTTTATTGTCTAACATTCCTCGATTTCAAGGAAAAAACTGACAGCGCTTGAAACAGTAGATATCTTCGTGAGAAATTAGATGTCGAGTTATACGGAGAAGCTGCTGTTTATTTGAAGAAATCGTCTTTGTTATAGCAACATAGTCTATCTAAACAATTTCCCAGAATTCCAGACAAACTGGGTTTACAACATCACAGCAAATTGTTTCATCAGTAATCACGGGAGTTATTTAATTAAAACTGTTACATGTAACTCATAAAACTCAGCCTGAAATCTTTGTCGCAGACGCGCGGCCGCCATCGCTACGAAACTTGGCTCAACTTATATATAAACCTACCCGTACATTCGTTAACTAACAAGTTTAAAAGTTTGAACTGCACTTCACACGATTATACGTAAATCACTATATTGCAACTTTCATCGAAATCGTTAGAACCGATTTCGAGAACGTGAGTAGGTACAAATATATATACAAACAAATATACTTACACCGTGAAATTTGAATCACAGTTTTGCTAGAACAAACGTTGTTCAGAACACGGTCCACTACCATTCTACAGCAACCAATAAAAAAGAAAAATTGGGTTTTTGAAAAAACACAATAAAACTAAGTTTAAAATGTCAAGATCATCTACTGCTTACTAAATTTCGTTTATGGAGGTACATTTCCCTGTAAACAATACTGTGTCCCATGCATGGTGTCTTGTGTTGTAGGGAGTAACGATAATCTTGACATTTTAAACTTTGTTTTTTTGTGTTTTTTCAAAAACCAATTATGTTTTTTTTTAATTGGATGCTGTAGAATTGTAGTAGACCATGGTCTGAACAACGTTTGTTCTAGCAAAACTGTGATTAAAATTTCACGGTGTATATAGGTACAAATATTGCTCGTTTAATAGTATAGGATACTTTTTAACCCTCAAACCCTCGTAGAAAGTTCAAATGGTGATCTTTGACGACCATTCAGACCATTACGACTAAACGCTAGTTCACTACAGTAGCCTGACAGAATCTACAACTTAACAAATGGCTTGTTAGTTAAATTATCACATCAATATTTAATGTAGGACATAAATGTGACATAAGAGGGCGTACAACGATACACGAGCGCCGCTCCTTTAAAAAAATATTATCTCGTGGAATTATGGACCCTCGGTAGGTGTGTCTAGAATTTTCTAATACCTTTTATAAAGTTTCATATTGAGACACAAAGCAAATCGATCTAAAGAAAAGCGGCCACATTCCGATTACCGACAGCCGCCATGGCCAACACAATGGTCCATCTGAAGGTGCGGAAACCAAACCCAATAACATAGAAGCGGCCACAGTCCTCTAGATCGTATCGAAACTTTATAAAATGTATTAGAAAATTCTAGACACACTTACCGAGGGTCCTTATTAGCCGTCATTAATAATTCCTTCTCAGTTACGAAATAATATATTATGTTTTAAAGGATTGGCCCTCGTGTACCGTTGTACGCCATCTTAAAGCAGAGAAATAATCTTGAATTTACCCGGATACTAAAACTTATTTGACACAAGAGATCGAGGAAAAATCAAGTCCGTCTCTAGGCACCCTTACTTTTATCACTAACAATAGAACTAGAACTCGGAAGCAAACACGGAAGCTCGTAGAATCTTTCGACTTTGTTATTCCTTTATGAACTCTCATACTATAGAAATTCTAAACTAGTAAGTACTGTAGTTGATACCTGTAATGACAGTTAACCGTAGTTTTCATACTTCTCGTTACGTTTTACAAGACTCCGGTTATTTCTCGAAACTGGCGTAAGATTCAATTAGTTTTTAACTGTAGGTAATCAACGTGAGTAGGTAACTGGGGACGTGATAAAATCGCGGCGGGATTTTATCGCGCACTGAATTTTCAACTCTCGGCGTTAGGCCGAGCGTTGAGAATCCAACGCGCTGGGACGCACTCTCGTCCCAATGCGTTGAAAAAACACACTGTTGGATTTTCAACTCTCGGCGCTAAGCAGAGCATTGAAAATCAAGTGCATGAAAAAAAATCGCCGATTTTTTTACGTCCGTGCGAACGTGGGCTAACCGTGTAGATCACATGTACACGGTACCGATTTGCTTTTATGTTTTAATACTAGAAGTCAATATTTGTAAAGATAAGATTGTGTTTATTTCGAAATCTTGTTTACAGTAAATAGGTACGTAAGTTTACCTAAAGATAAGGAAAGGCTAGAAAAGGGATGTCAAAGTCAAAGCATTTAGGCATTTCAAATAAACCATTTATAGGCGCTTTTGAACTGACAAGGAGTCGGTCAGTTTGTCAAAATGTTATAATAAAATAGATTAGGTACATTTTAACTAATTGACACATCTTAAAGCCTCGTGCAGACTAGTGCAACGCGATACCGGTCATTGTTCTACCATGAAGTTTTCTTAGAAATTGTTTTGTGTCTGTCTGCACGAGGCTTCATATACAACTGAAAATATTGGACACGTATTTTTTCTTTTTTAACGTAAGACTCAAAAGATTACGGCGATACTTTGATTTAAAATGTAGCATGACGTCACGCCTTGCTAGATTTTATACTGAGTTGTGACGTAGCGAGCCCCCATTCCCCAACTTTAATACGTTCTTGATATGATATGGTCCTCTATCCTATAATCTGATGACAAACTTCAGCTCCACAACATTTAAAAGCAAACAAGTATCGACTTTATTACAATTAATGGCAATCTTGCTTAATTACCCATCCTAATAATATCAAAGTACGTTTTGCATGCGAACCGAGACGGATCCTAAGTAGACTTGCATTTTAAATGTAAATTATTTGTGAGTGCAATCACAAATTGACTAAATCTAAATATTATGTAAATAAGTGGAGTGGAGATAATTGTGTCACTTTGGAATTAAGATACGCCGCACGTGTAATGAGGCGCATTACTTGCAGGTGCCTGGGGAGGGGAACAACCTCGATGTAAATCGATGGAACAACCCACATTGTAATCTAATTATGAAAAGAAAGTGTCAGTGAAGTGGGTATGGGCACTCGGCTTAATGTGTGCTGCTGGTCTATTCTGTTTAAATCTCCACGTGAAAATTTTGGTCCAGTGAGCTTGAAGAGAGCTGTCATTCCACCTGTAGTGCTATTCTGCAACCATCTCACCGTATTATCTTAGGTGAAGTGAGCGTGGAGTGAGCTGTCAGTTGCTAAGGATTGACACTATTGGCAGCTCACTTCACCTGAGTTATCACGGTGAGATTTTTACAGAATAGCACTACTAATCCTAGGGATTTACACTATTGACAGCTCACTTCACCTAAGTTATCACGGTGAGATTTTTACAGAATAGCACTATTGATCCTAGGGATTTACACTATTGACAGCTCACTTCACCTAAGTTATCACGGTGAGATTTTTACAGAATAGCACCACTGATCCTAGGGATTTACACTATTGACAGCTCACTTCACCTAAGTTATCACGGTGAGATTTTTACAGAATAGCACTACTGATCCTAGGGATTTACACTATTGACAGCTCACTTCACCTAAGTTATCAAGGTAAGATTTTTACTGAATACATAGGCTGAACCCCTTATAATGAAATGTAAGACAACGTTTAAAGCGCAGTAACTTTAAAAATGATCCAGAATTAATTTTTTTTAAAAAATTCTTAGCTTAACTCTTTTCGTGAAGATATTTAATAGTTTTTTAGAGGTACCATAATAAAAAGCCAATAAAGTTCCCACTGCTGGGACACACGCCTCCCCTCTGTGAGAGGGAGTGGGCCGCAATCTACCACGCGGACCAAGTACGGGTTGGTAGATGTCACATGTCTTCGAATTTTTGGTTCTAAGACATGCCGGTTTCCTCACGATGTTTTCCTTCACCGTTTTGATAGCAGTGGTAAAATCAAATCTGCCTAGCCTTTTCCCAACTATGTTGGGGTCGGCTTCCAGTCTAACCGGATGCAGCTGAATACCGTATTTTTACATGGAGCGACTGTCTATCTGACCTCCACAATCGAGTAACTGGGTAATACGATACCCCTTGGTAAGACTGGTTGTCAGACTTTCGGGCTTCTGACGACCCGTAACGACTGTCAAAGATCCACGATTGACAGCCGGGACCAACGGCTTAACGTGCTTTCCGAGGCTCGAAGGAGTCTCGGTATATGGTCACCCATCCACAGACTAACCCCGGCAAGCGTAGCTTAACCTGATGGATCGACCCGTGCGGCTGTAATTACTTAGACACGAGCAGTGGTAATGAAATTAAATACACAAAGTAAAGTGCCTGGGTTCGAATTCACGATTCACTCGTAAGTCGGAGCTGACACCACTGGGCCACCACTGCTCTCGTGGTGGGTATACTTCTATAAAGTATTAAAATATTTTACTTACTGACAATCAAATCAAATTATTTATGTGCTTAATAAAGGTATAAACAGATGTTACAAATAAATATAAAGTAGTCTGTATAATTACCTGTTATGGTGTGCAAATATTTATATTATTGTTAATCTAATTAAGTAATTATTAAAATAACATTACAAAATTATTATACTCAAAAAAATATAATTAAACATTTAAAAATTAAATAAATTCAAATTCTTTATTGCGAACTAAGTGTACAACATTTTAAAAATGTTAACAGTAGGTATTAGGTTCTTAGAACTTAGTTGCCTGTAAGGCATTGCAATTAAATGGTTTTAAAAATTTAATAAAAAAATAAAACATTAACATACTCAATATTCCAGTTATACATTTTACATTATATTATATTAATTACAAATAATACTACAAATGTCAAAGGTTTAAAAACAAAAATAAAAATTGTCAGATGAATTAAAATACATGTCATAGACTTAACAATCAAATGAATAAAAATAAAAAGATTGGTCCAAATTAAAATAATATAAAATATACAGATGTCAAGTTAAATTATTATAGCATGTCACACTATTTCTATTATCATATTATTCAATGTCAATAAATTACTCTTAATTTATATATGTATCAATATTTTTATTCTGTGAGTACTCCTTGACATTATAATAACATTACTAGGAATTTGTGCAGCTTCGACTTGAATTGATGAACAAGTAACTTTCAGGCAACTTGTTGTAAATCAATGATGCCATACAGAGAATAATTTTATTGATTAGTGCTGTTTTCTCATAAGGTATATCCAGAGCTGGGCAAAATACATGCTTTGCTTTAATTAAAATACAAATTACAAAATACAGTCAGGCGTTAGGTTATGTAAATAGAATAGAACTAATACAGCCCAGTGTTGCCGACTTTAAAGATTGACATATTTAACAGTCGCCATTTTGCTTACGAAAGCTATCGAGGGCAATTTTTTGCAGAACGACCCATTAATAAGATCGCTAAATGTATTCAAAATTCAAAAGTCATTTATTCAAACTAGGCTGAGAATCAGCACTTTTCGAACGTCAAAATTACATAAGACAGTCCCCCAAAACGCCCACCCTTCACCACTTCCTAGTGCCTTTAGCTGGGAAGAAGAAGTGGCGCAACAAACTCCCCAGCAGCACAGCTGTCTGTTATTTGTATTCAAATGTATTTTGAAGCCATAAGTATTTGAAATACCAACTACAAAATACCTCAGCGTCAGGTATTTGAAATACCAATTACAAATTACACTTTTAAGAAGTAATTGAATTACAAATACTAATTACGTATTTGTATTTCAATTACGTGTTTACAAGTAATTCAAATACTGCCCAACCCTGGGTATATCATACAAAATCAGCCCGTTTTGTATGCATCTTCTATCATGATTGACGCACTTGCACTTGCCACTAATACTTGCCTATTACATCTACAACATCGTGAGGCACTAATAATATAATTGGTGGAACATTCCTCAGCACATACATAGATATGATGTACCTATAAAGTGTACAGTTTAGTGTTTGGAGTGTTTACAATAACCATCTCGAATATTGACATTGTTATTAATTACAGAAACGCCAGCAAGCTGACCGAACAAATGGAATTGCAATTCCGATCATAGACAAGATACTCAATAATAGGTACTCTTGTACAGTACTACAATTTGCAATATAATAATCACCGTAGCTATTCAGTTCTAGGAAGGAAATTAACTGCGTGTTGTGAATTAGTGTGGTGTAGTAGTGTTTGTAGGAATTACATGAATTTCAATAACTACTAGTTGGTTCACCTTGGTGGTTGCAACGATCCGCAGGGCAATTGCATAACACACAAGAAATTACAATTGATCGCAATGGATTTCATTTTGACAGTTCTCCCACATTAATTGAGTTATTTACGTTGTTGAGCTGACGAATTTTTTTCAAACCTATGAGGCAATGGGTTAGCAATTTCCTTCAATACTCTCGGATTGCGATTGCAAGTGTGTTACGCAATTAGGGTGACGAATGTATAGTCGACCTTGTAATTGCCTTATCACCCTACGGTTAAATTTCATATAACGATAAGTTCTATTCTGCTTTTAATACTAGTGTAACCGTAAAATAGTTTCCTCCTTGGAGAAGTTTTAATTTACTGGTAAACGTTGTCAAAACTGGTATAACATATACGAGGTCGACTATAATCTATTGTAACAAAAAAAAATGTATTTTCGTTTCTGCCGCCGATTTCCGAAATTAAAATTATGTTTCATTTTGTAGTTGCGGTACCTACCCCACACAAATTTGTATACCACTACTAGCTATGTAAACAACAGTGAAAAGAATTTATAATAACATCATCAACACACACAAAGTAGACTAAATACGTATTATTTAAGCTAACTCAAAAACCACACATCAAAACTTGAAAAAATGTAAATGGGACCACCTCCAAAGTATACACCTACAAACAAAAAAAATAATTTTGATAAATTTAATCATTGATAAAAAATATCGATAAATAAAAATACGTACAGAAGAACATAGAACCTCCTCCTTTTTAACTCTTTTCTCAATAAAATAAGATAGTTCCAGTATCCAATGTCAGAACACTGAAAAAAAAACTAAAAGACACACCCTAATCTACTTCTAAGTTCTACATCGTGAAAGTTATGAGTTGTTTAGTAGAAGAAGAGAAGCAAACATAAAAACCTGCTGTGAACTATTAGCCAGTACATTAACGGCTCACGATACGGCCAGGAGTTAGTCGACTTACTGAAAATTGCGGCAACAGCAGGCCATGTCGACGGTTGCCAAACGAAGTGTGAAAATAATGGGTGCACTGTAATGCGCGTCTTAAATCGGCTAATGCACTTAGCGCTCTGCCGTCACTGCCTCGCCATATTTCACCAGCAAACGTTAAGCATCGACGTATAACTAGCTTAATGAACTCTTGTTGCTGTTTTGGTCTTTTTGTAGCCATTTTTAGAAGCATTTTCAAGTACAGATGTAACTTACTCTAAAATATTGTGAAGATGATACACGTTTTTAGGGATCCGTGCCTCAAAAGGAAAAACGGAACCCATATAGGATCACTCGTGTGTCTGTCTGTCCGTCTGTCACAGCCAATTTGCTCCGAATCTAATGGACCAATTAAGTTGTATGTATTTCTGTGACCCAAACACGGACGTATAACGTAAATAAATAAATTATTAATATGGGGAGCACTTTTGGGGACGAGACAAGAAACATAAAAAAAAAGTTTTGCAAACTGTACCGTGAGACATATCAAATGAAAGGGCGAGGAACTCAAATATTTTTTAAATAAATTAATTTAAAGATACTTAAGAAATTTGATGAAAATTAATCATTCCCCTATCTCCGAAACTACTGAGCCTAAAATTTTGAAAAATACAGAGAGTGGTTCTTTACTCACAGATTACAGGAAAACCTATAAAAAGTCTATGGTCTTAAAATAACATGGTAAATATCTCAATATTATGCGTACAAGCTTTCATTTGCAGTTGGAATGTATGGGAAAACATGTTTTTCAACTACAATGTTAAGTTTGTATTTGGGATTAATTCATCCCAACTACGGAACCCGGAAAACGTAGCGTTGGAAGGCCTCCCACAAGATGGACCGATGACCTTGTGAAAGGCAGGAATCCGCTTGATGCGGAAAGCACAGAATCGGTCGAAGTGGAGGTGCTTGGGGGAGGCCTTTGTTCAGCAATGATGATGATGACGGAACCCTTCATTGTGCGTGGTCCGACACGCACTTACGACGTAAAACTTACACCACTTACTTTGTGTTGCACGATGGTCCCGTAGATCAGGGATTTCAATTCAGCTCTTAAACTCCTATTAATTGTATAAGTTTTTAAGTGCTTGGTTCTTCCTTCATTCTGTCGTTTGTGTCTTATTTACTTGCTAAGTCATTAATAAACTGAAGTTAAAACGGTTTAAAAATACCGACGGAGTTGCGAGGGCAACTACGGAAAGTTTCGTTTAATAAGGTAATTAGTATGTCAACTACCAGTGCAAAATAAACAGGTTTGGATAAATTATACACCGTTACTTACATAATATATTACAACTGACAGGCACAATACTTAGGCTGGTTTTACAGCTGTCCGGGAGACCCGTGCGGGCCGCCCGTACGGGCTCCCGGAACGGAGACAAACGTGCGACGCTAGAACATTATTTCACAGCGACGCGGATTGGTCCGTACGCGACCCGCTCTGGGAAGAGCCCGTACACAAGGCTACACATCAAGCATTTCCAGTTTATGCTGATCATGCATTGTATAAGATTTCCGTATAATGCGAGTTCAGCTTATACTGGAAATGTATAGCTTGATGTGTAGCCGTGTGTACAACGCTAGCAACCGTATCGTACTAACTCCCTCGTTTCAGAGCACTGCGGGCGCTACCCGTACGGGTCTCCCGTATTCGGGCCCGGCCCGTGCGGGTCTCCCGGACAGCTGTGAAACCAGCCTTAGTATACATACATGCGTTTAATTCTGCCCTTTGTCGCGTTCCGTAGAGAGGTGGCCAGTGTTTGCCCACCAACTATTTCCTCACTGAAAACACTCCGGAAATTAAAACCAGAGAAAAGTCTCGCGGAACATTAACTCGACGAGAGAAAGGGATTTAATTTAAAATTTGTTTCGTGGCTTATATTTGTTTGTGGAAAGATGAATAAGTGCTAGTACTTTCCGGGGCTCGACGTAAAATGCTTTCACTGACGGTTGTTTAAAATATTCGTTCCTTAAAAGGCTACGGAATGAAAGGCTGCGCTCAAAGTTAAATAATTTATAGGAATTATTTTTGTGAAGTTATTTTGTTTTTTCCGAGGTGCAAATATTGTAACATTACCTTCGGAAGTATTTATAGCGATTCAATAAAGCTGTTGTGATTCATTTGATTTACTCATTTATTCCTAAATTTAGTTTAGTTTTTTAGATTCATTTTATGCGCTTAGCAGGTCCTTATACCTTTTTTTTTTTGTTTTTTTTTGGGTGGGAAATCATCAAATAACTTCTCCCACTCTGGGCGGAGCGGGAGCGCGTGTCAGACTCTTACTGACTAAAACCCACCCGTGTTCCTTCAGTTGCCGTGTTGCCAGGGGGGCCACGATTTCCCCATCGGTTTTGTTCGAACCTCCGGCAGGCATTGGCCCTAGCGGACCCCGTCAATTCTGCTGACATCTCTTTGAGGCGCGCGTGGAACACAACGCGCCGTCGACCCGGGCTTGGTCCTTATCGGACGGCGAGCTGCCCATTGCTCACCATCCAGGTCCTATACCTACGTTGGTTTTTAAATGGCTAAGAATAAAAGTTCTTGATTAGTAGAATATGCAAAATTAGGGGCCATTCTATCAAAAAACATACAGATAGCCGTTAAGTTGAATAAATTGTGATGAGAAAATAAGCTCCCAACACTTTAGGACCATAAAACAGTCGTAGTTCACGTCAAAAGCTAGCGTTACTAAAGTTCTGGCAGCGCACGAGTTAATAAATCCTCTTTATTAATCAGACGGCTGCACTGTGCCATGTACTACTTACGCTCGCCTGCACTCAACAACTTATTATCAACTCCTATAATACGATTAGCAGTTTTAGAAAATGAGCTTGTTGGTAAACAATCTTTTGAGTCGTAAAATGACTATAATAATAATTTGAATAAAGCAGCTAAACAATAATATTATGAATTCGATGTCAGTACGGGGAGAGACAAGCGTAATGTAATATTTTAGCCACTCAAAATGAGTTCAGAAATAAATTACCTACCCTTAAAATTGAATCCATTGGTTTTGCATACGGTGTGGTGCAAACTCCAATATTTGTTTCATCATCATCATCATCATCAGCCTATAATATTCCCACTGCAATCACTAAATTCCAAACATCATTCTGTCTGTCATCTTCAAACGAATGACAGAAATAGAACAATGTTTCTAAATGCATTTAGAGATTTTTGGTGCAAGTGGGCCGAAGTGCCTATGATGATATATTCATCATCATCATCAGCCTATAAATGTTCCCACTGCTGGGACACAGGCCTCCTCTCTGTGAGAGAGAGTGGGCCGTAATCCACCACGTGGGCCCAGTGCGGGTTGGTAGACGTCACATGTCTTCGAATTTTCGGTTCTAGGACATGCCGGTTTCGTCACGATGTTTTCCTTCACCGTTTTGAGAGCAGTGGTGATGAAATGATTTACACAAAGTAAAGTGCCTGTCTGGGTTCGATCCCAACGACCTACAACTTGTAAGTCGCGGCCGTTACCACTGAGCCACTACTGCTCTCCAATATTTGTTTACTTAACGTAAATTTAACAACTCAGTTTGAGCAGCGTAGTTACGTAGACACTGACTCAACGTTTGTCTGCCCTTTCGATTATGCGCTACGACAGCGTAGCTAGCGTAGCCGTGACGTCATCGCTGTGGGTTACGTCGTAGCAACAATATATGTCCGTGAACTTGGCAGATCATTTCTCAGCAGAGCATGAAAAAATGTGAGTTCTATTGGCATGCGGATGAGTTCTAGAGTTCCTTATACTTAAAAAAAATAGTTTTGGCTTTTTTGCCTGAAAAAAGTCGAATGAAAATATGCTCTGCTAACTTCCGTTAGCAGATCATTTTTTCCAAAATTAAAATTTTAAAACTGATTTAGGTGCACAATGGTGAGCTCTATAGTTCCTAATACTTTTCCGGAAGAGTTCTGCTGACATAAATTTAAAAAATAAAAAAATAAAAAATTGGCCTTTTACGAGAAAAAGACAATCATTTTGATAAAATAGCCGTGAATGACGTAATTTGTGGATTTTCATAGATGTTTTGGGTTAAAATTAATAACTAAGATTCTAGTAACAAAAGAAAAACTAAATGAAAGCAGAAGATCAGCAGAAGTATCAGAAGAGCCTTGTGAAAAAGATAGGTTGGGAGAAATCGAGGTTTCATTAAGTGTTTAAGTTAGTAGGATCAAAAAAGAATTTGAATACAAATAAGGAGCATGAATGCCTCGTTTTCTGATGCATCTATGATAGAACTATCCGACAACATGAAACAATAAACCAGAACTGTAACTCAGGTGTCAGCAGAGCATGGTTGAAAAGTTAGATTAGTAAAAATCGAGGTTTAATTTAGTATCTTAATCGTAAAATCATTATAAGAAAATCAGAACACCTGAGGAGCTGGAACTCTTCGTTTCCTGATGCATCTATTATAGAAATAACCAAGAATTTGCAAAAATGACCCAAAACTCCGACTCAGGTGTCAGCAAAGCATGGGTAAAGGTTTAGATAAGTTGAAATTGATATTTAATTCAGTGTATCAGTAAAAAATATACTAAAAAAATTGAGTAGCTCCAAGGTGCGGGAACTCCTTGATTTCTGATGCATGTGTAACAGAGCTATCTGATAACATGCAATACAAACCCAGAACTTTGACTCAGGTGTCAGCAGAGCATGGGTAAACATTTTAATACGTTGAAATTGACATTTAATTCAGTGTGTCAGTAAAAAATATACTTAAAAAATTGAGTAGCTCCAAGGTGCGGGAACTCTTCGTTTCCTGATGCATGTGTAACAGAGCTATCTGACAACATGCAACATAAACCCAGAACTCTGACTCAGATGTCAGCAGAGCATGGGTAAAAGTTTATATAATTTGAAATTGATATTTAATTTAGTGTATCAGTAAAAAACTTACTAAAAAATTTTAGAAGCTCCAAGGAGCAGGATCTCTTCGTTTCCTGATGCATGTGTACCAGAGCTATCCGATAACATGCAATACAAACCCAGAACTTTGACTCAGGTGTCAGCAGAGCATGGGTAAACATTTTAATACGTTGAAATTGACATTTAATTCAGTGTTTCAGTAAAAAATATACTAAAAAAATTGAGTAGCTCCAAGGTGCGGGAACTCCTTGATTCCTGATGCATGTGTAACAGAGCTATCTGATAACATGCAATACAAACCCAGAACTTTGACTCAGGTGTCAGCAGAGCATGGGTAAACATTTTAATACGTTGAAATTGACATTTAATTCAGTGTGTCAGTAAAAAATATAGAAAAAAAATTGAGTAGCTCTTAGGTGCGGGAACTCCTCGATTCCTGATGCATGTGTAACAGAGCTATCCGACAACATGCAATATAAATCCAGAACTTTGACTCAAGTGTCAACAGAGCATGGTTGAAAAGTTAGATTAGTAAAAATCGAGATTTAATTTAGTGTCTTTATCGTAAAATCATTATAAAAAACCACAACACCTGAGGAGCTGGAACTCCTCGTTTCCTGATGTATATATAACGAACTATCTAACAACATGCAACACAAACCCGGAACTTTGACTCAGGTGTCAGCAGAGCATGGGTAAACATTTTAATACGTTGAAATTGACATTTAATTCAGTGTGTCAGTAAAAAATATACTAAAAAAATTGAGTAGCTCTTAGGTGCGGGAACTCTTCGATTCCTGATGCATATGTAACAGAGCTATCCGATAATATGCAACACAAACCCGGAACTTTGACTCAGGTGTCAGCAGAGCATGGGTAAATATTTTAATAAGTTGAAATTGACATTTACTTCAGTGTGTCAGTAAAAAATATACTAAAAAAATTGAGTAGCTTCAAGGTGCGGGAACTCTTCGTTTTCTGATGCATGTATAACAGAGCTATCCGACAACATGCAATATAAACCCAGAACTCTGACTCAGATGTCAGCAGAGCATGGGTAAATGTTTATATAATTTGAAATTGATATTTAATTCAGTGTATCAGTAAAAAACATACTAAAAAATTTTAGAAGCTCCAAGGAGCAGAAACTCTTCGTTTCCTGATGCATGTGTAATTAAGCTATCCGAAAACATGCAATACAAATCCAGAACTTTGACTCAGGTGTCAGCAGAGCATGGTTGAAAAGTTAGATTAGTAAAAATTTAGGTTAAATTTAGTGTCTTTATCGTAAAATCATTATAAAAAACCAGAACAGCTGAGGAGCTGGAACTCCTCGATTCCTGATGCAAGTATAACAGAACTATCCGAAAACATGCAAAACAAACCCAGAACTTTGACTCAGGTGTCAGCAGAGCATGGGTAAAAATTTTAATAAGTTGAAATTGACATTTAATTCAGTGTGTCAGTAAAAAATATACTAAAAAAATTGAGTAGCTCTTAGGTGCGGGATCTCCTCGACTCCTGATGCATGTGTAACAGAGCTATCTGATATCATGAAATATAGACTCAGAACTTTGACTCAGGTGTCAGCAGAGCATGGGTAAACATTTTAATACATTGAAATTGACATTTAATTCAGTGTGTCAGTAAAAAATATACTAAAAAAATTGAGTAGCACCAAGGTGCAGGAACTCCTTGATTCCTGATGCATGTGTAACAAAACTATCCGATGCCATGCAAAACAAATCCAAAACTTTGACTCAGGTGTCAGCAGAGCATGGGTAAAGATTTTTATAGTTGAAATTGACATTTAATTCAGTGTGTCAGAAAAAAATATACTAAAAAAATTGAGTAGCTCTTACGTGCGGGATCTCCTCGATTCCTGATGCATGTGTAACAGAGCTATCCGATAACATGCAATACAAACCCAGAACTTTGACTCAGGTGTCAGCAGAGCATGGGTAAACATTTTAATACGTTGAAATTGACATTTAATTCAGTGTGTCAGTAAAAAATATACTAAAAAAATTGAGTAGCTCATAGGTGCGGGAACTCCTCGATTCCTGATGCATGTGTAATAGGGCTATCCGACAACATGCAATACAAACCCAGAACTTTGACTCAGGTGTCAGCAGAGCATGGTTGATAAGTTAGATTAGTAAAAGTCGAGATTTAATTTAGTGTCTTTATCGTAAAATCATTTTAAAAAACCACAACACCTGAGGAGCTGGAACTCCTCGTTTCCTGATGTATATATAACGAACTATCTAACAACATGCAACAAAAACCCGGAACTTTGACTCAGGTGTCAGCAGAGCATGGGTAAATATTTTAATACGTTGAAATTGACATTTATTTCAGTGTGTCAGTAAAAAATATACTTAAAAAATTGAGTAACTCCAAGGTGCGGGAACTCTTCGTTTCCTGATGCATGTGTAACAGAGCTATCCGACAACATGCAACATAAACCCAGAACTCTGACTCAGATGTCAGCAGAGCATGGGTAAAGATTTTTATAAGTTGAAATTGACATTTAATTCAGTGTGTCAGTAAAAAATATACTAAAAAAATTGAGTAGCACCATGGTGCGAGAACTCCTTGATTCCTGATGCAAGTGTAACAGAGCTATCTGATAACATGCAAAACAAACCCAGCACTTTGACTCAGGTGTCAGCAGAGCATGGGTAAACATTTTAATACGTTGAAATTGACATTTAATTCAGTGTGTCAGTAAAAAATATACTAAAAAAATTGAGTAGCTTTTAGGTGCGGGAACTCTTCGTTTCCTGATGCATGTGTAATTGAGCTATCCGACAACATGCAATACAAATCCAGAACTTTGACTCAGGTGTCAGCAGAGCATGGTTGAAAAGTTAGATTAGTAAAAATTGAGGTTAAATTTAGTGTCTTTATCGTAAAATCATTATAAAAAACCAGAACACCTGAGGAGCTGGAACTCCTCGATTCCTGATGCAAGTATAACAGAACTATCTGGCAACATGCAAAACAAACCCAGAACTTTGACTCAGGTGTCAGCAGAGCATGGATAAATATTTTAATAAGTTGAAATTGACATTCAATTCAGTGTGTCAGTAAAAAATATACAAAAAAAATTGAGTAGCTCTTAGGTGCGGGAACTCCTCGATTCCTGATGTATGTATAACAGAACTATCTGACAACATGCAACACAAACCCGGAACTTTGACTCAGGTGTCAGCAGAGCATGGGTAAACATTTTAATACGTTGAAATTGACATTTAATTCAGTGTGTCAGTAAAAAATATACTAAAAAAATTGAGTAGCTCTTAGGTGCGGGAACTCCTCGATTCCTGATGCATATGTAACAGAGCTATCCGATAATATGCAACACAAACCCGGAACTTTGACTCAGGTGTCAGCAGAGCATGGGTAAATATTTTAATAAGTTGAAATTGACATTTACTTCAGTGTGTCAGTAAAAAATATACTAAAAAATTGAGTAGCTTCAAGGTGCGGGAACTCTTCGTTTTCTGATGCATGTATAACAGAGCTATCCGACAACATGCAATATAAACCCAGAACTCTGACTCAGATGTCAGCAGAGCATGGGTAAATGTTTATATAATTTGAAATTGATATTTAATTCAGTGTATCAGTAAAAAACATACTAAAAAATTTTAGAAGCTCCAAGGAGCAGGAACTCTTCGTTTCCTGATGCATGTGTAATTGAGCTATCCGACAACATGCAATACAAACCCAGAACTTTGACTCAGGTGTCAGCAGAGCATGGGTAAAGATTTTAATAAGTTGAAATTGACATTTAATTCAGTGTGTCAGTAAAAAATATACTAAAAAAATTGAGTAGCACCAAGGTGCGGGAACTCCTTGATTCCTGATGCATGTGTAACAAAACTATCCGATGCCATGCAAAACAAATCCAAAACTTTGACTCAGGTGTCAGCAGAGCATGGGTAAAGATTTTTATAAGTTGAAATTGACATTTAATTCAGTGTGTCAGTAAAAAATATACTAAAAAAATTGAGTAGCTCTTACGTGCGGGATCTCCTTGATTCCTGATGCATGTGTAACAGAGCTATCCGATAACATGCAATACAAACCCAGAACTTTGACTCAGGTGTCAGCAGAGCATGGGTAAACATTTTAATACGTTGAAATTGACATTTAATTCAGTGTGTCAGTAAAAATATACTAAAAAAATTGAGTAGCTCATAGGTGCGGGAACTCCTCGATTCCTGATGCATGTGTAATAGGGCTATCCGACAACATGCAATACAAACCCAGAACTTTGACTCAGGTGTCAGCAGAACATGGTTGATAAGTTAGATTAGTAAAAGTCGAGATTTAATTTAGTGTCTTTATCGTAAAATCATTTTAAAAAACCACAACACCTGAGGAGCTGGAACTCCTCGTTTCCTGATGTATATATAACGAACTATCTAACAACATGCAACAAAAACCCGGAACTTTGACTCAGGTGTCAGCAGAGCATGGGTAAATATTTTAATACGTTGAAATTGATATTTATTTCAGTGTGTCAGTAAAAAATATACTTAAAAAATTGAGTAACTCCAAGGTGCGGGAACTCTTCGTTTCCTGATGCATGTGTAACAGAGCTATCCGTCAACATGCAATATAAACCCAGAACTCTGACTCAGATGTCAGCCGAGCATGGGTAAATGTTTATATAATTTGAAATTGATATTTAATTTAGTGTATCAGTAAAAAACTTACTAAAAAATTTTAGAAGCTCCAAGGAGCTGGAACTCTTCGTTTCCTGATGCATGTGTAACAGAGCTATCTGATAACATGCAATACAAATCCAGAACTTTGACTCAGGTGTCAGCAGAGCATGGGTAAACATTTTAATACGTTGAAATTGACATTTAATTCAGTGTGTCAGTAAAAAATATACTAAAAAAATTGAGTAGCTCTTAGGTGCGGGAACTCCTCGACTCCTGATGCATGCGTAACAAATCTATCCGATGCCATGCAATACAAACCCAAAACTTTGACTAGACTTAGACAACCATGCTCTGCTGACACCTGTGTCAGCAGAGCATGGTTGTCTATTTTTACTGATACACAAAATTAAATATCAATTTCAAATTATATAAACTTTTACCCATACTCTGCTGACATCTGAGTCAGAGTTCTGGGTTTGTATTGCATGCTGTCGGATAGAACTGTTACACTTGCATCAGGAATCGAGGAGTTCCCGCACCTAAGAGCTACTCAATTTTTTTAGTATATTTTTTACTGACACACTGAATTAAATGTCAATTTCAACTTATTAAAATATTTACCCATGCTCTGCTGACACCTAAGTCAAAGTTCTGGGTTTGTATTGCATGTTATCAGATAGCTCTGTTACACATGCATGAGGAATCAAGGAGTTCCCGCACCTTGGTGCTACTCAATATTTTTAGTATATTTTTTACTGACACACTGAATTAAATGTCAATTTCAACTTATAAAAATCTTTACCCATACTCTGCTGACACCTGAGTCAAAGTTCCGGGTTTGTGTTGCATATTATCGGATAGCTCTGTCACATATGCATCAGGAATCGAGGAGTTCCCGCACCTAAGAGCTACTCAATTTTTTTAGTATATTTTTTACTGACACACTGAATTCTCTGCTGACACCTGAGTCAAAGTTCTGGGTCTGTATTTCATGTTATCAGATAGCACTGTTACACATGCATCAGGAATCGAGGAGTTCCCGCACCTTAGAGCTACTCAATTTTTTTAGTATATTTTTTACTGACACACTGAATTAAATGTCAATTTCAACTTATAAAAATCTTTACCCATGCTCTGCTGACACCTGAGTCAAAGTTCCGGGTTTGTGTTGCATGTTATCAGATAGTTCTATTATTCATACATCAGGAAACGAGGAGTTCCAGCTCCTCAGGTGTTGTGGTTTTTTATAATGATTTCACGATAAAGACACTAAATTAAATCTCGATTTTTACTAATCTAACTTTTCAACCATGCTCTGCTGACACCTGACTCAAAGTTTTGGATTTGTATTGCATGGCATCGGATAGCTCTGTTACACATGCATCAGGAATCGAGGAGTTCCCGCACCTAAGAGCTACTCAATTTTTTTAGTATATTTTTTACTGACACACTGAAGTAAATGTCAATTTCAACTTATATAAACTTTTACCCATGCTCTGCTGACATCTGAGTCAGAGTTCTGGGTTTATATTGCATGTTATTGGATATTTCTGTTACACATGCATCAGGAAACGAAGAGTTCCCGCATCTTGGACCTACTCAATTTTTTTAGTATATTTTTTACTGACACACTGAAGTAAATGTCAATTTCAACTTATTAAAATCTTTACCCATGCTCTGCTGACACCTGAGTCAAAGTTCCGGGTTTGTGTTGCATGTTGTTAGATAGTTCTGTTATATATACATCAGGAAACGAGGAGTTCCAGCTCCTCAGGTGTTGTGGTTTTTTATAATGATTTTACGATAAAGACACTAAATTAAATCTCGATTTTTACTAATCTAACTTTTCAACCATGCTCTGCTGACACCTGAGTCAAAGTTCTGGTTTTGTATTGCATGTTGTCGGATAGCACTATTACACATGCATCAGGAATCGAGGAGTTCCCGCACCTAAGAGCTACTCAATTATTTTTGTATATTTTTTACTGACACACTGAATTAAATGTCAATTTCAACGTTTAAAAATGTTTACCCATGCTCTGCTGACACCTGAGTCAAAGTTCTGGGTTTGTATTGCATGTTATCAGATAGCTCTGTTACACATGCATCAGGAATCAAGGAGTTCCCGCACCTTGGAGCTACTCAATTTTTTTAGTATATTTTTTACTGACACACTGAATTAAATGTCAATTTCAACGTATTAAAATGTTTACCCATGCTCTGCTGACACCTGAGTTAAAGTTTTGGGTTTGTTTTGCATGGCATCGGATAGCTTTATTACACATGCATCAGGAATCGAGGAGTTCCCGCACCTAAGAGCTACTCAATTATTTTTGTATATTTTTTACTGACACACTGAATTAAATGTCAATTTCAACGTTTAAAAATGTTTACCCATGCTCTGCTGACACCTGAGTCAAAGTTCTGGGTTTGTATTGCATGTTATCGGATAGCTCTGTTACACATGCATCAGGAATCGAGGAGTTCCTGCACCTAAGAGCTACTCAATTTTTTTAGTATATTTTTTACTGACACACTGAATTAAATGTCAATTTCAACGTATTAAAATGTTTACCCATGCTCTGCTGACACCTGAGTCAAAGTTCTGGGTTTGTATTGCATGTTATCAGATAGCTCTGTTACACATGCATGAGGAATCAAGGAGTTCCCGCACCTTGGTTCTACTCAATATTTTTAGTATATTTTTTACTGACACACTGAATTAAATGTCAATTTCAACGTATTAAAATGTTTACCCATGCTCTGCTGACACCTGAGTCAAAGTTCTGGGTTTGTATTACATGTTGTCGGATAGCTCTGTTACACATGCATCAGGAATCGAGGAGTTCCCGCACCTAAGAGCTATTCAATTTTTTTAGTATATTTTTTACTGACACACTGAATTAAATGTCAATTGCAACGTATTAAAATGTTTACCCATGCTCTGCTGACACCTGAGTCAAAGTTCTGGGTTTGTATTGCATGTTATCAGATAGCTTTGTTACACATGCATCAGGAATCAAGGAGTTCCCGCACCTTGGAGCTACTCAATTTTTTTAATATATTTTTTACTGACACACTGAATTAAATGTCAATTTCAACGTATTAAAATGTTTACCCATGCTCTTCTGACACCTGAGTTAAAGTTTTGGGTTTGTTTTGCATGGCATCGGATAACTTTATTACACATGCATCAGGAATCAAGGAGTTCCCGCACGTAGGAGCTACTCAATTTTTTTAGTATATTTTTTACTGACACACTGAATTAAATGTCAATTTCAACGTATTAAAATGTTTACCCATGCTCTGCTGACACCTGAGTCAAAGTTCTGGGTTTGTATTGCATGTTATCAGATAGCTCTGTTACACATGCATCAGGAATCAAGGAGTTCCCGCACTTTGGAGCTACTCAATTTTTTTAGTATATTTTTTACTGACACACTGAATTAAATGTCAATTTCAACGTATTAAAATGTTTACCCATGCTCTGCTGACACCTGAGTCAAAGTTCTGGGTTTGTATTGCATGTTATCAGATAGCTCTGTTACACATGCATGAGGAATCAAGGAGTTCCCGCACCTTGGTGCTACTCAATATTTTTAGTATATTTTTTACTGACACACTGAATTAAATGTCAATTTCAACTTATAAAAATCTTTACCCATACTCTGCTGACACCTGAGTCAAAGTTCCGGGTTTGTGTTGCATATTATCGGATAGCTTTGTCACATATGCATCAGGAATCGAGGAGTTCCCGCACCTAAGAGCTACTCAATTTTTTTAGTATATTTTTTACTGACACACTGAATTAAATGTCAATTTCAACGTATTAAAATGTTTACCCATGCTCTGCTGACACCTGAGTAAAAGTTCTGGGTCTGTATTTCGTGTTATCAGATAGCACTGTTACACATGCATCAGGAATCGAGGAGTTCCCGCATCTTAGAGCTACTCAATTTTTTTAGTATATTTTTTACTGACACACTGAATTAAATGTCAATTTCAACTTATAAAAATCTTTACCCATGCTCTGCTGACACCTGAGTCAAAGTTCCGGGTTTGTGTTGCATGTTATCAGATAGTTCTGTTATTCATACATCAGGAAACGAGGAGTTCCAGCTCCTCAGGTGTTGTGGTTTTTTATAATGATTTCACGATAAAGACACTAAATTAAATCTCGATTTTTACTAATCTAACTTTTCAACCATGCTCTGCTGACACCTGACTCAAAGTTTTGGATTTGTATTGCATGGCATCAGATAGCTCTGTTACACATGCATCAGGAATCGAGGAGTTCCCGCACCTAAGAGCTACTCAATTTTTTTAGTATATTTTTTACTGACACACTGAATTAAATGTCAATTTCAACGTATTAAAATGTTTACCCATGCTCTGCTGACACCTGAGTCAAAGTTCTGGGTTTGTATTGCATGTTATCGGATAGCTCTGTTACACATGCATCAGGAATCAAGAAGTTCCCGCACCTTGGAGCTACTCAATTTTTTTAGTATATTTTTTACTGACACACTGAATTAAATGTCAATTTCAACGTATTAAAATGTTTACCCATGCTCTGCTGACACCTGAGTCAAAGTTCTGGGTTTTTATTGCATGTCATCAGATAGCTCTGTTACACATGCATGAGGAATCAAGGAGTTCCCGCACCTTGGTTCTACTCAATATTTTTAGTATATTTTTTACTGACACACTGAATTAAATGTCAATTTCAACGTATTAAAAAGTTTACCCATGCTGTGCTGACACCTGAGTCAAAGTTCTGGGTCTGTATTTCATGTTATCAGATAGCTCTTTTACACTTGCATCAGGAATCGAGGAGTTCCCGCACCTTAGAGCTACTCAATTTTTTTAGTATATTTTTTACTGACACACTGAATTAAATGTCAATTTCAACTTATAAAAATCTTTACCCATGCTCTGCTGACACCTGAGTCAAAGTTCCGGGTTTGTGTTGCATGTTTTCAGATAGTTCTGTTATTCATACATCAGGAAACGAGGAGTTCCAGCTCCTCAGGTGTTGTGGTTTTTTATAATGATTTCACGATAAAGACACTAAATTAAATCTCGATTTTTAATAATCTAACTTTTCAACCATGCTCTGCTGACACCTGAGTCAAAGTTCTGGATTTGTTTTGCATGTTGTCGGATAGCTCTGTTACTCATGCATCAGGAATCGAGGAGTTCCCGCACCTAAGAGCTACTCAATTTTTTTAGTATATTTTTTACTGACACACTGAATTAAATGTCAATTTCAACATATAAAAATCTTTACCCATGCTCTGCTGACACCTGAGTCAAAGTTCCGGGTTTGTGTTGCATGTTATCATATAGTTCTGTTATTCATACATCAGGAAACGAGGAGTTCCGGCTCCTCAGGTGTTGTGGTTTTTTATAATGATTTCATGATAAAGACACTAAATTAAATCTCGATTTTTACTAATCTAACTTTTCAACCATGCTCTGCTGACACCTGAGTCAAAGTTCTGGATTTGTATTGCATGTTGTCGGATAGCTCTGTTACACATGCATCAGGAATCGAGGAGTTCCCGCACCTAAGAGCTACTCAATTTTTTTAGTATATTTTTTACTGACACACTGAATTAAATGTCAATTGCAACGTATTAAAATGTTTACCCATGCTCTGCTGACACCTGAGTCGAAGTTCTGGGTTTGTATTGCATGTTATCAGATAGCTCTTTTACACATGCATCAGGAATCAAGAAGTTCCCGCACCTTAGAGCTACTCAATTTTTTTAGTATATTTTTTACTGACACACTGAATTAAATGTCAATTTCAACGTATTAAAATGTTTACCCATGCTCTGCTGACACCTGAGTTAAAGTTTTGGGTTTGTTTTGCATGGCATCGGATAGCTTTGTTACACATGCATCAGGAATCAAGGAGTTCCCGCACGTAGGAGCTACTCAATTTTTTTAGTATATTTTTTACTGACACACTGAATTAAATGTCAATTTCAACGTATTAAAATGTTTACCCATGCTCTGCTGACACCTGAGTCAAAGTTCTGGGTTTTTATTGCATGTTATCAGATAGCTCTGTTACACATGCATGAGGAATCAAGGAGTTCCCGCACCTTGGTGCTACTCAATATTTTTAGTATATTTTTTACTGACACACTGAATTAAATGTCAATTTCAACTTATAAAAATCTTTACCCATGCTCTGCTGACACCTGAGTCAAAGTTCCGGGTTTGTGTTGCATATTATCGGATAGCTCTGTCACATATGCATCAGGAATCGAGGAGTTCCCGCACCTAAGAGCTACTCAATTTTTTTAGTATATTTTTTACTGACACACTGAATTAAATGTCAATTTCAACGTATTAAAATGTTTACCCATGCTCTGCTGACACCTGAGTCAAAGTTCTGGGTCTGTATTTCGTGTTATCAGATAGCACTGTTACACATGCATCAGGAATCGAGGAGTTCCCGCATCTTAGAGCTACTCAATTTTTTTAGTATATTTTTTACTGACACACTGAATTAAATGTCAATTTCAACTTATAAAAATCTTTACCCATGCTCTGCTGACACCTGAGTCAAAGTTCCGGGTTTGTGTTGCATGTTATCAGATAGTTCTGTTATTCATACATCAGGAAACGAGGAGTTCCAGCTCCTCAGGTGTTGTGGTTTTTTATAATGATTTCACGATAAAGACACTAAATTAAATCTCGATTTTTACTAATCTAACTTTTCAACCATGCTCTGCTGACACCTGACTCAAAGTTTTGGATTTGTATTGCATGGCATCGGATAGCTCTGTTACACATGCATCAGGAATCGAGGAGTTCCCGCACCTAAGAGCTACTCAATTTTTTTTAGTATATTTTTTACTGACACACTGAATTAAATGTCAATTTCAACGTATTAAAATGTTTACCCATGCTCTGCTGACACCTGAGTCAAAGTTCTGGGTTTGTATTACATGTTGTCGGATAGCTCTGTTACACATGCATCAGGAATCGAGGAGTTCCCGCACCTAAGAGCTATTCAATTTTTTTAGTATATTTTTTACTGACACACTGAATTAAATGTCAATTGCAACGTATTAAAATGTTTACCCATGCTCTGCTGACACCTGAGTCAAAGTTCTGGGTTTGTATTGCATGTTATCAGATAGCTTTGTTACACATGCATCAGGAATCAAGGAGTTCCCGCACCTAAGAGCTACTCAATTTATTTAGTATATTTTTTACTGACACACTGAATTAAATGTCAATTTCAACGTATTAAAATGTTTACCCATGCTCTGCTGACACCTGAGTCAAAGTTCTGGGTCTGTATTTCATGTTATCAGATAGCACAGTTACACATGCATCAGGAATCGAGGAGTTCCCGCACCTTAGAGCTACTCAATTTTTTTAGTATATTTTTTACTGACACACTGAATTAAATGTCAATTTCAACTTATAAAAATCTTTACCCATGCTCTGCTGACACCTGAGTCAAAGTTCCGGGTTTGTGTTGCATGTTATCATATAGTTCTGTTATTCATACATCAGGAAACGAGGAGTTCCAGCTCCTCAGGTGTTGTGGTTTTTTATAATGATTTCACGATAAAGACACTAAATTAAATCTCGATTTTTACTAATCTAACTTTTCAACCATGCTCTGCTGACACCTGACTCAAAGTTTTGGATTTGTATTGCATGGCATCGGATAGCTCTGTTACACATGCATCAGGAATCGAGGAGTTCCCGCACCTAAGAGCTACTCAATTTTTTTAGTATATTTTTTACTGACACACTGAATTAAATGTCAATTTCAACGTATTAAAATGTTTACCCATGCTCTGCTGACACCTGAGTCAAAGTTCTGGATTTGTATTGCATGTTATCGGATAGCTCTGTTACACATGCATCAGGAATCGAGGAGTTCCCGCACCTAAGAGCTACTCAATTTTTTTAGTATATTTTTTACTGACACACTGAATTAAATGTCAATTTCAACGTATTAAAATGTTTACCCATGCTCTGCTGACACCTGAGTCAAAGTTCTGGGTTTGTATTGCATGTTATCAGATAGCTCTGTTACACATGCATGAGGAATCAAGGAGTTCCCGCACCTTGGTTCTACTCAATATTTTTAGTATATTTTTTACTGACACACTGAATTAAATGTCAATTTCAACGTATTAAAAAGTTTACCCATGCTGTGCTGACACCTGAGTCAAAGTTCTGGGTCTGTATTTCATGTTATCAGATAGCTCTGTTACACATGCATCAGGAATCGAGGAGTTCCCGCACCTTAGAGCTACTCAATTTTTTTAGTATATTTTTTACTGACACACTGAATTAAATGTCAATTTCAACTTATAAAAATCTTTACCCATGCTCTGCTGACACCTGAGTCAAAGTTCCGGGTTTGTGTTGCATGTTATCAGATAGTTCTGTTATTCATACATCAGGAAACGAGGAGTTCCAGCTCCTCAGGTGTTGTGGTTTTTTATAATGATTTCACGATAAAGACACTAAATTAAATCTCGATTTTTAATAATCTAACTTTTCAACCATGCTCTGCTGACACCTGAGTCAAAGTTCTGGATTTGTTTTGCATGTTGTCGGATAGCTCTGTTACACATGCAGCAGGAATCGAGGAGTTCCCGCACCTAAGAGCTACTCAATTTTTTTAGTATATTTTTTACTGACACACTGAATTAAATGTCAATTTCAACATATAAAAATCTTTACCCATGCTCTGCTGACACCTGAGTCAAAGTTCCGGGTTTGTGTTGCATGTTATCATATAGTTCTGTTATTCATACATCAGGAAACGAGGAGTTCCAGCTCCTCAGGTGTTGTGGTTTTTTATAATGATTTCATGATAAAGACACTAAATTAAATCTCGATTTTTACTAATCTAACTTTTCAACCATGCTCTGCTGACACCTGAGTCAAAGTTCTGGATTTGTATTGCATGTTGTCGGATAGCTCTGTTACACATGCATCAGGAATCGAGGAGTTCCCGCACCTAAGAGCTACTCAATTTTTTTAGTATATTTTTTACTGACACACTGATTTAAATATCAATTTCAACGTATTAAAATGTTTACCCATGCTCTGCTGACACCTGAGTCAAAGTTCTGGGTTTGTATTGCATGTTGTCGGATAGCTCTGTTACACATGCATCAGGAATCGAGGAGTTCCCGCACCTAAGAGCTATTCAATTTTTTTAGTATATTTTTTACTGACACACTGAATTAAATGTCAATTGCAACGTATTAAAATGTTTACCCATGCTCTGCTGACACCTGAGTCAAAGTTCTGGATTTGTATTGCATGTTATCAGATAGCTCTGTTACACATGCATCAGGAATCAAGGAGTTCCCGCACCTTGGAGCAACTCAATTTTTTTAGTATATTTTTTACTGACACACTGAATTAAATGTCAATTTCAACGTATTAAAATGTTTACCCATGCTCTGCTGACACCTGAGTTAAAGTTTTGGGTTTGTTTTGCATGGCATCGGATAGCTTTGTTACACATGCATCAGGAATCAAGGAGTTCCCGCACGTAGGAGCTACTCAATTTTTTTAATATATTTTTTACTGACACACTGAATTAAATGTCAATTTCAACGTATTAAAATGTTTACCCATGCTCTGCTGACACCTGAGTCAAAGTTCTGGGTTTGTATTGCATGTTATCAGATAGCTCTGTTACACATGCATCAGGAATCAAGGAGTTCCCGCACCTTGGAGCTACTCAATTTTTTTAGTATATTTTTTACTGACACACTGAATTAAATGTCAATTTCAACGTATTAAAATGTTTACCCATGCTCTGCTGACACCTGAGTCAAAGTTCCGGGTTTGTGTTGCATGTTGTCAGATAGTTCTGTTACACATACATCAGGAAACGAGGAGTTCCAGCTCCTCAGGTGTTGTGATTTTTTATAATGATTTCACGATAAAGACACTAAATTAAATCTCGATTTTTACTAATCTAACTTTTCAACCATGCTCTGCTGACACCTGAGTCAAGGTTCTGGGTTTGTATTGCATGTTGTCGGATAGCTCTGTTACACATGCATCAGGAAACGAAGAGTTCCTGCTCCTTGGAGCTTCTAAAATTTTTAAGTAAGTTTTTTACTGATACACTAAATTAAATATCAATTTCAAATTATATAAACTTTTACCCATGCTCTGCTGACATCTGAGTCAGAGTTCTGGGTTTATATTGCATGTTATCGGATAGTTCTGTTACACATGCATCAGGTAACGAAGAGTTCCCGCACCTTGGACCTACTCAATTTTTTTAGTATATTTTTTACTGACACACTGAAGTAAATATCAATTTCAACGTATTAAAATCTTTACCCATGCTCTGCTGACACCTGAGTCAAAGTTCCGGGTTTGTGTTGCATGTTGTTAGATAGTTCTGTTATATATACATCAGGAAACGAGGAGTTCCAGCTCCTCAGGTGTTGTGGTTATTTATAATGATTTTACGATAAAGACACTAAATTAAATCTCAATTTTTACTAATCTAACTTTTCAACCATGCTCTGCTGACACCTGAGTCAAAGTTCTGGGTTTGTATTGCATGTTGTCGGATAGCTCTGTTACACATGCATCAGGAATTGAGGAGTTCCCGCACCTAAGAGCTATTCAATTTTTTTAGTATATTTTTTACTTACACACTGAATTAAATGTCAATTGCAACGTATTAAAATGTTTACCCATGCTCTGCTGACACCTGAGTCAAAGTTCTGGGTTTGTATTGCATGTTATCAGATAGCTCTGTTACACATGCATCAGGAATCAAGGAGTTTCCGCATCTAGGAGCTACTCAATTTTTTTAGTATATTTTTTACTGACACACTGAATTAAATGTCAATTTCAACTTATAAAAATCTTTACCCATGCTCTGCTGACACCTGAGTCAAAGTTTTGGGTTTGTATTACATGTTGTCGGATAGCTCTGTTACACATGCATCAGGAATCGAGGAGTTCCCGCACCTAAGAGCTACTCAATTTTTTTAGTATATTTTTTACTGACACACTGAATTAAATGTCAATTTCAACGTATTAAAATGTTTACCCATGCTCTGCTGACACCTGAGTCAAAGTTCTGGGTTTGTATTGCATGTTATCAGATAGCTCTGTTACACATGCATCAGGAATCAAGGAGTTCCCGCACCTTGGAGCTACTCAATTTTTTTAGTATATTTTTTACTGATACACTGAATTAAATATCAATTTCAACTTATCTAAACCTTTACCCATGCTTTGCTGATACCTGAGTCGGAGTTTTGGGTCATTTTTGCAAATTCTCGGTTATTTCTTTAATAGTTGCATCAGGAAATGAAGAGTTCCAGCTCCTCAGGTGTTCTGGTTTTTTTATAATGATTTTACGATTAAGATATTAAATTAAACCTCGATTTTTACTAATCTAACTTTTCAACCATGCTCTGCTGACACCTGAGTTACAGTTCTGGGTTATTGTTTCATGTTGTCGGATAGTTCTATCATAGATGCATCAGAAAACGAGGCATTCATGCTCCTTATTCGTATTCAAATTCTTTTTTGATCCTACTAACTTAAACACTTAATGAAACCTCGATTTCTCCCAACCTATCTTTTTCACAAGGCTCTTCTGATACTTCTGCTGATCTTCTGCTTTCATTTAGTTTTTCTTTTGTTACTAGAATCTTAGTTATTAATTTTAGCCCAAAACATCTATGAAAATCCACAAATTACGTCATTCACGGCTATTTTATCAAAATGATTGTCTTTTTCTCGTAAAAGGCCAATTTTTTATTTTTTTATTTTTTAATTTTATGTCAGCAGAACTCTTCCGGAAAAGTATTAGGAACTATAGAGCTCACCATTGTGCACCTAAATCAGTTTTAAAATTTTAATTTTGGAAAAAATGATCTGCTAACGGAAGTTAGCAGAGCATATTTTCATTCGACTTTTTTCAGGCAAAAAAGCCAGAACTATTTTTTTTAAGTATAAGGAACTCTAGAACTCATCCGCATGCCAATAGAACTCACATTTTTTCATGCTCTGCTGAGAAATGATCTGCCAAGTTCACGGACATCAACAATATGAGTATTTTTCTTCGTTGTTTTATTTTTACCAAAATGTGACTTTTTCATTTAATCGTTTAAATAAAAGGACCATTAAGGTTGGTCTGCTAGTGACATGTTCTTAATCGACATTAGTAAACGACCTAATGTTTCGAAGAAAATAAATGCTTATGATACTTATAAAAACATTTTTCCAAGTTATATTATGATTATTCATCAGCTTTAAAAGCGAACGTAAGTCGATTAAAATAAACCACGAAATTGAAAAATATATTTATAAACACATTTAATTCATTTATCAAAACGTAAATAGAATTAACTTTGAAAAAGAAAACATTGTTTTTCGAATGCTGGAATATGAAAAAGATTTTTCAAAGTCAAAGTAAAATAATTTATTTCAATTACGCACAAAAAGCACTTTTGAACGTCAAAATTGACTAAAAATAGAATTGATTCTAGTCGCCCCTTCCAAAAGGTAGTTGTCGTATGGAGAAGAACAGGCAAGAAACTCCACCATTACTGTTTTAAAATGTTTTACAATATTTTGTATAAATTAAATAATTATATGTGAAGACGATGCGTCAGGAATAAGATTACTATAATACAATAGGTAAAAATAATTAAAAATGAAGCAATGACAGAAAAAATAATTATGTAATGGATACATAGCGTTCACATATTTACAAGCATTGTAAAAGTAGGTACCTATACATTTCTAAAAAATTACAAGTAATACTAATAAGTCAGTGTGTGAGTTCAAGTCATCAAATCGTATGTCTAAATTACTTCAAAAATTAAAGATTTACAACCTTTGACAATTAAATCTGGTAATCAAGTGAAACGGTATAAGTTAAAATAATTATGATTTCGATTTATCTAATCTTCACGTACCTACTGCTATGATGACATTCAGCAAAATAAAGTCATGGTGTGATATTTTTTTTATATTATTACAACTGAATGACAAACAATAATCAGGGGTCATGGTGGTCACTTTAAATGATAAGTGCATGCAATCATGGTAAAATAAACATAATTATGGATAAACGACATTAACACACGTCAATACTTAACTAAATGAACCTACTTATAGATAAGAGAACAAAGAACCAAAAATCGACTATTTTTTATATTTTTATTATGAATCACACATAATACTAAAGTCATTATAACCGACTTCGAAAAAATGGAGGAGGTTCTCCACTCGGTTGTATTTTTTTTTTGCTAACCTATTTTGTCCCACTGCTGTGTGTTTTGTCTCCCCATACTTTTCTAGTCTTCTTTATGTCAGTCGGTCAGGAACGAGTCCAGATCCAGGTTGTATATTTAAATCAGTTTATTCAATTATTTTCAAAGTTCATCATTATTTATTCGAATAAATAAATAAATCACTATTAAATAGTAAAAACCGTCAAAAACAGGACATTTCGTTTCAAGTTAGACCGACCATTTGATTACATATATGAACATTAAATTAACACAAGAAATATTTAACACATTGGCGAACAATTAAGTATTGGTGGATAAAATGAATATAATTACTATTTCTTTATCTTATCTTACTCGGCTATAAGTATTAACATTCCTAAAAACTCATATGGTGTGATGTTTTCTATAAACTAAATGACAAGCAATATTAACGGGTCATGGGTCATGGGATCTGACTGATAGTGATAATTGCATGAAATCATGGTGAAATATCGTGCAATATCTCCATACGTCCAAACATAGTGAAACACATTGTCAAAGGTTACCTACAGATAAGTAACAAAGAGAGTAAAATAAACTAAAAACATCGGTTTAATTTTTTTTTTTTTTCTGTAGGGCATCTCACAGCTGGTTCCGAAAACCGTGGCTGTTTAACCGGTCAATCCTGTGGTTGCCTTAAGCTGCTACACTCAAAGCCTCCAGCCAGGGCACACATAAACTAAGCTAAAAAGCTTAGGATGAACGCTCGCTAAGGGCACCCCCTGTGGGGTACGAGCCTCGGCTTAGGGCGTTATCCGGAGGGAGGACATCAAAAGATGGGACGGGCTGGATCAAAGGGTTTGATCATTATTATTAGACGGGGAATTTAAAGCTACGTGCACAGCTGCAACAACTGCTGGCACCTCGTTTTCGAGCAAGGGTCGGGGGGGAGTATTATTTACTCGGGAGCGCGGCGGTCGAGATCGCAAAGGACCTCGGCGGCGAGGTCGGAATGACGGGAGGCGTCTGTATTTGTACACTGTACTTGTTTCCCTATTGCTCTCCTGGAGGAGGGTTATGGGGTCATCGGGGTCTACGAGGATACCGCCTTGGACGGCGAACATGACTGATATCGGTTTAAAACACCGGTATTCATAATATACCGAATCACACATTGATCATCATAATATCCTGAAACACATAAAATAATAGAATATTATTTATTGTTGTTATAGGTATTCTACAAATTAAAAGTCAAAGTCAAATAATTTATTGCAAATAGGCCCATGTATGGCACTTTTTAACGTCAAAATTTACAAAATAATAGAATTGATTCTAGTCGCTTCTTCCAAAAGGTAGTTTTCGTATGGTGGAGAATGGCAAGAAACTCCACCGTTACACTTTTAAAATGTTTTACAAGAGTTTGTGTAGATACCCGCATTAGTTAAATAATTATATGTGAAGACGATGCACCTAGAGTAAAATTAATACCACAATAGGTAAAAAGAATTAAAAATAAAGCAACGACAGATAATTTAATTATGTGATAGATACATGATGCTCATATAAAGCTGGTCAAACTTAAAAAGTGTCTTTGTAACTTATCAGCCTTTTCCCAACTATGTTGGGGTCGGCTTCCAGTCTAACCGGATCTTGCTGAATACCAGTATTTTACATAAAGCGACTGCTTATCTGACCTCCACAACCCATTTTAGTGCTGAGGTAATAGAATAAAATTATTTGAGCAATTTTATGTAATACAGCTTATTTATATATATTTGCTTTCCAAAATGTGGCATCGCCCGTTCAGGGTTAGAAACGCATTCGCTTATCCGATGAGTGACTCCGGTACAACCGGTACAACATACGAGTAATCCTTACATATTATAAAACTAAGTACCCCGCCGCGTCTGTCTGTCTGTCAGTCAAAATGCGATAAACTCAAAAACTACCGAACGAATTTTCACCAATGGACGGAGTGATTCATGCGGAAGATTTTAGTGTATAATTCATTAAAGGTTTTGTCTAAATTGGCTGAAATTTGACGATTATTGTTGAAGATGTCGGAAAAAATCATACCGACTGGGAGCTTTATCGGCGTGAGCCGCGGAAATCGTAAAAGTTACATAAAACTTATGTTCTACGGTATTGTTTATATTAAGAAGTTCAACAAAAAAAATCGGGATGGCATATGTCTATCTTCTAAGGATGACCATTATTATCTTTCAGAATTTGATGAAAATTTCATTGTTATTTCCGAAGTTTTTTTGACCGGTATTACAAATCTTTATCCAATAAAATATGTTGTTTAAATTGGGCATTTAATTTAGATTAAAATATGTCATGACATCATATAGAAAGAAAGAAAAATAAGTTTAATTGTCACAGAAACACGTGCATAAAAGAAGAGAACAATAAAATAAAATAAAAGAATAGATTTAAATATAAGCACGAGCACAAAACAGAAATATGCGGCAGCTGCTGGCACGTCATGACTGTGACAAGAAGGCATTTAAATGAATAGTTTAAAAAATATCACAGTTTCAAAATTACGCGTAACTACATAATATTATGGTTGACGACAACGCGGGTGCAACGGTATTAGTCAATGACATTTCCTCGGCTATTACGTATGTAATCCCGGTAGTACGTTCCCGTGGGATATTTTTCGACATCCACGCGGGCGAAGCCGCAGGCAAAAACTAGTGACAAATAAACGTAACGGTTTTGATAGAATTGTGTGTTATTTACACACAGTGCGATAGCTGAAGGTTTTTTTTTGTTCTTTCGGCTTCGCAACAATCTGTCGTCAACAACAATAAGTTACTTCTTTTTTCGATATCTCTGGATTTCTATTAGGCTTTGCAGTTAATTTTGTCATTCCCATCAGCTGAATCTATCCAGAAGAGCTGTGACGCTATATTTGCAGGCCACCATCACTATACTTACTTGTTTTAGAGCAAGTTCATTTTGATGTTGTTTTGCTGAAATTAAACAAAAAAACCGGACAAGTACGTGTCGGACCACGCACAATGAAGGGTTCGGTAGTTGGGATGAATTTATCCCAAGAACAAACTTTAACATTGTAGTTGAAAAACATATTCTCCCATACATTCCAATTGCAAATGTAAGTTTGTACGCACAATATTGAGAGATTGCCCATGTTATTTTAAGACCATAGACTTGTTATAGGTTTTCCTGTAATCTATGAGGAAAGAACCATTATCTGTACTTTTCCAAATTTTTAGGCTCAGTAGTTTCGGAGATATGGAAGGAATCGTCAATTTTCATCTTTTTTCTTAAATATCTTTATAAGAATTTATTTCAAAATTATTTTTAAAAACTATATGATCCTCACAAGAATCCTTTTCATATGATATGTCACACAGTACATTTTGTTATTTTTTTTTTTAATTTTACAATTTGACCCCAAAAAAGTGACCCCCATATTCAAAATTCATTTATTACGTTACGTTACACGTCCTTGTTTGGGTCACAGAAATACATATGTGTACCTTTGTACTTAATTGGTCCATTAGATTCGGAGCAAATTGGCTGTGACAGACGGACAGCCAGCCAGCCAGACAAACAGACACACGAGTGATCATAAGGTTGATGAATGATAAGGGTTTCGTTTTTTCCTTTTGAGGTACGTAACCCTAAAAACTACAAACTTCGTGTGTTTTACTAATCCAAGGTAATACAATGAAAAACAAAACAGTATCTTCACTGTTTAAAAACAGCATTGTCATTATTATTGCATTATCAAAATCAGATTAGTGATACGATAAATTCGAGTATATAATACAAATCTATAATTACTTATTACCATTATTATCGTCGGCTAGCTAGCCAACTGTGGTACACTGCACTAATGAGTGGTTGTTTACACTGCAATAAAACGAAGACTTATTTTTAATCCATAGTTTTAAATTATTTGGTATAGTTTTTCCGAAGTTCGTGTTGTGTTGTGTCGTACCTATCAAGTGTAATTTGGCGTGTCGATTTAATAAAATAAATAAATACGTAAGTACGTAAACATAAAAATAAGTCAGTAAAAATATAAAACAGTAGTTTTTCACAGTTGATCAGAAAATAAGATACTACTGATATTAAAATAATGCTAGTTACGTCCCATGGTAGATTTAATGCCTGACAATTTTTTTATATAACATCTCATTATTGCCATTGACGATTATCTGTTATTATTTGAATACGGAGGAGTTAGGTACATGATATGTAATGCAAGGAACGTGTCGGGCTTTTGATTCGTATTTTAACGAAATAATACGACACATAGATTTGATTTCTGATGTTATCTATTTACAAAAATATTGATTAAAGGATAACGCTCATTATGGGCCGGTTTGTTTGGCTCAGTTATCATAACGAGTATCTAGCCATCACGTAGCTGTTCAAAACGTACAAATACACGGTATTGAAATATTACAAATTACCTATTTTTATTCCTAGAGCAGTACAGAATCATAATGAAGTGCCATTTAAACGATGATTGTTTCTCGACTCGAATAGGCATTTCGAAAAGAGAGAGTCGCCACGTGTCAACTCAATTGACAAAATAAAATTTTCGCTGTCTTGCTTGTGACTGTCAAGTTAAATTAATAAATTCTTAATTACGAATATTTAGATTTGGCATCTGAAGGATTCGGATTACTCGCCATAAAAAATAAGTCTTAAGTCATGATAACCTTCATGGTTGTCACACGCAGAGCAATTCTAACAAACAGTCTTTAACATTTTACATCTATATTGAATAAAGTTGTTGTTCTCCAGTTTCCAAGCCATGTCTTTTGACAACTTGAGGGTGTCTTCTCCGAAGATAGTGGACCGTCAGTTTGTGAAGCCGCTACTGTGCGGACCCGGACCCTGCGACTACTGGCCCTCCGTGGCGGAGGCTCTCAGCAGACAGGTCATCACGCCCAACTGCGATGAATTCTATAACGTACGTGAGATTACTTTTTCTTAATCCTTATTTTTAATAATCTTTTTTAGACGAACTCACTTCGTCCTATTCAGATAAATACAATATATGATAAGTAGTGATGTGCCGGATATCCGTATCCGTATCCGCGGATATTCGAGGGAGAAAAAAGATCTGTATCCGTATCCGTACCCGTTACTTTTTGGCGGATCTTGAACGGATCTTTTATATTAATACATTTCATTACGTATATCAAATTTTAAAGCTACGTAGCAATGAAATACTGTTAACTTCAATCCAAATTAGTAAAAAAAAAAAACAGTTTAATCATATTTATTATAATTCAAGTAGAGTAAGTACCAGTAAATTAAGTTATAAGGTAGCAATTAAACTATCTTTGTAGTAAGATCAAACCTATAATATTTGTGCTATGCTAATTGAAATAATTATGTGAGTTAACATATCAATTAAAACTATAATGTTTTCAAGAACTTAAAAAAATATATGTCATAATTAATATTGAGTAATGGTAAATTGTATTTCAAAACGAGTAACTTGGCAGCTTTGTCCCCCAAAAGTCAGTTACGATGAGGATCATAAATAATTCCTGCTGAACCTGAAGAAAGTTGAGATCCGTATCCGTATCCGTATTCGCGGATCTAGGCCCTTATGATCCGTATTCGTATCCGTATCCGCGGATCACATTTTTTAACGATCCGGCAGATCACTAATAATAAGTAATGCAAGCCCAAGGACTAGATAAGCCGGTTTGAAGGAAGTCAACACAAGCATTGTTTGAAGACGATAATGTTGTTATCTCAAATATGGAATTATAATAAAGAATCGATAGATTCAATATGCATCAACGACTTTTATTATTCGTAGGTATCAATTGTATAATTATCACTTGCTTCAAAAACGGTGAAGCGAAATAACGAGAGGGAACCGGAATGCCTTTTATTTTTGGTGGGAAATTATCAAATAAATCCCGCTCTGGGTGGAGCGGGAAGGCGTGTCAGACTCCTACTGACTAAAACCCACCCGTGTTTCTTCGGTTGCCATGCTGCCAGGGGCCACGATCTCCCTTTCGAACTTCTTCGCAGCCCCGGCAGGCATCGGCCCTAGCGGACCCCGTCAATTCTGCTGACATCTCTTTGAGAGATATATTTCTCGACGGACTATGTGAAGCTAAGTCAGAGGCCCATGGGCGGCTTTAAAACTAAGCACCCGGTTATTGTCAATACGCTCGCACTCTTTGACTTGACTGGAACTTAAAAACGTGTGAAGCGTGGGGTACTTACCTTTTCCTATTCCTTCAGGAAATACAGACGTGATATCACGTTAAATAAATGCAAACCTTTGTAATTTATTTGCAGGTTGTAGACGACATACGTGCCGGTTTACAATATGTCTTCCAAACCCAAAGTAAACTGGTGTTAGCCATGAGCGGTGCCGGCCACGCTGGTATGGAATCAGTGATCAGCAACCTGGTGGCTCCCGGGGAAACCCTGCTTATCGCCTCCAGGGGCATTTGGGATCAGCGCGCGGAAATTATCGCCAAAAGATTGGGTAATATTATTAAAATTTTGTAAAACTGGGTTGCATTATTGTAAAAACTATATGTATCAACTCTGTATTTACTTCTTCTTTTAATGATGGTATATTCTTTTATTTTTTGGGCCCCGGGTGTGAATCTGGTTTATATTTTAAAGAGGTTTTATTTAATTATATTTATTTATGGCTTATTTCACATATTAATAAATTATAACATAATCACACAATTATTACATAACAATAACCTACTTTTATCTCAATATTTCCAGGAATTAAAACCGAAGTGACCAAAGTTCCAATTACGGCCACCTTTACTCTGGATCAGTTAGAGCCTGAGCTAAGAAGATTGCGTCCAACTGCCCTCTTCATCACTCACGGTGACTCCTCAACTGGGACACTGCAGAAAATGCAGGGCTTGGGCAAACTTTGTCACAAGTAAGTGAACGTGGACGTAAAAAAAAGTGTTGGCGATATTATTAACTCCGTATACTTATTTTCCATTTACATATTTAACATCATACACCGGCTTTAAAAAAAAAAGTTTTAATTCTTTATTTCCTCATTTTATTCCGGATATGAAAACTCCTTGCTGTGAAAGGTTGTGTGAAGTCTAAAAGAAGCTGGCCATTTGTGCATAAAATAATTTGAGATGCCATAAAAGTTTTTTTTTTTTGTGGAGACCGATTTATTTTTACTTTTATAACGACCAGTACTTAATTTAAATAATTTTGTTACATTCTTACTTTCTTTCTTTTTTTTAACGCAATTTTTATTTTCGTTTCGTGTAAATAGCTTGCTGATATACAACTTTTAATATTTTTTCAAATAAAATTATACTAAACTCTTATGGTAACACACATTTATGCAAATTATAAATTTATGTTTATTAAATTACTTTTTAGATATGGAACCTTACTCCTGGTAGACACTGTAGTGTCCCTCATCGGAGTTCCCTTCCTAATGGACGAATGGGAAGTAGACGGGGTATTCTCCTCCACTCAGAAGGCGTTCAGTGGACCAGCCGGAATAGCTCCTGTGGCATTCAGCGCCCGCGCAGAGTAAGACATCGTTTTATAATTCAAATTTAACGTATTAAAAGTAATCGCAATTAATCGAAGATAATTTCATCACAAAAGACATTTAATTTTGGTAGTATTTTATGTAACCTGCAGTGCTTTGCTTTTCTTTTAGACAGAAGATAAATAACAGAACCCATGAACCTCCATTCTACTTCGATGTCAAATTGTTGGCGCAACAGTGGAACTGCTACGGAGACACAAGACAGTAAGTATTATCTCTTCATGGGTATAAACGAAGAGATCATGATAATCCTTAATGAACTAACCTACATGAATTCACGTTTCTGCTCTTGCGAGGGAATCTTTCAGGCGCTTGGGATTTGTTTTGAGAAATGCTCGTGACTTTCGCAATTAAAATGTTATTAGGCTGTTTCGAAGCAAACTCGAGTCCAGTACCTGTGTTTGGCACCCCTATACCGCGACCCAAACACTGATGCTAGAAAAGGTTCAGAAAACATTCCTAAGATGCCTCTTCCAAAGGTTATACCATTTCTTTCCGTACATGTACTCTACTAACTATCTTTTAGGGACGTTAGGCTTTAACTCGTTGGAGGTGAGTAGAGGTCTTGATCAGCTCACGGTAGCCTGTAAGACCTTACGGGGATGTATCGACTGTCCAGAGCTCCATGGCCTTTTCTGCCGATTATTTGTGCCCGACAAATACATTGGAAACCGTCAGAGCCGCCGACACAATCTGTTTGCGCAACTGTCATGCAAAACTGTAGCCAGAGCCGAATCCCCAGTCTGTCGTACCCTAAAGATGCTCAATGCCCTTCTGACTGCCAACCCTGAATGTGATGTGTTTGCGGATGAATGGAGTAAAATGATGCGTATATGTCTGTCGTTCTGTGAGAGAAAGTATGCTCGGGATTCCACTGATCCATGTTAGTTTTAAATTAAATTAATGTCAAGATTGTAATTATTTCTATGTTAATTAATGTAATTGGTGTTGTACTCGTACCATTTTAAATAATTATAAATAAATAAATGAAGTTGATTAAAAATGCGAGACTTCTTACAGTAAAGCTGGACTATCATCTAATAAAAATACTCTAGGCATGTTTTTATTTCATTAATGGAATTTCTAAATTTTCCCTCAGATACCACCACACAATGAGTCCTCCAATGCTATGGGCTCTTCGTTGCTGCCTACAGGAGATCTCAAACGAAACCCTGCCAGTCTCCTGGGCCCGCCATGCTGCCAGCACTGCACACTTTCACAAGCGTCTCCAGGAGTATAACTTCAAGTTCTTGATTCCAAAGCCAGAAGACAGGCTGTCCACCGTCACTACTGTGGCGCTTCCTCCGGGAGTTGATCACATTGTGTTCACAAGTTACCTGAGGGAAAAGTAAGTATATAGTTGTACTGTAGGCCGACTACTTTCTGAGACGGTTCCTGAGGTAGCAGTGCGGTGCGGGAGGGGGTGTAGTGTCGTGATGCGAGAGCTCTGTGATTCGTCAACTTGTGACAAGTGTCGACCCTCCCGCACCGCGCAGCTACCTCAGGAATCGTCTCAGTTAAGCGGTTGGCCTACAGGATCTTCTGGCACGTGGCCAGACTCGGAACTAACGCTGCCATCTTGTCCATCAACAATTTCACAAATGTTTACCAACAGTGCCCCCTGTCATTCAAGCGCCAAAAATCCTTGTCCTCCTCTTCATGCATTTGGTATCTAATTGTTTCTATAGGTAACCCAAAGGGCATACGAGAGTACCCCCGTCTTATATACACTGCAATTTAACCGAATGCGCTTCTTTGGATTAGGTCCTCACAATATTAGCAAAATAATCAAGTCGAACGATAATTTCTCGACTCATTTTTAATGACGAAAATCACTTACTCCGAGTTACACTTGTTTGGCTCGTGTCCTGTAAAATAAATTACTTATAAGTTATTTTTCCATTCAGTCTTATTCATAAATAAAAAATCACTAAATTCCAAACATCATTCTGTCTCTGTCATCTTCAAACGAATGACAGAAATAGAGCAATGTTTCTAAATGCATTTAGATTTTTGGTGAAAGTGGGCCGAAGTGCCTATCATATAATGATATATTATATCATTGTAGTTTTTATACATCCTATTATAATCTCAACCAAAATCTTTTGCTCTCGCTGTTCTTTATAAACACTACCTAATTAAATAATTTTCACTTCAACAGACACAATATCCTGGTCTTGGAGGGCCGTGGTCCAACGGTGGGCAAAGCGTTGCGCGTCGGCATCATGGGAGTGAACGCGAGAATAGAAGTAGCAGACATAGTGGCCGACGCCATGGCGGACACTCTTCGAGCCATTCATCCGGCAAAATAATAAAAAAATAAATTAATTATAAATCCTATATGTTTGTATTGTTATTGTTATTAAGCATTTTCACAATCATTATAAAAATAAATTTACGTAAATATTTTATTTTTTATTTTATTAAAATCTTCTTTAATTCTCTGCGAATGGAAATAACTTCTTGTCTGTTTACATGTGTGTGCATACATGGTAAAAAAATAGGATTTTTACCGAAAATAGTTTCTTTTTCAGTTCCAATCAAATATTATAACCACCATATTAAATGGTTTTATGTTCTGTTCAACAAATACGACTAGACCAACAGGAATTTGAATAAACACAGAAAAAGAAACGTTGAAGCTCCCTATCCTCTCTCTACGATCTGCTACATATTTTAAAAACCCTTCTTTTTAACCAACCACATATTATGTCTCAATTAGTTGTAAAGTGATGAAAACATTCAAAATACTTGCTAGAAAACTTTCTAGACAATTATACTTTCAATTAGTCATAGGACGGGTACCCGGTATTAATCCGGCAATTTTTTTTGTAAAACGTCCAGGTAGTTGGTAATAATGCCGGGTACCCGGCAGTGGCAGGTAATTTAGTGAATTAAAAATAATGACAAATATTAATTGAAAAACATTTATTAAGCAAAGAAAATATAATGGCAAGGAAAATACAAATGATTGTATTATTTTATTTAATATTTGTAGTGGCAAATTATGGTGTAAAAACACCAGTATTTCTTCTCATAAATTAATCCTGCTTCATAAAACAGGCGTTCGCTGCAAATAGAACTTGTGTGATAAATACTTAGCCGAACTTTTCGTAATATCGGAAAATGTTCTTTTTTAGAAGCCCACCATGTGTCAGGATTTGTATCTCTTCGAACCCTTGCCGAGCTTAAATAATGTTTTAATTCCGATGCGACAGAATTTTTTGAACCATCATCATTTGGTTCACCGCTTGTTGACTCGTTATTAGCAGCAGCACTTTTTTTCATTCTGCCGGGTACCCGGCAAAACTATTACCCGTCCCATGTCTACTTTAAAAGTACATCGATATAGGACGACAACGATATCTTATTCTCTCATATAACAGAGGCATGTGGCAGAGGCATAACATAACTATAAATTATGACATCGTAACAATTTTATCGATATAGGTACATAAACTAATGACCACCATTTATCGTCAGTTCTCGTTAGTCAGCGGTGGGAGACACATTGAGACTACCCATTATGATTAGAAACGCACATACAAGTTGAACAATAACAATACTTTTCGAATCAGTGATTTCAAAGTGAGTACTTATTTTTTCATTATTTTTTTGCCAACCCGTTTATGTATTTAATAGTTATATTCCAATCAGATCACGTGTTAATTAAGACTATGGTACACGTTCGATAGCAACACAAACATGTCACAAATTCAAATGTGTAAACAAACAAATATTCACGTCGCATTTTGCGGCTGCAGCTCTGACAAGACGATGATATTCCTGCCGGAGTTGCGTTGTTTGAAAGCGTGAAGGTCCCGGCGGCGGGTCGTTCGTCTTTCGCTTCGCTGTGTCCCGCCGGGAAGCCGGGATCGCTTCGACAGTCGCGATGGGAATCGAATCAATTTGTCGAGACAACATTGCGCTCGTTCGATCTTCATCCCACGTCTCAATCTTATATAACCTCGGTTCTAGTTCGAAAACGACGAACTATCATGTCAATAAGCGCGCTGCCAAATGCACTCTTGACCTCCCTTATCTATGGCACGGTTAAACGTTAAAATACATTCGTGTTTATTTTTTGAAAACGAAAATACTGTGAATGAATGGTAAACTGGGATATAAAAACAATTGTTAAACCGCAGGCTAGCAACGATAGCATGTGGAACAAATATGAGGCTGGCAAGCGGCGCGCGCCCCGGGCGCGGCGCTCTTGCCAAATGTGCCATCCGATAGCGCCAGAACATTGTAGCAAATTTACAACCACCCTATTAGCACTAAATCTAAACATTAACCCGATTCCGGTAACCAAACTTCACGAATACTTGCGCCGAATATCGGTCACTGCGTGCGAGATAGTTTCACTCGAGATGGGCTTGTTTCTGGCGAGCGTGCCTGTAATTGAACCTACATCTGAATGCTATCAATCTGCCTATCCTTTTCCCAACTATATTTGGGTCGGCTTCCAGTCTAACCGGATGCAGCTGAATACCAGTATCTTACATGAGGCGACTGCCTCCACAACCCAGTAACTGGGTAACACGATACCCCTTGGTAAGACTGGTTGTCAGACTTTCGGGCTTCTCACAGTCCGTAACGACTGTCAAAGATCCACGAATGACAGCTTTTTTTTTTTTTTTTTTTTTTTTTTGGGTGGGAAATCATCAAATAACTTCTCCCGCTCTGGGCGGAGCGGGAGGGCGTGTCAGACTCTTACTGACTAAAACCCACCCGTGTTCCTTCAGTTGCCGTGTTGCCAGGGGGCCACGATTTCCCTATCGGTTTTCTTCGAACCCCCGGCAGGCATTGGCCCTAGCGGACCCCGTCAATTCTGCTGACATCTCTTTGAGGCGCGCGTGGAACACAACGCGCCGTCGACCCGGGCTTGGTCCTTATCGGACGGCGAGCTACCCATTGCTCACCGTCCGCAAGCCCGCGCCTACGGTGGCCGGAAATCCTCTCGTGACTCCCGACGCCCAGGGCGTCTCCTGCTGCGGCGGTTAGGGGCGCGAGGGCGCGAAATTTGCCTTTCCCTCACGCGCTCCGTCTCCTCCTTCGCGAGCATTACTGCTTCGCAGAACGAGGTGACGGCCTGCCATTTCCTCTCGCTCCGTAGCATGGCCCGAATCAGGGCCGGACGCGAGAGATCACCGCCGCCGATCGCTTCCACAAGGACACGGCGATGCTCTGCCCAAGCCGGGCAGACCTCCACCGTATGCTCCACCGTGTCCTCCGGGCGATCCACACAGTGATGACACCCGGGCGTTTCCTCCCGCTTTATCCTGAACAGGTACCTCCCGAAACAGCCATGTCCGGTGAGCACCTGTGTCAGGCGGAAGGTGAGGACGCCGTGGCGCCTCTCTAGCCACTCCTCAAAGAGGGGTCTTATCGCCGCAATTGCGGCGTGCCCAACGAATGACAGCTGGGACCAACGCCTTAACGTGCTTTCCGAGGCACGGAGGATTCTCGGTATGTAAAGATAGTCTCCCATCCACAGACCAACCCCGCCAAGCGTACTCGTGCGGCTGTTATTATGTACTTAGCCACGAGCTCCTACATCTGAGTATTACACCATAATAATACTGACGTCACACTGTACGTATTGAGATTACAAATGTTATCTCTTAAATGACCATAAACATGACCATACTTGAATTATAAAAGACGGGGTCCACAATTATTTTAACCACAACTTTACATGGTGTGATACAGTTAAGTACGTTCCCAGTAATTAACGTTTCGTATAAGTTTTTAGATTTCTTCAAGTTGGTTTGTTTAAAGTATATATTCATAAACATATAGTAACATTGAAAAATAATCTTTTGTTGTTCTGCTTTCTTTCCATCGACTCCCAAGTCGTTATGTTATCTTATAACTGCATGATATATTTCTACATATACCTCATATTTTAAGTGAACTGTTTACCTATTTCCAGCAAGTTTCCCCAAGATGTCGTCCAACAAGTTCATAGTGCCTCCTCCGAGGATAGTGGACCGGGAGATCGTGAAGCCGCTGCTGTGTGGACCAGGCCCCTGTGACTACTGGCCGTCCGTCGCCGAGGCTCTCAGCAAGCCTGTCCTCACACCCATCTGTGATGAGTTCTTCAACGTAAGTAATCTTTTTAATTATCTGTTGGCTGGGTGGATCATTCTCAGCTGTAATTTTATTCGTTTTCGTTGTTTGAAAGTTTACTAAGAGGCGATCTTTTTCTTTTCGTGTGGTAAGTGACTAACCAGTACCATAATTGCATAACTTATTTTCGTAAACAATTTTGCTTAATTTGTTTCATTTTGACAGTTCAACAACATTCATTGCGTTATTTACGTTGTTGGGCAGATTTTTTTCCCAACTTATGAAGCAATGGATTAGCAATTTGTTTCAAATAGAAACAGATTGTGATTGTGTTGTATTACGCAATTAGGATACTGGTGTCAGAGTTTTAAAGCCGCCCATGGGCCTCTGGCTTGGCTTCAAATGGCGTCGAAAAATATCTCTCAGGCATGCCGGTTTCCTCACAATTTTCCTTCACCGTTTCTAAAGCAAGTGATAACTATACAATACGCACATGAATTCGAAAAGTCAGAGGTACGTGCGTGTATAAGAGGCGATATTTATTAATAACTAGTAGGACCTCTGAGACCTTATTCTTTTCCTATTTTGAAGTCAGTTTGTGAAGTTCCTTACTAATTACTTACTACGTCGTCTACATCCATATGAAGATTTAGCTTTCGAACTTTTGTTTGGCCAGGGAACATGCGAAAAAGTTTAGTGACGTCACTGTTCGGTGCTTACGAGAATACACGCCTGTTATGTAGAAACAAAAGCTTGGTTTCTTATGTATTCAGGTGAAATTACATGAATAATAAAGTAAGGTTTCGCTCATGAGTAACAAAAATGCTGCTCACCGCAATACTCTTGAGTGTTTAGAGAGGTAAACAACCTTTTTGAGTTTGTTCCCATTATATAAGGGATGGCAAACACACGTTCGACCAAGGTCAGCCCTTGTCATATCTCAAGAGTAAGCTCAAATATGAATTGAGGTTTTATTTTCATATTTTTTATTCGAACTTATGACGCTGTCTTTCGTTGAATACTTATTTGAAATGTGAATGTGATTCTGAATGAGAAAGCTTTTATATTGTTAAGATTTTGAGTTTTAGAATTGGTACTTAATTTATGAACGTGATTATCTAATTAGCAATTATATTGTTAACATTTTGAGTTTTAAAATTGGTACTTAAGTTATGAACGTGATAATCTAATTAGCAATTCTGGTCATTACAGTAAACTTTTTCAATATGCAGGGCAATGTACTAATGCATGTCATTTACCAATAAGTGTATTTTTTATTGGTACTCGTCGAAAAGAACTAAACTTCGAATCTCCGGAAACAATCAGTATTTTGCTACAATTTTAATTTTTTCTGGGTATAGGAAGCATGAAAGTTTGATACAAATTTAAAAAGACAGGCCGCTATTTAAAAAAAAATGGCGTTTTAGTTGTTAAGAACACTAAAAAGCCATTTAATATTTATAAAGAAATGAATAAAAATAAAACCCTAATGGCATCATATAATAATTTTTAGCTCATGTTGCCAGTGGCAGTAGCTATCATACCATGTAGGTTTTACAAAGGAGGTATTAATAAGTGTTTATCTAAATAAATACAAAGGATGATGACCAAGAGTCAGATTCAAACTAAAAAAAACTATTGTATGTGGATTTAAGTTAAATATTGCATGCTTATCCCGTCAAAAAATAAAATAATCCAAGATCGGCTTTTTCGTGGATTTTTATAGTATTTTAATTCTGTTCTCATTTCTCCATTCCAGGTCCTAGATGAAATTCGTGCTGGCTTACAATACGTGTTCCAAACTCGAAGCAAGCTGGTGTTGGCAATGAGCGGATCTGGTCACTCTGGCATGGAGGCTGTGATCAGCAACCTTGTGGGTCCGGGAGAAACCCTGCTCATCGCCTCCAGGGGCATATGGGATCAGCGCGCGTTCATGATAGCTAATAGATATGGTAATTTAGATTTTTCGACAGTTTTTTTTTTAATAACAAGTTAGTTTTATGACTTTAAAGGCTAAAGCAGCGGCTGACGGCGCCGCAGTGCAACTCATTGCAAAAATCCTCTTTCATCAATCTCCTACTTTTGCTATGAACCAACGCACATTACAGACGGGCCGCACCGCATTTTTAGGGTTCCGTAGTAAACAAGGAACCCTTATAGTTTCGTCATGTCCGTCTGTCTGTCTGTCTGTCTGTCTGTCCGCGGTCTAGCTTCGAGACCCTTAGTACTAGAAAGCTGTAATTTGACATAGGTATACATATTAATTACGTCGACAAAGTGGTAAAACAAAATTATGAAAAACATTTTTTTTTAGGATACCTCCCATACATGTAAAGTGGTGATGTTTTATTTTTTATTTTTTTATCCCATAGTGTGGGATATCATTGAAAAGGTCTTACAAAAACATTATGAGTTTGTCAAAACCATTTTTGGATTCAGGGATCCGTTTGCAAAATATTAAGCTTTAAATTGCAAATTTTTGTTAGAGTCAAGTGTCCCCCCCCCTGCCAGCTAAATGGTTGGTTTTGGATGTGTGCAAAAAATCACAGCAGTAGTTTATATAACGAAATTAAAATAAAAACTATCACAGCTAAGTAGGCTTTACTAGTTATCGAGTAATAATCGACCAACTTAACTTTGCAGTTGCAAAAACATGTTTTCCCATACATTCCGTATGGGAGAACATGTTTATCAACTACAAAGTTAAGTTTGTTTTTGGGATAAATTCATCCCAACTACGGAACCCTTCATTGTGCGTGGTCCGACACGCACTTGGCCGGTTTTTTATATGAACATGCGTTGAGCGGCAGCCTGTTGCGGCTTAAATGTGCGCTTTGCTTTTATTAGAAAAATCTAAAAGAATAACAGCCCTATGTACACTTTAAGTTGTACAGTCTATCGTTCACACGGTTTCATAAACGTATGTTTTAATGAGATCCCTTTGTAACTGATTCTAGGCATTAAAACTGAAGTGGTTAGTGTTCCACTGAACGTCACCTTCAGTCCTGAACAACTAGAGCCTGAACTGAAGAGATTACGTCCAGCTGCCCTATTCGTCACCCACGGTGACTCCTCAACCGGAACTGTGCAGAATCTTCAGAGCTTGGGCGATCTTTGTCACAAGTAAGCAGTAATACTTTAAACTATATTCCCCTCCAAACTATCTTAACACCGATCTTCCACCGCCAGCTAAACTTAGTTTAGCTTAGCTCGCCAGTTTTTCATACATAAGAGTGGAATGGAGCTAAACTAAACTAACCTTAAACTAACTTAGTTTAGCTAGCGGTGGACGATCGGTATAAGGCCTTAAAAAAGCTTCAGGCCAAAACAACTGAAAAATGTGTCCCACAAACATTGCATTCACAATTAAATAGGTAAATAACAAAAAGGTGAGTACACTAGATCACTAATGACATTTTTAAAATGCTGGCTGGTTCTGATGAAAATTTGTTAAAACCATTTAAATCATTTTGAAAAAATTTACGAAAAAGAAAACATTAATGGCATCATATAATTATTTTGGACACGAATGGCCAGTTAATACTGCGTTTAAAGAAATTAAAAAAGAAGGAGGTTATAAATATTGTGTTTGCTGAATGCTTGCTAATTTCTAGACTATTCACGTTTAAATAATTTATTTATACCTTGACTCAAATCTCAAATAATGAGACCATATTTTAAACGTTAATGTGTTTGTGTTTTTGAAACAATAAAAAATACGAAGTCTATCTTATCCTACCAATGATTCTCTATGCCACAACTCATCTTTTCAATTTCTCAACGTGAAACGCAAAAACCTCGCCTTAAAAAACGCGACTCTGTTATTTGCACTAGCAAAGGGATAATAGAATCACTGACATTGCCTAGTTGCTAGTCTAGTTCAGAGAAAGGATAATGTATCTAATAGAATAGGTTCAGTAGGTAGGTTATCGAGTTAAGTCTAGGCTTGGTCAGTTGGCGCGTCTCGGATACTACAACGGTGACTTAGCCAGAGAGAAATCACGTTTTACATAACTAATATTTTCAACTTTATTGCTTTTCGAGCTAAATCGAATATTTTTTTCTTTCAGCGGGGCAATTCCCGTAATTTTTAAAGAACTTTCGCATTCTAATCCCATTCACATTCTGTCAAAAATACAATCAATTTACCAAATTTTTTTACAAGTTTGACAGATTGCGAATTAAATGTGAACGTTTTTAGGGTTTCGTAGTAAACAAGGAACCCTTATAGTTTCGTCATGTCCGTCTGTCTGTCTGTCGTAAATCACGCCGACAAAGTGGTAAAATAAAATCATGAAAAATATATATTTTTAGGGTCCCCTACACGTAAAGTGGAAATGTTTTTTTCTTCTATCCCTTGGTGTGGGGTATAGTTGGAAAGGTCTTTCAAAAAAATTTAAAGTATGAAAAAACCATTTTTGAATTTAGAGATCCGTTTGCGAAATATTAAGCTTTAAAGTGAAAATTTTTGTTAGAGTCAAGTGTGTCCCCCTGCCAGCTAAATGGTTAGTTTTAGATATGTGAAAAAATTCACAGCAGTAGCTTATATCACGAATTTAAAAGGAAAACTATCACAGCTGAGTAGCCTTACAAGTTAACGAGTAATAGTCGACCAACTTAGATTTGCGGTTTTAAAAACATATTCTCCCATACATTCTGTATGAAATAATTTTTTTTCAACTACAAAGTAAGTTTGTTCTTCGGATAAATTCATCCCAACTACGGAACCCTACATTGTGCGTGGTCCGACACGCACTTGGCCGGTTTTTTTTTTAAGTACGAGAATTGGCCTTCTAATAGTAGCCATTTTAAGTCATGTTCACTTATGAATTTTAACACAATACTGACACTTATTTTTATCACACTGCAGAAAAGCATTAGAATGAACACATAAACACATCACCCAAATAAAGTGGTCAATAAACTTAAAGCGAAAGCTAGTAATCTATTTCTCCCATCTTTGCTCCCTGTCTGTCAAATTAACGAACTGTTATAAAAACCACAATCCGGGCTTTATCCAATCTGTGCTGAAGCCATTCCTCTCGTCGTCCTTTCACTTCCAAATTAAAAAAGCAGCGAACTTTAGCAGAAAAACTATTTGATTACCCGAGGAACAGTGAGACTGGGACACGGGAACCGAACAATTTAATTACACTCGTTGTCTCTTTCATTCCTGACTTGGCTTTTTACTTAGATCTAGGTCTCCTGAATACGTTCAAGTTGAAAACTCTTTAATTGCATCCTGCAAAGGAGTCTGCAATTAGCATGCAGTGGAAAATACCAAGCGCGGTAAAAGTTAAGATAAAAAGTTTTTCGGAGATTCCGACCGACAACGATGATTCGAAAATTTTCCAAACTTCTTTAAGCGTAGTCGTTTGACTTGAGTTACTTTCTACCTTTGTAATACCTGTAAAATGTCCTTTGAGATTCATAAATGTTTTTTATCTTAGAAAATCTTCGTAATTATACCTACTTTCACAGAATTTTCTTTTTGTCCTCAGATATGGCACCTTACTTCTGGTAGACACCGTGGTATCGCTGGGAGGAGTTCCATTTTTCATGGATGAGTGGGGAATCGATGGAGTTTACACCTCAACGCAGAAGGTTTTCAGTGGACCAGCGGGTATATCTCCAGTGGCATTCAGCGCACGTGCCGAGTAAGATAATTAAATTATTATACGTACAGCTACATTTATGTAATTTATATAAGTAGATGCTGTAGTCACAAAAGCCAGAGTATTACATAACTTTGTTTTTTTTTTACAGGGAAAAGATAAAAAATCGAAAACACGATCCGCCTTTCTACTTCGACATGAAGCTGTTAGCGCAACAGTGGAACTGCTACGGTAACACAAGAACGTAAGAATTCATTTCTCATACTCGGAAAGTAGTGTTTGTTTGATCCAAGTAGCGGGTGGAAGACGCTGATCTCCACCCTTGGGCGGAAAAAAGTAATTGCAGAAGTAATTGCTTCCCTCTCTAGAGCGGGAATGAATTTTAAAAATAGAACGAAATTTCGTTAGGGAGTTAGCTACGAAATTTTTTACTAAGGGGGTATTACACTGTTGAGTCTGTTGTCATGGATCTGTGATCGAAGATATAATGGGATTGTAAAATAGACATTTATATATTATATCATATATGTACCTATCTACGAAGCTCATAAAGTACCCATGTTATGTCTATTTTACAATTTAGTTATGTCTTTGATCACGGATCTGTGATCGTAGATATGATGGTGTAATACCCCCTTATAGAAAAATACTGATAAAAAAAATGATTCAGTCTTATTTATCATTGTATAAACAGCCAGTGTGAATTAAAAAATACCTAAGCGGGACGAAACGCGGCGGTGACGCGGTGTGTGTGTTCCATATTTAAAATTCAAAAAAGACTAAAAGGTATCTACTAGAATACTCATGTTATTATCAATTAATATTTTAAAAATACTACAATTTTTTACTTTCCTTATATTCGAAATGAAAAGTAGAGTATTTAACACGGGTAAAAGTCATCAATTCCTTTCGACCCTTATATAACAATCTACTATTATTATCGTTGCATACGTTAACTCATATTCTATTTAGGTATAGCTCTGTCGTAGGCAACCTTCTCAGTAATAACACGTATTTAAAGAAATTACTTATTCTGCATAAACCCTCTAACTAATCCTAATGTTATCCAAGCAAATCTGCCAAGTGGTGATTCTAGATTCAGTTTCTATTTTGAGTAAATATAAGGTTCCAGACTTTTGCCGATGTCCCATTATTCTAACATTTAAACAAGCTTAAAAACTAATTTCAACTTTGCATGTCTATTGTATTTCTTCAGATACCACCACACTTTGAGTCCCCCACTATTCTGGGCCCTCCGGTGTTGCCTCCAGGAGATCGCAAAGGAGACCCTGCCTGTCTCCTGGGCTCGCCATACTGCCACCACTGCTCGCTTCCACAAGCGTCTCCGGGAATATTCCTTCGAGTTCTTGATCCCGAAGCCAGAAGACCGCCTGGCTACCGTCACGACTGTGAAGCTACCTAAAGGATATGATTACGTTGAGTTTGTGAAGTATATGAGAGCTAAGTAAGTACCAGTTATTAAAGTTGTAGTATTTGGTTTAACCTTTGGGTTTAACGGTGACCCTGGCGGTAACACATTCGGACTGTGATTGAGTGTGAATTGAAATACGCCACTTTCGTTGCTGCAAAGAAATGTTAGCATTTAAATGCTTTTGTTTTTGCAGTTTGTAATTATTTATTAGCGTCGACTATATAGAAACAATCAGATAAACAGTACATATTTATTAAAATATCAATATAGATTACTGTATATAACATTAATTTTGAGACTATATTTATGCTTGTCGCTAAAACAGCGACAAGCATAAATATCTTCTATAATAATCTATATATATAAAATTCTCGTGTCACAATGTTAGTTGCCATACTCCTCCAAAACGGCTTGATTGATTTTTATGAAATTTTATACGTATATTTGGTAAATCTGAGAATCGGTCGTAATCTATTTTTCATACCCTCAAGTGATAAGCCACCTCAAACATTTATATGGCAAAACAACGTTTGCTGGGTCAGCTAGTAGACTATACAATTTATAGGTGAGTAATTTGACTACCGCGTTGGTCTAGTGGTCGAAAGCGCTACTGCAAAGCGGGAGGTCCTGGTTTCGAATCCCAGGTCGGGAAAAATTTCTCGGTAGCAGCCTGAAATCTGGATTTGTGGCCCGTTGATGACAATAGGCTCGCCCCTTATTCCGGGGGAAATAAACATAAATGGCGAAATGTGTGTACCAGGTACTCCTCTGCCTAACTCTTCGGGGATTATAGGCGTGATATGTAATTAACGATGTATCGCTCGACAAAAATTGAAAACGTGCTTTGGTCGTACGCTAGCGACAAATCGTGTGGCACAATCTGAGTGTGACGTCAACGTGTGGTTTTTAAATCGCCAAAGTCGCCTGCGATCAAATCGCTGTGTGTTTACCTATCTTATTAATGAATCCATGTTAATCTTCAACAGGCACAATATCCTAATATTCGCTGGTCTGGGCCCGACCGTGGGCAAGGCGCTTCGCATTGGCATCATGGGCGTCAACTCCACGATACAGGTCGCTGACGCCGTGGCTGATGCCATGGCTGACACCCTACGGGCACTCAAGAAATCCTCTCTTTAAAATAATAAGAAAATCTGGAAAGAATTGGTGTGGCTTTATCTTTCAAAGCGACGGTTCACATATATAAGGACTGCACTTTTTCTTTCCACCGTGTAATGCAAATACGTAAACGGCTAATATAATGTAATAGATTTAAAAAAAAAATGCAAAATAAATGCTTATCTACTTTAACTACCACAGAGTTTTTTTTAAATCCAATGAGAGATTAAATCCTTAAGGTTGAACCATCCGATGGTGTCATACAAAAAAAAAACAAGTTTATGTTTCGCATTTGAGGTTTTTCGATTTATGCAAGGTACTTTCCAAAAATGTTTGAATGTAGTTTTACATACTTCCGAAACAATAATCGAATGTTTCTTTTGAGTACTTGGTTTAAAAAAAAAAAAATACAAACTAAAAGGAACATATGGAGAAGGGAAGTTCGAAATCCACGCAAATGAAGTCACGAGCAAATTGTAGTATGTGTAGTTGATATAAAGGTACTTACCTCTTCTAAAAATTCCAATGTAAAAGAAAAAGACATAGAAGCTGGGGGAATTGAAAAACATATTTGTTCACAGGTCATTTATTTCATATCAATGTATGACGGTTTACAAACTATTGACTGGATGCAACTAGACAACCCAAATTGTGTGATATTATACCACAAATAATTTAATTTTTCAAAGAAGTTAACGTTTTCGAATTCAATCTAAAGAGTTCTAAGTGAAAATAAAATGAATATCATCCCGTTACAACACCATTACATCGGTATTGAATGCAGTGATTTATTAAATAGAAAACAATGCAATACAAGCAAGTTCATAGTATTCTTTATGGCTATTAGTTATGTTATTCGCAAGCCATAGGTGACTACTTTTCTATTGTTAGATTATTTTAAAAAAATATTAGAACCAAGATAACTCTTGTGCTTACTCGAGTGATATTCTCGTTATGTCAAATAAAAATAAAATAATAGCCAATGTAACATTTAAATAATACAACAACTCCTCAAAATTTTGACTGGACTAGAACCCACAACGAAATGTGAAAATTTTAATTTACAAGATATTTTTGGCAAATGGTTTCTCTCAAAACAAAATCAAATTGCTAAAAAACGTGCTTTTACGGCACAATATTACCTCCAGGTCTCATCTTCACGCGATGTAAAAACTGCAGCGCTTATAAATAATCCAATATCAATTTGAAGAAATCCGCCTTCAAGCGCCCGCGCAAAACATTTGTAAAAGGCGTCTCGTTCCCTAACACGTGAACGTACGTACTTAACGCTAGTGTTTTTACACCGAGTGACTGTGAGGCCTCTGATACAACTTAAGAGTAATAAATTCCTATTATAATCAGTATTGAAAACAGACGTATCGCTAGTTACATGGCATTCATATCCATCACATCGAAACATTTGGACTAGCTTCCTTAATTACGTAACTAAACCGTTAACCTAGTAATTAAACAAAACTAGTCACGAAATTTGCGTAAACTACACCTTATCTATATAGATTTATATCGGTACAATACGTAATAGGTATCTGTGTATACAGTACATATTGAAATCTAGAATCATATTAATATTTACAAAATTTTATTTAGACAAACGTATATAAAGTCTATTGATAAGTATAAGTATTAAAACTTCATATTTCCACAAGTAAGATACGTCACTCAACCAGTGATTATTTTTCCTAAAAGCATGTTCTGTTGCATTAATCACTGGGATTACAGTTCATTATAAGTATTATTATCTTGAAGCAACATCAATTCCAATATGTCGATTGTTATTGTCTATACATAACATTAAATATCTCCTCTCCTGTTCATTACAACTAGATAAAATAACGCAGGTAATAGAAGTTACCGATCATTACGTGTACACTCGTGTGGTATTAAATATAGATATACAAAACTAAAAGCAAATGCACAAACAAGGCGACCAATAAGATAGCATTTGTGATGGTTCATACATGATTACCTAAACGTGCGGTTATCCCGTATCATATACAAAAGAGACGTAAATAAATATACACATAAGTAGTATTATAATTTATATTTACAATTAAGAAAATATGGCACATCTGTTATCGACCGCGCTCGCAATCCTTGTGTAACAACCGAGCGATCGAGCCCTACCACTAAAATAATACGAATCAGTATCGGATCATGTAATGCGCCTAAATTTCGGGTTACCATAATACCAATTAAAATACCGGTGGGTAAGTAAATATTCAACGCCGTTAAAATAATACACAGTAAAGCTACCGTCTGTCGTCGATCGACTCCGAGCCTCCGCGCGGCCGACCGTCTACCGCCGCCTTCCGAGTAGTACCGAGTAGTACCGAGTAGTACCGAGTCACCGCCGCGCCGCGACCGAACGCACCGCCAGTCTACACTATCACTCCGATGATGACATTAACCTCTAATTGGCCAAGCCTCATATTTTTAATTAATACAATCGAATTTATTTACTCCGTTCTCGTCGGGTATCATATAGAGAAAATTAAATTCTGTACATTTCATACTCGTGCAAACAAGAGTCGCGTCTTGTGCCGCACTGAAACCTTCAGTCAGCGTTTCGTATGAGTCGCATCGCAGTCGTTCGGTTCGGTGACGGCGCGCCACCGATGACGCAATCTAAAACTAGAGACACATTCGAATCGCACGAGTACATAAAAATATGTCAGTCTATAGAGCTACGCGCTCACTCACTTAGCCTACGAGCAGTCTGGGGTATAGACGGGGTGTCGGGCGCAGTAATACTGTGTCCGGGGAGGGCCGCGGCGCGCTCAGCTGGGCGGCGGCGGCGTGCGCGGCGCGCGCTGCCGCCGGTGCCGCGTGCACGCGCAGCACGCGTCCACGCGCCGCCGCCGCGCGCACGCCGCGCGCCCGCAGCGCTTGCGGACGCACGTCACCTCTCCATCCTGGAACAGACAAGAAAGCATATTTAGTATTAACATCTCTGAGACTCAAGCATGTGACCCTCAGAAGTACCTCTGACTAAAAAGAAGAGAATAATTAATTTACTCATTGTCTTTTTCTTTGTGCCATGCATAATTTAGCTTATCACCTATTTGTGACGGTCAAAAGGTTAAAATTCTGTATTGGAGTCCAGTCTAACATTGTCATAAGTTCTTAAAAAGCTATTAAAGAAACAAAATTAATGAATATATTGATCAAAATAAATATAACACTTGCATACTTCTACGTAAAATAAATAATAGAGACACATACAAACACAAAATAAGAATCACAAAAAGAATGCTAAAAGTTCAGAAGCGCACGACTAGACAGGCAAACCAAATGATTTTAAGAGCACCGAGAACAAACCATCTTAGAGGGACTGTCGTATAATGACGCACAACTCTATAATAGGAATCAAAATCTCTTCCAACTTTGAAAATGTTTAAATTGTAAGTTCTTACCAACTGTTTCCTAACAAAATTTTAGTTATATCATCGAGTGAAACCGCTGCTTATCTTAATAACTACTTTTTCCTCATAGAAGTGAAAACTGTATATATAGGCGGATTCTTTTTGAGTGAAATAAAGTATGTTCAACCGTATAAGTTGGTATTCACCTTGCACCGACACGTGACGCAGCGCTGCTCCCCGTGCGAGTGTATGGAGGGGTGCACCTCCTTGCCGTTGGGCAGCGGCCCGTCGGGGAACTTGCACCCGCCCTCCGCCAGGATCTCCTCAGCCGTGCGCGGCGCACCCTGGTCTTTTGGAGTCTCTTCGTCTGGTTTCTTTGCTTTCACCTGAGGTAAATAAAAATTACTCGTGAAAAATCTGCGACAATCTTGGATGAGAGTATCCGAGGATCAGCAGTGGACTGGTATAAGCTGATGTGACAAAACTTATCATAAGCAAATTGTTGACTATCTTCAGAGTAAGTTTCATTCTCACCTCTGGACATACGCGGCAACAAGCCTTCTTGTCTGGCCTATACGCGTCCTTTTCGCTACAACGTAATGGCGGGCACTTGACTCTGGGGCACTGTATCTGCCTGGTGGCGAAGTTGCACGTGCAGATGGCGCACGTGTCGTACCCGCCGGGCACCAGGTAGGGGTGCCACGACGAGCCCGGCGAGTAGCTTTGACCAGCAAGAACACAGCTGCCATTTTCTGACCATACCGCTGTCGTAGAGTCTGGAAAAGGAAATGATGCCAATTTAGTATACCAAGGTCGATAGGATCGATGTTTTCCGTGGGTGTTTTTGGGTGGTCATCAGATTCTTATTTACCGCTTGCATTTTTGGATGGCAATGTGGCTACCCTATTCCGGTGTCCTTTACTGAGATATTTCGACTTTAAATTCAAAATCACTTAATTTTTGCCATTTTTGCTTGATCTAAGATAATAACTGCATTGTTGATGAGTTGGCTCAGCGTTATTGTACCGCGCTTTGGGTCATATTCGACATAAGATGATACTCACTGGTACATATAGGGCAGCAATGTCCGGGCGGCTTGATGGTGGGCACGAGGCAGTTGACAGGCGGACACTGTACTGCCTCGCACTTTGGAATACCCAGCACGCACCAGCATTTTGAACAAGTCTGCAACCATTGAAAATCTCTTTAGACTATGAAGCACTCAGAATACATCGTAAGTGATTTTCGTCAGCACTAATGTACTAAAACGGTTGATGTGACTCAGTTTACGAAGACATAATCTACTTAAAGTTAATAGGTTTTATGTTTGGGTACCTCAGTATCTGTCCAAGTCTCTCCCAGCTTGTAGAACTTATCTCTCTGCGTACAATAGTTGACGTTGAGGCGGAACAGGGAGTAGTCCGTGATCTGATCCTCGAGTGGTCCTGGGGTGTACTTGGCACTGAGTTCGTTGTCCGACGTCCCTGGGACCGCTGGCAAGCACGATGGTGGCACGCTTATCTGGAATCATGAAAAAATTATGTTCAGTCCAAGCCTTTTTTGTTGAAAACTAATAAAAAGTCATGTTAGTATTATATCCACTCACCGATTAATTTTCCAATCTATTGCCGCACAAACAAATTGTTAGTCAAATTAAATTGAGTTCATCTAAGTCTTATCTTAATCGTAAAGGGAATTAAGTTTTTTAGAATTAGAACAGGTTTGGCTTATCTCTGCTATTAAGATTTTTTTTTTTTTTTTTTCTAATATCGTGATAACAAATAGGACGTAGCTCAGTGATGAATGCACTTTACTATTATGGTGACAATTTGTATATTAAGATGAAAAGCCTACGTCGTCAGGCTACAGTAAACCGAACCTTGTGAACCATAACTTAAAGTTCGTTCGATATCATAGTTATGTAGATAGTTTTATTCACCTGTGGTACTCGCGTGCGCAGAATCACAGTGACATTATCGTGTGCGCGAAGCTCCAGATACGAAGCTCCTACATGCAGGGCAACCAGCTCAGCAGCAGTGGGCTCCAGGACCCATCCCTCTTCACCCCCCAACTCTCTCGCCCCACCTTCGGCGCCTGCGTGAGACTCCAGCCACCAGGATGACCAGGAGCGAGCGTTGCCGCCCGTTATCACCGTCTGATGAAAAAAAGAAATGAGTTGTACCATAAATACAATTTTCATCGCACAAAGCTGAGTAACACATGAACCCATTCTACGATCAGCCTCTTGCTGATGTCCTACGGATAAATATAATGAAACTGAATTTCAACATATACTGCCTGTCCGCTTTCGCGCTTATGTCACTGGAGAAACTACTTATTTAAATGTTTATTATTATTATACAACCCTTAAATCTATCTTTATAGGTTGCCCTAATACGATAGTTAAGTACAATATACTATTATAAAAAAAATTCAAAACAGAATAAATAAAACATAACACTTAAATTTAACTTAATTATAACATAACACCCTAGAGTTTGCCAGAGAAAAGTCATTCAGTGTACATGAAAACAAGTCTATTCTATCGGCTACCGCGTTGAGCGTACACACCGCGCGCGTCAGCGGTGCGCTGAAGCAGATTGGTGCGCGCGGTCGGCACCACCAGCAGCCGCGGCCGCCGCCGCCTGCTCACATACTACTAATTGACTGCAGTACAGCAAAATTAGAAATTAAAAACTTATTACATGGAACAGGTATATGGCTAGTGCTGGTTCCCGCTTGATTTCTAATTTATAGTAGGTTGGATATAGCAATGGGTTTCCCGGAAATACTCCATGTAACCTCAAATACATAAATCTAATATACTTATTTTGTATCTGCTCTAGCTTCGTACTGTATTTGGCTTCACTGGGACTCCAAATAGCCGCGTTATATATCGCGTCTATCTATTCAGGTTTGAAACAAGTTTCAATAACAATTAAATATCAGAGAATCTCATATCCAAGGGTATCGGCAAATGGTAATTTCAAATTTTCGTACCTCATAATACAATCCACAGAGCGTATCGACAGACAGCCAAGCCAGACCAGCCATGTTGGCAGGTAGCCGGACTTGTCCCGTTCTTCGCAGCAGGGCGGGACCGGAGCCGGCCGCATCAGGCAGCATCCGAGATGTCAAGCGTCCACGGAGTATAGGCGGACCTGGAAAAGTAGAAATAAGCAAGTTTGTAAATGTGCAGAGACCCAATACCCAACATCTACTAACATAACCAATCTCATGCTGCGGTGGACATGAGAATTTTCAAAATTTTAATAAGGTGACAAATGCACAATGCAGTTAGGTAGAGGGTACAGCAATTCAGTCCATACCAATTTTAAACCAAAGAAATATCAAAGATACGACCACTTTGTTACAAAAATAATGATAGGAGATTCGAACTATCAAAAACCGTTATTGATTAATCATCTAAATCTCCTTGATAGATTCGAATCTCACATAAATCCCGGTATTTATGCAATTAATTCAGACTATTTGCTTAACAAAGCCGAGGCACATCTTAATAGGAACTAACTCGATCAGGCATTCATTTCAATTGAGTGATCAACAAACTACGGCGCAGCATTCATTTTAATTATACCATCTTTTATTTCAGCTCGCGTCTTTAGGTACAGTTTGAGCATTACAAGAAAACATATAACATATAAAAACTTTTTACAAAAAAAAAACAACCGACTTCAAAAAACACTACAAAGTTGAAAATAACTTTAATTTCGGAAGTCGGTGACAAAGAACGAAAATTCAAAACCAAAGACACCTTGTTGTGTTTTTTGAAGTCGGTTGTTTTTTTTTGTAGAAAGTTTTTATTTTTCACTTTTAATTGTGATACACCTATCCCACACAAATTCGAATACCAATACCTGCTATGTAAATAACAGTAACAGGAAGTTATCATATCATCCACATACTAAGTGACGAAAAAATACGTATTATTGAAGCTAACTCAAAAACTACCCAAGCAAAGTTAATAAAATTTATATGGGACCATCTCTGAAGTATGATCTACCAAAAAAAAAAAGAATCATCAAAATCAATTCATAATTGACGGAGTAATCGCGTAACAAACATACAAAAAAAAACCAACAATAGAATTGAGAACCTCCTCCTTTTGGAAGTCGGTTAAAAATCACGCTTTTTTTGCCCGTAGGATTAGGCAGAGATATATTTATGTCCGGACCAGACCTCGAAATCTACACTTCTGCAGCGAGGGGTGAAACAGGGAGACATTGTCTCTCCGAAACTGTTCACCGCTGCGCTAAAGGATGTCTTCAAGGTTCTGGACTGGAAAGGGTTTGGCATCAACACCAATGGCGAGTACTTCGGTTTGCTGACGAAATAGTAGTCATGGCTGAGACTACGGAGAACCTCAGTACAATGCTCGATGACCTCAGTAGAGCTTTCGAAAGAGTGGGTCTTAAAATGAACATGGACAAAACGAAGGTCATGCCAAATGCCCATGTTATACCCACCCTCTTGAAGATCGGAGACTAAACTCGACACGATGGATGGACTGTGTAAAAGATGATATAGCCAGAATTGATGAAAGGTAACTACCGATAAATTAGGATAATGACAGGAAAATGATATTACAGAAATGATGTTACAGAAACCATATTACAGAAATAATATTACAGAAATGATATTACAGAAATTATATTTATAATAGGTACCTTCCTACATTTCACCAGGACGGCAGGCTAATTGACATAAATCGGGCACAACCCCAGTCTCCGGACTGTTACCGAGAAGTTCTTTCAGAAAACCCAAAAACACTCATCAACTTATCTAGTGCACACCTCTGACTTTTCGGATTCATGTGCGTATTGCATAGTTATCACTTGCTTCAAAAAACGGTGAAGGAAAACATCGTGAGGAAACCGGCATGCTTGAGACATATTTCTCGACAGCATGTGAAACCAAGTCAGAGGCCCATGGGCGGCTTCAAAACTCTGACTCTGACCAGGTTAGTCACTAACCACACGAAAAGAAGGAGAAGTATCCTATAGTTTTAAAATATTCATCATTTATTACTCCTTTTTTCTACTTGTGATTCGAACCCAGGACCTCGCTCGGCATCATTTGCCTGCAATGGCTAACTCTTCATCGAGATGCATTCTTCTTGTTATTATCCAAATCTGTTGTAAAGACCTTCAAAGACTACATTCGCCAGCTGATAAGTAAACGTCTTACCGGTATCAGCACTGATATGCACAGCGAGCTGGTCCTCATACAATGGCTGGAAGATCCTGGCGCTTGGTCTCGCCAGCACACCGATGCGAGTGTCCAGTATCTCCACCTGAGAGTGACGCTTGCCTTGCTCCTCTACCAACGTTATCTTGGGATTCGTTATACCTAAATTGTCAACCTGAAGAAGAGGAATCATTAGTAGCAAGAAATATGTTGGTTCCGCAAAAGAAAGGGCATTTAACTAACTAACGACTCGCCCCTGCTTTGCACAGTTTTGAGACCTGACAGAACATCCAGATTTATTTTTAATATATAATTTAATATGAGATTATTGCCTATTATGATTATGTTGTTGTGTATGGTATATTATTGCCAATATTGTTATTTTTATTATGTTGCTATTATTCAAGACATAGAATTAAACTGTTTTCGAGATAACGATAATTTATGGAAATATAAGAAATGTATTGATAGAATACTGTAATACTGTTTCCATGGAGTTTCTTGTCCTTCTTCTCCATGAAGACCTAGTTTTGCGAACGGACAACTAGCTATCTGATTAAATACTGGCAAGTCTAATTAAATAAATGTCTAGCCTTGTCTTTCTGTGGTTTAATTCATGAAATCCTTTCCCTATAAACATATATATCAGAACTTTCATACATAGCAAATAACCAGTAATCATTCTGATATTCAAAACTTGCTAATTTGGATAATACCTATATATATATTTACAGTGTAAGCACTGTAAATGTATATATAGGTATTCTAATCTTTCTAATCAGCACATTCTAATCTTCCGGATTTTTTTTTAAATATTTTTAAATACGCAACAAAATCCGTTGCGTAGTTTCGAAAAACAATGCGGTTACACACACAGAAACGAAAAGCGACTTCAATCTATAACATTTATAGATACAGATATAGTTATGAGACTTTTGGATATACAAAAAGGGAAGGTAAGCCATTGATCTCTAAAGGATAAGTAGATAATTATGATTTCATCAGCTTCTTTTTAAATCTAATCTAACTTTAATGACAAGTAACTTAATCCAAACAAAATTAAAAAACTATTAACACTTGTGTCCAATACAAATCTCATAAATCGTGCCTCTTAACGACCTCAAGTAACCTATTAAGGAGCCTCTTCAAGCAATTTGGTTTTAAATGATAAATATCATCGGATCATTTAAATTCCTTTAATTTAAACGAGTTAAGCCATTCGAATAATGACATATTTTTTTATTGAGAGATAATATTGAGTGGAAAAAATGTACGATGGCGCCAATCTGAGAGCTAAAGAATAGCCTAGAATGTGTCAACATCCATTCTTAATTACTTTATGACACAACACAGTGGCGCTTACACAAGTTGTTAAGGTTTCTCTTAGAGGTGAACAATGAATTCACAATCATTCATTATTATTGCCTGCAGGTACCGTCCAGTATTCTGTTGTAATTAGTTGTAGTTTATCCGCACATGATTGTGTGTGTTGCGGACTTCCATTGAATGTTAATTGGAAAACAGAATCTTTGAGATAATCAGCATGATTTAAAGTTAATATAACATACTATTTCATTTACTTCAATTCATCTTGTGGCTATTTACCTGTATATCATAGACAAGCGATCCCTCTTTATCGATGTAGAGCAAGGCAAGTCCTTCAGGCGCTGGCGTTGCTGACAGCCTCTCAGACACAAGCGGTGCGTTGTACACTTCACACGCGGCCTTCTGCCTCACACTGCCTACGATCCTCCTCTCCGGAGTGCCAACAGCCTCCACAGTGAGCAGTAACCGGCCTCTTGCTAAAGACCTCAGTTCTGCGGCCGACACCGGGGTCGACACCTCCAGGACATTGAAGTCATAATGTGGTTTGCTTACCCTCTGCACCTGGAAAGACACATTAATTTACCTAAGACCTGTTTCCATTTTTATTCTTAAAAACAATTCAGTTCTTAAACAGTACATGAGTTTTTAACTGTACGAAAATAATTAACGAAATTCTTAAGACGAAGATGCAAAACTCAACACATCATACAGTATTTCACGAGCTCTTAATACGTTGGACTTAATTTACGTTTATTGTTAGTAATTAGCCACTTAACAACCTCATTAACAGAAGTCGTCCGAATTGCTTTGCTCTACAATTTGGTTTCATCGCGCGACAAATAAGTACCTTTTAGAAATAAATATGAATATACCTGATCGATAATGGTCTGATTTTTTTCCGGTAGTGTGAGCACTACTCTGACGAGATGAGATGTGACAGCAGTTTTAGGGAAGACTCCATTGAAGACCAGAGCCAGGTAGAGGCTGGGCGTGGCTCCAGCAACCGCCGTAATGACGGCAGTGCCACCCCACCAGCCGTCCTCGTACTCCATCGTAGGGTAGTCTCGACAGGCACCTTCACCGATGGTTGTAGGAGGGTGCTCCGGCTCCAAGAGTGTCGTGAACATCTCTGATAATAGTGCTGGATACCTAAAAGAGAAGTCTTACTACATTTCGATCTAATCACATGTTTAGGGAAAATCTGGTCTGTCATCGCAAAAATTCTAGCGTCATTTTCTCCGAAACTGACATAAATAATTGTATATGAAATAGTAAACCACTGATATAATAATTATTTTCCTCAACTTCTTTCTAAGTAAGATTAATTATTTGAAAAGAAGGTCAAAATAATTACCGTTCGTTTTCCGAGAAATAGAATCTAATCTCGTCTAATAGACGCTATTTCAAAATATCAACAGTCATGTGCTCAACTCATTGAATCTATCTAAGATAAACTCGATAGCGCTAAATCAATTAATAGTACGAATCAATTGAGTATCCAGTAACAGCATTATGCTCTGTTATAAAACATATGTGTCTAGGTTTTTCCCAGAATGATGTCTAATGGTGAACCTAAAGTTTTCCGTTCTTAATCACGCGGTTCATTGAATTTACAATCCAAGGCGAACAGTACCACCATTCATAGATTCCCGGGAATAATTACTGCGATAATATTTATTACTTCGATTTGATAGGCTGCTGGAGATTACTCAGGTAATACAAATCAAGGCATGTACAAAGTTGGTGTTCATTTAAAATTCCTATTCCTTACCTACCTGTCGATTCTGCCGCTGAGTGCGCTATCGATGGAGCTGTTCCGCGCGTCGCCCCACAGCAGCGCCACATGCAGGTCGCCGTCCCTCAACAACGTCTTGTACTGGCGCGGCACTCGACGCCAGACACCGCAAAGCTGTAAACAACACAGATTCTTGCGTTAATAGCCTATAACAAGTATTTAATGAGTACGTACTTCAATATTTCATAGAATCAGTCGATGAAGGTACAGCACGAGCAATCACTTTAATTACCTTATCAGTTTTTTCTTCATACGTTGCGTGAATTCCGGGTATTTTCTTGAGCGACTGTTCTAATAGCACTCGGCCCTCTCGATCGAGGAAGGCGACTGCTCGAGGCTGGTTCTGCATCGAGGGGCTGAGAAGGACGGACCAGTAGAGGTGCCGTCTGCGGAACGTAAAGCGCGCGGTCGCCACCCCCTTCGCGACCGGCACCCCTGACATGTCATCACGTCGCACGCACAGCGGAGACCGGCCAGTCAGAAATGATGCGAAATCTGGAAGATAGGGCAAATTTACATATGTATGTATCACATAAACGGAAATTCAGAGCACATGTCTTTAGAAAATTTCATGCAAAACTTACATTTCATGTTTTTTTCGTCTTCTTCAGTCGTAATGACAACTGGACTATCTTCTTGGACGATATCAGGGGCTGAAACAAGGAATAAGAATTACTTAATTATAATTATCAGTTGCGGGGGCAGTACCTACTCCAGCTACTAAGGTTAAACCTGCAGGCAGAAAAAGGATAGCCTTTCATAAGCTTAGTAGACAACGACGCCAACTATAATGAAATGCAATAGAGCACTAAAATATTATGGTTGATATCGATTCGATAAAATTACTTTCCAAGTAAACGGTGCTTTCACCGTTTAATAACCCTAAATACGTCCTAAGCACCTTTGTGCTTAGGACGTATTCTATAAACGGAGATGTTGACTTATAAAAACAAATAAAATTTACATTTATAAGTAATCATAATCGCGTGAAATCTAGACGGAAGGAACTATAATTTTAAGTAAATCTTAATGTTTCCCTATTGGTATAGATTTGAGTACTTTCTCCTCCAACCGCTGCCTCATAAAAAGTCGTGTTTAGTTGTTGGATCAATTGATGGCGAGTGCGCCGGAGTCGCGGGGCCTGTTCGCAAGACCTCCCCGACCCCTCCATTCGGGTTGATTGGATCAAATGTTATTCAATCGTAACAGGATCGGCGCTGGCGTCTAGACGGCGACGGTAGAATTTGCGTTTTGCATAGCTTTCTTGTTGGGTCTGCTATGGACAGAAATAGAGGGAGCACTGACATTTCGTGCGACACTTTGATTGGTACCCGATTTGTCGATGTACGCTCGTTAAATGCTCGTAAACCCAAATGCATCGGTTGCGTATTGTATTAATATATTTATTGTGTTGCCGTAACTAGAACTGAATGCATATATTATGCGTTATTACTATCAAGTTTGGTTAAATGTGATGTAAGTCCTGATTTAATGGTTTTAGTGTTCCCGAGACTTGTAAATTTCAAGTAATTGAGGTAATAAGTTAAACTGGTGCCTAAGACTGGAACTTGCTACTTAATGTAATGGCCTAAGTTAACAGTTTTCATGATTTTCTTGATATTCCTTTGCAGCGTCATTTAGAAATTTGTAGTTTATTAGATAGCGTAGTATGATCGATCTTATTAAACCCTCTTATTAAACTCACGGGTTAGTTTTAAAATTGTAATATGTTTTTTGTATAAGTATAACCGTAAGAGTTGTTTTTGTTCTAGTTTTATTGCAGAAGTCCATTAAGTCCAAGAAAAATACCGTCAGACGCGGTTATAATCACTATTTTTCAGATTCCTACTGCCAATCATAGTTGGACTAAAATATTATAAGTAACCCAAAAATACTTAAGATAAAGTTTAAGTATGAAATGATTATTCAAAGAAGGTTGTGTTAAGTCCGTAAAAGCATAACTATAATAATAAAGGCTAGAACTATTTAGAGTATTTTATTAATCTGGAAACAAGAAAGCTATCTACCTACAAACCTTAACATAATATTTGAAGACATTCAAATAACTTTTGTTATAAACCTTTCGGATACCTATTCAGCTGAACAGCTTTTCCTACGTAACCTTAGCGGAAATTAAAATCAGAAAATCGCTGTTTACGGTAAGTAAGTACTTATGAGCCAATGAAACGATACAGGTGCCTTTACATATATCTACCTAACAAGTATCAATAAATAATTTAAAATTAATAAGCACCTGCATTAGCATAATGCACAATACCTATATAATAACTAACGACTCCAACACTTTACATTTTCCAATATTTTTCCATAAATTTGAAATGTCAATTTTCAATAACTACCTGTCTTTAGAAGTAATTACTTTAATAGAATAAGTGCGCCCAGTCTTAATAAACATGTAAATGTCACATTGTAATACAATATCAATAATGGCATAATTATATTGCAACTTGTCGATATCTATGTTTAAGCGCATTACGTATAGTTGTGTATGAATTAACGCAGCGCGAGTTAGACTAATAAATCGTGTTATCTGATCATTGGTAGTGGACAGGGGAATGACATGATAAACAAGTATATAGTGTCCAGTAAACATTGTGATGAGGGGACATGTTTACGCGACTACGCGTATATACGAAGTATACGCGGCCAGATTGTGATCTGGCACGCTCCGGCGCCGTTCATAATTCACTCTGTAAATTCATTACATATCCGAGACAGCCCTAAATTTATTTGCAAATGGCGCCAAGGCGGCGATGAGTAGCTCTAGGATATTTGCAAGCACAACAAAGAGTAGCGCGCACGGAGAGATGGCGGCGAGGGAATGTGCCGCCGATACATAGGGCTGACGACACGATGATCGTACGCGACCACGCGTTACTACTAATAATATATAAGACGTTTATTTTCTCTACACAAGTTATGTACTTAATGCTAGTGTTTGACAATAGTGCACGAACAAGGAGCTAATTTTGTGAGAGACTGGTGCCTGAAGTAGGTTTAAATAAAAACCTGTATTACAGGTCACCAGGGCCCTCCCGCGGCTAGATGCCTGTGATATGGACCATGATGACAATGTATACTTAACTAACGTTGAATTAAGAACATTAATAAAATAAAATAAAATAAAAATTAAAAATACAAAAAGAGTTAGTGGAAATACCAGTGTGGAAATAGAAGTGTAAAAAGAGATGTAAGAGGTTGCTTGAGTGAGTGTGGTGTGAGTATGGATGATGGTATGTATGTACAAGCAGCAGTGGGGATGAATAGTAGTAGAGGTAGTCTATCTGAGAGGGATCAGCAACTACTTGCTATATTATTCCGACTTTATACCTGTTATCTGCTGCTCTATTAATGCCTCACGCGACAAAACTAGAGTCTACGTTCCACGAGATAAATAGCTTATTTTCTACTTTAAATTCATCATCCCAAAGTGAGTTATTTATTCACAACCCGTAGTGTGCAATATTTCTGTCTGAATCTAGATCATAAAGTTATTCTGTTTAATGCAATATGTACCAAATTAAATTAAAAGCTGTCGTAGTGTTTGTGTAATCGATTAACAGACATTCCACTTTGGTATTTATACTATTAGTTAGAATATTACCAACGTATTATAACTGAGCATAGCGTATGAATAAATACAGTAAAATATGCTGCCGGCCATTAAAATGCATTAACAGTGACAAATACCAGCGCTAGCGGCATAGTAGGACAACCGTGGACGTTTCTGTTTATTATTGTTTATTTATTTATACACTAGCGGACCCGACAGACGTTGTCCTGTCAAAACATTGTCCAGCGGACAAAATTGTGAATCTAAACCATTCCCAGATCCCCTTGAACACACACAAAAAATTTCATCAAAATCGGTCCAGTCGTTTGAGAGAAGTTCAGTGACATACACACTCACAGAAGAATTCGAAGTCAAGGTTTTTTATTTATTTTGTAAACATAGGTCCTAATCGCTATGTACAAGACTTCATTTGCGAATCTAATACTCTACGGGCATATTATGTTGTCGTCTGGTGCTAAAGTGGCTCAAATGTACCTATATTTAGTTCCGTAATAGGCAGGGTTTACCTGCAAATCTCCTCATTGATCTAGTGAACTTGAATAATAATGCTGTCGGTACAAGAATGCGGCTGGTGGCCAGCCCTAGTAGAGAGTGTGCGATCGTCGTCGGACACCTTTGACTCGGCCAAGCTTGGCTCACTCGTCGCGCCTGTACCCGTATGAATATTTATGCGCTTGCATAGCGCACACTAGCATCTCGGCGCGAACAGAGCGACACGTAGCGTTTCAACCGATACCACTCATTAATGTCGTTTAGCGTAAATTTAAACTTTTAAAAGCAACCTCGAAGCCGCGACGTGCAATGACTAGAGCCGTGATCACTTCATTTCTAGTCTGGTCGCGGCCTATCGTTTAGTCCTCTGCATCGCGACGAGTTTTCCAATAGTGTGATGTAATCCGGCGCCGCCGAGCCGCGCGGGCGCAGGCGACGCCGGCCCGCACCCGCTCCGCCGTGCACAGAAGCGCACAACGCCACTAAATCGGTTCAAAGGGGCCAGATATAAAACTCATTCGATGTCATATCACACAAACGATTGAAACTGTGCGACGGCTGCCAGATATCACTGCCGGCCGGCCCGCTACAGATTCATACTGCTGTATGACTATCTGTCATTAATTAAGACGTATTCTAACAAGCGTATAGGTGATCACTAAAATCTTTTATATTTTTGATGTGCGATACATCACTCGTTAGACCGTCTTAAATTTTTTATGATGTCTAGGATGAAAACGCTTTGAAATAAATAAGAATTTTGAACGTTGTAATTTTATGAAAAACTTTTTACAATAGTAATACAGAAATAATAATAAAGTGTTCAGGCGCCGTGTTATGTCGTAACTAGCCGAGTTCCGTCACCAGCCGACGGAGCAGTGAGTGCTGACAACATGGCACCGCCGAAGTTTTGTGCAGCCAGTTCTAACAAGGATTGCACAATCAATCGCGTCTATATAAGACGTCTTGAGACAGCTCCATGTTTCGTACTTCCTAAGTAAGCGTGTGCATGTTTATGGGTCGTTTAAGAGCGGATTAGATAAATTATACAAATACTTTGCATAAGTGTAATTCGGTTCGGACACTTATCAAGTGTCCGCAAATCGATTTATTATGCCTTACGCTATGACTGGTACACGGGCGCATCATTCAACAAAATCGATTTATCGAATGCAGTGGTATGTTAAATATTTACAAGTTACAAGAACGTAGCATTGAACGTTCAGGCGCGTGCACTCATACCTTGACCTTGACTACACTGAAAAACTTCATTTACCGTGCGGGGTCGCGGTGCGCCCGCACCGCGCCGGAACTATTCTGAACAAAGTGACGACGCGTCTAGTGACGTCATGCACGACGCTCCACTGAAAACACCGTCGCTCATATCACCTCGACATCTAAACCACGTACCTGTTACTACTTGTAACTATGCCAGAAACTTTATTCTTCATTACTTTCCCCGACAACATCGCACTAATTCATATCGGTACATTAATCTAGTAGAATCAATACTACTTCTCAATCTTACACTCGACCTCATTAACCATTAACCTAAATGTTTGTCACACAAGCTCGTAGATAACATTGATACATCGCGTCACGCGTGCCATTGTTACAACTTCTATAAGCGCGATTTTCTTATCTAGAATTGTACGAAGAGATCTAATGCGAATAAAAACGGCACCGCTAATTAAATGATATTAATTATTTCTTCATTTCAACCTTTCCTTAGTTCTCAAAGATAATACAGATTGTATTTATAATATTACTTAGGTATCAGTGCAAGAGCGGGAAACCCAATTGAAATGGTATTGAAATCAAAGCACTTTAAGGTGGAGTAAACGAGTTACTTGCTCTACAACAAAAAAATATAAACATAATTTAAGGCTTTATAAATTGCATTGAAAGCGCTGGCTCGGTGACTAATCCATAATGCGTTTGGGACATCATATGTGAAGGAGTGGTGAGGAAGACGCTCGGTAAGAGGCGGCAGTGCAGCGGCAGCGGCGAGATACGAGTACGGCACTGTTCCACCGAGGCTGACAGTGCTCTTGGGCGCACGGCCCTCATTGCAAATTCCCGCGACGGCGAGCGAGTTGTTCGCAGTCGGCTTTGTACTAATTTATAGGTTATATTCGTAATGATTGTGGCAAAGAATGTTTATGGCACAAGGCGCGGTCTTATTGTTTTCGATAGGCACGCCGGCCGCGGCGTGGTGCTCGAGCCGCAAAGCCGCAGTGTCGCACACTCGCCCGCATAACTGTCGCACTGTAAGAATGCAACGAGCGTTGGCTTCGATTCAACATCCATTTCCATAAAATATTATTTCGCCTCGGAGCGAGCACTCTGGATGCATCTCGACGTGAATGTTTTGACGCGCGCCGCCGCTACATACATTAGTTGCTCAAATTGCGAAAATTAATGCTAGTGACGTGACTGCTCTATATCCGAATGCATAACAAATATTTGTTCCAAACTCATACCTACTAGTAGTCGCTCGCAGTGTTTTCATAAAACCAAAACTGCGTGATTCTCAAGAATAACTAAAATGGGTGTAGAGTACACGTTTGGGAAACATTTAACAAGGAGAATCGGTGCGTTCACGCCCGCGCCTGCCATGTACGGCGGCGGCGAACGAGCCATTGTACTGACCGCGGTATTTCTGCGGCGGCCTATGCACCACCGTTTACGGACAACCGTTTACCCAAAAAAGTAGAACAACAAACCACGTCCGCGCTGTTTACAAGACGCGCAACACTCCGGCGCATTATCCTGCGGTGAAACGCTCGCGATTTGCATTTTACGCCTACAGCCTTGCTCGCGCCGCGCCCGCCCGCGCCGCCGCCGCCAGAGACAGCACAGTGCTTTGCATTTCTCTTTATCTAAACTAACATTTCCACATACCTAGAATAATAATGAATCATGCGTTATCTTCAGAAAAAATGGGACCCCGACGATAACGACAATATTAAGAATGACTACTGTTTCCCGATGTCAATTCCTTCCTGCCTAGCTGTTTGCGGTGCCAGTTAATCGCTCGTTAACTCGCACTCAGAGATAATAAGATGTAAACAAATATCGGAAACAGATACCTCTTCACGTTTTCTTCGTCCATGAAATTGTTTGTTCTTTTAACTGTACAAATATTTAAACGACACACTCGAACACTAGCGACAACACGAGTTCCCTTTAGTTATTTTAATTTTTTATCTACACCCATGCTATAAAATCTCTATAAAAGTTTCTGAAACAGTTAGCTTATTGGCAACATTATAACAGCCAGTGTCATAGTAACCATTACCTCATCCCAATGAGTGTTACAATGTTGTACTAAATTTCACTACGCAACTCGTTTCAACGTTCAAGTGGGGGACAGCAGCACCCACTGCACGCATGTGTGTGTGATGTGCTGCTGCAGGTGACGTACATACGTGCAGTTGTACTGAATTTCGTAGGAATTTCTTTATTCTTGATCTTGAATTACAAACACCCAATAGTTTCAGAAACTTTTATAGAGGATTCATATCATGGGTGTAGATAAAGTATTGTATGCAACTGTTATAATTAGGTATTAAAACGGTTGCAAAAATAACTATTAAGTAAATACGTTCTAAGTATTTTAGTACATCATAATTTTGCCAGATAAAATATTGAAGGTATTATTTTTGAAATATAAGGTACACGTACGGCGCGGACAGATTTAGGAGGAAATGCAATTCTATACGCTACACAGCTTACATTCAAATTATGAAATGCAGTGTAATGGCGGACGATGGTCTCGTTGATGGAATTAATTAGAAATGAAGCGGACGAGTGCTGATTGGCGAATGACGGCGTATCTATCATCGGAATATCGGCAGTGCAAGGCCGCGGCGGCCGCACGATCCGCTCTGAATATACAAGTTATAAAAAATAAACCACCGTGCATCATTAATTACGAGAACCATATGTTAACGAGTCATTGATACCATCTGTCAAAATCGTGATCTCCATTCATAGTATTGATAGCCCTACTTTGAAGTACGAAGGAATTCGCGTGAGATTTTCCCTGAGCGAAATACCTCACGACCTGCAACACTGAGTAGGGAGAGTGCAAAACGTCATTTAATTCTGCATTCATAACTACTTATTTATCTTTTTTGTTGTTATAATATGGCTAATTCCTTTTGGCATAATTCTTATGGAGAAACCAACGACGCCAGCGTATCCTGCCGTCACAGACTTCCAGTATTCTTAACAGTAATGAGCTCCACATACGACATATTATTTTAAATTATAATCACATAGTTAACACTGTAGACTCTAAGACGACGTTACAGTATAAAACACATGATAAATAATGTTATTTTAATCCTTGGGTTACACAAAATAAAGCGCCTGTCGAACCCAGACAGGCGCTTTACTTTGTGTAAATTATTTCATCACCACTGCTCTCAAAAACGGTGCAGGAAAACATCGTGAGGAAACCGGCATGTCCTAAAACCGAAAATTCGAAGACATGTGACATCTACCAACCCGCACTGGGCCCGCGTGGTAGATTACGGCCCACTGCCTCTCACAGAGAGGAGGCTTGTGTCCCAGCAGTGGGAACATTTATAGGCTGATGATGAATCCTTGGGTGACTTTAATGATGTTTAATTAATAAGTACTTGGGCGACCGAGCTCTGCTCTGGTGAAAATAGATAATGCCTATTTAATAGTATAGGATAGTACCTACTAATTCCATAATGCCATGATAGTAGGTACTTACTAATTCCATGCTGCCATGGTAATTATTCTAATGTCATTATTGTCATGTGATTATTCATTACCTTGTTCTAAACTTTGAGCGACAGAGCTCTGCTCGGGTGGAAATACGGAGAAAACAAATTTCCCCACAGATATTAGACGTAGCTAGATCGATTTTTCGCCCCCGTAAACCCTTATATTGCAACTTTCATCGAAATCGTTAGAGTCGATTTCGAGAAAGTGAGTACAAATCTATGGACAAACAAATATATATATAAATATTGCTCGTTTAATAGTATAGGATATGTTCATTACATACTGCTTCGTTGGTCTAGTGGTCGCAAGTGCTACTGCGGAGCATGAGGTCCTAGGTTTTGAGTATCTGAAATTGCTCAGTAAGCAACCCGGAGTCTGGATTTGTGCCCGGTTGATGGTAATCGGCTCGACCCCTATTATTATGGGACTTAAACATAACTGGCGAAATATGGGTGTAGGTACTTATAGGTACTATATAGAAGAAACGCATATCTGTACACTGTAAGGACTATTCTTGCTTGTAGCACCCGGCCGCTATAGTAACGCTTACCTACGAAAAAAAAGGGTCGTGGGCACGGGATTTTGTTTTCAAAGGGGGTTAGATATGTGTTACCGCGATGGTACACCTCTGCCTAAACCCTTCGGGGAATACATGCGTGATCTTATGTATGTTCCTTACATTGAAAACATGCATGACTGTTATAGATCTATCGATATGGAGAATCAAGTACGTACATGTATGTAGAAGAAAATAAAACATTACACTCGTTCATAGCAAGATGGAAACCAAAACAAAAAAAAAAGGATTGTATGGTTTTATGAAACCACGGTAAAAGTGAAACTTTTAAGCGAACTATAGGCGCCGCCATATTGGCCTTGGCTGCTCTGACGAGCGCCTTTCACTTTATCCCTACTCCGCGCCCAACCGTCACGCGACATGCAACACACAGACGAAAAAGTTTGAGACGATGTAATAAAAGTTTCACTTTAAAATGAGAATAGGTTAAAAGCTTAGTGAATGGTATTACCGAGTTATTAAGCAGTGATAGCCTTGTGGTGTGACCGTCGGACTGCCAAGTCATAGGTCTCGAGTTTGAACCCAAGGCACGCACCTCTGACTTTTCGGATTCATGTGCCTATTGTATAATTATCACTTGTTTAAAAAACGGTGAAGGAAAACATCGTGAGGAAACCGGCATGCCTGAGAGATATTTCTTGACGGAGGCCCATGGATCGCTTTAAAACTCTGACACCAGGTTAGTCACTAACCACACCAAAAGAAGAAGACCGAATTATGTGCCCAGAGTAAACTAAATTTCTTCCCATTTTTAAACGGCTTCAAAAAAGGAGGAGGTTCTCAGTTCATCGGGATATTTTTTTATGTATGTTCCCCGATTATTCGAAGACGGCTGGACCGATTTGATTTTTTTTTTTGTATGTAAGGGTATACTTTCAAGTTGGTCCCATTGTCATTTGGTCACGATCTGATGATGGGATCTTGGAGAAATCGAGGGAACTCTTCAAATATTATAGGCACATCTATGGCGATTTGGGTATTTTTGATCAGCAGTTGATATTAGGCTATTGTAACTTAGATAAATTACAAACCAACCCACTAAAAAGAGATATTTTTTTTACAAAAAATTCAACCGCCTTCCAAACTACAAATTGAAAAATAACTTTAATTTCCGAAGTCGGTGTCAAAAAACTAAAATACTGATCCAAAGACACCGACTTCCGAAATTAAAGTTATTTTTCACTTTGTAGTTTGAAAGTCGGTTGTTTTTTTTTTATGTTTTATACATAGGTATGTCATTACATAATCGTAATTATTTTACCTCTGAAGGCCATCGTGCGCACACACATAAGATCATCGTTATTGATGTGCTAAATGGCATAACAGACACAAGTATGGTACAATGAACTGATAAAGTAGGCTAATACGTGAGGACATGCACATCGCAACGTATCGCAGTGATTTTCTGACCGTACTTTGCCCCTTTTGCTTTTTATGAAGCGAAGATAATACTGCTTATATCTTTAAAATTTTCATTTGATATTCTACTACACGAACTTAATCTTTGGTGACTTCGTTTAGCCCAATTTAATGATGCTTTAAAAATTTCGACATTTGTTCTTCGTAATTGCTACGTGTACTTACGCGCGTAGTAGTAACTACGAGTACTACGTATAGTTTCAACAACGTTCGTTTACGAAAAATATTGTATGCTCTTTTAAAGGATTATATAAGCACTTTCGGTTGTAGGACATTTGACTTATCATTCCAATCATTAAATAATGTATACTTTTAATTTATATCAAATATAATTTAATTTATAATTCAATTTTTTACTTTTTAGTAACAATTTTTTATATATTTTAATTTATTCAGACATAATATTGATAATCAAGTTAATCCTTGGTTTTACTGTATTGTATTCGTGTGTTTAAACTTTTATAATAGCATGTAGGTATATTGTTTTTTTTTTTTAAATTCTTAATTTAATTTAAATTATGTACTCGATAATGTGTAAGCTATGGTTACCTGTAATTGAGTATGCGTTACAGGATAATGTATTATAACTAAGTTTTACTATTGTAAAAGATAATAATTGTAATGTAACTCGTTGGTAATCCTTAAACAAATAAATAAAGGTATGAGGAACACGATGTAAAGTTTACTCATCCTCTATATATAAAAGGGAGTATCCTCCGACCATACGGGTGTCGTTTCTGGCGGGCAGCTGCCCAACGATTGATATCGGATAGTTATATGTGTCGTTCACGCGATAAACTCTATTTGCGCGATGCAGGATTTCTGTGACGTCACGATTTTGTGTGACGTCAAGTCTTTGATACGTAGTTCGTATGTGGCAATGTAGATGTCGCCACACCCATTAAATACCATTAGGACAAAACGGGATTATTGAGTAATCTTTGCTGACTAAGATGACATGGCATTATTATAAATTTCATCTTCCAAAGTGCGTTGTCCTGAACTTCAAATCTCTTACGAAGAATATTCTTCAGTGGACATTAATACTTCTTCCATTAAACATCAATTGACTGCGTGAACAACAAGGCCACGCATAGACCTAGTCAATTCAATCAAAACAGTTTTGTCTAAACACTGTTTTGCATCATTGTTCTCATAGAACACTAGTCTGACTTTAACACAATCTTGACTAGTTCCGCACACTACCTTATTGGAACAATGAGAACTACTCAGCAATCACGAATCGCCATAGATTATTCTATTAATCAACAATCAAATCACCGATTAAAATAGAAAATTTATCACCATTTATTACGTGAGCGTCTTAAGCTGGTTTCCGACGCGTGCGTGAAATGGCGCACGCACGCGCACCGGCCCGCACGACGCACCGTGGGAAGGGTATCGTGCGTGGTAGCGAAGACGCGTGCGTCGCGGTGCGTCCCGGTGCGTCCGAGTTTGGATACATTCCCTTTGAAGTTACCGACTCGGTGCGGATTAGCTCGCACGGACACGCACCATGGGAAGGGTAACGTGCGTGGTAGCGCAGACGCGTGCGTGGCGGTGCGCCCGATCCGCGGCGAGTCGGTAGACTTCAAAGGTGCGCGAGGTTTTGCTCGGTTCCTATAAACAAAAACGAATCGTTTTGCTTACCAATGGTAGCGTTTTTATTGCCCAACTTAGCATATAAATCGGGGATGTTCGCGCTGTTTCGCACTGATGGCTTTCATGCCATCATTCGCAAGAGAACGGTATCCCTGATCTGCAGAATGCGTGGCAGCCGCATCAAAATCTAGAAGACAATAGCCGATAAGATCTCATCCCCGCTTTGGAGGTCACTTGTTAAATCAGTCATCTAGACATAGTTTGACTGATTCTGACTTTTATTTTTATTATTTTTAATATTTGTAATTTTTACATAATGAATTTTTGGATTTTAATTTTAATGAATTTAAAGAATGTAAATTATTTTAAAGATTTGATTTAATTTAAAGATCAATTTATTTTATAATTAGATTTTATGAAACTTATTAATTAATTTTACAATTTGATTTTATGCACAGACGCCAGCACATCAGGCTACTACAATCTGTCAAATTTATTTAATAGATTTTCAACTTTATTGCTGAAGTATAAGGTTCAAAGTTGATTGGGTAAATTTGACAGTTTCGGGTAGCTTGATGTGCTGGCGTCTGTACGTCTGTCTCTATTTCAATTTCTATGTAGTTATTTTTTGATTATAATAATATTTATTATTGTAGCATGTATCTTTGATTAAGTACTAACGTAATTTTTAAGTAGGTCTACTAACATTAATATGGATCACTGCATCTGATTTAAATAAATTAATTAAAAAATAAATATGTATGTATGTAAATTCATAAGATTTTTTTTAGACATGGGCGTTTATAGATTTTTACGCAAACGGTTAAATATTCGATTTCAGATTATGAAATCGTTTTCAAAATCCGTTTTTAGAAATCAATTTCCGGAGCTGCTCTGGCGCCTCCGGCTCGCAGTTTCGATCGTCTCTAGTAATATTATAATTCGGTTGTAAGTGCATCGATCAAAACTATCCAAACATAAACAAATACTTGCTTACGCAAATCTACTCTTGCCGTAGTTTTGTGAAATCGGTTTGTCTAGTTCGGCTTATCCATACGATACAATGGTGCCGATTCTCTTGTCACAAATGCCTCTAAACTAAACTAAAAATCACCAAAATTTAGTTTATTCCTGTCAAACGACGATTTCCCATTCTGAAATAGACTAAAGTGACACAACTTAACTATATTTTAGTTTGACAGCACTAAGATGGCACTGAGATATTAGTTTAGTGAAAATGGCAATTTTGCTATTCTGAATTTGACGTTTTTAACCTAAAATTTAGATTTTCTAACTAAATATGACTATTTTTAATCGCGACTAAAAACATGTGGAATAAAATTGGTTGTCATGAACTAAAATTCACACCAACACCTCGACTTCAGATGAAAAAACAGTACTGAATATTTTTTTTTCTTTTGCTTATATCTCGAAAACGGTGTGTCCAATCGCAAAAATAATGAAAATTTCGACACCCTTTATAAAACCTTTAAACCCCTAACACTCTACATGTAGGTAATATTTTTTCTTATTTTCCATACAAAAAGTGAAAAATCCATATAAAACACGTCGAGGCTGCCCCCCCTGCGCGCCTCCGGCTCTAAAAAGATTCACGTGGTTAGGTATCACGTGTGGAGTCGCGATTGTCAAATTCGATTTAGATGTGTCAAAATTATTTTTAAATTTAGAGAATTTATTTTGCAGAATAGCTTTGAGATTCTCATAGTCAAAAGTAAGGAATTTTAGTGATAGTTTAGTTAGTTTAGTTCGGTGTACAAGAGAATCGGCACCAATTTGTGACTAAAATCGGATTTTAGATACGTTTCGATATATCTGACGCATGTCTACTAATTTTACCTTTGACAGCTAAGTAGTTCCATAATTTGCGTATATGTGCATATCTGCAAAGCTATGAGTTTTTGCATCATTATTGGTAAAGATACAAAAAAGTGGTAATGCAACTATTTATTTATGATTTTTTAGTGAAAATATCAAGTACTTATTTGAGATTTTCGTCGAATTTGAAAAAAAAAATTGTTATGGTTATACTTTCTAGTTGGTTCCATTGTCATTTGATCAGGATCTGATGATGGGATCTTGGAGAAATCGAGGGAACTCTTCAAATATTATAGGCACACCTATAGCGATTTGGGTATTTTTATAGTAACTCATAGATTTGCTCTCAGAAAGCACCATTTGGTAAAGCGGAACTGATGATGAAGGACACAGATGGCCAACGGAACTTCTCAATAATAAGTAGGTATTTCACGGGTTTCAATTTGATTACTTTATATGGTGAAGGGTGGGCGTTTTGGGGGACTGTCTTATGTAATTTTGACGTTTGAAAAATGCTGATTTTTAGCCTAGTATGAATAAATGACTTGAATTTTCATTTTTTTTTAATGTTTATGGTTGCCAAGCAATTTATCTTCGTCACAATGCATATGATATGGAGAAGTGTTTGCGATCAACAAGTCACAGGGGCCGACACCAAAGGCTGAAGGCTGCGGGTCTCGACCTCAGGACAAGCTGCTTCTCACACGGACAACTGTTACGTTGCTTCCTCCCGAGTCACCATTCCTGACTCTCTGTATATTTTAACTGCTAAGAATAAAACTACAAACGTAGTATACAGGGAAGTTTTATGAAATGTGGCTGTTACTGTAGTATATTGTGGTGTTTTACGACTTTCACGCAAACGAAGTCGCGGGCAGAAGCTAGTAATGTAATATTGCTCATCCCCATAGCAAATAGCGTGATAGTCTATACCCTACAGTTGGAACAGACAAACATTCTAAAAACTATATTTTCGGCATAAGAATCGATCCCAGACCTCTTAGCAATAACTTTCTTTCAAAAATATTCAACGTACGTTTTTAACTTCGCTACGATTTTATCATGTGTATAGATATAGATAATAAAAAAAAAAAAAATCGTAGTACAAAATGTGAAAAAAAGAAAAACAGCAAAACCGTAATTGGGAAGCGAACTTACAACCCCATGTTTGCAAAGCAATGGTCCAACCGCTGCATTAATTGCTTCACTGAAATTTATCTATAATAGCCGTTCCTATACAATATGTCCGGTATCGGACTATACAAACTTAAAGGGGTGGTAGTTTGCTCTATTCTATCAATAAAATTATTCTACATGTAGGGTCGGAACCCATCCCCCTCCTGAATGGCAGCCATTTTTGTGTTTTGATCGCCTTTTATGGAGCGTGCATACTAATAGTACAGTAACTTTAAAAGGTAAAGCCCAATTGTCATAAAAAAATACTTTTAGCAACGGAAAAGTATTAACAATGGGTTAAATAACTCAAATAATAACATTGAATGCTGCATCATATTGAAATAAATGCTAAAAGATCAATTTTACGTTAAAAATAACATCGTTTTTTTGTTAATCACGGTTATTACAAAATTCACCCCGGAGAACTACCTTTTTTTATCTACTCGTCTAACAAATGTTTAGTTCACCTAAATAATGATACCAAAAAATCGATTCTATGACAATTAGTTTAAGAGATATTGTTGCTTGAACGCAGCCATTCCGTACGTGCGATATGAATGAGCGCTGCATTACATGTGGTAGCAGCCAGTAGCAGGTACAAAAAAGATTTTCTGCATGTTATTGAAGTGAGAAAGGGATAAAATACACATTTCGAGGGATGACGCGAAAACAAAAGAAGTATACATCAAATTAAAACTTAACTAGTTTTTTTTTTTTATCAGTCCGTTTGTTCTATACTCCGTTTGAAATAAGATTAGACATTTAAACAAACCTTTTTTACAGTCCTTTCGACCGATTTTGACTTCTATTGCGTAGGCATAAGGATGGCATTAAAAGCAAAAAAAGTGGTTACAAACCAACTGTTTACTGCAGCTGCCATTTGTTTCTATTGCGTTGGTGGCATGACCAACGCAATAGAAGTCAAAATCGGTTGAACGGACTGTAAAAAATGTTTAGTTAAATGTCTAATCTTATTTCAAATGGAGTATAGTTATTGAGACTACACCTGTTGTTCCAACAACAATATCTCTTAAACCATTAGTCATAGAATCAATTATTTGGTATCATTATTTAGGTGAACTAAACATCTGTTAGACAAGTAGATAAAAAAAGGTAGTTCTCCGGGGTGAATTTTATAATACCTAACCGTGATTAACAAAAAAAACCGGCCAAGTGCATGTCGGACCACGCACAATGTAGGGTTCCGTAGTTGGGATGAATTTATCCCAAGAACAAACTTAACTTTGTAGTTGAAAAAAAAATCTTTCATCCGGAATGTATAGGAGAACATGTTTTTACAACCGCAAATCTAAGTTGGTTGATTATTACTCGTTAACTTGTAAAGCCTGCTCAGCTGTGATAGTTTTCCTTTTAAATTCGTTATACATATAAGCTACTGCTGTAATTTTTTTTCACACATCCAAAACTAACCATTTAGCTGGCAGGGGGGGGGGGGACACTTGACTCTAACAAAAATTAGCACTTTAAAGCCTAATATTTCACAAACGGATCCCTGAATCCAAAAATGGTTTTCACAAACTCACAATATTTTTGAAGGACCTTTCCAATGATATCGCACATCATGAGATAAAAAAAAAACATCACCACTTTACGTGTATGGAAGGTACCCTAAAAAAATATGTTTTTCATAATTTAGTTTTACCACTTTGTCGGCGTAATTAATATGTATACCTATGCCAAATTACAGCTTTCTAGTACTAAGGGTCTCGGAGCTAGACCGCGGACAGACAGACAGACAGACAGACGGACATGACGAAACTATAAGGGTTCCTTGTTTACTACGGAACCCTAAAAACGATGTTATTTTTAATGTAAAATTGATCTTAAAATTCTTTTTCTTATAATTTAAGCATAAGCAATGTGATGCAGCATTCAATGTTATTATTTGAGTTATTTAACCCATTGTTAATACTTATCCGTTGCTAAAAGTATAATTTTTATGACAATTGAGCTTTAAAGAGCGTGCATACTTTTAGTATGCACGCTCCATAAGTTTGTACATTCCGAAACCGGACATATTGTATATTTCATGATTAACTGCTTAGTTCCATAAAGGTATAGCGTGATGATAATCATTTAAAAAGTTAAATCGATAACCATCTACAATATCCTAATATTTTGGCGCGTTTTTTTCCAAAAATACGAACATAATATAATATTGCTCGTCCCCAATAGTAAATAGCGTGATAGTTTATACCCTACAGTTTGACCAGACTTATATAATAATACCTATGCAAAATTTTAACAGAATTTATCCGCTAGAATTTGCGACATGCTGGAACATACAAACAGCCAAAAATTCTAATAAATATAATATTTTCGGCATTAGAATCGATACTAATACTTTTTTCAAAAATATTCAATGTAAGTACAGTTTCGACTTCGCTACGATTTTATTATATGTATAGATAGATGGTCTTAGCAGATAGAGTTAGAAAGAAAGATTTTTTTTATTTGGGACACGTACAGGAAATACAACATCAAAACTGAGAAAATTATAAAAACAATAGCAATTTCAGAAAAGAATATTAAAATTGACTGCCTTGTCGGTCTAGTGGTTGCAAGCGCTACTGCTGAGGTCCTGGGTTCGATTCCCGGGTCGGGCAGTGTTATTGTGTTTTTAACCGACTTCCAAAAAGGAGGAGGTATGTTCGTCGCGTATGTTTGTTTTTTTTTTTATTTATGTCCTCCGATTTCTCCGTCAATTATGAACCGAGTTTGAAAATTCTTTTTTTGTTTGAAAGGGTATGCTCTCAAATTGGTCCCATATAAATTTTATTAACTATGCTTGGATAGTTTTTGAGTTAGTTACACAACACGTATTTTTTTCCCACTTAGTATGTAGATGATATGATAAGTTTCTGTCACTGGTAGCAGGTAGTGGTATTCAAATGTGTGTTTGAAAAATAAAAACTTTTTACAAAAAAAAAACAACCGACCTCCAAAAAAACACTACAAAGTGAAAAATAACTTTAATTTCGGAAGTCGGTGGCAAAAAACGAAAATACAAAACCCAAGACATCGACTTCCGAAATTAAAGTTATTTTTCACATTGTAGTGTTTTTTTGGAGATCGGTTGTTTTTTTTTGTAAAAAGTTTTTTCCTATCTGAAATTTCTCAGTAGTAGCTCGGAGTCTGAATTTGTGCCCGGGTTGATGGCAATAGACTCGCCCCCTATTTCATGGGACTTAAACATAACTGCCGAAATGTGGGGGTACCTGCTACAGGGACACCTCTGCCCATGTTATGTAATATTAAAATTTAAAAAATTGTGTGTTCAAAAAAGTTGCTCTTCTTGGAAGATTCCTCATAGATATCAAGAAAGTATTTCCTTGAGGATCATTTGGCCATGAGCCTGGATGCACTCCACCTTCATTTTCAGTATCAAAAGTACCGGTATTCGTGGTGAATTTTTAGATTGTCTTAAAAAGTTGCACAGTAAACAACTCTTCATAACAATATTGGATAAGTACTTTTGGTTCCAATAAAAATGGTTTCTTAAGTACCCTAAAATAAAAATAAGGACCTATATAAACCAAATAACGTGATTGCCACTACAGCTGTAACAAATCTAATTTGATAAAAACAATATAGAAAACTAGCTTTTGCCCGCGGCTTCGCACGCGTAAAGGTCGGAAAATATCCCACAGGAACGTACTACCGATATTCAGAGTACTTATCATATGTCCTAACCCAGGTCATGGCCTATCCGTATGCCTTTCATTTAAATCTGGTCAGCCGTTACGGCATGAAAAGGTAACAAACAGAAAGATAATAAATCTGTTTTAGGGTTCCGTACCTCAAAATGAAAAACGGAAATCCTTTAAGGATGACATCGTTGCCAGTCAAGACACTTTTTCTCAGAAACGCGTAGAGGTATCAATTTGAAATACCTAGATATTAAAAACTTAGGCTAAGCACGCACTACGGATTTTGATCGTTGCGGATAATATTTCGAGTTGTTCTATTTCCTCTCAGGCTCATTTCCTACGAAATGTATGGAAAGTTTTTTTGTAATTTCTGAATTTTCTCATACTCAAACCTCAGTTGGCCCGATATAGTTTTTGACCCTCGTAATAAGAAATAGGATCGACTGGCATCAAAAAAGTTTTTGTGAAAATTGCCCATGTTCTTGCTGACTGTACAATTTTTTCAAAATCTGTGAATGTAGATCAAAATGTTTCAAAAAGTTAAGGACAGTCTCCTAAGACCGTTATCTTATAGCGATAACGGTTAAGGTACCTGCCCTTATTGCCCCATATCAACATTCACCCTGTATATGTTATGATTGACTACTTAGCTCCATAAAGGTATGGCGTGATTATGATCTTTTAAAAGGTTAAATCCATAATTATCTGCAATATTCTAACCTTTTGGATAGTCTTTTTACAGTTTGCAGTAAACTATAGAAGAATACGAACATAATGCAATATTGCTCATCTTCCATAGCAAATAGCGTGATAATAATATTTTTTGAAAAAGTCTATTATGACGTTTCCATTATTTGATATAGATTATTTATACCAATTTTCAAGTTAATCAAGCCAAACAGTAAAATCCTCCCCTGTAAAAATGAATACCCCTTTTCACCCCGTTAGGGGTAGACTTTCAAAAAACCCTGATATACGTTTTTATTTGTTTTCAGTCTTAAGTATAAATATTGAGTTTCGAGTTAATCAGACCGCGCGTCTTCCATACAAACTTTGACACCCCCCAATCCTCCCTTAGGGGGTAGTTTAGAAAAACTAAAAATGTCAAACTTTATAATTTACATAGATGAGTATTTGTGCCAAGTTTCAAGTTTATTAACTAAAGGAATAAGATTTTTCATACAAACAAAATCCCCCCTTTTCACCCCCTTAAAAGTCGGTTTTCCAAAAACCCTTTCTTAGTGGATGCCTACGTCATATTATCTACTTGTGTGCCAAATTTCAGCCCATTCCGTTCAGTGGTTTGAGCTGTGCGATGATAGATCAGTCAGTCAGTCATTCAGTCAGTCACCCTTTCCTTTTATAGATATAGATTGTAGGTATATAATGTCAAAAAATTAAAGATTATGTCAAGGAAGAATGTAAAAAAAAAAAAAAAACATCGTAATTTGGGAGCAGTTAATAGACATTTACATTGTTATGCCGTTAATGAGGTATCTTTCTTTTGTTCCCTTAGCGTGGAGACGGCTTCAACATATTTTCAGTGAGAGAAATGCACTATCTGCCACAAACACGTAGGGAAGTGGTTCCTCCTTGAAGGGCAAATTAGTCGATGCTGGAAAATACAGTACATTTCTAAAAAAAACTATACATCTCTGTATTTCTGCAAACACCGCCATTATTTATTCTACCATAACATCCGCAATCCACAAATGTGAAGTTATATTCAGCATCCACCAAAGCTAACAGAACAATGCTAATGTGGCTTCGAATCTCGAGGCCCACACAGACCGACACACACCGTCGGAAAATGCATGGTGTGTGTTGTGTAGCTATCTGTGGTCTTCAGAATACAATAGAATAGAATGGAATCATTATTTATTTGCATAGAACGTAGGTACAAAAAATACAGATGTTTGTGTGGGCTGGTGCGCTTGCGTGCGCAATATCGCGCACCGTCGGAAGACCCTTCGTGCGCGGTGCGTGGTCGTGCGCTGTGCGGGCCGGTGCGCGTGCGTGCGCGATATCGCGCACCGTGGGAACCCGCCTTTATACGACTTATAAATCAATTACTTTTTATTGCAACTCATTAAGTAAGACCATTATTAGTCGTATTGCAATATAAACAACTAATAGTTTGTGTTATTCTAACAGTTACGATCGAATATTACAATAATACTAATAAAATGGTAATATTCGGTTGTAGCTTGAATTGATTTTATTGTGTCTTGTTTCATGTTTTGTTGAAATTATACTCTCTATAGTTGTTTTTATCATAGATTCTATGGTTTTCATTTTTCATGGAGCGCTAGGCTGTCTGACAGACCGTTGACTCAAAACTAACACGAACAAAGTATATTTCAAATAAATAATTGTAAATATATTACTTTCCTATACATATTGCACACAGCTAATTGAATTTACATAAAATGAACAAACTTACATAAAATAAAGTTGTCTAGCAACATGTTCACACAACAGAAATTCCATGTATGGCGGCTAAAACGTTAATAATTAATAAACATTAATTAAGTGCAGTGTTTGTTCAGCAAGTCCCCGCTAAAGCTAATGACCACACGTGGTCTAAGTCATTCGTCTTCATTAGCGTGTTTATTTTAGAATGGACCAACACTTGTTATGCCTGACTAAGTCTGGACTCATTTATTTATTCAGCCTAAACTTAACTCACTGACTTCGTTATATTTTAATAAATGATAACTTCATACTAAGGTAGTATTTATTTGAAAATGTGCATTACTTTGTCCACTAGTGGACAGCGATGAGATATTTTATGGTATCCATAAATTGACTTAAGACGCAGATATATGCCAGTGACCTTGAGTGGTTAGCTTGCGTGTTCTGTACTGAGCTCACGCAACGCGTCGTCCTTCCAGCCAGTAATAGGACTCGCCCATCAAGGAGCGCTGTCCCAAATTAGACACATTATTAATTTATTATACGTAAAACGAAAAGTATTTTAATAAAACACTTATACTAAAAGATTAATAATTAAATTATCTTTAAAATGGTGAAGGTTCCAGAAAAATACGCTTGATAGATTTTGCGTCATTCTCAGTTTTTTACCAGCGTTAGACATAACTTTACAAATTAATTTCACTATGTAATATAAACATAATCCAAAATATGCCTATATTAAAATATTAAAAAAATGCTTTAATTTAACATATATTTTTTCTAAATCATTAACACTACTCGTTTCGACGTCATCTTCAGTATAAAATCATTAAAAGTCGGTTATCGTCGCTTTAAGGCTCCCAGGCTTAAAGCAGACAGGCGCAACGCGACGCGACGGTGCGACGTGATTCTGGAAGAACAATTTCATTGAAGTTTTCATAGAAATTGTTCTACTAGAGGGAGTCGCCTCGCGCCTGTCTGTGGGAGCCTTTAACTTGATTTTCCTATCTATTGCCATAAAGCTGCAGTGTCTCACGTCTCTACTGCAATCAAGTACCTAAATAAGGTTTTCCAAGCTCACACAGTTTAATTAGGAATGAGTTCATAAACTACATAACTGAAATATTTTTTGTTAGAATATGCTAACGAAAAAGATTGAATTATTCGGAAGAATATCAAACAAAACCGAATAATTCGTGGCATCATTTATCACAGCAAGGGTGCTAATCATACATCAAACGGTCTGCTAAGCCTTCCTTTTTCATTGCCATTGTCGGGTTAGATTAAAAAATAAAACGTTACCATTAAGGATCCTCTTAATCAGTCGACCATGACCTTCCCATTGCCAAGGTCGTGCCGGGGCGCAGACATCAATGGCGTGATTTCTCGTCTAAATATTCCACACTTTAATTGTTGATGAACACATACAGTTAATTGATGTTGCCATACTCTTAGGGGTTTCCCTATCAACGGGCGAGGTTCTGCGAATCGTGAGGGAATTCAATTGCTCTACATTTCGTAATAGTAAAATTCAAAGATACTTTAATGTTTACAATTGATGGATATACCCGCAGTTTTCTTGCAGCACAATCAACTTAAGCCTGTGGAGTTCTTAAACAAAACTTTTATCGAAAAAAACTTTTTACAACAAAAAAACAACGGACTTCCAAAAAACTTTTTTTTTTCTTTTTTTCTCGTTTTAGTTGTGGTACCTACCCCACACACATTCGAATACCACTACCCGCTACCAGTGACAGGAACTTATCATATCATCTACATACTACCTAAGTGGGAAAAAAATACGTATTTTGTAGCTAACTCAAAAACTACCCAAGCAAAGTTAATAAAATTTATATGGGACCAATTTGAGAGCACACCCTATCAAACAAAAAAGACATACATTAAAAAAAAACATATGCTACGAACATAATATAGCCTTCTCCTTTTTGGAAGTCGGTTAAAAATGGAAGACTTTTATCGGTGTTTGCGGTTTCTTCTACAAAAGTCACAAAGATCAGTGTAACTTCTTAACAATTTCGTCGTTGGTAACCCTGGCACCGCCCATGCGGAGCAGTGATTTAATAAATCACTGAATCATTGCGTAGGTACGCAAATGTGAGACGTGAACATAGACAAAGGTCAGCTGAGATTAAAAACACCGCCGGGTCATATCAACAAAACAATGATTGGAAAACAAACACAATGGACTTTGTTATGGCTCGTCAAGATGAGTCTGTTGCAGATGTATTGTTCATTCAAAACCTAATTACAAATAAATGTGCCGATACCAGTTTGTAACAATGTCGAGCCTTCATACGTTACGTTCGTCGTTCGTTACGTTTTTTATGGTTCTGTACATTTAAATTGAGATATTAAATTATTTGTAAAAAAAATCTTTTAGCAAATATGTTGCAAAAAGAAGTTAAATGTAACGAATGAAAGCTTACTCTTTGGTTATCAGTTATTTATTATGCCTATTGAAGAATTCTTTATAAAATATTGTTTTATTACTCTGTTGCCTTTTTGAGTTATTGTTAGTGTTTCTTGAATGGAAATAAAAAGTACACAGCGACTTCAAAGTTTACCTCTATAACATTTAAATTGGATCGGCAACAAAACAATCAACCTTGACCTTGATCTTGCCAGAGTTCGAACACATTACAATAATAGCGGCGGTGGGTTGGTTCCTGAATGGCTTCCGTTGTGCCATGCGCCTGCGCTTCCCGGCTCCACGGCGCCGGCGCACAGTGGGCTGGGATTACAAGGTTGGGTCTTAAGAGATCAAATGTATTTTTTTGGTATCTAGGCATAAATTTAAAACGTTTTTATTCTTTGACTTTTTTTAATTTAACGAATACTTTCGGAGATATAGCCATATCAAATTTGTATGAAGAGTCATGTTATTTTAGTTAAGCAATTTATTCCAATTAAATTGAAATTGAAAATAATGTATACTAAACGGCCTGAAAACCTCAATACCTACTTAGTTTTTTAAAAAAAAAACAATGTTCGACATTTTCCACCACCATAGGTAGGTATGACGTAATTTGTTTTGAGACTTATTTCCGGGAATCAAGGGATAAGAGTGCGCGAGCGCAACAACAAGTTATGACGTGTCGTAACGTGATTGGTGCAACGATAGGGTATCTACGGAATGTTCGGTTGCATTCAAACGTACTTCAGTGTTCTATTACCCACCATAATGGACGCACTACACCCACACATTCATTACTTACTTATTTGTTATTTTGTATTTGTGAAAATGTTTGAAAATTTAGTGACAAACCTTGATCTTGTCGTTATTTTAAAAAACAGTGGCAGTATTAAAAATAATGACAGTTTGTGTAGTGAGATAAGGTCTAAATTTTTAGTCGAATTAAGTGATGATCACGAAAAGACCTTAAAGTTGTTTTGTGCAAAATTTTGTTATAATTTAAATAGAAGATGGGAAAACGCTTATCGTAAAGAAAATATATTCAGAACTTAAAATATTGAATGGTTACAAGAAAACATAATATGGCCAGATTTTATTAAGTGTTTAATAGGCAGTAATGAAGATCAACCAGCACCGAGTACATCAACTCAGTATGTATCACCATCAAAAGTTTCTGTCGGTGTCTCCACCGAACAAAGCCCAAGAAAACCTTTTTGTGAATTAGCGCCTAAACAGAAAAAAAGACGTGCAGAAAACTTTCATTTATCTTCGGACGAAATAAAATATGCATATTTTGAGCAGTTGAAAGCGGATGGGAATGAGGAGGTTGCTAAAATACTAGAACATTTACTAAAGAATCCCCAAGATGTAAAAAAAGTAAAAAAGTGCATATCTGTTAAAGAAACAAAATCTGTGTTTTCTCCGGATGAGGCTTTAGGGTTATTTTTATCACTTAAGCTGACCAAGTGGCAATACAATACTTTAAGAAAAAGTGTTAACGAAAAAGACAGTAATATATTTCCATCTTATTATCAAGTGCAACATGCGAAACAGAAATGCTATCCACCAAAAGATGCTATTACAGTGACAGAAACCTCAGCTAAAATAAAGTTACAAGCTCTATTGGATATAACGACAACAAGAATAATGACGTCACTCGTCATAGATAGTAGTTGTAAAGAATTTACACTAATCAGTAAGTGGGGATTTGACGGTGCTTCTAATCAAGCCAATTACAAACAAAAAATGCAAACAGACGATGAACAAGAAAGTCAACTTGACGATTCAAGCATGTTTATGGGTAGTTTAGTGCCAATAAAATTAGTGTGCGGCGAACAAGTTATCTGGCAAAACGATTCACCAAATTCATCTTACTGGTGTCGTCCAATCTTTTTCGAATTTGTGAAAGAAAATAAAATAACGATATTGCGGGAAAAAAGTGCTATTGAGGAAGAGATTGTAAATTTAGTGAAAACAGAAGTTGGAGAAATAAAAATTTCACACTCTTTATTAATGACTATGATAGACGGAAAAGTAACATCAATTTTATGTGATACTTCATCTCAGAGATGCGACATTTGTAAAGCCACTCCAACAGAGATGAATAATTTGCCCTTAATTGCATCAAAACCGACTGATCCAGATCTCTGTAAATACGGATTGTCATCATTGCATACCTGGATACGAATGATGGAATGCATTCTGCATATAGCCTACAGATTAACGATACAGACATGGACAGTAAAGGGAGACAACAAGTGCATCATGGAAAGAAGAAAGAAAGACATACAAGACGCTTTTAAAAATAGAATGGGACTTCTGATTGATGTTGTTAAACAAGGGCACGGCTCCACGAATGACGGAAATACTGCTAGAAGATTTTTTGCAAATCCAAACATGACTGCTGAGATAACTGGTGTTAGTGAAAAATTAATAAGGCGATTTGCAATCATTTTAGAGGCAATTTCATCAGGTAACCACATTGACACAGCGAAATTTCACGAATATGCTCACGTGACCATGCAACTGTATTTGGAATTATATAGCTGGTATTATATGCCTTCAAGTGTTCATAAAGTTCTTATGCATGGTGCAGCTATTATTGAAAGTTTTGGTCTAATACCAATTGGACAGCTATCTGAAGAAGCTGCTGAAGCTAGAAATAAAGACTTTCGTAGGTACCGCCAACACCATTCCAGGAAATGCAGTAGAAAAACTACAAATGAAGACATTTTAAATAATTTATTGACCAGCTCTGATCCACTCATTTCAGCGAAACGTCACAAACTTCGCAGAAAACATAAAACTTTGTCAGTAGAATATTATTATATTATTATTATTTGATGATGACGAATACGAAAATTTTGCATTCGTTAATGTGGATACCCTTGACAGTGATTAAATTAAAACAGTGCAGTGGCCAGTAGTGATTGTGATTTTTACTTATTTATTTATTTATTTTATTAGTCCTTAGTGGATTAGGCCTAAAGGGGAGACCACTACATAAAAAAAAACGCGCCTAGTTCTTAACCTCTATGGTGGTGTGGAATAGAGAACAAAATTTGAAATTGCGACCAAATCGCAGAAAATCGCAACCCGAGAATAGGCGCTAAAATAGGACAAATATACGTACTATGCATACGTAGAGTCAATTCTTTGAGAAAATTTGAGAATTTCGAGATTTTCACATTTTTTTCTTTTGCTTCATACAAAAATTACTTTGGATATTTATAACTCCGAAAATACTAAGTTATCTGAACGACCCTCATAGAAATAATTACTTATAATCGATAGATAAATCCAACACAATATTTAAAATTTCAGAAAAAGAAACTTTTTTTTTTAAAATGCTAAGTCCTTTACCGGCCCGTTTCAGCCCACTGTGCGGCGCGGCCATGAGCCGTGGCCATCACCGGCCAGCCCGCCACCTCCGTGACCTCCATTCTAAACCGCCTCATCACCATTCCTAGATATTGTCTCTCACGAAGAACCGACATCGAATAAATTAACGACTGCCATATAAATAAAATACTACTGTATTTTATAGTCGCAGTAAATAATATTATATGAGTCTTTACTATTTATATAGGTTCTTATAATTTATTAAATGGTGCCTGCTCATCACAACATGTAGGTAATTACGCGAAATGATCATTAATCTCGTCACTATTGTAATACCTAATATGGTGTTGTTTACGAGAAAAGAGAAAACGCTGCAGTGCATAGATAACACCGAAATCTATTTGTTACATGTGAAAGCTTAAGATAGGAAACATTACGGATTCGTCATTTAAAAACATTATTCTAAATAAATAAATAAATTTACAGTAAACAGTTTTTGCACTCATTGACACTACTCTGACCAAGTAACCGAAGTCAATGATCGGCATAAATTATGGATAATTTAAGAAAATTATCTGGAAAGTTCCTCGGTGAAAATCACATTCTACCTATGCTTTTTATTGTTACGTAGAAATCTATGTAGGTATATTGCATGACGTGTATGTTAGTATTAGTGATGTGCCGGATATCCGCGGATATCCGAGGGAGAAAAAGATCTGTATCCGTTACTTTTTGGCGGATCTTGAACGGATCTTTTATATTAATACATTTCATCACGTATACGTAATGAAATGTAACATTATAGGCTGATGATGATGATGATGAATGAAATGTATACAGATACAGGATACAGATCTTTTTTCTCCCTCGGAGATCCGCAGATATCCGCGGATATCCGCGAATCACGGATATCCGGCACATCACTAGTTAGTATTATAACTTTATAACGCATCACATCATATAATTGTATGTTCTGCAATTTTCATCATTAACTATTTAAAAGGAAAAGTGCTCATATATAGGTTAGTGATTAAAAATTAATGAAAAAGATTATGTATGAATAAATTGTCGTCCAAATAATTTAATCGTAACTTAGTACGTTTTAGTTAAGTCTAGTCTTAGTCTGTAACTTTGTATACATTGGTGCCGATTCCCTTGTCGACAAACTAAACTAAATTTAAGTTCAGTGCATCTTTTTCTTTCTATTTAATTAAGAATAGGACAGAAGATAAATTTTAGTTTAGTTCTGTCAAATAAATCAGCGCTTGACGTAAATTGACGTAATTTTAGTAGGCAAGTTTTTAATCACGTCTAAACTTGTATGGAGTAGTGACAGGCGCTGATTAATTTGACAGGACTAAGCTAAAATTTATCTTCTGTCCTTTTCTTAATGAAATAGAAAGAAAAAAGATGCACTGAACTTAAATTTAGTTTAGTTTGTGAACAAGGAAATCGGCACCATTGTGCAATAAATAAATAAACTTAACCGGAAGTGGAGAGATATGTATACATAAATGTAGGCATGAAGAATAAGCTGATGAAAGCATACTACGCTAACATATGTGGTAGGTACTACACGAACTTGGCCAAGTTTTTATTCTTACATAGTAACTAAACATATTTCTACACATGACGTCAGAATCTATTGATCATGATCGCCTGAACTATAATAGTCATAATAAATATGTAGTAGAATACTATTCTCACTTTATACACGCTACAATTATATCATAACTGTGTAGTTCGAGTGATATGGACTCGATTTATGAAGACATATTTCTCATTAGTAGTAGTAATAGTAACCATTGATCATTATGTTTTTTCTACAATCGCGCAGAGGCCTACAACTACAACAAACATGATCGTAGAAAATTAATCCCTCAAAGAGATTAACTGAGTGTGAACAACCTCTTTAATATCTCATTGATTATTAGTAATCAATTTTGTTGAATATACAAATTGTCTTTTCGTGTTGAACGCACCTATTTCAAAAGACGCTTGTATTAGTTTCTCAGGGCACAGGTCAAGCCTGTAATTGCGAGAATAAATTGATTAGCGTGAAAATTAATTGTCCAGCTTAGATATTACAACGATGCACATGAATTTATCGCTTCAATTATATTGCGTATTTATTGATCTGATCGGTGAGTTAAATGTGAAGGGAACAGACAAAAACGTTGTTAAACTTGTGTAAATTATTAAGGTAATGATTATGATATTTATTATGAGATCGATCCGTCAATTGGTTGCAGCAACATCGTTATGCAACGTTATATGTAGCAACAGTGTTGCAACTAAAGACAATTGACGCCAGGCGCCTGCAAGTTTTATGTTTATCTAAATATGTACCAAGAAATATGCTTATCGACTGAGCACGAGATAGAGCGACTGATATTTTGGTCAGATAGTTCACGATTTAAGCCTCAGTGCAGTTCTTATTACCAAACGCCGTTGAAATTGCTACTAATAGCCACTTCTAAACGTGGAATTAAATACCTAGATACTTATCTTCGGTGGCGACTAAATATCGGCATCAGGAATTCCAATATCTGACTATGATTTTGTAATTAATAACTAGTTGCCATTTATCTTGTAATTAACAAGAAACAGCTATTTAGGGCTTCTTTGCATCTCTGCAAATTAACTTTGCGGAATTTGTGAACTAATAATACTACAGCACTAACTTGTGTTCGTTTTCTTCTTCACTTCAAAAGATTTCAAAGAGAAAACCTGACATGTGGTGGCAGATATGAACGTGTATAATAAATTGTCACTTACAATACGGGGTGGCAGGGACATCGACGCTAAAACTGAAGCCATGGAGTCAGTACATGATTCTGAACCCCACAGCGTTGAAATTTTTCGTCGGTTATTAAAAAAAATCTGCTGTTCCATACATTTTGACCGCGTAGGTATTGCACTTTTCTATGAAACAGCTGATTTTTTTTTAAATGACCGACGAAAAATTTGAACGCAGGGGAACCCCCCTGCGTTGAAATTTATGATTATGATATGATTGAAATTACAGATTCATGTACTGAATCCATGGTTTCAGTTTAAGCGTCGATGTCCCTGCCACCCTGTATATTCTCAGCAAAGTGCGTGACTGTATCATGAAAACTTATTAGGGTTCCCCAGGATATTAAATCGATCATCTCCGTCCGGATTACGGCCGTGAATTTATGTTATGTTACAGTTACTGTTAGATAGTAATCCTATTATAGTCGTTATCTATTGAAATCTGATCGTATGACCGCCTAGAACCCACTGTCGGGGCTATAAATCTGGTGAGACATTGTGACCTATTTGTTAGTCTTAGCAGTCACGCTTGTGTTTAATCCTTTTAATTTAAATACCACTGTCAAGACGTATATTACTCGTAAATACATCCAAGCATGCCTCTGATTCAGTTTTAAAATTAACATTTACATACAGTATCTACGGATCTTGATCTTTGGAGTTTTGCTCGTGGTGATAACCTTAATTTATTGATTTGAGTTCAAATCTTATTAATTATTATTATGTAGATAATTTTTATCTGTTTTATTTTAGGAAACCTAATTAATTCATTTATGTTGTTGAAATGTGTGTGTTGTAGTTATTATTTAAAAAGTCTAGTAGCGTTGCTGACATTTAGTGGCATCGCTCTAAAAAAACACATTAGCATTGTATGTTAGATTGTAAAGTCGTCAGTTCTCAGAACGTACCAGTCAATCGCTGCTCGAGATACCGTTCGGTAGTTTAAGGATAAATCTCTCGTCGCCGGCGCGCCATAGACCGACTCATGTAGTATTCAAGGCACAATGTTTAAATGTTTATAAATTCCACTCATCGGCGTTTCGCACTAACATACTTCAATAAACATACATGCCATCACTACTGTCTTACTTTACATCTAATGTTTCAAGTTTAATTTGACACGCCATATGAATGCTCGCAGCGCTCTCCACTTGTTTATAGTACCTGTATACATTTCCTCTGGAATATTTTAAAAACATGTTACCGCATCTTCTTAAATCTCGATGTGACCTAATTCTCATTCAAAAATGGCTCATGAGTCAGTTGTTCCTGATCGGATGGTGCACTTACCGTAAATACGATTGAGTAATGCGGTGTTTATTGATCCTGTCGATTCGTTTCCTACAAAGAATAACAGCCAAAAGCCTGTCATATTTAAGAATATTCTGGAGCAGAATTCAGAGCACGTAAACAGACGCTGGTGAAATAAATGTTAAATTAGTAAACAGTTAGTAGAGGATGTCGCGCTCTATTCACATTCAAGTGGGCTTTAAGATGCGGAGAAAACAGCGTTCGCAAACCACGGATCATAAAATTACATATGAACGAGTGACCGCACGGCCGCGGCGCCACATTTCTATGAACAATGAAATGGTATGGAAATGGCGCCAAACCCTCCATCATAAGCCGCGCACGCGCATGCCATAAAACTGCATGTATTAACGTTTACACTCCGTTTATGACTTCGCCCGATTGTGTCACGTCCTTGGGTAATGACCAAGCTTTCAGTCCCTGTTGTTCGTACCTGTGCTTGTACCTTGCCTAGGCAAATTATTATCCTTCTTTAAATAAATATGCAAGTGTGCCTGCTTAACGTGAATGCAGCACACTTAAGTTAATTCTAATTCTGTTTCAACTGTGTTAACTGCCTTTTAACGATTATTTCATTAAGTGGATTATGAAATTTTAATCGAAATCCATGAATCAATATGTTAACTGCTGGGTTTATTGATAAGTAATTACTAACTTGTTATACTTAAATTAGCTAAACCTATATATTCGAAATATTTAAATTGTTACATGCTAAGTAATTATTATTTATGTGTCAATAAATTATTAGCTTATTGGACAGACTTGCATAAGACTACCATCTATGTTGTTTTCTGAAAAGCCTTATTTCGCCATGAAAATTATTTTCATCGACATTAACAACCAGTTTACATTCTTTTCATCATTATTTTCTTCTCTTGGTTTACATTCTTGTTTCATTTGTTTTTATCTTATAAGGAATCTTTCTAAGGAACTTAAAGGTATAATGTGTATGACCAGATGTATGAACCTAAACGAAGCAAAAGGAGTAAGTAAGGATCGTAGCAGGTGGTGTTCTGTAGATTCTGCTTACCCCCGCGGGACGAAGGCGTGAGTTTATGTATATATGAATGTATCTAGGTATAATCAAAACTGTGTGATAATCTTCATAAACTCTGAAAAAGCCCGAAAATGTTATTGACGAAATATTGAATGAATTCCTTACCGACTCACTGTGGATGACATAGGTAGATCAAGAAAAAGCAAAATTGGCAGAAACTAAACCATAATCAAAGCAATAGTCTCCATTTCCTAAAACACTTCAAAATTCCAACCTACGACATTCTTTCTTAGTGATAGAAACAAGGTATTGTGAAAATAAGAAATTTGCCAATTCGTACTTTCCTTTTAGAGCTTTGTGGCGCGCGCACGTGCAATCTACCGAATTTGCTTAGACCGGCCGCTGCGCTGGCGCCACTCCACTTTCCGAATAGCCTTCGCGTCTCGCTTGTGACCTTTTACGCACGTTATACACGCCTTACGAGTCTGTGTTCCACTCCTAGCTCATAAACTAATCACGACTTAAAGCGATAAAATATACAGAAAAGCTAAGAGCGATTCCACAGTGATGCTACATATTTAGTACACCATGAAACCACACATTATATAAAATTAGACATTTGAATGGCGTGATTGTTGCGCGATGTGGGCGCCTAATGTCAGACATAAGTTAGTCCGAAGTGCATCGAGCTCGTATGTGGGCTCATCAATGATCAGCCAATATATTCAATTGAAGTGCCATTCAGTCGATGATTGGCAATTCTCAGAAATACGCTTTTGTAATAATACTCTCTGTTTGAATTCTGCAGAGTACCACTAGCGATAATAGTGGAAAATATTACGTTAGAATGGTAAGTCTAAGTAGATGGAAAGCGAATGAACAATGAGAAGCTGAGGCGATAACGTATCTTTTCCATCATTTCCATGTGAGTTTTCCACGTGTAAGTTTATGGTATTAACACTTTCGACTCCACCGCCGCCATACATATTGGAAGTGAACCCTCCGGGAGGGTCACCGGCATTACATTTGCGCTAAAGTTAACCATCGCTGACGATCAACGGCATTAGGTTTAAAACCGTGTTAACACTGTAAAACGAAGTAAAATTGTGTTTTCAGGGGGTCTTGCGCTATAAGTAGTTTCCAACCTTTTAAATTTATGAACAAAAAAAAAAGTGCTTGGATTTGAAAACCAACGCATATAATAATTAATCTTGTTAAAGTATACATCAGGTGTTATTTTCGCGGTTTATAATATAAGAAAAACCTACATTTAAAATAAAATGAGCCCTCCGCGAGGGCATCCCGGCATCCCATATGCGACTAGGTGAGCCCTCCAAGAGGGCTCCCGGCAATGAACGTGTTACCGTTAGCTACCTACTGTACTTACACTAGAATTAGATTTAACCTTAGCCCATTAGCATAAAATAAATAATAAATATTTGTCCAGAGTCAAAATGTTTGCGTATGTACGATTTATGTGCGAAAGGGCAGCCACGGCACAGCCAGGTACAGCCATTAATATGAAGCGTTTATTATCTCTTAAACTTTATTGACGCACTCCCTCTACTTGATATTTGCAAGTATACAAGTAATGTCGTAATAGAGGTCATTACAAAGGGCCTTTAGCTACATAATATGATTTAGCACATTCACATAGTTCAACAAGATAACGATATTGGTTCGACGACACCGCCAATGTCGACAAAACCTTAAAAGCAGTATAAATACAGCATTAATAACGAATAAATTTAAATAATATGAATTAAATTAAAATTAAATTATCAATATTACATTAAACGGACCATTTTTATGGCTCGCGCTTAATCTGTCATTTATGTTTTTAAAATATTATGATAATTTGCGTGTCGTATAGACAGATATAAGTTCGAAGTTTCATTTTCGGATGAACATAGTTTGTAGGTTGGTTTTCAAAGGATTTTTCCTACGTTTTCAGGCAAACCTGCAGATTTCAAAGTGAAGAGTAATTTCTACGTAGCTGAGGTAGTGCCCACAACAGTTTGAGAGTTTGAGCCTATCTTGAATTGATTATTTCCCGAGTGAAACAGTTGACGCAGCTATACTGCATTTAGGTACGTCACATCAGCATTAAGTATCATCGCAAGCGTAAGATTTCCACTACATTACATTGTAATGGGTAAGTCCCCATATATTTACGAATACGATAGATTCAAACATTTATATAAAATGCAAACGCAAATGTAACTTTTTAAACAACTTGCATACTTCTTTTTTGCTCCTTAAATCATCTTCCTCCTAGTAAAGGAATAGTTTTCGGGAGAACTTTCAATCCCACAAGATGCCGATGACCGAAATCTAAAGTTTAATATTACGGGTAACTCAACATGTCACTTATGAACTGGAATATATAGCTCAACCTCATTCATTCATCGTAAGATATTGCAATAAATATAAAAAATATAAAGCACGCCTATCGCTGTCTTTATTAATAACACCTTTAAGTGTTTTGAGCTCTCACGCCGCACACGTATCACAGAGTGTCATACAAGTACCGATAAATGCAGCCTCGAACGATTTCAATCCCGAAGGCAATCCACAGTTGAGCGTGGACAGCGAGTCAAACAAACCCCGACTTCGAACAACGAACGCAATGGTAATTAATAGCTCGAAGTATGTTACCGCCTACACACAATCAATCGACGATACAATAGCTAGGCATTGCTTGTGTGATTTATTGCGAAAACAGTTTTGATGTTTAGTTTCCAATATAACCTTTGTTTTGGGAACTGGTACGAAAGGAAATGAGTCAAACGATGAAATAGCTAGTAAGGTTGCTCCAAAACCAAAACGAATTGACAAATGAACACTAAAAGACGTTTCAAATACGCCTTCCGAACAAGCTTCGTTTACTCAGCTTTAAATGATTCTTATAAAGATTAATGGCTGCTATTCAATACAATGACTGCTTGTTTTGAACAAATTAAACACTTAAACCTGCCAGCTGAACATCCAAACACAAAGACAGTAACTTACTATAAAAAAGACGGCACGGCGCGTTTGGAATTCTAATATTCTATCAAGTTGATTTACTGCGTAAACCTGCATAGTGCCACTCGTGTCGTATTGTGCGAAATAAAATCAAGAGTCGTGCTCACATTAACCCGCATATTGCTGGCGCCACTATCTGTCACTGTTTCCATTGTATCTATCTACTTAGTAATAACAATAACAATAATGATTAGATAAAAGGATTTATCGTACGCGTTGACATCACGACGCATCACTAATGTTGCGTCTTGACAAAATTATTAATGTTCTAAAATTATCTTGTAACAGCCAATTAACTATAACTTACGAATGAACGCGTGCGCATATTCTCTGTTTGTGCGGCTTGAACAGGCTGTTTTGATTTCATTTTACTGAATCTTGACCGCATCTCGATTGTTATTTATAATTCAAAAAATATAGGGCTTCTCATAAAATACAAAAGCAGTATTTTAAAATGTCTACTAAAGGTCTAATTAGTTTATAACTTAAGGAAATCTTTCATGAAACACAAGCAAGTAGACACGTTAAGTATGTGATCAGATTACAGATCATGTCTGTCGCCAGAGGTTGGGGGCCACTCAAAATATTGTAATTAGTGTAATGAAATAAGTATTCGCGTCGTAGATCGCGTGTCCTCGCGGCGCGCGGCGGCGCCGGCCTGCGCTGGCGCCGGGCGTCGCGACGCCGCCGCCCGCCTTGTTTGCACATCGCGTATGTTCTCTATTTACGCAAGTACGTTTTCGCATTATTTCAACAAACACGTACCAAATTACGAAAATCATGACGTCAGCGAATATCCGATACTAATAGTGTTTCTGTTTTTACGACTCCGACCTTAGCCTTTTAGCGAAGCGAGGTGAGAGAAATTTTACTGCACAAACAGTTCTGAACGGATCGGCGAGGGAGCGTGGCCTGTAATTCGATAACTAGATATTCAACTGTCGCTTAGGTACATAAAGAACTAATCGACCCAGTTTAATCAAAAGATTAATGTTTAAGGTAATCAGAAAGGGTCTGGCGCCACAGCGCGCTCGTCGGCGGGCATGCCGAGTCACGCACAGTTCCCACCACTAACCACTTGCTATTACTCATGGTAAGCCTGCCCACAAACCGCATTCACCTAACACTGCCTCATTAGCCAACATTAAAATAATAACGCGTGCGCTTGCAGCCAACAACCAACAACCATCCCCATCATTTACGATAACGTCCGGATTGTTGAGCCCGCTACAAAAGTAATCATATCAGTCGAGCTCGCGGTGGCGGCGGCAGTGAGATATTCCGAATTAACGATCATCCGTGTCCACTCACGTCTACGCTCGACGCTCGTGCATCAGTGGCGCTCTTAATAAAAAGAGAGCACTTTGACATCAAAGCGTTTACGCAGTAAACGGCGAAAAAGGCTCAAACAAAATTATGCGCCGAGGAATGTGTTGCAGCGAGAGACACCGATTTCACAAAAATAAAACGTCGATTGTGCTCGGCATCGTGCATCGGCGTGCACAAAACAAATTCCTCGGAGGCACTTGCACTGAATTAGATACACTCGTGATCGAGTGGTGAGGGGCGCGCTGCCCGCTGAACCGTGAACACCTACTGCTGCAGCTCGTCGCGCTCGCCACGCACACGCATGCACGCCGCGTGCTACACCGCCTGCACCATAGTGACGTCACGTGCGGAATTGCGGGCAATACGCAAGCTTTCAGCCGTATTACAAAGGTTATCTCCACATATATATTTTGTCCCAAGTATAAATAGACTTGACATTATAAACGATAATGAGACACTTAACCTTTGCTTGTAACTCTGATTAATTAGGTCGTTTTACTGCAATATCAATTTATATAGAGTAATCATTTGAAAAAAATACAAGATAAAGTTATTACAATCAATGCAAGATTGTTATGAAACAGTTGCTAATACATTCAGGAAATGTAATATTTCATCAGTCATTCACAGAATGCATGTTTCATTAGTTTCAGCAATAAGAAAAGAGATGAAAATGAGGAAAGTAGAGGCAATGACAAATTATTGAGACGGAATAACTTGTCGTGTCCTATAGGTACTTGAGGCGCTATTATTTTCAGCAGCATAATAAGTAGTTAATTTATCTTTATTAATAAGCATAGTGCAATTTTGCCCGCATATGGTCCGTCGTGTGGGAAATATGCCTTCATGCGGGAACCATGTAGTTCCTTTTGAAACTTTTTTATCGTATTACTTTATATTCCATAATACGGATAGTCAAGTTATTCTGTAGGTTCATCTATAACTGATTTATTTATTAACGTGTGTAAATAAACTATTCGTGTACAAATATGTCCTCGTAGTTAGCAACTTAAAATTATCTTCTCAACGCCAACACGACACCGTCAAATCGTGGTTATACAATTCTGAAAACAAATAAATCAACACAATTTCTTTGAAACATATATTAGCTCAGAATAACTCTTACTTCACAGACTTTGCAAACGATTCCCTTGCTGAAGGCATGAAATTCATTTATTTTATTACGGCAACACCTGGCTGAGATTCAATTAAAAATTATCCGTTTTACTGTCTTCGTAAGGTACTGAGGATTTATTAAAAGCACGATAAACTATATTATTACGGCGGCCGGCAGACGGCCAACTGGAGTTCTCACAAAGGCAACTGTGAATTAGATTTGATGCGTTTTATAGTTATGAGCCTCAGATAGAGTTTATGGCCGGCTTACAGTTCCGCCATGCCGTGTTTTAACTGCTTATAAACTATATCGGAATCACAATTAATTCATTGTGCTAGCATGGGTCGTTCGAATTCACTAGACATTGTGCAACCAGAACTAGAAGGAAATAGCTGCAGTAAATTCTTCAAAACATTAATCGTTGCTAATAGAACAGCCACTTTTGTTTACATATCACGCCGTGAGCTAAATGAATCTCGACCACGGGAACCTATTTAACGATGAAAGTAAAAACACTGGCGAGACATTTATTGGAGCGAATATATCACATTTTTTCTTGGAATATGACTTAGTAAATATAGTAAAAGAGCGCGTACGTTGACATCGGCGACATTTGTTCGCAAAAAATGTGTGTTGTAAGTTGTGTTCGCTAAAAAGGCGAGCAGACGGCGTCGCGGCGACGGGTCGACGGCCGCGCCCGGAATAACCAGCAGCAGCAGCTATATTTGCAGCAGCGGCGCGGGCGCAGGGGGGCACCAGCGCGTGCCATTTCTGCACCACCGCCCGGTGCATCTGAGTAATGCCATTGTAATGCTCTCGATATAGTCGTAATGAGTGGACGCGGGCGGGCAGACGCGGCGTCGGCGACGTCGCCGCTGCGGCTGAGCCCGCGCGCACTCGCAGCCTCCGCACAATCCGCAGATCCGCACCACGCACCTCGTAAATCACTATCTGTCGCCACTGGCTACGGAAGATCCCAGATAACGCCATGCCAATAATTTGACTGCATAATTTATGTTTTATAGAATTGATTACGAATTTACGAGTAAGTAGAAGATGATGATCAACTGTGTCGGGTTGCGCGGCGTCCCGTCCACGTGTACTGCTATACCTAATGTATATTGATGAGAGCGCTCGTGGGAGCCGCCGCGCGCCGCTCGCCGCTACACTGTCATTTGTCATCGCCAGTTCCTGTCACTGCGCATACGCATACTTTCTTATTTTCTGCAATTACCTTTAAAGTCGGCAAATTTGCCGATTACATTAAAAAATGTACTTAATGGGATGATGAGCGGCGACAATCAACCCAACCGTACGAGAGGCAACATTACAAAAACGGTCATTTCTTAAACGTCATAATGTACTTTTAATGTTACTAGCTAAGGAGGTACAATATTTCCTTTGAGAAACTAAAATCAATTTGAATTCAACTTTGGATATCGAAAAAAGTAGGTATGATCATTATAAAATAATTAATTCGCTCTTAGGTATACCTACGTGTTTAATAACCTAAAAACGTGGAAGTGTCATGTTACACACTCGAAGCAGGTCACACCAAAATGGAAAATTAATAGCGGCCATCACAGAGACTACACTTGCAAAAAGTCCATAAAGTTATATGTCGTCCAGTCGATTTCCACATGTGTGGATAGTTTTCGCGACAGATGGCCCATGACTCACTAACCTGTTGCCGGTCATATACGTTTCCAATGTTATCAAGATGACAATATTTATAAATCATTTTACACCAATATTAGATGAAAAAACAAACGAAACACGTCTATTAAGACAAAATTAAAGACTTTATTAGCTATTAAACGACCGCTCCTGTTTGTTCAACTTTAGGATATTAAATGTCTAGTGTATAAGGTAGGTATGACATCAGCACCGTGTTACTATGAACATGGTTGTAAAAAATGACATCACTAACTAGGAAATGAAATTGTCCAAATCACTGTGATGACGTCAGGCCAAGTCTAATGAGGCGTATATTAATTATTGTTTTTAACCTTTCGAGTGCGGTTCTTTAGAGATGCGTGTCGTGAAACTGGTCGCAGTGAGCACACGTCCATTGTGGCGGTGCTCAAGCGCAGGCGCGAACGCGTCAGGCGATCACCTCACTTATCTCTTATTTCATTATCATGTTTACGATAATATTATCAGGCCGGGTATCTCCGTGCGCGCCCGCTCCCGTGACGACTCCGCCTAATTAAACAGTCGCCGACCGAACTGCGCCCGCGTCATTAATATTGTTCAAGTCAGCGTCTAGATTGGCTGCAGACCTATTGCTATCACGATGCTCTTTCACGGTAGCTACAATGCGATCGATACGAACTCTGAACGTATATTTCTTCCTTACAGTATTAACTGTCGCAATTAAACAAGCCTGAGCATATTTGAGACGAAAATTAAAATACATATTTTGACTGAGTGTAGTATAAGTGGGTACGTATTAAAATCCCGAAATTTCATAATAACTATGACTGAAATAACGACGTTCAAAACAACGAAATTTAAAATACCAAAACTAACTAAACTATAACTTTCGAAACATAAAATACCGATGTCCAAATGCCCGAAAGGATGAAACCCCGAATAGACGAAATCCCGAATGGACGAAATAAATTCTTAAAAATTCTACGATATGGCGACAGCATAATTACACACCGGCTTGTAGTTAATAGGTTGAATCTGTTCCAAAACCGAATCGGGGCATCCCGACTTTACGTAGTCTTTTGGCTCCTACCCTAGAGTGTATATAAAAACCGGAGGGAGAGCAACCCCCGCCCGCTGTAACAAAACATAGGCACCCGTGCGAGCCGTAGCGGCTGAGGCTGCTGAGCAAGCTGAAGCTGCGGAGGTGAGCATGGGTGCCTATCCTTTGTTACGTAAAGACGAAGGGGTTGTACTTCCCGCAGCGCCAGAGACGATGCAGAAGCAACTTTAATGTAATATGGGATATGGATCTTCGGGATTTTAAGCTTTCGATCAAATGAATTTTCGGGATTTAAAACTTTCGACCAAACAATCATTCGGCGTAAAAAATTTCGGGATTTCATCCATAGCTATTTTAAAATACAGCGGTATTGTAATACGTACCCAGTATAGTGATGAGAGAAACATGTAGGTAGGTACCTATGCGTCTTTTTAATTAATTTATCATTCTTCATACACAATAAAAATAAATACAGTTTACACATGAGGTTAACAAAATCTTTGGGTAAGAGTTTAAGATAACTTTTTACGATCATTGCAGTTTCAAGAACACATCTTAGTTCTTACTACTACCTACTTAAGTATTCGGGGACCATTATTAGGAGTGATCCAATGAAGAGAGAAGTCTCTTCAAATACTGAATATACACAGAGGAACATCACATCAATCGTGTGACTTTTTGACTCTACAAATTAGAAGAGCTATTGAAAAATATGCAGTGTCATTATAATGAGCAATTCCTATTAGACTGAAAAAACATAGCAAATGACTTCAAGGTCTGTCGTGGTTATTGTTATCTACGGCTGTCTGTTGTCAAGGCGGTTTGTAAGTATTTGATGAAAATGGTGGCCATTTCTCAGCGCAAGTAGACTCACCCTTGGCTTGCCAGACCTATACATTTATCACAAGACAGAGAAAAAAAAAAGATAGTTACAAACTATAATGCCCGCACTTTTGTACAAATGCCAAGTTCAACTGTTTTGTCAGATTTTTACTAATCTCGAAATGGTAACCCTTCTCGCATTCCATTCTGCATCGACTACTGACGAACCTAAAAAGCCTAGCCTATTAGGAGACGCAAATCCTTAAACCGCACAATGTTACTTATGATGTCACACACAAGGTCTCTTTTAATGTCCTTGCAATAGAAATAAAAGGCACTTACAGTTCAAATCTCCAGGACACGTCTTGCAGCATCTGCCGGGCAGAAGAACAGGAGTGTCACAGGAAGGTTCAGGACACTCGTTCTTGATGTTCCGACAGTGCACTTTAGCTACCACACGCCTTTTCTTTTGGACCTGCAATACATCACTTGTGTAAGAAACAGGGTTTCTTTAACGTTTTATTATTTATACTTCGTTCATTTTATGGCGGTAGATATGACACATGCTAAATGATGAGTTGCGGCATATCATCAATCGAAAATAATTGATACTTTTTAAGGAACTTAATAATTCCCTTCAATCTCGCGTCGACGTTTTATTAGGGTTCCGTTAAAAAACGGAACCCTTATAGATTCGTCATGTCTGTCTGTCTGTCTGTCTGTCTGTCTGTCTGTCCGTCCGTATGTCACAGCCACTTTTTTCCGAAACTATAAGAGCTATGCTATTGAAACTTGGTAAGTAGATGTATTCTGTGAACCGCATTAAGATTTTCACACAAAAATAGAAAAAAAACAAATAATTTTGGAGTTCCCCATACTTAGAACTGAAACTCAAAAAAATTTTTTTCATCAATCCCATACGTGTGGGGTATCTATGGATAGGTCTTCAAAAATGATATTGAGGTTTCTAATATCATTTTTTTCTAAACTGAATAGTTTGTGCGAGAGACACTTCCAAAGTGGTAAAATGTGTGTCCCCCCCCCTGTAACTTCTAACATAAGAGAATGATAAAACTAAAAAAAATATATGATGTACGTTACTATGTAAACTTCCACCGAAAATTGGTTTGAACGAGATCTAGCAAGTAGTTTTTTTTTAATACGTCATAAATCGTAAACTTATCGTTACTTGCTGCTACGGAACCCTTCATGGGCGAGTACGACTCGCACTTGGCCGCTTTTTTTCCTAGGTACAGTACGCAGCTGAAAATATGGCACATTGAGCTCTAGAAAAAGTTTGCTTTTATAAAGCGTCACCTCTGTCACTCATACCTGTGTGACAGTCTCTTCCCAAAGCTCGATGTATCCTATTACAGCCCGGGTACTGCATGCTATATAAAATCATAGGCTTTATGTATGTGTCAGAACGATCATCATTAAAATGAACACAGTATAGTAGGTGCAATGTTTTGGGAATACGTACCGCAACACACTCACATTTGATGCAGTACATCACGCCGAAGGGAGGGCCGAGGTCCGCAAACCATTTGGAGCCGAGCTCCATCGCTTGTTTGCCGAATAAACATTCTGTAACAAATACAAAAACATCATATTAGGTCAAATTTCGGTAAAAATCGGTTGTTTATTAATTAGAGTCAAGTCTTTAAAAAGTAACACGCAGGGAGTATTTTTTTTTTTTAATATAAAAATCGTTATAGTTTACATAACATAACATCACGCCTTGTTTCCCTGAAGGGTTGGGCAGAGGTGTCCCTGTAGCAGGTACACCCACATTTCGCCAGTTATGTTTAAGTCCCATGTAATAGGGGGCGAGCCTATTGCCATCAACCGGGCACAAATCCAAACTCCGAGCTGCTACTGAGAAATTTCAGATAGAAAAACCCAATAACACTTTGCCCGACCCGGGAATCGAACCCAGGTCCTCATGCTCAGCAGTAGCGATTGCGACCACTAGACAAACGAGGCAGTCTAATAATAATTTAATACGCACAAAAAATATAGTAAGAATATAAAATTGCACGGATCAGAAAACGATACAACACAGAATATACCGTATTAAAGAAAACAGCATTCAATGAGTAAACAGTGAACGAACAAGATTATTTAGCTTTCTATAAACCCTAAACAAATACACATACGTTGTATTACCGTTCTTTATCTCTCATGTATGTGAATAATGATTTGCAGTTAAGTACATACTAGTTTTATCGTTCGTCAAATATTATCGTTGCGTTGATTTCTTTTGGATTATTGCACTTTGTCTACGCAGTTTAATATTCGTGGGTTTACCAGCCGTTTGTTTTACTCTATATTATTTGATTTACAAGTTAGCATCTATGGTGCCTGCAAGCACAGGTTAACAAGTTGCATTTACATACCGAACTCGTGAGCGAACATCTAAAAATAAAAGTTGCATCGTAGTGTTAAAATGAATGTAAGTAAGTTCATACGCATGCGTGCGGAATAACACTCTTGTATCTATGCGAGGGAAGATCATCAGGGTTTTTATTGAGCATGGCAGTTTTAAGCATGCTAACAGATCATCATCTGCCTAGCCTTTTTATTTATTTATTTCCTTTGGAAGACTAACCAAAAAACGGTTTTTTCCTTTTCCCAACTATGTTGGGGTCGGCTTCCAGTCTAACCGGATGCAGCTGAATACCAGTATTTTACATGGAGCGACTGCCTATCTGACCACAACCTAGTTACTAGGTAACACGATACCCCTTGGTAAGACAGGTTGTCAGACTTTTTGGGCTTCTGAAGACCCGTAACGACTGTCAAAGATCCACGAATGACAGCCGGGACCAACGGCTTAACGTGCTTTCCGAGCCATCCTTTAAGCATACTGACAGATATCGTGCTAAAATAACTTAAAACAAATATAATGCTGTTTTGGTAGGTAATTCGAAACGTTTTCTGTCACTTGATACTTCCTGAAAAGCTTCGTCTAACTTGAATATCTGCTTTTAGAGCTCCGTAGCTCAAAAGGAAAAAACGGAACCCTTATAGGACCACTTCGTTGTCCGTTTGTTTGTCAGTCTGCCAAGGCCCTTTTCACCTCAGGAACGCGTGGAGGAATCAAATTAAAATTTATATCAAATACGAAATACGTGGGCCTTCGGTCCCTCTCAGAGCTCAAAAAAAATGAAGTTTCAAATTCAACGCAATAAAAAATACGGTCATTTATGCCACATGTTTTGATACCCGCAAATAAATCAAAACCTATAGGGTACTTCCCATTGACCTAGAATCATGAATTTGGCAAGAAACAAGGTCTTATAGCACTTATAAATGAAAAACTCGTTAATTTGTAGGTTTGTCACATTTTAATATTTTATTGCAATTACAAACTTATTTTGCAATAGGAGAATTGACCGTGACGTCTATCGATGTATCGGAGAACATGTTTTTCAACTACAATGTTAAGTTTGTTTTTGGGATAAATTCATCCGAATTACCGAACCCTTCATTGTGCGTGGTTCGACATGCACTTGGCAGGTTTTTTTTTTTTTAATTTTAATTAAAACATGCTGTTAGTTCGCTCCATCATCTTCAATAGTTTACTGATGACAGTAGGAATGCAAATTAAATATTTTACTTTTACGATTTATAATTTACTGAAAATCAAGCCAGGATATTTACAGATTATTAAACACTAGCTTCCGCCAGCGGCTTCGCCCGCGTGATATGTTTATAAATTATAGCCTATGTTACTCAGTGATGATATAGCATTCTACTGGAGAAAGAATTTTTTAAATCGGGCTTAATTTTAAATCGGGAGTTTATTCGTTACAAACAAACACACAAACTTACAAACTTACTAAAAATCAAATCGTTTCTCTTTATAATATTATGTTTAGATTTTGTATTGTTTTTTTATGAGGCGGGTTATTGCAAGTTACTTGTGTAGTAAAGCGTAGGTATATTTAAATACAATATACTATAAATTGGCTAATTCTTTAAGCTGGTGTATCTGATGTGGTTACTGGTTACCCCGCCTGCCCTTCACCCCCACTAACTCCGCCTTTCGTATGTCAGTTCCATGGGATAGCAGAGGCACATCAACAATTACGAAGAAACTAGAACATCCACATGGGCGTACCCAGCTTTTTCTCCAGAGGGGGGCAAATCAGAATTTTTTTAAGCCGGGTTCCCTGCACATATGTTTTACCCTACACATTACACGAAATTTGAGGTAGGTGCATGTAGTGTGTACATGAAAAACCCGCAGAAAATCCTGCTTTATAGGTAGTCAAATAAAGAAACTGTATCCTTGCTTGCTACATTCGTGTATTTTGCATGATTCATTAATGATTTTTTCAAAAATGTATGCATTATATATTGTAAAATAAGTCTTAACGTGACTCTAACTTTTATCGACAACAGTAGGCACTTAGGCATACAAAATCCAGAGGGAGGCAGCTGCCCCCCAGGGTACGCCCATGAACATCCTTTCGACGAGGCCTAACCTAATAACCTTCAAGAGTAAACACTTTCCGTAAATTCGAACAGCTCGAAGATGCAGAATTTTAAATCAATATGCTATTATTAAAATCTCAATATTATAGTTAACTTTATCCCGGAGCAAGCCGACAGCAAGCGATTAGGTGTCGTAGATAGATTCACTATCAGATGCGTCGGGTCGATAAGGTGGCCGGCCTCTATATATAGGCGTCACTGTTATCTTCCTCTCGTAACTATTTAATTAACCTCACTCCCGAGTGCACTGATAACGAATGAGACATGTTGCGTGAGAACATATTGCTCTTGGTGCCCATTTAGAAGTAGTAACATTGTCGTTGATCTAGACAGAATTTACAATTCGAACAAAGCTTTTAAAACATTTCGGATTACAGCCCACTCCTCACAGAAACGAGGTCTATGTCCCAGCAGTGGGAACATTATAGGCTGATTATGCTCATGCTTTTAAAATGTTACAAGCTCTGACATTCGTGGACAGACTAACATGCGCCACATTTCACGGAAAAAAAAAATACAGTAAGTGGTTACAGCGGATAATATAAAGTGGTGAACAACTCAATAACGGAGCTAGACGATATGAACATAGTTGTGGCAGACGACGTCACGCGTAATGAGGAAGAAGGGTGACGCCAATGATGCGCCGGCGACCCATATTCAGGATGCAACGTTCAATACGTATTGCGTTACCGACGAGATACAGCCGACATTATCTCCATATTTTATTACAGAACTTGCACAAGTACGTCAATTTCATTAAAATTGCAAATTATGAATGCAGCTCAAGAAGAAAGTACTTGTTTATAATTTTTTTCCTTTCATGTGCGCGGAGTGCCAAAAAAGCATTATTTACCGTCACACCTACTCGATCGTTAACAGTCGCGGGCGGCGCGGGCGCAGACACGCCGACAAGCCGACACGCCGCGTTCACACACACCACCTATTTTATAAGCCGAGAGTGTTTCTGTACTTGAATGTATGTATATAAAAATATTATCTCTGACATGATTTAGGCATATAAAGTGAGGCGAGACATCGCGTAACCTTCCTTTCGTTTTCTCGGAAACGTTGGCGATGAGCCAGAAACGCTTCGCCAGGGAAATAAAGTATTGGCGACGTCTTATGCTTCTTTCACGATCTGTTTATGGAATGTACTCGATACGACCCGCTGTTTATTTTGAATTTATCGTCCGCATATTGGAAATTTTCACGATTTCATACATAAAATATTATAGGCTATAATACTATCCCTTCGCCTAAGCCAACAGTAGGCATGCGAAGCGTATCTTTTGTTTGTTAACGTTTAAATCATATTTATGGAGTGCATTTTCAGTCATTATAATCTGCAACACGAATTCATCATACAAGTAAGACATATCTCCATATTTTATTAATAAATTCTGTCTTCTGTATGTGTCCATACATAGGTATCGTCTCGGTACAATTTGTAATCTCCAGAGCGTGGCATGTTCGGCTGGGCTCTCAGGGTTACTGCATTGTGTCATAGCATCGCATAGATCACGATAAGTATGAGCTGCATGTCAAACCAGAAGTATATGGTCGACTCATTGAAGTGTGCGCAAGTCGCTTCAATAAATCCTCTACATAAAAGGGTTGAAAGAGGCGTGCGCCGTATTTCAGCGCGCGTGGGCAGCGCATAAATTGTTCGTTCTGAATTAGCCTTAAGCAGGATATTTTGACATTCGCTCTGCCGACACGCTGACTAGTTTACACTCGCACTCCGAGTGTGGAAATACTTCACGAGACGATACCGCCGCGCCGCACAGATTACCATTCATCATCACTAATAAATTCAACAACATCCTTCGCATCGGTGTTTCTGTTAACGAACTGAAGAGTTGGCTTTCTTTTTGCAGTATTATCGTACAGAATACAGTACAGTCAGTATCAAACCACGTACAGTGAAGTGGGGGGCGCGGGTGTAGGCGACTCGCCGCAGATCAGTCAGTTTGCTTTGATCAGTGTATCAGTGTATCATTAGATACACACACCCACACGCTGAATGATTGCTCATTGTGCCGCCCCTTGGCGTGCACTTAATATTACGTATACTTCGGTTGTGACGCTATCATACCCAACCCACGACGGCTAACTATAGCTCCATACTTTTCTTGTCGTTCTTTATTTTGCGCCAAACTGAGACATAATCTTATTTGGTATCAACAATAAAGTGAAACTGTTTGTTACCTTAAAAGACTCCGCGTTTCATTTCAATGTTGCCTGTATTAGTCAAATTACATGAACAAAGTCCTCGGAGCATATTACCTGTTTTCCTTTTTCAGATGTCAATGAGACGTTTTATTTTACGTCCATATTGAAATGTACAAAAATAGACCGTCCTATTTTAGCTCGGCATTGCTTTAGATTATTTCTGTGGGTCGGCTGACATGGTCTCATGTATAACTCCTGACAATCCCATACAAGTGCTAGTCAGGCTATAAAAATAGTGTATGTGGCGTGATTCGGTAGTCGGTAGGTGTGCCCGTCCTCAGGTGCCGCGCGGCTGTGGCGAGGCGCGAGTATTATGTAAAACGCGGAGTATCGAGTGTCACCGACAGGTGTCTATCGCCGCTAATAAGAATTACTGTGGCACATTGATTTGATCACCCGCTCCAATGAATTAACCGTAACACTGCCATTACGCGTCTAATAAACACATCAGTAATCTGTATGAATCAACGTCGGTCACGCGTGCATTCTCGAGCGGCGGCGGCGCGTCCTCCGGTGCAACAAATAGCTTTATGGTGTTATAATGGACCGTGTTATTTACAAAACTATAAACTACGCTATGTTCTTTAGTAGCTCTAAATCCGTACCGTATTAGAACTAATTTTTTTTTTATCGACAGCTTGTAAAACTAACTACATTGGCCGTAAGCGAACTCCTTACTAAATTAATTGAATGTAGATAGCTGCATACTTCGCTTCACACTATTTTTGTATAACGAGGTGAACTGCACAAATAATACAAAAATGGTTGATAAAATGTGCAAAAAGACTGCGGCGCCTGACTGTGTGTTAACATTATAGTACGAATACAGAGTAGAGTACGAATATATTTTTATTTTTAGTTGATATTCGAGTTACAGTCTTATTCTTAAGTTTTGTGACAACCGGCAAAGAATGAGTCAACCTATGGGTTATTATGTTATCAACAGATAGGGAAGCAGTATTTATCATTCTCTCATAAAATTAAAGTCCAAGGCACAAACCCCTTGCCCGTCTTGGTGATTTTGGCAATAATTTTTGTGACTGTAGCGGTCATTTGCAAGTCCTAGACCAGCAGTGGAAGTTTAACTTATGAGAGAATTCAGAGAATACAATTTATTTAAAAACTTAAAAGATCCACCACCTTACTCACCATCGATTAACAAAAATATTCGTGAAAACCGGAAAACAGTTTTCTAAAAAAGGATGGTACCTACTTAATATCCTCGTATTCAATCATATTTGGGTGGTCATACGAAAATTAATTTAAGGAAAAACAAACTCCGATAAATTATTTTCTGACACATAACATAAGCTTATAATATCGACAGTTTACACATGCATAAACAGTTTTTTTTATATATATATGTATAGGTAGCGTAGAAAAAAACATCATCTTGAAAGTTAAAAATTATTAATATTGACGCGAAAATGACATCATCATCACACATTAATTAATGTTAATTTACTTTAAATTCGCCAGACTGGCCGGCGAGCTGTTTTGATAATTTTGTCCGCTTTGTTTCCAACACCTGCACTAAAGTTCTCAGGTTACATTCATAAATAAAAATTAATTGGTCACACTCTATCATGTGGTTATTAAGAAATTAAATAATGAATTCAGTAGAATATTACACCTGATTTCATCAGTTAAATCCCATATATATTTCACAGTGGTAAGGTAACATTCAGTACACGTAACGTAAACCGGTCTAATGGAAAAACAATACCTCCTAACAATGGAAACTGACAGTACAGGCATTTTGAAAGGAAATGAGAAAATGCAACATTCTACGACATCACAATCACTTCGCTGGGGCCCGAGTTCGAAAAAATTCTTTCACATTAAAGGCATTGTTTCAGAATGTACACAAAGTGTTGAAACAAGTCGGAATTTCTTAGAAAATTGCAAAATTATCATACACATGAATTTTCAGTATTGTGCAAATAAACCAGTAATTTTTTATTTTTCATTTATTTAACGTGTGAACTGAATTAATTAGCGTCATTTAAAAACGAGTGGAAATAATTGGTGCAATAAAAACTGTTAATGTCAACTTCTGCATAGTTGCTGAAGGTGTGGATTATAGTCAGTGAACTACGTCTGGTATGGACAGCTAAATAATTTGTGGATATTTGATACCTACCTACCAAAAATAATTGAATACGATTATTGTTTTAATTATTGCATAATACTTAAATTAATTTAAACGTAAGATCAAAACTCAAAAACATGTTTACGGACACTGCGACCCAAAATTTCAATTACCAAAATATTGTAAACAGTGTAAAAGTTTAAAAAAGAAATGCATGTCCTCTTTTCAAACTTTTTATTTTAGCTTCATATTTGATAAATCGAAATAAGAAGCTGGGACTTTCAATCAGTCTGTGTAGTGTTTAATAAAATTATTACATGCACTTCATTTAACGAGGCGCGAGTCAGACAGCATCACAACGACGCGACGCGACGCCTGTCCCCGATTAAACCTTTACAAAATCATCATAACTTGCGCTCCAAGCTCCAACACAAGCACAAGCAACTGACTAATGCTTTTATTTTATTCTCAGACAAGCTCGGAAAACATTGGCAAAAATAAAGACATTTGTTTTGCTATTAATTTTATTACGTAATAAAAAAACGCCATGCCAAACAGTTAACAACAACAAAACTTTCATCTATATTTAGATGTTTTCTCGAAACGACTGCATGCAAAACTGTCAGAGCTAAATAATAAATAAATTTAATAATAAAAAAGCCATAGTTTCGCGTAGTTATATGCTGTTCATGTGTCATCGCTTTTGCTCCTGGCGAACAATAAATTATTTTTATTAAAACATTTGAACGCGATGCAAGAAAAACAAACTGGCCGTGCATGCATAATTGTTATTAATAGATATTATAAACATGTACAGTAAAAGGGTAGAAATATAACATTTATATTAGACCCCATTTTATCGGCATTGCATAAACAGTTTCTAAAAGAATCTCGATTTCATTAATAAAATACTAATTGGCAGTTTTACTTAAGTTAATTTGAGCTGCATCGCGATCGGTATGACGGTGCGGCGACACCGAGGCGTCACCGTCTCTCGCAAAATCTGCGGGAGATGTTATCATGGCAATAGGCCGTTTTATAGTTGTGCTCGAGTGTAATCGTCCTCGCTTACATTATGTACACGGAATATGCATTGCAAGGTTGACGACATCGGCGCCGGCGCGCCTTCCTGCTCCTACAGACATATCCATTCCCTTTACTGACAGGCCTCCTTAACTTCTCACCGGTGGTCCTTAACGATTCATAACCGACTTTATCCTATTTAAATTAAAGGGCACATAAATATGCTCCTCTCATATCGAGTCTGCTAGTTATTGATAGCACCGCATATTTCTCGACGGTTCGGTTACGTCCAATACCAAAAATAAATTATATCTTTCAACATTTCTTATTTAGTTGTGATGTGTGGCATAAATTAAAATGTTTGATACAGATCATTGTAGTAAACTTATCAATTAAACAGATATTTAAAACATTATAATTCATTTAAAAACAAAACACGACGCTAGTATAACGTTCATCAGTCGGTATCTCGGAGTATAAATTGTCTGTGTATTAATAGAGTCTCGTTTCCCTCAACTTTTATTTATTATTGTAGACTTCATTGACTGGGCCCGGCGCCTGCTTGTCGCAATTGTGACTGGTTCTTCTCGTTCTATATGTCCATAATTCAACTTATATATGTTTATTTCCAGTGTATCCTGATTAAAATGCAAGAAGGCGAGGCAAAGGCCGTCGTTACATTGTCGAACCAATTAGTAGGAACCATAAAAATCATACAAATCATTCTCCTTCCTTATTGAGCGTTTTACGTTGTCCGGCGGCGTGATCTTTATTTTCATATAATTTTGGAACACTATTATATTGCGACAGTTTTACGAGGTGTAGACAGCTTAAATAGTATACAAGGTGCTGTTAATGCGATGCTGGGCACCATATCGGGAACGAGGCGCGAGCTTCGAGTTGCAGCGTTCAGCTCTGCACAAACAAATTGTGCGCAGCTCGTTAAATCATTCGGATACTTAATGGCTTGTTATTGAATATGATAACAAAAATTTCCAGGAGCGAGCAGTGGACGTGAGCCAACTTACTCAACAAAAATATCGTATATAATTTATTGGATATCATTCTACGGATGCTTGGGGAGTGAGCATGTCTTACAGTTGCACCTCATAAAAACAAACTTAAAAAATATTTTGCGAACATGTGTCGCCATCGAACCACGGATTTAGACGGCGATGCATATTATGTTTCTCACGGAAAATAATATATCTGTCATTTCGGAATAGTTTTCACAGAGAAAACAAATGACGGGACATTACTTTCTGTCGAAATAAAACGTCTCGTCCTTTACGTGTAGTAAGGTCATCTAACAAAATTGTGAGTAATCCAAATCGAAATAGCTTCGCGCGGATGGAGATACATCGCGATTGACATGTTCTTACTACATTTAACCAGTTGATATAGATATGTTACTGCCTCGTTGGTTAGGGTAGCAAGCGCTACTGCTAAGCATGAGGTCCTGGGTGCAATTCCCGGGTCGGACAAAGTGTTATTAGGTTTTTCCATCAGAAATTTCTCAGTAGCAACTCGGAGTCTGGATTTGTGCCCGGTTGATGGCAATAGGCTCGCCCCCTGTTACATGGGACTTAAACATAACTGGCGAAATGTGGGTGTACCTGCTACAGGGACACCTCTGATATAGATATGTTACCATCTCGTCTTTCAACTGAGAATAAGCATTAGGTACCTATAAATTAAATCTTTCCTTCTTTTATCCTGACACATCCATTTGGCCGACTACAGGTCTACTTTGCTGCACCACAATGGATTCACGATTATAGGATCCTTGATAAACACATTTGGTCCTACAATCATTCAACAAAAAGTTGAAAGAAGCTGTGTCAACTCATGAATCTAAAGAAGACGCATGGGCAGTGGGCATGGCCGTAAAAAACATTGAATGGTAAATAATTGTGTCTACCTTCGGCTACGCCTACCTAAATCAAATACCGCCTCACTTACTCAACAGAGTTATCAATCAGACGCAAGAATGCAAATTTTAATTGTGGCCGGGGCTGGGTGTGCGTCGCGCGATATTATGGTCGCAATTTATTCGCACGATCGCTGTGCACATGCGCGGGGCGGACCCGCACGCACCGCCACCGCGGGGAGGGCACAACCGCCAATTATGAATAAACTAGCTCTACTACTATGTTAATAAGACTTGAGATTTTTCCTCGGCGATTTCACCAGGCGAGTACACTCATTAATGGTTTTGTGGCACCGTTATCAGATCTAGTAGAAAGCCTCATAATAATCTCTGAGTAATTATGCAGACCTCCACTCGTGCGCATGCTTGCAAAAATCATGTAAAAACAGCATACGGAATGTTTTTAGGGGAAAATGCGTGTTTGATTTAATGCTAAAATTTATTCAGGGTCTTAATCAGACCCTCATAACAATAACTAATGTGACTAACTCACAAATTCCAGTGCCTAAGAACCCAAAACGACTATATAATATTTTGAAGTAAATCGGTTGACAGATATTGCTGTATGACATTTTTAATTTGTTTCATAATTTAAATCTAATTTAATCTTGTTAATAAATTATTGACATGTTATTACATCTAATTTGAATTGAATTTCAAGATTAAACTCAATTAAAAGCGTAGGTTGTACAAGAGAGATACAGAGTAACCGGCTAACGTTCCTAGGTATACTGAAAGCGCTACAGACTGTGTCACTTTTCCTTCAAAGCTCGTGTCAACTAGTTGGATATCAGATAAGGTACTATTAGCAGCATTACGAAACGTATCTTTGAACTTTCACGAGGTTTCCAGTGCGATCCCACAGGGCGAGACATGGCGCAGCGTGGCGTGGGCTTGACCCCATTTCCTGGTCTAAATATAATTTTACTTGATCATTTAATTATATGGAGATTAATGGGCGGCTGGGGACGCCAGTATTCACGTTAATAAACTGTAGAATGGCGAAGCGTGGTCTACGACTTGCGCCACCACCACGCCACGACGTCAGTGATGCTCTTCACACTTTTTTTTTTTGGGTGGGAAATTATCAAATAACTTCTCCCGCTCTGGGTGGAGCGGGAGGGCGTGTCAGACTCTTACTGACTAAAACCCACCCGTGTTCCTCCGGTTGCCCTGTTGATTTCGTTAGAAGTTAAACAAAACATGAGTGGCATAAGAATTGATTAAATTCAGCGACACTTGCTGTTCGTAATAAATAACTTGATTAAATGTTGCACAAAAACTTGCGCTTTTAAAAACACATAACATAACATCACGCCTGTAATCCCCTAAGGGTTAGGCAGAGGTGTACCTATAGTACACCCACATTTCGCCAGTTATGTTTAAGTCCCATATAATAGGGGGCGAGCCTATTGCCATCGACCGGGCACAATTCCAGACTGCGGGCTGCTACTGAGAAATTCCAGATAGAAAAACCCAAGAACACTTTGCCCGACCCGGGAATCGAAACCAAGACCTCACTCAGCAGTAGCGCTTGCGACCACTAAACCAACGAAGCAGTCCTTTTAAAAACATATATCAACCAAAACACAATGATTATTTAGACTGCATTAGTAGACTTTAATTCGCCGCGATAAATGTCACATAAATCGCAAATAACGTTTTCGGTAAACTACTGGAAGAGAAAACCAATCAGAATATAATCCTTGATACGTTATTGGCGATCGTGTATTTTAAATTGGAACATAATCGATTCTAGGAGTACCTATAATTACAAGCAAATAGTATGACGTGTTATTAAAGTATTAAGTCAAAAACAAGGTTAAATGACTGCATGCAGGTCTGATAATGATGGCGTCGACTGTACGTAGGCTATGCGGGTGGGCTGCATACACATATCCAATGCATAGTTGCAAACCATGTCATTTACATCTCAAGTAATCGTGTCGCCGAGCGGCACCAACTTTAATTCGATTATCTTATCGATTTTGTTTTCATATTTCCACACAAATATCATAAAGTTAAACCAATAAAGGTTTTGTGAAGGCTAAGACGTTGGCGCTACGCAGAAAGGAATAGAAACGACACTTTATTCACTATTTACATTTGAATTGGATAGTGCGGTGCGTACTGACTTTCCCCAGAGAACTAGCCACTTGTATTTGCAACGCCTGAATCTTGAGTGTTAACAATAATATACATTGGACTATCCTGACTAAATTATCTAAAGGGAAACTGTTATTTTCACTTAGAAATACATTTGATTTAACCGTATCCTCAATTCCATAGCTGTTACATAGTAAGTGAACTAAAATAAATCATAAATCGACATCGTGTTAATAAAAAAAAACGGCACTTCTAGTAAATCTAACGAATTTGGAATCAGTTTTTGAAATGATACAAAAATAATATTTTGCCAAATTGTGCTTCAAAAACAAATCTCGTAGCGGCGTAGGCCCTGCATAGTTCCTCTATTGTTGGTAGTACCTTTAGCTAAACTTGTTTTTTTATATCTACAGTTCTTACCTATTACAAATGATACCATTAATTTAACTAACTACCGATTTTACCCGTAAATTAAGACACATCTACTGATATCTACGTTCAAGTCTACGCATTACGTACATTTGCAAATGTTTTTTTTTAAGCAAATTTTATTAAAACTCTTCAATTTACTAGAAGTGTAATCAGTATGCATAATCTGAAAAACGATAGTAAATATCAGGTGTCTAAATTTGGCTAACTCATTAATCAGACAAGATAATCTGAAAAGCAATAGTGGGTATCAAGCTCTCCACTTTTCGCGAAACTCTTATCAATGTAGTATCAAGATAAGCACCATTGTGGTATAAGGAAGGAAAGACCAGTAATGTAATCACTGGAAACAATATCTAGTGAATTATAAAATTACTAATTATTGTTATTAACCGAATGATTTATATTTATACCGCTTTTAAGAATCGTTTTTCTTTTATCACAATTATGAGAAGTTATTATTTAAGAAGTGTGGCGAGAGAGTCACTCGGACGGTGAGCTAAAAGCGTTATTTATACGTGTTTGGTGACAAGGCGCCTCTCTGCGCCCGCGCCTCTGGCCGCCCTAATTAAAATTTAAATTTAAACCCGACTTTAGGATTAATTTAGGTACCTACCTTCCTTTACCCTATAAATACTGTCACTGAAGCAACACAGATCCCATTTTGATAAAATATTTGGCGCTGAACCTAAACAAGATAAATGATGTTATTAAAATATGATTAAAAAAACGATAAAACGGATCTCTTTATTAGTCGTGTGGAATCATTCTAAAAAGATCTTTTTAAGTGCGTGTCGGACTATGCACAATGAGGGGTTTCGTAGTTGGGATCAATTTCTACCAAAAACAAACAACATTATAGTCGAAAAATACGAGTATGTTCTCCCATACATCGAACTGCAAAAAAAAAGCATGTAAGGTAATAATAGCAAAAAAAATGTGTTATAGAACTACAATTATTTACATGTGCTGTGAGAGCTTGCTTCCTGCCAAATTTCATGATTTTATGTCAACGTGAAGTACCCTGTAGGTTTTGATTTATTTGCGAGTATCAAAATATGTCGCATAAATGGCCGTATTTTTGAAGTGAAAACTTTTTAGGCGCGTAGAACATTCTTGAGATGGGACTAAACCATTGATTTCGCGACACTGTTACGACACCAGCTTTTGACCATTAAAAAGACATCAACGCGTTAATCAGCGCAGTACGTGGAGTAAAAGACATCAATGCGTTGATTACCGCAGTGACGATTTTTTTTAAAGTTTTCACTTTTGTCGGCACTCCCGGAGTGCCACTGTTTAATTTTTTCATTGCGTTGTTTTAAAAGCTTGTTTTTTTTAGAGCTCCAAGGGACCATAGACCTACGTATTTCATATTTATTTAAATTTGATACCTCCACGCGTTCCTGAGAAAAAGGGTCTTGACAGACTGACGGACGGACAACGAAGTGATCCTATAAAGGTTCCGTTTTTCCCTTTTTAGGTTCAGAACCCTAAAAATTATGTAGTTCTTGTCGACTCTACCGCATAGGCCAGGACCAAGTTTATTGGATTGTGAAACAAAATTCAGGACTTTCCACGCCAATTTGTAACAAAAAGCTTTACAACTTGATCTAGTTACTATTTATAAAAGACGATATTAAGATAAGGTTGTCGAATGAAGCATATGTAGTGCATCAATCTCAATCCAAAGAAACTATTATAGCCAGCAAACCTTGTTTTTATCCAGGTATTACAAGTTGTACCAATACAGAAGCAATTTAACTGCAAATCTTAAGGAGTTCAATTAAATATTATTCAAATATATGTTGAATAATAGGTAAATACCCACATTTGTATGTACATAATCCTATTACAAGTTTACTGTAAGCTTGCTAGACTTGCACATAGTTGCAATAAGCTGCAGCAGCCCTAGCGATGCAGGCGTTGTGTGGAGTATCTCATGTCGGTCTCATGTTTCAATAGATGTCCTAGTGAATGATACGTCAGCGGGTGTTAGGTGCAGTAGAGTGCGCGGGATCCGCGTCCGTTCGCATCAACAACGCGCATTACTTTACTACATAAACGCATTGACAGCACATAAAGTCGCTTTCAGTCCGCGTCAAATAGACACGGACATGTTTCCCTTTCGAGCTCCTACGACCACAAGCCAGTAAAAAACTGTTACAAAAGTTTTTCTATAATTAGTTTGTTGCTCAATTCAAAATAAAATGAAAAGGTGATAACAAATGGAGGGCGAAGGGCGTGTCGGAGAGTTTGAGTAATGGCTGACGCGGGCGCTTCGCGTCTTGCGTCGCGATCGCCCCATGCGCCCGCGCTGGTGACGCGCCTGGATTTGAATACAATGCCGCGATACCTCAGGGCCGCCCGCGTGCACGCATGCATAATCCTTTGCAGTTTATTTAAAATCTGCCACATTCTCCGCAAGACTGATGGCTACATCTACGAATCTGTGAACAATACGCCGACATACACCCACACGAATGCTTTTCGTACCAATTGACCTCCATTTGTAGTCCATTTGCAATTAATAGTGACGCTCGAACGTCGGCTGCAGCTCGGAGTTATTGACTCTTCACTCGTTTTTTATTGTGGCCTACAGGTTACGTTCAAGGCTGCGTTGCCACCATGACAACGTCTGGTTGTACAGGCCATATATGACAATGAAGTCTCGGTAACCGCAGTTACTCGTTAAGAGAAATGCCCGCATAAACATGTCTGAAATGAAGATAAATTCCCTGTTGAATAGTTTGAAATATTAGCTCGGCTAGAGTGGCGACTGTGGGTGTCGCTACGAACGCCAACTACACCGAGCCCACTCGTCTTCCTGCACACACGCACCGTTCATCTTGCTGAAGGTAGCCAATCCTGAACCCTACATTACATGCATTATTATGTCATGTTAATGTTCGCAATGCGACGTTGTTCACGCATATGTAATTTGCATCATAGTGAAACATACTTCAGTGTTTATTTCGACTGCCGACGTCAAATACCAAAGGAACTGATGACCAATCGACCTTTAGCTTGGACAATTATCTGCAGTGACGCAATGCTCGCTCGACACATAGACGTTCGGAACTCAGTATTGCTCTATGTGGACATCGGCCATGGTACAATATTGGTTATAAAGCGAGCAAAAAACTCGTAGACAATGAAAGGAGGCGAGGGGGGCGGTGTTGCGTCCTCGATAGCTGCGCGGCGGCGGCAGCAGCGTCGGCCCAACCAGTGCCTATTTGGGAGCAGAGGGCTCCCTATTTGGAAGGCTGCGTTTCGAGTCGAGATCAATATCGAGCGGCCGGCGCAGCGACGCGACGCCACCCGTCAACGAGCCGTCACTCTCGCGCAACCTCCTTTATCGTTATTTTACATTATACCGCTACATCTATACTATAAAATATTATAAGAAAGCAAAGTTTGTTTGTAAGTTTGTATGTAGGGGGTAATCTCCGGAACTACCAGTCTTTTTGCATCGGATCGGTCGCGGGCAGAAACTAGTCATCTACAAACATGTTATTTGACTTAAATAAATATATTGCTCTCGCGTTTAAAATAGTTTCAATTCAACTCAGAAATATTTATGTGCTCTTAAAACAATCGATAACCGTAACCTAAATTCGAAGTAAGCGCTCAATCCAGTTAACAACTACGTAAAACAAATATAAGTATAAATTATTTAACTGTTAAATGTATTAGAGATGTATTATATAGTACAGGCTACGTAACACACATAATACGTTAGAACAGCTTCGAGAGTGGATGATCTCAGGAGGTTGTAAATATACAATCACGAATATTACTTTTGCACCTTTGTTAACAGTGTGCAGCACGACTTAACACTTCAAATAATAGGTGACATACATACACACAGTAAGTATATTACTGCTAACTTCTAGTATCCATGAAAGGTCTGTTTCTAGGGAACCGTTGTCATCATCATCAGCCTATAATGTTCCCACTGCTGGGACACAGGCCTCCTCTCGGTGAGAGGGAGTGGGCCGTAATCCACCACGCGGGCCCAGTGCGGGTTGGTAGATGTCACATGTCTTCAAATTTTCGGTTCTAGGACATGCCGGTTTCCTCACGATGTTTTCCTTCACCGTTTTGAGAGCAGTGGTGATAAAATAATTTACACAAAGTAAAGCGCCTGTCTGGGTTCGAACCTACGACCTACAAACTCGTAAATCGCGGCCGTTACCACTGGGCCACCACTGCTCTCATTCAAGTGTTAACTCTCAAATACTTTCTGTTGAAATTACGGGTACATATTTAATTTTCATTTTATCTTTGTCACCCGGTGCAGTGCGCAAGAATTGCAACGTAGAATCTTCCTAGGTCGATGTGATCAATGGGGTATTGCAGTTGTTCTCGAACCGGAACCGTTGTGCAATAAACTATATACGATTCTACGAGATCATGATAATAACTTCTATGACTGATTATTCTAGATTTATCATGATTAACTAATCATATCCGTAGATTATTTTGTGAATTGTATCTTACCAACTATCTTATCGAATTAAACAAACTTTATTTAGTGACTCAAGCGGTAAATGAGCGAATTTGCAAGGTCGTTCATTATTTACTATCGTTGTAAAATGAAAAGGGCATAATGGTGGCGGCGTGTAAACTGTTGTAAGTTCTGACGGACAGTGAGGCCACCCATCACTTCGTCTGCAAGTGGGTCTACTGTCTACACACTAAACTATGTGTTTAGTATGAGTAACGCTAATTTATGAGGGGCTCAAACCTGTATATCAACGCAGCACTATTTCGCTGTGACCGAATTACACCGACCCAACAGTTTTCAACGCATTCTGTTCTATTATCAAATACCTCGTAAAATGTCTGAGCATTCACGTAAAATGTGCTAATAAATTTATGGACCAACATATATTAAGTCGTTAAAAATCACACAAATATCAAGACAATTTATTCGGTGTTGAAATAAAAGACAGTAAGCAAAATTTCCGCTTGTTTACTTCTAGTTTTTGCTCTACCTTGAACGTCTGGTTGCGAACATATTTTCCCAAAATTGTGTTTGTTTACAAAATCATTTATTAATTTAATGATAGGAGTTTTAATTAAAATATAGATTCATTTAGTCAAGTTACTGATCCAATATTAGAAATGGCTGCCATGTTCACTAATAGTCGTTAATTACAGTGTAATTTCCGCTGACATTATTACCAAGAGGATATTTTATCAGCTACGCCTGGCTTCATCGCGCTAGGAGGGTACGCCTCCTCGAGTAAACATGAATGGTCTCAGCTCAGATATTCGCAGCAATTAAATGCGTGTGTGCCCGCAATTTCATGCGAATCGTACTTTGGGTCGGCGGTTGGCAAAGCGAATTTCGCTAATGCGAGTGGGTATTAAAAAGCATGGTCATATTTATAACGTGACGTGAAACCGCGGCGCGGGCGGCGCAGCGGGCGCGCGTGCGCGTGCCGTTAAGCTGAATGAGTGCTCGTTAAAAAGCAACCCGCCGTGTAATTAGCAGCCGGCACTACATAAGCCAATGAAAATAAAACAAAGTCGCCATGTCCCACGGCCCCGGGCGCCTCGTGACTGCTCTCACGGATCCATCACGAAATTTTACACTCGCACTGCATCTTATTAAGTGTTATGAAAGGCCTCTTGCAAGTGACAGTGCCTTTTAAGGCAATCCAACGCCCTATGCGATACCGCCGGCTGACCATTTATGCTGCATGCTGCTCTTTATACAGTGTGATTCTTCATAATGTGCACATATCGAAATGAGGGAATCTATGCTTAATTTTAACGACAGAAAAAATATTTAAAAAAATCATTTTTTTTTTAATACTTTTTAAGGAATTAAAAATTTTTTTTACAAAACTGTGTAACTTTTAAACTGAATCAGCTATCGCGATGAAACAAACTTCATAATGATTGGAAGTAAGTAGGCGTCCACATAAAATTAAAATTGAGAAAAAAAAACTACCCTCAATGGCCTCAATTGAAAATAAACATGTTTTTTTAGTAAAAATCTTTATTTTTTTCATCAATTTTTACAATAATTATAAATTTATAAATAAGATGCCCAAGAGAATAAAAAAAAATATAAAAAAATTTTTGGTACAAAAAAATTAAAAAAAAATTGACCATTTTTTCCGTCGATAAAATTAAGCATAGATTCCCTCATTTCGATATGTGCACATTATGAAGACTCACACTGTATGTAACTAAATTTTATTCAAGTTATTATAAGAAATGTACTTCTTATTTATCTTGGGTTTTCTAGGTTTACAACTGTAAGCATGTGATTTCATGGAAAATCCAAGTGGAAAATGAGTAGAACAATAAATGATATCATTTTGCTAGTGACTCCATAGTTTTTATGTTACTAGAAACAGTGCTTCTTTTTACCTCTGCTTGATTTCAATAACCTGACAAACTGGTACTATGTATAGTACCTATACCTACCTTGTATTTAATAAGTTCAGCTATATCCAGCTGAAGCATATGATTACTCATTAATTTTTGATAACCAAACAACCAAATGATATAAAAAAAACATTGGCACTCCGGGAGTGCCGACAGAAGTGAAAACTTGAACAAGATCGCCTAGGTGGAAGAAAAATACTTTTATAGAACATTGGTCTGTAACCTTATCTAAATAAAGAGCACAATCGCGTTTACAAAAAAAAACTTCTAAAACCTTTAAAGTAAAAATACTTGCATAGAACATTGATCCGTAACATAATATTAATAAGGAGTACAATCGCGTTTAAAAAAATGAGGTGTCGGTAACGGTGTCGCGAGTTCAAGTGCTTTTCCCATCTCAAAAATGCCCAACATACCTAAAGAAATTTCACTTAAAAAAATATGAACAAAAGTATAGCAACATGTTATGTTAACAGCAAAAATACCTGCATAGCTTAAGGTAACAATTCAATGAAAATGTTCATCAGAATGTATGTTAAACGAGACGTAAATAGGAAAACGCAGCTGCCGGGGGTGGCTATTATCGCGTCAGTAAGAGCGAGTTTTATCTCTCAATTTAGTGATAATTTCATAAAGCGGCGCAGGCGGCGCCGGCGCGCGGCGTCTCGCGCGGGAGGTCCGCACTTGCATCGCTTAAGGTAACACTAATTGCAAACCGCTTTGAGGACGCTGATCGATAACACGATAATGTCTTTAATGCCGGTCCTGTGTCGGCTCTGAACATTACATTTTGTCTTGTCGACTCACAAAAATAATTATCGCTCTACACATGTGCCGTAACTTAAATACAAGAACGGTATGAGGCTCAATAAACGTGAATTTACTCGAAATACCGTCATACATCGCTGGGTCATTAGATTTGTTAGCGGTGTCGGCACATAAATCCTAAGATCCCTTGGTTGGTATGCGACATAGCCGCTCGTTTAAGATGGAATTGATACGAGTAAGGCGCAAGGTGCCGCGTGCCTTCACGCCCTTCGGCAACACTCAAACATGGATTTTTCTGTGTATTTTGCAAGTATATTTAACCCTAAAAAGTAGGTAACCTCATTAATGAATATACAACGATTAATTATAGTTTTTTTAATCTCAAGCAAAATCAATGAATCTGTAAAAGACACCAAGCCAACAAAAACATACGGTAGGAAAAATAACCGTAAACAAAAGCTTCTAGGAAAAAATACAGTAAGTGAATGGAATTCGGTTAGAGGCAGATGTGAGGGAAATACTAAAATCAAGGAGAGTGAGCATATGCCGACCGAGGACGATACAAAAAGTAAGGCAAATTCTTGTTTACAAAAACTTAAAAAACCTTGCATTTAAAACTGCATTTTAACGCAAGTTTCTGAACATCGTACAATTCTTTTACATAAAATGCTAACGACCTAAATAAAACTGTTTAATATGTACGTAATGTTCGCATGTATAGTAACTCGTATGTGCGGGAGGCGTGAGACCGTGGAACAATTTAGCACGGCGCAAGAGAGCACAAATTGCAACCAGTTGCATAACATGCATTATTTAAACGCGACAACCTTATAAGAAAGTATTCATGTGATAGAGACTACGTACGTCGCATGCGGTGAGTCAGAGCGAGCTCAATGACCCTCGCTCACCCGCCGACGCATACTATTCCTGTGCTGCCATGCACTACATTGCTTCATTTCGAAACACTAACTAACTTTCAAAAATCACAATTAGTGTCAATCATAATCACTACAATCCTCTAAAAACAACTTCCTCCTTGACCCGGCTGCCAACACGAGCGCTCTGCATCACACCGGCGCAGGCGCACCGCCATCGACACTATTTATGTACAATTGTTATAAATGATCTCATCAAAGGTCTACGTACTCTTGTAAACAAATTTAGTTCAGGCGACCTTCGAAAAAAATGTTTGCCTATTTATTATGTCCACCGCACGACGAATTGTATGGTGAGTCATGAAACATTTCCCAAACGTTTGTCTATGATACAATATCGAAGGCTTATCGCAGCAGACCTCACGCGGCAACAGACGGACAGGATCGTGTCAGTATCATCATTCATCAGCTGGCCGCAAACGTGTAAATTTGCATACGACCACGAGTGCAGTCTCGCGGGCGTCGACTGGAATTAAAGAGGGTCGAGAGAGCCGATCTCGTGTCGATACTGTCACATGACTAATGGAGCAGGCGCCGATCACAGATATCGACAAATAAAAATATGGCTGGGCCACCGCCGCCGCCGTCGAGCTGCGCCACGCTCCCACAGCGCGCGGCAGCGCGTGTGACTCACCGTGCGACACAACTTGTCACTTGCTGCCCGACTCGTTGACATCTCCATCATTGTAACGGATCACATATCCACACTTATCGATATCATTATTTACAAACAACAAATTGACAGCAACACGATAGTGCTGAAGTCAGCTGAAGCCGTGAAGGTGACATATCAGGTGAAAGATTGAGCGCAACAAGTGATAGTCATGCTTTTAGCACTTTTTTCAGAGATGAGTTTCCTTGCACCCAGCAGAACAACTGCAATACCCCATTGATCACATCGACCTAGGAAGATTCTACGTTGCAATTCTTGCGCACTGCACCGGGTGACAAAGATAAAAATGAAAATTAAATATGTACCCGTAATTTCAACAGAAAGTATTTGAGAGTTAACACTTGAATGAGAGCAGTGGTGGCCCAGTGGTAACGGCCGCGACTTACGAGTTGTAGGTCGTAGGTTCGAACCCAGACAGGCGCTTTACTTTGTGTAAATTATTTCATGTCTGCTTACTCTCAAAACGGTGAAGGAAAACATCGTGAGAAAACCGACATGTTCAAGAACCAAAAATTCAAAGACATGTGACATCTACTAACCCGCACTGGGCCCGCGTGGTGGATCACAGTCCACTCCCTCTTGAAGAGAGGACGCCTGTGTCCCAGCAGTGGGAACAATATATGCTGATTAAAATTAAAATAAAGAATATTTAAATCTCTTTAAATTTAACGGCATAATAACATCCCTTGGTTTTAATGCTGTGTATTTCAGCGATATTAAAATAAATCAATTGCGATTAGCCCCAATTTCTATTACCTCTTCCCTGCCAAAAATATTAATAAAATTAATACATAAAATGAAAGAAATAAGTTTTTTCATGACTCAAAATCCTAAATCTTTTCTTTAACATAACTCTTTTTGCAAGAAAAATAATAATTTAAATTATAATTACTAATGTGAAAATGCAGTTTATAACGTGCGTTGGGCAGTTTAGTTGTTAGGCGGTGCGCCTTGGGCGGGGGCGGCTTTCCACGGCAGACGGTAACTAAAGGTCAATGACTGGCTTACATTTATCATTGTTATGCAACTACACGACATTCAGGTGTCAAATGATGGAAATGTACTTATCTATTTACTCTGAAACGTTATCGCGACGGGAGAATTTATCTCTAGCACTAATAGTTCCGAGCAAAAGTTATCTTAAAAAAAAGTAAATGAAATGTAAATCTTTGAAACACTTTTATGTTACACATAATTTATGTGGTATAAAATAGGTTTTTTCATGAATCATTCTTCAAATATTTTTACATAAAAAATAGATCATCAAGTTTCTGCTGGGCAGACCGTCTTCTAGTAACGTCGCTGGCCCGGTCTTGTATCTCAGCCGTTTATCAACGATAAGCAAATCAGATACTTAAATCAAAGACACTAGGTAGCTGCTTAGAAAGTGCTCGATGGAATAAAATGGTAGAAGATCAACCTATCATAAAAAGTAATGAGCACTGTCAACGAGTAAAAGTCAGGACAAACTGTAATTAGGAAAACTGTTTACGTAGTTAACGTCATTGTTTGTCAGTAGGAAAAGTTTGACGTACTTGAATAGGCGAGCTCGTGAAATAGATTACGTTTACGAAGTCCAGCGGAAGCGCGTCTCGCACTCATTAAGTACCGGGACCTTGCCAAATGTTAGTGCAGGCGCTGGTCGGGGCTGCAGCAGACGCGGCGCGGGCGACGGCGGCGCGAGGACAGACGCATCCGCAGCGTCGCGTGACGCGCCATCACCACTAAATATATCGCCGTGACAATGAGACATTACGCCGCCGCCCGCCGCGCGATATTTGCCTAAAACTGAAAGTGCTAAACTCCTCTACCCGCCTTTGTCAGCCTTAATAAAAGGAGGTTCAACAACCTAGCCGAGAACACGAATGACGCCTCGTCTAGATATATGCGGTATGCGGTTAATATCTACTGAGATCGAAATAAATCGCTAGGATTATTGCCAAGTGGAAAATCATTATACCTAATATATTGGACGCGTGGAATTCACTTTGACAATATTTTGACAGTGTGCGGTCTAGGAGCTTTAGTTAAGAGCCGCTCATTACGAACAGCGCGCCAGACTTTTATCATTATTTTTATTTTCTTAGCGTTTTGTAATAGTGATTCATCGGATTCTGCTTAAGGATCTATTTTGATGCGGCTATTAATGTGACCGAGTATTGTTATTTCGGGCCTACTAGAATGAGCGTAAGTTAGAATAGAGATGAAAGTTTTTGTGCGTTTCGCCACATGCTGTGTCGGCGTCGGCGTCGCATGTATTAGTGTGTCGTCAAAGTAGGCGTGCCCTTTATCTGCGCTCGCGAGTGGTGCCGCGAGCAGCGCTGCGCCCGCGCCGCCGCGCCAAGAGAAACGGGCGCCGCCGGTACCCATCTAAGGAGCGCAACTGTACAACCGGACCAACTGCCCCCTATTTAGACTGATCAGCCCGTAATTTTGACTTGACATCTTAGCGCAGGCTCTCGTCTAGCAACTTAACGCAAAAATCAGCAATAATTATAAGTCGCAAACGAATAGTAGAATAAATTATGGTATAGGAGCTATTTTAAGACACTGAATCTGTTAGATTGTATTTGCAACTTTCAAATGGTGACAATGTTCATAAAATTACAAGTTTAGGTACTTGCACAATTGACTAAAGCTTTGTAGATATTTTGATTAGAATACACATTGGCTTTAATCAATGCTGCTGCCGCATAACTTATTAGCTGCCTAATGTGTTGGCAAGTCAGTGCGTGACGTGACAGTTACATGAAAACGACAAATTGTAACGCACATAACTTTAGGAAAATGAGTAAAATGAAAATTATGTAGGTAACAAAAGTCTGAAGGTTATAAAACCACCATCTTTAGATCTATCTGCACACTACGTACCTACATAGTTTGTTGCCGTAGTGAATCTGTCGTGGCCAGATTTTAGAATTGATCTAATCATGAAATGATCGATCATTTCATGAAATGGTTGTGTTTCATGAAATGGCCAGCTAAAATTGACCATATCGTTCAAACGTCAACGTTTAATGATATGTCAGTCGACGTTTGGCCATATCATTAAGTAGGGTATCCATGCAATATTACTGGCATTCATTAACTTTTAGTAATCTGGGCCAATGGATAAATAAAACATTTTAAATAGCGTTCATTCCAGAAGAAATATAATAATAAATAAGATTTGAATAGTTAAATACTAAACTATGAAATACGTTCCAAACTCCATGGTTTTTTAAGGTTGCGCTCGTTTTTCAAGTGAATTTCATAAAAGTCACGTAGCTTGGTATAATAACTATACTTCACTGCACTTTTATCTTCCATTTGCATATTTATAATTGATTTTCTAATCGAATTATCGTCCGCCGCCATGATGCACAACAAAAACAAAGCGACATCAACGCCTCTACCAGTGGATAATCTTTACTATTTTACGATATGATCACTAATGTTTGGCCACATCATGAAGTAGTCGTGCGTTTAACTGTTCATATCGTCAAACGTTGAGTATTCAATGATCTGGCCAAACCACATCATGATGTGGCCAGCGGTCAATGTTCTATTTCATGAAATGCAACCATTTCATGAAATGGTCGATCTTTTCATGAAATGTTCAATTCTAAGATCTGGCCACGACAAATCTATCACGAAAAGCGTTTCTCTGTATTTGTTGGATGATTTTGTCGCATAGATACAATATCCCAGTGCAACTCGATAGGCACGTAAGTACTTCACGCTCGATGATTTGTTTTCAGTACTCATAAAGCATGTCTACATTGTATTCTTTCTGGAACATCGAACATGAACACTGTAAAACAATGGTTTATAGCAGGAAAACATTCATCAAACGCGAGGCTGTGCTTAATGCGCCCCTGTTGCGAGGTCGACGCACTGTCATTACGTACGTTATGTACAATATGTATGTATCGCATACGCCATACGCACTACTACAGATGTTCCAGTTTTTTCGCTAAGTAGCCTGGGAGCGAGCGCGACTCCGCGGCGCTCAATTATCTCCACAATATAGGATTAGTAAAGAATGCCCTCGAGCTGCGGCCCGCAGACAGCGAGACGACCGTTGATACTCTACACCGCAATCAATCGCTCCTGTTTCTAACTACACACTACACGTGCACACACTATTATGTACTCGGACACTATTATAAATAGCTGTGCGACGACTGCATTAGCTGCGGTCCAAATGACTAAACACTATCCTGATTGTAAACTATGCTACATTTACATATTTTAAAACAATGGAAGGATGGTCGTAGTTATTTAAATCAAATACCTGTGACAGATTGTCTTGAAGTTTTTTCATAAGGTGTTCAGTACCTACTATAGACATACGTAGACATTAGATACAACTTTATAATATAGAATCTCAAATACATACAACAATCCAACACAGTGAAAATACACAGTTTTCCTGAAAGACTACTGAAAACGCAGTCTAATCAAAAGTACGCGAAGGAAATATTTAGAATCGTCGGACACGTTAGAAGAGAAAACTGTCCGTTACTCACTGTGCAATGCTAACATATGACAATCAATTAAGAACGCCTGCCTACTTCGCACAAATATAAAGCTCTAAACCACTTTACTTTGTATTTAAGTGAACACATACTCTCAAATGTCATTGCTGTCAAGAAAGATAATAACGTAACTGCATACTTTGTGTGCTCTAAGTCGTTTGACAACATAACTTAAAATACTCACGCATAAGGACATAGTTTACACACATAGGCACTTACAGGCTTTGCGCTCAAGAGCTTGGATATGAAAGTCACACTAGCATTTATCCAAACACGTTTCGCGACCGATTGAGAAGAGTGCTCGGATCCATTACGTGCTGCGTGAATAAACAAACTGTCGTCGCTCGATTATCGCCATTAGTGCATCTGAAATAAGTGTGAGGTTCGCGAGCGCGAGTCCACACAGTCGTGTTTGTTGTCGACGCTCGAACAGCTCCGGCAATGGCCAATCTCTAGGAAATTGACATTCGGCGCCAAAAGGAGCTCTGTGAGTGATTGTGAGTGCACCATTTGGCGCGAACTGAGCGCGGCTAAATATTTATCGAGTCTGGAGTCATAAACGGCAGCGTATTTGTACTTTATTCCGAAATACTCATCGGCGATGGATTTATACAAATGTTAGCGTTAATATTAAATCATTTTTATCCAAATATTTTAAGACAAAGAAAAATTATGTAAATACAGATAACAATAATAAAAGCAAGTTGTCGCACAAAGAATGACCATATGGAAGTTATCGACCCACTTTAATTTATTCATTCGTTAATTTGTATTATTTTATCAATGAACCACATATAATAGTAGATGATTAAGCTTATTTGTATTTTTCTTTAACACGAATTCTAACTTGAGACATAAGTACCGGCACCGCGACAAATCACCTTTATGAAAATTTACAATTAATAAAGCAAAGAATTGTATACCAACAGAGAGATTAGAAATATTAAAGTCGTAAATCATACTCATAACATAACTCATAAGTCATTTGTTTAACATAGGGTTCAATAATAATGGCATATTAAATTAAAATGACTGAGCATGAGGTCCTGGGTTCGATTCCCGGGTCGGGCAAAGTGTTATTAGGTATTTCTATCTGGAATTTCTCAATAGCGGCCCGGAGTCTGGATTTGTGCCCGGTTGATGGCAATAGGCTCGCCCCCTATTACATGGGACTTAAACATAACTGGCGAAATGTGGGTGTACCTACTACGGGTACACCTCTGCCCAACCCTTCGAGGAAACAAGGCGTGATGTTATGTTATGTTAAATTAAAATGTTCATATTTTGTTTTCTCAATACCAATGCAAACGATTATCATGCCAATTTGTACTGTAAAGAAAATTAACTTCTAAACAAACAATTAACACTCGAATAGTCACATCCTGTCGGTTTTTATTTGCAATGTCTGTCCTGTCGGTCTGTTTGTCAGCCACCAGTTACTCAACTGTGATGTGAGTGTATTCGTAAGAAACGAGGAAATTTTATTATAGGTACACTTGACGGGTTCCAGTACCTACTTTTTATTTGTCAAGGTAATACGTACGCAACGAGAACAGCGTTAAATGCTTACAAAAAATATTCGTCGACTTTTTAATTCGCATCAATTTACTTAAGCTTTTAAAATAAGCTATGTTATTTTTACCGTAATGAAAAATGGGCTTACGAAAGGTGTCTCTTGCTTAATAAAATAATTAAAGGTACCTACATATTTTATTTATAGTTGCTCCTTTTTTTGTAAGGGAAAGCAAACAGTAGTATCAAGGCGAAAATTTGTGAGTGTGCATGTTTGTCTCTTTTTCACGCTCAAACGACTGAACGGATTTGTATAAAATGTGGTACACAGATAGTTTATAACCTGGATTAACACATAGGATACTTTTTATCCCGATATTCCCACGGGATCGAGACTTCTGCGGGAGAAACCGCAGAACGCAGCTAGTTTTAAAAATAAACAGAAATTACTTAACAATAAACTAAACAAATATACACTACTCACTACATTTTCCACAGATTACAAATTAGACATTTACAAACTAATGGCAAACGTAACTGTGGTCAGAGCAAAATTAATTATATGAACAAAATAAACTAAAAATAACAAAACAAAACTCTTATTTATGTATTCTATACTACGGGTCTTATAAAAATAATAAAAATTTGCTTAAGCATACGATCTACTACTGATCCCTCAAAATTTTTGCTATATTACTTTTAAAAGTATTTCGGTTAAGAAATAGTATGTCAATATCACTAAATCGTTTATTGTACGTCTCGACTAAGCGGCGAAGCGGTGATCGTACACCAGTATTGAATTTACAGAAGCTGGTAGCGAACAGTCTCCTGGTGCGCACCTCCCGCCCGTGCACAGTAAGAGGAACAAGATAACACAAACTGTTCACCAAGTCAAGGCAATCAAGCGTCCTTGTATTTACAACGGAATAAAAGGAGTCAAAAGAGGAATTTGTTCAAAATTTGCTTCCAAGAATCCAATAGAAAGAAATCCATTCTACCTATCAAGTGAAAACTCTACAATGGGCTTTTCCATAGCTTATAGCAATTTCTCAAATTTTGTTTTATTATAATATTCATTTGAACAGCAACTTACTAATAGAACAGTTGTATCGAAACTAATGTAGCATCATGCGGCGTCAGCGCTACGCTGGCGTAGCACACGCGGCGTCCAAGCAGCGACCGCTGTATTGCTTAGCGGCTACGCATCGTCTACGAAACTAGAGGTTTCGTAGCGTGTACGTCTACGCTGGATACGCGTAAGCGACGACAATTTGAACAGCTATTGTTGCAAAGTAAGCGCTTTATTTTATTCTGGAGCTTTTAAACGACTGATTGAGACTATGTCAATATAATTTAATGAGTACGATGTACTATCGAAGAAACGTATATCTAAGGAGTATAAAAACAAAATCCCGTGCACACGACCCTTTTTTTCGTAAGTAAGCGTTACTATAGCGGCCGAGCGCTGCAAGCAGAAATAGTCCTTACGGTGTATAAATATGCGTTTCTACTAAAAAGCAGTTTGTGACTCTGGTGGAGTTGTGGAAAGATTTATTTAACTAACTAGTAACTATACAATAAGCAAAATAACTTGAGAATAAAATTCCGCTAGATAATTTAAATCTGCAGTTGACTAAGACTTTACGCCGGACTCCTAGTCACACATAAACACTACGATAAGAACACTTTTGCATTATAATAATTTAATTGCTAATTTATGCTCGTGAATGAAGTAAACAAATGACGACGCCTCATCACACCTGCGCTCACCCAATTAACTTATAAACTCAATATTGCTCAACGATCGACTTCATCGAACCTATTGTCCAGCTAGTATTAGAAATGTCCTACATGACCTAGCCGCAGTACTCAGTGTCCTAATTAACTTCAGTCCACTACGCACATTTATATCGAACGTTATAGTATTAACTCAAACACTAAGGGTCTCGTTATTCATTCCCCAGTATGAATAATTAAAATATTGCGCAGTGAACTCTGATGTTTACGAGACAATCGCATGCAAATTACTTACTCGTACACGAGTGTTATATGTAATTTGTATCATGTTAATTATTACTACAACTGTTCTTATCTTCGAGCTGATGAAATTTTATACCCTTGTCGCGAGCGTGCGGACGTAAAGCCACGAACATTATTAGTTTTGTTTACATTCAAAGATCCAGTGAAGGAAATTCAAAGGAGTTAGATTTAATGCATCATAACTAACTATCCTATGTCGGTGTCGAGGATTGACAAACGCGATGGTGTAAGGTTGCACTAGAAGCAAAGGCGCGAGCGCAGCGCGCGGCGGCGGATGCACGTGCGCGGCGCAATGGGCTAGCGTGCTGAAGCGCGGCGTGCACTTCCGACTCACATTCATTCCCGCGCCATTCATACAACTGCGTCATTCATTTAATTCAAGTTCATAACGAGACCCGTACGTGGGAGGAGTTCCGTAAGTCGGCCGACACACCCGCGCCCCGCTCACGGCGACATATCACATTATCCAAAACTTTTATTATCGATAAAGATAAACAGAATCGTTTGCGGGATCCGAACACTCCTCGCCGAAAATGTTCATAAAATAAATCGGATCGCTCAAAGTTCCGAATTTCATTTATCGTTTCTCCGTATTCAATCTCGGATGCTTTAAATTCTTCAAGGTGCGCAATATTTCACGGGTTCTTAAGAGTAAACTTCTAATTAAATGCCGACAGTGGCATCTCCGACACCGGACGTGCTCCTTAGGGGCCCGGACAGCTACAAAATGATCGAATTTAAGGATCGAGACAAGGTGTAGGTGGCACGCAGCGCGGCGCGGCGCAGCGGCCGCGTGGCGCCGAGATGGTATCGCTGCGGCGCGGCGTGGCGTCCCACCAGCGTGCGATACTTTTCTAACTTTTTGGTTTGGCGGGTCGCGCGGGGGCATATTGTGTGCAATTGTAGCACGCGAGGGCACCGCAGGCCGACGACCCGCCCGTCGCTCGCTCCGTATAATCCGACAGCATTATGGTCGACCCGGCGCCTTTGTAGGCTACCGGCTTAATGAGGGCCGTGGGTGGCTTATGACACGTCAGGATCTGATCATAAAGGTGCCAAAAATTCTACCTGCGCGGACGACATTCCTATCTCACGCCTTTGAAAATTAATGTCTATTGTCTGCGGATGCTGGCAGGAGGCGTCAGGGATTAGGAATGACACGCTGTTATTTATTTCCAGAGGACACAATGAGTAAGTCTGGTGCGATCAAAATGTATTGAATTATTTGGTGTTCCGATGTGGCGATGACTCCTGGTGTAGCGTCGGGTTTAATTGAGATGTATGCACTCAAATTCTTTGACCCCAATTAATTTCGTGGAAGTGAGTTCGTCGGGCGTTAATTAAGTGCGCTAATATTTGTGCGGAGAACACGCAGCGGTCAAACACCATGTTCATTGTTATTGTAGATGATATCTAATTCAATTCCGCAGAAAGCACATGAAGAGGAAAGCGCTTCATGTAGCCTACTCCTACAGGCTACGATACAGACACTGTATTCCCAATAGGTAAATAAATAAAAAACTAATTTATTTAATTATTTATGCGCGCACAGACATACAGATCCTCACATTCCGCACGCTAATTATTATTTTAACTTCTATGAATTTTGCATTGGTATGTTTTATCATCAGATAAAATTTTATGGTGTTATTCCGGTTTTGCTATTGTGTTTGTGTAGTAGAATGATGTGAGCATACTGTATGATGATGTACATCAGTGCTTGTGCTTATGTAGCCCTCGGATAATGCAATTTGAGTGCAATGGTAATGATGTGACGTCAGTCAGCGGGTCGTTTGTTACGCCCAGCTTCGCTGCGGGGCAATGAACCAGCGACTGAATTGGACGTAAGTGTCCTGCGACGCTGCGCCCGCGCCACGGACATAACGCAACCCAACCACGATTTACGACATTACGAGTGACGCCATGCAATATGATTGTAACTTGCAAAATTAACTTACTTCGTCAAAGTACGACAAGTCGGCAACATTCACATAAGGCTACGAGTCCTAATGGTGATGATAGTCTATAAATCTATCAATTGCATTTGATGTCCATCTATACGAGGTAATAACGTATGGAAGACGCATTAAGTAACGTGCTGTACAGCGCAGCACACATCTACTTGGCTACTTGTTTGGCATGCCACTTTTTACATCCTATCTAAACAGATCCGATCAAGTACTTCGTACTATAGGTATCTACCTAAGTAAGAACAGTTTATTCAAATGACCTACTGGTAGAATGCCGATACAGGAGAAGGCGATTGTAAAATAATACGAGTAGGTAAAGCGACAATTAGTGAACGATATCGGAGCGCGGCGGTGCGCGGGCGCAGCGGTGTTACAATGAGGCGCAATCAAGCGCGAGTACATTTTCATTCCGCGCGCGATGCGACTGCGTGCACGCAAACAATCTTATATAATATTTGCGTATAAATGCGCATTTAAAACATTCCACAAATAAGGGTTGGGTATCCGCTAATAACTCGCATACTTTACAACTTCACATTCTGCGTTTGAGAGCTGAGATTGTTATCTAGCGCAATGCTTGTGCATAATATGGCCTCCAAAGTTCAAAAAACGGCTAGTTAAGTATTTTATGGTTTTATTGTCAGGATTTGTTATTTATAGTAGTTTACGCGTAAAACTGAATAGGAACATAAATTTTAATCTTAATTATTACGATATAAGTCGCTTGACTTCATTATGGTCATTATTTCGGCCGCGAGACGCGGGAGAAAAGTGATTGATATCAAAAGTAAACAAAAAACTCCTTTATCTGACATTTCATTTCTGGATCGCAATTTTGGTCACCCAAAACCTCATGTTTTTTTTAAATATTTTGATAACTATCTAGCTTGAAGATGGACTACATAGCAAATCACGGATCTAGGATCATTGTTGCGGTCCTTATTATGACGAACGGTTCACCTCACAATAATTATAATAATATTATGATTCCCGATAAATACTAGCTGGTTCGCTTTCTAGAAATATAAAGGATAACTTCAAATTATCCTTTGAGATAACAATGACTACATTGTAATGCGTAAAGTAAGAGGGAGGCAACACGCCGGAAGAAGTTTGAGTGACGACAAAACATTCTATGTGACGAAAAAATTTAAGAATTGTAAAGCTGCCAATCAAACTTCACGTTGAGAAGCACCGCAATAAAAACAATATTTTCTTTGGTTTAAGAAATCAAACTAGACCCTTTAACAACGAGATTAGGTACTGAAAGTCGTAATGATTCAATTTGTCTTGGTGCACTGAAAAATCATAGCAACTCTAAGTAATCGAATTGATTTATCGAAAATTTGTGAATCGGGGGCTGGCTAGGCAGACATGTAATACAATAAAAATATATATGACATCAGAACCCAGAGCAATCACCGGCACGGACTAAAAGTCAAAGTAACAACAAATTTCGAATACCTATCCGCTATCAAGAGTATAAAAAGTATTTTTGATGGCACGCCGCTCTCGGGTTAAGAGATCAGCCCGATAAGGTTCGATCATAGTGTTAAAAATAACAATGCGCGAAGTGTACTTTTGTTTTCATGTTTATTAACGATCCGTAATGTTTTGGTCAGCACTTCCTGTTGCTCTTGTTTTTTATTTGGTACCAACAAAATTTTAAGTTCATTTAAGTTCTGTTTATCGTCCCTTTTAGAACCATACAGGAACTTTCCGCATATTTTCACATCGCAGGAAAAACAGAAACTACGGTTCAGCAGGGAAATTTTATATTAGACTAGCTGCGCCCCGCGGTATCACCCGCATAAGTCTCGAACCCGTGGGAAAAAAAAAAAGTATCCTATGTTCTTTTCCAGGGCATCGTCTATATATGTGCCAAATTTCATCCAAATCCGTTCAGCCGTTTTAGCGTGAAGGCGTAACAAACAAACTTACTTTCGCATTTATAATATTAAGGATTAGTTTTATGTATATAAGTAAACTTAATTTAATTAAGTAAACATTTATAGTAAAAACACAAGCTGTTATCAATTTTTACAATCTGAGTTGCATAAATACATATTGTGTAGGTATACATATAAATAAATGTCTGGGAATTTATACAAAAATAGTTGTAGTGACGACGTTTTTATAACAACCAACTTCGCCTCTACCATAAATAATGATTAGGAAAATTATACCCATCTGCCTCATAAATTGGGCCTATTGTCCTAAGACCCCTTCCAAGAACACGCGAGGCTATTGGTAGCATATTAATCGTTTTATTTGCCAATTTATTAAAGCAATGTATTTATTTATACAGCATATTTTCTGCTGTGCAGATATTTACAAAACAGACATAGTTGAGAATAGGTATACAAGTATATCGATCGATAATAAATGAATTGATAACCGCGTCACAATCAATCAGAAATGTGACATTCGAAGTTGTCAGGTGACGAGCGGCCATTGCTGCCGTTCCGCGTTGTTTTCGTTTGTACTACAGTTACGCAAGCCTCCAACCTGAAATTAGCACGCCCTTTCAGCCGACACCCACTGCAATCGCACGTCACGCGTTTGCGACGAATAACACTCCGTATGTACTTACGTACTTTTGAGTATTAATGACTACATTACAGTTCTAAGAGATTTTTTAAGAGTACACCCGGAACCCGCCAGAATTATATAAATCGAGCCAAAACGGTCGTCAAAATGTCCACAAAGGCTTGAAAATTTCGCGTCACGTCATGTCTTGTCTCGGTCGCGTGTCTAGACATCACAGACGAACACAACTTTTTTCTCTTCTCGGTAATACAATTTTTGGCAGACTTGTTAATACAATCTTGGCAAACATTTGTAACTTTTATCACGTCCGGAAAATGAATGAAAGCTGTCGCCGTGAGTCACGTCGGCCATCGAGCGGGACTTAGAAAGTCCTTGCTGTTTCTATGATAAAAGTAATGACATCATTCGCGGACGTAAAGCTAAAGCTGTAAACTTAAATAAATGTGATCATTTAATCTTACATCTATTTAGTTATTTACAGTGCAAAGACGAAAATTTAAACAGCAGAATAACCTTCAGTTGGAAAATTATTATTTTAAATGTTTTATCATAACTTAATGCATAAAATGCCTCCTTCAAATGCATGTTAAATATGGCATAAGAGGAGACATAAATAGGTAATAAAAGGCCTAACCTAACATATGTACATAAAATCTTATGTGCGTTTGAGGCAATCGTCATAACACAATACGATAAGATTGTGAAATCATACGACATTGATATTCACGTACATGTGCTCCGAGTATCTGATGATGATATAACAATTGCAAGTCAATACAACTTTATGAAATCGTGCTATAAGCGATTTTATTTTCCACTTTCGACCTTGTGATAATAAGTTGATATTACTCGTATCTCTAAAACCTTATCAGATTTGGGTTTAATTCATCAATAAGTGTGACTAACTGAAACATTAAAGAAATATATTTCTATATTAACGACGTAATCTCAATGTTATCTCAGTTTATTTTAATACTTATTGGAACGATTTACTTAAACCTTATATTATATTTTTAAATTTTTTATTCTTTCTTCCTAAAATGTTGTTGTTTGATAGAGCATTTTGAATCAAGTTTTAGTCAATACATCATTAGTCACCGGCGGTACATCTAACTAGCAGCATTTTCCACTTTGCGGTAATTGGAGATAAGCCGCTTATCTTTCTACTTTTCAGATAAATTACGTAATTTCTTTTTTTAAATTCTAGAAATATTTTTTTATAGAAATTTTGCTACACACGGGCTATTGGTTGTGTTTGCATAATATTGATGCGGTTGCATAGGTACCAATAAAATACCGTATTCACAATAAATACAACAAAATGAATACTTAATGCAAAATTAAACCTAAGTTAAAATAAACATTAAATAGTAATAGACTATGAGTCCATATTACGGAATTATAAGTCTCAATATTTTTTGGAGATTACCTGCATCAAATAAAAATATTTAAAAATATCTTCTAAACTCGATCACTTTTAGCATAGTTTCTTTTACTTACATAATGATAAGTAATGACTAACAATATTGTACCAACTTCTAACTTCAAACGTAACGTTCCGAAACTTGTTTGTATGTATGCAACTAGTGTTTAACATTCTAAATGAATGGATTATTATATTCTGTTTTTGGGAAATAAATGTCTTAAATCGAATAAATTATATGAAGGATTGTACTATTTACTTATAATTTTAGTTGTTTATATGTTTAACATAAAGTCCAGTTTCCGCAAAAACCTGTCGGTGCGATTCATTGACAGAAATTGATAAAGTAATAAATATTTACGAGATTAGTTTTGACGAGTCTTTGGCCGATAACAAATTAGGTATTGTATCATTCTCCGAAAATAGAACCTCTCGACAATTCTCTCCGTTTGTTGACGAAAGTCAGCGGCTCTCACGTGGTATTGTTTTTATTATCCCCGAGCACCGCAGCTGGTATCGGCTCCACTGATAACGATACGAGCATCGATAAACAATTTAAAACACAAGCGGCTCGCTAGTCAATTCTCTGAGACTAATGCATACGTGCGTTTTAATTGATCTAGTAGTTGGAGACTGCTGCGGAAACCTCGGAATGTAATTATTTACATAAACACACGTGCCTATAGCCGTTCACTGTTTCCCTATGCGAGGCGAGCGCGTTCCGCAGCTGAGCGGCGGCGGCGGCCGGTGGCCGGCTCGCTGACGCTGGGCAGATGAGAAAGATCGATGTGCATTTAATTACGTCGGCCGGCATCGTTGGCAGCGCGTGCGGCGCATGATGCAGCGTGCACTCACCGGCGGGGCGCGTGGTGCGGCGCGCGGGCTCGTCCTCGCGCAGGTCGGGCGCGTGGCGGCGCGCGGCGCCCGGGCCCAGCGCCGCCAGCGCCAGCAGCAGCAGCGCGCGCAGCATGGCGCCGCCGCACTGTGTCTCACGGGATCCGACCGCTCCCGGCCACGAGCTCACTATTTCGGCCGCGCGCGCTCGGTTCGTACGGAGGTGCAGCGAGCGCAGGTTCGCGATCGTAGCGCGCGACTCGGAGGCGTCGTCGTAGCGCGACGGCTGAGCCGGACTGAGACGAGCGCCGCGCGATTTCCCGGCTGATGCGGCGAGGGGGCCGGCGCGCCCCTCGTGGAAAACGCGGCAATAGCGCGGTGCGGGCGGGGAAAATGCAGCGCCGTCATCCGCCCGCCCCGCCGCCCCGCCCGTCGCGCCGCCCGCCGCACCAACACACACCATTATTAACTGCCGATCATTATGACAACTTTATCCCTGCTACTGTTTCTATGTTTTTATAAACAAAAACTTAATGTTCAATCAATCAATCTGTCTAGCCTTTTTCCAACTATGTTGGAGGCGACTTCAACTCTAACCGGATGCAGCTAAATACTAGTATTTTACATATAGCGACTGCCTATCTGACCTCCATAACCCAGTTATTGGGTAACACGTCACTAAAACTAAAACAAAAACACGTAACATAAACTTAACAGATATTTAACACAGAAAAATATTGATGATGTAGCCGCCATTTTAATAAATGCATAGGTAGTGCACACGAGTTCCTACCAACACTCATAGATAATAAGATCTCTATTAAACTAGTTTCTAACGCAAGGAATCGTTTTCAGCGAGCCATTAGTTTTAAAAATCAGAATTTATAGCTAACTACGTGCAAAAACAACGTATGAATTTCGTAAAAATGTGTCTGTGCACTCAAGACATCTAAAAAATGTGTCTACAGTGAAAAATGAGTAGAAGCCAAAACTATATGTTTCGCGACTCTTGTCGGGGTATTCAAATACCCATTACACATTAATGATACAATGTAGGTCGTTTTTTTTTTTGTTTATCGTTTGATTTCTTCGGTGGAAACAAACATCAAGCAAGCTTTACGAAAACGGAGTAAGAAGTTGCGAGAATTCAGTTTGTGAAGTACCTATTTTTAAATACTGTTTACGATTATTATAAGCTTTCCTAATAGAGCTAATATTTTTTGTCATCAACATCAACATCAGCCGTTATATTAAAAAGAAACATTTATTAATAGGTCTAATAGCCGTTAGCTACTGCCGTCTACAAAATGGTAGATATAAATAAACATAAAATCTTTGATTTATCGAAAGTTTTAGGACATCGAAACTAATGTTTTGTTTCTGTTTAAATTTACTATGGAATTGAGTTATCCCCGATTTTACGAGTCCACAGAATTAAACGTCTATCATAAAAAAACGCAAATTGTTATTGCTTTGTCTCGCCGCTGCGATGTGCGTCGAATTCAGACATGTTGAACACATTCATAAGAATTTACAGATTTACTTACATATATTTGGTGCAGAATTATGTTTGGCAGCAGGCCCAACTAGTCGTATAATAAATATTTCATATCTTTAGAATATAAACGGGAATATCAATACCTGGTACAATGCTAGTGAATCGCTGTTAAAACTGTTAACGTCATGAGCGATGTGAAAGTTTATAAATAATTATTATGAGTATTATGACCTCGTACTGACTCCGGCGATATTGTACAACTAGACGTAGAGTCAGTTAGCTAAATACAGCATAGCCGAATACACTCTCTCTCAGTTAGCTGTGTACACTCTCTTCAAAAACCCTAGACATAGGGATGATGACTTAAAATATATTTTTTGTCCGTCTTGTAGATTATTAAAAAATATTGGACACGTATTTTTTCTTTTTTTACATTATCAAAAGATTACGGCGATACATTGGGTTAAAATGTGCCGTGACTTCACAAGTATGTAGATTTTATACTTACTTGTGTCGTAGCGACCCACTCCCCAACTTTAATGCGTTTTATCCAAGTAATTTTTGATTTATATGATAATTCAATAAATACGTGTCTAATATTTTTTTATTATCTGACTGACGGACAAAAAGAATAACTTTTTTTGACCCAGGCATCATCTCTATTCAAAAGTGCCTGTAAATGGTTTAATTGTGATTGAGCATAAGATTTTTTTAAATCTTATGCTCTAATAATATCTATAATATTAATCTAAACTTACCTTTTGAAAGCTCATTAAGTATTTAAGTATCTAATTTCAGCTTGATAACTAGTTGACACTTTCTTATCAAAGCGTTTCCATAATTTACCTGCTCCTTTTCAATATTTTTTTAAGAATTTGTCATACAACTTTTATTACAATTAATTATTGTTAATGTTAACCGTCAATTGATATCGTTTCAAGTATTGTGTTACTGCAACCATAAATCACATCTTGCAAACTAAATTCTATGGCACTGAGTCACTACAAAATGAAAATATACTTTACTGTAAATGCCTGATTATTGGCAAATCCAGACAAAGCAGTAGATCAGCATTAAATATTCCAATAAATTCCAGGATATTAAATAAATCCTAGAATAAATTATGAGTTTGTAAATGCGGAAGATTGAATGTTTGTTAAACAATAGTTGCGAATAAATGGCTGAAAGGATTCGAATTATTTATCAAAATTTTGAACACTAATCTCCAAAGGTGCACCTGAGATAGCTAGCACAGTAAAATATGATAATGATTGAAAAAGAATAGAATTTTCGTAGCCTCGCCTCACTATTGTTTGTTGGAACAGTAAGTTCTGGACGGTATCTACCTGCCATGGCACGCTTTCCTCGCTACCTCAGACCGCACAATCTAAATAATTTTAACCTGACCTAGCAAAAAATATTTTGATGAAATAGTTATACTTATTTAGGTGGAGTTAATTATGTAGTTAGCAATAATTACTTATTATAAAATCGGGTTTTAAACAATAATAATTATCCAGGTAGGTAATAGTTTTCGAATTTATCGGCACCAGAACGTTAAGCGGTAGATGTAGGTACTCAAAAATAACATATTGTAATTAGTTTTTTAACATAAAAAAGCTGGTTCGAAAGATAAAAACCAAGCTGTCATCTTGTTTTTCGTAAGTTTCTTTAGCACAGAATAAAATAATAATCCCTATAACAATATAATTATTTATTCATTCAATTAGGTATTCCCACAGCTTGTGTACCACAGTATTATTTCGTATGCCTAAGGTAGTCGTCCACTGTTCCTCGCTACGCCACAAACTTATACGAGCTACTCTGCAAACGATGAGCTACGCTACGCTACACATACGCTACGCTTTTCGCTACGCGACTCACAATGAGCTACGCCCTACGCAGCTACGGCGCAGCCACCATGCCTACTAAATACCGACTTAGTATCCGTAGTAACACCCACACAAGGTTTCTACAACTCAATATATCGTATTACGACTTCTGACGTATATAAATGGAAATTTTATACTGAATGAGATATTTACCAACTAGTCTACCTACCTAGTATTTGCCTATTTACGTTTCTGTAATCTTACTTTACACAAAGTTGTAGTTGATTGTGACGTCATGACAATGATATGATTTAATAATGTTGTTACATTAGGGCTCGTGTAGATGACTAATCGTTTTGTTGTTCGAACTTGCTTTCTGTTTACCGTTTCAATTAATCTAATGTTGGGAAATAAGTGGGTTACGTAGGTTTTCAAACTTAGATCGACCAAAAAGAATCCGTAATAGTTTTTGTCTATTTGTTTGTTTGTGCTCGGACATTGTTTTTTTTTTTTTGTTCATTTTCACAATATTTTTTTTTTTTGGTATTTTTTTAGGGAACCTGGCAGCGTAGGTACGATAAAAAATTAATCAATATTTTATAAATACAAAAAATGTATAGGTACTGGCATGGGGAATAGGGTCTGATATGCTAACGGCGATCAGGGGTCCCCAGAAAGCGAATGAAGATCCTCCTAACAATATGGACCGTCCACGAATACCTACCGCTTTCGTTCGGCACCCAGCTCTTACCCGAACTGCTCAGCGGGATTACGATCGAAGCTCTTGTCTTTATGACTTTTAGCCGTAACATATCAATCAGCACAATGACTTAGATAGTTACTTGATGTGTCTTTCGACTTTCAGAAGACTTTCGTTAGTTTTAATAACTATAGGTAACTGCAAACTGCCGCAAAGCATGTGAATCCACCCCTAATAAAGCTCTAATTAAACTTCCTCCTTCGTTATCGGGAGAAATCTCTGGAAGGAGCTTTGGAGGGAACCTCTCCCCCAAACAGCAGCAGAGACGCATCAAGAGACGAATGAGTTTGTTTATAATATTTAAAAAAATATAACAAATTCTACTTTATCAGTATTCACTTGTAGTATGGGGCGCCGCTTCTCTTTACTTAAACGAATAAAATTGATCGATAAGGACAAAGGCTAGGATGAATTAGGTCCCTTGCCCCTAACTCCTATTTCTAGGCAAGTGCCAACATTTTCGAACTCGCTGCGCTTGCTTTTCCTTCCGAGATTCTCTTGATTTAGAAGCAGTGCTGGATTAACCACGTAGCAAGAGTAGCAATTGCTACGGGCCCCGCGCAAAAGGGGGCCCCGCGAAAGGTACAGGCACCATCTAAGGCCCACTTAATTTTAAATAACTGTAAATTAAATAAATTAAGGAGTTAAGGTAAACAACTGGTTTAAATATATAAAGTGTTTATAAGTAAAACATTTTAAATAAACAATACATTTTATTGTACAATCGCAACAGAGAAAAATCTATTTTTTTTAAACATAGACAATGGGCTATCTAAGGAACCTAGTAGCCTAAGAAAGCCCGTTTTGAATTAATGAATATCTACGTAATATCAAGACTAGCATTTTTTTTTAAATTAAATTTATTTAATATGCAGTTTCATTTAAAATTAACTTTGTAAGTTAATTAATCAGTCAAAAATTTGTCCTTGGGCCTTCTTATGACTACAGAAACCTGGAATGGCTCTAAAACAAAAAACCGGCCAAGAGCGTGTTGGACCACAACAATGAAGGATTTCGTAGTTGGAATGAATTTATCCCAAGAACAAACTTTACATTGTAGCTGAAAAACATGTTCTCCGAAACATTCCAACTGCAAATGTAAGTTTGTATGCACAATATTGGGAGTTTTACCATGTTATTTTAAGACCATAGACTTCTTATAGGTTTCCATGTTTTTTTTTTGGGTTGGAAATTATCAAATAACCTCTCCCGCTCTGGGTAGAGCGGGAGGGCGTGTCAGACTCTTACTAACTAAAACCCACCCGTGTTCCTTCAGTTGCCTGTATTGCCAGGGTAACCCTTTCAGACAAAACCGCAACCCCGACAGGCATCGGCCCTATCGGACCCCATCAGTTCTGTTGACACCTCTTTGAGGCGCGCGTAGAACACAACGCGCCGTCGACCCGGGCCTGGTCCTTATCGGACAGAGAGCTACCCATTGCTCACAGTCCGCAAGCCCGCGCCTACGATGGCCGGGAATCGGCCTGCAACTCCCGACGCCCAAGGCCTCTCCTGCGATGGTTAGGGCGTAAAGATGCGAAATTTGCCTCTCCTTCACGCGCTCTGCCTCCTCCTTCGCGAGCATTACTGCTTCGCAGAAGGAGGTGACGGCCTCCCATGCCCTCTCGCTCTGTATCATGGTCTGGACCAGGGCCAGACGCGAGAGATCACCGCCGCCGATCGCCTCCACGAGAACCCAGCGATGCACAGCCCAAGCCGGGCAGACCTCTCCACCGTATGCTCCACCGTGTCCTCCGGGCGGTGCACACAATGGTGACACCCGGGCATTTCCTCCCGCCTTATCCTGAACAGGAACCTCCCAAAACAACCGTGTCCGGTGAGGACCTGCGTGAGGCGGAAGGTGAGGACGCCGTGATGCCTCTCTAGCCACTCCTCAAAGAGGAGACTTATTGCCGCAATTGTGGTGTGCCCAGCGCTAGGTTGCGACAATCGCACTCTCCATGACGCCATGAGGTTTCGCCGGAGCTCTGTCCACTGTGCCGTGATTTTTCGCGGCAGCGGAGTGAAGCCCCGGCGTTTCGACTCCTCGCGCCACTCCCAAATGTGCGCGAGGACTTTTGCCTCCAAATCCCGTGGCGGTAATCCGGCAAGGAGGCTTGCCGCCGCGCAGGAGACCGTGCGGTATCCTCGGGTCAGCCGGATGGGCATGACCCTCTGGGACGCATTCAACTGGGGGGCTGGCCGCCGCCTCGCGGAACGCGCCCTTACCGGTGCCCCGTAAAAGGCCATGGACCGCACGACCCCCGCGTAGAGCCTCCGGCAGGAGGCGTTTGGGCCCCCTAGATTGGGCAGGAGCCGCTTCAAAGCAGCCCCGGCCCGCTCTTATAGGTTTCCCTGTAATGTATAAGTACAGAACTATTTTCTGATTTTTTATCAAAACATTAGGTTCAGTAGTTTCGGAGATAAGAGGGCTAATCGCCAATTTAAAAAAAAACTACTGATTACTTACGTTTTTTTTATTATGTTCCGCTTTCGACGAAAGAATCCCGCTTTTTTTACTGTAAGAAAATCCCGCTTTGCCCTAAAAAAACCTGCAACTTTGGTACTTACCCTTAGTGCGCGTATCGTACCCCTATTTAACACTTTCAACTCCACCCACTTTTCATAGAGCTCATACGTTATGCCGCCATACATATTGGAAGTGAACCCTCCGGGAGGGTCACCGGCATTACGTTTGCGCTAAAGTTAGCCATCGCGGACGGTCAACGGCATTAGGTTTGAATCGGTGTTAGAAAACACTATAAAACGAAAATATTTTGAGTTTTCTTGTCGCTACACATAGTATCTCTAATTTTTAAAAGAGTAACCGTGGAGTTTCTTGCCGGCTCTTCTCCATAGAAAACGACTAATTGGAACCGTGCACCTAGTTTCTGACGTTTCATAAGTGCTCATGTAGGTTTATGTGAAATAAAATAATTTGAATTTGGTATTATCATGTACGGTGTGGGGACGAAAAAAAAAGTATAATAACTCGCTCTGAACCCGAGACAGATAGGTGACCTTTTAAATTTTTTGTGAATATTTGTAACCGTGAAAATGGTTTTCCACCACAGAAATGCAGGACACAATTTTTTTTTAAATAAAATTTCCTGGATTTTAAAACCAACGCATATTATCTTAATCTTGTTAAAATATACAACAGATTTCATTTACACTGTTTATGTTTGCTTTATTTGCTAAAAAAAACCTTCATTTATGAGCCCTCCGCGAGGGCTCCCGGCATTCCATATGCGATAAAGGAGAGCCTGGAGGGCTAAAACTATTAACACGTGTTGATAACATTGAACTTGCCTGGGAATGCGATAACTGCGCGGCATGGAATTAAAACGCATTAATGAGCATACGGGTACACATTCACTTTTTCATCCAGTGTATCACCACACCACTAAATATCGACAATACAGCGGCGAGGTACGCGCCGAGGGTACAGTTATTAGAGTCGCACCAGAACGTCAATTTCAAGGCGTTCGTCGTGCGTGTACCTAACTTTTATCTGCCCCTCGTCATGCAAGAAGACTTTTAGCCACAGGACCTGGTGTGCCGTCGCTTCCGCGGACAAGTTCCACAAGACGGCACTAAGTCAAGCTAGTGCAAAGTGAAGTGCTACTAACATAGTCTAAGCCCTATTTACTAACACAAGTTTTGTTTATATTAGAATATGTATCTATGTTTAGATTAAGATATTTTTCTATGGGCCTGTGTCGCCTGCAATAAATGGTATTATTATTATGTTCAGTCACAGTAAAAATACTTAGGAACTATTCTATTCTACACATTTCTTCTCTATGGCAATTGCCATTGCACCAATTGGTGCCGTTGTGCCGATGTCGACTGTCAGATGTGAAATGGAAAAGCAAACGTGTTTAAATTAAGATTAAAACAAAAATGAAATCAAATGTTAGTCCTTACCTAATGCTGGGGCTACATTGGTGTCGATTCTCTTGTCACAAATGCCTCTAAACTAGACTAAAAATCACCAAAATTTAGTTTAATCCTGTCAAACGACGATTTCCCATTCTGAAATAGACTAAAATGACACAACTTAACTATATTTTAGTTTGGCAGCACTAAGATGGTACTGAGATATTAGTTTAGTGAAAATGGTAATTTTGCTATTCTGAATTTGACGTTTTTCACCTAAAATTTAGATTTTCTAACTAAATCTGACTATTTTTAATCGCCACTAAAAACGTGTGGAATACAATTGGTTGAAAGTTTAAATTCACACCAACACCTCGACTTCAGATGCAAAAACAGTACTAAATATTTTGTTTTCTTTTGCTTATTATCTCGAAAACGATGTGTCCAATCGCAAAAATAATGAAAATTTCGACACCCTTTATAAAGCCCTTAAACCCCTAACACTCTACATGTAGGTAATATTTTTTCTTATTTTCCATACAAAAAGTGAAAAAATCCATATAAAACACGTCGAGGCTGCCCCCCCTGTGCGCCTCCGGCTCTAAAAAGATTCACGTGGTGAGGTGTCACGTGTGGAGTCGCTATTGTCAAATTCGATTTAGATGTGTCAAAATTATTTTTAAATTTAGAGAATTTATTTTGCAGAATAGCTTTGAGATTCTCAAAGTCAAAAGTAAGGAATTTTAGTGATAGTTTAGTTCGGTGTATAAGAGAATCGGCACCAATGTCGCGTTATAGTGAACTAAACTTCGCGCGCTCTCTCTCGCACACCGCTCGACGTCTCGCTGAGCAACAGATACCGCACGAAGTATAAGTTCGCGATATCGCGACAATGTAGCCCCAGCATTAGACATAAATACAAAGTATAATGTGCGATAACCGCAGAGCGAGGCTCCGTCGACTACGCCGAATTATTCCCGCGTGCGGCTTTTTAAAATGATGTACCTACTAATGCTGGGGCTACATTGTCGCGTTATCGCAAACTAAATTTCGCGCGCTCTCTCTCGCACACCGCTCGACGAACGTTTTGCTGAGCAACGGAAAGCGACAATATAGCCCCAGCATAAGTAGTATGCCGCAAGCTAACGGCACTATAACCGATCATCTACCGATTCTTTTGCCGTGCATAGTCTTTACGGCAGTCTAAATAGCGCCACTATTATACCGCAAACTGACGGCGGCACTATAACCGATAGTGATACAATGCCGCTTGCAGCACTCCATACACGTCCTAAATAAAATGGGGTGTAATTTGAGTTTTGACGTAATTTGCTTTATTTATAACTAGCTTCCGCCAGCGACTTCGCTCGCGTGATATATTTATAAATAATTAATCAGTAATAATAAAGTATTCTACTGGTGAAAGAATATTTAAAATCGGTCCAGTAGTTTTTGAGTTTATTCATTAGATACAAACAAAAATACGAATCTTTTCTTTGTAATATTAGTGTAGCTGTGGATAAAAATATATTTTTTTTACTTTCTTACAATTATTAATCTATCAATAAAACTACAGACAGGACAGGACTCATTGAAAAATATCGAAATCCTAATATTTTTTTAAATATTATTTTATGTAAATGTTCTCTTGTGACGTGGTGGAGAAACGTGGGGCACTCAGAAAGTTTTGCGATACTAGAAAAAAATATACCACAGGTAATTTTTTTTTTTATTACTACTTTTCAAAGAACTCTCCATTGGCGTCTATACACAGTTTTATACGTCTAAACCAATTTTCATAACACATTTTCCAGTCCGCATCAGACACCTCTTCAATCTCCTTCTCAAATGCAGCCAGTGCATCTTCCGGTGATGAAAACTGTTTTCCTTAGAGTAGATTTTTTTATTTTGGGGAACAAAAAAGTCGCACGGACCCAAATCGGGACTGTAAGGAGGATGACCTATAAATTTGACCGGTGTGCTGTCCAGAAAGTACCTTGCTTTGAGCGCCGAGTGACCCGGCGCGTTGTCGTGGTGAAGCAATAGCCCAAGGAGGCCAGTGTTCGGTCTGCAGCAGTAAAAACTTCTGACAAACATTTGGTAACTTACCATTCAGCATTGATACTCCTTTGAACTCGTAAGGGTACTGACACCAGATAACGTGTCAAAGAAAAAAATCTTATGATCAAAATTTTGCCTGCACTTCTGGCTCACTTCACTTTGGTAGGCGTTGGTTCATTTTGAAACAGCCACACGATCGACTGACGCTTTCAAGATTCATCACCCGTAATGATATCATAAACGCGAGATGAGCCTGCTTCAAATTTTGTTATCATGTCTCGGCACCATTCTACCTCCGAACCTCCTTCTAAGCCTGTGTTAGATTGTAGGTACGGTACCCAGCGTGAAACTATCTTCCTTACCCGAAGATGCCACTGCCAATTTCATGCACACTTCCCGATCCAATCTGCAGTAGGTATATGCTGAATCTCTTCATATGTAGGTAATTCGCCTATTTTCTTGAATTACATTTTTCACAGCCAACACGTTTTCATCTGTAACGGCCGTCATAGGGCGGCCACTTCTTTCTTCGTCCGCCAAAGTTACTCGACCACGCTTAAATTCGCTAAACCAGCGAAAAACAGTCGCTTTAGAAGGGCTTTTGTCTATGAACGCCATTCAAAGTCTTTCAAACGATTGTTCTGGTTTTAGTCGGCATTTGAAATCGTACAAAATCATCGCGCGAAAATGTTCACGTAAATCCATTTTTCAGTGAGACAGAGTACTTTGATTTTGCTCGTAAAAAAATGTGGAGGGAATGTCGAATTTGAAATGTTGTTTTTTTTTTGTAATAAATAGTCATAGTTTTAATTGACATCAAAACCAGCCAGTGTCCCATAGACAAAAACTGTTAGTCGCAAAACTTTCTGAGAGACCTGTGTACATACCTACTATTGATGCGCCAAAGCTTAAAATTTATAGATACTACCACGTCACTAAACCATAGAAAAATTCGGTAGCGCCTACTCCTATGATTATAGCAACATTTCATAGAAGGAATATCAATCTAACGCAATTTATTTATGGCTTACAAAGGCTTTAAGCTACAGGCGCGGTCCAATTTTCAAGTTCTTACATTCATTTAAGACGCAGATATATGACAGTGACCTTGAATGGTTAGCTTGCGTGTTCTGTACTAAGCTCACGCCACGCGTCGTACGTCCAGCCAGTAATAGGACTCGCCTATCAAGGAGCGCTGTCCCAAATTAGACGCATTATTAATTTATTACACATAAAACAAAAGGTATTTTAATAAAACACGTATACTAAAAGATTAGAAATTTAATTATCTTAAAAATGGTGAAGTTTTCAGAAAAATACGCTTGATGGATTTTGCGTCATTCTCAGTTTTTTATCCGCATTAGACATAACTTTATAAATTAATTTCACTATGTAATATAAACATAATCAAAAATATGCCTTTATTAAAATATTTAAAAAATGCTCTAATTTAACATATATTTTTTCCAAATCACTAACACTACTCGTTTAGACGTCATCTTCAGTATAAAATCATTAAAAGTCAGCTATCGTCCCCTTAATAGAATCACAATGAAAATCTAAAGAACCTATCCGAGTCAGGATGCTCCAATTTTCGAGCTCGTTTCGCTCGCTCTTGCATTTGCATTCTCTGACGCTTGGTGAGATCACAATGACAACTCAACCTTCCGAGTCAGGATGTAATTTTATTTATTTTGTAAAAAAAGATCTGCTCGTTTTAAGCTTCGTCGCAATCGGATAAAAAGAGCCCCAAAATTTTTGAAGTGAGACTTCTTTAGGCGCGTTTGGCGTTTTTGAGATGGGAAAAACAATTGAACTTGCGACACTGTTACCGACACCTCATTTTTGTAAACGCGATTGTTCTGTTTATTTAGATAAGGTTACCAATGTTCTATACAAGTATTTTTCTTCCTGCACAGTAAAATTGTTCAAGTTTTCACTTCTGTCGGCACTCCCGGATTGCCACTGTTTTTTTTAAACAGGGCTAAGACTAACTACGCCACTGGCACCTACACATAGTAACGTAACCAGACCCATATTGGAACTATACTGCTAGGAATTAGGGCTCCTCTTGGTAAAAAGGATTGGGTCGTAACCTGCCACGCAATTCCAGTGCGGTTTGGTGGTGGTGGTGGTTTGGTTACCTACACCAAACCACACTGGAATTGCCGTAAATCTTCGAAGTTTTGGTTCTATCTAAGAAATGCTGGAGCCCGAACCCACGACCGGTGCGCAGGCCCGGATCTAGCCGGGGGCAAGCCGGGGCCCGTGCCCCAGGCGCCAACTTCAGGGGGCTACAAATTTAAGCGTAGCAAACAAGTGCTCTACCCAGCACACAGCCAACGCGCAAGCGCGACGCGCAGCATTTATAATCTTTATTTTTTTTTCTTTTTTACAACAGTTTTGAAGCCCCTGTTGAATTGGCGCATTATTGATCGATACAATTTGATTAACAGGTACGTTGCTGCAAAAATTTTCATTTTGAAAAAAAAAAATTCGCGTGGGCTAACTTAGCGCATCCCCATAAAAGATTGGCGGAGGGCGAAAGACGGCAGTTTTTGCCCCGGCTCAAAAAAATCTAGATCTGGGGCTGCCGGTGCGTAGGTTTGACCAGTTACCATGGTATACATAACTACTTTACTTAGGTACCTATATTCAGTACCTACACCTATAGGTACCTACCTATGATGATTGTGTGCTGATAACTTACTACTTTGCGACATTTTTGTAACTTATGCACATAGCAGCAAACTGAGGCACGACGTGTTATTGATTGAAGACTGCAAATCAACACATGTAGGAAGCGACGAGCTAGATGGAGACGATAACGACCTTCACAGGGTGACTGGTAGCAGTTGGATGATAGTAGCACAGGATCAAGTGAAACGACGCATGATTGGAGGCCTATGTCCACCTGTGGACTGATACCAGCTGATTATGAGAAATGCACAGTCAGACACACAAACTCTCCAGTTATTTCCGTGCGGATACCGAATGTAAAACCCGCTGGACATGAGCCGATAGTAAAATTATTCTCCCACAACGCCTACCGAGCATTTATTTACTCAATGCTACCGAGCGTTCAATTTATTTGCACCTTTCCCACGATTCTTAGCAGATTGTCTGCAAGACCAGCGTTCGCCAACGCTTCTTTCGCTAGGCTTTTAACACTTTCGACTCCACCCACTTTTCATAGAGCTCATACGCCATGCCACCATACATATTCTTTTTTTTTTCTTTTCATAGGGAAACCTTCAAAAGGCGCCCGGGCTTTGGGGATAAGACCGGGGAGTGTGGGATTTTTACCTCACTAAAACCACCCCGGTGGTCACCATCTGCACATGGAAGGGGCACCGTTACCTCTCAAAAGACCAATCCGGAACCCCTCTGTGCAGCGCCTATTAGGGCACATCAGTCTCTAGGGAGACTGTAAAGGGGTCTCCCCGAAACTTAACTGTGCAAGTGTGCAAGGCAGCACGTGACCACTGTGCACCGTCTACCCTGAGGTCACTCAGTAGGCCACCATACCTACCTACATAGGTTTTGAAGGTGAACCCTCCGGTCACCGGCATTACCTACGTTTGCACTAAAGTTATCCCTCGCGGACCGGACGGTCAACGGCATTATGTTTGAAACAGTGTTATAAAACACTGTAAAACGAAGTAAAGGGGAGGGGTTCTGGGGGTCTTTTCACTATACGGTGGGGACGTGAAAATATAAAAATTAAGGAAAGTATAATAACTCTGATCTCGAGACAGGGGTGTCCAATTTTTTAAATTTTTAGTAAATATTTGTAACCATGAAAATGGTTTTCCTCGCCTGAAATACTGACCTCTGGACACCAAAATCTTCTACTTATTTTAAAACCAACGCATTTACTAATAAATCTAGTTAAAATATACAACAGATTTTATTTTCAGGCTTTTTATAATGCTGTATTCGCTAAGGAAAACCTACATTTAAAATGAGCCCACCGTGAGGGCTCACAGCATCCCATATGCGACAGTGAGCCCTCCAGGAGGGCTCCCGGCACTGAACGTATTAAAAAACAATAGAGCCTTCCAACTTACAACCAGTTCGAATAGCCTAGAGCACCTACCACCTAGATGAGTACCAGCCAGAAAACAGCAGCGTCACACTACAGACAGAGGCGGACTTGCAGTCTCGGCCGCCCTATGCCGTTTAGTAGTAGACGGTAATAGTTTATACATGGGTGCCAGCAAGTTTATTTTCGGGGAGATACATCTTCAAAGCGAGCTCGATAAGTTTTGTACTTCACCTCGTTTAAGTTAGGTTTTCGTTTGTACATTCATACAAGGAATAACTTTGTCAACTTATGCAAACAACCTAATCTAATTAAACTAGAATGCAAGAGCGACCGAAGCGAGCTCGAAAATGTTATTTGTTTGCTATTGGCTACATGGCAACCTGCCTGCCGCAGCCAGGCTGCCATGTGCGCGCCAACCCTTAGCCGTCATAGCTCTAATTACTGAGCCGAGATATTGCCAGCCGCAGGCGCAGGTTGGCCGCCTCTTATAACTGGCCGCCCTAGACCCGGGCCTCTGGCTTTAGGGAAAATCCGCCACTGACTACAGACCATCATAGGTCTCCACAAACGATAGTTATCTTTGCTAGCTTTGGTTTCTAAGTGGAACTTGAAATGCGTGTCATCACCAGCGATATAAATCGCTGGCCATCATTGCATTTTCGAGTAACAACGGTCACATCGCATCTCAACCCGAATTCTTTATTTAAAAAACCGGGTAAAAGTTCTCACGCATTAGGAAAGGTAGGAGGCCTACTTTTTTTTTTGTCTTATTGTCTGAAAATATAGATACAGCCCTGTAAGTGGTCCCGTGTCAGAATGTAAAGATAGCCACATAGACGGCGTTATCATTCCTTTGGGAAAAGAACCCAATTCAAAAATGAATCAACTTTTGTTGCTGACTGTACCTATCGTATCTCGCTGTCACCAAAGATGGGTTGTTTGTTGTGCGAAGTATCGTTTTACCTACCTCATGTTGAACCGTTGTTGCCCGTTCTAACCTGCTGCAACCCAGAGGCACACGACTCATCAATACTAACTCAATAATTAGATTTCTGCTACGTAACGTAATACAAGGTTTGTTAGCTGGCTTCGGTAGTTTACCGCAGTTTTAACGTATTAAATTAAAAAATGAAACATTCGTGAGGATAAATTTTATTCCATAATACAGCATAAGATAAACCGGAATGTCACAATTCGCATTTTCATTATTTCTTGTTTTTCATAAAAATAAAAAAGAACCTCCTTCCATCACACTTGCCACAAAGTTACTGTTTCAACATTTTTTTCTAAATTATTATAAAAATGCTAAGTTACAATTAATTGTGTAGAGCATGTACCACTGAGAATTCTGAGCACTGTTCCCTGTAAGTGGAAACACTTCTCAAAATGACACCGTTTATCTAATACATATTTATACCTAAATTACAAATTAATCTCGGTTCGTCATGAGAAGCGGTTGACTTTAAATGCAGGTCAATCACAACGAGCCGTTTGAATAAGCGAGAATTGTACGAAATGGTTTTGGATGTAAAATACATAACAGCTTAAACTACCTAGATAACTTCCATAAAAATAAACTACCATTGTTATAATAGGTCAGGTGATATTAATGCACGAAACTGGTGACAATCGAACAGAAAGAACTTGGGATATCAACAGCCCAGCCACAAAGCATGTGTCCTGGACGCGTGCGCCGAGCGGCCACGCACGCCCCGCGCCTCGCATCCCGGTGATCGATAGACTCTACGCTTCCGAATACTGCTTGCTACTGTACCTACCTACGCAACGTAAAGTGTAGGTCACTAGTATCATAAACTAAATAATTAAAGTCATCAATTGTGAATTAACTTTAAATACTTTATTGCGACAACTTATTCCACATAGTATACATATAAAACATGTTATGATGTGATTCACTTTATCACGAGTCAGCTACAAACCTATCCACATCACAATGCACGATCATTCAGCGAGTCTAGGTACCACCGTTTTGCTCCTTCGAATATTTATATTGAAAACAAATCTGCAATAATTTTGTATCGTCTTTACACACTATTTTTTTGTTCAACGTCGTCAGGGATCGATCAAGCAGCGCATTCTTATAACGTGGACCCTAACACCACATCACTAAGTAGCGTGGTTTATTTGTACACTTACCACCCAATACCAAAATTTATTTTAAACGTTGAATGTACGCAAGTGGTTCTGAATGAAAGCGATGCTCGATCGGTCACCGGGTGACGCATATCAGTAATGCATTCGCAGGTTAACTCACATAATACATTGTATTCAATATTCAATAGCAAATAAAGTTAACATATCTTAAACCATAGTCTCTTTCAGTAATCAGATTTGTCTGTGAGTTGGTAGCGCACATGCGGTTAGCGGTTGGCGTTCTTGAGTTGGTTGGAGAGCCAGTCCAGGCCCTCGTACAGACCGTCGCCGGAGGTGGCGCACGTCGCCTGGATGTACCAGTTGCGGTTGCGCAACGAGTGCAGGCCCAGCTTGTCTGTTATCTCAGCTGCGTTCATTGCGTTTGGCAGATCCTAGCAACACAATATTTTATTATTTCATGTATTTCTTAAGATAGTATTAGAACATTTTGCCTCAAAAGCTGATTTAATCACAAAGAAATATTTATTGTTAAAAAAAAAAGATATTTAAGTATAGATAAAAAAATGCCTTTTAAAAGTTAAACAAAATGCTGGAAAAAATTGAGAAAGTTGCTTCCTTCATCAAATATGGATGTGACGTACCTGTTTGTTTGCAAAGATCAGAAGTACAGCATCCCGTAGTTCGTCTTCACTTAACATTCGCATGAGCTCCTCGCGTGCTTCGCCGATACGCTCTCGATCATTACTGTCTACTACAAAGATGAGACCCTGGAATAAAATAATACATTAACCACCATTTTGTGATAAAAACACTACGGTGTTTCCACAACCTTAATCACAGGCGAAAGATTCTTGCAATACGAATGTGTAAACATTGAAGCTAGTAACGCGGCAAATGGCAAGCGTACCAATCACACATTAGCTTTGCCATTCGCTTCGCCCTTTGCGCGATGTGTAAATCTATACCAATATTATAAAGAGGTAAAATTTGTGAGTTTGTATGTAGGAAGTCATCTTCGGAACTACTGATCAGATTCCGAAAATTTTGTCACTAATGGGCAGCTACAGTATTGCCGAGTGTCTTATGATATACTTTATGTTAAAACAAGAAATTCACGCGGACGGGCGGATGCTGTCAGTTAGAAGGTTTATTTTATGCCGATTAAAGAATTTGAAATAGACCCCTAAATCCAAACATGCCTTAAAAATTACATATAAAAACAGTCAATAACAAAAATCTGTAAAATACTCATGGCACGAACACGCCACTCAGAAAAAAAAAAATAATCAGGTAACTTACAAAATTAGAAGACTTGAAAAATATTTGAAGAGTTGAGATTTACCAATTTCTATAAAATGAACGAACTAGTTATCATGTTTCCAAATACTCATCAAAAATGACTGTGCAGGCGATTCTTATCACCTAAATATCGCCGTCATTTTATAATCCTATGAATAATTATTATCAAAACAATAAACGCCAAGGTTAACGCGTTCAACTAATATAACATACTAGACAACTTTATATTCGTCCTATCAACTCGACTATGTTAATTAAAATCGTCGTAATACGCATCGATCTTTAAACTACGCGTTAAATTAAATATTTATTAAATCAATAACTTGTGTGGTTGCAAATTGACATCAGCAACTAATTAAAATGTTTTGATGTCAATAGGACATTCAAAGACTTGGGATTATCAGTCTGTTCAAACTGGTGAGTCACCTAAATTGCAGATAGCATAAGTAATCGACAATCTTCTTCTATTGAATCCAAACATGTTGGCTAATATTTTATATAGTGAAGTCCACAAACAGAGGTACTGTTGTACACTTTTAACCGAAGAGCTACATGGACAAGCTTCATCTGAAAATTAACTAAAATACTTTTTTTTTGGGCAGTGGGTTTTGAAGAAAAGCATCATAAGAAAAGGATAACTTATAACCATCAACTTATGCACCTAAATAAAAGTAAGTAAGAAAAGTCTTTAAGTACTTAACTTACATTCAAACAATAATAAAACTTACGACAAAAACTTGGGTAAAAAATTAATTACAGATGGAAACCTTAGAAGCAGCTAATTAAATAAATATATGAATGAAAATATCAAAGGATATTTTTTTTACTATTGAACCATGCTTATTGCTCATAGAAAGGTCAGCAATAAAACGTGTTAAAATTAAAAAATCTAGTTTAAATCACTACAATTAGAAGAGAGAGTTTAAGGTTTGAACAATACTCAAGTGAAATCATCTGTAAGTTTTAAGTTAGAAACAATGACCTACTTTCACAAATGTGTGATTGTACACAAGGGGCACTCTCATGGCATTCTTTATGATCTCAAATACAGCTGATAGACAATTAAGTGATCAAAAATATCAACAAATAGACATCCAGATCCAAAAAAGCAATTGGGTTTTGTCCCACTTGTTACCTACAAACTAATTAATAAACCAAATTATTTGTCCTCATTCAATTTATACTCTATAGATCTACACTTTATACTTGACGCATGAACTTTAACCAGTCATATTTACACGTTTGTGTTCATTTAGGAGATGATCCATAAAATTGATAAAGATTTCTGATCACCACCTCAATAAATATGAAAAAAAAATCCTGAAATGCTGTGGAATTATTAAAGCAGTTTGTAATTATTGCACTGACCTGTGTGTTCTGAAAGTAATGCCTCCACAGTGGCCTAATTTTGTCTTGACCGCCGACATCCCACACAGTGAAACTGATGTTTTTGTATTCTACAGTCTCCACGTTGAATCCTGGAAACAGGATAATGAAGATGATGAAATTTCAATCGCTGATCACACAATGGGGAAAAGGAACAAGAAATTCATGCATGAGTAATAAAACCTTTTAATGAATAAACGTGATTTGTAAAATCATAATTATGCAATACCATGGTTACATACTACAAGGTTTTTAATGGTTCAATAAAGTTTTTATTGATTGTAATGCAATTTCGTATTTGAATTATTGTTAGTCTACAACATTATTTTGATTAAATTGATTTTGTAAAAAACACTTCTAATACACTTTTCTTTTATAAATAATACCAGTTATATGGCTGTAACAAATTGGTATGAATCATTGTTGGAAATTCGAAACATCAGTACCTACTTATTTAAAAATTATTATTTTTCTAACACAATACACTTTAAAAAGTTTTATAGCAGATTATTATACTCAACAATATCAAATACTGAAAAAAGAGTGTGTAAAAAGGCCCAAAATAGCACAAAAAATTACATGACATTAGTAAAAGTAATATTATATCAATACATGTAAAAATGCTTATTTGTTGGGAAGAGTCAAATCATGAAAATGAATTTAATTTTCCACCTTATATCAAGATAGCATATTAAGACAGTTAAGTAATTAGTTATCTTTGTATTAAAACAGTATTGAGTAAAATTTTACAAGATAAAAATCAGTACAAAAGCAATTAGCCTTATTGTACAGCCAACATAGCTAGGTTAGTAATATGTTGAATATCATTCAAGCACTTCATAGGACCAGAGCATTTAATTTATCTACAACATATGGAAGAATAAAATCCAAAATATATAATGATTTATGTGTCATCTCAGTATGATGAAATAAATCAACAAAGGGTCTTAATTTTAAATCTAATTACAAATCAATTATTGAACATCTACAGTAAATAAACGTGAAATACTCACCAATCGTGGGAATAGTCGTAACAATTTCGCCTAATTTAAGTTTGTATAGGATTGTGGTTTTACCAGCAGCATCCAAACCAACCATCAATATTCTCATTTCCTTTTTGCCAAATAGGCCTTTAAATAAATTCGCAAACATATTCCCCATTTTGAAGCTTTGCGGTTAGTCTGAAATAACAAAATAATATTAGAAATTCAACATTTTATCCGTACTGAGTCATCCGTCAAGTCTGCACGTTATTTCAATCAATGATAATGACATGGCAGGTCCTTACTGAAATTTGACGTAGAATGTTTTCTATCCTAGTTATTTACAGCGACAAAACTTGGGTTGTAAATTTTCAAACAAATCAATTACAACTATATCATTAACACTAGCCACAAATACAACGTCCAGCAGGGATGATTTACAACAAAGATTGACCGACACCGCTGTTGGTCTCCTGCGGTCACCACCCTCAGTTTGTAAAGTATACAAAACGCAACTTACAGCTATAATAGGATAATCCGACATAAAGAACGTTAAATAAGCATAAACAGATGAAATACTTACATTTTCAGATGCCAATTTCAACACAATCAAGAAAAAAAGCTTTAAATCAGTAGATTCTATACAATTCGCTCGATGTCAAAATGGCGGCGAACGTGGAAGTTGTTCGTGCCTATGCCACGTATTGGAAAAAAGTGGCCAGTGACAATAAAAATAATTATCACTTTGTAAACTTCACATCTCTTGTAGTCTGCTTGTAGTAGAGAAATGTACTATTCTGTATGTGAAATTCAGTAAAAATTCAATTAATTTCATACGCATTTACAGGTTTAGGTTTTTTAAGTTTTAAGTATATGTTTAGAAGTATCGCGATCTCTATTATATATAGTAGTCTATGATCGCGATTCGTGTTCCTTCCAAAGGTTGAAAATGTTGGAGCAGTCGGAGCACTACACAGTTTTAAGACTTGGGATTGCGTAGCCGAATGGTAAACACTTCTAATTTGAGTACACTTTATATGTAGCCTATAAGGATACGGCGATGAGCAATGACGTGGCTCGGAGACAACTCTCTTTCCTCTATAATCTCAGACGTATTTTATGCAACGTGGCACAGAAACCCCGTTTTACATTTATCATAAAAACGAATGCATCTGCGTCGCGCTCGACACTTGCCCAGGATTGATGAAATTTATGAACATCAATCAAAGGCCTAATCCACTGTGTTATCCATTCGTATGTCGGACAGAATGAATGGGGTCTTATAAGGCAATCATATATCTCAGCCAGGTCAAGATCTACCAAGGGAATATTGAACTCAAGATTTATAATCAGACCTCGTAACGCGTTTGCGTAGGTACCTATACATTATTACAGAATATAGAAAGACCCATCAAATAGCCGTTTACTACGCATTCTGTACATCAAACTAAACTAATTCTTCATAAACTTAACTAAAAATAATTCTAACTCAATGTTACTCACATTGAGCTAGAATTATTGCTATTTGCTAAGACAAGACTTATTTGGCTGTAAAAATCGCTGTTTACACAGCAGCGCGCAATGTAAAGTTGCGCTTTTGGTTGCGTGCAACGTAACAAGAGTTGTAGGGGTATTTGAGAAAAAAAGGTAAAAAAGAAATCGTTGGAACTTTGACCTTCAATATCTCCGTAACCAGCAGCCTAATTGCGTAACATATTTTATTTTTGATTGCAATTCTGAATCGAAAGCAAGTCCAATCTTAATCGCATGCCATAATTGGAATTGCGATGTACATTTTTTACCATACGACTGAAATTGTATAGGGATGTTCAATACAATTGTCTATAATTGTTAAATTTATATGTTTAGTTACAGCATCTATGAATGGTTAATATTCAAATTATTGTGCTATAATGTAATTTTGTTTTAATTACAACTGATGATCTACTAGTGCTTATAAATAAAAATGTACAATGATTGCCGAAAAATGAAAAACCAATTTTTAAAATACTTTCTACCACAATTGAACTACGTAATAAAACGTTTTTCTTTTCACGTCTTTGCTATCTGTGGCCTATGACAAAATCGTAGAAAAGCAGTGTTGTCAAATTAGAGGGATTTCCACTAAACCTGGGAGTTTTTATCCCAAAAACAAACAACTTTGTAGTTGAAAAACATCTCCCCTATATTGATATATATGTCACGGTCAATTCTCCAACTGCAAATGTAAGTTTGTAATGGTTTTTTCTTTTTGTATGTGATAAAACTGAAAATTTACAATTTTCTGTCATTTTCCTTTACTTGTGCAATGAGACGGGCTTTGTGCCAAATTTTATGAGTCTAGGTCAACGGGAAGTACCCTGTAGTTTTTGATTTATTTGCGAGTACCAAAATATGTCGCTTAAATAGCCGTAATTTTTTATTGTGTTGACTTAGAAGCTTGATTTTTTAGAGCTCTAAGGGACCACAGACGTATTTGATATTAATTTCAACTTGATACCTCCGTACGTTCCTGAGAAAAAGGGTCTTGACAGACTGATAACGAAGTGATCCTGTAAGGGTTCCGTTTTTCCTTTTGAGGTACGGAACCCTAAAAATACTATGATTACATAAGTTATGTTTTATTTTCATACTCAAATCTTCAAATGGACTCCCAAAACAGCGGCCGAATGTCGGTAACAGAAAACCGATTTCAGGAGAGGCTCCGGCTCGCAGTTTCGATCGTCTCTAGTAATATTATTCGGTTGTAAGTGCATCGATCAAAACTATTCAAATATAAACAAAAACTTGCTTAGGCAAAACCACACTTCCGTGGTTTTGTGAAATCGGTTTGTCTAGTTCGGATTATCGATACGATTCCGTTTCTGATTGAAATCGGATTTTTGATTCGTTTCGATGTATCTAGACGCAAGTCTATAGTGGACTTAGGGGAAAAAAATTGCAACACTGAGAGTAAAAGTTGAATGATCTGCCCTCATTGCGTTATGCGTTGACGATTTAATGCAAACTACTGCCTTACTAAGGTATACCTTTGCTGCTCTAACTTTATCAGAGTGTAGGGAAAAGAAAAGGAAAGGCATATGACATCACATGTTAAACCTTTGACAATAATTTGGGCTGGAATGAATATTCTTTGAATTCTGTGGAGAATACGATATCAATCATGGCGACGCATCTGTTTACATTTTATTTTTGTTGATTTCGGTAAAGTTTTTGTTTTAAATTAATAGTTGTTTTATATTTTTCAACATACAAAATTATATTTACTATTCACGTACAGAAACATGGGCCTGTAATAAGCAGTTTTGGAACATTATTCTTGTGGCTTGTGGAAGTCGGAAGAACTTTGGAAAATTCTCTCGTTCGAGACACCGCCTTCGTTTTGTACTAGCTTCACCAAGATCACAGACTACAATTAAGTACATGGACTAAGACTTAGGCTGTTTTGCTCCATAGCGAAAAGTATCTAAGTCGATATTATCACTACAAGTAAGTAAACCAATATAAATAGGAATAACGTGTGTGAGAGTACCTTCGTATCTCATTAGATTATTGTAGCTGTAGGTACATTATTGGTGAGTCTACGTATACGGACAATCATTCTTTTGTTGCGTAGACACAGGCATCTTACGCGAGGTTAACTATTTATTGTGGTTAAAATAATAGTTACGTACTATGTCTCACATTCTAACTAAAATTGTTAATTGATATTTTTGTACATAAGTAGATGCTGAAATAAACTATAATATCCACTACCTAACCAAATAACAGATAACTACAAAACATATTCATAATATTTTCACAGACGTGCTGAAAACACAAGAATGGAACACTACCAAATATCAATATTGTTGACTTCCTAACAAAGAAGTTGGTGGCAAACATGGATTGGATTAAGAATCTTATGTATTAATCATTGAAGGTAAGCTTTTTGACACATCATTAAGAATTAAGCATAGCAACTCAATTATGAATATATTTCCTTGGCTGAACTTTTGACAGACACATCATAATATATATTTTATGTTTATCCAATTACCATTATAATTTAGTATTATAAAATATCTGGAGACTGAAAAATCAGCCCTAAATAAAGAAGAAATTATACAACCAGCATGACGATGATGATAATAGATGGCTTTCATCTAGCCATGGGCCTAGTTGATATGTCTACTTTGCCACATGAGTACTTTATTTGAGCAGAAAGTAATATGACTTTGTTTTAAAATGTAGAGTTCCTGGGGAATTTCACCTACGAAGACATGAAGGCAGCATGAATGATACTGCCCCTGCTGTGCTGCACTGCTGCTCTGCTACTTCAGATTTCAAGCTTCTTAAGTACAAAAGTAGAAACTGAAGATCCTTCATGAAATATTTTTTTTAGAAAACTTGATTATAGTCTTGTACGACAGTGATATAAACTATTGTGTTAATTGATAACAGTGTAAACTTTAATAAAGTGTTTTAATTATGAACTATAGAGGGACAAATAAAAATAACTTAAAATGAAATAATTAAGAATGGCATACTATTTGTTTTATACAAACACAGACAATTTTATAATTATAATGATACTATTTAAAGGTGTTTACCTAAATTAACTGTCATTCATTAGATTTAAAGGAAATAGAGAGAAATAAATTATGGTAAACAAATAAAACTGTTTTATTAAATTGTTACAACCTTAACTCAACACTGGACAAGAGAATCGGCACCATTACCATCTATTCACATTAATATGAAATATTTGGACATAGAGCAAAAAGGAATTGGAACAAACATACTGTAAGGATTAGTGGAATTTGGAATCTAATGTCTTCCTGTGGAAATCATCATGGATTATGTATGTACTGCTTGTTGTAAGTGTATGAGAGACAGTTAAAAAAAATCTTGAATAATGTAGTTGAGCCTGACACCTGAAAAAAAAAGAATAGTAAATCTTCAATATATTCCACAGAATAGCAATATTCTGCTATAAACAACAATTGGGTCAATTATAAGCAACAATTGACTTAAATATTCTTACCTACTAATAATATTAATAGGCTAAGTACTAACAGCCGCACGGGGCAATCCATCAGGTTAAGCTACGCTTGCCAGGGTTGGTCCGTGGATGGGTGACCATTTCTACATACCGAGACTCCTTCATGCCTCGAAAAGCATATTAAACCGTTGGTCCCGGATGTCATTTGTGGATCTTTGACAGTCGTTATGGGTCATCAGAAGCCCGAAAGTGACAATTAGTCTTACCAAGGGGTATCGTATTACCTACTTATTGGGTTGTGGAGGTTAGATAGGCAGTCACTCCATGTAAAATACTTGTATTCAGCTGCATCCGGTTAGACTGGAAGCCGACCCCAACATAGTTGGGAAAAGGCTGGGCAGATCGATTTTTTAATAATATTAACAATAAGTGAAAAACATTTAAGATAGGTACTTAGATATATTTTCAGTTGCCTACCTACTTTCTTTACTTTGTTGTTATAATTGCTAAGTAAAAATTCATACAAGTAGTAGGTTAGGCAACTGAAAATATATGTATGGTATTTAAATGTATGGTAAGTTTACGTTTGATGGTGCATTTCATATTCACCAATAAACAATATGGGGTTTATTTATAAACGTTGCATAAAGTTATGTAATGATGAGCAACTGTTTAATCATACATTTTTGAGGTTTTAACGTCACTTAACTATAAGCAATGTTTATAAATACATCCCTATGTGTGTAACATTGTTGCTGTACTTAACACACATTCAATGTTCAACACTTAGAAAGAAAATAATAAGTAAGTACATACCTTAAACAGACAATGATGTGGCAATAGTGGTATGTTCATCAATGTCCTTACATAATCCATTAATATAAAATGATTCAAACTGCTTTTTTTTGTTCTTCCTCAATTATAAGTTTTTGCTTTTCCAATGTATTACAAGCTCGACTGGGTTGCTAAGCTTGTGGCTCAAGTTTGTTACGGTATGAGGTACGAATTTGTCTTTCGTTAAAATGCCACCAAAATACCTCGTTTCTGGAATATCATAATATTTGTTTTTAGTTTAGGTTGTAGGCACTAAACTCACAAGAAAACTTTCACAATTATTATTAAAAATCGACCTCGCTGCTTTGATATTTAACATACCAATAAAATTGATTTATCATTGAGGTTTTACATAAAAACACATTCACAATTTATCAGGAAGACTATTACTTAATTTTTTTCTTAATAATTATGGAGATTTCATGAGTTAATCCCAAAAAGATTGCTAAGTAAAATCTATTGCGACCACTACAGTGGCTTCTCTTTCATTTGACAGACAAAACAAATTACTATAAGGTTTGAAACAAAATTACAACTGTCAAAATGGTTACGCAATTCGATTAATAGCCTTTTTAGACGCATTTCGTTCACTCAATGGAGTATCAAACAGACCGCAGTTTGTTTAAAAAATATTGGAGTTTTGCAATTCCAAAGTCGTAAAATAAAAGCAATTCGATTCAAATTGAAATAAATTCTACTTGAATGGTAATCAAAATACGTTGCGCAATTAGGTAGCAGAAGGTTCACAGGTCCAGAACAAAAAAAAAATTACATTGATGGTTCAAGTAACTTAGCTTCGTTATGTTATGAGTCTTTATAATTATACCCGTAATAACACACAACCGCCTTCTTCGGAATTATTCTGGAAACTGGTATGTATGGTACAGACGCCAGCACATCAAGCTACCCGAAACTGTCAAATTTTCCCAATCAACTTTGAACCTTATACTTCAACAATATAGTTGAAAATCTATTCAATAAATTTGACAGATTGTAGTAGCTTGATGTGCTGGCGTCTGTACAGACGCCAGCACTTCAAGCTACTACAATCTGTCAAATTTATTTAATAGATTTTCAACTTCATCGCTTAATTTTAAGGTTCAAAGTTGATTGAGAAAATTTGACAGTTTCGGGTAGCTTGATGTGCTGGCGTCTGTACATGCATACCAGTTTTTTTGACTTTTAATATATATTGCCAATAAAGGCTGATGTCAAGTTGTGAGTCGCAATACAAAATCTCGGACTCTGGAGGACTCGACCACTCGACCTTTAATCCTAATATCGGTCGGCCGACTCGATCAATCGAGGTCCGAGCACGAAAGAGTGCTATCAACATGGTCAACTTGTACATTTTTAGAGTACTTTGTAATTCCATGGGTCTATCTATGGTCCTCAGTCCGAGTCAAAATGTCAGTCAAGCATGGCAAAATATTTATGTCGTGCAGTCAAGCCTTGACATTGACAACCAAATTCAATAAATCATGTCAACAAACTGCAACAAACACGTTGGAAACTGTTTTTAGTTGAAAACACAATTTAATTGATACAATTTTTAAAATTGTATTATAAATAAGAAAGCCCAATCAAAGCTTATCTTTAATAATTTTACGTGTGGGAAAAATTTAATCATCATGGAAATTCTAGAGGATATTGGTATGAAAGCTTGGATATCACAGTCTCCGAAATACACAACGTTTAGGATAAATAAATTAAAAACGTTTGATGTCCGTGTTCTTCAGGATTTTCTAATAGCTGTGAGTTATATTCGCTGTAAGTTACACAAGGCAAATGTGAGTGGAAATGACCGGAGGGGACGCCCTAGGAGGACATAATTATACTGACCTCATTGGTGATGTTCTTCAGTAAAGTCAGGTGCGTAGTATTCGCAACCGGTGTGCGTGCGTGTATGACCAGATGTATGAACATAATGGTAAACGAGGCAGTATGTAAGGATTGTAGCAGGTGGCATTCTGTAGTTTCTGCCTACCCACAAGGAAAGAAGGCGTGAGTTTATGTATGTATGTTATATTAGGGTCATCTGAGGGGTAGGTATGTAAATAACATTTATTTGTAAATGCACTGGTTTAGAAACTACCTAAAGCAGCATCTCTACGGGCGAGAGTATCACGGCAATAGCCTCAATCTCAATCTCACTGTCCTGGAAGTCATGCCTTTCTACCAGAAAATGTGATTATTCAGGTTGACACTGCTGACAGTAACAGTATTCATTGGTTTTTTTTTTATTCACAGCAAAACAAAGACCTTCATGCAACACACATACCAAAGTACTCCTTCATTAGACCAGATTGTCTCATACTTGGGCAATGGCCTGATGAAGTAACTTTGGAAAAGACTGGGAAGGAAGTAATAGTGGATGCCCTGTGTGCAGCGGCAGTGTTGAGAGGAGCTCATGTCTTTGCACCTGGGGTCATGGGTCTACCTGTTAGTGAGTAATTAAAGACTAGTGTTAGGAAAGTAAATATTTCATAGCAAATTAGGGAATGTCAAATCATGAACAGATTTCACAAGGTTTCTGATCTTTGTAAACAGCACAATATTAAAGGGAGAGTTTTCTTTTGAAATGAAGTTTGAAGTTGTGCAATCATTTGCCAACAGTATGGATAAGGACTTAAAATAAATATAATGTTTGTGGCACACACAAATTGCTTAATTCTAATTAGATCATAAAAATGTGTCAATTGTTGCAGACTGCCAGCTAGGAGAAAGAGTTGACATTTATGGAGACTTAGAAGGCCACTGTAAAAGGGGTCTTAAAGTACAATATGAAGGCAAAAAGCTGTATGTCGGAACAGGGTATCTGAACATGTTAAGAGCAGATTTATTTGATAATGGTGTTCATCCCAGGTACAGATATTGCAAGATTACTACTAGTTTGACAGACAAAAAAAAAATTTGGTTCCACTATAGTCTTCAAGAGTGGCAAGTAACATGCTGTATTTCCACTACAATATAGCCAGTTATGGCCTAGTTTCAAGAATACTTAAAGGGCTTGCTACACGGCTGCGAACCGCGTCCCCGACAGAGATGACCTTGCTTGGCGACAGGCAGAGCTGTTTAAAATGATGCGGTTGGTAGCCGTGTAGCAAGCCCTTTATTTTAAACCTAGAAACCTTTTTTTATATCTTACATTGATTTTAGTGGTATAGCAGTTCATACTATTCTGCCAGCATCCAAAGTACCTGTGGTGAATGAAACGATGTATTCTAAAGGAGAGGTACTCCTACAGAACCTGCCTTCCATTGTCTGTGGTTGGGTTGTGGATGCTCAGCCCAATGAACACATTCTCGATATGTGTGCAGCTCCAGGCAATAAAACTACACATTTAGCTGAAATGTCAAATGATCAAGTAAGTATTTTAAAAGCTATGGAGATATTCACTAGGTAGAACTATTTAATAAGTTGCAATACCTACTGCAACTTACACATTACTGTATATTTCAGGCATTTATAATAGCATTAGATAAGACACCACAGAAAGCTGCAAAAATCAAGGAAAGCTGTGACATCCAAGGAGTTTCTTGTGTTACTGCGTATGCTTTTGACTCCACTAAGTGCTGTTCAGAAGACAGTAAAGGAACCAACAGTGGACCACCCTTTCCACCAAACAGTTTTGATAAAGTACTATTGGATGGCCCTTGTAGTGGATTGGGACAAAGACCACAACTAATTAACAAAATGACTCCGAAAATGATAAGCTCCTATAAGTTTGTCCAAAGGAAATTATTGGCTGAAGTAAGTGCACAATACATGTATACAATTTTACATATTTCATAATGCGCCACAAACCCCCTAAATAATCATAACATTTATTCATTAAATATTTACCCGACTATGGCAAAGCCAAAGGAGGGTAGGGGAAAGCTAGATGTATGTTCATCTGTTTGCTCATAACTCATAAACAAATCGTCGTATTTTGACAAACGAGGTGTCATTGGAAAGTTATGTTGTTACGCGGGTGATAGGAAGTCACATAAAATGGCGGCTTAGGCTTAATTCACACCACCCAGACCTCGAGCGCGCCGTTCCGACTGTATCTATCTGTGTATTAAAAATATATAAGAGTTCTTAATAATATTGCTGTCTATACTACATTTTCCACATATGAATGCGATTTTAATTAATTATTAAGTAAATTACAAAAAATAAAGTGTTCGTATATTCTAATCACAAAACACAGATGTACAGATGTGACACTCCGCAAAATCATTAAAATAAAAAGCGACTCTTGCTACGACACAATTAAGTGCAATTCAGGTCGTACAGCGCTAATTGCCTACAGTTATATTCACCTAGAAGTTGCCTCTCTTTCTATCGCGTAACTCTTATAACTTCTGACTACGTAACACCCACTGAATTCGACAAGACGAGCCCGCCGCGTACCTACTTGTAGCTTCATACCTAAAATGCGGAGTGTCCCATCTGTATTCATCTGTGATAAAACTGAGATAGCGTGTGAATTATAGCGTGACGGTTGATAGGGGAGAATGGAAGAAGAAAACGTGGTGCGCCAACCCCACGTAACATGGGACAAGGGCAGGGAGGTGATGATGATGATATTCTAATCACAACAGAACTGTCATTCTTTGACAGTTGTATGAAATGGCAATAACACTGCAAATTGACTTAGGGTGCCAATTTGCTTAACATATGCCTAAATATACATTGATACTGAAAGCTAGTAAAACCTAAGTTAGTTTGAGGGTAGTCAGTAATCACAAGGGTTTGACATTACATTTAAAACTTTTTGACACTTTATTTGAATGTTAGCTAATAATTAATAATAAGTACCTAGTTGTTATGAATAAATGAAATGAATGAATGAAATGCTTAACAATTAATTTCCCGACTGTATCTATATTTTTTGATATTGCACATAAAGTTTATAATGCCTTGTCATTAAAACTGCTCGCCGCGTCGCTGCCATTCTAGTGTGAATTGAGCCTTATGGAAAATGTTATTTATATTTTTATTAATATATCTATAAATTACTTTATAGGCAGTAAAAGTATTGAAAGTGGGTGGGAAATTGGTCTACAGCACATGCACTATTACAGTAGAAGAAAATGAAGGCATGGTTGCATGGGCACTTGAAAAGTTCCCGTGCTTACAACTAGTACCTGCAGAACCAATCCACGGTGCACCAGGGTTACCTAACAGAGGTCTTAATGAAGAACAAAGGTTGGTTAAAAACATTTTATTTTTAAATATATACATTTTCTTAAGTATTGGCAAGAATCTTTTGGGTATTTTGAGTAATATATTTTTAAATAATAACAACAATAATTTAAGAGCAATTTGAACAATGTCTTTTTGTACTGAGTATCTTACTGGCACTAAATTATCACATTATTTATTTAGCATACTATTATTTTCAGATTATGTGTACAAAGATTTGGTCCAGAAAACAATGAACTTAGACCAGTGGAGCCCATATACAGGGATTCAATAGGTTTTTTTATTGCAGCATTTATAAAATTACCATAACCAAAAATAAACATCTAAAAATTGTAACTTGTTTTACTTATTAAAGGTTTTCTAAAAGACTATAACTGAGTACGTAATACGTGAAAAAAAGTGTGTTGGTGTGTGTAAATATGGGTGTATATAGGTGCACCTCTGCCCAACCCTTCGGGGAAACAAGGCGTGATGTTATGTGTTATAACATTGAGGGGTATTTTTTAACTGAATTTGTTTCCAGTTTTAAATATGCTTACGGTTTTAAACATGGATCAAATAGAAGTTTTTTAAGGAAACCAAGAATTACAAATAAATTTCCCAAAAAATAGAAATTAATCGTACGAGATTCGGATGATTCTGAAGCAGCTTAAATACCACAAAGCAATGACGTCCACAGCTGGACATAGGCCATAGACAGATTTTTGCGGAGCCCCCACAGAGGCTTTGCGGAGCCCCCACAGAGGCTTTGCGGAGCCCACTGATTATTGCTGCCCTAGAAAAAATATAGTAAAAAACGTTACCCATTATTCCCCAACTTACCATTGCTATTTATAACGCATTAAAAAGAACCATCTGCCCTTATCAACATGTTAATAAAGTGAGAAAACAATAGGCATAACATAATTTTCGTTATTTAAGATAACACAATAATCTCAAAAAACCATCATTTCAGCCGAAAGACGTTCACAGCTGGACATAGGCCTCCCCCAAGCACATCCACTTCGACCGATTCTGTGCTTTAAAAACCTACATTTTTATTATTATTTGTAACACATTTACTAATATAACACTACTCTACTACTTGTACCCATTGCTAAATAATAAAAATCCTCTAAAATACAAAAAAAAAATACTGTAGGTAGTTTTCAAAAGGTACAATTTTACTTGTACACATACCATGATATTCTCTCTCTATATTGGTATCTCAGTATTCTAGCAGTACTCCTTATAACATTAGCTATTTGCCAGTGAAAGTACCGTCAAAATCGGTCCAGCCGTTTCGGAGATTAGCCGAAACAAACAGACATTTATTTGTATTTTTTATAAATACCTTATATACTTTCATATGCATTTAGTAAAAAGCTGTTATTTTGATGTTACAAACACACTTCAATTTTATTTATTTGTATGTATGTATACAGGCTGTTTGGATGCTGGGTGCAAAGCCTTAAGGGGGTGAGAGTTAACAACACCTTTTAGAGCATTTTGAGCTAAACATGTCTTAGACGAAGTAGGTTTTTTATATTTGCAACAGATATTTTTAGTTTTTTTTTTAAATATCCCAGTTAATGACAGTTAATTGCAAACAGTGACCCAGTTAAATTATTTCATCACCACTGCTCTCAAAACGGTGAAGGAAAACATCGTGAGGAAACCGGCATGTCCTAGAACCGAAAATTCGAAGACATGTGACATCTACCAACCCGCACTGGGCCCGCGTGGTGGAGTACGGCCCAATCCCTCTCACCGAGAGGAGGCCTGTGTCCCAGCAGTGGGAATATTATAGGCTGATGATGATGATGATGACCCAGTTAAAGTTGGTATCTTATTTTGTTTCTTTTATGGAGTTGTATACTTAATGTAATAAACCATGTTCCGAAAATCTGTGTTACAGAAAAAAAAAATTGCAGTTAAAAATAAATACTTTGTCCAAAATATGTAATGCTCAAATGCTCTAAATGGTTTCAATTATCACCTTAAGGTTTTGCACCCAGCTTCCGAACATCCTGTATATCATGTATCATTTAGTAAAAACCGGCCAAATGCGTGTCGGACCACGCACAATGAAGGGTTCCGTAGTTGGGATGAATTAATCCCAAAAACAAACTTAACTTTGTAGTTGAAAATATGTTCTCCCATACGGAATGTGTGGGAAAAATGTTTTTTGTTACTGTTGTGATTTTTTTCACACACCCAAAACCAACCATTTAGCCGGCAGGGGGGGGGGACACTTGACTCTAACAAAAATTAGCACTTTAAAGCCTAATATTTCGCAAACGGATCCCTAAATCCAAAAATGGTTTTCACAAACTCACAATGTTTTTAAAGGACCTTTCCAATGATATCCCTCACTATGGGTTAAAAAAAGAAAAAAAATAACATCACCACTTTACGTGTATGAGAGGTACCCTAAAAAAAAATGTTTTTCATAATTTTATTTTACCACTTTGTTGACGTAATTGAAATATATACCTATGCCAAATTACAGTTTTCTAGTACTAAGGGTCTCGGAGCTAGACCGCGGACAAACAGACAAACAGACGGACATGACGAAACTATAAGGGTTCCTTGTTTACTACGGAACCCTAAAATCCTGTTATTTTGACATTACAAACAGACAATTCAATTTTATTTATTTGTATAGCTATATATAATCACTTCAATTATATACGAGGAAGGCATTTGAACATTTTAGGAACTGTCCATTTCACATTGAGTTGTTTGTACTTCATTAAATTACGTTTTAAAAATGCACACTACACCTAGTTTACTTTTAACAAAAAATATTCAAATTAATATTAATCATACTGATCGTGCCAAAAATCTACGATACGTGATGATGGGAGTAGGTACTTTATAAAGTTTCGATGCGAACCCACAAGCCGCTCTCCGCCTTCAGCAAAAGAGACCGTTTATCAAACTGAATGGGGTCAACCGTCTTCTCGCACATGGAGAATTTAAAGTTCTTAATGAGTTCAACCATCGCCAGTTTCGCTGATAACATCGCGAATCTCAGACCTATAATAAAGTGATAAGAAAATAATTATTATTTTATAATTTAGTAAGTTAGTTGTTATGTCAGAATTACAATGGAAAATTTCGGGATTGCAAAGTTGATGACCTGCTAACGTGACAAAAAACTGTGTCGCCATAGTAACACGCGTCGATACAAGATATATGACTGTTTACTGGATGGCGGATTAAGATTTTTTTCTTGACATCCATCATGATTACGGTTTTCATGTGTCACAGAACAAGCTATCTTATGTTTATGCTTACCTATACAATTTCTAGGACCAACACCAAAAGCGAGATATAAATGAGAGGCTCTGTCTGTTTTGTCTTCATTCATGAATCGTTCTGGCCTGAACTCTTTCGGCTCTGGGTAATATTCCGGGTCCATGTGAATGCCGTACAAGGGTATGGCAATTACATTCCCAGGCTCGAGTTGTATAGATGAACCAGGCACAGTATATGGCTTTGTACAAACTCTATCCACTCTGGCTAATGGAGGAAACAAGCGTAAAGTTTCTGAAAAAAAAAAAAATTGATTAACAATTCACACCCGCGTTATAAAAAATATAAATACCATCCTGGCAACAGACCGTTAAAATGCTACAGCTAAGTTCAATGAAAACTGAGGTCAATGCGATTTTGTTTCATGAACTTTCATAAGATCATATTCTTTAAACAAATATTCCACTGTGCAAATATCCGCACGGCAATCAAATATTTTATTTTAGATAATTTTTTGCGACTAATGCTTGAATCACGCTGTAGGTAAACCTTAAAGTGTTATTATCTGGAAGATACCAATTAAATAAGTAACACGAGTGTCACTTATCTCCAAGAAGTCAAAATTATAATAATGTAAATAGCATGTGTATGATCTAACATTGTTTATACTGCAATACTATTTCAGTTAAGGATAGAAATAATAATTATTATTACCCAACAAAAATCCATCAAGGTAATGCAACTGCGCAAGGAGATCGTAGTCGTATTCTTTTCCTTCGGTCATTTCCTTCACATGGGATCGTAACTTGTCCTGCAGTTCAGGCTTGGTGGCCAATACGTGGATGGCAAAGGACAGTAAGGTGCTAGAGGTCTCATAACCAGCGATGAGGAACAATAACAACTGCGCATCTACGGTGTCGTCGTCTAGATCTGCAACAAATAATTAATATTATGTGGGTATAGTTGCTGCATTTCACAAGCATCATCGTAATTTAAACCTTATGTCAATGTCCTTAAAAATCACATGTCGAGCTTCGTTTGTTGAATGTGCGCGCAAATAATTATGATCTTATTAAAATACTAGTACGAACTCTCTAGAAGTCGCGACACCCTCACAAGAGGGCGTGGCGAACAGGGTCGCAATACTGTGACCCGCTAATGCGGGCCCCTCATTTGGTTCGCCTATCGCACTTAGGTCACTTCGTATGAGAAATAAGTAAAAGAATTTAAACAAATTGTTAAAAACACTGCTTGTCATCCACAAGCAACATTTTTTTAGCAATTTTTAACAATTTGTCTCAAAACCTACTAGCACTTGTCGGCAAAGTAGTGTCATCATCATAAATCTGCATTACGTACCTATGTGCAATATTTAGTTCCAAATGTCACCACGTCAGACTTTTTGTGTTGACCTGTAGCGCGGTCGACCCTCGTGAGTGTGTACATTTACAAAAGCACGAGGCTCGGCCGCGCGGCTCTAGTGGATACGCGGCTCTAGTGGATACGCGGCTCTAGTGGATACGCGGCTTTAAGGCTTGTGCAGACCAGCGCGACACAAAGGCACCGCTCGTCGCGCGGTCTCTTTGTGTCGCGTCGCGTTGGTCTGTACAAGCCTTTACACAGTAGGCGCGGCCGAGCCCAGTTTAAAGCCGTGGGCAATTTAGACGCGGTTTCGTACGAAATTTACTCGTGCGAACATATACGAACACGCACGAACGATCCTGACCTTCCAAGTACTAAGGGAGTGTGCAGACTGAGTGCGAATTAGTCATAATAGTTCCGATGTCCGAAAACAATCTGAACTTGTTGGGATTTTTCGTGCATTCAATGCGATATCACCGGAACACTACCTATTAGACGGACGAAAACATATTCAGTCTGCGCACTCAATTCGTACGACCACGATCATACGTTTACGTACGATACAAATTCGTGTCCATAGTGCGCGCGGCCTAACGGTCTAACTAGGACCGAATAACAGGCTGAGCCAACGTCCGCACGGACACGTAATAAAATCGGCGGCGGAATTTTAACGCGCACTGGATTTTCAACACTCGGTGTTAAGCCGAGCATTGAGAATCCAACGCGCTGGGATGCACTCTCGTCCCAGCACGTTGAAAAAACACACTGTTGGATTTTCAACTCTCGGGGCTAAGCAGAGGGTTGAAAATGAAGTGCACGAAAAAAATTATTTAATATTTTATTACGTACGTGCGAACATGGGCTTACTCCTATTAAGTAATTATACTACGCTAGTTAACAGACAGTCTTATCAAGACAGACTTGATACCGCGTGGTTCATAGGCCCTTATCTATGCAGTGTAATCTATTATAAACAAAATGTAATTCATAGTTTAACTTTACCATTATGAATATACAGGATGTTTGGCAGAACGTTGAACATACGAAAATGGTAGATAGGTGGGGTCATCTGCTACTTACTCAGCCCTCATTTATTTGGCCCTGGCGCCCTGGATAATAAAAAATTTTTTTTTTTGCTTTCTTCTAGTTTCACAACTTTCTTAACTTTAAAGTGTAATTTTTATTTAAAAAATGGGTAAAACAGGCATTTTTTTTAATCTTTAATCTTGGCAGATTCTTCTAACAGAAAGATGTAAGAAATACTTAAATCCTAATTTCAACCTGCATTCAAAAAAAATATCCAGGGGACCAGGGCCAAATAAATTAGGGCTGAGTAAGTAGCAGATGATTCCACCTATCCACCATTTTCGTATGTTCAACGTTCTGCCAAACACCCTGTATACTATATTTTATAAAGCAACATTCAATGTCAATTACATAAAATTACTTACGAATATCAGATTTCGTTTTGTCGGATTCTTTTTTTTCCTTATCTGAAAAATCAATCAAGATTTGGAGGAAATCACTTTTCCTGTAAAGACATAACAAAAATTAGAATTGAATTACTATATTACAATTTACTTAAGTTTTTTAAAGTAGATAGTTCCAAAAAAAATAATTTTTAACTTACTTTTCACCAGATTTTCGTCGCTCAGCTTTTGCCACATTCAAAATCCTTACTAACTCTTTTGCAGATGCCAAATTCAGAAACGAAAAGTTTATTAATTTAATCACTTTCGGCATAAATATTAGGAAGAAGAATAACATCAGTCTTTTGTGTAGAGGCATGTAGTCGAACTTCTCAGCCACCTAGAATGTTTTTTTTTTTTAATGTCCTTTAACCTATCAAATATTTAAAAACGATAAAGCATTCTTTCATCTATTAACTTGAACTAACTAATTTTAGTACATAGCAGGTTATTTTTTTGTTTGTAATATAAGTAAGACTTCCAGTACCCAGACAAATTACCTCATTATATAATCAGTTAAATTATGTAAATGCAAACAAAGTCATGTAACAGAAATGTTTACTTACATTGAAGAAGTGTGCATTCTCATCTGACAAAGCATCAGACTTGATACCAAATGCACATGCCCCAATTACCTCTAACGTGAAGTGCCCTATTGTTTTCTTCATCTCAACGTCTTTCTTATCTGTAAATTATCAACATACATGTAGTTAAATGTTGTTTAATAAATATGATGTATACTTAGTAAATACTAGCTTTTGCCCGCGTGGATGTCGGAAAATATCCCACGGGAATGTACCACCAAGATTAGAAGTATGTGTTAATCCAGGTTATAAATTATCTGTGTGCCACATTTGATCCAAATCCGTTCAGCCGTCTTTGCGCTAATCCAGAACACACATACAAACAAACAGACAAACGGACAAAAATTCTTTGTTACTATTTTATTATATATGAAATATGTACAGTAAGTACAAATATGTTCATAAATGTCCCTCGGCAAACCTCGTGTTTCGTCAGTCGTCGGATTTCTATCACTTGCCCTTTGCACTTGGTGCAGACCGGACGCTCTCAATCGACAAGGAAGTATAGAGAGTTGTCAATACGTTTTTAACTTAATGTAATTTATTAAAAAATAGTAGGAAAGCTGCTTAAGTCGCAGGCACGCCAGATAGGAAAATAGTTTTACAGCTTTATATATATGTAGTTGACACGAAAATCAAAACAAAATATCAATAAAGTACTTAGTTCTGAATTCAAATTATTACACAAGATTAATCTAATAATTGATGGACATGAAAATTAGCATTCGTTTGTATTCGGAAACGCGATGAATCCCGAGGGACCTTACTTAGAGTATATATCAGAAAATAGAAATACTGTATGTATAGATTTATATAGAATTTATTATGGATCTGTAAAATAATTTCATTTTGCCATACTCATTTTATATTAATTCTTTCATTCAATAATAATGTTTGCATGCCTAATATAAGGTAGACTGTACAAGAATCACTCATTTTACTGTTACATCTTATTTTATGTGGGTGCCACGCCGATAACGCATATCTAACCACTTTGAAAACAAAATCCCGTCCGTGCGTACAACCCTTTTTTGTCGCAGGTAAGCGTTACTCTAGCGGCCGAGCGCTGCAAGCATGAATAGTCCTTTCAGTGTACAGATATGAGTTTCTTCAATAGTACCTACAATCTATGCAAATAAATTTTATATTACTTTACTCTTTATCTTACAGCCAGTACATAGAATTATGCATGGGTATGTGTTCCATCTTTACAATAAAATTAAGTTACTTGAATAAAAACTGTTATTTATTATTATAGGGAACAGCAAAGTTAACAATTATGTAAATGTGATAATGTTACTAGTTAGGCGGGTATTACACTAATGATAGTGTAATACCCGCCTAACTAGTAACATTATCACATAGATATGAATCTATGATCATAGATCTATAGTTATAGTAATTTATTTCTCTCAAAAAGGTACAAATTTGGTACCTACATGGTATTTAGGTTACAGGCAGATTCAAACCTTTGTGAGAGCTGGAGTCTATAATGGGTTAGGGACCTGTATGACAGATCTCCAGGCTCACACCCTTAAAATTACAATATTAAATTGCACTTACGTACTACATACAACATTGTAAAACCTCCAAGTACTGAGAGGAAGGGAAATTAATTTACAAAACAAAAGGACATGTGCTATGTGTGTTTTCAAATCTATGATCTATGATCAAAGATATATTGAAATTGTAAAATAGACATTTATTATGGGTATATCCTCCTTAGGGGATATTACACTATCATATTATATCACATACCTATCTACAAAGCTCACAAATTACCCATAAGTCTATTTTACAATTTAATTATATCTTTGATCATAGATATGATAGTGTAATACCCCCTTATAGCCCAAAAACCACAAGATACCATTGTACAATCTAGCTAAATACTTAAATAATAAATACATGTGTATGCTTTAACTATTATTAGTTTCAATACACACATTTTCTAGAGAGCTCCCCAAAGAAATGGAGCGGGGAGGATTTTTTTAGGAGACTCAATAACTTATTCCAAGGACCATTCTTTCTTGGCAGCTCTGAACAGAAAAAGGTGGAAAGAGAGTAGGGAGGCCTTTGCCCAGCAATGGGACAATTATGGCAAAGAAAAACTTATTAGATTTTGAAAATGTTGATAACTTCTCTGTTCATGTTTACAACTATTCAAAGATTGCAATTAATTAATCTCAATTCAAATCAGTTTATCATGCATGATTGAATAACAAACATCTTTACACTTTCACATTTATAATATTGTTATTAATTAGCTGCTGCCCGTGGCTTCGCCGGCGTGGACCTTAATCCTTTTTCTAAAATAATAGTAGCCTAAGTTACTTCTTACAACATCAGCTATCAAAATCAGTCCAGCAGTTTCAGAGATTAGACAGAACAAACATACAGACAAATTTAACAAAAGTAAGTTAAGTGCTGTATATACTTTCATATTTAGTAAAAAGCTGTTATTTTGACATTACAAACAGACACTTCAATTTTATTTATTTGTATGTATATTTTTATTATAGATATACACTTAGTATTATAAATGTGAAAGTCTACAAAGATGATTGATAAACAGGGCCAATAGTCCTGTTTATGCTATCATAGTAGAATATATTATAGATTTCATATTACATGTAACTTACCATATTGCTTCAAAAATTCAACCATTTGTTTTGAACATGCTTGTATCAGTGGAAGCATATTTCTTAGACGTGCTGAACTGAAGACCGGTGTTAATGTGCTTCGAACACTTTTCCATTCTGATCCCTAAAAATAAATCTAAATTGCATTTTGGACAAAGACCAGAATATATTTTCATACATATATATTTTCTTATCATATTGGTTTTAAGCTTAGTTTTATTGACCTTTCAGGCTAAAAAACTGCAATCCAAATTATGTCAGTGTTTATGTAAATAAATAAGGCATACAAAATTCTGTGAGTTATAGAACTGGGGCATAAAATATGAGGTCTCAACTCAACTCAGGTCAAGCAATAAGTTTTTAACTTTTTGTTTACATAAATGCTCATTTACTTGTATTTATGCAAAGGTGGGCAACACATTACATTTTTAAGTAAATATAATAATACATTTATCTCAAATAGTCACTGTACGGGTACAACTTTCTGATGAAAGCAATAAAAATTGTGAATATAAAAAATACGAATGAATTACATAAAATACCTTTAAGTTGAGAAGTGAACGACTCCAGAACTTGGGTTTGTCTGGATTCAATGAGATTCGATCAGTGAAGTGATCGAAATCGCGTATTGTTATCGCCTTGATTAGGTCTGGATCCATAATAGTTAATACGGGCCTTCTCCCTTCAAATAATCCTGCATTCAAACAAAATAATAAGTTTTCCACCATTAAGAAAACAATGCTATAAATAAGTTTTGTAAAGGCTCACTGCAGTTTAAACCACTGAGATCATGTTTAATAAATACTGTTTACATTAAGTTGATAAAATTTAATTATCAATGTGTATCCTACATACTTAAAATAACAGATTTTTATAACAAGTTTTTTTTTTTGGCGTACACAGTTTACACCATATTGACAAAAACAACCGCTTTTATTCAGCATCATCACTAAAACCAAAACTAGTCACGACAGTAGTCAGTATTAATGATGAAAGTAATTATTGTTCTTTTAGTTCTCGAAGTACCAGACTTACCTCCATAGCGATTTCCTTTAAAGGTATTGTATGCTTCCAATTGAAATTCATGAAATGATTGTGTGCCTCTCAATCTGGGTCCCAGATTACCTAATAATATCACTGGTTTTTTATATGGAATGCCTTTCTTTTCGAAAAAGTCAAAAGTACTTGTGTAGTAAAAATATAAGCCAAATAAAATGGTAAGGAATAAGAGCAATTTCCAATCTTCTAAAATAAATAATAACAACTTCTTGGAACCACTGAAGTAGTCCATGATTACAGAGGCTAGAGGCTACCTCCGTTAGATGTCGAAAGCACAGAGCACTATTTATTACTGGGTCAAAAGAGTCTAAACCTAGAAGTTGTCGAAAGACAAATCACTGAACTGTTGACAATTATGAAATTATCAAATTAAATAAATTTATCGAACGCTAGCTACTGGAGACATGCCAGACAAGAATAGATTAGAAGAAAAAGCCGGAAATAAGACAAAATACTCGAACACGACGAACACGAACAACAACAGAACAGAACTGTCAGCCTATATTACTTTCCTCTATGCTGTCAGCACAGAGTGCATCAGTGTTGCCAACTCCAAAAGTTCAAATTATCGAGATCCCACGTCGAAATTATCGTTTTTTGGGCAAAATTATCGTACAAAAGAATAATCCAAATAATGAAAAAAACCTAAGTCGTTAAAGGCTCGTGCAGACCAGCGTGACACGCGACGCGACACAAAGGCACCGCTCGTCGCGCGACAAGCGGTGCCTTTGTGTCGCGTCGCATGTCGCGCCTGTTTGTAACAGCCTTAATTCAAATTGCTATCGAAAGACTGAATAATTTTAAACTAGAGTCAAGTAAATGCCAAGTTTCACCACTAATGGCGCTAGCAACACAAACCGCAAACAAGTTTTGTCATAGTTTTTAGTTGATATTTTTGTGATTTCACTGTAAAATTAAATAAAAATCTAGAGAGGGAAAGAGAGAGAGATACTTACTTGTTGATGTTGTGTTGGACAATTGACATTTTTTTGTTTTTTTTCTGCGTTTAATTTTGTGACTTGTTTTTTCAGCAAATCGCAAAATTATTGTACAGACGCCAGCACATCAAGCTGAAACTGTCAAATTTTCCCAATCAACTTTGAACCTTAAACGTCAGCGATAAAGTTGAAAATCTATTAAATAAATTTGAGATTGTAGTAGCCTGTGCTGGCGTCTGTACATTAGACATTCAGTGTCGTGCACACGGCTACACATCAAGCTATACATTTCCAGTTTATGCTGATCTCACATTGTATAGGATTTCCGAACAATGCGAGGTCAGCTTATACTGGAATGGAAAGCTTGATGTGCTGGCATCTGTACATGCCATACACGATAACCGAGCGAGAGCAAATAATCTTCACATCACAAACTACATTCATAAACAGGGTGTCCCTGGAAGTTTGGATCAAATCAAATAGGGGCGTGGGCAAGATCATTTTGAAACTTTTTAACCTTGAGAATGCCGGTGCATTTCTTTACGGTTCAAAAGTTATGACCAATTTTTGTTTTTTTTTTCAATGATTTCGCATAAGGTCTCATCCTACGTTTGTATGTCCATGCATCCTACTTAGTCTGTGGTCTCATCTGTCTAGTGTGACACTTTACTTATGGTCTGTGGTCATTCGATGAAAGCAGATGAAAGGAAGGAAGTAGACGCTAATAGACCAATTTTTTTTTCAATTTTACTACTTCGCTTTAAAGTGCAAAAATCTGAATATCGATAATATAAACGATATCTGTAAGCTAAGCAACCATGGGCAAAACATCTAAAGATAAAAGGGATATATATTATAGGTTAGCTAAAGAAGAAGGCTGGCGTGCAAGAAGTGCTTTTAAACTATTACAAATTAATGAAGAACACAATATATTCAATGGTGTAACACGCGCTGTAGACCTCTGCGCGGCTCCGGGCAGTTGGAGTCAGGTACTGACAAAAAAATTGCGACAAAATGCCTGTAGTGTTGACGATGTTAAAATTGTTGCTGTAGACTTACAAGCCATGGCAGCTTTACCTGGTGTAATACAGATACAGGGTGATATTACAAAGCTTTCTACTGCAAATGCTATAATTCAGGAATTTGAAGGACTCAAAGCTGACTTAGTGGTTTGTGATGGGGCCCCAGATGTAACAGGATTACATGACATTGATGAATATGTACAGTCGCAACTGTTATTAGCAGCACTCAATATAACAACACATGTGTTAAAGATTGGTGGTGTATTTGTGGCTAAGATATTCCGCGGGGAAGATGTTTCTCTGTTATATTCACAGCTAAAGCAATTTTTTGAATATGTAACAGTGTCTAAACCAAGAAGTTCAAGAAACTCTAGCATAGAAGCTTTTGTTGTATGTCATAACTATCAGCCACCTGAAGGATATATCCCAAACATGGTGAATCCGTTGTTAGATCACAAGTATTGTGATTTCAATCAATTTACAGGTCCTAACAGGTTCATAGTACCATTTAATGCATGTGGAGATTTGAGCGCCTATGATTCTGATACATCATATCCACTTTTGCTAGATGGCCAAACATCATATGAATACAAAGAACCTGTACAAAGTCCCATAAATCCTCCATATAAAGAAATATTAGAAAAAACAAGAAATATGCACATAAAAAATACTGAAGGATCCTCAAAATAATTCCATGCATCAAAGAAGAAAAAAAAAAAATTACTAATGATAAATACTTGTTAAGGAAATGTACTTAGATAAGTGTATTAATTATATTTTACACATGATTATTATGACATTAAATAAATATAGATATTTTAAATGTTTTATTTCAGTTTTTTCTTTGTCTTCAAAAGCAATAAGTAGTTATCTGTTAGACTTTGTATCTGTGTTTGTATCGTTCTTTTGGAAGACGACTAACTCGCCTCGCTGGCTGGGGCGGCGCTACAAAGACTGCCCTTAAACCTTTAGAAGTGTCCCACAGAGCTATACTGAAAATTGCAACATTTCGACCTACTCTGTTTCCAACCACAGAACTTTACAAAAATTGTGGTGTGCTCAACGTAAGGCAATATTTCATTCTACAAACCATTCTCCTCCAACACTTAAAAACCCCTCTTACTACTATTACGAAACGACGGAAAGACATGATTTGTACTGTTCTGCAAATTCAGTTTAAACACCAAGAGATTTTTCTACTATCTTGGCCCTTGCTTGTGTGATAAAATTAACGCGTCTTTATCTATATTTTACCACACAGCAAATGCAAACTGCCCTCCGTGCATTTCACCTGAATAAAACCTACGACGAGACTGAAAAGTATTTATTGTCACTTACGGTAACGAAAACATCGTGAGGAAACCGGCATGTCCTAGAACCGAAAATTCGAAGACATGTGGCATCTACCAACCCGCACTGGGCCCGCGTGGTGGATTACGGCCCACTCCCTCTTACAGAGAGGAGGCCTGTGTCCCAGCAGTGGGAACATTTATAGGCTGGTGATGATGATGATGATGACGGTAACCTATATATATATAATAGGAAATGTCCTATTATTCAAATGCACCATAGCACACACACTCACTCTCGCATTTTCACGCACACGCAGTCACTCGACTCAGCACATCTACACTCGTTCTATTTTGTTTTAATAACTAGCTTTTGCCCGCGGCTTCGCCCGCTTGGATCTCGAAAAATATCCCACGGTAACATAGGTACTACCGGGCAGTACCGGGATTAAATTAAATTTATTTCATAAGCCTAGCATATGCATAGCATAAGGAGAGAAAAGGGTTAACAATGATTTTCATAAGTAACTTGGATCCTTATAGTAATTAGACTAAGTACATGCACGAATTTGTGAAACTCCTGACTCCAAACTAGGACATGTCCTGTATCTCAGGTGTCAGCGATTACATACCTAATAGTCCAGGAAAAGGTTATTGACTCCTACCGCTGCGCTCCAACCATAATTATTTTGTTACGCGTAATTTTGAATCTGTGATATCTTTTAAACCATTCATTTCAATGATATGATGAAATGTATATTTTAACATAACATAACATCACGCCTTGTTTCCCCGAAGGGTTGGGCAGAGGTGTCCTTGTAACAGGTACACCCACATTTCGCCAGTTATGTTTAAGTCCCATGTAAATAGGGGGCGAGCCTATTGTCATCAACCGGGCACAAATCCAGACTCCGAGCTGCTACTGAGAAATTTCAGATAGAAAAACCCAATTACACTGCCCGACCCGGGAATCGAACCCAGGACCTCATACTCAGCAGTAGCGCTTGCGACCACTAGACCAACGAGGCAGTCGATTTTAATCTAAATTAAATGCCCAATTTAAATAACATATTGATTATGGATTAATATTATACCGGTCAATATAGCTTCGGAAATAACGATGGATTTTTATCAAATTCTGAAAGATAATAATGGTTACTGTGGGTCATCCTTAGAAGATAGACATCATATACCATCGCGGACTTTTTGTTGAACTTTTTAAGATCTTCAATCCTGTAGAACATTAATTTGATGTACTCTAACGGTTTACGCGGCGCCCGCCAGTAAAGCTCCCAGTAGGAATGATTTTTTCCGACATCTTCGACAATAATCGTCATATTTCAGCCAATTAACACAAAAACTAATGAATTATACACCAAAAGCTTTTTTTTTTTTTTTTTTTTTTGGGTGGGAAATTATCAAATAACTTCTCCCGCTCTGGGCGGAGCGGGAGGGCGTGTCAGACTCTTACTGACTAAAACCCACCCGTGTTCCTTCGGTTGCCCTGTTGCCGGGGGCCACGATTTCCCGATCGGTTTTCTTCGAACCCCCGGCAGGCATTGGCCCTAGTGGACCCCTTCAATTCTGCTGACATCTCTTTGAGGCGCGCGTGGAACACAACGCGCCGTCGACCCGGGCTTGGTCCTTATCGGACAGCGAGCTACCCATTGCTCACCGTCCGCAAGCCCGCGCCTACGGTGGCCGGAAATCGGCTCGCGATTCCCGCCCCGGGCGTCTCCTCCTGCGGCGGTTAGGGGCGTGAGGGCGCGAAATTTGCCTCTCCCTCACGCGTTCCGCCTCCTCCTTCGCGAGCATTACCGCTTCGCAGAAGGAGGTGACGGCCTGCCATTTCCTCTCGCTCCGTACCATGGCCTGAACCAGGGCCGGACGCGAGAGATCACCGCCGCCGATCGCCTCTACGAGAACACGGCGTTGCTCCGCCCAAGCCGGGCAGACCTCCACCGTATGCTCCACCGTGTCCTCAGGCCGATCCACACAATGGTGACACCCGGGTGTTTCCTCCCGCCTTATCCTGAACAGGAACCTCCCGAAGCAGCCGTGTCCGGTGAGGACCTGCGTCAGGCGGAAGGTGAGAACGCCGTGGCGTCTCTCCAGCCACTCCTCAAAGACGGGTCTTATCGCCGCGATTGTGGCGTGCCCAGCGCGGGGTTACGACAATCGCACCCTCCATGACGCCATGAGATCCCGCCGGAGCTCTGTCCGCTGTGCCGCAATTTCTTGCGGCATCGGGGTTAAGCCCCGGCGTTTCGCCTCCTCGCGCCACTCCCAGACGTGCGCGAGGACCTTTGCCTCCAGATCCCATGGCGGTAATCCGGCAAGGAGGCTCGCCGCCTCGCAGGAGACCGTGCGGTATCCTCGGGCCAGCCGGATGGCCATGACCCTCTGGGACGCGTTCAACCGGCGGGCTGGCCGCAGCCTCAATGAACGCGCCCACACCGGCGCCCCGTAAAGGGCCATGGACCGCACGATCCCCGCATAGAGCCTCCGGCAGGAGGCGTTTGGATCCCCTAGATTGGGCAGGAGCCGCTTCAATGCAGCCCCGGCCCGGTCCAGTCTGGGAGCCAAACGTCGGAAGTGTTCCACGAAATTCCACCGGCTGTCGAGGACGAGTCCCAGATACTTCATCGTCGACTCGACACCGATGTGAACCCCTCCCGCCATTACCTGGGAACCCGACGGTGGCGCATTCCGAGGACCATGAAAACCCATGGCCTCAGACTTGTGCAGGGCCACCTCGAGTCCCAGCTGCCGGATCCTGTCAACGATTGTCGCAACCCCGCGTGTCGCTAAATCGGCCGCCGCCTGGTACGACCCCCCCTGCGCCAGGACAAGCGTGTCGTCAGCGTAACAAACGACGCTGACGCCGCTAGGGAGGTCGGCGCGCAGCACCCAGTCGTATCCGATGTCCCACAGATGCGGCCCCAGGACCGAACCCTGTGGGACACCGCACGACATCTCTTGCCGGTTCCACTCTCCTTGGTGACCGGGGTAGATGACGGCCCTGTCCGTCAGATAGGCCTCGATCACACGACAGAGGTAGGTCGGCATCCGGTGATACCGGAGTGCCTCCCTGATGCAACTCCAGGGCAGGGTGTTGAAGGCATTGGCGATGTCTAGAGACACCGCCAAGACGACCCCGCCCCGGGCCACAGCATCCCCCGTCGTGAGAGCCCGCACGCGCATGATGGCGTCCACCGTAGAGCGCCCCCTGCGGAAACCGAACTGGCTCTCCGCCAGATCCGGCCCCACTCGCACCAGCTGCCCGACGAGGCGGTCTGCAATGACTCTTTCAAAGAGCTTGCCCACCTCGTCGAGCAGCACAATGGGCCGATAAGCGGACGGAGAGTCCGCTGGGCGCCCCGGCTTCTTGATGAGGACCAGTTTCCCCGTCTTCCAACGAAGTGGGAACTGGCCCCTCTCCATGCATGCGCTTAGGAGCCCCCTCAGTCGAGGCCCGAGAGCCCCCATGGCCAGGACCCAGGCTTTTCCGGGTATGCCGTCGGGTCCTGGGGCGGTATTCTTCGCACTCATCTTGCGTACCACCACTCTCATTTCTACCTCAGTCACCTCAGGAGAATCGTCGTCGTCGGTGTGGTCCGCATCGGGCACCGCAGTAGGCGGAGCCATGGGCGGAGCAGTATGATCCCCTCTAGAGGGGAACAGAGCGCTCACCACGTCCCCCACAAGCTGGGGCCGGAGACTCTGCGTCAGCGGGGGAGCCCATGGGCGGAGTTTCTCCCGCACCATCTTGTATGGGCGCCCCCACGGGTCCCTGTTGAGAGTCTCCAGCATCTCCTCGCGGGCCAGCGCCCTGGCCCGCAGGATCTCCGCTTGGAGGGCGGCCTTCGCCGCTCTGTACCCCTCGTACAGCTCCGCCTCAATGGCTTCCGTATCCGGAGGGCGGATACGGAGCCTGCGATGCCTGGCGTACCGGCGTCGCGCAGCAACACACGCCTTGCGCAGAGCCTCCAGCTCTTGCGACCACCAGTACAGCCGGCGCGAAGCATGTCTAGGATGGACCCGGGGCATTGCCATGTCACACACATTGGACATGGCCTCCCGGAACCACTCCGCCTCGTCGCGGAACCACTCCGCCTCGTCGATACACCAAAACCTTCCGCAAGAATCACTCCGTCCATTGGTGAAAACCGTTTGAAAATCAGTTCGGTAGTTTTTGAGGTTTATCGCGCTCGGATAGACAGAAAGACGCAACGGGGGACTTTGTTTTATAATATGTAAGGATAAGGATTATAATATTTTTTCTTTTGTGTTTTGATACTGTACTTACTTAAATCTCCAAAAAGAATAAAAACATGATTTTTTGTAATACTCAAATCGGGAGTCGAAACTGTCTCTCCTAAATACAGATTACTCAGTGATCTAGATATGAGAGCAGCGATTCACCCAACAATTAATTGTAACCTACACCATGTAATTAATAATGTATACTTTGTAAGTCCCTCATGTACCTACAACAAAACCTTTATGATCCTAAATAAATTATATTATTATATTGTATGAAATAAAAAAATATTCAAAAAAACAAATACGCAAATGAAATCTACTAACCATTACAATATAAAATGGTTCTATGACTACGTTTTACCTATTATTTTCTAATGCTATGAATGTTTGAAGAGTTTTTTGTATGAACAAGAACATAAATTCATAATTATCTCGTAATTCTCAAAAAATGGATTGGAGATTTGAATAGGACAAATTTTTAACCTATTTTTGCATCTAATCTACTGCGATATTGTGCTATATAGGAGATATTTTTTTGCAAACAGTTTTGAAAAAACTAGGTACCTATAACTTAGAAAGTAATGGGTTTATGAAAAAATTCATTTAACATAAAAGTATTGTATTAGTATGTAGATTTCAAAAATGTTCATACGAATCCACTTCGCGATTTCAGTCCACTGTGCGCGTCGCCCGTAGGACGTCACACGCGTTGCACATGCTACGCGACATACGCTGTGCTACACGTCTACGCCGTAGCCCGTAAGATGCTGCTCTATGCTCCATGCGATTCACATGCTACGCGACGTACTCGTTACGCCGTAGCCCGTAGGACGTCGTCCGATGTGGCTACGCCACCGCCATCCGTACTGGATTTTAAACGCTCTGCTTAGCACCGAGAGTTGAAAATCCAACAGTGTGTTTTTTTAACGCGCTAGGATGAGAGTGCGTCCCAGCGCGTTGGATTCTCAACGCGTTGAAAATCCAGTGCGCGATAAAATCCCGCCGCGATTTTATTACGTCCGCGAACGTCGGCTAAGACGACGAGACGTTTGATGTTTATAAAACACGAAAACATGGCGCAGCGGACCCGGCTTTTACGTGGCGGCACTCGGCATGCTACGCGGCTACGCCATTTCCGTAATACGACGCCGAAGGCCAGACCTCATACAAAATCTGACGTCATCTGATTTAGTTTAGGGTGGAACAAGGTGTATAAAATCTCCATCGGGTATCCATTAAGACCTCAAATGAATTAATACTCTATAAAATAATCCTGGCCAAAATTCTGAAAACATAAAAATTTTGTACTTAGACAGCCATGGAATAACCAGTTCAAGATTATTTGTCATGATGAGAACCAAAATTTTTAAGCAACATTTTAGTAATATGTGTTAGTTTATATTTTAGAATTTAATCATTACAAATTATTAGTTATTCACGATGGGCAAGTATGTATTGCCATCAGTTCATAAATTTCTCCAGACTAAGGTAGGTACATTTCAGCCTCAGTTTTTAACGTCCGTCTTCCTCTGCCTATTTCGAGTTAATGCTAAGCAGAGTCTATCTACATATATACAGAACATACCTAATAATAAGGTATAATCAAGGTATGCTCTTCGTTTTAATTCAGGAGGCTTATGTTACCACTAGGTATAGCAAATTCGACTGCCCGCTCCAGGGTCGCTAGAAGCGAAGAGCTGACAGAACGCACGGGACGAATGTACATAGGCAAGCTTTGAACTTCGATTTCCCTCAATTTAAGAACTTAAATTTAATCACCTTGGTTTTTCCTCTGGGTAGAACCTTATGGAAATCCTTTATCTGGAGAAAGCGAGTAAAGCCAGTTGTTTAGGTTTTTAGAAAGGTATTCGGGCCAGACGATGCGTAGAGGTACATACATAACTTACTTTTTTTAAATGTTGGCATAATTCTAGATATGTAAGTACATAATTATTTACTTCTTGTTCTTTTCGAGTCGATGGTAAATACATGTATTATGTTATAAATGAGCTAGGCCCGCTAAGTGACCACGCCAATCGCGGCATTAGTGGTGTTTTTTAGGTTCTCAGAAGTGTGGACACTTTGGACACTCCATCATATGGGACATGGTTTGGTCGAGAGCACCGCATTCGCACTGGGTAGCGGTGAGATTTATAATACCCCATTTTGCTAGATTATGCTTGCAGCGGCCTACTTGGGTCCGCAGTCGATAGACTGCTTTCCATATAAGCCACTGCAGGTCACGTCTGGGTGGCAGGTGCTCTTGGGACTGAACGAAGTTGGACGGTGGTGGGTGCTGTTTTTTCCATAGGTACTTAAATATTAGTTTTATAACTTGGTTTTCCTAAATGCCTCTTGTAAGCAAATATTTTAAACGTTTAATTCTAGACCATCTACGGCGACAAGAAAGATCCAGTATGGGTTTATCTAGAAAAGGAAATGCTACAAAATGTCGCCAACAAACCATACAACGAGAGAGTAGGAAAATGGCTCCGGTTTCTTAAGGATCTGAAATACCATTACTTTTGTGAAGGTAGGCTTGCCTTTAATTTGATGGAGTTTGAGATGCTGAGTGTGATACTTGTGGTGTTGGTGATACCGACCTATAATGAAGTCCAAGATAGAACACCTAAGGCTGCATTAAACGCGAAAAACCACGACTGAAACCCGGGTTCGCGTCTGTTTCTGGAAGATCTTTGTCTGACTTTAGTGTCGACGTTCTGATCGACGTCTGAACGCAACGCTCAGCGTCGGCGGTCAATACGTCCGCAGTGGACAACGACGCTGCAGTCGTTGCTCGCGAGTGGTCATGTGACATTTGTCACGACCTGACGCCACAATGGTTCGAAATAACTAGAGACGCAACGCAAAGCGTTTGAATGCCGCGCACGACCTCAAGACGCCGACGGCGACGTGTGAAAAAGACCACAACAGAGGCCCTAGTGTGAGTTTCTTTTAACCATCTCGACTTTATGCATCGATCGCGTTCGGCGCTCTGGGCCTTCACTGGCCTACACTACGAATGTATTGACCGCCGACGCAGTGCGTTGCGTTCAGACGTCGTCCATCGGAACGTTAACGCTGAAGTCAGACGTCGCATACCTATAGCATAAAATAGGAGACCAAAGCCTTATAGTTTTCACATGTAAATCCGGTTATACGAAAACTGATGTTATTTTGTTACGATGTCTTGTTTATCCCTTTTTAACCGACTTCCAAAAAGGAGGAGGTTATATGTTCGTAGCGTATGTTTGTTTGTTTTTTTTTTTATGTATGTCCGCCGATTTCTCCGTCGTTTATGGACCGATTTTGAAAAATTTTTTTTTTGTTTGAAAGGGTATGCTCTCGAATTGGTCCTATATAAATTTTACTAGCTTTTGCCCGCAGCTTCGCCCGCGTGGATGTCGGACATTATCCCACAAGAACGTGCTACCGGGATTCAGAGTATCCTATGTCCTAGCCCAGGTCATGGCAAAATGAAACATTGAAAGCCTTAAAGGATAACTTCGTTGTCTGTCAAAACCCTTTTTCTCAGGAACGCGTGGAGGCATCAAGTTGAAATAGATATCAAAAACGTAGAAACTTCCAAGTCAACGCAATAATCCCCTCTTTGAGGAGTAGCTAGAGAGGCGCCACGGGGCGTCCTCACCTTCCGCCTGACGCAGGTTCTCACCGGACACAGTTGTTTCGGGAGGTTCCTGTTTCGGATAAGGTGGGAGGAAACGCCTGGGTGTCACCATTGTGTGCATTGCCCGGAGGACACGGTGGAGCATTCGGTGGAGGTCTGCCCAGCTTGGGCAGAGCATCACCGTGTCCTCGTGGAGGCGATCGGCGGCGGTGATCTCTCGTGTCCGGCCCTGGTTCAGGCCATGGTACGGAGCGAGAGGAAATGGGAGGCCATCACCTCCTTCTGCGAAACAGTAATGCTCGCGAAGGAGGAGGCGGAACGCGTGAGGGAGAGGCAAATTTTGCGCCCTCACGCCCCTAGTCGCCGCAAGAGACACTCTGGGCTTTGGGAATCCCAGGTCGATTTCCAGCCACCGTAGGCGCGGGCTTGCGGACGGTGAGCAATAGGTAGCTCGCCGTCCTATAAGGACCAGGCCCGGGTCAACGGCGCATTGCGTTCCACGCGCGCTTCAAAGAGATGTCAGCACAACTGACGGGTCCGCTAGGACCGATGCCTGCCAGGGTCGCGGGAAAGTCCGAAAGGGTTACCGTGGCCCCTGGCAACACACAGGCAACTGAAGGAATACGGTTGGGTTTTAATCAATATAAGACTGACACGCCTCTCGCTCCGCCCAGAGCGTGCGAAGTTATTTGATAATTTCCCACCCAAACAAACCAATAAAAAAAATACGTCCATATATGCTGCATATTTGAACACAGCAAATAAACCAGTCTATTTGGTACTTCCCGTTGGCCCAGCAGCATGAAGTTTGGCAAGATATAAGCAAAGTTAAGTTTTTTCTGCAATCTGGGATCAAAAATTCATATTCTTGAAGTAACATTTAGTCTGTATTTCATTACTTTATTAAAAGTTCTGTCCTTCAATCCAGATTCAGAAATTCGGGCAGCCAACCAAGCACAGCTTTGAGACGGAACCCTCAGGGTGCAAGTCCTAGTCACACTTGACTGGTTAAAAAAAAAAAGGTTTATATGATTCTAAATGCCTTTCTTAAAATACTAATTATTCGTTTTACTATTATTGTCACAATTTATTTGTAATACCTACTTTTGCCGTACAGGACAGAAAGGTTAGTGTATGAATTAAAATTTTAATAACTTTTGACCGAGTGGGCCGATCTTAATAAAGACTAAATGTCAATTCAAGATACGGACTAAAACTATATTTCCAATCCCTTAAATCTCTTGAAAAGAAGACACAAAGAAAAATTGAATTTTAAAATCATCCCTTATTTTACCCTGTTGAGGGATGATTTTTGGAAAACGCTGAAATACATCATTCTTTATTTGTTACCTGTTCAAATAAGAGGCGGGCTTCCACCAAACATTTATTGTGAACTGACAGCTAACTATTTGGTGTCTATGATGCAACGTTATGGTTGCCATACACAACACCTTCACCCTTAATAAAAACTAATTATAACAAACACCTAACATAATAATAATAAACAAAATAAAACTTAATAGATAACAACATTTAAATCATTCATTCAAACTAAAAATCTATCTTCTTAAGCTAGTACAATAGCAACAGTTTAATTAAACAAATAATTAACTCTTAACTTAATCAAACTCTAAACAATATCTTTTAGGAAGCGTTTTAATTCTTACTGGTCTTTGATGTACCACCGGTACCTCAGCTGAGACTGGCACATCACTGTCGCAAGGAATATTGGATGTCGTTGCCTCCAGGCCGTCTACAGTCGTGGCCGCCGTACCTGACTCAATTATATTTCGCGTTGCTTGCATCATCGGACCACTACTGACTGTCCCACTCGACTTTTCTTCTTTCATTTCAGGAAAAATAAGTGAGCTTCGTGACTTCCTAGTCATCTTATTACTAGGTGGATGGCAAGGCGTCTCCGGTAACACAGAACGTCGCCGCAACTGATCAATATGTCGATGGGTCTCGGTTCCAAAATCAGATCGAATTTTATAATCAGTCCTACCTAATTGCTCTAAGACTTGTCCCGGTACCCATTTGTCTGGACCACGATAGTCCCTATACCACACATTATCTCCCTCCGCGACCTGACGATGTGCACCTTCCGGTGTTTTTCGTCGCGATTGTATGCGCGCCTCTCGATCGGGTTTTAAAGCGTCCAATCTAGTGCGTAAATTTCTTCCTTGCAAAACTTTTGCCGGACTTTCCCCTATCGTGTGATGTTCAGTATTCCTGTAAATTAAAAGGAACCTGCACAATGCCGTTTCTGGATCTAATTGTTGCTTAAGTGCTTTTTTAATTACCCGCTTACATATTTTGACCGCACTCTCTGCTGCACCATTAGAGGCAGGATGGTAAGGCGCAGAGAGCATTTGTTCAATACCATTTTTTACTAAAAAATGTTTGAACTCAGAGCTAGTAAACGGTGGACCATTATCGCTCACTACTTGTCTCGGCAGACCAAACCTAGCCCAAATATCCCTGAGAACCGTTATAATTGCTTGTGCCGTAGTGCGTTTCATTTGAATAGCTTCAATCCACTTTGAACAAGCATCAACAATGATTAAATAAGTTAGTCCTGCCACTGGTCCTAAAAAGTCGATGTGTAGACGTGACCAAGGGCGACTTGGCCACGGCCATGGCTGTGGCACATGTTGGTGTGGCGCATCTGCCACCGCGGCGCATACCTTGCAGGCCCTACAGACCGCCTCTACAGCTTCATCAATCCCTGGCCACCAAACATAACTTCTTGCTAACGCTTTTGTCTTAACAATTCCCATGTGTGGCTCATGTAGTTCCTTTAGAACTCTATCCCTACAAGCTAAAGGTATCACAACCCGGTGACCCCACAAAACGCATCCTAGCTCCGTATAAAGTTCATTTTTGCGATTAACATAAGGTTTAAGATCCCTAATCTCCACATCCTGCCGGCCAACCGTCATTAATATACCTCATAACTCTACTTAATAAAAAATCAGAAGAAGTTTCCTTCTTTAGAACATTATAGTCTAAAAGGAGTGCTTCAGTGGCAAAATGTAAGTATGTTTGTTCTGGTAAATCATCATCTGCGGAACTGATATCTTTATTTGTCTTTATCAAGCGCGAGAGTGCATCGGCCACATTTTGGTCTGTTTTAATGTACTCTATGTCAAAGTCATATGCTGATAACTTGATCGCCCATCTTTGTAATCTACTAGCTGCTGTACTTGGAATACCAGTGTCAGGTCCAAAAATGCTCACTAAAGGTTTATGATCAGTGCGAAGAGTAAATTTTCTCCCATATAAATATTGATGAAATTTATCAACCGCAAAAATTATGGCCAGAGCCTCCTTATGAATTTGGCTGTAATGCTTCTCAGCAGAGGTGAGAGCCCGCGAAGCATATGCTACTACTCGTTCATCTCCTCCGTGTTGAGTGCGCTGCGCGAGCATCTCTTTCTGCCGCCTCAAGAGTTGTGGCCAAAGTCACCGCTTTTGAATAACTAAGATCCTCTTCCGCAAATAACCGCTGTCTAGTGAATTCGCTTTTTAAGCCACAGACAAATTGATCTCTTAAATTCTCTTCTAAAACTGTATTGAAATTGCAGAATCTGGAAAGCTTTTTAAGCTCGGCTATGTAATCGGCAATAGACTCACTGGCCAACTGTCTCCGTTGACGAAATCTGAAACGTTCCGCCATTTCCGCAGGTCTGGGTTGTAAATGCTCTTGCAGCAATTTAACGACTTGTTCGTATTTTAAAGAAGAAGGCTTAGCAGAACTTGCTAAACTAGATAATAGCTCATATGTCTCTTCCCCCATTAGCGAAATAAGCGTGGGTAGCTTCACATCGTCACCGATTTTGTTAGCTAAGAAATACATTTCAATGCGTTCAACATACGCCAACCAGTTGCCAGCTTGCACATTATACTCGCCTATTTTACCGATAGACATAATTTATATAAACAAATAACTGCACTAAACAAGATTTTCAATTTTTCTCGTCGCCAATGTTCAAATAAGAGGCGGGCTTCCATCAAACATTTATTGTGAACTGACAGCTAACTATTTGGTGTCTATGATGCAACGTTATGGTTGCCATACACAACATTACCAAACGCATAAAATTAAATTTTCATAGCCCTAACGAACGAAATGGTAGTTTTCCCATACAAACTTTCATCCCCTATATCCCCCATTAGGGTTATTTTTGAGACAGAAAGTAGCCTTACTTTCGAATTTATAATATTAAGGGCCTATATTGAAAATAAATAGTAGTTTGGTGGGCGTGGCTTATTGCCCCCGCACGCGGGGAGTGGCGGTTCTATATTCGATGGTTGGCCGCCACATCGTCGCGCTGCCACAAACGTATCTGAACCAGTAGCAAAAAGTGGAACTAACGAAATAACTGACCGGAATTTGAAAACCTCAGTTACTTAGCATGGGCTTTGGCTAAGCATTATTCTTGTCACTGTCGCACAACTGTCATACTAAAAGTGCATGATAAAGACAGAAACATATCTAAGAAAAAAGCGCGTGCTAAGTAACAATAATTTATCTCGGTCTATGAAATTTTGCGAACTATGGAGTAGACAAATAATACAAAATATTTAATTACCAGCAAAAATATTTATTGTTTACAGAATGACATTCCCACACACAAAACGTATGGGAAAAGTTTTTGCGATTTCTGACTTGGTTCTGAGTTGGCCACTTAAGTTTTTTGTTCCATAAAAGAAACAGGTTCGATTGGCATCAAAAAAAGTTTTTGTGAAAACTACCCATTTTCTTGCGGACTAATATTTTTTTCGAAATCTGTGAATGCAGATCAAAATGTCTTAAAAAGTTAAGGACAGTCTTCCAAGACCGTTTTCCTGTAGCAACAACGGTTATGGTAGTTGTCCTTATTGCCCCATCTCAAAAATCCAACCTGTATACAGGTTGTCTCAAACGTAATGATTCAAAAGCAAATGGGGTTAAGATGAGGTGGCCACCTATTGTTTAAAAATTTAAAAGTTAGGATATTCTCAACAGTTCAGAAAATTAACTATTTTCAAGAAACTTTTTACTTTCATTTGGATTTTTCGACCCTGTGAACAAAATTTTTGACGTAGCGAGTTCAATGGCTGGAAGATGTCTTGATAGTGTAGATACAAGCCCATGCCCAATGCCTATAGGCAGATTATGGGCTATGATGGCTTTTGATAATGACAACACAAGTTGTGAAGGCCTACGAAGGTCAACAGCGAAAGTAAAAAAAAAAGAATTAAAAATTAAACACATGTACCGAAGGAACACGAACACGTTTAAATATGTTAAATTTTAATACTAAACGCTTTTCTGAGATGTTTCGGTAAAATTAGAGCATAAAGTTTTGCGGGTAGTTCGACCATGTTATGAAACCCATTTTTTTTAAAGGTTTTCATTAAGCTATCTTTGTAAAATTTTCCCAGTCTAACTATTAATAATTAAGGTACTTTTAAAGCTATGTGTTATGTGCACTTTTTTAAATCTGGGCTTAGAAAGTTTCGATAAAGTTTAATGAAAAATTAGAAAAGATAAGTAAAAATAAAATCTGAAGCGCTGCAGAGCCACACTAAACGTAAATAGGAACGTAATCTTCCAGCCTACACTATCAAGGCATCTTTAAGCCAGATTTATTTATTTAAGGAAAAACAAACAGTAGCACAATAAAAAATAGTCACAATATCTTAAATTCAACATAAACATTTTAAACAATTTTCCCACTATGTTTTCGTACTTACGATTTAAACTCGCTACATCGAAAATGTTGTCCACAGGGCCGAAAAATCCAAATGAAAATGTAAAGTTTCTTAAAAATGGTTAAATTAGTGAAATCTTCTGAACTATTGAGAATATCGAAACTTTAATTTTTTTAAATGATGGGTGGCCACCTCTACTTTACCCCATTTGCCTTTGGACCACTACGTTTGAGACATCCTGTATAATACTTGCTGTATGCCGCGATTTCACCCGCGTAAGTCTCGATCCATTGGGAATATCGGGATAAAAAGTATCTTATGTAGGACATACCCAGGTCATGGTCTACCCATGTGCGAAATTTTATCCAAATCCACTCAGCCGTTTTTGCATGAAAGCGTAACAAACAAACATACAAAAAAACTGGCCACGTGCGTGTCAGACCACGCACAATGAAGGGTTCCGTAGTTGGGATGAATTTATCCCATAAAAAACTTAACTTAGTAGTTGAGAAACATGTTCTCCCATACATCGATAGGTACGTCACGGTCAATTCTCCAATTTCAAATGCAAGTTTGTAATCGCAAAAAAAAATAAAAAATTGATAAATCTACAAATTATTATCAATGTTCGGACTTTTTCCTTTACCTGTGCTGTGAGACCTTGCTTCCTGCCAAAATTTCATGATTCTAGGTCAACTGGAAGTACCCTGTAGTTTTTGATTTACTTGCGATTATCAAAATATGCCACATAAAGGGCCGTATTTTTTTATTGCGTTGACTTAGAAGCTTGATTTTTTTAGAGTTCTGAGGGAATAATATTTGAAATTTGGCAAAGGGTAGACCATGACCTGGTTAAGTCATAATCATAAGTAATTTATTTCATAACAAAATACATTGTGTTGAAAATATTACAGGGATGATAAATTGGTTTAGACTTTAGGACATAGGATACTTTTTATCCCGATATTCCACGGGATTGGGACTTATGCGGGTGAAATCGTGGAGTGCAGCTAGTCCTAATAATAAAGCTGAAGAGTTTGTTTTCTTGTTTGTTTGAACGCGTTAATCTCTGGAACTACTAGTCTGACTTGAATTTTATTTTGCATTTGATAGCCTGTTACATACATACATACATACATGTTAAAATCATAACCCTCCTTTGATTTTGCCGTAGTCGGGTAAAAACTCTCCTTTTTTACAATTCAAATGCGACTCCATTTCTTTTTTGTGATCTATGATTCGTAGTGACAGTACTTGACATATTGATGTAATGTTGACGTATTTCAAAACCTAAAAACGAATTTTATTTAGCCTATTTCTTTAGATAAAAGATTATTAAAAATTGTAGGTATAAAAATAGATGTTCTTAGAAAATAAAATGCTTACACAATAATACATTAAAAAGCGGGAATAGATTGTGTTGGTTGTGCTTTAGTGAAGGTGGAGAATTCGACTCAATATTATCATCATCTTATTCCTATTGAATTCCTGTAAAATGAGTTCATTGATAGCCCTGTGCACTCCAAACGTTGCAGGTACTGTTCAGTTTTGATTTTATATTTCTTTCTATATTTATAAATAATTTAAATGTCACCACGAAATCATAATAGAAAAATAATGTTATATTGTTCGCAGGACTCACAAGAATACACACACACACAATCTGAATACCTATTCAACACTAATTGCATTCAATAATTACTTTAACTTGCTGAAGTACTAACTTTTTCTGTAAACAAAATTCTTTAAATCACGTAAATTTGATCGCACCGATTTGCAAAAAAGTGACATAGATTCTTCGTCGATGAGCCCCATCGGGCGACTGATCTATGAATGAACGAGAGTGATGACAATACTTTTGATAGGCGAAAGAAGAGATGACGATAATGTGTGTCCACTCGGAATAAAACAACGTATGTGCCAAAACGAAATGCCGTCTTTTGTAAATGAAAAGTATTATTTAAAAAAAAACTGCTTTTCTTAAAACTCGAAACGCTTACTCTCTATGTTTTAAAGTAAATTCCATTGAATAACTCATAAGCGTTGCGCCATGATACTCAAAAAAAGATAAAAATAGATAGACCTTTGCAAATTTTTTGTATCGAGAAAATTTCATTGTATCGTGTATTCCTTTTTCCGGATACTAGATCATATAGTCAAAAATCATACACCAAAATTTGAAATCCCTATTCCAAATACTTTGAAAGTTACACGATAAAGAAAAAGCCCATTTTTTTCAATATATCACCTTAATATGGATATTGCTCGTTTAATATTATAGGATGAAGACTAAATGTTAATTCAAGATACGGACTATGACTATATTTCCAATCCCTTAATTTTTTTGAAAAGAAGACACAAAATAAAAATTACATGCGAATTTTAAAATCATCCCCGATTCTCTCTTGAGGGATAATTTTTGAATAATGCAGAAATACGTATTTCTTTATTTGTTACCAAAAGCATAAATTTAAATTTTCATGAAATGATAGAAACTAATACTTGTTTTTAAAAACCTGCGAACATCTGCTAATTTTGGGATACTACGAACAGTATACTTCGCTCTGGCACATTCCATTCTAAAATATTGTATTGCAGCTTGGGGTGGGGCTGGGAAGTGCTTAATGCTCCGACTGGAAAGGGCACAGAGGGCAGTGTTAAAGGTCATGACTCACAAACCTGTTCGATTTCCAACTACTGAACTGTACGCTCTTTGCGACTTACCAACAGTCAGACACACATTTCTTCTTGCTGTTGTGCAGCGTAAACACTTAGCCCTTCCTTTCGATCCTGTTGATGTTACCCAAAAGCGCAGATCTGGCAGAGTCTGCCAGGTGGAATCTGCCAGAGTTCAAGTTGTTCGGCGGCAATATCACTTTCTTAGCTCCACTTTGTATAATCCAGTAAATAAACGGCTCAATCCATTGACCTTGCGAGAATGTCGACGGATCACGGATGAATGGCTTCATACACTTACTTATGAAGAATTAGGAACATATGTAAAAACTTAAACTCACTCTCTAATTGTCCTTTATCGCAAACACACACCCCCGGCACAAACTGACACCTCTCTCCCACACACGCACACATACCATACACACATACACACACACATACACACACACATATATACACACCACGCTCGAAACTACACAATCCTTCCATACAAACACACAATCTCACATAAAAATACGGTGAAATTTTGTTCAGTTTTAATTTTTAAGTTTTCGTTTTTTTATTTTCTTATTTTTATTTATTTGATTTGTTTTAGTTTTGTCTCAGACTTTTTGGAGGTGGGCGTTAATGACTGTGACACAGTATTATAATAATGCAGTTGTTATCAAACACAGAGTTTCTGTAAACTGAATTTTTTGTTTCAATAAAGTTTTATTTATTTATAGGTTCCCATACAAACTTTCGTCCCCTATATCTCCCCCCCTTAGGGATATTTTTGAGACAAAATGTAGCCTATGTCCTTCTCCGGTATACCATCTATCACTTTGCAAAATTTTATCGAAATCTGTTCAGCGGTTTAGGCATGAAAAGGTAACATACAGACAGACAGACACTTTCGAATTTATAATATCAGTATGGATTTTAACTTAAAAAATAAAGAACTTTAATTAAAAATAAAATTTCATCCCCCTTTTCACTCACTTAAGGTTTGAAATTCTAACAACACCGTTGCGTTAGCTTCCAACCATAAGCCTAGATAGTAAATTTAGTGATTTTTCTTAGAAAATTAAGGATTTTTCAACTTCGACCCCTTTTTTAACCCTTTGGGGGTGTTATTATCAAAAACGCTGAGATACGTATAAATTAATTTTTAATTGTCAGGCTAAACACAAAATTTGAAGATCCTAACTTCAAAACTGACGGACTTTCATATAAACTTCCATCCCCTGTTTTACCCCTTTAGGGATGGAGTTCCCAAAAATCCTTTCTTAGTGGATATTTACTCTTTACAAAGAACACACCCTCCAAGTTTCATGTCTCTAGGACCAGCGGTTTGGGTTGTATGTTGATATATCACCCAGTCAGTCAGTTAGTCAGTTTATCATTTTATATATACAGATTATCTTTGCTTGGGTAGTTTTTGAGTTAGCTACAAAATACGTATTTTTTTCCCACTAGATGATATGATAAGTTCCTGTCACTGGTAGCAGGTAGTGGTATTCGAATGTGTGTGGGGTAGGTACCACAACTAAAAAAAAAACTTTTTACAAAAAAAAAAACAACCGACTTCCAAAAAAAACACTACAAAGTGAAAAAACTTTAATTTCGGAAGTCGGTGGCAAAAAACGAAAATACAAAACCCAAGACACCGACTTCCGAAATTAAAGTAATTTTTCACGTTGTAGTGTTTTTTTTTTGGAAGTCGGTTGTTTTTTTTTAGTTGGCGTTTTTGTCGTAGGTAGTTGGGTTTAGGTATTTTCTTTTTATTATTTTCAATTATTTTCGAAGTAGGTAAGGGATCATTGTGATAATTGGACATTTGATACCTAGATATGATTTGTTATGCAGTCTTCAATACATTTTAGAAGGGTATTTCAGTGTTATTGAAAACAGTGAAAAACAATTGTTTTATTCTTATTTTGGGTTTATTTATTATAGCAGTTTTGTTTTTCACTTTGTAGTTTGGTAGTCGGTTGCATTTTTTTGTAAAAAAGTGTTATTTTTTTCTCATTTTAGTGGGTTGGTTTGTGTAAGTTACAATAACCTAATGTCTACTACTCATCACCTTTTTACAAAATATTGCTTTTCCCCATGCAGGGACTTTAATTGTTGAGGAGTTCTCCAGGTACTTAACCATCAGCTCCACTGCACCATATGAATTGTGACGAGCATCAATTTGCTTACCAACTATATTAAAGTAATCGAATCGCAACCCGTGTGTCCTTCATTATCAGTTCTACTTTACCAAATGGTGCTTTCCGAGAGCAAATGCACGAGTTACTTGAAAAAATACCCAAATCGCTATAGGTCATCTGTGTGTGTGTGTGTAGATTTCCCTGGATTTCTCCAAGACCACATCATCAAATCGTGACCAACTAGAAAGTATACCCTTACAAACAAAAAAAATATTTTTTCAAATTGGTCCAGCCGTCTTCGAGTAAAAGATTCCGACGAACTGAGAACTTCCTCCTTTTTTTGAAGTCGGTAAAAAAAGGACGAACAAAAGTATACCTACTTTTAAATCTATGAACAAATAGAATTGAATTTCTCTAAGTAATTAAATATTTTCTTGCATATTTCAAGGTAGGAGAAAGGAAAGAAGACTCCAGAAGGAAGTTGGCCCTAGATGGTACGTCGAACTCTCGAGTCAGCAGAGGGAAGTGTTAACACATGTGAAACAGGATATCCACCAAGACTTATTAGAAGATGTACCTCGTCGCATGCACACGAATTTATCTGACCTCGGAATAACGCTTAGAATTCCGAAAAATGTATTGATGCAAGCAATGGAAGACAGCATTGAGGATCCTGGTGTTTTCTTTTGGAACCTCTACCAAGCGATTTATAAGAAATCGCCGAATGAATTACAACTAAGTACGTTTATAAAATGCTAAGGACGTTGATAGATGGAGGCTTTTTGCCGACGTGAGGGTCCCTGCAGGCTGCAGCAGTCATGCGCTATCCATGCTAAGTATAGTCGACAGCTCGTCATCGGCAAAGTCCCGCTCATATTTTGAGCTATGTTTTGTCTGCTTCATAAGTCTTGTGATCGCAAACGCTACTGCTGAGCATGGTCTTGAGTTCGATCCCCAGGTCGGTCAGTTTTTATTTAGGAACTTCTCAGAAGCTGACCGGGCTCTTGATTTGTACCCAGTTGATGGCAATAGGCGCTCTCCCATAATGTGAAATACAATGGTGCCGATTCCCTTGTTCACAAACTAAACTAAATTTAAGTTCAGTGCATCTTTTTCTTTCTATTTCATTAAGAAAAGGACAGAAGATAAATTTTAGTTTAGTCCTGTCAAATTAATCATCGCCTGTCACTCTCCATACAAGTTTAGACGTGATTAAAAACTTGCCGACTAAAATTACGTCAATTTACGTCAAGCGCTGATTAATTTGACAGAACTAAACTAAAATTTATCTTCTGTCCTTTTCTTAATGAAATAGAAAGAAAAAGATGCACTGAACTTAAATTAAGTTTAGTTTGTGAACAAGGGAATCAGCACCAATAACTGGCAAAATGTGCAGAGTGCACAAAGCACCTCTGTCTGTCCCTTCGAAGAATATAGGTGTGATGTTGTGTTTATGTACTGAATGCTAACTTGCTAATTATAAAGCCAAATTTACATTAGGTACGAAACTAGTTGCATAAACTTAGATATTCTTTGATGGTTTCACGCGTAAGTAAATAGATAATTAATGGTTATAGAGCCGTCAGCTTTCTGCATACTAGTACTGTGTGTGTGACTTATAAATTGCAAAAGTCACTAAAATAACTGGAATGCAAGAAACTTGGAAGAACCGCTCGCCGACTGCTGCAGCGGCACCGCCCGCTTCGCTCGCTCGGCTCGCGCGCGATGGTCTCGTTTCTAACTTAACCTAACCCAGTTCACCAAAATAACATTAGGTACGCCTGTATTCGTGTGATGTTATTTTGGTGCAGGGTTTTGCAATACCGATATCACATACGTAGTAAAACAAATACAAATCAAGAGTCAGCAAACTAACCTCAACACTCAGCCAAAATACAAGAGACAATGCAATGCTTATGGCGCGCGGCGCTATTCTTTACGGCAGTCTATTTGGCGCCACTATTATGCCGCAAGCTGACGGCACTATAACCGATAATGATACAATGCCGCTTGCGGCACTCTACTAATTACACTGTCTTTATTAATTGTATGTTCTTAGCATACGACATGAACGCCAGGATCATGATATCGTGCTTAGTGTTCATTGATATGGACGAGTGCGTAGAAGCACTAGAACGTGTAACTCACTACGATAAAACTACATCGATAGAACGTCCGAAAAGTGAGTAAAAATTATTTTGATTAGTTTAGCTACCTACCTAATGTACTTAACCAAGTATCTATACCTACTTAATAATTTACTTATTCAGTGAATTAGTTAAAACTAATTCTAGATAGGTAAATGGTCCCTTGATATTTTTCTGGAAATATATCTGGCAAAATAACCTTGGCAGGTCTACTCACTCTAGACACAGATTAAGCTCTAGGCTCACATCTTCAGTCGGTACGGCACCCACTTATATTGTTTCACAATTGTCAACGTAGGCTCCATCAAGTTGCCTACTAAGAATCGATCATAGATTTGACATCAAATAAAAGACGCCTATCAGTAGCAAAAGGATTTTTGCTCACATTTTGTACCGGCTTGTCTTATAAAAATACATGTAGGTGGGTCTATGCACCTGCATACCTATATGGATACCTATACATATAATACACTTCCCTGTATGATGGGTTCTTGCTAAAGCCAGACTACGCGAGCAGCACGCGTAGCATGAACACCGTAGAAACGGATTTTGTCGATGGAAGAATAGACAAAATGACAGATAAACAATCATAATGCGTCATTTTGTCTATTCTTCCGTCGACAAAACCCGTTTCTATGGCGGTCATGCTACTCGTGCAGGTGAGAATCTGCTACAAGTAGACCACTGTTGACGTCAGACAGAGGAGATCCGAATGAGTTGGGTTAATGTACCCCCTATCTCCTTCTGTGGTAGGTACCTAGGTTGTTTGCTGACGTAATGGTTTTACGTACCTATAGTCCGGTCAAGTTAGCTCAAAATATAGGGGTAAGGTTACATTAATTCGCATAAAGCTGACACTTGGTTTGATTGTTTATATCATCTAAATAAAATAAAGTCCCCATCGATCGTGCATATGCAAAAAAAGTTATTCAAGGTCAAAAATCGCAAAAATGGGTTTTTGCATTTTTCAGCCAAACGAACGAAATTTTTTTGCTAACATTGACCTTGAATAACTTTTTTTGTACATGCGCTATCGATGGAGACTTTGACGTTTCTTTTATATTGATGATATAAATAATCAAACCAAGATTCAGCGTTATGCGAATGAATGAAACTTGAATGTCTATTTTGACCGTACTAATACAAGTCAATTGTTTGTAGAAAAAAAAAAATACTATCAACCGAAAGTGCGATATGGAGAATACTTACAAAAGATGTACGTCCCCCTTTACAGTAACCAAAAACCTAAGAAGGAGAATAAACCTTTGCCTCTGGGCTATAGGTTGAAACTAAGGAGTGATGAAGTAAGTTTTTACGCATAATTTTCTGGACAAACAAGGGATCAAAGATTCTGTTAAAATTTCATTAAACACCATGAACAACTTACAATATGCTGAAAACTCGAAAAAAAAATCAGCTCATGCATAGGTACATTTTATGAATGGACAAACCGTTTTCTATTTTGGGATTTCAAAGTTCGTTCCAACTCCCAATGACCCCTTTTCGGGGTTTTAGTTACGAATTTCAATAACATCTAGACCTAGTATAGACAGATATAGGTACCTACTTACCTAACATACAAGATACACGTATTTGCTTGGAAATCTCACCATCATCTATTTATTTACAGAGTTATGAGAAATTATGCATAAATAGCGAATTCGTGAGTACATACCTAAAAACGGTCATTTATACCAATTAATTTTTATCCTAATAAATTAAGTATTGTTTCAATACGCACACTATTTATTGATTAACTAATTTCTTCTCATTCATAGTTGGAGAAACGCAAAGAGAGAAATAAAAAGGCGAAACAATCGGAGAGAATTTGTAAATATAAATTTTGGGAACCACCAAGTACTCTGCGTTAGTATTTTTTTAATAACAAAATAAGTAGGTAGGTAGGAACTGATAAAATGCTTTTCTTATATCTATGGACTACACACACATAAATAATAATATGTCATAAGAACTTATTTGGTTGAAATACTCGACCCTAACTTATAGAATAAAATTTTCAGGCAATACCGATCCAAAGTTGTGTGCGTACGTGATCAAATTGCGCATGTTGAAGATGAAAGCTAAGCCTCGATACAATGCCCCATACGAAAATGTACAGTACCTGATCTCAGGGGTCAGCTTCTCGGGAGGAAAGCCACGTTACGTGCTGAATAGTAAGTATACTCTCTCACCCTTGCTAGCGCAAGAGTCACTATGCCTATTTAATTCTACATAGATGCATGTAAATAGGGATTGCAATCCGGCGTCATTTTTAATCCGGCCGGATCCGGTTGGATTTTCATCGATCCGGCCGGATCCGGAAAACGTAAAATGACGCCGGATCCGCCGGATTACCGGATCCGGTTTTCCGGATTGCAATCCTTACATGTAAATCGTAGCACAAAAGAGCAGTGGCAAATTATAAATCCGGAGTCACGCGTGCTAAATCGAACAGATTACGTGTGACTCCGGATTTTAGATAAATATGATGGTGGACCATGGAGTTTCTTGCCGGCTCTTCTCCATAGGAAACAACCAAATAGAACCGTGCTCCTAGCTTCTAAAGTTTCGTAAGTGTCCATAGAGGTTTATGTGAAGCTAACGTAACGCAACTAGACGTAGAAATTAAATACCCCAGAATAGTGTCAAGACAAACCGCCCCGGGCCCCCGGTCCTGGGGGCCCCAAATCTTAAGAAGTACTTTTTAATGATATTCCAAACACAGTCAAAATATATTCAGTAAGAAGCAATTTAGAGTTGGAGGCCCCGTACGTATGCAAAATATAAATGTAGGGTGTTAAAATTTTCTACATTTAGGTATGTGACTTTAAAATAAAACCTTACGTACGGCGGTGTACAAAATTTCGAGCTCGATACGCTCGCTCTTGCATTCTATATTTTTCTGACTCTCAAACTTTCCTACATCAGTCGACAAAGCTTCTTCAATTCCCATAAAAATGTTCAATAGAAACCTAACCGAGAATTCTGAGACAAAGTGCAAAATATTTCGAGCTCGTCTTGCTCGCTCCCACTTTCTACATTTTTGTTTTTTGGAAATAGCCTATTGAGATGAAATGCATCTACCTGAAGAAAAACATTCTGCCGGTTGCGAAGCCCATGGTGAAGGTAGATTATAATTACGCAAGTTAAACTTGCTTTTTGTTGTCATTTTTTTATTTTTATTACTATAAATATCTACGTAAATTGAGAAGAAGAGGCAGACCCGGAGGAAAATGAGGCCACTCAGGGCCCTTATTTTTTTTGCTGCCCCGAGCCCCCGTAAGACTTACCGCCACTGATTGAAGTCTATCCTGACTGGACTATGTGACTCCCCCTGACTCGAAGGCTGGATCCGCCCTTGCTCTTTTGAAAGGATTGTTATAACTCAACCTCTAGAGTGTTATCAGAATGGCGATTTGCCAGCGTGTTTCCTGCCGGGTGATTTGTGAACATACTCTCCGCGGGTGCGAAGCGAGCTGGCCGCGAAGTGTTCGCCGTGTTTGCACAATATTGAACAGTATTTTCAATGTCCCTCGGAAATCATCGCATTTCTGAATACAAAGGAATGCTAATTTCTATATCCATCAATTATTCGATTTATCATGTATAATCATTTGAATTCAGAACTAAAGTACTTTATTGTTGTTTTGTTTTGATTTCCGTGTAAACTATATATATATGCGACTTTAGCAGCTTTCCTCCCATTTTTAAAATAAGTAATTACATTAAGTTAAAAGAGTATTAACAACTCTATATACTTCTAAATCGGTTGAGAGCGTAATCGGTTGAGAGCGTCCAGTCTGCCAAGTGCAAAGGGCAACTGATAGAAAATTAGAAATCCGAAGACTGACTAAACACGAACTCACGTAATTTGCCGAGGGACATTAAGAAAATAGAAATACTGTACACTCACTTGTCTCGCTCTCTCTTATGCACTGTCAATCGCTCTCGTTCCGAACAACACACCGTGCGAGGTGACCTTGGTGGTTTACAACCGTGTAGATGGTGGTTTACGACCAAATTTCAAACAGCTTTGCCTGTCGCCAACCAAGATCACCTCTGTCGGGGACGCGATTGTGAGCCGTGTAGCAGGCACTTAACACGCGCTGGATAATCGTCAGTATAATAACTGATAAGACCCCTTAACGGGTCTTCTAACAAAGTATGAAGTTTGTGGAAAAGAGATGAAATAGATTATAGTTAGACGTCATTAAATGAAATCCTTTTTTTAAACATTACTAGACAGTCTCCTTAGACCGTTTTCCTGTAGCTACAACGGTGAGGCGACCTCTGTTCGGTGACCTTCCCTTATTGCCCCATCTCAAAAATCCACCCTGTATACTCTTTTTCAGCATGTTTCCTTTTATTTGATACCATACATGTTTTTTTTTTTAAGATGTTCGTAATATAAAACGTATTTTCCATACTCAGATTTTTATAGACTTTTATTAGTGTTTCAGAAAGATACCAACAAGAAACAAAAAAACACTGTCTTTGTGGGAATTAGTTCCACCCCAAACCCTATATCTACTCTAATAAGTACAGAAGCATCCAATTTAATTTAAATTAATTTTGTTTTATTTAGCCGTTTCTGTAATGCCAACGGGTTACATAGCTATTAACAATGGCATAGCTATACGTAACGGAGAAGCCGTCACGTTAATAGACGGCTTCTGGAAATTCCCGAAAGAGGTGATACAAAAATGTGACCAAAAATGCAACTGTATGACCAGATGGTATTTATGATTTTCTTGTTTTTACTCGTTTTCATTTTTCATAAACTTACTTATCATTGTTATCGCTAGAAACAAATAAAACAGTTCTTGTAATTTAAAAATAAGATCTCAAAATTACAAGTAAGTTTAGGAAATCCTTAGTTATAATGGTTAGGGGCCAGCGACGCGGCGCACTACGACTTTTTATCGCGCGATTATTTTGTCAAAATGCAACGTATGGCAGTACGCTTCCATAGTGCGACCTCGCCCTAAACGTTTAAAATATCTGAGGCACTATCTAGGTACAGTCAACGGCAATGATGACATCGGAAATTTAATTTTTTACATTTGTAGAACCTAAGTAGGTTCAATATTAAGGTTAAATATTATTTTTAAGTATGTCATACTTAAGTTAGCATATTACCTATAACATACTTAAAAATAATAAATAATCTTTATAATCTTTAAAGTTAATATTTTCAACTGTTCAATAAGTTGCTACCACGTAATAATTCGCCGATCTTCATTCATAAATCTCTTCTAAAACTTTCGACTCTTGTTCATCATATTATGCCGCCGCTGACCGTATTTACCACCCGAAATTGAAAATAGATAAATTTATAAGTCCTGTATAAGATAATTTTACTTACATAAAATGCAATTTATAGGGAGCCCGCCGTAATGGACTATATTAAGGACTCCAAATGTAAATGTGGCCATTTATATGATTTCTACAACGAAGAGCCTAGCAACAAAGAGAAGTATTTCTATCCTCCCACAAGACATGCACCGTTCTGGCTTGATGAGGCTAAAGTTTTTCAAATGGACCCCATGGAAGATTTCATCAAAGATACTTTTGCTATAGCTATAAAATCGGAAGAGACTACGGTGAGATCGTTCAGTCAATACAATACGTACATTTCACACACATTTCATTTTACATCTATTTATTAAGGTGTAAAAAGACCCATCACCAAAAGTCGAGACATCAAACCAAGAGGGTAAGTAGGCCGATGGTAACATTCAGCAAAAATAGAGTTGTAGAATATGTACAGAGTTGTTTTCTGTAGTACGCAAAGTAACGCATGCAACACTCGGTGCAGGCCTACGTCACTTATACCTGCATATAACGCAAAGCGGGGGACGGGGGCGTTACAAGAATGGGTTGGTACCTGTTCTCAAATCCTAAAACATGAGGTGTTTATTATTATAAAACATTTCAATTGATTTCAAAATCGTTTTCGTTAGGAACTTATCGCTGAAATGTTACTACGACGTCAACGTAGAGATTAGTGATACAGCGGTGGGGTTATTATTATTATATTTCTAGATAAATAAGTAGTAGCTTTTTCTTACTCATCGGTCGCCGAAAAAGGACTTCAGCGTATTATTTATGCATGTTGATGAATCTGCTGATCAGTTTTTTGGGGTTCCGGGGGTCTGTCGAGTTATTCCGCAAAAAAAATAACCCGTATTGGATTCGCGGAAACTCATGTCCGAGCAGTAGTGGCCCAGTGGAAACGTTTACGACATACGATTTGAATCGTAGATACTTAGATGAATTATATATACTCCACTCATTTTATTCTACCACTATGTTTTATAGATATATACTGGGTGGCAGGGACATCGACGCGAAAACTGTTACCATGGATTCAGTACATGATTGTGAACCCCTGCGTTGAAATATTTCGACGGTTATTTTAAAAAAATCTGCTGATTCATAAAAAAGTGCCTACGCTGTCAAAATGTATGGAACTGCAGATTTTTTTTTTTAAATAACCGACGTGAAATTTCAACGCAGGGAGATTTTTTTTTTTGGGTGAGAAATTATCAAATAACTTCTCCCGCACTGGGCGGAGCGAGAGGGCGTGTCAGACTCTTACTAAAACCCACCCGTGTTCCTTCGGTTGCTCTGTTGCCGGGGGTCACGATCTCCCTTTCGGTTTTCTTCGCAACCCCGGCAGGCATCGGCCCTAGCGGACCCCGTCAATTCTGCTGACATCTCTTTAAGGCGCGCGTGGAACACAACGCGCCGACGACCCGGACCTGGTCCTTATCGAATGGCGAGCTACCCATTGCTCACCGTCCGCAAGCACGCACCTACGGTGGCCGTAAGTTGGCTTGCGATTCCCGACGCCCAGGGCGTCTCCTCCTGCGGCGGTTAGGGGCGCGAGGGCGCGAAATTTGGCTCTCCCTCACGCGTTCCGCCTGCTCCTTCACGAGCACTACCGCTTCGCAGAAGAAGGTGACGGCCTCCCGATTCCTCTCGCTCCGTACCATGGCCTGAACTAGGGCTGGACGCGATAGATCACCGCCGCCGATCGCCTTCACGAGGACACGGCGATGCTCCGCGATGCTTCGCCCAAGCCGGGCAGACCTCCACCGTATACTCCACCGTATGCTACACCGTGTCCTCCGGGCGATCCACACAATGGTGACACCCGGGTGTTTCCTCCCGCCTTATCCTGCACAGGAATCTTCTGAAACAGCCGTGTCCGATGAGGACCTGCGTCAGGCGGAAGGTGAGGACGCCGTGGCGCCTCTCTAGCCACTCCTCAAAGAGGGGTCTTATCGCCGCAACTGTGGCGTACCCAACGCACAGGGGGGGTTCAGAATCGTGAACTAAATCTATGTTAACAGTTTTCGCATACATCTGTATACGTAAACTTATTCCATTCCTACTCTTTAACATTTGGTTTACAGCCCGTCGCATCAGAGCCTACTTTAAATGCGTTTGGATTGAAAAAAAGTCAACTCCTCTCGGTATGAATATTTTTCTTCTTATTTATTGCCTATACTTTTATATTTAATACACGTTATTAAAATTGCATTAAACAATTCCAGGCATTTTTCGCTGAACTTTCGGACACACCGCTTCTGATTCCTCACTTACCACAAGCAAATTTGCTAAACAATCTTCAGGAGTGGGCCAGACAACGAGTGAGGGGCAAATTGAAACCAAAGCACCACAGTTAGTTAAAAACCTTATTTTTTACACTTCTAGCTTCCCTCCCGAATATTGGCCATGGTGGCCAAACTCAACGGAGATTAGACGCAGGAGTTATACAGGGTTTTAGGCAGACGGTTGAATATACGAAAATGGCGGATCCGTGGGGCCGCCCGTCTGCTACGTGTTAAGGCCGGATTTTTTTAAATGATTTTTTTTCTATTTTATTCGTTACTCGTCGTTGCTCAAACTCCAAACCTCTATTTGTAGTAAATCAACTAGATAAAAAACAATGTTGCCAGTTTTGTTATTTTTAAATGAAGTTATTGACATTTGAAGTTTGAGCAACAATGAATTTCGAATAAAATTTAAAAAAGTCATTTAAAAAATCCGTGTGGCCTGGGTCTTGTTATTCGGCCTAAACACGTAGCAGACGGCCCCACAGATCCGCCATTTTCTTATATTCAACCGTCTGCCTAACACCCTGTTTAGTGCTCAAGCAGGTGCACTCTCTTTTATAGTTCAACTTTACTCTCATAGTCACATAAACCAACGATTTTACGTGCTATCCGAGGCAAGGGGATATCACACCCCGGGCTGCTACTGAGAAATTCCTAATTGAAAAACCTTAACTATAACTCTTTGCCCGAGCCAGGGATCGAACCCAAGACCCCACGCTCATCAGTCGCACTTACGACCACGAGACCTACGGGGCAGAGCAGTTAATTGTTAGTTGCTTCCCTATTATTTGTACAAAGGTGACGTTCACGATCCCGACACGATAGCCCGACTGGGTGAACTAGCATCGAGTCAGATAACTAGATTCTCCGCAGTGTTAAAACTCGCTTGTCGTGTTTTTGACAAACCCATACAGTAGATATTTTTCTTGTTTTTCTACAGAACAGATGATGCTGCAGTCGCAGCGGCGATGGCTCGACTTAAAGCACATAGACTTCAGAGCCCGTGCATTCAGAATACCGTTCTCTTTAAAGCAATTGGAACATATAAATTGGTCACATCGAAAGTCAATACAGAAATTGGTAAAGATATTTTTGCTTAAATGCCATTCCGGTTTTCACAGGGTTGAAAACGGGGGTGGGTGTCCAAACTACTCCACTCCACACCGTCCATACCTACTCCTTACTTCAGTTTGCAACCGCCAGAAATAAAAAACTGGCCAAGTGCGTGTCGTACGACGCACAGATCCGTAGTTGGGATGAATACGAGTATTTATTCAGGCACAGTATTTTATTAATCGCAAAAATAAGTTTGCTTGTCATATTATTTCTCGGAAAAACTAACACGAACAGTTATTTCTGCGATTGTAACCGATAATATCCCATATCTCAAAAACTGTTGACTTAAATAGCAAAGTCATTATGAAACAATAATCGTTTTAAATATGGGATCTAACAATACCCAAGCGAGCATGTGTATAAGTGGCTCTTATTGCACCGTTGAGCTGAGGGTAACTGTAAGTGTAGACCGGTACCACCGTACCATCGTTGTTTTTGGGTTGCAGGCTTGCAGGGGGATATTATGGTCATCTTTTTCTTTTTAAAAAACGATTAGGTACGTAGTTATAAAGGATAAAATATTAATACCTACTTATTTGCTTTTTTCAGTTTCATATTTTGTTGCAAAATTTTGCATCAAGAAATAGAACGAAGCAGGTGGAACAAACACGCCTTTGGTGGTCTACAACTAAATATGACTATTACCCTAACAAACCGTTCTTGTAAGTAAAACCATCATAAATATTGCAACCACGCAATAGTACCTACACGCAAAAGTATCCTATGTCCTAACCCAGTCATGGTCTACCCAAGTGCCAAACTTCATCCAAATCCGTTCAGCTGGTTTAGCGTGAAAGCGTAACAAACAAACTCACTTTCGCATTAATATATTATACAGGGTGGCATCCCGGGACATCGACGCGGAAACTGTTACCATGGATTCAGTAGGTATATGATTCTGAACCTCCCTGCGTTGAAATTTTTCGTCGGTTATTTTAAAAAAATCTGTTTTGGAAAAGTGCAATTCCTACGCGCTCAAAATTTAAGGGACAGCTGATTATTTTTTAAATAACCGACGAAAAATTTTAACACGGGGCTTCAGAATCATTTACTGAATCCATGGTAACAGTTTTCGCGTCGATGTCCCTGCCACCCTGTATAGGATAGGATTAGGATTATATATGTATTATATTATTTCTTTATAGTATATACGTATAATTCTTCTATACGTGTGTTTGTCACCTAACTCGTCCTAAACAGCTGGACCGATTTGGATGAAATTTTGTGTTTATATTTGAGTGGATCCCTGGATGGTTTTAAAACACAATTGGAGGTAGGTGGCGCTGTTCGGACAGGACAACGTCTGTCGAGTCCGCTAGTTATATTATATTGAATTGTATTGTAATTAGGTACCTAAATAAGAACCTTTATAAGTTAATCTTTGTTTTTCAGAGACGTATTTTTCACTTATATGTCAGGAAGAACGAAAGATACCTACTTGATCAACCCTTACAGCTCAGAGTGTACTCCGAAATATGGAGCTAAAACGTGTCCTTTGGGAAATTAGTCAAACTGAGACTGCCGCTCCAAACGATCACAAACGTATCAAACAGTATAAAAGAATCGAATATTGACATTCGCACCTCAAACAGGCTCCATGTCTCCATCTATTTAAATCAATTTAGTTTTGATTTATTACATAAAGATTTTTTTTACGAGACAGTGAAGAAAAGAGAGATTTAAAACGTATTAAAATAGGTAGCAATAAGTCGTGTAACTGTGGCGTCATACTTGCCCAATTTTTCGATCAATAATAACGATTGATAAAAATCGTGCAAAAATTGTAAATTCTATTATACCGACTCGTGTTTCAGAGTTCTAGAAAGTACCTATTTTTTTTTATCTTAAATTAATGTAGAATATAGGTACCTTTTATTTCGTAAGTTTCTTTGGGGTAGGTAATTTTTTGTAATAAATTAACTTGTTTTATGTTTTACCAATCAAATTATTTTTTTGTTGTACCTATACCTAAATAAATAAATAATCTAAAAAATAAAATATTTGAAAAACATTCTTTTTTTATTTAAATCATTGAACCTAAGTGTACTAACTGAGTGTACACTCGACTCGAGTGTCCGTGCGACGTTCGTGTAAAGCCCGCTCTACACTCGCGGCGCGAACGCCCGCGAAAGCCGTACACGAGTGTAGATGGTTTCGCGCCTTCGCGTTCGCGCTTCGCGCCGTTCCCCAATCGGTGTCGGGTTTTTTTGTACCGCGACAAAGGGTTCGCGCTTGGTTCACAGCGTGCGAACGCGAACGCAACTACACTCGCAGCCTCCCATATTATTATTATACTCTTTGCTCGCAGCTTTTTGCAGTAGCCAGCGTTGCCAGAAGGTTACATTTCTTACATTTTTCGTAACTTTTGACCCCCTCACGTAACTTGTAAGTAATTTTTGTATTTAAGGCAATTTTCGTAACTTTTGAGAACAACAAGATTTGTTATACTAGATTTTTATTGCAAACAGCTTACGAACGTATTTCAATTCAACGCATCCAAATTGAACGCACCTTAAACAGGCGCATCTAAAAAGTATTTCACTCCATATCACTCTCAGAGATGGCTCTGAATGGAAAGCGCCATGACAAAATGAAACGTATTCAGGACATTTTAAAACTTGATTTTCCTTGAACGTGTGCACGTTTCCTACTTCGCGAGGACCCGCCGTTCACGGTTTCGTAACTACAGAAATGCCTGATTGTGATTTGTTTTTGTGACAAATCATCGTCGATAATGTAAGGTCTTTATTATTTTTTTTTGCATTGAGGCGTTCTTGCATGGTTCTTGCCCTTTATTAACAGAGTCAGAGTCCTCTTACGAACACTGGTAGAACAAGTACGTTAAGAAGATTCTATACGTATCGAATATTAGTAGTTAGTTCAGAGTAAAAATAACAGATGCACTACCTCGTAGTTTTGGTTCAAAATGGGTTTAAACTAATAGAATAAGTTAGGTGCCAGACTAGATAGCAACAACAGTAAAGATGGCGCTGCGAACAAATGAAACTAGTCTGTTGTATCTTAATACACCATTAGACATCATAGATTCCTTTACATTCTGCCATTTTGCTGACATCAATTTGCCTCCGACCTCCGACCCCAAAAACACGTAAATTAAAAAAAAAAAACAATAATGTAACTTTTGCAGCAAAAATGTAACATTTCAGGAAACGAAACGTAACTAACGACTCAAGGGCCCTGGCAACACTGGCAGTAGCGCACAAGTCGCTGTCGGAAATGGTCTTGCGTGTTTTTTTTTAAGCATAGATTTTTGAAGTGAAAACTTCTTTAGGCGCGTTGGGCATTTTTGAGATGGGAAAACAATTGAACTCGCGACACTTACCAACACCTCATTTTTGTAAACACGATTGTGCTCTATATTTTTCTTCCACCAAGGCGATCTTGTTCAAGTTTTCACTTCTGTCGGCACTCCCAGAGTGCCACAACCATTTTTTTTTTTGGATTTTCGTCATTCGCCATCTTCTCTTTCTCCATCTCTTTTTTTTGTTTGTTATTTTAATACAAATTTAATTGTAGTAGCACATCAAGCTACCCCTTGATGTGCTGGCGTCTACTAAACTGAAACTGTCAAATTTTCCCAATCAACTTTGAACCTTAGACACCAGCGATAAAGTTGAAAATCTATTAAATAAATTTGACAGATTGTAGTAGCTTGATGTGCTGGCGTCTACGATAATTTTGTCCAAAATACGATAATTTTGACATGGGAACTCGATAATTTGAACTTTTGGAGTGGGCAACACTGATTCACAGCAAGATTCGAGTTCGAGTGTTGAGCGGGCTTACATGCAATCAGTCGCGAGTAGGGTTGCCAGGCATCCGGATAAATCCGGACATAGTTAGGCTTTTTGATTGCGAGTCCGGCCAAAATAAACGGTGTCCGGCTTTGGTTAGGCTTTTTACATTTCGCAAACGAGCGAGCGCCGAGCGTGGCCGAGCGCAGGCAAGTCGATTGTCGGTCGCTCCCGGAGTCCACAGTCCCGCCCCGCACCCCTGCGCCACGCTGCCGCCCGCTTTATACTTTGCGATCCCAGGACATAACGCAAACGTTGAAAGAGTTATTTTTCCTGATAGGTCAGCAATGGTCCAAAGAACGCAACAGATTAATGTTGACACTGTAGCTAAAATGTTGGTTGTAGAATATTTAAAACATTTGAGGTAGAAGGATTTTTACAAATGCATTTTGAAAGAAACTGAGTTTTTAAAGCAGGTAACTGCCAACCAAAAATATGAATAATTATTTTTATTGTTTAACTTATAGAGAAGTTTTGTTTTGTTTAGATTGTTTTTTTTTATTTTGTTTTACTTTGGGAAGTAATAGTAGGTAAATAAGACTTATTTGTGCAATTGCCTTTCATTAGAATTTAACAAGATTTATGGTAATAATCAAAAAAGCTTGATTTTACATACAATTTTTTGTCGTACCTATTAATACTGAGATACAAAATCCTCAATAAAGGCTCGTACGAACAGGCGCGACACGCGACGCGACACAAAGACACTGCTCGTCGCGCGACGAGCGGTGCCTTTGTGTCGCGCCTGTTTGAACGAGCCTTAATGTAGGGTGTCCGGCCTTTTTATCCAAATGTCCGACTAAACTGGCTAGTCTATCCGGCTATTAGGTTTGGCGACCTGGCAACGCTAGTCGCGAGTATCCTGAGTGGCGGCCGTTCGGCGCGGCGAGGGAGCGTGCTTGTTTGCGGCGAGCGGGGCGTCGAGCGTGGCGTCGCATGCAAGTTCAAACCAGTTTGTGTTTGCACCGTTTTACAACGTAGAAAACTCCCCTCACAGCCTTCTTTATTTAATTATCTCAGTTGGACCTTGTCTTCCTCTAAATACATATCAATAATGGTGCTGATTCTCTTGTCACAAATGCCTCTAAACTATACTTCATAAAAGATAGCTTGATCTCTGCGACAGCTGTCAGTAAAATCACGCCTATGAAGTCCTGAATTTCTTAATATTACAAACCATTTACAAACAGTACCTGTCAATGTCATACTTTATGGGCATGCCGACCTAATTAGTGATGGGCGATGAATCATCGTGACCGAGTTATAGTCTGTGACTATAAACTATCGATATTTTAAATAAAACTTAATTTAAAATTAATTTATCTTTTATTTTCATTGTATATTTTAGTATCATAACATTATTTACATTTGTACATACTTGATCTAAAATAATAGTGAGTAAATAAAATCCAATTTCTCACCTACCCATGTAACATTCCATCCGTCAACGTCTCATCCTTGGGTTTCGGGAGAAGACACGCCGCGTTTGGCTCACAGGCCGTGTTACCAGACCAAATTAAACCCAATTATATGTTACATTAGCATCGATAATAGTAAAAAACGTCGATAATTTCTATCGACAATTTTTTATATTCTGACAACCCTAGGAATGTCAGTTTGACATATGTCGCAGAGATCAAGCTATCTTTTATGTAGTATAAACTAAAAATCAACAAAATTTAGTTTATTCCTGTCAAACGACGATTTCCCATTCTGAAATGAAACTAAAGTGACACTAAATAACTATATTTTAGTTTGACAGCACTAAGATGGCACTGAGATATTAGTTTAGTGAAAATGGCAATTTTGCTATTTTGAATTTGACGTTTTTCACCTAAAATTTAGATTTTCTAACTAAATGTGACTCTTTTAATCGCGACTAAAAACGTGTGGAATAAAATTGGTTGTCATGAACTTTAAATTCACACCAACACCTCGACTTCAGATGAAAAAACAGTACTGAATATGTTTTTTCTTTTGCATATATCTCGAAAACGGTGTGTCCAATCGCAAAAATAATAAAAATTTCGACCCCCTTTTAAAATCTTTGAACCCTTCACACTCTACATGTTGGTAATAATTTTTCTTATTTTTCATACAAAAAATAAAAAAATCCATATAAAACACGTCAAGGCTGCCCCCCCGCGTTCCTCCGGCTCTAAAAAGATTCACGTGGTGAGGTGTCACGTGTGGAGTCGCTATTGTCAAATTCGATTTAGATGTGTCAAAATTATTTTTAAATTTAGAGAATTTATTTTGCAGAATAGCTTTGAGATTCTCATAGTCAAAAGTAAGGAATTTTAGTGATAGTTTAGTTCGGTGTACAGACGCCAGCACATCAAGCTACTACAATCTGTCAAATTTATTTAATAGATTTTCAATTTTATTGCTGAAGAATAAGGTTCAAAGTTGATTGGGAAAATTTGACAGTTTCGGGTAGCTTGATGTGCTGGCGTCTGTACAAGAGAATCGGCACCATTATCGTACGACTCCGACGCCATGATGAGAAATGTGACCGGCTCACACGAACGCTAAGCGGCGTGCACTAAGACCACTCGGCGAACGCTCTTTTGCCGCTTGCACGCAACGTTGAACGCTCCGCTAGACGCTTTTTCACTCAGGCCGTAAACTAAGTGTAGTGTATACTGGCCCAAGAGCCCGCGACGATCAGACCTTCGTTATTTTGAATTATTCCTCACAGATACACTTTTGAAAAATTATCGCTTCTGTTCCTTATCGTATAGATAACTTTTTAAAATTCTGAACAGATAGTCTTCTTAAATACACTTTTAGGTACAGTTATGCACTAAATAATAATGTTGTCATTATTATTATCTTCGATTTAAATTTTGACCATACTGTTGGCTGTAGCACCCTCGTAAACCATGAAAACGATACCCATGATGAACCCGCGTTCTTTCTTAGCGTTATATTTATCGCAAATAAGCTGAAAGTTTCTCTGTGTATGTCCCCAATACAGGTAAGCGCGATCTCCGAATATGAAGTTTGGATTATGGTGGCTATCTACAGCACATAATCATCATTTTTAAATCATAATTAGATATCTGCAAGAAACAAACAAAAATCCGAATAGAATATCATCTTTGATGATTGTTTTCTTTTTATAGGCTAGTAATCCTTGTAAAATCTGCTGACTCTCCTGTCAATGTCAAATTAAAGTCAGAATTAGAAATTGTCATTGTCAAAATCAGTCAAAATCAAAACATTTCGAAGTTACGACGCGAGTGTTGAATTTTAGATAGAAAAATGTCTGCGAGGCAAGCCATACAAGTGGGCACGAAGACCGTAAGGCCAGTACTCTCCCTGAACCATGCGGAGGCGAAAATGAGAGTACTTAACCTGTACAAGGCCTGGTATCGCCAAATCCCGTACTTGAGTAAGTGGGCTGTTATGTCATCAATGCAATGCTGCTTCTTGCTGGCTGTGGCGTTATAGTAATTCCTACGAGAGTTAGGTGTTCTATGGTAGCAAATGTAGCTAAAATGAAATGGTGAATAGTAATTTGCTGGAATATTTTGTACATACAGAAAAGGGTGTCATAGATTGTGACTCCAGAATAGCAATATACTCCAAAAGCTAAATAGTTAAAATATTTAAAGTATTGGTTATATTGTTTAATGTTAATAGTGCTAAAAATAATAATACTCAATTGATTGGATAGAGGGATAGAATAAACCATATTCATGCATTTAAAAACTACTGTAGTTAGTTGAAATAATATTAGATTTTTTGTTCCATTTCAGTTATGGACTATGATATTCCAAAGACAGAAGATGCATGCCGTCAAAAGCTGAAGGAATTGTTCTTAAAAAACAAAGACGTTACTGACATCAGGGTTATTGATATGCTCGTTATCAAGGTAATCTTTCTATTTCTTTTATTTATATTAAAGTTTTTATTTATTTTTCACAACAAGGTGGATTGCTACTACCTATCCTATGTTACTTAAGGAAGGTAGTATTCTTAATGAAATCTGAATAGAATCTCAATTAATAGCAGAAATAATTTTCCAATACTTACTTAATTTGTTTTGATTATTATTAACATGCCTGATGTATATTAAATTTTTAGGGCCAAATGGAGCTCAAGGAAACAGTTAACATGTGGAAACAAAAGGGTCACATTATGACCTACTTCAAGCCGACTGAGGAACCCAAACCCAAAGATTTCCTATCAAAATTCTTCAATGGAAATGAATAAACAAATAGGGAAATATGTAAATAGTCTAACTGCGTTTGCACTGGTGAATCATCACAGCAAAACTTGTTGAAATCTCTAGTTCTTGTCAAACATTGTATGGAAAATTGATAGGAAATAGAGATTCCAACATGTTTTGTTGTGAATGTTTCGCCAGTGTAATCGTACAGTTACTACACTAAGTTATAAACAAAATGTTATAAAATAGAGACTTCAGATCATGATTATTGCAGTTTTGATCTAGTTTATTGTGAACTATCTAAAGTTGTATCCACACAGAAGTTTTTCTCAAACATGCTTGGAAATTCCGAAATTTGAGCATTATTTTAAAAACCAATTTCAAGTTCAACGAAAATGCTGTACTGGTCAAATACATGTGAGTAATGGCCAGCAATGTTACTATGAAAATCAATATCTGTTGGTATTTAGCGGCCAAATAAATTACTATGAAAACTGTTGCGTAATTTAAAAATGGAACAAACTTTTTACTTCGACACATGGCAACCAAGGAGGTTACTTATCAAAAATTTCCGCACCTTATTTGAGAAAAGTACACAAGCCTTAGCCGCAACCAAGCATTGATGGACCCACATATATGGGCCTCGCCCCATTGGCTTCGCCTCAGCCCAAATTTTAACCTTCGCCCATCTATGCCCCTGTTGCAGGCCGTGACAGTAATGTACTGTTCTATAACATTTAGTATGTTACTGAATAACTTTTTGTTATGAGTTTTTGCCCACTTGCAAAATGTTGCTCCACAAAAAATAACTTGAATATGAAATGAATTTTTTTCATCTTGCGGTGATGCGGCTCCGACGTCATGTATAGCGTCTTGTAAGACGTTTTACTTTAGTAACCAATTATAAAAATCGAAAATACCTAATAATAACTTTGAGATATAACATAACATACATTACACTTGTATTTCCCAAAGGGTCAGGTAGAGGAGTAGGCATAGTACATCCTCATTTCTAATATCTATTCTGCACTATAATTTTATATGAGTTATTTTAGCTACCATTTTGAATGTTTCATTCAAGTCTTAAGAATAACATAGATGTATATGATAAATCGTGGAAAAAAGTATGGGATCGTGTTTGGACTCTATAATATACATAACTATTTTTTATTTTTTTTTAAAAAAACGTTGCCCCACATAGGAATTTCTCCTGTATCGTGGGTGCGTTTACAAACATTTAAACTCACATATACAAACAGCCAGACCCGGAACAACTACTTGTAGGTCATACAAATATTTGTTCCGTGCGGGAATCGAACCCGCGACACGCAGCGCAGCAGTCACTCGCTTAACCACTACGCCAACCGTGCCGTCACTATAGTTTGGACTCAGACCAAATAAAAACCAAGACAGAGAGCTGCTAACAATAAAGTGAAGCATGCCAAAACTACACTTCCGATGTGTATACTCGCTGACACGCACACATTTACAATCAAACTACACCTCGCTAAGTGCACACATGTTTACGAAACCGGCTCCTTTTTTTTTAAATGGCTTCTCGCAGTTTTGACCACTAAGGTCTTGGCTGCTTAACCGGACTTTCCTGTGGGTGCCTTATGCTTCTACACTTAGAGCCTCCAGCCAGGAGCTTTTTAAAACTATTCTAAATTAAAATTAAGCGAGTGCTCGCTCAAAACGAACCTCGGCTTAGGGCACCGCTGGGGGGAGGATAGCAAGAAGGGACAGGCTGGACTAAACTTGGATTTTTATCATGATTATTTATGCGGGGTATTTACAGCTACGTGCTCAGCTGCAACAACTGCTGGCACCTTGTTTTCGAGCAAGGGTCGGGGGGATTTCATTTACTCGAGAACGCGGTCGCGATCGCAAAGGACCTCGGCGGTGAGGTCGGAATGAACGAAACCGGCTTTTTTTTTTAAATGGCTTCTCGCAGTTTTGACCACTAAGGTCGTGGCTGCTTAACTGGATTTTCCTGTGGGTGCCATAAGCTTCTACACTTAGAGCCTCCAGCCAGGAGCTTTTTAAACCATTCTAAATTAAAATTAAGCGGTACGGACCTCGGCTTAGGGCATCGCTGACGGGAGGACAGCAAGAGGGGACAGGCTGGATCAATTTTATATTATCATCATGATTATTATTCGGGGTATTTAAAGCTACGTGCTCAGCTGCAACAACTGCTGGCACCTCGTTATCGAGCAAGGGTCGGGGGGGGGGATTCGTTTACTCGGGGAGTAGATCGCGTACGTAAAGGACCTCGGCGGCGAGGTCGGAATGACGGGAGGCGTCTGTTTCTGTGCACTGTACTGGTGGCCCTATTCTGCTCCTGGAGGAGTGTAATGGGGTCATCTAGGTCGGAGAGTACATGCCTAGGACGGCGGATCTGACTGATAACGAAACCGGCATTACGTTGTCCGCATATATATCCCCTCGACCCGTGCCCCCCACCCTTGCTCGACAACGATGCGCCAGCCCGCGTCGAAGTTGAGCCTGTAGCTTTAAATTCTCCGATTAATAATAATTACCTACCCATATTTGATCCAGCCTGTCCCCCAGCGACGCCCTAAGCCGAGGTTCGTACCCACAGGAGGTGCCCTTAGCGAGCGCTCGCCTAGTATATAAAGATTAGTTTACGCCCCTGGCTGGAGGCTTTAAGTGTAGTAGCTTAAGGCAGCCCCAGGATAGGCTAGTTATATAGTTATGACCTCAGAGGTCAGCTAAGAGATGCCCTAAAAAAAAAGTTTTTATTTGATCTGACAACAAATTAAGGTTCTATATATAAACAATATTTTTATTTCTGTCACAGAGCGGTCAGCATATATGTCAGTAGTTTTAAATTAGTTGTTGACAAGCCTAAAAATATCCACTGGATCAGCAAAATGTGTTCACAGGAAGCAGCTACTAGATGTGTGAGGCCTTTGATGTCCAAGAATTTCGCTGATGCTCGCATACGAGCTCTCGGATTATATAGGGCTTTTTATAGATACATTCCGTACATCAGTAAGTATTACCTCCCACCTAAGTTCGCGGCAGACCATGGCGATGATGAGACGTCTTAGATGACTAGAGCTCAAGAATTGGCCAGAAACAGCGCAACATCGTGAGATCCCAGAAGGCATTTGTCCACGTAGAAGCAGGGGCGTAGCTAGCACCTTATCAGCCGTATCAATAATACAGGGCCCCGAAACCGATGACAATTTTTTTAATTTTGACAGTTCAACAACATTCATTGCGTTAATTACGTTGTTGATCAGATTTTTTTTCCAACTTGTGAAGCAATGGATTAGTAATCTGTTGCAAATCTAAATAAATTATTGATCGTGTATTAGGTACGCAATTAAGGTACTGGTCTGTAAGAAAGCTAAAGGCACGGTCCAACTTTCAAGCTCTTACATTCATTGAGTAAAAACACACAGAAAATCTAACCTCAAGATGCCCCAATTTGACTCGTCCTCGACAGCCGGTGGAATTTCGTCGAACATTTCCGACGTTTGGCTCCCAGACTAGAGCGGGCCGGAGCTGCCTTGAAGCGGCTCCTGCCCAATCTAGGGGATCCAAACGCCTCCTGCCGGAGGCTCTACGCGGGGGTCGTGCGGTCTATGGTCCTTTACGGGGCACCGGTGTGGGCGCGTTCATTGAGGCTGCGGCCAGCCCGCCGGTGGAACGCGTCCCAGAGGGTCATGGCCATCCGGCTGGCCCGAAGATACCGCATGGTCTCCTGCGAGGTGGCGAGCCTCCTTGCCGGATTACCGCCATGGGATCTGGAGGCAAAGATCCTTGCGCACATCTGAGAGTGGTGCGAGGAGGCCTCCTCGCGCCTCGCGCCTCGCTTAACTCCGATGCCGCAAGAAATCGCGGCACACCGGACAGAGCTCCGACGGGATCTCATGGCGTCATGAAGAGTGTGATTATCGCAACCCAGCGCTGGGTACGCCACAATTGCGGCGATAACACCCCTCTTTGAGGAGTGGCTTGAGAAGCACCACGGCGTCCTCACCTTCCGTCTGACGCAGGTCCTCACCGGACACGGCTGCTTCGGGAGGTTCCTGTTCAGGATAAGGCGGGAGGAAACGCCTGGATGTCACCATTGTGTGGATACGGCGGAGGTCTGCCCGGCTTGGGCGGAGCATCGCCGTGATCTCTCGCGTCTGGCCCTGGTTCAGGCCATGGTACGGAGCGAGAGGAAATGGGAGGCCATCACCTCTTTCTGCGAAGCGATAATGCTCGCGAAGGAGGAGGCGAAACGCGTGAGGGAGAGGCAAATTTCGCGCCCTCACGCCCCTAACCGCTGCAAGAGGAGACGCCCTGGGCGTCGGGAATCGCGAGCCGATTTCCGGCCACCGTAGGCGCGGGCTTGCGGACGGTGAGCAATGGGTAGCTCGCCGTCCGATAAGGACCAGACCCGGGTCGACGGCGCTTTGTGTTCCAGGCGCGCCTCACAGAGATGTCAGTAGAATTGACGGGGTCCGCTAGGCCCGATGCCTGCCGGGGGTACAAAGAAAACCGATAGGGAGAGCGTGACCTCCGGCAATAGGGCAACCGAAGGAACACGGGTGGGTTTTAGTCAATAAGAGCCTAACACGCCCTCCCGAAAAAAAAAAAAAAGGTTGCCCCAATTTTCGAACTTGCTTCGCTCGCTCATACATTCTCATATTTAAATGACGATAACAGTTTAACCTGTGGTTTAACCTATCCGTGTCAGGATTGTCAACTAGCACGCCTCGCTTGCTCTTGATTTCTCTTATTAAGGTTACAATGACAGCTTAAGCTCTTGACTCAGGATGCTGCCTTTGCGCTTCGCTACAATCAGATAATAAAAAACCCGACTGTAAAAACACCTGAAAAAAGAAAAACAAGCATTATAATCAATAGAATTTTGGTATCGCAGGCGGGACAAACCAATAACCTGAAATATGGTGTTAGTTTTGTTTAGGGACTGCGATACCAAAATTAAGAGGGAACATAGAGACGGACACACACACACACACATACATACCTACATACATATAGGTGTAATACATAACCCTCCTTTTTTGATTTCATCACAGTCGGGTAATAACCCTTCTTTTTTGGCTTCGCCGCAGTCGGGTAAAAAGGGCCCCCAACATATTTTGATACAGGCCCCTTTTCTACTAGCCACGGCACTGCCTAAGTAGGTAAACTGGCTAAAAAGAAATTCTTTTGAATCAGATATCAAAGAGAGATGAAAAGTTGTAGGCCGCATAAAGGCTCCTTCAAACAGGCGCGACACGAGCGGTGCCTTTGTGTCGCGTCGCGTGTCGCGCTGGTCTGCACGAGCCTTAAAGGTCCATTTCAATCTTAACCTATACAATTTCACTTTTAGTTAAGTACTTCGATGTTCCGAAAAATGAAGAAGACTATCGATGGAAGTTGAGGGAGTATTTTTATAGAAACGCCTGTATCACTGATGTTCGAGTGATAGATTTGTTGGTGATCAAGGTAATCGTTATGACAAATTATATTTCTTTGCAAATTATGCTAGCTTTTTTTGAAGTGAAAGCTGATTTAGGCGTGTTGGATATTTTTCAATTTTCAATTTGATTTTAAGGTAGGAATGCAAGGGCCAAAAAAAATTTTTTTTTCCTAATGTCGAAACCGATACCTACTGACATTTTTTTTAAATATCAGAACGATTTATTTATATATATTGATACTCTTTGGCACTTCTTGCATCCCTAGTGTAGGTGGGGTATAGGCTGAATATAATGATGGATCAAAGATTTAAGTCGTTAGATTTGCCCTCACCGCACCATAGTTATGTACAGACGCCAGCACATCAAGCTACCCGAAACTGTCAAATTTTCCCAATCAACATTGAACCTTATTGTTCAGTGATAAAGTTGAAAATCTATTAAATAAATTTGACAGATTGTAGTAGCTTGAAGTGCTGGCGTCTGTACCCACTGAAAAGAGAGATCTCACACATCTCGCATGGAACAATGGACTGATACCAACGATTTTCAGAATGAGTGAGCGAGACAATACATTCTTTGTCAGCGAATTACGTGACCATCTTTTGACGCGATCGGGCGAATATTAACGATTTATTTTTACCCGGGTTTAAAGATTGTAGCCCGCGAAATTCAAATTTTTTTACGTTTTTTGTGCAATTTGCCGGTCAGTATCAGGTTGTATGTTGATCTAAATATGATTCGCGGCCGTATCAAATATGTATTTATAGTATTATAATCATAAAATCATAGTTCATATAATCCTATTGAATGACAATTTCATGTCATGATATTTTAGGATTATTCTAACATATGAAGTTGTATTGCTAATTCTAATTCTGTAAAGCTATGCCTATTTGTTGCGGTCGCGAATCATATTTTAATTAATCAAGACCACACAAACTGACACTGATCTACAAATTGAAAAAAAAAATTAATTTCGCGGTCTACCTTAGCACATCCCCTAAGGGAACCCGCGAAATTCAATTTTCTTAAGTTTTTTTGCTATTTCGACGGCCATCACGTAAAGTATCGAAACTGCAAAACCTCTACTTTACAGGAGAGCGATTCTAAGTTTAGATTTAGATTTTTGTCGAACATGAAATTCGAAAATTTTATATTATCGATGTATCTAAAGAAGAAAATTTTACCGATTTATACTGTCTACTATAGTTTTTGATAATTATTATACTTTTTCTAATATTACAAATTCGATAGTTTACTTGGTTACTTTTTACCGAATATGCCAATTTCAATTTTGTTCAATTGAAAAACAATTGAGGGTATAAAATTTGTACATAATTTTTATATAAAATCATACATCTTTATCTCTACTTGCTATTAGTGCAATAAAACGAAAATGGCTTTTTTGTAATTTCGATAGTATACGTGGGGGCCGTCGATTTGTAGGTCAGTGTCAGGTTGTATGTTAAATTGTTGATCAAAATATGATTCAGACAACAACAAATACCTATGTATTAACAGAATTATAATCATTAGCATCATTAATACAACTCTCGCAGTTAGAATTTACCTCAAATGTCATGATTTCACGAAATGGTCATTCAATAGGATAATTTGAACTTAGACGAGTTGTATTGATGATTAATTATTAATACATGGCGCGAGTCGTATTTTGATCAATATGAAACTTGATACTGACCTGCAAATTGCAACAAACGTAAAAAATAAAAAACCGGCCAAGTGCATGTCGGACTACGCACAATGAAAGGTTCCGTAGTTGGGATGAATTTATCCCAAATACAAACTTAACATTGTAGTTGAAATACATGTTCTCCCATACATTCCAACTGCAAATGTAAGTTTGTACGCACAATTTTGAGAGATTGACCATGTTATTTTAAGACCATATACTTCTTATAGATTCTCCTATAATCTATGAGTAAAGAGCCATACTATGTAGTATTTTCAAAATTTTAGGTCCAGTAGTTTCATCAATGGTCAATTTTCATCGAATTTCTTAAATATCTTTAAAAGTATTTATTTTAAAATTATAAAATAAAAAAACGTATGGCACTCGGGGACTGCCACGGTAAAGCTATTGCATACCATTTCTAACCTCCATGACAACATCACGTTGTCATGGGAACCGTCATTACATGGTAAGCGGAGTGGGGGGTGTTAGGTTTTATTTTCGTTACATTACGAAATTTCTTGATTCGGTCGCCGCGCTCAAAGCCCGCGATAAAAGCTATGCAATAGCTTAATATTTTTAAGATCCTCGCAACAAGCTCTTTCATTTGATATGTCAGACGGTACTGTTAGCAAAACTAAAATTTTAAATTTTCTTGTTTGCCCCCAAAAGTAACCCCTATGTTCAAAATTAATTTATTTACGTTACACGTTCATGTTTGGGTCACAGAAATACATATGCGTACCAAATTTTAACTTTATCGGTCCATTAGATTCGGAGCAAATTGGCTGTGACAGACGGACAGACAGACAGACGGACACATGAGTGATCCTGTAAGGGTTCCGTTTTTTTTCCTTTTGAGGTACAGAACCCTAAAAATGAGTTTCGCGGGCTAACCTAGCACTTACCTATTAAAAGCCAGTGTGCAACGAGTTAGGAAGGAGCATATGTCTGTACCTTTGCATATAGGTAGATGCACGCGATGCCCCAGGAATACTTACCGCTTTCTGTTTCGAGCATTCGAACCCTTCACCCCTTGTGCTCCACCTTATGGCAACCTCTGGAGATGACCTAGGTATCTGCTGTTAAAAACAGGATCCAATTTTATAACAGCTTACAATTACAGGGTTACATGGAGCTTAAAGAAATAACCCATCAGTGGCAGCAGAAGGGTCATATGATGAGACACTGGAATCCAAGTATAGAACATCAGCCGACCGACTTTCTTTCCAAGTTCTTCGCCGGCCTAGATTGAACTATAATTCAATTACAAATAAATAAATAACAAATTCAAAATTTACTGAACACTTTCATTCCACATCACATATGCCTTTCGAAGGCTCATTAAAGGTATTTTTTACGTGGATGTAAAAATATTTATTAGAACCAAATCAGTTGGTGAGTTTCAAGTGTTCCACACAATGCGAATAGGTACTTAATTGTGAAAATTAACCATAATACTACTAGGTAGGTACTAGGTAAATATTGATCCTATAAATAGCTAACATGTATGGACATAAGTATATACTTTTAAATGAGTAAATCTACATTTGAGGGGCTCGTGGCAAAGTAATAAAAGCCGCACGGGTCGATCGATCAGGTTAAGCTACGCTTGCCGCGGTTGGTCCGTGAATGGGTGACCATCTTTACATACCGAGACCCCTCCGTGCCTCGGAAAGCACGTTAAGCCGTTGGTCTCGGCTGTCATTTGTAGATCTTTGACAGTCGTTACGGGTAGTTAGAAGCCCAAAAGTCTGACAACCAGTCTTACCAAGGGGTATCCTGTTACCTAGTAACTAGGTTGTGGAGGTCAGATAGGCAGTCGCTCCATGTAAAATACTGGTATTCAGCTGCATCCGGTTAGACTGGAAGCCGACCCCAACATAATTGGGAAAAGGCTAGGCAGATGATGATGAGTAAATCTACATTTGGTACTTACAGTCTATTTTAACAGATAGTTAATTTAGGCAGCTGTCCCACCACCGACGATGAAGCGACTAGCTACAGTAGCTATCAACGATTTTCTCGCTCAAGAAACGTACAAAAGATTGTGTTGTGTTGCCCGTGTAACTAAAAGAGATCATCATCATCATTTTAGCCGAAAGACGTCCACTGCTGGATATAGGCCAAGCACCGCCACTTCGACCGGTTCTGTGCTTCGCAGCGGATTCCTGCGGCCTTCACCAGGTCATCGGTCCAGTTTATGGGGGGCCTTCCATCGCTACGTCTTCCGGTACGCGGTCGCCACTCTAGTTAAGCCCACTGCCACTTAAGTTTGGCAATTCTTCGGGCTATGTCAGTTATCTTGGTTCTCCTACGGATCTCTTTAATTCTGATTCGATCAAGTAGGGAAACTCCAAGCATAGTCCTCTCCATTGCCCTTTGGGTGACTTTCAGCCTTCTAATGAGGCTTATTGTGAAAGACCACGTTTCTGTGCTATAGGTCATCACCGGCAACACGCACTGGTCAAAAACTTTCGTCTTGAGACATATGAGACGAGAATCAGATAAAACGCAGCTTCCCGAACGCCGCCCAGCCGAGTCGGATACGACGATTCACCTCTTTCTTGAAGTTGGACCTACCTAAGTGGATAGTTTGTCCTAGGTAAACATAATCGTCCACAACTTCGAGTGTAGAGTCTCCGATCTTCATGAGGGTAGGTGTTACATGGGCATTCAACATGACCTTCGTTTTGTCCATGTTCATTTTAAGACCCACTCTTTCGGAAGCTCTACTGAGGTCATCAAGCATTGATGTACTAAGGTCTTCCAGTCTCAGCCATGACTATAGACTATGCAAAAGAGATACATATAAATATCTCCTAATAGCTGTTGATCGCTGACTATTCACACCGCCGGCGAGTACCTACTCGTTTGTCGCAACGACAAGAGCTATCAAAGAGAGTACTCGCCGAGCGACCCAGAATACTTGCTGCGGTACTCACGCTCATGCCAGCGAGTAATCGTCGTCGCGCACTCGCAGCTCGTTGCTCGCCAACTATTTTTAAGTTGAACTGGCAACAACGAGAGTCAATAGAATAGACTCTATTGCCGTTAATCGCCGGCGGCGGCGGTGGGACGGGTGCCTTAAATTCAAACTACAGAAATATGTTTAAGAAAAGTTTTAGCACGTCTTTTGTTAAACAAAAAAAAATTCAAAAGGCAATACGCTATCGCAGAGAATGATGGAATAAGATAACACATATCATCATGCCTGTATACCCCGAAGGCGTAGGTTGATACTTAGGTATGAACCTACTTATATTTGAAACTAATTATTACAACAAGATGAGTTTTAAATAGAAAATTTAAAAGTCCCCAACGCAGAAAAGAAAAGCGAACATTAAAAAAAGTCAAAAACGAATCCAAACACTACGTACATAATAATATGATCTGCTATTATTTTTTCAAGAGTGTAATAGTGTGCGTGGATATCCTGGCTGCAGCATCAGATCAAGAATTCCATAATCTTGCATAGTTATATAGAATAAATGAGTGTTTAAAATTTTAGGTCACACACATGTTTGAAAGTAAAGTAAATACCCATTATGCATCAAGATCCGTACCGCAGCTAACACAAAAAAGCTGATGACGTTGAAACGACTGAACCGATTTTGATAAAACATGTCTAAGAACCATCGCTAGAAAACCTGCTTTCAAATAAAAAACCGCATTCAAATCGGTTCTCCCGTTTAAGAGCTATGGAGCCACAGACAGACAAACACACACAGCGGTCAAACAAACAAACACCCCTCTTTTTGTTGCGTCGGGGTTTAAAAACGAACCGTTTAAGAGATCAATATACTATAATACAATTTGCAAACGGCTTGTTTCTGGATACAGTAATAAATGGTATCATTTGAGTTACGAACGTCGTCGCGACCAGGCGTTCAGGTTCACCGAACAAAAAGTTCGTCTGATCGTGTATTCATTCGCGCGACATTCGCTTGTATGTTTGGTACATTGTCGCGTTATCGCGAACTTTACTTCGTGCGCTCTCTGTTGCTTAGCGAGACGTCGAGCGGTGTGCTCGAGAGAGCGTGCGAACCGCGAAGTTTAGTTCACGATAACGCGACAATGTAGCCCCAGCATTAGATAGGACACGGGGTAAAAGGTATGGAAGTGTAGGTATTGTAGGAGGTACTTTATTGCTCGGTGGACCCGATGGTGTGCAAACTTTGATAATGCCTGCTTTAAAAATAAATATATCAGTAGGTATTCATACCACTTTAATTCATAAATATAACAATTCTGGTGTAACTTATCATTCACAACCATAAAATTACAACATTATTTTATTATTAAGTATTATTGTAAGAAGACAGTTTTGCATCCCAACGTAACATTCTATAAAGGTGAGTAAGTATTTTTGCGATTTTAAACTAGGAACTAATATAAACATCGATTAGTTTGCCGAAAAATGTTTCATGGATTTGGAGACCATGGATTCTTTTATAAACGAAAAGGACATACCTAATGTGCTAACTTGCAAAGTCTTAAAGCTAAGAGTAGGTATAGAGAAATAGGTTACATGTTTTACAAATATTTTAATACTTTTAATTTAGCTGTTAAAAAGAAATAAATATTTGTACTGGCAATTTCTTTATGTTATAACTGTTGAGTCAAATAGGTTTACCTACATAAAAAAATAGCACTCTGCTAATATAATGTCTTTTATTCCCTACACAATAACTGTTCGAGTTTACTTAGGCCATGTTTTAATTATATTCGACAAACAAATTGCGTATGCAAAATATATAATCATTTAATATATAAATATTTAATTATACATAACTTTCGTATCCTAAATTAGTAACTACGTTAGATATTTGTTATTTTTTTAATTACAAAATTACTCCTATGTACAACAACTTCAACAGTAGTCGACTGCTGGGTACTTCCACTCGATCCGCGAACATGTAGATGTCATCATGGGTATACTTGGCCGGAGTTTCCTCCTACCGTCGCGAAGGTATCGTGGCCACGCCTGACTCGCGATCAGATCAGGACCACTCGGCGCCGACCGCACTTCATTAACACTACCATTATATCTAGTGAGGTGTCTTGTTCAGCGAGGTACACGTTACAACAGCATCTTCACAAACTCTGAAATTATAAAGTTAAGGCTGTTATGATAAGCCTCATACTAAAAATAATTAGCCTAAGTCTTCGGCTCTAAGATTTAGCCTTCACTCTGGGCCCTGTAGTGCTATTCTGTAAAAATCTCACCGTGATATCTTAGGTGAAGCGAGCTGCCAATAGTGTCAATCCTTAGCAACTGACAGCTCACTCCACGCTCACTTCACCTAAGATAACACGGTGAGATGGTTACAGAATAGCACTACTGGTTAGTACCATTAAGTACCTACAGTCTAGTCTTCAATGAATGAGGATACATACATCGGAATGTAAGTTTCCTCATTCGTTTGGGTAATCTTTTTACATCGACTATGAGCTATTCTGCTATAGGTATCTCTAGTAAAGGTCAGATTTCGATTAAAGTTTAAAAGAGCCTTAAATATGGCACACAGGTAGGCCACAACCTGGGTTAGGACATAGGATATCCATTTTTTATCCGAGTAGTACGTTCCTGTGGGGTAGGTATTCACCGACCTTCACGCGGACGAAGCCACGGTATAAGCTAGTAAAGAGTAAGAAATGGAGAATATCTGCCTACTGACAATAAGTGTCCAGCAGAAATCGGGTTGAATGATAACGTTAGTGTCCCCTTAAAATCACCACGGGCTTTTTGGGCTCGGGTCTTCACCCATGACGTACGATGTATACCTGGAGGACAAAGTGGATTTGTCCTCCACAAAGAAGAACGGTGTTGGGATCGTAACTCACCATATGCTAGGTAATGCGAAGTTTTAAATAGGTGTAGCGATCTAATCGATTTCCACTTTGATTCCCTAACTAAGCAGAAATCTAAAATTAACAGTTTGTAGTGAAGGCTTTATGATGCTTTTATATTTAGCACATTACTAAAAAAATTTGAAGTGAAAACTTCCTTAGGCGCGTTGGGCATTTTTGAGATGGGAAAAAACAATTGAACTCGCGACACCGTTACCGACACCTCAATTTGTAAACGCGATTGTGCTCTTTATATATATTACGTTACGGATCAATGTTCTATGCAAGTATTTTTACTTTAAAGGTTTTGAAAGTATTTTTTTTAATTGTTCAAGTTTTCACTTCTGTCGGCACTCCCGGAGTGCCAGTTTTTCCTTAGTACTAAGTTTGCTTGTGAACTTGACATGTACCCAAGTTGTCAATTAACTTATTTAATTTTGGTCATGTGCTGTATAATGTTGCTTTGCATAAAGTTTTAAATGCATTTTTTTTAAAACGTTAATAATGTAAGCAGTTGTTGGTAGACCTAAATAAATAACAGTATGCAGTGCGACGGTACCTTCATAGTCGATCCTGCCGTCGTGGTCGATATCTCCGAGCGCCAGCACCTGGTTGAGCTGCGCGTCGGTCACGGGCTCGCCGATCATCTCGAGCGCTGACCGGAGCTCGTCCCGCGTTATGTACCCGTTGTCATCGCGGTCGAACACCCTGGAATAACATATACTTAACATCACGCCTGATTTCCCCAAAAGGTTAAGCAGAGGTGTACCTACATATACCTATGTACCTGCCACTTATGTTTAAATCTCATGTTATAGGGGTCCCTGGATAGTTTGAGATTAAAGTTAATTTCTGGTTGCCTCCTAAGTTGTTGGGTCGGCTTGCGAGTCGGTTGCGTGGTTTTTGGTGACCAGTCTAGATTTGTTGTATTCGTTAGAGCCTTATATACATTTACACTTCTGCCTATCTCGTAGGGAAATAAAGACGTCTGTAATGGTATTTGAATCCAGACCGTTAAGTTAGATCACGTATTACGTGCCTATACAGAATTGCAACTTTGCAAGCTATTGTTGATTGCATGAGTATGTACGCAAAAGCTTAAGTTATCTATTCAGTGATTACTTCCACGGCTGTTTATATACTACAGTAGGTATTTCTTTACTGGACACAGGCAGGGAGTTGTCAAGATCAGTCTTTTATCATTATTTAAAGACGCGACCTTTAAACGATAGATTCTAAAAATGGCCCCTGAAATATTGAAGGAACTCACTTAAATGCTGCGAGTAGATCTCGTGTGATCTCCTCCTCGGAGTCGCCGCCGATCGTTGTCACATCCATCCCTTGTATTGCTTGTATCTTCGTCACCCATTGCATGAAGTCATTCTCGTCTATTAGACCGTTACCTGCAATGAAAACAATTTAACTTTAAGTTAAGTGAGTAGCTGAATAGTCGGTGGCCTCCGTTATCCGTGTACAGAGAAGAAGAAGCTATTTAGATAAGGTCTATTTTTACTTGAAGTGTCATCCAAATCTCGAGGTAGGTACAGTATAACTGTTTTCTTAATATCCCTCGGCAAACTTCGTGTTTCGTCAGTCATCGGATTTCTATCATTTGCCCTTTGCACTTAGTGCAGACCGGATGCTCTCAATCGACATGGAAGTAAATAGAGTTGTTAATACTCTTTTTAGCTTGACGTAATTAATTTAAAAATGGGAGGAAAGTTGCTAAAGTCGCAGGGACGAAAATAGTTTTACAGCTCTTTAAAGTTCACACGGAAATCAAAACAAAACAACAATAAAGTACTTAGTTCTGAATTCAAATTATTATACACGATAAATCTAATAATTAATGAACATGGAACTTAGCATTCTTTTGTATTCGGAAATGCGATGATTCCCGAGGGACATTTAGAAAATAGACAGACTGTACGCGATTTGGGTCTCTCCTTTCTGCCACTTGTTCCTACATGATGGCTATATCAACTAGAATTTCCTTAGCCAATGAATAAAATCCGGTTGTACCTGATCTTAAGACATATTTCAGCAGCGTGACCCGTTTTGGGAAAATTACAATGAACATTATGCAAAAGAAGATATTAATATAATGTCTTTCAGCCATGACTTTATATAACTGTAGTTGGAACTGCAATAGTATTTACAGGACCTCCGGTAGTCATCAGAGGTCTCACAAGACACATTGCAGATTTTGATTAGGTAAGTATTTATTATGAGCTGTGGGAGTGCTATTTAGGCGATTCGCACACTGCCCCGCATCACGCAGCGTAGCGCGGGGCGGCCATAGCAAACAATCTGCGCGCGGGAGCGCGTCGCGCGCGCATATTGTGTTTTCTATACAAACTGGTACAATGTTAAACCTGCTGCCCCGCGCTACGCTGCGTGATGCGGGGCAGTGTGCGAATCGCCTTACATTCACATACAGACTTGTTGTATAGTTTATTTAGAAGTAATAGCACGTGACTATCAAGAAGAAAAACCTTACTTTATTTTGTAACGTGTTGCAAAACATGCTTATAAAATCTTACATAATATATTAGGGACAGAATAAATTTGAAACAAAAAGCGTGCCGTGTTTCCCACTGCAAAGCCCTACAAAACATAAACAGTTACACGTTTTAACGAGTTTCTTTCGTAATGTGTTTCGACATACCAACCCGAATAATGTTACTCCTACAAAAACCTTTTTGGGGTCACAGATAAAGATTTACGAGAAAATAAACACATATTAGCCACCGACATTTTATTAAAATAATATTAAATTGTGCCCAAATAATATGTAACAAAATGTTATGTGACAATTAACAAAAGGGCTTTAAGTCGTTGAATCTTAATTAACGCGGTGGTAGGAAGAGTCGTTAAAGTGATGACGTCAGCAGTTCACCCTCTGCTCACAGCATTAGCTTCAGTGAATTATCCAATGTTAGCCATAAAGTCAGACCTCGTCATTCATAAACATTTATTGTTGTAGGTAGTCTTACGTAAATACATATTTTTATGTTGCTTACTAAGATTACTGTTCATTCGTGGTAATAAACTAAAATAATTATCGCTGTATTTAATTCGGGGTTCATTTAGAGCTTGTGTAGGTATACTGAAGGTAATTTATTTAAATTTATACAAAGCGTGCCAGATGTGCAAGCACTTTCAAAGGCAGCGAGGCTTATGTAGACAAGAACGAGGGAATTTAGCACCACCTGTGGCTGCGCTGCACCTTTATTCTCTAGATTTTCTCCCGAAGAAGACTTTTATTCAAAGTCGGTCTCTTGTTTTGGTATTTAAGATATAGGATTATCTTCTTAGCTCATGTACATGGCTCTCATACAGTTAGCAGCTTAAAGTAATGAAATAAATCTCAGCTCAGGACGTGACATAGCATTAACGGATAGATTTTATACCGTGTTCAGAATGTTAACCTCGTGAAGGCTTGGGTACAATCTGATTGGATCAAGAGATTATCAGGGTGCGATGCTAGATAGAGCGGGTGCGGCGTGGGGCTGCCCCACTCCCGCGGTAGCGGCTCTGAAGCCCTGAACTGTCTCGAAGTACCTAATTTAATACGTTTTACGTGTTTCCATTCTTATCTTTGCATAACTGATAAGGCAATCGCCAATCTCAGGAAATAATTACGGACTTCCCAAAATTGCATATCGCTTGTGACTACGACAACAGCTGCTTGTTCTTGGCAGGGACTGAATTACCCAAAAATTAAGGTACCTTTAAATTTCAGTATGATGTCATACCGTTAAATAAGGGTTACCGAAATATTTCGATACCGTTCTTTTTTTCAGTAGTGGAATTTTGAGGTTGCTAATGCAGGTAGGATTTTAGTTTATCATCCATCGATTTAAGGGGTGAGAGCGGGGGGGGAGTGGGGAAGATCAATAACCCCCTGTGAAGGAAAACATGCACAACACCCCTTTATTTATAAAGGTATCGGTATAGCTCAACCTTTATTTAAAACCGGTACCGGTATATTTTTGAGGTATCTTAACCTTTAATAAAACCGTAACCGTTTTCAGTCCCTGATTCTTGGTAGAAACATAGTATTATAATATAGGTTAGTATGTAGATGTAGGTTTATACTTTTGGCAAGATGTTCGCATGATCTAAATAACCAATCATTAACCCGTGGGACATACGATGTCAATTGTTTTTTTTTATGTACTGTTGTACATACATACCGAGAAAATAAGTAGTAAGTAAATATTGCTGCCTTTAGTAGCAATAAACACAAGTCATGCTTTATTTATAAGTTTTGTTAGCCACCATAAAGCTGTCAATCACTTAACTTGCGTTACGACGCAAGTCAGCAATAAGTACTAAAAGTTACCGAGTATATCTGGGGGCACGCAAAGTAATGAAGCAAGTTGTATAGCCAATTAGGCACTCCAGTGGTGAGTGATCAAGTAGAACTTTATCAATTACGTCACAACGACTTGGAAAAGCGCAGGTAACGTAGGTAAGTAGGTACCGGCAGGGTGAGGGTCGCGCGCGCCGGATGCCGCCCGCCCTACGCGCGCACGCCATTTTACAATAACCCTCTAAATTAACTGCCTCATCGATTTAATCAGGTTTTGTTTATTCATGCTGTACCATAAAACTTACTGGCTCACGCAAATTTGTATTCTAATGAGGCAAATAAGTAGATACCGAAAGTTTTCATAGTTCCTGAATATTTCTACGCCAACATTCTTTCAGCAATTTTTGAATATGTCGCAATATATCTACGTAATGATACAGATTTTAATTGTAACCGTCTGCTGCTATATGTACGCTTTACAACTAGCAATTTGTAGTCACAGTACATTTGCTAACATAAAACAGTGCAATATCTCAGCGAGTTTATCGTATGTCAAAAAACATGTGCTATGTTGGCAGAAATTCAAAGTGAAAACAATTTTAGTATAAGTACATAGTTATTTAGATCCATGCACTTAGATTTGGACACTTTACGACATGTTTAAAATACAGTATCCTCACCACTAATGAGATCGTAAAAACGTATATTACCTACTAAAAATACATTCATCAAACCCCTTCTAGGGTTGTTCTGAAGCAGTTTTGTTAGTAATTTCTACTCCATCATGAATTCGTTCCAAGGTTAAACGAAGGAAATTGCGCCTAGATAAATGACATTATCGTCTCGAATTTTCATATGTGAGCCTCCGTAACCTCAACATGTCTGATGCGTGCGTGCCTCCCAAACGATATTGAGTCATAAAAAAGAACGATCGTTCATAAATATTTATTTAAGCGTATAAAGTCAAATCAACTTGTTAAAGAAAACAAATTGTTGGTAACCATTTTTGCTCGTTGTTATAGAAAAAGCCTAGCAGTGATTTGCTAATTACATAAAAGAAAATGGCGACCCTGTCTGCTGTGATCGACAGGCCGGTCGGTGCCGTGTCATTTGCGAGCAAACGGCACCGATTTACGCCCATCGCCCCATTACCAACTTTGATGGACTTCTTGCATGCGAGCTGAACGTGGGAAGTAATTTTCATGACGTAACCTGCGTTGGCTAGCCAACGGAATAGCACATTAGAATAGAAACAAACGCTGTATGCCTTAACAATGTCAGCATTGTAGAAGATTAATTACTAACTACTCTACTCTTGTACTGTTTATGAGAATAGAATAGAATAGTAATTGCAAGGTTTATTATCAAGGGTGCGGTTAAATAAAGCTAGTACCTATACTATATGTATATAACCCCTGAAGGAGGGGTGCCCGTCAGGGTCCATAATGACTTTTTACTTTGTTATACCATTTATTTAATACATAAGGAATGCAATAAAGAATTGAATATTGAGGACAGGTACTAAAGAAAAACAGGAGCACCAAAAAATTAAGAATTAAAAGTTAATGAATTTGCAGAATTATATCTGCTGATAAGTTAAACTAAAATCAACATATGTTAGTGTAACTTTTGAGTGTACGCTCATATGTGTAATATATGTTCACTCAAAAATATTGTCAATAGAAACCAAGGATAGAGAGAGTTCTCACGCTTTAGAAACATACATAATTATAACAGTAGCCTGTAAGGATTCGGTGCTGATATCAAAGTGGAGGTACTGACCAGTTTTACTGGCGTCTTTGATGAGCTCAGCGATGAGGTCGTCGTTGACCGTGATGCCGAGGTTGCGCAGCATGAACTGCAGCTCGGCCGGCGTGACGTGCCCGTCGCTGTCGCGGTCCAGCAGACCGAATGCCGTGCGCAGATCTGTAACAATACATTTGAAAGTTAGTTTCTTGATGCTTTCAGAGGGGCAGTTCCCGTATTTAAAAAAATGGTCGCATTCTAATCTCGATCTCAATGTGTAGTAAAAACTTCTAATTTAAGGCTTGTGCAGACCAGCGCGATATCGCGGGCGCGACAGGCAGCGCTACCAGTGGTGCGCCCGCGATATCGCGCTGGTCTGCACAAGCCTTTACTTACTATTTTGGCAAGTTTAAGACATGGTTGTCGCTGAGAAGTGATTTCGACTATACTTTGAACTTATTTTAATAGGGGAATTTTATTGTCCTTGCTGTCACAAGACTAGTGGTGGTTTGTGTGCTTGCAGTACCAGTATTCAACAGCGGCTTACAATAGACTATCAGTTAACATGGGATAAAAGATTCTTGAGAGATTGATTACAATCACTGGCGCTCCGGGCCAATCTTTAGATACAAATTTTTAATCAAATCGCAAACAAAGCCAAAATATGTTCAGTTTGTTAAAGACAATCTTTGTTGGGGACCCCTACGTATGCTAAATATAAATGTGCTAAAATTTTCGAGCTCGCTCCGCTTACTCTTGCATCCTACATTCTCTTTTTCTCAATTTTTTGTAGTCGACAAAGTAACTCGTATTTATTTATGAACACCCAAAAGTAAACATTACCTATCTGGGACGTCGTGCAAAAATTTTTGAGCTCGCTCCGCTCGCTTACATCCTACGTTCTCAAACTAGTCTGTATAGGTCGACAAAGTAATTCCTATTTCTATGTACCTAAATGTTCAAAAGAAAATTTAACCTATTCAGAGTGTAAAATTTTTCGAGTACACTTCTCTAGCTCTAGCATCTTGTATTCGTTTAATGCTTCAACTTTTCCATATAAGTCGACAAAGTAGGTACCTCCTATTTCTGTATTAATGATGAAAGGAAAACCTAACCTTTTCGAGGCAGTGTGCTAAAATATGGAGCTCGCTCCGCTCGCTCTTATATTTTCCGTTCTTCTAGTTCCCAAAATTTTCTGCATACCTGCGCCCCCGGGGCGGGCCCATTTAGTTTGCCGCTCCGGGCCCACGACAGGCTTAGTCCGCCACTGATTACAATGGATAGGTATAACAGACAGCGCGTCAATTTGTTAGTTTCGGGGTTTGAGACATAAGTAGTGCGTTAACAAAAAACATTCAGTTTTATAAAAACAGTCAAGTTTTCAAAACATAGCTCACTAGCACAAACAAGTAAGTAGAACAGAAAATATCCCCTATGATGTAAGTGTTTCGTAACAGAATCAGGAAAATGGAACACCAATGTAAAAATATTGTAGCTTGAAGCTATTATGTCACAACCCCTTTATACTTTTTCCATGTGGAGTCGAACATTTTTGACTATATTGAACGCAACAACTGAAAAAGACGAAAACATAGCTGATACTAATCGATAAATGCTCGAAACCTGCTACGACGTAGCAGTAGCAAGTGTCTTTTAATTTCAAGTTACAAAATAATGCTACGGCGTAGCAAGAGTCCCTTGCATTTCAAATTCCAAAATAATCCTACGGCGTAGCAAGACTCCCTTGCATTTCAAATTCCAAAATAATGCTACGGCGTAGAAAGATACGTTTTCATTTTAAGTTACGATATGAGATGCATAGCAGCTACGCTTAAATGTAAACATGTCTTTATGTAAAGTTAAGAATACGCTACCATAGTGATAAGTGTAAGATTTTAAGTACAAATTAAGTACGGAGAAGCGTACCTACACAACGTTGTAGTACCAAACCTTTACGGCAATTCTAAGAAAATCGCTACGAAAGGCAACCAAGCCATGTATTTAATATGCGCCTGAAATTATATTTCTCCAGAGTTATGAGTCTTCTTGCAGACAACGTTTGAGATTAATTCAGAATTTTCAGAGAGGTTGCGAAAATAAAAAGGTTACCTTTGACAAGCGGAAAACATGGCACATAAAAAGTAAGGTACCTACCTATCCTACCTACGTGAATCTACAACACGTGTACGCAAATACGTGCTGAAGTCGACACGAGAGATGTAAGAGTAAATATGTGTAATGTGTCAAATTATACGAAGAAACATCACATATTAAGATTGAGTAAGACTCGCGAGGTACTCACAGAAATCATTACCCCTATTCAAAGCCATCACAGTATTATAACAATTAATAGATAATTCACAGGTTCGTTATATTTTGTTACTAGTATTTTGGACACATCTTACGTTTATCACCACTTTTATCGAGATGTGCCCCACCGCTATCTACAACATGTTTTCACTAAAATTGTCGTCTCGTCTCGTCATATACATACCCGGCAATATTGACAAAAGATTAAACACTGTGGCGTGTACCTGTTTTATCTCGGTACTAAATTATTTCGAGCCATTGCTATCTAGATAAGATTTTAAAAAGAAAACATCAAAGAACATGAAAACGTCGGCATTGAAAAATATGCAGGGCTCGTTTATTTTGAAAAGGACATTTATTTGCGCAAGCCCTATTGTCGTTAAAAAAATATTTTAGTTTTGTAAAATATTGTTAATATTATTCAACCTTGATGTGTAGTTTCGATAAGAACATTCAAAAGGAATTGTGTAACATTTTCAATTATGTTTAAGCTTTAAATTAAATCGTTTTTAATTGACACGTTTTCACTGTATTTTCATTATGTATATTAGTTTCGAGGAGCTCGTGGCTAAGTAATAACAGCCGCACGGTTCGATCCATCAGGTGAAGCTACTCTTGCCGAGGTTGGTCTGTGGATGGGTGACCATCTTAACATTCCGAGACTCCTCGTGAATGTGCCTTGGAAAGCACGTTAAGCCGTTGGTCCCGATTGTCATTCGTGGATCTTTGACAGTCGTCGGAATACGGGTCGTCAGAAACCCGAAAGTCTGACAATCAGTCTTACCAAGGGGTATTGTATTACCCAGTTACTGGGCTGTGGAGGTCAGATAGGCAGTCGCTCCATGTAACATACGGTATTCAGCTGCATCCGGTGAGACCGGAAGCCGATCCCAACATAGTTGGGAAAAGGCTAGGCAGATGATGATATTATTTTCTTCATACTCATATTCATATTGAGCATGAGGTCCTGGGTTCGATTCCCAAGTTGGGCGAAGTGTTATTGGATATTTCCATCAAGAATTTTTCAGTAGCAGCCCGGAGTCTGGAATTGTGCCCGGTTGATGGCAATGGGCTCGACCCCTATGACATGGGACTTAAACATAACTGGCAAAATGTCGAGGATTACATGTTATGTTTATTTGTCATATTCATATAAATTTATTGCATCTTCTAGCCAAAAATGGCCACAGTTTTTTATACCTACCCACAGTGTAGGGCGTAACCAACTACTATTTTGTAATCTGATTACTAGTTACGACTACAATAGTTAACTACAAGTAGTTATGACTACTTTCGTTCTAAGAAAGTAAATAAACATGTAAAACGTTGTAATTATATCTACTCTTGTGTTCATTGATCATTGATTTACCAGAACCAGCCATAGCAAACTACTAATTTAAATTTTAAACAAAAATGTTGAATTCACTAAATTCTTTCTGAATCAATCAAAATCTATTTATTTCAGAAATCTTTATCTATCTATTCTTGTTATTATATAAATAAAAATGAAAAACTGCTCGTTGGTAAGCGCATCACATGAGAAAGACTGGACCGATTTGGCAATGTTTAGTAATGTAAGTTGTAAGCAAGAAATAAAAGTTTAATTAAGCTTTATTAAGTAGTTACAAAAAGTAATAATGTAATCGTGATTGCAACTACTTTTAAGTAGTTAGTAACCGAAATGTTTAACTACTTTTTACGATTATTTCATGAAATAGGTAACTACAAATGTAATCGTAGTTAGTAAACAGTAGTTAGATTACATTTTGCCCAACACTGCTACCCACCAGTTACTGAAAATTAGCATCGTCTTATTAATTATTCCTAATGACTTCAACCAATCTAATTAAAACTAAACTCGAAACATTTTGCGTGTGCGTCTAAACTTGACCTTTCTTTCAGTAATTTTCAGATTACGAGCGGCCGACTTGACGTCATTTCCGAATTGTACTCTATATTTAGCGGAGACATCTATCGGACTAGGACTCTTCATTTTAATGTCCCTTTACAACAACGATTCCAACGCGGAAACCGAATTGTAAAAACATCCCAATCTTTATAAGAATTGGAGACGGCGACAGTAGCGCATTTTTTACGCGATATTTGGTCTTCTAATTCTATATTATTTAAATGAATGTTAATCATTGTTTTACTGCACTTTACGGCGTAGGTTACAAAGTGAAAATTAAGAACATCGTAAAAGTCAATAATCGCTTAGCAACTCGTTAAATTAGAATACACATTAGTAGGAATGCCTGGTGATAATGACCAGCTAACTCTAAACATTGTATTATTCCCGGCGAATCGCCTGTTCCAGAAATATCACGCATCTCTACAATGTTCTACGAAACGAGTTTTTTTCGTGACTCCGATTCATTTTCTTTGATTTACTTGATTATTTTAAAAGTTCCTAGTATTGCAGATGCTTGTGCTCATCGTTATGGAGAAAAAGATGACGAGGAACAATAACATTTTTTTATACACGTAATAGGTAACTACTTGTACATACATTCAATATAGCGTAAGAGTGTGAATTGTGAAAGGAGAGTAACACAGAAGTAAAAAAAAAAAACTCATAAAGGAATTAAATGGAAAATCCCCCGTTTTAAAAACCTTAATACATTTTACTGTCCATGTGAACTTATTTTTATTTTGGTCAACCAAACACAAATGAGATTAAACCGCGGATTTACTAATCCGAGACTTGATCAAGTGTTCTGAAGCCAGGATTACGTCTGACAATGAAAATACATAGTAAGTACAAGTAGATTAACGCTACGTAGGACATATACAAATGTTTGCTGGCAGATAACAAGTGATTGATAGTGTTCTCAGGGAAGAAGAATAGTTGTATAAACGTCGTATAGTAGACGTAGGTGATGTTTACATAGGCTAATGTTTTAGTATTGTTATCGTGTAAATACTGCGTTACATGTAAACATGTAGGTAATGGCTTATATAATTATACACTGGCAGCGGTTTGGACACATAGGAAGAAATACAAGGAAGCTTTTCTCTAAAGGTCATGGCGGGAAATCAAGTATCTACTTATTTAGCAGTTTTCAATAAAAAATCTGGATATTCCTGACATCCAGGCAATGGCTTTTCTATCGCACGTAGGTATGTACAGGTGCATGCAGATGAAGTAATACAAAATTACAAATTCTCCTAACATTACGTACTACTTTTGTAAATTTTCCGTGACGGTCGTTTTTCGACCGACAAAGCATGTTGACGAAGATTTAGTAAAGTCAATTAGTCAATGCGTCAACAATCTCAACGGAGGTGCTGGTAGATAAAGGATGAAACGTGTAATCGTAAAACCATACTGTGAGCTCAAAGAATAGGTAATTTTCAGACTGAAAACAATTTCAAAACGTCGATCATTATCGTTCTAGCCATCGTTAGAAGTTACATAGCTGAAGACATGATATCCACAAACAATGATTATGTTGTTATTACACTCATTACTCATTTGCTACAAGATATCAAAAACAACAGTCCACCGAGTCACAATAATGACGTGAAAACCCGCAGGTTATTCAAAAACACGTTCATACGAAGACAGAACTATAATTGGTATCACGATTACCGCTGGAAAGTTTCATCTTTGAGAAACTTTTTCAGTTCAAAGTCTCACTTTGTATCAGCGTCTGTGAGCGTTAAAATAATAAAAAAGAAGCAGCCAGTAAAATCTTCGACTCTAGAAAGTTTATGCCAGTAAAACAGTTTTGAAAAACCCTCACGATTTATAAATTTTCCATAATAAACGAGTAAATAAGCCTCTTGAGTTCAAGCACGATTTGAAGACGTATCAAACATGAAACTTGAAATTTGAAGTGATGTAAATTGAAATTATGGTAAAACATGCATGAAATAGTACTTTGCTACATATGGTCTGCACGTATGCATTATCCTGATTGCATTTTATTATTTCTGAATGAATGAATGAATGAATGATATTTATTTGCAAGAATATAGGTACATATGTTCTTAAGTTCTATGGGTTTCACTATATTAAATAAATAATAATAATAATAAATACCAAAATGTTCGTATTAGGAAGGTAAGTTTGTTAATTTCAATGTAGCATTCGAGCTCTATTTTAATCGCATTATTAAGTGCTTCTTTATTGAATGAATCCTTGTCGAAATTAATATCTTTCGCATTCAAATCTGCCCGCCCACTCAATATCCATTAATCAGTTTGATTAACCGTTGATTACTATAAATAAAGTATCTGTAATGACTCGTGTCTTGGTACCGTTCGTGTTCAAATGAATCAGCAATTAAACACTGTCATGATTAGCTTATCTGTTCGTTGTTGATGAGATCTCTCTATAGTCATTGAATGTTTCACCAAACAATAGAACGCTCGTAAGTACGACAATCAAAAATATTGTGCCTCTTCCTCTTGGATTTGCAACAGGATAAGTTTTTAAGAAAAGCATCAAAATACTCACTATGTCATCGCTTTTATCGATCAAGAAAAAGTGAAAACCGACGTACCGAAAATAAAAGATATTGATTTTATAAACTTTTTTGTTGCGGTGGGTTTTCCTTACGAATAATAAAAGATACCTATAACATGACAAAGCTACCTTTTATAAAGAAAGTAAACAAACAAAGAAGTAAAATGTAACCAATGTAATGGACGTTCATGGACGACAATAGTTCTGATTGATGTCAAACAACACAAAGGTAAACAACACCTAGCAGTGTTACACAGTGCCACCGAACTGCCAACCAGTGTGGGTGGATGAATCGATCATACAATTAGCCCAAACCCACATTTTTCAGGTCAATCCATGAGACGACAAAATGTAAACATCCATTAAAATATCAAGTTATGACGAGCTTCTAATGAAAACCACTAAATACCATGAATTATTTTGACTATCACTTAAAACTTGATAACATTTATTTTTAATAAGAAACAGGAAAAATATTTTAAAGCAAATCTTCGGGAAATATGTCATTGCGAGTACGAGAAAATTGTGAAATAAAAATAAATTCATCTGAAAAATGGAAACTTTTTCTTTTGAATAATATCCAAACTTTTGAGTAATGATCGTTATTTACGAAGTTCTCTCTTGCCCGTGTCGCTGTTGAAACTTCAAAAGTAGGTGATATGATGAATAAAATATGAATAATAAAATCATAAACACTCACTGTTGAGCATGGCTTCGCTGGGCGCCGGGACTACAGGCCGGTCGTCCACTGGCGACTGCTTTTTCTTATTCTTTTTCTCATCTTCCTGCTGTGAATCAAACAGTGCACTGTTATCAGACATACACACGATTATCAACACTATTTTACAATATATTTTCAACACAATCTGACTGCACTGCCAACGCGCAGTGTTTATTAACAAGTAATGTAAGAAAATAATGTTAACTGATACTGATTTTTTTTTATCAATTTGCTGGTGTTATCAATCTTGTCATTCGTTTTATCGGACTATTGTCTGATCAATAAAGCGCGCTTATCTAGTGAAAATAATAATAAGTCTGTCTACACAGTCATGGTGTAAAATTAGTGATTTAGGGAAGGGTGATGGTGTTGATAAGTGCTAATGATGGGACGTACATGACTCATGCTCGTTAAAAAGGTGATTATAGTTACGTCCCCGACGGTCTGCCACCGTCTTTGGATGTGGTCGACGTAGAGAATTGGACTGTTCTGGCGGTCGCAGACGGTGCACTATTTATAAGAACATGTCAGTATCATTATGATCTTTAAATGTAACTCGTTACTACTGCATTTGGCTCACAGCTCTGACATGTCTACCTGCCCACCTAATAATACTTACCTACCTATGCTACATACAATGTTAATAGAAACGTAACGCCTACTTAGGTGTGAAACTGTGAGTTCAAATTTATCATCAAAACAGTCTGGTAGAATTATCAAAATATTACCAATTCTCTTCTTCTTGTTCGCGTACCTACTTAATTACAGAAGGTCGTGTCCCTGAAAGGTCTTCGTGGCTTTGTGTATGATTTTTTTCCACTTCGTTCGGTTCTCCGCTTCTCTCAGAGCGGTCGTAACAGAGAGTCCACTGACAGTTACTTGGTCTGACCAGCGGTTAGGTGATCGGCCGCGTGATCTTTTCACATCTACCTTGCCCATCACCATTATTACCAGTTACGAAAAATTTAATAAAATAGATTATTTTACGTTTTGGCGCTGAACGGCGACCCCGAGTGACATCGTACAAGAGCAGGAAGATGATGACCTACTGTGAGAAAATGTACCTAAACCATTTATGCATAATATTTAATAATCCTGCCTTTCAAAACATTATATATTTTACTAGCTGCGCCCCGCGGTTTCACCCGCGTAAGTCTCGATCCTATGGGAATATCGGGATCTAAAGTATCCTATGTGTTAATCCAGGTAATAAACTATCTGTGTGCCAAATTTCATCCAAATTGGTCCAGCCGTTTGAGCGTGAAGAAGAGACAAACATACACACACACACTCACAAACTTTCGCCTTTATAATATTAGTGTGATTTATCTCACTGTAACGCCATAACATTTCACCTATCCCTGAAAGTTTAAAAGCTTTGTGTCTACCGGCTACGGCTTGACGGCGGTCTTGAAAAACATTGACCTTAATTTTGTAAACTTCCAAAAAGTTACCCTCTTGTACCTAAAACATGTTATAATTAGTAGGTAAGTACTGCAAGTTTGTACACTACTATGTTTTTCATGTAGCCACTTCGGGAACTATCCATGAAGTATGCAGGTTAACCTCGACATAAAGGCACGTAAGTACCCAAGTTCAGCGGAACCTTCTGAGAGTTTTACATAAAGTGTTGGAATCGTCCGGGAGCGAGTGCGGCGCTTCCGGGACCTCGAGAGGTGCAATAACGTTGAGATGTGATACCTTCACTTGTATTTTGTATAGTTTAATACATTTTTCATATATTTTCAAACATATTTTCATTTATTTTTTATTTATTTTCCAATTGAGTCGTGAAAACATTAAAGGTAGGAAGCACTGGGGTAAGTACCTACATGTCTTAAGAAAACACTTCTCAAATTGATGATAAGTACCCAAGTTAAATGGACTTTGGGCAAAGATTTCGACATGAATACCTGAAATCTTTCTTCTATTTAAGAAAGTACCTCTGACTTTACAAAGAGAGAACGAGAGACTTTTGTTACCGAAATATTTAGTAGACATAAATTACTGTGAAGCTATAAAGTCAAAAGTAGGTAGTAAAACTAATGCAAGCTTCCATACTTTACGATTAACTAGTGCATTGTTGCGGTTTTAAGTAGGTAGATATAATATGTAGTTTTGTACTAAAGTAAAATTGAACAATATGTTGTGACATTTTAAGACAGCGTTAATCCGCCCCCACGCCTACTGTTATTAAAAATTTGTACGGTTTGATTTATATAGGAAACGCCTACTACGATATGCAATGGAGAAAAGAAAATTAAAGCACGAAGGATCGCATAAAAGAATGTATACGCACTTCTCTTCGTGAGGACCAAACAGCCTCAGTTGTGTAATACCTACAAACACATTTGTGTTTACTGTTGGAGTTCTAATATTTTCTATTTAATCCGCATTTAGTCTAATATTTATAATAATATCATAAATTTTATTGGAATTAGGGATTCCATGTAACCTTGACATAGCTTGCGCGTGATCGCTGCGCCTGGTGCCAATTTGTTCATATTGGCTGATAACCATGCCAAATCGTAGTGAGTGAGTTGTGACGACCAAATTAAATACAAACAACGTATTCATAACCAGTGAGAAAATATACTTTTATAAACAAACTAGCAGCGATTGAGAAACTATACGCTCTTCAGTAAATTTTATTTTTATTTGGATATTACGGCAGTAAAATTATTCATGTACAGATAATATTCATCGTAAATCATTATAACGGATACAAATAGCACAGATTTATACGAAAGCTCACTAACATTGACCTCAATCTTTACCTACATGCGATTCATGAAATGTGATTTTTAATACAGGAAACGTATTCTAAATAAAAATAAATGCGTAATGATTGATAGAGTGATTAGTAGCATAAAGCATGGTGGAGGCGAGTGCGACCGAGCGGAGATCGCATTGAAATAGCTCGTGTCGCGTTTGGCACGACGTCAACTCGCGACGTGGCCTGTAAACACCTCCCGCTTTGTGAAAAAATGTGATATGCTCAAGTCTCTGTAGGTAAATAAACCGAAGCTGTGATGTATCGGGCACTAAGATGAATAGACGACGTGCACGCCGCTTCAAAGAACACGTTAGATCAACCCGTTTCATTGTTAAACAACACTCGCACCGAAACAAGGCGATCCTAAAATTAAAACAATTTTCCGAAAACGTTACAGATGCTAGATTGCGCACGAAAATGTTCACGAATAATTATAACACTATGAGGTATTGAGCCGCATTGACCCAATTGTACGGACTTCACAACAAATAGACAAAGCGCCTTGAGTGCTGGAGCTTTCTGATAATGACAATATTCCTATTTGATTTGACATTTTAGTGTACGATGGCACCTATACGTTTGTTAAATTAACATTTACATACATAAATCGTTTATCACATGCTACGAATAAAAAAATTATAGAACGTTTTAGTTCACATGAAAAACATTGCATTGTCGACCTTTAAATAGCTAGCCTGTTATACGGCCAATGTCCATCTAGGTAGAATAAAAGGCTGGCCTCATTAAGCCCGCGTCCATCAGTTCGTAGCACCTAGCTTTAATGTTACATGTTTGACCCTTTGTAACAAGGCAGCGCTGAGCTGCTCAAAACCTTCAAATAAATTACCAAAGTCGGCAAGGAATGTTTCGAATTACATAGTTGTGAAATGTTCACAAACATACGCTGCATACTCGCCCTCAGTGGCGGTGCTGAGACGCTTTGAAAGATTCTCAACATTTCACGCGAACACACAAATGTCATAGGTAATGTCCTCCAGGGATTCTTGGCGAAACCACACTAAACATTAAAATACGATTGTGACGTTGCCAGTTTATTTAGTTCTTGTTTACGTTACGTAGCAGTGAAAGACCTTCGCTAAAGTTTCACCTAGAAAACAAACGCAGTGCAGAGTAGTCACTAGTTACGTTATTCCTGATACAAAAATGACAAACGTAAAGGTTCCTACTTATTATTCGAGAGATGCGATGCGAATAGGTGAACGTTAATAGGAAGTATAGAATGAGAGGACCATGGACCTAATAACACAATTAATAACTTTTATATACTTGTACATATTAATTATTATTTTAAGTATGATAGTTTTTAAATAATGTAAATACGTGTGTAAATAATAAAGTACATAACTTAAAATTAAATTAAAACTTACTTTTCTTCTGCTTCTCGACGTAGTAGCCATGCCCTGTAAAGACAGAAATAATGATATTAGTATTTAATAGTTATCATTAGAAACTTAAATTTCTTTGCCAGTCTTGAAACAAATATTCTCACTTCACACTAAGAAAGTTCTGACAAATTAATTAAAGCTTAACATTTGTCCACTTAACTACTATACCAAAATGCCACATACTCACAACTCACAATAATTACTGGAATTATACCTGTCCTTATCAAACAAAATGAGTAGGTGAGTAACTATCCTAATGGGTTGTCAGTTAGTTACATAGTTACTAAACGTGGGCTTGATTACAAACTCTTTGAACCACTTTTAGTTACCGGAGTAGTGATTGGATATCTTTTGCAGCTCACAAATATTCTTGATCCATATTCTCCAATATCAATAATTCTCGGAAAGTTGGTATTCTCGGAAATTTTCAGGTAAACGTTCACATCCACTCAACAGTAACGAGTTAAAGCGAAACGAGCACTTAACAGTGATTATAAATTTCCAAAAACAATAATATTTTGCTCGGTATTATTAAAAACACTGTCACGGACACTGTTTGTAAACAAATCACGTTTTTAATCGAAAGTTTTCGTTTAAAAAATTGTTTTGTTACGTAACATTTTCGTGTAAATTAAGCCGGGTCTCCTGCGTGTGTTTTTTCGAAACATTACACAAAAACATCGCAACAAAGAGGCGTGGCCATATACATTTGTGTATGCAAACACGATGTTTTGTATGAAAACAAATGTTTATGTGTAAGGTTTTTTGTGTAATGTTGCGAAAAAACACGCACAGGAGACCCAGCTTTATGTGACAATGGGTTATTTTGTAGTAAAACAAAACACGTTAATAAAAAAAATCAACGAACATATTTAACGATCACTGTTAACTATGTTTATAAAATAAAATTATATGGCAAGTGTTGAATTGCTTCTTAAACCACTGTAATCGTAATTCAAGTGACACTAAATGCTTTATTTCGAGTTATTCAGCTAATTAGCAGTCCTTTCCAAATAACGGCCTATCGGGCAGATATTGTCCTCTAAAGTTTGTGAACATTCTCCACTACATTACGAGAAAGCTTTTAAAATATTAAACGACCATTTTACCAGATATTCCTTACACACAGGTTAATTAAAATGATTGATCGTTTGGAAAATTGCTTAAACGAATTTAGAAACTAGTTTTCATTATGTAAAACTGAAGTTTCTAAAGCAACGTTGTAAAATACCCGCCGTTATGGCCAATTACTATTCATTAGTTAGGTAACGTCTCGCCATAAAGTGATTCCGGTAGTTATTGAACGAAAATATTTTCATGGCTACTCAGGTTATTTAAATAATATCCTGCCGTGTCATAATTCATGATAAGTACCTATACCTTACTTTTTAAATTGGCCTTTTTCCAAAATAAACTTGGGAAGATTATATAAAATACGCTACTCGTGTACCTACAGCAACGTTACCCGCTCAGTGTTTGTGAGATTTCTGATTTATTACACCTAAAACTCAAAATACTAGTCTATATATAATTTTTTTATAATGTACTTTAACTCGCATAATATCAAGCTCACTCCAAGAGGTGTTGCATCAGCTTCAACTTAAACATATTGTTTGAGTTATTCTCGTAAGCCGTAAGACGTCAAACCTATTTCTGATCATTAAAATAGCGTTAAACGTGCTAATATTAGAAGATAGAGGTGCTTCCTGTGCAGACAGATGTCAACGACCTTCTGTATGTGGGTCAAGGTTATCGAACAAGGCGCCAGATCATTGTTATTCAGATAAGTTGAGGTCTCCTAATTGATCGAAGTTATGAGTGTCATTGATATTCCAAAGGTTTTTGAACTTTTACTCGCACCAAGATTACTTATCGGGTATATCTTATGAATTTTGAGTAGGTACGTTTTTTGTAATACTTTTTTTTATGAAATAGAGCAAATTTTCATGCATAATAGCTACAAAAAAATAAGCTGGAGTGTAAAATAAGATTTTTTTTGTAAAAAATGTGACAATAAAAGACTTACGCAGCTCGCGAGTCGCTGTAACCCGACACGTATGTTCCGGAACATGACGTGCCCCCAGTGACAGCGCACATTCATCGTCTACTAGTTGCCGGGAACCTGGCCGTGTTCTTGATTTCGGGACAAGTTCCGATCAGAAATAGCAGGAGCAGTGGCCGAGTTCCCGATTGTGTTCTCTATTTTCTATTTATAATGTTCGAAGTGTACCGGCTGATGCGAAACACTCTCCAATTGCTATTCCCACTGCACAACCGGTAACGACTTACTAATACAAGTTATTTATCTTCAGTTTTACAGAGACGCGTGTTTCTTTCTCATGCGACCAATTTGGATTCAGCTCAACATAACAAATCCTACGCATTTTTAAAAAAGTTCATCCTCAACGTACGTAGTGAGGCCAAATGAAAAATTCTTCACATTATCTGAAATCATAATTTAAATACTAAACAAATGCCACACACTTTCGAGTAGTATCACAAAAATAACGATCAAGTGCGAACTGAATACGCGCACTGAAATTCCGTAGACTCAATGGACCCTCTACGGCGTAGACCCTCTACGCCGTAGAGGGTTACGATAGACGCTACATATGAAATTATATTTTATTATGTGCGTATGCGCGCTTTAAATCAATTATCGTTTTATTTATCTGTAAACTCATCAATAATAATGATGATAAATAACTCAATTTAAAATACCGACAAGTGGCATTTATCACACCATTTAATGTAAAAAGACAACTAGGCGAGAAAGAGCTGAATGTACTCTCATAGTTTCGTACTTGGGTTTCTACATTCTTTGCACGAAACCCTAAAACTAATAATGTACGCGAATCCGCAACATAAATCACTTTGATTTTAGAATGCTTTAATGTTTTGAGACATCAAATAGGAATGCGGGTGAACAAGACTTTAGAACTTTTTGCTACTTTCTGTACTGCTCATTTATATAGGGGAAAGAAGCAGTAAAGGAATTTTCAGTATCAGAAAAACCTTGGAAACGAACAAAGTAGTGGTCTCGTAGCAAACCACCGCTTCGTAGCACTTTATTGACCCTAAAAACTGCTACGACATGTGCTACGTCAAACGCTACGGGCTACGCCTAATGGTTACTTTGCGAACTTTTGTTTTTTTTCGGAATGAGTTGAAGTAAGCTCGATAACATTCAAAGACTTCCCATTTTAATGGAAATAAACTATAAGATGGTTGTAGGAGAATAGTTTAACTACAAATTAACTGAAAATGTTACATTGATGAAAGAGCTAAACGAGCTTTTACAAAGTGCAGCTACAAAATGATAAGGAACACACTATTAGAAAGACTGTGAAAATGATTCGACAATCATAAGATGATCTGAATTAAGTTTCGGTGAGTCCCAGTTTATGATTCGATTAATTAATGTATACATGAACACAACCCCTCTTTAATATACTTTGTGAAAGCCTGTAGAGAATATTAAAAAAAACTTGTAAGTACATATGTCAGTTTTTTTTAATTTAAGGAATGCAAGAATAGTTTTAACGTATAGGTGAAAAAGTGTCATTAAAAAAATTATGTTAATATGTACAAATGAAAAAGGAGCTATGTCTGCCAACAAACTGCTTTGCAGTTTGGCAGAAGTAATATATCTTGTAAAAAATATTTCTGTGAATAAACACTTTTTCATTTTGATTTTTTTCAAGTTGCCGGAATACCTTGTTTTGCAACTTGCATGATATCAATTATTAGCTGACAAATACTTGATACATCATAGTCTACTGCTGGGCATAATTCTCCTAAAATCGATAAGTAATAGTAACTATCGTGGCTTGGATTTGCTGAGCAGATAAGATATGAAAAAGAAAAAGTTTAGCAAAGTAAGATCTTTGTTATTCAGTAATGAATTACAAAGCTACTACAATTTAACCATGAATATGAATATATTTTCGAAATACCTTAACAAGGGTCAGCAAGCGGCAACAACAAAAACTTTCACATAACCTTTCATTATTTCCAAAAATTGTACGACACAACTCGAATATCGGTCGATAACTATAAGAAAGAGCATTCTGTGTCAACAGACAAATAGCAGTTCTTAATAGCAGACTTGTAATATTTTGAACAAATATGCAAGTTCTATTATCATACAAATTGCTATACTTAGCGAAGATGCGGTAAAATGAATCTTTTTATAAAATGCTAAAATTTTATAAATGTAACGTCGTCAAGTTTAAGGTTTTATTGGAAGTTCTTTATGTTGATTGAAGAAACCGCGTAACAGCAAGCGGCACGTCACCGATCGATGCGGACAAACCGTTGGACCAACCTTGCACCATGATCAAACACACAAATATACCTTCATATATTGCCAAGTAGGTACCTTATACCTACTTCTGAACATTGTCTTACTCAGATAGTAACACGTGCTCATTATAATCAAGACTTCTTTGATAGAGTTGAAAGATTATTTACTTACATTACCTAATGAAAATTACTGTCTCTTATCCACAAATTTTGTATGTAGTTAGAGTCTTCTTCTTATAGTCAAGGTCTACTAAAAATTAAGTAAAGGGTACTTTGAACGGAAGAAAAGTAAAGTTTTCCCGATGGTTTGGTACACGGAGCACAAAACCAGGTTTGGTATGTTTTGTTTACACTCCTCAACCTTGATACTATTGGGTAATTTTTTTTTTTTACTTTGAAGTTGAATACGGAACAAACATCACACCTCTACTATTTTAAAAGCTTCGGTCAACCGGCACAGACACAGACACCGGCTCGCCGGCCGCCGCATCCGAATTGATAAACAAACCACACTTATTGCAACAAGTCGACTTACTATCTCAACACTATATCTTCTGAATAATTCCTCAAAACTTTCTTTTTGTCCGAAGAGTGTCACTGTATCACAACACAGGATTTTCTAGAAAACACAAACACTTTCAAAGATCAACGAATATATTTGTTATTTGTGCAGTTTAGTCGTAAATCCGGAAATGCTATCGGTTAGAATAGCAGGTGATTATTAGTTCTGTACCTATGCCTGGTGCTGAAGAGTGGTGCGAGTGGCGCGGCGGGTGAGGCACGAGCGATGTGAGTAGGCACGAGTGGTGCCGGTGGTGGCCGTAGGGTTGCTGAGGAGCACGAGCCGGTGTCGCGCGGCCTTTGTACGTCGCACCAGGCGGGCGGTTAATGCGCGGGTATTTCTGTAGATCACAGCCATCGGACAAATCGCGACCGTGCGACCCGGCCTCAACGAGCACTCTAATAATAAACTTGTTTATATTTTTTATTCCCTCCATGACTTTTATTCTGATTCCTCACTGATGTCCAGCGGTGGACGCCAAGGCCTCACTCCTCGACCTCGGAAACCACGTGCGCCTCAAAATAGACCGCAACGCGACACTCATCTTCGATTCTCGTAATTTATCGAGAACGGATTTAAACGAATCGGCGCCAAAATGAGTTTTGGACGATGGCGGGGTGTCATAAAGAGTAAATGGCGAGTAGGTGTGTAGGTGTCGGTCGGTGCGCGTGGTGGGTACGTACCGAGAGCGTGTCAGAGAGCGCGGTGCAGAAGGCGCTGAAGCCGGTCTGCGCGGGGGGGGTGTCTGGAGGGGGGCTGCCGCTCGCCCGCTCCATGGCGTGTGCGGCGTGGCGGACAGTCGGCCAGCACTGCCGCCTGCCGCCGCGCACTAACCCTCGCCTTACATAAACCGCGCGGCTTGCCCGCTGCCCGCTCCCACCTGTCTGTTGTCGCTACGTGTTGGCATCACATGCGAACCACAACAATAACACTAAATAATTATAGAAATACTATTTTAAGCTCACTCAACGCCGACTCAGACTAATTTGTACCACTTCATCTTAACATAGCATTTGATTTTAAGCAGACATGAGAACCGACAGGGATAGTGATGTTATTCTTTGATTTACACGTTACAATTTGAATTACTTCCACTCCCATTAATTTCATCGTTTCATAGACAATAAACCAAGGCTACGGTGGATAGGTAGGTACTTACATGATATTGGTAGGTAGGTACCTACCTACCTGCCTGGGCTCATAATGAGTAATGACTTGTCAAGGGTGACCTGTATTCGACCGAACATTTGACTTTGGCCTGAAACCGCCTTCTTTTACGCCGAAAACGTAATTGCTTTTATCGAAGGTATAATGTTTAATGAACTCTTGGTTATCCACGTTAAAGAATACAGAAAGGTCATTTCTACTTTTAATAACCATATAGTTATTAAAATCAAGTGGTTAACATACCTGAGTACTTCAACACCTATCGAACGAGCATCCAAAACACCCACGTGTAATAAAGTCATACAAAAAATTCAATAATACCTTCTGTACAATTTACCTACAATAGAAAACGAAAATATTAAGCTTGGGTTTCGCCAAAAAATTGCTATCGTGTATTCCCTAGCGCTGCAGCCCTGATAAAGAACATAACAATAACATTAGAGGGCCTTCGACCGCTACCCTTAATTTTAATCAGGCTTTGAACACAATGAAAACTGCTTTCGTTATATTTTATTGGTAAATTATGCCGCCTCATTGGTGAGGCTGGTACTTCACTCGTTTTTATATTATAAGGTCATGGAATAGGCGCCCCTTTATTTGTACCTTATATGATTTGATTGGATTAAAGTTTTAGGGATATTTATTTGTATAAACTAAAAAAATTGGGAAAAAATACTAAAAAGACTACTAAAAGGGAGGAGGTTAAATGTTCGTAGATGTATGTCCACCGATTTCTTCGTCAATTCTGGACCGATTTTGAAATTACTTTTTGTTTGAAAAGGTATGCTCTCAAGGTGGTCCCATATAAATTTTATTAACTTTGCTTAGATGGTTTTTAGTTGGCTTCAATAATACGTATTTTTTCCCACTTAGTATGTGGATGTTATGATAAGTTCATGTCACTATTATTTACATAGCAGGTAGTGGTTTTAGAATTTTTGTGGGGTAGGTACCACAACTAAAAAGAGAAAAATTAAAACTTTTTCAGTTTTATGTTTAAAAGAAAATCAAAATTAGCTGGACAGCATTTAACGCCTCTGTAACCACACTTCTGTCCAAGTGATTTATCATAACTCCTCAAGATAAACAAACACTTCATTGAAAAATATTTGATTTCCAGCTCGACTGCTGTAAATGCTCGGTTAAACACCTGTTTACATACTTCAGTAATGCTTTATGTCGTCACGACTTTCCACAATAGTTTTTATTATCTACTTTAACGGTCTTACATGTGTTACAATATATATAATTAAGTACTTTAAAATATTTGTGAATTGTTAAAGAGTTTTAGACGCGTTACTTCGTACTTATGTATAATTGTATATTAATAACTTTTCGTAATCATTATGTTTAGTGGAATGTGGTGTATGAAGAATACGATAGTTTTAATTGCATTTCTAATAATAGTTTTAAATATTTGTGTATTGGCACAATGTAGAAGAGTGAAGAGAGTGATTGGAGCTATGGATGTCGACTGTGGTATAGCACTTTTCTTATTCAGGTATTTGGTATCTACTCTACTATCTTACGCGAAATGTAGCTGTACTGAAGGTACACCTCTACCTAACCCTTCGGGGCTTACGGACGTGGTGTTATGTTATCCATCCATTCCAGAATATTCACAACTTAACAAGACAAGTGTAATAATTTTTGCCACAAACAACTTACGTACATTAAGTATGCTACCGTGCTTATCAATCTTAACTCTTCAAATGAAGTCAACTACAAAAGTTTTCCTTAAATATATTAGTGGTGATAACATTATTTCTGTCATAATATACGTATCCCTGAATTCGTTCCTTCCTTTCTTTAGGAAAATAATAATTGTGTTTTTTACTACAAAACTATACACTTACCTATTCCACAACTCTATGCACACACATGATATTTATATTAATGCTACTATATGATGCAGTGTAAACAAATATGTAAGGACCTATCTATGTATAATTGGATATGCCTACTGTGACATAACTCATCCTGCAGCCGTCGGATCACAGGCAGTTAGGTCATGTATCACGTTCCTGTATGATTTGAAACTTGTGTCGTTTCTAAGGTTCCGTAGCCAAATGGCAAAACGGAACTCTTATAATTTCTTCCCCTCAACCCTTAAAATGGAAATAAGTTCTATCTGTGCACCGCTAAATGATAGAGTACCTAGTCAAATTCACAAAATGTTTACACGTATATGTATATATTGTATTATATATATTTATATTTCCTCAAAACGGTGAAGGAAAACATCGTGAGGAAACCGGCATGTCCTAGAACCGAAAATTTGAAGACATGTGACATCTACCAACCCGCACTGGGCCCGCGTGGTGGATTACGGCCCACTCCCTCTCACAGAGAGGAGGCCTGTGTGACTGTGTCCCAGCAGTGGGAACATTTATAGGCTGATGATGATGATGATATTTCCTTTTATTAGGGTTCCGTACCTCAAACGGTAAAAACGGAACTCTTATAAGATCACTCTCTTGTCCGTCTGTCTGTCCGTGTGTCACCACCGATTTTCTCAGGAACGGATGGACCTAGCAAGTTGAAATGTATACCAAATACTGAGGTCTATAGTCCCTATTAGGTGTATAAAGATCCTGAGTCAAAACGATAAAAAGATATGGGCAAATTTATATTATCGCGAAAACTTGTAAGTACCAAAATGAACCTTAATTTACAACTTTTTTATTTTTCGGAATTTTCCCTTTACTTGTGCTGCAAGACCTTGCTTTTAACCAAAATTGACAATTCTAGGTCAACCGGAAGTACCCTATAGGTTTTGGGTCGAAAACCTATATGGTAGTTCCCGTTGACCTAGAATCAGGAAATTTGGCAAAATAGATGCCCCCGATAGACTTAGGCCGCCACTGATCCCGACTACGGAACCTACACTGTACGTGGTCTGACACGCACTTGGACTCTATTATCTTCATGTAGAACGTGTACGTGCAACGCTTAGCTGTTTTCTTTATCAGACGAAATCCTGAACGTGTAAGTTTTGCAAAGGCACGTCACAATAAAAGTTTAATAACGATTTGTATGTAGGTAGGTTATGGATATTGGGCGAAAATGAGCAGCTGTTTTGTCAAGCCTTTATTTGTTTTGAGGGTCTAAGTAAGGTTACGCAAACGATCCCAAAAGTATAGTTACTGGTAATGATATACTTAGTTAGAGCGAGCATTCATCTGCTGGCACAATTCCGAAACCGCAAATTAACCAAGAGTAGTTTATTAGATGAACTGGAGATCGAATCCGTGACCGCAAGGTTACCAGCCGCGCTCACACTGTCAGACTATAAGAACGCGATACCTGATAGGTTTATTTTATAGGTAAGTGTAGACCTCTAACATAATCTTAAATATGTGTAGGTAAATGTAGGTATACAGGGTGGCAGGGACATCGACGCGAAAACTGTTACCATGGATTCAGTACATGATTCTGAAACCCCTGCGTTGAAAATTTTCGTTAGTTATTTAAAAAAAGAATCAGCTGTTCCATACATTTTGACCGCATAGGATCATGTACTGAATCCATGGTAACAGTTTTCGCGTCGATGTCCCTGCCACCCTGTATAAGGGTATAATTAATATCTCAATCTTAGACATCTTTGTTGTTCTTAAAGAAAAGGCTCGAAACACGCTAAGATATTAAATTCGACCCCGTTCATCATTTAAAAGTGAACAAGTACGTAGGTAGTTTAAAGAATTATTGTTGGTAAATTGCATGGTGACAAGACAGGGACTTGTGGCTAAATAATAACAGCCGCACGAATCGATCGAAGGTTAAGCTACGCTTGCCGCGGTCAATTCGTGGATTGGTGACCAATCATTACATATCGAGACCCTTTGTGCCTCGGAAAGCACGTTAAGCCGTTGGTCCCGGCTGTCATTCGTGGATCTTTGACAATTGTTATGGTTATTCAGAAGCCCAAAAGTCTGACAACCAGTCCTACACAGTAACTGGGTTGTGGAGGTCAGATAGGCAGTCTCTCCATGTAAAATACTGGTATTCAGCTGCATCCGGTTAGACTGGAAGCCGACCCCAATATAGTTGGGAAAAGGCTAGGCCGATTGATTGACAAGACATCATATTTATATTTTTTTATCTGCAGGCAAGGCAAACATTACCATATTTGACAAAACAAAGGCATGTGCCTTGTTTATACAAGGGGACTTACAGCTTATTTTATTTACGTACAATCTACATCCCTTGCACTGATAAGACTATATTAAAGAAAGATGATTTCCCTAAGGACTGCAGAGGTCAGGCGGTAAACATAGTACCTATAGCAAAAAACCGCAACTTCAGAGATAAAGGATCTCACACAGCGTTCGTTAAATATTGTGCAGAACTAGGGTTTTCAAAGCAAGGTTTATATCTAAGTATTACTATAATTAGGTACAGTACAACTATGTTCTTAATTTCCCTCGGCAAACCTCGTGTTTCGTCAGTCGTCGGATTTCTATCAGTTGCCCTTTGCACTTGGTGCTGACCGGACGCTCTCAATCGACTTGGAAGTATATAGAGTTGTTAATACTCTTTAAACTTAATGTAATTTATTTTAAAAATGCTAGGAAAGCTGCTAAAGTCGCAAGCACGACAGATATGAAAATAGTTTTACAGCTCTATATAGTTTACACGAAAATCAAAACAAAACAACAATAAAGTACCTACTTCTGAATACAAGATAAATCTAATAATTGGTGGACATGGAAAGTAGCATTCGTTTGTATTCGGAAATGCGATGATTCCCGAGGGACAATAAGAAAATAGAAATACTGTAAAACTAGAATAGTGACACATATAATTCTGATTATTCGGTAGCGGCTAATACTATCTCGCACTACGCTTAATCGTAGGCGGTTTTGAAACGCCGATAAATTAAACGTGCAGTGCGTGCTAAGCCTAAGTGATTGGTTGTTGCGCTACGTATCCCGGCTTCGATTCCCATTCCAAACGAAATAAATATTTGGAAGAAGTAGTTTGTTGTTCCGGAATCTATTTATTTATTTATTTAAAAAAAAAAAAAAAAACCAACTTATACTAACAGTTTGCACCACACATACAAGTTATAGGTCAATATTTATCAGTAATTATAATTACACTTACAATCATAAAATTAGATTAAATTACATAAAAATAGACAAAATTTATTGAAATTAAATGAAATTAGTCAAGATTCGGCAAAATTAGATTAAATTAGACAAAATTAGATAAGATTAGATAAAATAAGACATAATTGGGGTAAAAAAAAAACAAAAAAAATTGGAATAAAATTATTAATAATTATAAACATTAATTTTTCACTCTGAGATTGTACTAGGAGTGGCAATAGATTCCAAGTATCGAGTAGCAGTGTTCAGGAATCTCAGTTCAGTACTCGCGAAGACATCTGAGGATTCGTCATACAGCAAAATGTTGTTAATATGAGTTAGCGCTAGGTACAATGGACTGGTCTTGAGGGTTATGGTACTGGTTTGAGGTATTGAGAATAGAGGACGCTGGCGAGGGCGTAGTGTGTGTCTAATGGGTAGTGGGATGTTAAAGCAGATGTGCTGTAGTAAAAAGGAATTGAAATGGGTACCACGAATTAGCCGGATGAAATATTTGACAAGACCAAGATTTCTCCTTACTTCTAAACTTTGGTAGCCCACCATACCTAGCACAAATGGTGTAGGGTACATATACGGGTAATATCCATACAGTTTTAAGTATAGGTAGCGAACAAAAGACTTTTGAACCTTTTCGATGACTAGTGTATACACTTTTTCATGGGGGTTCCAGATTGCACAGTTAGTCTCTAGCAAACTGCGGATGAAGGAGTTGTAAAGTATCGTTAGGGCTTGACGATTTGTGAAAATTTTGGCCTGCCGCAAGACAAAACCTAAGTTTTTACGGGACTTGTTGCAGGTCTGTAGTATGTGCTGGTTAAATGTAATCTGTGGATCAAACTGAGCACCCAGATCGCGTACGGTTAAAACACGTTTCAGGGGCTCATTGTTCAAAGTGTATATGTTGTGTATGGGTTGTGTGTTTTTCGAGTAGGTCATGACCGCGCATTTACTAATGTTTAGTTTGAGGTTGTTTACCGTGCTCCAAGTGTGAATGTTGTCAATGTCGAGTTGAAGTGTGGCCGTATCACTAGAGTCAGCCACTGGAAGAGCAACTTTGACATCATCAGCATACATTAAGACTGTGGAGTGTTTTACGTATGAGGGAAGATCGTTAACTACTATTAGAAAAAGAAGGGGCCCAAGGTTAGTGCCCTGCCCTATGCCAGAAGTGACCGAGTAGCGCTCCGAAATGGCATTATTGTATGTTACAAATTGCTTGCGGTCGTGCAGATAGTTCGCGAAGAATTTAAGCGATGACACAGAGAAACCCGCTAACGCCAGTTTACTTAGAAGTATGTCGTTATCAACCCGGTCAAACGCCTTCTGGAAGTCAAAATACGCTACATCAATCTGCTTTTTGTCGTTAACATTTTTGGCTAAGAGTGTAGTAATATTTAATAAATTAGACGTGGTTGAGCGATTTGGAAGGAATCCGTGTTGCTCTTCCGCAAACCAACGTTGCAGCTTATTAAATATTTTCTTATAGAGTACCGATTCGAATACTTTGCCAAATATGGATAAAACAGCTATTGGCCTGTAATTTTTTATGTCACTTTTTGGGCCGCTTTTATGTACCGGTAGTACTTTAGATGTTTTCCACTCCGTTGGATATATGTTCGTCGTAATAGACAGGTTGAAAATAAACTGCAAAGGCAGTTTGAAAATATCGCAGCAGTCCTTAACCAAGTACTGTGGAATTCCATCTGGACCTTGAGTAGATTTTGGAGGAAGCCGAGTCATAGCACCACGAACTTCAGATTCGTGAATGTAATCAATATTAACCAGATGGGACATACTCATATTATCTATATTATTAGGAGAGGCATTCGCAGCAGCGATAGCATGCTCAGGATCTAATGATGGTAACTTTGATAGGAAAACACTACTAAAATATTTTGAAAACGCATCTGCCACCTGCGCTGGCGACATGTCACCAAAGGTAGCCTGCTCATTATTTTTCCTGTTACTTTTCACGTAGGCCCAGAAGGTTTTGGGGTCACATTTTATATTTGACTGAATACGATTAGTGTAAGTAGCAAAATCTGAATCCGTTCTTCTCTTTAATAAGCGCCTATAGTAGGTAAAGAATGCATAATGCAGTTGGTTATTATTATTCTGTTTGTAGAGCTTGTGATAATAGCTTTTAAGGTTGTTTAGTTCAATAGAAGTAGACGTAAACCATTTGGGGTAATTCCGTCGCAATGTTTTTATAATTTTTAAAGGAACTGTTTGAGAAACAATATCGTTAATTAATTCATAAAAGGTCTTAACAGCAACGTTAACATCATCACATAAATACACGGGCTCCCAGTCTAGACCAGCCAGTTCAGAGTATAACACTAAAAAGTCTGCCTTACGGTAGTTACGCTCTAAAGTTATACGTGTGGTCGAGTCATTAGCGGAGTAGGTTTTATTGACGTTCAAACTTGCGTACGGTGTGTTAATATTGATAGAAATATCTAACGGCTTATGATGTATTTCAGGCGAGACAATGCCTGAACATGCTGAAACTGAGATTCCCGCCACACATGAGTTAACCAAAATCAAATCCAACATTCTGCCAAGATCATTTAAAATTATGTTTTCTTGTATTAAATTACATTCAGAAAGAAACAATTCAAAGTCATCACGTATGGTTACCTAGCGGAATGAAGGTTAAAATCTCGCGTGTGTCCACGTGAGATTTTGTGTCAATAACACATTTTCACGATAATATACATAACATCACGCCTTGTTTCCCCGAAGGGTTGGGCAGAGGTGTCCCTGTAGCAGGTACACCCACGTTTCGCCAGTTATGTTTAAGTCCCATGTAATAGGGGGCGAGCCTATTGCCATCAACCGGGCACAAATCCAGACTCCGAGCTCCCATTATGGACACCGATGGGCGGCGCGGCGTTCAGAACTCCAACTAAGTAACCCTAACTAGAGTATTTTTTTCTATATATTCTAGTCATTTTTGGCACTCGCCGGCCGCTGCCGCGGTACCGTTCGCTACGCTCGCTCGGCTCGTGCGTCCCGGGTTCTAACCTAACCTAAACTTTTTTGCGAGTAAAAATATTTAACCTAATCTAACTACTTCAATTCCAGGTACTTAGTACTTGATTACTGGAATATGGAAATCATTGAATATGGAAATATAAAATAATGCTTTATTACATGATTTTTTATTTATGCCTACCCCGCCTATCTACTCCAATATGCTAAATGGTCAATCCCGTTTTCGGCTTTTTTTTCCAAACTCAGCGCCGGCAGCCAATTCGGGAGCCAGCACCGACAGCGGAGGCACTCCCCTAATTAAAATATGTTTACAGGGACACAACCCCGTGTAGCATCGCTACGCGACTCAAGCAACCTACGGCACTTGTGTGGAGCCACGATTCTTTCGCCACACTTCGCTCTAACTGCGGCCCACTGTGTGGTGAAAGATGAAGATCAATACATATTGCAATTGAACAACTACTGCGTCGAAGGTGATCCTCTTCCGAAAGCCGAAGTATTGGAGATTATCAAACACCAGCAGTATGATCCGTAAGTTTTCTCTTGTCGTTTGATTGACAATCATCTATACACCGTTTGAAATAAGATTAGACATTTAAACAAACCTTTTTTACAGTCCGTTCAACCGATTTTGACTTTTATACCGTAGGCATAACGATGGCATTAAAAGCAAAAAAAGTGGTTACAAACCAACTGTTTACTGCAGCTGCCATTTGTCATGCGACCAACGCAATAGAAGTCAAAATCGGTTGAACGGACTGTAAAAAGGTTTAGTTAAATGTCTAATCTTATTTCAAACGGAGTATAGGTATGTTTATCTACGAGTAAGTCTAGAAATAAATTATTAACTGTATGTATCTGCGCATCTGCACTTGCCTATGCTGATGGACAATTTATAAGGTAAGTATACTTACTGCTACGCGAGACTGAAGGTTTTTGAAAATTTCGTACAACGGGTAAGCCCTTTGCTACGAAACATCGTACTACGCGCTTTCGTAGCACAAGCACCTTCGTGTTTTAAAATCATTACATGAATCGCACAACAGCAAATTGAATCAATATCTAAATCACCTTAAATACATCGTATAAAACAAGTCCAATAAAAAAGTGCAAGGGTAACAAACAGCGGTAACAGCAGGGATTACGATCGAAGTAAATCCGCGTCAGCGCTACAGCACCACGTTCAGTCACGTTGTATGGTTTCAGGATCACGAGAGCACATGACGTGGCTTTGTTGCGGGTCGCCCTACATCTCCGTGACGTCACCTGGCTTAACCGATCGCTCTTGCCCACATCCTCGTTCGGGATATCAGGTGATTTTCTGATAGCTTATGGACGGTATAAGGAAGATTAAGTAGCTTAGAATTCTACATCTGTTTGTTTTAAAATCCAATGCATGAATTCCATTCGAATATCCACCGCAAATATTTTATGCTCCATAGCTCTGTGTTATTCTTTCGTAGAGCTTTTGGCGTAAAATTCAAGCGTAATAAGATACGATTTCACAAATCAAAAAGACTTGTGAAATTAAAATATTTAACTAAGCTCAAAGCAAGTGTAAATCTAAAGTTAGTGCTGCTTTGCATTATATTTAAATATAAACCACATCTACAGTTATTAGGGTAGGATAAGGTCATGTTAATATTTAGATCGTCTAGTTCAGATATTATTCAAGCCCTTTATTGGGGGCCGTCGACCATGTTTCAGGTGAATGTACATTATACGGGTACGGGTACAAAGATGTGGATACAATGGAAACTTCGGAGCGACTGTTGGCGGGCACGTTGCGCATAGTTTCGTTGGACGAGTGCACCGGAGCCCTGGGCCCGTACCTAGCGCCCCGGCATGACAGCGGTATGATGTGCGCTCTTGGCGACGGAGTCGACGCCTGCCAGGTACCGTCAGGCAAACTAATTAACTCAATTCATCTTCATTACTATTTCTAAATGTAAATACAAGTGCAGTATCTTATTATAATAACTATTAATTTTGGGAGGATAAACACAAGTCACAAACTCACAACGTAGGTAGGTACAGACGCCAGCACATCAAGCTACTACAATCTGTCAAATTTATTTAATAGATTTTCAACTTTATCGCTGGTGACTAAGGTACAAAGTTGATTGAGAAAATGTGACAGTTTCGGGTAGCTTGATGTGCTGGTGTCTGTACATAGTTAAGTCGGTATATTAAGGTACCCCACGTTAGGGTTCAGTTATGTTCTGTGGATTACACCGATTTATCAACTCGCTATGCGCACTACGCAAACTGGGTAGGTAGAGGTACCTACCTAGGTTTTGAATGTATGACGTAACGTCATTTTAACCTGCAAAGTAAGATGTAAGATATAACTATTATATCGTACCGTAGATAACATTTTACTGGATTAAAGTCTTAAAAAATTATGTAAGTAGCTAGCTAGGTGAGTACCTATATCTGCCTAGAGCAGGGATTCCCAACAGGTGGGGCGCGCTCCCCTCGAGGGGCGTAGAGTGACCAATGGGGGGGCGTGGCGGCTTTAATACCTAATAAACAATAGCGACGTGCTACAATTTTCGAGCTGACTTTGCTCGCTCTTCCATTCTACATTCTCTTGATTCTTCAACTTTTCTGCATAAGTCGACAAAGTAACTCCTTTTTAGGGTTCCGTAGTAAACAAGGAACCCTTATAGTTTCGTCATGTCCGTCTGTCTGTCTGTCTGTCTGTCCGCGGTCTAGCTCCGAGACCCTTAGTACTAGAAAGCTGTAATTTGACATAGGTATACATATTAATTACGTCGACAAAGTGGTGAAACAAAATTATGAAAAACTTTTTTTTTAGGGTACCTCCCATACACGTAAAGTGGTGATTTTTTATTTTTTTATCCCATAGTGTGGGGTATCATTGGAAAGGTCTTACAAAAACATTATGAGTTTGTGAAAACCATTTTTGGATTCAGGGATCCGTTTGCAAAATATTAAGCTTTAAAGTGCTAATTTTTGTTAGAGTCAAGTGTCCCCCCCCCTGCCAGCTAAATGGTTGGTTTTGGATGTATGAAAAAAATCACAGCAGTAGTTTATATAACGAAATTAAAAGGAAAACTATCACAGCTAAGTAGGGTTTACTAGTTATCGAGTAATAATCGACCAACTTAACTTTACAGTTGCAAAAACATGTTTTCTCATACATTCCGTATGGGAGAACATGTTTATCAACTACAAAGTTAAGTTTGTTTTTGGGATAAATTCATCCCAACTACGGAACCCTTCATTGTGCGTGGTCCGACACGCACTTGGCTGGTTTTTCTATATAAATAGTCCAAATAAAAAGTAACGAAACTTAAATTGTAAAAAAAAATTCGAGCTCGGTTTGCTCGCCCTTATAATGTGCATTCTCATATTTTTTTTAGTTTGTCTGCAATACTCAACAAAGTAACTTCTAATTCTATTTGAATAATCAAAAGAAAATCTAACCTATCCAAGGGGATGCAAATATTTTCGACCTCACTTTCGCTCGCTTTACATTCTTATGCTTTTCTGCTTATGTCAACAAAGTAACTCTGGGGCGTAGTGATTTTTAAAGAAAGTTAGGGGGGCGCGTATGTTAAAAGATTGGGAACCCCTGGCTTAAAGACTATGCAAACAAACAATACTTTGCCTTTACCGATGCCGTACCGTCGCGAGCGGCGGCAAAATGACATTAACGTATTGATGAGCCAGTTGAAAGGCCTGAAAAGAAAAAAACTCTACAAGATCGTACTATAAAATTTACCCTCGTTCTACTACTTTGTGGCTTTACTGACTAGAAGCAGTAAATTCAACTTTTGTTTGTATTTATTTGGCAATTTAGCAACCCAAACGACTGGAACAGTAGGATTGGCCAGTTTCGAAGCTCAAGCCAGGATTGCGAGGTATAAAATCATTTCTTATGAACTTTATCGAAATCTGTTTTTAGATATTTTCGGTTGTAAATCTTGTTTTTAATGTATTCTTAATGCGTTACGTCGTTTCGCAGTTAGTAGGTAGTCACTATGGGTACACACAGTTGCTATAGGTATAAGTAGGTACCTATACCTACCTACCTGCTATATCTAAGTAGCTTGTTTAGAATTGTCTTTATTTTATTCCAGGGTGATTCTGGAAGCCCACTTATTTGTTCCGGGGTTATCGAAGCAGTGAGTAGTTATGGCATGAGCTGCGCAGTGCCAGGTTTGCCAGGAGTTTACACTAGCATCGGAGCGCATTTACCATGGATACGAGAACTGATGACGAATGAATAAATGGTTTTATAGCAGAAATTACTCTTTTTTTTTTCAAATAATCTATAACAGGGGTCCGAAAGGGGCTCATAGGGGGTATAGGTGCTGTAGTATTTTTGTAAATATTACTTTTGGTAATGTTATTGCAATAATATTACCAAAAGTAATATTTAAAAAATATCATTGAAAAATAAAAAGTTATTGCTATATAAAATTCACATTTTTAGTACCAAAATTACCCCCAATCCACGAAAAATCAGCAAATGTTCAACAGGGGTTATCATAAGTTATGACTTGTAGACACCCGCTAAACGATGGCCGCCCGCGCCCCATGTAATAAATAACCCAGTAAAATTCCCAAGGAAAAAAAAATGTGGCGAATTTTTTTTTTTTCTTTTTTCCTATAAATTTCCACATATTTTCTCAGAACGATACCTTACAACACCCCCACGGATCGGACAGGTTTTTTTTTATGTTGTGCAGCTTCTAAATGATTAATACCTACGTACGGTCAGCAACAAAAGTCGATAAACACTGCTACTGTTACACATCATCAAAATTACTCGATACACTGTATTTCAGCATTTCATGATAGCCGTGAATTAATATGCTTTAACTATTCCGATTTTAATTAAAAATTTAGGTCTTATTGACCTAAATTTTTGCCCTATGATCGCGTACGGGGCCGTGGTTTGGTGGCCCCGCACTCAGCTGGTTACAGCTTGCAACAAACTACAACGCATGCAAAGACTAGCCTGCGTGGCAACCACGGGCTGCATGAGGACTACTCCGACTGCAGCAATCGAAGCCATGCTGGGACTGCCCCCACTCCACCTGTTCATACAGCAGGAAGCGACAATGGCGGCGGTGCGTCTTAATGCAATTGATCTCTGGGGTAAGAGAGTCACACAACACACCGCGCTGCTTGAGGGACTCAACAATGAGTTCCCTATTACGAAAGCGGTAAATGACCGGGTGCCCAAACAATTTATCTTCGATAAAAAATACAGAATCCAACTCCACGAGGACCGCAGATGCGAGGGTTTGCGCCCCGCAGAGCTGCGAATCTTCACCGACGGATCCAAAACAGGTAGTGGCACAGGTGCTGGAATCTTCTCGGAGGACTTCAACATACACATAGCCACACCATTGGGTGTCCATAACACAGTGTTCCAGGCCGAATGCATGGGTATATCTCATGCCGCTTCAGCCATCATGGCCAGGGAAGTTAAGGACCACTCGATAAGAATACTCTCAGACAGTATGGCTGTTCTGCAAGCGCTAAACAGTCACACTGTTGATTCTGGGCTGATATACGAGTGCCACCAACGCCTCAACCAGGTGGGTGACCTCAATAATATAACCATTCAATGGATCAAGGGACACAGCGGTTCGCGGGGCAATGACGCAGCCGACGAACTTGCCAGAAGGGGGTCGAGCATGGCACCAGTGGGGCCTGAACCCATCACGCCACTCCCCTTCGGGTACCTACGCTCTCTGGTAAGGAAACGAACCAGGGAACAACATCACAAAATATGGGTGGACCACGGTGAGTGCAGGCAGGCTAAGGAGGCTCTCCCTACAATCGACGGCCGCCTCACGAAACAGGTTCTCCGATTAACAAAACAGCAGCTGCGCACAGTTACAGCTGCCCTAACTGGCCATGGGTCATTTAATAAACACCTCTTTGTCATAGGAGTCACAGACAGTCCGCTGTGCAGAGCTTGCATGGAGGACGACGAGACAGCAGCCCATGTGCTGTTAAACTGCCCGGTGGTCGCCACATACAGGGCCAAGTACTTCGGTAACCCAGGTACCCTACGTGAGATTGTCAGTGACACCAAGGCGTTGCTGGCCTTCTTTGAGGAGCTGGGGTGGATCGAATAACAGATTTTCCCACCCGTACGCAAAATACGCGCTTTGACGTGGAGTTGCGGATACCAGCCCGTATTACCTATTACCTATTACACATCATCAAAATTACTCGATACACTGTATTTCAGCATTTCATGATAGCCGTGAATTAATATGCTTTAACTATTCCGATTTTAATTAAAAATTTAGGTCTTATTGACCTAAATTTTTTTAAGATTTAAAAACTTAAGGGGACGATAACAGACTTTTAATGATTTTATACTGAAGATGACGTCTAAACGATTAGTGTTAGTGATTTGGAAAAAATATATGTTAAATTAGAGCATTTTTCTAATATTTTAATATAGGCATATTTTTGATTGTTTATATTACATAGTGAAATTAATTTGTAAAGTTATGTCTAACGCGGATAAAAAACTGAGAATGACGCAAAATCTATCGAGTGTATTTTTCTGAAAACTTCACCATTTTAAAGATAATTTAGTATATTGATCTTTTAGTATATTTGTTTTATTACAATACTTTTTGTTTTACGTGTAATAAATTAATAATGCGTCTAATTTGGGACAGCGCTCCTTGATGGGCGAGTCCTATTACTGGTTGGACGTACGAAGCGTTGCTTGAGCTCAGTACAGAACACGCAAGCTAACCATTCAAGGTCACTGTCATATATCTGCGTCTTAAGTGTTAATCGAACGGTCGCTGACTGTACCTATAGTTAATTTGTGTTCAATTAACAGAGTGATGGAGCTTTGTTTAAGTAAAAGTTATATTCACAGCAGCAGCCCAATGTGTAAGCTTTGGCGTTATTTGTCTACCTTGTAATATAGGGCAAAAGTTGTGTAGTCCTTCCGAATGTAACAAAACAAGCCCAGTACCCTTGCGTACCTAACTTATTTTCTTAAACGATTATGACAAATTTGTTTCATTTTGACAGTTCAACAACATTCATTGCGTTATTTACGTTGTTGAACAGATTTATTTCCCAACTTATGAAGTAATGGTTGGCAATATGTTTCAAAACGAAACAAATTGTGATTGATCGTGTATTACGTAATTAGGGTACTGATCTCCGCTTAATCAAGATTAGATAACTGATTACAAGTCTTTGATAATGATTAGGAAGTTAAATAAAACCAATTTCAATGATAAACAATCATTATATTTGATCGACAACACATAAGTTACCGTACATTAGACATTAAGCGATAAGTTACATTTGGAACATAACCCGCAAAAGTAAGTAATATTTATAGCCGTTTTTGTGACCTAATAATTTCAACTGTACATTATTAACGATAACACTAGTTTTTGCGGACGCCATAATTTCAATACAGTTTTGGGGCTTAAAAAACTTCATAAGAATTCACAGTACAAATAAATCTAAGACCGAGCTATCAAACGTAACGCATTGAACTAATGGAGACAAACTTTCAAACAACTCATACACAAAAACATTCGCCAGCCAACGCCAATAGGAACCATTTCCTTGAACAAGCCCATCGTAGGGCGGATTGACGGTTTGTCACAAAGTCACATACATAGAATAAAATAAAAGTCTAGTTGATTTCTTAGTTGCTATTAAATATTTTTATCTGATGATGATTTACTGATCCATGACGTTTTCTTCTTTGAATCCATCACACGTAGGGAGATATTGGCTAGCTCACATGAAGATGGTAATAACTTATTTTGTACTTAATATCTCAAATAAATATCGTTCTCTCAGCAAGCAAGCAATTACAATAATAAATATTTATTCAAGGCTCAAAGTCAACTTGTATTAAACACAACTATTATTACATCGAGACATATAGCCATCTAATATAGAAACCAGTATCTTTCGAGAACTTTGGTCAATCATTTATATTTCTAGAACATTAAACCGTATATTGCACACTTAACACGCATATAACTACATCTTACAACACTTATTTTTTATTCAAATCATATCTTTAGATGGAACTGATATTTGTCCAGCTTATTCGACATACCCGTTTACTTCTTACTTATTACAAAGTTCTGTAGATAATTCGACATTATTTAAATACAACCATTTTCTAAGTAAAGGCCTTGTTGCAGGTTAACACACAATAAAGACAACTCGCTATTAACATCTACAACATCTAACATAGTCATCTAAAACATACATCAACTAAAATATATGTGGAAATTTAATTTAAAGAATGTAATATAGGAATAGAGGTCCCCTGGGGGTTCACACAGTCAGATTAGGAAGAAGTTATGTCAATACAGCAGTATAAAAATCGCCTAAATATTTCAATATACTTGTAGCTGAAGTCTTAGTTCGATAATTTTGTTAAGATAATAATAATAATTTAAAAACAATAATATTATACTTACATAATTATATGGCTATATAATATTGGGAACAATTTCCCTCTTTCAAAGTCAATCTCAAAAATACAGCAGTACATCAATAACTATAATGTTTATGTACCTACTTGACTAATTAATATCTAAGGTGCCTTTATTCTGAAGTCAGCAAGTCTCTACATAATATACGCGTACGAAACAGTACACTATGTATGACATACTAAACAGATTTTTAAGATTCGAGTTTTCTGATGTTATTTTTTTATTGCATATAAAAATATGCTTCAACACTGTGTGTAGCGCTTAAAAGGCACCTTGAACCATCAATATTTTTTGTACGATCGCTGTTCCACTTCCAGACATTCATTCGCCTCTGCTATGTGCTAATACCATTATTACATCAAGCAGGGTCCAACTATAACTCCCTAGAATAAGGTATCCCTTAGGTGAGGATTAATTAAATAATATTGTCTAACTAACACCATTTTAAACATGAGTATAACTTACACTTAAAACAACTAGGAACAAAATTGTATCTAATTAATTGTGAAATAGTAAAGAAAAACTGTAATGGAAGATATAACTTCGAAGGCAATAGGTGAACACATCAAGTCGACAGAATCAAACCTTGTCGTGACAGCAAGATGAGATCAAAATCAACGTTATTCTGAAGGGCTTGAAACCAGTCTCATACATTCAAAAGCTATAATTTGTCTTTTTCAAGCTAAGGAATGCAGAATAAACTAGAAATATTTAACTACTTTGTTCTACAACCCCAAAGAAGCCTTATCGGCTCGTCAAGAATATCGTAAACAAGACATAAGAGAGACAGCAATAATTGACTAAACACTACGGAACTAACCGGTGTTCAAGCCCTTCTTACGACGGTGGAACAAATTAAGACCAGTTGAACCACGTCCGACCTTCACCTGTAGGAGTGCTGCTCGTACTCTTAGGTGACTTAGGAGTCCTAGGAGTTTGTGGTTTAGAAGAGTCTGAGTTTTTGTCCTCATTAGATCCCTCGACGGCCTCGGTGGTGGATTTTAACTGAAACAAATTATTTATAATGAAGGTACGCTCTCATAACTGATGAGCTTGACGTTCGATTCCTAGCCTGGGCACAGTTTTACTTGGTTTTTCAATCTGTATGTTTGTTTTATACCTAATAAAAGATTGTTGTTATATTATGGTCGGAAGAAATAATGAATTATTCAGTTGAAAAATTACACGCACACATTAGAAAAAATACATGAAGTATGTCATAGTAAAATTAAATTGAATATTTTCTTTCTTTATAGCCAGTACCATTATAATGATACGATACTTTAATAATTTTTGCATTCAGTTATTGGCAACATTTTCGATCTCTTTTACATGGGACTTTAACATAACTGGCGAAATATTCATGCACCTCTGCCTATGTGCCTACTAGTGATGTGCTGGATATCCGTATCCGCGGATATCCGAGGGAAAAAAAAGATCTGTATCCGTATCAGTATCAGTTACTTTTTAGCGGATCTTGAACGGATCTTTTATATTAATACATTTCATTACGTATATGAAATTTTAAAGATATGTAGCAATGAAATACTGTTAACTTCAATCAAAATTAGTAAAAAAAAAAAAAAAACATATTTATTATAATTCAAGTAGAGTAAGTATCAGTAAATTAAATTATAAGGTAGTAATTAAACTATCTTTGTAGTCAGATCAAACCTCTAATATTTGTGCTATGCTAATTGAAATAATTATGTGAGTTAACACATCAATTAAAACTACGTTGTTTTTAAGAACTTAAAAAATATACGTCATAATTAATATTCAGTAATGGTAAATTGTATTTCAAAAAAAGTAACTTAGCAGCTTTGTCCCCCAAAAGTCAGTTACGATGAGGATCATAAATAATTCCAGCTGAAGTTGAGATCCGTATCCGTATCCGTATTCGCGGATCTAGACCCTTATAATCCGTATCCGTATCCGCGGATTACATTGTTTAACGATCCGGCACATCACTAGCGCCTACCCCTTCAGAGAAAACAAAGCGTGATGTTACATTATAAAGTTTTCAGACTACTGTTTTGAATATCGCTATCGTGGCATTGAAATATCGCTTGTATTGTATATGTAGTGAACTAGTACAAGTGTCCGGCCAAAACATGTTTTTTTAGCCGAAACCGTAATCGAATATTTGGCTCCTCTTCTAGTTTCCGCCGAAACAGAAGCTTAAGGGCGATACAATTTGCGGTGCAGTTTTGCGTTGTATGATGATCAAATTTCGTTACGCAGCAATTATGATAAAATAATTACTAAATTATTATCATTTAAAACATTATTATAACTCTTCAAATTATATTTGCTGCATATAAGACTATTTTGTAAAAATATGAAGATTTGCAGCAAATAAGTGTAGATCTTCAAAAATCGAGCAAATCTGTAGGCACAGGCACCTTAACACGCAATTCATGAAGCAGGAAAAGCCGCAAATTACCGATGCTAAATGCAGCATTTCTGCTTAGGCCCTAAATGATTTCAATCAATCAGAAGGTAAATCAGAATGAAATCTTTAAATCAACAACTTATACGTATTTTGATATCTTTTGATAACATAACGTCACACCTCTATTCTCCGAAGACCCTACGCAGAGATGTCTACTACTTCCAAATTTCGCCAGTTGTGTTTTATGACCCATTGAATACCCCTTAAGCCCGGACTCCACCAAAGCGGAGATGTGCGGAGATGTTTGAAGACGAGAAGAGATGTTTTTCAGCTAGGGTGTTTCCACCGAAGCTGTGCTGAGATGCGTACTGGCTAGACTAGAGCGGAGATGTGTGCTGGCTAGAGCGGAACTGTTACGGCGCCGCTCACTGCACGCCGCTCACATTTTTTCTCGTCTCCGCTGCGCGCCGTCGCCAGCTTGCGAGGCACGGCTCACATCTCCGCTTTGTATCGCCGGCGCCACCCAGCTCTCGGCGAGGCACAGCTCACATCTCCGCTTCGATCGCGCCATACAAATATGATACATTCGCTCAGTGGTCTCCACTAAAGCTGAGAGGAGACTAGATGTATGAGTAACAAAATTCTATTGTTTGTTTAAAACACATCTCTCTATCTCAGGTCACAAATTCAGACTCTAAGTTGCTACAAAAAAAATCCTAATGGTATAACCTAATAACACTTCGCCCTACATATATGGAGTCTAACGTGGTATCCAGTTTTCTATCAAAACCAATGCCGAACCGCCACAGGCCACTTTTTGGCCGAAACCTGAATCTTTAGCTGGAACTTCGGTCGAACATTAAAATAATATTCCATTGTATTGATGTATTGGACCGCATCTGCCTGATAACATACCTTCATATTAGTTTTCGCTTGCATCTCTCGTTCGTATTCCCTCACGTCTTCTAATGTCATGTTGAACCAATCGTCCATCCAAGCGAACGCCTGGCGATGACCAAGCAACAGGATTTCTCGAATCGCCTGTAAGCAACAATAGGTTGTAGGTAAAACTAAGCTACTATCTTCTAGTCTCATATACCACAGTCTCAAGACGCTTTGCCAGTGATGACCTATGGCACTGAAACGTGGTCGGTCACAATGGGCCTCATTAGAAGGCTGAAAGTCACCCAAAGGGCAATGGAGAGGACTATGCTTGGAGTTTTCCTACGTGATCGAATCAGAAATGAGGAGATCCATAAGAAAACCAAGTTATCGACATGGCCCGAAGAATTCCCAAACTTATCGGACAGTGGGTCGGGCAAATTGCTTGTAAAACAGATGGCCGATAGGGCCCAAAGGTTCTGGAGTGGCGACCGCGTACCGGAAGATGTTGCGTTGGAAGGCACCCACAAGGTGGACCGATGACCTGGTGAAGGCCGCGGGAATCCGCTGGTTACGAGAAGCACAGAACCAGTCGAAGTGGCGGTGCTTGGGGGAGGCCTATGTGCAGCAATGGACGACTTTCGACTGAAATTATGACGATGAAAACTAAAATATACAAATACCTACCTCTGTTTGTATAAATATTCAGTAGCACGTGTTTTATTTAGGAAAACATCGTCGATCTCACTTTTGAAATGTTTTCTTATAAAAAAGAAAAGAAAAGTTCAATAAACTCCCTTTAAAACTCCTGAGGGTACCGACGCGTCCGCCTGACGCAGGTCCTCCCCGGACACGATTGCTTCGGGAGGTTCCTGTTCAGGATAAGGCGGGAGGAAACGCCCGGGTGTCGCCATTGTGTGGATCGCCCGGAGGACACGGTGGAGCATACGGAGGAGGTCTGCCCGGCTTGGGCGGAGCATTGCCGTGTCCTCGTGGAGGCGATCGGCGGCGGTGATCTCTCGCGTCCGGCTCTGGTTCAGGCCATGGTACGGAGCGAGAGGAAATGGCAGGCCGTCACCTCCTTCTGCGAAGCGGTAATGCTCGCGAAGGAGGAGGCGGAACGCGTGAAGGAGAGGCAAATTTCGCGCCCTCACGCCCCTAACCGCCGCAGGAGGATACGCCCGGGGCGGGAATCGCGAGCCGATTTCCGGCCACCGTAGGCGCGGGCTTGCGGACGGTGAGCAATGGGTAGCTCGCCGTCCGATAAGGACCAAGCCCGGGTCGACGGCGCGTTGTGTTCCACGCGCACCTCAAAGAGATGTCAGCAGAATTGACGGGGTCCGCTAGGGCCAATGCCTGCCGAGGCTGCGAAGAAGTGCCGAAAGGGACATCGTGGCCCCCGGCAAACAGGGCAACCGAAGGAACACGGGTGGGTTTTAGTCAGTAAGAGTCTGACACGCCCTCCCGCTCCACCAAGAGCGGGAAAAGCACGGAACAGAAAAAACAGTGGAAATGCAAAGTAGGCGTGGCACGCGTGTCACAATTAAGCGCTGTTACGCAACTTTACTTCAGTCGTGTTCTAACAACGCGTCGAGTCGCTAGTCTCGCGACAAATTTATTTTTCCGTAAATATGCCGTATTGTTCTGTTTTGGAGTGCAAAAATGATAGTAGGAGAAATAATCTTAAAAATGGAGGTGTTTCGTACCATCAGTAAATATGATTTTATTTATTTTCTAATAAAATCTTAGTTTTTGTCAATTTACTAATAATTTAACAGAACGTTTAGTTGAAATCAACTTTATATGATTAAAATAAAGTTTATATTGGATTGAATGTATTCACTATTTCGTTCTCGAAAGTTCTTCGCTACTCAATTAGGGATGTAGTCAGGACGGGTGTTGATGTTATAGATAGTTATCGATAAAAGAAAATAAGTACCTAATTTTTGTTGTATAACATTACAATACAGATATAATGTCGCCTAACATTCATACACGAAATATAAGGTTGCATAGATGCTATATAGCGAAATTGTAATCAACTTTTACATAATGTTTGAGACGCGTTGCATTGTTCAGCCTGTAATTTCAAGTCATTTCGGTGTGTAAGATCAGTGATAAAAGCTTCCACACAGGGTTGCCGGCGCCCGCCTCACGGATAATACATAATTAAATTAGTACATAATTTAAAAAAAAAATATATAAAAAGTTATAGTAGTAGTAAATAATTGTGAGAGATCAAGGTGGATTGTTGTATCCTTCGCCAGATGTTGTCAAAATATGTCAGACGGCGGAAACATTTTTAAAAAACGTTGACATAGGGGGGAAGTGGCGATAACTCTAATTATGCGAAAGTTTATAGGAACTGTTTTATTTAATGATATTGCCTCCCATCAAATAGGCGAATTTCCTGCGTCCAATCACGTCACTGATTTATGAAGGCAATAGTCGAAAAATATATAAATGTTCGCGTACACCATTTGTTAAAATTAAATATAAGACATTCGCTACGCCAGTTTTTTAACAAATACGTTCTATTTCAAGGACAATAAATAAAAAGACAGAACAACGCATTTTTAATTTTAACCCAAGCACAGATAATATAATACTACACCCAAGTAAGATTTTTAAGAAGATTTTCACAATTTATTCAGTACTACCTGTGGTACCTGCCGCCCGCGGCTCCGCCTGCGTTGTATTAGTACTTCTCCCAATATACCTAATAAAATATAGCTACATACATATAAAAACCTACCCTACCCTATTTTACGTACCTACCTACCTACCTACCCACCTTACCCTACTTTCGTACCTACCTACCTACCCACCTTACCCTACTTTCGTACCTACCTACCTACCCACCCTACCCTAGTTTCGTACCTACCTACACTACCTACCCTACCTTCCTATCCAACATACCCTACCTACCTACATACCCGACATTTTTTTGAACTTTTCCTGTGTTCGGGCGAACACAACAAAAAAGAATTATTCAAATCGGTCAAGCCGTTTTTGAGTTTTAGCAAGAACAACGAATAGCAATTGATTTTTATTATATAGAAGATATTATTTAAAACTAAAATCTTATATATTATGTAAGATTCTATTTCTAAATAATACTACGTCATTCATCTTACAGTTTTACTCAACTCCAAACAAGTCTTATTTTCTCGAATTATGAAATCGGGTATCTATCGATATCGATAATGTTATTGAAAATTCAATGTGTTGCTGCCTTGATCGAGTAGCAGAAAACACGACCTATGATGCGAATGTCAACCTTACTACTAACGCAATTAAGTTTATAATTGCGACAACTGAGAATACCGCCATCTATGGTTGGGTAGCAGAATTTACTTGGCGATCGAATCTAGTTTGACTTTAGATTACAAAACGTCGTTGATACTTTCTGCACGAACGCAAAATAAATCCTATAATAAGAGCATGAAGGTTTCTTTCCAAATGTAGAATCTGTGACTTATGCTAGTTTTGACTAAAATTTAAACGACAAATCAAACGATCGGCTTATTTGTAGTGCATTATATGATTATCAGTTTATTTGTGAGGGTTTGGCGACAACGGTTCTCATAGTAATTTTGTTGCATTGCACTTCCACTGTTTTTTCTGTTCCGTGGGGAAAAGTGATAATTTCCCACCCAAAAAAAAAGGGTACCGACGCGTCGTTATTTTGTGACTTGCTTACGTATGAGAGTCACGCGTATCTATAAGGAAGAGATATCGTAAAGTGCCACCTGTGGTCACGCCTATTCATTACAATCTCGTAAATAAACTTACTGCTTGAACATACTCCTCGACCCTGGTCTGCAGGCCCCACACCTCGAACTTGACGCTGACGGCTTTGTAACAGCACATGATGGGCTGGTGAGAGTCCCGCCAGCCCTCCACAAGGGGACCTCGTCCAGTCTTCTCAGACTTGAAAAATTTCGGGTCTTCCGCCTCCTTGTAGTGATGCGGCTTGATTTCGTCATAAGCTATGTCTAAAAAGTCTACTTCTCTTTGTTCCAATTCTTCTTGAGTCATGCCCAGACACTAGAATTAAATAAATGTATTGTAGTGAAAATCTCTATGGAAAAACTTGTCCTTGGTTATTAAAGTAGAAATAATTCTATAACTTACATTTTCTGTAGTCCCATTATTATCTTCATATCTTGTTTGAATTGAGATAGCAAACTTTGGAATAAAGGAGCACTGGAAAAATAAACATGTTTTTAACATTAAAAGAATAATAATCCCATTTTTTATATATATTTATCCTCTCACTGGAACAATAGTAGGTATAGTCGATACATTTAATAACATTGGAAATAAAATACTTACTGTATATTCTGTGAAGATTGAGCAACATGAAAAAGACAAAAATAAATAGGTAAAAGTATTTGTAAATCAAAATAAACAGTTGGTAATGTTATAGCATAATTTTTTAGAAGGTATATTTTTAATAGGGACTTCTTATTTAAGAAATTCATTATTAATAGTCTGTTTTAGGTACAAGTTCCTTAAACATCTTAATAATTCAACTAAATGTGTCAGCTGGTCAATTATTCCTGCTGACAAGAAGAAGTGGCGCAACAAACTCCCCAGCAGCACAGCTGTCTGTTCAGTTATAAAAACTTGATTTTATACAATAGTACCTATGCAAAATAATTTTCATTACGCAACACTAAATATTAAATTAAATTATTTGCTATATGTCAGCTAGCACACGTCAATATATCAATAAAAAAAGCAGATTCGAAAAAAAACTATCAAAAGAAATATAGGTCATCTTATATTTGTTCAACAAAAGATTAGGCTAATATGCAAGGAGGAAACACAATAAGGTTTGCCCCACATTAACAATTAAAAAAAAATAGATTAAAAAATCACATTGTGTTGATAGCCATAGTGTATTTAAGAAATGTTATTTACCTGTTATAGTGTAAGGGTAATAATTCCATGCTTTTTCAGTGACATAAAATATTTTTGGTATCAGAGACTGGACCCAATAAGGTAAGTGACTGTAAAACAAGGAAAAGGGAAATATAATTAACATTTTATACATTTATATAAGCATTTAAAAATAGTTCTAGTTATATATAACTTCTATTAAGTAATATCTTGTAGGTAGCCACTGAGTGAAAACATGCATTCTTTTTAATTATAAAAGGAAGTGTTTACTCAGACATTATATAAATAGAAAAAATGTGTCACACCTGACAAATTTGTAAATCTTAATCTTATCTATTCATGATAAGATTATAAATTAAAAATCTGTACTTCCGGAATACCTTTGGCCACACCTAGTACGGATTTACAAGCTAAGTTTTGGAAAGATCCATTTATTTAATGAAATGTAAAATTAAATAATTGAATATTTTCTTTACATAATAAAGGCAGAAAAGTCTGAGAATTACATCTCAAATGTCAAATTCAAAGCAATAAACACACCTAGACAGGTGTATTCTCTTCTCAGTATACTGTCCCACTCCATTGATTTCATCAGTGACTTCCTCATTAGCCACTACCTCCACTCCCTCTCCATTGCTGGACTGTTCGAAGCTATGCCGTGCTATCATATACAGCTGACCTATGCGATACTAGAAGAAAGCATTACAATCATACACATGTTTCTGATAATTATTTTTATGCTACCAGACTGTTTACATAATTTATAACTATGAACTTTAAACCTCAGTTCCATTATATGCAATTAGCGATAAGATGTAATCAATTAAAATGATAAAAGGTTGAGCCGATAGCTGTGCCCTGTAGTTAACAGTCTACTGAATCACAAGAGATAGTACAAATAGAAAACTAATACGCACTGCAGACATCAATCTGCAGCCATACATATGCAATGTTATGGCTATGCAACTATAAATCAAATGCTAATCTTTCCAAGGCCGTTTTTGTCGTAAATACAACCTACTTAACAAGGAAAGTTATATGCCATAGTATTTAGTTAACAAGGTAGTGTATATAGTTAGTTATGCTTTTGAAATTTGTAAAAATTACACAAAGTTTCTTTAATAAAATATAAATCCTGCGTAGCTTTAGCAATGTGGATAGGTACCTCCTCGACTGTCATCGGCATACAAATTCTGAATTCCTTTGTTAACACCATTTTCAAATTTTGATCAAGTTAAATAACACAATATTTCCTTCCTGAATCGATATTAAATTTTGATTTCAGTAAGCGCACAAATTCACAAAATCACGATTGTACAAAATAATCACCAGTTCAGTCAGTCTTCTTTGACTTGACCATTAATGACATTGACAATGTATTGACATTTCATTTGTCATAGATGATTTGACATTTCTCATTTCTCAACATCACTCAACCAACATTCAACATAACATTGAATTAGTAAGTTCTACATCGATTGAATCACTGCATTGTCTCTATTGAACAGATACAATACAGTGATTGAACATTTATTTGTGTGAAACACTTGAAAATGAATCGCTAAAATAAAAGTTTATCGTGTATAAGATAGATACAGTGCGAGTCTTTTTAATGTGCGCATATCGAAATGATCCCGAATATTTGTTTTAATTTTAACGACGTTTTTTTTTTAAATATATTTTTATGGATTCAAGGAAAAAAGAGTAACAAAACGGTGTAACAGCTAAATTATCTATCGCAATGAAACAAACTCCATAATAATTGGAAGTAATTAGGCGTCCTCATAAAATAAAAATTGTGTAAAAAAATATATAATTTTTACAATAATCGTAAACTCAATAAGCTTTCTCCCACATCTCCCACCGTTTTCTTCTTATAACTTATTTGGCAAATACAAAGGTCCCCGTATTTTTCCAGTAAACAGCTGCACAACTGGGCTTAATAATTAATTATGCGTAAAAGAAGTCGCTTGTTTATAAAAATGTATGGCCAGCTGTCAAATTAATAAGGCGTTGGCATGGTTGGAGATCAGCGCCATCTGAAGTGAGCAAGTGGCAGTTTTTATCCACATTGTTAAAAACACTGCTTGTGGGTGGCTCAAAACCTACTAGCACTTGTCGGCAAAGTACTGCCAACATCGTAAGATAAGATAAGATAAGATTTATTTCTCACCACAATATAAAGTACATTTTCAAATGATCATAGGACAATACATAATAGTTTTACTTATACTGTGGGAGACTGGTGCCTATGCTAGACGCAACTGTGCGTTCGCACTGGCGAAACATTTACAACGAAACATGTTGGAATCTCTATTTTCTGTCAATTTTCCATATAAAGTTTGACAGTCACTAGAGATTTCAACATGTTTAGTTGTGATGTTTCGCCAGTGCGAACGCATAGTAAGGCCTGTATTTCAGGACACCGTCTCCACCCCTTTTTTTTTTTGGGTGGGAAATTATCAAACAACTTCTCCCGCTCTGGGCGGAGCGGGAGGGCGTGTCAGACTATTACTGACTAAAACCCACCCGTGTTCCTTCGGTTGCCCTGTTGCCGGGGGCCACGATGTCCCTATCGGTTTTCTTCGAACCCCTGGCAGGCATTGGCCCTAGCGGACCCCATCAATTCTGCTGACATCTCTTTGAGGCGCGCGTGGAACACAACGCGCCGTCGACCCGGGCTTGGTCCTTATCGGACGGCGAGCTACCCATTGCTCACCATCCGCAAGCCTGCGCCTACGGTGGCCAGAAATCTGCTCGCGATTCCCGCCCCAGGCGTCTCCTCCTGCGACGGTTAGGGGCGTGAGGGCGCGAACTTTGCCTCTCCCTCACGCGTTCCGCCTCCTCCTTCGCGAGCATTACCGCTTCGCAGAAGGAGGTGACGGCCTGCTATTTCCTCTCGCTCCGTACCATGGCCTGAACCAGGGCCGGACGCGAGAGATCACCGCCGCCGATCGCCTCTACGAGGACACGGCGTTGCTCCGCCCAAGCCGGGCAGACCTCCACAGGTCTCCACCCCTTTGGAAGCAGTTACATTTATTAAGATGCACTCGTACACAAATGCGGTAAGTTATATAAAAACAAAAAAAAAGAGAGATTACACTAGGTAATAAACATAAGTAAAATATTTAGTTCCAAATGTCACCATGTCAGACTCTTTTATATCAACCTGTACGTTATAATAATTTGTATACAAAGGTACACGTTAAGCCTGTACCCTAATTGCGTAACTCATTTTCGTAAACAATTTCGCGAAATTGTTTCATTTTGACATTTCAACAACATTCATTGCGTTATTTACGTTGTTGAACAGATTTTTTTTCCAACTTATGAAGCAATGGATTAGAAATCTGTTTCAAATCGAAACAAATTGTGTTTGTGTTGTATTACGCAATTAGGGTACGGGTCTCCTGTGAGTGTTTATTCGAAACATTACACAAAAACATCGCAACAAAGAGGCGTGGCCATTCACATTTGTGTATGTAAACACGAGGTTTTGTATGTAAGCAAATGTTTATGTGTAAGGTTTTAGTGTAATGTTTCGAAAAAACACGCGCAGGAGACCCGGCTTTACTTTCCCGCGCACTCTCGAACATTAGTGTTGTCTATCGATATCGATCACTTCGTCAGCTTCATGCCAATCGCTAGTACAGACGCCAGCACTTCGTTACTACAATCTGTCTTTATTTAATAGATTTTCAACTTTATCGCGGAACTATAAGATTCAAAGTTGATTGGAAAAAATTTACAATTTCGGGTAGCTTGATGTGCTGGCGTCTGTACATACTACCCGCCCCTGATGCGCATAGGGCTGGGACAACCATTGGATTGTCGATTGGACGAAAGAGGCACAGCAGAGGAGTCTCGGATGTAATGGATGGTCAACCATTCACGGACCGACCTCGGCAAGCGTAGCCAAACCGCGAACGATCCGTGTGGCTGTTATTACATAAAACATTCTAACCAGACTGGGCCACGAGCACGAGACCCTCAAACTTTGTAATGTGTATCCGAAAATAATTCTTCGTAAATGACATTGACATTTGTTTGGCTGACAGTTCCTGACTGATGGAGGTGGGTGGACTGGTGACAACAAAACTGGAAACATCAAAATCGTTATTGATCTAATAGCAATTTTTAAGAAAGTTTAGTTCCGCTGTAAACTGTTAAATAAAAAGGTTCAATCAAAGTCAATTTCTTCTAGAGGAAGGTCTGATAAGCAGCGCTGGTGCCACATTGTTGTGATAATTAACTTTACTATAAAATGGATCCCAAGGAAGTGGTAGAACATCTAGTTGCATTAAAAGTGATGAGGTTGACCAAACCTGCTTTAATAAGCCCAAAAATCGTAACATGCGATTCTAAAGACTTACCAGGTAATATATTAAACAATTACCTCAAAGACGATGCTACTTCTGTCACCCAAATGGAAACCCTTTCTGCAGGCCAGTTTCTATTACTTCCTCAAAGTTTTGGGAATATTTATCTTGGTGAAACGTTTTCCTGTTATGTTTGCGTACATAATGAAACAAATAATCCTGTGCAAAGTGTGTCTATAAAAGCTGATTTGCAAACGAACTCACAGAGAATATTACTAACAACTCAACAGAACCTCTCTCCTACAATGCTTGATGTAGATGAAACATTAAGTGATGTCATACATCATGAAGTCAAGGATCTTGGCACACACATTCTTGTCTGTGAAGTTACATACATGTCTAATTATAACACACTTGCATCATTCAGAAAATTCTTTAAGTTTGAAGTAATGAAACCATTGGATGTGAAGACGAAGTTTTACAATGCTGAATCTGATGATGTCTATCTTGAAGCTCAAGTGCAAAACATAACATCTGGACCAATTATATTAGAGCAGGTCTCTTTGGAAAGCTCCCAACAGTTTAATGTTAAATCATTGAATGAAGTTGATGATGGACTTTCTGTATTTGGAGATGTTACTTTACTTCAACCACAAGAAAGCTGTCAGTATCTTTATTGCTTGACACCAAGAGAGAATATTTCGAAGGAAATAAAACTATTGGCAGCTGCTAAAAATATTGGTAAACTGGATATTGTATGGAGGTCTAACTTGGGTGAAAAGGGGCGGTTACAAACTAGTCAATTGCAGAGAATGACACCTGACTATGGAGATATCAGACTCACATTTGAAAAATTACCCAGTAAAGTGTCTGTGGAGGAGCCTTTTGATTTCCAATGCAAAATAGTCAATGCCAGTGAGAGGACCCTAGACTTAATTCTAAAATTACGCTCCCTTCAGGATTCTAGTCTTCTATGGTGTGGTATTTCGAACAAGAAACTCGGGCCTTTGGAACCGGGCCAATCTTTTTACATAAGCTTAACAGCTCTACCAATAAATACAGGTTTATGTAATATATCTGGAGTATCTTTATTAGATTTATTCCTGAAGAGAACATATGATTATGATGATTTAGCATCTGTTTTTGTCTATTAAACTTATTACGATAAAGTAAATATATATTATATTTAATCAATTCTTTTATTCTTTGTATTCTACTGCTGCAAAGACATGAATTTTCACTCTTTGTAAATAGCCTTCTCAGAGTTCATTTAGGAGTTGAATGCACAACATCTTACATCCAGTATTATAATAATTGCTTTATTTTCAGGCAACTAAGGCCCATAGACAAAATACATAAATTAATAATCTTATAAAATAATAAACTAATACATAATATAAAAACATCTCTATAAAATCTAGTTACTACGTTGGGTCGGCGACGTATTGCGCTGAGTCGTGGTGTCATGTAGCCTTCCGCGAAAACGCCGGTACACGACACCCGTCGGCCAAAATTCCTCCTTCATGAAAGTCTCTAGGTGATGAGTCGGAACCCGCACCACAAAAGATTTGAAGTTAATCTTATGGCGCGACTCCAACTTCTCGACTCTCAAGGTGAACTTGGTCTTCATCCTGATGTACTCCACGATCTCCTCTACCTTCGTGGTGTGATGTAGACGTGACACGTACAGCTGCGTCGATGGAATAGCGGGACGCAGCAACATGTCGGGACCAGTCAATGCGGTACCGCACTGATTGCGACAAGTAGGCTTCTTCTTCTTGTTCTTCTTCTCCACGCGAATGAAGCCTTCTTCATCGGTCTGTCCTTGGCTTGTTACCGGCGGCAACGAACTTCGAACTGCTTCGGAGGGTCTTTGGGCACCCCTCGTATTGTTGGGTTGCCGCTGATGATTTGCGTATTAAGTAAGTATCAATTAATAGGGAGTGAAAATGCTCTAATATACAAATTAATAAACGTTGTGATATAACTTATAAGCATCAATTTTATATCTCTGGTTTTAAGTTGAAAGAAAATCACGAAACCTTTAGGTACTTTAGTACATTATTTTTACTTGCATTTTGGGATTTTTTCTCCTTGAGTTCAGAAGTTATACTAAATTCGTAAATTTTTAGGGTTCCGTAGTCAACAAGGAACCCTTATAGGTAGTTTCGTCATATCCGTCTGTCTGTCCGCAGTTTAGCTCAGAGACTGTACTAGAAAGCTGTAATTTGGCATGGGTATACTTACATACCTATTAATTAAGTACACCAACAAAGAAATAAAATTCTCTCCTACACGTAAGTAAACTGGTGATTATTTTTTTTTCGCTTCTATCCCATGGTGTGAGGTTAGGGTTGCCAGATGGTCGGGATTCGTCTGGATTCTCCCGACATTTTAAATGATCTCCAGACTCCCGACAAAACTCAATATCTCCAGAAAAACAGCTTCTGGGAAAGTTCTGTCCAAAATGATAATGATGAATAATTATGATGACAAATTATTAGGTAATAGAAATAGAACCTTATTATGGAATGTTTTCGATATGAGAAAACCTTTTTTTGCGTCGAAGCTGAACTGTTTTTAAAACGGGCTATTCGGAGCTATTCAATACTTGCAAGAACGCTATGATTTTTCTGAGATTTTTTTATTTAAAAAATCGTTGTATTATCTAAAGAAGGTGCAAATTTATTTACGAGGGAAGAGCTATCCATATTGCCCGACGTACTTAATAGTTCAAACGATATTGACCAAGATGCCTTATAAACAGATTACTGTAGTCTCCGAGAAATATATCAACATCTTCCAAAAGACAAGGATATCTCAAATGACAATTGGGTATATACTTTTAAAAAAAATGCAATAACGACATCAACTACTTATTTTAAAAAAAATCATTTGTGTTGTTAATTCCTGTGAGCAATGCTTATTGTAAAAGGGTGTTTAGTTTGCTAAATAATTTATATATTAAAGAGACAAATCGATTCGATAAAAATCGATTTAATAAAAGCTGGGTTATTATTTAGACTGAACTTTGAAGTATATTGTTTTAATTTGAAATCCTTTCTGAATAGGTACTCCTAAAGGATCCAAATAAGTGGACTCAGTAAAGTCCAATGCCAAATACATGTGGCAAACAAAAAATTAAGTGTAGGTACAGACGCCAGCACATCAAGCTACTACAATCTGTCAAATTTATTTAATAGATTTTCAACTTTATCGCTGATATCTAAGATTCAAAGTTGATTGGGAACATTTGACAGTTTCGGGTAGCTTGATGTGCTGGCGTCTGTACTTAAATTAGTTATAGTGTCAAAAATGTTAAGTCTTTTTGTAGACTATAAAAAAAATATCCCGACAGCAATCCCAAAATCCCGACATTTTCAAGTTTTGTCCAGATATTTTGGTCTTCCGATCTGGCAACCCTATGTGGGGTGTTGTTAGAAAGGTCGTTCAAAAATATTGTGAGTGTGTAAAAACCATTTATGGATTCAAGGATCCGTTTGCGAAATATTAAGCTTTAAAGTGCTAATTTTTGTTAGAGTCAAGTGTCACGGCAGTAGTATAACGAAATACTTAAAAGAAAATGTAGGAAAACTATCACAGCTAAGTAGGCTCTACAAGTTAACGAGTAATAATCGACCAACTTACATTTGCAGTTGCAAAAACATGTTCTCCCATTCTCATTCCTTATGGGAGAACATGTTTTTCAATTAGGTTCAATTTTAAGTTTGTTCTTAGGATAAATTCATCCCAACTACGGAACCCTTCATTGTACGTGGTCCGACTAGGGCCGCATTCCGAGTTACGCTAAAAGTGATAATATCGCGAATCCGACCAAATTTAATAGTCACAAAATGTAAGGGTTATTGAGTTATAATTGTAACTTTGGACTTTGGTCGGATTCGTGATATTATCACTTTTAGCGTAACTCGGAATGCGGCCTGGGTCCGACACGTACAACTTTCCTCTGTGGTTTATATTGTAACTATGCGTTCGCACTGGCGAAACATCACAACAAAACATGTTGAAATCTCTAGTGCCTGTCAAACTTTGTATGGAAAATTGACAGAAAATAGAGATTCCAACATGTTTCGTTGTAAATGTTTCGCCAGTGCGAACGCACAGTTAGGGTCATTTAGTATCTTAGTAGATAATTGTATTACAAATGTTAGTCGATTGATGTGTCAGGATAGTTTTCAATGTTTCTGTTGACATGTTTGTTAATTCGTTTAAATAATCTTGTGATATGAATTCAGTCATTGATTTGTTTGTTAAAGTATTTTAGTTGATACAAGGGCGGATCCAGCCTTCGAGTCAGGGGGGGGTCACATATGTTAAACCTTTTTAGATTTCTGAACGCAGCCTATCTGTCAATGTCTAATGTCATCTGTTCCCTCCAATTTTACTTTTGTGAAAAAGCGTGTGACTCGCAAATAAAACATAAAACTCAAAATATGTTTAATTTCATCGGCCTCTGGCTTTAAATAATAACAGCAGAGCGTGGTTGATCGAGAAAAGTAAAATGACGTCGTCGGGAACATGTAATTTTCCCAAACTGAACGACAATATAGCGTTCTCCAACTGGAAGTTTCGCGTGAAGATTTTGCTAGAAGAAAGAAACCTTGCAAGCATATTGGATAAATACGACAAGGAGATCAAAGAAAATGTTGAAAGTGATGCAAAAGCTCGGTCAATCATTGTACAGTGTGTTACTGACCGATACCTGAACATAATCAAGAAATGTAAAACAGCGGCCGAAATGTTGACTTCTTTGGAAGAAGTTTTCGAAAGAAAAAGTGTGTTTAATAAGCTTTTCCTACGTAAAAAGCTAATCGCAATGAAATGTACTAGCGGTAAAAGTCTACAAGACCATTTCCTGCAATTTGATAACCTAATAACCCAATTGGAAACAGCTGGAACTACAATGGAAGACAGCGACAAATTGACACATTTATTCCTTACATTACCTGAGGAATACAGCACAGTGATAACAACATTAGAAACCATGAGTATTGAAAAAGAGCTCACCGTAGATTTTGTGAAATCTAGACTTCTAGATTCAGAGCTAAAATTGAAAGAAAAGAAAACTGAAGCTGTAGAGAGCAGTTTTTACTCCTGCTATAAATGTGGGAAAGAAGGACACATGGCATACCAATGTGACAAGAAGACTGAAAACAATAATCAAATACAGCGAGGCAGAGGAAAATTTAGATTGAGAAGTAGAGGAAGATCAGGATTCAGAGGAAAGTCCAGAGGACAAGGACATGTAGTGAAAGCGAATGAAAACTCTAATAATGATGAAACATTTATTGCTTCAAGCATGGAACACATATTGCATACAGATCAGGATGCATCAGAGATTATTTTTGTTGTGGACTCGGGAGCAACACATAACTTCATACAAGAAAAATATGAAAAATTTATGACAAATGTGACGGAACTTCAAGAACCAATTAAAATAAAAATTGCAAATGGAGAAGTTTTATGTGCCAAGAAAAAAGGCTATTTACGAACCTTTTATGAGGGAGACACACCTGTCACAACTGAAGGTCTCATAGTGAGTGGAATTGAAAGCAATTTACTGTCAGTAAATGAACTGATGAATAAAGGCAAATGTGTAATATTTAAAAATGGAGAGTTAATAATAAAATCTGAAAAACGAGTATATTATGGAGAAAAGAAGGGAAAGTTATACATATTGAAAATGCAACTACCTAATGAAGAATATAAATGCCATTACAGCGATGAAGACCTGAATAGTGGTGATTTATGGCATATCAAACTTGGCCACCTCAATCGTAAAGCACTAAGTTTGTTGAACTTGCCTTACAGCAAAAAGGTATGTGAAGTTTGTATGAAAAATAAAAGTACAAGGCTACCTTTCAAGACAATTACAAAGTCACAATCAAAAGATGTAGGAGAATTAATACACTCAGATGTTGCTGGACCCATGAGAGTACCAACAAAAGAAGGCTACAGATATTACCAAACCATACTGGATGATTACTCACATTTTACTCAAACTTACCTGTTAGTAAACAAATCTGAAGCAGCAGACAACTTGATAAAATATGTAAGGGAAATAGAAAAAGAAATAAAAATAAAGAGAATCCGTTGTGATAATGGAGGTGAATACTCGTCAAACTATTTTAGAAAGTTTTGTGAAGAAAAAGGTATAAAAATAGAGTATACAGTACCTTATAGTCCACAAATGAATGGAAAAAGCGAGAGGCTAAACAGATCCATTTATGACAAAGCTCGAACTATACTGGATGAATCATGCTTACCAAGACATCTGTGGGGCCATGCTATTTTGACAGCAACATTCTTGATCAATAGATGCCCATCAAGTGCAATTGATTTTGAGATACCAGCAATGATATTTGAGAGAGAAATGGTGCTCAATAAATTGAAACCATTTGGATGCAAAGGATGGATGGTCATTCTACCAAGAAGAGATAAATTAGATTCAAGAGCAAAAGAAGTAAGAATGATCGGCTATGCTAGAAACGGATATAAAGTATGGGATCCAATAACAGATACTGTTATTGTGACTAGAGATGTAAGATTTAATGAAAGAGATTTTAAGTACCAACAAGCTCAGATTAATGAACAAGAAGATGATAAAGTATACATTGAAGAAAAAGATGAGGTACAACACAATGAAGTAGAAAGAAAGAGAAAAGATGAAGAAGAAAGAAAGAGGAAAGATGAAGAAGAAAGAAAGAGAAAAGATGAAGAAGAAAGAAAGAGAAAAGAAGAAGAAAATAAAATTAAAGAGAGAAAGACAAATGAAGAACAAAAGGCTCAAGAAAGTACTAGCCAAAATACGAGAAGTGGCAGATTAATTACTACACCAAAACATCTAAGTGAATATGAAATGTATGAAGCATACTGCTTGATAAGTTCAGAAGATCCACAGGAATTTAAAGAAGCTATGGAAAATGGATGGGAAGAAGCCATCAAAACAGAAATACAAGCTCTACAAAAAATGAATACATGGACAGAAACTGATTTACCTGAAAACAAGAAAGCCATAGATACAAAATGGGTATTTAAAACTAAAGAAAATAACTTGAAAAAGGCTCGATTAGTAGTGAAGGGTTTTCAACTAAAAGAAGACTCTGACTTTGGGAAAAATTATGCTCCAGTAGCAAGAATATCCTCAGTTCGAACAATGCTTGCACATGCAATACAGAAAGGATGGAATATAAGACAGCTCGATGTACCCACAGCGTTTCTGAACGGGATGCTTGAATCTGAAGTGTACATCAAACCGCCTGAAGGTGTAAAAGCAACAAAGTACAAAGTTTTAAAACTGAATAGAGGATTGTATGGATTAAGAGAAAGTCCCAAATGTTGGAACCAAAGATTTAATAGCTTTGCAGAAGAAAAGGGTTTCAAAAGATCTCAGTATGATGTCTGTCTATACAGAGGAGAAACATTGAATGTGTGGATGTTAATATATGTTGATGATATTATTCTAACTGGAACTGAAGAAGATATAGAGAAGGTAGTGAAATATCTGAAAGTGGAATTTCAAACTAAAGATTTTGGGTTTCCTAAGTCATTTCTAGGAATGGAAATTGAAAAGAAAGAAGATGGTCTTAAGATCACACAGAAAAGACAAATAGAAAACATGCTCATAAAATTCAACATGCAAGACTGCAAGAGCTCGACTACACCATTAACAAAAGGATACCAATTTGATGAAAATGAGCCAATAATATCTGATGTACCTTATCGCCAGTTAATTGGTAGTCTCATGTTTGTGTCAACAGTCTCACGACTGGATATTACCTATGCAACCTCATACTTAAGTCAATACCTGGATAAGCCTACAAAGAGCCTTTGGATACAGGCCAAGAGAGTTCTGAGGTACCTGAAAGGAACACAAGAGACTGGACTACACTACAAAAAATCTGAAAATATGACATCTATAGAAACATACTCTGATGCAGACTGGGCAGGTTCACACACGGACAGAAAAAGTGTATCAGGATCTGTAACATTATACAATGGATGTCCTGTTGCTTGGTTTTCTAGAAAGCAAGCATGCGTTTCTCTGTCAACAGTAGAAGCCGAATATGTAGCAGCTGCAACTAGTGCATGTGACTTACTCTACATAAAAGGACTATACAGTGATTTGAATGGACTGAAAAGTGATGTGTTGTGTGTATTGTACATGGATAATAGAGGTGCAATTCAAATATCAAAATCATTTGAAAATAGTAAACGTGCCAAGCACATTGATATAAAACACCATTTTTTAAAAGATATTATAAGTAGAAAATTAATTAATGTTGAATATGTCTCTACTCATAATAATGTGGCAGATGTATTAACAAAATCATTGTCGGGTGAAAAGCTGCACACCATGAAACAAATCTTAAATATTGTTCAGTAAATATTGTTTTTCTAATGTACCAATAGTTTTGAAACGATTTCAATCTATGACAGATTTTCAATCGAGGGGCAGTGTTAAACCTTTTTAGATTTCTGAACGCAGCCTATCTGTCAATGTCTAATGTCATCTGTTCCCTCCAATTTTACTTTTGTGAAAAAGCGTGTGACTCGCAAATAAAACATAAAACTCAAAATATGTTTAATTTCATCGGCCTCTGGCTTTAAATAATAACAACATAGTCGGGGTCAGTCAGGACAGGTTTCAATCAGTGGCGGACTAAGCCTGTCGGGGGCCCAGGGGAGCAAAACAAAATAAAGCCGGCGGCGGTCTTCTCAGTTTATGTAGGTATTTCTAGTAACACTTCACAAAAAAAAAAAAAACCGACCTCCAAAAAAAAACACTACAAAGTGAAAAATAACTTTAATTTCGGAAGTCGGTGTCTTGGGTTTTGTATTTTCGTTTTATGCCACCGACTTCCGAAATTAAAGTTATTTTTCACTTTGTAGTGTTTTTTTTTGGAGGTCGGTTTTTTTTTTTTTTTTAAGTTTTATTTTTCACTTTTTAGTTGTGGTACCTACCCCAGACACATTCGAATACCACTACCTGCTACCAGTGACAGAAACTTATCATATCATCTACATACTAAGTGGGAAAAAAAAACGTATTTTGTAGCTAACTCAAAAACTATCCAAGCAAAGTTAATAAAATTTATATGGGACCAATTCCAGAGCACACCCTTTCAAACAAAAAAAATAATTTTCAAAATCGGTCCACAATTGACGGAGAAATCGGTGGACATACATAAAAAAAAAAAAAACAAACATACGCGACGAACATATAACCTCCTCCTTTTTGGAAGTCGGTTAAAAATAAAAATGACAGCAAAACAAGTATAATGTGTCTAATTATACGTAATCTAACTACACCATGGACCTCGCAACAGTCAGGAGAATTTTTTCAGGGAGGTGCATTTTCGTCTCTTCATCAATAGGATACGAAAAGTAAAAATGTAGGGGAGCGCGAGCAAGGCGAGCTCGAATTTTTTTGCACCTCGTCTCGGAATTCTCGGTTAGGTTTCTATTAAATATCCTTACGGAAATAGGAGTTGCTTTGTCGACTTATGCAGAAAAGTTTAAGTTAGAAAAACATAGAATTCAAAAGCGAGCTCGAAAATTTTAGCACACCGCCTTGTGTAAGAGATAAGGTTTTTTTTTTCGAGTTCCTTTGTCGACTTATGCAGAAAGTTTGAGAATGTAGATTGTAGCGAGCGGAGCGAGCTCGAAAATGTTCATCCTCAACCTCCAACTCTAAACTGCTTCTCACTGAATATTTATGTTGACCGTGTTTGGGATATCATTAAAAGTACTTCTTAAGATTTAGGGGGCCGCCAAGACCGGGGCCGGGGTGGTTTGTCTTGACACTATTCTGGGGTATTTAATTTCTACGTCTAGTTGCTAGCTTCAGATAAACCTACTACTAAGGTTGACTGGTAGAAAATGCCTGTGGCATTAAGTCCGCCTCTGTACATTTATGTGCTTGAAGTATTAAATAAATAAACCTACATGGACACTTATGAACCTTTTTGGCGCAGCCGTGAGGCACACACTATTGTTTTAAAAACATTATTTTTATTTCCACTGTAATCTGTGTTTTGTGTTTCGCGAACTGTGTCCAAATAAATGTTTTTTCTTTCTTTCTTTTCTTTCTTATTTTGTATGTCGTTCGCATGTGTGGCAATGACAAACATCCTACGTGGCAACATCATACAAAGTATTTATTTGATTAAATTTATCAATGAGATTAGAAAAAATACCAGCGGTTGACCTAAACGTAGCCCAGGGGGGGGTCATGACCCCCATGACCCCCCCCCTGGATCCGCCCTTGAGTTGATATAATTAAACCTCATTAAAACCTCCCGCGCTATGAGTGGTGGCATAAATTGTCAACCTAACGTTTTTCGATCCGTCATTGACGGGATTATGGATGAGCCGCACAGATATAAAATGTCATAGAGGAAAGTAATATACAGGGTTACTGGTAACTCGACGTATTCCTTGCAGGACGTCATAGTAGGGTTAAAATGCAACAAATTAAGCCACCAAATGTTCTACTGAAATTCAGTAGTTTTTGAGTTTTAGTTTTTTATGAAAAATCCCAGATTAAATCATTTGAAACCAATTTAAAAATGATTTACGGCGCGACTGTACTGAAATTTAAGTTATTATCATAGTTGACGCCGTAGCAGACCTTTTTTAATAATTAAAAAGTTCAATAATGCCTAAAACTTTGGCAAATATCACTAACCAAACATTTAATTTTTTGTAATTTTTGCTATTACTTCATAAAAAATGTAGTCTAGTGCAAAAAAAAAAAAACTACACCTGGTGTACAAATTACTAGGAAAATATCCTTGTCTTATCAGTTATTCAGAAAGGTATGATTGTCAATACTTTTGCATGTGTGCCAGGGAAGAGAAGAGTTTTATGGGGGGCAGGTAAAATTGCGAGACGGTCAACCTATTGTTTCGTATTCGTATTATTCGTAGTTTTTACCTGCGCTTGAACTCCAAACACTCGGGGAGCTTTGTGATTGGTCGCTATTGTTCTCTCGGCATGACAGGGGGTGCGATTTTGCAAAATTTGGTCGTCAGCGTTAGTTAGTTTCAACTCTACGTCGCGCAAGCTCGTGTTTTGTTACTGGCTATTTCCCTAACTGTTGCTGCGTATCTTGCTCTTGTGCTGTGCTGTGCCTTCATAAGCGCTGACTATGGCTGCATATTCTAATCCTGAATACGCTGACATAATGTACTGTTACGGACTTTGTGACGGTAACGCTGCTGAGGCGCGGCGAGAATATCAACTTCGCTTTCCCAACCGCCGACTCCCCCACGTTAGTGTCTTCGGATCGACTTATCGGCGAATATCTGAAACTGGCAGCGTCCAAAGAAGCAGGCAAGTTGACACTGGTCGTTCCCGGAGATACACGGCTAAGGACGAGGAGCTTATTCTTCAACGTTTTATTGACGATCCTAACACATCGACAAACATCGTAGCGCGTGAGCTTGGTATGTCACAGTGGAAAGTCTGGTCTGTAGTTCACTTGTCAGGCCGACATCCATACCATTACCAACCATTCCAGTCATTAGAAGAAGGAGATCCGCCGAGACGGCTTGAATTTTGTCGTTTAATGCTAAGTGCCGACGCCGACAGCGAAAACTTTTTAAAAAACATTCTGTGGACTGATGAGTCATGTTTTGATCGTGATGATATCACAAATTACCACAACTTACATTACTGGGCACCGAAAGCAGAAGCAAACCATAAAAAACTGAAACCAACCGCATCCCAGCGAAGGTTCTCGCTTAATGTTTGGATGGGTATTATTGACGACAAATTAATTGGCCCACATTTTTTACCCCGAACACTAAATGGGGAACTTTATGAAGATTTCTTCAGAAATCATTTATCAGCACTGCTCACGGATGTACCGGAAGAAAGAAGAGCAAACATGATTTACCAACATGACGGATGTCCAGCCCACTTCCGAATCACAATTCGACAATTGCTGGATGAAAACTATCCAAACCGATGGATAGGGCGCGGTGGGCCGATTCCGTGGCCTGCACGAAGCCCTGATCTGACGCCGCTAGACTTTTACGTCTGGGGTCATATGAAAGATCTAGTTTATGTGACCCCAGTAAATTCAATTGAAGAACTAAGGGAGAGAATTACAAATGCGGCGGACCAGATGAGGGCAACAATCACATCAAGAATAACAAAAACCGAAGTAAGGAAGCGAATAAGAACATGTATTCGAAACCGAGGGCAGCACATCGAACAAGACGTGTGAAATGTGTGTAATTAAAGTTTTTAATATTGATTAAAAAGAATAATAATGTTCACGATTTTGTTTTTGATTTTTCGAATAATCACCTTTTTGTGAAACGCACGCCTGTACTAAATCAAAAACGATTTTCATAATGTAGTCCATGATTTTGTATTAACTTTCATACCTTTTTGGATAGCTGATAAGACAAGGATATTTTCTTAGTAATTTGTACACCAGGTGTAGTATTTTTTTTTTGCACTAGACTAAATTTTTTATGAAGTAATAGCAAAAATTACAAAAAATTAAATGTTTGGTTAGGGATATTTGCCAAAGTTTTAGGCATTATTGAACTTTTAATTATTAACAAAGGTCTGCTACGGCGTCAACTATGATAATAACTTAAATTTCAGTACAGTCGCGCCGTAAATCATTTTTAAATTGGTTTCAAATGATTTAAACTGGGATTTTTCATAAAAAAACTAAAACTCTTAACTAATTCAAAAACTACTGAATTTCGGTAGAACATTTGGTGGCTTAATTTGTTGCATTTTAACCCTACTATGACGTCCTGCAAGGAATACGTCGAGTTACTAGTAACCCTGTATATCGGGAATTGATGTAATTGTACCGTGGTGAAGAATAGAAAAATATAAGTTTATTTATTATTACGTTACGCGTTTCATTCCTGGCCAAAAATATGTTCTGTAGACTAAAGGCTCTTTCAAACAGGCGCGACACGCGACGTCGCGCTGGTCTGTACGAGCCTTTAAGTCCATGCGAGTGTACTATTAGCCCACGTGCGCACGGATGCAAAAATATCGCGGAGGGATTTTCTCGCATACTGGATATTTATTTAGCGCCGAGAGTTGAAAATAAAACAAGGAGTTTTTCGACGCGCTGGGATGCACTCTGTTGAATTCTCAACGCTCGGCTCAACAACGAGAGTTGAAAATCCAGTGCGCGATGAAATCCCGCTGCGATATTTTTACGTCCGTGTATACGTGGGCTTATTCTAACGATTGATTAGGGTCAATCATTTTGATTTTAAACGAAGATGTAGATGGTGCTTTAACAGAATCCATTGCCAGAATAGAAAATAATTTTAAAAAATGTTTGTGTTTGTCCGTGTTATTTCAGTTATCTGTCATATCATCTCTGTCAATTTTCTGCAAGTTTGTAGATTTAGGGAATTTTTAAGTTTTCGAGTACTCCTTTCCGATTTATTCAACAACGAATGATTGTAAACTTAACATTTACTAAGCTGAATGAAATTTATTTAGGGACTAAATGAAGATTAGCTTTCGCACAGTTTAATTTACTGTAATCGCAATAGCAAATGTTCCTATTGTGAACAATTTAATTCTGATGTGGCCCAATCATGTCGAGTCGAACTGTGACTCTGTTATCTTAGCTAATTTTATTTCCTTTTGAACGTTGAAGTGTAAAAACGAAAACATAATTGAACTGAAAAATGGCATATCAGACGCTTCTCCAGGAATACATGCTCATACCTCCAGTGACGAGGGCATATACCACGGCTTGTGTTGTTACTACGCTAGCTGTCGTAAGTTTTCTTATTTGTTTACTTATTAAATTATACGTGTCATTTGCTGAGTCATTATAGCTTTTTTTGCATGTACATTTAAAGCTTTGTCAAAACAATTGATACATCAAAATTTATTTGTTTCAGCAACTGGACCTAGTCTCACCATTTCAGTTATATTTTAATCCTAATCTCATACTTAGGAAATACCAATTATGGAGGCTAATAAGTACATTCCTTTTCTTTGGGAATTTAGGATTCAACTTTTTCTTCAATATGATATTCACCTACAGATATTGTAGAATGCTTGAAGAGGGCTCTTTTAGAGGAAGAACTGCTGATTTTGTTGTTATGTTCGTGTTTGGAGGTGTCCTTATGATTGTATCCTTTTTATTTCAAGTTATTCAATATTTACCTACTTTTTTAAGTAATTTTAACTTGACTAAATTTGTTGGAAGGCCTTGTAAGACAATGCTACAATAGTAAGTCAAATACTTGCAAATTGCAAAGGAGGCATGTTATGAAGTTTAAATTTCACTGATGTAATAGTTGGCACACAACCATATCATCATTGCCAATTAGAAATAAAGGATGACTGTTTGCCAAATATTTTTAAATTTCCTTAACAATGTTTATTACAGCTGTGTGCTTTCTTTGTGAATTTATTATTTTTAGGACAAGCATTTACTATAATGATTGTGTATGTATGGTCCCGAAGAAATGTCTTTGTGAGGATGAACTTCTTTGGTCTGATGAACTTTCAGGTACTGTATACTGACTATTTTACTAGACCATTTTGGTTCACTATGTTTCCTAAAGCATTACAGAAGCGTTTCATAGTTACCTACAGGTTTTATTTATTATTGGTAACACAAGTTTATCTCTAAGATGCATAGAATTGATACATAATTTATGGTCCCTTGATATTAATGTGGTAATAAAGGTGTTTTTTAAATTTAATCTATACTAATAGAACACTATGAAGTGCCCAGCCTCCAAGACCTTTGCACTCTGAATGCCAACAAAAATTTGCATGTGCATTCCCTAAAGTTATGGGAAAATTCATCAAAGCAAAAAGCCTTTGAAGCAATTCTTATCTAGCCTTTGAAGCAATTCTTATCTAACCGAGTTGTAACAGCATGCAATAGGCTCCCGTAGAATGTTGTGACGGCTCCCTCACTGAACTGCTTTAAGAATCAACTGGGCAGATTAAATATCTCCGAACTATTTGATACACACGCGTCAACTAATTAGCTGCTAGTGTGCTAACCAAATAATAATTTAATAAAACAGTAGAATCCATCTGTCTGTCTGTTTGTTCGCGCATATCTCCGGAAATACTGAACGGATTTTCATGTAGTTTTCGCAAGTAGACAGAGATTAATTTGGATTAGAATATAGGCTTTGTTTCATTAGAATCGGATGTTGCTAAAATAAGTTATCGTCATGCAAGACCGTATTTTGTTCACATGTTGTGCACAATTTCTGTGAGTAATCTTAACAAAAAGTACTAGGCTTGCATAAATTCAAGACAGTATTGTAATCATTAGTATACTATCTCACAATAGGATTTAGATGAAATTGGCACACAAATAGTATATAACAATAGTATATACAAATAAATATAACTAACAAAAATTATTAGGCTTGCATGAATTCACGTTTAGGGAGTACATTAAAAAAAATACTATCTTTATAAAAACATCTATTGCCGCATGTATGAAAGATCATCACTTGAGAATAGTTCGACCCGATTTGGCAGTTTTTTTTTTTTGTTGTATTCTTAATTTTCTAAGAACAATTTGGAAAATCCACTGGAAAAGTCGAAAATACACCTGGGCGACGCCGGGCACGAACAGCTAGTGTAATATATTTTGTTTTTCAGGCACCATACCTTCCCTGGGTGTTACTGGGTTTCTCTGTGCTACTTGGTAATGCAATATCAGTAGATTTAGTGGGTATGGCTATTGGCCATATATATTTCTTTATGGAGGATGTACTACCAAGACAGAATGGGGGTCAAAAAATACTGAAGACTCCAAAGTTTTTGTAAGTGTGTTTGTATTTCAGAACTTTCGGTCTCTCATAATATTTAATAGCATAAGCATAATCAGCCTATAATGTTCCCACTGAACAGCCCTCCTCTCTGTGAGGGGGGCCGTAATCCACCGTAGTTCTAGAAAATGCTGGTTTCCTCATACTATTTTCCTTCACTGTTTTGAGCTGCATTTTTTATATTGCAGTTGTTAATTTCAAAAAGTTTTTTTATTTATCAATATATTTACACATGCATGTCTACTGATTTCAGAAAAAAGTTATTTGATCCTGCTCCGGAGCCAGATTATGGTCCACTCCCAGAGCTGGATCACATAAGACCAGGAGGGTTCGACTGGCGCCGCCCTAATAATGAGGAAGAGGATGCTAGATAAGCTAGCGTTTGGTTACTACTGCAGATTAGATGCAATTACCAAGCCAAAATACTTATTTAAGAATATGTCAAATGATTTCTATTATTTCTTTTGATGCATTACTCTTTATAAAATTAGTGATTTTCTCCTTATTTATACAAACTACTCCATAGTTATCGACCAGAGCCTCAGGCCACGTCCTAACCAAAGTAATCGTCGAGCGAGTATGCGATCGCTGCGTTTATTGTGGTCGGTGAACTCAAACGCGTGGTCGCATCGCCAGATCACTTTCCGGTTTTCCGAACAAATGAATGGCATATGAACGCAATGATCGCGTATTCGCACGAACGATCATTTAGGTTAGGACGCGGGGTTAAGATTTCCATGCTCATTTTTTTCTAGACCTAGCAATATCTTATCTGACATGTAAAACTTAATATTCTTTCAGGTAATTAGTGCAATCGATATTTAATTTAAAACACCAAGCAATAAGTTTTCTCATGGGTAACGGATTATTGTTTTTAAAGGATTATGAATTTGTACAAAATAAAAAATGCTGAACGCGATTACGACTACGTCACTAGCATTGAATCGATATAATGTATTTTGTGTAAAAAGTTTATTGTTAAGGGTCTGTTAATTGTGAATACAAATGATTGATAAATATTTATAGTTTTATTGTAGTAGAGTTCAAATGCTAAGCTTTATATATCAGGAGAGACTGACTGACTGACATACCAGCGCACAGATCAAAACACTGGGCCTAAGAATGTGAAGTTTTGGACAAGGATTCCTTTTATAATGTAGGCGAGGCGCTAAGTTCAATCTTTAACCTTTTAAGCGCTTGGCCAAATATCAATTGGCGTGCCCCTAGCGCGCGGCTAAAAATCGACAAAATAATACCTACAATAAATAAGGAGGAGCAATCGTTGTATCGATAAAAAAATAGTCAAAAAGATTTTTTATGTTTTTATTTTAAATCAGCCTTAATTTAACCACCCTAATCAACAGAAAGACAGACAGAGTCGTTAAAGTCCATACCTACGGATTTTAAAGCAGGTAGGTATAATATAAACGGGATATTTTTAAATGCACATCAAAGAACTTATCACCATCATTTCAGCCAAAAGACGTCCACTGCTGGACATAAGCCTCCCCAAGAGGGGGGTTTTGCCATAATCGCCAAGCTTGGTAGGCGGGTTGGCAGTAGCAGTATGAGAACGCTGCTGCCCATTCTCTAGTTAGTTCCTTAGTCGCCTACGACACCCACGGCAAGAAATGGGATGGTGCTATTCTTTTACGTCCGGCACCACACGGAACTTATCACCCATCAATTAAATAAGTTTTATAAAAACGTGCCTACGCCAGTCTCTGACAGACTTCGATTTATCTAACCGTGCCCGGCGCGTGGCGTCGTCATAACTCAAACGTGCCGCGCTGAGTGTCATCGCCGGAGCACAGTAAGAGACAACACCATAAGGAACTCGAGTGCGAGTGCCTGTCCGACTTGTAGGTACTGTCACAAACATTCAACACGGTTCCAAATTTGAACAATCAATAGGATATGTAGATAAGTAATATAGTAAATAACAGAATTACATCACAATATTAAAATAAAAACGTTTTTATAAAAAAAACCAACCGACTTCCAAAAAACTACTACAAAGTAAAAAATAACTTACATTTCGGAAGTCGGTCTTTGGTTTTGTATTTTCGTTATTTTCCACCGACTTCCGAAATTTAAGTTATTTTTTACTTTGTACTTAGTAGTTTTTTGGAAGTCGGTTGTTTTTGTTTTTTTGTAAAAAAGTTTTTATTTCTCGCTTTTTAGTGGGTCAATTTGTAATTTGTCTAAGTTTCATTAGCCTAATGCCAACAGCTCATCACCTTTTTACAAAATATTGCTTTTCCCGATGCAGGGACGTTCATCGTTGAGGAGTTCTCTTGGTACTTCACCATCAGCTCCACTTCTCCATATGCATTGTGACGAGCATAAATTGCATTGCAACCATATTAAAGTAATCGAATCTCAACCCGTGAAATACTTATTATTGAGTAGTTCCGGTGGCTATTTGTGGTCTTCATCATCAGTTCCACTTAACCAAATGGTGCTTTCCAAGAGCAACTGCACGAGTTACTATAAAAAAATACCCAAATCGCTATAGATTTGCCTATAATATTTGAAGAGTTCCCTCGATTTATCTGGGATGCCATCATCAGATCTTAGTTTCCTTATCATGGTACTACCCTTGGGATATCTCCTTTCCAATAAAAAAATAATCATCAAAATCGGTTCATAAACGACGAAGTTATCCGCGAACACACAAAAAAACTCCTCAGTAGTCATTGTTGAAAAGTGACTATTTTATCGATAATGTGTGTACCCACGAACAACATTATCCATTCGTTTGATCCGCTTGTGACGTAGGCAGTGGTCGCATTAATGCGACAGCCGCGCTAGACTAACTAGAGAAATTTGTTGCAAACATAAGCGTCTAGGGATGGGAACTAACGTGAAATTTTATCATAATACAAAGATCCTGAGGGATATTTTTCTTATGAAAAACAAGGAAAAGAATTCATAACACAAGGCAATATGTTAAATAAACTTTATTTCGTATGACACTGTTTATTTTATGTTGAAAATGATGCATTATACCTGATTATTTAACTATTTGTTATTTAGTTTTTAAAATGCACATTGCATTGTATCCCATCCCTATGGTCGCATATATGCGACACGCGCGTTACACACCGAAGAAAAGTCCAAGCTATATTTACGTATTTTTGTTTAAGCTTTTTCAAAATTTAGAGCGACGAGACATAATTTTAAGTAATTGTTTTATAAAATGTATCTATTTAGTAATGGTTTTAGTTGTACCACGCAGTTAATAGGACGAAAATTGAACGAAAAAATCATACTTGTTTTCTTTCGCAGAAATACGACACGCGCGGTAGGGGCACGGAAATATTTGTCGCATAAATGCGACACAAGCGGTCAAAAGGTTAAGGGGGTGAAGAGAGGGAATTGGTTAATACACTTAAAACGACGAACATATAACCTCCTCCTTTTTGGAAGTCGGTTAAAAATGGTATAAGTCGTCTAACCTAACCTCACAATAAACCCCCTACCAATACCTACTAAGATGTATGTAGGTATCGTAATGTTTTCTTTCTTGCAATCAACAGCTGGTTTTCAACTAACATTGAATTATCGCGTCAAAATGAATAGTCATTCATCTTAATGAGTAAGTAGGTAGCGTAGTATTTCTATGTACACAAATATATAAAATTGAAGTGTCTGCATATAATATCAAAACAACAACATTTTACTAAATATTTATGAAAGTTTATAGTACTTATAACACAGATATTTTTTAATTTTAGTCTGTCTGTTTGTTCCGGCTAATCACCGAAACGGCTGGACTGATTTTGACGGGACTTTCACTGGCAGATATCTGATGTTATAAAGAGGCTTAGGCTATATATTTTTGTTTTAAGTATTAGGGTCTATGCGGGCCAAGCCGCGGGCAGCAGCTAGTTGAGCTTTAAGAAAAGCCAGATGCATTTTCTTTTTTTTTGTTTACCACAGGCATGGTTTAACATCGGGTGATAAGTAATCAAAGATAAGATCGTAATCAGAATTGTTTATTCTATATTCACGCAATATCATGGTGAATTTTAAAAACACAATTACAGTTGATAAGTCCAAGTCGACAAGTAAAGATAAGCGTTTGATCAGTGACTACTTACAGACAATGCCTTGACATACTTTAATAAAAGCGTAGTAAATTGTTATTCTACTTTCAAGATAGCTCTTTGCTACTGATTTTTATTTACAAATTGTAAGCCACGGCTAATCTGGCTGCCCAATTTGGTATATCAAAGAACTCTCACTAAATTGGTTAACACGACGTTTGAACATTAAGGTCACGGCTAAAACGAAACTTACAGAGCCCAAATACAACACATTGAAACAACAAGTCAATAGGAACACCAATAAAATTTTGATCTTCTTATGGTGCATACAGGAAATTTTTGTTGCGACTCGTTTATGGATCCAAGCGTTACTCGAGTTATCAGTTCGCGAACTATTTACAGAGCAATGAGTGAGCTATATTAGTTTCATTTTACCTGCAACGTAATTTCTATTATTATTAAAATAAACTTCAAATGCACTTTACATAATGATTGCAGCTAATGATTAACTATTTCTAATTATAGCAAGTTCTTAGAGCCAAAGTGTGTTTATGTTTTCAAATTAAATTATAAAGGCTGCAAAGGTTTAAATAATCGTTTAAAAAAAGACACACATACAACCATTACACGTATAATTTACATAAAAATTTATAAAAGAACATAGTGTCTTAGAATAGAACCGTTAGTTGTGATCGTTTCAAATATAGTTTCGTAACATTATTAAAACTACTAGTAACAACAAGAACAGTATATCTAGTTGTATTCAGTCTTCATTCAAACTCTCACACTCAATTCCAAAACACAGTTGATTTTCAAATCAAATATTTAAGAGAAGGATTTATACTCATCAACTTTGTAATCACAATAATAAAACTATATTCTACTATTTTACAATTGGGCCAACAAATATCAAAATTATTAAAAAGGCGGCATGACATTTTCTCACGTTAAATACAATTTGTTCTTTAGTTACTTACATCCCTATTAAGAAGGAAAAAAATCACATTTATATCAGTACACAATGCGTTGACCCGTACAAGATGACTTTTCAGTGCTCTTACAATTGGCTTACACTGTGTATTATCGATTTCTTTGTCATTTAATTTAAAATTAATAATGATTTCTGAACAAATGTAAACGAGCCAGTATTTTTCGCTCGCATCCCCGATCTAGGGGGGGGGGGGCAAAACGGAGCACGTGCCCCAGGCGCCAACTTCAGGGGGGCGACAAATTCAAGCGTAGCAGACAAGTGCACACAACACACCGCAACTTTGCAATAAATGAGATGCGCAGCACATATAATCTTTCAATTTTTTTCTTTTTTGCAAAAGTTTTAGCGCCCCTGTTGGATTGGCGCATTATCGATCGATAAAATTTGATTAATATGTTGCTGGCAAAATTTCAATTTTGAGAAAATTAGAATTTCGCGGGCTAACTTAGCGCATCCCCATAAAAAATTGGCGTGGGGCGACAGACGGCAGTTTTTGCCCCGCCTCAATGTTTTCCAATTGACTGAAATATTATCGATTATACCAGTTGAACAGAGCACGCACATGTTTTTTATAAAGCAACTTAAAAGTGAACATTAATATTCTATCAAATTGTAGTAAGTTTATGTACAATCACAAAATAACAGATAGTAGAAGTGGGTCTGTTGTTTCAAAGATTATTAATGTCGGTCACGGATAACTTTCGCTGACCCAATTACATTCAGAATTCTCTCAAATCTCACACCAAGTAAACGGCACTTTGTTTTCAGCATTACAACAACATCAAGCAGCTTCATGTCAATCACAATAATTTAGAAGCGCAACAGTCAGATCATGGCGTCCCAGCGTGATATCTCTGAATAAACAATTCTATTTGACAACAAAGGTAGACAGAATCAAGCTTAGGAGGTGACCTATTGGTGTCTACATGGCCTGGCCCTGTACATTACAATAAAGCATACAATAACTTTTGAGATCATACAGAAATATCTAGTATAATAAAAACTGAAGTTATATAGTACAAAAATTATTTACACATTACTATGCACAATGTAATATTCAAACAACAAATAAACATACAAAACAGATTTACAGAAACACATCTGTCTCATAATTAATCGCAATGAATCAAATTAAGTGGGCACCTCCTTCACTTTTAACCAAATACATCCAAAAATAATTACAGATCAATTACAAAAAAGGGTCCAAACTTCAATTTTTTGGCTTCGTTGTTTATTACTATTATTTAACTAAATTTTGTAGTAATCTTGAACATAAATGTACCTAGAATCTAGCTACATAAATCACATGGGGACATTTTCATAGCGCTACGATAGCAAGTAGCACCGTTATGTCGTCCGGTTTTCCACCTGCAAACAAAATATTGAATAAGTTACGACTCGATTCATGTGATGGAATTGAAATTCTTAACGAGTTTAATCATTCAATTGTTTTAACTAAGTAGATAAAATAACTGAAAATCAATTAAGATACCAAATAATATTAAGAATGTCTAGAAAGTTCACAGAAATGCTGAATTGCTTTCATCGATTTTATTTAGCTTTCAGTCTGGGTCTGCCACCTATTATTGAAGTACGATAAAATGCTATATTCTTACTCACCAATGGCATCAATGCCGTTCTGTCGTGCGCTCTTAGCGAAGGGCGACATGTAGCAGCCATCGAAGGACAAGTTGCGCGCCATCCACGCGATGGAGTTGGCGACGGCTTGCAGCCGCTTGGTCTCGCCAGCGAGCCCCTGCGCGCGCCGCATCTCCGCCACTAACACGGGCTCGGGAACGTTGTCGAACACTCCGTCCGTCGCCACCAGGATCACGTCACCGCACTCCACTGTGAACTCTGCCGTCTCAGCTGATTCTGGCCTAAAAAAAAATAATGTTCTGAATTAGGAACACATCTCAAAATAGTGATGTTATTTAACAAATTTTTATTGTATATGTAACATATCACATGTTATCAAAAGTTTGATGAATTATTTAATGGAATTATCATCCAAATATCCACTGCTGCTTTTAATGACAATGAAATTATACAGCGTAAAGCTTTCGACGGTCTGTAAAAAAATTATTTAATAAAATGATCAACAAGGGTCAACAAGTTAGTTTTCCTTACCAACAACTTTATAAATATTAATAGGTACTTATTTGGAAAAACCCGAATGAGAGGGACTGGCAGACGGGCAGATATTTTATAATTTCATATTAGGTTTTCCTTCTATTCTTACTAAGTTGCACGGTGTTTAGGCATGACACTGTAGTGGCACTCAATGATGACACCATTAGCAGATATCTTTTTATTCTTACCCTCTATAAATAAGAGTAAAAGTGGTACGATTCATCCACGCAGTAATGTTATCATGATCACTATGTAAACAACGCGCTTTGAATGCAGTAATAATATGTATGATGTTGAATGTACACTATTTTACGTGGACAGTGTCAATGCCTATTTCAATGTTTATGCTTACAATGGATCCAAGAACTTATGATAAAAACACTACCTCTCCAAGAACTTATTGATACTTAGTATTTTTCATAGGTATGAGTTGAACCAGCTTTTTCATAATCTAGAATGGGTCCAGTATTTATGGTGTGTTCCAAGGGCGGATCCAGGATTTATTTCTGGGAGGGGCACATGGGCCAGGCAGATAACAAGTGTCTCCCATATCTTGTATAGCACTATGCTGTTTTTAGGATTAATTCTTTTTCATTGAAGGTATAGTAGCCTACTTCTTCAGCGTTCATTATTGAAGCAAATTCTTAAAAGATATGCATTCAGGCCAGTCCATTTAGACGATTCGATTTTATTTTACTTAAACCATTTGGGGCGGGCATGTGCTCCTGTGCCCCTCCTGGATCCGCCCTTGGTGTGTTCTGTACTAACGACCATGATGTATGAAGAAACCGTCTAACTAGCAAAATTCAACTCTGCAAAAGAACTATCTTCAGTTCCAGCTACTATACTGATATTAAATGTTGGAAACTATTATACATACATAGGAACTATAATGGATCTCGCGCACTAGACGGCCACAACTCTCCGGCCAGTCGTGCGGCTAGTTAGCCGTTGCGACCTAGTGCGTGATTCGTATTGGTTTCTATAGTTTACCTGGTCACTGACCACTGGTCGTGGTCGTGGCCGTCTAGAGAGCGAGATCCGTAAGGGCCTATGACCGCCTATCTATGCACACGGAGTCTTTAATACGCGCGTTCCGACTTTCCGAGTAACGTTTTCTACCTTGGAAAAGCAGGGCTCTACGTTTGCAGCGCGTAAACGGGCGGGATTTTATAATACCTCACTCAAATTGCTTAACATTAAGACGCAGATATATGACAGTGACCTTGAATGGTTAGCTTGCGTGTTCTGTACTGAGCTCACGCAACGCGTCGTACGTCCAGCCAGTAATAGAACTCGCCCATCAAGGAGCGCTGTCCCAAATTAGACGCATTATTAATTTATTACACGTAAAACAAAAGGTATTTTAATAAAACACGTATACTAAAAGATCAGTAATTTAATTATCTTAAAAATGGTGAAGTTTTCAGAAAAATACGCTTGATGGATTTTGCGTCATTCTCAGTTTTTTATCCGCGTTAGACATAACTTTACAAATTAATTTCACTATGTAATATAAACATAATCAAAAATATGCCTATATTAAAATATTAAGAAAATGCTCTAATTTAACATATATTTTTTCCAAATCACTAACACTACTCGTTTAGACGTCATCTTCAGTATAAAATCATTAAAAGTCAGCTATCGTCCCCTTAACCTCCGTTATATCGAAAATACTACAGCATTAATTTTGTAATAAATATAATGGTAAAGTTGAGGATGTTTGATGAAAACACGATTCTATCTTTTATTTTTCTCGAAGAAAAAAAATTCAAAGTTACCTCCAAACCGAACAATAAAGCGTTGGTATTGGATCATGAAACTATGCTTAATAACTGAACTGACTATAAAACAGAAACTATTTTATTTTATTATTACCTTTATTTTCACCGTAAAAAGAAATTACCTAAACTATCGGCACGCGGCGCCTTGGAACCTTATCCTCGCCGCACAGTGGATCGAAAAAAGGCTCTTGAAGACATAGAAGCTTTAATTTTAAAGTGTCGGTTTTTTGGTTGAAATGGCTTCTATTATAGCCAATATTATGCATAAATATATATCATACAATACAATCTGGTAGGTAAATTGGCAACGTGTTTTTTTTTTTGCAACAGAAATTTATTGAGCTAATGACCATAATATCCTTGCACGCGGTGATGTAACTATTTATTTATGATTTTTTCACCTTACTTGATTTTATTTTAAATCTCGTTATATGAAGTAGGTATGTCAATAAATTGAAAATAAATACATAACTATATTTACTCCATTTATTATAAATAATGAGAAGAACAACAAAGCATTTCACGAGAGTAAAAAACATTGAACTTTATTCTTTATCACGTACACACGGCTACACATCAAGCTACACAATTCCAGTTTATGCTGATCTTGCATCGTATAGGATTTCCGTACAATGCGAGGTCAGCTTATACTGGAAATGTACAGTAACCTACCCATAGCTACATAGCGTAGAACGTAACTGGGGCGCCAAGACAACCACTCAATTCTAGGATGTAGGTATACTAGGTATGTAAGTAGTACTATATTATAAAACTAGTAACATTTAAAGTGATGTTTAATGTGACTAATAACATTTTAAGCAGTGCTCCTGACCAAACCATGTCCTATAAGTTGGAGTGTCCAAATTGTCCAACACACCTGCACTTCTGAGGACCTAAAAAAATGCCACTGATGCCGCGATTGGTCACCTACTGGGCCCAACTTGTTTAACATAATAATACATACATGTTTTACCATCGATCGATTCGAAAAGAAAAAGCATTTAAAGTATATAAATAGTGACGACAGTGTGTCGTTTGTTTGATGTCAATGATGTAATATAATAAGTGTCAACAACCTCACAGCTATTCTATTCTTACATTGTGACGTCATTTACAAAATACGAATTACCGTGATTACACATTAAAATTTATTTTAAAGGGCAAATTCTTTCGTTAATCGTACCAATAATAAACAAGTAAACACAATTCCATAAATTTTAAGAGAACGCACAAGTTTAAAGATCTGGCAAATATCCAATGAGCTAAAAACTCTAATAATAGTACATACAGAAATACAACAGCTGAATGTGGAATGAGCACATGATTACTAGTCTCGTGGTTGAAGCAGTCTTATGACTGGAGACTAAATCTGGATAAGATTATATGTAACGTATATTTCCTGTCTGCTAATCCTCGTGATAAGAAAATCCTCATTTTTAGTCAACTAATTAAGAAGAATTTCATTGCGTCGTCATTCAACATTTTAATCTCTTCTGACCCGCAAACGCGATAGTACAAGGTCATAAAAGTTCATTTATCTGATCTTTATTTATAATGAGTCTGAATAAAATTGTTACGTAATTTAACAATGTTAGTAAATAGAATTTATTTGTAAACCTTTAGTCGGTACATCGGCTACGAAGCTATCGTTATCTACAGTACACTACATGTGGAGCTCCATTGGCCATTGTCGGTATGCTAAAAATATAAACTGTAATTTTTTTTCGGTGTTAAGTTATCACATAACTTCTCTCGCTCTAGGCGGAGCAGGAGGGCGTGTCAGACTCTTACTGACTAAAACCTGCCCGTGTTCCTTCAGTTGCCTGTATGTTGCCAGGGGCCCCGGTAACCCTTTGGGACAAACCCGCAATGATCACAGTATCACTTCACTAAGATCAAGTATTGTCGATTTGTCGTCAAGCGTAGCGAAGATGACGTCTCGTTCAAAGTAGCAAAATAAATAATACTGCAATCAATATAATACCTCCTACCATGATACATGTTTGGGAAAGAGACAATGATATTTACATTTTTTTACATGACACGGTTATAAAGAGTCTTTCATCGTTCTATACTGAGCTAGATCTAGAGTAGGTATTTATGAGCTCACAATACAGCTAAATTACATAAACCGCTCGGTGCCAGTTACCTACCTAGTGGCCGTTTCTCTGGTTTATACTGCTCCGTAGCAGTAATACAGATAGACAAAATGATAATGCAAATTATTATGATGGGTGGACGAATACAGCAAAACGAATTTAGGTACAAAGCTGCAGCGTTCTGAAAACATAACGGCACACTTAAAAAAATGGATTTGGCACGACACCAAATGAAAACTGTCAACAATACGCAGAGTTTTCGCCCAAACTATCGTAGAATGGCCGACATTCTTATGGCAAAAATAAGCATAGTGCAGTTCAATATCGTATCGGGACGAAAGACATATTTGAAACTTTCCACTTATTTTTTCTTTGAACTTTTTATCCTTACATATTATAAAACAATGTCCCCGCCGCGTCTGTCTGTTTGAACGCGATAAACTCAAAAACTACCGAACGGATTTTCTAACGGTTTTCACCCATAGACGGAGTGATTCATGAGGAAAGTTTTGGTGTATATTTCACTAAGGTTTTGTGTAAATTGGCTGAAATACGACGATTTTGTTGTTTTTGTCGGAAAAAATCAAGCCGCCTGGGAGCTTTACAGGCGTACGCCGCGTAAACCTTGAGAGATAAATAAAATTTATGTTCTACAGGATTGTACATCTTAAAAAGTTCAACAAAAAAGTCCGCGACGGCATACGTCTATCTTGTAAGGATGACCCAACCATTTTTATCTTTCAGAATTTGATAAAAATTTCATTGTTATTTCCGAAGCTGTTTTGACCGGCATTATATTAATCCTTATCCAATAAACTATGTTACTTAAATTGAGCATTTTAATTTAGATTAAAATATGCCTTGACATCATTTCATTTAAACGAATGGTGTAAAAGATACCAAACATAGAATTAATACTCTAAGATACCAAAGATTCAAAATTATGATGGTTGACGGCAACGCGGGCGCAGCAGTAGGAGTTAATGACCTTTTCCTCGGCTATTAGGTATATAATCCCGGTATCGGTAGTACGTTCCCGTGGGATATTTTCCGATATCCACGCGGGCGAAGCTGCGGGTAAAAGCTAGTCCTATCCTACTAATATTATAAATGTGAAAGTTTGTGAGGATGGATGGATGTTTGTTATTCTTTCACGCAAAAACTACTCAACGGATTTGGATAAACTTTGGCACACAGTTTATAATATGGATTAACACATAGGATACTTTTTATCCCGATATTCCCATGGAATCGAGACTTATGCGGGTGAAAGCGCGGGGCCCTGCTAGTTATTTATATTTCTAGATAGACTGTCACGCTGCAAAAGAACTAAAACAAACAAGCCAACTTTTGAATGCTGGTGTGCGTGACAGATTCGTCTTACGCGTCACGTCATTGTGCTGTTATTGAGCTTCTCTAGTGTGCGTGCTAACAGTTGGAAGCCATTTTATTCGACGACTTCAAGTTTTGACTGTCTATCTAGACATATTTCTATAAATGATTTGAAATATGATTGAGTTACCCATAAGACACATTAAGCCTTCAGTAGTATTTACACTATTATCGGTATTGAAGTAACCTTTCGCTCTAATTCTGATTTTATCATCAAGAAATTATGACGCACTATGTATACTTCTTTTATCAAATAAGTAGACGCGAGATAAACACATAAATATCAGTTCCTGGATAGTCAGTATAACAGTACAATGATTTTAAAATAATCTTGATTTCATATCACCTACTCCCGCAGTTTACCTGCTGCTGTGTTTTCTTACTATTGTTCTGTACTATTGTTATGAGACTATCTAAATTAGTGGAAAATACATAAGTAATAAACTGAAGCTCGAAGGCCTAATGTGCACCTTGTGCTGCAAAAATATATTTACCTTTCTGCGTAAATTACGAAAATACAGTCAGTCAGTGGCTTCTGTCACACTAAAGTCGAAGTTATAGACATCAAAGTAGTGTCGTCACTCATCTTCCAATGTCCCGCTATCAGAAGTGTTACTTACTTATTCAAATATGATTTCTCAATACATAGGAGCTATTACGTTAGCCCTCATTGCACGGACGTTTTTTTAACACGACGATGTTTTATCGCACTGCTTAGCGCCGAGTTGAAAATCCAAAAGTGCGCTTTTTAAATGAATTCTCAATGCTCTGCTCAATACAGAGAGTTGAAAATTCAGTGTTCGATAAAAAATCACCCGTGGGTAAGAGGGCTTATATCTGTACCTCAGAGGCATACAACATTATGTGACAAAACGAAAATTTTACAGGAGAGACAAAAATGCGCGGAGTGAAACTTTGAATGCAATTTTGACATAGTTGCTTTAAAGATATTGGAACAAACTCAATAGTATTTTTTATTTGTATAAGATGGAATTATTATGTATTACACATAATTACAGTAAAGTTAATTCTTATCTGATTTTGTGGACTTGAACTATTTACCTTGTAACATAAATTTCATATACGATTTAATTTCGTATACAATTGGCTGTTTCTTTTCATAGATGTCATAGGACTTAATATCGTATACCATTATATAGAACTGGTTCTTGCGATTTGAATGGTGCAAGAACATATTTTAAAAAAAGCGGCCAAGTGCGAGTCGTACTCGCCCATGAAGGGTTCCGTAGCAGCAAGTAACATTGAATGAAAGGTAAATTGCGGTTTACGATTTATGACGTATTAAAAAAAACTACTTGCTAGATCTCGTTCAAACCAATTTTCGGTGGAAGTTTACATGGTAATGTACATCATATATTTTTTTTAGTTTTATCATTCTCTTATTTTAGAAGTTACAGGGGGGGGACACACATTTTACCACTTTGGAAGTGTCTCTCGCGCAAACTATTCAGTTTAGAAAAAAATGATATTAGAAACCTCAATATCATTTTGACCTATTCATAGATACCACACACGTATGGGATTGATGAAAAATTTTTTTTTGAATTTCAGTTCTAAGTATGGGGAACTCCAAAATTATTTGTTTTTTTTCTATTTTTGTGTAAAAATCTTAATGCGGTTCACAGAATACACCTACTTACCAAGTTTCAACAGCATAGCTCTTATAGTTTCGGAAAAAAGTGGCTGTGACATACGGACGGACGGACAGACAGACAGACAGACAGACATGACGAATCTATAAGGGTTCCGTTTTTTGCCATTTGGCAACGGAACCCTAAAAAGTGGTGTTACTATTGTATCCCTCTGAGGTACAGATATGTTGTGCTGAAATGTTTGATGTATACCTGTCACTTAGCACATTCCGGTCATGTCCGGGCGGTGGCAGGCTCAGCTGGTAGGGCGTGTTGAAGTAATGTTGCTGCTCGTGGGAGCGATGGACCACTCGACCGCCACGCACCACCATGTACCCGCTGTCGCCGATGTTGGCCGCGCGCATCACGCTCTCCGACCGGTCTAGGATCATCACACATGCCGTACTGCTTCCTATAACAAACAATGTGCCAATATGAAATCAAATCAGGTTGGAGGTTTATCATTTTTAGACTAAAAAGAAGAAGTTTTTAGGATTGTGGATATACCTCTACCTGCTACAGGTACACCTCTGCCTATCCCTTCGGGGGAATAAGGCGTGATGTTATGTATTTTTAGGTTTAATTGTTTTAAATTAAAATCAACTTTTTTGTTCAAATTAAATTGTACGTCATTGACAAATTCTCATTCATTGTAATAAGATTCTTGACGTGAAATTGGTTACTCAACCAATTTATTAACATTATAAAATTAAATTATAGGAATTATATAAATTAACAACAAGAGACCAGAAGTTTTGGTACAAAATAAAAAAATATATAAAGAATGTAGCTGGCAAATAGGTACAGCGTTTATCAGTAATTTATTTTCCTGAACACTGCTATAGATAAATGCTTGCTATTTAAGGGTATCCTAGTCGGTCATTCTTCCATACAAACGTAGTATGGTGATTACTCGTATGTTTGACGTTCAAAACTAAAAATTATATCAATTTGCCTTATCATTATCTAGCCCTGTATAGAAGCAGAATTGAGAAAAAGTATTGGTTTGGAAGTTATGAGCGTCGAAACATCCATATTTCAACGCTAATTTTAACTCATCTTTGGGCGTTAATAAATAACTTATATAGAATAAAAATGGCAATATAGAAACCGTACAGAGATAGATAATTTATTGAAAAATAAAAATAATTTAATTTTGAGTAGATACATCCAGCAGTTTTTCCATAATATCTGTACGCCCAAAGGTCTGTTCATGAAATTTAACGTGCCTGTTTTCGTCAAATTCACTAAATAAATAATAAAAATTAGATAAATAAATACTAAATAAATAAACAAAAACTAGATAAATAAATACTAAATAAATAAACAAAAACTAGATAAATAAATCATCATCATCATCATCATCATCAGCCTATAATGTTCCCACTGCTGGGACACAGGCCTCCTCTTTGTGAGAGGGAATGGGCCGTAATCCACCACGCGGGCCCAGTGCGGGTTGGTAGATGTCACATGTCGTCGAATTTTCGGTTCTAGGACATGCCGGTTTTCTCACGATGTTTTCCTTCACCGTTAATAAATAAATAACTTTACTAAATAGCATGCATATTAGCCACGCCACCAACGAGTTCGAACTGTCGTCGACTAGTGGAACCTTAACTCAAGAAAAATAAACGAGGACTTTGTATTGTTCAATTGAGGCAGTTGTCTGTAGTATAAATATTATGTAGGTAGTCTTGAATACATATCAACAATTAAATTCTACATACTGCAAAAGCATAGTGAATAGTCTATCTATATCTAATTTGGTCAAGGTAAGCCTCTTTTCAAAGAAGTTTTGCATGGTTAGTAGAGAAAACTAAGAACTTGTAGAAGAAAAATAAGATTTTCATGTCTCGGCTATTGAACCTGGATTGTGATATGGCTGTTCATTGCTGTTTACAAATCAGTCAGTGTTTGACTCTCAATAATTAGTTTATTACTATGAATTTGGATGTGCTTGTGGATATGTCACCGTAAAATTATAAACTTCGTTAGTTTATAATCTATCGGTATTATTTCCGTTAGATTACAAACTGTCGAAAAATTGTGAACTGCGACAAATCATTTACGATTTAACGCATTATTTTTCGATAGTTTATATTGTATCCATGAGAAACGAGCGTAGTGTGCGCTGCCGCTACCGCGGCAGCGCTCACTACGCTCGCTCGACTAGCGCGGTTGGTCACAGTTCTAACCTAACCTAACCCATTTCTCTCAGTTCACAATTTTTCGACAGATTATGATCTAACGGAAATAATACCGATACATTATAAACTAACGGTGCTCACAATCTTACGGTGACAGATATATTCAGAAGATAGCTAGATTCACAAGTTCACAACAAATAACTTTAATTTCGGAAGTTGGTGTCTTCGGTTTTGAATTTTCGTTTTTTGCCACCGACTTCCGAAATTAAAGTTATTTTTCACTTTTTTGTTGTGCTTCCTATCCTACACAAATTCGAATACCAACCACTACCTGCTATGTAAACAACAGTGACAGGAACTTAATAGAACATCATCCACATAAGACTAAGTGGGAAAAATACGTATTATTGAAGCTAACTCAAAAACTACCTAAGCAAAGTTAATAAAATTTATATGGGACCACCCGCGCAATCTTCCTTTACCAAAAGAAAAAGAATTTTCAAAATCGGTCAGTTGACGAAAATACATATAAGGTCGAACATAGAACCTCCTCCTTTTTGGATGTCCGTTAAAAAATAACTCCTTTTTTGAGTGTACTGTTTCTGGATAAAGTTTTTTACAAACCTAGTATTGGTTTCTTATGTTCCAATAACTCGTAATAGGACTTGGCCAGCAGGTCCCCTGGCTCTGACATCTTGAAGTGCCCCATCTGGACGAGCCTCTCGCACGTTTTCATGAGGTACGAGGAAAACTCGCCAGGGTCGATGCCGTAAGCACGCCATCCTCCTACACCATCTGCCACACCTATTGAACATAACTTTTAAGTAACATCCATCATGGTTATTTTTGAAGACAAATTATCAAAGTTATGATGAGATGGTAAAATTTCTGTGTTTATTTAGTTCAAACTACAATGAGATTTAAGTAAATGAGGATTAAAACTCAAAATTTTTAAAGTGCTAATTTTTTTCATGTTGGTTACCATTCATTGATATGATTTGCAGATAGACCATCATATTATGGGTTTAGTTCATTCTAAAGATGGTATTAAGATATATTGGTTTGTTGAATAAATTAATTTATTTCTTAATACAATAGTTTCCTCGCCAGTATTACCTAGATAAAGCCACAAAATAAAGGTTGCTGTCTGGTAACTAAAGCAGCCAACAAACATCTACAGTTATGAATGACTAACATGCAAATTGACAAAAATCATACAACAATATGCTATAGAAATACTGTTTAATTACACGCATCAACAAACAAATAAAAGTGATTGTTAGCATTTGTAGACAATGCTAATTGTCTATATGTCATGGCCAGATCTTAGAATTGATCATTTCATGAAATGAACATCGACCGCTGGTCACATCATGATGTGGCCTGGCTAGATCATTGAATACTCAACGGTTGATGGTATGACTAGTTAAATGCACGATTATTTCATGATGTGGCCAAACATTAGTGATCATACTGATCATATCGTAAAATAGTTAGATTATCCACCGGTAGAGGCGTTGATATCGCTTTGTTTTTGTTGTGCATCATGGCGGCGGCATACAACAAATCAAACAAAGTTACGTTTACTATAATACTTTTTTGAGTGGTCACTACCAGAGATGTTAAGGAGCTCCGTGACCGAAACTATCGGATATTCGAAATGAAAATCTATCCGTAACCGAATCCGTTATAAACGTTTCGGATTGGGGCGGAGTCTAAATGAGTTATGACAGGTTTTTCTGCCCGGCCGAGCCGATACAATAGCCGCGCGCGTCACTTGCATGTTTTTTTATTATTGCTATTACTTAGTCATTACTAGTCAGTCATTGCGGGATAATATTATAACATTACAATTTCTTAAAAATCTAATAATCCGTAACCGAAACTAACGGATAATCCGAAATAATCTCATATCCGTAACCGTATCCGAAACCGATATAATATCATTTCTATATCCGTATCCAGATCCGAAATTTCATATCCATAACATCCCTGTACCCTACCACGCAAAAAAGTATTATAGTAAGCGATCAACTTGGAAGTAGCGCTCAACGGCCACTGCCCCGGCGTGAATACAACATGGCAATGAAAATTAATTTAAAAAAAAAAATATTATGCCGCCTAAGTGGCACCCCAACCAAATGGGTTAGGTTAGGTTAGAACTGTGACCAACCGCGCGCGAGGCGAGCGAGCGGAGCCGCGGAAGCGGCCGGCGAGCGCTACTTCACTTACTTACCAAGTAACTGCAACCAACTTGGGTTGTAGTTACTTGGCTATTTTTACTACACCTTAAACCATGGATACCCTACATTAATGATATGGCCAAACGTCAACTGGCATATCATTCAACGTTGACATTTTAACAATATGGCCAATTGTAGTTGGCCATTTCATGAAATGGTCAATTCTAAGATCTGGTCACAACATATACATATTAATTTGATGTCTTAAATTATGAAAATTATTAAATAAATTATCACTATTGATTTGGCAAGATGGTTGTTAAGGCTGAGGTTCCTATCCCTGAGGTGAATTTCCTACATATTAAGGATTTCAAGGTCTACAAAGAACCATGTGGTTTGCATGTCAACATGCTATATGTATTTGCTATTAGTTTTTTTTTTTATGAACTTCTGGGCAAAATCAAAAACTATAAAAATAATCAAAGGTAATAATGGCTTCAATTTTGAAGAAAATGAAAACCAAAAGAATAAAAATCAATTTTTTGTGTGAAAAGTACCATTTATTTATATTTCATTGGAAAACCCCAACAGTTATTTTTAAAGGAAATTAACATAATTTTTGTACTTTATACCATGATCACTAAACAGTGTACTTCTTATCAAAGCAGAACATGATTATTGTCACAAACACTTGAAGAATAAAATAACTTGAGACAAAACAAATATCATCTCATTACTATATTAGATTAATAATCAAATTTTTTATTTGTTTTTAATCAATTGTTATAGTTACAATCAGACATATTAAATCCTTATTAAGTATTATTTAAGAAAAGCCTATAATTTATCATGAAATATTTCCGCACCACACAAGAAAGATTCTTGAAGTAAAAAGCAACATTCAAATGTATTATAGTACATAAAAACACCTATAAACTGTTTTTAAAACCATCAAAAAAAAAATTTTTTTTTGACACTGCGAGTGGCTTTTTTATATTGCTCTTCCGTGTAATTACCACAATGTAGTAGAATTATAATATTGGCGAACAACAATTTTGGTTTAGCCTTAAGAGGCGAGGTATACAATACCTCAATTACAATACAATATTTATTATATTTTTTAAAGAAAACTTGTTTACATTTGCTTTGTTAACAAGAAAGTGTGTCTGCTTAAGATAACCTTATCCATTTATTAATTTGGATTTAAATTTTAATTAGCCTACTTGTATGAATAACACAGGAACTTAATTTTTAATCGGTTGATGGTTAAAAAATACACAAGTAAAATGTAATAAGTTTCTAAGCATGATACAGTTTAATGATAATGAAAATGAAAATAACAAGGTCTTACCAATAACATCCGCGTTGCTGGAATTGGTAGAGAACCATGCGTCGTCACCGAACTGTCCTTTGCGCGTTCTTCCATTAGCAATGTCTTTGGGAAAACCACACACAACCGATATTAAATAAGGGTGTTTTGTCGTCGAAACGTTTAATTCAGTAGCACTTGAGAAATTCGAAAGTCCATTTCGTAAAGCACGTGATAGCAGTCTCCCTGTCCAGAAAATAGACTGCATCATTCATCAGTTGAATCGTACTTTGACACCAGCCTTTCACAAGAGATCAGATGAAACTAACGAAAACATTTTTAGAGAACAACAACACTTAAGAGTCATATTTATCTTCACCATGAATTTAAAACAAAGTATAGTAAACTAGAGACGTATTTTCAATTTTTATTACATTTGTCTCGTGACTGAGACGAACGAACATGATCATTGGACAGACAGCCATAGACACGCATGTAGTCAAGGATAGAGAAAAAACTAGACTTCGACACATTTTCTGCAATGGCAAATAAATTTGTATTTGGTCTATCACTTTATTTAACTAGTAGTTATTAATCATTATAGTTTGCTTAATACATTCGTCTTCCAGCCATAAGTAGTGAAGAAAAAGGTATTTATGTAAAGTTTTAGAAGCTGCCGTCGTTATATTACCAGCCTTATTTCTGTATCAAAAGCCTACCTGAACCAATTTAAACTTTACTGTTATTGTTTCAGCGGCTATAAACGCGTGAACGCCCTTTGATTGGCGTACAATATTGATCCATAAACAATAAGCTTAGTCTGACGTTTCAAACGGATCTATGGAAAAGGAAGGCGTTGTAGAACCAGCAGAAGAAATCTCATCTTTTCCGATTAATTGTAATGACGGCCGCTAATTGATTAGTTATAATTCAACGCCGATTTACAATTTGTTCATCTTATACGTTAGTGATAGTATTTTGAAGACAATATTTCGATTAAAAGTGTAAAGAAAAGGCATAAAACTGGTGTTCGATAAGTCACTTGGCAATATGCCTGCCGTCAGGGGAGATGGAATGCGAGGGCTCGCAGTCTTCATATCAGACATAAGAAATTGCAAAAGCAAAGAAGCGGAAATTAAGAGGATCAATAAAGAACTGGCCAATATAAGGAGTAAGTTCAAAGGTGACAAAACTCTTGATGGCTACCAAAAAAAGAAATATGTATGTAAACTATTATTTATCTTTTTGCTGGGTCATGATATCGACTTTGGTCATATGGAAGCAGTCAACTTACTTTCATCCAACAAATATTCTGAAAAACAAATAGGCTATTTGTTCATATCAGTACTGGTCAACACCAACAGTGATCTTATTAAGCTTATCATCCAGAGCATTAAAAATGACCTGCAGTCACGTAATCCTATACACGTAAACTTGGCTCTGCAATGTATTGCCAACATTGGTAGTAAAGACATGGCAGAAGCATTTGGCACAGAAATCCCAAAACTTCTTGTCTCAGGAGATACAATGGATGTGGTGAAGCAATCTGCTGCTTTATGCCTGTTAAGACTGTTCAGAAAGTCACCTGAAATCATTCCTGGAGGTGAGTGGACTTCTCGAATCATACACCTTTTGAATGACCCACATATGGGTGTTGTAACTGCAGCAACATCTCTTATTGATGCCCTTGTGAAAAAGAATCCAGAAGAGTACAAAGGTTGCGTAACACTGGCTGTTGCTAGACTGAGTAGGATTGTTACTGCTAGTTACACTGACCTTCAAGATTATACTTATTACTTTGTGCCAGCCCCTTGGCTTTCAGTCAAACTGCTGCGCCTGCTGCAGAACTATACTCCACCATCTGAAGAGCCTGGTGTCAGAGGTCGCCTATCAGAATGTTTGGAAACCATTTTTAATAAAGCCCAAGAACCACCTAAATCTAAAAAAGTACAACATTCTAATGCTAAGAATGCAGTATTGTTTGAGGCTATAAGCCTAATTATACACAATGACAGTGAACCTAATTTGCTTGTTCGTGCATGCAACCAACTTGGCCAATTCCTTAGCAACCGTGAGACAAATCTAAGATACTTGGCCCTTGAGTCCATGTGCCATCTTGCTACATCAGAATTTTCTCATGAGGCTGTCAAAAAACATCAAGAAGTTGTTATTTTATCCATGAAAATGGAAAAGGATGTCTCAGTCCGACAGCAAGCTGTAGACCTGCTATATGCTATGTGTGATAAAACAAATGCTGAAGAAATTGTTCAAGAGATGTTAGCTTACTTAGAAACTGCTGATTATTCCATAAGGGAAGAAATGGTTTTGAAAGTTGCCATTTTGGCTGAGAAATATGCTACAGATTTCACATGGTACGTTGATGTGATTCTTAATCTTATAAGAATTGCTGGAGATTATGTTTCTGAAGAAGTTTGGTACAGAGTCATTCAGATTGTGATTAACAGAGAAGAAGTTCAGGGCTATGCTGCAAAAACTGTGTTTGAAGCACTGCAAGCACCAACTTGTCATGAAAATATGGTTAAGGTTGGTGGATACATACTTGGAGAGTTTGGCAATTTGATAGCTGGAGATACTAGATCCTCACCTCAAGTTCAATTTGAGTTACTACACTCAAAATACCATTTATGCTCAGCAGCAACAAGAGCACTTCTGTTGTCTACATACATCAAACTTGTTAATCTCTTCCCAGAAATAAAAAATCGCGTTCAAGAAGTATTTCGTGCAGACTCCAACTTACGTTCCTCTGATGTTGAATTACAACAAAGGGCTTCTGAATATCTACAGTTAAGTATTGTAGCTAGTGCTGATGTTTTAGCAACAGTACTTGAAGAAATGCCTGCTTTCCCAGAAAGGGAATCTTCTATTCTGGCTGTTTTGAAGAAGAAAAAACCTGGCCGCATACCAGATGATGTAAGAGAATCAAAGAGTCCTCAGCCCACAGCATTACCCACTGCAGTGATTAACTCCACAAATAATACAAACAGCTCAAGTGCTGATTTGCTAGGACTGTCTACACCTCCAGGAACTACAGCTCCAGCAACTGGAAATGGGTTGCTTGATGTACTTGGAGATTTGTATACAGCCCCAAAAATCAGTCCTAGTACTGTGCAACAAAACAACATTAAAAAATTCTTATTCAAGAATAATGGAGTTCTCTTTGAAAATGACCTAATCCAGATTGGAGTCAAAAGCGAATTCAGACAGAATTTGGGAAGGATTGGTTTATTCTATGGCAACAAAACGCAGTTTCCCATTCAAACTGTTCGTCCTGAACTACACTGGACTGATTTGCATAAGCTGAATGTGCAGATGAAGCCCATGGAACCAATATTAGAAGCAGGTGCTCAGATCCAGCAAATGCTTACAGCCGAGTGCATTGAAGATTTTGTTGATGTTCCAAGTATGTCTGTTTCATTTGTGTACAATAATGTGCCCCAAAAAATTACTATGAAACTACCACTCACATTGAACAAATTCTTTGAACCAACTGAAATGAATGGTGAGTCATTCTTTGCCAGATGGAAAAACTTAGGAGGGGAACAACAGCGAGCACAAAAGATATTCAAAGCTTCAGGTTCTATTGACATACCCGCGACGCGCACCAAATTAGCTGGGTTTGGTATGCAGTTACTAGATGGAATCGATCCTAATCCTGATAACTTTGTGTGTGCCGGTATTGTTCACACCAGAGTGCAGCAAGTAGGATGTCTTATGAGATTGGAACCAAACAAACAAGCTCAAATGTTTAGACTGACTGTAAGATCTAGCAAGGAAACAGTCTCACATGAAGTTTGCAATCTGCTAGCAGATCAATTTTAAGTTTAGTTTAAAGGAATCATAAAATATGAACAACATTGTTAGACAATGAAGTTGGTGTTATAGTCGCCTAGAAGTTCACAGTCACTTTACATGTAGAGTTGGTAAAATAATGCGTACAATTCAGAAAATATATGAAGCAAAACACTTGTGAACTTTGCACTAAACATAGAATGAAATGAAATCTCTCATGTACAATTTTGGATTTATTTTATTGCTAATATAGAGTTAGGTGTTTTGTAAAACGAGATTTATTTTAGTTAACATTTAAACTGCGATTTATAAGATTTGATAAGATGTTCAAAAGACAAGGACTACTTACTTTCATGTTATTACAATAATATATTCAATATTATAATATGCTGAGATTTTACCTAATTCATCGTGTTTTGTAAATCAATACACTTCCATTTGTAAAACCTAATTTGATATTAGTAGTATTATAATAATAAATTATATATTATTTGTCATTTGTAATCTTTTATCAAGATCAGCAGTCTGCAGCATGCTTGATAGATTTTACAATGTTTTCATGATATTTTATGTATGGTATAACATCTGCACCGAATACTGCTTGATTTGTATATATAGAGGATAAATGAGATTCTCATGCATTACTTCATGGTTGATAGTGTCTTGTTTGGGCAATGAATAGGTAGCTATTTAGTGTCACAGATTGTACTGTTGTCTCGCATATTTCTAGGTATATTCAAATGTATTTATGGTATAATGTAGAAAATTATAATTCATACCAAAGTAACTATTTGGCTGTTAATGTCATCATGTATCAAAATTTCGATTGTTCCATTAAGTATTATACTCATGAGTAGCTGTGCAATGTAAAAAAACAATGTTTATAACAAACCAGCTTATTCAACGAATATTAACTAATACTGGTGAGTATAATATTTCGGTCTGTAAAATTATCTAATGTAACTCGTATCAAATATTATGAAATATAATATTGTTTCCAGTTAGACTTTTATGTAGTATTTATCATTGGTACACTATTATAGTCATTGCAAATTGTAATACAAACCCCCTTTATTTTTTCTATAATGTTCCTGTTAACTCGTAGTAAATTATACTAATGGCAATAATAAATATCTCCAAGTGTAAGCTGGTATACAGTATTAATTAACTTTGGTAATAATAAAATCCTTTTTACTGTCTTAAAAATATTAATCTTCATCAGTCAACTTGTGATTTTCATAATATTGTCAGAAAGAAGTTGTAAGGCTGGGTGTTCCTCTATTATATTTTCCATGCGTTAGCCTCTTTTTTGTACATAAACTAAAATATCAAACCCTAAAAGTAACTTATTCTTTCCTATTATACACACTACTCAACATTTTAAGAACTTCAGTAACATTGTCCTGAAAACAAGTCATCAACATTGCCATCATGACTGGTGCTTCTCAATGTTTAAAAAATATAATGTTTCTACTTCACAAGCATTCCTATATAATAGGCCTATTTTTATTGTTTTTATTTTAAAGTAATTGTGAGTATTTTTATAGTCATTGTGTTTGGCTTCATATTAATACTACATTATAATTTATTTTTAAAATATTATACCAATGTTTATTTTAATGGTACCAGTTTCTCATTTAAAAACCAATGCTGCGAAATTAAACATGTGTGTTAGTATATCACTTTCATACTCATGACATCTTAAATGTACTTGTTTGTTAAAGATTAATTAAAATGTGTTGGTGTGTGTCTTGAGTAAACATGTTTTTGAGTCGATAGTAGGAATCTCACAAACCTAGATTTTATTTTCATATGTACCACAAAATAGAGATTAGGTATAGGGACTAGTATTATGGACATAAAATGTTGTTATAAATTTATTAGTAGCAAGCATGCTAAGTTTTCTTTGCATGGTAGGTTTGTTAAGAGAACATTAATAATAAATTAATATATCATTATAAACATTTTTATTAATCTTGTTAAGAATGTGGTACCCATACATTGTATGTATATTATGAAAATTAAAAGAATGTATATGCTTATTTGATACATGTACACTTCGTATATATGTGTGTTTATCAAAAATGTAATATATCACAAAGTGGGTGTGATTCTGTAACAGATAGATGTTTGTTCTTGCGCTTCAAAACCCATTATTGTAACTCTTAATAAAATATTTATCCAATACGTATTTTGTGCATTTTTATTTAATTTAGGTCCAAGCAGTTTTTAATGTAAACATCAAATAATAAGTATTTACTTATATTTTGAAATAATTCTAGGAGTACACTTAAAATAATTGTAACTTTTTACTAATCAAACCATTCTTCGACATTCGGTGAATTCTCCAATACATCATTTGATTCACTGTAACAAACAACAATAAAAGTATTAATTTTATTACGTTGTTGGGTAGGGACCCGGGCGCGTAATTATAAGGTCGGGTGCAACACACACTCATAGTCTGTGCTGCATTATCTCGCGAAAGCAAAGCTAGTTAATACGTCTCGCCCGGGTGCGTAAATACTAAATATAGTATTTACGCACCCGGGCGAGACGTATTAACTAGCTTTGGAAGGAGACAGTCACACGGGCATAAATACTAGTTCAGATGAGGCGGAATCCGCGCGTATTGAATTCGGGAGGATTCAGTGTTCAGACAAGCGCGATGTGTGTGCGGAGTGAGGTAGGGTGACAGCCGTATCATTCCAACAATGTAAGTCGAAGAAGCAATATCGCACCCCTATATACAAGAAGATACGATAAGACCGGTAACTCAAAAAACCTCATTTTTCAGAAATGACGAAAAACTGTTTTTGGTTTTAGGAAAGATATTAAAAATCTATTGAGACATTCATAGAGGTAACGTTTTCTAAAACTGTTGAATTAGCTTGTTTGTATTTTGTCTGTTAAAACACTGGAAAATATCGAGATTTTTTAGTTACTCTAGTTTTGCAGCTGTAAGCAAATTAAGTAAAGCTGCGTTTAGCGCTATCTTTTAACAGCAGTTGAAGGTATCGTAACGCCAGTTATATATATGTGTAGGAATTCGAAAACGCCACTAACTTGAAATGCGTACTTTTTGAGTTACCGGAGTCTTCATCTAGGGGTGCGATATGTGTACATGCTCCGTAAAAAAATAAAAAGAAAACGGCAGTATTGGGGGCATCCAATTTTACGTGATCGGCTCACCCATGGTCAGTTTATGACTTTACTAGCTGCGCCCCGCGGTTTCACCCGCATAAGTCTCGATCCCGTGGAAAAAAAAAAGTATCCTATGTTCTTTTCCAGGGCATCATCTATATATGTGCCAAATTTCATCCAAATCCGTTCAGCCGTTTTAGCGTGAAGGCGTAACAAACAAACTTACTTTTGTATTTATAATATTAAGGATATCCAAAATTAAGGAGTTTTGAGCCTAAATTCTTTAATGATTGAGAATGAATAAGTAATATTGAGAGTGTCGAAAAATTCATTTGATGAAGTACTTGGAATGATCAGTGAACAAATTGCATCTTATAATACCCATATGAGGTCAAGGATGAATGACTCGGTGTCGAAATAATCCATTGTCACAAGTCTGGTACGCGCGGATTCCACAAATCTACAGAGCAACTGAACGCGCTCTAGGCATGTCAAGTAAATTAATCTGCTCGAATTAATTTTCTGGCGGTCGAGAGGCGGCTACCGCACGTATACATGGTCCGCGCGGTGTAGTATGAACGTCTAGCAAGGATGTCATTGTAATAAGCTCCACGCGGTTCCCACCATGTCTGAACTAGCGAAAAGTGACAGAGATGACGTTCAACAAAGTCGAACTAACGTCTAAAAGCTGTATAACTTGATGTGCCATATTTACAGCCTCTACTGTATATGACATAATCAGCTTATAATGTTTCCACTGCTGGGACACGGCTCCTCTCTGAGAGGAGTGGTTTGTAATCCACCATGCATGCAAGCCAAGTGCAGGTTGGTGGATAGGTACTACTGTATATTATATACCTATATCTTTTTTGTGTAATTTTTTGTTAATTCCTTAGAATTACCTGTCAAGTGATGGATCATTGCTAAACATCTCAGTTGGCACAGTAGGCGGCGCACGCTCCGGTAACAGCTCCATGTACGTCTGCCGAGACTGTAGGTGGCGCTCCACTTCCTCGGGAGTCATGTGGCCATCACCAGCAGACAGGCCGAAACCCAACGCCGGTGAAACTTTGGACAGCATTGAACCACTGGACTGGTGCTGGAAGAAATTGCATTCGTTTTTTATCTTATTAGTTTTCTATACTGGTTGTTATGAATTCCTTGAATAATGTTAACCTAAATTTTTACTGGCTTTTACATCAAACAATTTTTTACCATTAACTACTAAACTTGTTAAATTTTGACACTGCACTTACAAGATGACTAGCATTGGGTGGCTTCTTTGGAACAGTTGCCCTTTTTCTCTTTATTGCACTTGAACCCTTGACTGAAGAGCTTGTTGACATGTTCTGGCTGCCAGCATTGGCTTCCATTTTCTTCCTGCAAATACAATTTCACAATTTATTTAACTTCATAATTTATTTTGTTAGATCCGGCCTGATAAAGGACATAAATATTGTATATTCCAGTGACATTAAATCTAATCTATTTTCTTTTGTATTGTATTGTAAAATGACTTTATATTTAACCTATTCCTTATTGTTATTTTATTCTAAATTAATCTGACTAAATATGACTATGTGTGTTATTGTGTTTAATTTTATATTGTTTATTACTGTTAATATTAATTGAAATCATATCGACGTCTTGACATGTATTTTTATTTTACTTTTATTTCTGAATGTATTTCATTGTATTTTTATTAGTTTTGAACACGAACTCAACAGCAAACCAACATTGTTCTTTGCAGTGCCCTGACAGGGTTCATGTACCTACAAAAACCGACAGTAAATGTTGTAAACTGTATTATGTGCATGAGAGCAAATAAATAAATTTAAAAGAAATTATACTAAATGTACTGAATTAGAATTTATAAAGAAGCAGACTTGGAGATGCCATAGGCATTTTCTGCTAGCCTACCACTGTGAGCAACTGCAATGAAACATGTTAGTTGCACTGAATGGGGCTGACAAATCTGTGTTTGAATACTTAAGTAAATTGGTCTGGCATTTTGCTAAACTGGGCCTATTTGATGCAGCTGTCAGGAACACATTTTTTTTTTTAAGTGAAAACTTTAGGCACATTGGGCATTTTTGAGACTAAACCATTGATTTCGCGACACTGTTACAACACCAGCTTTTGACCATTAAAAAGACATCAACGCGTTGATTACCGCGGTGCCGATTTTTTTTAAGTTTTCACTTCTGTCGGCACTCCTGGAGTGCCACTGTTTTTTTTTTCTAAGCCTTTTCTTTGTTTTTTACCTAGTGTGTGATGTGTGGCAAATAAAGTTATTTTCTTTCTTTCTTGAAGTTTTCTTATATTCTTTATACTATCATATATTCCGTCTTATTCCAGGGGCAATTTTCTATTAAAACGAATGAACGTATAATATACTCCCGGCGGACTCTTAAGGGTTCCCTAGTCAATCATTCTTTCATACTATAGTCGTATGGGGTTTACTCCACTGACAGTGTGCATTAAAAATTATATATATTTGTTTCATCATTATCTAGCCTTGTACGAAACAAAAAAAAACAGTCGCACTCCGAGAGTGCCGACAGAAGTGAAAAATTGAACAATTTTACTGTGCAGGAAATACTTTTAATGAAGTGTCGGTAACAGTCACTGTAACAGTGTCGCGAGTTCAATTGTTTTTTCTTTGAATTAACACTATTTTGATGTTGTATGGAAATGCATGGAGGCTCAATTTAGTGGTCCGGGTCTGTACTAGCATACTGCAGTATTTCTCATTAATTCACGAGATCAATATCATTAATATAATAATAAAGATGTACTATTAGTAATTGTACCTTTTAACATCCATGCGATAGTATTCAGGATCATCAGAAGATTCTGTGTCTTCACTCTCTGATGTGGTACTTTCTGGTTTCTCATACTGCAACAGTCGGTCAAGCAGGAAACTGCGGTCTCTTGACACCTTCAACAGTCTTTTTTGACTACATCTCAGAGCATCTTGAAAGCATTCGTTTTCCTGAAAAGAGAATCTAATAGAAAATACACAACACAAATAATTGTAGTTTAGTATCAATTTATTCATTTAAAACCATCTTAACCCATTAATTTCTTCTTCTATTGTTGAAGAAGTTAGTAAAGTTAACAAGTATGTAAGGTACTCATAAGGGTGCAGGTTGCTAAAAATGTAGGTTAATTTGTAAATAACACTATTATTAGTATTAAATCATTAAGCTTACATAAATGAGATATTTAAGTTTCTTTTTAAGTGCCATGTATTGAACCCTGTAATTGGGTTCTGGTTCAGGCTCACTACTGCTGTCACTAGAATATTCCTTGTGAGAGTCACGCGCCTGCGGGGGTTCCGCTGGAGCGTTATTGCTCACACTGGCCTCGCTTGCTTGCATGTTTGCTATAGAGCGGCAGTACCACCCGTCTAGCATTTTCTGAAATTAGAATATGTCAACGTTTAGTTTATCTAATTTCAGCCACTATAAGAACGCTTCAAGTCAGATTTTGCTGATTGATTTTGGTTTAAAATCATTAACTCGGTGCAGTAATTATTCATATCAGGCGGGTCTGTTGCTTTCTTACTCGAAAACAAATTAATATTCATATCCAATACAAATGACTGATTGTTTTAAAACAGCCCAGTAATACAACCTTAGAATAATTTTCCGACGCCAGTATAAAAACTGTGGTAAACACCTAAGAAAATAGTCTATTTTCCTTACAAAATTGTTTTTTTCAATAAATTATTTTGGTTACGTTTGGCTGTTTCTTTGTTTGACATTTTCTTTACGAGGTTGCCAGTATTCGAAAACGTCGCAAGCCAGAAAAATAAGAAATGATGTTTTGTAGAGCTGTCTTGTTTTGACACATTTTTTTTTAAAGCTGTTGATACACGGATGGTTATCCCGCCGCGAATCACAGGCGAAAACAAAACAGTGTCACACGAACACCCAAATACTGGTGGACTAAGGGTGGGGCGGTCTGCCCGGGTCCCCGGCCCTGGGGGCCCCCAAATTTTGTGAAATACTTTTTAATCAAATCCCAAAATAGGCCAAAATATGTTTAGTAAGAAGCAGACCCCTTACATCTAAACTAATATTATAAAGAGAAAAGATTTGATTTTTTGTATATTTGTTTGTAAATAAAAAAATCTTTTACCTATAGAAACCTACATTAGCTGTTATCAACGAATAACATAGGCTATACGGCTATATTTTATCTACTTTCACGCGAACGAAACCCCGGGTAGAAGCTAGTTCAAAATACAAATGCAGCGTCCTAAAATTTACAAGCTCGCTACGCTCACTCTTGTTAACGGTTTCTGTATATCTAAGTCGACAAAGTAACTCTTATTTCTGTATGAATAGTACAGAAATAAGAGACCCCCTACCCTACTAGTAACCTACCCTAATTGCGTAACTTATTTTCGCAAACGATTATGACAAATTTGTTTCATTTTGACTGTTCAACAACATTCATTGCGTTATTTACATTGTTGAGCAGATTTTTTTTCCAACTATCAAGAAACTGATGTAACTGTTCTTTCTCGATAGCCTTTTATTGAGTCCTTTGCAGGTTTTATTTAAACAACACCATAACTTTTTTCACCCCGATTATATTTTTCACAGACTCTTCTTTTTCTTACCAACTAGTGTTACCATTGTAAAAAATCACTAAAACTATATTAGGTCGGATACACAATACTTAAATATCTAACATCCTCCAACGCCAAAAGGAAATAATAAAAAAAATAGGATGTGTCCGAAATTAACATTAACAAATTTTAATATTGCTACTTGCGTCTAGAGGGCGTTTTACACAATAATATTATATGCGCCATCTAGCGAACACACCTGAAACGAGTATAATCTTCTACTCAACACTAGATGTCTTAACTATGAATTAGAATATTATAAAATATAATTATTAATACAATTATCGTTTTAAAAATAGCATATCGTTACACAACAGTCTTGAGTTTTATCTTACACATATTATTTATTACAATATTTAAGTCACAGAAACTACTAAATATCTCGACTTTCAAAGATAAATCGAATAAATATTTATTACTTATTAGTAATTAGTTATTAAGTATAAATATTGTATTTACTAGGCATTTTTACCATTCAACCGGAACGAGTAGATTTCTGAGGTCTTCCAAGCAGTTCAGACGACGAATGTTTGTCGTGTTTTTGTTGCTCTAAATTATTTTCCAAATTAGAACAAATTGGACTTTGACTTGTCGCTTTTACCAATGGTACCTCGTTACCTGTCTGATTGGAGACTTCCAGTTTATAAAGCCTCTGGATTGGACGAACCTTGGTGCCTGTGGCAGTCTTTACTTGAGCTGTTCTTTCGATTCCGTCTTTGCCTGTAAACAAATCTAAAACAATGCCTAATGGCCATCTTATTCTCCTCTCATCCGTTTCTATCAAGACAATGTCACCTATGTTTATAATATCTCTTGTTTCTTTCCCTTTTTGGACCAATAAAGTAAGGTATTCATTTTTGAAACGTTGTTTGAATTGTTCTCGAAGTTCTTGTAAATATTTGTGCCGTTTATTCAAACTGTTAACATCTATGCAATCAAAATCTGTCATGTCAGTGTTATATGTGGGCTGGATGAAATGTGCCGGGGTAAGTGGCTCTAGACAGTCACCCTCGTCTTCATTTATATATGTAAGAGGCCGGCCATTCATAACTGCTTCACATTCACATAATATGGTTCCAAGTTCCTCATATGACACTGACGCTTTACCTAAGATACGTCGCAGAAGATCTTTCATAATGCGTATCAGTCGCTCCCAATAGCCGCCCCACCAAGCTGCAGTCGGTGCGTTCATCTTCCATGACATACGTCGAATGGTGGAGTTACGCTGAACCTCCTCCCAATCTAGAGAAAAAATCAAATTTTTAGTACCACAAAAATTTGTGCCTTGATCAGACATAATTAAATCTGCGCGGCCTCTACGCGCTACGAATCGTCTCAATGTCATAATAAAGGCCTCCGTAGAAAGTGATCTCGTTAATTCTAAGTGCACTGCACGATACACTGCACAAGTGTATAATACGATCCAACACTTCTCGCCGTTACGCAGTAATAATGGGCCCGCTAGATCGACGCCAGTCGTTTGAAACGGCGCGGAGCAGTTAGTGCGTTCTGGTGGCAGTGGCGCTGCCGGTGCCTGTGTAGCTTTTGCTCTATAACGTCTACAAATAACACATGCAGAGATTACTGACTTTACTAATCGACGTATTCCGATTATCCAGAACCTCGTCCGTATATCTATGATGAGTTGATTGGCCCCTACATGCTGTAGATGTTCATGTCGTTGTCTCACCATAGCCATAACAACTGGATTCTTACCCCACAATAGATAAGGTGCCTTGGTGGTCTCTGGAAAATTTGATATTGTAAGTTTAGTTTTGATTCTTAATAATCCCTCTTTATCTATGTACTGTGTTAAATGTTCACTCCTTTTTCCATTAATTTCACTGTTTTCCTTTTGTATCAATTTGATCACTGTTTTTTCTGCCTTACTATACTCACTATAAGTTATTTCTCCTTTTCTTTTATTTTGTGAATGTTGTGTATTATATGTAAATCTTAACATCCACGCCACCATCCTAATGATTTTTGAATATTTGGAGAAATACTGTATTTTATTTAACAGACTTTCATCACAACATACTTGTGCATTACATACGGTTTTCTTAGTTTCCAGGTGTACTTGCAGCTCGTCCACGGTGAAGTCGGACTGCGGCCACTGTTCGGGTTCCAGACGCAGCCACGCCGGTCCCTTCCACCATCGGGTCTCGAGTAGGGTTCTCGCGTTGCAGCCTCTGGACGCTAGGTCGGCCCAGTTGTGTTCACCAGAAATATGTCGCCAATCTTTTGTATTAGTATGTTGTCTAATTTCTTTTATTCTATTACCTACAAATGTGTTTAGAGGTAATTCACGTTTAATCCAGCACAGAGTAACCGCGGAATCCGTCCAGCAGTATTCTGGACAATTTTCTAAATTAAGATTTTCTCTGGCCTGTGTGAGTAGTCTTGCGCCTATCAAAGCAGCTAATAGTTCCAGTCTGGGAATACTTATCTTTTTGGGTGGTGTGATACGTGATTTGGCTGAAACTAGTTGTATGCTTATTTTATCTTTTCCAGCCCTTAGTAACACACCTGCAGCATACCCATCCTTACTAGCATCACAAAATAAATGTAAACTTACCTCACACTTTTTCATAATATTTTCGGTTAATCTTCGTGGTATTTTACATTCTTTTAAACAATTAATGTGTTGATACCAATCATGGAATCTTTTCATCAGATCAGCGTCAAGCTGAGTGTCCCATGACAGATCTCTTTTCCAAGCTTCTTGCAATATAAGTTTTGGTGTCAACATTATTGGTGAAGTATATCCAATCGGGTCAAAAATCTTTTGTGTGAGTGACAACAAATCTCTTTTTGTAAGATATTGTACATCTTCTGGGGCAGGAAAGTTTTCCATGTTACAGTACAGCTGATCAGATGAAGTATCCCAGTTGAGACCTAGTACTGGTATTATTTCCTTACCTGACTCATTTATTTTCAGCGGTGATGTCACCCACATGCGTAAATTGAATTTCGCCTCACTCATGATCCTCTTGGCATCTTCTATAAATTTTGTTGTTTCTTTTTCAGTGTCTAAACTTGTTAAACAATTATCTACATACCACGATTTTTTCAGAAGCTGTGCAGTCTGTTGATGTTCTCCTGTTACATTGTTAAGGTAATTTATAAGTGTGGCAGACAATAAAAATGGGCTACATGTCAATCCAAATACTACCCTACAGTGTCTGTATACTACCCTATTGTTACAGTCCTCGTTTTCCCACCACAAAAATTTTAAATAGTCTCTATCAGTTGTAGGAATGCTAATTTGAAGGAATGCTTTCTGTATATCTGCTGTAATACCAATTGCCCCTGTTCTAAAGCCGATAAGTAAGTTGGGAATACGATCAATTAAATTGGTACCTTTTTCCAAGCAAGAATTCAGACACAGTCCATTTTTATCTTTAGCCGATGCATCAAATACTGGTCTGATTGAACTGGTCAGGCTAGACTCTTTAATAACAGCCCTATGTGGTAGGTAATGACCTGTATCATGATCTACTTGTGATGGTGGCACCTTTTCTATAATACCTTCCTGATGCCACTCCTGAAAAACTTCATGATACTCTTTGAATTTACCTCCTGATATTAGCTTTCGAGTAGTTGAATCAAGCCTTTGTTTTGCTCTTTCATAGTTAGATAATAAATCTTCATGACCTACTTTAAAGGGAAGTTGAACTTCATACCTGTTTTCTTCATTGATCTTCACTGTTTCTTTGAACGCTGCAAATACCTCCTCTGCGACTGTGGCCTTTGATTTTGTCTCCGCTGGATCCTGGATACCCAATGTCTCTAAATCCCAGTAACCTGTCAACTCAGAACAAAACATAGAGATTGTCATATTACTTAAAGCACCTACTTGTTTGCCCTGTAGTGTCCAGCCCAGCTTTGTCTTTATGGCAACAAGTCCATTTTGCAACTGAATTATTGTGCCAGTCATCAGAAGACCTGAGAAATCTGCCCCAATTAATAACCCAATATCAGTACTATCACCTTTGTCAGTCAGAGATATTTCGTGTGACTTTAACAAATTACAAATAACAGTGTCATTAGAATTGAATCTAGGAACATTAGTACAAACACATGAGCGCCCTAGCGCTTCCAGATTAATTTGGAAACTGTTATCTAAGCTTCTTATTTCTAGGTTATAAACTTTATGAAGCTGAGAATTTGTCTGCACTCCACCAAACAGGTTGTGGGTAAGTACTTCTTCTTTCATTGCTGGTATTTGGAGTTTTTCAATGATGTCCTGCTTAATGTAGGTCTTCTGTGAACCACTGTCATAAAGTGCACGAACATGAAGTTTTTTGCCCTTGTATTGTATCTCAACAATTACAGTCTGAAGAAGTGTGGTTCCTTGTATAGTAGATGATGCTGCCGTTATTTTCTTTTCTGATACCGGTGACTCATTGTTATTATTGTTTGGTGTTGGTTTATTTGTCCTACACAACACTATTGAATGCCTTTTATTACAGATCAGACACTTGATTGAGGCTCTGCAATTTTTCCAGAAATGTCCTTTTCTCAAACAGATTGTGCAAGCTTTTTTCTTCATTATTATCTCTTTGCGCTGATCTACCGATAATTTTTGTAATTTGTAGCACTCAATACTGCTATGTCCTTCTTTGTCACACCATAAACAAATATTTTTTGGTTCTTCTTTCACCGTTGCAGCAAGGCAATTTGCAGTTGGCATTTCTTTCTTATTGTTTGTTACATGGTTTTCTGAAAATGTATTAGCCATTTTTATCCTTTGTTCATTTTCAACCTCTTTTTGTATAAATGTCAATAGATTGTTCAATTCTTCATCTATATTGACATTACTCTTTGTTCTTTGCCATGTCTTTAATATTTCTTGGGGAAGAGACGACTCTACTAGCGGTAATAGGAAAGCAGCATGGTTTTTTGTGACTCCAAGTGTCTCCAATGCCCTTAAATGTGCACTTAACTTGTCATATAATATGGCCAATTCAATTCCATCGCCACTCACTTTTTGTAGTACCAGTGCCAAAAGCTCCCTTACGTAAACTTGAATTTGTAAATCTTCTCGCCCATATCTAGATTTCAGGTGCTCTATACACTTTGGATAATTTTCAGCAGTAATAGGGTAACTTTCTACCAGTGATTTAGCTTCAGAGTCGATGGTCATTGCTTGCACCAAGTACACAAACTTGTCTACCGTAGTTATATTCCCTTCGTGAATTTTTCTGAATTGGCTCCAAAATGGCATCCAACTTTTTAATTGCCCGTCGAATTTTGGGATGTCTATTTTTGGCAATTTCATTTGGGTGCTTCCTTTATTTTCTGAGCCCGTTTGTGGCACCATTTCTCTTTTTATTTTCAGCCATTTTAGTGTGTATTTTTCGCATTCTTCTAAATCCGTCAAAATCATTGATTCTTTAAAATCATCTTTTTCCAAAATTTCTGACTGGATTTGTTCATTTACTTCCTCCAACTTTCCATAAATCTTTCCAAGGTTCTCCATTATAATTTGCTTGTTTTCCCCTTGGTCCATTTGCTCGCTCAATTTATTTGCGTTTTTTGTGAACTGTGTTCGGAGCGCCGCACGTAATCTTTGGTGTTGTTCCATCTTATTTTTCTCGGTCACGGTCGCCATATATCAAGAAACTGATGTAACTGTTCTTTCTCGATAGCCTTTTATTGAGTCCTTTGCAGGTTTTATTTAAACAACACCATAACTTTTTTCACCCCGATTATATTTTTCACAGACTCTTCTTTTTCTTACATTTTCTTACCAACTAGTGTTACCATTGTAAAAAATCACTAAAACTATATTAGGTCGGATACACAATACTTAAATATCTAACACCAACTTTTGAAGCAATGGATTAGCAATCTGTTTCAAATCGAAACAAATTTTGATTGATCGTGTATTACGCAATTAGGGTACAGTACCCTAATTGCGTAATATAACACAATTACAACTCACACTCTCGTTGAAGTCGTCACTCGTGACTCGACGCAACGTTGTCAGCTCGCCTACCTACCCTACACACACATGCACCTACATAAATTGCCAGGCACGCATGTACTTTTATTTTTGTTGGCGAGTTTTCAACCGTTTAAAACGATTTATTTGGAGTTTAAAACGGCAACATTTTATTTAAAACGGTTGTTTTACATCTATAGAGCTGACACACACACTTTTTTATCGAATCTAAAATTTGTATTACAGCCATAGATGACAAATCAGTACAATGTAACACTAATATATGACTAACTAAAACAATAGAAATAAAATAAAAACAAAAGGACACTAAAGGCGTCGAAGAACTCGTCCGCATCGCTGTCATCCAGAAACGTGCTCAGGAGACTGGCAGGCAGCATGCTAATTCTTTGGCCAAACAAACGAGCCAGCCCTCTGCACTCTAATTGCGTAGGTAACACACGATCAATCTTAATCATTTTGAAGGATATTACTAATCCATTGCTTTTAGGGTTATCATTTCGAAATTTGAAAAGTCCTGAAAAAAGCCTGACATTTGCAAAAAAGTCCGGATCTACTTAGTCTGTGGGCTAAATAACTTTCTAATTTTTTCAGTAAAAATTTATCTTTTTTATAGAAAATCCCCTTTAATCGAAAAGTCCGGACAAATGAGAAGGCCGGACATAGTTCGAACGGGGGGCCAAAAAGCCGGACAAATCCGGACGAATGGTAACCCTAATTGCTTTGTATATCCGAAAAATTTATCTGCTCAACAACGTAAATAACGCAATGAATGATGTTGAACTGTCAAAATGAAACAGATTGTAATTGATCGTGTGTTACACAATTAGGCTTCTGGTCTTTTGCGCCGTTTGAGGGTCTCAGCAGGCGCAGCAACTAACAAAAAAAAAGATTAGTTAGGTACTTTTCGAGTTTTCGCTAGATGTCTCTTTTGCTGAAAAGGAATACATACGTAAAAAATAATTGCTCAAAGATAGCTTGCTGCATATTCAACAAAACGTAAAACAATTTTTTTTAATCTAGACAGCAATGAAATGCATTCTAGTAATTTAACTCATAGTGGAAATTACTTTTTTCTTCTGGTACGACTGTAATATAAACCTATATTATTGTGTAGGCATAACATTAACTGAAGATTTATTAAGAAGCTGTGTACTTTTAATTTTGACGGGTTATACTGAATTTCGGAATCTTGTTAGTCCAAATTGAACCTTAAGTCTACCGCATGTGTTCTTTCAGCTGAGTGGAGCCGTGTTCGTTGCGGTCAATCTGAACCGGATTGATTCCTCGTGTTGTGATGGCTCTCGGTAGTGAAGTGAATGATAACTCCACGAAAAATGCTCCTCAAAAAGTGAAAAAATGTCCAGCGAACAATACCGTGAGCGACAAGAGTGGCAGTGGTAATGGTAACAATAGTAAGTATTAAATGGTCATGCCCTCAGTTATGTAACATTGAGAACGGTTTTTAGAGCTACTATCAGTTTTCCATGTCAAAATAATAATTGCTTGCTCTTATTATGTGCATTTTGGTCATGTGACTTCATTCGATAAATCATGTGATCCATTGATTTTTACGAAAACGATATGCATTTTCATGACATGCGTACTACTGTAATTTCATTTAATTTGTATGCATTTAATTTTCAATTAATCTATGCCATTGGTTTTTTTGGCTGTAGGGATAATAGTACACAAGACCTTGGTGCACATTATTTGAAATGTAAATTATTACACAACTTCTCATTAGGTTACATATACAAATTATGTTTTAGTTTGTATTGTAAGTCCTCTTGCACTATTCAATATTGCCATTCATAATGTGTTTTGTTATCAGCTAATTCTTATTGGAAAAGCAAAATATTAATGTTTCTAGACACTTGGATATTAGTGGTAGGAACAAGATTGTAATAAGCTATATTATTCAGCCTAAATCATAAATATGTTAAGGTACAATACATTCTTTGTGACCTATAATGACCTCCACTACATATTATTTATTAATGTTTCTGGTGAGTGTGTTGGGTTAATTTGTATTTTTTTATTCAACACATCTCTGCCTGATGATTATTTATTGTTCTGGAATAAATTCTACCTTTTGCTTGCCTCATTATATTGTAGAAACAATGTTAATCATTTGAAATAGAACTTTCATTCATTTTAATTGATTTACTGAAACTTATTTTTATTGTGTTAAGGGACTTATGAAAGAAAACCATACAATCAAAAGATGAGTGTCAGAAGTAAATGCCTTGGTGATAACTAGGCAAGGCTATTTATCATTTTAAATGTTGAAAAAATAAATGTATTTATCACTGTTCAATGGAAGTTTAATATAAAGTAATATCTGATATTATTATTTTTCTAACTACTACATAGATAATACTATACTTACTTACATAAATACATATAGTTTCAGTTACTGACCTCACCTAGTTCTCAGAAGACGTTGGGTTATCACATTGTGTTATGTTCATTGCTATAAGGGCAAGTTTCACTCATGCAATGGTTTATTTATTCTTAATTATTAAAACATACTACATTTCTGAGATAAAGGTTCATTTTAACTAATAGATATGATAATAACTTTTCTTGATTATTTACAAAAGAATAATAGTTATTAAAAAAAATGCACACATCGTCTGATCAAGATAATTTGTATGTAGAGTTTCTTTTAAATAAAACCTATTATCACATTTTAGAATACTTTATTTTATAAATCTGTAGTGTTGGTTGAGCTTGCTTTGCACAGACTCTGTCATAATCACCATACATGAATGCTCCAAAGTCATCACCAGAGGATTGTATACATCGGTTAAACCTGGCCGGTTTAACCGATGCATAATAATCCCAACAAATTCATCATCTAGACCTGTCTTTATGCTATGTAATGACTAGCTGGTTGACTGGATGTCATTGAGATATTCCTCCATTGATGAAAACATTGTCAATTTGTAGTTGAATAAGTTTTGTAACAGATATAGCCATCACAGTAATCCATCAGCATATGATTTTTGCAACGCTAGCCAAGTATCTCTTGCTGTCTTGGGATGCGTGATCATGGGATAAATATTTCCTTTTTTTGTTTTATCCTTGGGGACATCCTCATGAATATCATCCGTCTTGGGAGAATGGAGGGTTGTCAGACTCCTACTGATTAAAACCCCACTGTTCTTACTACTACCATAAATCGGGGGCCCGGGAGATATTTGTACATTCGCCGCACCCCTCACTGGTATCAGCCCGCCCATGCCTAGCGGGCTCCATCACCAAGTGCGGCCAATCCCACGACCGCACGTTCTCCTATAAAGGCGCACATGGAACATTGCTTGCCACCTCTTTGTATCTGACTGTTCGGGTGACGACTGCCCCAATTTCGCCACCCGCAGGCCGCTCCTTATGGTGGCCGGAGATCGTTAAATGCCCTTCAACGCCTGGCTCCTCTTCTGGTGCGGGTGGAATGAGAGGTATGTTCTTTCTCCTTCTTAGCCGGCTCCTTTGCATGCATCGCCTCCTCGCAAAAAGAGGCGATAGCATTACACGCGTTTTCGCTTCCGACCATGGACTGAACCACGGCTAGAAGCGAGAGGTCACCCGCAGCAAGTGTCGTGACGAGGGCCCAAGCTGAGCACTCTTCCAGCGTATGTAGCGCCGTGTCCTCGGAGCAGTCCATTGAGTGATGACAAGCAGGCGGCCGCTCCCCACCTATCCGACGCAGGTACTTCCCGAAATATCCGTGTCCAGTAAGCACCTGCGTCCGGAAACTAAGGGCGCCATAGTGCCTCTCCAGCCATTCCTCCATAACAGGCCTTACCGCCACTATTGTAGCGAGCCCTCTGGGTCTCGGACCTGGGTTGTGCAAGTCGCTCCCTCCATTCGGCCTCTAGTAGCTAACGGAGCACGGTCCCTCGTGCCTCGAATTCCCGGGGAACCCGACGCTGACCACGCGCTAGCTCCACCTTCCGCCAGCAATAGACGCTAGGATTTTCGAGTCCAGATCCCAAGGCATTGATCCGGCCAGGAAAGTTGTTGCCTCGTAAGAGATAGTATGGTATCCCTTTATCACCCTGACAACCATCGCTCTCTGCGGCCTTCACAATTTTGCGACGTTGAGGGCCGTCAGTGCACATGAGGCAGATCTTACCTCGAGCTTTGGCATTCTTCTTTTTAGCCTCCACAGAGTCTGCCACGAACTTATCGTTCACACATTCCCACAGACCGAGGTCGGTCAGGAACATTTCCATAGCAAAAGCCCACGTACCATAATTAGCTTGGCCTGCCAATCTCAATACTCCTTAAAACAGCTTGTTCCTTATTGGAAATTGAGACCAGAGTCTTCTCCGCTTAGATATCACACCGAATCACGCCTACGCCTGGGCCCATAACCTGTTCAATGAGCTTGCTTTCAATGAAAATAGAATATCATTGTGACACAGTGGTTTAGTAAAGTTATTAATATTTTATATTTAGAAGAAGTAACTTCATCTGAAAATACAAGATGACAGAACAGAACATAACAGTTGCTAGGCAACAACTAAAGAAGACTGTTCCGAGAACATAGTGAATTATAACCTTCATGGTACAAAATAGTTATCCTTCCTTATCCTTACATTACATATTATAAAACAAAGTCCCCCGTCTCGTCTGTCTGTCTGAACGCGATAAACTCAAAAACTACCAAACGGATTTTCAAACGGTTTTCACCAATGGGCGGAGTGATTCATGCGGAAAGTTTTAGTGTATAATTCATTGTGGTTTTGTGTAAATTGGCTGAAATTTGACGATTATTGTTGAAGTTCAACAAAAAAGTCCGCGATGGCATATGACTATCTTCTAAGGATGACCCACAATAACCATTTTTAACTTTCAGAATTTGAAATATTTAACACTACCCACCTATAAACATATTTATACTATTTCTCAAACATGCTTGGAAAGTCGAACATTATTTTGACAACCTTCTTCGAGATAAATCGAAATTGCTGTACTGGTCAAAAACAAGCGAGCGCGGCTGGCAATGGTACTATGAAAATCTTAGAAAAATAATTAAAGATTAAAATCCATATCTGTCGTGTTTAGCGGCCAAATAAATTACTATGAAAACTCTTATCTATCGTGTTATTTAAAAATGGAACTAACTTTTTACTTCAACACATGGCAACCAAGTAGGTAACTTATCAAAGATTTTATTTAAATTTCGAACTGGCTTAGTGAATATAGCTGTTTATAGTAAAGAAGAAACAAATGACCAAATTGGCGCGTGAAAAATTTTCTTGGTTCGTCATTGATTCTGGAATTTATACTTAATTTACTTAGTTTGAATTTCTGTGTAATATTTGAGAAAAGTACTATACAAGCCTTGGCCGCAATCAGGCATTGATGGACTCACGTATGTGTTTCTCGATCGTCCATCAATGCCCTTGCTGCATTGCTTGCTGCCAATTGCTGGCCGAGACAGTAATGTACTAGGTATAGTAAAAAACTCGTTTCTTGTATGTGGACCCCTTGAATTTTTTACTTTATTTTTTATGTTTCTACCTATGACGGTTCAAAAGATACAGCCCTGTGACAGACGGACGGACGGATGGATAGCGGAGCCTTAGTATTAGGGTCCCGTTGGCACCCTTTGGGTACGGAACCCTTAAAAGTATTCATGCAAATTCTATTTACATACATTACTTACAATATTGGACTTGTTCATCGATCAACATTCAATTGAGGAAGCCCTATCTTAGCGTGATCTTGATTGCCCTAATAGTAATTGATGTAAGGAAAGGAATAGTACCTACGGATAAAAAAAGCTTGTAAAAAGAATAAGGGTGTGGTGTACACGTATTAAAGCGATACGCGATATCGTCATGTCGATGACGGAAGTACAATTTTGGACACCAGTAGGTAGTATCGACCTGTTTTTATATCCAGTATTTTTCTGTATATAAAAGTTATCTACATTAAAGATAACTTTTATCACAAATGTTGACAGAGAACATTGGAAAGATATTTACGTATACAATATTTACTTAATAATAAATAGGTTGAAACTTTTTCAAGCGCCCTCTATAGTAGAAGTTGATCTTATGCTAAACTAGAAGTTAATAAACACCACTAGAAGTTTTCCATACCTAACTAATACGAATGTTACACCGCGTCGCATCTTCGCAACTTCTAAAGGCTAACGCAAACAGGCGCGACGCGGCGCCGCGACTCTTTCTAAAGCCGGGTGTCCAGTGCGTGTTTTTGGAAATATTACACAAAAAACCTTATACATTGTTTTCATACACATGTTTCACCTGCGTATTAATTTTTTTTTGTCGTAATGAGTTCCGACGAGAAACACGTACTTAAAAAGTATCTCTATTCCAATCCATCGTCAATTTATCACAACTATTCACAAGACAATATGAAACAAAAAAAAACCAAACCCTTCCCAATGAAACAAACCCTTCCCCTCTTCACCCTCGCGGGGAATGTTTTCCATGCAGCTCGGAAAACAAAAACATCATGTTTGTATACACAAATGTGTGTGGCCACGCCTCTTTGTTGCGATGTTTTTGTGAATGTTTCGAAAACACACGCGCAGGAGACCCGTCTTAAGAAAACTTAAAGGTAGAACAATTACCGGTGTCGCGTCGCGCCTGTTTGTGGCGCCTTTACTCCAAAAAGTCTGCGCTTATCGCAATGAACGTATCTTACTACGGGCACAATTCGATTTAAGAATAAAATAGTAACCTAGGCCAAACTAGTTTTGGAACAACACAGATTAAATCAAGAAAAAAATGTCTCAATATTGTTTAATAATTTTGTTGCGTCAGGTGGTCAGGCGCACCTTGAGGGCGAACAACCAACAGCTTAAATGACAAAAGGTCGTTTAAAAGTCCGATTGTTAGTTACTTTTTGCTGAATCGTTTTATGTCTGACTGGCCTCCGACCACTATCTTTATCGATCTATGGGTATGGATAATATGGTAGACGATGGTGCACGCATGCCTAGAAGTTACAAAGGTATAGGCATAGGCAAGGTTTGAGCAAAATCGGCCGAGAGGTCTCCGCGTGAGCGAGACGTGGTTCTACCCAATCACGACATTGCTAAGCTTGGTTCCTAAAGGGGTCTACCTAGCTAGTGTGACCACGAGAACTGCTTGAGAAGAGAAAACTCTACGTAAAAGCTGTCCCTTGTGCACGAGACACAATTTCTAAGACTTCTTACTTCGGGCGGCGCCCAAGACATGAAGACAATGATATTATCAGTAACTCTTCAGTGTTTCTATTTCATCACTAAGCTAAAAAATTACTGATTGATGTCTTTACAAATACAGTAAGTGAAATGAATATCTAAATGACCTCCACTGGAGCTGTCTGTCATTATGTCATTTTTTGTCCGTAGAAATCGGGGAACAAAATGACACTTGCTAGTTCGAAAGCATGAAACATGTGTTTGTCATGTGCTGGCTGTTAACGTGGCAGGTTATCCAAAGTGTAATTATACTAATTATCTATCTACCCTTCAAGCTAACGAATACATGTTATGTACTCTGCTACGTATCTGATTATACTGATGATAGACCTATTCGTATCGATCAGTGAATTTATGAACAGCATGCTCGCCAACGATTTATTCTTGCGTAGTCTTTTTAGGGTTAAGAGGTTAAAAAACCATCTATGTCATAATGTAACCTTATCATTACATGTATAATGCTTTATTTTGAGCAGTTACGACGGAAAAAAATAAGTGAGTGTGGCTATGATTGATCCATTGTGCGTACACAGACGGACTTCTTGATAACGTTTTATGTGATGTGATTTCTGTTGATAGATAAAATGCAAGGCCAAGTTTATTACGCAACGTATTTGTAATTCACTTATCATTTATGTAATTCATTAATATACTTAGATAGCAAACTGCATAATTATGCATCATCTTCGTTAGGTACTTACCTATGCGCTGTAGTTATTTTAAATCATAAAACTTTGCGCCATCAGATCAGATGAAGAAAAATGGACACCGAGCACAATTATATCTGTTGAAAACATAGGTAAGTTTGAAGATGAAACGATGTTAAACCATAAAAACTTGCAGTTATGGATGAGATTTCCTTACTGGCATGGTAACCGTTTAGTGATAATTCGTATCCGGTTACGGAATTTGTATGTTGCCTGCCGCAAACGTGGTCGTGAGCTCCTAATTTGACAGTAACACGTTGCTCAATAATAGCATAGCATTTTCGTAGTATTGTTGAGTCCAAAGTTGTTCGTATATACGTATTTGTTAAAATATTACCTCGAAGTTTTAACATTTATTATAATTTTGTCAAATTAGGGCTTTCACGAATATTTGCCCTGTCGCGATATACCTAAGTAATCAATGCAGGTACCAAAACTGTGACCCAAGCAAAGGAATACCTACCTATATAAGCAAATTAGGCAGTTTTTCGATAAACAGGCACTCAATAATTTAAAATGGCCGGAAAAAGTTAAATGGAGCAAGAGGTCGACTATATAGATTCAGTCCACATTTCACATGGCAAAATCTTTTCAAAAAATGAAATGGATATTTTATGAAAAAAATATCGACAAAACAATAATTGTAGCATAAGTAATTTATATTTATGAGTTAGGAGCCTATATTGCACCCTGTTCCACACCCATTTATTGATCTTTTGAGCTGAAGCATAATGTTATCAAACTGCACGTTTGGACGTACGGGTCAACACAAAGAACATGAAATTTATTTGAAATTCATAATAAATAGTACAAAGATAAAAAAAATGGAAAATCCAAAAGTGCACGATTCATAATGTTCATTTGATCGTATAACAATAAAAGTACTTTGAATAAAAGAGCTATTTTTAATAGGGTTCTTCCAATGGGTGAAACGAATCTATAAAAAGAAAATATTGACTCGAATTGATTGTTTTTCTCCCAAATTACAATGTTTTTCAATTGATTGACGGGTTTTTTTTAACTATTTTTATATTTATTTTGATGTTTTTTCGTTTCTGCTGCATTAAATAAATTTGAAATGTATAGAATTAATCTCCATTAAATTATCTAGCAGTGCAACAATAAAAACAGTTGCAGAAAGGAGGCAAAACAAATTTTTCGATCGCAAAGCACTCATCAATGCTTCGCATTATGAGTCGTGCAATAATAGGACTTGGTCAAAATGGTTCGGATACGACGACGCGACGTATTCTAACTAGGTATGGGGTTTATTTATAAACGTGAATGATTAGATTAACGTTGTTTATTTCAACGTCTTTTTACTATAAATGCAACGTTTATAAATAAACCCTTATAGATATTTCTATTTATAGCTTTATGCGCATGGTAACGAAGTTCAACCAACTTTCAGAATTCAAAAGGGTTCGTGATTTCGTAATGTTATCCTGTGTAACTAAGCCATAGTACAATTTTGAGATAACTGATGTCAAAAGATCATGTACTTACGCAGATGATTTTTGATTAACTTTCAACAGTTTAATTTTTTTGAAAATTTGGGTACATCGAAAGGTTTGTTAGTTTTCGGTATCCAATATAAATAGCAATAGCCATTCAATTTAAGAGTTTGGAGAAAAGTGGTATTTAGTGACGAATTCAGGGAAATTTTCAAAAATACATAAAATTAGGGTTTTTTCGAATCCCATGAATTTTAGCTTCGGCTTTATGGAGTGCTTAATTGTTGCAAATGAGTCACACTACCACGTCCGGGAAGGAATACGTCAAATTACAAGTGCAGACTGGCGCGACGCGACTCTAAAAAAACAATTTCTAAGAAAACTTCATGGTAGAACAGTAGTTACCGGTACGCGTCGCGCCTGTCTGCACGAGGCTTAAAGTGGTTATGGTGATATTGATACCTATGTAGAATACCTTCTTTGTAGGAAAAAAAACAAACGGGGACTTTATTTGAATAATAAAAGCTTCTAAAATGTCATGTCGTAGCACTCAACATGTCAAATAATTTTTTTAGCGTCTAATAAAAAACATATTCACATTTAGTACTGAAGAAGTTTTTGCAAAATTCGTTGCTCATGCGGCAAATTGCGAAACATGTATGTAGTTGTGCGATTATGTACCTTCTTTCCCCATGGGAAGAAGGCGTGAGTTTATCGTAAGCGCGATTATGTTTAGAGATTGTCTAAAGTCATAATATACGTGAACAAAAGATACAAAGGTAAGGTCAAGGAATGAGAGCACAAAATAATCGATGATCTAAGGTTAAATATTCAGCGATCGTCGCCGGCGCTGACGACGCTTGTTTCTGTTTGCATAATAATTCATTGATCGATTCAGTTCAGTTGCTGCTCGAACCGTAGGTAACAGACGCGGTGTTTCTTATCTGAATTTGAAATCAACATTTCCACCTATGCGCCTTGACGTCAAACTTTCAATAAAATATGCTACATTATTAGCACCAGGGGTGGGTATCAACTTTTACATTTAGCTATATCCATAGACGTATAAAAATGGCTAGATCATTGCAAAACTTCTGCTCCATTACGTACCCACTTTTCAGTTTTGTAAAATGTGAAAGATATTTGCGAATCTATTTTGAACCTTTGTTAGTCGGTAGTGTCCAGGCTATCGCATACTACAACTATGTCCATGTCCTATTGAGAAGATGGAAATAAGTCGCTACTCTGAATATACGATTGGAAAACTTTTGATTTTGTGACACTACTGCTCGCTATTTATGTACTTGAAATATTTCTGCAGACAAATCCAAATTTCTAATCAGAAATATGTAGACTAGACAGGTAGTTATCTATTAGTTCTTTACTCTGTGTCATTAGTACCTAGGTACCTATTCAATTTGTGATTCTACTAGTATACGGCTATACCGTATGCTTTTGCTGGTGTAGTAATTATAATGAAACGTATTAAGCACATTAGCTGATAAGCGTTTAGCACTTGTTCGAAATGTATTAGGGTACTTGATCATTTCATGACATGCATGGGATGTAAGACCACCACGTTGTTGAACGATAGCAAACGAAAGAAATGGTGTCAGTTTATCAAGAATTTTGATTTTCTGCTTATCTTGAGTCCCAGGCGCTATGTTGTTATCTTGTTTGGTAAAGGTATGGAAGATAACATCATTCCGGTGATAAAATTTGTCTTCCCGTTCTCGTATGAATAATATTTTGTTAATATTTTATAATACCTATTTTCAGTTTAGTGTCTCCTACGATTAAAGTGATTATATATCTTATATAACGCGATAAGGTGCATACCCACATTTTTTACAACGGATACTGCTTGCGTTGTAAAAAATTAAAATTTTGAATTCATCTTTTTAATTTAGGCGTTGTTATCTTCATAATTACATTAATTATACTAGTGTTATCAGTTTATCACTGTCATATGAATAAGTGTGTCACAAAATATGTGTTTATGGGTCAAGCTAGTTTTATATTACTTACGTGCGATTGTGTGAGAATATGTGGACTGTACACATAAGAATATTGTTAAATTAAATGCAAATCATACATACAGCCATAAATTTACTACGCACAATGGGGCCAAAACCGATGCTAGTGGACAATATTTTATTTTTGAAAAATCAACTTCAGTTTAGTTCATATTTATATATCAGATATTTTTCTACCTTCCATAATATTCATTAACCAGAATACCTGTGAAATTTCGAGATAATAATTATTCGAGATTTTGAATTCATATTCAATATGGCACCTCTTTAGGTCATGCGTGAGCTATCCGAATATCAAAAAAATATTTGACCTAGATCGTAAGGGGGAGGCGTGAAAATTGATTCGCTATTACAATGTATAGTAGATAAATAGGTATAGCTATTTCAACTTGGTAGTCCCGATAGGAACTAACGTTGATTTTGACCCCACAGTGCGTCGTAAAGCAGCAAAATTAAATTATCCAGCATACATCAAGTTTCTAAGCGCCTCGTATTACTTACCTATTAGGCAATGCTTGGCTCTGTAAAATACATAGCATTTATTTTTGCAACGCATTTATGGGAACATACGAGAATTTACTGTGATGAATCGGTCTCGTTCAGGAGATAGAAACAAACAAATACACGGTCAAACTGAGTTTGCGCGTAAGTTGGTGGTTGCGTATGGACAACATCGATGGCGTCTATTGTTGGCGGCATCCCGTTGCCATCTATTATTGACTCGACGCTGGAGATAGTTGGCGGCGCGCCAGCGCAGACCACGTGTGTGCCCGTCACGGGACGAGACATGCGCGCTTGAGTCCAACCAGCGCGCCCCCTGCGCGCACGTCTCGCTCCCGTGTGCGCTTGCTACCGCTGTTAGCCTAAAAACCTGTTTTTCCACAAATGAACCACGGCAGCTACAGTTATACATAGAAAAAAACAAGTACCATACTCAATTTTTTGCTCTACATAAGACCACTTAGTGCTATTATAAGCCGGGCTATCGGTACATGCAATAGATAATAATTATGATTAGCATAGCAAACTATAAGATGCTAAATAACTTACAAGTTGATTTTGAAAGACAATTACCAAGGTAATAATATTTCCTTGTTGTAGCTGAAAAACAAGATAAACAATCGGCAAAAATGAAGAATGATAAGAAGGAAGTTTGCGTAAAGCCGGTGGTTTGTAGTAATGGGCACGCGAGTACGCCTAACGGGCGAACAGAAGACGAGGGCGATGGCGGCAGTGCGCCGGCACCACGTGTGTCGTATGCGGCTGCGGCGCGCAAACCACCCTCGCCACAAATCAACAACACACCCGCGCCCTTCCCCCCTAGCACAGGTTACTATTACACTTGACAATTCATTCCCGTTCGATGTGTCATTTAATACCTGAGGGCATTGCATGATTTATTCTAGCATATGCAGCTCTTCATCTTGACTTGTTTCTCTACTTCATGTACTTAACACTTTACAGATTCACAGAAGATAAAGGCTAATGGTGAGAAGTTGTCACAACCGAAATCCGGGCTTTGTACAATGAAAGTAAATGGGGAAGGTCTTATACCCAGCAGTAATGATAGTAAAGATGATAAAATAGGTACCAAAGAACCAATTGTAAACGGCACAGACAAAACTGAGACCATTGTCAATGGTGACCCAAAAAAAGAATTAGATTGTGATATTAGTAGTAGTGATAATACTAAAGTAGTTTCTAATGGAATTAACAGTGACTCCGATGACCCTAAAACGAATAAGTCTGAAGAAAAACCTGAAGTAATAAAACTGTTATGTCCCAATAAGCCTGAAGGAAAACAGGTATCGGAAAACAAGAAAGACAAAAAGACAAAAATGACGGATAAATCTAATGACTCGGAAAAGAAAAAGGAATCTGCAAAAGACAAAAATACAGAAAAGAAAAAAGATACAAAACATGAGGGCACTGTATATAAAATTGAGGGTGCGGATAAAGTAAACGGAGACAGTAGTAAAACTTTGAATGGAGATGGAGACAGAGAGTCTTCTCCAAGCGAGGATGGAGATGAGAAGAAGAGAGATGCCGAAGTGGTGTTCATTCAGGACATGGGCTTTACTGTGAAGATTGTGAGCCCTGGAGCCGAGCCTTTAGACATTCAGGTGAGACCTCCCATTACAGAAAAAAATAAGCACAAACAAGAAAAAAGAACACCTTTAGTAGCATGGGAGATACTGATTTTTGATAATTATATTTTATAGGTTTCTAGTATGGAACTCGTACAAGAGATCCATCAAGTGTTGATGGATCGCGAAGACTCGTGTCACAGGACTTGCTTCTCTTTACAATTAGATGGCGTCACTTTGGACAACTTTGCGGAGCTCAAGAACATCGAAGGCTTGAAAGAGGGATCCGTCATTAAAGTACGTAGTGTTCTTATTTTATGATATCAATGTTACAAGTTTCTATACCCATGTATTATATTTTACGGTCGAAGTTGTAGGTACTTTGAAATAGAAACTAATTTAATGTTTTTTGTAGGTGGTAGAAGAACCATACACAATGCGTGAGGCTCGCATCCACGTCCGTCATGTCCGCGATCTTCTCAAGTCCATAGACTACACAGATGCTTACGCCGGTCAAGAATGCAGTTCCTTAGCCTTCCTCAACGTCATCACACAAGGAGACATTTTAGGTAAACTTGAATCTAAGCTATCTAACCTGTAATGTCCCACTGCTGGGCAAAGGCTTCCCTCTCCCTTTTCCACACACACCTGTCCTCTGCCATTGCGTGCCAGTCCTTTCGGTAGACAAACACTTGAAACTAGCTGTTTGGTTTTATATACAACTATCTATTTACGTATTTCAAACATAGCTTTAATTAATAATTTAACTGTGTGTGTCCTCCCTGAATGGAGGTATTGTCAAGTTGGTATTAGCACATAATACAATATCTTTATTATTAGACATAATACACATTTACGAACGTATGAGTTGAGCATTTGTCACGGCATATAAACAAACCTTGCATATGAAATATAATGAATTGTCTATTGATATTAAGCAAACTATTATGTCAGAGTGTATTCACCACTATGTTGATAATTTTATTGCTTTATAGAAAAGAAAAAATCCCGACCTGAGAGTGTAGATTGCACACCTCCAGACTACATAATGCCGGGCAGTACCGAGCGACCATTGCTGCCACTGCATCCAGGACTTACCAAAGAGAATAAGGCTCCACAATGCTTGAAGGTAGGGTTGTAAAACAGGAATGGGGCTCCCTGGCATTACGAATAGACAATTACAAACTAACAAAATTTAAAAGTATAAAATACAGAGGGAAGTCGCAAAATCAAAACTTGAGAAAGGGTGTAAATTTTGCACAAAAAAAAAATCAAATTATTTTGTGTAATTATCACGAAACGATCGACGAAATAAGTTGTTTTTTTTTTTTTTTTTCAATCTAATGTAACCGAGAGGTCCGCAACTGAAAGTATAACTTACTACAGACTAAACTCTTATTGATAATTAACTCGATGACGTTTGATGCCAGGTCCTCACAACGTCGGGCTGGAACCCGCCGCCTGGGCCGCGCAAGATGTGCGGAGACCTACTATACCTGCATGTGGTCACGCTCGAAGACCGCCACTTTCACATCACGGCGTGTCCCAGAGGATTTTACCTTAACCAGTAATAATAGCATTTTTTTTACTAATAAAAACGTGGTTTTCCTCACCCGAGTCGGTTGCCGCAGTTTCAAGTGGATGGCAACAAGATTTTACTACATTATTTATGGACATTCTTTTTGAATTTTCTGCATTTTGGTATCGGTGGCAGCCACATGCTGCGCCTGAAATTTGTTCTAATAGTTGAATCAGAGCGCTGTCTGCATGGCTGTCACGGAAAACCTTATAGTGCACGGTAACTCTCACATAATTAATCCATACGTAACTCGTCTGGATATCGATATCTGTCAGTTGGATTACTGAAGATAACACATCACTGGTCAAATTCCATTTTGATGTTATAATTTGTCTGTAGTTATCTAAACAATCCCATGAGGTCACTCGTTAAATTGGAGTAGATAATTATTATGGCTGCGTCAACATGATATTGCGTCATTTGAAGTTAAAATTTAATTTACTTGCCGGTTTGAATACTTACCTTTAGCCATCTAAGTGAAGTGCTAAAACTTATCTGTTAGGGCCCTTATTGGCTAGGAATAGTAAAGCTTGGGTTATTGTTTAGCGCCCGATATCAGCGTAAGATCTGTTGGTCATCCAACTGCTATCAATCAAACGTAAGCCTTTGGGTCGAGGTGGTCACCATTGTCGATGGCCTATGTCTTTTACGATAATGGAGTTTGACTATAATGGAAACTATAAACTAAAATGACCTATTCTGAGGCAATTCAAAGTTAAATTCCAACTAATGAACAGGTCTACAGAAGAATTATTCAACCCTCGACCGGCGACTCCATCGTTGCTATGTCACTCGTTGATCGAGTTGCTGAGTATAGTGTCGCCGGCGTTCAAGCGGAACTTCGCGCTGGTGCAGAAGAAACGCATGCAGAAGCACCCGTTCGAGAGGGTGGCCACGCCCTACCAGGTGTACCAATGGGCGTCCCCCATGCTTGACCACACCGTCGATGCCATTCGCGCTGAAGACAGTAAGTTTTTTTCAGTTATTTGCATTCTAGGGAAATTACTTAATGTGCCTGGATAAAATGTATCCCATGTTTTAATCCAAGACGTGGACTATCATTCATCACAGGCTTCATTATTCATATTAAAATTTGTGCTGCTTTTCCTTTTTTTCATAATGATTGAGGTCGATCAGGTACAGTCTATTTTCTTAATGTCCCTCGGGTATCATCGGATTTCCGAATACAAACGAATGCTAATTTCCATGTCCATCAATTATAAGATTTATCGTGTATAATAATTTGAATTCAGAACTAAATACTTTATTGTTGTTTTGTTCTGATTTCCGTGTGAACTATATAGAGCTGTAAAACTATTTTCCTATCCTTCGACTTTAGCGGCTTTCCTCCCATTTTTTAAATAAATTACATTAAGCTAAAAGAATATTAACAACTCTATATACTTCCAAGTCGATTGAGAGCGTCCGGTCTACACCAAGTGCAAAGGGCAACTGATAGAAATCTGACGACTGACGAAACACGAGGTTTGCCGAGGGACATTAAGAATATATAAGTACTGTACTTCTTGATGTTTTCGCACGAATAAGGAAAATTATAAATTGATATTCGACTGCCTTATTTTCCTTCCCCAAGTCCCATAAAATTTTGAATGGACGAATAATAACACTTAGATTTACTCACATGTTTTATCTTTACCTACTGGGAGTTTTCCTGTAGCAAATATAAGCTTGCCATTAATTTAATACTGTGTTGTCTATAGGGAATATTTCTGTCTCTGGGCAATACCCGGGAATAGCACACCACTGGAATATCATTACAAAACTACACATATTGAACAATGAAAATATTATTACCTATTCTTGAATTTCAAATATCTTACAAGCCTGCAGAATAGTAACAGAAAAACGTATAATTTTACATAATCACAAAACACTGGAGAAATCATTTGAAAGCCAAATAAACCGTCATGCATAAACGGACGCAACTAATTTCCGTAATGAAAATGACATTGTAAAGCGCGGGAATAGAATAGCGCAACATATTTACATGAACTTTGTTCTGTGGAGTTTCTATGCATTATTATTTGTATGCAGCATAATAATAACTGCATGTGGCGTACTCCGTTCCAAAGGCAGTGTTCCAATTAGGCACACGTTTAGCTTCCATTCAACATGTAATGAACAAAAACATCAATTATAATAATAATAATAACCCCACCGACGTATCTCTACGTTGACGTCGTGGTGGAGCTTGTGCGCTCTTGAACTCTAGGTCTGTGCCGGTAGAGTTTACTTTGCCGAAACAACTCTAGGGTGAGAAACCAGACCAAGAGACATAATGAACCCGCAGGGTAGCATGTTGTGAGCTGTTGGGCAGTAGCGACCCCACGGACCCTATCTCCTGGGAGAAGTCTTGTTCCTCACCTCTGGCTTGCCTTTATTGGCCGGCCTGAGTGAATACTGAAAAAGAACAGAGCTCCCAACTCTTTCTAGCCTATATTGGCCGGCTTGAGTGGAAATTCGCAAGAGCAAACGTGCTCGGAGAAAGTAAGTATATTCCAGATGCTGGAGGGATCTTGACCGTACTTCCGGGATTGTCCTGATAGCTGTGGAATACCTCTCCACTCCTCAAGCACCTCAGGAAATGTTGCCCCCTTGTCGCTATCATCGTCCTCTTGTCGTTTCAATGTATTGTAGGACTTCTGTCCTCCACCAATTGGAGGTTGTCCTTGGGTGCACATGCATAGTGCATACAGGGATGATCGTCGGTTGGTCATCATTTAAAATTGTCTAAGAGGCCTCTGCGAGTTGACTTCGGGGCCTGAGATATGTCAAAGACATTTTTTAAATAATGATATAAATAGTCGATGTTATCATTTCACATGACGAGACCATCGTGAAAGCTGAGAAAGAGAAACAAAATAACTCGACTTAGCAAACGAGGTTGTTGATATGTCCCAAGACCCGACGGCTTACCTGGAAAAGCCTGGGTCCTGACCTTGTAGGCTTTCGGGCCTCGACTAAGGGGGCTCTTAAGCGCATACTTGGAGAGGGGCCAGTTCCCATTGCGTTGGAAAACTGGGAAACTGGTCCTCATCAGGAAGCCGGGGCGCTCTGCGGACTCTCCGTCCGCCTATCAGACCATCGTTCTGCTCGACGAGGTGGGCAAGCTCTTTGAAAGAGTTATTGTAGACTGCCTCGTCGGGCGGTTGGTACGGGTAGGGTCGGATTTGGCGGAGAGCCAGTTTGGTTTCCACAGGGGGCGTTCTATGGTTGGTGCCATGATGCGCGTGCAGGTTCTCACGACGGGGGATGCTGTGGCCCAGGGTGGGGTCGTCTTGGCGGTGTCTCTAGACATCGCCAATGCTTTCAATACCCTGCCCTGGAGTTGCATCAGGGAGGCACTCCGGTATCACCGGATGCCGACCTACCTTTGGCGTGTCTTTGAGGCCTATTTGACGGACAGGGCTGTCATCTACCCCGGTCACCAGGGAGAGTCGAACCGGCAAGAGATGTCGTGCGGTGTCCCACAGGGATCGGTCCTGGGGCCGCATCTGTGGGACATCGGATACAACTGGGTGCTGCGCGCCGACCTCCCCAGCGGCGTCAGCGTCGTTTGTTAAGGCTTGTGCAGACCAGCGCGACACGCGACGCGACACAAAGGCACCGCTAGTCGCGCGACGAACGGTGCCTTTGTGTCGCGTCGCGTGTCGCGTTGGTCTACACAAGCCTTTACGCTGAAGACACGTTGGTCCCGGCGCAGGGGAGGTCGCACCAGGCAGCGGACAAACTAGCGACACGCGGGGTTGCGACAATCGTTGACAGGATCCGGCAGATGGGACTCGCGGTGGCCCTGCCTAAGTCCGAGGCCATGTGTTTTCATGGTCCTCGGTATGCGCCACCGTCGGGTTCCCAGGTAACGGCGGGAGGGGTTCTCATCGGCGTCGAGTCGATGATGTAGTATTTGGGACTCGTCCTCGACAGCCGGTGGAACTTCGTGGAGCATTTCCGACGTTTGGCTCCCAGACTGGAGTGGGCAGGGCTGCCTTGAAGCGGCTCCTGCCAAATCTAGGGGGTCCAAACGCCTCCTGCCGGAGGCTCTATGCGAGAATCGTGCGGTCCATGGCCCTTTACGGGGCACCGGTGTGGGCGCGTTCCGGCGGTGGCCAGCCCGCCGGTTGAACGCGTCCCAAAGGGACATCCGGCTGGCTCGAGGATACCGCTCGGTCTCCTGTGAGGCAGCGAGCTTCTTTGCCGGATTACCGCCATGGGATCTGGAGGCAAAAGTCCTCGCGCACATCTGGGAGTGGCGTGAGGAGGCGAAACGCCGGGGCTTAACTCAGCTGCCGCGTGAAATCACGGTACAGCTGACAGAGCTCCGACGGGATCTCATGGCGTCATGGACGGTTGTTTCGGGAGGTTCCTGTTCCGGATAAGACGGGAGGAAACGCCCGGGTGTGTCACCATTGTGTGGATCGCCCGGAGGACACGGTGGAGCATACGGTGGAGATCTGCCCCGCTTGGGCGGAACATCGCCGTGTATTTATTTATCTATATATATTCCTTATTGTATCTTTTACAGTTGTTTGACATACATTTTTCTAGTTCTGATACATAAGACTTAATATTCACATTCATCATCAATCTTTATACTAAGATGGTGATTAATTCTAATTAATGACCTCTTATGTCGTTGGCATTAAAATTTAAAGGAACAATCAGTATTTATAAAGCTTATGGTAATAAGTTTTTATTTGAAATAAAGTCTTAATAATAAGCTTTTTAATGAAACGTTTGTTTTACGTTTCTTATTGAAGTCTCCAAATAGACATTAGAGTTACTGGCGGCTTAAATTATCCCACTGCTGGGCAGATGGTGGCCCCCTTGACATTCATGTGGACCATTGTTATGACCAGCTCATCTCGCTGATTTCCTTAGTATTTGTAATTAATTTAACATTGTCCAACAGCATTCTCCTCAAAGTTGGGTTACGAGGAGCACATTCCCGGTCAGACCCGGGACTGGAACGAAGAGTTGCAGACGACGCGCGAGCTGCCTCGCTCTACTCTGCCCGAACGTTTGTTGCGCGAGCGCGCCATCTTCAAGGTTAGTGGCACACTTCAAACACACTCATTAAACACGCGAGCCACGCACGCAACTTGTTAAGTAACTTTCATTGACAGATTCATTATTGATGATGGGTGTGCTGTTTAGTTTACAGTTGCATTTATAATAGTTAAACATGCAAAGATGTATGATGTTCATTTGTTGAGGTTAAATTTGGTAACCTTTCAGACTTCTCAGTATTCATATTTCTAAGAAAAATTCTGATATGCTATATCTGCAAGTAATAAGTTTCTTTTTACCTAATGTCCAAAAACTAAATGTTCAGTTAACTTAAACACACCATACACAAATAGAACTAATGCCAATGGAATTGCGCCAATATGTATATATACAATATCCATTTACTCAACCGCATTAAACTTATTATATATTATGTTTATTTAAACGGACATCAGTCAGATTATGTGTAATATTGGTATTATTCTGTTTCGACTGGAAACTGACCCAAATTTAACTGAAACCAAAACTAAGCAGGCTATAAATTAAACAAGTTGTCCTGTATTTCCTGATCAGCGTCAATGTAATACAGGTTCACAGTGACTTCGTAGCGGCTGCGACCCGCGGCGCGATGGCCGTGGTCGACGGCAACGTGATGGCCATCAACCCCGGCGAAGAGCCCAAGATGCAGATGTTCATATGGAACAACATATTCTTCTCTCTCGGCTTCGATGTTCGTGACCACTACAAGGATCTTGGCGGCGATGCTGCGGCCTTCGTTGCACCGGTAAGTTATTATCATACAAATCTTCCAGGAATGGCTCTGATCAACATAGTTCAGTCAGCAATTTGGTAGCGGTACTGACTGTCCAAAGTGCGCAGGAAGTACATAATTATATGTTTCGTCACTCGTAGATGCTAATACATTATAACAACATTGTCAGACGTATTCAAACTCTATTGAATATAAAACATTTCTCAAGTCTTAATTTGACCTCTTACATTTACTAGCATTGATTGACCTTTAAGTAACAAATTCAAGATGTATAAAATCCTATTGTGCTATAATGTTGAGGAAATAACAGCCGTAGGACAAAAAAATGTCATAAATCACGTCTTAATCACTTAATACACAACAAAGGTGACCCTAGCAACCATTTTGAATTTGAATGCAGTGCAAGATTCTATCGAGTATAAAACAAGTTTAAAATGAGTTAATCGTTTTTATTAACTCAAATATTGGAGAGGTTGCGGAGTACTTCTGTGTCAAGAGACAAAATAGATTTTGAGGTTTATACATTGGACTCACCATCACTGCCAAACAAAGTTGTTTCAGAAGACCTTCCTTAAAGAAGAATTTGGCTATTGTTAATTTTGGATGATTCATGATGATATTAATTTGACAATATTATTTGATATGCGTACTTCAGTTAGGTACAGTCTGCATGTGGTTCTCCGATTACCACGCGGACAGCCGTGGGAACAGCTGGAAATACATATGGCCTTTTAGAGCCTTTTTTAAGAAAATCAATGATCGACTGTCTCGTTGGTCTAGTGGTTGCAGCTGGTACTGCTGAGCATGAGGTCTTGGGTTCGATTCCCAGGTCGGCGAAATGTGGGTGTACTAGAGATAGAACTCTTCCTAACATAAGTTATCAATAATTAAATGAAACGCCACCCAGCGCAACGACCTCCAAGGCGTGCGCGTGTACAGCGCCGTGGACACGGCCGGCCTGCACACGCTGGGCACGGTGGTGGTGGACTACCGCGGCTACCGCGTCACGGCTCAGTCCATCATCCCCGGCATACTGGAGAAGGAGCAAGAGCAGAGCGTCGTGTATGGCAGCATCGACTTTGGTACCACGGTCCTCTCGCACCCTAAGTATATGGAGCTGGTGAGTGTATACTGAAAATCTAGCTATTTTTTCAAACAGATCAGCCGTTTATGTGCTAAGAAATAACCCTCCTTTTTTGGCTTCGCCGCAGTCGGGTAAAAAAGGGATGAATGGACACTCTGAACAACAGACTGGATCTGTGTCTAGCAGTACTCTGCAAGCGCCTTTCTTAATTTAGCATCTTGTAATTCACTCGTCGAACACATCACTAAAATCATGATGGAATATTCAGCTTAATAAGTCTTGCTGTACCCCGATAAGCATGATCCGGCTTTGGTTATTTTATCATTAATATTGAGATTCACTCTAACCAGCTAAGCAAAGCGGGCCAACAGTTGAAGATAATGCCACACTCAGTGATCAGCGCCAACGGGGACACTATTGAACTATGCTCCAGCGTCGAGTGTAAAGGCATCATCGGCAATGATGGCAGACACTACATACTCGATCTGCTACGCACTTTCCCGCCTGATGTCAACTTCCTGCAGTGTAAGTAGCTTTTACAGACACCCAGTGAATATCTTGACCATACGACTTTAATATTTGGTCGATGCAAGTAATGATGTCAAAAATTGCGCATCAGCGACGTATGTCTAGCGACACAATAATACGTGACGGTAGTTACTTCACAATGCTAGTTAAGCGACGTATTTTTGCCGGATATGTACAAGTAACATATCCATAAAACCGAACTTTACATCGCATATTTTTCCGTAGATGTGGGAAAACTAATGATTTTTATAAAACGTCCACTTTTTAACACATAAAAAAATTTACAAAAAACACAACCGACTTCCAAACTACAAAGTGAAAAATAACTTTAATTTCGGAAGTCGGTGTCTTTGGATCAGATCAGTATTTTAGTTTTTTGACACCGACTTCCGAAATTAAAGTTATTTTTCACTTTGTAGTTTGGAAGTCGGTTGTGTTTTTTGTAAAAGTTGTTTTTTCACTTTTTAGTGGGTGGGTTTGTAATTTATCTAAGTTACAATAGCCTTATGTCAACTGCTCATCAAAAATACCCAAATCGCTATAGATGTGCCTTTAATATTTGAAGAGTTCCCTCGATTTCTCCAAGATCCCATCATCAGATCGTGACCAAATGACAATGGGACCAACTTGAAAGTATACCCTTTCAATAAAAAAAGAATTTTTCAAATCGGTCCAGCCGTCTTCGAGTAAACGGGGAACATACATAAAAAAAAAAATATCCCGACGAATTGAGAACCTCCTCCTTTTTTTTGAAGTCGGTTAAAAAGTAGGAATGTAGATCGTTGTAACTTATTTCGTTTCATTTCAGTGGAAGACGACGAACTCAGGGAGGACATCAAAACAATGGGCTTCCCAATCATCCACAAGCACAAACTGTGTTGCCTCAGACAGGAATTAGTTGATAGTTTTGTCGAGTAAGTAGTATTATTACTACCGAAAATCGTAAATATTGTTGTTCTGTGAACAATCTAATAATAAATATGTTTCAGGGCACGTTATTTCATGTTTATCCGCTACGCCGCCTTCCACCTACAACAGTTGAGTGCGAAGCGTCAACGCGACAATGCCGCACAAAAATCTATAGAAAACAAGGAGGTCGATACTAAGGAGGCTGCCAATGAGACTGAAACTAAAGAAGTGAAGCGAGAAACCAAGAGCCAAGAAAAAGAAGTTAAGGACAAAAAACAAAAGAAAGAAGACAAGAAAGAAAAAGAAGGTGCCAAAAAAGAAGCAACAAAAGAAACACAAGATGCTGAAGATGATAAAGCAGTGGCGAAGGTCGAGAAGAAAGATGATGAGTTGCTTCTGAATGAGAATTATTCTGAAATTGATACCGATGTCGCGAAGAAGATCGTGGAGAGCATCACAGATTCTATCTGTAGTGGAGGAGACAAACAGGAAAGTGATTGTAAGTATATTCACTTGTGTATTCACCTGACTCTCACATTTTTGTCATTTTCTTTTAGAATAAATCTAACGGGCCAACAAAATCATCGACGTCCACTTGACGACATCATGCCAATATGTTCCACTTGTTTCATACGTCAAGTCAGCGACGTTCGAGTTCGATACAGGATTAAATGAAATTAATTAGCGAAACTCCGTAGGCGCGATAGGTGTCGATATCTGAACATGAAACAAAAAAAACTCACTCCGGGAGTGCCGACATAAGTGAAAACTTGAACAATTTGAAAAAAATACTTACAAAACCTTTAAAGTAAACATACTTGCATAGAACATTGATCCGTAACGTAATATAAATAAAGAGCACAATCGCGTTTACAAAAATGAGGTGTCGGTAACGGTGTCGCGAGTTCAATTGCTTTTTCCCCATCTCAAAAATGTCCAACGCGCCTCAAGAAGTTTTCACTTTAAAAAGTGTTTTTGGAGTCAACGACTGTAGGTAGTGTCGGTACGTAAAATAAATTTAAACGAACCAGGGTGGCATAATCGCATGTGCGACAAAGCCCTTTTTGAATAAAAAAATAAAACAATGTGTAAACTTCACAGACGAGACGGATATCGGTATATAAACAGGATATAAAAAAAAAACTCGTACCTACTTCAAGTACGTAACTAAACTATCAGCGGCCGGTTGACCCTAAAAAAAGAACATCATTTTTTTTTTATTCTGATATTTAACCAGTTTAATTTGACCCTTCACAATATGGGTGTCAGAATCAAGATTAGTCCCAGTCATGTCTCGACGGACTCGGCATCAGGCTGAGTGAAAGCCTTTTTGTCACAGTCACGAAATGCAGCAGCTGCCGTCTATTTTTGTTCTCGTAATTATAGATCTGAGGGGATATTCCCGTATTTTTAAGAGCGTTCGAATTCTTATAGAAATAACTCTAATTTTCATACATTTTTGACAAGTTTTTGACATCGTTTGTCGCCGAGATGAGATTGCGATTAGGTTTTGAACATTTTTAATTACGGATATTGGCCTTCTGTTTTTTTATTTTTTTTGTTCGAGTTAACTTATCTTTTTTGTATGCACGTGTTTCTGTGACAAAAAAACCTAATTTTCTCTTTTATTTTATCCTGTAACTTTTGTTCCGCAGCGGGCGAACGTTCCCGCGCCGTGGTCGCGGCGGCGGCGCGCGCGGTGGCGTCGCTGAAGGAGTCGGAGTTCGACGTGCGCTTCAACCCCGACGTGTACTCTGCAGGCATCAAGCACGCGGCTGAGCCCGAGCAGCTCGCCAAGCAGAGGCACCTTGTGAAGGAGGCTGCGGCTTTCTTACTTACTACGCAGATACCGGCTTTTGTGAGTATTTTTATTTATTTTCAAACAAGATATTTACGTAATACACCTGTGTGCAAAATCGATCCACACCGTGCTCTTCGATTTAAAACAAGACCACAAGATTTATTAACAATTAGCTTTTGCCCTCGGCTTTGCCCGCGAGGATGTCGGAAAATATCATACGGGAACATGCTACCGGGATTACATACCTAATAGCCGAAGAAAAGGACATTGACTCCTACAGCTGCGCCCGCCGTCATCAACCATAATCATTTTGTTACGCGTATTTTTTAATCTGTGATATCTTACACTGAATCAAACGAATCTTCGAAGATTCGTTTGACATGCGGCAAACATGTCCGGCCCAGTCCCACTTTAAGCTTGGCTGCTGTTTGGGTGACGACGGCGATTTGTTTTTTGGAGCGCAGCACTGTATTCCTACACGGTCCATTAATCTGACTCCCAAGAATGCTGCGCTCCATTGCTTGCTGGCAAACTTCAAGGTTATATAAGTTAACAGACTTAAAATAATAGAGGGGAAGGAATCATTGTGCATTTAAAAAGTCGTCTGCATCGCTTTCAACAGGAACTCAAGAGGCTGGCAGAATTGCCAAGTATTTTTTTACTTCTGGTAAATCAGAACTCATTTATGCTGGGTTTAGAATTAGTAATTTTGTAGGTTAACAATTACAATAACAAGTCAACCTTATACTGCATTAAAATAAATTGTTGCAAAAGATCTTGCAGGCAAAATATTTTTACTGATGCCATTTTTAGAATTCTCTATAAACTGTACATTATTCTGAACATCCGATATTATGACTTGAGTTCTAGATGACTAAAACACTTTTCTATGTCGTAGGTCCGGGAATGCCTGGAGCACACGTCGGCGCCGATGGACGGGCTGGGGCTGACGGAGGCGCTGCACGCGCGCGGCATCAACGTGCGCTACCTGGGCCGCGTGGCCGGCGCGCTGCGCCCGCACGCGCAGCTCGCCTACCTGCACGCCATCGCCGTGGGCGAGCTGCTGCTGCGGGCCGCTAAGCACGTCTACACGGCTTATCTTCAGGTTGGCTGATGTGGTGGAATTACACTTCACGTATTTGTATAAGAATATAACCTTCATAGCTATTGTTAATACGGTGTATTTTGTAAATAACGCAAATACTCAGACAAAAAGACTTATTAAATTATTATCAGTAATGAATGAGTAAAACTAGTTGCCGTTGGGCTACAAATTTTCTAAATGAAATGGTTACGTTTAGGAGTTTTTTTTTTTTAGATTTGTAGCCTGAATTTATACATATATTATGTATACTTTACACAAGAAAAGTATGTAAAAAAAAAGATTACAAAACATACAAGGGGCGGTCTCATTGGTCACTGCGATCTTCCAGGCGACCTCGGAATGGACAGTGATGTTTGTTTTTCGTGCAGGGTTGTGAGGCGATGTGCATCGGTGCAGCGGTGGCGCACTTCCTGAACTGCCTGGTGGGCGCGTGCGCGAGCCCTCTGCCCAGCGCGGCCGAGGGGCCCGGCGCGGCGCGGGGGCCCGGCGCAGCGCGGGGGCCCGCGCGCGGGAGCCGCGGCCGGCGCGCGCGCCGCCACGCGCACGCCGCTCCGCCCGACCCGCACCCCGACTGGCACAACCTCACGCCCAAGTCGCTCTTCGTGCAGATCAAGCAGGAGCTTAAGGTTAGGACGTATTTCTTCTTTAGAAAATTATGACAATATCCGATCGTCTGGGCAGCTCTGGTCAGAGAGACGTGGAAGGAGAGATCTGGTCAGAGAGACGTAAAAGGAGAGTAGGGAGGATATTGCCGGACAGTGGGATAATACGATTACGAACTAACCATAAAAATAAATATCAGATCAACCAGAGGTAGAAAGATTACCCAGACAGCAGGATGGTAGTGTAGCTGACTACTAAAACTTAAATACTTTTATTACAGGCATACTGGGGCTATGAACTTAATGCAGAGAGCATGGATTCTGTCACAGAGAAACATGGTTTACAGAAAATTTCACTTCTCAGGTACAAAAATATTTTCATAGCCTTTTGAAATCCAATTAATTCCTATTTATTAGTAAATATTTTTTTATAACTATAATTTATTTTTGATTACAGATCTTTTGCGCTCAAAGTGGGCCTACAGTTGATGTTACGCGAGTATGACTTTGACAGCAAGAACAAGGCGACGTTCACAGCGAACGATATCATGAATATGTTCCCAGTCGTCAAACATATCAATCCACGAGTAAGTTATTTGTGTATGACGATACAAGAACGTAGTACTTTTTTCATAACAATTCGTATTATACTATTTCATAAATGTTTTTCGGCAATGGCAACATCTTTTTTTAATCTTTTTGCTAGGAAGTTAATTCAAAGTCAAATAATTTATTTCAAATAGGCCCTTAAATGGCACCTTCGAACGTCAAAATTTTCAAAAAATAGAATTGATTCTAATCGCCCCTTCTATAAGGTAGTTTTCGTATGGAAAAGAATGGGCAAGAAACTCCACCGCATCTTTTAAAATGTTTTACAATATTTGTATAGGTACATTAATTATATAATTGTATGTGAAGACGATGAATACACTTAGAATAACCTAGACTAAAATTACTACACCAAAATAGGTAAAAAGAATTAAAAATGAAGTAACAACAGATAAATAAATAAATTAACATTGTAAAAGTAGACGATTTTTCTAAAAATTTACAATTAATAAGTCAGTGTGTCAGGAAGTAATCACAGAATGTAAAATCAATGTCATAAAAATAATAAAAAACAACAGTAGCACTCCGGGAGTGCCGACAGAAGTAAAAACTTGAGCAAGATCGCCTTGGTGGAAGAAAAATACTTGTATAGAACATTGGTCCGTAACCTTATCTAAATAAAGAGTACAAGCGCGTTTCCAAAAAAAAAAAATTCCAAACCTTTAAAGTAAAAATACTTGCATAGGACATTGATCTGTAACGTAATATAAATAAAGAGCACAATCGCGTTTACCAAAATGAGGTAATGGTCTCGCGAGTTCAATTGTTTTTGCCCATCTCAAAAATGCCCAACGCGCCTAAAGAAGTTTTCACTTCAATTATACAATTTGTCAAAATAATAATAATAATTTGTCTAGATTCTAGATTATCTTATGGAGCAAGACCACCATATTTCCAAGCATTCTCATATTGGATATAATCCTCTAATTTGTAATATTTCACACTGATTCTTTCGCAGGCCTCTGACGCATACAACTTCTATACAACCGGTCAGAACAAAATTCAGGCGGGCGCGGTATCCGAAGGGCACGAATTAATCGCCGAAGCACTGAACCTACTCAACAACGTGTACGGAGCGATGCATGGCGAGATTGCACAATGTCTCCGCATGGTGGCGCGATTGTGCTACGTCACCGGAGAACATAGAGACGCCATGGCATACCAGCAGAAAGCTGTTCTAATGTCCGAGCGGGTGAATGGAATTGATCATCCGTATACAATTACTGAATATGTGAGTATTGGTCGATATTTAATCATAGCATAATGTAACATGTTTTATTCCTCAATCTTCAATTTTTTAAGATACTTTTGATAAGCACTTCAAAAGTAGGTTCAATCATCTAAAATAGAAAACCTGACTATTCTGTGAATGTCCTAAACTGCAGTATGGGACGTTAACAATCTATTGTGTTGCCTGACTGCAAGTTAATATAATGTAAACTGTGCTAAATGTGTGTTTTGTTTCCAGTCGCATTTAGCGTTGTACTGCTTCGCTAACGGTCAAGTGAGCACAGCGCTGAAGCTGCTGTACCGCGCACGTTACCTAGCGCTACTCGTCTGCGGCGAGAATCATCCGGAAATGGCGTTACTTGACGTAAGTTTTTGTTTTTTTAAATCTTATAATGCCACCTACTAACCATCAACATTTTTCACATGAAGCAGGTACTTATTACTTACCTACTTATTTTCTATGAAATATGTATGGTTTATACATTACAAACAGAAAAGAAAAAACATTATGCCAAACTCAAAGTAACATGAGACCAAGGCAGGAAGAAGAATGTAAATCATTGCATAATATCCCAATAAATTATTATGAGCAATGCATGTACAATAACGTGCAAGACGCTTTTCTAGAGGCCCTCTAAGGGCCTGCGCTGACTGGCGGACGGGACGGCAGAGGATTTTAAATTTACCAATTGAATTTAATACTTATTCAATTGAAATAAGGTATATATTTCAATACTCGGTAAACGAGAGAAAACTGGATAAGTATTAAATTCAATTGATAAATTTAAAATCCTTTGCTGTCCCGTCTGTCAGTCTGCGCAGGCCATTACTCGACGAGAATTTTTGCCTCACAAGGCCATTAATTTATTTTTGAATTTTTTTTTCTTGGGTTTGTACATCTGTGTACATACGTATTCTCACATATATTTCTTATTTCAACAAGAATTATGTAAGTAATTAATACTTTGCAACAATATTCTGATTTAAAAGAGTGTCCATGGAGTTTTTTTGCCCGTTCTTCTTCATAGGAACCTACTACGCTTTAGAATGCGAACTAGCTTCATCTTTCTGATGGACTCTTTGACTATTCAAAATTGGTTTATATGAAATAAATGTTTCGAATTTGACTAATGTGTGCGTGTTTTCAGAGCAACATCGCGCTGATCCTGCACGCGGTGGGCGAGTACGAGCTGTCGCTGCGCTTCGCGGAGCGCGCGCTGCACGTGACGTGCGCGACGCACGGCGCGCGCTCGCTGAAGGCGGCCGTGGCGCGCCACCTGCTGGCGCGCACGCTGTCGTGCCTGGGCGACTTCCGCGCCGCGCTGCAGCACGAGAAGGAGACCTACTCCATATACAAGCAGCTGGTCGGTGCCCGTTACTTACTATCATACACAGATTTCATTCCTTAACTTTGTAATTTGTTTGCAATTTTAAATAGTAATAATACCAGCCTATTGTTGTCCCGATCAAGGGCGGATCCAGGGGGGGGGTCATGGGGGTCATGACCCCCCCCTGGGCTACGTTTAGGTCAACCACTGGTATTTTTTCTAATCTCATTTATAAATTTAATCAAATAAATACTTTGTATGATGTTGCCACGTAGGATGTTTGCCATTGCCACACATGCGAACGACATGCAAAATAAGACTATGTGTTATTCTAATTATGATGATTGACCGTGGAGTTTTCTGCCGGCTCTTTTCCATAGAAAACGACCAATTGAAACGATTCCTAGCTTCTGACGTTTCATAAGTGTCCATGTAGGTTTATCTGAAGCTAGCAACTAGACGTAGAAATTAAATACCCCAGAATAGTGTCAAGACAAACCACCCCGGCCCCGGTCCTGGTGGCCCCCTAAATCTAAGTATTTTTTAATGATATCCCAAACACGGTCAACATAAATATTTCAGTAAGAAGCAGTTTAGAGTTGGAGGTTGAGGATGAACATTTTCGAGCTCGCTCCGATCTACATTCTCAAACTTTCTGCATAAGTCGACAAAGGAACTCGAAAAAAAAAACCTTATCTCCTACACAAGCCGCCTTGTGTAGGAGATAAGGTTTTTTTGTTCTGTGTGCTAAAATTTTCGAGCTCGCTACGCTCGCTCTTGAATTCTATGTTTTTCTAACTTAAACTTTTCTGCATAAGTCGACAAAGCAACTCCTATTTCCGTAAGGATGTTTAATAGAAACCTAACCGAGAATTCCGACGAGGTGCAAAAAAATTCGAGCTCGCCTTGCTCGCGCTTCCCCTCTACATTTTTGCTTTTCATATCCTATTGATGAAGAGACGAAAATGCACCTCCCTGAAAAAAATCTCTTGACTGTTGCGAGGTCCATGGTGTAGTTAGATTACGTATAATTAGACACATTATACTTGTTTTGCTGTCATTATTTTTTTTTGCGAAGTGTTACTAGAAATACCTACATAAACTGAGAAGACCGCCGCCGGCCTTATTTTGTTTTGCTCCCCTGGGCCCTCGACAGGCTTAGTCCGCCACTGATTGGAACCTGTCCTGACTGACCCCGACTATGTGACCCCCCCCGACTCGAAGGCTGGATCCGCCCTTGGTCCCGATGCAGGGTAAATGCTTCTTGTCATACAGAGAAGGCAGTTGTTTTGTTCGAGATTTAGTTTTCAAAAATGCAAACAATAATATTTTTGAAAAAATTACTTTATTGTCTACATAATTATGAAGTTCAGTTTGCGCTACAACTTGAAATTTTTGATGATTTTTTCAATAGAGCTAGTCTATTCTGATATCGGCATAATTTACATAAGCATAAAGTTTATATTTCTTAAAGTGAAAATAAATAAATACGGAAACAAGGATTTTAATATGGAATAATTCGTCGCACATTCGTTCGTCGTATATGAACGTGCCGTTGTGTGCCGCAGCTGGGCGAGAAGCACGAGAAGACGCAGGAGTCCATGGAGTGCCTGCGGCACCTGACGCAGCAGGCGGTGGTGCTGCAGAAGCGCCTGGCCGAGGCCTACGCGCGCGCGCCGCACGCCGCGCCCGCGCCGCCGCCGCTGCACATCCAGCCGCCCGGCATGGCGTCCGTCATCGACATGCTCAACCTCATCAACGGCATCCTCTTTGTGCAGATTAGGTCAGTGCTTTAACAACAACACATTTGTCTTGTGCTATTTTCAGTATATAGTTCACGGAATCTCTCGTCTCTTAGTTCGCTGTGCCTCTTGGCAAAGAGGAGACCTTTGTCGAGAGACACACCGACATCTTTCACTGTTTCTTATCTCTCGCGACTCTTCCAATTTGGACCCGCTGTAAGCTATAACTCGTCTTCCCCTGTTCCTTTTGCCATCTCTGGGGTACAATTCTGTCACAACTATACTCCTAAACGTACCGGAAAATGCAACTTGGGTACACCTCCCACAACGTAAACCGACGACCTGGTGAAGATCGCAAGAATCCGCTGGATGCTGAAAGACCGATCGATGTAAAAAGACGCTTGGGGTAGCCCATGTCCAGCAGTGAGTGTCATTCGGCTAAATGATAATTATGATGATGATGCCTCTACAAATATCTACCACATATAATAATATGTTATGCTCTTATCATAAATTAAGGAAAATTTCTCAAAAATAGCGGGCAATTTTAGATTTTTACAACCAATGTGTTATCTAATCCATACAATATTAAATATTTTCCAGTCCGCAAGACATCGAGCAGTTTAAGGCAGAAATAGAGAAGAGACAGTTGAAGGAACTGCCTATCCCCGGCGTGCTGGGCGAGCTCGCCAAGTCGTCGGATGACAAGCTGGCGGAGGTGCGCGACGCGGAGAGTTGAAGCCGCCACGCCATGTTCCACTCATATTGGACATTTAACTATATACATTGTTACTTTAATATAATTATTGATTGATGATATTGTTCCTTATCTATGAATGTATGCGGTAGTGAATAGTGTGCTAAGGTTTGATGTAGATTTTTTTGTTAGTAAATTTTGAGGATATTATTTTGATCAAATAATTAAGTGTTATTTGGAATGAATTCTTGCGGAGTGCGGTCGTTGATGCATGTGCGTACATTTCGCTCAAATCACGCAGATATACACTCCCGGACACCTGAATCAGACACCTTGCATATTTTTGTTTAAAGGTCTATCTTTTTAAGTAACAGCAGTACCAAGGGAAAAAAAAATGTCGTTTTGAAGCCAGTAACTCACTATCATTTCCGTTTGTCATTATTCCAAATTTTAAAATCGGAATACAAAAAAGCAGTTTCAAATGCAATAAGACCAGTTATTGCATTTGAAACTGTAATTAGCGTGGAATTAATGAAGAAAACAATGATTTACATAGAGAAAACGTTTATTTAGTAACTTGTGTTACCTCCAAGAGCATTTACGATGGCCGTCATGTGGTTCGGCATGGAATTCTGTTGAATGTTCTCCAATGCTTCCAAGATGGCAGTTTTCAGGTGCTGCAAAGTTTCTGGAGCTGGTTGGTTAGCTCGTCTTCTGATCTTCCAAGTGCTGTATCGGATTCATATCAGGGCTTTCTGCTGGCCATTCCATTACTGCGATACTAACGTCACGCAGGTATTCTCGAATAATTCTTGCTGTTGTTGTGCACTTACGTTTCGTTGACTAATCCCAAACTGAAGAAGTCCCACAGTTTGCGCGGCTACTTCAGATGCAGTATCCATAATTTGAACGTCAGAATGGATTAAAAAATACGGAAGAACAATTTCGATACTCTTTTTATACAAAACAAAACAAATATGGAAATAATTATTGACCTATAGATGTTCTGATCAAAGCTTGTTGTTCTTTAAGAGTGAACTCCGATTTTCTTCTCTGAGAAGAAAAAAAGAGAAGAAAATTGGAATCGGAATTCGTAAATTCAGCTTCAAAACTGCAAAAAATTTAAAAAACAAAACTGCCCTGCCAAAAACGAACTAAATTGGTTGTCTGTAAAGTCGGTTTACGGACGATAATTTTACGTGATAACGTCACAAGCTGAACGCTTAGGCCGATCGTGCCTCTATCGCTTGTTCCGCGCTCTCGCTTGCACGCTCAGCTCAGGCGGAACGTGGCACTTTCGTGCGTGCAGCCGGCGTTCATCGATTTATAAAACGTTGTCACGTCAAAAAAAAAAAATCTGTCTTATCATTATTTTATTTTAATGTTTTATGCCTATAAATATAAGAATGCACGGTGGCTTGATTTGGGAGTCCGGGAGTGTAGTTTTAATTTTACGCTTCCGTTTGGAATTCACAATTTTATTCTATACCCAAAGTAGTGCAATTTCAAGTAGTGATAATAGCAATAAGTTTTGGTTGTGAACCTGAGACCGTGTGCGTCGCTATGTTATGGTAACTGGTGCTACTGCCAATTTGTCCTTCGTATATATTTTAATGGTTTTATGAATTGTTATTGTCGAGTATTATTATTATTTTTTAACTAGTACGGGAGTATATTGTTGAAACACCTGTAGCAGTAGACATTCAGTTATATTGTGATTGAAATGTAACAGAACTTGAAAGGTCCGAGTCCGCGACTTGGAGTTATGGAGTCTATCAGTCAATGTCCATGAGTAAACTGCATGCAAAATTACTCGAATGAGTTTCGCTCGATTCTTACAAACACTGCCTATTTAAATGTTAGTTTCAGGTTTAGTTATTAGTGCCATAATATGAATGTAGTGCGTGTGTAATAATTTTCGTTAGTCTGTGATATAGCATGTTAATCATCGAGTGACTTGCCTTTTAATGCAATAAAAGAAATTGTTATTGGAAATATAATTTCGACTTCCATGTCTGTTTGGTACGCAAAGTGAGATCTAATCAACAAAGCATAAATTAGTTAATATAATGATACTTATAAATGATTGTCGTCAATATTTAATTACGAGCCTTGTGAAAGAAACACGTAGCTACGGTGTATTCATGTTATACTTCTATAATATAAATCAACTATTGTTATAAAGGTATTGATATCTTGTCAGTGACGCCAAATGAACAAATGTTTATGAATTAGTGTTTTGGGAAAAATGTATTTTATGAGTACTTTGCCTTTCGAAATCAGCAGTTTGTCGTTAATCGTTGTCAACAGTGTCGGCTACATATCCGAATTAGCTTTGTTGTGTGACTTAGAAATCGTCAAACTTCACTCTAAGCATCGAACATAAGCTTTCAATATTTAAATTAATATATATATAATAATTTATAGTCAACAATTTATAATCAAGGATGTAAATAACTGTTGGCAATAACTGTGGTTACTTTTAAGGCTGTTCTTCATGTTGTAATACCCTAATCTAATAGCGTAACTTATGGGTTTTCATAGATTGTGCTTTTGTGTCAATTCTGTCAAGTAGGTTACACCTATTTTAAATATTTCAGGCCACATGTGTATGTGAAACGTATAACTGTTATCACTCACTTATATAGTAATAGATTGCACGTTAATGCGTATCGATACAGTCGTTTTCCAAACCGGATGATCCATCGTCAAATTCATGCCTGTTTTAGATATCGAGATATCGTGACATTCTGTCGTTGCACATCGCTAACATATATTTTTATCAATATATGTGGAATATGGATGGTTGTATAACAATTTACTTATCGATAAGTCGATAGAATGATGTGTTGTCAAGCCATGGAAAGAAGATTATCATCGATACGTATATCGTACTCTGCTCGTTAGCTAAATATATAAGAATGTTGTTCGATGAAGTACGTGCCTAAGCAAACAATAATCAATCGTTGTTGTTACATTTCTTTAACAATATGATGACCATGTAAATAAGGCGCTGTTCGTAGTATGATAAATAAAAACTCGTTTTTAAAAAAAAGCTTCGTTTTATTTACTTATTCTTACACACACGCATAATAATATACTGCAAGATAACACCAAATTTGATTTTACAGTAGTCCTGCCACATGCAAGTAAATTAACACAAATGTTCCGAAATGGTAAGCTGTAAATGAATACCATTATAAATAAAAAAGATTGTACTTATATGAGTACTTAGTGAAGCCCAACGGAGGCAAGTCTACAAATATAGCTATGGACCAGTACCCTAATTATGTAACATATTTTCGTCGACGAATCTGTTTTATTTTGATCTGTTTCAAAATTATTCCGATTCTGATTGATCGTGTATTACGCAATTAGGGTACAGAAGATTGCTTGCCTTATCTGTCTTTGGAATTAAAACCGATCGGGCCTAATGATGGCCAGCATTTTAATAATTGATTATAGGCAGAGTTGTTTCTTCTAACAAAGTTGGTTGCTTTACAAGTTTTATCTCAAACTTCGATAAATAATAGCCCAGTCAATGTTATTTCAAACATCGCAAAAGCGCATGTAACTAAGATTTCTTAATATGTTGTTAGGTCGCCTGAGAGCAGTTTATACATGCGCGTTTGCGACGTTTGCATTTCTTTGTGACTATATTGACTGGGCTATAATGCTTATACTAGAAATGGATTTATTTCAAGAGTGTAAGTTTGGAATGGATACGGATGGAACACGACTACCAGTTACCATTCCTCCTGTTGCCCATCCAGTACACTCACTCACTTTAAATCCTATGGTTTTTAGTTGCACTTTTGCATCTCCGCGAATTTCTCTTTCCGTGTTCGATTCACGGACAGTTTTAGGTTTTCGCAACTATCTTAAAAACTAGTCCTCATACGTCAAGAATAATGAAATTGTCATTCCCTTCCTTGTAGAACACCCCCCGGGATGTTTGTCTACAGATTAATGGACGTTTGTCAAAAATTGTTGGATCTACAATTCGCGTCACTTAAGCTTGTCGCTTTCTAAACAAGATTTCCGATATAAATCCGACAATAATTAGACAAAGTCAAGGTCAATTAAGGGTCCATAATCTGTAGACAAACCGTACACTGTACTGTTTTAACACTGAAAGGGAAATAGCATAAGCTTCGGGCATCTTCGTTTATTTTCGTCAGAGGGCGTTACTTCCGCGCGCGAGGCCTAGGTCTGGGCCTAGCCCGAGGGCGGGGCCTGGGTCTGCGGCGGCGCGCCCGAGAGGACCGGCCTCGCTCCAGCTGCGCCGCCACTAGCTCACCGAGGGCGCCGCGCTCCGCCAGCATGGATAGGAACGTGCAGATGAACTCGTCGTAGTTGTGCGTGCGACGACAGTCGTCCACCTAGAAATACAGTCATTTAGTCCAGGTCCGCACGGGCTATTTAAAACACGATGATATTTTATTGTGCTTTGGTTTTCATGTCTCGGTGTTGAGCCGAGAATTGAGAATAGGGATCATCCCTATTCCCTGGGTAAAAAAAAAGAAATTCTATTTAGTCCGTCAGTGAGATAATAAAAAAAATATTAGACACGTTTTTTTTAGCGGTGTCATATTATTAAAAAATTACTTAGATAAAACGCATTACAGTTGGGGAGTGGGGGTCGCTACGTCACAAGTAAGTATAAAATCTACATACAAGTGACGTCATGGCACATTTTAACTCAATGTATCGCTGTAATCTTTTGATTACGTAAAAAAAGAAAAAATACGGTATCAAATATTTTATTATACCTGATGGACAAAAAACATTTTAGTCATCTTCCCTATTGAGTGCATCCCAACGCGTCAAAAAAATACACTTGGATTTTCAACTCTCGGCGCTGAACAGTGAGTTTAAAATACATTGCGTTTCATGGGTACGAGGTGTTTATTTATGTAGTTTGTTGTGATGTGACCCAAGGTTTGGCGTCATAGCGTCGTCTTTGGTGAAGGAAAACATCGTGAGGAAACCGGCATGTCCTAGAACGAAAAATTCGAAGACACGTGACAAACACCAACCCGCTCTGGGCCCGCGTGGTGGATTTTGGCCTATGTCCCAGCAGGAACATTATATTTATGCATGAAAATCTGTAGTTTTCACCAGTATTTACATTAAGGTGGTAAAAAACGCTCTAGCCTATAATATGTGACCGCTCACTGCTAGCTTCCTTAGAACTGTGCCTATAAAATATAAGTTAATTCGTAGTATCAAGCTGTTAATTTCAGTGGCAACAATTTCAAGTAACGAAATGCTGATAATCTTACTCTCTCTTACCTTATACATATCTCTCTTATCATTCTCATCATTGAGTGCCTGCTTACACTGCTGCACCTCATTCACAATGCTGCTCATCAAAGCGTTCAGTTCCGAGTGCGTCAGTAATAGCTTCCTCAGTTTGATTGGTTGATCCGGTTCAGTCTCACAACAAACCAGTATGGGAGAATCGTTGCTCTTTACCAGGGCTGTGATGGACGTGGGGTACAGCTGAAACATACAACAAAAACTTTAAAGATTAACTTTATGATCAGTAGTGTAGCTAGTCCTAAAGGGGCCGTGTATCAAAATTTTTTGGGGGCACGTTTACCTGACCGCGGCGAAGCTCAAAAGGAGTTTATTGTATTTTTTTTTTACAATAATAAAATCGGATTCTAAAGGTGGTATTACACCGGCGAGGCAAGGCGTGGATGGGATGGGCGAGAATTGAAATTTGTATGGCTAAATTTCTATCCACGCCCTGTCCATCTTTGGTATAAAAGGTTTAGATCGGTCTAGGTCTAGATCGCGAGGATGTGCGAGGCGAGAATTGAAACATTTGTTAGCACAATATTGAACTTTATTGCTGTATGAATAGAGCATTTATTTACTTTGTAAAACGAATATACAAATCTCGAACCGGCCATCGAGGACCCGCACGGTCTGTCTCTGTCAAGCGCTGACTCGCGATGTCTCGCGCTGGCACGCGCTGGCACGCGCCTTCTCGCTCCGACCATCGCGAGACATCTCTGCATACTATATTCTCGGCTAGCCAGTGTGCCAGACACGGCTGGCCGGGCGGCGCGTGATAGCACGAGCCGGCGCGAGACATTGCGAGCCGGTGCGAGGCAGCACTGGACATCTTTCGGTGTAAAAGAGTAAGCGTGATTTCAATTCTCGCCAATCCCATCCACGCCTCGCCTCACCGGTATAAAACCACTCAGGAGATTAATCTGTGAGATTTTCATAAATGAATGCAAGAGCATAGATGAATGAATACAGATGGTACTCTCCGCATTTTAGATATGAAGCTACAAGTACGCGGCGGGCTCGTCTTGTCGGGCCAATTCAATGAGCATAAGGTATTCAGAAGATATAATAAGAGTTCCGCGATAAAAAGAGAGGCAACTTCTAGGTGAAATAACAGTAGGTAATGCTGTGCGACCTGAATTGCACTTTATAGCGTCGTAGCAAGAGTCGCTTTTAAGTAAATGATTTTGCGAAGTGATCAATCTGTATTCATCTGTGGCAAGAGCTTGAGAATTGGACCGACTCTGTCTGTGTAGCTTGAAGCCCTAGTAAGCCATTAACAAATTACGTTAATTTTCATTAGGTAGGTATTTATACAGTACGGGCTCTACGGGCGGTTACTCTTATCAATATGAATTTGAGGTTTTGGATTATTTTTTACGAATTTTTGTTTGTCGGGATGTCGGGGAGCCCATTGATGTTAATCGACGGGGGAGCCCCTGTAACTTAGGGACCCCGTATCATTGATACGGGGAGGTATCTACGCCAATATTTAAGATAATCAAACGCAAGATTGAATGAAAAGATATGAAGGGGTTCAACCAATTTAGTTGTTCGTAAAAATAACTGAAACAAGCATACTTACATCTCCTACTATTTGATTGTCTCTGTTAATTGTTATGAACTTTACAATTACGCCCTGCTCTACAGGATCCACTGAAAAGAATAATTTTTATTGCATATTATTTTGATTCTAAAAAGGAGCAGATATCTCATTGATATGACGACGTCCTGAGAACTTGAATATCACTCATCTACATCAAGCTGATCTAAAAACATTAGCCACAAAATTATAATGCTTGTTTATTTCCGTTACCTAAAATAATACTGCTGTCTTGGTGTGGACGATCATTGGCTCCAATCTCTATGGTCATTGGACGAGTGTAGTCCACATCATATAACTGCAACTGTGACGATTCTAAAGCAGTCAGTATTGTCTCCTCACTGATCTGCACAAAGTTTTCGTTTAGGGAGTTATCATTGCTGCCTTCTGATAACAATTCACCATGTTCTGTGAAGAATTGAACAAACTTGAATTTTGAACAAGATTCTACAACTGCATTCTTAGGCCCATATTATTCAAGAGAAGATTCAAGCCATTTGATTGGTTGGAACCAATCAAATGGCTTGAATCTAGTTTTAAGTAATACTTGAGTATTGAGTGACGTTCTGTAATACGGGCAAATTACTTGAATCAAATGGCTTGAATCTTGTTTTAAGTAATGCTTGAGTATTGAGTGATGTTCTGTAATACGGGCCTTAGATTAGGTCTTGTGCATTTGCTTGCATATGAATAGTTTCTAGATTTCTATTTATAAAATAAACTTTTCTTTAGTTTTAAAATAGCAACCTTTTGTTAAAGGATTTTAATAATTTCTGGGACAATATACCTACTTCTTCTTCTTTGACTGACCAGCACGCGTAGCATGACCACCGTAGAAACGGGTTTTGTCGATGGAAGAATAGACAAAATGACAGATTGTGATTGTTTATCTGTCATTTTATCTATTCTTCCGTCGACAAAACCTCTTTCTTCGGTGGTCATGCTACGTGTGCTGGTGTCAGAGTTTTTAAGCCGCCCAAAGGCCTCTAACTTGGCTTCACATGCCGTCGAGAAATATCTCTCAGGCATGCCGGTTTCCTCACAATGTCTAACATACCTACTAATACTAAATTTTGTGCAACAAATAAAAATTATTATACCATTAATTGCCCTGCGTTTTGATAATAAATGTCGCATATGTTTGCCGATCTTTGAGATTGTTTCCTTTACCCTCTTTTGATTCAGTTCAAGTGCATTCAGCCTCTGAGTCAGTGCTAACCTTCTGTCAGGCACTACTGCCATCAAGTTGAATCTGTAGTAGAAAGAAAGGCAGAGCTAGTAAAGAAGGATCTCATGACTAAATAATAAGTAATAATATTCAATTTTTCTTGGCCTTATATTTTATTATAAAACACTGTTAGTACTTTTATAAGCAATTGAATAAAGTAGTTGGATAAGTTGAATTTTAACAAAACAGACAGACATAATAACCTCCTTCTTTTTAGAAGTCAGTTAAAAATGCAAGCTAACATTTAGTTGAAGTTATTATTTTTAGATTTGAATTATTGAGTTTCCTCGAAAGATTATTTGTTTATTATAAAAGACAGACTACAAGAAAAACTATTAACAGCGAGAAATTTTCTTTTTTTATCATACCTGATATCATGAACTTGTTCCCCTGCATCTCTTCCAAGCCGCTCAGCCATGACTCTCCTAAACTTATCAGTCCAGTCCTCATCAGATGCCCATGGTCCGTGATCGGTGGGATATGGTTTAAGGCCATCCAGCTCAAACAAATGCCCATTGATAGGCACAAAACATACAAAGTGGTATGCTTCACCTAGGAGAATGACAAAATATGCCTCAATGATCTCATCCTTAGTATAGTCAATAAAAGTAATGAGTACAACTACTTATTGATCCATGTTGTTTGCATGTTTGTACTGAGTAGTCAAGTCTGTGTCGGGCAAAGATATTTATTTCTTACCTATATAACTGGTTGGTATCTGCTGTGATAACTGCACTTTGATCAAATTGATGACTGTATCTACAATTACACACCTGTGAAGCGCCCAGTGGAGACTCCCGCATTCTTATCAGCCTTTTTTCTAGCTTGCGGTATGGCATGGGAGTTGTGAGCACAAGCCAACTCTGGTGTGTTCCCAATGGCCCAGCCTTTGTTCTCGGGGTTCATTCCAAGAGTGTGGTGCTGTTTATTAATTGGAAAACAAAACAGATTAAGTTTAAGTACCTAAGTAAACAACAATGAACCTTTTGTATTGTTTAACGAAAAACAAAGATTATTTACCTTTAGTCTGCTCAGTGTTTCTCCTAAATGCAGATTAGGATAGTTCAATAATATAGACAGCAAGGCATGAGTGGCACAACTGTTTGGAACCATTTGTTGCGCAAAAAATATATTGTTAATAGTCTCCTCATCGCGAACGAAACTTTCAATCTGTTCCACGAACTTCCTGCGGGAGCGTCGCTCTTCTATCCATCGAAATAAGAAGATAAACCCATAGACTGGACTCTCTAAGGGTTTGTGTAAGTCATAAATCTCTTCTACCTGAACCCCTTTTACTCCGAAGTCCTCCAACAATAGGGTAAACAATCCTGGGTCGCTTTCTAATTCGAGCCATCCCTCTATTAGGCTGTTTATCTCTACCGGCATGTTTTTCATAGATAATGATTATTTTGGACGTAGTACCGCCGAAATGTTTGTTTAGTACGTATCATTCATAAAATTCACTTAAAAAATTAATAATAATATTCAATTCCTATTTCCCATCAAGAGTTCATTGTTGTCACTTGTCGTTTGTCAAGTGGCAGAGGCCGCATTCCGACTTAAGCTAAAAGTGAATCCAACCAAAATCGCGAACCAAAATCGCGAATCCAACCAAATTTAATAGTCACAAAATATAAGGGTTATTAAGTAATAATTGTGACTTTGGACTTTGGTCGGATTCGCGATATAATCACTTTTGGCGTAACTCGGAATGCGGCCAGTATCAGTCATTAGTCAGTGTCATATCATGTCATTCTCTCGTTATCTGTCATGAATAAGGCGTTTATACACGATGATCAGTGCAGATAACGTAAAGATGACTCAAAATCAGTGTTGCCAACCCCTACCAAAATTTTCCCCCATGTTTTTTTTAAATCACCCTAAAAAACCCCAACTGTAAATTAAAAAAAAAATTGTTCGCAACTGCCCAAATCGTTCGTAACTCATAAAATAAAACGCATACTTGTTTGTATTTTTTTTTTATAAAAGAGTACCTTAATACCTACGCGGCTACCAATCATCTCAATGTATGTTTATATTTATGGTAAACACTATAGTGACATTTGATTTGAACCAAACATTGCATTCTTAGTAACAAGCAACAGTACTAGATGTAGCTAAGCCGCTATTTCAAAAATAAATATGATTAAAAAATAAATAAGATTGAGTAATACTAGAGCCTATATTTTCAATAAAATAAATAAATATTAGTAGATAAAAAAATCCCTAAAAATACCCCTAACAATAAGTCACCCCTAAAAAAATCCCATCTGACTTTTTTATCCCCTAAATCTGGGGGGAAAACCCCTAAGTTGGGAACCGTGCTCAAAATGGAATCGAAGGGTTGCCAGCCGTCCTATTGTCCCAGGACATGTCCTGCTTTTTAGAATGTCCTGGATAGTTTTTAAGTGACGTTTTGGGTTTTTAAAGCATCATTGTAAAGTCCTGTACCTATTTTAAATTTTGCTGACCTTACGTTTATAGGTCCGCACTCCCCACGTTTGAAGGTCTTAGAAAAGTCTTTACTATGACCTTCAAACGCGCGGCGCATGGTTTAAAAAAATAAAGATGTGACGTGCCCTCTGCTTGTTGTTTCTTTCTCACTACTATTTTCGCGTTTTATCGAACCAGTTTTCATTGTGTGTTGCTATTAACTACTGCACTTATACTGCAACCTATATTTAAAATCCGAAATGTTCTGAAGGCCAATTCTTCCTTCACAGGCAAGTCGCAATCTGTCAAACTTGTCAAAAATGTTGGTAAATTTATTGTATTTTTGACAGATGTATGAGAATGAGATGCGAATGCGAACGTTCTTTACTACGGGAATTGCCCCTCTGGTATTTTCACTTCTAATCCTGGTTTTCAAAATTTGGGATTGAAAACCCTAGGAATCGATAATACAAACAGAGCCATATTTTACTCATTTTCTAGACCGGAATCATCATGAAATAAGTATTAAATTTTTTTTTTTTAGCTGCTAATAGGTACCTAGAGGGCCACCACAAATCCATACTCCGGGGAGCTACTGAGAATTTCTAATGAAAAGACCCAATGATGCTTTGCCAAACATGTTAATCGAACCCTGGACCTTAAGCTCAGCAGTCATGTTTACGAGTAATACCTAAGTCAGTAAAATACTTACTTGCTGCGCTCTAACAGGGTCATGTACTCATAAGTTTAGCCTATTCATAACCCGTAACTGTGTTAACATTGTGCAATAAATAAATAAATTGACTAGTACTTATTTGCCATTTGCATCCGTTTGCGAAATATTAAGCTACAAAGTGCTAATTTTTTTTAGAGTCAAGTGTCCCCCCCCCCTGCCAGCTAAATGGTTTGTTTTAGATGTGTGAAAAAAATCACAGCAGTAGTTTATATAACGAAATTTAAAAAAAAAAACTATCACAGCTAAGTAGGCTCTACAAGTTAACGAGTAATAATCGACCAACTTACATTTGCAGTTGCAAAAACATGTTTTCAACTACACTGTTAAGTTTGTTCTTGGGTTGTCCCATTCATCCCGTCTACGAAACCCTTTATTGTGCGTGGTCCGACACGCACTTGGCCGGTTTTTTTTTACATTGCTTTTCCCACAGATTCCCTTAAATATGGAACATCGAGTTCTAGAAAAAGCTTTTTAGAGCTTTGTCTCTGTCACTCCCTACTTGTGAGCGACATTCTCTGTCCTGTTTATGTGTGCAACAATCTTACTGTGCGTTCGCACTGGCGAAACATTTACAACGAAACCTGTTGGAATCTCTATTTTCTGTCAATTTTTCATACAAAGTTTGACAGGCACTAGAGATTTCAACATGTTTTGTTGTGATGTTTCACCAGTGCGAACGCATAGTTACAAAATCTCGATGTGTCATATTTACGTTCGGATACTGTACCGGTGGCTTGAATTAAAACCGATTGGAACTAATGAAATCAAAGGAATTCACAATAAAATTGAGGAGATCTGCCATTTTTTGTTCATCGACAGCGCTGCCGTCTCCGGGCCAGGTGGGCCTGTTGCCCTATGCCAACTTCAATATTAATGGAAGAAGTTTCCATCCAGAGTGAGGTGAGGATGAAGAAAGAAGCAAAAAATTTACAAAGCTAAAAGGAAACTTTGGCGAGTAGCCAAAATCGGAATTAACGTCTCTATCTTGTTTTGTCAATACAATTTAATTTTCTGTGACAAAACTTCACAAATGATCACTAGTAATACCCCATTGTCAATGTCATTCAGGTGCCAAAATATCCTAGTAACACTACTATTGTTGGAAACCAAAGGACATAAAAAATGGTAACCACAATGGTTACCCATTGGGACACCCTTTAGATAACAGTGACCCTCTAAACAACAGTATCTAACCTTTTAGAAATTATCATTTTATTAGAGGTAGTGGTGCCGATTCCCTTGTTTACAAACTAAACTAAATTTAAGTTCAATGCATCTTTTTCTTTCTATTTCATTAAAAAAAGGACAGAAGATAAATTTTAGTTTAGTCTTGTCAAATTAATCAGCGCTTGACGTAAATTGACATAATTTTAGTTGGCAAGTTTTTAATCACGTCTAAATTTGTATGGAGAGTGACAGGCGCTGATTAATTTGACAGGACTAAACTAAAATTTATCTTCTGTCCTTTTCATAATGAAATAGAAAGAAAAAGATGCACTGAACTTAAATTTAGTTTAGTTTGTGAACATGGGAATCGGCACCAATTACCTCATCCACAGTGGCTGAGTGGCGGGTTCGATTCCCGTTAGGAAAAATATTTGTAAGTGATCTACACATAAGTTGTAGAAAGATACTAGTTTTGGTTGTTTATACGTAGGTACCTAATAATAATAATAACCCCACCGCCGTATCTCTACGTTGACGACGGCTTCGCGTTCCGAACTCTAGGTCTGTGCCGGTAGAGTTTACTTTGCCGGAACAGGTCTGGGATGAGGAGCCAGACCAAGAGAGATACAAAAACCCGCCGTTGTTGGGTAGTAGTGACTCCACGGACCCTATCTCCCGTGAGAAGTCTTGTTCCTCACCTCTGGCTTGCCTTTATTGGCCGGCTGGAGTGAACACTGACGAGGAACGGAGCTCCCACCTCATTCTTGCTTTAATTGGCCGGCTTGAGTAGAGATTCGTAATAGCAAACGTGCTCAGAGGAAGGAAGTATTCCAGTAAGTGCTCGTAGGGATCTTGACCATCTTCCGGGCTCTGGGATTGTTTTGAAAGCAGTGGAATACCTTTCCACTCCTCAAGCACCTCAGGACATGTTGCCCCCTTGTTGCTACGTCACTATGTGCTAGCGACAGTTTTCGGGGGCCCATTATTGAGTGTGCAAATCACCCCCTGCCATTTTATCCGTGTACATAATAACATTGATCAGGCAGGGGCCATTGTCCATCCTTTATATGTCTGTGGTTCTTCCATAGTTCCAGGTCACCAGTAAACTTAAGCCACCCAAACCTAGTCCAATAGATTTGTTTCCATATTCTGCAATAGTCTTACACCAACCGGGGGTTGCCCTTGGGTGCACTTGCATAGTGCATACTGGGATAATCGTCGGTTGGTGCCTCATTCCATATCAAATTGTCTAAGGGGCCTCTGCGAGTTGGTTTCGGCCCCTCGTACGCCTTCCAAAAGACCGGGACCCTAAGGTCCCGAGATATTTAAATATATATATATATAAAAATAATAATAATGTCTACAAACGCACATACCTATGACAGGCTTCAGCCCTCTGTCTTCATCCCGGATTTAGTTCAGAACAAAGCGATGAGGTTGCCGCAGGTTACGAAATAACATAAATAACCTCTGGTCTAGTGATCGCAAGCGCTACTACTAAGCATGAGGTCCTGGGTTCGATTCCCGGGTCGGGCAAAGTGATATTGGGTTTTTCTATCTGAAATGTCTCAGTAGCAGCTCGGAGTCTGGATTTGTGCCAGGTTGATGGCAATAGGCTCGCCCCCTATTATATGGGACTTAAACATAACTGGCGAAATGTGGGTGTATCTGTTACTGGGACACCTCTGCCCAACGCTTCGGGGAAACAAAGCGTGATGTTATGTTATAAATAAAACAAAAATTTCTCTCAACAACATTTATTTTTTGTTTATATACACTCTTATCTTCCGAACTTTGTACAATGTACAAATAATAAATGCACAACTTCAGCATTGTAAAATCCTCATAAAGACTTGCAGGCACGCGCTATTTTGAATCAATTAGTATAAGCACACGATTTAAGAATTATTTATTAACAGTATTGGTCCCATTTTTAATCATTCGAAAGCACTCGGCTATTTATAACGTCATTGATGGTTTTGCAATTATATTCCTAAAGTTGTTAGGCCACGAGATCCGACATGAAGAGAATACTCGAGTCTTTTAAAATCTACATTCCTAATCGACTATCAACTCGTTAGTATCTGATAAAATTGGTTTCGATTTCGTATATATGTGACTGCATTATTAACTTCAAATCAACTGCAATTAACATGCCAATCGTCAATATAATTATACAGTATTTTTTTGAGAAGTAGGCATGCATTGGGCATATTGACTAGGATATGCCCCAATGTAAAGACTTGGTTAATACATGTGTCGTCCTATTTCTTCAATTTGATAAGCACTTTGAGCGACACTTTGTTCGAAATCTTCAAGTTGTGCAATCAGAATATGTACAAATTACAAATTATTATGCATGACTGGATCATTTAACAGAATATTTAAGTAAATATGTTTTAATTTGAAGACTAGAATAGACAAATCGGAACGGGAAACTATAATACCTCTACTAAGATTATAAACGCGATAGTCAACTAAAACGATGATACTAACGGTCATATCACAACGACAAGCTAACAAGCAGTTGGAAATATCAAATCTACTAATTTAATAACAACGTTTCTAATTCGTCAGATGTTGTAAGGTTCATCTATCTGATGATTGTGAATGTGTACATTCTTTTGTGTCTAACAAAGTGATAGTAGTGTGTCTTATATCTACAGGCTCGTGAGCAAACTATAAGCTAAGGAAACAGCTAGGCTGTATTCGATAACGCTGATGTGCACGCACACCAGTGACCAGTGAGAACATCCAGAGGACTTTGAATAAATGGCACAGTGACGTAGGACACTACTACTGCTTGTATACTAATAATTGATATGTACGGGCGTTTCTCGTCGACTGGCCGACCCGCTCCACGGCGGCTCGGCGGCGGCGGCTGCGTTCCGGTGACTTATCCTAATTTACAATTATTTCGAACCACAGAGGTGCTCTGTTTGGAACACAATTTATAAAATAATTATTGGAAGAGTTTTTCACTTAACTGCTTAACTATAGGTACATTTAACAACACTATTTTACAAAATTTCATAATTATGTACAGAGCAGGAAATAAGTAACTAACATTAACTTCCCTATTATCACATAAGTACGCAACGCTCTTACTCGACCGCCTACATTAAATAAAAACAATAGTTTCATGTTAGGATATGTACGTACAATATAAATATAATACCATGACATTGTTGGGATGTCAACAATGTGGACTAATTGCTATATACGAGTCTCATCACATGAAACAGCAGTCGATTTAAAGTAACAAAGTTGTCCGGCCGGGCTTTCATCTGATGGCGTGTGTGGGGTTGTATGGGGGCGGCGGCGTCTTGGGGACCTGCGACCGGTGGATGGGGGCGATGGCGGCCAGCGGGGTCGGGGGGAGCGAGGCGTCGGGCTGGCCGGGGATGACGGCCGCGTCCGAGAGCAGCGGCGGCGGCAGCGCGTGGTGCGCGCTACTGGTGGCGGGCAGCAGTCGGGCGGGGTTCAGCTTGATGGCGTCGTCGTAGGTTGGCGGGGCTCCTGCCACCGTGTCGTAGTCTGGCGGCTTTTGCTGCATTGTTTCCTCATCCGGCATCGATATAACGTGGATGGGATCGTCAATCTGAAATTGATAAAAATTATGGTTTAATATTGTTATAAACGGAAACTAGCTGGGTTAGTTTTAATACCTAATCCAATTTAGTTTCCAAAATGGGATTAAGTTTATCTTCATTTGAGTTTGACGTAGCTTCAACATTACGCGAAGCTACGTGATGCTACGGGATGCTATGAGTTGCTACGCGATGCTACGCATCTACGCCGATTCAATATAATCGGTTTGCTTTCCAGTTTTGGATTCTGTCAAGGCCTTTTTGGTTTTCCTCTAGGGCTATTTGTATGTTTGCACAAATGGCTCTGGATATATTGTTCACATATTATAAGTGGGTATTTTAAGGTAAGAAATTGCAAAGGATTAAACGCTTTAAAACTCACTTGGTGTGTGTCGGGTGATGCGCGGTCAGTCTGCGGCTGCCTCGCGGGCGACTGCAGCCAGCAACACATGGCCGCGCAGATGAGCAGTGCTCCTGCAACGATGCAGGCCACGCCCACGTAGCGCACGGGCTCCGCGTAGTCCTCAGCTAATCCCAGCCAGTTGATTAGCGCGCCAGCGCACAGCAACACCATGCCGTACCTGTACGGCCTCTGTGATTGTCTGCCTTCGTCTAGGGACATGCCTGGAAAAAATAAAAAAAATAATTAAATGCTGTGCGATAATGGATGTCAGGCCGAGGATCGAGCTCGGAAGGAGAAAAAAAAATTGACCAGGATTGGGCTTTGGACTCCAAAAGGCTAATGAATATGACGCTGATTATCTCTGCATTGTTTATGACTTTTGTTTTTGAAGCAGTGGGTAGTGAATTACTTTCGCTTTTGTTTCATTTAGCGACATTTTGCTGTCGGTCGCAGGAAGTAAGGTAGTTCCGGAAGCTGAAAACTGTTAACTCATCAAATCGTGGAAAGTGTATGCCATGTAGTTTACTGGGGCAATGACACGGCGTAATAACGGGATTCTATATTCACGAACCGGTGATTGAAACGAAAGTTGGGAAAGTTCACAATTAGATGACACGAAAGGGGAATTGTTATATACAATAAATGTGGGCTTCAAAGATCCGTGATTATGGAAAGGTCATGGAAGAAAACAATTGTTTTCGCGAGGTGGCGTTGAGGAATACTTTATGAGAGATAATTTCGAGGTGCTCGAGCGTCGATGATCGAGGTTAGCGCGAAGACAATGGTCTCTCGGGAGAAGTGGGTCAAGTTCGCGACGTGCGCTGGAGTGGCGCGCACCGATCACGCGGGGCGGGCCATCGCCGAGATGACACACGGACAAACACATCAATTAATTGATATGCCCATAAATTGTTATTGGGCTCTTTATTGTAGGAAGATGAGACGGACAAAAATAATGAGATGAGTGAATTGAAGTGATATAAGTAAAATAAGAGAGCAGAGAATAATGAGAGCAGTGGTGGCCCAGTGGTAACGGCCGCGACTTACGAGTTGTAGGTCGTAGGTTCGAATCCAGACAGGCGCTTTACTTTGTGTAAATTATTTCATCACCACTGCTCTCAAAACGGTGAAGGAAAACATCGTGAGGAAACCGGCATGTCCTAGAACCGAAAATTCGAAGACATGTGATATCTACCAACCCGCACTGGGCCCGCGTGGTGGATTACGGCCCACTCCCTCTCACAGAGAGGAGGCCTGTGTCCCAGTAGTGGGAACATTTATAGGCTGATGATGATGATGAAGTAAAATAAGATTTTGTCAAGTTAGAATTTTTACGTCGTTTTAGGCCTTGCTTTCTCTCCTTAAATTGTTAGAGTTTTGTGTCAACTTCTGCGGAAACACGACTTTATTTATTTAATCAGTGTTGTTCACGTAGCGGAAGCTTACTTATTGTGTGACAGATGTTTACGAAGAAACAAAAATACGATACAGAAGCATGCGAAGGAATAATGACGAAACGAGAGCCGATCATTTGACACATAAGTATTCTCTCTCCGTAAAAACATAACGATACCATGACACACATGGAATGTTTTATGGGTTTTGATAACATGATATTAATGTAGCAATACGAACGGTAATCGTCTCCTAATCGTGTGTGCGATTGTATTGTAGCGAGTGTTGCAGTCGTGCAAACTCAGGCGATAAGGCTGATTGCTTTATGTTATTACGTTCTCAATTATCAAAACCGTACCTATATAATATTTCTACACGGTGTAGCGATCGGTTAAAAACGGTCGAATGCAACCACGGAATCATGTCTTAAAACGTGCGTTTGATAAGTGATAATACCTTTGTAAGTGAATTGCATTCTTAAGGGTATATAATTATTCTAGAAGTTTTGGGAGACAAGTGTTCTGTACGACAGATATGGTTGAAAGGGGTGCGTTCACCCCTTTCACTTCCTTTCCGAATTAAAAACCGGCCAAGTGCGTGTCGGACCACGCACAATGAAGGGTTCCGTAGTTGGGATGAATTTATCCCAAAAACAAACTTACCTTTGTAGTTGATAAACATGTGTTCCCATACATTCCGTATGGGAGATACGGAATGTATGGGAAAACATGTTTTTGCAACTGCAAAGTTAAGTTGGTCAATTATTACTCGATAACTAGTAAAGCCTACTTAGCTGTGATAGTTTTCCTTTTAATTTCGTTATATAAACTACAAGCTGTGATTTTTTTCACATATCCAAAATCAACCATTTAGCTGGCAGGGGGGGGGGGACACTTGACTCTAACAAAAATTTGCACTTTAAAGCTTAATATTTTGCAAACGGATCCCTGAATCCAAAAATGGTTTATAAACTCATAATGTTTTTGTAAGACCTTTCCAATGATACCCCACACTATGGGATAAAAAATAAAAAATAAAACATCACCACTTTACGTGTATGGGAGGTACCCTAAAAAAAAATGTTTTTCATAATTTTGTTTTACCATTTTGTCGGCGTAATTAATATGTATATCTATGTCAAATTACAGCTTTCTAGTATTAAGGGTCTCGGAGCTAGACCGCGGACAGACAGACGGACAGACAGACAGACAGACGGACATGACGAAACTTGTTTATTACGGAACCCTAAAAACGGACGAATCAAAGTTCACTAGCTTATCATAATTCACATAACATAACATCACGCCTTGTTTCCCCGAAGGGTTGGGCAGAGGTGTCCCAGCAACAGTTACATCCACATTTCGACTGTTAGTTTAAGTCCCATGTAATAGGGGGCGAGCCTATTGCCACCAACCGGGCTCAAATCCAGACTCCGGGCTGCTACTGAGAAATTTCAGATAGAAAAACCCAATATCACTTTGCCCGATCCGGGAATCGAACCCAGGACCTCATGCTCAGCAGTAGCGCTTGCGACCACTAGACCAACGAGGCAGTCTTATCATTATTAAATTTGTAGGAACGGGCATGTGCCTTTTTCTAGATAATTTTGAATTACTTTGAATTATTTGGAATTACTCACAAATTGGTTGTCCTCTCCCTCGTATGTCTGTTTCGTAAGGTCCATACGGATATATTGTACCAAAAGCCATATTTCTCTAATGTTTGAAAATTAGCTCGGTACGTGATATTCGTAAATTCAATTACTTAATTGCACAATAGAACGCAAAATGTTTTCATGTAGGTACTATCAATGTGACGTCGCAATTATTTTTCAAGAAGTACGTTACTTTTATTTACTTTTATATGCAAATGTACACTTCATCTCGATTATCAGATATTACTGGACAAAAATCATAAAGAGCAAGGTGTATGTAATCTTATCGGTTCCTTCATGACGCCAGATCACGTCGATATGATTATAGGTCAACATCTTGACAATGAAATATTTTGGGCAATGGCCTTTTAACATTAGTGGGTAGAGATCTAACGAGTGTAATCATTATTACGGACCCAAAGTCAACCCATTTACTGCGGGGGCAAAACAGTTTAATACCTTTGGCAATGTCAAAGTGAGGATAACCCTGTTACAACAAGGTTGATAGGTTTCCGATTATGATAATTATTGTCAGATTTAAAGTATCGTTCCACTGCAGCCCAACACTTGTAAGTGGTCTTTTCGCCCACTCGCCCGGAGTAGGGCTTCGGCGCCGCGGTCGCGCTATTTCGTTAAAGCGATAATAATCGTTAAATGGATTAGCCTACACAATAGTTGAATAACGGTGTTCCTACTATTGTATTTTTTTAATTATATAAATGACGCCATTGACACAACATTCTATTGTTGCGGCTATCTACACATTTTCACAAAAGATAGTGTAGAAAAAACAAAGTTTCAATATTATCGTGAAGCGCATTGGTGAAATTTTTGTTTGATAGACAGTGGCGTGGTGCCTACATAAATCATCGTCAATCCTTAGTTATCTTATCAATAAAATGTTATATGTGCCATGAATGCAAAAACAAAATGTCAGTCTAGCCGAAGGTAATATAAACAGAGGCAAAAAATTATAAATATAAGCGTGGCGTCTAATTTTACGTATTCATACATTTGCTCTGCAAGGTCTCAGCATTTTTTCAATAGCGCACGCAATTAACTATTAACTATTGGTTTCTGGTTTCATTTGAGCGTGTTTTTAAGTGTGTTTTTCTTCAGCACAAACTTAGTTGCATTTGCAAATAAACTACATTTGAAAGTTATGACTGTATTTGATTGCTAAATATTCCAAAGCCTGCTAACAACTTACTTCATTTCTGGGAGACAGGCCTCCTCGCAGAGAGCATGAAAATTATGAAATTAATATCAAAATAACCCAGTACAGTTTTTTTTAAACAGTAGGTATATTTCGGCCTGTACCGACCTACTGAGGTTTACTTTACCGACTCCTAATGACATATTATCACTTACTTGCACTACCGTAGGTAGTATTTGACCATAATATGCATACCTACCTACTACATTATATTGTTTAATGTTTCATCATCTTATACAAATAGTTCTGAATTATCTTTGAGAAATCCCAATCTTTCTCTGTAGGTATATGTTTCTTTGTGCGTTCCAATAACTCCATACAAGATTGGATTTGATGTCTGTGTATGACTAGAAATTACTTTCCAACTAATCTATTATTAAACATTTGAAATAGTAGTCACTCACTGAAACATGACGGCATTGTTTTTTTAAACTCATCGTCCCTCGAACTCATCACTGAAAAAACAGCTATGTAGTAATTAAGAAACGTAACAGACCCGTACCCTGATTGCGTAACTCATTTTCGTAAACAATTATGCCTAATTTGTTTCATTTTGATAGATCAACAACTTTCATTGCGTTATTTACGTTGTTGAACAGATTTTTTTTCCAACTTATGAAGCAATGGATTAGCAATCTGTTTCAAATCGAAACAGATTGTGGTTGTGTTGCATTACGCAATTAGGGTACAGATTTTGTTCCGCTACTAAAAACTAGTTAACTAAAACACTACACACCCTGTGTGCATCCTTGTTTTCCTGCTCATTAAATAAAATCTTTTGTCAAATCTCTCATGTCAATTGAGATTAGCTGTTGTTATTTTGGGGAATCAATCACAGCAGTTAACTCGTTCAGTGTCGAGAGCCCTCCTGGAGGGTTCACTGAAGTCGCATATATGGGATGCCGGGAGCCCTCGCGGAGGGCTCCATTTAAATGTAGGTTTTTTCTTAGCGAATTCGACATTATAAACTGTGAAAATAAAATCAGTTGTATTTTTTCTTATTTTTTTATTGCATCTCACTCCACTAGTACATGAAAATACTCCCAGAGATACTAAGTATTGCGACAAGACTCCCTGAAAACACAATTTTACTTCGTTTTACAAGTGTTTATAACACGGTTTCAAACCTAATGTCGGTGACACTCCTCGCGGGTCAACTTGCAATATATACGGCAGCATGGCGTATGAGCTCTATTAAAATGGGTGGAGAATTTTGCAGGTCAGTGTCAGGTTTTATGTTGATAAAAAAAATATTCGCGACCGTAAAAATATGTATTTTTAGAATTATAAAATCAATCTGCCTAGCCTTTTCCCAACTATATTGGGGTCGGCTTCCAGTCTAACCGGATGCAGCTGAATACAAGTATTTTACATGGAGCGACTGCCTATCTGACCTCCACAACCCAGTAACTGGGTAATACGATACCCCTTGGTAAGACTGGTTGTCAGACTTTCGGGCTTCTGACGACCCGTAACGACTGTCAAAGATCCACGAATGACAGCTGGGACCAACGGCTTAACGCGCTTTCCGAGGCACGGAGGAGTTTCGGTATGTAGAAATGGTCACCCATCCACGGACAAACCCCGGCAAGCGTAGCTATTATTAGAATACGTATTTTTATTACGTATTTTTGTTTACGTATTTTTTTTAGAATTATAATCATTAAAATCATCAATAAATCTCTCTAAGTTAGAATTGGTCTCAAATGTCATGATTTCATGAAATAGTTATTTAATAGGGGGTAATTAGAAGTTGGAGAGTAAAATTGAAGATTTTAAGCCTATAAACCTGAGCAGAAAAGTCGTTAGACCACCACGCATGTACCTAAGTTGCATCAGTCTAAGCACGTCTAAGCAAAAAGCTAAGTACATATACCTAGGCATTGATTATGCAAAGTAAGGCTATCTAGCTGATTGTGATTTTTTAATTCCCACGATTGTCTATCCAATGACATGACATAGTTTTATCGACCGCCGCATGTTTCGCGAAATGCTTTGCCATCTATTTAGATGGTATGTGCTGCAAATAACCTACGCTACGTGAAATAGATATTTCCATATCTATAAATATCTATTTCACGTAGGTTATTTGCTAGTTTCTAGCTAGCCCAGAATCCTGTTGTATTAGTTGTTTAGAATAGATATTATGTAGTAAGTAATCACATTTTTAGGCTAACGAAATTTTATATGAGTGAAGTTTTTTGAAGTGAAAACTTCTTTAGGCGCGTTGGGCATTTTTGAGATGGGAAAAAACAATTGAACTCGCGACACTGTTACCGACACCAGCTTTTGACCGCGCGAAGACATCAACGCGCAATACATTTTCTTTGGGATTAATGACATTCCAAACATTGAGACATGACAACATTTCGATTTTTTTTACAGACTTCAAAAAAGAAACGTGTTTTCTGCACTATAAAATTGTTCAAGTTTTGACTTCTGTCGGCAATCCCGGAGTATCACTGTTTTTGTTTGCCGATTACCTAGAAAGAGGCAGTAGAGAGACGGTGTGGAGACGTAAGTAGATACGTTTTAGAATTCATTAGTGAAAAAATCTTTGCTTGGTAACGAAACCCTATAGATATAGGACTGTGAGCTTTAGGTACATTAAAGCTTCATCATTTCCGTTCGTCCGGCGGTCTGTCTGTCACTTCTATTTCATTTAAAATGAATTAATGTATAGTGAATTCATTAGATACGCTTTCATGTGGATCAGTTATTTTTGTTGGACCAAATAAAACCTGTTGAAGTAGTTGGTTATGTCTAGATTCAGGTTAACGCTATTTTTGTCTAGTAGCTTGACAATCGAGTTACTTTATTGGATACAATTTTCAATTTTCTAATAGTGTGTCCTTCAGACTTTGACCGGCCACAGAACCTCGAACAAAATACGTGGAACTTAAATTAAATGTACGGGATTTTAGTCCACCTTCTATTCACCTACAACTAGGGTTGTCAAATTTTTGTACAAGAAATAAAGTATATTATGGTCAAAGTATTTCGGAAAAATAAACAGTATTTTAAGTATTTTTTGAATATTTTAAATAGGTGCATAATTCATTAGTGCTACTCGTGCAACCCATCAATTTAGCACAAATTTTGAAGGCTTCGTAATCCTCACCAAATAGACGAGGAGGGAGGATTTTTTGTCAAATATATTGAAGCTCTATTTTTGTCGTCCCACCACTTAGCATTCATTACTGAAAATATTCATTCTGTGAATACTGAGGAGAACTAACTGTAATACTAGTAGTATTTGAAAGGTATTCGGATAACAAGCGCTACTTCCAAGTTGCTCGAGGAAATGTTTTCACATATACAAAATCACCAGTAAATCTAACAAAAGACCACAAATAAATCAACAGTAGGTGAATCGTCCGTTAGTTGAATCAACCTTAGGTGAATTAATTGTAGTTGACTAAACCGTAGATGAATTCTCCTTTATGGATTTCGTTCATTAGTTATTACAAAAATCGGTGAAACGATCTTTAGGTATTTTAAACTATAGGTCTTTTGACCGTAGTTATCTTGAAAATTGTTAGAATAACTTTAGATATTATAATACCTAACCCATATAACTATTTACTATGTCCCAAAAATTCAAGACATTCCAGTTTCATCAACCACTACACTCATGCCCGATGCATGCACGATGAATTCTACGTAGATGAAACTTTTTATTTAGGTATAGCTTTGGATATCAGTGAAAACAGTATTTCATACTAAATTTTAAAAAAAAATTGTTTAACAGTAAACAGTATTTTAGAGTGATTAACAGTATATACAGTATGGTTGGCAACCCTACCGACAACGGCTGCATTATAAGCACTCATGTCCTTACATATGAGATAAAAATAAATTCTCAGACTCGATAAGATACGATATTATTATTATTACCTATATTTCATTCTGATGCCTACTGCACATAATACATTTTTAATTATGCAAAAATAAGCATAAAAATTTGTGTCAGTTATGACTAAAAGAGAGACAGATTGTTAGAACTAACCAAACACAACAGTGATAGCTGACGGTCAAAACAGGGGACTGAGATGTGAGAAAACTTTTTCAATGCCAAGAACATTTTATTTACGTTAAATATGTTACGTTCTCTTGAGTGGCGGCATTCAATCTAATTCTGAGGCAAAAAAGTTTACTTATATTGAATATGGTCACGCAACGACATTGGGCAGTGAGAAGAACCACAACGATATGATTGATTAAAAAAATATGTAAAACACGTTTTTGGTGCATTGTGACAATTATCTGCAAACCATGTCGGTGATCGGCAGTGACCGAAAAGTTCAGTGAACCAACGCGAAAGAAGTGGACTATTTTAAAACACAAGCAAGATACCTACCTATTTACTTCACTTTTGGCTCAGCGTTCAAAAAAACAATTCTTGAAATATCTACGTTTGCATTTGTTTTGATAACCTTCACAGCGTTGCGATTTTAGAAAAAACAATAGGATATTCGTCAACCCAGTTATTATCTTCATCTTGTTTTTGCTAATGGATAATATTTTAAGAAATCTGGATTGCGGGAATGTCCAGAAATAACTTTAAAAATAAGTCTGGATAAACAATAAACTCTACCTAACGTTCGTCAGTGGAATATTTCGGGTTATCTTGATATGCAAAAATTTATCTTATTTATTTTAAGTATCTGACATAGGTATTTGTGAAACCGACGTTTTTAGGTAGTTATGTTAAAGATGGGTATTAATAGTAGTGACTAAATCTGTCTGAGATGACTTTATTTACATAATAATATGTTTATCAGTATCTTGTCTAATTTATTCATAATTCATTTAACTTATCATTACAATATACATAATACATTTATGTCTGGGTAAAGTTTAGTAGTTCAAAAGTCACTGAGGTTCATTGATACAGAAGTTAATTTTGAGTTAGGTACGTCTGTCGTATTTTAAGTACGGTAAAAATCGTAACTTCCTCTCCTACGTATACTTCGTTTGAAATAAGATTAGACGTTTAACTAAACCTTTTTTACAGTCCGTTCAACCGATTTTGACTTCTATTGCGTTGGTGGCATGACAAATGGCAGCTGCAGTAAACAGTTGGTTTGTAACCAATTTTTTTGCTTTTAGTGCCATCCTTATGCCTACGGTATAGAAGTCAAAATGCGTTGAACGGACTGTAAAAAAGGTTTGTTTAAATGTCTAATCTTATTTCAAACGGAGTATAGATATATGCAAAATTAGAGTTGGAAACTGGCCGGAATCTAGCACTATTTTGTCTATCTTTGTAGTTAAATACCTTGCTAGACACTTTATAGGAAAAATAACATCTAATAGTAAAAAGCTTTAGTTAATCCTTAGCTAGAATCAGACTTGAAGCAGATGGATACAGCTACAATGGTGCCGATTCCCTTGTTCACAAACTAAACTAAATTTAAGTTCAGTGCATCTTTTTCTTTCTATTTCATTAGGAAAAGGACAGAAGATAAATTTTAGTTTAGTCCTGTTAAATTAATCAGCGCCTGTCACTACTCCATACAAGTTTAGACGTGATTAAAAACTTGCCTACTAAAATTACGTCAATTTACGTCAAGCGCTGATTAATTTGACAGGATTAAACTAAAATTTGTCTTCTGTCCTTTTCTTAATGCAATAGAAAGAAAAAGATGCACTGAACTTAAATTTAGTTTAGTTTGTGAACAAGGGAATCGGCACCATTGTATCGATAGGTATCTGACTAGTGGATAAGGTTTCCCCAACCCCTGGCATACCACAGCATATCGCATTACAGTCGAGCCGGCGACATGTGGTCTTCGACTCATTATGTATAGGTATTGTATACCGCGGTTGTGCGCCACCACAGCAGGATAATACATATACCTGTGTACCACCTACGATATACCGCTTAAAATACCAGTACTTAGGGATATGAACGAGTAATGCAGTAGCTGAATGTTGTTATTACTGTTTGTAATGTGTTTCCCTTCTTTTGTTTTATGGAGTAAGTGTAGCGGTTACACCGCCACATACGAACTACGCATCAAAGACATGACGTCACACAAATCCTGCATCGCGCAATTAGAGTTTACCGAGCGATCGACATATATATACATTTACTATACATTTACTAGAATCAATTTCATTATTTTGTAATTTTTGACGTTCAAAAGTGCCATACATGGGTCTATTTGAAATAAATTATTTGACTTTGACTTTGACTTTACAAAATTCCGACTTCAACCGTTGGGCAGTTGCCCACCAGACACAACACCCGTCTGGTCGAAGGATCCTCCCTTTTCTATGGTGGATGAGTGTACTTTACACCCTGTTCCTCATACCACTAAATAAGTATGTACTATTTTCAAATATTCTAGTAAAATATATTTGTAAAATGACTACGTTAAAGCAAAAGCAGACAATGCGGTGCTATGTTCACCATTACCGTTATTGGAATTTATTATTCTGAATGATACGTCAAAAGTCAGACAAAGTATCTAATAATAACTAGGTAAGTACCTTTTTTCTGTGGCTATCCGCGATCGGTTTGTTCTTTCAGCGGATAAGTTGGAGGTAAGCATTGATATAACCTACCTACCAACCAACCTACTTAGAATCCATAATACCTCAGCTCAAATTCACTCTTTATCTCGCTCGCGGACTGAGTGAGAGCGAGACTGAGCGACGAGGAGAAGACTCCAAGGCGCTGATAGTTTAGGTAATTTCTTTTTACGGTGAAAATTATGGTAATTAAATTAAATAAAAAAACATGGTATTTGCTGTATATTAAGTTCAGTTATTATGCAAAGTTTCATGATTTAATTTGAAGTATTTTTTTAATAATAGCGGTTTATTGTTGGTTTTAGAGGTAAATTTCAATTTTTTTCCGTCGTCAAACATATTAAAGACATTTATCCTCAACTCAACTTTACCATTTGTATTGAATTCAAAATGAATGCATGCATGTATTTTCGATAAACGGAGGATCATGCTAAGCAATTTGAGGTATTGTAGACTCTTAGGTATAAACATAACTTTTAGATATTTTCTTATTAATTGTTAAGGGAAATGCAGTGCATGATTGCTCACTACGTTGGGAAGTAAATGGGTGCCAACTATCGTTTTCTAATGAAAATTAATAGTAGGTGCTTACCGCTAATGTGAGTAAATGAAATTTTCCTTGAAATCGGTCTGGGTCTTTCCAGAAATATTACTAACAAATAGCATAAATGTCCTTCCTTCTTTATAACGTTGTAAAATTATGATAAACAAATAAAATTTACATATATAAATAAGTACATGATGGTATGTCATTGCGCATCTTACATAATCTGTTTACAACGGGTTTTTGTTGTTGTAAAATAATAAAATACCTCTTAGTATTTGTCACTAATAACAATATACCTAATCGTGTTTTGTACATACCTACAATAAAGATAAATACAAAAATTACGTCAATGTAACCTGAAAACTGACTGTAAAGTTAATCTACATAATATTACAACATCGTGAATATTCTATTATGAGAAAAACTAAACATACCTATTTTTAAATACGCACAATTTAATGGCGGACTCTGTTAAAAATATATTTCTCGTTTTTTTAGGGTTCCGTACCTCAAAAGGAAAAAACGGTACCCTTATAGGATCACTCGTGTGTCTGTCTGTCCGTTTGTAACAGCTAATATGCTCCGAATCTAATGGACCGATTAAGTTGAAGTTTGATACACATATGTATTTCTGTGACCCAAACACGAACGTGTAACGTAAATAAATGAATTTGAAAAAAGGGGGGTTGTGTTTGGGGGCAAATAAGAAAAATTAAAATAAAGTTTTGCTAACTGTACCGTGTGACATATCAAATGAAAAAAACTTGAGAGAATTTCAATTTTTTTTTTAAATAATTTTAAGATTAATAATTTTAAAGATATTCAAGAAACTTGATGAATTTTTGACCTTATCTCCGAAAATAAAGAGCCTAAAATTTTGAAAAAAATACTGATATTGGTTCTTTACTCATAGACTACAGGAAAACTTATAAGAAGTCTATTGTCTTAAAATAACATGGTAAATCTCTCAATATTGTGCGTAGAAACTTACATTTGCAGTTGGAATGTATGTTTTGCACAATGTTAAGTTTGTTCTTGGGATAACTACGGAACGCTTCATTGTGCGTGGTCCGACACGCACTTGGCCGGTTTTTTTTAAATAAAACTTGCTTTTCGCTGTCGCACTACGATCGGTAATAGTGGTGATTGATAGTCTAAATATAATATCATAATATCAACCTCATTAGTTATAATTATGTTGGTATAAACAATTATCGGGCTTAGAGATAGATACTGCGTTATTTGCAGACAGTACCGACCAATATCTAAATTCAGAAGCGTGCTGATAACGGAAAGCTTGGCACTTGACACCGTTACATTGTTTTGTTATCGATAACCTTTTATTCACATTTTCATTGAAATCGGTATCTTAGTGGGGCCTCCCCTAACCGGGGCTTTGACCGGTCCTATTTAGGGAGCCGGTTAACATTTAAACTTTGTACGGCTTGGTGCCGAGTATAAGAACCTTTGTTTTGGGAATCGAGAGAGCCTTATTCGTGAACAGCCTACCAAACATTTCGAACTAAACTGTTCTATTTGATGAACAAATTCCGAATGGCAGCTGAGATTTATAGTTCGTTTACGGATGCCAGTTTTATGAATGAGGGGGTTAGATAATAATCGTTACCGTTCATTTGAAAAGCCTATTCCTATTCTATTCACGACGGCATTAAATAATTTGTAGCTTTCTTACTTTCTAAATCTTTTTGTTCGGCGGCTGTCATTTTTCATGCAAGAATCGCTAATGTTGTCAATTAATTATAATTTCTGTCACTTTTTGAAGAAAGTTTTTGTGTACTAAGTACATATATTGGACTCAAGTCATCTTTAAAACCCTAATAAGTTACTCATGACTATGTGATCACCCGGAACTATATTCTCGTAGCGGGGTCTACGAAATAGGATAGCGTAGGCGCCGCCTGGTCTACGAAAAATAGGACACTTATCTTTTCCCGTAGGCGGTCTACGAGAAACGATAAGGTGGTGCTACGTCGGATAGATATGAGTACTGACCTAATTTGGGAGTTAAAGGGATTAAAGTGGATGCCATTTATTGTTTTATCAATAGTTAATTGATTCAGGCGTGACCTTGCGGAAATCTATTATAAAATACAATAGACGAAAAACGTTTTTCGACGACTGTTTTTGATGGGCGATAAGGCTCACTCTGCGTTCAGCGCTCGGTGTGGCAACACGCCGTGTTCGGGACAAGTCAATCGTCATCCTGAGGATGCCTCGTTGAGAGGTGAAACATGTGTCGATTTCTTTCAGGGTTTTTTATGGCTCTTTAGAAATAGCTAAGAGGAACAGTTTACTAAATATATCCACTTCTATTGCATGTTTTATCAATATTAATAACACCTACCACAGTGTATTTACTAATCAAAGGGAAACTGATAGAGATGTTTTGTGCACTTTTTATGGTCATACGAGCCATGATATCAAATGTGGGTGGACGTCTATTGGATAAGGAACCGAAATCAATTGCGTATGAATGCGTTTGCGCAAATGTCAGATCAACATTAATGTGCGTAGCGAACGCGGAAGTTATTCTATTCTGAGATTTGGATTAATTACACCAGTTGAGAATGTCAAAAATAATTTATCCTTTTAGTGACAGGCAGTATTTACAACGACGTGTGACTGTTCTGGTTTAGTCCTAAATACTTGTAAAACAGTGTAGCATTTATTGCGCAGTGTTCCTTATGTGCCTCTAATGACTATGAACTTGTTATTAAAAGTTGATGATCTAAAAAACCCAGAATGCGGTTTACGACAGAATTTTATTTGGAATGCCACTTAAAAAAATATTATTTATTTTTATGTCCAGAACTATAATTTACGGCCTTAATTCGTTATTTTCATTAGAATTGGGACAGGAAAATCATTTCTAATATAAGCTATGCATGCATACCATACCACATATCGTCCATACCTACTTATTTTAAAATAATTTGTCAGATGTAGCTTCGAAAAGCCACCAGAAAGCTTTTTGTAGATTGATAAATTGATAAAATATTCCCAATGTCCATAAGAGCTGTGGGATGCGGGCTTTCAACCACTCTCCAATAGCTTATCAACACACCTACCTTTATGGATTTGACCGAGTGATGTTATGTTATGAGATGGGAGATATCGAAAGACCTTTGTATACCCATGTCCGGTCCACCTCACTTCATTGCACAGTTTAGGCATATCTTACCTGAAACAAAAGAACAAAAACATTAATATTTCGCCAAGTTACACATAAGGTTTGGTAACAAAAGAGGTAGTGTTAAAACGGTGGTTACGCCATCTTGCTCTGTACAATGGCGGTAGGGCAATTTGTGTGGGGTCGCAAGGGATTGTTCGGCTGGTCGGCCGGCGCACGCGCCGTGAAACTATAGCGGTGCTCTGCGCCTGCGCATCCTCCGTGACTCTATTATTGTGATTTTAAAAGCTCTGATGCCTATCAGTAGAATTATATATTTTCCTTTTTAGATGTGCTTCAAAAGATTGTAGACTAAATTGCAATTTTTATTGTCGTTAGATTTTACATAAATATCTAGGTTATTAAATTACGTTTTGTTAATCAAAATTGTGCGCTTTGTTGTGGTCTTGTAATTAAGCATAATTATCTTCCACTTAGACTTGAGAGATTCTTGAATATAATTGGTGCTACAGGTATCATTACAGTAAGTAGGTAAGGTTTTTTCGCTATTAAGGTAAAGGTACGAAATTGTAAAAAGGTTCGTCACGAAGTTATTCAATGAATTTTTTTTTTCTTGCTACTTGTTATAAGTGTACAGGGTGGCAGGGATATCGATGCGAAAACGGTTACCATGGATTCAGTAAATGAAACTGAACACCTCGGCGTTGAAATTTTTCGTCGGTTATTTAAAAAAAGTCAGCTGTGCCATTTTGACCGCGTAGGTATTGCAATTTTCTATGAAACAGCAGATTTTATTTTTAATAACCGACGAAAAATGTAAACGCAGGGGCGTTCAGAATCATGTACTGAATCCATGGTAACAGTTTTCACGTCGATGAACCCTGACACCCTGTATAAAGTAGATTCACGTAACAAAAAAGCAAAATATAAATAATTTATTGAATACATTTAAGTAAACAGGATACTTACATCCAAATTGTATTCCTTTTTAAATCGAAAACAACGAAAGAAAGTATTGACAATAAGTATCGAAGTAATTAATTAGTTCAATGAGTTTGCGTAATGAAATTAGTACCTAGTGCCATTTCCTGAATTTCAGTACCTAGCTATACTTATAATTCTGAAACCATATAGAAACAAGCTATCGATTATGATTGAATAACATGTTAAGTACTAACGTTCCACCATGTTGACTGAAGTTTCATCATAATTCGAGTAGTTTCTTCATAAAATATATAAGATATGTAGATGTCTGCTATGCTAGTATTATATTATCTGTGGCTATACCTAGATTTGTTGTGATAACAGATAAGTAAACGTAAATTGCCATTTCTTCTCTAAAAACAACAATGATATAAGTTTTATTCATTTACATTGCGATACAGATGTACCTCGACGTAAACAAAGGATAATAAATTACAGTCTTTCTTATAAAAATCCTATAACTTGGTGTTTACTCAGCTTGTGTTGTGACCTTCTACTTTTGCGCCGAAGTCGCAATACAATGACTTCACACGATAAGCAACATTTCAAATAATGGCGAGTATCGGTTACTATATTAACAGAACTTAGACATTCGACAACCTTATATATAAGTACAGGTAAAAATATATTTTAAAATTAAATATTTGTGTGGCAGAAAAACAATACAGTCAAGTGATCATAAATATCAAGTGTACCTATTGTATTATTTTTTATAATTATAATTAATTAATGCGGTACTACGCTGAAGGGGACGGAAACTCTTTAAATACGTAAAAAATATTAATCGCTGACTTGTGACGCGTTTTACCCACTCAAGCAGCTTGAAGGCGTGCGTCGAGCCGTTGACCTTTCGACCCGGAAACGATATGTTGCCTTAACCTTCGCTGTGGTAACAAGCTCTGTTTGAACCTTTTACTGCAGCGTGCACCGCCATGCCGCACACGCGCAGCTGTGCTTAACGCGCATAATTTCAACGTAAACGCAAAACAGAACGTGCTTCCGACCACAGAATGATACGTAAACATTCTTACACGTACTTAAATAACACATTATTTTGACTGGAGCCAGTCAATGGACTATTCGCTAAGTTTACATTGTGGACCAAGTTTACTCTGTAAAACCAGATGTGTACCTAGTTGTAGTTGTTGGCGAGTTACTTTCTACAGCGGGAGCCCGTTGCGTCGGCGGCGAGTACTATATCATCTAAGGAGTCGCGAAACTTTGCACTCAAGTGCGGTAACGCGACCATTTATCTTATAATGGCCAGGGGCACTCCGCTTTCAGTGGCCGCTGAGAATATCAATGGCATCATAAGCATAATGGATTTAGTCTTCTGCACGCGTCTCGCCACCCATAAATGGGGTCTGCCACTTTCACTTGAATTATGATGTCCTCCTTTTAAGGATGCGTTGTCACGACAAAGTTACAAATAAGTTAAATATTCTAGACAAAGAGCGTTAAGTTCACGTGTATTTGGGTTAGTGGGCTGTTCAAGAAACACGTACATTATTATATGTTTGTCAAAATTGTAACTTTTCGTTGAGAGTAGAAATCTCTTTTACGACAGAATAAACAGACAACTTCGTATTTAACCTTGAAAATTGAACTCTTTTCTAAAAGTGGAATTTAGTTTTTTCCTCCCAATAGGTAAGTAAACTATAGCATAAACAAGTATTTCATTTAATGATTTCGGTGTCCGCACAAAAACTGATCAGAGCGATCATAATAAAAAAAACACTGCTTTTCAGTAGGTACACGATGCTGTAAAAATAGATTAAATCTGCTGTGAGGCAGTTTTTGCCGCTGATCCGATTAGATTGAAGGTAAACAAAATTACCTTGACAGAAAGAGAGGCGGCGGCGGCGGTGAAAATTAAGTTTGATTACACCAACAAACACGAACTCGAACATTTATTAGAAAAATCCGGCTTTAAGATTGTTGTTCGAGTATTCGTTTTCTTTTTAGTAAAAACCCTTTAACACATAGGTACCTATCTAGAAGAAAGAAAACATGCGAAGGAAAAGTATTATAAGTTAATTTGTTGGTATTCGTTTTATGTAAGTATGACCGCAGTTGTTTACTTATGATTCATGGGAATCTTATGTAATTCTTTTATCCGCAATGTTTTCCCGAAGCATATTCATGTAAAAATATAAACAACAAAATATATCTGCGTAAAAAGATAGGTTTCTAATCTGAATTTTAAATAAGAAAATAGCTCATATAAATATTTAAATTGTATATATTTATTGTCTGCTAAATAAAACGATATCAACTACCATTTTTTTTTTAATTTCAATGAAAGATAATTTGAAAACACCGAATCACGAAATATTGCGTAACTTTGCTAAAACTTTTGGTGACTAATGATAAGTAAAAACTTAATAGTTTTTATACCTGTATTGTATAAACCAAATCGTTCCGGCATGAAAATGAACGATTATTTACCGATAACTAAGTGAAAAAGTTACTAGTTGATCAAAATGCGTGTGCGGTCGTTACCACGTATTGAATATCTCGGTGCATACGGTTAGTCGATGTTTGGCTTCAACAGCACGTTGCATTAGGACGAAACAGGCGCAAGCGCACCGCACGTCCGCAACATATCCGGCTGCGGCTCAAGGAGAACTTTCCCATCAAGCATATGTCGACATTATCTACTCGTTATCTATTAAAACATTAATATAATGTTAGTATCTTTCAAATAAACAAATGGAACTGATTAAAAGCAAAACAAATCGAACTCTTTGCAGATGACGCATGTTTGGATGTGAGCCAAAATGAAAAGTGCTTGTTGTATATTGATTTTGAATACGTTTTCATTAGAGAAATCCCGAGTCTAATCATCTGTTTGTCATGATTTTTTTCCGACCACAACGTTCCACTATGGAACGGTTATAAGGAAGTACATTGTATGGTCCTGAAAATATCTGATAGGAAGATTTTAGTTCAGGATTTCCGTTTTGAATTCTAATGTTCTGCAGTAGGGTAATATGTTACACATGTACAACAGTAAAAGTTGAGAAAAACTTTGCAAATTTCGGCACCGAATTGCGATTATTCAGTATTACAGGCTCTATTGTTTAACAGCGTAACTTTGTGCTGTATGGTGCTTTATCGATACACATTTGTGTACACAATCTTAGCTGGTTTTGTTACATGAGCATGCAACAATAAATCGTAAGCAAGCATTGCGTAACAAGTGATTTTGTTTTGGTTTTTGTGACGTTTGAAATGAGCGTTCATAGTTACCGATAACGTGCGCAAAGTTTCAAATTGATTCTTACTATATTTTGTGTAGGTTATTAACAAAGGTTGTGTGAATATTTGTACAGCCTCCTGTTTTTTGGTATTGACAAAGACAATAAATACAGTGCGGCTCTTTATAATGTGCAAATATCGAAATGGAATCTATGCTTAATTTTATCGACGGAAAAAATATTTAATAAACCTACATGTTTTTTATATTTTTAACCGACTTCAAAAAAAAGAGAAGGTTCTCAGTTTGTCGCGATATTTTATTTTTAATGTAGGTATATTCCCCGATTACTCGAAGACGGCTGGACCGATTTGAAAAATTATTTTTTTGTTTGAAAGGATATACTTTCAAGTTGGTCTCATTGTCATTTGGTCACGATCTGATGATGAGAAATCGAAGGAACTCTTCAAATATTATAGGCACATCTATCTAGTGATTTGGGTATTTTTGATGAGCAGTTGACATTAGGCTATTGTAACTTAGATGAATTACAAACCAACCCACTAAAAGTGAAAAAAAAATATTTTTCCAAAAAGTACAACCGACTTCCAAACTACAAAGTGAAAAATAACTTTAATTTCGGAAGTTGGTGTCAAAAAACTAAAATACTGATCCAAAGACACCGACTTCCGAAATTAAAGTTATTTTTCACTTTGTAGTTTGGAAGTCGGTTGTATTTCTTGTAAAACGATTTTTTATGGAATTTTTAAACAAAACGGTGTAAGTTTTAAACTAAATGATCTATCGCGATGAAAAAAACTCCATTTCTATATGTGCACATTATGAAGACTCACACTGAATAGGTATCTGGTATCTACAGGTGACAATGGCAATACCAAAGTATTTTGTCGTATAGATGTTAATTTTAAAGTTTGGCGCCATATTTGTATCTTCTATGTATCTAAGGCTAAATACATCCTATACCTTATTTGCTTGTTTCAGTTGGTTTATGAAGGAAATTACAGCTACGACATGCGAAAGTTAAAGCAGAGTAGAAAGTGCCTTGACTTAGTCATACACACCACAGTTCGCAAGATATTCTCTTGACACCAAACGAAGCGTTGTTGATTACAATTGTATGTTGAAAAGGATGACTAGATCCCATGGGAAAAAACCGGCCAAGTGAGTGTTGGACCACGCACAATTAAGGCTTCCGTAGTTGGGATGAATTTATCCCAAGAATAAACTTAACACTGTGGTTGAAAAACATGGTCTCCTACACATTCCAACTGAAAATGTAAGTTTGTACGCATAATATTGAGAGATTTACTATGAAATTTTAAGACCATAGACTTCTTATAGATTTTTCTGTAATCTGTGAGTAAAGAAGTATTCTCACAACAAGCCTTTTCATTTACAAAACTTTTTAATTTTCCTGTTTGCCCCCGAAAAGTGACCCCCCATATTCAAAAATCATTTATTTACGTTACTTGTCCGTGTTGGGGTCACAGAAATTCATATGTGTACCGAATTTCAACTAAATTGGTCTAGTAGATTCGGAGCAAATTGGCTGTGACAGACGGACAGACAGACAGCAGACAGCTAGCCAGCCAGCCGTCTGACACACGAGTGATCCTATAAGGGTTCAGTTTTTCCTTTTACGGTATGAAATCCTAAAAAAACCGTAAAATTTATTCAGAAAACTAGAAATAACCTCAAACTCCTTGTAGCTTAAAATATATAATTATTATTTCTATGGGCCTGAGCCACATTAAATAAATGGTACTTATTATTATTTTTATTATGATGATTTTTTACTTCCCGGAGGTTGGATTTGTGCCCGGTTGATGGCAATAGACTCGCTCCCTATTACATGGGAACTTAAACATAACTGGCGAAATGTGGGTGTACCTGCTACAGGAACACTTCTGCGCAACCCTTCGGGGAAACAAGGCTGATGTTATGTGTGTGTGATTTTTTATATTTTTATAGGTACCGTCATCATGAAGCACATCAAGTCATCAAAGAGAAAATGGTCAAACATCCATGAGGTCAAACTGCCATAATGATAGACATTGCACAATTCGTAAAATGTCTGTCGTAACCTTAATATCCTGGTAATGTTCTCAACAGTGTCCGTTATTTTAAAAGCAGGTAGGTATGTATGTACCCATTACTGTCCGTAACAAAAAAAAACTGTCATTTTTTATATTGTCTGTTACGATGATTCACTTTTTAATTCGGGGAACTAAGATGAGAGTAGCCGGAAAACTTGTATCTTGTGCGTATTACTTACGTTTACATAATTATACCTGTATAAAATTAAAGTCTGTGAAGCTTCGAGAATCAATTTCGTGGTAGTATACATAAATAAAGAAAATGAAATGAATTGAATGGGTAAATATGAGGAAAATGTGTTCGATTAGGTAGGGTTTAAATTGTGAGTCGTTATAAAATAATAAAATTCAAAAATCTGTTTTATTTCTAAACTGAATAATAATCATAAGCTACCTGTTGAATTTCCGAAGGCTGGTAAAAAATACTGGTTAATTCTTATATCTTTTTCTTCACAATCACAATTGCACTAATAAACACAGCAGTAATATCACTTCTCTAAAATAACGAAACAATTAATAACTAGTATTGTGACGTCAGAGAACACTTAAGTATTGTCAGTTATCAGTTAATTGTAATGATAAGGAGCACTAGACATTGACAGCGACCGCTTGTGACGACGCGCGAGGTACGTATGGAGGCGTGTGGCGGTGCTCACCACATTTGTATGGCACCGGTGAGGCTCGCCAGCTGACAGCCAGAACCGGGCGCCGGCCGTGACGTCATGCGTGACGCGTGCTCTAAACTCCCCCAAGTTTCACCAAATTACGTCACAACATTCAACTTACACGTCGTTGAAATTGCTTTATCACTTCTGGGACAACTGACCTTTACGAATTCCTTTACGTCATTTTAGTCAAAAAAATAAAAATCTGAGTAAGTATAGTATAACTTCTTATTGACGTTGAGAACATTAGTATTTGTTTAGCATTTATTAAAATGTGCTTATAATATAAGGGTATGACATAAACAGTACCATAGCTATTGTTATCTCTGTATCTTTTTAAGAGGAATTATGATTAACCGTAATTTCCTTCGAGCAGTTGTCTTCATGCACCGAGTCACGTATCTCATACGCGATTCGTAAGAACGCCGAACGTAGTTATATATTTCTATATTTATAGGTCCAAGAATGTGCAGTTATTACTAAATTCCCCGAGTTCTAGAATTTCAGAAATAGTTCCATCGAATAACATAGATCTTTATTAGATTTAGATCTATTATTTGAACATTCTGAACCTTTATCTGACCTAATTGACCGATAGTATAATTGTACCGATAATTAGTCTTAGTCTTCACCATATAATTATATATTTAATGTATACAAAATATTGTAAAACATTTTAAGAGGGACGGTGGAGTTTCTTGCCCATTTTTCTCCATACGAAAACTACCTTTTGGAAGGGGCGACTAGAATCAATTCAATTTTTTGTAAATTTTGACGTTTGGAAGTGCCTCATCATCATCATCAGCCTATAATGTTCCCACTGCTGGAACATAGGCCTCCTCTCGGTGAGAGGGAGTGGGCCGTAATCCACCACGCGGGCCCAGTGCGGGTTGGTAGATGTCACATGTCTTCGAATTTTCGGTTCTAGGACATGCCGGTTTCCTCACGATGTTTTCCTTCACCGTTTTGAGAAGAGTGGTGATTAAATAATTTACACAAAGTAAAGCGCCTGTCTGGGTTCGAACCTACGACCTACAACTCGTAAGTCGCGGTCGTTACCACTGGGCCACCACTGCTCTCGCCTTAAATGAATAAGTGCCTTATATGTGCCTAATTGAAATAAATTATTTGACTTTGACATGTTGATATGTTGTGTTGTTTTCCTGTGCAAGTTGTTACCGCGGGTTTAAACGTCTTTTATTACCTGCCTGTTTATTATCTAGATTCGCAATTTTCCGTATCTATCTATATCGTCGTAAAGCATAGATAGATATAGGATTTTTTACGTAAAAGTTATGCGTTAATTAGAAGTTATGCGTTAGTTTTAAGATAAAGATATTTATATACCTAATTCAAAGTTATTCCCACAGTTTTCCTCTCAATCTCTTAAATGTAGTAGATTTCAAACGAATTCAACGAGAATTACCGTGAATCTGACGTCATTTTACGAGACCTGGTGTTGTCATCCAACTATGTGCTTTACCGCCCACAAGTTTTATCAGGCGTAGTAAACCGGAGTCATTTAGTTAATAAAGAAATCTCGATCTTTACAACATTATTGACTTATCCATGTTTACTTACACGCAGGAATAGAAACTATTACAGGCTAGAATTAAGAATAAGAAAGAGTCAAAACAAGTTGTTATTATGACACTTCGGTTCAATCTAAGTCACGTTGTAGGTACATATTTGTTAAAATCATCCACTTAACACATACGCCATGCCGCGATACATATTGGAAGTGTACCCTCCGGGAGGGTTAGGTACCGGCATTACGTTTGCGCTAAAGTTAACCATCGCAGACGGTCAACAGCAATAGGTTTAAAACCATGTTATAAAACACTGTAAAACGAAGTAAAATAGTGTTTTCAGGGGATCTTGTCGCTATACGTAGTTTGCAACCTTTTTTTTTTTTGTGAATATTTGTAACCGTGAACAAAAAATATTTTTAAAATAAAAATGCTTGGATTTTAAAACCAATGCATATTCTAATAAATCTTGTTTAATATGCATCAGATTTTATTTTCACGGTTTAGGATCTTGTATTCGCTAAGAAAACTCTACATTTAGCTCTCCGCGTGGACTACCGGTATCCCATATGCGACTACGGGAACCCTCCAGGAGGGCTCCGGGCATTGAACGTGTTAATCGTTAAACGATACAATTATGCTTTTTTTACAATGGAAATTTTGCGACAATTTTACATTAGGATGTGTGAACTGTCAGCCGTCCAAACTGAACTTTTTAACTGGTATACGCTAATAACACAAATTAGTTTTAATAAGTCATATTAATAACTATTATAAAATAGACTTGGTTATTTGAATGTTTTTGAATACCATATTCGTTCCAAAAATAAGTTCTTGCAATTTTTCCCTATTATTAATTTGTCGTAATAGTTGGCTTGGACGACTCATTTGCGCGAGCACTGCACACTGGCTAGAGCCGCTGGCAAATATATATTAGAAATTAAGATAGAATTGAAAATACAGTCCGAAAGTAAACAACCCATTAAAGAAGCTTATACACAAATATAAATGTATGAAAGTGACTTCGCATTAAGTATAATATATTCTTTTGTTGATCAAGCACTCTTGTCTGTCAGTACGATTAGCTTAAATATAAATATATATTTAGAATGCTTTAATAGGTAATTAGTGGGCTGATGGCGACGGGAATAGCTGGCGTACTGTGTATATTTGCACTCACACGTGAGACACACCTACGGAGCGCGGTGCGTGCCGTGGACCGCGGAGCACAACTCACTACTCGAGCTCAACTCTATTTCTGCTCGGTGTTAATGACTTCATACAGATACACTCGCCAGTTGACATTTAGGTCATTCTATTATGGTTTTTATGATGTTTTCTATATTTTCACGTAGTGGAGATAAAGAGGTTAAAGCCCCACGCGAATTAGCGTCTGCGTCGTTGTCAAAGTCAATGTAAACAAAACCTGAATGTAAGTTTCACCTCGGGTGTCCTCATTGCGTTTCGTTTGAGTTCAGAGCAGTATCACTTTGCTTTGAATTGGTGGTAATGGAAATACGTAAAGAATAGAGACAGGTGGGCATTTCGCGAACGATCATGTGTATGAATACACTTCATTGTTAGTTGCCTGTTCCGGTGACCCAGTTCTTGAATGTATAAAACCATGAACGTTCTTATAAAACTAAGCTTTTAAAAGTTTGCTAGTATTTATGTAGAAATTATTGTTGCCTATTTTATTTATTAACATAACTGACGTTGCCATAAGTTACCTAAATTCATATTCTGGAAAATATAAGTTCTGTTAAACCCTTGATTTGTACTTATGTTTTTATAGTCAGGTCTCCATCAGATGCTGTTCTAAGCACGATTAGACAGCATGCTGTATCTAAATAGCAACATAAAAAAAAACGTGTGGCACTCGGGGACTGCCAAGGTTTACTATTGCATAGCATTTGTAACCTCCATGACAACATCACGTTGTCATGGGAACGAAGTTCCCGCACCGAAGATCCGGCACTGGCCCTATCAGGATAGACAGAAATAAAAAATAACAAATATACAATAAAAAAAGTGGTGGTACTCCGGGAATGCCGACAGAAGTGAAAACTTAAACAAGATCGCCTTGGCAGAATAAAAATACTTGCATAGAACATTGATCCGTTACGTAATATAAATAAAGAGCACAATCGCGTTTACAAAACCTTTAAAGTAAAAATACTTGCATAGAATATTGATCCGTAACTTAATATAAATAAAGAGTACAATCGCGTTTACAAAAATGAGGTATCGTCATGGTGTCGCGAAATCAATGGTTTAGTCCCATCTCAAAAATGCCCAACACGCCTAAAGAAGTTTTCACTTTAAAAATAAATGGACACACGCATAGTGTGGTTATTACCTACCAGAGTAGAATTACTAAATTAGGTTGCAGAACAAGATCTAAACTATCTACATGATTATCAAAACATAGGTAGGTAATTAGGTTTTAAGAAGTTTGAGCACATGACCCCGGTAATTACCGATATGTAAAAAGTGTGAATGACTCCATTGAGCGAGCGAATAGCACTTATTAAATTATTAGCAACATTGACCTTAACTGCCCAGGTCAACACGACCGAGGTTAGATTTTGTTCTTGGTGGATCTTTCTACAACATGATTGGAACAAACATACACTGTGTGTATTGGACCATATTCGTGATAAGGCATAGTAGGAAATTAAAAAACAATAAAAAGAGAATAAAGGTAAAGAGGCATTGAAATGTATACTATTACGTATTCAGTATATCTACCATTATATACATTCAAGAGAAATCTGGTACCTATATATATCTACCTATTACATAAAAGGCATATTGCATCAATAATATTTTTTTTGTTGGATGGGAAATTATCCAAATAACTTCTCCCGCTCTGGGCGGAGCGGGAGCTGGGCGTGTCAGACTCTTCCTGACCCACCCGTGTTTCTTCAGTTGCCTTAGACAAACCCGCGACCCCGGCAGGCATCGGTCCTAGCGGACCCCTTTGGTTGTGCTGACATCTCTTTGAGGCGCACGTGGAATACAACGCTCGTCGATCCGGGCCTGGTCCTTATCGGACGGCGAGCTACCCATAATTGCTCACCGTCCGCAAGCCCGCGCCTACGCTGGCCGGGAAACGGCCTGATGCGATTCCCGTCGCCCGGGCGCTTGGACGTCTCCTGCGGCGGTTAGGGACGTGAGGGCGCGAAATTTGCCTCTATCAATAATAATGAATCAAGATACTTATTAACTAATAACAAACAAAATACAGAGCTGTCGAATTAACGTTACTTCATTCGCTGGCTATTATTGAAGATGATTAATTCCCCCACGTTTGTGCTAATGGTTTAATGCGAGACGGCAGGTCAATCGATAGCGTGTCTCATTAAAAATGTATGCTACAGTGTGAGTAGGTAATCCATCGATCACTTGTTTGAGTGTACAGGCTTCAGGCGACATGACACATTAGTATTACAATATCTGGATGTTTTTTTTTGAACGATTTTTTCCAAAAATGAAACCTAGCTAGATCGATTTATTGCCCCCGAAACCCCCGGCATACTAAATTTCATGAAAATCGTTGGAGCTGTTTCCGAGATTCAGATTATATATACAATGTCGCCCATCGGCATGTGCCCCCCCTTTCAAAGTTATTTTTCGATCTTTTTCATTAATTTTCAGAAAAATTCGAGCGGGCACATGTTGATGGGCGACATTGTATACATATATACGAGAATTGCTCGTTTAAAGGTATTAGATATTGATTATGATTCACAGTCTCATCACAACTATACACGCATTAAAAGTAACAAAACACGCTGTATTCGAGAATCGAAGTCAAGAAATTATCTATATTAGATTTTATTATGATAAAGCATAATTAATACATCTTTTTTCTGTAGGTAAATGGAAATCCTCATGGATACCATTCGTCTGGGGAGAACAGCGGGTTATGTCAAAACTCTACCAACTAAGGGCTGATTTCACCAATGGAACTGAACGCGATCAGCACATCTAAACTGCATTCAAGAGCCTCCAATATTTCCCAATAATGATGATACTGCTGTCAGTGTTATCATTGAACGCGGTTTAGATGTGGTGATCGCGCACAATTTCATTGGTGAAATTCGCCCTAAAACCCCGCGTTTCCTTCCACTACCATGAGGCGCGGGGGATACTTATACATTCGCGCGTACTCGCGAATAACATAATTAATACATCTTTTTTTTCTGTAGGTAAATGGATGCCCTAATGGATACCGTCCGTCTGGGGAGAACAGAGGGTTATGTCAAACTCTTACCAACTAAGGGCTGATTTCACCAATGGAAATGAACGCAATCAGCACATCTAAACTGCGTTGAAGAGCTGTCACTACCAATATTATCTAATATGATGACACTGCTGTCAGTGTCATCATTGAACGCGGTTTAGGTGTGGTGATCGCGCACAATTTCATTGGTGAAATACGCCCTAAAACCGCATGTTTCCTTCCATTACCATGAGTCGTGGGCCCGGCAGATACTTGTACATTCGCGCGTACCCCTGAATAACACTATACCTATCTATCCAAATAAATAAAATTAATATAATTGTTTCAAAAAAAGTTAATTCGCGACTATGTTAGTTCGTTATGTATGCACGATAAAAGTATCTAACGCGCTTAGATGGAATTACAGCTATAAAAAAACGTAAAATGTCACATCATTGTTTACTTTTAGTAGTTAAGATAGTAGTCATATGGATTTTAGTGCTCTCGTATTTTAGGATTTCCCAAGGACCCCTTGTGATATGCTCTCAGATCGGGAACCCAGATAGATAATTGTTCATTGTATCAAGTTAACGAGCGTGTGCAGTAATCAGTTGCGAATGCAAAGTGGAACAACTTCATCGGTCACATTTAATAACGAACAGCTATTTGGAGTAGTCGTTATCGATATAGAGTGAATTATGAAAATCTTAATTGTAGGTTTTGTTTCCGGTGTTATTTTTATATTGTCAAACGGTATGTATCCCGGTTGTTTTTACGTTGAGTATAATATTGCTCCTACACATTTACTGTATATTCGTTTTACATATTTACTAGAAAAAAAAATTATTTAGGCTACTTTCAGATGACAGGCGTTAAGCGCGCGTTTAGCTAACGCACGTTTACAACTAGGCGTCCGCATGCTGACGCCCGTTTACAACTAGGCATCCGCATGCTGACGCTCGTTTACAACTAGGCATCCGCATGCTGACGCCCGTTTACAACTAGGTAACCGCATGCTGACGCCCGTTTACAACTAGGCATCCGTATGCTGACGCCCGTTTTTCAAACTTCGTTTGCGCTCAACGCGCGCCTTTCGTGCTACGTTCAGATCAGCACCCTAATTGCGTAACACACTTTCAATCACAATCTGAATCATTTTTAAGGATATTGCTTATTCATTGCTTCATATGATCGAAAATTTTGTTTGCTCGACAACGTAATAGCGCAATGAATGTTGATGAACTGTCAAAATGAAAGCCATTGCTACTGTTATGCCCGTTTTCACCGAAACTAAGTGACACTTAAATGAATCCCTAAATGAAAGTGCATTGTTGGATTTTCAACTCTCAGCGCTGAACCTAGCGTTGAAAATTCAACAGTGCACTTTTATTTAGGAATTGATTTAAGTGTCACAGTGACAATGCAAACATTAGTGTATTACGCAATTACCTCACTGATGAGCGCATGCAGTTTGAGAGCAAAGTGCGCTGTTGCCGCATTGGTGCTGCGTTTTGTCTGGACTATACATACGATTTTATTTAATATCGATGATCATTTCAGTTTCAGAATACCATGTCACCAATGGTCAGTATTTGGCTGATAGTTCCAGAAATTTTGTACCATTTGAGTTCGATACTATAAACCGTGGAACATGGAACGTCTCAAGTTGCTTAACTAACCTCCTCAATTGCTGGGAAATGACCAAGTTAGTTTATCATTATTTTATCATTTATAATATTATCCACAAATAAATTGAAAACAAAGAGTTGTTTTTTAAGGGTTCCGTAGTAAACAAGGAACCCTTACCTATAGTTTCGCCATTTCTCTCTGTCTGTTTGTCTGTCTGTCCGCGGCTTAGCTCAGAGACTCTTAGTACCGGAAAGCTGTAATTTGGCATGGGTATACATATGAATTACGCCGACAAAGTGGTAAAATAAAATCTTTTTTTTAAGGTACCTCCCCTTCACCTAAAGTGGAAATGCTTTTTTTTTTCTCGTCTATCCCATAGTGTGGAGTGTTGTTAAAAAGGTCGTCTAAAAATATTGTGAGTTTGTGAAAACCATTTTTGGATTCAGGGATCCGTTTGCGAAATATTGAGCTTTAAAGTGCTAATTTTTGTTAGAGTCAAGTGTCCCCCCCTGATAGTTAAATGGTTGGTTTTGGGTGTGTGAAAAAAATCACAGCAGTAGTTTATAAAACGAAATTAAAAGGAAAACTATCACAGCTAAGTAGGCTCTACAAGTTAACGAGTAATAATCGACCAATTTAACTTTGCAGTTGCAAAAACATGTTTTACCGTACATTCCGTATGGGAGAACATGTTTATCAACTACAAAGTTAAGTTTGTTTTTGGGATAAATTCATCCCAACTACGGAACCCTTCACTATGCGTGGTCCAACACGCACTTGGCTGGTTTTTAATATTTGTATTCTGCATACAAAGTGTAATAATGTTTTACTTCTGTAACGAAAATATTTGGTTGTTTTGTATTCTTGCAGAGCTGACATATTATGCGGCGCTCAGAAATACAAGACAACAATATGCGGTTTTTGGAAAGATGATTGCTCCGAAAAGGACGGAAGGATAGACAGTAAGTGAATTTAGTCCAACAGCTAGGTACAGTAAGCGTCAACAGTGAATAGACACGCTAAGAGTCGTATTGCTGTGAACACGCGGTGTAGTCCGTCATGTAAGCAACACGGTACACACACCACAGAGAACGCAGATTTGCACTTACACACTGTCCTATCGTCACGGTTCGCGCTCGCACCGCATACGAAACAAAAATATATTTCTGTCATTTTTATTAGATACACACGCATTATGCGCGTGACCTAGGCCAGTTTAATGGCATTGCTAAAATTCGAACGAAAGTTAAATGTGTAGATAACAGAAGGCGTTAAGCGTTGGTTTTGAGTTCAAGATGGCTAAGGTTCGAATCTCGTAAATCACAACGCTGTTTTTGCAAAAATTGTTATTTTTGTTTGTAATTATAATATTTTTCAACCCTCACAGTATTTCTCTAGAACAAAGAATAACATTGTATTTATTACACATAATACCTAATTATTTATCATTCACTAATCGAATTAAACGTCATAATGAATTTAAAACTTTAAAGGCATCTTCTATCTCAACAATACCTCTGTTCTATCAACAATGCCTTTGATTAAGATTTATCTTTATATGAAATATTTAAATGATAACACTCACACTTAGTCCGGTTTCACTTTTACGCAGCGCCATAATATTTGATCTTATATCGATATTTCATTTTGCATTTTGAAAATAATAACCACAACACCGCTAGTAGCTAAATACTCGTTACCGACAATAATCACGAACCAACAAAGTTCTATTAAGTGAATACTCGTAACGAACTGCATCTGTCTACCCCACAGAAATTGAAATAATTAATTAGTTTTCTGTGGTCTACCTGCTAAACTTTAATATTTATGTGAACAAGACGAATGAAACAAAAAACGAATGATTTTCGAACTATATAGTCATTGGTTGCAGACAAAGTGAGTGTGTGTGTGTACTGTGCGTGTTTATAGTATTGTAACAATTTATAGAAGAAAGTCGTAAGTCAAACCGAAGCGTCAGTCTATTGCTTTGTGAGATTGCCTATGGACTTTTGGTCGGTACTGTACATAAATACTTATACTCAGTAATTAGTCAGACTCCAGTCAAACTGGAAATTGAGTTGATCCAAAAAGCGCATTCACAAACCCCAACATGGATGATTAGTTTTTTTCCGAATAATTTTATTGATTGACGAATCGTTATTATCTTGTTTGGTGGGTCTATCCGCACGGTGCGTTGCGTGCGTGTCGCAACGTGGCGCGTCGGTCGTTCCCACAGAACATAATATCTAGAACTGCTATATTATGTTCTACGATTCCAAAATAAAATCACAATTCGGCCCCGACGCGGACGGACAGGGTTGTCGTTAGTAAATGATTAATTTGTAGATAGGTACCTGTGGTGGTATCTACAAAGCCACATGCGAACTATACGCATCAAAGATCTGACGTCACACAAATCCTGCATCGCGCGAGCAAGGTTTACCGCGCGATCAGCATTTATATAAGTTTCCGATATCAATCGTTGCGCAGTTGCCCACCAGATACGACACCCGTCTGGTCGGAAGATCCTACCTTTTCGATAGAGGATGAGTGGACTTTCACCCTGTTCCTCATGCCTCAATACTGGTGACCTCGATGTAATGAACGTCAGCGCAGCCTTCGTGCAACTACTTCAGCGTGACATCATCATCACTCCCGCAAGCTTTCGTGAGGCGAGTCACACAGCCAGCCAGCAGCCACGGCTTCAACGGGTATCCTAACCACCAGTATGCAGCGGATGCGCATACCTGGTCATCACCCTCAGCCTCATTAGCAACCTTGGCACAGCACACTGCACTTTCGGCCGGTCCACAAGCAGAGCCCTTCAACCCTGTCCTGGTCGACGCCGGCAGTCAGCCTCAACCCGGCCGCGGCGCTGTACTATATCCGACTCACTGGATCATAACGCAGCGCCACCCCTACTCACTGGGGAATCACCGCAGACAGTTCCGACTCACTGCTTTAGTATTAGCGCAAGGTGCATTAGGTCGCAAAAACGTTGGAAAGCAGTTCACAATTTGTCGCAATCTATACACGATTAGTCCATATGCGTACTAGCACTGTAATTCACTGTATATTATGGAATAAGGTAGTTAATTAGGTCACTACAAAGTATACGCGAGTATTTGCGTAAGTACTACTCTTGTATATAGGTTGGAAGACTTTAGTAAAAAAGTGATTTCCATATTCTATGCGATTAGTATCTGGCCTTGTACAGAATGGAAAGACGCAGCGACTACACGCTATGGGATAAGAACTTCGGCTTAGGGTGTCGCTAGGGGAGGACAGCAAGGGACAGGCTGTATCGGATTAATATTATTATTAGGAGAATTTAAAGCTACAGGCGGAGATGGACAGGGTCGTTGGGCCTCGGCGCTGAGGGTGGAAGGACGGCGGTCGGTTTTTGTTTTTGTGCGCTAAAGTACAGACTGAATTCCCTACTACTCCCTTTTTTTTTTTGGGTGTTAAATTATCAAATAACTTCTCCCGCTCTGGGTGGAGCGGGAGGGCGTACTGAACTGGACTCTTACTGACTAAAACCCACCCGTGTTCCTTCAGTTGCCATGTTGCCGGGGGGCCACGATTTCCCTTTCGGCCTTATTCGAAACCCCGGCAGGCATCGGCCCTAGCGGACCCCGTCAATTCTGCTGACAACTCTATGAGGCGCGCGTGGAACACAACGCGCCGTCGACCCGGGCTTGGTTCTTATCGGATGGCGAGCTACCCATTGCTAACCGTCCGCAAGCCCGCGCCTACGGTGGCCGGAAATCTGCCTGTGATTCCCGACGCCCAGGGCATCTCCTCCAGCGGCGGATAGGGGCGCGAGGGCGCGAAATTTTCCTCCCCCTCACGCATTCCGCCTCCTCCTTCGCGAGCATTACTGCTTCGCAGAATGAGGTGACGGCTTCCCATTTCCTCTCGTTCCGTACCATGGTCTGCAGACCAGTGCCGGACGCGAAAGATCACCGCCACCGATCGCCTCCACGAGGACACGGCGATGCTCCGCCCACGGCGTGCAGACCTCCACCGTGTCCTCCGGGCGATCCACACAATGGCGATACCCGGGCGTTTCCTCCCGCTTTATCCTGAACAGGAACCTCCCGAAACAACCGTGTCCGGTGAGGACCTGCGTCAGGCGAAAGGTGAGGACGCTGTGGCGCCTCTCTATCCACTTTTCAAAGAGGGGCTACTACTCCCCTGGAGTTGACCTGCAAGATACCATTAATTTTTTTAATTTGACCTTTACCTTCGTGACGTTTGACATTGACCTTGAAAATGTGTCTCCTGTGAACTGGTGGGTGGGGGGATGACAGTCAACAGAGGAAGAGATCTGTTAATAAAATGATGAGGGAGGTGAAAGGGACTCCTCCCTTTCACCTCCCTCAACTTTTATTTACTAACCTTTTTCTAGAATCAAGACTCAAGAATCAAGACTAGAATCAATTTTATTATTTTCTCATTTTTGACGTTCAAAAGTGCCATACATGGGCCTATTTGAAATTAATGATTTGACTTTGACTTTGACTTTCGTAAGATTTTTAAAAAATTGTTCCAAAAAAACTATATATCTCCGGCGAGGGGGAGTGGGGGATTACTAACCCTTCTCTGTCTCCACAAAATACGTATAAATCGTACTACAGTAATATCCTGTTTATCAAACTGATAATTAAAATAATATAAAAATGTGCCATTTAATCCCGGGTGGGTTTTGGAGAAGAAAAATAATAAAAAATAAGACTACAGCAACAAGACTGCAACGAGTGCAAATGACTTTATAGTGACAAAAAAGTGAGTGTTTAACGCATTGTTTGACATGAAGGTATTTTTTCAGATGCGAAACTCGGGTCGTTGTTTGAAAATACTTGCAGACTGTATAAAGATGGAGGAGAAATACATTATTGGACCAAGTAAAAATGATGTCAACGGCTGTGCCAAATTCACGCTTAATATTTTTTATTATTTATTCAAATCATTTAACGTTGCAGTATTGTATATTTAATTTATAGATGAATTTTGACGGGAATAATAAAGTCACACGGACTTATAAACGACCTAAGTTTACCTATTGTTTGTTAATTTGATAAAAATTAAATAATGGTGATTGGTAACTGGAACATTTTATTCTTATACACATAATAAAAGTTCAAACGTAGTTAAAAATATAACATAAAATAACATCACAATCCTTTAATTTGGCTTTGTCAAAATTCATCCCCAATTCGAACTCGCCCGGTTTTTATACATGGTGACTGGTAATTTGACGTATTCCTTCCAGGACGTGATAGTGTGACCCATTTGAAACAATTAAGCACCCCATAAAGCCTAGGCGAAAAGTCATGGGATTCAAGAAAACCCAATTTTTTGTAATTTTTGAAAATTTCCCAGAATTCGTCACTAAATATCACTTTTCTCCAAACTCTTAAATTGAATGGTCTTCATTGCTATTTGATTGGATACCTAATACTTTAACAAACCTTTCGATGTAACCAAATTTCCCAAACATCAAACACTTAAAAGTTAGAGACAGAAGTTTACTAAACATTTTCAAAAAAAAAAAACAACGTACATGAACTTTGACACCAGTTATCTCAAAATTTTACTGAGGCATGAAGCGTAAAAATTACGGAGAAGACATCTTCATTTAATCAGCTATCTAACGAGATACAAAGGTTCAAAAAATATTTGGAGGTGCCGATGTAACAGTCGATAATGCTGGCAAAGGTCGAATTTGCGAATTGTTGACATATTAAAAATTGTGTGATAATCGAATTAAATAATTGGTTTATGCCATCCCACTACTTTCTAACCTCCCAGCAATCCATTCCACGTTAGGCACCCAGGTCGTCATGACCAGGACACAAGTCACAAAGCGGCTTTTGAGTTTTTAACATGTCTGACGTTCTACACGTAAATGTATGGAATATAATTTATGTGTAGCGGTTACACCGCCACATACGAACTACGCATCAAAGACATGACGTCACACAAATCCTGCATCGCGCAGTTAGAGCAACACCCGTCTGGTCGGAGGATCCTCCCTTTTCCATGGTGGATGAGTGAACTTTACACCCTGTTCCTCATACCCCTAAATATGGAAGCTGGTATGCGCTCCAATAGGAATAAATAATGAAAATATCATTAGTAGTATTCAGATTTAGATTTACAGAAAATTTTTTTCCAAAGAAAAAAAATCTGTAGCTACACGACTGTCCTTAACTTCTTCAGTAATTACAACTAATAGTTAAATATCAGTATTTTACAGTATAACTCCGAACGGACAAAGATTTGGAATTAGGCACCAGAGTAACTTCTATTCAGTTTAAAAGAGCTGATGATGAAATGTATTACACATGGCTATTGGAGGAGGGTACCAAAATGGGCATCATCCTTTATAGCATGTATGTTGAACCTCATTAAAATAAAAAGAAGGAAATTGACCAAGAAAACTTGTCAGATAAACATGGTTTCGGAGTGGGCTACACTCAACAGATTGTAAGTCAACAAACCACTCTACTCCAACCCATTCGTTTACTCGATGAGAACGGCACACACGACTGCAGTACAACATACAAGTTAGTAAAGAGGAGTTTAAAAGTAATTGGTACCTAATTATCTCAATGAACTACAAGTACAACCGGATTACGATTAAACACACGTGAACTAAGAACCAAGTAAACCGTGACCAGCGAGTAGAACGTCAGGCATGTTAAAAACTCAAAAGCCGCTTTGTGACTTGTGTCCTAGTCATGAGGACCTGGGTACCTAACGTGGAATGGATTGCTGGGAGGTTAAAAAGTAGTGGGATGGCATAAACCAGTTATTTAATTCGATTATCACACAATTTTTAATATTTCAACAATTCGCAAATTCGACCTTTGCCAGCATTATCGACTGTTACATCGGCACCTCCAAATATTTTTTGAACCTTTGTATCTCGTTAGATAGCTGATTAAATGAAGATGTCTTCTCCGTAATTTTTACGCTTCATGCCTCAGTAAAATTTTGAGATAACTGGTGTCAAAGTTCATGTACGTTGTTTTTTTTTTTTGAAAATGTTTAATAAACTTCTGTCTCTAACTTTTAAGTATTTGATGTTTTGGGAAATTTGGTTACATCGAAAGGTTTGTTAAAGTATTAGGTATCCAATCAAATAGCAATGAAGGCCATTCAATTTAAAAGTTTGGAGAAAAGTGATATTTAGTGACAAATTCTGGGAAATTTTCAAAAATTACAAAAAATTGGTATTTCTCGAATCCAATGATTTTTCGCCTAGGCTTTATGGGGTGCTTAATTTTTGCAAATGGGTCACACTATCACGTCCTGGAAGGAGTACGTCAAATTACCAGTCACCCTGTATATCTACCTACATGTATAGCTAGAAGGCGCAAAAGTACTGATGTTATGAAAAGTACAAGTATGATTTTTATTTATTCTTGTTCGGTAGAACATAGAGGACTTTCTTAATAAAACATCAATGTAATAATTACCCATGTTTGCAAAGTAATAAATGATTTGATTTGATTCATTATTGTGTTCTTGTTCATTGTTGTTTTATTTATTCTTGTTAATGTCTGTAATTTTTATTGTGTACATAATGAATAATATTCTATCTATCCATCTATCTATCATTATACACGGTATACAATTAATAGCAGATGGGTAGGTATTATTAGTATTTTCTTACCATCCATAAAATAGAATCAACATTAATAAACGACATAGATAATAAACGTTCGTTTAAATGTTGGTTTCTGTGGAGTGTGATACGTGACTTAGAAAAGTGTAACACCGAATAACACGTCCCCGTAAGTTTACGAATACGAAACACTTAACAACGAATGCACGCTACCACGAAAAACTTAACGCCGCGCCGTAGCTATGCGATCTCGAATAACTAAATCTCAGACTTCACTTTTTTATATTCTGGCATTGCAGAGCCAGCAACCCCTTTTTTAAAATCATTAACGCTCCGTTCGTAATTTTTTTGAACTAGTACACGTCCTCTTTGAATTTCAGCAAAAATTATGTCACTGCGTTATAGGGCATTTTCACTTTTAAGTGTACCCTGATAAAAATACGAGTATTTTTTTAAAGTTATGTTTTTAAGATATTTAAAGGTCCTAGGCTGTACTAAATAGTCTGAAGGTCTGAAAATTGTATATTATTTTAAATAAATAGCATATTTTCCTTATTAAAAATGGAAAATGAATGGACATTGTAGTGAAATAGTCGTCAGTTTGGTGACGATTTAAAAATCGTACTGTTTTTATGTTTTAAGTAATTTGACTTATGTTTTAATTTCCTTCGCTACTGAATATTACAATCCATCGAAAAAAACAAATAATTATCTTGAATTGAAATCATATTTTTCTAAAATGAGGTTTCAACTTCGGTTTTGTGACAAGTGACGCTACGAAGATTGATTTTTTTATTATATTCCTTTGATAGTGTGGTTAGTTTATGAATATATTTTTCAGTTTTTAATATTTTATCTGGCTAAAACAATATCCAAACAGTTATTTAGTAAAACAACAAAACTAAAGTTATAAAAAAAATATTTTGTCCACATGCAAATTGGGACAGTCACCAAACTGACACATTGAAAAACCTTAAGCTGAGGTTACATGATATAAAATAAAACATAGCTTTGGTAATTAAAAGTCTTTATTGTTTCACATTTTTTATTAAAAGTCTTTATTGTTTCACATTTTTTATTAAAAGTCTTTATTGTTTCACATTTTTTATTAAAAGTATTTGAACTTACATTATTAAATTTAATCTTATGTGTTATCTATCGACAACCAAGGAACATAATTTGAATATTAATCAATATGCAAAAGGGACAACCTCCCCAAAGATATTATTATAATATAACTACGAAAGTACCTACAGTAGGTTTTTTAATTACCGTTAAAAGGAATTTAATCAGTCTCAAGTTAAATAGTCTTTGATATCACTATGTAGATTATAATTTAAATAGTAACTAACCTAGCTAACTGTTCTTCTTCTTAAGAAAACTAATCTTGGCACTTTATTTATTTATCTAATCAGTCTTATAGTAGAACTTACTTTATTATTATGATTAAAAGTCTCAATTGTTATTAATCAACCTAGGAATGTTATATCAACGATATATAATACCCGAACATATTTCTTTGGTATCTTATTAAATATAAAAAAAATATAAAATATATTATGTTCTCAAAACTTAATACAAAATTAAGCGTATAACTTGCAAACATCACATTCATCTGGAGTAAAATGGTCGTAAACAACATAATTACAAGAAAAACACCAGAAGTTTGAACATTGCAACAAATTCCAAATATCCGTTTTAGTCATTTTCAAAGTGAAATGTTGTAGTCTTGTTGAATTGTTTATCTTTTGTTGACATCCAAAACACTTATCACTTAAAATAAAATGAGTCATGGGCCAGGGCCAGGTAGCGTCATCAATATAAAACTGCTCTAAATCATGCCTTGTGAGTACCTCATCCACGTCATGGAAAATCACCATATTTTGCTATATACCTAATTGCATCAGATGTACTCAAGTGTAACCGGTCAATCAATCTGAAACAAAAATAAAAATATTTATAGAAATAAAAAACTTTGGTTGAATTAATCTTATAAAGTTCTACTAGAAAATACAGTACCTTCCAATAACAAACATGACTCGCAAACATAATTAGAGCAGTCAGGTTCTGCCATGCACTCATAACAAAACCAGTTTTTGCAAGAAATACATTTTCCTTTTTGGTTAAGAACAGAAGAAAAGCATTTATGGCATTCCAGAAAATTAATGTTTGATACAATTTTTGGTTTTTTGCAGATTGTTTTGCCTTGGTCTTTTACTGCACCAATTTTCTCAGAGAACTGTTTTTTTTGCTAAAGTAGAAGCAGACATTTTGGTATCGTTAATTAACATTCGTACTCCTTTAGTTCTGGTTAATCGTTTTTCAGGTTGTCTCTTGACTTGTGGTGTTTTAATAAAAATTACGTTTTTGGGATCAACAAAGCAGTGACTTCCATCTGTAGGACGCTTTCCTTTTGGTAAATTTAAAGACATATTTTTAACATCAGAAAGCTGGGATGAAGTTGCAATCAAACCTGCACCATTACTTCCAAGTAAACCTTTCTCAGTATGCGATGAAGTGGTCACTTGTTCATTTTCAAAGGTATTATAATATATATAATAAGCTGCCATGAGTACTCGGTGTCTAGCTTAGAAAGTTTGTCGTCAAAATTGAATGTTAAATTATCAATATCGATAGTATTCAAGTCAAAAGGTTCATCGATATTATTCAGTCCCTCGAATAAATCCGATGAGAAATTTAAAGAAGATTCATGGGCTGTTTCCATTTTGGGGTTGTTTGTCACTTGTTTGGGTCCATCATTCAGACTTTGCTCAGTTTCTACTTCGTTGTTCTCTTTAACGTGTTGGGGTATTTCTTCAACACATGGCCTTGAAATTTCTGAAGTTGAGGGGCAAATATCGGATGACTTATTTTTGCCACCTGAACTGATTACAACAGAATGTGACTTTGGTGAAAAACACGCACATTGACCTCTTAGGTCACCGCAAAAGCAGCCGACATCTCTATATTTTATAATAAACGATTCGTCACTTTGGCTGGTAGTAATTTGGTGTAATTGCATGGTCCCCTTTAATACCGGTATTTTATCCGGTAAAACTTTTGACACATTTTCAATTGCGCAACTGTCAATCAGGAATACTTTGGTCACTTTCAAACATCGTATTAATAAGTTATAAGCATTTTTGCGTCAACAATATCGTTACCAGTACACATTTTTCTATCAAGAGTGCGTTTGATGCTCCCTCCTATTCCATCGGCCACGTTTTTGCCGTGGCCTGCCTCATAAAATGACCAAGTAGTATATTGCAGCAGATACTTTTTTGTATAGTGAACCAGCAAATAAAAGTTTTTTTTCTGGCGATATTGTGATGAGAGTCCATCCGAGAAGAAGTGTATTATCGCCGTTTCAGGGGTTTCCCGCTTTATCATCTCAATAATAGGAGTCAGGTGTGCCCAGATCGCTGCTGGTTGATGACTTGTATTGTCTGACAATGTGCAGAAAGATTGAGTGCGATCTTTCCAAAATACCATCCCAGTATGGAGGCATATTTGAAGGTTTGATGCCCCGTAATGCATAGACTGAATCTCCTCAGCAAGTTTGGCTTGGTAGTTTTCAGAAAAATCGCATACTATCACGGCTTTTTTTTCTTTTAGCTCATTCACTGCCTTTTTATATAGGTTTTGCTGATGTATCATGTTAAAGAAATGTTTTTTGAACATTAATAAGTCATTTTCAAAATCTTTTTTCAAGTCACTCAGAGTTCCTTTTTTTGTCATTCTTACTGTTTTCTTAGTTGTTATTTCCTTCATCTCTTGGTCTTCCATTTTCTGATACGTATGATCTTGTCTATCCCAACGTGACCATTCCACATTTTGCTTTAATTTCTCGGCACTGATTTGTTGATAATGCACTTGTTTGTCCTTACATTTCAGACATTTATTCCACATGCAATCATAGTAATTTATGTCACATGATACTTGATTTAAAGTATCTCGTATACTGCCAATGACTAAACCATTTTTGACCATAGCGGTATGAAGAAATACAAAGTTGCTGTGCTTCACGCACAAGCACGTAGATCTTGAAGATAAGTCAGGTGACAAAACAAAAAATGGTTTGTGTAAATAAAATGTGGTGAAACCATAACGCCCACCTTCAGCTTTGTATTTTTTGAAAGTATCTAGCAATGTGTCTAATAAATATCGAATTTGGACTTTTTCTTTATTTTTTGTTCGAACTTCCTTTTTACCGGCGGTATTACGACTAATGTCGTCTCTTGTGTAGAATTTTGTAATTTCTGCGATGCCACTGCGTCTTAATTTCTTTTTCTTTTCTCTTCCTTTACCCTTCAGTCCCAACATTTTAGAGATAACCGACTTGTTTCCGGAATTTGTTACCAATTTTCGTAAGGTTTTCTTTTCTTTCCTATCCGAGCAACTTTGATATGTTGTTTTTAGTGTGCTTTCTAAAATTTCCTCTCTAGCTTTCATTTTAACAATCTTTAAATTCAGGACTTCAATCTCTTTTGCCGTTTTTTGTTTGAACCTTTGGAACCGCTTTCGATAACTTTCCAGGTTCCTTTTAATTGTGTCATTGTATCTCGTGTACCGTTTACATTTATTTACAAGAACTTTATTTTTTTTTCGCAGATTCCGAATTAAAATATCATTAGTTATTTTCTTGTGTATCTCTACTAGAGACAGGTATAATGTTTTCATCTTGCGAAATAGCCAGAACTTTGTTTCTCTTTTGTTTCTGCCGGCTAGTCCTTTTATTCTTTCTCCACTCTTCCCTTCTTTTTTCGGCTTCTTCTGGCGTCAGTTCTGAATTTTTTTTCTTCTTTGATTTAATTTTTTCCAAATTTTTCTTTCTTTGGTTTTCATGTTTCTGAGGGTTTTCTAATTTTAATTTTTCTCTGTAACGTCTCGTCCTTTCCGCGCCACTTAATGGCATAGTGAACTATACTCGTATTAAAAAAAAACTACCTGAAAATAAATATTGCAAATTGTGGATGTTGTGATCCCAGCCTTATGTGTCAGTTTCGTGACATTTGTAGTCAGTCCTATATGTGACGGAATAAAAATGTGACCAAACTGACGTCACATTCACGGGCAAGATTAAAAGAGAAAAGTTTTCTAATCACAGTTAAATATTTCATAAGAATAAAGTATCTGAAAATATTTGCAAGTGATATCTTATTCGTTTAAAACAGTTGAAGGATATAAAACCTCCTGTCTTAATAAGGAAATAATATCACTAACCTGACAAAAAAGTGGAGACTGCCGCCGACACAAACAAAACCACCCTTCACTCGAGACACTGTATCAAAACTGACGTTTTAATTATGCCGGCCGTGATCTTTTTCACAAAATGTTGCCATTTTAGGCACTATCAGTTTCTTAGTAATTATTTTGAACAACTGGAACCGTCACTAAACTGAAATGTCCAACCGGTTTAAGTTTAGAACGTTTTTTGAAAATGTAATTTCCGCCTGTGTTATTGGAGTTTAAATTGTACAAATTTAATTTTTGTGACGAGAGAAACATACACTATGGTTGCACCAAAACTTTTAAATGTATTCGTAGTACCATTTTAGTAATTTTGGCCAATTCAATGTTGGTAAGGGGTGGGACATGCCAGAAACAGTTACCCTGATTATTTAAAATACTCATAAATTAATAATTCAAACGTATTTTACCAGGATTGCAGATGGATTCGTCAATTGAATATATATTTTACCGTTTTATTCCAAAAATTAGACAATATGTCCACTATTTATCTTGCTATGAAATTTTGAATAAGTGGGACAGCGTCAAAATGGCGGGTACACTTAAAAGTGAAAATGCCCAATATCAAAATTTGGCACATACGCATGTATAACGCATAATTTCGTTACGCATTGTGTAAAGTAACAGATCCTCTACATTTAGTATTTTTGCCTGTTAACACACTTCCAAACAGAAAAAGATTTTTTTACACGGCGTTTATAATATGTATGTCCAGCGTGGAAAAAAGATAATCCGCGTTGGATTTTTCTAATTTCAAAATTTCGCAGTAGACATAACTTTACAAATTAATTTCACTATGGCTTATTAATTACGCTCGTGGATGGGTGGCCATCCATTTCATATCGAGAACCCTTCCGTGCTTCGGAGAGCACGAAAAAACCATTTGTCCCCGCTGTCATTCGTAGACCTTTGACAGTCGTTACGGGTAGGAAGGTCAGAGGCCCGAAAGTCTGACAACCAAGGAGTATCGTGTTACCCGCGACTATCTTTTAAAGTTAAAGTTCGCGAGCACATTCGCAAGAAGCTGGCAGTATCATCACAACGGTAATGATTTCCCATTGTTTGTCTTATTTGTTTTAGAATATTTGTGTATTTATTTGTGGTTATATTTATATATTATATTATACTAGCTGACCCTGCAAACGTTGTTTTGCCATATAAATGTTTGGGGTGGACCATCTTTATCACTTACTACCCTACCTACCCTACCTACCCTACCCTATCTTTCAAGTTGGATCAAACTGCACACGGTGTGCAAATTTGATTAAAATCGGTTGAGTAGTTTAGGAGTCCATCGCGGACAAACAACGTGACACGTAATTTATATATATTAAGAAGATAAGATTTATATAACTAGCTTCTGCCCGTGACTTCGTCCGCGTGGAATAGTTACTTTGAGCTAACACTAACTTTCACCCTCGACTTCGTTAACGTAAAAGGTGTTTTTTTTTTTTTTAATAATACGTACTTTACCTAAAATAGCTCCATTTTAGGTACCTACATCACGCTTTTATCAGTAAGATTGGAACTTTAAAACATTAGGTAAAAGTACTGGTTCTTATAATCTTATAACTATCATGTAGATTGTAGGTTATTCTCTTCTCAAAAAAACTCAAAACTAAAGTTATTTTAAAGTACTTCTGCGTACACTATATTTTTAGTTTTGTTTTCTTCCGGCAGAAGTCGGATCTTCTCGGATCTTATTGGATTTTCACCAGAACCAGATCTCGATAGGGCAACATATAGTTGCCCGTGCGAAAAACACTCTTGGCGTAAATCTATTCCTATGTGCTTAAATGTTTGCCCCTGTGCCTTATTAATTGTTATCGCAAACGATACCTTCACCGGAAATTTAATTTTAATGCGCGCGCAGTACTTTATCATTATTTTGCTGCAATGTTATTTTAAAACTGCGATATCTCCTAAGATATTCATTGAAATCGAATGATATGAACGGCAATTTTGTTTTAAATTAATGTCATGTTTATTTTATTTTTATTTTTTTATTTTATTTATTTGGCTCACCAACAATTGAATACACCGATACAAAGATATGAGATACATGCAATAAACTTATAGACTAGTGTACCAATTTCTTACAGGTAAGCACATCATGCATTACTTATTTGTTGTTTAGTGCCTACTTAAAATTAGATGAGTTCTTACACTCACCGAACATAATTATTATTTCAACAAAATTCCAATTTAAAATCTATAATTGAATTCAAAACAAAAATTTATATCATAATTAATTAAAATCACATAAAATTTAAATAATACTAAAAATAAAATCTAAATCAAAACAAAAATTAAAACAAAAAATTAAAATCGAAATTACAACACTGAAATTTTACAAATTTTTACATATAATGCTTCGGAACTTACTAAGTGAGTCAGAGTGCACATCAATAAGATCACTGCAGCTATTTAATAATTTACATAGACGGGGGATTGGAGAATTAGCCCCAAGAACAGTTCTGCGAAGAGGAGGACATAAGGGGGTTATAGGAGCTCGTGGGCTTTTCACGGGTACGCGGATTTTGATCCTGCTCAACAATTGAGGACAGTCAATTTTATTATTCAAAATTTTAAATAAAAACAACAAATCCAGTAAATCTCTCCTCTTCTGTAGGGATATCATCTTGAAATGCAAGAGTCTATCTTTATATGATCGTTTCTTTTTAGCTATCCCGGAAGAGTATGCTAAATGCCACAGAAATCGTTTTTGAACCCTTTCCAATCTTAGTGTGTGAGCGGCATAGTGAGGTCTCCATACAGTACTGCAATATTCTAACGAGCTACGGACCAAACAATTATAAAGTAGAATTTTTGTCTTATTGCGACGGAAACAGGTAACATTTCTAATAACAAACCCAAGCATTCTAGAGGCTTTTTTAATTACATTTTCAATGTGGGGTACAAATGTTAACTGCCTATCGAACAAAACTCCTAAGTCTCTTATCTGTTCCACTTCTTGAATTAAGTTGCCACTAATATAATAAGCAGATCGTGTTAATTTAGTTTTCTTGGTGAATTTTACGTGGTAGCACTTGCTGATATTTAAGCTCATATCATTATCATCACACCACTTGACTAACATGTCAATATCTCGCTGTAGCAACTCAACATCAAGGTCTGATTCAATTACTCTGCAAAATTTTAAATCATCGGCATACATGTAACACTCAGAAAATTTCAACTCATTGGCGAGATCATTACTAAATAAGTTAAATAACACTGGGCCAACATGCGATCCCTGTGGGACGCCAGATGTAACCTTATAGGAGCCCGACTGGTAGCCATTGAGGGCAACAAAGAAAGAACGACCATCAAGATACGATTTAAACCAATTAAGGAGGGAACCAGTGATGCCATAAGCAGTTAATTTATGCAGAAGTAAATTATGGGGGACGCGATCAAAGGCCTTACTAAAATCAGTATATATCACGTCAACTTGTTTCCCAGAGTCAATAGCACCTGTCAGGGTCTCCATGAAAGTCACTAGGTTTGTACATGTAGATCTGGAACTCACAAAGCCATGCTGGGAATTACTGAGGTAAAGTTTTAAATGAGACTGTATGTAGGGACAAATCATGGATTCAAAAACTTTGGCGAGGGTAGATAAGATTGAAATTGGCCTATAGTTACCAACAAAACCACGATCACTACATTTATGAATTGGTACCACCTTTGCTACCTTCCAAATATTTGGGAATATGCCAGACGCAAGTGATCGATTAAATATTTGTAACAAGGGAGCTACCAGAGACGAAGCACACATGGAGACAAAATAAGGAGGTATTCCGTCGGGCCCAGCGCCTTTTCGAGGATCCAGTGATTTCAACTTATTGAGCAAGGCATCACTTTCAATAGTGGGTGTTGTCAAAGGTAAACTATAAGCCAGCATGTCCTGCATGTGTTCTGAGGAAGATAAATGATGAGACACACTTTGTTGACTGTACATGGAAGAGAAATGAGTAGCGAACATTTCTGAGATATTGATGCCATCCGAAGACGATGTGATGCCGTCAGTTATTGTTAGAGGATAAGAACTGGTGCCACCTCGCTTGTCCTTGACATAAGCCCAAAATTGCTTCGGATCCTTGACTATCACTGTTTCTAGGTCGCTAACATATTTATTGTAAGATGAGGCAGCCATAACCGAGCACCGTTTACTCAGCATCTTCAGTTCAAGCTCATCCATGGGATTTTTGTAGGTTCTGTATCGCTGGCGTATCTTTTCCTTTTCTCTTATAGTTCTTATTAAATTTTTATCGAACCAAGGAGGGTGTGTCTTATGTTTTCGAGTGATAGGGGGATCTTGCATTTCTATAATATTTTCAATTTTATCGTAGAGTGTACGGAGCATTCCGTTCACATCGTGATTGCCATTAAATAAAAGGTTCCAATCGATCTCATTTAATTGTTTACAAATAATATCATAATCTAATTTATAAAAATTTAGTCTTTTGTTACTATTATAAGGAAGTCGTGTGTCTTTATAGGATTTTAAATTTATTTCGATTGGGGGATGCAAGGGGTCAATTATACTTAGGGGATTTAGAGCAGGACATACGATACCGGAAGTTAAGCTAGTCAACGCAAGGTCAAGTACGCGTCCTGACTTATTTGATATATTGTTAAGTTGAAATAATTTGTTTATATGACTAAAATCAGTTAGCAAGTGACCAATACCTGGTGCCACATAACCATTATCCAACTCACTTACCAAGCTCCAATCAATTTTACTTAAGTTAAAGTCACCAACTATACACGACTTCAAACCCGACTGTTCAAATATGGTATTACAAGAGTCCAAGAAGTGTTCTAGGGTTGAACGAAGTACAGGCGGAGGCAAATAAACTGCGCACAGAGCTAGTTGATGAACAGACTTTGTAATCGAGAAGTCTATGATAACCCACAAATCTTCACAATTGCTTTCCCATTGAGTCATACGTTTTGAATTTATTCCCTTTAGTACGGCAATCAGAACACCCCCACCATCTTTTTTCCTGTTATCCCTATCACGCCTATAGACTACATATCTGCTATCAAACAGCTCTGAGCTCATTACAGAATCATTTAACCATGTCTCGGTTAATATTATTACATCATAGTTTTCGCACGAAACTTGACGATAAAAATTATGACATTTAGTGCGTAAGCCTCTAGTGTTTTGATAATATATCCTTAAATCCGAGAATGATAATGAATTTTACTTACTATTACATTGACTAAAACTAGAATGAAAGAAAAAAAAACCGTTAGATGAAAACATAAAATTAAACTAGCTTATTCAATGTATCCTTATTCTTAACCAGAATGTGTTCCGATTCCTGTGTCTTCCTCATGAATATGCGACCACCTCGCACCCAGACAAACTGATATCCGAGCTCCTTTGCCTTGATTCTAGCGGCAGCATGGAGTGCCTTGTTGGTAGTGGACAGATGTTCTGTAATATAGATCGGGGATTTAGGTCCTGAGTATCCCAAGTGTGTTGTATTCATTTTGTTGTCCGGATTCGATTTATTAAATTTCATGGTAGCTGCAAGAAATTGGTCACGATTACGGGGGGAAGCAAGTTGTACTACCACGGCGCGCGGGCGAGAATTGCTGGCATTTTGTTTTGCGACTCTTGTGCAATGTTTAATGTCGTTGTCTTGAATACCGTTATAAAAACACCTTCGCAAATAACGCATTACTTTTGAACAAATTTGGTTAGCATAAAAAAGGTTAGAGTGAGCCAACCTTAAAAGATAGACATATGCTGTCGCGGACTTTTTTTATAACTTTTAAAGGGGAACAATTCTGTCATACATAATTTTTGCGAAACTTTAACCGTTTACGCAGCGCTCTCAAAAGGAAAAAATTAATCCCGATTTTGAAACATTATTCATTGGTGCTCCGCTCCTATTGGTCTTAGTGTGATGATATATAGCCTTCCTCGATAAATGGGCTATCTAACACTGAAAGAATTTTTCAAATCGGATCTGTAGTTTCTGAGATTAGCGCGTTCAAGCAAACAAACAAACAAACTCTTCAGCTTTATATATTAGTATAGATATAGATTTTTAATAGATATAATATATCTATTAAAAATCTATGCATATCTTTATATTAAAATAAATATTTATTCCTCAATTCTCGCTATTGCACCTACCACAGTTTGTCTCTGCATCACCCAAAGGTTGACTGGTAGAAAATGCTTATGACATTTTAAGTCCGCCTCGGTACATTTGTGCGCTTGAAGTATAAAATAAATAACTAAATACCCCGTAAGTGGGTGGCTGTTTAGCAGTTGGGAAAAGGCTAGGCAGAAGATGCTGGCCAATCAATGAAGATGGTAAGTACAGGCAAAAGCTGCGTTAAAAAATAAACTCTGTTCATTATCACATCTTTCGGTCACTAGCTAAACATGTTTTTTTCCTATTTATACATTAGAATCAAATTAGCCTTATTTTAAGGAGTGACTTAAATCTGTTTTATTGCTGACCGTGTGACACGGTTGTAACTATACAAGGGACAATAAAAATAAAATGATTGGTCTGTATTTTCAAACGTCCAGCATCAATTTACAACAAAATAGGAAAGTGTAAGTACCTACATACATACACGATTAAAACACGAATCAATCTTACTGGTAATAAAGTTCAAAATTGCCTTATTTGGGCATCAATCTCAAAATAAAACTGCGTTGAAAGTTCTTACAAGATTCTTACAAGTCCTCCTTCTTCAAGTGCTCCTTTAATTACCTACCTAACATTTTCCGACCATTCTTCTTGCGTTGACAAGACTAGTATCAGTAGAAAATATAACATTCTGGTAAAGGCATATTCGTTTTATGCCATTGTAGGTTCCCCTGTTATTTTCTGCTTGAAATATTACTAAGGTAAGGAGCAATTTATGGCAGTTAAGATCAGAGCCTTTGATTAAAAAAATGTAAAAAAAATGACATTTATTTCGAAACGGATTGAGAAGTGCCGTGGGTAAAGCGATCTCAGCTGTGTAGAGAAATTTTAACGCTAATATCTCTGAGATCTAATGCGGCAGTTAGCAACAAAATAAAAGAGCTGAAGTGTCATGTGGATATTATAAATTGACATAAACTGGGAGCAAAGTTGTTGGAAAGATACTGGCTTCAGAATGCAAAGCAGACTAAAGATAAATTAAATTATACGTTACAATTAGCAGTACCTTGTGAAAAGAAATATTTTTAGCTCGTGCTAATGAAGAGATGTCGAAAACCAAATTTGAGTGTAATTTTAGATTTTGAAATGTGTTGTGTAAGTAAAATAGTTAGTGTACTTACTTAATATAATGTATTTATTCATCAAAACTGCTAACTAGTAGAGATGGAAATAGACTGATAGTTCGAAATCAGTGTTAAATGTTGGTTTAGTCCGCGACGAACGTTTCCCATCATCACGTCGCCCATCGTGGGCTTGTGGCACCGTGGCATAAGAAATCAGGACTACATTTAAGTATACACACAGGTAAACTTGACCTTTCCTAATAATAGGCCGTAGTTAACTTAATTAATTATTTGTACACTTATTAGTGACCTTTCTAATCCTCCTGTATCTAGGCATTTAAGGACCAAAATTGCTTGGACGCCACCAGTACCTAACTTATTTATTTTTAGTCCGGATAAAACCGCAATGATCTAGAATGTGGCTGAACTAATTATGATTACAATCGAAGTCTACTAGAGTCTACTGTAAATAACTTGTGCCGTTCTTATGACCAAGTTTATTGCACTATGAGTTTTCTCCGTCCATACAACTTGTGAGTTTTTTGTTTGACATAAAATTAATTTAATACAGGGTGACAGGGACATCGACGCGAAAACTGTTACCGTGGATTCAGTGCATGATAGAACCCCCCTGCGTTGAAATTTTTCGTCGGTTATTTAAAATAAAATAAAAACTTTAAAAAAAATTACCAACGAAAATTTTCAAGAATAGGTATGTACTGAATCCTTGGTAAAAGTTTTCGCGTCGATGTCCCTGCCACCCTGTATATTATATCATATTCCATTTTATTGTGCTGCTTATTCTAATGTTCTATTCCTATATTTAGAATATCAAAAACTACTTAAAGAAAATATGTAGTTGTAGTAGATAAGACATAGGGCTCCCACACAAAACTGCGAATTCGCATTGCATTGCAAAAATCTGTGAGCTCGCAGTGCGTTTGGCTTAGGCCGAGTTCGCAGATTTTTGCAATGCGATGCGAATTCGCAGTTTTGTGTGGGAGCCCATAGGACGGTAACCAGAATCGTTAACTATTTTCAACCGTTGATGTACAGACGCCAGCACATCAAGCTACCCGAAACTGTCAAATTTTCCCAATCAACTTTGAACTTAACACTTCAGTGATAAAGTTGAAAATCTATTAAATAAATTTGACAGATTGTAGTAGCTTGATGTGCTGGCGTCTGTACTCTAGGTAAATTCTATACAAAGTGTAGGTATAGTTGATACTGGTTTTCTAAACTGTGTTGTAATATATAGAGATTTATGATAAAACCCGTTGCAATTCTATAACGATATTTTTTAATTCGGCCTCAATCAATCAATTTTTTCCTCGACCCATATATTTTGTGAGTGGGTTAATTCAGTTTACAGTATTAATGGAGAACATGTGGACCCATAATTTATTTAGATTTACCAACAAGTCAAATCACAAGGCTTTTTTTTGGTGGGATATTATCAAATAACTTCTCCCGCTCTGGGCGGAGCGGGAGGGCGTGTCAGACTCTTACTGACTAAAACCCAACCGTGTTCCTTTAGTTGTCATGTTGCCAGGGGCCACGGTATCCCTTTTGGACTTCCCCGCAAACCCCGGCAGGCATCAGCCCTAGCGGACCCCGCCAGTTCTGCTGACATCTCTTTGAGGCGCGCGTGGAACAAAACGCGCCGTCGACCCGGGCCTGGTTCTTATCGGATGGCGAGCTACCCATTGCTCACCATCCGCAAGCCCGCGCCTGCGGTGGCCGGGAATCGGCCTGAGACTCCCGACGCCCAGGGCATCTCCTGTGGCGGTTAGGGCCGTGAGGGTGCAAAATTTGCCTCTCCCTCACGCGTTCCGCCTCCTCTTTCGCGAGCATTACTGCCTTGCAGAAGGAGGTGACGACCTCCCATGTCCTCTCGCTCCGTACCATAGCCTGGACCAGGGTCGAACCCGGGAGATCACCGCCACCGATCGCCTCCACGAGGACACGGCGATGCTCCGCCCAAGCCGGGCAGACCTCCACCGTATACTCCACCGTGTCCTCCGGGCGATCGACACAATGGTGACACCCGGGTAAATCACAAGCTTTCAAAGTAAATTACGAGTAGTTAGGTATCTCACAACGTAGACGAACAATGTTACAGCAATTAAATTCTATTAAAAATTCAATTAACCATCAATTTGTTAATTTAAATGGTTTTCTTAAACTAAAGTTTTTGCAAACTATTGTTCTATTTTTTAATCAAATGAAAGTTGCTCTCCTTGACATTATTGAAGTCACTGGTGGCCTGAGACATCGGGCTTATTAGAGCAATTTACTGCAGTTTAGCAGAATGGGTCATAGGCCAGACAGATGCAACGCACAGATCATGGGGCGAACACATGTCACACTCAGGATTTTGTTAATAAATAAAGCCTATTACAGCATTGACGAATTTTGTAATGACAAAAATCTTAAACTAGTATTAAATTAAACTAAAATAAAATGAACATGTGTACCCATTGCTTTTTGACTTTGTTATACATGCAAGCTATGATGTTATTGTTAATAATTCGATAGACGTTCTAACTTCGATGATGGGTGAGGGACGAGGTTGCTTGTATTATAATTGTTTATGTTGATTCTTTTGTGTGCCTACTGTGCAGATATTTCGTCATAAATGTATTTTTGTTATGAAATAAATAACTTGAACTTTTTAGATTTATGTATTTCTTTTGATACATATATGAAATGTTGAAAAAGTGTAGACAGTTTGCAAAAAACTACTTAAATATATAATTAATTCAGTATTAATGAAAAAACAGACTTCTTAAAAATATAGTACTTAATGTTAAGTGGGAAAATATACAAATAAACTATATTGAATGAGTTTTTTTTTATACGAGGTTGTAGTTATTGAGTTATAATTAAATAACTCGTATCTTCTCTTTGTGTCGCGGAACAAGACTCGTCGCAGCAGGCGTCGCGCGTCGCTCACCTTCACACGGTCGTGTCATTTACAAACTTGATTTCATACAGCTCATCAAAATTGGCTAATATAGGTGCCTCTACAGGTTGGCCCAACGCGCCAGTCGTTGGAATGTTGGAATAATAAACTTTTAATGACGCTCTCCAGGAATGGAGCGGTAGAAATGTTTTGTCGCCGACGAAAGCAGTAATAAGTGGCTAAATGTTTTGCACTAATATTGCACCCACAAACGTACCAAGCTCTCAATTACCCGTCTGGACCACGTGACACACATATAAATCAGTGGTTGTATAACAATCAAAATGCTCCATTAACTATGATTACGTAGAGCGCTCCAACAACCGCAGACATTCTTCGAGTGTCCACACTCCACTAATATAAACAAGGTATTGTTTTGTCTCATGAATGAGACATCATTTTATTACAATCAATATCAACCATTGGAACGGTCGCTGCTTCATGTGGGTACACTTTATTTATTAATGCGATCGGTCATTCGAAATTTTCCTGTATGTTGATCAGTATTAAACATCCACCGAATTAATTGTTTGTTTGATTGTGTACGTTATGGAATAGGCCTGTTTCCAAATTTTTTTTGTCCGTCTTGTAAATTAATAAAAAATATTGAACACGTATTTTTTCTTTTTTGACGTCATCAATAGACTACGGCGATCCATCGAGTTAAAATGTGGCAGGACGTCACACCTTGCTAGATTTAATACTGCGTTGTGACGTAGCGAGCCCCCACTCCCCAACTTTAAAGCGTGTTTTCTAAGTTATTTTTGATTAATATGATAAAGCAAAAAAAACGTGTCTAATATTTTTTTATTATCTGAAAGACGGACTAAAGTGAATTTTTTTTTTTACCTAGGCAACTACCCTGTTCCGTTAATTTTCATGATTTGAACTCAGTTTAAAAACAGTGTTTAAATTTTTTTTTAAATCCTACTTGCAACAATAGGTAAAACAATAATTATTTCATTAAAAATATTCTAGTTTGTTAAACAAAATACAAATAAAGCAGTGACAATCAATAAATATTAATCAAGATTTGCATTTAACACATCGATCTAAACCTTGAAATTTGTTTCCTGAGACGTGGTCGTCTCGTCATTAATTTTATGGTCATCTTAAAATTGTATTGCAACCATACATTGTCTCGATACTGACGTCATGGCAGAACCAGTTGAACAAGTTTTTGTGAGGATATCTAACATAGAAATATTATGCATAATGCAAAGATGTGCAATAAGTGGAAATGTCCACACAAAGTAAACCATATTTGTAATTTTATTTGTTCTGTTCCCACAGACAAACCGTGAAAACGGTTTTGCGGGACATTGTTTTAAGATTTTTTTATAAACATTGTTTGATAATATAAAATAAAAAGTTTTAATTTTTGCAGTCGCCGCCGTCTGATTTTGGAAACCCTGATGCGCTAAGGTAGCCCGCGAAATATATAACTGTCAAATGTGATGATTTCATGAAATCATGACATTTGACAGTTATGCTAACTTAAAGAGTTGTATTGCTGATTATAATTATGAAAAGCCATATTTGTTACGGTCGCGAATCATATTTTAATCAACATAAAACCTGACACTGACCTACAAAATGCAAAAAATTTAAGAAAATTGGAATCTAAGCTTAGTTAGCTTTAGATTAGCTCATTACATTATTGGTATGTCGACCAAGAGCTGACATATGCAATATACCCAGCTAAACTTAGGTTAGCTCTTGGTTGTCAACCTAGTTTAGTACGAAAACGCATTGCTAAGTTTGAGACGGTCGACGGTCGCAGGCGCAGGCGCAGTCACGAGCGCTCAGTGTGACCAATGAATCAGTCGCGGTGACGATTTCGAACAAACCGATCGTCTGAGACCGATTGCACCTGATCAGAAATAATAACTCTGATGACGACATTGTTTGAAGCGCTAAGAGCGATATAATCAGCGGTTGAAGCGCAACTCTCGTAAAAGCCTATAATTACTGCCGACACGAAACGTTTTTTTACATTGTATATAAAGGGTGTCACGCCTTACGATCGCTCGTGGACCCCAAAAATAAATGTTTTTTCTTATTTATTTATGGTGGTTTGTAATTTATAGCAAACCATGTTTTTAATAAAACAAGAATATTAGGTTATATTTTTGTTGGAGCTACCGCAGACAGGCGCGACACGATAGCGCGCCGCGGCCGCGATTCTAGTAGAACAATTTCCATTAGTTTTCGAAGAAATTGTTCTAGAGTCGCACCGCGCCTGTAGTCTCGAGCCTTTATAGCTTTTTCAATGGGCTTTTTTATCTTTCATATCCACGGAGGCAATAAAGACGATGTTTGAAATTGTAATAGTGACAGTAAATGACTAAGATCTGAATGCGCAACATGGTGACAACAAAATTATTATGATATGAAAATGTGATACGTGAAAACCCAAGGATTTCTAATATCAATGATATAATTTTATGATACACAGGGTTTGCTAATCCAGGTTACAACTGCAATTAAGGAAATTGCCGGCTTTTCCTAACGTCAAGACTTTTTATCTTTACTATTATGTGCTGAGTATACTTCGTTTCATATATGTAGAAGTGTTTTCTCGCCCTCAATGGAATGAATATTGCATAGCACGGATATTGTTCTTACAGGATCTTATTTGAAAGACTTCCTTGTACGTGAGATTGGTATGTTCCTGTGCACTGTTTTTTACTTTTCTAAAGTATAAAGAAATCTATTCACTATTTAACTAAATATTTTATCGATATTATGTGAAAATGAAATTTAATAATTAATCTTATTTATTATACTTTCAATAGATAGCAATAGTTGTACATTGCAGTATCTTAAATGAGGAGGGGCATCCCTGTACTCGATGTCATTGTAAACTGTATCAGATAAGGTACTCAATGTCAAGCGACGCAATAAGGGAACACTAAGTGAAGAGTCACCAGTTCACCAGGTACCATCGGGGTAATAACGCGTATCTTAGCAATTTGAAAACGAAATCCTGTGCACATGACCCGTTTTTTTCGTAGGTGAGCGATACTATAGCGGCCGAGCTCTGCAAGCAAGAATAGTCCTTACAGTGTACAGGGGGCCTACCATCAGCTCATAAAGCAGTATTATTTTAATATTACTTCAGTGTGGGAAAGAGATGAAGCTCTACTGGACGTATAGCTCCATCTCTTTCTCCCACTGAAGTAATATTAAAATATTACTGCTTTTGAGCTGGTGGTAGGCCCCCAGATATGCGTTTCTTCGATGGTGTGCAATGCCGTCGCGGCTTTTGCTGTGTTCAATATATCTAAACTAATATTATTAAGAGAAAAGATTTCATTTTTTGTATATTTATATGTTTGTAATGGATAAACTCAAAAACTACTTAACCAATTTAAAAAAATATTTCACCTGTAGAAAGCTACATTATCAGCGAGTAACATGGGCTATATTTTATCAAATTCCACGCGAACGAAGTTGCGGGCAGAATCTTTCTTTTGCTATAGTTTAGGGCCAAATAAATTAGGGCTGAGTAAGTAGCAGATGACCCCACCTATCCACCATTTTCGTATGTTCAACGTTCTGCCAAACACCCTGTATTATTAAATCTTTTGTTTTAAGATTGTGAAATAGTTCTTTATTGACTTTGTATTTTTTTTCCAAGTTAAGAGTTCAACTGTCACGTAAACTCATTGAGTTCGATAACAATTAAATTTCTATTGTTTCTCATTAATGACCGTTGAAAGGTTATAGATATTTAATTGTTGTTCTGTCATTTGTACATAGGACTAATAATCCTTAATATTATAAATGCGAAAGTAAGTTTGTTTGTTACGCCTTCACGCTAAAACGGCTGAACGGATTTGGATGAAATGTGGCACATATATAGATGATGCCCTGGAAAAGAACGTAGGATACTTTTTTTTTTTCCCACGGGATCGAGACTTATGCGGGTGAAACCGCGGGGCGCAGCTAGTAATTTATATTTGAATATTATACTCTAACAAAACTAAAAATATAATATCGTAACCTAACTAAAACTATTAGCAAACTAAAATACGGCGTCGAAAAATTCCACCACTTCGCTGTCGACTGGTAATGTACCCAAGAGACAGCGGCATTGCCATGTTGTATGGCAATGCCGCACGTCTCTTGTTATATTATTCTATCTCAATTATTGATACACTGTTTCTGTTGACAAGAAAACTTTCAGGAATTGAATCCTGAAAGTTTCCTTTGGCATCGTCATAACAGTCAACTTCAGTCTTACATGTTTTGTAAATAAATACATCCGAACCATTAAAAATAAGACTACATATATAGTAGATACACAAAACAAAGATACAAAATATACCCACTGGTTATAATATGCTGCACGATGTATTGCAGGCATATTTTATTTTTAATGATGAGGTACATTACAATATCTGAAAACATTAATAGCTAAGTTGTTTGCGATAAGAATGACGACTGTACTTAAGTATTTTTTATTTACGCAACCGTCAATAATTTTCAGTTTGATTGAAAGATAAATATTAAATGAATGTACTCTCTGAATAAGACAAGGTTTACAACAAAAACAAAAGTAGACATTGCTGATATGAAATGTCTATCAAACAATAAACATCTGTTATCATTAACACATTTTCATGGAACAACAATGACAGATCAACATGATGAAAAGCCGTCATTTGAAATGCGTAAATTAGGTTGAATAACAATAGGATTCATATTTATTCAACATTTACCGCATTTAAGATTTCCACGATACACAATCAAGTTGAAAACAACAATGCTTTGGTATGTCGATTCGTCATTACAGCAAAGAAGCGTGGTTAAGGGGAAAGCGTCAGGGTAGCCCGCGAAATTCAAATTTTCTTACGTTTTTTGCTTTTTGCAGGTCAGCGTCAGGTTTTATGTTGATTAAAATATGATTCGCGGCCATTACAAATATGGCTTTACTCAATTATAATCATTACAATCAGCAATACAACTCCATAAGTTAGCAAAGGTGTCAAATGTCATAATTTCCGAATCATATTTAGATCAACACAACGTGATACTGACCTGCAAATTGCAAAAAAACATAAGAAAATTTGAATTTCGCGGGCTACCCTGACGCTTTCGCCTTGTAGATTCTTTTTGCAGGTACGGCCCACAAGTTGAGTTTTGCTAAGAATGATCTTACTAACCTACATACGGAGAATTAGGGAGTTACTGTGACGAGGATGTTCAGAACATCTTTTAAACTGGTCCGTACTTTTTCAAAGATTTCTCTAATTAAATATCATAGAAGGTCAATCAATCTGCCTAGCCTTTTCCCAACTATATTGGGATCGGCTTCCAGTCTAACCGGATGCAGCTGAATACTAGTATTTTACATGGAGCGACTGCCTATCTGACCTCCACAACCCAGTAACTGGGTAATACGATACCCCTTGGTAAGACTGGTTGTCAGACTTTCGGGCTTCTGACGACTCGTAACGGTTGTCAAAGATCCACGAATGACAGCCAGGATCAACGGCTTAACGTGCTTTCCGAGGCACGGAGGAGTCTCGGTATGTAAAGATGGTCACCCATCCACAGATCAACCCCGGCAAGCGTAGCTTAACCTGATGAATCGACCCGTGCGGCTGTTATTATTTAGCCACGAGCTCCTCGAGTAAATATCATAGAAGGTGATAAAGATATTTATGTAGACAGAATTATTTACAATACAATTAGGAGTGAGGCGTATTTATCGTAACAGGTAGAAATAACAGATATTTAAAAATAACAAATAACAATTGTTCTTATCAATACAACATATCTGTTACCTAAAATAACAGACCCTCAAAGACTGTTACCACGACTGTTTGCTGTTACTGATACTTCATCTTAGTCCCCACACAGCTGTTCTAAGGCTGTTACTTACATAAACACTAACACAAAGAAAGGTATATATCAAGGTTATCGATTTATCTCTCTTCCTCATTAAAGAATGACCCTTGCTAAAAAGAGAAACACCTATTATTTACTTCGAAATATGTTTACTTCTCACTCTTACTAAAGCGGTTAAACTACGCTAAAAAGAGAAGCACTTAGTATTTATTATCCCTAAAATACAGTTGGTGGTTTTACAGGAACAAACATTATCAAAAATGTGACTTCATAATTAGGTCGTATTACCTGTTACCTGTTACTGACCAATGTGACCATAACAAAAATACCATAATAATTTATATTCTCTATTTTTCTATAAGGCAATTTGATTTGCAACCAAAAAAATTAGATTGCTTGCAAGATATGTCTGCACGCGGCTGAAATCGGAACTAATCGTATGCCACGCCGTGCCGTCTTGACGTTTATATTAAAGAATTATTTAATTAATAAATATGAATAGAATAATTATTAAATAGGTATAATATAATATTTTAAATAATACATTAAAGATAGAATTAAGCACGCCACCAGTCGCGTGCAGACTTATCTTGTGCGTAGTCTAGTGATCGTATCCGAATGCTTTTATCTGTGGTTTAACGGAAAATTCCAAAATTTTCTACGAGTTTTTTTTGATAAACCATGATAGATTTAAACAATTTCATTGAGAGTAATTTGTCTGGTTTGTTTGTTATTGTTGACATCAAAAATACTTTAATTCTATATTATTTTCTTTGTGATGCAACCACAAAAATTATAGTAATCGTGTCCGGACGTCTTTTTTATCTTTGGTTTGACGTTTGATGGGATTGGTCGCAAAATGTTCTATGCATGTACGACTTTATTTAAATAAGTTTAGAGATGATATTCAATTAAAATTTAATTTGGCTGGTTTATTTGTTGACATTTTTAAAATTTTGAGTTTTTGAAATCTGATACGATTGCTTTTTTCACTTCTTTCTTTCTAACGAAAGGTGAACTGGTGAATGGTAATTTAAATTGTTTCGAAAACATTTCTAAGTGTTTACGGCGTATTAGTATTTAGTGTTCATATTCGATTTATGTATATTATAGTTTTTAGTTTAGGTTTTATAGTTTAGAGGTTTTGGTTTTATAGTTTAGGAGTGATAATGTAATAGTGCAGTTATTTATTTAATTTAAGTTAAGTTGTGAATATTAAAAGGTTTAGGTAAGAAAAACAATGGCTAATATAAATAGAAGAGTTAGTGTTGTGTGGGACCATTTTGTGGATGTAGGTGGTCACTACGCGACCTGCAATATATGTAAAGCGAAATTATAAGGAAAGTGTTCAGTTTGGAATTTAATTTAAAATAATAATCAATCAATCTGCCTGGCCTTTTAAAACTATGTTGGGGTCGGTATATTTATAAATGAACGTAATTTACATCACCCCGTCATTCCTAGACAAAAGTTCAGATACGATTTTGAACTTTAAACGAAAAGAAACAAAGAAGATATTCAATTGAGATTTAAAAACGTATTTATCGTCGGTATAAAATAACAGGCTGTTATTTATGTATACGTATTTATCGTCCGTATGAAAATAACAGGCTGTTATTTAATAACAGATATTTGGATCTGTTATTTTTGTGTAACAGTAACAGTGATAACAGATATCGTGTTTAACCTGTTACAACCCATCTCTAAATACAATGTCACAAACATTTGAAAATGTTGGCACGTTATCAAAGTAAGAGAAATCGTAGGGATCGACACGCACCTCTGCTCTGACGAAACAGAACAGTGGGTACCTACGAACAGTTTTCCGCTACTTATTCCGCTAGGTAAAAACAAAAAGGTCGCTGTGAAGTAATTAACGATTAGTAGGTTATCGTCGCCTTGAATGTTGCTTGTTGATTTCAATAACCTTCTGTTTTTTGTCAAAACCGCAATATATCGATGATATCGGTAGGTTTTGTTGCACCAGCACGCGTAACATGACAACCATAGAAACGGGTTTTGCCGACGGAAGAATAGACAAAATGATATTGTGATTGTTTATCTGTCATTTTGTCTATTCTTCCGTCGACAAAACCCGTTTCAATTGTGGGCTGGTGTACTTATCGTATGCTAAGCCTGTAGCATACGATAAGTACTATTATATTCACAATTGTTTTCTTAGAAATATTTGGAATCCAGATACATAAACAGTTTACATTCTGTGGTAATCACAGAATGTAAACTGGTTATGTATTCCTCACACACTGACTTATTAATTATACTTTTTTTGGAAAATCGTCTACTTTTACAATGTTTGTAAATATGTGAGCACCATGTATTTATCACATAATTAATGTCGTTGCTTAATTTTTAATTGTTTTTACCTATTGTGGTATAGTAATTATATTCTAGGTGCATCGTATTCACATATAATTATTTAACTAATAATGTACGTACCTATATAAATATTGTAAAACATTTTAAAAGAGTAACGGTATAGTTTCTCGCCCTTTCTTCCCCATACGAAAACTACCTTTTGGAAGGGGCAACTAGAATCAATTCTATTATTTTGTAGACGTTCAAAAGGGCCATGCATGGGCTTATTTGAAATAAATGATTTGACTTTGTAAAATAAAATAGTATTAGTAGTAATTAAAGTTGTTTTGAAAACTTATTAAATAATCTTATGAGAAACCAGCAAAGTTGATTGATTCGTAGCACGTCCTGTGCCGGTTGGCATGGTATTATGTTACCGCACACCATAAACAAAGTTCCTTCTACATGGAGATTAGCTTCGGGAAATAATTGCTAACGTTACGTCAACGGCCCACTTTCTGACAGGGAAAAGTCGGCCCACCTTGCAAACTGTTGATAAATCGTGGTGCATTAGCACATCATCAACAGGACTTGTATTTCTGTAGGAGTTATATAAAAGCGTAGTTTATAAGACGAAAGTTGGGTCGTCCAAATTAATACTTTACGGATATTTTGATTGAAATCTCCGTAATCTTCCACCAATAATTTCCTAAAATTATGTTATTTGAAGGTTGGGCCGTTTATTATACAATGATAAAAAACAACTAAAGGTGCTACATATATGTATTTTTAGTTATATGACATAATGACTAACCTGTCTGTGCAAGTATAACTTCTGTATAATATCTTTCAATGCCAAGGCGTGACAATGGCAGCAGTAAAGTATTCGCGTTAATCGTAATTATCTACAAGAGTTCAATGTGAGGGAATCTTACCACAAGACAGAGTAAATTTTTCTTGTATCGACTGAAGAAATAATCTATTTTATATTTAAAAAATACCTGGGTGACCGAGCTCTGCTCTGGTGAAAATAGAGAATGCTAATTTAATAGTATAGGAAAGTATATACTAATTCCATACTGGTATGATAGTAGGTATTTACTAATCCCATGCTGCCATGTCATTATTCTAAAGTAGCCATCTTGTTCTAAACTTTGGGCGACCGAGGTCTGTTCGGGTGAAAATACGGAGAAAACAAATTTTCTCAGATATGAGACCTAGCTAGATCGATTTTTCGCCCCCAAAAACTCCTATATTGCAACTTTCATCGAAATCGTTAGAGCCGTTTTCGGGAACGTGTGATTACAAATATATATACAAATATTGCTCATTTAATAGTATAGGATGTAATGCTGTTCGTTGGTAAGCGCATCACCTCAGAACGGCTGGACCGATTGGCAAATTTTTGTTGCAGGGAAAATTTGAAAATTTTGGGAAAACTGAAAATCATTTTCTATGGGAATTTTGTGTGAATTATTGAAATTTGGACAGGAAAACGTCTGTGGGTCAGCTTTTCACTAATGCTAAGAATCATGTTCATGATGCATACTATCAGTGAACAGTTGGATTAAGGGTGTGATGACGTGTAAACTGAACATAACATGACTTTGTTTTATAAGATTTTAATTGAGATATAACTAACTTTTGCCTGCGGTTTCGCCCGAGTGGAGGCCGGGAGTTATCCCATGGGAAAACACTACCGGGATAAAAAATACATATCCTATGTCCGTTAAGGCTTTAAAGGTAACAGACACACAGAATTACTTTCGCATTTATACTTAATAATAGATGGTTGTTATTTTTATTTTAAACAAACAAGTATCATATTTTGTCAATAATATACACTTTAAAAGACGTAGTATTAATTTTGAATGTGTAACAGGCCTGTGTACAATTTTTTTTTGTCTGTTTGTAGATTATTAAAAAAATATTTAACACGTATTTTTTTCTTTTTTGTCGTCATCAAAAGATTACGGCGATACATTGTGTTAAAATGTGGCATGACGTCACGCCTTGCTAGATTTAATACTGCGTTGTGCGTAGCGAGCTCACACTCCCCAACTTTAATGCGTGTTTTCGAAGTTATTTTTGATTAATATGATAAAGCAAAAAATACGTGTTTAATATTTTTTTATTATTTGAAAGACGGACTAAATAGAATTTCTTTTTTTTTTACCTAGGCAACTGCCTTATTACAAAACAAAACATGCTCCCGTGTGGTCCCAGTTTCCCAGTCTCACGTAAGTCGAGTGGCGAGTCCAAACGAGGCACGAGGCACAACCTGCGCCTGTTAACTTAGTTTTATATTGTTTGCAGGTTACAGGTTAACAAACTGTCGTTTAACACTAATTAAGAATCAATCTGGCTAATTCCAGGTGCGTGGCTTCACAGACATGTCATTATGGTTGTCAATCTCTGTGGCTGTGATGATTAAGCTCATACGAAAGCGGATAAAGTTTGTTTTATTTATTTTGACAACCATATTTTGCAGAGATCAAGATTATAACTGTTGAAGCTATTCATCTTAATTAGTGCCTCGTTGGTCTAGTGGTCCTAATTGCGTAACTTAATTTCATAAACGATTTTGACAAATTTGTTTCATTTTGACAGTTCAACAACATTCATTGCGTTATTTACGTTTTTGAGCAGATTTTTTTTTCCAACTTATGAAGCAATGGATTAGCAATCTGTTTCAAATCGAAACAAATTGTGATTGATTGTGTATTACGCAATTAGGGTACTGGTTTTGATTCCCGGGTCGGGCAGTTTTATTGAGTTTTTCCATCTTGAATTTCTCAGGTCGGAGTCTGGATTTGTGGCCGGTTGACGGTAAATATGGCAATAGGCTCATCCCTATTGCATGGGACTTAACACGTTCAGTGCCGGGAGCCCTCTTGGAGGGTTCACTCAAGTCATATATGGGGTGCTGGGAGCCCTCGCGGAGGGCTCATTTTAAATGTAGGTTTTTCTAAGCGAATTCGACATTATAAACTGTGAAAATAAAATTAGTTTTATATTTTAACAAGATTTCATCAAATCTAATGCCGGTGAGACTCTTCGAGGGTTAAGTTTAGCGCAAACGTAATGCCGGTGACACTCCTCTTTTTATTTTATGGTTGGGAAATTATTAAATAACTTCTCAGCGGGAGGGCGTGTCAGACTCTTACTGACTAAAACCCACCCGTGTTCCTTCGGTTGCCTGTATTGCCAGGGGCCACGGTAACACTTTCAGACTTTCCCGCGACCTCGGCAGGGCCCGTGACCCTCCTGGAGTCAACTGGAGTCAACTTGCAATATGTATGGCGGCATGGCGTATGAGCTCTATGAAAAATGCGTGGAGTCGAAAGTGTTATACATAACTAGCGAAATGTTAGAGTACAACAGATACACCACTGCCTAAGCCTCCGGGGATTACAGGCGTGATGTTATGTTATGTCATCTTAAGGTTCCACTAGTCGACGACAGGAACTCGTTGGTGGCGTAGCTAATAATAATATGCATGCTATTTAGTAAATTTATTTATTTATTTAGTTTCGTTTACTTATTTATCTGGTTTCTTTAATGATTTATTTATAAATGTATTTAGTGAAATTTACAATGATTTATAACGACAACGAGCGTGTAAAATTTCATAAACAGACCTTTGGGTGTATAAATATTATGGAAAAACTACTGGATGTATCTACTCAAAATAAAATTATTTGAACATTTCAATAAATTATCTATCCCTGTACGATTTCTATTTTGCCATTTTCATAAGTTATTTATTTACGCCCAAAATTGAGTTAAAATTTGTGTTGAAATATGGAAGTTTCGACGCTCATAACTTCCAAACAAATACTTTTTTCCCAATTCTACTTCCATACAGGGCTAGATAATGACAAGGCAAATTGATACATTTTTTAGTTTTTAACGTACATCGTCAAACAGACGAGACACTATATATATATACTACGTTTGTATGGAAGAATGACCGACTAGTGTACCCTTAATTAAGCTTTCTGTAATTAGGTACAAACATCATGTTTCCCTAAATGCGAAGAAAATTACTAACAGCTGTCTGTTTTATTATATTAAGCCGAGTTTGAGTGATGAGTCTGTTGTTTGTAATATTAACAATTAATTAAAACAACGTAGAAACCAAGAGCTATTGTTTGAAAAAAATCTCGGGTTTATGAGAACTGTCCGCGACTGCAATGTTATATTTTGAAGGTCAATAGTGTTCTTAATATAACGCTCACCGTTATAATTAAATGTGTTAGTAGCATGCGAGTTTCATAAGTACTGTACTGTAAATCTGTTAACAGGTTGTGTATAAAGAAATCAGTGTATAGTAACCATATTTTAATTTAAAAGAGTGTCCGTGGAGTTTCTTGCCCGTTCTTCTCCATAGGTACCTACTACGCTTTGGAATGGGTAACTAGCTTCATCTTTCTGACTGACCGACCCCTTGACAATTCAAAAGTGCCTGTAATTGGTTTATTTGAAATAAATGCTTTGAGTTTGAGTTTGTGTGAAAAATTACGCCACCTCTTTTCAATTAATAAACCAAATCATTAATTAAGTATCTATGTCGCAAACCACCTTGTGAAGGCCGCAGGAATCCGTTGGATGCGGAAAGCACAGAACCGGTCGATGTGGCGGCGCTTGGAGGAGGCCTATGTCCAGCAGTGGACGTCTTTCGGCTGAAATGATGATGATGATACCACCAAACCAACGACGGCATGTGAAGCAAAGTCAGAGGCCCATAGGATGGCATAAAAATTCTGACACCAGCACCCTAATTACGTAATACACAATCTGAATCATTTTGAAAGAGATTGCTAATCCATTGCTTCACAAGTTCGAAAAAAAAATCTGCTCAACAACGTAAATAACGCAATGAATGTTGCTGAACTGTCAAAATGAAACAGATTAGTGTCAATCATTTACGAAAATTACCACACGAAAAAAAGAAGACAACCAAACCTCTAGAGGTTAGAATATAGATTAACCTTACAAATCTTTGGTCTAAGGAATTTAGTGAAACAATGCTTTTAGATATCTAATAAAATACAATAACTACATGATATAAATGGCTATTAAATCTTACTCTAACTTTTTAAGGCCATGCATCATTCCTTAACCGTGATAGCCAAATGCTCTCGTTTCTGATGACCGGCCAAGCGAAACCGCGGCCAAATCTAGTCTACAGCGGACCGTTCAACTCATTTCGACCTTACTATCGTGACATGAAAGAAACAAAATTAACATACATTTCTATGGCAACGAAGAACCCAACACTATAACAAGTAATTGTTGGACACTTACACTTTATTGGAAAATCAAAAATGTAATATTTTATTGAATATTGTCCCATTTTAGCTCGACTAATTATGTTTATACGGCATACATTTGTAATTCCCGCGCGTCTTGAATAAATTAGAAAAGTAGATTTACAGTTTTGGTCTATTGCTGTGAGCTAGAATGTTATAGGATAACCGCATACAATCAAGGCCACACTAACAAAACCAGTAGCGTACCATGTCTGCCAAAATATCTCAATTATATATAAATATATAAGTTTATAAAAATATATTTATACATATATATTTTTTATTTGTTCTCATTTAGCAAATAATCACGGATTCATCTATTGAGATATGAAGATTTGTTTATAAAACGCACTAAGTTCTGAACACTCTGAACAGCCAGTCTAAATAAAATGGCGGCACATGCATCTATAATTTTTTTTTTATTCAGCAGGCTCCTACAAACTTGCTGCATGTTTTATGAGAAAAGCTTGCAATAAAAGGCAAAAGGTAGGTAAAAATGGTTGAGTGATATTAAGCTCTTCCTGAAACCTTAAGCGTAAAAGAAATTTCGCACGCAGTTCGGAGTAAAATTTATTATTATAATAAAATAATTTAAGAGACTTTTTGACTTAAAAAGACAACGAGAGTTAGGTGCTTCAATGCCTTTCAACCTTATTGTTCGTTTGCGAAACAAACCGTCGATGTGGGAAATAGAATATTGCATTCATATTGGATTACTTGTCAACAGTGTCAAGGTGTAACGTGAGGCATCGGGTAAGGTCTGGTGATAAACCCGTCGGTTCAGTAAACGAGTAGTAGGCGGCAGTTGCTACGTCGACGTAGAAGTTCTCTGTTCAGCACGGCCAGAAACGCCTGACGTCACAGACCTTGAGAGTACATTCACTTGACTAAATCCTTCCGAAGCCAGGCATACCCGGACGTACATACATATAGTTGTATTATAATAATGGTGATAGTGATCAATCGTGACGTGACTGTAGTTCGTGTTGTGAAATGTATGTGAATGTAGTTTTTGGTTCACGATTTGACATTAGAACGGTTTGCTGTTATCTTTTTATCGAATAATTATATGTAGGGAATTACATGTGGCCAGGTGGTTAAAAGCGCAGCAACCGTTCGCGACGTCCTAGGTACGTTCGACGGTCGCGGAGGGTGCAATATTTTCTTCTTGTTATACACCAACGGGCATAGCGATGATGGACGTTAACTCGTAAGACAAAGTCCATCATCGCTATAATCAACGGCGTTTTCCGTTGGTGTGGCCCCAGCATTAGGAAGATTTCAGTTACAATATCATTGTTGAAATAGAATTTTGCTAAAGTTTTTGCTCAAGTCTTTCATCAGATGTTACAAATTACAAGGTCTACCGAATATAAACTATCAAATGTCATTGAAGCCTTCATGTAAGAGACATGATCACATTATAATTCACACACAGTTCCTTTGTTATTGTTTAGTTAGACGCTAGGCAAACTACTGATGCCCTCATCGCTTATTACCTTGGCAGCTCCGCTTGTTTACATTTTTCGAAAACATTCGTATTGGAAATGTTTTAGATGCAAATTAATCATAAATTGTATTAATTTCCATGTTTTCTTGTTTAGGCGGCATTTAGGCGGCTGCTGTATAAATATACGGGTACTAAAAGTAAACAAGTGATCATTTACTTAGAATATAAAACACCTACAGCCATGTAAGCTGCTAATTATTTTCTTTATTAGGTACATAGTTAGCATATTATAATTCAGGCTTGTTGTTTCCTTAAAGTCAATCTTGCCATACAACCGTAGCTAATAAAGTCAATTTATGTTTGAGCACGGACCCAATTAGTTTCTGATACACTAAGAACGTTGACGCGCCTCTTAATTCGGACAATCTTTGAGATTCAATCGGTTTGATTGTATATTTTTGAAATAACGACAGCATCCGATCATTGTTTGTGTATATGATTTCACTTTATATTGTCAAACAAGTTTAGTAAACTTTTTGCTAACAGTGTCGGTTTAGAAAGGAATAGGGCGGTTATACACGAGCGGCAGGCATTAGAAAGTGGCCGAGGATCTCACCTGCTCCGCATGAGTTCTTCCAGAAGTCGCAAAACTTGCTGCACGCACACATCTCGATGTACGTCACTTCGCACTAGTGCCAATGTATTTTTAAACTTCACTTGTACAGTTTCGCAATCCTTCAGCCGGTGCGCATTCACACGATCGCGTTAATGTGGACAGCTGAGAAGAACTTTATTCACGTTATAGTAAACAGTGGCGGCGTAAACATGTCAGTTAGCGGCTCAGATGCTCGCTTGTGTACCGTTGGAACGTAGAAAGCGAGCGCGCGTGGTCGGGGCAGCGGCGGCCGTCGGCATCGTCCGGGCGAGCGGGGCAGAGACGACGTGCGACCGGTGCGGGCGCCCTCGTGCTACTGTCGGTGCCGAGTACAGGCGCCCGCAGCCCCAGCCTCGCCGGCAACCGCCACTACATTCGGATCTAATAAAACCGAGGAAATGCACACATTTCGCGAAAAACGATGTGATTATTAGCGCTGATTGACGGAATCGACTCGACGAAACCAAAGGCGCTGAAAAACGCGGAACAGTAATACGTCCACAGATGATTTACATAAGCGATTTCCGTGTGTAAGCTAGTTACTAATTTGTCGTACAAATTGTTTTTTTATCAGTTTACCCACGCTCCACCGTATCAAGAAGTCAAGAGTTGAAATAAAATATTTTTAGCGCGTTTTATGCTAGGTGTCATTATATTAGATAATAATATAGTTAATGTAAACAAGTAATAACATAAATTACGAGACAATAATATCTTGTCCGAATATTGTCGTACAAAAGAGTTCAACGCTCTACGAATGTCTACGGCCGTACGTGAGTCCGGAAGCGTGATCACAATGCCTGATGTAGGCACCGGTACATTATTGTATATTGGGCTTTTATTAAAACATTTTCACATATTTACCTTCAACATTTAAGTATGTACGTTCTAATCAAAATATGGGGAACTAAAAATTATGAGCGGAACTATCGTCGCGTAACGTCTATAAGTAAAATCGGTAAGATATTACTATGAGGAAACTATTAAACCAAAGTCGTGCCGTTTGACGAGATCACGTTGAGTCGATTCCGGTCAGACGATCTCTACTAACTCCGCAAGAACATAATTTCTACTACGATAACTCGGTTTTCCTATATAACCTCTAGATCCACTTTTCAGCGACACACGGATCCGAACACCGAGTCTGTACCGGTTTTTGTGTCTCGGTCTAGAACTGGTCGTGCCGCGCAATCCTGCGCAATATTCCTTTAAAATTAAAAGAAGAAGAAATGGACCACGAATAGGAGTTAATCGACTTCAATTTCTTACTTCAAGACTTTTAATTTAATATTATAGGTATGCTTCGGTAAGACTCGATCTGAGTTAGCTGTAACATAATAATAATGTTATTAAACTATGCTACAATAGTTTAAAAACATGCGTCTATTGTTTTATTCTTTTACGGATATACGTGTCATTTGAGGCGATTTGTTGTATGCTCTTGTTCCTTGGCTCTCATAGCTGTTACGCGTAGCCGACCCGTAGCGTGTAGCCGACCAGTAGCGTACTATGCGTAGCAGACCCGAAACCAACAACTCGTAGCTAACCCGTAGCGTACTACGCGTAGCAGATCCGTAGCGTACCACGCGTAGCCGACAGTAGCGTGTAATGCGAAGTTGACCCGTAGCGAACTACGCATAGCCAAATCGTAGCGTACTACGCGTAACCGACCCATAGTGTGCTACGCGAATTCGATCGCAGCGTGTAACGGTAGCCCACCCGTAGTATACAACGACAACAAACACAAAATTAAAATTTTACATGCAACACACAAACTTGGTAAGTAAATAAAATAATAAAAAAATTGAAAAATAAAAAGAGCTATGGAGTAGACGAACTTCCCCCATTTCTTCTTAAGCAATGTGCAGACGAACTAACCCTACCTTTTTATAAATTAATTAACCAATCGTTTGAAGAGGGAACCTTTCCCAATCAACTTAAAACCGCTCTGATAAAACCCATACATAAGAAAAATTCTAAAACTGACCCTAATAACTATCGCCCTATCGCGCTTTTACCAACTGCGTCTAAAATCTTTGAGAAGGCTATGTGTGACCGTGTATACTCTTTTTGTGAAAAATATAAAATACTTGACGACTGCCAAAACGGTTTCCGTAAAAACAGGTCTACAACGTTAGCAGTCTACAAATACGTACAAGAGGCTCTAGCTATTATTAATAATAAAAACTACGCCATAGGTATGCTGCTCGATATGACCAAAGCCTATGATAAGGTGCAATTTAAAATACTATTAGACAAGTTACATGGGATAGGAATACGCGGAAAAGCCCATGAATGGTTTGCATCATACTTAAAGGATAGGGTACAATTAGTAGAAATTGAATATTTCGATAACACCACAAGTGAAATAATTAAAACAAGATCCGACATTAAAGCAGTTAACGCGTCAATTCCTCAAGGGAGTGTGACAGGCTGCCTTTTGTTTCTTATATATATAAACGATCTTCCTAAAATTATAAATGGACCATGTGTTCTATTTGCGGACGATATCTCTCTGCTCACCTCATGCCAGAACGATGACAATATAAACGCTAAATTAAACTCCCTTCTTTCTACAGCTGTAAACTGGATGGATAACCATAATCTAGAAATTAACTTCACCAAAACAAAATTAATTACTTTTCATCCCCATCAAAAATCCCCATTAAAACTAAATTTCATTTTTAATCATGCAAAACTGGAACAAGTAAATGAATTTACTCTCCTCGGTTTGTCTATAGATACCCACATAAATTGGAAATCCCATATACAGAAAATAAGAGGAAAACTATCCAAATTTTCATATGCCCTACGCGAGATTAAAAAAACTACCAACCTGCAAACTGCACTTGTCACTTACTATGCATATGCCCAGGCATGGCTCAGCTATGGGGTCATGCTGTGGGGTAACAGTACAGACTCACAAACCATTTTCATTTTACAAAAGAAGTTAATTCGAATAATAACCAACATAGAACAAACAGATAGCTGCAAACCATACTTCCGAAAACACAAAATACTCACACTGCCCTGTTTATATATCTTAGAATTATGTAAATTTGTCAGAAAACATCCAGATTTTTACACCACTTGCGAACAAACACAAACAAAATACACCTTTCGACACAACAAAAACAAAATACACATACCTCAATCCCGTCTCAAAATGCACTCAACCAGCCCTTTAGTTATGTCTATAAAAATGTATAATAAATTGCCAAATGACATTAGAGAAGTAAGCAAAACAAATATATTTATTAATAAATTGAAACAATTTCTGGAATCCAAGTCATACTACTCAGTAAAGGAGTTTTTAGATGACAAATTGATTGCAAAATAAAATTATTCTTTCTCTCATACACCAAACATTATGAAATATAATATAATAAGGAATATAGGAAATCAAATATAAATATGAATACATAAATAATAACATAATTTAATATTAATGAAAATACTTCAAAGCATTTAAATAATAATTACCTATATTATTCTTATGCTTTTTTAAAAAAAAAATCCCTAATATACTATACCTATATACACAAACCTAATAATATACAATATATACATAATTATACACCCAATTAAACACATTTAATAATTTATAATAATATTGAATTGCTGCTTAACCCTCTTCCTCTCTCCTAATTTTGCTGTGCCCGACAGGGTCCATATTGATCTTTTACTTGTTATACCATCTATGTAATACATATGGAATGCAATAAAGAATTGAGTATTGAGTATTGAGTATTGGTACAACTATCTGTAGAAGCCTGGGCTTAGAAATCCCTCTGTTTTTAAATGATACTCGCAACTCGTAACGCATAACCGCTCGACAGCATAACTTTTTTTCTCAGACTTTGCCTCGTGGGTCTAGTGGTCGCAAGTGCTACTGCTGAGCATGAGGTCGTGGGTTCGATTCCCGGGTCAAGGAGGTGTTATTGAGTTTTTCTATCTAGAATTTCTCAGTAGCAGCCCGGAGTCTGGATTTGTGCGCGGATGATGGCAATAGGCTCGCCCCCTATTACATGGGAGTTAAACATAACTGGCGAAATGTGGTTGTACCTACTATAGGTACACCTCTGTACAACCCTTTGGGGAAATAAGGCGTGATGTTATGTTACTTACTGAAAACCACACGGTGTTCATCAACTATCTTTGGCCATGGTGCTGGAGCACTTGCTCAGTTCATCACGCTACCCTGGCCAGAGAATCACTCAACACGTCACCTGTGCCGTCATGTCTGCTATGAACGATGGACCAACCAGGTGACATCGGCTCTGATTGTTTACCAACACTGCGATGATCGATTCATTGCGGATGACTGTACCGTGCGTAGGATGAAAACAGATGATACAATATCTACTGAATTTTTCCTAATCAACAGTTCGTAGAAAATGTTTTTCATTGATACTGAATCATAGTACTGTCAGCAATAGAAGAGTGTTGATGGTAGAGCAATATTATGTGGGGGCGTAATAATAAATAAAAATTAGATTAGAGCGCCGCACAATGATTATTGATATAGCGGTCCCGCATGACGAGAACCTCGTGAAAGCTGAAAAAGATAAACAGATTAAGTATCTTGATCTAGCTCACGAGGTTGTCGACTTATGGGATGTGGATACAGCAATCATTGTGCCGATAGTCGTTACGGCCAATGGCATAATAGCTAAGAGCCTCGACCTACACCTGATGAGGCTCTCGTTAGGCAGCTGGATCAAGGGCTTGATCCAAAAAGCAGTACTCCTGGACACGGCACGTATTGTTAGGAGGTTCCTCTCTCAGGAGCCCTGACCACCGGTGGCTTGGACCCTGTTCCCGACACCGGTGGGCTACTATTTTTCATATTTTTAAATGTTTATTTAATTATTTTTTATAAGAATATTTAAAAATGTAATTAATTTGTATAAAAATGAAATAAAGGGAATAAAATTATATTAATTCCGTTTATTTCAAGAAAAACTCATTCTTATCTACGCATCTACTACATCACTCTTGTTTTTTCAAAAAATATTTTATTTTTAATGCTAATTCCAAATTCCCTTGAGCTTTCGAATGCAACCAGAGTTATTTGTCTACCTGAGCGACGTAAGGTCGCCTTTTGCAAACAACTTTTACAGTATGTACTGTAAAATTTTGTGCATGACTGTCTTATTGTTCTGTGGGTAATTATTATTTTTTGTAAAATGAGATTGTATAGTAGGTACACATGTACGGAAACCTTTTTTTTTTGGTTGGGAAATTATCAAATAACTTTTCCCGCTCTGGGCGGAGCGGGAGGGCGTGTCAGACTCTTACTGACTAAAACTCACCCGTGTTCCTTCAGTTGCCAGGGGCCACGGTATCCCTTTCGGACTATCCCGCGACCCCGGCAGGACACCTACATACCTTGATTACAATATTAATGCTCTAAGGTTTTTTTCAAATGTATGCACCAAATTCACGCAGGTTCTTATAACGTAGGCAATAGTTTTTAAAAAGTTACCCTTTGTAACGTAACATTTATAAGATGAGTAATATTTTTCCAAACATACATTTATTTCAAGCGAACCATATCACGGAAGAACCAAACGCCACTTATTTGTATTTAATAGCATCACATAAAGCCTAAATCAAAAGACTTCCGTATTTTTTACATTTAATAACTGACTTTAACATCGACATTAATCTTTCGTAAGTGAATGACAAAAAAAAAGATAAATAGGTATTACACGACAGTATTAGTCAGTTGGCATTATGTTATGCAAAAAAACTTATTGACCTTAGGGACACTTTTTAGGATTCCGTACCTCAAAAGGAAAAACGGAACCCTTATAGGATCACTCGTGTGTCTGTCTGTCCGTCTGTCACAGCCAATTTGCTCCGAATCTTATGGACCGATTAAGTTGAAATTTGGTACACATATGTATTTCTGTGACCTAAATACGAATGTATAACGTAAATAAATGAATTTTGAATATAGGGGTCACTTTTGGGGGGAAAACCTATAAGAAGTCTATGGTATTTAAATAACATGGTTAATTTCTCAATATTTTGCGTACAAACTTACATTTGCAGTTGGAATGTATTCCCATACATTCCAACTGCAAATGTACATGTATTTAACTACAATGTTAAGTTTGTATTTGGGATAAATTCATCCCAACTACGGAACCCTTCATTATGCGTAGTCCGACACGCACTTGGCCGGTTTTTTAAATTAATGAGCCCTATAAACTTTTTGCGCTTCTAGTGATGAACACTTTTTTAAATAATTGACGGCCTTTTCTCACAGTTGGTCGCACTTACTTGGCTATTTAGTGTATTTAGGACTCCAAAAGAGAAATAATTTGAGGTTCACAAAAAGATGCGCATTCATTATATGCGAGTGTTCAATAATATTTTTAGGAGAGCAAAATGGGAATTTTTTGAGGTTCGATTAAATACCTGCCTTAAGTTGTTGCTTCTTACAAACAATTGGCTTTTTTTTTTTTAGGTAGGGCATCTCGTAGTTGACCTATGAGATCATGACTACTTAACCGGGCTTTCCTGTGGGTGCCTTAAGCTACTACACTAAAAACAATGAAAACCTCCAGCCAAGGGTTATTCAACTATGCTAATTAAAACTAGGTGAACGCTCGCTAAGGGCACCCCCTGTGGGGTACAAACCTCGGCTTAGGGCGTCAACCGGAGGGAGGACATCAAGGATGGGACGGGCTGGACAAACATTTGGTTGAACTACGTAATACTAGCAATTAACTGTGTCACTCGTCAAGCCGTTGAATAGTTAACCTGCTGTCAAATCATATTTGCTAGAGAGATATGGATAACCAAAATATGACTGACAAATTAAATCACTTGGCATGAAACTTGACCACCAGATAAATAGCCATACAGTAAGTTCTGCGTTGAACTGCACGATTACTGACAAATGCGTTTACTGACTGGACTGGTCCACTAAAATCTGTGTGGTTCTTTCCTCAAAAGATCATCTCGGACACTATTCTGCATAGTCCTCGTAAAAGAGACTATGACCTCTGAGTTCGTTCGACCGTTCTACTCAGAGTAGTCAGATAGGAAACGCCGACCTCCTCTATTTTTTTAAATATGGTTGACTAGCGGACGTCACGCGGTTTCACCCGCGTAGTTCCCGTTCCCGCGGGAGTACGGGGATAAAATATAGCCTATGTTACTTGCTGATAATGTAGCTATCCATTGCTGAAAGAATTTTTCAAATCAGTCCAGTAGTTTTTAAGTTTATTCGTTACATAAAAAATACAAATCTTTCCTCTTAGATAGTAAGATATAGATAGAAATGTGTCAAAGTGTTTGTACAAATGAATATACTAATAGAAATAAAATCTTTTATCCTTTATCATTAGCGATGATCAAGTTTTATAAACGATGCGTTAGTTTTCCTTTCGATTTTGACAAACAATTATTTCATACAAAATAAGTTCTCTTGAATACTCTTTCAGATTATGATAAAGTATTATAGATTCACGTGTCAGCAGTTGCACGGCTTCGCGGGTATTAAATGTCTTCATTATGTCTGTCTTTATTTTCCTCTAAATTAACTTAGGAGACCCCTCCATGCACGTTTTTTTGCGAAAGACTTTTTATTGGTATTAATTAGACTGATACAAGTCTACAAAGACGGTTTATCTAAACGACAATTTTTTAATATATAAACAGTGTTTTTTCAACTAGTTAGGTATCTACATATTAATTTAAAATCGCTTTTCATGTTTTTCTGCGCGTCTTGTTCTAAACTACGCAATGGATTGTGATGCGATTCTACCATAATTTAAAGAATTTATTCCGGAAGGTTTATATGTATAATACATACATATTAAAATTACAAATACCTAATATTCTCGTCAAGTCGTAAGACCCGTGCGAAGCAAGGGATGGGTCACTAGTATCAACTAAAAGGAAGTACTGCAAACAGTGAGTAATAAAAAAAACGGCTAAGTGCGAGTCGTACTCGCCCATGAAGGGTTCCGTAGCAGCAAGTAACATTGAATGAAAGGTAAATTGCGGTTTACGATTTATGACGTATTAAAAAAAAACTACTTGCTAGATCTCGTTCAAACCAATTTTCGGTGGAAGTTTACATGGTAATGTACATCATATATTTTTTTTAGTTTTATCATTCTCTTATTTTAGAAGTTACAGGGGGGACATACATTTTACCACTTTGGAAGTGTCTCTCGCGTAAACTATTCAGTTTAGAAAAAAATGATATTAGAAAACTTAATATCATTTTTGAAGACCTATCCCCCCACACGTATGTGATAGATGAAAAAATTTTTTTGAGTTTCAGTTCTAAGTATGGGGAACTCCAAAATTTTTTTCTATTTTTATGTGAAAATCTTAATGCGGTTCACAGAATACATCTACTTACCAAGTTTCAACAGCATAGCTCTTATAGTTTCGGAAAAAAGTGGCTGTGACATACGGACGGACAGACAGAAAGACAGACATGACGAATCTATAAGGGTTCCGTTTTTTGCCATTTGGCAACGGAACCCTAAAAATGAAACCCACAGAGGCCAGTAATAAATGTGTTTAAAAAGAAAATCCGATTAATCGTGTGACCAACCCATTTGTCGCTGCTAAACATTTGTCAACTAATCCAATGGACTAACGCCACCAATCTCTAGGGAATGTACTTTAATTATTATGAATTAATTAACAGATACTAATCCAGACGTTCAACACTTTCGACTCCACCTACTTTTCATAGAACTCATACGCCATGCCGCCATACATATTGGAAGTGAACCCTCCGGGAGGGTTATCGGCATTACGTTCGATGGCGGTCAACGGCATTAGGTTTAAAACCGTGTTATAAAACAAAATAAAACATTGTTTTCAGGGGGTCTTGTCGCTATACGTAGTTACCAAGCTTTTAAATTTTTTGTGAATATTTGTAACCGGTAACAAAAAAAATGGTTAGATCTTAAAACCTAATAAATCTTGGTAAAATATACTTCAGATTTTATTTTCACGGTTTATAATGCTTTATTCGCTAAGAAAAACCTACATTTAAAATGAGCCCTCCGCGAGGGCACCCGGCATCCCAGATGCGACTAGGTGAACCCTCCAGGAGGGTTACCGGCACTGAACGTGTTGATGTGCGTACTAAATAAACCATATTAACAAGTTATTGAATATGCAAAATGTACTCAGTAAGCTTACGTACTATATGTATTGTACCGATCATGAAGGTCACTCAGTCTCTTATAGAAATCGGGAAGTGTTTTCTGATGACGTAGTGGTTTACGACGGGCTCGCAACAGACGGCTTTAAAACTGTTAATGAGGCTGATAAATATAGCTAATGAATGAATGAATTTACATCCTTATGCGTACATATCCTTAGTACGTACTTATCTAATAATTTTATGTGACAGTGAGAATATTTTCCTGCTCTTTTCCTTCATAATTTGGCTGAATCTTATGGAAATTGGCATACGACTGCCGAGTTGGTGAATCAGAACTAAAAATAGGCTAGTTGTAAAAACTATAAAAACATAGAGAAGGACTTTCTCTGAGTTATTTTATAGAGACATCTTGAACTATTATGATTTGTATTTTATAATTCATAATGGATTAGCAACCCGCCCCGGCTTCGCACGGGTATAAACCGGGTTATTATACATATAAATCTTCCTCTTCAATCACTCTATCTACAAAAAAAAACCGCATCAAAATCCGTTGCGTAGTTTTAAAGATTTAAGCATACATAGGGATATGGGAACAGAGAAAGCGACTTTGTTTTATACTATGTAGTGATAATAGATCAAATTGGAAGAAAATACATTCAGAATATTATTTAGTGTATATATAGGATTTGTCATGCCCCCCCTTGTAAAGTGGCGCCATGGATCTTTTAAAGTAAAATATGGACTATGTTTGATTAGAATTACTTAAGGGGACGATAACCGACTTTTAATGATTTTATACTGAAGATGACGTCTAAACGAGTAGTGTTAGTGATTTGGAAAAAATATATGTTAAATTAGAGCATTTCCCTAATATTTTAATATAGGCATATTTTTGATTATATTTATATTACATAGTGAAATTAATTTGTAAAGTTATGTCTAACGCGGATAAAAAACTGAGAATGACGCAAAATCTATCAAGCGTATTTTTCTGGAAATTTCACCATTTTAAAGATAATTAAATTATTGATCTTTTAGTATACTTGTTTTATTAAAATACTTTTTGTTTTACGTGTGATAAATTAATAATGCGTCTAATTTTGGATTGCGCTCCTTGATGGGCGAGTCCTATTACTGGCTGTACGTACGGCGCGTTGCTTGAGCTCAGTACAGAACACGCAAGCTAACCATTCAAGGTCACTGTCATATATCTGCGTCTTAACATCACGCCTTGTTTCCCCGAAGGGTTGGGCAGAGGTGTAACAGTACACCCACATTTCGTTAGTTATTTTTAAGTCCCATGTAATAGGGGGAGAGCCTATTGCCATCAACCGGGCACGAATCCAGACTCCGGGCTGCTGCTGAGAAATTCCAGATAGAATAATTAGAATTAGTGAATTAGATTAAAATCGAAATAGCTATCCAACTATCTACAATAGTTTATTTGTTTGCATTGATACAATGTTAAATCTTCAAAAACTAGATCGTAAGTTAGTTGATAATTTCCCACCCAAAAAAAAAAAAGTACTGTTTTATTCACATATTTATAATTTATATCGGTCTAATGTCGTGAACGAAACCAGTTACGACTGTAACAAGTATAAAATTGTGTCTGTAATTAGAATAACACACCGTCCTACGCATTTATCTTTAGCAGCAACCAGCAACACAACATACTTCACTAAAATAAAAAATAAATCGCTCGCCCTACCAAGGTCAGGTAATGACCGTCATTAATAAAAACATACTTTAAACATAATTTGTAAGGTCTGGCACGATTGGAACTCGTTGTTTGAAGGTTTATTTAAATAAAAGTTTATAATCGATCATGTATTAAAAAAAGGTTTTGCCCTTTTTAACCCATATCAGTCTGGATTTGTGCCCGGTTGATGGCAATAGCCTCGCCCCCTGTTATAATTAATGGAACTTGTACATAACTGGCGAAATACATATGGCCATAGGACCTCTGCCCAATCCTTGGGGGAAACAGGCGTGATGTTTCTTATCATGGATACCTCAATGTCTTTGCAATAGCTACGTTAACGAATAAATTTCAAGAGCTCGGCGAGCTCCTTGATCTGGCTTGACGATAACCTCTCGCCACAGAGGTTCATTGTCGTCATATTTAATGTTGTTTACTACAATCGTACTGATATCTAGAAAGTAGGAGACAACCCCGGCTGCGGAGATAAGCCCACTATATCGGGAATGTGGGAAGAGACAATTATAGTTGACTTTAACAGATATTTCTGTGGGTCATTAAATTTTATCCCCACGCATGCCGCTGGTTATTTAGTCAAGCGTTTGATTTCCTAGGTTTTAATACTGTCGGTGTTATACCTATTCATAAGGTAATGTTTTCTGACAGTTCTAGTCTTTATAGCAAAAGGCTTATGAAATAAATCATGAAAATATCGTTCATCATAACCGAAGGATTAAGCGCCACTAACACCCGTTCGAATTCACAGGAGATTAATGTTGAATGAGGAATAGAAATTCTACATAGCAATGTTAAGATAAATGTCAATCTGCCTAGCCTTTTCCCAACTATGTTAGGGTCGGCTTCTAATCTTACTGGATGCAGCTGAATACCAGTATTTTACATGGAGCGACTGCCTATCGGACCTCCATAACCCAGTAACTGGGTAATACGATACCCCTTGGTAAGACTGGTTGTCAGACTTTCGGGCTTCTGACGACCCGTAACGACTGTCAAAGATCCACGAATGACTTGCTTTCCGAGGCACGGAGGAGTCTAGGTATGTAGAAATGGTCACCCATCCACGGGCCAACCCTGGCAAGCGTAGCTTAACCTGGTGGATCGACCCGTGCGGCTGTTAGTACTTAGCCAGGAGCTAAGTAAGATAAATGTACGAGTAGTATTTTAGATTACATCGAATCGGTCATCGAAAAGGCGGCACAGTGAGACAGTAGGAAGCAAGGGACTGTGTAGAAAACGTTCTGTTAGTAGTATTCAATTTCGCTTCCTGCTTCGAGTTTGCATAAAGCCTCGTCTTCATTACGTTAACCGTCACGAACAACGAATGCGAGCATGTTCGGCGGTTATCGCGCGTACACACGTACAATCACCGAAAAAATGTACTGATCGTTTTGGAATTTTAATCATTCATTGTAGAAACCTCATTATTGAAATATGTCATTATTATCATATATACAAGCAAGTTAAATTAGGGAAGTTTTCTTTCACAAAGCTCTATCTTCTGAAGCTACTGTTGATCGATTTTTGTCGGGTTATGACTACAGTTTACGGGCTCGTTTTGGCTCGTATTCGCCCGATCGGTTCCATGCGTGTAATCGGGACGCAGCCTTATAATTTACTCAAAAGAGTATCTGCGTATACAATTTTGAAGTTTCATTGAAATCAACTTGTAAACAGGATATACATTTTATGGCAACGAAAATAAATAACACGTTATTTAGTTATTTTAAGCGGATTTTGATGAAACATTTATTTTGTATATTTGTTTTTGAAGCTGATTCATTTAACCTGTAATTTTAACTTGAGTTTCAAACTTCTAGTTTTTTTAACACTGTTTAATTTCCTTTTGATCTCTGCTATAAACATTGATTTATATATTACTAGCGACCCGCCCCGGCTTCGCACGGGTATAAACTTCGCACGGGTATAAACCGGGTTATTATACATATAAACCTTCCTCTTCAATCACTCTATCTATTAAAAAAAACCGCATCAAAATCTGTTGCGTAGTTTTAAAGATTTAAGCATACATAGGGACAGAAAAAGTGACTTTGTTTTATACTATGTAGTGATAAGAGAATAAATTAAAGAACAAATATCCAAGTTAGCTAACTGGTTATAAGTTTTAAGGTACTAATTACTATGGAATAACAAAAAGTACAATTAAAAACGCTCGACTGGCTGTTCACAATGGTGTGCCCACGCTTATGTATGGAAGTGAATGCTGTATGGCAAAAGAAGCATGAACGTAGAAAAATACTATGGAAATGCGTTCCTTGCGAAGCATGTGTGGTGTGACTATGAATGATAGGCTGAGGAATGATGTGATAAGACAGCGGTGTGATTTAAAAGAAGATTTAGTGACAAAAATTTAAAAAAGTATGCTGAGATGGTTTGGTCATGTTGATAGGTTGAATGAAAGGCGACTAACAAAATGTATTTACAAGGCTGATGTGACTGGAAACGCTGGGAGGGGACGCCCTAGGAGGACGTTTCATAAGTGCCCTTGTAGGTTTATGTGAAATAAAATATTTTGTTTTTTTTTTATTTTGACCTTATTGGTGATGTTCTTCAGAAAGGTCAGGTGCGTAGTACTCGCAACCGGTGTGCGTGTATGACCAGATGTATGAACGTAGACGAGGCAAAAGGAGTATGTAAGGATCGTAGCAGGTGGCGTTCTATAGTTTCTGCCTACCCCCAAGGGAAGAAGTTGTGAGTTTGTGTATGTGTATGTATGTATAATTAAAAAATCACGGGTTATCGTAAGATCCTTATCCTTACATCCTTACATATTATAAAACAAAGTCCCCCGCCGCGTCTGTCTGTCTGAACGCGATAAACTCAAAAACTACCAAAGTGACTTTCAAACGGGTTTCACCAATGAATGGAGTGATTCATGCGGAAGGTTTTGGTGTATAATTCATTAGAGTTTTGTGTAAATTGGCTGAAATATGACGATTATTGTCGAAGATATCGGAAAAAATCTTGCCGATTGGGAGCTTTACTGGCGTGCGCCGCGTTAGACGTAAGAGATATATCAAATTGATGTTCTACAAGATTGAAGGTCTTAAAAAGTTCAACAAAAAAGTCCCCAATAGCATATGTCTATCTTCTAAGGATGACCCACAGTAACCAATTTTATCTTTCAGAATTTCATAAAAAATTCATTGTTATTTCCGAAGCTATATTGACCGGTATCATATTAATCCTTATCCAATGAAATATGTTATTTAAATTGGGCATTTAATTTAAATCAATCATATCATTTAAATTAATAGTTTAAAGATATCACAGATTCAAAATTACGCGTAACAAAGTTATTATGGTTGACGGCAAAGCGGGCGTAGCGGTAGGAATACTAGGAATCAATGACCTTTTCCTCGGCTATTAGGTATGAAATCTCGGTAGTACGTTCCCGTGGGATATTTTCCGACATCCACGCGGGCGATGCCGCGAGCGAAGCCACGGGCAAAAGCTAGTATAAAATAAAATATATTTCCTTTTACTATATTTTTTGTGCACCATGTTTATAAAAAATTATAAGATTGTTCTATGTATGACCAAAGAATCAAATGAGCTTTACTGATAAGCAGAGAAAAAAATATTGGAATAAAATATTATTTTCCGACGTTAATTTAACATAAGTTTGTTTTTTTTAAATTTTATTTGCGCTGAATGAGCAAAAACAGAGCTATATATAGAATTAATAAAAAAACTATTTTTTTTTCATAAATAGAATAAAAATTCATCAAAACAAGAAAAAAAAAACGAACGAACGACCACAATTCAAATCATCAATTATGAACCAGTATTAAATTTTTGTATAAAAATCCATTAATTATGAACCATTATTATTTGTCTACGAGAACTATATTTACTTCCTCCATCTGTCGTGTCAATATGTTCAGTAGGTTTACTTAAACTAGCCAGATACTTATAAAATTAACACTAAAACACGACTACCTACAGCCAAATGACATCATAGATAATGGTCGGTTAATTGAGTTGCCTACCTGGACAATATTGGAACAGAAAATTGATATGTAAGGCCGACTGGTTGCAGACATAAATGTATGTAGTTTTAAAAGCCTTTACTGTACAGGGTTATTGTTATTGGTTATACGTCGGCAATCCGTTAAGGGGATGTAGGAGAGGTCATTTGCAACCAAATGACCCCTATGCCAATGACAACCATTTTCGAGTAATTTGACATTTAATATTCTAAAATGTATGAAATAAAAATGTTAAATTACTCGAAATTTTTTGACATTGGCATAGGGGTCATCAGTGTTCATTTACAACCAAATAACCCCTTTTGACTCATGCCAATATCAACCATTTTCGATTAATTTGACATTTTATATTTTAAAATGTATAAAATAAAAATATAAAATGTCAAACTCGAAAACTGTTGACGTTTGCATGAGTCAAAAGGGGTCATTTGGTTGTAAATGACCTCTCCCCAACGGATTGCCGACATCTAACCAATAACCCTGTGTACCTACTACCTCGTTGGTCCAGTGGTCGCAAGGGTGTTTGGATTTGTGCCCGGTTGATGACAATAGGACTTAAATATAACTGGCTAAATGTGGGTGAACTGCTATGGTACACTTCTGCCAAAACCTTCGGGTAATTACAGGTGTGATGTTATCCTGTACTATTATACGAGCAATATTTGTATGTATATATATTTGTTTATATACATATTTTTACCTACTGACGTTCTTGAAATCGGCTCTAACGATTTCGATGAAAGTTGCATTATAGGGGTTTACGGGTGCAAAAAATCGATTTAGCTAGGTGAGTCTCATATCCGGAAAAGTTAGTTTTCTCCGTATTTACACCCGAGCAGAGCTCGGTCGCCAAATGAATAATGACATGACATTATTGACATTAGAATAATGATCATGGCAGCATGGTATTAGTAAGTACCTACTATCACGGCAGTATGGAATTAGTAGGTACTATCCTATAATATTAAATGAGCATTCTCTATTTTCACCACAGCAGAACTCGGTCGCCCGGGTACTGTTATATTATATACCTACTTTCCTAAAAGAATATTGTTAAAAGCAAGCGATTTGCATTGACTCAACAGCATGGCCAACAACTTGCTTTACTTACGTTGCCTCATCTGCATCGCTTGAAAGAGTCCTAGAAAGCAAGGATGTGTACATAAGGAAAGTACTACCATACGGATTTTAAATATTGCAATTATCGACTTTAATCAATCTTTATTACCCGGTTGCCTAACCATTCTACGTCATCAATAAGCAAGGCATTAAAAAATATAAAAATTCTGCATCTATTTGTCAACCTGTCATCGATCAGGAAACAGTAAAAGACCATTTACAAAAAACAGATAGATTTAAATGTTGATTTTCCGCAAATAATGTAAAAATGATATCATCTTTCTAATGACGTTTACGGTGTACATAATTAAGTTAATTCTAACAATAGCTCAGGTGGTTTTTCCTTAGGATTGATTTTTCTCATTTTCCTGATATTTTTTAAACCTCATTAATTCATAATCACGGAGTCTGACGTTTGAACGTTTTTATTACGTCGTCTTTTACGAGAGTGAATTCCCATATGACATAGTTTTATTGAAATATTAGTCAGTCTTGTGTAAGACCTACTGTGCGTTCATTAAAACTTGTCCCGTGACGCGATTGGAAGCACTGTTCTGTCAGTGAAACTAAGCTTGACAAGCAATGCTGCCAACATGACGGCAAGGGACAAGTTATGGTGAACGGTCTGTATGATAATATTGACACTTTTGTATTGTTTGGTATCGGCAAAGATTAGACCAAGTTTTTTCTAGTTGTGAGCGTCGTTAGAAGTTAGGCCTCGGTTTCGAAGTCAGCGGGCGCGGGGCGGCAGCGGCGGCGGCGCGAGAGCGGCGCATTCAAATGCATAGTTTTATTATGGAACTGTTCTCGCTCTCCGCGCTGCTGCCTTCGCGGCCAGTTCCATATAAATCTATGCATTAAAACGCGCTGCTCCCCGCGCCGCCGCCAACGCCGCTCCGCGCCCGCTGACTTCGTGTCCGTAGTCTTACGGTTTACGTTGGTTGTCGTCACCAACGCGTTTGATGTCAGAAAGAGCCTTCAAAAGTCACGGTAAGTCCTACGCTCCACTTCTACTGAGCGTTACAATCCGTGCCGACTGGAAACCTTTAAGTATAGTCTATGTACCTAAAGCCGGGTCTCCTGCGCGTGTTTTTACACAAAAACATTACAACAAAGAGGCGTGGCCAAACACCAAACACGACGTTTTGTATTAAAATAAAGGAGACGTTTCATTTTTGTATGGGACTCCGGCCATAACATTTACACTTCAGAAAACCTGGGAAACGAACTCCTAAATACAATGAAGACTGTTTTTTTCCATAATATCTAATACTTTTTGGGCACAAAATAAAAACCGAAAATGTTTGACGTTTGTCAGGAGAAATACGATTATCGACAGCTAGCCATTTTCGTCCAGAAGTACCTACAAATCTACAATCCACAAAAGCAGTTTTTTATTTTTATGATGAATCATACTTTCTAATTAATCAAAAAAGTTGTATAAGATAGCTATCTTATTGTAGTACAGAAATACACGCCTTTCATATTTATTTGAATAACGTCTACATGATATTATTTTGTTAAAATGTAACATGATTTCTGGACGAAAGCAGTATGCAAGTAAAACGACGCCATGATGAATAAAATATGGCAATAATTTGTTAAACTATTATTTTTTGTGCCGAAGTAATCAGAGGAATAAACAGGAAAGAATATTTTTCCTCAATTCGTGGAATTTTTTCCTTTTATTTTCATTACGTACACTTTATGGCCGAAAATGAAACATCTCCTTTGTATGTGTAAAATTGTGTGATGTTATGATTTACACGCCACACGTGGCAGAATGTGATGAGACCATTGTACTAAACTTAAGACCATACGTATAATGAACCATATTCTGACAAATAAATGATGACAATTACACGAGCTATTGTCGTATAGCTCGTGCAATACGGACAAAAAAATGGCCTTCACATTAACAACTCGACTTGCCGATACGACTTTTTCCGGCCAAGATGATGTTCTAGTTCAATAACGTGGTAGTTCTATTTTCTAATAGGTACATACCTAGCTGGCAGACATGGAAGTGTGGCGTGGCAGGCATGGCCCCACCACGGATACTGTCCTGACTATCCGACCTGCGTCGCCAACTCGCATCACTTACCTGAAACAAGAACAGTAGAAAATAATTGAGTTAATGCCCGATTTCACTAACATAAACGCACTGTTGGATTTTCAACTCTCAGCGCTGAGCTAAGTGTTGAAAATCGAACAGTGCACTTTCATTTAGGCATTACATTTAGGTGGCGCTTAGTATTACTGATAACAAGTGAATTATATGAACTGTGGGGTTATGTGTGCCTTTTACTTAATGAAAATCTTAAATTCACTAACAGAAAACGCACAACCTAAACGGCTGAAGTATTCCCGTTTGAGCACCTATACGTTGAGCACCAAAGGTATTTCCATTTGAGCACCAATCAATACAATAGCTGGGTCTAGATGCAAAAAAAATTGCACAATGATTCCTTATTTAAAAGTAAGTACAAAGGAAGGGTTTATAAATGTTTCCCCTTAAGGGGGATACATTTAAATAACAACAAAAAAAATAAAGTTAAATAAAAACAAAAAAAGGGGCATAAAGCTGCAACTAGCTTACGGCCGATCAAAGAATCGATCATTCAGATGTATCCAGTGTGGAGCAGGGCAGCTGGATTATGTTTATCGATCGACCTTCGATTATGTAACTTTGTTAAGTATATTTTGAGGTGGCGACTACTCAACGTCGATTGACAGCAATCTAGTTGCTTCCTTACCGCGCATTTACAACCCATATACAAGTTGTGATACTGTTGCAAACAAGTCTTGTCGAAAACATGTCGTGTTGGGTGGTATGGGTTTCATACATGTATTGACGTTGTTTCAGACATCTCTTGTCAACTATTTTGTTCACTTTTTGTAAAAATTTCTACACGTTTTGCATACAACTATACTCCATTTGAAATAAGATTAGACATTTAACTAAACCTTTTTTACAGTTCGTTCAACCGATTTTGACTTCTATTGCGTTGGTGGCATGACAAATAGCAGCTGCAGTAAACATTGGTATTGTAACCACTTTTTTGCTTTTAATGCCATCCTTATGCCTACGGTATAGAAGTCAAAATCGGTTGAACGGACTGTAAAAAAGTTTGTTTAAATGTCTAATCTTATTTCAAATGGAATATAGTCTTTATAACTTTTTTTAGGTGTAAACTATAAACAAAAACAGTAGACACAACATGTAGAATACATGTTTATGCCTTGGTGTAAACGCGGGGTTAGAAATGTAAACTTGTTTATTAGCATACCTATTTTATTTTATTTTTATTTTATGATGCCATACGCCCATACAGTGGTCGTGTGTTTCGAGTTTCAGACCCGTTTGTTGGTTTCAAAACCACTTACAAAAACACATTTTAATAAATGATAGAGAACCTGTGTTAAAGATTTGGTTTATTATTAGTGAGATCGGTAGCTAGGTCGCCATCTTAAGTTTCTATACGAAGAAGCCTTCAAGAGGTCCTTGACTGTCTGATGGACCGCGCAGGGGTGAGGTTTTTACTCGCTCAGCACTGTGAAATGCGGTCCCCCACAAAAAAAATCTAGATAAGTATTTAGTAAAACCTATTTTGCTGTTCAAGGAGGTGGCTGATTGCTTCATTAACATTTATTATACGAGCAATATTTGTATTTATAATTATATTTGTACCTACTCACGTTCTCGAAATCGGCTGTAACGATTTCGAGTTGCAATATAGAGTTACGTGAGGCGAAAAATCGATCTAACTAGGTCTCATATCTGGGAAAATTCGTTTTTTCCGTATTTTCACCCGAGCAGAGCTCGATCGCCCAAAGTTTAAAACAAGATAATGAATAACGACATGACATTATTGACATTAGAATAATTATAATAGCATGGAATTAGTAAGTACCTAATATTATGGCAGTACGGAATTAGTAAGTTCCTAATATCATGGCAGTATGGAATTAGTGGGTACTATCCTATACTATTAAAAGAGCATTCTCTTTTTTCACCAGAGCAGAGCTCGGTCACCCAGGTACTTAATATTTATAACACGTTGAATGCAGTAATTATATTGTGCATCATACACACATAACGACGCTAGAAAGGCATATTGTATGAACGACCACCTTGGTCAAAATTGAGTTATTTATATCGTTGGAATCGGCAGATTTTTCTCTTTCGAATGGTCTAGGTTTCATTTAAATCTGAGCACTTTTGTGGTCGTTAATACAACGGTGATTTCAGTCATTTTCGTATTGAATTTTGTTTTAAATCCAACCATTTTCGTCATTTGTTTCATAAACCGTACATATCGTTAGTAAGTTGGCCTTAATTCATTTAGCTTATTTTGTTTAATTAAAGATTTAATCTTATGACACTTTACCAAATCATTTTTTTCATTGTTTTTTCAATAAACCGTTTTACTAGTTGGCCACTTTATTAAATCATGAAAATAAAACAATTTATTTGTGCATAATTTTTTGTTTATTGTCCGTTAAAACACTGTACCTTTCTACTAATTACAATAATTTGGACGTTAAGCGCATTTTGTCGTCAATGTTTAATAACAAGTTGGTCGATCATACATTTTTACCTGGCACAATTTTGATGTATCGTAAGCATTTAAGCTACTTTAATTTAAGCAAAGTTTTTTGTTTTAGTAAGTTAAGCTTACTTAAAAATAGTTTTTGTGTGAAATAGTGGTAGATAAGCTGTACTCCGGGAGCACATTTTATGCGCGCGAACAGGTGAGAATAAGGTCTGAGCGTTGTGATGGCGCTTCAGTCAACCACGCACTGTCGATGTCAGTGATCACGCACGAACTGACCGCTTTACTCGAAAATTGTTTTCTCTTAAATACACCAACAGTCAGACATCAATTTATAGTGGCGTCCGAACGATGCAAGAGGATATTTAGAAACATTAGATCCATTAGACTAAAAAGGACATTAATGTTTGAACCATATTTAGCTGACTATGAACAGGTAAGTGTAATATTAAAGTACCTACCAAATCAAAATGCATGAACTGAGAACTAACTATTAACAACCTACCTACATTTAATACCCGTATTTGTTTTTACTTTAGGTCGAAAACGTAGTAGCAGACGAATCGAATATTATTGAGGAAACCAGCAATCAAGTATGTTACATTTACATCTGGGAGTGGCGCGAGGAGGCGAAACGCCAGGGCGTAACTACGATGCCGCGAGAAATCACAGCACAGCGGCAGAGCTCCGGCGGGATCTCATGACGTCATAGAGAGTGTTATTGTCGCGACCCAGTGCTGGACACGCCACAATTGCAGCGATAAGTCGCCTATATAAAGAGTGGCTAGAGAGGCGCCACGGAGTCCTCACCTTTCGCCTGACGCAGGTCCTCACCGGACACGGATGTCTCGGGAAGTTCCTGTTCCGGATAAGGTGGGAGGAAACGCCCGGGTGTCACCATGGTGTGGATCGGATCGCCCGGAGGACACGGTGGAGCATACAGTGGAGGTCTGCCCAGCTTAGGCGGAGCACCGCCGTGTCCTCGTGGACGTGATCGGCGGCGGTGATCTCTCGCATCCGGCCTTTGTCCAGACCATGGTACGGAGCGAGAGTAACGCTCGCGAAGGAGGAGGCGTGAGGGAGAACGCGTGAGGGAGAGGCAAACTTCGCGCCTTCACGCCCCTAGTCGCCACAGGAGATGCCCTGGGCGTCGTAAATCCCAGACCGATTCCCGGCCACCGTAGGCGAGCGCGGACTTGCGGACGGTGAGCAATGGGTGGCTCGTCATTCGATAAGGACCAGACCCAGGTCGACGGCGCGTTGTGTTCCACGCGCGCCTCAAAGAGATGTCAGCACAAGTGACGGGGTCCGCTAGGGCCGATGCCTGCCGGGGTCGCGGGAAAGTCCGAAAGGGATATCGTGGCCTCTGGCAACATACAGGCAACTGAAGGAACACGGCTGGGTTTTAGTCAGTAAGAGTCTGACACGCTCTCCCGCTCCGCCCAGAACGGCAGAAGTTATTTTTACAATTTACCACTAAAAAAAAGTATGTTACATTTTAGAAAAAGGATTTAGATAATATTTTTATAAATAAAATACAGCATAAATGACACAGCAGCTACTAAAAAAGTTGAAGTTATTGGTAAGAATAGGTGTCCAGGAGATAATTTGTATAAAAACAGACTTCCTATTACTAAATACAAATTATGCTGATTTGGTAAAGCTTTGTAAAATCTTTGCTATCATGAGGTAGTACACACGTAGGTATCATGAGGACTATCTTAATTTTAAAACTTGCAACGTTAAAGAATTGTTGCCAGATTTGTTGAAGACGTCGACGATTGAAGTTAGGTAAATAGTAAATACTAAAATGGGATATTTACCATGTACATTATCGCATGTGAATGACCATTATACAATTTTATAAGTTAAGTATTTCACCAAAATTTGATTTATTAAAAAAAAATCGTGATTTTTTTTTCGCAATTGAACACATTCAAGTACCTATTTGTTAAATGGTTTTACTTTTTATTACACCACCTAGTAGGTACCTATAAGAGTCTACTAGGCACATACTAGTTATGTTTAATATTGTTGTATCTGTATAATTTTCATAAAACTGATTGATGTCAAAATTGAGTGGTTTTTTGTTTAATAAAATTAATGTAAAAAGTTGCTTTATGTTTTGTTACTACATGTCATACGAACATCTGTATAATTTTTATTAGACTTGATCTCAAAAAGTACGTAGTTTTTAGGGTTCCGTTGCCAAATGGCAAAAAACGGAACCCTTATAGATTCGTCATGTCTGTCTGTCTGTCTGTCCGTCCGTATGTCACAGCCAATTTTTTCCGAAACTATAAAAGCTACGCTGTTGAAACTTGGTAAGTAGATGTATTCTGTGAACCGCATTAAGGTTTTTACATAAAAATAGAAAAAAAACAAATAATTTTGGAGTTCCCCATACTTAGAACTGAAACTCAAAAAAAATTTATTCATCAATCCCGTACGTGTGGGGTATCTATGGATAGGTCTTCAAAAATGATATTGAGGTTTCTATTATAATTTTTTTCTAAACTGAATAGTTTGCGCGAGAGACACTTCCAAAGTGGTAAAATGTGTGTAACTTCTAAAATAAGAGAATGATAAAACTAAAAAAAATATATGATGTACATTACTATGTAAACTTCCACCGAAAATTGGTTTGAACGAGATCTAGCAAGTAGTTTTTTTAATACGTCATAAATTGTAAACCGCAATTTCCCTTTCAATCAATGTTACTTGCTGCTACGGAACCCTTCATGGGCGAGTACGACTCGCACTTGGCCGCTTTTTTGTTTAATTATAAATGTGAATCTCGTTTTTGATTTAGTTTTTTTAAGTTATAAACAAGTTGTTTTGTGTTTTTAACTGTTTAACTTTGTGAAGTGTGCTGTTGTGTAATTGCAATTGTTATACTTCTTTATTTTGTATTTTATTTTTACCTGCCGCTAAAAACTAAAGTAATATTGGTATATAATACCTTGATCCTAACCGTTACTAAGATTAATGAGTAACATTAGATTTTTTGGTTTTCCGTGGTTGACTAACTCGGCCTGTTAAAACATTTTATTGGAATATTAAAGTTTACCGAATAGAACATAAGATACTTTAGTTGTAGGTTGTATGCACCTATTCGATCGTTAAAACATTTTTTACAGGACTTCTAATGTTGGAATTTATTTTTATTTATTTTATTTTTTATTTTTTTAATTTTTTTTTAAAAACGTTGCCCCACACTAGGAATTTCTCCTGTATCGTGGGTGCGATTACAAACATATAAACTCACATACACAAACAGCCAGACCCGGAACAACTACTGGTAGGTCATACAAATATTTGTTCCGTTCGGGAATCGAACCCGCGACACGCAGCGCAGCAGTCAGCCGCTTAACCACTGCGCCAACCGTGCCGTCAATTATGACTTAAGTCAATTTTACCTGACAAAGATTATTCACAATCTTGTATTATCTCCTAAAAATATATCAAAAAGGCATAAAAAAATATTTTGAGTTACTAATTAAATAATAAACATATTACATAATAACTATTTTGAATTTCAACAAAAATAATCCAGTTGTTAATTTATTATGATTTTTTTTGTGAAAAGTTAAACTTCAAATCCATTTATTGAACAGTTTAAGCAATGGTCGTTAATACAATTTGCCTTTCTAGCGTCGATAAATCAATCATGAACACAACGACGCACGGTTCGTCCCCTACTAAAAGGATCTTTAAACCGTCATTAATAACATGAATAACACGTTCTCGTCTAAGTATCTGACACTCGGAACATAACGGAAATACTCAACAGTAACTACTTACTCACCCATTGAAGCATTCATTATTCTGTCGAGGAGTCCGATTTTGTTCTAAAACAACGACATTTTCTACAATAATATTCAAAATATACGCCACGAATACGCCTTGCACATTGTACACTTCCACAACTATTAACTAAATGCTAACTTATCTGATATTATGAATAACTGATCTAACAAGTTTGCTAACTTTTATTAAGAACTTGTATTCACATTTTGGTTGTTTAAAAAAACAAAAATGTTGACCTTCCTCATCACAGATCGAAACCGAAAGTAGGTATTTTGTGTAGAATCGCTGTTCGAATTATATAATAATAGCGTCTTATCAAACATTAATAAGGTTGTTATTTATGTACATTTTATTTTTTTATTCCGAATAAATTGCAAAAAACAAAAATTAATTCAAAAATATTTCGTAGCTGAATAAGATGTAGGTAACTATTTATGTAAAAGATTACTTAGGTCTATTAGTTCTTTGCCCCGCTTTGTAGGACACGTATACGGGTTTAATAACAACAACAGCATTATTCTCGCCTCCTATTACATGGGACCTTGCCATATCTGGCGAAATGTGTGCAACCAGTGGCGGATCCAGGATTGTCGTTTGGGGGGCTTGACCCTGCTGACGATAGGTTTTAAAAGCACACAATATTTTAATTTGCATAACACATAACAATTCGGATTACTTTTATCAAATTCCTCAATGACTTCGTTAGGTTGTAGACTACCAGAGATATCTCGATGAATATACAAGGCGGTCATACCGGGCAGCGTGGGTGGCAGAATGAGTGGCGCGCAGATTCAAAATTCGTCACGTAAACAAAACATCATAAAGAGATAATTGATGATCATTGTACCATATGTAGAGTAATGCTAGTTAGTAAGTTTAATTAGAATAATGTCAAGTTCACTTTAAGATTTGTCACGTAAGAACTAAGATGCTTTTGGGGGTGGAGACTTGAGCCCCTTAGCCAGCCCTGGATCTATATTTTTTTTTGAGGCGGGGCAAAAACTGCCGTCTGCTGCCCCGCCAATCTTTTATGGGGATGCGCTAAGTTAGCTCGAGAAATTCAAATTTTCTCAAAATGAAAATTTTGCCAGTAACATATTAATCAAATTTTATCGATCGATTTTATCGGTCTGAGGAGAGTGAGGGACAGTCAAAACAGCATCCTGAAAACTGTAGCCGAGAGCTTCGGCTCTCCGATTGTCCAGCAGTTTGTGCGGAGGTTGATTTTTACTAACACTAGGCAATAAGTTATTTTTTGTATGTTACTAACACTATATGGATATTTTGTGTCTGAATTAAAACAATTTGAATTTGAATTTTGAATTTGATAATGCGCCAATCTAACAGGGGTGCCAAAACTGTCGTAAAAAAGAAAAAAATTAAAGATTTTATGTGCAGCGCGTCTCATTTATTGCAAAGTTGCGGTGAGCTAGATGGTGCACATGTCTGCTACGCTTGAATTTGTTGCCTCCTGAAGTTGGCGCCCGGGGCACGAGCCCCGGTTTGCCCCCCCCCCCCCCTAGATCTGGGGCTGCCCTTAGCCCCCCTCCTGGATCAGCTACTGGTGTGTACTATAGGTACACCTCTGCCGAACCCTTCGGGAAATACAGGCGTGATGTTATGTAATGACATAACAGAAAATGTCGCCTGTTATTCCCTAAAAAGTAGGCAAAGGTACCTAGTGCGCTCAACGACACAAACTATGCATTTCCAGTAGAAGCTGGACTCTCATATATACAGCATGTAAAAAAAAACCCTGTCCGATCCGTGACGGTGTTGTTAGGTATCGTACTGAGAGTCTATTTATGTGGTAATATACAGGAAAAAAAAAATCGCCTACCTTTTTTAAATGGAGAATTTCACTTGGGGCGTGGGTGGCGGGTGTCTACAAGTCATAACTTATGAAGTTATGACCCCAGTTGAAAATTTTATTTATTTTTATGGATTTGGGGTCATTTTGGTACTGAATTTTTAAATGGGAATAATCTTTTTTATTTTCAATAATAACAATTCAAAACTTTTTGCATATGTTATTGAAGTACCTTTTTTTTTCGTTCGGATTTAATCAAATAACTGGGCAGAGCGGGAGGGCATGTCAGACTCTGACTAAAACCCGTGTTCCTTCAGTTGGCTGTATGTTGCCAGGGGCCACGGTAATATATAAAGCACAAGCATAAAGTTTCATAATCTAGTTAGTGGATGCCGTACTGTTCTCCTAGATAGGTTACAAAATAACCTGTGTTTAGGAGGAAGTAACGGTAACCCTTTCGGACAAACCTGCAACCCTGGCAAGCATCGGCCCTAGCGGACCCCTTCAGTTGTGTTGACACCTCTTTGAGGCGCGCGTGGAACACACCGACCTGGGCTTGGTCCTTATCGGACGGCGAGCTATCCATTGCTCACCGTCCGCAAGCCCGCGCCTACGGCTTGCGATTCCCGACGCCTAGAGCGTCTCCTACATACGGAAAGCCTAAGCTTACAATGCGAGGCCAGCTTAAATTGGTTTTGTACAGCCTAATATCCAATATAGGTTTTCAGACATTAGACAACAGAAATGCAATTCCCATTTTAATGACAATTGGGCAATTAACACACTGTCACGCACCACGCAGCGTAGCGCGTGCATGCGTGTTTTAACGTTGCTTGTAAGTATCTCCGTTTGTATAGAAAACACGCACAGTCCAACACACAGAAAATGCATCCACGCGCGTTCATTCAGATCGTTGACATGCAACATGCAGCGTGATGCGGTCAGCGACTGATCAAGAGTTCTGACCGCCCTAGGCTAATTATGAGGACGCGCCCCCGCCAGGTGTGTTACAGACGGCCTAAAAAGTAGTAAGTGAGTAGAGTAGTAGTGTGAAAATCTAAACATGATTCATGCTACCTATAAAAGTTTTCAGATCGGTCTGCAAGCGAAACTAACGTTGTTTTTAATCTGTATGACATTCAACCTTAGAGTGCATTTAGTTTTAGTGTTTTGTCTCGGTCTAGTTGAAATATTTAGGGTAGATGCAATGATGATTAGTATATGCGAAGACACGATCTCAGCGCCCCCCCCCCTTGATCCTCGCGCCCTAGGCTGCAGCCTAAGGGTTAATCAGGCCCTGGATGCGGTGCAGTGTGATAATCGCCTTAACGTCAAAAACTTGTCAAAAATTTAGGTTTTGAGAGATTGAGACTGTGATTAGAATGTGAACGTGGTTAAACGGGGAAATTCCTGATGGAAAAGCCTCATAACACCACTATTGAAGAGGAAACATTTTTAATCCTTCCCATAAGGATTATGAAACGTTATTGCTTACAAAGTTAACTATTGTTTATCAATCCGAAGTAGTTATATTTCTCACACAAATACTAGGTTGACATGAATAGCGAGGAGATAATATAAAAGGTAATATTGTAACACATGACCGTTATTCTTCTGTTCGATCACAATTACTAGTAATGTGTAATGAGATCATGCTCTTCAACATATGTAAAATGGTGTCGTGGTGTAATAATAACGTTTATCTTTTGTTGTTATACTATTCAATCATGTAAGAAATAAGCTGTTAATACATGGAGGACGCAGTTTTCTTTGAATCGTGATGTAATATGTTTTACAATGGTTTCTCGTGACGTTTCAGTCGTAAAAAGTACCTCTGATTAGAAAATAACGTAATAGTTCACGTGTGATTTCTAGATTTTTTATTGGTAATCAATTAGGTAATCATACGTCATGAGTCATGAAAAATTCTGGTGATCGCATGACTCATGACCATCACCAGAATTTTTGTCATCTTACTTGAGTCGTGTAATTTCTTTGTAAGTAATTACCTTTGTCAAACTACTTTTAAGAGAAAACTCACAAATATTGTAATTAATATTTATTTTAAATTGAAACTATTCTAAACGCTGATAAGAATTAGTTGAATTGCTAAATGGAATCAAAACAGTTTCTGCATCTGCAAAATTATTTTTGTCCCACAACTTATCTTCAATATTTCAGTAGACCTCAAAAACCAAGCCTGCTCTACAAATGGTAGACCGCGTTCAGTCAAAGATAATTGTGTCTTTTCCCGGACCATGCAGATGCACTATGTAGATGTCATTATTTGGAGAGACGAAGATTGCTCCTTCAAACAAACACAGCAACTGAGATTTCCATACATTTGCATGTGCTCATTTTTAGGTATCGGATATCATCATCATCATCATCATCAGCCTTTAAATGTTCCCACTGCTGGGATACAGGCCTCCTCTCTGTGGAGAGGGAGTGGGCCGTAATCCACCACGCGGGCCCAGTGCGGGTTGGTAGATGTCAGATGTCTTCGAATTTTCGGTTCTAGGACATGCCGGTTTCCTCACGATGTTTTCCTTCACCGTTTTGAGAGCAGTGGTGATGAAATAATTTACACAAAGTAAAGCGCCTGTCTGGGTTCGAACCTACGACCTACAACTCGTAAGTCGCGGCCGTTACCACTGGGCCACCACTGCTCTCCGGCCACCACTGCTCTCTGATTTTAGGTATAGGATATAGTCCTATAATATAATTTTTTTATAAAGGCTGTTCAGCGGTTTTGTCGGTGCCTTTATTTACACCTGCGCGCGCATCGCTAGCGGAAAAACAAAACAAGCGTGCCATTTTTCATAAATCGACTGTAGCAATTAACATTGTCGGACCTTCATTTTAGCGATTTTTAAATTTATTGCCTTAAAGGTCTTAGAATAAATTATAAAAATGTTTCCGCAAAGATTTAGAAGCAATAAAAAAAAATCGTAAGAATGTAGATCCGACAATGTTAATTGCTACGCAAAAATATTTGTTATAGTTTTCGTTGTGAGATTAATTATCATCTAAAATACAAAATCTAAAGAATCAAAAATATGAAATCTAAATTAAGTATTGTCACCAACCGACGTAGAAAAGTTTTTAAATGAAGCTCCGGATAGTCAGTAAGACCTGGCAACAAAGGTTAGGTGAACTTTATAAATCTAAATGTATCATCTATATAGTTACGTTATAGTAGCATAAGTTCTTATAACAAGTCTGTCTTTTTCCTCGCAAGTGTCTTGAAAAACGTCGCGTCGTATGAAACGCGCGTGCATTAATGCACACTCGGCTACCTTATCAATAATACTTTATGAATAATACCGCTTCGAGTATAATGACTAATACTGCACACTTGTATCATAATGTACTATAATATATAAATATAATTGATACGATATTCTGAAAAAAATCGTTTCTGAACACTCAGGTTCAGAACTTTGCTTAGCCATAGACAACTTTTTGGTATCAAAAGCTACTTATTCTGAGGTCCTCAGTAACCGAGCAGCAGTAGATAATGGAGAATGACGGTAAATTAATTGGAAACTATTACAAACAATACTTTTCCTCTACAAATTCATAAAGATAGTAAAGTGACTCAGTTAATTAATTTTACGTTCGAGTACCTATTTTATAATTAAAAACAATCAGTCAAACAAGGTTTTACTATTGAATTATTAAGGATAAATTAATATATAATTAGGTAGGTAAGTACCTACAATTAGTATTGTTAGACTGAATGTCTGTTTGTAAATACTTACTTACATATCGTTTAGGAGCAAAAACATGTAGAGGTAACGTAAAACAATTTTTTGATTCAGGATAGTAACGTCGATACTTTTAAACATAAACTCCGGCTGTCGAGAGAATGTGTTCCTGATACCCTGTTGCACATGTAAAACACGTATTCTTTTGTACTCAACTGACAGGTGTCAGGAAAGAATTCTCTCGGCGGGCGGCCGGAATATAGAGGTTGTAAAGCTGCACTAAGGCTGGTTTCACAGCTGTCCGGGAGACCCGTGCGGGCCGTCCGTACGGAACAGAGACACACGTCAGGCGTTGTTAGAACCCGACGGCATACCCGGAAAAGCCTGGGTCCTGGCCATGGGGGCTCTCGGGCCTCGACTGAGGGGGCTCCTAAGCGCATGCATGGAGAGGGGCCAGTTCCCACTTCGTTGGAAGACGGGGAAACTGGTCCTCATCAAGAAGCCGGGGCGCCCAGCGGACTCTCCGTCCGCTTATCGGCCCATTGTGCTGCTCGACGAGGTGGGCAAGCTCTTTGAAAGAGTCATTGCAGACCGCCTCGTCGGGCAGCTGGTGCGAGTGGGGCCGGATCTGGTGGAGAGCCAGTTCGGTTTCCGCAGGGGGCGCTCTACGGTGGACGCCATCATGCGCGTGCGAGCCCTCACGACGGGGGATGCTGTGGCCCGGGGCGGGGTCGTCTTGGCGGTGTCTCTAGACATCGCCAATGCCTTCAACACCCTGCCCTGGAGTTGCATCAGGGAGGCACTCCGGTATCACCGGATGCCGACCTACCTCTGTCGTGTGGTCGAGGCCTATCTGACGGACAGGGCCGTCATCTACCCCGTTCACCAAGGAGAGTGGAACCGGCAAGAGATGTCGTGCGGTGTCCCACAGGGTTCGGTCCTGGGGCCGCATCTGTGGGACATCGGATACGACTGGGTGCTGCGCGCCGACCTCCCTAGCGGCGTCAGCGTCGTTTGTTACGCTGACGACACGCTTGTCCTGGCGCAGGGGGGGTCGTACCAGGCGGCGGCCGATTTAGCGACACGCGGGGTTGCGACAATCGTTGACAGGATCCGGCAGCTGGGACTCGAGGTGGCCCTGCACAAGTCTGAGGCCATGGGTTTTCATGGTCCTCGGAATGCGCCACCGTCGGGTTCCCAGGTAATGGCGGGAGGGGTTCACATCGGTGTCGAGTCGACGATGAAGTATCTGGGACTCGTCCTCGACAGCCGGTGGAATTTCGTGGAACACTTCCGACGTTTGGCTCCCAGACTGGACCGGGCCGGGGCTGCATTGAAGCGGCTCCTGCCCAATCTAGGGGATCCAAACGCCTCCTGCCGGAGGCTCTATGCGGGGATCGTGCGGTCCATGGCCCTTTACGGGGCGCCGGTGTGGGCGCGTTCATTGAGGCTGCGGCCAGCCCGCCGGTTGAACGCGTCCCAGAGGGTCATGGCCATCCGGCTGGCCCGAGGATACCGCACGGTCTCCTGCGAGGCGGCGAGCCTCCTTGCCGGATTACCGCCATGGGATCTGGAGGCAAAGGTCCTCGCGCACGTCTGGGAGTGGCGCGAGGAGGCGAAACGCCGGGGCTTAACCCCGATGCCGCAAGAAATTGCGGCACAGCGGACAGAGCTCCGGCGGGATCTCATGGCGTCATGGAGGGTGCGATTGTCGCAACCCCGCGCTGGGCACGCCACAATCGCGGCGATAAGACCCGTCTTTGAGGAGTGGCTGGAGAGACGCCACGGCGTTCTCACCTTCCGCCTGACGCAGGTCCTCACCGGACACGGCTGCTTCGGGAGGTTCCTGTTCAGGATAAGGCGGGAGGAAACACCCGGGTGTCACCATTGTGTGGATCGGCCTGAGGACACGGTGGAGCATACGGTGGAGGTCTGCCCGGCTTGGGCGGAGCAACGCCGTGTTCTCGTAGAGGCGATCGGCGGCGGTGATCTCTCGCGTCCGGCCCTGGTTCAGGCCATGGTACGGAGCGAGAGGAAATGGCAGGCCGTCACCTCCTTCTGCGAAGCGGTAATGCTCGCGAAGGAGGAGGCGGAACGCGTGAGGGAGAGGCAAATTTCGCGCCCTCACGCCCCTAACCGCCGCAGGAGGAGACGCCCGGGGCGGGAATCGCGAGCCGATTTCCGGCCACCGTAGGCGCGGGCTTGCGGACGGTGAGCAATGGGTAGCTCGCTGTCCGATAAGGACCAAGCCCGGGTCGACGGCGCGTTGTGTTCCACGCGCGCCTCAAAGAGATGTCAGCAGAATTGAAGGGGTCCACTAGGGCCAATGCCTGCCGGGGGTTCGAAGAAAACCGATCGGGAAATCGTGGCCCCCGGCAACAGGGCAACCGAAGGAACACGGGTGGGTTTTAGTCAGTAAGAGTCTGACACGCCCTCCCGCTCCGCCCAGAGCGGGAGAAGTTATTTGATAATTTCCCACCCAAAAAAAAAAAAAAAAAAAAAAAAAAGGCGTTGTTAGAACATTGTTTCACAGCGACGCGGATTGGTCCGTACGCGACCCACTCCGGGTAGAGCCCGTACTAACGCTAGCAACCATATCGTACTGACTCCCTCGTTTCAGAGCACTACGGGCGCTACCCGTACGGGTCTCCCGTGTGCGGGCGGCCCGTGCGGGTTTTGTCTAAGCGGCTAGGAAGGTGAACCAAGAATCGCGGATCGTCAATAACCGTATGTCAGTGGACCATAATTAACTCCCAGACTCTGTTTTTGAAGTAAACGTTAAAAGACTTATAATGCCATTAGAGCTACGAGCTACGTACAGGATATGTGAACAAAATAAATCCCCTTCCATCCCTACTAACACATTATTCCCCAAAGCTCTTTGAGGCTTTCATAATTTTGATCTGCGTTAATGATATCAAGTTATGATGATTTTTGTGTGGTTTGTGGTCATATGGGTTTAAAAATATTTTTATTAAAATAACTATTTTTTTTTTTAATATTTATGGTTTAAGAACTTTATTATTCCTCATTATGAATCAACAATAAATCACTAACTGAGAAACTACTCATAAACATATAAAATGTTTATTAGCGTACAAAAACGACGTCAAAAGTTTATAAAAAATTAATAGGAATATGTAGTAAGACAAAAACAGCCGCACGGGTCGATCGTTCAGGTTAAGCTACGCTTGCCGCGGTTAGTCCGTGGATGGGTGACGATCTTTACATACCAAGACCCCTCCGTGCCTCGAAAAGCACGTTAAGCCGTTGATCCCGGCTGTCATTTGTCGATCTTTGACCGTCGTTACCGGTAGTTAGAACTAGAAGCCCAAAAGTCTGACAACCAGTCTTACCAAGGGGTATCGATCGTGTTACCTAGTAACTAGGTTGTGGAGGTCAGATCGGCAATCACTCCATGTAAAATAGGTATTGGTATTCAGCTGCATCCGGTTAGACTGGAAGCCGACCCCAACATGGTTGGAAAAGGCTAGGCAGATGAGTGACAAAAAAAAACATTGCCATAGAGAAAAATATAATAGAATTTAAATCCCCTTTTATGACGTAAATAGGTAGGTATTATATCACAATTCACATCACGATTCAAAGAAATTATTAAAATCAAAGAAGGAAAAAACAAGCTATAAAGTATCCATTGTGACGATCTTAGTATCCACGAGTATCTCCACATGGTGTTTTCGCGTAGTTTCCTAGTAACAGCCGAAATACCTACCAGCAACAGGGAATGCTGTTTATTTATAAAGTCGGGTTAGACCGATGCGTTCAACTGGCCGACTGCAAACGAAAACCTTGACTCACTCTCTGAATAGATACAGTTTGAACTCATAAACTTACGAGTATTTTATAGGAGTATCGTATCTGGTTGATATTAGTGTCGAGTTTAATAATATCTACGATCTAAAAGCTTTGAAGAAGTCATAACATTTATCACGCCTGTTATGTTCAAGTCAACCGGCCACAAATACAATGTCGCGGTCTGTGACTGTTAAATTCCTAATGGAAAAACCCAATAACGTTTTGCCCGACCCGGGAATCGAACCACAAGTCCTCATGCTCAGCAGTACCGCTTGCGACCACTAGACCAACGCGGCAATTAATAACGCATTTATATTTAGTTAGTTTAATATTTCATGAAATAAAAACGTAACGGCCATTTGAGTGCCGGGAGCCCTCCTGGAGGGTTCACCTGCTCGTATATGGGATGCCGAGAGCCCTCATGGAGGGCTTACCTATTTTAAATGTAGGTTTTTTAGGGAATGAAAATTTTCATTATAAATCGTGAAAATAAAATTTGATGTATATTTTAACAAGATTTATTAGTAGGTATATGCGTTGGTTTTGGTTCACGGGTACAAATATTCACAAAAAATTTAAGTGGTTGGAAACTACTTATAGCGACAAGACCCCCTGAAAACATAATTTCACTTTGTTTTACAGTGTTTTATAACAGAGTTTTAAACCTAATGCCGTTGGCCGTCCGCCGTGGTTAACTTTAGCGCAAATTTAATGCCAGGAACCCTCCCGGAGGGTTCACTTCCAATATGTATGGCGGCATGGCGTATGAGTTCTATGAAAAGTGGAGGGAGTCGAAAGTGTTAATAGGTCCTTTTAAGTGCTAGCTGCCACTAGGTCAAGATATTCCGATATAGATTGATAAAATTAGTGCTAATTATAGAAATAGATTGCATTTGACGTTCTGAAAGTGCTGATTCTCAGCCTTGTCTGAATAAATGACTTTGATTTTATATTATCTGGTGTGTATAGAAATGACGTGTTTTCGGTGACTTCAATCAGAAAATAAATGTTTAGAAAAAAAAAAAAATTGAATATTCTATGGATATAGGAAAGCGCTCGTGCGAGTGAGTCTTAATTCCTATCATCGTACTCTAATAGATACAATTATTTAGATTAATAGCTATTTCTCGTAGGCTATAAAATAAAAATTAAAACGTAATCAAATGCCATTAAGATAGCGTGGACATGATACGTCAGTGCTATAGTAATTATCATAGTTTTATCTATGACTAATAATAGCTTTTACCCGCGGCTTCGCCCGCGTGGATGTCGGAAAATATCCCACGGGAGCGTATCATCGGGAATAAAAGTACCATAGATAAAAAAAAGAGGAGATATGACCGGTAGTTGAAAATGTATCGAAACCCAATGTCTCCAATTTGTCCCCACCACGTCTCCACAACTACACTTGCAGATCAGTAAACCCAATAGATACGAAGTCGCGAGAAATATTTTACGATTTGTTGTTTTTCATGATTTTCAAGAAAAATATAGTAAAATACTTGTCCTGTTAAATGATAAATGGTTCCATGATTTATAAAGATTCTTCTTCAGGCTTCGATTTTTACAAGAAACCACTGATGTTGTCACGATCGTGGTCGAAAGCGCACTAGTTCGCGGAGACGGGCATTTGCCTATACCATGAGCATCTTGATCATGACGCGCGGACACAGACACGCCCCCATGCCACTTCTCCTGTTTTTTATATTTCTATGAAAGTATCCTTTTGTTAATCCAGGTTATAAACTATCTATCTGCCAAATTTCATCCAAATCCATTCAGTCGTTTTTGCGTCAAACCGGAACATAGAAACAAACAGAATAATGCACAAACATTGTAATAACCCACAGAGTTCCCATACCTCGTAGCAATTACTTTTTTAAAAAAATATTCATTGTACACTTTTGAATTCGTTACTATTTTATTATATGTTTAGATAATAGATATGGTGTAAGTACACTGATGTCCATTTGACCACTGATCAGATGCACTTTTATCATTATATAATGGTGATAACCTCTATGTATGTGCAGTTAAATAGACATAGAACATTTTCAATTGAACTACGCTTAACAGAAATTGTGTGTATAGGTTAAGAAACTATATAGTGTGGTAATGGTGCTGATTCCCTTGTTCACAAACTAAACTAAATTTAAATTCAGTGCATCTTTTTCTTTATATTTCATTAAGAAAAGGACAGAAGACAAATTTTAGTTTAGTCCTGTCAGATTAATAAGCGCTTGACGTAAATTGAAGTAATTTTACTTGGCAAGTTTTTAATCACGTCTAAACTTGTATAGAGTAGTGACAGGCGCTGATTAATTTGACAGGACTAAACTAAAATTTATCTTCTGTCCTTTTCTTAATGAAATAGAAAGAAGAAGATGCACTGAACTTAAATTTAGTTTAGTTTGTGAACAAGGGAATCGGCACCATTATAAAGTTTATTTAGTTATTAAACCAAATTGGAGGAAATTTTTACCTGAGTAGATAAGTACCTACATTGCTGGCGGTTTTCCTGAAATTGTATACCATTTGAATAACTATCAGAACATTATTTTATTTTAAAAACAATTCGAAATAACATTGCTTGTAATTATTTGGCAAACCGCAGTTTAGAGAACTACCTACTACTAAACGAATGTTTCGTATAGGTATAATATACAGGATGATTTGTTTTTCTTTATTTAGCCCATTTTTCCATTCAGTGTTTTTCTCTAGGACCTTAAAGTTCAGGATATACCAACACTGGCTTGAAAAAAAAAAAACATTATGTGTACATATTCGCTAAGAAACCAACCGGGAAAATAAGTAAAACTAGTTGTGTTCGCTTTTCTTTGGCCGCCTGAAAAGTTAATACCTACGATAATCATGTCGCAAATATTGTTAGACTGAAATCCAGACAATACAAGTATTATATTATCTGTGCTGCAAGTGTACGGGTTCGGTCGCGTTAAAGGCTTTTTTTTTCTGAGATGAATGCTATATTTGTAAGCCATCTTAATTCCACCAGCCGTACACTGTGATAGAACCAATACGAAAACATTCACATTTAGATTAATAGTTAGAACAATCTAAATGTCCTTACATTTATTTAATTTCTAAGCACCCAATGTACCTTTTATTTACGAAAGCGAACTTTGCTGGAGGATGAGATAGAAATTCAATCCGCTTTGTTTGACCAGACATTTTTCAATTAAAAGCACTGCGCTACTGCGATGGATATTGCTTGACCCGACCAGCCCAGCCATCACCGGCATGGCTGGCATCGACCGCCCCACAAAGGAATAAATTTAATCGTCTCGCTAGGGAACTGACAATAACGTATATTGAAATGTAACTATTACCTCAATCGATGGGCGAAATTGGTTATTTCAAAGAAAGAAATAAAGAAAACTGTTTTTTCTTGATATTTAATACAGCATGTATGAGAATGGTTTGATGATATTTATTTATTTACGCTCATGCACATCACACATTTTAATATTTTATCGTCGGTTTTAGTACATGAACCCTGTCAGGCAAAGCACAATGTTGGTTAGCTGTTGCGTTTAACTTAACATAAATTAAGGCAAAACTTATGAAAATACAATACAAATCATTGCAGAAAAAAAAAACAGTGGCATTCCGGGAGTGCCGACAGAAGTGAAAATTTCAACAAAATCGCCTTGGAGGAAAAAAAATACTTGTATAGAACATTGGTCCGTAACCTTAATCTAAATAAAGAGCACAATCGCGTTTACAAAAAAAACTTTTAAAGCCTTTAAAGTAAAATACTTGTATAGAACATTGATCCGTAACGTTATATAAATAAAGAACACAATCACGTTTACAAAAATGAGGTGTCGTCATAGTGTCGCGAAATCAATGGTTTAGTCCCATCTCAAAAACGCCCAACACGCCTAAAGAAGTTTTCACTTAAAAAAATTGGGTTTGTGATAGACCATCAAACGGAACAACTTTTTCCATAGGACCAACAACATAATCGCGAATGACCACACCTTTCTGATACATGCTGTATATCGAAGCAGACATCTGAAACCACACAATAGTATTACTAAATATAGATCGCCTACGGTAATGTACGGTGTTAATGTGTCTACAACTTACGAAGGTAATTTTCTGATAATTTTGTGAGTCATTCAACCGAAACTGTGGCGTCCTTGCGGTTAGAAATATTAAAAGAAAACGAAACGGTCTTTGTTCTATAATCGTACATAACAAAGGAAATGATTGGTACAAATCCATAGTTTGAATAATAGATTCTAAATGTGTGACAAACGCCAGGTGCTGTGATATTCGAACAAGAACTATCGTTGCAGTGGTTGCAGCTAGTTGTCAAAATTATTTTAGTATTGTTTGTTGTATTTACGTGTTATTATTGCAGTTTTCTCCATAAGTAAGATGAGTTAGTGTGAGGACTGAGGGATCGCATGTGCGTAACAGTTAATATTATCGCCCATTGACTTTCAAATCTATGATGATTGATATTTTCTATAATATTTTTCGACGAGCAAAAGTACACGTAATTCACCCCACAATAAGAACATTATGGTACAAAAAAATGCGCAAATAAGTTTATTCGATCCCGGAAAATCTTCAACACTCGTATTTCTGCATAATGTTTACAAATGTCTGATTTTCCGGACCCTACAGAAATGGTTTTGATTTTGCGATAAGAATTTTTACGTAACCGAAAAAATTACAAACATTTATTTTGTCATTTTCTGGAAACGTGTAGGCAATAGAAGAAAATTCTACGAGAAATTCAGAGTGATAAAAAATAAAGGTAATTTTAGTACGACATATGAAGAAACTCGTTAGTTCGGGCGAGGATTGATTGGAGTCAACCCTCGCAACTCAACCCTACCGGCGTCGGGGGTAACGTACTGACCTGAATAGATTTTACTCGACTGTAGGAGGGTTCATAAAGCCTTCACAGTCCTTCAATACTAGAACGATAACGTTTCATATAATAGAAATTGATTGAGATCCATAACTTCTGTTATTGTATAATTTAATATAGAGATAGCTAAAAAAAGAAAACTTATCTTTGAAGATATAAAAGATTGAGGTAACTGAAGACTAATCATGATGGATTGTATTGATAGCCTAGTTAGAGTGGTCTTGTTACTTCGAACTCGTGTCTGATTGCTGTAAGAAAACAGCTTTAAGTGAATCTCCTGAGGGCGGTGAAAAAAGGCAGTGTTGAAAGTTGAAAAACATCAATCAATCAATCTGCCTAGCCTTTTCCCAATTATGTTGGGGTCGGCTTTCAGCCTAACCGGGTGCTGCTGAATACCAGTATTTTACATGGAGCGACTGCCTATCTGACCTCCACAACCCAGTAACTGGGTAAAACGATATCCCTTGGTAAGACTAGTTGTCAGACTTTCGGGCTTCTGACGACCCGTAACGACTGTGAAATATCCACCAATGACAGTCAGGACCAACGGCTTTGCATGCTTTCCGAGGCACGGAGGAGTCTCGGTATGTAAAGATGGTCACCCATCTATGGACCAACCCTGGCAAGCGTAGCTTAACCTGATGGATCAATCCATGCGGCTGTTATTTCTTATATAGCCACGAGCTCCTCGAAAGTGGAAAGACATATCTTTTCTTTTATTTATTTTATTTTTTATTACGACAGTATTTAATCACGATAGAAAAATTACATGCTGCGATTCAAATTTATTTCGGCAAAATGATCTACTTACTTGTAGGAAAATCTTAGGAAAACAAACTTGTTAAGCTACGGAAGCCAAAGAAAAGTGCTAGGTTAGTTTCGACATCGTGTTTTGCGTTTAAAAATTATTATGCTTTCTCAATATTTGGAACTGAATGTTTAAGTACGTACCCATTATAGGAGACACTAAGTACCCAATTTAGCACTTTATTATGTTTTTAAGTCAACATTCACAGATAACATCGATGAACCAACAGAATTTTCATTACAGATAAAAATGAAGATGGCGGCGCGGAAATGAAAAAAACCTACCCGAGACGTTTCACCAACTGACTTTACAAACAACTAATGACGAACTTGATGTTCTGAAGCAGCTAATGATGAAAGAGATAAAAAAACACATGATTATCTATGTATCATCATTGTAACTTATTGTCTTAAGTCTTTACGAGTTATTCTTACTTGAGTCATTTCAGAATTAGTACTACCCGGTAAATTATTAAGAGACTATCGTCATCTATATTTAAGAGTTTTATTAGAAATCTAAAACTGTGTTAGCCCAGTGGTAACATCCCCGACTTACGAGTTGTAGGTCATGGGTTCGAAACCAGGCACTTTGTGTAATTTATTTCATCACTACTGATCTCAAAACGGTGAAGGAAAACATCGTGAGTAAACCGGCATATCCTAGAACCAAAAATTCGATGAAATGTGCCATCCGCCAATCCGCACTGGGCCCGCGTGGTGGATTACGGCCCACTCCCTCTCACAGAGAAGAGGCCTGTGTCCCAGCAGTGGGAACGGTATTGGCTGTTTATGTTTTATGAAGTCTGCGAAATGCTAAGTGCTTCATACCACGGAAATCGGTGGTTCCCTAGTAGATAATATGATAACTTGTCACTCTTTCTGCTTTCTGACAGCATACTTACGTATTCGTCACAAAGTACAATATTTATATTTTTTTAATGTCCCTCGGGAATCGTCGCATTTCCGAATACAAACGAATGCTAATTTCCATGTCCAACAATTATTAGATTTATCTTGAATGATAATTTGAATTAAGAACCACGTACTTTATTGTTGTTTTGTTTTGATTTTCGTGTGAACTATATAGAGCTGTAAAACTATTTTCCTATCTGTCATGCCTGCGACTTTAGCAGCTTTCCTACCATTTTTTAAATAAATTACATTAAATTAAAAGAGTATTAACAACTCTATATACTTCCAAGTCGATTGAGAGCGTCCGGTCTGCATCAAGTGTCCTTTGGCAACTGATAGAAATCCGACAACTGACGAAACACGAAGTTTGCCGAGGGACATTACGAATATATTTGTACTAAGGTCTGAAGCGCGAGTTAAATCATTTTGCGGGTGTCTTAAGTAATTAAGCCAAAGTATCCAATTTCAATTAAGAACGGATGGAGTTGCCTGCTGCCATTCTTTATTTAAGGCTCTACAGGATGAACAGGAGTGTAGACGGATTAATGTGGATCCGTGCACATGGCTGCGGCTCTCACTAAACCTCCCAACCAGGACCTTTTCTAAAATTATCCCGGCATCCAATCGATACACCCTCAACTTCCCCGTGCCGTCTAGACAGACATATGCATACCTACGTGCTAATATTATACTTTTTACGCCATCTACAGGTAATTGTGTGAAATTAACGCAACAGACTGTGTACGCGGTCCGTGTTTATATACCCAAACGATATTTTCTCGTGCGATAGTGTGATATATAGCCTAAATGTGCTCCAATTTTGGATAGATAAGAGGTAGTAAACAAAACACGTTCTAAATGCTACGATTAACTTTGTAATTACCTACTGAACTGTGTTGTGTTAACTTTTATTACGTGTAAAGAGGCGTAAATAGCAGCTGTTTCTATACGAATATGGTATTAAAACAGTTGTGCGGCTCTTACCGTTAATTCGTCTGTCAGACAGTGTATCCTCCTCGTCCCACCATGGCTGGTCGAGAATCCTGCGCGTCGGCGGACGGTCGAAGTTCCCGTAATATTGAAACTCCATTTTAAACACTTATCGTCTATGTAAACACTACTTTCTTCTGCAGAATTTTAATGACACTGGCACTGTAGGCATACACAAACACCACGCCACTTTAAACGCTTATGCGATACTGATTTGTTATTAAGTCTTCGCGACCAGACACAAATGAGATAAACGATTGACGCTGAATAATAACACATAGGGTCATTATTATTGACAATAGTACGGTAAGTCGCTCGTTTGTCGCCGGCGGCGTGCGTCGTGATAACGCTCGCCTCGCCGTTGTTCTCGGCTCTCACCTTCTGTGCAGTGGGGTTGCTGTGTGTTTGCTGTCGACGTGTGAACAACCGTCAGTAAACACAAATACCACCCATTTGCACAAATATAAGGAAAGGAGATGTGAGATTGCCTCTATCGTCGCTATGTTTTATTGAACGCGAATACATTGTGTTTTTATTGGTACTAGGTAACGTTTATTGAATGTTTTTAAAGTTACATGAACTAGATTTTTTAGGCCCTGACTGACAGTGTAACACTTTTTAATTAGGTGAGCAGTTATCTTATGTTGGCTTAGTTCACTCGACCTCAAATGTCACATGAAAATCGGTCACGCTTCATGAAAAATGATAAGGGAAAATTACTCCTTAATTTGCTTTGAAAAATTATGTACAATAGTGTCAATCTCGTCTTTCGCGTTCGAATACTTTATTGGTGTACAGCTGTCTTTCTATTTAAAATTGGAATGATGTGCCCCAACCATAGATATACTAGTTTTAATAATACATCTATGGCCCCAACATTAGTAACTCCTGCAGGCACATGAAACGGTCTCCAAGTGTCCATAGCTGCTTAAAATTGGAATTAGTTCAAATTGGTAAGTTCTTTGACCATTAGCATTAGGTCACCCGATCATTTATAATTTATACAATAAGTACCAGAATAAGAGTTGGTAGTCCTGAATTCAGAATTGACTAATGAAATAGAAACTCTAGCTGTCGAAATTAATTATCTAACTGAAGTTAAAAAAACAGCTTAGTTTAAAAGCTCAAGGCTTTTACAAAAATAATAAAAATACATTTGTTTCAAAATATATTTTTTTGTCTCGATATTCTAACTAGGTGTTTAAGGTTTTACGCTTACGGTATTCTATTAAACTGAAACAAATGAAAGCTTCTTAGGGGGTCATTGTGCTTATCATTATAAACAACTTTTACTATAGGAAAATCCTGAAATATTGAAAAAAAATCTGCTGCTTCATACATTTATGTTCGCTTAACTCGACAAAATATAGGGTCACATTAAATTACCTAGCGAAACTCGACAGAAATGATGGGTTTGGATATCTAAACATAATAAAACAAACATGATTCGATGAGTCCACGACCGCTGGTATATAGTGTAGTTACTCGAAGTATGAGAAAATCAGTTTATTGATGTGTATCATTTTTCCTCTCGTTTTCCTACAAACTGTGGGAGTGATTCCGTGAAAAGGGACGGAAGTGTGTAACAGAAAGCCCGAAGCGCGCGTGGTGCTAGAGTTGGCCGTCAGATGGCACCAACCCATTTTCCGAGTGGTTGTAGACAAGATGATAATGATAATGATGATGACGATGATGATGATGACTGACTGCAACTACTGTAAGCATCGCTCGTTTTTTGTTTTTGTTTTAATGTACTGAGATATCTATACCGATGACGTCACGTCTGTGGATTTTTAAAACTGATTTTTGATGAAGGTAATTACACTACCTAAGGTCGTTGACATCAAAATTTTGTTCATCGTCAAATCTTTTTTTTATCATGTTAGGTGTCATCACTTTTACGGAATTTTGCTAGCTAATTTTTATTTAACCCTGTAAAGTGATTAGCTGTTTTTTTCGCAGTTTCCTGTTTAGTCCCACTGTAAAATTTGTTGAGTACAATAACCCGTAAAGAGGTTTTCAGTTAAGTCAATTACACCTTGCATAATAGATGAAGAACCTTCCGAACAGAACAAACGAAAGTAGAACAAACGTCAGAACTAAATACATTCTGAAATTGATTACCGTTTACAGAAACTTTTGTTATTTTCATTCTATTTGTGGAGCTATTGTGACGGGACAAGCCACTTAACACTTTTAAGACGCATCAGCACCTTTAGCAGCAATATGTTAATAATATAAACGTGTGCATGTACCTACAATATATTGACATACTCAATTTAATACCCACACTAGCGATCCGCCCCTACTTCGCCCGGGTGCAATGGGGACATGTCAAAACATCGAGATTTCTGTGCTATAATATCTAAGTTTAATAGTAAAGTAATGTATCCTACACTACACATGAACCTTCCAGAATAAATGTTCTAAATGATGGTGAAAATCGCATGAAAGTTCATTGTGTAGTTTATAAGATCTAAACAGTAACACAGACAGACACGAAATGCGACTTTGTTTTATAACTACTAGATATGTATAGATATACCTATGGGCTACCGACGCCAATGCAGTTTAAACTATAAGAATATGTCAGTTTACTAAAACACTTGCTACAAAAATAGCTCTAAAATCGAAATAGGTTTTTCATTTCTCATACTCAGAAAGTAGTGTTTGTTTGATTCGAGTAAGGGGTGGAAGACGCTGCTTCCCATCATTGGGCGGGAAAGACACATAGTAATTGCTTCTCTCTCTAGGGCGGGAATGAATTTTAAAACTAGAACTAAATTAGAGAAAAATATCGATAAAAAAAAAATGCTAGTCTTGTCAGTGTATAAATAGCCAGTGTGAATGAAAAAAACCCATAAGCAGGAAGACCCGCGGCGGTGACGCCGTGTGTTCAATATTTAAAATTTAATAAGACTAATAGGTACTAGAATACTCATGTTGTTATTATTATCAATAAATATTTTAGAAAAACTATATTGTTTTATTTTCCTTAAATTCGAAATGAAAAGTAGAGTGTTTAACACGGGTGAAACTCATCAATTACTAGGTATTCGGACTATAGCTGCGCTCGGGCGTCTAAATATCTCGTATGGGAATTGATTCCTTTCGACCCTTGTATAACAATTTACTATTTCTGCACTAATATGTTCGTGTTTGGGTTGTAAGGTAGATACTCTTGTCTGCATTCTATATAAATGCATTGAATACAAGGTAAAACAAGAAAATTTATTACCCGGTCTACTCATTTGTTTATTTTAATTGATGTCTAACTTAGATTAGAACGTAAGTATTTTTTGTTAACATACTTTGTATCTATTAGGGTCTACTTGAAATCTATTAAGTCTTTTAAACGAGAAATATTTTAACATTTCTCACTTCTCGCAGTCATAGAGTGTTATTCATTGTTTTCACTCATCTCTGGGGTGATTCGTGACATTGTTGTGCGAGAATTTTCATGGAAAAAACTATGTTCTCTGATTACTAATATGGTGGTTGTTGATCACCTTTATCAACCTTTCCTTGTTTACTAAAGTGGTTCATTCAACCGAGCAACTAAGGAGGAAATCTTGTGAATAACTGTCGACCAAAAATGTACATAGATGATGAAAGTTTATCTAAACGCAGTTTTACAACTATTGACAATCTTAAAATTACTCGATTCTTTGTCTGTGTCTGTACATACTGCACTACAATAGTTTATTGTCGTGATTAAGCTACGTAGCTAGTATTTAAGTAACCGTTATCAATGATAAGAGTGACGTTTTTCAATTAATTCCTCGATAATAAATCATAGCGGGTTGGTACGTCATTGCGATATTTTCTCGAAAGATTGTCACTTATTTATCGATGTTTTTAATTTGCAAATAACCTCTAAATACCTATCTACGAGTTTATTTGTACTATCTGAACTCTGCCAGCAGACGTTGTTAATACGCGATTAACATTGTAGCTATGCACCTAATTAAATAAGTTAACGGCACATAAATTAAATATGAAACAGTTTATTAATACTTAAATTCATCTTTATTACTCAGATGACCGTAATTATAAAGATTGTGCCTTTGTATTGTTTTGCATCCGCTATCTATGAGTAAGGTGAAGTTTGAATTGCTATGAAAGTATTGAAATTATTTATTATGTTACAAGTAGTGAGCCCGATAGGATTTTCCATCGACAAAAATGACGAACTTCTATAGAAACTTCACCTCTATACCGGATGTTTTTTTTTACCGTCTCGAAATTTTTACAGGGTATTCTACCCATGAATATAAACAACTTTCACTATGAGAGCAACTCTGAAATCACGAAAAAAAAAATCAGCTGTTTCATACATTTTGGTCAAGTAGGTTTTGAACTTTTGTATAAACAGCTGATTGTTTTTTCGTGATTTCAGAGTTGCTCCCATAGTGAAAGTTGTTTATATTCATGGGTAGAACAGCCTGTAAAATTTTCGAGACGGTAAAAAAAATCACCCGGTATAACCCGTACAGGGGATGAATGTTCAAAAATCCATGCTTATTCATTCTTTAGGGTGACTGGTAATAATTAGTGACCGATACTTAAACACGTGACAACATTATGAACAACTTTTACCATGGGACCAAACCTGAAATCGCGAAAAAAATATCAACTGATCCCTAGGTACATTTATGTTCGCTTAACTCGTTAAAATGTAGGGAACAGCTGTTTTTTTTTTCTCAATTCCAGGTTTGGTCCCATAGTAAAAGTTGTTCATAATGATGAACAACTTTTACGTGTTTAAGTGTCGGTCACTAATTATCAGTGACCCTATAAACAGAACAGCTCCTGTTCACAATTTCAAGCTTCTATACTCAGTGGTAGCTGTGCGTTGTCAGTCGGTGAATTTAACATTTTTATTAAGTGGATTTAATTGCATTTGAAAGGGATTGTAAAGCTCGATTCATAATTTAGTTTAAGACAAAAGAGCTTAAGTTATAACCGTTACGATATCCCTTTGAAAGAGTTGATATCTTAAGCCCAAATCATGTCCTGGCGCGGCCTTGGTGATACTGAGACGTGATAAGCTTTAAAGGAATTACGATAATCCTAATATTTTGACGTAAATAATCGATAAATGTAATATTTATGACAGTGATTATTGTATTTGGCAATTAAACTTAAGATTGAGATACAATATTTTGTTCTATATTGTATCTAGGCTTCGGTAATATTTTATCAGCTATTAGATACTTAAGTAAAGTTGATCTACCTTTAAGGTTAAACTCGGTTAGTTAAATTATACGTGGCTAAGGGCAACCAGTCCCAGAAACCTCAATAGCGTAATGGAGTCGAACAATTTACAGCATATGTTAAAAACTAAGTATTCGAGGTCTTTATCTACATATACAAGAATTATAGGGGCCGCTATCGTTGTACTCATTTATTTTAGATGCATTTTTGTAATTGAATTATCTACTTATCGTTAAACTATTTGCTAGAACATGATACCTATTTTGTAAGTTAATTGAAAACGGTAGGTAATTGTTATCAAGAGAATAAGAATAAAATTTCACTAAGTTTACATTACACAAGAAAGGAATCAAGTAAGTTAGAAATCTAAGTTCTAATTAATTTGAATTTTTATTGATTGGATTCTGTCGATATTGATATTTGTTAGTAAATTAAAATTATTGACTGACTTGATTTATTCATTAATGAATGAGCTTCAAAAAGCTTTAACGAAAATTTTTAACTAGGAACTTCATAAAAGTAAGAAAAATATAATATTTTTGAATTTCGAAAACAGTCGATAGATTGACAGCTTATACGAGTATTTTATTAAAGTTATTAAAAGTTTTCAAAAACGTTAAACTTTTAAATTATTTTTTGTTTGTTTTATTCGGAGAGACTGGTATTATTTAAAGTAGCTAATTTATTGATGATTTACGTACAGAAAATTAGTAACACTGATTTCCATGCGTTCTAATCATGCATTATTTGAAGCATCATAAAACAGTACTCACGATGGCATTCCTACAACCTCCGTACATATTATTGACGACGCGGTACACTGTCACACCGTGTTATTTCTCGCCGGCATGCGACATCAGCCTAGCGTTAGTTCGCCACGTGTACCACTACTGTAGTGGAACTGCCATTATAAGTAACTTTGTAAAGTGTCTCCCGACGGTCTTGCGATGGACTTGCGACCGTGTTTCGTTTCGCACAACTGACGAATTTTCGCGGACAGCGAACACGACACGTTAAGTGCCTAATTCCATATTGATAAGCAATATAAACTGAAATTCGTGACAATGGCAAATGTTTTGTTTCAAATTAGATACGTACCGGCCGGTTTTACTTGTTTTCAGAATGTTCAATTTTTTACTGTTTTTCTTTCTGGTAGGTACAATAAATAGTTTTATTTTATTCGTGTTTATGATACAATACGTTTTTTTAAAGGAAAATGTGTGGGATTATCATAATTTTCAGGGATCTATTATCTAATTCAGACGATAGCAATGAACCGGCAACCAGAAATTGTCCTAGGCAAATAAAATTATGAGCTCATCAGAAATCTTTCAAAATAATTGTTAAACGACTTCTTATATTTTTGCTTCAAACTTAAAAAAAAACTATACATGATGAAAATTTTCTATTCATTTCACATATAAAACCAATACAAACAATAAATTTAAAAAAGACATAAGTACAATATAATTAAAAAAATAAAGTGCGCCACAGCTACGCCGCTACTGTTTTATTTGAATGTAAACGTTAAATCGCAAATTGGACAAATGACGCTAGTTTACCGATATTATTACGAAAGTGTGCACAAAATGTAATCAAACCCTTAATATTTAATAAAAACACCCGTATTGACTCCTCGTGACAAGCGTCATACAGGTGTGAATCTCTGAATAGAGTTCCGTAAGCAATGTGCGAATTTTATCAAAATGGAATCGCGAGTGGCTGACTAAAATCTAACAGACCTGTCGTCATTATTACTATTGATAATGCAAATATTATTATGTAGTTATAACAGCAAATTTGCTCAGTAATTGTACAATTTATGATTCTTAAATACGTTGACATTTAAATTACTTAAACAACATTGATTACTTGGCAAAACAGCCGTCATTTGAAACTTTTGATTGATGCAATTCTGGTTTTGAAAAGTTGCTATTAATGCATATTGGGTGGAGTGCGTAAAAAGAGACATCACGATTCGGTAGGTACTATGATACTTTAGGTAGAAACGTCAGGCGCATATCAACTAACTTGCTAACAAAGATTTCACTCGCTGAATAAGACACAGTATTTCTCGGGAATCATCGCATTTCCGAATACAAACGAATGCTAATTTCCATGTCCATGAATTATTAGATTTATCGTGTATAATAATTTGAATTCAGAACTAAGTACTTTATTGTCGTTTTGTTTTGATTTCCGTGTGAACTATATAGAGTTGTAAAACTATTTTCCTATCTATCGTGCCTGCGAGTTTCCTCCCATTTTTAAATAAATTACGTTAAGTTAAAAGAGTATTAACAACTCTATATACTTCCAAGTTGATTGAGAGCGTCCGGTCTACATCAAGTGCAAAGGACAACTGATAGAAATCCGACAACTGACGAAACACGTAGTTTGCCGAGGAACATTAAGAACATAGAATTACAGTACACTCAGTGAAAATAGAATTACAGTGTCCTTATAATGTTGTTACAATGTTTTTTTGTAACTTAAGTGTACAATAAAGAATATGAATAGGAATAAAGAGTCTCCTTATTTATTTAATAAAACATAGTTTTCACCGCAGTTAACAAGATCATATGACTATCAACCGGTGGCACGGTGTGTGCCGTGTGTCCACATTGTACAGACATGTAGGTACCATAAAAAAGACACAAATACCTAACTAAACTAGATTTCAGCAACCTCATTAATTCTAAGACCTGTAATTGTTTTACATATTTACTTTACATTTTATCTTGGTACGCAAAGCGCAGTGGAATTATTTTTTGCGTCACATTATATACTTAATACTTAGCAAATATATAGCGGAATCTCAGTATATAAGTATTTGATCTTAAATTCAACACTACATGATAAGTGAAACAAGATAAGTTATCTAGTAAGGTTTTATTGTTAATGAGGAAAATGGCTGCAGAGTACCTGTGCACTTATAGGTACTTTATCTACTATTTACATCAAGTTCAAGTTCGTTCAAATAAAATTACGATTACCTGGGTACACATGCGTGTGCACAAGAGAACTGCCGGCTTCATGAAACTTTGTTAGAAAATATTAGAAATTTTCCTTGAAGGTGAAATTATATTTATAACTAACCTGTTTCAAATATTTAAAAAATAACGTGACGACGTATGTACCTATTTAAAAGCACTTTTATCCAGAAAAGCTGAGAAAAATCCCCATAAGCCGAGCCTCATACCTATTCAGTATTCAGAAAATAGAGAATACTCATTTAATAGTATAGGATAGTACCTACTAATTCCATACTGCCATGAAAGTGGGTACTTACTAATTCCATGCTGCCGTGATCATTATTCTAATGTCAATAATGTCATGTCTTTATTCATTATCTTGTTCTAAACTTTGGGCGATCGAGCTCTGCTCTGTTGAAAATACGGAGAAAACTAATTTTCACAGATATGAGACCTAGCTAGATGGATTTTTTGTAACCGATAACATATACAGATATAACGATTTCGAGAACGTGAGTAGGTACAAATATATATAAAAAACAAATATATATACATACAAATATTACTCGTTTAATAGTATAGGATTTTTAAGACACGACCGAAATATTTTATAAAGGAAAAACATGCATGTAAACGTAAGAATAAGGTCGAATGCACATTATCATACTGGTCACGCATGGCTGGGCCAATTCATGTTAAGGTTTTCTTTCCAATCACGCAAGATTGGCCCATTTACACCTGCACCATTGTGTTTGGACCCGAGAAAGTGACGTAAGGCACACATCAAAAACAACAGCACAACAGCTATGTTGCTGTGTGCAACATAACTTAATTTTTTTTTCACTCCTCTTGCTCAAAAAGGCCGTCATTGTAGAGTACCAGAGCGGGGAAAAACAGCATTTCTTGCTCTAGGGGAAAAAGTAATTTCTTTTTAATTTTTGTGTGTTCCAACGAGCCTTGAAAAACGCAATTTTTTATTCTTATGTAGAATAATCATGATTATGGACTCTACTTATTACTGGTTCACAAAAAAAAGAACATTTTATCTTTGAAAATGGAACTAAATGCGGCTATCTCTTCGGTAGAATGCGTGCATTGCGTTGCGGCTACAGAAAAAATAAAAAAGGCATTGGCGCGAAATCTATAGAATTTTTCTCTAATTACGAATTGAATTGGTGACCGTAATATAATTTACTACAGTGAAATGTCATCATCTAGTGAGAACATCTTCACAGAGGACTGAAATTAAGTTGACGGAAAAAAACATCTCGTTAAATATCCAGAATTGTACAAATTGTACATTAAAATAAAATAAACCATTTAATATTGTATTGGATTATTTTATTTTCTCGCAATCGTAGCGAAAAGTAGAGTGTAACACACGGCGCTAATACCCATTATAACTCGGTTTCTATTGACTCCCTCGCTAAAGCTCGGGAGTAAAACTACCTCGTTACAATGGGTTATTTTAGCCCCTCGTATAACAATCTACTATTTTATGACGCATCTATCAGGAAAATGGAAGCATCATCGTAGCAATTCGTAGCAGGTGGCATTCGGAGTTCTGCCAACTCCCTAAGGAAAAACAGTGCGTTCATGTATGGTATTATTTATACAGTACTCAAGCTATAATTTAAAGGGGCAATATCTCAGGCAGGCGACTGAGAGGTTGTGTGATCGATCCCTACCCATTGCACTATCGGCGTGAACGTATTTACTTTAGAAGGAAGAGTTGGCTGGGATACTTTTAATATGCAAAGCACATGAAGACCTACCTACCTATAAATATTAAATACTAGCTTTCGCCCACGGCTTCGCCCGCGTGGATGCCGGAAATTATCCCACGTGAACGTAGTACCGAGATAAAAAGTATTCTATATGTTAATCCAGGTTATAAACTATCTGTGCGCCAAATTTCATCAACATCCGTTAAGCCGTTTTTGCGTGATTGAGTAACAAACATCCAAACACACAAACTTTCGCATTTATAATATTATAAAGTAAGAATGTACATGGTTATTGGTTAAACGTCGGCAATCCGTTAAGGGGATGTAGGAGAGGTAATTTGCAACCAAATTACCCCTGATGACAGACAGACAGACACACGAGTGATCCTATAAGGGTTTCGTTTTTTCATTTGGACGTACGGAACCCTAAAAAGGATGTACCTAAAGTTGCTACAAATGAACGAAAGTCAACATTTCCACTGAACCACAGTTCACCGAACTTTATCATGATGACATTCAGTTTTGATCTCTTCTTTTTACCTGTCTGTATAGAAACAAATCTTATCATTGCGTTGAGTAAGTAGAATCAGGTTAGAGATATCAAAACAACATATAAAATAAACCCTGATCCGTGACGGTGTTGTTAGGTATCGTACTGAGAGTCTATTTATGTGGTAATTGTCAGAAAAAAAAAAAGAAAAAAGGACTATTTTTTTTTCAATGGGTAATTTTACCCGGTTATTTACCTGGGGCGCGAGCGGCTGTCGTTTAGCGGGTGTCTACAAGTCATAACTTATGACCCCTGTTGAAAATTTGCAAATTTTTAATGGATTTGGGGTAATTTTGGTACTAAAAATGTGAATTTAAATTAGCATTATTTTTTTATTTTCAGTAACAATAAAAATAAAAATACGGGTGTGTACCAAGTCATAACTTATGACCCCTGTTGGAAATTTGCCAATTTTTTTATGGATTTGGGGTAATTTTGATAGTAAAAATGTGAATTTAAATTAGGAATATTTTTTTATTTTCAATAACAATAAAAATAACTTTTTGGTAATGTTATTGCAGTACCTATGTGCTCCTTTCGTATCGGACAGGGTTTTTGAAGTGAAAACTGTTAGGAAAGCACTTCCAGGGTTATTTTTGAAGTTGTTGGTTGCTAGGCGACACTTAACTGTTATGTACCTTTGATATCGTACGCTATATTTTATATAAAACCAAATTCCAATCCCATTGCTTTAATAAAAATTTCTTTAGGCGCGTTAGGCATTTTTGAGATGGCACTAAACCATTGATTTCGCGACACTGTGACGACACCAGCTTTTGACCATTAAAAAGACATCAACGCGTTGATTACCGCGGTGCGTGGAGTAAAAGACATCAACGCGTTAGTTACCGCGGTGCCTTTTTTTTTTTCTGTGGGCAGTCCCGGAGTGCCACTGTTTTTAGACGCAAATCAATAACTAGAGAGAGACATGAGGCTTTTTAATTCACCTCTTGTATTAGGGAGAGCCGAAACGGAAAACATTAATTTTGATATTTAGGATATTAATTAACCTGTTTGTCAAATGGATTGCCAAGCGCAGTATGATGGTAATAGGATAATTGAGCTGATGCTACTACTCAGCCTCTTAATGTAAAAGCCGGCAATATTACCAATAACAACAGGTAAGCTAGCTCGCAGAATTATGTCCAGCAAGACTCGTCCCTGTCAAAGGTAAAGCTCGTTACACACTTTGAAGATAATATAAAATATATACTAACTTCGACATATCGCTCACCGTAGAATTTATGGGACCAGCACACACAATGAAGATAATAAAAAAGTGAAACTTCTATAGGCGCCGCCATATTGGCCTTGGCTGCTCTGACAAGCGCCTTTCACTTTATCCCTACTCCGCGGCTGACCGTCACGCGACATGCAACATACAGACGAAAAAGTTTGAGACGATGAAATAAAAGTTTCACTTTAATATTTTACTTTAAAATATCTTCAAGCACTATAATACTTATGTATTATTTTCGATGTGTGGACAGTTACGCTATATATAATCGAAAATCTCTGGACAAAATCATCATGACACATACTTTCTTTGTCAATGCAAGTAAAGACCAATGCGAGACCTTATTGTTAATCTTAATCTGATAAACGGTCAGTGTCGTGGCCGTGAGAACGAAAGTGGTAAATTAGTGGCCATTAAATCCACCTGACCCTGACCTCGGTCTGTACTGAGATTGGCGTTTACGATACGAATAAAAGTAACAAACCAAGTCCAAGTAAATGTGGTCACGCGGAACTACTGCAAATATATACTTTTTTTTTTTTAAATGGCTTCACGCAGTTTTGACCACTAAGGTCGTGGCTGCTTAACCGGATTTTCCTGTGGGTGCCATAAGCTTCTACACTTAGAGCCTCCAGCCAGGAGCTTTTTAAACTATTCTAAATTAAAATTAAGCGAATGCTCGCTAAGGGCACCCTCTGTGGGGTACGGACCTCGGCTTAGGGCATCGCTGACGGGAGGACAGCAAGAGGGGACAGCCTGGATCAAATTTATATTATCATCATGATTATTATTCGGGGTATTTAAAGCTACGTGCTCAGCTGCAACAACTGCTGGCACCTCGTTTTCGAGCAAGGGTCGGGGGGGGATTCGTTTACTCGGGGAGTAGATCGCGTACGTAAAGGACCTCGGCGGCGAGGTCGGAATGACGGGAGGCGTCTGTGTTTGTGCACTGTACTGGTGGCCCTATTGTGCTCCTGAAGGAGTGTAATGGGGTCATCTGGGTCGGAGAGTACATGTCTCGGGCGGCGGGTCTGACAAATATTTACGTTTACTGTCAACCTAAAGTATATTTAGATACAACTTTATGATTACATCTACTATCTAGTACTCGTACCACCAACACACAGTTGACACCTCTTTTCTCCATCGCGTACCTAAATCTGATGGAGTAAAGTGGTGTCAAATGTGTCAATGACACAGTGTGAAATTTTGCCTGATTTACCTATTGAAATTCAAAAGTCATTTATTCAAAGTAGGCTGAGAATCAGCACTTTTCGAACGTCAAAATTACATAAGACAGTCCCTCAAAAACGCCCACCCTTCACCACTTCCTAGTGCTTTAGCTGGGAAGAAGAAGTGGCGCAACGAACTCCCCAGCAGCAAGGCTGTCTGTTCAGTTAGAAAAACTTGATTATATACTGTTGTACGTACAATAGAATCAAGTTTTTCTTCGCGCGAGTCGGTGGAAACGATAAAGGGCTAAGTACATCTCTGAAAATAAAATATATTATGTGAATCGAATTAGTCTTAACTGAATTTCTTTTTTTAATTTATTAGCAATAGCACATGACCTTTTTAATTAGATGGTGCTTTACTGTATAGAAGTGTGTACAATAGTACACACTTCTATACAGTAAAGCACCATCTTTTAGAAAGAAATTCAGTTAAGACTAATTCGATTCACATCCACATCAGTCACAATTTGAAGTTCATACATCATTGATTCATTGCATAACAGTTGAACATCTTAAAAGCAGTTCCTTCCAGCAATTTTGAGAATAACATAACGGGTGAGATGTGGGTATTCTTACAAAACATGCACCTTTGTCTATCCCTTCAGGGTACTGACGTGATGTTAGTAATGCATAATTTAACTCTGCAGAGTTCCGCACTCAACCGATGCCTTATTTATAGGAAACTTATGTGACGCGACTTGATACGGCACTCGCTGATGCATGTCAGCATGTGCTATTTCCGCAAAAAATAGCCGTGACATTAGAATTGACAGACGGCTGCCGAAACTGAAGCCTTTCCAAAACTGTTCGTGTACGTTTTTGTGTGATCGCTTGGTATAACGACATATTGCACTCAATGTGCTACATATACCTAGAGGTTTTTATTAATAACATCATGTAGGTGTATAACCCTTCTGTCCTCATCGACCTCATCATGACAGTAAAAAATATACTTCTCATAAACGACCGAACCCATTGAATATAAAACGTTTACTTTTAACCCTATCGTTTCAATCAATCGGTCACCTACGTCAACTAAACATACAGACACATCGAGTCGAGCACCAATATGCACAGCTACGATAATTACTTACGAACACAGTAACATAAGGAACTGAGTATTTATATTTTATATCTACCAAAATAACTTTAAAATAAGATAAAATCCTTACCGTCATCATCTTTCCCCATGCCAAGCACGTACGCACTTCTTAACAGGTGACCCATTCTTGAAGATAAGCTTACGATGCTGACTTTGTGCAAATTGTCGAGTGTGCAAAAATAAATGAATCTTTACATCTAAGATACTAATAACACAATAAACACGATTATGAACTTTTAAAAGGATAATAAAAATACAAATCTAGAATCTAGGCAAAAAGATTACCGCGCGAGTCGGTGGAAACGATAGAGGGCTACATCTCTGTAGATATAATAGATTAATTCGCTTTCGTAATAGAAGAAAGCCAATGAATGTCGTTAGTAGCGTCACCACTCTACAAATGATGTAAACTGAGCGCTAACCGAAATTATAGGTTTAGCTAAGAGAACGAACAGAGAACGTAATGGAGTAGCAACGAATTGTATAAATAATACTTAAAACAAAATAAAAATATACGCTACGAACATAGAACCTCCTCCTTTTTAGATTATGATTACGTCTTTGATATGTTAAGTTATATTTCCGGCATAGACAATTCTATACCTATACCTACTCAAACAAAAAACTACTGGAAAATAAAAGCTGCCAAAACATGGTTTATTTATTTGTTATACCTACCCATCCTTAAAGTAATCATGATCATATTTTTCATGTATGAAACATGGAGATAGGATAGTGCAAAAAGGTGTTGTCGACTTTTGCTTGATTCTTTTTTTTTCCAGATAAATAAACTGTCAACCCAAATCTAAAAGCGTCTTAATACTCTTATCTTCTTAAATTACCCAAAAGTTAAGTTAATCTTTAAAAACGATCATAAAAACAAAAATCAACATGGTCGATTCCACAGTAGCTGTCGTTCCGTCGTCAGATGTTGACACAAGCAAGGGAACAATGAAGCTATCTGGCATGCGTGCGCGCAGCCGAGCCGCGCATGCAAACACTCCGAGATATCAGTGCGAGCTATAGCGGAAAATGCTACTTGCAATTTATTGGTACCTGTACCAACAAACTGCAAGGTAATTTTCCCATGAAAGGTACTTAAGACTTATTTTAATAAAACTAGGTTAAACTGTTACCTATGGAGATAGACATCAGAATCTTACCGTAGTCCGTTGGCAATGATAATACGTAACAGCAGTTCTCTGCCTACTTAGATCTCATAGGCTCGAAGGACGATGCGATCATTCGATGTGTGTGATTTTCATAGTAAATATCTATCAATTCTATTATTTTGTAAATTTTGACGTTCAAAAGTGCCTACTAGGGCCTATTTGAAATAAATGATTCGACTTTGACATTGACTTTTTATAAACCTTGATCATAAAATTGTGATCATAAATATTGAGGTTCCTTACACATACTATAACAAAATAAAATAGTAACCATAAGATTGGGTCTTCTTTTGTTTTGTTGTATGATATGATTGTTTCTTCCTATGCGAATCTCATATGACCTGTGATATAATACGCAACATTATAATGCTGTAGGCACACCACATAACATCACATCTTGCTAATGCTGTAGTACTCACCTATTAAATACCTAGGTAGATACGGCACCTATTTCTAACTTGTATTAAAATATTGAAGTCGCTCAGCTCGTCACTTGAACTGACGGCCTATGTACACACCGCTATGTATCTCTTACATTTTACAACCAGTAGGTTATATACCTACTTATATTTATTATCTTAGGACTCCCCCAAGGTTGCGATCTTAAAATAAAAGGACACCTGTATAAAAACATTGTGTCCTCTACTAGATACACCGATTAGGTATACGAATGATAACTTTATTTACCTATGTAACTTTTTTTATTATCTCTAGATAAAAAAAAATCTGGCCAAGTGCGTGTCGGACTACGTACAATGAAGGGTTCCATAGTTGGGATGAATTTATCCCAAGTACAAACTTAACATTGCAGTTGAAATACTACATGGTCTCCTATACATTCCAACTGCAAATGTAAGTTTGTAAGCACAATATTAAGAGATTTACCATGTTATTTTAAGATCATAGACTTCTTATAGGTTTTCCTGTAATCTATAAGTAAAGAACCATTCTCTGTAATTTTTTCAAAATTTTAGGCTCAGTAGTTTCGGAGATAAGGGGGAATGGTCAATTTTCATCAATTTTCTTAAATATCTTTAAAATTTATAAAAATAAAAAAAGGATTGTGTGGTTTTATGAAACCACGGTAAAAGTGAAACCTCTATTAGCGCCGCCATATTAGCCTTGGCTGCTCTGACGGGAGCCTTTTACTTTATCCCTACTCCGCGGCCGACCGTCACGCGACATGCAACACACAGACGAAAAAGTTTGAGACGATGTAATAAAAGTTTCACTTTAATTATACATTAAGGTAACTGCTGGTAAAATAGTTCAAATTAATTCGATTATTTGTCCTTCTAATAAAAATCGAATAATATATTTATTAAATAAAAGTCTTAATATTATATGATATTCTCGCAACAACCCCTTTCGTTTGATATGTCACACAATACAGTTTATTACTTATTTATTATTACTACTACTTATTTAGCCCCCAAAAGTGACCCCCATATTCAAATTTAATTTATTTACGTAACACGTCCGTGTTTGGGTCACAGAAATTCATAAATGTTTACCAAATTTCAACTTAATCAATCCATTAGATTCGGAGAAAATTGGCTGTGACAGACGGACAGAAAGACAGACACACGAGTGATCCTATAAGGTTTTTGTTTTTTCCTGTTGAGGTACGGTACCCTAAAAAAGAAAGAAGAAGTATTGATTCTGACTCGCACAGAAAGATCACAAACTAAACACAATGATAAAAGTACAAAAAACAAAGTTATATAAAAAGAAAATAAAAAAACAGAAGGTCCTGTACGAGGTCCCATCTCAGCATGATGCTGCGAAATCCTACTATACCTACAAATAATAATGTTGTTATGCAGGTATATAACCCATCATCTGTTACGACGCCTCATTAAGGCGGATAACAAATAAAATTCTATTGTGTCTAGTTAATGACAGTTGAAAGGATAATAACATTGTTATACAGGTATATAATACCCAGCAAACATTTTTGTCATATAATCAAACATTTATATGACCTTGAGTCTTATTAAAGTTATTTTACTGTAATTTTTTTAACTCTTTGTCATGTACCGGTGCATTATGTGTCCAAATGGTCATATACATTTTTTGTCGTATAATAATGTCATATAGACGTTATTTCGATTTTTTTTTTACTATCGTTATATAATAGCGTCTGCGACGACATCTATAAAACTTACTTATACAACTTTTCGTCGTGTAAACGTTTTCGTAGTATAAACGTCATAATACTGTCAATTTTGTCATATAATTACCTTTTAAACATCTGCTAAACGGATAATAATTGTTTACACGTAGTATTTGTAACCATTATATATAAGTCGAATAAGTATTACGAGTGCAACCTGTATACGTTCTAAAGTATCACAAACATGATATACGACCGCTATTTAATTAATACTCATATTAAAGGTTTATAATAACCTTGTATACAACTTCCACCATTTTAAAATCAAATTTATCATATTTATTTACTGTTTGGTACAACATGGATCTAATTGTAGATCATTATTTGTAGATCATCTACGCAACATTGTAGATCATTGTGGGGTTTACCTAAAACTAAAGTATAATATATATAAAATATAAACTCTTTGAACTAAGTTATCAAGGCGTTTATTATTATATTATTGATCCCTAAATCAACTGTCATGGCGTACACATTTACAATGAACACGCAGTTTATAGGTCGGGAAGTTATATAGTTGTCATATGACGCAGTCACTTAATAAATTATTAATAAAAATATGTGAAAACATTAAAATTTTAAAGGCGCATAAAAATTTTGTTCCGAACTTATATCACATTAATCAGTAAACTTGATTGCACAATGGTTTACAACTGATGAAATGGTTTTATCATGTCAAATAATAAAGAAAAAAATGCATTAACTCAGCTGTCAAAAACACCACCAAATTAAAACGTAATAATCTGTTATAATTCGTTCAAGATAAGCATCATCTTTAAATAACAATAACACAACGATTACATTATATAAAAGTAATATTGTGTGTCATTACTCGACACGAAGTCGAATACACGCCGCGACAGCTATCATTACATGACATGTAGTCAAATCGCCGACGTGTATATGACTACTATGCGACTAATTAGGTATTTATATGACTGTTACACGAAAGTCTTAGCGCTTTTAGTTGAATAAAATGGGCCCTAATGCCGTTGAGTAAACGTCCTTATGGCATTTATACGATTACACTAAATAACATTAAGTTACCACCATAACGTCTACTCAACGTCGTAAATGTTTGCTGGGTAATGTTATGCAGGTATAATAATAATGTTATTATGCAGATATAATAATATAATAATGTTGTTATGTAGGTATATAATAATGTTGTTATGCAGGTATATAATAATAATAAACCCGTTTATTTCCGAGCTTTACATCGTTTGTTAGCAGAAAGTACCTATTTGAGCCAAAAGCAAATCACAGTCCCGCAGCTTGGTGTGCCTTGTGGCATAGGCCTCCTCCAACTGTCTCCATTGTGCTCTGTACCACAGGCCACAGGGGTCATATATAGGCTATTTGACTAATTTTGGAAAACCTTTTTAAATTATTCCTTATTACTTAATAAGCACATCAAATTGATATTTCAAAAAAAAAAAAAACAATGATAAAGTTTAAATTGTCAAAACCGCACGAGAAACGCTGTTGCTCTAATGGCGTTGGTCACGTGATCCGGGTGACGTCACACGCTAGTAAACATTTTGTAATAACCATAATAGAGCAGTGAACCCAAAGTAAAATTAGTCATTTTTCTTCAGTTTTAGTGGTTAAAATGGTATATAAATGGTGTGTAGTGCCACAGTGTACAAATACGTCTTTAAATAACTCACAAAAATTGTTTGTTTCTGTTCCAACAAATCCCAAAAGACGAAAAATGTGGCTAAAGTTAGCTCGAAGAGACCCAAACATTGTTTCATCTCATTCAAATGTGTTTATGTGTGAAGATCACTTTGATGTAAGTAAGTAATATTTTACTTTAGTGAGAATCATGTTATCCTGAGATATACAGCTGATCCATCTGTTCTATAACTTTCAAAATATTGTATATAGGATGTTGTAGGTACGATTCATTGTTGATGAATCAAATAATTTACGTATAATAGACTACTCCAAATAGTAACTAAAATATTGGCTTTTATAAAACGAAATAACATCTTTAGTACCTGATTTCCTATATGCTTGCAGCATAAGTTGAGGATGATCCTTTTCAACTCACTGTTATTGCAGCACAACACCCCTTAATGATGTTGTTTAGCTATACAATACAATACTCTTTATTGTACACAAAACAAACAAGAAACATTATTATAAAAAACTTTTTACAAAAAAAAAAACAACCGACTTCCAAAAAACACTACAAAGTGAAAAATAACTTTAATTTCGGAAGTCGGTGTCTTTGGTTTTGAATTTTCGTTTTTTGTCACCGACTTCCGAAATTAAAGTTATTTTTCACTTTGTAGTGTTTTTTGGAAGTCGGTTGTTTTTTTTTTGTAAAAAGTTTTTATTTATCACTTTTAGCTGCGGTACCTACCCCACACAAATTCGAAAACCACTACCTGCTATGTAAATAACAGTGACAGGAACTTATCATATCATCCACATACTAAGTGGAAAAAAGTACGTATTATAGAAGCTAACTCAAAAACTATCTAAGCAAAGTTAATAAAATTTATATGGGACCACCTCGAGAGCATACCCTTTCAAACAAAAAAATAATTTTCAAAATCGGTCCACAATTGACGGAGAAATCGGTGGGCATAAGTAAAAAAAAAAAACAAACATACGCGACGAACATATAACCTCCTCCTTTTTGGAAGTCGGTTAAAAATAGAGATGTACAATGGGCGGTCTTATCGCACTAGGCGATTTCTTCCAGACAACCTTTGGATGGACATAATTATTATGAAAATAGTTATAACATTAATCAAAATTTATCAGAAAAAATCTTCAAAAATAGCCCAAAGAACGATTAAAACACCTAATAAACGAAACGCGCGTACTATATTCAGTGATCGAAGCCGTGTTTACTTGCGTGTGACGTCACCAGGGTTGTATCCAATCACAAAGCGTTCTCGTTACAGATAAAAGTTCAAAAATTATTACATGATTATCGGTGAAATTTAAAAAAAATATACGTATTTTAGTTTAAATTATAGTTTAACTAGCGACCCGCTCCGGCTTCGCACGGGTATAAACCGGGTTATCCTTATCCTTAATATTATAAATGCGAAAGTAAGTTTGTTTGTTACGCTTTCACGCTAAAACGGCTGAACGGATTTGGAAGAAATTTGGCACATACATAGATGATGCCCTGGAAAAGAACATAGGATACTTTTTTTTTCCCACGGGATCGAGACTTATGCGGGTGAAACCGCGGGGCGCAGCTAGTTATACATATAAACCTTTCTCTTCAGTCACTCTATCTATTAAAAAAAACCGCATCAAAATCCGTTGCGTAGTTTTAAAGATTTAAGCATACATAGGGATATAGGGACAGAGAAAGCGACTTTGTTTTATACTATGTAGTGATATGTTTTTTTATGCTATTATCTGATGGGATGACCACAATTTGTAGTATATTTTCAATGTTGTCAAATAGCCTATTATGTAGGTATATCTACAGGATGTTAAAAGATTCATCACATAGCCACACATTCTATACATCAAACTAATAAACATTGAGCAAAATTTACTTTTATTTTTGGTGTGCAAAATAGCTGTACAGCAGCGCGCAATGTAACGCACGCAAAACATTGTGCTTTTAGGTGCATGCAACGGTACAGGAGTATTGGAGGTTACCTAGTTAAAATTAAGTTAGGTATAACATTTAAAACTTTTTTTTGTCAAAAAATTGAAAATAATAGTATGACGAGACAACTCGTTCTTATTCTTGAAATCATCAAAATATCTGTAGGTAGGTACCTATTATAATTTCCATGTAGCTAAAACGAATCTATAGTCAGGTAGCGTATTTGCTCAACTATTCCGAACCACTGAAACCAATCCCTTGGCGATGTCTCAGAAAATAAAAATGTCACAATATACCTACAGTTAACATGACGTGAATTCACCCGAATAACCTTGTGGTTACCTTACGAAAACAACAAATTAAATATTGAGATACCTGCGCTAAACTTGTGCAATTGTTTAGAATGTTCAAATACACATTCTAGCATATTCATTATGAGGTGTACATTATGTACTAATTTGCATAAGAAAACCTCTCGTGGTGAACGCGAACTACGAGTATTACCTACTTCTGGGTTCTTCTAAGTTCGATTACCTACCCAAAAGTAGAATTTTCTGTACGCATTATCTATTATTATTTTTTTAATTCTTTTTACCTATTGTGGTATAGTAATTTTATTCTAGGTGCATCGTCTTCACATATAATAATTATTTAACAAATGTATGTACATATACAAACAATTGTAAAACATTTTTAAAAGAGTAACGGTGGAGTTTCTTGCCCATTCTTCTCCATACGAAAACTACCTTTTGGAAGGGGCGACTAGAATCAATTTTATTATTTTGTAATTTTTGACGTTCAAAAGTGCCATACATGGGCCTATTTGAAATAAATGATTTGACTTTGACTTTGACTTGACTAAATACCTAAGCATGGGGTTCACCGCTCCTACATGCCACTTGTGATTAAATTCTGCGAAAAAAAAAAAAAAAAAAATTAATTCTGCAAATGAAAGCTAATTTCTCTTAAAATACAACACTTAGGAATCTGAATTTTTGGTCGCTATAACTTCTTTAGGAGCACTAATTTTTGTATAAATTTGAGAAGAAATCACAGAGTTTTTAATAGGGAAATCTTGAAATGAAAATTTTACACCGTGACTACCGCCACCCCACCCAATGGCATGGTATATCTCGTAAACTACTGAAGAACTAATTTTGAATTTTGGGCACTAATTTTATCTTGCAGGGTACTAATTTTTTATATGGGTTTGAGGAAAGCGACAAGCTTCTCAAACTTGGAATCAACATTCAAAGTCCTGCTGAACGAGCGCACGAAAGTTATCATCGTCGATTTCTGGGTAAATACAAATGTTTCAGTTCTGTTTTTTTTATGCAATGAATCACATTTAAGGGTACTAATTATTTGTATACTTAGAATAGCTGCAGCATGACCCCGTTTTTCTGCGCTCATAGTGGTCCTGCTGAAGGGAGCGTGACTACCGCCGGACCACCTTCAAAGTCGAGTTTCTCGAAAACTACTAAGGTACCAATTTTGTCGTTCGAGCACTAATTAGTACCAATTGGGTACTAATTATTTACTAAATATGGAAGCGATTGGCGTTGGTGGTCCTGCGGTAGTCACGGACATGATTATTACTGAGGAAAAAACCGTTCACTCGTCAGGAAGCGAACAGTTCCTTTCATTCATAGTTTAGTGTAGCTGTGTAGATGAACATAAAACATATAGGTAGGTACGTACCTAAGTTTAGTACTTACAAAACCTAGATTTTGTATGAAAACTGCTAAGTATTATTGGGGACTTTGCTTCGATCTTTGACAAATCTTGCTATAGGTAGAACATCTACTAACGTCTAACTAGGCAAGGCAGTTTAACGATACAAAATTCTTCACAAATATAAATAGATGAAATGTTAAATTTTCGAATATATCGTTTCGGAAATATGCTTAGCAGAAAGTAAATTGAGCGTGAAATGACAGCCGGGAGCTGGCAACGCCTTGCTTCACGAATTTGGGTCAATTTTCGTCAGTAGCAGGGACATGGTACCCGGGCCCTTCCTTCCGTGTTCTATTTATATCTGTTAGCCGTAAACCGAAATAGGTGTTATAATAATAAATATGCTCGTCAATATAGCTTGTCAGGTTGTTGTGTAAGTTACAACATGCATTTATGTCAGGATGACATAAAAATTTTAGTGTCCTAGACACTTTTTATTATTACCTTTAAACGAGCAATTCTTGTATATGTCACCGTAAGATTGTGAGCACCGTTAGTTCATAATCTATCGGTATTATTTCCGTTAGATCATAATCTGCCGAAAAATTGTGAACTGGGTGAAATGGGTTAGGTTAGGTTAGAACTGTGACCAACCGCGTGAGTCGAGTGAGCGTAGTAAGCGCTGCCGCGGTAGTGGCAGCGCTTACTACGCTCGTTTCTCATGGATATAATATAAACTTTCGAAAAATAATGCGTTAAATCGTAAATGATTTGTCACAGTTCACAATTTTTCGACAGTTTGTAATCTAACGGAAATAATACCGATAGATTATAAACTAACGAAGTTTATAATTTTACGGTGACATATATATGTCACCGTAAAATTATAAACTTCGTTAGTTTATAATCTATCGGTATTATTTCCGTTAGATTACAAACTGTCGAAAAATTGTGAACTGCGACAAATCATTTACGATTTAACGCATTATTTTTCGATAGTTTATATTGTATCTGTCACCGTAAGATTGTGAGAACCGTTAGTTTATAATTTATCGGAATTATTTCCATTGGATTATAATCTGTCGAAAAATTGTGAACTGGGTGAAATGGGTTAGGTTAGGTTAGAACTGTGACCAACCGCGCGCGAGCCGAGCGAGCGAAGCGAGCGGTGCCGCGGCAGCGGCCGGCGAGCGCTACTTCCAAATTGCTCGCAGCCAGGCAGGCTATTTAATATTAGCGCAAGGTGCGTTACGTCGCAAGCAAGTTTGGTACCAGTTCACAATTTGTCGGTTTCCCATGGAAAGATTATAAACTAGCGAAAAATAATGCGTTAAATTGTAAATGGTTTGTTGCAGTTCACAATTTTTCGACAGTTTATAATTTAACGGAAATAATACCGATAGATTATAAACTAACGAAGTTCATAATTATACGGTGACATATCCATGAGAAACTAGCGTAGTGAGCACTGCCGCTACCGCGGCAGCGCTCACTACGCTCGCTCGACTAGCGCGGTTGGTCACAGTTCTAACCTAACCTAACCCATTTGTCTCAGTTCACAATTTTTCGACAGATTATGATCTAACGGAAATAATACCGATAGATTATAAACTAACGGTGCTCACAATCTTACGGTGACATATACATATAATCTGAATCTCGGAAACAGAGCCAACGATTTGCATGAAATTTAGTATTCAGGGGGTTTCGGGGGCGATAAATCGGTCTATCTATTTTTCATTTTTAGAAAACGTCGTTCAAGAAAAAAGGTCATCCAGATATTTTTTTATTATGACATTGATTTTACATTCTATGATTACTTCCTCACAAATTTTGTAATTAATAAGTCAGTGAACTTATTAATCATAAAATTTTAGGAAAATCGTCTACTTTTACAATGTTTGTAAATATGTGAGTACCGTGCATCTAATTAAATTATCTGTCGTTGCTTCATATTCTTTTTACCTGTTGTGGTAGTAATTTTGTTCTAGGTGCATCGTCTTCACATAATATAATTGAATTTAATTATATTGCAAAACATTTTAAAAGAGTAACGGTGGTGTTTCTTGCCCATTCTTCTCCATACGAAAACTATCTTTTGGAAGGGGCGACTAGAATCAATTCTATTATTTTGTAAATTTTGACGTTCAAAAGTGCCATACAAGATCCTAGTGCCATACATCATCCTACATTCAAGAGCCTATTTAAAATAAATACCCACAAGATGAGCTATGAGGAGCACTAAGTACAGACGCCAGCACATCAAGCTACCCGAAACTGTCAAATTTTCCCAATCAACTTTGAACCTTAGATTTCAGCGATAAAGTTGAAAATCTATTAAATAAATTTGACAGATTGTAGTAGCTTGATGTGCTGGCGTCTGTACATCATTTTTCACTTTTTGGAATAAAATGCCTATATTTGACTAGCTGTATCTTCACAACTAATAGACCTAGAGTGCTTGGGTTGGGCTCACATTGGTGCCGATTCCCTTGTTCACAAACGTTCACAACCAAATTTAAGTTCTGTGCATCTTTTTCTTTCTATTTCATTAAGAAAAGGACCGAACATAAATTTTGACGTAATTTTAGTCGGCGAGTTTTTAATCACGTCTAATCTTGTATGAAGAGTGACAGGCGCTAATTAATTTGACAGGACTAAACTAAAATTTATCTTCTGTCCATTTCTTAATGAAATAGAAAGAAAAAGATGCACTGAACTTAAATTTAGTTTAGTTTGTGAACAAGGGAATCGGCACCACTGTCTTCTTCTAATGGCGGGACGAGATTCTTTAGATGTCGTACGGACTGTTACCTTAAAATCAAAATATTTGAAAATAGCTCAAGATAAGTTTTTTTTTGTATGTATCGGTAGATAATAATTACCTATGTCATTATGTATGTGAGCTCGCCCCGATATCGTTTATTAGCATTACTGATACTTATATAATTTTTTTAACAAATCAATGTTTTCGTTAAGACACATTAAAGCAAAAAGTTTTATTGCATCCAATAAAAAACCCTTTGACTTGTTTTACTTTTTTATTCGCCTCTCAACTTGATAAGTTAGTCCAGGAGTGCTATTCTATAAAAATATCACCGTGATGTCTTAGGTGAAGTGAGCTACCAATAGTGTCAATCCTTAGCAACTGACTCCACGCTCACTTCACCTAAGATAACACGGTGAGATGGTTACAGAATAGCACTATACTGAACTAGGGCTAGTAATAGTAATATTTTCACATGTGATCCTTGGAACACGATGCAATACTTTTCGATAAAGCGATTTTGATTTATCATTATCATCATAATAATTGGAAAATGATAGTTCTAAAATTCTACGTGACCTTTTCCGGGTATTTTTACCCATGATAGTAAGCAAAAGCAGTTGCGCTCTTTAAAAGTTGACACAACACTAATTGATTTATGATCAGATTTCGAACGAGATTTCTACGAGATCCAATAAGTCTCGTATCGCACTAAATGCAAATTTTTACTATCTGGTCGCTACGAGTCCTATAAGATCTCGTACGTTTTCATTGATAAAAATATTACATTAATGGTATTTATGAATGGTGGGCTAAAGCATCTCACTCTAACTCAAAAAGAACCTAAAAAAAATTCATTGGCCCGAGCGGGATAAACGTACAATTTCACTTCCGCACTGAATTGAAAACTCGTACTAGAACCATTAGTCTCGTAAAGCCGGATTCACATTACTGTGTTGTGTCGTGTCGTGACGCCTTATGACGCAGTGTTAGCCAATCAAAACTCGTTGTGATTTGACGTAGTCCCGAGCAGATTCGTTTGATAGGTGTCTCCCGCGTCACGACACAACACGACACAGTAATGTGTCGGGGGCTTAACGCAGTGATCGTGTTAAGTACAACTAAACTGAGGTAAGCATGTAGGTACCTACCTATAAGTATTAGGTATTACACCTGCGGCCAGCTGGTGACGTGTTGGTAGGTAGATGATAGTTCAGCATCGACACATAGAATAGCAATCGATTGCAATGCCTTTTATTTTGACAGTTCAGCCACGTTCATCGCATTATTAACATTCGTTGTTGAGCAGACGAATTTATCAAACCTATGGCTATGAAGCAATGGATTAGGAGTTTCCTTCAAAACTCTGATTTTGAATAAAAGTAGGTACCTATGTTACGCAATTAATTTAGTTGCGGTGCAGAACTTGCAGTTTGAGTACCGTCGCAGTACAGTGCGTTCTTTTTGCGCATTATACTTGTTGCGTTTTCGACAACTATGTAGGCACATAACTACAAAGTAGACTAATCGAAGACGACACCGAATCTGACTTTCGGTAGTGCTTCATTTTTTCAGCAGGTAGGCCCAGTTCCGTATGTTTGTACCTACATAAACAACCCTAATAGTTAGGTTACCTTCAGCAATTCTAATTACTCCGCTGGCATTACCTGACTCTAATGATTGCATAAACATAATGGATATGAAAGTAGGTACTTATTGCAAACGTAGACTGTAGATTTGTTGACATAAAATAATTTAATTTGTTGAATTTCCTCCGTTGAACCTTTGGATTGGTTAATAAGTACCTATTTGATACTGCTAATCCAGGCGAGGTTACACTTATCAGGCTTCAAAGAATGTTCACAATTTGTGAAGCCAAAATGTTAGCGACATTTTTGTCTCGGCGTGTGTCGTTCTATACTGAGAATATTAATGTCATTGAACACTGTTTCACTTGGCTTGTGGATATTATATTCACATATAGCCCAGTCTAAATCGACACAAAAAAAGGCAAACGTCGCAAACGCGCATGTAACATCGATTTCTGTATACGGGGTGTCAGGAACATCGACGCGAAAACTGAAACCATGGATTCAGTACATGGTTCTGAACCCCCCTGCGTTGAAATTTTTCGTCGGTTATTTTAAAAAAAATCTGCTGTTCCATACATTTTGACCGCGTGGGTAGGTATTGCACTTTTTTATGAAACAGCTGATTTTTTTTTAAATAACCGACGAAAAATTTTAACGCAGGGGGTTTCAGAATCATGTGCTGAATCCATGGTTTCAGTTTTCGCGTCGATGTCCCCGACACCCTGTATGTTGTAGCTCAGATCAAATAAAAAACTAAGACACCGTTGCGAACAGTGACGTGATTCCGGTTTAGTAAACATGTGCGCACTTAGTGAGGTGTAGTTTGATTGTAAATGGTTGTAAACATGTGCGCGTATGCACAGAGCGGAGGTGTAGTTTTGGCGTGCTTCACTGTAGGGATTTTTACAGCGCTGTCTTGGTTTTTTATTTGGTCTGAGGTTGTTAGGTCCCGAGTATTTTATACCCAAGTTTGCAACACTGAAAACCTTGTGCTACTCCCATGGTGCTCAAAACATTGCGAAATTCTGGCACTTGTTTATTTTTTTTTTAATTTACTCGCTTTTAGGTATCTTCGTTAAGCTAAATTTGCTACAATGGTGCCGATTCCCTTGTTCACAAACTAAACTAAATTTAAGTTCAGTGCATCTTTTTCTTTCTATTTCATTAAGAAAAGGACAGAAGATAAATTTTAGTTTAGTCCTGTCAAATTAATTAGCGCCTGTCACTCTTCATACAAGTTTAGACGTGATTAAAAACTCGCCGACTAAAATTACGTCAAGCGCTGATTAATTTGACAGGACTAAACTAAAATTTATGTTCGGTCCTTTTCTTAATGAAATAGAAAGAAAAAGATGCACTGAACTTAAATTTGTTTGTGAACAAGGGAATCGGCACCAATGTGAGCCCAACCCAAGCACTCTAGGTCTATTAGTTGTGAAGATACAGCTAGTCAAATATGGGCATTTTATTCCAAAAAGTGAAAAATGATGTACAGACGCCAGCACATCAAGCTACTACAATCTGTCAAATTTATTTAATAGATTTTCAACTTTATCGCTGAAGTCTTAGGTTCAAAGTTGATTGGAAATATTTGACAGTTTCGGGTAGCTTGATGTGCTGGCGTCTGTACTTAGTGCTCCTCATAGCTCATCTTGTGGGTATTCATCGAAAATCACAGCTACGTTTTTACCAAAGAGGTAGGTACAGACGCCAGCACATCAAGCTACCCGAAACTGTCAAATTTTCCCAATCAACTTTGAACCTTATACTTCGGCGATAAAGTTGAAAATCTATTAAATAAATTTGACAGATTGTAGTAGCCTGATGTGCTGGCGTCTGTACCTGAAGTATCCCGCCATAATGGCTCTGACTGAATCATTTCGATGCCACCATCGAGAAAACGGAACGTTCACAGTGGTCGATGGTGGCAAAGCTATTTAACAGAAGATTTAAGTTTTATCAGTACTTACCCTAATTGCGTAACTTATTTTCGTAAACAAAGTATGACGAATTTGTTTCATTTTGACAGTTCAACAACATTCATTGCGTTATTTACGTTGTTGAGCAGATTTTTTTTTTCCAACTTATGAAGCAATGGATTAGCAATGTTTCAAATCGAAACAGATTAGGTATGATTGATCGTTTATTACGCAATTAGAGTACAGGTCATTATTTCTGCACCTTCACGACTGTTCTTACATCCTGCGGGGTAATTTCGTAACACACATAAACTGACAATTTGATCGCAATGGGTTTCATTTTGACAGCTCACCCACGTTCATTGCGTTAGTTACGTTGTTGAGAAGGCGAATTTTTCAAACCTATGAAGCAATGGATTAGCAATATCCTTCAAAATTCTTTTTGTTATTGAAAGTGTGTTACGCAATTAGGGGGCTGGCTGTAAGACAGTGTGACTGTCACTGGCATAGCCACCATCAGGGATTTAAATTTTGATAACACAAAATAAATCACTTATTAGTCGAAATTTGTCTCCAAATATCACAATTTGTCGGTCACTGGTTCAAAAATTCTAAGGGTTTATAAGTGGCCAATCTGGAGAGCATGTCCCATAGAAAATACGCATCTCCCCAGCTTGGCCTAATTGAATTTCAAAAGCTAGGGCAACTAGCGAAGATCTGTTTTCTCCCAAAATTCGTCGCAATTATTAAATTACAATTTTTAAACTAAGAACTGACTAAATCTGTGACTTGGCGAAAAATTGCGACTAATTAGCGACAAAATTTGGAAGAAAACAGATCTTCGCTTGGTGCCCTGGCTTTTGAGATTCAAATGGGCCAAGCTGGGAAGATGCTCCCAGATCGGCCACCTATAAACCCTTATAACTTTTAAAACAGTGATCGACTAATTACCGACTAAGTTTTGTGTTATCAAAATTAAAATCACTAACGGTGGCCATGCCAGTGTCAGTCACACTGTGACGGGCATGATGAGTGATGCGATTTGTGGCATCATGAATTTTTAATAGGTAACTTGTTTTTTTTTTGGTACTTCTGTCCTTATAATCAAGAACTGTATACAATCATTATTTACCGTTATTAGATTAGTAACTCAAGAGCCTTTTTAATGTATGTAACAACGTTATCAACAGTATGGTAAATTGTGTTTAGCGTTCATTCGACCAGTGTTTGTTTGTTAAAAGTTGCCATGACAACGAGCCCCACCCATCGCCCTATCGCATCTCAAGACAAATAGCCTCATGTAAATTAATGGTAATGCCGAGGTCATCTGCTATTAGAACTAAAACATTTTCAATATGTAGGAAATTAGTTTTCTGTAGCAAAAATAAAAGGTCCTAGGATTCGATCGATATAACACTCGGATTGGATTCGGATAAGGTAGCTTTCTATAGGTGAAGGAATTTTTGAATTAGTTAAGTATTTTTTTATTTTATCCATTACAAACAAACATACAAAAATATCAAATAGGTATTTCTCTTTATAATATAATATTAGTTTAGATTTATATAGTGTATACCTGCATCATAGAAAAGTGCTTATTATACAGTGTGAATCTTTATAATGTGCAAATATCGAAATGATGGGAATCTATGCTTAATTTTTTCGACGGAAAAAATATTTTTTATGGATTTTTTTACAATTTTGTTTGCTACTTTGACCCCAGTGTACAACAAATCGGTGAAACTTTTAAACTAAATGATCTATCGCGATGAAACAAACTCGATGTTGTTGTCCAAACATGTTTTTTTTTCAAAAATCTGTTTTTTTTTTCATAATTTTTTACAATAATCGTAAAATTTCTCAATTAGACATCTCTTTTTTCCATTACGTATCTATAAAAAATAATACTTAAAAAATGTTTAGATTTTTTTTCCATCGATAAAATTAAGCGTAGCCTCATTTTGATATGTGCACATTATAAAGACTCACACTGTATTTATTACGCTTAAAGACCATCAAGGATCAAGTACGAAAGTTTCCCACGAAATCTATTTAATTATTTTTTTCAAACAGTAAAATCAATTATAATGTTATAATAACAAATATTTAGGAAGTGAAAAACTCAAATGAAGTGACCTCACTTTAAGGTCACTTCATCTAAGTTTTCCCGGTGAGACTTTTACAGAATAGACCGGCTAATAAACTATTTGTAGTGTGAAAAGAACAAATAACAATTTAACAACATAATTTATTATTAGAGATGCGCCGAATGTAGGTTCAACCGAATACGAATATTCGGTCCAAAATTTACCGAACCGAATATTCGGCCGAATCATTCGGTTCAATTTTGCGATATGATTACTAAAGGACATAATACTAATCCTGAGAATCTGATTTTATTTTACTAACATTTTCATTCGTCAAAAAAACTTAATTTGATTAAAACTTCAATTCTTACCTACTAATGTTGATTCTTAAAGTTTCCTCAAATGTATGTTTTTTTTTATTTGTAAACTAGTATTTGTTACGGAAGATTATATTTGTTCATTGTTGATTTCATAGAATTTTATTTGACTTACATTGACATTTACTTTAAAAAAAACTTCATCATCATCATCAAAAAAACTTAATTAGATTAAAACTAGAAATAGTTATTACTTAATTAGTTGGCAGATGATGACTGTTTAATAAAATGTTCTTTTTTTAAATATTAACAATAATTTAAATATTTGGTAATTATCCGGCAAATCAACCGAATATTCGGCCGAATTGAACATGAAAAAATATGCCGAGTGTACCGAAAACGAATATTCGGCGCATCTCTACTTATTATTAAAAACAATAGGGATTTTTAACTAAATTTTTTAAATATTTTTTTATCGGAGTCAAGAAAGCTATTGCCTTATGGATTATGACGTCACATTATGGCTGACGTTTGAAACTAGTAGAAAATCTTTTCTTGGATTTATATTAAACACTGTCTTTCATTGATTTAGTAAAAAAAGCTAATTGCATATTCCCTATTCACAATCATTAACTTAATATAAATAATAAATTCTTTATTGCCATGAAAAGGTTACAGAAAAATTTGAGACCCTGGCTCCAGAGCTAGGTTAGAATACCTCTATTTCAGGAGTCAGATATATTATGACATAGGGGCTAAACCTGCGTCCGAAAATAAATATGCATACAATTCAGGTCTAACATAAGGGCCAGGCCTCCACGTAGCCACGTAAACACCTAGAATATCTTCATCTCGGCAATGTGCCATGTTTTCTGAAACAAAATTTTAACGATAATTAGGTACTTACTTTTATAAAGTACTGTTGTAGATACGTATATCTACGGTTACGGTGCGCACCTTTCAGGGTTTGAACGAGGCAAACCACAGAGCTGTTACATTTCCACCTACCTACGAACTCCTGTACCCTAATTGCGTAATACAACACAATCTGTTTCGATTTGAAACAGATTGCTAATCCATTGCTTCATAAGTTGGAAAAAATATATTTGGTCAACAACGTAAATAACGCTGTCTCTTCAATCTGTTTCATTTTGACACTTCAACAACATTCATTGCGTTGTTTACGTTGTTGAGCAAATTTTTTTTCAATGGATTAGCAATCTGTTTCAAAACGATTCAGATTGTGATTGGTCGTGTATTACGTAATTAGGGTACTGCACGCGTAGCATGACCACCGTAGAAACGAGTTTTGTCGACGGAAGAATAGACAAAATGATAGATTGTGATTGTTTATCTGTCATTTTGTCGATTCTTCAGTCGACAAAACTCGTTTCTACGGCGGTCATGCTACGCGTGCTGGTCGGAGAGACTAGTCGACGAACACGAAAAAAGAGGAAGAAAAAGTTATGTTACAAAGAGATCTTCCAATCAATCTAATTTATGAATTGCGCAGATGGATAAGCTTCTGATAAACCCTGCATTCTTGCCAGCCCCACCTGCGGTGACTTTGATCCATGTGGGTTTAAGTGAAAAAAAAGAAACGGTTTCTTCCACTACCATCAGTAGAGGGCCCGGGAGGTACTTGTATATTCGCGCGCACAACTTTGGTCTTTGACTTGCGATCTTGCGCATCATCAAGAAACTAATTTTATGCTAAAATTCTAATTAATTTGGTTTTTCGCAAGGTCTAAGAAACGTATGTTTAGATCTTGCGAAAAACCTGTGAAAGACGGACAAAAAAGTGCAATGTGTTTTGCAAACATTCGTTGTGCGAGCCTTTGTTACGCAACGAACATTCAATCGCGAGCACCATGTATTAAAATTAGTTTTTCGTGTTTGGATTCACGTACCTACTCACCAAACTGTTCGTTTCGTGAATGACTTGTTGCATAACAAAATCTCGAGTAACTGAGATGATTTATTTTCATTATCTCAGTCGCGCGACGAATGTTTGCAAACAAATTCGTGTAGCGAATGCTTGCCGCGAGTACGATCCCGATTACGGATCCCTAAAAATACTGGATTCTAAACGGGTTTTTTTTTTGTCACAAGTAACACAGATTTGCTTGTTTTCTGGGTTTGAAAATACCAAAATCGTATTGCTTTCATAGTAAAAATATTCAGGACGAAAATAAATAGTTCTACCCTCAAAACAAATAAAAAACCAAGACCTAGCACTGTCAATAGTGACGTGAAGCCAGTTTCGTAAACATGTGTGCACTTAGTGAGGTGTAGTTTGATTGTAGTGTCAATGTAAATGTGTGTGTGAGAGTGTATGCACAGAGCAGAGCTGTAGTTTTGGCAAGCTTCACTGTATTATTCGCACCCCGTTGTCTCAGTTTTTTATTTGGTCTGAGGTTCTACCTACATATTTTTTTGCTGACAGCACATGTTGTCTTTGATTCTAACCAAAGTTTTTAAGTAACAAATAATACATACCTATTACATTCTGCACTAATTCACATTCTTTTTTTGTTTCTTTATACAATTTCGCTACATCTTCTGATATTCTACTGACCGACCATGTCATAAGTACTGGTTCATCAGTGGGCTGCAATTTTGCTAGTGCCTGTAATTGATTCTTCAATACTTTAATTTCTGTAACAATTTGTAATAATATACATTTGGTGACACAGACGAAAAAGTTTGAGACGATGTAATAAAAGTTTCACTTTAAAAGATTCCAGCAAATTATTGAGAATCTCTTCCATTTATTTTGAAGTCATTTAAAATAATAATAAATGTTATGCCTGCAAGATACATAGGAAGAATATTTACCCTCAACAATATTATTCAAAGCATCCACAATTTCCCCCAAGCTGTCCATTAATGGTTTCAGCTCGCTTGGAAAGTAATCCTCATCATACTGGTGTAAATTTAAGGCATCTATAGCTCTTGCCAATCGAAAACCCTTGTCTCGGTTTTTCTTCCAGTCACTTATTAGAGTGTGCAGGGTTGAGATGCGGGAGTACACCGTCTTCGATAGTTCTTGTTGCTGAACTTTATTTGTTTCTAAAATTATAAGTACATAAGGAAGTTATATTTGTCTCTGAAATTTTCTAAATTGCGATGTTTTATTTAGTATCTAGTTATCTAGTACATACCTCTAGGTGTGAATTTATAAGAATCCGTTATTGTTGTCTCCGGTTTGGGGTTCAGGGATTTGGATTCAAATACCGTAGGCTCATTCGTAGACATTTTATCGATTACTGTTCTGTTCTATATTCACAGAATGGGGTAAAACAATCACAAAACTCAATTCTATTCACAAACTTAGTTGTTTTTTGATTTTTTGAAGATCATTTTGGTTTTGTTGATGTTGATAGTTGTGTTTGTCACTGTCAGTTTGACGTTTGAAAACGCATGTTTGTTTGACAGATGATCTATGCCATCATTTACAAAACAAAAAAGACAAAGTTTGTCACAAATCATCTATACATACACAATCAAGTTTACCGTCCTTCCACGAATTTTAACATGTTGTCGTGTTGTTTAAACAAATTCCATGATGGAGTCAATTTTATCAAAGTACTACATTTCATAAGCGTACCCAGCATTTTTTTTGGGGTGGGTCAGGAATAAATAAACTCTATAATAAGTAAGAGGAATTTCTCTCAATAAAACTAAAGCTACGAATGCACGATCGATTCATCGATACTGCATTGTTTCGCGCGGTAATTTTGAATATTTCCATATGAATAATTATTAATTTTGTTACCTACATTTTTAGCTTCGAGTCAGGAACCAGGGTGGGGCAGATGCCTCACCTTGCCCCCCCGTGGGTACGCCCATATTACATTTACTTGACTTCGCACGGTTGTAATAAAATCGCGGCGGGATTTTATCACGCACTGGATTTTCAACTCTCAGTGTTAAGCCGAACGTTGAGAACCCAACGTGCTGGGACGCACTCTCGTTGAAAAAACACACTGTTGGATTTTCAACTCTCGATGTTGCAGAGCGTTGTAAATCAACGGCATGAAAAAAAAAATCGCCGTAATTTTATAACGTCCGTACGAAATCACGTCGGTTGGCGTCACAGCAAAAATTAGAACGTGACTCGTGAGTAACGAATCATAAAGTTTAGCATGATAGCAACCTATGATTTCGGTGCTCGGTGTAATCTATGGTCTTATGCCTGAAGCTACGGTTTCCTAAAAGAGAGAGAGAGAGCAGTCACTGACTGCTCACATAGCGTCCGCAATTTACGGGCGAATGACGTCACTGAAACGTTGATTATGAAAGTAAGTTGGTGTGGTTTCCTAGAAAGCGTTGTTGACACCGTAAAGCAAACTCCTCCCCCAAAGATTTAAATCGCTAGATTTGCCCTCACCGAACTCGGTCACAAGAAAAAGTGGCCATACTGAGAAGAGTGAGCTCACACAGCGTTATAATAGCGTTAATAATAGCGTTTCCATGACAAACAAGTGCGTCATTGCATCATTGCGTCAGAGGTATTTAAAAGAAACAGTAACGCGACTATCCTTTGACGCGGTAGGGCACATCTAACGATTTAAATCTTTGCCACTGTCGTCATTTTCATGACATTCGTCACTGCGACCATCAAGTGCGGAAACTGTAGCTTTACGGCACTGACATCACGCCATTTTGTCCGTGAGTGCAAAATCCTTACGCCACGGCAAGTGGCATCGGTAGTGAGCCGAGCAACTTGTGAATGTGCAAACTAAAGCCGTGACTGACCTTTTTCGGCGTCTTTCCATTTGACTTACCGTGACTATAGTTGTCCATTTTAAAACTATATCATACGGGCCCACATTATACTGCTTGGCAAAAGTGAGGACGGCACTATCGCACTTAGGTCACTTCGAATGAGAAAATAATAAAAGAATGAAAACGCTGCTTGTGGTTGACTCAAAATCTATTAGCACTTGTCGGCAAAGTAGTGCCATCATCTGGTTGCATTCGGTAAAATATTTAGTTCCAAATGTCACCACATCAGACTCTTTTATGGCAAGTAGTACGGGCCAGAAAAACTTGATGCGGTGTTAAAAATACCGTATTGCGATTACAAACGCCTGGCGCAACCACTCGGTAAAGTAGAGTCCATGTAGAGTCTCGCTGCCTACATCTTTTCACTGCGTAGACTCGAAACTCAGATGTAGAACGAAAAAATTGAACGCACACGTCAACGTCAAACTTCAAATTACAGAAAATTAGTCAAATGTCAGTGTCAACAAAATTTGTCAAAAACTTTCAAGGAAAGGAAGGAACGCGATGCGAATGAAATGCAGTAATCAGTACCTAATGCAAGTGCAACAAGTGGCATCTTCTAGGTTTATCTGTGAAACTCGCGAAATCTCTTGAAGTCTTCACTGGAAAAGTAGGTAATTTAATCTGAAGATTTTTGGTTCATTGGATTTGTGCCCGGTTGATGGCAATAAGCCCCTATTACATGGGACTTAAACATAACTGGCGAAATGTGGGTGTACTTGCTGCAGGGACACCTCTGCCCAAACCTTCGGGGAAGCAAGGCGTGATGTTATGATGTTATTTTTGGTTCATTGACTTCCATGTTTAAATAATTTTGGTACATGAGATTTGAGTGTTTGTCCTTATAATTTTTCAGATCCATCAAGTTTTATAGGCTCCCTTAATACTCCACGATGGCTGGACCTATACAAGACGTTGTAGAGGAAGATGCAGCAGATTTACAGTTTCCCAAAGGTAAGACATTTACTTTATTCTGATAACACAGCCTGATAGTTGAGCAAGCTGTGTTATCAACAGCCACATATAAAACCTTGTAAATATGGCCATACCAAACCTTGTAATTAATACCTATGGCTGTTATTAAAATTAAAAGAAAAATATGAAAAGGGGGAAATGCATAATCAAGAAAACTCAAACTCAAAGCATTTATTTCAAATAAACCAATTACAGGTACTTTTGAATTGTCAAGGGGTCGGTCAGTCAGAAAAATGAAGCTAGTTGCCCATTCCAAAGCGTAGTAGGTACCTATGGAGAAGAAGAGTAAATCGAACATAATACTTAACCATATTTCAGAGTTTGAAAATGCCGAAACTTTGTTGATATCTGAAGTTGACATGTTGTTGGAACATAGGAAGGCACAGAATGAGTCAGCAGAGGAGGAACAAGAATTCTCAGAGGTTTTCATGAAGACCCTTACTTATACCAACATGTTCAAAAAGTTTAAAAACAAGGAAACTATAGCTGCTGTTAGAAAGTAAGTATTTGGAGTTTTATGTTATTGCATTACAATTGTTAGTTGAGAAGACTTACCGGGTTATTGATCAGGGATGTTATGGATATGAAATTTCGGATCTGGATATGGATATAGAAATTATGTTATACCGGTTGCAGTTACAGTTACGGATAAAAGATTATTTCAGATTATCCATTAGTTTCAAATAGTTTCGGTTACGGATTATTAGATTTTTAAGAAATTGTAATCTTATAATATTATTCCACAATGACTAATAGCAATAATAAACAAACATATAAGGGACGCTCGCGGCTACTGTATCGGCTCAGCCGGACGGATAAACCTGTCATAATGTGTCTCATTTAGACACCACCCCAATCCAAAATTATCTGAAATGTTTATAACAGATTCGGTTACGGATAGATTTTCATTTCAGATATCCAATAGTTTCAGTTATGGTTACGGCGCTCATTAACATCCCTGCTATTGATTCCTTAAGAATCATCATCATCATCATTCTCCTGCCTTTATCCCGAATAATCCCAATTGATTTTTTAACAATAAGGGACTTAATATACATATTATTTGTTTCAGTCTCCTTCAATCTAAAAAACTACATAAATTCGAAGTGGCAAGCTTAGCAAACCTTTGCCCAGAAACACCTGAGGAAGCCAAGGCTCTAATACCATCTCTAGAAGGAAGATTTGAGGATGAAGAACTAAGAATATTATTGGATGATATACAAACTAAGCGAAGTTTGCAGTACTAGTAAAATTTATGTATAATTATTATTCCATTATCAGTTTTTATCTATTCTATTATGCTAAGACTGAATTAAATATAATTTCAGATTTGGGATCTTTGCATTTTATTTTTTAATTAATAGCATTTATACAGAAACTAGGCAACATTGTAAATAGTTGTCGAATATTTAGCTGTTTTGATTACATACAACATCACGCCTTGTTGCCCCGACGGGTTGGGCAGAGGTGTACCTGTAGTAGGTACACCCACATTTCACCTATTATGTTTAAGTCCCATGTAATAGGGGGCGAGCCTATTGGCATCAACTGGGCACAAATCCAGACTCCAGGCTGCTACTGAGAAATTCTAGATAGAAAAACCCAATAACATTTTGCCCGACCCGGGAATCGAACCCAGGACCACATGCTCAGCAGTAGCGCTTGCGACCACTAGACCAACGAGGCTGTTTTGATTAATTTGGTAATATTACTGTATGGAAATAAAAAATATGGCTAACTAGTGAACTAAAATATTGGTTATGAAATTCATTACTTCCCAGAATAAATAAATATTTGTGACACTATCGGATGCTGCAATAACACAGGCCGTGTTTTTCTTTCATAATCAACAATTTCTATTCCTACTAGAGAACTATTTTTTTTTTCAAAAGTCTAATAATGCAGTTTTAGTTTTCCTCAAAATCGGCCCTGACTCCCTCAGACTACTTGTAAGTATTTTTCGTTATAGTTTCGGATTTGGCCGTCCATGTTGATTTCAAACATTCACCCTGTATAATACAGACTAATAGATAAACTGCTTCTTTTAGAAGTCGGCTAAAAAATATTTTGTATCTAAGTAGAAGTGTCGAGACTTAGGTATTAACAAAACAAACAATGATTAAGAATTAGGGGCGATATCAGTTACGATATCTAGTGCAGAGGCAGCAAATGTTCCTAGAATAGTTAAGTGTTGCAACGTAAATAAGTCGTTAGTAAACATACAGACATACATAAAACACACGCCTTCTCCCCATGGGTGTAGGCAGAATCTACAGAACGCCAGTTTGTCGTTAGTTTAATGTTTTCGTTAATTTTAGTACTTACAGTATTTATATTTTCTTTAATGTCCCTCGGCAAACTTCGTTTCGTCAGTCGTCGGATTTCTATCAGTTGCCCTTTGCACTTGGTGCAAACCGGACGCTCTCAATCGACTTTGAAGTATATAGACTTGTTTAAAATCTTTTAAACTTAATGTAATTTATTTTAAAAATGGGAGGAAAGCTGCTAAAGTCGCAGGCACGACAGATAGGAAAATAGTTTTACAGCTCTATAGAGTTCACTCGGAAATCAAAACAACTATAAAGTAGGCTTAGTTCTGAATTTAAATTATTATACACGATAAATCTAATAATTGATGGACATGGAAACTAGCATTCGTTTGTATTCGGAAATCCGATGATACCCGAGGGACATTAAGAAAATATAAATACTGAGTAATTGTGATTTTCCATCTTTGTCAAACGATTGACGGGCACCTCTGAATATTTTTTTAAATTTAGATAGCCTTATGGGCTATCGATGAGGATATTTTCATATTCGCGGATAGTGTCATAGAATTTTCTTAAATAAGCAACCCTGTTTATGGTTTACTCCGAGGATGTTCTAATTTTGCGGAATTTTCAGTCAGAATTTCTTCATTCGATTTTTCTATTTATGACCATGCCAGAATCAACGGCGCTAAAGATTGTTATTTTTTGCAGTTATTGAACTAAATCTGAAAGTGGAACCCTGACCACTGGGCTCGTTTTTAATACTTTTCCAATATATTTTCAGTGTTCTCTAATCATGCTGCACCTACTCAGCTTTGAAAATTTCGCCCGCATATGATATGCTTGCTTAAAAACCTTTTGGGGTCCTATACTACCCATACCACTAGCGCCATGTCTAGGGCTAGACATTAAGTATGAAAAATCCTAGAATAGGTACTATGTGCTAATGATCAGGGGTCAAACAGGATGACAGTGCATCACCATCAAAATATGTGTGATGAACTAGACCATTACATTGGGAACCTGATGAAGACATGTTGTCTTTTTCAGCTTTGACCATTATCTTACAATCTGAGAACAAAACATCAATTCATATTATAGGAACAAAAATAAAAAAACGTTAGTTTAAATCAGTCTGTATATTGGATATGTCTGCAATACAGCAAGATACATTACAGTGAAAACAGATAAAAGTGATAAAATATTGGAAACAAAAATAGTAATTAGAATTTCTTCTCTGAAACAAAACTATAATAAAACCATTCTTATTATTACTTAAATGTAGATACTATTAATATTGATGTTAATTAATGCCTCTAACTAAACAAGCCCTTTGTTGAACATTATTTGTAAAAAAAACTAAAGAAATTTATTATCAATAAACCTCAACAATTTTAGATAACTTAAAACTCAACAATCCATCGATAATTTTTCTTAATTTCTAATTTTGTTGCCTAAACATTATTTTTTAACAAAATGCCGAACAAAAGGCTTGCTTGAATTATAAACTTATCTCAATGGGCACTTTTGGTTTAGTTTAAATGTTAGTATTTAATCTAATATTGTATTAATAAAAATTACAAACTTATCATTCATCTAAAAGCAAACTTTAAAATAATATTAACCATCTATAAAAGAACTATCAAATCTAAGGTCCTAGCCAAGTTACTTTTATGGTACAACTCGCCCTTCTCCTACCCTGAACATATAAAAATATCTTTATGTACTTTAAAACATTTCGAGCCCTTAAATAAAGATGTCCTCTGGAATACTGTGCTCATACCAGTCGTAAATAATAATGGTGGCAATACAAACATCTTTATTTAGGAACCTCTGTCCACTTCCCAGTGGTTACTTTAAATTAAACAGTAAGGGGACCGTTTTATAGCACACATTTATTAACAGCTAATAATTTTTCGGGTCCTTTACTAAAACTTACTAAACCTTAAATTAGGTAACGACATTGGGAGAGGCTTATATAAATCCTAAATTACAACCTGGACCTGTGACATAAGTCTATCATTAGTAAAGCATAATATTGTTTTGGATTCCAAGTGTGGGGGAGTCTAGAAGCGACATGGAAGCTGTTAGGAAGCAATGCGAACATAATCATAAAGCTTACTTTACAGAAAATGTGTTTCCACAACAACGATCGAGCTACTGAAAATGTGGGTCAATGAAGGCATGAAGAGAATTATAAGAAATAAAATATACATATAACCCTCAAAATTTATATCGTAAATTGTTTGCATGTATATTTATTCGAATTACAGCTCTAAATTGCACTTATTTCAGAAACATTTTACACAGAAATCCGGATTTTAAATATTGGCTCGGCTCTTCTTCCATGTTAATGTTTATGCGCAATATTATTCACTATTAAAAATGTCAAATCATTAACGACTGTAGTGGCATTTTATAATCCTTAAACGTACACAAAATCGTTGTGTTAAAATGAATGATGATAATACTTTTTGTACATTTCCTGTACGTTTTTTTCTTCATAGCGTCAGATACTGGTTTTGTTTGTCACATTCGCAGTCAATTCGAAAATGATTTCTGCCGTCAAGTGCGATTGCTTACACAATAAAATCGCGTCCCAAACACCCTGCTCCTTTGTCACAAGTCGGTTAGTCTGTACACTTAGTCACTACGCAGCACCTTCGATAATTCTTCACAACTTATGGATACTGTTAATTTTGTGCAGCATGGTAAAACATGATTACTGTAGCACTAGTACGCACCAGTATCGAAAGTTGTCAAGCCACGATCAACATTCAGATTCGACCGTTTCTCTTACATTATCACATTTGTTTATTGAAAAACCAATATAATCAATAGGTACTAATTTACATTAGCAACTGGAAATATTATAATCACTAAGTTACATTTTCAAATTCGGCGTGTGGCTCTTAATAAAAATTTCGTTTGAGCAATGATAAGATTTAAAATACTATATATTTCCAAAGGTGAGCCATCCAAAATATATATATGCCGTCGAATTTTAAAAAAGGTTAAAAAATAATTGCGTATGTCCAAAAGCAGATCTAACTATGTTTATGTGTAAGTTGTCAACATACTACATTATCAGTCTCGATGATAAAAATGCATTTTGGCCAAAATGAGAAATCCAACGAGTGCGGTCCAAACTTCCCTAATCGAACGTTACACGAACAAATGCCTCATGTACCTGATACAGATACTGACGAAACATATCGAAGATCGAATTTCAGAAACAAAATAAGGTACTACTGGGTTACAAAGTTATTAATTGGAGAGTAAACAAAAAAGTAAGCATGTCCATAATAGGCACTTTATAGTACACTACACTACATAACAAATTAAGTCAAGTTACCTGTATCAAAGTATGAGTAAAGTTTAAAAATTCAGTCTATTTTCTTACTTACATTTTCTTTATCAAATCCCACAAGTTAAAGCTCTTTTGCATTAGAAAATCGTTCTAGCAACCGATACATCCATTACCACAAATAAGACGATCTGGCCCTTTTAGAAATTTGGTCCGAAGTAATTTATCTTCAATTATTAAATTAACAAAAACTTATGTATGTTGAAAATAAAAAATGACTATAACACTTTTAAATTCTATGGTTGCAACATGTAGTGTTATGTACATAATTTTAAAATAATACATAAAATGAGATCAAATATATATCCAGTCATGTAAACAATATAAGCTGGAGCAGTGAGTGCTAAAATACCTAAATAAACATTTTAGAAAAATAGCTCCCTCATTACCTAATGTATACATTAAAATAATATCAGGGCAAACTAACACATATTTGTAAAATATTTGCCATCTGTTTGGCTTCGTTAGTGAATCTAATGCTGCGATTAAATTGCTTTGGTTGCACTGTTTGTCAAAGTAGTCATTTGTGCAAAGTAATTGAAAGTTAAAAACGGATCCAATACATTGGGACATTCCTATTTCTTACTCTCACTCGATATTTGATGGAAATTGACAAACATTCAATACTTTGTTTCAAAGGACATCGTTATTTCGTCACAATACATTTAAAGAATGTTTATTATTGTCACAACAGATTAATTAAACACGTGTATTATGTATAGGTGATAAAACTTTGGATGCCACTAACACGTTTTATTTTCTGTAATAAAGTAATTGGTTATAGCATTCATGCAGTGCTATGGGAAACTATATTATTTTGTTATTGTACAAATAAACCACTAGCTCCGCAACGTCAACATACTGTCATATAATCATAAGTGATTGATTTGTACGCCACAAAATACATTAGTTGGGTCAAACTAACGTGAAATTGAAAACAGTTCGTAACTTTCAACTTCAACGAGCATAGGACGTTTAATAAGAGGGTTAGTTGAACGCAATGTTAATAAAATGTCGAGTTTGGTGGATGAGGAACCCTATAGTCCGCGGAGCAGTAAGATCAGTGCGAGCTGGAGGCGGGCGGGGACGGCGGCGGCGCGGGCTGCAGCGGCTGGAACGCCGAGCCCAGCGACGGCCGCAGCGTGAAGCCCGGTATCGTCGGCTTCATTACAGACACTGATTCTGAGAATGCTCCTTCGCCCGCTTTTAGATTCACCTGTGACATGAATGTAAGGTTCTATGAGTATAAAAGTGACCTTCAGGAAAATTCCCTTTGACTAGTCAGAGAAAATGAGCTCGGAAGAAATAATAATTTACTACAACATAAATAAACATATTGATGGTGATTCTAATAATTATACCAAAATCATATTTACCTTTTCACAACCATCGGGTGGTTCACGAGCTAAGAAGCGATTTATTTGGGGCGATGTGCCCAGTTTGGACCCGTCAAGATCCGGAGACGAGCAGACACTGCCGCCTGAAATACACAATGGTTATTTGAAACAGGGATGCTTAACTCATCAAAGCCATTTGAACTAATAATTCAACATTCTGAAAAGCAAATTTAAGAAAACAGTAATTACTATTTTCAGTTTTATTCTGTCTACTGCTATTGTATCTTCTACAAAACTGAATAATTCCTATAGAAGCAAATAAGCAAAGAATATTATTTAAAAATAAAAACATGCTTGAGGACTATCAAACCATTCTGATGTTTAGTGCGTATGAACTATTAATTGCGAGGGGTTGTCTAAAAGCTATAGTTAGTTATAGACCTGTGGCCAGTAGTTCTGCGGACCCACCGCTTGAGAGAGACCCCCGGGACGGTGGATCTAAGCCCACAATGTATTGTTAAGATATTTGTATATTTAACCACAAAGATATTATTTAAAACAGAATATTGAAGTATTACAGTTAAGTGAACATATTGTAATCCCACTAAATAATAAATACTGAACTTGTTAAGTATGACGGAGCTGGTTTAGAAAGAAAGAGAAAGATAGTAAGTAACCTGTGTTAGTAAATAGAATAATTAGAAAACATTTTCATTGCAGTGAGGGCCGAAACAGAACAACATTACTCTCAAAAGGTTGTTAAGTTACTGTATTATCGATAAGACAGTGTACTGAACTACTCAGTATTGATATGATGATAATTACCTGATGAATGAGTAGTATGACACAGATCGTGTGGTGTCTGTGTGTTGACGGAACGCCGGAGAAGTTCTGCGAGGGGCGCGCGATGTCCTTCTGGTGTAACCTGCAAATGGAATAAATAGCAGTCTTGTCCACTCCATTCTGATTTACATAAATTTTGAAGATATATCTCATAGATCACTATACGCGTATACTAGGTGTTAAATTAACAGATCGTATTCGAAACAATACTGCGCTCCAAAACAAATATAGCTGACGTGGTTAAAAAGGCTGCCCAACTTAAATGGGACTGGGCAGGACATGTTTGTAGCATGCCGGACAAACTGTGGGCCCAAATAGCACAGAACTGGTGCCCTGAGATAGTGAGGCGGGGTCGCGGCAGACCACGTAGGTGATGGCGGGACGAGCTGGATAAGTTCTGTCAAAATTGGAAGGAGGACGCGCGGGCTCGCGAAAGGTGGAAGGAGTGGAGGGAGGCCTTTGCCCAGGAGTAGGACAGCGTAGGCTAGTAAAAAAATTAGCTATATAATCTAGTTCATAGTGATAATTTCATAGTATCTTAATTTATTTTATAGTATATTTTACAATATTTATAATTTCATATTTAGCAGGTCTTACATAAACAATGGTTTAGTAACAAAATATTGTCTCACAAATCACAAATAATATTAAATTTTAGTGCATAAATATGTGTATGTTTCTAATTAGCAGATTTGGAGACTATTTATAGTAGAGATGAGGATGTTTCATGGGTACAAAGCTGGGCAAAAGGTGAAATAGGTTAAAATATTGCAATTTCTTTATACTTTACTGTAATGCACAACTTTTATTTTGTAACATTACACAAGAAGCAGAGTTAAACTGTAAAAGGGGTAAAATATTGTTTTATTTGGAATTTACAAAAGTAGTTGGAAATTTCAAATAATTATTTATTCATCATAAATTGCTACCAACTGCATTTACAGAAACATTGTTAATTTTCAAAATATGCAGTTGAGTAATTGAGTAATAGAAAAGAAAACATTAAGTAATACATACTTTATCCCTTAGCCGGTCTAGATGTGGAGTTTGTGTGCCACTGGCTGGATACAGCACAAGTCTCTCTATCTCCTGATTGAGACCTTCCACTGATGACCGTGCTGCTCTCAGTGGGACACTGCTGCCTCCAAAACGGGACCCTGGAGTTTAATTACATACTTTAGTTTAACTACTTGTTATGTTTATGAAAACTTAAAATTTTGCATCATTTTTTAAATATTTGGCCCATGAAATTAGGACAGTTGACCTCATTTCTAGTATTTATCTACTTACACAACATAAAAATATGTTTTACATTCATTAATTAAAAAAATATGGGTTTTTTTTTAATAAACATTGCTTAAAGTTAAGAGATATTTAAACTTCAAAATGTATGGTTAACGTTAATAAATAAAGGAGAAAATTGTTAAACTAATACTCACAAAGAGTAGTATTCATAGAATGGCTTGAGTAGTCCCCAGAAGCAGATGGTTTGTGTGGCCTTTGAAGGCGACTGCGCAAGAAACGGTCAAGCTTATCATCTTCAGAACTCCGGGAGGAGCGTCCTGATGTACCACCACCATCATCAGTCTGTCCAAAAAGGTTTTAACAATTAAATACTTTTTAATATATAATATTTTTTATTTATTAAGTGCTGGTACATATTCTATGTGTTTTTATGACAATCATTTCTATTAAACAAAAACTGCATAAATTAAATGAAATTAGTTAAATAATTGACTGTAGTTTTCAAACTTAACAAATAAGAGATGTAATTTGTAACAAAAAAATCATAAAATTAGTTATCATTTAAAGATAAAATAGCAACATACTTGTGTGGACTTATCAACTTGCAACTGGCCAGCGTGTAGATAGTAGTCCCTGGACCACTGTCCTTTGTGATATAGTGTGTCAAGTGAAGCCGTGCGCCTGATGACACTGGCACCGAACCTGCCCTTGCCTAGAAAATACATTAATTTAGTGTAATACCATTTTTTTTTTACATTATCTTGTTCTTATTGCAAGGACATAAATAAATACAATAAACAATGGATGTGTGTTAAGATACAGGCCTCCTAGTTAGAGAGACAGGGTTTATATTTTGCCATATAGATTTTTGTAGCCTTTTAACTTTTGTACCAACAATTATGAATAATTTTTAGTGTAACTACTACTGTGCTCAACCTGTGTCTATGGATTACTTTAGATAAATAAACATTATTATTATTATGATACATCTCACTGGACGCCTGAAGGAGGACAACGCCGTCGAGGTAGACCGCAGCGAAGGTGGTGTGACGATCTAGTTATGTTTGCGGGGCCAACATGGCCTGAAATCGCACAAAGCAGAGAGATTGGGAAGGAAATAGGGGAGGCCTTTGCCCAGCAGTGGGACACCATATAACTAACAAAAAAAAAAAAAAAAAATATTATGATGGTGAGAAGAATGACATGTCTAGAAAGGGGGTGGCTAATAATTATCTCATCATCTGTTACAACGCCTCATTGAGGTAGATAACAATTAAAATTCTATTGTGTATCGTTAATGACAGTTGAAAGGTTATAATGCATGAAAGATGTGCTGTGCGGCAACCCCAAAAAAACTGGAACACGGGCAGGAGGATGTTAGTAAATAATTACAGTTACTAACACTTATTTTTACCTGGTGATTAGAATGGGTTAAATGATAAAAAAAAGCTAGGAATGAAGAGGGTATTGAGATACAACTAATACAGACATTTAAGCTGCAATTATTTCAATTTTATTTGGTATTTTTAGTGTTGTTATTTAAAATAAATAAATAAAAGAGCAGATTTAAATCAATGTAAGGAAAATTATCCAGAATTTTTTCTATCCATTCCTACTGTCATAATATGACTATTTATGATACTCTAAGTTAAATGACTGGGTCAGTGGGTCGTGTAATTGATAGTTTCAGAACTCTCATGACTACCATTACAGGACCATTAGTCCTTGAATCAGAATTATTTAGATTGCAACCAACCTCTGATGTAATGTTACAGATTACTTGTTATCACAGGTATGCAAATCATGCATACATTGTGATTCACTTGTGTATTTACAACATTAGCATTTGTGTTTTCATTATTTACTTTTTTGTTACTTTGGCTGGTTTCTAGTAATAACTATTATTTTTACATAAATTGTTTTACTGCATGATTTTTACATGAAAAATAAAGAATTATGCTTGTAATCTGTAGATCTTACCTTTGTAGTTAACAGCTCCAGGGCTTCGCTGTCCAGATAGGGCGTGATCTGGTGATATCCGGCGCCACGCATTGGTGGGCGACAGCGTCGGGCTGTTGCTGGCGTTCTTCTTGAGCCCGCCGCTCTTCATGACGGACGAGACCGGCAGCGTCGCCCGCATCGGGCCCTGCTTGCCCACAGGGCAGTCCGATTGCTTCCTTACCCGGCCCGACATCCTTGCTTCCTTTCACACTTCACTACTTTATAAACACTCCTATTTCTTCATCAATCGACACACTCAACAACTCACTGCGCAAGAAAAATAAGTATTTCATTCGCCGACGCCGCACCAAGCTCTTTGTAGAGGGAATAATCTTGGGGCACAGTAAACCAGGCCCTGTTGTCACTACGACTGTTCTTATTATGCAATACTGTAATTAACACTTTCGTTAATGTAATGGGATGTAATAACGGGTGGATCTATTATTCAACTAGCACTTATTACATAAAAACAAAATTACAAAGCGAACAAGTCACATTTTTTCTGCACAATGGATGAATGAATGAAGCTGACAGATGACAAGGGACATCGCGCCATTCCTTTTTTGTTACATTATATTTTAAATTACTCTAACAAAAATATGTATGAGTTGCATCGTTGGAAACTAGAATGAGTTAAAACTTGATAAAATACTAAACTAAATAGTACCTACGAGAATTATTCCACTTATTCGTTAGCATTGCAATTAACAGCTGATTATTCCGCCATGTCAACTAAGTTGTCTATGCTCGTTGTGAGAGATTGTTATGTTATGGCCTCCTCCCCGTTTCACGAAATAAACTGTGGTAATCTTTTAGAAAAGTTGTATTACTTACACTAGAATATTTAGAGTAGCAATGATTATGGTATAGTGCTTTACATGTTATTAGTAAATAATATTGAAATCAAGGTCAAGAATCCACACCCGGTGGCAGGCCCACCGGGTGGCCCCTACCCGTTATATTATAGTAGTTAGGCTTTGGTGGCCCCACACAGAAATAACTAAAAGAAAGACTACGGCTTAAAATTATAATGCTAGGTATTATAATAAATAAAATTGATGAAACGTTCAAGCACTTTCCGATCTTTAAATGTGCTCTCGTTTCGCGAATGTGAGTGGCGCGAATTACGATTTTTTTTTAAGTTAAGGGGTCCTTTGAGAAGGCGGGCAGCACAGACTGGCGAGCAGTTTACAATAACATCACGCCTTGTTTCCCCGAAGGGTTGTCAGAGGTGTGCCTGTAGCAGGTACACCCATATTTCGTCAGTTATGTTTAAATCCCATGTAATAGGGGGGCGAGCCTATTGCCATCAACCGGGCACAAATCCAGACTCCGAGCTGCTACTGAGAAATTTCACATAGAAAAACCCAATAACACTTTGCCCGACCCGAGAATCGAACCCAGGACCTCATGCTCAGCAGTAGCACTTGCGACCACTAGAACAACGAGGCAGTCTGCGAGCAGTTTGTTGCTGTTAAAAGGCTATTTTCGTGTACTAGATCATGCTGTCGTTATAAATTCTACTTCAGTTGCTCATATCGGTAATGTTATAACCAGTGGCGGATCCAAGATTGTCGTTTGGAGAAGGCTTGAACCCGCTGAGGGTAGGTTTTTGCAAAGTAAACACTGAAAAAGCACACAATATTTTAATTTGCTTAACACATAACAATTCGGATTACTTTTCGCAAATTCCTTATTGACTTCATTAGGTTGTAAACTACAAGAGATATCTCGGTGGTGAATGTATGTACATGGAGGCCAAACCAGCCCCATAGCCCCCCCTGGATCCACTACTGCGTGTAACGGCTAATACTAAATCAAATTAAGTTTTAGTAGAACAGCCAGGCCCGTATGACAAGAGGATTATTTTTCGGAATAAGTCTCTAGTACAGACGCCAGCACTTCAAGCTACTACAATCTGTCAAATTTATTTAGTAGATTTTCAACTTTGTCGCTGAAGTATAAGGTTCAAAGTTGATTGGGAAAATTTGACAGTTTCGGGTAGCTTGATGTGCTGGCGTCTACAATAGGAATCCTCATGTTAATCTTTCAATCAAATGACATCATACTGCATGCTCCGTTCTTCATGTAGCATGTACAGCGATAGGGTAGTATACTTTTTCATGACCCGCCGTACAAGCAGAAGAGTCACTGAAGTGGACAAGGATGTATCCCATCTGTCGCCACATCTCAAGTTCAAATCATTTACTCGCTCACTTTGATTGCTCATAATGAATGAAGCGATCAAAGTGGGTTGGTAAGAGTAATACTTAATGAGAAAATTGTGTAATTTTTCGCGAAATCTGGCTAATTTTGCTCAATTGGGTGGATAAAGAAGAAAAAGAGACCGAGTTCAAGAAATATATTAATATTAATTAATTACATCTAATTATTTTTATTATAAACTAAAGACTGAAAATAGTAATTTATCACAATATAAAGGATGGTACAAACTGTACTTGCAAATTAGTACCTACCCAATAACTAAATTGCATCCAATTAAATCATTCGAATAAACATCGACAAAATTAAATTGAACATTTTAACTGAAATAAACAATTAAAACAAATATAGAATACATCACTGTAACTGATATGTACCGGAACTTTGAGAACTAACTAAAATTTACAATAACTGAAAAATAACTAAGGAAAATATTTTACAAATAACACTGTTTATACTTGACACAAATCACACAAACATCCCATTTATCAAGCGCCCTTACATAATATGTATAGTATTGCCTTCAATAAGAAATCTAGTCTCTAAACTAACCTACAATATTACTAGCTTGCCTAGTAAAATATACAAAAACCTATTTATTAGATTTGTCTTCTATTCGTTACTGGTCGGGTTTTGAGCAATGTACTTCTGCTGAGCAATCCACGCTTGGATCCTCTCTTTGAGTTCCGTGTTGGACTTTACTTGGTCCATGGACAGCGGCGAGCGGTTGAACGGATCCGATTGATCACTCAAGAGATGTCTGGAACGAAAATAAGAATTAGCGAAGATAAATTTATTCATTTTAACTGTGATTAGAATTATTAGTTCACTAAGCGTTTGGTAGTGGCGTCTGATATATTATAATTATTGAGGGTATGAGATAATGGTGCTGATTCTCTTGTGCACCAACTAAACTAAATTTAAGTTCAGTGCATCTTTTTCTTTCTATTTCATTAAGAAAAGGACAGAAGATAAATTTTAGTTTAGTCCTGTCAAATTAATCAGCGCTTGACGTAAATTGACGTAATTTTAGTTGGCAAGTTTTTAATCACGTCTAAACTTGTATGAAGTAGTGACAGGCGCTGATTAATTTGACAGGACTAAACTAAAATTTATCTTCTGTCCTTTTCTTAATGAAATAGAAAGAAAAAGATGCATTGAACTTAAATTTAGTTTAGTTTGTGAACAAGGGAATCGGCACCAGTGACTTCAATTAGAAAGAAAGAAAGAAAAAACGTTTATTTGCGGTAAACATGACGCAAGAAAAAAAAATATTACATTACAAAAATGAGAAAAAGTTGGGGGAAGCATGCGTCACATCCACGCAAATCGGCTATCGCTCAGCATTATGCTACGACCCTGTGCAAGACAGAGCCCCAGCGCTGGTTTTCAGCGACAGCCGGCGCCGACGTAATGACGTCGACCGGTGCAGCAAACAAATATTAAGACCTGTACCAGTACAGCGTACTTAAAGAAAAATAATTTAGATGCAACTAAACAACGGATATTTAACTGATATAACTGATGAATATAACTGATATACTAAATAGATATAAAAGATAAAAAATAAATAGACATACTTTATTCTATATTACGAGAATATCATCCTCAAAAAACGTTTTACGTTTTAATTACAATTAATAATAGGTATTGAAACCGCGGCCACGCCACGGATTTTCGAGGTCACCTACTGGACCCAACTCATTTAACATAATGCATGTTTTTACCATCGCCTCGAAAAGAAGGGTTAAAAAATAAATTACAAAAAAAAACCTCGGTCTTCCAAAAAAAAAACCATTACAAAGCGAAAAATAAAAATTTAAAATATAAAAATACGTAATTTATTTTTATTTTTTACTTTTTAGTTGTGGTACCTACCCCACACTAATTCGAATACCACTACCTGATGTATATAAATAACAGTGACAGGAACTTATCTTATCATCCACATATTGAGTGGGAAAAAATACATATTATTGAAGCTAACTGAAAAACCATCCAAGCAAAGTTAATAAAATTTATATGGGACCACCTCGAGAGCAAACCCTATCAAACAAAAAAAAAATTCGAAGTCGGTCCACAATTGACGGACATACATAAAAAATACGCTATGAACATAGAACCACCTCCTTTTTGGAAGTCGGTTAAAAATGAGTCGTACCGTGCGATGGTTGTCCTGTCCACAGTGGTGCGCGAGCTGGGCAGGGTGACGGGGTCCATCATCAGCGTGCTCATGATGGGGTCGAGGAACTCCTCGGGCGCGTTGGCGAGGATCTCTTCGTCTCGTTGTCGCTGCACGGCAAACCTTTCCACGCAAGTTGCCACTTCCCGCAACGACCCTATTAGGCCTCCGCCCCCGATGCGCGCTGAGGAATAATGTTTTACCATTAGAACATTTGTAAAAGAACTAGCTTTTTCCGGCGGCCTCGCCGACGGGAAAAAAATATAAAAACCCGACTGCAAAAACACATAGGTAACTTGAAAAGAGAAAACAAGCATTATAATCAATAGAATTTTGGTATTGCAGACAGGGGACAAACCAATAACCTGTAATATGGTGTAACTTTTGTTTGTCCTCGCCTGCTTGTTATTCTCTTTTCAGTTATGTGTTTTTGCAGTTGGGTTTTTTTAATAACTTTTTTTTATTTTCTGATTTTTTGTTTTTTAACATTTCTCATTCCAAATTAAATTTAGTTTAAACTTGAATATATTTTTGTAGTCACCTTTTAAAACCCTTCATTTTAATACCCCACTTGATAGGTTAAGAAGTTTTTTTTTATACGAACATTTTAGGGCCGAAAATCCGCCATTTTGATCTTTTTAAATTTTAAAATATACCCAGTGACACTCGCGCAATTATAAGACATGATTTATCAAAATCGGTTAAGCCGTTTAGTAGTTACGAGGGAATATAGAGACGGAGATACATACATAAAGGTCAAACATATAACCCTCCTTTTTTGACTTCACCGCAGTTAGGTAAAAAGTATCCTATGTCCTATCCCAAGTCACGGTCTATCCGTGTGGTTTAATCCAAATACGGTCTGCCGTTAAGTCGTGAAAAGGTAACAGACAGAGTTAATTTCGCATTTATAATATTAGTATTAGTATGGATGTAGTAGCCGGGGTTGTGAAGAAATCCGAAAGGGAGATCGTGGCCCCGGCAATATGGCAACTGAAGGAACACGGGTGGGTTTTAGTCAGTAAGAGTCTGACACGCCCTCCCGCTCCGCCCAGAGCGGGAGAAGTTATTTGATCATTTCCCACCCACAAAAAAAAAGTATGGATGTAGTAAGTACGCTGTACAGCTGTACTTATAAGATTATGTTTACAACATTGCTATCAAGCTCAGCTAAGAAGAAGGTTGCATTGCTGCAATAAGCGATTACTGACAAATGCGTGCACTGACTGGACAGGTCCACTCAATCTGTGTGGTTCTTTCTTTAAAAGAAAATGTCAGACACCAATCTAGGTCTTCACATGATCTGACGAAGATTAGGTCTGGACTTTAAAAGAGACTTTGACCTCTGAGTTTATTCTCAGAGTAGTCAAATAGGAAACGCCGACCTCATCTGGTTTTTAAAATATTATTGACGTGTAAACGTGTTTGTACAAACCTACTTAAATACATAAATAAAATAATTTATTATTATCATTTAAATGGGCCGCAGGTACTGATAATCTTGGCTCTAATAATTTTGATATTCGTTACTGTCATAGATTTTTATGCCATAAATCAATCAATGAAATGAAATTGTTTATTCTGTAAATAGGATATCGGAATCACTTTTACACGTCATATAAAAAAATAAGCTAGATGAGTTTGGCGTTTCCTATCTGACTACTCTGAGAAGAAAGGCCGAAACAAACTCAGAGGTCACAGTCTCTTTTAAAGTCCAGACGTAATCTTGGTCAAGCCATCATGATATGAGGACTATATGAACCAATCGCGAGTCGGCTAAAGCCCTCCGGTTAGGTGGAGTTTTCCAAGGTGGTTGAGAGCCAAGTGACTGGATTCGTGTGGCCAAAGATGACACAAAAACGCGTGTGATTGGTAAAGCCAAAATAGGTAATACGGGCTCGTGTCCGTCAGTTGGGACTGGTCATCTCTTAGTTGCCATGGCTTATTTTTAATTTATTTTAATTTCTGAATTGTTCTTTGTTTTATCTTTTTATTACGGACGCTTCGAACGTGCACGTCTTGCTACATTGTTCTTACATGTATAATTTCAACATGAATGATGTAATCAATATTTTAAGAGTTTCTTGCCCGTTCTTCTCCATAGGTACCCACCTACTACGCTTTGGAATGGGCAACTAGCTTCATATTTCTGCATGACAGATTCCTTAACAGTTCAAAAGTGCCTGTAAATGGTTGGTTAATTGAAATAAATGCTTTGAGTTTGACTCCACGTCAAAGTGCGTATTTTGCGTACGGTTGGTAAAGAAATAGGAACTATATCTAGGAATGACTGGTATAGTCTGATGATGATTCTTCTCCATAGGTACCTACTACGCTTTAGAATAGGCAACTAGCTTCAACTTTCTGACTGACCGACCCCTTGACATTTCAAAAGTCTGTAATTGGTATATTTGAAATAAATGCTTTCAGTTTGAGTTTGATGAAATTATCAAAGTAACCTACCTAACACTGTTTCAGCTAAGGTGAACAGTTGCGGTGAGTACGACCGTCCGTCGTCTGACACTGCGGCACAGAAGCGCTCATTATTGCCCAGCTCCACGTACATACGGCAAATGTCCAACACTGTGCTGGCTGGCTCGAACTCATACTCCTTCATGTCTTTTACCTGAGAAGAAAAAACATATTATAAGCATAATAATAATTCCAGCCTATTATTGTCCTACTTTAGGGCAAAGGCTTCTTCTCATACGAGTAAGCATGAGCATTGATCACCACGTTTGCTGAAGACGGGTTGGCATCAGTCAAATTGATTAGTGAGATTATTTGGCACATTGCTATATTTGGTCGCACTGAAGTACCATTCTACGGCTCATTTTAGAACAGATCTTTTTGGTCGTGTTCGTGATTTACAGACATACTATAAATATTTGTCATTTTGCGACATTGCTTTGAAGAGTGAAGCCCCGGTTAGTCCCGGCTGTCATTTGTAGATCTTTGACAGTTGTTACGGGTCGTCAGAAGCCCGAAAGTCTGACAACCAGTCTTACCAAGGGGTATCATGTTACCCAATACCTGGTTTATGGAGATCAGATAGGCAGTCGCTCCATGTAAAATTCTGGTATTTAGCTGCATCTGGTTAGACTGGAAACCGACCCCAACATAGTTGGGAAAAGGCTAGGTAGATGATGCTCTGAAGAGTGAAGAGCTCCTGAATAAACCTTCAACTGTCATTAACGAAACACAATATAATTTTTAATTGTTATGGCCTTCTAAAGGCCAATCGACAGATGATCGGATAAAGGTTCTGATTGAGTTAGTAAATAGTCGATACGCAAAATACCCTGCGTATAATTACTGGTATGTACACACGGCTACACATCAAGCTATAAATTTCCAGTATAAGCTGACCTCGCATTGTACAGAAATCCTTTACAATGCGAGATCAGCACAAACTGGAATAGTATAGGTGGATGTGTAGCCGTGTGTACACCTGAGCGTCTGAGCCCTCGAAATCAATCAAAATATAAGAAAAAAGATATCGAAATAATGATAGAAATAAGTATGAAATATAAAACTTATTAACAAACATGTTTGTAAGGTACGAAAACTTGTTCATTCGTCAAATAGAAAAAATTGGTAGACTTACCTTAAAATTCTTCTTATTAGGCCCAACAAGATGCAGTAGGAAGTAGTTGAGCATGGACGCGATGCGCTCCACGAGGGTCGGATGACAGAAAACGTACGGCGCGTGCGCAGTGAGGCGGACTAGCGTGCGGATCGTGTCGCGACCCAGGATGTTGTCGAACCGGGCTAGCATCCCGATGTGGGAGAGGTTCGACATGTTTTGAGCTCGTTCCTGTGATGGTAAGCTTGCCCAGGAGCCTGATTCTCTGTGGAAACCAGTTTCATCATCATCATTTCTGCCTGTAATAACCCACTACTGGGTTTTTCTTCTGTCATACTTGCCGGTTCTGTGTTTTATTAGGTTTAATTTTGGAAATATATGCATAAAAAATAATGGTGCTACTAGGAATGGAGTATAAAAAAAATTATGAAGTAATACTAGCTCGGGGATATAAGTCATGATTGGCTGTTAGAATATTGATCTAACTGTGCTTCTTTAAGTTTAGCTTGGAAATGGTAAATAACCCTTGAACTGTCACTAACGAGACACAATAGAATTTTTAATTGATACATACATACATAAACTCACGCCTTCTTCCCATGGGGGTACACAGAAACTACAGAACGCTACCTGCTACGATCTTTACATACTCCTTTTGCCTCGTTTACGTTCATACATCTGGTCATACACGCACGCCGGTCGCGAGCACTACGCACTTGGCTATGTCCTCCTAGGGCGTCCCCGCCCGGCCTTTCCCTTCACATCTGCCTTGTAAATACATTTTGTTAGTCGCCTTTCATTCATCCTCTCAATATGCCCAAATCATCTCAGCATACCCTTTTCAATTTTTGTCACTACATCTTCTTTTAAATCAATCTTCATCTTCTTTTTTAATTGTTATGGCCTTCTAAAAGGCCAATCGACAGATGATCGGATAAGACTCTTCGCTTATAAAGTATATAGCATAGCACAAACATACAACATGCATAAACGCTACGCTATACAGCCATACATAATACCACTATACGATAAAACGCTTTTTTCCATCCCCACAGCTATTTAGAACTTATTTTTGAACAGTCAGTTAACACTTTCCGAGACACAAAACTCGGGGAGACCCGGGGAGACGTAATAAAAATAAAACTTTTATTGTGTATCGTTCAGTGTCCTTCAACTGATTAAGTTTTATCTGAGGAATAAATAGAACAGTTTGACATACATTTTCTTTACAAAAACTGTCAAACTCGTATATTTATTCCTCGGGTAATTGAAAAATCTGCCCTAAAGGTGTCAAACCGGAACATTTATTCCTCACGTTGAAGACAAGGAAGTTTGGCAATAATTCCTTCTGCACATGTGGCTTCCCTGGTACTTCATTAACGGCATAACAATGTAAATATCTATTAACTGCTCCCAAATTACTTACAATGATTATTTTATTTTACTTTTTTTACATACTTCATTGACATAATCTTTTCATTATTTGACATTATATACTTACAATTTTCTATATTTTTTTAATCAAATTAGATTTGTTACAGCTGTAGTGGCAATCATGTCATTTGGTTTAAATAGGTCCTTATTTTTATTATTTTGTTTATCTTTTATTATAGATTCTTTTCTTTAGATGTTGTGAATGTGAGAACGTTGTGGGCTGTAGACTTGTGGATCATTTTCTATTTTACTAAGTACCTGGTACTTCTTGATAGGGCTACACTGTCCTCCCATTCCTATTAACACTGTAATTTGAAAACATTGTAGAAACAATTTATTTTGAAAAGAGTAACCGTAGAGTTTCTTACCGGCTCTTCTCCATAGGAAGCGACCAATTGGAACCGTGCACCTAGCTTCTGACGTTTCATAATTGCCCTTGTAGGTTTATGTGAAATAAATTTATGAATTTTTAATTTGAATTCACATAAAAATTAAATGACGATTGAAAAATCTGCCCTTAGAAGTTTAAATTATAATAAAATTATTAATAATAAACGCTACATACTGTGCAGCCTGCATGGTGCGTATCTGCGCCATGTTCCCGAGCGCCTCGTCCAGTAAGAAGATGGCGTCGTTCATGAGAAGGTTCACGAATCGCAGGAATATCGGTGGGTGTACCGCCTCCATGTTGGATTCAGCTTCTTTTGCTAGTCGCCTGTAAATTACAATGTTTTAATATTTAATATGGATAACGACTTAACATTTACCTATTTTATATTAATTGTAAAGTCTTTTCTGCATGGTTTATCATCATGGTGACGAGGTCTCGATTGGATTGGGAGAACATGTTCTGTGGTTACTAAAACTGATTGATAGGGTGCATTTACTATTCTTGACATTTATTATATTTTCATGTGCGTATTATATAATTATCAATTGCTTCAAAAACGGTGAAGGAAAACATCGTGAGGAAACCGGCATGCCTGAGAGATATTTCTCGACGGCATGTGAAGCCAAGTCAGAGGCCCATGGGCAGCTTTAAAACTCTGACACCAGGTTATTCACTAACCACACGAAACGAAGAAGAAGACTATTCTTGACACTTATTAGAATACATAATAATATTTTACATTAATACATGTGACAACAGATGCATTCCGTTAGATTGAAAGCTGATTCCACAAAAGTTGAAAAGGCGTGCTATACAACTGTATCCTCTGATATTGGCATATAATAGAGAATATCTGGATGACAATTTTTTATTTTGGTATTTTTCTAAAAATGAAACCTAGCTAGATCGATTTATCGTCCCCGAAACCCCCTGCATACTAAATTTCATGAAAATCGTTGGAGCCGTTTCCGAGATTCAGATTATATATATATACATATTTACAAGAATTTCTCGTTTAAAGGTTAAAGGATTTATCCAATCTATCTATATCGTTACTTACGTGATTGAGTCTCTATGTTCCTCCATTTCCCACAAGAAGTCCATGACCAGGTACATGGGGCGTCTGTAGTTGAACTTCTGCTCAAACTGCACGCTCTGACCCGTCATTTCAATGCCGACGAACACGTCCAGAAGACAGGTAACTAGCTGTGAGTTAGAAAGAGATAACGCGTGTTCATATTAAGTTTCAATTTGTTTTTAATTAATGTTTTATTAGGACTGCCCTATGAAACATTATACTGGGATATAGGTGTGATGGTAAATGTTTTTAAGGGCTTCTTTCGATTTTTTGGAGATAGCGTAAAGTGACAGTTTCTCTATAAAAAAAGTTCAGTAAAAGAGTCTTTACTGCCAAAAATGCAAGCGTGTTCTTCTGGAGTTCTGGATCATTGTCATTGGCGTCAACCTTTGATAAAATTTACATTTTTGCCTCGATAATTTGATTTACTATAGTTTTGACAACCAACTTAAAAAATGGTGTGTCTGAATGTTTTATTTTATTTTTATGTATGTTTATTTATTTAGATTTACCATCGTTCGTATACCTACACTACTGAAATGACATGTTCATCGATAATTCTGTCAATAAATTGTGGACTGATTTTGAAAAATATTTTTTCATTTGGTAGAAGAAGCTTGCCCGGTCGGCCTATGTAAACTTTATTAACTTTAAAGATAAAGATAATTTATTTGTCCAAAACATGAGTATACACACACATGGCATGCAAGACGTTACAATACACACATGTTGTTACAGTTTTTGAGTTAGCTTCAATAATACGTATTTTTAATCCACTTTGTGTATCTTGAATAATGTTATAATACTTCCTTCTGTCACTGTTGTTTAGCAAGTAGTGGTATACGAATTGGTGTGGGGTAGGTACCATCACGGTCACGCATATCTAAATACTTTAAAAATCAAAATCCCGTGCACACGATGACCACATCTGTTTATCGCCTCTTTTTTTTTTGTAGGTAAGCGTTATTATAGCGGCCGAGCGCTGCAAGCAGAAATAGTCCTTATGGTGTTCAGTTATGCGTTTCCGCGATGGTACTATAACTAAAAAGAGAAATATAAAAAACATACAGACGACTGAATAAAAAAAAACAACCTAATAATGTAAATACATACCTGCGATCGATGTGGATGTTCTTTGAACAATTGTTCCCTGTAGAAGGACGCTAAGCTGCTCAATGGCTGCTGATCGTCCGGGTGATTCGGTAACATCGCCTCCAGACATTCTGCTAATCGAGCTCTGGAACACAAGTCGTTATTATTAATTAATTATTTGTTATTAATAGTCAATGGTGCCGATTCCCTTGTTCACAAACTAAACAAAATTTAAGTTCAATGCATCTTTTTCTTTCAATTTCAATATGAAAAGGACAAAAGATAAATTTTAGTTTAGTCCTGTCAAATTAATCAGCGCCTGTCACTCTCCATTCAAGTTTAGACGTGATTAAAAACTTGCCGACTAAAATTACGTCAATTTACGTCAAGCGCTCATTAATTTGATAGGACTAAACTAAAATTTATCTTCTGTCTTTTCTTAATGAAATAGAAAGAAAAAGATGCACTGAACTTAAATTAAGTTTAGTTTGTGAACAAGGAAATCGGCACCAGTGAATCATTCGACGTGCCGTTTATTATCACGAGTCTTGTGTAAAAGATGATATGCGATCAAGTGATGAGCCAAACATCATTCATAAATGGTTACTCAATGACCATATTTTTTTCTAAAGAAATCATAATTATATGGTCTATAATTTCAATTATATATGACTAGCGGACGTCACGCGGTTTCACCCGCGTAGTTCCCATTCCCGTGGGAGTACACGGATAAAATATGTCTATGTTACTCGCTGATAATGTAGCTATCCATTGCTCAAAGAATTTTTCAAATCGGTCCAGTAGTTTTTAAGTTTATTCATTACATACAAAAATACAAATCTTTCCTCTTTATAATATTAGTATAGAAGTATAGATAACATCGGGTTCGGAGGCCTTCATCCATGATGGGGTCCATATCTCAAACCCAAATTAAGAAACTTCAAACTGCCTTATAGAAAGTCGGAACTTCAGGAATCGCTCACAAATGCAAACGTTACCCTTAAAAGTAAAACACTGCACAGAAACGAAGATTTGTGACTTGTAGTCGCTTCAAATTAACCTATTGAATGTCTATCTCACAAAATCATGACATTTAACTATAATTATGTAAATACATAGAAATATTAATAAATATTTATTCAATAATTAGATTTAATCCGAGTTTGTATATTGCTAGGAAGAACCCTCTCAATGAAAGGTAAAGGCCTCCTCCAGATATGACCAGTATTCTTTATTCTCTGCCACTCGCGGCCATTGAATACCTGCTACTTTTATGATGTCGTCTATCTATTTTAAATCTAATGATTATTTAACTGTATCATGATTGCGTTATGAACTTATGAATATTATTAATCAAATTACTATAGTTTATTGAAATGAAATTTGAATTAATTATACTACTTATAAATTTGTACATTTAAAGAGTCAAGAACTAAATATATTATTTTTATTTTTTAAATGTACTAAAATTAATTTGAAATCGTGAATAATTTTGCATGCAAATTGATATTGAAATTGTAATGTAATTTTTTTATGTAAATACGTATTTGTTACGATCGCGAATGATATTTTGATCAACGAATAATCTGATACACACCGTAAAAGAATTTACCTGCATTAGTGTTTTGTAACTTTCCTCTTGTTGCAATAGTTACCTCAGATGCGGATTATAAGTGCGTGTAGAATCTCCCATAAACGTCAGCACGAGCGTCAGAGCCGGCCGCAGCACGCTCGCGATGTCGGCCTCCTCTGTGATGGCGCCCACTGTGCGACGCGCCGTGGTTATCAGGACCACCACGTTTTCTAAGACGAATTCGGGGACACATCTGTGGATCATTATAAAATAAAAATACTTTAATTCAGACCTTGATGTTAGTAATACATACTACTTATATGTTAGTAACAATATTTTTTTTAAATGTTATCCTACACTGTCCCACTGCTGAGCAAAGGCCTCCCCAAATCCTTCCATGCATCCTTTTCCAGGGCCAACTCCATCCAACCCTTGCGGTACGCGTCTAGGTCGTCTTGCCACCTCTTCTTGGGCCGGTCTCGGCGCCGCCGTCCATCCTCAGGCACCCACCGCGTGGAGACTCCCGTTGATGGTGACCCGCCCAATCCCATTTTAGCTTGGCAGCCTTTTTGCCTACGTCTAAGATCCCCGTTTTGGAACGTAGCGTGGTGTTGTGTATTCTGTCAGTTCGTTTTACACCTAGAATGCTGCGCTCCATTGCTCTTTGGCAAACCCCAAGGCAGAACTTTTGCGACTCGGTGAGCGACCAAGTCTGAGCACCGTAGGTTAGGACGGGCAGAATACACATATCGATGAGTTTTGCTTCAGGGAGATCGGTAGATCGCCCTTCATTAGCGTCTTCATGGACCAGTAGCTTTTCCAGACATTTTCGATGCGGCGATCGATTTCCTTTTCTTGTCTGTTTTCGAAAGAAACTAACTGGCCCAAGTAGATGTACTCATCGACATAATGTATTTCCTGCCCGTCTACCTCGACCCTGCGCTTAGTGCTGTTGGCCATGGCTTTTGTTTTAGACCGATTCATTGCGAATCCAACCTTGAGGCTTACCGTGCTAATGGCGCATCCACACATGCCGTGCGGCCGCCGGCCGGCACGCGCGTCTTTTTTTCTATTCAGCGGCAAGGTAGCCGGCGGCAAACCCAGTGGCATAAGCCGGCGGCATGTGTGGATGCGCCATTAGGTCTTGAAGCATAGTCTGTAGTTCCAGAGCTGTGGTGGTAAAAAGGACTATGTCGTAATGTAATATAAAATTTCAATTCATGCATCTGTTGCACTCACCGGACGCACCGGGTATGCACATTGCACATGCACCCAATGCGCCATAATAACGCAACATGGCTTATTAATGATGACCTTCAGAATGCCGTTGACACTCCCACGCAGTCTGCGCATCATGGACGCAATAATTTTTCGCAGGAAGGTATTGAAACGTGCTTCGGAAAACATTCCTGATACACTGCAGTAACGTGGAAGCCCCAACAACATTCTGAGGGCATTATCATACTGAACTCTTGAGGGCTGATAAGGATTAATCATAGGTAGAGGCAACTTCTGTTTACGCTAGTTCTATCGTAGGTTAAGATTAATTCATCAGTTAAAATAACGTTTAAACGCGAAGCATAACGAATAAAAAGATCATTGAAATTGAAACAGAAATTGAGTAGACTAAAGTTAGAAGTACAAAGGGATATCCACAATTCCACATCAAGAGATTGCTATTTGTAATATGACCACCTGTTGTATTATTTGTTATTTATTTTTCAGTTCTGAGCTATGCCCCTTGAATTTAGCATACTATAAAAAATTATTTAAATCCTCAAAGTATGGAAACTGATCAAGGTACGACTAGGTAGGTTTAGTATTTCTATCTTCTTAATGTCCCTCGGGTATCATCGCATTTCCGAATAAAAACGAATGCTAATTTCCATGTCCATCAATTATTAGATTTATCGTGTATAATAATTTGAATTTAAAACTAAGTACTTTATTGTTGTTTTGTTTTGATTTTCGTGTGAACTATATAGAGCTGTAAAACTATTTTCCTATCTGTCGTGCCTGCGACTTTAGCAGCTTTCCTATTATTTTTTAAATAAATTACATTAAGAGTATTAACAACTCTGTATACTTCCAAGTCGATTGAGAGCGTCCGGTCTGCACCAAGTGCAAAGGGCAACTGATAGAAATCCGACGACTGACGAAACACGAGGTTTGCTGAGGGACATTAAGAACATATTTGTACTGTACTTACTTACTCATATCCCATAACACGAAAATGGTTAAATTACGCATGGTAGAAACAGTTACTATAATTACAAACCTCAAAGTATCCGGTGGCGGTGTATTCACAGGCATCTGTATGGGCACCATGTTCATAGGCGCATAGCACGCCTGTGGCGTTTCCGGGTCCGGTCGGACTGCCACCTGCACTAACCACGTGCAAGTGGTCGCTTGCAGACGGTTCAGGTTTGTTAGCATCTCCTTCTCCAGTAATGCACAACGGAGACTCACGAATCTATGGAGTGGGTAGAAGGGCTTGGGTTAGAAAATGTAGAAGTAGTAGTGGATGTCTGGCTTATTAAAAACAACCGACTTAAAAAAAAAAAAAAACACTACAAAGTGAAAAATAACTTTAATTTTGGAAGTCCGTGTCTTTGGTTGTGAATTTTCGTTTTTTGCCATCGACTTCCGAAATTAAAGTTATTTTTCACTTAGTAGTGTTTTTTTTTTGGAAGTCGGTTATTTTTTTTTGTAAATAGTTTTTATTTTTCATTTTTTAGTTCATTGTGGTACCTACAACACAAATTCGAATACCACTACTTGCTTTGTAAATAACAGTGACAGGAACTTATCATATCATCCACATACTAAGTGGGAAAAAATACGTATTATTGAAGCTCACTCAAAAACTACTCAAGCAAAGTTAATAAAATGTATATGGGACCGCCTCTGAATTATGACCTACCAAGCAAAAAAAGAATCATCAAAATCAATTCATAATTGGCAGAGTAATCGCGTAACAAACATACAAAAAAAACAACAACAGTCGAATTGAGAACTTGAAAGTCGGTTAAATAAATAGATTTTCTGCATTCTTATTCTGGTTTATCTTTGCTCTCATCATTACCTGAGGCATTGGAAACGTTCATCCATAATATAATATTATATATAAAATTCTCGTGTCACAATGTTAGTTACCTTACTCCTCCGAAACGGCTTTATTGATTTTTACCAAATTTTATATGCATATTCAGTAGGTCTGAGAATCGGCTACTATCTATTTTTCATACCCCTAAGTGATAAGGGTTGTCAACCCCTAAACAAATAATTGGCAAAACAACGTTTGCCGGGGTCGGCTAGTATAATATAAAATGATGGACTATCTTCAAGTCGATGACTGGAATATGGCCAAAAAAACGAAGAAGGCATGAAGGATGCTTTGATGGTTTTTTTATTTTAAACTAAACAGTTGTAATTAACACTTGAATGCAACTGACATAGGATCACGGCGAATGCCATACAAAAAGGGCTAGGGCCAGCAGTCGACGCGTTTTGACACAGGTGCTTGATCTCCTTACTCCCAAATCACCAGTTTTGGCATACTGGAGATAGAAAAACATATCTGTCTATGGTGATAACGTCCCAATAATAATAACATCACGCCTTGTTTCCCCGAAGGGTTGGGCAGAGGTGTCCCTGTAGCAGGTACACCCACATTTCACCAGTTATGTTTAAGTTCCATGTAATAGGGGGCGAGCCTATTGCCATCAACCGGGCACAAATCCAGACTCCCAGCTGTTATTGAGAAATTTCAGATAAAAACCCAATAACACTTTGCCCGACCCGGGAATCGAACCCAGGACTTCATGCTCAGCAGTAGCGCTTGCGACCACTAGACCAATGAGGCAGTCGCAAACGTCCCAATAATCTGTCAGAGAATAAGGAATCTTATGGAATTGTGGGATGACATTCAATGACAGATAGAATTTTACTATCTACCATCAATAGCGATCAGCGATCTGTCTTTTTAACCGACTTCAAAGAAAAAGGAGGAGGTTCTCAATTCGTCGGGATATGTTTTTTTATTTATGTTCCCCGATTACTCGAAGACGGATGGACTGATTTGAAAAATTCTTTTTTTGTTTGAAAGGGTATACTTTCAAGTTGGTCCCATTGTCATTTGGTCACGATCTGATGATGGAATCTTGGAGAAATCGAGGGAACTCTTCAAATATTAAAGGCACATCTATAGCGATTTGGGTATTTTTGATGAGCAGTTGACATAAGGCTATTGTTACATAAATAAATTACAAATCAACCCACTAAAAAGTGAAAAAAAAAAAAAAAACTTTTTTTCAAAAAATACAACAGACTTCCAAACTACAAAGTGAAAAATAACTTTAATTTCGGAAGTCGGTGTCAAAAAACTTAAATACTGATCCAAAGACACCGACTTCCGAAATTAAAGTTATTTTTTCACTTTGTAGTTTGGAAGTCGGTTGTATTTTTTAAAACGTTGTTAATAGTTACTTGGACATAAGATGGTGAGCCCTTTGCCTCATGGGCTCGACGAGGTGGTGTGCGCCGGCCGACACGTCAGCGAGTGCGCGCTGGGCCTGCCCCAACTCCTGACCGCACCGCCATAGCTTCTCAGAACACACGCGGACACCTGAGGATATGAAGACAACAGTTTAGTTAGGAATTATGGAAGAATAAGACATGTTGTAGGTTGCACACACCCCAATTAAAATGGGTAAGAGCAAGAGAATGATGATTCATCATTAACTAGCTGCACCCCGAGGTTCCCCCGCATAAGTCTCGATCCCGTGGGAATACGCTTTCACGCTAAAACGGCTGAACGGATTTGTATGAAATTTGGCACATAGGTAGACATATGACTTGTATTGGGAGATAAAATACTCCGTAGGTTGTGACATTGATGTATCGAAATGAGGCTTAAAAACAAAGCTTCCATTAGAACCACAAAGACAGTCTCTCCATTTAAGCATGTAAGAGGTTACATTCATTTACCCAAATCAATACACTTCTGTGTCATGAAGAAGCACTCAGTAACAAAGTTGTAAGTTTCTGCAGTAGGCCGCTTGACTGACTGGTCATCCTCTGTCACTCTTGGTGGCAGTAAACAAGTCTCGCTGTGCAGGCAGTCTAAATGCACTGATTTGGCTGCGCATTCTTGTGGCTAAAATAAAAAGATAGTATGTATATATTTTCAAATATTTATAGCAACAAAAAAACCTGACTTGTGGATTGGCATGTTGGGCTATATTTATTAATACTTTAGGGGCCAGAGAAACTATACATTTTATTTATTTTATCAGAGTGTGATTCAAATATTATTATTGAAGAAACCCAAAGAATATAATATACATACAATAACGTCAACCAATTAAGCACCACTTACCAATACAGCTCCATATGTAGGATCGATTTTTAGTGCCTTAGGATCATCAGCTGAGTTACAAAACGGTTGACACAGCTGCAGCAGTACTGCACCTAAGTTTAGCATAAAGCCATCCGACACGGTACTTAAGGTTGCCGCACTGACCTCGCCATGCTGAAATTTAAACAAAGGAATTTTGTTAATTTATGCAAGTAATGTAAGAATGAGTATGTTGGACAAATGCCAAACATTATGAGGACGGTGTTGTGTGAAAAGCTTTTTTATTTATTTCTTTTTACATGAACTGCCTTTGACATGAAATGGGGGATTTGATTATGTTAAGTTAAACCATAGCATATTTATTAGCTAACAAGGTTGAGCACTATCTCAGCAACCGTAAAACCAACCATACAACTATATTTTAACAAAGGTATGATTACGTTTGTTAAAAGATAGTTGTATGGTTGGTTTTACGGTTGAAGTCAATAGTTTGCAAAAGCAAGAAATATTCACCTGCACATTCCAGAGTTTTCCTCTGCCAACATTTGATTTCAAACACTTTCCAATCCATGATAGTAACCTGTTTCTCAAATGCGGTCCACCCTTGAGAATAGTTAGGAATATTCTGTGCAAGTTGTTTGTTAGGTGAGACGATGCATTCCAAACTGAAGTTTCTATCATTGAAGTTGCCACCTGTAATATTCAAGCTCTTATGTTAATACTACTACATATTTACAAAAGCTAAATAATAATAATAAACTATTAATTTTTAATAATATTTTTGTAAATAGTGGCCAAGTAACTAATACCATGTCTTGGACACTGGAATAAAGACATGAAATTCATCCGGGCGACAATGGGCCCGAACTGATGGTTCAAAATATTTTACAAAATGTACTGTAAACGTTTTACCTGATCCATAGGGTTGTCAAAAAAGTCATGTGGTAATGACACATTTTTGGGAAGAACTGAGAGACTCAGTAACGCACCAATGACTGAATCCTGGTAAAATCTCCCATTGGTCTCATTATTAGGTTCACATGCCTCCAATAAAATTGGGGCTAACCATTGATTAGCTAAAATTTTGATTTAAAAATTATTATTATTCATACAACTTGTTCATAAAATTTTATAGAATTAAACTTAATAAACTAAAACTAGTGTATAACAGACATGAAAATATCTTTGATTGCTCAGCTGTGTCTATCATTAACATTTCCATTGTCTCTCGAGTAAATCTATTTTCTGGTACATGATATTCAAAAAGATGAAAATTACATTTGTAACAAATTCATAATAATATCTGTCACTTACCAGCAAAAAGTTGTAAACATGGCAGCACATAAATAGGTAAATTAATTAGATTAGATTTGTTGACGTCTGTGTGGATCCTCTTCAAAACAGGAAGCATTGTGTCTCGCAACTGTTCTTGGGAGCTGGGATCCCCTAAGAAAGAAAAATAACATATTTTGTCAAATAAATGTATAATTCTTGAGATTAGATATAAATGAAAGACACAGAAGATAGATAGAAAACTGGTGGTTGGATTTAAGGTGTTTAAGTAAATAAATAATAATAATGAATAAATAATAATTAAAGTACAAATGAGAACAAGGAAAGTATGTTAGGATCGTAGCAGGTGGCGTCCTGTAGTTTCTGCCTACCCCCATGGGAAGGTGTGAGTTTCTGTATGTAAGTATGTATGTAAACGAGAACAAAACATATTAAGGTAACAATAATTTACCATCAGACATGAACACTTTCACTATATCAATGAAAAATGTATGACATTGTGGGTCTACATGTTGTAAAAGTTCCACGAGTTGTACAGAAAAGTCTTGTCCTTCAAACAATGCCGGCTGTTTCAGAGCAGTCACTGAATTACGGAAAATAAGCTCCTTCATCCTTTGTACAGCAGTCTTCACAACAGGGGACGATACCTGCTCATAACTTTGTAGATTCTGAATAGAACTGAACAAGTATGGGAAGATTTGTTTTTGAACAACATGTTCCATATTAACTCTACTTGTTTTCGGTATAACACATTTTTCAATATCTGTAAGAAGTAACCGTTCAAACAAAGCCTGCTCTAAGGCTTCTAAATCTAAAAACACTTGAGGCTTAGTGGCTTCAGCCAATTCCTCTAAAAAGACCAATTGTCTGTCTCCAACTGGGTAGCCTTCTCCAGCGTTGGGATTAATTGTAAAGTGGAAAACGTTTTCCACTATGTTATTTATTGTTTCGGTGTCTTCGGCGCCTGGTGATATTTTGGAGGTAGTTTGAAACGCTGCATTGTCGTCAACATGAGGTGATTCAACTGCAGATGATACTTCAGATGCTCCTAACAGTCCAGCAAATGGATTATTTGGTTCGGACATCCTTAAAATTTCTTCGAAACTTGACGAACACTAACAATATCAAGTTATTTATTAAAATTTGTTTAATACACAATCACAATCAGCGTTTAATAACATTTTGTTCATAAAGAACTAGGTATGTACTGTTGAAATAATTCGAGAGGATAGCAATTGAACGATTATTAAAATTTTGTATTTTCGTGAAATGCTGACTTATCACAAAATTGATAATAAAAATGACATTACGATTTCGATGATCATGATGACATTTACATTCGGTTTTGAAATACAGCTAAAGATTATAGATGTTAAATTTCTTTTTTAAATATTTTATTTCGAATCGCTTGAATTAAATTGATATTTTAATTCCGGTAAATATTATTGTTTTATATTTATAAAATTGTAACACAATTATAATTATATAATTTTTTTAGCTTGTAAGTAAGCAATATTTATTGATATTTTCATTATTGCAACATTGTAATGATGTATTTAGATACTTTTAATTCTTAATCGAAAGGAAGACATAAAATGCACAATAAATTTACGTATAACAAAATGTCAAATTTAAATATTAATTTCATGTTATCTAATAAAGTAGGATAATACGTATATTTTGTAATTAAAGTAAAGACACTACTACTGAGCGGAAATGTCGTACTAATTCTGGGTACCACAGAGGGCGTGTTGCTACCGCAACACTAGCGCTTCCTTATCCCGTGTGTTAATATTTGAAACCAAATAATTTTTGATCGCCGCTTTGTTCTGCTACAGTCGACGTTCGATATCAATATAACGTACTCGAATTGTTACGTCTTTATGCAGGACATGACCGAGAAATTTACATTTTATATGGCGTTTAGTAGTCGCTTATAGTGATTCGTTCATTAATGTAAGATTGGTAACAATTAATATTATTTACTTGGTAGGCCATTTTATGAATGCGTGTCCCCTTTTACTAAGTGCTTGATCAGCTAAAGGATTTACCATACACGTGCAACATCAATCTTCGTAACACATTTTTGTTTAAGACGCGTTTGAAGGAAAAATTGCATAGTATTTTGCAAATCGGTAATCGTATCATTCGTTATTGATCAATCTAATAATATTGCTACCTGGGCCAAAATGGCGGCTGTAACAAAGCGATAAAACTGTCTGCTTGGCAGCCATGGCCGTACACAAACGTACAGAAATGACTTAAATCTCACATTCCTGAAACAACTGTAATTTTGTGCATGATATTACTTATTACTTTTGGTCCTTCAGTACCGTACTTATGGTATTTACCTATTATTTATTTTATCAATGTTTGTTGTGTATACCTATGTAAATTATTATTTATGCCTTTAGGGGGTTATTTGGTGTCGGTAATGTGAATATTCCCATTTCTTGCACAGAACATGTTATTTTCTATCTTATTTCTGCATTCCACGTTCAAATTTTACATTATTATAATCCTACTAAAATAAGATGATGTTTTAGGTAGTGTATGTAGGTTACACGCCATATTTACACGTAGGTATCGACCACAACGAAATTGTGCTAGTGTGTGTGAGCGGTATACGCCTCGTGACCTCGATGAAAGGAAGGACAGATATCTTGCCGTTCTAGAAGGCTGACGTCATTCAAATCGTAGCGACTAGCGAGAGCGCAGCGCGCAGCTAGATATTGTGAAATGTGAACGGCCACCCACTGCTTGCTTGGCTTGGCTGTATCTACCTAAATTACTCTTGAAAGTAGTGGCTAAGAACAGTTATTGTACTGACTTCTGCCATACATGTTGAATTTCGAACTACGCAACACCTAAGTAATTTTGTGATTCCTGGAGTTACATTCCCAATGCTAATTGTTCCGACGAATATTAGGTATAGTATTTGAAAGAAAATCGAGATTTATTCTCTACGACTAGAAGATTATTACACTTATTAACCAGCAAACTATTACTCAACATTTTTTTTATAATTATATTTTTGCGCAGTCACAAAGGGCGTGTTAGTATTTATACGTACAATGTGAATGTGTTAGTGTGAGTTTTCCTCTGTTAGATTTTTTTTGCTTCCAATCCCAATTTTTCTGAGAGCTTAGGTTATTTATTTTTTTACGTTCTATTTAAATCCCTGTGACGGTGTTTTATCCCCTAAATTGCTAACATGTTCTAGCTAAATGTCTCCCTGATTTGGTCGCGTAATACCTACGGTAAAAATGGCGAGTATGACATCGTAGATTTTCCCTGCATGACGTATTTGCCGTTTCACTCGCAGACTTGTTAGTATTTTTAACACTGTTGCTCTCCCTTTCTCACGAGCTATAGAAGTCGGTAAGCTATCACGCAACATGCTAAGAATACAACGTAGTTGAGGTAGGAACGCAGGTAATGCAGATTTGACCATGACTCCTATATTTCACAGAGAGCTCTGATTATTATCTCCATTTGATAATACGAATAGCTAAAAAAGTTGTTGGTTTATACACTTTTATCATTTGGTGATGCCGTAAATGAATCTCATTTAAGTTGATTCTATGTGCTTGTTTTACGATGCCTATGTTTTATGTAAATAACATTTTTGAATAAGTACTTGATTAAGTATCTGCCATTAACTGAATTCATCTTGAGCCCCGTAATAGTCTTCTAAAAGTTTTCGTTATGGTTTATACTAGTTTTTCTGAACCTAACATTCCACTTTTCATTATGGTGTTATTGGCCCTTATCACTTTTATTTTAACACTATCTAATCTAAATTAGCTTTTTTAAATATTTAGATTTTTTTACTATTGCATGCCGATCATGGTCGAAATTTCTTTGATGGAATGTAGGAAAAATGGATGTGCGAAATAGACGCTTGCCCACCCATTTTGTTATTATAAGCGCGGCGGAGATGTAAGTGATTTGAAATGTGTACAAACGCCATCTATTTTTTCCTCAAGGCAACTATCTTGTATTGGGAACTAACTAGGATGGGATCTACCTAGGGATTTTCGAGATGCAAAAAGATGATAAATAAAACAATGACATTAAATCGAAATAATAATAATAAAATAATAATCATCATCATCATCATTTCAGCCGAAAGATGTCCACTGCTGGACATAGGCCTTCCCCCAAGTATCGCCACTTCGATCGGTGTTGTGCTAAATACTAATGCGTATATAATACTAAGAATTCGAATAACCACTTCAAAATTGTTTTTCTGTTATTGTTTTTACCGTATCGCTCTAAGTAGGATGTTAAACAGTAATAATCGATGTTATTATCGCAGAAATCTTTTTAGTAGGTACGTTAGGTTTTATAATACACTATCACTTGGTTCTATTATACAACATTTAAAGCAAATGCTGTTACAAAGTAATACAATAGGTAGACATTGATTTAGTTTCTTGCAAATCAATTGAAAACCAAATGCTCTCAGAAGATATAAACTAGTAAATTACAACTATTAATGTATAAATTTTATCTCATTTCAGTGACACTTTTAAGATGACTGAAGCAGTGATGAACGCAGAGGTGGAAGACTTGGAGGATGGGGAGATTGAGAGTGAAGGTGAAGAAGCAACTGAAATAACAACTGAAGAGAAAGGTATAGAAACTGTACCGACTATCGACGATAAAGTACCGCTAGAAAAATCGGAATCCCAAGATTTTTATTATTCAAAATCAGGTAAGAAAAAGAAATCAAAGTCTAATAAAGAACAAAAATTTAAGGAAAAAAGTAAAAAGAATCGCAAATATTCTAGTCCTACAGAAGATGATTTTGCTGGTAATATCGAAAAAGCCATCAGAAAGGCTATGAGCAAAAATGATGGCGTAGATGGCCACAATGAAGATGACGTTGATGAGCGTCGTAAACCTAAAAAACGGAAGAAATACGATAATAAAGATGGTCTTAGTAAAAAGCGTAAAAAACAAGAATTTTCAGATGAGATGGATGAAAGTGAAATGATGTGTGTTAGGGGCGCTTCTCCAGTTCATAGGCAGTCGCCTGTTGATGGATATGCTGATGATGATAGGGATTCATACGCGTCTGACAGTAGCCAGGAATCTCGAGGGCAGCAGCAGCACCATCGGCAGCAGAGAAATAACAGACAGCGCGATCGCAACAAACACAATAAGAACGATAGGAGAAGAGGTAATCATCCAATGCAAGACCCTGACGGTGTTTGTTTATATTATATGCAAGGAAAATGCCATAAAGGCGATGACTGCATTTATTCACATGATGCACAACCTCCAAGAAAAATGGAACTGTGCAAGTTTTATTTAATGGATTGTTGTGCAAAGAGAGATAAATGTTTGTACATGCATGCTGATTTTCCATGTAAATATTATCATACTGGGCTTCCGTGCATTTACAAAGATGAATGCAAATTCGCACATGGTAAACCGTTAACTGATGCTTTAAAGAACATACTTTTAAAACACATAGAATCGGCTCCTAAAGAAATTTTAGGAGATTTCCCAAGACTCAACAGAGAAGGGGCATTAAAAATGTTACAAACGACTCAAGGAAAATTAATACAACAATATTCCGACGCTTCAGAAAGTAATGAGAAAAACATTCCATCTCTTTTTGAATTAAATATACCAAACCCTCAAAACACAGCAGACTCATTACAAGGAAATCAATATAATATGAATGAGAGGCAAAATAAAATTTCACCAAAAGTGCGACAATCGAGGTGGCAAAACGATTTATCAAATAATCAGAACTTTAACGTTAACTCGTCACCAAATAATAATACAAATTCAAGTAATGTACTTAGCATCAAGAATCTAACTGGAGTTCTGACACCTCGGCAAATTGTAGATCTTACGAAAATGGGTATAGATAATTTAGATCAACTTGGTCAACTGACGGTATTACAACTAAATAGCATTGGATTATCCCTAAAACAAATAACTGAAATCCAGTTAAATACAATGAACATACAAAAGTTAGGTCTCATAAACCCGAACAATGAACCGCAACAGTTTATGGGTCAAACGACTGGAAGTAAAGATTTAGATTTGAGGGTGCCACCTGTACCCGTACCTGTACCTACCAACGTTACGGCACCGTCTGATTTTCCAGGTAAGGACATTGACATGCGTTTCCAGCCGTCTGTAATGCTTCCAGCACCTGAAGATACATCTTCAAGTAAGGGCAGTCAAAAAGAACCACAGATGAGTAAGGATATGATAGATATAGATCAGTATACAAAAGATGCTTTAAAATTCGCTTCAAAAGATAAGGAAAATATTGATATTTCTAACGAGTCGTATGACGCTGAAAAACCTGTCATTGCCAACGAGTCGAAAGACGTAGATCACAGAGTTCTTCCTTTTTCGGACGATTGTCCCAGGATTCTACATTCTACCGTTGAAGACAATCATGTGAGGAAAGAATGTGATACAGATATAAGATTTCTTCAGCCAGAACCATTGTTTAAAAATCCTGAAAAGAGACATCGTCGATCGACTACAGATGACGAAGACAACAATTTATTAATAGATGAAAAATGGTATTCAAGTGACGAAGAAAAAGGAACGAAGAGGAAGTCTCCAGCTTCATCACCAATACAAAAATCGCCTTCTCCACAGGCTTCTACACTACAGATTATAGAACCTTCTGCTGTTTTAAGTAGGCTTGGTGATCTTTCTAAAATAGATATCAGTGAAGAGGTAACAAAATTGCTGAACACAATGAAAAATAATCTACAAGAAAATAAAGTTGAAAATAGCACCGAGGGTGCGGCATCGCCACACACTAGATCAAGGGATCCCCGAGCTAGACGATCTCCAGAAAAAGTTGCAGATTCCAATAAGACTACTACTAAAAAACCTCCTAGAGTATCGATTTATGAGTGTATAGATGGTGAGCCCACAGACGGCAGACGAAGAGCCGATGTCGATTTGCGGAAATCAGATTTCAACCTCCCTACTTTTGGCGATACCGATTTGCGTCAAACTAGTGGAGATATTGATTTTCGTTTAGGTTTGCCTTTTAAACCTCTACCTAATTACACACCTGCATCGGAGATAAACGGATCAATCAATAGCCATCCCCCTATTCCATATAAAGTTGTGCTAATTGAGATACCCCGGCCAGACTACACAGATATTAGAAATAGTACTGCTAAGTCACAGGCATTAGTGGATCCTAGACTTAGAAAAGTTTTTAGACTATCTGTGGACGAGTCTAATAGTGATAGTGAAAAGTCCACTAAGACATCGACAACTACGACACCTACTGGCCCTAGAATTGACCCTCGAAGAAAACCCAAAGATGTTGAAACCGTTATTCAAGATCAAAAGTCCAGTTCATTGGATTTGCAAACTATACTTCAAAATTCCAATTGGTACAAGGAAATGAGTTCGACGCAAAAAATATTTGTAAACCAAAACTTAGCACCAGTGACACAAATGATTAAACAGTATCATCAAGAAAGGATACCCGGGAAAAAATTCGATCTAGCTCCTATTCAAGGTAATAGTGTGTTGTGCAATATATTGAACAACTTGGGGATCTCCTTAGGTGACAATGGTGAGTATTCCTATTTACCAAAACCGAAAGAAGCCTTACTCAAAACACCGGTTAATTTTAATCAAACTGCATTTAGTATGAACAGTAATATGGGTGGGCCTCCGGGCGCAATGGATGGAGGCAACATGAATATGATGAATATGTCGCCTATGGGTATGGCAGGTATGAATAATATGAATTTAGGTAACATGCATGGATTTAATCAATCGATGCCAGATCCACGGGGTGGACCGACGCCTGGACTACTGGGAATAGCTCCAAATATTCCGCACAACTTTAATAAGTTTGGTGGACCTAATAACTTTGGGAATATGCCATTTAATGGGCCTGGTCCCGGTAATGATTTTAACTTTATGGATGGTGATCAAAATTACCCAAGGTTTCCAAATCGAGGAGGTCATCGAGGACGCGGCAACGACCGATGGAATCGTGGAGGTTCTGGTAGAGGGCATAGAGATCGAAAAAACTTTAATGATCGTGGAAATTGGAAGAATGATAGAAATTAGGCTTTGTATTATATTATCTTAAATGCTTTATTATATCATAAAGTTAACGTAATAAATTATTTTAACTAATTTAGAGGATCTCCTTCCACATGCAGCAAAATGTGATCAAGGTGATAATATTATTAATGACAGACTTTTGTAGGTACGTTGTATTTTAATAGTATAGGTATGGTTACGTGTATAGTTTAATGTATAAGGTCCCTTTATATATTGTAAATACGTTTTAAGTAGCAGGTAATTGATCAATTTCAGTATCATTATCTATGTAAAATTATTATTTGAAATACTGAATTAAGTTTATTAAAAGTAACTCATTATAAGAGCCAAATGTTTTAAGACTGAGTGCGTGCGTCGAGATTTGTATGTTTTTTTAATTAATTTGTTTCGATCCATAAATAACAATGAATACAAACTGTCAAGTTTTGTATTAAGCGTGTGTGGGGGAAGAAACTATACTCGGTCATAGTGGAAAAGCAATACGAATAAACCATGCTAGATTGATAACTGTTAATATTGTGTGTTAGGTAAATATTGTAATAAAAAACATAGAGACGGGCCTACTCAACTTTAAAATAAATTCATGTTTATATTTTATCAATGTCTTGATTTTCAAACCTTTTCTTTCAATATTTTATTTATTTGTGTATTATACTTACTGTGCGTTTGCAATGGCGAAACATTCACAACGAAACATCTTGGAATTCTGTCAATTTTCCATACAAAGTTTGACAGGCACTAGAGATTTCAACATGTTTTGTTGTGATGTTTCGCCAGAGCGAACGCACAGTTACGCACATAAATATAACATTTTTGTATTAGTCAGAACTAGCGACTAACCTTTTGAAAGGGCGAAGACATGCTTATAGGTACCTACATTCTATTTTTATCATAAATACCTAATGTTATTATTTAACAAAATTGTATTTTATTTATTTACAAATTATGATGTAATAAGGTAGATACCTACATATTAAGTACCTATGATCTAAAAATATCTTAAAGTCAATATTCTTATTCATTTAGAGTCCACACGAAAACTTATAAGACTATTGTAATAAATAACAATAGTGAATAAAATTGATAAAGTAATCTTGTTGTAACTTAACCTGAAGATAATTTTGTAGAGGTACCTACATACCTACAATATTATTCATATCGGTAAAGCTAAAGTGCTATCGATAGTGAAACTCTTAGCCCACGTTCGCACGGATGTAATAAAATCGCGGCGATTTTTTTTTCGTGCACTTGATTTTCAACGGTCTTCTTAGCGCCAAGAGTTGAAAATCCAACAGTGTGTTTTTTCAAGCGCTGGGACGAGAGGGCGTCCCAGCGTGTTGGATTCTCAACGCTCGGCTTAACACCGAGAGTTGAAAATCCAGTGCGCGATAAAATCCCACCGCGATTTGCCGAAAACACCTTAGGTATAAAAAGTTAATTATTTGCTTCTCTTCGGAAAAAAACTAGTGCTAATAATATAATTTGTTTTTGACACTTTGTACTCGTAACGCCCTTTTTAGGGTTCCGTTGCCAAATGGCAAAAAACGGAACCCTTATAGATTCGTCATGTCTGTCTGTCTGTCTGTCTGTCTGTCTGTCTGTCTATCTGTCTGTCTGTCTGTCTGTCTGTCTGTCTGTCTGTCCGTCCGTATGTCACAGCCACTTTTTTCCGAAACTATAAGAGCTACGCTGTTGAAACTTGGTAAGTAGATGTATTCTGTGAACCGCATTAAGATTTTCACATAAAAATAGAAAAAAAACAAATAATTTTGGAGTTCCCCATACTTAGAACTGAAACACAAAAAAATTTTTTTCATCAATCCCATACGTGTGGGGTATCTATGGATAGGTCTTCAAAAATGATATTGAGGTTTTTAATATCATTTTTTTCTAAACTGAATAGTTTGCGCGAGAGACACTTCCAAAGTGGTAAAATGTGTGTCCCCCCCCCTGTAACTTCTAAAATAAGAGAATGATAAAACTAAAAAAAATATATGATGTACATTACCATGTAAACTTCCACCGAAAATTGGTTTGAACGAGATCTAACAACTAGTTTTTTTTTAATACGTCATAAATCGTAAACCGCAATTTACCTTTCATTCAATGTTACTTGCTGCTACGGAACCCTTTATGGGCGAGTACGACTCGCACTTGGCCGGTTTTTAAAACCTGTACTTACCCTAATTGCGTAATACAAACACAATCACAATTTGTTTCGATTTGAAACAGATTGCTAATCCATTGCTTCATAAGTTAGAAAAAAATCTGCTCAACAACGTAAATAACGCAATGAATTTTGTTGAACTGTCAAAATGAAACAAATTAGGTTTACGAAAATAAGTTACGCAATTAGGGTACTGATCAAACTCCTGATCAGGGAAAACTGTGGTCAAATCCCATACAAACAGTTCGTTCATGTCATGAGTTCGATCCCCATCCGTTGAACTAGCACAGGCGTGTTAGCTTCGTTACCCAATCTTTAAACTAAATACTGTCACTTGATTATGGTACACACGGCTACACATCAAGCTATACATTTCCAGTATAAGCTGACCTCACATTGTTCAGAAATCCTTTAGAATGCGAGATCAGCATAAACTGGAAATGTATAGCTTGATGTGTAGCCGTGAGTACCTATTCGACAACGGTATAATACAATACCTACCCTTTTAGAAATCAGGGGTCTGCTTGTCTGTTTCCACATTTAGGTACCTATGCATTTTTTTAGAGAAGCTGGAATGAGGTCGTCCATCAATGATGAATTTAATGTATTCTAGTTTTGTTACCATTGGCGAGTGTCGGGATGACGTAAGTATGCTTGGAGTGGAGAGAAATCAAAGTCATCGAGGAGATAAGATTATGAGCTGTCTTTATTTATCGATTGTAGAACTGAAGTTATATAGCTGGCAAAGTCTATTTTTAAACGGCTGCCACCAGTTTTTAAATTGATTGCAACTTGAGACACCTTCGAAAATGTAGGAGCTGAAAGAAAGTTGGATAAGTAACATCAAACAAAGGTATCCAAAAATTGACGGATCATTAGAAACTTACAAAGGTTCAAAGAATCCATTTCTTCTTGATCATCAGTGCAGTTATAGAACAAAACGCACTGTTTTGCAGACAACTTAGGCTGCGAGACAAAGTAGTTATAAAGAAGTTCCATTTCTCTTGCTGCTGCTTGAGCAGTGTTAGGAGAACATACCAATATGACTCCTTGAACTCCAAGCCTTAGGGCTGGCCAACATGATTCAAACCTGAAAATAACATGGCCAGTCACACGTCTTTTACTATATAACCTACAGGTACACACGGCTACACATCAAGCTATACAATACCAGTATAAGCTGACCTCGCATTGTACGGAAATCCTATACAATGCGAGATCAGTCTATACTGGAAATGTATAGCTTGATGTGTATCCGTGTACAGATGCCAGCACATCAAGCTACCCGAAACTGTCAAATTTTCCCAATCAACTTTGAACCTTAGACATCAGCGATAAAGTTGAAAATCTATTAAATAAATTTGACAGATTGTAGTAGCTTGATATGCTGGCGTCTGTACCTACACACATGTAAACAGCCTAGTCGTTCGGTTTTCCTATCTTCTTTAGGTAAGAAGATAGATACTTTACAAAACAGCCACCTCCCTTACTTATCATCATGATAAGCATTGCAGGAAAATCTGGTAACTGCTTACCTATAATGTATTATAATATAAACTTGATTAATGTAGGTAGGTAATCAAAACGAATAAAGTGAAAGGACACGATTTCCGGCCGGCTGCCATCTTATGTATTACTTGCATATCACAAACTACGTAGTAGGTAGGTAAATGAATGAACAACTTGTTGATCTATAGAACAGTTGAAGCTTTCTTTCGATGGATGGCGCTTTTTATAAAGTTATTGTTCAGCTCGATGCTGGAAACGTTTACAATAATACAGTTTTAAGATTGAATGATTCATGATGAACCTCACCTATGGTCACCGCTGCAGTCCCAAAGTTCAATGTCAATGCTTGTTGATTTCCCAGTAATATTCAAATTGGGAAGTTCAAACTCCACTATTCTGACGCCTTGGGTGGACCGAGGTGGTTCTGCTTCTTCGACATTTATTGAATCTGATATGAAGTTGGCTATTCTCGTTTTGCCACTCTAAAATGAAAACCATTAAGACTGATGCTCGGGTCACACCAACGGAAAACGCCGTTAATTATCACGATGATGGACCTTAACCCGTCGGAATAAAGTCTATCATCGCGATAATTAACGGCGTTTCCCGTTGGTGTGGCCCCAGCATGAGAGACACTAAACGCCCACAGACGTAATAACAATAAAACTTCTATTTTATCTCCCTCAGTGTCCACAAACATACTATTAAAGGATTATGTAGGTTCCTATTCCAGGGGCCTATTGTTAAATCAGCTGGAGATTGACAAATTGATGACAAAATTATTGATTACCTCTGAAGGTCCAATCATTAAGATCTTCAATTTGTTTGGCTGCATAGCACTAAGAGACACGGTCTTTATTTCCTTATAACTATATCTACGTTACAATCAAACAGACGAATACACAAGCAATATGCAAACATGAAACACTCGTGCGAAGCTTTGTACTGACATTGTTTTGTATATCATTACCTAGGCAACACGAGCGAGCTTAGACATCCTCTATGATTTTCTTTTCAATGAGTAAAAACTTTATTCTGCTGTTTTCTCTGCTAAAATGTGAAGTAAACTCAATATAAATCATTTATTCAATTTTATTTGTTGAGTTTCGAACATCAATGTCCTGCAAAATAATGTCTTTGTTTTATGTACCTACTATTGTAATTTAACATTTTCCTGGTTTTAACTGAAACGTAAATAGTATGGATAATTGACCTTTTTTGGGGGCTATGTGTGTTAGGTGGAATTATTATCAACTTAACACCTGTATTATCTTAGTAATCCAATTATATCTATATACTATTTAGTAGGTAGGTACGCATGTAAAAGCTGACCACACCTTTCTATTAAGAGTTGTTTTTATAAAAATTGTTGAAACACTTTCGACTCCATCCACTTTTCATAGAACTCATACGCCATGACGCCATACATATTGGAGTGAACCCTCCGGGAGGGTTCCCGGCATTACATTTGCGCTAAAGTTAACCATCGGGGACGGTCAACGGCATTATAGGTTTAAAACCGTGTTATAAAACACTGTAAAACGAAGTAAAATTGTGTTTTCAGGGGGTCTTGTCGCTAACTGTGGACGCTTGTAAATGGCTTGTCGTCAATTACCTCACTGTTACTTCTGTATTGAAAGCTGTAAGCCACCCAAACAATAAAATAAAAATAAAATAAGTAGTTTCCAACTATTAATTTTTTTTTTTTACGCTTGGCATCTCGTTGTTGACCTCTGAGATCATGACTACTTAACCGGGCTTTCCTGTGGGTGCCTTAAGCTACTTCACTTAAAACCTCCAGCCAGGGGTTATTCAACTATGCTAATTAAAACTAGGTGAACGCTCGCTAAGGGCACCCCCTGTGGGGTACGAACCTCGGGTTAGGGCGTCAACCGGAGGGAGGATATCAAAGATGGGATGGGAAGGTTATTTTTTTTTGTGACTATTTGTACCCGTGAACAAAAAATAATAAAAAATGCTTGGATTTTATAACCAACGCATATAATATTACCTAATAAATCTTGTTAAAATATACATCAGATTTTATTTTCACGGTTTATAATGCTGTATTCGCCAAGAAAAACCTACATTTAAAAGGAGCCCTCCGCGAGGGCTCCCGGCATCCCGTATGCGACTACATGAACCCTCCAGGAGGGCTCCCGGCACTGAAGGTGTTAAAAGATAAGTAGGCTTACCTACCCGGTTGCGTACCAGATACCTGCCTGCCTAGCTACCAATAAGTTTCCTGAAAATAAATGCATTTATTTTTGGACCATTCACAAGGGGTATCTAAAGCATAAAATAATCAAAACTTATGCATTGACTTACTAATAGAAATTATGAATGCAGGCAGGTACGGCAGTAAAAATGCAGGTTCCACCGAGATTTGAACTCGGATCGCTGGATTCAGAGTCCAGAGTGCTAACCGTTACACCATGGAACCACTGCGAAAGCTCGACAAAATCAGGGTCTCGTAGGTTCGAAATAGATTTTTGCAGTGTAATACAAACTGCAGCTACCTTGGCTTCTAAAATTAACTACACTCAATGTGCACTGAAGATGAGAGACACTTGGCATTTATTTTTAGGTTCTATTTTAGTTTCAAATCCTCAATCATGTGTAGGTGTGCGGTATGCTAATGCTCTTCGTACTACTAGTAAGTACCTATAGATAATTATTTCTAGTTTGTCTAATTATAATTAATAGGTGTGTAGTCTATTTGTGCGTGACTGACTCCAAATAAAAGTTTTTAATGAAAATTGAAAATAGAGGGTAGTTAGTTTTTTCTTTACATTTAGTTAAATAACTAAGTGTTACATTATGGTTATTGATTGATAATTCTTTATTTTTAACCGACTTCCAAAAGGAGGAGGTTCTCAATTCGACTGTGTGTTTTTTTTTCTTTATAATTTTTTTGTATGTTTGTTACGCGATTACTCCATCAATTATGAATTGATTTTGATGATTCTTTTTTTGTTTGGTAGATCATACTTCAAAAGTGGTCCCATATAAATTTTATTAACTTTGCTTGGGTAGTTTTTGAGTTAGCTTCAATAATACGTATTTTTTCTCACTTAGTATGTGGATGATATGATAAGTTCCTGTCACTGTTATTCTAAACCCCACACAAATTCGAATACTGTGTATTCGAATTTGTGTGGGGTAGGTATCACAACTAAAAAGTGAAAAATAAAAACTTTTTACAAAAAAAAAAACAACCGACTTAAAAAAAAAAAACACTACAAAGTGAAAAATAACTTTAATTTCGGAAGTCGGTGACAAAGAACGAAAATTAAAACCATAGACACCGACTTCCTAAATAAAAGTTATTTTTCACTTTGTAGTGTTTTTTCATTTTGTCATGTTTTAATTTTTTTGGGACCATTGCTTATGTAGGTATTAAGTACTACCTACTTGAAAAGGATTTTTGCCACATAATTATTCCCGAAAATTTTATTTAATAAACCTCTATCAACTCAACCATACACGTACCTAATGCAAGCAATTTGAAGCCTTCAGTAAGTTGCACCTAGTTGCACCTCAACTGCAAATGTAAAAGTAACTTTTATCAAAACTCAAACAGCATTTATTTCAAATAAACCAATTACAGGTACTTTTGAATTGTCAAGGGGTCGGTCAGTCAGAAAGTTGAAGCTTGTTGCCCATTCCAAAGCGTAGTAGGTACCTATGGAGAAGAACGGGCAAGAAACTCCTATCGCCATCCTATCAACAGGAAATCTATTAGTAAGGACGAATGATGGCAACAAAAACAAAAACCTGTGGGGTGAGATGTGTAACGGTAGACAGTAGAGAGGTTCTTGACTGATACTTAGTAACTGTTCCTAACAATCCTAACCACCAGGTCTAGGCAGCGAAATAAAAAGTGCTATATAATCCAGCGAAGGCATTCGTTCATTAGGTAGTGTATGTAGGGTTGCCAGATTGATTTTGAGCCTTTAAGGAACAAATGCTCAATTTTGATAAAAAAACGGGATTTCGAATTTTTCCCGGGACAAATAAAAACATGTATTCTTATTTATTTATTGCTAGATCGTGTAAGTTTCAATATATCTTTGTTTGATTTAACATATTTGTAAAATTCAATCTTTATTGTATTGTATAGGTAGTCATAGTTGAAAATGATCATTAATTCACTATTTATCAAATCGGGGGTACATTTGTTGCGCACATCAGTCCATTTCAAGACCATCTGCGAAAAAGTCCTTTCCACAAAACAGTTGGAACTAGGGATACTGAAATAAACGATATAATTCATATATAATTAGAAAAATGTTAGGGAATTCATTCTTGGAAAACCCTTCCATGATTTTCTTCCACTTCTCAATGTCAACCAACCGTAGTGCGCTAGATTTCTTAATAATAAATCAAATAAGGTTTAAATACGGGACAAAGTCTGTTCCGGTGGGACGTTCATAATTACGCCTGAAATACGGGAAGTCCCGGGAAATACAGGACGTCTGGCAACACTATAGGGGAGCCGTTACGTAGGAATATATACGAAGTATTCCTCACGTCATGCGCCACTACAACTGACTACCACGTGCCAATTGACCTTTACTTTTTATCTCCTTTTGAACTAAATTGCTTGGCATGTTTCTTTTAATAAATATTGGTTTACGGTTTACCTATTTATTCAATATTCGTGTTCATTTGATACCTAAATTTTGTATGAGGGTTTCTGTGGCACTATAAGGTATCCTAAGTAGGTAGATACCTACCTACAAAACCTCATCAATAATACTATTGATGAAGTTGGTTATGAAGTTAGATGTCATATCGTAATCCTTCATTCCATTTCATACCTATGCGAAAGTGAGTTTGTTTGTTTGTTACGCTTTCACGCTAAAACGGCTTTTTGATTTGTTATTTCACATTATGCTGCACCGGTTGACGTCATCACGTCAGCGCCGGCTATCGCTGAAAACCAGCGCTGGGGCTCTGTCTCGCATGGGGTCGCAGCTTTATGCTGACCGATGGCCGTTTTACGTGGATGTGACGCATATTTTCCCCTAAATTGTGATTTACGTGTTTTTTATTTCTTTGCGTCATGTTTACCGCAAATAAAAGAATTTTCTTTCTTTTCTTTCTTTCTTAGATGAAATTTGGCACATCGGTAGACCATGACCTGGAGACCTTTTATCCCGATATTCCTGCGGGATCGAGAGCAGCTAGTAGATAATACTGTTTAGTAAGTATTTCATGTTCATAATTAGTGGATAGGTAGGTTCTTAAAAGACCTTAACCTTTAACAGTGTAGGAAGTAATTCCTGGAATAGAGCGATCATTATCTCAAAATATTAAATGGTACCTACACAAAATGTCTGGTCCGATTTACTGTTGGTCATCTGTATTAACATGCATTACAGTAGGCGCATCTAGTGTTTGGTTTGGCTCGATTTACGGCGTGTAGTGTAGTGTAGGATCATAATTGATACCTTTCTAGTAAGGTAGCCCGTTTGGACTTGAAAAATGCTTTCGGACCCAAAACTAAAGGCTGGTTTCACAACTATCCGGGAGACCCGTGCGGGCCAGGCCGCCCGTACGGGCTCCCGGAACACACGTCAGGCGCTAGAACATTGTTTCACAGCGACGCGGATTGGTCCGTACGCGACCCGCTCCGGGTAGAGCCTGTACAGCGCTAGCAACCATATCGTACTAACTCCCTCGTTTCAGAGCACTGCGGGTGCTACCCGTACGGGACTCCCGTGTGTGAGCGGCCCGTGCGTGTCTCCCGGACAGCTGTGAAACCAGCCTTACAGAAATGGGTAATGATAGAAAGAAAGAAAGAAAAATAGGTTTATTTGTCACAGAAACACGTGCATACATAAAAGACAAGTGTAATCAGAGAATAACAAAAGTACATAATAAATCACGAGCATAAAACAGAAATTAGTCGGCTGCTACACGACATGACTGTGAAGGCTTCCACACAACATGATGCAGTGCTATGGGGGACCCACAGCACAGCGCTGATTTTCAGTGGTCACCCGAAAAAAGATGTACGTGTGTCATCATCATCATCAGCCTATAATGTTCCCACTGCTGGGACACAGGCCTCCTCTGTGTGAGAGGGAGTGGGCCGTAATCCACCACGCGAGCCCAATGCAGGTTGGTAGATGTCACATGTCTTCGAATTTTCGGTTCTAGGACATACCGGTTTCCTCACGATGTTTTCCTTCACCGTTTTGAGAGCAGTGGTGATGAAATAATTTACACAAAGTAAAGCGCCTGTCTGGGTTCGAACCTACGACCTACAACTCGTAAGTCGCGGCCCTTATCACTGGGCCATCACTGCTTACTGTACGTGTGTATGTGTGTGTGTAATTGGGATCCTTTGTGGTAAACGAACAACCATGTTTCAAAACAGCGCATAAATGCATTGTTAAAACTGGCTTTTTTAGGGTTCCGTAGTAAACAAGGAACCCTTATAGTTTCGTCATGTCCGTCTGTCTGTCTGTCTGTCTATCTGCCTGTCCGTCTGTCTGTCTGTCTGTCTGTCCGCGGTCTAGCTCCGAGACCCTTAGTACTAGAAAGCTGTAATTTGGCATAGGTATACATATTAATTACGCCGATAAAGTAGTAAAACAAAATTATGAAAAACATTTTTTTTAGGGTAGCTCTCCTACATGAAAAGTGGTGATGTCTTTTTTTTTAACCCGTTGTGTGAAGTATCATTAGAAAGGTCTTTTAAAAACATTGTGAGTTTGAGAAAACCATTTTTGGATTCTAACCATTTTTAAATTCATCCCAACTACGGAACCCTTCATTGTGCGTGGTCCGACACGTACTTGGCCGGTTTTATAAAAAGGTGCTATCAGAGGAAATCAACGTCCTCAAACTGTCTATTTAGTAACATTAGATAACGGGGACCGACCTTGCGGTCTGCTGTCCCTCCCCGCAGCCTCCAGTGTTTTGCATAATCCTGGTGCATAGAACGCCTGTCATTACCAACAATACGAACCCGTTATAATGTCTACTATGTATAAACTTCTTGCTATCATATTTAGTAACGGAATTCTTGAGATGTGATGTGTTATCGTTAGTGTGGATCATAATGTAAATGTGCTTGCGTCGTTGACATGCAGGTTACGTGTTGAGTTTTATTTTTATTTTTAGTACTTAGTAGTTGTCTGGAAAAAGTTTAGAGGTTGGTTTCAACTCGATTCAAAGCTCACTAGGATAAAAGTTGTTGTAAGTTACCTATCAACGTTACGTTTATCAAGTTTTTGTATCTACAAAGATAGTCAGACAGGAAATATCGACTCCATCTAGCTTATTTTATTTTTGGGAGTGCCTCTGCTGCCGGCGCCGGTACCCAAAAATAACGCCGTTGGGAACTGGAAATATATATTACTGCCGAGATTAAAAACATCGGCTGCCGGCGCCGCCGCCGGCGGCTCTCAAAATGGACACCGGCAGCAGCGCGGAGTTCATGGAAAACCTTCCAGTATTCAGAACCACTAACTAACCCTAACTAAAGTATTTTTTTCTAAATATTCTGGTCGTTTTTGGCACCAGCCGGCCGCTGTCACGGCACCGCTCGATTCTCTCACTCGGCTCGTGCTCGGGTTCACAGTTTTAACCTAACCTAACCTTTTTTTGCGAGTCTAATTATTTGACCTAATCTAACTAGTTCGGTTCCGGGTAGTACATGATTACAGAAATATGGAAATGATTGATTATGGAAACATATTAATCCCGTCTATCTACTCCATATGCCAAATTGCCAACCCCATTTTCCGCTTTTTTTCCACTTCCTTTATTTTTAAGAGGGCTTATCCAAAATTATGGCAACGTCGCAAATAGCTGTCAAATATTTACTTGTTTTGATTAATTTGGCAATATTACTGTATGGAAATATGAAATGTGGCTAACTAGTGAACTAAAATATTGATTATAAAATGCAATAATTAATATCGTAACACCGAGTATTTAGTTTTAGATATAAAAAAGTATTTGGAAACTTTCCAAATGCCTCTTTTACACCTAAAACGGTTACAACATCAAATTCAGTGTTATAATTGCAATTCATTATTAATATTCTAGTGCGCTAGTTAGCCATATTTCATATTTCCATACAGTAATATTGCCAAATTAATCAAAACTGCAAAATATTTGACATCGATTTGCGACGTTGCCAAATTTTTGTATAAGCCCTTTTAAGTATATGACTTAAAAAGAGACTTACAAAAGTGATCCCAATATCCTATTTACAGAATAAACAATTTCATTTTATTTATTTTAATTTCATAAATTCCTTGGTGAAGGTGTTGTAATCCATCCACAACATGAAAGGCATAGCGTGTGAGCGAATCTTAATTAATCGATCAACCGCACAATCTGTGGATCTAGCGAAATTAAAATGTTGTTACTGTATCAAGAAGCTAGTACCTACCTGCAGTAGCTGTGGTCACGTAACCTGCAAGTAAAGATACGACATTGTATAGCCTCATAAACAAGTCTCATTCACTGACTGAAGGATAGACATTTACCTTAGCTGGGATAGTTGAATGTTTCCGGCGACATACACATGGTGTGGGTAGTATTAACATCTATTGTAACTGTATCCACGCTGGCCTACGCTGCTGGTTTAAACTGGACGTTAATCGGGACGCGTGTCTCAGTATTAGATAAAGCCATTACCATGCGGGATTTGGTTTTGAGCAAGACTTCTATGACTTTCTTCACAGCATAATGGTTGCACGCTAAAGTGGCTATTTTAACAGCCTTCAAAAAGGAGGACGATATATTAGTATGTTCGTCTGTCAATCAATCTGCCTAGCCTTTTTCCAACTATTTTGGGGTCGGCGTCCAGTCTAACCGGATGCAGCCGAATACTAGTATTTTAGATGGAGCGACTACCTATCTGATCTCCACAACCCAGTCATTGGGTAATACGATACCCCTTGGTAAGACTGGTTGTCAGACTTTCGGGCTTCTGACGACCCGTAACGACTGACAAAGATCCACGAATGACAGCCGGAACCGGCTTAGCGTGCTTTCCGAGGCACGGAGGAGTTTCGGTAAGTAAAGATGGTCACCCGTCCACGGACCAACCCCGGCAGGCATAGCTTAACCTGATGGATCGACTTGTGCGGCTGTTATTACTTAGCCACGAGCTCCTCATATTATGTTCATCTGTATGTACCTACCTACTTTTTTTATGTGTTGTCTTTGATATTTGAATCAAAAAACTAAAATACAGATCCAAAGACACCGACTTCCGAAATTAGTGTTTTTTTTGGAAGTCGGTTGTTTTTTTGTAAAAATATTTTTTCTTACTTCTTAACAAAGTGAAGTTTTCATACCTTTACTTTGTTATGTATGGATTCCTAAGCCCCTTTATTCTAATCATATTCAACAGCTTTTTCTATCACAGAAAGGTACCTAGTTGAAGTTAGGTTTTTCCGGAAGATACATGTTTCGTCTCTGTTTCGTCAAAGGTTTGTGGTTCAGTCTTCACGCACTATTTTCCCCAGTTATTTGGGGTCAGAGCCCATTCGTCCCCTAAAATTCGTCCCCCAGCATAAAAGTTGTAGATTCGGCCCCTATATAGGTGCCCATTGGTCTCCTGGTAGGGGACCAATTAATATTTTAATAAAAAATATTATTTTTAAGGTACCCATTCGTCCCCTCTAATATATATACAATATAAGTTAAAGATTCGGCACCTATTCAGGTGCCTATTGGTCCCCTGAGATAAAATTAGCTATATTTTACATAAGAAACGGTTAACATAGTACACTTGTGAACTATTTATTAACGGAATTAATTTAATAAATCATAACAGATCATTGAAAAAAGAGAATTTTTAGAAGATTTTTTAGATTTAAGTTATTATGATTTTGCAAGTATGTAGTTGGTAAATATACAAAAAAATAAGAAGTGATTATTTACTGTTGATATGTGTTCTATTTTTTTTTTTCATATTTTATATTTAATGTTGATTTATATGATGGTCAATCAAGGCTGATTTTTGTAAAAGAGTTGTATTTTGTTAGTTTCTAGGACATTGTGATTTTGTATGTGTTAATCTTATTTGAAATAAACATGATATCTACCGAATTACTATATTTTTTATTTTAGCCTTTTCTGCGCGACTGTACCAGGACTACCAAGCTGCAGTATACACATATACATGTACTTATATTAGAAGAATGAATAAAAATAAATATTCTTCAGGGGACGAATGGGCCCCTCAAAAGTTCCAGGGGACGAGTGGGCACAGGGTGCGAATCTTAGGGGACGAATGGGCTCGGACCCGTTATTTGAGTAGGTATTATTGTAATAAATGAGGACTTTCCTAGCTGGTATAGTTCTGATGTACGAAGGGTTAATTAAAATAAGCATTTAATAAGCATGTCCACGGTTCAGTGTTTCCTTTATAGGAAACACAGAATATGTTAATTTCAGAAAACACAGGATGTGTTTTATTGCAACATCGTTTAGATATCAATATCATATTTCACTGCTAGCTTAGATAGTCTTACGAACAACTAAATGTAGCATGGCATGGAATACAAACGGCATTCATTAAAGTAATAGCCTTATGTGTATGCCACAGCGGTGAATAGTGGTCAGCGACAACAGTTTGCACTTCCGAACCGCAAACTTGTATGAATAACTAAATAATTTGTCAGACGCAGGCTAGCAGTTTAGAAGCTGACAAACGAAAAAGATAGAAATAACGATGACAGTGGTGCCGATTCTCTTGTTCACAAACTAAACTAAATTTAAGTTCAGTGCATCTTTTTCTTTCTGTTTCATTAAGAAAAGGACAGAAGATAAATTTTAGTTTAGTCCTGTCAAATTAATCGACACTTGACGTAAATTGACATAATTTTAGTAGACAAGTTTTTAATCACGTCTAAACTTGTATTGAGTATGTGACAGGCACTGATTAATTTGACAGGACTAAACTAAAATTTATCTTCTGTCCTTTTCTTAATGAAAATAGAAAGAAAAAGATGCACTGAACTTAAATTTAGTTTAGTTTGTGAACAAGGGAATCGGCATCAATGTCTATTTGAATCTTGACTTTTATGCCATTCTCGTTACAGCAATTCGTTTATTCGCACCTTTTCGCATTGTGACTGAAAAGATTTATATAGGCATTTTTTATTAATGTAACTGTTTTTAAATACTATAAATCTGTCTGTCCGTCGTCTGGCTAGGCCATTAGAGTGTGTAGGTAGGTCCGTGCATAAACATGGAGTCTAATGAAATAAAATACTAACACCGACGCTCAGAGGCGTCAACTCCTATTTCACTTAGCGTAGTCCGCCCACTCGCTCGGGATATAACATTGTGCAGTTGTGCTCACACCACACCGAATATACGTGGATATAATACCTTGATGTATTGTGTGGGGTTAGGATGAAAGGCTGTAGACAACACAAGTTTAATTAAATGCTGTGGGTTTGACTCATAAAAGATGCTTCTCTTACTGATTATATACCTTTACTTATTTTTAGACAGGAAGTTTTTTGACCTCTTCCGTGTTTTCTGTGGAAATGGACCTCCTAGGCCGAACATGTTATCTATGATAGGCTGATGCACGATCCTGGCGAATGGACAGGTACATACTCGTGTATAATAAGCAATAGCAACATGTTCATGTTACTTTGAACACGGGAGGATTCTACCTACTGATTGTATTTTGTTTTGCAACAATCTCAAAGATGTCTTTAACAAACAAAAAAGCAATTGAAATTTTAAAGCCTCATAACGTATAAGACGCAGATATATGCCAGTGACCTTGAGTGGTTAGCTTTTGTGTTCTGTACTGAGCTCACGCAATGCGTCGTACGCCCAGCCAGTAATACGATTCGCCCATCAAGGAGCGCTGTCCCAAATTAGACGATTATTAATTTATTATACATAAAATAAAAGGTATTTTAATAAAACACGTTTACTAAAAGATCAATAATTAAAAATTGTCTTTAAAATGGTGAAGGTTTCCGAAAAATACGCTTGATAGATTTTGCCTGGAACTCAGTTTTTTATTTGCGTTAGGCATAAATTTACAAATTAATCTCACTATGTAATATAAACATAATCTAAAATATTCCCATATTAAGTTATTAAGAAAATGCTCTAATTTAACATAATTATATTTTTGCCAAATCATTAACACTACTCGTTTAGACGTGAACTTTAGGCGATTAACACACTGTCACGCACCACGCAGCGTAGCGCGTGAATGCGTTGCTTGTAAGTATCTCCGTTTGTATAGAAAACACGCACAGTCCAAGACAGAAAATGCATCCACGCGCGTTCATTTCAGTTCGTTGACACGCAACATGCAGCGTGATGCGGTGCAGTGTGATAATCGCCTTAGTATAAAATAATTAAAAGTCGGTTATCGTCGCCTTAAGTAAAACTGAATCAGCTAACTGACTGTTTTGTAAAATTGTAACTCATTGCTCACAAGCGCGATGTAGGTATACATCTCACAAGTAAGTAACACAATGGTATTGTAACTAATACAAATACAGCAAATACTCTGAATTGAATTGATGAGAAGCAGCTCCAACACTTTTTAGGGTTCCGTAGTAAACAAGGAACCCTTATAGTTTCGCCATGTCCGTCTGTTTGTTTGTCCGTCCGCGATCTAGCTCCGAGACTCTTAGTACTAGAAAGCTGTAATTTGGCATGGGTATACATATTAATTCTGTCGACAAAGTGGTAAAATAAAATTACGAAATAATTTTTTTTTAGGGCAGCTCATCTACACGTAAAGTGGGGACGTATTTTTTTTTCTGTTCGTTGGAAAGGTCCTTTAAAATCATAGTGAGTGTTTGAAAACCATTTTTGGATTCAGGGATTTGTTTGCGAAATATTAAACTTTAAAGTGCAAATTTTTGTTAGAGCCAAGTATCGTCGTGCCTGCCAGTTGGTTTTGGATACGTGAAAAAAATCTCAGCAAAAGTTTATATAAAGAAATTAAAAGGAAAACTATCACAGCTAAGTAGGCTCTACAAGTTAACGTTAACGAGTAATAATCGACCAACTTATATTAGTAGTTGCAAAAACATATTTTCCCATACATTCCGTATCGGAGAACATGTTTTTCAACTACAAAGTTAAGTTTGTATTTGGGATAAATTCATCCCAACTATGGAACCCTTCATTGTGCGTGGTGCGACAAGCACTTGGCCAGTTTTTGTTTCATACAATCGGTTCCATTCCCAGATCAAGTACCTAATCAATAAAGCTTCAATAATGAAAGCATAGTTGGCACCTTAGCACTTCAATGGACGTAGAACAAGAAGGCTGAAGACGGTGGGACGAAGCCAAGCAATGAATTGAATAAAATCACGATTAAGTTTTAATGATTACGTAATTCACAACTGTCCAATTACACAATTACTGTGACAATTAAACTTATTTTTCTTTCTTTCATTTTATAATTTTTTTCATACAGCAGGCTAAAGAATGGACGTGGGATACTTACTTACTTTTCTCGCTTTGTGCGTCTACTGATTTCCAATTGTAATTTATTCTGGCATTATAATACGCAATAGCAGGCAATTGAATTTAGTAAGAACTACATTTATGTTTTGAAGTGAAAACTTCTTGAGGCGCGTTGGGCATTTTTGAGATGGGACTAAACCATTGATTTCGCGACATCATGACGACACCTCGTTTTTTTAATCGTGATTGTGCTCTTTATTTATATTTAGTTACGGATCAATGTTCTATGCAAGTATTTTACTATAAAGGTTTTGTAAACGCGATTGTGCTCTTTATTTATATTACATTACGGATCAATCACTACCTAGTAATGTAAGAAAACTTGTTAAAACTAATAAACATTTTTTCATTTTTCTTTTTTTTTTTCAATGTACTATGCAATTATTTTTACTTTATAGGTTTTGTAAACGCGATTGTGCTCTTTATTTAGATAAGGTTATGGATCAATGTTCTATACAAGTATTTTTCTTCCATCAAGGCGATCTTGTACAAGTTTTCACTTCTTGGCTAAGTCCAAAAGAGATGTCATGTTGTGATGGCTGTTTTCAACACGAGAATTAGAACAGTTTGGTAATCAACGTTTTTATAACAGTGTTTAGTATTCACTAAGCACTAAAGTTTCACAGATGTTTAATGGCTATAAATAAAATCCATTACCATGACTCGTTATGTCATATCGGAGGTACTTTGCGATGTTATGTAAAAGAGAAGCATAACTTTCTCGTGTACTCTTAGCACAAAGGTTGTAATGTCTGCCATGATGTATCCACTGTGCAGTGTAATAAAACAATTTCCAGTTATTATCAAGAGAGAGGCAAATGGATCCCATTATTATGTGAAACGAGAGCTTGTTCCTAAATGCGGCGTTTATGGAAATGTTCTGGATAGGAACATTAACCATTGATGCATTAAGGTGGGCTCCGTCCATTACCTATAGAGATAATATTATAGAAAGAGATTATTTACAAAGTATAATGAGAAGATGAATAAAATCTTACAATGTCTTTGTTTTGAAAAGAACAATTTGCAATTGCGTTGGTTCTGTTAAATGTTTTATTTAACAGCGGCCTTGACCTTTTTCTTTTTATTATCTTGGAACATTTATGTAAAAATAATGAGAAAAGTATTTTTTGAAGTGAAAACTTCTTTAGACGCATTGGGCATTTTTGAGATGGGAAAAAACAATTGAACTCGCGACACTGTTACCAGCTTTTGACCAATAAAAAGACATCAACGCGCGATATATTTTCTTTGGGATTAATGACATTCCAAACATTGAGACATGACAACAACATGATTGACATTTCCCTTTTTTTACCGACTTTTTTACCGAGTAAAATTGTTCAAGTTTTCACTTCTGTCGGCACTCCCGGAGTGCCACTGTTTTTTTTTTTACGGTATGCTATTCTGTGAATAGGAAGCCATAGATCTAAACGCACTTTAACTATTGCAAAGGTTCGTTTAAACAGGTTAGCTCATAGAAAAGTTAATAGAGTAATTAAGTAAGTGAAAGAGGAATGTTAAGGCTTTTGTAGACAGTAGCTCGTACTTTTTTCGCACTACCTACTATTTGTTATAAGTAGTTGCGGTGATATAGTTAACTTAACAATGGTGCCGATTCCCTTGTTCACAAACCAAACTAAATTTAAGTTCAGTGCATTTTTTTCTTTCTATTTCATTAAGAAAAGGACAGAAGATAAATTTTAGTTTAGTCCTGTCAAATTAATCAGTGCCTGTCACTACTCCATACAAGTTTAGACGTGATTAAAAACTTGCCTACTAAAATTACGTCAATTACGTCAAGCGCTGATTAATTTAACAGGACTAAACTAAAAATTACCTTCTGTCCTTTTGTTAATGAAATAGAAAGAAAAAGATGCACTGAACTTAAATTTGGTTTAGTTTGTGAACAAGGGAATCGGCACCAATAGCAACATATTAGCAGATGTGGGTTTCAGATTGTAGCATGCGCAGTTGACATAACAATGCTGTATTTCACTTAACTTGGAGCCAATTGGAGCCTCATTCTTACATTTCAGAATGGTAGACATAACTTTTAAGATATTTTCATATTTGTCGGACCTAAATTTGTAAGTTTGTAAACTAATGGTGCCGATTCTCTTGTACACCAAACTAAGCTATCACTAAAATTCTTTACTTTTGACTATGAGAATCTCAAAGCTATTCTACAAAATAAATTTTCTAAATTTAAAAATAATTTTGACACATCTAAATCGAATTTGACAATCGCGACTCCACACCTAAGGCGATTCGCACACTGCACCGCATTACGCAGCGTGGTGCGGGGCGGCCATAGCAAAATGAACGCGCGTGGATGCATTTTCTGTGTTGGACTGTGCGTGTTTTCTATACAAACGGATATACTTACAAGCAACGCATTCACGCGCTACACTGCGTGGTGCGTGACAGTGTGTTAATCGCCTAACCACGTGATTCTTTTTAGAGCCGCAGCGCGCAGGGGGGGCAGCCTCGACATGTTTTATATGGAATTTTTCACTTTTTGTATGGAAAATAAGAAAAATTATTACCTACATGTAGAGTGTTTAGTGGCTTTAAGAGTTCTATAAAGGGGTTCGAAATTTTCATTATTTTTGCGATTGGACACACCGTTTTCGAGATATATCTCAAAGAAAAAAAAAATCAGTACTGTTTTTGCATCTGAAGTCGAGGCTCCTCAGGGAAGACGGTGCACAGTAGTCACGTGCTGCCTTGCACACTTGTACAGTCATGTTTCGGGGAGACCCCTTTAGTCTCCCCAGGGATGTGCCTCAATAGGCGTTGCACAGGGGTTTCGGAACTTTCGGATCGGTCTTTTGAGAGGTAACCTCCTTCCATGATGGTGACCACCGGAGTTTTAGTCAGGTAAAAATCCCACACGTCCCGGTCTTATTCCTAAGTACCTATACTCCATTTGAAACAAGATTAGACATTTAACTAAACCTTTTTTACAGTTCGTTCAACCGATTTTGACTTCTATTGCGTTGGTGACATGACAAATGGCAGCTGCAGTAAACATTGGTATTGTAACCACATTTTTTGCTTTTAATGCCATCCTTATGCCTACGGTATAGAAGTCAAAATCGGTTGAACGGACTGTAAAAAAGGTTTGTTTAAATGTCTAATCTTATTTCAAATGGAATATAGTTACCTACGGTTTCTTGTGGACACAGGCTTACATGTAAAAATCGTTACATTGAATTTCTTTGGACGTAGCGAGCCATTTTATGGTCTAACGCGGTATTCCCATCATTACATTAATGACCCATGCTCCGTGATATATTGTTATGGCATATTGACTTTCAAGAACTTTAATTTACTTCCTACTGAAAGTGCATTGGCCCGCGTTGGAAGACAATATGGGAAGAGATTATAATAATATATGGAAGAGAAATAAATTGAGTGTTTGTGTTGAGTTCGGTTTGACAACTCATTTATTCTGTAGTTTTAAATGTCATGAGAACTTCTATGATTGAGATTGAGGAGGAGCTCGGTCGGTTCGTGGATGGGTGACCATTCAGAGACACTTCCGTGCTTCGGAAAGCACGTTAAGCCTTTAGTCCTGGCTGTTATTCTTAGATCTTTGACAGTCGTTACGGGTCGTCAGAAGCCCGAAAGTCTGACAACCAGTCTTACCAAAGGGTATCGTGTTACTCAGCAGCTGGGTTGTGGAGGTCAGATAGACAGTCGCTCCATGTAAGTTACCGGTATTCAGCTGCATCCGGTTAGACTGGAAGCCGATCCCAACAAAGTTGGAAAAAGGTTAGGCAGATTGATTGATTGATATTCAGACCTTTTATGATTAACTTTTGTTTTACTTAAAAGAAACAGGACGTCAAAAGAAACAGGACGTAAGGAACAAACTTTATGGTGGCTATGAAGTGCGTTACTGGCTGCGCAGTACCGCACCCCTCACCCCCGCTGACACGTGAAATTGTTACTGCGCAGCAACTCGCCTCATCTTCCGAACCGCCATGAAGTTTAATCGAATTTTTGCAGCGAGATCGCCAATTTTGTGACCAAAAAAACGGAGTACCTTATTGGATCATTAATTTACTATAACATTAAGTAGTTAGCAACTCATGGACTCAAGAGAGATTACACGTGTAGTCTACTGGTATCCAGGGTACCTACTTATACCTAATGACTCAATCACGAAATCCCGGTCAGTCAGGACCTTGTGCTAGCCACTTCAAAAGTAACGTTTTCATGAAAGTTTGCTTCCATTTAGTTTGTTTGCTTTTATTATTCTGTAATGTACATTACATCTATTACTTTTTATTGGACTAGACCTCTACGGTTGACGGCTATCGCTCGGCGCAAAACCAGAAATTTGCAACAGAGGAAGCAACCCAAAGGGACTTGGTTGAGTAAGTCGTGCTCTTTCTTCCTAATGAGTGCATTCGTACGTGTATCGTATGTTTTGCGCATATTGCTGGTCGTTCGGCTTAGAGAAAATCAATTGTAATGGGGCTCAACTGCTAATAAAATACTGTGTTTAAAATACTGTGTTTAAAAAATATTTTAAAAAGTCAACATAATTTTTGAAGTGAAATTTCTTTAGGCGCGTTGGGCATTTTTGAGATGGGACTAAACCATTGATTTCGCGACACTGTAACTACACCAGCTTTTGACCATTAAAAAGACATCAACGCGTTAATTACTGCGGTACGTGGAGTAAAAGACATCAATGCGTTGATTACTACGGTGCCGATTTTTTTTCAAGTTTTCATTTCGGTCGGCACTCCCGGAATGCCAGTTTTTTTTTAAATGTTTGTAATAGGGAGGGTCTTATTGAGAAATTTTACGATTATTGTAGAAATAGAAAAAAAAAAACATGTTTTTTTTCAATGGAGCGTAGTTTTTTTTTCCACAATTTTCATTTTATGAGGACGCTTAATTACTTCTAATCATTATGGAGTTTGTTTCATCGCGATAGATCATTTAGTTTAAAAGTTACACCGTTTTGTTTACACTGGGGTCTAAATATGGAACAATTTTTTTTTAAATTTCATAAAAATATTTATACAACAATCCGTTCCATCACTAAAATAACTGATGTCACTCGGAAAGCTGCCACGCTTAAATGGGATTGGGCTGGACACATCTGCCGCATGTCAAACGATCAATGGGCCAAACTTACGACCCAGTGGGTCCCACTTAATGGCAAACGACATCGCGGCAGGCCCAGACGGAGATGGCGGGATGAGCTGGACTCCTTTAAGAAAGATTGGTCCTTGGAAGCTCTAGACAGAGAGAGGTGGAAAGAGAGTAGGGAGGCCTTTGCCCAGCAGTGGGACAATAACGGCTATGTAATGTAATGTAATAAAAATATTTAGATTTTTTAAAATATTTTTTCATTTCGATATGTGCACATTATAAAGACTCAAACTGTATTGTTACTCCAGCTAACATGATGTTGACTGACGACAAAATAAATTAGTTTAGTTTGTTTACCATATCATTAAACGTTATCTAAGTTTACTTATGTACTTAAAATAAGATTAGAGTATCTCTAGTTGTTATAGCAAACGATACTATCAGTCTTTTGCTTTATTTACGAACACTGCGCTAATGTGACTCGTTCCATTCAATAGTAAATGTTGTAGTATAATAAATGCAAGGCATCCGGGTTCGTCGTGCTATCCAGCCCGCGCACCTAAACTGTACCTACCGACCTAGGTATCCTAACGCCGTTCCTAGGTCGACGAACCTTCCTAGCCTCGGAGGCGGTAGATTCGCAGGATACGATAAATTTCAATAGTGCATTGACTGCATGTACCCGGTCCAGTCTGGATAGACAGCCACTGCAACGCAAAATCATACTCATTAATGTCTAATCTGAATGTTCAAAGAACTTTGTTGTTGAGAAAGTATCTTTTTATACTCAAAATTGTCTCGAATCTTGAATTAATCGCAAGTAAGGAAAAGTTTAATCCATACTTTTTATTACAGTCTTTCTCAAACGTTGAAACAATCCTGTGATACATAAAAACTTTTCCTTTTAGCTTGACCGGGAGGTCTGAAGATGACGTTATATACTGACAGTCTAAAGCAAGATGGCAATTCTCAGTCTGCAGAACTCAATCAAGCATGACTTGACCATTAGCGCCGTGTCGTTGGAACTTTGATGTGTTTATTCAGTCGCTGTAAATGTTCTCTTAGGTCCTGTACGGCTGAGAGAGAAGCAAATATTGTGCAAAGTTACAAAATTATATTTAGTTGGTATACACAAATGGGTAATGTTTACTGAGATGCTAGAGGTAATAGTTTAACAAGCATTAACTTTCGTTTAAAAGGTGCTAGTTGAATTATACGATCCTCTTAGACTTGTGAAACAAAGTACCCTGGTTTTATGGTGACCAATAGACTCATGTCAAGTTGTAAACTGTGGCAGTTTCGTAATTTTAATGTCCTATTGCTAGGCTTGGAACTGAGGGCATCTCTCCCGGGTGTCTGCCACTTACGTACTCACATACCTTTTGCATCATTAGAGTGATTGTTAGTGCACTATTGTAAACTGGGCTGGTTTTTTGTGGCATGTAGTTAAAAGCGTTGTCTAACAACGACATTTACGGCCAGTTGTCCATCCTCTATAATAAAATTAAGTTTAATGCCGACTCTAAATGCGAGGGCTAATATAACCGACGCCAATTCTTTGTTATTATAATAAGAGAACATGTCCTTTATTTCTGTTTCTTTTTGAAGTTTTTATGATCTTTTACAGTATGACAAATTGGAAATGTCTGTACCTAAGGATGTTGATGATTTTATGTTTATTTTTATTGTTGTTAAAGTTAAGTATTTATGATGGATTTTTCAACCAACTCTTTTTTGTGTTGCACTAAGGTCATCAGTTCTTATTATTCTTTGTTGTTTATGCAAATTCCTATAAAATATAAAGCTGCAAAAATACGCACATTGAACATGTTTTTGAAGAGCCCTTGGTAATTATGACGAATTTAATTTGCATTTTACACAAAACTTGTTAAATGTTCAAGGAACTGCCGACAACAATGTAATTATGTTATTATGTGGAATTATGGAGCTGTGAGGGTGAACTTCTGAGTAATATCTAGAGGAGACAATTGTCGGGAGCGGCGCGCGACGCGGACGCACGTCTCGTCGCCGCCTGCGCAGGGCTCGGGACGTGCCACATCGCTCATTAGCGTTTTTGCCTTAATTAACTACATGACGTATTCTGTACTCCAGTCAAATTAAATATGAATTATGCAAATAAAAGCGACTGTTCTTATTAAAGCTTGAAACAAAGTTATTTACAAATTGTCTACAAAGACAGGGCCAACATTTTATTACCATGACTTTGGAAATAATAACAGCCACTCGGGTCGATCGAAGGTTAAACTACGGTTGCCGCGGTCGGTTTGTGGATGGGTGACCATTCATTACATATCGAGACCCCTCCGTGCCTCGGAAGCACAGCTGTCATTCGTAGATCATTTACAGTCGTTACGAGTAGTCAGAACCCCAAAAGTCTGACAAACTTTCTTACCAAGATATCGGTAAGGGTATCGTGTTACCTAGTAACTTGGTTGTGGAGGTCAGATAGGCAGTCGCTCGATGTAAAATACTGGTGGTCAGCTGCATCCGTTTAGACTGGAAACCGACCCCAACAAAGTTGGGAAAAGACTAGGCAGATGTATATGTCGCAGGGATATTGTCAAATCAGTGATTTCAGTGACATTATAATTCCACTGGACCCACGCAGTAATATTTTGACAATTTCACTGTATGTGCAAGCCCGTTAAATTGTGAGACGGTTAATGATTGGTCCGTTTCCAATGTCATGCCTTACTTATATCATAAAATGAATAAATTTGTACACGTTATTATGCAGATCTTAAATGAAGAAGAGTTCACCAAAACGCACGAAGACCCGAACGTAAAGTTTAAGGTTATATTCAGATTCGTAAAGGACCTAATAAAGTGGGGTTTACAGGAATTTTGCAGCCTTTTACCCCACAACAAACCTGACTCATAATATACCTAGGATTATTATGAAATCACTACGGCATTCACGTAAAATTATAATAACACTAAAAAAGTCCGTTTAATTGTGAGAAATGGAGGCGGTTGATAAAGTTTCGTGGAATTATAATTTCACTAGTGAAATTATAACATCAGTGGTTTGACAATATCCCTGGTTATCCCTGTCACTCGACGCTCGGCACTGGTCGCGGACGGTTGTGTGCTTGCGCTCTCCCGTTTATGACTCAGTGTTCTTGAGTCATTATTCCGTTGCGTTACGTAACGATTCTCGTGGTCGCCCGACTACATCCGATCTCCGATCGTCAATCGATCGGGCAAAGATACACCAAAAAGGCCTTTTTCAAGGCTATCTTATTTCTCTAACAAGAGATACTCGTCTGTAGATTCACTAGGCCCCTTCCGGGCAAAACCACAGTTTCGTGGTCACTCGGTGGATACCATACGGTGCCAACGAAGCCGAGTGCAGTGTTGACCCAACACACCCGCCGATCCCCTTCAGGGTAAGGCAGTGAATTGGCCGGGTCCCAGTGTTTGGCCTTGGGGGATCTCCTAGTCAACACGTGGTGACAGTTTTGCCTCCACAGCAACTCACCTAGCGTGGTCGGGTATCTTCATACCCTTCACACTAGACTGGATAGGACTCCGTTGCACATTAAGATAGGCAACGGGCCAAATCAAGCTTGAGGCTCACCGATAGGCACTCATCCTCCCTGTCTATACCCGACAGGGAGGGATTACACATCCCCGGCATACCCACCGGGGAGATAGGTTTAGGAAACGATAGGAGATATAGTCCCTCCCTCCCTCCCTCCCTCTCTTAAAATCCTTCCCCCGCTTTCACTATGAAAGATTACGACAGATGCCTTCATTACGAAAGATGCCTTCAGCTCTTTATTAAATTCTTTCAGGGCGTCCTTGCAAAGGAGCCCGCACTCAAAGAAAAGTATGAAGCTCGGTTCGCCGCACTTCAAACTGATCTCCTAGGTCCTTCTGACACCAGCGTCGCTACTTTCAGCGACGCTCTTGACACCCCTCCGACCGTAGAGTCGTCCCCCTCTCCGTCGGTGTCAATGGACACCGACGTTTCCATCACCGCCCCCGCTTCTTCAAAGCATTCCATTACCCCGTACCCCTCTGGTTCGGAGGAAGACGAGGTAAGGTCCGCTGCCGCCTCTACCTCTTCCTCTCCTTCCGATGACGGCTACATAGCCGTCCAAGGAAAGGGGAGAAAGAGGAAGAACAGAAAGCAGAGCTCGGCACAGGCCAGCAAGGTCGCCGCATTAGAGGACTCTGACTCCTCTTCGTCCACAGTCACCCTAAAATCAGCCCCAGTAAAATCACGCGCTACCACCGCGACTTGCGCTACCGTAGCTTCCCCCTCCCCCGCCACCGCCCTTCCGACCGCGTCGTCATCCTCTGCGAAGGATACCCCCGCGCCCCCCTCCCCCCGACCGTGTCATCCTCCGCGAAGGATCCCCCCGCGCCCCCCACTAAAAAGATCCCCCCTCCGCCTTCCTTGTTCGTACAAGACAAAGGGAAGTGGACGGACATATCCAAATGGTGCGCTGATCAAAAGATCAGCTTCACCAGTGCCCGAAATACCCAACAGGGTATAAAAGTCTCTTTCCCTACATCGCGCGATTATAGGGACCTAACCCGACTTCTGAGAGCTAGAGGTGTGTCATTCCACACCTACTCCCTCCCAGAGGAAAAACAGACCCGCGTCGTTATTAAACGTATCCCACGCGAAATCCTCCCTTCGGAAATCCTAGCCGACCTTCAGTCGCAAAACGTCCCGGTCGACGAGGTTCACCGTATGCACCGCTCTAGAGGCGGTGAGTCATACGACATGATCCTCGACATTTGCCCGCCCGTTTAGTCCCGTGACCGCGCAGCAGCCAGGTGTTGTCTCATTCAACATCATCACCTCGACTTTCGCGTCATTTGTCTCCCCGCGCGCAAGGGAAATGGCAAATCTTATCCTCGCCGCCCAAGGCGATATCATTAGGATCCAATCCATTTATAATGCGTATCCGGATATTACGCAAGCCCTAGATTCCCTCGCCAAAACCCCTAAATCCATCAATGGATAACGAGGCCTTAGCTAGATTCAAACCCCGATCCCTAATAATAGGTTATTTTAACGCCAACGGTTTAAAATCCCAAAGGGAAGAGATAGGGCTCTTCCTCCACGATCACCAAATAGACGTTCTCTTAATACAAGAGACCTTCCTAAAGCCTTGCAATCGTGATCCGTCACTTGCCAATTACAGGATAGTTCGCAATGACAGGTCGCGTTGTCACAAGGGTGGCACCCTGATCTATTATAGAAAGCAGCTTCACTGCATCCCACTAGACCCTCCTCCCCTCTCGGTATTAGAAGTTTCCGCCTGCCGCTTAGGCATGTCAGGTCATGAGCCGATCACTCTCGTATCGGTCTATAATCCCCCCGGTAATACCTCGGGGCATTACCAACTCCTCTCAAACGAACTCTCGATTTTACTCGCTATGAGTAACTCGGTCATTATAGCGGGCGATCTCAATACCAAACATCCCAACAAACATTGATAGGTCGCCACAATGTGCTGATTTTAACTTTTGGTTCTATACGCTGGTCGTAAATACGTCGCTATCACGTTGATACGACCGAGAATAGGCCCATTTTATACGAATCAGTGTCGTAATAGAGTTACGTAGCAGTCGTTTTAATCACTATCTGGTTGAGTAGTGGTCGTATAGACGTCGTAAGATCGTCTTTTCGTCGAGTTATGATGTTTATTAGCGCTGCTTTGCGACATTTCATCGAGTAACTAGTATTCATCACGACTTTTATAAGGGATTTTGATGTAAAGTGATCGATTACGGTTAATGTAGTGAATTGAAACTTTACAACCGGACAACTTTTATACTGTGTTAGAATATAATAATATTTTTTATCATTGAAAGGGGAGTACAGCCATTTCATTTTTATTTATTTTATCTTCGAAACTCATGTTTGAGTGCATTAATCTTTTGGGAAATTAATTTTATCGAGTAACATTAGTGAGTTTTCTCAATATTAATGGACGCGCTTTATAAATTATTTAATTAAGGCAATATTTTTACCCTATATTTTGACGACAGTGTTAACAGTTACCTTAATACGACTTAGGATTAACGGCACAACCGTAACACAACATCTAAACGACTTTTCATTCCGTGCACTTATTTTTATCTGTATAATATCAGCCATATTATCGAAATCAGGGTTCATTTGGCGATTCAGTCTGTGAAAAAACCATTTTAAATACATACATAAACAAGTGATTTATTTATTGGTGGTCTCGGTTATAATAAGAAATGATACCTAACATATATGTTACATATCATTTCTTATTATAACCGAGACCACCAATAAATAAATCACTTGTTTATGTATGTATTTAAAATGGTTTTTTCACAGACTGAATCGCCAAATGAACCCTGATTTCGATAATATGGCTGATATTATACAGATAAAAATAAGTGCACGGAATGAAAAGTCGTTTAGATGTTGTGTTACGGTTGTGCAGATAAAATCTGTTTTGGTTAAAAACTTATCGATGTCCATTGACATCGATAAGTTTTTAACCAAAACAGATTTTATCTTATTGATACGTATGTGTTTGAGATGGCCATGGACATCCACACACTTTTTACGCGCGAATCGTTGTTTTGGTTGCGGATTTCCGATAACTGGCAATGAAACCAAACCTACACATTTTATAGTGACTGAGGAAAATGTTAAATACATGTAAAATTTTGATTTTTTCTGGTGTCCACGCTGTTTTTTTGCTATTTACGATCATTACCCAGAAGAAGAATGTGAATATTGTAAATAGAAATAATATTGTTTTACAAAAAATAACACAATCAGTGCGAACAAAATACCTAACTTATTGAAGTGAAGTACCTGCACAACTTTTAAAGTTCAATAAACCCACTTAGGTATTTGATCTTAGATACCTATGGCGTAAAATATGTTTTACTATTTATTATTATTGACAAAATACTCCTACATCTATACTAATCTATACTATCTATACTATATAATTACTATATTACTATATATTTACTATATAATATTATAAAGAGGTAACATTTGTTTGTAAGTTTGTATGTTTGTAAGTTTGTATGTAGGGGGTAATCTCCGGAAGTAATGAACCAATTTTAAAAATTGTTTCACTGGTAGAAAGCTACATTATTCATGAGTGCTATGGGCTATAAATTATAAAGATATCATGTATATTAGCCGAACTATCTCAATTTTTGTCTAGCCAGGCGGAAAAAAATAGCTCTTACAACAGAGTTATTTGCATGCGCTGCCTTAACAGTTATATATAATTAAAAACAATGTATGGCGATCTGGTCTGCTTTAAATAGTTCTACAAAAAAGTCCGTGACACCATATTTCTATCTTTTATATTTAAGCAGATATAGTAGCTTTTATGTCCCCCGAGACAGTCTCTCAGAGATAAATTTAAGGAGATTAATGTAATGACTGTGCCTTCTCAGTATATTTTTGATAATCTTTTATATGCCCATAAAAATATAAAATTGTTTAAAAAATACAGTGATATCCATAACATAAATACTAGAAACAAACACAAATTTGTTGTACCTACAACAAGGCTCAAGAAAATAGGTGGCTCGTTCAGATGTCAATGTATACGCTTTTATAATAAACTTCCAAGCCACGTACAAGATCTAAGCCTTAATAAATTTAAATCATTCATTAAACGTAAGTTGTGCCAGAAAGCTTTTTATACTGTTAAAGATTACATTGAGGACAAAAAGGCTTGGGATTAAGCTGCTCCAATTATTATTTTTATTTTTTACTTTTGGAACTTTGTTTATTTTGCAAACTTCAAAATTATATACACAATGACATGCATATTTACTTTGTTAAGTATAACATTATTATTATTTTAATTGATGTGAATGTGAGGCCTATGTAGCTCATGTATATATATTTATTTAATTTTTCTCAGTTACTACTAATGATAATCTGGCAGTTTTGAGTACTTTATGCGGCCTACCCAAATGTCCTTTCTTTGGTATTGTTCGTCGAATCGTTGAGCTCCTTTTAAGTTCTGAGTTGAGCTGCACAATTACTGACAAATGCGTGCACTGACTGGACAGGTCCACTCAAATCTGTATGGTTCTTTCCTCAAAAGATCATTTCAGACACAAATCTACATGGTCCTCATATGAAATGCTCTGACCAAGATTATTTCTGGGTTTTTTTTTATTTTATTATATACACATTGACATTAATGATTTTTATATATACAATGACATGAATATTTACTTTTAAAGTATTATATTATTTTAATTATTGTGAATGTGAAGACTATATGGGTCATTCCTTTTTGTTTTGTTTTTAATTTTTTCTCAGTTAGTTTTAATCATGGTCTAACAGTTTGAGTAATTTATGTGGCCTACACAAATGTCCTTTTTTTTGGTATTGTTCGTCGAATCGTTGAGCTCCTTAAATTCTGAGTTGAGCTACACGATAAATGACAAATGCGTGCACTCACTGGACAGACCCTCTCAATCTGTGTGATGCTTTCCTCTAAAGACCACTTCAGACACCAATCCACATGGCCTTCACATGATCTGACCAAGATTATGTCTGGACTTTAAAAGAGACTGTGACCTCTGAGTTTGTTTCGGCCTTTCTTCTCAGAGTAGTCAGATAGGAAACGCCGACCTCATCTAGTTTTTAAAATATGATTGACGTGTAAAAGTGTTTGTACAAACCTACTTACAGAAATAAAATCATTTATCATTTATGTGTTAAAAAAAAAGCGGCCAAGTGCGAGTCGTACTCGCCCATGAAGGGTTCCGTAGTAGCAAATAACATTGAATGAAAGGTAAATTGCGGTTTACGATTTATGACGTATTAAAAAAAAAAACTACTTGCTAGATCTCGTTCAAACCAATTTTCGGTGGAAGTTTACATGGCAATGTACATCATATATTTTTTTTAGTTTTATCATTCTCTTATTTTAGAAGTTACAGGGACACACATTTTACCACTTTGGAAGTGTCTCTCGCGCAAACTATTCAGTTTAGAAAAAAATGATATTAGAAACCTCAATATGATTTTTGAAGACCTATCCAAAGATACCCCACACGTATGGGATTGATGAAATTTTTTTTTTTGAGTTTCAGTTCTAAGTATGGGGAACTCCAAAATTATTTGTTTTTTTTTCTATTTTTATGTAAAAATCTTAATGCGGTTCACAGAATACATCTACTTACCAAGTTTCAATAGCGTAGCTCTTATAGTTTCGGAAAAAAAGTGGCTGTGACATACGGACGGACAGACAGACAGACAGAAAGACAGACATGACGAATCTATAAGGGTTCCGTTTTTTGCCATTTGACAACGGAACCATAAAAAGTATTTTTCGACGTACTTACCTTTGGACGATTTTTTAAACAACAAAATATTAAACCTTATCGAAAAAAATATTATTATGATCACAAGAACATCATAGAGCTACGATTTGCCCAAACAGTACGTCAATTGGTTAAATAGTTTCGAAGATAATATAAAATTACTAAATCGCAAAATGCCGCCGTCCATTCACGAACCGCATTAGAACATGCTTTGTACGGACGTTTTATCCATTTATTTACCCATAGATGTTAGAATATAATAATATTTTTTATCATTGAAAGGGGAGTACAGCCATTTCATTTTTATTTATTTTATCTTCGAAACTCATGTTTGAGTGCATTAATCTTTTGGGAAATTAATTTTATCGAGTAATATTAGTGAGTTTTCTCAATATAATGGACGCGCTTTATAAATTATTTAATTAAGGCAATATTTTTACCCTATATTTTGACGAAAGTGTTAACAGTTACCTTAATACGACTTAGGATTAACGGCACAACCGTAACACAACATCTAAACGACTTTTCATTCCGTGCACTTATTTTTATCTGTATAATATCAGCCATATTATCGAAATCAGGGTTCATTTGGCGATTCAGTCTGTGAAAAAACCATTTTAAATACATACATAAACAAGTGATTTATTTATTGGTGGTCTCGGTTATAATAAAAAATGATATGTAACATAATGGAAAAGAAGTAAAAGTATCGACACAGTTAAAAGTATCGACACAGTTAAAAGTATTTATTAACACAGTTAAAAGTATTAACACAGTTAAAAGTATCGACACAGTTAAAAGTATTAACACAGTTAAAAGTATCGACACAGTTAAAAGTATCGACACAGTTAAAAGCATCGACATAGTTAAAAGTATCGACACAGTTAAAAGTATCGACACAGTTAAAAGTATCGACACAGTTAAAAGTATCGACACAG